>OX335658.1:35000-10035000 GCA_946894095.1 Incurvaria masculella
AACCTAACCTAACCTAACCTAACCTAACCTAACCTAACCTAACCTAACCTAACCTAACCTAACCTAACCTAACCTAACCTAACCTAACCTAACCTAACCTAACCTAACCTAACCTAACCTAACCTAACCTAACCTAACCTAACCTAACCTAACCTAACCTAACCTAACCTAACCTAACCTAACCTAACCTAACCTAACCTAACCTAACCTAACCTAACCTAACCTAACCTAACCTAACCTAACCTAACCTAACCTAACCTAACCTAACCTAACCTAACCTAACCTAACCTAACCTAACCTAACCTAACCTAACCTAACCTAACCTAACCTAACCTAACCTAACCTAACCTAACCTAACCTAACCTAACCTAACCTAACCTAACCTAACCTAACCTAACCTAACCTAACCTAACCTAACCTAACCTAACCTAACCTAACCTAACCTAACCTAACCTAACCTAACCTAACCTAACCTAACCTAACCTAACCTAACCTAACCTAACCTAACCTAACCTAACCTAACCTAACCTAACCTAACCTAACCTAACCTAACCTAACCTAACCTAACCTAAACTAACCTAACCTAACCTAAACTAACCTAACCTAACCTAACCTAACCTAACCTAAACTAACCTAACCTAAACTAACCTAACCTAACCTAAACTAACCTAACCTTATCTATTCTTCTTCTTCTTCTTATATACTTATATAAAAGGGAACGTCTGTCCACATGCGTTTACACATGCAAGAGTTTACAGAAAATATCGCTGGGCTCACTCTAGGATGCACTAAATATTCTAAGGGCTGAGCAATATCAATGAAATTACTCCATCCCGTGGCGCATGACGGCGTCATTTTGCCAGAACCGATTAACAATTTTCGCGCTAAACCGGTTGGCATAGCGCGCATAATCGACTGTTTCGAAAACATTTTGTTCGAGGGAGGGTTCACGTTCGAATCCTGAAATCTCAATATGTTTTCGGTTTTTTTATCTCGCATATAATTATAACATGGATTCGACATAATAGACCAAATATTTTTTTCTGGTTTTTTTTACGTAATAGTTTAATGGCAAAACTATTTTCCTAAGGAACAATTTTAATTCATGGTAGTCAGTGCGAGAAATTTTGTTCCCGAGTACGGCTGAGTTAATCAATGTTCAAACACGTCACTTTTAGCGAACCGCATGGAGTTCCTTCGATACTGTCCATATAACGTTGATATTGATATCCAATTCCTTTCGAAACTTTGGGCGAAGACGTTGGGTTTATAGCGCCATCTCTACCCAGATAGAGGCGTTTATTTAGTTCATTAGTATTTGCGATTAGAAGTTGGACACCGTTATATTGGTTATATCATAGATGGCGCTGTAATTAGGAAATATATTCTGCAAATATTTTCGCCGCAACTATTTACTATGGCATTATGTGACTTTATAATTATACTAGCTGCGGTACCCGGCTCCACTCTGGCTGAATTATTTCCTAGAAGATAAAAAGTAGCCCAAATGGCTAGTCGAAAAGGCTGTTCAATAGCGATGTAATTTATCTGCTACTTTTTAATCATAACGGATGGAGCCGTTATTAATTAAATAAGAAATATCATAACATTTCCATTTATAATACATAGGGCACACTATAAGTTTTCGGAACTGCCCACTTAGCTAAAAAATATCGAAAAAGTAATTAAATATTTTGGTATTATAACGCATAGGGCCGAGTGCACGAAAGGGCAAAAAATCTAAATCATCGTCAACTTAAACACTTCACTTTGCATAGAGAGTATGGAAGGATCTCTATGCGGTTCACTAAAAGTGACGTGTTTGAACATTGTTTACTTTTTTTTTTTTTTTTTTTTTATGTGACTGGACATGGATGGCTAATACCACAAGTTCTGTTCATGGTATTAGCCCAACACACCACATGGGAACTAGGTGCCATGCCAGGACCTTCTTATATTGCACGGCTACATTGAACTGGATGGAAAACACGGACAATTTTCATTGCCGCTTCGACCATCGTTCATCCAATGCGATGGTACCAACCCGGGCGGGATAAACCCTACCACCTAGTAAGTAAGGAAGGGGACCTACAGCTTAACGTGGAATCCGAACCACGGCCAGCCTCTCTCAACGGTCGAATGGTCACCCATCCAAGACCAGACCGGACCCAGCGTTGCTTAACTTCGGAGAGCGATCGCCGAAGTGTCGCGCCACTGGCGCCGAGGCTGACAACTTACTTATCCCTCTCTTCGTGCAATCGGTTCTTAGGCTGTTTTGTCTTGTTTGTTTTTGCATTGTGGCGTCAGATAAAAAAATGCGTGTCTTTATCACCATGGTCTTTATCATCACCAACTTATGAAAATTTCCGTAGTATGATTTTATACGATTTAAGTGTAATTTGACAGTTTACAAAGCCTTGCTCGGCTTCAAACTGCTTTTGACGATGAAACACTATGAAAGGCGACTATCGCGTCAATCTTGTGACTAATTTTGTGATGGTCAGCTTTATACAACAAAAAGATAAATGATGTGCGCCGTAAAATGAAACAGACAGGCATGCAGACTGTTGCTTTGGAGACTGTGAATAGTGATTTGTATAACACCACCTGTTTGATGGAAGTAAATGACGAACTCCGTAAAAATAACAGTAAACGCAGCATCATCTTGCATCACAACAATGCCAGTTCTCAGACGGCCATACAGACATACGAATTTTCAAAGGTTAAAAACGTCGAACTTATGAGTAATCCTGCATACAGTCCCGACCTGGCACCTTGTGACATTATTCTGTTCCCAAAATGTTTTAACCAATACGTGGCCAACGATTGTCATCACCAGAAGAGGCTGTCGAAGAGTACCAGGTTCACCAGGATCTTCCCGCAATGACACTTCCACATTCAAATGGATCTAAAACACGACAATATTCATGTCCCGATTATGCATTCCTTCAATGCGATGGTATGTATCATCCCAGGTGGAATAAACCCTACGAAAGGTGAACAAAAGTTTTACGTGGCATACAAAGCACAGTCAGTCAGTCAGTCAGTCAGTCAGCGTGATTGCGTCCACTGCTGGACATATGCCTCTATACAAAACACAGCTAGCCTCAACACCTAAAACGGTCACCCATCCGTAACTCGAGCGCACTCAGAGATGCCAAACGTAGATACAATTCGCATATAAATCGGGTGAGTAGTTCTCAAGTTATAAGCATTTCACCCTAATGCTCACCGCTCTGGTAATTAAGAGTTATTTCATGTAGCTTTTAAGTTGAGAGCAGAATCAGGCTAGACGTGGGAACCAAACTTTATAAGCATTTCATACCACTGCTTATTTGCACACCCCTCTCATAATTTTGCATGGGGCCCATTCAGGTAATAGTGAGAGCGAATTCGTCGTTAAATATCCACTAATTATATATTTCCCAGCTATTTTTAGGTTAACTCACTAACGAACTCGAAGACACTCTTACCTGAATGGGCCCACTGATGCTAATTAGCCCTAAAGTTGCGGGAATAATAAAGCCATGCATGTCCGTACAATTAGCGAGTCTGGAAAGAAGATACATAATAAGCCGTGCTCATAAAGGGAAGGTCCTGGCATGGCACCTAATTCCTTCGGGAATGTGGTGTATTGGGCTAATATTATAACGGTAGTTGTGTGGTATTAGCTATCCATGTCAGGTCGCATAAAAAAAAAAGTGCAATCAGTGATGACCAACACCAAACTCATATTCTTGACCAAACCATAGAAACTATTCATTAAAAAACAGGTGCCTTTTCTTATACCTAGTTTGAAGATATGGATTACCCATACATATTTTCATACGTTTCAAGATTTTCTTTGAGACAAAAGATAGATCCCTATGCCTAATTTAAACCTGTTCTAGCCTATACAAAGTTTTTGTACATAAAAGCAAATAATATAATTATAAAGTTATATAATGCCATAGTAAATAGTTGCGGCGAAAATATTTGCAGAATATCGGTCTTGTTTTTCTTTTATCTTTTCAAAATTTCTTTTTACAGCGCCATCTATGATATAACCAATGTAACGGTGTCCAACTTCTAATCGCTAATACTAATGAAGTAAATAAACTAATAGAGGATCCGGGTAGAGATGGCGCTGTAAAATTGCATATCAATATCATTGTCAGCCATTGACTTATATATTATATATTACTTACTTATATATATATTACTTACTTATATATATATACTTATATATTACTTACTTATATATATACCTTTGAAATCATTGTTGTCAGCGTATGATTAAACACGTCACTTTGTATGGACAGTATTGAAGGAACTCCATGCGGTTCGCTAAAGGTGACGTGTTTGAACATTGAATAACTCAGCCGTACTCAGGAACAAAATTTCTCGCACTGACTACCATGAATTAAAATTGTTCCTTAGGAAAATAGTTTTGCCATTAAACTATTATGTAAAATTATGTAAAAAAAACAGAAAAAAAATTAGATCTATTATGTCGAATCCATGTTATAATTATGTGCGAGATAAAAAAAACAGAAAAATTAATTGAGATATCAGGATTCGAACCTGAAGCCTACCGAACGAAATACGTATAGAAGAGTCGGTATTCTGCCCTGCGCCATCCGTTTTCCGAACATTAGTGCGAAAATAGTGAATACTTGAATGACGTCGCAAGTAACGCCACCATACCTCTCACCATACGCCACGGCATAGTTTCAATTTTGTTTGAGAATAATTTCATTGATATTGATCAGCCCTTTGGATATTTAGCGTAATGGTATGTACGCTAAAGCGTTCCCAATGATGTTCTCTTTAAATTGGTTTAAATCGCATATTGATCTGTTTTGTGGTTACGGAGATTACCTCTTGCATGTGGACAGACGTTCCCTTTTATATAAGTAGAGAAGAAGAGAAGAAGAAGAAGAGAAGGGCGCACTATAAGTTTCACTATGAGTTTTCGGAACTGGCCACTTAGCTAAATAATATCTTAAAAGTAATTAAGTAATTTGGTATTATAACTCATAGGGCCGTGTGCACGAAAGGGAAAAAAATCTAAGTCATCGTCAGCCTAAACACGTCACTTTGTATGGACAGTATGGAAGGAACTCTATGCGGTTCACTGAAAGTGACGTACGTCATTTAAAAAAAAATGCGTGTCTATATATCACCATATGATATTAACTTATGAAAATGTTTATAGCATTATTTAATTGACGGCTCAGCAAATCCTTGCTCGGAATCAAACTGCTTTTGACGATGAAACACCATGAAAGGGGACTATCGCGTCAATCTCGCAGTAATATTATATTATCTATGGTCAATCTTGTGACTAATTTCGTGATGTCAGCTTTATACAATAAAAACATAAATTATGTGCGCCGTAAAATGAAACAGACAGGCCTGCAGACTGTTGCTTTGGGGACTGTGAATAGTGATTTGTATAACACCATCTGTTTGCTGGAAGTAAATGACGAACTTCGTAAAAATAACAGTAAACGCAGCATGTTTTTTATTTTATTTCTTACTTACGTACTTCGACAATTTTCATGCCCCGATGATGCATTCCTTCTATGCGATGGTACCTATGTATCATCCCAGGCGGAATGAACCCTACGAATGGTGTACAAAAGTTTTACGTGGCATACAAACCACAGCCAGCCTCAACATCGAACATGGTCACCCATCCGTAACTGGAGCGCACTCAGAGACGCCGAATGTAGATTCAATTCGCATATAAATCGGGTGAGTGGTTCGCAAGTTTTTTTTTTATGCGACCTGACATGGATGGCTAATATCACACAACTACCGTTATGATATTAGCCCACAATACACCACATTTCCGAAGGAATTTGGTGCCATGCCAGGACCTTCCCTTTATGAGCACGGCTACATTGAACTGGATGGAAAACACGGACAATTTTTCATTCCAGCTTCGACCATCTTTTCATCCAATGCGATGGTACCAACCCGGGCGGGCTTAAACCCTACCACCTAGTAGGTGAAGGGACCTACAGTTTTACATGGATTCCGGATGATGGAGGAGCTCGCATTCGTGACGAAAATGCACTTATCGAACTCGGAAAGAGAAAGTCAGTGGTGCAAGTCGGTATTGAACCCAGGCCTCTGGTACGCTAGGCCAGTCCCCGCGCCACTAGGCTACGAGCCGCTCAAGTTATAAGCATTTCACCCCACTGCTCACCGCTCCGGTAATTTAGAGTGATTTCATGTAGCTTTTAAGTTGTGAGCAGAATCCGGCTAGACGTGGAAACCAAAAGGTCTACATCGGATCTTAATTTATAAGCATTTCAAACCACTGCTTATTTGCACACCCCTCTCATAATTTTGCCTGATGCTAATTAGTCCTAATATTGCGGGAATAATAAACCCATGCGATACAAATTAGGTACAATTAGGGAGTCTCGAAAGAAGATACATAAATGCAATCAGCGATAGCGCCATTTCTTGACCAAAAACATATGAACTATTCATTAAAAAAATTGTAACTTAAAATTGTCTTAGTAAAGGAACTTAAAAGATGTTCCTGATGTTTGAATGATCATGGTTGACAGTGTTTACAAACGCAGTCGGAGGCATCAAATAGCCCCAGTACGTTCCATATTAAATGACTAGCGATTTTATGGATTATTTCGGTGGAGCAAGAAAAAACGTGGTGGGGGAAGTTCCAATATCCTATCTTTCATTTTTATGCATAAAGTGGGGTTTTTTTTCTCGTTCTCGGTGTCACCAATCATCATGAAATTTACATAGGTACACTTTCAATGAATTTAATAACAAAAAAATATAAATCATAGTTAATGTATTTGATGCACAATATGAATTATATAATGAAATATTATATATTTCCCAATACATTCCATTATTAATGACTAGCGATTTCTTAGTGATATGGGTATAGCAAAAATATACTTATTGAGACAAATTATAATCTCCTAACTGTCATATAATAAATACGAAAGTAAGTTTGTCTGTTTCGCGAACGCAACCGACCATCGTGAAATTTGCATAGGCACACCATTAAAAATATAAATCGTAGTTAATGTATCTTATGCCTCCGACTGCGTTTGTAAACACTGTCAACCATGATCATTCAAACACAACAAATATTTAATTTTTCAACTTGTTTCTATCTTTTAAGTTCCTTTACTAAGACAATTTTAAGTTACATTTTTTTACGCTGTCGGGTTTTTTATATTTTTAAATAATTTGTTTTATTTTAATTATTTTTAGTTTTCGTAGAGCATGCATTTATCATTTAAATATCTGCACGTTAATAAATTCCAACGAAAGTAAGGTTAGGTATTATTATGGAACCTGACATGGATGGCTAATGTAACACAACTACCGTCATGATATAAGCCTAATTCAACAAATTCCAGAAGGAATTAGGTGACAGGCCAGGACCTTCCTTTACACAGAATCACGGCTGCACACGGATACCATGGGTGGAAAATACAGACAATGATCTATTGCCACTTCGTCCATAGTTTTTCCTAATGCGGTGATACCAACCCAGGCGGGCTTAACCGTCACCTAGTAGGGTAAGGTGACCTACAGTTTTACATGGGTTCCGAACCATGAACAACTCGCAAGATAAAGTGGTGTATAACAGATGCGAGGATTTTAACCCATAACCTCTTGCATGAAAGGCAATATTTTAGTCCCTACACTACGAGATGTAACAAATAGAGTTTTTTGATTGATATTAAAACAAAACTACATTTTCTAAAAGTTTCTTCATGTTATCTTTAAGGCTTTTATTAAGTCATCAGTTCATAGAATGAGATTCCCTCATTCAACGAATTTTGATCATATGCCGATATATACAAGGTTTTAGTGGAGGTATGGTCCAAACGTTAACGTATTCCTTGGCATATTTGAAACAAAAAGGATATACATTTTATTTGTAGGTATTTGAAATGTATGGGGAGGATCTTTTTCAAGTCGTGCAACAAAATATCTTCTACCTTTTTAGCTTCAAATATGCCGAGGAATACGTGATTAGCTTTTGGACCATATCTCCGTTAACACCCTATATATGGTTTTTTTTAGAATCTCCCTCTCATCATCGTTGATTACAGTTACACTAAATTTATAAGCGAACAGTTCGACACTCAAATCCTGTGGTTATATACAGGGTCCGTCACTCGAAGTGTTACCAATTGAAAATGATGTTATTTAGTTAATTTAAGTACGGTTCGTTAAAAATTATATCACAATAAAACACTTAATTTTAAGACAATAATTGTTATTGTTCGATATAGCCTCCTTTGATCCATGGATAAGAGCTTTCTGAGACGATGCTGAGTGTTGTTGGAACGTCCAGGGTTTCGTACTGCATTGTTTACACGTGCCCATGGTATGAGCGCCTCATTTAACACCTTTTGCACACACTTGCTGGTTGAGTTTGACGCCCTTCTCGATAAACACGAGTGAATAGCGACCATTTGCGGTCACTGCAGCCGAGACCCTAACAGAAGCGGGCGCTTGCTTACGAACGGGAACTCCATCGTCGAAATTCTCGTTGGATTTGCCCTGTAGCCAAACGCGAAAATGTTGTTTGTTTATATACTGTTAGACAATAAACATTTTTTCATCAGAAAAAACTATGTTTTCCAGATCGCCACGCAAGACTTTCATTGCTTGAGCTCTTTGTAGTCGAACTGACTTCTGCGCTGAACTAAGATGCTGTAATTTTTGTATCTTGTTGGTAGGGCTTCAGTTGCATTTCTTTTTATTTCAGTATGCGCCGATTACTTGAGTCGGGTATTGTCTGACTTTTCGCAAATTTTGCAGAACACTGGTGAGGATTTCCTTGAATTTGAGCCTTTACCTTTCGAACCATATCATGTGATATTGCTATTTTCGGATGACCGCCTCTATGCCGTTTAGCAATGCTAGGTTATAACGCTTAATGGTTCGATGCACTAACATTTTGTTTACATGTAAATGTTGGAGCTCCCGAACGATGACTGGTTGTGATTTTCCGGTCAAATACAAAACGTTCACAATGTTAGGTTTAATATCCATTGCGAAAATTTATTATACAATTCAAATTTGTTCCCACTCTTTTCGCCCACTTAAAAACAATGAAACAAATTGGCGTGTCACCAAAATTTTGCGTGCTGTCATTATTATTTTGAAAATAGAAGTAACAGTTCAAGTGACGGACCCTGTAGTAATCGCTTTGATCACAGGATTTCATCCATGTATAAACTAACTGCTAGTTAAAATTCAATAATCTCCATAATAACCATGATTATAATATTTATATCCACTACTTCATAAGACTGGAAGTTGTCTCTTGACTGACAGCTTTGAATGTGAGTCAAAAGCATTGTTAAAGCCATTTTTATTTAATTATTGTGCTAGTTATGTTCCAGTTTCACAGATTAGAACTTTAACTGCGGATGCGGCGAAAGAGACCTGGATTAATCGTTTGCAAATATGTGTGGGCCCGAGGTCCACAATCGCCCGATCGAATGTGTTACCTTGGAGCTTATAAACTGTTACATCCCAACTGAGCGTTTCTTGTTTCTTGCCTCTAAAGCTCATCAAAATATAACGTTCATGATTTAATCCGTACATGAACTCCTGGTTTATTATTTTCAATAATATAACGTGTTAATAATATGTGATATATGATGATAAACCCAACTTTGGCAAAGCCGTGCTTTTCCTTCCCACTGCTCCCAAGGACGCACGGTTAAAGATCAGCGATATTATGATGACGATCATATCTAATGTACCCTATGTAACATAAGTCCTCATCAGGGGGCTGACGACATCTTCATGGAAAGTTTTCTTATCTTTGGTAAAGCTTTTAGATATTATCAGATTGGTACCGATTTCGGGCACCACAGTATCTCGGCACTGTAGAGTCGCCCTCTTGTGGAACAAGCGGACCTTCCCCAGCGTGACACCCATTGACAACGGAAGTATGGATTTATGAGCTGTGTAGGTGCAGAATGCTGATAGTAAAGCAATGATGGTGATATCGGTCTATGCGGCGACCGAGAATGTCGAAAATCTATCTGACTATCGCCCGGATCCACCACTTCCAGTTACAGACATCCCAAAGTTATCTTTCGGTTACACCATATAAATATGCAATGTAACCGAAACTACATTCCATATAGCTGGAGGTAGTGAAAAGAGGAGTATATGACCTGAGTTGGTGTGACAAGCGCGCTTGCGTAAACAAAAATCATTAGAATTAATTTTTAACGTTGAATATTTTGATGTTTTTGGAATTTCTTATTCCAAATTACATTTAAACATATAAGTTGCATACCTTTTTGTAAACTATTTAGAAAACCCTTTAGTTTGATACCCCACTCGATATGTTTCAAGAAAAAAAATATTTGAAAACACATAATTTAGCGCCAAAAATCAGCCATGATTTTTTTTATGATTTTGATATACCCAGTGTCACTCTCACAATTAAGACGAATCTAACGACACCTCTCAAGCTAAAATCCATCAAGCCGTTTAGGCTGCAGGGGGCGACAAAGAAATATACATGCATACATACATACATATATACATACATACATACACTCGAAAAACATAACCCTCCTTCTTTCGCAGTCGGGTAAAAACCGGTGCGTTTTAATATACCTAGTTTGAAGATATAATGGGTTACCCATACAAATTTTCATATGTTTCATGATCTTCTATGAGACAAAAGATAGTTCCCCATGCCTTATTTAATGCTGTTCTGGCCTGTACAAAGTTATTGTACACAGAAAGCAAATAATATAAATATAAAGTTATATAATGCTATAGTAAATAGTTGCGGCGAAAATATTTGCAGAATTTCGGTCTTTGAAAATATTTAATTTCACAGCGCCATCTATCGCGCCATGATCTTCTAATCGCCAATCACACATCTAATCAGCATTTCATATGCTTGTAGTGGGTTCAAATCCCCGCCCAGTTTATGAATCATTTTCTTTCTTTTTCCCACGTTCGGTACCATCGCATAAGATGAATATATTTGGTCGAAACGGCAATGAAAAATATTCCGTGTTATCCATCCAGTTCAAGGTAGCCGGGGACATAAAAGGAAGGTCCTGGCATGGCATCTAATTCCTTTTGGAATGAGGGTAATAGCGTTGCAGGTAGCGAGACAGGTACGGCATTGCCTTGGAAACTTGCCAGCAACGAGAAAGGATCTACATCGGCAAAGAAATCACAGTATTACCATTACGAAGTAATTATTAGTATTATCTTTGGTATTACATCTTGCAAACGTTAAAAGCGACAAGGTTCTCCTGGCCCCAGTTGACTACTTTTTCGAGAACATTATCCACCCTAAAAGGAACGTTTGTCTCGTTGGGCTAAGGTTGAGATAAATAGACAAATCAGAAACTAGACTAACGAAAAGTAGTACTTTGTGACGTCACTTTGAAACATTTTGTATGGACGAAATCTCAAAGCAATGCAAATTGACGTCACAAAGTACTACTTTTCGTTAGTCTTAGTTTCTGTTACGACTATTTATCTCAGCCGTGTCTCTGTTTTATCAGCGTAATTATGAATTGTGCTTAGATACACTAAATCTTTAATGAAACTTAAAAATACCGTCGGTGACAGCAATGAGCTCTGCGGGATACCAGCCCCCATCAGAAGAACGTACGAATTTGCACCCTCAATGGTAACGTATAAAACGTATAAGGAGGATGAAATTTCCACCGGGCGCCCACATCTGGCATTAGGGGGTTGAAGGGTGGAAGGTATAATGAGATGGAATGTCTTGCGGAATGTGACTGCAGTGACAGGCAACTTCACTTAGCCACAATATCGCATGATCCCGTTCTGTCAAGTTTTGAAAGCATTTCTAAAGCAAGCCTCGGAGGGTACGAGGGGGGAAGGGGTTACAGTAAATTATAAATACACAGAAAAGGCATGGCAAGCCAAGCATTATAAATAATATTTTGCTCATAGTTCTCCAGAGATGATATGATATGCCCCAGTCTCTCAAGACCATACCTACTGACTAATGCATTTGGCCAGTTTTGACCTACGTCTGCGAGACCTGGACGCTCACAGATGGTGCTGCACACAAGCTCAAAGTAACCCAAGGCAATGGAAAGAACCATGCTCGGCATGCACCAAGGTCACTGACGTTATGCACAGGATTGACAAACTCAAGTGGTTGTGGGCAGGACACACGCCGAGATTACCACAGATGAAGCATGGATTTAGAGAATATATATAGGACTACATCCAGTAGCTCAACTCCTTACAAAGTCCCGATTTCGTGCACCTGTACCTACTGGCACTTTTCGCTTCTATGGGCTCTAAGCTAGTTTCGCGGTGCTGAACTGTCGAGAATGGTCCTTCGAGGTACCTAATCTTTTCAAAAATAACAGAACCAGCAATGCTCTGCCAATATTTAAAAGACATCCCCGACACTCGATGGAGGGAAGGTATTTATCTCAAAAATCGCCTAAGTTGAGCTACTGCTGTGGGCACTATTAGTTATTCTGTGCTGTGGCCCCGGTCGCACAGCTATGTATCTACTGTGACGGATTGATGGCGGATGATTTGATGTAGAAACTCTGATGGAAAACCACCAGTGTGTTAGTCTGATAATATACGCCATATAGCAGGCAACTGTGAAAGAAAAACAGAAGACTGAAAAGGCTGAAGAAGTTCTCAAGTAAGTAAACATAGGGTGAATCATAGATGAAAAAGGAATAGATAAGGGTCGTTTTCAAATTTTATGGTCCGTCAAAGTACGCTCGCTCAGCATATGTGCCCTCAGACAATGGATGTCAGTCCATGCTTGTCATGAATTAATTTGGGCGAGATTTCAGATGATCAACTAAATGCCGTCTTGTATTGTTGACAAATGTGGAAATGGCACCATAAAGGACAACAAGTTCTTCTTAGTGCAAACCATAGACCTAGCATGCGCATCCTATTTCTATGGTGCAAACAAGGTGGCCACAAGCAATCTTAAATTGTTAGTTAGATTTTTATCTTGGTTTTCATTTGAGTATTATAGTGTACTAAGAGTTATTTAAAAAAAGAAAAGTCTATTGTTTATTGTTTTTTTTTTATTTTGGGTTTAATTAATCACATATTACATAACATATTATGTAAGGGTGAATGATGGCAATTTAAAAATATGTTTATTATTTCACATTTCCACAATATAAAAATCGGAGAAATTTATGGATATCCCTTTTAAGGCGGCCCAACCCGACGGGCCTAACTCATTCGCGGGCACGGCACAAAACCGTGCTGTTGCGCTCTGGGACCTTCTCTGTTTCAAATAATAAGACAGGCTCCGTGATGAGGAAGATGCAACATGTCCACAAAAAAGACAATGTGCATAGTGTATGATTTGGTGAGATTCACGAAAATTTTAATTTCAAAACGACTTATAGCTAAAAGTAAACCACGACCGCTGTAGTCAAAAATCTAACAAAAACCAAATAGATCATAAATCTTGATTAAATAAGCCATGTCTGATGACTAATCTTTTTACGATGTTCTTACTTTATCATTGCGTAATCCACCTCCAAAGTTATTGTATAAAACGCTCGAAAAATTCGAACTTTCGGACCTTATAACTTAGAAACCAAACACAATTTTACAATGCCAATGGTCATCAGACATCTAGTTCGATCAAATAAAGCTATTTTGAGAAAAAAATTGGATCTCTGACAAGAAATATGGGCGTGATCTTCTTTCCCCTTTTGTATGGGGAGATGAGCGGGTTGGGCCACCTTAAGGAATCGGCGCCAAGAGAACGATTGGCTTTGCAGCAGAATGCAGTGTAATTAGTTTTGCTCACTTCCATGAAGATGACTTTCTTATAACGACGAAGGGAAAAAAGGACGATTTCTCTTTTTCTAAACGCATAAAATGCAATTGTTTTGCTTTGTTGGCCCAAATATATAAGAAAATTAATTATTCTCTTGTTTGTATTTTTTCTGTTATAATAAATTATGTACATTCGACTTGGAGTCTTCATTTATCATAAAATAAAAAAATATCTCAGAAAAAATATTGCATGGATATCGAATTGAACGTAACCTGGTTTAAAGAGATGATCAGTGTCGTTTCGCATCGTGCGGTAGGAACTTGTGTCTTCTGACGTTATCGACAAGGTTTGAACTAGCAAGCAGGATGCAGGCTTTTGGTGGGAGCTGCGTGGTGGCCGCTACTCGTTTCGGCATGACAATAATTACTCAATTGGTCACTTTCAAATGAAAAACTGTGTCTCGTAAATAACTGTGTATTGTCATCCATAAATATTTTTTCCATTTTCATTTCCAAACCCCCAAAAGTTATTATATGCCTTTTGCATCATACCTAAAAGGGACTAGGATATAAATGGTGAAACAATTGATAACGATCAATCACGAATGATGTAGTAAAAAATCAAACTCCAACTCAAACCAAATTGATTATAAATATTCATGAAACAAGCTAGGTTTGATGACTAACCTTTTCAAGATCTTTTTGTTTTATCATTGAGTAATCCACGTCCATTGTACAAAGTGTGCGAAATTTTCTAAATTTAGGACTTTGTAACTTCCAAATAAAAAATAATTATCCAACTGCAATGGTCATCAAACATTTAGTTTGATTCAATAAAGCTGTTTTGAGAACAATTTTTGATCTCTGACAAGAAATATGTGCTACCGCTGACAGCGCTCACGGTTTTGCCCTGAGCACTGTAAGCACTTGAACGATGACGTCATCGTGACGTCATACCTCACAATCTTGCATTTGTGAGCACTGTAAGCGCGTTTCGGACCAGTTGTATTCACACTGTCAGCGTTTAAGTGCAATTCGGACCATAGCCTTAAAAACATTCATCAACAGCTTTTTAACCATATAATTAGGAAACTAATTGCTTTGACCACTAAGACTGAATGGGAACCATAATCTTTTATTGTACAATACCATATATTATGATTTATTTTTGTGTGCATTTTTGATACTCTGCTCCTTTTACTTTAATTGATCATTCAGTCTTGACGTGCCATTCTGGGCAAAGGGTATAGCATGCGCGCATCTTTGATCTGTGTGAATGTTTGTTGATGTTATGGATTAGGTTGACTTTTGTACTATTTCTATGACCAGTCGTCACAAATATCACCAATTTCCTCTTTCTCATGCTATAAAGAATTTTGTTTCACAGATGTTTTGTCGCATTCTATTCTTTCGCGATTAGATTCTCTATTTTGTCACTTTTTTGTTTGATATATTTCCGCATAGATAGGTCGTGCTCTATTACCTTTTGCATCGTAGAATTGTGTTGTATGTTGTGTTGTACAGGTGTGTGAGTTTTTGAAATGTCGATCGTCTTTAAACTGTCGTCAGTGCGGAGGTAACATACCCATTCCTTCTTTCATCTAAGGGGTGAATGTACGCCGCTTACTTTGTACTTTACAATACAATCATTGTGACAATTGTTCATTCAAATATCAAAACAAATTTCATGTGAAGATTACCACAGTGAAGCAATCTTAGGCCCTGTTTACACAAGGAAGTAAACTTCCGCGAAGTAAACAAATCTTGCAAAGGCGTTTACACGGGCGCCAGTGCTGCCTGACAGTCTGGTCGACATTTATCGCGGAACGTTTACTTCCTCGTGGAAATGGGCCTTAGAGAATGTTTTCACCGCCATTGTATATTTCTCCTTCTTGAGTTACAGTTTATTGATCCGTCTCAGCAGTATTAAAATGGTGGAAATTGAATTATTTCAGTAAGAGATATAAATCGATAGATGAGTCGTCACCATACAAGTTGAATGTGAAAACATGTCATGACCGAAATGCCTTAAAGCACATTTCGTGGCCCACCAACGTCACACTGTAGCAGCCAGGCGGGTTGTGCTTTCGTATAAGGCCTGTATGTAAAGTGACACATACATTTATTAGAACGTTTGATGCGTTTCGGGGTTCCCTATGCATCTAAATCTTTGATTTAAGTAGAAGTTAACATTTATAACACAAAACCTGCTCAATTAATTGTTTTGATAAATTACAATATTAAATAGAATAGTCATTTAAATTGTGAATATCAAACATTACTCACTCTCATTTGCTAACCATACAATGAAATTAAAACAAACTTTAAGCAAATGTACAGATACATGAGTACTCTACTGTACTATACTGATTCGAAATAACACGATAACTCACATCGTACGAGCAATATGGAGTCCTTCCAAGTGGAGACACCTACGTGGGTGCCGCACTCTCACTCCAACTTACAACTATATTATCAAAGCGCACGGATTCATCATAGTTTATGTACAAGGGAGTTATTAGATTAGGTATATCGATACATGCAAACATGAACGCTAGTAGTGATGCGGGTCGGTGCGGGTCGGTGCGGGTCGGCGCGCGTCGGCGCGAGTCGGCGCTGCAGCCCTAGCGCGGTGGGGGGGGGGGGGGGGGGGGGTGCCGGCGCGGCGTGCACTAGCTGGGCTGCAGGAGGCGCAGGCGAGGGCGCCGCCCGGCCTCCCACTATGGCTTGAACTTGACGAGGGGAATGTTCTTCGAGTGCAGACACTTCTCGCACACCCACTCGGCGTACACCTCCGCCGTGAGCAGCTGGAACGCGGGCTCCGTCAACCCCGAGCAGCCCCTGCAACAGGAAAGCCCACCCGAACTCAGTGCATGTGTACAGGTATCATCGTGGCACGACACATCAACTAACCAAAGTATTACATTAATTTGGTCGCAGCACATCGTCGATCAACGTACGAGCGGCTTGGAGCCTAGTGGCGAGGGGACTGGACTAGCGTGCCAGAGGTCTGGGTTAAATTTCTCGCTCCGACATGCACCACTTTATTTCTCTTTCTGGGTTCGAAAAGTGCATTTCGTCACGAATGCGAGCTGCTCCATGGTTTGGTATCCATGTAAAACTGTAGGTTTCCCTACAAGGTGGTAGGGTTTAGCCCACCCAGGTTGGGCGGGCGACCATCTTTTCATCCAATGCGTTGACATTGGATGGAAAGATGGTCGAAGCGGCAATGAAAAATTGTCCGTGTTTTCCATCCAGTTCAATGTGCTCATAAAGGAAAGGTCCTGGCATGACACCTAATTCCTTCGGAAATGTGATATTAGCCCATATCATAACGGTAATTTATTAGCCATCCATGTCAGGTTGCATAAAAAAAACTCCTAGGTCGCCTGGGCAAGACATTTCCACTCACATCTGCTCTTGATCTTATTCTTATCTCTGAAGCGCACTGTACCAGCCAAACCAAAATCACATTCCAAGGATATAATACGTATGTAACAAACCACCCTGATGGAACTGGACATGGAGGAACAGCCATAATTATCCGAAAAAATATTAAACATCATCTACTACTTGATTTCAAAACAGACTACCTTCAAGCAACAACAATTGCAGTAGAAGATAACTGCGGACACTTCAATGTCTCGGCTATATACTGCCCTCCAAAACACAAAATTAAGGAACCATTGTTTAATGCCTTCTTCAAAACACTCGGAGGACGGTTTATAGCCGGAGGTGACTGGAACGCCAAACACACGTACTGGGGGTCCAGGTTGACTACCACAAGAGGCAGATGCTTAAAAAAGAGTATTGAAGAAAACCATTTGAGTGCAATATCCACTACAGAGCCAACATACTGGCCAACAGATGAAAAAAAAATTCCTGATCTCTTGGACTTCTTTGTTGTTAAAGGAATGTCTAGACACTATCTTAAGCCTGAAAGCTGTTTCGATGGGTCCTCAGATCATACCCCGGTAATTCTTACGGTAAGCACAATGCTCATTAGTTGCGACACTCAAGATATCCTCTACAATAAATACACTGACTGGGCCTCATTTCGACACTATATGAATGACCACATAAACCTAAAAGTACCACTTAAGTCCCTTGAAGATATTGAAAATGCTACCAAGTATTTCACGTCACTTGTACAAGAAGCATGCTGGAAAAATACTCCTACCATAGAGCACAGTGCACATCCTACAAATCATCCACTAGAGATAAGACAACAAATCCTAGAAAAACGCAGGCTCCGCCGTTTGTGGCACCAGAGTAGAAACAAAGCAGACAAAACTGTGCTTAATAGTGCTACTACAAAACTAAAAGCATTACTACGTGAATGGCACGACACCACACTCAGTACGAAACTGGAATCTCTTACTGCTACTGCACCTACTAACTACTCGTTGTGGAAATTCACCAAGTCCTACGATAGACCCCAGGAAGCAACTCCTCCTATAAGAAATAGCGACAACAAGTGGGCCAGAACAGCACAGGAAAAGGCTAATACATTTGCTGAGCACCTGGCCGAAGTGTTTGCACCACACGAAACCAGTGACAGTGAAACAGAGAGAATGGTAGATGCCATTATTGACCAAGACTTCCAGTTACACCCACCTCCTAAGCCAGTCACAACACAAGAGGTCAAAAGGACGATCAGGGAACTAAAGGACAAGAAAGCACCAGGTTTTGACCTAATCACCAAGGAAATACTGAAAGAATTGCCCAAAAAGGCAATAGTTTTCCTGACCACCCTCTTTAATGGAATTTTGAGGGTTCAACACTGGCCAGGTCTATGGAAGGTATCGCAAATTATAATGATACGGAAAATTGGCAAACCGGCAAACGATGTCGCTTCCTACAGACCAATAAGCCTATTGCCAGTACTGTCAAAGGTGCTCGAAAAAATTCTACTCTGGAGAATGTCGCCTCTACTTACAGAGAACCAAGTAATACCCAACCATCAATTTGGATTCCGGCAACAACACTCAACAGTGGAACAGGTTCACCGAGTCTGCAACAAAATAAGAAAAACACTAGAGCAGAAGGAATACTGCTCATCTGCGTTCCTTGACATCCAACAGGCATTTGATAGAGTTTGGCACAAGGGTCTTCTCTGTAAATTAAAAAAATCCCTTCCACATAACTACTTCTCCATATTGAATTCATACCTAACAGAAAGACTATTCCAAATAAAAAGTGGTGACGCTACCTCTTCTTTCCATGAAATCAGGGCAGGTGTACCACAAGGATCAGTGCTGGGACCTGTGCTATACACAATTTACACTGCAGATCTCCCTGAAGTTCCTGGAGTAGTCACTGCCACCTTCGCTGATGATACTGCCCTCCTGGCTAGCGATAAAGATCCTGAAGTGGCATCACAATCATTACAAAAGGGACTTAATGCCGTTACTGAATGGTTGCAGGCATGGAAAATAAAAGCATCTGCCTCCAAATCGGTACAGGTGACTTTCACACTGAAAAAAGGCAATTGTCCACCAGTTACCCTAGAAAACTCCATCCTGCCACACAAAGACAGTGTAAAGTACCTCGGCTTACACCTGGACCGTCACCTAACATGGAGGCAACACATAAAAACCAAAAGGGAAGAGTTAAAAGTCAGATATAACAACCTTCACTGGCTGCTTAGCCGCAACAGCAGACTGTCAACGGATAATAAGCTCCTGATCTACAAAAGCATCCTCAAACCCGTATGGATGTACGGCATACAGCTGTGGGGAAGTGCCAGCAACTCAAACATCGCCATGTTGCAACGGCAACAAAACATGATTCTAAGAACCATATCAAATGTCCCATGGTACACCACAAACGCTGAAATCCATGATCATCTACAGATGAAGAATGTTAAAGACGAAGTCCGGTCCACTGCAAACAAATATCAGGAGCGACTGAAAAACCACCCTAACATATTGGCTGCCCAACTAATTCGACAAAATTACCCAAAGCGTCTCAAAAGACATGACATCCTGATGCTGCAAAATCGTTAGCAGCTGCATTAGCCTAAGGAGATGATGTCCCTAGTGGGGGGCACACTCCACACAAGATCCGAGCCATCAACAAATCCGCTTATAGTCCAAGGACTGATCGCAGATAAGACCATAAAAAAAAAAAAAAAAACATCTGCTCTGTAAATTTGTTTCGTCATTATTTCGTCACCCATTTATTCCATATGTCTAAACCATCTTGGCACTCCCTTTTCGATTCTCATAACAACGTAATTTTTCAATTGACACCAGTAATTTTGTTTGTCCGGTAGATTCACTCTGCATACTATCCTCAAGGAACGCATTTCTACTGCATTTATTCTACATTCGTACATCTTCTGCCATACCCAAGACTCAATTTCATACATAAGTGTATGCACCAGTACACAGTTGTGAATCGCCATCCAAGCCATTCACTACGCCGTTTACTCGATTTCTAGCACACACTCTTCTTTCATTTCCATTGCGGGAAAACATACTTCCTAAATATACAAATTCATTCACCTGGGGGCCCATTCAGGTAAGAGTGAGTTCGAGTTCGGGGGTGAGTTAACCTAAAAATAGCTGGGAAATATATTAATATTTTAATAACGGAACCGTTAATTATACTACATAATTATACTACGGGTAAAAATCTGGTCCGTCCCGTAATTACGTTGGAAGTATAAATAACGGCTCCGTTATTGAAATAATAATATATTTCCCAGCTATTTTTAGGTTAACTCACTCCCGAACTCGAACTCACTCTTACTCTGAATGGACCCCCAGGACAAACCAGATTTTTACCTAACTGTAATGATGTTCTAGAAGTGTGGAAACAGTACCTATTTAAAAAGTGAGTTGATATTTAGTGGCGAATTCGAACTCACTCTTACTCTGAATGGACCCCCTGTTCTAATCTTTCAATATTTAAACTCACATTACACCCTGTCACTGCTTCTTCTCGCTCGAAAACCATTAATTTCGTCTTACTTGCGTTTATGTTCATTGCACGCATCATTCTTGGAAGATACCATCAACCGCAGCTCCTCCACCATTGAAGCCATTAGGATAGCATCGCCACCTATTCCCCAATCACTGTCTTTCAACTTATTCAGGCATCAGTCATGAACACATTAAACAACCAAGGTGACATCACCCCTAGATATGGGGAACCACTCGGTGAGTGTACCATTTAACCTAACGCAGGCACTGCTGTTGTCTAGCAATACTTATAATGAACCTAATCCAATGCTCATTTACACTCTCCGTTATAAAACATAACATTCAATGCAACCTTCAAGCTCCAAACACTGCAAATGCTTGCTGGAACCCAGCGTTCCAGCGAAAACAGTATTTTGTCACATCATATGAGAGAAGAGGATAGGTTTTCAAAAAAGATCGGCCTATGGATAAGAAATGAAAAGAAATGAAAAATCAGTGTTTCCCAGATTTCGCAGGTGCGGCAGAGAAATTAATTTGAGGAACGATTCGTTCTCAAAAACCAATTGTCAACCACAAAAGGGTGCTCTAATTGTCTGTAGAGTGTTCCATACATAGGTTGGATGGGCAGGCATATCTATCTATCTATCTGTAGAATAGACTGAGCAACCCTAAAAAAACTGTTTGTAGCTAAGAGACTCCAAACCACTGAAGAGAAATTAAGAAGTGGCATGCAGTCGATATTGCATTTCCACCGTTTGGCCAAAGTGGCCCCAATATTGTATGGGAATCCAGCGGAACGTCGTGTGCCACACTTTGACACTCGCGACTATTTTTGCATGTGGCATGTATGTACGTTTAAGTTGACTTGTTTGTTATTAAAAATTTGAGAGTGAATTTGAGAGAGAGAGATTTGAGAGACCTGCTCATAGTAGGTGTGCTAGATGACATATTTCCTTCATTTTGACTACGTTCCAAACCAACGGTAAATTGCAGGTCTCCAACAAGACGTACAGCTCGGCTCTGTTTTGATTACGAGGACACAAACAGGTACTAGTGACTACTTTTCCATTTGTGGCTAGAGTATTCTATCACCACCCTAATCTGTGATTTGCAAAGAAGTAAATAGTTGCACCGGTGAAAAGAACCTTTGAAATGCAATTTTGTACCTTGGATTCAATAAAAACCGAACCTACATCTTCTTGTCTACTTTTTCTCTGAAATATTTTTAGCATTTGATGACCGCACCATTATTTATAAAGTAGCCATAAGCCTTAAGCCACACTCCCACGATAAGATTTAACTTGAAAGAGTGTACTATGACAGAGTAGCCTCCATCCTAGTGTACTATGATAGTGGTTTACACGATGAAACGTGTTCATTGTTATGTAATCTAAAGAAATTGACAGAAAAAAAGCTTTTTTCGGTAAAGCTGACTCAGTCAACTCATATCTGCAAAATGCGGCTTTAAAAGTTAATGGTTGGATGTCAGATTTGGTGACAGACTGGCAGATGTCAACAATGAGGGATTCTGGTTTTAGAATGTCAGTATTAAAATAATTCACAAACGGATTTCATCTTGAACTCACCTGTGGAACCAGAAGTTGCAGCCGGATTCACACAAGATGGCCTGGTCATTGTCGTGCACCTCCTTGTGGCACACACCACAAGGGTAGATGGGTGGCGCGTTAGGGTTCTGAGGGTTGAACACCATAGGTTGATCGGGTGGGTAGAGCTTGCCGGCCGAAACCGGCATCGGCTTCGGACCGTACATGCCCATGCTCTGTCCCATGGGACCGCAGGGTCCGCCACCCCCTCCGCCTCCACCCATCGCCGCCATGCTACTCATGTTGGCAAGTGGACCACAACCGACCCCTCCACCGGGGCCCATCGGTCCTCCCGGGCCCATCGCACCCCCGGGTCCCATCGGCCCTCCGGGACCCATCGGCCCCCCGGGACCCATTGGACCCCCGTGACCCATAGGGCCCCCAGGGCCCATGTGTCCATGGCCCATGTGACCCATGCCACCCGTGTAGCCAGGACCCATCCCAAGCGGGCTTCCGCCAGGCCCATGCGGGTGTGGGCTGCCATGTCGGAGGGGGCCGCAGTGTCCCGGCCCCATTGGGCTGCCGGTGGGACCCAGCGTCCCATTGGAGCACGCTGGACCCATGCGCCCAGCTGCGCCGCCGCCCCCGCTGCCACCTCCGCCGAGGGGCCCGTTCATCGAGCCCGCCCCTAACGGACTGTGCATGGGGGGCCCCATAGGGCTGCCGCTCACATGCCCGCCTCCCATGGAACCCATCGAGTTCATCGGGCTACCGAGGGGCCCGGAGGACATCGGCGAGCCCATGGGCATAGAATTCATTGGACTCATGGGACTTCCCATGGAGCGGGAGGGCCCCCCCATATGATTGATGGCAGCCATGTGGCCGAGGGGCCCGTGAGGGCTCATGTTGCCCATGGGGCTGACGCCGGGACGTGGGGCGAGGTGGGGGTGCGGGTGAGGGTGCGGGTGGGGGTGAGGGTGGGGGTGCATGGGGCTCATGTGCGGCAGCGGCGCCATGTGACGCATGCCGTGCATCATGCCCTGGTGCTGGTGCATGGGACCGTGGTTGTGAGAGTGGTGCATGGAGGCGGGGGAGTCATCGAAGGGGTTGGAGGCGACGATGGTGTCCCCGTAGCCGGACATGGGCGGCGGCGGCAGCAGGTCCTGCACGGAGGGCGGCGGCGGCGCGTGCGCGTGCGCCGCGGCCGCCGCCGCCGCCGCCGCCGCAGCGCTCGACGTCTTGCGTCGCTTCTTGGGGTTGCTCGGCGCTGGCGCGGGCGCGGGTGGCGCCGTCGCCGACTCCATTGGGGGCTTAAAGTCGGGCGGGCAGGGACCGAGTGGCGCGCCAGCCGCGCGGTACGGCGGCATGCCGGCCAAGTTGTGACTCATGTCGCGCTGCGCGGCGCTCTTGCTGAACCGGCGCCCTCTACTGCGTCGCTGCGCTGAGCCCGCTCGGAGCCCGTCGCGAGTCCGCCGCCGCCACAACCGCCCCGGCTGCTCGCTTTATCCGGCTTCTGCAACCGAAGGGATACCCGGTCAGTGCTGCTCCCTGTCTCCTGTACTGGCGCACTGCCGGCGCAATCTCGGCCGGTTGCCACAATACTCACTTCATGTTGCGTCTGATGATTTTTTTTTGTCGGCCTAGGATGCGCGATTAGAATTACACCGAGCAACACTGTTTACACTTCTGAAAATCGCAAGATCGTCGCCCGAATGAGATGTGCGTGACTTTACTTTATTCTTTTTAAATTCTTCCCCGCAGCTGTACCCACTATAAATTGCGCGAGACAAATAAAGAATTTTATCCAAACACTACACGCCTTGCCTCACGCTGTGCATAGAATATAGAATATCCGCCGCTGTGCTCAAATCATTGAATGTGTTAACCAAAGATAATATAATCGCTGTGGCATAGATAATATAATATGTACTGTGGTGTTACGCGCGGGCGAAGTTGAAGACGATATGTTTTAAAACACGCGATGTTTTATTTGTAAGTTGTGTTTCCTAAAATGTATTAGAAACTAGAGCCCACACTATGCTAACAATAAAGCGTTAACAAACTCTTTGCTAACAATCGTCTTCTATCTCCGTGCATTGGACAAACAAATCTTAATATTATTCTGTGGTTGGCTGTGTTCGGGCGTAGAAAGAGAATCTCTATTGGAGCGCAGCGACTTCTTCGAACTCTGGTGTCGACCTAATAAACTCATGCCACTGTGTAACCGTCTGTTGCCAATTTTAACAGGATATGGCTGAATAATCAAACGGATCGTTTTTTTATGTGGCTGGACTACACCTACTGTCATGATATTAGCCCAACACACTTCATGGCAAATAGGTGCAATGCCAGGACCTTCCCTTTATTGCAAAGCTTCATTGGACGAGACGCAAAACACGGACAATTTTCATTACCGCTCCAACCATCGTTCATTCAATACGATGGTACCAACCTGGGTGGGATTATTTACCCTACCACCTTGTAAGGAAGGGAGCGAACCTACGGTTCAACGTGGACTCCGAACCACCAACGACGGATTCCTTAGTCGGCTCTAACGACATGCACAGGAAGAAATGCAGCCGGCCCAAGTATATTATTTTTACGTGCCGGGATCCACATTTAAGATTTTGAGTGTGATTGATGCAAGAATATTGCCAAACAGCTGTTCAAACTATAATGACCGCAGTTAACGGGCTTAGTATGCTGTTAAGCCTACTCTGAGGTGGTTTAACCGATGTTCGAAAAATAGTCCCGTATTAACGCGTGAACTAACCTAAAACCGGCTCTCTGAATAAAATGTTTCATAAAACGGACATTTCTGTTTTGACAGCTCTTTCTTTGCTCTCTTTTTTTAAGCTTTGACAGCTCTTTGTGAATACGACTGACAGTTGCAAAATGGCCGCTAGTACGGGCTTAGTCCGGCGGTAAGTCGACCGCCATTACGAGCACTAACACTTATCCCGCTCTGTGAATAGAGTTTACCTTAATACGGCACTAGTCCCGACTTAAACCGCGTACTAAAGTAAGTCCGCCCACTCTGAATAGTCCTTTTGGACAACGTTGAACATGAATACGCCGGACTGGTTACAGTGGTATTCAAAGATAACCTGTCAAAACTTAGTAAGAGATTAGCACCGGACTAACCATACAAAAACCGGCGGATTAAAGTTAGCCGGCCCACTGTGAATGCAGCTGGTACCAAATTAATTTTGTCAGGTTCTCTCTGAATACGACTGTAACATCACATACTAAAAATGATTATGCTCGTTCCATTGATGATATTTTTTTACTGCGTCTGTCACTCCGCCGCAAATTGATTGTCAAGCCAAGTGTCGCACGTCATTCCCTTTGTACCAATATTCTGTGTTCTCTTCGTTCCCATCTTCTAGCGCCTTCGGTCGATGAGTGCTTTTAAACCGGCTCGTCAAGACCGTTCAGCACCAGCATATTCCCTGGACGTCGATTGTCGACAATAGTTGAAGAACGAGCTAGTGTGACAGTGAGAATGGCGGACGGCAGCGGTGCTGGAGCGGACGAGAAGAAAATAACTATCACTGTGAAGACGCCTAAGGAGAAACAGCAGGTTGAGCTATCGGAAGATTCTGACGTGAGGAGGGTGAGTGTAAAGGATGCGGCTGGGTTTCTATGCCTGAGGCCGAGTCAGATGTGATTATTGCGATTCCTGACCTATGATTATCCTTAGGTATTGACTGACGTGTTCCTGGGAAGGGAAAATAATTACACACCTACTAAATATCATAAAAACCTTCATTTTCGCAATAACGCATCTTGAATGCGTGCGCGAGCCATGCAACTGTGCTTAAGAGCAGCACTGTGTGTCGGGCAGCAATGAACACATTCACAACACAATACTGGTCGGTTGTTACTATGCGTACGCGCGACAACACAACCGAGCAACATCGACTGTGCGGTACGGCTTAACGTCAAAAATAATTTACCCCAATATAGTCGGAGATGGTGGCTGCTCTAAAACGCTTGTGCTTTGTCGGCCCTTTCGCTTCGCGACCCCTTGACTCTCGCGGTCTCGTACTGCTCGCTACGCCCAGGACCTCCTGCACGAGCTTTTGGCTCCGCCTTTCATAAGACACTCTGGGCCTGACAAACAGTAACAGGGAATAAGCTTTGCGTCCTTTCGGACAGATAACCATGATAGACGCTACTTCATGCGTAGGGAATGCAATCTCGTGGGATTGAGGCTCAGGTGAGATCTCGCTAGTTTTTTTATGTATTTATTATTTATTTATTTAGGAGAAAACACAGAGAGAAATACATATAACAAAAATAACACATTATTAAGTACATAACAAAGAATCTCCCTCCACTACGTTTCCCTCTGGTTTATGAATAACAATGTGAGATTGGCAGTTTTGTGTGTTTATTCTTGCAAATAATCACAAAATTTGAATAAATTAGGAATAAACTAATAAGAATTATAAACTAAAATAAAAAAAAGTTATTTAACTTCTCGACCGCTTTGAATTCCAGGCATTCGCCGTAGAGACCTCAGGTGTTTCGGTCACCGGATGCCAAACTATTCTGTCAAGAAATCGGAAATATTTTGATAGAAAACACTGGTGACTGCCACGCTAGAGCTTATTGAACTGGATGAAATCTATTATTTATTTTAGTTTATAAGATCATTTACATTTTATCAATATTGTAATTGTGTGATTATAAGGGCCTGCTCACCTACTGCTGATTAGGTTAATTTCCACTTATTAAGGGTCTTAGCGTGTCAGCCTCGGTGGCCCAGTGGCGCGACACTTCGGCGATCGCTCTCCGAAGTTAAGCAACGCTGGGTCCGGTCTGGTCTTGGATGGGAGACCATTCGACCGTTGAGAGAGGCTGGCCGTGGTTCGGATTCCACGTTAAGCTGTAGGTCCCCTTCCTTACTTACTAGGTGGTAGGGTTTATCCCGCCCGGGTTGGTACCATCGCATTGGATGAACGATGGTCGAAGCGGCAATGAAAATTGTCCGTGTTTTCCATCCAGTTCAATGTAGCCGTGCAATATAAGGAAGGTCCTGGCATGCCACCTAGTTCCCATGTGGTGTGTTGGGCTAATACCATGACAGAACTTGTGGTATTAGCCATCCATGTCCAGTCACATAAAAAAAAAAAAAAAAAAGATTGCAATCAATACCAGCACAAGATAATCAGCACTTTGGTAACTGTTATAACCTTGGTTTATGACCGCGAAAGCAAACACGATGTTAGTTTTGACACATGATGTAATTGACAAAACATAACCTCAATCTAAATGTCATTGGTGAGAGTACTACATTTTAGGCTACAATATTTCGGTACACAACACCTTCCCTCTCAGATTGAACTATTCTATTAAACTAGAATACAATGAGTGGGTTATCTCTTTCGCAAACTTTCAGATGCGTAGCTCTGTGAACTCAATAAACGATAATCAACATACACTTATACTATATTGTTCATGCTATGTACCTTAATGTTCCACACTAATAAAATCTTCTAACACTGAATCACTGTCTATTCTTTTTGTAACTACAGCTCCTTTTGGAATGCCTAAAACTTCCCTCATTTTTGTCACTTCTTCTCCTTCTGTTTCTTCTCCGCTTCCTGAGTTCTTGATGATTTGGTTAAGATGGCGTTGTATTATTTTGCCACTGTCTGTCTTTATTAAAAATCTCTGGTTGCTTAATTTTTTGTGAATGACCGCACATGCCCATTTATCACTTTTGTTATACAGGCGGTAACGAATGGGTTGACCTTCTTCAAAATGTCTGCGCTTAGGGTAAGGTTGTTCTTCTCTTGCATTTTGTGTGTTTGCATGTTGTGGGTGTATACAATCAAGGAATGTGCGAAATGGTCTGGCGTTCAGCAATTCTGCAGGCGTTTTGCCTGTGGTAGCGCTGGGAGTGGACTTCATGGCATATAACAATCTGGGTAATCTGAGATTCCAAGGGACATCAGACATCTTGCTAAGTTTTTCCTTGACGGTTTGGACTGTGCGTTCAGCTTGCCCGTTAGAAGCAGGGTGGTATGGTGGTACTAGTATGCTTCTTATCTGATTTCTGCTGCAGAAATGTTTGAACTCTGCAGATGTGAACATTGTTGCGTTATCTGAGACCAAGATCTCGCAGAGCCCTTGGCTGCTGAAGATTTCTCTCAATACTTGAGTGACTACAGCTGATGATGTATTGGGGACTATACGTACTTCTGGCCATTTTGAAAACGCATCAATTGCGATGAAAAATGTCTTTCCCATGTATGGACCAGCAAAGTCAACATGTAAGCGGGACCACGGTCGCGATGGTGGCGGCCAAGCTGTACATACTTTTGGCGGTAAGTGTCGATGGTTCTGACATATATCACACGAAGCCACAGTTGCTTCAATATCCTTGGTTATGTTCGGCCACCAAACATAACTTCTTGCCACCCCCTTTGTGGCAACAATTCCGTTGTGTGAGTCGTGCAATATTTTTAATATGTCCTTTCTTATGCATTCTGGAATCACAACTCTGTTACCGATTAGAATGCAATCTTTCATCGTCGACATCTCTGCGCGTCGTAGCCAGTATAGATGTAATGATTTTTCTGTTACCTTCTGTGGCCATCCCCTGCGTATCCAGCTATGCACTTTTGATAGAGTGATATCCTTTCGAGTGAATTCTGCAATTTTCTCGACCGTGAGATTCGGGTCGTTAGGTTCTGCTGTCATCAGCAGAACATCTCCATAGGCTTCGTCGTGTTTATCTTCATTGTCTCCTTGTTCTGGCCACCTGCTCAATGCATCAGAGTTGCCTAGTTTCTTTCCTTCTTTATACTTCAATTCATAGTCATATGTGCTGAGCTGAAGTGCCCATCGGGTCATTCTGGGTGACAGTGTGATTGGTATTGGTTTGTTGGTTCCGAAAATGCTTATAAGCGGCTTATGGTCAGTGAAGATTATCACTTTTTTACCCCAGATATAGTTATGAAATTTGCTAAGCCCAAACATGATTCCCGTTGCCTCTTTGTCCAATACCGAATAATTTCTTTCATGTTTGTTTAACGTTCTTGACGCCATTGCGATTGGTTTCTCTGATCCGTCGTCCATTATGTGTGCTAACGTTATGCCGACGCCATAAGCTGATGCGTCGCATGACAGTGTGATTTCTTTGTTTGCGTCAAAGTGAACTAGAACCCTGTCAGATGTAAGTAGCTCTTTTGCTTGATTAAAAGCAGACTCTTCTGACTTTGTCCACTTCCAAATGGAGTTTTTGTCTAACAATCGATGTAACGGTTCCAGTACTGAGGCCTTGTTCGGAAGAAATCGCTCATAGAAGTTGTACAGGCCAAGGAAAGCTTGCAACTCTTTAACAGTCGTCGGTTTCGGAGCATTTACAATTGCGCTCACTTTATTCCTGTTCGGCTTCACACCTTCTGGAGTTATTGTGAACCCTAAAAAGTCCACTTCTTGTAAGAGGAAACAACATTTGTTTTGGTTTAGTTTTAAACCCGCTTCACTTATCTGTTTCAGCACTTCCTCTAGTCTGTTGTTATGTTCTTCTATCGTTCTTCCAGATACTAGTATGTCGTCAAGCAGGACCTGTACTCCTTTGATGTTACTTAGTGTTTGCGTCATTAAGCGCTGAAATATGCCTGTGGCGGCCTTTACTCCGAACGGTAAACGATGGACCGAGAACAAGCCTTTGGTCGTGTTAATGGTGAGTATTTTTGCAGTTTCATCGTCCACTTCCACTTGCGTGTATGCGCGCTCCAGGTCTAATTTAGAAAAGTATTTGCCGCCTGCTAGGTTTGCCAGTATATCGTTGTTGGTTGGTAATGGATAGGTGTCATTATTGGTAGCTTTGTTTACTGTCGATCGGTAGTCACCGCAGATGCGGATGCCACCCGATGGTTTTACCAAAGGTACTATGGGGGTTGCCCATTTTGAGTATGCTATTGGTTTCAGCACCCCCTCTCTCGTCATTCTGTCAAGTTCTTCCTCCACCTGTTCTCTCAATGCATATGGCACACTGCGATATTTAAGGTAAGTTGGTTTCATTTCTGGATCTGGGCGGATAGATACTGCAGGTCCGTTGTATCTACCTAGCGATTGTTCGAACACTGTTGGATATTTATTTAAGATGCTTTTAAGGTAATCTGGATTAACCTGGTTTAGTCCATGAATCTGTATCTGTAGCGGAAGTAGCCAGTTTCTGCCGACTAAGCTGGGGCCGTTGCTTTTGGCGATTAATAGTGGAAGTGTGGCCTCACTGTTTGCATATCTGACTCTCACATTTATGACCCCAACTAAGTCTACTCCATTCCCCGTCCACGCTTTCAATCGGAGGTTAGTTTTCTCTATTTTTGGTTTGGGTTCTCGGTTCCATATCTTTTCATAGTTGTCTCTGCTGATGATGGTAAATGCTGCTCCCGTGTCGAGCTCAAAGTCATGTTTTACGCTGTCCATTGTAACTGTCATCATAAATGAAGGGAATAATTTCTTATCGGTGGTATTTTCGTCTCCTATGTTGTACAGACTGTTCATTATATGATCGGCATTGTTGTTTGTATCTGGATTATTTTCTGTGTTCATTTCATTGATGTTGTTCCTACGAGCCTGGTCTCGTTTTTTCTGCTGGCATATTCTCTCGATATGTCCAGTTATGTGACAGTACCGGCACGATAGATGTTTTACCTTGCACTCCCCTGAATGTGAATTTCCGCAGCGATAACACTTAGTTTTTGCATTTGATGGTACACTTATTCGATTCATGTCCATTGGTTCCCCTGCGTGGTCCGTGTTGGTGAATGTGGTTGCATTCGTTCTACTTCTACTGTTTATTATGCTTAGGTCTTTTCCGGCTGTCTCTGCGGCAATTGCTGTGCTTACTACATTTGCATAAGTCAAGTCGCAGCGTTGCAACAACTCCTTCTGGAGTGTTTTGTTCTGCATGCCGCACACTATCCGGTCTCGTAACATTCGTTCAAGAAATGTGCCGAAGTTGCAAAAGTTGCTGATTTTTCGTAGATCTGTGATGTAGTCTGCTATGTTTTCATTTAAGCCCTGGTCGCGCCTGTAGAACTTGTAGGTTTGTGTGATTTCATTGGGTTGCGGTTCGAAGTGTTGAGTCAACAACTGCACTATTTGTTCGATGGACACCTCGTCGGATTTTCGGGGGCTGATCAGGGAGATCAGGGTGGTGTACGTCTGTGCGCCGCAGACCGCATAAAAGTTCGCGCGTTGGAGCTTCGGGTCGGTGATTTCGTTTGCCGCAAAACAGTAATACAAACGCTCATAGTATGCAGTCCAGTTTTCGCCTGGTTTGTACTCTTCGTACCGGATGGATTTAGCCATTTTTATCTCTCGTCGCCACTGTTATAACCTTGGTTTATGACCGCGAAAGCAAACACGATGTTAGTTTTGACACATGATGTAATTGACAAAACATAACCTCAATCTAAATGTCATTGGTGAGAGTACTACATTTTAGGCTACAATATTTCGGTACACAACAGTAACTAAGGCCCTTTAAGTATCGATTAAAATAAATCAGCACTTGGTGAAAACCAGGCTAAGGGATTCTTCCACCAAGTACTGATTAGCTTAATCCTAACATTAAAAGGCCTTTCTTACCATCTCGCAATCGATACCTCTACAAGATAATCAGCACTTTAGTAATAAAGGCCCTTTAAGTTTTGATTAAAATAAATCATCACTTGGTGAAAACCAGGCAAGTATTATGAAATAAACATTTACTTTTACGATTTTTTTCTTAAAAATTTTATGTATTGAACATTATATTATTATATTACTAGCTGTGGTACCCGGCTCCGCTCGGGTTAGTGTCGGCTAAACTATTTCATGGATTAAAAGTAGCCCACATGACTGGTCCAAAATAGGGTCAAACTGTTCCAGGGCAATGTATCCATCTACCAAATTGAATCAAGATCGTTCGAACCGAAATAGCTTCTTTGACATTTGGTGGCAATTAAAAAAAAATGCATTTGCCACCAGAACCTTTCTGCAGTTGCACTGCTACATTGCTTACTTATTAAGTAAGTAACGTGTAACGTAGGTAAGTTTTGCGTGGACTCCAACCCACAGCCAGCCTCAACATCGAAAACAGTAACCCAACTCGAACTTGACTGCTCCCAGAGATGCTATACATTGATAAAATACGCACATAAATCGGGTAAGTGGTTCGCAAGTTATAATAATTTATCACTCACTACTCACCCCTCTGGTAATGAAGCGTTATATTATGTAGCCTATAAGTTTTGAGTAGAATCAGGCTAGACGTAGATACAATCCGCATCTAAATCGAGTAATTGGTTCTCAAGGATTTTGCTAAGTAGTCCTAAAGTTGCGGGAAATACCAAGCCGTACCCGCCCCCCCTCACCAGCCCCCGCCGCCGCTCACACCGCCGCCCCCGGCCCCGCTCCCCTTGGTGTGAAGTAGCGCTACCGGCATCGTTTTCGCAGCCCCGTGAAAGTTCTAAAGCCCATGGGCACAATATCTTTATAAATTGTAGCCTATGTGTTATTCTGATGTATAAGCTATGTTATTGTAAAGTTTCATTAAAATCCATCCAGTAGTTTTTACGTGAAAGAGTAACAAACATCCATCCATCCATCCATCCATTATTACAAACTTTCCCCTTTATAATATTTATTAGATTATTAGATATTATATTATATTATTATAGATAGGCTAGCAGCTTTATTTATTTTTTTGAATGAATGAATGAATTAATGAATTAATGAATAAATTCTTTATTGTGCAATAGAAAACAAGTACAATTACAAAAACAATTCGAAACAACAACAAAATTGCACAAAGGCGGACTTATCACTAGGAGTGATTTCTTCCAGTCAACCTTTGGGGTGATGAGGAGAGACAATCTGAAATATCTGTAGGTAGGTACACAATAGCAATTTGAAAGGAAAAGAATAAAGCAAATAAAATAAAAATATATACATACAGTATAAACATACATAAACCATAGTTTACATAACAATACAAGCATACTTTGAATAAAATAAATTTATTTATTATAATTCCACAACAGAGTTATGCATGTATGTGACAAAATAATATGCACACTTATAGAATTTAAAGTTTGTGTACACTCCACTAAAGCAGAACACTACTTGCGTATAGTTAAGCAGATATAATAATATGGAAATATGAAAAGCACATAAAGTAAGTGTAATGTAAACAATAAACCGTATACCTAAAAAATGAACAAAAATAAACACAAGAATATACGCTTTCTACTAATCTATACAAAAAAAAAGTATTCTTAACTCCTTAACTCAGTTTACAGTATTTCAGTAATCAGAATTACAGTATTTCCTATAACTATATTTTAATTTCCCCGGTGGATCCGCATATATGTCACAGTGATCCCTGCATTCATTACATAGTTTACTTATTCTGTAAATTGGAGCGTGTGAACCGGCATTAGTGCGACAACGGTCTAGAAGGAAAATTAAGCGGTTTGACAATCTACTGCCTGATCGTGGGATACATATATTTATCCGCTGCAGCAACTCCGAACAATCTATAACACCACTTAAAATTTTGTGCATGAATATGACGTCATGGCAAGATCGGCGTAGAGCTAGTGTTTCCATATTAAAATAAGTGAGTCGATCTTTATATGATGATAGGGTACCGCATAGTTTCTGTGAAAAGGTGAGGTGTTATAGAAAACGTTTCTGAACTCTCTCCAGCCTATCAATATGTACTTGGTAAATTGGGCTCCATATCGTACTACAGTACTCAAGAGTACTACGTTTCAAAGTTTTTCAAAGTTTTTTATTTCAGGAAGCCAATACATGAATGTCTTATAATCTAATACACATATGATATAATACTCTAAATATAATTAAGTAATACTAAACTTTAACTGATATATAACTTACTAGCTGCGGTACCCGGCTCCGCTCGGGTTAGTGTCGGCTAAATTATTTCATGGATAAAAAGTAGCCCACATGGCTGATCCAAAATAGGGTCAAATTGGTCCAGGACAATGTATCCATCTACCAAATTTAATCAAGATCGTTTAATGATCGATTTAATGAGAAACATCCAATAATTCCCATTTAGAGCTTCGTTGACATTTGGTGGCTATTTAAAAAAAAAGCATTTGCCGCCAGAACCTTTCTGCACTTGCACTCCAACATTGTTTACCTATTAAGTAAGTAACGTGTAATGTAGGTAAGTTTTGCGTGGACTCCAACCCACAGCTAGCCTCAACATCGAAAACAGTAACCCATCTCGAATCTGACTGCTCCCAGAGATCCTATACATTGATAAAATACGCACATAAATCGGGTTAGTGGTTCGCGAGTTATAAGAATTTAACACTCTCTACTCACCCTTTAGGTAATGAAGCGTTATATTATGTAACCTATAAGTTTTGAGTAGAATCAGGCTAGACGTAGATACAATCCGCATCTAAATCGAGTAATTGGTTCTCAAGGATTTTGCCAAGTAGTCCTAAAGTTGCGGGAAATACCAAGCCGTACTCCCCCCCCCCCCGCCCCCGCCCCCGCCCCCGGCGGACTGCCCGCCCCGCCCCCGGCCCCGCTCCCGCCAACGCCCCCGGCCCCACTCCCCCTGGTGTGAAGTAGCGGTACCGGCATCGTTTTCGCAGCCCCGTGAAAGTTCTAAAGCCCATGGGCACAATATCTTTATAAATTGTAGCCTATGTGTTATTCTGATGTATAAGCTATATTATTGTTAAGTTTCATTAAAATCCATTCAGTAGTTTTTACGTGAAAGAGTAACAAACATCCATCCATCCATCCATCCATCCATCCATCCATCCATCTATCCATCCATCCATCCATCCATTATTACAAACTTTCCCCTTTATAATATTTATTAGATTATAATTACAAGTATTATGAAATTAAGACAGCTTTGGCTATTTGTTCACAACAGTTTTGAATCTTGCCTTCTGCACTAGTCCGAAGACTGTGACGCAGACGGCAAGCGTAGCCATAGAGCGAAGCGATACGAGAGCTGTCACGAATATGGGTTAAAATTTTAATGTAGATTTTAAAGAAATTTTAAAGTGATGAGTAGAGGACTATGAAAGTGTGTGGATTTATTAATACTCTCGTGTGCCGTGATATAAATCCTTGTGTCCGAAAGGCTTTTTTAGATATATGATCAATATGTAAGTGGAACCTCATAGCTTTGTCAATGATGACTCCTAGATCACGCAGATGATCCACCTCAGCTAATGACTGACTTCCAATGACATACTTAAAACTTATTGGTATAAGTTTTCTCGAGAAATTTATATGGTAACACTTTGAGGTGTTAAGTGCCATGTCGTTAGCCGAGCACCAAGAGTCAATACTATCCAGGTCTTCTTGGAGAAGTTTGCAGTCATTAATATTTTTGATTTTCATGTATAACTTGAGATCATCAGCATACGTCATGGTTACGATGTCATTTATGTACATCAAAAAGAAAAGAGGGCCAAGATGGGAACGCTGTGGTACACCTGATGGAATATTATATAACTCTGAAGAGTAGCCATTGATTACAACCTTTTGGTGTCGGTTCATCACATAAGACTCGCACCATTGTAACAGGAATCCAATAATTCCGAATGAATTTATTTTCTTTAAAAGTATTTCGTGATTAACTCTGTTAAACACTTTACTAAAGTCCGTATAGACAGCATGTACCTCTAAATTATTGTCAAGGAATTTCATTATATTATCACAGAATTGAGTGAGGTTAGAAGATGTAGATCTTTTTGGTACGAAGCCATGTTGCTGGGTAACTATTTGACTTTTTACATGTGCATATTAAACTTTTTGTACGAGACATTCAAATACCTTGGCCATTGTAGATAATAAGGAGATAGGGCGATAGTTTTCTACACAAATAGGGTCACCCTTTTTGGGAATTGGTATCACGTTAGCTATTTTCCAAGTTTCAGGAAACGTTCCCGTACTAAGATATTTATTGAATATTAATGACAATGGGAGAGATAGGCTATCTGCACAGCTTCTTAGAAATATAGGCGGAATAGCATCTGGACCTGCACCCTTATTTTTATCTAGGCCTAAAAGCGTCTTTCTCACATCTGTAGCATCCATTTTATGTACGCTAATAGTGTTGTTATCTGAATAAGATATAGTAGTAGTGGATGTAACATTAGATTTAATAAAAACTGATTTGAAATTTTTTGCAAAAATATTAGAACTGGGCAGGCCACCGGTGGCGGTTATGGATCCGTATATCATTTCATTGGGAATCTTACTACTGTTACGCTTGGCATTTTTTATGAAGTTCCAGAAAATTTTAGGGTTCTTGTGAATGCTTATTTCAGCCTCTTCTTTATATTTTGCGTAAGATTCATTAAGGCGCTAGGACTTGCCAACTAATCGCGCCATACAAATACACCTTTTAATAAATGTAATAATATGTAGTGAAACGCTTCAGCTTAGTTGGATTAACTAGAACTCCAGACTGATAATGGATTGTGAATATTTTTTGATTCGATCATTTATTTAAATAATAATAAATAATAAAAAAGTTGATTTTTCTCATTAGAAATCTGAAAGTAATTCGATTTCTAGATATAAGCAAAAACAGCATACATGCATAAACAAAAAATTCCATTTGCTTTTAGATTTCTACATTTAGTCAAAAAAGTTCGGAAATGGACACCGTTTCCGCAATGTATTTTGTATAGAAAAAGGAAACATACATTAACGAAAATAGGTTGATTCCTAGACAAGGAATCATATATTGTAAGAATGACACTTCTAATTGTCAGACTTAGTTAGTTAACTTGGGGTGCCTCGTCTAACTTTGCGATTTGGCTAGTACCAGGGCCTTAATGGAGTGCGCACAGCGATTTCTAAGAAGGTCAAAGGTATATTTATCTCTTAGATTACTATATTTTTTATACCTTGCATGTACCTTGGCTTTTTCTTTGAGAGCTCTGATCAATGAATTTGGGTACCAATGTGGGAACTTACCGTGTTTACAACGCGTTTCAGGAGTGTGACGTTGTATGACATTACATAAAACTAAATAAAATGACGCAACCATTGAATCAACTGTAGCACTTTTTTTTCCAGATGGAATTCCATTCAGTAATCGCCAATTCGTTATTAATAGAAGCGTAATCAGCTTTGTCAAAATTAAACCTAGGAGATTGGTTTTTTGAGAGTTTTTTCTCTATATTTATATCAATATCTATGTTTAGTGCTGGATGATGAGAGTCTAATTTAGATAGTGGTGATGAATTTAGATAAACATTAATTTTGTTTGGCATATCACAGAAAATGAGGTCTAATAGTCTATTATTCAAATTTTTATTCCCATTTAATTGGTTAAGGTTGTTAAACGATATAAAGTCCACAAACATATTTTCAAGTTGGCATGACTTCGATTGTGGTATAAAAGACAGACTTTTGCCATTGTAGATCCAGTCTAGGTGAGGAAAATTAAAATCACCACAAATTAAATTATAAGAAACAGAATCACTATTCGTCGTAATGACTTTGGATATACTATTACATAGCTGTTCAACGTAATCACGATTAGTCGGCGGGGGAATATATGCTGCACAAATATTAAAATTGGTTAAACGAACATCTTTTTTTAAGTTTAATGATACCCAGATGATTTCGCATTCTCCCTCCCAAGTGAATCTTCGAACCACTGAGTATTCCTTCAACACTGCAATTAGTACTCCGCCTCCTTCGAACTTTGTGTTAAAATTAGATAATGTACGGTCACGGCGGTATACAGTGTAGCGATCGTCAAAGATTTGTTTCAACTAGAATAATGATATCAAAATCGTGGCTTTAAGCTGATGCACCTATGTCACAACACTTATTTATTTATTTATTATATTTTTTTTATGTTTAGGGACAGCGTTATGATGCTCCGACGAGCACTCTTGCCGCCAGGTGGTTCTTCACACAATTTTGAAAAAATCTGATTACAACGATGCAATTTATATGTCGCTATATTTCTGATTCCTGATCAAGGCATTACAAGAATAGGCCTACTGACCTGCGCGTACACATGTCCTGCTTACACCATTCCAAAGGGAAATTGTCGCTGAGGTAAAAGTTTGAATTAAATCTGCATTTTTTTTACTATTTTAGATTTTATTTTTAAGTACTACAAAATTATCAGTATCGAGTGGGGCGGCAGAGCTCGTTTCAGACTGGCAAGTTTCACCGGAGCCATCCTTCTCGGACCATAGGCGAATCTGTTACACAATAACAGCACATACACACGAGCCGGTACCTAGGAGAAACCCCCGTAAGACCGACGTAACCAGGTATAAAACTCTTCTCAATGACCAAATTCATCAAATCTTGGGATCCTCTCTTAAAGATATGTTCCATGACGCTAGCAACATTGAGCACAATGTAAGAATTCTAACCAACTATATAACAACCTGTTATGAACAATCATGTCCACTTATGCCTCCCAAACAATGGGGAAAAAATCACTGGTGGGGGCCAGAACTTGAGAGGCTGAGGCAAAACCTGAGGAGACTGTTCAACCGGGCAAAAAACACTAGAGTGGAAGAAGACTGGGACACGTACAAGAAAGCCCAATACTTCTACAAGAAACGGACCAGATTCCGCAAAAGGGAAACCTGGCGACGATTCTGTGAAAACATAAACTCTACAAGCGAGGCCAGTAGAATAAAAAAGCTCCTCTCAAGCGAAGGAAACCACTCTATAGGAACACTAAAAAAACCAGATGGATCCTATACAAACAATGATGAAGAAGTCAGCAAAACACTTCTTGAAGCACACTTCCCAGGCTGCAAGATAACAGATGACAAAACATGGGCAGGGGAGACCTTTAAACAGCCAAAGACCGCGGACTGGCATATAGCCAACCAAGTAGTCACAAAAGAGAAAGCTATTTGGGCAATAAACAGCTTCCAACCGTTCAAATCACCAGGCCTGGGTGGCATCTGCCCTGCACTACTGCAATGGGGCCTACCAACAATTACGGACCAACTTGTGGAAATTTTCAGAGCCTGCTTGGCCCATAATTATATACCTTGCCTGTGGAGAGAAGTGAAAGTGGTATTTTTACCTAAACCTGGAAAGAGTGACTACACACAGGCAAAGTCATACAGACCCATCAGCCTTACCTCCTTCATGCTGAAGACATTGGAAAGACTGATCGACAGACATCTCAGGGACGGTACTCTAAATGACATACCACTTCATCCCAGCCAACATGCATATAGAACAGGAAGATTCACTGAGTCAGCTCTACACGAGGTAGTGACCAAAATAGAACTGGCACTTTAAAACAAAAGCTCCACCCTAGGGGTCTTCATAGATATTGAAGGGGCTTTCGACAAAACAAATTTTAACAGCATAAGCCAGGCGCTTAACAGATTTGGAGCTGCACCGACCATTTCGGGGTGGATAAGAAATCTCCTTATGTTAAGAGCTATACAGTTTACAATAAATAGTACCACGAGGGGAGTAGTGGCGAAAGGCTGTCCACAGGGAGGCGTTCTTTCACCCCTGCTCTGGAATATCGTGGTGGACAGCCTTATCACGAGCCTAAACGAAAAGGGACATAAGACTGTTGGCTATGCAGACGATATCACGATTCTGATTAGTGGCAAATCGGAAAAAGTACTTTTCAACGTAATGAGATCGGCTCTAAGAATCGTAGAGAACTGGTGTGAAGGGAATGCACTCTCAGTAAATCCAAACAAAACAGGACTTATTCTCTTCACGAACAAGAGGAAGTTAGAAGACATGAAACTGCCAAAACTTTTTGGCATAGAATTATCCCTATCAACAGAAGTCAAATATCTGGGTGTAATCCTTGATAGCAAGATGAACTGGAATAAACATCTCGAAGACAAAACAAAGAAGGCGTGCATCTCCTTCTGGCAGTGCAAGAGAATGCTTATGGGGCTTAAAACCCTCCATAACACTCTGGCTATACACTGCTGTAATTCGACCAACCATAACCTACGGCGCAGTAGTATGGTGGCCTAGGACGGAACTGAGCACCGTAAAAGCAAAACTCCAAAGTCTGCAACGCCTTGCATGCGTTGCAACGACAGGCTGCATGAGAACAACTCCTACACAGGCACTAGAGGTAATACTTGATCTAAGACCTCTACACCTGCATGTTCAGCAGGAAGCCGCTACAGCAGCTCTCCGGCTAAGAGCCGCAGGAACCTGGAAACAAAATCATGGAGTCCCTCACGCACGGATTATGACAGAATTCATGAATCATGTACCCATGCTCTCGGCAATCTGTGACAAGATTTCTACCCACCATATCTTTAAAAGAAACTATCACATCCAACTGAAGGAAGAACTTGCAGACCAATCAGGGGTGAGAGAAATCCGAATCTACACAGATGGATCAAAAACAAATTCGGGAACTGGAGCGGGTGTCTTCTCCCGAGATGCGAACATCAACATCTCAACAACCCTAGGCGCCTTTAACACCATATTTCAGGCAGAATGTGTGGCAATAATTCGAGCCGCAGAGGCAATCAAAACCAGGAAGATGCACGACTATAAGATAAGAATTATCTCAGATAGCGCATCTGTATTAAACGCACTGAAAAATAACAAAGTTAACTCGGGCTTAATTCTAGAATGTCATTGCGCCCTAGAAGAAGTAGCGAGAAACAATCACGTAACTTTGCAGTGAATAAGAGGACACAGTGGCTCTGTGGGAAATGACGCTGCAGATAAACTGGCCAAACGAGGATCCAGTACAGTACTAATGGGTCCAGAACCGATAGTGCCTATACCACTTAGTCAACTCAAAAACTGGCTACAAGATAGAACCAAGATGCTTCACAATACCGGATGGAAACACCTGGTAGATTGCAGGCAGGCCAGAGAGGTCATCCCATCCCTCAATAAGCGCCTCACGCACAAGCTGTTGCATCTGAAAAGAAATGATCTACGCACAATGGTGGGAACAATGACAGGACATTGTTCACTCAACAAGCACCTCCATAACCTGGGGGTGACGGACAGCCCTCTATGTCGTGGCTGCATGGAGACAACGGAAACAACCGCCCATGTACTGTTGGAGTGCAAGAGTGTGGCCGACCATCGGGCGCAGACCCTGGGAGCACCGGGATCCCTTGCAGAGGCCTGTGGGAATGTAAAGGGTATGCTGGGCTTCAGGGACGAGCTGGGATGGCTTACATAGTCACCTTTGTTACGCACAATGGCCTCTCTGTGAAGTAGGCTTAGAGCGGAGAACATTTTGCCCAACTAACTAACTAACTAATGTCGTTATATTTCTGATTCCTGATCAAGGCATTACAAGAATAGGCCTACTGACCTGCGCGTACACATGTCGTGCTTACACCATTCCAAAGGGAAATTGTCGCTGGGGTAAAAGTTTGAATTAAATCTGCAATTTTTTTTTACTATTTTAGATTTTATTTTTAAGTACCACGAATTTGTGACTAAATGCACTTATCAAACTCGGAAAGAGAAAGACAGTAGTGCATGTCGGAATTGAACCCAGGCCTCTGATACGCTAGGCCAGTCCCCGCGCCACTAGGCTACGAGCCGCTGTACTGTGCTGAATTCTCTTTTGGCCAGTTCGTCTGCTGCATCATTGCCTAGAGTACCACTGTGTATCTTTATCCATTGTAGAGTTATTCGGTTGTTCTTTGCAACTTATTCCAGGGCGTGGCATGACATTCTAGAATTAGCCCCGAGTTTACTTTGCTGTTTTTTAGTGCATTTAGAACAGACACACTTTCTGAGATGATTTTAATCTGGTAGTCACACATATTCCTGGTTTTTTTGGGTTCCGTAACAAAAGGGTGAAAAGAGAACCCTATTACTAAGCCTCCGCTGTCCGTCCGTCCGTCCGCCCGTCCGTCCGTCCGTCCGTCCGTCCGTCTCTCCGTCACAGGGCTGTATCTCATGAACCATGGTAGCAGCTGAAATTTTCAAAGAGTGTATATTTATGTTGCCGCTGTTACAACAAATAAGTAACATTAAATAATAATAAAAATTAAAGGGGGGCCCCATACAAGAAACGTGATTTTTTTGCTTTTTAATCTTGTACTATGCTACGGAACCCTTCGTGTGCGAGTCTGACTCGCATTTGGCCGGTTTTTTATGGCTTCTGCCACCTTGATTATGCCCATACATTCTGCCTGGAATATGATGTTGAGTGCACCTAGGGTTGTTGAGATGTTGATGTTCACACTCCGGCAGAAGGCACCTGCTCTAGTTCCTTTCTCTGTCTTTGATCAATCTGTGTAGATTCTAATTTCCTTCACCCCAGTTTGGTCAGTGTCTTCTTCTATTAGTTGGATGTCGTAGTTTGACTCCTGAACAATATAAAACATGTCAAGTTTTTTTTGTACAAAAGTAAGTAAAATGTTTTTTTGAATAATTAAGTATCAAGATAATTTTAGTTTAATTTCCTCAGTGTTTTCAATGTTACCATACTATGACTTTTTACTCCTTCATATTATTTGGGGAAACACGATTGATTTGACATGAGTCTAGTTTGTTATTGTACTTGTTACGCAGAGTACCAACTATTTTCACTAAACATAAGAGCGGTATCATCTGCAAAACAAACAATCTCTCCTTTAATTGTAAGTTTACAGAAGTCGTTAATGTACATGCAGAAAAAGATAGGCTGTAGCGGTTTATTGTATTTGCCTTTTAATGTGACCATCTGTGTCCTCCCTGTAGGATAGCTTTTTAACCATTCTAAAAGTGTACCAGTAATGCCAGCCGCCTCCATCTTTGTGAGTAGGAGTAAGTGTGATACCGTATCAAATGCTTTTTCCGTTGGCACCCTTTGGGTACCGAACCCTAAAAATTAGCAATCTGATTGCTCATTCTTGCAAGAGCTTGCCACTCTCGTACTTGTTTCATCACTGGAGTAAACAGAGGACTCAAAGAAAACATTCAGTAGAATGACATAAAAGTGATTTTTGTGCTCCCTTTGTAGCTAAAGGAGATGCTGGCACCACGTTTCGGTTCCGAGCCAGAGCAGCTGTGCCTGATCTTCGCGGGCAAGATCATGAATGACGGCGACTCGCTGCGACAGCACAACATCAAGGACGGCCTCACGGTTCACCTCGTCATCAAGACTCCGCCGCGGCCCGAGCCCGAGGGGGGCCCCCGCCGTCCTCCAGGTAATTACCACTTCGGACGTCTGGAGCGGGTGGTCGCTGCCTGCAGGTGCTCTCTCATAGTCCATTTCTTTATGCAACACCCCCTCCGATTTCCTATTGTGTACCGAAATATTGTAGGAAATGTTGTGCTCTAACCAATAACACTTAGAATGAGGTTATGTTTCGTCAATTACATCATTTGACAAAACCAACATCGTGTTTGCTTTTGCGGTCCTAAACCAAGAATATAACACTACCCAAGCCATCCAATGTAGTCCATGAAGGAGACAAGGCGGCCCAGGTCAGTGCAGACTTACACTAGAGGTTTGGGCGAAACCAGCTGCCCCTCCCTCCCTTCGTTTGCTGAGTATATATATATATATATACTGCAGAAGCCACAGACCAGACAACCCAATGGATGGGTGACGGGCGAGTAAAGCTTCCATACCGCAACTAATCTGTAGTTACCGCGCAAGCCATTCCGATAGCGGCGAGTAGCGAATGGGTGACGGTTCGCTCACTACGTGGAGCGAGTTTTCTCAAATTGAGACCATTCCGACTCATTCTGTGTTTATTTGTAACAAAAGAAATAACTTTTCTTTGTATGCCGTTTTAACAACACTTCGTATTCCCAAAGGAATTAGGGCCACGCCAACATCTTTCCTTTATGAGCATAGCTACATTTAACTGGATGGAAAACACGAACAATTTTTAAACCCAAAAACCTAGATGGGAAAGAGAGTGTACAATCTAATAAATATTAAAAAGGTAAAAGGCGGAAAAGTGGCCACCGATGATTGGCCCGTTACAAAGTCCTTGTGTCTTGAAAATTATCCATAGTTTTGGCCTCATAGTGAATGATTTTGAAGACATATGGTATCCCGTTAGAAAGAGGGTAAACTAGCGAACTACAAGAAAATTCACGTTCTCAATTGCTGTCTGTATTTTTTTATTGAATTAAGCAACTTAGATTATTTTCATCCTCGGGATTTTTGGAGGTCGTAAGTTCTTTTCATGTAATTAATTACATCAACCAATATTATTTTCTAGAACTTTTTTCTATTTCTTAAAATGTATTCTACATTGTAAAATCCAATTAATTTTATTTAGTGTTTATACAATAATAAACAAAAAAATTGCAAGGGCTTAAAGATAGAATTTTGGAATTTTTGAAAAATAAAGACAAAATTCTGATTATTCTTGATACCTCATGACATCTGACAAAAGGTATCGTGGGTCAAATCATTGCAAACGATCCCAAAATAATGTTTCCGTCATTGTGCCGGACAAAATAATATAATTATGCTTGTGAAAAAATTTATATTTACTTTCTTTACTTTCCAAAAGGGCCTTAAATAATTGTGTGCCATAGGCCCCGGCATGGCATAAGACGGCTCTGGTTACGTAACGGTAGATAAAAAGTCAAGTGTTTCCGTGTTCACGTGCTAAGGGTTTCGTCACTGCTCGCGTTGGACGTGAGGTCTCAATTGGAACAACTATTCTCATCCATCTACTCCCGACTACCTACGGATTTCATGCAAAATTAGCTTTTTAGAAATTTATTTTTTTCTAAAAAGCTTGACGTTTAGAGCACAAGTAATTGGTTGGTGTACGAATTTTTATTTTTTGAAGTTGGGCTGCGGGCTTTTTTGCCCGCTGTCACTGCGACCTTTACAGATTGGTGTACGAATACATAAGTGTACTAATTGGTAATATTTAGAATTTTCAAACAACTGTTAATAGGGAAATTCGGGACAAAATACATGTGACCGAGAGACGGAACCATACCATGACCAAAAGCTTGATTGTTTAATATTATATTGTGGTGCAGCGGACGTGGGTGCGACGCCTTTCGGCCTGAACTCCATCGGCGGGTTGGCGGGGCTCGAGAGCCTCGGCCTGGGCCAGGGTACCTTCATGGACTTGCAGGTACAGCTCTCCTTCCTTACATCGGTTGTTATACTGTGGTGCAGCGCATATGCGCGCAATACCCTCGACCTGAACGCCATCGGCGGGCTGGCGAGACTCGAGAGCCTCGGCCGTGGCCAGGGAACCTTCATGGACTTGCAGGTACAGCCCTCCTTCCTTACATCGGTTGTTATACTGTGGTGCAGCGCACATGCGCGCAATACCCTCGACCTTAACTCCATCGGCGGGCTGGCGAGACTCGAAAGTCTCGGCCCGGGCCAGGGAACCTTAATGGACTTGCAGGCACAGCGCTCCTTCCTTACATCGGTTGTCATACTGTGGTGCAGCGCACATGCGCGCAATACCCTCGACCTGAACGCCATCGGCGGGCTGGCGAGACTCGAGAGTCTCGGCCGTGGCCATGGAACCTTCATGGACTTGCAGGTACAGCTCTCCTTCCTTACATCGGTTGTTATACTGTGGTGCAGCGCACATGCGCGCAATACCCTCGACCTGAACGCCATCGGCGGGCTGGCGAGACTCGAGAGCCTCGGCCGTGGCCAGGGAACCTTAATGGACTTGCAGGTACAGCTCTCCTCCCTTACATCCGTTGTTATGCTGTGGTGCCAGCGCACATGCGCGCAATACCCTCGACCTGAACGCCATCGGCGGGCTGGCGAGACTCGAGAGCCTCGGCCGTGGCCAGGGAACCTTAATGGACTTACAGGTACAGCTCTCCTCCCTTACATCCGTTGTTATGCTGTGGTGCCAGCGCACATGCGCGCAATACCCTCGACCTGAACTCCATCGGCGTTCTGGCGGGGCTCGAAAGCCTCGGCCTGGCCAAGGGAACTTTCATGGACTTGCAGGTACAGCTAGTGCCGGGTTTAACACAACAAGCGCCCTGGGCGAGATTTCTATGGCGCCCCCTATTTGACATTCAAACAAATGCCAAGGAAAATAATTAAATAAACATTTAATTAATAAATACTTTTCTAGCCTTCTTTCGGCAAACTCTTTTATTAAGATGCAAATAAAAATGCCAAGAATATGTTTTCCGCAATTTTATTTTCGATTGATATAGTTGCCAAGTTTATCAATCTAGATTGAAATATTATCAATCTCAGATAGGTTTTTACTTACTTGTAATTAAGCTTAGAAAAACTTATTTCCGTATAGTGATCAAAATTCGCAATTCATTTCTTTTTCGTCTTTTTTTTTCGTCCACATTAATGATACAAATCAATTATGATTTCATACCTAAATGCTACTGCCAAAACATACATCTTTGGTAGAACGGTCTAAGGCAAAGAACTATGAACTGTCCGAGAACATGTCAAGATATACGGTCTCATATCAGTGTATATGATGTGTGTGTACTACATTACAACTACTACTACGCGCATGCAGCAGGAGCTGCTGGCGAACCCGGACATGTTGCGCACGGTGCTGGACAACCCGCTGGTGCAGCAGATGATGAACGACTCCGAGAACAACCGCGACCTCATCACCTCGACACATTGATACAGGCTCTCATCTCAGTGTATATGATGTGTGTGTAGGCGCGCATGCAGCAGGAGCTGCTGGCGAACCCGGACATGTTGCGCACGGTGCTGGACAACCCACTTGTGCAGCAGATGATGAACGACCCTGAGAACATGCGCAACCTCATCACTTCCAATCCACAAATGCAGGACCTTATGTCGGTGAGTATTTTCACAAGGGAGATATCTGTATTGGATAAAGGAAGTTGTGAGGTACAGTTAATTACATTGGTTTGATGCACTTGTATAAAATTCTATAGGTACATATAGGGTTGCATGGACCACCGCCCAGGCGTTGAGCAGTGTTAGACCAGGAGGCCATTGTTGGTAACCCTGCCTCATCGAGTACCAGGATGAAAAACTGTTGTGGTGAAATTCCTCACATTCCTCAATGACTGCTACTTTAGAACCACTGCAAAGACTCTTTTCATCGGATTTACATATTCATGAAAAATATCAGCCCAATCACAAACTGGAAGTGGGTCAAATTAAACTTGCAAGATTCCAGCATGTCAATTCTCGACACTCTTGTGTCAACTCTTGACAATTCTTGACTTTACAATAAGCTGCGACAATAGTCTATACCTACTACAAAACAGTTTAATAAGTTAATAACATGAATGAAACATAAAAGATATAAGTTAAAATAAAAGATAAAAGTTAAAATAGTAAAATATGTTGTTAATAGTATTTTTTTATTATTATTATTATTATTATTTTATTATTTGATTTATAACACTAGCAGCTATAAGCTGTGCATATCAGGTTTAAGAACTACTGAGTGCACTTGTTTTTTTGTTAAGATTTTTTTTGGTTTTGGTTTTTTGTTTATTTTATCTTTTTATATATTTATATTTGTCTAGTAAATGTTTGAACCCATTAAGCCACTTATGACTTCCTGTGGCCAGTGGTTGATTCCAGGAGTGTACAACTCTGTTGCAAAGAAAATGTTTTCTGGGATTTGTCCTTGAGGAAGAGTGGTTCAGCTTTAGGCTATGTCCTCTAAGGTGATCCATTGTGTTTATTGCAAACATTTAGTTGAGTTTGGAGGTACTGTAGTAATTATTGAGGATCTTATAGACTTTGATGGGGTTGTCGCTCATGAAGAGTTGTGAGCTTTAGTGCCCTTAGCCGTTGCTCATATTCTTGATGCTTTAGATGCACAATCATTTTTGTAGCTCTCCTCTGAACTCGTTCTAAAATATCTATGTCGTTTTGTAGGTATGGGCTCTAAATCTGGCATAAAAGGCATATTCTAAAATAGGGCAGACATATGTTTTGTAAAGTTTTAAAAATAGTTCAGTGGTTATGTAAGAGAAAGCTTTTCTTATCATGTAGAGCAATGATTTAGCCCGCTTGACAACTTCCATTATGTGTCCAAGGTCGCGCTGAGATGTGACTGTTTCCATAATATTGCCATTAATTAAGTATTGTAGGTGTGGGTTTTTTGGGTCCGATGTGCAGCACTGTACATTTACTGGCATTTAGTGACAGCAACCACTCTCTTGTCCACTCAATGATGTCGTCCAAAGTACACTGTATTTGATTATGAGCTATTATTGGGTTTGCAAAGAACCTAGTGTCATCAGTATAGAGCGAGAAATTAAGTTTCATTATAGCTCTTAAATCTGTAAGGAACAAACCAAAGACGACCGGGCCCACCACGGATCTTTGCGGCACACCGCTGAGGACATTGCATGAGTTAGAAACTTCTTCTTATACTCGGACATGGAACGTTCTGTCTGTAAGGAAGTTCTTGAGCCACAAGAAGAGATTTCCGCGGAGCCCAAATTGCTCTAACTTTAATAAAAGTCGTTTAATGGGCACTCAAACGCTTGTTCGTAGTCAATGTAGATGACGTCAATAGGATTTTTGTCGTCCCATTCAAGTGTCCATTTATTTAAACACTCAAGCAGGTTGGTCACTGTTGACCGTCTCGGTACAAATCCATGTTGTTCATCCAAAATTACATTCTCCTGTGACAGAAATGATCTTATTTTCTCGGTTATAATTTTCTCCATAATCTTGCACACTATGCTTGTTAGCCCGATTGTACGATAGTTGGCAGGATCAAGTTTGTTTACACAGTATACAAGTTGTATACACTTCATTTTTTCTAAAAATTCTCTTAACAAAATTTCCTGAACAGGAAAATATGACGCACTCGTCTTGCCACTCGTTAAATTTTTTACAGGCACTTGATATTGGTGCATGAGATCCTATGTTGGTTCTAGTGGCTTCTGTAGCGAAAGTCTCCTGGTGGTGGAGTTTACTTCCTTGGCGAGGGACCTTAATGTAAATGCTGCAAAGCAGTTTATATTATATTTTTTATTACATTTATATTTTTTCAAGTTGTCATTGGCTCTAAGAAATAGCTCTGATTCAACTATAGTACTAATGGACATCCCAAAAGAAATTAGATACTCAAAATTATAATATATTTTCTTTATTGCGGGTATCGATCTTTTCAATGTATTTACCCTGAGCACGTATACACCTTTTTATGCTGCTAAACTACTTGGAAAATACCTCTAACCACTCTTCTTTAGACACTTTAGAGATTTCAAAATTATAAGCAGCTCGCGCATCTTCTTTGTTTTCAAACCTCTTGCCTTTTAATTTTTCTTTAATTTTTGCATTCAATGTATACGATTTGTAATTAAAAGGGTAAAAATGTTTGCACCTTTTGCGCAGTATATCATTCTCATGTTTGTCACGGGGGTTTTATACTTGTTGTGTTTCGTTCTTAGTTTTTCCTCCTCTGAAAAGAGCTTATTTAAAGTTTTGTTGAACCAAAGGGGCTGTTGGCCAATTTATTTTGGCATGACCCACGTACTTTTTCTTTTTTTTTATGTAAAGCGCGGCATATGGCGTACGCCAGGACCTCTTAAGGTGCCCGACGACGCCCATGAGCTTTCGAACTTTCGGGGCTGCGAAAACCATGCCGGCCGGCCAGGTGCTTCTTCACACCATGTTTGAAGGATCCCAGGTGGTACTTAAGGGGAAATAACTCGGCAGGGAGTGCATTCCATAGTTTACCGACCCTATAGATAAAGGACCTAGAGGATCGGTTGTGAAGTGAACACAAGTTGAATGCTTGACGTAAAGTGGTTCGGCCTGACATGTATCGAAATGTTGTGCAAATGGCGGTTATTTCAATATTAATGTCAGGCAGTTTTAGGTTGTGATTTGTACATATTTAGTGAGTAAATATCGATACATATCAGTTGGTTCTGATTTTTGGAATGTCGACAGTGTACGGGTGCATTTCCTGCCTGTTCCGTGTTGTGCGATGGTAGAAAGGGGACGGAGGGACAGCGTTATGCAGCTCCGATGAACATTATCCATGGTAAAGACGGTAGAACACAGAGAGAGACCCTACATCCCTTCGGAGTTGGAGGGTCTCTAGATTCAAAGACACCTCGGGATCGTCGACGAGACGCACGGCCCGACGCTGTATCGAGTCCAGGGAGCCAAGCAGGTGCTGAGCTGAGCCGTCCCACAAATGCGAGCAGTACTCCACGCAAGACCTTATCTGCGCCTTATAAAGGAGCAGTTTTTGGTCAGGCGTGAAATACTGACGCACCCTGTTAAGGCGCTAGGACTAGCCAACTACTCGCGCCATACAAATGCACTTTTTAACAAATGTAATAATATGTAGTGAAACTCTTCAGCAAATCCAAATAGAACTCCAGACTGATAATGGATTGTTAATATTTTTTTATTCCATCATTTATTTAAATAATAATAAAAATAAAAAAGTTGATTTTTCTCATTAGAAATCTGAAAGTAATTCGATTTCTAGATATAAGCAAAAACAGCATATATGCATAAACAAAAAATTCAATTTGCTTTTAGATTTCTACATTTAGTCAAAAAAGTTCGGAAATGGACTCCGTTTCCGCAATGTATTTTGTATAGAAAAAGGAAACATACATTAACGAAAATAGGTCGATTCCTAGACAAAGAATCATATATTGTAAGAATGACACTTATAATCGTCAGACTTAGTTAGTTAACTTGGGGTGCCTCGTCTAACTTTGCAATTTGGCTAGTACCAGGGCCTTAAGAACTCCCAGCTTTTTCGAGGCGAGCTTGGCTTTATCCTCGATATGGCGTCCGAAATTAAGGTTATGCGTCAGGTCGACCCCAAGTATCCCTATATGCTCGTCAATACGTAGAGTTGCTCCCTGGAAAGTCGGAACCACACTGAACGGAGTACGCTTCGCACTGAACACGCACGCCTGTGTCTTGCTCGCGTTAAACTCGACAAGGTTCTGGAGACCCCATTCGGAAACTTTTTCCAGGGTCTCTTCTAGTCTAACAACGAGGCGCCGCCTATTCTCCTCCACTTCAGCCCGGCTTGCGGTCTGGTGACTGGTGTACCTGGCTAGCACTGTGCTGTCGTCTGCGTAGCAGTCAATGTCGCCCAAATTAAGCAGATCATTAATTTGTACCAGAAAGAGGGTTGGGGACAGCACAGAGCCCTGCGGCACGCCGGCATTCACAGACATGGCTTCGGAGCAGCATCCGTCAACCAAGACTTTTATGCTGCGGCCATGCAGGAAATCGGCGATCCAGTCACACAGCTCGGGTGGCAGGCCATAGGAGGGCAGCTTGGAAAGCAGTGCCTTGTGCCAGACCCGGTCAAATGCTTTCGCGATATCCAGGCCGATAGCCATACCTTCGCCATGATTTTCGAGCGCATCACCCATCTCATGTGAGACGTGAACCAGGAGATCCCCAGCAGATCGATTCGGACGGAAGCCGTATTGACGATCGCTGAGGAGTTCATTGCTCTCTAGATACTTCATCAACTGTGAGTTAATGATGCGCTCCATCACTTTGCAGAGAAGAGAGGTAATGGCTATGGGACGGTAGTTGGCCGGGTCTGATCGATCGCCTTTTTTAGGCACGGGCTGAACGTTGGCCGATTTCCAAGCTGCGGGCACACATCCAGTGGAGTACGATAGGCGGTAAAGGCGGGTAGGGACAGGAGCTAATTCCGGAGCACATTTCTTCAACACCAGCGCAGGAATGCCATCAGGGCCACTCGCCTTCCTGGAATCTAGGGCGAAGAGCTCACGCCGTACAACTCCCTGGCGGAATTGTATGCTCGGCATAGATACTCCGCACCCAGGAATGGCAGGTGGAAAGGAGTCACCATCATCTAGGCGAGAATTCGCCGAAAAGATGCCCACCAGAAGGTCGGCCTTCTCTTTGGCGGAAAAAGCGAGTGATCCGTCAGGCTGCTGCAATGTTGGAAGTGAGGAGCGGCAGAAATTCGGTCGGCTGGCTGATCACCTTCTCGCCAATTCTGCCGATATGCTCGAACTTCGCTCTGGCAATTGCTCTCTTACTGGATCTGGAGGCTACATTTAGAGCTTGTTTCAGTGCTTTTACGTCTGGTTCACGTCGTGTTCGCGCACGGAACCATGCACGGTGGGCCGCGTTCTTGGTAGAACAAGCGGCTGCACATTCCGCGTTAAACCATGGCTGGCTTTTGCCACCGAGGGATTTGGTGGAGCTGGGAATAAAAAGCTCCATAGCTCCCGTGATCACCTCGGAAACGGCATTCGCACAGCTCGACGGATCCATAACGCTGAAACAGAGCTCTCTCCAAGGGAAGGAGGAGAAGTGTTCACGCATTCCGTCCCAATCTGCCGACTCATAATGCCACACCAGACGCGTGCCGGGCGCACGTTTCTCAGTCTGGGTGTGTGGCACAGTTGACCTCACCAGGCAATGATCAGATGACCCCAAGGGGGCAAGCACCGACATCTTATACCCGGCGGGTTTGGTGGTCAGCAGAAGATCCAGTAAGGAGGACGCATCTCCTGCTCGATCTGGGATACGCGTATGTTGCGTCACCAATTGCGTCAGGTTGTGCGCCAAGGCGAAGTTACGCACAGCCCTACCAGCAAAGTCAGTCTTCTCGGAGCCTAGCCACAACGCATGGTGCGCGTTAAAATCTCCCAGAAAGACCAACTCCGCTGAGGGGAACCTTGCCTGTGCATCGTCTGCCGCTTTGCTCATGTACTCGAGAAGGCGAGTAACCTCCCTGTCCCCGTTGTGCGGTCTGTACAGGCACGCGTACAGCCGCGTGTCCGTCCCTATGTCAACATGAACCCAAAGCACAGAGTGTTCGGGGTCCTCCATGCAATGAAGACGGCGACAACAAATATCAGACCTGACGAACAGGCATACCCCGGCCTTCGGACGGAAGGATTCCTCCAGAGTGAAACCGGGATAGTGCAGGTACGACGTGTCGGCAGGTCGTGATATTTGTGTCTCCGTAAGAAAAAGCATGGCCGGCTTCGTCTGCTCCAGGTGCAGGTGCACGGCATTCAAGTTTGTGTGCAGCCCCCCTATGTTCGCAAAATCTACGCGAAAAGTACCGGGGCTGTGCACCGCTGAATATACGTTATTCTTTGTTGGTGTCATTGCATGGTTGTGTGGTGTGAGGTTGCACAGGGGACAAGTAGCGAAGATTTGTGGTCAAAGCGCAACTCTGTGGCTTCGTCACTATCTGCTTGGGATGGTGAGAAATCGACACGATGGACGGAAGGGCCCCCGGTCCCCCCCGGAAGTAACCGCCGGGACCCCGGCAGTCCGGTCACCAACCGGCATGACGGACCACTCCGAGATTATGCGCCGAGTGATAGTGCAGCCTTCTGTGTTGGTTAGACACAGACCGGGCCCTGAACTACTCGGCGGGCGGGCAGCCCGTTTCACCAGGTCTCCCAAACAGTGATTCAGCTTTAGAGTCACTGGACCACTCCTCTTCGCCCCTTAATCCCCCTTGCTACTGGGTCCTCGGGATTCACGCCGGAACACAGCGAACTGCTTGGCGGCGCGACTTATCACCGAGTACTACATGCGGCTGGCATAGTCGGTTACGGCTTAAGCCCCAAATAAACAATTAGATCGAGAAAACTCTGTCCCGCCTAATGATATGTATGTGTAGTAGTGTTAGTGTATGTATGTAGCCAACCCCATCGCGGTGGTATACTAAAGTAGCGTGTGTGTGCAGCGGAACCCGGAGATCAGCCACATGCTGAACAATCCGGAGCTGTTGCGGCAGACGATGGAGCTTGCGCGCAACCCGGCCATGCTGCAAGAGCTCATGCGCTCGCACGACCGAGCCATCTCCAACCTCGAGAGTATTCCAGGTGCTTCTCTTCGACTCGCTTCTCTAGATAAATTCAATTGATAACTTTCTACTACTGATACCGTCACATAAATTCACCTACTTTAACAATTATTTTTCAGTTAATGTAACCCACATGAATCAATTACCACTAGACATCTGAAGCTCAGCTTCTCTAAATATTTTCAATAACGCATAAAATCATACTTCCTTGCAATATGAGTTATGTTTTACTTTGTGATATTAATTTTTGCTTGTAAAATTTATTACTATAAACTAAAATATTTGTGTATGGTCTAATATATGTATATATTTTATATGTATAAAATTGTTTATGCAGGTGATTTTGTCAAGTGGGCACTCGGGCCAAATTCGAAACTATAATAACGAAAAACTAATTGCAAACAGACTGCGTTCTACAGTAATATGTGAGCAGTTCTCGCACATTATAACCCTATCATTCGATAGTAGGAAGTTGCCACAGGATTGGAAGGAAGCAACGGTCACACCAATCTACAAGAAAGAAGACAAGCTTTCCGCAGTCAACTACCGGCCAATAAGCCTGAAAAGTATTGTGTGCAAAACTATGGAAAAAAATATTAATGAGCAAGTAAGATCATTTCTAACCCAAGAAAGCGTCATAATCGAGGAAAAGCACGGCTTTGTACCAAGACGCTCGACTGTAAGTAATTTGCTCACTTGTGTTGACAAATGGACTAGCAAGTGGAATTACCGAAATCCTATTGACGTCATTTACTTGGACTACGAGAAGGCCTTTGATAGAGTCCCAATTAACCGTCTACTGAAAGGGAAACTACTGGCATGGATCAAGGACTTTCTCATAAATCGAAAATTCAGAGTACGCGTTGGCGAGGCTCATTCAGAGGCGCACGACGAGCTTAGTGGGGTGCCCCAGGGTTCGGTTATCGGCCCAGTCGCTTTTGTAATTTTTCTGACTGATCTACAAGCCGTAATGCAGCAACCATTCACACTATTTGCTGATGACACGACATTTTTGGGGACCCTTTTGTTAGTCGTCAACTGTCAATTGATAACTTTGTCAATTGATAACTACTGTGCGGTCGAGATTGCCAAGACAATCTCGACCGCACAGTACAATGGACTAAAGACTGGCTCCTAACATTAAATTGTAGCAAATGTACTGTGCTGCACATAGGTAAAAGGAACCCACACCATCAGTACACAATCGATGGATTACCACTAAGTGCAGTGTCTTCATAAAAATAATTTTGAGTGACAATAAATATCACACGATCTCAAGTGGGAACCACGCATCATTGAAATTGTAAAGAGAGCAAATTCACTTGTCCATATGGTTAGGAAGTCTTTTTCACACATCACAGCAGAATTATTGTTAAACTCTACAAAGCATATGTACGTCCTCTCCTAGAGTACGCATACCAAGTCTGGAACCCATACTTCAAGAAGGATGTTGAATTGCTAGAAAGAGTACAGAGAAGAACCACTAAGATGGTGTTGCCTCTCAGGAATAAGCAATACGAGATTGGATTAGAGGCCCTGGGCCTTACTTCACTAGAGGAGGCGGCTTAATTGAAACCTTCAAAATATTAAATGGATATTATGACATACCTAACCTAAAAGCTATGTATTCCCTGAACACTGACCAAAGACTTCGTGGACATTCTCTGAAACTCAATTATAATAGCTTCAATTCCAACCCGAGGAAACACTTTCTGTCAAACCGTGTTGTAGAAGACTGGAACAAGCTGCCGGAGGAAGTCATAAGTGCTAGCTCAGTGAAATAGAATACCTACAAACCACATCTTTGTGAAACACTACGACATCTAACTAATAGAAGAAGACACTGACCAATCTGGGGTAAATGAAATTAGAATCTACACAGATGGATCAAAGACAAAGAAAGTAACTGGAGCAGGGGCCTTCTCCCAGGATGTGAAAATCAACATCTCAACAACACTAGGCGCTCTCAACACCATATTCCAGGCAGAATGCATGGGCATAATCAAGGCAGCAGAAGCCATAAAAACCAGGAATATGTGCGGCTACCAGATTAAAGTAATCTCAGACAATGCGTCTGTTCTGAATGCACTAAAAACAGCAAAGTAAACTCAGGTCTAATTCTAGAATGTTATTACGCTCTGGAAGAAGTTGCAAAGAATAACTCTACAATGTATAAAGTAACACAGCAGTTCTTTAGGCAATGATGCCGCAGACGAACTGTCCAAAAGAGGATCCAGCACAGTACCGACAGGTCCAGAACCCATCGTACCCTTACCCTTCAGCCAAATTAAACAAAACAAAACAACAAACAAACTATTGCATCTGAAGAGGATTGACCTACGTACAGTAGTGGGAACAATGACGGGACACTGCCCACTCAATAAGCACCTCCATAAACTGGGGATAACACATAGCCCTCTATGCCATGGCTGCATAGAGGCAACAGAGAGAACCGCCCATGTACTGTTGGAGTGCAGGAGTGTGGCCAATCAACGGGCACGGACCCTGGGAGCACTGGGATCCCTCCCAGAGGCCTGCGGGAACTTTAAAAACCTGCTGGACTTCTGGGCTGAGCTGGGATGGCTCACATAGTCACCCCTGTTACGCCCAATGACCTCTCTGTAGCAGTAGGTTTAGTGCGGACATGAACCGCCCAACTAACTAACTAGTAAAATGTTGTTTCCCGCTATTTTTAATTTGTTTTTCTTTCTGTCAAAATGAGTGAATCTAATAAAGAATTTCGATACATTCCAATTTTTTTATGGACCTAATGCAGTGTCAGTAAGAGTAGCACAAAGTTGGTTGAAGCATTTTTAATCTGGGAATTTTGATGTCAAAGATGCACCTCGCTCTGGTCGCCCTGTTACGGATAAAATGGACGCTATTTTTGAAAAGGTGGAGCAAGATCGGCATATCAGTAGTTTCGACTTAGCTAACGAACTGGAAATTCCGCCCCATTTGAAAAAAGCTCGATATTTGGGTGCCACACGAGCTCACCTGAAAGAAACCTAATGAACCGTATAGTCATTTGCGATTCTTTACTGAGACGTAATGAAACCGATCCCTTTTTGAAGATATTGATTACTGGTGATGAAAAGTGGATCACGTGCGGCAAGAACGTGTGAAAAAGGTCGTGGTCAAAGGCCACAGTCTGTGAAGCCGGACCGCTTAACAGTCTGTGGCAAAGCCAAATGCAAATGCCAAAGACAACTGATGAAGTTTAAGCTAGAAGTTAAAAGATAGCGGCCTCTATAGAAAGGGTATGGTTTTTCATCATGATAACGCTAGACCACACACATCTTTAGCCAGTCAGCCAAAATTTAGACAGTTTGGCTGTGAGGTGTTGTTTCATCCGCCATATAGCCCTGACCTTGCACCTTCAGATTTCCACTTGTTTCGGTCTCTTATCTTAAGGTGGCCCTTCCTGGTGGGACTAACCCATTAGCGGGCAGGATACAAAACCGTGTTATTGCGCTCTGGGACCTTTTCTGTTTCAAAGAAAAAGACAGGATCCGTGATGAGAAGGATGCAACATAGACCTGTCGAAGCGGACATGGCATGATAAGTTATGATAATTCTAAAGTCGCTGATTTTTTTACAGGCGATGTAGTTTCCTTGTAGAAGGTTGGGTGCAAAAGATTAGAAAATTCGGACCGGTGCGTTTGGAATTATTTAGGTATTTTCAATAACTCGATCTAAAAGATTGAAAAAAATATTTAAGTCAAATTTTATGATTGTATATTGCTTAAAACTTTATTTCCATGTCTTGAGAAAAAGATTAGAAAAATTGCGTTTTGGGAACATAGCAAAACAAAAAATCGCTCATTATAATTACAATAAAATATTTAAGTCTCTAAATTCTTGTTTTCCATATTAGGAATTAACATTAGAACCTGCTATAAAAAGTTTAGAAATCTATGTAGTTGGCTTTCAAAGTTATTTATGTTTTTATCTTTAATTCAACCAATAAATATTTAAGTTATTAGAGTCGGCGGCAACATGACCATATCGAAACACTGTATCAGCATACAAAAGATTAGAAATATTCATATAGTGCATTTAAGTCAAATTAATTCATTCGCTGTACTCGCACAACGCGCGGGGCGCAACCTCGTTCCGTTCCTCTTGATTTTGAATTCCTAAACTTTTTCTTAAGACATGGAAATAAAGTTTTAAGCAATATATAATCATAAAATTTGACTTAAATATTTTATTCAATCTTTTAGATCGAATTATTGAAAATACCTAAATAATTTCAAACGCACCATTCCGAATTTTCTAATCTTTTGCACCCAACCTTCCATAAGGAAACTACATCGCCTGTAAAAAAATCAGTGACTTTAGAATTATCGAACCCTTTATTGCTCTAGCCGCTGGACTAACATGCCCACAAAGCAGACAATGCGCATAGTGTTTGATTTGGTAAGATTTACGAAAATTTTAATTACAAAACGACTTATAGCTAAGAGCCAACCACGACCGCTGTAGTAAAAAATATAACAATAACCAAATTGATTATAAATTTTCATGAAACAATCTTTGTCTGATGACTAATGTTTTTAAGATATTTTTATTTTATCATTATAAAGTTATATATATAAATATATTATACCTCAAAATTTAAAAAATCGAACTTTCGGACTTTATAACTTAGAATCCAAACACAATTTTACAATGCCAATGGTCATCAGACGTCTAGTACGATCAAATAAAGTTATTTTGAGCTAAAATTTGGATGTGTGACAAGAAATATGGGTATGATCTTCTTTCCACATTTGTATGGGGAGTTGAGCGGGAAGGCCCACCTTAAGCCAGTGTCAGGTTAATGTCACGTTTTTTTGGTCAGATATCTTAAAATTTCTACAGTAAGGTATCAGGGGAAGGGGGACAGGGATCATGTCAATACCTACAAGATGGCAAAATGTCAACGAACAAAATGGCACTTATATACTATAGTTAAAAGTAATTAAAAATAAAAAAATGTTGAGTTTACATATAAAATGCGACAAACAATTTATTTTTATTTCTAAAATAAATAAAAAACTTCTATTAAATACAATAAAAGTATTTTTAATGAGTTGAATATGATGGATAAAGGTTACTCAATTGAGGTTGGTTGAGGTTGGTGATAATGAGGAAATGTCAAGATTGCATGATTGGGCAGAACAATATATTTTGAGTTTCAGCGACATCTACATTTGAAGCATTGTAATCAGATTTTGTAATCCACAGGTTGCAGGTTGGAATCCTGCTTCCGACGAATGTCACGAACAATACTTTTTCAGATTATTTACAAAATATGATTACAATGCTTCAAATGTAGATGTCGCTGATGAGATAACGGTAATGTCGTATCCATTAAATACATAAAATTACATTAATCCAGAATCCAAATAAATCCAACAAAGAAATTCAAATTTTACTTTTTAGCAAAAGTTGTTCTATTTCAGACACTGAATCAACCCTAAAAGGGATTACAACTTTCGACAACAACGAATTTCACCTTATACATATACATATAGTACCTATATATATATATATATATATATATATATTTAAATGTGTAAATGTGTGTGTGCATGCAGGCGGGTACAATGCTCTGCAGCGAATGTATCGCGACATCCAGGAGCCCATGCTGAGCGCAGCCAGCAGCATGAGTGGCAACCCCTTCTCCGGTCTGCTCGACAACTCTGGTGAGTGAGAAGTGTACCAATCGGACTAAACCTTTTCACCCAAATGGGGAAGGCAACTTAGAGGTAAAGAGAAGGCAGCCATCTCGCCTCTCTCCACCGGTCCATATTCTGAATGATCGTTCCAATACTTTTCCGGAAACACTCCATGCAGGCTTTCACCTAGCTTCATTCTTTACTTCAATGGCAAACAATTCCAGTCTATAGACCGTTTTCGTAATTTGGTCGACAATTTAACAACTTTTATTGATTTTTTGCTTCCTAGGAGACTCCTTTCAACTGGTTTAATATTAGGTTTTCTTCGAGTAAACTGGTTTTAATGCTGTTACACATGGGGGCGTTTAGTATTGTTTTACATAGTATTAACCGGGTCTATTTACACCCAGTATAAAGTGAGATAAATTGGCAGACGATTTGTTGATGAATATACACAGTTGAGTGTTGTTGTGCGCGGCGGCAGACGGCACGAACCCGCAGCAGGGCGCGGAGAACCGGCAGCCGTTGCCGAACCCGTGGGGCGGGGCGGGGCGGGGCGCGGGACGCGGCGGGGCGGGGGGGGCCGCCGGCCCCGGGCTCGTCAACACGCCCGGCATGCAGTCGCTGTTGCAGCAGATGTCGGAGAACCCGCGCCTCATGCAGTCCGCCATCAACGCGCCCTACATGAACAACGTGCTCGAGGCGCTCGCCGCCGACCCCGACCAGGCCTCCAGGCTCATCAACCAGGTACGCACGCACACACACACACACACCCTTGTTCGCGGGATGCGGATCATGCGGACCTTGACAAATTTACCGATTGTGCGGGCTAGGTGTTCCCCACTAGTTACGCGAGTGTATTTCGGAAGACTTTGTAGCGCCATCTCTCTCGAACACGGCAGTCTATCCGCAACATCTATACACTCGATAGAGACAGATATATACGTAATTAAAAAACGTGACAAAAATCGGTCTTCTCCGGGCCTCAACGTTCGTGCGGTCCGACCGCATATGCCTCAATACATTCGTTTTAATACACTGGCCTGCATAATATTTGTTGTGTACCGAAATATTGTAGCCTAAAATGTAGTACTCTCACCAATGACATTTAGATTGAGGTTATGTTTGTCAATTTTTTTTATTTTTTTTTTTTATTCGACCTGACATGGATGGCTAATACCACACAACTACCGTTATGATATTAGCCCAATACACCACATTCCCGAAGGAATTAGGTGCCATGCCAGGACCTTCCCTTTATGAGCACGGCTGCATTGAACTGGATGGAAAACACGGACAATTTTTCATTGCCGCTTCGACCATCTTTTCATCCAATGCGATGGTACCAACCCGGGCGGGCTTAAACCCTACCACCTAGTAGGGGAAGGGGACCTACAGTTTTACTTGGATTCCGAACCATGGAGCAGCTCGCATTCGTGACGAAATGCACTTATCGAACTCTGAAAGAGAAAGACAGTGGTGCAAGTTGGTATTGAACCCGGGCCTCTGGCACGCTAGGCCAGTCCCCGCGCCACTAGGCTACGAGCCGCTCAAAAAAACATCATGTGTCAAAACTAACATCGTGTTTGCTTTAGCGGTCATAAACCAAAGTTATAACAGTGGCGACAAGAGATAAAAATGGCTAAATCCATCCGGTACAAAGAGTACAAACCAGGCGAAAACTGGACTGCATACTATGAGCGTTTGTATTACTGTTTTGCGGCAAACGAAATCACCGACCCGAAGCTCCAACGCGCGAACTTTTATGCGGTCTGCAGCACACAGACGTACACCACCCTGATCAGCCCCCGAAAATCCGACGAGGTGTCCATCGAACAAATAGTACAGTTGTTGACTCAACACTTCGAACCGCAACCCAATGAAATCACACAAACCTACAAGTTCTACAGGCGCGACCAGGGCTTAAACGAAAACATAGCAGACTACATCACAGATCTACGAAAATCAGCACCTTTTGCAACTTCGGCACATTTCTTGAACGAATGTTACGAGACCGGATAGTGTGCGGCATGCAGAACAAAACACTCCAGAAGGAGTTGTTGCAATGCTGCGACTTGACTTACGCCACTGTAGTAAGCACAGCAATTGCCGCAGAGACAGCCGGAAAAGACCTAAGCATAATAAACAGTAGAAGTAGAACTAATGCAACCACATTCACCAACACGGACCACGCAGGGGAACCAATGGACATGAATCGAATAAATGTACTATCAAATGCAAAAACTAAGTGTTTTCGCTGCGGAAATTCACATTCAGGGGAGTGCACGGTAAAACATCTATCATGCCGGTACTGTCACATAACAGGACATATCGAGAGAATTTGCCAGCAGAAAAAACGAGACCAGGCTCGTAGGAACAACATCAATGAAATGAACACAGAAAATAATCCAGATACAAACAATAATGCCGATCATATAATGAACAGTCTATACAACATAGGAGACGAAAATACCACCGATAAGAAATTATTCCCTTCATTTATGATGACAGTTACAATGGACAACGTAAAACATGACTTTGAGCTCGACACGGGAGCAGCATTTACCATCATCAGCAGAGACAACTATGAAAAGATATGGAACCGAGAACCCAAACCAAAAATAGAGAAAACTAACCTCCGATTGAAAGCGTGGACAGGGAATGGAGTAGACTTAGTTGGGGTCATAAATGTGAGAGTCAGATATGCAAACAGTGAGGCCACACTTCCACTATTAATCGCCAAAAGCAACGGCCCCAGCTTAGTCGGCAGAAACTGGCTACTTCCGCTACAGATAGAGATTCATGGACTAAACCAGGTTAATCCAGATTACCTTAAAAGTATCTTAAATAAATATCCAACAGTGTTCGAACAATCGCTAGGTAGATACAACGGACCTGCAGTATCTATCCGCCCAGATCCAGAAATGAAACCAACTTACCTTAAATATCGCAGTGTGCCATATGCATTGAAGGAACAGGTGGAGGAAGAACTTGACAGAATTTTATTTATTTATTTATTTATTTATATGTATACATAATACTTTACAGCAAATACCAATTCGTACAATGTAGTTACAAAAAACAAGAAAGTAAAGAAAATGAACAAAATTATTACCTATTCCCTTTCAAAAATCTCATGCAGGCTCGCTCAAACATTCCTCCCTCGATCACTAGAACATCGCATTCAGGTGTTGACCAGAGCATTGCGTTTAAAAGTCTTCGGACGAGGCAGATAGGTGAGCAGTAGTGCGAGCGAGTGCCAAATCTCCAAATCAATACTCTGTCAAATGCCTTTCTAAAGTCCAAGTAGATGACATCGACTTGCAAGTTCTTATCCAGGTTTTCGTTTGGTGGCCGAACATTACCAAGAATATTGAAGCAACTGTGGCTTCGTGTGATATATGTTAGAACCATCGACACTTACCGCCAAAAGTATGTACAGCTTGGCTGCCACCATCGCGACCGTGGTCCTTACATGTTGACTTTGCTGGTCCATACATGATAAAGACATTTTTCATCGCAATTGATGCGTTTTCAAAATGGCCAGAAGTACGTATAGTCCCCAATACATCATCAGCTGTAGTCACTCAAGTATTGAGAGAAATCTTCAGCAGCCAAGGGCTCTGCAAGATCTTGGTCTCAGATAACGCAACAATGTTCTCATCTGCAGAGTTCAAACATTTCTGCAGCAGAAATCAGATAAGAAGCATACTAGTACCACCATACCACCCTGCTTCTAACGGGCAAGCTGAACGCACAGTCCAAACCGTCAAGGAAAAACTTAGCAAGATGTCTGATGTCCCTTGGAATCTCAGATTACCCAGATTGTTGTATGCCATGAAGTCCACTCCCAGCGCTACCACAGGCAAAACGCCTGCAGAATTGCTGAACGCCAGACCATTTCGCACATTCCTTGAGTGTATACACCCACAACATGCAAACACACAAAATGCAAGAGAAGAACAACCTTACCCCAAGCGCAGACATTTTTAAGAAGGTCAACCCATTCGTTACCGCCTGTATAACAAAAGTGATAAATGGGCAAGTGCAGTCATTCACAAAAAATTAAGCAACCAGAGATTTTTAATAAAGACAGACAGGGGCAAAATAATACAACGCCATCTCAACCAAATCATCAAGAACTCAGGAAGCTGAGAAGAAACAGAAGGAGAAGAAGTGACAAAAATGAGGGAAGTTTTAGGTATTCCAAAAGGAGCTGTAGTTACAAAAAGAATAGACAGTGATTCAGTGTTAGAAGATTTTATTAGTGTGGAACATTAAGGTACATAGCATGAACAATATAGTATAAGTGTATTTTGATTATCTTTTATTAAGTTCACAGAGCTACGCATCTGAAAGTTTGCGAAAGAGATAACCCACTCATTGTATTCTAGTTTAATAGAATAGTTCAATCTGAGAGGGAAGGTGTTGTGTACCGAAATATTGTAGCCTAAAATGTAGTACTCTCACCAATGACATTTAGATTGAGGTTATGTTTGTCAATTACATAATGTGTCAAAACTAACATCGTGTTTGCTTTCGCGGTCATAAACCAAGGTTATATCAATATTAAATGCCGTACGTGCGTATTTACACAACGTCCGCATAACACATTTGACGTACTTTTTTACACTCCCCGCATAATATTAAATGCCGTACTGATTTACACAACAACTCCCGCATAGCACAGTGTATTTCAGGTAGCGACTGCATCTCAGTTGCTTAAGAGGATAATGAGGTGATCGAGTTCCATACAATGGCTTGTGCCCGTTTCCTCAGTTAAAAAAAAAATTACATTATAAATTTTTTGTCAATTACTTCATTCTAAATTTTAACTTATTAAAAAATCTAATTATATTGAATTAGGGAAGTTCCTTTTATAAATCTTTATCAAATTAACATTTCTATAAAAAATGTGTTTTTTATTTTAATTTTCAGAGTAGAAATGCATAAGTTATGAAAACATCGATACAGATATTAATAATGCCATCAACGAAATGCAAAAAAAAGGATAGAAAGAAATCATCGCTCCAAATATGTACTCAGATAGGACTTATAGGACTGATAGTACAAATTCACGTTTGTCAAAAGACGGATAGTCATTGCCGCAGAATTATATCTTCTATCAAAATTATGTGACTATAATTTTATTAATAAACGTATGGAATCACTTTATCGGATGGATAAGCAGAAGCGTAAATAAATCCGTCGAATAGTTATCTGGCCGTTTATCAGTCTATTGATAAATCAGCACTTTAATTGAATGACCATAATATTCTAGGCTCAAAAAAAGGTAGCGAAAAATCCCACAATTTGGTCCACATTTTAGGCTCTAAATTATTTGAATCATCCGTAGGCAAAAATTCAAAAAGATTTCTTCGACAACGGAGAGAACATCCTGAAATGAATATTGTTAACAGAATGTTTGTTAATAATTGCAGAATCCGATGTTTGCCAACAACCCAGCCGTGCAGGAGCAGATACGCACCATGATGCCGCAGATGTTGGCGCAGCTTCAAAACCCCGAGATTCAGCAGATGATGACCAACCCTCAGGTAAAGTTCGCGACGCATACTACCTACCTGTTCAGCCACACACCACTCACGTACCCATCAGGTTTTGCAGGAACAGATGCACATGATGCTGCAGATGTTGGCGCAGCTGCCCAAACATGAATCAGTTTCAGTTTCAGTTTCTTTATTTCCTCCATTAGATGTATATTACACACTCGGATTCGTCTTTTTTTTTTCCTGTCGGTTCGATTACTTCTGGCGAAGAAGAGCCGACAAGAAACTTCGTCAGGTTGGTCATTGTATTATTATTTTTTCCAGTGATACTTACAAACTAGTTTACAGTGATTGATTGATTACTACTGCTCACAAAGAACATATTATAAGAACATTGTATACATTGGCTAGGAGCAAACTCTTGATTACGATAATGACATCTTATTCTAAATTAATAGGAATTATGATCTAAATTATTCAGGTGTAAAAAGCCATCGTAATTTTTTGATGCAAGGTAATATGAAATTAAATATAAGTTAGTAAATAAACAAATTCATACTACAATGTAGTACCCATGTCAGAGAAAATAATAATCATAGAAAAAAAAACGATACAGAATTGTATCGATTGTCAAGTTGATAGCAGTTATAAAAAAATAATTAATTTTTTTTTTTTTTTTATCTCCCTTTTATATTACAATCTGTCGCATATTTGGACATTCAGTAATAGTTATGTGAATTGTTAGTGTTGGCTTTCTAGGATTGCTTCCAGTGAAGCAACCTAATAGTTTACAAAGGTGAAGGGATCATCTTGTTATGAGGTCTTGAGGAATTCTCCTCTTCAATCGGCGATATGTGGGCTTTTCATCCATCAGGTGGGTAGCCAGGAAGTTTGGGTGAGTTCTAATGCGCTCTTTATATAGTTGTGTTAGTTTTTTCGCCTCTTCTGTGACTGTAGGGATAGATAAGTCATCGTGCAGTAAGTTATTTGTGATGTACCAGGGCGCATCCACAATTATTCTGAGCATTTTTGACTGAAACCTTTGCAAAATTGCAATATTTGAATTGGAGGCTGTACCCCAGAGCTGGATACCATAGGTCCAGATTGGCTTTATTATACTTTTGTACAGCATTAACTTTGCTTCTAGTGACAGTTGAGAATTGCGGCCCAGCATCCAATATAGGTTCCGTAATTGCAGGCTTAGTTGTTTTCTTTTAGTAAAAATGTGCTTTTGCCAGGTTAGTCTTCTATCTAGATGAAGACCAAGGTATCTAACATCATTGGCTTGAGGTATCTGAACACCGTTGAGGGTTACGGGTGGGCATGTGTCATGTCTCAGCGTAAATGTGACATGTACAGATTTGGTTTCGTTTGCGCGTATTCTCCACTTTTTCAGCCATTTTGCGATTTCGTCCAGGTTACTTTGAAGCATGACTGAAGCAACTTTTGGATTAGGGTGCGAGGCGAGGACTGCAGTATCATCAGCAAATGTCCCAGTTGTGGTGTTAGTCGTGGTAGGAAGATCATAGGTGTACAAGAGGTATAATATGGGTCCCTGCCAGGACACTGCCTTGTGGGACTCCAGCTCGAATAATATTTAAATTAGTGATTGCATCTCCATATTTTACCATAAAGTGTTTATTTTCGAGGTACGATTTCAGGATCATAAAACAGCTATTAGGAAGATTTGATTTGATTTTGAAAAGGAGGCCCTCATGCCGACCCGATCGAATGCCTGTGAGATGTCAAGAAAGACTGCGGAACAATACTCTTTGGTTTCGAAGGTGTGATAAATTTGTTCAATCAGTCTGTGGACTTGGTCAATAGTTCCATGCTTTTTCCTAAATCCAAATTGGTGTGACGGTATTATTTCTTTTTTATTAATAATTGGCATGAGTCTAGACAATAAGAGTCGTTCTAGCACTTTTGCGGCGATGGGGAGCAGGCTTATCGGCCTATAAGATTTTGGGTCATGGGCACTTTTCCCTTGTTTCAGAACCATCATTATCTGAGAAACTTTCCACTGTGGTGGGAAGTATTTTAGTCTTAGCACAGCATTATAGATTTGCATTAAGAATGCTATTCCTTTGGATGGCCATAAAATAAATAAAAATAAAATAAATAAAATAAAAAATAAATAAAAATAAATTGGTAGTACCGTGTTAGGTACCCGGTCAAGTATGTAGTCATGAGCTTTGATTTAAACAAGTTTTCTATCCAATAAGGCTTCCTGGATAGTGTAGTAGCTTTTTTGTATTAATATTGATTTTAATATGCTCCTAAAACATTTATCTTTAACTAGCTGCGGTACCCGGCTCCGCTCGGGTCCATGTCGTTTTAGACTGATGTCGAGCTGAATTATTTCCTAGATATAAAGTAGCCCAAATGGCTAGTCGAAAAGGCTGGTCAATAGCGATGTAATTTATCTGCTACTTTTTAATCATAACGGATGGAGCCGATATAGCTTAATTAAATAAGAAATATTATAACACTAGCTGCGGTACCCGGCTCCGCTCGGGTTAGTGTCGGCTAAATTATTTCATGGATAAAAAGTAGCCCACATGGCTGATCCAAAATAGGGTCAAACTGGTCCATGACAATGTATCCATCTACCAAATTTAATCAAGATCGTTCGAGATGAAATAGCATGATTTAATGAGAAACATCCAATAATTCCCATTTAGAGCTTCGTTGACATTTGGTGGCTATTTAAAAAAAAAAGCATTTGCCGCCAGAACCTTGCTGCACTTGCACTGCAACATTGTTTACCTAGTATAAGTAACGTGTAATGTAGGTAAGTTTTGCGTGGACTCCAACCCACAGCTAGCCTCAACATCGAAAACAGTAACCCATCTCGAACCTGACTGCTCCCAGAGATCCTATACATTGATAAAATATGCACAAAAATCGGGTTAGTGGTTCGCAAGTTATAAAAATTTAACACTCTCTACTCACCCTTCAGGTAATGAAACGTTATATTATGTAGCCTATAAGTTTTGAGTAGAATCAGGCTAGACGTAGATACAATCCGCATCTAAATCGAGTAATTGGTTCTCAAGGATTTTACCAAGTAGTCCTAAAGTTGCGGGAAATACCAAGCTGTACCCGCCCCCCTCCCTCCCCGCACCCGCCCCCGGCGGACCGCCTGCCCCGCCCTCGGCCCCACTCCCGCCGCCGCCCCCGGCCCCGCTCCCCTTGGTGTGAAGTAGCGCTACTGGCATCGTTTTCGCAACCCCGTGAAAGTTCTTAAGCCCATGGGCACAATATCTTTATAAATTGTAGCCTATGTGTTATTCTGATGTATAAGCTATATTATTGTAAAGTTTCATTAGAATCCATTCAGTAGTTTTTACGTGAAAGAGTAACAAACATCCATCCATCCATCCATCCATCCATCCATCCATCCATCCATTATTACAAACTTTCCCCTTTATAATATTTATTAGATTTTCCATTTATAATACATAGGGCACACTATAAGTTTTCGGAACTGCCCACTTAGCTAAAAATATCGAAAAATTAATTAAATATATTGGTGTTATAACGCATAGGGCCGAGTGCACGAAAGGGCAAACAATCTAAATCACGTCAACTTAAACACGTCCATAGAGAGTATGGAAGGAACTATATGCGGTTCACTAAAAGTGACGTGTTTGAACATTGTTTACTTATCCCTCTCTTCGTGCAATCGGTTCTTAGGCTGTTTTGTCATGTTTGTTTTGTCTTACTGTCACTTGTTTTTCCATTGTGGCGTCAGATAAAAAAATGCGTGTCTATATCACCATGGTATGAACTTATGAAAATTTCCGTAGTATGATTTTATACGATTTTAAGTGTAATTTCACAGTTTACAAAGCCTTGCTCGGCTTCAAACTGCTTTTGGCGATGAAACACTATGAAAGGCGACTATCGCGTCAATCTTGTGACTAATTTTGTGATGGTCAGCTTTATACAACAAAAAGATAAATGATGTGCGCCGTAAAATGAAACAGACAGGCATGCAGACTGTTGCTTTGGAGACTGTGAATAGTGATTTGTATAACACCACCTGTTTGATGGAAGTAAATGACGAACTCCGTAAAAATAACAGTAAACGCAGCATCATCTTGCATCACAACAATGCCAGTTCTCAGACGGCCATACAGACATACGAATTTTCAAAGGTTAAAAACGTCGAACTTATGAGTAATCCTGCATACAGTCCCGACCTGGCACCTTGTGACATTATTCTGTTCCCAAAATGTTTTAACCAATACGTGGCCAACGATTGTCATCACCAGAAGAGGCTGTCGAAGAGTACCAGGTTCACCAGGATCTTCCCGCAATGACACTTCCACATTCAAATGGATCTAAAACACGACAATATTCATGTCCCGATTATGCATTCCTTCAATGCGTATGTATCATCCCAGGTGGAATAAACCCTACGAAAGGTGAACAAAAGTTTTACGTGGCATACAAAGCACAGTCAGTCAGTCAGTCAGTCAGTCAGCGTGATTGCGTCCACTGCTGGACATATGCCTCTATACAAAACACAACTAGCCTCAACACCTAAAACGGTCACCCATCCGTAACTCGAGCGCACTCAGAGATGCCAAACGTAGATACAATTCGCATATAAATCGGGTGAGTAGTTCTCAAGTTATAAGCATTTCACCCTAATGCTCACCGCTCTGGTAATTAAGAGTTATTTCATGTAGCTTTTAAGTTGTGAGCAGAATCAGGCTAGACGTGGGAACCAAACTTTATAAGCATTTCATACCACTGCTTATTTGCACACCCCTCTCATAATTTTGCATGGGGCCCATTCAGGTAATAGTGAGAGCGAATTCGTCGTTAAATATCCACTAATTATATATTTCCCAGCTATTTTTAGGTTAACTCACTAACGAACTCGAAGACACTCTTACCTGAATGGGCCCACTGATGCTAATTAGCCCTAAAGTTGCGGGAATAATAAAGCCATGCATGTCCGTACAATTAGCGAGTCTGGAAAGAAGATACATAATAAGCCGTGCTCATAAAGGGAAGGTCCTGGCATGGCACCTAATTCCTTCGGGAATGTGGTGTATTGGGCTAATATTATAACGGTAGTTGTGTGGTATTAGCTATCCATGTCAGGTCGCATAAAAAAAAAAGTGCAATCAGTGATGACCAACACCAAACTCATATTCTTGACCAAACCATAGAAACTATTCATTAAAAAACAGGTGCCTTTTCTTATACCTAGTTTGAAGATATGGATTACCCATACATATTTTCATACGTTTCAAGATTTTCTTTGAGACAAAAGATAGATCCCCATGCCTAATTTAAACCTGTTCTAGCCTATACAAAGTTTTTGTACACAAAAGCAAATAATATAATTAATAATTAATAAGTTATATAATGCCATAGTAAATAGTTGCGGCGAAAATATTTGCAGAATATCGGTCTTGTTTTTCTTTTATCTTTTCAGAATTTCTTTTTACAGCGCCATCTATGATATAACCAATGTAACGGTGTCCAACTTTTAATCGCTAATACTAATGAAGTAAAAAAACTAATAGAGGATCCGGGTAGAGATGGCGCTGTAAAATTGCATATCAATATCATTGTCAGCGTATGATTAAACACGTCACTTTGTATTATTAAAAAACAGGTGCGTTTTCTTATACCTAGTTTGAAGATATGGGTTACCCATACACATTTTCATACGTTTCAAGATTTTCTTTGAGACAAAAGATAGATCCCCATGCCTAATTTAAACCTGTTCTGGCCTATATCAAGTTTTTGTACACAAAAGCAAATAATATAATTATAAAGTTATATAATGCCATAGTAAATAGTTGCGGCGAAAATATTTGCAGAATATCGGTCTTGGTTTTCTTTTATCTTTTCAAAATTTCTTTTTACAGCGCCATCTATGATATAACCAATGTAACGGTGTCCAACTTCTAATCGCTAATACTAATGAAGTAAATAAACTAATAGAGGAATGATATCAATATCATTGTCAGCGTATGATTAAACACGTCACTTTGTATGGACAGTATTGAAGGAACTCCATGCGGTTCGCTAAAAGTGACGTGTTTGAACATTGATTAACTCAGCCGTACTCAGGAACAAAATTTCTCGCACTGACTACCATGAATTAAAATTGTTCCTCAGGAAAATAGTTTTGCCATTAAACTATTATGTAAAATTATGTAAAAAAAACCAGAAAAAAAATTAGATCTATTATGTCGAATCCATGATATAATTATGTGCGAGATAAAAAAAACAGAAAAACTAATTGAGATATCAGGATTCGAACCTGAAGCCTCCCGAACAAAATACGTATAGAAGAGTCGGTATTCCGCCCTGCGCTATCCGCTTTCTGAACATTAGTGCGAAAATAGTGAATACTTGAATGACGTCGCAAGTAACGCCACCATACGCCACGGCATAGTATTAATTTTGTTTGAGAGTAATTTCATTGATATTGCTCAGCCCTTTGGATATTTAGCGTAATGGTATGTACGCTGAAGCGTTCCCAGCGATGTTCTCTTTAAATTGGTTTAAATCGCACCTTGATCTGTTTTGTGGTTACGGAGATTACCTCTCGCATGTGGACAGACGTTGCCTTTTATATAAGTAGAGATTGATATTGCTCAGCCCTTTGGATATTTAGCGTAATGGTATGTACGCTAAAGCGTTCCCAGCGATGTTCTCTTTAAATTGGTTTAAATCGCACCTTGATCTGTTTTGTGGTTACGGAGATTACCTCTCGCATGTGGACAGACGTTGCCTTTTATATAAGTAGAGATTTTGTTGTATAACCTAATACTATTGCATATAAAACTTTTTGAAAATTTTGATAACCTATGCTTAACATTTTGTAAATCAGTTTTGTCTATTATCGCAGTTATGTACATCAGCATTTAAGGTATTATGGTGCTTATATTTCCTAGAATAGAAGAGATTTTGATACACATATGCGCTAGGTAGGGTCATAATTCCCTACCTAGCGCATATTTGCTTCTGCTGCATTTCCCCAAAACATTAGTCCATGCAACATGAGACAGTTTTTGCAGCTTGTGTGCCACAGAGTTCCTTGATTTTTTTAATGGCATAACAAGCTGAGCTCAGTTCACCAGCAAGACTGTCTATGTGGGGTTTCCAGCAGAATCTATTGTCAATTATTAATCCTAGAAAAGTTAATTCATTAGCCATGTGTAACGATAATTCCTCTACAGTATTGGTTAATTCTTCATTATTTTTACGCGTATGTGCCCCAAAAACAAAATGCAATACCAACCATTCGATGAAGAAAGTGATCTTTTAGAAAAAAATATTCCAAGGCTCGCCCAGCCTCTTCTCCCAGGGGGTCAAAGACTTGTTTGTGTGGTGCTTTTGCCTGATGCTCGGGTGGCAAAGCCTGCTTTATGTTTGCACCATTTTTGTGTGCATATAATCAGTAGATTAGCGGTTGTGACTCGCCTGCTCGGTTCCGTCTCGTTTGACTTGTGTGAATCTATTTAACATTAATCATTATTTGTGTTTGATTAAGAATCATTTACACAACTTGCTGGGTCTTAAAACAAGCGGCTGAACTTGTAGTTTTCATTCGATTGCATAGGTTCGATGGCACTTTGTTTGGAAATGGGACGGGTGAGCTCACAAGTGACGAGGTGTGTGTGTGTGCAGGCACTGAATGCGGTGATGCAGATCCAGCAGGGCATGGAGCAGCTACGCACTGCGGCGCCCGGGCTGGTGGGACAGCTGGGGCTGGGCGCCGCCGGTGCTCCGGCCGCGCCCGCCGCGCCCGCCGCGCCCGCCGCCGCCACGCCCGCTGCCGCCGCCGAGCAGCGCCGCACCGCCGACGCGCAGCTCTTCACCCAGGTCGCACACTCACCGCTCACTCTTCACACTCATCACCCTCTTCACACTCAAATCTACTTACATATTATTCTAAGCCACCCGGCGAACTTCGTACCGCCTCAGAATCACATTGACCATTCGTTTTCTCACCACGAAACGTGTTCCGTTACATAGTTTTGGTTGGTTCCCATTTCGCTGCATGTCACTACCGAGCCGATGAATACCCAGAACTAATCAAGTAATCAAAATTCAGGGTTTAATAATTCAGTGTGATAGTGGGTTGCTTTGGCTGCGTTTGTTACAGTGTCGATATATTTTAAGGAATGCAGTCGACCAGCAATTTGATTTTGAATTTTAAGTGATCTACATCGTTGTTCATTGCCGCAATAAATGCTTGTTCACTCAACCATTTGGCTTTTGTGTTTAGCAATGTTGTTCAGGAACACTTTTGTGATGAGCTCGTCGTTCGTTGTGCCAACATTACAAAACATCAGCGGTAACATAACGGATCCGTTCGATTGCTCAATAAGAACACGGCCATTAACTTATATTTACCAACCTAGTAAAAAACGTATCGGTGTACCATAATAAAGACTTGAGCGATCACGCCTGTGTAATGGTGGACATTAACATTAAAAAACCTAAACATATACCACGAAAAATTACATACAGACCATTAAAAAAAATATGTATGGAACTATTTCAAGCGGATGTCGAGAAGGCAAACTGGGAAGCCGTTTTACTTGAAGATTCTGTTGATGGTATGATTTCGTGCTTTAACGCTATTCTGTTGGGCATTTTCGACCTGCATGCCCCGAGTCGTACATTTCTGGCTACATCTACTCCAAAGCCATGGATTACGGAGACCATAAAAAAAATGATGTCGATTAGAGATGCTGCCTTAGAACGAGCTCAAAAATCAGAAGAAGATTCACATAAGTCATTTTATAGGTCTATGAGAAATTTGGTAACGTCTTCTCTGGAATGGGAAAAGGCAGCATTTTTTTAATTTAACATAAACTCACAGCTAGGGAACCCAAAACGCCTATGGAAAAATATCAACAGTCATGTCACACAAAAAGACCAGTTTCAAAACATTCCTAGACACCTCAATGATCCAAATGCCATAAACTCGTTCTTTTCCTGCTCATCCGACGAACCTTCTAATGTAGACGAGGCGCTAATTCGGCTTTACACGACAAGGAAGCATACATTTGGTATGGAATTTAACTTTGTGAAAGTAACCGAGCCCGATGTCCTTAAACTCCTTAAAACGATTAAAAGTAATGCCTGTGGAAGCGATGACATTTCGATCGAAATGCTAAGACTTACCCTTCCTAGAACAATCAATGTAATAACTTGTATTATAAACCGTTCCCTTCTCACTTCAATTTTTCCAGAAGCGTGGAAACAAGCTATTGTTAAACCACTACCCAAGAAATCTCAAATTTCTTCACTAAATGATTTACGGCCCATAAGTATACTTCCGACACTTTCAAAGGTCTTGGAAAGCATCGTAAATACTCAGGTTTCTACTTTTCTTTTAACCAATGAAGTCATACCATCAACACAATCAGGTTTTCGTAAAAGACATAGCACAACAACGGCCTTATTACACGTTGTAGATGACCTACTGGCTTCAACAGACTTAAGTCAAGCTACTGTCCTGACTCTCTTGGACTTTTCCCGTGCATTCGATACCATCAGCATCCCTTTATTACTGGCCAAGCTCTCTTATTTTGGTCTATCTGAAAAAGTTTGCAACTGGTTCAGAAGCCGTCTATTGGACCGAAAACAGGTAGTGGAATGCACGGGAGAGGACGGTGCGCTTAAGCGATCCCAGCCAATAGTTATGACTCGTGGGACTCCTCAAGGCTCTATTCTGTCTCCTCTTCTCTACACGGTGTACGTAGCTGACTTACTTTCATCTTTGCTTTACCTGAAAACACATATGTATGCCGATGATACGCAAGCTTACCTGTCTTTTTGCACAGATCAAACAAAAATAGCTGAAGAACATATTAACCTTGATCTTGCTAGAATTGCGCAGGTAGCGCTGAAACACGACCTAAAAATAAATGCATCCAAATCTCAATATATGGTAGTGGGTACTCGCACCCAAATACAAAAGGTGGAAGCAGTTGGGATTCGGGTGCACATCAATGGAGTAGAACTGCCAAGGGAACCATGTGTCAGGAATTTAGGTCTATGGATGGATCAAGAACTTAAATTCAAACAACACATACAGAAAAAAGCAAAGTTCTGCATGTTTAAAATAAAAACCCTATACGCAGTTAGGAAATATCTATCGGAAGATATGAGAGTGCAATTAGTAGAGACACTTGTGCTTAGTCATTTTAATTATGCCGACACAGTGTATGGGCCCAACCTTGACGCAGCATCCGCACGCCTGGTGCAACGCGTCCAAAACGCTTGTGCGAGATTTTGCTTTAAGATCCCCCGTCGTGCCCATGTGTCTCCTTTCATTAATAATAAGGGTTGGCTTAACATGAAGTCACGTCGCGAACTGCACCTGGCGACCCTTCTTTTTGGTGTAATAAAATACAAAGATCCCGATTACCTCTACAGCAAATTGAAATGGGCACGTGACGTGCATATCCATGACACTAGGAGACGCAATGAACTATTGCTGGTCCCTACGCACAAGCTGGTCAAATTTAGAGGCAGTTTTAGGTACGCGGCCACAAAATGTTGGAACAACCTTCCACCACCCGTTCTGTATCTGCATACGCAGTCGCTGTCCTCTTTTAAAAAATCTCTGAAATCCCATCTTTTAAGTCAGCAATAGGCCAATTAATCTAATCTATTTGTTAAACTTTTTAGTTACATTGATATTCAATCCATTTTATTATTATTCCACTCAATCTCTCCCTCCCACATTGCATGCACACATAACCTCACACAAACACCCTTGTTACAACTCTCATATACGTATATAAATGACACACCTCACATTCTAAATCTCTCTCACACACTTACACACAAAAACACACATATTTTTTTTTTTTACAAACACACACTGTTAAACTTTTTTATAAAATTAAGCTAATTATATTTTCACTTTATTTTATGCTGGCAAACACGAAGCAGCGTCACCTAAACTGCAATGTTTAAAGATAGTTATAGTAGGGATTCGTCTGAAAACCAGCTTCGTAGTTTTCTGCGAGACAGCTGAGATTGATCCCATTTGTCACAAATTGAAGATACCTACAAGAGAATGCAATGTTTAAGTGTTTTTAATTTAGTTTAACTTGTTTTATGTTCATTACTCTATTGTACTTATGTGTTGTGGCAAATAAAATGTCTTATGTCTTATGTCTTATATATGTATTTATTTCTATTCACTAGCCGTGAATATAAGCCAACTGATGTCGGGCTGTAACCAAAGGGGCTGTTCCAAAAGACTAGTCGAACTACTTTACTAACAGAAGATTAGACAATGTATCTACCTAAAAAACTTGGATCAAAATCCATGGAGTCTATGTCTATATGTCTTTCTGCTCCGTAATTCTTTGTGCTCCCGCTGCTGGTTTTTTTTTTTATGTGACTGGACATGGATGGCTAATACCACACCTTCTGTCATGGTATTAGCCCAACACACCACATGGGAACTAGGTGCCATGCCAGGACCTTCCTTATATTGCACGGCTACATTGAACTGGATGGAAAACACGGACAATTTTCATTGCCGCTTCGACCATCGTTCATCCAATGCGATGGTACCAACCCGGGCGGGATGAACCCTACCACCTAGTAAGTAAGGAAGGGGACCTACAGTTTAACGTGGAATCCGAACCACGGCCAGCCTCTCTTAACGGTCGAATAGTCACCCATCCAAGACCAGACCGGACTCAGCGTTGCTTAACTTCGGAGAGCGATCGCCGAAGTGTCGCGCCACTGGGCCACTGAGGCTGACAATGTATGAAATCTATGATATCTATGATGGTATCTATGAAATCACCCTGTATATATTTTTTAAACTTGCTAAACACTGGTGGAAACATTTTCAACATGATAATGAGATCCTTTTTTTAAAGAATAATATAACCCTAGCAATTTTAATGAGTCCTGAAATGTGCCATCTTCAGGACAATTCTAAGAGGTTCTATAATACTGCCCGAGATTACTTTAACAAATTAGGAGATAGGTTCCATAAATCTTGCGACCTTTCAGTCTTAGGTCTCTAATTATTTTCTTAATCTAAGAAGAGCTAACAGTTTAGAAAGTCACAAACTCCTTATTGAAAACATATTATTAGGTGCTCCAATGATAATCTAATCTTGATTGGATACATTTTGTTGTATCTTGTGCGATTGAAGGAAAATATTTATTGAAATCATTCGCCTCCGCGGGTCCTTTTTAGGGTTCCGTACCCAAAGGGTAAAAACGGAACCCTATTACTAAGCCTCCGCTGTCCGTCCGTCCGTCTGTCACAAGGCTGTGTCTCATCAACCGTAATAGGTAGGCAGTTGAACACAGGGTTTATTTGTGTATCATTGTGTCAAAATAATATTTTTTTAAATGATATTATGCCCGTGCAAAGCCGGGACTGGCTGCTAGTATCTAATAAATGGATTGTAAACTTGTTTAAAATTGAATTTATTATCAACGTATATCCATAGGTGGGTGTATGTTTTTAAGGACTACTCGGAAGCTTCTTTCCTGTTTTGGCTTGTTTGTAAATAATTATGTTTCTTTATTCTGAATCTCTATTATTGTTGCGTATGTTTGTGAGATTTTAGGATTGACTTGATCCCCTCTAAGAATCTTTATCTTGTAGAAATATTATACAATTACGTTTGGAATCCTCATTAGAGTTTGGATGTTGGTTACTTTATCCACAAATATAGTGGGAGCCTTAATTGTCACTGTCTTAGTTTCGGTGTCTATCGCTGGTTCCTCATCAAGGACACTGGTCCACAGAGCCAGTAGTTCTGTCTTGTTTGTTTCTGTGGCCTTGAAGTATTGTCCTGACTGCTTCTGTCTTTTCTGTGCTTGGAGCTGTGTCCAATTTTTTTGTCAGAAGAATCATTTTCAGTTTCTTCTGTATGTCGCTTTTTTCCATTTCTGTTTGAGTTTTGGCTTCACTTCCAGTCTATTCGCCACAGTAGTTTGAGCACGGTTTGTTCAAGAAGAGACTTCTGTGAAAGATTGGTTGGTTCAACTGGTTTTGGGCTGGTATTGGTGTTTGTGCATTATTTTTTCATCATTTTTTTTCCTACGAGTTAAGTCGATCTAAGTAGGTGCCTCCTGGGGTGACACCCCTTCCCAGGAGAAGGTCCCTCTTTTGTGCTGTCCTTTAGGAACGATTTAGTCCCCAAGGCTATCAGTACTTCTTCCATGAAGGTAGTTTCCTACTTAGGTTTATGGTTATACTGCAACTGCTCGGTCGCCAGAGCCTCGTCGGATATCTAGCAGGGTGCACCGTGGTCAGAGAGCCGGTAAGATATTATTTATCACCCATACTTGGGCAGCGTGAAAGATGACAGTATGGATGGCGCTATTCTTTTGGGAATATCAGTTTTAAAATTCATCACATTATGTCACAGGTGTACATTACACGCGCTACCTGAGCAGCCACCAGAGGTTATCTGGCTATAGATAGTAAGTGGTTCCCATGCAAAGTTGAGGTGGGTCGCCAGTTTTTAATATAATACTGGTTGGGAAGTAACTCACTCGACCAATGAGGCATTGTTGACGCTGGCAGAAAGGAAACCCTACCCTAGCCTGAAACCAGTTCTAAAGGTTTCTTACAACTCGGAAGTTCCGGCGGTGTCTACTGGGCTGGCTGCAGCTCGCAACCGCTGAGACTCCACGCTTGGCACAATACCACTCACTCCTCCACCGCCGGCATTGCGAGACGCCAAACACGTAGTAAAGATTCCCGGTCAAAATGCTCAAAAACACGAACTCTTCTTGTGAAGGCGTTCAAAATGCATGTCTATAAAGTTGCTGTGTCACAGGAAAAGACCACAACAAGAGAAACGATGGGTTTTTAATAGTCTTTGTCACTGTGGATAGGCGAAGGACCTTTCCATGCAGCCGTGTCATGTAAACTTAACACTGGTATTATATTATATATGATTTTGTGTTAACAGTTCATGCAGCGAATGATGTCGTCAATGGCAGACAATGCCAACACATCCGCGCCACCTGAGCAGCGCTACTCTCAGCAGCTGGACCAGCTCACCGCCATGGGTTTCCTCAACCGTGACGCGAACCTGCAGGGTCAGTACCTACACACTAACATACCCTGTTTGTATTCGCATGGAATCAGGGACCTGAACTGGGCACCCTAATCTAAGAACTCTCCTTTTTAATCAAATTTTTATGTGATCTACGCCATGTATCGCCAATGTCAGAACAATATCTAGTCGATACCATTTAACTCTCTACGGCTATTCTGGGAGGGACTGTCCGCAAATGCGGGCATGAATGTGCATATCTTGCTCTTATGAGTAGGTCTTCATATTCGGGTTGAAGAAAACTTTCTAACACTATTGTCCTTTAATTCGGGTGTCTATATACTAATATTGACAGTCAAGTCCGTAAAGCAGGTAATGTACGGACAAAAATACACCACGTCGTCAACTTTGGGTTTCTATATACTTTATTTATACAGATAGTTGGAGTGTTTAATCAATAAGGTTCATAATAAAATGATGGTACTCATCGACTTGTAAACTAAGGATAACGCAAAGACTGGGCGGTGGCCATTACAACTTGTGTCACGGACATCGATTATTCCTTGATTTGATTCGATGATTCAAATATTCGATGGTAAGGTTAATAATAAACTTGTGGCTCTTTTTTTTTTCAATATAAAATTGCATTTTCCCAAAACATTAATGCATACAGCATGAAGCTGTCAAAGTAAGCAAAGTAGACAGTTTTTGAGTCTTGTGTGACCTATGACCTTTTTTATGACTAACAAGATGAGCTCATTTTACCAGCAAGGTCTTCTATGTGAGATTTCGAGCAGAATCTATCGTTAAATATTAGTCCCAGAAAAGTTAATTCCTAACGATTATTAACGATAATTCCTCTAAGGTGTTGGTAACGTCTTCATTATTTTTACGCCTATGTTCCCCAAGAACAAAATGCATGATTTTCGTTTATTGGTATTTAACAATAGATTATTATGTTCAACCCATGATGTGTGCGATTTAATTACAGACAAGAAAGACTCCTGTAGTTCAATAATCTTTTTCTTTTTTAAAACTACTGAGATGTCATCTGCAAACATGACTATTCTATGTCCCGCCAAATCCTTGCGGTGCTCCTGTTTTAATAGGGTCCTGTTTTAATCCGATTTTATACCATTTACCTCATAAACTTATTCGTTTTCCAGGTATGTTCCTAAGATGTTAACACAGTTTTTAAAATAGAAGAAATGGCACTTCCAGTTGGCTTACCTTTGCGAAATCCAAATTGTTTGTAATTTAAGATCATGTTTAGTGCATGAGTGCGTTTTAGGGTTCCGTATCCAAAGGGTACCAACGGAACTCTATTACTAAGCCTCCGCTGTCCATCTGTCCGTCCGTCCGTCCGTCCGTCCGTCCGTCTGTCACAGGGCTACTCATGAACCATAATAAGCATAAGAGTATGTATTTATTTTGTCGTTATAACAACAAAAAGGTAAAACTAAACAGTAATAAAAAATAAAGGAGGGCCCCATACTAAAAACGTGATTTTTTGTGTTCAATCTTGTACGATGGTATGGAACCCTTCGTGTGCGAGTCCGACTTGCACTTGGCCGTTTTTTTTTGTTTATTTATAATCCATAGACTTTTATCATAAGTCAGTTCAGCAATCCCAGTAAAGAAGAACTGGCAAGAAACTCTGCTTGATTTTTTTTCAATGTCCACTTAGTCAGATTTTACAAAAGTATTTGCCTCACAATCGCAGGTAAAAACACTAAATGAATATGAATTGATGAGAATCAACAATTAATGTCGTATGCAACAGTTTATTTAAATATCAGTTTATTTGTACAGACCATGCCCGCCATCTAGGATATTGCCAATTGGAGCAAGCCAGTCCCCACAAACAGCACCCGTTTACGAGCATCACGCCCGGCACTGCCAACGCCTTTCTGAACCATATTTTAGGGAAATAGGAGACACGAACCTGCACTACTCCAGTGGCAACAAGAAAAATGTATGAACTCTAAGCAAAGAGTCAAAATACAAATACATTATTATTCTTAAAGCTAAATAAACTGTATAACATTAACCCTTTAAATGCTACTTCCTACGGAAAATTAAGAGTACAATGGTTTGAGAGCAACCTCTGTATTAATTCAGTTTCAGTTTCTTTATTTCCTCCATTAGATGTATATTATACACTCGGATTCGTAATTTTTTTTCCTGTCGGTTCGATTACTTCTGGCGAAGAAGAGCCGACAAGAAACTTCGTCAGGTTGGTCATTGTATTATTATTTTTTCCAGTGATACTTACAAACTAGTTTACAGTGATTGATTGATTACTACTGCTCACAAAGAACATTATTATTAGAACATTGGTGAGGAGCAAACTCTTGACTACGATAATGACATCTTTTTCTAAATTAATAGGAATTATGATCTAAATTATTCATTAAAAAGTCATCGGCATTTTTGATACAAGGTAATATCTAATTAAATATAAGTTAGTAAATAAACAAATTCATACTACAATGTAGTACCCATGTCGGAGAAAATAATAATAGAAAAAAAAACGATACAGAATTGTATCGATTGTCAAGTTGTTAGCAGTTATACAAAAATAAATAAAAATAAATTGGTAGTACCGTGTTAGGTACCCGGTCAAGTATGTAGTCATGAGCGTTGATTTAAACAAGTTTTCTATCTAATAAGGCTTCCTGGATAGTGTAGTACCTTTTATTTTATTAATATTGATTTAAATTTGCTCTTAAAACATTGATCTCCTAATTTCCTAATCTCCTCTGGAATTTTGTTGTATAACCTAATACTATTGCATATAAAACTTTTTGAAAATTTGATAACCTATGCTTAACATTTTGTAAATCAGTTTTATGTCTAGTATCGTAGTTATGTACATCAGCATTTAAGGTATTATGGTGCTTATATTTCCTAGAATAGCAGAGATTTTGATACACATATGCGCTAGGTAGGGTCATAATTCCTATTTCGCTGAATACATTCCTACAAGAATCTATAGCTTTCATGCTAAGAATACAACGCAAGGCTCTTTTTTGCAAGACAAATATTCTATTTGCTTATGCTGCATTTCCCCAAAATGCGCTCCCCAAAATTTCCCCAAAATTGCGCTCTGGGACCTTCTCTGTTTCATAGAATAAGACAGGCTCCGTGATGAGGAAGATGCAACATGTCCACAAAAACCGACCAAGTGCGAGTCGGACTCGCACACGAAGGGTTCCGTACCATCGCAAAAGAAAAAAAAAACACGTTGTTTGTACCCTTTAATTATTATTATTTTATAATGTTACCTATTTGTTGTTATAGCGGCAAAATACATTTCATTTTCATTTCATTTATTTATTCAACTTCTGGTAGTAAAACTACACTAAGTCATGTCACAATTTGATTGATCCGCGGATTCGATCAACCAGTGAAGAAGAACCCGCAAAGAAACTTCACTGGTCTATAAATTATGTTTTTTTTTGTCTTTTTTTTTCGTCCACATAAATGATATAACACAATTATGATCTCATACCTAAATGCTACTGCCAAACTTACATTGGTAGAACGGTCTAAAGCAAAGAACTAAGAACTACGAGGAAACAACAACCCACAATGTGAAAAGTCTTAATTAATAAATAAATTACTTAACTTAATAACCTAATCATTATACATATTGAGTATTTATTTCGGGTGTAAACGCCTTCGTCAACTTAACAGCTATGTCGGGTGTACAGAGCCCTCATCAATTTTGATACAGATACATAATCTGTGAAAATTTCAGCTTCCTACCTGTTACGACCTACCTTTGACCTACATTTGTTACCATTTATATGTCAATACATCTATGATGTATGTATCTTTGTGAAGAAAAATCCACAATATTTTAAGGTAGTGAGCACAACCCACAGATATAATACCCGGACACAAAATAACTTATGCTTACCAAGTCCAAAACTTGCATTATATAAAAAAAGTGTTTACTTCATGTCTATAAAAATATATAACAATATTCCAGAATCGATAAGAAATGTATTACCTTTAACTAAATTCAGAAAAAAACTTTTAAATTGGTTAGCAGAAAAATGTTTCTATAATTTAGAAGAATTCTTCGTTAGATAAGTTATATTAATTTCCTAGTAAAAATAAATAGTTATAGGTTTATAAGGGAATTGTCTATAAAACAACATTCTTTTCAGTTTTTTTTATTGTTTATATGTATATTTGTACGCGGTCAAACGCAAATTATGGAAGACACAGTCATGGACATGATTTTGAATTTTGGGAGCATTGTTTCTTCGTATCATGTACAACCCATAATTGAGACAAATAAATGGTTTCATTTCATTTCATACGGTTCATGAGATACAGCCCTGTGACAGACGGACGGACGGACAGCGGCGGCTTAGTAATAGGGTTCCGTTTTAAACCTTTGGGTACGGAACCCTAAAAAAGACAATGTGCATATATTATGATATGGTAAGGTTTACGAAAATTTTGATTTCAAAACGACTTCTAGCTAAAAGTAAACCATGACCGCTGTAGTCAAAAATCTAACAAAAACCAAATAGGTTATAAATTTTGATTACATCAGCTATGTTCTTAGATTTACACCGTCGCTGTACATAATGTTTGGAAAACTTACGGTTTTCCGGTGTGCAATGCCGTGCTTGGCCGACATGTTTCGCCTCCTACGATGGAAGCATCGTCAGGGCCACTTCGTTGCCCCGGAGTTACGTCTGACAGCCCGGCTCGTCAAACGGTAACTGGCGGGCGTCGGCTGCGAAGATTGTAGGTGTGGGTAGGTTCGGGCTGCCTCGTGGATGCGGGTAGGTTGTCAATTTGCTGCACCATAGACATATAGGGCTCCGTGCACACATAGCTAACGGTGTCAGCTGGTGCCACTGTGACGTGTGTGCCCTTCGGTCTATGTTGAGCAAGAAGAGGAGTCCAAGACGGCGAGAGTCTGATACTGTCGTCCCTGTTGAAGTTTGCATGTCTGGAGATTTCAATGGATTCTCAAACCAAGCGTGGCATATAGTACTTTTCTGCTGCTAGTGTGGTTACTTGGTCGAATCTAATCCAGTGATTACTCCCGCTCTCGAGGACATGCTCACATATGGCTGACTTGTAACGTTCATTATTCTTTGATTATTCGAGGCTAACCATGTCGACCCAGCACGGCATTGCACACCGGAAAACCGTAAGTTTTCAAAACATTACATAAGCTATGTCTGATGACTAATCTTTCGATCAAATAAAGCTCTTTTGAGCAAAATTTGGGATCTCTGATAAGAAATATGGGCGTTATCTTCTTTCCCCGTTTGATTGATTGATTGAAAATTCTTTATTACGCCACAAAAATTTACAAAAGAAAGTATAGTGCAAAAACAACATAAGTGGGGCGCAAAGGCGGGCTTATCCCTCGAAGAGATTTCTTCCAGCCGACCGTTTGTATCGGGAGTTGAGCGGGTTGGGCCACCTTGAAATAATATGGATGCATAATGCTGGTGGCCAAGTTCGGTGACATCAATGCGGCCGTGGAGAGGTTGCTGGCGCAGGGTCAGCTCTCCACAGGCTAGCCGGTCCCGTTTAGTAGTGTACAGGCTAGTAGCTAATGTGTGCGGTGTGTTGCTCCCTGCAGCGCTGGTGGCCACGTTCGATAACATTAATGCGGCCGTGGAGAGGTTGCTGGCGCAGGGTCAGCTCTCCACAAACTAGCCGGTCCCGTGTAGTAGTGTACAGACTAGTAGCTAATGTGTGTGGTGTGTTGCTCCCTGCAGCGCTGGTGGCCACGTTCGGTCACATCATTGCGGCCGTGGAGAGGTTGCTGGCGCAGGGTCAGCTCTCCACAAGCTAGCCGGTCCCGTGTAGTAGTGTACAGGCTAGTAGCTAATGTGTGTGGTGTGTTGCTCCCTGCAGCGCTGGTGGCTACGTTCGATCACATCAATGCGGCCGTGGAGAGGCTGCTGGCGCAGGGTCAGCTCTCCACAAACTAGCCGGTCCCGTGTAGTAGTGTACAGACTAGTAGCTAATGTGTGTGGTGTGTTGCTCCCTGCAGCGCTGGTGGCCACGTTCGGTCACATCAATGCGGCCGTGGAGAGGTTGCTGGCGCAGGGTCAGCTCTCCACAAGCTAGCCGGTCCCGTGTAGTAGTGTACAGGCTAGTAGCTAATGTGTGTGGTGTGTTGCTCCCTGCAGCGCTGGTGGCCACGTTCGGTGACATCAATGCGGCCGTGGAGAGGCTGCTGGCGCAGGGTCAGCTCTCCACAAACTAGCCGGTCCCGTGTAGTAGTGTACAGACTAGTAGCTAATGTGTGTGGTGTGTTGCTCCCTGCAGCGCTGGTGGCCACGTTCGGTGACATCAATGCGGCCGTGGAGAGGTTGCTGGCGCAGGGTCAGCTCTCCACAAACTAGCCGGTCCCGTGTAGTAGTGTACAGACTAGTAGCTAATGTGTGTGGTGTGTTGCTACCTGCAGCGCTGGTGGCCACGTTCGGTGACATCAATGCGGCCGTGGAGAGGTTGCTGGCGCAGGGTCAGCTCTCCACAGGCTAGCCGGTCCCGTTTAGTAGTGTACAGGCTAGTAGCTAATGTGTGCGGTGTGTTGCTCCCTGCAGCGCTGGTGGCCACGTTCGATAACATTAATGCGGCCGTGGAGAGGTTGCTGGCGCAGGGTCAGCTCTCCACAAACTAGCCGGTCCCGTGTAGTAGTGTACAGACTATTAGCTAATGTGTGTGGTGTGTTGCTCCCTGCAGCGCTGGTGGCCACGTTCGGTCACATCAATGCGGCCGTTGAGAGGTTGCTGGCGCAGGGTCAGCTCTCCACAAGCTAGCCGGTCCCGTGTAGTAGTGTACAGGCTAGTAGCTAATGTGTGTGGTGTGTTGCTCCCTGCAGCGCTGGTGGCTACGTTCGATCACATCAATGCGGCCGTGGAGAGGCTGCTGGCGCAGGGTCAGCTCTCCACAAACTAGCCGGTCCCGTGTAGTAGTGTACAGACTAGTAGCTAATGTGTGTGGTGTGTTGCTCCCTGCAGCGCTGGTGGCCACGTTCGGTGACATCAATGCGGCCGTGGAGAGGTTGCTGGCGCAGGGTCAGCTCTCCACAAACTAGCCGGTCCCGTGTAGTAGTGTACAGACTAGTAGCTAATGTGTGTGGTGTGTTGCTCCCTGCAGCGCTGGTGGCCACGTTCGGTGACATCAATGCGGCCGTGGAGAGGTTGCTGGCGCAGGGTCAGCTCTCCACAAACTAGCCGGTCCCGTGTAGTAGTGTACAGACTAGTAGCTAATGTGTGTGGTGTGTTGCTACCTGCAGCGCTGGTGGCCACGTTCGGTGACATCAATGCGGCCGTGGAGAGGTTGCTGGCGCAGGGTCAGCTCTCCACAGGCTAGCCGGTCCCGTTTAGTAGTGTACAGGCTAGTAGCTAATGTGTGCGGTGTGTTGCTCCCTGCAGCGCTGGTGGCCACGTTCGATAACATTAATGCGGCCGTGGAGAGGTTGCTGGCGCAGGGTCAGCTCTCCACAAACTAGCCGGTCCCGTGTAGTAGTGTACAGACTAGTAGCTAATGTGTGTGGTGTGTTGCTCCCTGCAGCGCTGGTGGCCACGTTCGGTCACATCATTGCGGCCGTGGAGAGGTTGCTGGCGCAGGGTCAGCTCTCCACAAGCTAGCCGGTCCCGTGTAGTAGTGTACAGGCTAGTAGCTAATGTGTGTGGTGTGTTGCTCCCTGCAGCGCTGGTGGCTACGTTCGATCACATCAATGCGGCCGTGGAGAGGCTGCTGGCGCAGGGTCAGCTCTCCACAAACTAGCCGGTCCCGTGTAGTAGTGTACAGACTAGTAGCTAATGTGTGTGGTGTGTTGCTCCCTGCAGCGCTGGTGGCCACGTTCGGTCACATCAATGCGGCCGTGGAGAGGTTGCTGGCGCAGGGTCAGCTCTCCACAAGCTAGCCGGTCCCGTGTAGTAGTGTACAGGCTAGTAGCTAATGTGTGTGGTGTGTTGCTCCCTGCAGCGCTGGTGGCCACGTTCGGTGACATCAATGCGGCCGTGGAGAGGTTGCTGGCGCAGGGTCAGCTCTCCACAAACTAGCCGGTCCCGTGTAGTAGTGTACAGACTAGTAGCTAATGTGTGTGGTGTGTTGCTACCTGCAGCGCTGGTGGCCACGTTCGGTGACATCAATGCGGCCGTGGAGAGGTTGCTGGCGCAGGGTCAGCTCTCCACAGGCTAGCCGGTCCCGTTTAGTAGTGTACAGGCTAGTAGCTAATGTGTGCGGTGTGTTGCTCCCTGCAGCGCTGGTGGCCACGTTCGATAACATTAATGCGGCCGTGGAGAGGTTGCTGGCGCAGGGTCAGCTCTCCACAAACTAGCCGGTCCCGTGTAGTAGTGTACAGACTAGTAGCTAATGTGTGTGGTGTGTTGCTCCCTGCAGCGCTGGTGGCCACGTTCGATAACATTAATGCGGCCGTGGAGAGGTTGCTGGCGCAGGGTCAGCTCTCCACAAACTAGCCGGTCCCGTGTAGTAGTGTACAGACTAGTAGCTAATGTGTGTGGTGTGTTGCTCCCTGCAGCGCTGGTGGCCACGTTCGGTGACATCAATGCGGCCGTGGAGAGGTTGCTGGCGCAGGGTCAGCTCTCCACAAGCTAGCCAGTCCCACCGTCACTCTCCATCGCCATCGCCACCGCATCTCTCCGCTGCCACCACTCACTGTCTCTTCAATCGTGTGATACCTTTGTATGTGTATGTCATTCACTGATTTGGGTGTAATTAAATATATTTGTAGTTGCAATGGTTCATCACATTGTAATTTTCAGAGCATCACAAGTGAAAACATTGACCTTTGACTCGATCTTGTGATGGGTCTGTTGTAAATTATAAATAAATTATCAAGTTCATAAATATAAAATTGGCTTGTATTCAACATGCGTTTTAAGGTTTACATCGTTACTGTACATATTGTTCCGGTGTGTTTTATCATTCTGAAGCCCGATTCTGCTATTCGTGCAATTTCAAACTATTCCGTATGAGTTATTTTTCGGTCAAACACAAAACGCTAAGTTTTAAGTGCGGTTTCCAAAAATCGGTATTCAACTAATTCACGCACGCGTTTTGTTATAGTATATTGCAACTATCAATTTTAATCTAATAACACAAATGCATTACATATTTTTCAAGAATACATCGATTTATAAGCACCCAATAACATTTAAGTTGACAAATGCAATTCTCAAAAGCGCAAGTTTTCGGCGGAGCGCGTGTTACGAGTTTGCGATCAAAACACCAATACCAAGAATGCGTTTTGCAAACCGCGCTAGTAGAATAAAATTTCGCCGAAACATGCAGTTTTGACAAAACACAAACAACGCGCGCAGTTATCAATTAGCAGAATAGGGCTTCTGGGCCGACATTTTTCGCCTCCAACGACGAAGTTGTCATCAGGACCGCGTCGGTGTCCAGGAGTGACGTTCCATAGACAGTTAACGTTTAACTCGGCCTAGAGGCACATCGCGCACCGCGAGGTGGTAAGTTTGCAAATAAATATGTACAGCAATGTTGTAAACCTAAAACGCATGTTAAATACAAGCAAAGCAAATTTATTTCATATATTGATAAAGTGAAATATCTAATGTATTTTAGGCCTCTGCATGTAAAAGGTTGACACAGACTTCTGTAATTTGATGCAGCGATTTGAGTTCTGTCATCGTAATGTGATTATAATTTCCTGCTTATGCATGGGGTGTAGTGGATGTCCGAGCACTGAAGAGCACACAGCGGCCGCGGAGGGCATCGTCTCAAGAGGTTAGACGATTTTATTTCTGTATACATATATAGTTTTGTTAATGTTCGCCTTGGCTGTAGTAGTCGCCACTGACAGCAAACTAAAGGACAAATTATAATTATGTCAATTTTACATTCCTTGGCTTTTATTTATTGAAACTTAATGTTGACTTTTTTTGGTGGTTTTGACGAGTGCTTTTGAAGCTGATAATAATATTCTTTTGAATCTTTTTTCTCCTCGGGAACCTTTATTTCACGGCCCGAATGGTCACTTCGAACGAACGAGTTTGCATTGGATGTCTAATTTTTTATAATGTTTACCATGTTAAATATAAAGAGGATGTGGAGCTCCGCATTCAATGTCTTCAACCAACATTGATAAAAGAGCAGGATTTCGATCTAGGTTGGGACTAGGGGTCCAACACATCTCTCCTTATCGCTTTGGGCTCGCATCAAGCCTCATGAGCTAGGCTGCGGGCGGACGCGGAGATTACCCAGTCTCGTTCTCGACCTCCCTCTCTCTACCTATCTATATTTCGTAGGATGCATCCAATGGAGTCTTCGCATCTCTCTCCATATATGGGCTTAGCGTTGGTCTTGGCAGGCCTAGATCCTTAAAGAAACGTTTGAGCGACTTTGCTGATAATCCTCTTGCTCTGACTCCAACAGAAAACAGTTCCGTCTTGAATCCATTTCTCAGTATCCGGTCTACTGAATTGCAGTACTTTACTTTATAGTCATGGGTTAGTTTCCCAAGTACGCTGTGGTACATATTTCTGAAGGCATCTGGTAGATCTTCTTACTTGTATCCATCAACCATTGCCAATCCTTAGCTGGCCCTAGTATCGAAAAAGGTTTGGTTCTATCTTTGAGCCTCTTAGCGGCTCCTGGCTTGACAAAGTTTAACTTCTGAAAGCCACTATTGAGCCCCTAGTCCCATATGTCACCTAAATTTGCGTTTACGCCAAACCGATCGATCGACGTTCTTAAATGTGTGGAGAAATTGAAGAGCGCGCGGAGTAGACGTTAAGCGAACTAACACTTGCGAGTCCGAGTCCGAGTTTGATTTGACAGCTTACTCACGTCGCTGTAAATACGTTGACTTTTTTTTAAATCTATTTATTTTGTTGGGACTTTAACCGCTTATCAATTATGTCAGCCCCATAGTGCCTTTGACGTTGCCGTTTACTGACCACTCTGGTTTGCCCTTCCTAGTCCGAGCAATGGGTTGGCCTCTCTGAATTTTTCAAGGACTCTTATCATGACGGTAGGAATATTGGCCTCTCTCAAGCTGATTTTATTTGAGTGTTCTTTGGGTGTTTAAACTATTGTCTGATATTGGCTTACCACAGTTATTTTCCTCGGTCCTAGTGGCCGACGGTTCGAACTGTCCTGCGCGACGGGGCACACGTTTGACAGACCACTGTCTGTCATACGCGAGAGTCTGCGAAGATTGTATGAGTGGCTGTGGGTAGGCAGCAAACGTGTTGTGGGTGCGTTTTGTGCTCCCATCAAACGTGCAGAATGAGCTGACGACATCTTCCTGCGAATGCTTGTTTGGGGAGTCATACTTGCTGCATCTCAGAGGAGCCAGAACTGGATTTTCGAACTGCTGACAATTTGTACGAGTCTCCCTATTGAAATTGGCCTGCCTCGAAATCTTGATGGACTCGCGGATAATCCTTGGGAAGAATCATTTTTCGGTGGACAAATACTTAACGTGGTCGAATCTCATCCTTAGTCCGAAGTCGGCGTGATCGGCAATTGCAGATTTATTTTTGTCCATTTTCTTAAGGACAGGTAGATGCTGCGCTTAGTTTGGCCTATGTAGGATTATCCACAACTAGAGAGAAACGTCGGCCAATAGGACGAAGAAAAATAACTGTGGGAAGCCAATATCAGACAATAGTTAAAACTCTCTCATCTTCCTTCTTTTTGTATTGAGAATGGCGTAGTTGGGTGATGTGCAACACTCAATGTGCGGTGAGATGAACTATGCTATTAGGTAGGCCTTCGAGAAATATCAAATGGAATTTGTCACATATGTGCAGACATATATAGGTTTGTCTGTGTAATATTGTGCGGTAGTTGTTTGTAGTTGCATTCCGTGTGAAAATGTGTATGGTATTGGGTGAAATAACTTTTCTCGCATCAAAAAAAGAAAATTACACAAGTCTTTGCTCTTGAAATATATTTTTTTCTACTTAGATCTAAATAAATAATTCGGTTCACAATATTCTGGGATCACTTAAGGATCAAATGTCTTAAGAATGGCTCGTAATGGATTTAATAGACGGTTCATCAGAAGAAGACTCCGATTTTGAGTTTGATTTACGTTTGCCTTATCATGTGCTAAAAAGCGAAAAATATGGATATAACCTTATATGCAGCTCAGAAAGGAGCGAGGTGAATTCAACCTTTATAATGATTTATCAAGTATTTTTGCAAATATCACTACATAGTATAAAACAAAGTCGCTTTCTCTGTCCCTATATCCCTATGTACGCTTAAATATTTAAAACTACGCAACGGATTTTGATGCGGTTTTTTTAAATAGATAGAGTGATTCAAGAGGAAGGTTTATATGTATAATAACATCCATTAAATATAGGAGAAATACTGTTATTCTTGAGGTTTCCAATGCGATGTCGTAAAAAAATAATTTTTTTCCGCTTACATTGCAAACGCAGGCTGAACCCTACGAAATTTATCAAAATAATGTACTAAGTATTGTATACATTGAAAAGGTCTACAGAAAACTCCGCGATGGTATATATCTATCTCTTATGGATATCCCACAATATATTTTTTTTCTCATTTACTTTTTACGACAAATAATGGCTAATTTTCGAAGCGATTTTAACCAGTACAGCATTAATCCTTATCCAATTAAATACCTTAAATACATTGTTGATTTAATATAGATCTATACGGCCCTTTACAGCATATGATTTAAATGAATATTTTCGAAGATATTATAGATTTAAAAATTGCTGGATGTAGTGTTTGCGGCGGTACCGGCCGGCCGGGGCGGCGGGAGCGTGCCTCGGAGGCCGCGGTTCTCCCTATAGCACTTTGAATTTATTATTTCTCTAATATCTAATAATCATGTAATAATAATATCTAAGTTTTTTTTATTTCAAATATCTCAATGTAGGAACTCTACGTAAAAATGGTTTATTTGTGTATCATTGTGTCAAAATAATATTTTTTTAAATGACATTATGCCCGTGCAAAGCCGGGACGGGCTGCTAGTTAATATATATATATCCTTGACAGCAAAGAGCAACGTTCATGGCGATTCACGATTTGATTTAGGATGACAAAAACATAAACATTCAAATCTTCGAGGTCCGTGTTCCACAAACAAGGACATTTTCAAATAGATGCTCGCTAGTGGATGACGTGACGTGCACAATGACGTCGATAACTACGCTTGAATGCAAACGAATGAGAAGACACAACACACCTTTTTTTATGCAACCTGACATGGATGCCTAATACTTTTTTTGTTGTTGTGGTATTAGCCCAATACACCACATTCCCGAAGGAATTAGGTGCCATGCCAGGAACTTCTCTTTATGAGCACGGCTACACTGAACTGGATTGAAAACACGGACAATTTTTCATTGCCGCCACACCAGTACTAACCCGAGCGGGCTTAACCTTACCACCTAGTAGGGTAAGGGGCCTACAGTTTTATATCGGTTCCGAACCATGATACAGCTCGAATTTGTAAAGAAATGCACTTATCCAACCCAGAAAAAGAAAGAAAGTGGCGCATAGTGGATGCGTAAACCTCCCCCCTCCCTCTACCCATCTCATCGCAAGCCATCCCCGAGGCGCTCCAATGTCCCAACCTGTATATATCCGCAGATGGTCTTCGCGTATGTCAGCGGCGCCTGTATCTGCAGATGCTCACAGATCAAAGTATATAATCTACGCTGTGTGTGGTAGTCCATTGATTTCTATGAAGAGAGATATGGACATATATGTGCGCAGAAGTAGATTTCTGTCCCGTCTGTGACGACCTTCGTTTATTGCCTGATGTTACATAGCTGCTGAATATAAATTAAATGTGCTCAGTTGTTTTGTAATGATAGTAAAGTACATTTGTACGACCAGCGTAATTTTGTGATGTGTCATAATTTCATGGTGTCCCGGGCTGTAAATACATTATCCAATAATAAATACCTAGTTACGAGGATTTACACTATTTTATTATGACAATGTATTTGTACCATATTGACATTAATTTAGTTGATTATAATTAATATAAAGTCAGTAACCGACTTCATCGCAATTTGGAGTTTCTGGAAGTTCCGCTAGGACTTATTGGTGCCTAAATTATTTTTCCTTGTGCAACAAGTCATGTTGATATCATGTCCTACTTTCCTAGATAATCTGCATTGCGATGGAAGTTTTTAATAATTTCTTGTAACATAACAACAAGCAGCTTACTCTGGATGATCGCACTTACATAGATACACAATATTTTCCTATTTCAGCACATTCAATGCAATGATATATGTAGAAAGAGGTCGATATCGTTGCATTGAACGGACGTACAGTGACTGGACTAGGATATATGAGAATGTTTGTCGGGTATCCAAAGGTATGGGGGGGGGGGAGGGTTGTGTGCCTCTGTAAATTGTGACACGAGACGGGTGTGTCGGATTGGTCGCTTGAGCTGTTTGAACTACAGGCGACTACAATTACTGTTTCAGGGATATGTTCATTCCTACTTTTCGATGTGTAACATATTTGGGTTGTGTAGTTAGTGGGGTATATAGGAAACGTATTTCTTCTCATTGTATGGTATTGTATTGTAACATATTAGCAAATTTCACGAAGTTGTGTGAATCTCGCTCGTAGTGCAGGTGGCGACATTTAACATGTTCAAACTACAAGCGAGTGTCATGAACTTTCACGAGATATGGCTGGCGGCTTTGAGCTGTAAATTCAGTTGGTGTAACATAGAAATCAAATGCTGTACCTAACATAGCTATGTATGTTAGCAAATCATGTTTGAATAAAAATATGCATCGTAAGTAAAATGATGTTGTTTTATTCGAATTTACTAGTTGAGAACGCTTCTCAAGCTAGCAAGGTCTGATTTCTATTTTCACATTTCCTTCCTATTGGGTTGCCATCACGAATCTCGTCTCCTGTGTGGATAAATGGACCACTGATTGGAACATGCGGAACCCAATTGATGTCATATACCTAGACTATGAAAAGGCTTTTGACCGTGTTCCGATAAAACGGCTTGTTCAAAACTTGAACATTTTGGCTTCAGAGGGAATTTGCTATCATGGATGGAGGACTTTCTGACAAGCAGAACATTTCGTGTGTATGTTGGTGAGAACCTTTCAGAATCACATGATGTCCCTAGCGGAGTGCCTCAGGGTTCTGTTACCGGGCCGATCCTTTTTGGAATCTTCCTCACCGATCTGAAAGCTTTAAGGTGGTCTTTTTGTCATTGTCTTTTTTGTGGACATGTTGCATCTTCCTCATCACGGAGCCTGTCTTTTTAACCGACTTCAAAAAAAGGAGGAGGTTATCAATTCGTCTGTATGTTTTTTTTTTTTGTTTTTTTTTTTATGTTTGTTACCTCATAACTTTTGCTTGGGTGAACCGATTTTGATAATATTTTTTTTAAATGATAGCTAGTGCTTCCCAAGTGGTCCCATTTTAATTTGGTTAAGTTCTGACAATGATATCCATGAGAAAATCATAAAAGTCTTAAATTTGTATTAAGATTGCGCGACAAATGGACGAATAACTCAATAAACGCCAACCGATTTCGATGATTCTTTTTTTATTGGAAAGGACGTGTACAAATTAGTAAGTGTACTTCAGATTCACTAAAAATAAACAAATAAAAAAAAAATTAACAAAAAAAATAACCGACTTCAAGGAAAAAGCACTAAAAAGTAAAAAATAATTTTCATTTTTGTAGTTACGATTTCTGTTATTTTTTGAGTCGGTGTCAGCCAAGGTTAGGTTAGGTTAGGTTAGGTTAGGTTAGGTTCTCTTGATTGGCGCAGCGCGTGCCCGGCTGACGCCGACTCAAAAAATAACAGAAATCGTAACTACAAAAATGAAAATTATTTTTTACTTTTTAGTGCTTTTTCCTTGAAGTCGGTTATTTTTTTTGTTAAATTTTTTTTTCTTTGAAACGTTTGAAAGTTAGACATAGTGCATAGTGTATGATTTGGCAAGATTTACGAAAAATTTAATTACAAAACGACTTAAAGCTAAAAGTAAACCACGACCGCTGTAGTCAAAAATCCAACAAAAATTTTGCTAAAATTAAAGCTATGTCTGATGACTGATCTTTTAAGATGTTCTTACTTTATCATTGTGTAATCCACCTCCAAAGTTATTGTATAAAACGCGCGAAAAATTCGAACTTTCGGACCTTATAACTCAGAAACCAAACAATTTTAATATGCCAAGACATCTAGTTCGATCAAATAAAGGTATTTTGAGCAACATTTTGGATCTCTGACAAGAAATATCGGCGTTATCTTCTTTTCCCGTTTGTATGCGGGATGGTCCACCTTAAGGTGGCCCAACCCGGCGGGACGGTCAAAGTTCTTTTTCCGTTGTAGATGTAGCTTGTAATGTTGTATTCCGTGGTTTCAGCTGCTAGTGATGATGCAATGCCTTTAATAGTTTCGTCTCCTATAATTGCTATAGATTTTTTAATGCTTTTTGATGTGGAGATTCTGCCATATTGATGAGATTTAATTTGCTGTTTTGTGATTTTTTCTTTAAAATTATGTTGTGTATTAATGTTCATAGTTCATAGTTCAAAATATTTATTCAGTAGAGTATGTTATTTCAAGTGCAGCTAACTGCACTTAATACTATAGAACATGTCAACATTTTACTATAAGTAAAATAATAATAATTCCTCTAGAGACTTTTTCTTTGAGATGTGGCATATTTTACTGTTTGGAACTTTTTGAGCAGAAAGTGGCTCTGCTGCTCCTAAACTTAAATTATTATTTTTTGAAGATGGTGATAGTGGTTGACAAGAAGTTTCCTTGTCCATTATTGGATTAGTATGATGCTCATTGTTATCTTTTCCACATATTTGGATTGGATCGGGAGGAAGATGCGTCATCGGGGTCAGAGAGCTTCTTCTCGGTGATATGTTACGTGCTGAAGTCAATGCCAAGGACTGAATGTATATTTTTTTATAGTTTTCCGCTAAAATATTAGCATGGTTTAATTTTTTACAAAGTTCATAGTTTTCTTTGTTGAGATTTTAAATTTCCGTGTCTGCTGACATTAATTTAGTTTTAAGTTCTTCTAATTGCATTTCTAGTTCTTCTAACTGCCCGCCCGACGGACTTCTGAAGCTGCTCTTGGTTTAGGAGAATCTGCTGGACGTCCTGCTGCACCTTGCTTAGCACGGCGACTACGTCCACTGGGAAAGCGCTGAACGGCCCCGAGGCATCGTGCGGTTCGTGGGCCTTCTTTCCTTCTTCCGTGCGCTGCTGACGCCACTTCCGCCTGCGGCGCCGCGGCGGCGGCCTGCTTACACCCGCTGCACCGCCATAGCTGTCCCGTCCGCTCTTGGCAGCCTGTATTGATTGCTCCGTGACTCCAGCACACTTATAATGATACTACTGGCGGCATTCTCCTTCGCACTGTTTGTCCGTTATTCTCTTTATATCACTACTGCAAACCTTGCAGATAGACCTTTTTTTAATTAATTAAAACAATTTAAATTTACTTGTTATGTACTATTATCAATATTTAGTTAGGAGCGCAAAAGTCACGCGTCCGAACGTTCCGACTACCCGCGAATATGATGAATCAATGTATAGCATCTCTGGGAGCAGTCAGGTTCGAGATGGGTTGCTGTTTATTTATTTATTTAAGAAAGAAAACAAACAGCCAATTACAAAGATATAGACAATATTTCTTATGAACTAATACGGTTAGGCCAATTATATGTTTCCCTGATTAGTATGTAAATTTATTCAAATAGGGATGTGTCTGTTAAAGAGTGTATGTATGTAAACGAGTGTGAAGTGTGTAGAGTATGTTGTAGTGTGTAGTAAAGAGTGTAGGTGTGATTGTATATAATTACTTATATATATTATTAAAAACAAAAATTAACAAAAATTATAAAAATTACAAAAATTAAGGCGTGAATAGTATATCTCGAACATTGATGTTAATTGTAGGTATAGTAGTAATAATAATAATAAATTTAATTAAAATATACACATATAGGTAGTTGTATAGGGTTAGATTAGTACGTAGATAGTTGTATGTCAATTTTGTCAATTTTCAGATCACGTGCCGTGTGACTGTATGAGAGTATTTTTTACTTGTTTTTTAAAGATGAATTTACTGAGATGGAAGAGATCAATGTGCTGGTATTTATTGTTATAGGCTTCTGTGATACGTGGAATAAGTGCATTTCGTGCGTAGTTGGTTGCATGTAGTGATTTATGGAAAAGCAATGTGTGTCGGGTTCGTCGCACTGGAGTACTTAACATTACCTCTCCCAGCAGCTCACTGCAGTCCAGTAGTCCGTTAACAATGTCGTAAAGAAGCAGCATGTCTAAAAGGCTCCTTCTGTCTTCAAGAGTTAATGTATTGTGTCTAATACAACTTAAATCGTACGGCTGCTTACCATTATTTGAGACAAAATTTAGATATGCTATGAACTTCTTTTGAACCTGCTCAATTTGTTTGATGTGAGTTTGGTACAGAGGCGACCAGATGGAGCTGGCGTATTCAAGGTTACTTCTGACATAAGCAAAGTAAATTGCTTTTATGCAGCTAATGTTGCGGAACCCCTTAGTCGTACGTCTTACGAAACCCATACTTTTGCATGCCTTACTTTTAACGTGTATTAAGTGATCTGTGAATGTTAATTTTTGGTCAAGGAGTACACCAAGATCGCGAACCACCGGTGCTTCGGCTATTGGAGTATTATTGAAACAGTATGTGAAATGGATAGGCTTGGTACTTCTTGTGAATTTAATGGATTGACATTTGAGTGTGTTTACAGTTATACGATTGAGTTTATAATATTCCAACAGCCGATCTAAATCATTCTGGATTTTTAAGCAATCCTGCACACCGTGGACCCTAATGAAAATTTTCTTGTCATCAGCGTAAAGAAGATGCTTTGCAAATTTAAAACATGTATGAATGTCATAGAGATACGCTACATAAAGGAGTGGTCCCAAAATGGACCCTTGGGGCACGCCCGAGGGAATTCTTATGTAGTTTGATTTATATCCCCCTACAACCACTGCCTGTGAGCGGCATGCAAGATATGACTCCGTCCAGCGTAAGAGGTCACCGTGAATACCGAGGCGTTGGAGCTTGGCTAGTAATATTACGTGATCAACGCGATCGAATGCCTTTTCAAAATCGGTATATATTGCGTCCACCTGGCCACCTCTCTCCATATTTTTAAGCACATAGTTGATAAAACAACCTAGATTAGTAGAGGTTGATCGCTTCCTTAGGAAACCATGTTGACTATCAGTTACTCCACCGGAAATTATAGGATATAAGTTTTCATGCGCAAGTCTTTCAAATAATTTACCAAACACATTGAGAATAGATATAGGCCTATAGTTTTCTATTTGATTTTTTGCACCTTTTTTATGTACAGGTACAATATGTGCGGCCTTCCATAATGTAGGAAAGAGGCCTTCATTAATTGATCTTTGGAAAATGAGACTAAGTGGATACGCGAGTACTTCAGCACAGTTAACAATATATATGGATGGTATTTCATCACTGCCAGCACCCTTAGTGAGGTCAAGATTGCTTATGAGCTTCAGAACTTTTTCTGTACAAATTGTAATTGTGTGTATTGAAGGAGGTTCACTTATAGGAGGTGGTAGATTTTTCAGGTAATATAAGTGTGCATTTAGATCAATGGGTTCACTAAAATTATTTTCAAAGAATTTGCTAAAGCCGTTGCAAATGTTTAATGGTTCAGAGTAGGTATTGTTTTTGTAGGTGAACTCCTTAGGGTAATTGGAGCGACTTCTTTTAGATTTGACGTATGTCCATAAAAGTTTCGGGTTGATTTTTATATTTTGTTCCGCGAGTGCAGTGTGATTAGCCTCACACTGTTTCTGCAGGCGATGTTGTCGTGTTCTTAATAAAGTGAATTCGTCACGGTCATTCAAGTTTTTGTACCGTTTCCATCGAGCGTGTGCACGTGATTTTTCTTTAATTAATTTGATAAGGGCACTGTTGAACCATGTAGGATAATCATAGGTGGTAGGACGTTTTAACGGTACAAAATTGCGTATACTTTCATATAGGTAGTTATAAAACATGTTCACAGCATCGTCAACCGAGCCCTTATATAGAAAAGAGTTCCAATCTATGTGTGATAGGTATTTTTTTATTTCATTATAATCAGCTTTATGGAATTTATATCGAAGTTCATTTGACTCCTTGAAAGGAGCCTCTGTTAAGTCGTTAGTAGTAAGGTGCAACGCAGGATGGTGCGAGTCCTCTTTTACTATGGACATATCTGACCTACTGACCTCTATTGTAAAATTTGCTAGTAACAAATCTAGCGTTCTACCGTGGTTGTTGGTGATTTTATTGTATTGGCTGAAACCATATGATTGCAAATTGTCGATTAGCTCAAGGCCTGCATGCTGTACGTCGCTTGGGCTACTTTTATTGTGACCCGGCTCGTCAGAACTCCAATCAATATGAGGTAAGTTAAAATCACCTGTAATAATGCAATTAAAATTAGATTCGTGATTTTCTGTATGCATTTGAGCCACGCATTCTAATAATCTATCAATATGAACCGGCAGGGGACATTCGCGGCAATGCGGCGGCATGTATACTACTCCTATGTATAGGTCGCCTAGTGCAGCGGCGGCGGCGGGGGCGAGGGAGGGGGCACGAAGGTGACGGCGGACGCGCGAGGCAGGCACGCGCACCCACACCATCTCAGTCGGCGGCCGCGCGAGCGCACCACACTCCACCGCGCCGAGCTCGCGCTTCACGCATATCATCACACCTCCGCCGGTCGCTTTACCTGTAGCTTTCAGGTTGCGATCACAACGAAAGATATCGTACATATTGTTATCACACAATTCTGCATCATAAATGCCATTGTTGAGCCAGGTTTCAGTAATTATTACGATGTCATATTTATTGCACATGATGCCATGATAAAATTCATTACATTTGGTTCTTAAGCCGCGTGTGTTTTGGTAATATATTTGTAAGTTATTTGAATTATTCATTACTGGTGTATGGCGAGAAATTAGTTAAGTCATTGTAGTTTATATAAGATGTGAGGTGCATCTTTGTCAATTGACAGTAATCGGCAACGGCAATATTCCAAGGTGTAAGTAAAATATATATTTTTAAATTCATTTGAATATAGTTCGATAAGTACAGATAAATAATATGCAATAAGTGGTATAGGTGAGCGAAAAATTGACAGAAGTTAGAACTGTTTGAGCATATTAGGTAAAATATATAATATATGTGTTCGAGATAAGTGTACTTATGAGAGGTGCTTAAGAGTGTGTGTGTGTATGTTTTGTGTGTAGATTTAAATGCGAAACTAAGTGATGTTAGGTCCGTGTATACGTCTGCAAAGTAATAATAATAATCTATAGTATAGTGACAACATAAAAATAATACAAAGAGTCGAAAATAGGCGTAGTAAGAGACGAATAATATTTTTAGACTATGCTTTTCAGATTTTCTTCTGACGAGATTCTCAGTGGCCGAGCAGCATCGTCTTTTTTTACAAGTATCTGGCAGTTTTTTACCCAGACGTGCTGGTATCCCTTTTCAGCCGCTCGGGTCTTGCATTTCTTTAGCAGGCTCTTGTTGTTGGAGGTGAGATGCTCGTTGACAAAAATCCGACGCACGTCGCCGGGGATGCCGATGTCACTACTGGTGACTCCGCGGCTCTTCCTCAGCCCGGATAGGATGTTGTCCTTCAGGAGGCGTGCCCGCAGCTTGACGACGACGGCGCGCGGGCGACCAGCGGCGGCGGCGGCGGAGGCAGCCGGCTCCCGCGACCGCACTCTCGTGGCGTGTAGGATGTCCTGCTCACCCAGCTCCACATCAGCGTGGCTCGCAATCTTTTTCACTAGGTCTGTAATATTCTCGTTCCTAATTTCAGGTATGCCGTACATTTCCAGGTTGAGTATTCGTGAGTATTGCTCACTGTGCTCGTTGGACGATTTGAGTATTTGAATTTCAGTCTGTAACTTGTCAACAAGTTGAGATTTTTCCTCGAGGAGTTTTATTTTTTTGTCGGTTTCGTCCTGCCGATTAGATGAGAATTCGAGTGCGGATTGAATTTGACTAAGCTCGCCAAGGAATTCATTTTGGCGACTCTTCAACTCGTGGATGTCAGTTTTAATTGCAGACGTGCTGGAGTTCAAATTCATAATATTACTGTTGATTTCGTCCATTTTTTTGTCCTGTCCGAGCTTCATGTCCGCGAACATTGATGCTATATCGCGTTTTAATGCCTCCATTAAAGATGTCATGTCCCCGGAGTGTTTACGCTTTCTAATTGACACATTCTCAAATGTTCCGGCGTTGATAGTAGTAGTTGACAGCTCTGGGTTGGACCCAGTGTGAGGTGGGGTTCGCTGCAAGCTCATTCTAAAGATGGTTCGCAGATAATAAAATATATTAGTGATGGGGATGTAACAATATAAATAGCAATCAAGTTACTTGCTGTATCTGTGCGTCGCTGTCGAAATCGATGTCCAGTCCACGATCACCAAAAAGTGTAGACAATTTTACACCATCAGTGCGTAGCAGTAGAGTGTAGTTTCGTTTGCATTCACAGCGAATAGTCCAAAGTAGGTCCGCCGCTGTGAACGAGTTTTGGTGTCTAGTGTAGGCGGGCCGAACGACGACACTGGACGATCGCGATATACAATGCGTATTAGGAAAAGCACCTTCCTCTTACGGCCGAAGAATGATATTTCACTACACACTGTTTACGTATACTGACTTTACAATTTATGCGGTGCAGAGCAGCACAGGCGTGTGTTGTGCACGAGATCCCAGAGATGAATTAGATGAATTAGATGTTGAGGCTGGCTGTGGGTTGGAGTCCACGCAAAACTTACCTACGTTACACGTTACTTACTTACTAGGTAAGCAATGTAGCAGTGCAAGTGCAGAGAGGTTCTGGCGGCACATACTTATTTTTTTTTTAAATAGCCACCGAATGTCAACGAAGCTCTAAATGGGAATTATTGGATGTTTCTCATTAAATCATACCATTTCGGCTCAAACGATCTTGATTAAATTTGGTAGATGGATACATTGTCCTGGACCAGTTTGACCTTATTTTGGATCAGTCATGTGGGCTACTTTTTATCCATGAAAAAATTTTGCCGACACTAACCCGAGCGGAGCCGGGTACCGAAGCTAGTAGATTATAAATCTTGATTCAATAAGCTATGTCTGATGACTAATCTTTTTAACATTTTCTTACTTTATCATTGCGTAATTTTTTTTTTTTTTTTATGCGACCTGACATGGATGGCTAATACCACACAACTACCGTTATGATATTAGCCCAATACACCACATTCCCGAAGGAATTAGGTGCCATGCCAGGACCTTCCCTTTATGAGCACGGCTACATTGAACTGGATGGAAAACACGGACAATTTTTCATTGCCGCTTCGACCATCTTTTCATCCAATGCGATGGTACCAACCCGGGCGGGCTTAAACCCTACCACCTAGTAGGGGAAGGGGACCTACAGTTTTACATGGATTCCGAACCATGGAGCAGCTCGCATTCGTGACGAAATGCACTTATCGAACTCTGAAAGAGAAAGACAGTGGTGCAAGTTGGTATTGAACCCGGGCCTCTGGTACGCTAGGCCAGTCCCCTCACCACTAGGCTACGAGCCGCTCAAACCACCAAAGTTATTGTATAAAACGCGCTAAAATTCGAACTTTCGGACCCTATAACTTAGAAACCAAACACAATTTTGCAATGCCAACGGTCATCAGACATTTAGTTCGATCAAATAAAGCTCTTTTGAGCAAAATTTGGGATATCTGATAAGAAATATGGGCGTGATCTTCTTTCCCCGTTTGTATGGGGAGTTGAGCGGGTTGGGCCACCTTAAGGATGTTCCGACCCATACAATGTTTTTTTTACACAGAACCCAAAAAGTATTGAACTTTAAGGCACGAATTCGTCAAAAATATTAAATATAGCCATAGCAGTTGCAGCGAAAACATATTCACAATTTCAGGTTTAATGGTTTCGTTTTAATTGCCGATTAGAAGTTTTACACCGTTAGATGGCGCTGTTAAATAAAAATCGTATTTAAATAAATTGTACCAAAACCAATAATCCTGAAATTGTATAATTGTCTTCGCTGCAAGTAATATGACTATATTAAACTTTTATTATTAATTCGTGGCTTAAAGTGCAATATTACTTTTTACGTTATGTGTGCAAACAACTTTATATGGGTCGGAACAGCCTTAATGGAAGTAAACTTCACACTATTTGCTGAAGACACAAAATTCTTCAGGAACCCTCTAATAAGTCACCAGAAAATACAAGATAACCTTGATCGCACCGTGGACTAAAGACTGGTTACTCTCACAGAACGCTGATAAATGTACCGTAAATGTAGGTACATAGGTAACAAAAATCCACACCTTCAGTACACTGTTGATGGTATTCTATTAAAGTAGGTCACTTCACAGAAAGATCTCAGCGTTAAAATGTCACATAACTTGAAATGGGAACCTCATATTATTAAAGTCGTAAAGAGAGCAAATTCACTTCTCTACATGATACGAAAAGCTTTCTCGTACATCACTGCAGTTTTGTTTCTCAAACTGGGTCCGGAACCCTTACTTCGGGAAGGATATTGACCTTTTGGAGAGAATACAGAGACGTGCAACTAAGATGGTGATCCCCCTTAAGAATAAATCATATAATAACCCTCCTTGCGCAGTCGCATAAAAACAGATTGGATGCACTGGGCCTCACTATTCAGACAAAGAAGACACCGGGGTGACTTGATCGAAACTTTTAAAATTTTAAATATACTTTACGATGTAGGTACCCAACCTTCGAACCATATTTACTATGAATACTAATGAAAGACTTCGTGGACATTCTTTAAAACTAAACCAAAGTAACTTCAACTCTAACCCAAAAAAACATTTCATTTCTAACCGAGAGGTGGACTCTTGGAACAAACTGCCATATCGGTGCTATAAAAGTGAATGGGTTCAAAAACCAATTGGACAATTATTTTTAATTAAAAAAAACTGACGTTTTATAACCAAATAGTGCACTCAACCAATAACTAAATCTACTATATAAAAATAAGTCGGCTTTTCCTTCCTGACGCTATAACTCCAGAACGCACGAACCGATTTCCACGGTTTTGCATTCGTTGAAAAGGTCTCGGGCTCCGTGAGGTTTACAGCTAAGAAAATTCAGGAAAAATTTCAACAGAACAACGGGAAAATCATTTTTTTACATACAGCGCCATCTCTGATACATAGCATGTACCTACTACAAACCAATATTTTAAGTAGATGGCGCCGGTGCGTGATTCATTGTTTGACAGCTACTCATTACTGAAAAAGCGGGAAAATCTTTTTTTACATGCATCGCCATCTCTGATACATAGCATGTACTACAAACCAATATTTTAAGTAGATGGCGCCGGTGCGTGATACATTGTTTGACAGCTACTTATTACTGAAAAAGCGGGAAAATCCTTTTTTACATGCAGCGCCATCTCTGATACATAGCATGTAGCCGGTGCGTGATACATTGTTTGACAGCTACTCATTGCTCTCTAATTGTAAGGTGCAAACAAATTACCAAGAATGTTCCTTACATCGCGTGCCCTGCGAAAACTATTCACGATAGAACAAAATGATGTACACACAACACATCATTATCTACAAAAAATGTCGCGACAGCATACATCTAACTATTATAGTTATGTCACAACAAGTGTGCATTTATTTTAAAAGAAGAATTTAAATACCGCCGCTAGAAAAGGCTCTTTATTTGTACCTAGGTATTAATCCTTATCAAAATAAATAAATTATTATTTAAGACTGCTTCAATGCCTTTATATTACCTTTTGAATTTTTCGATTCGGACATTCCATTCGAAAGATATCACGAGTTTAAAAATTTGAAAAAACTTCGCTCGGCGAGCTATGCGTTTTAGAGTTTGTAGGCGTCACTAAGTGGTACGGGAAGGGAGTCAAGGCCACAAAATAAACTAGCTGCGCGGCTCATTCCCGCTGAAATTTTATGTAAGTTTTTTTTATTTCAAATATTTCAATGTAGGTATATGCTCTTTTTTTTGGAATTCTACGTAAAAAGGGTTTATTTGTGTATCATTGTGTCAAAATATATATTTTTCTATTATGTTATGCCCGTGCAAAGCCGGGACGGGCTGCTAGTAACTAAATAAATAAAATAAAAATCTCAAAGTCATTGCATGTACTGCCAATACAAACCTTCAAATGTATTATATATTCGTTGCCTTTAAACAGAATTTAGTTTGTAGTGACTTAAGGCCGAGTGCACGAAAGGACAAAAAATCAAAATCGATTAATCACGTCACTTTGTATGAACAGTATGGAAAGAACTCCATGCGGTTCACTAAAAGTGACCTGTTTGAATATTAATGAACTCGGCCGTTTCTTCGTGCAATAGAGGGACAGGTGGAACGTTAATCTGGCCCACTACCGTACTTAAATATCACCACTTCAGTCTTTTTTAACCGACTTCTAAAGAAAGGAGGAGGTTCTCAATTCGGCGGAATCTTTTTTTTTCTCTCTTTTTTTTAATGTATGTTCACCGATTACTCGAAGACCCCTGGACCGATTTGAAAAAATATTGTTTGTTCGAAAGGGTATACGTTCTCATATTTTTTTTATCAAAATCGGTTGAGTGGTTTGGTTAGGTTAGGTTAGGTTAGCTTATGTACAACAAACAACGTATTTTCGGAACCAATGTACCCAGAAAAGAGATTTTTTCTTTGCAGTAGCTTTCTTTTAGGGTGATAATTGCTCAGTAAGATAGATTTTTTAAATTGGACTTTTAAGAGGGCAAATTTGTTGGTTTGTCCCTCGCGACGAACGCAGCAATTAGTTGTCTCTGGTTGTCTATATTGTCTATTGCTCTTCTCGTTCTCCTCCTGTGTGTAATGTCGAAATAAATATGTAAAAACCGAATCGGAGTTTTCCCTGGACATCCTGTCCACCAGCCAATAGGTTATGGGCCCAGGACGCGTGGAAGCTGCAGGAAGAAGTGAGGAAATAAAAATTCCTTGGAAGCAAACATTTTTGAAAAAATGAGTTCTGGTTTGTATTGAATCGAACCGCTTCGAAAAGAAAATTGTGACACATGGAGAATACAAGCACAGGCGGTGCTGATCAAGAATGGATTATGGAAATATGTTAGCGGGTCGCTTTCATCGCCTCTAGATCCAGAAGCCAAAGCCAAGTTTGAAGAAAAAGATCTTCAAGCCAGGTCGGATCTTTTTCTATTGATTTCGCCGTCAGAAATAAAGCAAGTGAAGAATTGTGCGACTTCAAAATGTGTTTGGGAAACTTTGAAGAATATCTACGACAGTAAAGGTCCTGCCCGAAAAGCATCACTGCTAAAGCAGTTGATATTGAAAAAGTTGAGTCAAAGCGAAGATGTGCGTGATCATCTAAACAAATATATGGACACTGTAAATAAATTAGCGGACATGGATATTATCATAAATGCTTTTGTTAGTATCATGATGTTGTACAGTTTGTCGGAAAGTTATGATAACTTTCGAATCGCTATTGGATCTCGAGACCAGCTGCCGTCGCCAGAAGAGCTGAAAATTAAAATTATTGAAGAAAGTGATATTGACCCGAGCGGGGCCGGGTACCTCAACTAGTAGTTTATAATGTTGGAAATGATGGGTAAAATATGATCTAATATCGGGATTAATAGATCACGACCCAGATTATCAGGACCAACGGCTTTGCTCTTAATTGATAGTAAAAAAAAATATTTCACAGTCAGCTACAGGGAGACCCGCTTTTACCAAAGCTCTTTTTACATAATATATAAAGAGCTAAAGAGATATAATTAAAGATTTGAAGTGGAATAAAAAAGGCATAAAAATAAAAGACACTTATCTCAGCAATCTTAGGTTTGCTGATGATATTATACTGTTTTCAGAGTCACCAGCACAATTAGAGGAAATGCTAAATGAATTATGTAATATGAGCCGTGGAATAGGACTGCAATTAAATAAAACAAAAACAAAAAAAATCACAAATAGCACTAAAGACAGGACCCTCATGGAATATGTGGATAGTTATACGTACCTGGGAAAAAACATCTCTATCAAAAACACCAGAAATTAAGACGAAATCAAAAGGAGAATCAACATGACATGGAATAAATTCTGGAGCAATAAAGAAGTAATATTGTTACGTGTACCGTGGGTACGCTGGATAGAAATAATGCCAGGAATTTAACACCTTTTATATTATATTTGAATATGGAAATTTGTGAGATTACAATGAAGATTTAGGAAAACTGAACATAAACTTGAACTGAAAATACACTGTGACTATACAAAACTGCACCGTATCACAAAACACTTCGCAAGACAACTCACTTCCACTATTTTCGCTGCTATCGCTCCGAACGTCACCATAGGACTGCCTATCAGCAACGCGTTCTCCCTTTTATACGATTGGTTGGTAGCTCCAGAAAGTTCCACATAACTCTAGTACCTAGATCTCGAAATATCTAGAACGGTCTGCTCTTTGACCAATCACAGGGCCGAAAAGGGCATCCATCTTGTCTTGACGTATTTATTTACATATTTTCTAGAAGCTTCGATTCCAATTGCTGTTTATTATTTACTCTTCGACCAATGAGGGCCCGTGCGGCTAATCTTAAAGGTGACAGGTCATCGTATAACTGACTTATAATAGGACGTCATTGGCGCGGCAAACCCTTTGACTAAAGGCGGCCGATGCTTTGAGTATGCCGCCATGTTTGGGTACGGTCAGCATAACATTATCTCCTCCTTAGACATGTTCGTCCCGAACATTCTTAAAACCGTGATAACGGGCCAGACGGTCTACATGTACTATTTTTAGCGGGCCTCGAGGTTTTTTCTGTATTCGATAGGTAACATCATTTATTTTAGTGTAGACCTTGTATGGACCGTCCCAACTTGCTTGTAATTTTGGTGACTTTCCTTTGCGACGCTCAGGGTTATGTAACCATACTAACGAACCTTCTTCTATTCCTGCGTGATACATCTTTCGATCATATCGTGTCTTCATTTTATTACTTGATTGCAGCTCTGATATTCGTACTTGGTTATGTATATCATGCATCTTGTCCCGTAAATCCGGTCAACAAATCTGCTGGTAACCGCAGCTCTTTTCCGAAGTTCGCATATGCTGGGGTCACACCGGAGCTTTCATGAACCGCAGTTCTATATGAAAGTAGAAAGAGAGGAATGTATCAGTCCCAATCTTTTTGGTGATTTTCGACCAATTTGGCTAAATGCCTCTCCAACGTCTGATTGAATCTTTCTACCATTCCATCTGATTGTGGATGGTATGGAGTCGTTCTTGTTTTATGGATACCCATTATTTGGCAAGTTTCCTGAAAAACTTGAGACTCAAAATTTCGTCCTTGGTCACTGTGGATTTCCAAAGGTAAACCGAAACGGCTAAATACTTCATTCACCATTATTTCTGCAACTGTTATGGCCTCCTGATTAGGAATTGCGAAAACCTCGGGCCATTTAGTGAAGTAATCCATAACAACAAGGAAATATCGGTTTCCCTTTGCTGATGTCGGAAAAGGTCCTGCTATATCCAACGCAATCCTTTCCCAGGGAGCTCCAACATTGTAACTTTTCATAGGACCTCGACTGCGGGTGTGAGGTCCTTTCACTGCAGCGCACTTAGTGCAGTTACGACAACATTTTTCGATATCTTCTCGACAGTAAATCCAATAAAAACGCTCACGAATTTTTAACAGCGTCTTCTTCATACCCAAGTGCCCACCTGATATACCATCATGATAAAGATTTAAGACATCATTAATCTTGGACCTTGGTACGACAAGCTGCAAGTGCGAGTCTTTGCCTCGCGTAGTCTCCCATTTTCGACACAAAACTCCATTGTAAATGACCAGACTATCCCATTGTGCCCAATAGCTTTTTGTAATTGTGCTCATTCCTGCGATATCGCTCCACTTTGGCTTTAATGATCCAGCTTTGATCCAGTCTAAAATTGGGTTAATGTCGGTATCTTTTTGCTGGGCTTGTTGCATAGCTTCATTACTCCACTCGTCGTTTATTGTTTCAGTCTTAAGTACATTTATAACTCCCGTTTCTTTGCTCTCTTGCTTAATGGAATGTTTACAGTCTTCCGGGCATGGTCTCCTTGACAATGCGTCTGCATTTAAATGTGACTTCCCGCTGCGATGTTCTATAATGAAATCATATTCTTGTAACTGCTCAATCCATCTCGCTACTTGGCCTTCGGGGTTTTTGAATTGTAGCAGCCATTTTAGAGCGGCGTGATCGGTTCTAAGATGAAACTTGCGCCCCAGCAAGTATTTGCTAAAATGTTGTAACGATTTAACCATTGCCAGCAATTCTCTTCGGGTGACGCAGTAGTTTCTTTCTGGTTTTGATAAAGTCTTGCTGAAGTAGCTTATGACAACTTCCTGATTTCCTTTCCGTTGTGATAATACGCCACCGATGCCAGTATCACTGGCATCACAGTCGACAATATACATATTTTCATTATCAGGGTAGACAAGAATAGGTGTGTCGCAAAGACGATTTTTTAGTTCTGTAAAGGCAGATTCACACTCTTTATCCCAGATAAATGGTTTCTTCTCTTCTGTGAGTCGATGCAAAGGCTTTGCGATGTCAGCAAAACTTTTAACGAATCTTCGATAGTACGAGCATAACCCTAGAAATGCCCTTACATGTGTCTTATCTTTTGGAACTGGCCAATTTTTTACTGCATTAACCTTCTCGGGATCCGTGCGGACACCTTCTGCTGAGACTATGTGTCCTAAGTAAGTCACTTCTTTTTTAAAGAATGATCATTTTTTTGGCTTAGTTTTAGGTTTGCTGCACGTATTTTAGCCAGAACTAGTTCCAGGTTACGAAGGTGATCTAAAAAGTTTCGGCCGACGATAATTATGTCATCTAGATATACTAGGCATGCTTCACCAATTAACCCAGCAAGCACGAGCTCCATTAGCCTTTCAAAGGTTGCAGGGGCATTGCATAATCCAAAAGGCATCACATTGAATTGCCAAAGGCCCTTGCCTGTAGAAAACGCAGTTTTTTCTTTGTCATGGGAATCTATTTCTACTTGCCAGTACCCAGTTTTTAAGTCCAAGGTTGTGAACCATTTCATATTGGCCAATGTATCTAGAGTATCGTCAATGCGAGGCAGCGGGTAACTGTCTTTCTTTGTAATTTCATTAAGCTTCCGATAATCTACACAGAAGCGCATAGTACCGTCCTTTTTTTTAACCAGTACTACAGGAGAGCACCATGGACTTGATGAGCGTTCAATAATTTTGCTTACCTCCATGTCATGAATCATGTCGCTAACTTCTTTTTCCCGGGCAACTGGTACTCTCCTTGGTCGCTGACGGATCGGAGCTTCGGTGCCGGTGTTGATTTTGTGTTGTATAAGGCCAGTTCTTCCGATGTCACTATCATTTTTTGAAAATATATCGGTGTATCGAAGTAACAGCTGTTGTGCACTGAACAATTCTTCGCTAGATAAGTCGTTTTTACAGCCCTCCAGAATTGAATTAACAACCGATTTTCCGCTCAAAGGGTGGCTTACGTGATCAATTTCTTCGCAACTTCGCATCCAGGAAACTTCCTCACAGGTACCTACAAGGGTACTTTCATCAATTTCGTATTCACTGTCACTTAAATTTAAAATGCGTACTGCTGAGTTGTTGGTTGTTTTTACCAATGCTCGTGCGGTTATCCAATGATCACTTGTGTTCGCATTTTCGATCAGAACGCATCGATTGGATTTCTGCTCAGGATAGTTAGGGAGGCGAACTGGTACTAAAGTCTGGGATCTTGCAGGCAAGACAGTTTTCTTCAAACAGTATACTTTACCGCTTATTTTTCCTTTCATGAAGACTTCCTCGGATCCACACTTTAGAACTCCAAGTTTAACGTTGATCTCACAATTATAATTCCTCATAAAGTCAAGTCCAATTATGCATTCATCCACAATGTTAGCAATAATAACGTTATGCTTAAAATCGTGTTCACCAATTCTTATAGAAACCTCTTGTTCACCTTGAACGGGTATGTGCTGGCCATTGGCTGTCAATAAGTTTACGTAGCTGTGATTTTTGAATGGCAGAATAAGACGTTTAACAAGTTGTGAGCTGATGACTGTTCTGGATGCTCCATTATCCAGAGTAAGGTCACAAGTGATGTCATTAATTTTACCTTCTATGACCAAACTATTTCCATCATGAGCTTGTAAAACAAGAATTCTTGGGGCTCCTCGCTCACCAGCCAGCACCCGCCCCTTGGTCCTGGCGTTTATTCGTTTCCCTGCTGCTCCTGCGCTGTTGTGCCGGCAGTCTCCCGCGGCATCTCTTCGTCCCAGTGGTTTTCTCTTGTTACGCATTGTTTGGGACAGCTCGATCTAAGGTGTCCAAGTTCACCGCACCCATAACACCTTGGGTTGTAGATTCGACGGTTATCTCGATAGGAATAGGTTGTGATTTCTCTTACACGGTGAGCTCTAGAATCTTGGCGAACAGCTTCAACTTCCAAAGCATGAGCTAAGGCATCCTTTAAGGATGTGTGGTGACTCAATCGTACGGCAGTCTTGACCTCAAGGTCCCGAATACCATCGATAAATGCTTGTACCAATGTTCCGTCAATAAATAAAGGGTTGGACTGGTAAGCCTTACGGACCAGTTTTTCAATTTCAATAGCCCACTGTTGGATCGTTTCATTCTGGCGCTGAATGCGATCTTTCAGCTGAGCTCGGAAAACATGTTCCAGGTGCCCATCTCCATACCGGGCTTCCAAGGCGTTTAGTAGGCGTTCGTATGTTGCATCACCTCCAAGAGCTTCCAACACTGTTAGAGCTTGGTCTCGTAGGGCCAAAGTCAAAGCAGTCTGAGCTTCATTGGTGCCCCATCCGTTGGCTTTGACTACGGAGTCAAATTGGTATTTGTAGGCTGACCATGACGAGTTTCCGTCGAAAGGTGGCAGCTTGAATTTAGTAACGTTACTCGATGTGTTTCCAACGATACCTTCGCCAATCTTTGGAGCTCTAATTTCTTTCTCCAGATAGTTGAGGCGTCTCTCATGCTCGTCAATAAAAATTATTTTCTTCTCATAGTCGTACATCTTTACATGCATTTCGTCCAACTCTTTCTTCACCTTATCATGAAACTCTTTGATAGTTGACTGTAGCTGTTGCTCCTGGTGGTGGACTTCTAGTAGCAGATGAGCTTGCTCTTCATGGTTAAGGCGGGCCTGTTCCTCCTGACAGCGGACTTCTAGTAGTAGACGAGCCTGCTCTTCACGGTTAATGCGGGCCTGTTCTTGCATCAGATTCATTAGTGCAGCCAGGTCTACAGAAGGTGGTGATGGATCAGAAACTGGCATATCCTCGACTATTTCCGTCTCAGCGGCAACATCTTCAGTCAATGTTGAGTCTGTCGCTGTCTGGCTTCGTGTCTTAACACCGTCCCGGTCTTCCCTAGGTGTTAGTGGCATTTTCTATCCCACTTCTGACACCAAATGTTACGTGTACCGTGGGTACGCTGGATAGAAATAATGCCAGGAATTTAACACCTTTTATATTATATTTGAATATGGAAATTTGTGAGATTACAATGAAGATTTAGGAAAACTGAACATAAACTTGAACTGAAAATACACTGTGACTATACAAAACTGCACCGTATCACAAAACACTTCGCAAGACAACTCACTTCCACTATTTTCGCTGCTATCGCTCCGAACGTCACCATAGGACTGCCTATCAGCAACGCGTTCTCCCTTTTATACGATTGGTTGGTAGCTCCAGAAAGTTCCACATAACTCTAGTACCTAGATCTCGAAATATCTAGAACGGTCTGCTCTTTGACCAATCACAGGGCCGAAAAGGGCATCCATCTTGTCTTGACGTATTTATTTACATATTTTCTAGAAGCTTCGATTCCAATTGCTGTTTATTATTTACTCTTCGACCAATGAGGGCCCGTGCGGCTAATCTTAAAGGTGACAGGTCATCGTATAACTGACTTATAATAGGACGTCATTGGCGCGGCAAACCCTTTGACTAAAGGCGGCCGATGCTTTGAGTATGCCGCCATGTTTGGGTACGGTCAGCATAACAATATACTTAAATCAAATTTTAGTCTACCCTTGAACATTAAAAATAAAGTTATGGACTCTTGCATGCTACCCTGCTTGACATACGCCTCTCAAACGTGGATTATTAATAAAGTCATTCGAAAAAAACACCAAATTGTCAATGGGCAATAAGAAATACGGATATCAGGAAATAAAATAAAATTATAGATGCTTTAGAACACTCTCAACGTCTCAAATGGAAATGGATTGGTCACTTGGCTCGATATTCAGACTGCGATATTCAGATTGGCAGGCGGAAAAAGAGGAAGAGGACGTCCTAAAGCAAGATAGGTCGATGATGTAATAAAAAAAGCAGGGAAAGACTGGACAAAGATAGCGAAAGAGAAAGGAGAATGGAAAACAATGGAGGAGGCCTTTACCAGAAGAGGGGTCCTTAATTTTTAATTTAGCTTTTGCTAGTTTTAATTTTATTAAACATGTATTTAAATTAAGGAATTAAAAAGGCTTTATTATTATTATTATTACTTGGGCGAAAAGAAATTTGTCGGAATTTGGAAGAGAGACGCAATAAAGCTGATGTAATAGCTGTTCTTTTCTGTGTGAGTTTTACATTAGAAGCCATGAAATCTGGGGAAGATGAAAAATGCTGGTTCAAACCGTTGAGGTCAATCGAATTATTGGTCTCAGAGTGGTCAGGACTGAATTCTCACCTTAATTGGCGTTTACGGCAAACCGATCGACTGGCGTTTTCCGTAAAAACGTCAAACTCCATACAAGTTTTTACTAGATATTATTTTGTTTTACTTCTGAGATTATTAAAATATTCTGAAGAATAAATTTACCTTGGACAAATTTTCTCATTCGGAAATCGACAAAATAAGAAAATAGAGCACAGAATCAACAAGGTGTGGAAAATTTATTCGTCCCTATAGTTTATATAGTGTATCATACTAGTATAGTCTCGGACCTGCTGATACGGAAGTCAAACATGGTCGCTTACTCAGAAACAATCCTACAAACTCGAAGAATGCCAAAGAGGCGGCGGCGGCGGAGGGGCGAGCAGAAGAGACAAAATAAACAACACTTCCTTGAGACAGAAAACGAAGGTGGACGACGTACCATCAAGAGCCAAGAGGAACAAATGGGGCTGGCCAGCCACCACGTGATGCGGATGTCGGATGGGCGCTGGACGAGGCTGGTGACAGCGTGGACGCCACTAGATTGTCGTCGATCCGTCGGGCGGCAGCGGTAACGCTAGCGGGACGAGTTTGACTCTCAACTACCTCTCTGTTGGAGGCTTGCTCAAGACATGAAGAAATGGAACTATTTGGGGGAGGCCTTTTCCCGGAATCGGGTATCTCCTATTTAACTTACTTTTATTTTTATTCATACATTTTATGGTCACCATTATTTAATTACTTCAGAAAATCAAATAAGTAAAGTTTTATATTGCATCTAAGTAAGCGTGTAAAAATTAGGAGAAATAAACAAGGCTTTATTATTTATTATTATGTTTGCATTATCAGGATGAGTGAATTACTGAATTATGTACAGCAGATAAGTACTCGACAGATTAAAATTTATCTTACTGATATGGTGTAATAACCTTGAGTTTTATTTTTGTTGTGGTCCATATTTTCCGACCTTACTCTACACTTAAAACTAATAAAATGAATAAAAACATTTATTATTTAGGCATAAACATTAATTCGGTGTGCTCCGCATTTTTATTTGCATAGTAATGAAACAATTATTAAACGATAATATTATATTATAGATGAATTATTAAAATCTATGTGACAAAATATTACTATTAACCAAAACTACGATATTATGTTCAGCACACATTGAAGATATCCGTCCATTGTCGAATGCGTGGTGTATGTGTATAATTTTTTATATATCTATGAATCTTGGTTAATTCTTTCTAAAGTCGTTATTACGTGGATAGTTGTAGGCCCTCGTGACTCTGGGGACGAAGACGGTTGGAGGAAGGTCAACATCCTCCGTGTGTAGTGGAGGAGGTATATGTTTTACTGCGCGCCTTTGTCCAAGTTTGTATGACAAGAAGCCGACAACTATCAGCACAACTAAGCCGACTATAGTTACAATAGCAATGATTAAAGCATTCAACCAGGAACTATCACCTCCTGGTGCTGGTGAATTTTCACCTGGATCTGGTACTGATGGATTGTCATCTGCATCAGAATCGTAAACTTCGCACGTCTCTAAACGATCTTCGCTGTCAACGTAACTGAACGAGTCGATCTGAAGAATCGATTCATTGGGCACCACGCCCACAAACACGATCTGAAAAAATAAATTTAATAGCCGTCACGCATCATATATCATACATCACACGCTTCCCGGGAGGGGTAGGGAAACTTGAGTGAGCGCCACACTTTTACGATAAGAAACAGCCAAACAATTTTATGAAAATTATGTCTGCATGCATAACCAAGTCGTGGCGACTAAAGTTATGACAGGAGGACAAATCGAAATCGACGGAGCAGTAATCGAACAGGTACGCATATCTCAGCCAAATTCTGCGGCTTGGTAGACAATGACTGACTTTAGATGAATTAAACTGGGTTGGGCTACCTTCGGAAAGCTTAAATACGCCCTGAGGTCTGGCCTTCCGCAAAATTTCAAGACCCGAATATATGACCAGTGCGTCCTCCCGGTTATGACGTACGGGTGTGAAACGTGGACTCTAACAGTAGCCGTTGTCCAAAGGTTGAAACTTGCCCAGCGAGCAATGGAGCGAGCCGTGCTGGGAATATCGCTACGGGATATGGTGCGTAACGAGGCATCCGCGGACGTGGGTGGCCAAGCTAAAGTGGCAGTGGGCTGGTCACGTCAGCCGAAGAGACGACGACCGTTGGAGTAACCGTGTCCTAGACTGGCGGCCGTGGACAGGAAAACGGAGTGTGGGAAGACCACAGGGTGGGACGCCGACATCAAGTGCATCGGCGGAAAACAGTGGTCCCGTACCGCTGAGGGCCGGGAGGACTGGTGGAAAATTGGAGACGCGTATGTCCAGCAGTGGACGCAAACACGCCGACTGACTGATTGACTGACATGTATTTCATTAATATGGACAGAAAACTCGTAAAGTTTCTATGCGGATTATTCTTTACTGAGTTGATGGAATCCGTGGATCAATCATTTTTAGGGTTCCGTACCCAAAGGGTGAAAACGGAACCCTATTACTAAGCCTCCGCTGTCCGTCCGTCCGTCCGTCCGTCTGTCACAGGGCTGTATCTCAGTAACCGTAACAGATAGACAGCTGAAATTTTCACAGAGTGTGTATTTATTTTGCCGCTATAACAACAAATAGGTAAAATTGAAAAATAATTAAAATTAAAGGGGGCTCCCATACAAAAAACGTGATTTTGTTTTGTTAAATCTTTTACGACGGTACGGAACCCTTCGTGTGCGAGTCCGACTCGCACTTGGCCGGTTTTTTTTATGTAACTAAGTGTAGTTTAGTAAAAAGTTAACACATTTTAAAAAGCCGAGAAGACCCTAAAGAGTTTAATAACTTTTTTTTTAATTATTTATAAAATTTAAATTGTAATCATTTTTATTATTTCATTGGGGGGATAAAAACATTTAATATACTTTCTTGATTTTTAACATATTTTTTTTTATTTTTGATCTTTTTTTTTAGGATTGTATGCATCAGGAACACATTAATTAAAGACAACTGTAAAAACAACGACTTTATGAAACATTACATAATCAAAGCTGAAACTGAACCAGAAAAACATACCATTCGCGAGTATTGCGTCTTCCAATTTCGCTACCAGCTGTATACCCATGGTTTGGAATCTTCCTATAGTTCCTCCTCCCCTCCCGTGATCAATGTCTCCTACTAACACAGCGTTTCGTGGAATCCTTACAATGCTCAGCTGAATTTTTTGAACTGGCATTAAACTAGATAGAAAACACATACTATTTTAATTGCCGCTTCGACCATCCTTCATTCAATGTGATAGTTTCAACCCGGGCGGGAATAACCCTACAACGTAATAAAGACTACGACCAGCCCATCTAGAATTCAACCGTGCTCATACCTAGTAGCTTCACTAAGCTTATCGAACCGCAAGGCGTCACGTCACGTCACGTCACGTCACGTCACGTCACGTCACGTCACGTCACTGGGCTACCGAAGCTGACAAACGCTAGTGGTGGGTATTGTATGGCGTATGTACACATATAAGCTTAGATTAATTTTATTTACCCGCTACTAGCCTCCTGAGCTTACATTGTTTGTCTTACCTTTAAAAAGGTATCGAGTGTATTTGTATGAACAGAAATGAATTGAATTTCCATGGATTTTTCTTGTCCTTGACCTTGGGATCATCTTTGGGCGATAAAAGCCCTTCTTTCAAAGTTCTTTTTTTTCCTTTCGAATTTAAATGAAAATTCTTTCGTTGGATCCGGGTTAACCCTAGAGTGCACGCGCGGGCTACATACGTAACCCAGCCCAGTATAATGTCGTCTCTGTATTCAACCCTGCGCGCTGCAGTGTTGCCCTCTCGTGTATTCCTCTAGGAAGAACCCCCTCGTCCGTCAGTGGCGTGCCGATTTTCTCAGCACAAAGACTACTGCGTAAAGTGCGAGTAAAGCTGCTGGGCTACACTGGTAGCCCGCGCGAGCGTTTGCGGAATCTTCAAGAACTATGTTTCATCGGGATTATTGGTATTTATACTGTATTATTTTATGTATTCTTGTAATGTGCTATTAAATATTCATTTATAGTTTTTTACGATCCAACCTTGTCTATTTATTTACCTATTTGTTTAGTATTTCATTATTTACAGACACTATGGCAGCTAACACCAACGAACAAAAAATACTACGATGGTTGATGGAATAGGATGAAGACAGTCTGTGACGAAGAGGAACAAGACGAAGAAATTGTGGAACAGGATGTGGCATGTCAGCCTCCGCACGATTCCGAAAGCGAACAAGACAGTCCAGAAGAAGCTGAACAAGATGAGTTCTCACCCGATGATGATAAGCCTCTGTCGCAATTGTCTAGTTATCAGTCTGGAAATGGCACATATCACGTACATGATCCCATAACTTTATTTCTCGTCCGCCAGGGGCTATGGGTGTGGCAAAAGATGCTAAAACAGCTCTTCAGTCCTTTATTATTTCCAGAATTATCCAAGAATACCCGGAAGCATAATATTGAAAGGCAGATTGCTTTTGGGATTGTCGGAGCAACCACGGCAGCCTAATATGCCGATCCGTAGCAGCATAGATCGCTGTTCTTTTTGTAGCAGGGCTCAAACCGAAGCACTCGCAAACAATGTAGATAATGTAAGAGGCGCATTTGCAGTGAACATCAGGTAATTTTGTGTCCTGAGTGCACAAATACTGAGTAAATATACAAATTAATTTTGATGACTCGTATCTTAATATATGTTAAAAACAATACGTTAATTATATTTTATGTTTGAAACCTACAAATAAAGCTGATTGATTCAGTTCCGTCCAAATATAATTGATTTTATAGAAGTTTACAAATAATATCAAAATGTTAATTTAAAGAGTTAATTTTGTGAAAAAAGTGCCATATATAATTAAAAATAAAGTGAAATGTTATTAATATTTTGAGTTTTATTTATAATTCAATGTTTTTCAGAAAACAATAGCTATGAAAGTGGGCTACACATGTAGCCCGCGCGAGCGCTCGAGGAATAATTTAGGGCGCGTGCACTCTAGTGTTAAGGGCCTGGTACTAGCCAAATCGCAAAGTTAGACGAGGCACCCCAAGTAAACTAACTAAGTCTGACGATTATAAGTGTCATCCTTACAATATATGATTCCTTGTCTAGGAATCGAATGATTTTCGTTAATGTATGTTTCCTTTTTCTATACAAAATACATTGCGGAAACGGTGTCCATTTCCGAACTTTTTTGACTAAATGTAGAAATCTAAAAGCAAATGGAATTTTTTGTTTATGCATATATGCTGTTTTTGCTTATATCTAGAAATCGAATGACTTTCAGATTTCTAATGAGAAAAATCAACTTTTTTTATTTTTATTATTATTTAAATAAATGATGGAATAAAAAAATATTAACAATCCATTATCAGTCTGGAGTTCTATTTGGATTTGCTGAAGCGTTTCACTACATATTATTACATTTGTTAAAAAGTGCATTTGTATGGCGCGAGTAGTTGGCTAGTCCTAGCGCCTTAAGGAACTTACCAAACATACCCGTCACACGTTCATAAAAAGCCCTTATTACCATTTATGCAGTTCGTCACGAATGCGGGTTTTTCCATGGATCAGAATCAATTTCACTACTATGTGGCCCCGGGTTAGTAGCATTGGGTGAAAACATCTTCGAAACCAGTTTATAAAGTTTGTTAAAACGGTAATTGAAAATTTTCTGGGTTTTCCATCCAGTTCCAATGTAACCGTGCTTATAAAGAGATTGTCCTGGCATGGCACCTAACTGCTTCAGGAAAGCAGTGTATTGGGCTCGTGGGTGTGGTATTTAGCCGTCCATGAATGTTTTAAATGTTAACATAGCAAATCGCAATAATATGTTGTGGTTTTTTAACTGAAAAAACGTAAAACATCCAAGCATCACAACGTATAGTCGCAAAGTCCAGGAGCACATTCCAACGCGATTGCTATGAAGCTGTCGCATCGTGCGGAGGTGTATATTCGTGAAGTAATTCTTTTTCCTGGGCTCTTTCTTCAATTAATGTGTCCTTGCTTCACGGTCTATACATACATACATGTCACATTCCTTGGAAGTACAGTATTGTTTTTCATACAAGAATATAATTATTAACAACCTTTTTGTTAACAGCTCACTGTCGACAATGTTTCGTCAACAAATGTACTTACACGTATTTGATGTCCGTCGGTGGTGACTGGAACAGTGATATTGTGCCAGTCGGTGGCGTTGTTCTCGTCCCAGCTCGACACGTGCGGTGCGTCGAGTGGGCCGCCGCCCAGCTCGCTGGCCAGGAGCACGGTGAGGGCGACCGTCGCGCCCGGCGCCGCCCGCACGTAGCACTCCACGCGCAGCAGGCCGCCGCGCGCGACACGCGGCAGCAGGCGCACGGTGCGCGAGCAGCTACCGGGCGCGGCGGCCGCCAGGCGGTGCTCGGCGGCGCCGTGCGGCCGCGGCACGCCGTCCGCCGCCTCGGAGTAGCTCGAGTGCTGCCACCCGTCGAAGGGGGACGTCTCACATTCGAAGTCTGACGCGAAGTCGGCGCTCGCCTCCTCCTCTTCCAGGTTGAAAGTGACGCAGGATTCTTCAGGAATTGGCGTTGTTTCAGGACCAGAATACAATTCACATGTATCCAATTGATCTTCATCATAGAAATATGTGTAGGAATCTATTATAAGAATTGATTCTTCTTCCTTTTCACCTATAAACGCGACCTGTGAACAATATTTATTAAATAAAAATGCTGGCCATTACTTGTGGCCGTTTGACAAATTGCGGTCTCATACCTCTTCAAAACTGACGGCAAATTGATTGAGAGAGATAGAGAGAGTACTGGTAGCAAAACACCACAAGAAATAATTTTCATTTAAAACATTTTGCATTATTTTTTCTTTGATGTTGAGAAATTCTTTACTTGTCATTCGAATTATTTATGAAATAGGTACTCCTAAATAATAAGTTGCATAGACATTTTACAATTATTAAGACCAATTGTTATTGGATGAAATCCGAGAATGAAGCTACAGGCCCGGTTTCGAAAACCATCCTATAATTGATTTGAAATTGAATTGTTTAATTTGATAAACATTCCTTTTAAGCTGATTAATTTTTTTCTAAAAATAACTTAGTTCGATATTATGTTAAGATCAATAACGATTATAGTATGCTTTTTTAGCCAAAGGACGTGAGATACATTCATAAAACTAGGTGACCCATTAATACTTTACAGAAAAGTTAGGACTTAAATTACTTACCCGAACTATACAAGGTGTTGCGACGGCCAAACATAAATTTCGGGAGCGTAATCCTCAAGTTTAATTTTTTTTTTCTAAAGTGTCTAGTTATTGTGATATTAATTTTTAAAATGTATGTTTTCGTCTTGTGTAATTTGACGCGATATTGTAATGGTGAATAAAGAAGACTTCAGCAAGGAAAATAGAGGTAATGTCACGACAGTAGCCACCCTTGTCCAATTACAAATAACTAATTACTTTTTATGGAAAGTAAAACTCTTTATTTGGAGCATATTCAGAAATGAGTTAGCAAACTTTTTTGTTTATTTCAATCACAATAATATTTTCCCAAATGTTATGCAGTAACCGTTGCAACAACCTGTATATCGTTGTTGCATGTGGAAATCGTATATGAGTCTACCTACATATACATCATATCCATCGTTCAATACTGGAACGGTGATGTTGAACCAGCCGTCTGCATCCTCGTCCCAGATTTCTGTTTTGGAGCCAAAGCCGACGTCATCTTGAATCTGAGACAGTATTCGTACAGTGAGCGACACCGTTGTGCCTGGCGCCGGGCGCACGAAGCACTCTACCCGCAGCAGGCCGCCCGCACTGACTCGCAGCTCGTGCTTGGTGCGCGAGCAACTGGCGAGCGCGACGGCCGCCAGGTGGTGCTCGGCGGCGCCGTGCGGACGCGGCACGCCGTCCGCCTCCACCGCATCGTAGTTTGAGTACTGCCACGGGTCGTAGCTATCACATTCGAGGTCGGATGCGAAGTCCTCTTCTGCCTCCTCCCCCTCTAGGTTGAAAGCTACGCAGGGTTCTGGATCAGTCACTTCATTTGAATTCGGTGGTGTATTATCGGGATACATTTCACATTCAGCCAAGAGTTCTTCACTATGCGCGTATTTAAATGAATCTATCAGAATCATTGATTCATCTTCTTGCTTTACCCCAGTGAACATGACCTGTAAGTAAAATTTGTCGTTAACAACGCTAATATTGACGACCGTCTTCTGATGCAGATTGCTGACTTATGCATGCTAACTTCTACGTAACAAGCAGTGTTTTTTTTTACAATTTCACTGTTATACGGCATTTTACTCATACACCGTGTTTAGCTTACTTGTTTAGCCGATGTTTCGTCCACCAACTGTTGAATTCGTTCAACTTTTTCACTAAAAAATATAACTTATGAGCATTAAATTTAATGGTCGAAGGTGTAGTCGAAGGTACTGTTACATCGATCAGGGGTTTTATTATATAGTTTAATTTTCTTCTTCTTGCATATTGAAAACAAGAAAGTTAGAACACAAATATTTCAAGCTTTTATTAAACTTGCAATGTTTGCATGCATAAGTATGTAATGTAGGTGTTTAGGTCAAATCTTGCAAGCGAAATTAGAACCACTTCCTCTTATTCCTCCTAATGCATTCAATAATGATACCCGGTTCGAATTTTTATAAACATTTCCAGCTAAAACAAAAAAAATATAGTAAATAAACCTTTTTGAAAACAACCATTTATTTAAATGCTCTGAAAAGAAACCATTATATAATTTATGCATATTACGATATAAAAGCATGTCGAAAAATTTACCTGCATTATCTATACTAATAATAAATCTGTAAGGGGTGTTCATGGAGTAAGTTGCTTTGTCTTCTAAGATATTTCGTTTGTAGACTTTATGTATGATACTAAGACTAAATTGATGATTTTTATTAATAATAATAATAATACTTCGTTTATTCCTCTTATTACACTCGATTATACAAACATTCAGGTAACATAGCACAGGTAACATAACATAGGTAGTTACATTTTACATTTTTGACTAAAACTTTAAACTTATTTGACACAGTGAAGAGAAAGAAAAAAAAAAGATAGTTATATTAATAGGTATGTGCCTACTATGATATACCATGTACATCGGAGGAAAGGGTGTTGGGCTCAGCGATAGTGCACTAGGTGCGTCGCAAAACATACCTAGAGCCGCTGGTTTCCAGCCAACACCGGGCTCAATAGCTACATACACGATAAATACAATGTGGCATCGACGGCATGCGATATTTAAACTAAAAATTCAATCAGTTCTGTATGTATGTATGTATGTTCTTTCATAACTCTTAAACCGATCATCCGAATTCGATGCAACTTACTACACGTATATGTATATACACGGGACACAGGATAGGCTATATATAATTTAGTTCCGCTTACGTTAAGATGTAGCTCTCATACAAACCGAAATGCCCCGAAGCGGTGGCTTGGCGGGTAATCACTATCTGCCTTTATTTCTTCATTTACTTGTTGTAAGCCACGCAACGGACTATTTGGTACGGTTTTCATTAATATAAGGAGCGATCAACGAGCAAGGTATGCGTATGTAATTTTTTTTTAAATATTTTTTTATGCGACCTGACATGGATGGCTAATACCACACAACTACCGTTATGATATTAGCCCAATACACTACATTACCGAAGGAATTAGGTGCCATGCCAGGACCTTCCCTTTATGATCTCGACTACATTGAACTGGATGGAAAACACGGACAATTTTTCATTGCCGCTTCGACCATCTTTTCATCCAATGCGATGGTACCAACTCGGGCGGGCTTAAACCCTACCACCTAGTAGGGGAAGGGGACCTACAGTCTTACATGGATTCCGAACCATGGAGCAGTTCGCATTCGTGTCGAAATTCACTTATCGAACTCGGAAAGAGAAAGACAGTGCAAGTCGGAATCGAACCCAGACCTCTGGTACGATAGGCCAGTCCCCGCGCCACTAGGCTACGAGCCGCTTAAGAGAAAAATGAAAACTATGTACTTGAAAATTGTAGGTGTTAAAAAGGCCTATAGAAAGTTCCACGATATCATGTAGAGCGATAACTTCGAACCACTCGCCCGATTTCTTTGCGTATTTTATCAACGTATAGCAACTCTGGGCGCAGCATTCCGGATGGGTTACCGTTTTCGATGTTGAAGGTGGCTGTGGTTCGTATTCCTCATAAAACTTTGTAAAAGTAAGGAAGGTGGTAGAGTTAATCCCGCCTTTGTTGGTTTTGTACCAATTTCTATGTAGCAGTGCCAGTGCAGTGAGGGTCTGGCGGCACATGATTTTAAAATTCGCTTCCAAATGTTTACGAAGCTCTAAATGGGAATATGTCGATGTTTATCATTAAATCATGCCATATCGGTTCAAACAATTTTGATTAAATTTGCTAGATGGATACATAGTCCTGGACCAGCGTTTTGGGGGGTTACTTTTTATCCATGAAATAATTCGGACTGAAATCAATCCAACACGATATTGACCCGAGCGGAGCCGGGTACCGCAGCTAGTTGAAGTAATTCTAAGAAAAAGTTTTATGCATTTTAAGATTGCGACAAGCTTTTATATCATATGCATAAATTGTATGATATAATAAATTTATGGTTTAGATTTGATATAAAGTTTTGTTTACAAAGTTTTGAGCATTTAAATAAAAGCTGGTTTTTAAAAAGATTTTTTTTCTATTAATTCATTTGAATTTTTTCCAATACCAGCCTAACATCGGGTGCCATAAAAGACAGGCTTTGCCTAGTTCGGGTATTCGTACAATCAATCGTGTGTGTATTGTTGGATACATGGCCTCCCTGGCCAGTGTCTGTTTCGATTATTTTTTAGTAGTAGAATTTCTACTTTTTATTTTTATACTATGGGATTCACGCATCTTGTACATTTATTTTCAAATAAACTGTATCTGATACCCAATACGTGTTAAAATTAAACAATGATAATACTATGTTAGGTAGAAATTTGTAATCACAGGAATAATCATGTATTTCACTCGGTATTTCATAAACCAAGTTATTTTCTGATGGTTTAGTAAACTTTGAATTAATAATTATACACATGATATTTATGCGGACCATTATATCGATGGGCAACATCTTACAGAAAAGTAGAACACCGCGAGCTGTATCTTCCTATCTATGTTTTATGCGAAATTCGTCCACAACATAAATGTATTTACGTCTACCTACATATACTTCGTCTCCATCGTGGTCGACTGGGACAGTGAAGTTGATCCAGCCGGTAGCAGGATCGTTCCAGATGTCCAAGTGGGAGCCGAAAGGGACGCCACCTTGACTCTCAGTTAGGAGTTGCACTAAGAGGGACACCATTGTGCCTGGCGCCGGGGCCACGTAGCACTCCACCCGCAGCTCGCCGCCCGCGCGGACCCGCAGTCGGCGCTCGGTGCGCGAGCAGCTGATGAGCGCGACGGCCGCCAGGTGGTGCTCGGCGGCGCCGTGCGGCAGCGGCACGCCGCGCCCGTCCGCCGCCGCCTCGGCGTAGTTCGAGTGCTGCCACGCCTCGAAGCTGTCTTGGTCACATTGAAGATCGGACGCAAAGTCGTCGCCCGCCTCCTCCTCTTCTAAGCTAAACCTGACGCAGATATGGTCAGCGTCGCCAGATACCACCCGCACGCACACCGACGAGAACAATAACCACATCCATGCATTTTTTTTCATTTTTATAACGAAATATTGTTGAAATACCTTGATCCGTTTGGGGATCACATTCAACTAAAGACGCACTGCTAACCGACGTGTCCTGAATGGCTTAACATAATTGAAACAGAATGTCTGTTATAAAGTCGATAAAGGGATTATGGAAGTAATCCATTTCGATAACAAAAGTATTGTTGAGTCAAAGCTACAAGCGTCAATCCTAGGATAGGTATTTAGGAAAGGCTGTCTTCAAAGATCAACCATTCTAGTGCATGCTCGTGGCAGTTTTACATTAACTACTTTGCTATATTTAACCGACTTCAAAAAAGGAGGAGGTTATCAATTCGTCTGTATGTTTTTTTTTTGTTTTTTTTTTATGTTTGTTACCTCATAACTTTTGCCTGGGTGAACCGATTTAGATGATTATTTTTTTAAATGATAGCTAGTGCTTCCCAATTGGTCCCATTTTAATTTGGTTAAGTTCTGACAATGATATTCATGAGAAAATCATAAAAGTCTTAAATTTGTATTAAGATGTGCGCGACAAATGGACGAATAACTCAATATAATGCCAACCGATTTCGGTGATTCTTTTTTTATTGGAAAGGACGTGTACAAATTAGTAAGTGTACTTCAGATTCACTAAAAATAAACAACTTAAAAAAAAATTAACAAAAAAATAACGGACTTCAAAGAAAAAGCACTAAAAAGTAAAAAATAATGTTCATTTTTGTAGTTACCTAACCTCACTTAACCTAACCTAACCTAACCTAACCTTGGCTGACACCGACTCAAAAAATAACAGAAATCGTAACTACAAAAATGAACATTATTTTTTACTTTTTAGTGCTTTTTCTTTGAAGTCGGTTTTTTTTTGTTAATTTTTTTTTATTTGTTAATTTTTAGTGAATCTGAAGTAAACTTACTAATTTGTACACGTCCTTTCCAATAAAAAAAGAATCACCGAAATCGGTTGGCGTTATATTGAGTTATTCGTCCATTTGTCGCGCACATCTTAAGGTGGCCCAACCCGGCGGGCCCAACTCATTCGCGGGCACGGTACAAAACCGTGCTGTTGCGCTCTGGGACCCTCTCTGTTTAAAAGAATAAGACAGGCTCCGTGATGAGGAAGATGCAACATGTCCACAAAAAAGATAATGTGCATAGTGTATGATTTGATAATATTAACGAAAATTTTGATTTCAAAACGACTTATAGCTAAAAGTAAACCACGACCGCTGTAGTCAAAAATCTAACAAAAACCAAATAGATAATAAATCTTGATTAAATAAGCTATGTCTGATGACTAATCTTTTTACGATGTTCTTACTTTATCATTGCGTAATCCACCTCCAAAGTTATTGTATAAAACGCGCGAAAAATTCGAACTTTCGGACCTTATAACTTAGAAACCAAACACAATTTTACAATGCCAATGGTCATCAGACATCTAGTTCGATCAAATAAAGCTATTTTGAGCAAAATTTGGATCTCTGACAAGGAATCTGGGCGTGATCTTCTTTCCCCTTTTGTATGGGGAGATGAGCGGGATGGGCCACCTTAATACAAATTTAAGACTTTTATGATTTTCTCATGGATATCATTGTCAGAACTTAACCAAATTAAAATGGGACCACTTGGGAAGCACTAGCTATCATTTAAAAAAATAATCATCAAAATCGGTTCACCCAGGATAAAGTTATGAGGTAACAAACATAAAAAAAAAAACAAAAAAAAACAAAAAAAAAAACATACAGACGAATTGATAACCTCCTCCTTTTTTGAAGTCGGTTAAAAAAGTAAAAATTTTTTTCCATTTTTGTGGTTACGATTTCTGTTATTTTTTGAGTCGGTGTCAGCCAAGGTTAGGTTAGGTTAGGTTCTCTTGATTGGCGCAGCGCGTACCCGGCTGACGCCGACTAAAAAAATAACAGAAATCGTAACCACAAAAATGGAAAATGTTTTTTACTTTTTAGTGCTTTTTCTTTGAAGTCGGTTATTTTTTTTGTTAATTTTTTTTATGTAATAAAGATGTTTTATATTACCTTCCTATCTACAGGTTTAGTAAAAATCCGTTAATACATAGACTGCATATTATGTACATACCTATGTGTTTAGGTATCCGGACATGGAAATCTAGTTATTTATTGTTTATTTATCATCCAGTACACGTGTTTTGCACACAAACAAAACAATATTGAGTTGATACAATTTCGTATCAATAATGGCTCGTTACACCCGAAATGTTAGCAAACATCGACGTATTTAGCAAAATAAAAAATCAAAATAATTTATTGCCGTATCACTTAAAATTGTACAAATGTGTGAACAAACGGTACTTTACAAAGTATAGTGATTACCTAAATTTAGGTGTGGCAATAGAGTTTCGCATTTTCTGCGAGTACTCAGGTGTGTAGAAATAAAATACATCATACATCAAGTACATATTACATAACAATAAAAAAAACATTATTACCTAACCTTTATTATCGTTGTTAAGCTCTGTTACGTTGTAGTAAGCTTTAGTTTGTAGCCAGGCTTTCAGCTGTCTTTTAAAGATAACAGGGCTTTGGCACCGTTTTAAACCTTGAGGAAGTTCATTAAATATCGTAGTCGCTGAATGTGTTGTGCTTTTTAATACCAGTGTTGTTCTTACGGGAGCCTTGTTCAGGTTGCCAGCTTCACATTGACGCGTATTATATCTTGTGATATCAGCGGCTGCAGAAAAATATTGTTGATTCTCTTTGACAAAAGTACATAATTCTAAAATATATATAGATGCTAATGTTAGAATTTTTTTATCCTTAAATATTGTCCTGCAGCTATCTTGGTACCTCATTCCATACATTGTTCGAATACACCTCTTTTGTAGAACAAATATTTTGTTTGCATCTACTTACAGAGTTTCCCCAGAATATCACTCCGTAATTAAGATGGGAATAAACAAAACCATAATATGCCATTAAGCTAGTCTTTATAGAAGATACCGCAGTGAGCACTTTTAAGGCATAACAAAAACTGCTTATTTTCTTTTCTAAAATCTCTATATGAGTTTTCCAGTTGACGTTACTTTCTATCATCATTCCAAGAAATTTTGCGCTTGTTACTTCCTCGATGACCTTTCCTGCATATGTAATTGTAATATCTTGCCTCGAGCCTTGATATGGGTGGAATTGTATTGTGTTGGTTTTTGATAGATTAATGCATAATTCATTACAATTCAGCCAATTAATTATATCTGTTAACGCTTTTTTTACTGTTTCCTCATGTTGCTTCGGATTACATTTATATTCAGCTGCGATTAGACCAGTTGCATCATCAGCAAAAAGTACAATTTTGTGTATAGTGCATTCAGAAAATTCATTAATGTAAATGAGGAAGAGTAAAGGTCCAAGGATACTACCTTGAGGTACGCCAGCTTTAATTACGTTAGTTTCCGACTTGTATGTTTTTAAAGTATTTGTTTTTTTATCAAACCCAGAAATTTCCACTATCTGTTTTCTGTTGCCTAAATATGAAGCTAATAATTTTAATGCATTACTCCTTATCCCTATGTCATTTAATTTATCTAGTAATTTATCGTGATTCACACTGTCGAAAGCTTTTGTCATATCAAGTAATCCTGTCCTGTAATTGGCTTTTTTTTTATCAATGCAGTTCCAAATATCGGTGAATATGTCGTAAACCGCCTTAGTTGTAGAATGTCCTTTGCGAAATCCATTTTGATTTTTGCTTAAAATTTTGAATTTGTCCATAGAACTTACTAATCGCACATTTAAAATGTATTTAAAAATTTTGCTTATCACAGAGAGAAGTGCAACAGGTCGATAGTTGGAGGGATCCTTGTTATCACCTTTCTTAAATAAGGGTTTTACCAAAGATATCTTTAATTTATCAGGAAATGTTCCTCCTACCATTGACAAATTTATTAAGTAATTAAGTGGTTCACTGATTATTGTGGAGCAATGTTTAAGTACTTTAGTGCATATACCTAATATTATAGCTTATATCGATGGTAGTAAAGCATTATTTGATTATAGGTGTTGGTCAGAATTTCTTACAGGAATCTTATTCATACCATGGAGACGTTGCTCCCAAACGAGGGTGTAGCATTATAGTTTTTTTGACACTGACATTTAACACTTTGTGTAGAGGTCACTGTAGTAGTTCAGGACAGAAATAATAGTCCTGCTCCATGGTATTGATTATTTATTTTTGACACATTTTATACAACATAGAGCTCACGAAAGTAACCTAATAAATCAACGCTAAATTCAAAAATCCTTTTTAGGGTTCCGTACCCAAAGGGTGAAAACGGAACCTTTGACATGACTCTCGACATGATGATTAGTTTCGTGTATTACCTGTGATTGTAAGCAGTGGCAAATATTTTTGTAAACTTGGACTAAGTGGACGTTGAAAAATTTATCCAGCGGAGATTCTTGCTAGTTCTTCTTCGCTGGAATTGCTGAACTGGCTATGATAAAATAGGACAAATCTGAGTGCAGTGTACTCTCTATGGATGATGAATAAACAATAAACAATACTGGACTCTGTACATTGTGTACTGCACTCAAATTTGCCATATTTTAACATTCAACGGCCGGTTCATTAATCACTGCTAAGAAGTCGCAAGAAATTCGCTGGTATTTTTTATTTTTGTGTTTGCTACTGCCAACTTTTAATGCGCATCAAATGATTTATTGGTATTATTTACCGATCATCTTATCATGCATAGACAGCACACAGTTTGTCAGCCTCGGTAGCTATCTCAGTGTGCGCCTTGCGAATCGATAAGCTGGGGAAGCACCTCTGAGCGCGGTTAGGTTCTGGATGGGTGACCATTTTAAACCATTGAGGCTGGCCGTGATTCCACGTAAAACTGTTACTTACAATTAATTTCAATTACTTAGTATTATAATATTATAGTATCAATAGGTAATCTCGCCCGGGTTGGTACCATCGCATAGAATGAACGATGGTCGGAACGGCAGTGAAAATTGTCCGTATTTTCCATCCAGTTCAATGCAGCCGAGCAATATAAGGAAGGTCATCTAGTTGGCATGGCATCTAGTTCCCATGTGGTGTGTTAGGCTAAATGTTAAAACTTAAACAGGCAAATTGTATTGTAACAAAACGTTTCTTTATTTTGTATCCATCTATACAAAATAAAGAAACGTCGAATCTCAATCGAAATACTCATAACAAGTAAGTTTGAATAATTGACTATCAGCAATGACGGCCATATTAGCCCCGCCCATGGCAAATATACTTGCATGCTACCATTATAAAAAAATGTGCTGGTTTTTTATGGTATTCATGTTTTTTCGCTTTATTAAAAATTGCTGTATTACAAGATTTTTTAGGGGGATGTGTATACCTCGTTATGGCTGAAAGGTATAAGATTTTTTTTATTTCATTCCGTTAAATATAAAGATAACAGAAAAAATGGCTTTAAAAGGTAAAAAAGGTCCTTTTAGAAACATTTTTATTTCCGTGATTATACAAGTGTTTTGGACAAAATGGATGTGTACCTTCGCAAACGTACGTTCTATAAGCTCAGTATTTTTTCAATGTTTAAAAACCAGAGGCTTTACTTTAATCGATTTCAGAAAAAAACGTTCATATTTAGGTATTTATTTTCATATGTGGAAAAGAAAAAAACTACAGGACGTGTATTCTTGGCATTCAGTCATTGCGGATTCAGTAGAGTTAACAGAAGAAGAATTTACTTTGACATTACTGTTAACTCTACTGAATCCGCAATGACTGAATGCCAAGAATACACGCCCAGAATAGTTTTGCGTTACAGTGATACATGTTATTTCTCAGTGTTATTAATAAATTGATTGTGGATATTTAGGTACCTGTTATTGGCATCATTTGTCAATGATGCATCGGTAATCCTTATCAGCATGGAACGCTGCAGATTAACGCTTGTGAGTGTATGAACATGTTTGTATCTGTTACTGATTGTGACCATATCTGAAGAATAATCCTCGTCGAAGCATGCTACATATTTGCATGATCTGAAGTCTAAATTAAACATTTCATTGAACAAAAGTCATCATTCCCCTGTAAACGATGACAGCAGCACAACCGTAGGAGCAATTTTATTGATTGCATCTTTAAAATTGATATAATTGGGTGTCTGGTTATGTTAGAAAATTGTGCGTAAGTAAAAAGTATTGACCGGTGACTCCAGGATATACCCAGTGGTGCATTCGTATTCAGGTATATTCATTGGAGAAAAACACCGGGTGAAAATGTATGCAATTGGGACATGCCAAAAAAGTAATCACGTTTTGCACACACAATGATATGTATTGACCGATATAAGTACATAAAAAAGTGTTTCAGTTTGTTATAATCCCGTGTATAGGATTAAAATATACTTTTACTATTTAATTATTTTTAAGGATTGTTTGTCATTCTAGTTTTAGATGATTAGGTAGGGTTTCTTGGCTTTGATCAAATTCAAAAGACATTGCTCATACGATGGTCAACGGCAGAAAGCACGTCGGGGAGGAGCGGCAGCGGCGCGCGGCGCGGGGCGGCGCGGAGCGGCAGCGGCGCGCGTGCCGTGGGCACGCAGGCCATAAACGAAATTAATGAGAGCCAAATAGCGGGCGGTTTGAAGAAAAAACGGGAAAGTTTCTTCGTGTCTGAAGTTTTTCCTTTTTGTTACCTTAAAATACGGCTTTTGTCAGCCAAATAATTTGCATAAGTATGCCCAGACGAGGAAAATAATCTTGAAAATACTTCTCGTAATAGGGTCGCGTGAGCAACCATCTCATAATGGCGCGTCACAGCAGTCTCCGTCTTCGCCTCCGTCCCGTCGTCGGGTCGGGCCTGTCGGGGCAAGCAAGCACCGGACGCCGAGTGGACGCGATGTGAGATCGCGAAGTTAGACCGACACGATATAATTCCATGAAATGAAAGCCGCTTGCGCCAGGAATAACTCTATAGGAAAACAACAATCCCTACAAATATTTATAATTTAAGCTAATTTCTATCGTTTGGAATAATTTCCTCCCGAAAATTTCCCACAATTGTGTTAAAAATTGTGTATCAAAAGGAAACTAATTTTAACATTTACTGTAAAAATTTCTTTGTTATTTCTTATACTTAAATGATAAAATTATCTTATTTTGATATCACTACTTTTTAACCGACTTAAAAAAATGTTTACAAAAAAATAACCGACTTCAAAGAAAAAGCACTAAAAAGTTAAAAAAAATATTTAATACTTATCACAAATGTAGAGAAAAATATTCCAAACGATAGAAATGAGCAAGATATTATATACATATTTGAAGGAAATTTAGTTTTAGGTGATTTCACTACGTTTTGTATAGTATGTTTTCTCGCGATTGAAAGTGTGATAAGGAGATTGAAAGAAGAGTCAATGCTGGAAATCAAGTAAACGGCGCAATAACTGGAGTGATGAATAACGTGACAATACGTCCCGTTTTGAACAGGACCGTCCCGGTGTACCCGAAAGAAGCTTCGGGACGTAAAATTATCTCGTTTTCCAAACCGTCCAAAAATTCACTCTCTCGTCTTCCCTCACTCGTCGAAGCGGCGCGGGCGGCGGCGCGGCGGGCGGTGCGACGGCGCGGAGGTGGCGACGAGACGGTGGATTTCGCTTCGACTCAAACAATAAAAAAAAAAATTAACAAAAAAAATAACCGACTTCAAAGAAAAAGCACTGAAAAGTAAAAAAAAAAATAACAAAAAAAAATAACCGACTTCAAAGAAAAAGCACTAAAAAGAAAAAAAAAATAACAAAAAAAAAATAACCGACTTCAAAGAAAAAGCACTAAAGATTAAAACATTGGCTGACACCGACTCAAAAAATAACAAAAATCGTAACTACAAAAATGCCAATTATTTTTTACTTTTTAGTGCTTTTTCTTTGAAGTCGGTTATTTTTTTTTGTTAATATTTTTTTTATTTCTTTATTTTTAGTGAATCTGAAGTACACTTACTAATTTGTACACGTCCTTTCCAATAAAAAAAAAAAAATTTAACAAAAAAATAACCGACTTCAAAGGAAAACCACTAAAAAGTAAAAAAATATTTTCATTTTTGTAGTTACGATTTCTGTTATTTTTTGAGTCGGCGTCAGCCGGGCACGCGCTGCGCCAATCAAGAGAACCTAACCTAACCTAACCTAACCTTGGCTGACACCGACTCAAAAAATTACAGAAATCGTAACTACAAAAATGAAAATTATTTTTTACTTTTTAGTGCTTTTCCTTTGAAGTCGGTTATTTTTTTTGTTAAATTTGTTTTTTTATTTGTTTATTTTTAGTGAATCTGAAGTACACTTACTAATTTGTACACATCCTTTCCAAAAAAAAAGAATCACCGAAATCGGTTGGCGTTATATTGAGTTATTCTTCCATTTGTCGCGCACATCTTAATACAAGTTTAAGACTTTTATGATTTTCTCATGGATATCATTGTCAGAACTTTACCAAATTAAAATGGGACCACTTGGGAAGCACTAGCTTTCATTTAAAAAAATAATCATCAAAATTTCGTTCACATAGGCAAAAGTTATGAGGTAACAAACATAAAAAAAACATACAGACGAATTGATAACCTCCTCCTTTTTTTAAGTCGGTTAAAAAGATCGCGGCAAGGTGGAGTATTCTTGCAATTCCGATTTTATAGCGGTTGTCAAATAGATTTTTTTGACGAAAACGTTGAATAATTTAAAACCGATTTGAAAACTGCTATAAACATTGTTTTCTCAACTGAAAGATTCCTGATTTCTGAGCGCGGAATTTCATGAATTGTCATCACCATTGATAGCAATCAACGATTACCTCGTTCATAGCAATGCAGAGAGGGAAGCAAAAAAGCCTATGTCCCGTTTTGAGTCAAAAAAGAAATGCTCATGTAAGTTATAAAAAGCAGGGCGATTACGCCTACAGCTATAATGGCGATTCATAACCGTGTACTGGTGCCTACACTTATACAGGGTGTTTGGTAATTCGATACATCCCTTCTAAGGGGTCATTCTAGAGCTAATTTGCAACAAATTTGTCCCCATAAACTGGGGGTCGAAAATCAATAGTTTTTGAGTTATTTAGGTTTTAATTTTTTTGGAAATGTTCTGTCTTGTTACCAAAAAAATATAATTATAAAATAACTACTCCACTCTGGGTACTTTTTCAGCTATTATCTAATAGGTGACGAACGAGAGACTACTTTCTTACTTCTTTCTACTTAAGTACTTAGAGTTCCCTCAAAATGTCCGTAATCTGAGAAATAAAAGGTCACTAGGCTTCTGAAAGTGCATCTTCTTGATAAGGCCTACTACAGTGTAGAGGAATTCCTCGAAGACGATCCCATACTGCTCCATCAATCCTAACTGCACTGTGACTGAACTTTTTTTAAAACGTAAACTTAATCTATTTATTTCATTATTATTATTATTATTATTATTTTAATTTAACTGCTTCTCATTGTTAATCATTTGTGCCATGTACTGTACCTATTTTAAATAATTATGCTTGTTCTGAAATTGCTAATTAAAATAATTGTGACGTGTAGAAAAATCTATCAAATAAATGAACTATGAACTATGAACTATGAACTATGAACTATGAACTATGAACATAAATCACAGGTTATGAAAAAAAAAACACAAAATGTATTTAAATCGAAGAGGATTACTAAAAAAAATGTATGACCCGTGGCATGCAAATTATGAGAATAACTTCATAATTTTATAAGCTTTCAGAAAATACACCTACAATAATCGTTTGCTTTCATACTGGAAATATAACGCAAGGCTCTTTTTAAAAAATAACTGTTCTGTTTGCTTTGCTGCATTACCCCAACACATTCGTACACACAACATAAGACTATCTAAGTAAGTTAATTAAACAGTTTTTGCAGTTTGTGTACCACTGAGTTCCTTGATTTTTTATAGCATAACAAGTTGAGCTCAGTTTACCAGCAAGGGCGTCTATGTTGGCTTTCCAGCAGAGTGTGTGGTCAAATATAATTCCTAGAAAAGTTAATTAATTATCTATGTTTAACGCTAATTCTTCTGCCGTATTGGTAATGTCTTCAATATGTTTACGCCTATATGCCCCAAGAACAAAATGCATGATATTAGTTTTATTAGTATTCAACAATAGATTATTATGTTTAAACCATGATTGACTTAATTACTGACAACAAAGACTCTCGTAGTTCAATAATATTTTTGTTTCTTTAAACAACCTAGATGTAATCTGCAAACATGACTTGTTTTATGTCCCGCCCAATTCAATCGGAAATGTCATTTACATAGATCAGGAAGAATAATGGACCAAGGATGGAAGAGCCTTGCGGACTCCTATTGTAATAGGTTAAACGCTTGATTTTGTACCTTTTACCTACCATACTTAAGAAAATAATTTGAACTTTCAGCCTTCAACCGTTATTTATGCTCTCGTAAATAAACGGTTTAGCACTTAAATCGTTTAAAAATATTTTTTGAATGATTCATTGCCCTTTATTTACATTTATTAAACCTAGTTTCAGGTACCTACATGTCCTTGCACAATTATGCTCCAGGCCATTTTAATCATGTTTTCGGAATGTTTTCGGAAGGTATTAAAGACTAACTTAAAATATATATTGTCCTAAACCTCACCAAATTCAGTATTTAAAGACATATTTAAAGATTCAATTCTATACTTATTTACAATTAGATTCTTGTCATTTTAAGTGTGTATGTGACATTTATTTTGCACGTTTTTTTTACAATTATCACCTGGGAATAATGGTCTGATTGTATACCTGTAAATACTTTCGATTTAAGGGACTTGACTGTCAGTACAAACAATATCAATACATGACGCACAAGAATCAGTCACTCTCGTATGCTCAAATATTTTTGTTGGAGATCACCCTTTTTTTTCCTTCCAATATCTTGTATTCCTCTTTACTGCCTTCTTTACCAACATAGTTATTACCTATATATACCTTATATATATATTTATTATATATACCTAATTTAATATGGTTTACAAATAATTGAATGTGCATATGTAATGTTCTTTTGGGAAATAAAATATTATTGAACCGGGATTCGCTCTAGCAGTAGTTATTCGTTGAACTCCTATATATTAGATATAATTTTAATGAAATTAAATTAATTTTATAACTTCCCAAATTATTCTGAAATTTTGCAACACAACTACATTGTAACTCTTTGTTGCAGTGACCCAATGATAATGAACGCCCGCCTGCGCGCCGCGTCGTCGTCGTCGTCGCGTTGCGCCCATTGGTGATGTCAACGTTAACATTCTCAGTGCCTGCCTGAAGACACAGTCATTCTGAGTCGACTGCACTTTTATGGTCAGCCTTAAATAAATATCCCGCGGTCGCCTTTGCCAAAGCCTTTGCCTATGTCACCGCAGCGTCACCGAGCGAAGGTGGGAGCGCGGGATCCTGCCTTGCTTGCCAATGTTTTATTTTTAACTAGCTGCGGTACCCGGCTCCGCTTGGGTTACATAACGTGGAATGAATAATTTCATGGATAAAAATTGCCCGAAGGGCTGGTCCAGAAGGCTGGTCCAGGACAATGTATTAATCTACCGAATTTTATCAAGATCATAAGAACTAATGAGAAACATCTAATAATTCTCATTTAGAGCATCAGAAACGTTTGGTGGCTATTTAAAAAAAAACCATGTGTCGCAAGAACCTTTATGCACTTGCACTGCAATATTACATACCTAGTAAGTAAGTAACGAAGGGATCTTAAGTTTTACGTGGACTCTAAAGCGCAGCCAGAAAACGGTAACCTATCCCTAATTTGATATCTTTTACACTAATATTTATCTTATCAGCAGTATCTTGGGGTCCACACCCGTTGCAAGTTTCAGATAACACAAAATATGACAAAATTAATCACTGAATGTAAATAATTTATTTTTTTGGAAGAACAACAGTTGATATTTAAGACAACGCCTGAAGCATATACCAGGCTAATTCTCAATACTGGTGGATGGAGTTACTCTCGTCCTCAGTAAAAGCAACAAGAAAGAAACCTCAAGAGGCAACCAACGCGCATAGTTAGAGAATGGACGGACGGGAGTAGAAACGGAAACTCTGATGTACGGAGCAGTTTTACATACAGACACGACAGCGCCGGCGAGTGAGTTCGGTTAAGAATTCACTTATTATTTACTAATTATTTTCTCGAGTTCCAATGACACGTAAGAATACGTAAAAACATGACATGGCTCTATTGAGTCAGTGCAACAAATTCGTAGGAGAACTAATTACAGTTGGACGTTTTGGACTAACCTCGTGGTTACGCTGCGCTGCCGCCGTACGAACGAGTTTCGATCGCATCTCCCGTCTTTTCTTCTATGGCAGTGGATATGTAAATTCTTTGACTATTGTTCCATCAGACCGTAGAAAGAGAATCCTCCGAACTCTTTGCATCAAACTGTTTGACGCGCCGCGCGCATCAGTCGAGTCATGTCAGTTCGGCAAAGAATGAGTTGGGCGTGTTCGTCTGCCAAAAAAATGCCTAACATTCATGTTCGATTGCATCATGCAAAAGTCACTGCAATTTTAGCAAAGTTGATGCCAAGTTTTATCGAAAGAATGATAATACTGTTTTATGAAGTTATTTGGAAGAAAAATTTTTATGGACGGACGTAATATCCCGTGTTACGTTCAGCTGTTCGGTGTAACGGATGTCGAAAATTTTCGTAAAATGAAAATTATTTCATTGTTTAATAACTTTAATTGTTACCGAAGGTTTTCGAAAGAAATCACATGTGACAAGCCTTAGCCCCGATTGCACGAAGAGACGGGTGAGTTAATCAATGTTCAAACACGTCATTTTTAGTGAACCGTATGGAGTTCCTTCCATAACGTCCATACAAAGTGACGTGTTTAATCATACGTTGACGTTGATTTTATTTTTTTGTCCTTTCGTGCACTCGGCCCTTAGTGGATCTCGCGGCCACCACCGCGCCACCCGAGACCTTGTCTCCCTGCAAAGGGGACCAGCTGACACGGCCCCGCTACCACTTGATGCGGGCCCAACACGCTGCTGCCTGCACCTGACCTCCGCCGCCGGAGGACCGAGGCGCATCACCCGGCGCCGCGCGCACGGTGGTCTACGTGCCGGCACCCAGCAGTCGGCGGATCTGGAGCTCACCGAGGTGAGGATGGTGGAGGCCTGCGTGTCAAGGCCACCACCCATCGTTCGAAGCCTCGCTCACGTCCGTTCTAAATAACTAATTTAGAAAAAAAGTTGGAAGTAAAAATGTTCGATTGACACTTAGCCCCGATTGCACGAAGACAAGGCTGAGTTAATCATTGTTCAAACACGTCACTTTTAGTTCACCTCATGAAGTTCCTTCCATACTGTCCATACAAAGTGACGTGTTTAATCATACGTTAACGTTGATTTTTTGTCCTTTTGCGCATTCGGCCCTTAAGGTGGCCCAACTCGGCGGCCTCAACTCATTTGCGGGCACGGTACAAAACCGTGCTGTTGCGCTCTGGGACCTTCTCTGTTTCTAAGAATAAGACAGGCTCCGTGATGAGGAAGATGCAACCTGTCCACAAAAAAGACAATGTGCATAGTGTATGATTTGGTAAGATTTACGAAAATTTTAATTTCAAAACGACTTATAGCTAAAAGTGAACCACGACCGCTGTAGTCAAAAATCTAACAAAAACGAAATAGATTATAAATCTTGATTAAATAAGCTATGTCTGATGACTAATCTTTTTAAGATGTTCTTACTTTATCATTGCGTAATCCACCTGCAAAGTTATTATATAAAACGCTCGAAAAATCCGAACTTTCGGACGTTATAACTTGGAAACCAAACACAATTTTACAATGCCAATGGTCATCAGACATCTACTTCAATCAAATAAAGCTATTTTGAGCAAAATTTTGGATCTCTGACAAGAAATTTAGGCGTGATCTTCTTTCCCCTTTTGTATGGGGAGATGAGCGGGTTGGGCCATCTTAATCTTAAAACAATATTGAAGATACGTACATTCCTATGTCTGGTGCAGACCCATTTGCCGCATTAGCCTAGAAATCCAAATGGGTAACCCAAAAAGTGTTTTAGGGACTATAGCAGTGCCGGCTGACTTCGAAGAACTTTTTTATTTATGATCGCTGATTGTTAGGTTTAATCAGCATTTTCTTTGTTTTTCATATGTTTATATATATGTTTGTATAAGATTTAAGGAAATTACGGAATATCGGCTGCGCCTTCTATACTCTATCTCTACCCGCCATTACCCTGATTCCTGAAGGAATTAGGTGCAACTCCAGGACCTTTCCTTTATGACCACTGCATTCGGTGGTGTTCGTAAGGTTATCTAGCAATGTCATCAATGCACAGCGATAGGGACACCGCCGTCTCGCAGCAGAACTCGGCGTCTGGCAGCCTAAAAATATCATTGGGAGAAACCACGTTGAAATTATGAAAGTATTGGATACCTCGGGAACCGAATGTTCCATGCTCGTAAGCCATAAATGTCACGTGTGAGGATTTTAAGTAGCCCTATATTATACTGTCAAACCTCAGAGGTGTCTTTAAAAACAGTGTGACGAAATTGCAGTAAAGACTGCCTTAGTCTGGACATGGAAGTAGTAATGAAGTTTCCCAGCAGCTGACTATTGTCTACATCGACTTTTGGTACATCTTGTTACTAGTGGTGGTGTTACTAGTCCATTACTCTCGGTATGTGTAGTATTTCTAGAAAGCAAATAACAATGTTAACGCATTTAATTAAATTAGTGTTTCTGTTGACCAACTCAAAATATCCTTCGTATGTAATTTGAAATTAATATAATTCACGATATTATTAGTAGGTGTGTGGCCGTTCAATTCAGAATTCCCGTGCACAAATACAGCATCCTCCCCACTCACACAGAACACCTGTAAGTTAACACCGTCCCTGATTTATTTTTATTGCATAATTACTCCTCCGCATTTGCAAGTCAAGCGATTTGCTTTAGATAATAGTAGGTTCAGTTCCATCTACAATTCAAAGTAGGCTCAATGGAGAATGGAATGCAGGCGGTCTTTTAGCGCTATCTGAAGTTCAGCTCATTAGACCTCCGAAGTTCAAATTCATAACTTTTGTATTCGATTCAGTATTTTTGATGAGAAGATATATTTTCCCTTCGACAGCAAAGTGAGCATAGTAGAAAATATATATTTTGTTTTATTACAGCAAGTACTCTATGTAAATTGTCTCTACAGAGTCTACAAAGGCAAACATGTACTAGAACCAATTACGATGGCAAATTCATACTAATAATATCGTAAATGCGAAAGTGACTCTGTTCATTGCGTTTTCATCCCTAAACGGCTGAACAGATTTTTATCAATTTCAGTATAGAGATTGTCTAGACCGAGGTCTAGACCTTAGAGAAGGACATAATTTACTTTTTGTGGCGGAAAGGGGCTTCGAGTTCGAGTTTCATTCGAAGGGAACTCGAAGAGGGGAAATTGGAGATAAAAGTTTAAATGGTAGACTCATATATTATCCAGGAAATAATTCAGCCCACCATCAATCCAAAACGATATTGATCCGAACGGAGCCGCGTACCTCAGATAGTAACGCTATTTGTTGACACGTACGTTTCAGATTCAAAGACAAAAAAAAGTATAAAAATACTGTTTAGGAATAATATAATTATTACAGAATCATTACACCCAGAACAGTCATGGGAACCCCCTGAACACGGGGAATGCCAACTTGAGAATCAAATTGATGCGATTAAATTGTTGTTGTTGGCGATATATAATTGCAAGATAAATTACCCCATCATCGACGTTGGTTTTTACGATCCAAGTGATATAAAATTTGACATTTATGAGGCATGCTCAATTTTATGGTCCCGATTGCATCGGGCGACAGCGTGGCAGCGGCGTGGCACGTTGCCAGCGACGAGCACATAGCACAGTGCACGCCCCGTCTACGTACGCTCAATTGTGCGGTGGAATATTAATAGCTTATCAAGGGCTTCGCTAATGTTGTGCACCGACGAGCCATCTACGCCGTACGCAATGTTCCATCAGCCCACCGACACCGACGCGTATATTGCATTGCTACTGTTAAATGATAGGTGCAAACAGGCGAAGGGAAGAGGGGTAGGTGATGCACCGGCAGCGGCACCTTCCCTGCGCGGGCTCCGCACCGAGGTGACAAAACAAACAAATTTTTGCTATCACTAGTACCTTAATTGCGCTGAAAAACTCGCTGAAATTTATGAACTTTTTACGATTGTATTTTTTTCTGACACCTTCAACCTGCATAATTATTATGTGGTATGTTCTGCGATTACTTTTAATCATCTTTTAATTGATCGTCGCAGCCGCCGCGAGTAAAATGTTCGACTGCGACGTAAGTCCCCATATATAGATAATATAATATTAGGTACTGAGTTCCGCAGTATTAAGTGATATTAGATGCAACAACAAATACAGGGTCCGTCACTCGAACTGTTACTAACTTTACACTGGGTCTATTTTCAAAATACGCGGGGCAAAATGGGCGAAAAGAGCGCGAACAAATTTGAAGGCGACCGCTCGAATTCAAAGAAATCTTCGCCAGAGTGCTGCAAAATTGGCAAAAAGTCAGAAAGTATCGGACTCAAGTATTCGGCGCATACTGAAACTGAAACCCTACGATACAGCATCTTACTTCAGCGCAGAAGGCAGTCCGACTACAAAGAGCTCGAACACTGAAAGCCTTGCACGAACGTGGCGATCTGGAAAATATTGTTTCTTCTGATGAACAAATTTTATTGTCCAACAGTATGTAAACAAACTAAATCAAGGCAATTGCGTTGGGCAAGTCCACCGAGAATTTAGACGATAGAGTTGCCGTTCGGAAGCGAGCGCCTGTTTCTCTATATATAGTGGGGTCTTCTGCATCTCATGAGTGCGGCACCCACTCATGAGATGCAGGGTTACCCCTTTTGCCCGGGTTTCTTCTCGGCAGGCATGAAGCACTGCCGGTCATTGGTGGCCGCTATGAGCTAGCGGCAGGCTGGGCATCTCGTTGCTGCAGGTCGGGTTTAAGGGAGCTCTCAACTGAATGGTTAGGAGCCCTCCATCAGCTTTCGCGGGAGTGGTCGCCCGTCGGGCGGTCTTGCATGCAGGGGAGCAATATTAACCAGGTGAAGGTGTGGCGAAACGTCCGCGTGCTCGAACATGCGACTCGCGAGCTTCGCGATGAACATGGCACCTTCAGGGGGGGGATTTGAAGGTCGTGGGCGATAACGTTATTCCTGACATACCGCCGGGCTCCGACGATCACCCGCAGAGAGATGTTCTGATGAGCCTGGATCCGTTACTTTTGGATGGCTGAGCACAGCGCATACCACGCTGGAGCTGCATAGGTTAGTCTAGAACGGACGTAGGTTTTATAGATTCTCAGTTTCGCTCGTAGTGGTAGCCTCGAGGAGATGACGGTCTCAGAAGTGTACGCGACGCCTTGGTTTGTCGGATCACATGGTCCACCATTGGCGTCATTCGCAGAGACCGATCGATGACACATTCGAGGTAGCGAACTGAGGTCTGCCACTCCACGTACTGTCCTCGGAGTTGCAGCTCGCGTGGTGTACTTCGCTGCTGGCCGGTAACGATGGCGGCCGTCTTCCCGACGTTGACAGCCATCCTCCATTTGTCCAGCTGCTGCAGTCCAGCAACCGCTGCATTTTCCAGGCTGCTATGTCCGCCCGCCTGTTTCTGTTATGGTCTGGGCTGCAGTGACCGCAAATGGTCCCTCTCCACTCGTGTTTATCGAGAAGGGCGTCAAAGTCAAGCAGCAAGTGCACCAGCAAAAGTTGTTAAATGATGCGCTCATACCATGGGCACGTAAGTAATTCGGTACGAACAGCTGGACGTCCCAACAAGACTCGGCACTGTCCCACAAATCTCGCCTGACACGCATTGTTTTACAGAACCACGTTCCTCGGTTCATTTCTTCAGAACAGTACCCTCCAGACTTGAATCCAATGGACTTCTCGGTATGGTTCATTTTTGAGGTTGCCGTGTCAACAAAAATATATGAAAGTCTTGTTGGAAAGTGTGGATACGCTGAAGGCAGCGCTCCGTCCGGAATGGAACAGAATATTTTTTTTTAGCATTTTGATAAATAAATAACCCTCCTTCTTTCGCAGTCGGGTAAAAACAGTACTTCAATTAACCAAATAACATCATTATCAATTTGGTAACACTTCGAGTGACGGACCCTGTATATATAATATTTAAAATACTTTTATTAGAATAAATTTAGGCATTTAAAATTTGGAAATGTCCAAACATCCAAGTTCAACGTATCAACTTTGATCTCTTCGTAAGAAACGAGTCCCGCACCTCCGCGCCGCCACCGTGCCGCTACCCCCCCACCCCCCACGCCCCGCCGCGGCTCCGTGCACGCCCGCGTGGCGCGGTAGTCGTCGGCGGCGGCGGGAGGCGATGAAACTCACACATTTTAATTAGCAAGCCCGCCCGAGCCACACAAAAAACATTTTTGCGGCGCGATTACATTTGGTAAAATTGAATTTGTTCTCGGTGAGGAGAAACAATGGGAGTTTTAATGGGTTGCCCGCGATCTGAACTGGCCTGGAAACCTTCCCAATGGAAATGGAGAACAATGCATTGAATTTAAACTCCGCTGAAGCCCCTGCCGACTGTAGAAAATTAACCAGGGAATTTAAAATAAATCCTACGTGTGGTTAGCAGTACGGGATTACAACACATTTCCTTGATTAGAAGACATTTCTTTAGCGTTGTATTTGCTTTATCAGGTAGAAGCTTCTCCAGCTTAGGATACGGCCCACCATATCTGTGCTTGCCAGCTCCAATCTTTTGCCACAATCAGTTGCCACCTCAGTCGATACCATCGTGCATGTTTGACATCTTCAGGGCTTTTCGGGCGAGTGGGCAGAGGCCACAAATTAGTTAAGCCGACGGCTGTCGAGATAGAATCGCAATTTATCGAGTTTGTGGTGACGTCACGCCGCAGGAAACCGATTTATTATCCTCTTCCCCGCTCGTCGCTCGCCGCAAGGCAGGTCTCGGGTGACAGTCGGCCGGAGTCACCGTCACCCACCCCGCCCCGGTCACGAGGCTTCATGGTGTCTCCCATCGACGTACCAAGTGTCTCTAATATCTTGTTCAAAGTTTCCGAAAACTGCATGAGATTCTGACCAACACTTAGGCCATATCTATTCTTTGGCTAGGCCAAAGTAATGTTTAACTAGATTTAGGGTGTACATACAGAGCCCTCGTTATTATTGATACGATTACTAACTATACAACTAATGTTGTTAGTGTAGTTTGGTTTTTAGTAACATCAACACACACCAAACATCAGCAATAAAACAGTCATATGAAAACCACAACCACAATTAATCCAACGCATAACCAACATAACAATAATAACTAATCAACATCATCATAAAAACCACAACAACAAAACAATAACAGAAACATTCATCAATAACGACCACATAACTCTTGATTGATATTTCCCCAATAACTGAAACTAAGATGCTGACCGGTTCATACTTTCATCTCAGTTAAAATGCCTAGATATTTCTGTTGATTCTCGCCTACTTACAGCTACAATCTGCAAAGCTATCGACCTATAGTTTCGTCTGCATCGATGACGTGTGAGAGAGAGGTCCTCAAGGCCGCGTCGCGATTCCTGAAAATTTCCTCAGCATGGTGGACGAAACATCGAGCTACAAAACACTATATTTGTCTACTAGAGTGAACTCATGTATTTTTAGCAATACAACAGTAATATTCCAACAACAACAATACAAAAATCATAACTCAGCAATAACAACACACCAACGTTAATACAAAAACAGCCAAACTATACCAACCAAAACATCACAACAACACAAAGTCCTCAATATTCTAAGCATTGAAGTTTCCGTTTGACATTATCATATCATTGCTGCTAGCTGCTGGATGCTGCAGCAGTGATGATGCTGCAGAACTGCTGGATGCAGGGTCAAACCTAAAATGATTTGATTTTGATGAGATTGATTGAGAAAATGATTGAGATTAACTGAAATACACCATCGGTATTCGTTGTTAATTATTTCAATATACAGTAAGTACTTTGGTATGTACACTTTTCAACATTTAGCCAGTTCAATAATCGCAGATTTAGCTAACAAATCGACATTCACTAAATCAATGGATACAATATTATTTGGCACTTGCAATACATAATGTAAAACATATTATCGACAGTCTCTGTTGACTTCTCTCCATATCGTGCACCATTCAGATATACGTAGTACACTGTACAGTTTATGAATGACCAATGCAGCAACTCGTAACTAATAGCGCAGTTGTTAATTTCTTTACAGCATCCAGCAAGTAAGGTGTTAACAATAGAAGCAGGCTGTTACAGGTGCAGCCACCAGTGGAGTACATTTAGACGAACCTTTAGTCCACATTCGTGAAAACAAACATCAATGACCATTCTGCCATATATGAAATGCACCAACGTAAATGTATAATATAACTACATGGAAGTGGCTTTCTTGAGAGTAACGGTAAATTGCATATTACGTAAAACGGGAAAACCCTCCAAATTAGCCGATACGAATTCAAATCATTACAGCAGATATAGCGGCGGGACCGCGGGACCGCGGGACCACACACCGGCGGGATACATACGTTAGCCTGCTCACTTCACATACACCCTTCACAATGTCCGCAATTCTTTAAATAAACTATTGTTCAAGTGTACATTTCAGTGTCAATATATTTATGTCAATATGTTTATTTATGTAAATTAAACCTCAACTGCATGTAAACTTCAGGAGGTTCCACCAAGGATATAGTTAAGCCGCTCCGAACTACAGAGAAGGAAACCGCCGATTCTTATTTTTTTTTTGTAACTGGACATGGATGGCATACCAAACTGACCGTCAGATATTAGTATAACACACCACATGGGAACTAGGTGCCACGCCGCCAGGGCCTTCCTTGTATTGCTCGGCTACATTGAACAACAATTGCCGTTGCCATTGCCGCTTCGACCATCGTTCATTCATCATGCGATGGTACCAACCCGTGTGCCTTTCCTCATAATTCGAAGTGTTCAAGGGTAATTTTAACGAACTCGCGATACGGGTATTGATAACAGTTAATCAACTGTAAATGTGTATTTATTTTGTTACGGTTTTGTTGGTAGAAACCAACAATTATTTGGCAGTAGCATTTAGACCTAAGTTTGTATTTCATTACGGTGGACGGAAAACCAGTAAAGTACATTTGCAGATTCTTCTTTACTGAGTTGAGCGAATCCGCGGATCTATCAGTTTTTGACGTAACCTAGTGTAGATTAACTGCCAAAAAGGTTAAATAAACAATTAAATTAAATAAATGAAAAATAACCGAATTGAAAAGCTGACAGCAGCGGTGTAACGCAAATATCCCGCACCCGATCGGCTTTATTACGGCTCCGGCTCTATTTGCCTACCAATACGCCGCAAAATGTAAATCCCTTGCGTGCGCGCGATAAAAACGCCTTTTTTCGCGCGCACCCCCGCGCCCCGCCACGCCGCCGCCCCGCTCCGCCGTATCCCGCGATATCGGCGATGTTACGGCCGATTTTATTGTATTTTGCCCACTCGCTAGTAATGCGGTTACGCTAATAATCGTAAAATAAAGCTAAAGAGCGGCGGCTCTCTGTTCGTTTTGCTATTCATTGTAGAAGGGTAGGTGCGCACACCTGCGCGAGCGTGCCGCTCTCGTGAAACCTTCACTATATATTCATCATTATTTCCGTAAGTGCCATCCGCTAAACCTCGTCTTGTGACAGTGGAATGTTGGGTTGCGTTCCAGCCGATCGCTAATCACTCTGCTTATCATATCAGTCCTGTACTATCGACTTAATTAGAGCGTTTGATCGCGCAGTCCCCGCATTGTGGGGAGGGGTGGTGGCCCGCACAATGATGACTGATTGCAGCCGTATGATTGTGGACGGTAATTTGTCGCCCTCCCTCACTCCCACCCCCGCCCCAAGTCATCATCAGGCCACAGAGCATCACGCCCCGGCCTCGATAATCACTGTGGGCAGAAATTAGGAATTGTGCCGCAGTATTGTGAGGAAATCAACAGCATTACTCAAGACTACTAAAATATTCTGAGAAGATGTTAATGTTTTGAATTTACAAAAATATTTAGTATACACTTTTTTATATTGTATGTGGACATTAAATTGTATTTATTACTTCTGTTTTTAAAAATAATACGTTCAAAATTGCTGCACACGTCACAATATTATGTAATGGAACGTAATAGCGTAATAACAGTGTTAGATATAGATAACGGGCTGAACAGAAATTTTATGAAAATTATCTTTGGCCTGATGTAGGCTTCGGTCCACAAGATATCTCACTGCATAAATCGAGCCCAACACCGGCTGCAAGTCGAGCACGGCGTGACGCGCTGGGCGGGCGCGGGCGGCTGGCTGGTTGCCATGGTGACTGTCTACAGTTGCTATCGCCACCTCCGCTTTGTCACCATCACGCTCCAGCCAGAGCTGCGCGATGCGGCCCGGAGCTGGACTCCTGGGCCTCACCAACCTCACTCACCCACAATCACTTGCCATCGCCAACATTCTGTTTTTAGAATAGTCACATGTGACAGTTTTGATTCCTGAATAAACTATGTCCAATGAAATCTATTACAGAGTATTTCAGACTATTGCGGAGTCACCGTATAATATAAGTAGCTGCGGTACCCGGCTCCGCTCGGGTCCAAGTCGTTTTGGACTGATTTTGAGCTGAATTATTTCCTAGATAAAAAGTAGCCCAAAGGGCTGGTCGAAAAAGCTGGTCTGGATGTAATTTATCTGCGACTTTTAAATCATAACGGGTGGAGCCGATATGGCTTAATTAAATAAGAAATATTCTAACATTCCCATTTATAATACATCCCATTTATAATACATAGGGCGCACTATAAGTATTCGGAACTGGCCACTTCGCTAAACAATATCGAAAAAGTAATTAAGTAATTTGGAATTACAACTCATAGGGTCGAGTGCACGAAAGGGCAAACAATCAAAATCATCGTCAACTTAAACACGTCACTTTATATGAACAATATGGAAGGAACTCTACGCGGTTCACTAAAAGTGACGTGTTTGAACATTGTTTAACTCATCCCTCTCTTTTGAACAACTAAATTCAAAAGTGGTTCTGTTTAGACGGCATTACAATCAACGTCAGCGTATGATGAAACATGTCACTTTGTATGGACAATATTGAAGGAACTCCATGCGGTTCGCTAAAAGTGACGTGTTTGAACATTGATTAACTCAGCCGTACTTCGTATCAAATGACCGACTCGGGAACAAAATTTCTCGCACTGACTACCATGACTTAAAATTGTTCCTTACGAAAAAGGTTTTGCCAATAATACGTAAAAAAAAACATTAAAATTATATGCTTGATAAAAAAAACAGAAAAACAAATTGAGTTTTCAGGATTCAAACCAGAACCCTCCCTCGAACAAAACATATTTGAACCAGTCGGTTATACACGCTACGCCAACTGGCTTCTTGCTTTTGTCGCGAAAATAGTTAATTCTTTCTATTTTAGAGATATACGGGAGTCGGGCAAAGTGACGCCGCACGTAGCGCCGTCATGCGCCACAAAATTGGTATTAATTTTGTTTGAGAGTAATTTCATTGATATTGCTCAGTCTTTAGGATATTTAGCGTGATGGTACGTATCCTAAAGCAAGCCCCGCGATCGAATCTGTAAATCGGTACAAACGGCATCTTGATCTGTTCTGTGGTTACGGAGATTACCCTTCACATGTGGACAGACGTTCCCTTTTATATAAGTAGAGAGAGAAAAGTGTTAATCCTTTCTATTTTAGAGATATTTGGGAGGCGGGCAAAGTGACGCCGCTTGTAGCGCCGTCATGCGCCACAAAATTGGTATTAATTTTGTTTGAGAGTAATTTCATTGATATTGCTCAGCCTTTAGGATATTTAGCGTGATGGTACGTATCCTAAAGCAAGCCCCGCGATCGAATCTGTAAATCGGTACAAACGGCATCTTGATCTGTTCTGTGGTTACGGAGATTACCCTTCACATGTGGACAGACGTTCCCTTTTATATAAGTAGAGATAAGAATAAGAGAGAAGAGAAGAGATATATCGTCGTCGTAGATGGAAAAATGCACCTAACTTCCAAAAGCAGACTTTCGAGATAGTCGAGTTTTTGTCGTTTTTTAACTTTTGTTATTTTATTGAGCAGGCTTATGTGTAATATAATATGTTATTCTATTTGATCTAATTGTAAACGCGAAACAATATTGCAAGTTTTTCGCACTTACTATTTAAATATACATTACTTAATTAGTTTTGCCATTTAATTTTGTTGTTGATTCTGATTAATTTGCGGGATTTTAGTCATAATTAACTTACATTCAAGATACTGGCAAACCCCATTGCAGATTTTGTGTGGTTTACGCTCACGCCTACCCGGTGATTTTAAAGGGTCATTGAGATCCCTGCGAATCCATCAAATGGAACAACGTTTTGAACCGATTCGTGGATCGACTGGCGCTAGGAACCTTGTCATGTTGGAAATAAAAAAAATAACCCTGGGTTGAATAGCGGCAAGTTGTTCCGTGCTATGGAGGGCCATAAAAATGAGCGCTGTATTACTTATACTTCCCAATGATCAAGACGAAGTGATATTAGATATAAAAGGGAAAAGAAGATATAAGAACGTAGTAGCCAGAGATAAAATAAAAGTGTGGGTCTAGTTAGAGGGACCCTGATTCCTGCGATGAGTAAGTTTAACAGCAGGACTAGATTCAGTAGCCGTGAGGGGCGTAATTTACTTATTTTTATTAAACTCGAATCTTTTTTGTAATTGTATAGTTGAAGGCAATTTGCTAGGAATTTTCTGAATCGTAGCGTCTGGTCACGAAGATCTTCGAACTCTGTGCGCCACCTTAAATAATTCGTTCGTAAAATTTTCATTTCAACCATTATTGCCTATAAGCATTCTTTAGCCAGGCGCCTATTGGATAGGCTTATACAACCACTTGACGTCGACCTGTATGTGTAGGCGTCTAGAATGCGCGGTACATAACGTAACGATTCAGTAGTGTAAGTGCTCTCAGTATATTTGTAGATATTAACATAAACCCTCATTCACGATTCGACTCATTCATCAAAGCGAATGTCCGCAGCAGTCGTTCGGCAATTACTTCCTGTCCACCCCGCACCCTCCCCGCACCTTCCCCGCACCCTCCCCGCACCCGCGCCACTCGCGGGAATTCCTCATTCTCTCCAGAAACGTATCCCAACAAATATAAATGTAGGTGTCCCAGCAAATGGTCCCCAGAATGAGTAATGATACCGGAGCCGAAACAATGTGAGGCAATGTTGAATGCTCAGCTCGGCGCTGATAAATATGTAGAAGGGCCCAGCAGCGGTGAACCGGTGGCTGTTTGGCGTCTGCTCGACTCAACTATTTTTTTACGTCGGAAAAGAAAAAGAAATGGTTACTATCTGAAATATTATTTGTTACTCTTATTTCTTTCAGAAATGGGTGCTTTAAAAATAAAAATTGCGTACTTTCTGTCATATAAAAAAGAAATTAGATCATAATGCAAGCCTATGTGGCCATATTGGATTAGAGAGGCCACTCTACAGTAATATCTATATGTAACGCATTATTCACAAAATGACAATGATATAACTGATAATATTATTAACGAATTCCAGAAATCGACGGTCCTCGAATTATATTACGAATCTAATACGAACAAATCAAGCACTTTATTTTTTTAACACGCTTTTTATTAGCTTGGGTTGTATCTATGTATGTATCTATGTAACGGAATCTTTGAACTTAATTTTCACCAGTTTCCAGAAGTCTGATTAATTTGAAACTTTGCATACGTATCAAGGACCGATGACAATGCAATAATTTCATAACAGTTTCCCATTATCCTTATTAGGACCGCCAGGATTAATAAATTATTTTATTGATCCTCTGTAGTGGAGTAAAAGGACAGAGCTAGTTATTAATAACACGCTTTTATATAAGCTTGGGTTGTATGTATCTATGTATGTAATGGAATCTTTGAGATTAATTTTCACCAGTTTCCAGAAGTCTTTAATTTGAAACTTTGCATAGGTACGTATCAAGGACCCATGACGATGCAATAATTTCATAACATTTTCCCATTATCCTTATTAGGACCGCCAGGATTAATAAATTATTTTATTGATCCTCTGTAGTGGAGTAAAAGGACAGACCTAGTTATTAATAACACGCTTTTATATAAGCTTGGGTTGTATGTATCTATGTATGTAATGGAATCTTTGAGATTAATTTTCACCAGTTTCCAGAAGTCTTTAATTTGAAACTTTGTATACGTATCAAGGACCCATGCATACGTATCAAGGACGCCGTTTTGTGTAAAACACTTAGCGCCAGTCCCAAGCCTGGATAAAGGAGGAGGGTTGGAAGAGATCGGCGACCAGCCCGCCGTAAAATCGCCAACGCCGAGCACAGGCGGCGGTAATTAACCTGACTGCCTACAGATAGGTAGTGCGGCGGCAGGACCGTGAGGAGTAAATAACTTCCTAGCCAGCGTGACAAGACTTAAGGCAATTAAAACCCCCCAATGACAGACAACAACAAACCAAGGCCCCCAGTCCCCAGCAGCTCCGCTATTCCTGATTACGACAGCGGTCACGGTAACGGCGGAGCAGGGGGTGCTAAGAATCTCTGGAAGAGACCCGGCTGTCAAACAAACCTGACCTTGGCAACGTACAACACACGGACATTGAGACTACAACATAACTTAGAGCAGGTAGAAAGGGAGCTATCAGATATTAAATGGGACATTATTGGCCTGAGCGAAGTTAGAAGGCAGGGCGAGAATACCCTGAGGCTGAATTCAGGCAATATGCTCTACCACAGAGGAGAAACAGATTCGTCCAAAGGGAGCGTGAGATTTCTCATTCACCGCAGACTGGCGAATAATATAGAAACGCTAGGCGGAATATCCCCCCGGGTGGCCCACACTGTGGTAAGGATTAACAAACGGTATTCAATAAAGATCATCCAAGCATATGCACCAACTTCGACTCACCAAGAAGAAGAAGTTGAAATAATGTATGATGACATATTGAAAGCCCTGGAATGAAGAGCCGGGAAAAGAGCACAATTTAATATACTCATGGGAGATTTTAATGCTAAAATAGGCAAGAGAGATGATCCCAAAGAAGAGTGTGTTGGCCCACATGGTGCAGGCATAAGAAACCAACGAGGACAATTGCTGGTCAACTTTCTTGAGGCAAATCGATTCTTCGCCATGAACTCTTTCTTCCAAAAGAAACCACAACGGAAGTGGACATGGGTAAGCCCAGACGGAAAGACGAAGAATGAAATTGATTTAATCTGTACTGACAACAAAAATATATTTACCGATGTTTCAGTCCTCAATAAATTAAAGACTAGCGACCACAGATTGGTACGATGCCAGCTAAGAATCAACACCAAGCTTGAAAGAGCGAAAATCATAAAGAAGCCACTTGCCAGACTAGCTTTACCGAATGAAACTCACAAAGAATTCGAGGATGCTTTGAAAAACCACATGACACGCACAGACGCAGAATTTTTCGAGAAAAGCCTAGAAGACAAGTACAACCACTTCATCAGTAGTATTACTATAGCCGCCCAAGAAAAGTTTGGGAAAAGACATACACCGAATGACCAACTCTCATTAGAAACTGAAAACCTGCTAGAACACCGGAGGAAAATATCCCAGTACAACTGTCTAGAACACCGCGAGCTTAACAAGAAAATATACAAAGCAATACGCCGTGACATCCGCAATAGAAACACTGCGAAAATACAGCAACTAGCAGAAAAGTACAGAGGACCAAAGGTGTTCAGTAGAGCCACGAGGTCTGAGACAAGTCAGCTAACTAAGTTAGAAAATGAGAATGGTGTGATGTCCACCAATAAAACCGAACTACTCGAAGTAATCACAAATTTCTACACAGATCTATACGCATCACACAAGCCGAAACCGCCAATAATAAATACCAGTGATAAACGCGCACCGCTCACGAGACATTATACCGAGGACATACCAGAATTAAGAAAGAAATAAAACAGGCACTGAAACAACTGAAACTCAATAAATGCCCAGGGAGCGACGGTATTACGACGGAACTGTTAAAGGCTGGAGGCAAAGTGGTACTGAAAGAGCAACGGTGGATATTTAACGAGGCACTCTTTACGAGCAACATACCCAACAGCTGGCGAAATTCAATTGTCGTCCTGTTTCATAAAAAGGGCGCCAAAACCAGGCTTAAGAATTACCGCCCCATTGCACTATTGAGCCAAATTTATAAGGTGTTCGCGAAAGTCATCACCACGAGGATCACCAGAAGACTTGACGAACATCAGCCAGTAGAGCAAGCTGGATTCAGAGCAGGTTATGGAACAGTCGACCACATATTCACTCTGAGGCAAGTGATTCAGAAAACGTGCGAATATGGAAAACCACTATACCTTGCTTTTGTCGACTATGAAAAGGCGTTTGACTCTGTGGAACACTGGGCAGTAATGGATGCACTGCAGCGATGTAGAGTGGACTACCGATATATCGAGATACTCAAGACCATTTATAAATCTGAAACAATGACTGTGGAAGTTCAGGGAGAAACCACTACCATTCCCATCTTCCGTGGAGTGAGACAAGGAGATGTCATCTCGCCGAAACTCTTCACGAATGTAATGGAGGATATATTCAAGAAGCTCGAATGGAATGGTATGGGCATAAACGTGAACGGAAGACTCCTAAACCACCTGAGGTTTGCGGACGATATTGTCCTACTGGCAGAGTCACCCGAAGACCTGAACGTGATGCTATGTGACCTATCACAAGAATCGCAAAAAGTAGGTCTCAAGATGAATGAAGAAAAAACCACCGCCACAGATCTAGCAGCAAATCCAATCACGGTCTTCGGCACTGCAATAGAGCAAGTCCACGAGTATTGCTACTTGGGCCAAGTGATTAAACTCGGACGTGACCCACTCGCAAAAGAAATAGGCAGGCGTATTCAGCTGGCGTGGGCCGCCTTCGGAAAACTTAGAGATGTCTTCAATTCTAAGATGCCCCAGTCTCTTAAGACCAGACTGTTTGACCAATGCGTGCTGCCGGTTTTGACCTACGCCTGCGAGACATGGACGCTCACAGTTGGTACTGCACACAAGCTGAAAGTAACCCAAAGGGCAATGGAAAGATCCATGCTCGGTATCTCACTGCGCGACCGAATGCCAAATCTGCTGATACGCCAAAGCACCAAGGTCACTGACGTTATGCATAGGGTTGCTAAACTCAAGTGGCAATTGGCAGGTCACGTTTGTCGCAGAGATGACCACAGATGGAGCACTGACGTCTTAATGTGGAGACCCTACACAGGGAAAAGAAGCGTCGGCAAACCGCCAGCACGTTGGTCAGACGATATACGTCAGACAGCAGGTGACAACTGGCGAAGAAAAACAGGAGACCGCACAACTTGGCGAAGTCTGGGGGAGGCCTACGTCCAGCAGTGGACAACAAAAGGCTGAAGAAGAAGAAATCGAACTAAAAAATGAAAAATAAATTATAGTTTAAAAAAACTAAAAAAACACGCTTTTATAGCTAACCGAACTAAAAAATATGAAATAATTTTTAATTTTAAAGTGTTTATATTACAGTAGTAGAAGATCGAACAATCAATCAGAATTTATCACCTCAAAATAAAATTATAATAAAGTTTAAGTTATTAACAAAATAATTCAATTCAGAGTAAAAAGCGTGGGGTGCTTGATAAAGTAAATGTAACAATCATTCTATTGGCAAATATCTATGAGAGGAGAGTTATGAAAAAAAACAAATTTAACAAAAAAAATAACCGACTTCAAAGGAAAAGCACTAAAAAGTAAAAAATAATGTTCATTTTTGTAGTTACGATTTCTGTTATTTTTTGAGTCGGCGTCAGCCGGGCACGCGCTGCGCCAATCAAGAGAACCTAACCTAATCTAACCTAACCTAACCTAACCTAACCTAACCTTGGCTGACACCGACTCAAAAAATAACAGAAATCGTAACTACAAAAATGAACATTATTTTTTACTTTTTAGTGCTTTTCCTTTGAAGTCGGTTATTTTTTTTGTTAAATTTGTTTTTTTATTTGTTAATTTTTAGTGAATCTGAAGTAAACTTACTTATTTGTACACGTCCTTTCCAATAAAAAAAGAATCACCGAAATCGGTTGGCGTTATATTGAGTTATTCGTCCATTTGTCGCGCACATCTTAATACAAATTTAAGACTTTTATGATTTTCTCATGGATATCATTGTCAGAACTTAACCAAATTAAAATGGGACCACTTGGGAAGCACTAGCTATCATTTAAAAAGATAATCATCAAAATCGGTTCACCCAGGAAAAAGTTATGAGGTAACAAACATAAAAAAAAAAAAAAACAAAAAAAAAAAACATACAGACGAATTGATAACCTCCTCCTTTTTTTGAAGTCGGTTAAAAAGTAGTAAAATGCACCCCACGCTTTTTACTCTGAATTGAATTATTTTGTTAATAACTTAAACTTTATTATAATTTTATTTTGAGGTGATAAATTCTGATTGATTGTTCGATCTTCTACTACTGTAATTTAAACACTTTAAAATTAAAAATTATTTCATATTTTTTAGTTCGGTTAGCTATAAAAGCGTGTTTTTTTAGTTTTTTTAAACTATAATTTATTTTTTTATCTACGTGATGCACCTAACATACATATACATACATACGAAAGGAGATATCCAGTGACTTTTTTGGTTTAACAGAAATGTCATCGATAGTGTTCGAAACCATCGATAATTATTTTTAATGTTTTGAATTTTCAAATATTTCAACATTCAAGATAACTCCTGGCTAATATAATTCGATCTAAACAGAAATTGAACTATTAGTTCCATAGCAGACAAAGTAGAGCCACCTGTTATCAGATATTTCAACAATTTACGATTATAGAGATGTTCGTCATTTCTTACCATAATTATTTTTTTCAATTAGATATATTGTGCCACGGGTAGTTTTACCATTATATTTATTTTCATAAATACATTGATATATAATATATTTTAGCTAAAATAATATTACGATGCACAGCGCCATCTATTGCATAATAGTGATAATATGTTGTGCTAGTTTTTTCGAATTGCACGTTTCTCTCGATAACCACTTTTTATGCTTTTTAGATAGATGACCGCATATCTTTTATTGCAAAAATTCGAATTTGTATATTGCGACATCTAGTCGCAGCTGTCAATGAGTATTTGTGCCGAAACACCATGTTGTTTCCGTAAGTTTTCCCAACTTTTGAATACACACAACACTGCGGATTCTGAAGGTAAAATTACCATTTTTTTTCTCTTATCTCAAATAAATATCTCTGGACAATCTGTGTAGACATGTCTCCCTCCCACTTTCCGCGTTTCCGTCGTCTATGGAAAAATATATAATCTGTGTTGAAGCGTGTATAAAATACATGAGTGCTCGCTCCAAAAGAAAACCGCTTAATTTTTACGTAATCCCTCCGCATCGTCCTAAACTCTCCATAAATTTTGGTCCAGCGAACCGGATTGGGAACCAGCGACGGGGAGACGGTGCGGAGGGGTATGTAGTTGCGCTATTGCGCTCGGAACGACAGACGGCTGCTCGTGCGCCGCGGTAATTCGCGAGTCAGACATGCGGGGCGCTGGGTGCGGGGCACCTGCAAGGCAGGACTAGTAAAATATTTCCAAATATTTGGAAATATTATAAAACATCCAAATATTTCCATTCATAAATTCAGTGGAAGGAATTAAAAAAAATATATATGTAAAACATTGCGAGTTTTTTAAAAGCATTCCATCCTAAGGACCATTCTGCACTAGAAATACCGAGAGAAATACTCATTGCCATGGAAGGAAAACAGGGACGAAAGACCGAAGAGTTGAAGCGTTATTGGTGGCACCGGCACCATATTTTGGTTTTTAGGGTTCCGTACCTAAAGTGTACCAACGGAACCCTATTACTAAGCATCTGCTGTCCGTCCGTCCGTCCTTCCGTCAGTCTGTCTGTCCCATGGCTGTATCTCATGAACCCTAATAGGTAGGCAGCTGAAATTTTCACAGTGTGTATTTATTTTGCCGATTTTTAACGAATAGGCAAAAATAAAAAATAATATAAATTGGAGGAGGCCGTGATTATTTTGGTGTTAAATCTTGTACGATGGTACAACCTTTCGTGTGCGAATCCGACTCGCACTTGCCCGGTTTTTTGTGGTCCCTATCACCCTGACTTCACTCACTTCGTTGGGAGAAAACATGTTGCGACGTGCGAGGAGCAGACCGAGTATCACCATGGCGACGGGTTCAGTTCGTGACCAGCATGTTTGCTGTCCGACCTAAAAAGACCTTGTCCTGCACGCTTCCTCAAGTAGTTACATATTAGTAATTTTTATATATTAAAACCTTATGTAAAAATATAACTTTAACAGACTTCCACCTCATTCCAGTCACAGCTAGGCCTCGTTACTCATCCCTGTAAGTTATAGTCACACTACTCATCTCTTTTTACTAACCGACTTCAAATTAAATATTTAAAAAAAAGGACCGCCTTCAAAAAAACACACCGAAACTAAAAAGCAAAAAATAATTGGTTACTTTTAATTAATGTACGATAAGCTATTTTAATACCTAAGTAATTATATACAATTTATTAATTTTAATCATAATTTGAAGTCGGTGCCAGCAAAAGACCTCGTTGTTTGTTGTATTTAAGTACCAAACTACTAAACCGATTTTAATAAAACAAATAATTAGTCCCAACTAGAAAGTATACCCTTTCGAAAAAAAAAGAATTTGGCAAACCGGTCCAGGGGTTTGGTAATCGGTGAATATAACATTACAAACTTATTGCGTATAAAACGCGCGAGAATTTCGACCTTTCGGACCTTATAACATAGAAACCATATACAATTCTACATTGCCAATGGTCATCAAACATCTAATTTGATGAAATAAAACTGTTTTTAGCATAATTTTGGATTTCCGACAAGAAATGTGCGCATGAGACCTTAAAGCTGTGTCATCAAATGTTGTCAAAAAATGGTGTCATCAGCAAATAGTGTAAATGAGAATCCATTCATTTACACTATTTGCTGATGACACCAAATTCTTCGGGGATCAAATCATAAGTCACCAAGTAATCAAGAACAATCTGGACCGCACCGTTTAGTAGACCAAAGACTGGCTGCTTTCCTTAAATGCCGACAAATGCACTGTGCTGCACATGACCCTAAAACTCCTCACCTTCAATACTCTATCGATGGAATCCCCTTGCGTGCATTTGCCACACACACCGATAGTAACAGCGTCCAGCGACCTCAAATGGAATACCCATATAATCGAAGTTGTTAGAGAGAAAATTTACTATATGATTCGGAAATCCTTTTCCTACATAACCATTGACCTGTTCCTTAAGCTCTGCAAGTCATATGTACGTCCTCTCCTGGAGTATGCATATCAAATATGGAGCCCCTACTTTAAACAGTATATAGATATATTGGAAAAGGTTCAGACACGCAACAAAAATGGTGTTGTTTCTCAAGCACAAATCATATGAAGACCGCCTTGACACTCTTGGTATTACTAAATTGGAAAAAAGAAGGCAGTGAGGAGACCTAATTGAGACCTACAAAATCCTGACTGAACTCTACGATGCACCAAGTCTTAAATTGATGTATACAAAAAATACTAATGAGAGAATTCGAAGACACTCTACTACTTCAAACCCGAGGAAGCACTTCCTATCTGACGGAGTTGTTGACACTTGGAATACATTGCTAGAAGAAGTGATAAGTGTTCAGATTTGTGCTCAGTGAACAGATTTAAAACAAATTGGACACAAATATCAAAAACGAGAAACTAAAATTAAAAAGTTTTTATAGTTATTGGTTTGTTTGTTTAGTTTGTAGGTATTTACTAAAAATATATTGTTTTAACTGTGTTAAGTTAGGTTACTTGCCTAAATACTGACACGGGGTGAAAAAAGAGTGGGGCCTCCTAACACTTCCCCGGCCAATGATGATATCCATCCCCATCCAGTCGGTAACTGGAAATCCTTAATAAGGTAGGTAATGAAAGAATGTTTTTTTTATTACTTGGATACAATGATTTGTTTAATTTTGATCAAAAAAATGAACGAAAGTGTCTTTTCACACTCTGGGCCTTTAGCGTCGGTGCACTGTCCTGGTAAAATATACGTATCTGAGTCCGAGCCGGGCCTGGTGCCAGTGAGTCAGAGGCGGTCACGGGGCACTGAGAAAGCGACGAAACGGTGTAGTAGTGGCGATGTGCTCGCCCACTGAAGATAGCGGTGCTCGTCCACAGAAGATAGCGGCGCTCGTCCACAGAAGATAGCGGCGCTCGCCCACAGAAGATAGCGGCGCTCGCCCACAGAAGATAGCGACGCTCGCCCACAGAAGATAGCGGCGCTCGCCCACAGAAGATAGCGGCGCTCAAAGTAGCAGCGCAGTCAGCAGCCAATAAGTAGGTCCCGCAGAAATTCGCCCCCCAACGTAGCAGCTGAAGATTTGATTAAAAGGTGTCACACGACTACCCATAGGCGTGCGAGGAAGAATAGTGATGGTACTGAACTCGTCCCAGCTGTGTCCATCGATTTCCCAAAGCACATGCGTTCGACAATTTACGGCAATAAAAATAAAACATAGCATGCAATTGGAGTAGTAACTCGTACCCAAGGCTCATGCACAATAATTATTAAACAAAAATACAAGATAAATACATCAAGAGACCAATTGAAAATCAAACATGGCTACTTTACCGGGCACACCGCTTGCTTGTTTTCAGGATTGACACGAAGACGTCACCGAGGCACCGGTTCGAGCAGAACTGGGTGAAAGATTTTTAAATTGCCGGTCAAAAGAATGAAACCAAAAAGTCGATTTCCGGTGGCAAGCAAAGAAAATGAAGTCACAAGTTATGGGAAAATTCACACTCCAGGGAAAATCGTGTTGTTAGAATAACCATTTACCAATATCTCTGTACTGTCTTAAGAAGTTTAATAATAATAATGACTAGCTGCGGTACCCGGCTCCGCTCGGGTCCATGTCCTTTTGGACTGATGTCGAGCTGAATTATTTCCTAGATGAAAAGTAGGTAGCCCAAAAGGCGGTCAATAAATATGTTATTTATCTGCTACTTTTTAATCATAACGGGTGGAGCCGATATGCATTAATTAAATAAGAAATATTCTAACGTTCACATTTATAATACATAGCTGAGGTACCCAGCTCCGCTCGGGTCAATGTCGTTTTGGACTGATATCGGGCTGAAACCCAAAGGGCTGGCCCAAAAGGCTAGTTGAACTACTTTACTAACAGAAGATTAAACAATGTATCTAACAAAAAAAAACTGGATCAAAATCCGTTGAGCCGATGTGGCATGATTGAATAAGAAAACATCCAAATACTGCCATTTATAAATTCAGTGGAAGAAATGTACTTGAATATATTGCAAAATATTGGGGCCAATTACTGAATTGTTTTTTAAAAGCATTTGCCGCCGCGCTGGGGCGATCCTGCACTGGCACTACTACACATTGCCATGGACGGAAAACATGGACATTTTTTATTGCCGGTTCGACCATCCATCATTCAGTGCGATGGTACGTAACAACTCGAGCGGGATTCACCCTACAACCTAGGTAGTAAGAAAGGGGAGCTATTTTTTACGTGGAATCCGTACCACAACCAGCATTAACATCGAAAACGGCCACCCATCCAAACCCCGACCGCGCCCATAGGTCCTGTACGTAGATGCAATCCACATATTAATCGAGTGAGTAGTTCGTAAGTTATGAGCCTTTAATCGCAACAGTCACCCCTCTCGTGATCTAGAGTGATGTACTCTGCCAAATTTCACATGCAGGAGCAGTCCACTTATTGTTTTGTTATAAATATGTAACCCTCTCTTCTCACTCCTCTGGTAAGTTAGCGTGATGCCTATACGAATAGACTCAGATACAAACCTCATCTAAATTGGGTAATTGGTTCTCATGTTATAAGCATTTCATACTACTGGTCCCCTCTCTGGTAATTTAGCGTGATGCTTAGTAGCCCTAAAATTGCGGAAATAAATCGAGCTATACGGAGGTACAATTATCAGCTAAGTATCTGCTTGGCTCCCTGGACTCGATACAGCGTCGTGCCGTGCGTCTTGTCGACGATCCCAAGGTATCCCTAAATTTAGAGACCCTTCAACTCCGAAGGGATGTAGGTTCTCTCGATGTATTCTATCGTCTTTATCATGGAGAGTGCCCTTCGGAGCTGCACAACGCTGTCCCTCCGTCCCATTTCTACCACCGCACAACGCGGAACAGGCAGGGTATGCACCCATTCACTGTCGACATTCCCAAAATAAGAACCCACCGATCCTCTATATATTTTTTCTATAGGGTCGGTAATCTATGGAATCGACTCCATACCGATATATTTCCCCCAAAGTCCCCCGGGGTCGTTCAAACATGGGGTGGAGCAGCACCTGGCCGGCCGGCATGGTTTTCGTATCCCCCGTTGAAAGTTCAAAATACCGCGCTTGGCTTAGTACTAATCTAACAAACAAAAAATAAGAAACCGTTCAACTGAAACCGTAATATCTTAACAATACGCCTTTAAACAATCAACCTTAAAAGCCTAAACTAATGTGTGTAGCTAGGACACGGCTAATTGCTAAGTTAGCATACCGCGCGGGTTGGTAGAAACAATACAAACAATTTATGTAAAAACCTCATACTAATCCGTGTACCACACGACCACGGAGCGATGATCTCTGCAACCGCGTCTATCGTTAGCAATCGCGGGAAGCCGACCGGCGAGGGGCGCGGGCAGCACTGCCGATCGCTTGAAGCAATCGGGGACTTTGGAATTCATCTTCTCCCGAAAGTTGTTCGGACGGCCGTCGACTGCACGAACTTTTATTTTGCTCATTCGAATTGAAAATTTCGTTCCTATTCCGGATTTTTACGGAATTCCGGGAATCCTAAGAACGTTTTTGGGCAATTGTGGTAATCGGCAGCGCTGGTTGCCGCTTCGCGCGCACGCGCGTGGTACCTTCGGCTCTTCTCGGCAATACTCGGTCCTCGTCGGGTGGCCACCGCCGCCGTCTCGGCCCTCGCCGCGCTATCATTTCGTATCTGACTATTTTTCTTTTTGCACGGCTCCTAAGGGTCGTTACGTGATGTTCAATAGCTTAAAGCCTTCCTTAAGAATTAGGCTATCGAATGTAAAAATATGTTTTCAAACCTGACTGGTAGTTCCAGAGATTAGGGCGTTCAAACAAAAAAACAAACAAACTCTTCAGCTTTATTATATTAGTATAGTATAGATTAATTGAAGATGAGCTGGATACGAATTTCGCAATAGAATGAGCTTAAAACCTTTAACCATGAAGCAAAATCGAGAAGGCTAAGATGTGAATTTAGGATTATTTATATGGCAACATTATCACTCATATGACAATCGGAATTCTACTAGTGATCTACCGTCCCGATTGTTGTTAATAATATTCATCGTGGTAGTGTTACGTCAATAAATCTGGTTTGACGCTTCTAATAAATTAACAATCGTACTTAGTGGGTGCCCCCTTCGACTCGCATGAGGAATAATATGTCTACCATCCTCTATTGAAGAGATTACGATTCACAACGTAAGCGAGCGTCTGGAAAAAGAGAAGAATCCCAGACATTCGATCAAGTCAAATATTATTGCAATCGCACTCACTTACGTTGGCGAACAAAAGTACAAAATGACTTCAGAAAATTGTCGTGAAAGTAGTTCCGGCCTATTTTGTTGAGAGAAATTCCGTATAAAATATTGGAAAATAGTAATGTAGTAGTATGTAAATTAATATTAAAATCAATACGGATTTATAACAACGAAGAAATAATTGAAATAAGACGGTTCGTAGACGGAACTGCGCCACGACGGAAATGTCGCAGTATTATTTGTTTAGAAAAAAAAAATCACTACGTGACAATACATACTTACATATGTTTATCCGACCTCTTTGTTTATTTAATTTCTGTTGTTTTCTGTTCTGTTTCAGTAGATATTTGGAGTCGTATTCAAAATAAAATCAACTCTTTGCATCATGCAGAACGTATAAAAGTCACAACGTATAATATTCCTAACATGAATTCACAAAAAAAGAAAACCATGCAGAACGTATAATATGCCAAGAAGCACTGCATAAAGCGCCCTAATAACGATACATTTAAGGCTGAAATTGCTACGAATCGATATTTGTTGAAGAGTAACAATTTGCTACAACGCTAATTGAGACGGTCGAAAAGTCGCGTGCGAGTATACGCTTTAAAAGTATATTTATAAGGGCGCTTATCGTATGAAAAGTTTTTGGATTATATGATATGCATGGTTTTCTTTTTTTGTTAAATAATGATCTTAATATTATACGTTGTGACTATTATACGTTATGCATGGAGAAATAAGAAATTTTATTTTTTAAACTTCTTCATGCATTACGTATAAAATTATACGATCTGCCGATTATAAGTTGTGCATGGTTTTAAAATTTTGTTAAAATATGACATTATACGATCTGCATATTAGACGTTCTGCCGTTCCCCCGATATTTGTAATTGTATTTGCATGATCTTATTTCTACTTTGTATGGGGAGTTTAGCTGGAAGCAAAAAAAATTTATTTTTTAAATAAAAAAAGAACCGCCTTCAAAAAAGTACAAGGAACACCTACGTAAATATTTACCATATACGTGGTCTTTGTTTTTATATTGGTTTGTTTGTTTTGTTTGTACAGTTTCCTTGTAAACAATTTATTTGCACTTTTTTAGGTATTAAGTGTAAGTGTACAGCATATCAAAAATACAAGGTACTTGCCTAAATGTAAATACGAATGTCCCCGCAGGAACAAAGAAATGATGGTCTCGTAATGTTTCAACGATGATGTTTATTTCGATAGTAGGTACATCGATATACAAAATTAACTTTTGAGTCGCTGCTGCGCGGGCCATGTCGGCGTCGTACGTAGCTGGCGTGTAGCTGGGTGTCCATCGGCAACTCGCCGCGAGACAGCGCGCGGTTCAGTGTCGGCGGCGCGGAGGCGGTGCCGCGGCGGCAACGGAGATGTGGTGAAGTATGCGGGCAGGGGGGGCCGCGAACTCATGCGGTCGGCGCGTGCGCAGACATCTACTTAAATACGTTTTTCCGAATTATTTGTTTATTTCATTTTGGTTTTTGTGTTCTGTTTACGTAGGTAAATATAAGCACTCACCAACTTAAATTTCTTTGTTAGTCATAGGTGATATTAATTTTACTACTTTCAACCCTTACATAACGTCTACCCTAAGCACCGACTTCAAAAGATGATAAAAAAATAAGAAATTGTAAATAATTACTTAGGTATCCAAATAATTTATTAATTGCTACTGCAAGACCTGTTTACTGTCTGACCGTCTGTCCGCCAGTCGTGGGCGTTTCCACTGGTCTTCGAAAACGTTATTAACTGTTATTGCTGATGCCGATAGCCGTTAGCGGAAACGGTTTCAAAAAGAAATGAAAGAAAAGTCCCTCTCCCTCTCTCTCTTTCTCTTTTTTTTTTTTTGCTGGACATTAATGGATATAATGACATCTAGCACGGTTCGATCATCTCACATGAATTCTGAATCTCGAGTGCAGTGACCTGTATTCTCAACAAAAAGTTAAATCAAGAAAGAGGTTTTGTTACTATGTAGTTATCGCAAACAATGAAGAAGTCAGACAAAACTTTTTATCCTCGACAAAATAATCCCCAGAAATAATATAACACAAATGATAAATAAACATAATTATCATTTATCTGTAAGCAAAGACTTTTTCTGTAAGCAAACCACAACGGCGGTCGTTAACAATGTAGCCCCTCTTCGATTACAGTGCGCACTGCGCGCGCGCATTACAGTTTCGGCGGTAACCCCAGTTACGAGAGTCGCAGGCTTCAAGCCGGTTACAGTACATTGCGCGAGCGAGACAGTCGCGGCTGGCGGGTCGTTGCGTCTAGACGTTTCGCAACCTACGTGCTTTCGTTGGCGCGCCTCGTGCGCGATCCAGTGCGCTACAAGAAATTTGTAGCGGCCATACTGCTCGGCGTAAAATGAATACTTCGTTTTTACACTAGTAACAGTTCTACGAACCCATTTCTCATTTCTCGTCCCACGACTACTGTCCGCCATTTCTCGCGGAAGTTTACTTCCTCGTGGAAATGTGGCCTAATATCAAGTCGTACACTAAAGCATTCCATTGCTTTTTAAACGATGGGTCTTTTGCCTTGATACAGATAAACTATTAGCACAGCTATTAGCTGGTAACATCTTCGCCTGTAAAATAAATGGCGACAGCCGTGGGAATGGATAAGCCGGGATAAAAGTATTCCAAGTCAAGTTATGCAAAGTGGTTTCATAACTCGTAGATGTGTCGTCGGGGGCGCGGCGGCGGCGATGGCGGGACGCGGCGGGGCGGGCGGTGGTGGCGTACCGCCAGCTACCTTTTAAACTTGTCACTAGCCAATGTAACGGGTTTAGCTTAACTATGTTGTTACCTATCTATGAGATATTAAACCATGTTTTATTGCCACAGCACTCAAGTACAGTGCTCTTAGCTTAACTCGTACCGTAGGAAAGTAATCCAATGTGCATCTACCAATTCCACGCATCTCTGACCCTGAGATGTTTCCTACATTTTTAGGGTTCCGTACCCAAAGCGTGAAAACGGAACCCTATTACTAAGCCTTCGCCGTCCGTCCGTCCGTCCGTTCGTCCGTCCGTCTGTCACAGGGCTGTATCTCATGAACCATAATAGGTAGACAGCTGTAAGCCTTCGCTGTCCGTCCGTCCGTCCGTTTGTCCGTCCGTCTGTCACGGGGCTGTATCTCATGAACCATAATAGGTAGACAGCTGAAATTTTCACAGAGTGTGTATTTATTTTGCCGCTATAACAACAAATAGGTAAAATAAAAAAAATAAATTAAAAATACAAAAAATCCTGATTTTTTGGTGTTAAAAATTGTACGATGGTACGGAACCCTTCGTGTGCGAGTCCGACTCGCACTTGGCTGGTTTTTATATCCGGGGCCCTACAATCCCTTTCGTGATGTCCGAACTCTTCAAACCATGGCCAGCCTCTAACTGGAATTCGGATCAACCGCAAAAACATTAATCCTATCAATAACATAAATGTGGAAATGGTAGCCAAGTTCAATATTAAAATATACGTTGTTGGCGACTTCGCTGACAAAATAAAATATTTGAGACCTCAATGGGTGCCAAGTTCTGTAGATAGTTAGGAAATTGGTTTATAATTTATACAAAACAGATATTTAGAATAAATTGCAGTTAGGGCTGTCGTGAAGTCACAGGAAATCTAAGATTTGAAAATTGTAAGAAATGCATTCATTGTCCTGGTCAAGGCACAATTTTGCACGGCGATTGCCATTAAAATAGCGAAATCGTCTTCTAGGCCCTAACGTTTACCTACCCCTTAAGGCGCTAGGATTAGCCAACTACTCGCGCCATACAAATGCACTTTTTAACAAATGTAATAATATGTAGTGAAACGCTTCAGCAAATCCAAATAGAACTCCAGACTGATAATGGATTGTTAATATTTTTTGATTCCATCATTTATTTAAATAAGAATAAAAATAAAAAAGTAGATTTTTCTCATTAGAAATCTGAAAGTAATTCGATTTCTAGATATAAGCAAAAACAGCATATATGCATAAACAAAAAATTCCATTTGCTTTTAGTTTTCTACATTTAGTCAAAAAAGTTCGGAAATGGACACCGATTCCGCAATGTATTTTGTATAGAAAAACGAAACATACATTAACGAAAATACGTTGATTCCTGACAAGGAATCATATATTGTAAGAAGGACACTTATAATCGTCAGACTTAGTTAGTTAACTTGGGGTGCCTCGTCTAACTTTGCGATTTGGCTAGTACCAGGCCCTTAACGTATTAAGATTACAATCAATATTTTTTATCACTTGAGATAGCTTCGTTCAATGTCCGTATGTCTTGATTTTTTTGTAAATATCTGTATTTTTCAGTAAAGAAAAATCTAAAATGAACGCAAAAAAGACAACTTTTTTCCAATGTTTATTAGCCAATATTATCCAATCTAAAACGTTTATTAATAAAAATAAAAAATACATACATAGATTTTTACTATATATTTTAGAATTCAAAATTTCAAAAACCTAGCAATACATCAAAAGCATGGAAACAGTTATCGTCCGTAGTATGGGGAATTGATACGGTATCGACTCTCTATAAGGTAAATGGCTGAATCTGGCTTCACATGCTTAGAGACCAACCCTCTGATGCTAAATATGTCGGTCTGCCCGTGCTAAGTGGATGCGTTATGTAGATTGCCTATATAAAATAGATGCTGATGAATATACCGATTGTCTGGAAACATTGATACCTTTCAATTATGTATAACAATAACCAGTCGGTTTTTTAATTAAATACTTAAATATACCTTAAGTTATATGTGTTACCTAAATCGCATATAACTACGAAATGCAACCAAATATTTGTTCAGTTTTTGTATTGCCAAGTGTGTCGTTCGACCGGAACCCTCGCTTTTGCGGCGGCTCCGTCCGCGTCATCACACGCCACCACTCCAAATTAGGTGTAGAATAAACGTACCCTTAGGGGGTAGCCGAGCCAAGTACTACCAGGGACGGGGAAAAAGAATACGACTGATTTTAGGGAAATTAAAAGTGGATGTTTATTACAAATCAGAATTTAAATACTAATTATACAATGCTAAAGCGGTACATAAATGGTTTCGCTTGGTTAGAAAGTCTGTCTTGTCGAGGCCTCCGTAAGGATAGAAAAACTTTCCTGCCCCGGTGGTTGATTCATTCCGTGGCGGACCACGTCGGTGCGCAGCATGGTGCACGCGGGGGCGGTGCTCGGGGGCGCCAGCTCAGAGCGGCGGCGTCGGCGTGCCTACGCCAGCCACCGGCGTGGCGGCGTGGCTCGGCGCTGCTCGGCGCGGGGCGCATCGGCGCGGCTGCGCGGATGGCCGGCCAGCGTGCTCGGCTGCCTCGCCACGTCGCTGCCGGTGACGGCGACCCATCAGCGAGCCGTGTCTCGGGGAGACGGAAGGCATAACTGGGGCCCACTTGGTGAGCCCCGCAGGAACCGCTGAAGTCAATTTCCAATCACTTAGACGGGCGCTCACAATAAAAATGAGGCGTGAGCACCTTAAAATGGTTACAGGAGTGCTTGAGGAGCTAAAATAGAGCCAGGTCAATAGCGACCAAGGAGAATATGAATTTAAATTAAATGAACAGGGCTGTGAGCAATCGCTAAAAGGTATTAAGTTGAAGTTGGGTTACCGGTAGGTGGACCGCGGTTTGTAGAGGTGCGCTCTTTACGAAGGCTGCTGGTAAAGTGGTCGACCCAAAATGGTCGCCGCATTACGAAATTATCATTTTCGTTTCTTTATTTTTTCTGAGGGTAAGGAAGATTTTAATTAGGTAAAACCACGGAGGGAGGAAGGCGATTGGATTAGCCTTGGCCAAGGAGCTATGAACGCTGTAGTGGCTTACCAAAAATCCACTACGTGTCACAAGCAATTATGTACTGATACTTTCATGCTTCGTTACTTGCATCCATTTATCTTATCGAATATATTTTTTTGTCACCATTACTACTTTTTCAGGCGCCTTATCTACGTAACACAACCACTTTGAACAGGCAGACAGACACATTTAGTTATCGTTACGATTTTTGTCGCGACCTCCTAGACAATATTTGAAAACGATGATGGTTTATATCACCCGCTGTCATAATACTAGGCAACCTACTATGCGGTACTACGCGAAGCGAGGACTACCTTTTACTTACGCACGACCACAGTATATTGAACGACGCGAAAAAAATCATCGCCGCTCCGACTATCTTGTAATCAATGCGATGTGATGGTACCTACAAGTACCCAGGTGGGCTGCAAACGAAGTACCTATTTATTTATATTTCTATGTTCCGCGAGCAATGGAGCGAGCCATGCTGGGACTATCGCTACGGGATACGTACCAAAGTAGTCGATATTGGACACCGGGTGGCTAAGCTCAAGTGGCAGGGGGCTGATCATGTCAGCCGAAGAGACGACGACCGTTGGAGTAACCGTGTCCTACACTGGCGGCCGTGGACAGGAAAACGGTATGTGGGAAGATCACCCGCCAGGTGGGACGACGACATCAAGTGCGTCGGCGGAAAGCAGTGGTTCAGTACCGTTGAAGGCCGGGAGAGGACTGGAGGAAAATTGGAGAGGCGTATGTCCAGCAGTGGACGCAAACACGCTGATTGACTGACTGACTGACTGACTGAGGTCCTCATCGCCAATGTACCTTCAAAAAATCTTTCCTTACGTCCAGAGTGTCCCTACAAATAGCATCGGTCGCAGGGCTCTGGGGAGGCGAGTTAATGAAATAAGGGTTTGTGGAGTGGGCGCTGCGCAGGCGGCGGTCGTGAGGGGGGTGGGGGTGGGGTGGGAGGCGGCGGCGCGTGAGATTGCTCGGGGACTCCCTGAACCCCCTCCCGCATCAGCGAGCGAGGTAATTAGACAGGCCGACAGTCTGATTTTAGGTTTCGTGCTCCATGTCATCTCACGTGAGGCTTTGTTCTGAGCAGGCACTCACTTTCCAGAAGATATTTTCTTTTCTTTTTGTCGTTAATATTGTTTTGTTGTCTGCACTACACATTCGGAATTGGATTGAATCGACCAATGTTCTCGTTTGTTTACGTTGCAGCGAGTGTGTATTTTCACAATGACGGAGTCGTTTTTACAGCGACTCTTCATCGAAGTTGTTTCAAATCAAAATTTCTCGCCGTTGAAAAGATTGCACGGCGCTTGCCGCGAAGGAAACTTTTTCAATTAAACTCGCTTATACTTTGCTCTGAAGAGCGAGTTTAAATGCGAAAGGGTAGTTGGCGCCCCCCCCCCTCCCCGCACCTCCCCTCCCACCCCGCGCCCCGCACCACGCCGAGCGCCACTCGTGGGGTGCGATTTTTGCTGCACAGAACGGACCATGCTTAGGAGTGTCTCGACCGATACGATGTTTCATGTACGGTCGTTTTGTCTGAAATCTATACACCGGAAATAGAGATAAATTTGAGATCTCTTTCTGTCACGCTGAAGTCAACCATAGAGTAAAAGGGACTTAGAAATTCCTTATCTTTCCAGTGTATAGAATTGAGAGGAAACGACCATACACTATCTATACTAATAATACATCTGTAAGGGGTGTTCTTTTAACAGTAAGGGGTTAAGGGGGGTAAGTTGCTTTGTTTTCTAGAATACTTCGTTTGCAGACTTTATGTATGATACAAAGACTGTATGTATGTATGTATGCATAACTCTTAAACCGATCATCCGAATACGATGAAACTTAATACACGTCTATGTAAATACACGGGACACAGGATAGGCTATATATGTCATCTTATCCGAAATTATCCGCGCGGCTCGGCGGAAGGGGCCGCGGCTCTAGGGGGGGGGGGGGGGGGGGCAGGCGCTTACTTTTTAATTACTATCTGCCTTTATTTCAATTAATTTTGAAATATTTAATACAAACCTTAAGGCTGTTCCGACCCATATAAAGTTGTTTGCACACATAACGCATAAAGTATTGCACTTTAAGCTACGAATTATTAATAAAAGTTTAATATAGTCATATTACTTGCAGCGAAAACAATTTCACAATTTCAGGATTATTGGTTTTGTTACAATTTATTTAAATACGATTTTTATTTAACAGCGCCATCTAACGGTGTAAAACTTCTAATCGGCAATTAAAACGAAACCATCAAACCTGAAATTGTGAATATGTTTTCGCTGCAACTACTATGGCTATATTTAATATTTTTGACGAATTCGTACTTCTTGCGTTCTGTGTAAAAAAAACATTGTATGGGTCGGAACATCCTTAAGATAAAAAAATAAATATTTACCTACTTGAAAATTGTAGGTGTTAAAAAGGCCTACAGAAAGTTCCACGATATCATGTAGAGCGATAACTTCGAACCACTCGCCCGATTTATTTGCGTATTTTATCAACATATAGCAACTCTGGGCGCAGTCAGATTCCGGATGGGTTACCGTTTTCAATGTTGAAGGTGGCTGCGGTTCGTATTCCTCATAAAATGAAGGTGGTTGAGGAAACTTTGTTGGTTTTGTATCAATTTCTATGTAACAGTGCCAGTGCAGTAAGGATCTGGCGGCACATGCTTTTAAAATTCGCTCCCAAATGGTTACGAAGCTCTAAATGGGAAATATGCCATATCGGTTCAAAAGATATTGATTACATTTGGTAGATGGACACATAGTCCTGGACCAGCCTTTTGGGTTACTTTTTATCCAGGAAATAATTCAGATCGAAATCAATCCAACACGACATTGACCCGAGCGGAGCCGGGTACCGCAGTTAGTACATAATAAACCGACTTCCAAAAAAAGTCGTCCAAAAAAAATAATATATGTACACTTAAAATATATAATTGCAATTATTGCAGTTACAATTATTGTTATTTGTAATAGTAATAGGGTTCCGTTGTCACCCTTCGGGTACGGAACCCTATTACTAAGCTTGCTTTGTCCGTCTGTCCGTCCGTTACAGGGCTGTATCTAATGAACCGTCATAGTTAGGCAGATGAAATTTTCGCAAAGTGTGTATTTATTTTGCCCCTATAACAACAAATCGGTACAATTAAAAAAATAAGAGAGAAAAATAAAAAAGAGAGGACCCAAACAAAAAATATTTCTTTTGTCTTAAGTCTTGTACGGATCCCTTCGTTTGCGAGTCGGACTCAGTAAGTAAATTTCAGCCAAGGCAGTTTTGTAACTGCGTACATAGTTATAGGTGAGGAGTGCTTGTGTCGCACGCGCGACTTGACGAGGCGAGAGACGAGAGTGGGGCCGCGGCGGGAGCGGGGTGAACACGCGGGGCACGCGCAGCGCTAGTCAAGACAACCTTGGCTAAGGTAGCCCACCTACTCCAAAAATAACAATAATGGTAACTACAATAATTGCAATTATTTTTTTTACTTTTTAGTGTATATTAATTTGTTTTGGAATGCTTTTTTTAAGTCGGTTTTTTATGTTGAAATGTTCGTTTTATTTTATATTTTTAGTGAATATAAACGAATTTGTCTGAATATGGGTAGACCTAGCCGGCATGGATGGCTAATACCACACAACTACCGTTATGATATTAGCCCAATACACCACATTCCCGAAGGAATTCGGTGCCATGCCAGGACCTTCCCTTTATGAACACGGCTACATTGAACTGGATGGAAAACACGAACAATTTTTTATTGCCGCTTCGATCATCTTTTCATCTAATGCGATGGTACCAAACCGGGCGGACTTAAACCCTACCACCTGGTAGGGGAAGGGGACCTACCGTTTACATGGATTCCGAACCATGGAGCAGCTCGCATTCGCGACGAAATGCACTTATCGAACTCAGAAAGAGAAAGAAAGTGGTGCATGTCGGGGCGAGGAATTGAACCTAGACCTCTGGTACGCTAGGCCAGTCCCCGCGCCACTAGGCTACGAGGCGCTAAAATTGGCGTGATATTGATGAATTAGTCCATTTGTCTCGCACATACTTAATGCAAATTCAAGTTTTCTCATTGATGCTATAGTCTGAACAAGATCAAATTACCGCGCACCAGCTTTCAAATAAAAAAAGAATCATCAAAATCGGATCACCCAGTCAAAAGTTCTGGGCTAACAAACATAAAAAATACAGTCGAATTGAGAACCTCCTCCTTTTTTGAAGTCGGTTAAAAAGTTATGGACTTTCAGACATTTAAACCTATTAATTTTATACCTTCCAACCCACTAATAATTATGAATGAGAAGTTTCTTAGTTGGTGTCCTCCTTTCACACAGAAACGGAGCACCAACCCGGCGGGACTAACTCATTCGCGGGCACTGTACAAAACCGTACTGTTGCGCTCTGGGAACTTCTCCTTACAATGCCGCAATGTACGGAAACCTCGAGTAAACTTCTCAGAGAAAATAGCAAGCCAATTTCAAATACGTTCTTCCTTAGGCCTTGCGACACTGAAGAAATAATTACATTAATAGGCTCACTAAAAAATAAGAATTCACAAGACATAAATGGGATGTCTGTATCACTCCTTAAAAAGTGCTATGGACCTATATTAGAAATAATAAAGTTCCTAATAAATTTATCTTTTCAAACAGGATCATTTCCCTCAGCTCTCAAAGACACCAAGATTTTGCCACTTTTCAAAAAAGGAGCAGAATCTTCAGTGGAGAACTATAGGCCTGTTGCAATACTACCAGTATTTTGAAAGGCTATGTATAGCAGGGTAATGATTCTTATTAAATTAAATAAAATTCTTACCGACTCGCAGCATGGCTTTCGCCCGGGAAGATCCATAGCGACAGCCACATACCAACTTACTACAGCCATACTGAAGAGCCTTGACGAACAGGAACAAGTTGCGGGTTTGTTCGTCGACCTGTCCAAGGCGTTTGACCTCGTAGACCACGGGTTGTGACTAAATAAATTAGAACACTATGGAATACGGGGGATAGCTCTGGACTGGTTCCGAACTTACCTGCACGATAGAAATGCAAAAGTAGCTGTAAAATGCATGTATGACCGCAAATTGTCGGATTCAATCTCGGAGCCCTTTAAAATTACGCACGGAGTTCCACAGGGTTCCATATTGTCGACACTGCTTTTCCTACTCTTCATTAATGATCTACCGGATACAATAAAAAGCGCATTATTAATATTGTACGCAGACGATGCTAATGCAATTGTTAAAGCAAAAGATAAAAAAGAATTGCTAAACAAGTTGGAATACTGCTCAATAGCTTTATTCGACTGGTTCACAGCAAACAAGCTCTTGATGAATAAAGCTAAAACGGGATGTGTGCAATTCACTATCACCAATAAGGGGGAACTTGGAAATAATATGAGTGTTCGATTATTGGGCGATGTCATCGAGTTCCAAAAGTCTCACAAATTCTTAGGTCTTACGCTCGATGACAACCTCAGATACACGGACCATATCGACACTGTATGCAACAAACTAAGCAAAGCATGTTACTGTCTCAGAATTCTAGCCCAATCATGTGACACTTATACATTGATAAACGCCTACTACGGATATTTTCACTCAATAATGACGTTTGGGTTGGAATTCTGGGGAGCGGTTGGCGACGCCCACAAAGTATTCGTACTGCAAAAGCGTGCAGTACGAATCATAAGCAAGTCTGCGTGGGGCGACCACTGCGAACCAATATTTAAAAAACTTAGATTGCTAACGATGTACGACGCTTACGTAAAGAAGGTCGCGCTGTTTGCGAGGTGCAACGCGTCGGAGTACGACACGCGCTCTCACTCCTATCCGACCAGACACAAACAACTGCTACTGGTACCAGCTCACAGCACTGCGAAATTCCAAAAGAGCTTAAAATTCAAGGGCACCAACATATTTAATAAACTGCCGCTAGATATACAACTAGAGGAAAGTGAAACTCTCTTTAAAAGAAAAATGAGCAAATGGCTCCTCACTAAAACGTTTTACGACCTAATTTTTTTCAATTCAGATGTTTAATATTTATTTTAATTCTTTATTTAATTTTTATAGATCAATATTTATTGGAAATGTTTAAAATCGTATAATTTGATAATTTAATAATGAATGTTTGATTAATGATAAGATATTGTGATATTTATTTGTATTTTCTATGACGAGGTGTGAAATGTTATGCTATCTTTTGATTCATTCCCATTAGCACCAAATAAATGATTTGATTTGATTTGATTTGATTTGATTTGATTTGATTTGATTTCCTTTCAAAGAAAAAGAAAGGCTACGTGATGAGGAAGATGCAACATGTCCACAAAAAAGACAATATGCATAGTGTATGATATGGTAAGATTTACGAAAATGTTGATATCAAAACGACTTATAGCTAAAAGTAAATCACGACCGCTGTAGTCAAAAATCTAACAAAAACCAAATAGATTATAAATCTTGATTAAATAAGCTATGTCTGATGACTAATCGTTTTAAGATTTTCTTACTTTATCATTGCGTAACAAACCACCAAAGTTATTGTATAAAACGCGCGAAAAATTCGAACTTTCGGACCTTATAACTTAGAAACCAAACACAATTTTGCAATGCCAACGGTCATCAGGCATCTAGTTCGATCAAATAATGCTCTTTTGAGCAAAATTTGGGATCTCTGATAAGAAATCTGGGTGTGATCTTCTTTCCCTGTTTGTATGGAGAGTTAAGCGGGTTGGGCCACCTTAAAATCCTCGTTTAGCTCTCATCCGCGCCATAAGGAACAAAGATAAAAATATATATTTTTTAACTTATCACTCACCTTGAAAATCGAGATTGTTCGAACAACAATGTAAGTTTTAAATATAAGTTTTGCGAAAATAATAAAGAACAGTTGCTCCAATAAAAAGGAAAGGAATTTCGTAAATAATAATTTTCCTTCCCCACCGGGAGCCGGTAACCAAATTAAATGCGTGGCGAGTAATCTGCGGGCTGGGATAATAGCATTTAAATAAAGACTCATCGAGTGTCGGCCGAATGAAAAACGATTTGCTTAAACTGCTTCCCAATTTCCCAGCGCGCGACCTTCCCAATAAACTCTCTTTTATGGCTGCTTCATTTTTTATTAGGTCGAATATGACGAGGTGGCCCCCGCCGCCACCGCTACCGCCGCCGCTACCGCCGCCGCTACTGCCCCCGCCGCAGCCGCTGCAGGAAGCATCGATTTGCGACTTCCGATCGCAGTTAAAACTGCTGATTCTCAGCTCTTCGAATCGACTGGCCAACACTGGCTGAACAAACAAGCTCGTAATGTACAACGATTTCTTAGTTTATATTGTATTTGGAGATTTCTTGCAGTACATATACAAATTCAGATGCCTTTTTAAACGTTAAAGTCCGCAAATATTAATTTAATCGAAAACCTCAGTTTGTAAATAGGTAAACGAAAAGAAAACATTCAATCGCATAAAGTCTTGTTCATCTAATAGGTATTCCGGGAGGTCACGACATTTTAGGTCACGATAATGTAAATCACAAGTTAGAGACCAACCCTATGATGCTAAATATGTCGGTCTGCCTGCGCCAAGTGGTTGCATTAGCTAGATTGCCTATACACAATATATGTTGGTATGTACCTGCTAATGAATATACTGATTGTCTGGATATATTAATACCTATTCATGATACAACAATAATCAGTCGGTTTTATAATGTAATACCTTAATATAAACTATATGTAATATAATATTATATATTTTTTTATGCGACCTGACATGGATGGCTAATACCACACAACTACCGTTATGATATTAGCCCAATACACCACATTCCCGAAGGAATTAGGTGCCATGCCAGGACCTTCCCTTTATGAGCACGGCTACATTGAACTGGATGGAAAACACGGACAATTTTTCATTGCCGTTTCGACCATCTTTTCATCCAATGCGATGGTACCAACCCGGGCGGGCTTAAACCCTACCACCTAGTAGGGGAAGGGGACCTACAGTTTTACATGGATTCCGAACCATGGAGCAGCTCGCATTCGTAACGAAATGCACTTATCCAACTCAGAATGAGAAATAAAGTGGTGCATTACAAGTACTTATACTCGTATATGTTTCGGAAGATATGACAGTAGAAATAGTGAAAAGAGACAAGTCCCTAGTCTAGTCTGCACGAATTTAGAATGAAATGTATATGAATTGAGATAATTCAGTTCCACACTCGATAGCCTTATTTTCTTGAACTCCCAAGCAATAATAATGGTGACCAGAGTGTAGGGTAGACTTAGTACATGGGTTAGTAAACTTTTTGAGAGGTTAGTTCATGACAAAATTTATCCCTTATTAGCTTCCTAAATTATCGAACAGCAACGCGGCTTTTCAACGGCCAGTAACTTGCTAATTTACTAAAACTATTTATTTAGAAACATGCGATCCATGTTGGCGTTGGATTTGGTTAGGTTCGACGCTTTCTGTATTCAAAATGAATTGTTTCTCAGCCTCAACGATTGCAAGGTTATCACGTTCACCAAAAATACAAATTTAATTACATACACCTATTGCCTTCAGCAGCATTGTCTGGACAGAGTACACGGTATCAGGGATCTAGGTATATTATTTGACTCGAAGCTACATTTTGACCAATATGTTGATAATATAGTCAACAAAGCCTATTATATGCTGGGATTTGTCTATAGAACTAGTAAGCCCTTCCGAAAACTTGAAACTTATCTCCTTTTGTATTTTACACTTCTTCGATCCCAGCTGGAATTCCGCACCATTGTTTGGAATCCACTCTATGAAGTTTATGTAAGTAAGTTAGAGGGTGTACAGAAAAAAATTCTGAGATGCCTTAGCTATAGATTGAGTGATCCAAAAAGCTCATATGCCAAAATGATTACTCGCTATAAGATATGTAATCTTCACGAAAGATGTGACTCTATATATTATTTACTCTATATAAGATCTGTAATAATATAATCGACTCCCCTAGCCTTCTCGAACTGATAGATTTTAGAGTCCCGCTAAGAAGCACTAGATTTAATGCTTTATTCTACCTTATAGTAACGTACGCACAAATGCTGGTGTTAGAGATCTTGTTAGACGAATGTGCCAGCTGTACAATGAAAAGATGATTAACTCAGATTTGTTTTTCGACTCTACACGTACATTTAAATATAATGTCAGAAATCTCAAGCTATTGTAAGCAAACATATGTACCAACTATATATCTTATTCCTATATATGTATGTTCCTAGTTTGTAATTCCGCATGCACCACCTTTTCTTTAATGTTTTCTTATGTATCAGTGAGGAATAGCTTTGGATGCGAGCAAATTTTAATTATTTGTTATTGTTACTGCTTTCATTATTCGTGTCTGTATTTCCATATAAATAAATCAATCAATTTATTAAATAAATAAAGACCCACGCGCGGATCGGTCAGTTTGGTATGCATTACTTAGTTTGGCAATTTACCAAAATGTTGAATGAATTACATTGATAAAATTAAGAAAAATATATTTTACTGCCACGGCAATCGATTACAAAGAGAACGACCAAAATCCGAGCAAAAACAAAACCGGCCGGAAACCTAAATGTCTACTAAAATGAACCGTCTCGTTTCAGGCTCTCGTAAAAAGAAGATTAAAACCGTCAAGAAATTAAGGAATGTTATCATTTATCATCTCCGGAAGGGTGGAAATAAAAAACGTAAGCGCTCGCAGAGCAGTACAGTACAGATTTGCAAATGATATCTGCGCCGAGCCTCCGCCGCCGCCGCCGCCGCCGCCGGTGAGGGAGCGCAGCCGAGAGCCTTATCGCCGGCAGAGCCTCTGGTGACGTCGCCAAATTAACTTTGTCCTCTTTGGGAAAAAATCGTGTCCACCGAAAGGATAAGGACAAGGGAATTTTCCCTTTGTACCTTTTAGTCGAGTTTTAGCGTGAAGGATTACGGCGGATGAAGGGCGGGGGGGCGCGGGGGGGAGCGGGGAGGGCGCGGCGGCGGCGGAAAATGGCACTAAAACGTGTAAGAGGATTCTTTGCGAAAATTTCCGCAGAATGAGGCAGCTTCGGCCTCGGTGACCGAACTGTTTGGCTCGAGGTAAAAAGTAATTTGGCGAGAGATTAGAGATTTGCGGATGAGATAGTTTGGAGAATTTTGGAGCGTTAGTTTTCCCTTCTTGCTCGGTTTGTATTTCTTTTGTGCGAGCAGCTAGTTTCACTGGGAAATAATAGCTGAATCTGCTCTGATTTTATCCATTGTGTTATGTGTAATCCTCCTTATTGATACTGACGCTTGAAATTTAAATCAAGTCACAAAATAAAATAACACATAGCTAAAGAAAAACATCGTGAGACAACCCGCTGGCTCGGTGATGTTGGACTCTCGACCAATAGCGCACTGATACAGCTATGGGCTCGTCACTCATTGTAAAGCGTAAATAGAATATCGGTGCTCGGGGGCCAGAAGAGGCATCCTTGATGACGTTTTTGATCATGCAAATGCGATAAATACAGAAGTCGTCGATAGAGTGCAGCCCCGCGTATCGTACGGACGATAACGAAGCACTAAGCTGTCGGGCGCGGCGGCGGCGGCGGCGGGGGCGGCGGCGGCGGCGGCGGCGGCGGCGGCGGGGGCGGCGGCGGCGGCGGCGGCGGCGGCGGCGGCGGGGGCGGCGGCGGCGGCGGCGGCGGCGGCGGCGGCGGGGGCGGCGGCGGCGGCGGCGGCGGCGGCGGCGGCGGCGGCGGCGGGGGCGGCGGCGGGGGCGGCGGGGGCGGCGGCGGGGGCGGCGGCGGCGGCGGGGGCGGCGGCGGCGGCGGCGGCGGCGGCGGCGGCGGCGGCGGCGGGGGCGGCGGCGGGGGCGGCGGCGGCGGCGGGGGCGGCGGCGGCGGCGGCGGCGGCGGCGGCGGGGGCGGCGGCGGCGGCGGCGGCGGCGGCGGCGGGGGCGGCGGCGGGGGCGGCGGGGGCGGCGGCGGGGGCGGCGGCGGCGGCGGCGGCGGCGGGGGCGGCGGCGGCGGCGGCGGCGGCGGCGGCGGGGGCGGCGGCGGGGGCGGCGGGGGCGGCGGCGGGGGCGGCGGCGGCGGCGGCGGCGGCGGCGGCGGCGGCGGCGGGGGCGGCGGCGGCGGCGGCGGCGGCGGCGGCGGCGGCGGCGGCGGGGGCGGCGGCGGGGGCGGCGGGGGCGGCGGCGGGGGCGGCGGCGGCGGCGGGGGCGGCGGCGGCGGCGGCGGCGGCGGCGGCGGCGGCGGCGGCGGGGGCGGCGGCGGGGGCGGCGGCGGCGGCGGGGGCGGCGGCGGCGGCGGCGGCGGCGGCGGCGGGGGCGGCGGCGGCGGCGGCGGGGGCGGCGGCGGCGGCGGCGGGGGCGGCGGGGGCGGCGGCGGGGGCGGCGGCGGCGGCGGCGGCGGCGGGGGCGGCGGCGGGGGCGGCGGCGGCGGGGGCGGCGGCGGCGGCGGGGGCGGCGGCGGCGGCGGCGGCGGCGGGGGCGGCGGCGGGGGCGGCGGCGGCGGGGGCGGCGGCGGGGGCGGCGGCGGCGGCGGCGGCGGCGGCGGCGGCGGCGGCGGCGGCGGCGGCGGGGGCGGCGGCGGCGGCGGCGGCGGCGGCGGCGGCGGCGGGGGCGGCGGCGGCGGCGGCGGCGGCGGGGGCGGCGGCGGGGGCGGCGGCGGCGGGGGCGGCGGCGGCGGGGGCGGCGGCGGCGGCGGCGGCGGCGGGGGCGGCGGCGGCGGCGGCGGGGGCGGCGGGGGCGGCGGCGGGGGCGGCGGCGGCGGCGGCGGCGGCGGCGGCGGCGGCGGCGGCGGCGGCGGCGGCGGCGGCGGGGGCGGCGGCGGCGGCGGCGGCGGCGGCGGCGGCGGCGGGGGCGGCGGCGGCGGCGGCGGCGGCGGGGGCGGCGGCGGGGGCGGCGGCGGCGGGGGCGGCGGCGGCGGCGGCGGCGGCGGCGGCGGCGGCGGCGGAGGCTCGGGGGGTCCGTATCGCCCTTTCTAGACAATTTGCTTAGAATGGAAACTCGTAAAATGTGAAAGCTTCGAGCGTGCGAGCTGCAGATTACATTTCAATCAATCTCGAGCACCGATCGGGCTCGCTCTCCAGCGCTCGATCATGTCTACTCGGTGCCGGAGTCTCCTTTCATTCATTTCATTTAATCACATATTGCAGAATCAATTAGATTCGAGTGAGATTGAGATTTTTATCAGAAACGATTTCGAGAAATATGGATCAAATTATAATGGAAAAGATATTATTTCAAATTTTACTCTGGTAATCTTACTTCAAATAATATATGTCTGAACGATTTGCCTCACACGCTTTGGATTATTTTTACAGCATGTTTACAGGTTCGAAATATGTCCAAATATGTCTTTATTTCCAAAATAAATAAAAACAAAAACTGAATCGATCCTAATGCCTGTGACGAATCCTTTAAGGCTGCTTCGAATAGAACTGCGGAATAACTTTCGCTCTGTTTCTTTAGTTCGAGCGTAAATCTACTTTCCAAATTATTGTAAACATATATGATTACTAGCTGAGGTCCCAGGCTATGCTCTGGTCAATGTCGTTTTGGACTGATGTCGGGCTGAATTATTTTCAGGATCAAAAGTAGTCCAAAGGGTTGGGTCAAAATTTGGTTGAGGATTTAATCAAAATCGTTTGAGCTGAAATTTCATGTTTTGATGAGCAACATCCAAACGTTCTCACTTACAGCTTTGTGATCATTTGATGACAACTTAAAAAAAATAATGATGAAAGCATGTGCCGTAAGAACATTCCTGCACTGGCAGAGCATTCCTACATTAAAATAGATAGCATACCAACACAGTCAGTCAGTCAGTCAGCGTGTTTGCATCCACTGCAGGGCCAAAACGGCCGGGATTAACCCTACCACCTACTAAGTAAGTAAAGAAGGGGACCTACAATTTTACGTGGAATCCATCCCACAGCCAGCCTCAACATCGAAACCTTTTTAATACCTACGATTTTCGAGTAATTCGTTTTAATTTTTAAGGTTTGTATAAAATATTTAAAAATTATAACCTAACACTTTCAAGTAAATCTGATCACAAACAAATATATTCCATACAAACTTTGCCACCCTTTAAGGGGTTGGATTTGAGAGAATGCTGAAACAAGTGTTAGATTAAATATTTTATATAGCATTAAGACTCTATAATAAAAAAAACCGTACGAATTTTGCCCGGGGGTCGAATTTTGGGAAAAATTTAAATAGATGTTAGATTCATTATATTAAATAGCATTAAGACTCAGTTTAAAGTAAATCAGACCACAAACAAAAAAAAAACCATACAAATGTTTTCACCTCTTTTCACCCCCTAAGAGGTTGAATTTCCAAATATCCTATCTTATTAATTGTAGACATCAAACAGGGAACATCTGTGCTAAATTTGAACTTTCTTTCTTCTTTCCGGGTGTTGATAAGTCAGTGAATCAGCCCTTATTTTTATATGCATAGATATAGATTATTTGTGGAATTGGACATGGGTCCTTGGCCGTGATGTATTAACTCCAAACTTCACATGGCAACCGGATTCCATGCCAGGATCTTCCTAATGTTGGACTGGATACAATAAAAACCGACTTCAAAGAAAAAGCACTAAAAATAAAGAAATTCATCGCTGTGTTTTGCTGAACAAACTAATGTTAAAATATGACACATTCCAGTGCAGTGTACTGTCTGTAGATGATAAATAAACAATAAACAGTTGCATTAGCGGTTTGTTGTACTTGCAGTTCATCCTTCGTCTAAGGCTCCTCACGTCTAGAATATGGAAATTAATATTATTCCGAAAATTCAGGAAATTCCATAGGTTTACAATGGAAAGACATACAGAGACAACTAACGGATGTTACCGACCGTCAGTTGGTCTCATCCGTCGACCACGGACGAAGAGGAACCGACAAAAAACTTCGCCGTGAGTCAACTTACAAATATGGATTTATTTATTCGTACTTTAACTATTTAACTGAAAAAGAGTTAAATTGAACACTGTTTATGAGTAAACGTAAAAGTAAAATTATATGTCGAACAACAGTGAAAACACAAACAAATACATTTTTTTTCTTATAAAACATTTAAATCCCTTCTTCTACAGAAAAGTATAATATTTTGAGAGCAGCCTTAACAATAACCATTTGATTGTTGCAAAAGCGGCTTCCTCTGGCTGGTCTACTCTTGGCTGGAGACTATTTCAGCATTCCCTCGGAAGCTGTCTCCTCGCGCCCGCTACCGCACCCCACCCTGCTATTAGCATGCAGCGTGTTCTTATCGCATACTCCGCAGCTCCCTTCCGTTTCGTGCTCTAGCTCGCTGCGAGCAGGCGCGGCGGCACACCGCCGCCGCCGCCGCCTCCGCCGCGGTCTCAACCGCGTCACCGTCGCCGTGCACCACCCGCCCCTCACCCCCCCCCCCCCTCACCCGCGACCGACGCTGAGCCAGTGGCTGAGGCTCCCGCTACATTTCTTTATGCGTGAAAACTTCTTTAGGTGAAACTTCTTAAGGCGTGGAAGCGCAAGTTGGCTTGGATCAGACGAAAAAGACGGTTCCGTCCCCCCAAGAACGAATATTACAATTCCACCACCACCTGCATCTAAACACAGACTACGTGATGCGAGCTGTAAGTGTGGAGAGAACTGTTTCGGGTACTAGAGTCACCAAACTGTCTTGGATTCAGTCCGGTTTGGTGACTCATTCGGAGAAATCGAAGGCTTCGTTTGTTCCATTCGAGACCAGATAATTGTCACGCGTAACTTTTAGAACCATATAATGGAAGATGGATGGATCGGTTGATACTTGCCGAGCCTGTGGGCAATCAGGTGATGATTTTGGACAATAATACAATTAGAATTTCAGTCGGCCTCCGTCTCGGGTGCGACGTCGTAAAACCTCATACCTGCACCTGTGGTGTGAATGTGGAGACCAAAGAGTTGCATGCGCTTTATTGTAGCATAAGCGCTGGCCGATTTCCACGTAATACAATGTTAAACGAGATTATCAGACGCGCACTTGCCTCGATACATATTCTATCCATACTGGAATCCAACCTTTCACGCAACGATGGGAAACGGGTAGACGGGATGACCCTAATTCCCTGGTCAGAGGGCAAATCTCTCGTTTGGGATGCCACATTTGTAGACACATTGGCCCCTTCACGCCACTCTCCGCACTCAGCATCCAAAGTAGGTTCGGCTGCCAAGTCAGCAGCAAGTTTAAAATTAAAAAAATACCAGGCAATAAACGATCAAAATTATTTATTTGTTCCTTTCGCGGTTGAAACCTTCGGCCCGTGGTGTGAGAGCGCCAAATCCTTTATTTATGAAATTGGAAAGAAAATTATGGACTTAACAGGAGACAAAATGTCAGCAAATTATTTAACACAAAGACTGAGCATTGCTATCCAGAGGGGCAATGCAGCAAGCGTGATGGGAACACTGCCATACGTGTCGCCGCTGGACGAAGTCTTTTACTTTTTTTTTTCATTTTGTTATTTTTTTTTATTTATTAATGTTATCAAATAAATATCTGTTCCCATCAGGTGATACCATCATGACTTTCGATGGTTCGCGCCTAGTGAACGTTGAGTATCTGGAACGGCATAATCAAGTAGCCAAAATAGTCAACTAGCAACTTGCCACTAAAATTGACGTCATCGACTGAGTATTGCCATATTGTAAATACAAACCAGAAAACGTAGAGAAGGGTCCAAAATCGAGCTTTGAAATCGGACCATACAAACCGATAAGTTGATTAAGGCAATTAGGTACCCAGATTTTGTGTTAGTCGACACCAAATCCAATGAGATCTTCTTCGTAGACATAAAGATACCTTATGACAAAACCTTCGATAATACTGAAAATAAGATGGGTCAGCATCTTATTTTTACGAGAATACCGCTAGACGTGCACTGAAAACCACCATCATGCCAATTGTTACAATACAATGTCAGCATAGTTGTTAGCTATAACTACTTCTTTTATATAATTTGGAATTACTACAAAACTTACCACTGGCTCACGCGCCCTCGCGCCGCGCCAGCGCCGCCATTGCCGCCGCACCGCCCCGCTGCCGCCGCCGCGCCCGACAGGATGCGGCGCACGTTGTAATGCCCTGGTTATTGTTATCTTATCTGGATTACGATAACGCTGCCACTTTTACAATGCGGCGAGTGTGCATAGTGGCATATCAATTTCACATGATGATCACATGCGTCATTTCATTTTAATCATCATCAATATTTGATAAAACTATAAATTTACGGGCAAAACTCGATTAGAGAAAGGTAAGTAACGATAAAAGCATAAAAAATATGACATTACAAGTTGAAGTAGGTTGAGCGCAATCATCGTTGGAGATTACTGTAATGTCTTTAGTTGTAAATATAACGTTAAAGATCTGCTGAAAGACGAAATTGAACCATATTTTTTACGTAAATTAAGACCTTTTTAAATTTAAAAACTGTCAGTAATTTAAATTTACATTAAATAAAGTTTCTTAGCCTTTTTCTAATGTAACTGGACATGGATGGCTAATACCGAACTGACCGTATTAGCCTAACACACCACATGGGAACTAGGTGCCATGCCAGGACCTTCCTTATATTGCTCGGGTACATTGAACTGGATGGAAAACACGGACATTTTTTATTGCCGCTTCGACCATCGTTCATTCAATGCGATGGTACCAACCCGGGCGGGATTCAGCCATCACCTAGTAAGTAAGGAAGGGGAAAGTTTTACGTGGAATCCGAACCACGGCCAGCCTCAACGGTTGAAAACGGTTACCCATCCAGAACGTAACCGCGCTCAGAGGTGCTGCCCCAGCTTATCGATTCGCAAGGCGTCGCACACTGAGTTGCCGGAGCTGACAAAAGCTACCTAAACAGCTTTAACATTTTTTGAAATTCCTGTGTCCACCGTGTGCCCACTTATAGAGGGATTAAAAATACTCCTTCCTGGACATCTGAACTTTGAGTTCTTCAATCACCTCGCACAATAGCTTCAAGCTGCGCGGTCATACGATATCAAAATGTAAATCCACGCCGATTTCATTTCAAGGTTGGAGAGATTTAATTAAATTGCAGCTTAATGTTGGACGTGCTGGATATATCCTTCCCCGGAGAGTCGCAGGCGAGAGCAAATTGCGTCGGATCTTACAACATCCTGAGGGAGTCAAGGTAACGGCTACTTCGGCGATTAATGGGCAGAGCCTCCGCGCTTTTGAATTAATTTTATGTACTGGAGAAAGTGCTCATTTGTTTTTGCGCTACAAGGAAAATCTGCATTATCGTATGTATAGTATGGAAGCGAATTTACGAGAACAGTATTAAATCTAAATAATATTAATTAAATAGGAATAATAACTATTATATACATCATTCTAAATGGCTCTTTCAATGTGAGAAAATAAATATATTCTATTAGGTCACAATGTCTCAGTATTGCCAAAATTAAAAACAGCAGCGCGCTGTAAACATCGTAACTCACTAGCTGGCCCCGACTGAGCGCGCCCGCCCTCACCCCGGCGGTGTGAGCGGTGTGAGCGGTGTGGGCGGTGTGGGCGGTGTGGGCGGGCGGCTCGCTGGGCGGCGAGACACGACCGAGCGCTGGGCGGACGAGCGGCGACAAATCATTCATCTAGCCTGTGCTCAAATAACACGCTCTTGTTTGTATCAACTTTATTCGCTGATGGTATATATTGATGTCCGCTATGCTTGTTTTAAAACGATGCCGAGAACAGAGTGTTGCTGTTTCATTTATATGTATATGATGTACAAATGGAACTAGCTGCTTGCAGTAAGCGTAGATATGATCATTGAACCAAATGTCATTTCTCATTTGGTCATTTGTATTCATCAATTTAATTCCATTTATTTAACTTTTTGGTAGTCAAACTACACTAAGTTACCTCACAAAGTTCCACGGATTCGATCAACCCAGTAAATAAGAACCCGCAAAGAAACTTCACCGTTTTCCGTTTTATTTTTAAATTATGAAATATATACTTAGATCTAAATGCTACTCCCAAACAATTCCTTGGAAGAAAAAAATAAGGCAAAGAACAAAGACAAAAGAAACAGCAACCGTCAGTTAAAATTCCTTACAACAAACGTGTCTAATATAAACCGTTAGAAAAAGACACATAAAAACTCAATAATAAGCCTTTTACGTTAAAACATTATTCTTCTTCTCTACTTATATAAAAGGGAACGTCTGTCCACATGCGAGAGGAAATCTCTGTAACCACGTGTGTAACGTGTGTAACCAGTGCGGAATACCTACTCTTCTATATGTATTTTGTTCGGGAGGGTATAGGTTCGAATCCTGAAATCACAATTTGTTTTTCTATTTTTTTTTTATCTCGCACAACATGGATTCGACATAATAGATCTAATTTTTTTTTCTGGTTTTTTTACGTAATAGTTTAATGGCAAAACGATTTTCCTAAGGAACAATTTTAATTCATGGTAGTCAGTGCGAGAAATTTTGTTCTCGAGTACGGCTGAGTTATATCAATGTTCAAACACGTCACGTTTAGCGATCCGCATCGATTTCCTTCAATACTGTCCATACAAAGTGACGTGTTTAATCATACGCTGACATTGATATGCAATTCCATTCGAAACTTTGGGCGAAGACGTTGGGTTTACAGCGCCATCTCCACCCGGATAGAGGCGTTTATTTAGTTTATTAGTATTAGCGATTAGAAGTTGTACACCGTTATATCAAAGATGGAGCTGTAAAAAGGAATTCTGAAAAGAAAAAAGAAATTACCGATATTCTGCAAATATATTATCGCCGCAACTATTTACTATGGCATTATATAACTTTATAATTATATTATTTGCTTTTGTGTACAAAAACTTTGTATAGGCCAGAACAGGATTAAATTAGGCATGGAGAACTATCTTTTGTCTCAAAGAAAATCTTGAAACGTATGAAAATGTGTATGGGTAACCCGTAATATCTTCAAACTAGGTATAAGAAAACGCACCTGTTTTTTAATGAATAGTTTCTATGGTTTGGTCAAGAATATGAGTCTGGTGTTGGTCATCACTGATTGCACTTATGTATCTTCTTTCCAGACTCGCTAATTGTACAGACACGCATGGCTTTATTATTCCCGCAACTTTAGGGCTAATTAGCATCAGTGGGCCCATTCAGGTAAGAGTGACTTCGAGTTCGGGAGTGAGTTAACCTAAAAATAGCTGGCAATTATATAATCAGTTGATATTTAACGACGAATTCGATCTTGAGAAATTGACGAATTGGCCCCCATGCAAAATTATGAGAGGGGTGTGCAAATAAGCAGTGGTATGAAATGCTTATAAAGTTTGGTTTCCACGTCTAGCCTGATTCCGCTCACAACTAAAAAGCTACATGAAATAACTCTAAATTACCAGAGCGGTGAGCATTAGGGTGAAATGCTTATAACTTGAGAACCACTCACCCGATTTATATGCGAATTGTATCTACGTTTGGCATCTCTGAGTGCGCTCGAGTTACGGATGGGTGACCGTTTTAGGTGTTGAGGCTGGCTGTGTTTTGTATGCCACGTAAAGCTTTTGTTCACCTTTCGTAGGGTTAATTCCACCTGGGATGATACATACCATCGCATTGCTTTAAAAAAAGCTGGGAGTCCTCAACAGGGTGCGTCAGTACTCCACGCCTGACCAAAAACTGCTTCTTTACAAGGCGCAGATAAGGTCTTGCGTGGAGTACTGTTCGCATTTGTGGGACGGCTCAGCTAAGCACCTGCTTGGCTCTCTGGACTCGATACAGCGTCGGGTCGTGCGTCTCGTTGACAACCCCGAGGTATCCCTAAATTTGGAGACCCTTTAACTCAGAAGGGATGTAGGGTCTCACTCTGTCTTCTATCGTCTTTAGCATGGAGAATGCTCGTCGGAGCTGCATAACGCTGTTCCTCCGTCCCCTTTCTACCTTCGGTCAACGCGGAACAAGGAGAAAATGCACAAATTCACAGTCGACATTACAAAAATAAGAACTCACTGATCCTCTAGATCCTTTATCCATAGGGTCGGTAAACAATGGAATAAACTCCCTTCCGAGGTATTTCCCCCAAATTACGACCTGGGGTCCTTCAAGCGTGGTGTGAAGAAGCACCTGGCCGGCCGGCATGGTTTTCGCAGCCCCCCTGAATGTTCAAAAACCCATGGGCGTCGTCGGGCACTTTGAGGTCCTGGCGTACGCCATATGCCGCGCTTAACATAAAAAAATTGAAGGAATGCATAATCGGGGCATGAATATTGTCGTGTTTTAGATCCATTTGAATGTGGAAGTGTCATTGCGGTAAGATCCTGGTGAAGCTGGTACTCTTCGACGGCATCTTCTGGTGATGACAATCGTTGGCCACGTATTGGTTAAAACATTTTGGGAACAGAATAATGTCACAAGGTGCCAGGTCGGGACTGTATGCAGGATTACTTATAAGTTCTACGTTTTTAACCTTTGAAAATTCGTATTTCTGCATGGCCGTCTGAGAACTGGCATTGTTGTGATGCAAGATGATGCTGCGTTTACTGTTATTTTTACGGAGTTCGTCATTTACTTCCATCAAACAGATGGTGTTATACAAATCACTATTCACAGTCTCCAAAGCAACAGTCTGCACGCCTGTCTGTTTCATCATACGGCGCATCATTTATGTTTTTGTTGTAAAAAGCTGACCATCACAAAATTAGTCACAAGATTGACGCGATAGTCGCCTTTCATAGTGTTTTATCGTCAAAAGCAGTTTGAGGCCGAGCAAGGCTTTGTAAACTTTCAAAATAACACTTAAAATCGTATTAAATTATGCTACGAAAATTTTCATAAGTTAATACCATGGTGATATAGACACGCATTTTTTTAAATGACGCCACAATGCAAAAACAAGTGACAGTGAGACAAACTAACAAGACAAAACAGCCTAAGAACCGATTGCACGAAGAGAGGGATGAGTAAACAATGTTCAAACACGTCACTTTTATTGAACCGCATAGAGTTCCTTCCATACTCTCCATGCAAAGTGACGTGTTTAAGTTGACGATGATTTCGATTTTTTGCCCTTTCGTGCACTCGGCCCTATGCGTTATAATACCAAATTATTTAATTACTTTTTCGATATTGTTTAGCTAAGTTGGCAGTTCCGAAAACGTATAGTGTGCCCTATGTATTATAAATGGAAATGTTATAATATTTATTTTTTCAAGCAATATAGGCTCCTTCCGTTATGATTAAAAAGTAGAAGATAAATTACATCGTTATTGACCAGCCTTTTCGACTAGCCATTTGGGCTACTTTTTATCTAGGAAATAATTCACCTCGACATCAGTCTAAAACGACATGGACCCGAGCGGAGCCGGGTACCGCAGCTAGTTTTTAACATAAAAGGTAGTCGTAGAGCCACTTTATTTCGAGCAATTTCAAAGAAAGTTATGCAATGTTCCCCGTGTTGAGATGCGCTAAAACAATTCCCACATATTTAAAAATACTCGCAAGGCTTGTTTTCCATGACCTGAAAATACAAGCAAAACCTTGCCTTTGCAAACCCCCCCCCCCCCTGTATCCGCGCTACTGTGAAAATAGAGCTATAAAGCTTGTTGAGGCAGACATTATAAACGTCTGAAACTATTGCAATAGCTTGAATACAAAATCAAAATGTCGAAAGCGCAGGATCGCGCAGGATGTGAAGCGAGCGATCTTGCAGCTGTAGTGTTACCGGAATTAGATCACAATATACTTTATTTTACTAAACAAGTACGCGGTTTTTTTCATAAATATATAAAATATGTAAACATAAAGTATAAAGTTTTCTTTCTTTGATTAAAGTGTCCTTGCTTCGAGGGCGGTTCTAAATATATATCGTTTTTGAAAATCGATTACAAACATATACAGAGCATTAAATTTGTGTTTTTTTTTTCGATAATAACTGATTGATAACTTATCTTATGAAATAACTTGTTTATAATTTGAAGGTCATATTCCAATGTATTTAAATTTACTGAGCATACGAGGTTGGATTCAAATTAAATGTGGAAGAAGCCTTACCACCTTTAAAGGCGAGCCTATTGCCCTGATCCCTGGTTGTCTTGAGATGATATTTACGTGGATAAATTGCTTGTTTATGTATTCCTAATGGTATCGTAAGCCGCTAGAACGGCGCGGTCGTATTTTCAGATAGTCGCCCATTACACACGCAGACGCGTCTCCCAGACGAAATACACATATTAAGTTGACTTCATTTAGCGTTTTATATTGGGTTTTACTAATTGATATTTATCATATCTATCACTAAAATATAATCTAAATGCACTTCAGACACTTTGCTTTAATAATAAGAATTAATTAATCTATACTGTTTGCAAAAGCATATATTTTTAATCGTTTTAGTATTGATGACATTTGTTGCCAGTTTTTGTCACTAAATATGTTCTGTTTTAAAAATAAAATAGATTTTTAAGATAGTATACAAGTCCACTAATTTCACTTCATAAACTCTGTATTGTAGCTCACAGCGCAGCGAAATGAATCGATATATGGTGTAGAAATATCAGCAGTCGGCGTGACGCGGCGGCGACGGCAGCGGGGTAAACTGGAACCTTCATTTACTTAATTCGAATTTAAGTCGAAGCACCGACGGGTGCATGATTCGCTCCACCAAAGAAGTACAACGCACCCATACATTATTCATGAACCATTCGCCTCCTGATGGCCGCGATAACATCTGAGATTTTCTCCGATTTACGCTGCCAAAATGAATTCAAGATTTTTTCCAGCGCACCTTAATAGCGCAAATAATATTTCCAACTCCAGATTGTATGGTGGATACCGAAGCCTCAAGACGTCACTGAATTAACATAAAGTGTTTTCTTTTTCTTACATTTTGCATGTTTTTGTGAATCTTTAATACGTGTTTCTTTAGTATTAAAAAAAGTGTGAATGTGAGTGGGAGAGAAATCTTATCAATTCTTGAGTTGCTACAGACATGTGAAACGCTTGTTCGATGACTTCACTCGCAGCGTAGGAATTGAAAAAAAAAAACATTAAATATGTGTAACTCACTATTCGATGCAAAACCAGAATATATAATCATAATAATCAGAATTTATCCGCAGTTTGAGATTGAGAGCAGTTTTGACCTGTGGTTCAGAGAATAAGAATCAGATATTTTATTTTTAATAAATGGCTGCCAGTTTTCACTTTTTAGTTACTGAAAATTATATTTTCGGAGAATCAGTGTGGTCAAAGAATACGAACGTAATGTTCGATTATAAAAAAGTGGCCACCGCTTTAAACCTTCAATACTGGACCGAATATTTTTAATTATTTAATAAGTAAATATACTTTTTCGTACTAAGCAGGTACGTAGCTTATTCCAGACTTGTTAGGCGCAATACCCGCGAATGGTATGTTTTTCTGGTTTGCCTGGTTTGCCTGGTTTTTAGGGTTCCGTACCCAAAGGGTGAAAACGGAACCCTATTACTAAGCCTCCGCTGTCCGTCCGTCCGTCCGTCCGTCCGTCCGTCTGTCCGTCTGTCACAGGGCTGTATCTCAGAAACCGTGATAGCTAGACAGTTGTAATTTTCACAGAGTGTGTATTTCCCTTGCCGCTAGAACAACAAATCATAGACATTACGAAATATTTAGAATTAAAGGGGGTCCCTATACAACAAACGTCAATATTGTCTATCCCGCTCGCACTCAATACGCTGAGCCAGGCGTATGGCCCCCGCGCCGCGACGCGCGACTCCCCGCGCGCCCGTCTGCTCGATAGTCTTCTCGCTCACACGTGCTAGACTTTATATAGATGGACGTTCGCCTCGTGTCGGCAGTTGGTCGCGGACCATTCTTCCGTCCGCTTGTGCTTGATGCGGCGCTAGACGCGGCGTCTTCTATGCACGCGCTATGTATTTACGATGCTTCGTCAATAATAATTCATGAAGTCGGTGTGTAGGTATTAACGCCATATGCAAACTAAAGATTGAATATAATAGAACTTAAGAATATATTTAAAAACATACATTTTTAAAATATACAAAGCAAACGTATAGCATAGCTTTAACTAATTTGTAAATCAAATTATATAATATTTACATACAAATACATGTCAAATCAGGACATTTTTCATTGGCTTTTATGAAATTTACAAATAGTATATGGTTTTTTTAGTAAGTACATCGCAATAAAACACCTATTAACATGATATTCGCCCAACTCACCACATGAGAACTAGGTGCCATGCCAGGACCTTACTTATGCTGCACGGCTACGTTAAACTGGTTGGAAAAATCTCTCTACATATTTTGAACGTACCTAATATTGCATTTTTAGAAATATTACATTATTGCTGTAATGGAACAGAGAAGCTTTGTAAAAAATATCTAAGCTATTTTTTTTTATGCGACCAGACATGGATGGCTAATACCACACAACTACCGTTATGATATTAGCCTAATACACCTGATTCCCTAAGGAATTAGGTGCCTTCCCTTTAATGAGCGCGGCTCCAATGAACTGGATGGAAAACACGGACAATTTTTGATTGCCGCTTCGACCATCTTTTCATGCAATGCGATGGTACCAACCCGGGCGGGCTTAAACCCTACCATCTTGTAGGGGAAGGGGACCTACAGTTTTACATGGATTCCGAACCATGGAGCAGCTCGCATTCTTGAAGACCGTGGTGCATGTCGGAATTGAACCCAGACCTCTGGTACGCTAGGCCAGTCCCCGCGCCACGGCTACAAGCCGCAATATTTGCGGGTTAACATAACAAGTAACATACATAAATATTGCAAGCATGACATTGCAAGTATGAATTTTATTTGCGGGTTCTTCTTCACTGGTTGATCGAATCCGCGGATCAATCAAATTGTGACATGACTTAGCCCCGGTTGCACGTAGAGACGGCCGAGTTAATCAATGTTCAAACACGTCACTTTTAGTGAACCGCATAGAGTTCCTTCCGAACTGTCTATACAAAGTGACGCGTTTAATCGTACATTGATGTTGATTTTTTTTTTTTGCTTTCGTGCACTAGACCCTTAGTGTAGTTTGACTACCAGAAGTAGAATAAATAAATGAAATGAAATTGTGTTTTTGCTTTCAAAATGCTTTATCACGCTTCAATAGGTAGGTAGGCAAAAACATTAATCGTAAAATGTTTATATACATTTTCTGTTTAAAAAAACGCAAAGGACGTTTTTGGCCTAGAGACCATTAACAATAAGTGATATATTATCGTATATATCCACTTATGCGTAACAATTTTTTATCCACATACAAGTCTATGGTGAGAAATCACAAATCGATGAAGGAAAGAGTTACAGAAAAATTAAAAAACATATTTTTAAATACGTATATATTTATTATTGCTTTTTCAGTTTCAACGTTAGTTTTTTTTATGGAACCAGCAAACCTGGCAACCTACAAACCTACTGTAACGTAATTTCAAGGCTAAACAATGAATAATTACTATCATTATAAAAATAAGAAACAAAAAAGAAGGACATATCTTTTTCCAAGGAATGTGATTTGTATGTACGTATAATCGACCGTGAAGCAGGGACTCTTTAATTAAAGAAAGAACCCAGTAAAAAGAACTACTTCACGAATATAATGCAAGGCTGGAACCGAACCAGCAAAACATACCATTCGCTGGTAGGTATTGAGTTATTCGGTCAAGTCAACTAAAATTTACCAGTTGGCATGGTACGAAATTCAACTAAACGTCAAACTTAGCCCCGATTGCACGAAGGGACGGCTGAGTTAATCAATGTTCAAACACGTCACTTTTAGCCCCGGTTGCACGAAGAAACGGCTGAGTTAATAAATGTTCAAACACGTCACTTTTAGTGAATCACATGGAGTTCCTTCCTAACTGTCCATACACAGTGACGTGTTTAATCATACGTTAACGTTGATTTTGATGTTTTGTCCTTTCGTGCACTCGGCCCTTAGTGAACCCCTTGGAGTTGACTTTGATTTTGATTTTTTGTCCTTTCGTGCACTCGGCCCTCATTTTGCCTCCTTTGCCTGTTCACCTGCTATGCACCTAGCGAATGATTTATCATGGTAACCAAACCACCCTGGATATTTTAAGGGCTTCAAAATGATACTTTCTTCTATCTTTTTTTTTCTAATGTGAACAAAAAAAAAAACAATTTAATGATTATTTTTTTATATTCATCGTTACATTCAGCATTGGAAATGTTTGAAGCGGGTTCAAATCCCCGCCCCGTTTATGAATCACTTTCTTTCTTTTTCAGAATTGGATAAATGAATTTCGTTACGAATGCGAGTTTGTTGGGAGATGTTTGGATCCATGTTAAACTATAGGTGCCCTTTCCCTACGATTGATACCATCGCATGAGATGATAATACCTATGGTCGAAACGGCAATAATAAATTGTCCATGTTTTCCATACAGTTCAATGTAGCCGTGGTCGTAAATAGAAGATCCTGGCATGTCACCTAATTCCTTCGGGAATGAGGTTAAGAGCGGGTAGAGGCGAAGTTCAGAAGGCACAACCGAGCTTCCGTAATTTCCTTAAATATACGATGGTACGGAACCCTTCGTGCGCGAGTCCGACTCGCACTTGGCCGGTTTTTCTGGTTATCCAGCCTTGCTGTGCAGTATATTCGATAAGTAGTTCTTTTTACTGTGAACTTTCTTTAATTAAATGTTGCTTCACGGTCGATAATACGTGCACACATATCAAATTCCTTGGAATTATTTAATAAATTAAATTATAAATTAAAATTAATAAATTATTTATTAAAGAACTGAGCTTTTACCAGTACATTAGTCGACAAAAAAAAAACAACGTTAGGCTGCACATTTTCAATAAAAATCATACTCATTATTATTTGTCCTTAATTATTTCCAAGTACATTCTTGTTTTGTTAAATTTGTCAATTCTGTCTGCACCACCATAAAAACGTTTTAAGATCTCCCAATTCTACTAAATACAAAAAAGCAACTTTTTATCGTTTGAAATAATTTCCTTCCGAAAAAAAATATTTCGCCATTTTTGTTATTAAAAAAGAAGTGATATCAAAATAAAATAATGTTAATAAATACTGCAACAAAAAAATAGAAGGAATTCTGTTTTCGGGGATAAGTATTACGATCCTAAAATGATCGATATTATCTATCTCCGTAATCTTAAACATGTGTGTTGAGAAATTCGTCCCAGCAAATACAAAGTTTTGCTCAGTTTTTATAAATAAAGATCTAATCAAGTTTCATCGCCGAGCAAATAGTGCCCAAAGGGGACTTATCCGCAGCAACGCTATTAAAATGCAAATTTTTTATGCAAAATTACCATCGTCCAACTACGGTCTCGTTTTCAGTACCATAATTAGCGACAGTCGCTCCTAGATGTAATAAGATAGTGTTGCCTCTATCATATCGTCTTCAATCGTGAATATAAACAGAGCTCGCTTTAAAGTTCGATTGTACGAGTTAATTTTAATTTGATAGAATCCTTTTAAACTAAATTACTAGTTCGATCAAATAAAGCTACTTTGAGCAAAATTTGGGATCACTGGCAAGAAATGTGGGCGTGATCTTCTTTCCCCGTTTGTATAGGGAGTTGAGCGGGATGGCCCACCTTAATGGCAGTCACCGTGCGAAATTGTGCTTTGACCAACGAATGCCAAAAAAATGCATTTCTGAAAATTTTGAAATCTTAGATTTCCTGTGACTTCACGACAGCCGGAGAGGATGAACATCATTGGAAACCACAAAGATTGCATTTGTAGGTTGGTGTACAATGGATCGCTGAGACTCTACTTCACTTGTTTATTTAATAACATATTACCTGCAGCGAAGATAATTTGACGTACAATATTTTTTTATTCTTATTTTCTGCATCCCGATTCTTCGGGGGCTTTATGTATCCAAAAACGTAATTTAAATTTAAAAAAAAAAGAGACGTTTCTCTTTTTTTTTAATGCTGTGTAGGTTGTGGGGACAATTACATACGAGTATATTAGTCATCTCATTGTATTTATTTCCGTAGATTTCGTTGTTTGTAAATCTGATTCCAAATAACATATATATCCAATAGTTAATCCAACCTAGATTAATATATCATTGAATGCACGATGGTCGAAGCGGCAATCAATATTTTCCGTGTTTTCCAACCAGTTCCATGTATAGCGTAATATGAAAAAGTACTGTCGTAGGACCTAGATTGTATGAGGAGTGTTGAGCTGATATCATGACAGTGGGTAGTATTAGCCATCCATGTGCAAGAAAAAATCATGATTTCCATTGAACTCATTGCAATTTTTACAAAGTCTGATTTTTAAAATAAATTTCTTAACATAATAGTTAAGGTAACATCATAGATTAAAGAGGAATGTATAGATAGCTAACGTTATACAACGTTTATTTTCGCTGGTACTATGACATCTCTAACCAGAACCATCTCCGGTCATTGCCAGAACTAGTTACAGCGTCATCATTGTAGTGTATAATTGGAATTAAATAAAAAGAAAATATATTATCTCCAAGTAGTCAACGACGCGATTCAGAGCGGATAATTCCTACCGACTTGTCGGCTCTGAACCGCGAGTTCAAATTTAATTTCGCAGATCGCTCACCGCCGCGCCGCCGCCGCCGCCCGCCCACCGACTACTTACAGTCGAAGTCCGCTGAACGCTTCCGCCCCCGGAGCAGCCGCCGCCGCCGCCCCCGCCGCTGCGGCCGCCGAGCTTGTGTCAACATCGTCCGGGAGACGCGAAGCGACACCTGCACTTATTCGCGTTTCTTTTTGTTAGCGTTTCTCGGCAGCAGCCGTGTGCGATTTAATCATATTTCATCCTCCTAGAGTTATACATGATTTAATGATTTGACCATTATTATATTGCTGTTTTTGTGATGCCAAGTCTAGTTGTCTATTTGAGTTAAAAAAACACCGAAACACAAAATATAATTGTGCTAATAGAACAAAAATTTGTTCCGAAAATAGCCTTTTCTAACTCTTGAAACTTAGGCTGCCCACTCAATTTTAGAATCGAGGCGGCACACGGTTGGGCGGTAAATCCCTTCTGATTGATGCCTCTACCGATCATCCTATGTCGTAGGGATTTTCTCAACAAATTGTCCGCCTTTCGAACTACTTTGTGGATTAAATCACGTCGATACTACGCACTGTACGCATTGTGATAGTTGGTCAGGCCCCGGGCACCTGGCAGCAGGGCGGGGTGGGGGGCACGCGGGTTCCCATAGCCGCCGTCTGCGGAGTCGATCAACGTGATTGGATTACCATTAGGGTTTCGGTGCGCAGCGACCGTGGCTGCAGGAGACCCACCGCAGAAGGTAGCCCTCCACCGCTGGCGACCGCAAGCGATAGAGCCACTGTTGAACGGTCGTACAGCTCGTGGTGTAGCGTCTAGAGGACTTGATTTTCATGCGACAGGTTATGGGTTCAAGTCATGCACCTTTTTAGGGTTCCGTACCAAAAGGGTGCCAACGGAACCATATTACTAAGCCTCCGCTGTCCGTCCGTCCTTCTGTCACAGAACCTCATCTCATGAACCATAATAGGTAGGCAGCTGAAATTTTCACAGAAGGTGTATTTATTTTGCCGCTATAACAACAAATAGGTAAAATTAAATACGTATATATTAAAATACAAAATACGTGATTGTTTTGTATTAAATCTTTTACGATGGTACGGAACCCTTCGTGTGCGAGTCTGACTCGCACTTGGCCTGTTTTCTGAGTTGGATAAGTGTATTTCGTTACTAATGCGATTCCATGGACCGGTATTTAAGTAAGACGGTAGTGTTAAGCTGCCCGGACTGGTACCACCGCATTGTGTGAAACTATGATCGAATGCGTATTGGGCTAATATCACGAAGGTAGTTGCGCTTCATCATTCATTCATTCATCAATTCGAGTTTAAAAAAAGAAAGGAATTCATAACATCGATACGTGTAACCTGAAAAAAATATTTATAATCATGTGAACCATCGCAATTGGACTATAATTACAAGACTTAGGCCCCGTTCAGTTTATTATTATGTTGGTACTAATGTAGAATATGCCTGCTTTAAAATGATCGAAATATGGTAATAAGAAGGTGCTTTTCTTGTTTGTACTTTATTGACCGCGGCTTACCATGGAAGCAAGCAATGAATATTCAATGCATTTATCCAACTCAGAGAGAGAAGGAATATGGTGATGCATGAACGGTTCAGGATTTGAACCCATGACCTCTGGAATAGAAGGACGTTTGGACTCGCTACGCTACGTAGCGGCTCAAAAACGAGTTTCGTTACCGCTACGTACATAAAGATAATATTCTAACGCACCAGCTCTGGGCTGGCGGGGGGGGGGCGGTGTGAGGGCGTGAGGGCGTGGTGTGTGGGCGGGCGGGGGTGCGGTGTGAGGGCGGGCGGGGGTGCGGTGTGAGGGCGGGCGGGGGTGCGGTGCAGCTTCCCCTGCGCCGACATTCCATGTTATTATGATGACATCATTTTTAATGACTTCTAATAGCATTTATAGTCACTAAGCAAGGAACGCAATCAAGATGAACCTGCAGGCGCGTGGCGTCTTGAATCAGTTAAAATATTTTTTTTATCAAAATGTTTTCTCGTATTACATTTTTTTTTTCATAATGATTTTTTTTTAGGTATACATTAAGAAATATGAATCAATGTTAGCTACTCACAGCTGATAACTAAGCTTTCCAGTACATTTCGAGCAAACAATTAAATAGCCAAATTACGTTTTTAAATCAGCTAAATAATAATATAATATCAAATACGTGACGTGAGTCAGGCTGGAGTCACAATCTCTGGTTACTGTTATGGTTATGCTTAATTTAGGTCTATCTTCTTTGTTCATTAGGCGACAAATAAGGACGGATATGTTTTGATTTTAAAATTATTACTAACCAGATATCGTGCATTCCAGTCTAATGTTATGCTGTCTTCAGTTGTTATGCGGCTAGAGGTTATAAACCATACTCACTGCCTTGAATTAAGATGATAATTTACTTGAACGATTAAATGGTTGATTTTTATTGTTTTTTAACTTTTTATTAATTAGTATATTGAATCAAATAATACATACTTACAGTGTGAACAAAAACTAAATAATCACTAAACAAAATAAAACCAGAAACTTACTAAACTAAACTAACAACTCATATTAATGGTTTGGTTAATTTGCTGATTTCGCTTTGAATCTAATTTTTAATGAAGGTGTTATTGAAATTAATTTAAGTGCTTAAAAGTCGAGCCATTTGTTTTTAGGCTGAGCCCCAAAAGCGGCTTCATCAGAATTCCCTGAAAAAGTCAATGAAGCGGGAGTGCGAGTTAATTCTTAGCAACCAGAGTAAGGTAATAAAACATAACATAAAAACCTCCATAAACAGTGGAGTCTAGGGAGAGAGGAGTCACTTTTTACTGTCGCACGTTTTAAATATGAAGCGTGCCAATAAAAAAAGCGTCAAGTTTTTATCTGTCCCTTGTCGTAAACTGCAAAATTCGAGTGAGGCCATGATCCCTTTTTCGATTTGTAACAAATAGGAATTCTGCATTAGGACTATTCTCTCTTTCTCTTTTAGTTATTTACATATGTAATATGCACGAAGGGACAGCCGAGTTAATCAATTTTCAAACACGTCACTTTTAGTGAACCGCATAAAGTTTCTTCCATAGTGTCCATACAAAGTGACGTGTTTAATCGGAAGTTGACGTTGATTTAGATTTATTGTCCTTTCGTGCACTCGGCCCTTAGACCGGCGGCGGATTTAAGTTATTCGGCCCACTCTGAATAGAGCTGATAGAGTTAATACGATATCCACAGTTATTAGGTCAACACATCTCATGGGAACTAAGTGCAATGCCAGGGATATTGCACGGCTATAATTCACTGAATGGAAAACACGGATAATCTTAATTTCCGCTCCGTCCATTGTTCATTTAATGCGATGGTATAATATATGTCACATGTTATGTTAACATGGGGCTTACAGTTTTACGTGGAATCCGAGCAATAAAAACGGATTCCTTTAATCGGCTTTTAGAAAATGAACGGGAAGAAATGCTGTGAGACTTGTATTATTTTTTATGTGCAGGAACGTACACAGCTGTGTTCTTAAGAGAGTGGTTACCCTATCAAGTCCCCATACTACGGGCGATAACTGTTTCCATGATCTCAATGTTTTACTAGGTTTTTGAAATTTTGGATTCTAAAATGTATTAGAGAGATCTATGTCTTTTAATATACCTTTTATATTGGAAAATATTGGCTAAAGGCCGACGTAAAGGATGGAAAATATTGGATAAATAATTGGCTGACATTGGAAAAAAAAAATCTTTTTTGAGTTAATTTTCTTTTTTTTTTTTGCAGAAAAAGATAAATATTGAAAACAGTATGAAGCTTTCACAAGTAATATATTTTTTTTTATCTAAATTTTACAACGTTTAGGGGAAGGAAAACGTTAGGGCCTGGAAGACGATTTCGCTATTTGAATGGCAGTCGCCGTGTAAAATTGTGCCTTGACCAATGGACAAAGAATTCATTTTTTTTAAATGTTCCAATTTTTTATTTCTTGTGACTCTTCACGACAGCCTTAATATACATACACTTAGAAACATAGGTTAGGTTATTTAAAAATGTGTTTATATCAGTACCTATGTACGTACAATCAAGATATGGCTGTGATTAGAATTTGCAAGGATCTGTCAAACTTATGATTATAAAAACGCGATAGATCCTTCAACCTTGTCGCCTTCTAGTTCTTCAGACTAGTACCGGAGATGTCGTCCGACTTAAGGTGGCCCAACTCGGCGGGACTAACTCATTCGCGGCCACAGTACAAAACCGTGCTGTTGCGCTCTGGGACCGTCTTTGTTTCAAAGAAAAAGACAGGCTCCGTGATGAGGAAGATGCAACATATCCACAAAAAAGACAATGTGCATTGTGTGTGATTTGGTAAGATTTACGAAAATTTTAATAACAAAACGACTTATAGCTAAAAGTAAACCACGACCGCTAAAATAAGAAATCAAACAAAAACCAAATAGATTATAAATTTTGATTAAATAAGCTATGTCTGATGACTAATCTTTTTAAGATTTTCTTACTTTATCATTGCGTGATACACCTCCAAAGATACATATTGTACAAAACGCGCGAAAAATTCGAACTTTCCGACCTAATAACTTAGAAACCAAACACAATTTTAAAATGCCAACGATCATCAGACATCTAGTTCGATCAAATAAAGCTATTTTTAGCAAAATTTGGGATCTCTGGCAAGAAATATGGGCGTGACCTTCTTTCCCCGTTTGTATGGGGAGTTGAGCGCGATGGCCCACCTTAACTAGGGGATTGCCTATGCCCCAGGCCCACTAGGATTCGATATCAAGGACGCTCGCTGCGCGCGGAGTGGACAAGGTGTGTATAGCTCGGAGGCGACTTGCTCGCCGGACAATAGACGTTACCGACTCCCGCAGCCGACCATATGTTAGCCCGTGCGAGTCCTACATGTCGACAATGTCGGGGGCGGAACGGGGAAGTCGGGGGGCGCCCCGGACCCCAGTCCAAACAGCCGCGAACTGCGAACCCCATCGGATTGGCTCCTTCAAATAAGGATGCGAACATATATGGTGAAAAGTTAATCTTGTTGATATTTGTTGTAAGATTTAATAATAGACACTTATTTTTATGGGATCTCACAGACTCCTATGTACTAATTGTAACATAGATTATTTATGAACAAAATTTTCAATACATACTTTTAAATTAGATACATGGTTCGTGGCACTTCTCGGTCATAATCACACGTAATAGCATTTAATGGATTATAAATCCTTTTCAACTTACTTCATAAAAACATTTAGCTATAATGTAATTAATTTCCTAGAATGTGATAAATTTAAAATAACATTAATTAGATAGTAGTATGAATTTAACGGGTACGACATTACCGTTATCTCATTCAGCAGTGGCGTCACACAAAGCAGCGAGAATCTAATCCTAAGATCGAAGGTTTGAATCCGGCTTCCGGCGAATGTCACGACCAAAAACTTTTTCAGAACATTTTCAAAATCTGATTACAATGGCTCATATGTAGATTTCGCTGAAACTCAAGTTGAAAAACTTTTAACAAAAAAAGTAACCGCGTCCCCGGCTGACCGACTCAAAAAATTACAATAATCCTAACTACAAAAATGGAATTTTTTTTTACTTTTTAGTGCTTTTTCTTTGAAGTCGGTTACTTTTTTGTTAAAAGTTTTTTTGTTTAGTTTTAGTGAATTTGTACACGTCCTTTCCAATAAAAAAATAATCATCTAAATCGGTTGAGTTTTTCGTCCATTTTTCGCGCACCTAATTAATACAAATTTAAGACTTTTATGATTTTCTAATGGATATCATTGTCAGAACTAAACCAAATTAAAATGGGACCACATGGGAAGCACCAGCTTTCAATTATAAAAATAATCATCAAAATCGGTTCACCCAGGCGAAAGTTATGAGGTAACAAACATAAAAAAAACATACAGACGAATTGAATGTTGTGCGTGCCTAGCAAAGGTTTTTCACACCAGGCACTTTTGTTTAGTAAACTGTTCTTGTTTAGTGTTTTTCACACCAGGCATTTTTGTTTAGTAAACATTCTTTGTAATTGTCTTTGTGTGTAAACTGTTGGCATGCCTTGAAATAAATAAATAAATGAATTGAGAACCTCCTCCTTTTTTGAAGTCGGTTGAAAAGTAATTAGATTACTTATAAGTTTTAGAAATAATCAGAGGTAGTCGTAAGGCAGAGCAGACTGCAAAGCCTCCGACCTAACTTTCATGGGAAAGTATGTAACGGACTGGACTACACGACCTCCTGCCGAAATGGGCGTTTGGTGAAGACATTCGAAGTACTGTGAACCTCGGTCGCTGTGTGATTTCCGGAAGTCAGGAAATACCTAAGGTCTGTGAAATCCCATGTCCACACTGGAAAGTTAAGTATGTCATCGAATTACCCCAGAAATCTATATTTAATTAAATATTCTGCTTCGATTGGATAACCTATATATTTATGCTTTGTAAATTTTATTTCAAGAGCTTTAAGGTGGCCCAACCCGCTCATCTCCCCATACAAAAGGGGAAAGAAGATCACGCCCATATTTCTTGTCAGAGATCCAAAATTTTGCTCAAAAAAGCTTTATTTGATTGAACTAGATGTCTGATGACCATTGGCATTGTAAAATTGTGTTTGGTTTCCAAGTTATAACGTCCGAAAGTTCGGATTTTTCGCTCGTTTTATACAATAACTTTGGAGGTGGATTACGCAATGATAAAGTAAGAACATCTTAAAAAGATTAGTCATCAGACATAGCTTATTTAATCAAGATTTAGAATCTATTTGGTTTTTGTGAGATTTTTGACTACAGCGGTCGTGGTTTACTTTTAGCTAAATGTTGTTTTGAAATTAAAATTTTCGTAAATCTTACCAAATCATACATTATGCACATTGTCTCTTTTGTGGACAGGTTGCATCTTCCTCATCACGGAGCCTGTCTTATTCTTAGAAACGCGACGCCGACGCCGCGCCGCCGCGCCGCCGCCTCCGCCGCGTGGAGCGACGCCGACGCCGACGCTACGTCGCGATAGCCACACCTGGTTGCTTCCTCATTACTTTCTACGTAATTTGATGTGTTCATCTCACGCACGCCGGTTTACGAGTGAGATATACCGATATTTCGCGAGCCGGCCCATTTTCCGTGAGTAAAACGTCAGATATTCTCTTTATTATAGGTTGTGGGACGTTTCGCGTTGCGTGCAATATCCGACGAGGAAAGAGCTCCGATTCAATCTCTGGTACGCAGGCTTATCGAATTTCGTGAAGGCAGGCGATAGCAGCCTTCCCATGGTAGGATTAAACGTTTTTAGAAAAGTAAATATTGATTATATTTTACAAATGTGCGACAATTTCAAATAGACCTTTAGCGAGTCACTATGAATTAACCGCGACAAAATTACTGAAGACAAAGGGAAGGAGAAGTGGCATGCGGTCGATACCGCGACTCCGTCGTATGGCCAAAGTGGTCATATAATTGTATGGTAATCCTTGGTCGCTATAGCATTCGCGTCGTATGCCCACACAGTCGACACATCGCCACCGCCAGCGAATGTACTCGAAAATTACGTCTGAGACTGTGTTTGCGTGTGGCATGTACGGGTTGTTGAGTCGGTAGATATTGAAAATTGGAGATAGCGGGTCCCATAGCAGGCGCGTTCGATGGGATATCTCCGTCCGTTTTGATCCGTGGGGAAAATCTCCACTCCTTGATTTATTTCAACTTTTTGCAGTCAATAAAAGGTCACGATTGATTTAGGTTAGCATTTCATAAGGAAGCCCATGATGTCCCATGCCACTGGTTACAACACTTACATATCTGACTCTTAGAATTCTCTTCAGCGGTGACAAACATCAGTCTTATTGAGTGCATGATAGAGTCTGCCCCATACTTTAGAAGGACGGATTGTTTTGCGATGCTTGAGTTTGAAGACATAAGGAAATTTACTGCTGACTGATATGATAATAATAAATTTGATATTTGTTTTAGAAAAACCGGCCAAGTGCGAGTCGGACTCGCACACGAAGGGTTCCGTACCATCGTAGAAAAAAAAACAAAAAAAACACGTTTTTTGTATGGGAGCCCCCTTTAATTTTTATTATTTTTTAATATTATCTATTTGTTGTTATAGCGGCAAAATAAATACACACTCTGTGTGTGTTACGGTTACTGAGATACAGCCCTGTGACAGACGGACAGACGGACGGACGGACGGACGGACGGACGGACGGACGGACGGACGGACGGACGGACGGACGGACGGACGGACGGACGGACGGACGGACGGACGGACGGACGGACGGACGGACAGCGGAGGCTTAGTAATAGGGTTCCGTTTTCACCCTTTGGGTACGGAACCCTAAAAAGTTAGGCGCAATATTCTCTTCACCATGACAACTGAGAGTCTAATATTTAAAAGGTGTAAAGATATTATCAGTCATTCACCCTACAGTTGGTACAGCCCCGTCTTGGTACCTTGCAATTCTTGGAACTTTTATTTATGTTCATAAATCAAAGCAAAACTTCAAGGTTAGGCGTGGCCTTACATTACATCTTATTAGTTGCCCCATCTCCATCGAATGTAACAATTCATAGAAAGAAATGGGTTATATTGGCAACTTCCATATTCGCCCTTTTATCATCTACTTTACAAAAGGAGAAAGTTCAACTCGTACGTTTATTATATCTGTTTTAAATTATAAGTGTTTAGTGCGATCCATTCACGTGTTGAAATAAATTAAAATATCACAATTGTGTGAAATTTGTCAAATGTAACACTTTAAACATAATGCCAAATCGTATGAAAAAAATCGAGCAATTTTCAAAATAATCATAAATCAATGAGCGACGACTTAATAACTAGGCGCCGAGGGTCGATCGGTCAAATCGATATTGCTGTCAAAATGTATTGTAATTTATTCATTGGGTCGTGTGGAGTGGTATCTGGTGCCACGTGACCCTGCCCCCCCCCCCTATCCCTCACCCCTCACCCCGCCCACACTCTGGGCAACAACGAATACCTGGTAGCATTATAGAATTGAGATTTAACCTAATAATGGTCGTTCTACAAAATATAATAACTGATCAATCACTGCCATGGTCGATGCTACGTCATTGTCGGTCGGGTGGTTATTTAATAATCAATTATTCCAGTCCCAATTGTAACGACACATTACTTGGTGATGGAATTAAGCATTTCCAAAGAGTAATAGTTGTGACACATTAGTTAATAATAGAAAGATGAACCGAGCCACGCAGTTTCCTTTTGTACTTTTTTGTACCTAGCCACAAGTAACGTTGCAACCGAATGAACAAAAAAAATGTATGCAGTTCACACACGATGAAGTGAAAACTTGATATTTGTTTTAGAAAAACCGGCCAAGTGCGAGTCGGACTCGCACACGAAGGGTTCCGTACCATCGTAGAAAAAAAAACACGTTTTTTGTATGGGAGCCCCCTTTAATTTTAATTATTTTTTAATATTATCTATTTGTTGTTATAGCGGCAAAATAAATACACACTCTGTGTGTGTTACGGTTACTGAGATACAGCCCTGTGACAGACGGACAGACGGACGGACGGACGGACGGACGGACGGACGGACGGACGGACGGATGGACGGACGGACAGCGGAGGCTTAGTAATAGGGTTCCGTTTTCACCCTTTGGGTACGGAACCCTAAAAAGTTAGGCGCAATATTCTCTTCACCATAACAACTGAGAGTCTAATATTTAAAAGGTGTAAAGATATTATCAGTCATTCACCCTACAGTTGGTACAGCCCCGTCTTGGTACCTTGCAATTCTTGGAACTTTTATTATGTTCATAAATCAAAGCAAAACTTCAAGGTTAGGCGTGGCCTTACATTACATCTTATTAGTTGCCCCATCTCCATCGAATGTAACAATTCATAGAAAGAAATGGGTTATATTGGCAACTTCCATATTCGCCCTTTTATCATCTACTTTACAAAAGGAGAAAGTTCAACTCGTACGTTTATTATATCTGTTTTAAATTATAAGTGTTTAGTGCGATCCATTCACGTGTTGAAATAAATTAAAATATCACAATTGTGTGAAATTTGTCAAATGTAACACTTTAAACATAATGCCAAATCGTATGAAAAAAATCGAGCAATTTTCAAAATAATCATAAATCAATGAGCGACGACTTAATAACTAGGCGCCGAGGGTCGATCGGTCAAATCGATATTGCTGTCAAAATGTATTGTAATTTATTCATTGGGTCGTGTGGAGTGGTATCTGGTGCCACGTGACCCTGCCCCCCCCCCTATCCCTCACCCCTCACCCCGCCCACACTCTGGGCAACAACGAATACCTGGTAGCATTATAGAATTGAGATTTAACCTAATAATGGTCGTTCTACAAAATATAATAACTGATCAATCACTGCCATGGTCGATGCTACGTCATTGTCGGTCGGGTGGTTATTTAATAATCAATTATTCCAGTCCCAATTGTAACGACACATTACTTGGTGATGGAATTAAGCATTTCCAAAGAGTAATAGTTGTGACACATTAGTTAATAATAGAAAGATGAACCGAGCCACGCAGTTTCCTTTTGTACTTTTTTGTACCTAGCCACAAGTAACGTTGCAACCGAATGAACAAAAAAAATGTATGCAGTTCACACACGATGAAGTGAAAACTTTAGAAAACTTAACTTCGTAAAGTAGTATATATGTTACAAATGATGAGTAGAACACTGTATGCAATAAAATTAAATAAATTTGTAATTAGGTAATATCGTATCCATTAAATACATAAAAAGTTGAACCCAGGATGTATGTTGACGGAACATCCTAGCTGGTTCGGTCACGAGACTGCGGCTCCCACGTGGCATGGTGTGTCCCTCACTCCCCTCGCCACCGGACATCCCAACACGCAGCATCCGTTGAGCAGGAAAGACGCAAGATAGATTAACAAGCAAGCCGGATTTTCGTCCGTTCAGCACGTGCGTATGCTCGAACGTGTTGGTCGGAACAAGGCACAATACTGGAATAGATGTAAATGTTTCAATTGCATCTTCAGGGCCAAATCCGAAACTATAAGAAAAAGCGAAAAACAATCAAAGGAGTCATGAGGCTGCTGTTGATAAAAACGCACGCTGTATTATAACACCAGACAGTAGCACAGTACATAAATAGCTGTGCGACCGGGGCCACAGCAGTAGCTCAACTCAGGCGATTTTTGAGATAAATACCTTCCCTCCATCGAGTGTCAGGGTCACTTCATATTGGCGGAGCACTGCTGCTGGTTCTGTGACTTTTAAAAAGAGGCCTTCGAAGGAACATTCGCGACAGTTCAGAACCGCGAAACTAGCTTAGAGCCCATACAAGCGAAATGTGCCTGTAGAGGTGCACGAAATCGGGACTTTGTATGGAGTTGAGCTACTGAATGTAATTATGTATTTATTCTGTAACAATAGTGTCGTTTGTAAGGAAAACAATCTGTGAAAAAGTGTTTATTTCTATTATAACCTTTAACCGCGAAGCGATAATACGATTTTTAAATTAGAACACGATGTGCTAATGCTGAATGCAGGTGTGATGAGTTACATTTAAAATTATTATTTTGATGGTACACAATTTCTTTCTGAGCTAAGCTAACTTGGTGAAAGGTTCGATCCGTTTGTCCATAATATAATATCATTTGTGAAATTTCATTTAACGTTAACATTTCCAAACATCTCCTTTTCTTGAAAATCACGCATGAACTTCAATGATTTATACTAAGTCTAATTAGATTATTACGTCGGCGCAATATTATTGAATATTGAGGGAGCAGAAGAATAATTTGGTCAAATTTGTTTCGAACGAGTAACCTTTATTTATCAAACAGGTGAAGGTTATTTTCATATTTATGTTTATACGTTAGTGATCATTTTTATGATCTTGATATATCACTGTGTTTCATGAAATTAAAATATCCGCGAAATCTGTGCGGGATATTGCTGCAAAATTAAAATGACAACATCCGTGCTTTGTAACATCACTGAAATCATAAAAATACGGTTTGACAATGGGACAGTAACATGTACAATGTGGCAATAGCAGTAAAAGTCTTATAACAATCTTAGATCAAAGAAGAAAGGAGATATGCCTAAAACGAGCGCGCCAATGTATTAAAACTACTATCCCAACCTAATGCCACACGCATAGTTGCAGACGTATTTGCAAACCATGTTGGAGGGAACTACTAATTTTAACGATGCTTGATATAAAACGTCGCCTTTTCATGCTCATGACCAATACCGTAAACAGGCTACCCGCCCGTGCCACTAGACTGCAGGGGTTGCGTTGTTCGCTAGTTTTTTGTGGTTTTTCCCAACTTTGAAGCAAAAATATGTAAATTCCGATCTTTGAAATAAACTAACGTGCACTAGTCAGTGGAACATTTTACACTTTATTTCTTTAATTTGTAATCTCGTAATTTGTCGATGATTATTTCCCATCATCGTAAATAAAGTAAACATATATACCAGCAGGTCTATTCCTGGAAATCCGTAATCAGAAATCAGGAATCCTGAGTCTATAAAGCCGTTCTTATAGCAGTTTTAAATGCGATTTTTTTGGCAGAAAACCTTGTGATTAAACTAAAATACCAAGCCCCGGAATCTTTTAATCGAGTAAAACGCTTTGAAAACCGCTATATAAGCGGTTTTCCAGACTTAGGATACCTGATTACTGATTACGGAATTCCAGGAAGAGGCCTGCTGTATGAATTATGATTAGTCTAACTACCGCGACCAGTTTCTTCAGAAAATAAAACAACAATGCTGCTGGCAACATTTCCATTGTCTTCAAAGGCGTCTGTCTAATGCAGTTTATTTAAGTTACGTGGTTAATACCAAAATCCGGCGCGTCTCGTGACACCCGCAAGGTTGCCCGGAGCTGCCCCCCCCCCCACCCCCGCCGAGAACAATAAGCTGTCCCGCAACACCCCCCACCCCATCCCTCCGCCCCCGTACACCCGGTTCATTATGAACCGCCGCCGCCGGGCTGGCACGCGACAAGAGAGCCTAGCTCAGACGATTTGACGTGTGTTTACGTTATGTAAAATCATAAGAAAGAGGAGATTGTACTATTAATAATATTTATATTCAATTAGCCCTCAAATCAGGAGTTTTAATTGTTTATTTTTTATACGTATGTTGTATTTATTATTATAGTTAAATTATTTTTTGTTTTGTGACTTATTCTGACCCAAATCAAAACCATACAATTACAAATATACGAACATTCAGTAAGTCTTGTAAACGTAATATTATCTCGTTAGCCACTTGAGATAGTATATAAGGTGTTGTCAAAATTTCAAGGCTCTTTATTTTTGAAAATTAATCCCCGAAGACCATTAGTCTAACAAAAGTAAACATTAAGTATTATTTTTTATTTAAATTTTAGCCTATTCCCAATTAGGACAATTTGTAGGTTTTATTTGCGAAGAATAATTTTATAAAGTCGAAACGAATTGTTCCCTGATATTTTTTTTTTTAATATTTTCAATTAAAATTTTCACAACAATATAAAACAGAGCTTCGTTTATTCTACTGTGTAACATACAAATCGGCACCGCCTTTAACATATAATAATGGTCATTCTCCTTCTAACGTCAATAGATGTGACTGAAGCCTTCACCATTCCGACTTATACACAGGTATATATACAACCCTCCTTTACCCTCGTACGATAGCAGGTGTGTTGGACACGGTTCAACCTATTCAAATAACGTTGAATGTAAGTCGTCAAGGAAAACAGGAAGCGCGCGTTTCAATGGTACACCCATTCAGTGGGGCTCAATTGTAATACTGTGGCGATTCAAATATCTCAATTTCAATTTTGATTGTAAGTAGAAGCTAAGCATTGCCAGGGAGGGTGCGAAGGGGAAAGAAGACTGTGTATTTCAAAAGCCATCAACCCGCTCAGCTGCTTTTTAGGGTTCCGTACCCAAAGGGTAAAAACGGAACCCTATTACTAAGCCTCCGCTGTCCGTCCGTCCGTCCGTCTGTCACAGGGCTGTATCTCATGAACCGTGATAGGTAGGCAGCTGAAATTTTCACAGAGTGTGTATTTATTTTGCCGCTATTACAACAAATAGGTAAAATAAAAGAATAATAAAAAATAAAGGGGGGTCCCATACAAAAAATGTGATTTTTTTGTGTTAAATCTAGTACGATGGTACGGAACCCTTCGCGTCGCGTGCGAGTCAGACTCGCACTTGGCCGGTTTTTATATTTACATTTATATTTTAATTTGATGTCTTACTCATTACAGGAAGGTCTCGATGCGACCTTTCATTTTGGTACCCACATAATAAGTTTAGGACTGCAATTTTCAAAGATACGATGCATTACAATTTTAACATACTAGAATACCAACATGACGGGTTTAGGACTATAATTCTCATAGATTTGACATCATGCTGATTCTTGCAACGTGCACGGCAACCATAAAATGAAATTCTTGTTTGAACGTTTGGTAGTACATCACAATGGACTCTTCTGTTCCTTAGTCTGATTATTATAGTGCTTAGTCTTTAGTAATTTAATGATTCTTTATGCTAACTGTTTGGTTTTTTCCAACATTTTTCCAATATTTAGGTTGTCTGTTAGAGATTGCCTTTGGCAATAAGAGGTGCTTGAATCCTATGTACTCATACGTAAGTAATAAAGCATATTTTGTTTTAATTTCATGGACACAGCCTAATTAAACGTTGGACGCGACGTGCGTGCATGTGTCGGGACCACGGAGGATAGAGGTAGAGGTCGGGACGGACCGAGCCGCCCGCTCCCCGCTCCAAGCGCCAGCGGCTGCGTAGAAACCGAATACGATATACTTTCATGGACATCATTTTAGGACCACCCATCCCGCCAAATATAGCAGGAGTCAAATTCAAATGTGACGCCTGCTCTTTTTATATTTTCAAGTGATATTGGTCACCTCGTAAGAGATACCTCGTGTATTCGGATGAAACTATCAGTTTCTGAGTTCATACCGAAAGTTCGAGTATGGACACATATTCTGTGTCCATACTCGACTAACCTAACTGGCCGAGTGTAGATCTCAGTTTCAAGATTGGGCAAAAATGCTTTCGTATGTTCGGCTGTTCTCTACAGGTCGCGTTTCTCAACCGATTCACGTAAAATTTTGTAAGCAGGTTCGATAATTTTATAAGTTTTTCTGTTCAAGCCAATTTTTTATTTAATTAATTAATTCCGTTATCAAAATAGCTTGTATGCTAAGAAACAAAAACCAATATATAAAGTTTTAAGTTAGGAAGCTTGGTTCAATTATTCAACAGTTATCGGACTTTCTCAATTATTCACATTTTTGTCTTCTCGTAGTCAAATTCCACGAAGCCACGTCACTAACTGATTAATCCGTGGATTTGACTCACGAAAAATAATCTGCCCAAGAAATTCACAGGCACATATTTTTGAGTCCAGAAAGCAACTTGTTGGCTCCACATTTTTCAACCAATTACCAAACACAAGGCACAGTTTTTGAATTGTGCTCCGTCTCCCCGCACCCCGCCGGTTCCACATTTTCCCGCTGCCCGAGACTCTACAAAAATGGCAACCTAACTACTTGTCGTAAACTACGCTTCGTCGACTCTGGCTCTGGGTTTTCTTATGGAACTGATACACCTCCTGTCTAGCCAATACACAGTATTCCTGAAGGTATTGATGGCACGCCAAAACCTTCCCCAAAGATTGTACCTTCCCTTTATATGGACGTTGATTCATTTAATTGAAAGTAAAACACGGGCAATATTCATTGCAGGTTTGACCTTAATCCGCCTCCGCTGTAAGGCTGACCACCTGTGAACCGCTTTAACACGAAAATCAGCCCCCCGACGCCACAAGTTCCGCTTATAAGGCCGGGCCGCCTCTCAGACTGGTAACACATCCCTAATCATTCCATCTTTTTAATTCTCCTACTTCCTGCAGTACCTCAGGACATGGGCTCAGGAAAAGGCTCATCTTCTTCTCCGTATTAGCTTATCACACTGTCAGCCAGGCTCAAGACATACAGTTTTGCGTCGAAGCAACCTTGACCCATAATGAGCTACGTGGTCGCGCGGTTTGGGTGGAATCAAGGTTCCTGACGGCCCTCTGACATCCGGGAGAAACGGACAAATGCCACTGCGACGGTTTCACACCGATTGCTCGTCGATTTCCATAATTACAGTGTGGGACCCTGCATGGACACTGCCAAAATCACGTCATTGACAATAACTATAAAGCTGCCATCTTGTTGTCGCTGTCTCCCAGCGTTCCAGCCAGAGGGCAGTATCTCCTCGCCTATCTCGGACGTCGCTGCGACGGTTACACAGCGAGTGCTCGTCGCTTCCCATAATTACAGTGTGGGACTCCGCATGAACTCTGCCAAGATCACGTCTCCTTTAGAGCACGTTTTCGTTGACCCCGCATGCGGCGGCGCGGGGCGGCGGGAGCGGCGGGAGCGGCGGCGCGGCGGCGGCGGGTCGAGGGAGAGGGAGGGAGTGTCGTCATCAATCTTCGTCCGATGCAGAGCACCCCCCCTCCCGCCTCTCCCTCCGCACCCCCGCGCTGCACCCCTCGCTCCGCCGCCGCCGTCGCCATTCAGGAGCCAGGTGCGAAAACTATTTCACAATTTATGTCGCCTTGAGATTTCCTCTTGGGAACATTAATCTTTTTTGGCTCTTTCATTTACAAACTTTAAATGATCTTAATTTGTAATCAAATTTAGAGTAAGAACGCTTTTAAACTAAAGAAATAATAATATCGTATTACATATATGAAATTCGTTGTGAAGATTTTTATTTAGATTTTTCTTGAATTCTACGGATTCACAGTGTAGCTTACTTATTTCGGAAACTTCTAAAAGAAGTAAGCTTTGACACTGTGTATCTGTAATATTTAAGTATTATTGTGATTATTGCTTGCACCGTGCTCTTTAAGTAAACATATGTACATTTAAATTCACTTTGTAACTACTATAATGTTTTTTTAAACAGTTAAAAATGTCAACTGCACTGTCACCAAAATACGGTGACATACCAAAATATCAAAAAAGTGGTACCCCGTTATCACATCGTATTTTGTCCGTTGGTGAAGAATACCTAGACCATAAGAACAGTAGGATCTTTATACTTTCCGAGCCCCTGGCTCTGGTGAGCATTATAATCCAGTTTTATTTCTTAAAAAAATCCTCGCATCAGTCGGGCATGGATCTATAAGCAATAAAAAAAATGACGAGCTGAAAAACAACATTTTGAGATTTCGGTTTGAGGAAGGAATCGCGGCTGCTAACAATATTGCAGCCAGAGACGAACATGCAGTGAGATGACACGCCCAGAACAACCTTCCATCCAATGGCACTGTAGAGGTCTCGTTTCACTACGTGACAGTTTGAACAAAGTTTGACGACATTGTGTGATGATAACTGGTTTACCAGAGGTGTCAGTGCTCACCACCCCTTCCCCCAACGAAGTTCTGTCATATGTCAAATTACATATATGTCATTATTTTATATTAATCGCCAGCATAAATCACAAGGTTGACCGATTGGGGCTGGTGTTCCACAGGGCTCCGTGCTATCACCAAAGCAATTTTAAATTTTCAAAAACGATTTGCTGTCTATAGGTATGATTCACAGTTACGTACAGTACTACTATGATACTACACGATACATACTACACGAAGCATGAGAGGTATGTCAGGGATTGGAGGAGCAGAGATGCTCAGCCCAGCAAAGCGCAACGTTCCGTATTAAATAAGGTTGATTATTTTCTTGAGAAGTAGCCAACTGGGGCCAGGAGAACCTCGTCGCCGTTCGCAAGACGCAATGCTATGTTTTCTCTTCCAAGTCCCTTTTATCTCCTAACAAGTTTTCAGGGAAATGACCAACCTGTCTCGGAAAGACGTGGGTTTTCGGTGCTTTATTGAATCCAAAACCAAAATCGTATCGCAGAAACTGGGGATCCTCTTATGTTGGACAAGGATCTTTTCAACAGCACAACTCCTTCTTCTTTATAAATCACAGATTAGGCTGGTGATAGGATGCTGTAGCACATTTGGGAAGGTAGTCCCCTGTACCTGTATTGGACTCAATACAGTGCCGAGAGTTCCATCTTGTTTGTTGGTTACTCAAAACTCACCGCTGGCTCGGAGTTCCTGAGCCACAGACGGTTTGTAGAGTAGCTCAGTCTGTTTACAAACACTGTTATGAACGTTGCTCTGTGGAATTTGCATCCTTTATTCCTCCCCATTCAACCTATATACTGAGCACCCGCCTGAGAGAATCAGAGCACCCCTTGTGGCTGACTTCAGGCTTTTGAGAACGAACCATAACCTAGGATTATTCAAACGTAATTTAAACAAGCTCGATGTCTCAGCGATAGTCCCACAAGTCCAATGGTATGGTTTCTGAATACCTTTCTTCACTCAGCAAAGCCACCTTTACCGGCTTTTCATACTAAAATATAGTTCTTGGGTCCATATGCAACCAAGAATTTCTTACAAAAAAAAAATGCCGTAAAGCACTAACCCAATATTTACTCACCTCAGGCTATGACCAAACGGATATATTAATATATCAGTAAATCAAGACAAAAGTAAAAAAAGAACGAAAAGATTAGAACATTTCGGATTTTTTTACAGATTTTGTTTGTCCTAAGTCCTTATACATCTCAATAAACGTAGCTTATATTGTGGTGTTTTGGGCTAATATCATAACGGTAGTTATGTCATGTCAGGTTTCATAAAAAAATATAGGCTGAACCTTAGTGAATGACTTACGTTACCTTTTGTGGCGATAAAATAAACTCGAAGAGGTTGAAATAGGGGATGAAAGTTTGATTGGGAAACTCATAAAATATCCAGGAAATAATTGAGCCCGATATCAGTCCAAAACGACATTGACCCGAAGGGAGCCAGGTACCCCAGCTAGTAATCTATATTTGTAAATCAAGTACATTCTAAACTGCATCAGCTCTTGGTATTATGAGTATCTTTAAACGTTGTAAAAACAATGGTCTCGTAGGCTACCGTTATCACATCTTCAAAGAGCTGCAGCTCATATGGCGCGATGTGAAACGAAAAGAAATCATCAAGGGTAAGCATCGCGGGCGGAGACGGACTGGCGGCGGCGGGCGGTGGCGAGCTGGTGGCGAGCTGGCGGTGGGCGGCGACGACATGGTGGCGGGCGGCGGCGAGCTGGTGGCGAGCTGGTGGCGAGCTGGCGGTGGGCGGCGACGACATGGTGGCGGGCGGCGGCGAGCTGGTGGCGAGCTGGTGGCGAGCTGGCGGTGGGCGGCGACGACATAGTGGCGGGCGGCGGCGAGCTGGTGGCGAGCTGGTGGCGAGCTGGCGGTGGGCGGCGACGACATGGTGGCGGGCGGCGGCGAGCTGGTGGCGAGCTGGTGGCGAGCTGGCGGTGGGCGGCGACGACATGGTGGCGGGCGGCGGCGAGCTGGTGGCGGGCTGGTGGCGAGCTGGCGGTGGGCGGCGACGACATGGTGGCGGGCGGCGGCGAGCTGGTGGCGGGCGGCGGCGAGCTGGTGGCGAGCTGGTGGCGAGCTGGCGGTGGGCGGCGACGACATGGTGGCGGGCGGCGGCGAGCTGGTGGCGGGCTGGTGGCGAGCTGGCGGTGGGCGGCGACGACATGGTGGCGGGCGGCGGCGAGCTGGTGGCGGGCGGCGGCGAGCTGGTGGCGAGCTGGTGGCGAGCTGGCGGTGGGCGGCGACGACATGGTGGCGGGCGGCGGCGAGCTGGTGGAGGGCGGCGGCAAGCTGGTGGCGAGCTGGTGGCGAGCTGGCGGTGGGCGGCGACGACATGGTGGCGGGCGGCGGCGAGCTGGTGGCGGGCGGCGGCGAGCTGGTGGCGAGCTGGTGGCGAGCTGGCGGTGGGCGGCGACGACATGGTGGCGGGCGGCGGCGAGCTGGTGGCGGGCGGCGGCGAGCTGGTGGCGAGCTGGTGGCGAGCTGGCGGTGGGCGGCGACGACATAGTGGCGGGCGGCGGCGAGCTGGTGGCGAGCTGGTGGCGAGCTGGCGGTGGGCGGCGACGACATGGTGGCGGGCGGCGGCGAGCTGGTGGCTGGCGGCGGCGAGCTGGTGGCGAGCTGGTGGCGAGCTGGCGGTGGGCGGCGACGACATGGTGGCGGGCGGCGGCGAGCTGGTGGCGGGCGGCGGCGAGCTGGTGGCGAGCTGGTGGCGAGCTGGCGGTGGGCGGCGACGACATGGTGGCGGGCGGCGGCGAGCTGGTGGCGGGCGGCGGCGAGCTGGTGGCGAGCTGGTGGCGAGCTGGCGGTGGGCGGCGACGACATAGTGGCGGGCGGCGGCGAGCTGGTGGCGAGCTGGTGGCGAGCTGGCGGTGGGCGGTGACGACATGGTGGCGGGCGGCGGCGAGCTGGTGGCGGGCGGTGGCGAGCTGGTGGCGAGCTGGTGGCGAGCTGGCGGTGGGCGGCGACGACATGGTGGCGGGCGGCGGCGAGCTGGTGGCGAGCTGGTGGCGAGCTGGCGGTGGCCGGCGACGACATGGTGGCGGGCGGCGGCGAGCTGGTGGCGGGCGGCGGCGAGCTGGTGGCGAGCTGGTGGCGAGCTGGCGGTGGGCGGCGACGACATAGTGGCGGGCGGCGGCGAGCTGGTGGCGAGCTGGTGGCGAGCTGGCGGTGGGCGGCGACGACATGGTGGCGGGCGGCGGCGAGCTGGTGGCGGGCGGCGGCGAGCTGGTGGCGAGCTGGTGGCGAGCTGGCGGTGGGCGGCGACGACATGGTGGCGGGCGGCGGCGAGCTGGTGGCGGGCGGCGGCGAGCGATCCTATCCGCAGGCGGCGCGGGACATGTTGGCAGATTTCATATTTGGCGAGTTAACGGTTCAGGCACTCCGAGTGCTATATCTTTCAACTGCAGACAGCCTGCTACTTCATACCGATCATATGTAGATTCAGTATAATCTATTTTTCGTACCAAGAAAGTACGCCGCTTTTTTCAACAAATGTGGTATGCATGTGGAATCAACCGAGAAACAAGAACAAATTAACTAAATAAATAAAGTTGTAAAGAGAAGTACTTTATTCAGATACTGCATAACTACTAAATTTGAATCAGAAAGCAAACCTTTCGCTGGCAGTGTGTATCCAACGCACACCATAATTTCGAATTCTCCCACAGTCACTTTTCCCGTCAACAATTTTAGTTCCTAACACAGTATTTAAAATTATATTATAATACACCTTCATTGATCTGCGCTACAGGAGGAGTGAATTTGAATTTCACTAACAAGGTACCCACCCACGCTCATCGTTGTTGTAATTATGTAGTGGTAGGGTGACACTCGACTAGATCGAGGCGGTTACGGAGATCGTCGATCTCCGTGGAGTAGGCGGAAAAGTGGTCCATGTTTTCCATGAAGCTTTGCTCATACAAAGGGAAGGTCCTGGCGTTGCATTTCGTTCTTTCGGGAATGGGCTGTAATGAGGTCAAATATACGTACATAGGAAGTGTTATTTTATTTATTTATTTATTTGTATTATATAACTTATATTACAACTTATATTAATAATGTATTATTACAAGTTATTACTGACTGTTATTAAATGTCCGAATCTACTGTGATTGTAAATTGTAATAATGACAGATGTATCTTCGGTTACAAAATATTCTCGTTGCATATATTTTTGCATGCCGCCCTGAAATCTCTGCAATTCTGAAACGGCTTATGGTAATTCGTAATAAACAGAGAATCAAATATCGTTTACTTAACTTTTCTTGAAAGCCAATTTAAGACGGGTCAGGCGACCGACATATATTAACATGGCAAAACAGCGGGGCAGGAAGGCGGCGGTCGCTTATTTACATGTTATTGTGTCCGAGGGGTCAGCGGGGGTTTTTGTTTAGCGGCTTGGAGGAGGCGAAGGGGGGGTGGAGGGGGGGTGGAGTCAGCTCGACCATGCCAGGGGCCACAAGAAGTGAGCGTGGAAGGTATCAGCGTGCGGGGTAAGCCACGAATATTTTATGCAAACGTCGAGGGACACCACCGGGGAGAAGCACATCCAGATCTCCCAGATTCTTGAATGTCTATTTGAACAGCTCGATAAAAAGCCAACATGTCGACCAGCCACTATTTAGATTTCATTTTTACTTAGCTTCTATCGAAATCGTGGTCAAAATAAATCAATATAAATGTTTTAATCCGAAATTTGTAGATTGAAATAAAAATTCTCTAATTAAACGAGTGTAAATGCGGCTTGCATCGTTATGCCTTTAAATATTGCAGTATTGTGTTCCGAACTCAAGCGATACAACCGGCCAAGTGCGAGTTGGACTCGCACAAGAAGGGTTCCGTATCATCGTACAAGGTTTAACACAATACAATCACGTTTTTTCAAAGGAACCTTTTAATTTTTATTATTTTACTTATATTTCTTTTTCAAAGCGGCAAAATAAATAGACTTTCCGAAAAAAAATCTGCAGCCTAATGGTTACGGTTAATGAGATACAGCCCTGTGACAGACGGACGGACGGAGGCTTAGTAATAGGGTTCCGTTTGCACCCTTTGGGTACGTAACCCTTAAAAGGAATTTTTGTTACTCAATTAAAACATCGGTTTGGATATTTCGTTTAAGATTGTTTCACTGCCTTCTAACACTTTAGAAACAGTAAAATAAGCGTGTGTTTGTTCAATCCATTCACACAAATACGATTTTTATTCGGTACAAGGAAACGAATAATGATTACTCATCATTTGAAATCTTCCACCACACATGAACCCTGGACACATTTGTAAAAAATTGCCATGCCATAAGAAGAGGAATATTCTTTTACATAATAACATAATTGTAATTAGTATTCTGTTAGTGACACGTGTGCTTTGTTACCCTCGATATTTGAGAATTGCAAAACCTACGTAAACATTTTTACATCTAACGAATTAATCTTTTTTTCCAAAATATTTGGTCTTGCCTAATCATGTTGTCGAGAAATTTCAATATGACTAAAATGTTCTGTAACCATAAAGTAATTATTGAATATGTCCATCTTTTAAAAGATTGTATCCATTCCAAACCTGCTGCTGATTTTGTAAAATTTTAGTGTAGTTATAGTTTGACGATTCCAAGTTTTCCATGCGTCCCAGAGGAGGATTCATAAATACAAATACAAATACAAAAAAAATCTTGAATATACATGTAAGAAACACTAAAGTTATGGAAAAAACATATCTAAAACTATGAATATGATTAAGCCACAAGACATTTATGGTTCGATATGTTTAACGTACTTTGTATGGACCGGAGACTTTCGATAAAGTGTTTTGTAAAATAAAACGAACGAACTAACAATTTCGGACCAAATCCATGTTAGTCCAATGAATACTGATGTATTACATCCTTTTTCAATCGCTTTAACGTCAATTCTCTTTTAATTTGGCCCTGTTCGCCAATTCGTATTTATTTACAGTTGGAGGGTGGGAGGTAGGGGGGGGGGGCGGGTCGCGAGTGCAACATGCAGATGGGATTGCAATTAAGATAAGGAGCAGCAGCGACGCTTCTTTATGGATTGTTAATAGGAAGTGGCGCCCGACGTTTTCTGGCTTTGTTGCTTGGCGCCATGTCGACTCACCTGCCACCGGGGACCCTACCGTGAAGAAATAACAGGAGAACGGATGGAACTAAAAAAGTGTCGCCACCTCAATTGTACCTCCGGAGGACTTTGGCCTTTGCATTTATTCTTTGGTTTCGGCTCTCGCTGAATACATGACTACGAATGAAGGAAGACGTAACGACTATATGGTTATTGAAAAATAATTCTTATCTTTATCAGTTTACCCACCAATTTGGGAAACTTCAAATTGGATTTTTCTCCGTTTTCATCACTGCGCTACAAATGTGTACGGCGACATAATGTTGTAAGTCGCGTGGCGTCACATTTTGCGCGCTCGTTGTATGGAAGTTATTTCTCCATACATTCTCCACCTCCATGACCGTACCCAATACTTATTGTTTATCTTCAAACTGTCATATAATTCTCTCATCGTTTCTTTTTTTGTGTTGAGTGCGGTGGAAAAAATACCTTACTATTAACAATTTCGCTTTTTGTCAAAGGTTGAAATAATGATATCCTAAGCCTTTTTTATATTTTATTCTTAGGGTAGCTCGTTGGATAGTAGGATTGGTCGTTCGACATAGCTTTCTATTTTTTTTGGCTAATAAATAAGAACAATGTAACGCTGAGTGGTTCAAATTCTAAATTGACAAACGCAAATGATACTTGTATATTATGGTAGAGCATGAAATGTAGAAGGGAGAACTTTTCATTGGACTAAAAGATGCGTGGAGTTATCGTCGCTGTCACTGACAAATGTGAAGTTTAGGTCCTATGAAATAAATCAAGGGAACTAAATTTAATCTCTTATTTTAAAATATCAAATGGAACTGCTCTGTACCTCTTAGGATTAATAGGCTACATTTTTATTTCGTATGTATTCAGGTGAACATTTTATTATGAGCTAGTTTCCTTTCTTACCTTCGTAAGTGGCTAGAAATGGGCCAATATGGTAACGAGTTGCGGTATTTCCAGATTTAATAGAAGCCCTCGGAGTTACAGTGCCTATATTTTGCCCCTGTAAGAATAAATAAATCCTCATTGACAATGTTGAGTCAGAAATCTTGTAGGATGTTTTATTTCTATTATCTAGTGAATCCAGTTTATAAAATAATAATTATTTATTAAAATATTTTAACAATAGCAATCATAGTTACTAACAGACAAAATATACAATGATAGTCATGCATTACAAATGAATGTGCTGTAAAATCTGGGTTTCAAAGAATGTATTTTTTGAAATAAACTAATGGAAAATGAGTTATTAAAATAGATATTAATTTATATTTAAATGGTTCCATCGCATATTATTTTCAAACTTGCATGTCAAAAATGTAAACAAAAAAAAACAAATTTCGATATTTTCCGTATTGCAGTAAACGTTTATTTTCAGGAATTATAAAAAGGTATTCAGAAGTAGAGAAGGCCACGGCAATAGGTTGAGTTGGAAAGACGCGGGACTGATTAGAACCGTGTAAAGAAGGTACGAGTATAATTGAGAACGCACGGCTCTCCGACGATATCGGACGAGAGACCGAGCTAGCGGCGTCGCGGCGGCGGCGGCGGTCGCGGTGGCGGTGACCAGCCCCGACCCGTGCCGCCTTTAGCGTAAAGGCTTTGCCGCAAAATTAGCAAAAGCCGCAAACTCGTTACAGAGTGAAGTGAGCTCTACTCGTCACTACTCCGCAGTCCACCGCGATCTTCGCACGGTGAAGCGCTTGCAGCACTACTAGTATGTTAAGGTGGGCCTTCCCGCTCAACTCCCCATACAAACGTGGAAAGAAGATCATGCGCATATTTCTTTTCAGAGATCCCAAATTATGCTTAAAACCGCTTCATTTGATCTAGTTCGATCAAATAAAGCTGTTTTGAGCCTGGCATTGGCATTGTTAAATAGTGTTCGTTGTCTAAGTTATAAGGTCCGAAAGTTAGAATTTTTTGCGCGTTTGATGCAATAACTTTGGAAGTGGTATTACTCAACGATAAAATAAAATTTTAAATCAATTTGGTTTTTGTTTGATTTTTTAATAAAGCGGCCGTGATTTGCTTTTAGCGATAAGTCGTTTTATAATAAAAAAAATCGTAATCTTACCAAATCTAACACTACGCGCATTGTCTACTTTGTGGACATGTTGCATCCTTCTCATTACGGAGCCTATCTTTTTATTTGAAACAGAGAAGGTCCCAGAGCTCAATATCACGGTTTTGTGTCCGCGAATGAGTTAGTCCCGTCGGGAAGGGCCACCTTAAGTCACTTCGCAAGATTCACCAGGCGGCGGTCTAAAAGGGAATCACAACTGAGGAATGATTTAATGAATTGTGCACAATTTCGTACATTATACGTTTTGTACTGCTTTTGAGAACCGTAATTGGGCGATTCTGAAGGAAACCGGACATTTTTTGGTTTTAAATACCAAAAAAATGTCACAATCCCGAAACACGTAGTATGTAAAGGATGAAAAATTTTACGGGTATTCTGTTTTTCATATTTTTTCAGAGGTGAATAATGCCATGACATTTTCATAAAGCAATCACTACATAAATACGTAAACTTATACGAGTGTAGGGTTTTCCTTTCTCATATATTTTATTAATTTATTTATTACGGTTGCTCCGAATTTGACCCTACAAAAGTCGAAGCCTAGTGGCGCGGGGGCTTGCCTAGCATACTAGAGGTCTGGTTTCAAATCCTCGCCCCGTTTATGCACCACTATATTTCTCATTCTGAGCTGGAGAGCCTTTCGTCACAAATGCGAGCTGCTCCATGGTTCGGAATCCATGTAAAACTGTAGGTCCCCTTCCCCTACTAGGTGGTAGGGTTTAAGCCCGCCCGGGTTGGTACCATCGCATTGGATGAAAAGATGGTCGAAACGGCAATGAAAAATTGTCCGTGTTTTCCATCCAGTTCAATGTAGCCGTGCTCATAAAGGAAAGGTCCTGGCATGGCACCCAATTCATTCGGTGTATTGAGCTAATATTGGTATTAGCCATCCAAGTCAAGTTGCTTAAAAAAACCCTGACTTATCGAGTCGTGTGCGTTCGATTACTTTCAGACATACCTACTTAATTTTGATTTAATTCTGATCTAGAACTTGAATGGCCTAGTTACATGAACTTTGGAGTTACTTTAAAATGAATCAAACCATCGCATGTCATAAACTGAAATAATGATCTCGAAGTAAGCTTATGTATGTAGAGTGCGCTCGGTTGCAGAGCGGCTAGAGAATCGTGACGCCAACGCTCATTATCAACATTTCGACCACCGAAATCGTTGATTCCTATGACAACAAAAGTTCTTTCATGGGTATTAATGTGATTTTCAAGAGATTTTAAGCATATAAAGCACATACTTATTATAGTATAAGCGTAAAATTATTTTATTACTAGAGTTTACTAATATATGTAACTTATGAAGAGGATGTGTGGACTGTAGGTTAGGTGTTCTTGCTGGTAATTAAGAGCTCAGACATGCTTGGAATATGTATATTTCAACACTCAACTAAATTACACGGCACGATGTTAAAAGGGAAAAATCAGAAGCAAAAAGCTGTCAAACTGTGACATTAATATTTTTATTATAATTTTATGTGGTATTTCGAACATGCTGCGGCCTCACAAAGATCTAGACCCTAGGACATATAACACCTAGTGATTATCTACATACCAAGGTAGCCTAGTCATCTATGGGTAAGACACAAACTTTTGAAATTGCACGGACATGAGTTCTTCCATTGGAAGTTTTAACCTCAACAGCTCTTACATGGCCGTCGTGACCAGGGAAAACCTTAATGACTCTAGCCATAGGCCAGTACATAGTAGGCACATTGCTCTCTCTCAAAATTACAAGAGTACCAATTTTAATATTAGGTGAGATATCTAGCCATTTAGGCCGATTCTGTAAAACTTTAAGGTAATGCTTGTACCACATTTTCCAAAATGACTGTTTGATTTGAGTACATAATAGCCAAAACTTAAGCCTGTTTTTAGGGAAATTAGACACATCATTTTCAGGGTACATAGTTAAAGCATTTCGTATCAAAAAATGTCCAGGAGTCAAATAACTATAGTCATTTACATCAGATGATGAGAGTGGAACTAAAGGCCTGGAGTTTAAAACGCATTCTATTTCTACAAGCAAGGTATTAATTTGTTCATACGTTAACACATGACCTTGTAAAACTCTTTTCAAATGGTACTTCGTACTTTTAACCGCAGCTTCCCAGAGGCCACCAAATGTAGGTGAATAGGTTGGAATAAAATGAAAATCGATTCCTTTTTGACTCGCGAATTGATGCACCTTTTTTTGGTGGTCCTGTGAGGACTGTAAATTATAAAGTTCAGTTATTTGATTTCGTGCTCCCTTAAATGTGCTGGCATTGTCGGAGTAGATTTCTCTTGGCACTCCCCTTCTAGAGATGAACCGCCTTAGGCACGCGAGATAGGTGTCAGTAGTAAGATCTGATGCTAACTCTAAATGCAATGCCTTAGTGGCAAAGCAGACAAAGACACAAATGTAGCCTTTGCCGGTAAGGGATCGTCTAATGCGCGAGAGCTTTACATTTATCGGCCCAGCAAAATCTACACCAACTTTTTCGAAAGGGCGGCTGGTAGCAGTCACCCTTCCGGCCGGCAGGGAACCCATCAACTGCTTCGAGGCAATAGCCTTTTGTCTGAAGCACACGATACATTTATGTGTTATTTTTCTCACGTATTGTAAACCATTTGTAATCCAGAATCTCTGGTTTAAGTTAGAAAGTAAAAGCTTAGGTCCGGCGTGGAGAAGCCTTTCGTGTTCACTTTTAATAATACATTTTGTAACATGAGATTCTCTGGGCAAGATAACTTGATGCTTTTGAGAAAATGGAACGTCAGAGTGATGCAATCTACCACCTACACGCATAACTCCCATGTTATCAATAAAAGGACATAAGCTTTGTAAGGAACCTTTTACACATTTGTCATTTTTTAAGCATGCAATCTCATCCTTGAAATGAATTAATTGTTCATACTTGATGAGCAACATAAGAGCAGTATTTAATTCTGTACTCGAAATATAATTATGCGAGACTTTCCCACCCTTTAAGTTGTTGACAAATCTTAAAATATATTATAAGCCAATATACGTATCATCTTGTGCATGCTAGAGTGATTGTGTAAGCTTTCAAAAATATCATTTATTTGTATATCTGAAGATGCTGGATTGCTGCAGCATGTTGAGTCAGCCCTTGTTTCAGGTAAGTCTGAAGGTAATGCTTCAGAATGATCAAATTTGTACTCATTATCATGCAAAAAATCGGGCCCATGCCACCATATTTCACAGGTGCTTAGCTCCTGTGGACTCACTCCTCTGCTAATGTAATCTGCAGGGTTGTCTTTAGTGTTGACGTAGAGCCAATGACAGTCAGCTGTGTTGTTAATTATTGCCTTAGTTCTGTTCGCAACGTATGCCGTTAGTTTGATAGGTTCAGTATGTAACCATGCAAGTACGATTTTTGAATCTGTAAATAAGTAAACTCGACTCACAACTAGTTTCAATTTAAGGGTATCCCGAACCTTCAAGATAAGCATGGAAAAAAGTAGGGCCGCGTTTAATTCTAAGCGCGGCACGGTCATGTTCTTATTTTGGAGGGGGTTTATGCGCGATTTAGAACAAAGCAAACACACTTTGACCTGACCTGATAGATCTTTGACTCGTAGGTATACGCAGCAACCATATGCCATGGAACTGGAAGCATCTGAGAAACCTATAAGCTCTACAATATCTGAGTCAGATACAGATATATTTCTGTTTATAAGGATTGGCTCCATTGACGCAAGACTGGAAGAAAATTCAATCCATTCTTTCCTAATGATATCATCAGGTGAGGAATCCCAGTCCGTCTTGGAGATCCATAATTTTTGCATTATAGCTTTAGCTTGGACTATGATCGGGCTGACAAGACCCATGGGGTCAAAAAACTTGCCTATGTAGGCCAGAATTTCCCTTTTTGTAAACTTATTATTGTTAAAGGGTTCTGGGCATGTAATTTTGAACTGATCATTTTTTACAACTAACTGCAAACCTAATGTTTTTAGACTGCAATCATCTTTCTCAAGTTCTAAGTCATCGAAATGCTGCTCACTTGGAGGTATATCAGTTAATATCTTAACGTTGTTTGATGACCATTTGTGCGTTTGAAAGCTACCTAGCTCTAAAAGCTGACGGAGCTGCGATTTGGCCTCTAGAACAATATTTAAATCGTTGTTCGAGTAGAGTATATCATCAACGTAAGTACAGTTATCAATGATGAACGAAGCTAATGGCATATTGCATTCATTTTGTACTGAGAGCTCTTTCAGGCAACACGTAGCTAAATAGCTCGAACTCTTTAGTCCGTATGTAACAGTATCAAGCCTGATGCACTTAATACTCTCGTCAGAACGGTCGCGCCACAATATATTCTGTAAAGAAGTATGCTCAGGTATTACTCGGATGTTCCGAAACATTTTCTTTATGTCGGTAGTAAAGGTGAAATTACCAAAACGGAATAATAGCAAAATATCAAACAAATCTCTCTGCACTGTGGGTCCATTTAGGAGAAGATCATTGAGGGAAACCTTCTTATTAGTCTTCATTGAACCATCGAATACTGTGCGCAGTTTAGTAGTTTTACTATCTGGTTTAAGAACTGCATGATGGGGTAGAAAATATACCGCATCTTTGTCCAAACGATATTCTTGGATGTCGATATAATGACCATGGTTTAAATTTATACAATCGTGAATAAACTTCTGATATTCTGAGAAAAGATCGGGATTATTTTGCAATTTTTTCTCTCTCTCTCATTTTGCCTTAAAAAGATTTTTGAATCTGTAAATAAGTAAACTCGACTCACAACTAGTTTCAATTTAAGGGTATCCCGAACCTTCAAGATAAGCATGGAAAGAAGTAGGACCGCGTTTAATTCTAAGCGCGGCACGGTCATGTTCTTATTTTGGATGCCTTAAAAAGATTTTTAAGGCAAAATGAGAGAGAGAGAAAAAATTGCAAAATAATCCCGATCTTTTCTCAGAATATCAGAAGTTTATTCACGATTATATAAATTTAAACCATGGTCATTATATCGACATCCAAGAATATCGTTTGGACAAAGATGCGGTATATTTTCTACCCCATCATGCAGTTCTTAAACCAGATAGTAAAACTACTAAACTGCGCACAGTATTCGATGGTTCAATGAAGACTAATAAGAAGGTTTCCCTCAATGATCTTCTCCTAAATGGACCCACAGTGCAGAGAGATTTGTTTGATATTTTGCTATTATTCCGTTTTGGTAATTTCACCTTTACTACCGACATAAAGAAAATGTTTCGGAACATCCGAGTAATACCTGAGCATACTTCTTTACAGAATATATTGTGGCGCGACCGTTCTGACGAGAGTATTAAGTGCATCAGGCTTGATACTGTTACATACGGACTAAAGAGTTCGAGCTATTTAGCTACGCGTTGCCTGAAAGAGCTCTCAGTACAAAATGAATGCAATATGCCATTAGCTTCGTTCATCATTGATAACTGTACTTACGTTGATGATATACTCTACTCGAACAACGATTTAAATATTGTTCTAGAGGCCAAATCGCAGCTCCGTCAGCTTTTAGAGCTAGGTAGCTTTCAAACGCACAAATGGTCATCAAACAACGTTAAGATATTAACTGATATACCTCCAAGTGAGCAGCATTTCGATGACTTAGAACTTGAGAAAGATGATTGCAGTCTAAAAACATTAGGTTTGCAGTTAGTTGTAAAAAATGATCAGTTCAAAATTACATGCCCAGAACCCTTTAACAATAATAAGTTTACAAAAAGGGAAATTCTGGCCTACATAGGCAAGTTTTTTGACCCCATGGGTCTTGTCAGCCCGATCATAGTCCAAGCTAAAGCTATAATGCAAAAATTATGGATCTCCAAGACGGACTGGGATTCCTCACCTGATGATATCATTAGGAAAGAATGGATTGAATTTTCTTCCAGTCTTGCGTCAATGGAGCCAATCCTTATAAACAGAAATATATCTGTATCTGACTCAGATATTGTAGAGCTTATAGGTTTCTCAGATGCTTCCAGTTCCATGGCATATGGTTGCTGCGTATACCTACGAGTCAAAGATCTATCAGGTCAGGTCAAAGTGTGTTTGCTTTGTTCTAAATCGCGCATAAACCCCCTCCAAAATAAGAACATGACCGTGCCGCGCTTAGAATTAAACGCGGCCCTACTTCTTTCCATGCTTATCTTGAAGGTTCGGGATACCCTTAAATTGAAACTAGTTGTGAGTCGAGTTTACTTATTTACAGATTCAAAAATCGTACTTGCATGGTTACATACTGAACCTATCAAACTAACGGCATACGTTGCGAACAGAACTAAGGCAATAATTAACAACACAGCTGACTGTCATTGGCTCTACGTCAACACTAAAGACAACCCTGCAGATTACATTAGCAGAGGAGTGAGTCCACAGGAGCTAAGCACCTGTGAAATATGGTGGCATGGGCCCGATTTTTTGCATGATAATGAGTACAAATTTGATCATTCTGAAGCATTACCTTCAGACTTACCTGAAACAAGGGCTGACTCAACATGCTGCAGCAATCCAGCATCTTCAGATATACAAATAAATGATATTTTTGAAAGCTTACACAATCACTCTAGCATGCACAAGATGATACGTATATTGGCTTATAATATATTTTAAGATTTGTCAACAACTTAAAGGGTGGGAAAGTCTCGCATAATTATATTTCGAGTACAGAATTAAATACTGCTCTTATGTTGCTCATCAAGTATGAACAATTAATTCATTTCAAGGATGAGATTGCATGCTTAAAAAATGACAAATGTGTAAAAGGTTCCTTACAAAGCTTATGTCCTTTTATTGATAACATGGGAGTTATGCGTGTAGGTGGTAGATTGCATCACTCTGACGTTCCATTTTCTCAAAAGCATCAAGTTATCTTGCCCAGAGAATCTCATGTTACAAAATGTATTATTAAAAGTGAACACGAAAGGCTTCTCCACGCCGGACCTAAGCTTTTACTTTCTAACTTAAACCAGAGATTCTGGATTACAAATGGTTTACAATACGTGAGAAAAATAACACATAAATGTATCGTGTGCTTCAGACAAAAGGCTATTGCCTCGAAGCAGTTGATGGGTTCCCTGCCGGCCGGAAGGGTGACTGCTACCAGCCGCCCTTTCGAAAAAGTTGGTGTAGATTTTGCTGGGCCGATAAATGTAAAGCTCTCGCGCATTAGACGATCCCTTACCGGCAAAGGCTACATTTGTGTCTTTGTCTGCTTTGCCACTAAGGCATTGCATTTAGAGTTAGCCTCAAATCTTACTACTGACACCTATCCCGCGTGCCTAAGGCGGTTCATCTCTAGAAGGGGAGTGCCAAGAGAAATCTACTCCGACAATGCCAGCACATTTAAGGGAGCACGAAATCAAATAACTGAACTTTATAATTTACAGTCCTCACAGGACCACCAAAAAAAGGTGCATCAATTCGCGAGTCAAAAAGGAATCGATTTTCATTTTATTCCAAGCTATTCACCTACATTTGGTGGCCTCTGGGAAGCTGCGGTTAAAAGTACGAAGTACCATTTGAAAAGAGTTTTACAAGGTCATGTGTTAACGTATGAACAAATTAATACCTTGCTTGTAGAAATAGAATGCGTTTTAAACTCCAGGCCTTTAGTTCCACTCTCATCATCTGATGTAAATGACTATAGTTATTTGACTCCTGGACATTTTTTGATACGAAATGCTTTAACTATGTACCCTGAAAATGATGTGTCTAATTTCCCTAAAAACAGGCTTAAGTTTTGGCTATTATGTACTCAAATCAAACAGTCATTTTGGAAAATGTGGTACAAGCATTACCTTAAAGTTTTACAGAATCGGCCTAAATGGCTAGATATCTCACCTAATATTAAAATTGGTACTCTTGTAATTTTGAGAGAGAGCAATGTGCCTACTATGTACTGGCCTATGGCTAGAGTCATTAAGGTTTTCCCTGGTCACGACGGCCATGTAAGAGCTGTTGAGGTTAAAACTTCCAATGGAAGAACTCATGTCCGTGCAATTTCAAAAGTTTGTGTCTTACCCATAGATGGCTAGGCTACCTTGGTATGTAGATAATCACTAGGTGTTATATGTCCTAGGGTCTAGATCTTTGTGAGGCCGCAGCATGTTCGAAATACCACATAAAATTATAATAAAAATATTAATGTCACAGTTTGACAGCTTTTTGCTTCTGATTTTTCCCTTTTAACATCGTGCCGTGTAATTTAGTTGAGTGTTGAAATATACATAATCCAAGCATGTCTGAGCTCTTAATTACCATTTTTTACAACTAACTGCAAACCTAATGTTTTTAGACTGCAATCATCTTTCTCAAGTTCTAAGTCATCGAAATGCTGCTCACTTGGAGGTATATCAGTTAATATCTTAACGTTGTTTGATGACCATTTGTGCGTTTGAAAGCTACCTAGCTCTAAAAGCTGACGGAGCTGCGATTTGGCCTCTAGAACAATATTTAAATCGTTGTTCGAGTAGAGTATATCATCAACGTAAGTACAGTTATCAATGATGAACGAAGCTAATGGCATATTGCATTCATTTTGTACTGAGAGCTCTTTCAGGCAACACGTAGCTAAATAGCTCGAACTCTTTAGTCCGTATGTAACAGTATCAAGCCTGATGCACTTAATACTCTCGTCAGAACGGTCGCGCCACAATATATTCTGTAAAGAAGTATGCTCAGGTATTACTCGGATGTTCCGAAACATTTTCTTTATGTCGGTAGTAAAGGTGAAATTACCAAAACGGAATAATAGCAAAATATCAAACAAATCTCTCTGCACTGTGGGTCCATTTAGGAGAAGATCATTGAGGGAAACCTTCTTATTAGTCTTCATTGAACCATCGAATACTGTGCGCAGTTTAGTAGTTTTACTATCTGGTTTAAGAACTGCATGATGGGGTAGAAAATATACCGCATCTTTGTCCAAACGATATTCTTGGATGTCGATATAATGACCATGGTTTAAATTTATATAATCGTGAATAAACTTCTGATATTCTGAGAAAAGATCGGGATTATTTTGCAATTTTTTCTCTCTCTCTCATTTTGCCTTAAAAATCTTTTTAAGGCAAAATGGAACGAGTCGCCTAAAGCCTGATTTACTTCAGTAAGCGGCAGTTTTAAAGGCAACGCAACTTCAAAACCATTTTCTTTCAACTGAGTAGTTTTACTGAAAATATATTCGCAAAGTTCTTGCTCTGATGACTTTTCGTTGAAAACTTGTGGGACACTTTCAGTTTTCCACAATTTAGATATATTATCGCCAATGTCTGACTCGCATACTGTACACTTATGTGATACCTTATGACAGACACTAGAGGAAACTGTTTGCGGCAAACTCCCTCCAACTATGTACCCAAATTGAGTGTTGATGAGGCTCGGCTGATGGGGCCCGGACGCTACATGTTGCCGGCGCTTATGCGGCGTCGCTGACGTGCTGCTCAGTGACTCCGACGGCAGCAATACTTGGAAAAATACGTCCGTTCCCATTAGCAAATCAATTTCACTGGGTACGTGGAAGTCTACATCAGCTAGCTTGATATTTTTTGGAATATTTAGTGTTGCGAGATCAATTCCCCTTTGCGGTAATTGACAAGTAATTTGCTCAACAACATGGCAGATAGTAGAAACCTTGAATGGATTTGTTATAGAATGTAGTTCTATAGGCAAGCAACGTTTCACATTCGCCTTTGAGTTTGTAATGCCTACAATATTGACATTTTTTTGAGTGGGCTTTAAATCAAGCAGCTGTACAGCCTTTTCTGTAATAAAGGACAACTGGGACCCACTGTCAAGTAGGGCTTTGAATACCACTGCTGTACCGTCTCGAGCGTATAGCTTTACCTTTGCTGTGGGTAAGAGAACATCTGTATTATTATTTTCCGCCAAAGAGGCGGGAGATGCGACGGTTTGTTGCTTATCGTCATCATTTATAGTAGCGGTGTTGCAATGAAGCAGAGTGTTATGATTTTTGTTGCACTCTGAACACCGAAAATGATACTTGCATTTCCGTGTATGCGCACCTAAACAGATGTGGCATAGGCTCTTATCATTTGCAAATTGCACTCGTTTTGTAGCTGGTAACAGCTTAAAACCTTTGCATAATATTCCGGGAGGTCACGACATTTTTGGTCACGATAAGGTAAATGGCTGAATCTGGGTTCACGTGTTAGAGACCAACCCTCTAATGCTAAATATGTCGGTCTGCCTGTTCCCAGTGGTTGCGTTATCTAGATTGGCTATATAAAATAGATGTTGGTATGTATCTGCTGATTAATATATATATTTTCTAGAACCATTGATACTTATTAACTATGCAACAATAACCAGTCGGTTTTTTTATTAAATACTTAAATATACCTAAAGTTATATCTGTAACCTAAATCGCCTATAACTACGAAATGCAACCAATGATTTGTTCAGTTTTTGTATTACTAAGCAAGTATGTACTGATACTTTCATGCTTCGTCATTTGCATCCATTTATCTTATCATTTATATTTTTTGTCACCATAACTACTTTTTCAGCCGCCTTATCTACGTAACGCAACCACTTGGATCAGGCAGATTAACACATTTAGCTTCAAAAGGTTAGTCTTTATCCTGTGAACCCAGTTTCAGTCATTTACGTTATCGTTACCATTTTTGTCGCGACCTCCTAGTCTATAAGTATAACTTATGATTCCACTTACAGTAAAGACACGATGACCTTTCCTGCGATGTAGCGCTGGCAGCTAAGTTGCTACCAACGGAACCCAAGCGGTGCTCCTTGTACTCTCTGGTAAGCTGACGTTGCTGACTTTGACCTGGGTCAGCATTCTCCAGCGCCAACGCTCTTTTGTCCAGAAAAGCGAGGAAAACATCCATTGTGGGGTCCTCTTTGGTATCCCTTTCAAGCTGGTATGCCCGAGAGGTATACATGTCTAATTTACGAGAAAAAATACACAACAGTATAGCATCCCAAGTCTTAACATTTGGCTCCAAATTTGATAATGCGGCAAGTTCTTGTTTGATTTTTGACACAAACTCTCTTAGACTGCTTGCCGTGGCCTTTGTCAAAGATTTTAAATCCAATACTGTACTAATGTGCTCATTAATAATTTTAAATCTGTTGTTATACCTATCGTTCAGCAATTTAAGTGCCTTTTCATAACTTTCAGGTGACAGAGGTAAGTTTTTAATTAAATCTAATGGTTCGTCCCTTAGATATGATCTTAAGTAATATAACTTCTGCACAAAATCCACTGATTTGTTATCATTGATCACCGAATTGAACAAGTTTATAAATGGCAAGAAATCAGAAAACTTACCGTTGAATATTGGTATGTCAATAGGTGGCAGTTTAAGATTGGACATTGGAGCTGGAGGTGTGCATGATTGGTGTATTTCACGCTTTTTTATTTCCTCGTTAAGCGCAGACAAAATAGCATAATACCGGTTTTCGATCTCTTCGATATCTTCATTGTCGTCTTGATCGAACGACAAAATTTTGATGTTATGAGACTCATATTGCGAAAACACTTGAATTACCTTGTCTTTTTTAGCCAACAAGGAGTCTATCTTGGATGCTGTTACATTCTCAGGTTGAGAGATAAAGTTATAAAGCCTCGTGATACTACCTTTTAAATAGCCGCGTCCCGCAATCAACTCCTCTATCTCCATTGTCCAAACGTATTATCCACCGCTACACAGGGTATTCGTAATGAGCACAATATAGTATAACACTCGTAAATCGTAATTTATAGCGAATGTACAAATGCTTCAAAATAATGCACTTTGTGTTGCACTTCGTCGACGGTGATGGCGTCGTCGTCGCGGTGATACGTAGCGAAACCGACCTCATCGATGAAGTGTCCAGTAGTGAATTGAAGTTGTACAAACGTGTGTTGAGCTTTGATCTGTCCAAGCACCCAAGGAAGATGCAGGATGGTGTAGCGAATCCAGCCGATGACGAAATGACGAACAGCGCCGACCAAATCCGGTTACTTCTTATTGCGCGGTGCGAAAGCCATGCGAAAACGCATCCAAGCGCGGTGGATCTCGCGGTTTGTGAAGCATAAATGTCGGGAACTCCGTAATATATGTAAGGCCCCCTCAGCTCGACGTAGACTCCAACAAATACCTTGAGGTAGTGGTTCTGTTTTGGTTGAAGTGGAGTATACTTGATGCGTCGATGACTGTAATGGATCAAGATTGGTCGTGGAATTCGTCTTTCAATTTTGCTTCTTCTGGATGAATTTCCTTCCTTATTGCCAAGCTCCTTACCTTGAAATATGCAAGTCTTGCAGAGATCTGATGCACTAGCACTGCTGATGCGCCCTCGACAGGAAATGACGCTGCCGCTGGCGAGTGAGTGCCCTTACAATGATCGTCAGTTCTCTGTCTTGATTTCGGATCGCAGGATTGAAGGACCATGAAGAGGATGTGTGGACTGTAGGTTAGGTGTTCTTGCTGGTAATTAAGAGCTCAGACATGCTTGGAATATGTATATTTCAACACTCAACTAAATTACACGGCACGATGTTAAAAGGGAAAAATCAGAAGCAAAAAGCTGTCAAACTGTGACATTAATATTTTTATTATAATTTTATGTGGTATTTCGAACAACTTATTGTATTTACTTATTATTTTACCTCATCAGCCGGTATCCCAGTGGCGCTATGCCTTGAGATTCGATAAGCTTGGTGAAACCTCTGCGCGGTTTGTATTCTGGATGGGCGACCGTTTTGCAACCGTTAATATTAACTTACATTTATATTTTCTACTATTAAGAGGTAAAGCAGGTCGGCGATTTCTAATATTGAGGAGAGGTCTAATATTGACCTGCTTGGTGTAGCTTCTGGTCCTCCGAAAGATTTAGTACGACACTCCCTCAGATCAAAAATGGAAGGAGATGTGCCATCTGGCGCGTCTCCACCCACTACTACCCGCTGTCTCCAATTTTCTAAATCTACCGACATGCCGTACATGCCACACGCAAATATAGTCGCAGACGTGTTAGGAACTGGGATTTCGGGGGCACATTTGCGCGGCGCGTCGCAATCGCGAGGTTTGGACACGCGTACACACACGTCGCCGCACATACGATTATATGCACAATTTATCCATACAGCGACATACGACCACACGACACGTCTCCTTCCTCGTATCCTCTGTTATCGCTCCGCCCGCCACCCTCGCGCCCGCCCCCGCCACATCGAAAGGTTTTATAGCAGTGTTACGTGTGCGGTTTTACGACCCTCAATATCTCTACGCGGATGTGATGAAGGGTCACCTTACGTTCTGCTGCACGATCCGCCGCACGATCTCTAGCTGTGTAGTGGCTATTGTATAACCTTGACAACAACAAACGTTGAAGAAAACCATCACGCTTCTATAATATTTGAAGGCGCGATAGCCTCGGTAGCTCAGTGGCGCGACGCCTTGGGATTCAAAAAGCTTGGTCAAGCACTTCTGAGCGCGGTTGGGTTCTGGATGGGTGACCATTTTCATCCGTTGCAAAGTGTAGGTGTCCCTTTCTTACCTACTAGGTGGTAGGGTTAATCCCACCCGGGTTGGTACCATAGCATTGAATGAACGATTGTGGAAGTGGCAATAAAAAAATGACCGTGTTTTCCATCCAGTTCAATGTAGTCGAACAATATAAGAAAGGTCCTGGCTTGGCATTTAGTTTCCATGTGGCATGTTAGGCTAATATCTGACGGTCAGTTTGGTATTAGACATTCATGTCCTGTTACATAATTTTTTTTTTATGAAAACGACATTTCTGCTGTTTCATTAATTTGAGGATATCTAACGACATCTCCATTGAACGGACTCGCCGACGCTTTCGTCAATGTATGTACGTTCACTAACTCGTGGGTTCTGCTGGCATACGATACGTTTCGATTGGCGCTTCCTACGTACCTTGAGCGGCTCGTAGCCTAGTGGCGCGGGGACTGGCCTAGCGTACCAGAGGCCCGGGTTCAATACCAACTTGCACCACTGTCTTTCTCTTTCAGAGTTCGATAAGTGCATTTCGTCACGAATGCGAGCTGCTCCATGGTTCGGAATCCATGTAAAACTGTAGATCCCCTTCCCCTACTAGGTGGTAGGGTTTAAGCCCGCCCGGGATGGTACCATCGCATTGGATGAAAAGATGGTCGAAGCGGCAATGAAAAATTGTCCGTGTTTTCCATCCAGTTCAATGTAGCCGTGCTCATAAAGGGAAGGTCCTGGCATGGCACCTAATTCCTTCGGGAATGTGGTGTATTGGGCTAATATCATAACGGTAGTTGTGTGGTATTAGCCATCCATGTCAGGTCGCATAAAAAAAAAACCTTATACACCCTCGCCCCGGACCGGGCGACGAGCTCATGTCGGAGGAGCGTGGTGCGATCTGCGCACGAATTCTTCCTCCAAGTCGGAAGATAAAACAATGTAGCGGAGATTAATGATGCTCGTAGAGATGACGTCCCCCGGGACTCGACCCCTCCCCTCCCATTCCCTCCCCGCACACCCCGCACACCCTCCCACTCACCTCGCACAACCTCCCGCTCGCCAACTACTTACGTATAGACTAGGAGGTCGCGTTTCATCCGCATAATTGAAGGTTGTGAAATGACCAAAAATAACGTGAAAGAATAAAAAAAAAAAGAAAAAAATAAGTGACCTCCCGGAATAGTAGGGACCTCAGTGTCTGCAACGGCTACCAGACAGACCTTCACTTCTGCGAATGAAACTGGTTCTGATTTTTAATTCTTTAACTGATACGATTAAAGAACACATTTTTTTGAAAGCGTTTTCAAAGTATTGGGAAAAAAATATGGCTAAAAGTCAATGAACTTATAATACATGGAGATTGTAGATAATTCGTTTAAATAAATCATCGAAAAAGTATCAGCCTTGTAGCCCAGGAGCGCGACGATTTGCCGTTCGATACTCGAGGCTAAGCAACTCCGGGCGGGATCTGTTACGGGTGGCATTTTCCTGGATACGTAACGAATCCGAGTGTGTAATTTACGTCTAATGGACGAAATAAAGAAGCTGAAACTGAATGAGCGGCTCGTAGCCTAGTGGCGCGGGGACTGGCCTAGCGCACCAGAGGCCTGGGTTCAATACCGACATGCACCACTGTCTTTCTCTTTCAGAGTACGATAAGTGCATTTCGTCACGAATGCTTGCTGCTCCATGGTTCGGAATCCATGTAAAACTGTAGGTCCCCTTCCCCTACTAGGTGGGAGGGTTTAAGCCCGCCCGGGTTGGTACCATCGCATTGGATGAAAATATGGTCGAAGCGGCAATGAAAAATTGTCCGTGTTTTCCATCCAGTTCAATGTAGCCGTGCTAATAAAGAGAAGGTCCTGGCATGGCACCAAATTCTTTCGGGAATGTGGTGTTTTGGGCTAATATACTAACGGTAGTTGTGCGGTATTAGCCATCCATGTCAGGTCGCATAAAAAAAAAGAATCTAGAAGGGGAAGAGGACCTACAATTACGTGGACTCCTACCCACGTGATGTGTTCCTAGATGTGGTTGTAACCACGTGGTATTACCAATCCATGTGGAAAGAAAAATCTTCGATGATAAAAAGAGCAGCGCACCGCATTGTTTCTATTGCATCGCTCAATTCGTTAGCGATTATATTTCTTTACTTTGCCATTTTAGTTGTTATTGTTGGTTTTAAAATAAAACATGGTCGTTTAAATATGGTGTGAAATGACACCTGACCGGCCGGCATGATTTTCGCAGCCCCTGTGAAAGTCCGAAAGCTCATGGGCGTTGTCGGGCGCCTCTTTTATGAGGTCCTGGCTTGTGCCATAATGCGCGATTGACATGAAAAAGTGATCAAAAAAAATGTGTGAGTGTTTTTGTTTTAATTAATCACTATAATTATTGCAAAGTAAAGAAATATAATCGGTAACGAATTTTCCTCCGAATGGTTTTCATACTACCTATTTTTTTATTTTTTTTATTTAGGGGTATTCTTGCTCTGGAACTCGAATATCTGAGCATTTTTAGGGTTCCGTACCCAAAGGGTGCCAACGGAACCCTATTACTAAGCCTCCGCTGTCCTTCCGTCCGTCTGTCACAGGACTGTATGCCATGAACCGTAATACGAAGGCAGCTGAATATATCATAGAGTGTGTATTTGTTTTGCCGCTATAACAACCAATATGTAAAATTAGAAAATTATAAAAATTCATTGGGAACCCCATACAAAAAATGTTATTTTTTATGTTACATCTTGTAAGATGGTACGGAGCCCTTCATGTACGAGTCCGACTTGTACTTGGCCGGTTTTTATTGTTAACCCAACCTTTAAAACATTAATACATTATGAAATGTGTATTTCAAATTTTATTAAGTAACGACATCAATCAATACCATTATTAGGATTTAAAGATACACAGATGTTTCCCAAGTGGGTGCTAATTCGATTTGTTTGAGGCTCGTTTTGAATTTTGATGGACACTTAATGCGGATGCTAGAAATCTGGTGAGAGATAAATTAAAGTCAGGAAAACATGAAAAATCACTTATTTATTCAGTTATGTACATAATTTACAATCTTATTTACAGAGTGATCCTGGAGATAACAGTATGAATAATTGATTTAGTTATTAACTGTTCTTACATCTACATGATGAGATTGTGATTTAATATGAACAAACGGAAAATCTATTATTGAATCTGAATAAAACAACGTTTAAAAAATAAGAGTATATTTCCTTTGTCTGCTTTTTTAATAAGATACTTGACAAAAAATATTTAAAAAATATGTTTTTCCTTTCGGGTGAGAATGATTGAACAGAATTGAATAATTGCTTGAATTTTTTGTGAAAGTAAATGAAAAATTATGAATAATGAACTCACACTTTCCACAAAATATCGGCCCTAATACCTGTCTCATCCTCCAAATACTATTTTGGTCAAATATTCATGTCACTAGCTTTAGCCTAATAACAACCTAATCTAAAATTACACCACGTAAATTCAACTCGATATTTACAATATCAATTTCTTTATGGACTTATTCAGGCTTTCATTTTGATTCATTAAAGATAAAAGTAAATTTTATTTTCACATAAATACTCAAGGATTCGAAATGTTTTGAAGAATGTAGATACGTCAATGTGAGTTTAGGTGGGCCCGTAAGCACCAGAAACGTTCGCCATACAAACTGGAACATTTATAAACTACGTCTGTTTGGGGAACACAGCTTACGTTCCATCCTTCGAATAACAGCAAACTTCTCATAACGAGGTAATTGACAAGATACGAGGATTAAGATTCACATGTTAATAGTATGTGAGCATATTTTAATGCTTCGGACTTACTAATAAATGATAATATTCAGAACACATCAGCATAATTAAAATTGAACAGTGACGCTTTTGTTCTTGTCAGTGTTCCTGCATTCGTATTTCATTTAGTTTACATCAAAGACGCACTCAATTGATCTTAACTGTCTCTTGCTCCATATGTACTTCCAATTCTTGCTTCATCTATAATTCAATAGAACTCAAAGTTCTTGGGTAATAAAAGAATACCTTTTATTTTTTATATCATACCATTCGTTCGCAAACATTGCATAATGCCTTTGCATATTAACATTTTTCGCTTTTAATAAATCCAACGTTTAAGATGGTTCAGTCGGTTGGTTTTATTGCATTATTGGGAAAGACGATCATACTGTGAGGCCAACAGTGCAGCTCTATACCCACTTAAATAGTAATATAAAGATATCGAAAGAAATCATTAGGCTTGTATCAATTTCGTAGCTTACATGTGCAATTGTTATCCGTTCAAAATTGCATGTTCCTGTGTCTAAATTCAGAATAAAACTCAGGTTGATATAAAAAAAACTTCAATCGAGTACTTTAACTTTTGATGGAAGGATTTTTCAAGATAAATGAAAGCGTGATGCGTCTATTTGTTGTAACGAGGAAGGTGGGACGGGAGTGGTAATCGAAACTCAAAGGCGGCGCGCGGCGGCGACGGCGTGCCACTTCACGGTAGGGCCCCGGCCAGTTAGTTTGCTTGCGAATTTGGTCATTTCTGTGTACGACACGTAAGAATACGCTTTAACTCACTGAAGAGAAGGCTTGAACTTCACAGGAGTATCGTAGTGCCGAGTGCACGAAAGGACCAAAAATCTAAATCACCTTCAACGTATGACACGTCACTTTGTATGAACATTATGGAAGGAACTCCATTCGGTTCACTAAAAGTGACGTGTTTGAACATTGATTAACTCAGCCGTCTCTTCGTGCAATCGGGACTTACTGCAACGAGAATTCAATGTTGCTTGTCCAGAATTTGTAGGTAAGCAAGTGTATTTTACAATTTTACACCAACTCGTGGCTCCGCTGCCGCCGTGCGAATGAGCTTCGATCGCGACTCTCGTCTTTTCTGTACTCCTCGGGTAATTGCGAGCTGGAGTAGGTCGTCGCCTACGCGGCGGTCTCCAGGAGGCGGACACTCTCCACGCCGCCGCCGTCACCGAGGTTCCCCCGCCGCCTGCCCGCGCCCGCCGCGCCCGCCGCACTCGCAGCCAGCGCCGTGGAGGCGAGCGCGAGCGCCGCGTGCTCGGCGTCGCTGCACGCGAGCCGCGAGTAGCCCGAGCTGCAGCGCGCCGCGCGCGACCGCCGCGAACGCACCTGAACACACATTTACTATTAGATACGGGTAACATCATCACCAGTGCCATCTTTAGCTCCCGAGCACTCTTAAGTAGTTACCCAGCAGACTATTAACCTTGATTGTCAACCTCGTTACGATATTTTTGGCACACAAAATGAGTGGCGAGCCCATTGCTATGTTGTCTAGCTGTGAGCTAGAACATCTAAGAACACCGAAGTGGTGGATTTCTTCACGGTGTTGTTTACTTAACCATAATAATTCGTCTTACATATGTAACGAACTAATCAAACTCTAAACGAGAAAGAGAGTGGTGCAGCCAACGGGTATCGAACTTACGCCTCTCGTTTGAGAAGTGAAGCCCCAAGCCGCTAGGCCGCAACGCTCTTTGACATATTGACTTTTAATTTACCGCTTGAAGAATCACTTTTTTGCGTTTGAAATTGCTTTTTCTTTACCTCCAATTCGCTTTCCTCTAATTTTGTCTCTTTTATTTATAAGGGCCCTTGAGAACGCGAATGTTTCATAAAAACACAACTGAGAAGAACAGTATTTCAGTCTTATTTCCACTATGGAAATGTGGACTGGCTTGTCACGTAACCTACGAAGAAACGCCAACAGCAATAACAGAAATTACATTGTGTAACAATTCGGTCGAAGCAATGACATTGATGTATTCAGTGGGTTCAAGCAGCGTCTATGTTAGTCAATTGGTGACACTGACCTGCATCACGACAAAGATGGCTGCGGACGCTAGCAGTGCGGTGACTCCTCCCACCGCGGCCCACTCTACCCGCACGCTCCCTCCGTCGCTCGATCGGTCTCCCGACCGCTCCGACGACCGGTCGACAGATGGGTCGCGCGACCGGTAGGGTTCCGCTTCAGCTATACGCCGCTTGCCCGCCGGCGAAGAGTTCTGACACCCGCCTGGGTCAATAGGGCGCGAACTTTAGCCTTTGGCCTTTGCCCCTATAATTGCATTTCGCATAACTCAACTGGAGTGGAACTGCAGTAATAGGACCGAGGAATTCCAGTGGTGCGAATAAATACGGTGTGTCAATACAGAGGGCTTAAAGATAATCTAATGTAGGCGTTCGTGTGGAATGTTGGGAACTTGCCTGTTTCTTTGTCACAGCGGCAGCAGTCGGGAGTTGGTGCGAGTGCAGACCCGTTGGTGCTGAGGGTAGGAGACCCCTCTGCGCAGCAAGGCACGCACTGGTTCGTCAGCCTGTGTAGGTTTGAAACGAAAATATTTAACTTTTAGTATCCGATCAATTAGAAGGAAAAAACAAAAGCGTTTGGTGCTCAATAAATATATTAAAGGATAACAGCAAGCTTAATATGGACCTCGGTTTGTAGTTTTTTCTAAAGTGGCCCTATGGTTTGGACGGTGGCGCCCGTGGCGGCACTAGTCCCACGTATAGTCAGGGGCTACCCGTCGAGGTGGAGTGGCGTGGCGCACGCGACGCAACTTAAGGCGCCGGACCCCGAGCAGGAACGGCACGAGTCGTGGCAGGCGGCGCACGCGCACGCCGGCACGTCGTAGTACTGCGAGCCGAGACACTCGGCGCAGCGCCCGTCCGCCAGCATGAAGTGCCGGCACACGTGCGGCACTAGTCCCACGTATAGTCAGGGGCTACCTGTCGAGGTGGAGCGGCGTGGCGCACGCGACGCAACTGAAGGCGCCGGACCCCGAGCAGGAACGGCACGAGTCGTGGCAGGCGGCGCACGCGCACGCCGGCACGTCGTAGTACTGCGAGCCGAGACACTCGGCGCAGCGCCCGTCCGCCAGCATGAAGTGCCGGCACACGTGCGGCACTAGTCCCACGTATAGTCAGGGGCTACCTGTCGAGGTGGAGCGGCGTGGCGCACGCGACGCAACTGAAGGCGCCGGGCCCCGAGCAGGAACGGCACGAGTCGTGGCAGGCGGCGCACGCGCACGCCGGCACGTCGTAGTACTGCGAGCCGAGACACTCGGCGCAGCGCCCGTCCGCCAGCATGAAGTGCCGGCACACGTGCGGCACTAGTCCCACGTATAGTCAGGGGCTACCTGTCGAGGTGGAGCGGCGTGGCGCACGCGACGCAACTGAAGGCGCCGGACCCCGAGCAGGAACGGCACGAGTCGTGGCAGGCGGCGCACGCGCACGCCGGCACGTCGTAGTACTGCGAGCCGAGACACTCGGCGCAGCGCCCGTCCGCCAGCATGAAGTGCCGGCACACGTGCGGCACTAGTCCCACGTATAGTCAGGGGCTACCTGTCGAGGTGGAGCGGCGTGGCGCACGCGACGCAACTGAAGGCGCCGGGCCCCGAGCAGGAACGGCACGAGTCGTGGCAGGCGGCGCACGCGCGCGCCGGCGCGTCGTAGTACTGCGAGCCGAGACACTCGGCGCAGCGCCCGTCCGCCAGCATGAAGTGCGCCGGGCACGACGTGCAGCGCAGCGGGCCCGAGCCGGCGCACGTGCGGCAGTAGTGGTGGCACTTCTGGCAACCGACCGCCGACCGAAAGTAGCCTGTGATGACAGAAAACCGCGAGGGGACGTAAGCTCATCGACATGTGGTGAACCAAAATCTACATCAATAAAATTTGCGCTTCGCTATTCTCTTGGTAAAATACTGCAATTATCAATTTAAACACAACGTTTATTATTATAAATACAGACAGATCACATTCTTTCAAACACCGTGGCAGAATGAACTCTTATTACTTAGTACAAATTAGTAAATAAAAATATACTTTCGTCTTAGAATGTAAATGAAACTTGACAAACAAATAAAGTATCACCTTCTGGACACTCCGGATGGCACTCGCCGGCCGCGAGCTGCCAGCCGGGTGGGCACGAGGCGCACTGGTCGCGGCGCGGTCCGCTGCACGTGTGGCATGACAGGTAGCACTTGGCGCACGCGCCGCGGTCCGCGTAGTAGCCGCCGGCGCACGCGGCGCGGCACGAGCCGCTCTGTAGCCGCAGCGCGCCCGCACCCCCACCACCACCCGCGCCCGCGCCCGCGCCCGCACACGCCGTGCAGTTCAGTCGCGACACGCACGCGGCGCACGTGTGCGGGCAGCGGGAACATCGCCCAGCCTCCTCGTAGAATCCTCGCTCGCATGTCGATACGCATCTATGTATGTCAAAAATAAATTATATTAGTAACCTTTGTCTCGCTCGGGATATGCTGATAAATCTGCCAAGGTACCCGGGTCTTCTATCAGTTTTGCACAATTGCATTGAGCTGAATGATATCATTTTATAACTTTTAATCATCAATTCTATATTGTTTATAACAAACAGTCATACAAAAAAATACAATTATAAATAAAAATATGACATAGACCTAAAGTTCCCAAGATTTTCACGTATAATGACTTATTGAGAGCATATTTTGATGAATTTGTGATGTGATTAGATAAGATAGCGAATATACAAGTAAGTAAAAGAAAATAAAAAAATATTAAAGATAGAACATAAATCAACAAGTCTCTAATATAATTTTCATGGCATTTAGGAAGAAATGGTAATAATGAGTTAGAAAACAAATCTACTTCAAATAGATGTTTGTTGTAGTTCGCTCAAACTACGTCTAAGAAAAGTGTTTAGTGCATAATTTGTATGGCATGCAGAGATATAAAACAGGTCATCATTGCGTGTAGTACGATGAGGTACTTTAAAAGTAATTTTCTCTAATAAAGATGGAGAGTCCACGTGGCAATTAACGATCTTCCACAGAAAAGCTGCATCATTGAGATGACGTCGGCTTTGCAAAGCCGGTATTGAGTATCGTAATGCAGAGGTAATGTAATGTTTTTTTTTTATTCATCACTAAAGGTTCATCGCTCTTATTCGCATGCGATGTTACATTAAAATGTTACACCTATAATGTTTTTTTTTTCTAAGAAAACGCGTCGTGCAACTCACGCTTCGTGTTACTTCGTTTAGAAGTTGTATTCACACTCACCGCGACTCCTCGAGCAGAAGCGGCGGCTGGCAGGCGAGGCAGTGCTGCTCCGTCGCGCCGCTGCACGCGTCACACGTAGAGTGGCAGCGCCGACAACGGCCCAGTGTGTAGTACTCACCTGTCGGCATAGACACTGTCAACAATCTTGGAACAGAGTAAAGGGTTCACCGGTAACGGAATTTATAATTTTGCTTTCTTTTTTTTTGTAATAATTTATTTAAATTAATATTCTAAAAATCTAACAATGACAATTTAAATCAATAATCTAACATCTAACAGTAAAATTTAAATTTAAACTAAACAAAAATGTGGATCGGAGCGCGATCCAATGAAATATGTTGCGTTATAGGTAAAATATTTCATTGAAGGCAGCCGATGTTTGCCCCAAAGTGCCTAAAACACTCGCCGCGTTGCCTCTTTGAATTTCAAGAGCGATTCTACGGATAAAAAAGGCTTTTGCACTACAATCGCCAGACTTCCCTACTAGTAGTTTTCCGATGTCATTTGCAAAAGCCTTAGCGTCCGTTGACCAAGTTTTTGCTTTCTTAACTTGACCAACACACCATCACACCGTGTCTCTTGGGCTTAGTTTCATGGATCATCAATTGATTATTTAAGATTATAAGATTATTTTAAGGTATCAACACACAAAGCAACTTAAATCAAATGATTACTGGTTGATAATTACTGGTATCGCAGCGATCGCTTCCCTCCGGGATGCATTCTCCTTTTCTATTGAGACTCCACTTCTTATCGCATGTTAAGCAAATCGCTATAGTGCAGGCCGAACAACCAACTGGGCATCTGAAAATAACAATAGAGTGTAATTTTCATATTAAAAGTATTTATGTTACTTAAGGTTAGCCAACAGAACATGCAAACAACATCTAAAATCGAATATAAAGAAAACAGTTCAGGATGCACATTCCAGTTACAGGCAAACACGGCTTGTATGCGAAAGAATTTAAATACAAAAAAAAAGTGAAAGAATAACAAAGAGTAGATAATAAAATAAAACAGCAGAATTCATAAACCAAAGACCAAAAACATTGATATTTGATAAAATAATAAAATAAATTGATTGATAAAATAGTGTGGAAATTTATCTAATAGTAACTAGGGTATTTAAGTAAGAGCTAGAAAAAAAAAAAACCGTATTGTAACGGAATTAACGGTAAAACATATTTTGGTAATGTAGCCGACAATTTATAAAAGCACATCCTAGAAAAGGAATAAGATAAATGACATGTTCTCACCGAAGGCACTCTCTTCTCTTTTTGTCTCCATAATAAGCAAGCGGGCATTCATTTAGACATTTGCCGTCAAGAGCGTAATGACCCGCCCGGCACGATACGCACGCGGCCTCGCCCGACCCGTTGCACGTCTCGCACGAGGCGTGGCACGCCTGGCACGCGCGCTCCGCCGTCTCGTACGTGGCCGGCGGGCACGCCGCCCAGCACGCGCCCTCGTGCAGCACGAGGTGGTGCTCACACGCGAGGCACGCGTCGGCGCGCTCCGAACACGACGCGCAGTTCGACGCGCACGGCGCGCAGGTCCCCTCATCCACATCCTCGTAGTAGCCGTCCGGACACTGTTGCAGGCACACCGCGAGATCGGCCGCGAGCAGGAGCATCGGCGCGCAAGTGAGACACGAGTCCTGTCCGGCGCCAGCGCACGTCTCGCACGACTCGTGGCACGGCCAGCATACGCCACCCTGGTTGGCGAAGCTGCGCGGGGGACACCGAGATACGCACGTGTTATCAAGCCGGTAGTGCTTGCACGCCATGCACTGCGTCGGTCCCTTGCCGTAGCAGCCTTGCGAGTCGCACTCGGGATCGCATACGTGCTGGACGCGCTTGTCGTTCACGTCTGCGAGCACGTTTTCTCGTTGTGCCGACGGAATATTGTGAAGAGACGCGGAGAGGTCGCCAGTGTCCTGGTGGAAGCCGTCGTAGGCGTTAGATATGTACGAATCTGGGATATGATTGAGCCTTTCGACAGTTTGCAATACCGAATCATCCTGAGAAGGTCGCTTGGTCCGGAGCCTAACTGGATCAGTCGATGTACCATAAAATATCAGTTGCCATTTCTTTAGGATCCCAGGCTGCTTCACGTTATGGTTCCCCGCATTATTAATCTGAAGATTCCATCGTCCTTCCGCTCGTTCGCCCCAAAAGTGAACGCTCAAAAAAGGCCAGTCGTCAAAATTAGAACTTACAATGTCTCGCGGCCTCTCAAATAGAAGCGTTGAAGTCGTTCCCATTGGAGAAGTAATTAGTATTCTTAAGTTTCCTCTAGGAAAAAATCGAAGAGATATTTTGCACTGTACATGTTCTAAAAATCTCACTTCATTGACCGTTCCGCTGCAACCGTTAACGTCCATATGAACCGTCAGAGTGTAACCGTACGTCGCTTCTATTCTCTTGTCTTCATTGATCTCCTGTGACTTACAGATGTGCTGCGATGGAACCGTCGTCCACTGCTCGGCGAGTGTCACCATCTCAGCTGCGTCCATTAGTCCATATCCGAACTTATGACTGACTTTTCTTTTTACGCCATTTAACATCCAACCTGTCTCTTTCTCGAGTGGTTGCGACCTAGACGTCATTACAACTAGATACTGCATATCCCGCCAGGTGAGATCAGGATTGGCTTCGAGAGCTAGTGCACATATTCCCGCTGCAAGTGGTGCAGAAGCTGAGGTTCCAGTGTGCTCGGCTGTGCAAATATGGTCGGGCCTCAGTCTCCCGTCCATATCGACCGTCGCGACGCTCTTGTCGCGTCCTGGAGTACCAGAACTAAAGGTAGAAGCGAGTGTAGACGAACATTCTTCAAGGTACCAGGGCTTGTAACCACCTTGGGTTGCACTCGATATAGATAACGTAAATATGCTATTTGTATATCCATCACAGTTACACGAGTCGGTGTGCCGACCGCCATTGCCAGAGGCCCAAACAAAAATTGACCCCTTCCCTCTTCGTCCGTTTGTTACTCCATATATAAAGGCTCTGAAACAAAGAAACAAGCAAATAAACCTGCTATCTTTCGATTTAGTAATGAATTCATTTATTTGATGGATTTTTCTACACCCTACAATTAAGAAATAGTTAGTGCAATTTTGAATGATGACGAACTTAAGTAACAAATGCTTTGCTCCCTACATCTTATTACAATTCATAACGAGAAAACAAGTCAGATTAAAATTACTAAGAGGTCACAGATGAAATACAATACCTTTTATTGGAGAACAGTTTAATAAGTTAATACATGCCTTCTAGCTAATGGACCAGGTCCATCGACGGTCTTCCCGTCGTCTTCCGGCCCCCACGAGGCGCTGTATATGTCTATGTGGTCCGGACTGAAGCCGAGCGCGCGCGCCTCCACCGCGTCGTTGACGACGCCGTCCAGCATGCGCACGCCGCCGACGCTGGCGTTGTACGCGACGCCGACGCCGCAGAACCGGTTGAAGGCGACGGCGGCCACCTCGCCGGCGCAGCGCGTGCCGTGCTTGTTGTCGCCGTTGTCCTGCGGCGTCGGATCCGAGTCGTTCCCGTTGATGTCGGAGGACGCTATTGGATCCTTCGAAGGTACGCTTTGGTTAGAATTACCCAAAGTGGTCGATGTTGAACTAGAGCGGAGTTTCTTGCCAGTTCTTCTTCGCTGGGATTGCCGAACTGGCTAATGATAAAATATGGATGATGAATAAACAATAAAAAGAGGGTTTAATTGATTTCATCCCTTTCCGAGAAGTGCAAGTTCACACAACCTATGTTAACTACTGCATATAATTTTTATTCATAGTTGATAATTTTTTTTTGTTTCTATGTCTTATAATGCGTTGGAATCCATCGAGGCGCATCTATTAAGCAGCCCTAAATCACCTAAATTGGCAAATAGTATTTACCAACAGTTATATATGGGTTCCTAACGATCAAATTACTCATATTGTTAATGTAAATATTTAACTGGAAATAAAAAGTTTCACACAACATTGCCATCGACTGGGATTTCCTTAAATATTTCCAATTTAACACAATCACCAAGAAAAGAACACAAAATGATTTCTAGTGTCGAAATTAAGCAGATACCACGTCGAGTCAGTTTGAAGGTACCACTCACATAGTTCTGCGCAAGATCCGGATGGTTGGTCTGGATCCCGTCGTCGAGGATAGAGACCACGACTCCCTTCCCAGTGTAGCCCTTCTGCCACGCCGGGGCTACGTTCATGTCGAGTCCGTCCGTGGTGGCGCCATTCTAGACATTATATTTACTATATTAACAATTATATTAACAAATGTTATATTTTTGTATAATGAACCGTGAAGCGAAGATACGTTAAACTGTTAGAAGAATTTGAACTGGCAAGGAAACCTTTTCCTCTTTCTGTAAAAACAACTTTCAATATTCTCAAAACGTTTAAGTTGTGCTTTTGAAATGGACACAGGCGCAAGCACACAAATACACTTTTCCCTTTACAAACACTTAGTTCTAACTTAAGTCATCACTATTTCAATATATGTGAAAATTCCCAATATTTCGGACCACCCACTTTAATTTCCAAAGGATAAAATATCTTACCAGATACCACTGGTCCTTGTAGAGCGGGTCGGGGAAGTAAAGAGCAGCGGAGAGCGCACGATGGCGGTTGCGGTGCGGAGGCGGTTGGTAATCCCGTTTCGTGCGTATTCGCTCCCTCTGCTGCTCGATCCATCTCACCTGCCGAGATATCCATACTAATATAATGAACGCGAAAGTAACTATCCGTCCGTTACGTTTTCTCACCTAAACCTCTGAACCAATTTTGAAAATTGAACCAATTACTGATATTGACGAGTGAATGCAGGGCATAATGACAGCAGTTTTGATTCAAACGAATTGCTCTTAGTATGGTCTACATTCGAAATGTCCGAAAACAAGTGTGCATCCGTTCGCAATATATAGGGGGATTTACCGTAAAGCCTTTGGTTGTTAAACATTGAAAAAATACTGAGCTTATAGAACTTACGTTTGCGAAGGTACACATGTTGAAAAAAACACTTATATAATCATCGACAAAAAATATTTCTAAAAGGACCTTTTTTACCTTTGAGCAATTTTTTCTGTTATGTTTCGATTTAGAACAATAAAATAAAAAAAATCTTATACCTTTCAGCCATAACGAGGTAGAGATCCCTCTTGATGTTAAAAAATCTTCTAAATACAGGAATTTCACAAAATGAGACTAGTCGTTCGGGAAGCGAGTGTTCCTGCTGGTTTTTGGAGCGGAGACGAAGCGCGAAAAGCGTGCGTGCCTTCCCGCTGACATGATGGCACTAGCTAGATTTGGCCGCGCGTATTCTTGACTTTGCGCTAGGGTATATAGGCGCCTTAAGACGGTTTGTTTTTACTTATTAGAATGGGAAAAGCATCTCTGAAAATTGTTCGTTACGATTCACGTTCCAGCTACGGTTTCCGATAATAATTGTTATTTTTTGTCTGTCTCCTCCGCTACACGCCCGCCCACCCCAACACGGCCGCCGCCGTCTCGTTCCCACGGCGGGCGGGCTGCGATCATAATGCTTTGCTGAACAATGCGAGGGGAAACTGGGTCAAGAAGACAGCAGCAGAGGGGATCGCGCTCACTCGGCTCTCAGCCGGAGTTGTAAACAATAAATACAGGGTTTAAGTATTCCATTCTGATAGCTTTTTAAATATCAGTGGAAATCGTTATTTAATGACCCTCGACGATCAGGAGTTAATTTGAGTTAGATTATATGTTCCTACTAGTTCGAGCACTGGTGCTGAGTTTGAATTATCAATTTGTACTCGAGTGGATTACTAGTTCTGTAGAAGGTAGAAACTGTACAAACAAATACTGCGGCAATCTACTGAGCGTTTTAGTACATATCTGCAGTGAGCGAAGGTAAAAATAGTGGTGAAAATTAAAATATAATAGTGAGTTGAATATCAAGGTGATAAATAGAGGGGTATATCTGGGCTTTTTCCGTAGCATTATGCTCAATGTTATGGACTACCCACAGCGCGGAGCAAACGATGGTTTGGCAGAGAATAGGTAGACTCCTAGATACCTAGAATGTACATAGGGCTCTCTCCATCCCAGGTCATGTTGCGGTAGTATATGCTGGGATTCAGCGGCATACGGCGTGGTTTCCCTCAGCAACCGAGCGGCTAGAACAGGGTTACGAGGTTAGAGTCTACCTGGGATTCTTTCCGTAGCATGGTGCGGTGCTCTCTGCTGGGCTGCAGGGAGCGGCGGCGCACGGCGTGGTGTGACAAGAGGTAGAAGCCTTTCAGGGACCCGATCTGCAGACAATGGTAGATAATAGTTAATTCGATTCGTTCGAATACGTTTGTGAAGTTTTCTAATTTCTACAGGTGGATCACATATATGTGTAGAGTGGAGTAAATCGACCATCGCAAAAAATCCTGATTTTAATTGTTGAAAATATCATTTTGAGGCAGTACAATTTTCCCAATGACTACTGAGTTCTCCGCGTTTGCGTTTGCCTGCCGATTGCCGCCGTGCAGGTGCGGTGTACGTCCGGTGCGGGCGGCGTCGGGCAGCCGACGTACACTCGCAGCAGTAAATGAATAAATGACCTACCGGCGAGCAGTAAGTGCGGTGGAAACGGAGCGCACCGAGCTGCGCGGCTCTGATCAATATACAGCTAATTCAATAGGTACTTAAACTTAAAAAGTGTGATATCTTTTTTTACGGTAGAGAGAGAAATAGACATAATTTCTATTTTCCACTTTTGTTATCATCTCAAAAGGAACGGTGCTCACAAACAAGGCTTTATTTCCTCAAAAACAAAATAACTGTCACGTCTTGGCGTGCTCGGGGGTGGCGTAGCTCAGTGAAAATCCAGATCATCGGGAACCAGAACTTTATTTGGCAAAATTATTTTCTAAAAACAAAACTCTCTCCGATCCGCTTTTTCTAGTCTCTTCTTCGAACACGGAACTGTCATTTTTTAAACTATTCTATTTTATTTTTATGTGCATGGCCTGGCATGACACCCTTCCCTATCTTTACAAATTAGTTTATGTTCCACCAAGTTTAGTTCTGAGGTCCCAAAACTTCGAGGAGTATTTGCTAAGTAATTTCAAGAACTGCCCGAGTGGGGCCCTGTGTCCCATATTCATTTGTGAACACAGTTTGACCGAGTAAAACCTCGTCAAAATCTCAGTCAGAATCCTTGACCTGACAGTCGAGCAGACAGACATTTATATTTATAGATAACGATCACTAGATCTGCTCGCAAGAAGCTAGTAACAATTTATAATATATACTCTATACTCTATGACTCCTTACAGACCTATGAAGTAATTGCCTTGTGTGGCCGTTACTTACTATCAACTCTGTGACAGAAGACTTGAAACTCTATGGATCATTGTATGCTGTCTTCTGAGACTGGCCGCTGGCCGGACAGACTAGACGTTTGACAGGTTGTCATACGTCACTTTGTATCATTAATTATTTTAAACTTCACAACCCACAACATAAATTATTCTACATAGTTAAACATAATCTTTTATAGGCCTGAGATAGAAACCTAGAGCCATACGGGCTCCTTAAATATTTGCTTCGTCCTGTTTGCTTCGTCCCGATTTTTTTCCGGTTGGTTGATGAGTGCATGACTCCAGCCTGAAGACGCTCCCAGCCGCCGACTCGAAGACGACCGAGCGAACGCCGAGGACCAGCGTGCTTTTGAAGCTCAGCACCCAGCATCGGAGGGTAGCGCGTTCCAAACTCGATGGCATCACACAACAACATATTAGACTAAGTCTTACGAGTCCTTTGTCTATTTACTAAGATGATACTACTTAATAGAATACATGTACTTACGTAAAATTATTCTATTTATTTAACTAATATGATAAACCTAATCAGGTATGGACGATGGCACATAAGCCAAAATATTACAAATAAATCAATTCATAATATTGAATTAAATAAAATTATGTCTATTTCACTAGAATATTATTTAAAGTTACGGATGAAATCAAAGGAAAACATACTTATGTTATGTTATCTAGAGTTATTACTAGAGTTATAATTAAAAAATATGTATGATTATAGCTATGGTACAAACATAATTATTGTAAGTACAAAAATCATCCATGGATGACAACCAAATTAGGATAAGATTATGCTAAAAAAAGGTAATACAAAGAGTGAAAAAGATATTTAATAAATGAGATGATACCTTTCTTTTCGAAGATTCTGAATGCAATATTATTGGATACGAAGGTTTTCGCCTACACCTGGGTGTGCTCCCGAAGTTATCTATGTTTTCTTCAGAGAAAACTAAATATGAATATGAACATAATCGAATCAATATATCTATACATTTCAGTCAGATGAAATCAGATAAAATAGACCCTAGTACGTTGCAAATTCTAACCGGAAGTTACCGCACATCGACCCCATCGTTATTTACTCCAAGAATAAAATGCTCTGAGTTGACCATGAAATTAAAATAATTCAACAATTCTACAAACTTATATACTTGAGACCCTTATCGTACACACAAACTTAATCAGTAAAAATAATAGGCAATCAAATACAAATTATAATATATTCCTAACAGGAACAGATTCAAAATAATTACTAGCCTAGCTTTGTTCGCATTCAGAATTATTCCAAATATGTCACGCTTAAGACCAAATGGATATTTTTGAATTTTGGGAAAACGACTCTTTACTTGACCCTACCATATTATACTAAAGTAAAATAATATAAGTACATACTACGAGTGCGGTGATTGTACAACAAAATAAAGATCTAACTACTAATATATGCACATGACATATTATTAGAATCAAGACATGGTAAAAATAGGTTTAAAAAAAAAGGATTATTGGTATTAGTTACGCACGAATGTAAAAAGGTTTCAGTCTATTCATGTGAATATTTTGTTCGAATTTCAGCTTATCATTTAGACTTTTTATTTTGTAATTCACTGGAGATAATCGAGCTGTGATTCTATAAGGACCTTCGTACATGCATGCCAGTTTGGTCTTTTTCCCAATGATTTTACATGGGTTCTGAACTAAGACCAATTGTCCCGGTTCGAAAAGCATCGACTGTCTTTTCCTATCAAAGGTTTTCTTCTGTGCCTTCTGACTTTTTGTGATATTTGCTTTAGCTTGTTGTTTTAACTTTTCGATAAATTAAATTTTCTCTGTTAATGTTAATTTTGTAGCATTACTCGAAAAATCAGATGGGAATAGGGGTTGACGACCATAGACGAGCAAGAAAGGGGAAATATGTGTTGAAGATTGATCAGCTGTATTGTAGGCAAACGTTACCAAAGGTACATATATATCCCAGTCTCGCTGATCCTGTCTTACATACATCGAGAGTGCCTGTACCAGGGTACCATTAAAACGCTCGCAAAGGCCATTTCCTTGTGGATGGAAAGCCGTAGTCAGAATAGAATGCGAATTCAACAATTCGAATACGTTCTTGACTAACTTTGAAGTGAAAACGGAGCCTCTATCTGATATTATCTCCTTTACTACTCCATGCCTACAAAATATATTTTCTATCAAGAAGTTAGCTACCGATTCTGCTGTCGCTTTCTCTAAGGGTTTCGTCTCAGCCCATTTTGATAAATAGTCGATCGCGGTAATTATATACCTATTTCCCGTATTTGATTTCGGCAGAGGCCCTATTATGTCGATACCTATTTTATCGAAAATTCCGGCCACTGGTATGTTAATCAGTTCACCGAGTGGTTTGCCTGAACGATGTTTCTTCTCCTGACATATTTTGCACGTCTTGACGTAGGACTCTACCTGTTTTGCTAAACCTGGGAAATAATATTTTGAGCTAATCTTTCCTAAGGATTTAGCTAACCCTAAATGGCCTCCTGTTAAGGCTTCATCATGAGCCTCTTTCAGAATATTGTTTACCCTTATTTGTGGAAGCACTATTAAAATGTGTTCCCCGCTGGTTACTTTGACCCTTTTCTTTAAAATACCCTGATCCATAAAGTAACCCTTGAATGCGTTGCTATGATGGTCCTGTACTTTCTTTATTATGGCGGCACAGAAATGATCATTTAATTGATCTGCGGATAAGGAATGATTACGTAATATATAGCTATCCTGATGTGGTTTTCCTTGAGGTTTTATAAAGTAAGTTGGAATCTCCACGTTTCCTACCTCTTGTTCCTCCTCCGTATATTGGATTCTAGATAAGGCGTCCGCTACGAGGTTTTCCTTCCCTGGACGATGGATAATTTCCATTTCCACATCTTGTAATTTAAGAGACCAACCAGCTAACCGTCTATTCATATCCTTACACGACTGCAACCAACACAAAGCTCTGTGGTCTGTGACCACCTGCATTTTCCTACCCCACGTAAAATGTTTAAAATAATCGAAAGCCCAGATAATCGCTAAACATTCCTTCTCTGTAGTGTTATATTTCTTTTCTAATGAACTTAAACCTCTTGACGCGAAAGCTATTGTCTTAAATGCTGATGGTTTATTCTGCTTTGATCCCTGCATAACATGTGCACCAAGGCTCTCATTACTGGCATCGACAGCAATCCTTATAATCTCCCCTTCATCCTCGGAAAAATGACTCAAACAAGGAGGTTTCACCAACTCTTGTTTTAGCCACTGGAAAGCTGTCTGTTCTTCTTCACCCCATCTAAACTGAACATTATTATGCGTTAACGCGGTCAACACTAAACTATTCTTGGAAAAGTTTGGTATAAATTTTCTAAAGAATGACGCTAACCCTATGAACGACCTTACCTGTTTTGCTGTTTTCGGAGTGGGAAAGTTTACTATCTTCTCTATATTCTTTTTCGCTGGGGATATCCCTACTGCGCTTACCTGATGCCCTAATATAGCTACTTCCCTGACACCAAACGAACATTTATTTGGTTTTAATGTTAGCCCCGCTAACCTTAATTTATTTAAGACGTTACGGAGATTATTTAAACATATCTCATATGACTTACCATATACCAGGATGTCGTCTAAGTAGACGATCGCACCGTGATATTTTAATTCCCCTAATACCCTATCCATCAACCTTTGAAAAATTGATGGACTCGTTTTCAATCCAAAAGGTAGTACGTTAAATTCATACAGACCCGAAGACGTGCAGAACGCCGTCTTTTCCCTATCCTGCTCGGCGATTGGTATTTGCCAATAACCGGCTAATAAATCTAGCGATGCAAAATAAGTGGCACCCTGCAGACACGACAATAAATCATCAATACGGGGCATCGGATAACAGTCATTCTTAATCAACTTATTTAAAGGACGGTAATCGACGCAAAATCGGCAGGTTCCGTCACCCTTCTTTACCAGAACTACCCCCGACGAATATGCACTCTTTGAGTGTCGAATTATATTATTACCTAACATTTCTTCTACCTGAGTATTTATAATATCCCTTTGCGCCATTGACACTCTATATGGTGGTCTGTGAATGGGTAGGGTATCTCCCGTATTTATTTTTACTTCATGGTGGGTTGTTTTCCCGATGTCTCCGTTGGAGTACGCAAACCTATCTCGATATTCATATAATAACTCATTTAATATAGTCTTCTGTGTTTTATTTAAATTCTGTCCTATTTCGTACGTAGTGTTAGGCTTCCTTGAGCTCGTGGTAAACACATACCCCACCGATGGTCTCGCATTAATGAAATAGTTTCTGGTTTTATTATCGATTGGGATATTCACTTCCTTCAAAGTACACTCACTAAAAGAAAATGTTTTATTTAGTCTGTGTAGGATTATCTCCTGTCCTGAGTAATCGACCATGGCCCCTGTTTCTTTGAGAAAGTCTACCCCTAAAATAAGTTCTGTTGGAAGGTCCTTTATCACAATCACTTCTAATATAAAGTTTAAATTCTGGATGAGCAAATTAATGGTAGTAAATCCAGCAATGTTCAATGAATTATTCGAAGCACTTTTTAATGTAAAGTTTTCTGGTATTTCAAACAAATGTCTCCCTTTAACCACTTCATTGTTTATGCAGCTTTTCACTGCTCCCGTGTCACCCAAACCCGCAATTTCCTTGCAAAAATCACATGAGTACATGGGTAAATAGAGTATCGTACCTTCCTTTATCACGGGCGACATTACACGTGTCTCAGTCCTTACTAGTACTGTCGCCCTTTCCCGTTTGGGTGTACTGGTGCACCGGAATGGTGACCGTACGTCCCAGGGGCGCCCGCATGGCCTTCGTTAGGACGTGTCCTGAAGTCGTAACGTCCCGGGACAGGCCTTTGACGTGACGACGCCGCCAGATGCCGGTCTGCTACGCTAGCTGCCTCTGGGTTCACAAAACAATTGTCTGGGTACCACGGTTGAGGTGTTGCTACCATCTGTTGTTGCAAATTGTTCGAAGACGTATGGATAGGTAACTCGTATGTAACGTCCTCGGCATTATTGTTTTCGTAGTATTGTATATCTTGAATTGCTGCTTTCAATTCAGAGATTTTAATAATGTTCCTTCCTATCAATTTATGGGCCGCATATGGTTGAAGCGCAGATATAACGTATTTACCTATTTTCTCTTCGTCGTCAAGCTTTGCTTTTGTAGCGAAGTTCAACATTTTATAGGTGAAGGTAACTAAGCCTTCATCCCTTTGTTTCGTCGTGGTCAGTAGAAGAAAATAATCTATTTTCGATGGAAACTCCTCGGTCAGACTATTTTTTATTTCCTGGTACGTACGATCCTTAATACCCGCATAAAAATAAGCTGCAGCTCCCTTTAGGTAGGCGGGGAGTGCTCCCTTTTTTATTTCCTCTGACCAAGCATATCTTGCAGCTATGTTTTCAAAGGAATATAGAAACTCTTCCACATTGTCCTGGCCATCGCCCCCAAATTGAGACATAATTCTCTCCATTTTTCAGAATAGAACCCTAATCAAACCCTACATAGGAAAAATAGCACCACACCAATTAATGTTCAAGATGAGAATACACACATGAGTTCACAATGTTCAAGAAGAAATACTCACCAAGGAAAGTCCATATTCCCAACCCTTTATATACTAACACCCGACGTTTCTGGGCGTCCTCTCCTTCGCACCGTGCGCTACACGTGCAGCAGCGGTAGCACGAGCAGCAGTGGTACGCGAAGCAGCGCAGGCCTTCTACGGCCTAAACTTCGACTCCTCCGACGATCTAGGCGATCTAGGCGCCTCCACCAATGTCACGTCTTGGCGTGCTCGGGGGTGGCGTAGCTCAGTGAAAATCCAGATCATCGGGAACCAGAACTTTATTTGGCAAAATTATTTTCTAAAAACAAAACTCTCTCCGATCCGCTTTTTCTAGTCTCTTCTTCGAACACGGAACTGTCATTTTTTCAACTATTCTATTTTATTTTTATGTGCATGGCCTGGCATGACAATAACCGTTATTTGACGAACGATATTTTCTCCTCTGTGCCTAGTGCCAGCACATGCTCACGGTTAAAGCGGGTTATCAATAAAAAATAGGGTCCATCAAAACTACAACAACCTGCAACATGCCGCATGTAGGGGAAGGTTTATTCTCCTAAGACAATTATGCTAAACACAAATGTTTCTAAATATTTATCGTAAAATGGGCTTAGGAAATAGGTAGACAAACGAACCAATCAGTTCTCAATTTCTCCAGGTAGAGCTGCGTGTAAATTGGAGGAGAAGTAATGACGGAAAGCTAAGTTACATCTTATAGAATACCTAGGAATGTGACATGTATGTATGTATAATCGACCGTGAAGCAAGGACACATCAATTGAAGAAAGAGCCCAGTAAAAAGAACTACTTAACTAATATACTGCAAGGCTGGACCCGAACCAGCAAAACATACCATTCGCGGGTATTGCATCTACCAATTTCGCCTCCGGCTGTATACCTACCCATAATTTAGAATTCTCCTACAGTCCCTCCTCCCGTAATGAATGCCTCCTACCAACACACCCTGCTACTAATAATCCCAGATCATCGTCTGAATAGGTATACAATGTTTTGTCCCTTTCTATCGAATTAGAAACTGCCTGTCAATGCAAAGGACAAAACATTGTATAACTATTCAGCTGATGATCTAGGTTTATTAGTAACAGGACCAGTGTTTAAGATTATACCTACATACATTTATTTAACGCTCCATCATGGAATAAGCGACGTACCTGCTTAGTACGAAAAAGTAATTTTACAGTTTACCAAATAGGGAAAAATGATGTAGAGGATATGTCGGTATTTTTGTGGTTTTCGGTGGATAGTGGAAAAGTGCAATTTTCTGCCTGTCGGCGTTGAGCGATGATAGAGGACAAAGGGATAGCAAGTAAGTACGGGTGACTAAGTAATAAAATAGATTTAATTTTCTGTGGATTGGCGCTCAATTCAAATTTCAAAGATTTTTTTATGCAACCTGACATAGATAGATAATACCACACAACTACCGTTATGATATTAGCCCAATACACCACATTCCCAAAGGAATTAGGTGCCATGCCAGGACCTTCCCTTTATGAGCACGGCTCCATTGAACTGGATGGAAAACACGGACAATTTTTCATTGCCGTTTCGCCAGTATTTTCATCCAATGCGGTGGTACCAACCCGGACGGGCTTAAACCTTACCAACTAGTCGGTGAAGGGGACAGTTTTACATGTATTTCTAATCATGGAATTATCTATTCGAAAGCAATGTCATAATTCCAAATTCGGTTATTTATTTTTAAAATAGGGTTCTGTTTCATAAAAATCCCCAAATGCATAGGTAAAGAACTAAATGTATAGTTTGTAAGGTGAGAGGATAGGGTTTCACCCCTATCCTATTGCCGTAGATTAAAATAGAGCGAGGAAGTGTGCAGTCAGCACGGAGTCGGCTCGCACCGCATCAATGCCGATGCCCACGCCGCCGCCGCCCCCGCCGCGCCATATCCACCGCACAATACTCATCGATCCACGTCGTGGGTCCGCGTCGTCGTGTCGCTGTAAACACGCGCTCTAATGGAGCATAATGCACGGTTGTGTCGCTAATGGTGCCACGGAAATATCTCACGTCACCTGCCGTGTCTCGGTACACCATTTGTGCTGGTTATTGATAGAGATTCACTGGAATTATTCATGTGAAATCGTTGATACAATTTACAATCAGTGACGGCGGACTCCTAAAGGCTGTTTCGAAAACCGCCTTGCGGCTAGCCCTTTCGTGTGAAGACAGGAGGATTGAATCTTGGCTGACGGCTACCTTCTCGGATAAAACATGTTTAATATACTGTTTTGGCAAACCTGAGTGCTACGAACGGTCGAGAGGTCGTGAAAAACGATTAAATAAACTATAAAAAACTAGTAAAAAGATTAAAATAGTTTTGAGGGTACAGTATCCGGCAGAAAATAATGCACATCGGATGTTGGAATGAGATATTCGTCAGCTCTTTTGCACGTAGTACACAGGTACTGAGTGACAGCATGTGAGAGCGACGAAGCTCTACAAAGCCGAAATTAGCCAATTATTTCTTTCCAACGTCCAATGGGCATTATTTACCGCCGGGTACTCGACACACAAGTGGACAAACGGCTGGACGCCCACAAAATAAAACTAAAAATAACATTTACTCTCTTGTTGGGTAGTTGTTATGACATCCACTCCTTGGTTGGGGTAAAGTTGAGCATAGGCGTATAAAGTACCACACATTATTTATAATTTTAATGGAATAATTTAACATTTTCTGTGTTTACATCAAGTTCAATGCAGTCGTGCAGTATAAGGAAAGTCTTGGCACGAAACATTATTATCGTGTTCGATTTGTTGGATAAATATGACGACAGAAGATGTGGTGGTATACGCCATAAAAGTCCAGTTAAAAAACAAAAAGACTATGTCAGTGAATACCGGCATGCAGCCACGGAGGTGAAGACCTCCATGCGTGCAGCAAGATTTCGTTCTGTCCCAACCCTATTTCTGCTGCAAATAAATTATTTACTAAGCCTGGGCGACATTAATTGTCACACCGATGACGGCACATCGCTAGCCAGGTACACCAGTCACCCAACCCCAAGCCAGACTGAAGCGGAGAAAGATAGGCAAGTCCTCGTTGTTAGGTAGGTTAGGTTAGGTTAGGCATAAAGAAACATAAGCAGCTCCGAGGGTTAACCTAATAAAATGACTAACACTCAAAACGCCATAACGAGGAAAATCAGCTCGATCGAGCTCATGGCGTGTATTCTTGGCATTCAGTCATTGCGGATTCAGTAGAGTTAACAGTAATGTCAAAGTAAATTCTTCTTCTGTTAACTCTACTGAATCCGCAACGACTGAATGCCAAGAATACACGTCCAGAGGAGATCGACTCAGAAAATCTGGGAGTCACCAATAGGGTGTTTTAGTTCTTTATACCGGGCCAAGAACTGCTGGCCTACAAGGCACATCTTTTTTATGTAACTGGACATGGGTGGCTAATACAAAATCCATACTCATGATATTAGCCCAACACATCGCATTCCAGAAGAATAATTAGGTACGATGCCAGGATTCGACATGCCCGGATTCTTATACTGGATGGAAAACACGGACAATTTTTATTGCCGCTTCGACCATCATTTATTGAAAAGGCTTTTAGAGTAAATTATGAAGCGTAGAGCAAAAGCCAAAAATGACAGATTTTGGAACAAATATAAAAAAAATCAGCCTTTCAATATTAAATTCATAACATTCCCTTTGAATAACAGTCCGCAAAGGTTTCTGATCTGTTATAGTTTTTAAACTCATATTTAAAGGAATTATAGCAGAAATATATATGAACAACCGTGGCGCCATCTACGTTGCCCCCTAAGTGTTGACTGTTTAGTCAACATTTGTTACCTAATAAGTTTAGAAAGTAAACTCGCTAACGGGATGACGTGGGTCGACACGAGGGTCGCTCCGGGAACCTATTTCTCAAATCCAAATTGAGACCGGCCACCAAAGTTAACAGTACTGGAATGGGGTCAGCGTGCGAGCTTGAGCCGGCTACCGGAGAGAGCCGATATCCAATCGGGTGGGTGGAGCGCGGCGCAGGAGGGTTCCGTGCAAATGGACGGGATCAATCTTCTTGTAACGGAGATCTAGCGCTCCGTGACGTCACAGCGCCGAGGCCGACACGACGGGTACAGTCGCCACGTCACTACTTACACAGTTACTATAGAGCTGAGCTACACGTAAATGCTCTGCTTATTTAGTAGATTGCGTTTACTTATCGTATATCTTGGGAATATTTAAAAAAATGCATCGGATAATAACGAGTATATTGATTTTTTACAAGCGAAATATTAGGTTTAATTCGTGAGGGTATTCGAAATTTTTACTACTTCAAACATCTTCAATTATTAATATTGATTGCATCTACGTAGCACGTAGTAAATTTTATAATAATTTTGAACTTGCAGCACACGTAAATATCCTTTTTTTCGTATCAAGCTAGTACGTCGCTTTTTCCAAGGTGTGATAGGTATATAAAGTCGACCGTGTAGCAACGACACGTAAAAAGAACCCTGTAAAATGAACAATTTTACGAATACACTAACAATGCTGGACCGAACCAGCAAAACATACCATTCGCCAGTATAACGTCTACAAATTTCGCCACCTGCTTGTACACCTATAATTTTAAATTCTCCTACATTCCTTCCTCCAGTAATTAATACCTTCTACTAACACAGTTTTTTTTTTTTTTTTTTTTTATGTGACTGGACATGGATGGCTAATACCACAAGGATGGCAGTCTGTCATGGTATTAGCCCAATACACCACATGGGAACTAGGTGCCATGCCAGGACCTTCCTTGTATTGCACGGCTACATTGAACTGGATGGAAAACACGGACAATTTTCATTGCCGCTTCGACTATCGTTCATCCAATGCGATGGTACCAACCCGGGCGGGATAAACCCTACCACCTAGTAAGTAAGGAAGGGGACCTACAGCTTAACGTGGAATCCGAACCACGGCCAGCCTCTCTCAACGGTCGAATGGTCACCCATCCAAGACCAGACCGGACCCAGCGTTGCTTAACTTCGGAGAGCGATCGCCGAAGTGTCGCGCCACTGGGCCACTGAGGCTGACACAGTGTTTAAGATTACACATACACTGATTTAACGCATTACCTTAGTATATTCTTAAAGTCGTTATTTTTAGAAGGTTCGCACAGAACGCGAATAATGCGTAGAACACCTGTAAGTGGGTGAATTGCAAGATATGGGTGTACTGTCTTATTTTTTTCAGGCGCGCGTTTTGTACGTTTAAAACTTTAAAGTTTTTCAATCAATATATATTGGATGGATACTATGTATTATATATGATGTGCCGTGTGGGTTCCGGCACGCATAAATAATACAATCGATCTCACAGCCTTTCTTCCCTGTTGAATCCAGAGAATTATGCTGCGACCGTACCGCATGACGCTACGGCCGCATGGCCACCCGTCCAGAGAAACAAATGGTAAGTAAAAAAAATATTAATTTTAATTATGATTATTAATACCATTCGTTAGTTCATTTCAGGTCCCTCAGACCCTACTGTCGATTTGAGTATTTGATTGGTTTATTAACATGAAAAAAACTGTAAAGGTATAATTATCTGCTGAAGTTAATATTTTGTTAAAGATTTTAAGCTTTAACCGCTTAGTTAGTCCGCTTTATTTTTTTTCAACCTAGGACGCCCGCCTACGCTCTGTGCGCGTCGGCTCCGGTGGGCAGGCAACTAATCACACCACCGCCTGCGCAGTGCGCACCGCTCGCGGTCATCGAGTAAGGAAGGTGGCGACCGAAACTCGAAACCAAATTGTTATATTTTTTTTTATGTGACTGGACATGGATGGCTAATACCACAAGTTCTGTCATGGTATTAGCCCAACACACCACATGGGAACTAGGTGCCATGCCAGAACCTTCCTTATATTTACAATAAGATAATATTTATAAACATAAATTTATTGTTTTTTCATCATCCACATCTAAGTTAACAAAAGCATTATATATACGTAGGGTTATAGGTATGTATTTGTGTATCAGACATTATTTTATATCTTTATATAATCCTCATCTTTCACGTATCCTGCTTTTAATTTGGGAGATTGCAACGCGCGATGGAGAAACTCCATCGATTTAGTTCGTTGCGAAACCACCCCCTTTTTCATAGGTATCGCTGATTAGTCACCTAATGCGCTTTTGCAGAAAAATTGCCTTTAAAACTTTGCACTCAATATTTCAATTAACAACACTGTCAAAAATACCTTGAGGAATAAAATCGACACTAGATCTCGCCGATAACACACTTCTTCACGCCACCTCGGAAACCGACCACACGATACGCTCCGTGGAGGGTAAGCTACCTAATACTAATCATCTGGTGTGTACAAATTTCCACGATGCTATTTTATTTTATTTAAAAAACAATACAAAGGGGGAGGGGGGTTAAGGGTTCAAACCCCATTCCATATATTTAAATATTTTCTTGAACCCAGAGGGGTTGAACCCTCCCGATACGAAAACCAGGAAACGCCCGTATTTTCTTATGGAACTAGTTGCCATGTCAGGACCATCTTATATTGATCGGCTATATTGAATTAGATAGAAACACGGACAATTTTCATTGCCGCTTCGACCATCGTTCATTCTGTACGTATGGGGCCAACCCGGGCGGGATTAACCCTACCACCTAGCACAGCAAGGAAGCGGACCTCCTGTTTTACGTGAAATCCGAACCACGGCCAGCCTCAACGGTCGAAAACGGTCACCCATCGAACCCGACTGCGCTAAGAGTTGCTCAGAGTCTGACAAATACAGTAAAAGTAAGAGTATCATGATTCCGTAACATGACCTCATACCGAACTCTATTCGATTAATTCTCAATGACGCTGTCGGTTGGTTCCCGTCGATACATGATCGGGTGCAGTAAGCCAGCTTACTCTCCGTCGCCGCTGTCGTATCGCCCGCGATGCCTGCATCCCGACTGCGAGCGGCGGCGGCGGTGGCGGCGGCGGTGCAATATTGCCCTAAGCCAGGCTTTGTGCACTGCTGATTTCTCGCAACCATTCGACTCTCCCACCACCCCTCACCACCCCTCGCCGGGGCCGGAGCTCGATTTTCTGAAATCCAGCACTCGCCGATAATAACAAATGAAGTTTTCTGAGAAATCCTATATTGGCATTTCACACGATTTTCCTTTCCTGGCGAAAATTACCCACTGAAAAAGTTTTTTTTTGCCATAAACTGGGAACCCTCTTTTAATAATTGTGATGACTCCCCATATTGTTACACTTCTGCTTTGTTGTTATAAATATCTATGACTTATTGCACAGAAATGTCGGCACAAAAAAGTAAAATTGAGTTACTTTTGCTTTGGTTAATTGACAATTAATCCAAGCAATAATTAAATTTTAATACAAGGAATAAGCTCACAGCCATAATAGCTAAATATATCTTTAAAATGTGCCATTAATACATTTCTATTCAATCGAAATAAAGAAAAACTACATTTAATTAACCTGTGCTCAAAACATGATAAAAGTATGGAATGGGTGGCACCGTAAAATGATGTTTCCAATTATAAAGTTGCGATGTTACTCGCGGAAACACAAACGCGCTGCTCTAAGCCTCGGCAACACGTCGACCCCTCTTAATACAACGCTTTCTAATTACTATTACAATGCGGTGTGAACAGGTTTAATATTTCACCGAGTGTGGCGCTCGCTCCATACGATAATTACAGCCGACTGGGGCGGAGGGCGGGCGGGCGGGCGGCAGAGCGAGGGCGGGCGGCGGGCGCGTGAAGGCCTCTTCTGCTGAGTGTTGCGACAATTAATTACCAGAAGACGTCGCCGCCGCCGCCGCCGGTCGAGAGTCACTCCGCGCCGCGCCGGCGTGTCGCGCGCCGAGTGCAAGTGACTCGGCCGATGTATAGCAGCCGGCAGCCGTGACACCGGAACTAGACTCGAGCTACACCTTTGATGAAGCAGCCCCGATAGAGCCGTAACGATTTTTAGAATTTTAAATGCTTTTTTAGAGTTCAATACCCAAAGGGTGAGAACGGAACCTTATTACTAAGCCTCCGCTGTCCGTCCGTCCGTTCGTCCGTCCGTCCGTCTGTCCGCCCGTCCGTCCGTCTGTAACAGGGCTGTATCTCATGAACCGTAATAGGTAGGCAGCTGAAATTTTCACAGAGTGTGTATTTTTTTGCCGCTATAACAACAAATAGGTAACATTACAAAAATTCAAAATTAAAGGGGGCACGTGGGGAAACGTGATTTTTTGGTATTAAATCTTGTACGATGATACGGAACCCTTCGTGTGCGAGTTCGACTCGCACTTGGCCGGTTTTTTTCGATAGCTCGCGAAGTGCAACCGAGGGCTTCCGTCTTAAATTATTAAGTCATAAAATTTCAATGTTTACATTAAAAAAAAACTCAATTGTTTATGGTTAATTATATAATTTTTACAAAGATTCTGGATCTTATAGAAAATTAAACGAGATATCGAAAATAAAAATGGGTCTGGAAAATTATAAGGGCTTCAAAATGATTCCATTCTGGTTTGGATAGAATTATTTTTAAGAGTAGATGTTTTCCCCTTCCAGAGACATATTTTTGGTGATTTTACAAATTTTGTTCACAACCTGGCCATTTGACATATTGACACAAATGATGTCAATTCATTTAATGATGTAGGAATTCCTCTGATTTTTAGTGCCTTTATTAAATAAAGTAATTATTGATGCGCCGGAAGGTCGTGGAGCCATGAGTTTTGTACATAAAAAGGAATGGATTAGAGGCATGTCTTTTAACCGCGTACCAAGCATTTAAAACGGCTAAAATCATACAACTATTATTTTAATATTGTCGACTACGCACTTGATTCGCTGTGATTAAATTCATTCAAAAACAAAAAAATACTTAAAAATGTGAAGAATTACAAAATGTGTTATACCTGTAAAACGTTTCAATCGAGTTGTGTATTAATTAGTATACAAATTGAATATTCCTTCCATTCCTTCTAACCACGGAGGAGGTAGGGAGAGAGGAGGTGTTATTACTTCATGTTACTAAGGAACGCAGCGTGACACTACGCGGTGAAGCGGGGAGAAAAACATTTCATGGTGGGGGTTCAAGCCTTTTGTGCTAAATCCATCTACCGGAAGAACCTGTATTCTGGTAGCAGCTATTCCAAGAGCTATTCTTAGTGGATACAAGACTACAACTAGATGGCGCCTTTTGCATTTATGTTCGTTTTTCTATAAAAAACCTTTGAAATTTATATCTATGCATTCGCGCGGATTCAAATAATATTGATTTAAAGGTGTCATCAAAATTTGCATCATGAGATCAACATTTCTTATCGTACAAATAAAATTATTGCGCGCCATCTATCGGCAAATTGCAAGACCTATATATCGATACAGTATTTGATTATGGACTCAAATTATAAAATATGAGGTGTTTTACTGACAAATAAAGCGTAATTCCACCTACAGGCTTTAAATATTTTTTTCTTGTGTAATGTTTGCAACATTTTACACAAAATCTCAACGTGTAATCAAATGTTCGCCAAAAATTGCGCCGCAGATCACAATATTTTCCCACAACCTAACACCGCCAGCGCCATGTCTCGCGAATGACGCTAAGCCACGCCTTCTTATCACGTGGGCTGTGACGTAGAGACCCACTTAGTGGACACAGACCCAGTTTGCTTAGACCATCTCCTCTCTACCTCTATCCTCCGTGTTTCCAACTTTTTTGAACTACACAATACAGGACTCTTTCTCCTTCTAAAATGTTCGGCAAAGCAAGTTAGACAACCACAGGAAACCGTGAGACTAAATATTTAGTTCCTTTGAAGCCAGAAATAGCGATCACATATGTTTGTTTTTTTATTACGTTATAGTGAAATTTTAAGATAAAAAAAGGAAATAATTACATCAGTAATTATTAATATACATGCATACCCGAGCCACTGTATTATAGAAGAAGACGGGTGCTCGACGGAGTTGGAAGCTAGTGACGCGTTAACTTAACCTTTGTTTGAACCCACCAACCTCCAGCCTTTGAATGCCGGCACATGTTTGATTTCAGGGTTAGGAGAGAATTGGAATAGAGAGATTTGAGGATTATCCATCAGCGCGTGTTGATTTAGGAGCGCTGTATCAACTAGCCTATACATATATACTCATACAACATTCATAAACTGAACGAGTATATTGTCAACCCTACCACTAGAATTGTAAAGGTCTCAGGCTTAGTTTCAATTGTGTTTCAGCATCAATGATTAATTAAAATGATCACCTAAATTTTTCAAGATTCTACAATAAAATTTTTGATATGCTTCTAACACAAAACCTTCAAACACTCAGCACAATTAAGTGCAGTATACTTCTTCGCACTTAGCAAGTAAATCGATTTTTTTTAACAAATGTGATACACTCGTGTGTATGAAGAATTGACCGTACAGCAAGGATACATTCATTGTAGAAATAAAGCTGTAAAAGTAATTAACGTTTAAATAAATGCAATGAATGCAGATACAAACATATAATATATTCATGTTCAATCTTTGGACCGCAACGCAGGTGAATCATTAAACAATGTGTAAGAAGAAGGCATTGATTACCAGAAGGTGAACTGTCGGATAATTCCAAATTATGGGTACGTATAATGCTGGTGATGGAATTGGTAGATGCAAACATTTGCTTGCTGGTTTAAGTCCGACCTGGCAATATATTCAAAAGTCGTTATTTTTGCAGAAAAAGACTTTTGAAAGAAGTATTGAAATGCAAAAAGCTCGGCATGCCAATAAAAAAAAAAAAAAAGGAAAGTCTTTGATACCTGTATACTTCCAGTCATTACTTACGGATGCGAAACGTGGTCACTCACTAAACACCATAGAGAAAAGCTACAACGATGCCAGAGAGCCATGGAGAGAAGTATGACAGGAATAAAGAAACAAGACAAAGTAAGGAGTATCAAAATAAGAGATAAAACTAAAGTAGCTGATATACTTATGCGAATAGATCAACAGAAGTGGAGATGGACTGGTCACATGATCCGAGATAAGCAAAACAAATGGAGCACAACTGTGACCGACTGGTACCCCAGAGATGGTAAACGCAAGAGAGCATGCCAACACACGCGATGGGAAGACGACTTGAAGCTCACGGCGGGACACCATTGGAGAAGGGTAGCGAGAGACAGAACCCAGTGGAAAATGTTAGAGGAGGCCTATGCCAAAAGGCACGCTGAACTAACGAGACATTTTATAGATTAATCAAAACACAGTAAATATGTATGTATAATCTTGTAGATCAGAATAAAGGGCTTTATTATTATTATTATTATTATTATTTTTGCAGCATTTTATTTTATTCATATGCCCTTGCTTCACGGTGGATTCTAGGTACATACGTATCACATTCACTCAAAAACAGTACAATGTATGAGTGTTGACTATCGTAGTTTCTCGTCTGCGACGCTTACACAGCTTACACGCCACCTTGTAGTCCCAGCAGCGGCACGAACGTGATCAGCAGGCCTATTCCTGGAATTCCGTAATCAGGAATCCTAGAAACCCGCTTTTATACCCATCTTCAAACCGATTTTCTTGACGAAAGATTTCGGAGTATTTATGTATTAGTATAGTATATATAATAGTATTTCAGTTTAATCAAACTGCTATAAAAGCGATTTTCCAGACTCAGGATTCCTGTTTCCTGATTACGGAATTCAAAGAATACTTCTGCAGCGCCGCTACAACACGCTACACGCTACATTACACACCATTCTACTCTCACAGTCGCGAGTGAAGGCCTCGGGCGATCGCAACCTACAAACTTACATGGAATCAATACGTTTGCTCGACTTCACTGTCGGATTAAGCACACAAGTTTCACTCTACATACTCTTACATAGTCTCGCATGACCTATTATTCTAGTTGCTGTTTTACTGAACTTTGATATTAACTTGTTAGACATTTCAGTATGGCGATCCAAATGATTTGCAATAACTAGATCTTTTTATTTTAATTATTTTTTTTTCTTATTTGGGAAATCAACAGCTTACATATCTAGACAATTTAAAAAATTAAAACTACCTTAAACTAAAACCAATTACAGATTTTCTCTTGTTACCATTACAATTTTGTAGATTAATATAATTCATAAATTAACAATATATAATACAATTAATTAATTAATATATTTTCAGAAAAAAAGTAGTTTTTCGTGTAATATTACACCGAGGTCACGAGCTGAAGCTACTTTATTTATTTGAGATTTGTTTATTGTATATTTTAAAATGTATGGCTTCACATTGCGGGTAAACGATATCTGTAGACATTTATCAGCATTAATATTGATTCTGTTAAGTTTGTAATATTTAGAAAGCAGCATTACTTTTATTACCTTTTTGTCATCGGCATACATTAAATGTCTTAACTGAGTAATGTAATTGCCTATGTCAAAAAGGTAGGCATTGTAAAATAGCGGCCCCAATAGCGAGCCTTGGGGTACACCTGAGGGTATACTTATAAAATCTGATCTAAAACTACCCTTTACGACTGCCTGCGATCTGTTTGAAAGATATGACTCTATCCATCTTAATAAATCCCCATTAATCCCCAAGTATTTGAATTTGTTGGTCAGAATGGTGTGGTCCACATTGTTTCTATACATATTGAAAGAAAAAATGTTTTTGTTATAGCTCAATAATTTCATAATTTGAAAAAAAAATCACAATATATCTTAATTAATTAATTTGAACTTACTACAAAGGTACATTACAAAATAATAGATCCACGGATTCGATTAACGAAGTGAAGAAGAACCCACAAAGACACTTCACTGGTTTCATTCATCAGCCTCTATAAAGTTCGAACTCTAGTTCGTAGCTAAAAGTGGGATGATAATCGGATGGGCCCAAAGAAAACGTTTTTAGACTTGCAAATACATATAAGATGCAAACGTAAGGGGAAAGATGTTAATACAAACTGTAAAACGACGTGATATTACGTATATGTGCATAGTTTTGAAAGTTATTGCCACTCATAAAGAGTGGAAAAGAGGCGGAAAAAAAAACTTGAGGCTATCATAAGAAAAGCGGCTCGTAGCCTAGTGGCGCGGGGACTGGCCTAGCATACCAGAGGCTGGGTTCAATACCCACATGCACCACTGTCTTTTTCTTTCTGAGTTCAATAAGTGCATTTCGTTACTAATGCGAGCTGCTCCATGGTTAGGAATCCATGTAAAACTGTAGGTCCCCTTCCCCTACTAGGTGGTGGGGTTTAAGCCCGCCCGGGTTGGTACCATCGCATTGAATGAAAAAATGGTCGAAGCGGCAATGAAAAATTGTCCGTGTTTTCCATCCAGTTCAATGTAGCCGTGCTCATAAAGGGAAGGTCCTGGCATGGCACCAAATTCCTTCGGGAATGTGGTGTATTGGGCTAATATCATAACGGTAGTTGTGTGGTGTGGTGGTACCCACACGTGAGTAATAGACAAATAAGAAAAATCTAAGTGATTGGGACATTGTGAAAACGTGACAGTACGGGGGTGTTCTTAGTGCCAATCGGAAGACCTTAAATTCGGAAACACACTTGTGCTTTAAATTTTCTAAAATAACTTAAAAAATCAGAGATATAACAAATTCAAAATAAAACAAATTTTTGACCATTTTTAAAATTAATTCTAAAGCGACGACCCTCTATTTTTGTCATTTATCTGGAAGCGCCGCTTGAAAACCTACAAATTGGTGAAATCAAAATATTTTTCGAACCACCCGCCTCCAAGTAATTTCCACTTAACCTCAAACCACGTGTTGGAAAAAGTGTTGAATCGCAACGTAACATATATATCCTAATGCGCCTTCAAAAGTTACATATGCAGGAACCCGTACATTGGTGGAAAAGTCACAGTGTTGGTCTATAACGAAGATAAAGAGTAACCACGTGGAAAAGCCGTGTCTTAATAAACTATAACTGTAACTGAATCAAGATCTCCGTCGCCCCTACTTTGTATACCAATCGCTACAAATCAAGAAAAAAAAAAAGTATATCATTCAAATGTACAAGAGTTTTCTGACTACCCACAAACGCGAAATATAGAAATAGTAATAATTAAAATCCCCAACACGTGGCTGGGACATTCTAAACGACTCGTAACTAACTGCGAGCAGTAATCGTCAACAAGCAGTAGTGCCGAAACACATTAAAAACACTAACAAAACTTTACTTGTACAATCACCTAACTAATATCACCAATGGATAACCTTCAAGCTTTTTTAGAGCAGATGAAAATCGAAATGGCTAATCAGACTAAAGATATCCTTGCAAAAATAGATGAGAAACTAATGCCATTTACGCGAGAAATCGGCGAATTAAAATCGGAAAATCAAAATTTAAGGGAGAAAATCACAAACATTGAAAGACAAAATAGGAACAATAATTTGATTATGTACGGTATTGAAGAAAACGAAAAAACATCACATGAACTCATGGAAATAACAAAAGAAAGAATAAAAAGCAACTTAAAGATTTCTCTCGAAAATAGAGACGTAGACATTATCCATCGAATAGGGAAGAAAGACGATCAGAACAAAAAAGCAAGACCAATAATGATTAAATTTGTTAATGGTTGGAAGAAAAATGAAGTAATAGCAAACAAAAAGAAACTGGAAGACGTATACGTCTCTGACGACTACCCCAAGGAGGTTAGGGATAAGAGGAGAGAATTCAGAACAAAAATGATGGAAGAAAGGAACAAAGGTAACTTTGCAGTAATTAAATACGACAAGCTGATTATTAAAGAAGGGCCCTCCGGCATAGTGAGCCGAAAAAGAGACGCGTCTACATCCCCAAAAACCTCAACCCAGCCGCGAAAGCAATACGCAACATCTAAAGTAAACAAAATCAACGCGTTTGAGGTAATGAGAGGAAGAAGTAACTCCCTAACATTAAACGTTTCTGCACCCGAGCACAGTACATAGGATAAAGCCATCAGCCACCGGAACAAAACTACATTGAAGCAAGAACTATATAGTATTAAAAACAAAGCATTCCCCAAGCCGACTGGTCATCGTGGGGAATTAGACCGCCACCCTCCACCTAAAAATACCACAACCAAGCTGAATGAAGAAGGACAAAGACGATTAAAAATATGTACCTATAATGTACGATCTCTGTCATCAACGGAAAGATACCTAGAACTAACATTCGCACTTGAAAATATAGATTGCGACATACTGGGACTTTCTGAAGTAAGAAGAATGGGTTGCAAAATAGAAGAATACCAAGACTACATTCTTTGCTATATTGGCCAGACTAAGGGGTTGTATGGAGTAGGATTCCTAATAAAAAAAGTATTGAAAGATAAAATAGTAAATTTTACGGGTATTTCAGAAAGGGTAGCATTACTCCAATTAAAATTCGACCAACAAAATATTTCGATAATCCAGGCATATGCACCCACAGAAAGGTCGAACGAAGTGGAAATCCAAGAATTTTACAATAATCTTAAACAAGCACACATACTTGCAGAAGATGAAGAAGTATTGGTAATAGGAGATTTCAATGCAAAAATTGGACAAACAAAAACAGAAGAAAACTTTATCATGGGTAAGTACGGATATGGAGAGAGAAACGAAAGAGGAGAACGATTACTAGACTACGCTTCTGAATATAGACTGTTTATAATAAATACCCTTTTTAAGAAGAAGTTAAGTAAAAGATGGACTTGGAAATCCCCAGACGAAAAAACCAAGAATGAAATCGATTTTATAATGACGAGTACCCCAAAATCAGTAAGCAACTACGAAGTCTTGAACAATGTAAAATTTCCATCTGACCACAGACTACTACGAGCAACACTTGTATTAAGATTTCCAAAGAAGAGCAGAAAAAACTTTAAAACAATATCAAGAAGCCCAAGAACAGAAGAAGAAGTAAAAAGATTTACTGATCGCTTGAAATCTCACATTGAAGATAAAACCAAAGGAATTACAATAGTCAAAAACGTCCAAACTTACTATGACATCCTGGAAGAAGCCATAATAAACAGCTCAACAATTAAAAACGACACTAACAAGGAAAAGAGACACAAGATATTTAGTGAAAAAACAGAGAGTTTGATAAAAAGACGCACAGAACTAGTATTTACAAGGAACAAAACTAAAGACATGAAGAAACAACTAGGCAAAATATATAAAGAAACTAGTAAATCAATTAAGAAAGATTACAGTGTACACAGGCACGAGATAATTACAAAAAACTTAAGCAAATTTAGAAGTACAAGAAGAGCATTCAAAGAGTTAAATCTACACAAAACATGGATACAAAAACTAGAAAGTAAACATAAAAAAACCAAAACGAGAAAAGATATTATACACCAGGCAACAACTTTCTATAAAGATCTTTATAAGCTACGAGAAGAATATAAAACAGAAGAAGAAACAAATGATAACACATTCACAAAAACGCATAAACTTATAGAGGAAAGAGAAGTATACGAACTCATTAAACTACTAAAAACTGGTAAAAGTCCGGGACCTGATGGAATAAGCAACGAAGTTCTGAAACTAGGTGCGCCTATTTTAATTAACCATCTTACACAACTATTTAATAGAATACTAGACACAGAAACGGTACCAAAACAATGGTGCACATCAGATATTATATTACTGTATAAAAAAGGAAACCCACTAGACATAGGAAACTATCGGCCAATCAGTTTACTGGCAAGCATATATAAACTCTTCTCATCACTATTACTAAAACGAATAACCAAAGAAATTGACAACACACAACCAATCGAGCAGGCAGGCTTTCGCTCAGGCTTTAGTACAACCGACCATATACAAGCATTGGAACAAGTTATCGAAAAATACAAAGAGTTTAACAGACCCCTGTATATAGCCTTTGTTGACTACAGTAAAGCTTTCGACAGTATTAGCCACAACTCTATCTGGAATGCACTTAAATTTACCAATATAGACTTAAAGTATATCAATATCATAAAATATATATATACTAACAGTACAAGTAGGGTCAAACTCGAAACTAGAGGAGAAAACATAAAAATAGAAAGAGGAGTCAGGCAAGGAGACCCCTTGTCACCCAAACTGTTTATTGCAGTACTAGAAAATATATTCAGAAACCTACACTGGAGGAACAAAGGTATTACAATAAATGGATGTTATTTAAATCATCTCAGATTTGCAGATGATATTGTCGTGTTAGCCGAAACATATAAAGAATTAGAATATATGATACATTCACTCGCCCAAGAAAGTTTCAAAGTTGGATTAGAGATGAATGCAAACAAAACCAAAATAATGACTAACAGCGTTATAAAACCCATCAGTGCAAGAGGAAACGATATAGAATATGTGAACAATTACATCTATCTGGGCAAACAAGTATCATTCAGCAAACAAAGCAACGAGGAAGAAATAGAAAGGAGAACAAACATAACCTGGAAGAAATTTTGGTCACTCAAAGAAATTTTGAAAGGAGATTACTCAATAAATATGAAAAAAATTGTGATGGAATCTTGCATCTTACCTTGTTTATTATACGGCTGCCAAACATGGGTATTCACAAACAAAGCAAAGCTAAAGTTAATCACAACTCAAAGAGCGATGGAAAGAAGCATTTTAAAAATAAGAAAAATACATAAAATACGGAGCAAAATAATCAGGCAAAAAACAAAAGTCACTGACGCACTCACACATGCCCTAAGGCTTAAATGGAAGTGGGCCGGTCACATTTCACGTGTCACTGACAACAGATGGACCATTCAAACTTTAAGATGGAAGGGACCAACAGGAAAAAGAAATGTTGGTCGGCCATATAGGCGGTGGGCTGATGATATCATCGACAAAGCAGGGGAAGATTGGTTGACCCTGAGCAGAGACCGGGAATTGTGGAAGAAATTGGAGGAGGCCTTCACCCAAGAAGGGGTCCATACCAAAAAAGAAAATTAAGTAAATAATTAACCAGACTAACAATATATTAAGAAATAAAAAAAAAAAAATATATAATAATAACTAAAACTACTAACTAAAACATGGATATGGAAATAAAGGCTTATTATTATTATTATTATTATTAGTTGTGTGGTATTAGCCCTCCATGTCAGGTCGCATAAAAAAAAAATAAGAAAATTAACCGTATCAACATGATAATTTTATATTAATGATTTAAGTTTTCTGTGGGTGTTCAGTATATTTTCTTACTATAGCTATTTTTCATGCAATAGTAGTCGACATTTCGACAGGATGGACGCACGCAACACGGACGAGTCAGTTCACGTCGGCCACTATGGCCGTGACAAATAACTAGTAAGTAAATATCAGACAATATGTTCGCTTTAAGGTCATGGTATGAGAGAATTGCATTCAGTTCGATAAGAGCGTAAGTTAAACAACATTCATCTATATTTAAAAATAAGTACAACGAATTTCGATAAAAAGTTTGCTACAATAAAAGACAGATCCACAAACCTTATAATACTGAATACAATGAGGTGCTATTAAGCCCTCAAACAAGAACTGTAAATATATTTCTTAATAAAAAGTGTTGCGCGGAACTATGAACTGTAAAATAAAATAGGCGAGAAAGCTTTCAGTAAATCAATATACATCATTTTGATTAATATCGTTAGATCAGTACTGGAAATATTCCTGACTTCAGGCTCAATTCCTATTAAAATGAAATAACATTAATAAATATTGTCACCAAGAAACGTTCGTAATAACAGTTAATTTTATGCAATAAACAAATATAATCATAGTTATTAAACTGAATTTTCAGTAATTATTATCCGTCTACGATAAAAAAATACATATTCATGTTGGAACAAATTATACACGTGTTTTACTATGCGGGACATGTAAACATGCATCCGATAAGGTGTGCATAAAATATTCTATACCATACTCTTGAATATTTAAATTTGGCATCATAAAAGTTAAATAACCCGGAATAGCACCTAAATATATGAAATTCTGAATAAAATAAAGGCTTGTGAAATATCGTCTCATAAAGCAAATCGCTTCTGCGTAATTTCACCGTAGCGGCTGTAATCGCCGGATCTAACGGCGTCGCCGTGACGTAAAGCCTTCCACTCGTGTTTCATGTACGACCCTGCATAACGGCTGTTATGGCCAATAATAATATTATCGCTGCAACGGCCCGGGGTCTGCCCTTTTCGGCAACGCTTGCCGTCGCACGACATGGCTTGCCGGCAGTACGAGAATTAGTAATACGAGTATGGGTGTTGAAAATTTGTCTATACACGAAACATTACATTTTTTGGTGAGATCAGTAATTTTTAGGGTTCCGTACCCAAAGGGTGCTAACGGCACCCTATTACTAAGCCCCCGATGTCCATCCGTCCGTCCGTCTGTCACAGGGCTGTATCTCATGAGCCGTTATAGGAAGGAAGCTGAAATTTTCACAGAGTATTTATTTAATTTGCCGTTATAACAAAAAATAGGTACAATAGGGCCTTCATACAATCTTGTACGATGATACGGAACCCTTTGTATGGAAGTACCAGTTGCTTAGAACAATAGAACTTTGGTATACCAATGGGCCAAATAAATGAAATAGTAAAGTATTTTAAGCAATTTACTTCATATTGTGCTTTAGGAGTCAAAGCACTTTATAATCCTGAAAATTCTATTGACGCTATGAATTGATTGCTGCATTTTAGTGATTACTATATTTTATTGAATTATGATTGATATTTAAAATTTGTTTGATGCTTATATTCCTGAAATAGTTTATTTAAAAAAATTGACTTATCTCAGCCTCCTGCCATGATATAGACAGATATACAACAAGCCACTCTACCGATTAGTTACGGAGGATTAGGTATTAGAAGTGTAGAAGATCTTAGAACTTCAGCATACCTTTCTTTAATACATAGTATACTCTATCGCTCGATCACTAGCTTGTGATATACTTTCAAAAACGAATATTGGTAAAAATTACCGTATGTATTTGAAGCAGATGGCAAGAAATGTCTTCTTCCAACGAGGCCCCCAGTGAACTTTGAGTACAGAAAAAGTGGGATAAGAAAATTATAGAAGCTGTTTTTGAAATGATTCCAAGACTCAGTTAAAGACGACGCGCATCTTTTAGAACTACGAGAGAGAGAGTCTGGATCCTGGTTGTAAGCTATACCTTCCCCCACAACAGGTATGCTCATGGATCCGCAATTCTTTTGTAAAGCGATCATCCTGCGTCTCGGTTGCAAAACTTATATAACACATAAATGTGTTTGTGGTGAAACTGCTGATCAATTTGGACACCATGGACTCAGCTGTCAGCTGCAGGTAGGATCCCACGCCATCACATACTAAACAATATAATCAAAAGATCTTCGATATCGGCCGGCTTCACTTCGACTACGGAACCAACAGATATTTTACGAGAAGAATGCACTCGACCAGACGGCTTGACGATGGTGCCCTGGGGAATGGGCAAGTCGTTGGTGTGGGATGCCACATGTGTGGACACGTTATCTGGCAGCTCGAAGTGCGCAGGCGCAGCCGCAGAGAAGGCAGCTCGTGTTAAACACAACCAATATTCAACGATCTTTACACATTTGTAGCATTTGCAGTAGAGACGATGGGGGCATGGTCCGAGGAAGCAAAAGATCTGGCCAAAGATCTTTGAATGGCCATGCGCGCAGCTTCAGGTGAAATCAGATCGTAAGTATTAGTATGGCCATTAAAGGTGGAAACTCTTCCAGTGTTCTCGATACTACGGCCGCATCGTCTTTTTTACAGGAGGATATAATATCGTTTTTAGATATTATAAAATATTTTAGTGTGTTTCTTTATAATTACTTAATGTGAATTTTAGTTTGTATTATTAGTTACTTAGCATTGTGTTATTATTAGAATAAGTGACGAATAGTTATATCTTTTTATGCATTAATTTTATCAAATATAAGCATTTATATATGCCGAGATTTCCGTTCGTCCCAAAGGATGAAAGTCAATAAATATTGAAAATAAAAATGTAATTGTGTACACTAACCTGAGTTGTCTTCAGAAATCCAGTTTTGTTTTTGTATGTAATTATAAAATTCCAAGTATGATTTTCAAAATTTAAATTGCGTTCAGTTTGTTCATTGTCAGACGATATTTATAAAAAAATCTAGGAGACAATTTATTTAAGAAAAGAGTTAAATAATTGTTATAAGATAAAAGCTATTATACTATTAAGGAAGGCTTGGAAAATATAATTTTAAAGTAGATATTGCTTTACGAGTACAACTTTATAATTATTATCATTATTTTTATTTATTTTTTAAGTTGACGTGATATCCAAAATGAAAATGACTGTATACACCTGAACATAGTGTTAAAATATGGCTTTTGTTAAAATTTGACGAATCCGAGTGCAATGTACTGTCTATGGATGATGAATAAAATAAAAATAAAAAATAAGTTCGAGCATATCGTAGCGATCCCGCGCGCCGCTGACTGCAGCGACCCGCGCGCCGACGCTCCCAGTTTATGCCGCGACATGACTACGTTCACCCTCCCGCCGAGCTCGTAATAAGACCAAACTGGATTATGCAAATACAATTCATTGTTCGTGTTAGCAATTTCTGTGCTAGGTTTGCTCTATTAAGCGCTCTATATCGACTAATAATGCAATAACATTGAGTGTTGTTTTGGAATTCAAGCATTACATCAGGCAATAATAGGGTTGACGAGAAAAGGCAATGTTGAAATAAGATTAAATATAATACATTGCATATTAAGTGGAAATAATTTAAAATCATTTCCGTTAGCCAATATTATTTTTTTCAAAAGGTCAATAAAAAAAGAGAGAATAAAATAATAGTTTAAAAAAACTAAAAAAACACGCTTTTATATCTACGGGAACTAAAAAATTGAAAATAATTTTTAATTTTAAAGAGTTTATATTACAGTAGTAGAAGATCGAACAATCAATCAGAATTTATCAACTCAAAATAAAATTATAATAAAGTTTAAGTTATTAACAAAATAATTCAATTCAGAGTAAAAAGCGTGGGGTGCATTTTACTACTTTTCATAACTCTCCTCTCATAGATAGTTGCCAGTAGAATGATTGTTACATTTACTTTATCGAGCACCCCACGCTTTTTACTCTGAATTGAATTATTTTGTTAATAACTTAAACTTTATTATAATTTTATTTTGAGTTGATAAATTCTGATTGATTGTTCGATCTTCTACTACTGTAATATAAACTCTTTAAAATTAAAAATTATTTTCAATTTTTTAGTTCCCGTAGATATAAAAGCGTGTTTTTTTAGTTTTTTTAAACTATTATTTATTTTTCATTTTTTAGTTCGATTTATCAATTAGTTATTATTACTACAGAGGATCTATAAAATAATTTATTAATCCTGGCGGTCCTAATAAGGATAATGGGAAAATGTTATGAAATTGGGACCCTTACTTTTTACGTTATACATAAACGATTTAGATAGTTTCATTAAAAAATTGTTTTTCTTTTGTACGCTGATGATGCAAAATTTTTCAAAATTATATCTTCCAGTGACGACTGCAACCAGTTGCAACATGACCTCAAAAACCTACAATTGTTTTGCACTGACAACCAACTTTTTTTAAACACAGATAAATGCTATATCATAACATACTCCAGAAAACGTAACCCAATACTATATGACTACAGACTAAACAACACAATTTTAACACGAGTTACGCAAATAAGAGATCTCGGTGTCATACTTGACAATAAAATGCGGTTTCATCTACATGTTGATCACATGTTAAATAAGGCATATAAACAATAAGGTTTTATTTTAAGGGTAGGTAGGCATTTCACACACGCTTCAACTTATAAGACACTTTATTATAGCTTTGTTAGGAACCAATTAGAGTTTGCAAGTACAGTATGGAACCCACAATACGATATCTACATTGATCGAATTGAAAAAATTCTGCACAAATTCCTCAAATCTCTCGACTATAGGACTGGACACGATTGTTTTTTAAATTACAATACCTCTGCATTACGTTACTCTATACCGTCTTTGCAAAGCCGACGCCATCTCAATGATGCAGCTTTTTTGTGGAAGATAATTAATTGCCACTTGGACTCTCCATCTTTATTAGAGAAAATTACTTTTAAAGTACCTAATCTTACTACACGCAATAAGGACCTGTTTTATATACCCTCATGCTACACAAATTATGCTCAAAACACTTTTGTTCGACGTAGTTTGAGCAACTATAACAAACATTTATTTGAAGTAGATTTATTTTGCAACTCATTATTACCATTTAGGAAGAAAACCATGAAAATTATATTATATACTTGTTGATTTATGTTCTATCTTTAATATGTCTTTCTTTTATTTTCCTCACTTGTATATTTACTATCTTATGTTATCACATCACAACTACATCAAAATATACTCTCAATAAGTAATTATACATGTAAAAATAGGGAACTATAGGTCAGACTCAGTGGCCCAGTGGCGCGATACTTCGGCGATCGCTCTCCGAAGTTAAGCAACGCTGGGTCCGGTCTGGTCTTGGATGGGTGACCATTCGACCGTTGAGAGAGGCTGGCCGTGGTTCGGATTCCACGTTAAGCTGTAGGTCCCCTTCCTTACTTACTAGGTGGTAGGGTTTATCCCGCCCGGGTTGGTACCATCGCATTGGATGAACGATGGTCGAAGCGGCAATGAAAATTGTCCGTGTTTTCCATCCAGTTCAATGTAGCCGTGCCATATAAGGAAGGTCCTGGCATGGCATCTAGTTCCCATGTGGTGTGTTGGGCTAATACCATGACAGAACTTGTGGTATTAGCCATCCATGTCCAGTCACATAAAAAAAAAATGTGATATTCTTTACTTAAACTGTTATGAAATTATTGCATTGTCATCGGTCCTTTATACGTATGCAAAGTTTCAAATTGATCAGACTTCTGGAAACTGGTGAAAATTAAGTTCAAAGATTCCGTTACATAGATACATACATAGATACAACCCAAGCTAATAAAAGCGTGTTAAAAACCGGCCAAGTGCGAGTCGGACTCGCACACTAAGGGTTCCGGACCATCGTATAAGATGTAAGGGAATCACGACATTATAGACGTTGATCGTATGGGGCCCCCTTTCTTTTTTTAAAATTTTAGTACATGTTGTAGCGGCAATAGAAATACACACTATGTGAAAATTTCAACGTTCTACCTATTAAAATTCATGAGATACAGGCCTGTGACTGACCGACGGAGGGTTCCGTTGGCACCATTTGTATACGGACCCCTAAAAAGCAACTAAACGTTAGATTAAATCAATCACTTGCCTGTTCACCTGGCGATAAACTTACTAACCCCTCAGTCCTTACACGTTGGAGCTCAATAATACCAGGAATGAGCCAATTCGTGAGCGAACTGACTGGCCGGTCCACGGAGGATAGAGATAGGCCTGTCCTACCGTCAGTGAATAGTTATCACTAGGTCGTGGCCACGCTGACATCTCTTCCTTCCATAGATTGATGTAGTTCGACCTTACAGTGTAAAGGATATATCTCGGACAATGTCGAATGTCCCCCCCGCCACCCCGCCCGCCCCTCGCGCCGCGTGACGTCACTGCACTGAAGAGGACGTACGTCGCCGCCCGCCCCGAACCCGCCCCGACCCCGCGGCGGCATCGACAAACGGATTACTGCTCAAAGGCGGCCTTCGGCGGAGATTCTGGAGACTATTACGTGAAAATGGATCCGAATGTGCGGAGAATGAAAGGGCAGTTCATATTGAATACTCACCTCGCTTACGAGCGAGGGATAAACTTAACGATTAACGGTACAGGTACCGGAATTCAACTAGAACCTTGGAGCCGCTTCTCTTCGAAGTTCATTCTGCACCATTATGCAGCCCAAAAATAGCAGGTGTAAGCAGGTGTGTCCGTTATAATACGTAATAATTTTATTGCTATATTTATATTACTACAACCGCATGATACGCGAGTTGAGTGTCCACTACAAGCGATCCCCGTGAATCTGTTTATCTCGCTCCGTGTAGCGGCGGGGCGGGGCGGGGAGGGTGGTATGCGGAGGGAGGGGGGGTGGCGAGCGGTGGCTACACGTCGCACCAAAATTGATGGCGGTCCGATGTGAGCTTCAGAGAGATTTCACACTGTAGATCGACTATCAACTTTACTGAAAGATATCAATTCAAGTTACTTACTTGATAAACATTTAGATTTCTTACCGCAGTACAGTGGCATCAGCTGGGATGAATGCCTTAAAAGTACGGATGACAATTTCATTATGTACTCAATGTTATGCATGGACATGTAATCCAAAGGTCGCAGTTTCGAATCCTGCTTTCGATGAATGTCACGACCAAAACCTTTTTTAGATTATTATCAAAATCTGATTACAATTCTTCAACATAGATGTTGTTGGTAGGTAGGTAGGTAGGACTTATCTAACTCAGAAAAAGGAAGAAAGTGGTGCACGAACATGGCGGGAATTTGAACCCATGACTGCAACTTCACGCAGGCTTGAGCTTCGAGTCGTTCGAGGTATCAATTTTAAACATATTTTATTTTGTAGTGTACACCTACCGTGTATGTATACTTTACGTCCAACATTTCATTTGAAGAGCTGAGCCGGTAGTCTCAGTTGTCACCTAAATTGGGGTTACGGCAAACCAATCGACTGGCGTTTTCAAATGTATGGAGAAATTGAAGAGCGCGCGCAGCGGGCGTTAAGCGAACTAACATTTGCGAGTCCGAGCTTGATTTGACAGCTTACTCAACGTTGCCGTAAATACGTCGACGTTGCCGTTTACGTCCACTCCGCGTTTTCATACAAATCGGAAGTCCGCGTTTGACGTTGACAGCTTGAAGAAGTAAAACCACAGAATATCTAGTAAAAACTTGTATGGAGTTTGGAGAAAACGCCAGTCGATCAGTTTGCCGTAAACACCAATTGAGGTGAGAACTCAAACTGACCACTCAGGTAACAAGTCGTTCGTAATGCTGCCAAAGAGTCGATCTAAGTTGAATGTCGATACACCGTGCCGATGTCTGCGGAGATGGTCAAGAAACTCGGATGACACCTCTTGACGTAAATGAGACGAAGGGGTAGGGACAGGCCTTGGGGGCGGGTGCGGGGGAGGGGTGGTGGTGGGGGGGGGGGGTCGCTCCGCGTGATTTATTGAACGACCCCGGACATTTTCCTGGGACTCTTTTAAAGTTAATTTACGCACGTCTTTTGAAGAGGAGAAAGGTTTTGATACTTGCAGCGGACGTTAGCCCTAACATATGGAAGCTTTTAAGTATGTTTAGATAGACGTGGCGAGAATCTAGCTTAATTACACGTTTTTTTATTATATTATGAAAAAATGGTATAGTTGGTATGCAACTTCCGAATTTGATGTTTCTGGTTGATTTACATGTAGGTTAGAAGTTATAAATATAGATGAATTTATACAGCATTCATTGAGTTCATAGCATTTACTACATACTAGAAGATAAAATAATGTATTTTATTAAGTATGTTTTTGTCAGTAATAACACATTAATAACGTTTTAGATTTTCATAGTATTTTTTCGTACTATCCTACTTTACATAGATTTCAGTTTTCAGCACTCAATTTCAGATGCGTTTCTCGTAGTCTGGAGCGGAAATACAACAAAATACTCGTCTAACGGTAACTAACCGTAAGAGATAGCATTCGATGCGATAGGACGGTCTGTCAGACAAAACTCCAGGGCAACCAGTCCTGACGAAACCTCCGTCGTTTTAGGCGAGGCATGTCGGCCAAGCCGTCTATCTCATATTCCTATTTTGGTGATGTATTTTTTCTATTATAAAAAGTATCTGGTATGGAAACGAAAACCATTAATTTCGTGTGAAGAAACTAAGTACCCTCTGAGAAATTAATGAATAACTCAATATCACCTAGCATAGTAAACTTCTGGAGTCAAGTGATATGGGAATATTTAACCATTAGAAAAATTACTACATATGAAAACATAAGAATATGTAAACATTTAATTATATTACAGACACTTACAAAAAACACATATTTAATACAAACATTTAAATATCTTAATCAAATCAGTCTATGGTCTTTAAACTTTAAAGGCTTTGTTTATGTGTAACCGTTCTTGTTAAAGGTTACCGAGTATCAAGATCTGAAATAATAAGAAATAAATTAAATGTAATATATTTTTTTTACAGATTGTCCAAATTTTGAGAAGCAATTTTATACCAAGGGTCTCATATTTCCGCATTTAAAACCAATCGACATAGTTTCCGACACTGTTTAACCCCCTTAAAAGCCATAGACTAATTTAATACAAATAATAAAAAAAATACAATAATGTCTCAGGAGTCAGATTTTTTAAGAGGGGGAATGCCAGAATGTAGGAATACCCCATGGTAAATTATCAGAATATGGAGAGGAGAAGAAATATTTTAAGAAAGAAAATGAAGGCGTTCTCATTAATCGCAAGGAGCAAAATAATATTTTTGTTTAGACAACAAGAGATTAAAAATAAAAATGACGCTAATTGACGTCCGTTCATGTCAACGGAGCTTCCAATTCTCGTTGTGATTGCTTTTGTTTGATAAAAATGTTGCTGTTACATCAACATGTTTCTGTTTTTAGTTTTTCTGAAAACAAAGATGATATGAACTTCGTTCTGAATTTAACGAGAAGAATTTCATTTCATTTTCATTTCATTTCATTTATTTATTCAACTTCTGGTAGTATAACTACACTAAGTCATGTCACAATTTGATTGATCCGCGGATTCGATCAACCAGTGAAGAAGAACCCGCAAAGAAACTTCACTGGTCTATAAATTATGTTTTTTTTTTCTTTTTTTTCGTCCACATAAATGATATAACACAATTATGATCTCATACCTAAATGCTACTGCCAAACTTACATTGGTAGAACGGTCTAAAGCAAAGAACTAAGAACTACGAGGAAACAACAACCCACAATGTGAAAAGTCTTAATTAATAAATAAATTACTTAACTTAATAACCTAATCATTATACATATTGAGTATTTATTTCGGGTGTAAACGCCTTCGTCAACTTAACAGCTATGTCGGGTGTACAGAGCCCTCGTCAATTTTGAAACAGATAAAGTCAAGTCAATATAATATAATATATACAAAATACTACCATTGTAGTGTCAATGTCAAAATAAAATTAATATAAATTGTACAATTATGTACTTGTCCTAGAATATTAAATCACTAAAGAGGGTTTTATCATAGAGAGCCTCGTTCAAATTGTAATACTCTTTATTAAGGAGCACTAATTTTATTTTATTTTTAAATTTTTTAAGAGGCAAATTTCTAATTTCTACAGGTAATTTATTATAAAATCTAACACTATTGTGAATAAAGCTTTTTGAAGTTTTAGCTCGTCTGTGTTTGGTACATTGTATAATAAACTTTTTTCTAGTATCATGGTCATGTACATCAGAGTTAAGGGTAGACCTTTCTATTGTTTTTTTTGCACATATGATATTTTGGTAAATATACTTATTTGCGAGTGTCATAATCCCAAGTTCCTTAAAAACATTTCTACACGAGTCCCTGACTCTCATGGTTAAGATATTTCGCAAGGCTCTTTTTTGCAATAAAAATATACGATTTGCATCGGATGCATTTCCCCAAAACATCAGGTCTTATGACATGAAACTGTCAAAATAAGCATAATAGACAGCCTTGGCTGCTTGGATACCACATAATTCCTTTATTTTTTTGATAGCGTAGCATGCTGCACTAAGTTTACCAGCTAGTTAATCTATATGTGCTTTCCATGTTAGCTTATTATCAAACATCACGCCCAGGAAATTGATTTCATTTGCCATATTTAGGGACATATCGTTGACCATTGTATTATCTAACATACGTCTATTTGTTCCTAGAGCAAAGTGCATTAAATTGGTTTTGTTAACATTAAGCAGCAAATTATTGCTCTGAAACCATGAATGTAGGGAAGCAATAGTAGTTACAAGAGACTCCCGCAACAAATCTATATTTACATTATCTAAAACAAGAGAAATATCATCAGCGAACATCACCAATTCTACATTGTTCGATATGCAAGCAGAAATATCATTAACATAGATGAGGAAGAGCAAAGGACCCAAAATAGACCCCTGTGGTACTCCCATGCTGATGGGTTCTGTGTTTGATTTTGTACCTTGCACGTAACAAATCTGCTGCCTATTACAAAAGTATGATTTAAACAGATCTAATTCCTTTCCTCTAAAACCATAATGATCTAATTTAATCATCAATATGTTGTGATTTATACAGTCAAAAGCATTGGATAGGTCGCAAAACATACCATAGGTATGTTTGAATCCGTCCAAAGCTATCATTAATGATTTTACCATAGCAGCTATAGCATCACTGGTAGACATACCCTTACGAAAACCATATTGCTTACTATTTAATATATTATTTTCGGATAGAAAACTATTAAGTCTCATCTCTATTACTTTTTCAAACACCTTACTGAAAATCGGTAAAAGTGATACTGGACGATAATTTGCAATGTCACAATGAGCACCTTTTTTGTACAGAGGGATGACCTTTGCTATCTTCAAGGAGTCTGGAAATGAACCTTCTCTTATGCATTCATTAACCACATTTTTTAATGGTTCTATGATGACATGACCTATAGATTTTAGTAAATGAGGTGAGATATTTCAGAGGTCCTGTGACCTATAAGATGGCTTTACAAACTCCGGGTTAATACATCCAAAGTACATTCTGGGGCCCATTTAAATAAATGTAAATAATCATCTGACCGACCATCATAGCTTTTACAACCCTCGAGATGGTTTGAAACCACATTAAAATGCAGACGTGAACATCTTACTTCCACCACTTTCACACCCCACACACACGCGTTACCTAGGTTAAAGAATATCTAATAAATCCTAGGTGAATAGTTTTTGACGAGTCTGAGTGAGAAATTCGAAGATCGCGGCATCGGTGGCCTTCAGTCACGTCTTCTTGTTCCAAACATGTGTCCAGTTACATAAAAAAAACATTATAATGTTTTTAAATTATTTACAAAGATTGAATTTTATGGACCAGCAAGGACACCACATTAAGATTCGGGTACTTCTAGCTTACCGACCTAAACTCTTAAGTATGTATGAAATGACGGAAAGGGAAGCATATCTTAATTAACAGTAAAATTGGTCCAACAGCTGGAAACAGCCCAAAACAATGTTTCAAGCGAACGCGCAAGTTTCGTAACGACCGGAAGTAGATCGCAGCGCACGTAGCTCTCCGTCCACTCCCCGCCTCCCCCCGCTACGTCTCCCGCTAGCTACCCGTCCGCCCCGCACCGCCCCGACCCGCCGCGACCCGACCCGCCGCGAGCCGCGCACGCGAGGCCACACAAATCATTTTTCCTTCGCTCTGGCCAAATTTCATTACGCTTGGAGTTCACCGCAACATGAAATAGTTACAGCCCTTTTACGGTCCTACGAGCATTAAATAATTTGGAAGTCGATAATCATCAGCGCACTTTACGTACTTAAGGCTCCATATGACGCTAACCTCCAATATTTTGGGTTTATTTTTATTTTATCGCAGCGTCGCCGTCTCGGTTAAGAATAAACAATGGTAGAAAAATCGAAATATCAAAGTTTAGACTATTATCTAGTGTATGGCCGTAGAACGGTTTTAATGAGTTACTTATATTCTTTAAAAAAAAATTATGGACACCTATTTACTAAGTTTTTAGTAGCCGGCGCTTGGAAACTGATGATTTAGACAATTTTCTTTTTTGTGGTACAAGATCACATATTTATCTAGTGAAAAAGCGTGAAGCATATATTAATTCACTTTAGAAAGTAGACTTTACAGGCCAAAAACCTAATTTTCGCTTCGTCGCGCTCGATTTCCACGCGCATGCAACAATGAACCCTCACGTAAACTCAATGCTTCCGGAGATTGAGTTTTCGTTTGTTTGCTGAACGCTGGAGTCAGTTGGAGCCTTAAGAGTATCCTAATACCTTCACATTTTCGACCAATTTTTGCGATTGAAATGAGATAGCCAAAACCCCACGTCTGAGCGACGCGACGTTGGGTTTTGGCTATCTAGTTAGAGCAGCTGGGAATAAATCTTTCGAAATGTGACCAACCTGCATAACGCGTGAATCCGATTTTGTTATTTTTTCGTTAAAGAAAATTGAAAAAGTTAAACATAACCTCAACTTAAATTGATACATAATGTTTCGCTCTTTAAAATGATATCAATAATGAATAATATTAACAGCAGCAAACTTGAAAAATATTACGTTTGAAACTTGATTTCAAATTAATTTCTAAATTATTTTTTAACTATATTGGTAGAACGTTAGCTAAAAATATACATGTTTTTTTCCATAAGGTTCAGGAATGTAACTATATGCAATAACTAGCATAATAATCTTAAGGCTATCGTGAAGTCTGAGATTGGCATGATTTTAAGAAATGCATGCTTTCCCATTGGCCAAGGAACATTTTTGCACGGCGACTGTCGTTAAACGGTTCCCTACCCTAAAAAGTTGCTAAATTTTAATCAGAATATTTTAATCACTTCAGAAAGCTTTCTGAATGATTCTATGCTCATATGTTTTTATTTTTTTGTAAATATCTGTATTTTTCACGAAGAAAAAATCTAAAGGGAAGGCAAAAAAGACAACTTTTTTCCAATGTTTTTTAGCCAACATTTTCCAATCTAAATTAATAATATATAAAAAAAATATTTTAACATACAGACGTAAATTTTATAATATTTTATAGTATCCAAAATTTCAAAAACCTAGTAGCCATTAAGAGCATGTAAACAGTTATCAGCAGTAGAATGGAAAATTGATAGGGTAACGACTCTCTAAACGATTGATGCTGATTTTTGTCGTACGTGAAATAGATTAAGTAAAAGCATATATTTTTTTTCCTTTTAACCATAACTTGTGCTCACAATATTTCTCATAATACCCAACGCATATTATGCTCGGCCAACATTCAATATTAAAAGCTCATATTCAATGTACGCAGCAAAAACTTTTCCGAATTACCGACCTAAATTATCCGTATCAAAAAAGCCCCAAACATTTAAAACTTCCATCGTGCGCCTTAAGTTACGATTCAGACAAAGGGAAATAAAATAAAAACTTTTAATTCGTCCCCCAAAATGACAATATAAGCTGCTTCGACACAGCCGGCGGTCGGCGGCGGCGGTAGGGCGGCGGTAGGGCGGCGGTAGGGCGGCGGTAGGGAGGCGGTAGGGAGGCGGTAGCGGCGGCGGCAGTAATCGCCGGAGCGAGCGTCCTCCGCCGCGCAGCCTCCGCGCCATGAAACGGCTCGCTATTTACACTAACGACTGTCCTTGTTTTAAACGTTTGATGTCGAACAACTGGCGGGTCCACTTAATCGGGGACCTTTTACACTGAACGTGATACCGTCATGGATCCCTTCACAACGCACTTTAATATCACTAAAGTTAATAATAAAATAATATATAATAATAATATAGCATATAATAACAATTTAATTCTAAGTTCGTTGTTTTCTGGTTTAAGGCGCTGCGCTGGTAGTGGCTAAAAGCCTAGTTTGACGAAGCACTCCGAGCCAACTACTTCGCATTATTCCATTGTATTTCTATCAATTTGTTTGTTAGTAGTTTTTGTTAATATATTTTTGCAATTTGTTATAGACAACTTATAAAAGGTGACCATCTCTGAATTTTTTGACTAAAGGAAATCTTAATGGGAAATAAATTGTTTGTTTATTCATAAATGTATTTTTTAATTGCAATTAATTTTTGAAATGAGAGTTAATTCGTTCTCATGTTTATGAGAGTTAATTCGTTCATTAGATCGTTATTTTTTATCTTTCACACGGTGCACACATACTCCCGGATTCGACAGTAAGTGGTAAACAAAAAAATACTACGTAGTAAATATTCGGTACAAAACAAATTTTTCATAGTTTTTTTTTTGGTACCATTTAAGATAATAGTCGAAAATTCCATAAGCTTACAAAAAGTATCGCCAATCATTTACGCTCTAAGTATACTTTTAGAAATAAAAACTTTTAGAATAAAAAAAAACTTCATTTCCTTTAATGTATAAAATGAAAAGAAAAAATTAAAAATAATATAACTAAATGTCATCCATAGAGAAAATAAAAAGTACCTTAAATAAAAATAGAGTGGATCGTGGTTATTCATTATCCCAAGCATATATAAGCCCGAAGGATAATTTAACTTCACACATTCCACACGCTCAGTTGAAGTGTGATTGTACTCAAGTAGCAAAGTTTACTTAATGACCTGTCCTTATTATCCGACGCGAGATGTCAAAAAGTTCACGCCCTAACAACACACGCTAACGAGCCCACAGGATGTCCCGCCCGCGAGCCGGGCCGGATCCTGCGACAGTGTAAGGGCGCCCGGAGAGGAGACGCGGGTAAATTCGGTGTTGCTGTATTTTTCCGTTTTAATAATGAAGATGACGCTGTACTAATGACGGTCGCAGTACGTCGCTTGTTCATTCCATTCTTTCCGCGTTATCAAATTACGGGCCGGCGCGACCGGCGCGGCCGTCTTAAATGGGATTTTGGGGGATATTTAGGGTGTAGGGTGTAGAATATTTTAGTGGACGTCTAAATGTACAGAAAGGAATGGCAGAATGGGAGTCCACCGTTCGTTTCAGCCTTCGGTCATTTGGAGGTCGGATTCGTAGTGTCTATGCGGTAGGTGTAATACAGGGGATTGTATTATTTGTGTGATTGTACAAGGACTACTACGTCAGCCTCAATGGCCCAGTGGCGCGACACTTCGGCGATCGCTCTCCGAAGCTAAGCAACGCTGGGTCCAGTCTGGTCTTGGATGGGTGACCATTCGACCGTTGAGAGAGGCTGGCCGTGGTTCGGATACCACGTTAAACTGTAGGTCCCCTTCCTTACTTACTAGGTGGTAGGGTTTATCCCGCCCGGGTTGGTACCATCGCATTGGATGAACGATGGTCGAAGCGGCAATGAAAATTGTCCGTGTTTTCCATCCAGTTCAATGTAGCCGTGCAATATAAGGAAGGTCCTGGCATGGCACCTAGTTCCCATGTGGTGTGTTGGGCTAATACCATGACAGAAGGTGTGGTATTAGCCATCCATGTCCAGTTACATAAAAAAAAAACGTGACCGAATTTTTGCACTTTTTGACCCTCTGCCCCCTTGTGACCTACCGTGGTATGTGCTCAGATCCCCCCCCCCCCTCCTCCATTTTCACGTAGTATTTTAAATACTATAAATTAGCGATTTAGGGCTATTTCACTTATATTTGAGATCGTAGTGTGGTATAAACGGTACAAAGAAGTGAATCGGCTTAAAATAAAAACCAAGCTTACATGTATAGGAGGTATTCATAATTTTATTTATTTATTTCATAACAATACTCTTTCCAACAAATTAAGACAAGAGTATGCCCATATTGCACAATTAAATATATTTGATGCTCCGCCCTAGCTGTCATACACGCCAAGGCGGATAGCAGGGATTTGAATTTACATAAGTTAGCGCTTCTCTCGCGCGTGTATTTATTTATTTTACTTCTAAATAATTCACACGGAATGTAATAGAATGTTTCCATAAAATAAAAAGAGGGTAATATATCATAAAGCAGTTTGCTTAAAAGCAGCGGCGAAATGTTAACTAATGCCTTAAAACATTTTTTTAAATGCAGGAAAAATATCGATATATTATTTAGTTGAAAAATCGAACCGCAGAGCGACTGGTTTTGACCTTATGTTGACGAAATTTATATATATTTTTTTAAAATAGTAGATTAGAGACCCTAGGCCAAATTGACACCTAAATTGGCGTTTACGCCAAGCTGATCGACTAGCGTCTTCAAATGTATAGAAGAATTGAAGATCGAACGCAGTGGGCCCTCTGGCACGCAAGTCAAGTTCCCGCGCCAATAAGCTACGAGCCACTATTTAGATTTTCACACGGTGATTCTCCTGTATAGTGCTTCACTTTAAATATAATTCAGGATTAACTACGCACAAGTACATCCAATCGACTAGTTCAATTTCAGCTGCAGAGATTATTTCCGGGATGAAGTCGCAAATGTTGATACGGGGCCGCTCCGCACTATCAAAGGCCTTGTCACTGAAATTCTGCAAAGCTGAGAAACCAATCGCTTTTGGTATCCTCTTATGTTACTGCGATTGCGTAACCCATCGAAGAGAAATTCAGGACAACCTGCCTGCTTATGTCTTTTTAGGGTTCCGTACCCTAAGGGTGAAAACGGAACCCGATTACTAAGCCTCCGATGTCCGTCCGTCCGTCCGTCCGTCCGTCCGTCCGTCCGTCCGTCCGTCCGTCCGTCAGTCAGTCAGTCAGTCCGTCTGTCACAGGGCTGTATCTCATAAACTGTAATAGATAGGCAGCTGAAAATTTCACAGAGTGTGTATTTATTTTGCCGCTATAACAAAAAATAGGTAAAATAAAAAAAATATAAAAATTAGGGGGGGGGGGCATGCAAAAAACGTGATTTTTTTTAGTGTTGATGTTACGGAACCCTTCGTGTGCGAGTCCGACTCGCACTTGGCCGGTTTTTTGCAATATATTTTCAAGTGTATAAATATATTCTCGTACAAAGTAATCAAGAAATCCTATACTGAACTTGAACTTTTATTGCAGTCAAATATTTTTTTTTATAACTGGACATGGATGGCTAATACCAAACTGACCACCAAATGGAAAATGCCAGGAACTTCCTTATATTGCTCGGCTACATTGAACTGGATGGAAAACAAGGAAAATATTCATTGCTGCTTCGACCCTCGTTAATTCAATGCGATGGTATCAACCCGGGCAGGATTAACCCTACCACCTAATAAAGTAAGGAAGGGAACCTACAGTTTTACGTGCTATCCGAACCACGGCTAGCCGCAACGGTTGAAAATGTTTATCCATCCAGAACCCAATCGTGCTCAGAGGTGCTTCACCCAGCGTTTCGAATCGCAAGAAGTGGCGCCACTGGGCAACCGAGACTTTTCAAATTATTTATGGATTTACAAGTAACGGAAATATTTCGTGAGAGGAAATAGTTCGAGCTGATTGTAGATTACAAAAAAAAAATAACATATTGTATCTAAAACCTGTTCCGAAAAAAAGTTCCTTGTACATAACGTTCACCCGACAGCGATAACAATAATATTTAAATTCAACCTTTATCCTGCTCCGATGATCATATAGTAAAAAAAGTAATTTTTAATTTTTAGTCATGGAAGTCAAAGTTTTTTGACTGGAGGGTTGAGTTTTGAGCCTTTTTGCTGGTGTTTACTATATATTCGAGCTAGTTTATATGTACACCAGAGCTAGTTGGGATTTAATTGTTGCTTTTCTTGTTTAAATGGTTATTATATAATCGTTTTCCCCTAACTTTGATTTTATTTAAACTTTTTTGGTAGTTAAACTACACTAAGTTACGTCAAAAACTGAATAACCGCGGATTCTATCAACTCTGTAAATAAAAATCCGCAAAGAAACTTTAAGAGTTTTCCGTCCACGGTAATGAAATACATACTTAGAACTAAATGCTACTGCCAAATATTTTTTAGTAGAACATTTTAAGGCAAATAACAAGAACGAAAGATAATGTTAAAAAGTAACATTATTACAACATAATTAAATTTCATCTACAAATGAATTGCACGTAAATCGTATGCAAGTTTTCTGTAAGAATGTGCAGCTTGAGTAAAAGGAAGTCACGATTAAAATATCTTCCGGCAGTTCGGGAGAAGATAGATTTCGTCGCAAAGTGTCAAAAGTATATGAGTCCTCCTGGACATACATGTTGTGTGGAATTTCCTCGAGATATTTGCTGAACATTCCAAGAAATAGTTTTAATCAAATTGGCAACACTCCTCAATGTTCTACGAGGGCCTGCGATTGATAGATCTGAGTGTTTGCCTCAGGGCAGAGGTGAATGAAGTTGGGATTACCTACGTCTTATTGAATACGGAAACTAAAGTTAGTGGGTTTGACTTTGGGTTTTGAAGTGAAGTTGAACCTTTGAAGTTATCACTATCTTGGATTTAGGTAAGTAATTAATTATATGCTGTTCCGAATTCGGTTGCTGTTGGTTCGAGTTTTTTGTTTTTACCAATTCTACCATAGATAAATATTACTAGCGAAAGATTGCCAACAAGTATTGAATAGGGATAATAAAAGTCAAAAGATGGCGTTGCAATTCACATTTAAAAATACATTAAATACAAAACAATGAATATCAATGATATTTTTTATTTACAATGACATTTAACGTTTTTATCATGCCTGCCCAGGCAGCTTAGTTAAATACGGTGTGACTAGTTCTGCCGTGACGAGAGGTGGCGCTGGTTAGAAACGTCCATAGTAACAGCGAAAATAAGAAGTATTTAGCGAGTTTTGTACGTTGTATGCCGTTAGCATTGTATCCCTACCATCTATGATTCTACGAAGAAAGTGTTCATTAATAAGTGCATTTTAAGATTAATGTATTTTTTTAAAATAATGGTAATATAGACCAATGAAGTTTACTTGCGTGTTCTTCTTTCCTGAGGCAACAGCAAATAATAATCAATCAATTTGTGACGTGAATATTTTTCATTACCGAATGTTTAAATAAATAAAATGTTCTCCTCCTCCTGTGGCATTTCTGAACCGATTCTCGTGAAATTTTGTGATCGGGTTCCATAATTATATAGATTTTAACAAATTTGTTACCATCTTAGATGCTCCCAACCGTTTGGGGCGGCACTAGCGATGCCCAGTTAATTAGCAAAGTTGCCTATTTATACCATCTATGCAACACTATGTAAACTATGGCAAAGACAGACTCGCGAGGTGAGGAGGAGTCACTAGTATTTTCTTCGTAACAGATAATTTGCTTCATACATCATATTTACTTAAATAATAGCCTGCATCAATCATGCAAGTTAAATATATCAAAATCTGATTAAAATAATGAATAGAAACAGACGGTAATGCAAAACATTTAGTATAGGGAAACATAATGTTATATATACGTAGCAACAGAGAGCAAAACTATTTATGGAAAGAACGTGTGTGAGCGCTCTTGCGACTATATGTACTCTGATGTTTCCACCGAGGACGGTAGGTGACTATCACCCGCGATTGTATAGAGTGAAGGAACACTTGCTCAGTGGACGATATAAATAAAGAGCTATAATATGAAGGATTCAAGCTTCTTTCGAAAATAAAATTGCAATCACCCAACCTATCTCCGGTTTAGAGGTTAGAAGCGCTGAAAAAAAATTCAATATTCGCGTCTGTTATTGACATGTTTAATCCCAAATATCTTCAAAGCCACTTAGGAGTTATCGGATTTATTATCTAAAATGTAATGTCAATCTTTGAACACAACGTTAATTTTCAGATTTCGTTGATTTCAATCGTTTATTTTTCGTGAGACATTAATAGATCTTCATATTCCTTCTGGAACGTTACGGCCTTTGTTCCCACTTCTTGATTTGTAACTCGTGTGCAAGATTTCTGTAATGTTATGGGGCGAGGTATTTGATTACCTATATGACCGATCTCTCGTATTTTTACTTCACGATTTGATATTTTTTGCGACAGAGGTAATTTTTATTTCAAGGCCGGAAACGAAAAACTTGACAAGCAATTCAGTTTTATAAACATTAAAATACAATATCAGTCAGTCAGTCAGCGTGTTTGCGTCCACTGCTGGACATACGCCTCTTCAATTTACATCTCAGATACAAGTCACTCAAATACAGTATGCATTTTACATTTGTTCACGATCTTAATGTATTGCTCTAATAAAGTCTAATCGAGTGGACCTAGTTGTTATTACAGTTATACCATAGTGAATTAATAAAAGCTCATCGCAATGTGAAAAATCCTTAAAAAACAGGCCACCATTTTTAGCAGACTCCGGGAGGCAGACCCGCGCCGACAGATAAGCTCAGCTTGTTGGCATTCAAAAGGACTATTTGAAAGCGTCTGTCATTTTTATTCGCAGGTAAAAATTCCGCTCCTCGGTCCCTCCCCTCCCCCGCCCCGCGTGCCCCCCTTCTCGCCCCGTGTAAACAGAGTCCCTTCGCTTTGTGCGGGCTCACGTCGATACGCGCTGTAAATTATTGAAATGTGCGTCGTGCCATGAATGCCGAATGTTTCGTTGTGGAAATATTCTTAATATTTTCCCTTCGGAAGCGTGCACTGGCATCGAGCATGGAAGGACAAGAGTCGAAACTCATTTGTAGGGCGGCAGCGCAGTCCCGAGTTACTGGAAAACGTCTAACTGTGCTCAGTTCGCTTTCGGGAATTCGAAACGCGCAAATCGAATGTCAGTAGAACTAGCCTCACTAGTCCGTAGCACTTTCCTGGCAGCCTTCCTACAGAGCACACCTCCACAAACCGCGGTCCACTACCTACCGGTAACCCAACTTCAATTTAAATGCCTTTAGCGATTGCTCACAGCCTTATTTATTCAATTCATTTCATTTTTGCCTAGGTCACAATTTACCTGGCTTTATTCGGCTCTGCTAGCAACCATGTGACTATTTTTAAGGCGCTCACGCTCCATTTTTATTGTGAGCGCTCGTTTACATTACTGGAAAACAGCGGTTCCTGCGGGGCTCACCTAGTGAGCCCCAGTGATGTCAACCCTCGGCGCGAGAAACGGCACGCTGATGGGTCGCCGTCGCCGGCAGCGACTTGGCGAGTCTGCCGAGCACGCTGGCCGGCCATCCGAGCAGCCGCACCTACGCGCCCCGCGCCGAGCAGGGCTGAGCCACGCCGCCACGCCGCCGGCGGCTGGCGTTGGCAACGCGCCGCCACGCCGCCTTGAGTAGGCGCCTGCGCGCACCGCACCGCACGCGCGTGCAACCATGCTGCGCACCGACGTGGTCCGCCATAGGACTAGTCGATAATGTGGCAGGGAAGTTTTCATCATTTAACGGAGGCCTCAAGACATTTGAACTCTACGAAACCATTTAGTTTGACCGTTTTTGCCTAATGGTACTTACATTCTATATCTTAATAATTATTATATTTATATATATTAATATAATTATATAATAATTTTATATATTTTATATATATATAATATATAATTATATATTATTTAGTAACACCAGGAATACAAGTTATGGAACGAAAAAATATGTTACTTCTAGGTGCGCCATTAGTTGATGAGTCCATGGATTCTCTAATTAATACAAAATGTGAACAATTTAAATTATTTACAGAGCGCATTCTAAACCTTCATCCACATGTATCAATCTTTTTATTAAAAAATTGTTTTTGTATACCAAGGATGACATATTTTTTAAGATGTTGCCCTCTGTGGCGGCAAACAGTTTTTTTGGCAAAAGTGGATAATGAATTCAGGACGTCTATGGAAAAAATATTAAACATTAAATTGGAAAATGACAGCTGGATACAGGCTACTTTCCCAATTTCATTTGGAGGTATTGGTATTCGACGTGTCGCTGACATCGCCCTTCCGGCTTTTTTAGCTTCTACTCATGCTAGTATTGACCTCATTGGTGCAATCCTTAATCCATCACTTGGCAGTGATTTTGAGGTCAACTATGCGGGGGAAGCTACAGAAGCTTGGAGATCGAGGGCAGGGACTGCCGAGATGCCAATAGCACCGAAGGTTCAAAGAAATTGGGACACACCGTTAATAAAGATTACACATTCAGATCTCCTTGCTGGCACAGAAACAATCAAAGCTCGTTTGCTAGGAGTTACTTGCGAGGAATCTGGGGCGTGGCTTAAAGCTTACCCCTCACCACACCTCGGCACCCTTCTGGAGAAAAACACGCTACGGATTTGCATCGCTCTCCGGATTGGGGCTAAGGTGTGTCAACCTCACACTTGTATCTGCGGGTCCAGCGTTGATAGCTTTGGTCATCATGGGCTGTCATGCCGGCGGAGTGCAGGTCGCATGCCTAGACATTATGCAATCAACAACATTATCAAACGCTCTTTGAACTCCGCTGGAATCCCTAGCATACTAGAACCGCCAGGCCTGTTTCGATCAGACGGCAAAAGACCAGACGGTATGACCCTGGTCCCGTGGAAAAAGAGAAAGGCATTAGTGTGGGATGCAACGTGCGCTGACACACTAGCGCCGAGCCACGTCCTTGCTTCCTCGCGCTTAGGTGGGGCTGCGGCAGCCATTGCTGCAGGTAACAAAAGAAAAAAATATGAGTCGCTATCAGACCTCTTTGAATTTTTACCTTTTGCGGTGGAAACTCTTGGTGCGTGGTCATCCGAGTCCTTAGCTTTCGCAGATGTGCTTGGAAAACTCTTAAGCGAGACCTCGGGCGATTCACGCTCCAAAATGTTTTTTGTTCGCCGCATAAGCATTGAAATTCAAAGAGGAAATGCTATAAGTATTTTAGGGACAATGGCTGCCTCGGCAGACCTAGAGGAGATATTTTATTTATAATGCACATACTATATTCTCTATTTGAATTTTCATTATCAATATATCTAAATGTCTCAAATAATTATATTAATTTATATAATTGAATTAGTAACTTTATTAGTTGTAAGTAACTTAAACTGAGGGTTGCTGTTTCTATTGTTCTTTGTTCTTTGCCTTAATCTGTTCTGCCAAGGAATTGTTTGGCAGTAGCATTTCGATCTAAGTATGTATTTCATAATTGTGGACGAAAAAATATGTTATGTAAACCCGTGAAGTTTCTTAGCGGGTTCTTCTTTACTGGGTTGATCGAATCCGCGGATCTTTGTGACGTAACTTGGTGTAGTTTGACTACCAAAAAGTTTAAATAAATGAACTGAAAAAAAATTAAATGAAACATCATCCTTTAATTTTCCGATAAAATAGGCTTATTCTTTTTCCCTGTCCCTGTACATCTCTTTCACTTTATTTGGAGTGGTGGCGTGTGATGACGTGGACGGGGTCTCCCCGCAAAGGCGAGGGTTCCGGTCAAACGTCACACTGGCTGGATTTGGTAAGATTTACGAAAATTTTAATTACAACACGAATTATAGCTAAAAGTAAACCACGACAGCTGCAGTAAAAAATCTAACAAAAACCAAATTGATTTTAAATCTTTATGAAACAAGCTATGTCTGATGACTAATCTTTTTAAGATCTTTTTATTTCATCGTTGAGTAATCCACCTCCAAAGTTATTGTATAAAACGCGCGAATAATTCGAACTTTCGGACCTTACAACTTAAAAACCAAACTCAATTGTACAATGCCAACAGTCATCAGACATCTAGTTTAATCAAATAAAGCTAGTTTGAGCAAAATGTTGTATCTCTGACAAGAAATATGGGCATGATCTTCTTTCCACGTTTGTATGGGGAGTTGAGCGGGAAGGCCCACCTTAAAGTTTTACGCCGTCGCGCCCCCATATAAACTAGTTTCGGTTCCTACTCCCGTACTTTCATACTCGCTGTGCACTTGTGTTGGCTTACCGTGCAGCTCGACGGTAATATGCTTAATGCCCTTTGAAATGGCGCCCACAGTGGGAACAGTTATAAAAGCTGTTTAAACACTACAAGCGCTGCACTCTTGAGCCACGAGTACCATGCAATATTACCAATAAAGAAAGACAGGATCATGTTTCCCTATTGTAACATGAAAAAGGTGCGAAATTTATTGTTATGACACTTTTTTCAGAAAATTCAGTTCAGATGGTTTTAAGAGGTAGAGCACATTATATAATTTGGTTCACTGACAGGAAACCAGTTCTTAAAACCGGCCAAGTGCGAGTCGGACTCGCACACGAAGGGTTCCGTACCAACGTACAAAATTATCACAAAAAAATCACTTTTGTTGTATGGGCCCCCCCTTTAATTTTTATAATTGTTTTAATTTACCTATTTATTGTTATAGCGGCAAAATAAATACACAAGTCGTGAGAATTTCATATGCCTATCTATTTCGGTTCATGAGATACATCCCTGTGACAGACGGACGGACGGACGGACGGACGGATAGCGGAGGCTTAGTAATAGGATTCCGTTGGCACCCTTTGGGTACGAAACCCTAAAAAAAGTAAAATATCAAAATTAAAAAGTAATCCAACATTACATTTAATGGAAGTTAAAAACGTTTCTTTTATTTCTTTGTGTACAAATGCAGCCCATTTTTCATTTTCCCAATAATGAAATTAATCTATTCATCCATAAACATATTATAAATGCAAAAGTTACTCTGTTGTTGCATTTTTACGTCGAAACCGCTTAACCAATTTTGATGAATTTATGTACAGAGACAGTCTGGATCTTGGGGATGGACATAAACTACTTTTATATTATTATAGTATAATTTATTATAGTATATTATATACTATATAATTTTATATTTTACCATTGTATTTAACTATTGTATATTTTTAATAGATTTTTATATTTTTAAGTTTATATAACTTTTTTTTTTCTTTAGCTGACATTTGTCTGCAGATATATTTTTTTTTCTACATATAATTAATTAAGAGTATAAATAGTGCACAAGAAACTATCTTAGGTTACTTTTCTTTTGTTGCTACCTGAATATTTTTGTCCCATAATCGGGAGGATTCGAAGATATTGACTTTAGGCAATAAGTCCTCCCTTGCATGTACCTATGTGTATGGAAGCAATAAAGCATATTATTATTATTATAAACTACCTTTTGTGGTGAAAATTAAACTAAATTTGTATGGGGAACTCATATAATATCCAGGAAATAATTCAGCCCGATATCTACCCAATACTGACCCGAGTGGAGCCCGATCTGTCCCTACTATTTGGAAGTTAATGATATCGTGGTTGAAGATGTTCCAGAAACCATATTTTCGCATCCGTGAACATTTCAAGAATTGTAAACCTCGTTGTCCTTTATCCATAGATACATTTGATTGATGTGCGAAAAGATCAGGTATATGTAATTAGAAGTTGGAATTGTCGTGAAACCTACCACGAACAGCAAGTCTATTCCTGGCATTCAGTAATTAGGAATCAGGAATTCTGAGTCTTTAAAACCGCTTTTGTAGCGGTTTTTAAAGCGATTTTCTTGACGAAAATATTCCGGAGCATAGTTTTTTAATTAATCAAGGTTTTCCTTAGAAAAACTCGCTTTTAAAATCGCTATAAAAGCAGTTTTCTAGACTGAGGATTCCTGATTACTGAATGCCAGGAATAGACCGGCTGATTGCCAAATTACTTCGTTAAGGTGGCCCAACCCGGCGGCCTCAACTCATTTGCGGGCACGGTACAAAACCGTGCTGTTGCGCTCTGGGACCTTCTCTGTTTCTAAGAATAAGACAGGCTCCGTTATGAGGAAGATGCAACCTGTCCACAAAAAAGACAATGTGCATAGTGTATGATTTGGTAAGATTTACGAAAATTTTAATTTCAAAACGACCTATAGCTAAAAGTAAACCACGACCGCTGTAGTCAAAAATCTAACAAAAACCAAATAGATTATAAATCTTGATTAAACAAGCTATGTCTGATGACTAATCTTTTTAAGATGTTCTTACTTTATCATTGCGTAATCCACCTCCAAAGTAATTGTATAAAACGCGCGAAAAATCCGAACTTTCGGACGTTATAACTTGGAAACCAAACACAATTTTACAATGCCAATGGTCATCAGAAATCTAGTTCAATCAAATAAAGCTATATTGAGCAAAATTTTGGATCTCTGACAAGAAATATAGGCGTGATCTTCTTTCCCCTTTTGTATGGGGAAATGAGCGGGTTGGGCCACCTTAAGGCCAGTCGATGTCCCAGGCTATGCACTTTCTTTTTGACCGAGGTATGAATGTAAATTTAAGTTGAGAATGCCGGAAACGTTATGGTTCGAACCCATGTAAAACTATAGCCACTTCATTACTTGCTAGATGGTAGAATTAGCCCGCCCGGGTTGATACTATCGCATTGGATGAATCATGGCGGCAACTAAGAATTGTTTTCGATTGAGGTTGCCCCTCAATTCCTCGGTAATGTGGTGTATTAGGATAATGTAATGACAGCGCTGTGCGGTTCATTAAGAGATCTTTTTTGGTCTACAGAAATAGCTAGACGTCATCTTACTATGACCTTGCGTAGTGTTTTTGGATTCATCACAAAAGTGTCACGTATATGACTATAGCGTAGTTCTTGGCCTTATAAGTAAAAATGTGGTGTGAACATCGCTTCCGTGTTTCTGTGACCTGAGGAGTGAGCCAATTGTGTGTTGACATCTTTATTCTCTGATCTCAGAAATACGTTTATTTATTTATTTATTTAATAAGGTAAACCAACAGCGTATATACAAATACATTTAGAAAAAGCTTACGTCTATGAGTAACGCCAATAACAGGTTTAGTAAGGAAGTTGTATGATATCTCATTAAAACCATCGAAACAATTGCCCATGCTTTCATCTAAATACAATTATTTTAAATAGGGTATTGGACGCGCCATTGTCTGCGCAGAAGGAAGCTGTTTCTGGGTTTTAGTATCGTTTTAAGGACATAATACGAGCTCAAAGCGATGTTTCTAAACTTGCGTGAGATTGCTATATTTCGGGTTGGACATTACGAACTCTTTTATATCAGGGCCACATATAAATCATGACGACGGTTGCTTGTCAATCTGACATTAGAAGTGAGGTTTTGTATCCGTTACTGAGTTACAGGCGATGGTCTCCACCCTGTATACATTAGGCCATTAAGTGGTATCGAACCTAGTTCGATACCACTTAGAACCGACTGAGATTTGGTCTAACATTTATGCTTCAGTTCGCGAACGAAATGGTGAGTTTTTATATGCAAAGTAACCCTTAGACCAAATTATTGATTGATTGATTGATTGATTGAAAATTCTTTATTACGCCACAAAAAAAAAACAATTTACAAAATAAAGTATAGTGCAAAAACAACATACGTGGGGCGCAAAGGCGGGCTTATCCCTCGAAGAGATTTCTTCCAGCCGACTTTTGGATTAATGTATGGAGAAAAGCATAAAATATCATTTGTAGGATACTGTAATAAATGAGGAAGGTAGCCATAAGAGAATTACTGAACCCGTGTAATTTCCCCAGCGGAATGTCCAAATTTTGCTTTCTCTTAATCGACCTAGCTTATTACATTTGGTGGTTAATACACCGCGACCGCTCATCTTTCCAGTGATATGTCAAGAGTGAGCGAAAGTAATTTTGGAATGAAATCCCTAAAGAAAAACCTGTATAAATAGCAGAACTAGACATTATCTGAACTAACAGACTTCTAATTAGTATTTGTGATAGAAACCAAGAGTTTCATTTAATTTATAATTGCATTTAGTTCATACTGCGAACTGTGAAATGAAATGTATCGATTTTTATTGAAACAAAGATAAAAACATAGACAAATGGATGCCAAAATGTTAAAATTCATGCAGCATTACTGAAATATCTAGCAGAGGAAATTTAACGATTATTGGTTGGGTATTTTCCACGAAATACAACGACACTCGCGTGCAACAGCACGACTCAACGAGCGGCGTGTGCCGTTGCTAATTATTATTGCGACCTCATTTTATAGATTTTTACTAGCTATCATTGTTAATTTCATGTTTGTTGTTAAGAAAAAACCATTCCTAGACCATTCAAACTATATTAATACGATCCAAAAACTTCTGCCTATTTTATAACAAAACAAATTTAACAAAAAAAATAACCGACTTCAAAGGAAAAGCACTAAAAAGTAAAAAATAATTTCCATTTTTGTAGTTACGATTTCTGTTATTTTTTTAGTCGGCGTCAGCCGGACACGCGCTGCGCCAATCAAGAGAAACTAACCTAACCTAACCTAACCTAACCTAACCTAACCTAACCTAACCCAACCTAACCTTGGCTGACACCGACTCAAAAAATTACAGAAATCGTAACTACAAAAATGAAAATAATTTTTTACTTTTTAGTGCTTTTCCTTTGAAGTCGGTTATTTTTTTGTTAAATTTGTTTTTTTATTTGTTTATTTTTAGTGAATCTGAAGTAAATTTACTAATTTGTACACGTCCTTTCCAATAAAAAAAGAATCACTGAAATCGGTTGGCGCACATCTTAATACAAATTTAAGACTTTTATGATTTTCTCATGGATATCATTGTCAGAACTTAACCAAATTAAAATGAGACCACTTGGGAAGCACTAGCTATCATTTAAAAAAAAATCATCAAAATCGGTTCACCCAGGCAAAAGTTATGAGGTAACAAACATAAAAAAAAACAAAAAAAATTTTTTTTTTGTTTTTTTACAGACGAATTGATTACCTCCTCCTTTTTTGAAGGCGGTTAAAAATTTAAGCCTTCAATTGAAATCGAAAGTATTTGTGCTTTTGCGAGTCTGAAGCTTTTCATAGTGTGATATATTATTATAATTTGACGCGCATGCAACATGCTAATCATTCACACCTCTATACGTATCGTGTATATATATCATCGTAATTGTATTGAAACAAACAAAGCATAAAGCTATAAAATATTCATGTGCCAACTTAACTTCCCTATCCCTACATTAATTCTCCCTTTGAAGAGGGTCGAAAGGTAGAAGATATGGCATTCTCACGTCACTGCCCATTCAGCAGACCCCTTTTGATATTGGCTCTGTTAACATTCAAAATATTCGCTGAATTCAACACGAATTCAGATCACTTTTTGTAACGTCGAAGCGAGCGCCGCGGCCGCCACGCGCCGTCGGAAGCCTGAAGTGAGGTGATGGATGGTGCTTATTTACGTAGTCTGCTGTCCAAACTTACAAGTCATTTGTTTCCGAGTGAATAGTACAAGATTTCTACTTGAAACTTATTACAATGAGAGACTTCATTTCAAATAATTTCAATTCATGCTTAACTGAACTTCCACGAATTGAACTGTTGAGATAAACATGAACACAATGCAACATTTAAGGCCGGCGCAGAGTGGTAAGACTTTAAAATTTATTGACAAATACGGCATCTATTTCAGGAAAGTTTTACCTTTAAAAGCTATTATCGTTAGAGCGTCAAAGAGAACGCGAGCACGGCACACTCAAAAAGAGGATTTGATTCTTACACTTGCTCGGGAAGATAAATCAGTGCTGATTCAGTGGGTGCATTGGTATTTTCTGGTGATTCTTCATGATAATTCTTGCTAAATATGGAGCATATTATTGTAACAAGGGAAGTGATACCTTTTAAGGTTTTACTAATAGAATGTTTTTTTATTTCAGACTTTGAAAATTAAATTGTTTATTGTTGATAATTCCACAGCCTGTGGAAGACGGACTTATGCTACTTAGGGTCCCTTTCACCACGAGCTGTATCGGCCCATAAGCATTAGTTCAGCGCTCTTTCCTACCATCTTGTAATGAATATCATAGGATAATCAGCTCTTTAGCAATAAAGGGGTGGCCCTTCCCGGCGGGACTAACTCATTCGCGGGCACGGAAGAAACCCGTGCTATTGCGCCCTGGGACCTTCCCAGTTTCATAGAAAAAGACAGGCTCCGCTATAAGGAGGATGCAACATGTCCACAAAGCAGACAATGCGCATAGTGTTCGATTTGGTAAAATTATCGAAATTTTTAATTACAAAACAACTTATAGCTAAAAGTAATCCACGACCGCTGTAGTAGAAAATCCAACAAAAACCAAATTTATTATAAATCTTTATGAAACAAGCTATGTTGTTATGTATGAAATGAAAAATTCGAACTTTCATTTCTTATATCTTAGAAACCAAATTTTACAATTTAAATAGTCATCAGACACCTAGTTCGATCAAATAAAGCAATTTTGAGCAAAATTTGGGATCTCCGACAAGAAATATGGGCATGGTCTTCTTTCCACGTTAGTATGAAGGCCCACCTTAATCATGATACTTTTCTTTTTCAGCAGTCGTCTGCTACGTACGAGCGCGGCGGATGCCTCCTTGACAACGGGCTAAATGATTAGCTCGAAACGTCGGAGAATGTCTCTTCCTGCCGTGTGAAAAGCAGTAACATTTTTCAAACTTGCCCACCTTAATCGTCGATTAAGATAAATCAGCACTCGGTGCTACATCCCCTAACTATAAAGCATTATTTATCTTCGCAAAATCGTAAAAATGAAATAGAACTAAAAACTAATAAATAAAGATATAATTTGCAATAATAAATGGTACATATCAACAATCGATCCAAACACAGCTTTACGTCCACCTATTACGGTTTATGAGATACAGCCCTGTGACAGATGGGCGGACGGACGGACGGACAGCGGAGGCTAGTAATAGAGCGAGTAATAGAGAGTAATAGTAATAATAGAGAGTAAGTAAGAGCGAGTAATAGAGAGAGAGTAATAGAGGCTAGGCTAGTTCCGTTGGCACCCTTTGGTTACGGAACCCTAAAAAGTGAGTTGGGACGCAAGATAAGCATTGTCGGCCTCACCTGCCCGTGGAAGAGGAAGCCGTTCCTGGCGGCGACGGCGCGCGCGGCCTCCTCGCCGGCCGGCACGTGCACCGCGAACTGGTCGTGGTAGAGCTGCGCGCGCGCCGAGCACGCCGCGAGCGCGAGCACGAGCGCGAGCACGAGCACGACGGCGAGCGGCGCGCGCCGCCGGCACCGCATGGCGCCGCTCACTTGCCATTCCATACGTTCGCTGTGTCCGATTCCCTGCTCGCTACCTTCATTTGTTTTTATTGTATGTTTACTTGCCACGATACAACTATTCACAATATGTTTTTAATTACGAACTGTCCATACCATTCAGATGATACTTTAAGGGTCGAGATAAAACAGTTTTAGAAAATGAGTTTACTTAAATTGGTTTTATTACATTTTGCTGGTTTTCCAATGATGAGTAATCAACATACAACCATAGTCTAAATACTGTCCATTTGAAGTTGTTCATTTTAAATGAGCAATCCCGTGGTGTCCAAGGGTAAATATCTGTAACAAAATGTATAGCATTAAAATCGGTAACTATAACACTTAGCTTAGTTTTCACCAACTGCTGATTTATTTTAATTGACACTTAAAGGGCCTTTATTACTAAAGTGTTGACTATCTTATACTGGTTTAGATTGTAGGATGGTAAGAAAGGACCTTTAATGTTCGGATTAAGGAAATCAGTAATTGGTGGAAGAGACCCGTGCCTGGTTTCTAACAAATGCTGATTTCTTTTAACCGACACTTAAAGGTCCTTTCTTACCATCCTACAATTTAAACCAGTATAAAGTGTTGATTTTATTGTACTTTTATTGATTGCAAGCTGCTAAGAAAGGTACTTAATATGTGGCGTTTAAGCTAATCAGCAGCAGGTGAAAAAGGCCCTTAGCTTGGTTTTCACCAAGTGCTGATTTATTTAAATTGACACTTAAAGGGCCTTTATTACTAAAGTGTTGATAACTTGTACTGGTATCGATTGCGAGATGGTAAGAAAGGCCCTTTAATGTGGGGATTAAGCTTATCAGTACTTGGTGGAAGAAACTCAGCGGGTATTGATAAAATGTTTTGGATTGTTTGAAAATGGGAGAGATGTTTTTTATTTGATTTCATCAAAATGAATTAAAATGGGATTATTAATAAATAACATTTATATGTATTAATTATATATATTTTATTATATCATCACAATTTCCCCACTTTATAACACAAATAAAAACATGCCAGACGCTTTAACTGAAATTAAAACTCTTCGCAATTAGCCTAGAAAGTTTGATAACTTTCCGCATAAATCTTTACTGGGAACGTGAAAAAGATTGAACGTAAATTAAAATCCAAAAGTTGGAAAAGAGAATACTCAGCGGCCGCTAACTGCCGGAATGGAATGAGAAATTTTTGATAAAGTTTCGGATAACGTTGATTACATCTCCCATAAACATTAAACAACTTCGTCGTTGGGGAAACACCCACACCCACACCCACCCCGCCCCACCGTCCCGCCCCGCCCCCAAGGAATATCCCGACAGAATCCCGACGGAATATTCCTACATACTCTGTCATGCCAAGTTTCTGCTGCCGACAATAAGCATGCAAAATAAAATAAAAAAATAATCCAACAGAACTGACATGGTCAAGGCATGAATGTGATTCAAAATATATTTGATGTTCAATAAGTTATTTTTAACCCCTTGTCTTCCGTTCAGTCAATATCTACCGAGTTTTTGGCGCCAAAATACGCCTAATTGCAAAGAGCGCAGTAAGGTCAATATTATCTGATTATTGCGCCTTGTTGCAAAAGGCAAAAGAGGACGAATCTGACATGCCGCAAAATACCTTAGGAAAACAAGTAAAAACCTGTGTTCTCAATCTAGATACAAATTAAAATGTTTTCTAGTCAGATCTCAAGTACATGAGTAAAGTACCCGAGTGGAATTCTTTGTAACTACTTTTATCCAAGGCGGAACTATTGTTGACATCTGACTGGATAGTGCCAGAGGTCTTCCAGGTCGCATCACGAATCCAGAGCCTTCAGTCCGACTTATTTTATTGCCGATAAACCTTACTTGCCGTTTACGCCAAACCGATGGACCGATCGCAGTGATTTGACAGCGTACGCATCTTTTCCGTAGATATGTTGACCTGTTTTCTTCTCACCTTTAACGCGTAACTCCACCTTTTCATAAGAATCGGTAGTCCGGAATTATTTGTATAGGTTGGCCATTTAGGTGAGATGACGATATCCATAGCGTGGTAGACAAAACGAAATGTAAGCTGAATGCTGTTTATTCGTGTGATGATATATTTTAATGAAACAGTTAAATTTAAAATATGTATTCAAAAAAGAAAGTGAATGTTTTAATCTAAAAATATTGTTTCCGATCACGTCAGATGAGTCTGGATGAGGCCGATCACGTCAGATAAGTCTGGATGAGGCCGATCACGTCAGATGAGTCTGGATGAGGCCGATCCCAGCGCCACCCTAACGAGCGAGCGCGCTCGATATAAATTTGCGGATAAACGTCTAAAGCATGAAAAATAAGAAATAATGTTGAAGATCACCGCTAACGATGAATCTGGGCACAACGCAGGTGCCGAAATACGCTGGGCTTTCAGCATAATGTGTAGATCAAACAAATTGTCTCATTATTTTAGCGACGCTTTCCATTTTGAGTACTGTCGCTCCTTCAAATTTATGCGACAGTGATGTGTTGATTTAATGTTTAAGGAACACCGTTAAAACTGAAACTGTGGAACATTTTTTGTTTGCTCCATAGTTACTTTGCAACATCAATATTTTTCATTTTGAATTACTCTTAAGGGCATCCCGCTCAACTCCTTATACAAACGTGGAAAGTAGATCATGTCTCTTGTGAGAGATTCAATATTATACTCAAAACGGCTTTATTCGATCGAACTAGATGTCTGTTGACCAATTCCATTATAAAATAGTGTTTGGCTTCTAAGTTATGTATAAGGTTTTATGCAATAACTTTGGACGTGGATTACTTAACGATAAAACAAAAACATCTTAAAAAAGTTAATCATCAAACCTAGCTTTTCAGTTAGATACATTTCAGTAGTTTCATAAAGATTTATAATCAAGTTAGTTTGTGTTTGATTGTTTACTACAGCGGTCGTGATTTACTTTTAGCTGCAAGTCGTTTTGTAATAAAAATTTTCGTAAATCTTACCAAATTTAACACAATTGTTCACAAGTTGCATCATTCTCATCACGGAGCCTGTCTTTTCCTTTGAAACAGAGAAGGTCCCAGAGCGCAATCGTTTTAGTAGTCATTTAGAACCGTGCCCGCGAATGAGTTAGTCCCGTCGGGAAGGGCCACCTTAAGCTCTACAGTTACTTTGGATGATCAATATTTTTAATTAATTTTTAAATACTCTAAACTGAATAAGTACAATATACTTGCTTGCATAAACACTACAAAACATAAGGTTAAATTAAACCACAAACCGAAAATAGAGTAAAAACCGGTCAAGTGCGAGTCGGACTCGCACACGAAGGGTTCCGTACCATCTTAAAAAAATATACGTTTTTTGTATGGGAGCCCCCTTTAATTTTCATTATTTTTTAATCTTACCTATTCGTTGTTGTAGCGGCAAAATAAATACACACTCTGTGAAAATTGCAGCTGTCTACCTGTTACGGTTACTGAGATACATCCCTGTAACAGACGGACGGACGGACGGACGGACAGCGGAGGCTTAGTAATAGGGTTCCGTTTTCACCCTTTGGGTACGGAACCCTAAAAAGGCACAGCCCAACAGCGGTTTGTAAACATTTTCTAGTTCAAATTACCTGGAAAATTCAACTATATCAAGTACATAGTGCCCAAGTTATTATACAAGTGTTTTTGTAGCTGAAGTATGTCTTCTATACATCTAAATTAAACTTAACTAGAAGGGAATTATCAGCATCTGGGTTTCAAGCTGCAAGACTAGATACAGGATTTATTTCATTTTATTTTAATGTAATGTGTTCATTGAGCACCTGATACTTATTATAATGGGATATATTATAAAAATAATGATTTAGAACAGGAACTAAAATTATTCCATAGTTGTATTAAAAAGGGCAACCTAGTGTACATATTTTTCACAACTTTTTCATGTTGCCACTGGAGTAGTGCATCGCTTTAAGGTCCTTGCTTGCGGGGACGCTAGGTTCGGGTCTCCTCTTTCCCTAAAATATGGTTGACAGAGGCGATGGCTGAGCCCGGCGTGATGCTCGTGAACGGGTGCTGTTTGTGGGGACTTGCTTGCTCCAATTGGCAACATGCTAGATGGCGGGCATGGCCTTTACAAATACCTAAACTGATATTTGTCATGAACTGTTGCATATGACATGAATTGTTGATTCTCGTCAATTCATATTAATTTAGCGTTTTTATCTGGGATTCTAAATACTTTTGTAAACTTAGACTAAGTGGATGTTCAAAAAAAACCAGCGGAGTTTCTTGCCAGTTATTTTTCGCTGGGATTGTCGAACTGGCTAATGATAAAATATCACAAACCCGAGTGCAGTGTACTGTCTATGGATGATGAATAAACAATAAACATAGTACTTCCAATACCGTACTTCAGACATGTATCTTGTCTACTATTACATAAATGTATTATAATCTGATCAAAAACTTTTTACGATGTAATATAATCTTATATAAATGACCAGTCTCATAAATGTTGAAGCTCCTAAAAAAGAAGTTAAGCTATGATAAAAGTACACATTTTATTGTTTATATCTTGAACACGGTGCCCTTTAATATGAAAGTTACGTTTAAGGTTACGATATTTTTTATTCAGCTGCATCATCACTTACACGACTCGTTTGGCCGTCCCCTCCCCCTCACCCGATCCAACGTACTGCCATATTTCAGCCTGTCGGAACATTAATAAGAACGTCGACAGAAACAGACGCTGGGGTATTATCTGGCAATATAGCAGCGTCACCACAAACTTGTGTATGTTATTGACATGTGATTTATTTGTACAACTCAATAGTTGATGTACGAAATCTATCGAAACGATTGGTTAAACCTTAATATCTCCTCAAAGTACACGTAACTAATTAGGATAAATTACACATCACACTTAGACCTAATTCTGCTACATAAGATATGTAATAATGTTATTGACTGTCCAAACCTGCTTCCAGTTGTTGTTAGAGTACCGTCGAGAAAGACGATATTCAGAGACTTATTCCACCTCTGTCGCACCAACATTATTATTAGAGATCCTTTCAATATAATGTGTTTGCAATATAATAAAAACTCATCCGACCTGGACATCTTCTTTGACAACGCAATTTGAAGCACAAAATACCGGCCAAGTGCGAGTCGGACCCGCACATGAAGGGTTCCTTACCATCGTACAAGATTTAGCTCCAAGAGGTTCATGAGGTACAGCCCTTTGACGGACGGACGGACGGACGGACAGCGAAGGCTTGGTAATAAGGTTCCGCTGGCACCCTTTGGGTACGGAACCTTAAAAACGGGGCTCAATAGAACTAGTTACACTGTCAATCTAATTTATGTACAAATTAGTTGGCAGAAAATAAGTTAGGATATTATTTTATTGTTCATGTTATTCATCATCCATAGACAGTACACTGCACTCGGATTTATCATATTTTATCATTTTATCATTAGCCAGTTCGGCAATCCCAGCGAAGAAGAACTGGCAAGAAACTCCGCTGGTTTTTTTTTCAAAGTCCACTTAGTCTAAGTTTACAAAAGTATAAACTGCAAACAATTAATATCATATGCAACAGTTAATGACAAATATCAGTTTATTTGTAAAGTCTATGCCCGCCATCTAACATGTTGCCCATTGGAGCAAGCCAGTCCCCACAAACAGCACCCGTTCACGAGCATCACGCCGGGCTCAGCCCGATAGGTTAGGTTAGGTGAGGATAGTTCTATAGTCTTTGTTTACAAACTTTTGTATTATTTTATTTGTATTTGTGTTTCGTCCAATACATTAAAAAAAATCATTGCTGGTTCCAAAAAAATCCCTACTTAACTTTGCAGCCGTTCGTTGCCCAGTATCATTGTTGGTCTTCTGCAAACCATTCCGTAATTTAAGCTCATCACTACATAGTATAAAACCAAGTCGCTTTCTCTGTCCCTATATCCCTATGTATGCTTAAATCTTTAAAACTACGCAACGGATTTTGATGCGGTTTTTTTAATAGATAGACTAATTGAAGAGGAAGGTTTATATGTATAATAACATCCATTGAATAGTGGAAAAATACTGTTATTTTGGAAGTTTCTAATGTGATGTCGTAAATAATAATTATTTTTCCGCTTACATTGCAAACGCAGGCTGAACTTCAATCAGTCGAAAACGACATTGACCCGAGCGGAGCCGGGTACCTCAGCTAATAATATAATATATTCCAACGATCTTATACAATCCATAATTAAGATGAAGTGGTATTTCAAAGTTAAAAAGCTGTAAGAATTTTACAAAAACAAATATATCAAACGTTAACAATCAAATAATATTTTAGAGTTTAGGTACTCTATATAAAAAGTACAGTGGATGAACGTTTGTGTTAGGAAGTAATTTTATCGTGCCGGTGAATGAAATAAAAAATAACATTAAATAGAAAGAATATGAAATAACCTTAATATAGAGTTCATATCCAAAAGAAAATCACCCAAGTATTATCTAAGGCTTCGTTGGAAATTGGAGAAATTATATTTGGATAAGGTTCCTAGAAAAATATATCGTTCGAGAAAGAAAGTAATAATTTTTTTTATGTCAAGACATATTTTTTTGATCTTTACGATACCGCTACACATATTGTTGAGAAAACTATAAAATATTACACTTATAACCATTTGTAAGAATCATGATTTACTTAGTTTGATTAACGTTATTAATAAGACATAAATAGAACTGTCAACGTATTCATTAAAATATCCCACCCGGTTCAATGCCAGATCCGATTTTAATACACTTCGACGTGTTACGACCCCCTGCGTGCCTCCGCCGTAACTTACTCCGAAACATGTAATCAAATATTCGTGTTGGGAGCACGCCGCCGTGCGTACACTCGCTCCACGCTAGCTTGTCGCGTCGCGTCGCCTGGCCGCGCCGCGCCCCGGCCAGCCGGTGCGGTGGGCGGGCGGCGTGACGCGACGCTCTCGTACTCTCGTGCTCTCGTGGGCGGGCGAGCTTACACATTATTCAGAGAGTAGATTACATCGAAGAACTGTAGTAAGACAATATCTTGTTAAGCTCTGTCATATTTATGTTTGCTTGTATAGTCGACGCCTTTCGATATTAAACTTAAGTTTATGGATATAAAAATAAATTTCGTAAAAAAATATAACTATAATAAATCAAAAAATAAAAACAATAAAAGAGTTAGGCCGTAGTAGTTAACTCTAAGCGGTTTCGTCTTTAACATCTGGTTTTAATTTAAGGGCGTGATAACACCTGATTGCATTCAGGTCCACAAGGGCGTAAGTAAAAAATACTACTACTTATATTGGAATTACTAAAATTATGAAAGATGCATTGATGGTTTAGCTATGTTGGAAATTTAATTATGTTATATATATCTGTTATATACTTTGTTTTTTTTAAGGTTTATGAATAATTTTTCAATTTAAGAACACAAAGTACCCGACATTTTTACCGATATACATAATTACTTTTCTGAATATCGAAATAAGTTGTGGTTACTTTAAAATATATTTTAATGTTATTTTACTTACGTTATTATCAAAATAAACGCAATCAGCTCTTATCACACCCTTATGTACCTTTTTAACTGCCCTTAAGTAGTATCAATTTTTCAAGAGTGGCGGCACTTAAATATTTAATTTGTGTGCAGTAATGAAGTTTGATTTTTTAACTTGGTGAAGTCAAGGAAAGGCCTACGTCCGGCAGTGGACAAATATATTTATATATATAATAATTTAAGCATTATTACTGTAGTAATGGTCGGTTTGTGCATGCAATTATGTTATGGAAGCGAGACTTGCTGTAGAAGTGCGTTCTCTGAGCACAGTTATCGCTAAACACGATTTGATTATAACGCCTATATGTTTGAATGTTGAATATTTGCCGTTAATGTCCGCAAGGCAGGTAAAGCCTCTAGACTAGGAGGTCGCGACAAAAATGGTAATGATAACGTAAATGGCTGAAACTGGGTTCAGGGGATTAGTACCAACCCTCTGAAGCTAAATGTGTCGGTCTGCCTGTTCCAAGTGGTTGCGTTACGTAGATAAGGCGCCTGAAAAAGTCGTTATGGTGACAAAAAATATATTTGACAAGGTAAATGGATGCAAATGACAAAGCATGAAAGTATCAGTACATACTTAGTTACCAATACAAAAACTAAACAAATTTTTGTTTGCATTTCGTAGATATAGGAGATTTAGGTTACAGACATAAGTTAAGGTATATTTAAGCATTTAATTAAAAAACCGAAAGGTTTTTGGTGCATAATTAATAGTTATCATTGTTTCTAGACAATCAGTATATTCATCAGCAGGTACATACCAACATCTATTTTATATAGCCAATCTAGCTAACGCAACCACTTAGCGCAGGCAGACCGACATATTTAGTATCAGAGGGTTGGTCTCTAACATGTGAACCCAGATTCAGCCATTTACCTTATCGTGACCAAAAATGTCGTGACCTCCCGGAATATCAGAACAACGTTTGTAGAATCCTTTACTCTGCTTCGTTCGCAAGCAGGAGGCATCGATTGCGGGCAGAGAGACTCTTAGTTAGAGCAGCGGCGGATGTCAGATGTCAAGAGTTAAATCACCGCGCCCCGTTTTTGCACCACTTTCTTTCTCTTTGATGTTGATATGCGTTTCGTTACGAATGCTAGCTGTTTTTATTTTATATATGTGTATGTGGTGTACTTATTTAGCCGTCCAGTGAGAACAAATCTAATAAAACATATTATATGTAACTGGACCTAACTGTTTAATTCCACACTTACTGTCATGATATTATCCCACTCACCACATATAGAACAGGTTTCATATGAGGATCTTCCTTATATTCCTACGGCTTAATTTAAGTATGTAGACGGAAGACACGGATAATTTGCATTGTACGTTCTAAAATGCTTTATTCAGTCTCAACGGTCGAAAACCGTCACTCATCTGGAACCCAACCGCGATCAGAATTGCTTCACGCAGATTATCAAATCGCTCGCAGCGTAGCACCATTCAGTTACCCAGTAGCATAATGGCGACACGCTGTGCTGTTTATCCGAAAATAAAGCAATACGATTTTTTTATTCAATCCATTTTACTAACGCTTAGGTATGTAGTGAAACAAATATAAATGAGTACACTCTTATGAGATGGAAAAATGGATGAAAATTCGATGCTTTTTCTGTTTAAATATTTAAAAAAGGTACACATGTCATAAATGTACATATTTTCACTTAAAGAAAGCGATCCTATGTGTTGCTGTATAACGAGCAACGCTTCCGCCGGCACCTTCCAGCAATATCCTATAAGCTGTTCGGATTGTCAACTGTTCACGGAACCGTGGAAAGTCTGCGAGCAGAACGCTGGCACTCCCTTCGGTGAATAACTAATGTTAAATGTACATAGGCGCATAGGCGCGCGGTCCTTCCAATGATATATTGGCTTAAAGTTTCCGTCACTCAAGCTGTAAAGCTCCCTCGGGCTCGGAACTTTCGACTCGACAGGTACTCGTGTTGGGGTGGGGAGTAGAATTCAGTACGACCTCACCATACCATACTAGCTCAGTTCATAGCATAATTATCCAACCTCAATCCCTTTTTCGCACAAATAAAATCAAAGGAAAAATGGCTTCAAATAGGAAAAAGATGTTTATTAAAATTCGTACCTAAATGTTTTAAGATATTTTTTTTATGTGACCAGACATGGATGGCTAATACCAGACAACTGCCGTTATGATAATAGCCCAATACACCACATTCCCGAAGGAATTAGGTGCCATGCCAGGACCTTCCCTTACATTAGAACGCCGATTATACGGACTAATTGGAACCAGGGATTATCTGTATTCATCACGAATGTGTGCTACTCTATGGTTCGGAATCCATGTAAAACTATAGGACCTTTTTCCTTACTAGGCAGTATTAAGCCCATCCAGGTTGAATGACAAGATGGTTGCAGCGGTAATTAATAATTGTATATGTTTTCCATCCAGATCAAGGATAAAATGTATGTCATTCCTGAACGTACTGATAAACAACTCTCGTCCATTCCTTTTTAAGTATATTACTTGAATATTTTTTTAAGAATGTATTTATATGTTTAGTGAATTCGCACCAAAAACGAGGCTATATTACTCGAATAGAGGGTAAGTTTCGCTCTTAAAACTACAACGTCAAATGGTAAATATTATCTGTGCTTTTATTTCATTATCAAATGCCGTAGGATACACACTCTACCGGGGAAAACAAACATCTACTTACCAAGTAAGTTTAATAATGTTAATAATAAATAAAATGTTTATTAGTAATAAAGTTTGTATGTTCCTATCTAACGATATTCAATATCGATAATTTTCATTGATGTATCTTTTGGTACTATTGTTTTTAACCGACTTCAAAAAAAGGAGGAGGTTATCAATTCGTCTGTATGTTTTTTTTTTGTTTTTTTTTTATGTTTGTTACCTCATAACTTTTGCCTGGGTCAACCGATTTTGATGATTATTTTTTTAAATGATAGCTAGTGCTTTTCAAGTGGTCCCATTTTAATTTGGTTAAGTTCTGACAATGATATCCATGAGAAAATCATAAAAGTCTTAAATTTGTATTAGATGTGCGCGATAAATGGACGAATAACTCAATATAACGCCAACCGATTTCGGTGATTCTTTTTTTATTGGAAAGGACGTGTACAAATTAGTAAGTGTACTTCAGATTCACTAAAAATAAACAAATAAAAAAAAAATTACTAAAAAAAACCGACTTAAGTTCTCTAGCCCCTACACCACGAGCTGTTCGGAAATATCGTTTATAACAGTGTATCGGTAATTAATGAGTTACTTTACGGAATGATAAAAATTAACAAAAAAAAAATAACTGACTTCAAAGAAAAAGCACTAAAAAGTAAAAAAATAATTTCCATTTTTGTAGTTACGATTTCTGTTATTTTTTGAGTCGGTGTCAGCCAAGGTTAGGTTAGGTTAGGTTAGGTTAGGTTAGGTTCTCTTGATTGTCGCAGCGCGTGCCCGGCTGACGCCGACTCAAAAAATAACAGAAATCGTAACTACAAAAATGGAAATTATTTTTTACTTTTTAGTGCTTTTTCTTTGAAGTCGGTTATTTTTTTTTTTTTTTTATTTTATCATTCCGTAAAGTAACTCATAAATTACCGATACACTGTTATAAACGATATTTCCGAACAGCTCGTGGTGTAGGGGCTAGAGAACTTGCCTCTCACGCGGGATGTCACGGTTCAAATCCTCGCCCTGCTTTTGCACCACTTTCTTTCTCTTTCTGATTTGGACAAGTACATTTCGTTACGAATGCGAGCTGTTCAATGGTTCAGGACACATGTAAAACTGTAGGTCCCCTTTCCCAACTAGGTGTTCAGGTTCAGTCCGCCCGGGTGGGTACCACCGCATTGGATTAAACTATGATTGAAGCGGCACCTTCCCTTTATGAGCACGGCTTCATTGAACTAGTCAATGAAGCCGTGCTCATAAAGGGAAGGTCTCCTGTATGTCACCTCATTCCTTCGGGAATGTGGTTTGTTGGGCTAATATTATAACGGTAATTGTATTATATCAGTCATCCATGTTAGATTTCATAAAAAAACGCCGTTACAGATGCTCTAAAATATTGAAACTTATCCTTAAAATGTTCTTTGGACGGACATAGTTCCTTTATTAATGACATTTGTTCCAAATTATTAAGACTTAGGGCCTTTTTCACCTACTGCTGATTAGATTAATCGATTACCAGAACAAGATAATCGTCACTTTAGTAATAAAGACCCTTTAAGTTTCGACAGCCGTATTCAGAGAGGGCGGACTATCTTTATTATGCCTGCCTTACCTGATATTGTATGTTTTGACAGGTTATCTCTATATTCGCTTTTCTGGTTTGAAAAATAAAGTCCTCATTAGTAACCATATAACTACCAGATTTAAATTTATTATAAAATGCTGAATTTCAAAGACACATTTAAAAGACCAAAACTCCATTTTCTGTTTCGTGTGGGTGTTATTGAGCTCCACCCAGTATCATCTTAAACAAGAAACGTTACTCCTATTTTTCCAGGGAGGTACTCATCGCTGAAGGCTTTGTGTTCATTTATTGATTGGACGAAAACAAAGGAACCAAGTCGAATGAAATAATGAAGCCTTCTTCAGATTAGTAAAGAAATGACGCAGAATAAATAAGAAAGTACTCGTCTGATACTCATAGCCTCTACTTACTTATAGAGAAAAAAAAACGTTTTCTAGATTTAACTTGGAACAGAGCAATCTATCTTACCGGTGGCATTATATTAAGCCTACATGTTTTATTTGTAAGTGGATGGAGAAAATCTTTCCTGCTTCTAAGCCGACAATTTACCAATAAAGTTTCAAAGGTATTAGAAAATATAATAATACATTGGTTGATATCAAACTACTTAATTCTGAGAATTATCTCGAATGGTAAGCATTAAACTTTCTGCATTCCGGTTTATTAACATGACCCATAAAAACAATGTTTCCTTTCTTTACTTACTATGAGGTTTGGTTGGCACAATCGCATTGAATAAAAAATGGACGAAGCGGAAATAATGTAATCTTATTTCCCTTCAGTTTAGTTGCAGATAACAGGTCCCCATCCTCTTCTTATCAAGTAGTCTTCCTACTAGATAGATAGACTAAACACTGTGTATTCGTAAAATTTAAGTGTAATGCCTGTACAAATCAAATATCATTACGTAAACATTTATAGCGTTGTGAAACTTTCAAAGCTGTGAATTTTCGATAGTCTTGAAACACACGTCCATAAATATACTACTAATGTGGTTTTGTGATTATTCTAATCTGTATTTATAAATCAAAAGTATTAAATAGTCGTAAAAAATGGATTCTTGGGCAATATGATCATTAAAATGGCAGCCGAATTATATTTTTTGGCAACAGAATTAATATAATAAGGCAGCAAAGTCTTTACATATATTGGAGCGCACGTTTTATAGAAAAAACAATAGGTTTTATGTGCAGTTGGAACACTCCGTTTTAATTACGATAAAAAATGCAAATAAAAAAAGTCTTTCACGTTACTCCACAATTAGCTTTATTTTCAGTTTCAGTACTGTTTTTTCAAAGAATTATCGGTGATCTTTTCATGGGTGAAAAACTTATATATATTCCTGCAGCGTGCGGACTCAGACTACAAAACTACGGACTAGAGATGCTCACTTGAGCTCCCCTTCAAAATATTATTGAACTCAAACCAGTCATGATACCAATTTAGGTAATGGGCAATCTATCAAGAAATTTCGTCAACGAGTCTTTGACACATGTGATGTGTACAATTCCTCCATTATCACATACAACCATCGCATTAACCATTCTACTTTTGCGTTGATTTGATGACTTTATTCATAAGTAAAATTTAGTAAGTTTCATTAATATCCTTTGATTTAAGATTATTTATTGTTTTTAATGAAATAAATGAACTTCCAGATTGCTCACCAATCTTTTTTGGTCTACGGGCTTGAAGAATTATTGTTTTTCGTACGTGTCATTTATATATTTTGAAGAAAAGTAGAGGAAATTAATAATTGCTATCGATACTCTCACACCACTGATAGTACAGTTACACAACAATATCTATCAGCTTAATTTATTGCACACAATCTGAACACTGTTATTACGCTTGCGGCAATATATTGATACAATAAGGAGCAATATTACGACAAAATATCATAAAATTAAGATCACAGCCATTTATCAAAAAAAATCTCAGACTTTATATTCTGTTCCAAAATGGTTACGCAAAAGCCCAGTAGCGAAAATATAATCCGTATTCCGAAAATTTACAATTGTTATGATTTTTTGCCAATTTTTACTACGATTAATGAAAACCCAAAAAAAAGCGCTTACATATTTTTTTAATGGGTCGGTGCTAAAATCAATACATTTTTTGAACAATTTTTGCCACCAGTTCATCATTATTGACTCCGTATAAAATGATTTTGTTCGAAATGATGCCAACTCAACCATACTTAATTATCAATAATGTAAACATAAAAAATTAGTCGTGTATTCAACAAATAAATACCTATTTCAGCATGAAAAACGACACCATACGCTCGGTTACAATCACATCACTCGGGTCACTCGCAACGGACACTGATCGTCACCACGTGAACGGCGCGGCTCGGAGTGTCACCGGTCGCGGGGCGGGCGGCGGGCGGTGGGCGGCTGACGCGAGGCGCGGCCGAGCGGTGGCGCGGCACTGTGGCCCGCCGAGAGCAAGCTCGCGAAGTGGTCCCGGCGGCGCGCGTGCGCGGAGCGCGCCCCCCCCCCCCCCACACCCCCGCCCACCGCCGCGCCGCCCTCGCCCCGCCGCCCTAGGGAAAAGTTTTATGTAACGCGCGCCGCTACGCGAGGAGGACGTCGCATTTGTATTCATTTGAGCGTATCTTGCGTGTCAAATTCTGAAAAAGATTACAGGAATATTAAAGAGATCTGTTTAAATAAACATAAAGTACTTTGGAAACTAAATAATCGACTAAGATTCTTTTTTGTATTTTCTTTTTTGCGTATATTCTGAGAAATTTTATTATTGACTTATTTACTGAAAAATGCCCAAAACTGTATGTTAAATAAATCAATATTTAATAATGAGAGATTTTTTTGATATTATTTATTGATATAGTACAATTGACCGACACCATTTTTACAAAGTAATTAAGTAAAGATTTACTAAAACTATTTAAATACAATTAAACTAAATAAAATATCTGCTCTAATTTTGATTCTTAGTTTTGCCAGAATATGCTTGCTGCATTGCCCATTAAAATTATTTTTGGACCATTATATTTTGTTTACCTAAAATAACTGTTATATTTGTATTGTTTTTGGGGTTCCGTACCAAAAGGGTGCCAAAAGAACCCTATTACTAAGCCTCCGCTGTCCGTCAATCCGGTTTTTCTTAAGGAACCTGACATGGATATCGAATGCCACACAACTACCGTCATGATGTTAGCCCAATACACTACATTCCAAAAGGAATTGAGTGGAATGCCAGGACCTTCCCTTGAAGAGCTCGGCTACACTGAACTGATTAGACAATTTTTAGTTGCTGCTTCCACCATAGCTTAGAAGTGTATGTGGCTTTTCTGAGCACTTATAGTGCTTCGCACAGCAAACCATACCGGTTTTTCATAAAAACAGTTTCATCCAATAACATTTTTTATTTGTCATGATCGACCCGGTCGATCATGAATAAAAATGCTGAATTACTGCAATGCAATTATCAGAAGAAATTAAGTTAATAAAACCGACCAAGTGCGAGTCGGACTCGCACACGATGGGTTCCGTACCATCGTACAAGATTTAACATAAAAAAATAACGTTTTTTGCATGTATTTGTATTTCTATTTTTATTACTTTTAATTTTTACTTATTTGTTGTTATAGCGGCAAAATAAATACGCACTCTGTGAACATTTCACTAACTATTACGGTTCATGAGATACAGCCCTGTGACAGACGGACAGATGGATGGACGGACGGATGGACGGACAGCGGAGGCTTAGTGATAGGGTTCCGTTGGCACCCTTTGGGTACGGAACCCTAAAAGATCTCTCTATCCCAGCTAAAAACTTAAAAGAGTTTTTTTTGTAAATGCTTTATAATAAAATGTTTGAGGGTCTGAAAGAAATTCGTACCGTGCTCGCCGTGCGGTTTTCATGTTGCTCCCAAAAAATACAACAATCGTTAATCCGATCTCTACTAAATTTAACAGAATTACACGCTGGAATAATCTGAAGATAGCTTAAAAATTTCATCGAAATCGGTTACGCCATTTTGGAGTTCGTATATTCTCACGTAGAGACTAATAAATGCACATCGAATTGAATGAGGGTACAAGCATCTGCCGCCCGATTAGGAGGCATCTTACACCAACCCACAGCGACGGTTTAATCAAACGAGCTGGCCTTCTGGCACGAGCCGCCTCCGCCGCCGCCGCCCGAACATTTCCGAGCGGCCTCCAATTCTGGCCCGATTAAATCTAGGAAAAAGCTCCCTAATGATAATGAAGCAATTGGGCTCAATTTGAATATCAACCGAAGAAACTTTTTCCATTTAACATTTGGCGTCTACGCGAGCTTTGAATGTCCAAATCGACTTTTTGATTTGTTTCTGTATACCAAACATTTCGTCGTGTGTCGATGTGGTCTTGTTAGAACGGAGTTATTTACCGCTCTGGTTATTTTTTGTAACCAGACCTGAGTTCACACGCCTTTAATGTTTATTTATTTATTTATTCAAATAAAAACTTACAGCTCACAAAACGTTAATACACAAATTACACAAGAATTAAAAATTTAATTTGCCGATGCATGGGTAACATTTTGCAAGTCAAGTTTGAACCAGTTATTCTCAACCGATTGAGCTGAAATTATACATAATAAGGAACTTAGGACAATTTTGAAATTCCATGACTGATATTGTTTATTAACAGATAACAGATCAAGAAAACAATTTAATTAAAACAATACAAAAGAAAGTCCGAAACAGATATCTTAATCTACATTATAAACCCAATCACAACTACTGTTTGAAGCAATGAAACAATTTTGATACAAACTAAAATGGTTAGGGTTCATCAGTTTTTGTAGGAGTGTGTTTTTTTTAGGCTCACCTACTCTGAATTGGGCTAGGCTTGTCTCGCAGATTAATATATTAAGAATAAGGCTAAAAAGATTTAAAAAAAAACTATTAATCGCTCATTAATAAAGTATATGGGAAGGAAATTGAGAGAAAGGGCTGTATTAGGGAGGGTTTTTTTATGCAACCTGACATGGATGGCTAATATAACACAACTACCGTTATGATATTAGCCCAATACACCACATTCCCGAAGGAATTAGGTGCCATGCCAGGACCTTCCCTTTACGAGCACGACTACATTGAACTGCATGGAAAACACGGTCAATTATTCATTGCCGCTTTGAAGTCGCTTACCAAACCGGGCGGGCGTAAACCCTAGCACTCAGTAGGGGAAGGGTACCTACAGTTTTATATGGATTCCAAACCATGGAGCAGCTCGAAATACACTTATTTGACTCAGAAAGAGAAATAAAGTGGTGCATGATCGGGGGCGAGGATCTGAACCTGTCAGACGACCTAACTGAGCAAGTACCCGCGCCACTAGGCTACGGGCCGCTAGATGCCACGTATATAACGGTTTGTGAAGATGTCAGGGTGTGTTGTGTGTGTGCGTAAATCAAAATTCTTAGTAATGATTTTAAAAACAATCAAAATATGAAAAACTTTTAAAAATCATGACATAAAGCTTACCATATATATGTAACTTGTAACCTTTGTTTTCGTTTAGGTAATTTACTAGACCAGTTCCTAGATTCGTTCGTTACTGCATATACATTTGTCGTTTTTACGTAGGTTATGTGTAAAAACCGCAAGTGGGTGGGAAAAATTAAATAACAAAGTTTGATGTTTATTTTAAATTCATTTCACTTTACCAAGCGATGCCTAGCGAAGTTTTCAGGGAAATGGCGGGTTATATAACCGACCTGCCTTTGAAATATACCACCTGTTAATTAAAGCTAGTTTGTTGATGGAAATATTCCTGTAAAGGTTGTTTTACAATGTCATTAATCCCTTCAAGCGACGTGACGTAATGTTATGCGTGTTCCCTTCCCTCCTCGCGTTGTTAGATGGAGCACTTCCATAAAGTACAGCCCACTTCTGCTTACAACAAAGGGGCTAATTTAGAGACCATTACTTGCGATTAACATTCTAAGCAACTAACAATTAATTCTGCAAGAGCTCCAGCTTAGCTCAAGCTTATGTAATTGTGTGTGTAACCCATCCGTGTGCTTTGGAGGATGCAACGAAATATATATAAATAGGACAAAAGATATAATCCTTAAAGGTAAGCTAAACATTGTGAGATGTATGTTTGTATAATCGACCGTTAAGCAAGGGCACATCTATTAAAGAAAAATCCCTGTAAAAAGAACTACATGACGAATATACTGCAAGGCTGGACCCGAACCAGTAAAACATACCATTCGCGGGTATTGCGTCTAACCAATTTCGCCATCTGCTGTATGCCCATAATTTGGAATTGTCCTACAGTCCGTCTTCCCCTAATGGTAATCCTCCTACTAACACAGTATTTAAGATTATACCTACATACATTTATTTAACGCTATACCTGCGTTACAGACCTTGACTGCAGGGATTGAACATTCAAATATATTGCCGTCGTCACCAAAATCGTATTTGGTATTTGGGCCGGTCCTAGGCTGACTTAAGTAAATACTGTCTGGCCATCTCGGACAACCTGTTTTTCGAGACGCTCTTTTCAAATCTCACTTTTTAAAATGTGTAAAGGCGGAAGGCCTGTTACAATACACTTTTTCGTCCTTGCTTGAAGGTCGATTATACATACATACATGTCACATTCCTTGGCATAAGCGACGTACATGCTTGGTATGAAAAAGTATATTCACTTAAGCTGAGCATTGTTCAAAACGTTCTTAATATTATTAACAATAATTTTAATAAAAATGGGCAAATAAAATAATATCTTTTTTTTTATAAATTTGGTTGCCCCGGTAGTCCTAACGAATTGATCCTCTAATATCAACTCTCATAAATATCAAACTCAACATATATTACCCGGATTATATTAACGTACCGCGTATTATGGTAGTTCTGCCTATTTGCATTTTATAGAGTTTTTGTGACGTAATGAAGCATTGATAACGGGCCAGAGAGTACAGAAGAATATCAGTCTCTCCTCTGTGTACATGCCTATAGATGGTGAATAAACAAAAAACCGAACGAATGAACGATAAAAGCATCCTTCGTCCATCCGTGCAATAGGCATGGCACCTATCTCCCATGTGGATTCTTGTGCTAATACTGTAACAGTAGGTGTAGTATTCGTAATATGATATTATCCAGTTATAAAAACAAATATTACTCCCCAAACGAAAAGATCTGCATATACTTTAGTTAAAACGGGTATGTGGCTACGTGAGTGCAATAAAAAAGATTGTTTGCAAAAATAAATCAAGAAAAAAAAGCAGAGGTAAATTAAAATAATACCAAAATTCAATAAATCTGCTGTTCATATTTCACAAAGAGTTCTATTCGCCTCGCTCGATACCCTTCAAACATATTTCGCCGAGGCCGTTTCCGCAACCCGATCTCGTTTCGGGGTTTTATATTCCCAATAACCTACTTTCTGCAATATTTGATCAATATGTACCTACCCCTAGGTGATAATATTTCTCGGTCAGCAAATAAAATTCGTCCCAGACCACACATTCGTCCTCCCGGCGACGCGGCGGGAGCGTGAGGGGTCGGCGCGGTGCGGGTCACTTGATAGGTCGATCTGACGCAAAGATTAATGTATTTTTTGTTAATTTAGATATGTTATATCTTTTCTCATAGTTATCGGTCATTAGGGTATGTCTTACTTATTAACTTGAACTTATGCTGAAGAGCGAAACATTCTTGATGCTTCTTCTTTGAAGTCGCTTACCTTTTTTGTTAAAAGTTTTTTTTATTTGTTTATTTTTAATGAATCTGAAGTACACTTATTAATTTGTACACGTCCTACCCAATAAAAAAAGAATCATCGAAATCGGTTGAGTTTTTCGTCCAATTTTCGCGCACTTAATTAATACAAATTTAAGACTTTTATGATTTTCTCATGGATATCATTGTCAAAATTAAACCAAAATAAAAGTGGGACCTCATGGGAAGCACCAGCTTTTAAATAAAAACAATAATTATCAAAATCGGTTCACCCAGGCGAACGTTATAAGGTAACAAAGATAAAAAAAGCAAAAAAAAAACATACTGACGAAAATTGAGAACCTCCTCCTTTTTTGAAGTCGGTTAAAAACAGCGGTGCACGAAAATTAAAATGTGTAGCATTGAAAAGTGGATTTCCTATTCAAAAATGTATTTTACATGGAAGTAAAAAATACCTTTAATATTTCGAAATCGAAAAGGTAAAGATATATGTGCTTGAAAAAACTTACCAAAAAAGGCTTTTTGACCCGTTAAATTTTACCGTTTTACAGTTTACACCTGTAACGAAAGTTTTATGTGTGCCTAATAAAGATGTTTGGGCGAAACGAAATTGATATTGACGAGTAGCTAGTTCGTATAACGCTTCTCGGAGATGACACTAGTGATGATGTAAGAGAAGATAAATATAATGCCTAAAACCGTCGCTTGTTTTGATGTTTTTGTGGTAAGCTACAATAAATCAGCCATTTTAATTAAAACAAACTATTCATTTCATTTGCCTGCAAATAATGATGTAATTAGTTTTTTAATGAGCACCTTTCCATAAACCAGTTGTTATGGATGCTAACAGGAACTACGAAAGTTTAGGTATGTTTTTTAATATTCATTGCGGAAAAGATTCTGGATCGTTTATCATAAATCATGCGTGGCGTTTGAGTTCGAACTAGCGGGCGCGGTCAGCGTGCGGCGCCAGGCGGTGCGGGGCGGTGCGGGGCGGCGCGGCGCGGAGGGAAGCTGCGTGTAACTAGGAGTTGCGACCCCCGCGGGAGTGAGGCGGCGAAGCCTCAAAAATATAAAAAGGAAATAAAAATATTCCCCGGGCTGTCGAAGCCGTAAAAGTCCGGGACGGTCCGGGCGGTGCGGCGGGCGCGGCGGGCGCGGCGGGCGCGGCGGGCGCGGCGGCGGCGCCAGAAATTCTATTACTTCGGAGGTAAAGCCGAATTGAAATATTACGTCGCGGATAGTGAGGCTTTTGTACGTGTATTGGAAGGGCGGTACTTATAATAATATTGGCTCAACTTTATTGAACTTGTTCGCAAAGAAAATGTACATAATTTATGTTAGGTACGCGAAGATTCTGACCGAATTGGAAGATCGAGGGTTATCGGTCAATTGAGTAACTGAAATTATGTTTTCCAAGTAATAAGAATTTCTAAGAAGTTTTCCTGTGGCATGATGGAATTTAGGTGGACTTGTGTTTATGGCACACTTTTCGGTGAAAATAAAATCGATTCACTTATAAAATAATACATCTAGAGTAGAAGTCTATTTTCGTATTTATTTCTTGAATAGAATAAGTAATGGTAATATTTGGTAAAGTCCAATACATTTTTACAGCTAGACCAAACCTAATACCTACTCTATTTATCATGCCGATCTACTATGCATCTCAAGAATGTATCTGCGTCCGGTATCTGAGGTAACATTAGTGCATGCTACCTACCTCTTTTGAGAAACTTCTACCTGATGGCCGAAAAATAACTATACATATGAGTACCAGCCGAAATCCAAATCATTTAAGCCGTTTTTGCGTTTTGTGTAACAAACATCCAAACACCCAAATATACAAACTTTCACATTTACAATTTTAGTACGATAAGTTAATATTATATTTAGCTAAGAGTAAAATCCGAGCATAAAATAGATATGATAATTAAATAACTTCATTATTATTATTTCAAATAACTGCAAAAAGCATATCACCAAAGCAATCAGTCGCCAACCAACACAATAGGGCACATTATGGTCTTTTATAAAAGTCCCAGTCGTTCCATCTGCATAGTAGTGGATAAACGTTTCCATTGTTTAGAAAGTCCTTAATTATCTCAACGAGCAGCGTAGCTAATACGTTACTTGTTCTGATCATAGCAATTCGTGATAATTACTATTATAACGATATTAACTAAAACAAATATCTTTAACAAACGCGGTAATCTTAAAAGTGTTACACTCATTATTTAATAGCTAGTTCTAAGCAATTCCTCAAAATAAAATAATTGATTATTGAACAAATATAAACCACCTGATCTGTAAAGTCTGAGAAAATATATTACAGACTGAAGAACTAGCGTATGAACGCATAGCTTATTTGTAAACATCTCCGTCACCGCATGTTTTTTTTTTCTTACCATCGTATAGTAGTGCACATTGTGTTAACATTTAAAAGAATAATATATCCTAAAACACTTCAATTCTAAGGTTTAAGTCAATATGAAAGAAAAGGATCCCAGTCACCTCTCTATCCGTTGCAACGACATTCAATTAAGTGATTGTACGCGTTTATTCGCCAAATGCAGTAGTCACCGAGCTGAGCGTCGCTTGTCGCCCGAACTAGCGGCGGTCGGGCGAGGGAACCGCGAGGGCAGGTAATCTCGTAAATAGCGGTTCAAAGCTGCCCAGGATAACGGTTCTAATTGAAAGGGTTCCGTCGGGAGAGAGCCGTCCGGCCAGCGCGATGCATAGCCGCGAATAATGTCCGATGACTTTAGATAAGGCGACACAAAAGCGCTCTATGAATAGACAATAATGCTTTAATGAAATTATGAAGATCTTATGAAAGCTATTAGAACTACATAGTTGAAAACATTTAATATAAAGTTGTGTTTTGTTTCGATTTAGTCAAATGAAATTATGTGTTGTGTAAAAAAAAATGTTTAACAAAATTATACTTTAGATCTTAGGGTTTCTCATAATTTAATATTGGTTTTGTTTTTAAAGAATAACCTAGAAGTGAGAGTGAGCTAAGTAGGCTAACGAAACATTTAACTTATGTAATACTTAACTACATATATGCATCCAAAGCTGTTTCTTTCCATTGCTATTTATATATACATATATTTATATACAGCCTACAACACATTCATATATATATATATATATATAAACTATTATTTTTTACTTAAATGAATAAGGAAATGCTAAGTCTAGGCATACTTTTATTATTATATCAACCACTGTTACTGAACGCAAATAGACTTCCTGGAAAACGGGCAGAAGCCTTGTCTAGGAGCTATAAATGGACATAAAAGCTTACAGCGCAACCACAAGTCTTATACAATTGTTTTCAGAACCCACTGAAATGCTGTACAATTTCATTACGTAATATTTCTAAGTAAATAAATAAAAAAATAAAATATGTTAAAAAAAGGTGCCTACCTTAGGATACATTAATCAAATAACGGTAAACAATCGTCACAGGGTAGTACAATTTCAAAGCTTTTAAGATTCATAAAAAAACAACCATCTAATTAAGCCCCGGTTGCACGAAGAGACGGCTGAGATAATCAATGTTGAAACACGTTATTTTAGTGGTCTGCATAGAGTTCCGTCAATACTGTCCACACAAAGTGACGTGTTTGATCATACTTTGACGTTGATTTTGATGTTTTGTCCTTTCGTGCACTCGGCCCTAAGACTCCGTATAAAAATATTGATCTCACTTAATTTTCTCATTGGTTTCAACACGGATGATTTTTTTTTAGATTTCTTATAAAGAAAATTAGAGCATAAATATTATGGAAAGTACTTACTGAGTACTAATGAGTGAAACTGTGCAGTTATTTTATGCTTGCAAATTTAAGTATTTTCTGCGATGTCATTCCATGCACTATCTCTATTTAAATACTAAATATTAACTAACGGGCTTAGTGAATCGGAATATATTAAACATATGTACAATATTTTTATTTAACTTGCAGCAATATTTAATGAAAGAAGAATTTTATGACGAGAATCGAGAAAGATATTATCCGTCATCGAAGAGCACGTATTAAGAATTCCATATCTTCAGAATGCATGTAACAAATAGCTCTCTATCATCTCTGCTTACCCATCCGAGGAAACCGTACGATGGTATGTTTATTTAATCACGCACATATTTTGGTTGCAGCCTCTGCTCACGCACTGAATGCCGTAGCGAAGTAGCTATGTACCGCAAAAAACGTTTTGCTTGTTTGTCGAATTCCCGGCGGCTGAAAGTTCTATAAAACTCCTGTAAACGTTTGTCGCGTCGCGTCGGCTCAACTACAAATGCTCAGGCGCCTGATAGACTAGGAGGTCGCGACAAAAATGGTAACTATAACGTAAATGGCTGAAACTGGGTTCACGGGATAAAGTACAACCCTCTGAAGCTAAATGTGTCAGTCTGCCTGTTCCAAGTGGTTGCGTTACGAATATAAGGCGACTGAAAAAGTAGTTATTGTGACAAAAAATACATATGATAAAGTAAATGGATGCAAATGACGAAGCATGAAAGTATCAATACATACTTGCTTAGCAATATAAAAACTGAACAAATCTTTGGTTGCATTTAGTAGTTATAGGAGATTTAGGTTACAGATGTAACTTTAGGTATATATAAGTATTTAATTAAGTAACCGTCTGGTTATTGTTGTATAATTAATAGGTATCAATGTTTCCAGATAATCAGTATATTCATCAGTAGGTACATACCAGCATCTATTTTATATAGCCAATCTAGAAAACGCAACCACTTGGCACGGGCAGACCGACATATTTAGCATCAGAGGGTTGGTCTCTAACATGTGAACCCAGATTCAGCCATTTACCTTATCGTGACCAAAAATGTCGTGACCTCCCGGAATATGATGAAATTGTAACGTTTTTACTTTTTGCCTGTTTGTATTGCGAGCCTCGTGATGGACTTGTGCATCGTTAATGTGCCGCCATGGAGGAACGTCGCAGGTCCGTGCATGCGCGTCAAGTGATCGCAATTTATTATTTTCGGATTCTGGGATGCTTACATTGAAGGAATGTGACATGTATGTATGTGTAATCGATCGTGAAGCGAGGATACATTCATTAAAGAAAGAGCCCAGCAAAAGAACTACTTTACAAATATACTGTAAGGCTGTACCCGATCCAGCAAAACATTAGACGAGTAAAGCGCGTGTTGCAGGAGATAGAGGAGTTACCTTTCTTCCTAGAGGTTATGGGTTCAAATCCTCACCCCGATCATACATATACCACAGCCTTTCTTTTTCCCGAGTTGGATAAGTGCTTTTAATTAAGAATGCGAGCTGTTCCATGGTTCGAAACCCATTTAAAAATCCCTTACTGGTAGGGTTAATCTAGTCCGGGTTGGTTTGCATTGGATAAAACGATGGTCGAAGCGTTAATTAAAAATTGTCCGTGTTTTCCATCCAATACAATGTAGCTGTGCTCATAAAGAGAAGGTCCTGGCATGGTACCTAGTTTACTCGGTAATGTGGTGTATTGGGCTAATATCATGAGTAGCTGTGTGGTACGAGCCATCCATGTCAAATCTTCTTGTGAATTGACGAATCCAAGGGTTTATATGAACTCAATGGAAGAACAAACAATGGAGATGTACTACATTCACCCACAAATTAATTGTATAAAGTCTTGTAAATAAATAAATATGTTTTTGTTATATTTGTTTTATATTTTAATTTCATTGTTTCTTGCACTGCAGTCTCATTTAAAGAGGTTATGGAACAGGTAAGAGTTACGCAATACGTGAAGCAGCAAGCCACACGACATGTCGCCGCAAAAATGTGTTGAGCGCGGCATATAGCGTATGCCGGGCCCCGGAAAGGTCAATAAACGGTTCCCCACGACGCCCATGGGCACGAACTTTCACAGGATCTGCAGAAAACAAGACGGTCAGCCAGGTGATTCCCAACACCATGTGTGGAGGACCCCAGATTGTACTGTAGAGAAAATAAGTCGGCTGAGAATGCATTCCACAGTTAAAGATTGAATAATTGCCCCCAAGTCCAGGTTCATCACAAAATATCTCGGCTGAGAGTGCATTCCACAGTTAAAGATCGAATAATTGCCCCAGGTACAGGTTCATCACTCCAAGGCATGCGACTCGTTGAAGCGGTGAAGCGAATATTTTCGTGTCGTCCGGCGCAGGTTTAACGTGAAACTCTACCGACACAATTAGCGCACACTTTTAATATTAACGAATGTCAAACAGAATTGCAACACCAGGCTTGCCATTCTTTGTGGACCTTCTGTGTCACTTTATTTAAATAAATATTTAAATTTTAACAGGATTCACGCAATGGTGAAAACACTCCTTTATTCTTAATTTATTGCAATTGAGGATTTGTGTACACATATTTGGTTTGTGTACACATGCTTCATGATTGGTTATTTAATTCAGTTTTCTATACATTTGCTGATCTAGCCAGTGGTACTCGTATGTTCGCTTCTTTAATATTGTCAAATTCGTATTTTGGCAAGTGTGCCTACATAATGAAGGAGCACTAGGCCAGCCGGCATATAGTTTTCGCAGCCTCCCTGAAATATCTAAATCCCATGGGCGCGTCGTCGGGCACCTCAAGAGGTCCTGGCCTATGCCGCGCTTAGCAGAAACCATTATTATTGTTATCATCTGATCGCCTATGTTTAACAAATTTACCATTGGTCTCTTAACTACTAATTTATATTTTTAAAATCCACAGTTATTTATTAAAATAATAGTCCCAATGATACACACGAAAACTCAAAGATGGTGGTATTATACATAAGTACTCTCTGTACGAGCAGCTCCACTGTCCCTGTAGTCATGGAATCAAAAGCAGAAATTAACAACCTGGATAGCACCATAATAGTTTGAAAATCTTCTGCATGGTACCTCGCTACATAATATAGCCAGTATAGCTGCTCCGAGTGGCTTGGATGCCTCAACGCAGCCACCCATACGATTTTTTTTAATACAGTTAAAAATTTACTTGCCCCCTGGCAAACGAAACGAGACAAGATTAAGACAAATTATAGAATAATTCTCACGCGGATATATGCCCATTTTGCTATGAATGTCATAGCCCTAATGAATAGAAACCACCCATTTAAAAAGATATCAAACCGTATTAACATATATACTAATAATAAATCTGTAAGGGGTTTTCATGGAGTAAGTTGCTTTGTTTTCTAAGATACTTCGTTTGTAGACTTTATGCATGATAATAAGACTAAATTGATGATTTTTAGAAATCAGTTCTGTATGTATGTATGTATGTATGTATGTTCCTCCATAACTCTTAAACCCATCATCCGAATTAGATGAAACTTACTACACGTATATGTAAATACACGGGACATAGGATAGGCTATATATATATAATATTTCAGTTCCGCTTACGTTAAGATGTAGCTGTCATACAAACCGAAATTCCCCGAGGTGGCGGCTTGGGGGGTAATCACTATCTGCCTTTATTTCTTCGTTTACTTCTTCTAAGCCAGGTAACGGACTTTTTTATACGGTTTTCATTAATATAAGGAGCGATCAACGAGCAAGTATTTTTTTTTTAATATTTAATACAAACCTTAAGAGAAAAATGAAAACTCAGGACTTGAAAATTGTAGGTATTAAAAAGGTCTACAGAAAGTTCCACGATATCATGTACAGCGATAATTTCGAACCACTCGCTCGATTTCTTTGCGTATTTTATCAACATATAGCCACTCTGGGCGCATCCGATTCCGGATGGGTTACCGTTTTCGATGTTGAAGGTGCCTGTGGTTCGTATTCCTCATAAAACTTTGTAAAAGTAAGGAAGGTGGTAGAGTTAATCCCGCCTTTGTTGGTTTTGTACCAATTTCTATGTAGCAGTGCAGGAAGGGTCTGGCGGTACATTTTTTTTTGTGGGTTACTTTTTATCTAGGAAATAATTCAGACCGAAATCAATCCAACACGAAACTGGCCCGAGCGGTGCCGGGTACCGCAGCTAGTAGATTAATCATTACTTACTAGCTTAATTAGATGGCTTACGGCCATAGTGACGGCAGTTTCATACAATATGTATTAAGCAAGCCGTCCCTCTATCGTAATAAACGTTGAACTAAGATGGTAACTTCTATTTAATCGATCACAACTAGTGTTTGTACCAAGAGATGCCGCAGCTATAACACTTCTTTAAATATTTGAAAAAGTCGTTTGATTTTATGGGTTGTCAAAGGTGTGTATCGATGCAAAAATGTATATTTTCCAACTTTGAAACAGAATTGTATTATTAATCAATGAATAAATCCCAAATTTGTACGGCTCTATCTATTGGCTATTTCGCAAGTTCTAGGTACGAAAGTGGCGCCATCATATTTCCAAAGCCGTAAACTTGTATCCATACAATTGCACCCTTCCTTTTGGCATTGACCTATTGGTGAAATATCTAGGTCTTCATTCATCTATGGTATTAGCATGGTCCACACATCGCATAGTACGTACTCTTTAGTCCGTTGCCAATGTTTGGTTTTTATGTAACTTTATGACTGGGTTATTTATTTTTCCTCGGACAGTCTCGTAATAATCTCTCTTTAGTACTGCGGTAGAAACATACTCAAATTGTTGATCCTATGTGGGGATTTGTAACAGAACAGCGAAGCTATCGTCATTTAAAAAAGTAGTTGATCGTTTGGGCAGCCGTGTTGTAGAACGTAGCTGATCTCTTAAAAACGGCGTCATTTTCTAGTGTGGCAACATTTAAAACTACATATATACGAAATTGGTAAAAGAGGGCGCATGCTTAATACATGATGTTTAAAAAACCACATTATTAAGCTTGCTCCGTTTCCGCTGAAATAATACCCTCTGATTAGCATACGTCAGCGGGAACAAACGGCTCCGAGAGGGAAAGGGGTGGAAATTTAATTTTAATACGTAACATCTCGCTAGATGGCGGTGGGAGCGGGGGATCGGGCCGGGGCGCGGTCCAACTGACTGCGATTAACATGGCATAGAACAATGGATCGTAGGTCGTTGGATGAAAATTTTTGCTCATTCCAATTGTAGAATGTCGACTTTGATTAACCGACCGTAACTACTCCACACAGTCCAGTGTTTGAAACCGGCATATTCAGCGATACAGTTGTGCGAGACGCAACCTCTTCTCCCAGCAGATTACGATCGGCTTGATCAGCGAGGACGTAATGACGGCAGCGATAACAGAAACTCGTTTGTAAGGGGGTGGCGTAGCCACTTTAACAACCAATTATGGGAGTTAGTTTGCTTACGAATTCGCTCACTTCTGATGTTATCGACCTCCAACGACACCTAAGAACAAGAAAGATCTTCAAAGGACGCTCTTTAGTGCAACTAATATTCGATGTTGCGCTTCCCGTTTTCGTAGGCGAACTAACTACAGTCAGTGCATTTCCACTATGTCCTGGCTACGCCGTCTCCATAGGCATGCGTTTTCATTACAGCTTCCGTCCTTCCTTGCCAGCAGCAGGTCTATTCCTGGCATTCAGTAATCAGGAACAAGGAATCCTGAGTCTAGAAAACCGCTTTTGGAGTGGTTTCCAAAGAGATTTTCTTGATAAAAAATTTCCGGAGCATGTTTTCTTAATCAATCAAGCTTTACTTCGAAAAACTCGCTTTGAAAATCGCTATAAAGGCGGTTTTCTAGACTCAGGATTCCTGATTCCTGATTACAGAATGCAAGGAATAGACCTGCTAGGCTTGAAAGAGGTGAATTGCATGTAGGTCTTTGAAATATATAACAGCTTGCTGATCGTGACCAAGGTTCAGTTCCCCCGCTTTTGGTTCGACCGCTTCCTGTCTGTAGTCAATAATGCTTGACTGACAAATTGGCTCCCAGTAGATTCGGCTTCAGCCTTTTTACCGAGAAGACTGGCACCGTCTGCAGCTACGGATGGGACGGAGCACTGGGTGGCCTTGTTCAGGCCTTGACGATTTGGTAGTCAAATGGCCATCTCTACCCCCGTTGCTGTAGGCGGGATTGTGGTAACAGTGTCGGGTCTAGATTCGCTACCGCTTTCTGTGTAAGGCCTTTAAGTGCAGGCCTAGTTTAGGCAATGTTTTGGTCCTGTTCGGCTGAGTATCTAGAGATTTGGTATCCTGGGTCCAGCTGTTTCCCGGGGAGCGCGCAGCTGCGAATCATGTGATGAAACGACATTAAAAACTGAAGACCAGCAAATTCGGCACCGCTAGAAAATACATTTACATAGTTAGGGAAATAGTATGTGAAAACAGTTATGGCACACAGTTAAAAAAAATATTATAAGGTACAGTAACATTTTATGTTTAAGGCTAACTGTTTTAAAAATTTAGAGTAACCAATTTACATAGTAAGTTCCTTTTTAACTTTGAAGCACGGTTGTTATTACGGTTAGATTCACTAATAATTTTTTTCATGACCCAATTTTTTTTTACAATTAAAACCCTTTATAATATTCTAACAAAAGGAACACAATTTCGAAGATATTTTTACTTTTTCTTCATGCATTGATCCATCCTTCTCTTATTAATATAAATATCAGTGCCATACCAAACCTACGCAACTTTCAATATTCATTGTACGAGTTAATAATAGAACATTTCAAAGGTTTCAAAAGCATAAATAAATATACTTTCATTTATATTTCTCAATTCTATTTACAATAACATGAAAGGTAAGTTTTTTCTAATAAATACATTTTGGTAACATTATTTCGCTCCTATAATAGCGAGGCTTCCTCTGGCGCGACTCAGCGCGATGCCGGTCTCAAATTATTTATCAGCCGACGTATATAAAATCACCATACAATATGCTTTAATATTTCACAAAGTGCTTTAATATTTCACGCGCCGAAATTAACTTGCCGACGTCAAAATTACAAACAGCCGTTAGGAAATATATTGGCGAATAAACATCTCACGCTGCGTCGAGACGTGGCGGGTGGTGCGGGGTTGGCGGGTGGGGAGGGGGAGAGAGGGTGGGGGGGAACCGGTTCCGAGTGATGTACGCGTTAAATCAAGAGCAAATTCACTTAGAGAATTGATGGTCTCACTCCGCTAAGCGTGTTTGTATAAGATGAGTTTTCTGCGACGAAGATCATTTTAGGGGGAGATTTTGAGCTTCAGAAGGCGCGAAATTGATTGAAACCGTATTCTCAAATCATAACATTTATCTATAGGCACATATTGTCACCTCGCCTATAAGGAATGTGACATGTATGTATGTATAATCGACCGTGAAGCAAGGACACATTAATTGAAGAAAGAGCCCAGTAAAAAGAACTACTTTACGAATATACCGCAAGGCTGGACCCGAACCAGCAAAACATACCATTTGCGGGTATTGCGTCTACCAATTTCGCCACCGGCTGTATACCCATAATTTGGAATTCTCCTACAGTCCCTCCTCCCTTAATGAATGCCTCCTACTAACACAGTGTTTAAGATTATACCTACATACATTTATTTAACGCTTCATCTGCGTTGCGGATTTATACATACATACATACATGTCACATTCCTTGGAATAAGCGACGTACCTGCTTAGTACGAAAAAGTATATTTATCTCGCCTACATTTCCATCATTTTGATATAAAAACATATAATACATTTGAAGCTCCAGGCAACTAAATGTTTATATTTTATTCTTAGGTTTGTGAAGCAACGCTCCGCGTATTATATCAGTTGAGCTTGAGGTGGAATTATTGTCTCTACGCATGAATTAGGTATTGGCTCTTAAGAACACTCACTTCTCCGTTACCGCGCTGAAACGCTACGGACCTGAAACGTATTGACAAGGCACTTTCGCTATCTGACTAATAATTAATTATCTACCTAACATAGTTATCTGTAACTATTACTAATTTATTTATGTATTTATATAAAGGTAAGAAAACAGAACATGCGAAAATAATTTTTTAAGACTTATTTGAACAAAACAGTGTAGGATGCACATTCCAGTTGCACATTGCAACACAGCTTGTATGCGTAAGAAACTAAATTGGTGGAAAACAAGTAAAAACAAAAATACGACAGTATGATGAAGAATTAACAATACAAAAAAACAGCAAACATTTTTTTAAAAACGCACACAATGAACATTGATTTTAAGATAATGTGGGAAATTTAACTAAAAATAACAATTGTAGTTAGTAAAAATTACAAAGAGCAGAAAAACTAACTTAAAATTTTAAAATGAATGATAGAGAATACAGTATACTTTACAATATTATGATTTAACCTTATTCCTGTATTTGGTCGAACAAACTGAACTATTACACAACAAATTCTAGGTTTAGAACGTGGAGAAGGCTTTCAGTATCAATTTGGTACCGGATCCTAATCTATTCACTTGGAATATTTGGTTTCCGTGATAACTCGGTGAATCACTCTCCCGTCGAGTTTAGTAGTTCAGCCTCGTGACATAAGCTATACCCACACACACAGAGAAGGACTGAGATAGCACTAGACAGTGAAATTCTACGTGGCTTCCCGTAATACCCAGAAGAATAAATACAATCAATGATAATATGAATTATTTGGCTAACAAATAGTACATGTACAATACTAAGATAACGTAATTGTTCTATAAACATATCCAAGGAAAATCTCGATGCAGTAGAGGTTCGCCGGCAAGGTCCGTTTCGACTCAACCTAAGCTAGGCGGTTTTGGGTAGCCCCTGTCCCGTTCCGCAGATCAAAAATATAAAATAATAATCAGGCCCGCTAAGTACATGACCTAAATCTGGATAATAAACACACATGCGTGACACGATAGTAAATATAAACCTCCTTAGGAAAAGAACACATACATACAATCGGTTAGGAAAAGATTCAGTAAATATACGAAATTCTTAGATTTTTGGGCTCTGCTATCTCTTGTCGTCGCGCGAACTCTGCTCCCGCCAAATCACGTTACACGTAATCTTCTAGTCACCATAACACTCGACCAATCAATGAATGTGCCAGCCTCAATAGCCCAGTGGCGCGACACTTCGGCGATCGCTCTCCGAAGTTAAGCAACGCTGGGTCCGGTCTGGTCTTGGATGGGTGACCATTCGACCGTTGAGAGAGGCTGGCCGTGGTTCGGTTCCACGTTAAACTGTAGGTCCGCTTCCTTACTTACTAGGTGGTAGGGTTAATCCCGCCCGGGTTGGTACCATCGCATTGAATGAACGATGGTCGAAGCGGCAATGAAAATTGTCCGTGTTTTCCATCCAGTTCAATGTAGCCGTGCAATATAAGGAAGGTCCTGGCATGGCACCTAGTTCCCATGTGGTGTGTTGGGCTTATACCATGACAGAAGGTGTGGTATTAGCCGTCCATGTCCAGTCACATAAAAAATAGTTCGATCCCGATCTGCACTATCTGCACACGTTGCTTCTATTAAGGCTCCAACTGACTCCAGCGTTCAGAAAACAAACGAAAATGGCGATATCCGGAAGCATTGAGTTCAAGCAGCGTTAGGGTTCATTGTTGCATGCGCGTGAAAATCGAGCGCGACGAAGCGAAATTTAGGTTTTTGACCTGTAAAGTCTACTTTCTAAAGTAAATTAATATATGTTTCACGGTTATTCACTAGATAAATATGTTATCTTGTACCACAAAAATAATAATGTCCAAATCGTTTATAGTTTCCAAGCGCCTTCTTGAAAACCTAGTAAACACTTGTTAATATGTGTTTACAAACATATTTTTTGAAGAAGATAAGCAATTTATTAAAACCCTTTTAAGGTCATACACTAGATAACAGTCTAAACTTTAATATTTCGATTGTTATAGCGGTGTTTAAGCTTGACAGACGCTGTGATAAATTAAAAATAAACCCAATATTTTGGAGGTTAGCGTCATATAGAGCATTAAAAGTGTCGCCCGAACGCGCGATTTTCCCGAAAACTGCCGGGACCTAGGCTGAAGACCAACTGTTGCAGTAGAATAATGGTCCCCTCCACTGCGCCAGCGCAGCATCTTCCCGCCGGTGCCGTGCAAAAAAAAGAACAATCTTGCCTTTTCGTACATACGCAAATGCCTATGTATCCTTCGGATGGACCGCTCGCGCAGAGCATGGTCGCCGCTAAGGGATGAACATATCTCAAATATTTAGCACTTGAAAACCAAACCTATTGTCGATATATGTGAATGTCACAATATCTGAGAAATTACTTCCTATTATAAAAATATTTAATCATTAATAAAAATATCATTCATTGTATCTACACTATTTGATAAAAATATACAATCTTGGGAACTAGATAAATCCGAATTTCCAGCCACACTTTACACTGGTATTTCTTCAGTGCCACCTTTAAGGCTTTATGTGCAAGACATAACAAATCGATACCTAATATGTAAATTTTACTTTTGTGAAGCGAAAGTCAAACAAAATGTTCGAGCGCGCCTCCTCAGCGAATCGCGACGGGGCGGTGTATGCACGTCGTGCGCCTCCGGCAACACGTAAACAGGAGTACCTACCTTGTTTGGTAATGGCAGAACTTTCATCTCCGGTGTAATAAAATGTATCATCCGCTTGCCGTACGAACCGGAATTATCGCAGCGGCGAGCGTCCCTATGTCGGGATAACGTCATAATCCCCAGGGAAAGTGGATATTTCAGTTAAGGTGGACTAACTCATTCGCGGGCACGGTGCAAAACCGTGATGTTGCGCTCTGGGACCTTCTCTATTTCAAAGAAAAATAAATGAAATGAAATGAAAAAATACTTTATTTGCAGCCATACGGTACAAAAAGGCGGAAATTAATGCCATAAGGCATTCTCTACCATTCAACCTTAGAGATGTAGGAGAGGTGCAGTGAGGCGGGTAAAAAAATAAACGTAAAAAAAATTAATTAGCGAAAATATTAACTAACCTAAAAATAAGGATTTATTATATTAAAATAAATTACATACAAATATGTACATGCACTTAAACATATTAATAGGTATAAGATACAAATACACAAATATTATTTTAGAACATATGAACAGATTTACACATTTAAAAATATATATATATATATAAAATAATATATATATTTGATAAATAGTGCGAAAAAAAATACTCTTGATTTTTGAGAACAATGTGACAAGAAACAATCAGGAAGTAAGGAAATGACATTTAAGACGCTCTTTAAATATATTAATTGACTGAGATGTGCGTACATCAAGTGGAAGCTGGTTCCTCATACGCGCAGCGCTGACAGCGAAAGAATCTGTGTAGAATGAAGAACTATGTCCCGGAATAGCAAGAAGCAAATTATTTGAGGATCTGAGAGGTAGGCCATGATAACAGAGGAGTTCTATCCTATCAGTAAGATATTTAGGAGCAGCTGGATTATTCAATAAACCAAAGAGAAGGGAAAGAACATGGGTATTTCTGCGTTTACGAATGTCAAGCCAATTAAGTGAGGCGCGAAAATTAGAAATATGATCAAACTTACGCAACCCATATATATATCTTATGCAAATGTTTAGAAGTCGGTCAAGTTTGTTAAGTAGGTATTCATCTAAATCTGGATAGCAGATATCAGCATAATCAAGTATGGGAAGCAACAAAGAGTTTACGAGCGTAATTTTAGTGTTGATAGGAATAAAGTTTTGCAAACGCTTGAGAGAGTGCATGCTACCGAAAACCTTGCGACTAACTTCACTGACTTGTTTACTCCATGATAGAGTTTCGTCAATCCAGAGTCCCAGGTTTTTGACATGTTTGCTGTAAGGGACAGCAATCCCGTCAAAAACAATGGGAGGCAGACTTTGACGATCCAACTTAGCCAACATCATGTGAGAGCCTATTATGATAGCCTGTGTTTTTGATGGATTGACTAATAATCCAAACCGACTAGCCCAATCGAGAGCAGTATCTAAGTCAATGTTCATGAAAAGATAGCAGATATTACATCATCAAGTCGAAAGTGCCTATACAACTGCAAGTCATCGGCGTACAAATGGAAGCGGGAAATAAAGAGTCCAACAATGGAGTTAATAAAGACTGAGAATAAAAGAGGAGAAAGCACACCGCCTTGAGGCACACCAGCAGTGATGTCACACCAAAGTGAAGTGACATTGTCCACCCGGACGCACTGCCGACGACCCCGAAGGTAAGAAGAAAACCAATCAAGTCCTGACTGTGAAATATTCAGAGAATGCAAGGTAGCAATGAGGATATCAGCATCAACTGAATTAAAGGCACTACTGAAATCTAGCAGAACCAGAAGAGTCAGCTGACGATCATCCATGGCAAAGCGAATATCATCTGTGATTTTGACAAGGGCTGTGGTTGTACTATGACATGGACGAAAGCCAGATTGGTATGGGCTTAAAAGATCATTAAGTGTTAAAAATTGTGTGAGTTGAGTGTGAGCAGCACGCTCCAGGACCTTAGAGAGAAATGGGAGAATAGATATGGGGCGGTAGTCTTTGAACTCAACAGGTGAGTAAATTTTGGGGAGGGGAATGACATATGCTTGTTTCCAGGAAGCAGGAAAATTACCTGACGATAGAGAAAAATTAACTATGTGTGAGATTATAGGTAGAATATTATCCAATAGTGGGAAAAAGACAGGCTCCGTGATGAGGAAGATGCAACATATGATACTTTTGAGGTTACCGCGGTCGTTAGACATGTTTGAAAAATATTACGGCTTTTGACGCGGCAGGTAGAGATATTCTCCGACGTTTCGAGCTAATCATTCAGCCCGTTGTCAAGGAGGCATCCGCCGCGCTCGTGCGCAGCAGACGACTGACAGTCGCAAGATGCAACATGTCCACAAAAAAGACAATGTGCATAGTACATGATTTGGTAAGATTTACGAAAATTTTAATTACAAAACGACTTATAGCTAAAAGTAAACCACGACCGCTGTAGTCAAAAATCTAACAAAAACCAAATAGATTATAAATCTTGATTAAATAAGCTATTTCTGATGACTAATCTGTTTAAGATGTTCTTATTTTATCATTGCGTAATCCACCTCCAAAGTTATTGTATAAAACGCGCGAAAAAATCGAACTTTCGGACCTTATAACTTAGAAACCAAACACATTTTTACCATGCCAACGGTCATCAGACATCTAGTTCGATCAAATAAAGCTATTTTGAGCAAAATTTGGAATCTCTGACAAGAAATATGGGCGTGATCTTCTTTCCCCGTTTGTATGGGGAGTCGAGCGGGTTGGGCCACCTTAAAATCATCTCCTTGTTCTTCCCTTTCCTCTGAAGTCCTGTATTCCTTGGATGGCTTATCCTGTCCCGATAGTTTAACTAACTGGACCGATGGTGAAGAAAACTGCGTATTTATCACGACAGGTGGCGACCAGGCGTTCTACCCTATACGATCCGTCAAAGCTGTCAGACATCCTACAGAATAAAACAGAATAGATTGGAAAATTTTATTCAATAAGTAATTGAAATGAATAAATTTCCTCGACATTTTTCTGGAAATAAATCGTTCAAATTATGTTCAAAAATGAGGTTGTGGAAAGGAGAACATCAAAAAAAGACAACCTATAATATTTAGTTTCACACTTTGTAATGGCCAATTAATGTACAATTAGCTTGAAGACAAAAATAACTTTTCTTTTCCTACAAACCTCATTCCATCTGCATTATGTAGCGCTTCTTTCTTCTTAAAAACGTTAGTTAAACATAACGGGAATTACTGTTTTGAAGTTTCTAAGGTGCGGCATCTAGATGAAGTTTTGTGTTTTCTTCCCAATTAGTAGCTGTTTTTTACTATAAATACGAAAGACCATGGAGCTTTTAGATTTTTCTTTAATTTTTGCTAATAGGAAAAAATCACATGGTGCTAGGTCAGAGGATATGCTGGGTGAGGTAGGATAGGCACATGTTTTTCATGGAAAAAGTCGAGTGTTATGAAAGACGTGTGTGACATATTCCACCCTATTCTCTCAGAAAAAAAAAAAGAATTCACAAGTGTTCCATTTTCAAATTTATCAGAAAATAATAAATATTTACGAAAATTTATAACTTATTAGAGTCAAACGAATATGTAAAGAGTATCTAAATTCTTTCGACATGAGGTGATTATTTGACGCCATGTTTGAAAGACTCCAGGTCATATTTAGCCACACACACCACAATACCACATAATATAATAATAATACCACAGCGGGGAGCACATTCCTCAGTTTACCTGCCCGATTGAAAAATAATCTGCAGATAGTTATTATTTGGTGAATGTCGACAGTAAATGCGTGCATCCCTGTCTGATACGCGTCTTATATAATCAACATAAAATTAAGGGTATTATATAGGTATATAAACTCTGACCGTATCTATTTTGTCACTCGACCTTGTGTTTTACCCTTCTACACAAAAAAATAATTGTTTGTGCCTTTGTATTAATGAATGAACAGATTGATACTGTTGATCAAGTATAAAAAAATAGTCCGTAGAGCAAGCTGCTGTGGTCGTTGCGTTTATTGTCGTTATTCTGTCCATCCCTGTAAAAATAATTCGTAATTTTTTATACTAATTCATAAAATAAATCAAATAAGAGTCAGTAGATTATGCGCATATATGTATTGTTTCCGGTTTTTGTTATCATAGTTGCATGATGTCTTTATTATCAGCAACATTAATAATCCTTTGCATAAGCCGAATTAAAAAATCACGTCAATGAATTCGAAGATTATATTTTTTATCGCTTGGCTGATAAATTATTGATAACAGCCGTTATGAATTTCTTAAAATCTATTAATACTACTTTATATTTGCATTGCTTTGTCCAGTTGTGATCATCGTATTGTGTTGCTCTTGTTTTCTCGGATTATCAGAACAAAACTAGATACGCGATAATACTTCAAAAGGATAATTCAATCAATGCCACGGCTTAAAAATGTTAAACCCCCTGAAGATCATAGTGTTACTGTGTTTCGTCGGTTCTTTAGCAGACGCGCAGCAAACGGACTGCTTAAGATATAACCTCGAAAACAACTTCGAAGAGACGTTCCACACGGACACCGAGTGCGATGCCTACGAACTCGGCTCGTGGCAGCTCGGCGAGTATCGAGACATAGGCTTGGATCCTCCTCACGCCAACAGTTCCCGCTTCATGAGCCCGCTGCCCGCCGGGAGCTGCTCGAGCACGGTGCAGCCCGTGCGGTTCAACAGCGGCGGAGTGTTCCGAGCCTCCTGCTACCTGAACGTGCCGGCGGGGGCGGGCGTCGCCTATGCCACTTTTGTCCTCCATGACAAAACGAACGATGCAGCGTTGGGTTTGGCCTTCCTGAACTCCGGTACGAACGTAAACGGCTGGCATACACTGAGGATCAATTTAGTTGATAACGTTCCAGAGGGCTACGTGAGTACCTAATTCAAAAATATTTCTACGCAAATGTATGTATTCGTTAATTTAGTTATTGTTCTACTCTTGCAGATGTGCTGCAAGTAAAAATAATACGATTTGGCCTACTACATTTCTGCCCGTGCATGCTGTAAGAGTGACTAATAGATTTACGTTAGTGGTTTGGATTCAACGTAAAATTGTAGGTCCCCATCCTTACTTACAAGCTGGTAGAGTTATTACCGCAAAAAACTTCGTCTATTAGTTATGACTTTTTTTTCGTCTTTTTTTTCATCCACATTAATGATTTCATTTCACTGCCAAACTTTCATTTTTGGTCAAACGGTCTAAGGCAAAGAACTTTCCTTGGACTATTTTCCCGCTCGGGTGTTAATTAATTGTTTTTTCATCAGCTATAGGCACTACAATCGGCTTGTCATATTTTATAAGATGCCAGTTTAACATACACAGTGAAGAATAACTGGTAAGAAACGTGACTAGAAATGTTTTCAACGTCCACTTAGTCTAAGTTTACAAAATTAAAGTTAACAAAAACATTGGCCAATGCTTACATAGATACGAGTTATTGATGTCTGTGTGTGTAAATACATTATTTTGATTCCTTGTAACGCTAACAGTAAATTATTAATACGCCAAAACCAAAAACAAGGCCTAGAGACAGTGGCAAGGCGTGCCCTCAATATCTCCACCAATTCTTGCAAGTGAACGCTGATTATGGCCAAGTTTAAGTACGATCATAAAATTAGCGAGAGACTAGTGCGCTGTCCGTCAGGCAGCCGTACATTCTGGTCTCTCGCCAATTCGATCCATCGTAACTTCTGTCGCTCTGCTACATCTGCTACACCAGAAATGAAGTGGACTTAGTTGTATTATTTACGTGCCGGAACCCGTACAGTACAAAATCCAAGTACAAAATCCCAAAATCGCTAGGTATAATGTAGAATCCTTCCAAAAACTTTGGATACTTTAATAAGAAGGCTTTTCTCACCGGCGCAACTTAAATGGAAAAAATTAAACGTGTTTATTGCAAAACATACATCCATAGTCTTGGCGACACGCCAGAAAATCTTCTGTGGATTAGCCACTTATAAGTACCAATGACCGATAAATTAACTGTGGATTTTTCTAGTTACGCATGGCGTTAGCACCAATCTTGTACATGCGCTAATGTCCCTCAAAGATAAATGGTACCCTCACCAACTAGTTCAATACCTCTAGGGGTTTGAAATAGCACCCCTATTTTATTACCTTAGTTCTTCGATCAATTTATCGACAGATCTCTGACTAAGTTGAAACACAACGATTGACTGAGTGAGAAACCTATTAAACGCCTTATGTACGCTGACGATGATCTGTATAGTATCCAAATTGCCCGGAATATTACATTCCTGAGTGTGATTTCACGATCATATTCCAAGGCTTTGATTTCTCAGAAAAAAAACATCGTGATCCAAATCATGTCTCGAACAGACGTAGCATTATTTCTATCTGTAAATAGCTTATTAATTATTTAAAAATCAAGATATTCTGATGCCCCCTTGTAGGTAAGTTTGCCGGACCAAGGCGAAATTCGAGGGTCCATAAATAAATAAGCAAAACATGAATACTAGTACCAGGGGTTGTAACATGTCGAGAGAAGCTAAGAAAATAAGACCATAATAATATTTATTTTTGGGTTTATACATTCCAGATATTATTCGTCGGAGCTGCTCCTGATGGATCCACTTTAATTGTCGACCATCTAAGTTACGTTATAAGTGAAGAAGAAACATGCGACGTATACGAGGAGTTTATTGAATCCGATGAAGATGAAATATCTGAAGAAGAAATTACTTCTGAGGAGTCGCCAGGTACTGATGAAGAAGTTGAGACTGAAGAACAAATTGATACTGAGGAGCAGCCTGACACTGAAGAAAATATTGAGACTGAAGAACAACCGAATACGGAAGAAGTTGACACTGAGGAACAAATTGATACTGAAGAGCAACCTGAAACTGAAGAAATTATTGAGACTGAAGAACAACCGAACACAGAAGAAGTTGACACTGAGGAACAAATTGATACTGAAGAGCAACCTGAAACTGAAGAAATTATTGAGACTGAAGAACAACCGAACACAGAAGAAGTTGACACTGAGGAACAAATTGATACTGAAGAACAACCTGAAACTGATGAAATTATTGACACCGAAGAACAACCGAACACAGAAGAAGTTGACACTGAGGAACAAATTGATACTGAAGAGCAACCTGAAACTGAAGAAATTATTGACACTGAAGAACAACCGGACACAGAAGAAGTTGACACTGAGGAACAAATTGATACTGAAGAACAACCTCAAACTGATGAAATTATTGACACCGAAGAACAACCGAACACAGACGAAGTTGACACTGAGGAACAAATTGATACTGAAGAGCAACCTGAAACTGAAGAAATTATTGAGACTGAAGAACAACCGGACACAGAAGAAGTTGACACTGAGGAACAAATTGATACTGAAGAACAACCGAACACAGAAGAAACTGACACTGAAGAACAACCTGAAACTGATGAAATTATTGACACCGAAGAACAACCGAACACAGAAGAAGTTGACACTGAGGAACAAATTGATACTGAAGAGCAACCTGAAACTGAAGAAATTATTGACACTGAAGAACAACCGGACACAGAAGAAGTTGACACTGAGGAACAAATTGATACTGAAGAGCAACCTGCAACTGAAGAAATTATTGAGACTGAAGAACAACCGAACACAGAAGAAGTTGACACTGAGGAACAAATTGATACTGAAGAGCAACCTGAAACTGAAGAAATTATTGAGACTGAAGAACAACCGAACACAGAAGAAGTTGACACTGAGGAACAAACTGATACTGAAGAGCAACCGAACACAGAAGAAATTGACACTGAGGAACAACCGAACACAGAAGAAGTTGACACTGAGGAACAAATTGATACTGAAGAGCAACCTGAAACTGAAGAAATTATTGACACTGAAGAACAACCGGACACAGAAGAAGTTGACACTGAGGAACAAATTGATACTGAAGAGCAACCTGAAACTGAAGAAATTATTGAGACTGAAGAACAACCGAACACAGAAGAAGTTGACACTGAGGAACAAATTGATACTGAAGAGCAACCTGAAACTGATGAAATTATTGACACCGAAGAACAACCGAACACAGAAGAAGTTGACACTGAGGAACAAATTGATACTGAAGAACAACCGAACACAGAAGAAATTGACACTGAGGAACAACCGAACACAGAAGAAGTTGACACTGAGGAACAAATTGATACTGAAGAGCAACCTGAAACTGAAGAAATTATTGACACTGAAGAACAACCGGACACAGAAGAAGTTGACACTGAGGAACAAATTGATACTGAAGAGCAACCTGAAACTGAAGAAATTATTGAGACTGAAGAACAACCGAACACAGAAGAAGTTGACACTGAGGAACAAATTGATACTGAAGAGCAACCTGAAACTGAAGAAATTATTGAGACTGAAGAACAACCGGACACAGAAGAAGTTGACACTGAGGAACAAATTGATACTGAAGAGCAACCTGAAACTGATGAAATTATTGACACCGAAGAACAACCGAACACAGAAGAAGTTGACACTGAGGAACAAATTGATACTGAAGAACAACCGAACACAGAAGAAACTGACACTGAAGAACAACCTGAAACTGATGAAATTATTGACACCGAAGAACAACCGAACACAGAAGAAGTTGACACTGAGGAACAAATTGATACTGAAGAGCAACCTGAAACTGAAGAAATTATTGACACTGAAGAACAACCGGACACAGAAGAAGTTGACACTGAGGAACAAATTGATACTGAAGAGCAACCTGAAACTGAAGAAATTATTGAGACTGAAGAACAACCGAGCACAGAAGAAACTGACACTGAAGAACAACCTGAAACTGATGAAATTATTGACACCGAAGAACAACCGAACACAGAAGAAGTTGACACTGAGGAACAAATTGATACTGAAGAACAACCGAACACAGAAGAAACTGACACTGAAGAACAACCTGAAACTGATGAAATTATTGACACCGAAGAACAACCGAACACAGAAGAAGTTGACACTGAGGAACAAATTGATACTGAAGAGCAACCTGCAACTGAAGAAATTATTGAGACTGAAGAACAACCGAACACAGAAGAAGTTGACACTGAGGAACAAATTGATACTGAAGAGCAACCTGAAACTGAAGAAATTATTGAGACTGAAGAACAACCGAACACAGAAGAAGTTGACACTGAGGAACAAATTGATACTGAAGAGCAACCTGAAACTGAAGAAATTATTGAGACTGAAGAACAACCGAACACAGAAGAAGTTGACACTGAGGAACAAACTGATACTGAAGAGCAACCTGAAACTGAAGAAATTATTGATACCGAAGAACAGCCGAACACAGAAGAAGTTGACACTGAGGAACAAATTGATACTGAAGAACAACCTGAAACTGATGAAATTATTGACACCGAAGAACAACCGAACACAGAAGAAGTTGACACTGAGGAACAAATTGATACTGAAGAACAACCGAACACAGAAGAAATTGACACTGAGGAACAACCGAACACAGAAGAAGTTGACACTGAGGAACAAATTGATACTGAAGAGCAACCTGAAACTGAAGAAATTATTGAGACTGAAGAACAACCGAACACAGAAGAAGTTGACACTGAGGAACAAACTGATACTGAAGAGCAACCGAACACAGAAGAAATTGACACTGAGGAACAACCGAACACAGAAGAAGTTGACACTGAGGAACAAATTGATACTGAAGAGCAACCTGAAACTGAAGAAATTATTGACACTGAAGAACAACCGGACACAGAAGAAGTTGACACTGAGGAACAAATTGATACTGAAGAGCAACCTGAAACTGAAGAAATTATTGAGACTGAAGAACAACCGAACACAGAAGAAGTTGACACTGAGGAACAAATTGATACTGAAGAGCAACCTGAAACTGAAGAAATTATTGAGACTGAAGAACAACCGAACACAGAAGAAGTTGACACTGAGGAACAAACTGATACTGAAGAGCAACCTGAAACTGAAGAAATTATTGATACCGAAGAACAGCCGAACACAGAAGAAGTTGACACTGAGGAACAAATTGATACTGAAGAACAACCTGAAACTGAAGAACAACCTGAAACTGAAGAACAACCGGACACAGAAGAAGTTGACACTGAGGAACAAATTGATACTGAAGAGCAAATTGATTCTGAAGAGCATCCTGATACGCACGAACATAGTGAAACTGAGGAACTACCAGATACTGAAGAATCAAGCAAGACTCAAGAACAATCTGAATCTGAAGAAACACTCGAAACTGAAGAGCAAGTAAGCGGTGAAGAGGACAACACGGAAGAGAATAATGATACTGAAGAGGAAGGTGACAGCCCTGCTGAATCAAGACCATTTTGGAATGCACTGACCATAACCGGGATTACAATTCTCAGCGCTCTGTTATTACTCGGCGTGGCTGTATTATTTTACAAACTAGGGCAGAGACGAGCTAGGAAACAAGTACCACCTCCTCTTTTCTTGGAAGACGTAGAACCACCTAAATCGATCATTGTTCCTCGAGTCACCAAAATTTATAACCACCCAACTGATTTACACTACAATAAAAATGACCCAGGGTTCTTCACCTGATATTCTTCTTCCTCGTCACTTAATTTCAACTTTAATTTATGAACCCTTTTAACGTCTGATGCTTGTTGCCTTGTTTTTTTTTATTCTGACTAAATAAGGTACTACAATCACACATCACAAGCATTAAATATACAAAAAAAAACATAGTTTAATTAGATTTACGTTGCGCAGTAGCGTACCTAATTGATCGTCGTTTCACCTTCAAAACGAGTTAGGTAACGTCAAGACCGCAAGAATCGTGACCGGTGAGAAAAGAAATAAGTGGCATGTCGGGTAACGTGGGTCGCCACCGCCTTATGGACGCTTTATCCTTATAATCCTACAGGAAGCCTGCTGAGCGTCGTGTGCCACACAGTCAGATCATTACCACGACCACCAAAATGCTTCACAAAATACTTCTACGACTATCTTTGGGTTTAATTTCGGTTAGCAGATTTGAGAAAGAAGAAGGGTTTCATTGAATTGCAAATCAATGCTCATTCGCTAATTGATGGCCAATTTCCTTCCTTTTTTGATCTGAATGTAAACCTAAGAACAAACTAATGATTTCCAAACCGTAACATTTCAAAACAATGCGCCCGGACGGTACAAATAAGAAAAAAAAATTTTTTTCACTAAGACCAAATGGAACAATAATAAATCAATGATTTTATGTTGTTGTTTTAAAGACAACAAGCTCTGTCTGTCAACAGGCTCTGCTCGGGTAAATGTCGATTTGGACTGATGTCGGGCTGAAATATTTCCTGTTCCTCATACAAACTTTCATCCCTTATTTCACCCCTTTCAAGGTTTGATTTTCGCACAAAATGTAGGCTATATCCGTCTCTAAGGTCCAGGTTTCTCCATACAGAAATTCATCAAAATTGGTTCAGCTTATTAGGTGCGAAAAAATAACAGACAGACAGTCAGACAATTTTTTTGCATTAATTATATTAGTATGGTTTTATTTTATAAAGTTTATAACGGGTATTCAAAGTTTATGATTTAGAACAAAGGTCCATTGTATTTAGAAAGTATTTTCAACATAATGTCTGCATTTTGCTCAACCACAAAGTGACGAATTCGGAATTGTTCACATTGATTTTTTGCAGGTAAATTTGTGTTTTAGGATAACATATTTTCAACTGAAATCTGTATTGCATCATGTTATGTAAAATATAAATAAATTCGCTGTAAGTTGTAAGAAAGTTTATTTTATGATACTCTTTAGATTACCGCGGTCGTTGACGCGGCGGGAGGAGATATTCTCCGACGTTTCGAGCCCATCGTTCAGCCCGTTGTAAAGGAGGCAGCCACTACGTCCGTACGCAGCAGCCGACTGAGGCCTATAATCCACCAAAGCGGAGCTGGGGGAGCGGAGCGGATATGTGTTTAAACAACCAATCAGATTTCGTTATTTACCAATCTCCGCTCCGCTTAGCTGCAGTGGACACGGCTCGAGCTGAGCGGAGTGGAGATGTGTCAATTTGTATGGGCCTTGCAATCAAAGTGGAGATGCGAGCGGTATCTAGTGAGCCGGCAGCCGGCGGCAGCGGCGCGCTGCTAGTCTCGCATTCTTTGGTCTCGCCTCGCTACCCACCTGGCCGCACTATACTGTCCTCTCGCCACGTACTAAGCTGGCCCATCTCCTCGCTCGCCGGCGCACACAGCACCGCCCCAGCCAGCACACGTCTCCGCTCAGCTTCAGTGGACACACACAACCCGCTAGGCATCTCCGCACCTGTCCGCTTCGCCCAGCTCCGCTTTGGTGGATAATGGGCCTGACAGCAAGGCTCGCCGTGGTCGTAGATCGTAGCTGTGGGTGCGGGTGGTTGCGGAATTCTCTTGGGCAGCGTTCCTGACAGGCAGTATCCTGATATAGCGGCTGCCTCCTTCACAAACAGACGTAGGCTGAACGATCGGAGAATGTCTCCTCCCGCTGCATGAATAGGCGTAAGTTTTCAAAGTTTACGTTTTCTATTTGACATTGTCTAACTCTACGTGTGGTTTTAATTATCAACGGTGTCCTTAAATATATAAAAAAATATTAAAGTGTTTTTGTTTTATTTCTAGTATTAGACTCAAAAGTCCTCAAATAACAAAATTAATATCGACTAAAATGTAAAAACTGAGCAACATTTTAAACAATAACTTTTAAACGTACTTACATAATGTTAACGTGTTCGTCAAAATATTAAAAAATAAACTCGTTTTGGTGGGTCGTTCATTTTATTCGCTTGGGCCACTAAATTGGATTAAATATAAATGAACCAGCAATCCAAACTGCCCTTTAGTTCTTTCAATATTACCTTATGATAACTAACGACATACAACAATACATAACTAAATACGTGAATTCATTCAGTCTTCCTACCTGCGGATGGACCCACGTTGAAAAGTGGTTCGCTATCCATGCAGCGCTGCGCGTACGTGAGTAGGATCAACAGTCCGAATACTTTCGGAATTGTGTATAAATCAGGGGGTAAAAATACAAATGATTGGGGATATCATTGCTCAGATTGGCGATTTAATCTCGCTCTAAGCATGGAGCTGAAGAAATAACAGGAGAACGGATGGAACTAAAAAAGTGTCGACACGTCTTTGGACTTTTTTTCGGCATATATTCTTTGGTTCCGGCACTCACTGAATACATCATTAAAAATGAAGAATGACTTATCGACCATCTGGTTTATTGAAAAATAATTCTTATCTTTATCAATTTACCTACCAATTTGGGATACTTCAATTTTGATTTTTTTCCGTTTTCATCACTGCGCTACAAATGTCTACGGCGATATAATGTTGTAAGCTTAGATGAAAAAGAATGGATACGGTACCTCAATACTGACGATAGTTCAAAAGCGTTCCTATTTTTAAAAAAACTCACACACCTATACTTTTACATGCACACCAAACTCTAATACGTAAAGGGTAATAGAGCAGGACTAAGGTATAAGGAAATGCATCATGCGAAAAAGTGACAAATAGATTCATCTAGTCGCGGAAGAATGAAATGAGACAACAATTTCCTTAAATTGAATTAGTTATAGCATGAGAAAAAGGGATGGTGACATTTGTGACGTTTGGTCGTAGATATAGTGCAAAATTCATCCGAATCCATCATGACACATCAACGATGCGTCAAAACTAAATGAAAAATGAAAGTGAAAACGGCAGCGTTGCCAAAAATTATCACAAAAATAAATAACAATATATTGTATTGTACATTAAAATATTAAGGTTCCTATTTTGTGATAGTGGTCAGAACAAGTAGTACCATGATTGTATAGTTAACAAGGCATCAAATAATCTTTTCGCGAATTTGCAAGCGGGAAAATGAAAAAAAGATTAATGAAATAATTCTTTAAACCATCGTTTTTCTGAGTAAAAATCATCGATATTAAGGATAAATTAATAAAGTCGAATATAAACATTTTATAAATATTTAAATCATAAAATAAAATAAACACAAAGGGAATCATTAATGTATTGCAAGTATGGGTCAAACATTGCAAAACAAATAATATTGATTATTCTTGAATTGTCCATGTTAGCATTTTATGCATTTAAAAATTTCGTTCAATGCGTTTTAGATGCTAAAAAATAGTCCAAATAATAGTCACAGTGTTATGTAAAACCTGTTGATAATTATTGCCGTTCGCCGTAAATGTGTGATGGTATTTTGATAAGCCCCTAAGTTCTTTCTTTTTACATTTTTTTTATTTCCTTCAAATAGGTTCAGTTTATTACGCTTTTGTCCTTTTGTCGCGGCTTTAATCCCCGGATTGGTTTTATGTACATGATAAAGTTTTACATTTACATATTTTTATATAATAGCCCTAAGAAGATGGAGTCTATGATTAAATGTAGCAGGTTGAAGAAATGAATACTCATTCAATGACAAAAGGACATTTGAGCCAAGAAACGACTTGAGAATTTTAATCTTTATGGAAACGAGCTGTCTGTCACATGTAAATTTTGACCATTTTCAAGGATGTACCTTTTTATCACAGCCTCAGAACTAAGACATAATGAGACATTATACAAACATCCTAAACGACATTATAAAAAATAATATACAGTACGTAGACTATTGTTTGTGGCAGCCCTACTTGTTTTTAAAATAAAATTTAGTTCAATACGAGTATATAATACTGAAATGAAAACAAAAATAAAAATCAAACTGACAATTTAAGTTTGCTTGTGCCAATCCTGTTTGCGCCTTTACAACACATAAAAGGTTTCAGGTCAACTAAACTAAAAATATACTGAATATGCTTGTACTTACACATGGAATGTGATTACATTGCTCTTGTTGTGCTTATTAGTGTTATTTCGACATTTGTCAACCACACAAGACATTTTGAAGGCATTTTGTTGATATTTTGAAATCTTGCCCAACTAACGCGCATGGATTGACGTTTGACACCGACTGAGAGCATATGAGCTGACTGAGCGTATTTTTGACGGACCGTAAAATTTTTTTAGTCCCTTATCCATTCCTTTTTCATCTAATGTTGTAAGTCGCGTGGCGTCATTTTTTGCGCGCTCGTTGTATGGAAGTTATTTCTCCATACATTCTCCACCTCCATGGCTCCAAGTCAGTTCCAATAATGTTTTATTTCAAAAAGGATTTCTATTTGTTGCAGTTAATAAATGCCAGTACAATATAATTTCCAAACTAAAACTATCTGTGGCCAGTACAAAGATAAATTATATATATCGTGTACTAAAATAAATCAATACGATACGGCATGGTTTTCATAATTGTATATAGGCTACGTTAAGTTTTTGTATGCAACCGGACATGGATGGCTCAAAAATCATCTCATGGAAACAAGGTGCAATTCCAGGACCTTATATTTCAAGGCTACATTGAACTGGTTGGAAAACATATACAATTCAACTTACAATATATATTTTCAAGATTGTTCCGCTAAATATTATACATTCTTAGGCCGCGAGAACCAGCTTAAGGCATTTTTAATTAATCAATAATTATGTATGATAGTGAGTTCCTTAAATATTACCGCGAGAGTTGGGTGTGGCAGATGAGGCACGAATGTAGAACAAATGCGTTCCTTGAGGAAAATATGCGGAGTTAATCAACGATAAAATTCGAAATTATGGTAAGAGAGGAGTGTCAATTAAAAACTGATGTTGTGACGAGAATCAAGAAGGGAGTATTAAGATGGTTTAGACATTTGGAACGAAATAAAGACGACACACAAAGGATATTTCAAAGTTTGTATGGGCTAGAAAATCGTCACTAATTGAAGTGTTTTTGGATCGAACTAACTTGGTTAATTTTTTTGACTAAGGTGAACCCGAAATTTTCAGAACACTGCAAACTCATAGAAACGTCAGCAGATGCATCTAAATTCTCAGTGATGCATTTACTGAAGTGATTACTTTTTTCGCAAATAACATCAGTCTTGTTTAGTGCAGCGCGCTGGGCGTCACTTCCTGAGCCAAAGATTCGTGGTTCGCGTAGCATCGCGTTCCTTTTTTTATTTTATGATGGGTTGCAGGTTATTCTTAGATTTTCTAGCTCGTTTTATTTATTTTATGATGGGTTGCAGGTTATTCGTAGATTCTCATCAGATTTTAGTGTGCAAACCACCGTAGAGAGTTATTCTAAAGGATAAAATAAGCATATTGCTGGTTCAAGCACTTCGTATAAAAGTCACATGCAATAGTATTTGAACTGAGATTTTTATTTGAGATTATAAAAAAAGTTGTAATATGTAAAATAAGCACATTATTACCTTCACCTGCACATTAATCCGCAGTGTTGTGTGTATTCAAGAGTTGGGAAAAACGTACGAGACACCAAGTTGTTTAACTTGGTGTCTCGGCACAAAATACTCATATGGTTTTATTGACGGCTGTGACTAGATTTCGCAATATACAAATTCGATTTTATGCAACAAAAGATATGCGGTCAACTATCTAAAAAGCATAAAAAGTGGATATCGAGAAAGACGTGGAATTCGAGAGAACAAGCACAACATATTATCACTAGTATGCAATAGATGGCGCAGCGCATCGAATGATTATTTTAGCTAAAATATATTATGTATCAATGTATTTATGAAAATAAATATAATTGTACGGGTAGTGGCACAATTTACCTAATTGAAGAAAATATTATAGCAATAAATGACGAACATTTCTACAATCGTAAATTGTTTAAATATCTGATAGCAGATTGCTCTACTTTTTCTGCTATGGAATTAATTGTTCAACGTCTGTTTGGTTTGAATTATATTAACGGGGAGTTATCATGCAAGTTTAAATATTTGAAAATTCTAATCATTAAAAATAATGATGGTTTCGAATACTATCGATAACATTTCTGTTACACTTAAAAAGTTACTGCAGCTCCGGTTGGATATCTCCTTTACAGAGCAGAAGTGAGAGGATGTGTATTACCCGGGCGACCTAGGAGAACGTACCGAGACCAAGTCAATGTTTTAGTTCGTAAAGATTTGTATGAAAATATGTTGGTATTGAAGCGAAAGAGGTGTGCAGTGGCTATACCCCTCCGGACAAGCGGCGTAAAGGTTTGTATTTGTTTATTATGACCCTTAGTATTAACACCCAAAATGTATTAATATAGAGGCCGGACGGACGGTGATGTTAACGCAGTGTATTTATTGGCAACATATGCGTAGCGAACCTTTCGAATGTGCTCACATTACCACCAATAGAGCGCGTCTCAACGTCGTCGTTTCGCGGTTCAGCAAATCCACAATTAGTCACCGAGGTATCTTTCGTAACTTCTCGTTTTAATAAATACTTTTCTCTTGTTTTGATAAATAAATAATATTTTTATATGTCAAATGCGCAAGTGATAACAAACCTTCGGAATAAGGCAGAGGAATTAATCGCTCGACCGGTGAATGTACGGTGAATAACGTGATTGGAGGTAGCTTAGATATTATCATCATCACCTTTTATTTGTTTAGCTTTAATAATATACGTTGCCACTCGCTTCCTTCCTTCCTCGCTGTATGTAGCAGACGAAAAATGTCAACTTTCTTTCACGTAATGCTCAAGAATGTCTAATCAACTTGTAGTAATTTTTACATCCGTTTGACTAGCAGCCTGTCTGTCGTTGAAAGTTTTCTATCATTACCAACGAGGGAAGGAATGTTGTCAGAATATCGGGAACCACAACGCAAGAAAAGTTGAAAGACTATTCTCAATTATTTTACTATGTAGCTTTCTATTTTATTATTCCTTTCATGGTAACTGGTTTATTTTTAGATAGGTTGTTGTTTCATTAATGTTGTACAAAGGTCATACTTTGAAACACAATAACCAGATTTCAAAAATAGTCATAAAATAATTGTTCTGCACATTTATCCTGTCGAGGACAAATTTAAAAACTAAAATGTTTTATGTTTTTATTCTCAAAAATATATACTATGTTTCAATGTATGTCCTACAAGGACCAACAAGTACCAACAAAATTATCGGGTTGTTACTTTCAATACGTAATTTAATTATGGTTATGGTGCTGTATCTACAACAAACACAAAAACAACAATCGTTGTTATTGATATTATGTCTGCCAACAGAATTAATATGTTAAATAAATAAGGGAAACAGCTAATCTGGTTGTATGTAGCTGCACACCCCCTCTTGTGTCCCGCGCCGCCGTCTCTATGCGGATCGGGTGGTGCGGGCCGCGCCCCTGGAGCTGCAATGGGGTGCAGGGATTGCAGGATCGGGAATCAGGAACCGATCCTGAAACAAACACAACATATAACTCGTAAAAAGCACTAATATTTCGGCATTCGCCGTTATCAAACTCTTTTGTTTAGACTCTTTTATCCAGGGGCTCCAGGAGCGCGGCTCGCGCCACCCGATCCGCATAGAGACGGCGGCGCGGGACACAAGAGGGGGTGTGCAGCTAGAAACCACCAGATTAGCTGTTTCCATTAATTCTGTAGGCAGAAATAATATTAATTTAATTATGGCTGATGATGATATTTTTAAAGATCTGAAAAAATATCTTAAGACTTTAGCATAATTAATTTACCTGTAGAAGCAGTTTCGAAACTAAAATACCGCAACTGGCGGATGAGATTCATAACAGCAGTTTAGCAGCAAAGAATCGCCTCGTTATAACGAACTCTAGATAGAAGATTTTCAGCCGACAGTGAAGTATCAGGGACGGGAGGTCATTCCACGTTCATTTCACGGGCAATTTGGCGGCCTCTAGTGTGCGCGCGTGCGTTCGTTGAATGAGACCTTATCGGGACATTAGGTGCCGCTCTCGGGTGGAAAGTATTACATTCCATGCTTCATTCAATACTTAAGTAAATATACTTTTTTTAGGGTTCCGTACCCAAAAGGTGAAAACGGAGCCCTAATACTAAGCCTCCGCTGTCCGTCCGTCCGTCTGTCACTGGGCTGTATCTCATAAACCGTAATAGGTAGGCAGCTGAAATTTTCACAATGTGTGTATTTATTTTGCCGCTGTAACAACAAATAGGTAAAATAAAAAATAAAAATAAATTAAAGCCCCCCCTTACCCCCATACAAAAACGTGATTTTTTTGTGGTAAATATTGTACGATGGTACGGAACCCTTCGTGTGTGAGTTTTACCTAACTGGCTAGGTTTTACATTTACATTGGTTTAATATGTTTTAGATTTAAGTTTTCATTTATTGTGTTAGTTAAATTTTTCTGTTATTAAACGTGCAAGAATTGGGCTATTTGAAGAAAAATATTGCGTTTTTATATTACTTGAAAAATATTTACATAATCACATATTTCTTAATAAATCATAGCAAACTAAAAAACAATTAAAGAAAACTTTTTCATTTGTTACGCACGGAGCAGGCAAAATACATGACCAGACGTGATTTTTAAAAATTGTTATCTAAACTTCCCCGTCTTCAGGAAAACTGAAATATATAAATTGTAATATGATTAAATATGTACAAACTAACTAAACTTGTTTCATAGAGGAACATTCAACTCTTCACTGCGTTTTTTGCCCATACTAGAATGGACATTTTCTTTTAATAAAAAAAATGCCAGTTATATTGTATAAGGGTCGCCTTCATAAAGTCCAAAAAACATAAGGTCCAAAACCCAGAACATCCAAAATTATGTATTTTTGCATATATTTATAAATGCAAATATTATAATCTAACTTAACCTAATTGAAAAAGTTCCGTATTCATTAGTGTTTTGGACGGTATGGGTTTTGGACCTTGTGCTTTTTGGACTTTTGGATGCGTCCCCTTGTATAACATTAATAGACCAATCAATAAATATAAAATCTTTATTTAAAATGTATCGTTGTGAAACATTATTTTCAGCTGCGACCAGTTTCTGATAGTTCTACCGTGAAAACTGAATTGGCAGCGTGTCGACGCCGACGCCGACGCCGCCGGTTGACTTCCCCTGAAAGTTTGACCATGCATCACGTGCGCCGCCGCCGCCGCCGCACTGCCGACGTGCGACGTTTCTGTGAAACACGAGCCCGAGCTTGAAGAAAACGAACAACGCTGAAAATTTATTGAGATGAACATTGGAGCTGAACGCCTAATACATGAGCTTTATTATGCTTGTCTACTCTAAAGTTCTGAAAAGTATTGGCTTTAGCACAAATCTTTATTCACATGAGCGTCTTTGATTTCAGACGCGCCTTAGTGGGATACAAAGTGGAATATATAAAAGAGCAGCAGCACAATACCACCAGATAAGCTGTCCATCTCATACATGTTTTAGATTATACATGCTTCGTTCAGCAATTTATTCTCGAAAACTTTAAGGTTTCTAAGATATTTTTTTACAAGATGCAAAGTATCATGTTGCAGTAAAGCGCTTGAAACCACGACTTAAGGCTGTCGTTAAGTTACAAGAAATCTAAGATTTAAAATTTTTAAAAAATGTATTCTTTGTTCATTAGCTAAGGCACAATGTTGCACGGCGACTGCCATTAAAATAGAGAAATCGTCTTCTAGGTTCTAACGTTTCCCTACCCCTAAACATTGTCAGATTTTAATCAAATTCGTCATATCACTTGAAAAAGTTTCATTCTATGTCGGTGTGTTTTGATTTTTTCGTAAATATCTGTATTTTTCAGTAAAAATAAAATAAAATTAATGTAAAAACAGACAACTTTTTTCCAAAGATTATTAGCCAATATTTTCCAATCTAAAGGATGTATTAAAAAATTAAAACAAATAGACATATATTTCTATAATACATTTTAGAATGTAAAATTTCAAAAGCCTAGTAAAACATTAGGAGCATGGAAATAGTTATCGCCCGTAGTATGGGAAATCGATAGGGTAACGACTCTCTTAACAGCTGGAATGGATATCTTTTCATCAATTTATTTATGCTTTCATTGGATAAGATATTAAGGTTTCCCCCATTTTATCGAGAGCAGTCAAGGTTCCAAAATATTTTTATCTGACAGCCATTGCACTTGGAATATTGATGTTTATTTTCAAAATATAATTCAAATGTTTCCTAAAGAAAATATTGTTGGTAACATTAAATTTGCCTTTAGTTTAATTGTAAGCCAAAACAATATTTTGATGCTTGAGAGATTCGAAGAATGACCTGCTGCGAATACTGGATTGACCATCGAATCTGGAGTATATTTCGTTTCATTTTTCACCTCTTTCGTCGAGCATAAGAACAATGGAAGCACCACCGGGCTAAATTCTATTTTTCTAATGGAAAACCCAGAAGTCTGGAACATTATTACTTAAGGCAATAATTTCCGCAATTATTTAACCACAATTTGGCTTGCAAATTAAATATTTCATCATTTTATTTTCATTGGCACAAACTGGAATCTACCGGGAAAGCGGAGCAGGCGTCGCTTCGTCGCCTCGTGAGCTGGCTACATGACGCTCCCACTGGCGCGGCTGAGGGAGTGAGGGGGTGGGGGAGGGGCGGGGAGGGGACCGACGGACAGTAATTACTAAAGTTTTTCTCTTTGGGCGCACCGATTTGGCTCTGCTGCGTCATTACATCTAAATGTCTTTTAATTATTTTGCAGATGTTACCTTTATGACGAATACCAACCATTTGAATGTGAAGTAAAATACACTTTTTAGGGTTCCGTAGCCAACGGAACCCTATTACTAAGCCTCCGCTCTCCGTCCGTCCGTTCTTCCGTCCGTCCGTCCGTCCGTCCGTCCGTCCGTCTGTCACAGGGCTGCATCTCGGTAACCGTAACAGATAGACAGCTTTTCACAGAGTGCGTATTTATTTTTCCGCAATAACAAAAAAAAATAAAAAATATGTTTACTTGTGAAAACTTGTTAGTCTAGTTTTTTATTATATTGTTATTTGTGAATTTGATGTTTCGTTGGCTGTAAGTTTTCCTTCCAATAAATAAATAAATAAATATTTTTTTACCCCCCGCCCTCATACAAAAAAACATGATTTTTTTGTATTAAATCTTGTACGATGGTGTGCGAGTCCGACTCGCACTTGGGTGTTTTTTCGTTTATCTAGGCTTCCATTCGGTCGATTTCAATCATTCGATTAGACTGACTGGTCCGGATGCCTCCGACATTAAGTTGTGCCTTTCGCCCGGTTATTATTAGAGCAATAAACGTAAATAAATTGATTTTTTTTGTATTCGTGCAAAGTTAGACTATGCTGATTAAATCGTTATTTGTACTGGTTTACACATTAGTGTATATTTACTTCACAGTAGATTCTACATGTATAACTATATTATATTTGTCTCTAAAGTGAGAAGATTGGATTAACATTTTATCATGGTATACACCACGCGAGCTCGAATTATCATGGTCATATAAAATAAAAGTAGCGGAAGTATGTTTTGTTTGCCGTAATATTTGATGTTAATATATATTTAGTATTTATTAGTATAGATATTCTTACCTATGTATTCTAAGTATGCATTACAATTGCACTCTACAATCTATGAGATATATATCTTCTCTTTAACATGAACATAATAAAGTTTCACCGAAAAAGATTTTCCATCAAAAACAATTTAGCGAACGAAGTCGTTTGATGGAAAAGTTGATTCCTCCGACGCGTCGGGTCGGGGCGGTGCGGGGCGCGGCGGGGCGCGGTGGGGCGGAGGCGACGCGCGGTGACGGAGGCGTATGGAAGTTGTTAACTGAATATAATATTGTTGGAAACATTTTTGTCCCTTCTAGAACAAAGTTAGGGGACGGCGAAGGAGCGACCTATACTGCCTCAGAATAACCCCATTACATGGAAAACTGTCTGAGTTAGGAAAAAGTCTATCGTCTCTTTAACTTAGTATGGAACATTACGGTATCTAAAAATTTTTACTTTTTTTAAGTTCAAGTATATTAATACGTTTTCTTTTGAACGTTTTTAATTTTTGTTACAAATTGGGTACGAAATATACGAATAATGTTTAAATTTCGAAATATAATTATATCCTTAACCCTTCGAAATGTTTACATACAGGATGTTTGGCACATCGAAGGATTTTTTGTAGGTAATAGGGGTCATTTGTCATACCTATGATACCGTTTGTAAAATGTCACGTGATATCAAGATACGGTTTTGTTTTTTACTTTGAAAAATACAGATAATCAAACTTTAAACAAGTACTTTAAAGAAGTAAATGATATTAAGAAATATTTAAGTGATTATATAATGTAACCTTGTTCTAGAAAAAATAACTATTTTCATGAAACAAATACAATAAAAAATACTTATGACCTCCCAAATTCCCGAGGATGAGTAAAAATATGACAACATCATTCTTTTTATACGAAAAACCGGTGTGTGTGTGGCTGGGCTCATAAAAAGAAACCACGCTCAGCGAGGCACCATACCAGCGAATTTGTGGACTATCGCTGAGCTATTGAGCTTGTTTAATTAACGTTTGAAGACTCCCACGTTACAGGTTTGAGGAAAGACACACGCCCTCAGACTTTATTTATCCCGGCAAAAATTAGTTTGAGAAACGGTTCAAAAGTCTAATGTCAACCACAAGAGGTGCTCTTTTTGCTTTATTCATAAACAAAAAACTGACAACAATTTTCTTTCTTAGTTTAGGTGCTTTCCAATCAAAACCTTGCCCCACTCCCCTTGCCCCCTCTAGTGACCTGCGCCAATCTTTGTGACGGGCTGCGGAGGCTTGCTCGGATGTCAGGAGCAGTACCGGAGCTGAGGCGCAGGGATACAGGAAGGACAAGATCGAAAACAGCATCTAAAAGTAAGTTATCTAATAGCTAGAAGCAGAAATATTTGAACCTGATGTATTTATTTTTTAAAATATATTTTGAACACAATGTTAGTTTTTTTTTATGTGACTGGACATGGATGGCTAATACCACACCTTCTGGTCATGGTATTAGCCCAACACACCACATGGGAACTTGGTTCCATGCCAGGACCTTCCTTATATTTTACATACATATTTTATATACATTGATCATAAAATAAGGCTAACATTTAATAGCATCTTAGGAAGTTCTTTAGAAATACCTCCAAAAAATTCTCATGTTCGAGAGTAGAGCGGCACCTACACCCGGAGTCTTATATCGAAACCTAATTTCTGAAGATATATGGGCCCTCGTATGGGCCTCCCAGTTTAGATTACTCGATATTATCATACCGAGGTCTCATTGAGATTCGATTGCCTATATGTGTACTGTAATTATGGATTTTTGGATCTGATGTCCAAAACGGTATAATTCTTGATATTCAGCGACAGGCACTCCTTTTTCAGTTTGACGAAGCCATACAGAGGAATCTGTGTTTGGTGGTAACCGATAATTCGATTTCCATAGTACATATTGCCATCGATAAAAATAGATATAGGTATCAAGTTTTATTAGGGGTTGAAATCTATCAGAAAAATGCCAAAGGAGATTGAGCCCATAGATTCTTGCGGCACACTACATTATATGCATCAGACCCTTTTTAATTCACTCTCACATGGAATATTCCATCAGAGCCCAAAGAACGCAATAAGAGTTTCCCACCTATCCCGAACTGCTGCAATTTCTAGCATCGACTCAAAAAAATTCATGTCAGGTCGCATACAAAAAAAGTAATATTGGTAAAAATTTCCAATCTCAACGGCATATGATACTATCAATATATGTTACTATTTCATTGAGTTTCCCGCGCAGAGCAAGACAATCTGGAACGCTGGATTAGATATGACATGGATGACAACTAACAAAGTGTAGGCATAGATGTATGTAAGGTAGTTATTGTGGTTTGAAATATTACTGAGGAGGGTGTTATTTATACTTTCCAAGTGGCCAACTTGCACAATATTGATTTTTATCCGTGTTACAAAAAATAGATAAAACTTTTCCTAGAAGATACAGTTGTCATAGGATCAGTGAAGCGGAAAGAGAGCATTGGAGCCTACAATTTGTTATGCGGCCTCCGGGGTGAGGGGGATGGAGGAGGCGGTGGTGGCGGCGAGAGCTTCGTGCGAAGAGCAGGTGTTCGCTTCTCAGAGCTATTAGCTTTAATAAATGTTAATATTTAATTGTTAATTTTCTCTATTGTCCTCTACAGCGTACAAATAAAATTATATTGTTGAATTATATGTAAGCAGTTGACTTTGCTAATATTTATTTATTTATCTAAATGTTCAAAAAAGTTACGTGTGCCACCAATACAATAACGAGTTACCCTATGGTAATTGGTACTACATCTTTAACCCTCCTGTAACAGAGCCCGTCATAATTTTAGGTTTAATGGTGTTTTTATATAACTCGAGATTGACGGCATATAACATTCCTACCGTTATGATATTAGCCCAACATACACAGAGGAAATAAGTGCCAAGACTTTCCTTATATTGCAAAGGTATATTTAATTCGAAGATAAACATGAAAGATTTTCATTGCCACTTAAACCTTCGCTGTTTGAATACGATGGTGTAAACCCATTATTAACCCTCTAACTCTACCGCTTGCTATCATATTTAAGAAAGAGGATTTAGTTTAATATGGAGTCCGAAGTACGAACCACAAATCACGTTGTCGCCTCCTAAGTCATGCACAGAAAAAACCAAGTGCGAGTCGGACTCGCACACGAAGGGTTCCGTACCATCGTACAATATTTAACACCAAAGAAACACGATTTTTGTGTGTCCTTTTAATTTTAATATTTATTTTATTTCACCTATTTGTTGCTATAGCGGCAAAATCAATACACACTCTGTGAACATTTCAGCTGCCTGCCTATTACGGTTCATGAGATACAGCCCTAAGACAGACGGACGGACGGACGGACAGCGGAGGCTTAATAATAGGGTTCCGTTGGCACCCTTTGGGCACGGAACCCTAAAAATGAAGTAGGCTAGCATGTAATCTATTTACATTTTCATCTCTGTACATAAAAATCTTATAAAAATCTTAAACATATGATATTTCTTACCAGCGCCCTCTCCCGTCACTGCCAGAACCATTTACCCCGTCATTGAATTAAGGTCGATTACAAATTTTGCCTCGGTGGGTGTGATGAAAACGTTACATTTTGCATTTTGCAACGTGCAAAATTGCCTGAAATAAACCATTTTATTATTAACTAGAAATTAGGTAATGTATTTGTAAAATAAAAAATATATCGTTGATGTGCATTGGTTTGTATGTAATGTATTCTGTAACGTGAATTGCAACGCCATTTTTGTATCTCTAGGATTTATCGAATTTTGTTATCTCTATTCAACACTGGTATGATATTATATCAATCTATACCTTGCTCTATAATCTATGTAACTGCTAGGTTCTTTCGAAGCACGGTTTGATTACTACGGACGAAGAAGAACCGTCAAGAAACTTCTCCGGGACTCACAACACTATTTTTAACCTACTTCAAAAAACCCTTTTTCTTAATTTGTCGTAATTTTTTTTTGGTATTTAAGCTTTTAAAATAAATATTCCGGCATGCGCTCTGTAAGTTCCGGCACCTAATAGGAATACAATTGGACACAAAATTCGGACCATCACATTGAATGAACGATGGTCGAAGCGGCAATAGAAATTCTCTATTATTTCCATCCATTTAAATGAAGCTATGTAAGAAAAGGAAGGTTCTGTGATCGGCTCGTAGCCTAGTGGCGCGGGGACTTGTCTAGCGTACCAGAGGTTTGGGTTTAAATCTTCGTCCCCATCATGCACTACTTTTTTTCTCTTTCTGAGTTAGATACTTGTACTAGTACTACTTGACATTTAGTCACAAATGCGAGCTGCTACATGGTTAAGAATTCATGTAAAACTGTAGGTAGGGTTTAAGGCCGCCCGGGTTGATACCATCGTATTGAATGAAAATATGGTAGAAGCGGCAATGAAAAATTGTCCGTTTCGAGAAAAAGGAAAGTCCTGGCATGGCACCTAATTCCTACGGGAAAGTAGTGTATCGGGCTAATATCATAAAGGTAGTTGTGTGGTATTAGCCAGATGGCGCGCTATCAGGCTCTATTAAAAAGTCAGCAGTCAAAAAATGTGTGTATCGATTCAAAATTGTGTATTTCTTCAACTTTGAAACTAAATTGTATTATTAATCTATGAATAAATCCTATGTTTGTAAAGCGCTATTTATTGGCTATTTCGCAAGTTCTAGGTACGAAAGTAGCGCCATCCTATTTCCATAGCCGTAAACGTGTATGCATGCAGTTCCGCCATCTATTTTTCGTCCTTTCGGCATTGACCTATTAAATAAATAAACGTCTAGGTCTTAAGGTGCTCGCGGTGCCGCCCGCGCCACGAAGCTGCGCCCACCGGCCGGCCCGCACCGCGCGCCGCCGCCTCCGCCGCGCTTGTGGAGTTTACTCAACTCAATTTGAACGTCCTGAATTGTTTTATCAGCCGTGGATTGTCTCATCTGAACTATTTTTCAGGGACGCGTGCTCGAGCGTTTTCTACTGCACAGTTAAGGCTGTCGGGAGGTCACAGGAAATCTAAGATTTGAAAATGTTAAGAAATGCATTATTAGTCCATTGGCCAAGGCACAATTTTTCACGGCGACTGCCATTACACGAGTGAACTCGTTTTCCTAGCTCTAACGTTTCTCTACCCATAAACGTAATCAGAATTCAATTAAAAATATGTCCGTATGTTTTTATATTTTTGTAAATATTTGTGTTTTTAGTAAAAAAAGTCTAAAATTAAGGTAAAAAAAGACAACTTTATTCCAAAGTTTTTATCCAATATTTTCCCATCTTAAAAGTCTATAAAAAAATTAAAATAAACGCATGTATATTTTGATAATATGTTTTAAAATCCCAAATGTTGAAAACCTAGTTCATCATTAAGAATATATAAACAGATTTTACCCGTAGTATGGGGAATAGATAGGGTAACGACTCTCTTAGGTGCGAATTCCTTAAAAAAATGGTTTGTTAATGCCTCTAGTGCTTAGCTCTTTATTAAAGGCCCGCCCACTAAAGTTAAAATAAAAATGTCATATTATATGTATATCACATTATCAACATTTTATTGGATAAAAGCTAAGTTGTGTAGATACAATAGAGAAAAAATACAGCTAGTAAATAATCTAGTACTTATACCTTTTACAACTTTCCGGTGTAAATACTACGTGCAATAGGAATTCTCTCGCTATAACGCGTTAACTTACGTAACATCGTTCCTTTCCATTCAGTGTCATTGTTAAACTTTTTGCTACCGGTCATATGGTTAGCACTTCAACATTGTTTCTTTTTTTAACTCTCAAAAGAAGAGATTGGTTATTTGCTAGCATATTTACCGCAATACTTTACTAATGTTGTTATCTGCTCACTGCTAAAACAGACTAGATAATAAATTCTTAAAAGTGATGAATCATATTGACACATTTTTACGGTTCCGTTCCTGAAATCGACAAAAGTAACCCCTATTACTTTTTAGTTTCTCTGTTTCTGACGACGTTTTTTCTCAAGAGTGCGTGGAGGCATTGAGTTAAAATCAGTATCATACTCTTAGGTCTATGGTCCCTTAAAGCTGTGAAAAATCAATGTGCTAACTCAACGGCTCGTAGCCTAGTGGCGCGGGGACTGGCCTAGCGTACCAGAGACCTGGGTTCAATACCGACATGCACCACTGTCTTTCTCTTTCCGAGTTCGATAAGTGCATTTCGTTACGAATTCGAGCTGCTCCATGGTTCGGAATCCATGTAAAATTGTAGGTCCCCTTCCCCTACTAGGTGGTAGGGTTTATGCCCGCCCGGGTTGGTACCATCGCATTAGATGAAAAGATGGTCGAAGCGGCAATGAAAAATTGTCCGTGTTTTCCATCCAGTTCAATGTAGCCGAGCTCATAAAGGGAAGGTCCTGGCATGGCACCAAATTCCTTCGGGAATGAGGTGTATTGGGCTAATATCATAACGGTAGTTGTGTGGTATTAGCCATCCATGTCAGGTCGCATAAAAAAAAAAAAAATGTGGCCATTTATCCCGCATATTCTTGACGTTCCGAAATCAATACGGTAGTTTCCGTCGACCTACAATCGTGGCATTACTCTTCAAGCACAACTATGTAAAATAAAAAAAAAATCGTTAAATGTGTTGTTTGTTTGTCAGACTCTGTTTTAAGAGGCGGTGCTCACCCCGTCTAAGTAGTGGCGCTACAGAGGTCATTAGCATATGGGTCTGAGACAAGACGCTAGGGAGCTCACTGAATTCTTTGGCGTGACAGGAGCGGCATCGTGGGTTGGTATCGGCTGGCTGAAGAATGGTACCTCACGGCACTACAGCACTCACAAAAGCCCTCCACGACTCGTAGACTGGTTCACAAACCGCACCCGGCACAAATACACGTGTCGTTGGCCTACTAACAAAATCCAGTCCCTCTTCAGTTCGTGGAACTAATTGTGATAGCTCGCCACCAAAAACTAAATCACACTTACGGTCGCGCGAACTCGGCAATGCGTGCTCAGAGATCCGCTCAACTCGGTCACTGAACTAAACTGACTCTCTTTTGTCAGGTTTTTAAGTTTGAATTACTACACAAAGACACGGTTTTCCAAGTTATTAAAGAAAACGCAGCGCTCATATTTAAATATAACGAATAATAGCTATTGAAGAGCGCCGCTCGCTTATTACTGCTCCATGCATTCTGAAGACAAAGAGAATAAATAATGACGAAGTTTTAATTAACCGGAGTGGTTGGCTCCAGGCGATGTTTTATTTCCGGCGCTTGATTTCATTTTGAAACGATGCGCCCTCGATGTCCCGCGGCGGGCGACAATAGCGACGCTGGCCGGGCATGCAGGATCCAGGCGGAAGGAATCTCTTCCTTCCCTTGAGGGAGAAAGAAATGCACTGGAAATTGTTGCTCTCTCGGAGAAATGACAGCGATGGTATTAGCGCTCAACGCGACCCAGGCAGGGAATACGCCCATTTACTATCGATAGTCCTATAATAAGAAACAAAATATCCTCTTGATCCTTCATCTACAGGTGGGAAAAATGTGGCATGCACCGTGGTATTTATGCCTAAGAACAACATCGAATCCTTCAAACATGATTTTCGCAGCCCCGTGAACGTTCGATAGCCCTGATGTAGCATATAACATACAATTTTGGAAGTGTTTGTAGAGCAAAGAGTTGATTCGACACCAATTGTCATGAACTGATTTATTTCTATTAAAAAGTACCTACGCGAACGCTAACAGTAAAATACATCCCCGCGGGGAAATCATTTGTTCAACCAGTCTTCCAGCGTTTTATTGCTTCTGAAGCAGCAGAGAAATGCAATAATACAAATTATAGGTTGCACACAAAATTAGTTCCACAATGGTGGTGTTACCAGTACACGCGTATGCTAAAGATTCCAAATGAAATTGATACAGATTTTTTTAAAGCTTGAGTATTTCAATATTTATCGCTTAATCACGCTCGTCTCGTTCAAAGAAGTTGAATGAATCTTGCTAAATAGAGCTTTTCTGTCTTGATTAGCACTAAATCGTACAAAAAATAATTTAACAAAAAACCGACTTCAAAGAAAAAGCACAAATTGAAGACTTTTATGATTTTCTCATGGATATCATTGTCAGAACTAAACCTGAAATGGAACCACACGGCAAGCACCAGCTTTCAAATAAAAAAAAACATCCAAATAGGTTTACCCAGGCGAAAATTCCGAGGTAATAAACACTAAAAAAAATACAGTCGAATTGAGAACCTCCTCCTTTTTTGAAGTCGGTTAATAATTCGCTTTTATCGCTTGAGCCGTGTCTGTATCGAAAAGAAACCAACCTCTTTTAATCAAAATACTGATATTATTAAATAAAATGTTCCATAAAAACGTCGTCATAAAACTGAAAAAAACAAACGGTGGAAAATAAACGAAATGAACCTTCGAACAGCGCTGCAATGTCCTTGTACCTAACAGGCGTCTAGTGATCGCTGTCCCTCCCCCCCCCCCCCCCCACCACCCGCCATGCTGCGAGCCGACCTCCAGCGCACTCAAGCGGTACGTTTTTCAAACTTTTCTCTGAAACCGGAAAGATTAGCTCGTTGTATTTGGTTTCATTTTACTTCACCTTACGTTATCTGTTAGGGCGTTCACTGCTGCAAGTATCCTGTTATAAATATATTTTAAGAAGATATCTATGACTATGTAGCATAAAATTATTGTATTTTAATGATTACTATATTTTCTTACATTTTATTTAACAATTCTTTGTATGCTTGTCTTGCTGATTTTTATTTTTTAAGCGTAGTTACAGTTTATCTAAAAATCTAGACTTAATTGAGCCTCTCGCCATGATAACGACAGATAAGGTACTTTTTATAAAATGTTAAATTTTCACGATTCCGAGGGTTCCATGCGTCCCAAAGGAGGATAAATAAATACGCAATCAGCAGGTCTATTCCTGGCATTCCGTAATCAGGAATCAGAAATGCTGAGTCCAGAAGACCGCTTTTGTAGCGGTTTTCAAAGAGTTTTTTTTAATAATGAAGGTTTTTCGTCAAAAAACTCGCTTTGAAAACCGCTATAATATATTATATATATTGGCTCAGGATTCCTGATTACTGGATGCCAGGAATGTACCTGCAGGTAGGCATAATATATTTGAAAATTTTAAATATTAACAGCTTCTATAGCACTCCCTGACATTACGCTCTCTTTGTGTACCGAGTGTACACTGCGCTCGCTCGGTGTCGTGTATACGTTTCTACATAGGTATTGCTGCAACCGAACCGAACTGAGCCGTTCATATTTCATGAGTGGATCGAAAGAGCACTTCACATTGCATATACTAAGCCTTCACCATATATTATCAAAACACAGACATCCATTTACGTCCGTGCGATTATTTCAGTGTAGGTGTCCAGTGCTGTAATTCGGAGAAACAATGCAGTACATTCTCAAAAAAATTTAGATCTATTTTTCACGCTGTAAACGAGTTAATTTTCAATTAATAAGTTTTCATATACGATGTCCTTTCTCTCAGATATTTTAAATTAATAATTATAGTAATGTGTAATTAAGTTACGGCGTAATAAAATCACGCCGCGAAACACTTTTGAGGGTCTCGTATCATAAAAAAAAATATTTGAATAATCCGCACTTAAAGGGCCTTTATAACAAGCTGCTCACAAAGGCCCTCTTAATATGTGGGTATCAAGCTAATCAGCAGTATGTGAAAAAGGCCCTAACATGCTTAAATACTGTTGAACTATGATAAGTTTGGGTCCGTACATACCCATGTAACACTACTTAATAATACAATTATAGTGAGCCGCAGGTCAAAATCAAAATTGTAATTGAAATTTGAAATTTAAAAACCATACCGGCCAGTTAATTCCATTGTTTACCGACCCTATAAATAAAGGATATAGAGGATCGGTGAGTTCTTATTTTTGGAATGACGACTGTGAATGTGTTCATCTTCTCCCTGTTCCGCGTTGAGCAAAATTTGAAAGAAACAATCAAAATCAAGCTGAAATAAATAAAACCGAAATGTATACAATATGTACAATAATGTAGGGGCGTTACATATCGGATGTAATTTTCAAAACCTTGTAAAATTCACCTTTTGATGTGTACTCGTACCCGCCTTATAAAAACATATCTGCTTCATAAGGTTGCTTTTATTGTATTTTGAAAAAAATAAGATTTGCTGCCGCACCTTGTAAATGTATTATTACGTAAATGTCGTCCTCCACCGGCAACGAGAGGTTTTATCTCGTTGCCTACCAGATATGATTTCAAAACGATGCATAATCAAACTAATACGTACAATATAAATAAAATTTGTTTTCCTTCATAAAATGAATTTTATTGCATTTCGAACAAATCGAACTATGCTGCCCCACCTTGTATGTAGTCATATTTTTTGCGAGCTGATACACAGTACTTCAACTAGTTCTTACTTTTTAGAGATTATTACTAGACATAACTGCACGACGACTGAAACCCACAGGAATGGATTATTCGAACCACAGAGAAGCACGTGCACCCAATATGTACGGAAATGTTTGCCGACTTCAAATACGCGAATAATTTAGACGCACACGCGCTCGGTGTATTTGAGCAGCGCCGGGTGCGTATATCTTGCCTGATATATTTCATTGAACTATTCGCACAGCCAGCACACATCCGTCAGCCCTTATTAATCACCAAACGATCGGTTAAGCTATTGGTACAGACTTCCCACTGAAATCAGTAAATAATTGTTAAATTCTGGTTGATCCCGGAGGCCAAATTAAAATATGACAGTAACAGGAATCAGATCAAAGGCACAACTAAATAGTACATCGTCAAGAGAATTGAATTCCTGTGATAACATTACATTTCAATAAATCCGATTGTCAGGATTTATGAGTTCTACACATGAACGTTTCAATAAGTAAAAAAAAGGCTTTAAAAAAATACAATTTATTTGTGTAAATGTAATTTTGAATGAGTAATCCAAAAAAACACCAAAATATTCAGCGTTTAAAAATTAACTGTTTTTATTTCCATGAGAGCGCTTGTCACACCAAGTCAGTTCGCAAGTCAGTTCGTATAGTATGGTAGATTATCCGCATACTTGGTCGTTCGGCGCATAAATCGATATCACCGTCATCGCTTTTTCATCAGCGCAGCGCAGCTAAGCTCTGCACGGCGGCTACACGCATGGTTCCGGTGTCAATGGGTGGGGCGACCCCACCATGGTCAGATACTGTTATACCTACGTGGTTGTACCCAAAAGAAGTGTCAATCTTATAATTTCTGAGAGCCTTACATCATCCATGAAGATATCTTTAGTCATGAGGACTTTATGTTGCAAATGTGTATAAGATCGTCATAATATCATCGCTGATCTTGTACAAATGCTGGAAGATAATCACCCCTAAGAACAGAATGGATACTATGATGAATGTATTGACGGCCCTAAATATGCCCTATTCGTGAATGTTCCAGAGGGAACTTCGGTCGCACATACAAGCAGTAGTATCCGACGCCGTAACTGGCGTTGGGAGAAATGAGAAGGGATATGCTATTCCTTCCCTTTAAGCTTCACCATAGTTGGGTTCCTTTCGAAAACAAGTCCGTAATATATCACACTTATCAAAAATAATGAACCTGAAGTTTGTATACGGATTGAATCCTGTGTGATTAGGAAAAAATAAACGCATAATATTGCCTTTATTCCTTAGTTGGGCTACAACTGTTCATAAGATCCAAGAATCCAGGTAGTGGATCCCATTAATATAATCATGGGCATTATGGAGCTTATTGAATTTTATTAGGATGGCACCGATCACGAAAACTAGCAGTTAGTTAATCCTGAAATGAAATCCGATTGTGAAAGCGATTACTTGATACCCATACGATTTAACTATGGAATAATTTTTTTCGCTAATCAATTGACTTTACCTATAATCGGCGATGGTGAAAGAGACCCTTGGTCCAGCAAAGCATTGGCTAGATTGACTATCAGTACCCTTGATTTTAAAAAACTATTAAATCGGCCACATGATAAAATGTTTACGAAAATATCATTCCATTAACTAATGACTATTAATTGAACAGTAAGAAACTCTTGGCAGATGTGATTTTGTTTTAGTATCAATCTCAAAACCCTATAAAGGGGTTAGAGGACTTGCCTTTCATGTGAGAGGTTATAAGTTTAAATCATTCCATTTCATGTACATTCATGTACCACTATATATTTTTTTCTGAGTTGGATAAGTGCATTTCGATACGAATGCGAGCCGCTCCATGGTTCGAAAATCATTCAAACCTAGGTCCTCTTCCCCTATTAGGTAGGGTTAAGCATGGCCGGATTGGCACCACCGCACTGAATGAAAGCCTGGTCGAAACGGCAATAAAAAATTGTCTGTGTTTTCCAATTAGTTCAGTGTAGTCGTGCTTATAAAGAGAAGTTGCTGACATGAATTCTCATTCCTTCGGGAATGTGGTGACGCTATGACGTAAGTTGTGTGATATTAGCCATCCATAAAACAACTGAACCTTATTATCGTGGGATCTCAAATAAATGCAATCAGAAATACACAGTCACAAATCCCAACCATTTTGCGATAATTGTAGTATACGTCTCATGGTATATGTATACTCGTACAGCACAATCTTGCGACACGCATAATCATTAACCATATTGTGTTGGGCCACGCTCAACTGACGCGTAAAGTACATTTATTACAGTAATTAAAGAGCTACTACATTATCAAGTTACTCAATTTGACGTACATATTACAACGGTGACTGCTGAATCACATAATCGTTTCGAAAACCGCGGAGTAGTCATTTTCTTCAAATGCTGTGTTTTTTAGGCAGTAGGATACCGTGAACAAAAAAATGTACATTTAATTTGCACAGGGCAAGGTATGTCATAATATAATGTTAAATTAGGAAATGGAAATTCGATCAATTAATTGTTTTTTAATAGGTTCGATAAAAACATATATTTTCACTGAAAACACTACACTCCTTCCCAGTTATTAATAATCCTATATCATCAGCTGAATAGTTATACAATGTTATGTCCTTTGCATTGACAGGCAGTTTCAAATTCGAGAGAAAGGGACAAAACATCGTATAACTATTCAGACGATGATCTGGGATTATTAGTAGCAGCGTTTTTTTTCTGTAAGTCTTTTACAAATAGCCCCTTAGTTGCTCGTGGGTTCGATTACTCCCAAATGAGTTTGTTTCTTATGAATATAGCGTTAATTTTTGCCGAAGAATTATTGTAAGACAAAATGAGAAAGTGATCATTAAACGTATTTAGGTTTTTTATTTGTCTTACTCTAGGCTACAATGCGCGAACTTTTTAATACTGGAACACCGATTCAGGCGCTTATATTTCTGTGATTTGTTTTATGCAACCTGACATGGATGGCTAATACCACACCACTACCGTGATTATATTAGCCCAATACGTCACATTCCCGAAGGAATTAGGTGCCATGCCAGGACCTTCCCCTTACGAGCACGGCTACATTGAACAGGGTGGAAAACACGGATCATTTTTATCGCCGCTTCGACCTTCTTTACATCCCATGCGATGGTACCAATCCGGGCGGGCTTCAACCCTACCACCTAGGTGACCTACAGTTTTACATGGATTCCGAGCCATGGAGCAGCTCGCATGCACTTATCTTACCCGGAAAGAGAAAGAAAATAATGCGTGAAGGGAGCAAGGATTTGAACCCAGGCTCCTGGTATGCAGGCAAGTTCCCGCGCCACTAGACTTCGAGCTGCTATGTCGGGCCCTCGTCAATTTTGATACAGATAAAGTTCATCAAGTCAATATAATATAATAAATACAAAATACTATTAAAAAACATCCTTGATGCACGCTTTTTTGTATTTGTTAATTGTTGTGCTCTCAGTTTATTTTTTTGCAAATTTTCAGAAAAATGTTTCTTTATTTGACTGAGGAAACCTAATCATAATCTTAAGTATTTATTTACTTATATTTAATCATTCATCGCAGCCATCGCAACGTCCATATATTTCGTTGTTCCGCCGCGCCGTGGCGCCTTCTTAGATTAATCACAGCCCAGCGCGTTCTACATCTCGCGTATCGTAATAAACATGTCTTCTGCAGCGCGCGCTAACTCGCCGCACAGCCTCGCCCGTACACAGCCTTCGAGTTAGCTGGCACTCCTCCGCTACGGTGCGCTGTACTGTACCACCGTACCGCGCCAACATACGGCGGGTTACCTCTATCTGTCTGTGTCGCTCAGTGTCAGATGGTCACAATCAACGAGATATTTTCTCGTCGGTCACAATCATGGAAGTTATATCTGATACTATTTACTCGTGGATTTCTAAACTGTAGACATTGCAGTCTTTGTCATAGATCTGTATTGTATATGGGGTATAGATAGGACTCGCTAATTAACTGGGCATCGCTAGTGCCGCCCCAAGCGGTTGGGTCACCTACCTATTCTAGAATGGTATATCAACATCAATATACTGCCTGGTCGCAAATTTAGACGAAAAATAAAATTGTTGGAGTGGCCAAACACTTTGCCTGAGCATCTTTGTAACCATTAAGTTACCATGAACATGTCGGATATTGCGAATTTAAGGTATGGAAACTGCTATCTTCCTTACTAATGCTGCTAAAATTTTATTACGAGTCTCTATTTGCATAGCTTAAAACTGATTTAAATTTCACCTTAAAACAAAATCCTATTATTTTTCTTGAAGTACCTAACGCTTTAAGTCTTGTCACAAAACAAAAGTTTAGTGAAATTTTTTGAACGTTTTTCGAAATGGCTCCGCCAGATTTATATTTTCCATGTCCGTTCCTGTTACACGATAGTTGGTATTCATCCTAAATTCGTGTCCATCAGGTTCATAGCCGATACGCTATCACTAAAAAAGTCTTACCGACTTATTGGACACTAATACGTAAATTCAAATAATCATTAAGAATACAAGCAGTGAAAATTAAGTAAGAAAAATATATTTTTGTATGGTTAAAATATGGTTGGTTAAACCTAATTTAGGAGCATTTAAAAGGGTATGATTAGTTGGTTCCAACATGTAGCGCGAGTGAGTGATGAAAGAACAGTGAAACGGATATACAGAGCGAAAGCGAATGGAATTGTCATGCCCGGACGTCCTACGAAAACGTACTACTACTAGATTTACCCCTAATCGTAGAGCACGTGTGAAGAGATATATATCTGTAGAGGAGCTAAAGAAGTACACTGTGATCGAACCGTAGAGTATTGCATCTTCTCTGCCTTACCCTTCCGGGAAAGGGTGTGATGGTATGTATATATGTAACCATATGACCTTTTCTATCAAAATGTAACTAAAGCAATTTTTTAGTGAGCATAATATAGCAGGTCGGAGCAGCACGAAGCTGCTCGTTACAGGACGCTGCAGATGAGGCCGAGCCTTAGTTTATGAGCCGGCGCGATGTTCACTAACGCCAGTTGTGCCTGATTAATAAACAGCCCTTCGGCAGTAAATCTTCATGTTATTAGAGAGTCGCTCGCCGCCGCCGCCGCCGCCGCCGCCCCGCTGCCGCGCAGGCGCGCGCGCCGGGCAGGTAATGTTGCGATGCTTCCTTGATGAGAACTGGCAATCAAGAGATTTAATTAAATATTGCGAATTTTCTTAACAAAAGTTACGATCGTGATGTTTTTTACTAAATATAGAAAAAAAATTACCGACTTCAAAGAAAAGGCACTAAAATGTAAATAAATGATTGCCATTTTTGCAGTTACGATTATTATAATTTTTTGAGTCGGTATTTTTTCTGTAATTTTTTTATTTATAAGTTTTTTTTGTGAATCTGAAGTACACTAACTAATTTGTACACGTCCTTTCCAATGAATGATCGAAATCGGCTGGCGTTATTCCATTTGTCGCGCATATACTTAAAACAAATTTAAGACTTTTTCGATTTTCTTATGGAAATCATTGTCAGAACTTAACCAAATTAAAATGGGACCACATGGGAAGCACCAGCTTTTAAATAAAAAAAATAATCATCAAAATCGGTTTACCCAGGCGAAAGTTATGTGGTAACAAACATAAAAAAAAATTTACAAAAAAATAACCGACTTCAAAGAAAAAGCACTAAAAAGTAAAAAATAATTGCCATTTTTGTAGTTACGATTATTGTTATTTTTTGAGTCGGCGTCAGCCGGGCACGCGCTGCGCCAATCAAGAGAATCTTGGCTACCTTGGCTGACACCGACTCAAAAAATAACAATAATCGTGACTACAAAAAAAAAACATACAGACGAATTGATAACCTCCTCCTTTTTTGAGGTCGGTTAAAAAGGGCAATTATTTTATACTTTTTAGTGCTTTTTCTTTGAAGTCGGTTATTTTTTTTGTTACATTTGTTAATTTGTACACGTCATTTCCAATATAAAAGAATCACCGAAATCGGTTAGCGTTATATTGAGTTATTCGTCCATTTGTCGTGCAATACAAATTTAAGACTTATATGATTTTCTCATGGATATCATTGTCAGAACTTAACCAAATTAAAATTGAACCACTTGGGAAGCACTACCTTTCATGTAAAAAAAATATCATCAAAATCGGTTCATCCAGGCAAAAGTTATGAGGTATCAAACATAAAAAAACATACAGACGAATTGATAACCTCCTCCTTTTTTGAAGTCGGTTAAAAATCCAAAAATAATCATTAGCCTCGTGATGCGATGTTTCGGTGTGAGATGTGCTGTGTGGGTTCAGGCATATAAATATAATACAGTTGGTAATAGTATATAGTTGGTAATAATATAGTATAATAAATATAATACAGTAATACAGTTGGTACAAAAACTGCATTTTTCCCGTGCATGTTTTATAAGACCCGCCCAAGGGATTCAACAATTGTGGTCCGGATTACTGTAAAACGTAATCCGGACCACAATTGTTAAAACTGTAGGCCCTTTCTTTACCTACATTTTTTTATGCAGTTCAATGTAGTTGATCAATAAAAGGAAGATCCTGGCATGGCGCCTATGTAGTGCGTTGGGCTAATATCATGACAGAAGGTGAGGTTTTAGGCAACCGTGTCGGGTTCCAAAAAAAAAATGCTTGTAAAAACTGGGTGGAAAATACGAAAAATTTTCATTTCATAGGTACACTCTACCATTTAATGAGATAGTAATCAAACTTGCTACCTAGTAAAAAAGCCTTACTCTTATATCTGGAAAAGATTTGGTCAAACGGTCACCCATCTAATACTCCTAGCTTGCTATTAGTGATATTACCACCTATGTTAATTTACATAAAACAGGTATAACTCACTCCTGCATGTGGCTGGATTGTTGTGATGAAAATCCTTATGTACCCATGGATTTTGTGAAACAGTGACATTATAATCAAGGAAAATTATATTTGTTATGATATATATGACTAGATTAATCATTTAATATTTTCCAAGATAATTATCCTGCACACAACTGCTGTATTCTAGCGCAGAGTCTATCTTAATTTATAATTGGCTGGTCCTTTCATCAATATGGTTTCGTCATTATCTTCATTGGCGATCGCAGCGCCGCCGCGGACACTGCGGCGGCCAAAGGCATCGTTTGAGAAAATTATTTACTAGCGCTCTGAAGACTCACTCGGCCATGAAATGTGCCTCCCCTCTGACCCCGCACCGCCCGCGCCGGCACTGTCTGGCCCCGCGCCGCGCCGCGCGCTCCAATAAGTTCGTACAAAAGAAAGATTCTCAATAGGAGAGAAAAAAATGGTGCCGTGCGCACTACGCTCTCGGATCGGACCGCCGGAAGTGTATTTTTTCGGGGTTTCCAGGTATGGAAATATGGGTCTAATCATAAAATTTATTGATTTGAAAAAAAAAACTTTTAACAAAAAAAATAACCGACTTCAAAGAAGAAGCACTAAAAGGTAAAAAAATAATTGCCATTTTTGTAGTTACGATTATTGTTATTTTTAGAGTCGGGGTCAGCCGGGCACGCGCTGCGCCAATCAAGAGAACCTTGTCTACCTTGGCTGACACCGACTCAAAAAATAACAATAATCGTAACTACAAAATGGCAATTATTTTTTTACTTTTTAGTGCTTCTTCTTTGAAGTCGGTTACTTTTTTTGTTAAAAGTTTTTTTTATTTGTTTATTTTTAGTGAATCTGAAGTACACTAACTAATTTGTACACGTCCTTTCCAATAAAAAAAGAATCATCGAAATCGGTTGAGTTTTTCGTCCATTTTTCGCGCACTTAATTAATAAAAATTTAAGACTTTTATGATTTTCTCATGGTTATCATTGTCAGAACTAAACCAAATTAAAATGGGACGACATGGAAAGCACCAGCTTTCATATAAAAAATAATCATCAAAATCGGTTCACCCATATACATATACAAACATACAAAAAAGCAAAAAAAAAAACGTACAGACGAATTGAGAACCTCCTCCTTTTTTGAAGTCTGTTAAAAATACAAACGTTTTTATTACAATTTTCAGAAAATAAATTAAACAAGATAACGCAACTAAGGGCCTACTGCTGATTAGCTTATCGCCACACATTAAGGTCGGCCCGTAAGCACCTGAAAATTTCGCCTCCCATACAAACGTAGTTTACTAATAATTAGAAAACCACTGTTCCAACTTACTTGATATTTGGTATCTAATATAAGGCTACAAATATCTGTGTCTGCATGCCTTTGTTTTTTCGGTAAATGTATTCTGGGTCAAAGCACAGAGAAAACAAAATTCGTATGAAGATTTTCTTTTTGCATTCATTTCATTCGGTTTGGATTTTTCAAAAAAACAAAAGCATGCAGACACAGATATTTGTAACCTGATATTAGATATTAAATATCAATTTAATTGGAATAGCGGTTTCCAAATGATTAGTAAATTACGTTTGTATGGGGAGAATAGCTTACGGGCCGTTCTTAAGGGCCTTTATTAGCAGCTTGCAATCATTACCAGTACAAGATAATCAGCACTAAAGTAATTAAAGGCCCTTTAAGTGTCGATTAAAATAAATCAGCAGTTAGTGAAAACCAGGCTAAGATGCACACAAAGATGCTTTAAGGTGGGCCATCCCGCTCAACTCCCTATACAAACGGGGAAAGAAGATCATGCCCATATTTCTTGTCAGAGATCCCAAATTTTTTTTGTTTGATTTTATTTGATCGAACTAGATGTCTGATGACCGTTGGCATTGTAAAATTTTGTTTGGTTTCTAAGTTGGAAGTTCCGAAAGCTCGAATTTTTCGCGCGTTTTATACAATAATTTTGGTGGTTTATTACGCAATGATAAAGTAAGAAAAACTTAAAAAGATTAGTCATCAGACATAGTTTATTTAATCAAGATTTATAATCTATTTGGTGTTTGTTAGATTTTTGACTACAGCGGTCGTGGTTTATAATAATAATAATAATAATAGTGTTTTATTTCGGGCTATATATCCATATATCCATAATGGATTGCACCATATCACATTCTAAACAATTCAAGATCACAATTAAAATAAAATTAAAACAGTACAAATCGATTGAATTCAATATAGGTTCAAATATAAAAATAAATAAAATTACAGTCAATCTTCAAAAACACTCAAAAACACTCAAAATTTCAAATTATATAAACATATAAACCACCATATATAGCTATAAGTCATTTTGTAATTAAAATTTTCGTAAATATTATTAAATCACATATTGTGCATCATTGTCTTTTTTGTGGACATGTTGCATCTTCCTCATCATGGAGCCTGTCTTTTTCTTTGAAACAGAGAAGGTCCCAGAGCGCAACAGCACGGTTTTGCACCGTGCCCGTGAATGAGTTAGTCACGCCGGGTTGGGCCACCTTAATAAAAGGGGTAAGGTTGATTAAATAGCTCAAAATACACTTAGCCTAATCTATGAGCAATTAAGATAAGATAGGAAAGATATATTTTCATAAAAGCCACATAAATGCCCAACTCTTTCAAATACAACGCATATCAGTAAGTATGTACTATACTTACAGTCTTGGACAACGCGTCGCTACATCCGTTTCTGCACAAAATTGATTATACCTGTCTTTGATAGCATAATTAATGTCACATCATACATTGGTAATTAAATAAAGTCTATTGAGGGAACTAGGTTCCATATCAAAGAGTCACTTCAGTTGAGTCGAATCGAATGTCGAACCATCAATCGAACATTAGTTTTTTTTTTCATTTAAGGCGATGGTGTTATTGAGTAATTAAAATAGTTTAATTTTTATTATTTTTTATTTTTTTATTTTTTACTTTAATTTTTTCAATCAAAACAAGACTGTTTTGATTTCATGTTGCTTTTTCGTGCATCCGTGAAGCCGTTATTGTAATAAACTGACAGATTCTCAAATTCAAATTCAAAACACGAAAATACACAACACATTATAAATTTAATGAAAATATCATGCTCATTCTGGATTGTTGAAACTTGGAAATGCTGTAACAAAATACGACCTTAAAATAATAATACATGAGACTGTGTATAATTTGATTATATTATTTAATATGTATTATTATATTATAATAATAAATAATTGCGCGTGACCATCGCGCTAAAGCATTTTTCACACGGCGAATTAGCATGGAAATTCAGAGGGGAAATGCACAGAGAATTTTAGGAGCTATCGGCATCTCGGCTGGCATGGAGGAAATTTTCCATTTAGTTTAGTTAGTGGTAAGTTGCTGATTTTATTTTGTTAGTGTAAGACATATACATTCAATGAAGCATGTAATCAATTATTGAAACAATAATAAATAATAATTGTGGCACGTTATCAAAAAGATAGACCATATAATTAATTTAAAATATTTAATTAAAGGTGATGCAAAGTTTTTTAAAATTCCTTCCCTGAATGGGTTATCGTGGCGGAGGTGGCAAAGTGTGTACGGTTTTTCCTGCATGCGTTCTTCAACCATTCATTTGGCTGCGATAAAATGTTTCCGACCACATTTACTGGGCTCCGCTCAGATATATGTCCAAAACGAGACTGACCCGAGTGGAGTCGAAAATATCAGCTAATATCACAGTTCCAATGGTAGAGGCGGCGCGTTTAAGGCAGCGTTCCCAACTGAATTGTTAAAAAACATCTGTAGATAACATATTCTGCCTGATATATTTTTAAGGTTTATATTTTCCTTTACAAATATGGGACGAAGATTGTCAATGCAAATAAAATAAAGTTAACGTAGTAACATGTTCATGACCAATTTAGATGGCAGAATACGTTAAATTTGCCAGCTTCTTGTTAGTACAGTAATAAGTTTTTTTTACATTGTGTTCATTCTAGTTAACTATTGTTATAGTATTGCCTTTTTCTTGATATAAATGACTTGAAAAATAATTTAAACTTCGAACTAACCATTTCGGTAATTTTAGGCCCAGATATCTGCTAGATAATACAGAGCAATGGGATCTTCACTCGTTCTGTGTGCTTAAACAATCCTCGGCAAAATACAGCTAGGATATTTGTTTAAGTTTTTTTCTTATGTCCTTTTGTTACTTATTGATGAAAATGGTGATTCCTGAATATTTTTTGAATTTCTTAATTCTTATCTATACCTACTGACGAAAAACCAATTAGTATCGACTAAGTACTATGGGAAAAAAAAATTATTGTAGTGGTTATTAATTTTAAAATATCGCCAAAATCCTTCTTCTTTTCAGATAATTATAAATCAATGAGACGTTAATTATTTTTTTAAAGTGGAAAATTCTGAATATCTTAAAGTTTATCTTCGAATATACACTAAGAATCTATTATCATCAAATGTTTCGTTCCGCTTGAATCAAACTTATTCAGTCAGAAATAACTCGTCCGTCGCACGCAGACTGAAATTACTTTACAGTTCACTGAAAACTTAATCCTTTTCAGGAAACTGGGAGATAAAGACAACTGCGAAAATGGTTTCCTTTGATAACAATGAAACACTTCATTTGTTAAGCTAGGATACTGAAAAGAAGCACAGGCAATTAAGTAATGAATAATATGGATGAAGCAATGTCAAAAACAGCTTATTTCATTCGGATGTTCCATATTGTTAAATTTATCGTGCGTTTTAAATTATTCATTTCTAATCTAACATCTCACAGTACAACTTCAGTTAAAATTTGCTTAGCAAGTTAGGACATCGGGACACGTTTGTTTTTTGTGTGAAATAAAGAAAAGTTAAATTAATTAAAGATTAAAGAATTTCAGAAATCATGTTATTGTCTCTATACAGACAATATATATCAATAAGGATAATTGTGTTGAAATATGACATTTTTTTTAAATACCACTACGTGGTACTTGTTTAATAACATAAAATAACTATAGTAATGATAAAGAAAATCCAGAATCATGTTGATTGTTTGTCTTGTTTTTTCAATCGAAGATTTAATTTATTGAAGGCATTTAAAAAAACCGGCCAAGTGCGAGTCGGACTCGCACACGGAGGGTTCCGTACCATCGTAAAAGATTTAATACAAAAAAATCACGTTTTTTATATGGGGGCCCCCTTTAATTTTAATTATTTTTTAATCTCACTTATTTGTTGTTATAGCGGCAAAATAAATACACACTCTGTGAAATTTTCAGCTGTCTATCTGTTACAGAGATACAGCCCTGTGACAGACGGACGGACGGACGGACGGACGGACGGACGGACGGACAGCGGAGGCTTAGTAATAGGGTTCTGTTGGCACCCTTTGGGTACGGAACCCTAAAAATGGCTAATTTTATTGACCAATAATGAGTCATTACATAAACATAAGTTGAACCGAAAATAGTTCATAGATCAGTTCAAAAACAATCTGATTATGCCATTTGTAACTGTTTATTTTGATCTATGTACCTTGATATCGTAACTAACGTGAATATTTATATTTTGTTCAAAATATCATATTCTTACTTCGGGCACAATAAATGAATAGTAGTATTCATACAAATACGCAACTATTCATACGAATACCTATTATAAATGCGAAAGTATCTGTCTGGGTGCTGAACTACTTTTAATGAATTTCGATATAGAGATAGTCTTAATCTTGGAGAATGACATAAGTTACCTTTTGTGGCGACATTTTTACTGGAAGGGGGTAAAATAGATGATTAAAATGTCTATGGGCAACATATATAATATCCAGGGAATAATTCAGCCCGACATCAGTCCAAAACGACATTTCCCGAACGGAGCCGGGTACTTCAGCCAGTATTTATATCAATTATGTATACATTTATTAAGATTCGAATACTCGTACAATACTGTAGAATGAGGAGGGCAATTGATCAAGCGAAAAAGGAGGCCTTCATTTAGCTGTAGAATGATGAAATCGTGATGAATGCTTTTTAACAAAAGTGACGATGGCTGTATTGTTATGGTGGTCCGGAGATTTCTCTCCACAAACATATCGGTTCTTTTTCTCCGGAGCTACGCGAATCGGCTGACAAAACAATTAATACATTGGACCAAATTAAATAAGTAACTGGAACTGAAACAGCCATATCCACATAACTATGTACCGATGAATTTACAGCAGCGTCACAAATATATAAGAAGAAATCAGGAACGTTCAATGACAAAAAAATGCCATCTCGCCGCCGCCGCCCGCCCTTATCATGAGTCGACGAGACGTCCAATCAATGAGGATCCTCATTTCTTAAATATAGCTGATGATGGTAAAATATGGCAAATCCGAGCGCAGTGTGTCTATGGATGATGAATAAACAATAAACAATTTTACGAGCACTCCAAAAAAGCTTGCAGATCCGTTCGTTGGTTTAAATTTATTGTTTGCTATTATATATATATATATATATATGCACAAAGTAAAACCGATCGTTTTAGGTTCAAAAATATAATTAATCCTTTTTAATATTAACTTGGTTCATAATTTTTGATATTACTAAATCAGAAACCAAGTAAGCAAACATACATCTTGTAAATAAAAAAAAACCTTATTTATAATGACTTATATTTTATTATTTTTATATTTATATACATTATTATTATTCATATTTATTATTTTTAAAAATATATACTCCAAACATCACCTCCATGACTCCAAAGCATTAAGAACGGCCCGTAAGCTATGCTCCCCATACAAACGTATTTTACTAATCATTTGGAAACCGCTATTCCAATTGGTTTGATATTTAATATATAATATCAGGTAACAAATATCTGTGTATGCATGCTTATGTTTTTTTGAAAAATCCAAACCGAATGAAATGAAAGCAAAAAGAAAATCTTCATACGAATTTTGTTTTCTCTGTGGTTTGACCCAGAATACATTTACCGAAAAAACAAAGGCATGCAGACACAGATATTTGTAGCCTAATATTAGATACCAAATATCAAGTATGTTGGAATAGTGGTTTTCAAATTATTAGTAAACTACGTATAATATGATATATAATATGATACACATAATATGATTTCAAATTATTAGTAAACTACGTTTGTATGGAAGGCGAAATTTTCTGATGCTTACGGGCCGACCTTACGCTTATATGAGATACACTTGCAAATGATTTTAAATATTGTTGAAAAGTATCCTAGAACTAGGGGGCAGAGCTCTGGCGAAGTCAATCTCCTTCTTCTAGGTTTATTAACTTAATAAAGAAGCTAATAAAAAAAATTAAAACTACTCATGTAGAAAAATTACTTTATTATTTCCAACGTGTCAAGAGTGACAGTCCAAAATCAGCTCTTTTTTTCAATAATTATTTTTTGCAAGGATTATCTAGCCACATTATCACGCTCATATTAATTTCAGAATATTATGATTATAAATCTAAATAAAACGTACGTCTGCTCTTTTTAATTACTGAAATTGAACGCAAGCAGGTAAACATATATAAATCTACTTATTTGGTATTGTTTCTTACTCGAGCAATACATTAGGATGGTTCTGTGAAATATCCTATTACTACCAACATTCCACCAATTCTTACCAATCCTTTCCATTGTTCAAGTATAATATCGGCTCTCCCCCGTTACCGGAAATCTGCCACTTTAGGAAGAGAATGCCGAGCGGATTTTCCAAGCTCAAATCCATACTCGAGCTCTGAGATATCTCTGGCTCTCGCATACCATATTGAAATATCGTCCTCAGCGGTAGTAAATCCCTCGAATTCAACTCATTGATTCGTTATTTAAACTGCAGAGTGCACGACACCCTGTGTGAATTCAATTATGCCTGTGAAGCAGTAACGAAAAAAAACAAAATAATGTAAGTTTAGTAAACTACGCCGTTAGAGGCCGCACCTGCAGAGTTTTGCAGGAAAATTTCTAGCGAGTCCATTATTACGTAACTTTATAAAAACTGAGCGCCGGCTGTGGTGCTTTGGCTTCGTACAGCCTGACTGTGCTATCTTGTCATGCCTGGCTACCTTAAACCACTGGAAATGTTATTGGTGTTCTCTTTAATTTTACAACTCACCCTTGTTCTATCTTATCTTCTTGCAGATATGTATTTTTTATAGTGTTTGAATGCTTAAAACAATATATGTTTATCTTCGAGCAAACATATTTTCCTGCGCAACCCATTTTTAAGGAATAAAAAATGCTTTGTCGTACCTATAATATCGAAACATTTAAAACTAAAATACATCAGAACTATGGGTCCTGTAAACGCGTTATTATATGTTAATTAAAATATGATATTTACTATCTGCCAGGGTTTTAGCAGCCACTAACAGTTCCAGTTCCATTGGCTTTGTCGGTGTCAGGCGTACGCCAGACTCTGTACACGTCACGCTGTACACAGAAATACATAACGTCTACATCGATCAACGCTTTATGAAACATAGGAAAGACTAAGGGCCGAGTGCACGAAAGCACAAAAAATCAAAATCACCGTCAACTTATGATTAGACACGTCACTTTGAATGGACAGTATGGAAACAACTCCGTGCGGTTCACTAAAAGTGACGTGTTTGAACATTAATTAACTCGGCCGTCGCTTCGTGCAATCGGGGCTAAGTTGTCTGAGCTCCGGCCCTAAATAATAATAAAATTGCTTACTCAATTTCTTCCCGTGCATCTGTAAGGAGGAGATAAATAGTAGTAACAGAAACTAACACTAAAAGTCGTACTTTGTGACGTCAATTTGTATTACTTTGAGATTTCGTCCAAACAAAATGTGTCAAAGTGGCGTCACAAAGTACTACTTTTTGTTAGTATCAATTCTGTTGCGACTATTTATATCAGCCTAAGACAAAGGATTCATCATTAGTGGTCAGTATTCAACAAAAATCTGTTGGTAAGTAACATTGAGTTAATATAACAATTCAATGGTAATTAAGTCTTCTAATGTCTTAAGAACGGCCCGTAAGCTATGCTCCCCATACAAACGTAGTTTACTAATCGTTTGGAAACCGCGACGAAAAACAACGACATGCAGACACAGACATTTGTGGCCTAATATTAGATACGTAAGTTGGAACAGTGGTTTTGAAATTATTAGTAAACTACGTTTGTATGGGAGGCGAAATTTTGTGATGCTTACGGGCCGACCTTAATAGGAGGTGCGGATAATTCCACCTGAGTTTGTATATGTATTAAGTTGTACTGCAATTGCATTGAATAAACGATGGACGAAGTGGCACAAAATCTATTCAACTCATTATAATAGCGCAAAATAATGAAGTTCCTGGCATGGGACCTAGTTTCCATGACCAATATTATGACATTTGGTATGGTACATGCCATCCAAATCTAGTTACATACAAATAAAAAACAATTAGATAAAATTTGCCTAATCGAATGAAACGAAAGCAACTTTACCTCTCGCTTCTAGAAGATGGCGGGGCGTCACTAAATGTTGACTCGGAGTGGAACTAACGGCGTGAACTGGATTACGTCGTCGAGTCTTTACAGTCCGCCGCGGCACCTGGACGTGCAGGTCACAGTCGCGGCCGGCTGGTTCCTTCCGGAAGCAGTGGCGCTGGAGGCGCCAATAAAAAGGGGCGCACTGTACGCCGGAGGTAAACACGAAGAATTTCAGCGGAAATATGCAGCGCGTTTATTAGTGCCGAAAGTTTTGGGCAAGTACAGCCGCTACTTCAGGCGCCCTTTAAGGATACTTCGAGTATTATTTTTTGCATATATGTATACAGTATCAATATAGCGACGTTTATATTTTTATAACATTCAGATTAAAAGTAAAAAAAAAAAAAGTATTTCACATTAATTAATAAGCATTTCCTTGAAAATGTTATTAATTAATATATTTAATAATTTGTATGTAATAATATATATAAGAATAATTTGAGGTTTTGTACACGGATTTTAAGAAGCAATCGGTATGCTAAAATGTGTGTTTATAAATAAATAAAACCATATAAAGAGCTTCTAATAGACATGATCTCTTATGTGATTTCATGCATACAAATATCACCGTCATAATATAATATTAATAAAGGTTTTTGCGAGAAATTCAATGAAACTATGTTCTCTTAGAATCATGTAGAATCGGGGTAAAAATATGAATTTTCATAAAATACAGATAGACGAAATGTCTGGAACCGTTGAACGTAAAAACGTTAAACTTTCAGACTGGCTTTTAAGTCAATTCATCTGAGGGAAAATTCTGAGAGATATAACTTAGTACTGGATTTTGAGAATTCTTATTTATCTTGATCCCCATGAGATAAAACTAATTTGTTTTACCTAGTCAGTTACTATGAGACATTTATCATCATAGTCTTTAATCAATAAACATAACTTTTCTCCTTTGAGAACACAGACAACGGCGTTCGACGTTTTCACTTTTGGGTAGCTTGGTCCTTTAGCAAGGCAGCGACATCTACATTGAATCATTAGAGTATACCTGATTAGCATTCGCTAATCCAAAGGTAGCAGGTTCGAGGCCGCTGCTTCAGGAAAATTTACAGAAATCGGCATCTTTACAAAGTCTGATTGTTGTAATTTAATGAAGATTTCGTTATCTACATAACCTCAGATCAGGCACAAGGTGCGTGTCATCCGGATATCTGGAACATGGATTGCCACACCTACTGGCATGATATTACCTACTCTCACAAACCGTATGAGAACTAGGTTGAATGTCAAGTCCTCCCTTATGTATACATTTTGTATTGTTGTAACTGCAGGCAATATTTTTGTTCGCGCTGTTGACGCGACGGAGAAAAGCTAGATTTAACTTTTTCTACATTTTTAGGGTTCGGTACCCAAAGGGTGGAAACGGAACCCTATTACTAAGCCTCCGCTGTCCGTCCTTCTGTCCGTCCGTCCGTCTGTCACAGGGCCGTCCGTCTCATGAACCGTAATAGCTAGTACTAGTAGTAGTTGTAAATACTAGTGCAGAGTGTGTATTTATTTTGCCGCTATAACAACAAATAGGTAAAATTAAAAAATAATAAAAACTAGAGGGTGGTCCCATACAAAACACGTGATTTTTTTGTGTTAAGTCTTGTACGATGGTACGGAACCCTTCGTGTGCGAATCCGACTCGCACTTGACCGGTTTTTAGATCTTTTAAATATGACCTCTACAATCTGAAAAGAAAGAAACGTAAAATAACAAGAAATTTATTTTATTATTTTAAAGCAGTAGACCCACAACTTTGTCGCACGAAGGAATAGATGCGGCCCGCTGCTCGCCATGAGTCCAGCTCAGATTATAAGCAGGCTTTAAATTGTAGCTCCCCTTCTCCTACTAGGTGGTAGGGCTTAAGCCCGCCCGGATTGGTATCATCGCATTGGATAAAAATATAATCGAAGGGGCAATGAAAAATTGTCCGTGTTTTCCATCCAGTTCAATGTAGCAGTGCTCATAAAGGGAAGGACCTGTGATGGCACCTAATTCCTTCGGAAATGTGATTTATTGGGCTACTATCATAACGGTAGTTGTGTGGTATGAGCCATTCATGTCAGGTTTCATAAAAAAAATGCGGGGAGCTGCGGGAAAAAGTGGCGTCCTGAAAAATAAAATGGTGATATATCGGTGGTCGCCGTTATCAGCAGTAAATCGAATTTTTTTAACACGCTTTTATTTATCTTGGGTTGTATGTATCTATGTATGTAATGGAATCTTTGAGATTAATTTTCACCAGTTTCCAGAAGTCTGATTAATTTGAAACTCTGCATACGTATCAAGGACCGATGACAATGCAATAATTTTATAACAGTTTCCCATTATCCTTATTAGGACCGCCAGGATTCATAAATTCTTTTATAGATCCTCTATAGTAATGATAACTAATTGATGGTCGAAGCGGCAATAAAATTGTCCGTGTTTTCCATCCAGTTCAATGTAGCCGTGCAATATAAGGAAGGTCCTGGCATGGCACCTAGTTCCCATGTGGTGTGTTGGGCTAATAATATGACAGAAGGTGTGGTATTAGCCATCCATGTCCAGTCACATAAAAAAATTTTGATAAATCGAACTAAACAATAAAAAAATCATAGTTGTTTAAAAAAACTAAAAAAACACGCTTTATTAGCTATCCAAACTAAAAAATAAAAAATATTTTTTAATTTTAAAGAGTTTATATTAAAGTAGTAGAAGATCGAACAATCAATTAGAATTTATCACCTCAAAATAAAATTATAATAAAGTTTAAGTTATTAACAAAATAATTCAATTCAGAGTAAAAAGCGTGGGGTGCTTGATAAAGTAAATGTAACAATCATTCTATTGGCAACTATCTATGAGAGGAGAGTTATGAAAAGTAGTAAAATGCACCCCACGCTTTTTACTCTGAATTGAATTATTTTATTATTAACTTAAACTTTATTATAATTTTATTTTGAGGTGATAAATTCTGATTGATTGTTCGATCTTTTACTTCTGTAATATAAACTCTTTAAAATTAAAAATTATTTTCTATTTTTTAGTTTGGATAGCTATAAAAGCGTGTTTTTTTAGTTTTTTTAAACTATTATTTTAATATTCTTCTTAATCATCTTTTATTTTTTTTCGAATTGTACCATCTTTCAAAGCATTTACAGAAATCTTGGGAGTAACTGTTCAAAGAGAACACATATCGGGTGGTTACGAGAAGTCAGGGCTGTTCCGCCTTCACGCTAGCGGAAGCTGCGAAGGGCGCGCAGTCGCTCGGGCTCTGTTTGTCCGGCTAATGGCTCCCAGCTGATGTTAAAACTTAAACAAATAGTTGGAGTTGGCCGCGCACTCTAATGACAATAAACGGCCTGTCGGCGGCGAGGCGGGATACTGTCAATATCCTGATATATTTAACGAGTAAACCTTTTTTTATAGGAAATTATAATTTATTTTTGACCTACAGTTTTACATGAATCATGGAATAGCCCGCATTCGTTAATAAATGCAGTTAACCATCTCAAAAAAAAGAAAGAAAGTGGTGCATGAATGAGGCTGACATTTGAATACATGACCTCTGGCATGAAAGGCGAGTCTCCTCTGTGTTACCTGCCATTACTATTATTATTATACTGCCATACAATAATCATTATTTAGATTCAATTATTATATCCGTTTAAAAATGGTTAATACTGATGCGTTTATGTTCTATAAAAAAAATAACACGTATAGGTTTAGTTTACTATGTTTTTTAAATGTTGTTACAAACTAAGTACACTGCATATAATTTGTAAGGAGTTGAACACTTTATAATCATTTCCAAGCAAATATTTAAAACACAAGTTTTTCGTATTTAATTATAATCTAAATCAAATAATTTAGCCGAATTTATAAAAAGATGTATTTTCATTTATATTGATGAGTATGGTTATTGTATGGATCCCCACTTAAGACCAAAAGAAGAGAGAAGCCAAAAAACAAGTAAGTAAGAATTAAGAGGAAGTGAAAAGTGGGTGTATCTCTAGCTCACCAGATATTTATTGATAGAGAAAATTAGAATGTATTGTTCCCAAGGCAATATTGTAACTATAGTTAAAATAAGCAATAAAATTAATATTTTTAACATGTAGACGAGCGTAGATTAGTTTTGTATATTTATGTATATTAATTCGTTATTCATTAGACGGATCTTGGCTCAAACATCGCTCAGGAGTAAATAAAATACACTGAAAGTATACGTAGAAACGAATTTGAAAGATATATTTTTTATCAGACACCCACCGTCACGATATAAGCCCAACACACCTAATTCTCGAAGGAATTAGGTGCCATGCCAGAATCTTCCATTTATAAACACGGATACACTGGATTGGATGGAAAACTCGGACAATTTTTAATTGCCGCTTCGACCAACTATTCATCCAATGCGCTAATACTAACCCGGATTAACTCAACCACCTTGTAGCGGAAGGGGACTTAGAATTTTACATGAATTCCGAACCATGTAACAGCTTATATTCGTTACGAAATGCACTTATCCAACTCGGAAAGATAATGTAAGTAAAAGTCGGGATTTAAAACCGTGACCTGAGGCATGAAAGGCAAGTGCACAAACCCCTGAGCTACGAGTCGCTCAATTAAATTTCTCATTTGGAAATAAAAAACCGGCCAAGTACGAGTCGAACTCGCATACGAAGGCGTACCATTGTACAAAATTTAACACAATAAATCACGTTTGTTGAATGGGCCTCCCCTTTAATTTTTATATTTTTTTATTTTAACTATTTGTTGTTATAGCGGCAAAATAAATGCACATTCTGTGAATGTTTTAGCTGCCTACCTATTACGGTTCATGAGATACAGTCCTGTGACAGACGGACGGACGGACAAACGTACGGGTGGACGGACGGACAGCGGAGGTTTAGTGATAGGGTTCCGTTGGCACCCTTTGGGTGCGGAACCCTAAAAATGCTTTGGCAAAAGTAGCAACTTGAAAATCATTCCAAACACATAGGAATGTAAGTTCCAATAATTTGTGCAAATCTAGATCAAGTATTTGCAATGAATAGCCTCGGAGCCGTGCGTAATCCTCCCCGGTGGCTAATCTACATCATTACTCAGCGCGGATTGCTGAAATGACCAACCACCGCCCGCACCTGGACTCGATGGAGCGTTATGGCTGAACGAGCATTAACGTATGTCTCGGCCCATGGGCATTTCTCGCGTTCAATTTGATAAATTTGCATTGGTTTTTGGAATTCATACTATGTAAATTCATGACGGGATACTATTACAAAATCCAATGTCTGACGTCTGAGAGTTTTCCTGTCTTTCTGTCTGCGTATAACTTAAAAATCGCTGACTTGGTTTTAATTTAAGTATTACCGTATAGCTTAGTGTTTCCTGACAATTATAGAGTGAGAGAGACTTAACATTACGGTTAATTATCTGAAGGGTAATCAGTGAGGTTAAATATAAGTCAAGTTGTGAAAACGGTTAACATACTCCGGTAACAAAATCCTCATATTTTATTGTATACCATTCATTTCATACACTAGTATATTTAGTAAGGAACTATTATATTTGTTGATACTATATTGGCCTCTTTTTTTAATTTATATCTTGGGTCAGGTTATTAACCGAAAGTGGTAGGTTTGAGTTTTTACCTAATCAATTATTCCCCTATTTTTTTGAAATATAATACAAATCCTTGTTATGGAAATATGCCTATCCGAACGAGAACTCGACCAAAGACAGAAAATAAAGTTTGGAATTAAACATCAATTCAATAAAACTGTACCATTAGAAAATATATATTCAGTATTGTATTTTTGTAGGTAATATTTGTCGTAAGTCTCAAATCAATTTTAAAAAGTAATGCTAACCCAAATCGATAGCTCACACAATCAAACAACCAGTTGTGTCAGTTAATAATGCATTACACAACTTGACTGCAAAGCTCCTGTATTTAATTTGTTAATAACGGGTCTCCTGATAGCTACAAATAAGCGGTGCTTACGACAGGGCTCGTAAATAAACATTGAATACCCGCAACGTATTTCCGATGTTTAATAATTTTAATTTAAAATATTGCATGCATTACATAAATGTTTTGCTTAATGTCACGGCGAATCCGCTCATAGTATTTAGGGGCGCGTGTGATTACGACAAATTTTGAAAACATTCAAAATTTTTAAAGTAAGTATACATTTTCTTAAAAACATCGCACTGATTGGAAAAAAAAGCAAAGGTAGGTTTTAATGAAAAAAAAAAACAATATACAATAACAATCAGCAAAGACGACAAACGTGTTTCAGTGCAAAGTTCTGTAATCAATCATAGTATGGGTAACCTCATTCGATTATAGTCCTTGACCAGCTCGGTCGAGACAGACACTAAATGCCTTATCTAATCTTATAAAATCTTAGGCCGAAGTGCACTATCTTTCGTTACGATTAATGTTATCGTTAAATAATTTCTGTCTTCTTTCTTCTTATGTCTTAAGACGTAACAAGGAAGAAGACAAACAATATAATTTACTATAACATTGACCATCACAAGAGACAGTGCACTCCAGCTAATGTGGTGCATATTTAAGGGGACATATGACCCTAGAACGACCGTATCCTTAAGCGACCGATTATATTTTTAGTTTTCTTAATAAGTACTTTTCTGCATGATTATTATCAAATGCAAACATGATATAACTATAGTATGGCAGAAGAAACACAATTGCAGAATGAATGCTGTATAAATGCGTTCCCTCGGAAAATATTACAGGGCAAGTTTATAGCTGAATTAGAGGACAAACTAGAAATGGTAAACAGATAGAAGACGTAATGACGAGAATTCAGAATGGTATTTTGAGCATGTTTGGTTATGTAGAGCGAAAGTGTGACGGAAGAATGATAAACAGACCTACGGAGCGGAAGAAATTGGAATTGCCCTGCCCAGGCGATCTAACTCCGTAGAAAATGTAAAATGGCCAGATTGAGAAAGTACTTCCTGATTTTCTTACACACTTATCGAGCTAAACGCATTCTGTTATTATCACTCCCTTAATCAGATTACATTTGAAAGATTCCTTTATCAGACTCGGGTCTTATCAAATTTCATTAAAATTGTATAGGCATGCTAAAAAAAACAGGCAATTTTAAAAATGATTTAACACCACACACGATTCAAGCATTGTCAATTCCTCCTTATACCGCAAGACTCAGTTGACGCGGCCTGTACAAATGAACTCGCAGCAGATATACGAGTATGTGGACTTTACATATGTTCGTAGTAGACCTTTAAAAAAAGTAATAAACATCCTGATTTTCGTAAATTATATACAGAATGTTATGAAATTAATGTATGGTAAAACACTAGCAGGACATATTTGAACGATCAAGTATTTTGTCATTAGTATTTCGAATGCTCAGAGTGGCAACATCAACTTGGCTGGTTGTGTATACTAGGGATTTAGCTTTGAAAGAGCTTCGATATAGCTGTACATTTTTATTTAAGTAATTTCGTCAGTTCATACTTTCGAGATTCACAGTAAACTACTCATTGTAAGATCCAAATGGACGAAGGAATGATTGGTTAGTTTAACCTTAGAACTCTTAGAGCAGTTGGCATGTAATCCAAAGGTTCGAATCCTGTTTCCGACGAGTATTATTTCTTATTGTTGTATATAAAAAAATATATAGAATCGGCTACTCTTAACTGAGACATACATTCCCACAATACTAGAAATAAGTTTAACATACAATGTCCAAAACACAGACGAGCAAAGACTTCGAAGAGCTTTACTCACAACAGTGTTAGATTGTACAATCAATTACCAGCAGTAATGAGAAATTTGCCCCTTAATGAATTTAAAAATAAAATTAATTCAGTTCTTCTTAGTAAACTATACTATAATAGAAGCGAAGCTCTCTCCGATAAAACCCTCTTTTACGACTTAAGATCATAAGAAGACAAGTACTTAACTGTGTACCATACATCATTGTAAGACTTCTTTGACATAATACTACGCTGGTAGTATTTTTTTATATAAATACATATTCTATATATAATATATTGACTTGATACACTTCATTAGTATCAAACTTGACGAGGACTTTATACACCTGACATAGGTTAAGTTGACGACGGCTTTTACACCAGAGTATACTTGTAATGCTATAAATTATATTAATTTATATAATTGCATTAGTAACTTTATTAGTTGTAAGTAACTTAAACTGAGGATTGCTGTTTCTATGGTTCTTTGTTCTTTGCCTTAATATGTTCTATCAAGTTATTGTCTGGCAGTAGCATTTCGATCTAAGTATGTATTTCATAATTGTGGACGGAAAAATATGTTATGTAAACCTGTGAAGTTTCTTTGCGGGTTCTTCTTTACTGGGTTGATCGAATCCGCGGATCTTTGTGACGTAACTTGGTGTAGTTTTACTACAAAAAGTTTAAATAAATGAAATGAAATGAAAATTAAAAGTATCACGACCAAAAACGTTTTCAGATTATTTTCAAAATCTGGTTACAGTGTTACAAATGTAGATATCGCTGAAACTTATATTAATGAGATAACGGTAATGTCGTATGCATTAAATACATACAATTATCAAGCTTAAAATTGTTTCAGAAAACGAGGAAACAATCCCTAGCTTATATTGAGACATCTCCCTCCACGTTGAAGAGAGTCCTCGGCGTATTGGCAGCTCGTAAAGCACATCATCGACGTAGATAGAATCCTCCCGCACCGCCCAGAGACCAATAGGCCCGTCGGGTTGCCAGTAATACACTCGCCGTAAAGTGAGGGAACCTTTTAAACCGATTGGGAGCCGCGGCACGCGCGACTTGGAGCGCCCGCTCGACGTGAAATAGTGGCCATATTGCGTTCTTATTTTAAAACTAACGCTCGCCCGCGGAGCTGTAAAGTCCACGCCCGAACGATCTGTCAGATGGGAAAATCATCTTTGAATTTGAGCGGCTCGTGGCCTAGTGGCGCGGGGACTTGCCTAGCATGCCAGGGGTCTGGGTTCGAATCCTCGCCCAGTTCATGCGCTACTTTCTCTCTCTTTCTGAGTAGGATAAGTGCTACATCATACAAACTACACCATATGGCGACCGAGGGTATGACAGGAGGACAAATCGTTATCGACGGAGAAGTGATCGAACAGGTTGAAGAGTACGTATATCTCGGTCAAATTCTGCGGCTTGGTAGACAAGGACTGACTAAGGAGGTTGAGCGACGGATTCAACTGGGTTGGGCTGCCTTCGGAAAGCTAAAATTCGCTCTGAGGTCTGACCTCCCGCAAAATCTGAAGACCCGAATATATGACCAGTGCGTCCTCCCGGTTATGACGTACGGTTGTGAAACGTGGACTCTGACGGTCGCCGTTGTCCAAAGGTTAAAAGTTGCCCAGCGAGCAATGGAGCGAGCCATGCTGGGAATATCGCTACGGGATATGGTGCGTAACGAGGCAATCCGCCGACGTACCAAAGTAGTCGATATTGGACACCGGGTGGCTAAGCTCAAATGGCAATGGGCTGGTCACGTCAGCCGAAGAGACGACGACCGTTGGAGTAACCGTGTCCTGCACTGGCGGCCGTGGACAGGAAAACGGAGTGTGAGAAGACCACCCGCCAGGTGGGACGACGACATCAAGTGCGTCGGCGGAAAGCAGTGGTTCCGTACCGCTGAGGGCCGGGAGGACTGGAGAAAAATTGGAGAGGCGTATGTCCAGCAGTGGACGCAAACACGCTGACTGACTGAAGTGCATTTCGTCGCGAATACGAGCTGCTCCATGCTTCGGAATCATTGGAATGGATGGAAAACACAGACAATTTTCGTTGCCGCTTCGACTATCGTTCATTAAATGCGATGGTACCAACTCGTGCCGGATTAATCGTACCACCTAGTAAGCAAGGAAGGGAACCTACAGTTCTACGTGGAATCCGAACTACGGCCAGTCTCAACGGTTGAAAATGGTCACCCATCTAGAACCTAATCGCTCTCAGAGGTGCTTCACCCAGCTTATCGAATTGCAAGGCGTCGCGCTACTGAGCCACCGAGGCTCACAAAACCATATTCCTAGCATAAGGCGCTGTGCTCACAAGACGAACAAAGCGTGGGAGTGAGACGTCAACTCAACGTACCATTACCGCTAGTTAGAGGGAGATGCAAAAAATCTGCCCGATGAGACAACTTGTGAAATCGTTATCTGGAGTCGCGCTCACGGAATGTGAAAGGTTTTTTGTAAATTATTTTTGATTTTTCTAGTTTTCCTTAAAGAAAGCGTGGTGACCTGTGAATTTATAGTTTGTTTAGTGAACGGGAGTAAAAAACCAGGACACAAACCCTTTTTTGATGGTAAAAAAGGGGTGACGCACTGCTTCTTTGTCGATCAAATTTCTTAACTTTTCCTCTAAATTTCAAACTAAATTTTTTGTTGAGTAAAAAATAAATTTGAGTACATTTTTATGAAACGATTTTGGTTTCATCCGTCAGTTGACTCTATATGTCTTTACATTCTAGGCCTATGTACAAAACAAGGGTAAACATAAAGACAAATTATGTACATATTTTATATTAAATTCATATTTTTTTAAGTTATCGGATAAATAAGCACGTCAAAAGAACGTAATTACCAACTCGGCTTGTGCGTCGCCAAAACGGTAGCCAGTGCTGCCTTGTTAGGACTTCCTGCGGGGGCTGTTTCGGCTGCACCGGAGTAGGCTTTCAAATTAAAAGTTGCAGCGGTGTGATGTCGCGCCGAGTTAACGCCGCCGCGCCGTGAAGTTGGCGGCAGTTGGCCGCCGGAGGTTCGTTGCAAGTTGCAGTGAAAGCCGCTCACCGTGACTCCACTACTATAGCTCGAACGTATACATATTTCCCTTTGACTGGCAAAGTGACACAGCTATCTGTACCTTAAGTTCCTTGACTGTGTCACCTGTCAGTTTGAAGTTAAAGCAAGTCATAAAAATAAATCTATCTTTTAATTGAGTTAAGCAATGTAAAGTGAACTTAATTTCATTTATTTAGGGTCTCATCCACCAAGCACTGATTAGCTTAATCTACCATCTCGCAAACGATACCAGTACAAGATAATCAGCGCTTCAGTAAAAAAGCCCCTTTAAGTGTCAATTAAAATAAATCAGCACTTGGTAAAAAGCAGGTTTAACACGTAATAGTAGGGCCACGTAAATACACTGTCTGTGAAAATTTCAACTGCCTACCTATAACGGTTCATTAGATACAGCCCTGTGACATACGGACGGACGGACAGCGGAGGCCTAGTAATAGGGTTCCGTTTGCATTCTTTGGCCTAAACCCTAAAAAGAAGAATAATTCGCGACACAAGTGAGGTGCTAGAACATGTAATCAAATTTATTAGAGCTTTGAATGCGATACTGCAAACGCGATACTGTACTTGTCAGTAGCTCACCCCAATTGTAATTAGTGTAATCAACCGACAGCTGGCCTGTGTACATATCGACTGACAGTTTGCACTTGATATACATATGGACATTAGCTGCTCGAGTTAACATCGGGTGGCGCTCAAGTTCTTTTATGTGCACAACATTACTGTATTGATAAATGCCTGGGCATTTTTCAAATAATTCGGATTTTATTATGAAAGTTGGAATGGCAAACATTCAAAAGCGAATTTCGATTCTCATTCATATATCTATCTTTATATATCACATTCGATGTGTTTGTTGTATGTACGCATGTGAATATGTTCCATACACCAAAACGGCTGGACCCATTTTGATGAAAGGAGTATGTCCATTCTTGCATGGGCGAAAAAGCGGTGTCAAATTGAATGTTCCTCTATGAACCAAGCGTACTTCATTCGCAAATATTTAATCATATTGTAATTGAAATATTTCAGTTTTCCTGAAGACGGAGAACTATAAATATCATAGTTTGATAGTGAAGTTTAGAAGCTCCGCTCAGAAAATGTCCAAAATGAATTTGACCCGAGCGACGTCGGGTCTACGTTTTATTTCTCCAGATGGTAGTCATAATAAACCTATTATCCGTCATGAATTATAATGTGATCATGCGTAACGTATTTGCGGCACCTTTGTAGGGTTCCGTACCCAAAGGGTGCCAAACGGAACTATATTGCTAAGCCTCCGCTGTCCCTCCGTCCGTCCGTCCGTCACAGGTCTGTATATTAAACGGACCATTAAATAAATTAATCAATAATAGGTAGGCAACTGTAAATTTTGTGAAGAGAGTGTATAACAAAACATTGTAAAAAAAAATTAAAGGGGGCCACCACGCAATAAACGTGATTTATTTGGGTCGAATCTTGTATAATGGTACGGAACCCTTCGTGTGCGAGTCGGTCTCATACATGGCCGGTTTTTTTACATAATACACTTTTTTTTTTATGTGACCTGACATGGATGGCTGATGATACCACACAACTACCGTTATGATATTAGCCCAATACACCACATTCCCGAAGGAATTTGGTGCCATGCCAGGACCTTCCCTTTATGAGCACGGCTACATTTCACAATTTTTTTTCATTGCCGCTTCGACCATATTTTCATCCAATGCGATGGTACCAACCCGGGCGGGCTTAAACCCTACCACCCAGTAGGGGAAGGGGACCTACAGTTTTACATGGATTCCGAACCATGGAGCAGCTCGCATTCGTGATGAAATGCACTTATCGGACTCGGAAAGAGAAAGACAGTGGTGCATGTCGGTATTGAACCCAGGTAGGTCTCTGGTACGCTAGGCCAGTCCCCGCGCCACTAGGCTACGACACTTGTACTTATGTTTGTTTATATTTTCACTGTTATTCGACATAATACTTAAATTTTACAGTACCTCGAAAATAATTAAGCTCCGTAAAATGTAAGTATTACTTGGACTTTTTTTCGCCTCAACACTATTCGCCCGAAAAAACTACAGGAAATCGCCTAATTGCAGAGGGCAAATGCTGGCCCTAATAACCTTCCAGAAAATATCTAGAAAAGTAAAGGGCTTACGATAAAGGAGAAAACCTGGAACGGATTTGGAGAGGAATTCCTTTATGTGGATGTGACTTAGGAGGCAAATGCACGTTTCCTACCGAACAGTAAACACGGAACACCATGTTTGCTTGCTTGTGCACACAGCGTCCACCGACGATGAATATTCGCTGCGACCACATATTTTCAGCACACAAATACTTTATCTTTCACCGTCGGCGGCACTCGCGTATTCGGACGGGAAAAGCGAGGTTTCACGTCACAATCTACAGCCATAGCCGGAACTAAGCATATACCTATTGAAGGCCGCATACCACAGAGAAATGCGTAATATCTTAGTGTAAATAAATGACCCTCAATTATGGTAGTAACTGGACGGAATTAGTTCTACAACCAAGTAAGTAACTAAAAAGATATACAGTATAACGTGGAATCCTACCCAAGGGCACCTCATCGGTTAAAAATGGTTGGTTATCCAGAACCGATCGCGCCCATATTTGATTCACCTTGATTATTGAACAGGTTGGGTGATTGAGACTCAACGCAGAATCCTCAACGGCGAGATCCAGACGTTGTTCGACGCTGCTCTTTTGTGAGACATCAAAAAATAACGTCAAAAATCCGTTTTCACCACCTCCAGCTACAAAAATCCGAACGTTATCTTTTGGTTATACCATGTAAGTATGCAATGTAACCGAAAGTTAACTACCCGATTTCAGGTAGCTGGAGGTGGTGGAATCGGTGTTAAAACTAGAATACGAATCCTGTGTCGAGAAGCAATGAAACGTGCGAAAAATATGTCCGAGAATATAAGGTACTTCTTTCAACTTGCAATGTAACTAACAAATACTAATATCTTGTTATTACATATCAAAAGCATATGTTTGAATAATATGCAAAATATGACATTTCCTGCTTTTTGATACAAAAAAATGCACGATTATTTAACATATGCTAAGGGGTACTTTTTAATTTGAGTTTCAGCGGCATTTACATTTAAAACATTGTAATCAGATGTTGAAAATAATACGAAAGGTTTTTGGTAGTAATGTAGATGTAGATGTCAAATTAATAAGATAACATGTTTGAAAAATGTTACGGCTTTTCACGCGGCGGAAGGAGCGTTAGTTAGATCCAAAATATTTTAAAAACCAAAGATTGTAAATAATGAGGTTTCGTATAAGGGTTTGCACAATTGTCTAAAATTTGAGCTAGCGGGGAGCTACCATCGTAAATTAACTCACAGATGAACAGAGAAGCGAGTGATTCAATCTGACGTTAGTTGCATTACGTACCATACTAACGTTCAAACGACGTGTTATTTGGCCAAGTCAACTGTAATTTACTCACCCAGCGAGTTCATGTACCATGTATCATGTATGAGCGAGCTCATATCAAATTTCGGACGCTGCCGACATCCCTTTTCCTAGAACCAGATCTTCGTCCCGTTGCAAATATGTACCTTAATTATTTATCATGACCACATTTTTTATCCAAATTATGTACTACGGTAACGTATTTTAAAGTGACTACATTGAAAAGAGAATTATTCCTGGATACCCTTTCAATCTAAGATGGACTTTAATACGGTAAAGAGGTATATTGAATTCTCATGTATTATTGTTACAACATGAAAATACATAATCGAATTCTTAGCTTTTCACTAATAGGTCTTGATGGTTAATCGACCGTGGAGCAAGGACACATTAATTGAAGAAAGAGCCCAGTAAAAAGAACTACTTTACGAATATACTGCAAGGCTGGACCCGAACCAGCAAAACATACCATTCGCGGGTATTGCGTCTACCAATTTCGCCACCTGCTGTATACCCATAATTTGGAATTCTCCTACAGTCCCTCTTCCCGCAATGAATGCCTCCTACTAACACAGTGTTTAAGATTATACATACATACATTGATTTAACGCTTCATCTGCGTTGCGGACATTGACTGCAAAGATTGAACAATCAAACATATTGCCGTCATCACCAAAGTCGTATTTGGCATCATACCCGCGAATGGTATGTTTTGCTGGTTCGGGTCCAGCCTTGCAGTATATTCGTAAAGTAGTTCTTTTTACTGGGCTCTTTCTTCAATTAATGTGTCCTTGCTTCACGGTCGATTATACATACATACATGTCACATTCCTTGGAATAAGCGACGTACCTGCTTAGTACGAAAAAGTATATTTACTTGATGGTTAATTTTAATAAGTAAAGATACGATTTTTTAGACGCCGAACAATTAATAATATGTTATTGATTTTAAAAGATCACAAGCCAACTCATAATTTATTGGAACGATCGAAATAACCAAAACTTCACTTCAAAGCCAAACGTAATGCTTGATCTGCCATACCTGACAGGAATATCGTGTATCACGTTATCTCTGATTGTACAATGCCAAATTATTTCTCGTATTTGCGATTCGCTGATTTTAATCAGATCATAAGCCAGCGTCATGTTGTTAACGAGTGATAACATGACGTGCCAGAGACAACGGCGCGGGTCCTGGCAGGACGAACCCGAGGGCTATATTGTAACTGCAGGAAATTGACTTGTCAACAGAGCGACGTCACTTCCGTTCGCGCTGTTGACATTCGACTGTCGACTGATGCTGTAGTACAACAATCGTGAATTGGTAGCGTGGAAGGCTGTTAGCTTACGTCCTTAGCATTACATTAATGCTTCACTAGTCCTAGAAAATTGCGTATAATGTAAGGTTATACATAACAACAACATAAGACAGAGAGTCTATCAAATTAAACGTTGAACACAATTTATTAAAATAAAATCCATATTAAATAAGTATTTAGTATCCGAACTTTACCACAGAGACTTGTTACGATATAACAGATACCGATTTCGATCGTTTCGATAACGATAACAAATTATGTTGGTTCGCTTTGCATATTTTTGGAAAAACATGATTACTCACACACACAATAACAATAATTGCTGCAAACCTGCAAAGAAATTACAAAACCAGACAGACCAGCTGGGCAAGTTTTCCGCCCTCCTTGTGTCACGCACATGCCTTTCTCTATTATGTAAGAATCGGATGGTAGGAGTATTTCTGGATATGCAAGAAGGCCTGGGACCGAGAAAAGACGAAAAGACGAAAAAAATCATAACTTCTAGACGAGTGAAGTTTCTTTGCGGGTTCTTCTTCACTGGTTGATCGAATCCGCAAATTTATTAAATTGTGACATGATAAGTGTAGTATAGACTACCAGAAGTTGAATAAATTAATGAGAAAAAATGAAATTCTGAAACACTAATGCGAAATTTTAAAAAGTGTTAATATTGGGGCCTTTTCTATTTTTTAATGCTTAAAAGTTTCACACTGTTAACTTTTTTATGTTAAGCACAACATATGGCGTATGCCAAGACCTCACTAAGACGTATCCGGCGACGCCCATGGGCATTCTAATCTTCAGGGGGGGGGGGCGAATACCATGCCGGCCGGCCAGGTGTATCTTCTCACCGTGTTTGAAAAACTCCAGGGTGTACTTTGTGGAAATACCAGGGCCGGGATCCGTTCCAAAGTATACCCTATAGATTTAGGATCTAGAGGATCAATGGGTTCATATTTTGTGACTCGTGTCCTTAGTTCATTAGTGCGAAGATTGTTGACCTGCAAAGTCAACCAATCACCGCCTTGTTCACAGTGAAGCGGCCTGCGCGGAGCCAAGCTACGACTGCCGGCGCGGCGCGGTGGTAGGAAATGGAATCCGGACGTCGATTTCCGCGCGCCGTTGTCGGGCGCGTCGAACTCCACCGATTAGACCCGACGCGTGTTTATTGAATCCGACTCGATAAACACGAAACATATTGACGTAGCAGCCATATTTTCCGATTCGGAAGTACTAGGTCCGACACACCGGCAGCATAACCTGATGAGCGAAGAGGATTTCGTCGATTTTCTTTGATCTTTCAGGATGAAAACCCTTCCTCGAGCCTTTATCGATACTTTTATTGACACCACATAAATATGACTTGTGGCGGCATATTCAAATGGGTCTTACGCATTAATGGAGTATGTGAAATCTTTTGGTCAGTCACTAGTTCTTTAGAGAAATTTAGAGAAAGCTCAAGCATTATTGAGAGACTCGTAGCTCACGGTCCCGGGGCCTAATTTCTCATGCGGGGGTGTTTTTTTATGAAAAACTGGTTCTGGTTGATGTGCCGAAAGATCAAAGGTGCTTAGACCTTCTCACCTCGCGAAACCAGATTCATGGAGGCATCATACAAGTGGTTTTTAAGACTATTGCAGAGCTATCGAGTTTGTTCAAATTACGTTTGAAAACTCTCAAGTTGCAAGTATAAGGAAAGGCTCGCCGGTAGAGTTTTTAACATCCTGGCGGTTCTGGTATAACCTGGTGGTGGCAGCTTTGATGGTACATACTAGTTTACGAAATGTAATACTGTGGATGCGCAGTACTACACATATACGTATACATGTACTATACATACAGGTTATTTGGTAATTCCATTTATTCCTTCTAAGGGGTCATTGTAGAGCTAATTTACAACAGATTTGGCGCAAAAAATGGGGGCCTAATATCGATAGTTTTTTAGTTATTTATATTTTAAGTTTTTTTTTATGTTTTATATTATTATGAAAAAGTGATGATCGTAAAATAACCACTACACTCTAGGCATTTTATCAGCGGTTTTCTAATAACTAATGAATGAAATACTACTTAAAAAAAAAAATTCAAAATATCCATAATCTCAGAAATAAAGGGTCATAAATGACAATTTGTATAAAAAAGATTACAACATTTATTTAAAAGCGGATTACTTAAAAAAAGTATGACATGTGGCATATAAATTATGGAATTAACTTCGTTATTCCATAAGCCAACATAACCATAGAAGCCACACGCAAACATAATCGCCACTTGATAATCCTTCTTTTATCTCCTGTGCTAATACTGAATCTCTCACAGGAATGTTATTCTTAAATTATTGTTGAGATTGCTCTCAAACCTTTTTGCTCTCATTTTTCTGTAGGCCTTTAAGGCGCTAGGACTAGCCAACTACTCGCGCCATACAAATGCACTTTTTAACAAATGTAATAATATGTAGTGAAACGCTTCAACAAATCCAAATAGAACTCCAGACTGATAATGGATTGTTAATATTTTTTTATTCCATCATTTATTTAAATAATAATAAAAATAAAAAAAGTTGATTTTTCTCATTAGAAATCTGAAAGTCATTCGATTTCTAGATATAAGCAAAAACAGCATATATGCATAAACAAAAAATTCCATTTGCTTTTAGATTTCTACATTTAGTCAAAAAAGTTCGGAAATGGACACCGTTTCCGCAATGTATTTTGTATAGAAAAAGGAAACATACATTAACGAAAATAATTCGATTCCTAGACAAGGAATCATATATTGTAAGAATGACACTTATAATCGTCAGACTTAGTTAGTTAACTTGGGGTGCCTCGTCTAACTTTGCGATTTGGCTAGTACCAGGCCCTTAAGTGTGAGTACACCGAATGGTGGAAAATAAACGAATAACATTTGAGATTGATCATCATCATTGACAGTTATTCTAAAATAAAAAATTCAGTACTAGATATACTAAACTAAAAGATTTATTTACAAATTAATACATTCACCCTTTCCAACAGTTGACAGTATCATCGCTTCATTACAATAATTATACCATGAATATGTAAGATATAGTTTTACGGCCGCGAGTGGCCTCCATCGTGCGAGGGTGATGGCGCTCCGTAAGTTTCGGCGAAGCTAATAAATTTGTGGCCGGGCCACCCCCCGCCGCCCTCCACCCCCACCCCCGCAACCCGCCCCGCAGGCCGCCCCGCAACTCCGCCGCACTCAGACCGCTGAAATTAGCATATTTCGGTGTACACGGCGATGCCATAACGGCCTCCCCGACTCAGCGGTTCCCCCGTGCGCCCTCAAACTATACTTACCCGCTCGCTATACTTAACGCACCTTCACTACACTTATGTATCCATAGATTAGGTGGACATCAAAAGCGAAAAGTTTGTTTGAATCAACCATCCAGATGCGTCAGTAGTTTACGCGCGACTGAATACGGCGCAAAACGTCTCGTGTGGAGCATCTGTATGACGGATAAACATAGCAGCTACTTGCCTCCTTAAATTCTATACAAAGTTGTGCCGTGCGTCTCGTCGACGACTTTTGCCATCCCCTAACATGAATACTCTCCGTTTTCGAAAGGATCGAAAGTCTCTTTCCCGGGTTATATCTGCACTATGGGTAATTCTACCTCTAATCTCTCCGGAACTGCGTAACGCCATCAATTTTTCCTAATTCTACCATGACTCAGCGTGCAACAGGCAGGAAAACATTCCTTTCACTTTGGACAATCCTTAAGATTCAACAGATCCTGAAAATCCTATATGCGTAGGGTAAGTAAACTGTGGAAATTCCCTAAAGGCAATATGTGTCCATCAAAAATAATGTGTAGAAACTTCCTGTAGATTTCGCAGTCCCTAAAAGAGTTCTAAACTCCTTCGGGCACCTCTTAATTAATTGAGCTTATTTAAAAAAATTGTGACACAGTTCAATAAAAACAGCTTATATGCAGAATATAAACACAAATAACCACGTATCTGATTTTAACTCTTTAACTCTCTCCTAAGGAAACATTATTTTTATTTGCGGCTAGACAGTGTTCGGCTTGCTTATTTAGCTTAGCGTTTCGTCCACCTCGCTGTGGACATCATCGGGATTCGCGACGCGTCATGGAGGACCTGTGACTTTTTGTCCAGTCCACTAACCTGCCCTGTCCTACTGCGCGACATTGTAGGTGTGGGTAGGCTCAGCCGCGAATGAGGCTAGAAACAAATAATTTCGCTCCGAAATGAAGTCCTCTGTGAAAACTTGTCACTTTTGGCAGCTGAACTCTTGTGTTGCGTTATTTCGCCAGCAACGGAGACTAACCCACTGAAATCTTACCTATGAAATTGCCTTTTTAAATAGAATAAATCAAAAAACTTTTTCTTATGAAAGATATTTATTTTATAAATCGAAGTATTGGCCATTATTATCAATGCACTTTTGCCATTTTACTGAAAGTTTATTTATGCCTGTGCAATAGAAATTCTGAGAACGGGAATCGATGAACTCTTTAAAGGCGCTTTTCACTGCCTCATCGCATTTGAATTTTTTCCCCCTTAAAAAGTTATCCAAATTCCGAAAAAAATGCAAATCAGTTGGAGCAAGGTCCTGTGAATATGGTGAGTGATGGAGAGTTTCCAGTCGTAACTCCTGTAGTTTTAAGACGGTCCATTGTGCGTTGTCGTAAAGAAGGAGTGGACTAGAGCAAGTCTCAGTTGTTTAACGGCGAGCTTAACCATCATCGTTTTCAATGCTTTACCGTACACATCTGCAGAAATTTTTGTGCCAGGTTTCAAGAAGCTGTAATGAATAATACCGGCGCAGGTCCACAATACAGTAAGTAAGGTAATGACCAATACTATCGTCTCTGTTAAAGTTGTGATGCATTATAATGTCTATGGATTCTCAAAACGTGGAGCTGAATACTATATCTGTAAATATCGAAAAATATGGAGAAGAAAATGACAATTTAAGCAAAAAATATCTGAGGAGCATTTCGTCAACAATGAATCAAACCTGACACTCCGACATCGCAGCCTGCGCTGACTGCAGTCGGTCGGCGAGAGCGCGCTGATGTCGGCGTGATGTAATAATACACCTTGGCCGCTACAACGGGAAGTTAAGAGGGGTGTTAGTGGGTTATTATGCATGGGAGCTGTTTTCTACAATGAGGGAGAGAATTAATATATGGTGGAAGTTATGTTATCGTATGGTGCAATAATAATGATTTTTAAGATGTTTCTTCCGGACTTGTATTATTTGAATTAATTGTTCTAACATTCACCTAACCGCATATTATTATTATTTCCTAGCCAGTTAGAAAAACGCAGAAAAAAATAAATTTGCAATAATGGTTAACACATTTACAAAATCGTTCGAAAATGGCAAGCTGCACTCCTTATTCTACTGAGCACCTTTTAGTCGTAGAATGTAATAAAAATTCACCGTAATAAAAATTACATACCAGGTTCTACATTTGGTTTCCGAGTACCAATATTGGGTCCCAGAGTACCCAACGGTTCACTATAGTTTTGCCTAATTTGGAATTGCGAAAATCTTATTTTTTCATATTATTTTAGTCTTCAATTTAGGAGATTAACATACGAACAATAATATGTTATACATAATTTAAAAAAAATAACTTTATTTCTAATTAATTTGAGTTTTGTCACCGCGCGCGTTACACATCGTCTTAGTCCTCAGTGAATAGATCGATGATTAATTTGCTAAATTATAGAACGTGATCCACCAAACTATATCCGCACCTGATCCGCGATTATATACTAAATTAATTTTAATGCAAATAAAAAAAATAGAGCAACCATCTTCCCGGTAAAAAAACTTAAGATACCGAACCCTCCAACAGCAAACGTTTATATTTATGTAACTGGCGTTTCGACGCACAAAAACGATCACACACGTACCCATAAGCAGCACAAGTGACTAACTGCATTAACATAGCATATAAATCATGTTAACGTATTCGCTAATGTACCTTTAATATACTGCCAGAGTCCGCATTCATGCGAACGCGTATCCCATTAGAAGCCAACAAATCACGCAGCTGCTCGGCGGAGGCTCTCCAGAAACTCTGTATTGAAAAATATGCCCCCAGACGCGGCGTTTGTTATATTTACTGTAGCCGAGAAGAGTTAATCGAGAGGGAAAAAAGATTTGGAGCATTCGAAGCGGAGTTTTGTACCGAATTCACATGAAATCCCATCGAATTGACTGACTCATTCGACAGCTTCATGGCTTGTTCATCCCGCATTTAAGGTGGCCCAACCCGGCGGGATTAACTCATTCGCGGGCATGGTACAAAACCGTGCTGTTGCGCTCTGGGACCTTCTCTTTAAAGAATGAGTCCGTGATGAGGAAGATGCAACATGTCTACAAAAAAGACAATGCGCATAGTGTATGATTTGGTAAGATTTACGAAAATTTTAATTACAAAACGACTTATAGCTAAAAGTAAACCACGACCGACCGAGTCTAACAAAAACCAGATAGATTATAAATCTTGATTAAATAAGCTATGTCTGATGACTAATCCTTTTAAGATGTTCTTACTTAATCATTGCGTAATCCACCTCCAAAGTTATTACATAAAACGCGCGAAAAAAGCGAACTTTCGGACCTTATAACTTAGAAACCAAACACAATTTTACAATGCCAATGGCCATCAGACATCTAGTTCGATCAAATAAATCTATTTTGAGAAAAAATGGGGGTCTCACTTTCCCCGTTTGTATGGGGAGTTGAGCGGGATGGCCCACCTTAATGTTGTTTTGAGATGTCTGCAAGAATCCATTAATTTAAATGATTAACTTGAATTCCATATAAGACTTATAAAGCACAAATATCATATAGTCAAATCGTCATAATATACGTTGGAAGGTAATTGTTATCGTAGGCACAGAATGAGATTTGTATTTTGTGGATTAGAAATTTGTGAAAAAAAAACTAGACAGTAAATTATGGCATTACAATTTATTTTAATGCCATATTAAATTATACATTTTGCAAATTTTCTTGCTGATGTGTGAAATAGTCCCACTGTATCTCTTGCCGTGCCAGTTGAAAGATTCGGCTCTGTTTCATATCTCTGGAACTTCTAGTCTTATATCCATGTTGTTGTACTTACATGAAAGATATCATCGATAAGTAAATTCAAATAATTTATAAATATCGTTTTGACACATATTTCTTTAATGTGCAAATTCTGTCGAGGCATATTTGGAAGCATGTTTAAAGACCCGAATATATGACCAGTGCGTCCTCCCGGTTATGACGTACGGGTTTGAAACGTGGACTCTGACGGTCGCCGTTGTCCAAAGGTTGAAAGTTGCCCAGCGAGCAATGGAGCGAGCCATGCTGGGAATATCGCTACGGGATATGGTGCGTAACGAGGCAATCCGCCCACGTACCAAAGTAGTCGATATTGGACACCGGGTGGCTAAGCTAAAATGCCAGTGGGCTGGTCACGTCAGCCGAAGAGACGACGACCGTTGGGTAACCGTGTCCTACACTGGCGGCCGTGGACAGGCAAACGGAGTGTGGGAAGACCACCCGCCAGGTGGGAAGACGACATCAAGTGCGTCGGCGGAAAGCAGTGGTTCCGTACCGCTGAGGGCCGGGAGGACTGGAGAAGGATTGGAGAGGCGTATGTCCAGCAGTGGACGCAAACACGCTGACTGACTGATATTTGGAAGCTATGGACCTAGATGAAATCGTATTGTTGTTCAAATTAAAGCTAAAATAATTGTAAAAGCTTCGCTTCTGTCGTTTGTACATAATAATATGGAATAAAATAAATAAATTCAAATATTCATTAATACATCCAAAAACTACAGGTTTTCATGTGTAAAGTATTGCTAATTTTTTAAAATATAAGGAATATTATTTCGTCAGAAACTAAATGCAATGACAACATAATTATAGGTTTCGCCATGCTTCACTATATAACAACATCAAACAAAATGAAGGATCAAGCAAACCCATTTAAAAAAACCGGATTTGCTGCAAATTTCCCATCGAAAGTAGCGCACACTGATGTATGGCAACACTGTTGTTGGGGCGTTAAATCTGCACTCAAAGATGGCGGTTCCATTGAATACTAAGCTAAGCGAAGTAATTCACGGGAAATGTTCTTAAAATATCCATTATCATTTTAATATTCAAGGTTGCGTGCCGCAGCATTAAGTGGGCTCTATCAGTGATCTCCTCTTTAAACATTTTTCGATTTTTTTATATCAGGATTAAATTCCGGTAAAACCTTATTAGATAAAAGATGAGATAATAAAACAACGAGCGCTTAATAAAATAGACCGTAATGAATTTCAGGCAGTTTTCTCGGAGGTGCTTCGTTTATTTTCGAAGGAAACCTAAAAGCTGCAAGTAATTGGTTCTCGATATAAATCAATGTCCGTGAAGGTAGTTCTGATTGACGTTCGTACGGGAGAATGGTGGATTCTTAGAAATGTTGATGCTAAATCATTCAGATCTACTCAAACATTACTTGAGTTTGGACATTGACGTGGGTGTATGATTCAATTTCTGATATGATTAGAGGGATAGTTTGGTACTTTTGATGCTTGAACACGGAAACAAATATTTTGAATCGTTACTGAAATTTTATTATTGATAATTATCAACTTTTGTTGCTTTTTATCACTCACACAATGAGTTTTTATGATCTAACCTTCAACAGTGCATTTATATTTTATAATTATATATAACCGGCCAAGTGCGGAATCGCACACGAAGGATTCCGTACCATCGTACAAGATTTAACCAAAATAAATCACGTTTTGTGAAACTGCACGCACTATGAAAATTTCAGCTGTCTACCAATTACGATTAATGAGATGCAGCCCTGTGACAGACAGCGGACGGACGGACGAACCGACGGATGGACGGACGGACAGCGGAGGCCAATTTCCGTTGGCACCCTTTGGGTAGGAAACCCTAAAAAAAGTTTCATACAGGAAAGTGATGACTGCCATGTCAGCCGTTGCTTAGGCGGGTGAGCCGATTAGAAGACCCGTCACGTCCTGTTGAATAACTATTGTGCATATTTCACCAATGTACACATCACCCTCCCAAGCACTGTCTACGTTATCTGTCTCCAGCTACCCTCAGAAGGCCCTAATATATAATATCATATATAATAGGCCCACTGGCTCTAATCTGGCCGCGTTCGGGTCCTGCATACAAATGAAAACGAAATAATCACTTATTTGCTCATTATAAAATTAAACATTGGCAAAAAAATAACATTTTATATCAAACGGCAATATCTACCAGCATATATTAGGGATATCGCGAAAGGGTGTGGAACAAAAAGTAATAGAGAAGTGAAAAATCTAAAGTAATTGTCATTTGCGTAAATATTATTTAAACGTCGATTGACGTATTCAATCTATATAGTTGATAGAAATATATATACTTCAATATAATATAATGAACTAGGAAGTTATTAATATCGTTTAAAGGTCGGAATAACCTCCTTTTTATAAATAAGTAAGAAAAGTAACTGCTGAACCTCAAATGTCAGATAGGTTGACATACATACACCTTGCATCGCATAATAGTTTGCGTAGACAGCGGATAAGTTTGATGGGATAAAGAGTTCGATGAGAACATCAAAACCCCAACCGATATTTCAAGTAATTCTTCGGCTATCATTTTATCCGATTCGATCTTAGCAAACCTACCACCTAGCACGAAAAGGGGAACTACAGTTTTACGTGGATTCCGAACCAAATTCACTTATCCAACTCAGAACGATAAAGAATATTGTGCACGAACGGGGCGGGACTTGAACCCAGATCCCTGGCATGCAAGGCAAGTTCCTGCGCCACTAAGCTACGAGCCACTCAAATTAAAATTGATCTAGAGACAGTCCTCGGATATTAAAAGTTAAAAGTTGTTTAGAGTGAGCTGTCAAACTTTAGTACGTGAACTAGCACCGGACTAACCATACAAAATGTTATTTCCTCGGGCGATGATCCCTATATTAAGATAGTCCGCCCACTCTGAATTCTGCTGTAAGAATAATCCTAAAACTAAATTATATCGAACCGGACAGATGGTTTTTTATTCCATCATAAAATATTTCAAGTGCACTTGGCATGAAATAGAACAGGAAGTGCACGCTGCCGCAATTGCAATATGTATGGACGTGGAAAGATCGCGAGAGCTGCGGCAAAGTGGAAATGAAAAGTTCATGTGCTGCAGCGGCGGGGCGGTAAATTGAAAAACAAAAGGCAAGTATAGCTGCGGCAGCGGGCGGCGACTATGCTGCTCTATACAGGTAGCAGCGGCGGCGGGAGCTGCCGCCGAGGCTAGAGAAGCGAAGACGATAGGCTAGGAACCTTTCTTGATTCTAAAGTTTAAACATGTTGAAATTGGATAGCAGTTATGGCCCTAAAGTCTTATTAATCGAGTTTTATTAGCCTATTCCTAGGGAACGACTAACTTACAAACAATGACTCCTTGCCACGCCTTTCTGTACTTTTAAGGCAAAGGAAGGCTAGGATCGTTTCTTGGTTCTGAAGTGTAAGCATGTTCAAATTAGATACCAGTCATGACTCTAACGTTTTATAAATTGAGTTTTCCTAGTTTATTCCTAGGAAACGACTAACTTACAAGCACTGACTTCTTGCCACGCCCTTCTGTACGTTTGAGGCAAAGACATAGGCTAGGATCATTCTCGATTCTGAAATTTAAGTATGTTGAAATTGGATAACAGTTATTGCCCTAAAATCTGAATAATCGAATTTGCCTAGCCTATTTCTAAGGAACAAACAACTCCTTGCCACGTCTATATGTACGATTGTACAATAAACATTTGTAAATGTTTGGTAACGTGTTAATAATTTATGTTTAATTAGTTGGATATGAATGCATGCATGTATGTAGCAGATAAAGGTACGTTGTAAAAATGGGTTGCCTCACTCAAACATGCAACACGTTCGGCAAGTTTGTGTGAGTTAATTGTCCAATATCTCATTAACAAAACTTTGGAAGGGGCATTTGACATCAATAACATTGGGTGGCATGCTTGAACGTTTATTGCTGTGCCTTTCTATTGGTTTTATTTACTTGGTAGAACTCACTTTGCCCATAAAATAAAGAATAATGGGTGCTATAATAAAGATTGTACTTCTGGTCTCGCCTAAAGCGAAAGATCACTGCATATTTGATGAGAGCGCGAGACAGGTATTGATGGACCCGTGCCTCGGGCCCGGAGCTCGCGCCTCCGAACACTTCGCACGTGATTTCACCTTCATAGCTATTTACCTTGACATTCCACAGCGAAATTCCTGCTCTCCTTTGAAGCTTAGCTTATTTAACGTACGACGGATTACATATTTTGGACTCCGTAACGGGATTCTGCAGCAATTGATGCGAGACGATCAACTCTAAGTAATAAGGAGTTGTAAGCTCCAATATGGTTCCATGCGTCCAAATTTAATTTATAAAAATTGTATTTACTATTAATTTAATCATGTTAAATAAGTGTGGTCAGTTGACGACAGTACATTTCTAATTAAAAGATCTTCTATATTTAAGATTTAAGAAAATAATGCAACAAAATGTATTTATAAATATAAAAAAATTGCTTTTCTTGCATACGTTTCTTAAAATCAAACTTTACGGATTCAAATATGTTATTTTAAGTTTATTGAACCTACCACAATAGATCGCATTTTCGGTTATTTACCACGAATATGAAATACAGAGCTTTTTCAGCACAAAAACCTGTCTTTATGACGGTTAAAATGGTAAAAAAAATATAACTTTCAAATAAAAAAAAAATAGCCTGGCAGTCGTGGGACTACCGGTCGACACGGAATTATGGGCAGACATACTCAGGGATGACCGGTTATCGGAGATGCTTTGCGAAAATGGTTGCCATTTTCCAAGCCGCTTTCTTTGATTTCAGTCTCAAATGATAGGCCTGTCGAGTTTCTGCGCAGGATTTGCCGGTTTTTGGATTGAACATTTTGGTTCGAGTTTTATCGCGATTTTTAAGTCCAGACATTTACATTAGTTTACTGCAAATTTTCTTATTATTTTCTGTAAGTGCTTTTGGTACTTATAATCTGAGTTATTGGAGAAATCGAGTTCCGATAATCACAGTTCCCGAGATGTTTCAGTTTTAGTATATAATCGCAAAAATGCCTTCGCGCTGAATCCATCTCAAAATCAAAATTCTCAGTACTACTGTAGAATCGAGCCGAGTGACTCGATTTGTAACACTTGCTTTGTTAAAATTGAGTGGGCGGTTCATGAGATAGTGGTATGCCGAAAGTACATTACGGGTCGATTTCCACAAAATATCCAAGTATTGTACGGTGTTAAAATGTTGGACGTACTTAATGATTCCATGCATGATTCCATTATTAAAACAACCTTCGCTAAAACATGTCGTAGTAGTCACATTCGCAATGGAATAAGATTGGCACATTTTTTCTCACTCTCTTATTAACTTGATAATAAAACAATACAGCTGTGTCAGGCCACGTGGGCCGCCCGGTAGCTGTGGGCGGGCGGGGAGGGCGGCTGGGGCGGCGCCGTAATCTCCGCGGACGCGGCGCGTGACAACGCACCTGACGCTTGACATTTGTCACGTGACGTCACGAGGGAATTTAATACCCCGCGTGAGTGAAGCGACGCTACATCAAGCGTGATATGTACATTGTACATGTATTGTGCCGGCGCTTCTTTCGCAAAGGATTTTTGAAACTAAAAAGATAACAGTGTATCCAGCACATTTTTTATTTAATGTGTCTGCTACTGCTGTCGCTAGCATAACATCACAATCACAATTATTTAAGAACATCAGAAATTATTTCAAAATAAATCAAACGATTATTATAGGACTTTACACATATTTTTTATGAAAGTAACACACGCATGTCTTCATTATGGCATAATATTGAATTGCTCGAAGCTTTACTCATAATATTAAATTGAGTAGACTGTATTAAAGATGTCTACTACGTTTTTGTGACGGACATATATGTATGCATGAAACAGACCATTATATTTATGTTGATTTTGTACTGCTCGTGGTGTAGAGGCTAAAGGACTTGCCTTTCTTGTGAGTGGTAATGGGTTTAAATCCTCGCCCCGGCCATGCATCACTTTTTTTCTCTTTTTGGGTTGTATAAGTGAATTTCGTTACAAATGCGAGCTGTTTCATGTTTTGGAATCCATGTCAAAGTGTAGATCCTCTTCCTCCTACTAGGTCGTCGAATAAATTAGGATATTTTTCAAAAATATCAAGCAAAATATATAAAATTAAATATTTAATTGTATAAAATGCAATCATATTTGTTGTACATATTAACAAAAAAAAACAAATAAAACATTGGTAAGTGGAACGTAAATCTACATTTGTATGGATAATGAGATTTAAATACTTTTAATAACGGTGGTAAAAGACTAGGTAATTTTAGCCAAACTGGTTAATTACATATTACCTTCTAAACCTCGTTGGCTTGTCTAGCGTTATTCTATACAAATTAAATGTTGATCATTTCTATCTACATGCGGTTTTGTCTTGCGTTTAATTAGATGTTTCTTTGGATTAAAATAAATGTTTTCGCTGCAAAATTGCTGGAATAATGCGGTTAAAGCCACAAATGTGGCAGCAGGCAAATTTAGAGTAAAACAATAAAAGCGCAAACCACAACAAATTGCCTTCAACTCCCATTTAACAAAATGTGTGCCAAGTTTGGAGAATACTCGCATAATATTCGTCTTCATTATCGCTGGGCAACGTGGAGCCAGGAACTATTTTAAAGATGGTATATTCAAAGTATTACATTGCAATCGTAAAGAAAATCTATTTAACCTTTTAAATAGGGAAAACATTGCTTACCTTAATAGAAAATGAACGTCAACCGTTCTATTATATTATCTGTTTTACTCAAAGTATTCTAACGTTACTGTAATTCGGATTTTTATAAAGCTCTTTCTACTTCCCGTTTTAAGGTTATTATTCTAGCAAGTGCGTATGGTTCGCTTGTGTTAAGTTAGGGAATAAGATTTTGAAAAAAAAAACACGAATCATTTCAATTAATGTTCTACCAATATAGTTAAAAAAATATTTTAGAAAATGATATTTTTTGCCCGGAAAAAATGCTGAAGTCAGGTCTCAAACTTATTCTTTTTCAAGTTTGCTGCTGATATTGACAGAAACTGATATTGATTTTAATAACATTTAAAAATCTACAAATTTAGTTAAGGTTATGTTTAACTTTTTGAAATTGATTTAACGAAAAAATTAAAAACCGGTGTCACGCATGATGCGGGTTGGTCACATTTCGAAAGATATGAAGCACCCGAAAAAGATCTAAAGTCCCATGATCTCGTCGGACGCTTCTTAGTTGAGAGTCTGAGTGGCCAGTCTGAGTTCTCACCTAAATTGGTGTTTACGGCAAACCGATCGACTGGCGGTTTCTCCAAACTCCATACAAGTTTTTACTAGATATTCTGTGCTTTTACTTCTTCAAGCGGTCAAAGTCAAACGCGGATTTCCGATTTGTATGAAAACGCGGAGTGGACGTAAACGGCAACGTCGACGTATTTACGGCAACGTTGAGTAAGCTGTCAAATCAAGCTCGGACTCGCAAATGTTAGTTCGCTTAACGCCCGCTGCGCGCGCCCTTCAATTTCTCCATACATTTGAAAACGCCAGTCGATCGGTTTGCTGTAACGCCAATTTAGGTGACAACTTAGACTACCGGCTCTGATGTACTATATACGTGGCATTTTACAAAATTTAACTCGTGTTAAAAACATATGTTCTTAAATTTATATTGTTGCTGTACATAATATTTGTGACATAATATGTGGAGACATCTGTTCCTCGGAGTTACGTCTCTAAGCCCGTCTCATTAAACGGTAACTTGCGGGCTTTTCCTGCGAAAGAATAGACACGTAGGGTTCCGTGCACACATAACTAACGGTATCAGATGGTGCCCCTGTGGCTTATGTCCTTCGGTCTATGTATGTTGAGCAAGCAGGAGAGGCCAAACCGTCAAACATTGCTGGTCGTAACTTTGGTCGGCCCAGTGCCCCATCACATACCGGGAAAAAATTATTTCTGCAAATATCCCGTTGCCAATCTTCACACCATCGTGCGTTCAAGCTCGTTTCTGATCCAGTATTTTCTATGAAGTTTGAGCGTGACACACCTCGGGCTAACCACTTAACGACCGTTATGATATTAGCCCAATACACTAAATTCCCGAAGGAATTAGGTGCCATGCCAGGACCCTCCCTTTATGAGCACTGCTACATTGAACTGGATGGAAAACACGGACAATTTTTTATTGCCGCTTCGAACTAATGCCCACTCTATTGGGCTATGTTTGTGTGTGTAAGGACATTTGACCTTCAAATCTCATTAGTTCTCAAATCATTGTGTTTTATGCAGAGCACTAAATACTTACTTTAAGGACGGTCACTGGATACATTTTTCTGGTCCGTTTGTTGGTTTTTTAAAAGTTGTTATTGTTTCAATAAAACCTCTCAACATCAAGCTTGGCATCGCAGATCGCTGCCTCCTCCACGAGCCTTCATCTGTCCCGACAAGGAGGCAAATAAAAAGCGTACCTGCTTGTGCCACCAACACTCGGCGACTGCCAAATGGTGGTTTTAATGTTCGCTGACGCCGCCGCGCTGTGACGTGCGATATATACGACCTATTTAGTAGGCGACGCAAAAAAGTAACGGCCTCCATTTTGTAAGTAGATTACTTCCGTTTTCAGTTCTTTTTTTTTTCAAAGGCAACGTGCAAAATGTGCAATTTCATATCGTGTTTACTTTAATTGTCTTCGAAACTTGAGCGCAGGCAAACAGAGAATAAACTTTTTTTGTTCTTTGTGTGTTGAAAATTACAATAATAACAATTTTACAAAAACCAATAAACGTACCATAAAAATGTAACTGTCCTTAAAGTAAGAATTTAGTGCTCTGTATAAAACACAATGATTTGAGAACTAAGAATGGGATTTGAAGGTCAAATTTCCTTACACACACAAACATAGCCCCAAATACACCCTGACATACACCCTCACATCGCATAAAATGGATGGTCTAATTATATTTTACAAGAATACAATCGAGAGTAAAGTATGCACTCTCCAAATTAGGTGTGCATTCAACATTATATTTTATTTTTATGTGGTGTGATGTCAAAAAAAATTGTTTCATTCAAAATCTTAACTCTGTCTTAAAAACTCTCTCGGCAATGTCTTATTTCATTTCACATTAATACGGAATGTGTTTTATAGGCCCTTTAACTATACTACTGCGATCAGACTAATAAATTAATGTTATTTCTGACATTAACTGCAGAAGCTCGCAGCCAATGCGGGATTGCATTACCATATGAGAAAGGAATATTAATTTGAACCATTCATACGTATTCTGACTTATAGCTGTTTATCGAATTGATCTGTGGCTGCGTAAATCCGGTTTCATAAAAACACGAATTGCTGCAGTAATGTGTAAGATGAATAGTATCCAAAATGGCAGATATGGATATTTTTGCAGGTTGAAGTTAGTTAAAAGTAGGGTGAATGATGCTTATCTCGGAAAGTTTTTAACCGAATTAACAAAAAAAGGAGGAGGTTCTCAATTCGTCAGAATATTTTTTTAAGAACATAAAATAAAAAAAGGTTTGATTACGGCGAATGACGAAATATTACTGCTTTTTACGACCTATATGTTGTGTTTCAGGATCGGCTCCCGATTCCCGATCCTGCACTCCCTGCACCCCATCGCAGCTCCAGGGGCGCGGCTCGCGCCACCCGATCCGCATAGAGACGGCGGCGCGGGACACAAGAGGGGGCGTGCAGCTACATACAACCAGATTAGCTGTTTCCCTTATTTATTCATCATATTAATTCTGTAGGCAGACATAATAATAATAACAACGATTGTTATTTTTGTGTTTGTTGTAGAGACAGCACCATAACCATAAAATAAAACAGTAACATAACCTACAATACTTATATTATATCACATCGTAATGATGTTTTAACAGGTCATTTAAAAGCAGACAGCGTTTTAGCATCCATACTTAATTACCGAGGACCGGTGGGACGGTGTGGCGAGTTGGGGCAGGTGTAGTAATAACAGGTACAGGCGCACGAGGCGCGTGGCTGTTCACGCGATTCGTGCTGAAACTGGCTCACCCTCGCACACGGGGCGAGGGGTTACATTAGGCGCACGGATGTGCTACCAGCTACAGGAACCGGTAGCCGCAACATTGGCAGTGAGGGTTGAAATGTGTTAATTGTTAAGTGCTGTGTTCGCAATGTATGTAATATTCTTTTTTCTCTCGGGATCTTTAAATTCCAAAAAACTAGTTTTTACGTTTGAAGTTGGCCTTATAATAAAAACTATTTTATTCTCAAATTCTGAACTTTGATCTTATTTAAACCCAGCCCAAGTGAAGCCAAGTACCGCAGCTAGATTTAATTATGGCGAAACTACGATCTTTTAATATTTGGAAAATAGGGAAGCATGTAATAATTAAATGCATGTAAAAATTTATTGATAAATATTCCTTTTTTAAAAATGTTAAGTTTTTAGTTAATTTTAAATAAAAAACGTTTCAAATAATCTCCTTTAGACACGTTTCTTGGTTCTTCAAATTCTATACATAACTAAATAATGTTTTCCATTTAAAAATTGTTGACATGGCAAGTGGTACATAACAGTTCTGATATTTTTTATTCAAACTACCATTATTGACACGCAGCAATTGATTCTTTTTGTGTTTATTTCAACACGTACGAGTATTTGCATTTGACGCGCCAACATGCATATTTAAATTGCCTCAATTAACCTATAGACGTATTGTTTTCACAGAACAGCTAAATATTCCGTTTTCAGGAAAATATTGATAGCAGTCATTAAGCCCACGCTCGCCATGTACAAATAATTTAATTCAGATGCATCAATAATACATACCCATGCGAGCGAAGCGTCTCATTTTCAGATCGGGGAAAAATGCTGTCGTATGTCTGCCCGGCTGTTCTTCTTTACAGGTCGTATTTCCCAACCAATTTTCGTGAAATTCTGTGAGCACGTTCGATTTATTTTATGTTTTTTTATCCGATTCAGTATTTGGAAATGTTGAAAATACAGGAGACAAATAATAGGATTTTATTTTAAAAAGAGCTGTATCGCGGGTAAACATTTATTCAGTTTTAAGCTGTATTTGGAGTAAACTAGACGCGCGGAGGTCGAATACACCTCCAGTAGTCAGGGAAAATCTATTTTACCATTGGCTTTTTATCGTTGAGCTTACGGTGGGTATGGAATTAGACATCTATGTGCAGTTACAAAAAACCGGCCAAGTGCGAGTCGGACTCGCACACGAAGGGTTCCGTACCATCGTAAAAAAAAAACCAAAAAAAAGACACGTTTTTTGTATGGGAGCCCTCTTTAATTTTAATTATTTTTTTATCTTACTTATTTGTTGTTATAGCGGCAAAATAAATACACACTCTGTGAAAATTTCAGCTGTCTACCTGTTACGGTTACTGAGATACAGCCCTGTGACAGACGGACAGACGGACGGACGGACGGACGGACGGACAGCGGAGGCTTAGTAATAGGGTTCCGTTTTCACCCTTTGGGTACGGAACCCTAAAAACGACAATATATTTCTTTGTTTATTTGCGGCGAGTTCTGCGAACCGCACCGTTTATAGCTCAGATATTCTAGGCCGACAGAAAAGTACATATTTGGCTCCTTTAGTGAATTACCATAATTTTGCCGATAGACGCAATATATCTTTTTCTACGAGAAGTAACTTACTAATTTAATTATCGACTAATGTCATCCAGACAAGACTATATTTCAAACTGTGCCATAAATCGTTTAAACACATATCAGATCTCTGACACATACAACGGTTACAATCATCAACGCAATTATCCACTAATTGTAAACGAAATCAAATAAGAAATATCCAAGTCATCGAATGACAACCGAATGAAGTTATTCCAAAGTTTATCTACGGTTTATTTTACCGGTTAAAAGTAAAATATTATTTCTTCGTGCACTTCAGTTTAATGCCATAGATTTTATTTCTGAGAAATTAATCGATGGCGGAAATTTCGTTTGCGTGAATCATCATCATCTTGTCATGGTCAAGCACTTGTTGCCAGAGCTGTGTTGTGTGGATATTCATTTGCTATGCCAAAGATTCAGTCCTTACTCGACTAGACAACTGTAATACTATAAATGTTAACTTTATTCCAGGAATTCTCACGTAGAAGGAAGAAATCTAGCCACGGCAGCTTAGTATTAAGTCACTAGTCACTGATAGTTCGAAAACAAAAATGGAGTAAAAAAATTAAAATATCTAGCAACACGAACAGAGTATTACACGTAACTAGGAACGCAAACCACTTTCATCCGCTAAAATATGTTATGTTATTAATTTATTAAAAGTTATGTAAAGTTTTTAATTAAAATGCCCCTTTAATTTTAATTATTTTTACATTTTACCTATTTGTTATGGCGGCAAAATAAATATACACTCTGTAAAAAAATCAGCTGCCTACCCAATACGGTTCATGAGATACAGCCCTGTGACGGACGGACGGACGGACAGCGGAGGCTTAGTAATAGGGTTCCGTTGGCACCCTTTGGGTACAGAACCCTACAAAGTACCAAAATCTGTTGCACCCCGAGTCTTCGATACTTAATGAGAAAGCATATTGATGTTATTAAATTCCACACGAGTCTTAAAAACCTGTTCCGGACGCTTTCATAACTTTGACATAAGAATATTTAAAGTGACATCTTTTTTGGTGGGATATAGTTTTTTTTTAATGCAATTTCGACAAATATGAGAGTTTCCTTACCAAGATGTCGGCGCTTTGGCACGCGAACTTGCCACTCTTGATGGGCTGTAGCCCGCCCTCTAGATTCCCGCCATCCTGCACTCTCGCTCGCTACCAGCGATCCCCGCGTCAGAGCCGGTAGTCTAAGTTGTCACCTAAATTGGCGTTACGGCAAACCGATCGACTGGCGTTTTCAATTGTATGGAGAAATTTAAGAGCGCGCGCAGCGGGCGTTAAGCGAACTAACATTTGCGAGTCCGAGCTTGATTTGACAGCTTACTCAACGTTGCCGTAAATACGTCGACGTTGCCGTTTACGTCCACTCCGCGTTTTCATACAAATCGGAAGTCCGCGTTTGACTTTGACAGCTTGAAGAAGTAAAACCACAGAATATCTAGTAAAAACTTGTATGGAGTTTGGAGAAAACGCCAGTCGATCGGTTTGCCGTAAACGCCAATTTCGGTGAGAACTCAGACTGCCCACTCTGGGCTAAGAAATAAAATATAACTAATAACAAACCGGGTGAAGTTCTTATTGATTCTTCTTCGCCGAAGTAATGGAGCCAGCGGACAAAAATAATGTCGAGGAATCCGATTACGTAACATACAAATTGACACTGATTACGTATTCGTTTTTATTAATAGTAAAACTTTTGTAGGTGCAATATGCATCCTGATAACATCACCTTTATTGTTGGTATTGACCCCAATAGTCAACAAAGCTACGGCAATGACTTTTTTTTTTATGTGACTGGACATGGATGGCTAATACCACAAGTTCTGTCATGGTATTAGCCCAACACACCACATGGGAACTAGGTGCCATGCCAGGACCTTCCTTATATTGCACGGCTACATTGAACTGGATGGAAAACACGGACAATTTTCATTGCCGCTTCGACCATCCTTCATCCAATGCGATGGTACCAACCCGGGCGGGATAAACCCTCCCACCTAGTAAGTAAGGAAGGGGACCTACAGCTTAACATGGAATCCGAACCTCGGCCAGCCTCTCTCAACGGTCAAATGGTCACCCATCCAAGACCAGACCGGACCCAGCGTTGCTTAACTTCGGAGAGCGATCGCCGAAGTGTCGCGCCACTGGGCCACTGAGGCTGACGAAATGCTAATGACGATGACTGCTGTATATTTAATTTCTTAGGATAATTTCTCAACAATGTGCCTAAAACTAGTTGTCAAACTCATCGCCAAATTAAATTGATCGAAGCAAGCTAAAATCACTCCAACAATCTAATTAAATCATTTCTGAATCGTGTAAACTATGTAACAAGAACACTGTAAGTAGAGCCTCTTGGAATCAAGGTAAATTAAGGAGCTCTTCTTCTGGCTAAATAGTTCCGAGCTATTTGTAACTATGAGTGAGAGTCGCACGCCGCCCACCTCCGGCGCCTCAACGAGTAAGGAACGACGTGAGTGGGGACCGAAGGTCCTTCGTGTAGCGACAGCGTAGCCACCTTATATGCACTGATAATTGTTAGTTTGCTCATTACTTCGAAACGCACAATATCGAATGCTCGTGGCATTAAATGGCGTCCTGTTCTTACGTATGTTTACGTGTCGTTGGAAATTGATAACATTAAGAGTTAGTGAATTCGTAACTGAACTGACTGCCAGGCGCTGCTGTTAGTGCATGTCATAGATAAAATTTTTAAAAATATGTCATTCAGCGCACTTACTGTGAGTCTCTAATTTTCTAAAACTACTCCACATGCAAACATAGTCGGGGACGTGTTGGAAGGTTTGTGTTGGTGGGATCTGACTTGACGATTGCATTTTCAGAGCACATTAGCGCAGGTGGCGATGTTTCGACTGTGTGGCATACGACGCGCCCCCGGACTTCCATACAATCGTATGATTACTTTGACCATACGGCGGCGACGGACGCATGTCACTCCTCATTTCTTTCTCTTCAGTGGTGCATGTCATGCAGAAGAACACGCTGAACGATGCACTTTCACGCAGGCAATACCCGGACCCTTACGGGAGTTCGTGCACCAATACGACGCGACAGCTACAAAAAAAACTGTTTTTAACTAATGACGTTCGAAGCCGTGGACAGAAAAACGGAGTGTGGGAAGACCACCCGCCAGGTGGGACGACGACATCAAGTGTGTCGGCGGAAAGCAGTGGTTCCGTACCGCTGAGGGCCGGGAGGACTGGAGAAAAATTGGACTGACTGACCGACTGACTGTTCGAAGTTTGCTGGAATGATCTCAAGTCTCATTTTATCAATCTCTTGCTATCTCACACATGCACTCGTCTTCAGAAAAATTTCACTGACCATATCAAATCAAAAAAGTTTAAAAAATACTGCACTTTTCTCATTTTGACGCTTTTGTTTAATCTTTTAATTAATTATGTTAAGATTGCTTTTGTTACTTTGATTCATATTCTGTTGAGGGCTGATTTTCCTCCTCAGATAGTACTTATCGGACTGATAGTAAAAAGTCACGTTTGTCAAAAGACGAATAGTCATTGACGGCGAATAATATCGTCTATCACAATTATCAGACTATAATTTTACTAATAAACATATGGACTTACTATATTGGATGGATAAGCAGGAGCGTAAATAAATCCGTCAAATAGTTATCTGGCTGTTTATCAGACTATTATAAAATCAGCCCTAAGTTATATTGTGTTTATTTTGTCAACATTTGTGTAGCATCCACATATTGTATGTTCACGAGGGAAACGTAGTTTTTTGTTATAATTTTTTTTTGTCGGTTCTTTTGTATTTTGTGTTTTTTTTTTCCTTAATAAATAAATGTAATATCACTAATCACTATACGGATGAGTGTTGTCGCCGCTCAAGTCCTTTCTGACTCGATGCCCGCCGCTCACCGCGCCGCCGCTCCCGCCGCCCGTACAGTTTACAAGGTGATGCTTGTTATGAAAGTTTTAAGTCCAAGTGAGGGGCAAAAATAACATCATTCTCCTCCGGGAACAAAGCGCTTTTACTTATTTTCTGGTTAGACTTGAATAAAACATGAGTAATGTCCAGACTGAAGCAAACTTTGAAAGTTTTTTCTTCCTTTGAGTGGCCACTTTTCGCTTCATAATATATCCAGTACACAAGTCCAAACGAGACTATAAAAACTATTCTACATAATAAAAAGTAAGCATATTTATAATGTCTTAATTTATGAGTTATTCTCGACATTTAAATTTATTACATTTCGTATCCCGCCACATGTTATGAATTTTCGAAGCATTTGGTTTTTGTACATGTTTTTTTGAAATCCTAACACTGCATGTTTAAAATAATTCATGTTTATAATAACTTTTATTCTATTTTGACCAGTTCATGGCTCATGTTTAAGACTAACAAAATAGAATTAAATAAAAAATTAATCTTACCACCGAATTCAATGAAATTTTGTGAGTATGTTTGCTTCCGCTTAAAAAATAAAATGTTTTTTATGTTATCGCGAGTGGAGCCGTGTAACGCAGCTATCATATAATAATTAGGAAAATAATTATAATATAATTGCTTTCTTTCTTTTCAGAGCACACGGCTCAATCGCACTTAATGCCTTTAGCAACGTTCGACAAGATATTTTCCACTCCCCCGCGGCAACAAACAATTTCCTCGTTTTCCATCCAGTTCATGCCTCGCCGCCGTACGGACTGGAAAATGTACGCGCGGCTAATTAAATCAACCACAACTTGCCGTCCCGTCTCCGCTACCGAGACATTGTCAGCTGAGTTGACGCATCACCGCTAGTGATGCAGGTAAGACTTACGCCCGGCTTTGCCACCTTCAGCTACACAATTCCAAAAGTTACCTTTTGGTTACAACATATAAATATGCAACGTAACCTAAAGTTAACCATCGAATTTCAAGTAGCTGGAGGTGGTGAAAACGGGGGTACGATCGGGAGGCTCTCTCCGATAAGACGGACTTCACGAAAAATTGTATATTCGGAGGCTGTGGCATCTCCGTGGCTGTGGCAGACGACACGCTGTCTCACCATCAATGTTGAGCTCAACGTCGCTTGATAGGAATCGGTACGAGACCACAGGACATTGCACCTAGCACTTATCTAATCTGTAAAGGAGAAGAAAGCTACAATAAAATTGAATAGTTCGTACTGCCACTCCGACTAGACGGGCCGGAAACACTGATAGAATTCGCTTCGATACAACAACATTCCTAGTCCGACAAATTGGGTTGACAATAATGTAGTCTGAAGTCGAGTCGGACTGAGCAGCCGAGTCGAGTAACCTCGCTTCACAGTTTAAAGATTGGTGTGATGGCAGTACATACGGTTTTAGGAGTGAAGCCAAGCTATTTTTATCCTGTTCGGGGCACATCACGGCTTTGTACCTCGAAGCTCGCGGTTGAATTTCAGTTGTAAAGCTCTCCGGTGTCTGGAGGAGTTTCCGTAGCCGGTTGGTTGTTAGTCCCGAGTCCTGTGACGGTCCTTGCTAAGGAGAAAGCAGCGTCGGGGCTGTGCTAACTTATCGAAAAGCAGCTAGCCGTTAGTTCGACCGCGTCACCTGGGGTACAAAACGACACTCGCTGGCTGGTCACTAACTATAACCGTTATCCAAGTAATAACCAATACCTAGCAGGAAGTATCAAACTTAATTTGAATGGATTTGGTATCACAGTCAGTGTACAAACGGTATCCCTAGACGCCATACATTGGACTATGACCCACATACGTTTTCCTTGCAAATGAAAATACCAACTGTGGCATTGAGGGTTATACGCTCCGTACATAAGCGAGAAGCAGTTTGTCTAAAAAGTTAGTACTCTGTTCATTATGGTTTTACATAAATATTGATGTATTAGTGGTCGCTTGCGATTCCAATGCACACCATCAACTTTAACACTTAGATTGTCTTAATTCCTGAACACACATTGAACACGTGTTCTGTCGTCAATAGTTGTTTCATTAACTTGCCTTATTAGAAGATGACTCTGTACTTAATAATTATGATTTCGTGAAATTTACAAAATATATGCATTTATTATGAGTCTTCAAGACGTATCATTTAATAATGATTTCAAAGTCACGCGTCTCAGAGCAAATTCAGTTCTATTATTTTAGGCATCCACTAGCTCTGTGGTAATAAATTTAACATAAATAAATGAATAAATTAAAATTCGTCCTATCAATTGAAAACATTAACAGTCCGCACATAAAACAACTAACGATTATTTACTTACTTCTTTTAAATATATGCACGTATTTTCAAAACCTAATCCCTAGCCACCAGGAAATTAGTCTCAAGCCTCGCAGTTTCACTTCTACTTTGAAAATCGATAAAGAGCTTACACGCGAGCTTTTAAAGTATTTTCACTTCGGTTAGTTTTGAGTGAAGTTGGAAAACTTAGACAAGCATTTACCGGCGCAACTTCAACCAGGAATCTATTTAGTTGCCTCGCAGCATGAATCGACTCCTAGCCATTAACAAGGCTAAATTCTTAAACCAACGTCTTCGTGTTTATGTATTTTGAATGACGGTTACTACATAAATGTATTAAATGTTCATTTATTCATCTCAAGTATCAATGAAGTCAGTTTAAGGAACGTCGATATTAAAGCGGCATTACGTCGACAGAAGTTCTCAGTAAATAGCATACACAAAAATATGCAGTCAACCTCTCTAAAAGGCGTTTTAAAAAATATATACACAATATTTTCAGAGATATTTCGTATTTTTAAGGTATATCGACTTATTTATTTCAATTAAATTAAAAGGAAATTTAAATAATAAATTCCTTTCAGTATCTGAAAGACCATTTGACAAATAAAATGTGCGTTCAATGCGCATTTTTGTTTAGATTAAAGATCACTCCATGCTTTGAAACCCATTGAAAACAATAAGCCCCTTTTATACATACTAGGTGGTGAGTTTATTCTCTCAGGGCTGGTACCTTCGCATTGCATGGAAGATGTTCTAAGAAACGATGGCTTTAATTCACGTTTCCTATCCAGCTATATTGACACTATGTTAGAAGGAGTTATTTAATACGGGCGGAGGTTCTCTAGGAGAGTTCCAAACTATGGTTCAGAGATACAAGTGACTGAATTGGGAGACAGCGAAAGAGATATTGGAAAAAGCGACCGACTTGCTACTTGGAACTTTAAGTATTTTTGACTTCAACGAATATAATATATGTGTAGAATTTAACGTGAAGCATGTACACTGTATTTAAAGAACGAAATATATTTCAAATTGAAGAGTTTCATGGAAAAGTCAAGTCCGCCCTTGCACTATATTCATAAAATATTTATACTTACACTTCACCTTTCTATAGTTAATGTGTCCTATCTTCATAGTCGATTCTACGGACAAATATCACACATCAAAAGTTGCGTTCTTGTTCAGTACGAAAAAGTATATTTTACCTATTCATAAGTAAGACAATAATTGACATATTCTCACCGACTAAGTTAAATTCGTAAGTAAAGCGAAGTTTCCTTTAAGGTCCCCGCATGTGAATAAAGGTCTGTATCACGGAGAGGCAGACCCTCGCGTGCGTCGCGTGCTCATTAAAGCCGAGGCTCTGAGGGGAGGCGGTGTGGCGGCGGCGGCGGGGGGGAGGGGGGGAGCTGCCAGGGACGTTCAAGACGCGATGGCACCTGCCGATGTGCGCTGCCAACTTCCTGGCACTTTCGTCAACTTTATATGTGTACACGTATTAAGGCACGATCGTGAAAGTTTCCGGTAGACATTCCTCGAAGGCGGAATCTTAATGCAGTTACATTTGATTGAATACGGATTTTCCGACAGTTGAAATACTATTAATCCGTATTGTTGTGAATTCGAGCGAGAACAAACAAATAAATTAGTGGGCGTACGTATTAATTTCAGAATTCCTCCCGAAATTCAGTGGAGAAATAATGTTTAGTCTAGAGTTATTTGTATTGTTATAGTGGAACGTAATCTAGTTATAGTTGATGTAATGATATTTAAAAAATAAAAATAAAAGCGCCGATTAATATTTATATGATTGATACACTGTAATTTATTAAAGAGATTTTTAATGCTTAGCTTCTGTTGCCTTGGCCTTGCTGTTGTCTTGTTCTTGACAGTAACTAGCTGTCATATGGAATGTGGTTTCTTGGGCTAATATCGTAACGGTAGTTTTTTGAGTTTAGTCATCCATGTCTGGTTGCATGAAAAAAAAAACTATTCTAATTTATTTATTTATCTTAGGGCTGATTTTTCAATAGTTAGATAAACAGCCAAATAAATATTCGACGGATTTATTTACGCATCTGTTTAAACATCCGATATAGTAAGTCCATTTGTTTATTAGTAAAATTATAGTCAGATAATTGTAATAGAATATATTTTTCTTCGGCAATGACTATCCGTCTTTTGACCAACATGTTTTGTGCTATCGGTACACTCTGAGGATTGAAAAATCGGCCCTTGATCTACAATATATATAAAAGAAATAAATTAATAATATAGAAATCGGTGCATACCTGGATTTTCAAACCGCAGTCTGTGAAACAAAATGACGAAGTCAATAACCGCTAGGCTAAGTGCAACGTATATACAAAAAGAGGTTCATAACCTGGAATTTAAAACCGCTGTCTGTGACACAAAATTCTAGTCATTAAAATCTATATATTTCTTTCTTTCGCTAAAGCGTATCAAATAAAGTAAATGTTGATGGCCGACCTAGTTCCAATGACAATAATTAATGACAATCACGTCCAGAATCAAAGTTAGGTTAGATGTGTCAATGCAGATGAATTGAGCCATTCATAAGTAATGGGTTGCGGTTGAACCCTTTCTACTTTCACAACAAACCCGAGCAAAGTTCGGCGCGGTGGGGTGGGGGCGGTCCCGGGGCCGTCGCGGGGGCGGCGGGGGCGGCGGGGCCGGCGGGGGCGGCGGGGGTGGAGAGACGGACCGCACAGAGTCGCGGCCGAGTTGGATGAGCAACTTTTTCAATTTCGTCCATCAATCGATCCCACAAATCCGATTATCGGGTAAATGGTCCGGCTGCTTACAGAGTACTCATTTGGAAACTGTCAACCCGGTGTATGTCTGTGTATTCCGGTTGTTAGGTATTTTTTTCTTATTATTTTAATACTATGCTCTGAAATAATGTGTTTAATATGAGGGCGGTTTAGGGTGTGCATTGATTTATGTAGAAGTATACCATACTTCTGTAGTGATTTTTTGTTGAATTGTATATATATCTGTGTCCAAACATTTTGACGATGTGTTAGGTTTTATAAAACTTAAAATCACAAATAAACTCTTTGAATCTTGAATCTTTGAATCTTAATGATACAGATACAGATACAGATATTTATTTCGCCATAAAGAACACACAACATTAACAATATTAAATTGAGTCATTTGCATATTCAGTATGGTTCGTCATCATTTTTTTTTTGCTCCGTTCAGCAATGCAGTCTGAATAGTTTTTAAACATATGTATCTTACATAATAAACATTAATTATTTCAGACTATAACTTGCTTTATATTCTAATGTACAAAATTCATTTTGGCCGTCCAAGCCAGCAATATTAGTTATTTTTACTATAAGAAAAAAAATCCTTTACCTTATAAAATGGGTTGTCTAATAGGATTTTTTTCAGCTGACTCTGGAACATAATGTCACTATGTAAAGACTTAATTTTTTCTGGAATCTTATTATACAGTTTGGGTCCAATCACGTCGGGGTCTTTTTCAGCCATCGCCAGAATGCTAAGAAGAAAATGTTATCTAAATTATTTTGTTTTTTCCGTGCAAAATACACCCTACACTCATAAGCTCTACACTCTTTATTCCAAAATGTAAGCAATGTTTAGAAATTTATACATGAATATAAACCAGCTCCTAAACACTTAACGGAGGAGTCTATGGTGCCCTTTTTTTACTCTTTCATTATCGATTTAACATTGGCCTTAAAATATTCCCGGTCTGAATCAAGTTAGCTTCGTATTCGGTCACCAAAACCTCAATATCTACTGACTGACGGCAAATTTTAATCGAAAATACACGAGAAATAACAAACTTGCCTCAAAAAAAGACCGTAATTAAATTATATTTCAGAATGTCAGATCTCAAACAGTTTTTTATTCCTTCTGACATATAGCCTCCAAATTACAAAACTTATAGAACTTTTCCCCAGCGGCATCCATCTTTTTGTAAGGGGTCGCTTAGACTCTAGATCCCTGTATTAAAATCACAGAAATCTACGGTTAAAATGAATGAACGATTGTCCGTCTGGTACTTCTACTTCAAGGTAGCTGTACAATGTGAGGAAGGTCCTGTTCTTTTATGATATGTTGGGCTAATCAGGACAGAAGGTGAAGTATTAGACATCCATATCCAATTACACAAAAAAGTCAATTCGTGAAAATAACATTGGCGGAAATTCAAATTAAACATTAAAGTTCGCTTTAGAATATTTTAACAATTTACGAACAATTTAATTTATTATCTTGAATTTTAAGAATATTTGATTACTTATCGATTCAGTCTTATCTTATTATCAAGGGTTGACTGGAAGAAATCACTCTTAGTGATAAGTCCGCCTTTGTGCAGTATTGTTGTTTTGCTGTATGTTTTATCTGTAATTGTATTATTGTTTATGCACAATAAAGAATTTATTCATTCATTTATTCAGTCCTCTGTACTGATTAACAAGCTAAAACATCGTCATAATTTTATTATGTACTTGTATATAACATTCTATTTTGAGAGTGGTCGAAATATTTAAAATATCTTATCAGCCCAACATTACTCGTAATTTCTAGGGCATTCAACAGTTTTAGTTGGCTCGTAATAAAATCGCAGAGACATAAACAGAGCGAGAAATTGTGCCCGAAGCGGGGTGTTCTTTGATGCCCGCGAAAGCTACGTGAACTGTTCACGTTCACAGGGAGCCCAGTTTATTTGCTACCTCAAGGCAGCAGGGGTCAATGTGGAAACGTGGATACCAAAATATGAAGTGAATGACTTTCACATTAACATTCAAATTGCTTAATGGCAGCCATCAAGGTGGGAGTTGAATTTAACGTAGGTTGTAAACTGCTGTGACGTGTAACTCCGTTGACGTTGAGTCGTCACGCACGGCAGCGGCTGCGGCGGTAGAAAAGGCTTCATGTTTCAGCCACTAATAGAGCTCGCAGGCAGGTTTATGGTCGAGTAAGCGAGTGATCGTCGCTCATACTATTTCCGGTTTCGGGCAAACGCAGCACGACTCGCTGATCCGTGGTGGATTCGAAATGCTTTAAGAAGTTTCTGAAGTGAAAACTTCTTAAGCACCGTTGTGATTTCTCAATTAATATCTCACGAACGATATATTTCAAAGAAACGAATAATCGATAGGAAAGAGTAACGAATACATACATCTATAAGATTAAGCCCATGAGAGAATATGATAGAATACATGAGAAACTCCGTTTGACCGTGAAAATGCGTCGACCTACAGCTGGCTGTTGTTCGAACCTAAACTAACCAGACCGTTGTCTGAAGGTTTCACTTCAGAGTATGAACTGCACACATGTTTTTTAATAAGATATAAATAAATAATATCAAACGGACTTAGCCGATTAGCCCATGATTCCACAAACGATGATACGACATTCCAATCATAACTACCTACCATATTTAAACACATATATTTTTCACTAGAATAAAATCAAAAAAGCAATGTTTCATCGCCCTTTCATACAATGCTATCGCCTGTTGCGGTATTCCGATATTCCGTCTTTCTTTGCGTTTTTATGCAATTCTTGCACGGTTGTCCGATAAAATTAGGTTTTTTGGGGCGCCTTATTAGCCTAGCCAGAGGTGACGCACACGCTCATATCGACAACGAGCGGCTGTCTGGCGACAAAGTGATGTCCTCGTAATGCACAGAACACCACTGTTGTTGCTCCATTTCTGTTGTATGGAATCGGTCAATTGTCTAAATATGATTGGTCCACATTGGCCGAAGTATGTTGGGAGCCATCCGTTTTTCCAAGGATTCCAAACCATGAAGCGACACGCATTCCAGTTGAAATGCACATTTAAATCTCGAATCGAGGGTATAGGTCACTGAATAAGTTACAAGTAAGGGACCAAAGTATTATATTGTTTCCGCCACAGCCGTTACCCCTGGGCTTTATTTGTGCTAGTATTATGATTTCTATAACAATTTCCACGCTACTTATCACCGCGACGTAATATACATCGCTCAACACACATTAGCGTTCTTCATAATATACCATTGAATAGAAATGGACTATTTCTCGATAATTAATTCGAATGACCCAAATCTACAGCGGATGTTGAATGATTTACGTCACACATTAATCAAATCCTATCCAAAATCCCTATTCCAAACAATCAAGCAATTACCATTCATTTTACTAGCGAAGGACTAATCATATCCCGCTAATTTAAATTCACGCTATCAATTTTTTTTCAAATCGTAGACTTATTGCTCGGGGATTAGTGTTCAAATTTATATGAAAACTGTGGGTATGATTATTAGATTAAAGGGTTATGAAATGAGGTAACCAGAAGCATTTCAATCATTTAACTAAACAGTTGCATTGGCACTTGCACTTGTCAAAATAGGTAAAGGGATTTATTGGTAAAAAACTGTATCACTCTTTTGTTTATTTATGATATTTTTGGGAACATTTCTGTTTAATTGACCGAGCCAAGTGCAAAGCGCAGACATTTTGATTAAAATTTCGTGGTGAATATGTATTCATTTAGTTTTAATCTATGTAAAGCCAGATTCGTAATAAAATTGTAGAAGAATTCATAAGCAACATAGCATACCTTGAGTACACTCTGTCCGACGTTAACAACTTCGCTAAGGTTTGAGATGTTCAGGAAAAGTGCCGGCAACCAACAGACAACTTTCTTAGGGTTCCGTACTCAAAGGGTGCCAATGGAACCCTATTACTAAGCCTCCGCTGTCCTTCCGTCCGTCTGTCCACCCGTCTCTCTGTCACAGGGCTGTACGTCGAATCCGAACCACGGCCAATCTCAACAGTTGAATATGGTCACCCATCCAGAACTTAACCGCGCTAACTCGGCTTATCGATTCGCAAGGCGTCGCACACTAAGCTACCGAGGCTGACTTATTTAATATGAAATGATTCATCAAAAGTGAGTGATTTTTAATTACATTTATGCCCTCTTTCCAGAGACCTTAAATAATTCAGTGAATTAGCATAACTTTAAACAATTTATGTACCTACACTATTACACATATTTATGCAAGATCATATTTTTTTATTTAAATAATCAAGCACCAGTGCAATTGCTTAATAAAATATGTTAATACTCACAGAAAACCACTATAATAACGATGTTATTCCTGAGGGCGAGTGCGCAGTTCAGAGGTACCGCTACGTTGCCGCTTCTCGTTGGCATCGCGCCAGGACCACGTATTGCAGTCAATATTGCAAACTCAATGACTAAATAAACAATCCGAGGTAATTCAAACTGAGCGCGGGATTTGCTCGGTACAGTTATTATTTTAATAGCTTGTAGTCTTATTACCTTTGAGGCTAGTTTAATTGCATTTTATTTTCGTTTTGTTTTGCACCTGTTCGATCTTTTTTTTTCGGAAATTCGTTGGGAGACGAGTATTTTATTGAACACCATTTTTGTATTATTTTTTCTAGTTAATTAGTGTACGAGCCCCCAATTCTTGGGCGAGTTTTTTTAGGATTCCGTACCCAAAGTGTGCCAACAGTAACCCTATTACTAAACCTCCGCTGTCCATTCGTCCGTCCGACTGTCGCATGGCTGTATCATGAACCGTAAGAGGTAGGGCGCTGATTTTTTCATGGAGTGCGTATTTATTTGGCCGCTATAATCGAATATGTAAAATTAAAGCATAATAAAAAACATATTGTTCAGATTTGTTTTGTGTTAAATCTGGTACGATGGCACGGAATCCTTCTTGTGAGAGTCCAACTCGCACTGGGCCGGTTTTATGTTATAAGCTCCTAATGAGATTTAATAATTTAGGTATATTCTAGGAATTCTGTGATTGGTAATGAGATGTTTTCGGTCGAGAAAACTACTTTCACAATGGTTGTCAATGCGATTTTCTCGATGGAAAAGTGTCGGGACAAGGCAGTTTTAATGATTCAAGTTATTCCAGCGACAGCTACTATATAGGCTGTTTTCTCTACCGAAACATTTCTTATTCCTAAGCATGATATTCCCAAGATAGACCTGCAGAATTATGTTTAATTTTCACAATACAGCCTTTGGCAAAAACACGGCTTGTTCACAACAACATAATTTCCAGTTAGAGCTGGTTAAAGGATTCACAATTAGTCGAGGCCAGATCGCGGTTTTGTTGCCGAGGCGACCCCTCATAATTCTCGCAAGTGTCTGGTCCGAGGCGCGTCACCCCCACCCCCACCCCCGCCCCACCCCCGCCCACAGCCCGATGAGTTATGTTGTCATGAAGTTTTTCCGCCCGTCGAATGTTTTTCCCGGGCGGGATCCCGAACACCTGCGCCCTCCTCCGCCGCCGCCGCCCGCCCACCGCCGCCGCCCGCCCCGCCTCGGGACGAACTTGTGTGATTATGTTTATTATTTATCTGAAGCTCAGGCCATTTGCTTTCGTAAGAGCGGAAAAAAATGTTTTATGGATCGGGCGCTGTTTCAACTGCTCTTGTAACTCACGACCCGTTACATTTTTTTAGGTAAATACAATTTACCGTTTTCCTTAAGAGTCGCCTTAAAGATTTCTTTTCCTTTTTTTACCCGACTGCGAAAGAAGGCGGTCGCCCCCTGCAGCCTAAACGGCTTGATGGATTTTAGCTTGATAGGTGTCGTTAGATTCGTCTTAATTGTGAGAGTGACACAGGGTATATCAAAATCATAAAAAAAAAATCATGGCTGATTTTTGGCGCCAAATTATGTGTTTTCAAATATTTTTTTTCTTGAAACATATCGAGTGGGGTATCAAACTAAAGGGTTTTCTAAATAGTTTACAAAAAGGTATGCAACTTATATGTTTAAATGTAATTTGGAATAAGAAATTCCAAAAACATCAAAATATTCAACGTTAAAAATTAATTCAAATGATTTTTGTTTACGCAAGCGCGCTTGTTACACCAACTCAGGTTTTCACTACCTCCAGCTATATGGAATGTAGTTTCGGTTAAATTGCATATTTATATGGTGTAACCGAAAGATAACTTTGGGATGTCTGTAACTGGAAGTGGTGCATCCGGGCGATAGTCAGATAGATTTTCGACATTCTCGGTCGCCGCATAGACCGATATCACCATCATTGCTTTACTATCAGCATTCTGCACCTGCACAGCTCATAAATCCATACTTCCGTTGTCAATGGGTGTCACGCTGGGGAAGGTCCGCTTGTTCCACAAGAGGGCGACTCTACAGTGCCGAGATACTGTGGTGCCCAAAATCGGTACCAATCTGATAATATCTAAAAGCTTTACCAAAGATAAGAAAACTTTCCATGAAGATGTCGTCAGCCCCCTGATGAGGACTTATGTTACATAGGGTATATTAGATATGATCGTCATCATAATATCGCTGATCTTTAACCGTGCGTCCTTGGGAGCAGTGGGAAGGAAAATCACGGCTTTGCCAAAGTTGGGTTTATCATCATATATCACATATTATTAACACGTTATATTATTGAAAATAATAAACCAGGAGTTCATGTACGGATTAAATCATGAACGTTATATTTTGATGGGCTTTGGAGGCAAGAAACAAGAAACGCTCACTTGGGATGTAACAGTTTATAAGCTCCAAGGTAACACATTCGATCAGGCGATTGTGGACCTCGGGCCCACATAAATTTGCAAACGATGAATCCAGGTCTCTTTCGCCGCATCCAGTTTAAGTTCTAATCTGTGAAACTGGAACTTAACTAGCACAATAATTAAATAAAAATGGCTTTAACAATGCTTTTGACTCACATTCAAAGCTGTCAGTCAAGAGACAACTTCCAGTCTTATGAAATAGTGGATATAAATATTATAATCATGGTTATTATGGAGATTATTGAATTTTAACTAGCAGTTAGTTTATACATGGATGAAATCCTGTGATCAAAGCGATTACTACAGGGTCTGTCACTTGAACTGTTACTTCTATTTTCAAAATAATAATGACAGTAGGCAAAATTTTGGTGACACGTCAATTTGTTTCATTGTTTTTAAGTGGGCGAAAAGAGCGGGAACAAATTTGAATTGTATGATGTATTTTCGCAATGGATATTAAACCTAACATTGTGAACGTTTTGTATTTGACCGGAAAATCACAACCAGTCATCGTTCGGGAGCTCCGACATTTACACGTAAACAAAATGTTAGTGCATCAAACCATTAAGCGTTATAACCTAGCATTGCTAAACGGCATAGAGGCGGTCATCCGAAAATAGCAATATCACATGATATGGTTCGAAAGGTAAAGGCTCAAATTCAAGGAAATCCTCACCAGTGTTCTGCAAAATTTGCGAAAAGTCAGACAATACCTGACTCAAGTAATCGGCGCATACTGAAATAAAAAGAAATGCAACTGAAGCCTTACCAACAAGATACAAAAATTATCGCATCTTAATTCAGCGCAGAAGGCAGTTCGACTACAAAGAGCTCAAGCAATGAAAGTCTTGCGTGGCGATCTGGAAAACATAGTTTTTTCTGATGAAAAAATGTTTACTGTCTAACAGTATATAAACAAACAACATTTTCGCGTTTGGCTACAGGGCAAATCCAACGAGAATTTCGACGATGGAGTTCCCGTTCGTAAGCAAGCGCCCGCTTCTGTTATGGTCTCGGCTGCAGTGACCGCAAATGGTCGCTATTCACTCGTGTTTATCGAGAAGGGCGTCAAAGTCAACTAGCAAGTGTGTGCAAAAGGTGTTAAATGTGGCGCTCATACCATGTGCACGTGTAAACAATGCAGTACGAAACGCTGGACGTTCCAACAACACTCAGCATCGTCTCAGAAAGCTCTTATCTATGGATCAAAGGAGGCTATATCGAACAATAACAATTATTGTCTTAAAATTAAATGTTTTATTGTGATATAATTTTTAACGAACCGTACTTCAATTAACTAAATAACATCATTTTCAATTGGTAACACTTCGAGTGACGGACCCTGTATTTGAAACCACAGGATTTGAGTGTCGAACTGTTCGCTTATAAATTTAGTGTAACTGTAATCAACGATGATGAGAGGGAGATTCTAAAAAAACCATATATAGGGTGTTAACGGAGATATGGTCCAAACGCTAACCACGTATTCCTCGGCATATTTGGAGCTAAAAAGGTAGAAGATATTTTGTTGCACGACTTGAAAAAGATCCTCCCCATACATTTCAAATACCTAAAAATAAAATGTATATCCTTTTTGTTTCAAATATGCCAAGGAATACGTTAACGTTTGGACCATACCTCCACTAAAACCTTGTATACATCGGCATATGATCAAAATTCGTTGAATGAGGGAATCTCATTCTATGAACTGATGACTTCATTAAAGCCTTAAAGATAACATGAAGAAACTTTTAGAAAATGTAGTTTTGTTTTAATAGGGAGTAGGGACTAAAATATTGCCTTTCATGCAAGAGGTTATGGGTTAAAATCCTCGCATCTGTTATACACCACTTTATCTTGCGAGTGGTTCATGGTTCGGAACCCATGTAAAACTGCAGGTCACCTTACCCTACTAGGTGACAGGGTTAAGCCCGCCTGGGTTCGTATCACCACAAGTTGAAAAATTAAATATTTGTTGTGTTTGAATGATCATGGTTGACAGTGTTTACAAACGCAGTCGGACGCATAAGATACATTAACTACGATTTATATTTTTAATGGTGTGCCTATGCAAATTTCACGATGGTCGGTTGAGTTCACGAAACAGACAAACTTACTTTCGTATTTATTATATGACAGTTAGGAGATTATAATTTGTCTCAATAAGTATATTTTTGCTATACCCATATCACTAAGAATCGCTAGTCATTAATAATGGAATGTATTAGGAAATATATAATATATCATTATATAATTCATATTGTGCATCAAATACATTAACTATGATTTATATTTTTTTGTTATTAAATTCATTGAAAGTGTACCTATGTAAATTTCATGATGATTGGTGACACCGAGGACGAGAAAAAAACCCACTTTATACATAAAAATGAAAGATAGGATATTAGAACTTCCCCTACCACGTATTTTCTTGCTCCACCGAAATAATCCATAAAATCGCTAGTCATTTACTATGGAACGTACTGGGGCTATTTGATGCCTCCGACTGCGTTTGTAAACACTCATTCAAATACAACAAATATTGAATTTTTCAACTTGTTTCTATCTTTTCAGTTTCTTTACTAAGTCAATTTTAAGTTACAATTTTTTACGCTGTCGGGTTTTTTATATTTTTAAATAATTTGTTTTTTTTAAATACAATCGATGGCACATATGAACGGTTATGGCATAATAAGGGAATGATGTATCTTCAGTTTGGGACTGCTCTTCTAACCTCAGAAGCGTTGGTTTGACAATGTACTATGTTGATGGTGCCAGGTTTTCTAGCTTACTTACCTTTTAACTGGAAGAGAGCCTCAGTCCAACCGGTCCTAAAGAAAGGATGACCGAGCGAGTCCCTCCAACTATCGACCCATTGCGATAACTTCACAATTATTGCAGCTGATTTGTTTGCCATGTAAAATGCCATTTGGTGAAAGACCCTGCATCCCAAGACCATGCAATTATAGGATCGTCTCTAAATATAATTCACCGGAATACGGATGACTCAAAGTTCAAAGATTCAAAGAATTGTATATAAGTATTGAAGACACGAATTGTACCATCCAAACATCAACAATGTGCATTGACATTAGTATAAACCTACAATAAATAATTATAAAAATTTTAGTACCTACTAATAATTATATGTACTATACTTGTTTTATTTAAATTTAATGTATTATAGTTATACAGACTAATACAGTACTAAGTTAATACAGACAAAACTTAAAATATCTTATAAACTAAAATAAATAATAGATTTCATCCAGTTCGGCGGAATCACCCGCTGTACCCAAAACGCTGGCTGCGTTGCCTCTCTGAATTGCCAAGGCAATGCGCTGCACAAAATAAGCCCTAGCGTGGCGGTCACCGGTCTTTTCTATCAAAAGATTTCCGATTTCTTGACAGAATAGTTTGGCATCAGGTGACCAAACACCTAGGGTCTCTACGGCGAATGCCAGGAATTCAAAGCGGTCGAGGAGGCTAGAATAAATTCCTTTCTTTAGGTTTTGGGCGGACAAAGCGGCCGATCCCGCCGAAGTGGAAGTACCGACAAGGTGAGAAGGAGCAAATGTGTCTGCACACGTTGCATCCCACACAAGCGCTCTTCCGCGGCACCAAGGAGTAAGCGTCATTCCATCAGGGCGACGGCCGTCGTCACGGCACAGTCCGGGCGGCTCTAGTATGCACGGAATATCTACTGAACAAAGCCCTCTTTTAAGAAGGTTGTTAATGGAGCTGTGACGTGACCAACGGCCCGCGCTCCTTCGACAAGAAAGTCCGTGGTGGCCTAGCGGGTCTACGCTGGTGCCGCAAACACACGTATGGGATTGGCACACCTTTGCTCCAACTCGGAGCGATACTGCAATCCTGACAGTGTTATTATCCAGCAGGGTTCCGAGATGTGGCGAAGGAAAAGCGTTCAGCCATGCCCCAGATTCGGTCTCGAAGGAGGCTAAGATCCTGGCACGATCCGGACCGGTAGATGAATCTAAAAGAGAGTGGAATTTACATTCGACCAAGCTCACGTCCCACTGTTTTTGGGAAGTCAGATTTGACGGCAAGTCTTTTCCAGGGCATGAATTTTGCCAAAGTGTTATAGCGTCTGACAAGTAGCTAACCTCAAACTCACCAAGTGAGGGTGTAAGAATACTTCCCAAGAGGTCAATGCTACTATGTGCTGAAGCCAGATAGGCGGGCAGGGCGATATCCTTTATGCTTCTGATCCCTATTCCCCCGAAGTTTACTGGAAATGTGGCTTGCAACCAAGAATCGACTTCCAATGATATGTTTAAAATTGATTCAATACAATCTTTCATTATTTGGTCCATTATATTTATGCTCTCTTCGTGTTTCCAGATAGGACTGCAACGAAGGAAATAAGTCAGCCTGGGTATGCAAATACAATGTCTGAGTAAAAACAGAGCCACGTGTTTGTTTATCTTAAGCAGACGTTCGGAGAACCGCAGAAGACTCTTCTGTTTTTCGACCAGCAAAGGGCAAACTGCTTCCTCTGTAATTGGAGCGCCTAACAGAAAGAAGGACTCATTTGATAGGGGTTTTATACCCGGCACTATAGAATTAAATGTTTTGAGAATATCTAAACGAAGTGTATTTGGTGTACTATTTGAAAAGTGTATTTCGCACTTACTAGGGTTAAGACTCAGACCTATATCATTGAATTTATCAATGATAAGTTGCAAATCATTGAATATTCTATCTGAATTCCCTCCCAAAACACCATCATCGAGGTACCATAAGTTAAGGTCGGCCGAAAGTAACTTGATAATGTCTATGATTGCTAAGCTAAATAACGCTGGGCCCAAAGGGTCCCCTTGCTGACAGCCGCTTGCAGATTTTACTACATTATTCTTATAAAGCAGGTGGCTGGGGTGTGCATAGCATTGGCTCAAATATTTGAACACATCTGGAATGTACTTCTTGGCAGACTGTAGCATTACGTCTCTTTCGATACTATTAAAAGCGTTGACTACATCGAGTTTTATGAGAATATCCCCTGGTATGTGATTACGGGAATTGAGAAAACATCTGGTAGCATGAACAACTGCCTCACACCCACCCTTTGTTGCAAAGCCTAGTTGAAATGGGCGAAAAGTATCACCTAATGTTAATTGGAGATGCTTACAAGCAATTTTAGAAACTATGCGACGAAAAGTGCAACCGCCGCCTTTTTTGTTAAGGGCTATGAGCGATGCCCCATACAGGAATGGCAGGAACTCCTCGATTACGTTGCCGGATAGCATAATATTACATAGCTCACAAATGGCAATTAGAAGTTTTTCACCCGCGGACCCATTTGAAAATGACGTAAGGTCTTTGAGGTGTGTGGCTGAAATTCCGTCGAACCCTGCTGCTGAACCATTAGGGAAACTATTTATAGCTTGGGAAATATCTTTCGTATTCAACTTGGGGCAACGATCTATAGTAGAGCTTGAATCCTGAATCTGAAGTGGACGGCTGGGTTCCGGGTGTTTTGATTTTAATGCTGCCAAGGTTTCTTCGTCTTCACTAGCGGGGGTGTCTTCAGAAAGAAGCAGACGCATAGCTCCTCTCACGTCCCCGTCGAAAATCTTTGTTTCAACTCGTTTTTGAAGAGTTGCTGTGGTGCGAGAATGTTGAGCTTCTTCGATGACAATCGAATCATAGTTTGTAACGTTTCTCTTTAACTTAGCTGTGATGCTTTGGTGTCTGTCGCTGATGGGAACGTGTAGGATTTTATAGCTGAATAGAAACAGTTCTTTCCATGACTGTAGTGAGTTATTGGAGACGCAAGTTTTTATCACTTCACATAACTTGTTCGCTACCGATTCACGCGCGGCCCGCGGAATTCTTTTTATTATGGGTACGTTTTCCCTGCAGTTTGTTATTTCGGTGATAAACTGTTGATCCCCGTTTAGTGAAGGAGGAGAGGGAGCTTGGTGACCGTCGCAGGTAGCAGATGATGGGTGACTGCTTTTAGTCGTTGGCGTATGTGGTGCCGAGTGGTGGGACTTCGATAGGTGTAGATTAAGGCCTCTTGTGCCTTTGTACAACCTGCCGCTGGTGCAGAGGGAGCAAGAAATCCAGTTCGGGGCACTTGGACGAATAAAGGCCATATCCAGAAAGTTCCTTTGGGTATTTAAGCATATTCTTCATAATTGAGGAAGCAGTATTCCGAAATCATTGCCGAATCTTTTTCCAAACCAGTTATATTTGTAAACCTAAAATTGTTAAAATCTGTAAATATTTTTATCCTTGTCACTTCTTTGACGTTTTTTACTTTTTTATAAAACACACAAAAATTTAGTGTGTTTTATAACAATGCTCAGCTCATTCTTTGTTGATGTAAAGCACGACTGTAATCTTGAGGTGGCCTCCTATAGGACAAACCTAGTTATTTAGTATAGGAGGTAACATTCGCTTCTGTAACTACTGTTTTTATCAAATAAATAAATAATGGAATGTTCTCGGTAGTACCTGTTTGGATACTTTGAAATCAATGCAGCTCCGAGCAGTCCATCTTGTTGATGAATTAAGACTAACCGATGGGCTGGAACCACTGAGCCACAGACGTTTTGTAGGGTTGCTCAGTCTGTTTTACAGATACATATTACCACGGACGATATTTTAATTTATTTTATTCATCCCCATTCAACCTTCATGCGGAACGCTCACCGTAAAGAGTCAGAGCACCTTTTTTGCATTTGACGGAAGGCTTTTGAGAACCCACAGTGGGTGGATCTCAAATTTGTTACTGTGCTGGACAACCAGGATGTGAAACTATCTGTCGACCAGTGCTTTTTCACATACGTGAAAGAAAAATTGTGTGCTGATTTTAGTGTGGCAGAATCATCACTCCGTACTTCTCCCAAAACTAAATTGGCACTGCCATACCTGTAAACGGTGGGAGCTATAGATCGACGAAACAACTTCTTCTGGTTTAAACGTTTTTAAATATATACGGAATATATGTGGTTCCCACGGGACGGCGGCAATACCTGTCACGGCAGGATATCTGAGATAAAATTTGTTTTATTTTCATTTGAGAATCGAGCGTCCAAATAAAATTACCCATTTTATCCATAGCTATCACTGTTAAAACAATATTAATCTGCCGCTTCGTTCAAGTAATTCCACCCGTATCATATTCATATATTTTTTTATTTAAACAATAAGTTATAGATACTATGTGTCAGCCTCAGTGGCCCAGTGGCGCGACACTTCGGCGATCGCTCTCTGAAGTTAAGCAACGCTGGGTCCGGTCTGGTCTTGGATGGGTGACCATTCAACCGTTGAGAGAGGCTGGCCGTGGTTCGGATTCCACGTTAAACTGTAGGTCCCCTTCCTTACTTACTAAGTGGTAGGGTTGATCCCGCCCGGGTTGGTACCATCGCATTGGATGAACGATGGTCGAAGCGGCAATGAAAATTGTCCGTGTTTTCCATCCAGTTCCCATGTGGTGTGTTGGGCAAAATACCATGACAGAAGGTGTGGTATTTGCCATCCATGTCCAGTCACATAAAAAAATATATAACAAAGAAGGTGGACAATAACATGAACTTTAGTTGTTAAAGATAGTATTTTCCATGCGTTATAATATTTTTTAATCGCATTATTGTGTTATAAGTTTGATGAATACATTTTTTTATTAAATATGATATGAAGACATGTTATATTCATATTAAATTTCCAAAGTTTGTGAAAAAGGATGCGTCGCCAAGACGGTGGCATCCCAACAGTAAGCCCTGAGGCAGCGGTTTTCAGAGCGGAGCCCTAATTGCCACACTATACACCCTTCACGGTACTCCACGCCGCCGAGACTCACCTCGCTTCCTTCTCATCTGGAAACACACTGAGCGGAATGTCGCGTAAGTTTTTTTTATCCACGAAGTCACATAATTAGTATAACCGCATTATCTTTTACCCACGTTCACATATTTTACGCCCGTTTTCAATTCCAAATGTATCTGTTGGTCACCCCACTTAAGGTGGCCCAACCCGGCGGGCCTAACTCATTCGCGGGCTCGGTACAAAACCGTTCTGATGCGCTCTGGGACCTTCTCTGTTTCAAAGAATAAGACAGATTCCGTGATGAGGAAGATGCAACATGTCCACAAAAAAGACGATGTGCATAGTGTATGATTTGGTAAGATTTACGAAAATTTTAATTTCAAAACGACTTATAGCTAAAAGTAAACCACGACCGCTGTAGTCAAATATCTAACAAACACCAAATAGATCATAAATCTTGATTGAATAAGCTATGTCTGATGACTAATCTTTTTACGATGTTCTTACTTTATCATTGAGTAATCCACCTCTAAAGTTATTGTATAAAACGCGCGAAAAATTCGAACTTTCGGACCTTATAACTTAGAAACCAAACACAACTTTACAATGCCAATGGTCATTAGACATCTAGTTCGATCAAATGAAGCCATTTTGAGAAAAATTTTGGATCCCTGACAAGAAATATGGGCGTGATCTTCTGTCCCCTTTTGTATGGGGAGATGAGCGGGATGGGCCACCTTAAATATGCAATGTTACAACCGAAAGTTAACTATCGGATTTCAGGTAGCTGGACGCGGTGAAATCAGGGTTAGAGGGGAAAACAGAGATTTCAAAGCGCTGTGATATTATCTCATTTGATTTCCTTGGTTATGTGTACTCCTTTGATATCTTCTTTTCGAGTCGTATCTTTATAAATCGCTAAATGTTATTGACTTATATATTTTTGAAACATATGCTAACAGAGGCGCTGATTGCCACTCTTGTTCAGGCTAATATCCAAACATTTTCTTTGCCGCAATTCAAAACGCTTTTTCCCTGCCTGCAATACATACAAAATACATTTGCAGAGGATGGTAAAATTATCGTGTTCCGATTAAAAAGATGCAGATTAATCAACAGCAGATTGACTATAGTAAAAAAATACATCAATAGAGAAAAAAATGAACTGTTTATACCAGAACTCAGCTCGAATTGAGAAACAATGAAATATATGGACTAACCAAACATCATAACATTAAAAACATAGATGAAATAAATTTATCATATTTAATTGTTCTTTTTTTTATTTCAAGGCGTTTTCACGTCAGACCACATGCGCTAAGTGTGTCGCCAGCCTCACTCCAGCATCAGCTAAGCTTAAAATTCGCTTACCCCGAGCGCCGCGACGGAGTCTTAGCGCCGCGCCGCATCCGCCGCCGCCGCCGCCTTCCTCACAACTTTATGTCACTTACGTGCACGGCAGCTTATTGAGTTACACTCAGAACGGCTTATGAATAATTTCCAGCTGATTAATTATGTAAGCACTTGTGGTGAGTAGACTTCCGGGCGGTTAAAAATGGTGATGTTGAGTTTAAAGACAGACAGTGTAAAAAATATTATATCTTCCTGCACGGTCGATGGAGAATGCTCTTCGGAGCTGAATAACGCTGTCCTTCGTCCCCGTCTACCTTCGCTCAACGCAGAACAGGGAGAGAATGCACAAATTCACAGTCGACATTCCAAAAATGAGAACCCACCGATCCTCTAGATCTACAGGGTTGGTAAACGGTGGAATGAATTATCTTCCGAGGTATTTCCCACAAGTTTCGACCTGGGGTCCTTCAAACGTCGTGTGAAGAACCTGGCCGGCCGGCATGGTTTCTGCAGCCCCCCTGAATATTCGAAAACCCATGGGCATCGTTGGGCAACTTAATAGGTCCTGGCGTACGCCATATGCTGCGCTTAACATAAACAATATGTAGAATACTTACTCAACCTTATCGTAGTAGCTCATAATAATTAGCCATTTTGAACTGAAAATTCTTTGCTAGCGGATTAAATTATATTTAGGTACATGGTGAGAGATTAGGCAGTAGTACAAAATGCTCCAGCATCGTCTCCTCTGTAACGAATACAATAGTGCTGAAAGGAAAGACGGAGGGAAGAAATCTGGACGAGAGGTGGTACGTACTACGTGCTAAACGCTAGCAATAACGCTCCGTTGGGTGACGGCAGGGGAGAGGTAGAAGCAGTGGTGCTACGGATTTCTCGTAAAGCTGCTTGTGCTTGTTGTGTTTTAACTTAAGGTGACCCAAACCGCTCAACTACCCATACAAACGGGGAAAGAAGATCACGCCCATATTTCTTGTCAGAGATCCCAAATTGTGCTCAAAATTGCTTTATTTGATCGAACTAGATGTCTTGACCGTTCGAATTGTAAAATTGTGGTTGGTTTCTAAGTCCGAATAGGTCCGAAAATTCGAATTTTTCGGGTGTTTTATACAATAACTTTGGAGGTAGATTACGCAATGATAGAGTAAGAACATCTTAAAAAACATTATTTATCAGACATAGCTTATTTAATCAAGATTTATAAACTATCTGGTTTTTGTTAGATTTTTGACTACAACGGTCGTGGTTTACTTTTAGCTATAAGTCGTTTTGTAATTAAAATTTTCGTAAATCTTACCAAATCATACACTATGCGCATTGTCTTTTTTGTAGACATGTTGCATCTTCCTCATCACGGACTCATTATTTGAAACAGAGAAGGTCCCAGAGCGCAACAGCAAGGTTTTGTACCATGCCCGCGAATGAGTTAGTCCCGCCGGGTTGGGCCACCTTAAGACCATCCAATGATTATCTCTCGGTCACTGAAAAAATATTAACAAAATCTCTCTATCTGCACATTAGCTAGAAGTCCACACACAAACATTTATATAACTTAACTATAGCTGAGGTACCCGACTCCGCTCGGGTCAATGTCGTTTCGGACTGATGCCAGGCTGATCAAACATTTTATGTTATACCAGAAGCGATAAAAGTATCTATTTTTATTTAGGAATCAATTTATTACTACCAAATGTGCATTTGCAATAAATTATCAACTTTTATTGTAGTTATGGTTCACTATTTTAGCTATAATGGCTTACACATAAGATATAAATATATACTGTGGCGAGCTTTTGTAGGACTATTTAAGATAAACATTTCCATTTTTCCATTTCACATTACATTACATATGTATAACTCTAGCGGTTTTGGCAGCGCACGCCAGAATAGCTCGCAGGTGATAGATTTTTTCCTACATACTAGATGTTTTGGACAATTCGAATAATTACTACATAGTATAAAACAAAGTCGCTTTCTGTGTCCCTATATCCCTATGTATGCTTAAATCTTTAAAACTACGCAACGGATTTTGATGCGATTTTTTTTAGTAGATAGAGTGGTTGAAGAGGAAGGTTTTTATGTATAATAACATCAATTAAATAGCGGAGAAATACTGTTATTTTTGAGGTTTCCAATGTGATGTCGTAAAAAAATTTTTTTTTCCGCTTACATTGCAAACGCAGGCTGAACCCTACGAGATTTATCAAAATAATGTACTAAGTATTGTATACATTGAAAAGGTCTACAGAAAACTCCGGGATGGTATATGTCTATCTCTTATGGATATCCCACAATAACATTTGTTTGTCATTTACTTTTTACGACAAATAATGGCTAATTTTCGAAGCGATTTTAACCAATACAGCATTAATCCTTATCCAATTAAATACCTTAAATACATTATTGATTTAATATGGATCTATATGGCCCTTTACAGCATATGATTCAAATGAATATTTTCGAAGATACTATAGATTTAAAAATTGCGGGACGTAGCGTTTGCGGCGGTACCGGCCGGCCGGGGCGGGCGGGAGCGTGCCTATAAATAGTGCGTCGGAGGCCGCGGTTCTCCCTATAGCACTTTGAATTTATTATTTCTCTTGTATCTAATAATCATGTAATAATAATATCCAAGTTTTTTTTTTATTTCAACTATTTCAATGTAGGAACTCTACGTAAAAAGGGTTTATTTGTGTATCATTGTGTCAAAATAATATTTTTTTAAATGACATTATGCCCGTGCAAAGCCGGGACTGGCTGCTAGTATCTTAATAAATTGTAGCCTATGTGTTATTCTGATGTATAATTGTAAAGTTTCATTAAAATCCATTCAGTAGTTTTTGCGCGAAATAGTAACAAACATCCACCCGTACTTACAAACTTTCGCGTTTATAGTATTACTAGCTGCGGTACCCGGCTCCGCTCGGGTCCAAGTCGTTTTGGACTGATGTTGAACTGAATTATTTCCTAGATAAAAAGTAGCCCTAAGGGCTGGTCGAAAAGGCTGGTCTGGATGTAATTTATCTGCGACTTTTAAATCATAACGGGTGGAGCCGGTATGGCTTAATTAAATAAGAAATATTCTAACATTCCCATTTATAATACATGGGGCGCACTTTAAGTTTTCGGAACTGGCCACTTCGCTAAACAATATCGAAAAAGTAATTAAGTAATTTGGAATTATAACTCATAGGGTCGAGTCCACGAAAGGGCAAACAATCAAAATCATCGTCAACTTAAACACGTCACTTTATATGGACAATATGGAAGGAACTCTATGCGGTTCACTAAAAGTGACGTGTTTGAACATTGTTTAACTCATCCCTCTCTTTTTAACAATTAAATTCATAAGTGGTTCTGTTTAGTGATGGAAATCTAATCAATGTTAACTGTGCCGACAGATGGCATCACAATCAACGTCAGCGTATGATTAAACATGTCACTTTGTATGGACAGTATTGAAGGAACTCCATGCGGTTCGCTAAAAGTGGCGTGTTTGAACATTGATTAACTCAGCCGTACTTTGTATCAAATAACCGACTCGGGAACAAAATTTCTCGCACTGACTACCATGACTTAAAATTGTTCCTTACGAAAAAGGTTTTGCCATTAAACAATTACGTAAAAAAAACATAAAAAATATATGCGAGATAAAAATAAACAGAAAAACAAATTGAGTTCTCAGGATTCGAACCTGCACCCTCCCAAACAATATACTCAGAAGAGTCGGTTTTACGCGCTACACCAACCGGCTTCTGACAATTGGTGCGAAAATAGTGAATCCATTCAAGAAGTTAGAGAGCGGAAAAAGTAGCGTCATCTATACGTATTCTTTCTTTGATATTGCTCAGCCCTTAAGTTCACTTGGCCTAATAACACGTTTGACAGTTCGCATTGCAATTGCAATATTTTTTCTTATGAAATTATTTTTATTATTCTTTTCGTTTTCGAGAAGAGAAGAATAAAATAAACGGTAAATGTTTTTTGTTCGTTGTTTGAAATCAAACTCTTCGGCATTATTATATTAGTATAGATTCGTGGCTCAAATTGCAATAAGTTGCAAGTTTGCGTTCTGTAACTTTGTATGGGTTGGTAACCCTAAAATACGGCCGTTGTCGTAAAAACATAACCAAACAAATTTCATTCAGCATGGATATCCGTACAAAGTGATGGTAGCGCCATCTTTCAAAAAAGTTGACAACAACTAAATTTAAAAGTGGTTCTGTTTAATGATGGAAATCTAATCGAAGTTAACTGTGCCGACAGATGGCATCAAAATCAATGTCAGCGTATGATGTATGGACAGTATTGAAGGAACTCCATGCGGTTTGATAAAAGTGACGTGTTTGAACATTGATTAACTCAACCGTACTTCGTATCAAATGACCGACTCGGGAACTAAATTTCTCGCACTGACTACCATGACCTAAAATTGTTCCTTACGAAAATGGTTTTGCCATTAAACTATTACGTAAAAAAAACATAAATATTATATGTGAGATAAAAAAACAGAAAAACAAATTGAGGGCCACGGAATGCTTTTAATTTTGTTTGAGAGATATTTCGTTGATATTGCTCAGCCCTTAGGATATTGAGACAAAAGATAGTTCCCTATGCCTAATTTATTGCTGTTCTGGCCTGTAGAAAGCAAAGAATATATAATTATAAAGTTATATAATGCCAGAGTAAATAGTTGCGGCGAAAACATTTGCAGAATTTCGGCCATCTATGATCTAACGGTGACTAAATAAACGCCTCTATCCGGGTAGAGATGGCGCTGTAAGCCCAGCGTCTTCGCCTAAAGTTTCGAAAGGAATTGCATATAAAAATCAACGTCAGCATATGATTAAACACGTCACTCTGTATGGACAGTATTGAAGGAACTCCATGCGGTTCGCTAAAAGTGGCGTGTTTGAACATTGATTAACTCAGCCGTACTCGGGAACAAAATTTCTCGTACTCATAATTGTTCAAAACACAATTACGTAAAAAAAAACCAGAAAAAAAAAATTAAATCTTCGTAATTATATGCGAGATAAAAAAAAAGAACAGAAAAACAAATTGAGTTTCCAGGATTCGAACCTGACCCTCTCTCGAACAGAACATATTTGAAACAGTCGGTTATACGCGCTAGGCCAACTGGCTTCTTACTATTATCGCGAAAATTGTTAATTCTTTCTAGAGCGGGCAAAATGAATTTCATTGATATTGCTCAGCCCTTTGGATATTTAGCGTGATGGTATGTACGCTAAAGCGTTCCCAGCGATGTCCTCTTTAAATTGGTTTAAATCGCATCTTGATCTGTTTTGTGGTTACTGAGATTATCTCTCGCATGTGGACAGACGTTCCCTTTTATATAAGTAGAGATAAAAAAAAAGAACAGAAAAACAAATTGAGTTTCCAGGATTCGAACCAGACCCTCTCTCGAACAGAACATATTTGAAACAGTCGGTTATACGCGCTAGGCCAACTGGCTTCTTACTATTATCGCGAAAATTGTTAATTCTTTCTAGAGCGGGCAAAATGAATTTCATTGATATTGCTCAGCCCTTTGGATATTTAGCGTGATGGTATGTACGCTAAAGCGTTCCCAGCGATGTCCTCTTTAAATTGGTTTAAATCGCATCTTGATCTGTTTTGTGGTTACTGAGATTATCTCTCGCATGTGGACAGACGTTCCCTTTTATATAAGTAGAGATAAAAAAAAAGAACAGAAAAACAAATTGAGTTTCCAGGATTCGAACCTGACCCTCTCTCGAACAAAACATATTTGAAACAGTCGGTTATACGCGCTAGGCCAACTGGCTTCTTACTATTATCGCGAAAATTGTTAATTCTTTCTAGAGCGGGCAAAATGAATTTCATTGATATTGCTCAGCCCTTTGGATATTTAGCGTGATGGTATGTACGCTAAAGCGTTCCCAGCGATGTCCTCTTTAAATTGGTTTAAATCGCATCTTGATCTGTTTTGTGGTTACTGAGATTATCTCTCGCATGTGGACAGACGTTCCCTTTTATATAAGAAGAGAAGAAGAAGAAGAAGAAGAGATAAGAGAAGAAGAAGAGAAGAGAAGAAGAGAAGAGATAGGGCGCACTACATATTTTCGGAACTGGCCACTTCGCTAAACAATATCGAAAAAGTAATTAAGTAATTTGGAATTATAACTCATAGGGTCGAGTGCACGAAAGGGCAAACAATCAAAATCATCGTCAACTTAAACACGTCACTTTATATGGACAACATGGAAGGAACTCTATGCGGTTCACTAAAAGTGACGTGTTTGAACATTATTTAACTCATCCCTCTCTTTTGAACAATTAAATTCAAAAGTGTTTCTGTATTGATGGAAATCTAATCAATGTTAACTGTGCCGACAGATGGCGTCACAATCAACGTCAGCGTATGATTAAACATGTCACTTTGTATGGACAGTATTGAATGAACTCCATGCGGTTCGCTAAAAGTGACGTGTTTGAACATTGATTAACTCAGCCGTACTTCGTATCAAATAACCGACTCGGGAACAAAATTTCTCGCCTTTAAATTGTTCCTTGCGAAAAAGGTTTTGCCATTAAACTATTACGTAAAAAAACATTAAAATTATATGCGAGATAAATAAAACAGAAAAACAAATTGAGTTCTCAGGATTCGAACTTGAACCCTCCCTCGAACAAAACATATTTGAATCAGTCGGTTATACGCGCTATGCCAACTGGCTCCTCGCTTTTGTCGCGAAAATTGTTAATCCTTTCTATTTTAGAGATATTTGGAAGGCGGGCAAAGTGACGCCGCACGTAGCGCCGCCATGCGCCACAAAATTGGTATTAATTTAGTTTGAGAGTAATTTCATTGATATTGCTCAGCCCTTAGGATATTTAGCGTGATGGTATGTACCTTAAAGCGTTCTCCGCGATGTTCTCTTGAAATTGGTTTAAATCGCATCTTGATCTGTTTTGTGGTTACGGAGATTATCTCGTGCATGTGGACAGACGTTGCCTTTTATATAAGTAGAGATTAGGATGCCCTCGTATTAGAGCCTCGTCTCGGGGCGCTCACAAAACCTCACGCGTGGTACCTCGACTCGGAGATGGGAGTGACTAGTCCTTTCTCCGAGAGCACCACGTCGCGACGCACCGCAGCCGTAGCTCGTCGACTAACGGACAGTATGTTCACGCCTACGGCCACCCCTTGGGTTGCTCCGAACTCGGGACGTTCGCTTCCGATAGGGTTCGGCCCGTGCGACCGCCAGAACTTAACTTGCGACCACAGAACTTCGCAGAGGGTAGGTTGTAGAGTGGCTCGGAGCCTAGTGGCGCGGGGACTGGCCTAGCGTACCAGAGGTCTGGGTTCAATTCCGACATGCACCACTGCATTTCTCTTTCCGAATTCGATAAGTGCATTTAGTCACGAATGCAAGCTGCTTCTTGGGTTGGAATCCTTGTAAAACTGTAGTTCCCCTTCCCCTACTAGGTAGGTAGGATTTAAGCCCGCCTGGGTTGGTACCATCGCATTGTATGAAAGAATGTCGAAGCTGCAATGAAAAATTGTCCGTGTTTTCCATCTAGTTCAATTTAGCAGTGCTCATAAAGGGAAGGAAGAGTCCTGGCATGGCACCTAATTCCTTCGGGAATGTGGTGTATTGGACTAATATCATAACGATAGTTGGCTGGTATTAGCCATCCATGTCAGGACGCATAAAAAAAAAGGTTAGAGGATTATTTTCAAATGACTACCAACCAAATACGAGTGTAGAAATAGATGTAATATAACATTTGAGATTGGTTGCATCATTCCTCGACACACTGTGATTAATCTGTCCTTAAAACCTTAAAATGACATGACAAACTACATTTCGGATCATCACGAAAGCGAACGAGTCGATTCCCTAAAACATGCGGTTCTTGTTTCGAAAACTTAATTGTGGTGTTTCAGTTTAAATTACCTGGACATTGATTGCTATGATCAAGACTACTGTCATGACAATAGCCGATAATACCGCAGTCCCGGAGAAATTAGGTACCTCAATATTTCAGGATCTTATTTTTATGAGCACGCCTACATTAAACTGGATGCAAAACACGGAATGTTTTCATTGCTGCTTCGATCTTATTTTATCCAGTGTGATGGTGCCTAGTGGGCTTAACCAAATAGCTAAGGGTTAATAGGACCTACAGCTTACATGATTTTCGAACAATGGAACAGCTTTCATTCGTAAGGAAATAAACGCATCCAACTCAGAAATAGAAAGAAAGAGTTGCGCGAACGAGGCGAGGATCTGAGTTACGGACCGTTCAACGTGTGGGTAGTCAAAAATAAGATTATGTTGTAGAACAATTTGTAGCCACATTATGGTGCCCATCGAACTTTGACATAGCATTAAAGTTAACGGAATAATGGATGAAGTCTCAAGGTAAAGCATTGCTTCAGAACAGGGGGTCCATTCAGAGCAAGAGTGAGTTCGAGTTCGGGAGTGAGTTAACCTAAAAATAGCTGGGAAATATATTATTATTTAAATAACGGAACCGGTTTTTATACTTTCGACGTATTTACGGGACGGACCAGATTTTTATCTAACTGTAATGATGTTCAAGAAGTGTGGAAACATTACTATTAAGAAAAGTGAGTTGATATTTAGTGACGAATTCGAACTCACTCTTTCCATGAATGGACCCTCTGTTCATTCGTAAACTGGATTATTAGGGCGGTAGAAATTCTGACAAAACCTATTCAGGACTAGTTCTCACAATGGCTAGGCTATACGGAATACTAATGTATTTTCCATTCTTTACCGCTCCATATGCCTCCGGAGTTTCTCTTGCCTTTCTCAGTGAGGTGTGCGCTTTGTTTGCGATTATGAATTAATAAAGTTGACCTAACAATAGGTCACCCGGGAAGCGACATCGGGCCCTCGAATGGCGCGCACAAAAGGCGCCGCTGTTTGTTTGCTCAACTCGAAAGCCGCACGTGCGGTGAGCTTCGGGCGCGAATTCTTGTCGTCAAAACAGCGAGATTTTAGAATTGAATTTTCGGTGAGATTGTTAGTTCCCTATGTATTGCTGTAAGCCGAATTGTCAAGTGCAAACTGGACTCAACTACCAATGAGCTACATATTTAACTGAACAATGGCCCGAATGCTATATTTGTAAACCCTGTAAAAACATAGTTTACCTGTTATTTGCAGACTACTATTCGAATTTACTTAATAATTTGTATCGATTATACTAACGGAATATTTGTGTCTGTGTTTTTTGTGAAAAAAAAACCAAGTCAAATTCTTCTGGGGTTATTTTTTTTTTGTTTTTTCTGTTTTTTGATCCAGGATACATTTATCAAAAAAATAAAAACTTGCAGACAAACATTTTTCGCATGATATTACTTGCCAAATATCCGTTCCACTAGAACAGTGATTTTCAAATTACTAATAAACTACGTTTGTATAGGAAGCGGGACTCTAACGTTGGCCCGTAAGCATCAGAAAATTTCGCCTCCCATACAAACGTAGTTTACTAATAATTTGAAAACTACTGTTCCAATTTAATTGATATTTGGTGTCTAATGTAAGGCAAAAAAATCTGTGTCTGCATTTTTTCGTTTTTTCGGTAAATGTATCCTCGGTGAAACCACCGAGAAAACAAAATTCGTATGAAGAATTTCTTTTTCCTTTCATTTGATTCGATTTGGATTTTTCAAAAAAAAAAAACCTGCAGACACAGATATTTGCTACCTGATATTAGATATTAAATATCAATTAAATTGGAACAGTAGTTTTCAAATAATTTTTCGCATGATATTACTTTGTCAAATATTCATTCCACTAGAACAGTGATTTTCAAATTACTAATAAACTACGTTTGTATGGGGCGCATGGCTTACGGGCCATTCTTAATAACAGACTAGGAGGTCACAACAAAAATGGTAACGATAACGTAAATGGCTAAAACTGGGTTTACAGGATAAAGACCAACCCTCTGAAGCTAAATGTGTCGGTCTGTCTGCGCCAAGTGGTTGCGATGCCGAGAAAAGGCGACTGAAAAAGTAGTTTACGTTACAAGAAAAATATATGATAAGGTAATTGGCTAAAAATTATGCAGCATGAAAGTATCACTACATACATACTTAGTAATGCCAAAACTGATCAAATATTTGGTGGAATTTCGTAGTCATAGGTGATTTAGAATACAGATATAACTTTAGGTATATTTAAGTATTTAATTAAAAAACCGACTAGATATTCGTGCATAAATAATAGGTACAATATTTTTAGACAATCATTATATTCATTAGCAGCTTCATACTAACATCTATTTTATTTACCCAATCTAGATAACGCAACCACTTGGCGCAGGCAGACCGACATATTTCGCATCTGAGGGTTGGTCTCTAATATGTGAACCCAGATTCAGCCATTTACCTTATCATAACCAAAAATGTCGTGACCTCCTCGAATATAAGATATTATCAAAAATGTTCTCTTTCTTGTTAATTTAAAATAGTGTTTCATTTCCAATTTCTGCCTTGGAGGAGACTTATTTCATTTTAGGAACTAAATAAGTCTTTATCAAGTCCTTGATTAGGGATTAATTCTATTGACAGTTTTTTTAGGTGACGACTTATTTTTGTGATTATTATATTTATGATTTTATATTATATTATCATGGTGTAGTATAAAATATAAGCAAGTAATTTTTGACATGAATTCTATAAACGTTTAATCGATCAGGCTAGAAATATGTTTCGGAAATAAAATTACGGCAACAATTTGTATACTGGAAAGGTCATAGCTCGGAGGTTATGTGAGTTACGGAAATAGTGCTTATAAATGTTATGTACTGCCTGTATTGGGCATCTCGTCGCCAGCATAAAATATGCTGATAGATTGATGACCATAACAAGTGGCGGGGAGGTAGGGAGAGGGGAGGGGGCGCAGTGCAGTACTGTTAACCTCTGTAGCGTGTAACTACAAGCGTGATAACACATGTGCTAGTTGTCAGATTCTAATGATTCTGGTGTTGTTTGATAGCTAAAACAGTTTCTGCATCTACTGTGCCTTATCATAATGGTAAACTATGATACGAAAGTCCCTCCCTGGATTTTGTGAGTACATATATATTCCGGGAGGTCACGACATTTTTGGTCATGATAAGGTAAATGGCTGAATCTGGGTTCACGTGTTAGAGACCAACCCTCTGATGCTAAATATGTCGGTCTCCCTGTGCTAAGTGGTTGCGTTACCTAGATTGGCTATGTAAAATATATGTTGGAATGTACCTGCTGATGAATATACTGATTGTCTATAAACATTGATACCCAGTCGGTTTTTTAATTAGATACTTAAATATACCTAAAGTTATATCTGTAACCTAAATCGCCTATAACTACGAAATGCAACCAAAGCTTTGTTCAGTTTTGGTATTGCTAAGCAAGTATGTACTGAAACTTCATTATTTGCGGCCATTTACCTTATCATATATATTTTTTCTCACCATAACTACTTTTTCAGGCGCCTTATCTAGGTAACGCAACCACTTGGCACAGGCAGACTGACACATTTAGCTTCAGAGGGTTGGTCTTTATCCTGTGTACCCAGTTTCAGCCATTTACGTTATCGTTACTATTTTTGTCGCCACCTCCTAGTCTAATAGCGCAATCGAACTGAATCCATGCTCTAAGATTGATGTTGGAGTTTCTTTTCGTCCGACCTCTACCCACCCCATTTTTATCCTGTAGTGTAATTTCAACTCATTGTTATTTGAGTAAAGTAATTCGTAGCTAATAATTAAAAAACCTAATAAACCACCCTGCATAATGTCAAAGCGGTCACGGCACGATGAAAGTATTCTGGTCATACAAAGGCAGCGTTCCGCCGCGCCGCCACACCGCGCACCGGGCCGCTGCCTTCTCCTGCCATCGTCGCTGCCTCCGCCTTGTGACGAGCTTGCCCTCGGGACTTGCCCCAACCCTTTATACTCCTGATTCATAATGCATTTAGTTGATTCTTATTTTCTTCTGCCTTTTGTAAGTCCTTATAGAAGGTATTATTGTAATGTTGGTGTGTAGCTGTAGAAATTGTTTTACCTTTAGACGTGTCAAGTAAAATATTTTTTTCTTAGTAAGCAGGTATTTTCAACCAATCTCCAGTCTTATAGTGTATTCATGATGTATTATTTTTTACAACTTTTTGGCATTGAAAATACTTTTTTGATCGCTTCAGTAGTACTAGTTATCGAGACAAGTGCGACAGAGGCTTAGCGTCCTAAATAAATTAGAGGTACTAGAGATACAACTGCATTTTTAAAAATAAAATGTAATATTTGTAATTATTACATAAAAGCCAAATTTTTTGTTTTTTTTTAAAGACTCAAAAAATCCTCGAAAATTAAAAGATACATCCAAAAAAAATATCCTGGATAATTCAGAGGGCTTCAAAATTATATATAGTATCCAGTCATTTTTAACACACCTTTTTGGTGATTTCACATATTATTTGGGTCAGAAACTGGTCATTGGTCATATCAAGACGACTGGTGTAGATATAGTTTTTACCTTTCATTAAATAAAATAAATATACTTAGACAGTATATAAGTTAACTTTTTAACTGAAACAGACATGGGGATATGAATTCTGTAGATATTTTTTTTTTTATTAAAGTGTCGTTGCCGCACAGTCGACTCTACGTAAATATGTGAGCTACCCATATTGTTCAATTGTACTTTTCTTCATAACTGAAGGTTTCATGTTAAGCGCGGTATATGGCGTACGCCAGAATCCCACATAAGAGGTGCCCGATGACGTCGTTTCACGGTTGCTAAGAAAATCATGCCGGTCCGCCAGGAATCTTCCATTCATTAAGAATTTTGATGCAGTTAAAAAAATGCAATTTCAAACTTCTCAAGTAACCACAAAATGGTTTCCTCGTGTTTTAGGTACTATCGCTGTTTTTTAAATGTATGGAGAATTGGAGAGCGCCGCAGCGGGCAGCGAACTAGCATTGGCGAGTCCGAGTGTGATTTGACAACTCATGCATTTTCGCCGTAAATATGTTGACGTTACCGTTCACGCCGACTTCACGTTTTCATATAAATCTATTGACCTAGTTTGTTTATGACTGTTGTATATAACAGATAGTTGAAGAAGTAAAACTTTTATGGGTTTTCACGTTTTACTTCAAAGTTCCGTAAACGCCAGTTAAGGCGGCCCATCCCGCTCATCTCCGCATACAAAAGGGGAAAGAAGATCACGCCCATATTTCTTGTCAGATATCCAAAATTTTGCTCAATATAGCTTTATTTGATCGAACTAGATGTCTGATGACCATTGGCATTGTAAAATTGTGTTTGGTTTCTAAGTTATAAGGTCCGAAAGTTCGGATTTTTTGCGCGTTTTATACAATAACTTTGGAGGTAGATTACGCAATGATAAAGTAAGAACATCTTAAAAAGATTAGTCATCAGACATAGCTTATTTAATCAAGATTTATAATATATTTGGTTTTTGTTAGATTTTTGGATACAGCGGTCGTGGTTTACTTTTAGCTATAAGTCGTTTTGAAATTAAAATTTTCGTAAATCTTACCAAATCATACACTATGCACATTGTCTTTTTTGTGGACATGTTGCATCTTCCTCATCACGGAGCCTGTCGTATTCTTTGAAACAGAGAAGGTCCCAGAGCGCAACAGCACGGTTTTGTACCGTGCCCGCGAATGAGTTAGGGCCGCCGGGTTGGGCCACCTTAAGGTGAGAATTCGAACTGAATCGGATTTGAATAAAAAAATCACAAATGCGGTCTTATCGATATGAGTGATTTATTCCAGTCAATCTTTGGGGTGATAAGGAAAGACCATTTGTAGGTAAGTACCACTAGTTATTTAAATTGAAAACAAAATTAAAATCAAACATACACAATCATAATTTAAATAACAAAAAACAAAAAAAAACATACAGACGAATTGATAACCTCCTCCTTTTTTGAAGTCGGTTAAAAATATATACTTTTATTGGAATAAACTAATACATATAATATTATACCAAATGACTGGCAAAGACTGACGTACAGCTGAGTGGCTAAATAAGCCACCCCTACACATCCTTACCTTACGCGTGCAAAGCGTGACGTCATTGCAGGAGCAGGGGGGCATCGAGTGGGAAGGGGAGGTTTCAAATTAATTATTGAGAAGCCTTCCACCCGATTGGAAGTAATTTGGTACTAAAAGCCCGTCGCACTATACGTACACCACATTTGATATATTTCACCTTTGTGTTGGGCTGAAAACAACAGGCACTGCAGCGTGGCACATCAGCGGTGTTCAATTTAATGAAGGTTGAACACGACACAAGACATTATTAAATATTTAGATGTATAAGTAAAATAACCATGGCACACATACATAAGTACTGCTGGATCGAAAATAAATCAGAAAAGCTAAGATACAAACCACATAAAAATACCGCCATTATTAGGTAAACCTGTCAATTTGTTGACTCACAGCAATATGTTTCTAGATTTACGTCGTTTCTGCTATATTTTAACAAACTTGCGGTTGCCCGGTGTGCGATGCCGTACTGGGCCGACGTGTTTCAACTCCAACCCCGAAAATATCAACAGGACTACTTTATAGTCGTTTTATCTTCCGGATCCCAAACAACATCTTTTATTAACATTGTAAATATTTTAGCCTGGTTAAATATTTAGCCTGTTTAAAATATTAAATTTATGTTATAAGTTTAAATAAATGAAATGATACATTCTGACGGTAATTTAGGGCTTACTAACTACAGGCCGACAGAACCTGCTGTTACCTCTTGCTAGCCCCTAATGGGCAAATTAGTGGCCAAGATAGGGTTTCGACCAAAGTAATCACATAACACAAGAATCAGCAAACAAGTCACATTCAGCATTTTGTAAGCATGATTTTGGTCATTAGGCATGAGCATAATTATCTTTATTCAATGTAGATTTACCGCCCGGCGTTATGATATTTTTATCAAACAAGAAGTACATAACTATGTGGGGACATGCATTATACCTGTTTTCTGTGTGAACTAATAGATTTAAAAAAATGTGTACAAGAAGTACAATCCTCGAAGTTAGTTTTGTTACATCTAGTTCGGGTAGTGACGTAAAGAAGATTTCATGAAAGTAGGACATGGCTTGTTTGATGAATAAATATCTAAGAGTCTAGTGGTTGGCTTTATTAGGGTTCCGTACCCAAAGGGTGAAAACGAAACCCTATTATATAGCCTCCGCTGTCCGTCCGTCCGTCTGTCCGTCCGTCTGTCACAGGGCTGTATCTCGTGAACCGTAACAGGTAGGAAGCTGAAATTTTCACAGATTATGTATTTATTTTGCCTCTAAAACAAAAAATAGGTAAAATTATAAAATTATAAAAAAAAAACCTGTTTTTTTGGTGGTAAATCATGTAAGATGGTACGGAACCCTTCGTGTGCGAGTCCAACTCGCACTTGGCCGGTTTTTTCCTCCTCTTCGGCCATGATAATACATAGATGCAACGGTTTCAAGCTACGGCGCAATTTCTTTCACAAAATCGTCGCCTACACATTTGTTTCCGCTGAATATTTCTATGACGCCTTATGACCTAAGCTCTTACAGTCATTGTGAATTCAGTGGCGCGGTGGCTACGCAAGCGGAACCCGGCGCGCATAAAATTCTACCTTTTTGAATTATCCACCAGCGAAATTCGCTATTCAGGGCGAGGCTCTTTCGGTAATTCGCACGTTTCATTCGGGCTTGCAAATGAGACGCAGTAAACAGCTTGGTGATAAGGCGTACCTTTGTGACGGTTTGTTGTTCCCTCGGAATTGCTAGAGCTTCAACAACACAACTCATAGAATTTTAATATACTTAAATTATAAAGGGTGTTAATGTGGAGGTTGTATTACTGTTTCTTTGAGTTACAGTTATGAATATATATAATTTTAGATTATTGTGGTCATTTTGGTTGGACAAGACGGTCAGTGAATGCTTTGCTTCCACATTCAAGATCATTCGGAAATGGTTATGTTTTTAGTATTTTTAAATATAATTTATGTGTTCAAAGTCACTCACGCAGGCTATATAGTTATTAAGACCTCAAGGGCCGATTTATTTTTCGGCGATATGAAATAGTCAAATGTGTTTATGAATCATTCAAAGGATCTAATAATTGTATATCCTGAAATATTTTCAAATAACTGGAAAATGATATTTATGTTAATAAAAATAAATTTCATTGAACATAAATACGTTAACTATCACACTCTAATATTATATATCAGTCCTTCTTCAAAAGATTTTTTCCGTCTGAATTTTAATCTAGAAAATTACTTTATTGCATAATTCTCAACATGACCAGAAAGAAAACAAATAATGTATAATGCATATTATTTTACGTTAACGGATAAACACTGTTCAGCTCACTTACTTAGCTCGACGTTTCGTCCACCGCGCTGTGGACATCATCAGGATTCGCGACGCGACCTGGAGGACCTCTGACGATTCGTCAGGAACACTGTTTATCCGTAAATGTAAAATAATATGTCGAACAATAGTGAAAATCTAAACAAACATATTTATAATGCAACTATTATAATGAAAGTATTTACTTAAAACAAATTACTGTCTTTGGAACTCTTCACACCAAATAGCGTTTGAGACAGAGATGGCATTGCCCCCTGTTTAGCATATTGAGCGGCTCGTAGCCTAGTGGCGCGGGGACTGGCCTAGCGTAACAGAGGCCTGGGTTCAATACCGACATGCACCACTGTCTTTCTCTTTCCGAGTTCGATAAGTGCATTTCGTCACGATTAAAATCTGATTACAATATATAAATGATTTTTTTATGTTAAGCGCCGCATATGGCGCACGCCAGGACCTCACAAAAAAGGCGTGAGACGGCGCATATGGGCTTTCGGACTTTCACAGGGGTTGTGAAAACCATGCCGGCCGGCCAGGTGCTTCTTCACACGATGCTTGAAGGACCTTTTAAATAACCTCAAATTAATGAGATAATCGTAACGTCGTCGTATTTATTAAACACTCACTTACTTATCATGCCATGCACCACAATTACTTAATACAAAACGGCTCCCGTCACTGCTCGACATGATTGAAATATATACTAATCATAAATCTGTAACGGGTGTTCATGGAGTAAGATGCTTTGTTTTCTAAGATACTTCGTTTATAGACTTTATGTATGATACTAAAACTTATTTCTGTATGTTTGTATGTTCTTCCATAACTCTTAAACCAATCATCCGAATTGGATGATACTTAGTACACGTGCATTTAACTACCCGGTCATAAGGACAGGCTAAATAGAATTTAGTTCCGCTTACGTTAAGATGTGGCTGTCATTCAATCCGGAATGCCCGGCGCCGCGGGCGGCGGCTGGAGGGGGGGGGGGGGTCTTACTTTTTCTAAACCACGGAACAGTTTAACTTATATTTAGAGCGATCAAGCTATTATATAATTAGCCCTAAAAAATTGAGCGTTTTCTTTGCCTCAAGTTTTGAGCAAATTAATTAATTCGTGCACAATTACACAATTGCACCTCTTTTGGTATAATAACAATACGCGTGTGACCGACAGACACCCGAGTCAGACCATAGGCCCTTTTTTCGCTTTATGCAACGGGACCCTAAAAACCGGACTAAAACCTTAACGTTCTGTAGCCCTGGTGACACAACAAAGCAAAACCAAACGGCTATAGAGACATGGTTTCACATTATTTCTAATCATGAATAATCATAAGTCAACGTTTTTTTTATTTTCCCTATTTAGATATATATATGGTACCTTGGTCCAATCAAAACGAGTGTTCACCATGGCGACGAGCGCAAATTTCAACAATTAAAAATAATTAAGCTGACAAAACTGACGAGAGTTTCGATTCCAATTAAACTAATTGGAACAGAAATAATGAACTTTTTCTGATAATGAACAACGCCTCAGCTTCTCAACTCGTCTCCATCGATGAGTTACATAAAAATACTCTTAAAAGCTAAATTATTCACCTCTCAATTTCTGTAAAAGCCACTCCTAATTAGGACAAAAAAAATATGGTCGTACTTATTTTTAAACCGTAATTTTTCATACGGTTCATCAATAAAATCAAAACCGTGTTTTTATATTGTTTTATTATATGTATAAAGCTACATAAGACGTACGCAGGGCCATAGGCTTTTGATACACTGGCTTCTAAATGGCGGCAGATGCTTCTTCACACCATATTGGAAAAGCTCAGGGTATACTTTTAGGGGAAAAACCTCCACAGGGAGTGCATTCCATCGTTTACTTATAAATCAAGGACTTACATGATCGGTTGGTTCTCATTTGAGGAATGTTTATAGTGCACTCCTAGCTTGTTAATATAATTATTTTTACGACACTCTTTCTAATTTTTATCTTCACCTTAGTAATAATATAATCATATAGTTATAGCCAATTGCGTGATGTAAATACTAAATCTTTATTCAGTAAAAGGGCAAAGGTAGGCCCTGCCTGAAATCGTGTTACGTGTGGTTGTTATTTTATCCTTTCCCATTTAGCGGTAAGTTTCGTATCGAGCTGCGGCGCTTCAACTAACGGCGGTCGTTAGCCACACACGCCTCCGACGCATGTAAAAAATCCTTTCCAGTTTAGCACCGCAGCCTATCCGACATGCGGGAGGTTTTCTATCAGCGTAACAAAATCTTTCAGATCTGAGAACGATTTGAGTTCATGTAGTAATCTTGGAGTTGTATTTTGAGACTATTTCCGCGATTGAGAATGTAATAATTAACTTTCATGACTCAAAGAAACGTTACCTCATTTAACTAAATATATTTTAAATCATCCAGTAGTCGTTCTCATTGTTTCATCTGGTGTTATAAGTTCTTAAATAGCGTATCCAGGGTAGCAGCAGGGACTCATATTAAAATTTTTAGTAATAGGTGATTAATGATTTCCGCGGCACGGAACTGAAATGGAGCATTAGAAAAATCTAGAGGCAATATCAATTGCTGTAAGCCCTGCCGAACCGCAAAGACATTTTGTACTGAAACCGACTCCACGAAAACCGCGCCGCGAGCCTCCGCCACCCGAAACACTTCCGCCCGCCCAAGCAGAACCACGACTTGGCCTGGGCGGCCGCAGCGGATTCATGCAGCGGAAATACACTACTGCACAATATAATGTATAATGCTTTAACTTGTTTTTATAATTATTATGTGCAATGCAATGTTTTTAGGGTTCCGTACCCAAAGGGTGCCAACGGAACGCTATTACTAAGCTTCAGCTGACCGACCGTCCGTCTGTCACAGGGCTGTGTCTTATCAACTGTAATAGTAGGCAGCTGAAATTTTCAAAGAGTGTGTATTTATTTTGCCGCAATAACAACAATAATATCTTATGTTTATAATATAAATTTAAAAATAATTAAAATAAAAGGAGGCCCTATTTGTGTTAAGTCTTGTACGATGGTACACTTCGTGTGCGAGTCAGACTCGAACTTAGCCGGTTTTAAAGAACTAGTTCTCTGGACGGTCAAAAGTGAAGAGCGATTTAACAATTATAAATTCCCGATATTCCTTCATATATTCGATACTAATGAAAAAATACAATTCAGTTTTAAAACGGCTAATGCCGAAATATTACTGCATTTTATCACTTTTGTGTTGTGTTTCAGGATCCATTCCCGATTCTCCATCATGCACTCCCTGTACCCCATTGCAGCTCCAGAGGCGCGGCTCGCGTCACCCGATCCGCATAGAATGGAGAGACGGTGGCACGGGACACATGAGGGGGTGTGCAGCTCCAGACAAGCAAATTAGCTGTTTATGATATTAATTCTGTCGGCAAAAATAATATTCGATACTAATAACAATTAATTATCTTTGTAATGTAGACATATTCAATGTAATTCGAATCATATTTTAATTCAATACAGATTAGCCTTTAACAATTCTATTCCCTTAATTCGAATTGTAAAGCTGTGTGTGTATTTTTATGTCTTCTATGTATTCTCTGCAAGACTAAACATATTTTACATGGTATTTTTTTAATGTAAAATTTTAAAGGCATGGCTAAATCAGGAAGTTAGTAATCATACTGAATTATATATGTAAACGTGAGATATCTTTTATTTCATATTTTACAACAAACCTAACACATAATTTTGAAACAAACTAAAATGAACAATCTCACAATCGCAAGAATCTAAAAGTAAATATGGTTGCAGGTCCATAAAGTGATCGGTTAATTTATGTGTGTGTAGTTAGTGTTGTACGCGAGTGAATAACGACTGAATGGCGTGTGGCAGCGCCCTACATTGCGGCGTGGAGTCAGCGATGTCTGTGATTGTAGACAACTGATTAGCTATTCAAATACTACTGTCATTAAAGTTTCATTTTAACTACCGCTCGCATGAACTAACGGGATAAACTTTTAATTGCATCGCGAAATATTGTGCGCGAGTAGGATGATATTGAAGTTGCGAATTTATTGATTAACTCTTCTCACTAGCAAATTCTGTAGTATATTGTATTTTGTGTTTTCCTTCCACTGTAATGAATCCGTACTCAGATAAAAGAAAGATAATTGCTAGTGATAACAAAGACACAAGACGTGACGTTACTTGTGCTTGTAAGGTTAAGATAAAAAGGACTTGAACAAGTACCTACATAATTTCTGATTTGAGCAATATGTGTAGTCCCAAATTGCAAGCCACTAGAAAGTAGTTAGCCAGCTTCAGCTGTCAAAGAGAAGACAGTGAGTTGGCAATTTTCTGTGGTCGGCGGTCAAAGAGGAGACAATGTCACAGAAGTGTCAAGTTTGTTTTGGGTCAATCGTGTGAATTCGTGTCCGGTTCATTTTTCGCATCGCGTTCCTCGCGTTTTGTCGACAAAAAGCGAATATTTAGTGTGGTGCTTCGCCCAGGCATTGTGTAGTTGCCGGATAGCCTTCGTGTCCAGGGGTGGAGCCAGGTGGAATCGTCTTCCGCGCAACTGCGCGTGCTTCGAGACGCCGCCGGTTTGAGTGAGTTCCCGAGTCCTTCCCAACCCATATACTCACGACCACGTCCTGCCGGCACAGGACACCATTCGACGGGGTATGTACTTACGCCTCTAAAACACAACAGATTATAAAATTGTATCACCCGAAGCACACAATGCTCTAAGATTTCACGTAAACGATTTTTAAGTCGCTTTTAATACATAGATTATGTGCCATTATTTTACAATTTGCATCAAAAAACCCTCAAAGGCTAATTTGCTTAAAAGCTAATTGCTGGTATATATTTTACAATATCGCACATATCAATCAAAAGACCAAGGTTTGCTTTGGATGAATGATAAGTGCAAAAAAATATGCTATTATTCCAAAATCTAATCCAAAAGGATTTCAAAACTTTAATGAAGATTTCGCTACTTAATTAAAAATCAGTTTATTTAATTCTGTTACAAGCTTACTTTGTTTATATTTTATGCAATTTTTTCAATTTTACATTTTTCCGGTGCGCGTACGGTACTGTTCGACGAGCTGAGCTGTCAGACTTAACGCCGGGGCCTGACGATGCTTCCGGTGTTGGAGGCGACACATGTCGGCCCAGTACGGAATCGCGCACCGGAAAACCGAAAGTTTAACTAATATTATGTACACCAACGGTGAAAACTTCAGAAAATATAAAAGACAGAAATATAGAAGAAAATATAGAAGAAATAAATCAGAAAAGCTAAGATACAAACCACATAAAAATACCGCCATTATTAGGTAAACCTGTCAATTTGTTGACTCACAGCAATATGTTTCTAGATTTACGTCGTTTCTGCTATATTTTAACAAACTTGCGGTTGCCCGGTGTGCGATGCCGTACTGGGCCGACGTGTTTCAACTCCAACCCCGAAAATATCAACAGGACTACTTTATAGTCGTTTTATCTTCCGGATCCCAAACAACATCTTTTATTAACATTGTAAATATTTTAGCCTGGTTAAATATTTAGCCTGTTTAAAATATTAAATTTATGTTATAAGTTTAAATAAATGAAATGATACATTCTGACGGTAATTTAGGGCTTACTAACTACAGGCCGACAGAACCTGCTGTTACCTCTTGCTAGCCCCTAATGGGCAAATTAGTGGCCAAGATAGGGTTTCGACCAAAGTAATCACATAACACAAGAATCAGCAAACAAGTCACATTCAGCATTTTGTAAGCATGATTTTGGTCATTAGGCATGAGCATAATTATCTTTATTCAATGTAGATTTACCGCCCGGCGTTATGATATTTTTATCAAACAAGAAGTACATAACTATGTGGGGACATGCATTATACCTGTTTTCTGTGTGAACTAATAGATTTAAAAAAATGTGTACAAGAAGTACAATCCTCGAAGTTAGTTTTGTTACATCTAGTTCGGGTAGTGACGTAAAGAAGATTTCATGAAAGTAGGACATGGCTTGTTTGATGAATAAATATCTAAGAGTCTAGTGGTTGGCTTTATTAGGGTTCCGTACCCAAAGGGTGAAAACGAAACCCTATTATATAGCCTCCGCTGTCCGTCCGTCCGTCTGTCCGTCCGTCTGTCACAGGGCTGTATCTCGTGAACCGTAACAGGTAGGAAGCTGAAATTTTCACAGATTATGTATTTATTTTGCCTCTAAAACAAAAAATAGGTAAAATTATAAAATTATAAAAAAAAAACCTGTTTTTTTGGTGGTAAATCATGTAAGATGGTACGGAACCCTTCGTGTGCGAGTCCAACTCGCACTTGGCCGGTTTTTTCCTCCTCTTCGGCCATGATAATACATAGATGCAACGGTTTCAAGCTACGGCGCAATTTCTTTCACAAAATCGTCGCCTACACATTTGTTTCCGCTGAATATTTCTATGACGCCTTATGACCTAAGCTCTTACAGTCATTGTGAATTCAGTGGCGCGGTGGCTACGCAAGCGGAACCCGGCGCGCATAAAATTCTACCTTTTTGAATTATCCACCAGCGAAATTCGCTATTCAGGGCGAGGCTCTTTCGGTAATTCGCACGTTTCATTCGGGCTTGCAAATGAGACGCAGTAAACAGCTTGGTGATAAGGCGTACCTTTGTGACGGTTTGTTGTTCCCTCGGAATTGCTAGAGCTTCAACAACACAACTCATAGAATTTTAATATACTTAAATTATAAAGGGTGTTAATGTGGAGGTTGTATTACTGTTTCTTTGAGTTACAGTTATGAATATATATAATTTTAGATTATTGTGGTCATTTTGGTTGGACAAGACGGTCAGTGAATGCTTTGCTTCCACATTCAAGATCATTCGGAAATGGTTATGTTTTTAGTATTTTTAAATATAATTTATGTGTTCAAAGTCACTCACGCAGGCTATATAGTTATTAAGACCTCAAGGGCCGATTTATTTTTCGGCGATATGAAATAGTCAAATGTGTTTATGAATCATTCAAAGGATCTAATAATTGTATATCCTGAAATATTTTCAAATAACTGGAAAATGATATTTATGTTAATAAAAATAAATTTCATTGAACATAAATACGTTAACTATCACACTCTAATATTATATATCAGTCCTTCTTCAAAAGATTTTTTCCGTCTGAATTTTAATCTAGAAAATTACTTTATTGCATAATTCTCAACATGACCAGAAAGAAAACAAATAATGTATAATGCATATTATTTTACGTTAACGGATAAACACTGTTCAGCTCACTTACTTAGCTCGACGTTTCGTCCACCGCGCTGTGGACATCATCAGGATTCGCGACGCGACCTGGAGGACCTCTGACGATTCGTCAGGAACACTGTTTATCCGTAAATGTAAAATAATATGTCGAACAATAGTGAAAATCTAAACAAACATATTTATAATGCAACTATTATAATGAAAGTATTTACTTAAAACAAATTACTGTCTTTGGAACTCTTCACACCAAATAGCGTTTGAGACAGAGATGGCATTGCCCCCTGTTTAGCATATTGAGCGGCTCGTAGCCTAGTGGCGCGGGGACTGGCCTAGCGTAACAGAGGCCTGGGTTCAATACCGACATGCACCACTGTCTTTCTCTTTCCGAGTTCGATAAGTGCATTTCGTCACGATTAAAATCTGATTACAATATATAAATGATTTTTTTATGTTAAGCGCCGCATATGGCGCACGCCAGGACCTCACAAAAAAGGCGTGAGACGGCGCATATGGGCTTTCGGACTTTCACAGGGGTTGTGAAAACCATGCCGGCCGGCCAGGTGCTTCTTCACACGATGCTTGAAGGACCTTTTAAATAACCTCAAATTAATGAGATAATCGTAACGTCGTCGTATTTATTAAACACTCACTTACTTATCATGCCATGCACCACAATTACTTAATACAAAACGGCTCCCGTCACTGCTCGACATGATTGAAATATATACTAATCATAAATCTGTAACGGGTGTTCATGGAGTAAGATGCTTTGTTTTCTAAGATACTTCGTTTATAGACTTTATGTATGATACTAAAACTTATTTCTGTATGTTTGTATGTTCTTCCATAACTCTTAAACCAATCATCCGAATTGGATGATACTTAGTACACGTGCATTTAACTACCCGGTCATAAGGACAGGCTAAATAGAATTTAGTTCCGCTTACGTTAAGATGTGGCTGTCATTCAATCCGGAATGCCCGGCGCCGCGGGCGGCGGCTGGAGGGGGGGGGGGGGTCTTACTTTTTCTAAACCACGGAACAGTTTAACTTATATTTAGAGCGATCAAGCTATTATATAATTAGCCCTAAAAAATTGAGCGTTTTCTTTGCCTCAAGTTTTGAGCAAATTAATTAATTCGTGCACAATTACACAATTGCACCTCTTTTGGTATAATAACAATACGCGTGTGACCGACAGACACCCGAGTCAGACCATAGGCCCTTTTTTCGCTTTATGCAACGGGACCCTAAAAACCGGACTAAAACCTTAACGTTCTGTAGCCCTGGTGACACAACAAAGCAAAACCAAACGGCTATAGAGACATGGTTTCACATTATTTCTAATCATGAATAATCATAAGTCAACGTTTTTTTTATTTTCCCTATTTAGATATATATATGGTACCTTGGTCCAATCAAAACGAGTGTTCACCATGGCGACGAGCGCAAATTTCAACAATTAAAAATAATTAAGCTGACAAAACTGACGAGAGTTTCGATTCCAATTAAACTAATTGGAACAGAAATAATGAACTTTTTCTGATAATGAACAACGCCTCAGCTTCTCAACTCGTCTCCATCGATGAGTTACATAAAAATACTCTTAAAAGCTAAATTATTCACCTCTCAATTTCTGTAAAAGCCACTCCTAATTAGGACAAAAAAAATATGGTCGTACTTATTTTTAAACCGTAATTTTTCATACGGTTCATCAATAAAATCAAAACCGTGTTTTTATATTGTTTTATTATATGTATAAAGCTACATAAGACGTACGCAGGGCCATAGGCTTTTGATACACTGGCTTCTAAATGGCGGCAGATGCTTCTTCACACCATATTGGAAAAGCTCAGGGTATACTTTTAGGGGAAAAACCTCCACAGGGAGTGCATTCCATCGTTTACTTATAAATCAAGGACTTACATGATCGGTTGGTTCTCATTTGAGGAATGTTTATAGTGCACTCCTAGCTTGTTAATATAATTATTTTTACGACACTCTTTCTAATTTTTATCTTCACCTTAGTAATAATATAATCATATAGTTATAGCCAATTGCGTGATGTAAATACTAAATCTTTATTCAGTAAAAGGGCAAAGGTAGGCCCTGCCTGAAATCGTGTTACGTGTGGTTGTTATTTTATCCTTTCCCATTTAGCGGTAAGTTTCGTATCGAGCTGCGGCGCTTCAACTAACGGCGGTCGTTAGCCACACACGCCTCCGACGCATGTAAAAAATCCTTTCCAGTTTAGCACCGCAGCCTATCCGACATGCGGGAGGTTTTCTATCAGCGTAACAAAATCTTTCAGATCTGAGAACGATTTGAGTTCATGTAGTAATCTTGGAGTTGTATTTTGAGACTATTTCCGCGATTGAGAATGTAATAATTAACTTTCATGACTCAAAGAAACGTTACCTCATTTAACTAAATATATTTTAAATCATCCAGTAGTCGTTCTCATTGTTTCATCTGGTGTTATAAGTTCTTAAATAGCGTATCCAGGGTAGCAGCAGGGACTCATATTAAAATTTTTAGTAATAGGTGATTAATGATTTCCGCGGCACGGAACTGAAATGGAGCATTAGAAAAATCTAGAGGCAATATCAATTGCTGTAAGCCCTGCCGAACCGCAAAGACATTTTGTACTGAAACCGACTCCACGAAAACCGCGCCGCGAGCCTCCGCCACCCGAAACACTTCCGCCCGCCCAAGCAGAACCACGACTTGGCCTGGGCGGCCGCAGCGGATTCATGCAGCGGAAATACACTACTGCACAATATAATGTATAATGCTTTAACTTGTTTTTATAATTATTATGTGCAATGCAATGTTTTTAGGGTTCCGTACCCAAAGGGTGCCAACGGAACGCTATTACTAAGCTTCAGCTGACCGACCGTCCGTCTGTCACAGGGCTGTGTCTTATCAACTGTAATAGTAGGCAGCTGAAATTTTCAAAGAGTGTGTATTTATTTTGCCGCAATAACAACAATAATATCTTATGTTTATAATATAAATTTAAAAATAATTAAAATAAAAGGAGGCCCTATTTGTGTTAAGTCTTGTACGATGGTACACTTCGTGTGCGAGTCAGACTCGAACTTAGCCGGTTTTAAAGAACTAGTTCTCTGGACGGTCAAAAGTGAAGAGCGATTTAACAATTATAAATTCCCGATATTCCTTCATATATTCGATACTAATGAAAAAATACAATTCAGTTTTAAAACGGCTAATGCCGAAATATTACTGCATTTTATCACTTTTGTGTTGTGTTTCAGGATCCATTCCCGATTCTCCATCATGCACTCCCTGTACCCCATTGCAGCTCCAGAGGCGCGGCTCGCGTCACCCGATCCGCATAGAATGGAGAGACGGTGGCACGGGACACATGAGGGGGTGTGCAGCTCCAGACAAGCAAATTAGCTGTTTATGATATTAATTCTGTCGGCAAAAATAATATTCGATACTAATAACAATTAATTATCTTTGTAATGTAGACATATTCAATGTAATTCGAATCATATTTTAATTCAATACAGATTAGCCTTTAACAATTCTATTCCCTTAATTCGAATTGTAAAGCTGTGTGTGTATTTTTATGTCTTCTATGTATTCTCTGCAAGACTAAACATATTTTACATGGTATTTTTTTAATGTAAAATTTTAAAGGCATGGCTAAATCAGGAAGTTAGTAATCATACTGAATTATATATGTAAACGTGAGATATCTTTTATTTCATATTTTACAACAAACCTAACACATAATTTTGAAACAAACTAAAATGAACAATCTCACAATCGCAAGAATCTAAAAGTAAATATGGTTGCAGGTCCATAAAGTGATCGGTTAATTTATGTGTGTGTAGTTAGTGTTGTACGCGAGTGAATAACGACTGAATGGCGTGTGGCAGCGCCCTACATTGCGGCGTGGAGTCAGCGATGTCTGTGATTGTAGACAACTGATTAGCTATTCAAATACTACTGTCATTAAAGTTTCATTTTAACTACCGCTCGCATGAACTAACGGGATAAACTTTTAATTGCATCGCGAAATATTGTGCGCGAGTAGGATGATATTGAAGTTGCGAATTTATTGATTAACTCTTCTCACTAGCAAATTCTGTAGTATATTGTATTTTGTGTTTTCCTTCCACTGTAATGAATCCGTACTCAGATAAAAGAAAGATAATTGCTAGTGATAACAAAGACACAAGACGTGACGTTACTTGTGCTTGTAAGGTTAAGATAAAAAGGACTTGAACAAGTACCTACATAATTTCTGATTTGAGCAATATGTGTAGTCCCAAATTGCAAGCCACTAGAAAGTAGTTAGCCAGCTTCAGCTGTCAAAGAGAAGACAGTGAGTTGGCAATTTTCTGTGGTCGGCGGTCAAAGAGGAGACAATGTCACAGAAGTGTCAAGTTTGTTTTGGGTCAATCGTGTGAATTCGTGTCCGGTTCATTTTTCGCATCGCGTTCCTCGCGTTTTGTCGACAAAAAGCGAATATTTAGTGTGGTGCTTCGCCCAGGCATTGTGTAGTTGCCGGATAGCCTTCGTGTCCAGGGGTGGAGCCAGGTGGAATCGTCTTCCGCGCAACTGCGCGTGCTTCGAGACGCCGCCGGTTTGAGTGAGTTCCCGAGTCCTTCCCAACCCATATACTCACGACCACGTCCTGCCGGCACAGGACACCATTCGACGGGGTATGTACTTACGCCTCTAAAACACAACAGATTATAAAATTGTATCACCCGAAGCACACAATGCTCTAAGATTTCACGTAAACGATTTTTAAGTCGCTTTTAATACATAGATTATGTGCCATTATTTTACAATTTGCATCAAAAAACCCTCAAAGGCTAATTTGCTTAAAAGCTAATTGCTGGTATATATTTTACAATATCGCACATATCAATCAAAAGACCAAGGTTTGCTTTGGATGAATGATAAGTGCAAAAAAATATGCTATTATTCCAAAATCTAATCCAAAAGGATTTCAAAACTTTAATGAAGATTTCGCTACTTAATTAAAAATCAGTTTATTTAATTCTGTTACAAGCTTACTTTGTTTATATTTTATGCAATTTTTTCAATTTTACATTTTTCCGGTGCGCGTACGGTACTGTTCGACGAGCTGAGCTGTCAGACTTAACGCCGGGGCCTGACGATGCTTCCGGTGTTGGAGGCGACACATGTCGGCCCAGTACGGAATCGCGCACCGGAAAACCGAAAGTTTAACTAATATTATGTACACCAACGGTGAAAACTTCAGAAAATATAAAAGACAATTATATACAATAAATTAATGTGTATTCAAAAATAAATAAACAGATGTGTGTCAAGCCCTCTGTCATGGAACGTTTTCTTTTCCTTTTAGGGCTGATTTTTCATTAGTCCGATTAACAGCCAGATAACTATTCGACGGATTTATTTACGCTTCTGCTTATCCGTCCGATATCGTAAGTCCATATGTTTATTAGTAAAATTATCCTCAGATAATTGTGATAGAAGATATAATTCTCCGGCAATGACTATCGTCTTTTGACAAAAACGTGAATTTGTACTATCAGTCCGATAAGTACTATCTGAGGATTGAAAAATCGGCTCTTAGTAGGTAACAACTCATGCATAAGCAGAAACAGTAGATAAACAATATATAACAGTTCTTTATAATAGCTATTGTAATTGAATATTATAGATATGATGATTTAAGCTTAATATGTAGCAAATAACTTAACGATCAACTTGCTCTCTTGATTTACTCGCTCGACTCGAGTACGTAAAACCTCGTATATGCAAATGTAACAGCCCTACTTCCTGCGCGTGTGATGTTGTAACCGGAAGTGTTTTGCTATGAATATAGCGTCACTTCCGTTCAATGCCGTTTCCGGAGCGGTACGCGGTGGGTTTCGCTAACTTATTCAATGACTCACTCGCGGCTCAGAAAAGAAATGTATCGGTACTACAAGTCGATGGACTGTGTGTACGTTTTTAATTGTGACATGTGCTCAAAAAGAGCATTAAGAGCTTAGAACCAATTTCCTCTAGAAATGTGGTATTTTGGTTTAATATGAGCAGTAATATAATAAACATTATACAAATAAAGATAGTACAGTTATATTCTGAATTATTTTTAAAGTTAAAATATCGTACATAGAAGTATTTTAATAAGTTAGACAGTGATTTTTTTTATTAAATATGTTGAGCATTTTTGTTTTGATTGCAGCTCATGTCACCCTTCGAGTTAATGACTAATATTTATGATTTATTCATTAATTATTAATTTGTGTTCATGATTACATTTGTGTAGCATTTTATGTTCCAGAGGGAAACGTAGTGGAGATTACTTTTTATTTAATGATGTTATTTTCTATGTTTTCAGTATTTCTCTCTGTGTTTCTTCCCAAATCAATAAATAAATAAATGTAATAACTAATTATGTGTGTGTAATTATGTGATATATTTAGTACGACGACATCAAGTGCGTCGGCGGAAAGCAGTGGTTCCGTACCGCTGAAGGCCGGGAGGAGTGGAGAAAAATTGGAGAGGCGTATGTCCAGCAGTGGACGCAAACGCGCTAACTGACTGACATTAGTGATATATAAAAAAAACATGTCATATAGCATGATACATCTGTTTTAAATTTCTAAATAAAAACCCTTTATAAAAGAGAATTGATTAAATTGGTTGTGACATTCAAAGTTTATTATTAATATTAGTTTCTAAAATATTACGAAAGATTCAAAAATAACATGATCAAGTGTTTGACGATTTTAACAAAAATGGAAACCGATACAAGTTTCAAAAACATTAAAATATTGAAACTATGTAAACGAAATTGTGATACCTAGTATATATAGCATGAACGTTTCAGCAAGTGAGCGGATGCAACTGGAGGCGGTAAGCCCACAAAAGGAATGCATGTCCCGCGGAGCCAGGCGGCGGCGGCGGAGGCTGCTGGGCGGCGGCGGCGGGAAGCTCCCAGTTATGTGCAGGAAGAACCAACTCGGAGCATTCCCGTCAACTATGTAATAGAGCTCATATAGATATGCGCACGTCTGACTGTAACATTATTATTCATCCTAACTAATAGAGCACAAACCTCCCGCGAACTCCGCCCCACTATGTGAGTTATTGCTGGGAAATGCAAACTATAGTGAAATTCTAACCGTACTTCGGCAAAATTTACTGAAGTGAAGTGGAACTAGAAATACAAGAAGATGTTTGAATAGAGAGATTAATAAGGATTTCTTCGGATTTTTGGTACAATTAAACTTAATATCCTTTTCATTACAATTTTGTAAGTAAATTTTCTCATACTATTACTTCTTTAAGGCGCTAGGACTAGCCAACTACTCGCGCCATACAAATGCACTTTTTAATAAATGTAATATTATGTAGTGAAACGCTTCAGCAAATCCAAATAGAACTCCAGACTGATAATGGATTGTTAATATTTTTTTATTCCATCATTTATTTAAATAATAATAAAAATAAAAACGTTGATTTTTCTCATTAGAAATCTGAAAGTAATTCGATTTCTAGATATAAGCAAAAACAGCATATATGCATAAACAAAAAATTCCATTTGCTTTTAGATTTCTACATTTAGTCAAAACAGTTCGGAAATGGACACCGTTTCCGCAATGTATTTTGTATAGAAAAAGGAAACATACATTAACGAAAATAATTCGATTCCTAGACAAGGAATCATATATTGTAAGGATGACATTTATAATCGTCAGACTTAGTTAGTTAACTTGGGGTGCCTCGTCTAACTTTGCGATTTGGCTAGTACCAGGCCCTTAAAGCAGAACTACTAGCGTCTGGCGTTCGACGTGATATCTAGTTTTCTACTAAGCACGACCACTGCACCTGAACATCGTTTCATGAAAGTTTGCGTGGTGCGGAGGGCTGGTGCCAGTTAGCCAGTTTCTAGCTAGTTTCCACCACCCGTGCCTTGGCCACCGCAGTGTTTGGTGGTTAAAAACTATATAGCATTCTAAAATGGATCGAACCTTTAAAAAAAATACAACAACAAAAAAAGGACCGTTTATCCGTTACAGACTGAACATACCACAGGGATCGACGTCATCCTGTTGAAAAAAAAATTGACGATTAAAACAACTTTACTGATAAATATGTCTGAAATAATAATTTAATTTTAAACATTATTGTTTACTTTTCTTAATTAGAGATAAACCGCTAAATTTGATCTTTGGAATAATCTCTCTGATTATGATGTAAGGTATTTTCATTTGCAGATAATACTATTCCAAAAATATAGTTGAAACCAAGATAGGGACCAGCGGAAAAAAATTAGATTTTGTTATTAAATTAATCATAATATTGGTTTTGCAGTAAATTAAAACAAAAAAGTGATATAGGTTTTTTATTTACGAAAATAAAATTTAACCAAGAAAAAATGACACATAAAATCAATGACTTGCAAATATTTGACTTTGTCACATTTAGAGATGAACTTTGAGGACAAATTCACTAGGAATGTTCGCCCGAAATAAAGAATTAAAATTATTACAAGTGTCTCTAATGAATGAAAAAAAAAAGCCTGATGCAGTAAAGAAGTGATAGTGTCTAATTTTATCTCTTTTCTTTTTTTAGCCCTTTCTTCTTCGCCTAAGAATGTTTTACTGAAATTTTGTTTTTGGCGGGAGCAATAATTAGGTCACAATAACTGATAAATCTAAATAGTAATGAAATTAATAAGCGATAAGTTATCGGTTAGATTTTACATGTTTAACAACTTTTTTTATGGTGGAAAATCGTAAATCGCTGTAGGAAAAAAGTTATAGACAAATAAAAATCATGTTTTCAACACTTTTTTTATTAAATTTTTAGTTTCAACATAAGTTTTTAACGGGGATCAATTACTTTCAAGATTTAGCAATCGATCACTTTTAGGATTATTAAATTAACAACACAAAGATTTTTTTATGAAAACATTTCGAAATATTCTATTGATTTATCATCCATAGATACATTGCATACACTGTACGCTGTGTACACACACTACATAGGACACTGCACTCGGACTAGTCATATTGTAACATTAGCCAGTTCATTGAAACAAAACACAGGGAAGAAGAACCGGCAAGAAACTCCGCTATATTTTTTTCAACGTCAATATAGAGCAACAGGTTAAACATTACTAACTCAAGTTGTGACATAAGAAATATTTTAAGCTGAGTTTATTTATTCGAGTAGGTATATTTGTTTTTTTTTATAATAATATATAAAAAAATAAAGAAGAGGCGAATAAAAAACATTTTGTAGTCACGTTTTACATAAATAAAGTATAAACAACTTTTTATTTGTCTATAACTTTTTTTTACAGAAATTTCAGATTTCCCGCCAAAGCAGATATTACACATAAAAAGACCTTTCCGATAACATATCATTTATTATTGGTCTGTATTGGGGGGGAACGGCATAACGTAAAATATGCAGATCGTATAATGTCATATTTTAACAAAAGTTTAAAACCATGCACAACGTATAATCGGCAGATCGTATAATCTTATACGTAGTGCATGAAGAAGTCCAAAAAATTTTAAACTTATTTCTCCATGCATAACGTATAATAGTCACAACGTATAATGTTATGATCTTTATTTAACAAAAAAAGAAAACCATGCATATCATATAATCCTAAAATATTTCATACGATAAGCGCCCTTATCGATAAAAGATTAAAGATTATACTCGCACGCGACTTTTCGACCGTCTCAATTAGCGTTGTAGCAAATTGTTACTCTTCAACAGATATCGATTCTTAGCAATTTCAGCCTTAAATGTATCGTTGTTAGGGCGCTTTATGCAGTGCTTCTTGGCATATTATACGTTCTGCATGGTTTTCTTTTTTTGTGAATTCATGTTAGGAATATTATACGTTGTGACTATTATACGTTCTGCATGATGCAAAGAGATTATTTTATTTTTAAACTCATGCACAACGTATAACATTATACGTTGTGAATATTATACGATATGCATGGTTTTAATTTTTTGGAAAAAAATACTATTACACGTTGTGAATATTATACGTAGTGAATACGACTCTGTATTGGTCCGTTCAGTTTTACCCGTCCTCTTAAAACATTATCCAATTAAAGTAAGCGGTAAGTTTTATGTGGACTCAAATCTCAAGAAGAGGTATTTAGGCTTTTTTTTTTTTTTATGCGACCTGACATGGATGGCTAATACCATACAACTACCGTTATGATATTAGCCCAATACACCACATTCCCGAAGGAATTAGGTGCCATGCCAGGACCTTCCCTTTATGAGCACGGCTACATTGAACTGGATGGAAAACACGGACAATTTTTCATTGCCGCTTCAACCATCTTTTCATCCAATGCGATGGTACCAACCCGGGCGGGCTTAAACCCTACCACCTAGTAGGGGAAGGGGACCTACAGTTTTACATGGATTCCGAACCATGGAGCAGCTCGCATTCGTGACGAAATGCACTTATCGAACTCTGAAAGAGAAAGACAGTGGTGCAAGTTGGTATTAAACCCGGGCCTCTGGTACGCTAGGCCGGTCCCCGCGCCACTAGGCTACGAGCCGCTCAAAATCTCCGCTATTGAATTCTGAAAGACGAACTGGCTCACAAGCAGCAAACATGGTTTTATGTATAAAACCTGGGCACTTTTGAATCTGCTGGTTCCTTGGAATGTGTCTCCGTCACATCCAGAGCGAGAGGAGAGTTTTCATGCGCGTCCCCTACCTGAAAAATGACTTTCTCCGAAGTGACCCGCCCGTCCTGGGGCTGTAAATTACCGGCAAGGTGCGACTGTACCGCGGGTCGAGCCTCGTTTGTCACTCAGATAAGGTACAAGAGAATTTACTCGTCCCTCAGATAAATTCACTACGTGACGCTATATTTCAAATTGTGAGCGAAATACCGGAACTTTGCCGGCTATTAGTGGATTAGAAGACTCGCTACTTAGTAGGCACGTCTTCATAAATTGTGGCCACTGGGGAAAATTCGTGGTGGTGATTACTTATATCCAGAATGATTTGACAAATAAAAATGTTTTCGTTTATTTTAACCATTTGTTATCAATATCTTAGTTGGTTAATTTGTTGCTTCCAAGCGAATTTGATAACTTATATATATTTTTTTCTTTTTATGCGACCTGACATGGATGGCTAATACCATACAACTACCATTATGATTTTAGCCCAATACACCACATTCCCGAAGGAATCAGGTGCCATGACCTTCCCTTTATGAGCACGGCTACATTGAACTGGATGGAAAACACGGACAATTTTTTAAAGCCGCTTCGACCATCTTTTCATCCAATGCAATGGTACCAACCCGGGCGGGCTTAAACCCTATCACCTAGTAGAGGAAGGGGACCTACAGTTTTACATGGATTCCGTACCATGGAGCAGCTCGCATTCGTGACGTAATGCACTTATCGAACTCGGAAAGAGAAAGACAGTGGGTGCATGTCGGAATTGAACCCAGGACTCTGGTACGCTAGGCCAGTCCCTGCGCCACTAGGCTACAAGCCGCTCATTAACTAAAAACAACCGTTAGTTACTTAAAAAGTTCATTTGAGTTCATTAATTCAAATAATCTAAACTTTTTCTTTCGTGGAACTGGACTTGGGTCGCAAGTACCACACATACCGCATTTCCAAAAGGATTAATTTTTCATTTTTTATTTCATTTATTTAAACTTATTGGCAGTCAAACTACACCAAGTTACGTCACAAGTTGCCATAAAAGTAGTCCTATTACGTGTTACCCGTCAGTTATCATTAAATCGCTTCGATAACATATTTCTCCAGTTTACACCATTAAATAGAGCATTTGAGGAATATGATAAATTATGGGATATTTGTTTATACATATACATATAAATAGATTCATATTTTCAACACATTTATATTACTTCATAATTCTACAACCTCAAATGCTCTATTCAAATCTAACAAATTAGTATCGAAGCAATTAAGTGATAAATGATGTATAACTTATAATATACCAACTGGCACAGCTACAATGAACTGGATGAAAAACACGGAACATTTTTCATTACCGCTTCGAACATATTTCATTTGATGCGATTGGTCCCAACCTGGTAAGAAGAGTTTCAGTTTTACATGGGTTCCGAATCATGACGTGACCTATATTCTAAACGAAAACGCCCATTTTAACCATGGAATAGAAATAAACAGGTAAAAATCCTGGTATTTTAACGACCGGTTTTAGACAGAAAGAATGACTGTAACATAATATACCAATTTGAGTTCCCTGTCGCTTATTAAATTTGCCATTTGATTGTTGAAATTCGCCAAACAATGCACCAACCAAATGGACAAACGTAAGCGAAACTCAAACAAACCTATATGTACAAGAGAATTTGCTACAACTGCCAATGATCAGTTAAGTCGCCTTCATAAAGTCCAAAAAGCATAAGGTCCAAAACCCACAATATCCAAAAGTACGTATTTTTCGCTTGTATTTTAAAATGCATATAATAAAATATAACCTAACCTAACCTAACCTAATTGAAAAACTTCCGTATTTATTAGTGTTTTGGATGGTATGGGTTTTGGACCTTGTGCTTTTTGGACTTTATGATGCGTCCCCATTGTAACTAAACTGCAAAGGACCAAAGAAGAATAACTATATATTAAAAATATTACTCAGATAACATCAGATAATATTGACACTTTATGGAAAATCCGACCAAGAAAACACACTCAAAACTTTTCAGCTATTTTAACCCAGAGATTATATATTTGTAACATTGATTCCGCCCTGGAGCTTTACAGAAAACTTGCGTCCGTGGCTCGCGGCTAATTGCGATTTTCCATTAAGGACAAAAGAGAAGTTTCCGCGAAACGGGAAAATTGTCAGCCCACTTTTGCCAACATAAAGCGGAAAATGCACCCTGCTAAAAATGGGTTCAGCTATTTGACCTCGTACGATGGTTGTTTGTTGACACATATATTGTGACTGCATATTACTCCATGTTGGGGACCTAAAAAGTAGCTGGAACGGATGCAATTTTAGCAGTCATCACGGCTATGACGAAGTAACGTATGTCAAACAAATGCATCTTCATGATCAAAGAAGAATTGGTATCTTCAATATTTATCTAAATTCAATCGACCGAGCCCCCATAACACTTTAAACTAGGAACAAAAAATAACCTAGTGGAACGGGAAATAGAATAGAATAGACGTTTATTTCCTCATGTATACAGTAACAGTTTTGTAGACAGTATCCGAAATCTCAGTTCTTTATTTATTTATTTATTTATTTCCTTTAAATTGTACAATTTACACATATTCAGTATACATATATAGTATAGCCGAACTGGGCGGTGTCGCCCGTGTCTCGGCTAGTCCTTTTTTTTTTTAATAGTAAGCGGCACTTGACTTAAACTAAACTTATGCTACATGCTTATTGCAATATAGGTTACAAAAATGTTACTAACCCACCACCACTTGAAAAAATAAAATAATAGAGAAAAGTTAGCTATCCAAAACAAAAATAATTAAGTAAAGTAACTCTTAAATTATTATATAAGTACAATATTTTCTTGAATGACTGCACCTCTTTATTATATTATAGTGATTTAACTATTAAAACTTGGTTTCTAAGAAATTGTGTTTTATTATTTATTTTATTTAAATATCTTATTTCTGCAATGCTGGGTGCATTGCAGAATTAATTGGGAAGATATCATCGAATTTTGTATGAAAGTATTTCCTCGCATCCATCAATATCCTTATCTAACAGCCACCTCACCACTGTTTTTTTGAATGTGTGCATGCTTTTAATGTGTGCCCAATTATCGGAGGTATTGTAGATTTTAGGCGCGAGATATGTATGGCACCGGTGCGCGAAAGCGGTACGGCAATGGGGAGGGCGCACCATACTTGAAATTCGCGTAGGATGATCATGGCTTGGCAGAACGTGCAGGTGAGAGCTTGAGTGAAAATGAACTAGAGCAGTCTGCATATAGATTTGACGAACGCTGAGGAGCTCTGTTTCCTTAAAAAGTATCTTGCTTTGGTATCTATAATCCTTTTTGAACATTACTCTAATAATAGCTTTCTGGGTTTTAAACAGTGGATTAATTATCGTTTTGGCTGCTCCTCCCCAAGCCAAGATGCCGTATCTGATTGTGCTTTGAACCAATGCAAAATATACTATTTTAAGCTGCTTTGGCTTTAATATATCTCGGATCTGCTTAAAAAAGTATATATATTTTCTTAGTCTTGAGGTGGTTTGGTCTATGTGTGCTCTCCAAGTAAGTCTGGAATCAATCAGCACTCCAAGATATTTTATGGTCTCAACAGCGTTAATAGTTGGACATTGGCAGTTGGGAAAGATAGTGCAGTTGGTGTGCATTTTTAATATAATATCTTTAGGGATACCTCTCTCCGTTATGGAATAATACATGCAATTTGTTTTCTTTATGTTAAGAGTCAAGAGATTTAAATCATACCATTTTTTTGCTATAGAAAGTCCAAGTTCTGCTGACTTTTTAGTTTCTTCCCAACTTTGACCACAAAACAGTAAAACAGTATCGTCTGCGAAAGCAATTATTTTTCCATTGGTTAATTCTAAGTCACAAAGTTCATTGACATATATTTGGAATAGGATTGGACCTAAATTTAAAAATAATAAAATCTAAATTAGTAAACGCCAATTTAGGTGAGATCTCAGACTGACCACTCAGTACTCGTAACTTAGAACTAAGAGGAAAAGGGAGCCAACTCAGCTAACGTACAACTCCCTCGCTATGAGAGCGCTGCAGCGCTGATATTCCGTTGGTCCGTTGGTCAGCTATCACCACTTAGAATAATAGAATATTAGTCTGGGTCCAAATCCTCGCCACGTGCACCACTCTTTTTTTATTTCTGAGTTGGTTAAGTGCATTTCGTCACGGATGCGAGCTGCCCCATGGTTCGGAATCCATGTAAAACGGTAGGTCTCCTTCATATACTAGGCAGCAGTGTTTACGCGAGCCGAGTTGGTACCATCGCATTGGATGAAAAGATGGTCGAAGCGTCAAGCCGTGCTCATAAAGGGAAGGTCCTGGCATGGCACCTAATTCCTTCGGCACCATGCATTGGGCTAATATCACAACGGTAGTAGTGTCGTATTAGCTATCCATGTCAGGCTGCAAAAACAAATCTCGTCTGATTAACATGACTTACGGGGAAGTTAAAAAAAAGTTAATCATTTGCTACGCATATCTTTTCACGTATTAAATAAAATTTTTGAGTTTTTTCGTGAAATGTACTATTTTGCGTGAACGAAACTAACATAATTTCGGGTTTTACCAAGCGTACGAGCAAACCTTAGCTGTAAAACGATCGGCACACAGGCCTCCTGTCCTGCACAGGCCCTCCGGGTACAATAAGTGTATTTTCAGTAGACATTTCAGTAAAAGGACGCACGGCGGGAGCCCTCAAGAGCTTTTATGTCCTGCCCCAATTAAAGGCTTGACAAGGACTGCTACCGCCATTTGATCCGCTTGTTTCAGGACCACTTGAAATATTCCCTTGTAATAAAGAAAATTTACGGTAATTGATTTTTCAATTATCTCTACTTGATATTGCTTTTGTTTTGGTTCATTCATTTCGTACCATTGAATACATACTTTTAACTTTTTTTTTGCAATCGTTGCAATTTTGTTAATCGTTATTTTTATGATTACGTAATTGGTTTTACATGCCCTAGACAGAAATAAATTGAAATAGATAGATGAAAAAAGCAAACTGGACAAATACCTATTTGGCTTGAAAAAGCTAAACTATGGAGCGTTTTTATTCTTGGATTTCATTTAATTTCAATTAAACTTCTAGTAGTAAAAGTACACTTAGTTACGCCACAAATCTGTAGGAGTAAGTAATGCGGAAGCGAATAACTCATAAAATCAGAACCAATAAAGAAACTTAAATACTTTTCTAACTAAACAACAAATATGTAAACAACAATAAATTTTAAAGGGTCATCATAAAGTCCAAAAAGCACAAGGTCCAAAACCCATACCGTCCAAAACACTTGTGAATTCGAATATTTTCAATTAGGTTAGGTTAGGTTAGGTTATGTTAGTGTATATGCATTTTATAATACCCACGAAAAATACATACTTTTGGATGTTCTGGGTTTTGGACCTTATGCTTTTTGGACTTTATGAAGGCGACCCATTTTAAATACAAATTACTCATGCAACTAAATTCGTTGGAGCTTTGTTAATTAAACAGATTTTTTAATCATAACTGAATGTGTCCTTCACTAAGTATCTTGGGAAGTAGTTCACACATATTTTTTTCACATCCATTCCATTACGACCCACTTCAAGTTTCAAGTATATTATACCTTCTAGTCTAGTCTTCACACTAATAACACCAAGTCTCCAGCTAGGTCCACTCAGGTTGGAGCTCGTCTCGAGCCGTTCCCTCGGCGACCAATAAAACTTCCAAGCTGTCGCCTGTTCAGACGACTTTTATTTCTTGTACATTTTTAAACCGCTTTCGAAACAATTATTGTCACTCGACAAAGGAAACCAAGCTCACGGGTGCACGTGGACTTAAAACTACTCGCGAAGTTTGACCATAGTTCACACTTTTATAATATTTTACGGACGAAGTTTAATGTTGTTTCCCATGGCATGATGCACTACTCCTTGCTGCGCCAGCTTTGATTATGACATGCAATAGTCTGTGAAGTATTTTTTTGTGTTTTATTATTGTTGAAAATACAATGTATCTGCTAAAAGAAAATAAATTGAAATCTAAAATAAGAGGCTGTTTATCACAAAAACCAGAAACATTACAGCTTTTCATTTATTTTTTCCTTTTGTTTAATATGAATTAAGATTTGTTATAGGTTGTGATTTTTGAAAATAACTTTTGAGAAGCTGCTTATTAAAAAAATGTGAAATTTCGACTTTTTAACCGTATTTAGTTTTTACATATTTTACATATTATTACCGAGGTTTAGGAAGAAATTGCTCGGAAAATTAAAACTAACGAATTCGTTAGTACTCTCTTTCGTTAAGAATAAATTCGAAAGTATAACTTTAAAAAGTGTCTTTCACTTTGATAATACTATGACATACAATAAATGTTAATTCAGTCTTTAACCAATGTTGGCCTTTACATTGGACTGCTGCAATCAAGCTAAGCAATATGGAACGGAACCATTTTTTTGGGTCGTTAGTCGGCTCGGTGTATTTATGCTCAGCGCGGGCACATTGGATGCAATACGGGCAGCTGTGGTGCATTTGTATAGTGGTTAATTTCTTGCATACTCTGGTGAGCTTCGCGATCAAATTACATTAGTTGTCCGAGTTTTTTTTTATTACTTAAAGAACAACCAAACATACATAGATAATAAAAACATGTGAACAAATACAAACAATAGTAGGACTCATTTCAGCGGTCGCTGCAGATTACAAAAAAATAAACAAAGCTGAAACTATATTCAAAAACTTAAACTAAACATGTCTTCTGACTAAACTAAATTAAGAGAAAAAAATAAGTAAACTTATTAACAACATTTATGAAATAAGAACAGAACAACGGAAGAAGTGAAAGTAGAAAGCTTAAATTATTAAACTAAAAAATATAATAAATTAAACTAGAATTATTAATGCGTCACTCAGCCTTAGTGACACAGTTTTACTCGGCCTATGATGAATTGTATTTATTCAAGAAGACCCAAATCTTGACCACTATTCAAATTAAAGAAATAAAAGTGATATTTAATGTTCAATCTCATAATTTTGTATAATATTCGGTTCGGCCTTTCCATTAAGATAATCCGCTTACTATTATGATTTATGAACTGAGGGGTGAGCAGTAGGTTTAAAATCGCGGGAAAATCGACTGTTCCTCTTTCGACTTCAATGCGGACTGAGCTACTAGTATCGTAAACAGTTTCTTTAAATTTTTATTTTTATTATATTTATTTATATTATATTTTATTAGATTTTTTAACAATTATGTTATTTATTTTATTGATTAATAATCGTATGTTCGTATCTAGGTTTTCATTGTTTCATCTTCATCACAAATGTGAACGTTTAAAACTGAGTAAAATGGCAAAAATAAAGAAATAATCTACACGATAATAATAATAAATCTAAATATCATAAGCACTGTGTTTTACAAACAAATATTTATAAATGAAAACTGTAATCCAAAATCGGATTGTGCATATAACGTTTTATGGTTGCAATAATATGATTTAGTACTGCACAGAATCGAACATTGTGCATTTCAGGACGATGCCGTGGGCAAGATCGTGATTCTTTTCAGTATTTTTTCAGTCTTCGTATATAGAACACACCTATCGACAAATTCGCTAGAATGAAAGGCCGCTCCAAACTGCTGTCCGAATTGCAGTCAAACTGATATTATTGAATAATCCACATTGTTGATTTGCAAATATCGAGTAATCAAATTGGCAACGGAGCAGTTTAACAGCGCGTTCAACGTCGCATTGCTTCTATATACGGCTGTATTTTGAGCGGCTCGTAGCCTAGTGGCGCGGGGACTGGCCTAGCGTACCAGAGGTCTGGCTTCAATTCCTCGCCCCGACATGCACCACTTTCTTTCTCTTTCTGTGTTCGATAAAAGCATTTCGTCACGAATGCGTGCTGCTCAATGGTTTGGAATCCATGTTAAACTGTAGGTCCCCTTCCCCTACTAGGTGGTAGGGTTTAGGCCTGCCCGGGTAGGTACCATCGCATTGGATGATAAGATGGTCGAAACGGCAATGAAAAATTGTCCGTGTTTTCTATCCAGTTCAACGTAGCCGTGCTCATAAAGGGAAGATCCTGGCATGGCACCTAATTTCTTCGGGAATGTGATGTATTGGGCTAATATCATAACGGCAGTTGTGTCATCCATACATGACAGGTTGTATAAAAAAATATATATACAGTAGAAACAATAATTTCACGAGCTTTTTCTGCTAAGCGGTAGATTAACATAAACTTCACATACGTATTGGTGCTAAGCTGCCGTATTTTAACCCTGACACCTGCTGTCATCTTGAGGCGGGGCTTTCCCGCTCATTTCTCCATAGTCCTCAGGTCCGAAAGTATGAATTTTCCGCGCGCTTCATGCAATAACTTTGCACGTGGATTACTGAACGATAAAGAAAAACAAAGTTGTGTGTACTTACCTATGTATATACGCTCTAAAGTTATACTTTCATGAATTCAAACAAATTGAAACGATCTCAACGACCAATAGACTGCATAGTCGCGGGGGGAGGTATACAAAAAATTTACTCTGGTTCGGAGATTACTTTTAGCTGCAAGACGTTTAGTCTTTTTCGGAAGAACGGATAGACATCTTACTAAATCAAACAATATGTGCATTGCATGCTTTGTGGACTTTTGGATCCTTGTCATCACGGAGCCAGTACCAGAGACGGTGTAGAGAGCGCAATAGCATTATTTTGTATCGTGCCCGCCAATAAGTTAGTCCCGTCGTCGTCGGGAAGGGCGTTCTTAACATGTATCTCATAGGTTGAAATTGATTTAAGGTGGGCCATCCCGCTCAACTCCCCATACAAACGGAGAAAGAAGATCACGCCCATATTTTCAGAGATCCCAAGTTTTGCTCAAAATAGCTTTATTTCATCGAACTAGATGTCTGATGATAGTTGGTATTGTAAAATTGTGTTTGGTTTCTAAGTTATTAGGTCGGAAAGTTCGAATTTTTTGCGCGTTTTATACAATAACTTTGGAGGTGGATTACGCAATGATAAAGTAAGAACATCTTAAAAAGATTACTCATCAGACATAGCTTATTTCATCAAAATGTATAATCAATTTGGTTTTTGTTAGATTTTTGACCACAGCGGTCGTGGTTTACTTTTAGCTATAAGTCGTTTTGTAAATAAAATTTTCGTAAATCTTACCAAATCATACACTATGCACATTGTCTTTTTTGTAGACATGTTGCATCTTCCTCATCACGGAGCCTGTCTTTTTCTTTAAAACAGAGAAAGGCCCAGAGCGCAACAGCACGATTTTGTACCGTGCCCGCGAATGAGTTAGTCCCACCATAAGCCTATGTAACCTTTCCCATGTAGCCCAACTGAGGGCGGCACAAAAAAAACATAGATATAAATATATAGTTAAGTATATTATTGTGCGAAACATGGCTTAATAATAAGAATAATAATAATCCTTTCCGAGATATTCTCCCACCCCGCCTTTTAACGGTAACGACGTGATCCCACATCAAAACATCATGTGCATGAAAAACACCGACGAGGATTTTCATAGGATTACAAATAACTGTATTGTTCAGTACACTATTTAAGATTTTTAATTAAGTATAGATGGTCTATGTAAGTTTTATTTTATTGAACTATTATTTTATATTTACATATATATGTTTTGTATATTTATTGTAAGTCGGCACAGTAGCGATTTAGTTCTAGTAATGTACTTGTATCACATGCCTACTTGGCAAGGCCCAACATATGTTTTTTGGCGCCAATTTGTTACCCTTATTTGACAGTCTATAGATTAGTTTAGACACAGTTTCGCTTGCCCATAGTCAAAACATCATACATTTAATGTTAATAAATTTTCACGTTCATCACCTGTCTGAGTAAGTGCTTTGACTATGTGTAAGCAATGTTATGCAATAAACTATCTTTATTTTTAGTACTTTTCTAAACATTTTAGATAATATTTTAATTAAACAGTGATCTAACCATTTTATTAATATTTTTAATGAAATATACAATTGTAAATATGTATCATTTAACGCAATAAAAATGTTTAGTTCAAAGTTACTCATTTTCCGCTCAACCCTTTATGAAAATATGAAATTGCCGCCGAGCTCGGTCACAAAGGCCGCCTTTTCCTGCCACTTAGCGGCGAACGCACAAAAGCCGTCCGCCATTTTGCAATTTTTGTACTCGCGCTAAACGTATTATTAACCTTTCGATTCGGCATCTAGTCCGCGCCGCGTCGCATCGCGGTCGCGCATTTTTGCCGCGGTCGCAGTTCCGTTCGAAATAATCCTATTAAAACCGGCGCTGCAGCTTTTTTTGTGCGGCGGACACATTTTTCATCGTCAGCTTGTATGTGTGACTGGCATTTGAATGTTAACCTTTTTTTGTTATTGAGAATAATTACTTACAAATAGCTGTCAGAAAATAAATAGAATATTTAAACCTTTAGGTACCGCATGCCAGTTTTGCCCTCGTTTCATCGTTGCTACAAGGCGCAATAAGGCGATTTTCGCTCCAAAATTTATGTGGATATCACCTTTTATTAGCCTATGCAATAAGTCGGATGTTGACGCATAAAAACTATCTATTTATGCAAAATACAAATGTATTTAAAAGTGAAATAAAAAATAAAACAAAAGCATCTTAAGCCTTATGCAACAATCTTAGAAAGAAACTTCTTATTTCTCTAAATTTAAAGAAAATACAAAAGCTGACTCAATAAAAAAAAAATATTTTTTGAAAAAGGAACGTCAAAATTAATCTTATGAAAACCCTGCAATAAAGATATAGCTTCATTTTAAAAAAACACAAAATTACCACTCCAAATGCGGGAAACTAAACCATATTCATTCGAAGACAATAGCCTCAAGAATCAAACAAAAGAGTAATTCAGTCAGAACTACGCCGCTGTCACCGAGCTGGTGAAATCATTTCACAAGGGTTAAGGGAAGCCGGTGTTTTATTAAGGTAAATCCATTTAAGCTCCTCCCTTCGGTCGCCGGGATTGCTTCAGGGGTGTTATTTAATACGCGCAATGCCCTCAGCGCGGTGCGGGGCGGCGGCCGGAGCGGGGCGGCGGCCGGAGCGGGGCGGCGGCCGGAGCGGGGCGGCGGCCGGAGCGGGGCGGCGGCCGGAGCGGGGCGGCCCGCCGCGACGCTCTCAGTACGCGTAATGTATTGCTGGGAATTTTATTCGTGTGCTATGTCTACACATACTAGAAAATATTTATTAAGAAAAATTGCTTCGAAGAAAAGTGTGTTTGGTAAATTCTCATTATTTTATTATTTTTCTAATCTATGAATCCCGCTTACTAGATAAATAATTAAATATTTTTTATTCAAACGTCAGTATATTTTTTTTATTGTTGTATCAAAAAATTGGCTTCTTTTCTTAGTAACTGACTAGCTAGAAAATTATATTTTTCTAACCTAATAAATACAGTATGTAATATTTTGTATAGAAAAATCAGTAAAACGTCACAAAACATATTTTAAAATATTACTTTGTTCAGGCAAAATGCTAGGAGAAAAGGGTTCTCTCTGAAAAACTCTCTATCTTTATGTGCACTTTATGTATTATGAAAAACAATTTAATTGAAGCCTAAGCCTAATACACTTCGGGTGGTCGGTACTAGGTTGAGGGTTCAGATTTGATATCATACTATTTGATACTTTCGAGATTACCGCGGTCGTTAAACATGTTTGAAAAATGTTACGGCTTTTCACGCGGCGGGAGGAGACATTCTCCATTCTCATCTATTTATATCCATCTATCTATCTATCTAGGCACTAGCCTAGAAACAGCGTCATGAAATTTCGCTGCTGAATTCTTGTATGATCTGACTATAGACTCCAGAGAGTATCGGTACAGTGGACGCTCAGTTTCTATGTATTAAAACAGCATACTTTGGACATTCCATACTTTGTGTTATGAAAAATACGTTTATCTGCGTCACACATTAACTACAGCTTTGTGGTCATTGTTTTAATGGTCTAATTCCATAGTGTGGAGTTTATCGTGACGTCTACTGTACATAGTCGTGGCGATTTTCTATATTTTCCGAAGCATGCCGACGTGTCGTGCGAGCGCGGGAGTGAAGCGTTCGCTCGAGATTTGTGCGAGCCTCGGACAAAGTTTATTACGCCGCTTGTGAGTAATAGACGTACACACAACTCCAAGGCTTTCTATCTGTGCCGTACTATCGTGAAGCACTTAATTGGTCAATTAAGCTTAGTAAAGCTGTTCGTCCATGGAGGACCAGAGGTTCCTTTGGAAAAGTTAAATAAGTTTAGGAATGATATTTTCAAAAAACCTTTTTTATCATTTATTTTGGATCTAAACAGTCGCACTTACAAATTATCAAATAAAATCAATCAAGCTTAGACCTATAGATCCGAAAAAAATCTTAATAACAAAATAATAATAATAATAATAATTGGGTTTATTATTATTATTATTATTTTTATACGGACAGTTCTATGTGCTAGTAGATGAAATACATATAAATAAAACAAAACCAAAAAGATGTGCATCAGGTACCAATACAAACAAACCATCAATTAAATAAGTAACGAAAGTAAGGAAAAAATCAATTTAATAAAAAGTTTGAAGTTGAGTAAAAAATGTTATGTCCTGGATATGAATGGTCAATATCACACCCACTGTAATGATATTCAACCCAACACACCGCTGGGCTGGAAGAAATACGTTGCCAAAACATTCCTCCCGAGTGTATCCAAATTTTGCCTCATACAAATCTGCTTTCTAAATCTAACCCACAATAAGAACAAAACATTGAAAGTCAAATGAATGATCCAGTCCATAACTACTCCGCGCAGCAGCTTTTTTTATTGCTTGCTTTTAATTTGGCGACTTGACGGTAATTTTACGAATTTTTACGTCAAAACTGAATTATTTAGATAAAATTGCCCCTATTCAAGATTATCAATAAATAGAACTAACTAATAAATAAAAAAAAACACAGGAGATGCCTATAGAAGTACGCGAAGAAATAGTTAGCCATGTGGGGATCGACTGGAATGAGTTTGCTATGATGTCCCGTGACATTATAAATTAAACATCATATCACAAGCTTCTATTCCTAGTTCAGTAACATTTTTTTAAGGAAAGAAATAGTAATATTTTCTCATAATATTCATTTTTCGCCACGATAATCACGTTAGCCGACAAGTAGCTCGCTAGTCACGCACGGCACGCTTCGCCAACGTGCCATCCGCTCGAGCCGCAGCCGCCCTAGCCGCCGCCCGCCCTAACCGCCGCCCGCCCTAGCCGCCGCCCGCCCTAGCCGCCGCCCGCCCTAGCCGCCGCCCGCCCTAACCGCCGCCCGCCCTAACCGCCGCCCGCCCTAGCCGCCGCCCGCCCTAGCCGCCGCCCGCCCCGCCACTACGGGTTAAGCCTTTTGTTTTTTTCTCTGAATCGAATACGTGATCCTGTTTTTAATTATTACTTTTGCACCCACTCACTTTGTGTATGTCTAAAGCTCACGGCACGTTTTCATAATTTTCGTACTAAATACGTGCTACGACGTGTTGGAGAAACGATGAAATGAATGATTAGAGATATTTCTTAATTTTCTCTTTCTTAAATTCATTGTTTCATGAATTTATTCGTCTAACAAATTTGTTTTTAAATATTTAAACTTGATAGAATTATATTGTTTATAATTACGTTTATATATAATTACGAACTATAATGTTTTTTTTTTTATGTGACTGTACATGGATGGCTAATACCACAAGTTCTGTCATGGTATTAGCCCAACACACCACATGGGAACTAGGTGCCATGCCAAGACTTCCTTATATTGCACGGCTACATTGAACTGGATGGAAAACACGGACAATTTTCATTGCCGCTTCGACCATCGTTCATCCAATGCGATGGTACCAACCCGGGCGGGATAAACCCTACCACCTAGTAAGTAAGGAAGGGGACCTACAGTTTAACGTGGAATCCGAACCACGACCAACCTCTCTCAACGGTCGAATGGTCACCCATCCAAGACCAGACCGGACCCAGCGTTGCTTAACTTCGGAGAGCGATCGCCGAAGTGTCGCGCCACTGGGCCACTGAGGCTGACAAAACATGAAGGTCCTGCTATCTTGACAGATAAAAAACAGCTTTAATGAACATTATAAAAACACGATGATTAACATCCGCAGAGCTCAAATGAAATTGTCTAAATGCTCTTTTGAGTAAGCGGTTAGATGGCGGCTGGCCGGCGACGTAGCGCTCGGCGGCGGAGCGCGGAGCGGCGCTGTGTACCATAACCACCGACCAAGAAATGATGGAAGTGGCACCGAAGCTCGCCCGTATAGCCTCAGCGTTGCCACAAATTTCTAAACCAAGTTTCTTTGGTCTATTTTGTCGAAGATTATGGATAGATTACCCTGAGTTAGCACCTCTTTCTTGAAATGTGAATTTTCAATTAGATTACCAGCCTTTGTATAGTATTTTTGTTATGCTCTAATTTTCACTTTGACTGATATATAAAATATCAATTTATTTATTCATTCGTTCAATCTCATATCGAGCGTATGAACATATAACTATTCAAATCTGTAACATCGGTATTAATGATATATGGGTGAAAACCGCGACATGAAAAATATACAGTTTTTCATAGAGTTCAATGTTGCCGTGCCCAAATAAAGATATGTTGGTACCTTGGTACCTATTTCCATCGGAACATCGCTATGATAAACTGATATCATCACAGTGGGTCATATTAATCACCAATGACGTAGTCTCCAAAAAACTAGTTTTTGCCACTTTCGCTTTTATAGAAGAGTGTAATCAATTATTTCAGAACCCAAATTAATAATACCTTGCATTATCGCTTAACATGATATAATATGGCATTTGCTTTGCTCTCAGAGAGTCCTTATCTTATTGGCATTCAAGCCAGTATCCGCATGAACGCAGGTCTGAATATATTGACATGCCCTACCGCATTAAAATATTTACACAGCACACAATCAATAGCACAGAGTTTGATTGCGAAACTAAGCATGATCTTACTTGTCTAGCAATAATCGGTAACTCAAAATATAATTTCCGTTAACAAAGTATGTCTTAGTGATAACTTGAATTTTAAATTTTAACAAATAAATTAATTCACCTAGCGAGCGCAAAGAGACGCCCTGGCGGTCTCTGTTTCAGCTTGGGCAAAAATGCTTTCTTATGTCTGTGTCGCTGTACTCCTCTACAGGTCGCATTTCTCAACCGATTTTTGTGAAATTCTGTGAGCAGGTTCGTGGATTTAATTGTCCTGCCAGTTTCCGAAAAAAAATTTAAAAAGGCGGGACCATATTCAAAAATGTTTAATAATGTCACAGAAAATTGGTTTTGCGATAAGAACTAAAGCGTTAGTTAAGTTCCAAGTGAGAAACGTACAAGAAAAGTTATAAGATTAAGAAAAACATTTATTCGATTTTAATCTATGCATAGACAGACTCGCGAAGTCTACAGCGCTGAGAGCCACTATTTTTAAGTGCAAGAACCTCATATCACACTTTACCACGTACAATCTATCCTACGTGTATCAAATATAAATTCTTATTAACCGTACGTTTCAGCGTATAAATTATTCGTTGAACAATACTGGCAGGGAAGAACGTCACATGCGACGTGCAAGAATGTGCACACTTCTAAGTTATAAGTTACGCGAGACATGCCCTGCCAGGGCTCCGGAGCGGCAGAGCTGGGAAGCTCGCGAGACGATGCAATTTAATCAGTGGTAGCGAAACCATACACCAGGGATGCTATGGTGCGATAGTGGGACCGAAGTCTGCTCGCTAGGGCTGCTACCATCGAAAAACTGTTATTGAAATTATACACACTGTTATTGAAATTATACCGGTGCAGATGTTGAGAGTAATACTTACAGGTAATACAGCAACTGATTCAAAATTGGAATCTGTTAAATATTTATCAAAAAAATGGTTTTTATTTTGCTATGATCAATAAAAGGTTTATATATTTTTTTTTATTTATATCCAACAAGCAAAAATTCAATTAATAATTAGACAATCATTTATTTCATTTTCATTGCTATTGCTTTTGTTACAACGAGACGTCCTAAAAGATAATCGAGAAATGAAATGACATGAAATGTGCAATAAATGTTTTTTTCGGCTTCATTATGCGACCGTCTTTTAGCAGTCATTAATACAGCTTCTAATCTAAGCAATAATCGATAACCTTTCAGTCGAAAAATCGTTTTAGTTGCATAAATATCAACCGATAGATGACACAATAACAACGTTTAATTATTTTTTAATTTTTTATTACTGTTACCTCAGTTGTCACAATTTGATAATTGCATTTTTGTTTTGTTTTTGAGTACTGTAACTTTTAAATACAAGTTTATGAAACAACTTTAAAAGTACCTTTTGGTTTAGAACATTATTGAAAAATATCATCTCGCTTTTACCGATTAAAAAAAAAATATCTTCTGCGATAGAATTCCTTGGACGAGGATTTTTTTTTTTTTTATGTGACTGGACATGGATGGCTAATACCACAAGTTCTGTCATGGTATTAGCCCAACACACCACATGGGAACTAGGTGCCATGCCAGGACGTTCCTTATATTGCACGGCTACATTGAACTGGATGGAAAACACGGATGTATCTAAAGTCATTTTTTCCCTACCAAATTTGATTTTTAACTACCCGAAAACAAGAAAAAAATCAATAAAAAAAAACAAATTTAACAAAAAAAATAACCGACTTCAAAGGAAAAGCACTAAAAAGTAAAAAATAATTTCCATTTTTGTAGTTACGATTTCTGTTATTTTTTGAGTAGGCGTCAGCCGGACACGCGCTGCGCCAATCAAGAGAAACTAACCTAACCTAGCCTAACCTAACCTAACCTTGGCTGACACCGACTCAAAAAATAACAGAAATCGTAACTACAAAAATGGAAATTATTTTTTACTTTTTAGTGCTTTTCCTTTGAAGTCGGTTATTTTTTTTGTTAAATTTGTTTTTTTATTTGTTTATTTTTAGTGAATCTGAAGTACACTTACTAATTTGTAGACGTCCTTTCCAATAAAAAAAGAATCACCGAAATCGGTTGGCGTTATATTGAGTTATTCGTCCATTTGTCGCGCACATCTTAATACAAATTTAAGACTTTTATGATTTTCTCATGGGTATCATTGTCAGAACTTAACCAAATTAAGATGGGACCACTTGGGAAGCACTAGCTATCATTTAAAAAAATAATCATCAAAATCGGTTCACCCAGGCAAAAGTTATGAGGTAACAAACATAAAAAAAAAAAAAAACATACAGACGACTTGATAACCTCCTCCTTTTTTTGAAGTCGGTTAAAAATTTAATGTACTAGGTCTGCCGATTGTTTTACTCTTCATTGATATCAAATCAATAATATATTTATAACAAGCGTATATATAAAAAAATACCCAACATAGGATGTAGCACAGAGACGCACAGAGCTTTGCCAAGCCCTCGTTAGTGTTGTGAAGTTCTTTCGAAACTTCCTTGAAACAAGATTAGCAGCATTATCTCCTTCCTGCTCCCGCCGCCGCCTCTCTTGTCGTGCTAGTTAAAACGATGTGTCTTGTCGCTGCAATAATGTCATACCAAAGTAAAAGGATAAAGGGAAAATGTCGGAATATTCTCGCTGCAGGAGAATTCTTTCTATTTTTATAAGAACTTAACTTGCAAGAAAATTTGAAGAGAAATGTGCCCCAGATTTTTTAATAACTCGGCGACGATATTCTGTGAGCGAAATATTTTAATAACGGGAATTTAACTTGTTAATTTATTCTGGATCGTGCGTTAATCTATCAATCGATTTAAACTAGATTGTGAGCATCAATGGAAAAAAATTACAAACCTGGCGAAGTTTCTAGTCGGTTCTTCTTCGTCAAAAGAAATCGAACCGGCAGAAAAAGATAAAGAAAAAAATTAACGAGTCAGAGTGTGTAATTTTTCGATTTTTTTATTACTTGTATTTAAGCATCAACATAACAGTAATAATAAGAAATAAGTTTATTGTAAAATTAGATAGTCCGTGTCGATTTGGATTAATATTGAGCTGAATAATTTCCTGGATTCTGTATATTTGCTATCTTCCATGGTTCGGAACCCATGTAAAACCGTAGGTTCCCTTCCCCTACTGGGTGGTAGTTTAAGCCCGCCCGGGTTGGTACCACAGCATTGAATGAAACTATTGTTGAAGCGGCAATGAAAAATTGTCCGTGTTTTCCATCCAGTTCAATGTAGTCGTGCTGATAAAGGGAAGGTCCTGGCATGGCATCTAATTCGTTCTGGAATGTGGTTTATTAGGCTAATATCATAACGGTAGTTGTGTGGCATTAGCCATTCATGTCAGTTTGCATAAAAAATAAATCTTATATCAGGCAAATAATATCTACGTCTGAACTTTAATCACAACTGAGACAGACGGCCAATACATTGGCACAAAACAATGTTTCGGAGAAACAAAAGTTTTGAGAAACTCCAGAAGCGCCAGATGATTAACAAATAAAACTGAAATAAGTACACACGACCCCACAAAAAGTCAGACATACATTATATGTATTACAGAGAAAGTCCTAAGATAAATTCGCCATCGTCGCACTGGGAGAGACATTATTCAGTGTGTCGCGAGCTGACGCGGACATAGTGCCGGAACAATCAAAGCGGGGTACCCACTCACGGCAACCGTTCCCGCCAGAGCCCTCCGCCTGCTTGCCGTATTGATTGAGTACGCCCTTTTTTCAGGGTCGAACACTTGTTTCTATGTTTTAATGTATTGAAAGAAATAAAATAAAATGTTTGCCACATCCTATGCTCTAGGAGGTTATGCTGGAAGGACTGCAATTGATAACAAGGGAAATACAGTATCGGTGATAATATCGTTGTATGATATACTATTATTTTCGAGGCTTGAATCCATTTTTATGTATAGTTATTTTATTTATGAAATATTAACTTGATGCTCTTTATTCGTATCAAACTTGACGAGGGCATTTGGGACACCTCACAGGTTAAATTAACGACAAGTTTTACACCAGAGAATACTTGTTATGCTGTAAATTATATATAAATTTATATTATTGCAAAAGCAACTTTGTTAGCTGTAAGTCATTTAAACTGAGGGTTACCGTTTCTATTGTTCTTTGTTCTTTGCCTTTATCTGTTCTACCAAGGAATTGTTTGGCAGTAGCATTTAGATCTAAGTGTGTATTTCATAATTGTGGACGGATTTTTTGAAGTTCCATAAAGTTTCTTAGCGGGTTCTTCTTTACTGGGTCAATCAAATCCGCGAATCTTTGTGACGTAACTTAGTGTATCAAAAAGTTTAATAAATAAAAATAAAAAATTAACGAAAATACCTCCCCTTACCTATTGAAAATCCGTTATTTGTTATTTGCTATTTATTTATGTTGTCTTGGACACCAAGTGTCTTGTTGTCACCAAGTGTCTCTTAATCGTTTAGGATGGGCCTGGTTCCGATTCCATGTAAAACTCAAGATCCCTTTTTTTAGGGTTCCGTACCCAAAGGGTCAAAACGGAACCCTATTACTAAGCCTCCGCTGTCCGTCCGTCCGTCCGTCCGTCCGTCCGTCCGTCTGTCCGTCTGTCACAGGGCTGTATCTCAGTAACCGTAACAGGTAGACAGCTGAAATTTTCACAGAGTGTGTATTTATTTTGCCGCTACAACAACAAATAGGTAAGATTCAAAAATAATTAAAATTAAAGGGGGCTCCCATACAAAAAACGTGTTTTTTTTACGATGGTACGGAACCCTTCGTGTGCGAGTCCGACTCGCACTTGGCCGGTTTTTTACTAGGTGGGGTTAATCCCTCCCGGGTTTGTGCCATCGCATTGAATTATAGATGATCGATAAGGCAATGAAAGCTTGTTTTACATCTAGATCAATGTAGCCGTATAATGCAAAAATGCTCCGGGATAGCACCTAGGTTTCATATAGTGTATTAGGCTAAATATAATAAATATAAAAATATCAAGGAAGATCCTCATATGCCGACTATGTCCAAAATTTAAATAATGTGAATTTTATTTCAGCCAGCGTAACTTACCAAATATTTCAGGCGCATAGCATTAATATAAAATATAAATAATAACATATTGTTTTTTTTTATTTATGTTAAAAACATATTTTAATTTATATTATATTATATTATTTGTAATTATTCAACTTGGTCATTTATATGTAACCGGGATATTTTAAAAACCGTGCTGGTGACATTGTATTTGCACGAGAATATTCTACACAAATAGCCTGCATGCCTGAATTATAGTACATGCATACAAACAAAATATGATAGAGCTCCATACGGTACAATCACAGCAAACCTCTCTCGCTTCAATTAAAGACATACATCTTTTCTTACATGCTCTACGATTACGGGTGCTACGGACCAGACCGGACAAAAATTGCATCGATTTGGTCGCGGTATGTTTTTTTTTTTATTTATTTATTTTATCCAATATAACACACATACGTTATGTACAAAACAATGTATCTTAAACAGTTTGGATTAAACTATTCCTGTAGACCATAAGGCCCGTGAACATATGGGTGAACATACCATAAGGGTATGTTCACCCACAACACTTCTGCTCACTTCTGCTCTGTAAATTTGTTTCGTCATGTTTTCGTCGTCCATTCGTTCCATATGTCCAAACCATCTGCAATCCTTTCTCAATTCTAGTCACAACATAATTTTTCAATTGACTCTATTAACTCATAGTCATGTAACATAACCCAGCGTAATATTACCAAATCTATAATTTAACCGAACTATATATAGTTACATTTCAGCTAGTTCACAATGTCAGTATTAAGATTATAAAATCACGGCTTTAACAATATCATGATGATGTAACTACTAAGAAGATATATTTAAATTAATTAAGAATCGTTAAGGAAAAGTTCTGTTAAATCCATCACCGAGCCGACGCCTATCAAAACTTAATACAACAATCACTACAGATATCTCGAGCGGTTACGTTCTTGCGATATTACCTTGGAATCCGATGAGAGATATTTGTCATTTTTTTTTCGAGAGATACTCGTGGAAAACTTTGCGGATCGTTGCTATGTGTGGGATTTCCGAATTTGATTCAGTTAGGCAACATCAATAAATACAGAACTTCAACTAACCGTGTGAGCTCGTAATTGGTGTTATTTTAATAACCCGACTGCGCAAGAAGGAGGGTTATTTATTTTATTTTTCCAATGATTAATTTAATAAACATATCAATAAAATAAATAAACCAAAACTAATTATGTCTTGACTAAGAAAATATTCCTCTTTGATCATATTTATAAACATTATAAGTCCTAAATACCGGGACTGTAGGATAATTCTAAACTGTATTACATAGTTGACGGAATCAGTATTTGTACTTGCCCCCGAGAGTTTGCTTGCAGGTTCGAATCCATCCTTTCACTATGCTTATAAAGTTGTTTTATGTAACTGGACATGGCTGGTTATTGCCACACTCAACTACATAATATTAACTCAACACACCGCATTACCGAAGGAAGTGCTATGTTAGGACAATCCTTTCGTAAACATGGCCATATTGAACTGGTTGCAAACAAAACATGGACAATGTTTCATTCAATTCAAATCTGTATTTGTCCTTAGGTATACTCAGATAACGTCCACTTTGTTTTTGGTTATAGGTCCTAGAAAAACTGGGCCCTCATTATCTGCAACATTTCAACGTGTAGCTAGAAAAAATATTACACAACTAACATATAATATAAGAGGCAAATGTAGCAACATTTGCCTCTTGGACCATATTTTCATCCAATGCAATGTTATCAACCTTGGGGACCTTTAGTTTTAAATGGATTCTGAAACAATTAACCGCTCGCATTCATGTCGAAATGCAATTATCTAACTAAAAACTATAAAAGTATTGCAATCACAGGTCGGAAATCGAATTTCCGGGCCCCGGGCCTTCAGTTACGACCCACTAGTATATTTTTTTGTAAGACAGCTATCTTTATTTATTCTTTGTGTTCTGGCTTCACAGTCGATTATTCGTTGAAAAAGTAAATATTACATAAGCAAGAAACACTTCGACTTATTTTCCTTAATCTTTACAAACTATGTGAGTGACATATGCAGGATATACTTATTCAGGCTGCGCATATGAAAGGATGGATGGATTTCAGGATAATTCCAGCCAGACTTTGCGAACGCCGGAAAACTTTCTGGCTCGGAAATGAAATGAGAAATATCCAGGCTGAGGAATTCCGGCAGCGCGTGTGTCCCGCTCCATCTCTTTGGGATGTTCGAATCTCTTGAGAGCCTTCCGACATAATTGATTACGTATTAGTCATCTAAGAAGTCGGCTGTAACGCAAGAAAATTTGTACTCGGGGTGAATCAGCGCGGTCCTTATTCATCAATATATGTAGGCATGTCGGTTAACGATATACTTTTTTTACTTACATATCTTTTTTTAGGTAACTGGATATGGATAGCTAATACCAATCAGACCGTCATGATATTAACTTATAACACATGGAAACTAGGTGCCCCGCCAGGGCCTTCCTTTATTGCTCCGCTAGATTTAACTGGATGTAAAATAAGGACAATTTTCATTGCCAATTTGACCATCGTTCATTCAATGCGATGGTACCAACCCGGGCGGAATTTACCATACCACCTAGTGGGTAAGGAAGAGGACCTACAGCTTTACGTGGGATCTGAACCACGGCCAGTCTCAACTGTCAAAAACCGTCACCCATTTAGAGCCCAAACGCTCTCAAAGTGGCTTCACCTATCTTGTCGAACCGCAATTCATCGCGCCATTGGGCTGCCGAGACTGATATCATAATAAAAAAAATTAATAAACATTAAACATGAGAAAATCATTTCACGGGGATACCGTTGCACAACGGTTACTTGAACACTGGTTTTGTTTGCATCTCTACCTCTATCCTCCGTGGTTTGCATACACAAATACGCATTTAGTTACATATACTTTTATAGTTACGTTTATTATATAGGTTTTTGTTTATTAATCTAATCAAAATGTAGCGTCTTGACATTGCACCGTATTTTGTTAACCGACTTCAAAAAAGGAGTTGTTCATCCATAATTCTCTTCTTCAAATGATCTCAATAAAACTTTCCAGTTGATACGCGTATTTGACCATACAACCTGGTGGTAGAAGTCGTGGTCAAAAACCTCATTATAATCAAGAAAACAGTAATGATAGCAATTAAATTAGATTTGAATGGACTTTTGATTTTCATTTGAATGCACCATTTAACCAATTTTGGGTAGTCAAAAACTTATCCAAAACATTTTGAATATTTGTTTGGTGAAGATTCAGAAATTTGACGGCCAAAAAAAAGATCCTTGCGAGATATGTTAAGAATTCTAAACGTCACGTTATTACATTCACGTAAACTGAAGCACTGAAAAGTAATAGCAGGCCCTAAATTTTTTTAAAAGGTCAAGTTATTTCTTAAAATAAATCCAATGAACTTACTAGCCCTTATGATGAGTGCGAAATCAAGCACTATATAGCCTATTTTTTTTTTACATGTGTGAATGTGTACATATTATTCCTCTCATTTACAATCTTTGCAATATGACTACGTAATAGCATAAGGTGACATAGCAGGATCAGCCAAGATCTTGCTCGTGGGTTCTGATGCGGAAGATAATAGACTAGGAGGTCGCGACAAAAATGGTAACGATAACGTAAATGGCTGAAACGGGTATCACGGGATAAAGATCAACCTTCTGAAGCTAAATGTGTCAGTCTGCCTATTCCAAGTGGTTGCGTTACCTAGATAATGCGCCTGAAAAACTAGTTATGATAAAAGAAAATATATATGATAAGGTAAATGGATGCAAATACCGAAACATTAAAGTATCAGTAGATACTTGCTTAGCAATACAAAAACTGAACAATCATTTGGTTGCATTTCGTAGTTGTAGGCGATTTAGGATACAGATATAACTTAAGGTATATTTAGGTATTTAATTAAAAAACCGACTGGTTATTGTTGCATAATTAATAGGCATCATTGTTTCCAGACAATCAGTATATTTATCATCAGGTACATACCAGCATCTATTTTATATAGCTAATCTAGATAACGCAACCACTTGGTACGGGCAGACCGACATATTTAGCATCAGAGGGTTGGTCTCTAACATGTGAACCCAGATTCAGCCATTTACCTTATCGTGACCAAAAATTTCGTGACCTCCCGGAATATAAAGCCTACATAGACTACAAGCACAAGCATTATAAGGAAGGCCCTAGGTGTGGGACCCATGTGGGGTGCCAAAAAAAAACTAGTAAGGAACTCTCCTCCACTCACGGTTACTTCCCACCGCGTACCTAACATTACCCTCAAGCGATCTTACTTTTGTGTAACGCTTAAAAATGTTAGACAATTATATTGCTTTTCTTAAATATGTTAAATAGCCAAATGGGAAAGAATCGGAACAAAATAATTTACCAACCCATTGCACCACGTTAGACAGCGTTCACACATGCTGAAATGCTTGCAGCATCGCTGGGTTTGGTTGCTCCTCCCTCGGAGAATACCCAATAGTACTCAGGGTAGAAACAACACAGTCGCATTATTGTAATCCAAAACTAACAAGATTAGCCATAAATACGGTCCGCTTCAACTTCATAAATCGCCTGGGGCGTGAATCTGCTCCCGTCTACCGCCAACTTGGTACGTACGAGTTGATGTTATAGTTTCAGGTTGTTTTAGGCTGTGCCCGGAAATTTGGAAGTCGTAATACGCTGGAGAGTGGAGCTAGTGTAAACTGCCATTAAGGTAAGTCCATTGAATTAGCACGACTTAACCAAACTTTGTTTATCCAAAAGATTAAATTAGTATATTTTAAATACGCGTTCGTTTTCTAATCGGTGCAATGCGAATATATGTCGATTTCAAATATCCTGCACTGCGACGAAATTTCATGATATCCATCACAGTCTAATTATATGTATATTGTACGCTTAGAAGTACTTTTACAGAAATATATCTATGTGGGTTTTAGTAAAATCGTAATAGACTAGGAGGTCGCGACAAAAATGGTAACGATAACATAAATGGCTGAAATTGGTTTAAAAGATAAAGACTACTTCTCTGAAGCTAAATGTGTCAGTGGAAGCCAAGTGGTTGCGTTACCTAGATAAAGCGCCTGAAATAGTAATTACAAGTATCACCACAAAAACATATATGATAAGGTAAATGTGCGCAAATAACGAAGCATAAAAGTAACAGAACATACTTGCTTATTAATAGCAAAACTAAACAAATATTTGGTTGCATTTCGTAGTTATAGGCGATCTATTTTGTATAGCCAAACAAACGCAACCATTTGGCGCTGGCAGACCCACATATTTAGCATCAGAGGGAGGGTCTCTAAACTATTAACCCAGATTCAGCCATTTAACTTGCCACAAATGCCAAACACGACAGCCAAATATGTCGTGACCTACCGGAATATAATGTTTCAATGTATAAATAACCCTTTATTCCAAAAATTCCGGCCAAGTGGGAGTCGGACTCGCACACGAAGAGTTCCGTACCATCGTAATAGATTTAACCCAAAAAAATCACGTTTTTTGTATTTAATTTTTTTTTTTTTTATATTTTTTTTATTTTACCTATTTATTGTTGAAGCGGCAAAATAAATACACACTCTGTAAAAATTTTAAGCTGCCTTACCTATTACGTTTCATGAGATACAGCCCTGTGTCAGACGGACGGACGGACGGACGGACAGTGGAGGCTTAGCAATAGGGTTCCGTATTCACCCTTCGGGTACGGAACCTTAAAAACAACAACTTACAGTACTTGGCGAACCGCTGACACTTCGCCCGGTCAGCGTATGTACCGGGCAATTATGCTCGCAATTTTGAGTTCGAGTAAAACCGTCCTCTGAATCGGTCTGATGGATCACTCGCTCACCTCGTGTAGGAGAAGGCGACCATTTTTGCTCGTCTTTTCGCGCCTAACTCAACGTTGGATGACCAGGGTCCAGCCGAAAAAAATCTGTATCCATACTATATTTTATTGTATTGTATTGCAAATATATTCATCCCTTTGGTGGCTTTGCACACTTGGATACGTACAGAGTTGGTATGTTAGTAATAATAAGCGAATAGTGGCGCGGGGACTGGCCTAGCGTACCAGAGGCCCGGGTTCAATACCAACTTGCACCACTGTCTTTCTCTTTCAGAGTTCGATAAGTGCATTTCGTCACGAATGCGAGCTGCTCCATGGTTCGGAATCCATGTAAAACTGTAGGTCCCCTTCCCATACTAGGTGGTTGGGTTTAAGCCCGCCCGGGTTGGTACCATCGCATTGGATGAAAAGATGGTCGAAGCGGCAATGAAAAATTGTCCGTGTTTTCCATCCAGTTCAATGTAGCCGTGCTAGAAGGTCCTGGCATGGCACCTAATTCCTTCGGGAATGTGGTGTATTGGGCTAATATCATAACGGTAGTTGTGTGGTATTAGCCATCAATGTCAGGACGCATAAAAAAAAAAAGTATTCAAGTTCTTAACTCTAACTACAAAGGAAAGACTACATACACTCACGCAGCAGAAGCATCGCCCATTGTTCCCAGAATAAAGGTTTGGTAGTAGCAAGTTCCCTCTTTGGGGGAGGCCTTTGCCCAATATAAATAAAATACCAATCTTCTTATAGATTAAATAACGAGCGTGTAAAAGAAATAGGAGAATTAAAAGGTAATTATTATAGTAGCATGTCGACCGGGGGTTGTAACTTCACCTTACCTGCGCCAGGTGAGTCCATCCTCCCCAATACTTTCCAAACCCAAAACTTTACAGTCCACTGCAAAACGCGTAATTTTTGGTATAATAGGCAATAAAGACAGGTAAACCAGAGAAGTTCCAATTATTATTTTTATTCCTGACATTACGTTTCAATGAGTATGGAGCTCGATTTCCAGCCAGCCAATTACGAAGCACAAAATTGGGTGTAGGTTGCTGTACTTACAGCAATATGACAGCTTTTGCGATTACGAAATCGATGCATTCACAAATGGTGCGGCACTCAGCGCTCCCCGCAGCAATTAGGTCAACTCCATGCATTTCGCGTCGAATCGGTATTACGAAACGGCAAAGATCTGTCAAATGCGGGGAGGTAAACGCCTATTTCGTCTGCTCGTCTAGTTAAGTACCTCAAAAGTTGACCTATTGTCGACACAGATAGATAATATTCATGACCTTTTCATGCATTATAATACCAAATTCGACCTAAAATAACAAACTATTCCACCTAAATTTAAACTTAATTTTGTATTATTCTATTGAGCGATTCCCGAATGACCTCCTCGTAGGATTCCCGGTCGCATGACTCCCAACGTGCCTTCAATCCTAATACAACGTCCCTCCACCCAGACCCCCGCCATGCTTTCTACTTGAGGCATTATTACACAAAGGCGCGCCCCAGGTACACACCTCATTATTTTCGCCATGAATTTCTGAAGTGCTTTACTTAATGTATTCATTGTTCGTGCCGAGGGAGGACACTCATTTTGTTTTGTAATACTTTGTTAGGTTTATTCTCTCTCCGGAAAGATTTTATCTTGCCTTTCATAAAACTCAACTAGTAAAATTCACATTAAACTCAAGCGTCGACTGGTCTGTTCAAATTTCATTTTCATCTTACTTATATTTTTGGTTTTGCATGCTAATTTACTCTTTTCATCAGACCGAAGATCTGTTGCTTATCAATGTATGTTTACGAAACTATTGTATTGTCTTTTTATTTATCTTCCATATACATAACATTGCACTCGGATATATCATATTTTAACATTTTCCTGTTTAACAAAATACTTGCTGTCATTTTTTTTTCAACGTCAACTTAGTCTTAATTTACAAAATCGTTCGTCAATTTCAACGTCCCTACAAACAGCACCCGTTCACGAGTATCACGCCGGGTCCAGTCATCGCCTCTCTCAACCATTATTTAGGGAAATAATTGATCCGAACCATGCGTCAGTGCAAGCAAGGACCTTAAGAGGATAATAAGGTGATCGAGTTTCATACAATAGCTCGTGCCTGTTTCCTCAGTAAAATTAATAAATATATTTCTGAAATTTTGGACATTAAATAAACCAACTGAGAGCTACGACTGTACGCCTTAATTTTTTTACTCAATTTACGATATGCGCCGTTAAACATTTTGATACAAATCTTTATAGCCTTCTGTCATTGATATAAGATCAAAAAAACCATAACGTTCGGACGTAGCTCTCAGTCGTGTTTGAAAAATATTACGGCTTTTCACGCGGCAGGTAGAGATATTCCCCGACGTTTCGAGCTAATCATTCAGCCCGTTGTCAAGGAGGCATCCACCGCGCTCGTGCGCAGCAGACGACTGACTGAGCGCGGCGGATGCCTCCTTGACAACGGGCTGAATGATTAGCTCGAAACGTCGGGGAATATTTCTACCTGCCGCGTGAAAAGCCGTAATATTTTTCAAACATGTCTAACGACCGCGGTAACCTCAAAAGTATCAAGGAGGCATCCGCCGCGCTCAGTCAGTCGTCTGCTGCGCACGAGCGCGGTGGATGCCTCCTTGACAACGGGCTGAATGATTAGCTCGAAACGTCGGGGAATATTTCTACCTGCCGCGTGAAAAGCCGTAATATTTTTCAAACATGTCTAACGACCGCGGTAACCTCAAAAGTATCAAGGAGGCATCCGCCGCGCTCAGTCAGTCGTCTGCTGCGCACGAGCGCGGTGGATGCCTCCTTGACAACGGGCTGAATGATTAGCTCGAAACGTCGGGGAATATTTCTACCTGCCGCGTGAAAAGCCGTAATATTTTTCAAACATGTCTAACGACCGCGGTAACCTCAAAAGTATCAAGGAGGCATCCGCCGCGCTCAGTCAGTCGTCTGCTGCGCACGAGCGCGGTGGATGCCTCCTTGACAACGGGCTGAATGATTAGCTCGAAACGTCGGGGAATATTTCTACCTGCCGCGTGAAAAGCCGTAATATTTTTCAAACATGTCTAACGACCGCGGTAACCTCAAAAGTATCAAGGAGGCATCCGCCGCGCTCAGTCAGTCGTCTGCTGCGCACGAGCGCGGTGGATGCCTCCTTGACAACGGGCTGAATGATTAGCTCGAAACGTCGGGGAATATTTCTACCTGCCGCGTGAAAAGCCGTAATATTTTTCAAACATGTCTAACGACCGCGGTAACCTCAAAAGTATCAAGGAGGCATCCGCCGCGCTCAGTCAGTCGTCTGCTGCGCACGAGCGCGGTGGATGCCTCCTTGACAACGGGCTGAATGATTAGCTCGAAACGTCGGGGAATATTTCTACCTGCCGCGTGAAAAGCCGTAATATTTTTCAAACATGTCTAACGACCGCGGTAACCTCAAAAGTATCATGTAGCTCTCAGTCGATTTATTTAATGTACCTAAGATTACCCAAGAGAAAAAAATATAAGTTTGACGATTTCTAAAAACTATGCTTCGATCACCTAAGCAGAAGTACGGTATGTACTGTATTGGTCTCCTTATAGGATATTGCCTACTGAACAAACATGTCACTAGTGTCACCGACAGTGCCCCCTGTCGAATTTGCGTTGAGAAGGAAGAGACAACGGCTCACATTATGTTTAAGGCATGGCTAACCTACGACTCCACTTCCTTCAAACCTCGAGAACTATCCAAAAAGTAAGAAACTGGCTGACGTGGCACGTAGTAGAGCTCTCGATCCATGCAATGGAATAATTGTCGTCTCAGTGAGGATACAAGCAAATAAAGTGTATCTTATTACATTACATAATAGAGTTCCATCCTCAGTGGCCCAGTGGCGCGACACTTCAGCGATCGCTCTCCGAAGTTAAGCAACGCAAGGTCCGGTCTGGTCTTGGATGGGTGACCATTCGACGGTTGAGAGAGGCTGGCCGTGGTTCGGATCCCAGGTTAAACTGTAGGTTCCTTACTTACTAGGTGGTAGGGTTAATCCCTCCCGGGTTGGTACCATCGCATTGGATGAACGATGGTCGAAGCGGCAATGAAAATTGTCCATGTTTTCCATCCAGTTCAATGTAGCCGTGCAATATAAGGAAGGTCCTGGCATGGCACCTAGTTCCCATGTGGTGTGTTGGGCTAATACCATGACAGGAGGTGTGGTATTAGCCATTCATGTCCAGTCACATAAAAAAAATAAAAAATAATGTGTACATACATTTGTCAACAAAAATAACTTTAAACACTCGTTAATAATCTTGCGTGTATAATTAAAATTTCAACAATCCCTTATTTAAATAGCCTTTCCTGCGCCACCTTCCAATTCCATAAAGGATAATGACAAAATGGTACAAACAGAAGTACGGAACAATGGAGTTATCTGGATACTAACACTTGATCCATTTAACAGAACACCATTTTAATTAAACTGGCATCGGGCCCCGCTGCAGAACGGACCATTGTTCCCGATAGAATTAATTTATCCACCTTGTTTGATAAATACGCCAGCTATTTGTAAACGAGGTGGAGATGAGGTGACAGGCGCTTCGGTGCCTTCATTTATTATCTTCCCTCTAGGAATTCTTCAACCGTGGTGGTGGAACTTGCATTTTGCGGTAAAGCGATTCTCTCCGGTGGATCTTTCGAGTTTTAATTTAAATGCAGAGTATTTCTTACAAGATGAATATAAATAAAAAAATATAAAACGCTTGTCAATTTGTCAAAGATATTCCTTGATCAAAGCCGATAGAATTAATTGTTATCGAACATCGCGATGAAGTTGTAAAACCACTCTTTCATTGATCATTTTATTCCTGTCCAAGTTAAGTACTTTTTTATATCCAGAGGGATGAAAATTGTCTTTCAATTCATTTGAATGGATAAAATATTCATGTTAATGAGAAAAGAAAATATAGAATATGTTTATAGCATTACGGAAGGACTTTTAAATTGGGAAATCAATAGGAGATATAATCACCCGATATTGACTATCCATCTCCTATAAAAATAAATTTTGCTAAGAGACAGATAGTCACTACCTGATGATTATATGTATCTCCTGTCACTATTATTTTAACGTAATTTTGCTAACAAATATACGCGTTTACTGCCATGGATGAATAAGGAGCGGCGGAAATAAATTCATCTAATTTTTATCTTACTGATCATCAGACTATTAAAAAATCAGCCCTTAGTAATATATGGTTAATTTAATAAATACATTTGCAAAACCATTAACATGTCAATGCCGGGAAACATTGTATTGCATTATATAATGATATTCTTTGTATAATAGGTCGGGGAAAAAGTCTTTTCGCATTATAGTATGTATGAACTTGTAATAAAATCTCTTTGGCTATACTATTTGTATCTGGCTGGTTTTGGTATCATTGAAAGTTTAAATTTTAAAGAACATAATTGCAAATTCAAATTAGGAAAATGTGTGATTCTCATTTGTTTTTCGTACTGTCAAAATGAGTGAATCTAATGAAGAAATTCGATACATTTTAAAATTTTACTACAAAAAAGGTAAAAATGCAACGCAAGCCGCGAAAAAAATTTGCGATGTTTATGGACCTAGTGCAGTGTCTGTGAGAGTAGCACAAATTTGGTTTAAGCGTTTTCAATCCGGAAATTTTGATGTCAAAGATGCACGTCGCTCTGGTCGCCCTATTACGGATAAAATGGATGCCATTTTTGAAAAAGTGGAGCAAGATCGGCATATCAGTAGCTACGACGTAGCTGAAGAACTAGGAATTGACCACAAAACAGTTTTGGCGCATTTGAAAAAAACTGGGTACACAAAAAAGCTCGATATTTGGGTACCTCACGAGCTCACTGAAAGAAACCTAATGAACCGTGTACTCATTTGTGATTCTTTATTACGACGTAATGAAACCGAACCATTTTTGAAGAAGCTGATAACTGGTGATGAAAAGTGGATCACGTACGACAAGAACGTGCGAAAAAGGTCGTGGTCAAAGGCCGGTCAAGCTTCACAGACTGTGGCGAAACCCGGGTTAACTCGCAACAAGGTGATGCTGTGTGTGTGGTGGGATTGGAAGGGCATTATTCATTATGAGCTGTTACCGCCAGGCAGGACCATCGATTCTGAACTCTACTGCGAACAACTGATGAGATTAAAGCAAGAAGTTGAGAGAAAGCGGCCGGAATTAATCAACAGAAGGGGTGTGGTTTTTCATCATGATAACGCTAGACCTCACACATCTTTAGCCACTCAGCAAAAACTAAGAGAGTTTGGCTGGGAGGTGTTAATGCATCCGCCGTATAGTCCTGACCTTGCACCTTCAGATTTCCACCTGTTTAGGTCTCTTCAGAATTCTTTAGGCAGTGTCAGGTTAACATCACGAGAGGACTGCCAAAACCACTTGTCGCGGTATATTGATCAGAAGTCCCAATATTTCTATAGCAATGGGATCATGTCCCTACCTACAAGATGGCAAAAAGTTATCGAACAAAATGGTACCTACATACTTTAGTTAAATGTAAATAAACCATATTAAAAAATGTTTTGAATTTTCTTAAAAAATGCGAAGAAACTTTTTCCCCAACCATATTTGAAATAATTAATGTGTTTATTTTACCTTTATATATTTGAAATAAATATACAAAGGTTCTAATTGAAGCTTACTTTTCAAAAATAATATGTAAAAATGTTTTGTTCAATAGACTATCGTTATCTGCCGTTCCCTCTGCATCAGCCGGCGTTCAGTGCTAGCACCGACTCAGATCCTCCCTAAACGCAATTTATGTACAAACCATGTCCCGTTTTGTAACTATAGACGGGTCAGTCTTAGAATGTGCTTGTAATGTGCTGTTTTCGGATGGACGCAAAATAAGCACAAAATAAATAGGACCAGCATGTGAACCTGGCTGGTCTCACTCGAAATGTCAGTTCGAGTTTGTGTTTGCCGTAATGGCCCAGTGGCGCGACACTTCGGCGATCGCTCTCCGAAGTTAAGCAACGCTGGGTCCGGTCTAGTCTTGGATGGGTGACCATTCGACCGCTGAGAGAGGCTGGCCGTGGTTCGGATTCCACGTTAAACTGTAGGTCCCCTTCCTTACTTACTAGGTGGTAGGGTTTTTCCCGCCCGGGTTGGTACCATCGCATTGGATGAACGATGGTCGAAGCGGCAATGAAAATTGTCCGTGTTTTCCATCCAGTTCAATGTAGCCGTGCAATATGAGGAAGGTCCTGGCATGGCACCTAGTTCCCATGTGGTGTGTTGGGCTAATACCATGACAGAATCCATGCCAAGCCATCCATGTCCAGTCACATAAAAAAAATAACTTTGCACATTTGACAGTTTCGGGGTACCAAAACGGCAGCTCGTCCGTTTTACTCGAAGTCGACATTGTGAGTAGAATAACTCGATTGACCCCCTGAAGGCTAGACGAGCGAATACAGGTGCCTGTTCCAACCGTTGTATATAGACCGGCCTTCTTATGCTATGTATTTTGTGGTTTTAGCCTTCGATCCCGCATCGTGAGAGAGATGCAGTGTAGGCAGCTTTCACCCGCTTTGAGGCGCGTTGCATACAATGTGTACGATTTTTCTTGGATGGCAATAAGAGTATTCCGCGTGAAACTGCATTTTAGACTACGTTATTTGACATGTCCGGCGTATTCTGCATTCTGTAAGTGCTTTACTGCTTCAATATTGCGAGAGCCATTCTCTTGACTCATATTGAGGCCATTGGGATTTCCGATGCGAATACATTTTCAATCTAAACATTTTTTTAGTCACATGTTAAAAATGAATATTAATTGTTAACCTCACTCTAACAAAAAAAACGTTAAGGGTATGTTTACTGCTTTCTTAGGGTTCCGTATTCAAAGGGTGAAAACGGAACCCTATTACTAAGCCTCCGTCCTTCCGTCTACCCGTCCGTCCGTCCGTCCGTCCGTCCGTCCGTCCGTCCGTCCGTCCGTCTGTCTGTCACAGGGCTGTATATCATGAACCGTAATAGGTAGGCAGCTGAAATTTTCACAAAGTTTGTATTTATTTTGCCGCTATTACAAACAAATAGATAATATTCAAAAATAATAAAAAATAAAGAGGGGTCCCATACAAAAAAAACTGTTTTATTTTGTTACATCTTGTACGATGGTACGGATCCCTTCTTGTGCGAGTCCTACTCGCACATGGCCGGGTTTTTTTGCTAGTAACAATCAATACAAAAAAATATTTTTTACCTTTGAGTTAGTGTAACAGATTATACCTATTTCAATACTTAAATGAAAAATACATATACAAATGAATAATGGTCGTAAGACAAATATATTCCTCATATCTAAAAACCACAACAACTTTGGACGAAGATATTAATTATCGTGTTTTTTTTATCATGGTTATAGTATCACGTGTACTTTTCTTCGCTTGATTATTTTATGTGACATGTCAACGTAAGGGAAATACCAACCACAATTGGGGGTTAAGAATCAAGCTTTTTCGCCACCAAAAGGTTGAACCAAATTTTTTCTGCTCCACCCAACGCCACCGCAGCCTAATTTGCGCAACGTCGCGCGCCGCACAGATTGAACAATACATTTTGTATTTTTTTAAAGTCTAGCTCCTTCCTAGGACTCACTCTCGCGATGAATGGAGCCCCTGTTTATAATGTGGTAGGTGTCTAGAAGGAACGCATTAAACAAAAATAATTTTATTACTTTTGTTCAGTTGACACGTTCCTTTTAGGTACTAGAAAAACACAATATCGAACACAATCAAAATTCAGAACACCTTATTATACTTTACTACAGCGAACGCGTGAGACAGTCATGCGGTTATTTTATACAAAGTACCTATATTGCGCAACAATTTGAACGTCGAATTACTAGGTGGTCTCTTCTGAGAAGCTTGATCACCAAGTGCGTACATGTGCATATTATTTTTAGTTCGAAACAATGGCAATTTATTATCCTGATGGGGTCGTCACAGAATTCACTCGAACCCTCGGGAAAGCAATAATTTAACTTGGGCGTCACATGAGGTCTCTTCCGGGGTCTTGTGATGGTTGTGAAATATGGACGGATTTCTATAGGGTGCAAAAACAATAGACGAGATAAGAAATGTGCAGGCAAAGTGTGTGGCCATTCCTAGAAAGGTCAGGTCAGAAAAAATAAAATAAAATTAACTGTAGGTGCGGCCTGTGGACATCAACGAATGGAGGGAGAACGATTGACAGCGAGATGTCAGGGCAGAGCCGAGGATATTTCAAAAAGAAATTTGGGATTGTTTATTGGAGATCTGGAAAGGAGGGCGTGGTTTTGACTTGAAGAAATTCGGTAGCAGGAGGGGCGCGGGATGCGCGGGCGACGAAGAGGAGGACACTGGGAGTTGGAACGTGGGAGCAACCGGTCTACGCATGAGATTACGGTGTCGGCGGCGCGAAGTGATTTTGAGTTGAAGTTCCGCTTGTTTTGTAACTTTGGTTAAACCGTGTCGGACTGGAGTGTAGTGAAATAGTGAAAGTGAGACTAGTTCCTGTGGTCGGCGGCGACGGAGGAGACCTGGCTGGGATGAGTGATCTTTAATTACACTGTTTATTGATGTATTGAATTGTTACTGATTTTCGGATAATTTGATCGACGCTTACCTACGTTACGTGACAAATTGGATTTTTTTCGTCGCATCGAGATTACAACTATCGTAACGGGATTTTCGGCGGACTTTTCCTGAGCGGCTGTGTAGAAACTTAACGATGTGGATCGTTGAGGTGGATACCGCCAAAATTTGCTCAAGGCATCTGAGTTATACAATTATCGTAACGGGATTTTCGACGGATTTTTCCTGAGCGGCTGGGTAGAAACGTTAACGATGTGGATCGTGTAACTGGATACCGCCAATTTTGCTCAAGGTTATTAAATTATACAATTATCGGAGATTAGCGTAAGAGTGAGTAGAAATAGTTGATTAGGCTAATTATAGAGTGAGTGTATATAATAGTCCCTCCGGAAAGTGTCAATATAGAGAGTGTTTGAGACAACGAGTGACTGAGCGATTGAGGAAGGAAGCCAGGTGTCTCCCTGAGCAGGGGTTCCACGTACCGGGGGATGGGAATTCAACGGAACGTTTAGCCAAGCTTCGTTCGAATTTACGAATTATCAGAGAGCACTTATCCTGAGAATAAAATTGAACACTGAACGAACCAGAACGCAGTTGAGGGCTTTTCTTTCCGGCGGAAGCTAAGGCTCAAATTAGGCGATGAATGGAACCTAACCTCCCTTCACTAGACGATTCACGAGCCATAATAAACTTGAATTCTCACCTACAAAATTTAACAAAAATAGAAATAATTATTTCAACAAGTCGCTAGGAGGAAGGGGAGGATCTTTACATCAGATAAGTACTAACCCTTAGAGTCAAATCCTTAATCGTTAAATATTTTAATTCGATATGTACAATCGTATCACGCTGCTTTGTTATCATACAAATATTCATAAAACCTGATAGTTTCTATAATCCTGTAAGGTGCTTGAAAAAGCTCGGATCGGCGAGAAACGGGTCAGATTTATAAAAATGATATAAATAAATAAATATAAAATATATCTTACTTTCGATTTGTTTAATGAACTTGACATGTATGGCTATGGGTGATTCATATTTTTCATATTCTCATTTTGAGCGGCTTCCATTTAACTCGTCCTTTCGACCATCTTTCATTGAATGCGGTGGGAATAATCCATTCGTGATATCTTATTTTTATAACATGCTCACATCTAATACATGACCGTTTACTGATATTTAAACAAGTAGTTTAGAGAGGGGTCTGCTTTTTATTTTGAAGATTATAAGCATATTAACCTGAGACACCAGTTCATTAATAAATATGTCATAAGCAAGTGTAACGAAGCACTTAGCGCATCTCCCTTTCCCGCCAAAATACCAAACCGATTTCCTACGAGCTCGCTGGTTGCGGGTAGATCGATGGTACTTACGCACCGGCGGAGGAGCGCGGGAGACGGGTGGACAGACAATCGCGCGGGAGACGAGACACGAACGTTTTTTGAAGTGGAAGACAATAGGCGAACTATTTTTGGAAATTCTTTCGGAAAGAATTTTGTGAACATTGAGTGTGTTGTGTGACCGTGCGCTAAGAGTGTGAGAACAGCTCAGGAGCAACCCGCTGCAGGCTCGGACGCTGGTGTGGAATACTGGACATCGCACCTACAGGTCAGTGAGTTCGGTATCTACCTACCCCTTCTAGTACGTCCATCAGTCCGCTCTAAGTACTCGTTACAGTCTTTATTAACTTACGTTATACAAGACTCGATACAATGTCGGGCTGCGCGTGTCATCGATGACCCTGAGGTATAACTAAATGTGGAGACCCTTCAACTCCGAAGGGATGTAGGGTCTCTCTCAGTCTTCTGTTGTGTTTACATTGGAGAATGCTCGTCGGAGCTACATAACGCTGTCCCTCCGCCTCCTTTTTACGTTCTGCGGAACAGGGAGAAAATGCACATATTCACAGTCGATATTCCAAAAATTAGAACCCAGCGATCCTCTAAATTATGTATCTATAGGGACAATGGAATGAATTCCCTTCCGAGGTGTTTCCCCAAAATGACGACCTGGGGTCCTTCAAACGTGGTGTGAAGAAGAACTTGGTCGACTGGCATGAGTCCGCTAGTAAATAGAGTCGATACAATTTCGGTACATATTTGTGTGATTCTCAAAACGCTAACGCTCGAAAGTGGAGTTATCTAATAGCGGACTCAAGCTTCTGGTTAGAGAGTTCCAATCTTTATGTTTTATTTACTAATTACTATCGATGTGTTGAGCATGGATCTTCCATGCTCGCTGGTTGAATGTGCCAGACCTATATTGAGTGTGTGTAAAAGGGATATCCGATTATAAATAAATCATCACTAAATGTCTTAGGTTGGAGTGGGATAGATTTAAAGGGTATTCAAATGAGAACTTCTGCTAAAATTTTTGAAAAATATAGGCTACAAGTGGAGGTTTTTTACTCAGATCGATTGCTGTGAATTTTGCATGAAAACATGATGAAACAGAAAAAAAGACAATGTATGACGGACCCAAATCTGATGAATTGAAAAATATTGTAAAACATTATACAAAACACGATTGAAGTGGGAAATGAATTCAAAGCACGCGAATGGCAAAGAGCCAGTTGAATTGGCCCTCGGTGAGTGTATCGACGCACGTGAAACTCTCGTGCAGTGAGCCAGACTGTTCGGTTATCCTATTTACGGGCATGTAAACCTTTTCATAGAGTGCAATTAATTTGATGGAACCAGAGGGCTACTCCGCTTCGTGCACCTATGGGAATAAAATAGTTTCAGGATTTTATATATTTTAACAGTGGCGAATATTACGGATAGCAATGTGTTTGAATGAAGAATCTGTGCAAGTAAGTTCATAAATATATGTTGGATTTGGGACACAATAAAACACATGCCTGGTAAATGGAGAAGTGTATGTTACCCAAACAACATAAGCAAAATAAAGGCTGTAGCTGGTATATTAAGACGAATGCCTTGAATTGTTTATGAACGGGCAGGGTTAGATCTGATTACCAGAGCTACAAGGTGGAAGTTGATGAAGTCTTTCAGGAAAACTAGTATAGTATCAGACATTCAAAATTATTTGCGCATACAGTATTTTTGAACTTGTAATACCATTTCTGTGGCTGTACTATTTGTATTTGGCAAGTTATGATGACATTGTGGTCCCGCCTCTGTTAATTTAGCGTGATGCTTCTCGGGCCTGCTCGGGGACTCAGGTGGCTGCGCTATTCATTCATTTTCGCTTACTGTTCTCTCTGACTATTATTGCTCGGCTCTCAAATGTCGTAGCGTGATGGTACATAGCCTTTATCTTTCCTAAACGATTTGGCTACTACATTCAATTTTTTTTTTAATTCGACTGGTAATTCCTGAGGTAAGCGTGTTCAAACAAACAAACAAAACAAACTCTTCAGCTTTATTATGTGTATATGATTCGATTAGATTAGATGAAAGGCAAGGCATCACACGAATCGGGATGCAAACCATTTATACAATTACAAGCAAATAACAACATATAATTGAGACAAAAATATTAGTTTGTAGTGTAAAACATCATCTTGTGCCACGATGTGGCACATCGTGTAACCGACGTATAAACACAACTACAACAATCTGTTTTTGATAACCTTCTAACTTATTAATAAAAAGAAGTTCAAACACGGCTCTGTTGCTGTTGTTTGAGCAATTTTGAATAAACACTCCAGTTTATGAACGTTTTCGTCTATAAAATATTAAAACCGGTAAAGATTTCACTAAACGAACTTTGAAAACCGGCTCTGTGTGAGAAACTTATCACTTTCAAGTAATAGAAAGTTATCTAAATTACGATATAACTTTTGAGGGCAAACATTTTTGAATACATACATTCCTTTTATCAAAAAGAAAAAAGTAATCTTCATCTGTGCATCAAAACTTTTTTTTTCGGCCACGCGTGGCGGAATTTAATTAAAATGAATATGAAGTTCTGTAAAACTCCCCGTAAAGCTGTAAAAAATTTAGCTTATAAGAATCTGTCTTACTCCCGTGTTGGAAGAATTATATAAATAAAAACTTGCGCGGAGGCTTCGGTGCGCGACGCAGACTTGACATGTGTCATGATATGCCTAACTATAGCCTAACACACCACATGGGAACTAGGTTTATTGTCTGTTCATCATTCATAGGCACTACACTGCACTCGGATTTGTCATATTTTATCTTTAGCCAGTTCCGTATTCATAGCGAAGAACTGGCAAGAAACTTCGCTGGATTTATCTCAACGTCCACTTAGTCTAAGTTTACAAATGTGTTTACCACTGCTTACAGACAAACGGGTTATTGGTACCCGGTTGTGTATGTATGTTAATACATCATTTTAATTCCTTGTAACATAAATAGCAAGGCCATGCCAGAACATTCCTTATACTGTTCGGCTACATGTTCAAACACGGACAATTTTCATTGCCGCTTCAAAAATTGTTAATCGAATGTGGTGGTACCAACCCCGGCGGGATTGTCCCCACCGAATAGTAAGTAAGCTACAGTTTTACGTGGAATCCTAACCACGGCCAGCCTCAACGGTCGAAATCGGTCACCCATCTAGAACCCAACCGCTCTCAGAGTTGCTTCACCATGCTTATTGAACCACAAGGCGTTGCGCCACTGGGCGCTGAAAACTAATCAATCTGAAAATGAACATCGCTTTCATTCTGTTCTATCCGCAGTATTAAAGCTGTTTACATGAAGCTTTTGTTTGGATTGCAAAGCTACTAAAACATTGATTTTTTTCATTTACATTTCCTCGCATTTTCGCTTTGTCCGTTTGGTATAATTGTAAAATTTCAAGCAAAAAGTCCAGTTTTAATATTCTACAAAGCCCGCTTCGCCTTTTTTAGAAAAGGCAGTGATGATTTTAATAATTTCTCTAATTTAACGTTTGAAACTTCTGTGGCCTCGTTTTTGGCAATTACTATGTTCAAGTAATCGTGTACAACTGTGTTTCTCGCTGACGATTACCGTCAGCCTTATATTTTCCTATACATTTTACACAGCTATTTAATATTTTCGCATTCATTCACATTGGAATGTGGTTTTACAAAATAAATAATAATATATGAATCCTAAATTCTAAGACGTTATTGTTATAGTGTTTTATCAGACACAAATCAAATCAATTCTCTTGCCAGCGCCTTAACAAGTCATAAAATATCAATCAATCATCAATTACATGCACTGATTATAAAATCATCTAATTAATCCGTATTTTTTGGATTCTCGCTAGGAAGTAAAATCAAAAAACGTCACATCTCTAAATATGATAAGGCGCCAGCCGCATTTGTGTAGATCTCTCAACAAAACTTAGCTCCACTCTGTATAATGGACTGTACGTACATTCAATGTATATGATGTTGGTTAAAGTCGGAAATCTTTCTTTGCTTGAAGGTAACTAAGATGTTCTAGATATACCTGTATCGAGGCCACTAATTTAGAGTTTATGGTTAGAAATAAAACCTTAACCATTGTTTTTTCCCGAATTTTTCATACAAAAAAAAAAACATTTTAATGCTCTATTTTTTTTTTCGACATCAACTCTCAATTAGTACGCTCAAAAAAATAATTTCGGACTTTAACCAACATCGTGCTTTCACCAATTTCACCAACAATTGGAGAGACATATGTCCAGCAGTGGACGCAAACACGCTGACTGACTGACTGGGCTTTCACCTTAATTTATGTATATATATTTATGAGGCTGGAATGTTTTTGCTGTAGTAACTTGTGACATCTTTTTATATACTCAGCCACTCTGCACTCGAATTAAAACGCACCCCTACTATAACGGACAATAGGTAAGTGAGAAGAGAACTTCCCAAAGGCTTCAGGGTCTGTAGGCCTTGCAATTCAAGGAATTGCAAGGCCTGCGTCTCCGCTCACGGCACCCACGGTCTTCACTTGTGAGAAGCCAACAGGACGTCTGTAGGGATCGACATTTGAGCATGAGACTCGATTATTCACATTTTAATTTCTAAGGGGAATTAATTTGTCTAGTTTGTAATCATTAAATGGTAGGAAGAACCAGTGGGATCTTGTTAAATATAATACAATCTGCTGGCTTTGGCAGAGAATTCAATATTTCATATCAGAACTTCCATCAACACCTAAAAAAATAATTTTGTTACAATATAACCTCCAGTCTTGAAAAATGTTTTTTTTTTGCAACCTGACATAAACGGCTAATACCACACAACACCGTTATGATATTAGCCCAATACACCACATTTAGCCCAAGACAAATTGGGAAACAACATACTCGAAATAGGGATATTTTCTATGATTTTCGCTTTTGATTCAAGTTTTGCCTAGGCTTGAATGTGCCACCCTTTTTTGCTACTGGAACATCGATGCGCTTCAATTTCTATGGTTGGGTCGTCAAAGAGGGTGCATGCATATTGTCCAATTTCACTAGGAATGCCTTATAAAATTATTAATATAAATTTGATGTATTGTAATATTGATTGATTGATTGATTGAAAATTCTTTATTACGCCACAAAAAAAAAACAATTTACAAAAGAAAGTATAGTGCAATAATAACATAAGTGGGGCGCAAAGGCGAGCTTATCCCTCGAAGAGATTTCTTCCAGCCGACCTATTGTTGGTATCAAATGAAAAGTGAACATAAAAACATTTCAAAATACGAAAACGGTTCCCTCAATGATTTTATTGACGATTTATTTGCCATTTTACAACATTGGGAAGTGAAATCATGGAATTAAGAGACACACTTAGCGCGTATGCAAAAACCAAAAATAGTTAGGGCAATCGAGGAAGGACTGACCGACGTGGTTGCTTTGATCAGCACGTCTATTCCTAGCATTCAGTAATCAGGAATCAGGAAATCTGAGTCTAGAAAACCACTTTCATAGCGATTTTCAAAGCGAGTTTTTCTACGGAAAACCTTGATTGATCAAAAAAATATGCACCGGAATATTTTCGTCAAGAAAATCGCTTTGAAAACCGCTACAAAAGCGGTTTTCTAGACTCAGGATTCTTGATTCCTGATTACTGAATGCCAGGAATAGACCTGCTGGTGGATGTCGCTGATTAGGCGAAAGGCGAAAATAACTCTGTCTGTCTGTCTGTCGCGTTTTCACATCCAAACCGCTGAACCGATTTCTATTAAAGTAAAGCAGAGAAAAGTATAGACATATGTATGTAGTCTGGACCTAGGAGAAGGACATAGGCTATCTTTTTTTGGCGTAAATTGGGAAGAAGGGAATGAAATAAGGGATGAAAGTTTGTATGGCGAACTCTTAAATATCAAGGAAATATTTCGGCCTACGGGAAATATATGCTACCTTGATTGACATACGCCTCTCAAACGTGGATATAAAGCCACTCGAAACAAAATTCAAAAATGTCAACGGGCAATGGAACGCAGTATCCTAAGCATTAAACTTAAAGACAAAAAAAGAAATACGGATATCAGGAAAAAACTAAAATTATAGATGCTTTGGAACACTCTCAACGTCTCAAATGGAAATGGGCTGGTCACGTGGCCCGATATTCAGACGAAAGATGGACAAAAAAAGTCACACAATGGCTAGGCCCAGGCGGAAAAAGAGGAAGAGGACGTCCTAAAGAAAGATGGGTCGATGATGTAATAAAAAATGCAGGGAAAGACTGGACAAAGATAGGGAAAGAGAAAGGAGAATGGAAAACAATGGAGGAGGCCTTAACCCGAAGAGGGGTCCTTAATTTTTAATTTAGTTCCAGCTAGTTTTAATTTTCTTTAACATGTATTTTAATTGAGGAATTAAAAAGGCTTTATTATTATTCACAGTATATATTTATTATCAAATTTTAGGTTTACATTATTTAATACAAAAATACAAAAATAAGCCTTAAAAAATATAAACCTAAAACTGGAAAACCTTACGGAGGTCCCACCTGGGACAAATCCTGTAAGACCGCTCCGAGCTACAGAGACAGAAACCGCCGAACGATTCTCGTGTTCGAGAGTAGAACCGCTTTCTGCATCTGGAATCGGAGCCCAATATCGATACCTAATTTTTCTAAGTGTTTGGCCAAATTCTTTGGGACAACGCCGTTCGTAGACATAACAATTGGCACGATGGTGGTTTTCCGTGCACGCCACATGGCGGTAACCTCGTGGGCCAGGTCTAAATATTTCATAAGTTTCTCATTTTCGGCCCTGTCGAGGTTTTCGTCATGTGGTATTGTTATGTCTACGAATTATTATTCACAGTATATATTAATATAACAAATCTTAGGTTTATATTATTTAGTACAAAAATACAAAAAAAGAAGTCTTAAAAAATATAAACCTAAAACTGAATTTAGCCTTAGGGAGGTCCCACCTGGGACAAATCCTATAAGGCTTTTATTATTATTATTATTATTATTATTATTTCGGCCTGAAATCAGTCCAAAATGACATTGACCCGAGTGGAGCCGGGTACCTCAGCTCGTCACAACTGAATTGGATGGCGTTAATGCTGAACCAAATGTTTGGACAGCCTAACACATAACATTTCCGAAGGAATTACTGTCATGCCAGGACCTTTTTCATATTGCCTGGCAATTTTTAACTGGGTGGAAAACTTCGCTCATCTTTCATCCAGTGCGATAGTACTAACCTATTGATTAATTTCGATGTGCGTTTATTTTATTTATTTATTTATTTTATTTATTTCCTTTATATTGTACAATTTACACATATTCAATACACAAATATAGTATAGCCGAACTGGGCGGTGTCGCCCGTGTCTCGGCTAGTCCTTCTTTTTTAATAGTAAGCGGCACTTGACTTAAACTATACTTATACTACATGCTTATTGCAATATAAGTTACAAAATGTTACTAACCCACCACCACTTGAAAAAATAAAATAATAGAGAAAAGTCAGCTATCCAAAACAAAAATCTAATCTAATAAATAATATAAAGGGGAAAGTTTGTAATAATGGATGGATGGATGGATGGATGGATGGATGGATGGATGGATGGATGGATGTTTGTTACTCTTTCACGTAAAAACTACTGAATGGATTCTAATGAAACTTTACAATAATATAGCTTATACATCAGAATAACACATAGGCTACAATTTATGTGCCCATGGGCTTTAGAACTTTCACGGGGCTGCGAAAACGATGCCGGTAGCGCTACTTCACACTAGGGGGAGAGGAGCGGCGGCGGGGGGAGGGCAGACGTCGTGACTGTTTGGTGTCCGTTTGGCGAATTTTCAAGGCACTAGCGATTTGTAAAACTTAGTACATGTACATTTAACTACCCGGGAATTAGGATTGGCTAAATAGAATTCAGTTCCGCTTACGCTAAGATGGGGCTGTCATACAAACTGCAATGCTATGCACGGCTCGGCTTTGCGGCGGCAGCGCTTACTTTTACTGAAGTACGGCTTGGTATTTCCTGCAACTTTAGGACTACTTGGCATCACGCTAAATCGCCGGAGGAGCGACCAACAGAATAAAATCCTTGAGAACCAATTACTCGATTTAGATGTGCATTGTATCTACGTCTAGCCTGATTCTACTAAAAACTTATAGATTACATAATATAACGCTTCATTACCAGAAGGGTAAGTAGTGAGTCTTAAAGTCTTATAACATGCGAACTACTTACCTGATTTATATGCGTATTTTATCAATGTATAGCATCTCTGGGAGCAGTCAGGTTCGAGATGGGTTACTGTTTTCGATGTTGAGGCTGGCTGTGGGTTGGAGTCCACGCAAAACTTACCTACGTTACACGTTACTTACTAGGTAAGCAATGTAGCAGTGAAAGTGCAGAAAGGTTCTCGCGGCAAATGTTTTTTTTTTAAATAGCCACCAAACGTCAACGAAGCTCTAAATGGGAATTATTGGATGTTTCTCATTAAATCATGCTATTTCGGCTGGAACGATCTTGATTAAATTTGGTACATGGATACATTGTCCTGGACCAGTTAGACCCTATTTTGGACCAGTCATGTGGGCTACTTTTTATCCATGAGATAATTTAGCCGACACTAACCCGAGCGGAGCCGGGTACCGCAGCTAGTAAATATTATAAAGGGGAAAGTTTGTAATAATGGATGGATGGATGGATGGATGGATGGATGGATGGATGGATGTTTGTTACTCTTTTACGTAAAAACTACTGAATGGATTCTAATGAAACTTTACAATAATATAGCTTATACATCAGAATAACACATAGGCTACAATTTATAAAGATATTGTGCCCATGGGCTTAAGAACTTTCACGGGGCTGCGAAAACGATGCCGGTAGCGCTACTTCACACTAAGGGGAGCGGGGCCGGGGGCGGTAGCGGGAGCGGGGCCGGGGGCGGGGTGGGCGGTCCGCCGGGGGCGGGTGCGGGGAGGGGGGGGGGGCGGGTACGGCTTGGTATTTCCCGCAACTTTAGGACTACTTGGTAAAATCCTTGAGAACCAATTACTCGATTTAGATGCGGATTGTATCTACGTCTAGCCTGATTCTACTCAAAACTTATAGGCTACATAATATAACGTTTCATTACCTGAAGGGTGAGTAGAGAGTGTTAAATTCTTATAACTTGCGAACCACTAACCCGATTTATGTGCGTATTTTATCAATGTATAGGATCTCTGGGAGCAGTCAGGTTCGAGATGGGTTACTGTTTTCGATGTTGAGGCTAGCTGTGGGTTGGAGTCCACGCAAAACTTACCTACATTACACGTTACTTACTTACTAGGTAAACAATGTTGCAGTGCAAGTGCAGAAAGGTTCTGGCGGCAAATGCTTTTTTTTTAAATAGCCACCAAATGTCAACGAAGCTCTAAATGGGAATTATTGGATGTTTCTCATTAAATCATGCATCTCGAACGATCTTGATTAAATTTGGTAGATGGATACATTGTCCTGGACCAGTTTGACCCTATTTTGGATCAGCCATGTGGGCTACTTTTTATCCATGAAATAATTTAGCCGACACTAACCCGAGCGGAGCCGGGTACCGCAGCTAGTAATTAAATAAAGTAACTATTATATTAATATATAAGTACAATATTTTCTTGAATGACTGCACATATGTATTCATTATGTATTCATAATAATTTTCCTTCTTTACGGTTTGACCGATTATGATAAAAAAATGTTAGAACGTATGGGGTATAACATCACAAAGCATGAAAGGGCGGAAGTCCACCGTATTGGGGCAGCGTAGCCATTTTACATCCAATGGCGGCAGAGCCAGCGAGTGAGTTCCTTTGCGAATACGCTTACTATTGATTTTCTTAAGTTCAAACGACACGTGAGAACTTCACAGGACGCTATTTAGTGCAAATTACATTCGATGTTGCGCGTCTTCGTTTTCTTACTACGTTTTCTTCTAACTCAAGGCAACGCTGCCATCATACGAATGAATTTCGATGGCCACTCCCGCCCTTCCATTCTCGCCGGGTCATACGAATGGTACTTGCCTATAGTTGTACCTGGTAGGTGGCGCTGCTATCGAAATTCCGTTTTTTTTTAATGAATGTTCGAATAACACATCCGCGAAGGATTCGGTTCACATTTTACCAATCTCCACTCAGGTAATGTCCGAAACGAAATTAACGGGAGTGGAGCCTATTCTAGTTAATTATATAACATCATAGCAGTAAGCCTGGTTTTCAGCAAGTGTTGATTTATTTTAAACGAAACTTAAAGGACCATTATTACTAAAGTGCTGATTATCTTGTACTGGTATTGATTGCAAGCTGCTAAGAACGGCCCTTAATCTGTGGCGATTAAGCTAATCAGCAGTATATCCATCCATCTCCAGCTTTATGAATAAAAAGGAAAAATAACAAACGACTATATAACCGTTCACATCTCTCTTTCTTAGCAATTGATCGGCCATTGCAAACAGTTAACGCTTGTATAAGCGGCCGGGTCGGAGCGTGACCGCAGAAATAATCACGAGAATTCCGCAGAATCTTCGACTGATCAAGTTATCGGCAGCAAATAAAGGCGGAGCCAAAAGCCGCCGGGACCGTCCCTCGGGAGGGCTGGGCGGAGGGGCGGGGAGGGGGGAGAGGGGATACGGACCCTCTATTGATACCATCCTCGTGTCGAATAACCTACGTGGTGGTACCACACGGCATTGCCGTCGCTGGCACCAGTGGCACGATACCCGTTATTCGACCGAGTGGTTGCATTAGTATCACCCATACTATTGTTTAATTTTCGCTACAAAAGGTACCCTATAACTAACCGTGATATGTATTGTTACCTCTCACAGTACAAACTGAGTTTAGTTTGGGAGGTAGCAAACTAGTTTCAACATTATGTTATAAATATTTTTTTTTGTTGTTTGTTGTTTTTTGTTTTTGTATGATGTTGCATAATTTGTTTTGTCTTAAATATCTAATAAACGATTATTATTATTATTATTATTCCTTTTCCAAGGTTCAGACTATTAAGGAATGTGACATGTATGTATGTATAATCAACCGTGAAGCAAGGACACATTAATTGAAGAAAGAGCCCAGTAAAAAGAACTACTTTACGAATATACTGCAAGGCTGGACCCGAACCAGCAAAACATACCACTCGCGGGTATTGCGTCTACCAATTTCGCCACCGGCTGTATACCCATAATTTGGAATTCTCCTACAGTCCCTGTTCCCGTAATGAATGCCTCCTACTAACACAGTGTTTAAGATTATACCTACATACATTGATTTAACGCTTCATCTGCGTTGCGGACATTGACTGCAAATATTGAACAATTAAACATAATGCCGTCATCACCAAAATCGTATTTGGCATCAGACGCTAGAGCCTTGACTTAAGTAAATATACTTTTTCGTACTAAGCAGGTAAGTTCTTTCTTCAATTAATGTGTTCTTGCTTCACGTTTGATTATACATACATACATGTCACATTCCTTGGAATAAGCGACGTACCTGCTTAGTACGAAAAAGTATATTTACTTAAGTCCAGACTATTACTTTACCGAAAGCCATCGAAATTGATTCAGTGGTTTAGGTGTTTCAACGCAACATATAGACAGAGTAACTATCGATGGATTATTGCAGTCATAAGACTACTTGCTGACATTCTATCGTGCTAGTATTCTTACGATAGTGTAATAGCCAACCCAAGGGGTATTGAGTAGGATGTCAGACACATACAAAATTGATTGATCAGCTTATACAGGTGCTATAATAGACTCCGAATCGCCTCGCGTGCGCGCGTCCGTTGCATATTAATATCCGGAACAAGGAAGCTCACGCTAGCCATGTTACATGCATACCTAATGCTATTCTTATTCTTTTAAAATTATTTTTGAATATTAAAAGTTGTATGATCATAACTTAATCTTTTAGCTTCGCTTGCTTCATTCTACTTTTAAATCCTCGTTTGATTAAGTTACAGAAATTAAATCGATGTATTCGATATTTACAACGAATATCGAAATAAATAAGCAGTATTACGATGAACAGCCGACCAAGAACAAGTATTTTAGTAACCACTTTCTGCATATTGCTTTTCTATTCACTAAACATTTTTGTTTTAAAAACGTCTATTAATTTCTCAACGAATATGATACACATGTAAAAAGGACCGTGAAGATAGGACTATTATTATATATATAGTATGTATATGTTATAGATTATTTACAGAACCTGTTAAAAGATATACTTAATTCATTTATACGGCAAGGTTGGAGAAAGTAATTGGACAAGGCAAATAATGTGTCCTCGTATTACGGTAAATTTTACAGACATAGGTTAAAAAATTACGTACCTGATTGGTACGAAAAAGTTTATTTTCCTTAAGTCAATTACTTGTGCTGCACTTACGCCCGGTTTCACCACCCCCAGCTACAAACATCCCAAAGTTATCTTTCGGTTAAAACATGTAAATATTCAATGTAACCGAAAGTTAGCTATCCGATTTCAGGTAGCTGGAGGCGGTGAAATCAGGGGTTAGAAGGCCACGTGTCTCCCAATTAGATCGCTACGCAATTTCAACGTTTGTAAGTCAAGTAACATGTCGAGACACGGGGAGTTCTCATAGTCCCCCGACAGCTCACCACACGAACAGTGAGTGAATAATTTTTTTTTCGTAACAGCCTGAATCGAGGACTCGTGACAAATTGTTAAGATGTACAGTTGAAAATGTATACATTTTTTTTTGTTTTCTTTAGTAACAGTTAATCAATGCTCTTCCTTTTTTATTAAAGAAATTCATTAAGAAATTCGAACGTGGTTTGCTCCCAACTAGATGAACCACAAAAACTTCGATTTCTATTTTAATATCGAATCTTCGCAGAAGTACGAATTTCGGGTTATTAACGCTTCACGGCGCCATTTCGGGTACCTGTTTGATCAATTATGAAATACTTAGAAAACACATGTAACCGCTCTCAACTGTTTCAATATATTGTTTTAGTGATTGCCTTTCTTGGTAGCTTTGACCGCAAGTGGGAGGATGAGCTCATGTTTCATACAATCTGTTACGTAACCACGTTTTAGCCGTAAGTCAACTAAAGTCGGAAGAGCATAAAGAACCGAGGCTCCTGAGAAACCCATGGGTGATTTCAGAACTTTATCTTTAAGGTGGCGGGCTTAACTCATTCGCGGGCATGGTACAAAACCGTGCTGTTGCGCTCTGGGACCTTCTCTGTTTCAAAGAATAAGACAGGCTCCGTGATGAGGAAGATGCAACATGTCCCCAAAAAAGACAATGTGCATAGCGTACGATTTGGTAAGATTTACGAAAATTTTAATTTCAAAACGACTTATAGCTAAAAGTAAACCACGACCGCTGTAGTCAAAAATCTAACAAAAACCAAATACATTATAAATCTTGATTAAATAAGCTATGTCTGATGACTAATCTATTTAAGATGTTCTTACTTTATCATTGCGTAATCCACCTCCAAAGTTATTGTATAAAACGCGCGAAAAATTCGAACTTTCGGACCTTATAACTTAGAAACCAAACACAGTTTTACAATGCCAATGGTCATCAGACATCTAGTTCGATCAAATAAAGCTATTTTGAGCAACATTTTGGATCTCTGACAAGAAATATGGGCGTAATCTTCTTTCACCTTTTGTATGGGGAGTTGAGCGGGATGGGCCACCTTAAGTTCGTTTTGTTCCATCTATTCAAATAGAATTTATTTCAAAAATGTAAAACTACCCTTTATGTTAATGTTTTATCTAACGGTATAATAATTTAAATTAATGTTGGGTTGTGAGATTTCTTTTACTTATTTACTGAAAGTAATTTTCCGGATTTTTTTGTGTTAAATATTGGTCACATCTTTTTTATGTAACTCCGATATCACTATCGTGATACTAGCATGGATTACAATTGTATGTAATCTCTGATACTAGCCTAAGACCTACCTTAAATGACACGGCTAAATTGAAATGGATAGAAAGACGGAAAAGTTTTGAATGCCGTTTCGACCTTTCATTTAATGTAATGATACCAAACCGGGCCGAATTCACTCCACCACCATGTAAGTAAGGTAGGAGGCTTTATGTGGGATCCGAACCACGAACGCCTCATCCCAAGTTGCCTCGTACGACACGCACGGGAAGAAATGCAGTTTGCCGAATTGTATTATTCTTATTTGCCGGAATCCACAATGCACACAGCATATTCTTGTCTAGCGCTTAATTAAATGCATTAAAATTCAATGTATGTCTTTCCTGATTATTTGTTGAAATGAAAATATAAAAAATCTAGTAAATGAAAACGCTACAGAACTGTTAACGTTAAAAAAATAACCGATTATTTTCACATAAGTTGTAACATAATGTTAAGTTAGGTAAAAGTTTAATATGAACGACTTTTCTTAACAATAGCAGTTTGACCAATCGTATTTGCTACTATATTTACATGGAGATCGTTTCTAGTTTCAAGTCACGAACTATTCACCCGGGTTAATTGATTGGAAATCAACCGCCTGGCTGGTGCTAAACGAATCATAGGTGGCGCGTGAATCGAGGCTAAATCAAATCGCACTCAATGGCGTTCATTCTTAGGTGCATATTCCTTTGATTTTAGTCGAAGGCCTGAAGATAGGTCTATTCAACAGGGTAGATGAATAGGATGAAACGTGGCTCGAAGTTCGTAATTAACCCTCTTCTGTTTTACGTACGTTCCTAGAACCAGAATGTTTGAATAGTTGATATCCACGTACGACAAAATCAAGTCATCCCTTGTAAGTATTTTCGTTTACATATTTAACACACATTTCGAATATTGACCTGATCAGCGGTCAAATCTTTTTTTAAGTTTAAATAATTGAAAAATGCAGGCTTACTTATTTTTTTTTATTCACAGCGTTATTTCCAAGTGGTCTATTTGCGTAATAAAATGAATTTCTACAAGGGAAACGTCCATGTAATCATTTTCTGCAATTTTCAAAGAGGTTTAATGATTTAAATGACCAGGAGCTAGTTTTAGTATGCAATAATGAATCTCAATGTTTCAGTACCGCATAACGCTAGTAAATTAGATTTCCAGCGTAGGTATACCAGCCTAAGCCTGATTTTCAGAAAGTGCTAATTTATTTTAATTGACACTTAAAATGCCTTTGTCACTAAAGTACTGATTGTCTTGTACTGGTATCCAACTGATAAAAAGACCCTTAATATGTGGCGGTAAGGCCAATCAGCAGTAGGTGAAAAAGTCCATAAGGGACACATTTCGTAAAAGACCTACCAAAACCGCCTTTCCGAAGATGACATTGTGGCGGTGAGACAACTTATCATCGAGAAGCGTTAGATTTAAGAATTTCAGGGATAATGATTAAAAAGATCCTTCATGAAGCGCTTGGTGTGAGAGAGCTGATCATTCGATTTTTGATGATCAGATGGCGGCTCGTGCCAGATGGTCAGGGAAAAGTGTTCAACTATCGAACCGAGGAGAGTCAAATCAAGTCTACAAAATCATCAGTGGCGATGAATATTGTATTTAATCATGATTCTTATAAGAAACAGACCGTCGGAGTCTTCAAAGATGAGCCAAGACCGACGACGGCAACTCAACAAATGGGGGTCACATTCGTAGCGAAAACATGTCACGTTGCGACGAATAAACTGGAGAATTGTAGGACGGTTTATTCAGAGTGTTATAGCAAAGTCTGTTTACCATAAGTGATGACTGAGCTTCAGAAAATCATTCCAAAGCGACGCATCATTATGCAGTAAGACAATGCAAGCTTGAACACCGCTTAAGGCTGTTCCGACCCATATAAAGTTGTTTGCACACATAACCCAAAAAGTATTGCCCTTTAAGCCACGAATGAATAATTAAAGTTTAATATAGTCATATTACTTGCCGCGAAAACAATTTCACAATTTCAGGATTATTGGTTTTGTTACAATTTATTTAATTACGATTTTTATTTAACAGCGCCATCTAACGGTGTAAAACTTCTAATCGGCAATTACAACGGAACCATTAAACCTGAAATTGTGAATATGTTTTCGCTGCAACTACTGTGGCTATATTTAATATTTTTGACGAATTCGTGCCTTAAAGTGCAATACTTTTTGCGTTCTGTGTAAAAAAAACATTGTACGGGTCGGAACATCCTTAAGTAAATATACTTTTTCGTACTAAGCAGGTACGTCGTTTATTCCAAGGAATGTGACATGTATGTATGTATAATCAACCGTGAAGCAAGGATACATTAATTGAAGAAGGAGCCCAGTAAAAAGAACTACTTTACGAATATACTGCAAGGCTGGACCCGAACCAGCAAAACATACCATTCGCGGGTATTGCGTCTACCAATTTCGCCACCGGCTGTATACACATAATTTGGACCTCATGATGATTTTACTTTCCCAAAAACAGGAATTTCTTCGAGGTCAACGATTTCAGACTACTTAAGGCTGCGTATGAAGCTAGACAAATTCCCGATTTCCCCCCCACCGCTCCGCTAGACGCCGAAACAGCAGTGGCGCCGTGAATCTTAGGATAAAACTGAAATGAGATATTGTTAGAGCGACACCTATACGCCGTCGCTGGAACTTCGTGAAAGTTGTATCGATCCCGCGGCAAGTCGTCAATGATCATACAACCAATCACAAGGCTCGAGATCACCCGCCATATTATTCACATTGCTGCTAGAAAACAGCCACCATTTCGTCACATCTCTACTTCATGAAAGGATTTACTATTTTCACATCGATCGTCAGTAGCTGGTTGGTGTAGCGCGTGAGATGTCTCATCTACAGTTATTGTTCGATCCATAGGGGTGTCGGTTCGAATCCTGTATGTTACAAATTTTTTTTTCTGTTGTTTTACTTTTTATTGTTAATGGTGTATAGTATATAATTATAGCGTTGGTTAGACTTAATTGATTTACACATATAAAAAAATATTACATAATAATAGGTTTTGGTAAAAGTTTTTACCTGAGAAACAATTTTAAAAAATATAAACGTCATTTGATACAATAAAAAGTAAAATAACACTTTTAAAAAGGATAAACGTGAGACGATGGAGAAATAATTTCCATGCAACGAGCGCGCAAAAAATGACGCCACGCGACTTACAACATTATATCGCCGTTCATAGCGCCGTAGCGCAGTGATGAAAACGGAGAAAAATCTATTTTTTTGTCTCCCAAATTGATAGGTAAATTAGTGGCGCAGTGATGAAAACGGAAAAAAATCTAATTTTTTGTCTCCCAAATTGATAGGTAAATTGATAAAAATAAGAATTATTTTTTAGGGTTCCGTACCCAAAGGGTGAAAACGGAACCCTATTACTAAGCCTCTGCTCTCCGTCCGTCCGTCCGTCCGTCCGTCTATCCGTCTGTCCGTCTGTCCGTCCGTCCGTCCGTCCGTCCGTCCGTCCGTCCGTCCGTCCGTCCGTCCGTCCGTTTGTCCGTCTGTCACAGGGCTCTATCTCATGAACCGTAATAGGTAGGCAGCTGAAATTTTCACAGAGTGTGTATTTATTTTGCCGCTCTAACAACAAATAGGTAAATTAAAAAAATATATAAAAATTAAAGGGGGGCCCATACAAAAGAAACGTGATTTTTGGTGTTGATGGTACGGAACCCTTCGTGTGCCAGTCCGACTCGCACTTGGCCCGTTTTTTTAGTTCAATTTGCTCTCGTGTGGTCGCCTGGTACGCAGTATCCTCTATTTAGCTGCTATTTGCAGCGGCAGCGAGTGCCGCGTCTTTTGTCGTTTGAACATCTTTTTTTCGACGTTGGCGACGTTGTCGTCGTTGTTCGTCGTTGTTGATGTCGAAAACGGAACCCTATTACTGCGTGCAATTGTATTCGGTGCGGTGCGTACCTAGTTATGCGCTGCTCGTCGATTGTGCGCGGCGCGTACAATTGCGTGAGGTCGCGTATGCGCGCTCGTCGATTGTATCTAGTTCACTCGCGTCAGTCGCGCGGTCGCCCCGCGCCGAAGTGTCTTATAATATTTGGACGCTCGTCCGCTCCGCTGTAGCGCCACAGAGCAGCGCTGTGCAACAATCGAATAACGTAGATTTGTATTCGAATGAATCGAATAACGGGAACAATCGAATAATTCGATTGTTTTTATTCGCAATCGCCTATCGCTAGTCTACGACCAGTGTTTCCAATGATATAACGAAAACAAATTTTGACATGACAGACAGGTAGATTAGGTCGGGGCTTGATGGGTTTGACATGACAAACAGGTAGATCAGGTCGGGGCGTTTATTTTGAGTGGTCGCATGATGGGTCTACGACCAGTGTTTTCCATGATATAACGAAAACAAATTTTGACATGACATACGGGTAGATCAGATCGGGACGTTCAATTTAAGTGGTCGCATCATGGGTCTACAACCAGTGTTTCCCATGATACAACGAAAACAAATTTTGACATGACAGACAGGTAGATCAGGTCGGGGCGTTTATTTTGAGTGGTCGCATGATGGGTCTACGATCAGTGTTTCCCATGACATAACGAAAACAAATTTTGACATGACAGACAGGTAGATCAGATCGGGGCTTGATGGGTTTGACATGACAAACAGGTAGATCAGGTCGGGGCGTTTATTTTGAGTGGTCGCATGATGGGTCTACGACCAGTGTTTTCCATGATATAACGAAAACAAATTTTGACATGACATACGGGTAGATCAGATCGGGACGTTCAATTTAAGTGGTCGCATCATGGGTCTACAACCAGTGTTTCCCATGATACAACGAAAACAAATTTTGACATGACAGACAGGTAGATCAGGTCGGGGCGTTTATTTTGAGTGGTCGCATGATGGGTCTACGATCAGTGTTTCCCATGATATAACGAAAACAAATTTTGACATGACAGACAGGTAGATCAGGTCGGGGCGTTTATTTTGAGTGGTCGCATGATGGGTCTACGACCACTGTTTTCCATGATATAACGAAAACAAATTATGACATGACAGACGGGTAGATCAGGTCGGGACGTTTACTTTGAGTGGTCGCATCATGGGTCTACGACCAGTGTTTCCCAAGATATAACGAAAACTAATTTAGACATGACAGACAGGTAGATCAGGTCGGGACGTTTACTTTGTGGTCGCATCATGGGTCTACGACCAGTGTTTCCCAAGCTATAACGAAAACAAATTTTTACATAACAGACAGGTAGATCAGGTCCGGGCGTTTATTTTGAGGGGTCGCATGATGGGTCTACGACCAGTGTTTCCCATGATATAACGAAAACAAATTTTGACATGACAGGAAGTTAGACCAGGTCGGGGCGTTTATATTGAGTGGTCGCATGATGGGCCTACGACCAGTGTTTCCCATGATATAACGAAAACTAATTTTGACATGACAGACAGGTAGATCAGGTCGGGGCGTTTATTTTGAGTGGTCGCATGATGGGTCTAAGACCAGTGTTTCCCATGATATAACAAAAAAAAAATTGACATGACAGACAGGTAGATTAGGTCGAGGCGTTTATTTTGAGTGGTCGCATGATGGGTCTACGACCAGTGTTTTCCATGATGTAACGAAAACAAATTTTGACATGACAGACGGGTAGATCAGGTCGGGACTTTTACTTTGAGTGGTCGCATCATGGGTCTACGACCAGTGTTTCCCAAGATATAACGAAAACTAATTTTGACATGACAGACAGGTAGATCAGGTCGGGGCGTTTATTTTGAGTGGTCGCATGATGGGTCTACTACCAGTGTTTCCCATGATATAACGAAAACAAATTTTGACATGACAGGAAGTTAGATCAGGTCGGGGCGATTATTTTGAGTGGTCGCATGATGGGTCTACGACCAGTGTTTCCCAAGCTATAATGAAAACAAATTTTGACATGACAGACAGGTAGATCAGGTCCGGGCGTTTATTTTGAGTGGTCGCATGATGGGTCTACAACCAGTGTTTCCCATTATATATCGAAAACAAATTTTGACATGACAGGAAGTTAGACCAGGTCAGGGCGTTTATTTTGAGTGGTCGCATGATGGTCTACGACCAGTGTTTCCCATGATATAACGAAAACTAATTTTGACATGACAGACAGGTAGACCAGGTCGGGGCGTTTATTTTGAGTGGTCGCATGATGGGTCTACGACCAGTGTTTCCCATGATATAACGAAAACTAATTTTGACATGACACACAGGTAGATCAGGTCGGGGCGTTTATTTTGAGTGGTCGCATGATGGGTCTACGACCAGTGTTTCCCAAGATATAACGAAAACAAATTTAGACATGACAGAAACGCAAATCAGGTCGGGGCGTTTACTGTGAGTGGTCGCATGATGGGTCTAGGACCAGTGTTTCCCATGATATAACCAAAACAAATTTGGACATGACAGGAAATTAAATCAGGTCGGGGCGTTTATTTTGAGTGGTCGCATGATGGGTCTACGACCAGTGCTTCCCGTGATAAAACGAAAACCAATTTTGACATGACAGGTGGGAAGATCAGGTCGGGGCGTTTATTTTGAGTGGTCGCATCATGGGTCTACGACCAGTGTTTCCCAAGATATAACGAAAACTAATTTTGACATGACAGACAGGTAGATCAGGTCGGGGCGTTTATTTTGAGTGGTCGCATGATGGGTCTACGACCAGTGTTTCCCATGATTTAACGAAAACAAATTTTGACATGACAGACGGGTAGATCAGGTCGGGACGTTTACTTTAAGTGGTCGCATCATGGGTCTACGACCAGTGTTTCCCAAGATATAACGAAAACAAACTTTGACATGACAGACAGGTAGATCAGGTCGGGGCGTTTATTTTGAGTGGTCGCATGATGGGTCTACTACCAGTGTTTCCCATGATATAACGAAAACAAATTTTGACATGACAGGAAGTTAGATCAGGTCGGGGCGTTTATTTTGAGTGGTCGTATGATGGGTCTACGACCAGTGTTTCCCATGATATAACGAAAACTAATTTAGACATGACAGGAAGGCAAATCAGGTCGGGGCGTTTACTGTGAGCGGTCGCATGATGGGTCTAGGACCAGTGTTTCCCATGATATAACGAAAACAAATTTTGACATGACAGACAGGTACATGACATGTACAACACATGAAATTGAACTGAACCGTTCCTCCGAGATTAATATTGAAGTTTCCTTTCGTCATAGAATTTATTTTATTTTATTATATTTTAAATTTTTATTATTATTTTGTTTTAGCTATTTGTTGTTATAGCGGTAAAATAAATACACACTCCGTGAACATTTCAGCTGCCTACCTAAGGCCCTGTGACAGACGGACTGACGGACGGACAGCGGAGGCTTAGTAATAGGGTTTCGTTTTCACCCTTTGGGTACGGTACCCTGAAAACGAACCAACAAAACAAAACATATTATTTATGTAATTTATTCTTTTCACGGAGTTTTCCTTCTGTTCATGTTATTAATTATTCTGTGCCGCCGACAAAAACTACAAAAATCCGCCCGCCGAGCTATCTGCCAAGGTCATGTGACTTGTCCTGTTGCGACCCGTCCGCACGTTCCACGGGGAGGCGGATATTTGCGGCCGCCCCAATACTCGTAGTGCCCGCTAGGCTTGAGAAGGAGAATTTAGCATAATTACGTAACGACAGTCGTGGCACTATGGTTTTAGTGTCGTATTTTTGCTGCGAAGTTGAGAACCACACAAATCGAAGTTCGGTTCCTGGAAACATCACTTTTTTTATATTATAACAAATATTTTATTTATTTATGATATTTTTATTTATTTATATCTTGCTAACCGAACCTTACTAACCAGTGTCAATTATTTCGGCTTTAGATCTCAATAACATTTGATTGAGAATTTTACAGCGCCATCTATGAAATTCAGCTGATGCTCGTAGGAATTTGGTTCGGAACTTTGTTACTGTCGCGATCCCGAAAGCGATCTCCGCGTGCGGAGAGTCGTGCGGAGAGGCGTGCGCCCGCTTCGAAACATCGCAGCGGACTGAGGCTACCGAAATGGCGATAGATAGTCGCCAAGAGAACGAAAGGGAAAGGGATACTTTACGGTGCTCAGAAATTTTGTCGTAAGTCCAAAATTCATTTTTTTGATGCTTTGAATGAAAAATTGTGTCCAAATGCAACAATAATCATTCAAAAATTTGAAAATAATGATGCAAATAAAATGTGAGATTACTAGCACTGTAATTAATACCAATTCTGAGAAATAAAGCATAATGTGAAAAAATCGACCTATTTTCGCGATTTTTTTCTATCGGGCCAATGTTATGCTATTGGAACAATAATCATTCAGATTAAGCGGATATAAGTGAAGTTTCATATAACGCAATTTTAGCATGATTAGTTCAATATTCTCTGAGAAATTAAGACAAAGCTAAGTGCGATTTAGCGTCATACGGAGCCTTAAGAAGCTGGGGAATAAATGTTTAAAAACTGGTTCACCTTATAAAAAAGTGCATAGTGAAAAATAATTTTAATAACCATATAATATATGTAAAAATTAAGCATGATATGTACAAGAACGGTAATACATAAACGTCAAACTTAGTAAACGTTTAAAATCATCTGAAACTTTAAGAAAACTATGGAATAAGAGATTACATCTAAAATATTCAAGATTTTTATTAATCATAAACATTCATTGATAAATTGTTTATTTTTATTTCAATTTACGGTTGATCAGCACTTTCTTTAACGAAAATTCTCTCAAATAAATAAGCTGATACGAGTTCCAAGATGTTAAGATAAGGTCTCAGGAAAAGTATTCAAATTTATTTGGATGTTAAATTTATTTTGATTTTACATCGATGAAATAAGAACCTTTTTCAGGTGAAACTGGTTTTTCTAGTTGGGTAAAAAAAATGGAACGAATTTAGTCCTAGTATTTCAAATACATAAATAAAGTTTCAATTAATTCCCGCTTCCAATACCTTTTTGAAAACAATTATAAAAATCAAATTCAATAAATTTATCAAATGGAAATCAAAAAGACAATGGTTAAGGGAGTCCGTTTACAAGTACCTAATCCGACGAACGGTATTTATAATTCTTGTTGATACATACTATGAAAAGTGCATAATACTCGAGCACAGGGTCATACTCGGGTGCGAAGGGCGCTGTAATTACCGGGAGTGGCCTTCGACACGAGAAAGCTCTCACAGGGCGGAACTGTAATAGCCGCGTCACCAATGGCGCCCGCCCGGCCGCCGCGCGCCGCCCGCCGCGCCTCCGCCGTGGAAAAATGACATGAATAATAAGTCGGGGAAAAGTCTTGCGCTTCCGTGTTGTAACAGCTCATTATATTGTGGCTTTAAAAGTCTCGAAACAGCATCCATTTTGATGAACATAGAAAGAGATCAGTATACCTCATTAAGTGTATTTTTTATATAACTGCTTTATTACGTTATTTATAAAACACATATTTTAATGTTTTATGTGACCATAATACTGTTAGTAAAAGCGGTTCAAGGAAAAAATAATATATGCTTAGCTGAAGTTAATCATAGAAGCACATTGTCGATCTGAAATATGAAAACTGGCATTAAGGCGCAATTTTCTGAAATATTTGACAATAAAACTTAATTCATTCACTTTTTCAAAAAAGTTCAAAAAATACAGGAACAAAGTAAAAAATCCAAAAGTAACCTAAAAAGTGAACATTCAAAGCAACATGTATTAACTGATTCTTGTCACCATTGAAAAATTTTTTACATCCATGAGCATCGTGAGTTCGAAACCTGTTTTCACTCGCTGTGTTCAAGATCCTAGTAAAATCTTCGCAGGTATCCTCCAAATATTCTCGAGCACAACGCTTGTAAGTACCTGTGCCGCTTAGTTCTTCATTTTACCTGACAAATTGTCAGCCATGTCGCCGGACGCTTGGCTCCACTTCGTTTCAATCTCTATGTTATACCGACGGACGACAAAAATTAAGTGATAAGCAACAACATCAAAAACTTGGTATTCTACACAAATTATATGCTTTAACGGGAAAGCAAAATGACACATTTTCAAAAGTTATGAGACTATATTATTATATTATGAAACATTGCAAAGAAATAAAATTCTAAGTTATTGAAAAAGACAAAAGATTAAATACCATCATCATTATGAACAATTCATAATTTACTTTTTTAATGGTCGTATAAGGCTTTTTAGAAATTCAGACAATGTCATTAACCTATTTGAATTCGAACCGTTAAAAAGTAGTTTGGGACTTTTACACGTTATTTAATCTAATTTCACCGAGGCAGGTGTTGTTAATAATTATTCTGTAGTCGTTATTATCACAATTACTATCATTATGTTATCCCAACCCACCGCATTTTCAAAGTATTTAGTTGCCATGCCACGTACACCACCTACTCTTCAATGCTCGTTCATTGGACTTGATGGAAGACACGGACAATTATTTAAGGTCGCTTAGACCATATTTTATCCGATTGGCAACAACACGGACGGGTTGACCTTGCTACCTAGTAGGAAAAGAGACCTACAGATTTACATGAACTCTGAACCATGGAACAGCTAAGATTTTTGACGAAATGCACCATCCATCTAAGAATGAGATAGAAAGTGAAGCAATGGATGGAGTGAAAATTAAAGTATTGACCTCACGCATTAGAAGCGAGGTCTAGGAGCCACTGTCGTACCTCTAAGATTATTACTTTTGATGGTCTCCTCCTTACATGCGCTTGGAGTCCGAAGGTTTTTGACAACACACACATACACACACACTTGATTGGTCCATAGATTTTCCTGTTTATCATCGAATCATTTAGCGATCAATTTAATTCGAATAATTTATTTCAGTAAGCACACATCATTCCAGAATTACGACAAGTCTGCATTTATATATAATAAAAAAATGTTTGACATGAACAAGTCAATAAATGTTTGAAAATGATTGTGCCACTACGATGTGCCCATTTGGGAATGTGGAGTATTCGGATAATATCATAACGGTAATTGATTAGCTATCCATGCTAGGTTGCATAAAAGATAAAATGTCGGAAAGCGCGTACGTTCCTGACCCGTGCAGGCTGAAGCGCGGGCGAGAGTGGGTTGATGTGCGCACCCTCCGCCCACGTCAGCATCGTGCTGACTGCTTATAGAACAACACCGATTCACTTTTCGTATCTACATGCGAAGATCGTTCGTTAATAAATACGTTAATCATAATGTACCACCGACGACATAAATCTAGTAGCACCCTACGTTCGGGTTTGTTTTGCACATGTGGCGTGCTCCGTCCCCCGCCGTCCGGTCTGCAGGCAGGGGGGGGGGGCGTCCTACCGCAAGTCGCGCGGCAACTCCGCCCGATGCGAGCACTTCATAGCAATCGCTCTGCAAAGTGCTGCTGGACTTTTGAATGCGACCGTACAATAAACACGTCGATCATATAATTTGAAAAAAATCGTGTAACTTTTTCATATAAATTTGACCCGTTATTACTTATTTACCATACTTATTACCCGTTTTGTAAATTGTTCATTTTACATACATACAAATTGGTGAGTTTTTGAGGTGTTTTTTTAGGTGTACGTAGCATATCATTGTCATTATTTATCATTATGTGTATATTAATTTATTTGATAACATTAACAGATGAAAATTTTAAAAACATGAAAAAGAAAAAAACGAAGACACAGGGGTTAAGAGCCAAGGTAAAATAATTCGTCCAGCGGCGACACGTATGGCAGTGTTCCCATCACGCTTGCTGCATTGCCCCTCTGGATAGCAATGCTCAGTCTTTGTGTTAATAGACATCATTATTTATTAGAAGAAATAACCCCTGGCTCAAATACAATCACCATATAAATCCGTACGGGATACTTAAATATTTTAATTTCATAAATGCATTAACATTATTATTTAATAATTCTCATAAGTGTCGATACTTTTAGAGTTTGAATGAAAACATTACACATTCCGTGCTCGCATTCCTGTCCACCATCCTGATATTCGTGAGGTATTTCATAAGTAATAATGTATTTTATTAATTTTTAAGTTTAATTTGTTTTCAATTAAATTTAAATTTGAAATAAGACCACTAACTACTGCTCTTTGTCCGAATAAAGACAGTTTGACGAGTATTTTCCGTATGTTCGTATAAACTAATTTTACGCCCAACTATTCTGATCAAGTGAAACACTATGGCATTTATTAACCAACTTAAAAAAAGGAGGAGGTCACCTTATAATGTTACCTCAGAACTTTTGTCTGGGTAAACCGATTTTGATAATTTATTCTTGGCTACCTTGGCTCACACCGACTCCAAAAATATCAATAATTGTAATTACAACAATTGCAATTATTTTTTACTGTAAGTGCAAATTAATTGGTTTAGGAATACTTTTTCTTTGAAGTCGGTTTTTTTTTGTAATTTTTAAATAAATAAATGATGTATAAATAAATTAAATAAAAATAAATAAATAAGGATTATGTATGTATCCCGTCCGAGATCGGACGAGGCCGCATTGTGGGTGAGCACAATGCTGCCCCGAGCCGCCCGCCCGCGCCCCGGCTTCCGACTTCATGAGGTGGGGTTTAAGGAAAATACTTTGTAAAATTACCTCCGAATTTATTTTCCATAAGCCCAACCATTTTTACGATGCTCGGCGTGTCTCGCTATTTTTCGTGTAAACAAGTGATTACTAAGTAAATTTTGTAATTTAAGCTTACCACAGATTCGACAGCACCGAAAAACTCTCTTTTATTATGATCATAAAAACATATAATTAAGAGTTATAAAAACATATAATTAAGAGCTATAAAACATATAATTAAGAGTTACATAGAAGAAACCACCAAAGGAACATTCATGTTGGGTACCTATAAATACGTAATATATATTTTTTTTTTTATTATTTTTTATTTTATTTATAAGGCGCCAAAACGGTTGTACACACAAATTATTTACAGAAATATTTAGATCAAAATTAACTACATATACAACCAGCAAAAGACACACAAGTACATTACAGAATAGATACATCACATAAGTTAAAATGGAGTTATAAACCGAAAGCAACTAATCCAGAAAATATCAACACATTGTTAAATATGTATCTGAAACTATAAATGTAACATTTTAGAGAAAAACATATTAAAAAAAAAATCCTTAATAAGACATGACATAAAAGTAAGCATCAAGAGAAAAATAAAATGAAACAAAATTAAACAAAAATAAAATTAAACACAAAAAAAAAAAATAAAATAAAAAAACCAAGCAGATGAAATAGGCTATGTATATCTATATAAAAAAAACATAAAACTTTGTAAAACTTCTATGAATCCAACAACCTGAGGGTTGACAGCACTGCAAAAGTAAAAGTCTTAACTAACATCTATGTTTTATATCACTTTAGCTATAAAATCCTGTGAGGTAGGTATCAGCTGGCTTTTCTTGAGAGAGCGGGTTTGGAGCAGCGAGTAGGAAAATAAGGAATAAGTTGAAGTACTGAACAAAATACATCTTACAGTATTTTTGTAATGGAATAAAGTTACTATTTCTCATAATTCAACTCGCCAGATAGAATATGCTAAACGAATTGGTCGTGCAATGCGTTTTTACCTGACTTTGGCGAAGCCAAAAGGGTTATATTTTTAACCGACTTCAAAAAAGGAGGACGCCGACTCAAAAAATATCAATTATCGTAACTACACAAAAGGCAATGATTTTTTTACTTTTTAGTGCTTTTTCTTTGAAGTCGGTTATTTTTTTGTTAAAAATAGTTTTTGACCGGCCTGTGTATGTATGCTGGTATGAAATAGGATTCTGTTCAAATCAAATTTTTATTTTCGACTTTTTATGCAAGAACAAGGCGCAGTTCTTCACCAGATGTAATAGAACTGGTAATATTTTATTTGACGCATCCAATTGTGTAATATGGATCTAATGGAAGATATATACAAGCAGGAACTGAAACTATAACAATGCGTTTCAGCTGCCACTCCCGTTTTCCGTCCTCGATGTCTCCAGCTGTGTACCTACTCTACGCAGAGAGAATAGCTTAGTCCTGACATGTTCGCTTCCTCAAGTAGCGGACAATCACTCGCTCTCGAGCGGACAATGAGCGCGTCACGCACCGCCCACAATGCCGTAGACAGAGATTCATTACCGCTAGGTTTTTGTATTCAACGTTCGGCTAAGACTTAGGTTCATAATTCAAGCTTACGCGGCAAGCAAAGTATCCTATCTTCATTTTGAAGTCGGTAAGTAATCCGTAAGTTCGGATTCCGCGTAAAACGGTCTCTGACCAAATTTTATTTCGTAAAGATTGTGGAGGGAAATATTTTTATATTGGTTATGTAATTTTTTCTATACGTCTTTTCTTCTTAATTATTAAATGACTTTAATTGTTTCAAGCTGTCAGCCACCCCTTTCATCTAATGACAGCCCCAAAAAAACACAATTTCGCAAACTTGTTTTACCTAGAATTTCCTATTGGTTCGTGAATTAAAAAAAAAACAATACTTCTTGCGCAGTCGGATATAAAAGGTTTTTTATTATTCAAGAAATTCACCCAAAAATTGCAGTTCCGGAAAAGTAATTCAATACATGTTACGTACTTATATAATCTGGGTCCGTCGCAAGCAAAACAATTCAGACACTCTTGTTTCTTCATATTATGTCCCAATACATTTAGTGAAGTCCCAATCAAGGGTGCAATATTTGTAATACATCAACGAACCTTCTCAACTTTAACGCAACTTTGAGTCAAATTTTGAGTTCACAAAAGGAATTAAGAATAAGTCTAAACGCTGCAGACACTGAAAAGGCACATACGCCCTGGGAAGAGCGTAATAAATCAATATGATATTTTGAATTATGTGAAATCGTGGATCTTTTTTTATTGAAACTACTGTAAACATTCTTACTGCATTAGTGGAGACGCGAAGGGCCCAAATAGTACTTATTGTATTTTATACTAAGTTTTTTTTAAAAATAGCCTTTCCTAGTAGTAGAAAGTATGCTTCTAATGTGAAATTATAAATCTCATCGTGATGATTTTCATGAATTCATTCTCGTAATCATATTAAGGTAATCAATTATAAAAAACTGGTCAAGTACGCGTCGGAATCGCAAACGAGTACGTATCGTACAAGATTTAACACAAAAAATCATGACACATATAATAAATACAAATATAATAAAAATAAATACACACTGAAATGTTTTGCTACCTACCTATTACGGTTCATGAGATGCAGCCCTGTGACGGACGGGTGAACGGACGGACATAGGAGGCTTAGTAATAGGGTTCCGTTGACACGCTTTGTGTACGGAACCGTAAAAAAGACCGAAATAAAACCTGTACATTCTGGTTTTACATGTATTTAAAATATTTACAATCACTAGCGTAAGCATGCTATATTAACGTAGTGCAGGACAACAAACCACCGTACCGCTGAAGGCCGGGAGGACTGGAGGAAAATTGGAGAGGCGTATGTCCAGCAGTGGACGCAAACACGCTGACTGACAGGACAACAAAATGTTTCTCGTAGAATTTATACTTTCATTGAAAAAATATTAAGCAAAACAAAATGGATGAAATTTCTATTTAAAATACATTAACATTTCATATTATACAAAATATATGTATGAAATATCTCGACAAATAATGCATGCATTTTAAACTTTCTTCGGAAAGTTGCATAAAACTTCAATAATTCGATACTTATCTGAGCCGTTAAGAGACTGCAAACATTCATACTGAGTTTGATGAACACATCGAAAAAATCACATAATAAATACTCCTGCACGTTACATACCTACCAGAGAAGCATAATATTAACATACAAATTTCTACAGAGACAATACAAGGTTTGGCGACAATGGCTTACGACTAAGATGCCGCCATAGAAAAGCCAATCCAATCTCGAAATCGACCTCACTTCCTTTCCGATTGGATATAGTAACTAAAAACGCACACGCTCCTCTTTATTCTAAAATACACTTTAATCCAGTGTCAGTAGGTTGGATGTTTATTTTCGCTGCGACCTCGAGCCCCAATCGTTCATCCCCAGATATTCATGTCATTTATGTGAGAAGTTTATCGCCTCCAGAATCGGCGCTCGGGGGCGGCGAAATTGTCTCCGCACTCGAACTCGATTTAATGCGAGTATCAAATGCGCGAAAGAAAAGCAGGATTTATCCTCACACGCGTTACGTTGAAATTAAGTCGTATTTTGGAAAATCATTGCGTCCTAACTCCTAGAAGATTCGGCTTTCGTTTTGGACGATTGGTTGGGGAAATAAATTCTTTAGATCCTTTCGATTCAAATTCTATGGCTTTAACAAAACTACTAATGAGATAGATACAAATAATAGAATGCACGACGACTGAATACTATTTTTTTTTGCGACCTGACATGGATGGCTAATACCACACAACTACCGTTATGATATTAGCCTAATACACCACATTCTCGAAGGAATTAAGTGCCATGCCAGGACCTTCCCTTTATGAGCACGGCTACATTGAACTGGGCGGAATACAAGGAAACCGCTTCGACCATATTTTCTTCCAATGCGATGGTACCAAACCGGGCGGGCTTAAACCCAACTACCTAGTAGGGGTTTTATATGGATTCCAAACCATGGAGCAGCTCGCATTTGTGTCTAAATTCACTTATCGAACTCGGAAAGAGAAAGACAGTGGTGCATGTCGGAATTGAACCCGGGCCTCTGGTACGCTAGGCAAGTCCCCGCGACACTAGGCTACGAGCCGGTCATCAAACCTTCATTTTGTGCTTCTTTTATGGATACACATCCATCTAGAAGACGGATTTCCAGCTCCTTAGAAATTTCGTTTTGTCATAAAACCAGCTCTCTCACGAGAAGTGTGTTTTTCTACTTCATGAACGCCACATCGTTACTTCGGCATGAACAGAGTTTGCACAATTTCCAAAGCTATTCACCACGATATTACACGGACGATCCATCAGCTTACACATGATTGCTTTTGGCAATATTGTCGCCCATTGGCAGAAGCCAACAGGCCCATACAAACCGATATTCTGTCATATAGTGTCTGCCGTTGTCGCAGCCGCTTTGAAAACTTAGCTGTTTCACAAATTGCTTGGACGTCGGCCTTCACTTGTAATAGCGGCGAATCAGAACCTGGAGGTTCTGCTTTGCCGCTACACCAGTGCGGTATTTTTTTTCTAAACAGGGTAAACTTGGAGTTTATTTAAAGTTTTTAAGCAAAAAGCAGCTTAATGGCAAATTGCTTTGTTATTTACGGCCATCCGAGTAGCCAAACAGTTGGGATATTTTTTAAGACATTTAAGTTTATTCTAACATGTCCTCGCTACTGAAAGTGTTCTTTTTCATCAATTAAATATGACATTTTAAAATTATTAAGAACAATTATTATTATTTATTTAAATCATCACGCCTAATTTGCCTTGGCTAACGACCACTGGAGTAACCGTGTCCGACACTGGCGGCCGTGGACAGGAAAACTCAGTGTGGGAAGACCACCCGCCGACCCGGTGCGTCGGCGGAAAGCAGTGGTTCTGTGCCGCCGAGGGCCGGTTGGACATGAAAAAAATTGCAGAGGCGTATGTCCAGCAGTGGACGCAAACACGCTGACTGCCTGACTGACTAATTTGCCTAGCCTAAGCTGTCATTGAACAGATGAATAAGGAGGACCATGATAGAGAGAAATGGCGCGCGTTGGAGGAGGCCAATGTTCAGCAGTGGACATATTCGTTAAATTCACTCCTAAACTTAGACTTTATTTAGATTTAAAAAAACCACCTAAGTCATGTACTGAGTTAGATACGACAATTTGTTTTATAATTTATTATTGGTTGATTAGCCTCTTTTGAATGCGTCTAAATTTCCAATATGGCTCCAGCACAGATTAGTCGAGGTGTCAAGTCCACCGCTCTGGATGGTGCCAAGGTGTCAAGAACATTCAACAGAAGTGCATTGCCAAAGCCTCTTTGTTGTGTGACATCGCCTTCGCCTTATGCAGCCAACTGTCGATGCATCGCCGCCCTCCAGAGGCCGTGCACTTCGGCGCAGCCGTCTCCGCAGGGAGAATACACAGACGACGACGTGCGTTGTGATGGTACTAATATAATTTGAAGTTATTACACCTTGTTCACATACACATTGTTTACTCGTAGTTTTTAGGTCTTTGCCTTAGACGGTTAGTAGAAGTTTTGGCAGTTGTGTTTAGGTATGAAATCATAATTGTATTCTCATTAATGTGGGCGGAAAAAAAATCATAACTTACAGCCTTCTTTGCGGGTTCTTCTTCACTGGTTGATAGAATCCGCGGATCAATTAAATTGTGACATAACTTAGTGTAGTTTGACTACCGGAAGTTGAAAAAATAAATGAAATTAAATAAAATGAACACCATTGCGCTATACATAATACACAACATGTAATAAACACAACATAATACAATATAAACAATAATAATAATGAAACAGTTTCATGCACTGTGGATACTATAGCGGCTCGTAGCTTAGGGACGCGTGGACTTGCCTTTATTTCTCATTCCGAGTTGGATGAGTGCATTTCGTACAAATTCGAGCTGTGCACCATGATTCGGAATCCATGTAAAACTATAGGTCCCCTGGGAAGGACGGACAAGGCGATGATATAACCCCTTTCCATTTCACGTCATCTAATGAACCTCACATATAACCCATGAATATCGAAAATGGATCTACTCCCTGAGCGTATACACTTTATGTATATTAACCTGGGGATTTATACAAACATTTATTGGATTTCTTGATAGAACTAGGATGTAGCGCAGGCTGCCTGCGGTCTGTAGGTTTCTCTGATCTTATTGGGAAGTTTACCAAACCCAGAATGGTCAATGTTTTCCCTTTTTGAACTAGACATGAATGGTTGATACTACGCCCACTGTTAGACCAAGCTACCTCACGGGAACTAGGTGCTAAGCAAATATAAGTGAGACAAAAAAATTAATAAAAAATAATTGGCGCAATTTTTCTCAACATTTTTTTTATATCTGTTGGAAAAAAGATACCTAAATACAAAAACATTCATATTATTTAGCCATCATCTTCCAAAATACATAAAATCCTTACCTCGGATAAAATAAAAAATATCAATTTATATCCCATTGCTTCGTAAATCGGCCGTCCCGAGCAGATCAAAGAGCGGAAATAAGTTATATTCCACTCCAGGTCGCGGAAACTAACGAAGTGGTCGGAGCACCTGGCTCCGAAGCCTTTAACGGTACCCTCGCTTCGGCTGGTACCCTCTTGCGCGAACACGCCTTCAAGAAAATCTGCATAAAGCTGCTAATTTGTGAATCGGGGCACGTTGCTCGCGCAGAGCAGAATGGACAGTCCGAGTTCTCATCTCAATTGGCGTTTACGGAACTTCACAGTTACGTAAAATCGTCAGACCTGTAAACAAACTCGAACTAGCTATTTGCATAAAAAAAAACCGGCCAAGTGCGAGTATCAAAGGTAACGGTGCTTTTCAAAAACATATTAAATGCATCCGTATACAACATAGCAATGTGAGTCAAGCTATAACTCTCGAACTAGGAATATCTGTTAGTAGGTCAGTGTATTTTATGTCATGCCAGGGCCATCTCTGTATTTGTGTATGGGTACATCAAACTGTTAGGATTTCTTTACTGATGCTTGGACCATCTTTCATTAGATTCGAAGTTGCCAACTCGCGCGGGCTGTACTACCAAACTAAACTAAGTGTAGGGTGACCCTAAATTTAAAAGCAAAGGTTCATCAAATCCGATCGATAAATAAATAATTTCATTTAATTTCATTAATTTAATCTTTTTTGGTAGTCAAACGTTACGTCACAAAGAACCGCGGATTCGATGAACCCGCAAAGAAACTTCACGGGTTTATTTATCCGTCCACAATTATGAAGTGTGTATACACTTAGATCTAAATGCTACTGCCAAACATTTCCTTGGTATCGATTTAATGCTTCGGTGCACATCCAGATACCAGTACCACGGGAAATGCTATTCGACGCTCCGTAACCCATCCTTCTACCATCGCTCAACAGGCAGGGATGTCACCCATTCTCGGTCCACATTCCTCCTATGAGAACCCTCCAATCTAGTATATCCTTTATCTAAACGTTCGAATAACTGTGGAATGCACTGCCTGCCGAGGTAATTTACTGTAAGTACAACCTGCAGTCTTTCAAAAGTAATGAAGTGGTTGTGAGGTTATTAGCCATCCATGTCACGATTGTTTTATATTAACTCATATTAGCGGTATACATTTATTTGATAACATTATAATATAAAAAAATTAACAACATGAAAAGGTAAAAAAGGGAGACACAAGGTTTAAGAGCCAAGATAAAAGACTTCGTCCAGCGGCGACACGTACGGCAGTGTTCCCATCACATTTACTGCATTGCCCCTCTGGATAGCAATGCCAAGTCTTTGAGTTAAATAACTTGCTGACATTTTGTCTCCTGTTTCTATTATATATATTAGCTACTTACTTTCAAAATTTTCAAAGCAATTTTTGTTTTATATTTTTACAAGAATATATAATAATCAGTCTAAAGTTCCGTTTGGACTTTCTGGTGCGTTTCAGTAATATTTTTTATCAATCGTTTTATTGCATTTAAATTTAATGTGTTTTATGAATGTGGCGGCTTATATAAATGCGGACAAATGCTCTAAGCATTCATCGACCTCTCGCACTTCTGTCTTCTTGTTTATGCGGAAAGCAAATGACAGGGAAAATTAACCCTAATTAACTAGATTCTTAATGAAATTGACGTGACTCAAGGAAACATCGCACGGCTTCAGAATTACATCAAGTTATGAGATGAATTCACCTTCAGAGAGATATTCCGGTCACGCGTTGACGCCGACTGCTTGTGTCAGTACACCTTGCTCGTTTATTAACAAACTTTATTCAAACAGGTTATTTATATGCTCCGTGAGGACGTAGTAGCCAACTTTTGAAATGTCGAGGGTTATATCATATTATGAAAGTTTTTTAATATGTGTGATGCTGCAAAGGATATGTTAAAGACGGTTCCTAGAAGGAAAGCTAATTAAATGTAGCTAACAGCAAATTTTGTATTTCCATGGATTTCATTCCATAGTATTATATTTTAAATAAAAGTTCAAATGCTCAATAACCTATACGAAATCCTAAAACGTTGGTTAAAAAATTCATTCCGTCCCTACTTATATTATAAATGCAAAATTGTGTTTGTTTGGTCTGTCCTTCTGTAACACGTTTCGACGTAATTTATTGCATAGAGATAGTTATTGGGCCAGAGAGTGACAGTGGCTATTGTTTATCCGTGAAAATAAATCAAAATAGTTCCGTGCAAATCCGGGTACGTCAGCTATTTCAATATATTTCGGAAATAAAATAATAGTTGAGCCTAGTTTTCATTTTAGGTTTCCTTTCATTTCCGGGGAAGACAAATTGTGACATATTTCAATGACTTTTACTATTTTATGGTCTCAAAGGTATTTTTCTTTCAGCTTTACACTGACGCGAGGTTTGACTGAGGTTTGAAATCAGACCTTAAGGTTTTCGCAATGATCTCTATCTTGTAGTTTTTTTTTTGCTATTTTTGCCTTTCTTCCAAAATAAAACATAAATCATTTTCAATCAAAAATTAAATGTGCATTCTTGAAGGCTTTTCTGAATAACAATTTTTAATTAAGAGAGTTACTGTATTATACATAGGTGTTTCCTGGTACGACACGCAGCCTAGATCGCTCAAACGCGTAGTAACAGGACCTCTAGAGTCCTCGGCTGCCATCAGCACCGATGCAGATATCTCGGCAACACAAAGGACCGAGGAGACAGCGTCAACTATCAAACGCCTGTTCTATAAGTACTGACTACATTACCCTGAAGCCAAGGTTCAATCTGGTATAATTCAATGGAGAAGTCATCTTGTTTATTCTTGTCTCCATGTCTATTACTGATAGAGATATTTGAGCAAAGAAAGTCATCATTAACCTTGCCAGATATTATTAGAAGTTTTTTTCCGTTTACGCTTATTTGGGTATGTATTTCTTTGTTATTATAAAGCACGGTGTTAATTCATGGTCCTATATCTATAAGGTCGGTACACTATGAAATGCATTCCCTTTATTCCCAGTATTTCCCTGTATTTTCTGTTTTCGCAGACCCTATGAAAGGCTATGCTTGCTGGCATAAAAAGGTAAAACAATTCTTAGGTTTATAATGTTGCTTAATTTTTTATTTTATTTACAAACATTCGGTTTCCCGGACCGCGATGCTGTTTTGGACTGACCATTGAAGAAAGCGTCATCACTTAAGGCGCTAGGACTAGCCAACTACTCGCGCCATACAAATGCACTTTTTAACAAATGTAATAATATGTATTGAAACGCTTCAGCAAATCCAAATAGAACTCCAGACTGATAAAGGATTGTTAATATTTTTTTATTCCATCATTTATTTAAATAATAATAAAAATAAAAAAGTTGATTTTTCTCATTAGAAATCTGAAAGTAATTCGATTTCTAGATATAAGCAAAAACAGCATATATGCATAAACAAAAAATTCCATTTGCTTTTAGATTTCTACATTTAGTCAAAAAAGTTCGGAAATGGACACCGTTTCCGCAATGTATTTTGTATAGAAAAAGGAAACATACATTAAAGAAAATAATTCGATTCCTAGACAAGGAATCATATATTGTAAGAATGACAGTTATAATCGTCAGACTTAGTTAGTTAACTTGGGGTGCCTCGTCTAACTTTGCGATTTGGCTAGTACCAGGCCCTTAATATTAATGTCCTCGAGTAACGTTCGATAATGAATAAATTTAAAATTTTAATACAATTGGCACAATTAAATGAAGATATATATATATTCACCTTCAAAATAGAAAAAAAAATATGACCTAAACGTAAAAACGTTAAACTTTATCTACATAAGACATTTTAGATATCCATTGCATACCTACTTAATCTTTAATGTCGCATGTCTATGTAATAATTTGTGGTATGATTCCCAAATTTCAGCGACATGTCGCTATTTATGGAAATATTGTATTTACTTTATCTTACAAAATCCATTGAATTGAACATTTTATTGTCATTATCTATCTTCAATACGATACCTGCAATTTAGTAGTTTAAATGTGAATGTGAACTATTAATAAATATTCCCCTAATCTCATTCAAAGTAATTCATAGCTTCTTTGATCGATGTAGCTCAATGCCGCTGCCTTTATAAAGATAGGATTTTTCACACGGAAATTATTCAGATAGCAAGGACTCGAGCACGTCTCGCTACCAGCTAGCAGCCGCCCACCGACATCACGCCGCCCTGCGCTGCTCCGGCACGCGGTGGGTAGCTGTGCTTTTCCTTATTTTCGCTTCCGGTTGTCTACTTGTTGTGCCAACAACGTCAACAATCAAATTCCCGGGTGATCCGATGCATTGCTTGATATATTTTCAGTTAATTATTATATAGAAGCACGCTCTTGTAAGCCGTAAAACTAAATATTATTGTTTTCTCCCACGCAAACCTTAGATCAAATTTAAATCTTTTGTTCAGCGCGTAAACATGAAACCTTAAACTTTGGAAATTGAATAATTTCGCCGTCGCCTGATGATTATTTAACAATTTCATAAGAAAATTGCGCTTCACAAATATAACTTTTTCTCAAAAATTCATTGATTTAAATAAATTAATTTGTAAATAAATTTGTCGGTGAATACTACTCTTGTATATGTATGCATATATAGTATAAACAATCAATCTTTTATAGCAGAACAATCAGAAGCAGAATGTGTGCGACCGACAAACAGAGCCGGACCTAGGGTTATTTTTTTTTGTTTTTGCGACAGGACCCTAGCAACAATAAACAAGACATCTTAATTAATATTGGTAAAACAGGGAGCTGCACTGCACTTAAATGGGTTTTCAGTATATCCATTTCAGAATCCTTCAAAATCAAATGGTTTACTTACGCGTCTATGGATATCCTACATAAGTAACTGCAAGTAAAGTGGGTTAGTGTACTCAGTGAAGTTAAGTAAATACGTTGTTTACTTGTCGGTTATTTCCATGTGTCTCTGTGTGGGTGAGGGTTGGTGTAAATAGATGTCTGTGTTTGCCATGAAGAGGATAGTGAAATCGATAATCACGTCTTTAACCTTTCCAAATAAGTAATATTCTGCCTGGAATCAATATCTGCCTGTTTTTCTCTGCTGATTTTTAAGACCTGATTACTATGTCTTCGCTACTTAATATGAAATAGTACGAAAACAGTTATCATAAAGAACATATGAAATATCAATTTCATCCGTGCCCAATACCAAATAGGTTTTTTATATAAATCGAGGGTTATGGCGTGGCCTGGCTTACCTATATAATATGTGGCCGACTACACCCATGGGCTAACTTTCACGAGAGCGACGAAAAACATGCAGACTAGCCATTTGTTTCGTCACACCATTTTCGATGGATCACAGGTTTTTAAAAATACCTCGATAGGGATGGATTTCACAGAACTTGCATAATGGCTTATTTCTTAGAGTAGGAATATGGACAGTATATTAGTGCTATTTCTGTCTAATTCGCTTTGAGCTAAAGTATAATGTAGACGGAAGAATAACATCATGCAGGTTCAAAGATCATTTTTAGACGATAATACCCACAAACGGAGCCCTACGGAGTTGAAAGTCATTCAAATTCTGGGATTTCTCAGGTTTGTCTTCGAAATGCTTGTTAAAAAAAGTATTATTAAGCTGTTTATAAATGTATATAAACCCATATTAGCAAACTTATTTTTGGATTAAGAGGGAAATACAGTGTTATCTACACATTCAGTATATTACAAAACAGGATTATTCCATCCCGTCTGCCTCTGGCATTCCTTTCACTCGAATAGGAAATGAGTAAAAATCCGCTTGAAGCCTCCGAGTCACCAAATGAACCTTTTTTTCACTCTCGTTTGTAAATATTTAATGATTGGTTATTTAGGTTTACCTTCAAGCAACCTTCTTTTAATTTTATTCCGTGTCAGTTGCCAAGGGTTTGTATGTACAGCTCATTACAAACGAGTTTTATAATTTTACTTATTAAATTAGAATTAGTATTGTATTGTAACACGTGTTACTACAATGAAATTTTATATTCATTGAAATTACGACAAATTATAATTACCAAAAAAAACCCGACGGCGAAAAAAAATTTAACTTAAAATTGACTTAGTAAAGGAACTGAAAAGATAGAAACAAGTTGAAAAATTAAATATTTGTTGTGTTTGAATGATCATGGTTGACAGTGTTCACAAACGCGGAGGCATCAAATAGCCCGTTCCATAGTACGTTCCATAGTATTCACTGTGGATTTAGTAGCGATTTTATGGATTATTTCGGTGGAGCAAGAAAATACGTGGTGGGATAATTCCAATATCCTACCTTTCATTTTTATATCTAAAGTGAGGTTTTTTCGGTGTCACCAATCATCATGAAATTTGCATAGGTACACTTTCAATGAATTTAATAACAAAAAAATATAAATCATAGTTAATGTATTTGATGCACAATATGAATTATATAATGATATATTATATATTTCTAAATACATTCCATTATTAATGACTAGCTATTTTCTTAGTGATATGGGTATAGCAAAAATATACTTACTGATACAAATTATAATCTCCTAACTGTCATATAATAAATATGAAAGTAAGTTTGTCTGTTTCGCGTACTCAACCGATCATCGTGAAATTTGCATAGGCACACAATAGAAAATATAAATCGTAGTTAATGTATCTTATGCCTCCGACTGCGTTTGTGAACACTGTCAACCATGATCATTCAAACACAACAAATATTTAATTTTTCAACTTGTTTCTATCTTTTCAGTTCCTTTACTAAGTCAATTTTAAGTTAAATTTTTTTTCGCAGTCGGGTTTTTTATATTTTTAAATAATTTGTTTTATTTTAATTATTTTTAGTTTTCGTAGAGCATGCATTTATCATTTAAATATCTGCACGTTAATACATTCCAACGAACGTAAGGTTAGGTATTATTATGGAACCTGACATGGATGGCTAATATAACACAACTACCGTCATGATATAAGCCTAATTCAACAAATTACAGAAGGAATTAGGTGACAAACCAGGACCTTCCTTTATACAGAATCACGGCTGCACACGGATATTGACAACGATTGATTGCCACTTCGACCATAGTTTTTCCTAATGCAATGTTACGAACCCAGGCGGGCTTAACCCTGTCACCTGGTAGGGTAAGGTGACCTACAGTTTTACATGGGTTCCGAACCATGAACAACTCGCAAAATAAAGTGGTGTATAACCGATGCGAGGATTTGAACCCATAACCTCTTGCATGAAAGGCAATATTTTAGTCCCTACACCACGAGGTGTAACAAATAGAGTGTTTTGATTGATATTAAAACAAAACTACATCTTCTAAAAGTTTTTTGATGTTATCTTTAAGGCTTTAATGAAGTCATCAGTTCATAGAATGAAATTCCCTCATTCAACGAATTTTGATTATATGACCGATATATACAAGGTTTTAGTGGAGGTATGGTCCAAACGTTAACCACGTATTTCTTGGCATATTTGAAACAAAAAGGCTATACATTTTATGTGTAGGTATTTAAAATGTATGGGGAGGATATTTTTCAAGTCGTACAACCAAAATATCATCTACCTTTTTAGCACCAAATATGCCGAGGAATACGTGGCTAGCTTTTGGACCATATCTCCGTTGACACCCTATATATGTTTTTTTTAGAATCTCCCTCTCGTCATCGTTTATTACAGTTACACTAAATTTATAAGCAAACAAATTTGTTCGACACTCAAATCCAGTGGTTATATATACAGGATCCGTCACTCGAAGTGTTACCAATTGAAAATGATGTTGTTTGGTTAATTGAAGTATGGTTCGTTAAAAAAGATATCACAATAAAACATTTAATTTTAAGACAATCATTGTTATTGTTTTATATAGCCTCCTTTGATCCATAGATAAGAGCTTTCTGAGACAATGCTGAGTGTTGTTGGAACGTCCAGCGTTTCGTACTGCATTGTTTACGTGCCCATGGTATGAGCGCCTCATTTAACACCTTTTTCACACACTTGCTGGTTGACTTTGACGCCCTTCTCGATAAACACGCGTAAATAGCGACCATTTGCGGTCACTGCAGCCCAGACCATAACAGAAGCGGGCGCTTGCTTACGAATTGCTTACTCCATCGTCTAAATTCTCGTTGGATTTGCCCTGTAGCCAAACACGAAAATGTTGTTTGTTTATATACTGTTAGACAGTAAACATTTTTTCATCTGAAAAAACAATGTTTTCCAGATCGCCACGCAAGACTTTCAGTGCTTGAGCTCTTTGTAGTCGAACTGCCTTCTGCGCTGAACATAGATGCTGTAATTTTTGTATTTTATTGGTAGGGCCTCAGTTGCATTTCTTTTTATTTCAGTATGCGCCGATTACTTGAGTCGGGTATTGTCAGACTTTTCGCAAATTTTGCAGAACACTGGTGAGCATTTCCTTGAATTCGAGCCTTTAACTTCCGAACCATATCATGTGATACTGCTATTTTCGGAAGACCGCCTCTATGCCGTTTAGCAATGCTCCCTGTTAGGTTATAACGATTAATGGTTCGATGCACTAAACTTTTGTTCACACGTAAATGTCGGAGCTCCCGAGCGATGACTGGTTGTGATTTTCCGGTCAAATACAAAACGATCACAATGTTAGGTTTAATATCCATTGCGAAAATTTATTATACAATTCAAATTTGTTTCCGCTCTTTTCGCCCACTTAAAAACAATGAAACAAATTGACGTTTCACCAAAATTTGGCGCGGTGTCATTATTATTTTGAAAATAGAAGTAACAGTTCGAGTGACGGACCCTGTAGCAATCGCTTTGATCACAGGATTTCATCCATGTATAAACTAACTGCTAGTTAAAATTCAATAAACTCCATAATAACCATGATTATAATATTTATATCCACTACTTCATTAGACTGGAAGTTGTCTCTTGACTGACAGCTTTGAATGTGAGTCAAAAGCATTGTTAAAGCCATTTTTATTTAATTATTGTGCTAGTTAAGTTCCAGTTTCACAGATTAGAACTTTAACTGGATGCGGCGAAAGAGACCTGGATTCATCGTTTGCAAATATATGTGGGCCCGAGGTCCACAATCGCCCGATCGAATGTGTTACCTTGAAGCTTATAAACTGTTACATCCCAACTGAGCGTTTATTGTTTTTCTTGCCTCCAAAGCCCATCAAAATATAACTTTTCATGATTTAATCCGTAGATAAACTCCTGGTTTATTATTTTGAATAATATAACGGGTTAATAATATGTGATATATGATGATAAACCCAACTTTGGCATGGCCGTGCTTTTTCGTCCCACTGATCCCAAGGACGCACGGTTAAAGATCAGTGATATTATGATGACGATCATATCTTATGTACCCTATGTAACAGAAGCCCTCATCAGGGGGCTGACGACATCTTCATAGAAAGTTTTTTCTTATCTTTAGTAAAGCTATTAGATATGCCGGTGATGTCGGTCTATGCGGCGTCCGAGAATTTCGAAAATCTATCTGACTATCGCCCGGATCCACCACTTCCAGTTATAGACATCCCAAAGTTATCTTTCGGTTACACCATATAAATATGCAATGTAACCGAAACTACATTCCATATAGCTGGAGGTAGTGAAAAGAGGAGTATATGACCTGAGTTGGTGTGACAAGCGCGCTAGCGTAAACAAAAATCATTTGAATTCATTTTTAACGTTGAATATTTTGATGATTTTTGGAATTTCTCATTCCAAATTACACTTAAACATATAAGTTGCATTCTTTTTTGTAAACTATTTAGAAAACCCTTTAGTTTGATACCCCACTCGATAGGTTTCAAGGAAAAATATATTTGAAAACACATAATTTGGCGCCAAAAATCGGCTATGATTTTTTTTTATAATTTTGATATACCCAGTGTCACTCTCACAATTAAGACAAATCTAACGACACCTCTCAAGCCAAAATCCATCAAGCCGTTTAGGCTGTAGGGCGTGCCAAAGAAATATACATACAAACATACATACATACATACATACATATATACATACATATATACATACATACATACATACATACATACATACACTCGAAAAACATAACCCTCCTTCTTACATATATACATACATATATACATACATACATACATACATACATACACTCGAAAAACATAACCCTCCTTCTTTCGCAGTCGGGTAATAATATTTTAAGAATAGAAGCAAATTATTAAAAAACAATGGGCTGCGAAGTTAACAAAGAATAACCGCAATCATATTTTTACTGAAAATTCAACAATTATAGGTTATTTCCACCAAGCGATTGCGCAAAACGAGTGCGACAGAAAACTTATACCAACTTTTGTTAAATCTACAGTAGATTCCTTAATATCCCAAACATAATTAAAATAAAACAAAACAAGTAATGTAGCATGTTTTCCATTTCCCCGTGAACACCAACAAAGTAATTTTCCCGCGACGATATCGCCGAATCACACATATCACCCGACCCGCTGACCCCGAGTCGACCAGACAAATAGCCAAAGGTCTTTTGTACAGGTGCGTTCCGAAATCAGCTCCCGCACACCACCATTCGTTTCGCCTCGAGGGATAAAAAAGAAGTACTCGTGCATACATATTTTATGCGGGTCTGATTAGCTGTCGGCCGACCGTTCACCTGACAGATGGGGGGAGTAGGGGCGGCCAGGTAATTGAATCCAAGCGGTCAAGTGGCGCCCCCGTCGAGCGTGGGTGGATCGTATATTACGTAAGACGATGAGAATAGAGGAACGTAGGCACGAATTCGCACCATTCAAAAAGTGATTGTGATGGCCGAAGAGATTAAACATTTCTAAAGATGTAGGAAAGGCTGATTAAAGATATTATTTTCAATGTCTCCACTATTTTCTATTTCGTTTTTAGGGTTCCGTACAGAAAGGGTGCCAACGGAATCCTATTACTAAGCCTCCGCTGCCCGTCCATCCGTCCGTCCGTCATTCCGTCTGTCTTTCACAGGGCTGTATCTCATTAACCGTATAGTTAGGCAGCTGAAATGTTCACAGAGTATGTATTTATTTTGCCTTCATAACAATTGGTAAAATTACAAAATTATAAAAAAGCCATGCAAAAAAAACGTGTTTTTTTGTTTTAATCTTGTACGTTATTTTTTATGCAAACTGAAATGGTACGGAACACTTCGTGTACGAGTCCGACTCGCACTTGATCGCTTTTCGTGATTGATTTCCATATGGACCACGAATTTATGAAGAAGAAAATCATAGCGAAGAACCCTACCACTTCAGAATCGTTAAGTTTTCTATCAAAGCTAGATGACACAGCGATGGACTTGTCATTCATTATGTGTGCCATCACTATAAATTAAAGGGGGAACGGCAGAACGTCTAAAGTGCAGATCGTATAATATCATATTTTAACAAAATTTTAAAACCATGCACAACGTATAATCGGCAGATCGTATAATTTTATAAGTAGTGCATATAGAAGTTTAAAAAATAAAATTACTTATTTCTCCATGCATAACGTTAAATAGTCACAACGTATGAAATTAGAATCTTTATTTAACAAAAAAAGAAAACCATGCATATCATATAATCCAAAAACTTTTCATACGATAAGCGCCCTTATACTTTTAAAGCGTATACTCGCACGCGACTTTTCGACCGTCTCAGCGTAAGGTGGCCTTTCGAAATTGTATCAAATTGTTATTCTTTAACAAATATCGATTCGTAGCAATTTCAGCCTTAAATGTATCGTAATTAGGGCGCTTTATGCAGTATTTCTTGGCTTATTATACGCTCTGCATGGTTTTCTTTTTTTGTGTATTCACGTTAGGAATATTATACGTTGTGACTATTATACGTTCTGCATGATGAAAATAGTTGATCCTATTTTTAAACTTTCTTTATGCACAACGTATAAAATTATACGTTGTGAATATTATACGATATGCATGGTTTTGATTTTTTGAAAAAAAAATATACTTTTATACGTTGTGAATATTATACGTAGTGAATACGACTCAAATTAAACACCGTTTGGATTATAGTAGTCAACCACTGGGTACCCTGAGTCTGGGTATTATATTTTTTTATGCGAACTAACATTGGATGGCTATTACCAAACAACTAACGTTATAATATTAGCCCAATACACCACATTCCCGAAGGAATTAGGTGCCACGAGAACGGCTACTTTGAACTGGATGGAAAACGGACAATTTTTCTTTGCCGCTTCGATTATCTTTTCATCATATTCAATGGTACCAACCCAGGCCTTAAACCCACCACCTAGTCGTTTTTCATGGATTCCGAACCAGGGAGCAGCTCGCAATCGTGACGAAATGCCTTACTTACCCAAGTCGGAAAGAGAAAGAAATTGGTTCATGAACGGGGCGAGGATATGAACTCAGACCTATGGTATTCTAGGCAAGTCTCCGCGCCACTAGGCTACGAGCAAACTCGAGCAGTGCTCGGAAACAAAAAAAGTCACCCGTTACTGTTTTCATTATTTTGAATGTAATAAGAGCGAATTTAAGTGACAAAAAATTTGTATATTCATAATGTGGCGTTGATCTCTTACTAAATTCCTTTATAATTATCTAATCAATATTTAAAAGCAACTGCATAAAAATAAATGTGTGCTATGTTTCCAATAAATCAAATCTATGAAATATATGTCCCATCAGATTAGTTTACGTTGATTACGTTGACGCTGGTGGTGCTGAGATAAAAATATATTTGATAGAGTTATGTGCGAAGGAACTCAGGGATCAAGTAATATACTAATGAGTTTTAATAATTCATTTACTTTTTAACGAGATTGCTAAGGTCTAAAAAACTTAATTTATCCTTATCAAAAAGTTGAAGTCATGTTTATTAGCGATAACTTTTATTCAACTAACCTTCGCCCGCAGCCATGCCTTGAAAACTATTAAAATTTAATTACTCTTTTTTTTCTTAATTTTTCGAGTTAATCTTAAGAAATACGCTAATTGCTAGGTTTTTTTCACTGCTGAGTTGCCGACATATAAAATAAGAAAATGTTTTGCGTCAAGGACAAAAACAATAATTGTTCTTAGGTAAAAATTATTCTTCAAATTAATTAAGAAAGCGAAAACAATAAAATTATCCAAAACGTTTTTTATTTTTTAAAAATGCGACCTATATGTATATTATTTCTAACATAATTTTAACATATTCGATCCTTAATATGTTGATTTATAACCTCGTATCGTATGTACATGACTAAAGTAAAGCAAACATTTAAAAATGATTTGTGAATATTTACAAATTCGTTTAAAAATTTGTAAATATAATTTTTTAATCAAGTATACATGTAATACAATTTTCATGATGGACCCTCTCCTGTCACTATTTCTGCTTGATTTCATGTTACCTAAGATGATTTTCCAACGGATTCTCACAATACAACCGATCGACCAATATATACATTTCTGAATATTATTTGTTACAAACGTAAATTAAGAAAAAAACAAATAAGAAACAAAAGTATCATCTTAAGCCTAAAATAAATTTTTCGATTATTTTTTATTGTTTAAATTAGATATTTATATTTTCCTTAGGGCCGATTTTTCAATCCTCAGATAGTATGTACTTACCGGCAAATCAATGTTTGTCGAAAGCTGGATAGTCATTGTCGGAGAAATATATCTTCTATCACAATTATCTGACTATAATTTTAATGATAAACTGCAGCTTCAAGCCAAATGTACATGTGCCTTCAGGATGCTAAATACTTAAAATGAAGTCCTTTATCAAAAGCCATTAAGGAGCCAATTGAATGAAGCCAACTCGATCGTACGCCGACGATAAGTCCGCCATTGAATCGACTCTATCGAGCCAAACAGCGCGACGTCCTTCCTTGAATAGAGTCATCTTACCTGATTCCACCTTTGACTGTGGTTTCCAAGCGAATGGCTTTTGCTAAAAGATTGACTTTAGTGTCGTATTCCTGGAATTTTAGTCAGGTAAACGATCACCAAATCCACAACCATATTATTGTTTGCAGTATTTAATGTAAATGTCTTTAAGGGGGTGTGTGCATCAAATTAGAACTGTAATATCCACCCCATAGAAAATTGAACGCACATTAATTTAGAAAATAAAACACTATTGATAACGGCCAAGAGTTATTCAAACAAGTTTGGCACACACAATTTGTGTCAGCCTCGGTAGCCCAGTGGCGTGACGACTTGTTTCATTTCGTTTTATTTAAACGTTTTTTGTTGGTGGTCAAACTCAACTAAGTTATGTCACAAAGATCCGCGGATTCAACCCGGTAAAGAAGAACCCGCAATGAAACTTCACGGGTTTAAATATCATATATTTCCATCCACAATTATTGCTATTATGTAACTGCCAAACAATTCATTGGTAGAACAGATTATGGCAAAGAACAAAGAACAATAGAAACAGCCACCCTTAGTTTAAATTACTTACAACTAACAAAATTACTAATGCAATGATATAAATTAATGTAATTTATAGCATTACAAGTATTCTCTGGTGCTAAAGCCATTATCAACTCAACCTATGTCAGGTGTAATGTAATAATTATTAAGTATAACGCTTGCGATTCGATAAGTTTGGTGAACCACCTCTGGGCGCGTTTCGTTTCTGGATGGGTAACCATTTTCAAACCCTTGAGGCTGGCCGTGGTTGGGATTCCACGTAAGCCCCCTTTCTTACTTACTCAAAGGTTCTCTCACTTACTAGGTTCCGAATCCCGCCCATTGAATGAACGATGTTCGAAGCGGCAATGAAAATTGTCCATGTTTTCCATTCAGTTCAATGTAACCGAGCAAAATAAGAAAGGTCCTGGTATGGTGCCTAGTTCCCATGTGGTGTGTTAGGCTGATATCTGACGGTCAGTTCGGTATAAGCCATCCATGTCCAGTTACATAAGAAAAATCTGCGTATTTACACAGGTTTTAACAATATAAATAAAATTAAAGACTAAGAGAAAACAATAAAAAAAAAACGTTACTTCACGAATAAATACTTTAAGAAGAAATCCAATTGAAGAATCAAACAAGAGAGATAGTTCACCATTTTAAATTAATTTTCTAATTGCGAAGGTATTATACAAACTAGGGACCTTCAAAAATGGTCTGAAGAATCACCACCATCAATATTTTCGCAGCCCCTGTGAAAATCCGGATGCCCACGGGCGTTGTCGGGCACTCTTTGAGGTCCTGGCGTATTTCATACATATGCAGCGCTGTACATAACAACAACAATATTAAGATTTGTGTTAAAGTCCAGGCATAATTAGTCATACATTTTGATTTCATTGTCGTATCATGAAGTAAAGTTGCGAATTTTTATATGAATAGGTATTGAACTTAACGTTGCTTAAAGTATGTGATTTAATAGTTTGATTATTACCACAAATTAAAATAAAAACAACGAATGTCCCAGGTTTCATAGCCTGTCCTCTGACAAACACAACGTTGTCTTGAATTAATTACCAGTGCTTACAATCAATTCGTACAAAGCCATCCCTAGCTACGAGTATGTATCTTTATCAGCAAAGACTGATTGACTCTGTCCGCCGCCAATTTTGCGCCAATCAGGGTTATGTAAAGAATTAATTAATTTAATTGACAAAATGTCCTCCGGGATCGAGCCCAGTCGGTCCGTGACGCCCCCCCCCCCCACCGCTCACCGCCCCTCTGCGCTCCTTCACCCCTCCGCCTCCGCCATCGCGCCAGCAAATGTTTTTTATCGTTAAATTACATTCCATCGCTTTAACGTTTATGTACCCATAATTAACTTCATTTAAAATAAGAACGAGCTTTTAAAAATGTGCAGCTTTAACTTGCAAATGTTGTGCTACTCGTTTAATAGCGCGTTAGCTGTAACATTTAGAAAAATAACCTATGGTTATCGCTGGATGAATTCGCTAAACGAAAAATACGCCCTCTGCACTATCTATGTACCGACTAGTTGAAATGAAAATATCATTTATTTGCTCGTTTTACATAAAACAATGGCAAAAAGGAACACTTAATACCAAATGGCATTCTCTACCTAGGGTTCTACTACTTAGGGTTATCGGTTATAGTGCCAATCGGTTTTCGGAGAAAACTGGAAATATCCACCGAGGGTCAGGTCGAGCCTAATATTGTAAAAATCTCACTTAAAATTTTTAAATAAAGAAAAATATTATTTTTCCAAATAACCGCCCAATTAATCAACGATTCAACCAAACATATAACACACTAGCTACGGTACCCGGCTCCGCTCGGGTTAGTGTCGGCTAAATTATCTCATGGATAAAAAGTAGCCCACATGACTGGTCCAAAATAGGGTCAAACTGGTCCAGGACAATGTATCCATGTACCAAATTTAATCAAGATCGTTCGAGCCGAAATAGCATGATTTAATGAGAAACATCCAATAATTCCCATTTAGAGCTTCGTTGACGTTTGGTGGCTATTTAAAAAAAAAACATTTGCCGCGAGAACCTTTCTGCACTTTCACTGCTACATTGCTTACCTAAGTAACGTGTAACGTAGGTAAGTTTTGCGTGGACTCCAACCCACAGCCAGCCTCAACATCGAAAACAGTAACCCATCTCGAACCTGACTGCTCCCAGAGATGCTATACATTGATAAAATACGCATATAAATCAGGTAAGTGGTTCGCATGTTATAAGACTTTAAGACTCACTACTTACCCTTCTGGTAATGAAGCGTTATATTATGTAATCTACAAGTTTTTAGTAGAATCAGGCTAGACGTAGATACAATGCACATCTAAATCGAGTAATTGGTTCTCAAGGATTTTATTCTGTTGGTCGCTCCTCCGGCGATTTAGCGTGATGCCAAGTAGTCCTAAAGTTGCAGGAAATACCAAGCCGTACTTTAGTAAAAGTAAGCGCTGCCGCCGCAAAGCCGAGCCGTGCATAGCATTGCAGTTTGTATGACAGCCCCATCTTAGCGTAAGCGGAACTGAATTCTATTTAGCCAATCCTAATTCCCGGGTAGTTAAATGTACATGTACTAAGTTTTACAAATCGCTAGTGCCTTGAAAATTCGCCAAACGGACACCAAACAGTCACGACGTCTGCCCTCACGTCCCCCCCCTCCGCCCGCCGCCGCTCCCCGCCACCGCCCCCGGCCCCGCTCCCCCTGGTGTGAAGTATCGCTACCGGCATCGTTTTCGCAGCCCCGTGAAAGTTCTAAAGCCCATGGGCACATACATTGTAGCCTATGTGTTATTCTGATGTATAAGCTATATTATTGTAAAGTTTCATTAGAATCCATTCAGTAGTTTTTACGTGAAAGAGTAACAAACATCCATCCATCCATCCATCCATCCATCCATTATTACAAACTTTCCCCTTTATATTATTTATTAGATGTGGATTTATCATATATTTCCATGATTGTAATTATACACTTTCTTTTATTTAAAAATGAATCACATGATACATTTTGTGTAACTCAATTGGTAATATTTTCTGGTACGAAAACTGTTTTAGTTTACATTTTTTGATACAATCAGCCTCAAAATCCTCTAGCGAGGATGGAAGGGTGGATTAGAGCGACCGAAAGTCATTCTTATGGCGGCAGCGTAGCCACGAACTAGTTCGCTTACGAGCTCGGGGCGCGCAACGTCGAATGTTCGTTGCACTAAACACAAAGCATCGTGTGGAGTTCTTACGTGTCGCAACTTCATAAAATCTAAGCGAATTCGTAATCAAAGTTACTTGCCGGCACTGCATGTAAATGTATGTACGCCGCCCCCATACAAACGAGCTTCGGTTTCTACACCCGTGTCTCCGTCCTCGCTGCTATTACACTAAGGGTCTACCGGGCCAAGTACGAAAAAAAATGACCTAATTTTTCCGTGCTAATTCTTGGATTCCTAATTTTTGGATTACGGTTCGGAACTTTCAGTTCTCCTCGACATGAGAAATTGAAATAATTTATCTTTCTTGCGAAAACCTATCTTTGTTCGATTCATGAAATACCTGATTTATTTAAAACATTCTCTTCTTGGCGCGTTTGGGGTAGAATTGTTTAAGTTTATTATGTTTTCCACTGCATACGCCAGGACCTCACGTAAGGGTGCGCGACGAGGCCCATGGGCTTTCGAACTTTAACGGGGGCCGCGAAAACTATGCCGTCCGGCAAGGTGGTTCTTCCCAGCATGTTTGAAGGAAACACCTCTTCATATATTTCGTTCATTTCACAGTTTTCCGACCCGATAGTTAAAGATTCTAGAAATTTAAAGGATCGGTTGGCTCTTATTTTTGGAATGTCGACAGTGCAATTCCCTGCCCATTTGGCGTTGAGCGATGGTATTAACTGTTGCATTTTCTTACCCAAGCTTTGAGTTCCGGCAGTATTTCGATGTTTAATAAATCAAGATCAGACAAAGCCTAGGACTGGCTGCGGTGACGTCACCCGTGGTAATGTACCCCCGACCCCGTCTCCGACGCGGCGTGTGGCGAGGGCACGCCGCCAGCGCCACCGACCGGCACCAGACGGATATTACATTTTTCTTTGTGATCTAATACGCATCGCCCGGGCACCGGTGGCTTGAGCGCTTGGGCGCTTAATTTAAAAATATACAAGGCTACGACCGTTTTTTATGTAACTGGATATGGCTTGCTAATATCATGCTAACTATATCAACCGAACCCACCGCCTTCCCGAAGGAATTCGCTGCCATACCTTCCATTCAACAGCCCGGCTATATTTGACTGAATGAAACACATGAATAAATGTTCATACCCGCTCCGACTTTCCATGAAATGTGAAGCAAAATCTTTAACTTGTTTTACAAAATTTCCACCTGCAAAGATATCACGTTACAAGAATGATTGATGATTATTATGAAGTTAGATCCATTTAAATCTCAACCAGATTTTTTTTAAAAATCGTTTTAATTACAAACCTAATTCGAAAAAGAGTGCATTAAAAATATTCGTTTAACAAGTTATCACAATAGGCATCGTATCGTTTCCATACCAAACATAATGTTTCTCGCCCCCAGAGACGAACGTCTGATTTGAGCGGATTCGTTGCCAAAAGCTGATTCGCTTTCGATGGCAGCACGCTAATCGAATGAATGGGTTTGGATGGCGGCTGCCGTATACACTCAGTAAGACTTTCAAGTTGCTTGAATATTAAGCATACCCTACGAGTACATGTTCTGATTTTTTTTATCTCTGTTGAAGTTACACTTCACTGTAAGCCTATGTGTTGTTATTGCATAATATGCTTTCAATTTACGCGAATCTGGTAATGTTGGATGTAGCGGCAGGGACACCGGGAGGGGAGAGAGGATCGTTTCCTTTGGTGAAGGGTTGGTGCTCTCTTGGGCTTTGCCCATCACTCAAATAAAATTGTCAAGTCGAATCATATTTCCCTTGTGCTCCGAATACTCTTATTTTATGGAACTACATAATTAGTTAAGTACATATGAACTCAAAATTTATATTTGGTTTTTCCAGGATTTTCACTGTAAATAAATGCTTATCGTATCATGTAACATACTTAGTTTCAGTTTCAGTTTCAGTTTCTTTATTTCCTCCATTAGATGTATATTACACACTCGGATTCGTCATTTTTTTTTCCTGTCGGTTCGATTACTTCTGGCGAAGAGGAGCCGACAAGAAACTTCGCCAGGTTGGTCATTGTATTATTATTTTTTCCAGTGATACTTACAAACTAGTTTACAGTGATTGATTGATTACTACTGCTCACAAAGAACATTATTATAAGAACATTATATACATTGGTGAGGAGCAAACTCTTGACTACTATAATGACATCTTATTCTAAATTAATAGGAATTATGATCTAAATTATTCAGGTGTAAAAAGCCATCGTCATTTTTGATATAAGGTAATATCAAATTAAATATAAGTTAGTAAATAACTTATATTTAAGTAAGTAATTTGCTTAATATTGCCATGTCTTACTGCCATGTCAAAAAAATATTTTGTCATATGTCAATCTAGGCCCATCGTGTTGATAGTCAAATGAAATAAAAAAAAACTATACCAGCTTTGCTTCTGTGTCCCAAGATACGTCACGTTATTTTTCTTCTTATAATGAATACTGTAACAGGCCTTCTGCCTTTACACATTTTACAATGTATATTCAAATAAAGCATCGCTATAGCAATGCTGTGTTGTTGTGAAAATAAACTTGAGATAAACTCAAAAGTAAATAGTTTCAAATACAATACTTTCGTGATCCCGAAGTCTCTGTAGCCTTCGAATCACCTCGTACAAGTTGCATAACCCCACAAATCAAAGGAGAGGCCAATCACTAAAAAGTTGATTGAATCGTCGCCTATTTGGCGGCGGCTCGGCGCCGCGTCGCCGCGGGGCCCCGGTCGTATGCATGGCCGGTTGATTGGCCTAAATGGAAATTTTCGCCGACGATATTTCACGGTTGCGGGCGCTTGAGGGCAATTCCACCTTGCGGTAAGCGAAGCCAACAAAGCCGCCGGAAGGGCTGCACCTAATCATAGCGACGCGGAGGGGGCTCAATATCGCTAATGGGGTTTGGTTACAACATTTCGAGGCCGCCAATCCAATAAATGATCATTTTAGGGCTCCGAACCCAAAAGGTGCTAACGGGACCCTCTCACTAAGCCTTCGCTGTCCGCCCGTCCGTCCATCTGTGTGTCAGTAGGTTGTATTTCATTAACCGTAATAGGTAAATATATTCACATTGTGTATTTCTATTGTCGGTATAACAAAAATAGTAAATAATATTAGGGCTTTAAATGTAGAAGTCTGCGAAACTCAAATTAAAAAAACATTAAAAATAAAAATATTAGAAACGTGACTTTTTGGCATGGTACGAAACCCTTCGTGTGCGAATCCGACTAGCACTTGTCCGGTATTTTGTTTTATTAGAGAAAATATTTGTAGTGAATTTTTTTTTTATTTTCGAATTAGTGGGAAACCGATAATTAGTTATATAAAGTTTTTGATCTAATGTAAAGGAAAAAAAAGCAAATATCAATACGTACAGTCTACACCAATCGTAAGTAGATTTAATGCTGAATGTTTAATATATTTACATATATATTTGATCAATTTAAAAAATGCAACAATAACCTTTTTTTATGACTACAATTGTATACTTTAGTTTTTTTCACTACCCAACTTTTAACCAATTCAGGGCGATTGCGACTAAACCCCAAAATAGGATTTTTTTAAATCACAGGAAACTTAAGTGCTTCATACGTTCAATATTCAAAGATAACAACAATTGGAGTTGGTCATATGAATATGATAAGAAACTCCTGGAATGGTAGGTCCATCCACGAATATCCATTCCTCTCTACATTCTACACAGTTTTTCTAATTAAATCCATCCAAGCGTAAATAACTTTTATTTTCCCTAGTTCCCGCCACCGTCGAGCGGGTAGGTCAGGCCGCCCTACAAAGAATACATCGCGCTACGAAGTGAGGGCGGGCGCGGGCGCGGTGGGCGGTGCGGTGGTCGGTGCGGTGGGCGGCGCGCGGCTTCTTGTGCGAAATAATGTTCCATTACACTTCCCGATAGTTAATTTGACGCGTCGCCGAGCGCGGTCTCTTAATCCCAGTGCAATAACCAGCCAGGAATATTGCCCGCCCTGGGAGCCGCGCTGTACCGGGTAAGGATTCACGGGGTGACAAGTAGCACGGACAATGTGTCACATCGGGTGAGATCAATATTTTGATTAGGGATTGCGATAACTATTTTATCATTTTCAATACGATTATTTGTGTGAATGAGAGCACAAAAATAAACACAAATTACCGATTTTTTTCTGTGTTTTCTTTTGCGACATTTTGTGTTAGATTCAAGGTCACTGATCGAAACTGTGCGACTTAAGGCGGAATCAGGACTCAAAACTTGAAAACTTTGATTACTAATGAAATTATTCAGTTATTTGTAAAGACATGCAATCTGTTAAAAATATATGTCATACTCTGATCTTAAAACTAAAAATCTTGCTTAAATTGTTTTCTGTAATTATTCCGAAAATGTGTAACAAAGAACTCAAGCGTCATTTACATAAAAAAAAAAATATTTTAAGAACCGTTCATCTTTTTGATTTGCAAGTATCTTTACAATCTTGCATAGCTGTCTTGTTTTTTATGCATGTTTCGACATCTTAGAAAACAATTAATAATTACTCATATTTTCTTTACGTTTAACTGTTGTTGCCACGCGAATCTGATTCAAATTGATTGTTATTTTAATTCACATGCGCCAGTTCATCACAGTCACCTCTGATTTATCCCACGAACAAATTCCACGTTGCCTGTTATCTATGTCTCACCTACACTCACTCACACACTTATTCACACTCTCTTACTCAAGGAATGACAGATACTCGCGTGAAACCTTCTCCAACGAGTCTCTCTAAATTTGGCCCTTTCTAATTATTCCAATTATAGTGCAATGGCACAACATACAATAAAGCTACGACGTCATGCAAAATCGAGATGAAAGCGATTCACATTCACCCGTCCGTGCAAATTCCATGAGTACAAGGACAGAACTCGATTTTCCCCGGAAGTACAAGGTCCAACACCCATACCGCCCAAAACACGCATGAATACGGATATATTCAATTAAGTTAAGTTATATTAGGTGCATTTTATAATTCACACAAATAATACATACTTTTAGATGTTCTGGGTCTTGGACTTTATGCTTTTTAGGGTTCCGTACCCAAAGGGTGCCAACGGAATACTAAGCCTCCGCTTCCCGTCCATCCGTCCGTCCGTCCGTCTGTCACAGGGCTGTATCTCATGAACCCTAATAGATAGGCAGCTGAAAATTCCACAGAGTGTGTATTTATTTTGCCGCTATAACAACAAAAATAAAAAAAATATAAAAATCAAATCCGGCCCCTATAGAAAAAACGGGATTTTTTGTGTTCAATCTTGTACGATGGCGCGGAACCCTTCGTGTGCGAGTCCGACTCGCACTTGGCGGGTTTTTTGGACTTTATGAAGGCGACCCCGTTCACATAATAGCGAAATAGAATGGAAACAAAAATAGACACACGAGAACGTCACTATATGCTGCAGAGCGAAGCCGACTTGACCTGCACAGACTTGTCGCTCTTCGCAAATTAAATTCCACGCTGCTTGTTTTTCTTTGCGCGACGCTGATTGAATTGGATTCGCACTTTTTAGTCTTCGCGTAACTCGAAAATCAGAAATGGCGAAATTAATGGAACCTACGCTTCGGCCGCTTTTGAACCGTTTTTCTGAATAACCTGTGAGTGGGTTCTAGGAACATTTTTCAATCAGATTTTTTTTCGATTTTGCATATATTTATTTATTAATTTGATAAGAGTCCAGCCAGTCAGCCTGCTGATTTCCATTGTAATATATATACAAATATGTACCATTTAAATATTATAAATTCTAAAGTAAATATCTCTGTATGTCACTCTGTATGTCTCTCTGTATGGCTCCGATTTTGATTAATTTAACTATAGAGATAGTTCGGACCTTGCAGAAGGACATTTTTAGCGAACCATTTTGTGACGAAATTTAAACTCCAAGGGGGTGAAATTTCAGGAAATAATTCGGTTCGACATAAGTCCAAAACGACATTGTCCCGAGCGGTGCCGGTTACTTCAGATAGTATAGGATAAATTGATGGTAATATATACGTACAGAGCCCAAGCCCTTTTCTGTGAGGTCCTCACGTGCGCCATATGCCGCGCTTAACATAAAAAATGTTAGGTTAACGACTCTCTTAAGCCCTTCCGTACCAATACTATCCGTATTTGATTAAAATATGATCAAAGCGGTAATTAAAAATTTTCAGTGTTTTCCATCCGGTTCAATATATCCATGCTAATTAGGGCAGACACTAGCATGGGTAATGCCATGACGATGGGTTTGGTATGCATACATAAATATCCTCGAGTCCCGTTAACAGCTCTATCAGGTAGCCCTGTGGTATGATGCCTTGCCATTCGATAAGCTGGTTAAACACTTCTGAGCGCGGTTGGGTTCTGAACGGGCGACCATTTTCAACCGTTGAGGCTGGCCGTGGTTCGGAATCCACGTAAAACTGTAGGTCCCCTTCCTTACTAGGTGGTGGGGTTAATCCCTTAGTACCATCGCATTGAATGAACATTGTTAGTGTTTTCTATCCAGTCTAATGTAGCCGAGCAATATAAGGAAGGTCCTGGCATGGCATCTAGTTCCCAGGTGGTGTGTTAGGCTAATATCTTACATAAAAAATCGGTTGTCTGTAAAGTCGGTTTACGGACGATAGTTGAACGTGAAAACGTCATAAAAAATACTAATGGAATGGTTATATATCACTGTACAATATATCACTGAACATATATTTAATACCGAAATAATCATTACCTTTATCGCCGCAATTATCGTTGCTATAAACAATTGACAACCATCTTGACAACACATTCACTTTTTACTGCACTGCATACTTGACGACAACATGTAAATGTATTATTGTATAGCAGCTGTCCACGCGGACGCATCGCTCACTCAAGAAGGAGAGAGACAAATGTCGAACGCTGCCGAACGCGGAGGCCGGTTTTGCCTCTTTGTCGCTCGTTCCTCGCTCTCGCTTGCACTTCAAGCCTTAAATGGAACGCCTCAGAGCGTGGTAACGCCGCATGAGTCATGTTCTTTCGTGCGTGCAGCCTGCTCCATCGAATTATAAGACGTTGTCACGTCAAAACATAAGGTAAAACACTCATTTTACTGATCACTAAAATGCCACAATATCTACTTAAAAGGCTTAGTAAATTTAGCACGAGTTGGCGCATGCGTAAACATATCGGAAGCACCTTTCCTCACTCGGCTCTCGGATCGCTCTCGCCGTTACTTGGTAGAGGAAAAATAAAGGGAGCCCGAAGATTATCTCAAAGGAGTGAAGTATTATCTCCGATAGACAAAAGACCTCGGCCGGAAGTCGAGGGGGTTGCGGATATCCAGAATATTAAGGGCGCGATAATACTGAGCCTGCGAATGATAGAGAGCCCTCCAATTTTCTCGAGACGGAAAGGTTATAATTTAAGGGACAGGGTTGGAATTCATATTTAATCCAAAGATTTTGTGACACTCTCCACTTTTATTAAATCATTGGCATTTCATTCGTGGCACCGACTGCGTACTTCATCATCCAGGTTGTACCGTACTGATATCCTTCTGCATCTCCGCCACTTGAAGTTTTCAGTGTTCTTTTTATGTGTTCTTTCACACATCGTACAGCTCGTGGTGTAGGAGCTAGAACACTTGCCTTTCATGCGAGAGGTTGTGGGTTTACATCCTCGTCCCGCTCGCACGACTTTCTTTCTCTTTCTGAGTTGGATAAGTGCATTTCGTTATGAATGCGAGCTGTTCCATGGTTCGGAACCCGTGTAAAACTGAAGGTCCTCTTCCCCTACAAGGTGGTATGGTTAAGCCCCCCCCCCCATGTTAGTACCACCGCATTGGATGAATCTACTGTCGAAGTGGCAATGAAAAATTGTCCGTGTTTTTCATCCAGCTCATTGTGTGTTCCTAAAGGGAAGGTTCTGGTATGGCACGTAACTCCTTCGGTAATGTGGTGTATTGGGCTGTTATCATGAGTTCTGTGGTACTCCATCAGTGCCAGGTCCCATAAAAAAAGGTTAATTGAATTGGAAAGAACAAAATAACATCATATCTTTTTTATCTTTCACATTAATAAGAACAAAACCACGGGTCTGACGTGGTCACAATGTGTACCCAAGTCCCAAAACAATAATAAAGATAAAAAAAATAACAAAACCATTTTACACAACGAGTTTCATTTTACTAGAGAATACAGTGTCCTTAAGATAAGTTTCCTCCAGGTATAGATATCGCCCGAGAAGCCTAGTAAGTTTCTCATAACGATCTCCAGCGATGGGCCCTCGAAGAGCGAAGATATCTTTGAAATAAGATACCGAATGAGATCATTAAAACCGGATCCTAGCAACGTGGGTTTATCCGCTTCACTAAGATGCGCAACAGAATATACACAACCAGCAATGTCACTTTTCTCACACACGGCGTGTAATTAACAGTATCAGATAAAACTAATGCTGAGATACCTATTTGTTATTAAAGCAGCAAAATAAACACACACTCTGTGAAAATTTCAGCTGCGTACCTATTACGGTTCATGAGATACAGCCCTGTGACAGACGGACGGACGGACGGACGGACGGACGGACGGACGGACGGACGGTGGAGGCTTAGTAATAGGGTTCCGTTTTCACCCTTTGGGTACGGAACCCTAAAAGACGAATCCGAGTGTGTAATATACATCTAATGGAGAAAATAAAGAAACTGAAAACTGAAAACGAAATTCTATAAGCTATATAATATCTGATTTATGATTTAGACAGGTATATTTGTTTTTTATTTTTTGTTTTGTAATAATTGTCTGCATATATTTAAAAAAATAACAATAAATACGTTGTTTTCTATCCTATTGACTGGATATTAATACTATTTGGCTCATTGTTGACGAAATCATGGAGCGATATATATGTAAATGCAAATCCCGCGTTCTTCTCTAAGTGCTTAAAGTCCTCAGATTTGTGTTCAATAAGTCCTTAACTCCATTCGAAAACTGTCTGAGCGTTAGCAAAAATGCTCAATGGAGCCCTTATTGAACGAGGCCTCGCATTGTTCAACTTGACAATCTATATTTTGGTTAATATTACTTAATAGCTTACATTTTAATCGCCGCTTGAATTTTATTTCAACCTGCGTAAAATAAGACATAGGTACATACATTTAGCTGTAAATAAGTACTAAATCGTAATTTTTTTAATCGTGCAAGTAAACTACGGGAACAAACGCTAACGTTAACTTAAGGCCATCCGTCAACATAACCTTGCATTCAGTCGTTAAATGTTTTTAATTTTTTCTCAAGGAAAGTTTTGCTGAAACTTTTCATAAAAATAAATCATATCTTTACGATTTTTTTTAGTACTTTCTATCAGTGCACAAGCAAGAACGACAAAAATAGAAACCAATTTGGGCAATTTTCTTTGGCAGTCGGCCTTAGACTTATGCACACTACTCATAAGAATTATGCGTAGTCATCATTATTTTCATTTAAAAGTTTATTATTTTGCTGATTAAGAAGTGAACGGTTTATGAATTTATAAACGGGTTTTTCGAGATAGGATACAAAAACTTCAGGAATGGGAAACACGTTAAAAAAGCCAGTTCTTGCCAGTTCTTCTTCGCTGTGATTGGTGAATTGGATAATGATAAAATATGACAAACCCGAGTGTAGCGTATGATGAATAAACAAACACACAAATAATAGTCAATATACTCATCCATATAATGGAAGTGTAGTCACGTTTTACTGATAAACTGACTGTAGTGCCGGCCAGTTGGTTCGTTTACGAATTCGGCACGCGCAACATCAAATGTTCTTTGCACTAAATGGCACCTGTACAGTTACGTGTCGTTGGAACTCAAGATCACCTCGAGTGAGCGAAGTAGTAAGCGGACTGACTAGCCGATGCTACCTCCAGTGTATGTATTATCACTTAACGGGGCCACTGCCACTTCCGTCCTTACATGATAATTCCGGGTAACAAACTTATATTTTCAGTGAAGGGACAATATTATTAACGCAATAATTCGCAAGGCAGACGTGTCCATATAATTAAGTTACTAATATAGGTACTTACGCCTTAACTCAAAAGGCAGTAACCACCGATTTTTTACGAATAACTATTATTAATTTAGATAAATACGAGCGTCAATACCTAACGATATCAAACATGTGCAAATGACTTTTAAAAAATGGTCGCCAGCTTCTTAACCATGATCAATGTAAATTATGTAGTTTTCATGGATATATAAATATTGTTTTAGTAACAGGAGGCGGCGAGGAGTGAGAAGTCCTATCCTAGGCAAGATCTCGCTTTAGATATATTTTTCGAAAGAAAACGTATAAAAAATAATTCTTCAACGACTACACATTCGTTCAAGGTGCGGGGATGTGTCTTATTGGTAAATTTTACTTGTGCCTTGAGCGGCTCGTAGCCTAGTGTTGCGGGGACTGGCCTAGCGTATCAGAGGCCTGGGTTCAATTCCGACATGCACCGCTGTCTTTCTCTTTCCGAGTTTCGATATTTTCGTCCTTAATGCGAGCTGCTCCATGGTTCGGAATCCATGTAAAACTTTAGGTCCCCTTCCACTACTAGGTAGTAGGGTTTAAGCCCGCCCGGGTTGGTACCATCGCATTGAATGATCGAAGTGGCAATGAACAATTGTGCGTGTATTCCATCCAGTTCAATGTTGCCGTGCTCTTAAAGGGAAGGTTCTGGCATGGCACCTAATTTTTTCGGGAATGTGGCGTATCGGGCTAATATCATAACGGTAGTTGTGTGGTATTAGTGCATACAAACATAGTATTACGTACTTATTTCCCAGATAATTTTAAGTTTTATTGCTACACAATGCAGCAGACCGCACCACAGACAGCGGAAAATGGATGAGGGTGCTAGACTCTCATTTCACGCCATCTTGTTGGCAAGACGAACACTAAAAGGGGTATTTATGCTTGGTCACGCGTCCAAAACGGACATTATTCTTCTTTCAAGCATCTAAAAGTAAAATATGAATCAGTTTTTATAATTCAACTGGGCTTATATGATTAATTTATTTAATACTTTCATGTGTCCAGCTATGAAAGTATAAAGTAATATTTTAGACGATTGAATAACATTTTCAACAAAATAATCGGAAATTAAGTTAATAAGCGAATTCAAATTAAATCGAGCTTCTGAGTACTTTCTTTGTTGTATTATTGTTTTATCTATTAAGTTATATTATATTATTTTTTACTAAACGGCCGACATCTGTTGATTTTAAGAAAATATCTGCGCTACGTTAGCCCGGCATTTGTAAAGCATCTGCTATCTACCGGAAAGGACAATGCCCATTTGAAAAGCGGAGCTAAAGACTAAGTAAACTCCTTCCGAAAAAGCCTAAATTGTTGGAATTCTCAATTAATATGAAGATTTATGGTGTGATTGTTTAGTTGCAGGCAGATTGAAAAAAAAAGGTTTGCTTTGTATAACAAACATTTTGTAATATTAAATCCGACAAGTGGCAATGCTGTGATTAAAACTAGTGTTTAAGTATTAAGTGTTGATGTTACTATATTTATAATTACAATTTTGATTATGGGTACATGCCTGAAATAAACTGTTATTATTATTATTATTATTATTAAATAGTGTTTTGACTTCCAATTGCACAAAACGAACCACGATTAAGCAAGTCTCCAACAGATGTCGCTCGCAACAAGCTGTTTTTAACCGACTTCAAAAAAGGAGGAGGTTATCAATTCGTCTAAATGTTTTTTTTTGTTTTTTTTTTATGTTTGTTACCTCATAACTTTTGCCTGGGTGAACCGATTTTGATAATTAATTTTCTAATGAAAGTTAGTGCTTCCCAAGTGGTCCCATTTTAATTTGGTTAGGTTAGGTTAGGTTCGGTTATGTTAAAATATTCTTATTCAGATTCTTATTCTATTCTTATTAGATTATAAAATATCTTATTCATCGCCGATGCGGTTAAGAGAGTCGTTGCCCTATCAATTACTTATACCTGTTAACTGAGGCATGCGGAGTGCATTTCACCTCACAAGCCTCTTTCAGCATCCGTTGGGCTACAAGCTGGTTAAAAAAAAGGGAAGGTATTTATCTAATAAATCGCCTGAGTTGAGTTACTGCTGTGGCCTCGGTCGCACAGCTAAACAGGGTGACGTAACGGCCAATACATTAATTTAGCCAGCGTAATCCTCATGTTTTCCGAGACAAAAAAGTTAAAAAACTAAGGAAGGTCTTGGCATGGAACCTAGACAGCAGGTGTGCTATTAGCCATCCATGTCCACGTACACACAATACTTCCACGTTCTTACAGACCATTAGATTCTTTTTACACTAAATTATTGAATTACTTTGTATGGAAAGTCTAACTTTTAATTTAGAGGAAATTCAGCAAAAAGTTATTAAACTTTTTTGTTTTTTTCAATCCTAATAATTATTTCCCAAATTTAATGTACTGCAGGTTACAACACCCTGTATATCTACTGTGGCACCGTTGTGTTATGTTCATGTGTAGTTGTATACTTGCCTTACACAGGGGTACATTCGGTGGCAGTCGCCGTACTGTAGTCGAGATAAATGAGCATTTTCCGCGCGCGGTGGTCGCTTGACCGATGACATTTCCGTCCGCCGTCATGGACTATCGAGTGCTGGATACGTGATAGCTGATTTAATATTCGCATTAATGGCATATCAGAATACTCAAACTGATTTTTTCATGTTAGTAGAAGCTAGAAGAAGACATTTTCTTATCTTTGATACTCAAATAACGAAGGATTTGATTTAATAGTATTTCTATTAAAATTACTTGTACATCACTTGAATAATTAACTAAACATTGTTTTTAAGTCCTAACTGATTGCAATTATCTTAACCCGTTAAGGGCGTGATTTTAGTCCGATTCTGATTCGAGCAGATATCAAATATATATTTTTAAAAATAACTTAAACTTGTTTTGGTTTAAATGAAAGATAAATTCATGATCTAGCCATATTTAAAACATAGAACGGTACATATATAAGGCTTATATACTTAATTCTTACATATATTTGTAGATTTTTTTGCATATTTATTTTATTTTAAAATCAAAGCACAGAAGAATTACAGTTTTATCTGCTATAGGAAGACCATCAATCTAAAAATAGGTTTTTTTAACATTGAAATTCATTATAGTACCTTTACCGATATTTAATAATCCATATGTCCAACCAGAACCATGAACAAAATTTAATTTTCTTTGTTCGTTACAACACACAAAAAATACACCTTTATCTGAAGAATACTCTAAGCCGCAGAATTACTGTTCCTTCTTAGCCATAGTCCAAGGAGGTCATAATACAGCCCTACCTACTACGTACAGTGGCACCAACACGGCGCGCCACCGCCCGGTCGCCGTCCCACACATTTTAACATCATTACTAGTGACCGTCAGTCTATCGCTCACTGTCCGTTTACGTGGCCCTCGAGCAGATTTACACCGGTTTAAGGCAGGATTTAAACGCGATCTGGCAAACAAAAACGCCGATTAGATAAACACGTCCTTCCATACGGAACCCTAATATTAGCTGCAAGCAATTCGCCGAGCGCATGTTTGGACTTGCTTTATACACGGATTCCGTTAAGTTACTAAAAGTCACCCTCTTTTTCTTATTACGTTCACGGTTAGTCAAATATATGTAGAGACTTTTTTGTAATACGTTAATTTTCTTACTAAGCAAGTACATACTCAGCTTTCTCTGACAAGGGTGGTTCCATGTTAAAATAGTTTAAAAGAAGCTGCGTGTGAAATATTACCGCACTTCTTTTTCTTTTTTCATTTTAAAGGTAAATGCGAGAGTTTCAATTTCCAATAACTGCCGATTACGAATTACGCGATGGCCTGGCATAGGCCGATCCAAAAAAAATCTAGCGGGGTCGACTCTTACGATCTTGGTGGCCAATTCAGGTCACCTCTGAGAGAGATAACCATACGGGTATCTCTCTCGGATCGTTGGGCTCACGTACGGTCTCTCTCGGATCGAACCATGTTGGGCTCACATACGGCTATTTTTAACCGACTTCAAAAAAGGAGGAGGTTATTATCAATTCGTCGGAATCTTTTTTTTTTTTTTTTTTTTTTTATGTATGTTCACCGATTACTCGAAGACCCGTGGACCGATTTGGAAAATTCTTTTTTTGTTCGAAAGGGTATACTTTCTAGTTGGTCCCATTTTTTTTTTATCAAAATCGGTTCAGTAGTTTGGTACTTAACTATAACAAACATCGAATTTCTTAACCCCGCGAACCCAGAAAAGTGATTTTTTAGTTACAGTAGCTTTCTTTTCGGGTGAGATTGCTCAGTATGAGAGGTTTTTTTTTACTTCAACTGTTGGGGGTATTCAAGGGGGGTAAAAGAGGGCAAATTGTACACATTTCTATCTCTAGAGCCGCTGAACCCAGAAATGTCAGAGTATGTTTTGTTTTAGATGGGAATTCTTAAGAAGAAAATATTTTTGGAAATTATACTATTAGGGGGGTAAAACAGGTCAAAATGAACACATTTAGGCGAAAACCACTCATGTTGAGATCTCTGAAACCAATTATCCTCGAAACTTAAAATTTTCAGTGACTTCTTGTTAATTCGAAAAGGCTCGCTCACAACGGATTTTACAAAATTCAACTGTTAAGGGGGGATAAACGAGGCCGATATGTACACATTTTCATACAACTTAAACTTACGCAAGAAACAGACTATCCGGAACGATGGTAGGATGAGAAATTCAGAAGCTCAGCGGTTCCGGTTCATCGTTGTTTTGTCTTTTTAGGGTTCCGTTCCCAAAGGGCACCAACTTCCGCTGTCCGTCCGTCCGTCCGTCTGTCACAGCACTCTATCTCACGTGATCTCATCGTATCAATTATCGTACGTATCAACCGTGAACTCATGAATCCAGATAGTTACCGGTCTACCTTTCGTCAGAAATGAGATTTCTCAATGGTTGTATTTCTGCTAATGCTCGTTCATTGTATTGTATTGAATTGTATATGTATGTATATCTTCTTTCCACTTTGTATGTGAAGTTGAGCAGGAGGGCTCGCCCACCTTGACTTAAAAGTTACGCCACCACTAAAAAGCAAAAAATAAAATATTTTTAAATAAAAAAAGGACCGCCTTCAAAAAAACCGGAACTAAAAAGCAAAAAATAATTGGTTACTTTTAATTAATGTACGAAAAGCTATTTTAATTCTAACTAATTATGTACAATTTCTTAATTTTTAATCATCTTTTGAAGTCGGTGCCTTGGGTAGACGTTCTTTAAGGGCTGCAAGTAGTTAGATTAATATTACCTATGGCTAAGAAAGAAATATAAGTAGGTAGCTACTTACATTTACCTACTTGAACAAAACACAATAACAAAAATTACATGAACAAACTGGTCGGAAAAACGTATGTAAGTAGGTATTTAGGCAAGTACTTTGTAATTTAAATATGCCTTATACTTAAACTAAATACCTAATACAATAAAAACAAAATATTTACAAGAAAACCTTACGAACAAACCAATATAAAAACAACGACCACTTATATGATAAATATTTAGGTAGGTGTAGCTTGTACTTTTTATTCTACCTAAATACCTACATAACACAAAACAAAAAAAAATACAAACATAAAAAAGAACAGAAAACAATAGGTAGCGACTTTGAGGTGTCTGCTCTCAACTTCGTGTCAAAACGAAACGAGAGAAAGTGTGCGGTTAGTACAGATCTCACCAATTTCGGCAGAAATCGTCTCGTTCAGACAACGATGTCGCAGGGCAGTACCAATCAACACAGAGCAGCGAATTAACGTCCTCCTTCACCAGTCCAGCCTTTATAAACCCGAAAGTACTAATAATAATCGCTGAAACCCAATTTCAGTACGCTGCGCTGTATCGATATCAGCTTGCACGTAAACCAACGCTAAGGGCATCTCCAGTTAGACAAAATGCTCTGTGGACCAATCATTACTGACTCAGGTTGTTTACGCTCTCGTAGACTTCGGGTGTGTTCGGCTGAAATAGTGTCTGTTCGGTCAGCAGCGTGCGAAGCGAACTCTACCCAAGGCACCGACTTCAAAAGATGATTAAAAATTAAGAAATTGTACATAATTAGTTAGAATTAAAATAGCTTTTCGTACATTAATTAAAAGTAACCAATTATTTTTTGCTTTTTAGTTCCGGTTTTTTTGAAGGCGGTCCTTTTTTTATTTAAAAATATTTTCCTTATTAAGAGAGTCGTTATCCTATCAATTTCACATACTACAGGTGATAACTGTTTTCGTGCTTTTAATGTTTTACTAGGTCTTTGGAATTTTGGATTCTAAAATATATTATAGAAATCTATGTCCGTATGTTTTAATGTTTTTAATATACCTTTTATATTGGGAATCATTGGCTAATACATATTGATATAAAGGTGTATTTTTACGTACATTTACGATAATTTTTTTACTGAAAAATACAGATATTTACAAAAAAAATAGAACAAATGAAGCTTTTTAAATTGATACAACATTTTTGAAAATCTTATAACGTTTATAGGTACGGAAACGTTATTTCTTAAAATTTTCACATCTTAGATTTCCTGTGACTTCACGCCGCCATGCGTCCATAAGTGCGCCTCTTCTCTAAAGATGATAAACATGATGTAAAATCGGCGTAACGCGCGCAACGGTAGTACTAATTTACACTTATTAACCGACTTCAAAACAGGAGGAGGTTCTCAATTCGTCTGTGTTTTTTTTTATTTTTATGTTTAACTTTCTCCTGAGTGAACCGATTTTGATGACACCGAATCATAAATAACAATAATCGTAACTACAAAATTGGAAATTATTTTTTTACTTTTTAATGCTTTTTCCTTGAAGCCGTTTATTTTTTTGTTAATTTTTTTATTTTATTTTGAAAATAAAGTTTTATCATTGGGACGTGCGTAAACATGTTGCTGCGTACGCCAGGCTCAAGTGCCCAACCGAGCCTATAAGCTTTTTGGGGGCGGCGAAAACCATGACTGCCAGACAGATGTTTTTTCATATTACATACGTTTAAAAAACCCACGCTCTGTTTTGACCCTAATACCTCGGCAGAGAGTGCATTCCACAGTTTACCAAACCTATACAATAAGGGAGGCATCTATAGGAGCGGAGGTTTCGTATAGGAGGAATGTGAATGGGCTCGCTAATAAATCACTTCCATAAATAGGTGACCAACGCAGATTAAAATGTTTCATTCTGTGATACCACCTCTATCTCAATAGTTCGCACATGGAACGAGCAAGCCAGGTACATACACGACTTGCATCCCACAGAGACATGCTTACTATAAGCAAATAAAAATGAAAGCTTGTCCTCTATACTTACGAATGTAAACTCTGTTTTATGATTATACTTCACTCCAATTGAGGTTGACCTAAATCCCGAAGGCCAATTTAACCGGCTATAACCAAGGGATAATCTAAAAGTTATCCGGCCCTAGGGTCAGTGGCACACAACCGCTCACTAAGTGCTTTTACATGAAAAAAGTGTTATACCCTCTCCGCCTCGTTTCACACGAATTACCCCTTGAATCGGGATCCATACGAAGGGGCGCATGGCTATTGGTCGTCAGCATTGTTCACAGGTATAATCTACATATTGTTAGATAGAAAAACTAGTATTTCAATAAACAAACGCAATTTATTTAACCACAAGCACAAGTACAAGACACGAGTCCGCGCGCGCGGTGGTCAGAAGTCGCCATCTTGTCCAACTCTCCCCCCTCCGCGCCCCTTCCTCATCCCGAGAGACTGATCGCGTATCACTGGGACGAGGCTACGGAAGTGTTCGGGAGTTTTCGGTTAACATCGTCAACAATATAATATTATGAACTGTAAGAAAGGTGACACAGTAAGTTACAAAGGAGCATTGCCATGAACATTGATGATTGATTGATTTAGTGCTTTACCTGTATGTACCTGTAAGCAGTGTCAAACGCTTTTGTTAACTTTTGTCAAAGCTTCTTTCCAGTTCTTCTTCGCTGTGATTATTGAACAGGCAAATGATAAAATATGACATCCGAGCGCAGTCTTTATGAGAGGAGATAAAAGAGCAACAATTGACTAAATCATCTATATCCTAGAATTTGATATCTAAAAATGGCGACATCAATACCTCACTAACTTTTCAAATTAATATTACTTATATCAAGTTATTATTCATACTAATTACTTAGTATGAATAATAACTGAATACTTGGCCACTAATTAAGGGTAAATATAAAACAAGAAACATATCACGTGTTCCATTTCTGGCTTCCGTTTAGGATATTGTACAGGTTTGGTGTATTGTCAACCTCGTTTCGCCCGATTATGTTTTGATATGTGCTTTTTTTTTCGTGGTTCGTTGTTAGGATTCCATCCCATTGAAGAGACGATGTGGTCGAAGGGCAATAGAATTTGTCTATGTTTTCTATTTAGTTCAATGTAGCCGTACAATTTATGGGAGGACCTTCATGGCACTTAGGTTCTATGTGATGGTCTGGGAAAATATCATAACATGTGCTAAATCCATATATAGCTAACATATAAATGAAAACAAATAATGTGGCAGATTTATCGGCCTCGTTCTTAAGTACCAAATGAGCTGTCAACTTTTAAATAATCCACTTATAGTGTGAACTTCTGGTGCCCCCGGGGAGCACGCGGCCTTTTTGCGACGTGAATAAGTAATACAGCGCCCGGCGCGAGCAAGTTCGAGTTTTTGCTGAAAAAGCAGGATCAAACTCACCGAAATGTTCATACGCTTCGGCAGCAGGCCCAGCCTGTGAATTCGTCGAATATATTCGTTCAGATGCAGCATCCATTTTCGAGCAAATCGCATCCAGACAGAGCTGAATTGAGTTAAACGGATTTTTATCTTTTTTTTTCAGATACCGTCGCTATCGTTTTAGATATTATTATAACAATGAAAATAATATTTTCTGTTTATTTTATAATCATACCGTCTTGGCTCCTTCTATATAATGTCCTTGATGGCGCGGATTTGGTCGCTGGTTTTTAAAGGTCTTTACTTCTTCCTAAATCTATTTATTTTCATGCTTATATAGGGTTACAGGCTTATTGCGGTAACAGCTACGCCAAGGTTTGAGAGGCAGGACAATGGCAGGACTCATCCTGTAGCCGCGAAGTCCAGGAGGTTCTGCTGGATCCGGAACTGTCCCAGTAGGAAGGTGGCCACAAGAAACGAATCGTCCTTGGATGAGCTGGAGACGAGGTGAAGCGAACAGGCACCAGAAGTCACGTTTGATGGTATTTTTGTAGATAGGTATATAGCGACGTGAAACGCGAGCGAGACCGTTGGCGGCAATAGCTTTTAGGTTACTCAGCGTTGAAATTCGAATTCAACTCATTCGCTGCGTTGTAGATCCTAGGTGAAACAGGTCTATGGGTAAAGCTGTAAAGAAGTATGAAAGTGATAAGGATGGGGTACTTGTGCGATAAACCCATAAGCTAGTAGCAAATTAAATTATATTTGAATCGGACAAACCAGTCTATTATATTTTTGGAAAATTTCAGCTGTGTCCTTAAATTAAAAAAATTAGTATCATTTAACAAATACCTTTAAAAAATATTTGGTCATTCAGTACATATTCTGAACAGTATTATTTTATGTTTAAGGAATGTTTTTATGTTTCTGAAACTACGCTGAAACCTAATTGGTACTCGAAAATGTATTCGGAACTTTTTGACCTTGCGTTCGGAGTAATCGGAATAATAGTGTTACGCGGGTAGGGTGCAGATTAGAGAAGAAAACACCAATACTCAACACTCTTCCTTTATTTCAAATAATTCACAAGCAAACTCACAAATACAATTTCACACTAGGTTAATTCAAACACTAATTTACAAACTATATCACTCACTTCACTGATTCACTTCAGAGCTAGTTCACTGCACTTCTATATCGCTTGTTGTCGCTCACTTCGCTTCCAAAAATAGACTGCCGCCCTCAGCGCCTTGGGCGCCTTTTATATCGGTGGAGCTTCTTTCCAGAACACTCCACCGATTTCTAGGCGCCCATGTAGGGCAGCAGTCGAGAACAATCTCCCTCGAGACATTACTAGAATGTCCGAGATTTGTTTCTGAAGTCAGCTGGACGAGGCGTCACTTTATATGGGACGACAGTGATGCGATAGCCTGCGCAATGCAATAAGACAAGTAGCGCCATCTACTGCGATTCGAAGGAACCATTTGGCGCACTTTGGTAGTGTATCAGCGCTATGTCTTCGCAGCGGGGCGCGCTCGTAACACTGCCTCCTCCTTAGTTATGCTCGTCTCGAGCATAATTGTCTCCGTGGTATCGGGCCAGACGATCTACGTGCACAATCTTTTCCCGACATCTATCATTCCGTCGGATACGATATGTCACGTCATTGATTTTAGTCACCACTCTATATGGGCCTTCCCATTTTGGTTGCAGTTTGGGACTTTTTCCTTTTTTTCGTAATGGATTATGTAGCCAAACTAAAGATCCTTCTTCAAATACATTTCCATTAGCTTTGCGGTCGTAACGTGTTTTCATCCGCTCGCTTGCTCGTAGACCAGCCTCTCTGACACGTTTATAAACAGTGTCCATTTTCCCTCGCAGATCTGACACATACTCTGTTACACAATGGGATGCCTCTGGTGGAATTCCTGTCAGAAGGTCAGCTGGTAGTCTGAGTTCGTGTCCAAAATTTATGTAGGCTGGAGTTTCATCTAAGCTTTCATGCACAGCGGTTCGGTATGACAGCAGAAACAGCGGAATATACTGGTCCCAATCCTTTTGATGGTCTTCTACCAATTTGGCCAAGTGTCTTTCCAATGTCTGATTAAATCGTTCCACCATGCCATCTGACTGTGGGTGGTATGGGGTTGTCCTGGTCTTATGGATTCCCATTATTCGACATGTCTCCTGAAACACTCGGGATTCGAAGTTTCTGCCTTGATCAGTGTGTATCTCGAGTGGTACTCCATAGCGACAGAAAACTTCGTGGACCAATTTCTGTGCAACCGTGATCGCCTCTTGGTTTGGTATGGCAAATACCTCAGGCCACTTAGTGAAATAATCCATTACAACCATAAAGTAACGGTTGCCGTCATTTGTCGGAGGAAAAGGGCCAGCCACATCAAGAGCAATTCTCTCCCGCGGAGCTCCAACATTGTACAATTTTAAAGTTCCCTTGCTCCGTGTATGAGGCCCTTTAACAGCGCTACAGATCGTGCATTTACGGCACCAATCTTCTACATCATCGCGACAATTTATCCAGTAGAACCGATGTCGTATCTTCAGGAGAGTTCTCTTTATTCCCAAATGTCCACCTGAAGTTCCATCGTGCAGGCATTGAAGAACTTCTTTAATCTTAGATCTGGGGATGACTAATTGCAGAGAAGTATCCTTTCCGTTAGGTGTTTCCCATTTTCTGTACAATATTCCGTCATGAAGTACCAGGCTCGACCACTGCGCCCAGTAACTTTTAGTCGCTGTGCTCATTGCAGAAATATCTCTCCATTCTGGCTTTGTCTCTCCTGCTCTCTTCCAGTGAATAATGGGCATCAGATCATCATCCCCCTCCTGGGCTAGCTTCATGTTTTCATTGCTCCATTCTTCGCTGATGAGAACACTCCACCGATTTCTAGGCGCCCATGTAGGGCAGCAGTCGAGAACAATCTCCCTCGAGACATTACTAGAATGTCCGAGATTTGTTTCTGAAGTCAGCTGGACGAGGCGTCACTTTATATGGGACGACAGTGATGCGATAGCCTGCGCAATGCAATAAGACAAGTAGCGCCATCTACTGCGATTCGAAGGAACCATTTGGCGCACTTTGGTAGTGTATCAGCGCTATGTCTTCGCAGCGGGGCGCGCTCGTAACAATAGGAACCCCGTGATGCGAACGTGCGGTCTCCAATACAGGACACCAAATGTGTTATCCACTAGGCTAAACGAGCTACACAAGGCCTATCCTGAAGGATCCTGTATAATTTAATTTACCAATTAACCCTCTCGCCAATATTAATTCAACTCGTAGTTAGCTCAAGCACATCCCACCTCGGGCAAATATGAAGATATTTCAGTGTTCCTAGAGCCCTACCTACGTACCCTCACAGTCGTATTCAGAGAGGACCTGTCAACACTTAGTACGAGATTATCACGGGACTAACCATACAAAAACCTGTTTAGTCCGACCTTAAAACGCGTAATAAAGATAGTCCGCCCACTAAAAAAAGATGAAAAGACGACCTAGTCTTTTCAGTAGGGCTCCTGAGGACCGCACGACCTTTTTTTTGCTTATTCGATAATATTTTGGAACGATGGCGAACCTAGGACTCCTGTATTTGCGGATGGTGACCGAACGGGTCAAAACGACCAGTTCAATTTTCGGGTCGTTAGGTCAGACCCGAGTCGTAAAAATCTGGCGACCGACCCATCGCACATTCGGTGCATTTCCACTAACTCGTGGCTACGCTGCCGCCATACGTTCGATTACATAAATTTTTCACTTCCGTCATTCGCGGGAATTAGGTACCGCCACAACCACCACCGATTCACTACCATCGTACATTGAATATTTTTAATCACCTATATCTTGCGTTGAGATGTCCAAAGTTATAATTGTGATTGTGTCATTAGCGTCAATGTTTTTAATATTTAGTAACTTCAAGTTCGTTGTTTGTCCCATGCGAGTCCGTGCTGTTCACGTTTTTGAGGACTTGTTGTTGCATCCGTTTTGAAATTTACGCAGGACATAACTATAATATTCGGTAAGTCTGATCACCGTGCGTATTATATGGAGGAAGAGGACGTGTTGCTCGACGTTTCAGAGTCTCACATTGGCCCCATCCCCAGGCGAACGTGCCTGTCGCGACGGGGGTAGGCACGCGCGATAAGCCGTCAAACTGAATATTATACGTTGCATCCGAATAGGCAATGCAAGTAGGACCCGCGAAAGCTATGTGCCAAACAGGTGTTTGTTAATGGTTGTACTTTCGGAAATTACGCACTTACATTTCAAGGTTTACAACACCTTGTAAATAAATAATTTATAGTATCGGTTGGTTCTAAATCGAAGAATGTCGTTATTTTTGTTGTTGTTGTTGTGCATAAATCATCCTTTGGAACACATAAGGAACACTTGGAGTCGTCAAAATCGATTCCATGGAAAAAGTCTACAAGTTAAAAGCCTACTTTTTAGTTACATTACTAGGCATACATACACAGTTCTAACCTAATACTTAATATTAAAATATGCAGTATTGAAATCTTGCTTTAATTAGTATTTATAAATTATTAACTTTATTAGTTCATCAAATAAGTAAGTCGTAAGTAAGTCAAAGTAAGTAAGTCAAATAATAACTCGACAGTAAATGAGCGCATAACCTGCTTGTTGTGTGTTGAGCGATAGGAGAAAGGTGCTGGAGGGGGCAGTTAAGTACCTCTGAAGAACTTTTGTATTCATACTAGTGAATACAGAAATTAAATTAAATTAAATTATGTTTATTTACCATAACTACTAGAAAAACAGAACTATATGTAAACCTTAAAAATAACACATAGCAATAAAGAAAAAAAAAGCATAATATAAAACAACAAAAACTTAAAATAACTAAAATCTATAATAACTAAAATTTAATAAGATAACAATTTACAAGTATTTTAATTAGACAAAACAAGTAATTTAAATAATACGATATTATGGTAAATCGGATCCGGGCACAGCATATTATTATATAATTTATGCACCTAGCATTGTCAATGACGCTGGTTTTAAGCCTGGCCGTTAAGAAAACATAAGTATTTGACAACTACATACTAACCAACTATGTATATATCCAAACATCTCAACTCTAATATAGTAAATTCCAAATAATTTATTGTAAAAAAAAAGGAAAGGAAAAGCAAATACTCAAACTTTAATCCAAGTAATTCAATATATAATTCAATATTATTACGATTGGCAACTTGTGAGACATCTATTACGATTGGCAACTTGTGAGACATCACTTGCAACACCATGCGACTAGCAACACAGTCGATTACCCTGAGAGCCATATGCTGTTACTGGCAAGACAGATCGAGATGATTGCCGATTGGTAAAACCGGGCAAATGTAAAGGCTCAATAAATATATCAAGAAGGACCGCCGTTTTTCTTTCCGACCTACTACAATAAGGCTAAAACTAGTCTAAGTTGTAGACCTCGCGAGTTTGTCTTCGCATAGCTTAAAGCACAATAGATCTTCACCGCGCACAAATTCCTGTTTTGTTTTTTTTGTCACTGATTTAGTACTTTAATTCTGTTCACAAAACAAAAGTTTTGTGGATTTTTTTTTTAACTTTCCGAACGTTATATCGACGAATAATTATCGAACCATCTCACAAAATTTTAACGATATAATCGGTTGAGAAATTCGACCTTTAGAAAAGTACAGCCCGACAGCCGAACATACGACAGCATTTTTGCCCAAGTTGAAACTGTAACGGTTCGCGAGCGCTTCGCTCGGTCAATGAATGAGTACATCTAATGAAATGAAACAAAAATCGAAAGACGTATTCATCGACTCACTTTGGTATAAAAAAATTTTTACTTTCTTCAAGAACTTACCTCGGCTAAAATACATAAATCGTTGTTGCTATTTTCCGGAATAAAAATATGTGAAATAAAAGAGCCTATAATAGAGCTTATTCTGAAATAATCCATAAATACAAAGCTACCTGTCCCTGTAGGTTTGACCTATTCATAATCACATAATTCTCAATTCACGCAATTGGTGGCATTACGGATAGTACCTAAGTACGGAGGTAGTCCCGAGGTTTAAGTAATTTATGGGTATTTTTATTTTTCCCTCTGCAAGAATTTTATTATAATAAAGGACAGAGCCGTGCCTCGCTGGCGTAGCGCCAGAAACGAGAGTTCCGTGGCAATAATACCTCGTCGGGGCGCTGCGGGGCGGTCGAGGCAGCGCAAACAAATAAAATAATTCAGATAATATTGAACTGAGGGAGTAAAATTGCCTATGAATCCCAAGTCAGTTGCTCCTTACAGAGTTGGTTCGCGTTGTTATTAATTGGAAACTGCCTAAAGCCTAAAAAATCGTTTCGATATTTATTTATATATGTTTATTGCACTCAAAATTCGGGCAAAAGGTACAACTTAATGCCAGGGGCATTCTCTACCAGTCTACCTTTGGGTATCGTGAGCAGTAGTGCGAGTGGCAGTTATAGAGACAAATGAATTTACTACAACAAATATTATACACAATATACCAACTACTTATATACATATAAATATAAATATACATTAATATAAATATATAAACACTTTATATAATATAGACACCAAAATAAAGTATGATACTTAACACTATCACAAAAATTAAGAAAAAAAAATGAACAAATGTATTGCCAATAGGAATAAAAATTAACTGAAAACTGTGGGGGGGGGGGAAGTAAAGACGTAATTAGGAAAGAAAGAAAGCTTTAAGTTTTTTTTTTAACGCTTGAATAGAGGGCGAATTTATTACTGGAGGAGATAGCTGATTCCACTGCCTTGATATTGGTGTTGGTTACAAGCACACTCGCACAGAGAACAGCGCAGATAGTAAAAGGAAAATAAAATTGGATTAGAAATGTTTAGGGTTGCTTGCAGCACTAACGTTACGAGGCGCAAACTGTAACCTCGCTCAGTTTTAAGACGAACGTTTTGAAAAACTCTTTACTTGTTCATTCGCTGGAACTAAATTGATACTAGTTTAATGTTCACGGGAATAATTCATTGGTCATACATGATGTGGATGCTGAGAGTACTTCTGCGCCAAAGATTTTTTAAATATTTCTTATCGACAATCTATACGTTTGTTTAGATTTTGATTGTTATTGAACATATTATTTATATTTAAGGATAAACAGAATTCAGCTTACTTATAATCCGACGTTTCGTCCACCACGCTGTTGACATCTTAACGATTCGCGACGCGACCTAGAGGACCTCTGAAGCTATTCCGATATCAACTATTTACAATATTTTTCGTTAATAATTTTACAAAACACGCAAATAAGTAAAATGTATTTAAACACTCTCAGTGTTAAAATAACTTGCATTATGTTAAACATGCATGTATATATGTTTTATATCTATATGTATGATTCTCACTTTTTAAGATTTTTTTCGAATATTGAATCGCATTTTTAACTGCTGAACAACAAAGTGCAGCGTTCTCAGAAACAAAATCTTCAATTATTTTAAACCTGAAACTACTTCTCCACGGCAAGCATTTAGTGCAATCCAATGTTTTCAATGTATTCGACCAACTTAGACTGCAATGCAGAGAAGTATTGAATCTTAACTGTAAGAATGTAATGAAGTGAAGGAGTTTCCAAGTATATCTTAACTATCTCAGATGGCCTAGTAGTAATAACATTTTGTACTGAGAACAAACAAGATTGCGATTGTTCGAAATTAATTGACTTTTACAATAATTACACAATTTACACTATTCTTCTTTCAATATATAATTATAACACTGCAACTAGGGGGAAAAAATATTTAATTTTATCACGTATTTCTTTGGTCGTTAACGTGTATCTTACGTAAACTCGAAAAAAATATCATATATATGGTATTTTGAAAATGAATTAAGTAAAATGTTGTTAATGGTAGTGCCATAGTTACTTTCTAACTTTTCAGAAATTGGCGCCATCTACGTTTTATTGAAATATAACAAGCATTTCGAATTATGTTATGATTCAGGGACCCGGCTGGAGAACACGCCACATATCACGACCAAATGCGCCGTTTGTATTTTGTATTATGATATATGTTCCGCACTCAGCGGCATTCGCAGCGGTGTACCAACGTTTTCTGTGTTCCTAATTCACCAGTTCGCGCGACGCGAGCGCCGACTGCGTCCGGTCGGCGAAACTTTTCCGCCATTTTGCCTGAGCTCGTTTGCAGTTAGTTGTGACTTACTCGGTAAACGCTAGCATTAAGCCCCTAACGACGCCGCGGACTCGTATATTCACGTAAAATATGGCCTACAGATGGAATGCCGAAAGGCTATTTTGTAGTGACTGCAACTGCGTTCGGCCTTTTTTTTTCCATCGGAAAAAAGCGCGCTTTTTCCTGGAGTTCCGTTAGTTTAGTGGCGTTTGGTTTTTGTTACTGATTGTGTTTTTACAAGCGTTCGACGTGAACATTGTCGGCGCTTCGAAATAACATTTACTCAGTCGACGCTTTTCATTACATCGTTGGACCTATATAGATACAGGCTGTAACAGCAGTAACTTAGGTAAGTAATGCTCGAGGTTAATTAACGAATGCACCATTTCGCTTTATTTTGTGTAAAAAAGTTTTAGTTTTAATACAAACTCTTAATGCATACAATGGCCCAGTGGCGCGACACTTCGGCGATCGCTCTCCGAAGTTAAGCAACGCTGGGTCCGGTCTGGTCTTGGATGGGTGACCATTCGACCGTTGAGAGAGGCTGGCCGTGGTTCGGATTCCACGTTAAACTGTAGGTCCCCTTCCTTAACTTACTAGGTGGTAGGGTTTATCCCGCCCGGGTTGGTACCATCGCATTGGATGAACGATGGTCGAAGCGGCAATGAAAAATTGTCCGTGTTTTCCATCCAGTTCAATGTAGCCGTGCAATATAAGGAAGGTCCTGGCATGGCATGACAGAAGGTTTGGTATTAGCCATCCATGTCCAGTCACATAAAAAAAAATACAATCAAAATTAATAAACACTAACGGTGTAGACCATATGTAAAAAGCAATCCCTGCGTCATCAATGTGTAACGTAGTGGGTAAGTAAGTTTCTCTTTAGTGGTTTAGACTGAAGGCGCTGGTACGGCGTGGGTTGATGAGGAATCATCCAGGGTGGCGAGCAGGAAGAGTGAGGGCTAGTGTATGTCTAATACACTTTTATCATTACGTAAAAAGGCTACAGCAATTACTGTTTTTACAATCTATATGTGTAATGATGCGATATGCTATAGTTTTGTTAACGCACAACCGAGTTCTATTTTCTCAAAAGCCAACCCAATTAAATTTCTGTGGTTAAATGTATTTTAAATGTAATAGAGAGAAATTCGTTATCCATTTCTGTCATAATCAATTTGAATTGAAGGAAAATGGGAAAATTTATCTTTTCTCTTGCTACTGTAGTGACATTCCTGTTCATTCCAGACCAAAGTGAATACTTAACCGGTGTAAACCCGAAATTTATAAATCCGTAGTTGAATCGAACACAGATTTTAAGTTAAAAAAAATTGCCGTTTACAATTAGAAACCCCCTTATTTAGATTAACCAATAACATATTTATATCGAACTTGTCCTCTAAGCTCAATTAACCGTTACAAGGTTCATGTAAATTCATTAGCAAACTTTATTGATTTTTTTTGCTTAAGGAGGCCCAGCCTTTGTTTGTGTATCAAAGGAAGTATTATATCCAGAACACGGGAGTGTTTACAAGAGGATATTACAATAAACTGTATTAAGATCAATGTATTTTAAATATTGTTTTGTCTTGTATATTTTAAAAATATCACATCACATACGACTTATAATGTGAGTCACTTGCTATTGTGTAAAATTTTAAAATTGTGAAAAAGGTATAAAATTTAACGTCATCATATTTAACGTAAATTTTGACACTGAAAATATTTCTGTGAGTGGACTTAATTATAGATAAAGAAATCTATGCTAAGCGCGGTAGTCGCGTACGACAGATCCTAGCGTAAGAAGTGCCCAACAACGCCCATGGGCTTTCAAACTTTCACATGATACATGATAATAAAAATGATAATAATATAAGAATAAACAAAACAAAAGCTTAACTGATTTGGAGTAACTACCCGCCCTCTGTTATATTCCGTGGGGCCATCTCTCGCGTAGGGTCGTGCAAGCGGCCCCTCTGAAGCTGCAATAGGGTCCTAAAACATAACGTCACCGTCACCTCGCTACCGAGCCTCAAGGCTGCTCCTGCCGGATTTCAAGTGTCGTGGCTGATTACCACTTTACAATTTTTAAACCGCTATATCTCTTATTGTAGAAGCGTCGATATTAATAATGTAGCAATAAATGCAGCCATCTATCTGACTGAATGTAATCCGGTGCTAGCACAGGATTACATTCCGTTCCATAAGAACTTAAGTAACCGCACATTTTATTATTTTTTAATAGACAAATGATTGAATATACAAATGATAAACAATTGATGATGCTGTATTTTAATCATATAAATGTATTTATTTGCCCCATTTGCGAAATCAAAGCATTGGGTCTTAATAATTATGGCTGAACCATCAATCCACAAATGTACTTTTTTGATTATCGAAATCCGTTGTACTTTTTTTTTTAATAAAAAATAATGTTGTTTTCCTTACGCCATTGTGGGACTGAAAGCAACTAGGTGCTAAAACCCCCTTAAATATACGAATCGGCGAATTCTCATGTACAGATAGTGATTCGTGAAATTCATCCCCGAAAATCGAACCTAACAAAAGGGGAGGAAAACAAAACAGGAAGCGCTTACATTCGAAACTCCAGGGACACAAACAAATTTTCATCCCGGAAGTAGGTACCGGAGCGGTACGCACACATACAGGTGTTTATTAACAGTTAATAATACGGCACCGTAAAGTGTTATGGTGGGGTTCCTTTTGCGGCTCCCTGGGGCGGATTTTCCGGGAATTTCGAAACGAAGCGTCGAACCGTTTGCGATAATACGACCCCACGCTTGCGGGATCCTACCGATAGTTTGACCGTTATTTTAATAGACTGCATCTCAATAGTCATCTGATGGTAGTTTCGTTTTCAATAAGGCGTTTTAAATCAATGCATTTTTTTTATAAAGTCATCAATTTTCAAATTAATTAATTTCTCAGATTATTCTAGGTTTGACGTCGATGTTTTAAGATGTGACTGATGATTTTTGGTATGAATTGCAGGTTTTTAGATGGTAAAATAGGTTTAAAACTAAAAGTAAAATTTTTAAAACGCATCTTTAATAAAACTTATTTCTTTCTTTTATTTTTTATTTTATACTCCATATATAAGTATGTATTTAACAATTAAGTCTTCCAGTTTTGGTCTATTTTTCTCATTTACTTGTGCACCCTCTTCTTTTTAGAGTTACGTACCCAAAGGGTGAAAACGGAATCCTATTACTAAGCCTCCGCTGTCGGTCCTTCCGTCCGTCCGTCCGTCAGTCACAGGGCTGTATCTCAAGAACCGTAACAGGTAGCCAGCTGAATTTTTTGAAGAGTGTGTATTTATTTTGCCGCTATAAGAACAAATAAGTAACATTAAAAAATTATAAAAATTAAACGGGGCCCCCATACAAAAAAGTTATTTTTTTTGTGTTAAATCTTGTACGATGGTACGGAACCCTTCGTGTACAAGTCCAGCTCGCACTTGGCCGGTTTTTTCTGATCATTCTAATACCTAAGTTATAAATCACTTGTTTTTTGGGATTGTTTTTTTATGTTACTGGATATGGATGGCCATGGATGGTCGTTTCCTCTCATTGTGAACACTGGAAATAAAAGGAATTCCTAAATCCCTTTATCCCTCTATGATTGACTTCAGCGTAACAGAAAGATATCTCAAATTTGTCTCTATTTCCGGTGTATGGATTTCAGACGAAACGACTGTACACACCTCATTCTCAAATGAAAGAAGTGCCATGCCAGGATCGCCTTTTATGAAGACAGAACTGGATTGAAAAGACGCATAATTTTTCATTGACACTTTTCATATAATGCGAAGAAACCAACCCGGACGGACTTAAGATCTACCACTTAGTAGTAGGACGGGATCTACAATTATATATTCCAAAGTGCAATTTTCCAACTTAGAGAGAGAAAGGAAGTAGTGCATCTCTACGTGAAATATTTATACGGCATCACAATAGACATCCATGTACATCGCCATATCGTACGTATCCCGCATTCCGCGGGCTGACTGATTCCGGGGACATTGTTACCGACACGACCGGGGGCGTCTTTATCGCGGTGTAGCCGACCGAATCTGGCGCACGGCTGAATGGCTCGCTCCTAATATTGTCTGGCGAATAGGCCTCTGCCACTCTGTGAAGAGATAGGCAGTGGCACGCGTAATGATACATCCGTATACTTTGTATTAAACGTAAATATACGGCATCATAATAGACTCCATGTACAGCGCCATATCGTACGTATCCCGCATTCCGCGGGCTGACTGATTCCGGGGACATTGTTACCGACACGACCGGGGGCGTCTTTGTCGCGGTGTAGCCGACCGAATCTGGCGCACGGCTGAATGGCTCGCTCCTAATATTGTCTGGCGAATAGGCCTCTGCCACTCTGTGAAGAGATAGGCAGTGGCACGCGTAATGATACATCCGTATACTTTGTATTAAACGTAAATATACGGCATCATAATAGACTCCATGTACAGCGCCATATCGTACGTATCCCGCATTCCGCGGGCTGACTGATTCCGGGGACATTGTTACCGACACGACCGGGGGCGTCTTTGTCGCGGTGTAGCCGACCGAATCTGGCGCACGGCTGAATGGCTCGCTCCTAATATTGTCTGGCGAATAGGCCTCTGCCACTCTCTGAAGAGATAGGCAGTGGCACGCGTAATCATACATCCGCATACTTTGTATTAAAGGTGCATATCGTACGGTATTTTGAATGACTTTTCATATATTTTGAGACGTTAATATTTTCCTAACAAACAGTAACAGACTAAATACCTACAGTTTTAATGTGTGGGTGTGAACAAAATGTATGGAGATGGCGAACTTTTTTAAGCCGTACAACAAAATGTTTTGCTAGCTTTTTGCTCCAAGTGGGCCAATGAACACCCGATTAACTTTTGAATTAAGCCTCCGCTAACACCCTGTACATTGCTGAAATTGCACGACCTACTATCGTGATCATATATTGGCAACATGAAGGCGTAACCATATGTAACGTGGCATGACAAGACCACAATATTTAAACACAGCTACATCGCACTTGGATTTCCGTTTAAATCAATACGTACATATATTAGCTGTGATTGTTATTTAGGATAAGTACTTGAGATTTGAGGGACTTTATGCGCCTTAAGAAATGAATTTGGAACCTAAATCTGCTTCGTGTAGCGAAGTTGTCGGAGTCCGAAAATGTTTGCCGGAAAATGATCGCGGCAAGCAGCGCTCTTGAGTAAAGTGGAAAAGAGCTTATTAAAAAGGATGAATTTAAACCTCGCTTAAATTTGGTTTATTTTCTCTGAAGTAAATCTGAAAACCAACTTCCTTAAACGTGTGATTATTTTGAAATCCTTAAGTAGCAAAAGCAATAGTAAGTAATGTCGTTTTACTTGAATTTTACGAAATATTTTGAAAAACATTAACCCTCGTCTTTAATATTTTGTTATATTTACGAGAAAATATTTCAGAGAGAGAAAAGATGGAAATTTTAAATGTAGAAAAGTAGAAAAGTGTTATATTTCCACCAAAATAATATGCATGAGAATTAAATAATTGAAATATACATTGAATTCGAAATATGATAAGCAAACAAATTAAAATTTCTTTGAAAAGCAATTGTCTCTTCTAAGCTAAATACTAAGTGAATCTATTTCGCTCTTGATATCGTAGGCCATTCGGCAGTTGAAGGTTAAATTAATGTCAGAATTTGTCACTAGTAAAAACCTTTTTAACTATTCGCAATAAATCATGAAATTACTGATGGATTTAATTTTGTAATACACTTTTGAATTTGGTATTACTAATTTGAGGTGAAACAGCGACACCTACATTAGAAGTACTTTAATTTATTTTACGAAACTGAGTAGAAAATTGCTTTGACATTCATCGTGTTTTCCATCCAGTTCAATTTAGCCCAGCAATATAAGGAAGGTTACCTAGTTCCCATGGGATGTGTTGTGTAATATCTGACGGTCATTTTGGTATAATTTCCCATTAATGTAACTGTTATATTAAAAAAAACTCTCTAGGACACATTTTTTTACGTTTTTTAAATAAAAATCGATATGGGTATAGTATTGTTTTGTTTATTCATCATCCATAGACAGTACCCTGCACTCGGATTTGTCATATTTTAACATTAGCTCTAGTTCAGCAAAGCACAACACAGCGAAGAAAAACTGGCTAGAAACTCCGGTGTTTTTTTTTAACGTCCACTTAAGCTAAATTTACAAAATCGTTTGTCATTTTTTAACAAAAATACAGGTAAAACACTAAATTAATATGAATTCAGATTAATCGATTAATTTCAAGCATGTGACTGTGCTGAGGACCAGAGGTGCTCATAAAAGCTAAATACACGTCGCCTAGCGCAACTACGCTCAGCGAGGCACCATGCCAGCGGATTTGCGGACTGAGGCTTCGCTATCGAGCTTGTTCAAATAACGCTTGAAAACTCCCAGGTTATAGGTAAGAGGAAAGGCACCCGCCTGCAGACGGTTCTATATCCTGGCGGTGCGGCATAGGAATGAGTTTGAGAAACGGTTTGTTCTCAAAAGCCTAATGTCAACCACAAGGGGGTGCTCTGATTCTCTGCGGCGGGTGTTTTGGATATAGGTAGGTACGATGGGGGGGGGGGGGGAATAACGGATGCAAATTCTATAGAGCATCGTCCATGGTAGGACCTGTAGAACAGATTGAGCGACCACACTAATCATCTGTGGCTCAGTCCAGGCTAACGGTGAGTTGTGGGTCCCCAACCAGACGGACCGCTCGGCGATTAATTGAGTCCAAGGACGCCAACAGGTACTGGGGACTACCTTCCCATATGTGGCTACAGTATGATTGTGATAATAGATCCAATGCTCTAGTGAATGTTAGAATAAAAATGTTTTTGCCAATATTCTAAATCATATTATAATGCTTATTTGGTAGATATTGGATTATTATTAGGTTTACGCTCAATTAGATTTTGTTGTCAGGATTTTCAATATTGGCAAAATATCAACTCAAATATGAAATTAATAAATTTGGAATGTCAAATTCAAAATTATTTCAAATTAAAGCTACTTCATTTGGTTTCATAAAAGAGATTTTCATTTGTTTGCGCTTAATTTGATTTTGTTTTGTCACAGTTACATGCATGTTAACTGCCATGAAAAATATACAATTTCGAGTTGATGTAACTTGCGACGTGGAGGATTTCAAGGATTTCAATATTTCTACACAAACCATGTTTGTTGCATTTGATGCGTGAAATAAAAATACTTTGACTTTGACTTTGTCCGGTTTTTGTTACAAAATAAAATTTTGACTTTAAGACCGAACCCCGAGAAAGACCGGAGACACAAGCGTATAACGAAGAATATTTAAACGATATTAGATCCAACTGAAACCACATCCAAATTAGGCTTTCGGTCCTTTATAGGGTCGGTAAGAAATGGAATCGACTCCTTGCCGAGGTATTTCGCCCTAAGTATTACCTGGGGTCCTTAAAATATGGTGCGAGGAATCGCCTGGTCGGCCGGCATGGTTTTTGCAGCCCCTCTGAAAGTTTGCGTAACCTGCTTGACCTGGGATACGCGTATGTTGCTTCACCAATTGAGTCTGGTTATGCGCCAGACCGAAGTTGTACACAGTCCTATTAGCACAGTCAGTCTTATCGGATCCTTGCCAGGAAGACGCGTGGTGCGCGACAAAGTCTCCCAGAAAGACCAACTCCGCAGAGAAGAATTTTGCCTCAGCATCGTCTGGCGCTTTACTGAGGTACTCCAAGCGTCGAGTAGGCTCCCTGTCCTCATTATGCAATCTTTGAAGGCACGCATACAATCGCGTTTCCGTCCATGTCTACATGAACCCAAAGCACAGAGTGTTCGGGGTTTTCCAGACAATTTAAACAGCGACAACAGATGTCTGGACCTGGCGAACAGACGAAAAGATTATTTCAGAGAGAGAACAGGTTCGACGTGTCGTTAGGTCGTCATATTGTCACGTCGTATCTTCGAATGGAAAAGGATGTCCAGCTTGTTCTGTTTCAAGTACAGTTGCACGGCATTTAGGTTGGTGTGCAGCCCCCGCATGGCCACTATGTCTGCGCGAGAGGTACCGGGGTTGTACACCGCTGAATTAACATGTTTCCTTCTTATTAGCATTGTCATATTTGGTCTGAGGGGTTGCACAGGAGACACGCAACGATGGTTGATGGTCAAAACGCAACTCTGTGGCTTCGTCACTATCTGCCTAGGATGGTGAGTTACCGGAGTTACGTACCGGAACCCACACGACACTTGCACTAAATACTTATTTCAAGTCTTGCTGAATGCCCACTAGGGCAAAGTTAAACCACAATCATAGAATTGGCGAGAGACTAGTGCGCTGTCCGACCGGCAGCTGTGCATTCTGGTCTCTAGCCAATTCTGTTCGTCATAACTTTTGTCGTTCTCGTTAAATGTCTCCTTAACTTTGTGGCATATGTATTTATACATAATATAGATGCGTCGAGCTAAAATATGTATCAAACTTATCCTAAAAGTGTTGCCCGTGCGAGGTTTTTAATCCTTCTCCAAACTACGAACCCTATCCCTCAGTTTAGAAACTTATTTACCTTGGGTAAGCGACGAAATAACTGCCCGAATAACTTCAGGTTTATTTAAGTTGCTTATTTTTACTTTTTCTCTGAAAAACTTCTATTACAAACACAGGCAAACTTAAAACTAGCCTAGAACATTCACAAAGTTTCACTTGAAAATATTCTCATCCCCGGATTTTGTGAGTCGACAAACTTTATCCCCGCCCACGGGCGCCAGCTCTCAGGACTCAGGTCCTGCAGGTAAACTAAGCTTTTAGCACCAAACTCGGAGCCGTCAGATCGGGTGTCGCTCGTCGGCTTTTTACAAAACCATCGCCTTACCTTTTCTGTTACGAAATGAGCCTTTTGACTTCTGTTTAGCTGCAGTAAGGTGCGACTCACACGATTTTGTTTTTAAAGTCGGAACGAATATGTTCAGCTAAAATTTGAGGCCGACATAAAATCAAAACTAAAAAACATAACCAAATATAGCTGATAGGAGAATAGGACCTACAGTTAACGTGGATTCCGATCCATCAAACAGCTCGTGTTCGTGCTAAGTGAAAGCGTGTGGTGCATGGCATGAACAAAGCGAAAATTAAACCTCTTCAGTTCATTTCATTCCTTTTTAACCGACTTCAAAAAAGGAGGAGGTTATCAATCCGTCTGTATGTTTTTTTTTTGTTTTTTTTATGTTTGTTACCTCATAACTTTTGTCTGGGTGAACCGATTTTGATAATTATTTTTTTTAAATGATAGCTAGTGCTTTCCAAGTGGTCCCATTTTAATTTGGTTAAGTTCTAACAATGATACCCATGAGAAAATCATAAAAGTCTTAAATTTGTATTAAGATGTGCGCGACAAATGGACGAATAACTCAATATAACGCCAACCGATTTCGGTGATTATTTTTTTATTGGAAAGGACGTGTACAAATTAGTAAGTGTACTTCAGATTCACTAAAAATGAACAAATAAAAAAATTGAACAAAAAAAATAACCGACTTCAAAGAAAAAGCACTAAAGAGTAAAAAATAATTTCCATTTTTGTAGTTACGATTTCTGTTATTTTTTGAGTCGGTTTCAGCCAAGGTTAGGTTAGGTTAGGTTAGGTTAGGTTAGGTTAGGTTAGGTTCTCTTGATTGGCGCAGCGCGTGCCGTGCTGACGCCGACCCAAAAAATAACAGAAATCGTAACTACAAAAATGGAAATTATTTTTTTACTTTTTAGTGCTTTTTCTTTGAAGTCGGTTATTTTTTTTGTTAATTTTTTTTTATTTATACTATATTCGTAGTCAAAATAAAATAAGTTTCGTCTAAAACTGATAGATCCGCGGATTTTTTTTAACCAGCAAAGAAGAATCCTCAAAGAAACTTAACTGGTTTTCCGTCTGCTTTAATGCAATAATACTTCGATCAAAATGCTACTGTTTAACAAGTTCTTGGTAGAATAGCTTAAGGCAAAGAACAAGAACAAAACAGCAATCCTCAATGGAAATAGAATACAAACCGAAAGTACTTGACTAACAAAATTACAATAACATGTATAGTCTTACAAGTATTCTATGTTGTAAAAGACATCGTCAACTTAACTTATTTCATTCTCTATTAATTATTTATAAATTATTGTTCTCGCGTTAATAAGGTATGAGCCGATCAAAATGGTTTTCTGCGCAGAAATCCATTTTGGATTGCGTGAACCTAATGGAAAAGTGACATACAGGTGTCACGTTGCCATTACGTTCTAATTACCTGATCTGATCCATGCATGCATGTCAACGATATATGTAAACCAGTGAAGTTCTTCTTCACAGGGTTGATCGAATCCGCGGATCTATCATCAGTTTTCGACGTAACTACATGAATTAGTTTCCTTACCAAAATTTGGAATTAATGAGATGAATAATGAAATGAATGTAGTCATCAACATTTCTGTTACTTCGAAATTGTTTACAGCAAAGAATACTTGTAAGAATGACTTATAATTTTGTATTATTGTTAGTTAAGTAAGTTATATTTCTAATCGATTTGCACTGAGGGTGGCTATTTCTTTTGTTCTTGTTCTTTGCCTTAAACCATTCTACCAACAATTTTTTGGCAGTAACATTTAGAATTAAGTGTTCGTTTCATTATTGCTGGTGGAAAACTCGTAAAGTTCCTATTTTTTTTTTATGTGACTGGACATGGATGGCTAATACCACAAGTTCTGTCATGGTATTAGCCCAACACACCACATGGGAACTAGGTGCCATGCCAGGACCTTCCTTATATTGCACGGCTACATTGAACTGGATGGAAAACACGGACAATTTTCATTGCCGCTTCGACCATCGTTCATCCAATGCGATGGTACCAACCCGGGCGGGATAAACCCTACCACCTAGTAAGTAAGGAAGGGGACCTACAGCTTAACGTGGAATCCGAACCACGGCCAGCCTCTCTCAACGGTCGAATGGTCACCCATCCAAGACCTGACCGGACCCAGCGTTGCTTAACTTCGGAGAGCGATCGCCGAAGTGTCGCGCCACTGGGCCAACTATGCGGATTCTTCTTTACAGAGTAGATATAAACCGCGGATAATTCAGTTTTTGACGTAACTTATTGTAGACTTAGGGCCGAGTGCACGAAAGCACAACAAATCAAAATCAACGTCAACGTATGATCAAACAGGTCACTTTGTATGTACAGTATGGAAGGAACTCCATGCGGTTCTCTAAAAGTGACGTGTTTAAACATTGATTCACTCGGCCGTCTCTTCGTGCAATCGGGGCTTAGACTACGAAATAATTTTAAATAAATGAAATGAAATGCCGAAAAGATCTTCTACATCCTACCGACTTGCGCACCAATTGCGTTAGGTGTGACAATAGAATTTGATCCAGCTTGATAGTGTGTGAGCGATCTAACAAGAAGTTCCCGAGCGGCGCCGCGGCGGGTCGGTGTCGACGCTGCTCGTGCGGTTAACAAGCGAGCAATTTCCATTCAGCGGCGCCGCCCGCCCTGGCAGCCCCCGCCCTGGCAGCCCCCGCCCCACCTGCAAAACATTTGATATTCAAACATGGAACACTTCGCCCTCAAACTTACAGGCGCCATTGCATCGAACTCCTTTTATTTTTATGTCAACTTCTATTTTCTCTCGGTGCTTGCGAGTTTTAAATTTAAGTTGTGTATGCTTATTTCGTGAATACACATATACATTCATACATTTTTAAGTATTTCAGTTTTATTTCGCAACATTTCACAGCAACTTTTTAAAGGTCAGTATTCAGAGAGAGGTCTTTCAGTGCCTTTTTAACCGACTTAAAAAAAGGAGGAGGTTATCAATTTGTCTGAATGTTTTTTTATTTTTATTTAATAACCGACTTAAAAAAAGGAGGAGGTTATCAATTCGTCTGTATTTTTTTTATGTTTGTTACCTCATAACTTTTTCTTGGATGAACCGATTTTGATGATTCGTTTTTAAATGAAAGCTAGTGCTTTCCAAGTGGTCCCATTTTAATTTGGTTAAGTTCTGACAATGATATCCATGAGAAAATCATTAAATTTGTATTAAGATGTGCGCGACAAATGGACGAATTACTCAATATAACGCCAACCGATTTCGGTGATTCTTTTTTTATTGGAAAGGACGTGTACAAATTAAATAAAAAAATAAACAAATAAAAAAAATTAACAAAAGAAATAACCGACTTCAAAGAAAAAGCACTAAGAAGTAAAAAATAATTGCCATTTTTGTAGTTACGATTTTCGTTATTTTTTGCGTCGGTGTCAGCCAAGGTTAGGTTAGGTTAGGTTAGGTTCTCTTGATTGGCGCAGCGCGTGCCCGGCTGACGCCGACTAAAAAAATAACGAAAATCGTAACTACAAAAATGGCAATTATTTTTTACTTTTTAGTGCTTTTTCTTTGAAGTCGGTTTTTTGTTAATATTTTTTTCCTAATATGTGACTGGACATGGCAGGCTAATATCACACTCACAGTCATAATGTTAGACCAACACACCGCACTCCTGAAGGAATTAGATGCCATGCAAGGAAATTCTTTTTATGAGCACGACTACATAGAACGGGTCGCCTTCATAAAGTCCAAAAAGCATAAGGTCCAAAACCCAGAACATCCAAATGTATGTATTTTTGCATATATTTATAAATGCAAATATTATAATCTAACCTAACCTAAACCTAACCTAATTGAAAAAGTTCCGTATTCATTAGTGTTTTGGACGGTATGGGTTTTGGACCTTGTGCTTTTTGGACTTTATGATGCGTCCCCCATAGAACTAGGTAGAAAACACGCACTATTTTCCATAATTTTTCATACAATGCGATAGTACCAACCCGGGCAGGCTGAAGAGGACTTACAGTTGTTGTACGTGAAATCGAAACCATGGAACAGCTCGCATTCGTGACAAAATGCACTTATCTGATTCAGAAAGAAAAAGAAAATTAAAAGCAAGTCCATTCGCCTCTAAGGTACGAGATGCTGGATATACTTCACAGTTAATTTTCTATTCATTTGAGGTTGGAAAGTAACATCTACAAGTGTCTTTCGTGTGACCCGTAGCCCAGTGGTTGACAAATGTCTCTTATGTCAGAAACCATGGATGTAGCATCCCAGTATATGCAAATTTTGTGAAAGTGATGTGAAAATCATTGAAAATTCGGGTAACTTCATGATTCTGAACCCATGTAGGTTCCTGGTTTTTAGGTGGAAGAGTTAAATTCGGCACTATACATTTAAAGTATATGAATTGTAAGCATTTTTTGTAGGGTTATCGAACTGTATAAAAATAAAATAACTGATTAAAACAAAAATAAAATTACCTGATTATGTTTATATTATTGGTATATTATTGGAAAGGTGGCAACGACTATACCTAAATTAGTTAAACATTACTTCACAGAATTCGTTCCTTATGAGCGATATGTGTTAAATTTATCAAAATCAACGAGTTCGATTCCCAGCTAGATTTTTTTTCAGACCAGTTTTTATCAAAATCGACACTTGACTACTTCAAACGTTTTTTCCTATTTCTAATAGTTTCGGATTTGGCCATGAAGGTACATTTGAGAACCTTTCGAATCCTGCTTCCGACGAATGTGACGACCAAAAACTTTTTCAGATCATTTTCAAAATCTGATTACAAGGCTTCAAATGTACATGTCACTGAAACTCAAATTAATGAGAAAACGGTAATTTCGTATCCATTAAATACATACAATTAGCGTACTTTAGCGTAAATTACCAGATAGATACCGAGTTATCGTGACCTAAAAAAAGAATGCCCAGTCGACTCTTAAAAGTCACCCTTACATGTTCCGATTGTAATTTCACAGTTCAAGAGGTGGTGCGAACATTGCTGCACATGGTGGAAACTCTCCAGACAATTTCCCTCCGCTCTTAATGGAAAAGCGCAATTAACCGAGCGGTGGCTGACTCTCCACCCCTCGCCACCTCCCCTCCACCCCCAACCACCGCCCCCCACCCCCGAGCTGCGTTATGTGCTCTGCCATCTCATTTACATGCAATTCCCTTGGCCCAGACGTGTCCGTTTGAATCTTTAATTTGTTTGTATTAGGAGAATATTTTCTCGTAAAGTAGGATCAGTCTTATTGGATGCTTTTAGGGAAGAAGCGAAACGAAAATAAGAGTGGACCTCTCTTGATTTAGGGCCTAAATTGACATTGGGAAGAGAGATTTTTACGCTCAGTGACAGGTTTCTTTAAATAAAGGTCCTAGCAGTAAATACCTAAGCTGTCTCTTTCTTTAACATAAAAAAATCCATGTAATTTTCGTAAGTATCTTTAAATTAAGAATCGATCCAGTTATTGTGAATTTTAATCCTTGAATCGAATTGCGATGCAATCTTTTTTAAGTGGTAAAAAAATACTTACCCTGTTCCTGAAAGGAATTAAATAAGAAAACAATGAAATAACCATAATACATATAGCAATAATAGAAATGAACTTGTTGTCGAAAGGTTTGACTTGTTCCGGTTTAAAAAAAAACCGGCCAAGTGCGAGTCGCACTCGCACTCTAAGGGATTTAATACAAATATCACATTTTTTGTATAGGGTATTTTATTTTTTATATTTTTTTTATGTTACCTGTTTGTTGTTATAGCGGCAAAATAAATACACCATCTGTTAAAATTTCAGCTGCTTACCTATTATGTTGAAGTAAACCCGTAGAATATCTATTAAAAAAATGTATGGAATTTGACGTTTTTACGGAACTTCGAAGTTCCGTAAACGCCAGTTTAGGTGACAATTAGGTGACAGCTCTAATGTATCTCAATTATCTGAAATTATCATAAAAACAACTATGACTTCATCCTATATATAAATAGCATTACTTTCACGAAATAACTTTGAATTGCAACCAACTCTCTCGTACCAAGTATTTTACAACTTAAAATTAAGTTGAGATAGCACAGTGTCGGACCGGAGCGACCACTCCAACCCGCAACTATGTGCGTGACGAACAACTTGGAGGTAACTTAAACAAAAGCGAAGTTATTGCAAGGAGCCCGTCTCTGGTGTAGCTCGGCACGAATGCGGGCAAAGTCGCCAGAACTCGGCGTGCAAAGTATGCATTCCTCATGTAAAATGCAGATTTGAATCAGCTTTGTTTTGCTGTTTGTAATCTGCATGTTTGAGTTCCTCTTCATTTATTACGTTTTTGCATAAAGCAGTTCTTGATAACCGTCGAGGTTTGAAATGAAAAACTAATACATAAAGCGATATTTTTTATATCTGTCCCAACCTAATTTATTCAATTCATAAATTCATATATTAAAGCAACGAACATACATTATTTTTTATGTAACTGGACATGGATGGCTAATGACATATCCACCGTCATAATATTAGCTAGATCAACTCAACACACTATCAACTAGAACACACGTCTTTCACTCCGGCTTTTCGACCCGACATTTCATCATCGCTAAAGCCCAATACACCGTATTCCCGAAGAATCAGGTGCCATGCAGGACCTTCTCTATATGACCATTGCTATATTGAACTGAATGAAAAAAACGGACCATTTTTAAATTGCACTTTGACCATATTTTTTATCCAATGCGATGTTGTCAACACGGGCAGGCTTAACTCTGCCACCCATTTCTCCCATTTCACAACCAGGCAGATTCGTTTCAGTGTTTTGTTGTTTACTTAATTAAATTAAAATTTAAGTTTAGTTAAAAACATCAATAAAAACGTCGCCTTCTGGCTTGACACAAATCAGACCTTAAGTTACAATTGAAAAATACTTAGAATTCGACGATCATTGTCACCATAAAGAAATAAGGTATACATTCAATTAATTTATGAATTAACATAATTCAGAAACTTGTTAAAACTATTCAGCAATTTCAAAAAAAATAATTTCAAAAAATAAAAAACCCGACTGCGAAAAAAAATTAAACTTAAAATTGACTTAGTCAAGGAACTGAAAAGATAGAAACAAGTTGAAAAATTAAATATTTGTTGTGTTTGAATGATCATGGTTGACAGTGTTCACAAACGCAGTCGGAGGCATCAAATAGCCCGTTCCATAGTACGTTCCATAGTATTCACTGTGGATTTAGTAGCGATTTTATGGATTATTTCGGTGGAGCAAGAAAATACGTGGTGGGATAATTCCAATATCCTACCTTTCATTTTTATATCTAAAGTGAGGTTTTTTTTCTCGTTCTCGGTGTCACCAATCATCATGAAATTTGCATAGGTACACTTTCAATGAATTTAATAACAAAAAAATATAAATCATAGTTAATGTATTTGATGCACAATAATAATTATATAATGATATATTATATATTTCCCAATACATTCCATTATTAATGACTAGCGATTTTCTTAGTGATATGGGTATAGCAAAAATATACTTACTGATACAAATTATAATCTCCTAACTGTCATATAATAAATATGAAAGTAAGTTTGTCTGTTTCGCGTACTCAACCGATCATCGTGAAATTTGCATAGGCACACAATAGAAAATATAAATCGTAGTTAATGTATCTTATGCCTCCGACTGCGTTGGTGAACACTGTCAACCGTGATCATTCAAACACAACAAATATTTAATTTGTCAACTTGTTTCTATCTTTTCAGTTCCTTGACTAAGTCAATTTTAAGTTTAATTTTTTTTCGCAGTCGGGTTTTTTATTTTTTTAAATTATTTTTTTTATTTTAATTATTTTTAGTTTTCGTAGAGCATGTATTTATCATTTAAACATCTGCACGTTAATACATTCCAACGAACGTAAGGTTAGGTATTATTATGGAACCTGACATGGATGGCTAATATAACACAACTACCGTCATGATATAAGCCTAATTCAACAAATTACAGAAGGAATTAGGTGACAGGCCAGGACCTTCCTTTATACAGAATCACGGCTGCACACGGATATTGACAATGATTGATTGCCACTTCGACCATAGTTTTTCCTAATGCAATGTTACGAACCCAGGCGGGCTTAACCCTGTCACCTGGTAGGGTAAGGTGACCTACAGTTTTACATGGGTTCCGAACCATGAACAACTCGCAAAATAAAGTGGTGTATAACCGATGCGAGGATTTGAACCCATAACCTCTTGCATGAAAGGCAATATTTTAGTCCCTACACCACGAGGTGTAACAAATAGAATGTTTTGATTGATATTAAAACAAAACTACATCTTCTAAAAGTTTCTTGATGTTATCTTTAAGGCTTTAATGAAGTCATCAGTTCATAGAATGAAATTCCCTCATTCAACGAATTTTGATTATATGACCGATATATACAAGGTTTTAGTGGAGGTATGGTCCAAACGTTAACCACGTATTCCTTGGCATATTTGAAACAAAAAGGCAACATTTTATGACAAAGACATTTTATGTGTAGGTATTTAAAATGTATGGGGAGGATATTTTTCAAGTCGTACAACCAAAATATCATCTACCTTTTTAGCACCAAATATGCCGAGGAATACGTGGCTAGCTTTTGGACCATATCTCCGTTGACACCCTATATATGTTTTTTTTAGAATCTCCCTCTCATCATCGTTTATTACAGTTACACTAAATTTATAAGCAAACAAATTTGTTCGACACTCAAATCCAGTGGTTATATATACAGGATCCGTCACTCGAAGTGTTACCAATTGAAAATGATGTTGTTTGGTTAATTGAAGTATGGTTCGTTAAAAAAGATATCACAATAAAACATTTAATTTTAAGACAATCATTGTTATTGTTTTATATAGCCTCCTTTGATCCATAGATAAGAGCTTTCTGAGACAATGCTGAGTGTTGTTGGAACGTCCAGCGTTTCGTACTGCATTGTTTACGTGCCCATGGTATGAGCGCCTCATTTAACACCTTTTTCACACACTTGCTGGTTGACTTTGACGCCCTTCTCGATAAACACGCGTAAATAGCGACCATTTGCGGTCACTGCAGCCCAGACCATAACAGAAGCGGGCGCTTGCTTACGAATTGCTTACTCCTTCGTCTAAATTCTCGTTGGATTTGCCCTGTAGCCAAACACGAAAATGTTGTTTGTTTATATACTGTTACACAGTAAACATTTTTTCATCAGAAAAAACAATGTTTTCCAGATCGCCACGCAAGACTTTCATTGCTTGAGCTCTTTGTAGTCGAACTGCCTTCTGCGCTGAACTAAGATGCTGTAATTTTTGTATCTTGTTGGTAGGGCTTCAGCTGCATTTCTTTTTGTTTCAGTATGCGCCGATTACTTGAGTCGGGTATTGTCTGACCTTTCGCAAATTTTGCAGAACACTGGTAAGCATTTCCTTGAATTCGAGCCTTTAACTTCCGAACCATATCATGTGATACTGCTATTTTCGGAAGACCGCCTCTATGCCGTTTAGCAATGCTCCCTGTTAGGTTATAACGATTAATGGTTCGATGCACTAAACTTTTGTTCACACGTAAATGTCGGAGCTCCCGAGCGATGACTGGTTGTGATTTTCCGGTCAAATACAAAACGATCACAATGTTAGGTTTAATATCCATTGCGAAAATTTATTATACAATTCAAATTTGTTTCCGCTCTTTTCGCCCACTTAAAAAAATGAAACAAATTGACGTTTCACCAAAATTTGGCGCGATGTCATTATTATTTTGAAAATAGAAGTAACAGTTCGAGTGACAGACCCTGTAGCAATCGCTTTGATCACAGGATTTCATCCATGTATAAACTAACTGCTAGTTAAAATTCAATAAACTGCATAATAACCATGATTATAATATTTATATCCACTACTTCATTAGACTGGAAGTTGTCTCTTGACTGACAGCTTTGAATGTGAGTCAAAAGCATTGTTAAAGCCATTTTTATTTAATTATTGTGCTAGTTAAGTTCCAGTTTCACAGATTAGAACTTGAACTGGATGCGGCGAAAGAGACCTGGATTCATCGTTTGCAAATATATGTGGGCCCGAGGTCCACAATCGCCCGATCGAATGTGTTACCTTGAAGCTTATAAACTGTTACATCCTAACTGAGCGTTTATTGTTTTTCTTGCCTCCAAAGCCCATCAAAATATAACTTTTCATGATTTAATCCGTAGATAAACTCCTGGTTTATTATTTTGAATAATATAACGGGTTAATAATATGTGATATATGATGATAAACCCAACTTTGGCATGGCCGTGCTTTTCCGTCCCACTGATCCCAAGGACGCACGGTTAAAGATCAGTGATATTATGATGACGATCATATCTTATGTACCCTATGTAACAGAAGCCCTCATCAGGGGGCTGACGACATCTTCATAGAAAGTTTTTTCTTATCTTTAGTAAAGCTATTAGATATGCCGGTGATGTCGGTCTATGCGGCGTCCGAGAATTTCGAAAATCTATCTGACTATCGCCCGGATCCACCACTTCCAGTTATAGACATCCCAAAGTTATCTTTCGGTTACACCATATAAATATGCAATGTAACCGAAACTACATTCCATATAGCTGGAGGTAGTGAAAAGAGGAGTATATGACCTGAGTTGGTGTGACAAGCGCGCTTGCGTAAACAAAAATCATTTGAATTCATTTTTAACGTTGAATATTTTGATGATTTTTGGAATTTCTCATTCCAAATTACACTTAAACATATAAGTTGCATTCCTTTTTGTAAACTATTTAGAAAACCCTTTAGTTTGATACCCCACTCGATAGGTTTCAAGGAAAAATATATTTGAAAACACATAATTTGGCGCCAAAAATCGGCTATGATTTTTTTTTATAATTTTGATATACCCAGTGTCACTCTCACAATTAAGACAAATCTAACGACACCTCTCAAGCCAAAATCCATCAAGCCGTTTAGGCTGTAGGGCGTGCCAAAGAAATATACATATATACATACATACATACATACATATATACATACATATATACATACATACATACATACATACATACACTCGAAAAACATAACCCTCCTTCTTTCGCAGTCGTGTAAAACACATCATGATTTACTGCATTTTTTTGCATTTCCCTGTACAGTTGCAGTGTCTAAGAGTTGTCTGATTTTCTGGTACTTTATGAATGGAAATGAACATTGTGACAAATACATATATAATACGTACATTTGCACCGATTTGTTTTAGTTACTTAAGTTTATTTCTAAATTATTTGCATGAGAACACAAGATAAATATCTTTTTCATGTTTGATATTAATTACTTTCATTAAAGTTTAGATCAAACATATTTTTCTCTTAAAATGAATAATATAAAACTGACTTGAAGATAATCATCTAAAAAAATAAAGGCATTGGATTACAATACATTCACTCGTGATTACAGAACACACACAAATGACTTGTTGGTCCTGAGAAGCGTACTCTTAATTAACACTTAATTAAGGAATAAACTGATAATATAGCCTAAGCGAACCCTTAAATTAACGCCGGACCGTTCATTATTAAACATAACACGATGCATTTATTTTTAAACCTTAAAATAACATATTATTAATATTAAACATTCCTTTCACATTTTGGTGGTTACGTAAATTTAATATCACTAATCTTAATAAAGAGAGGTTTCAATATACGTAAGCTAAATGCTTTTCCTCATACCTATAACCTGGAAGTCTTCAAGCATAATTTCAACAAGCTCGATAGCTCAGCGATAGTCCGCAGATCTGCTGGCACGGTGCCTCGCTGAGCGTGGTTTCGCTAGGCGAGGTGTTTTTGGCTTTCCCTTGACCCCTTTGGTTCTCCACCTATACCAGCTTTACACAAAACATATGTAAGTTAAAGGACGTTGATTTATAAAACTGACAATTATTATTTTTGCACAGTTAAACAATAATTAAGCTTGTCAACAGTATCTTAAACAAGTTGTGCATGGGGCTTTTTTATTTAAAACTGTATTATTTTTTGAGTACCGGGCTGAATGATGCAGGGATATTATATAATTTATAATTACAAAAAAGTGAGACCGACATTGTTAAATAGATTTATTTTTATTTAAGTGGATGTTGAGGGTAGCGCTACTCTATGCACAATATTATCTGGTACTAAGTTACTATAACCTAAAGATACGTTAAGATAATAAAGATTGGTTTAACTATAAAAATGGTTATAAAATTGCACCGCTTGATACATGTATGACCTTGTTTTTGGAGATACAACGAGCTTTATACGTCTATGCTGGAACTAATAGGGTGGTCGGATTTGTGATTAGTAGTGGGCTACCATAATATATCGAGTTACCTTTGTGTTATAATTAGAAGAATACCGATTTATCTGTAGTCACAATAATACTAAGAAACTAGGTATATAATACAAAGCGTAATGGCGTATTTTTCTTTTGGGAATATAAATGATAATATCTTGAATACACGATAATATATTGAAGTCTTGATAATATCATGTTTTCAAATTGATCAAGATAAGAATACAGGATTTCACTGTGTGTCATAACATGTTTTGACAATACTTATGTAACGGATAAATCGTGTAATACAGATAAAATATTGTTTTTAATAGGGGAAAGAAGTTATTTAAATAGGGAAATTTTCAAACATTATAAGCATTTAGAAATATATATATGTGATATTGAAGATACGTTTTGGAATCAAGCTTTACTGAATGATATGGAAATAAATTATTTTACTGAGTATTTTTTTAGGAATTTATTGAACTATTTTCAAATTACTTTTTTTAACAAACAAATGCTCTACACTTTTATGCTCTTTCTGATTGGCCTAAAATACTGTATGCATATTTATGTGGGAGGCATGAAATACCTGCGCAAGCATGATATTTTGTCACCTCTAGGCGTTGCCAGAATCGAATTTGCATACACCAATAGGGGAAAAGCGTATTACATTAACAAGCAAAGCGTGAGATTCAATTTAGAAATATTCGCAAATGGGAAGATTCTACAGGAAATATCCGGTGTAGAATAAAAGTTAATATTTATATGAGTTTGGGCAATAGATTCAAATAGTTCCTTAAAGAAAGCATAAAGTATAAATGTTTTCCGATTTTTATCATATAAATGCTTTTTTTTTACTTTTAAATGTTAAAAGCTTTTTCTTGCTTGTTTATTTGGATGCCTACTGTACTTTGATGTTCTTTAATAACGGACAAAACATTGAGTTTTACGCACATGACAGCACGGTGATAGGTTTACCAGTTACTGCATTGTAAACTGGGCTGAAGTGGAGGAGGATTGTTCGACTCGAAGAATTACTTGAAACAGTTTCCGGATGAGGTTTTCAAAACTTCAAAAAGACAGGTGTGCGAAGGGGACATCTGACTTTCCAGGGTACAACTCGTAGTAACGACCACGTATTCTAGTTGTCTTTATGACGCATATTTTTTATGCAACCCGACATGGATGGCTAATACTACACAACTACAGTTATTATATTAGCCCAATACACACTATTCCCGAAGGAATTAGGTGCCATGCCAGGACCTTCCTTTTATGAGGACGGCTTGGATGGAAAACACGGAAAATTTTTGCCAATTGACAATTGCCGCTTCGACCATCTTTTCATCCAATGCGATAGTACCAACCCGGGTGGGCTTAAACCCTACCACCTATGTTTGAATTTGCATCTAAAGTTTTACATAGGTTCCGAACCATGGAGCAGCTCGCATTCGTGACATAAACTTCAGATTTAATATCGAGCCAGCCTCAAAAATGTGGCTCAACAGGGGCACCTCTTGTGTGAGTGTCGTGCGTACCTCATATGCCACGCTCAGCAAACAATTATTTTAATGAATGATGTCAGTGGAAAACCGACGGATTTTCTTGGCATCATAACGCGGGCGGAGCCAAGACCCACAACTTGAAATACTTGGCCCGCATAGATGACTCCAAGCTCTTTCATTTGGCTAACTATCAGTAAAAGCTTTGATACAAAAGCAAGTGTAAAGTGGAGCAGCAGTTGTATCGTTTAGTCGTAATGGCAGGCGGCAACGGCTCAAAACATCGCCGAAACTTTTCTAATTGCGGCTCTCATAAATTGTTACGAGATTCTGGGCTTTGCAGGCTCGGAGCGACGGCGACGAATGAAAATATTTAATTTGAGCGTATACAGCGAAACCTATTATCAAATTTTTGGAATATACTTTATAACGATTAGAATATTAAATTGGAACATCCTTATTTTTATGTTAACCGCGCCCAATGGAACTCGCTTATCAGATGCCCGACGACGCCAATGGGATTTTGAACTTTGGCTGGGGCTGTGAAAACCATTCCAGCCTATTAGGTGCTTCTACGCACAATGTTTGAACGACCCCATGTTTATTTTAGGAGAAATATCCTTCCTATTGCCCGATACTTAGGGTCGAGTGCACGAAAGGACAAAAAATCAAAATCAACGTCAAAGTATGATCAAACACGTCAATTTGTGTGGACAGTATGGAAGGAACTCTATGCGGATCACTAAAAGTGACGTGTTTGAACATTGGGGCTTAAGTGTTTAGCTTTCTAGACGATGCCTAACCCTACGACTTATCTACCTTTAATTAATTGGAATAAATAAGTTTTAGAATATTGTTTGAATCAGTACCACAATTGGGGATGCATCATAAAGTCCAAAAAGCACAAAGTCCAAAACCCATACCGTCCAAAACACTAATGAATTCGGAACTTTTTCAATTAGGTTAGGTTAGGTTAGGTTAGACTATAATATTTGCATTTATAAATATATGCAAAAATACATACTTTTGGATGTTCTGGGTTTTGGACCTTATGCTTTTTGGACTTTATGAAGGCGACCCCCACAATTAACTCCTCATAGGATCTGCAGTGCACATGGTAAGTTAACTCCTTTTTTTCGCGATTTAAATTTGTAAAAAAAAAATTTATTTTGTCTTCTTTTTAGGGTTCTGTACTCAGGGTTCTGTACCTAAAGGGTGCCAACGGAACCCTATTACTAAGCCTCCGCTCTCCGTCGGTCCGTCCGTCCGGCTGCCACAGGGCTGTATCTCATGAACTGTAATAGGTGGCAGCTGAAATTTTCACAGAGTGTGAATTTATTTTCCGCTGTAACAAATAGGTAAAATTAAAAGATAATAAAAATTATCGTGAGCCCGATACAAAAACGTTTTTTTGTGTTTAATCTTGTGCTATGGTTCCCTTCGTGTGCGAGTCCGACTCGCATTTGGCCGGTTTTTTTTTCTATAAGCAGACTGGCAAAAAAGAAGGACAGAGAGTCGCCCAACGTTAAATTTTATTAGAGCACGTGATTGACTCTTAGCCTATAAAGCGAGTAACGTGGTGTAGCGGGGCAGAGTAAGGGAGGAAGAGGAAAAGTTGGGCGTAGAAATGGAAATTCTGTGTGGACGGCTGTCTCAAAAACTTTAGTATTTACTGCCTACTTCTCACTTGGCATGGCTCGTCCCGTGCCTGACAATAAGTACGTATCTGGATCTTAGAAACTTTGGCTGTACTTGACAGCTTCGTCTCTTAAGAAAGGCCCGTAAGCTATGCTCCTCATACAAACGTAGTTTACTTATCACTTGGAAACCGCTGTTCCAATTCAATTGATATTTAATATCTAATATCAGGTAACAAATATCTGTGTCTGCACGCTTTTGTTTTTTTGAAACATCCAAACCGAATTAAATGAAAGCAAAAAGAAAATCTTCATACGAATTTTGTTTTCTCTGTGGTTTGACCCAGAATACATGTATCGAAGAAACAAAGAAGTGCAGACACAGATATTTGTATTTTTATATAAGATACCAAATATCATGTAAGTTGGAACAGCGGTTTTCAAATTATCAGTAAACTACGTTTGTATGGGAGGCGAAATTGTATGATGCTTACGGGCCGACCTTAAGGTGGCCCAACCCGGCGGGCCTAACTCATTCGCGGGCACGGTACAAAACCGTGCTGTTGCGCTCTGGGACCTTCTCTGTTTCAAAGAATAAGACAGGCTCCGTGATGAGGAAGATGCAACATGTCCACAAAAAAGACAATGTGCATAGTGTATGATTTGGTAAGATTTACGAAAATTTTCAATTTCAAAACGACTTATAGCTAAAAGTAAACCACGACCGCTGTAGTCAAAAATCTAACAAAAACCAAATAGATTATACATTTTGATTAAATAAGCTATGTGTGATGACTAATCTTTTTAAGATGTTCTTACTTTATCATTGCGTAATCCACCTCCAAAGTTATTGTATAAAACGCGCGAAAAATTCGAACTTTCGGACCTTATAACTTAGAAACCAAACACAATTTTACAATGCCAATGGTCATCAGACATCTAGTTCGATCAAATAAAGCAATTTTGAGCAACATTTTGGATCTCTGACAAGAAATATTGGCGTGATCTTCTTTCCCCTTTCGTATGGGGAGATGAGCGGGATGGGCCCTTGATTGCTTTCAGTTCCATGAGGGTGTAAGTGAAAACATATTTTTTTAATACCTTCTTATTATTTTGGAATTTCAAAAATATGAAAGATTCATTGACGGTCTAGCATATTTAAAACTTTTAACGGTAAATAACGGGTGTTCAAATTCTGTGTTCAAATTTGTTTATGAAAATTTATGAATATTTGTCTAATTTGCGACTTACAGTTTTATTTAAAAATTATATCAATCGATTATTTTTGTTTATTGTTTATTCATCATCCATAGACAGTACACTGCACTCGGATTTGTCATAATTTATCATTAGCCAGTTCGGCAATCCCTGCAAAGAAGAACTGGCAAGAAACTCCGCTGATTTTTTTTCAAAGTCCACTTAGTCTAAGTTTAAAAAGTTTATAGAATCATGGGTAAAAACGCTAAATTAATATGAATTAAATATTCATGTCATATGCAACAGTTCATGAAAATATCAGTTTATTTGTTAACACCATGCCCGCCCTATTCTATCTACATACTTATCAAAATTGCTTGATTGTTTTTAAATGTAATCAAATATTATTTTAATTACGTCCTTACCAAACTAAATTCAATTGGCACTTACCACGTCCTTAAATATTAATCTATTTAAAATTATTTAAATTAACATTTCTTTTTAATGGAGTTGTAGACGAGACAGCAATATTTTTAAACAGCATTAACGGTACTTTCTAAAACAACTTTGAGTTTTGTAGAATTAACTATTAAGAGTAGACATTTGGTTACAGAAATGCTTTTTTCAGCGTGATTACCTACTAATAATAATACATTCGCTACAATAATAAATCAATTGTTTTACGCACGCATTAGGTGCCGGCGCAATATTACTCACATGGTCGTGTCTCGGCATAATTTAAAAAAAACTGATAAATAAAAATGATAAACACCCATATTTTCTCAGTTTGTTTTGTACGCAAAAACGAGATGCGAGTAAAATTTTCAGCGAAAAAGCAACGTCAATATTAGCATAGCTCAGTCAACATAATCCAACGGAATCCTAGTTGTACGTAAGCCCACGGTATATTTGGGTTACAAATCTGACTAGCCGATTATTTCTGCATAGATGACCATACACAATGTCTCGGTAAAACATATTGTATACGAAAGGTCTTGCGTACATGTATAAATAACATTTAAACACTTGTTTTCTTGCCAAATATTGTTAAACGAATCGCAATAAAGTTTGCCTCGGTAGCCCAGTGTCGCGACGCCTTGCGAGTTGATGCGGTAGGTGAAGCAACTCTAAACGCGGTGGGGTTCTAGATGGGTGACCGTTTTCTAACGCTGAGGCTTGCCATGGCTCGGATTCCAAGTCAAACTGTAGGTTCCCTTCCTTACTGACTAAGTGGTAGGGTAATCCCGTCCAGGTTGGTACTATCGCATTGAATAAACATGGTCAAAGCGGCAATGAAAACTGTCCGTTTTTTCCATCCAGTTCAATGTAGCCAAGCAATATAAGTAAGGTCCTGGCATGGCACCTAGTTCCCATGTGATGTCTTATGCTAATATTAATATATTATAGTTTGGTATTAGCCATCCATGTCCAAAACATCTATACTAATTTTTTCATGTTTTATCATCCATATGGTCAAAATATCAGAGATATTCGTAATAATCTGATATAATTTTAATATATCTATGCAGGAAACAATCGTGTAGTCACACTTACAACCAAAATTTACTGTGGGCTTACGTATTTTTAGGGTATGGGATACCGTCAAGGAACTAATATTGCGAAGAGACGGTACGGATGGATTTTCAAATCTTATGCGTATACAACGTATTACAGAAGTCACTGGATAATAGAAAAAGTATTGTTTCAGTCGATACAAGGATATTTTTTTCTTGAATTTCCTGTATATTTTCATTAATGACTTAATTTGTATCCAATCGAATACCTTAAATATAAGTATACATAAGTATTATGGATAGTACACATCACCTTAATAAATAAACGTTTCTTCAACAGTTGGGACCATCATAGTTTGCACCTGTTAAATCGTTGTTTGTTTGATTATGTGACAGATATAAGATGATTATTTATGTAAAGTTGTTGACTGGAAGCGTTTAAATTGTTTCTTTTTATGACTTTCAAACACTTTATTTATTTCGCTTTCATATTATCCTTGCAAAAATCGGTTATACTTTATTAGGTTTTTCATAAATTAATAATTAACTGAAAATATGATTATTTACCAAAAAACAATTTGAAAAATTGTTAAAAAAATTTACTTCAAAGTTGTCTTTTGTTCGTATTGCGAGTAAAATAAAAAACATTTAACAATATATATATTACGGTTAAAGCCCGATATTGATTAAAGTCCGAAATTATTGTTTCCTTCAATTTTATTTGATTTCTGCACTTACACTCATGTTGAGTGCAGTAATTAAGAGTCGATGCCTAGAAAATAAAATGTTTATTTTTTTATTTTTGGTATGAATTTTAATTTTTTGTATGAAAAAAACAGGAAACCGTATATTCGAAATTTGCGCACCCGACTCGGGTATATCTTTTGTACTGTATTTACCTTCAAGGCAAAAATATTTCGGACTTTAACCAACATCGGACTTAAGCCGTAACATATACAAACAAAAATATCGGGATTACGTCTTGAAATTGTACAAATAAAATATTTTATTAAATCCACATGCATCAACTAGTTCTTGGGACAAGCTTTCCTAGCAAAACTGCCGTGGCGGTGTAGTGCGTCTGGCATGTTCGCGGAGAACGGTTTGACTGATTTCTTTGGTGTACTGCGCAAACAGAAGGCGGCATTCCTTCGCCGTTCAGCCATCAGTGAGAATAGAATAGTAGCAAACATTTTGGGACGAATTTATTATAAGGATTTTATTAATGTGTAACTTAGTTTTAATATTATTTACAATGTTATGGGACAATGCACCTGAAATAAATTATTATTATTATTATTATTATTATTATTATTAAACGTTTGCCTCTCCCAATGAGCGACAATATTTAATTCAAAAACATAATTATTGACCCTTCTTACCTAACCTTTTTGTTCCTTAATATTATTATTAAACTAAATGTTATTAAACCAAATTTCGGTTGGACATATTTAGTCCACGTTTTTTTATACAAAAATAGATCTGATTATTTGAAGTGTGTATTTATTTAATATAATGTTTATCCATATATTTTATTTTATTGTTATCACAATAACTGTTTACATTAATCAAGGCCGTGTCTTTTCGCAAAAATTTTTTTCTTTGACAACTCTATTTGTGCGTTCAATAAGTAAGTGTAAGAGGCCTAGCAGTCGCCTTACTGAAAAGTAAATATTCCGAAAATGATTGGCCAAGAATGCTTTAATCAATATTATACTCAAACGTTTAAGCAGTATATTAAATACATTAACCATTTAATAAACTTTTCGCTTTCGAGTTAAATTGAGAGCTTTTGTAAATCCAGAAGTACCGAAATATTCCCAGATTTATCAAAACATGAAGCTGATGATCTGGGTATATTACCCTAGATGTATCAGTTGGTCAGTCATCTGCTGCGTACGAACGTGGCGGCTGCCTCCTTGACAACGGGCTGAACTATCAGCTCGAAACGTCGGATAATGTGTCCTCCCGCCGCGTAAAAAGTCGTAAATTTTCGAACATGTTCAACGACCGCGGTAATCTCAAAAGTATCATTAGTGAAATATTAGTATATTTTGAAGACTGGACACTAACCTAAGATAACCAGCTGCAAACCCAGAACTTTCTTGAACCACATGGGAAACTCGGACAGTTCTAAATGTTTCAATGGGATGGTACCAGACCGGGCGCGATTAACTCTACCTAGTAGGGGAAAGAGGACCTACATTTTATATGGATTTCGACCCATGTAACATCTCGGTTGATTCTTTACTTCTGTAACTAATATTTTGAAGAGAAAAAACGAATTTAATATTACTTGTATGTTCCATGGAATGTCACATGTATGTTAGGCATAATCTTAAATACTGTGTTAGAACGAGGCATTGATTACGGGCAGAGGGACTGTAGAAGAATTCCAAATTATTCCAATTAATGTGTCCTTGCTTCACGGTCGATTTAACATACATTCACATTTGTTGGAATAAGAGACGTACATGCTGAGTACGAAAAAAGAATTTTTACTTACTTGTATGTTCTTAATTAATAATTCCCAAAAAAAAGCGATCTGTCTCATTAAATTACCAAAGGGTAACAAACAGAGAAGGTGCGGCGACTCCACGAGCTTCGTGGGTCCACGTAACGGAGCGAAGTGTCTGCGAATCTGGCAAAAGGCCCGCGTTAAAATAATTTAACGAATCTCCGGGAGAGGGCGCCTAATAACTTTGATTGAAAATATCGAGATAATTAATTTGGACAGCTCCCGGGCGATGAAAATGGCGAAAGTTCTATTTGACATTTGGGAATTGATTCACTTTACGCTGCCAGATTTATTTCAGCGGGCAGGGGATGCCAAGGGTTTGGTCCCGGCGAAGCTTTTAGAAAACGGACGCAAAACTTTGTAACCATTTTACTGTGCCAATTTAATGTAAGAGTCACAGCATGAGCAGAATTTCTAGGAGGATTAACATAAGCTCAATTTCGTCTTGAAGACTGCATGTTACTGCCAAGTTCGCACATAGAAACATGTGAAAGCATGGACGAAAGCGACCATACTTGGAACACGGTAACATTCTAAATGATAATTTGTGTGTTGCTTCCCATAAATTCCACTGTACAAATAATATTTCATTTCATTTATTTAAACTTTTTGGTAGTCAAACTACGCCAAGTTACGTCACAAAGATCCGCGGATTCGATCAACCCAGTAAAGAAGAACCCGCAAACAAACTTCACGGGCTTACATAGCATATTTTTCCGTTCACAATTATGAAATACATCCTTAGATCTAAATGCTACTGCCAAATAATTCCTTGGTAGAACAGATTAAGGCAAAGAACAAAGAACAATAGAAACAGCATCCCTCAGTTTAATTTACTTACAACGAATAAAGTTACTAATGCAATTATATAAATTAAAAAAAAAATAGCATTACAAGTATACTCTGGTGTAAAAGCCGTCGTCAATTTAACCTATTAAATCCCGATATCGATCTCAAAATTGATATTTGACCGAGCGTAGGGCGAGTGTAATGGAGACATTTCAGTTTGGGCAAAAATGCTTTCGTACGTCCGGCTGTTTTCCTCTGCAGGTAGCTATTCCGATTCTCGTAAAAAGATGTGAGCATGTGCAATCGAGTCGAACAAGTTATCGAAAAGATTTTCAAACATTAAAGTTCCAATGTGACAGTGTTTGTAATCGAAAATATTTGTTTATTAATAATTACTTCAAATTCCATGAACATTTTTTTTGCTTTTTAATTCAATCATAATTACGCTAATTTTTCATTGTAACTTTTCAAAATCTAACTTATAAAATTAAAAGAACATCATTTTTTCCAGCATTCACACTGGAAATTCGTGTAAATTCTCTATCGTGTCTACCTACTTCTATCGGTGCTCTACACAACGGCACTGAACAAACAGGCCAGCGGATATCTGAAAATCCGACTGCAAATATCGAATTTCCGGACATCTAAATGTGCTCCATATGCAGTCCGTCGCTCCAGGCTCTCGCCCCCGCCGCTCCCGGCTCCCGCCCTCCGCCCCCGCCGCTCCCGGCTCCCGCCCTCCGCCCCCGCCGCTCCCGGCTCTCGCCCTCCGCCCCCGCCGCTCCCGGCTCCCGCCCTCCGCCCTCCGCCCGCCCGCCCCGTGCCACCCGAGTCCGCATTTTTTTCGCAATATCTCGCGCTGAATGCAGTCGCGGCGCAGTCTGTCGCCGACGCGCGCAGAATGGGAACGCTCAAGTGTCAAAGACGGAGATGTAAATTGGACGGAATCGAACCCGCTGCAGACCAGCCGAGCTGCCTTCGGCTTCTATTGTGCTCGGAATAGGCAGCTATTGTTTGGTCCACATTCTGCGGTCGCGTGCTCGCATTTATCTATCTGCAGCGAGGTTAGCTTGGTGCATAGTGTGGTTCGAACTTGGTAGATAAAACACTATAGAAAACCTCACGAAGCAAAATACAAAGTATTTTATCGTCAGTAGAAATAATTCCTAAATGATGATAAAAAAAATGTCAAAAAACAAAGTAAGTATTCATTATTTACATACCAAAATTATAAGATAAAAGTTAAATTATTTTTTTAAATAAAAACAAGATATCAAATGGGTCGAAAGTTTGATGAAAAGTTATCTCATACACTCTCCGGTCTATACGAGCATCTATACCCTATATACAGGTTGTTAACATTTTCTTTTCAAGTAATCTCTCATTCATCAGCTATTAAAAAAAGCCCAGAGTGTAGTAGCTATTTTACAATCATCACTTTTTTTATAATAACACAGAACATTAAAAAAAATTATTAAAATTTAAATAACCAAAAAAAAATTTGATTTGAGATCCTCATTTCACTGGGCCAAATTTGGTGCAAATGAGCTCTAGAATGACCCCTTAGAAGGAATTTATCAAATTTCCAAACACTCTATATATAGAAAAACCAATCGTCAAAGAAAGGACGCACCTGCAAACACATTACTTTTTTTTCAAATTACAATGTTTACGAATTTATAACGTTCACGAAAGTCCACTAGTGCATATTAGTCAAAACTGTGATATTTTCATGTCACTTGTGAAATTGTACATTTAATGAAATATTATCAATCGTATTTTCAGTGTCACGAATTCTTTTCACTGTTTCTTTGATTTCGCACGACACAGCAGTAACCTTATAATAACATTGTCAGTCGGTTATACGTGACAAATAATTTGGATCATAAGGTCGAATGAAATAATGATTATTTTTACATAGTCACAGAGTAGTTCTTTAACGGCGAACGCGATTCTGTTTCATTTTCGGTTCCTGTTTCCGGTTCGTGAATAAGGTGCCATGCCAGCATCCTTCCTTTAAGAGCACGGCTACACTGAACTGAATGGAAAACACGGATCATTATTCATGGTTGAAACAAAGTTTTATCTAATACGGTTGTGCCAACCCGGGCGGGCTTAACCCTATTACCTAGTAGGGGAAGGGTATCTACAGTTTTACATGGGTTCCGAACCATGGAATAGCTTGCATTCCTAACCAAATGCACTTATTCACCTCAGAAAGAGAAAGAAAGAGGTGCATGACGGGGCGAGGATTTGAACCTATAACCTTCCGCATGAAAGGCAAGTTCTCTATCCCCTAAACCACGAGCTGTCTCATCGCTATCGAATTAAATACAATAAAGTACTAAGATCTGTGATTTCGTCTGGACAGTAATAGTTACGCCCGATCTCCCAGTCACTGATTCAATAAGAATAACCCACCAGCAACCTTCTTCACAATGGCAATGCTATGTAGATTAATGTGCATACATTTCCTTTGCAGACATCCGATTTTCTCGCCATCTGAAGCGGCGCAGACGGAGCGACACGGCGGCGGCGGCGGCGGCGGCGGCGCGGCGTCCGGTCGGTATCAGACGCTACATTAGTATCCATTTGGTCGTCGATATTTTCTTTGTGACGTCATCGGCAACTCATGGCGAGGAGAAATTACTTACTAAGCGAAGCAATGAAGATTGATGATCGAGAATCTGCCAAGGAGTGTCTGGCTTAAGTCCCTTTGCTGAACCCACCAGCGTTTGACAAAATAATATACGATAGCTTTGTACGCATATTCATTTTGTTTGTAATTAAAAACAATGGAAACCTTAATACAGATGAGTTTATCATATATTTAAGATTTTAACACGGACATCTAAATTTAAGTAATTTGAGCACTTTATTAGGCAAGGAAACCTAAAATTCGCTGCTAAAACCTAAAATTCATGAAAAATCTATTAGTTTGTTTATAAGGCCTGTTTTATAAGGTTTGTTTTAGTCAATAAGGCCAAACATAAAACCTCAAATAAGATTATATTGGTGAACATTCCAGAAAAGTTATAACCAATCAGCCATGTTTCAACCTGTCCCTAGATTTTGAATAAACATATTCAGCTCCACTGAAGGATGCTATGCTCGTAAGATGTACGGACGGGCATCGCTCCAAACTAAAATCGAAATATTATAACTAGTATCGAGTAATCCTCTAGGCCCTCCATCTACATATTGCATTGATGTTATCTTTTCCTCATTGATCTATTTGTCAATAAAATATACTGAAAACAAAAAAAATCAGTTCGGTACACTTTGGAATGCACTCCCTGTGGGCTTCGTCGGGCACAACCTCTGTCCTGGCGTACGCCATATGTCGCGTTTAACTTAAGAACAACTAAATTCTACTACGCAGTAATATTCGGTAATGTCTGTTTCTTAGTGTATGATTATTTTGAAAAGAACATATTTCATAAAAGTGATATTGGAAATGCGATTAAGCATCGAGAAAATAACCCCAATATCTTTTGGTATTGAAAATTCGATTAAATAGGGCCACTAATTGTTTTTTTTTAAACATTCGGTTTACACTATTAGTAAATTCAAAAATTGCAATTATTTTAATATTTTAACTGAATAGTTCATTATGTGTCGTCACAATTTGATACCCGTTATATAGCGCACTGGATTAATTTTTTCGAGTGGATCAAAATCTTAATATGTTTGAAATCATACTTATCACTCGGCGGGAGAGGCTTTCTTCGACGTTTGAGCTGATCGTCGAACTCGAAACGTCGGAGAACGTATCCACCAACCGCGATAATCTAAAACGGTTAAAACGAAAATATGACTTTCCATATCAAAGTTTCGTCCTAATTAAGGATGTTCCGACCCATACAATGTTTTTTTTTACACAGAACGTAAAAAGTATTGCACTTTAAGGCACGAATTCGTCAAAAATATTAAATATAGCCATAGTAGTTGCAGCGAAAACATATTCACAATTTCAGGTTTAATGGTTTCGTTGTAATTGCCGATTAGAAGTTTTACACCGTAAGATGGCGCTGTTAAGTAAAAATCGTATATTTAAATAAATTGTAACAAAACCAATAATCCTGAAATTGTGAAATTGTTTTCGCTGCAAGTAATATGACTATATTAAACTTTTATTATTAATTCGTGGCTTAAAGTGCAATACTTTTTGCGTTATGTGTGCAAACAACTTTATATGGGTCGGAACAGCCTTAAGTCCACCATTTCATTGTGCTACACATAGATAAAAAGGAGGTGCTACGTATATACGCATATACGTGCGTCCGAGACCCGAAGGGGTAGGCATATATTTTAGATAAGTATCCATCTCTTCATTAACGCTAATCGTTTACATGTTAACGTACTATCTTCTATGAGCTTAATCTTTAAACTCTTTTATATCTATTTCTGAAAATCCACACTTTAGAATTAATAATACAAAGCATTTATTTAGTAATCAAATCAATATTTATTTTTTTATGAGTTTTCTTGCAGCAAACAATTCAATTGAAATCAAATCTAGATTATTTACCATAAATAAATTGAAATAATTTCTAATCTAAATGTTTCTTATGTAAAAAGGTGGCTTACAATTTCGTTAGAAAATTTCAAATACATAATTTTATTACATTACATTCTTAAACCAACAGGATGATTACTTGGCTTAACAAACATTTTGTGCTACGTAAGTTAAATACTAAAATAAGTGAAAATTAATAATAAATATTGCTAACACAATCGTGAAACCTTGAAAGGCAGCATCGATATTTTTTTGCAAAGGAACAGAACATGGATACTTTGAGTTATCTTGCTCACATACAACAATTGCGAGAAATATTTTATCATGTATTTGAGATATACTAACGTAAAAGCAAGAATAAGAACGTCAAATTAGGGAGGTAATAGAAATGAAGGAACGCAATACTCAGAGGTAAAAGGTAACCAATTACCCTCCAGCTAGAGACGTGAGGGATATAGTTTCAAACGTGCGTTGCCCCAGGAGCTAGAGTACGCACGTCTTACATAATTTAGCTTCATTTTCTTGAATGACAAAGAATATTTTTGTAATTATATACATTATGTATACATAAGTTGACTAAACAATATTGTTGCGTAAGTTCTCGCATAGTTTTATACTTTAAACATAATACCAATCTAAATCACCGATCAACTAGTGAATTATGGCAAAGTCAGGACATACATATACGCTTCTCTACCATATTATTTTCGATTTATTTTTCATGGTCACTTAAGGTGGCCCAACCCGCTCATCTCCCCATACAAAAGGGGAAAGAAGATCACGCCTATATTTCTTGTCAGAGATCCAAAGTTTTGCTCAAAATAGCTTTATTTGATTGAACTAGATGTCTGATGACCATTGGCATTGTAAAATTGTGTTTGGTTTCCAAGTTATAACGTCCGAAAGTTCGGATTTTTCGCGCGTTTTATACAATAACTTTGGAGGTGGATTACGCAATGATAAAGTAAGAACATCTTAAAAAGATTAGTCATCAGACATAGCTTATTTAATCAAGATTTAGAATCTATTTGGTTTTTGTTAGATTTTTTACTACAGCGGTCGTGGTTTACTTTTAGCTATAAGTCGTTTTGAAATTAAAATTTTCGTAAATCTTACCAAATCATACACTATGCACATTATCTTTTTTGTGGACAGGTTGCATCTTCCTCATCACGGACCCTGTCTTATTCTAAGAAACAGAGAAGGTCCCAGAGCGCAACAGCACAGTTTTGTACCGTGCCCGCAAATGAGTTGAGGCCGCCGGGTTGGGCCACCTTAAAACAATATTTTCATTTAATGGAACTGCCAAGTAATGGGCGTAATTTTGGTTACGTTACAGATCACCGTCATCTTGGATATAATCATTTCTCAATGGCGCTCGTGATATTATAATTTTATGAGTGACATTAATAATTTTCGGATCATTCTCAGTCGTGTGTATTTATAACAATAAACCTAGCAAAATATTACCTTACTTAACCAAATATGACACATTTTAAGGTTAGGTTAGGTTAGAATTATTAGTAAGCAATGCACTCGACACAAGTACTGTGTCGAGTGCATGATACTTTTGGAAAAATGTAGGTGCGATTGAGAACGATCCAGTATTTCGTAATATCGTAAATTAACACATTACTGCCTCGACGAAATCACAGCGCTAAATACGATACTGTGTATACAATTAGAATATCTAATGGAATATTCGGCGGGTGTTCACCAAGCTTGATACATTTTTTGGCTGAGTGAGCGGCAGGTAAGTCATGTGAAGTTTAGTTGCATTTCGTACCACGCTATCTCGACGTCCAAGTGAGCTGAAATGTACCAGTTAGGATGATACGATCCGCAGCTTTGTATTAGTATTGTATTAGTAGTATATAATGGTATCAAATTGTCTTTTGAATGTTAATCATATCTGTACCTGTTTGCTGTTCCAAATAAATAAACTAAAGGTTAGATTGAATTACTAACTTGCCTGCTCACCCGACGACTCAGCCATGGTAGCCCCCGCGTTCGCTCCAGCAGCGGTGCTCAATGAATAACATAGATTATCCGAGCGCCGTCTCGCGGGCTCGGCCGCAGCGGACGCGTCGCGTCGCGCGGCGGGACGTGCGCCCCCCCGCGCCCTCCCCGCGGACGTGTCGCAGATGTCAAATTTAATTAAACAATTCGTGCGGCCTCCGGGAGCGCCCCGCGGCGGCCGAGGCGCCCCCGCCGGCCCCGCCGCCGCGCCGCCCCTGGTAATGCCACTTGCCCGTAATTGGTTGTAGCTCCGCATTCGGCGGAGGAAAATCGGGGGGCGAAAATATGCTGTCACATTCTCAGGCTTCCGAAGCCAAAATGGACTAATTAATACTCTCTATTTTATTTATTTATTTGGTATGCCAACAACATTATACACAAAACAGTAACATAGTTTAATTACTAAAAATAACAAATTAAGGGTGTACATGTTAATTATAGGCCAACACAGCTTCCTTACATACAAGTAAATATAACCAATCAATTTGATTTAATTTGCATGAAGAAGAACTTGCGCATAAAAACTATAAAATGTGCAAAACAATTAATAATAAAAGAGAAAACAATAACTAATAACTCAGTAATTTTAAAATGTAATCAAATATTTTTTATCACTAACCGGTACCGGTAACCCATTACCAGCTATTCTTAGCCCCGATTGCACGAAGAGACGGCTGAGTTAATCAATGTTCATACACGTCAATTTTAGTGAACCCCACGGAGCTCCTTCCATACTGTCTATACAAAGCGATGCGTTAAATCATACGTTGACATTGATTTTGATTTAATGTCCTTTCGTGCACTCGGCCCATGATAGCCGAATTGTGGACTATTTGTATGTATATCTGGGACTTGGTTGAATTTATGTTGAAAGAAGTAAACATTTTGTTGCAGAAGTTAGAGTGCATTTTTTTCTACATGAATAGTCCAAAAATACGTTACTTTTCGTGTAGCCTCGAGTTTAATATTTAATTTTATTAAATGATTACATTAATTACATTGCTCAGAAATTACATATTATATTTATTATTTTATGTTTTATATATATTATTATATTTTATTCTAGCTTCTTTTATGGGTAATGTATAAATCGAGCTATACCGCTACACAATCGGGTAAAAGGTTCTGATGGTATAAGCTGACACATTTTTTTATGTAACTGGAAAATGAATGCTAATGCCACAAGCCATTTTTTACTAACCAGGGCGGACTTAACCCTACAACCTAGTAGGGGAAGGGGACCTACAGTTTTACATGAGTTCCGAACATGTAACAGCCCACATTGGTCTCGAAATGCACTCACCCAACTCAGAAAGAGAGATAAAGTGGTGAGGATTTTAACCTCTAATTTAATGCACTACTGCCTTTCTATTTCCAAGTTGGATAAGTGCATTTCATCACGAATGCGAGCTGCTCCATGGTTCGGAATCCATGTAAAACTGTGGGTCCCCTTCCCCTACTAGGTGGTAGGGTTTAGGCCCGCCCGGGTTGGGTACCATCGCATTGGATGAAAAGATGGTCGAAGCGGCAATGAAAAATCGTCCGTGTTTTCCATCCAGTTCAATGTAGCCGTGCTCGTAAACGGAAGGTCCTGGCATGGCAACTAATTCCTTCGGGAATGTGGTGTTTTGGGCTAATATCATAACGGTAGTTGTGTGGTATTAGCCATCCATGGCAGGTCGCATAAAAAAAAACTACATGGGAACTAGATACCACATCACAATCTTCCTTGCATTGAACTGGATGGAAAACATGGGAAAATCACATAATTTTATTGGTTTTATTTACTTGCCGCTTATTACAATAGTAAGAAAAAATTTTTGGACTGTTACATTATTGTAATGCAAATCACCTGCCTATATTCAAAATATAGCCCAGAATTGGGGGCCGAACATTCAAATACGAGTATGTCCTTTTAATCTAGTTCAAAATTTCTTCACCCCTCCACCAGCTGGTGTCCACGTGTATCCGCGGACTTTTTTTTTTATGTGACTGGACATGGATGGCTAATACCACACTTTCTGTCATGGTATTAGCCCAACACACCACATGGGAACTAGGTACCATGCCAGGACCTTCCTTCGGCTTCCAGGCTTCCAGGACGGCTACATTGAACTGGACGGAAAACACGGACAATTTTCATTGCCGCTTCGACCATCGTTCATCCAATGCCATGGTACCAACCCGGGCGGGATTTACCCTACCACCTAGTAAGTAAGGAAAGGGACCAACAGTTTAACGTGGAATCCGAACCACGGCCAGCCTCTCTCAACGGTCGAATGGTCACCCATCCTGTAACATTCCTGTAATTAACAAAGTTCTTGGAACACACACGCCCATGAAGATAGCGCCAGTCCTCACACGCGGCTGCGCTTTGGCCAGCAATGTGTAGCACAAACTGTTAGCTTAACTAATATTCCTTGCAAACTAACTGACGAGGCGAGCCGGAGAGTTTATATTCTCCCATCTCGCTGAGTTTATATTGACGTGGATTGCGGTTACTGGAAGCGAGAACCATGTTTGTATTTCTGTGGGAGTGGGGATATTTTAAGCAGACAAATAGAGCCAGCAGGTATATTTCCAAGATTTATGATAGTGCACATGAAGATGCTCCTAAATATATTACTGATAGGATAGAACTCCTCTGTTCTCATGGCCTACCTTTCAGATCCTCAAATAATTTGCTTCTTGCTATTCCGGGACATAGTTCTTCATTCTACACAGATTCTTTCGCTGTCAGCGCTGCGCGTATGTGGAACCAGCTTCCACTTGATGTACGCACATCTCAGTCAATCAATATATTCAAAGAGCTTCTTAAATGTCATTTCCTTACTTCCTGATTGTTTCTTGTCACATTGTTCTCAAAAATTAAGAGTATTTTTTTTCACACTATTTAGCAACTATATATATAGCATATATATATATATATATATATGTATATTTTTATTTATGTGTAAATCTGTTCATATGTTCTAAAATAATATTTGTGTATTTGTATCTTATATCTATTAATATTTTTAAGTGTATGTACATATTTGTATGTAATTTATTTTAATATATAAATCCTTATTTTTAGGTTAGTTAATATTTTCGTTAATTCATTTTGTTTTACGTTAATTTTTTTTGCCCGCCTCACTGCACCTCTCCTACATCTCTAAGGTTGAATGGTAGAGAATGCCTTATGGCATTAATTTCCGCCTTTTTGTACCGTACGGCTGCAAATAAAGTATTTTTTCATTTCATTTCATTTTCAAGATAACCAAAGGCAATTCCAAAGATATGTTCCAATAAGTCATAACAAAAAAAATATTTTTGTACTGGTCGGTCAGCCTTGATAGCATAGACATTTCTCTGTTTGTTTAGTATGAATTAAAACAGCTCGCGGTGTGGGGGCTAGAGGACTTGCCTTTCATGCAAGAGGTATGGGTTCACAACCTCGCGCCGGTCATGCACCACTTTCTTTCTCTTTTTGAGTTGAATAAGTTCATTTCGTTACGAAAGCGAGCTGTTCCATGGTAAGTAACCCATGTAAAACTATAGGCCCCCTAACCGTTTACCTCTGAAATTTAATTTCGCTACTAGGATACCTTTATTTAAACTAGGTCCAAATTTCTGTACTAAAACAGTATTTGTAAGTCGAAGCAGGTGCCCATTCTTGAAAGCTTCAAGTTGCTTTATCCTCCGAGGCTAGCCACGGCTGAGCGAGCGTCAGACGGCGGGCACCGGGCGCTGACCGCACCGCCGCTGCGCCCCGCTGGCCCGATCTACCCCGCTTCAGCCGCCCGCCCTGGCCGCAGTCACCGCGTCACTGCCATTGCTGCACCTGCGAAGAAGCCACCACTGGAATCTAGATTCGTTGAGTTACTCTAGACTTGCCAGTGTTTCATGTCAAAAATAGATACAGGTAAAGCTAATAAAAGCGTGTTAAAAACTGTTATTTATTTTTAACATCTAAAAATTGCATAATGAGATAATTGTCACAATAAATAAACTGCGTATCCAGTTTAGAGGATATGTCAATTTGTGTACCATGTATTTGTACTTCATCCAATAAATAGATAAAAGGTAATTTTTTTTGTTTATGTTACTGGACAGTGATAGCCATGAGGACACCCACTGGCATATTATTACCCTAACTCACCGCGTTCCCGAAGGAAAAAGGTGCCATGCCATGTTCTTCTGTTTATAGGCATGGCTACATTGGACTGGATGGAAAACATGGACGAGCTAGTTTTATCATGTTTTACATGGAATCAGCTCGTATTCATCGTGAAATATACTTATCCAACTCAGAGAAGTCGTACATTAACGGGGAGGGAATTTGAACCCATGATTTCCGGCATACAATGCAAGTCGCCGCGCTTCTGAGCTATGCGCCGTTACAACACAGAAAATACAATAATATATGGTTGAAGTTTTGCGAAATTTAGAGAAAAATATTAATAAAAGAGTATCTATTGTCAATGGGCCCGAATGTGTTTCAGTAAAGTTATTGAAAACTGATATCAATAACTTCTATCTAATATTTAGTTACACCTTCTCAACTTGTGCAAGAGAAAAGGTAATAAAGCCGTTCCTGGAATGAAAAACAATTTCAACAAGGTAATAAAAAGCAATTCTCGAGAAATTTATCGAGATGAACGCAACATACTGCCATAATTGGAGTTAGCACAAAACATTGCGTACACCCGCCGAGTCGAGAACAAAGGGTGGACATAAATTGTCTAAAATGCTGAACATTAGAACAATAAGACAGGAGCGAACATCGCTTGTGGACGCTTGCTCACCGGACCGGAGAACTCCTAGTACTACGTCTATACCTAACGGTAAATGCAATCAATACTGAAATCTATCTTTATTCGAGTACAGAGTACAGTATTATAGGTTTTTAATCGACTTAAAAAAAGGAGGAGGTTCTCAGTTCGTCGGAATCTTTTTTTTTATGTATGTTCATCGATTACTCGAAGACCCCTTGACCAATTAGGAAATATTTATTTTGTTCGAAAGGGTATACTTTCCAGGTGGTCCCATATTTTCTATAAGTTCCCATTTTTTATCAAAATCGGCTCAGTAGTTTGGTACTTAAACACAAAAAACAATGAATTTTCGGAACCACTGAACCCAGAAACGTGATTTATTATTTACACTGGCTTTATTTTAGGTTTGAGAATATGCTCACTAAGACGTTTTTTAAATTTCACTGTGAAGGGGGATAAAGTAGGGCAAATTGTACACATTTTAAATGTCAGGGGCCGCTGAACCCAGAAATGTCATCGATCGATGGCGCTATCTTTCATAGCGCCATCCATGGTTTAAACCTGGTTTTGACAATTAATAGCAAATCAAATATTTGTTTGCATAAAGAAGTTAGAACTAGCACAGAAATGCAAATAGTGCTCAACTAAGCTAGGCTTGTGCAAGAGGACCAGCCATGACAGATAATATTTGGTACACATTTGTACATTTATTTGTAACAGTAAGCTGACTATATTTAACATTAATAAATAGTTGCCTCAAAGTTCATTACTTGCCGTGTGTTGAACGCAAAATGCTTTGTATGGGTCGAATGGATTCGGAACCCTTTATCATACATTATTGAAAAACAAAGTAACTAAAGTCTTTTACCCTGATTACTCGATGGGTTATAAAATAATACATATCCGAGTGAATGTAATTCATCTTCGATGATGAATATATATAATGTTTTATTATTACGATGTAACCAAAATTTTAAAAATAATGAAATGTATGACTTCTCTCCGTTGATATGATTATCCATTCATGTGTTTAGGAACAGCAATTATCATATTTCTAAAGAACGAAATATTTTTGAGGAAAATATATTTTTTAAGCTGGACATAGTAAGAAAAAAATCAGGTTACACCTGCTTCACAAATAAAAATAAATAAGGATTGCTTTGGCATATAAAAGGGTCTTAGTAAATAACATAACCTTCTCATGTTATATATGAGGCAATTACAAATATAGGTCGCCCTCTGCGGTCACAGTTAAAAAACGCTTAGCATTTTTGTGCCCTGAAAAAATAAATAACAACAAGGCGGTGCCATCGTGGCCAGCAGCCGGCGTTGGGACCTGAGTTCATGGTTCGATCAACTATTTAAAAGAACAAAAAAAAACGTGACTTTTAATTTAAGGATACAATCACACTTTTGTAATTTCTCAATTTTTTTATTTATTACATTATTATTATTATATTTTGAGAAATGACACCAATATATCATATTACTAACAACACATTTTGTTGAAATTTTTGAATTTATTGAATGAGTGAATTGTAAAAATGAAGAAAATGTTCGCTGATAGTAAACTAAAACTAGTATACCGCAGTGATATTCATGTAATTTCAACTGGTAAAGGCGCCTGTATTTTTCTCTTACCTTACACATTTATGACCATTAATTTATATCCCCCATCCCAAAGCAGGGATTCTGTCTTCTGGATACACATCGAATATTCGCTTTAAGTATTATTTACATTATTAATAAGTAATCTCTGACAAAAACAAAGAATAGATACTCCCTATTATTTAATAATTAATATAATCGTTATAATTTATTTTATAGCCTACATTTATGTATATTATGATATTCTAATTGGTATAAAGATTATTTTTTTTAAATATATTTTGATGTGTTTGAATGTAATTTAATTGCTTAAAAATGTCAGGTATTCGTTCCGAATTAACTTTTATCGTTGTTCATATTTTTTATTATAACTTTAAAGTGTTAGGCCAATAGTGTGATGAGACTTCCATTTTTATTTGTGTAACTTCCTTTTTTTTTTCTTCTTTTCTAATACCGAGCCTCACATCAGGTGCCACGAAAGACAGGCTTTGCCTAGTTCGGGTACTTGTACAATCAAACGCATTTGTATTTTCATACAGGGCGTGTGTTGCCATTGTTTGATTCGCTTATTTCATACTAGTACGCTGTGTTTTGATTTTCCCCCCTACGGGATTCATGCTTTATGTAGTAATAACTTGTACTCTTGTGATTTTGTTATTTTTTTTTTGCCAATAGAGACTGTATGTAATTTTAAGATGTGTTAAATAAAAAAATAATTAAATAAATAAATTATCGAATTATCATGCCTATCCTTAAACATGAACAAAACATTAATAACAGCTGAACACTAAATTAAACGAAATTCGTTTGGAACTAAGTTTAGGTAGGCATACGTGTATACTTGCCGATGTGCTGCGTCCACCGATTAACTCACAGAGCATGTTAGAGATTATATCTGTAACGTTGCATTTAGGGCAACGAAGCTAGATGTGGTTAGATAAGCGGCTCGTAGCCATGTAATTGGTCTCCGCTACGTTCATCACTTTTTTCTCTTTCAAGTGCATTTTGTCACGAATGAGAGCTGTTCTATCCATGTGAAACTGTAGGTCCTGTCTTCTGACTAGTTCATACACTATTTAACATTAAAGATTATATTGTAAATCCACCTTTTTTTAGTCATAAAAGCCCTGAAAGCTCAACAGGTGATTTTGTCAAGTGTCCTTCATAGCCAAATTCTAGTCTAGACTCTAAGAAATAGCGAAAAACTCTGAAAAGAGTCATGTTGCCTGAAAATTCTTGGGAATACTCGAAGATATGAATACTTGTATTAAAAATAATAAATTTCTTAAGGTGGCCCAACCCGGCTGGCCTAACTCATTCGCGGGCACGGTACAAAACCGTGCCGTTGCGCTCTGGGACCTTCTCTGTTTCAAAGAATAAGACAGGCTCCGTGATGAGGAAGATGCAACATATCCACATAAAAGACAATGTGCATAGTGTATGATTTGGTAAGATTTACGAAAATTTTAATTTCAAAACGACTTATAGCTAAAAGTAAACCACGACCGCTGTAGTCAAAAAATCTAACAAAAACCAAATAGATCATAAATCTTGATTAAATAAGCTATGTCTGATGATTATTCTTTTTACGATGTTCTTACTTTATCATTGCGTAATCTACCTCCAAACTTATTGTATAAAACGCGCGAAAAATTCGAACTTTCGGACCTTATAACTTATAAACCAAACACAATTTTACAATGCCAATGGTCATCAGACATCTAGTTCGATCAAATAAAGCTATTTTGGGCAAAATTTTGGATCTCTGACAAGAAATATGGGCGTGATCTTCTTTCCCCTTTTGTATGGGGAGATGAGCGGGTTGGGCCACCTTAAGGTTGCCGTACTTTAAAGTACTTCACAGAATTTATTTTTTATTTATTTATTTATTTATTTAGTAATTTTGTTACTAATAAGCGACACTATCCGCTAGTGCAATAATACAGCGTTCGTTTTAAAATCAACAATCTCGATTCCCTGTAGTTTTTTTTTTTAATCTAATTCAAGTCAAAGAAGTCATGGGGTCTTCTTTGAGTATTTATCGCTAATTCTTATAGTTTTGGATTTTGCCATCCACAACTAGAATCCAAGAGTGTGTTTACACCTAATGAACAAAAATAAACGCATACAATAATAATAATGATAAAATGATAAAAAAGTCTATGGATGATGAATAAACAATAAACAATAAAATAATTAACTTGAAAAAATCACCTTATATACATCTTTTTGACCCTTCAGCGGTAAAAGTAGGGTTATTTATGTAACTCTACATGGATGGCCTCCCAACCGTCATGACCCAACAGACCCAAGGAATTTGGTGATTTGCTAGGATCTTATCTCTATGAGTACGTCTACATTGAACGGGATAGAAAACGGGGAGCATTGTTCATAGCCGTTTCGATGCTATTATAAAATGCTATTTCAATAATCCAAGCGGACTAAACTCTACTAATTAATAGGGCCTACAGTTATAATGAATTTCGTAGCATGCTTACACTTATCCAACGCAGAAAGAGATAGAAAGTGGTGCATGAACCCGTGGTCTCTGGCATAGAAGGGAAGTCTTCGCCCCCTGAGCTATAAGGTGCTCAAAATGAATGTTGCCATAACTGGTACCGATTCACAATAATATTGAACACTAAACCTTACAAATGAAATTAAACAAGGTATTACGAAAGTGGATTAAAACACATAATTCAAAAGTAACGCACTGTTCAAAGATACGCACGATATCTTAGATAACATACAGAACGTACTTTTATTCGATTTTAAAGACCCAGAAACATTGCATCGGCTAATTAGATCATATATAATAGAAAGCCAAAATGGCAAAAATAATTAGTTGTTTACGGGGTTCTTAAATTAAAGTTAAAATAAGGTGAATATGAAAAATAATATCACGTGAAGAACCCTGGGTCATTTTTATTGTAGTTTGCTTCATTGACGTGGTTATAAATATTGGTGACTCGAGGAACGAGGATGGATTTAGGGGGCTCCACGTTTTCCTGGAAAATTAGAGGTGGTACTTGTTTTCTGGCTCTTCTCTGCCCTAATTCGTAAAACAATACAGCTACGCCAAGTAATAACAGGACGCTGATAATTGTTATCCCGGTTATGGTCAATGCATTCCAAAATGACCTTGATTCAACCGGCTGTATAATGGGGATATCATCTTCCTTTTCAGTATTGGATTGCTCATCAGTCTCGTTCGATTCTTCAGATTCAGGCTGCTCCTGAGTGCTGTTTGATTCTTCAGATTCAGGCTGCTCCTGAGTGCTGTTTGATTCTTCAGTATCAGGAAGTTCCTCAGTATTAATTTGTTCGTCAGTATTGGACTGCTCCTCAGAATCTATTTTTTCCTCAGTCTCAACTTCTTCTTCGGTACGAAGCTGCTCTTCAGAATCAATTTCCTCTTCAATTGCAACTCCTTCTTCAGTATTCGGTTGTTCTTCTGTCTCAATTTGTTCTTCAGTGTCAGTTTGCTCCTCAGTATCAATTACTTCTTCAGATTCAACTTGTTCTTCAGTTCCTGGCTGCTCTTCTGAATAATTTGGTTCTTCGGACTCAATTTCTTCTATGGTATCAATTGTTTCTTCAGTATCAATTTGTTCATTAGTCTCAATTATTTCTTCAGTTTCCAATTCTTCTGAACCCAGTTGTTCCTCTGTTTCTGTCAGTCCTTCTGATTCAGATTCCTGTTCGCTCTCAATATGTTCTTCGGATTCTTGGTCTTCCTCTGATACCTGTTCATAAACGTCGCACGTATCAAACAGATCTTCACTTCTGACGTAACGAAACGAATCTATAATTAAAATGGATCCTTCAGGAGCAGCACCGACGAATAATATCTGGAACAAGTAAGGTCAATATATCAATCTCCTAATCGTGTAGGCTTACGATATTATTATATGATCTGACTTGCTGAGGTACCCGGCTCCGCTCGGGTCAATGTCGTTTTGGACCGATGTCGGGCTGTACCCAAAGGGCTGGTTCAAGGGGCTAGTCGAACTACTTTACTAACAGATTAGATAATGTATTACAAAAAAAAACTGGATCTAAATCCTTTGAGCCGATGTGGCATGATTGAAAACTGCCATTCATAAATTCAGTGAAAGTAATATACATGAATATATTGCAAAACATTGGGCCAATTACTTAATAATTTTTAAAAGCATTTGCGGCCAGACGATCCTGCACTACACATTGCCATGGATGGAAAACACGGATATTTTTAGTGCCGCATTGACCATCTATCATTCAGAGCGATGGTACGTAATAACTCAGGCGGGATGAACCCTACCACCTAGTTAGTAAGAAAGGGAATTTCTTACGTGGAATCTGTAGTGCAACCAGCCTTAACATCGAAAACGGCCACCCATCCAAACCCCGAACGCACCCATAGATCCTATACATAGATGCAAACTGCATCTTAATCTGTTCTGTGGTTGGGGAGTTAATTTTTACATAAGAGTTTGACGTAAAGACGTTTTTTTATATAAGTTGAGATTGTGGCATAAAAAAACAACTAACTGCCATGATAGGGCATTGCAATTCCTTCGTTTGTGAAGTGCGACCTGCCTGGGCGCGTACAAATACTAAGCAAGTTATTTTAAGAATCAAAGATATTGATGGTTATATATATGGGGACTTCATTAGGATGTCGATATTTTTTAAGAGCAACTATCTTAAAGGAACAAACGTGATTAGAACAGCCAACTACACCTCACCTTGCAAAACCACGATGAAAGGCCCCATACAACTTGATTTGTTGACTATTAAACAGCTATTAATCTCGTAAAATTGGTAATACTGTCGTTGGATTTGGCTTTCCTGAGCACTTTGGGGCTTTTGGCAAACCTTTTTCATAAAAAACATGTCAATTCTATTTACATACCCGTCTTAATTTGTTCACTCAGATAATGCGGAACTTTTCCGGTGCCCTCACGCCACAAAATTTTCCATACATACATAAGTCCGGTCCATCAAACCGGATTAAAACGCTATCATAGCTGTAGGCGTAATCACCTTGCTTGTCATCACTGAGATCATCGTGCCGATCACAAGGTTCCCAACACTCACTCTTCCCTCAATATCTATATTAAACTTTTCTCCCAGATTTCCCAAAACTATATTATCAAAAATATAAAGCATCTTTAAAACCGTATACCTTCTGGTACCAAATTTACCGTAGCACATTCTATGTAACTCGACTGTGTGGATATCTGCCAACTAGATTTTAGTGAAAATCTTCTCAGTTAACTTGACCACCTGCTCAACTTATGCATCCGTTACATCTTCGTTTTCCGCAATATTGATCAAATCTCTGAATTCCGCAGTCGTATCCAGTGGCTTAATATCCGTAAAGTATCTATGTTTTGTCTTTTCTTATCCGAAATTTAAATGACCCTTTTATTCATATTAAATAGAATATTTACATTTTCGCACCTCACACGGAAATATTTGGTGAAATGGAGCTCCAGGTGAATTGAATGTAGTTTTGAATTATTTATTTCAGTTTCTATTTAGAAATATCTTTACAAAATATTTTTTTTAACAAATTCGTGGATATTTTACCACCAATTATGAGCTACTATCACGCTAAGAAAGAAGCAGTGGGTTTAAATATTTATGACCGAAGTCGAGGATGAAAACTATGGTTTATCTTCTGATTTAAACGCAGAGCCACGGGCATCTACTGTCGTGGAATGAAGAACAAACTATGGAATAAGTTAAACACCAATATTAAGGTACTCACGTAGCCCTCTTCGACGTCATCAATCAAATAGATCGTCAGTGTATGCCAGCCGTTCGCGTTCTCATCGGAGTTCAGCGAAGCAAAGCCAAGCACTGCATCGTTCGTTTTGTCGTGGAGGAGAAAAGTGGCATAGGCGACGCCCGCCCCCGCCGGCACGTTCAGGTAGCAGGAGGCTCGGAACACTCCGCCGCTGTTGAACCGCACGGGCTGCACCGTGCTCGAGCAGCTCCCGGCGGGCAGCGGGCTCATGAAGCGGGAACTGTTGGCGTGAGGAGGATCCAAGCCTATGTCTCGATACTCGCCGAGCTGCCACGAGCCGAGTCCGTAGCCATCGCACTCGGTGCCCGTGTGGAACGTCTCTTCGAAGTTGCTTTCCAGGTTATATCTTAAACAGTCCGCTTGCTGAGCGTCCGCTAAAGAGCCGACGCAACACAGTAATGCTACGATCATCAGGGGTTTTAACATTTTTAAGCGATGTAATTGAGTGCCTAAAGTTACTGCAATATTATTGAAACACAATACTATGTTCACAGCCGGACAAGGCAAGACACATTTAAAAATTTTAGGAAATACACACTGACCGTTATCGTAATCAGCTAAGCGATAAAGAAATACTAATCATCTAAGTCATTGGCGAGAATTTCTAATTCGGATTACGCGTCGGATTAATATCGCTAAGTACTGATAATAAACACAGCAGGTACGCATTTTATTTGCATAACAAGACATGCAAGAAAGAAACTCGACTTTGTGCAACATATTCCATGCATCCATGTTTCTTGAAAATAGTACATACAATTTAGTTTGTATCATTTTATGAAACAATCAAGAGGTATCAAGACACAGCCAGTGATACAATAGGTACATGCGCTAGGACTAGCCAACTACTCGCGCCATACAAATGCACTTTTTAACAAATGTGATAATATGTAGTGAAACGCTTCAGCAAATCCAAATAGAACTCGAGACTGATAATGGATTGTTAATATTTTTTGATTCCATCATTTATTTAAATAATAATAAAAATTAAAAAATTGATTTTTCTCATTAGAAATCTGAAAGTAATTCGATTTCTAGATATAAGCAAAAACAGCATATATGCATAAACAAAAAATTCCATTTGCTTTTAGATTTCTACATTTAGTCAAAAAAGTTCGGAAATGGACACCGTTTCCGCAATGTATTTTGTATAGAAAAAGGAAACATACATTAACAAAAATAGGTTGATTCCTAGACAAGGAATCATATATTGTAAGAATGACACTTATAATCGTCAGACTTAATTAGTTAACTTGGGATGCCTCGTCTAACTTTGCGATTTGTCTAGTACCAGGGCCTTAATAGTATGATGAATAAACAAGATTTACATCCATATCGGAAGCTAAGTAAACATATTGTGATTATACATATCGTCGCTGCCTGTATCACCGGATAAGCGTCGTGATATGGACAGCAAAACTAGCTACTAATTGGACCAAAAATGTGACCTTTCACAATGGAATAAGCCGTATGAGTAGCGCCATCTCTAGGTATTACGATTCTTTGTCTGGGTATCTTTAGACAAGTAATAGGCTTTAGAAGAAAACTAGAAGACGATCAAAGTCGAAATTTAGTTATTCCCTGGAGATTAATTTAATAATAAACTTGTTGTTTGTTAGGTTTATGAATGATTTTTTCTTTCAATAAATTTTACGTATACGTGCAATAATAGAAATAAATAAACAAAATTTGTACATTGTGTTAGCAAAGTAAATATTGTGTGGATATTTCAACGCTTTAAAATTATTTTAACATTCGCTTGAATATTTTCAATGTTTTATCCTATAAGAAATTCAAAGTTTCCAAAACTTACCAATCTCAACGTGATAAGTTGTAAAGAGACAAAAGATCCCGATATCGAAAACCTGAAGGCTTTTAAAGATAGTATCGTTTTTATTTGCATAAATATTGCAAGCAGACATGGATGGCTGACCGTCAGATGTATACAGATGTTTGATAATTCGATACATTCCTTCTAAGGGGTCATTCTAGAGCTAATTTGAAACGAATCTGTCCCAATAATCTGGGGGACGAAAATTAATCGTTTTTGAGTTATTTAGGTCTTCATTTTTTTTTGGTAGGGTTAATCCCGCCCGGGTTGGTACCATCGCATTGAATGAACGATGGTCGAAGCGGCAATGAAAATTGTCATCCATGTCCAGTCACATAAAAAAAAAACTACATAGTTAGACTTACAATTGTTCATCTACTTACAAGCATTAGGGCAAAAGACAACAAATAGGCTAGCACAATAGGCTGCAAAGAAAGAAGGCTATTAGAAGAACTATAAGAGATCCCTGGAGTGAAAATCCTGATTCATATCGTCCACGTGTTCTTAAAATTGTTGAAGGAGGCAAAGTGCATTATAAGGAGTGGCGCGCACGCCGCTGGCGCTGTGCCCGTGCTTATTGAAAGCTTTGTCCGTCGGGGGCGGAGGGGCGGAGGGGTGGGTGGGGGCAGAGGGAGAGACGGGGCCGGCTTGGAACCATAGACCTAGCCTAGCGCGCTGTGCTTACACGACGAAAAAATCGAACGAGTCGGACTCGCACACCAAGGGTTCCGTACCATCGTACAAGATTTAACAAAAAAGATCACGTTGTTTGTATGGGGCCCCCTAAAATTTTTATATCACCTATTTGTTGTTATAGCGGCAAGACAAATACGTTCTTTGTGAAAATTCCAGCTGCCTACGTATTACGATTCATGCGATACAGCCCTGTGAAAGACGGACGGACGGACGGACGGAAAGCGGAGGCTTAGTGCTAGGGTTTCGTTGGCACCCTTTGGGTACGGAACCCTAAAAAGCAGGAGTGATACGTCGACCGACCGTACCACTACCGCCAGATAGAGGGAGATGGAACACATCTGCTTTGATGGTAAATAAGGTGTGAACGACTGATTCTTTTTCGATCAAATTTACTAACTTTTCCTTAATATTTCAAAGTAAAACTTAAAAAATTACAAAGCTACACAGCGATTTAGGTTTTTTTTGGGTAAAAAAATATTCCAGTACATTTTGTATGAAACGATTTTGGTCTAATCCGTCAGTTGACTCTATATGCCTTTACATTCTAAGCCTATGCTTGGAACAAAGATAGTATATTACATGGATACTGAAACGAGCCATATAAATGTATGTACAAACGGCATCACCCTAGACGCCGCACATTGAACTTTGACCCACATACGTTTTCCTTGCAAATGCCCATGGCTACTGTTACGCTGAGGGTGATGCGCTCTGTTCACGACACGTATGGCCTGATGTGGTTTACTGTAATTATCATTAAGTTCGTAAGTTAAATATACTTTTTAGGGTTCAATACACAAAGGGTCTCAACGGAATCATATTTCTAAGCCTCCGCTGAATGTCCGTCCGTCTGTCAGCGGGCTGCATCTCATGAACTGTAATAGACAGTTGAAATGTTTACAAAGTTTGTAATTCTATTGCCGCTGTAACAAAATAAAATAAAATAAAATTAATTTAAAATTAATTCATTATGCGTACATGAAAACATCATCGGGCGATACGAGGTTGATAATAGTCATGCCTGGGGTTCCCTGAGACCCTATATCGGTGCTCGGGAGCCAGAAATGGCACCGGTGATGTTGTTAATTTATTTATAACTTATTTCTTACAATTGGATGTTAAATGGACGACATTATTTTAAAAAAAAAAACTTTAAATAAACGATAAATCACTATTCTGATTGAAACACAGAAACCTCAGAAGACGGGAAAAAATAATACCTTCTGGCCGATAAAAGCAGAATATGCAAAACAGCTTAGCTTCAAACTGAACATGTATAGATATGTTTTCTTGGGTTCCCACGGATCTTTCATTAGTGTTGGAAGTCATTACAGTTCGAAGTTTGGGTACATATTAGAGTCCATTTGAAATTTTAACTCGCACGAAATTCAGAAAGAGCCGATCTCGAATTCGGAGACGCCTTGAAAAATACATTCCCGCATCCGGGGCCGTGACGTGAAAGGCGCAGCAGCAGCGTCGCAAGACAGCGGTGACAGGCGCCATTGTTGGGCACCACAATGCCGCCGAGTTGAGCGGCGCGGGCGAGGCGCGGGGCGGGCGGGACGGCGGCAATATGTCAGGTGGAAACATTTGGGCTGATTAATGATGATGTAATTCGACAGGCTCGCCCCGAGGCTGCGCGAAGTGCCTCCTAATTTAAGGGAATTTTAAGATCTTTTGTTGGAGAATTCAGCGGCCGGCTATTAAGAGTGACGCTGATAGGTATGATTGAACGGAAAGATTATTCATGGAAGAAATATTCACTGGCAAAACTGGAGGGTTCCCTTGTGGTACTAATTGAATTTTCAATTTAGAACACAACTACCTTAAAAAAATTTACTTAAAAATATTTTTTTAATTATGCTTCGGCCGTGAACAACTTTGATGAGTAAATAAATGCAATAAAGTTAAAAAGAAATGGATCCTACATGTTAATAATTTCGCTATCAATAAAAGAGTCGCCACATAATTAATTCAAACATGTTAAGATAGTTTTGCTTTTTCAAAGTCAGCTCTGTTTGCATGACTACCCAAAAATTTGGCCAGCTAAAAAGAAAGTACACCAAAGTACATAAACGGTTACGTGGTGAGGTTTTTTAAGGTGGCCCAACCCGCTCATCTCCCCATACAAAAGGGGAAAGAAGATCACGCCCATATTTCATGTCTGAGACCAAAAATTTTGCTCAAAATTGCTTTATTTGATCGAACTAGATGTCTGATGACCATTGGCATTGTAAAATTGTGTTTGGTTTCTAAGTTATGAGGTCCGAAAGTTCGAATTTTTCGCGCGTTTTATAAATTTGGAGGTGGATTACGCAATGATAAAGTAAGAACATCGTAAAAAGATTAGTCATCAGACATAGCTTGTTTAATCAAGATTTATGATCTATTTGGTTATTGTTAGATTTTTGACTACAGCAGTCGTGGTTTACTTTTAGCTATAAGTCGTTTTGAAATTAAAATTTTCGTAAATCTTACCAAATCATACACTATGCACATTGTCTTTTTGTGGACATGTTGCATCTTCCTCCTCACGGAGCCTGTCTTATTCTTTGAAACAGAGAAGGTCCCAGAGCGCAACAGCACGGTTTTGTACCGTGCCCGCGAATGAGTTAGGCCCGCCGGGTTGGGCCACCTTAAATTTTAAACCTAGTGTGCAGTCAGAAAAAAATAATTGTAATGCTTAATATGACATTCACTTCAATTATTGCAAATTATTATTGACCAACACCGTGCCTTGAAAAAGAGTTCAATTACCAAATGAAGAAGGCCAGTATTTATACCCGTACACATACAGTAACATATAGGTTAACATTCAAATTACCCTTCAATCAGTTGTAAACACAGGTCAAGTTGATAGACAGTAACAGATTAGCTAAAAGCTTTCGAGACAGCCCACGTAACGTACCAAAATTTATTTGATAAACAAAGCAGTCTACAGTTATGAAAGCTTTGCATTATAATGGATGTTCTATTTTATTTTTATTTAGATGAACTCAGGTGATTGCATGGCTTAAAAATTGCATTAGCTTTTTTATCAATATCATGTAATTTAAAAGCCTAGTATTTTTTTTAAATCATGCATCGACGCAATCAGAGATAATCTTGGATTTGTTATTTCGCTTTAGGTTCTAAGTTCTCTTTATCCAGGGTATGAGACCGATTCCTCAAAGTCATTTTAAAATCATTCATTTATTTTCGAACTTTATTCGGCTCGTTTCAAATTTAATGATTTGAAAAGTAAGAGATGTTTCGCTCTGCATTTTTTCCCAGCGACTTTTTAGGGTTCTGTACCCAAAGGATAAAAACGGAACCCTATTACTAAGCCTCCGCCGTCCGTCCGTCCGTCCGTCCGTCCGTCACAGGGCTGTATCTCGTGAACCGCAATAGGTAGGAAGCTGAAATTTTCACAGAGTGTGTATTTATTTTGCCGCTATAACAACAAATAGGTAAAATAAAATAATAATAATAATTAAAGGGGGGCCCCATACAAAAATATGTTAATTTGATTTTTTGTTAAATCTTGTACGAAGGTACGGAATCCTTCGTGTGCGAATCCGACTCGCACTTGGCCGGTTTTTTCATTCTTTATTTAGTACGCCACGCATCGCGTATGCACTAAGTAATATACTAAAACAGATGTGAGATGTTATTATATTCATCCATTATGCCGGTATCACATACTTGATTTCGTGCTTGCATCCTATGTAAAAAACATATTACGACATTTAAATGAAAAACATAGAGTTCCTATTGATATTTCCCATAATGTGGTGGAAATATAAAAAAAACGACAAAACAATTATTTCACATCTGACAGATCGCGCAGAATTTTTCAAGGGTACACAAGAGTGTCATTTTTAGAATTGCAATCCTCATCAAACTTGGGATAATTTTTTGTGTGCAATAAATTTACATATTTTTATGGGGGCATGACCGTAAAATCCACTTATATTCTAAGGACTGTTCGTACATGAGACAAAAATCAAACAAACATGCATTTGTATTTAAGGCTGGGTAGCATTGCAAAAAGTTTTTTAATCTTTAACAGCGGGCGGACTAACTTTTATCCGCCGGACTAAACCGGTATGGTTAGTCCGGGGCTAATCTCGTACTAAGTTTTGACACGTGCTCTCTGAATACGACTCTAAGCCCCGATTGCACGAAGAGACGGCTGAGTTAATCAATGTTCAAACACGTCACTTTTCGTGAACCCCACGGAGTTACATCCATACTGTCCATACAAAGTGACGTGTTTAATCATACGTTGACGTTGATTTTGATTTTTTGTCCTTTCGTGCACTTGGCTCTAAGCCCCGGTTGCACGAAGAGACCGCCGAGTTAATCTATGATCAGACACGACACTTTTAGTGATCTGTATAGAGCTCCTTCCATACTGTCCACACAAAGTGACGTGTTTGATCATACGTTGACGTTGATTTTGATTTTTTGTCCTTTCGTGCACTCGGCTCTAAGCCCCGGTTGCACGAAGAGACCGCCGAGTTAATCAATGATCAGACACGACACTTTTAGTGATCTGTATAGAGCTCCTTCCATACTGTCCACACTAAGTGACGTGTTTGATCATACGTTGACGTTGATTTTGATGTTTTGTCCTTTCGTGCACTCGGCCCTAAACCGGTATGGTTAGTCTGGTGCTAATCTCGTACTAAATTTTGACACGTGCTCTCTGAACACGACTCTAAGCCCCGGTTGCACGAACAGACGGCCGAGTTAATCAATGTGCAAACACGTCACTTTTAGGTATCCGTATAGAGTTCCTTTTATACTGTGCACACAAAGTGACGTGTTTGATCGTATGTTGGCGTTGATTTTGATTTTTGCCCTTTCGTGCACTCGGCCCTAAATGTTCAAAACGTTTGTAAGTTTATTTACCCACTTATTTTATTGTATGTTAAAATGTGGTGCGATTTCAAAATGTAAAAATATTATTTTATGTTAAAATGTGGAGCGATTTGAAAATGTAAAAAATCGGGTGAAGGGCCCAGGTGACCATTGTTTTTAGGAAAACATAGGCTCTCTCCGGTGCTATAAATTAATTCAGCGCCCATAAATAAAGCATCAGAAGCTGCCTAAGTAAACGTTTCGGGCGAATTCTCCGCCGGTCCTGCGGGCCGTAATAAAAACATCGATTTAATTATCTAAATCACGCTTCTGTGATTCCCCCTCCCCACTTAATTAGACCCGAACCATTCCACAAATCAGTTGAGAGCAAAGTAATTTGAATTCCCATCGTTATTAATGGGGCGCGATATTTTAAGGGCAGCCTTCGGACCGGCGCTCAGTGCGCGGCGCCTGCCTCGCGCCGCCCAATAGAGAACTCTCTGGTTCTATTTTCCACATTCTTGTTTTATCAAAGGATTTTTTTTTATGTAAATGGACATGGATGGCTAATACCTAACTGAACATTGATAATTTGTATGTATTTAATGGATACGACATTACCGTTATCATATTAATTTGAGTTTCAGCGACATCTACATTTGAAGCATTGTAAACAGATTTTTTTAAATCTGAAACTTTACCTAACCTAACCTAACCTAACTGAACGTCTGGTATTAGCCTAACACACCTCATGGAAACTAGGTGCCATGCCAGGACCTCGACCATCGTTCATTCAATGCGATGGTACCAACACGGGCGGGAATAACCCTAATCACCCAGCAAGTAAGGAAGGGGGCAATTTTACGTGGAATCCGAACCACGGCCAGCCTCAACGGTTGAAAATGGTCACCCATCCGGAAACCAACCGCGCTCAGAGATGCTTACCCAGTTTATCGAATCGCAAGGCATCGCACCACTGTGCTACCGAGCCTGACAAGGAATAAGCAAAAGGAATACATCGCTAAAGCTGCCAGGTTGTCATCTTTGTTTACCTAAGGCAAGGCAAGAAAGGCGGCCTTTGCATTGCGTGCAAGCTCTTTGGCAGTTGTCAGAGGATGTTTTCTAGTAAGTGCTAGCTTCACCCAAAAAACATAGGATGGTGTGTTTTGTGAGCCTGCACTTTTGGGAACATTTGCATACTTAGTGCCACGTATTTAGCTTCTAACCTTGGCAGTGCCGGCTATGTGGAAGTGAGTTTAGTGGCACGCGTGGAGTTTCGGAGATAGGGCGCAGTTAGAGCCAACCCCACGTGGACTGGAGCATGCAAAACCCCCATTTAATCTAGTAATAGAGTAGGTTAGGTTAGGTTAGGTTTGACGTTTAATCGGCACCATTGCCATAATTCGGAAACGCTAAATCATTAACTCCTAAGGGTGATTCTACCGGAGATTTTGCTCTTTTAGAAAAATATGAGAACTTATTTAAGCCGAGCTCGATTGGATAAGTTATTTCATCCTTACTTTAGATAATTGACAGGTGCTTTAATTGTGGACGGGTGGGTGTATAGAGACATGATGATATATTTAGTGCTTTTGATGAACTAGTCCTACCAACCTATTTAAATTTAATACCAGCGTAATTAATCGGTCGTCTGTGCTTGCACACGGGCGAACTTTGGCTGCCAATAGGCAAAATTACATGACCACGTATGTAACAACGTATCCACCACAAATGTTTGGGGAATTCCCTTTAATTATTGTTATATTGGGTTCCCCGTACAAACGTAGTTAACTAATCATTTAAAATCATTTTTTTCCAATTTAATTGATATTTGGAATGTCACCTTAGGCCAAAGTTAAGGCGGATTACATCGATGGCGGTAACTTTTGTAGCAATAGAGGAAGGCTCTATTCTCTAATGAAAGCCTCCAGCACAGACGAGGGTAGGAGGCGCACGTGAGATAAATCAGGGCCTGCGGATCTTGAGAGGTCGCGACCGGCCGCTTTTTACAGCCTTCAGGAAGCCTTCAGGGCGGAACGTTAAACGTTTTATTTTAGTTTCAGGCGCCTACTCGTTACGGAGTTAGTCATAAAAAGTATTCGCGTGAAGTAACAGTTTTATTACGCGACCTAGCCTTGATTTGAATTCGTCTTTTTGTGTGATAGTGTGGATTTTACATTGCTTTGGTATGTCGATGGGATTTTAACTGATCCTGTATGAGCTCATTTTTGTAAAACTCCTCGAGTCATTTTTAGAAAGCTAAATTGAAAGAAGGAAGAGCAGATAAACACAAAAAAAACTAAATCCGTACATTATTTTTATGATATCATAGCAAAAACGTGTTTATATGAATCCGAGTTTCGACAGTATTCCCATATCTACATGTCAAAATACCATAAATACATGTAAGGGCCTGGTACTAGCCAAATCGCAAAGTTAGACGAGGCACCCCAAGTAAACTAACTAAGTCTGACGATTATAAGTGTCATCCTTACAATATATGATTCCTTGTCTAGGAATCGAATGATTTTCGTTAATGTATGTTTCCTTTTTCTATACAAAATACATTGCGGAAACGGTGTCCATTTCCGAACTTTTTTGACTAAATGTAGAAATCTAAAAGCAAATGGAATTTTTTGTTTATGCATATATGCTGTTTTTGCTTATATCTAGAAATCGAATGACTTTCAGATTTCTAATGAGAAAAATCAACTTTTTTTATTTTTATTATTATTTAAATAAATGATGGAATAAAAAAATATTAACAATCCATTATCAGTCTGGAGTTCTATTTGGATTTGCTGAAGCGTTTCACTACATATTATTACATTTGTTTAAAAGTGCATTTGTATGGCGCGAGTAGTTGGCTAGTCCTAGCGCCTCAGCATTACGCGTTGCTTTCTAAAAAGGAGAATAATTGAATTTTCAAGAAAATGTATTAAAGCTAATATCGATATGTAAATGAAAAAATATTTACCTCAAGAAGCAAGGGTCGCCTGAACGGCAAGAAAAAAGTTATCTCTCTTCTGAGAAATATAATCGTGGTCCTCTTTGACGGCTTCCTTAGGTGGTGAATGATAAACCACTTTCGTAGTTTTAAATTAAGACCCTTTTTAAAATTATCTGTCGCCCTAGGACACTGTGGAAAGAGCAATTTATGGAGTATATTAAGGTAATAAAAAACCTTTTAACTTTCCTTATTAATGCCAGAATAAATGCTACTATAAACAACATATAAAACAAACAATTTAAGTCTTAACTGAGTAATATCATTTAACAAATAGTGATGATTGAAAAAAATATAAAACAAAATCCGGGCGAAACAAGGTTTGACTGTAAATAGATGGATACCCCGAGAGCTCATTTTTGTCCTCAGGAGCCAGACATGTCACCCTTGATAATGTTTTTAATACAAACGTATCTATATTGTATTAATTTCATCATAAAGGCAGGTAAAAACGTAAAAATCTCAATGGGTAACGCATTTATTGTGTCGAATCCTTCGGCTTTGAGACTTGAGATTAAAATGTGTATGTTTATTAAGGTGGCCCAACCCGGCGGCCTCAACTCATTTGCGGGCACGGTACAAAACCGTGCTGTTGCGCTCGGGGACCTTCTCTGTTTCTAAGAATAAGACAGGCTCCGTGATGAGGACGATGCAATATGTCCACAAAAAAAGACAATGTGCATAGTGTATGATTTGGTAAGATTTACGAAAATTTTAATTACAAAATGACTTTTAGCTAAAAGTTAACCACGACCGCTGTAGTAAAAAATCTAACAAAAACCAGATAGATTATAAATCTTGATTAAATAAGCTATGTCTGATGACTAATCTTTTTAAGATGTTCTTACTTTATCATTGCATAATCCACCTCCAAAGTAATTGTATAAAACGCGCGAAAAATCCGAACTTTCGGACGTTATAACTTGGAAACCAAACACAATTTTACAATGCCAATGGTCATCAGACAAATAGTTCAATCAAATAAAGCTATTTTGAGCAAAATTTTGGATCTCTGACAAGAAATATAGGCGTGATATTCTTTCCCCTTTTGTATGGGGAGATGAGCGGGTTGGGCCACCTTAAGCATGGAAATAACTTCGCGGTTCGGACCTCATATAAAACTCCCGAAATGAGAGATAGTTGCAGACGCAATTTTAATGATGAAGGGAGGCTGGTACTTGCCAAGACGCGAAATTTGACGAGGCAACCCAAGTAAACTAGCTAATTCGACGATTAGATATGGTATGGTCCTCTTCTAGCGCTCAACTTGTTTTCATTTACATATTAAATCGATTGTTAATTTCTGGTTTATTTTTTGGTGTTGTTGGAAAATCAAAATGGAAACGCAATTGTTTGTTTATAGATAAATGTCTAAATTTAGCGATCATATTGTTTCTATATTTATAAAACAAAAGATTTAGTTTTAAATAAAAGCAGGCAATTTAAAAATTTATTTCAGTTGGTGATTTGGACTGAGGCGTTTCATTATATTTTATTGCATGTATTGGAAGGTACATTTGTTTCTTGCTACGAGTTGACTCGCACTAGCGTATTATTAATGTAGTTGGCAAGATAAAGAAGTGTAATTTTAGCTTAACACCATGTACTTAGTTAAAATATAAGTGAACTCCTCAACTATCTTAATTAAATCGGAACTCATCGATTTCCAAAATCTAAATCTTTACAGCATAACATCAACAAAATAAGTACAAAATACCAAACATTACCCCAAGCGTCATCTGTAAAACGCACTGGTAGTCCAAGAAAACTCTGAACCCGACCGCATGCGAGTGAGTGCGGGTTGGATGTTGCCGGGTTATACTTAGAACAAAGCTACTAACAAGATTAAAATAACTAAATGTCACGCGCGACCTAAGTAGAGACACACATAGCGCGGTTGCGAGTGCGTTCTTAGAACTAGATCTAATTGAAAGTCAACGTATATTGAGTCCTGTTAACTGTTTCAAGCCGTGCTCAGATAAATGTGTTGTCTCGGAATGCCACTTAGGCTGAGATAAATAGTCGTAACAGAAACTAAGGCTAACGAAAAGTAGTACTTAGTGACGTCACTTTGACATATTTTGTATGGACGAAATCTCAAAGTATGGCAAATTGACGTCACAAAGTACTACTTTTCGTTAGCCTTAGTTTCTGTTACGACTATTTATCTCAGCCTTAGTTTGTTTGGGAATGCGATGTGATGGACTAACATCATGATACTAGATTTTATGTTATTTTCATTTATACATCTATATTCTAATACGACCTGTAAACTTTCAATTATATATGATTTTTTATTTGATCAATCATATGAAAACAGTCGATAAATAATAAAAATTTTTTTTGTCAAAATGTCGAATGCAGCCGTCGAACAGTATGAACTGAATGGAAAACACGGACTTTTTTCAATGCTGTTTCGACAAGATTTTCATCCGATGCAATATTACCAACCCGGGCGGATTTAACCCTATCCCCAGGTGGGACGACGACATCAAGTGCGTCGGCGAAAAGCAGTGGTTCCGTGCCGCTGAGGGTCGGGAGGACTGGAGAAAAATTGGAGAGGCGTATGTCCAGCAATGGACGCAAAAACGCTGACTGACTTATTAGTACGGGAAGGGGACATCAATTCCGAACGATCGAACAGCTCGCATTTGTATTACCGAATGTAATTATCCAACTCAGAAAGAAAACAAAGCGGTGCATGAACTGGGTCGGGATTTGAACCCATGACCTCTGCAATGGAAAACAAGTCCACGGCGATCTCCCGTGCCAAGTGTGGCGCCACCGCGCTCCACGCTCCGCCGCTGCGGGGCCGTCTCTTTGTCCACGTCGCTAGATAATGGCGGCTGCTTTGTGTCGCCGCCGCGCCGCCGCCGACACGACGACACATGGGCTCGCACATGGGGCTATTGTTCCTTTCTCATTTCACACACCATTACCGCGCCTCAAACTTTACACTCGTCTTCCAGTTCTCGCAGATACGACCGGCACTAATTGGGGTTTCGGACAGAATGTTTTCTGCTCCGCTCGTTGGACGGAAATCAACTCGTTTAATGTTTTGAATGTAAAGGTTTATATCCTCGGTAATCCTGAAGGGACAGGCTTGAGCTGTAGTTAACTTGGTTAATTAGCGTTAATTAACCTTAGCATAATATTATCTTCGCAATATAAAGGTGACATCAGCAACAAGAAATTGCACATACCATACAAAGGTAGTTCACTAAACATTTTAAAACCACTGCTCACATTTACTACATATTTGATGTCTATTATCAGACATTAGAAAAAATATATAGGTCAAACCACTGGCAAAAACAGTTTTATTTGACTCCGTTTTTATTTAAAAAAAAAACAATGTGCAGTCAGAAGAAAATCGTTGTAGTGGTTACAAATTATTAGTAAACAATCTTTGTACGGATAACATATCTTATGGGCCATTCCTAAAACGGTTCATACCAGCTGAATACAAATGTATTGCTCCCATGTGTTTACAAAAATGGTCATACCTATTTATCTAGATAAATTCTAATTAATTTAAAAAAAAAACTTAATGAAATATTTTAGAGTGAAGGCAAAAAAACCATGGAGTCACCTCTCGACTTTGATTTGGCTATGGTAAGTTCCAGAATTTTTAAATATCAGCTGGGTGGATGTGCACCTAAGAAACGAGCTTTAGTGGCACATTTTCATGTCAGTTTGGTAAAGAATTATTAAAAAAAAAATACTTTTCTGGTACCAACCGAATGGTAAATACATTAACATGTTTTTTTTATTGATTTATCAGTCGTTTGTTTCTGTATGTTGATATAATGAGCTATTTGTGTATGCGACTTCCATATCTGGAGATGTTGCTTGGAATCCGGTTGGCGTGAACCTCAATCTCAATTTCTATTCAATCTCAAATTCAAGTTAGATTATTGAATTCACATTACACGAATTCCTTCGATGAAGTAATATTCGCGAGGAGTTCCTCTGCTTCGATGGTGTTTAGGCTAAGTTAACGGCTTGATGACAGCCATAAGTTTATTGTCTTTTGACTGATATCTACTGCGACTTCATCCTAACATTCTGCATTATTTTGCTTCTAAATCATTGATCATCCGATTATACCATTTAGCTTGGTCTTTACCAAGTGCTGATTTATTTTAATCACTTGAAGGGCCTTTATTACTAAAGTGCTGATTATCTCGAACTGATATTGATTGCAAGCTGCTGATAAAGGCCCTTAATATGTAGCGATTAAGCTAATCAGCAGTAGGTGAAAAAGGCCTTCAGACAGTTTATATTTTCTATTGTTTGATTACAGTTTGATACAAATGTACAATATTTATAATTATAATTATAGAAATTACCATGATAATACAGTATCATAAAGCCCTTGACTAATAATTACCTTGACATATTTAGCTTAGTTTTAATTGTTTAGTAAGTTTGAGAAGTTACGAGAAATTGTAAGCTGCATGTTTACTCTTGTTCTGTTGAATGTCTTTATGTAAATGTTAATTAAAAAAGAACAAATGACAATTGACAAATTACAATACATCGTGGTGTAGTAAAGACACATCTGCTTGGTTGTGTGAAATATGCGCATGTTCGACGAGGTTCTATAAATACGAGTAGACCTATCAGTGAAACTCGGCGCCCAGCTACCACGTCAAGTTGCTACATAGTGAGTGGACCGACTCGTGAACTATTCAAAATGTCTACTAAAGTGGTGTCATTTTCGTCTTTAGAAGCTAAACAGCGCCCATAAGTCCACTTCAGCCGCCAAGTTTACTGGTTGCCTACACACGTTCCGACAGCAGATTTAGTTACGGGTGGTAGCTGTATCAGCGCTCAAGGGGGGGGGATTGGCCACTTAACCTCAACGTTAAACAACTGTAAGATTATTATTATTATGTCATGCTCAATAACTACAGGTAACATCGAAAACCGAAAACGGTTACCTCCCATACACATTTCAGGAAAGCTCGTGAGAAAGCTAAGGCGACGTTAGCAATTTCATTTGACGTATTACCATTTTTTGTGACCTGTTTTTCAGTTAAATGTAAAATTTTAATGTTACCTTATGCATCTAAGGGTCTTTTTAAGGGTGATTGGCTGACTAGGATTTATAAAATGTCCTTTTCTAACATCTTGCAATCAATATCAGTACAAGAGAATCTACACTTTAGTAATAAAGCCCTTTGAAGTGTCGATTAGAAATAATAAGCCCTGGGTGAATCGGATATCGATAAAACGTAAAAATACTAGTAGGCAATTCAAAATACAATCCTGACATTGGTACATTATTTTAAAAGATGTTTTAACAAAAATCTGCCACCATTTTATGGATATTCGATTTCATTTACATTATTTTCTCTCATTATGTAATAAACAACGGAACGTTTTTTTTTATCAAGTGATGTGGGCTCAATGGATTGCGAAACAAGGCTGATCAATACATTGTCGTTGATTAGCCCCACTTCTTCTTACTTCACAAAATAACCAAGCCTGACATCAATACAGACTGATATTGACCCGAGCGGAGCCGGGTTCTATAGATATTTGCTGTTTCAGCTTTGCTACTTAATAAGTTTAAATTATACGAAAACTCCGCGGATCTCATCATGACTTTATTGTGATCTTTTTTTTTATGTGACTGGACATGGATGGCTAATACCACACCTTCTGTCGTGGTATTAGCCCAACACACCACATGGGAACTGGGTGCCATGCCAGGGCCTTCCTTATATTGCACGGCTACATTGAACTAGATAGAAAACACGGACAATTTTCATTGCCGCTTCGACCATCGTTCATTCAACGCGGTGGTACCAACCCGGGCGGGATAAACCCTACCACCTAGTAAGTAAGGAAGGGGACCTAAAGTTTAACGTGGAATCCAAACCACGGCCAGCCTCTCTCAACGGTCGAATGGCTACCCATCCAAGACCAGACCGGACCCAGCGTTGCTTAACTTCGGAGAGCGATCGCCTAAGTGTCACGCCACTGGGCTATTGAGGCCCAAGGGTGAATACAATTTATCAAGAAACGCACTGCTTAAACCAAACTCGCTGCCGAGATAAATTCTCGTAAAGGCACATCAGCGCACGCTCGTGTCTCGTGTAGCGAATGAATCGCAACGCACGCTGACGGCAAATTGCCATAAGCGTCAGTAGACCGTGAAACATCTCGTAAGCGCGAATTTCCATTTTGGCCAATCAACTCGTGACGCGCTTTGCCCCACTATTGGGTTAGCGACGCAGGGGTTGGAGGCGACAAGAATGCCAAATCACATTCGCGAAGCGGCCAACATCATGCCCGCGTGTGTGCGTATTCAAGCGCAGAGTATTGGAATTCGTGTGACATCGAAAAGTTTCTTTTTACAAGCAAATAAATCCTAATTGAGGTCCTTAAATTATTTAGGGATAAAATTATTCAATTCCGGAGCCATACAAAAACGCTATTGCTAAAAACCGGCCAAGTGCGAGTCGGACTCGTACACGAAGGGTTCCGTACCATCGTACAAGATTTAACAAAAAAATCACGTTTTGTGTTGTAAGGGGTCTTCTTTAATTTTTATAATTTTTTTATCTTACCTATTTGTTGTTATAGCGGCAAAATAAATACACACTCCGTGAAAATTTCAGCCGCCTTCCTATTACGGTACACGAGATACAGCCCTGTGACAGACGGACGGACGGAAGGACGGACGGACAGCGGAGGCTTAGTAATAGGGTTCCGTTTTCATCCTTTGGGTACGGAACCCTAAAAATTGCAATGTAAATATTTTTTTGGCAACACACTTCATGTGCATTAATTACATTATGGGTTGCATGGTCAAGCAATGGTTTTTAGAAAGAGCTGTTTTTACTGTACATCTTAAAAATAAAAATCGATTTGATACATCACGTGCAGGTTTGGTTAAGCAATATATTTAATTCCTTAAACAATTAAGGACACACGCATCTCGTATTTTTATGATCCACGAAGACACCATTTCCAGGGAGAACGTTTGTGCCTTTCAATTGGGCGGTGTCATTAGCGGTCTCTCAAATATATGCAAATATATCCAATTTCATAACAGGTTTTTTTTATTATAATATTTTTTCATATCTACTGCTTCAACATTTATTGTTTTTCCCGTTGTTTTTATGCTCCAAAGACGCATCAACTGAATTGCCTTTCGTTGAAGTACAACGCGCAATTCTTCGAATCGCCCGCGTCTGGCAAAAAGTTGTGAATCCCTAGACATTTGTTCGACTTCGGCATTATACCTCGCCGACTTTCTCGCGAAGCTGTTTTAATTCTTCGGGGGATAAATAATAAAATATTTATTCTATTCCTAAAACTTTGCTCAACAGCGACCCCCTGAAACTTTGGTTACCCACAGTCCGAGAAAAACCTATCGGGCCACATGGGAGTCGATGTTGATGGGGCCAGTACGTGTATAGTTTTTGTTACACGCTGCGGAGTGTCAACAAGTTGCAGAGTTGCTTATTGCTAGGGGACTCTGGGACCTTGACTCGATGCAATAAGTGAACCCGAGGTTAAGTGGGTGCAGTGAGCGGCGGCGCGACAGCGGGGCGACGCGAATCATCAGCGATATGGATAACGTAGCGAAAGAGCGAAATCGTGAGATTATTTGAAAATGTTTTGCTTGACTATATTATAGAACATTTTAAGGTTTTATCGCATGGATTTATTGCGTGTGTGCTCGGCAAACACCTGCCTGGCTCCCTGGACTCGATACAGCATCGTTCCGTGTGTCGACGACCCCAAGATATCTCTGAATTTGGAGAACAACCAACCAAATATGCCGGGTCTGGGCATGCTTATTCAGACGATTAGACCTTTCATAATTAAACTATGTGTTTCAGCTTTTATTGATTGGACTTTCGTATTTTACCATTTTTTGTAAACCTAGAAATTTTAATGGAAACTTATTTTTATTAATGCATACATTTATTTAAATTTGAATACATTTATTTTTCTATATTTAAGTTATAGTGCCAAAGAAGTTATTATATTTTAATTTTATAAAAGTTTTCTAGGCTATAAATGCTAACGAGAAATTATAATTATACATTTACAATTATACTTACTGAGGCGTTACAACAAATAAGTAATTACATATTCTACACTATGTATATAACATTCGATTGAGTCGCCGAATTCCATTATTTTCACTAGTCTTAGAACGTGGTCAATTTATAAGTGTTAAAGCATACGAAGATGTGAGGGGGTGTTAGGGTGAGTATGTTTGTGAGGGTGTGTGCGTGTGAGAAATATGAATATGTAGAAGGGGGAGGGGGTGAATTAAAGTGAATTCAAATGAAATATATAGGTAACCTCGCTAAAGGACTCATTATACAATATAAAAGATCATTTATTGAATTAATTGCTTACCTATTATGACACCTTTGATTTATGAGACGTATTATGAGATAGGCGCGTCCACGCAGTCCACGGCGTAGCGGCACACACGCGCGCGCAGGTTATATGAGTACTTAGCGATGAATGGGGCCGACCATAAAAGTTATCTCTGTAATGAAAAGGACTCCCCTCCCCTCCCCCCCCCCCTTTCATGTGTGGTCTTTCCAACATTAAAGACAACATAACATCACATCCTGAATAGGGCATCCTATTCAGTTTCAGTTTTCAGTTTCTTTATTTCCTCCATTAGATGCATACTACACACTCGGATTCGTCTTTTTTTTTCCTGTCGGTTCGATTACTTCTGGCGTAGAAGAGCCGAGAAGAAACTTCGTCAGGTTGGTCATTGCATTTTTTTTTCCATTGATACTTACAAACTAGTTTACCGTGATTGATTGATTACTACTGCTCACAAAGAACATCATAATAAGATTACATTACATACATTAGTGAAGAACAGATTGGGGACAGGACACTTATTATTGAATACGCTTTCTGGCCAGATCTGCGCTAGGCTGAGACTTACCCTAAGAAAAAAGTACGCTCTTAAGATCAAGCTCCCACCTAATTACACTGAGAAAAAAATATTTTTGGCCCAACAAAGAAACTTTAACCCTGGAGAGCCGTCATAGTGAATTGGTTGCAACGACAACCTTTATTTTGTCGACCATACATATACAATCTAACAAAGTAATTCTAGCAAGACATTGTTGCGCTCGCAACTTCCACTTTGTTACACTAACAAACAGTGACCAAAGTTGTTACAGTAACAAATACGACTTTGTTTCAATGACAACAGCAACTGACAAAATAAAAGCTGTCCTGAGAAATAAGCTCGATTCGTTATAGTAACAACTTATTTTGATGCTTCAAAAATTTTTTTCCGACAACGTGATTTTTGTCACTTTGTCAGCCTACTTTTTTCTCAGTGTACATATGAAAAATGTTCCAATGATTTTTAGTGACTAAAATTTAGAATTGGTTAGTTAAGTGCAAGTTTGTGATATAAAACACGTGTGTGTTCGTCTCGTCGACGACCCCAAGGTATCCCTGAATCTCTCTCTGTCCATTTAAATAAATTTCATTACCTACTAAAAAGTTATCATTACATACTTACATAATTTTTTTTGTAAACATTTATTTCTGTTTTAAAATTGTAAGCATTTCTTCAATGTATTCATAATCTTTTGACATCGCCCATTTATTAAGTTCGATTTTACAAGCACATCTCGTAACTTCAGTAAGTGTGCTTTTTTTATGTAAATGTAAATGTTCAAGAAACCAATAAAGTGCTCGCCAAACCGAGTACGGGTCGATGGAAAACAAACTTTAACTGTCCCTCTGGTCCCATATTCACCAGTATTAGAAAACTTTATCCACTCTAGTTTTTTTTTATGTGACAGGACATGGATGGCTAATACACAAGTTCTGTCATGGTATTAGCCCAACACACCACATGGGAACTAGGTGCCCATGCCAGGACCTTCCTTATATTGCACGGCTCCATTGAACTGGATGGAAAACACGGACAATTTTCATTGCCGCTTCGACCATCGTTCATCCAATGCGATGGTACCAACCCGGGCGGGATCAACCCTACCACCTAGTAAGTAAGGAAGGGGACCTACAGTTTAACGTGGAAGTCTAGTATTTGGCGATGAAATACCATTGTACGTATGTTGCCGCCAAGCAGTGGACTGTATCGGCCCGCACTCGACCAAACCGAATGATACAAATAAACCGAATACCAACCAGCACAGCAGCCTTCCGGTTTGGTGAGGCGCTGGAGGGCCCTCCGTATTCAGCTCACCGTTGTTCTTGCCGATATTCTTCTTGGTATTTTTCACCGACAATTTTCACCAACACCGCTTCTTTTTATATATTCTGACAGCTTCTTTCTTCTTTTGACGCCGCCACCGCCGTCCCTTCCGACCATCGTACAAGCCAGCATTAAGCTAATTGTAGCATTCAAATTTGGCCGAAACAACGTATTTAAAGTTTTCTAATACTAAGCAAGCCACTGTATAATATTCATTAGGTTTGATTGTGCACACAGCCATAAATGCAATATTTTTCTTAATGGTATTACTAAATTTCATATGGCAATGAGGGTCGAAGGAAAATAATATCGATTTTATACAAAAGAAAAAATCTAATTCTACCTACCTACTCCCAAACTGTTACTTTTTCGAACCAACCTCGGGGCAGCAACTTCAAAGTCAACATAAAACTGGTTATTGTTGCAACCAAGAAGAAATGTGCAAGAACTAAATAATTAAGGATTACGAGAGTAGCTGCAGTGCCATTCAGTGCTCAGTGCTCCAACATTCAAGCTAGGGTCGACCCTGGACCTGCGCACAAGGTTTGTCAAGGAGAACCAAGTCAAGAAGCCGACAGGAGAACCAGCACCTGGATTATTTGGAGGTACCGATTAAAGAAAATGTATACAGTCCACTACCTATTCTAAACCTCTAAACGAAACCGCTACATTAATTAAAATGATTAAAAAGATCATGTTTTTTAAACACTTTCCTTACAATCGTCCTCTGCGCTTAGTTACTCATCCCCAGGATATCATGCAGTATGTGAGCAACGATTGTCATATTGAAGTGTTGACTGTCCTGTGAAGGGATTTTCCTACTAAGTTCCTTAAGACTTTAATAACATAGGCTAAATGTTTTATCCTTCCGGACAGAGTAATAATGTGATTCTCCAATAATAATCAAACTATGAACGAGTGTCAAAGATGTTTCTATAAATAGCTTGTAATTTTCGTAGACTGACGTAGAAAATTCTGCTATTTACTGGATTTATACTGTTATAATATACCAATTTAGTATATTTGTATACATTAAAATGACATATTTTGTATTTTGGTTACAGTAAATTAAAGAAAGGATTGCAAAATGGTAGCACCGTCGGGTTTCAGGCTTAAAAAATAACAAAACATTATTTTCCTAAATTTGCTTTCATGAGGGCATCGAAACGGAAACTGTTGAAAATAGAATAACAAAAAATACAAACTCACACTGAAAAACAAATGACCATAGCAAAATACGTCAAATAGCACTAAATAAAAAGAAATTAAACCAAACAACTTTACAAAACTTGTGATAGGGTTAACCCCACGGTAATATCGCGTTGTATAAAGGTGGTCAAATCTACAATAAATATTTGTGGTGTTTTTCCGTACCATAAAAACGTTTTTAAAATCATTAAAACTAGTGGAAAAGTTCATGCCAATCGCATCCAACTCAGTTAGCAGATAACTAAGTCCAAGCTCAAGTTTATCCACACATTAACATTTGAATAGCGCGCTCCGCTTTAATCTACAGAGAAACAAGCCCACATTCGACCAACTCCGTCCGCATCTTACATAGTTGTCGGCGGCTAGGGCGGGCAGCCAGGGCGGTCGGGCGGCTAGGGCGGGCAGGCTGCCGGAACTCAATTTCAAGTTTCCGAATAGTTTTATAGGCAACACTCACATAGGGTTACGCCCGGATGGTTGAGTAAATTGTTCTACGCTCTTGCGTGCGCGAGGAGCGGGATTCTATTTTTCGCGGTTGTAGTTTTTTTGAGCGGAAAATCTATCCGAGCCAGATGTGTGTGTTTTTTTATTGTTTAGTCCATATATTATGTGCCTGCAGCTCCACACGTGCAAAAGTTTGATAAAAAAGTCTATATTGTATTATTAAGTGTAAATTGACTTACAAATTAGCTAGTAAATTACCTGACGGATTTAATATGAGAGAATTCGTACTAAGCAGGTACATTGCTTATTCCCAGGAATGTGACAAGAATATTTTTATAATCGACCATTAAAACTAAACAAATTAATTAAAGAAAGAGCCCAGTAAAAATAACTACTTCACGAATGTACTGCAAAGGTGGACCCGAACCAGCAAAACATACCATTCGCGGGTATTGCGTCTACCAATTTCGCCACCTAGTTTTTTTTACTGGACTCTTTCTTTAATTAATGTGTGCTTGCTTTACGGTCGGTTTTACATACATACGTGTCACTTTCCTTAATTTGTGAGTAGCCTAAAGTTGTGAGGGAAGTAGGAAGAGATAGATTATAAGCAAAACTAAACAAAGTACTTAAAAGCATCTACTAGATGTTCGATTTTATAAGTTGGCGATGAAATATCTATCCTACATTCAGATTGTTTTTAGGGTTCCGTACCCAAATGGTGAAAACGGAACCCTATTACTAAGCCTCCGCTGTCCGTCCGTCCGTCCGTCCGTCCGTCCGTCCGTCTGTCCGTCTGTCCGTCTGTCACAGGGCTGTATCTCAGTAACCGTAACAGGTAGACAGCTGAAATTTTCACAGAGTGTGTATTTATTTTGCCGCTATAACAACAAATAAGTAAGATTAAAAAAATATTAAAAATAAAAGGGGGCGTGATTTTTTGTTTTTTTTTTCTACGATGGTACGGAACCCTTCATGTGCGAGTCCGACTCGCACTTGGCCGGTTTTATGTAACTGGACATGATGGCCTAATCAGAACTAGGTGTCATGCCAGGACTTCCTTATATTGCACCGCTAAATTGAACTGGATGGAAAACAAGATCTATTTCCATTGCCGCTGCAATGGTCTTAAGCAAAAATCAAACGTTAATTGAATTTTAATTTTAAATTTATTTATGTATGATAAACATATTAGCCTTAGTACAGAAAATTATATTCCTTATAACTACATCCATGGGCAATACTCAGGTAGCCCAAATAGAGCTACTAGATTCCTGCTACCCATATATGATTCCTTGTATTATCGGAAGCAGAGTCTTTCTATTTTATACAAATGGTTAGAATAAAAAAGTTATTTTACAAAAAAAGTATGTGTGTATAAGAAAGTAAATATTAAGAAGCTAGTTAATACCAAACTGAACGTCAGATAATTAGCCTAACACACCACATGGGCTCGGCTACATTGAACTGTAACTGTGTAACTGTAATCGTTCATTCAATGCAATGGTACAAACCTGGGCAGGATTAACCCCACCACGTAGTAAGTAAGGAAGGGGACCTACAGTTTTACTTGGAATCCAAACCACTGCCAGTCTCAAAGGTTGAAAATTGTCACCCATCCAGAACCCATCCACGCTCAGAGGTGCCACCCAGCTTATCGAATCGCAAGGCGTCGCACCACTGGGCTACCGAGGCTGATGATACTATTTTATTTATTTATAGTTCTCTTCGTATAATACGCAAAGATCAGTAGAGTTTGTAGGCTGTAATATAAATCATATAAATTCTATGTATCCGTTGTAATGTATACAGTAAAATAATAAATCCAAATATTCTCTTTTATTAACATCCGCTAAGTTTGATTTCCGCAGTAACGTCACTTCGCCTTGTCTGGTTGCATGTATACGTGGTTGGACAGAACATTGCTCTAACTCAGAGGAATGTAATCCGAACTTAAAGATCTATAATGTTTGTTAATCTTGTGTTTAACTTTATTCTTCTTGAGATGATTGACAAATGGTCGGTTGGAATGTTTGTACTTGCTTTGCAATAATACTTTAATTCATTCTGTTTGAATCCATCGCATGTAGAACGGTATTCAAAATAACTCTTTTCAAATATTATGACATAAGTTTACTATTACGACAATTCATAATGCATAAAGGGAAATATTTTTAAATAAAATATCCTTAAATAAAAAATTCTCGTGAAAATTTGTCATTATGTTCGTGGATACTTTTAAGCCCTTTGAGATTATTTTTAGACTTTTACTAGTAGCGAATTAAACTTTAGGTCGTCAGACCTGTCTTATCCGGTTCATTTAATTACTGAATGTCTGACTGTAATGTAAGTATATTTTAAACGCTCTATTGCTTTCACTTAGTGCTCACACAAACCAAGTGTGTGTTGCTAGCTGCGTTACCCATCTCTGCACAGAATACATTCTAATAGTTTATTTTTGTGCCTTCGCAGTCATCCTACAATTTTTTTCTCTGTATTTTCTCTTCCTTTATACAAAAAACAAATCGATCGTTTACTGAGCAGCCAATGAGCATACTTTCCCGTTTATAATATTAAGTATGATTGACAACTCTTTGGTGAAGTCTTGGCATACGTTACACTTAGAATGATATGGATAATCGCATTTCATCTCGAATACGAGTTGTTCCATTGGTTATGGTGCTGTCTCTACAACAAACACAAAAACAACAATCGTTGTTATTAATATTATGTTATATATTAACAGAACCAATACGGTGAAAACAACTAAATAAGTAAATGAATAAATAAATAATTAAATAAATGAGAAAAACAGCTAATCTGGTTGTATGTAGCTGAACGCCCCCTCTTGTGTCCATTGCTACGAATCCATATAAGCTTATAAGGCACAGAATATGCTGTAGATTCCCTTACCCTAATAGAAGGTTGGGTTAAGCCCGCCCGGATTGGTACCATCAAAAGCGGCAATTAATGCAGTAGTATTTAGGTGCGAAATCATAATCGTGTTATATAATTTATGTGGACGAAAAAAATACATAATTTATAGACCAGTGAAGTTTCTTCTTCACGGGTTCTTCTTCACTGGTTGATCGAATCCGCGGATCAATCAACTTGTGACATGACTTAGTGTAGTTTAGCTACCAGAAGTTGAATAAACAAATGAAATGAAATAAACACTGTCCATATATTCCATTCAGTTCAATGTAGCCATGATCATAAAAGGGAATGTCCTGGCGAGACACGTTATTCTTAAGCTTCGCGTTCTGAATGAATATCAGATGGGGCTCGCATCCGAAACTTCGGGTCCAGCTGTCTGAACAAAAGTACAGCGGGAGTAGCGGTCGATCCCATCGTCGGCTTCGATCTTCGGTCCCAACATTTGAGGTTGGCTTCGTGGGGGCGTGTGGTTAGCTGCATGAGCGGGCAATGTGGCCATCCCGACAAAGGATATGTGTTCGGATGTCCGCTCTGCGCGCAGCGAGCGTCCCGAGTACAAAGTCATGGTACCAAGTCAGGCAGCTGTAGGAAAGTGACGCGGGGCAGGTGAGCTGCATTTGTTTAGTTGGAAGGTCCTGGTAAAAGTTGTTCCGGCCTTCCCAACTCGTGTAGCCGAAGTGCGTGCCGACTGAACAACTTCGATACCATACTGGAGATATTGGAGTCAGCTTATCTGTCGTCCCAAGCGCGGATTGTAACGTTAGCAGCTTCGGTTGTGGGCGGTGAGCGTGCATTTCATTTCATTTGTTTATTCAACTTCTGGTAATCAAACTACACTAAGTCATGTCACAATTTGAGTGATCCGCGGATTCGATCAACCAGTGAAGAAAACCCGCAAAGAAACTTCGCTGGTCTTAATATTATGTTTTTTTGTTCTCTTTTTTTTCGTCCACATAAATTATATAACACAATTATGATTTCATACTTAAATGCTACTGCCAAACTTACATTGGTAAAACGGTCTAAGGCAAAGAACTAAGAACTACGAGGAAACAATAACCTACAATGTGAAAAGTCTCAAATTATAAATAAATTACTTAACGTAATATTACAGCTCCGGTACCTTTCTGGAGAACATTTTCCTCCATGTGGCACTCGCCATTAAGGGTACAGATACAGATATTTATTTCGCCATAAAGAATACACAACATTAACAATATAAAATTGAGTCATTTGCATGTTCAGTATGGTTCGTCATCATTTTTGTTTTCCTCCGTTCAGCGGGAATAGCGTCTCCGTATCCATAACCTAAAGGTTGGTCACTGGGAGCGTAATATAATAAACAACGAAGGGAAAGTCAATAAGCCTGCACAAAACATCCTCTGGGTCAAGTAGGGCTTATGTTATGACAATGGGTAAGGCATTATCCATCTATGTCCACTTACATTAAAAAAAATATCTTACTACATGACAGCAAATTCTTAAAACCACTTACTTTAACTCACATCTCACATAACCTCACGCACGTAAGTTATTATCATCGAATTCTATTCGAATGCTCTTTTACAACTTATTCCATACCCTAAGTCGAGTTTATGCTCGCTCCAACTCCATAAAAGCCAATAAAATCACGGCCCAGTGAGTCGGTCGCGGCAGCTCACCGCGGGCGCTTGTCAAACTTACGTAATAAGGCTGCGGCGGTCTTACTTAGTCTAGGTCTTACACACACGAGTGAAACTATGTGTGTCGCCAAGTTTCGGAAATATTCAATCGTTCTATGTTTAAGTGCAGGTGATCTCAGGAAATCTTTGTGGGATATTTGAACCTCTGGGGTTATTTTTTTTTCCAACTTGATATACTTCACTCGTTCATATTTTATGAAGTTAAACTTTGTTTATGTAACTGGACATGGATGGCTAATATCACACCTACCGTCGTTATAATAGCCCAATACACCGCACTACCGAAAGAATTAGGTGCCATTCCAGGACCTTCCTTTTTTGAGCACGTATTGACTTTCATTAAATAACCTAACCTAATCTTAAATATCAATACAAATACCTACTTACGTATTTTCATTTTTGTAATAGCTTATTAGATATACGTTCCTATATGTAGTTAAGACTTAAATCGTTTTCTTCGTTTTAAAATTTATAGTACGAAAGTAAAAGAGGTAATATGGAGTATAAATATGACATAAAAACTTAGATTGAGATACTATAATACATTTCGGTCCAGTTTCTTTGTGGTTTTTCCTTCGCACGTTTTTTGTATCGAATGTAAGGATTCATGAATTGTTACATTTTAGATTTTTTTTCCCTGCTAGTGTTACCTATGTTACTACTAATCATTAGTCGTTAAGTAAGTTCTATTTCTAATCCATTTGCACTGAGGGTGGCTTTTTCTTTTGTTTTTGTTATTTGTCTTAAACTGTGCCAACAAAAAAATTCAGTAGTATGTATTTAATTACTGTGAACGGAAAAAAAGTAAAGACTATTTTCGGATTATTCTTTACAGAGTTGATCGAATCCGTGGTTAGTTCAGTTTTTGACGTAACTTAGTGTAGCTTAACTAGCAAAAAACTTTAAAGAAATGAAATGAATTTACAATAAAAACAACATAAATAATTACATTATTAAATTTACAATGTAAATACTAAAGCCGTATAAAGTTAACGTTGCATCAATCTATTTCTCTATTACTTGCCTTACCTAATTGTTTTCATTCCATTACGTTGATAATTTAATAAGTTCCCTCACACCTCTCCCCTTACGTAATATCTGAAGCGATCTCACAATATTTTCTTCTCGCCTCAGCGTAATTCGTTTAGTTGGCGAGTTCACAGAGGCTTCCCTAGCGATGCCGTAGAAAGCTCTGAGGCGCTCGCAGGTGTCGGCTGAGAGCCTTCGGGTGCCCTCTGCCGCCCTCCTGCGCTCTCTAGTGGCGGGGCGGGTGAACTGTGTCACCTATACTCACTTGGGCGGGCGGCGCCACGCGGTGTAACTAGTGGGCGGCTTCAGGACTGAATGGCGGCTCAGAAAAGAGCGGTGACCGTAAAATGCGGGCTGGAGGTGGATTTGAAAGGCTTGGGAGCTGTGGACTTGCAATACGTTGTAACTAGTACAGGCTTTAAGTTTTATGTTTCATGAAATGCTCCTTTGAGAACGCTTTTGAAACCTCCAACTGATATTAATGTTTTTTTTAATTAGTTGTTATTAGTACTGATTTTTTTAATGGATCTTTCTTAAAAGAAAATTGTATTTTATTTCTCCAAGGTCACAAACATTAAATCGTAAGTTAATATATTTAATAAAAATCCAAAACCGTTGTGAGATCAAACGTTAAATCATAAAACTAGAAATAGGTTAGAATATATAAATCGAATTTGTTTTGAGGAAATGTAAGCGACCAATTAGGCTAACTGAGCCGGTAGTCTCAGTTCTCACCTAAATTGGCGTTTACGTAACTTCGAAGTTCCGTACAAACGTCAAACTCCATACAAGTTTTTACTAGATATTCTGTGGTTTTACCTCTTCAAGCTGTCAAAGTCAAACGCGGACTTCCGATTTGTATGAAAACGCCGAGTGGACGTAAACGGCAACGTCGACGTATTTACGGCAACGTTGAGTAAGCTCGGACTCGCAAATGTTAGGTCGCCTAACGCCCGCTGCGCGCGCTCTTCAATTTCTCCATACATTTGAAAACGCCAGTCGATCGGTTTGCCGTAACGCCAATTTAGGTGACAACTGAGACTTCGGGTACTGGTTCCCAAATTCATTTTCGTCTAATCGAATGACGCGACTGGCCGAATGAATTCCACTACGTGCGTCGCTAACTTATTCAGGAAATGTATTATTGGGGCGGCGCCCAAGTTTGTCCCCCATCGGCTCTTGTACGGGGAGCCACTTGTGCAGTCTCGCATGAACTGTCACAAGTCCAATTATTTTATCGTTATTATAGTTAATTTTACAACTTAAAACATTGTCGTATTTTTTTGGAGTCTGAATTTGATTTAAAAATATGATTCTAAAAGGCTGTGGTAAAAGGCACCGTTATTGCTTTATTTTTCACTTAATACATTTACGGCCGTATTTTCAATTCTCAGATAGTATTTAGACTAATAGTACAAATTCACGTTTGTCAAAAGGCGGATAGTCATTGCCAGAGAATTATGTCTTCTATAACAATTATCTGACTATAAATTTTACTACTACACATATGGACTTACTATATCGGATGAATAAGCAGCTCTAATTAATTATTTGTAATTAATATCCATATTCTTTACATTCCTTTCGTCAGTTTATTTTTGCAAACACCCACATCTTTTTATATCGTTATATTTTTAGTATTCAGTAGTATATATAATTAGCTACATAATTATATTCGTATTATTTTATCGTTTTCAATATACCTGCACAATTCATGAATTAACATTGTGTTTTATTTCAAAACGACGATTTGTTTTCTGTTTTCAGGAATAAAATTTTCAAATAAACAATTCCTTTAGATCCATTGTCTATAGGGTCGGTAAACGATGAAAGGAGGTTCAAAGAACTTAATGGGACCTTAAAACATTGTGTGAAGAAACATTGTTTTGTCAGCCTCAGTGGCCCAGTGGCGCGACACTTCGGCGATCGCTCTCCGAAGTTAAGCAACGCTGGGTCCGGTCTGGTCTTGGATGGGTGACCATTCGACCGTTGAGAGAGGCTGGCCGTGGTTCGGATTCCATGTTAAGCTGTAGGTCCCCTTCCTTACTTACTAGGTGGTAGGGTTTATCCCGCCCGGGTTGGTACCATCGCATTGGATGAACGATGGTCGAAGCGGCAATGAAAATTGTCCGTGTTTTCCATCCAGTTCAATGTAGCCGTGCAATATAAGGAAGGTCCTGGCATGGCACCTAGTTCCCATGTGGTGTGTTGGGCTAATACCATGACAGAACTTGTGGTATTAGCCATCCATGTCCAGTCACATAAAAAAAAAAGTAGTAACTGGCAGATCGGCATGGATTTCGCAGCCCCGCGTACTTTCGAGAGTATGGACTTTCCCATGGGGGAATCATCGGAAAGCTCATACGCGAGAGCCTGGCGAATGCCATATACCGCGCTTAACATAAAATAACGTACCGTTTTATCCATCAAGAATAAAATGAGAATATTAGTTCATAGTTCAAAATATTTATTCAGTAGAGAATGTTATTTTAAGGTGGCCTAACCCGGCGGGGTTAACTCATTCGCCCGCACGGTACAAAACCGTGCTGTCGCGCTCTGGGACCTTCTCTGTTTCGAAGAATAAGACAGGCTCCGTGATGAGGATAAAAAACCAACTAAAAAAAAGACAATGTGCATAGCGTATGATTTGGTAAGATTTACGAAAATGTTTATTTCAAAACGACTTATAGCTAAAAGTAAACCACGACCGCTGTAGTAAAAAATCTAACAAAAACCAAATAGATTATTAATTTTGATTAAATAAGCTATGTCAGATGACTAATCTTTTTAAGATGTTCTTACTTTATCATTGCGTAATCCACCTCCAAAGTTATTGTATAAAATATTATATACAGTTTTACAATGCCAATGGTCATCAGACATCTAGTTCGATCAAATAAAGCTATTCTGAGCAAAATTTTGGATCTCTGACAAGAATATGGGCGTGATCTTCTTTCCCCTTTTGTATGGGGAGATGAGCGGGATGGGTTACCTTAAGTGCAGCTAACTGCACTTAATACTATAGAACATGTCCAAATTTTACTTTCAGTAAAATAATAATAATTCATACCTTATGTTTAAAAATGCCCTGTGAATAGCGAGACCTCAATATATCTTAAAATTTCAGATAAATTAAATGCAAAATTAGGAAAGAATGCGCGTCCCAGAATTGCATGGAATCTGAATACACACTTGATATATGTAATAAAGTTAAGAGTATATATATTTTTTTTTTGTTAAACCTGCTAACCTCTGGAATAACTAGTCGAATTTGTTGATTAACCAGTCATTTTTGTTCAATTGAGGTAGTTGAGGAAAGTACTAGACTGTTTAACATCGCGACTTCTAGGAGTCTAGCAAAAATGAAAAAGTCTGAAGGTACGCTAAGCGAAAAAATAATTATTATCGCAGGCAGGCGATGCATCACGGTAGGTCGGGGGCCGATAGCGCATTTTACTCCTCTGCTTGGTGATCCAAAACGAAATTGGACCTCAGCTCGTCTTCATATAAAAAAAAACTAGAGTAATACAAAATGGTGGTTATTCAAAATAAATAACGGAAGAGCAGTGAGTGCCCTCACTACGTCATTCCCGGCGTGTTAATCTCCTGCTGAACTCATTTAAGGGTTCGTTAGTTGAATGATTACGTCACGCGGCGCTCCGGTTCGCGCGTAGTGATGCGACACACTTCGATTTCATTTCATTTATTTAAAATTTTCATAGTTAAGAGGGTGTGTGCCAAAAATAAGATGGCGTCACGGTCGTTATGCCCCATGTCTGCCTAAAATTTGATGCTTCGAATAGGCGGCTGTGTAGTTAACCTCATAAAACAAATTACAAAAATCAGCCAGAATTGATAAGAGCTTATTCTTAGGATATGTACAAGAAGTTCCCATTTACAATTTCTCACAAATTCTACCTTTTTTGATTTAAAATTTGTTTTTGATTTCAAACATCCTATTATCGGAAAGTTATAGCAGAAATTGTAACGAACAACAGTGGAGTCATCTATATGGACTTAAACACCCCGTTGCCCCACAGGCTGATCGATTGAACGGATCCAATTAACTAAGTGAATGAAAATATAAAAGTAATAAAAGGTAACTTCAATGGTGTGTGTTCACACTTATGTTATACCACAGAATAAGTAATACTGGTTATACCTGACTTGTGGCCAACTTACATTTTGGATAGCATGACATGATGCATGATATTTTTTTTTTATTTTTTTTTTTATTTATGATAATTGATAATGGTAAAGATACATGATAATTATATTATCCAAGAAAATATCACCAACTACAAACTCTATAATTACATATTTATTTTTAAAATGAGAATAAAAATTCATTTACATTAACTGTTTTTATTTCCGGAAAGGTCAAAAAAAGTGTAATGATATAAAAGTCAAAAATGCAAGCTGAATACAATGCTTTTTATTAATAAGAGAAACAAAGCACAGTTTTAGAAAGACATTACCCGTATAAAATTAAGAGATTATATGTACCTATACTATACTTATTTAGGTTTGCAACGTGCATACTTTACACGTAAATAAGCAACTAAATGTTGCGTAGGTACCAGTCATTCATGATTTTAAATGAAATACTGTCCAGACAAAGCTAAAAGGAACTCAATAGCTCAAGAGCGCGGGGACATGCCTTCTATGCCAGAGTTCGTGGATTCGATCCCCGTGTATTCCTTGTTGAACGTCTCAGAAGTGCAGGCTGAGGAAAGGGGATCAGATTTTATGTTAAGGTGGCCCAACCCGCTCATCTCCCCATACAAAAGGGGAAAGAAGATCACGCCTATATTTCTTGTCAGAGAGCCAAAATTTTGCTCAAAATAGCTCTATTTGATTGAAATAGATGTCTGATGACCATTGGCATTGTAAAATTGTGTTTGCTTTCCAAGTTATAATGTCCGAAAGTTCGGATTTTTCGTGCGTTTTATACAATAACTTTGGAGGTAGATTACGCAATGATAAAGTAAGAACATCTTAATAAGATTAGTCATCAGACCTAGCTTATTTAATCAAGATTTATAATCTATTTGGTTTTTGTTAGATTTTTGACTACAGCGGTCGTGGTTTACTTTTAGCTATAAGTCGTTTTGAAATTAAAATTTTCGTAAATCTTACCAAATCATACACTATGCACATTGTCTTTTTTGTGGACATTTTGCATCTTCCTCATTACGGAGCCTGTCTTATTCTTGGAAACAGAGAAGGTCCCAGAGCGCAACAGCACGGTTTTGTACCGTGCCCGCGAATGAGTTGAGACGGCCGGGTTGGGCCACCTTAAGGCTATGCCTTGACACATGTTTTTTTAGAAAAGCAGTGAAAATTGGGGCCTATGGGCTTCATGTCAAAAGAGGTCGGTTATACTTGCACATTTTTTTTTAGTTTTATACATTAAGGTGGCCCAACCCGCTCAACTCCCCATACAAAAGGGGAAAGAAGATCACGCCCATATTTCTTGTCAAAGATCCCAAATATTCCTCAAATTAGCTTTATTTAATCGAACTAGATGTCTGATGATCGTTGGCATTGTATAATTGTATTTGGTTTCTAAGTTATAAGGTCCGAAAGTTCGAATTTATTTTTATACAATAACTTTAGAGGTGGATTACGCAATGATAAAGTAAGAATATCTTAAAAAGATTAGTCGTCAGACATAGCTTATTTAATCAAGATGCTTGTACCATGCCCGCGAATGAGTTAGTCCCGCCGGGTTGGGCCACCTTAAGGTAGCCCAGTGGCGCGACGCATTACGATTCGATAAACTTAGTGAAGCACTTCTGAGCACGGTTAGGTTCTGGATGGGTGACCATTTTCAACCGTTGAGCTACCGAGGCTGACTATAGGGTTTCCCTTTGAATTTAGTTGCAAGTAATTTACGTTCCTAAAAGAACAATATCGATCAAAACTATGATGTTGGGGACCCACAAATCACCGCTGGCTTGGACTCACTGAGCCACAGACGGTTTGTGGGGTCGCTCAGTCATTACAGGTACTACCATGGACGTTGCTCTCTGAAATTTGCATCCCTCATTCCTCCCAATCCTACCTTTATCCGGAGCACCCTTGTGGTTGATATCAGGCTTTTGTGAACGAACCGTTTCTCAAACAAATTTTTCTGCCGCACCGCCAGGAAATGGAACTGTCTACCGGCGGATGCCTTTCCTCATACCTACAACCTGGGAGTCTTCAAGCGTAATTTGAATAAGCTCGATAGCTCAGCCACAGTCCACAAATCCTCTGGCATGGCGCCTCGCTGAGCGTGGTTTCGCGAGGCGAGGTGTTTTTAGTTTTTTCATTAAAAAAACATTTCAATCTACTTTCTAAGTAGATATTAAGAGGATTATTTCTACTAGAAATAATCTTCTGCCTCGCTTTGTTTTGACAATTAGGAAACATTAGACGCCCAAGGCTGAATCAAAATTAAAAGATACCTTAATTCTTTCGGCAATTTTCGGAGATTTGTGAAAATCAATATTTTACTTAATTAAACAACGGAAAAACGAGCGAAGTTCTGAGCAAGCAATGAAGCAGCGAAGAAAATCTTATGAATTTTTCTTGCTATGAAAACGGACTTTTACGCAGGATTTTCTCTAATAAAAATAATATCATGAAGAAATATCGACAATCGACGTTTGGCCGATATGACGAGGGGGCAACCAGCGGATGTCAAATTTTCCCATCACGTCCATTTGTCAGCTTCCGGTGCGGGGCTGTATTGGCCATCGGAACGCAAACAGCCTATTTACAGTATAACCTGTCCTTTCCGCCTGAGCCTAGGCTAATAGGGATTTCCAATAAACAAAGAGGTAGGATCCTTTCTGGTTGACTTAGAGGGGAACTATACTGTAATATTAGCCCATCTCCACACATTCCCCGAAGGAAATACCTATTATTTATTTGAGCACGATTATTAAGCTGGACTAACCACACATTTTCCTAAAGAAGTTTTACATGGGTTCAGAACCATAATGTGAACTATATTCTCAGTTTGATTTCACATTCTAACCGTTTTTTGTACCTGGACATTCTGAGCTTAAGGCTGTCGTGAAGTCACAGGAAATGTAAAATTTGATCATTTTAAGAAACGCATTCTTTGTCCATTCTCCAAGCCACAATTTTGCATGGCGACTGCCATTAAAATAGCGAAATCGTCTTTCAAGCACTAACGTTTTCCTACCCCTAAACGATGTAAGATTTTAATTAAAAAAAAATATATCAATTGAGAAAGCTTCCTTCTATATCGACATGCTTAGTTTTTTTTTGTAAATATCTGTAGTTTTCAGTAAAAAAAAAAAAAAACGAAAATGAACGTAAAAAAGACGACTGTTTTCAATGTTTATTAGCCAATATTTTCCAATCTTAGTGAAAACATAGAATGAAGACATATACTCATACAATTTATTTTAGAATCCAAAATTTCAAAAACCTAGTAATGGAAATAGTTATCACCCGTGTTATGGGAAATTGATAGGGTTACGACTCTCTTACTTTAATGTACGTCATTTACCGCATTCTTATTTCTCTTTTGATGCCTAATAATTTTGACTCATTTTACCCATGGAGGCGAACACCTGCATGGTTTTACCATTAAACAATGTTAAGCGATGCAGAAACTATTTTGTCAAAATTAAAATGTTTGTGGTGAAAAGTCAAGCGTTGATAAATATTTATAGCTAATACACAATTCTTTCAATCAGAATAACAGAGATAATAAATATATTCAAATCATATTACACACCATTAACAGAAAATTATTGTTCAAAAGAAGTGAACATTCAGAAGAGATAGCTATAACTCACTCGCTGCTGATTGTGAAAGTGATTCACTCTTGCCTTCCGACCTCTCGAAACGTTATTACAAATAGAAATTATTTGACCCGTTTGATCCCAAGCTCCGTAATCAAATTGGACCCGACTCTGATTTAAAAGTAGGCCAAGTACGAATTAATAGATGTTTATTTGGAAGCGCAATTTTCCTGTTCCAAAATACGAAAAGGATTTTTAGGAAACCTCGCTACATATTCCTCAGTTTATATACAAAAGCTTCCACAGAACAACGCCGCATTATAAATATAAGCTATTTATCTGAGAGGACCAATATGTTCATGGAGGGGGACTCATACGCCACTCGCCTTTTAGCAAACCTTTGAGTGATGATAAATTTCAGCTCATTTGTTATCTTTTCAACCATAATTTTTTTCAAAATAATCCCAAGTAACAATTTAACGATTTGTTTTTGGTATTTATGTGAACTTGCTCTTTTCACATGTCCATTAGTAGATCGGTAAAAACCTTCTGCGGCTTAACGTAAATATTAATTTCCCATTCTCGTCGTTCATTATAGCTTTGCGTCAAGCATTGATTTATCATTAAATACATCTCAGTTTTGTCCTAAAACATTCATACATACATACATACATAGGCTTATAATCACATTACCCTCATTTGCGTCGCGCAGTCGGGTGAAAAGTTGACAAATGCCTAAAGTGGTTTTATATAACAGTTTGTATGAAACTGTTTGTTGAAATACTACTTGATTTCCATGCATCATGCGAACAATGCATAGAGCACGCGTTTAACTTAAAAAAAAATACTACTTATTGTTTTTTTTAGTCATCGAACGTTCTGGCTAATGTACAGATTTCACGAAGCGGGCTCTTTGCATAAATCTGGATCACGTAAACGGTTATATTATCGCGCCGATCTTTTTTCTTCCCTTTTCGACTCTCCGGGAAGCTGGCGGGATGTTGCTCTTTTGTTTAAATCTTTCCCTCAAATTGGGGACTTACATTTAGATCTGAGATTGCGGAAATGAAGAAAATTATGAGTGATGTTCATTCCCTGTGGAAGGTCGAGCACGGAATTGTTCGCGATCTAGGTTTCTGAAGCTATACTCCTTTACGGACGTGCGTTGGGATAGTATTTTTCGGATACCTGGGGATATATCTTTTCTTTTTAATTTTTTTTTTATCCGACTAGACATGGATGGCTAATACCACAAGCTCTGTCATGGTGTTAGCCCAACACACCACATGGGAACTAGGTGCCATGCCAGGACCTTCCTTATATTGCACGGCTACATTGAGCGGCTCGTAGCCTAGTGGCGCGGGGACTGGCCTAGCGTACCAGAGGCCTGGGTTCAATACCGACATGCACCACTGTCTTTCTCTTTCCGAGTTCGATAAGTGCATTTCGTCACGAATGCGAGCTGCTCCATGGTTCGGAATCCATGTAAAACTGTAGGTCCCCTTCCCCTACTAGGTGGTAGGGTTTAAGCCCGCCCGGGTTGGTACCATCGCATTGGATGAAAAGATGGTCGAAGCGGCAATGAAAAATTGTCCGTGTTTTCCATCCAGTTCCATGTAGCCGTGCTCATAAAGGGAAGGTCCTGGCATGGCACCAAATTCCTTCGGGAATGTGGTGTATTGGGCTAATATCATAACGGTAGTTGTGTGGTATTAGCCATCCATGTCAGGTCGCATAAAAAAAAATTTAACTGGATGGAAAACACGGACAATTTTCATTGCCGCTTCGACCATCGTTCATCCAATGCGATGGTACCAACCCGGGCGGGATAAACCCTACCACCTAGTAAGTAAGGAAGGGGACCAGCTTAACGTGGAATCCGAACCACGGCCTGCCTCTCTCAACGGTCGAATGGTCACCCATCCAAGACCAGACCGGACCCAGCGTTGCTTAACTTCGGAGAGCGATCGCCGAAGTGTCGCGCCACTAAGCCACTAAGGCTGACTAAAATACTGCAGTGATACGAAAATTCGTATCATTGCGGTGATACAAACTATAATTCGTACTATAATTCGTTTTAGAAGTTTTGAAGGCAATGCATTTGAAAACTTAAACTTGCATCATCACGAGTGCCATATCTGGCTCCCAAGTGCCGATGTGCGGTCTCAGGGAACCCAGCGATTGATACATTTAACACCAGGGTTCACTGTGGTATTAAATTTCAACGGCGATGGCTAGACCCGGCGTGATGCTAGTGATCGGGTGCTGTTTGTGGGGACTGGCCTGCTCGAATTGCCAACATGTCTGATGACGGACATAGGCTTTGCAAAATAAACCGGTATTTGTCATAAACTGTTGCATACGGCATGAACAGCAGATTGTTGTGAATTAATATTTATCATCAACGATAAATACTTGCTATTTATGTTAAAAGGAATTAAAATAATGTATTCACGCAAACGCAAAATACCCGTATTTCTGTAAGCAGTGGCAAACAAATTTGTAAACTTAGACTAAGTGGACGTTGAAAAAGTACTGGACAATTTCCTTCATATAAGACTGGCACTTAAAAAGTTTTAGTGACCTCTTGAAATGACATTTGTGCCCTCGAGTCTATGCCGAACTTATTGGTATGGTAGGACTAATGATAAAAGAGAAACATTATATTTCTATTCTATGGCAGAAAATAATCTTATTATATTTTTGTAACACAACAGAAGTCCGACGGACACGGACAAGCAGACTTAACTACCAACCAAACCAAAGTACAGATTGTCAGCATCGTAATTGCTATAACCGGGAAAAAATCATATTGAAATGCACAATGGGAAACCGTTAGTAATTTTAAAACGAGAAAAGGTTTAATTAAATAGTAAAAAAAATATAACATAATCTAAAAAAATACAAATAATGTCAATTTTTTATGTTAAGCGCGGCATATGGCGTACGCCAGGACCCCAAAGGTGCTCGACGACGCCCATGGGTTTTCGAACATTCAGGGGAGATAATTAGAGGCAATAGTAATTTTGAGTAGTATGCAATGCGAGATACACAATCACTGGCTATATCTCGCAGTCGTATCTTCTTCCGCGAACGAACTCGTTCATTATTGTTTAATATGTGTAATATTATTACCACCTTACATGAAAGCTCAATTTAAAAATGTTAATGATGTTAAATAACCGTCGATGGTTTTGAAAACTAACCTTAAATAGGTTGTAAGGCTTAAGAGTCCTCGAGCTCCGTTTGGATATCTCCTTTAAGCATTTTTGATGTGTAAAACGAGACTAAAACAAGTTTTCGAATTTCAAGCACAAAGACGTTAAGTTAACCTCCATTAAAATAATAAAAAATATACAGAAAAGCATACATTTCAATGGTTACCCACAGCATTAAATAACAAACAAAAACCCGAGCATTTGCCATCTAATATGAATTTATTATCCGAAGAGGCCTGTAAGAAGTCATCTGATTGTTAATTATTTTTCTACGTCTTTTATTGTCTTAATTAAAAAAGAATTCTCGCGGAAAGTGTCCGGCGGAGCTGGGTACCCGGGACCGGGGCGGCTCCTGACGTTTCTCTTCATTATGCCAGCTCCGTTGGGCAAGCGTTTTCCTTCTTACTTTATTTTTTCGTCCCCTAACTCCGGAAGCCTAATTTCATAGAGCGTGTTTGACTTCTTTATACAATTAAGTTAGCGGAAGTTTTTTCGCGGCGTCAGTTCCAAGTTCCGTTCGCGGTGACTCTTACTTTCAGTTTAAGTAAATTACTTCAATGGGATCATCAAGTGTTTAATGGCAAGAATTCTGTTGCGAGAAGTTAAAGCCACTGAGGACTTCCCATTATTTTCGCAGATGTCATGGGCAGCAATGAATTTATTTCATTGAAAATGTTCGCCTCGGTAGCCCAGTGGCGCGAAGCCTGCGGTTCGATAAGCTTGGTGAAAAAACTCTGGGCGCGGTTGGGTTCTAGATGTCTGACCTTTTCCAAACGTTGAGGCAAGCCGTGGTTCGATTTCCACGTAAAATTGTAGGTTCCCTTCCTGACATACTAGGTCGTAGGGTTAATCTTGTCCGGGTTGGTACCATCATTTCATTTCATTTATTTATTCAACTTCTGGTAGTCAAACTACACTAAGGCTGAGATAAATAGTCGCAACAAAAACTAAGGCTAACGAAAAGTAGTACTTTGTGACGTCACTTTGACACATTTTGTATGGACGAAATCTCAAAGTAACGCAAATTGACGTCACAAAGTACTACTTTTCGTTAGTCTTAGTTTCTGTTACGACTATTTATCTCAGCCTAAGTCATGTCACAATTTGATTGACCCGCGGATTTGATCAACCAGTGAAGAATAAACCGCAAGGAAACTTCACTGGTCTATAAATTATGTTTTTTTGTCTTTTTTTTCGTCCACGTAAATAATATAACACAATTATGATTTCATACCTAAATGCTACTATTCCAACATACTTGATATTTGGTAACTAATATTAGGCTACAAATATCTGTGCCTGCATGCCTTTGTTTTTTTGGTAAATGTATTCTGGGTCAAACCACAGAGAAAACGAAATTCGTATGAAGATTTTCTTTTTGCTTTCATTTCATTCGGTTTAGATTTTTCAAAAAAACAAAAGCATGCAGACACAGATATTTGTTACCTGATATTAGATATTAAATATAAATTAAATTGGAATTGCGGTTTCCAAATGATTAGTAAACTACGTTTGTATGGGGTGCATAGCTTACGGGCCGTTCTTAACAACGGAGAACAACGACCTACGATATTCGTGGATTTAAACAACTATAGTATACACATGTTTTCAAAAGTCAAACAAATATTCGAGAAAAGAGTGCAAATGCCAGCAAAGCCGTAGCAAGTTCATTTACACATGTTTTCGTCCAATAATACTTTACCGTATATGTTGAATAGGCAGTGCTCACCCCGTTGAAGTAGTGGCGCTGCGGAGGTCATAAGCATATGGGTCTGGGATAGGATCATAGGGATCTCATTGAATCATCGGCGTGACACGAGCGGCGTCGCGGGTTGGGTTTGGTTGGCTCCAGAATGCAATCTCACGGCACTACAGCACTCGCAAAAGTCCTCCACGAGCACGGTAGCCGACACCGAAAACACGCACTCGAAACCGCAACCCGCACAAATTACACGTGTCGTTGGCCTACACAAATTTCCAACCTCCTCTCAGTTCGTTCAACTAATTGTGACAACTCCATAGTCGCAGACTAAACAGTATTCTATATCGGTGCTCAGAGATCCGCGCAACTCGGTCAGTAAACTAAATGGTATACTTTTTAAATTTAAAAAAATATCCTTTGTCGCCTATCAAAATTACTTTTTATACGTGAATTTTGGGATACCCTATACAAAACGAACGTCTTTAATTAGAGGGATCTTGAAGAAACCACACTTATTCGGAGGTGTAGAAATGTATAGAATTTTTTACTTAATCTAGCATGTGTACCTTTGTCGACCGACTAAAAGAGCTCAGAGCCTAAACTCAAAAACCTGCACAGCAAATATAATCTGATTTCATATTATAGCATGGGTTAGCCACTCGTTCTGTGGTCGAATCGTCATTAGGCGAATAGGATTCGAAATTACTCAACCTGTGAATGTTATTCATGTCAAATATTATTTTTTCTAGAATCAGGAATGACACACATTATGATTTCAACTCCACCACGAATATAAAATGAAAATGTATTATCAATTGGTACATACAAAACCTAATATCTGAGGTAGACAATTCGTAAATAATTGCTGGAAATGTAATGTTAACAGCCCCATCCATCAGTCGGCTGTCTGCTGCGACATCGAAAGAATATAACGATTGCTTTCTAGAAATAAAACGGCGGAAGAATAATACTATAAATTACTGTGCGGGGCGGCGCTTGTTTTTTAAGGATCAACGGGAAATTTATAGTTTTTTCCTAGCGAAGCAATGATTTTGGGATAAGCTGCAACATTTTATCATTTAGAGATGGTATGATGGATTACTTGCCATTAGATACATGCCCATACTATTATAACAGCAGCACAGCACTTTGTCGCATACTAGAGCAGAATGAAGCACACATTTTTATAACTAGAACAGAAGAGCTGAGCTTGAGTTTATATGTAAATATGTTTGCATGTAAACTCAAAGGCTCTAATAGAATTCTTATGCATCCAAATGTGACATAATCGACCGTGAAGCAAGGACACATTGATTAAAGAATGATACCTGTAAAAGTATGTAGAATTCCAAATTATGGCCACCGCAGGTGATGAAATTGGTTAGACGCAATACCCGCGAATGTTATGTTTTGCTGGTTCGTGTCGAGCCTTGCAGTATATTCGTAAAGAAGTTCTTTGTACAGGGACCTTTCTTTAATCAATGTGTGCTTGCTTTACGGTCGATAATACATAAATACATGACACATTCCTTGTACTTCATAGAGTTTCCAACAAAAATCTGATTATATGCGATGATCTGAAATTCAACAAATACTATATTTTATTTATAATTTACACGTATTTACGATGAAATCTGAAGTTTACGTGTGTGCTGATAAGGTATGATAAATCGAAAAGTAAGCAGTTGTGGACGGCCAGCCTCCACACTCAAAACATGATATATAAATACAACAAAGTAGCGTCCTATAGGCATATGAAAGTTGCCCGCTTAGCGACAAGTAAAAATAATACTTTTGTTTTACGCACATCTGACTAAACATAAAATCAAGGTCATCGCAGGCTGAGGGGCGTAGAGGGGGCGCCGAAGGGCGGAGGTATGACCCTGAGCGATCGCGCAGGTACAACGTTCGAAAGTACTCGAATAATGCTCTGCTTAGCGACAGGTAAATAATAATAAAATAATAAGAACACGACTCACGCGCCCAAGGCCAACGCCGGGCGAGGGATGGAGAGCGGGTACAGAGGAGGGGTATGACCCTGAGCGACTGCGCATCACAGGGCAGAGGGGAGCCGGGAGGAAAGATGAGCGGGGGAGAGGGGAGAGTGCGCATGACCACTCGAAAAATGGCGGGATTCCAAGGGAGGGGCGAGGGGGATCAGAGCCTAGAACAGAAAAGGCGCGCGCGTCCCTCGTCAGTCGGTGGCGAGCGAGTCTCTGGGGCAGTATGCCTCTATTCAGGGCTTACGGCACGTAGGTTGAATACGCGGAAGTGTTTTACTATGGAATTTGCACTTGCAAAGTCTTTTCCCTCGTTATATTTTGTTTGGGGACATTGAAACGAGTCATTAAGTTTGAGAGAGTAGCAAAAGTGCAAATTTAGGAACGAGATGAGTTAGCTAAATAATCTATGTTTTCTTGCAGAGTAGGTAGATTTGCAAACAGCTTTTGTTAAAATAGAGTGAAAGAATGGACGGCACTGGACCTTGGTAAGTCTGTACTAACAGTTTCGCCGTGTGGGTGAGGTGAAGGCATATGTATTGATTGTATATCGAAGTTCGCGCGGCCTGTTAGATGTGCAAGCGCATTGGATGAAGGATTAGATATGCGGGTGTACTGCATTTTGAATTACGAATTGTATGAAGAGAGACTTTATAAAGTTCAAGGTAAGATTTTACGTGGAATAAAATCTCTGGTTATAGTGGGGGGAGGATTATTTTGTGCTCAGATATTTTGTAATATATTCAGGAAAGACCTCGCGTGTGAAATGATAGTTCGTCGACCCGGACGAGGGTACAGGATGTGGTTTTAAATGGAATAAAATCTTGTACTACAGGAGGAGGGTTTTCTGTGTTCGAATAATGTGTACAGTATTCGAGGAGGGGGCTTCACGTGGGTATTAAAGGTCCGATGGCTCGGATGAGGGTTACAGGCTGTGGTTTTACGTGGAACAAAATTTCGCCTCACAGGAGGATGGGTTTCTGTCTTTGATTTATATGGACTATATTTAGGAAGGGCTTAGGAGTGTTTGGGTGTGAGTGAAATGAGGGAGTGCGTCAGCGCACGCTGAACCAGAAAGATATTAAATTCCTAGGATCAGTGTTGAATAGTAGGACCTGGAGTCCATAGTGGGGGCGACGGAACAGTCACGTACACCGGTTCGCTTTTTCTAGATAAAATCTATCTAGCTAGCTACAAAAGAATAAAACGATATTTCTTCACAGAAATGTTAAGGCGATGGATGTTGAGTTGTGGGAAGCATGTCTAATCCACATACTTGTGCACGCTATGTGGATTTTTGTTTGCAGTGCAGCCAGAAAACGAGGCAATACGGGACATCGGTCGGGTCTGGGATCTCTATGAGGTTCCATGCCAGATTGATTGTACCTTAAACGTAAACGTAGCATCACTAACGAACATTCCGAGAAGCTGCGGATCCTGAATTTGAGCCTCAAGTTAGATTGGGCGGTACCCCTTTATACTGAAAGGAGCCGGAACCCATTAAGACTTTCACACTCAGTCAAACTCTAGAGAACCATGAAAGAAAAATATAGTATTGACATTATCGCAAAAAAAAAAAATACACTACGATAATACAATACATACCAAATATCTCTCTGAACATAAATGACACTATGACACCGTATTTTAAATTGTTGGCATTTAGACCTGGGAGTCATGTTCCAATATTAAAATGTTCACCTCGTTTGAGAGGAAGGCGGAGGCCATACTCTGGTTCGCTTGACAACCGGCGACAGGTTGACTATCTTAATAAATACAAAATCTGAAGGCATATCCATCTTGGATTGACCTCAGTGTACATTTCGCAGGCAACTTCCTGTTTCCCTGCTTAAATTAGTCGACAACCTTGAGGGTTTGTCATGACTGCGGATAACCGCTTATCTTGAACTGCTGTTTCTATCAGCTCTTCTGAAAGCCTTTATTGGCTTTACCACGATCTGCCAAGTGCCGGGACCGTGAAAATGTGGAGACACTCTCATGACCTACCCTGAGTCCAGGAAAGGCTTGGCAACGCGTGTGGCTAATGTCACTAGACGCGAAAATCTTTAAAGTGACTACGCTTTGGTACGTCCGGAGCAGTTCACGAAACTACCCTTATGTCCATGCATTAGTAATGGCAGATGGGAGGGTCTGAGGTATGTCCTACATTCATGTGGGCTGGTACAAGACAGATTCGTAACTATGGTCACCCGCCGTAGTTTTCCGTCACCGTTTGATCGGCTGACAAAACGAACATTCTTGTGATACCTAATGTGTCGTACTTGACGTTGTCAGTGGACACTCAAAATATATAGTGGTCATGTTGTAAATCCAATACCCCAATTGGTATAAAATGAACCACATAAACTCATATTTCCCTACACGGGAATTGAACCTTGGTGTTCAGAGGCTCTATCTTCAGGATGGCTGGCCGCCGCTTTTTGAAGCAGAGGTCGCATATACAGCCTGAAGGCAGGAAGGCGATCATGTGGGGACGCGGGAAAACAGTGCCATGGATGGACCTTGGACTGTGAGGGGCGTCACCATTACCCCATGGGGTAAAAAATTTTTGAAGTTCTGGGCATGCTGAAATGCTCTATTCCAATCAATTCAGATTTGTGTTTGTATGTGAGAGCGCGTGTATGAGAGAGCGAGATTATGTATCAGGTTAGGATAGGGAGAAAGGAACCGATTAGAAGAACCGAAAGAGACAGACAGCTAGGTACAGGAGGAGGGCATAGCACCAATGAGGATTTTACAACAATATTCAGGAGAATACATGTTACCTAAGCAAGTAATGTAGTCAAATAACTAGATTTAACGTGAGCAAATCAGGAAACATTAAATGGGAATATATTAGACGAATGGTTATGTAAATGTAAATAATGAAAGCATATAGGACGATCACGAGCCAATGGGGAGAACAAATGGGACGAGTGGATACATGGTAAATAGGTAATTAATGTAGGATGTATCCAAGGGAAATATAAGGTACATAACTTAGGTTAGATATGTATAAGCTAATGTAGGCTAGGAGTTTATTTAAGGGGGGGGTCTGGAGGTTCACAGCTGTTGCCGTGACCACAGGATGATTTGTTGACAAGGACTTGTTTATATCTTTAAGCAAATCCTACAATTAAAAAGAACCAAGGTTACTAAAGGACACAACAAATAAAATGGGTCAAATAGCGTAGTCATATTATTCGTATTTGTTCACGAAAAATAACTAAGAAAATGCTTGAAGCAAAAGAATAAAAATATATAAAAGTAATAAGACGTAAAATTGTCAGAAGGGAAATAGTTAGACGCGGTTAGTCGGTTCACGGAAAAATAAAATCATGTTTGTAAACAATTCTGAACATATTACATTGTTGTTGTAATTTATTAATGTATATTATGAAACTATGGAAAGAGATTAGGGAGTATAGGATGTTTCAACAGCACGAGAGCGGTTGTGTGATTACGTCACCAGCGCATTGAATGCGTTGTGTGATCGCCCCACTAGCGCATTGGATGCGTTATGAGAGACGCGTTGATCGCGCGAGCGCGACGCCGAACGCTTACCTCTGGGAAGGCTCAGAGGTACCTACCAGGTAAATTGTTTGACTACAGTTTAGAATGTGTGAAAACTATTGCTCATGGGTTCAGAATTACTTTAAAAAAAAAGTACAAAGGTTAGTACCTTAGGAAATTGTTAATTATGTGTTCTGAAATGTTTTATCCGCAGGTAAGTCAGTATAAAATTGGTTGTGCTAATGAATTGGGTACTAAACAGTGTTATGAATTTCAGCTTAAATTAAGTTCTGTACCATTCTTCAATAATCCACTCTTATGGTGATCTCCATCTTATCTGAATGTGTTACTCTCGTACCATTAACATTTTAATAATTGTAATTACACACGCACGTTAAAGTCGGCAGAAATAAAAATAATAAAACCTTTAGTTAGGTTTAGTTACGTCTCACTACGGTAAACAATCAAGGAAGTGATATCTTTTAGGTTTCTTTAAATAGAGAACCAATTTTCCACGAACGAAAATCGGTCAAAGGAAGATTTGCATTTAGGATCGGTTGGTTCCGTTGAGCGGATAGAACTGAATAATGTCTCCTCAGGGCGAATGTTGTCTTAGTATCTATATGAACATAGATTTCTATTTACTATAGGAAAATTACAGATTAATAGACGCAAGGATTGGCTAAAGTCAGGACCGATTATATGGGGGGCCGATTGGGGTCCGAGGGATGGCGGCAATGTTGTGGGGGCGACCAATCCTAATGAAATTATGTTTTAATTGCTATTATTGACTACGCTTGCTGTAGATTTACCGTTTTACTTTAAATTATTCCGTTAAAACATTTATTAAATATTCGTACCCTGTCGAAATTATGGGGGCGACGGGCTTAACGAGCCGGGGCGTCTGATCCTCCGCTGAGTATTAGAGAGATCATGAGTCGAACACGTGGCGGAGATTGTAGAAGTATCGTGTGCGTAATATTTGTGTTGACCATTGGTCACGGGAAAGTATTGATAAAGTGCACTGGTCATATGTAATATATTAATAGAAACAAAGGTAAAGAGTGGTAGGGTAAATAAGTCGTTGTGCGGAGAGGAATATTTGAAAATGAGGTATGAGCCAAGTTGAACTTAGTTGAATAACATTTAGTTGATATATAATATTTTGGTTGTCGCATGGGGTCCGTAACGAAGACGAAGTGTGAGAGTAGGCATAATATTGGTGTTAGAATGGAGTGAGTAGAAAAACATGGGAACTTAGTTTGTAAACCATCATGTAACTTAAATATTGGTTAAAACTTTTGTGAAAGCAAGGAAGGAAATTATAATTATTATAAATTTTCTTTATTTACGGTATTACATATTTAGTGGGGTTATTATAGTATTGCAAGTTAACATTGATTTAGATGGGGGGGCGCGGGGCGGTCCCGGCCGCTCCAACCGTCGTTCGTTCAGAGCGGTTGTGCCGACTCGGGCGGGGTCAACTCGCGCGCCGGACAGCGGGTGTACATACCTATACAGACACATGGATTGGTGGCGCGAGCGGCGAGTCACGTGGGACGTGCGTCTTGGGTCACAGAGGGAGCGTCGTGGATGATATTGTTATTGAATAACGGAACCGCGCGCGCTTATTACCATTATTCTAGAGATTGTGTTTTAAAGATAGATTGATGAATTATGAATGAAGGATAGATATGTATGGATAGATATATAGGATAGTTATGGATGTTAGATATTAAAGAAGACAGACTCTTTGAAGGTTACGATATTCCATCGGGGTTTAGATATTTTCCTTGAGTTTAAAAGTTGGTGTTATTTGATAGGAATAAGGGATTAAAATTTTGCGGTTTATAGTGCAATTACTTAGACATATTTACAACAATGAAGTGGAAATGGCCTTGAGTGAGTGAGGAAGATTCGAGAACAAAACGAGAATTAGTAATGACTATGAGTTTATGTGAGGATGAGATAAACTAGAGTTAGGGTTCCGTAGAGATTGAAAAAAAGGGGGACGAGTGCTAGGAGTGAAGTTGTTATGACAGTCTATTCCGGTGAAATCTGAGATCTGAATGTTCGGGTCGCAGGTGTACGAGTGTTGGACTTAGGGAGGATAATGTGATGTGTGGGTGGCTTCGCGATAACGAGTTGTGGATATTTTATTGTATGAAGGTGGGGGCGAACTTTGTGCTATGATGCGATATCATGATGTTTGGATGTTAGTCGGGGTGATGTTTGCATGTGGTTTAGCCACAAGAAGGTTGACGTCATCATCGTATACGAGAGCGAGGGGTGTGGAATGGGAAATATTTATTTTTGATGACTTAGGGATCGGTCGGTTACTGTATATAGGGGATCCCGTTGCTGACCGTGTTGATAGTGGGCGATGGTGTATTACCTTTTGGAGAAAGATATAATAATAATTTATTTAACAATTTTTTATTGATTTCTCTTAACAATAATGTTGACGGGTATTTTAAATTTAATACAATTCGGTGAATACTATTTTCGTATTTTGAGATTATTCGGACACAAATCTGAATTTATTTAGATTGACATAATATTGACGGCCAAGTATTTTGGCTTGCGTTTTGAGTATTATTGTAACGAAGTTCGAGCAGGTGTATCATGCTAGTGGTAGGGTTTTGAAAAAAAAATAAAGGCAAACTGGAAAAGGGGAACGCGTTGCGGTATAAATAAATATATATATATATATACATATACGTATGGTATTAAGTGAATGAAGGTATTGTTTAATTATCAAGGAGTGGCAATTGAAATCGTTGTTTCATTTCAATTGGGATCAAGAGAATCAAGGTTATCGTTAAATATGTGTTTGATTTCAGGAGTCGGGTTAAAAAAAAAAAAAAAAATTTAAAAAAATTTAGGAAGAAGATAGGGTTACATTCTGGGGGAGGGGGGGATTACGAGTGATGATGGCATAGGCTATTTTAGCGTGTCCCTTTTCCCTAGAGTACAACTTTAGCGTAAGTGAATGGGATTAAGGTGTGGATAGACTTATTAAATGGGAGCATTGAAACGGTCTTATTGTGAGGTGACGACGGGTTATCTAAATATTTTCAGAAGTAGACAGAAAAATAGCAAGTGGTTCTAGCAAGTAGGGAAGTGAACTTAAATTTGAACTTGAGCGAACGTTGTTGGAAGATTACTCGGGAAATTTCGAATACTTAGTTCAGTGTGACCACGGAATTGGAAAATAAGTTAGAAGTGACAGTTGCTCCAATATTGGCGACGTACTACGATCAAAGAGTCAGTATACGAGTTTGCGGCGGTGTTTCGCGGGACCACGGAATTGGGGAAAGGGTGGAAGTGATATGTCCGCTATGGCTGAGGGGGGATCAGAGACTAGGAGGGAGTGGGGGCGATCGTATTCGGCTACATATATGTATGATAAAATGGTTATCAGATGGGGGGGGGGGGTAGAAGGATAATGGGGGTTTCGGTAAGTTAAGGGTAGAGGTGTTTAGAATGGGCCCCCAGAGAATGGGTTAAAAAAAAAAAAGGGGGGGAGTAGTGTAAGAGTGCGTTTGAGTGGATTCAATGGCATAGTCTTATTTGATATTGTGTGTGAACTAGTATTTTGAAAGAATACTGAGGAAAGTATGAATGATAGGTATGTTTGATTAGGGTTTTCTTTGCTGTGCAATAATTAAAATATCGTAAATATAAATAACTGTTTTATTACCGCAGATATGAAACTTGAACAAGGTTCTCTGGATTATTTGATTAGATCATTCATTTATTAGACTTTGTGTTAGATTGTAAATTATTAAATTTGATTTATATTGATGATTTCTCTGTGATGTTTTATTACAAAATATTCAAGGACAACATAAAATAATTACCTTGATATTTTGATGGTTTCAGCGAGTTGCCAAAGTTGAAACTATGTCATCTGCTGATGGTAAATATACAATGAACTACATACGAATACACTTAATAAATTGTGGTTCAAAAAAAAATTAAATATATTTTTATTTTATTACTTTAAGCTTCAAATCAGTAAATTTCAAATCATGTAGATTTTGAAGAGGAAAGGCTTTGATGTGTTTCAACCGATATTTTCAGAACATCTTTTGTTCAACATATCCAGTACTCGTTTGAGTTGTCTTCGATCACGATATATGCGAGACAATTTTCACAGACGTTTTCCAAACGTTTGAGTTATTAACGATCTATACTTCCTGCATTTTATGTTGGTGGTTTTACCAACTTTAAATTGATTCTTGGTATGGATTATGAGGTCGGCTACGATTCAATTTAACTGAATTGTAGAATACCTGTCTTGATTAAAATAAAATGACATGGATTCTGTGGAGATCTCAATAAAATAATAAAACAAATAGAGTTCATCCACATTGCTAGTTGACCGTGTTGTCCGATGGCCAATTATGGAGATATGAGTGCCTTTTGTGTTCATGGCTTAACTAGTTATGGAAAGTCGTTTATGAAGAAGATCCTTAGCTGAATAGCGGGTGACTTCCACCGATGGATCAGTTGACAAGATGGGGACTTGCAAACTGCAACGTGGGAAGTATTGGTTAACCTTCAAAACCACACACTCACCCGGAGTGCAACGTTGACGAGTACTACTAGTGAATTGACCATGAATACATAGGGTAAACATTGTTCATATTGTTCCCAGAGAACAACTGAAAACACCATACAATTTCAATGCGAATTTGAGGTTCGGTCATTGTGTATTTCAGACTATAAAGTTTGAATTGCTTGAATACATTAAACAGCTTCCTGAACCATTCCATATTAGGGCATTGTGATCATATAATGACTGTGTTCACTAAATCAGCCCAATGTCAGAGGAAAAATGCCAGAACCACACCTATTTATTAATGGCGAGTACAGGCATTTGCAGGGTATAGCACGCTGCTGCGTGACGCTGAGATGGCAGTAAAATCCAACCTTTCATAGTTGGTATGCTCTATGTACAACAATAATCCGAAAATGACCATGTCATTCATGCAGTAACATCCAACCTTCATGGTTGGTATGCAAATAGATTCAATCAAGTTATTTGATCATATCATAAGCTTGACCTCCCTGTTGGCAGATGTAAAGTAGAGATCAGTGAATTGGATCTCCTTATACTTTGCTAAATTTTGAGCATGGAAATTTCTTTAAAATTTGTAACAACAAAGAGGAGAAAGCGATTCGAATATTTAGGCAGGTTTTCACTTGGTTGAGCGGAGGAGAAAATTTTTAAATTTTCAATGGGGCTCTACTATTGGGGCCTAGCTCAAAATCGTCTTAATTTTTATAATTCTTTTAAATTTCCGCGAATTTTCATTTTATTTGTTTTTATCGAAGTTTATTGAGCAGCAATATAATAACTTCTGCTGAAATATTTGATATTTTCTTAGTTAAAGAATAAGAGAAGAATATATACAATATAGTATGGGTGAGTAATATTTTAGTTGAATACTTAGGAAACTCTATTTGAGGTTAAGTATAAATGATTGGATTAAAATTAGATTAATAATACTAGACGAACACGTGCCTTTATTAGTCATTATTATTATTATTATTAGTCTTTATTGGTAGATAGGTATAGGTAGGCTAGGTTAGGTTTAGGCTGTAGGTGGTTATAGTTAGATTAGATTGGGTTAGGCTGGTAAGATTAGGATAAATTATGGATGTAGGTTAGGTTAAATAAGTTGATTACTTTGGGGGAGGTAAGATTAAGTTTAAAAAAAAAAAAACAACAACTACAAAGTTAGGTAGGAAACGAAACAAAAAAAAAATATGGGAAATTCACAGTAGATAAAAGGATGTTGAAGGTAATTTTGAGATGGGGGCGTGGTTGGGGTTTTCTTGATATGGAATAAAGACATTATTTTCTTTTATGTTGTAACAATTGTCCTTACCTTATTGAATTAACTGCTTCCCTGCGTGTGGCATCGTGTGCCATGTGCAGTCACAGTTAATTGGGGGCGGCTGTGGACGGCCAGCCTCCACACTCAAAACATGATATATAAATACAACAAAGTAGCGTCCTATAGGCATATGAAAGTTGCCCGCTTAGCGACAAGTAAAAATAATACTTTTGTTTTACGCACATCTGACTAAACATAAAATCAAGGTCATCGCAGGCTGAGGGGCGTAGAGGGGGCGCCGAAGGGCGGAGGTATGACCCTGAGCGATCGCGCAGGTACAACGTTCGAAAGTACTCGAATAATGCTCTGCTTAGCGACAGGTAAATAATAATAAAATAATAAGAACACGACTCACGCGCCCAAGGCCAACGCCGGGCGAGGGATGGAGAGCGGGTACAGAGGAGGGGTATGACCCTGAGCGACTGCGCATCACAGGGCAGAGGGGAGCCGGGAGGAAAGATGAGCGGGGGAGAGGGGAGAGTGCGCATGACCACTCGAAAAATGGCGGGATTCCAAGGGAGGGGCGAGGGGGATCAGAGCCTAGAACAGAAAAGGCGCGCGCGTCCCTCGTCAGTCGGTGGCGAGCGAGTCTCTGGGGCAGTATGCCTCTATTCAGGGCTTACGGCACGTAGGTTGAATACGCGGAAGTGTTTTACTATGGAATTTGCACTTGCAAAGTCTTTTCCCTCGTTATATTTTGTTTGGGGACATTGAAACGAGTCATTAAGTTTGAGAGAGTAGCAAAAGTGCAAATTTAGGAACGAGATGAGTTAGCTAAATAATCTATGTTTTCTTGCAGAGTAGGTAGATTTGCAAACAGCTTTTGTTAAAATAGAGTGAAAGAATGGACGGCACTGGACCTTGGTAAGTCTGTACTAACAGTTTCGCCGTGTGGGTGAGGTGACGGCATATGTATTGATTGTATATCGAAGTTCGCGCGGCCTGTTAGATGTGCAAGCGCATTGGATGAAGGATTAGATATGCGGGTGTACTGCATTTTGAATTACGAATTGTATGAAGAGAGACTTTATAAAGTTCAAGGTAAGATTTTACGTGGAATAAAATCTCTGGTTATAGTGGGGGGAGGATTATTTTGTGCTCAGATATTTTGTAATATATTCAGGAAAGACCTCGCGTGTGAAATGATAGTTCGTCGACCCGGACGAGGGTACAGGATGTGGTTTTAAATGGAATAAAATCTTGTACTACAGGAGGAGGGTTTTCTGTGTTCGAATAATGTGTACAGTATTCGAGGAGGGGGCTTCACGTGGGTATTAAAGGTCCGATGGCTCGGATGAGGGTTACAGGCTGTGGTTTTACGTGGAACAAAATTTCGCCTCACAGGAGGATGGGTTTCTGTCTTTGATTTATATGGACTATATTTAGGAAGGGCTTAGGAGTGTTTGGGTGTGAGTGAAATGAGGGAGTGCGTCAGCGCACGCTGAACCAGAAAGATATTAAATTCCTAGGATCAGTGTTGAATAGTAGGACCTGGAGTCCATAGTGGGGGCGACGGAACAGTCACGTACACCGGTTCGCTTTTTCTAGATAAAATCTATCTAGCTAGCTACAAAAGAATAAAACGATATTTCTTCACAGAAATGTTAAGGCGATGGATGTTGAGTTGTGGGAAGCATGTCTAATCCACATACTTGTGCACGCTATGTGGATTTTTGTTTGCAGTGCAGCCAGAAAACGAGGCAATACGGGACATCGGTCGGGTCTGGGATCTCTATGAGGTTCCATGCCAGATTGATTGTACCTTAAACGTAAACGTAGCATCACTAACGAACATTCCGAGAAGCTGCGGATCCTGAATTTGAGCCTCAAGTTAGATTGGGCGGTACCCCTTTATACTGAAAGGAGCCGGAACCCATTAAGACTTTCACACTCAGTCAAACTCTAGAGAACCATGAAAGAAAAATATAGTATTGACATTATCGCAAAAAAAAAAAAATACACTACGATAATACAATACATACCAAATATCTCTCTGAACATAAATGACACTATGACACCGTATTTTAAATTGTTGGCATTTAGACCTGGGAGTCATGTTCCAATATTAAAATGTTCACCTCGTTTGAGAGGAAGGCGGAGGCCATACTCTGGTTCGCTTGACAACCGGCGACAGGTTGACTATCTTAATAAATACAAAATCTGAAGGCATATCCATCTTGGATTGACCTCAGTGTACATTTCGCAGGCAACTTCCTGTTTCCCTGCTTAAATTAGTCGACAACCTTGAGGGTTTGTCATGACTGCGGATAACCGCTTATCTTGAACTGCTGTTTCTATCAGCTCTTCTGAAAGCCTTTATTGGCTTTACCACGATCTGCCAAGTGCCGGGACCGTGAAAATGTGGAGACACTCTCATGACCTACCCTGAGTCCAGGAAAGGCTTGGCAACGCGTGTGGCTAATGTCACTAGACGCGAAAATCTTTAAAGTGACTACGCTTTGGTACGTCCGGAGCAGTTCACGAAACTACCCTTATGTCCATGCATTAGTAATGGCAGATGGGAGGGTCTGAGGTATGTCCTACATTCATGTGGGCTGGTACAAGACAGATTCGTAACTATGGTCACCCGCCGTAGTTTTCCGTCACCGTTTGATCGGCTGACAAAACGAACATTCTTGTGATACCTAATGTGTCGTACTTGACGTTGTCAGTGGACACTCAAAATATATAGTGGTCATGTTGTAAATCCAATACCCCAATTGGTATAAAATGAACCACATAAACTCATATTTCCCTACACGGGAATTGAACCTTGGTGTTCAGAGGCTCTATCTTCAGGATGGCTGGCCGCCGCTTTTTGAAGCAGAGGTCGCATATACAGCCTGAAGGCAGGAAGGCGATCATGTGGGGACGCGGGAAAACAGTGCCATGGATGGACCTTGGACTGTGAGGGGCGTCACCATTACCCCATGGGGTAAAAAATTTTTGAAGTTCTGGGCATGCTGAAATGCTCTATTCCAATCAATTCAGATTTGTGTTTGTATGTGAGAGCGCGTGTATGAGAGAGCGAGATTATGTATCAGGTTAGGATAGGGAGAAAGGAACCGATTAGAAGAACCGAAAGAGACAGACAGCTAGGTACAGGAGGAGGGCATAGCACCAATGAGGATTTTACAACAATATTCAGGAGAATACATGTTACCTAAGCAAGTAATGTAGTCAAATAACTAGATTTAACGTGAGCAAATCAGGAAACATTAAATGGGAATATATTAGACGAATGGTTATGTAAATGTAAATAATGAAAGCATATAGGACGATCACGAGCCAATGGGGAGAACAAATGGGACGAGTGGATACATGGTAAATAGGTAATTAATGTAGGATGTATCCAAGGGAAATATAAGGTACATAACTTAGGTTAGATATGTATAAGCTAATGTAGGCTAGGAGTTTATTTAAGGGGGGGGTCTGGAGGTTCACAGCTGTTGCCGTGACCACAGGATGATTTGTTGACAAGGACTTGTTTATATCTTTAAGCAAATCCTACAATTAAAAAGAACCAAGGTTACTAAAGGACACAACAAATAAAATGGGTCAAATAGCGTAGTCATATTATTCGTATTTGTTCACGAAAAATAACTAAGAAAATGCTTGAAGCAAAAGAATAAAAATATATAAAAGTAATAAGACGTAAAATTGTCAGAAGGGAAATAGTTAGACGCGGTTAGTCGGTTCACGGAAAAATAAAATCATGTTTGTAAACAATTCTGAACATATTACATTGTTGTTGTAATTTATTAATGTATATTATGAAACTATGGAAAGAGATTAGGGAGTATAGGATGTTTCAACAGCACGAGAGCGGTTGTGTGATTACGTCACCAGCGCATTGAATGCGTTGTGTGATCGCCCCACTAGCGCATTGGATGCGTTATGAGAGACGCGTTGATCGCGCGAGCGCGACGCCGAACGCTTACCTCTGGGAAGGCTCAGAGGTACCTACCAGGTAAATTGTTTGACTACAGTTTAGAATGTGTGAAAACTATTGCTCATGGGTTCAGAATTACTTTAAAAAAAAAGTACAAAGGTTAGTACCTTAGGAAATTGTTAATTATGTGTTCTGAAATGTTTTATCCGCAGGTAAGTCAGTATAAAATTGGTTGTGCTAATGAATTGGGTACTAAACAGTGTTATGAATTTCAGCTTAAATTAAGTTCTGTACCATTCTTCAATAATCCACTCTTATGGTGATCTCCATCTTATCTGAATGTGTTACTCTCGTACCATTAACATTTTAATAATTGTAATTACACACGCACGTTAAAGTCGGCAGAAATAAAAATAATAAAACCTTTAGTTAGGTTTAGTTACGTCTCACTACGGTAAACAATCAAGGAAGTGATATCTTTTAGGTTTCTTTAAATAGAGAACCAATTTTCCACGAACGAAAATCGGTCAAAGGAAGATTTGCATTTAGGATCGGTTGGTTCCGTTGAGCGGATAGAACTGAATAATGTCTCCTCAGGGCGAATGTTGTCTTAGTATCTATATGAACATAGATTTCTATTTACTATAGGAAAATTACAGATTAATAGACGCAAGGATTGGCTAAAGTCAGGACCGATTATATGGGGGGCCGATTGGGGTCCGAGGGATGGCGGCAATGTTGTGGGGGCGACCAATCCTAATGAAATTATGTTTTAATTGCTATTATTGACTACGCTTGCTGTAGATTTACCGTTTTACTTTAAATTATTCCGTTAAAACATTTATTAAATATTCGTACCCTGTCGAAATTATGGGGGCGACGGGCTTAACGAGCCGGGGCGTCTGATCCTCCGCTGAGTATTAGAGAGATCATGAGTCGAACACGTGGCGGAGATTGTAGAAGTATCGTGTGCGTAATATTTGTGTTGACCATTGGTCACGGGAAAGTATTGATAAAGTGCACTGGTCATATGTAATATATTAATAGAAACAAAGGTAAAGAGTGGTAGGGTAAATAAGTCGTTGTGCGGAGAGGAATATTTGAAAATGAGGTATGAGCCAAGTTGAACTTAGTTGAATAACATTTAGTTGATATATAATATTTTGGTTGTCGCATGGGGTCCGTAACGAAGACGAAGTGTGAGAGTAGGCATAATATTGGTGTTAGAATGGAGTGAGTAGAAAAACATGGGAACTTAGTTTGTAAACCATCATGTAACTTAAATATTGGTTAAAACTTTTGTGAAAGCAAGGAAGGAAATTATAATTATTATAAATTTTCTTTATTTACGGTATTACATATTTAGTGGGGTTATTATAGTATTGCAAGGTAACATTGATTTAGATGGGGGGGCGCGGGGCGGTCCCGGCCGCTCCAACCGTCGTTCGTTCAGAGCGGTTGTGCCGACTCGGGCGGGGTCAACTCGCGCGCCGGACAGCGGGTGTACATACCTATACAGACACATGGATTGGTGGCGCGAGCGGCGAGTCACGTGGGACGTGCGTCTTGGGTCACAGAGGGAGCGTCGTGGATGATATTGTTATTGAATAACGGAACCGCGCGCGCTTATTACCATTATTCTAGAGATTGTGTTTTAAAGATAGATTGATGAATTATGAATGAAGGATAGATATGTATGGATAGATATATAGGATAGTTATGGATGTTAGATATTAAAGAAGACAGACTCTTTGAAGGTTACGATATTCCATCGGGGTTTAGATATTTTCCTTGAGTTTAAAAGTTGGTGTTATTTGATAGGAATAAGGGATTAAAATTTTGCGGTTTATAGTGCAATTACTTAGACATATTTACAACAATGAAGTGGAAATGGCCTTGAGTGAGTGAGGAAGATTCGAGAACAAAACGAGAATTAGTAATGACTATGAGTTTATGTGAGGATGAGATAAACTAGAGTTAGGGTTCCGTAGAGATTGAAAAAAAGGGGGACGAGTGCTAGGAGTGAAGTTGTTATGACAGTCTATTCCGGTGAAATCTGAGATCTGAATGTTCGGGTCGCAGGTGTACGAGTGTTGGACTTAGGGAGGATAATGTGATGTGTGGGTGGCTTCGCGATAACGAGTTGTGGATATTTTATTGTATGAAGGTGGGGGCGAACTTTGTGCTATGAAGCGATATCATGATGTTTGGATGTTAGTCGGGGTGATGTTTGCATGTGGTTTAGCCACAAGAAGGTTGACGTCATCATCGTATACGAGAGCGAGGGGTGTGGAATGGGAAATATTTATTTTTGATGACTTAGGGATCGGTCGGTTACTGTATATAGGGGATCCCGTTGCTGACCGTGTTGATAGTGGGCGATGGTGTATTACCTTTTGGAGAAAGATATAATAATAATTTATTTAACAATTTTTTATTGATTTCTCTTAACAATAATGTTGACGGGTATTTTAAATTTAATACAATTCGGTGAATACTATTTTCGTATTTTGAGATTATTCGGACACAAATCTGAATTTATTTAGATTGACATAATATTGACGGCCAAGTATTTTGGCTTGCGTTTTGAGTATTATTGTAACGAAGTTCGAGCAGGTGTATCATGCTAGTCGTAGGGTTTTGAAAAAAAAATAAAGGCAAACTGGAAAAGGGGAACGCGTTGCGGTATAAATAAATATATATATATATATACATATACGTATGGTATTAAGTGAATGAAGGTATTGTTTAATTATCAAGGAGTGGCAATTGAAATCGTTGTTTCATTTCAATTGGGATCAAGAGAATCAAGGTTATCGTTAAATATGTGTTTGATTTCAGGAGTCGGGTTAAAAAAAAAAAAAAAAATTTAAAAAAATTTAGGAAGAAGATAGGGTTACATTCTGGGGGAGGGGGGGATTACGAGTGATGATGACATAGGCTATTTTAGCGTGTCCCTTTTCCCTAGAGTACAACTTTAGCGTAAGTGAATGGGATTAAGGTGTGGATAGACTTATTAAATGGGAGCATTGAAACGGTCTTATTGTGAGGTGACGACGGATTATCTAAATATTTTCAGAAGTAGACAGAAAAATAGCAAGTGGTTCTAGCAAGTAGGGAAGTGAACTTAAATTTGAACTTGAGCGAACGTTGTTGGAAGATTACTCGGGAAATTTCGAATACTTAGTTCAGTGTGACCACGGAATTGGAAAATAAGTTAGAAGTGACAGTTGCTCCAATATTGGCGACGTACTACGATCAAAGAGTCAGTATACGAGTTTGCGGCGGTGTTTCGCGGGACCACGGAATTGGGGAAAGGGTGGAAGTGATATGTCCGCTATGGCTGAGGGGGGATCAGAGACTAGGAGGGAGTGGGGGCGATCGTATTCGGCTACATATATGTATGATAAAATGGTTATCAGATGGGGGGGGGGGGGGGGGTAGAAGGATAATGGGGGTTTCGGTAAGTTAAGGGTAGAGGTGTTTAGAATGGGCCCCCAGAGAATGGGTTAAAAAAAAAAAAAGGGGGAGTAGTGTAAGAGTGCGTTTGAGTGGATTCAATGGCATAGTCTTATTTGATATTGTGTGTGAACTAGTATTTTGAAAGAATACTGAGGAAAGTATGAATGATAGGTATGTTTGATTAGGGTTTTCTTTGCTGTGCAATAATTAAAATATCGTAAATATAAATAACTGTTTTATTACCGCAGATATGAAACTTGAACAAGGTTCTCTGGATTATTTGATTAGATCATTCATTTATTAGACTTTGTGTTAGATTGTAAATTATTAAATTTGATTTATATTGATGATTTCTCTGTGATGTTTTATTACAAAATATTCAAGGACAACATAAAATAATTACCTTGATATTTTGATGGTTTCAGCGAGTTGCCAAAGTTGAAACTATGTCATCTGCTGATGGTAAATATACAATGAACTACATACGAATACACTTAATAAATTGTGGTTCAAAAAAAAATTAAATATATTTTTATTTTATTACTTTAAGCTTCAAATCAGTAAATTTCAAATCATGTAGATTTTGAAGAGGAAAGGCTTTGATGTGTTTCAACCGATATTTTCAGAACATCTTTTGTTCAACATATCCAGTACTCGTTTGAGTTGTCTTCGATCACGATATATGCGAGACAATTTTCACAGACGTTTTCCAAACGTTTGAGTTATTAACGATCTATACTTCCTGCATTTTATGTTGGTGGTTTTACCAACTTTAAATTGATTCTTGGTATGGATTATGAGGTCGGCTACGATTCAATTTAACTGAATTGTAGAATACCTGTCTTGATTAAAATAAAATGACATGGATTCTGTGGAGATCTCAATAAAATAATAAAACAAATAGAGTTCATCCACATTGCTAGTTGACCGTGTTGTCCGATGGCCAATTATGGAGATATGAGTGCCTTTTGTGTTCATGGCTTAACTAGTTATGGAAAGTCGTTTATGAAGAAGATCCTTAGCTGAATAGCGGGTGACTTCCACCGATGGATCAGTTGACAAGATGGGGACTTGCAAACTGCAACGTGGGAAGTATTGGTTAACCTTCAAAACCACACACTCACCCGGAGTGCAACGTTGACGAGTACTACTAGTGAATTGACCATGAATACATAGGGTAAACATTGTTCATATTGTTCCCAGAGAACAACTGAAAACACCATACAATTTCAATGCGAATTTGAGGTTCGGTCATTGTGTATTTCAGACTATAAAGTTTGAATTGCTTGAATACATTAAACAGCTTCCTGAACCATTCCATATTAGGGCATTGTGATCATATAATGACTGTGTTCACTAAATCAGCCCAATGTCAGAGGAAAAATGCCAGAACCACACCTATTTATTAATGGCGAGTACAGGCATTTGCAGGGTATAGCACGCTGCTGCGTGACGCTGAGATGGCAGTAAAATCCAACCTTTCATAGTTGGTATGCTCTATGTACAACAATAATCCGAAAATGACCATGTCATTCATGCAGTAACATCCAACCTTCATGGTTGGTATGCAAATAGATTCAATCAAGTTATTTGATCATATCATAAGCTTGACCTCCCTGTTGGCAGATGTAAAGTAGAGATCAGTGAATTGGATCTCCTTATACTTTGCTAAATTTTGAGCATGGAAATTTCTTTAAAATTTGTAACAACAAAGAGGAGAAAGCGATTCGAATATTTAGGCAGGTTTTCACTTGGTTGAGCGGAGGAGAACATTTTTAAATTTTCAATGGGGCTCTACTATTGGGGCCTAGCTCAAAATCGTCTTAATTTTTATAATTCTTTTAAATTTCCGCGAATTTTCATTTTATTTGTTTTTATCGAAGTTTATTGAGCAGCAATATAATAACTTCTGCTGAAATATTTGATATTTTCTTAGTTAAAGAATAAGAGAAGAATATATACAATATAGTATGGGTGAGTAATATTTTAGTTGAATACTTAGGAAACTCTATTTGAGGTTAAGTATAAATGATTGGATTAAAATTAGATTAATAATACTAGACGAACACGTGCCTTTATTAGTCATTATTATTATTATTATTAGTCTTTATTGGTAGATAGGTATAGGTAGGCTAGGTTAGGTTTAGGCTGTAGGTGGTTATAGTTAGATTAGATTGGGTTAGGCTGGTAAGATTAGGATAAATTATGGATGTAGGTTAGGTTAAATAAGTTGATTACTTTGGGGGAGGTAAGATTAAGTTTAAAAAAAAAAAACAAAAAAAAAACAACAACTACAAAGTTAGGTAGGAAACGAAACAAAAAAAAAATATGGGAAATTCACAGTAGATAAAAGGATGTTGAAGGTAATTTTGAGATGGGGGCGTGGTTGGGGTTTTCTTGATATGGAATAAAGACATTATTTTCTTTTATGTTGTAACAATTGTCCTTACCTTATTGAATTAACTGCTTCCCTGCGTGTGGCATCGTGTGCCATGTGCAGTCACAGTTAATTGGGGGCGGCTGTGGACGGCCAGCCTCCACACTCAAAACATGATATATAAATACAACAAAGTAGCGTCCTATAGGCATATGAAAGTTGCCCGCTTAGCGACAAGTAAAAATAATACTTTTGTTTTACGCACATCTGACTAAACATAAAATCAAGGTCATCGCAGGCTGAGGGGCGTAGAGGGGGCGCCGAAGGGCGGAGGTATGACCCTGAGCGATCGCGCAGGTACAACGTTCGAAAGTACTCGAATAATGCTCTGCTTAGCGACAGGTAAATAATAATAAAATAATAAGAACACGACTCACGCGCCCAAGGCCAACGCCGGGCGAGGGATGGAGAGCGGGTACAGAGGAGGGGTATGACCCTGAGCGACTGCGCATCACAGGGCAGAGGGGAGCCGGGAGGAAAGATGAGCGGGGGAGAGGGGAGAGTGCGCATGACCACTCGAAAAATGGCGGGATTCCAAGGGAGGGGCGAGGGGGATCAGAGCCTAGAACAGAAAAGGCGCGCGCGTCCCTCGTCAGTCGGTGGCGAGCGAGTCTCTGGGGCAGTATGCCTCTATTCAGGGCTTACGGCACGTAGGTTGAATACGCGGAAGTGTTTTACTATGGAATTTGCACTTGCAAAGTCTTTTCCCTCGTTATATTTTGTTTGGGGACATTGAAACGAGTCATTAAGTTTGAGAGAGTAGCAAAAGTGCAAATTTAGGAACGAGATGAGTTAGCTAAATAATCTATGTTTTCTTGCAGAGTAGGTAGATTTGCAAACAGCTTTTGTTAAAATAGAGTGAAAGAATGGACGGCACTGGACCTTGGTAAGTCTGTACTAACAGTTTCGCCGTGTGGGTGAGGTGACGGCATATGTATTGATTGTATATCGAAGTTCGCGCGGCCTGTTAGATGTGCAAGCGCATTGGATGAAGGATTAGATATGCGGGTGTACTGCATTTTGAATTACGAATTGTATGAAGAGAGACTTTATAAAGTTCAAGGTAAGATTTTACGTGGAATAAAATCTCTGGTTATAGTGGGGGGAGGATTATTTTGTGCTCAGATATTTTGTAATATATTCAGGAAAGACCTCGCGTGTGAAATGATAGTTCGTCGACCCGGACGAGGGTACAGGATGTGGTTTTAAATGGAATAAAATCTTGTACTACAGGAGGAGGGTTTTCTGTGTTCGAATAATGTGTACAGTATTCGAGGAGGGGGCTTCACGTGGGTATTAAAGGTCCGATGGCTCGGATGAGGGTTACAGGCTGTGGTTTTACGTGGAACAAAATTTCGCCTCACAGGAGGATGGGTTTCTGTCTTTGATTTATATGGACTATATTTAGGAAGGGCTTAGGAGTGTTTGGGTGTGAGTGAAATGAGGGAGTGCGTCAGCGCACGCTGAACCAGAAAGATATTAAATTCCTAGGATCAGTGTTGAATAGTAGGACCTGGAGTCCATAGTGGGGGCGACGGAACAGTCACGTACACCGGTTCGCTTTTTCTAGATAAAATCTATCTAGCTAGCTACAAAAGAATAAAACGATATTTCTTCACAGAAATGTTAAGGCGATGGATGTTGAGTTGTGGGAAGCATGTCTAATCCACATACTTGTGCACGCTATGTGGATTTTTGTTTGCAGTGCAGCCAGAAAACGAGGCAATACGGGACATCGGTCGGGTCTGGGATCTCTATGAGGTTCCATGCCAGATTGATTGTACCTTAAACGTAAACGTAGCATCACTAACGAACATTCCGAGAAGCTGCGGATCCTGAATTTGAGCCTCAAGTTAGATTGGGCGGTACCCCTTTATACTGAAAGGAGCCGGAACCCATTAAGACTTTCACACTCAGTCAAACTCTAGAGAACCATGAAAGAAAAATATAGTATTGACATTATCGCAAAAAAAAAAAAATACACTACGATAATACAATACATACCAAATATCTCTCTGAACATAAATGACACTATGACACCGTATTTTAAATTGTTGGCATTTAGACCTGGGAGTCATGTTCCAATATTAAAATGTTCACCTCGTTTGAGAGGAAGGCGGAGGCCATACTCTGGTTCGCTTGACAACCGGCGACAGGTTGACTATCTTAATAAATACAAAATCTGAAGGCATATCCATCTTGGATTGACCTCAGTGTACATTTCGCAGGCAACTTCCTGTTTCCCTGCTTAAATTAGTCGACAACCTTGAGGGTTTGTCATGACTGCGGATAACCGCTTATCTTGAACTGCTGTTTCTATCAGCTCTTCTGAAAGCCTTTATTGGCTTTACCACGATCTGCCAAGTGCCGGGACCGTGAAAATGTGGAGACACTCTCATGACCTACCCTGAGTCCAGGAAAGGCTTGGCAACGCGTGTGGCTAATGTCACTAGACGCGAAAATCTTTAAAGTGACTACGCTTTGGTACGTCCGGAGCAGTTCACGAAACTACCCTTATGTCCATGCATTAGTAATGGCAGATGGGAGGGTCTGAGGTATGTCCTACATTCATGTGGGCTGGTACAAGACAGATTCGTAACTATGGTCACCCGCCGTAGTTTTCCGTCACCGTTTGATCGGCTGACAAAACGAACATTCTTGTGATACCTAATGTGTCGTACTTGACGTTGTCAGTGGACACTCAAAATATATAGTGGTCATGTTGTAAATCCAATACCCCAATTGGTATAAAATGAACCACATAAACTCATATTTCCCTACACGGGAATTGAACCTTGGTGTTCAGAGGCTCTATCTTCAGGATGGCTGGCCGCCGCTTTTTGAAGCAGAGGTCGCATATACAGCCTGAAGGCAGGAAGGCGATCATGTGGGGACGCGGGAAAACAGTGCCATGGATGGACCTTGGACTGTGAGGGGCGTCACCATTACCCCATGGGGTAAAAAATTTTTGAAGTTCTGGGCATGCTGAAATGCTCTATTCCAATCAATTCAGATTTGTGTTTGTATGTGAGAGCGCGTGTATGAGAGAGCGAGATTATGTATCAGGTTAGGATAGGGAGAAAGGAACCGATTAGAAGAACCGAAAGAGACAGACAGCTAGGTACAGGAGGAGGGCATAGCACCAATGAGGATTTTACAACAATATTCAGGAGAATACATGTTACCTAAGCAAGTAATGTAGTCAAATAACTAGATTTAACGTGAGCAAATCAGGAAACATTAAATGGGAATATATTAGACGAATGGTTATGTAAATGTAAATAATGAAAGCATATAGGACGATCACGAGCCAATGGGGAGAACAAATGGGACGAGTGGATACATGGTAAATAGGTAATTAATGTAGGATGTATCCAAGGGAAATATAAGGTACATAACTTAGGTTAGATATGTATAAGCTAATGTAGGCTAGGAGTTTATTTAAGGGGGGGGTCTGGAGGTTCACAGCTGTTGCCGTGACCACAGGATGATTTGTTGACAAGGACTTGTTTATATCTTTAAGCAAATCCTACAATTAAAAAGAACCAAGGTTACTAAAGGACACAACAAATAAAATGGGTCAAATAGCGTAGTCATATTATTCGTATTTGTTCACGAAAAATAACTAAGAAAATGCTTGAAGCAAAAGAATAAAAATATATAAAAGTAATAAGACGTAAAATTGTCAGAAGGGAAATAGTTAGACGCGGTTAGTCGGTTCACGGAAAAATAAAATCATGTTTGTAAACAATTCTGAACATATTACATTGTTGTTGTAATTTATTAATGTATATTATGAAACTATGGAAAGAGATTAGGGAGTATAGGATGTTTCAACAGCACGAGAGCGGTTGTGTGATTACGTCACCAGCGCATTGAATGCGTTGTGTGATCGCCCCACTAGCGCATTGGATGCGTTATGAGAGACGCGTTGATCGCGCGAGCGCGACGCCGAACGCTTACCTCTGGGAAGGCTCAGAGGTACCTACCAGGTAAATTGTTTGACTACAGTTTAGAATGTGTGAAAACTATTGCTCATGGGTTCAGAATTACTTTAAAAAAAAAGTACAAAGGTTAGTACCTTAGGAAATTGTTAATTATGTGTTCTGAAATGTTTTATCCGCAGGTAAGTCAGTATAAAATTGGTTGTGCTAATGAATTGGGTACTAAACAGTGTTATGAATTTCAGCTTAAATTAAGTTCTGTACCATTCTTCAATAATCCACTCTTATGGTGATCTCCATCTTATCTGAATGTGTTACTCTCGTACCATTAACATTTTAATAATTGTAATTACACACGCACGTTAAAGTCGGCAGAAATAAAAATAATAAAACCTTTAGTTAGGTTTAGTTACGTCTCACTACGGTAAACAATCAAGGAAGTGATATCTTTTAGGTTTCTTTAAATAGAGAACCAATTTTCCACGAACGAAAATCGGTCAAAGGAAGATTTGCATTTAGGATCGGTTGGTTCCGTTGAGCGGATAGAACTGAATAATGTCTCCTCAGGGCGAATGTTGTCTTAGTATCTATATGAACATAGATTTCTATTTACTATAGGAAAATTACAGATTAATAGACGCAAGGATTGGCTAAAGTCAGGACCGATTATATGGGGGGCCGATTGGGGTCCGAGGGATGGCGGCAATGTTGTGGGGGCGACCAATCCTAATGAAATTATGTTTTAATTGCTATTATTGACTACGCTTGCTGTAGATTTACCGTTTTACTTTAAATTATTCCGTTAAAACATTTATTAAATATTCGTACCCTGTCGAAATTATGGGGGCGACGGGCTTAACGAGCCGGGGCGTCTGATCCTCCGCTGAGTATTAGAGAGATCATGAGTCGAACACGTGGCGGAGATTGTAGAAGTATCGTGTGCGTAATATTTGTGTTGACCATTGGTCACGGGAAAGTATTGATAAAGTGCACTGGTCATATGTAATATATTAATAGAAACAAAGGTAAAGAGTGGTAGGGTAAATAAGTCGTTGTGCGGAGAGGAATATTTGAAAATGAGGTATGAGCCAAGTTGAACTTAGTTGAATAACATTTAGTTGATATATAATATTTTGGTTGTCGCATGGGGTCCGTAACGAAGACGAAGTGTGAGAGTAGGCATAATATTGGTGTTAGAATGGAGTGAGTAGAAAAACATGGGAACTTAGTTTGTAAACCATCATGTAACTTAAATATTGGTTAAAACTTTTGTGAAAGCAAGGAAGGAAATTATAATTATTATAAATTTTCTTTATTTACGGTATTACATATTTAGTGGGGTTATTATAGTATTGCAAGGTAACATTGATTTAGATGGGGGGGCGCGGGGCGGTCCCGGCCGCTCCAACCGTCGTTCGTTCAGAGCGGTTGTGCCGACTCGGGCGGGGTCAACTCGCGCGCCGGACAGCGGGTGTACATACCTATACAGACACATGGATTGGTGGCGCGAGCGGCGAGTCACGTGGGACGTGCGTCTTGGGTCACAGAGGGAGCGTCGTGGATGATATTGTTATTGAATAACGGAACCGCGCGCGCTTATTACCATTATTCTAGAGATTGTGTTTTAAAGATAGATTGATGAATTATGAATGAAGGATAGATATGTATGGATAGATATATAGGATAGTTATGGATGTTAGATATTAAAGAAGACAGACTCTTTGAAGGTTACGATATTCCATCGGGGTTTAGATATTTTCCTTGAGTTTAAAAGTTGGTGTTATTTGATAGGAATAAGGGATTAAAATTTTGCGGTTTATAGTGCAATTACTTAGACATATTTACAACAATGAAGTGGAAATGGCCTTGAGTGAGTGAGGAAGATTCGAGAACAAAACGAGAATTAGTAATGACTATGAGTTTATGTGAGGATGAGATAAACTAGAGTTAGGGTTCCGTAGAGATTGAAAAAAAGGGGGACGAGTGCTAGGAGTGAAGTTGTTATGACAGTCTATTCCGGTGAAATCTGAGATCTGAATGTTCGGGTCGCAGGTGTACGAGTGTTGGACTTAGGGAGGATAATGTGATGTGTGGGTGGCTTCGCGATAACGAGTTGTGGATATTTTATTGTATGAAGGTGGGGGCGAACTTTGTGCTATGATGCGATATCATGATGTTTGGATGTTAGTCGGGGTGATGTTTGCATGTGGTTTAGCCACAAGAAGGTTGACGTCATCATCGTATACGAGAGCGAGGGGTGTGGAATGGGAAATATTTATTTTTGATGACTTAGGGATCGGTCGGTTACTGTATATAGGGGATCCCGTTGCTGACCGTGTTGATAGTGGGCGATGGTGTATTACCTTTTGGAGAAAGATATAATAATAATTTATTTAACAATTTTTTATTGATTTCTCTTAACAATAATGTTGACGGGTATTTTAAATTTAATACAATTCGGTGAATACTATTTTCGTATTTTGAGATTATTCGGACACAAATCTGAATTTATTTAGATTGACATAATATTGACGGCCAAGTATTTTGGCTTGCGTTTTGAGTATTATTGTAACGAAGTTCGAGCAGGTGTATCATGCTAGTCGTAGGGTTTTGAAAAAAAAATAAAGGCAAACTGGAAAAGGGGAACGCGTTGCGGTATAAATAAATATATATATATATATATACATATACGTATGGTATTAAGTGAATGAAGGTATTGTTTAATTATCAAGGAGTGGCAATTGAAATCGTTGTTTCATTTCAATTGGGATCAAGAGAATCAAGGTTATCGTTAAATATGTGTTTGATTTCAGGAGTCGGGTTAAAAAAAAAAAAAAAAATTTAAAAAAATTTAGGAAGAAGATAGGGTTACATTCTGGGGGAGGGGGGGATTACGAGTGATGATGACATAGGCTATTTTAGCGTGTCCCTTTTCCCTAGAGTACAACTTTAGCGTAAGTGAATGGGATTAAGGTGTGGATAGACTTATTAAATGGGAGCATTGAAACGGTCTTATTGTGAGGTGACGACGGATTATCTAAATATTTTCAGAAGTAGACAGAAAAATAGCAAGTGGTTCTAGCAAGTAGGGAAGTGAACTTAAATTTGAACTTGAGCGAACGTTGTTGGAAGATTACTCGGGAAATTTCGAATACTTAGTTCAGTGTGACCACGGAATTGGAAAATAAGTTAGAAGTGACAGTTGCTCCAATATTGGCGACGTACTACGATCAAAGAGTCAGTATACGAGTTTGCGGCGGTGTTTCGCGGGACCACGGAATTGGGGAAAGGGTGGAAGTGATATGTCCGCTATGGCTGAGGGGGGATCAGAGACTAGGAGGGAGTGGGGGCGATCGTATTCGGCTACATATATGTATGATAAAATGGTTATCAGATGGGGGGGGGGGGGTAGAAGGATAATGGGGGTTTCGGTAAGTTAAGGGTAGAGGTGTTTAGAATGGGCCCCCAGAGAATGGGTTAAAAAAAAAAAAAGGGGGGAGTAGTGTAAGAGTGCGTTTGAGTGGATTCAATGGCATAGTCTTATTTGATATTGTGTGTGAACTAGTATTTTGAAAGAATACTGAGGAAAGTATGAATGATAGGTATGTTTGATTAGGGTTTTCTTTGCTGTGCAATAATTAAAATATCGTAAATATAAATAACTGTTTTATTACCGCAGATATGAAACTTGAACAAGGTTCTCTGGATTATTTGATTAGATCATTCATTTATTAGACTTTGTGTTAGATTGTAAATTATTAAATTTGATTTATATTGATGATTTCTCTGTGATGTTTTATTACAAAATATTCAAGGACAACATAAAATAATTACCTTGATATTTTGATGGTTTCAGCGAGTTGCCAAAGTTGAAACTATGTCATCTGCTGATGGTAAATATACAATGAACTACATACGAATACACTTAATAAATTGTGGTTCAAAAAAAAATTAAATATATTTTTATTTTATTACTTTAAGCTTCAAATCAGTAAATTTCAAATCATGTAGATTTTGAAGAGGAAAGGCTTTGATGTGTTTCAACCGATATTTTCAGAACATCTTTTGTTCAACATATCCAGTACTCGTTTGAGTTGTCTTCGATCACGATATATGCGAGACAATTTTCACAGACGTTTTCCAAACGTTTGAGTTATTAACGATCTATACTTCCTGCATTTTATGTTGGTGGTTTTACCAACTTTAAATTGATTCTTGGTATGGATTATGAGGTCGGCTACGATTCAATTTAACTGAATTGTAGAATACCTGTCTTGATTAAAATAAAATGACATGGATTCTGTGGAGATCTCAATAAAATAATAAAACAAATAGAGTTCATCCACATTGCTAGTTGACCGTGTTGTCCGATGGCCAATTATGGAGATATGAGTGCCTTTTGTGTTCATGGCTTAACTAGTTATGGAAAGTCGTTTATGAAGAAGATCCTTAGCTGAATAGCGGGTGACTTCCACCGATGGATCAGTTGACAAGATGGGGACTTGCAAACTGCAACGTGGGAAGTATTGGTTAACCTTCAAAACCACACACTCACCCGGAGTGCAACGTTGACGAGTACTACTAGTGAATTGACCATGAATACATAGGGTAAACATTGTTCATATTGTTCCCAGAGAACAACTGAAAACACCATACAATTTCAATGCGAATTTGAGGTTCGGTCATTGTGTATTTCAGACTATAAAGTTTGAATTGCTTGAATACATTAAACAGCTTCCTGAACCATTCCATATTAGGGCATTGTGATCATATAATGACTGTGTTCACTAAATCAGCCCAATGTCAGAGGAAAAATGCCAGAACCACACCTATTTATTAATGGCGAGTACAGGCATTTGCAGGGTATAGCACGCTGCTGCGTGACGCTGAGATGGCAGTAAAATCCAACCTTTCATAGTTGGTATGCTCTATGTACAACAATAATCCGAAAATGACCATGTCATTCATGCAGTAACATCCAACCTTCATGGTTGGTATGCAAATAGATTCAATCAAGTTATTTGATCATATCATAAGCTTGACCTCCCTGTTGGCAGATGTAAAGTAGAGATCAGTGAATTGGATCTCCTTATACTTTGCTAAATTTTGAGCATGGAAATTTCTTTAAAATTTGTAACAACAAAGAGGAGAAAGCGATTCGAATATTTAGGCAGGTTTTCACTTGGTTGAGCGGAGGAGAACATTTTTAAATTTTCAATGGGGCTCTACTATTGGGGCCTAGCTCAAAATCGTCTTAATTTTTATAATTCTTTTAAATTTCCGCGAATTTTCATTTTATTTGTTTTTATCGAAGTTTATTGAGCAGCAATATAATAACTTCTGCTGAAATATTTGATATTTTCTTAGTTAAAGAATAAGAGAAGAATATATACAATATAGTATGGGTGAGTAATATTTTAGTTGAATACTTAGGAAACTCTATTTGAGGTTAAGTATAAATGATTGGATTAAAATTAGATTAATAATACTAGACGAACACGTGCCTTTATTAGTCATTATTATTATTATTATTAGTCTTTATTGGTAGATAGGTATAGGTAGGCTAGGTTAGGTTTAGGCTGTAGGTGGTTATAGTTAGATTAGATTGGGTTAGGCTGGTAAGATTAGGATAAATTATGGATGTAGGTTAGGTTAAATAAGTTGATTACTTTGGGGGAGGTAAGATTAAGTTTAAAAAAAAAAAACAAAAAAAAAACAACAACTACAAAGTTAGGTAGGAAACGAAACAAAAAAAAAATATGGGAAATTCACAGTAGATAAAAGGATGTTGAAGGTAATTTTGAGATGGGGGCGTGGTTGGGGTTTTCTTGATATGGAATAAAGACATTATTTTCTTTTATGTTGTAACAATTGTCCTTACCTTATTGAATTAACTGCTTCCCTGCGTGTGGCATCGTGTGCCATGTGCAGTCACAGTTAATTGGGGGCGGCTGTGGACGGCCAGCCTCCACACTCAAAACATGATATATAAATACAACAAAGTAGCGTCCTATAGGCATATGAAAGTTGCCCGCTTAGCGACAAGTAAAAATAATACTTTTGTTTTACGCACATCTGACTAAACATAAAATCAAGGTCATCGCAGGCTGAGGGGCGTAGAGGGGGCGCCGAAGGGCGGAGGTATGACCCTGAGCGATCGCGCAGGTACAACGTTCGAAAGTACTCGAATAATGCTCTGCTTAGCGACAGGTAAATAATAATAAAATAATAAGAACACGACTCACGCGCCCAAGGCCAACGCCGGGCGAGGGATGGAGAGCGGGTACAGAGGAGGGGTATGACCCTGAGCGACTGCGCATCACAGGGCAGAGGGGAGCCGGGAGGAAAGATGAGCGGGGGAGAGGGGAGAGTGCGCATGACCACTCGAAAAATGGCGGGATTCCAAGGGAGGGGCGAGGGGGATCAGAGCCTAGAACAGAAAAGGCGCGCGCGTCCCTCGTCAGTCGGTGGCGAGCGAGTCTCTGGGGCAGTATGCCTCTATTCAGGGCTTACGGCACGTAGGTTGAATACGCGGAAGTGTTTTACTATGGAATTTGCACTTGCAAAGTCTTTTCCCTCGTTATATTTTGTTTGGGGACATTGAAACGAGTCATTAAGTTTGAGAGAGTAGCAAAAGTGCAAATTTAGGAACGAGATGAGTTAGCTAAATAATCTATGTTTTCTTGCAGAGTAGGTAGATTTGCAAACAGCTTTTGTTAAAATAGAGTGAAAGAATGGACGGCACTGGACCTTGGTAAGTCTGTACTAACAGTTTCGCCGTGTGGGTGAGGTGACGGCATATGTATTGATTGTATATCGAAGTTCGCGCGGCCTGTTAGATGTGCAAGCGCATTGGATGAAGGATTAGATATGCGGGTGTACTGCATTTTGAATTACGAATTGTATGAAGAGAGACTTTATAAAGTTCAAGGTAAGATTTTACGTGGAATAAAATCTCTGGTTATAGTGGGGGGAGGATTATTTTGTGCTCAGATATTTTGTAATATATTCAGGAAAGACCTCGCGTGTGAAATGATAGTTCGTCGACCCGGACGAGGGTACAGGATGTGGTTTTAAATGGAATAAAATCTTGTACTACAGGAGGAGGGTTTTCTGTGTTCGAATAATGTGTACAGTATTCGAGGAGGGGGCTTCACGTGGGTATTAAAGGTCCGATGGCTCGGATGAGGGTTACAGGCTGTGGTTTTACGTGGAACAAAATTTCGCCTCACAGGAGGATGGGTTTCTGTCTTTGATTTATATGGACTATATTTAGGAAGGGCTTAGGAGTGTTTGGGTGTGAGTGAAATGAGGGAGTGCGTCAGCGCACGCTGAACCAGAAAGATATTAAATTCCTAGGATCAGTGTTGAATAGTAGGACCTGGAGTCCATAGTGGGGGCGACGGAACAGTCACGTACACCGGTTCGCTTTTTCTAGATAAAATCTATCTAGCTAGCTACAAAAGAATAAAACGATATTTCTTCACAGAAATGTTAAGGCGATGGATGTTGAGTTGTGGGAAGCATGTCTAATCCACATACTTGTGCACGCTATGTGGATTTTTGTTTGCAGTGCAGCCAGAAAACGAGGCAATACGGGACATCGGTCGGGTCTGGGATCTCTATGAGGTTCCATGCCAGATTGATTGTACCTTAAACGTAAACGTAGCATCACTAACGAACATTCCGAGAAGCTGCGGATCCTGAATTTGAGCCTCAAGTTAGATTGGGCGGTACCCCTTTATACTGAAAGGAGCCGGAACCCATTAAGACTTTCACACTCAGTCAAACTCTAGAGAACCATGAAAGAAAAATATAGTATTGACATTATCGCAAAAAAAAAAAAATACACTACGATAATACAATACATACCAAATATCTCTCTGAACATAAATGACACTATGACACCGTATTTTAAATTGTTGGCATTTAGACCTGGGAGTCATGTTCCAATATTAAAATGTTCACCTCGTTTGAGAGGAAGGCGGAGGCCATACTCTGGTTCGCTTGACAACCGGCGACAGGTTGACTATCTTAATAAATACAAAATCTGAAGGCATATCCATCTTGGATTGACCTCAGTGTACATTTCGCAGGCAACTTCCTGTTTCCCTGCTTAAATTAGTCGACAACCTTGAGGGTTTGTCATGACTGCGGATAACCGCTTATCTTGAACTGCTGTTTCTATCAGCTCTTCTGAAAGCCTTTATTGGCTTTACCACGATCTGCCAAGTGCCGGGACCGTGAAAATGTGGAGACACTCTCATGACCTACCCTGAGTCCAGGAAAGGCTTGGCAACGCGTGTGGCTAATGTCACTAGACGCGAAAATCTTTAAAGTGACTACGCTTTGGTACGTCCGGAGCAGTTCACGAAACTACCCTTATGTCCATGCATTAGTAATGGCAGATGGGAGGGTCTGAGGTATGTCCTACATTCATGTGGGCTGGTACAAGACAGATTCGTAACTATGGTCACCCGCCGTAGTTTTCCGTCACCGTTTGATCGGCTGACAAAACGAACATTCTTGTGATACCTAATGTGTCGTACTTGACGTTGTCAGTGGACACTCAAAATATATAGTGGTCATGTTGTAAATCCAATACCCCAATTGGTATAAAATGAACCACATAAACTCATATTTCCCTACACGGGAATTGAACCTTGGTGTTCAGAGGCTCTATCTTCAGGATGGCTGGCCGCCGCTTTTTGAAGCAGAGGTCGCATATACAGCCTGAAGGCAGGAAGGCGATCATGTGGGGACGCGGGAAAACAGTGCCATGGATGGACCTTGGACTGTGAGGGGCGTCACCATTACCCCATGGGGTAAAAAATTTTTGAAGTTCTGGGCATGCTGAAATGCTCTATTCCAATCAATTCAGATTTGTGTTTGTATGTGAGAGCGCGTGTATGAGAGAGCGAGATTATGTATCAGGTTAGGATAGGGAGAAAGGAACCGATTAGAAGAACCGAAAGAGACAGACAGCTAGGTACAGGAGGAGGGCATAGCACCAATGAGGATTTTACAACAATATTCAGGAGAATACATGTTACCTAAGCAAGTAATGTAGTCAAATAACTAGATTTAACGTGAGCAAATCAGGAAACATTAAATGGGAATATATTAGACGAATGGTTATGTAAATGTAAATAATGAAAGCATATAGGACGATCACGAGCCAATGGGGAGAACAAATGGGATGAGTGGATACATGGTAAATAGGTAATTAATGTAGGATGTATCCAAGGGAAATATAAGGTACATAACTTAGGTTAGATATGTATAAGCTAATGTAGGCTAGGAGTTTATTTAAGGGGGGGGTCTGGAGGTTCACAGCTGTTGCCGTGACCACAGGATGATTTGTTGACAAGGACTTGTTTATATCTTTAAGCAAATCCTACAATTAAAAAGAACCAAGGTTACTAAAGGACACAACAAATAAAATGGGTCAAATAGCGTAGTCATATTATTCGTATTTGTTCACGAAAAATAACTAAGAAAATGCTTGAAGCAAAAGAATAAAAATATATAAAAGTAATAAGACGTAAAATTGTCAGAAGGGAAATAGTTAGACGCGGTTAGTCGGTTCACGGAAAAATAAAATCATGTTTGTAAACAATTCTGAACATATTACATTGTTGTTGTAATTTATTAATGTATATTATGAAACTATGGAAAGAGATTAGGGAGTATAGGATGTTTCAACAGCACGAGAGCGGTTGTGTGATTACGTCACCAGCGCATTGAATGCGTTGTGTGATCGCCCCACTAGCGCATTGGATGCGTTATGAGAGACGCGTTGATCGCGCGAGCGCGACGCCGAACGCTTACCTCTGGGAAGGCTCAGAGGTACCTACCAGGTAAATTGTTTGACTACAGTTTAGAATGTGTGAAAACTATTGCTCATGGGTTCAGAATTACTTTAAAAAAAAAGTACAAAGGTTAGTACCTTAGGAAATTGTTAATTATGTGTTCTGAAATGTTTTATCCGCAGGTAAGTCAGTATAAAATTGGTTGTGCTAATGAATTGGGTACTAAACAGTGTTATGAATTTCAGCTTAAATTAAGTTCTGTACCATTCTTCAATAATCCACTCTTATGGTGATCTCCATCTTATCTGAATGTGTTACTCTCGTACCATTAACATTTTAATAATTGTAATTACACACGCACGTTAAAGTCGGCAGAAATAAAAATAATAAAACCTTTAGTTAGGTTTAGTTACGTCTCACTACGGTAAACAATCAAGGAAGTGATATCTTTTAGGTTTCTTTAAATAGAGAACCAATTTTCCACGAACGAAAATCGGTCAAAGGAAGATTTGCATTTAGGATCGGTTGGTTCCGTTGAGCGGATAGAACTGAATAATGTCTCCTCAGGGCGAATGTTGTCTTAGTATCTATATGAACATAGATTTCTATTTACTATAGGAAAATTACAGATTAATAGACGCAAGGATTGGCTAAAGTCAGGACCGATTATATGGGGGGCCGATTGGGGTCCGAGGGATGGCGGCAATGTTGTGGGGGCGACCAATCCTAATGAAATTATGTTTTAATTGCTATTATTGACTACGCTTGCTGTAGATTTACCGTTTTACTTTAAATTATTCCGTTAAAACATTTATTAAATATTCGTACCCTGTCGAAATTATGGGGGCGACGGGCTTAACGAGCCGGGGCGTCTGATCCTCCGCTGAGTATTAGAGAGATCATGAGTCGAACACGTGGCGGAGATTGTAGAAGTATCGTGTGCGTAATATTTGTGTTGACCATTGGTCACGGGAAAGTATTGATAAAGTGCACTGGTCATATGTAATATATTAATAGAAACAAAGGTAAAGAGTGGTAGGGTAAATAAGTCGTTGTGCGGAGAGGAATATTTGAAAATGAGGTATGAGCCAAGTTGAACTTAGTTGAATAACATTTAGTTGATATATAATATTTTGGTTGTCGCATGGGGTCCGTAACGAAGACGAAGTGTGAGAGTAGGCATAATATTGGTGTTAGAATGGAGTGAGTAGAAAAACATGGGAACTTAGTTTGTAAACCATCATGTAACTTAAATATTGGTTAAAACTTTTGTGAAAGCAAGGAAGGAAATTATAATTATTATAAATTTTCTTTATTTACGGTATTACATATTTAGTGGGGTTATTATAGTATTGCAAGGTAACATTGATTTAGATGGGGGGGCGCGGGGCGGTCCCGGCCGCTCCAACCGTCGTTCGTTCAGAGCGGTTGTGCCGACTCGGGCGGGGTCAACTCGCGCGCCGGACAGCGGGTGTACATACCTATACAGACACATGGATTGGTGGCGCGAGCGGCGAGTCACGTGGGACGTGCGTCTTGGGTCACAGAGGGAGCGTCGTGGATGATATTGTTATTGAATAACGGAACCGCGCGCGCTTATTACCATTATTCTAGAGATTGTGTTTTAAAGATAGATTGATGAATTATGAATGAAGGATAGATATGTATGGATAGATATATAGGATAGTTATGGATGTTAGATATTAAAGAAGACAGACTCTTTGAAGGTTACGATATTCCATCGGGGTTTAGATATTTTCCTTGAGTTTAAAAGTTGGTGTTATTTGATAGGAATAAGGGATTAAAATTTTGCGGTTTATAGTGCAATTACTTAGACATATTTACAACAATGAAGTGGAAATGGCCTTGAGTGAGTGAGGAAGATTCGAGAACAAAACGAGAATTAGTAATGACTATGAGTTTATGTGAGGATGAGATAAACTAGAGTTAGGGTTCCGTAGAGATTGAAAAAAAGGGGGACGAGTGCTAGGAGTGAAGTTGTTATGACAGTCTATTCCGGTGAAATCTGAGATCTGAATGTTCGGGTCGCAGGTGTACGAGTGTTGGACTTAGGGAGGATAATGTGATGTGTGGGTGGCTTCGCGATAACGAGTTGTGGATATTTTATTGTATGAAGGTGGGGGCGAACTTTGTGCTATGATGCGATATCATGATGTTTGGATGTTAGTCGGGGTGATGTTTGCATGTGGTTTAGCCACAAGAAGGTTGACGTCATCATCGTATACGAGAGCGAGGGGTGTGGAATGGGAAATATTTATTTTTGATGACTTAGGGATCGGTCGGTTACTGTATATAGGGGATCCCGTTGCTGACCGTGTTGATAGTGGGCGATGGTGTATTACCTTTTGGAGAAAGATATAATAATAATTTATTTAACAATTTTTTATTGATTTCTCTTAACAATAATGTTGACGGGTATTTTAAATTTAATACAATTCGGTGAATACTATTTTCGTATTTTGAGATTATTCGGACACAAATCTGAATTTATTTAGATTGACATAATATTGACGGCCAAGTATTTTGGCTTGCGTTTTGAGTATTATTGTAACGAAGTTCGAGCAGGTGTATCATGCTAGTCGTAGGGTTTTGAAAAAAAAATAAAGGCAAACTGGAAAAGGGGAACGCGTTGCGGTATAAATAAATATATATATATATATACATATACGTATGGTATTAAGTGAATGAAGGTATTGTTTAATTATCAAGGAGTGGCAATTGAAATCGTTGTTTCATTTCAATTGGGATCAAGAGAATCAAGGTTATCGTTAAATATGTGTTTGATTTCAGGAGTCGGGTTAAAAAAAAAAAAAAAAATTTAAAAAAATTTAGGAAGAAGATAGGGTTACATTCTGGGGGAGGGGGGGATTACGAGTGATGATGACATAGGCTATTTTAGCGTGTCCCTTTTCCCTAGAGTACAACTTTAGCGTAAGTGAATGGGATTAAGGTGTGGATAGACTTATTAAATGGGAGCATTGAAACGGTCTTATTGTGAGGTGACGACGGATTATCTAAATATTTTCAGAAGTAGACAGAAAAATAGCAAGTGGTTCTAGCAAGTAGGGAAGTGAACTTAAATTTGAACTTGAGCGAACGTTGTTGGAAGATTACTCGGGAAATTTCGAATACTTAGTTCAGTGTGACCACGGAATTGGAAAATAAGTTAGAAGTGACAGTTGCTCCAATATTGGCGACGTACTACGATCAAAGAGTCAGTATACGAGTTTGCGGCGGTGTTTCGCGGGACCACGGAATTGGGGAAAGGGTGGAAGTGATATGTCCGCTATGGCTGAGGGGGGATCAGAGACTAGGAGGGAGTGGGGGCGATCGTATTCGGCTACATATATGTATGATAAAATGGTTATCAGATGGGGGGGGGGGGGTAGAAGGATAATGGGGGTTTCGGTAAGTTAAGGGTAGAGGTGTTTAGAATGGGCCCCCAGAGAATGGGTTAAAAAAAAAAAAAGGGGGGAGTAGTGTAAGAGTGCGTTTGAGTGGATTCAATGGCATAGTCTTATTTGATATTGTGTGTGAACTAGTATTTTGAAAGAATACTGAGGAAAGTATGAATGATAGGTATGTTTGATTAGGGTTTTCTTTGCTGTGCAATAATTAAAATATCGTAAATATAAATAACTGTTTTATTACCGCAGATATGAAACTTGAACAAGGTTCTCTGGATTATTTGATTAGATCATTCATTTATTAGACTTTGTGTTAGATTGTAAATTATTAAATTTGATTTATATTGATGATTTCTCTGTGATGTTTTATTACAAAATATTCAAGGACAACATAAAATAATTACCTTGATATTTTGATGGTTTCAGCGAGTTGCCAAAGTTGAAACTATGTCATCTGCTGATGGTAAATATACAATGAACTACATACGAATACACTTAATAAATTGTGGTTCAAAAAAAAATTAAATATATTTTTATTTTATTACTTTAAGCTTCAAATCAGTAAATTTCAAATCATGTAGATTTTGAAGAGGAAAGGCTTTGATGTGTTTCAACCGATATTTTCAGAACATCTTTTGTTCAACATATCCAGTACTCGTTTGAGTTGTCTTCGATCACGATATATGCGAGACAATTTTCACAGACGTTTTCCAAACGTTTGAGTTATTAACGATCTATACTTCCTGCATTTTATGTTGGTGGTTTTACCAACTTTAAATTGATTCTTGGTATGGATTATGAGGTCGGCTACGATTCAATTTAACTGAATTGTAGAATACCTGTCTTGATTAAAATAAAATGACATGGATTCTGTGGAGATCTCAATAAAATAATAAAACAAATAGAGTTCATCCACATTGCTAGTTGACCGTGTTGTCCGATGGCCAATTATGGAGATATGAGTGCCTTTTGTGTTCATGGCTTAACTAGTTATGGAAAGTCGTTTATGAAGAAGATCCTTAGCTGAATAGCGGGTGACTTCCACCGATGGATCAGTTGACAAGATGGGGACTTGCAAACTGCAACGTGGGAAGTATTGGTTAACCTTCAAAACCACACACTCACCCGGAGTGCAACGTTGACGAGTACTACTAGTGAATTGACCATGAATACATAGGGTAAACATTGTTCATATTGTTCCCAGAGAACAACTGAAAACACCATACAATTTCAATGCGAATTTGAGGTTCGGTCATTGTGTATTTCAGACTATAAAGTTTGAATTGCTTGAATACATTAAACAGCTTCCTGAACCATTCCATATTAGGGCATTGTGATCATATAATGACTGTGTTCACTAAATCAGCCCAATGTCAGAGGAAAAATGCCAGAACCACACCTATTTATTAATGGCGAGTACAGGCATTTGCAGGGTATAGCACGCTGCTGCGTGACGCTGAGATGGCAGTAAAATCCAACCTTTCATAGTTGGTATGCTCTATGTACAACAATAATCCGAAAATGACCATGTCATTCATGCAGTAACATCCAACCTTCATGGTTGGTATGCAAATAGATTCAATCAAGTTATTTGATCATATCATAAGCTTGACCTCCCTGTTGGCAGATGTAAAGTAGAGATCAGTGAATTGGATCTCCTTATACTTTGCTAAATTTTGAGCATGGAAATTTCTTTAAAATTTGTAACAACAAAGAGGAGAAAGCGATTCGAATATTTAGGCAGGTTTTCACTTGGTTGAGCGGAGGAGAACATTTTTAAATTTTCAATGGGGCTCTACTATTGGGGCCTAGCTCAAAATCGTCTTAATTTTTATAATTCTTTTAAATTTCCGCGAATTTTCATTTTATTTGTTTTTATCGAAGTTTATTGAGCAGCAATATAATAACTTCTGCTGAAATATTTGATATTTTCTTAGTTAAAGAATAAGAGAAGAATATATACAATATAGTATGGGTGAGTAATATTTTAGTTGAATACTTAGGAAACTCTATTTGAGGTTAAGTATAAATGATTGGATTAAAATTAGATTAATAATACTAGACGAACACGTGCCTTTATTAGTCATTATTATTATTATTATTAGTCTTTATTGGTAGATAGGTATAGGTAGGCTAGGTTAGGTTTAGGCTGTAGGTGGTTATAGTTAGATTAGATTGGGTTAGGCTGGTAAGATTAGGATAAATTATGGATGTAGGTTAGGTTAAATAAGTTGATTACTTTGGGGGAGGTAAGATTAAGTTTAAAAAAAAAAAAACAACAACTACAAAGTTAGGTAGGAAACGAAACAAAAAAAAAATATGGGAAATTCACAGTAGATAAAAGGATGTTGAAGGTAATTTTGAGATGGGGGCGTGGTTGGGGTTTTCTTGATATGGAATAAAGACATTATTTTCTTTTATGTTGTAACAATTGTCCTTACCTTATTGAATTAACTGCTTCCCTGCGTGTGGCATCGTGTGCCATGTGCAGTCACAGTTAATTGGGGGCGGCTGTGGACGGCCAGCCTCCACACTCAAAACATGATATATAAATACAACAAAGTAGCGTCCTATAGGCATATGAAAGTTGCCCGCTTAGCGACAAGTAAAAATAATACTTTTGTTTTACGCACATCTGACTAAACATAAAATCAAGGTCATCGCAGGCTGAGGGGCGTAGAGGGGGCGCCGAAGGGCGGAGGTATGACCCTGAGCGATCGCGCAGGTACAACGTTCGAAAGTACTCGAATAATGCTCTGCTTAGCGACAGGTAAATAATAATAAAATAATAAGAACACGACTCACGCGCCCAAGGCCAACGCCGGGCGAGGGATGGAGAGCGGGTACAGAGGAGGGGTATGACCCTGAGCGACTGCGCATCACAGGGCAGAGGGGAGCCGGGAGGAAAGATGAGCGGGGGAGAGGGGAGAGTGCGCATGACCACTCGAAAAATGGCGGGATTCCAAGGGAGGGGCGAGGGGGATCAGAGCCTAGAACAGAAAAGGCGCGCGCGTCCCTCGTCAGTCGGTGGCGAGCGAGTCTCTGGGGCAGTATGCCTCTATTCAGGGCTTACGGCACGTAGGTTGAATACGCGGAAGTGTTTTACTATGGAATTTGCACTTGCAAAGTCTTTTCCCTCGTTATATTTTGTTTGGGGACATTGAAACGAGTCATTAAGTTTGAGAGAGTAGCAAAAGTGCAAATTTAGGAACGAGATGAGTTAGCTAAATAATCTATGTTTTCTTGCAGAGTAGGTAGATTTGCAAACAGCTTTTGTTAAAATAGAGTGAAAGAATGGACGGCACTGGACCTTGGTAAGTCTGTACTAACAGTTTCGCCGTGTGGGTGAGGTGACGGCATATGTATTGATTGTATATCGAAGTTCGCGCGGCCTGTTAGATGTGCAAGCGCATTGGATGAAGGATTAGATATGCGGGTGTACTGCATTTTGAATTACGAATTGTATGAAGAGAGACTTTATAAAGTTCAAGGTAAGATTTTACGTGGAATAAAATCTCTGGTTATAGTGGGGGGAGGATTATTTTGTGCTCAGATATTTTGTAATATATTCAGGAAAGACCTCGCGTGTGAAATGATAGTTCGTCGACCCGGACGAGGGTACAGGATGTGGTTTTAAATGGAATAAAATCTTGTACTACAGGAGGAGGGTTTTCTGTGTTCGAATAATGTGTACAGTATTCGAGGAGGGGGCTTCACGTGGGTATTAAAGGTCCGATGGCTCGGATGAGGGTTACAGGCTGTGGTTTTACGTGGAACAAAATTTCGCCTCACAGGAGGATGGGTTTCTGTCTTTGATTTATATGGACTATATTTAGGAAGGGCTTAGGAGTGTTTGGGTGTGAGTGAAATGAGGGAGTGCGTCAGCGCACGCTGAACCAGAAAGATATTAAATTCCTAGGATCAGTGTTGAATAGTAGGACCTGGAGTCCATAGTGGGGGCGACGGAACAGTCACGTACACCGGTTCGCTTTTTCTAGATAAAATCTATCTAGCTAGCTACAAAAGAATAAAACGATATTTCTTCACAGAAATGTTAAGGCGATGGATGTTGAGTTGTGGGAAGCATGTCTAATCCACATACTTGTGCACGCTATGTGGATTTTTGTTTGCAGTGCAGCCAGAAAACGAGGCAATACGGGACATCGGTCGGGTCTGGGATCTCTATGAGGTTCCATGCCAGATTGATTGTACCTTAAACGTAAACGTAGCATCACTAACGAACATTCCGAGAAGCTGCGGATCCTGAATTTGAGCCTCAAGTTAGATTGGGCGGTACCCCTTTATACTGAAAGGAGCCGGAACCCATTAAGACTTTCACACTCAGTCAAACTCTAGAGAACCATGAAAGAAAAATATAGTATTGACATTATCGCAAAAAAAAAAAAATACACTACGATAATACAATACATACCAAATATCTCTCTGAACATAAATGACACTATGACACCGTATTTTAAATTGTTGGCATTTAGACCTGGGAGTCATGTTCCAATATTAAAATGTTCACCTCGTTTGAGAGGAAGGCGGAGGCCATACTCTGGTTCGCTTGACAACCGGCGACAGGTTGACTATCTTAATAAATACAAAATCTGAAGGCATATCCATCTTGGATTGACCTCAGTGTACATTTCGCAGGCAACTTCCTGTTTCCCTGCTTAAATTAGTCGACAACCTTGAGGGTTTGTCATGACTGCGGATAACCGCTTATCTTGAACTGCTGTTTCTATCAGCTCTTCTGAAAGCCTTTATTGGCTTTACCACGATCTGCCAAGTGCCGGGACCGTGAAAATGTGGAGACACTCTCATGACCTACCCTGAGTCCAGGAAAGGCTTGGCAACGCGTGTGGCTAATGTCACTAGACGCGAAAATCTTTAAAGTGACTACGCTTTGGTACGTCCGGAGCAGTTCACGAAACTACCCTTATGTCCATGCATTAGTAATGGCAGATGGGAGGGTCTGAGGTATGTCCTACATTCATGTGGGCTGGTACAAGACAGATTCGTAACTATGGTCACCCGCCGTAGTTTTCCGTCACCGTTTGATCGGCTGACAAAACGAACATTCTTGTGATACCTAATGTGTCGTACTTGACGTTGTCAGTGGACACTCAAAATATATAGTGGTCATGTTGTAAATCCAATACCCCAATTGGTATAAAATGAACCACATAAACTCATATTTCCCTACACGGGAATTGAACCTTGGTGTTCAGAGGCTCTATCTTCAGGATGGCTGGCCGCCGCTTTTTGAAGCAGAGGTCGCATATACAGCCTGAAGGCAGGAAGGCGATCATGTGGGGACGCGGGAAAACAGTGCCATGGATGGACCTTGGACTGTGAGGGGCGTCACCATTACCCCATGGGGTAAAAAATTTTTGAAGTTCTGGGCATGCTGAAATGCTCTATTCCAATCAATTCAGATTTGTGTTTGTATGTGAGAGCGCGTGTATGAGAGAGCGAGATTATGTATCAGGTTAGGATAGGGAGAAAGGAACCGATTAGAAGAACCGAAAGAGACAGACAGCTAGGTACAGGAGGAGGGCATAGCACCAATGAGGATTTTACAACAATATTCAGGAGAATACATGTTACCTAAGCAAGTAATGTAGTCAAATAACTAGATTTAACGTGAGCAAATCAGGAAACATTAAATGGGAATATATTAGACGAATGGTTATGTAAATGTAAATAATGAAAGCATATAGGACGATCACGAGCCAATGGGGAGAACAAATGGGACGAGTGGATACATGGTAAATAGGTAATTAATGTAGGATGTATCCAAGGGAAATATAAGGTACATAACTTAGGTTAGATATGTATAAGCTAATGTAGGCTAGGAGTTTATTTAAGGGGGGGGTCTGGAGGTTCACACAGTGAATGATTAAATGTTCGTATGTGTAGGCAGGCAGTGGATAAATATTTTCTAAACATGGATTAGTTGGGCGTTAAAAATGTTTTTCATCGAAGGTTTTGTTAAATTATGATAACTCGGATTGTAATGTCTTTTATATGAATGATAAAAAAATAATAAAGATTAATATATTACTGTAAGATGCTTTATATTCTCTGCCGACCCCTTCAGGTAAGCAGCGTGATGGTATGAATGTGTAAGATCCGACTAAGGCATTCGTCATTCGTGGTTCGGATTCCACTTTAAACTGTAGGTTCCTTACTTACTAGGTATAGGGTTAATCCCGCCCAGGTTGATATACCATCTCACTGAATTAATGATGGTTGAAGCGGCAATAAAAGTAGCCCGTGTCTTCACTCAGTATATGTAGTTAATTTTTTCTGTGCAATAAAATATATGTCCTGGCATGGCACGTAATTCCCATGAGGTGTTTTGAACAAATAACATAAGCCATCCATGTCCAGTCACTTAAAATAAATATTTTCCTTTATTTTTAAGTGGCATATTGAAATAGAAAAATGAACATTTGTGATAATAAGAAACTTTTTGAGAGTTTGAATCCAGTTCTGATTTGAGATCTGTAACACCAACATTTCGTGAAACTAAAGAAGATCTGACATAGAAGCGTTTGCATTCCAAAGATTATTGTCACTTTCTGCGACGTTCGTAAAGGTTGGCTTAGCCTCAACCACTTTATTACGTGGAGATAGACAATTCATCACCAGGAGCGATTGCGAACTATACTTGACGAATTTATGTGCGTGTATACACACACCGTGTTTTGTGTAAGTATCTATTGAAAAATCTCAGAATTCATCACCATATCTATTATATTAATACATGGACATGTACAGACGGGTAACTTGAAATTGCTCGTGCTTTCGGAAGGATGAAATTAGGCTTTATTCATTTAAAGTTGCCCAGCGAGCAATGGAGCGAGCCATGATGGGAATATCGCTACGGGATATGGTGTGTAACGAGGCAATCCGCCGACGTATCAGAGTAGTCCATTAGTGGCTAAGCTCAAGTGGCAGTGGGCTGGCCGAAGAGACGACGACCGTTGGAGTAACCATGTCCTACACTGGCGGCCGTGAACAGGCAAACGGAGTGTGGGAAGACCACCCGCCAGGTGTGACGACGACATCAAGTGCGTCGTCGGAAAGCAGTGGTTCCGTCGCTGAGGGCCGGGACGACTGGAGAAAAAATGGAGAGGCGTATGTCCAGCAGTGGACGCAAACAACCTGACTGACTGAAATTTATAAAAAAAACTGGTTACTGTTTTGGTTGAGTATTATTCCTTTTTTAATAAACGAAAATATAGAGATATTGACAAATGATAGATATTGTTGTTTTTTTGTTTGTTGTAGAGACAGAACCATAAGCAAAATATAGAGATGTAATTTTAACATTATTTATAATCTTTTTAAAATATATTTATATTAGTGATTCTTCTGTTTAAAAATATTTGAGTTAAAAGAAAATGCGTTGTGTTAAAATTGTTGTAAGTTTTGATATACACTATGATCAATAAGTTCCGGGAATTTTTAGTTTGAATTTGGAACGCTTTACCGATTCGAATATTATTTTTTTCTCAGGTTGGTACACCTTTCCCTGACACTTCTGCCAAATGTCATTAGTAATTGTTTGGCCTCTGTTTATATCAAGCAAGTTTTTGAAGTTCGTCACATTTCAAAATGGAAAAAAATATTGAACAAATAATTTGTTTGAAGTTTTGTGTTTCCAACGAAATCTCTTGTTCTGATGCATTCAAAATGCTACAAAAAGCCTACCTGCTCTATCAAAAACAAGAGTATACGAGTGGTATTCGTCGTTCAAAAATGGTCTCAAAGAAGTTGACGATGCACCTCGTCGTGGACGCCCTTCAACATCAACTACCGATGATAACGTCGAAAAAGTTCAAGAAATCGTACTAGAAAATTGCCATGCAAGCCTCAGAGAGATAGCTGGTGAGCTCAACATCGCATATGGATCGGCACAGCATATTGTGGTGGATATTTTGGGCATAAAACGCGTTACAGCACGACTTGTGCCAAAAGACCTGAACTTCGTACAAAAATAGTACCGTAAGACAGTGGCCCAGCAGATGATTTCTGAGGTAACGAATGACCCTAACATGATGCAACGCATAATTACTGCTGACGAAACGTGGGTTTACGAATATGATGTTCTAACTACCCAATGGTGGAGCTATAAAAATGAACCAAAACCGAAGAAAGCGCGTCAAAGCCGATCAAAAATAAAGGTAATGCTCACTGTTTTCTTTGATTATCGCGGCGTTGTTCATTATGAGTACGTGCCTACTGGTCAAACAGTCAATAAGAAGTACTACCTGGCCGTAATTAAGCGTTAGAGAGATGCTGTGCGTAAAAAACGACCGGAATTGTGGCAAAACAACTCATGGATCTTGCACCATGACAATGCTCCGTCTCACAAAGCGCGCATCGTGACCGATTATTTGACCAAACATACTGTAAATACAATCCAACAGGCACCGTATTCTCCGGATATGGCACCATGTGACTTTATTCTGTTCTCAAAACTTAAATTACCCCTTCGTGGAAAGAGATTTTAGAGCATCGATGAAATAAAAGAAAATGCGACGAAGGCATTGAAAGCCATTCCTTCACCGGACTATCAAAAGTGTATGGAAGAATGGGTTAAGCGTTGGCGTAAGTACATCGCTTCAGACGGTTGTTATTTTGAAGGTGATAAAATAAATGTATCCGAAAATACATTTTTTTTTATTTATTAATTCCCGGAACTTTTTTATCATAGTAATACAACATATCTTAGTTGCATAGGCGGTTGTATGCGTTTGGAAGATAAGCTAAGTATAAAATAACACTAGAATGTTGTCCAAACCACTAGATTCTTTTCTTCGCAAATATGTTATTAAATCTCTTGACTAAGATTAATTTGGAAAATTTCTCCAATTTTCCAATTACACCCCGCGAGACGAATGAGAGAAATTCAAAGTCAGCCTGGATATATTTATGATTCGCATTTCTAACACACCACGCGCAGATAAAATAATAAAAATAAACTACACTTTGTAAACTAAAATACATAAATTATACCGAAGGGCTTTCGTACACTGCTGCGGAAACGCGAAATTGCTTAGTTTCGAAACTGAGACACTGCCACCAAATATCCACAACTGGCACAAATTAATAATATTTCTTACCTCGCAATAAATAACAGTGAAAATTTACCACTATTTTCGTTCGAAACCCATGAAATTGGCTGAAGCACTTTTGCCCATTTGTATTTCTAGCTCAGAGATGTAAGTATTGTGTGGTATAGTAATAAAAAGTGTGGTACAGTAGCATAAAACAGTATCTCTTAGCTGCAAATTTGAAAAAAGCGAAAACAGTTCTTTATTAAAAAAAATCACGGGAATAGCATGCGCTATTCCGACTGTAATTGAGGTCGGAATTCTCTCTGCAGAGAGTGTTACTAATTCTGCATGAACACCAAGCGCCCAGATCCTTCTTGTGTCCCGCGAAGAAATTTTTGAGGTGAGCTGTGGCGGCAAGTTCGGATGGTAGGAGCTATTCTAAAGCTGTGAAGGGATGCACAAAAGCTAGGCTGCCGAATATAGTCGCGTCGGTCCTGAAACGCATTTCACCCCCTCCGAGTTAAGGAAAACGAAGCTTAGGTCCTTCCTATAAGATCCAGACTATAACACATCTTTTCAAAATTGATTCTCCGGTTACGGTGTTAAAACGCAACAGACAGACGGACAGAATACCTTTCGCATTTATAATATTAGTAGGGATTTTTGAATCACCCCAAAGACGAAGATTTAACCTATTCTTTTCGTTTTGGTAGATTTCTGCACTTCTAATAACAATAATTGTTTGTTATTTAGGCAACATTAAATTTTAAAAACACTCAATTTATTTCTTAATTAAAATTACCCTTTCTCGTTACATTTATTATTTCGATAAAAAATACTATCGTTAGTACAGTTTCAAAAATATTTGTATCTAACATTAATAAACAGTTGGAGTAACTGAAAATATCATTTTAATTTATTTTGGTGAAAATCTTTCGCTGAACAATATGAAAAGTTCTTTGAGCCTTTCAAGTAATCTTTTTATAGGATTTTAATAATAAAACAGTAATTAAATGTTGACTGCTATTAAGCGTGAAACAAAGGCTTTTCGTCACTCCGATCGTCTTTAGTAGCCAAATTAATTTCTCTTCGAGAGCCGACGTTCTTACTGTGGACTAAAGCATAAAATTTGACAGCGTTTTCGCAAACAAAGAGCTATGGTAATTAAGCAAGGTGCAGAATGAGCCTTCTCGTACAATGGATAATTTAATAGAACGTACGATCTCGTGGGCTCTCAGAAGGCACATTGAACTATAAAGGTACGTGGGAACAAAAGATAATTAAAATCAGAGTTAAGCGGGATTGCTACGAAACACCGACTAATTAAATCAGCAATTTTATTTCTAGCGGCTCGTAGTCTAGGGGCGCGGGGACTAGACTAGCATATCAGAGGTCTGGGTTCAAATCCTCGCCCCGTTCATGCGCCACTTTCTTTCTCGTTCTGAGTTAGATAAATGCATTTCGTCACGAATGCCAGCTGCTCAATGGTTCGGAATCCGTGTAAAACTGTACGTCCCCTTCTCCTACTAGGTGGTAGAGTTTAAGCCCGCCTGGGCTGGTACCATCGCATTGGATGAAAATATGGTCGAAGCGGCAATGAAAAATTGTCCGTGTTTTCCATCCAGTCCAATTTAGCCGTGCTCATACTTTGACTTCATACAGGGAAGGTCCTAGCATGGCACCTAATTCCTTCGGGAATGTGGTTTATTGGGCTAATTTCATAACGGTAGTTGTGTGGTATTAGCCATCCATGTCAGGTTGCTTAAAAAATACTTGATTTTTACCCGACTGCGCCAGAAGTTTGTTGTGCAATTTTAGTTTCTTTCCCAAATAGTATCACTTGTGTTCAAGAATAATTCCATCAATGGTTCGAAAAAAATAAAAAAGTTTCAGTTAATAGTAAATTACGATTTTCCATGTCTGGTCAGCGAGCGAGGAAGGACTGGAGTGGCTCATTTGTTTTTTGGCAGCAGCGTAGCCACTAGTTACGTCGTAGTTAGTTCCCTTACGAATAAGGGACGCGCAGAAACAAATTTACATTGCACTAAATAGTGACAACGCCGCCTCCATACAAACGGATTTTGGTTGCCGCTCCCGCTCTTTCTTCCTCGCTGTGTATGGCCATATAAATGTCAGCTTGTCCTGGACAAATATATATTGGTATGGATATAGGTCTTTTTTGCCACCAACTCGAAACCTAAAACCTAAACGGCGTATGGCGTACGCCAGGACCTCTTAAGGTGGCCCAACCCGCTCAACTCCCCATATAAACGGGTAAAGAAGGTCACGCCCATATTTCTTGTCAGATATCCCAAATTTTGCTCAAAATAGCTTTATTTGATCGAACTTTACTAGATCGAACGAACTATATTTGTATTTTATTTATATATTATCATATTTTAAGTATTTATATATTTATATATTATTTGATCGAACTATACTTGATCGAACGAACTATAATAACTTAGACTAACTTTCTCATACTTTATATTTATATTAAGGTTCTAACTATTAATTAATTGTATTGTAACCGCAACGCAACAACGCAACATACTAATACTAAATTTAATGTTTCTCATATAAGTGAATGTAATGTTCTTTTGGGAAATAAAATATTCTTTAACCTGAACTAGATGTCTGATGACCGTTGGCATTGTAAAATTGTGTTTGGTTTCTAAGTTATATGGTCCGAAAGTTCGAATTTTTTGCGCGTTTTATACAATTACTTTGGAGGTAGATTACGAAAGAACATCTTAAAAAGATAAATCATCTGACATAGCTTATTTAATCAAGCTTTTAATAAATTTAGTTTTTGTTAGATTTTTGACTACAGCAGTCGTGGTTTACTTTTAGCTACAAGTCGTTTTGTAATTAAAATTTTCGTAAATCCTACCAAATCATACACTATGCACATTGTCTTTTTTGTGGACATGTTGCATCTTCCTCATCGCGGAGACTTTCTTTTTCTTTGAAACAGAGACAGTCCCAGAGCGCAACAGCACGGTTTTGTACTGTGCCCGTGAATGACTTAGTCCCGCCGGGTTGGGCCACCTTAAGGTGCCCGACGACGCCCGTGGGTTTCGAACTTACATGGGGCGGCGAAAACCATGCTGGCCGGCCAGGTGCTTCTTCACACCATCTTTTAAGGACCCGAGATTGTACTTTGGGGTAAATATCTCGGAAGTGAGTTAATTTCACAGTTTTCCGACCTTATAGACGAAGGATCTAGAAGATCGGTACTGTAGCGGCAGAGATACGCTTTGGTCATGTTTTAATTTCTATGATGCAGGTACTTAAACACAAATTAAAATCGAAAAATATTTCTTGTATTGCTGAACGAAAAAGTTAAACGTTTACAAATTAGGAATAAAATCTAGAAAATTGAAATACAGAAAACGGACATGATATTTTTGGAAGCAATTATTTTTGACACCCAGACATTTTAACTTTTTATAAAACTATGACGACAGGTTGTCCGAGATGGCCAGCCTGACATCCTTCCCCGTATCTGTGGGATGTTTAGGAACTGAACATTTCCCTGGTTAAGAGAGGTTGGGTTACTTGTTACTTCCATGTGCGAAGAAAAGCGGAGACGAAGAATTATGTTGCACAAAATATGTGTAAAATCGTAAAACTGTACATATAGCCCTTGAGAAAATTCATATTTTCCGGGATTGATTATTTGCCATGTTTGGAATTATCATGACCAGTCGGTTTCTCGTCGTGGACAGTAAGATTCTAATGGTTCCTCCAGCCGCTGTGAGTGAGGGTTGGTGCTCGCACACAACTCATCACTTGGCAGCCGTTAATATACGAATCGAGTTCTAAACGTTGCTGGAGCTCCTCGCATCCGTTAAATGCGCCGAGGTTCTTTGGCAAAACCCTCCGAAAGAGGTTATTAAGTAATGGAATCCATGCGTCACCACTTCTGTGACCTCTTCCGGTCCATTCTATCCTGACCTCGCAGGACGAAAAACATCTTCGTGTTTTAGCATGCACGAAGATATCGCGACAGTGTCTTGAAAATCCGCAAATCTCGTCGGTAAGTTTTCAAATAAATTCCCGGTAAGCAATGTGCATGCTTGCAAATAAGAACAGCTTCGATTCTTCCGTTTGACCTATGTACGTTTTTCCAAAAATATATTTTGAGAACATTTTCTGTCCAATTCTCCATCTTGTTTTTCTTTCTTACGCGCATGTCGTCCGCGCACAAGCAATCCTATCAATAATTGTATTGTTAGCACGATGATGAGCACAAAGTCTATATTGATGAGGACATCATGTTGGAGATGGTTGGGGGCGGTTACTCACTTCCTTAGCGAGACGTACATACTTGGGTACCCGGCGCCTCCACCATTGTAGCGCCAGAGATACGCTTTGGTCATGTTTTAATTTCTATGATGCAGGTACTTAAACACAAATTAAAATCGAAAAATATTTCTTGTATTGCTGAACGAAAAAGTTAAACGTTTACAAATTAGGAATAAAATCTAGAAAATTGAAATACAGAAAACGGACATGATATTTTTGGAAGCAATTATTTTTGACACCCAGACATTTTAACTTTTTATAAAACTATGACGACAGGTTGTCCGAGATGGCCAGCCTGACAGTACTGTACATTTAAATACATCTTTACAAGGTACTGAAAAAAATCAGAGCTACCTTAATTAAATAGGACTTGAATCATAGGTGACCCGCCCACACGGGCTCGGCGGAGGCGCTGCTGCCGCGCCGCTCCAGAGGGCGCTATTGTCGCACCGCGCTCATACTAATGATTTCCATATTTACTAAGGCCAAGCTCTATATTTGCCACGAAATTCTGTTAAAACATATCTTATCTCTTCTATTACAATCAACTGTTACTTTCAATTCAGTACCTGCTGTTAAAAACATATTTTAAAACGAATATGTTAAAAGGACCCAATGTGTGATCACTCGGCCGTTGTTTTTGTTATATTCACTATTCAATTCGGAAAAATCCGCAAAAAACAATTATCCACCTACTTCTTTAATAACTGAGTTTGGATGCCCTTTTCACAATTGCGCCATGTTTCAGAATCATTGTGGAATTGTAGGAGAATATTTTGACAAAATTACGACTTTGTTGTGACACAATGCGATACTTGAAAACACAATGCCCATCGTTTTAGTCGTGATTTTTCTCGTTGCAAAAATAATTGTAATCGTGTAAATTTCAAGAAAATGGGTTAATGTCCTGGAAATGTTTGTTTAGGTTTTAACTGTTGTTCGACATATTCCTTCAGCAAAATTTGAATCAAAACTTTTTCAAACCTCTCAAAAAAATATCTTAGATCGGTAAAAGACAGAATCCCACTACAGGCCCCAGGAGTCTACAAAGTACCATGTAGCTCTGGAAAAAGTTACATTGGCCAGACAAAACGGAGCGTTCAAACCAGAATAGGAGAACACATGGATGTACTTACAAACAATGAGTTTCACAAGTCGGCGCTCTGTGAGCATGCCTTGAATAATGGAAATAACCATTGGATTCGTTTCGACCAAGCTGAAACTATACCTAATAGAAAAAAATACATGCCACGTTTGGTTCGAGAATCAATAGAAATTACAAGGATCCCAACTTTAACGGAGACGATAGTATGAAGCTGTCAGCGTCCTGGTCTCCGTTTCTGGCGAAATATGGCAACACAAGAGTTCAGCTGCCAACACTGATGCAAAGTTACACCGTTCGCACAGTTTTCACGGATGACTTCATTACCGAATGAAATTCTTCGTCACTACCTTCATCTGCGGCTGAACCTACCCACAGCTACAATCTGCGCAGCCGACGATCTGCAGTTGATATCTGACTGGACGAAGCGTCAGATGTCCTCCAGGTCGCGTCGCGAATCCTGATGATGTCCACAGCGTGGTGGACGAAACGTCGAGCTAAATAAGTAATACTATAACACCATACAGGAAACTTTTAGGTCGCGTAAAGAGCCAAAATTCGGTGCACACTCATGCTCCCTCGCGTAACAATCGTTCGCCCTTACTCCTTGAGCTATTGACTGCGAAGTTTCTTTTGTGATGGGATTGAAGACGATTCTCACTGCTAGAGTTTTGTCCTGCCGGCGCATTGAAAGTTGAGCTTCTGGTGCTGTATTTAAATCTCGAAGAAATTTCTTAAGATTGTATTGTTGATATTGTCCATGCTCAGGTTTATGTTGTTTTCTCTATTTTAATTGTTACATTTGTCATTTGTTATATTTTTACGGTGCATACAATTATTGAAGAATCTTAAACCTTGGTTTTGTGTATTTATATTTTTCACCACAATACCGTATTTTTTATGGAAATTGATGGCTAATATCACACCCATCATCATGATACTAGTCTAACACATCACATTTCTAAAGGAATTAAGTGCCATGCCAGGACCTCCCTTTGTATAAGCAAGGCTACATTGAGCTGGATGGAAAATACGGACAAATTTAGTAGCCGCTTCGACAATCTTTTTATCCAATGCGATCCTCTACCCTACCACCTAGTAGGGAAAAAGGCCTATAGTCTTACATGGATTCCGAACCATGAAGTAGCTCATATTCGTGGCGAAATGTACTTATCCAACTCAGGAAGAGAAATAAAGTGTACAAAAGACCTGTTCACATACAAAAAATATAAACTACATATATATTCAGCATGTTAGCATGATTTCATTATCTGTGAAATAATATATCGTTTTTAGATCAACCGATAAACTGAAACATTTTCACGAGACAAACTTATAATAAACCTAGTCACACAAGCTTCCATTGTGACGCTGAGTGTCACGTTACACATACAATTTATCACATAACAATTCAATTTATCATATTCACAAACAGATACAGCTGTAACTGTCACAGGTAACAAGATCTAAGTAGATATTAAGATCATCTATGCTCTATTCACGATGCATATTTGTGTACTTGTAAATCTTGTTATTTGATATTATATATGTTTTTGTAAAAGTAATTGAAAATAATCAGATTGTTTTGTCTGGATATTGTCTGAAGCAGGATTCGAAACCTGTGCATGGCCTTTGGATTGTGTCCGCTACTCTACCGCTTAAATATTTTTTTTATGTTTAGTTTGTAATATTGTACCTATTTTATGTGAATACTGTTTTGAACATTTAATAAACACGGATAGTTTAGTGATCATGTTATGAATATGATCACTAAAGTCAGGCAAGTCTTCCCGGCGGGACTAACTCACGCGCGGGCACGGTACAAACCATGCAATTGCGCTCTGGGACCTCCTCTGTTTCAATGAAAAAAACAGGCTCCGTGATAAGGAGGATGCAACATGTCTAAAAAGCAGACAATGCCCACAGTGTTTGATTTGGTAAGATTTACGAAAACTTTAATTTCAAAACGACTTAAGCTAAAATTAAATCACGACCGCAATCTAACAAAACCTTTTTGAAAATTGTTCCATAAACGACCGTGGACGTATTCTTGCGATCTCTGAAAATGAACCTGGGGCTTGGCTACGAGCATACCCGTCTTGCCATTTAGGAACATTGCTCGATGCAAATACGACCAAAATTGCAGTGGCACTACGTTTAGGTTCAAATATCTGTGAACCACGCATACACATGTGGTACCCAAGTGGAAAGAAATGGTCACCATGGCCTTTCATGTTGTAAAAGTGCAGGAAGATTCTCTAGACATAGCGCACTCAACGCCATCATAAAGTCTGGATTGAACACCGTCCATGTTCCATCTGTTGTAGAGCCTAACGGCGTTTCCCGCCAGGATGTGCAAACGCCCAGACGGAATGAGTCTTGTGCCCTGGATTAAAGGTAGGTCCCTGTTGTGGGACGCGACTTGCGTCGACACTTTGGCACAGAGTCATGTACTAGCTTCTTCGAGAACAGCTGGTGCCGCCGCGGCCGGAGCGGAGAACCTTAAGCGCGGCAAATACAAAGACCTTTTAAAGCACTTTGAATTTGTCGCGTTTGCGGTAGAAAAGTTCGGGCCGTGGAGCGCAGACGCAAAGGCTTTCTCGGAGACTTTGTCAAATTAAGGGAGGAAACCGGGGTCCCACAATCGGGGGCCTACTTTTACCAAAAAAATAGTCTGGCTATTCAGTGCGGAAACGCCGCTAGTGTTCTAGGAACATTAAAAAAAGACGTTGCAGAGGAATATTTTAATTGAGTTGAGTTATAGTTATTTTAATTTTTGTTATGAAATATTGTTTTCAATTAAATTGTATTATGCATTTGCTTAAAAAATGTACCAAAAACCTTATTTATTATAAACCTTCATGAAACAAGCTAGGTTTAATGACTAATATTTTTAAGACGTTTCTATTTCATCGTTTAGTTACTCCAGAGTTATTCTATAAAACGCGCGAAAAAATCGAACTTTCGGACCTTATAACTTAGAAACCAAACACTTTTTTACAATGCCAATGGTCATCAGCACAGAATATTGAGGAGGCAGGAAGTGAAACGTTTGTAAATTTGTTCCAGGACCGCTGTTACCGTTTTACTTAAGACCTTTTTGCTTCGCGGATGTATTACCGTCGCAATTGGCTATCCCTTCTTAATTAATAACCAAACAACAAATCCACATTTGTTCAGTTAATATGAACCTTAACGTAATGGTTCTATGTTGGAATTCCAATACTGTTTGCAATCAAATGTTACGTCACTTTCGAACACGGCCGAGCGCCTCACACGCACGCAGTCACTAACAGAGTAGCGAGACATGACCCGGTAAGCAAAGCGACGCCGCGACGCCATATTGTTTCGTAGTGTTTTTGTTGTCAGTTTTATCCCTATACATGTAAATGAAACTAACCGGTGATATGAAACTCCGCCATTATGAAGGTTGTGCACCCGGCTGTCGCGTTTACACGTTATTATGGCACAGTACGGCATTACTCCTTTTCAATTTTAGATTGTAACACAGATAAGTTAATGCACAGGAACGCCGCAGAGGAGTGAATCATGCGCGTATGAAGTGCGCGGGTCCCCGCTAAAGACCGGCGCGCGAGTTCCGCACAATTCTTACTTCCTAATTGTTCTGTGGTCATCAGACATATAGTTCGATCAAATAAAGCTGTTTTGACTATTATTTTGGATCTTTGACAAGAAATATGCGCATGATCTTCTTTCCAAATTGCATGGAGAATTGAGCGGGTAGGCCCACCTTAAGTCTTACCGCTTGCTGTACGGGAAAATACTTCCAACAAACTAACATTCTAGTTCCGTGACCGGCCTAATATCGTCTCCACTCGACCCACAGGCCCTAATCTAGTCCGGAATCCGCCGAGCAGTTAGGAGCGTGCTGGTGTCTTCGTGGCTGCCCGTTCGAAGGCCGTTTACACCCGTTATTGGTCGTTTCAACGGCGTGGAGGCATTAGCCGAGCTCCAGCGTAGCCTCAGGCATGCGGCATGCTGTTGCTGGACATTGTCCTCTGTAAGGGCCATTGCTGGCTTAAGTCCCGCGAAATAAACTTACTATTAACGCAAAATGTTTGTCATAATGTCTGCTCATTGGTGGAATTCCTCGAGCGGTAGACAGATATTTTATTCACGTTTTTTAACTTTCTCTAAATACGTAATTTTTTATAATTGACCTTCTTGAAGTGCTAAAAATTCTGGTAATGGTGCGATCTTCAAGGCGTGCGGGCAGGATGCAGGACGCAGTGCAACACAGTTTTAAGTCGCTGCTGCATAAACCATATTTTGTTCTTACCAATGCGATGGTACAAACTAAGGCGGGTTTAGCTTACAACCTGGAAGAAGGGAGCCAGTTTGACTTGGATTCCGAACCATGGAACATTCGCTCGCATAGTCACGAAATGCACATATTCAACTTATAAAGAGATATACGAGTAATGTGGTCCACGAACTGGGAGGGAATGACACCCCCCTCTGGTATAAAAGGTAAGTCCCCTCGCTCCAGAGCTGCGAGCCCAACAAAGCATTATCTGTTGTCAACTTTAATTGTCTTCTTTATCTCCTCTGTAAAATATTTTGTTAAAGTATATATCCATTAAAATGCATGCAGTTGAAACTAACTTAAGCATTAAGTTGTATGCACTCTTTGGCGTGGTATTTCACCCAAAGTACAACCGGGCTCCATGTGACCAAGCACCTGGCTTGGCGGCATGGTTTTCGCTTTCGAAAAAATCGAAATCCTATGGGAGTTGCCAGACTTCTCTTATACCTAGGGCACAGTGGGTTAACGACGAGTAATACCTACACAAATTACAGACAGTATACGGTATTATTGAAGTTACACGTACTTTTCTAGGCACATCTGCGAAAACAGACCAGGGTGTATTTTTACTTGAAATTGCGTGCGCCGATCTAACTTTTTTTTAATGTATAATACCCCCCCCCCCCCCCCGCTCCCATTAGTCGTTAGACTCGGTTGAAATTACAATATCATATAACTTCTTACGCGCTTGCATACATTATTTTATCGAACTTGGCATTCTTGCGCTCCCAATGAAAGTCCAATTATAGCAGAATAATCCGGAACAAAAACGGCAATTACATGCTGAGGGCTAGTTAGCGATTCAAGCGTCGTTATTGTTCCAAAACTCCGCTCAGCGTCGGCGGCGGTGGCGGTGGCAGTAAGGAAGAGTAGTGGCCGTTATTTCGCACATAAGATGACCATTATAAATCTGGTCGTAATGTGTTTGTCCGATACCCGGGGGCGCACACACGCCGCGGTGCTGTGGCGAGATTCCGCCGACTACGTAGCCATTGGACATCACCGCCGGCTTGTAAATTGACGAAGGGGCTAACCGCTTCATAAAATGGCTATTCGCCTGTTTTATGGAACTGGATATGGTTGGCTAATACCACTGTCATGTCCGACTATCATAATAAGCCTCGGTAATTAGGTGCCGATTCCAGACATTCATTTCATGGCACGACTTCTTTAAACTGGATAAAACGCGGAGTATTTTTATTGCCGCTTTAACCATTGTTGATTCAATGAGATGGCACCCGGCTGGGTGGGAATGGTCCTACCATTTTCATTTTGAGTTCCTTAACTTACACAGTTGTATAATATTATGGTTACTTATTTTTACTTTTTTTTATGCGACCTGACATGCATGGCTAATACCACACAACCACCGTTATGATATTAGCCCAATACACAACATTCCCGAAGGAATTTGGTGCCATGCCAGGACCTTCCCTTTATGAGCACGGCTACATTGAACTGGATGGAAAACACGGACCATTTTTCATTCCCGTTTCGACCATCTTTTCATCCAATGCGATGGTACCAACCCGGGCGGGCTTAAACCCTACCACCTAGTAGGGGAAGGGGACCTACAGTTTTACATGGATTCCGAACAATGGAGCAGCTCGCATTCGCGACGAAATGCCCTTATCGAACTCGGAAAGAGAAAGACAGTGGTGCATGTTGGTATTGAACCCAGGCCTCTGGCACGCTAGGCCAGTCCCCGCGCCATTAGGCTACGAGCCGCTCAATACAATACAGGTAAAGTATAATGTATGTTAATGGCCAAATTTTATTTAGTGTTTCCATTCAAACGTTTAACGCGAAGAATCTTGAGAATTCTGACTGACCGGATGGTTTTCGCAGCACGAAAATTCGGAAGGCCATACGTTTGTATGCCATACGTGGTGCCGTACAAATAAAAATCGGCCAAGTGCGAGTCGGACTCGCACACAAAGGGTTCCGTCCCATCGTACATAATTTAACACAAAAAAACACGCTTTTTTAAACACCTTTAATTTTTTTTTATTTAAACTATTTGTTGTTATAGCGGCAAAATAAATACACACTATGTGATCATTTCAGGTGCCTACCTATTGCGGTTCATGAGATACAGACGGATGGACGGACCGACGCACGGGTGGACGGACGGACAGCGGAGGCTTAGTAATAGCGTTCCGTTGGCACCCTTTGGGTACGGAACCCTAAATAGTACAATATTTTTACTATCGCGTAATCAACCACGTTCAATCCGAACGCACAATATTGACACCTCAGAGTAGGCATGTCCAACGGTTTTCAAGTCCCTAAAGAAAGTATGAAACGAACCAAAAGCAGCAAATCTAGTTCCCACAGGCAAGACCACCCTGTGCGACGGCGGCGCGGCGCTCTACTCGGCTATGTCCTGCAATCGCTCCTTGAATCGTGTTCTTGCGGTGTTTATTGCAGCAGTTTGCGGAACAGATAGTGGCTTAGCGTCACTCATTATTTAACTAGCCGTAACATTCACACGGAATGCTTAATCGAGACTAAATCCGCTATCTTGCTGCTATTGTACAGTGTACATTGTAAGAACTACTAATGTTGCTATTCATGGCATTACTAAAAGATATGAAAATGAGTTGACGTTAAAGTAGCTCAAATAAATATCAAATTTAAACCAAATATAATTAACAGTAGGATAAGAGAGAGTGACATTTTTAATACACAACTAGTTGACTCGCGCTGCCATATTCAGAATTCAGAATTCAGAATCCAGTATTCAGAACACAAAATTAAACAATGCATGTTGTTTTCATTACAAAACTTCATCATTTCGGTTTATTAAATGAAAACGAAAAATTTATAAAAACGGATTAAGATTGTTCCAGCTTGAGATAAAACCATCTTTATATGTAGACTAGCTGAGGTACCCGGCTCCGATCGAGTCACTGAACCTAACATTTAATGTTAAATCAGGTCCCTATACAAACTTTCAGTCCCGCCCTAGGGTCACATCACATGCACACTTAAACACCCCTCCCCGATTCTTATACATAACCATCTGCATATACATAACACACACACACCTTACTTACACCCATACACACATCACAACCCACCTATCACAGCTTTTTAATTTATATATACATAACAATGCTAAAAAAATGCTCAACGTCCGAACTCACAATTCCAGATTGATCAATGGAATTATATTATTGGACACAATCCTTGGACTAAGAACCATTGTAAAACTAAATTTATATAATGCTGTTTAATTCCTTAATACTAAATAAATAAAAAATAATAAAAATTTACCCTTTGAGTTTAACTTTCACCACAAAAGGTAGCTTATGGCCTTTCCGAAGGTCCAGACTCTATCTACTATTTGTCATCAAAATTGCTTCAGCGGTTTGCATGAAAGTGTAACAGATGAACAGACAGAGTTACTTTCCCATTTAAAATATTAATGGATCATGGTCTTTCAATAATGCTTATAATAAATATTATACATCTGTAACAAATTTGTAAATTATGACTAAAATTACTAAATAATAGGAAATATAAACGGTCAAAAGCCTTAGTAGTCAACTATGGTATAAAAGAATATCATGATGAACATTAAAAATTCACATAGAAATCTTCTTGTCAGCAAGAGACTCATTAAGGGTATAGTAACTCTTTTTGATTAGGCAAAGTTAACTTTTTAAGGATATTACTTGAAACAAATATCCTCATGCAATATCTCATGTTTCATGTAATATCCTAAACTGTCAGATATTTATAAATATACTTTTTACAAACGTTTGAGAATCCGTTTTTTCGTTTTTATTTTAATCTCCAAGATTTTCATGTAACTCTCAACTTTTCTCCGAATGTGGCAAGTGGGTTGTGTTTTCCTCCCAAGCTATATTCATCCGTCAGCGTTCTGTAACCGATTTCCCTCGTGGGAACAACTATTTTTTACCGAGCTCAAGAAACATTTGAAGAGGACTAAGTGAAACATAAATGTTGTATTTAAATTTTATTTCACACAGCCTGGGTTTCACCAAGTGCTAATTTATTTTAATTGACACTTAATCGACACTTAAAGGGCCTTTATTACTAAAGTGCCGATGGTGGCGATTAAGCTATTCAGCAGTATGTGAAAAAGGCCCTAAAACTAACAAAGTTAGGGAGTAATTGCTCACCATATTTCATATATTTTTGTTAAATTATCGTATTACAAGGATTTTATATAAAACATAAAATAACTCGGGTATAGGAATGCCTTGCAATTTTTTTACGTAACTAAAATATTATTTTGCAACCGTTACGATATAACCCCAACACATCGCTTACCTGAAGGCATTAGGTGCATACCAGGACATTCCCTTTTTGAGCACGGTAAAATTGAACCCAATGGAAAACATGGACATTTTTTCATTGATCTTTTCATTCGATGCGATGGTAACACATGCGAGCCTAACTCTGGTAGGATCAGGAGGGTAAGGGAATATACAGTTTTACATCCACTTTAACTATTAAATTTGTGACGAAATGCACTTATCCAACTCGGAAAGATAAATACAGTGTGTGTGTAAAAGGGGCGTGGATCGAACCCATGCCCTCTGGTATGGTAGGCAAGTCCCCGCGTCTTAACCTTTGCTGTTGACAATGTATGACAGGTTAAGCGAACAAACTAACAAAAGCAGAGTTAAAAATGTTACTGGGTGCAACAGTCGTCCGCTCGCAAACTGCACTCGCCTTGTATCAATGCAAGTGCCGCTCCAATAGTTAAATGGACCGTAAAAGTAAGGCTCGTCCATTGTGATGTATGGCACGTAGCGAGACTTGCGCGACAAGACATAGTGGTGTCTTAGCGCGCGCCTAATGGTCGTTGCTGAATATTTATAGGCAAGGCGTGACTCTTGCCTGCGAGCGCTCGCATCTACAACAATACACCGCCTAGGGGACCGGACTATAGATATATCACTGCATTCATTCGGGCGCTGCCTTGTTTTAAACTCGCATTTGTATCCGTGTCGCATTTGAAATTTGAACGTGGCGGAGTGGACTTGGCGCAGGGCAATTTTGTTTGTTACAGCAAATTGTTTATGACTAGCAAGTTTCGCGGACTTCACGATTCAATTTAGAAACGCAACCGAGCTTCGCGAATGTTCACCGGAACGGAGGAGATATGGCTCGGGGAACGGAGGAGATATGGCTCAGGCAAATGTTTGCCGAAAAACGTCCTACGAGACGCATTATATAATTTAGCGAGCGTCGTTTTCCAGGCCGGATGAACAGGGAAGTGAGCGATTACATCTTCGTGGTACGAAATGCAACTGAACTCTGTTAGAAAATATTACAGAATGTATCTAAGAAGCTTTGATGATTAAATTGTGGGTAACCTGTCTTGAGCCTACTGTCATTATTTTATCTTAATATTTTTTATTGGGTTTGTCGACGAGAATTATTTCAAAGAAAGTTACTAAAATACCTTAAAACTATTCGAAACCATCCACAATTTCGGACAAATACAACGTGCTTTAAATTATCAAGCTAGGCGTACATTAAAAATCAAATTTGTGGGGATTTAAAAATATATTTGTAATAAGATGTATTTTTTATTAAGTATCATATAAATGAAATTATATTAATATCATGCTATATAAAATGTACAGTTACTAAATAATTTAACAATTAAATTGCACAGCTCTGACTGACATCTAAGAGTGATTATTCCAATATCTGGAGATAACATGAAGTAGGACACAATAGAAATTGAAAATGAAAAAAAAAAACAATAATGGTAAACTGCTTGTATACTTGCCACATAAACCATAATTTTAACAAAAAGCACATTTAAACTTAACTTAAAAACACAAATTTGTGATACAAATTTATCTAAATCATTCAAAGGTCGTTAGATAGTATTCAGATTTGGAGTTCATTTCGAAAATTTAGAGAAATTAATCATTCAGTAAATACTACATTACTTTCTTCAACTCGAAATCCACAAAATGTTTAAAACAAAGACAAATTTCCAAACAATAGTCCTTATTGGAGAAGGTAAATCTACAAATAGATATCACAATTTTCGCTTTCCAGAAAACTGAGAAAACAAAATAGGACTCGGCGACCTTTTTCGGATTCGCTAAAATGTGTCCGAGGACAAGAATTAAAATGTTAATTAACATACCTTTCTGCGTAATTCCATTTTATTTACTCTGAGCTCTCTAATTACTTTAACAAGCAGATACAAATATTTAATTCCTTTGTTTCGGTAGAGTAGGCTTATAATTAGCAATGCTCACTAACACATTAGTTTCGCGTGGGCGGCGGCGGCTGTGGGCGGGCGGCGCGGCGTAGCGGCTGAGGGCGGGCGGGAGCGGCGCGGTGCTGCTACGCCTTCGGTGAGTGTAATCAGGTGTGTCCCGTGGAAACTTGCAGCCGAAGGACTATTATGTCGTGGCTCGGTGCCTCCTTTGAAGGTGCTGACTCAAGGAGCTGACGTGGCGTCTGCGGGGCTCCACCGCGAATCACTAAGTTTGGGGAAAAGACGTACTCTATCGATATTCTTGAATCAAGTTTCTTGTTAATTTGACAATTATTTATTTTTAAATAATATAATTCAATGTTATAATATGTGTCATTTTTCTCACTTAATAACTCGTGGCTCTCCATCTGAAGTCCGACGGGATTTAAAACCACTGCGCACCCCTCAAGTAATTTGCGCGATTGTAAGCCTATAAAACATAGCAATAGATAAACCATACAGAGATGTAAAACTCATCTGATTCGGATAAATGATTCTCGAATTATAAACAGACCGAAAGACAGACAGGTCAAAGAAAAAAAAAGCATAATATAATTTCGTGTCATTGTTACCAATTAGAGCAGGCTTCTTGAGTCTTATGTTAGGACGAGATGTGACCCGGAGAAAGCGCCACCGTAAACAAATCCATCCACTACTCCAGAGAATGGTTTTTGATACAATTTAACAATGTCAGTTAATGTTTTATCAACAGGATGTCCATGTGGGACAGGAGGCACTGGCATAACTTCACCGTCGAAATAAAAGAAAATATTTTTTTTCACTTCATATAATCACGCAAAAACTATTTTTTTTATGCGACCTTATCGTTATGATATTAGCCCAATACGCCACATTCCCGAAGGAATTAGGTGCCATGCCAGGACCTTCCCTTTATGAGCACGGCTACATTGGACTGGGTGGAAAACACGGACAATTTTTCATTGCCCCTTCGACCACCTTTTCATCCAATGCGATGGTACCAACCCGGGCGGGCTTAAACTCTACCACCTAGAAGGAGAAGGGGACCTACAGTTTTACATGGATTCCGAACCAGGAGCAGCTCGCATTCGTGACGAAATGCACTTGTCGAACTCGGAAAGAGAAAGACAGTGGTGCGAGTTGGAATTGAACCCATGCCTCTGGTACGCTAGGCCAGTCCCCGCGCCACTGGGCTACGAGCCGCTCTAAAAATTGGTTTGCAAGAACAATGATGTTATTACATTCAATGTTCATTTAGTTCTAAACTCTAACTCGATAGTATAACCTGTTTAAAAAAAAATGATCACGGATGCCCTTTGTGGCTCCCGACTCCTGATATTCCCGCTAACATTTTACCGGACTCCGCTCGGTTGAATTTTCAAAATAATATCTATAATAATATATTCAGATCCGGAATTTCAGGGCATCTTTGCACAAAAAATGTTTTTCTTTGCCAATCGCTCACTTCTCCAGTTTTACTTAAAGTAATATTTTGTATAGTTTCGGTAGCCACCGCCAAACTGAAAAGTAGAGCCAGGGATACATCTCACATAACAGCAACTCTGCAAGAGTCGAGTCTTGCACACACGGAGCCTCAGATGTTCGGAGCGGAGGGCGCTGTTTGCATGGGATCTTCACACAGCGGGGCGGGCGGCGACACGGTGGGGTTGGGGGTGCGAGCAAACAGAGATCTTATTATCGGCAATACGAGTGTGTGCTTGTGAATAGAGATAACATTCTCCAGTTATAACGATATTTTAGCGTGTATTTTACACGTTATTGAGGTGAATTCGTTTTATATGTGTAGAGACAAGACGCAAAATAACATAAAATCCTTCTTACACAGTCGTTTAAAAAAAACACTTCTATATAAGCATCCTTAATTGTTACATCTTTACGTTTTTTTATGTAACTGGACGTGGATGTAATTAATGATTTATTGTTTATTCATCACTGCATAAGGATTTGTCACATATTATTATCATTGCCCAGATATTTTATGAGCCCAACTGCCGATAAAATTAGGTGCCTTTCTAGGACCTACGCTTTATGAGCATGACTACATTGAGCTGGAAGGAAAAAAAGGCCAATCTTACATTGCTACTTGCACCATGTTTTCATTCAATTCGATAGTACCAGGCGGGCTTATCAAGGGAACCTACAATGAACATGTATTCTGAACCACAAAACCGCTCACATTCGTGAGCACTGATCCAACTCAGAAAGAGAAACAAAGTGCTCCACCCATGAGCAGGAATCGAGGACATGACCTCTGGCATGGGAAGGCAAGTCCCCGCGCCACTGAGCTAAGAGCCGCTCAAAATAACTTACTCTTGTAACGGCCTCCTAGTTTTATGCCTCACCTATTCTCTGAACTAAGAATAAACTAGCAGATCCACCTATACTAGATAATTTGTATACAAAATGCTGGAAAAATATGACTTCGAATGTTAAGTAACACATACGTATATTAGACAATTTTCTTGTTGCACACATAATCCCACGCAGAGCAGTGCCCAATCGGATAACATAGTCCTCGCGAAGTGAAATATCTAGACGCCACATAGTCCAAGACCCCGTAGCAAAAATTCTTACCTCATGTTATACGAACGAATATTTCATGCGGTCAGTCTTTATTGGTACTTAATAACAATGAACTTTACTTTTGTGTGTTTGCCATAACTTAAAGAGCCATACAATTATTAAAACTCAATTCAAATTCTTGTTGTTTCCACGTCACCCTGTTTTTTCGTTATAATGTTAAGAAACAAAACGTTAATACTGGCAATAAGACTACTATGTATTTTTTATGAAAAAACGATACACTGCCACCCATGCTGAGAGACAAAAGGAACTCAGAAACCACGCTTAGCGAGGCACCATACCAGCGCATTTGCGGACTATCGCTGAGCTATCGAGCTTGAATTAAGTTTGAAGACTCCCAGGTCATAGGTATGAGGAAAGTCACTCGAGACAGTCTATATGCTGGCGGCGCGGTAGAGAAATGAGTTTGAGTAACGATTCGTTCTCAAAGCTCAATGTCAACCGCTGATTTTCTGCGCGGCTGCTCCGAACATAGGTTGGATGGGGAGGAATAAGGGATGCAAGTAACATGAAAAGACAACATCCAGCTAGCACAGCTAGCTTTGATTGTACTTTCTTTGGTTCCAACGAGAACATTTGGATCATACATTTATTCGGTTCTTCCAGAAAATCAATCACAAACGGCATTACTAGGTGCCTTCTTTCACGGCATCATAATTCCGTTAATGTACTCGTGTAAGAGGTCTAGCAGCGGGACTCCAGGCTACGGGGATGGAGTGAGGGTGGCTCGGGGTGGGAGGTGGAAAGCTGAGCCGCTCAGGTACAAAAACGCAGCCTCCGCCGGAGAGCAGATCAAACAGCGGCCGCAACGACGTAATTCGATCTGCGTCATCGAACAAGGAGTGCGTGGATACGATCTTTGTAAATTATTTACAAATATATAATGTGTTTTCTTTAACTTCCTTACAAACTTCCAAGCACTCTGGTGGTATTATGAGTAGTGAATCATCCAAAAAACAATATTTTCTTTCTTCCGATTAATATCATCTATAACATGTTAAAAAGAGTATTTTTCGCCATGTAACGATTAGTTTAATCGGCACATAACCTTTGACATATAAGCTTTTCTTACCATTCTGCAACTAATATCAGTATAAGATAAATCAGCATTTGGTGAAAACTAAGCTTACTTATGTCTATCTTGTTTCAATCTGATTAGGCTGCGGAAGTAATATTTTTTAACAAGCAATTGATGGCTAATATCACACCTAATGTCACTACATAAGCTCAACACACCTCATGGTGGTTTGAGTATACTCAACTCGACAATAAAGTGTTATCAGAACAACCATTCGGTTACGATAGCTAACGTGATGAAGTAAAAACTTTAATGGTAGATTTAGAGTTAATTTTAAGGTAGACATGAATACAGTGTACTTCAGCTACTAAAACACTTGTTCTAGTAGCAGGAATCGCAAAGCCATTGGCACTATGTACCTGATGTAGTAGAACTTTCCAGATAATCTTAAGAGGATAATGAGTTGATCAAGTTACATAATGGTGCGTGCCTGTTTCCTCAGTCAAATTAAGAAATATGTTTCTGAATGTTTTCATACTAAACAAATTTATTTTATTTTATTTTATATTTTATTTTATTTTTCGATAGAGTTTTATTTAATTTATTTAAAAGTTGTCTTAATAACTTAACTTATATCAGTGACCAAGGATAAAAGGTTAAATGTAAGTTTATCAAATAAACAAACGTACAGACGTTGCTCTCTGTTAATTTATTGAATATTCAAAATATCAGAACTATTTCTTAAGGTGGCCCAACCCGCTCAACTCCCCATACAAACGGGGAAAGAAGATCACGCACATATTACTTGTCAGTGATCCCAAATTTTGCTCAAAATAGCTTTATTTGATCGAACTAGATGTCTGATGACCGTTGGCATTGTAAAACTGTGTTTGGTTTCTAAGTTATAAGGTCCGAAAGTTCGGATTTTTCGCGCGTTTTATACAACAACTTTGGATGTAGATTACGCAATGATAAAGTAAGAACATCTTCAAAAGATTAGTCATCAGACATAGCTTATTTAATCAAGATTTATAACCTATTTGGTTTTTGTTACATTTTTTTAATACAGCGGTTGTGGTTTACTTTTAGCTATAAGTCGTTTTGTAATTAAAATTTTCGTAAATCTTACCAAATCATACACTATGCACATTGTCTTTTTTGTGGACATGTTGCATCTTGCTCATCACGGAACCTGTCTTTTTCTTTGAAACAGAGAAGGTCCCAGAAGCCAACAGCACGGTTTTGTACCGTGCCCGCGATTGAGTTAGTGCCGCCGGGTTGGGCCACCTTAATTTGACTAAGCGAACCGGGACGAACTGAAATTTGATCACCTCATTGTCCTCCTTTTAGTAACGGGTGCCAGACTCTCGGACTGCCTCTTTTCTCGATTTTTGCGTTGCGGTGACACGGTTTTGGTTTCATTTTACCATATTTAATAAAAAAAAGTTATGTGAGATATTTTAATCAACAAAAAGTTAAGAGGTTGCTTCGAGGCGGATCCTTCAGTCCTCGTTCGTCGCCGCCGAAAGTTCGCAAATCTGCAAGGCGCAACTAAGCTGCGCTCGCTATTTTTGCGAGGCCGCCTCCTCCACCCCACCCCACCCTCGCCTCACCCTCCGCCCCCTCCACCCCCGCCGCCAGGCTCCAGCGGATGCGGTCCCCTCCTGCGACACTCATCTGACAGCGATGCAAATACCGTATCACCGCCGTCGGATGCCAACCGTGCATACCTACGTACCCACAGTTGCAACTCAATACGTCCGTATTGGTGTACCAGCTTTACCCAGTTGCTTCGCTCACAACGGGAATTTGGTTCCTTTTGCACATAAGGAATTGTTATTTAATGTACATGTTTTTTTTATTTTGGGATTTGATACATTTGATTTGCTTAAATGAAAGGACATATGCATTGAAGCATTTTAATCAAGATTTTTTTTTTCTCGACATTTGTAACAAGCATATTGTTAAAATGCTTCAATGTGGATATCGTTGCAAGAGGTAACGGTAATGTCGTATCCATTACATGCATAAAATTATAAAATTCCTCTTATTCCTTCTCAGCGTAGCTTTCAAATGCCAAAAAATCGTTATAGCAGGCTTGCCGTGAACACCTATCAAATAGACAATCTGACATTCATTTTTATAATAATATACATTTTCTTAGAAATCTTTCCCATTAGTCCTGGTTTTGTCTTTGTCATTGTTTTATTTAACTGGACATGGATGACATATACCCCAACACACCGCATTCCCAAAAGGATTAGGTGCCTGGATTGACGATTTTTCATTCCCTTTTAGACTATTTTCAAGTCCAATGCGATGATACCCAACCGGGCGGGCTGAACCCCACCGCTTAGTATAGGAAGGGAAATAAAGTTTCACAGGTATTGCAAACCATGGAACAGCTCGCATCCCTGTGTCAGCGCACTTGTCCAACTCAGTGGTGCAAGATGGGGGCGGACATTTGGAACATGGCTTCTGGCATGCAAGGCAAGTCCACGCATCCCTGAATTACGAGCACTTGCAAAATATCAAAACACTCTTTGTCTTTTTCAGGACTACATGTAACTTTAAGGGCCAGTATTTCAATCGTCGCTCTTCCTACCCTCAACTTTAAGCGAAGCTTAAGCAGCGTTTGAACCAAAACTATAAGGTAGCCGAGGCTTTAAGGTGTTATAGGCCTTTGAAAATAGATTGCTGGGGACATTATAAAACTTCGCTTACCATTTAGTTTGCGTTAAAATGCTGCATTTTGTTCCTTTAGCTTCACTTAAAGTTGAGGCTAGGAAGAAGGACGATTGAAATACCGGCCCTAAATATCATTAAATTCATAAGAACGTAAACACGTTTCAAAGAGACAATCTGTGAACGAGAACTTATTCGTGTTGAAAATTAGGTACCTTCGTTTTCAAGAGGTACAATGACTTGTACAGTAGTGTAGCAGTCACTCGCATCATTGTCCCCCGACGCGATCCGTCACCTTCCAACATTCCGAGCGGTCCGTCCGTCCAGGCGACCGCACGTTTTAATTACCAAATTGAGCCCACTCGGGCGGCAGACGGCGACCGGTCGCACGGTCGCCCGGTCGCACTGTCGCACGGCGACGGAACTTACCAATTAGCTCGCCTAATTGCAACATTTGAACCCTGCGAGCGTCGTGCGCTCTGAATGAACGGTGCGCTTCGATGAACCTGATGCCTACATGCTAACGCCGTCAAATGACGTAGCCTTTCCCAATGGAAATTGCTGCCCTGAAGCTATATCAGTTTAATTCAGGAGCATGCACGCATGCGTTAGTAATTACAATTTGCTGAATATACAAATTCACCGATCAGTCACTCGTATTGGGAATACAGCGAGGAAACAGTTTGTGGTAAGCACCCAAACAAATCGATATAACCGTTAATTAGACAAACCGGGCTTTATATGTGTTATATTTCGCAGATAAATATCTAGAATTGTTAATTTTCCTATTTAAAATTACCGATTTCTTGTAATGATACTGAAAAAAATGCAATTATATAAATACCGATTGCCACATGCAAAGTCACACGTCCGGAAAATTTTCAGGATTTGGATCGGCTCTATCGTGTGAATTCGACACGTACCGATCAAAACATCGGTACGTGTCGAATTCACTAATCAATACACTAAATTCTAAACGTAACAAACAACAAAAAATACCTCTGTGCAGTTTAGAGGCGGTGGATTTGAAACCTTCAGATAACGAAACTTCGATAGAACGAGACGAATGCAGGGTGTCTATAAGTGTAGCTCTTTCGTCTGAGTTTCACTTCAAATAAAATGTTGGTTGAGGCCTCGAAAATTTTCATTTTCAGGGTTCCGTACCCAAAGGGTGAAAACGGAACCCTATTACTAAGCCTCCGCTGTCTGTCCGTCCGTCCGTCCGTCCGACCGTCCGTCCGTCCGTCCGTCTGTCCGTCTGTCACATGGCTGTATCTCAGTAACCGTAACAGGTAGACAGCTGAAATGTTCACAGAGTGTGTATTTATTTTGCCGCTATAACAACAAATAGGTAAGATTAAAAAATATTTAAAATTAAAGGGGGCTTCCATACAAAAAAAGTGATTTTTTTGGTTATTTTTTCTACGATGGTACAGAACCCTTCGAGTGCGAGTCCGACTCGCACTTGGCCGGTTTTTTTCTCTTTTTTTAGCATAGCTGTCTCGTTTGGTCGAGTTTCAAATCACAGCAGCTCTAAAAAATGAAACGGACCTTCGGAGCTCTTCATAACAAATACTAAGTATTAGTATTAGTAGTAGATGCATACATTATTTTATTTTATTTTATAAGAAACCTTGCAGCTAATCTTATATTATTACATGATATTAATTTTAATATTTTTAAGCCAATGACAAAGTTTCATTGTTTTAAAACTGAAATGTTTTACAACTAAAGGATATGTACAAAACCGTGTGTATGATAGGGTGTGTGTGCGGTATGTATAGGTGAAAGTGTGTGTGTAATGTGTTAACTTATGTGTAATGTGTAATGTGTATGTCTTGAGTGTATGCACTACGGGTCAGTGTATCAGCTGCCAATCCATCGAAGTGTGTCGAATTCAATCCTTGTATGAGTAGATCTTATTTTATTATGTTTTTATTTAAGTGTTGAATGGGTTGAATTATGAAGCTGACATTATAAAGACCTTTGCAAGCACTTGCAGTAGGCGGCGCGGCGAGTACGTGGAGAGACATCAAATAACCGTAACCGTACTCGAACTTGAAAGATTTTCGAAGATTCACGTTCGGACGTGCCTGTGGAACCTAGCGCCGTGCGCTGAGGCCCATCGGCGGGCATGGACGCTCGCTGGATGTGGAAGCTGTCTAGATTTCCCGCTAAGGCTTCTCTTGGACTTGCCTTCCATTCCAGAGTTCCGGGTTCAAATCGCTTTTGATGAATCTGATGTTTGTAAACAAGAGGAAATACATTTTCGTGCAGTATGCTTAATGGTAGTGATTTTTGTAATCAGAACATATATTTACTATCGTTATCAATTAAAACTAACTTTTTAAAATTGCTCCAGAGACTCTGAAATCGATTTATCGGAAATAAAAAAGAATGAAATAACTAGGGGTGCATATATTTCCTAGAATTATTTGGCGGTCTTGCTGGGTCGTAGCATAACTATGTTAGAAATGTGATAATGATGGCGTTGTTCTTTGGAGAAACGATAAATTACTAATTCAGGGGAGGTGCGGGAGGTCGGATAGGCGTTCGAGTTCAAACGGTTGAAACAGTTTACTAAGGGAAATACCAAATCGTCCGACAATGGATTTTTAGATATGTGTAGTAATATAAAATAGCATAAATGTGTTGAAAATAATATCTACACACATATAAAAATCACGGATGTGCGATTTAGCGTATCCCTCAAATGCTTTATTCAATGGTGCAAGCTAGTAAAACAGGTGATCGAAGCGATTTAGTGATAAGTGATGGGTAACTTGTAATAGTCCTACAGAATTGCGACGATTAAACTAGAGGATCATAGGACGATCAGTGCAGAGTGGTACACCAAAGTTTAACTAACATAATTTATCACCGAGTCAATTAAGAAAAATCTTCGTAGTCAACTGATGTTATGTACCAAAATCAAAACAGTTACAATATTCGTTTTCAAACATATTTTCAAACCACCTTTATATGGGGACCATTATGTCTTTCTCTCTTTCTTTTTATAGCTCTTTTTTACCCATATTTACCCTTCACATTTATGATTTATAAATTGAGGTTATTTTTACTTAAATGTCAGTACAAAATATCCGCCGGAATAGACGAAACCGGATTTTATGATCCTTTGATCAAATTTCCAAATTTTCGACATCTTTTAATAATAAATAACCCTTTGAACATTTTTCCTTAAATTTTCCGTCATCTTTATCAACCCTCTGATCGCGACCTTTTTCCTTACCATTATCTTTCAGAAGGGTTTTACCTTCTTTTCGAAGGATATTTCAGATATTCGAGGAGGCAATGTGATACGATTGAGTTAAAGCAATTTGTATTTGCTCATAATAACCAAACATTATCACTCCTTTTTAAGAAATTATGTCTTACAGATGATCCTAAATCACATTATAATACACATTTCATGAAAAAGTGAACAGTTAATAGTAAAGCAAAGTTACCGTAATGGTGTGTAAGCTTAAAAAAAATCGCACTAAAATCGGCAGTGTGGAACTACTCAAGAATTTATGTAGGATATGAAATAATAATTCGTAGAATTATTTCAACGAAGCACTAAGGCAACCATTTAAGGTGGTGTGTGAGTCGAAATTTATGGTGTCACGGTTGTTCATTTTTATTTCTGCAACAATATCTAAAAATTTAAATTTATGAACCAACTTTACTGGAGTGGCGACTACATTCAGCAAGTATTTAATGTTATAAAAATATGAAACAAAATAAGCTGGAATTCATTAGATAATCTCTGAGAATGTGAGCAAAGAGTGGACATTTATTATGAGAAACTTTTTGACGTATGCGTCATAACTATCTCACTTATGCAAGCTTTTTATTTAACTGACTTCAAAAAAAGAGGAGGTTCTCAATTCGTCGGAATGCTTTTTATGAATTTATTTCTGAAATTAAAAAATCATTACTATTTAATATGCTCGGGTAAAAGTTATTGATTGAAACTTTCTATGTTGAGTTATTGCATAAGGTCGACCATAAGATGGGTGCATAAACCCCTTTAAGCGCTGGAGTTGGTTTAATGCGGTTGGAATAAAAATAATCTTTCCGCTCGTTAAACTCGTTTTATGAGTGTAAAATAAGTAAAATGTTCTTGAAAGGCTGTTTCCAAAGTAGTGGCATTAATATTGCTGTGAAATCTGCAATAATTGTAGTGATGACAACTTAGGAATCATGATATTAATAGGCGAAATAACAACCGTATTAGTAATAAACATATACGTCTAGATCGTAAATAAAATAATAATTTATAATTTTTTTTAAAAGACTTTTTTGCATGTTTTAAAAAGAAAGTAAATTTCAAGTTTTTTTTTTGTAACTGGATGGATGGCTAATACCGAACTGACCATCAGGTATTAGTCTAACACACCACGTGGGAACTAAGTGCCATGCCAGGACCTTCCTTATGTTGCTCGGCTACATTGAACTGGATGGAAAACACGGACAATATTCATAACCGCTTCGACCATCGTTCATTCAATGCGATGGTACCAACCCGGGCGGGATTAACCCTCCCACCTAGTAAGTAAGAAAGGGGATCTACAATTTAACGTGGAATCCGAAGCACGGCCAGCATCAATGGTTGAAAATGGTCACCCATCCAGAACCTAACCACGCTCAGAGGTGCTTCCCCAGCTTATCGTTTCGCCAGGCGCACACTGAGCTACCGAGGCTGACATTTAAATCAAACTCAGTAATTTATTATTTAATAAAATGTATATGATATAAAAGCTGTTTAAATTTTGTTTATTAATATATATTTTTTTAGTTTTACATGTTTCTAAGTGATACTTTTGAGATTACCGCGGTCGTTTGACATGTTTGAAAAATTTTACGGCTTTTCACGCGGCAGAAGGAGACATTCTCCGACGACGTTTCGAGCTAATCATTCAGCCTGTTATCAAGGATGCATCCGCCACGTTCGTACGCAGCAGACGACATGTTTCTAAGTAATCCTGCGTTGTCACGAGGACCAAACGTGTGTGCCAAATTGTAGCCCCATATGTTCTGTGGAAGTGGGTCAAATTTAACTTGCAATTTTCCAGGGCATACAAGTGAACTTAAATAATATAAAAACCTGTAATTTCATTCAAAAAAGCCAGGCGGCGAGTGTAACGGGCGCGACATCGACATGAACGGATTACATTTTACTTGAGATCAGGTTTTTAGAATTAATGTAATATTTAGTTTGTTAATTCAAGAAATATAATGATTTAATTAAAACACAAGCAGAAAAAACCGACTGAACAGTTCCGAGATCATAGAGTCAATGTTATAATTAAGTTATTTCCAATCAATTATACATATGTACTTAAGTAAATATACTTTTTCGTACTAAGCAGGTACGTCGCTTATTCCAAGGAATGTGACATGTATAACTGTAGGAGGATTCCAAATTATGGGTATTAGACCGGGGTAGATACGGTTTGAGAAGCACATGAAATCCGAAATGAATTTTTTTTTCTCAGAAATATGTAATTTCATGTTACATTAAGCTTAATGCAATTTACTTAATGTAAGCATAATGCTTACATTAAGTTTGCAACATTTAGCGGGGCCCGGAAGATAGAATTTATTTTTAAAATATATTAAAAAATATATATCTCCTTAACAAATATTTAGAAAGGGTATAAAAAAAATTATATTTTAAGTCTTTTAAGGCGTAATGTAACTGTGAATTTGCAACAATTTTGTAATTACGGAAATGTATTTAAAAAAATTTTTTTACTAAAAAAAATCTATGCCGCGAACCTAACTTGCTATTGCTAAATTTCTTTCTAGAATATGTAAAAGCAAATTAAATTCTTTAGAAACTATACAAGGAACAATTTTATACGTATTTCGAAATTTTTGTTTAGCTTTTGTGTGAATGTAAACATTATAAATGACAAAAAAATGTGCTTCTAATATTTGCAACATTTTACAAATTTCACAGAATATATATATTTGCTTTGCAGATATTTAATATTACAGATATTAAAAGTACAAAAAAATATATATTTACACAGTTCCGTAAATAAAAAATTGTTGCAAATTCACAGTAATATTACACCTAAAATTAGCTAACATATAACATTTTTAAATAAAATTTCTAAATATTTGTTTAGGAGATATCATTTTTTAAAACATATTTCATATTTTATTTCTATCTTCCGGACCCCCCAAAATGTTGCAAACTTAATGTACACACGTCCACATAAAATACTACGTTTATGAGAAAAAATATTGCATTTCGGATTTAATGTTTTTCTAAGTGCTGATTTAAGGCTAAAGTTCCTGGAGTATATACAGCCAGTGGCGAGATTGGTGGACGCAATACCCGCGAATGGTATGTTTTTCTGGTTTGGGTCCAGCCTTGCAGTATATTCGTAATTCTTTTTACTGGGCTCTTTCTTCAATTAATGTATCCTTGCTTCACGGTCGATTATACATACATACATGTACATTCCTTAATACATATGTTTGTCCAAAATCGAGACGCAAAACGTTTCTTCTGCTTTCACATGCACTCGAAGTGGGATTTTATGAATGTTGCGTCGGTAAGAGCTGCATACTATGTGCATGCACACGCTCTAACATGTAGCATACTCACCTAATACTAAGGTCAGTTGTACACACATATATTCTATTTTATTTTTTTGAAATTAAAATATCATCAAAATATTCTGAACAATATATTGATTTATAATATATTTTAAAGGCTTATTGAATTAACTCGATCGAAACCAATAAAATTACTGTGTCCTTATCGCGAACGAAAACTTACTTCTGTAATGTATGTTTGAGAATAATATCAAAATAATTCTCACGATTTTGTCCGGGATGTTTTAAGACTCTACCATATTTTTGGACACTCTTTTAAAAAAAATACCCTTACAATGCATACATTTATCGAATAAAACTACTTTCGCCAAATTACAATGGCTTTCAACACCAGAATAATTTCGATTAGGTTACCTAGTGATTTAGTATAAAATGTTATTATGGTAGACAAGAGTTTTCTCTTTGTGAGCGGCTGTTAACTATCCACCATTGCAAACTAGTTATATAATATACATATATAAGAATAAATAAGTGTGTAATATACTCACTACACTTCAAATGGACATTTAAAATGCTTTCATTTCCATAGATCAAAGCAAGTTAACTGTTTAGTTGAGCCATGGCATGGTTATGAATTTCCTTCAGAATGCGAAATCGACTTCTTGCCAAAATATTGCGCCCATAATCAGGAGTCCTTCGAACATGGTGTTAAGAAGTTACAGTATTACATGTATTTTTTTAAACATAACAGCTAAATTATACAATTTTAAAAAAGAAACTCTACAGCCCATAATAAAGTTTTTTTTAACAATTTAACACAAATATATATCCACTTGATTTAATTCCAAATATTACATCCAATTGATTTGTATTAATGATGTGTACCTAAGGGTATGGGAGAAGGTGAGGATTTGAGGGTGTGTATGTTTATTTATATCATTCAAAATATCATGGTTTTTGATTAGTTACGATGTAAATTACGATTTTGTAAGAGTCGTCGTCGGCATCATTACAAAGTCGTCATTCGGTGATAGATAAGTGACTCCAGGCCCTATTCTCGCGTGTAACACTCGAGCCGCTACAAAATCGTCATTCGATGAAAGTTAGTGACCCCGGCCCTATTATCGCATGTAATGCTCCAGCCACTACAAAGTCGTCACTCGATGAAAGTTAAGTGACTTCTGCCCTATTCTCGCATGTAACACTCGAGCCGCTACAAAATCCTCATTCGATGAAAGTTAAGTGACCCCGGTCCTATTATCGCATGTAACGCTCCAGCCACTACAAAGTCGTCACTCGATGAAAGTTAAGTGACTTCTGCCCTATTCTCGCATGTAACACTCGAGCCGCTACAAAATCCTCATTCGATGAAAGTTAAGTGACCCCGGTCCTATTATCGCATGTAACGCTCCAGCCACTACAAAGTCGTCCCTCGATGAAAGGTAAGTGACTCCGGCCCTATTCTCGCATGTAACGCTCCAGCCACTACAAAGCCGTTATTCGATGAAAGGTAAGTGACTCCGGCCCTATTCTCGCATGTAGCACTCGAGCCGCTACAAAATCGTCATTCGATGAAAGTTAAGTGACTCCGGCCATATTGTCGCATGTAACGCTACCGCCGCTACAAAGTCGTCACTCGATGAACGTTAAGTGACTGCGGCCCTAATCTCGCATATAACGCTCCGGCTCCCGGGCGCTGCACACTCCGGCTATAGCGCCCTCGCAGCCGCTGCCGGCGAGCGCTTTTGACGGTCTTTAATAATCAGTCGGGAGTCGGCAGTCGGACCGCGGCTCAGCTGTTTCAGCTTCCACGGCTCTTTTAATTTCCTTATATTTCATACACGCGAGCAGCTCTGAATGGCCTGAGTAGGAGCTGCATTCAAATTCAGCTGTGCGCAGCTTCGCTCGGGCGTAATCTTTAATATCAGCGTGCTCGCGCCAGAAATGAAAGATATTATTACGACTTTCATAGTTTTTAGTTTATTTTAGTTTAGTGTTTAGTTTTATTGGAAATTAACGCGAATAAATATGTACAGTTTACTATGTAAGTTTATGAAACGAACTATGGTTTGTAGCTTACCTTAGCGCGATAAAACTTAGAACTGCCTTTAACTCAGTTTCAGCATCGATGATCCAGTCTTCCTGCATTTCCTTCCGGCGCTGCTCCTGACATTCGAGCAAGCACCGCAGCCCGCCTCATCCATAAGGGGCCGGAAGCATCAGACATCAACGTGGCCGGCCGGCATCGTATTATCGCAGCCCCCCTGAAAGATCGAAAGCCCATGGGCGTAGTCGGTCCTATGACGTCAACCACACTTAACTCAAACTGTAAAACGTGGTTTAACGACGTCTATGTGCTTTCATATTCGTCAGGGATCGTAAAAATAAGTTACTTTCCACCTTAGAAGAACCCTTGATCCCACTTTTGTGGAAATATGTACCGCGGCAGATCCTACAGATAAACAACTGACAGAATACGTTGGTTTTAATGAAAGGAATATAGACAGTGTACGAGTACTTTATCTACCATTTTCATGTGAAATTAAATAGCGATAACAGGATAGTATTGTGCAGTGAAGAGCATTTTCCGTGGTAATTTTTCATTTTCAGTTTCTTTATTTCGTCCATTAGATGTCCACTCCACTCGGATTTGTATTATTTTTTATTTCTTTTTCTGTCAATGTGATATCACACAAATGTGTCTCCAAATTATGGGATCTCTCCTATTGGTCGACGCACAGCCTTGAATTTTAACAACCGCCAACTCTCGAAGATAGTCATGTCACTCTATACTAAGACGGATCTTTCATCTCTAATGGCGTTATTAAATGGAATATACCTGACTTTAAGGCTTGAAATTAAGGCTGATTTTAAGGCAGTCAGAGCACTACGTAAGAACTTTTTTTTAATTCAGGAAAACAAAGTCTTAAAGTAACTAATAACAAAAAGTAAAAAGATTTAACCAGAAAAGTTTCTATTAACATAGTAATACTCAAATTGGTGCAGACGTTTATGTATAGTTCGCGCCAAACTTGAATGTGCCTCTGTAGCTCGCGAGTGTACTCTATGCCCTTGTCTCAAGAGATTTTTTAGGGTTCCATACCCAAAGAGTGCCAACGGAACCCTATTACTAAGCCTCTGCTGTCCGTCCATCCATCCGTCCGTCCGTCCGTCGGTCCGTCTGTCTGTCACAGGGCTGCGTCTCATGAATCGTAATAGGTATGATTTCAAAGGGTGTGTATTTATTTTGCCGCTATAACAACAATAAGGTAAAATTTAAAAATGATAAAAATGAAACGGGACCCCATACAAAATACGATACAATATACGCTCGTACGGAACCCTTCGTGTACGAGTCCAACTCGCACTTGACCGATTTTTTACATTACTAAGTTAACTCATAAAGGAGACTTCTAAGAAAACAATTTCAACAATGACCTTACGCGAACATTATGTTTACATATTTAAATAGTTAACTTCGAATGTTGAAAAAAAGTGGCAGTATTACATCGTTTCCATGTTTTTTTTAGTATATACATAAAACATAAAACCATTGTACCATATAGACGTAATTCAGTTTAGTAGTGGTAAAGATACATTGGTAGATGTAATTCAGTTTAGTAGTGGTATGGATACATTGGTAAAATTGTATACATTGTTGCACAATATCACCTCCAATACGATACAACGACATGTCACTTCAATCAGCAAGCTCAACCGGACCTCTTTATATTTTTGTTATGACTTCTTGGCAATATTAATTTAAATCTAATTTAAACCATCTTTATAGATGATATCTTCTTTAAGATCCAAGATCAGAAATTTTTTTTTTCATGCAACAGAATTGTTCCAATAATATTTAATGCAATTAAAATTGTAAAACTGACTTCTACGAAACTTGGTAAAAAAAGGTTTGTTCGGTTGTTGTTTTGTAACCAAGCCAAGCAGAAAAGTCCTTTTACACACTATGTTGATTTCTAATCGAATTTGAAATAATATAAAATTATTAATATTCATACTAATGCTTACCTCTTAATAACAAATCGTTTTGTAATATAACTTAATAAATTATAGTAACTTATATACTATTTTATATATATAAATTAAATGAAAAATAGTTTTCTCGAAAGTTACCCCTATTTATTATTCCAATCGTTTATTTATTTTTATTACAATATAGACACTGCAATTAAAACTAATGATTAATCCAAACAGATAATCAAATTAAATACTAATTTAATCAATTCCAATCCAAACAAATGTAAAGTTTTAAATGAGCTAACTTTATATGAGTTATGAAAAGATTCGAATTACGCGGTCCTGCCATGCTGACGCAGAGCGAGAAGTGCACTTCAGCGCATCGTGAGTCTCTCGAGAGCCGACAGCCGACTGACGTGCAGAATGTGAGGGAAATATTACTTACACTCGACGCTTTGATACTTGATCCTGAAAAAGGAAATATATTCATAGCAACGGATCAAAGGAAATATTGCATGCACCTATGTATTTTTGTCGGATGCCCGATACCATGTATCCGATACATTCTATCGGGTGGAAATGTTAATCAGGACGCCATACTTTTTAGAGTGTTTTTTTTAATGCTCAAGAAAATATCTTAATCAATTAATAGTTACATACGTTTTACACCCATGGTCAGAATGTAAGCACAGCGCGCTATGCTAGGTCTATGGATTTCCTGACATCGCTAACAGGGACCAACATAAAATCCGTTTATTTGATATGTGCATACTAACCTGACTTTGTATCGTGATATGGTGATTTCCATCCTTGTTCCTTAATTTTACAATTTATCAGAATACTTTTAAGCTTACGGATATGTTAACTTTTTAAAAGATAAAGTTAATCTAGCAAAATAGGAAATTTTTTTTTGTTCATTTTGTTTATTTTCCCTTATATAATTTACACTACAAGACTTCGATAGCATTATAATTAGGGGTAGATGTTTACTCCTTTTGGAAACACCTTTTTGGTGATTTCAAATAATTCGTTCGGAATCTGGTCGTTTGTATTATCGAGACTTTTACTAGAAAGGCTTTGAAATGCATAAAAAAAATAGACTTTCCACGTTGTATGAAATTACTATATTCTTCATGTATTTATACTTGATTGAAAATCTCTCTGTTAACGCCTCTGATTGTTAAGGGCCCTAATCAAATAAAGTTATTTTCAATTCGCCGGAATGTCATGGGGAGGGAAGGATCAAATGAGTTCTGTGGATTTTTACGTAGCTGAATGATCACTTGGTCAAGTCTGATAATTCAATTTCGAAAAAAAGTATCTTGATGTCATTTGTTTATCCACATCTAATCTTGCAACAGAAGGTATCATCGTTACTATTTTCTTAGTTGGTTTTGACCTTGTCTAGAATACTTTCCATAAGACTGCGTTAGAGGACATAAATAGTTGTATTTAAAAAAAATTACACATTTTTTAAGACCTAAATTTTTAACACCGCATTTGATGTATTTATTTATATTATTTTATATTTAAAGCCTAGTTTTATGTGTATAACCCTGTTCAGGGTTGTTCACGGTTATTCATGTTTGTAAGTTTGTCTCGTTTAGTGATCAATGGTGACCTAATGTCAACGCTCAACGGGGTTAAATTTTAGGGACTTCATCTGTGCTAGTATTTCATAAAGTTTTTATATCCTAATACTAAATAAAAAAATATGCAACGACCGCGGTGAAAGGTACATATCCAAAATAATCTAAAATAAACAATTATTAGACCACTCATGATGCTAAATTAAATTTACGTATAAAAGGATGAAACTATAATTTGTCCTCTACAAAACAAGTTAAACAACGTATTGCAAAATTACTTTACTATTCGGCCAGCGTATCTGAAACTACGTGAAACTTTTTATAGACCATAATTTCAGCGGGCAACACTGCTCCTTTGCTCCAATCTGATCTCGACTGCTGAAGTCGTCAGCCATGCTAAGTCAGCTATATCGTTGGTAACGCTTGCTGACTGAAATCATTTAATTTTGCTACCATTGAACATAATTAATTATGATATGTACAGTTCCAAAATTACATAATCTCTCTACATTGTAGCATTTTTAGGGGTCCGTACCCAAAGGGTGCCAACGGAACCCTATTACTAAGCTCTAAGCGCTGTCCGTCCGTCCGTCTGTCACGGGCTGTACCTCATGAACCGTAATGGGTAGGCAGCTGAATTTTTTACAGAGTGTGTATTTATTTTGCCGCTATAACAACAAATAGGTAAGATTAAAAAATAAGGAGGGTCCCATACAAAAGACGTTATCTTTTGGTGTTAAATCATGTACGATGGTACGGAACCCTTTGTGTGCGAGTCCAATTCGCATTTGGTGGGTTTATTTTATATTTTAAAGAGCACTATTCCTGAAAAAAATATTAAACTAAACTTTAGAAAATTAAAAACTACAGAGTGTCGTAACGGCCAGTACACTAGTATCGCCAGCGTAATCCTCATGTTTTTCCGAGACAAAAAAGTCGATTTTTTTTTCTCTATAGCGTATAGTTACCGAGATATTCAATTTTTAAATTTATGTTTTTGTCTAGTGTAATTTGATAAGGAATGTTTGGTTCAGCTAAGAAAGGTCTTGGCATGGAACCTAGATCCCACGTGGCGTATCAGGCTTATGGCATGAAAGAAGGTGTGATACTAGCCATCCATCTCTACGTACCACAATACTCCACGTTCACTCACCACGTTCTTATAGACCATTAGATTCTTTTTACACTAAATTATTTAATTACTTTGCATGGAAAGTCTAACTTTTTATTTAGAGAATATTCAGCAAAAAGTTATTAAACTGTTTTGTTCTATTCAATCCCAATAATCATTACCCAAATTTAATGTACTGCCGGTTACGATACCCAGTATACGTGTAAAAGTAGAAATGTCAGTTCTAGCTTTGATTTTTTTAATCATTATTGTAATCTAAAGGGCAATTAATTTATGTATGTATGAATTCTAATAATATAATGTAAATGAATATCAAACGTGATGGTGATACATTTAATATGGAAAAAACGATACAAATATTATTTGAAGTTTAATTAAACATCAACTTTGTTTGAATATTAAGGTTTATAAATTTTATTACGAAATTTTACTATGATTGGCAATATAAATGAAATGGCAATCGATAACAGTCCTTTGTTTTCACCAACTGAGCCATTATGGCTCCCAATTCCTGCGCTCAAACTCGTAAACCACTGGCTCCGTTCACATCCTGAGCTGTGTAATCAGTATTGTGCTCGCGTCCCACTGTAAACATAAACCAATATGGCTAAAGCTAATGTAAAGTCTTACAACGCACGTTTTCTAGAAACGTGCGTTACCTTGTTATTCTTCCAGTTATTTCATACAATCTGTCGGGCATGTCAATTGGTGTAAAATTTATTTTTTGCTAACTATCTTCTAAACTGACGTATGTCGTAATATTAAAAATAAAAAACAAATATTTCGTAATTATTTTCCATGCAGAACATAGTGCTATATTCACAACACAAATGTTGATATATAGTCATATTCAAATATCTGATATTTTGTCTATCAGATTTTTATGAAAACCCATTTTACATATTTATAGTGAAAGAATTTGTAGGTAAAACGTTCTAAACGAATGTTGACAAACGTTACCAAACTTATCGGTGGTCTATAGAGCTGCATAAGGTTTTTACTCACCGACATGTGGTGATTTCTTTTCCAATGATTGTGGTGCAGGAAGATTCAGATAGGTTCTTGATAGAGCTTGTTCACGGCACTAATTCGCAGCACTGCCTACACTCTAACGTGCTCCCGTTAGGTTACTTGCCATTGACAGTGTACATGCGCTTCCCCTCAGCTAGAATCCAAAACACGATACAATACAAAGGAACCAAAAAAATACTGTCTTAAAAACTAAAGTCACTTAAAATAATACAAGTGGTCCAACAACGTTTCTTCTCCTTCATGTCGTAAGAGTAATTAAAGTTACTTATCATTTATAGTTCGGATTCCACGTAAAACGGTAGGTCCCAATCTTTACTTATTAGGTAGAAGGGTTAATCCCTTCGAACGAAAGGTAGTCGAAACGGCAATGGAATTGGTTTGTGTTTCCTTTCCAGTTCTACATAGCCGTGCAAAATAAGGATGGTCCTGGAATGTTCCTAGTTTTCATATTCTATTTCAACCAAATACCACGTATTAAGTTTGGTAATAACCATTCATGTCCAGTTAAATAAAAATAAATCTTGATAAAACCTATGATCTTAAGAATTATTTCAATAGTACGTTTTAAGAAGCACTCATTTGATTTTTTTTATTATTTTTTTATTTCAGGTTTATCAACAGTGATACATTTCAAAACATATTAATAAAAATGAAGCAAGAAAACAAGATGGAAATATTCACTAATTAAAGATAAACACAACATGATTATGTAATAACTTTCACATACTTATTAAAGATAAAGCTAATGTTTAAGATAAAGTAAATTAATGATAATATAATATATATTTAAAACAAAACAAAACAGAACTAAATTTAGACGATAACTGCTCGACAAGTACATTTTTTTTATTAGGCAGAGGTACCTAATGTATGTCCTGCAAATGATGTTGTAGTGCTCGTTAAGTATCATATTGAAATAATTTATATTAAAATTTAGATTATAAGTTCTAAGTTTCAATAACTTTTCGCAAAACTTTTTTGAAGGAAGTTAAGGAGGATGGTGGATATATATTGATGATGATGATGATTGATGATGGATCTAACATAGAAATTTTATAAAGGTGTATTTAACCAAATTGTGAAAATATTCATCAGAAACTTAAATATAAAAATACGATCGAATTTCGATCTTGAATATTATGAAACAGCTTTGATTCCAGTGTTTAATTGCTTATTATAGGTTTTAAAACAAAACGCACGTCGAAAAACGTCCTTTATTCAGTCGCAAATACTAAAATTTGTAGACGTCGCTTCTATCTAGAGAGATAACATTATTTGCGTCGCTTACGGCAGCGTCTCGTGTTTTAGGAATTTTAATCTAGTCCGTTTATTATTATATCTTTCTGTATAATCCACTAGGATATGCTGAAGTATATGAATTTATCCTCAAAAGTATTTTTGCGTGATCGGATTTTATAATAAACTGAACCATCTATTCAGGTTATGGAATTGTAAGAAATAAATACGTTCATTATCCTAACAAACAATTGATTACACACATATGTGTTTTATTTACTTGAATGTAATGTTGAATCTTGTAATGAATTGCTTGGGTTTAGTTTGGTTTTATGACGATAATTTATTCAACCTATGTAAAACCATAGAACCTGACAAGATAGATTATTTTGAACCTAAATGTTCAATAATAATAGTTAATTTAAAAATAAATATTACTAGCTGAGGTATCCGGCTCTACTCGGGGCAATGTCGTTTTGGACTGATGTCGGACTGAATTATTTTATGAGTTCCCCATACGAAATTTCATCCCCTATTTTACCTCTTTTGAGTTTAATTTTCGGATCAAATGGTAGCGTATGTTATTGTTCAAGGTCCAGACTACCTCTGTATCGATATTCATTCATATTGGTTCAACGGTTTAGGCGTGAAAACGTAACAGACAGCGTAACTTTCGCATGTATACTATTAGTATGTATTTAAAATGATGTATGGAACTAAAAAACCTTTCCATTCATTAATCTTTTTTTTCTGTAACAATAATACGTACAATGCGGTCGTCCATCTCAGTGACTGCATTTTTTGTGAATTCAGGGAAAAATCATCGTCAACAAACAACCGTTGGACGGAAAACGCATTCGAACCCCATTTATGCATCAAAAACAAAAGAACATTTGTATTGATAGCGCTCTCACAGCAAGTCTCGCATCGCTGCACCCGTGTGACCCCTCCTCTGCGAACCGCTTACAAATAGTCGGATCTATAACTGAACCGCTTCACATATGGCTCTCAGTTTCACATAATAGCGCCATATTTGAAAATACAACGGTAATTTCAAAGATTTTTCTTTTTTATGCTATTTGTGTTGGCACAAACACCATTATTGCATCTGGTCATTAAGTGCGATGTTAACACAACATCGCACTTATTTCAGCTTATTTCGCACTTGTGACCAGAGGGGTGAGCAGTGGGCATTTCATGCCTAAAACTTGCGAATCACTCAACCGATTTATATGCGAATTACGTATAGCATCTGAAACTGAAGTCTATCATATGTAGATACCATAATGGTAATGTTGATAATTTTTTCAAAGATTTTCGAACGACTTTTTTGACGTAAGCAATTCATTGGACAGGATAAGGTGGTAAATAAAAAGACAAAAGGTGGTGATGCTCTCTAAGGAACTATGCTGCTGAGGAATTGGCGAAGATAGGATCCGACAGGACCTCTTAATTCTAACTGGCTACATACAGGTAAGCAGGAAATTACCTGTCCTGTACCATCGAAAATTAAATCATTGTCCGCCTAATAAAACACCTATATAATGTAGGAATAACACACAGTCTATCATTCATAGTTGCGTGCAGGCAGCAGAAATACCCGCCCGTGTAATATTGAAATGCAGGAGCATGACCAACCAACCGGCATTGATCCCGGCAGGATCCCTTTCAAAAGTCTGTTGCGAAACTCTAAACCTTTTGAACTTCTGAGATGAGATGGAATGGACCACACATATGTACAACTACCTAATGTCGAATAAATAACAGTATATTATAAAAAATAAACCTATACACGCACTTACGACACTATTTTACTATTGGGATTGTAAAAACAGTTCTGAAATCAACAACCGCATTTTACGAGGACGCATCTTTCCTGAACCGCATCCTGTGGGAGAAAAGTAGCGTGGTGGCCACCCGCACACGTCAGGAAGTCTCCATCGTGGTGAGTCGCCTCACCTTCTTTTATCCTAACCCCTAGAAGATTGTGCATTGCATGGGACCACATACCGTTTATTTTTGCAAACCTATATAGGTTTCCCTTTTACAAAACCTTTACAAACAAAACCCAGCGACCTACCCGCGCCGCCAGGTACCCTAATGAAGCGATCTAAAAAGCATTTCCAATGCCAGATTTTGGACAAAATAATATCGTCCTAGAGCCCCCGACTTCAAGCCGGACGCAGCGCCCCACTTCGACCCGCGATAGCTACCCGCTGAGCGGTCCCCGTTGCGCAACCCCGTTCATTACTCACATGCGAGCGCGCTGGCGGCAGATCCAGGCGGCTAATCCTTGCCAATGAGGGAGCCGGCACGACCGAACGTTATGACGACTCTGATGCCTGGATCAACTTGCCTAGTTAGGCGCCCATTACACTGGCGTCTGCTGAAATATAGATATACTAGCTGAGCTCCGCTCGGGTCAATGTCGTTTCGGACTGATATCGGGCTAAATTATATGATAGATAGTAACACAAAGGCTAGTCCAAAAGGCTAAATTTTTTCCTACTTACTTGATATTTTGGACAATTCACACAATATATTTATATATTGTGGCCTATGTGTTATTCTGATGTATAAGCTATATTATTGTAAAGTTTCATTAAAATACATTCAGTAGTTTTTACATGAAAGAGTAACAAACATCCATACTTACAAACTTTCGCGTTTATAATATTATAGTAGGATTTAATAATACAAAACCATATTCCAAAACCGTATTTTGATAAAGTAGTTAAAACATTAAATAACTAAGTTATACAAATAACCTAGCATACACACCCTATCTCTCTCTCTCACACACACACACACCCTCACACCCTCACATTCTCACCTTTTCACATACCCTTAGGTACATATCATTAAAACGAGTCAATTTTATGCAAAATTTAGAAGTAGATTGAGTGGATACATTTTTTTGTTAAATTTTTCAAAGTGAAACTTTATTATTAGCTCTATTGTTTTAGTTTTTAAATATTGTATAATTTAGCTGTTAAATATATATGTAAATAAATAAATAAATCAATAAATAATAGCTGAGGTTCCCGCCTCAATTCAGATCAGTTACGTTTTGGGCGTTCACCTGAGCGGAGCCTGGTAAATGTTATCAGAAACCTTCGCGGGCAAGTTGCTCGATAGGTCGGTTTAAAAATAACTAATTCAAAAGCATATTTTGTTTGCACTCATTACCAAGTTGCAAACGAGTGTTGTACCTATACGTAGTATGTTTGTACACAGTTAAGTTAATTAATTGTTTTACCATGTGATATGTGTATATATCTAACATGACAGTGGAATGAGCACCTTATATTAGGCAATAGGCGGGTCATCGGACACTTCCAAACCCCTTCATTTCAGCTGAAAACTCAGTTTAGCGGTAGCACTTACAAAAATAATCAGCAACACGCTACTTCCACAGAGGTAGGCAGAACTGTTTTAGGCGTGAATTATAACTTTTGGATGGTCGGAGGAAGGAGATTTAGTTCATTACAGCTGTCATACTTTGGTTTTATTTTATAGGAATAATCTTTATTTAAAGTGAAACCTATAAATGATTTACACAATGTTGGTAAAGGTCTTTCAAATTCATAAGCGAAGAATGCTTTTCTCAAATTCTTAATACAGAGCAGTTATATTTTTTAATGTCAAGATATCGAACGGAGCTTACCAATTGTCCAAATCAATAGCCATTTTAATACGCGGAACACGCAGATTTGTGAGTTATTTCAGTGCAAATACATACAATAACATTCAAGAACTCACACTGGAAATCACATACAAATTTTCCACTGAGGACTCGTGGTCAGACCGATCTATCATGCTAGTGTTTATGATAGTAATACAAGAATGCGAGCTGTTTCATGGTTCGGAATTCATGTAAATCTGTAGGTGGTAGGGTTTAAGCCCGCCTAGGTGGTGCCATCGCATTGGATGAAAAGATGGTCGCAGCGGCAATGCAAAATTGTCCGTGTTTTCGATCCACTTCAATGTAGCCGTGCTTATAAAGGGAAGGTCCTGGCATGGCACCTAATTCCTTCGGGAATGTGGTGTATTGGGCTAATATCATAACGGTAGTTGTGTGGTGTTAGCCATACATGTCAGGTCAGGTTGCATAAAAACAAATGTACTCGTAGCAGTCCGGATCTAGGGGGGTGGGGGCCAACCGGGCGCCAAATACACCAATAATTAGTTTGAATAAAAACTTGTTTCACAAAGCGTCTAGATTGACTACACTCCAGATGTATTTCATACCATCTACGTAAAAATGTGGCCTCTCTCAATGGCTTTGCGTTTTCAAATATGTCGACTGGGCATCTGAAAAAAAAATGGAGCCGATTTAGCTGGAAAATATTCAAAAGACTTGAAATCAGTTGATTTTGTTTCAGAGAATAAGTGGCTGAAAACTAAAGATTGACGAAATTTCTTGATTCTCTGTTGTCCTTCCTGGTTATATGTTTCCTATATTTAATTTTATGACACACAAATGAAAATGGTCATTAGCTGATAGGTAATAAAGAGGTAAAATGTATTAAGTGGTCCTCATTTTACCGGAACAAATATTTCAATAATAAATAAAAAAAAGCATTTATTTTAGTGTTATGTCTGCCTACAGAACATGTTCTGTAGGCAGACATAATATTAATAACAACGATTGTTGTTTTTGTGTTTGTTGTAGAGACAGCACCATAACCAATTTATTTTAGTGATCATTCTGAAAAATATTTATTTTAAAACTTAGCGTGGGTTACGTCTGCTTACGTAATTGGGTATACTTTTTAATTGTTTAATTATAAAAGTAATTAAATAATACAAATGGGGCCACTTCGCTTAGATTTATCGTCAGCAAAATTGGCGAGTTGTTCGTAGCTTCCGCGAATCCTTCGGCGCTGAAATACTCTAAAGGGAGCCTTGAGCGGCGCGTCGCCAGCACGAACTAATGAAATATTGTTTAATCTGCCAGCAGCCAGTAAAAATAACGGAATTTGCGAAAGGGCGGATTTTAAATAAACATGCCGAGCAAATAATCTCGGTCTCCGCGGGACATCGCCGTGAAGTTGACGATTCGATATCAAATGTCTACATGAAAGGTTTTCAATTCATTTTTATTCATTTAATATTCATTTATTTAGTTAAGTAAAAAAAAAGTAAAATTAAAAAACATTTATTGAGTAATAATGTACATACATAGTGAATACTGTCCCCTGCACTGACTGTGCTGCAGAGAGCAGTGGACTGTTGATTTTTACACGGGTAAAGTTAGAGCAGATTTTAATGCACTAGTTCAGATATATTGTTATTAGGTACATTATATTTATTTTCTACTATGTGTTAATACTATGAAGTCCAAACAAACAACATAAGATAAACTATAAAACTACAACAAAAATAGCAAAAATAGCAGGTACCTAGGCGTCGTGTTTCATTACAAGAATAGAAGATAGAATAAGAGTGTGTTTTGTGTGTAAGGGTGTTAGGTTATTTGTGAGAGTGTGGTTGTATTTGTTATGTGGTATACGTGTGTAGTAATGTGTTTTATGAATTTTATGAGAGTATTTTTAGCACCTGCTCAGTTTCATCATAATTTTTCATGCATAACCAATTTTGTAGTGATTTCTGAAACTGTTTTCGTGTCATATTCTTAAAGTTTGCATAAGGATCCATCTTGTTTAATTTGTATTAGTACCTATAGGTACATTACATACACTCAGATACGTCAGATGGTTGCAAGAAGTAACATACAAATATGGAATACACATCTCAGATCACATAAACATGTCTATTATTATAAAGTTTTAATTTCATCATCAGCTGTAAAGATGCCTTGTCATAAATAGAGAGTCAGATAAAAAATAATACATTAATGATTAGATTGTCCAATGGAGAGAGATCGACTCTTTTGTAGACTAACTTTTTAATATCGTCAGCTGTGAATAGGCTTTGTCAATGATTAAAAATAGGTTAAATTCAAGAAAACATTACACAACTGTTGGTGTTATTGTTTTGGAAGGTATTTATATCTCTTGCTCCCACATGAATTTTTTTCTATGGTTCTGTACTGTCTCATAGTTGTGCTCGTGTTTTAAATACCTTTGCTGTAGCTACAGTTGCGTAAATACGTATTATTCAGAAATGTATCTTGCAAATTTTTTTTTACTGGACCACGTCATGATATTAGCTCGTCATACCGCATTCTCTAAATATATTATGTAATATGCCAGAACCTTCCCATTATGATCACGGCTACACTTAATTTGATGGAAAACACGGATCGTTTTTGATCGATCAACTTTCCATGCAATGCCGGAAAGTACCGGCCTGAGTGGGCTCAACCCTGTCACCTAGTAGGTGAAGGGGACTAACAGTTTTACAGGAATTCTGAACCATGGAACAGCTCACATTTATAACGAAATGCACTTATCTAATTCAGAAAGAAAAAGGAAGTGGCCCATGAACAAGGCCGAGATTTGAACCGGTGACCTTTGTCATGCCAGGCAAGTTCACGTACCTCTGAAATATGACCCATTCAAAGAAAGGCAATTATTAATAAAATTTTAAATAAAAATCACCAGAAGCGTGGTCTAATTATGTCTTTAATATCCCCCCTCACAGTTATCAGTTAATTTTAATTTTTATTGGCAATATCTTCGTTTGTTTTTTTTATAATTAATAATATGTTATGTACCATATTTTATTGTTATTATAATTAATAAGTTTATGATGTAGTATTTCTTTATTACATATTTATATGTATACAAGTAGTTAAGTTTATTTAGCATTATGTAGTAATTATGCTTGATTTTAGAGTAATTTGTCACTAAAACTGCTACTCGCACTACTGCTCACGATACCCAAAGATAGACTGCTAGAGAATGCCTCCGGCAATAAGTTGTACTTTACAGTAGTACTTTTTGCAATAATTTTTTTTTGTAAGTGCAATAAACATGTATATGCATATAATAAAATAAATAGTCCCGCCGCACATCGCCGACGAGCAACGCGTGAGATCGGCGCGCGGCGGGCCGTTACGAACAGTAAATACTCGTTATCCCTAATATAGCCTAAAGGGATGTTATAAAATATTGCGCCCTACGCACAACTGTCGGCCGTACGGTTGCCCTCAATTTGTTTCGCCCTGCCGCGCCCATTGAGCTTTTTACTTTCGCGCTGGCTCCCCTTTCGTGGCAAAAAATTGTAGATTGTCGGGTTGTTGACGATTTCTCCCCTATAATGTATGGCGCGATTACGCCGACGTGGTTGGTTATATTCTTGGGGCTTACTCCGAGCATTTGAAACCGTGTTTTGCATCTTAGAGATCGTTACGTTGGAACCCAATGTAAACATGTTTTGTTTGATTTAGCGCCATGAACGTGTAGGTAAAACAGGACATGTTCAACTGCCCTCATAGAGGACCCAATGCTGTACTTTGGTGGAATCACAGAAGCTGCAAATGTATTCTATCATTTTGCGGTACGATAGCTGTTGTAAGAGCGATTAGCTTGCAAGCATATACGGCGGAAGAAAAAATAATCAGAATCGTATAACATTTTACAGAAAACTTATTTATTTATTTAAGGAAAAGACACAGAAACAAGTATACAAATACATACAATGCAAACAATACCTAAATAAACTTAACTTGTTTTCCACCGAAATTTACACATCTAAAAAGCAAGGTACGTGAAGAAAGATAAAATAAAAACAAATAAAATAATACACTGAAATGAAACAATAGTAAATTCGTAATATTGGGCACACATTACAATTTAAGAAATCTGTCACCCGAAATTACTGTTTTGAACAGAAATTCTAAAGTAAGGCTTTAATAATGTTTAACGTACTAAGTATGGGTTATTAGCTACAATATAACAACAAAACAGCTTGTTAGATTTTCACTGTAAACCATCCAGCCGCAAACTTTCCGTTGAATATAATAATACACTCATGTAACAAGAAAGCACTTCGCTTTCGCAATCGACCTTGAAGCAAGGACATATTGAAGAAATAACGCTGCTGCGTGAATAATTTTCTTTTAAGTATAGTGCAAGGCTTACGTCGAACCAGCAAACAAAAATTTCACGGGCAGTGCGTCTCATATCGCAAGTCTACCAAATTTTAGATCAAAATATTACCGGTGAATTTTTTTCCTATTTGTTATAATATTTTCTACCATCGTTTAAACATAATATTTATTGCTTCGCAAATTTTGTTTTCTTTTTATACTGTTTTTGAAGCACGATGTAAATTTTTCTCATTTCAGCACACACTGCCAGTCAAATTTGAAAGAAAATACTTAACTAGAGACGTGTTGACACAACCTACATTTCATGGTCGTATTACCACCATTGCTACCGACAACTGGAAACATTGTAGGCCATCAGGTGAGGGCTAGGCCGCCGATGCTCGGAAGCCCACACACGTCCCACCTATAAGGTTCCTTTAAGTGCCTCCGTCGAAAGAATATGGAGACATAAAGGTAAATATCCGGAACGACAAAGTCTCCGAACTGTGAGGACAGTAAGCCGCTGGCGCGCCGCTCCGATGGGACCGAGCAGTTTGAATATCGATAGAGCAGATAAAATCGAATGAATCGATTTTACGAAACGCTTGATTGTGCTGTGAAGGAAATTCTCCTATGGAAACTTACTTTGGGTGCTTACATTCCATGCATAGTTTGTAGAGCATGGTAAAATCTGCTTCTTATTATTTCATCGCAAATTATAAACAATTTCGGGTAACTTATTGTTTATTTAATATAGATTACTCCTGCATTGCGATAATTACTGAAGTAGAAATATAATCCGGGTTAAGTTTAATTTACATAACGATCATCGTTAAACAAAAAGAATAATATATTTAACAATAAATAAGAAGATAGTTAAATGATATTGTAGATTTATTTTATTGAAATTATTACAAATACATAAATTCCGAGTACCTTGGAAAATAGCGTATTTAAATAAAAAGAAATGTAACGATTGCCATTACTGGCTCCCATGCATAGGTATTCGGTATCAGGATACCCAGCGGTTGACTTATATCAACCTATTTTCCCTCAATGTTTTTTTCAACCAGGTAAGTAAACTGTTTCTAGCTTAAGCATTTTTTTTCATTTTTACTTACATCTTTTATTCAATGAAAAGGTACAGTCCAATCTGTTAAAATTCCTGTAACTCTTGAAACTGGATAGTTGCACGACTGATTTGTAGTCAGCCGTAATATTCAATCAGTTAAGATGACCGGTTTCAAATCATCTGATCCGTCACACGTGTTATTTTTACAAAGCGGTAATGTTCAATCGGTTAAAATAACTGTTTAATACTAACTGTTTCGGCTCATTCAACTAACAGTAATACATTTATAGTAATGAGAAATACTTTACCATAATGACTGAATTTTAACTGTGCTGAAACAGTTAACAGTTGCACAACATTTTTTTCATCGTGGTATCAACCTGGGCGGAATGAATCCCGCATCTACAGTTTTATGTGAAAACCAATCTAGGGCTAACGGTCGAACGGTCACCTATCCAGAATCCGAACGCGCCTAGCTTTACAGCCTCATCGAAGATCGTTCTACCGTCGAGATTTCTACCGTTGGACATGCAGTACACCAAACGACTGTTTGAAAAGCGTACCTACCCCCAATTTCCAAAATATAAGGTAGTGGTATAACATTCAAAGAACTGGGAAATCAATGGAAGGTTCATTCCAGCGAGCATAGAAGTTTCTTCCATACGCGCTGCCTGGAAGTTCTCTGTACTATTTTAGCCACTGGCTTAGTTAGGCTTAGTAGCGATTATGACGTCATAACTTCCAGATGCGACTGACAAACGGTCCCTGGCGGCCTTCATATGTACTGGGTGGGGCGAGCTCTGCTGAAATGTGCTAATTTATGCAGACGCCATATTTGGTTGGGTGAAATAGACAGGGTAGCTCTTTAAGAATAAGTATTACTGCAAAGGGTACATTATTGGGTAGCACAGTATGGACTTTTCCGAGAAAATTTTTTTCAAACAAAAAACAACGTGCAAATATGGCTACTTTTTACCCGACTGCGAAAGAAGGAGGGTTATGTTTTTCGAGTGTATGTATGTATGTATGTATGTATGTATGTATGTATATATGTATGTATATATGTATGTATGTATGTATGTATGTATGTATATTTCTTTGGCACGCCCTACAGCCTAAACGGCTTGATGGATTTTGGCTTGAGAGGTGTCGTTAGATTCGTCTTAATTGTGAGAGTGACACTGGGTATATCAAAATTATAAAAAAAAATCATAGCCGATTTTTGGCGCCAAATTATGTGTTTTCAAATATATTTTTCCTTGAAACCTATCGAGTGGGGTATCAAACTAAAGGGTTTTCTAAATAGTTTACAAAAAGGAATGCAACTTATATGTTTAAGTGTAATTTGGAATGAGAAATTCCAAAAATCATCAAAATATTCAACGTTAAAAATGAATTCAAATGATTTTTGTTTACGCAAGCGCGCTTGTCACACCAACTCAGGTCATATACTCCTCTTTTCACTACCTCCAGCTATATGGAATGTAGTTTCGGTTACATTGCATATTTATATGGTGTAACCGAAAGATAACTTTGGGATGTCTATAACTGGAAGTGGTGGATCCGGGCGATAGTCAGATAGATTTTCGAAATTCTCGGACGCCGCATAGACCGACATCACCGGCATACTAATAGCTTTACTAAAGATAAGAAAAAACTTTCTATGAAGATGTCGTCAGCCCCCTGATGAGGGCTTCTGTTACATAGGGTACATAAGATATGATCGTCATCATAATATCACTGATCTTTAACCGTGCGTCCTTGGGATCAGTGGGACGGAAAAGCACGGCCATGCCAAAGTTGGGTTTATCATCATATATCACATATTATAAACCCGTTAAATTATTCAAAATAATAAACCAGGAGTTTATCTACGGATTAAATCATGAAAAGTTATATTTTGATGGGCTTTGGAGGCAAGAAAAACAATAAACGCTCAGTTGGGATGTAACAGTTTATAAGCTTCAAGGTAACACATTCGATCGGGCGATTGTGGACCTCGGGCCCACATATATTTGCAAACGATGAATCCAGGTCTCTTTCGCCGCATCCAGTTAAAGTTCTAATCTGTGAAACTGGAACTTAACTAGCACAATAATTAAATAAAAATGGCTTTAACAATGTTTTTGACTCACATTCAAAGCTGTCAGTCAAGAGACAACTTCCAGTCTAATGAAGTAGTGGATATAAATATTATAATCATGGTTATTATGGAGTTTATTGAATTTTAACTAGCAGTTAGTTTATACATGGATGAAATCCTGTGATCAAAGCGATTGCTACAGGGTCCGTCACTCAAACTGTTACTTCTATTTTCAAAATAATAATGACATCGCGCCAAATTTTGGTGAAACGTCAATTTGTTTCATTGTTTTTAAGTGGGTGAAAAGAGCGGAAACAAATTTGAATTGTATAATAAATTTTCGCAATGGATATTAAACCTTACATTGTGATCGTTTTGTATTTGACCGGAAAATCACAACCAGTCATCGCTCGGGAGCTCCGACATTTACGTGTGAACAAAAGTTTAGTGCATCGAACCATTAATCGTTATAACCTAACAGGGAGCATTGCTAAACGGCATAGAGGCGGTCTTCCGAAAATAGCAGTATCACATGATATGGTTCGAGTTAAAGGCTCGAATTCAAGGAAATGCTCACCAGTGTTCTGCAAAATTTGCGAAAAGTCTGACAATACCCGACTCAAGTAATCGGCGCATACTGAAATAAAAAGAAATGCAACTGAAGCCCTACCAATAAAATACAAAAATTACAGCATTTATTATATGTTCAGCGCAGAAGGCAGTTCGACTACAAAGAGCTCAAGCACTGAAAGTCTTGCGTGGCGATCTGGAAAACATTGTTTTTTCAGATGAAAAAATGTTTACTGTCTAACAGTATATAAACAAACAACATTTTCGTGTTTGGCTACAGGGCAAATCCAACGAAAATTTAGACGATGGAGTAAGCAATTCGTAAGCAAGCGCCCGCTTCTGTTATGGTCTGGGCTGCAGTGACCGCAAATGGTCGCTATTTACGCGTGTTTATCGAGAAGGGCGTCAAAGTCAACCAGCAAGTGTGTGAAAAAGGTGTTAAATGAGGCGCTCATACCATGGGCACGTAAACAATGCAGTACGAAACGCTGGACGTTCCAACAACACTCAGCATTGTCTCAGAAAGCTCTTATCCATGGATCAAAGGAGGCTATATCGAACAATAACAATTATTGTCTTAAAATTAAATGTTTTATTGTGATATCTTTTTTAACGAACCATACTTCAATTAACCAAACAACATCATTTTCAATTGGTAACACTTCGAGTGACGGATCCTGTATATATAACCACTGGATTTGAGTGTCGAACAAATTTGTTTGCTTACAAATTTAGTGTAACTGTAATAAACGATGATGAGAGGGAGATACTAAAAAAAACATATATAGGGTGTCAACGGAGATATGGTCCAAAAGCTAGCCACGTATTCCTCGGCATATTTGGTGCTAAAAAGGTAGATGATATTTTGGTTGTACGACTTGAAAAATATCCTCCCCATACATTTTAAATACCTACACATAAAATGTATAGCCTTTTTGTTTCAAATATGCCAAGGAATACGTGGTTAACGTTTGGACCATACCTCCACTAAAACCTTGTTTATATCGGTCATATAATCAAAATTCGTTGAATGAGGGAATTTCATTCTATGAACTGGTGACTTCATTAAAGCCTTAAATATAACGTCAAGAAACTTTTAGAAGATGTAGTTTTGTTTTAATATCAATCAAAACACTCTATTTGTTACACCTCGTGGTGTAGGGACTAAAATATTGCCTTTCATGCAAGAGGTTATGGGTTCAAATCCTCGCATCGGTTATACACCACTTTATTTTGCGAGTTGTTCATGGTTCGGAACCCATGTAAAACTGTAGGTCACCTTACCCTACCAGGTGACAGGGTTAAGCCCGCCTGGGTTCGTAACATTGCATTAGGAAAAACTATGGTCGAAGTGGCAATCAATCATTGTCAATATCCGTGTGCAGCCGTGATTCTGTATAAAGGAAGGTCCTGGCCTGTCACCTAATTCCTTCTGTAATTTGTTGAATTAGGCTTATATCATGACGGTAGTTGTGTTATATTAGCCATCCATGTCAGGTTCCATAATAATACCTAACCTTACGTTCGTTGGAATGTATTAACGTGCAGATGTTTAAATGATAAATGCATGCTCTACGAAAACTAAAAATAATTAAAATAAAAAAAATAATTTAAAAAAATAAAAAACCCGACTGCGAAAAAAAATTAAACTTAAAATTGACTTAGTCAAGGAACTGAAAAGATAGAAACAAGTTGAAAAATTAAATATTTGTTGTGTTTGAATGATCATGGTTGACAGTGTTCACAAACGCAGTCGGAGGCATAAGATACATTAACTACGATTTATATTTTCTATTGTGTGCCTATGCAAATTTCACGATGATCGGTTGAGTACGCGAAACAGACAAACTTACTTTCATATTTATTATATGACAGTTAGGAGATTATAATTTGTATCAGTAAGTATATTTTTGCTATACCCATATCACTAAGAAAATCGTTAGTCATTAATAATGGAATGTATTGGGAAATATATAATATATCATTATATAATTATTATTGTGCATCAAATACATTAACTATGATTTATATTTTTTTGTTATTAAATTCATTGAAAGTGTACCTATGCAAATTTCATGATGATTGGTGACACCGAGAACGAGAAAAAAAACCTCACTTTAGATATAAAAATGAAAGGTAGGATATTGGAATCATCCCACCACGTATTTTCTTGCTCCACCGAAATAATCCATAAAATCGCTACTAAATCCACAGTGAATACTATGGAACGTCAGCCTCGGTGGCCCAGTGGCGCGACACTTCGGCGATCGCTCTCCGAAGTTAAGCAACGCTGGGTCCGGTCTGGTCTTGGATGGGTGACCATTCGACCGTTGAGAGAGGCTGGCCGTGGTTCGGATTCCACGTTAAGCTGTAGGTCCCCTTCCTTACTTACTAGGTGGTAGGGTTTATCCCGCCCGGGTTGGTACCATCGCATTGGATGAACGATGGTCGAAGCGGCAATGAAAATTGTCCGTGTTTTCCATCCAGTTCAATGTAGCCGTGCAATATAAGGAAGGTCCTGGCATGGCACCTAGTTCCCATGTGGTGTGTTGGGCTAATACCATGACAGAAAGTGTAGTATTAGCCATCCATGTCCAGTCACATAAAAAAAAAAACTATTGTCTTCACCTGTCATGTCACTCGATGCCCTAATTCTGCCACCCTCAGAACGTTCCGGCCCTTGTCTCGCCCTGCAACGCCCCAGTTCCGGTAAGTTCGGAACAGTTCTAAGCCTCCGATCCCGACAATGGCCAATTCCGGAAGTTGTTAATTTGTCCCGGAACTTGAGACACCGCCGGGGATAGTGTCGCAAGTTTTGAGCCGCCGCGAGCAATGTTTTGTCTACCACAATTTCTCATTAAAGCGAAAATGATCACTCGATCAAACGTTGCATCTATTTCAATTAACATTTTCAAAAGCACCGATCTCAAGAATGCGTGCTTTTGGCGTTTTCTTTCTATGAAGTAATATTTCCGCCAAGAATTTGTAAATTAAAGATGTAATGGAGCGGCTCTTAGCTCAGGATAGCTGATTTATGTTTTATGATGTTTGTTTAATAATTTTGTTACTTTTAGTTTTCAAACGTCGCATGTTTTAATTTTGAGTAATATTTGCTTTACTTATTTACCTAACTACATGATGTTGTTAAATTATATAGGTGGCCAGGAAGAGATTGTCTCATGGCAATATGGTGGCCCATTAGTCAACTAACAGTTGTAACTATTAAGTCTACTTTAAGAATGTATGTAGAAGAAGTTTCTTATAATACACAGTTTTAGTTTATTATTATAAGGAACCCGGTCTTTCTTCTCGTGCCAGAGATCGTGAGCATAATGCATGCTACATGATATTGTCAAGAGCAAAACACACCAAATATGAAATAGAGGCCATGCCAAAACTTTCCTCTTAATAAACGACTGCATTAATCTAGACGCAAAACACAGACATGTTTTATTGCCGCTTCTACCATCGTTCATTTAATGCAATGGTACCAACCGGGGAGGGATAAACCCTACCACCTAGTAAGAATAGAAAGGGACCTATAGTTTTACATGGTACCCGGACCACGAACGACGATTTCCTTAGTCGTTTCCTGTCGTCAGTAGCCCCTCACTTGTATTATTTTTACGTGCCGGAACCCACACGGCACACTTCCATAGACATGATGGTAACGTTACGATTATCTAGTCTTAATACATATATATATATATATATATATATATATATATATATATATATATATATAATATTTATATATATATATGATATATATATATAAATATACGATAGAATCACCACACCTGGGACAAAGAATGATATCTCATAGTCATTGAAGGCAGGCATTATATTCATTTCAGGTTATCCGACGACATCTATGTATATTGGATCATTGTAATGAGATTTTGAAAATAATCAGAAAAAGCTTTTGCTCGTGAAATTCGTCGGAAACTTTTTCTGATTATTTTCAAAATCTTGTAATCAGATCTTCCATGTAGATTTCATTGGATAAATGAGGTAACCGTGATGTCGTATCCTTAAATACGTAAATATATGACGCGTAATATTACGTATTAATTTTCGACTAAAGAGGCCAGAGAACTTTTACGGTGACAACCCAAAGCTATAGCCACCGAGGCCTCACAATTTGAATGTAGGAAGGTCGAGAAAATATTAAATTGCAAATAAGGGTTACTTTTCGAAGGGTCCAAGCGGATCCGAGTCCCTCCATATTTTGACGTACGACGAATAGAAGATGCGGCGCCGGGTGGACACACATTACCTTATTTACATGTTATTCCCTCACAAGGCGATATTGACTTTAAATAACACAGGCAGTCCACGATCTTGTGATGTAGGCTTACGTTTCATATGTGCAAGAAAATTTTGCCCAACACACTACATGGGAACTTGGGGCAATGCCTACACCAAGTCCAGAACCTTCCTTATAGTGGCTCATGCCAAAATAAATTACTTCTCGAAAATACATTTTGTAACATTACATTTTGTATCTTTACTACTTTTATGATAAGTACTACTTGTAGTATGAAATTACTAACCAATCAATTTTGATTTGATACAATTTCGTATCAATAATGACGAGGGCTCTATCCACCGAATTTTTTTTTAGTTTTTGTTTTAGTGAAGCATTATGAGTTTTTGTCGGTATTGGTCTAAATCTCATATAGGAATCTATTATTACTTTATTGATAGGGCTGCTCTCAAACCATTTATTTATTTATAAGTTTTAGACAGGCAGCACATGCTGATGTGTCCAAATCCAGTGTTCCAAATTAGTTGCTAAGTGGTTTTTAATATTTTTTTTTTCTATTTTTCTTAACATTCGATTTTGTTTGACAGGGTTATCCAGTCTATTTTTGAATTGGTTGGTGGTCGTAGCGTTAATCACATCTTCTGGGAGTTTATTCCATGCCTCTACTACTCGGTTGGTTATGTAGTTTTTGCGAGTATTTGTTCTAGAGGCCAAGTGACTTGCGGTTTCATGTTGTGCCCTCGAAGATGAACATTCTGGTTGCGTGCAAATATTTCAATGAGTTCTGGGCAGTCGTACTTAAAGGTGAGAATTTTGTCAATTTTTCAATTAGGTCCCCTCTCTGATGGCGTGACTCCAGAGTAGGCAGGTTTAGAGCTTCAAGTATCTCTTGTAGCTCAGGTTACGTAGCTCAAGGGGGATCTTGGTGAATCTTCGTTGTACCCGTTCTAACTGCTGGATGTCTTCGGCAAATAAGGGTTGCCAGATCTGGAAACCATATTCCAGAAGGGGCCGTACAAAGGTTTTATAGATTTTGAGCATAACTTCTGGGGTCAGCATATGAAACGCTTTTTTAATTAAGTATATAAGAGAGTTGGTTTTTTTACAATTTACAATTTACCACTATACTCCTAATTTTCTGTAGGTGGTAGCATTTTAAGGGATATTTAACTATGTGATCAGCTGACTGTAGTAGTTTATGACAAAACTTATAGTATCAAAACCTAATGTGCAAGTGTTTCACAGTGTTGTGTTGCCACTGGAGCAGTGCATCGCTTTAAGGTCCTTGCTTACGGTGACGCTTGGCTCGGGTTATCTCTTTCCCTAAAATATGGTTGAAAGAGGTAATGGCTGTGCCCGGCGTGATGCTCGTGAACGGGGCTGTTTGTGGGGACTGGCCTGCTCCAATTGGCAACATATTAGTTGGAGGGGATTGTCTTTGCAAATTAAATGACACTTGGCATGAACTGTTGCATACGGCATGGATTGTAAATTTAGTGTATTCATGTTAATTTAGTGTTTACCTATGTTTTGTGTTAATATAATTGACAAACACTTTTGTTAACTTAGACTAAGTGGACGTTGAAAAAAAAACAGCGGAGTTTCTTTTCAGTTCTTCTTCGCTGTGTTTTGTTTTGCTGAACTATCCAATGCTAAAATGTTACAAATTCGAGTGCAGTATACTGTCTATAGATGATGAATTACAATAATCTAATAATCTAATCTAATACAATACAATAATCTTTACAAATTTTCTTGACACTGGCAAATTATACATTTTCGTAAATGATAAATTTGAAAATGAAACTCTCGTGAATTCTAATTATTCTTTGATAGGATTCCGTACCCAAAGGGTGCCAACGGAACCGTATTACTGAGCCTCCACTGTCCGTCCATCCGTCCGTCTATCACAAGCTGTATCATATGTACCATATCAAAGGTATGCAGCTGTAATTTTCACAGAGTGATTATTTATTTTGTCGCTATAACGACAATAGGTGAAAAAAAAAATATTTAAAATTAAACGGGGTCCCCATACACAAAAAAGTGTTTGTTTGTGTTTAATCTTGTACAATGGTACGGAACCCTTCGTGTGCGAGTTCGATTCGGACTTGACCGATTTTTGTTTGAAATATTTTTTTCTGAGAGAATCGGGCAGGAATATGCTTATAGTCATAGAGCTCATTCGACGAGATTTAATATAATTATAAAAAAAAATTAAAACCCCAAGAATCTTTTTTAATTATTTACTAGTACTATTGGTGAGTCTGTTTGTTCACGGGCAACAGTTTTTAATTGATTTGCTTAGTTTAAAAGGAATCTTTGAAAATGAGGCGAAGTCAGGACGGCCGCCAACCGCGGTCACTCAAGAAAATGTGCGAGAAGTCGAAAAAAGTATTCGTAAAAGCCGAAGAATTACATATAGTATATAGATCTTGAGCGAGAACTAAACATCGGATCAGCAGCATAGCAAACCATTATTAACGACCACCGAAACCACCCAACTACCAAACAAATCGGGATTAAACCTACCACTTAGGCAGTAACCTACAGGACATATTGATTCACGTGAAAACCGAACAACGAATGACGAAGTAATTTGTAATGGCAAGCTCGAGAGATATAAGGGAACTTATCACCATGTATATTATTTTATTACGGCCAACAATATTTCGTATCTATAGCCTGGCCTAATACCGTAACTTGAAAAACCTTTTATTCATGCCATATCGTGATAGAGAATGCAATAACGTGTTTGTAAAATGCGGCACACAATTTCGATATTTGTGAGCGTCGAGTTATATACAGCAGTCGGCATTACTCGCGTAGTTCAAAGACAACCCTCTTGAGGAAAACAGTGAAAGGAATCACATTTTAATAATAATACGCATTCCCTGTATTTTCTCTGCTTAGCCTAGTGGATGAAATTGAAACGAATCCATCTGCCCGGCGCGGTGACATGTCTAGTCGACTACTGACAGTGTGCTTGTGGAGTTTTTATTCACGTAGACAAAAGTAATACCACTTTAGAAACTCGTGTTTCTCGGCGCAGGGGAGCCAAAAATGGGCCCCGTGACATCCCCCGAAAATACAATGTAATTGGTGGCTACTCAACTAAGAATAATAAATAAAATGGTGGCGTGGTCTTCAGAACACGTAAAAAAATCAACACTGACACCCGCACAGAGAAACCTTTCGCTTATTTTGTTTTTAACTGGACGTAGAAGGCTTATACTACACCCACTGTCGGGATATTAGCCCAACATAATTCCCAAAGGAATAAGATGCCAAGCCAGGACCTTCCTTTTATGAGCTGGGCAAAATTTAACCGTTTCAATCATATTTTCATCAAATGCGGCGGTCTTAAATCTACGTAGATTCTATAGACGGCTTTTCAAAGCCCCTAGTTTGACTCGTCATCTGATTGACATTTACGCCAAACCAATCAGCTGGCGTAAATGTATAGATAATTTAAAAGCGCGCGCCCAGTCTTGTTTTGATTTGACAGCTTACGTAGCATTGCAGTAAATAGGTTGACATTGGCGTTTAAGGTGGCCCAACCCGACGGGCCTAACTCATTCGCGGGCACGGTACAAAACCGTGCTGTTGCGCTCTGGGACCTTCTTTGTTTCAAAGAATAAGACAGGCTCCGTGATGAGGAAGATGCAACATGTCCACAAAAAAGACAATGTGCATAGTGTATGATTTGGTAATATTCACGAAAATTTTAATTTCAAAACTAGTTGTAGCTAAAAGTAAACCACGACCGCTGTAGTCAAAAATCTAACAAAAACCAAATCGATTATAAACCTTGATTAAATGAGCTATGTCTGATGACTAATCTTTTTAAGATGTTCTTACTTTATCATTGCGTAATCCACCTCCAAAGTTATTGTATAAAACGCGCGAAAAATTCGAACTTTCGGACCTTATAACTTAGAAACCAAACACAATTTTACAATGCCAATGGTCATCAGACATCTAGTTCGATCAAATAAAGCTATTTTGTGCAAAATTATGTATTTCTGACAAGAAATATGGGCGTCATCTTCTTTCCCCTTTTGTATGGGGAGATGAGCGGGATGGGCCACCTTAAGAAGTGAAATCACAGAATAAGTAGTAAAAATTGTATGAGGTTTGACTTGTTTACGTAACTTCGAAGTTCCGCAAACACCAATTCAGATGAGAAGTCCGACTACCGTGATCAGGACATAAGACAGACGAACGGTTTTAATATACCAGACGGATTGTTCACATTATTTGTAGGTTTGTCCATCTGATTACCGCGGTCGTTAGACATGTTTGAAAAATGTTACAGCTTTTCACGCGGCAGGAAGAGAAATGCCCCGACGTCGTACGCAGCAGACGATTCTGCTGCGTACGAACGTGGCGGATGCCTCCATGACAACGGACTGAATGATCAGCTCGAAACGTCGGAGAATGTATATACGGAGAAAAGCCGTAACATTTTTCAAACATTTTGTCCATTTATCGAGTTTAATAATGATTAATACTTCAAATGTTAACAATATAGTTGAGTTTACATATAATGAACCTCCATTTATAAATTAATCAAAGAAACCATTAAATAATTGCGTAAAAAATATCTTCACACTCTTGTCCTGTGTATTATATGTAAATAAAGTGTTTAAGACTTCTCGTGTGAAACCCCCATTCTTTTTGTAGACATCCAACTTCCCGGAAGAGGGTGGTGACAATGGTATGTGACAGGTCATATTTCGGAGGCTTCTTATGGGTTGCTGATGGGGGAGGCTCGCTCAGACGTATCGTCAGCGCTCTCCCAGGACACGGCCCTCGAGGGAACGGGCGGAAAGGGCACAATTCTTAATTCGTCAATACAGTAAAAAAACGTTTGTGCACAACTTAGGTCATAATCACTCGTGTAATGAATATATAACTGAAATGATTGTGTTTTTTTAACTTTAGTCCGTATAATATTTATTTAATTGAAAATCACGATCTTCCTTATTTCGTTATTCCTTTTTTATCAAAATGTAAACCATTTTTTGTCTGATTTAAAAAAAGAAAGGTTAACAGACGTTTCAAATTCAACCGTTTTATATTACATCAAATGCTCTACGAATATTTTTAAAAGTAAACGGACTGCAAAACTCAGGCAAAAAATATTTAATTAGAAAACTTTTTTTTTTATTTAAATAAACAACGACTTGTGCTACCAAGCTACACCAAAAGAAACTGTTCAATGCGCCCAAAGTTTTATTTTATTCAGCCTGCTTTATGATTTACTGGTTTTGATAGAGCATCTGATGTAAAATAAACCATTGAACTTAAGCATAAATCGATTTGCAATTTTAATGAAATCGTTGCACCAAAAATATTTTTAAAAAATGCCGCAGAACATACAGAGCATATATTTAATTTACTCAACAATGAAAAGCTTAGGTCTACAGAACACATCATTAATATTTAGCTTCACTTGTTTATGTGTATTTCTGCAGTTTTGATGCGTGTGATGCTTTAATTTGAACTGAACGTTGATGGCTAATAGAATAGATGGCAAACACGGACAATGTTTAATGATGCCGATAATTTTTTTTTCTATATTTTATCCAATGCAATATTACTAAGAAAGTTAAAGTGCAGTAAAGTTGTATCTTACCTCCTATTGTCACACATATTTTACTTTAGTATTTGTTTTTTTTTAAAGAATAAAAAAAAGATATTTAATTCTTACTCAGTCGATGTCTAGGCTGCTTTCAACCTTCACATTTCAATCAATATTATTTGCGACTTCACAATATTCTGTGTCAGAATAAAACTTGTCAATTATGCCAAATTGAGAAAATCTCGAGATAAAAACATACCGTCATATATTGGTCAAGGCAAACTCGCCACGCACGGTAATTACGAATGGAGCGAGCTTGTTATAAACTGAGTTTCTGCGGGTTAGCAAGCGAGATATGCTTGAACAAACACGCTCAAACCCGGCGGAAGTTGTGCCACAAAGCATGGAAGCAACTCTGCCCGTTAGACAACTTCGGATGCGCTCATCCCACGGCGAAGTGATTCGGGCTCTGCAAACCGAACGTAGTGTATCCGGGGCCCAAATTGTCCTCGTATCGAAATGAACAGTGTAGATATGATTTAGTTATTATCGTATATATAGTATTTATTGTTATTATTTATACATAGTATCTTAAACACTGTGTTAGTTGGAAGCATTCATTACGGGAAGAGGGACTGTAGGAGAATTCCAAATGATGGGTGTACAGCCGGTGCCGAAATTGGTAGACGCAATACCCGCGAATGGTATGTTTTGCTGGTTCGGGTCCGGCCTTGCAGTATATTCGTAAAGTAGTTATTTTAACTTGGCTCTTTTTCAATTAATTTGTCCTTGTTTCACGGTTGATTGTACATACATACATGTCACATTCCTCAGTTGTTTTTGCTTTACTTTACAATTCGAACATTCTTGTTAAATGGGATAAAGTTCTCATAATGTCTATTACAAGAAGACCAATTAATCCAGCTGTGGTTACTCGATTTCAGAAAGTTACAGCAACCCATGGAGGTTAAAAAATTAACTTCTGCACCTCCATGCTGCAACCAAGTAAATCATTGCTGATTATTATTAGTCCAATTAATAATAATAATCAGCTGTCACATGTGACAGAATTTTCGCAAAATTAAAATTGTTTCATTGTTTAATGTTGCTGAAAGTTTTCGACAAAATCACATGTGACAATTCTTCCGGGATCTCACGGCCATAGATCCTCACCACTACAGCGCCACCCACGACCTTGTCTGCCTGCAAAGCGGACCAGCCGACAAGGGCCCGCTAACACCTGATGCGGGGCCCACCACTTCTCCGGCGTGCTTGAGGTCGGCGGGCTGCTGAGGGCATGACCTCCGCCGCAGGATCACCGAGGCGCCACGCACAACGCGATCTACGTGCCGGCGCCCAGCAGTCGGCGGATCCGGAGCTCACCGAGGTGAGGATGGTGGAGGCCTGCGTGTCAAGACCACCACCCATGGTTCGAAGCCTGGCTCACGTCGTCCCGGAGAGCGCCGCCACCACAGCCTGCACCCACCGGCGTGCTTGGACCATCAGAGGAACAAGGCGCTTGGTGGGGTTGGTGGTGGTCCATGTATCTGGTACCGACCCATCGTTCGAAACAACACCCACGTCATCTCGGAGAGCGCCGTCACTACCTGAACCAACAGGCCTGCTTGTCCCTCTTGACGCAGGTTGAGAAGACACTGTTTTAAATGTTACTAACTGAGGTACCCAGCTCCGCTCGGGTCAATGTCGTTTTTGACTGATTTCGGGCTGGTCAAGTTCAGCCTGCGTTTGCAATGTAAGTGGAAAAAAATTCCTTATTTACGACATCACATTAGAAACCTCAAAAATAACAGTATTTCTCCACTATTTAATGGATGTTATTATAAATACAAACCTTCCTCTTCAATCACTCTATCTATGAAAAAAAACCGCATCAAAATCCGCTGCGTAGTTTTAAAGATTTAAGCATACGTAGGGATATAGGGACAGAGAAAGCGACTTTGTTTTATACTATGTAGTGATTTTGAACATTAAACAACAGTGAACAGAAGAATAGTGAACATTAAATATACTCTCAACGTATATCTTACTATATAATTCACTCGTCCGGTCACAACTAGAATACGCAACGTCAGTTTGGAATCCGTTTTATAGTAAATATTCTCATTCTGTTGAAATGATCCAACGAAAATTTTTAAAGATTTTACATCGTCGCATGTACAGGCGAACCCTTTCGTATGAGTTACACCTAGACCAATTCTCACTATCAAGCCTCCACAATAGACGTATATTACTAGACATGTCATTATTTTTTAAAATCGTCAACGGTTTAGTAGATTGTCCTGATTTACTAAATCAAATGGGTCTGCGGACTCCGTCACGCTCGACTAGAAATACTCATCTCTTCCACTTGGATCTATGTCGAACCAACTCAGGTTTCCGTATGCCAGTCTGGCGTATGTGTAATACATACAATACTCAATTCGGTGACTCGGATGTGGACATCTTCTTCATGACGTCTTATCAATTTAAGAAAGCTGTATTGTGTACACTTTCCGCTTAGAAACAAATGGCCAAATACATATATTTTGTAATATATTTATGTATGAATATACTTTAGTTACTATTAATATACTCATACCTTAAAATAATCTAGTTCTGTCAATGTTATTTACTTATTTACTTTTCTTTGGTCCTATGTTCCCATACCATACTGTATTATACTATATTTTACTATATTGTATTACATCACATTACATTTTTCAGATTGCAATTTATTCGATCGGGATGATTCACTTAGGCATTGCAACGACGATATCGACTGTGGTTTATCGACTGTGGTTTGCTTACTAGCATATAACATCTTTAATATAAAAGTTAATCAATAGCTGTAAGTTTTTCTTATTTAGTTTCTACAAGATACATATACTGCTTCGTCCTACTACTTTTGCAAAACTTGCCCAGCGAGCAATGGAGCGAGCCATGCTGGGAATATCGCTACGGGATATGGTGCGTAACGAGGCAATCCGCCGACGTACCAAAGTAGTCGATATTGGACACCGGGTGGCTAAGCTCAAATGGCAGTGGGCTGGTCACGTCAGCCGAAGAGACGACGACCGTTGGAGTAACCGTGTCCTGCACTGGCGGCCGTGGACAGGAAAACGGAGTGTGGGAAGACCACCCGCCAGGTGGGACGACGACATCAAGTGCGTCGGCGGAAAGCAGTGGTTCCGTACCGCTGAGGGCCGGGAGGACTGGAGAAAAATTGGAGAGGCGTATGTCCAGCAGTGGACGCAAACACGCTGACTGACTGACTGACTGAGTAAGCTGTCAAATCAAAATTCGGACTCGCAAATGATAGTTCGCTTAACGCCCACTGCGCGCGCTTTTCAATTTTTTCATACATTTGAAAACGCCAGTCGATCGGTTTGCCGTAAACGCCAATTTAGGTGACAACTGAGACTTCGGGTACAGATCACTACTAATAATTATATGAAAAGTGTGTGCTCGCTCTAAGATCTAACATTTCAACTATCACGGCGAAATGTATAGTCTCTCTCGGATAAATCCGTTGGATGTTTTCCATCAAAGCACTGGCCCGGAGTTTATGCCTTCAGGCATGTCCCGATTTATTTGTTTTCCTACGTCACCGGATACATGGATGTTGATGGGAAACTATATCCCGATCGCTTCGATCCGTACCAAAACATGCTTATCAGATTTCGAGGACTGTTTGAACACGTAAAGGGGATGTACCTTACAGAACACATTCACTAATGCGTAATCATTTTATTCCCTCACGTCTTTATTTGATAGAAAAGGAATTCAAGAAATCCTTTCTAATATTTTAAATTTGAAAATGTATTTTTTGCATATATTTCTTTCTCGCGGAGACTGAGCAACAAATCGGCGTAATTTATAACGTCATCGACGCATTAAGATAGTTTATGGACCGAAGAATGAATTTAAATAGAGACAAACGAATTGATAACATCTTTGTACCATTATATCAAAACTATGGTTACTTGCAACTAAATATTTAAATTATCTTCTGATATAAAATAAGAAAATCATGATTTTGTTAATAAAATAACATTGTTGCATGCACTCGCCTTCAAAATGAGCTGTATTTGACAGTTCGAAACGTCGCCGCGTCGGCCACTAGGACCGAGAAAATAACTGTGGGAAGCCAATATCAAAACAATGTGTTTATTTTATTTTTTATTTTTTTATGCGACCTGACATGGATGGCTAATACCACACAACTACCGTTATGATATTAGCCCAATTCACCTCATTCCCGAAGGAATTATGAGCACGGCTACATTGAACTGGATGGAAAACACAAACAATTTTTCATTGCCGCTTCGACCATCTTTTTATCCAATGCGATGGTACCAACCCGGGCGGGCTTAAACCCTACCACCTAGTAGGGGAAGGGAACCTACAGTTTTACATGGATTCCGAACCATGAGGCAGCTCGCATTCGTGACGAAATGCACTTATCGAACTCTGAAAGAGAAAGACAGTGGTGCAAGTCGGTATTGAACCCGGGCCTCTGGTACTGTTGCGGCGTCGGCGTCGGCGTCTGGCGCCGGTTCAGGATGTCTTCTCTTCCGATTATGCCGCCGAGGTGAACCCGCATCCAACGGCCGCAGGGAAAGAAATTTAGAACCCTGCGGCGGCGGGAAGGTGGTATAGCAGGTATGGTGCAGCGGTTCAGCCAGCAGGAGAGAAATGAAAATCTTCTTTTTGTCTTGTACGTTTCTTCTCCGGCGAGTTTTTTCTGATGGAGCTGGACTGGAACTGACAATTTTCGAATCGAATCGTTGTTTTCTTCCGCCCGCGTCAGCGGCTGGGGGGAAACGGCATTTGGCGTTTGCCTCTTGGCCGTGGTCTCATGTCGCTGCCTGCTACTGCAGGCAGGTCGATGGTGTGGCCTTGTTCAGGCCATTTTTAGATGGTGGTCTATTTCATATTGGCTTTCCTCACTGCAGGTCTTCTATGGGTTTTTCGTCTTCCACGACGAGGTCGCGCGGGTACTTCTTTCTGCCATCTGGCGGTCGGGCGTGGAGCGGAGTCAGTTCCCGAATGTGCGGGAACTGAGACGCGTCGACACGCTTGAACATCGACGTCGCCAGACGGCCGATGAAGTCGTCCAGTGGCTCAATCTTCGCTTTGAGGTCCCTCGCTATCGTTGCGTTCCTTACGTAGCGGGGTGCGCCAACGATGGTACGGAGCGCCAGGTTCTGCTGGGCGCGGACGGTCTTGCGTCGCGTCTCCGGAACCAGCGCGTACCACGCCGGCGCTGCATACGTGAGGCGGGACCTCAAGTAAGTCTTGTATATCCCCAGCTTGGTGCGCAGGGGAAGCTTCGAAGAGAGCACTGGACGGAGTCGCGCCCGCGCGATTCGGGTCTGGTTGACCGCGTCCCTGCAGTGAGTCTTGAGTGAACCACCATCCCGAACGCCGCACTGCGCCATATGCCACGAGTGGCAGTAGTGGCCGTGACGCGGCTGTTCAACGGGATACTGCGCTCGGGCCACTTCCCGGATCAGTGGAAGATCGGACGCATCATCATGCTGCCAAAGCCGGGGAAGAACGTTCTCAAGCCGGAGAGCTACCGGCCCATCACACTACTCTCCACCCTCTCGAAGGTCTTCGAAAAGCTCCTCCTGGGCATCCTGCTCCCGCACATCAAGCCCCGGAACGAGCAGTTTGGATTTCGGCCGGAACATTCCACGACTCTCCAGCTCACCAGAGTACTGCACCACATGACGGTGGCTTCCAACCGGAAGGAATACACCTGCGCAGTACTCCTGGACATGGAGAAGGCGTTCGACAGAGTTTGGCACGACGGTCTGCTGTTCAAGCTCATTAACTCCTCCACACCACGCAGAGTGATCCACGTCGTAGCCTCCTTCCTTCGGGACCGACGCTTCCGTGTCGCCGTCGAGGACGCGACATCGCGTGAACACCCGATCGCGGCTGGCGTCCCGCAAGGTAGCTGCCTGTCACCAGCTTGCTACTCCCTCTACACCGACGACATCCCCGTGGAGTCAGGCGCGATGCTCGGCCTGTTTGCCGACGACGCTGCCTACTTCGCGACCTCCATGAACAAGCGTCACGCAGCCAAGAAGATCCAGCGCTCCCTGGATCAGCTGCCCGAATGGCTGGTATGCTGGCGCTTGACGGCGAATGTCGGGAAGACGCAGGCCATGGTGACTGGCTACGGCGTGAATCCACCGCCACTACGGCTGAACGGGGAAGCGGTCGCTTGGTCCCCCCAGGTGAAATACCTGGGCGTCACCTTCGACCGCGGCCTCACTGACAATTTTCTGCCGCCACGCCCGCCTTTTATAACACAAATAATGCCCATATTTATAGGGCGTTGGCTTCGCGACGGCAGAGACGGGAACTATCGCCCGCCCTCCCCTCCCGTGTCCTCCCCTCTGTCAATCTTGGCCGCCGGCCGACAGACTTTTCTTTATTTTGTCATTTCACGGGAGTGGAGGGTTTTCCTACATTTTCCAGCTTCCACCAGTCGAAGCCTCGCCGAAGTAAAAAATACAATATTCATGCATTTATTCACCTATTTTTTCTTTACATTTCAAATAATCTTATTCTAGTACAAAACTATTCTATTACAGTCATTTACAAAAATCATTACCTAGAATAAGATTAATACGTTAAAATAATTATATTTCACGTTTTATAAGTAACAAAGTATTCTATACATTTTCTGGTAATACAGTGCACCTATACAAAACTATCATATATCAACATGTGAAGAAAACAAACATGATTCAATTACAGAAGTTTTCAGGAAATTTCAACGGTTAAATATCAAGAAAATATGAAAACAAGTTATCCGCGGCTACCTAATTTATCACTTTCAGAGTCCCGGAGTGTCGCGGCCGCGCGATGGTAGCGACACCGGCGCCTATCAGAACTAATACTGGAATGTCAACTTCACTAAAACTGTTTTGCACAATTTTGCGAGGCCGGCACCAACATTCTCCCCTCCGTAGGACGTCGTGGAGGTCCTACTCCTGTCCTAGGGGGGCCGGTTCCTCCGTAGGCAGCAACACCAGGCGTCGTACCGGGCGTCGTTTCACGCCTGCCGTCGTCCGCACGTCGACCACCCGAACTCGTCCGTCCGGCCCGGGGAAGACCCGCTCCACTCGACCGCGCGGCCAGATGTTGCGCGGCAAGCTCGGGTCCACCACCAGGACGATGTTTTCCGGAGCGAGGTCCCGCTGGGTCTTCCCTGTGTGGCCTCGAGGTAGCAGGGTCGGCAGGTAGTCCCGAAGCCAGCGGCTCCAGAAGTGATCGGCCAGGCGCTGAGCAGTGCGCCACGTCGCACGCCCCACGAGGTCTCTATCGGTGGTGTGGACCGGCGCCGGCGCTCCCGACGACGTCCCCAGCAGAAAGTGGTTGGGTGTCAGCGCCTCTTCATCTTCGGGGTCGCAGGAGACGTGTGTGAGCGGCCTGGAGTTGACGATGTGCTCCGCTTCGCATAGCAGTGTGGCGAGGACCTCTTCCCGCGGCGCCCGCTCGCGCAGCGTCGCCGCCAACGCCGTCTTCACGGAGCGCACCATGCGCTCCCACACGCCGGCCATGTTGGGGGCCCCGGGTGGCAGGAACCGCCACTCGATACCCAGGCTCCCGGCTGCCTCGCCCAGCTGCTCCAGTTCTCTTCTCGCCTCCGCGAGCTCCCGGTTGGCACCCACGAAGTTGGTACCGTTGTCGCTCCAGATGACGGCTGGTGTTCCGCGTCGCGCCGCCATCCGGCGCAGGGCGAGCAGCATGGAGTCGGCCGACAACCCGGCCGCTAGTTCGAGGTGCACCGCCCGCGTGGTCATACAGGTGAAGAGGGCGCCCCAGCGCTTCTCGCGCCGACGCCCCACCGTCACCTCCATCGGCCCGAAGTAATCCACGCCGGTGCTGGTAAACGGCCGCTGATGATGACTGAAACGCTCAGCGGGTAAGTCACCGGGAGGGGGGAGGCGCGGCGCGTCCCGATGCACGCGGCACCACTTGCACGCGTGAGCCACTGCTCGTAGTGTATTCCGCAGACGGACCACCCAGAATTTTTGTCGAATCTCATTCATCACTGTGGCGTGGTTACCGTGTTGCATTTTCTGATGGTATTCTTCCACCAACAGTTTTGTGTACTGATGGTCGCCGTGGAGAATGATAGGTCTCTTCAGATCTTCGCAGACTCCGCGCGCGGCGTTTATTCTGCCGCCGACGCGTAATATGCCATTTTCGTCCGGCGTTGGAGCGAGCGCGGCGAGTTGAGGGATTTTCTTTTCTTTTAAATCTGACTGTGCTGATTTAATCCATAATGTTTCCGCCGCATCGACGAAACGCTTTTCCAACATTATCCAGTTTTTCGTATCAGTTTTCACTCGATCGGGCCCGCTGGTTGACTTGCGCGATTTTTTTTTATTTAGCAAAGCTGCCGCGACCGTCGCGCCGCGCACGGCGGATGTCGGAACTGAAGGCCTCAGCAGCGCTACGAATTGAAGCACGCGCGCTGTAGTTCTTATCAAGCGCTTCCATCGCGAAAAGCGCTGAATGTCTGGCAAGGCCACGCGCGGATCGGCTTCTCTCGCCACAAACACTTTTTTCATTTCTTCGTCGAGCGGGCGATGCGGCGAGTCGTCGCCTGCTGGCCATTCGTTTTCGCAGTGTGCTAGGTACTCCGGTCCCGAGTACCACCAGTGCTGTCCGTCGAAGTTGTCCGGGGGAGCCCGCGTCGCGAGGTCGGCTGGATTTTCCTTCGTGGGTACCCATTTCCATTGTTCGGGTCGCGTGAGCTCCTGTACTTCTGCCAAGCGGTGCGCTACGAACGGTTTAAATTAATTCGCTTCCGTCTTGATCCAGCTTAAAGCGGTCCGTGAGTCACTCCAGTAGATCACCCGGCTGACTTGAGTGCGATGCTCCTTCAAGATCGTTTCGGCGAGCCGTACGGCGAGTATAGTCGCTTGTAGCTCGAGGCGCGGAATCGATATCGGCTTTAGCGGGGCGACACGCGATTTACTCGCTATTAACGTAGTATGGGCGGGTCCTTCTTTCTTTGGGTAGCGCCAGTACGCTACGGCTGCGTAGGCGGTGGAACTCGCATCACAGAAGACGTGCAGCTCCGCCGTGTCCCCTTTCTGTCCATAGTATCGCGGCAGCCGTAGTTCTCGCAGGTCCGCTAGATGGCGCACCCACGCCGACCATTTTTCGTATTCTGGCTCTTTCAGTTTGTCGTCCCAGCCTATCCCACTGCGCCATACTTGCTGCAGGAGAACCTTCGCTTGAGTGGTGACCGGAGAGAGCAGACCGAGCGGGTCGAAAATGGACATCACCAAGCTCAGCATTTGTCGTTTCGATGGTCTTGCGATTCCCGCGGCGACGTCGCTCGGTACTCGGTGCAGGCTCAAATTGAAGGCGAGTTCGTCTTGCTCGGGCCGCCAGATAAGGCCTAGTGTCTTTTCGTAGGCCGCCTCGTGTGAAGTCAGATCCACGGCCCCAGTGCCGCGCCGGTCGGGAGCGACGTGTTGCAGCGCGGTCGATCGGTTGCTCGCCCAGCCTCGTATCTCGAAGCCGCCGGCCGCATGCACCGCAGTGACGTCACGCACGGTAGTCGCGGCTTCTATTTCGTCCGCGCAGCTGTGGATCGCGTCGTCCATATAGTGATCCTTTATTATCACTTCTTTGATGTGTTCGTTCGGCGCATGACGTCTGGCGTTCTCATTTTTCACGTGCAGCGCGGTGCACGGTGACGATGTAGCGCCGAAAATTAGCGACTTCATTCTATACCTTTTCGGTACTTGGTTTGGGTTATCGCGCCACAGGAAACGCTGCGCGTCCCAATCTTCTTCACGAATTTGCACGCGCATGAACATTTCGCGAATGTCACCCGTCACCGCCACGGCTCCTTCCCGGAAGCGTAGGAGCACGCCCAGCAGCGGTTGCAGCATGTCCGGCCCGGCGAGTAGATTTTCGTTCAGGCTGGTTCCTCCCACGCAGGCGGCGGCGTCATGCACGATTCTTATCTTGCCTGGTTTATTCGGGTTCTTGACTGCGAAGTGGGGCAAGTACCATACGGCGCGGCCAGGGGGCGCGGGGGGACACGGCTCAGCGTAGCCGGAATCGAACAGCGCTTTCATTTTTTCTTTATATTGCCGCGCGAAATCTGCATCCTTTTGCATTTTTCTTTCTACTGAGCGCAGTCGTCTGAGGGATTGCTCCTCGCTCGGTGGCATGGCGACATTTTCCGTTTTCCAAAGAAGTCCCACTTCATAACGTCCGGTGTCAAGTTGCTTCGTTGTTTCAACGAGGATACGCATCGCGCGCTCTTGGGTAGGTACGCGCGGCGTGCGCGGGGCGACACCTAGCGAGTCCAAGGCGAAGCCATCACGCACTAGCTGCTTGAGTTCGTCGTCCGGTTCGGCTTCGCGCGCGTGAAGAGTGAAACAGGATTCGGTGCGCGCCGGCTTGAATCCGTGTAAGACCCAACCGAGGTCCGTTCGCGTCGCAATCGGTTGATTCTTGCTGCCGGTGCGCGTGCCCTTTGACACGAGCAAGTGCCAGTTATCTTGTCCCACCAGGACCGTAGGTCGAGCGTCGGCGTATTGTAGCTCTCTTTCTACGTCTCGCAGGTGCGCGCAGCCTTTCAGGACGTCCGCGTCGACTGTCTGCGCGTTGAGCCCAAGTTTGTTGACAGTGCGGGCGCCGACCAACGTGTGCCATGTGTCCTCGTAGCGGCCTCGCATCTCCAGGTTCACGCGCCGCGACGCTCCGGTGTCGGCCAGCGCGCCGCCAATGCCGTAGAGGCGAAGCGGCATCTGCCGGCCTTTCGCCCCCACCTTGTCGGCTGCAGACGACTCAAGCAGCGATGTCGTAGAGCCGTCGTCCAGCATTGCGTAGGTCTCGAAAGTGCCGCGGGGTCCGCGCAGAACGACCGGGGCGATCTTGAGGTAGGCCTGCCGAGCCGCGCCGGCCGCATAACACGAACTTGTACATGCGGCGGCAGCGTCGTCATCGGAATGCGGTGTTTCCGTCTCTCTCTCATCTTTACATTTCACCTATTCACCTATTTTTTCTTTACATTTCAAATAATCTTATTCTAGTACAAAACTATTCTATTACAGTCATTTACAAAAATCATTACCTAGAATAAGATTAATACGTTAAAATAATTATATTTCACGTTTTATAAGTAACAAAGTATTCTATACATTTTCTGGTAATACAGTGCACCTATACAAAACTATCATATATCAACATGTGAAGAAAACAAACATGATTCAATTACAGAAGTTTTCAGGAAATTTCAACGGTTAAATATCAAGAAAATATGAAAACAAGTTATCCGCGGCTACCTAATTTATCACTTTCAGAGTCCCGGAGTGTCGCGGCCGCGCGATGGTAGCGACACCGGCGCCTATCAGAACTAATACTGGAATGTCAACTTCACTAAAACTGTTTTGCACAATTTTGCGAGGCCGGCACCAACAGGTACGCTAGGCCAGTCCCTGCGCCACTAGGCTACGAGCCGCTCGAAATGTTTAGAAACAGATTAGTAAAATATTTATTGAATTAGAAAATATAGCGCTTTTGTTAGTTGTCGCGTGCAATTCATTTTATTGGTCGACAACTTACTTTATTAATAATGTATTGAAACATGGAGTCTAATATTGAGACCATTAAGTATTTAGGTCATAAAACGAGTAGTTGTAATACTATATTGAGCAGCTCGTATCTTAGGGGTGTGGGGACTTGCTGAATGCCAGAGAGAACTCATAAGAGTCCGATCCCTTCCACCGTTCATGCAACTTCTTTCACTATTATTTCTGAGATGACGAAATGTCGGCTTAAACAAGTAAGCGATAAACATAGTGTATCCGAAATCATTTTATTAGTGTGTATCAACAGTAAAAGTAAAAAAAAACATGAATGCGAGCTGTTACATGTTTCCTACTAGGTAGGCAATGGTACCACCATTGCATTTCATGAAAAGATTGAAGCAGCAATTAAAATTAAAATTGGGCTAATATCATGATCATGGGTGTGACATTAGCCATATTTTTTCAGTTACACAAAAAATATGGGTTTTGTTTTAAGGTTTTTTTTTGTGACGGAAATTTTCGCAGTACGACTCCTTTAATGTATTGGATCCTGGATCCTTCTCTTGGCTTCGCCTTAGCCGCTTAAAAAGCACCGCTGGGGCGTCTGTCACCCCGGCAAAACTTGTAATCGCGTTGATTATAAAATATGAGCATATAAGCGATAATTTTAACTTATGGTATAGTGGCATTTTTATACATGATCTACCATAAAAATATGTATCATAGATAAAATAAAAACAAAACGTTTGAGATGAGTAACATTAAGAAATTCTCAAAAAAACAATCAAGCAGGTACATAAGTGAATTAGAGGAATGGTTTCATAATATCGAATTGACTCAACAAAAATATAAGCATTGCTTGTTGATAAAATAACCAGAAACTTTAATTTTGATGAATGCAAAATGAATGATAATTTCATTGTGTTTTAATGAACTCGCTTTCTTCTTTGTCTGTTTATTAATATTTCCGATTAGTAAACATTTTTCAATCGATTTTAAAATCACTTCCTGATGGGTTAGAGACTTGAAACTTTAAATATATCTCTGAGATAAATGACAATGAAAAATTCAATTAAATTAAAAAACGTAGCGTGTACTAGATAAAATAAGGAATGTAGAGATTAGTAGCCATAGATCCCAAAAATATATTTTATGCCTTTTAGTTGGTTTAGTTGGTTGTATTTACGTGGTATTTAATAAACATTATTTTTGTTGCCTACTCTGCATGTCTTCTATTGCATATTTTATATTCATATTTTTCGACATACATTTTTTGCTGACCAGACATAAACTTTTAGTTTACCACTACCTTAGCTTTACTTATTATTATTTAATAATCAAGTATGTTTGATATTAAAGTAGATACTTTGAGGATAGAGACTTTATGTCCTTTTATGATGCAAATATATATGCGATAGGGTGAAATTTAAAAGTGTTGATTTTTCACAAGACCGCAACGAGCAGAGAGTGGCTGCGGCGGAGGTGCGCGGGCTAGAACTGCCAGAGGGCGTGGGGCGGGGGAGGGCGGGTTGGCGCCGTGAAAATCGTCGATAATGAAAATTTATTGCGGAATTTTCGCAGGAACCTCGGATTTCCCTCCAGTGCGATAAATATTGCACCGCGTCGAATATTTAACGCTGAGATTTTTTAAATAAAAACTCGATCAACATTTTTCCACACTCCACCATTCGTTTTGTTTACCGAGCTCGATATTTATTGTTCAGTCGAGGAATTCTCGCTGATTCCTTTACCTTTTTTGTCACGTTTGTTTTCATCAATCATTACATTTTGTTTCTAAATTGTGTCTTCAATATTCTTATGATTTTAAATATCACTAGATTAATAGTTGTGTCCTTTAATGCTTTACAATTTAACCTATTTGAAGGTTGAAAGCTGTGAGGTTTTAATTTTAATTTGTCTAATTATATTTTCTATCAAATTTGAAAGAAATAACACATTTGTGGTTTTAAATTAGAAAGTTATATCATGTCGGCTAGCATTTAAAATTTCCAAAATAGTTTTTAAAAATATTTATTAGTATTTTAAAATAAAACTGATCAGTACTAAGTATAATACTATTTATTGTAAACCATATATCATGTGAGGGCCTGTGTATATATCCTAAAATATGTTATATATGTCGAAGGTTAAGGATTAAAAACTTTTTTCGTTATTAAGTTTTTATGCTGAAAATACATTTTTATCGAGCATTTCTTCCACAAAACAATTGCTAAAAATGTTTTTGCAATTCTATTTAGCATCATGTAAATAAATATTGTTCTTCATCATTTCCAATTTCATACACCATTTCGATAATTCATATTTATGATAAAAAAAATCTGAGGATCCTTTTGTCTTAATTATGCCATATTTACCACGAAACCTATCTTATATTGAAGGTTTTAATGATTTAATCAAATTTTGTTACGGGGCCGAATGGCAGAGGTATATCTAAGCTGAGATATTAATCATAGCTCAGTAGAAGATTTTCTATTAATAATGGAGCAAGTCACACGCCGACTGCATTATTTTTGTAATGGGAAAAAAAAATCTCTTTTTCGAATTAAAAAGTTGAAATCTAAACATTTTATACATTTTCTTTGATATAGATTTCACACATCGGATTAATTCTATGCATTTGCAAACTCTCCACACAGTTTTAACGAGATCTGGTGCAGAAGTTGCCGCAGCTCTTATTATAAGTTGGTTGTTTTTTTCTCCGGAATCCTATCACGATAAGAGAGCGGCGGTGGGCCCCACAAATTCGATTTGATCTTTGGACAGCGGCGACGCAATAAGGCCCTAACTTTTCCATCAGAGCATTTCGCGCGCCGCCGCGTTTCTTAAAGGTGGCACTTTCTTATTCAGTTTCAAGGCTATGTTAACACAAAAATGGTCGCCTTGCACTTGCTTAGAAGTTTGTTTAAACATTGTTTTTTAATGATACAATTTAAGCAAAAAGTTAACTCTCCTTTTCAGGAAGTAGTTCCTTTGCCAAAGTACCAATTATTTTGTATATCATACGCCTATTTCGTATTATTTATACATTGTAACTTAAGTGTACATCATATGCCATATTTACGTGAATATTAATTTGGCCTACATATGTATATAAGGTTACTTTAATTTGTATACCTTTTATTTTATTAAGACTGTTCCGACGGCAAAAAGTATTGCACGAATTCATTACAAATGTTAAAAATACGCCAAAAACATTTTCAGAATTTAAGGTTTATCGCTTTTGTTACACTTTTTAAAAATTATTTTTATTCAACAGCGTCATCTAATGGCGTAAAACTTCTAATCGTAATTACAACGAAACCATTAAACCTGATATTTTGATAATATTTCGCCGCAAATATGTACTATGGCTACATTTAACATGTATAATTAATCCATGGCTCAAGGTATTTGTTTATTTTGTTTATTTATTTATTTATTTACACACACCAGTACAGATAATCATCGATATTAAGAAAAGGACAATAGCTAACTTAAATGTATACAATATAAAATAAAAACGAAATTCTTAACTGTACTAGCGAGAGGCTGGTAAGATTGATCGTATTCTGCCACCTAAACTGGCCACAAGGCTGTTTTATAGGTGGCATTTTCAGTTGTTTTTTTTTTATGTGACTGGACATGGATGGCTAATACCACAAGTTCTGTCATGGTATTAGCCCAACACACCACATGGGAACTAAGTGCCATGCCAGGACCTTCCTTATATTGCACGGCTACATTGAACTGGATGGAAAACACGGACAATTTTCATTGCCGCTTCGACCATCGTTCATCCAATGCGATGGTACCAACCCGGGCGGGATAAACCCTACCACCTAGTAAGTGAGAAGGGGACCTACAGCTTAACGTGGAATCCGAACCACGGCCAGCCTCTCTCAACGGTCGAATGGTCACCCATCCAAGACCAGACCGGACCCAGCGTTGCTTAACTTCGGAGAGCGATCGCCGAAGTGTCGCGCCACTGGGCCACTGAGGCTGACTTGAGTTGTGCCTTTACTGTTTATATTTGGGTATCTCTCTTAAGTTTTAAATCGATGGATGTTATAAACGATATATTTTGAAATTAAAAACTAAAAAAAAAGAAAAATAACAAAGAAAATTAAAAAGAGAAAAAAAAGTGTTTTGTGTATGTGTGTTCTGTAGTATGTGAGGGTGTGTTCGTGTGTGCGTGTGTGTGAGGTTGAGAGAGAGGGTGTGTGTGTGTGTGTGTGTATGTGAGAGTGAGAGTATTAGGATGAGGGTGCTTGCATATGTTTGTTTGTTTAATTTTATGTAGTAACATAGAACAGGTGCTCAGTCTCCTCATGTGTAATGTGTCCTCAGGTATAATACTTTTTGTGTTCTGTGTACAAAAAACTTTTATGAGTCGGAACATCCTTAAATGGATACATAAATAATTTCAATCAATGATAGATAAGTTATTTTAATATTTTTTTACATTAGCATATAGAACTCTGCGCCTCAATAAAGATATGTTGCTATATTTATGTTTGCCATCGATCTATTACAGTACAAGGCACCAAAGATAAATTTAACGTTTCTAGAGGCCTTTTTCACCTACTGCTGATTAGCTTAATCGCCACATATTAGGGGCCTTTCTTAGCAGCTTGCAATCAATACCAGTAAAAAATAATCCGTTCCTTAATAATAAAGGCCCTTTAAGTGTCAATTAAAATAAATCAGCACTTGGTGAAAACCAGGCTAAGCATCAAAAGTAACAAAGCAACCAGGCTAAGCATCGACAAAGTTTTAAGAGGAGCCGTTAAGAGTCTGGTTGCCAACAAGAAACATGCCATCGAGTAGTAAGTGGGTAGTCTCCTATTCCCAACACAATAACAGTGACAATCTCCTAAGCCTTCGCCGTGATTGTGCCCTCGCCATGTCACAGTTTTCATATTATAACTCAGGGGACAGACACATTTTAGATTAGCTACAAATGTTAGTATTTTTGCTGTCTGACGAATAACTTCATTTTTATTTTCAAACATTGTTTGAAAATCCTTCATTGCTTGGTATTTCTACCTTCGCTCACCGCAGAATATGGAGAAAATGCTATAATTCACAGTCGAGACTGCAAAAAAAGAACCCATTGAACTTCTAGATCCTTTATTTATTGGATTGGTAAACATTGGAATGAACTCTTTTCGTGGTATTTCCTTTAAAATATAACCTAGGTTCCTTCAAACATGGTGTGAAGAAGCTCCTGGCCGGCCGGCATAGTTTTGGCTTCAAATTTCTCAAACTCATGGGCATTGTCGCGCTCAACATAAAAAAATAGAAGGTATTTATTTGAATTTTGACTTGTCCGAGTGTAGAGTATCCACCCAGAAATATAACATACAATAAACAATTTATTTTCAAAACGTATTTTTTATGGTTTCGTGGAGCCGGGTACCTCAGCTAGTATGTTTGAAAACTGTTACGGCTTTTCACGCGGCAGGAAGAGACATTCTCCGACGTTTCGAGCTAATCATTCAGCCCGTTGTCAAGGAGGCATCCGCCGCGTTCGTACGCAGCAGACGACTGCAGTCTGCTCAAAACATGTCTAACGACCGCGGTAATCTCAAAAGTATCACCTCATCTAGTATTTCACAAAAATACATAAAATGATCATAATTATCCATGGGAAGTAAATTATTAAAAAGTGAAAGTAATTTTTTTTTTCAAAAAGATTTTATTTTTATTTTATCTGACAACAATTAAAAAAGCATCAAGTCAACAATTAATGTTTTCAGCCCCAAAATCAGTAATTTTTTAGAAAGACTGCGATAGAAAATTAATGTGGCAGTGTACATAAAGGCCTTGCCTTATAACGTCTTGATTGGTGTCACTTCCCGCGCTAAATAACCCGTCAGAGAATACGGAAGCATCAGGAAACCATGGTAAAATACACATTTCAATGCATTCGTTTGCTTCCCACATCTTCGTCGATTAAAGACGACACACAGTATAATAGTGAGAGTACTTTTCAAAAAGTGGTTTCACCATCACTGTTGCCTTTTTGAAAGGAAGAGTGCCAAAATATTACCATATTCTAATATTTTCAGCCTATGTTTCATTACCATTTTTTTCGAAGCGCTTACCCGCGGCCTTTGTAGCAATATACCCACTTGTACATGCCTAGCCTACTCCCACAGAGCCTCTCTGTAGGCTCCTTCGCGGAACACAACGGTACAGAAACAACACGATCAACTTGCTACTTGTTTCCTTTTTATTTCAGTTATATCAAATAACTCTCAGGTTTATTGCAAACAAACTGTTGGCTTTCAAGTATTTTTGTTTTTAAATAAATATGTTATTTACGCAACCTATTTTATTTAACAATTGGCTTTTTTTCATTAAAGCGCGGTATACGGCGTACGCCAGGACCTCCTAAAGTGCCCGACGGCGCCCATGAGCATTCGAACTTTTAAGGGGGCTGCAAAAACCATGCTGGCTGGCCAGGTGCTTCTTCACACCAGGTTGAAATAACTCGGCAGGGAGTGCATTCCATAGTTTACCGACGCTATAGATAAAGGACCTAGAGGATCGGTTAGTTTTGATTTTTTGAATGTCGACAGTGGACAGGTGCATTTCCTGCCTGTTCCGCGTTGTGCAATGGTAGAAAGGGGACGGGAGTTTTGCACCTCTGACGAGCATTCTCAATGGTAAAGACGGCATTCTATTCTCTTGTCTTTACTTAAAATAAAGTAACAGCAGCCTACCAAAATGCCACTTTTGGTCTGTTTAATTTTGATGCCATCATCCGTAACATCATAAACCATGCAACATCATTCATCCGTGACGTAAATCGCGTCACCTGGCCCTAGACGACCTTATGTTATGTGTTTGTACATGTTTAGTCCCAAATTGTAAGCCACTAAAATGAAGTTTGCCAGCTTCAGCTGTCAAACAGAAGTTTCAAAAAGTTGTCAATCGTGTTAGTTCGTGTCTGGTTAATCTCGCATCGCGATCCTCGCGTTTTGCCGACAAAAGCGAATATTTAGTGTGGTGCTTCGCCCAGGCATTATGTAGTGGCAGGATAGCCTTCGTGCCCAGGGGTGGAGCCAAGATGAATCGTCTTCCGCGCAACTGCGCGTACTTCAAGACGCCGCCGGAACTCAGGGCACCGCGAGGTTAAGTGAGTTCCCCGAGTCCCTCCTAACCCAAATACTCACTGACCACGTCCGGCCAGCACAGGACACCATTCGACGGGGTATGTACTTACGCCTCTTAAACAATCTTTATTTCATCAAGTTAGTGAACGTAAAAACTCCAGCCTTATTATTTATAAATATGTACGCAAGTATTCGTGTCGCGTATTCTTTACAGTCTAAATACGGTTGTCGGACTGGGGCGAATGTAGCCCGTAGATGGAGAAATCATTACAAGCCGGATGTGCGTACATTAGTGCGAGGCATTAGCGCGGGCTACATGACGCGTGTCCACCGCGCCACTTCCGGTCACCGCGACGTGTTCGCCGCCGCTTCCGGTACAATCGGTGCGAGATATCTTGAAACGGGCCATCGCAAACAGAACTTAAGCTACACGGCCAGAAACTACAGACGCTTATTGAAAATATCTAGACCACGGTACACTGTAATGTTTTGAGTTCCTATACTACCATGACGATTTTTAGGAATATTATTTAATCAACGAATATATATTATCAGTTTCGTGTTATCTTTAAAACACATTCCTAAAAAACATTAAAAAAATAATTTGAACTACAACCAAACTTTAACTTAAATGTTCTTATGATTACTATTTCCTCTCGAGGCTTGAGACAAACATTTTCAGAGGATAAGCCATCAAATGAGCATTATGTTAAAATAAAAAATCCTACAAAAATCCGTTCTGATTTTTTATGCATATTGATTAAATTATAACTTGTACATAGCAAATGTGAAGGAATAATTAATAACTATTTTTTAAAATAAATAATATATTAAGGAAAATCTATATTATACCAGAACACTATAGCTCTTTTTTGTTTGAATGTGTATTTAACAATAAAATATGTTTTGACTCCTCTGAAATATTTGTGCTTTCCGATTTTTTATATTTAGAAATATATTATAGGTTTCTCGCTCCACACATTACCCTCTTTATTTACAGATTCAAAACAAAAAGAGGCGATAAAATTATTCCGATTTTTCTATTTACCTGAATCGAAGTTTTTAATTTGTTTTAATTTTATATCTTCACATTTTACAACAATAGGTATTTTGCAAAATATTTTTGTAAATGTGAACCCGAAACAATCCAAAGGTGAAAAGCTTAAACTCCACATTAAATGGCCTATGATGAAATCGGCATAATCTTTCGCTTTAAGACCTATTGGAGAGTCCCCTCTATTAGGTCGTACGTTATATTTTTCTCCTTAGCTGCCTCACTGCACTCTTCATTTATTGCACACAGTCCCGCTGGAAGTTAGTATCTACGGGCATGCGCAGAGCTCGCTTCGCAATATTACTAAAGCGAACTGCCAGAGGACGCTGTGAACTCTCAAAATAAGCTCAATTATGTTGAGACAGGGTTGGCATTATCGCACTACTTATAGGATATGCAGTCGTTTTCTTGCAGTGGAAACAATAGAACACTGCGTATCTCGTATCGGTGCTACGCATTTTCTACAGTTACCGCACGGTTAAAAGCGGATTTTATAATGTTGAAGCTACATCTCTCTTTCGTAGAGGTGCTACGTATTTTCTATAGTTACCGCACGGTTTAAAGCAGATTTCAAAATGTTGAAGCTACATCACTCTTTTGTAGAGGTGCTACGTATTTTCTATAGTTACCCCACGGTTAAAAGCGGATTTCATAATGTTGAAGCGACATCTCTCTTTCGTAGAGGTGCTACGTATTTTCTAAAGTTACCACACGGTTAAAAGCGGATTTCATAATGTTGAAGCTACATCACTCTTTCGTAGAGGTGCTACGTATTTTCTATAGTTACCACACGGTTTAAAGCAGATTTCAAAATGTTGAAGCTACATCACTCTTTTGTAGAGGTGCTACGTATTTTCTATAGTTACCGCACGGTTTAAAGCAGATTTTAAAATGTTGAAGCTACATCTCTCTTTTGTAGAGGTGCTACGTATTTTCTATAGTTACCGCACGGTTTAAAGCAGATTTCAAAATGTTGAAGCTACATCACTCTTTTGTAGAGGTGCTACGTATTTTCTATAGTTACCGCACGGTTTAAAGCAGATTTCAAAATGTTGAAGCTACATCACTCTTTTGTAGAGGTGCTACGTATTTTCTATAGTTACCCCACGGTTAAAAGCGGTTTTCATAAAGTTGAAGCGACATCTCTCTTTCGTAGAGGTGCTACGTATTTTCTATAGTTACCCCACGGTTAAAAGCGAATTTTATAATGTTGAAGTTACATCACTCTTTCGCAGAGGTGCTACGTATTTTCTAATGTTCCCGCATGGTTAAAAGCGGATTTCATAATGTTGACGCTACAACACTCTTTCGTAGAGTTGCTACGTATTTTCAGTGATTTCTGTTTTGACGTTATATATGTACACTGGTAAATATTTCGAACTTAAATTTTAATATTATTTTAAGACATGCGTTATTTCGTGTTCCAACTATTTTCAAGAAATGTGACATGTATGTATGTATAATCGACCGTGAACCAAGGATACATTAATTGAAGAAAGAGCCCAGTAAAAAGAACTACTCTACGAATATACTGCAAGGCTGGACCCGAACCAGCAAAACATACCATTCGCGGGTATTGCGTCTACCAATTTCGCCACCGGCTGTATACCCATAATTTGGAATTATGTGAATACATGTCATGTCACATTCCATGGAATAAGCGACGAACCTGCTTAGTACGAAAAAGTATATTTACTTGTTTTGTTTTGTGTGTTTTATTTACTTGTTTAAACACCGTAGTACTGACGTATTATTTAAAATTATACAATATTATGTATGTACGAGTACTATTTATTTACGTAGATTTTAATTTTATGTAATTTTCATTTTTAATCCCTTTGAATTGAGGGTTGCAAAAGTTTCTTATGTTCTTTGTTCTTCGTTAAACTGGTCAAAAAATATTTGGCAGTAGCAATTAGATCTAAGTGTTTATAACATTGATGTGGACGGAATAATCTATAAATGAATGACATTTTTTTTCGGGTTCTTCTTGACTGAGTTAATCATATCTGCACATCGGTTTATACCGTAACTAACTTTAGTTTGACCTAAAATAACTGATATTTAATTAAATTAAATCGCTGGAACTTTAACAGCAATGATGTAAAGCAAAAAAAATCCACACATTTTCAAAGATATGAATGCGGATGGCTACCTAGGACTATCATATTCTTTTTTAAGACACCGCATTCGCAAAGGAATTTAGTGGCAATCGAGAAACATAAATTGAATAACGTTACAGGGTGGAAACAGACTACAGTTAACCAGGGTGGAAAACCCGGGCAATTTTCATTGCCGCTTCGAACATCTTTCATACAATAAATTGGAACAGTTCTTCGTGAAATTCGAACCATCTTCGGCCACATTAAACGGTCACCCAGCCAGAATCCGAACACACCTAGTGTTCCTTACCGCGACGATCGAACACCGAGACGTCGCGTTTCCGTCAAAAGTATGACTATTTCCCTATCCGGTCTGTTCATATCCAAGGGTGATTTCGAAGGTTCAACTCGTCTGAACAAAGTTATATAAGTCCAAGTTATTCGTCACTCGCATTCCCGCGGAACTACCGGGATTAATGTGCGGGAGAGGAGCGGAACTCGGGACTTATCGTACGGCGGACATCTTTGGCGCGCGCCGTGTTCGTCCTCCCGCCATTAACCTTGACTAACTAGTTTTTAGAAATGTGTTACCTTAACAGGTAGGTAACACACACCTATTTGCCTATTTTATTGACAAATATTTTTGCACCTTATTAATGAACTTTCACTGTGTCAATGTAAAATGAGTTGTGAAGGAAAACCAAATAAGTTTAATGTATTTTAACTTTTTTTTATTTACTTAAATTTATTTTTTCATATTTACCTATATTTTTGTACAAATAAATACAAAATAATGGATTCCGATTCCAAGCTTTATTTTTCTACAATTTACCTTTAAAAAATCGAACAATTTTAAATGCAAGTCGCATCATTTTGAACGATTGAGATAAAATAAAATATACTTAAAAAAAAACTGAGAAAAAGGAAATCACATTTGATATAATAGCTGGAAAATCGAGTAGTGTATGAAACATAATTTTTTTTTATATACTTATTTGTTACCGTTTAATGCATAATGTATTACATAATTAAACTAAATTAAGGTTTGAACAAAAACAACATAATCCCTAAACAAAATTAAACTAACAACTTACTAAAATAAATTAACAACTAATACTATCCTAAACTAAATAGAAAATTTCCTCCATGCCCGCCGAGCTGCCCATAGTACCTAAGATGCTCTGTGCGTTTCCCCTCTGAATTTCCATGCTAATTCGCCGTATGAAAAATGTCTTAGCGCGATGGTCACCGGATTTCTCAATAAGCAGTTTTCCAATGCAGTCTGAAAAACTTTTCGCATCCGATGACCATGCGCCAAGCGTTTCCACAGCGAACGCAAGGAAATCAAAGTGGTCACGCACAGACGCATATTTCTTAATTTTATTTGCTGCGGCAGTATTAGCGGCGGCCCCGGCTGACTTGGAGGATGCTAAAACGTGGCTAGGAGCCAACGTGTCAACACACGTGGCGTCCCAAACCAGTGCTTTGCCTCGACACCACGGTACTAGAGTTAGCCCATCTGGTCTTTTTCCGTCGGAGCGGCTAATTCCTGGTGGCTCCAGGAGGCTCGGAATATTCACTGTGGCCAAGGATCTTTTAATAATATTATTAATACCACAGTGACGGGGTATTCGACCAGAGCTCCTTTGACACGATAGTCCGTGGTGTCCGAAAGCATCGACACTAGTGCCGCAAACGCAGACGTGTGGTTGACATAGTTTGACGCCTATACGTAGGCCTATCGTTATTCTCAGACTGGTTTTGTCTAGGAGAGTTCCTAAATTTGGAGACGGAAACGATTTGAGCCATGCTCCAGATTCCGTTTCTGAAGAACCAAGTATGCGAGCCCGGTCAATTTCTGAACTTTCTTCTAAAAATGTTTTGTGACAAATTTTGGTAATCGGGTTATCCCATCCGAATTGAGTTTTTACCCTCGCTGGCAATTCCACTCCTGGACACACACCTTTCCATCTCTCGATTGCTTCATTCAAACCGTCAACCTCACAATCACCAAGTGATGGAAATAGAATTTTACCTATGAGGTCCATACTGTTATGAGCTGAAGCAAGGAATGCAGGAAGTGCGACATCAGAAGGTCGTCTAATACCAATTCCGCCAAAATCGATAGGAAAACATGCTTGTTTCCAAGAGCTTGATTCTAAATTTAAATTCAATATTTTTTCTAAAGTTTTCTTCAATTCCACATCAAGTAAATACAGTAAAGAATCATTTTTCCAAATAGGGCAGCATCTTAAAAAGTAGGTAAGACGCGGTATACCAAAACAAAATCTAATCAAAAGTAATGCAACATGTGGCTGTAAATTCGTCAAGCGATTCGATACAAAGTTAAAGAAGTGGTTCTTGTTTTCAACTAGAAGTTTTACAGAATTATCTACCAAAGGAGCACCTAACAAGAATAGGTTTTCATCTTTCAAAATTTGTATACCCGGGCTTAGAATGTTAAGGCTATCCAAAATATATTTTCTCCTTTCTTCAGATACTGATTCAAAAAAATATACTTCACATTTCTCCGTATTTAAAGTTAACCCGATAGATTGAAATTCCCTAATCAGAACTTGCAAATCACCAAGAACTTTGTTTGCATCACCACCAAGAATACCATCATCAAGGTACCAAACATTTAAATCTGACATCATTTTTGTTATGATACTGTGAATACATAAACTAAATATTGCTGGACCTAGCGGGTCCCCTTGCTGACACCCAACGGATGAAATTAAAGTTTGATTTTTGTAAAATAAAAGTGATGGATACGCATAACATTGCCAGATAAATGGGTATAAGGTTGGAATGTTGTTTTGAACTGACGCGAGCATGATATCTCTCTCCACTGAATTAAAAGCGTTTCGTACATCAATCTTAACCATTATTTCCGATGTTAAACATGTTTTGACATAAGTTCGTACGGAATGTACTGCTGCTTCAGCTCCACCTTTTGTGGCAAATCCGAGTTGCACAGGACGGAATGTATTGCCTAAGTGTTCTTGTAATTGACTGCATGCTACTTTTGAAGTCAATCTTCGTAAAGTGCAACCTATGGCAATAGGCCTAATACCTCCATCCTTTTTTTTCAAGGCAAAAAGCGATGCTCCATAAATGAATGGTATAAAATCTTCTAGCACCTTACCAGATAACATAAAATTAACTAACTTAGTGAGAGACTTTAAAAAAATTCTTCTTGCGTCGTCTGATGTTGTGATCAAAAGATCTTTTAAGTGTTGCGGTGAAAGAGAATCAATTCCAGGTGACGATCCAGTCGGAAACGACATGACTGCCTTGTAGACTATATTTTCCTTTACAATTAGAACCTCGTCCGAGTCTTTGGGAGGTTCCGGCATGTCTTGAGGTCTCGAACTAGATGGGTGCTTGGAACGTAGAGCAGTAATTGAATCATTATCGTGAACAGCAATCTCATCGGTGGAAGTAAGCAAACGGACGGCACCTCTTAAGTCCCCATCGTAAACCTTGGTTTCAACTCTTTTATTAATAGGAGTAGATGAAATGTAGCCAGGTCTTCTAGTTTCCATATAACTTTCGGGATCATAGCGTGCTGTTATGTTGTTCTTAATTTTGGATGCTAATGTGCCCTTTGTCAATTGGTCGCTCACGTGAAGAACATTGTATGGAAACGTAAAAAGTTCCTCCCAAATTTGTTTTGAATTTTGCGAAACGCAGCTGTCAAAAATAGATGCAAGTTTTCTCGCTACAGCATCTCTCGCTGCGCGTGGAATCCGCTTGACCACTGGGAAATTATTTTTTAAATGCTGTAAGTAATTCCTAAACGTAGTGGCCGGTGTGCTGGATGATGAGAGTGATGAGACATTCTGGGCGTTTTGTACAGATTCCGAAGCAGGTGGAGCGCGGTGGACTTTTGATGAATGGATTTTCAGTCCTCTTTTTGTATGGAATTCTTTATTACACTGGCTGCACTCGAACGTTATTTGGGTTGATGACTGCGGCTGGATCTGAAGTGATTCGACTATCCTTAATGGTGACGGCACCGAGAGGATATTTGGAGGAGTTGGTGCGAGCTGCGACAGCAAAGATGGCGGGGGCGGGGGCGGGATCGCCAGCGACGACGCCCCGCCCGCGCTCGCTGCATGGCTTGGTGACGCTATCTGTGGTTCTTGGGGTGCAGATTCACTTTAATGAACCTAAAATGAATATCAAAGGTAATCAAATCGAAAAATAACACTTTTTATAATATTTAGAAAATTTAAAACCAACCGTCACGTTTGACAGTTTTGACCAACTGACACGGGGTGAAAAAAAAGAGTGGGGCCTCCTCACACTTCCCCGGCCAATGATTATATCCTTCCCCGTCCAGTCGGTAACTGGAAATCCTTAATAAGGTAGGTAATGAAAGAATGTATTTTTTTAACTTTGATACAATGTATTATTTAATTTTGATCCAAAAAAATTAACGAAAGTGTCTTTTCACACACTGGGCCTTTAACGTCGGTGCACTGTCCTGGTAAAATATACGTATCTGAGTCCGAGCCGGGCCTGGTGCCAGTGATAATTTTTTTTATATTTCTACGCATTATTTACATATTTCAACGTTTTGTGAGACCAATTTCCCCGTAATAGAAATTGTTTCCCCAGGTTTCATAAATTTCTAGACATTAACGAAAGAACAAAATTGTTCTGTAAACAAATGCTACTATCAACAATACATACATTCACAATATTGCAACGTGGACGAAAAACCGATGCGCGAAAAAAAAATACATAATTCATATTTGAGGGCCAACATTTTGTGACACGGCAGCGGGGTGGTGCGGAAGGGTGGCGGGGGTGAGTTTAGGAGGGTCGAGCCCGGCGGCGTTATATCTCATCGTTTATCAAATAAAGTCATCGTTAGCCGACAGCCTTCCATACGTCCCCGTCAGTGACGTAAGTGCGACTAACTGCACCCGCGAGATCCAGTACCCCAGGAGCTGACGTGAATATTATAACGTTAATGGAATATTTATCAATTGTTACGCGATTGGGGTGTGATTAGAGACCAAAACATTAAAAGCTTACAATTTTATTCCACATCGATACGTCCCTTCGAACACTGAACTCGTTGACGTGTTCCCGAAGGAATTAGGTGCCATCCCTTTATGAGCATGCTGCATTTAACTGGATGGATAACATGGACATTTTTTTATTGCCGCTTCGGCCATCTTTTCATGGATTCGACCATCTATTTATTTTTAAGTTTTTTTTTAATGCAACCTGACATGGATGTCTATCACCATACAACTACCGTTATGATATTAGCCCAATACACCACATTCCCGAAGAATTTAGGTGCCATGCCAGGACTTTCCCTTTATAAGCACGGCCACATTGAACTGAATTGTGAACACGGACGATTTTTGATTGCCGCTTCGAGCATCTTTTTTTCCAATGCGCTGGTACCAAACCGGGTGGTCTTAAACCCTACCACCTAGTAGAGGAAAGGGACCTACAGTTTTACATGGATTCCGAACCATGGGGCAGCTCGCATTCGTGACGAAATGCACCTATCGAATTCAGAAAGAGAAATATATTGGTGCATGTCGGGGCGAGGAATCGAATCCAGACCTCTGGTACGCTAGGCCAGTCCCCGCGTCACTAGGCTACGAGCCGCTAGTATAACATACTAGCTGAGGTACTGAGGCTCTGTTCGGGTCAATGTCGTTTCGTAATGATGTCGGGCTGAACCTTATATTGTATTTTATATGAGTTCTCCTTTAACTCTTGTATCCCTACGCCCCCATTGAGTTTAATTTTCGCCACAAAAGGTAACATATTTCCTTTTCTAAGGTTCAAACTATCTTAATACCGAATTAATTCAAAAATTGTTTAGCGGCTCAGGCGTTAAAATGCAACAGAATTACTGACAAAGTTACTTTCGGGTTAGTAATATTAGTATGGATTGGTATTGATACTCAGTTTCAGTTTCAGTTTCTTTATTTCCTCCATTAGATGTATATTACACACTCGGATTCGTCATTTTTTTTTTCCTGTCGGTTCGATTACTTCTGGCGAAGAAGAGCCGACAAGAAACTTCGTCAGGTTGGTCATTGTATTATTATTTTTTCCAGTGATACTTACAAACAGTTTACAGTGATTGATTGATTACTACTGCTCACAAAGAACATTATTATAAGAACATTATATACATTGGTGAGGAGCAAACTCTTGACTACTATAATGACATCTTATTCTAAATTAATAGGAATTATGATCTAAATTATTCAGGTTTAAAAAGCCATACTATAACATATTTATCTTTTTGTCTACTCCTGGTCTAATTAAAGCAGACTATTCAAGAATGTTAAGTGTATTTAAACATTGTGACTGCAAAGATTAGGAAATAAATAAGGTAGAGTTTTATGCTCCATAATGTTTTTCAATATCGGTTGCAAATTTCTCAAAAAATTAAACGCACTCAAAAGAGTCCAATATATTTATCTAATTTAAGCGCATACAAAGAACACTGAAAATAAGTGGAAATTGTAACTTTTTCTCGGAAAAATCAACTCAACAATTTCATCTTTCGAGCACTCTAATTCCACTTTCATAGGCATAAGCTCAGTCTTTACGTAATGAATGCCTTTTCGTGAAAAAGAAAAAGTATCACAGCTTTGTCTAGCTGCGGTCGACTGGGACTATGAAGAGATTTATCCGCCATTTTTTTTTCCTCTCGACATTTTTGTTTTAAATAAAGTGTACAAAAACTACGTTGAAAATTGTCATTCTTGATCAATCTGAGTGACAAAAGGGAGATCATAGAATGTACGAATATATTGCGCACGCAGGTGCAGGCATAACTTAGAGATTTTTAATGTTTTGTTTTATTGTTATTTATTCATCATTCATAGGGGCAATACACAGCGGTATTATATCATTTGTGGTATCATAACATTTGCCAGTTTAACAAATACAGCTATGAGAACCCTTTTGTGGTTGACATTAGGGTTTTGAGAACGAACTGCTTCTCAAACTCATTTCTCTGCCGCACCGCCAGAATATAGAACTATCTGCCGGCGGATGCATTTCTTTATACCTATAACCTGGTAGTCTTCAAGCGTAATTTGAACAAGCTCGATAGCTTAGCGATAGTCCGCAAATCCGCTGGCATGGTGCCTCGCTGAGCATGGTTTCGCGAGGCGAGGTGTTTTTGGCTTTTCTGAGCACCTTGGGTCCCCAGCGAAAGCTAATTAAAAAAAATATATTGAAAAGAACACTACATAGGTTTAAACTGAAGGCGGACGCGTCGCTGGTGCTAGATGAGCTGGCGATGTGATAGTGAGAAAGAAGATAAGGCTAGAATAACAGTTTAGGCTAGTTAGCCCCAACATAAGTGACACGATCGCCTCACATGGCACGATGGTGACGCGGAAATCGCTGGTGCAGGATAAGCTGGCGATGAGATGGTGACTAATAAGAGTTTAGGCTAGTTAGCCCCAACATAAGTGACACAATCGCCTCGTAACGCGCTGCAGAGACGCGGACGTCGCTGGTGCAGGATAAGCTGGCGATGAGATGGTGACTAATAAGAGTTTAGGCTAGGTAGCCCCAACATAAGTGACACAATCGCCTCGTAACGCGCTGCAGAGACGCGGACGTCGCTGGTGCAGGATAAGCTGGCGATGAGATGGTGACTAATAAGAGTTTAGGCTAGGTAGCCCCAACATAAGTGACACAATCGCCTCGTAACGCGCTGCAGAGACGCGGACGTCGCTGGTGCAGGATAAGCTGGCGATGAGATGGTGACTAATAAGAGTTTAGGCTAGTTAGCCCCAACATAAGTGACACAATCGCCTCGTAACGCGCTGCAGAGACGCGGACGTCGCTAGTGCAGGATAAGCTGGCGATGAGATGGTGACAAATAAGAGTTCAGGCTAGTTAACCCCAAAATGAGTGACACGAACGCCTCGTCGTCGCCGCCATTCCCATTAATTTACTCTAATATTTCCTAATAATACCTATCTCAAGAATGAGAAATAATGATGTGTAAACTATTTTTATCAGTACCCTTCAAATATTGCGACAATAGAATGTTCTGCTGTTGCGCTCTTTATGTTCAATACATGATTATAGGTAGCTGTACGAATCTACAGCAATAAAAGTAAAAAAATATATAAACATTTACAATTTTACCCGTATCAATAGAATAAATTAAAATCGTGTGTAGATAATTCATTTTTTGCAGAAGGTTTATAAGTGTGTAAGTAATAAGTTTAATGATTCAGTTAATTTATCACACGTTTTTAACCGACTTCGAAAAAAGGAGGAGGTTCTCAATTCGTCGGAATCTTTTTTTTATTTTTATGTATGTTCACCGATTACTCGAAGACCCCTGAACCGATTTGAAAAATTCTTTTTTTGTTAGAAAGGGTATCCTTTCTAGTTGGTCCCATTTTTTTTTATCAAAATCGGTTCAGTAGTTTGGTACTTAAATACAACAAACATCGAATTTCTTAAGCCCGCGAACCCAGAAATGTGATTTTTTAGTTACAGTAGCTTTCTTTAAGGGTGAGATTGCTCAGTATGAGAGGTTTTTTTTTTAATTCAACTGTTGGGGGTATTGAAGGGGGTAAAAGAGGGCAAATTGTACACATTTCTATCTCTAGAGCCGCTGAACCCAGAAATGTCAGAGTAGGTTTTGTTTGAGATGGGAATGTTTATGAAGAGAATATTTTTAAAAATTCTACTATTAGGGGGGTAAAACAGGTCAAAATGAACACATTTAGGCGAAAACCACTCATGTTGAGATCTCCGAAACCAATTATTCTAGAAACTTAAAATTTTCAGTGACTTCTTTTTACGACGAAAAGGCTCGCTTGTGATTTTACAAAATTCAACTGTTAAGGGGATGAGTATACACGAGACCGATATGTACACATTTTCATACAACACTTACGCAAGAAACAGACTCTCCGGAACAATGGAAGGATGAGAAATTCAGAAGCTCAGCGGTTCTGGACATTCGTTGTTTTGACTTGTTAGGGTTCCGTACCCAAAGGGTACCAACGGATACTATATTACTAAGCTTCCGCTGTCCGTCCGTCCGTCCGTCTGTCCCAGCGCTCTATCTCATGAACCGTGAATTCATGAATCCAGATAGGTACCGGTCTACCTTTCGTCAGAAATGAGATTTCTCAACGGTTTCATATCTCATAATGCTCGTTCATTGTAGGGTTTAGTAACAGTTTAGAGGGTTCGCATGAGATAGTGAGTTGCGCATAATCTTCTTTCCACTTAGTGTGTGAAGTTGAGCAGGAGGGCTCGCACACCTTGAGTCAAAAAGTTACGCCACCACTAAAAAGCAAAAAATAAAATATTTTTAAATAAAAAAAGGACCGCCTTCAAAAAAACCGGAACTAAAAAGCAAAAAATAATTGATTACTTTTAATTAATGTACGACAAGCTATTTTAATACTAACTAATTATGTACAATTTCTTAATTTTTAATCATCTTTTGAAGTCGGTGCCTTGGGTAGACGTTCTATAAGGGCTGTAAGTAGTTAGATTAATATGTCCTATGGCTAAGAAAGAAATATAAGTAGGTAGCTATTTACATTAACCTACTTAAAGAAAAAACACAAAATCAAAAATTAAATAAACAAACAGGTCGGAAAAACGTATGTAAGTAGGTATTTAGGCAAGTACTTTGTAATTTAAATATTCCTTATAACTTAAACTAAATACCTAACACAGTAAAAACTAAATATTTACAAGAAAACCCTACAAACTAAACAAACAAACTAATATAAAAACAACGACCACTTATGTATATGGTAAATATTTAGGTAGGTGTAGCTTGTACTTTTTATTCTGCCTAAATACCTACATAACACAAAAAAAATTACAAATATAAAAAAGAACAGAAAACCATTGGTAGCGACTTTGAGGTGTCTGCTCTCAACTACCTGTCAAAACGAGTGTGCAGTTAGCAGGTACATATGTCACCAATTTCGGCAGAAATCGTTTCGTCAACGATGTCGTAGGAAGCACCAATCCACAGAGCAGCGAATTAACTTACCTACTCCTTCACCAGTGCGCGCCTTTATAAAGCCGAAAGTACTAATAATCTTTAAAACCCAATTTCAGTACGCTGCGCTGCTGTATCGATATCAGCTTGCAAGTAAACCAACGCTAAGGCATCTCCAGGTAGAATGCTTTGTGGACCAATCATTGCTGACTCAGGTTGTTTACGCTCTCGTAGACTTCGGGTGTGTTCGCCTGAAATTGTGTCTGTTCGGTCAACGGCGTGCGGAGTGAACTCTACCCAAGGCACCGACTTCAAAAGATGATTAAAAATTAAGAAATTGTACATAATTAGTTAGTATTAAAATAGCTTGTCGTACATTAATTAAAAGTAATCAATTATTTTTTGCTTTTTAGTTCCGGTTTTTTTGAAGGCGGTCCTTTTTTTATTTAAAAATATTTTATTACGTTCAAATCGCAGAATGTTGTTCATCCGAACACTGAATTTCATCTCAAGATTTGCTCAATTTTCGTCATATGTAAATATTACATGGAAGTTCTACGACATAAATATCGTTGTTTATGTTTTACACAAACTGATTTTGGCAACACTCCACCAAGAGTTTGGTTGGTTGCCTTTTAATTTAACGGATCATATTTAGGTCAACTGGGAACAGAGTCGAATATTTATAACAATATTTGAATAAAAGCTGGTAAAAAAATACTAACTAAAAACGGATATTAACTTCACTCTAGGACAAACATTTTGGTTATGAAGTTGAGGATGTATATTCATTTGTAATTTCAAGTGAAAAAGTGTGAAATGTAGCTTTGCACTTTTTATGGCACTGGAAATAGATTGCTTTTACCTATGGAAGCTAATACCATACCATTTCATACCATACCATGTCATGAAATTAGCCCGAAACACCGTATTTCCGAAATATTTAATTACCATGCCAGGACCATTCCCTCTATCTGAGAACGTCTTCGACCTTACAGCTTCGACCAACCTTCATCAAATGAAATGGGACTAACCCGGATGTTCAGTTCAGTTCAAAATATTTATTCAGTAGAGTATGTTATTTCAAGTGCAGCTAACTGCACTTAATACTATAGAACATGTCAACATTTTACTGTAAGTAAAATAATAATAATTCATACCTGTCAAAATGCCCTGTTGGTTGTCAATTAATATTGTTATTACAGATTGAAATTAAATTTAAGAATACTGACACTATAATTAGGCAAGTACAAGTCAGTCAGTCAGCGTGTTTGCGTCCACTGCTGGACATACGCCTCTCCAATCCTTCTCCAGTCCTCCCGGCCCTCAGCGGTACGGAACCACTGCTTTCCGCCGACGCACTTGATGTCGTTCTCCCACCTGGCGGGTGGTCTTCCCACACTCCGTTTGCCTGTCCACGGCCGCCAGTGTAGGACACGGTTACTCCAACGGTCGTCGTCTCTTCGGCTGACGTGACCAGCCCACTGCCATTTTAGCTTAGCCACCCGGTGTCCAATATCGACTACTTTGGTACGTCGGCGGATTGCCTCGTTACGCACCATATCCCGTAGCGATATTCCCAGCATGGCTCGCTCCATTGCTCGCTGGGCAACTTTTAACCTTTGGACAACGGCGACCGTCAGAGTCCACGTTTCACACCCGTACGTCATAACCGGGAGGACGCACTGGTCATATATTCGGGTCTTTAAATTTTGCGGAAGGTCAGACCTCAGAGGGAACTTAAGCTTTCCGAAGGCAGCCCAACCCAGTTGAATCCGTCGCTCAACCTCCCTAGACAGTCCTTTACCAAGCCGCAGGATTTGACCGAGATATAAGTACTCTTCAACCTGTTCCAACACTTCTCCGTCGATAACGATTTGTCCTCCCGTCATACCCTCGGTCGCCATGACCTTGGTTTTGTCCCGGTTCATCTTCAGACCTACCTTTATCGATGCTTCATAAAGGTCTTCCAGCATGGTCTGAAGCCGAACTCGGGAATTTGACAGAAGAACAATGTCATCGGCGAAGCGAAGATGACTGAGAAAATCTCCATTTACGTTGATACCCATGTTGTCCCATTCAAGCGTCTTGAAAACATCTTCCAATGCGTTTGTGAAGAGCTTGGGTGAGATCACATCCCCCTGCCTTACGCCTTTACCAAGGAGGATGGGTTGGGTATTTTCATGGAGCCTCACAGTCATCGTCGCGGACCGATACATATTTCGGAGTACCTCGATGTAGCGGTGGTCGATTCTGCATCTCAGAAGGGAGTTTTCGATGGCCCATTTTTCAACTGAGTCGAACGCCTTCTCGTAGTCCACGAAGGCTAGGAAGAGCGGCTTGTTGTACTCCTCGCACTTCTGCACCACTAGTCTCACAGTAAATATGTGATCCATTGTGCCGTATCCTTTCCTGAACCCAGCTTGCTCACGAGGCTGGTACTGATCCAGCCTCTGTGTCAGCCGACTCGTGATGACTCTTGAAAAGACCTTATACACGTGGCTTAGAAGTGAGATAGGTCGATAGTTTTTCAACTTCGCCGGAACGACACCATTTTCGAGAACTGCATTGAACAGTGTTTGCAGTTCCTTCAAGATGGGTCTCCCGCCAGCCTTTAGCAGTTCCGTCGTTATCCCATCCTCACCTGGAGCCTTGTGTTTTTTGAGTACTTTCAAAGCAGCCTTTATCTCATAGACACTAATCTCCGGTAGATCCTCGGTGTAGTGTCTAGTGAGCGGCGCACGCCTATCAGAACACGTCAAAGTCGACGTCAAAAGTCGAAGTACAAGCATTGAGGTGAAGAAATAAACTATTTCTTATTTCTTCACCTCCATGAGTACAAGTCAATGAACACGAATAAGTGATTAAAATTGGTGATACAAAAAATCGTCAACAGAATAAAATACATTTTCAATTAAAAAGTTTCTCACATTCTTCCTAAATTGTTCTATTTGCAGACTTTTCAAATGGCCTGGTATATTTTTATACATTTTTATTTTTAAATGATCGCCCTGTTGCTGATGAGCTTCACCCTACATATTATGGCAATATTCTCAACATTTATAACAGAATATTACTGTCTAATGCTTGCCAGATGTATAGAGAGACAGACGCACAAACCAATTTACCATAAATTAGACTTCAATGTTTTGATCAACACGACCTGTTACATATCACTGAGATTAAATGAAATATTCTCGTTGGCTTAAGTAGATTTGTTTTAATATTATATTCTTTGGTTCGGAAAATCGACAGGTTAATCTGTATGGAACTGTTATCTCCCCAAAGGGGAGAAATTAACATCCCTTTGCCATTCAAGCTATCAGAAAAAAACCTAATGACAAGAGGTCTTCGATTAAAAGTACTTTTGACCTTTTAATGACAAAGATTTCTATTTTTGATATTCTGAAATAGTCTTTGAACGTCTCCAATACTCATTGAACATTTCTATAAATTCACAAAAACATTTCAAGAACAAAAGTGTTTCTTTTAAAAAATACCTTTTCAAGTTATTTCACTATGAGATAATACTTTATAAATAACGAAGACCTATTAGTTTCCAAGAAAACGTTTCAGCCAAAGATACATTTATTCCAGATCGGGAATAAAATGGACTGTAAATGTTAAACAGAAACCAACATTGACACAACCAACAACAACCGTGACGGCAGCGGCAGCGACCACCATTGAATGTAACTCCAATCGACAAAACGAAATGACGAGTCTTCGTCCATACGTTGTTTATCTTTTTTTACCATGTATCGCGTAAGCCCCACTAAAGTACGCAAATAATTCTAGAATGTTATATGTATGTTTATATTTCTAAAAATACGATGTATCGGCAGACAATATCGTTGATTAAATATTTACTTGGGAGTTGGCCTTAAAAGTCCCTCCTAAATGACGGCAAGCTTGGTTCTTTTTTAGGGTTCCGTACCCAAAGGGTGAAAACGGAACCCTATTGTTAAGCCTCCGCTGTCGTCCGTCCGTCCGACCGTCCGTATCTCAGTAACCATAACAGGTAGACAGCTGAAATTTTCACAGAGTGTGTATTTATGTTGCCGCTATAACAACAAACAAAGATGACAAATAATTAAAATTAAAGGGGGCTCCCATACAAAAAACGTGTTTTTTTGTTTTTTTACGATGGTACGGAACCCTTCGTGTGCGAGTCCGACTCGCACTTGGCCGGTTTTTAGATTTTATCCTTGCTATGAACTTGGTCGATCGCTACACAACGAGTATTTTTATTATTTAAACTTTCAAGGGTAAGGCCAATAGTGTGATGAGACTTCCACTTTTATATGTTTAACTAACTTTTTTGTCTTTTCCAATACCGAGTCTCACATCAGGTGCCACGAAAGACAGGCTTTGCCTAATTCGGGTACTTTTACAATCAAACTAATTTGTATCTTCATACAGGGCTTGTGTTCCCTATGTCTGTTTCGCTTTTTTCTTACTAGTACTCTGTTTTGATATTGTCCCCTAGGGATTCATGCTTTATGTAAATTTCACTCTTGTGTTTCTGTTATTACTGTATGTAATTTCAATATATGATAAAATATAAAGAAATAAAAAAAATATTTTCATTGCTGTTCATTAAGTAAGCTATGCTGAGACAAAAATACACTCGGCCATCCATCCAAAAAGTCGGGGATCACGTACAAGAGAAATGGAGTGAGTAACTAGGCACGAACTGTTGTCAAAGGGTATATGAAAGTCTCGAAGTAGAAGTGAAAATGAATTAACTTTGTAGGCAAATACAGCAAGCAATCAAACCATAATGCATTGCATTTCCCTGAAGCCTGTTAGTCACAGTTGCTTATTTTTTTACACTGAGGCTTTACACGTGCATATAAACTATCACAAACTTTAAATATATACATTGGTGCAAATATCGTGTATTTGTCATGGAAATATATACATATTGTGTTCGCGTGGCATAAGCCATAAGGAGTCTATGAAATACCCCTGATGCTACCACGTGTCTTTGCTTGATTGCTATCGTAGATTAACACATGGTAGCACAGATTTTTGATGCTCATGATTGAATTTTACATAAAAACAATCTGCATATATATGTTAACTTAAATGAAATACTTCAACTATTTTGGTATGCCACCGTTTCGTCAGGGGGAAAATAGGCAATCGTGAATATTATCCTTTTAATAAAATACGGAATTTCTCAATATTTATTTCCGACTTCCATGCAACAATTCTGGGAAACAACCAATAGCATAGTTTAAAAATGCATTTTAATCTATGGTATAAGTAAAGTGAAACGCTCCCTAATAACAAGATACTCTCGGCTTGCTAATTCACTTTTGCAATAAAGAAAAGCATCCTCACAAAATCAGTTCATACACCGAGGAATCATCCCGCAAGATGCTATTTAGGGGTGAAAACTTTTTCAATTAAAATTCTCCGAGATGCGAGCGGATACCCGCGACAAGGGCATGTGGGCCGCCCGCCCGTCCCCCGCCCCGCTAGCCCGCCCGCCCAGCGCCGCCGCCGCCGCCCGCCCCGCCGCGGCGCTGAAAAGATTCCAAGTTTATCTCGAGACGAGTCGCAAGCCGCTTTGGAGGACCCGCGAAGTTCGCTCATTGTCGATGATTACTTGGGCGCGATAATAAGTCGGCGCTAAACTCTATTGGTTTGCTATTTGAATGAATTAATTGTTTGAGATATTCCATTGCATTATCAACGATTGGTTACTCGAAACTGCAAGTTGTTATTACTCCGTTAATATGTGTTTTGTGTTTTGCAGGAGACTGTGCTTAATTGTTTTTTTTTTCTATATATGATATTCAACATAATGCCAACATCAGATTGTAAAAGTAAGCAATATTCTAGGTGCTTTAATACTACATAATTATTTATTTCATAGCACAGAATGCGGAGCTAAGTTTATAGCAAGCTTATCTCTGTCTAGCTTTACACGTCAGCTTACTATAAAAAATGTGTTGGTTTGCAAGATTTAAAGACGTGTCATTCTTTACTCAAAACCCGAGCATTTTGGTAAAAAATCAACAAACGTTTATATTTTACGAAGAAATTAAAATATAACTGACAAATATCTTATGAAGAGAACAAACACATCAGCTGTCCCAAGAAGCTCTATTCTTAATCAAATACAAAGCCAAGGAAACACATTTCATTACGGCGATACGGCACGCCAATCTGTCAAACATTAATTCCAATATTATCGAGATCACCCCGAGGTGGGGATTAATCACACAAAAAGCAGCGGCGGCCATATTTAAGACGCCTCTCCGCCCCTCCCCGCGCCCCGCGCCGCCGCCATTAGTATCCATTAGTGACACCAGAGGGCTCGCTGGCCGTTGTCTTGTGGGATAAATATTTGGAAACAGCAGCCGAGGAGATTGATGATGCGCTATCGATCCGACGCTGGCCGGATTAAGGCATGAATACCGGCTCTTTTCTTATTTCAAAGGGTCAACATTATTTGTTTTGACTATATATTTTATTCTCAATAATTTATGTTATCGTTTCTTGCGATTCTAAGGGTTATTGCGTTTTGTTATTAAGCATTCTGCCAGTAAACTTAATCAATCCTAGAGATAAAAGCTGTTTTAAAAAGCATGTTTTTTTAATCTTACTTCAAATTGACTTGCAAAGATTACATACGTGACATCGAGCATAAAAATAATTTATTTTCTTCTAAAAATAAATTATAAACATTTCAATATGTATGCCGCAGAAATGTGATAAAAACAAAGTTTTAATTACATCCCTAGGGACTTGGTGCAATCCCGGCAGAGTTTATATTAGAAACAACTATGTATTTTAATTTCCTAATAATTTCAAATCTAATCGAATCCAACATAACCCATCCAAACCTAACAACCTGTCAATAAATTACGCAACAATGTTAGACCTAGCCCACAAAATAAAGGGAATCCTGATTTGTGGGTTAGGAATCAACTTCTTTGTGAAAAATATGTTTGGTAAGTTTTAGGAACATAAAAAAACACCTCCAATCCCTCAGTTCCCACCTTATTCTCGAATGTCTACCGATGCCCATGAAAGAGATGAACAGACCGACGCCTTTTCGGGTACTAGTTGTCTAATACTCTGTATTGATAATGTGTATTTTACGTTAAAATTATAATGGTTTTTATTGTATGACGTAATTTTATTGTATGTATACCGTTATCAAATTAGGTTATAGCATATTATTGTCTGTTTAAACCTCTAATCTTTTGTTTAAAGGATACAATGTGACTATTTTTAGAAGCTAAGTTTCGAAGAATAAAATTATTTAGACGGTGTAAATCACAAATTCAGATTTACGAAATTTAGCCAATTAAATTGCCAACTCAAATGATACTCAAAAAACATACAAGGTTCCTAATCTAAAAAATATATGATTAAATATTTTCATAAACATCATATAAGATCGAAATATCTTTGGATATTAGTTATATAATCAAATAATAACATACATTTCTTCTACCGACGTTTTGGAAACAGATCAAGTCTTCAACACTTATTGGTAGCATAATTTGAATACATTCTAGTATACCAGAGAAAATAAAAAAGGTTTTATTAGAATAAAATATAAACTTGTTATCTCTACTTATATAAAAGGGAACGTCTGTCCACATGCACGAGGTAATCTCCGTAACCACAAAACAGATCAAGATGCGATTTAAACCAATTTAAAGAGAACATCGCTGGGAACGCTTTAACGTACATACCATTACGCTAAGTATCCAAAGGGCTGAGCAATATCAATGAAATTACTCTCAAACAGAATTAATACTATGCCGTGGCGTATGGTGGCGTTCACTATTTTCGCACCAATGTTCAGAAAGCGGATGGCGCAGGGCGGAATACCGACTCTACTATACGTATTTTGTTCGGGAGGCTGTAGGTTCGAATCCTGGTAGCCTCAATTTTTTTTTCGTTTTTTTACATTTTATTGTTTGTGGGGTCTCGTATATAATAATTATAGCATGGATTAGACTTATCTCTACTTATATAAAAGAGAACATCTGTCCACATGTTCGAGGTAAACTCCGTAATAAATATTATATCTCTTCTCTTCTCTTATATTATATTATATTATATTATATTATTATTATATTATACTTATATAAAAGGCAACGTCTGTCCACATGTGAAAGGTAATCTCCGTAACCACGGAACAGATCAAGATGCCGTTTGCAACGTCTGTCCACATGTGAAAGGTAATCTCCGTAACCACGGAACAGATCAAGATGCCGTTTGTACCGATTTACAGATTCAATCGCGGGGCTTGCTTTAGGATACATACCATCACGCTAAATATCCTAAAGGCTGAGCAATATCAATGAAATTACTCTCAAACAAAATTAATACCTATTTTGGGGCGCATGGCGGCGCTACGTGCGGCGTCACTTTGCCCGCCTTCCAAATCTCTCTAAAATAGAAAGGATTAACAATTTTCGCGATAAAAGCAAGAAGCCAGTTGGCATAGCGCGTATAACCGACTGGTTCAAATATGTTTTGTTCGAGGGAGGGTTCAAGTTCGAATCCTGGAAACTCAATTTGTTTTTTTGTTTTTTTTATCTCGCATATAATTTTTATGTTTTTTTATCTATTTATTTATTTATTTATTTCGTTTTTCCTTATGGTGACTATGCACACTTGGATACGTCAAAAGAAAATACATGATATGTGTAGACTTAGTTCAGTTAGTTATCTCTACTTATATAATATCTTCTCTTCTCTTTATATATTATATAACAGGAACCATCTCAGCATAAGTTGCATTTCACTTAGTGAGCAGCAACGCTGATTTACGTCTGGTCCCTAAAACAATAAAATAAAAACCAAATCCTTCAAATCCTGTCGAAACATTAAAAAAAGAGAGAAAAAAAATAAGCAACACAATACAAAAAAAAGAGAAAACCAAATATCAAAAAATATTACACACACATCCGTTTAAAACATAAATCACATTTGAAGAAAAGGAAGAGATGGCGCCACGTGTACTCTCATAGAAAAGAATAACTTCTATCCGGGTAGAGATGGCGCCACGTGTGATTGCCGATTAGAAGATCATGGCGCGATAGATGGCGCGATAGATAGCGCGATAGATGGCGCTGTGAAATTAAATATTTTCAAAGACCGAAATTCTGCAAATATTTTCGCCGCAACTATTTACTATAGCATTATATAACTTTATATTTATATTATTTGCTTTCTGTGTACAATAACTTTGTACAGGCCAGAACAGCATTAAATAAGGCATGGGGAACTATCTTTTGTCTCATAGAAGATCATGAAACATATGAAAATTTGTATGGGTAACCCATTATATCTTCAAACTAGGTATATGAAAACGCACCTGTTTTTTAATGAATAGTTCATATGTTTTTGGTCAAGAAATGGCGCTATCGCTGATTGCATTTATGTATCTTCTTTCAGACTCCCTAATTGTACCTAATTTATATCGCATGGGTTTATTATTCCCGCAATTTTAGGACTAATTAGCATCAGGCAAAATTATGAGAGGCGTGTGAAAATAAGCAGTGGTTTGAAATGCTTATAAATTAAGATCCGATGTAGACCTTTTGGTTTCCACGTCTAGCCTGATTCTGCTCACAACTTAAAAGCTATATGAAATCACTCTAAATTACCGGAGCGGTGAGCAGTGGGGTAAAATGCTTATAACTTGCGCGGGGACTGGCCTAGCGTACCAGAGGCCTGGGTTCAATACCAACTTGCACCACTGTCTTTCTCTTTCAGAGTTCGATAAGTGCATTTTCGTCACGAATGCGAGCTGCTCCATCATCCGGAATCCATGTAAAACTGTAGGTCCCTTCACCTACTAGGTGGTAGGGTTTAAGCCCGCCCGGGTTGGTACCATCGCATTGGATGAAAAGATGGTCGAAGCTGGAATGAAAAATTGTCCGTGTTTTCCATCCAGTTCAATGTAGCCGTGCTCATAAAGGGAAGGTCCTGGCATGGCACCAAATTCCTTCGGAAATGTGGTGCATTGTGGGCTGATATCATAACGGTAGTTGTGTGTAGCCATCCATGTCAGGTCGCATAAAAAAAAAACTTGCGAACCACTCACCCGATTTATATGCGAATTGAATCTACATTCGGCGTCTCTGAGTGCGCTCCAGTTACGGATGGGTGACCATGTTCGATGTTGAGGCTGGCTGTGGTTTGTATGCCACGTAAAACTTTTGTACACCATTCGTAGGGTTCATTCCGCCTGGGATGATACATAGGTACCATCGCATAGAAGGAATGCATCATCGGGGCATGAAAATTGTCGTGTTTTAGATCCATTTTAACGTGGAAGTACGTAAGTAAGAAATAAAATAAAAAAATATGCTGCGTTTACTGTTATTTTTACGAAGTTCGTCATTTACTTCCAGCAAACAGATGATGTTATACAAATCACTATTCACAGTCCCCAAAGCAACAGTCTGCATGCCTCTCTGTTTCATTTTACGGCGCACATCATTTATGTTTTATTTGTATAAAGCTGACATCACGAAATTAGTCACAATATTGACGCGATAGTCCCCTTTCATGGTGTTTCATCGTCAAAAGCAGTTTGATTCCGAGCAAGGATTTGCTGAGCCGTCAAATTACACTTAAAATCGTATAAAATAATGCTATGAACACTTTCATAAGTTAATATCATATGGTGATATATACACACGCATTTTTTTTAAATGACGCCACAATGCAAAAACAAGTCACAGTAAGACAAAACAAACAAGTCAAAATAGCCTAAGAACCGATTGCATACCGAGAGGGATGAGTTAATCAATGTTCAAATACGTCACTTTCAGTGAACCGCATAGAGTTCCTTCCATACTGTCCCTACAAAGTGACGTGTTTAAGCTGACGATGATTTTGATTTTTTTCCCTTTCGTGCACACGGCCCTATGAGTTATAATACCAAATTACTTAATTATTTTTAAGATATTATTTAGCTAAGTGGCCAGTTCCGAAAACTTATAGTGAAACTTATAGTGCGCCCTATGTATTATAAATGGCAACGTTAGAATATTTCTTATTTAATTAATGCATATCGGCTCCACCCGTTATGATTAAAAAGTAGCAGATAAATAACAAATTTATTGACCAGCCTTTTGGGCTACCTACTTTTTATCTAGGACATAATTCAGCTCGACATGAGTCCAAAAGGACATGGACCCGAGCGGAGCCGGGTACCGCAGCTAGTTTACTTTATAAATATACAGCATGGTTCGGGTTCAGCCTTGCAGTATATTCGTTAAGTAGTTATTTTTACAGAGCTCTTTCTTTAATTAATATGTCCTTGCTTCACATTCGATGATACACACGTAGCGACGTACCTGCAAAGTAGGAAAAAGTATATTTACTTAAGTACCTGATATCTAAAATAATTCAGATCGATGTTTCCGCATCCAATATTAGTATTGGATGCTATTGTATGATAATATAATGGAGCTTGAGCCTCAAGTTTCTTTTGACTTACACACCTCATTCCATCCCCTCTGCAACAACACGGAGGGAAAACATAAGGGAGTGTTCTATTCGCGAAATGGAAATATTTTTCTTTCACGGGAAAACATTCCGAGGTGCTTTTAAGCTTTTAGGAGCTTTAAGCTCGTGGAGCTGTATGACTCTATGAAGGCTTTATGGCCAGAATTTCGTACGAGACGAGTAGAGATCCGCAGACACCTCGGAGAGCCTTAAAAATGTTGTTACTCAATCTTAGAGGGCGGTATATTGGATTATATAGTGATCCGACTAATGAGATGGTTGACTAGTCTATATTATCCAGTAAGTAACCGCTGGATCGTCTTCTGTCAATCTGTCTGTTAATCTGTCAGACCAAAATATGTTTTACTCGTCTTCGAAATCTAGACATAACATGTCTGGTATAATCTATTCAAAATCTAGGCAAAATATACCTGTTTTAAATTTCAAGTGTAGTTGGAGAACCTGAACTGCCTTGCAGTGCAGAGAAAAGTGAATTTCGTGCTAAAGTGAAATACACATTTAATGTTTGTTGTTATTATTATTAATTTTGACGGTCGAATTTTAACTCAGGTTCTTAAAGATTTGTTTTTTTTTCCATAATAAAGTCAACTCACTTTTTGTACAATTATGGCCACCTGTTGTTCCAAAAAAACTTACATACTTATGATGGTGCCGTTTTCCCGTGGTAGGTAGACAGAGGGCATTGATCGCCATTATTTGGTATCGTCCCAACAGACACACATTTGCTCTGTAAATGTTCTTCGATTGGTACTGCTAATTTAATTTGAACCTAATGTATCGAAGTAACGCCTCGAAATTATGTATGTAATATTGAGGTTATGCCTCGAAATTATGTTATTAAAGTCTGAAATTACGATGGGTGGTCGGGTTATTCGGTTTCTGCAGTTGTATCGATGTTGTTGAGTGTACTAAAGTAAGAATGATGGCAAGAAAAAATAACATAAGGTATTTTTTCACCAGAAACAAAGTTATGACGGTTTATTTTTACCACAAACTCGAAATGTGTTTCATCGACACCCGAAAACCATAGTTAACTTCAAGATTCCGATTTAATAGTTATCGGGCTTTAACCGTTACATTTAAAAAATATTGAGGCTGTAAGCGAGATCTACATTGAAACAGCATGCCGCTTTAGATGACTGTTCAAGCGATAATAGCTTACTGCTGTACCTAACCAGGTATGCTGAAATATGACTTCCACAGATATCACAGCTTTCACCTCAATTTCACGGTTACCGCTAATGTCTTTACCATTCCAAACATACAAAAAACCAAAGATATATAATCTAACGTGGAAATATATTTGTTTTCCTGCTTGTACTTACTTATTGGGTTGTCACTTCAGCGAGATGATTTATATCGAAATTAGAAAATTTATCAAATTGCCTCCGCGACGACTTCTGTCATTTTCATCGCTTTAATTCTGTTTGATCGCAGTCCAGCGACAACTCCCCAAAACGAATAAATTATTCATAAATTAAAACAAAGTTTCCTCTTCAAAGGGCTGTGCTATTTTCTTCTGTTCAGATCTCAAACAAACCATTAACAAATAACGCTAAGGGACAAACAATTCAACCATTAATTTAGATTAAATGGAACGATGATTGTTCCATTACCGGTTATTATTTTTTGTGGAATTGTGTTCTTGTGAAACTTCGCTTCAAAATGTTCGGCTCATTTACAGTTTGTCTAAGGTTCCGTACCCAAAGGGGACCAAACGGAACCCTATTACTAAGCCTCCACTGTCCGTCCGTCCGTACGTCCATCCGTTTGTCTGTCACAGAGCTGTATCTCATGAAGGGGAGTAGGTGGGCAGCTGTAATTATCAAAGCAGCATCATTTTGCAGCTATAACAAAAAATGTGTAAAATAAAAAAAATATAAATATCAAATGGGGTCCCAATACAAAAAACGTGATTTTTTGGTGTAAAGTCTTGTACGATGGTACGGAACCCTTCGTTTGCGAGTCTAACTCGCACTAGTGGCCGTTTTTTTTTAAGTGAAACTTCTTTGCCGTCTAGTCTGACATGTTTTACCGTTGCCAAATATTATCATGACTTGAGGGGAATAGTTTAGCACGTGTGGAGTGGCCGGGAGTGGAGGATTGCATCAGCAGCGTCTTCCCTCTAACAAATGCACTACAGGTGAAAGTCAAGACTCCGGGTAGGTAGTGGAGGAGAGGGGGTACGTACATAAGTGATGGGGTGACCGCAGGAAGAGGTTGAAGATTTTGTGTACACAAGATCTAACATATAACTGTGCCTAAGTAGAATATGTACACAAGATCTAACATATAACTGTGCCTAAGTATAATGTGTACACCAGATCTAACATATAACTGTACCTAAGTAGAATGTGTACACAAGATCTAACATATGACTGTGTCTAAGTAGAATGTGTACACAAGATCTAACATATATCTGTGCCTAAGTAGAATGTGTACACAATATCTAACATATAACTGTAATGTTCTTGAAATCACAGAATAAACAATTTTGATTTGATTTTTTGATTAAGTGCTACGTATTTCTCGTAAAACTGCTTGTGCTTATTGTGTTGACATGATTGCCAAGAAATTTCATTTCTATCGCGTGTGGCCTCTACGCGATTTTTTTTCTACCTAACCAGATATATATGGCTGCGGAACACTACATCTGCTGTCATAATATTATCTCAACACACCATATTCCCAGGAATTAGGTGGCATGCCAGGATGTTTCTTTTATTAGTACGGCTACATTGACCTAGATAAAGAACACCGGGAATCGCAATGCATTAATGTAGTTAAGATATGATAAAATAAATAACTGGTGGCACACCGTACATGCAACCATGGGATGAAAAAAACCAGTGCATATAAGTGTGTGGTATATCGTTCGATAGATCTTAAAAAAAGTCACGGAAATGTTAACGTAACATCGCGTAGCCTCCAAGTAAAAATACGTGACCATCCGTCAAGTTTCCTAAGATGAAGTCTTTAAAAAGGCTCAGTTAAACCTAGCGCAGTTTTGAGTTGCTATAAACGTAGGATAATGTCTCTACCTGCCGCGTGAAAAGCAAAAAGCAAACGTGCTATAAAATATTTTTTATTCATAAACGTATGAATTTTGAGATTTTAAATAAATTAAAAAAATATTGTAATATTTTTTATGAATTTAATCAATAGCTGAGCAATAGTCCGCAAATCCAAATTTGTTACAAAAAAATGTTTTTAATTCAGAATTTTATAATTTACCTCATGAGATAATATTTAAAATACATGGCATAGTTCTTGTGGTATTTGCAGGTTTCAAATCTGAATATCTCAATAAAATATATGTCGGAAGCAAAGCGAGAATGAATACCCCACGTTCCTGCCCTGATAGCGGTAGTGCGAAAATTAAATTGGCAATACAATTATTTCCCCGTCAAGCGCGGAGCTGGGCTGGGGTATTCTCATCACGGCTTCCCTAAATAATTCCAAACATCTCCGCCGAAAGCTAGAATTAGTCCATAATTAATTCTGGAGAGCACTCGAAATTCATGGGTCACAGGTGAAAAGTCGACCGCAATGCTGTGTCAACTTTTCAATATGAAATGTATTTATTTACCCCGCAAAATTACGCTCATTTTTCTCAAAATCTGCCCTCATACATCTTTCACCACGTCCCCTCCTGGTGTATGCATATCAAGTATGGAGCCCCTACTTCAAAAAGGATATAGATATATTGGAAAAGGTTCAGAGACGCGCAACAAAAATGGTGTTGTTCCTCAGGCACAAATCATATGAAGATCGCCTTGACACTCTTGGAAAAAAGAAGGCAGCGAGGAGACCTAATTGAGTCCTACAAAATCCTGACTGAACACTACGATGTACCGAGTCTTAAATCAATGTATACATGTATGTAAATAAACAATCTCAAACCTAAGCGGTCACAGGACCTCTGGAATATCTCACCTCATTTACTTAAATCTATAGGTCATGTCATCATAGAACCATTAAAAAATGTGGTTAATGAATGCATAAGAGAAGGTTCATTTCCAGACTCCTTGAAGATAGCAAAGGTCATCCCTGTGTACAAAAAAGGTGCTCATTGTGACATTGCAAATTATCGTCCAGTATCACTTTTACCGATTTTCAGTAAGGTGTTTGAAAAAGTAATAGAGATGAGACTTAATAGTTTTCTATCCGAAAATAATATATTAAATAGTAAGCAATATGGTTTTCGTAAGGGTATGTCTACCAGTGATGCTATAGCTGCTATGGTAAAATCAGTAATGACAGCTTTGGACGGATCCAAACATACCTATGGTATGTTTTGCGACCTATCCAAAGCTTTTGACTGTGTAAATCACAACATATTGATGATAAAATTAGATCATTATGGTATTAGAGGAAAGGAATTAGATCTGTTTAAATCATACTTTTGTAATAGGCAGCAGATTTGTTACGTGCAAGGTATAAAATCAAACACAGAACCCATCAGCATGGGAGTACCACAGGGGTCTATTTTGGGTCCTTTGCTCTTCCTCATCTATGTTAATGATATTTCTGGTTGCATATCGAACAATGTAGAATTGGTGATGTTCGCTGATGATATTTCTCTTGTTTTAGATAATATAAATATAGATTTGTTGCGGGAGTCGCTTGTAACTTCTATTGCTTCCCTACATTCATGGTTTCAGAGTAATAATTTGCTGCTTAATGTTAACAAAACCAATTTAATGCACTTTGCTCTAGGAACAAATAGACGTATGTTAGATAATACAATGGTCAACGATATGTCCCTAAATATGGCAAATGAAATCAATTTCCTGGGCGTGATGTTTGATAATAAGCTAACATGGAAAGCACATATAGATAAACTAGCTGGTAAACTTAGTGCAGCATGCTACGCTATCAAAAAAATAAAGGAATTATGTGGTATCCAAGCAGCCAAGGCTGTCTATTATGCTTATTTTGACAGTCTCATGTCATATGGCCTGATGTTTTGGGGAAATGCATCCGATGCAAATCGTATATTTTTATTGCAAAAAAGAGCCTTGCGAAATATCTTAACCATGAGAGTCAGGGACTCGTGTAGAAATGTTTTTAAGGAACTTGGGATTATGACACTCGCAAATAAGTATATTTACCAAAATATCATATATGCAAAAAAAACAATAGAAATGTCTACCCTTAACTCTGATGTACATGACCATGATACTAGAAATAAGTTTAATATACAATGTACCAAACACAGACGAGCTAAAACTTCAAAAAGCTTTATTCACAATAGTGTTAGATTTTACAACAAATTACCTGTAGAAATTAGAAATTTGCCTCTTAATAAATTTAAAAATAAGATAAAATTAGTGCTACTCAATAAAGAGTATTACAATTTGAACGAGGCTCTCTATGATAAAACCCTCTTTAGTGATTTAATATTCTAGGACAAGTACGTAATTGTACAATTTATATTAATTTTATTTTGACATTGACACTACAATGGTAGTATTTTGTATATATTATATTATATTGACTTGATACACTTTATCTGTATCAAAATTGACGAGGGCTCTGTACACCCGACATAGCTGTTAAGTTGACGAAGGCGTTTACACCCGAAATAAATACTCAATATGTATAATGATTAGGTTATTAAGTTAAGTAATTTATTTATTAATTAAGACTTTTCACATTGTGGTTTGTTGTTTCCTCGTAGTCCTTAGTTCTTTGCTCCAGTCCGTTCTACCAATGTAAGTTTGGCAGTAGCATTTAGGTATGAAATCATAATTGTGTCATATCATTTATGTGGACGAAAAAAAAAAAGACCAAAAAAAAACATAATTTATAGACCAGTGAAGTTTCTTTGCGGGTTCTTCTTCACTGGTTGATCGAATCCGCGGATCAATCAAATTGTGACATGACTTAGTGTAGTTTTACTACCAGAAGTTGAATAAATAAATGAAATGAAATGAAATAAATGAAATACAAAAAATGCTAATGAGAGACTTCGTGGACACTCCTTGAAACTTAACCGCAATAATATTACTTCAAACCCGAGAAAGCACTTCCTATCTAACAGTGTTGTTGACACTTGGATTAAATTGCCAGAAGAAGTGATAAGTGCTAACGTCAAAAAGTCAGCAAACCAAAAACTAGTAATTAGTAAAACACCGAAGGAAAGGAAAAACCACATTTTTTTAAAAAAATGGGTTGGGTATTAATTTGACTTATGCGCCTAAGACAAGTAATCATATATTAGAATTTCAGCATACACAGTTTTTAATTAAGAACCATTCCGGAAACACTGACAGATTTTATCGCAATACAAGGTCAAAACATGTATAATGACCGAATTGGTACACTCATGACGATGAGCAGCTCGTTAAAGTCACCGATGACTTTTCACTTTTCTGTCGACATCGAAAGCGACGAGACAACTTTTCGTAGGGATCCCCCCGAAGCAGACCAACGGCGGCGGCGGAGTGAATTACAATATAGCGAGATGTTTGCCGACACTCTGCACTATTAATCAAGAGTGTACACGGACGCGAGTCCCGCAGACATGTCGGCTTGTCGGCCTCAGTGTCGGCCGTGTCGGCCAACTGTCGAGTGTCGTTCCGGTCTACGCGACACTGGGACGTAATGCGACTGTCGCGCGCGGCGTCGCTCTCGGTGGGCGAATTTTCGAGTGTGACGTCGCGTCAGTTTGCTTGACACGTACAGCCTGTACATTATAACACGATATAACAGCAAGTCATTGCAGACTTAATGTGCAGTATAAATAAATGCAACGGCATTTATGAATGTGCTAAGATGTATGAATTAAACGTCTTAATAAAATTTTACTTAAGAATAAATATTACGTTATATTCGTTTCTTTGTCAACGGGCATTCACATTTTTATAAAGATACAACATAATTATGCCTTAAGAAACTATGCAGTTTTTTTTTTTATTGTTTACCAAAATATATTTAAAGTAATCTTCAAAAGTATATCATCCATATTTATAGTTATTGACGTATTTATTTATTTATGTAAACACTAGGAGTTTAATACCGATGCGTGTATGCTTTATTTATTTTATTTATTTATATTTAAAATCAATCTACCTGTCACCTCAATTCATTAAATGTTTGGGACACAGTTTAATATAGTAACAAAGTTTTTGCACAAAAAACTTATTTATGCTAGCCATTTGACAAGGGATTAAGTGTCGAAATAAGGAACTTGGTAAATATCTAATTCGATAGCCATGGTCCATAATCATGACCAGGCGAAGCATCCAAAAGTGCGAGTGTGAGCCCTGTGATAGATGGACTGACGGACGGACGGACAGACGGACGGACGGACGGATGTATGGATGGACGAACGGACGGACAGCGGAGGCTTAGTAATACGGTTCCGTTGTTACCCTTTGGCTACGGAACCCTAAAAAAAATTTCGGAAATACTTAGTTTAATGTAGAGGCGTATTACTTAAAGTTCTTCTATGCTACAACAGCTACTTTCCATAATCATTTTCATTTATTTAAACGAATCATCAATTTTAGGTCGCAGATCGCAGTATTTCTAATCACAGTCACTCCTTCAAACAATATCTCATTTGTTCCGCTAGACACATACATATTCATCGTTTATATATTATGATATATTTGCTCTTAGTCATAGAACAGTTAAAGTGACAAACACGATAGACCTATTAGTATCACTTATCACTAAATCGCTTAGATCACATATTTCACTAGCTTACAGTATTGAATGGAGCATTTGTAGAATATGCTATATCGCCCGTCCATGGATTTTTATAGTTGTGTAGAAATTAGCCCAATACACCACATTCCCGAAGGAATTAGGTGCCATGCCAGGACCTTATCTTTACATTGCTGACCATAGAATTGGTAAACACTCTAAAAACACTAAAACAATGAGATGTACCGATGTTCAAATAAAGAAAATATCCTCTAATTAGCTGTTTGTTCTTTCTGGAAGGTACTAATATCATGACCAGTACGATTCAAAATATCCGTCATTTCCCAATAAGTAATATAGGAAATATTAAATAAGTACAGATATTCCTCAAAATTGTATCCGCTCAGGGTTTAAGCCTGCCCAAGTTGTTACCATCGCATTGGATGAAAAGATGGTCGAAGCGGCAATGAAAAATATACCGTGCCTTCCATCCAGTTAAATTTAGCCGTGCTCATAAAGAAAAGGTTCTGGCATGGCACCTAATTCCTTGAGAAATGTGGTGTATTGGGCTGATATCATAACGGCAGTTGTGTGGTAATAGTCATCATGTCAAGCTGCATAAAAAAGGCGTACAATAACCTTAAAATAATCCACTTCACAAATGAAGTCATATCCCGCCAAATCCTTTGTGCTGCGTTCCAAAATTTAGGCACGGCTTTCATTTGGATTATTATGCTGGGTGGAAAGCTCCCAACGTTCACATCTGCGGCAGCAATCTCTAAACTCCCGCCCTCGTTTTCTGTTTATTTGTTGACTGTACTGGATGATGTGCAGTACTAGGCATAACGGTGTTAGAGAATTTAGGTAAATACGGAGACTCAGCCAAGGGATAATATGAATGCTCATATTAAACTGTTGTTATTGATATGATTTCTGGCTACAGGATAAAATGAGTATACATACAAAAACAAATACAGCTTAACTGATATGGTTAAAATGTCCTCCCCCTCTTGTCTCCAAACCCCCATGCGACGCATGTATGGGACGAAACCCATGTCCATATCCACTATCTGCCATTGTTTTAGAGGCGTAAGTATATACCCCGTCGAATGGTGTCCTGTGCCGGCAGGACGTTGTCGTGAGTATATGGGTTGGGAACTCACTCAAACCGGCGGCGTCTCGAAGCACGCGCAGTTGCGCGGAAGACGATTCCTCCTGGCTCCACCCCTGGACACGAAGGCTATCCGGCCACTACACAATGCCTGGGCGAAGCACCACACTAAATATTCGCTTTTGTCGGCAAAACGCGAGGAACGCGATGCGAAATGAACCGGACACGAATTCACAAGATTGACAACTTGTTGACACTTCTGTGATACTGTCTCCTCTTTGAGCGCCGACCACAGAAAATTGCCAACTCACTGTCTTCTCTTTGACAGCTGAAGCTGGCAAACTACTTTCTAGTGGCTTGCAATTTGGGACTAAACAACCATTATTATATCATACTAGCCTTATATATTTACGACCTGCGACACTAGTATGTAAATAAATATGTGAAAGAACTTTGGAATGGATAGTTGATCCCCTAGCCTGACTTGTCACCTAAATTGGCGTTATCATATTATAACATCGACGTTTCGAGTACTGCTTCCTCGAACGAAGGCATAGCAAACAAAAGAAAACTAAAAGTCTGGATACGGAGATCGCCGAACTCCGCGAGTCTGGATGACTTACCAAACTCTATCGAGGCCGAACGCGGATTTTTTCGCCCTCTCGTTGTGTCCGCATGTCGTCGGAACGATGGCTTCGCTGACTTAGCTGATTTCCGTTCGCTGACCCCCGTTCGTTTTCGTTATTTAATGTCTGCACGCGGTATTTAAGGTAATTGACATGTGACTTAGCAGTAAGACCAGTTGTCTCTAGGCCTTGGGCCATATTATTTTAAGTAACTGAACATGGATACATAATACCAATCCGTCCGTCATGATGTGCCAAAACTATTAGCCCGATACACCGCATTATCGAAGGAATTAGGTGCCATGCCCTTTTCTTTATAAGCACGGCTACTTTGAACTGGACCGAAAATACGGACAATTTTTCATTGCCGCTTCGGCCATCTTTTCGTCCAATGCGATGGTACCAACCAGGGTGGGCCTACCTTACTAGTACTTACTACTACTTATTACTACTTTAGCTGACTAGTAGGGGAATGGATTCCGAACCATGGTTCAGTTCGCATTCGTGACGGAATGCTTTAATCCAACTCAGAAAGAGGAAGTAATCGCTGCTTGAACAGGGCGAGGATTTGAACCGAGACCTCTGGTATGCAAAGCAGGTCCCCGCGCCACTAGGTTACTAGCCGCCAATATTCATAGAAGTTGCTCTATCTATACTAATATTTAGTTTGACGGCTTACCGCGCGTATGAGGAGCAGGACGTGCTGCTCGCCCCGTTATGTCCCGCGTAAGTTTTAAAAAAAAAGTTTTATATACTTCTCCATTCAGTTAGACGCTCAATCGAGCGTGAGGTCAAAGCAGGTCATCTAGCTTTTTAGCGAACGCGTGCGATTATATAATTATGTCACCCAGCATTTCAAGTATCGCCCAAGGAATACAGATAATGCACTAATTCACTATTATTTATTCAAACGATTGGGAACTATGGAATTCACCCTGTCGAGATATAACCTTTGGTCCTTCGAACGGTGTGAAGAAGCAGCTGGCCAGCCAGCATTGTTTTCGCAGTCAAATTGAAAGTTCGCAAGCCCATGGGTGGCTTCGGGCAACTGCCATATGCCACCCTTACATTGAAAACTAAAGCCGGAGCCCACAACAGCCAACCGAGTCAACTTCCCTTCACAAAAAAATATTTATTTTATCATACATTAACGTCATTTTGGGCTTGGACTTCTCTTTCTTCGATTAAGCCTCCATATCATTTTAGTTATTCCCGCCTGGGCAAAAAATAGTTATCTTTTTCCAATATTAAAATTGTATTTATTAATTAAATTTCAGGAAGCCGGATCCAGGATGGAATCTCTCTTCCCAATCACGTCCGAAGAAACAAGCACCATAAAGCTAGCAATGCCGAATGAAGAGGCTCGCTAAAATCTTCGCTATTCATACATCTCCGTTTGTTCTCGTCGGGGGCTACAAGATTGTATATTCGGACGGTTGATTGATGATCGCTTCTGCGGGTTGATCGTGCCATCAGTTTGTTTGCCTGCCAGTTAGTGCGTGCTCAAGAAGACTGGCGGCGGTTTCAATAAAAAAACTTTCCCAAGTCAATATCTTCAACTTACTCCAATATGACAGGACGATAGGTAATGGGACCACGTGCGATAGGTCGATGTATCGAAATCATTTCCGTATTTTTTTATTATGCGTAACGTGTATATTTTTCCTGCTTATCGAATTTTCATGTTCGCTAATAAGTGCTTATTATACAAAACAAAAAAATATAAAACTACAACTTATGGGATACGGTCATTCTAGGGTCATATGTCCCCTTAAACAATATTGTTTTTGCTTATGTTTACTCTTTTATTATGTCAATCAATTGTTATATACAAACAAACAAATAGACAACAAACTTAAGAATAGTACAATTTGGTTTGATTAAAATTCAACATTTGAAATAAAAAAACCTGTAATCATTAATTACGTGAATGCATGAGTACTTACCCTGGGTATGGCTATAAAAAGAACAAAATTACTATCACAGAATAGAAAAAGATTAAGAAGTGCCATGTGGGCGTTATCCGAGTCGCCGTTCGGATAACGCCCTATACAACGGGAAGGCTGCCGCGCTACAACCAGATAATTAAGATTACGACCATTGTTTAATTTCCACAAGATCGACGTATCTATGTTGACGGGGTAAGGTTGACGGACCAGGGTTGACCGAGCGCCAGGGGGCGCCGGGCGACCCTCGGAAGTATATGGGCGGGGAGAGGGTCGCTTTGATGTTGGGACAATTTGTTTGTCTTCACGCAAATGAGTTCCCGATCTCCTCCAGGGATGCCATCAGTCCGCCGGCCGGCCCGCCCCGCCGCACCCCGCCGCACCCCGCCGCACCCCGCCTCGCCCCGCCTCGCCGCGCCTCAACCCGCCGCGAGCCCCCTTGCTGGGCTAGCCTCGATGACCTGAAAGATTATCCTTTGAATTTCATTTATTCATTTTAGTGGCCCGAAAACTATGTTTTATGACTTGTATGCAAAAATTCGTTAACATCATTTGTTTCAAGGAATGTGAGATGTGTGTATGTATAATCGACTGTGAAGCAAGGACACATTATTTTAAGAAAGATCCCTGTAAAAAGAACGACTTTACGAATGTACTGCAAGGCTGGACCCGAACCAGCAAAACATACCATTCGCGGGTATTGCGTCTAACCAATTTCACTACCTGATACCCATAATTTGTAATTCTCCTACAGTCCCTCTTCCCGTAAACAATGCCTCCTACTAACACTGTATTTAAGATTATGCCAACATACATTTATTTAACGCTATACCTGCGTTACGGACCTTGACTGCAAAGATTGAACATTCAAACATATGCCGTCGTCACCAAAATCGTATTTGGTATCGCATTTGTTTTAATTTAAAGACCTTTCTTTTTTAACCGACTTCAAAAAAAGGAGGAGGTTATCAATTCGTCTGTATGTTTTTTTGTTTTGTTTTTTTTGTTTTTTTTTTTTATGTTTGTTACCTCATAACTTTTTCCTGGGTGAACCGATTTTGATGATTATTTTTTTAAATAATAGCTAGTGCTTCCCAAGTAGTCCCATTTTAATTTGGTTAAGTTCTGACAATGATATCCATGAGAAAATCATAAAAGTCTTAAATTTGTATTAAGATTACGAATAACTCAATATAACGCCAACCGATTTCGGTGATTCTTTTTTTATGGGAAAGGACTTGTTCAAATTAGTAAGTGTACTTAAGATTCACTAAAAATTTACAAATAAAAAAAAATTTAACAAAAAAAATAACCGACTTCAAAGAAAAAGCACTAAAAAGTAAAAAATAATGTTCATTTTTGTAGTTACGATTTCTGTTATTTTTTGAGTCGGTGTCAGCCAAGGTTAGGTTAGGTTAGGTTAGGTTAGGTTAGGTTAGGTTAGGTTAGGTTAGGTTATCTTGATTGACGCAGCGCGTGCCCGGCTGACGCCGAATCAAAAAATAACAGAAATCGTAACTACAAAAATGAACATTATTTTTTACTTTTTAGTGCTTTTTCTTTGAAGTCGGTTATTTTTTTTGTTAATTTTTTTTTTATGGAGTAAGTACACGCAGCGAGCGTTTAACTCGCTGCGTGTCCAGTATAACAACGCATTTAGATGTAGATGTATATTAGGACTACCGTGGCGGTGTAGCGCGTCTGGTATGTTCGCTGAAAACAGGGTTGATGATTTCTACGCAATTATGAGAAAGACGAGAGCTGCTTTTATAGAACGCGCCGGTAAATGCAACAATGCCATTATTTCAAAAATTAATGAAAGTTTGTTTAACAAACATTTTGTAATATTAAATCCGACAAGTGGCAATGCTGTGATTAAAACTAGTGTTTAAGTATTAATTGTTGATGCTATGTATTTATAATTACAATTTTGTCTATGGGTACATACCTGAAATAAACTATTATTATTATTATTATTATTTACATTCCCGATATACTTAAAATTTGATCACCTCTGGTTTGTAAGTTTCATTCGTTAGCGATGCGAACTGACTATACATGTACATTAACAATAAAAATAATTTGATAGCTTTAACTTTGGTCAATAAAGTGTGCCATTACTGACTACAAGGCTGTAATTTTCGACTGTATTTTTTTTTCATAGTAAAATACGATACCGCCTCGCATTAGAAAAGGTGGAAAAATTTTTTAAGATTTTTTTTTTTTTTTTTTAGAAAAACCGGTATGGGTGGCTGTGCTGAAATACCAAAGGTACTCAGAAATACCAAATACATCCAGAAATACCAATCCAATTCACCTCGCGAAACCACACTTTTAAATTCATGTATTATTCGTGGATTTCTAAATAACATACATTTAAAAAAAAAACCGACTTTAAAGAAAAAGCACTAAAAAGTAAAAAAATCATTGGCATTTTTGTAATTACGATTGTTCTCGTTTTTTTAAGTCGGTTGAATAATACCCAATGATGAACGTTATAATGAAGTAATATTTAGGGAATGCTAAAGGAAAGACGACATACGCCTTTTCGTTACGTTACAATTTATGTTCTGAGCTGCTAGTCCCAGTTGTCGCCTAAACTGGCGTTTACGTAACTTCGAAGTACCGTAAAAACGTCAAACTCCAGGCAAGTTTTTACAAGATATTCTGTGGTTTTACTTCTTCAAGCTGTCAAAGTCAAACTCGGACTTCTGATTTGTATGAAAACGCGGTGTCGGCTTAAACGGCAACGTCGACGTATTTACGGCAACGTTGAGTAAGCTGTCAAATCAAACTCTGTCTCGCAAATGTTAGTTCGTTTAGTGCCCACTGCGCGCGCTATTCAATTTCTCCATACATTTGAAAACGCCAGTTTGCCGTAAACCGAAATTTAGGTGATAGCTGGGACTACGGGCTCTGATTGATTTTTCAGTGAATTGCGCCTACGCTTTTATATTTTAAAAGCGTCCGTTTCTGTTGACGCAGCCTGACTAACACCCACTCACTCACTCACACTCGCCCCCTCACCGACACCCGTTTTAATGAATTTTCATTAAAACAATAATTTGTAGGACCGATTATATATTTGTACAGCGCAACCTCTTTCCCATCATACAGTCCTAGTTTGGGAAAGAGGAACTAAATCAAAATAGTAACATTTTGATTTAGACTCAATTTCAATTAATATTATTTGTATTAAGTGATCGAATCAGATCCATCCAGTTCAACAATATTGTGTAATTAAGGGGAAGGTTTGACATAACATCTAGTTTCCAGGCCCTCGACCTGAGTTAGATCTACTTGTGGTTAATCTAGAGTTTAATTACAAGTAATCATCGAGATATTCGGGTGTGCTGTAAACAGCGCGTAAGGAGAGACGTTAAGGTGTGTTTGCTGAGTCCTAAATGTGAGGATACACACCTACCTGTGCACCCAAAAACGAGACCTTTTCAAATCCGAGACGGTCTCGGATTTGACTACATAAAAATTGAAATAACGGCCGAAATATAAGACTTTTGATTGGTCAGATCTCATACACTTCATTGACCAATGAAAAGCCATCAAATTATAGTCTCGAATTCGTTAAATTTCGAAGTTTGTAAGAGTGTGATTTTTGAGACTCAAAATGCGTAGTTCCAGTGTGTGACCACCAGACGGCGCTGCAGTCGGAATTGTGTATGCTCAAGAACCCAAATGTGAGACCGCCTCGTTTTTATTTGTGTGATAATAGTGTGAGTGTATCGATCAAAACGAGACCGTCTCGTTTTCGCCTTATGAACAAACACACAGGTGTGTGAGAAAGACATTATTGCTTATTAGGTCTACTTTTATTCTTCACGGCAATCCATCAGTCAGTCACTCTTGCTCTTGAGCTTGCAGCAGACGCGCGCGTGGGTCTTTCGTTGTGCTACCGGTGAACCAGTAACTATACTTACGAACAGCTGATATTGTTGGCGAATGCGTTTTTTGTTTGTTAATAAGAAGAGTACCAGTGATTTGCACTAACTAGTTGAAAAATAACCTGCATTGTCAAATCGCACATGGACCCAAATTAAATATTTTGTCTATAATCAAATTCAAAAGATATCAGGAATAAAGAGAAAGAAGAATTAGAAAAGGGTTAGGGTTGATTAAAATTTTTAACAAATATTCGTTTTATCAAGGAAAATTTTAAAATATTTAAGTTTTAAAAGTGTTTTCAATAATTATTACTTATGAAACCGAAAACGCTGACCAAAAATCTATAGTGTATCCTACATTTCATCAGATATTTTACTTGGTGGTTTGAATTTGATTTTAGCTTCTTTTCGCTTTTAAGTTTGTTTTCATTTTTTAACAGTTAAATGTGTTTAAGGACCATATACCATGTATCCCTTATTCATGAAAAAAAATATTATTAAAATCGGTGACGAATTGATAACCTCTTTCTTTGAGTTTCGTCGTTTCAAAACCAACGAAATCAAACAGATTGAAATATATATCCGCCATGATACAAGGGTCTACAGAAATGTCTACATACAGGGGTATATGGTCGTTACGTTAACCAGATATTCCTTGGCATATTTGGAGCAAACCAGTTAGATAACATTTTGTTTTAGGACTTAAAATAAATTTTAAAATAAGATTTTTTTTAAGTCGTATAACAAAATACTGCCCATCTTTTTTGTTCCAAATATACCAAGAAATAAATACCAGGTTTAAGTTTGGACCATACCCCGAAAACCCGGTGCAGTTTAGCTGCAAGTGAAACTCATCGAAGTAAACTGCTTATAAGCCACGACCAAATGTCCTTCCAGTCAAATAAGGGCAAGGATCTTGATTATATACAAGTAAATATCGAAGCAGACATCATTTAAAATGCAAACATGAACCAGAAGTAGTGAATATCCAAAAATCTGCACATATGTATTATTATATCTCTATGGCACATATTAAAGCACAGTCCGATTCAATCACAAAAAGTAAAGTTATCAAAATAACTAATATTGTACTCGATATTTAAATTCGTGTTTTTATTTTGATTTTAATTAAATATATGTAATAGTGCAAATAGTGGGTGTTGAATGAAGTTGGGTCACTGAATTAATTCTCGTGCAGGTCGTTAGAGCAGACTGAGGGATTCTTCATTCGTGGTTCGGATTCCACGTGAAACAGTAGGTCCCCTTCCTTACTAAACCTGGTGGTAGGGTTAATCCCGCCCGGGTTGGTACCACCGCATTGGATGAACGATTGGTCGAAGCGGCAATGAAAATTGTCCGTGTTTTTCATCCAGTTTAATGTAGCCGCGCAATATAAGGAAGGTCCTGGCATGTCACCTGGTTTTCATGTGGTGTTATGGGCTGATATCACGACGGTGGTTGTGGTATTAGCCATCATGTTGGGATTACAAAAAAACTATTTAATTTATTTCCACTTCAGCTCCAGTTGCGCTCTGTTTTAATGTCGGTGGTTATTTGACATATTCATTGGTGAAACTGAGTATTTATGTAGGTATATGTATATTCTGATAATTTGAAATATCGAGCTTAAAATATTGGTAATTTTTTAAAGCTCTGACATAATTAATAAGCACATGTAAATGATAAAACTTACAGTTATTAAATGGAATATGTTTCTTGCAAAAAGATTCCGGACACTAACTTGTAACGTCGCTTTGATATTTTATTTATGGGAAAGGGCTGTGCTTATAATAGATAAGTGCGCCAAACTTAGCTTCTAACTGGGATGGTAGAGTGGATTACAATAAGCAATTTTGGTAAAGGAACATAGGTAAGGAATCGAAGTTTTCTATACAAAGTATTTTTTTTAAATATTAAATCATGTACTTATTATTCACGTATTCCGACGTGTACAGGTAATTTTGACCTTGAAAAGTTCCTTCGCCAATATCTGCATCGCCACCATCTGCCTCGCTGGCGGTGGAGACATGGCGATGCGTACGTTGGTGAGACGTTGGAGAAGGATATATGGGTACCTCATTGGCGATTAATTTGCGGCCCACACTCAGCTCCATAGCTAGCGGCGGATTTGTGCCGGCGGAGGAGATATTGGCGATGCATACGTTGACGATGCATTCCCTGGCGTTGAAGCTAGGCGACGGAGACATTGGCGATGGAGATGAAGGAGGGGTATAACTCAGCTTACAATGGCTTCACCGAACATATCCGGGCCCATTGGCAGTAGAGAAAGGTTTCAATAGAGGTTGGGACAAGGGGTGGCCACCGTCTCCTACGCGCTAACGTTTCGGCTCGCTTCAAGCCTCATCAAGCATCGAATTATATGATACCGTCAAGGCAAGTTTTCAGGTTGCACCAGACAACAAACACAAATGAGTGAAATATACTAATATGAGACTAAGGCCTCAGGTTTGGTTAACTGGCAATATAAAAAGCTCACTGCTTACATTAGCCTAAAGCGAGACGTTTTACACAGATTATCTGATTGAAAATTTTAAATGTGAGGCCGCCTCATATTTGGGCATTTCACAATCCCAAAAACGAGACTCTTGACACACAATATTGATACAAACCAAAAGCGAGCCGTTTTATACACACCACCTGCTATACAGCACGAATTGGAGCCCTCGTCTCGGATTCGTGCAGGCCTCGGATATGGGTGTGTTAGCACATTTAAAAAACCTTGAATATCTCTGAAACTATATATGATATCGAAACGGGTGTTTGAGAGTATAATATGTGAGAAGACGAAGGCCGTCCTTATCTATGTGATATGTCTGTATTTTGATAAATAGCTGAGGGCCTCGGATTGGTGCATTTAAACAAGTCAAGAAACTTGGTCTCACATTTAGGACTCAGCAAACAAGGGTGTGTGGGAGACAGTAAGGTGACCACATATTAGTGATAATGCACTGATGGTAGTAAGTTCGCTCACGAATTCGGCACGCGCAACATCGAATATTCATTGCACTCAATGACAACAGTGTGAGCGAATTTGTATGCCAACTGACTGGCCGGCTCTACCTGTGTGTGTGTGTTTACTATAAAGTGGCTATACTATCGTTATGCGGATTAGTTTCGGTCCTTCCTTATTCGCTGATTATAGCATACAAATCACACGCGTTTAATAATTTGAGCGGCTCGTAGCCTAGTGGTGCAGGGACTTGCCTTGCATTACAGAGGTCTGGGTTCAAATCCCCGCCCCGTCTAAGCACCACTTTCTTTCTCTTTATGAGTTGGATGAAGGCAATTCGTCGTTAATGCGAACTGCTTCATGGTTCGGAATCTAGGTTTTTTTTTTATGTGACTGGACATGGACGGCTAATACCACAAGTTCTGTCATGGTATTAGCCCAACACACCACATGGGAACTAGGTGCCATGCCAGGACCTTCCTTATATTGCACGGCTACATTGAACTAGATGGAAAACACGGACAATTTTCATTGCCGCTTCGACCATCGTTCATCCAATGCGATGGTACCAACCCGGGCGGGATAAACCCTACCACCTAGTAAGTAAGGAACCTGTAGGTCCCCACAGCTTAACGTGGAATCCGAACCACGGCCAGCCTCTCTCAACGGTCGAATGGTCACCCATCCAAGACCAGACCGGACCCAGCGTTGCTTAACTTCGGAGAGCGATCGCCGAAGTGTCGCGCCACTGGGCCACCTAGATCCCTTCTCCTACTGGTTGGTAGGGTTAAGCCCGCCCGGGTTCGTACCATCGCATTAGATGAAATGAAAAAAAAATGTATTTGCAAGCATGGTTTACAAAAAGGCGGAATTAATGCCATGAGGCATTCTCTGACATTCAACCTTAGATGAAAAGATAGTCAAAACAACAATGAAACATTGTCCGTGTTTTCCATCCCATTTAATGTAACCGTGCTCTTAAAGGGAAGATCCTGGCATGGTACCTAATTTCATTGGAAATGCGGTGTTTTAGACTAAAATCATTACGATGGGTATGGCATTAGCTATCCATGTCTAGTTATACTTAAAAAACACAGACCTCAGACGAAAGCACACACATTATACTGTAATTTCTCAACAACTCCGCGTTACCCTACCTTTACTCTAGGCTAGACCATTTTGAGTAATCCAATTCAGCGCATCTCAAGTCCCGAGGGTTCGCCACCAAATTGGTTGAACAAAAAATAGGAGGGAACGATGTACTATAGCGCATTGCCGAGCTCTGAATATGTCGGAGCACATTCCGGTTAACAAAAAGTATTTTCCGGACGGCGTGTCGGCCCGATTCTTTCTGGACTGATAAATGCGAATAAACCTATCATTTAGGAGCTGGCAGAAATATTTATTCACATAGTTTTTACGTTTTTTCATTCGCTTGATTTCAATGTTGGCTTACCTAACAAAAATGAAGTAAAACGTTTGATGCATGAAATGATTCGGGGAAAATATCTTGTTTTCATTCAATATTTGATTAGGTTGATCATCAGTATTTTTTTTTAATTGAAACTAAATTTTAAATGGATGTTATATGAAAAATTAAACATGCACATGTAGCCGAAACGTAGAATAACGAATGTTGTGTTAACGCATTATGCTTTGAAATTCAGCCTTCGTAATTTAGATGGCATTTCCGGCTTGTGCCCACCAAAATGAGAGAAACATAAGTTTGTATCCATCACAATTATTCATACCAACAATTAACAACATCTTTCCATCAGTCATTAACATTTTTAGGTTATTTTTTATTTTAAAAAGCATATTAAAAAATTACCTACCCTGCACATTTTTTTCTGATTGGTGACCAGCCTTTACAGATACATAAAGTATTTTTGTTTAGATTTTTTTCATCAATAGGTATTATCTAATTCGCCTTCTACTCTCCATGCATATGCTTCACTTAGCCAACTAACAAAGTAAGTGTTAATCAAGGAATGTGAAATGTATGTCCTTGGAATAAGCGACGTACCTGCTTAGCACGAAAAAGTTTATTTGCTTAGTGTCAATCATTCTCACTCAAAGTTAGACAACCAAAATGAGTTTCAGGTATAAACATTGTGTCAATGAATCTATGTATGAGTGAATTATTTCAAGGTTGTTGTTGAATTAATTCTAATACAATAATGTCGAGTTCCGAACCACGAAGTTTTCACTCATCCTGGTCCACTGAACCGGCCAATTTAGTGCGACCGAGCCTAGAATAAGACCCCGCTTAGTGCCAAAGTGGCCATATTGCCGAAGGTTCTTTTAAAGCTTAGCTATGAACTGAAACTCAATTAGTTACTGCCGCCGAGCATTTTATGAGTTCCCAACCCTCGGCCCAAATTAATTGAACCCAATATTTTCAATCAAAATAATTAAGCTTAAAGTTTAAACTGTTAAATGTTTCGCTAATGTATTCGTAAGGCCAGCGCGGGCGCTCGGAATATTGCAAATTAAATTCAAACGTGAATTTTCATTTTAGGTTACGGTCCTGCTCATATTTATATCCATTAATATTTTTTAACGACTGTAAAAACACAGTAAAAATTACAGTAATTTACGATGAAAGGACTAAGCTGTTACACTGTTTTGTTTACATGTGAAAATTTTAGCTTTATGCTAAAATTTAATATAATATGTAAATATACTTTTTCGTACTAAGCAGGTACGTCGCTTATTCCAAGAATGTGATATGTGTGTATTCACAATCTGCCGTGAAGCAAGGATACATTCATTGAGGAAAGAGCACAGTAAAAAGAACGACTTTACGTATATACTGCAAGGCTGGATCCGAACCAGCAAAACATACCATTCGCGGGTATTGCGTCTACGAATTTCGCCACCGGCTGTATACCCATAATTTGGAATTTCCTTCCTTCGTAATACATGCCTCCTACATACACAGTGTTTAAGATTATACATCATAAATTTATTTAACGTTTCATCTGCGTTGCGGACATTGACTGCAAAGATTGAACATTTTTTACAGAATTATGCGTGTATTTCATTTAGATGCACCCAACTACTTTTAGCGCGAAAACCTTCTATAGCTTAGAGAATATGAAATGTATAAATTCGATAAGCACTCAACGCCAATGGTTTAGTGACATAAAAAATGTCAAATCATTTTTTTCTTATTACTATGTCTTTGAAAAGTAGCAATTTCAATTTATATCTAGACTTCTTTTCTTTTCGTAAAAAGTAATAAAGCTGTCGTGAAAAATTGTGAAACTATGTTTATTCTTTCATTCTGAAGGTTATGTCAAAAATATGAAAATGAAAGTAATTACATAGACGAAATAATTGTTTAATTTAATACAGACATATTGTAATATTGTCTCTTTTCTTTAAAAGTAAAATTACTTCTAGAAAAATATTTTTCTGTAGCAATTAAAAAAATATTTATTTAAATTTCACATGATACTTATGTGAAGTTGCAACCAATTTTCTACTGAGATTGGAAAGAACCTTAATCATATGAACATTATGTTCAATATTCCAACAGTATACAAAAAGTTAGGGCCAGTATGCGACGGTAAAATAAATCTGCAAAAATCCAGACAGCACCTTACTGCCTTATCTCGGTAATAGTAAATATTCTTTGGCAATTACGCCCTAAATCTATCTTTGTTGTGTATACTACAAATGTATACACAACAAAGATAGATCCTTCCAATAGATCTAATGCAACTGAAACTGTATTATCAGATATTTAAAAAATCTAGCCGGGAATCAAACTCATTGATTTTGAGAAAAATAACGCACGCTTATTGCTCCAGATAGTAGATAATTTTAAACGGCAAACTCCAAAAAACTGTATCATATTAACTTACTCATATTTTTAAGTATTCATTCATTACGCGTATCTAATCGGTCAGTCTAAAATATATTTTTCCTTTCTTTTACATCTGTAACCGCAAATAGAGAATAAAATGTTTAATTAGAATACGATGTTGTGATGCAGAATACAGGTGGGTCAACCGTCTATTCATCGTGTATTTAAACAAATTAAGCAGAATGTTGAACAATTTCATGCGTGAAGGAACGGGTCAAATCTTACAATGCAGTTTTAGTTATCAAAATCGGCCCAATGACTCTTTTGAGTGTTTTTCGCAATTTCTTTTAGTTTCGGATTTACTCATGACGGCATACTTAAAAAATGCCTTCTGTATACAGGTGTTAGCTGAGGTTTGGTCCAAACGTTAACTAGGTGTTCCTCGGCCCATTTGGAGCAAAAAGGGTCAACAATATTTTGTTTTATGACTTAAAAAAAATTTGCCGTCCTTACACATTTTGTTCATGCCTACACTTAAATATTGGTTCGGGCTTAAACATCTTAAGCCTTACAACAAAAAGTTAACTTGATTTTTGCACTAAATAGGTCAAGGGATACCTGGTTAACGTTTGGATCATACCTTTGTTTAATTTGGACTGGTTTTTCATGAAAACAAATCAGCCAATCGGCGTTGTAATTTTTTCAATCAGCTTAATTTTAATCCTAAATTATCCCGTTAAATCCGCTCAATCTTTTTACGGTGACTCACTGCAGTTCCACATCACAAGTTCCAAGCAAGTAAATCATGGAACTTTTCCGATACTCGCGTCATCCCCTCTCCGGGCAGAGTAAGTTTATTTAAAAGTGCTTCGAGCCGACAAATTCGCGAGCGCTCGAATAAAGCGCGTCAGTTTTTCTGCTCGCTAAGTAATATTAAAGCGTTCTCTCCCTCTAATTAATAAGCTTACGAGAAAGTTTCTGTTTGTCTCAATTAGTGTTTTCCAGGATTGTGACAGCAGCTGCACTCGGGATCGCTACGTCTATTATCCCTTATCTAAGAATCTGTCTTAAATTAGCTATGAGCGTTTTGAGTCATTTTTTTTACTTAATTTTGCTCATACTAATTGCTTTCTTTGTTCACTAACTCTGTATAATATTTGAAAAATAAATATTTAAGAAGTAAGAATTCGTCCCAAAATAAATTATAATGATTACCATTACACTCAATCACCTTAGGAATGAGCAGAGAAGTTCAATATAAAATAATTCTGGAAAAAGTGACTGTTTTAGTCGGAAGGAGCATAACGTGCGCTGCCTTCACTGTGTTAAGTGTTTCTAATGGCAATATTTTTCGTTCGGCAATACAAGTAATTCGTTTTCATCATATTGCCGTTAGACATTACTTGGTAGAATTTGTTTCTCATAAGCCACACTATTGGCTCTCGTTATTTTTTAGAAAAAAAATCTTAAAAAAAATTATAAAGCAATTTTCGTTTTATCAAAATCGGCCAAATGAATCCTTTGAGTTTTTTCCATATGTCGTATAGCTTAGGATTTTGTATAAGAAAAAATATATTGTATATTTTTCTTTCTTTTCATAATAATTGCATGATGTTCCTTAGGGAAAAAACCTAATCGAACCACTTGCAACAACGCGTAATTTCACTAAGCCACAGCGGACACAAATAAATACTGTAGCGAGGGCCTGAAATAACGAAACGGATGCTAGAAAATACGACTTAATATTTACGAGAACCCGAGAATAACATTTTCATAGCACTTGTAATAATTGCCCGCTTACATTTTAAATTCATTATTTTTACCTGGCTATCTTACTGATGTTCGTTTACCTGGTAGCGCGGTTTCTAAGCGATTGAGTTCTGACCTTAACAACTTGCTATTCGGGAACTCCATAGCCTTCTACGTCACTTGTACTTAGGATAAGTTACACTCCTTATGTACAGCTCATGATGTAGGGGCTAGAGGACTCGCCTTTCATGCGAAAGTTATGGGTTCTATTCCTCGCCCCGGACATACATCACTATTTCTGAGTTGGATAAGTGCATTTCGTTATGACCTCGAGCGGTTCCATGGGTCGGGCCCCGTGTGAAACGCCCACCTGGGTTTGTACCACCGGATTGGATAAAACTATGTTTGAAGCGACAAATAAAAATGATCCGTGTTTTCCATCAGTTCAGTGTAACCATGCTTGTAAAAGAAAGGTCTTAGTAGGACACCTAATTCCTTCGGGAATGTGGTGTAATATTTTGACGGTGGGTGTGGTATTAGCCATTACCGGCTCGTAGCCTAGTGGCGCGGGGACTGGCCTAGCGTACCAGAGGCCCGGGTTCAATACCAACTTGCACCACTGTCTTTCTCTTTCAGAGTTCGATAAGTGCATTTCGTCACGAATGCGAACTGCTCCATGGTTCGGAATCCATTTAAAACTGTAGGTCCCCTTCCCCTACTAGGTGATAGGGTTTAAGCCCGCCCGGGTTGGTACCATCGCATTGGATGAAAAGATGGTCGAAGCGGCAATGAAAATTTGTTCGTGTTTTCCATCCAGTTCAATATAGCCGTGCTCATAAAGGGAAGGTCCTGGCATGGCACCTAATTCCTTCAGGAATGTGGTGTATTGGGCTAAGGTCATAACGGTAATATCATAGCCATCCATGTCAGGTCGCATAAAAAAAGATATTTTAGACGATTAATTTGCGGACGATTGAGGACTGAGTGCATCCGTCCATCCTTCTCTTTTTGCCTACAAGCGAACTAGTGAAAAAAATCTGTACCGTGTCATTGCACCATTGACCTTGAAAATGCGACACCTTGAAAAGAAGAGCTATTTTTCTTCACGAGGACTTTTTCATTAATTTTTATTATTAGCTTATGTATTCATTTAATAAAAGTAAGTCCAGAGATCCAGGCGTTTGATTCCAATGGCCAGAGCTCCGCTCCCAATTTAAGGTCATTTCACAACATTATAATCAAGAGTTATAACACGAGGTACTACTATCAGCGAATATTAGACACATTTGGCGCTGACAGACATCGCCGTATAACTCCTTTCTTAAATGCCTTATAGGCTGAGAGAATGGGCCTAAACCAGCAGCATCCAGTATTGGGGTAGCTGTGTACCACCAAGAATATCATCTCGCCGCTAGACTACTCTAAACGGCCCAGCGGGGAGCGGATCCAACTGCGCCTACATCGACGACGCGAAGCTTGCACTTGACCAGCACGATACTGGGACTGGGATGAGTACCCACAAGGTCCACCCACGCAGGTGGCCCACTTCAAGTGGGCCGCCACCCATTCGGTCACAGAACATATAATGATTTGGATGTACTGCTCCTTAGTATGTACGTTTATAAACGATATAATAATAAATCTGTAATTAAAAGCCGCCCTCTGTAAAAAGACATTTAGTGGCAGGTGTCACAGAGTCACATTGTAACTAATGTGAATATCCACCACAGAATACGGAATGTCATGGTTGATTTTCGTTCCTAAAGATTCTGACGAGATAAAAGCAGCCGTAGTAATATAAAAACGCAAAATTAAACTCATTATGTCTGTCTTTCCGTCCGTTTGCATTCCGCATAGGCATTTAAGACTTATTAAGTTACTTCATTTAAATACTGTACTCTTCATCGCTATTCAAATTCAGCCCTAAATTCATTTATCAATGAAGTCGCTTATCTACCGCAGCTAGTATTTACGTGAACTAAAAATCTAATCAGATGTAGAGAATTTCTACTGGTTCTTGGGAAATGGGAATGCTAGTTTGTGAGTAAAACTGATTTCATACACGACACGTTTAACTAAACACGTTTAACTAAACTAAACTGTTGTCAGCCTTGGGAGCTCAGTGTGCGACGCCTTGCGATTCGATAAACTGTGGAAGCACCTCTGAGCGCGGTTAGGTTCTGGATGGGTGACCATTTTTAACCATTGAGGCTTGCCGTGGTTCGGATTATACGTAAAAATGTATGTCCCTTCCTTACTTACTAGGTGGTAGGGTCAATCCCGCCCGGGTTAGTAGCATCTCATTGAATAAACGATGGTCGAAGCGGCAATGGAAATTGTCAAGTTCAATGTAGCCGAGCAATATAAGGAAGGTTAAGCTAATATCGGACGATCAGTTTCCATTTTATCAGTTTCCATTCGATCAGTTTCCATTTTATACACATTAGCCATCCATGTCCAGTTACAAAAAGAAAAACTCCCCTTAAACATTTCCAGTTCCTTCAATTCCGAGGCCCACAAGTTGCACAGCCCTGCCGAGTAGTAAGCACAGACACAGCGCATAAATTGCAAATGGCGGACAGCGCGCTGCAGCCTGCTCGCTCCGCGATACCGCCTCGCCCTGTCGCGGGCGAACGCCCACCGCTCAACATCGCCAATTTTACACTTTATAGTGGAGTTAATGTTTTATTTCGTGATAGGAATTATGTACTTCTTTTCCTATAGCGCTCACGAGCCAAATATCTGAAGACCAGAATTATTTAGGAATATAGTTTAACATATTATGTGCGAGGTTAACAAGTTATTAGATTTTATCACCACCATCATATATCTATCAGTCCACCATACAGTGTTGCTCCGTAACCGCAAGCATCAGTAAATTACGCTCTTAGGTAAATTCACTGCTTTAAGGTGGCCCAACCCGGTGGGACTAACTCATTCGCGAGCACTGTACAAAACCGTGCTTGTGCTCTCTGGGACTTCTCTGTTTCAAAAAAAAATACAGGCTCCGTGATGAGGAAGATGCGACATGTCCACAAAAAAGACATCGTGCATAGTGTATGATTTGGTAAGATTTACGAAAAGTTTGATTTCAAAACGACTTATAGCTAAAAGTAAACCACGATCGCTGTAGTCAAAAAACAAATTATTTAAAAATATAAAAAACCCGACAGCGTAAAAAATTGTAACTTAAAACTGACTTAGTAAAGGAACTGAAAAGATAGAAACAAGTTGAAAAATTAAATATTTGTTGTGTTTTAAATGATCATGGTTGACAGTGTTTACAAACGCATCGCATCGTTACAGTCGGAGGCATCAAATAGCCCCAGTACGTTCCATAGTAAATGACTAGCGATTTTATGGATTATTTCGGTGGAGCAAGAAAATACGTGGTGGGGGAAGTTCCAATATCCTATCTTTCATTTTTATGTATAAAGTGGGGTTTTTTCTCGTTCTCGGTGTCACCGATCATCATAAAATTTACATAGGTACACTTTCAATGAATTTAATAACAAAAAAATATAAATCATAGTTAATGTATTTGATGCACAATATGAATTATATAATGATATATTATATATTTCCCAATACATTCCATTATTAATGACTAGCTATTTCTTAGTGATATGGGTATAGCAAAAATATACTTATTGAGACAAATTATAATCTCCTAACTGTCATATAATAAATACGAAAGTAAGTTTGTCTGTTTCGCGAACTCAACCGACCATCGTGAAATTTGCATAGGCACACCATTAAAAATATAAATCGTAGTTAATGTATCTTATGCCTCCGACTGCGTTTGTAAACACTGTCAACCATGATCATTTAAAACACAACAAATATTTAATTTTTCAACTTGTTTCTATCTTTTCAGTTCCTTTGCTAAATCAATTTTAAGTTACAATTTTTTACGCTGTCGGGTTTTTTATATTTTTAAATAATTTGTTTTATTTTAATTATTTTTAGTTTTCGTAGAGCATGCATTTATCATTTAAATATCTGCACGTTAATAAATTCCAACGAAAGTAAGGTTAGGTATTATTATGGAACCTGACATGGATGGCTAATGTAACACAACTACCGTCATGATATAAGCCTAATTCAACAAATTCCAGAAGGAATTAGGTGACAGGCCAGGACCTTCCTTTACACAGAATCACGGCTGCACACGGATACCATGGGTGGAAAATACAGACAATGATCTATTGCCACTTCGTCCATAGTTTTTCCTAATGCGGTGATACCAACCCAGGCGGGCTTAACCCTGTCACCTAGTAGGGTAAGGTGACCTGCAGTTTTACATGGGTTCCGAACCATGAACCACTCGCAAGATAAAGTGGTGTATAACAGATGCGAGGATTTTAACCCATAACCTCTTGCATGAAAGGCAATATTTTAGTCCCTACTCCCTATTAAAACAAAACTACATTTTCTAAAAGTTTCTTCATGTTATCTTTAAGGCTTTAATGAAGTCACCAGTTCATAGAATGAGATTCCCTCATTCAACGAATTTTGATCATATGCCGATATATACAAGGTTTTAGTGGAGGTATGGTCCAAACGTTAACGTATTCCTTGGCATATTTGAAACAAAAAGGATATACATTTTATTTGTAGGTATTTGAAATGTATGGGGAGGATCTTTTTCAAGTCGTATAACAAAATATCTTCTACCTTTTTAGCTCCAAATATGCCGAGAAATACGTGGTTAGCTTTTGGACCATATCTCCGTTAACACCCTATATATGGTTTTTTTAGAATCTCCCTCTCATCATCGTTGATTACAGTTACACTAAATTTATAAGCGAACAGTTCGACACTCAAATCCTGTGGTTATGTACAGGGTCCGTCACTCGAAGTGTTACCAATTGAAAATGATATTATTTAGTTAATTGAAGTACGGTTCGTTAAAAATTATATCACAATAAAACATTTAATTTTAAGACAATAATTGTTATTGTTCGATATAGCCTCCTTTGATCCATGGATAAGAGCTTTCTGAGACGATCCGTAGTGTTGTTGGAACGTCCAGCGTTTCGTACTGCATTGTTTACACATGCACATGGTATGAGCGCCACATTTAACACCTTTTGCACACACTTGCTGGTTGACTTTGACGCCCTTCTCGATAATCACGAGTGAATAGCGACCATTTGCGGTCACTGCAGCCGAGACCATAATAGAGGCGGGCGCTTGCTTACGAACGGGAACTCCATCGTCGAAATTCTCGTTGGATTTGCCCTGTAGCCAAACGCGAAAATGTTGTTTGTTTATATACTGTTAGACAGTAAACATTTTTTCATCAGAAAAAACTATGTTTTCCAGATCGCCACGCAAGACTTTCATTGCTTGAGCTCTTTGTAGTCGAACTGCCTTCTGCGCTGAACTAAGATGCTGTAATTTTTGTATCTTGTTGGTAGGGCTTCAGTTGCATTTCTTTTTATTTCAGTATGCGCCGATTACTTGAGTCGGGTATTGTCTGACTTTTCGCAAATTTTGCAGAACACTGGTGAGGATTTCCTTGAATTCGAGCCTTTACCTTTCGAACCATATCATGTGATATTGCTATTTTCGGATGACCGCCTCTATGCCGTTTAGCAATGCTAGGTTATAACACTTAAGGGCCTGGTACTAGCCAAATCGCAAAGTTAGACGAGGCACCCCAAGTTAACTAACTAAGTCTGACGATTATAAGTGTCATTCTTACAATATATGATTCCTTGTCTAGGAATCGAATTATTTTCGTTAATGTATGTTTCCTTTTTCTATACAAAATACATTGCGGAAACGGTGTACATTTCCGAACTTTTTTGACTAAATGTAGAAATCTAAAAGCAAATGGAATTTTTTGTTTATGCATATATGCTGTTTTTGCTTATATCTAGAAATCGAATTACTTTCAGATTTCTAATGAGAAAAATCAACTTTTTTATTTTTATTATTATTTAAATAAATGATGGAATAAAAAAAATATTAACAATCCATTATCAGTCTGGAGTTCTATTTGGATTTGCTGAAGCGTTTCACTACATATTATTACATTTGTTCAAAAGTGCATTTGTATGGCGCGAGTAGTTGGCTAGTCCTAGCGCCTTAATGGTTCGATGCACTAACATTTTGTTTACATGTAAATGTCGGAGCTCCCGAACGATGACTGGTTGTGATTTTCCGGTCAAATACAAAACGTTCACAATGTTAGCGTTTGCGAAAATTGCGAAAATTTATTATACAATTCAAATTTGTTCCCGCTCTTTTCGCCCACTTAAAAACAATGAAACAAATTGACGTGTCACCAAAATTTTGCGTGCTGTCATTATTATTTTGAAAATTGAAGTAACAGTTCAAGTGACGGACCCTGTAGTAATCGCTTTGATCACAGGATTTCATCCATGTATAAACTAACTGCTAGTTAAAATTCAATAATCTCCATAATAACCATGATTATAATATTTATATCCACTACTTCATAAGACTGGAAGTTGTCTCTTGATTGACAGCTTTGAATGTGAGTCAAAAGCATTGTTAAAGCCATTTTTATTTAATTATTGTGCTAGTTAAGTTCCAGTTTTACAGATTAGAACTTTAACTGGATGCGGCGAAAGAGACCTGGATTCATCGTTTGCAAATATATGTGGGCCCGAGATCCACAATCGCCCGATCGAATGTGTTACCTTGGAGCTTATAAACTGTTACATCCCAACTGAGCGTTTCTTGTTTCTTGCCTCCAAAGCCCATCAAAATATAACGTTCATGATTTAATCCGTACATGAACTCCTGGTTTATTATTTTCAATAATATAACGTGTTAATAATATGTGATATATGATAATAAACCCAACTTTGGCAAAGCCGTGCTTTTCCTTCCCACTGCTCCCAAGGACGCACGGTTAAAGATCAGGGATATTATGATGACGATCATATCTAATGTACCCTATGTAACATAAGTCCTCATCAGGGGGCTGACGACATCTTCATGGAAAGTTTTATTATCTTTGGTAAAGCTTTTAGATATTATCAGATTGGTACCGATGTTGGGCACCACAGTATCTCGGCACTGTAGAGTCGCCCTCTTGTGGAACAAGCGGACCTTCCCCAGCGTGACACCCATTGACAACGGAAGTATGGATGTATGAGCTGTGCAGGTGCAGAATGCTGATAGTAAAGCAATGATGGTGATATCGGTCTATGCGGCGACCGAGAATGTCGAAAATCTATCTGACTATCGCCCGGATGCACCACTTCCAGTTACAGACATCCCAAAGTTATCTTTCGGTTACACCATATAAATATGTAATGTAACCGAAACTACATTCCATATAGCTGGAGGTAGTGAAAAGAGGAGTGTATGACCTGAGTTGGTGTGACAAGCGCGCTTGCGTAAACAAAAATCATTTGAATTAATTTTTAACGTTGAATATTTTGATGTTTTTGGAATTTCTTATTCCAAATTACATTTAAACATATAAGTTTCATACCTTTTTGTAAACTATTTTGAAAACCCTTTAGTTTGATACCCCACTCGATATGTTTCAAGAAAATAAATATTTGAAAACACATAATTTGGCGCCAAAAATCAGCCATAATTTTTTTTTATGATTTTGATATACCCAGTGTCACTCTCACAATTAAGACGAATCTAACGACACCTCTCAAGCTAAAATCCATCAAGCCGTGTAGGCTGCAGGGGGCGACAAAGAAATATACATACATACATACATACACTCGAAAAACATAACCCTCCTTCTTTCGCAGTCGGGTAAAAATCTAACAAAAACCACATAGATTATAAATCTTGATTAAATAAGCTATGTCTGATGACTAATCTTTTTAAGATTTTATTACTTTATCATTGCGTAATAAACCACCAAAAATTATTGTATAAAACGCGCGAAAAATTCGAACTTTCGGACCTTATAACTTAGAAACCAAACACAATTTTACAATGCCAACTGTCATCAAACATCTAGTTCGATCAAATAAAGCTCTTTTCAGCAAAATTTGGGATCTCTGATAAGAAATATGGGTGTGATCTTCTTTCCACGTTTGTATGGGGAGTTGAGCGGGTTGGGCCACCTTAATTTAGTTAATGTATGGCATCTAATATCAGGCAACGAATCTCTGTGTCGGCAGGTTTTTGGTTTTTTCCTTTATTTCAAAAAATCTAAATTGAGTAAAAAGGACCAAAAAGAACATTATTTTATAAACATTTTCTTTTAATTTGAGTTTTGCAACAGGACACATTTTTCGATATAAGTTTTTTAATATTATTTACATACTAAAAAAAGTGACTGAAAGTAAGATTTGGGATCCTCAAGCGGGACTTAGAATCGGTAAAGGATGTACAGATCAGGTTTTTTCGCTGAGGTGCATCACCGAAAAAGTTCATGCGAAATTGTTTCGTGCAATCGTGAACTTAGAAAAAGCATATGACCGTGTGGTGAGGGATGAACTGTAAACGACTCGGTCTTTGTATGGCGTGAGGAACTACCTTGTGCAGGCACTGAAGTCCCTATATGTGGATAGCAGTGCCTACGTGAGGCTAAATGGTATACTCACTGACTGGTTCACCATCTCTAGGGGTATGAAACAGGGATGTGGGATGTCACCTTGGTTGTTCAATGTGTTCATGAACAGATGTCTGACTAAGTTGAAAGACAGTTATTGGGGATTATGAATGGGCGAAATACTTATCAAATGCCTTCTGTATGCTGATGATTTATTTATTTATTTATTTATTTGAGGAAAAACAAACAGAGTAACATAGAAAACTTAATATAAGTGTTAATATATTGCTTAGAAAATATGTTAGTCCAGCTTCGTATTTCACAAGTTTTGCAAAAGTAGTAGGACGAAGCAGTATATGTATAGTGTTGAACAGAGAAACAAAATAAGAAAAACTTACAGCTATTGATTAACTTTTAACTTTAATGATGCTATCTTAATGGCTTTAGCGGCAGAGGAACTTCAGCTGATAGTATCTTCCATGAATGATGCGTACAATGAACGATGTATGAAAATAAACGCAAGGAAGACGAAAGCAATGGTTTTCGAGCGAGACGAAGCAGTGACTGGGTGTAATGTAAGTATAAATCATGAAAGATAAGATGAGATAAAAATGAGTTTGTATATCTAGGAAGCATGTATTCCCGCAATGGGAAGTTTTATGAGGACATTGAGAGAAGAGTGAGTTCTGGAAATCGAGTAAACGCCGCAATGAATGCCTTTATGAAAAACAAGGTGATTACGCTAGGATGGCTATTCATAATTGTGTACTGATGCCTACATTTATGTATAAAAGCGAGACTTGGGTATGGCAGAAGAGGCACAAATGTAGAATAAATGCAGTAGAAATGTGTTCCTTGAAGAAAGTTTGCGGAGTTAATCTAACGGACAAATTTGGAAAAAATGTAACGAATGGATGACGAAAAAATGACGAAACAAATTTACAGAGCAGAAGTGAGCGGCAGTGTCGTTGGAGTCAGATATACTATACAAACAATCCATAATTGCATCGAGTGTCAGGTTGACAGTAGAATACAATATTGGAAATAAAAATGGAATAGCATTACCATGTCAGGAACAAGGTCAAATACGTAACCTTGAGTTTCTATTTAAACTAATTTTCGGGTAATGGTTGTGATCCTAGCCATCCACGTCTAGAAAGATTGACCCAATCATGTCTTTACTAGAGAAGGGGCTCTATATAATGTTTTATAACTATTCACAACCCATCTCGGCTGCAGAATAGCATCATTACTCGGAAATCAAATATTTCCTCAGCATGGCCAGATCTATAGAAAGAGACAACGATACGCTTTGTCTCATTTAACGCTCGAATCGTCGAAGCGTAAAGAGAGGCTACGAAGAGCTAAGCTAAGATTAAGGACATCTTTGAGCCTTTAGCTCCGCGCTTTAGTTTTATACCCGGAAGATACTGCTCGTGTTCAGATAGACAGTGATCCTTAGCCGAATAGACTAGGAACTTTTAATGCTTAATTTTTATTATATTTTGATCATGGTTGATGATGATATATGATTATAAAAATTCCACCATTTTTATAACATTTCCCAGTAACTCAGACATTTACAAACTTTTTTGGAGGTTGCAAAAACCATGCCAGCCTCACTAATCACTTTAAAATAACACCAGGTTTTACATTGGGGGAAGTATTTAGACAGACAGTTCATTCCACCATAGGATCAAGCAGGTTATTAATGAACAACACAACATTTTATTTCATTTCATCTATTTAACCTTCTGATAGTCAAACTGCACTTATTTATGTCACAAACTTTTGGATCCGCGGATTCGGTAAAGATCACGCAAAGAAATTTTACTGGTTTATGCATTTCTTTTTGTCTACATTTATAACATAAACACTTAGACGTAAATGCTACTGCCAAACTTACATGATCGGTAGAAAAACTTAAGGCAAATAATAAATAAAACTGCAACCCTCAATGCAAAGGGATTAAAATTATAAAAAACCTCGGTAAACAAAGCCAATAATACAATTATAATATTTTAAAAGTACAAGTACAAACACTAAAAAAATAATCAGTTAATCTAACTGGAACTGGAATAACAACTGTCTGGCAACGCTAAAATAGAGCCAACTATGTCAATCGGTTAATCTGAGTGAAAACGGCCTTAAACATGCAATGTTACTGTATCTTTCAATTGTATTTTTTACTGTGTGCAATAACTATTTTCTCTTCCTGTGTGAAAACTGTTCCTAGCTTTAGTAATTTTTTTTTCATCCTTACTTACGTCTTATATTTAGTGAAAAGGTACTGACCAATCTGTTAAAATTCCTGTACCTCTTGAAACTGGACAGTTGCACGCCCAATTTGTAGTCAGCCATAATGTTCAATCAGTTAAAAGAACCGTTTCAAAATCATTTGATATGTCACACGTGTTATTTTTACCAAGCGGTACTGTTCAATTGGTTATAATAACTGATTAATACTAACTGTTTCGTCTCATTAATAAGTACTTACCGTAATACATATATTAATATTGATAAATGACTGAATGTTAACTGTGATGATACAGTAAATAGTTTCACATCATATTGTTCAGTGTATTGTCTGGTGTATTCGTAAAAGTCTAAATTACAATCAGAAATTACCAAGTGCTTCTGTAAACATGGAAATGTAGTTTTCCGTCCGGTCTAACATCGAATGATCCTCGGCGTAATGAACTGGGATAAAACTGAAGGATGAAGTCGTAACACCTTTTGTCGCCTTCGCAGTCGCTACCGTCTCGTGGCCGAGCTCGGCTCGTCGCCCCCGCGGGATCGTGGGCGCACGAGACGGTTCCGTGGGCACCGATTTATTTTATGTCCAGGTGGATCAGGTGTAACGAGTGGTGAAAAATACAAAACTCTCTTTTACGATGTTAATCGTTGATATATGTTTACGTTGGGCCAGATAACGAGATAAGTGAAAATTATTTCCCTTACAACTAATAATATTTTATTTAATGTTTTAGTGATGTATCGATTCTCTAAAAAGAAAAGGTTTGTATATAACACGGATAACGAATCTAACACCTATGCCTGTGAAGATCGTGACAACTTCTAGGCATTAGTGTATGATTGTTTTAATGTAACTTAACACGTAACGTTAAAGTATCAAACTTCACAACAAATTACCCTCAAAACTAAAGATGCTTAAAGGAGATGCCTTCAAAAAAAATTTAAATAAATACTAAAGATATCACTCTACAAAGTAGACGACTTTTATTAGCTATTAGGATATGTTTTGTTTGGTTTTATTTGATTTAGAATATTATATTTGAATACATATCAATTTAAATGTGACAAATCTGAGAGGCACTTTGTGTCCAAAGACGATATAAATAAATAACAAATATCAGGTTGCATAAAAAAATAAAAATAAACATTCCCAGACGTGTTATTCAAACGGTCAGTTCTAGAGCACGACAACAGCGCCACCGACCGGCTTCCAGCATGGCTAATTGGACGAATGTTTATAAAAAAAAATGCCTAGTTGGTCCTGCTGTTCTCGAGTTTTGCTGTTAGCAACACATTTAGTCATTCATTGTTAAATTATTTACATAAAAATCGGTGTACGGACAAAAAAATACAGACCGCCAAACATGGAACCTCCTCCTTTTGTGAAGTCGGTAAAAAGAGAGGAGATGTAAATGAAGGCCCGTAGCTCTGTCCATGTTAAAGTCCTGTCTCCTCATCCAGGAGAGGACGTGATGGTATATACGAGTATGATACGGTTAAAGCCCGATGTTCGTTAAAGTCTGAAATCTTTTTTTCCTTGAAAGTAACTAATATTTTCAAGATATACCTGTGCCAAGGGCACTAATTTAGAGTTTTTGGGAACAAAAAAACTTAACCTTTTTTTCCGATATTTTTCATACAAAAAAAATCAATTTAAATTTCCATTTTTTTTAATTATATGAACTCTAAATTCGTGCACTAAACATGGATATAAAAGTACAAATCCAAAAAACTGCAAAGAAAAAATAATTTCATTTTAACTATTTTATTAAATATTATTAAAAATACCGTATTCATTACATTAATTAACCAACATCGGCCTTTAACCGTAATATATATATGAAGTGATTTAATTAAATTTCAAAATATCTTACACTGAAAGAGTTTTTTAAAACACTTTGTAGTGAAAGCTTGCAAGTTCCTTCAGTATCTTTACAAAAGTAGTAGCCCGGAAGTATTTCCTCGCCACTCAGTTGTGTGGCAGCCGTGGCGCGTACGCATGCATATATATTTAGATGTACTTACATAGCATGTAAGCTGAAACACACTTAGCTATTTATGCAAACCATTTCCTTCTTCACCTGTCGGTGGAGGCCTTTGGTTTATCCTGCCCGGGATGGTAGCATCGCATTGATTGAAGTCTGAGCAGCGCTCATAAATTGTCCGTGATTTATATTAAGTTAAATTTAGCCACGAAAATTAGAAAGACCCTGGCAAGGCATCTATGTCCTATGTGGTGTGTACCAGTAGGTGTGATTTCAGCTATCAACGGCAAAGACCTTTAAAAAAATCGAAAGAAAATAGGGTGATCTTTTAAAAAGTTGTTGGAATCGTTTCTACTTGGCATTTAGACATTTAACCCTGTCATGTTATAAAATAATTTCGGTCGGGAGAATGATTGTAAGGATCACTCAAAAATCGAAAGATCTTCTTGATTTATTTACTTGATTGTAGTCAGACCACAATGTTCCTGTTAATCATTTAATCCTAATTGCAGCGCTTATAAAATCTAGATCATGCGTTATAGCCAAAAAATAATGGACACATTATGTAGAACCCATCGCCTAAAGAATAAATAATGAAATAACACACGGTGAATAGGTATTGGTACTTCGTGGCCGCGTTTATTCCAACCGCACCGGCGGGAAAGTGACAAGACAAAAAACATTTAATGACTACCGCCATTATATACACATACATTACAGTCTCCTTGACTTACCGTAACATATTATTGCCCAGGATCATTTTTTTTTTTTTTTATGTGACTGGAAATGGATGGCTAATACCACAAGATCTGGCATGGTATTAGCCCAACACACCACATGGGAACTAGGTGCCATGCCAGGACCTTCCTTATATTGCACGGCTACATTGAACTGGATGGAAAACACGGACAATTTTCATTGCCGCTTCGACCATCGTTCATCCAATGCGATGGTACCAACCCGGGCGGGATAAACCGTAACACCTAGTAAGTAAGGAAGGGGACCTACAGCTTAACGTGGAATCCGAACCACGGCCAGCCTCTCTCAACAGTCGAATGTTCACCCATCCAAGACCAGACCGGACCCAGCGTTGCTTAACTTCGGAGAGCGATCGCCGAAGTGTCACGCCACTGGGCCACTGAGGCTGGCCGAACCGCGACAGATCGCGTCAGATCGCGTCGGGCGGCGTGCGTCGCGCGCAGTGTGTCCCACCCGCCGCCCGCACGTCGGGCACCGTGAAAGCCTCCAAGCGGCGGAACTGAGTGAGCGAGCGACGTGTTTTAAGGCTTCGACCGTGCGCAGGGCCTTAATGAGGCTCCACCCGGGCGAACGGCGGCGCAGGGCTTTGGAGAGGAAATCACTACTCGAGTTTGTGGGCTCATAATTATTTTGATATCGAACACCTGAAGTAAGAAAGTTTCTAAGAAATTACCAGGTGCAATTAAAGTTTTCTTTATTTCCCCAATGTACATTATTGAGAAAACAATGTTTAATGAAAACGGTTGCCTGGTAGATTATATTTCGTTTCATATGGAAAATGGAAAATAAATATATTTTGTAATTAATATATGATATTGAATTTTGACAATGAACAGAATGATTATTTATTTAGAAATTGTAACTGCTCGTGAACAGAATAATCTCTGCGATTTACAGTCAATTTAAAACTTTGGTTTTTTTCATTCTGAATGCTTCCACATTAAAATCACTAGGGAGCGTAAACGAATTAAATGGAATTTCATAAAAAATAACGGGATTCTTCGGAAAGTTACCAGCTTCGACGTTTGCCTTTTGGTCACATTAGCTGATATTCACATTAGCTGATATACATTGGCTATATTTCTGAAAACTCTTTAAAATGCTTATTTTCGTCGTTCAAAAGTAAAGTGTTTTTAATAATTTGGTTTAATGTGATTTCCATTTTATTTTTAATCGCGTAACTCCTTGGTACGCAGTGAGCAAGAATACTGCTGCACAACGCCATGGTTAGGAACCCATATAAAACAATATGTCCACTTCCCATACTAGGTGGTTAGGTTAAGCCCGGCCGGGATGACACCGCATTGGACGAAAATATGGTTGAAGCGGCAATGAAAAATTGTCCGCGTTTTCCATCCAGTTAAGTGTAGCCGTGCTCATAAAGGGAAGGTCCTGGCATGGCACCTAATTCCTTCGGGAGTGTGGTGCATTGGGCTAATATCTTAACGGCACTTGTGTGGTACTAGGCATTTATGGCAGGTTGCATAAAAAAACATGCGAAATCATTTTTGCCCAATCATGAAACGGAGACCTTCGCTATGCTCGTTCTATATTTTTTTATGTCTTCTGTTCATTGGACATTCTTCCATTGCACGCTGAGCCTAACACTTGTGGCAATAAAAGGTATTCTTTGCTTGTATGATGTTAGATGAGGTATTGATAAACATGTGTACGTTAAGTTAATTTAAATAAATACAGTTTCTATGGCAATCAATAAATAATGTTTAACTAAGATACCAGAGTTTCCGTTACGCATATTCTAAGTGTTTCAGAATTCAATTACTAATTCACTTTCAATCACGGTTAAGTGCGACAATGTTTGAATTAGATGTCAAGTGTTTGCGTCTAAGTCACTAGGGTGGCTGTAATGAATTAGGATGCGTTCCAGCACTCAACAGAATTAATTGCTCAACTATTTGTTGGAAAACCAATAGCTTACCAGTAATTAAACAGAAGACTCAGTTGATGCAAATATATATGTTTGGCGGGATTTAAAAATACAGAACGAGCCAACGTTGTGCTCAATGGCGCTATTTTTATGATTCCGGGATGTCACGACATTTTTGGTCACGATAATGTAAATGGTTGAATCTGGGTTCATAGGTTAGAGATCAACCCTCTGATGATATATAGGTCGGTCTGCCTGCACCAAGTGGTTGCGTTACCTAGATTGGCTATTTAAAATAGATGTTGATATGTACCTGCTATTGTATATACTGATTGTCTGGACTTATAGATACCTATTCATTAGGCAATAAATAGCGGTCGGTTTTATAATGTAATGCTTAATTTATACCTATAGTAATTTCTGTAAACTAAATCGCCTATAACAACGAAATGCAAACAAAAATTTGTTCAGTTTTGGTATTACTAAATAAGTATGCACTGATACTGTCACACTGCGTTATTTGCAGCCATTTACCTTATCATGTATTTTTCTTGTAACGATAACTTTGTTTTCGGGCACCTTATCTTGGTAAGGCAACTACTCTTCCGAAAGGAAAAAAAATCCAGGTTAGTTTCTTGCCAATGCTCTTGTCAGTTGCTCTTGGAATTGCTGAACTGGCAAATGTAATTTTAAAATATGACAAATCCGATGATGAATAGACAATAAACAATTATACCAAAAAACCGGCCAAGTACGAGTCGGGCTCGCACACGAAGGGTTCCGTACACAAAAAAATCACGTTTTTTGTATGGGGACCCCTTTTAATTCTTATTATTCTTAAATAATACCTATTTGTTGTTACAGCGGCAAAAATAATACACACTCTGTGAAAATTTCAGCTGCCTACCTATTACGGTTCATGAGATACAGCCCTGTGACAGACGGACGGGCGGACGGACGGACGGACGGACGGACAGCGAAGGCTTAGTAATAGGGTTCCGTTTTCACCCTTTGGGTACGGAACCCTAAAAACCACCACCATAATCCTTTTTTATAGAAGAAATAATTTTATGACAAATTTACAAATATTGACGTATTTAAGCGCACTTTTAAAAATCTATAAGTAACAATACTAATAACAAATCAAAAAAAACATCGATGATCCTAATTGGATACATATGCTTAATTTAACTTCCTTTATTTTTATTAAGAGATGTACTTTGGCACTCTCTCATTGGCGCTATTAACACTATTAATTACTAATACTAAAATTATTAAACATACATTGCCCACCCGGATAATATCCGTCAAGGTAAGGTTTATGTTCAGGAACAGCAATTCTTCACTCATGTAGGTACTCGAAGGAAGCCGGCGGCCGCCAGCTCCGCGCAACTTGGCCGGCAAAGTTTTTTTATTAACTTGCGCAAGTATGTGGCCGCGCATTTAATAGCTTTCCGATCGATTCCGCCGTATTCGGATGACCGCAATCTTATTTCGTAATACTGAAACTTGGTTTTATTCGGTGAGATTTCTTGTTTGTGCGAACTGTTGGCACGTTTTGACGTGTGCCACACCCCAAAGATCATTTTCTCTGAACTGCCCATAAATTACTATCCTCATGCAAAAGTAATTTACTAATCATCTAATAAACAGTGTTCCTATTTACTTAATATTTGGTTTCCAATATCAGGCAACAAATAGCTGTGTGTGCAAGTTTTTTCCACAGAGATTAAAAAATATATTTGTGTTTGATATATTTGTATATATTGTTATAAATATATTACTATTTGATATTGTAGACTCAGATACTCGTATTAATTGCAGAACAGTAGTTTTAAAATTATTTATAAACTACGTTTACATGAGGAACATACCTTACAGGCTCATTCCTTACGGTGCTAACTGGCTAGAGGATTACCCTGATAGGTTCCATTTGCACATATTCACTGCCTGCAGATATTCAATGTGTTTTATCTTTAGAAATTAGTAATTCATAGACAGCACCTTAAATTTAACAAAAAAATATATGTGCCATCTATCGCGCCTAGTTTGAGATCAGGTGTCTACCATTTTCTAAAACTACCAACCCCACTTAAACGTCCATGCCAGACACAAACTTAGTTGCATACGTATTGGAGGTTTTGTGTTTGGTATACGACGCACGGAGGGCTTCCTATACGAATATATGCACAATGTGTCCATACCGGCGGCTTCGCCAGTAACCGCATCGTTTTCTCTTCTGTAGGCACCACAAATATAGCAACTGCAGCGACTCATGCAACACATCATGATTCATAGTTCATAGTTCAAAATATTTATTCAGTAGAGTATGTTATTTCAAGTGCAGCTAACTGCACTTAATACTATAGAACATGTCAACATTTTACTATAAGTAAAATAATAATAATTCATACCTGTCAAAATGCCCTGTCGGTTGTCAGTTAATATTGTTATTACAGATTAAAATTAAATTTAATAATACTGATACTATAATCAAGAAAGTACAAGTCAATAAACACGAATAAGTGATTAAAATTGTTGATACAAAAAGTCGTCAACAGAATAAAATACATTTTCAATTAATAAGTTTCTCACATTCTTCCTAAATTGTTCTATTTGCAGACTTTTCAAATGGCCTGGTATATTGTTATACATTTTTATTTTTAAATGATCGCCCTGTTGCTGAACTCGAGCAAGATGTGTTTGGGGTATGATACAATTGTGTCTAAATCGAGTGGGATATTTGTGGACCATTTCTTGCCGCACCATGCTTTCACGGTTTCTATGGATATGTGTTAGACATTCCAGTACATACTGAGCAGGTAATGTTAGAATTTGTGCTTGTTTAAAATAAGTACGGCGGGAGGTTCTACTCTATAAACGAAAAATTCTTTTTAGTGCCCTTTTCTGTAAAGTAAATACTTTTTTGGCTTGAGTGGCATCTCCCCAAACAAGCACTGAATAATTTTCCTTTCCGACGATGAATTCGTTTTCCTTAAAGCATTAATATCTTATCTTGCCAGTTATAGCAGACCAGTATCCTTTCACTAGCATCACACAGGAAACAGCCATTGCCTCGATTAACCATACAGCCACTAGTTATGTATATTACCCGCCTAGGGTCTCGGAGAAACCCATCCTAACTTCGTAGAATTGGTTCGCGGGTAGAGCCAATAATAGGACAAATGAGCTAGGCACCCCTTTCTCAGGCTCTCCTTACCTATTACCGAGGGCTAGATGGAGGCTCTTTATCGATATCCCTTGGTATTTGATACGCCGTGGCTGATCCACTTTCAAAGTGCTAAGACTCAGAGGTCCCGCCTCTTGTTAGGCCGCTATTTGAGACTTGTATCGTGGGCCATCTGAGTTGAAGGTACAGTCGCGACCGGATAATATGTTCACTTCTCGTTGAAAAATCTACCTGCAATTGGAATAGGACTGTTTACATATTTCAATATATCGTTTAATGAAATTATAACATATAGAGTTTATGTATTCATTCATATTGTATTGTATAGCATAAATGTGGATGAAAAAAACATAACCTATAGACCAGTGCAGTTTATTGGCGGGTTCGGGATTGGAACTCGCAGATCAATCAAATTGTGACATGACTTAGTGTATTTTGACTCCCAGAAACCTGTTAAGAATATGCAAATTCATTATTGAATGAAGAAACTTGTATGAATGTTTTTCATTTTACCTGAAAATAAATCAACGTCAACCTTGCCTTCATTTCAGAGATTTAATGATTTGTCACTATATCTTCTTTAGCCGAAAGTGTATACTTCGGATTGCTCTCGACTGTACATGGAAATGGAGGAGCTGGATAAGATAAGATACAAAGGAAATAATGAGTTCTTTTTTGTTTTCACTGTTGTTCTTTGAAGCTCGTACGAAGAGGCGCATATATACGAGTAAGTAACGCGTAATACAATACGTACCAACTAGGTACCTACATTCACAATCTACGCAACAATCGTAACCTCAATTTTTGGCTTTTTTCGACAATTTACGGGTACAACCCACCTACCTTATCATTACAAGAGATCGCACTGGACATTGATGATGTTACGAACTTTTTATTCATGTAGTTGTTTTATACTATTTATACACATCAAATAAATTCCAGAATCCCATTCCCTTTTGTGACTACAAATTTATTCGATCTGTTTAAACTGTCTGTGCTCCTCTACTCAACAATCGTATGCCTTTTAAGGCAAACTCACTGCACTGACAAAACTAAATAAGTTAATCTAACTTTAATTCCTATAATAACATCCGTCTTGCAACGTTAAAGTAGAGGGAACTAAGTTAATCGGTTACTCTACCTAAATGAAAAGAGTTAGCCTTAAATATTAAATATTATTGTATCTTTTATTTGTTTTTTTAACTGGGTGCATTAACTGTTTTCTCTTAATGATTCCTTTACTGTGTGAACACTGTTCCTAGCTTTAGTATTTTCTCCATTTTTACTGTATTACCACTTACTGCTTGTATTCAGTGAAAAGGAACTGTCCAATAAGTTAAAATAAGTGAAAATGGACTGTAGTATGTTCAATGAGTCAAGATAACCTTTTTAAAATCATCTGATCTGTCACACGTATTATTTTGACCAAGCGGTACTATTCAATCGGTTAAAATTACTGTTTGATACTAACTGTTTTGGGTCTTTTTTAATGTGCTAAAACAGTAGATAGTTGCACACAAGTTTCCGGATACCACACAACCTGGCCGTCAAATTTTTTGTTTAATAATTTATTTGTAGGCTTCTTAGATGTTTATTAATGTTGTTGTAGAGACAACGCCATAATCACTTTCTTATTCAATGGCATTTACATTTACTCGCATATACGTATCCTAAATTTATGGAGACATATTTATGTAACAATAAATAATATTTCTTGTTCTCAGGTCCATATTTTCCACGGATCCAAAATATCTGGACTATTTATCGTTTCCTGTGGTCGATTAACACAATTTTCCGCATTCCAGTGTTGCCTATCGTGAAAGTATTCTCATTTTATCTGCACTACTGTAATAATTTTTTGGGTATTATTATATGAGAAAGAGAATGAAAACTTTTTAATTACATCTGCTAACAAACGATTGCTGAAAAAGGTTTTTGTCTAAAATAAGAAAATATATGTTTAATAATAAACAAACGAAAGGAGCAAAAAGTAGAATCTGACGTCATTTAATGATGGCGCAAATTTAATGGAACTATTTGAAATTTAGAAAAAATAAAACTAATTTAGATTGCGAGTTGGAAATCAGATAAACTGGAAATTTATTTATGATCATAGTTTGGAACCCATGTCAAACTGTAGGTCCCCTTTGTTACTTTCAATGAAGGTGGTAGGCCTTTTCCAAATACACCTGGATCAGTACAGTTGCATTGACATAAGGATAGTCGAAAAGACAATCAAAATATCGTGATTTCCATCAATTGTTTTGCAGCTGTGGTCATTTAAAGGGATGATCCTAGCATGACGTAATATCCAAAATCCTCCTGGCTTCCTCCTTTCCCATCATCCTCACGTTATATCCATATCATAAACATGTATTTTCCGTTACGATTTCCCAAAGGGTTATATCTAATCTAATAAATATTATAAAGGGGAAAGTTTGTAATAATGGATGGATGGATGGATGGATGGATGGATGGATGTTTGTTACTCTTTCATGTAAAAACTACTGAATGGATTTTAATGAAACTTTACAATAATATAGCTTATACATCAGAATAACACATAGGCTACAATTTATAAAGATATTGTGCCCATGGGCTTACGAACTTTCACGGGGCTGCGAAAACGATGCCGGTAGCGCTACTTCATACCAAGGGGAGCGGGGCCGGGGGCGGCAGCGGGAGCGGCGGCGGGGGCGGGGCAGGCGGTCCGGGGCGGGGCGGGTGAGGGGGGGGGGGGGAAGAAGTCGCTCATGGCTGATTGCGCTACCCGAGCACGGGCAGACGCGTGAGGGCAGACGTCATGACGGCTGTGTCCGTTTGGCGACTTTTCAAGGCACTGGCGATTTGTTAAAAACGCATTGTACTTTAGTATGCCCAAGGTTAGTTATTGGCAGGTTTTGTTTTGGTTAGGAGTTACACGTACAAAAAGATACTTAATTTTTATTTTAATTATATTGATAGGTTACTTACCTATTAATTATTAAGAATTACTTCGTTTTTATTTAAATTATTATAGGCTGTAGGTAGGTAAGTAATTGGTCCTTTTTTGGTTGTTTTGGTTCATTTATATTAATGTAAATAACATAACAGCAATAATAATGTAAAATCTAAACTAATCATAAATCTGTAAGGGTTGTTCATGGAGTGAGTTGCTTTGATTTATAAGATATTACGTTTGTATACTTTATTTATGATATTTAAATTAAATTGACGATTTTTAGAAATCAATTCTGAGATGAATCAAACCGAATGAGATGGAACTTAGTACACGTATATTTCACTACCCGAGAATCAGGATAAACTAAATATAATTCAGTTCCGCTTACGCTAAGATGTGGCTGTCATACAAACTGCAATGCTCTGCACGGCTCAGCGGGAGGGCGGCGGCTGGAGGGGGGGGAGCGGCGGAGGCGGTTACTTCTACTAATTGTACTGAAGTACGGCTTGGTATTTTCCGCAACTTTAGGCCTACTTGGCATCACGCTAAATCGCCAGAGGTGCGAACAATAGAATACAATCCTTGAGAACCAGTTACTCGATTTAAATGCGGATTGTATCTACGTCTAGCCTGATTCTACTCAAAACTTATAGGCTACATAATATAACGCTTCATTGTATTGTATTGTATTGTATTGTTTATTCATCATCCATAGACAGTACACTGCACTCGGATTTGTCATATTTTAGCATTGGCCAGTTCAGCAAAACAAAACACAGCGAAGAAGAACTGGAAAGAAAGTCCGCTGTTTTTTTTTTTCAACGTCCACTTAGTCCAAGTTTACAAAAGTGTTTGTCAATTATTTTAACAAAAACATAGGTACAACACTAAATTCACATGAATACACAAAAATTTACAATCCATGCCGTATCAACATGGATTGTAACAACCGTATAGACAATCCCCTCCAACTAATATGTTGCCAATTGGAGCAGGCCAGTCCCCACAAACAGCACCCGTTCACGAGCATCACGCCGGGCACAGCCATTACCTCTTTCAACCATATTATAGGGAAAGAGATAACCTGAGCCAAGCGTCACCGTAAGCAAGGACCTTTAAGCGATGCACTGCTCCAGTGGCAACACAACACTGTGAAACACTTGCACATTAGGTTTTAATACTATGAGTTTTGTCATAAACTACTACTCAGCTGATCACATAGTTACATATCCCTTTAAATGCTACCACCTACAGACAATTAAGAGTATAATGGTTTGAGAGCATCCCTATCAATAAAGTTATAATAGATTCCTATATGAGATTTTGACCAATACCGAGAAACAAATAATGCTTAACTAAAATCGGGTGTATAGAGCCCTCGTCATTATTGATACGAAATTGTATCAAATCAAAATTGATTGGTTAGTAATTTCATACTACAAGTAGTACTTATCATAAAAGTAGTAAAGATACAAAATGTATCAGGTGTCAAAAATTAGTAAAAAATAAAATTAGTCAAAATAGTAATAATAATAGGATACTTTTTGTACCCAGTCAGCAGGCAGTCAAAATCTCAGTAAATTCAAATTTATCAGCTAGAGCATCTTTAATACAATAGTAAGCCTTCTGTGTTAGCAACTTCTTAACCTTAACTTTAAAAGAATTTTCAGATAAATCTCTGACCTCTTTGGGCAATTTATTATAAAATCTAACACTGTTACATATAAAACTCTTAGATGTTTTGGCTAATTTATGACTTATTACTTTAACATTGTTCTTGTGTCTTGTGTTATAGTTATGAACATCACAGTTAAGGGTTGTAAACCTCCAGACCCCCCCTTAAATAGACTCCTAGCCTACATTAGCTTATACATATCTAACCTAAGTTATGTACCTTATATTTCCCTTGGATACATCCTACATTAATTACCTATTTACCATGTATCCACTCGTCCCATTTGTTCTCCCCATTGGCTCGTGATCGTCCTATATGCTTTCATTATTTACATTACATAACCATTCGTCTAATATATTCCCATTTACTGTTTCCTGATTTGCTCACGTTAAATCTAGTTATTTTACTACATTACTTGCTTAGGTAACATGTATTCTCCTGAATATTGTTGTCAAATCCTCATTGGTGCTATGCCCTCCCCCTGTACCTAGCTGTCTGTCTCTTTCGGTTCTTCTAATCGGTTCCTTTCTCCCTATCCTAACCTGATACATAATCTCTCTCTCTCTCATACACGCGCTCTCACATACAAACACAAATCTGAATTGATTGGAATAGAGCATTTCAGCATGCCCAGAACTTCAAAAAAATTTTTACCCCATGGGGTAATGGTGACGCCCCTCACAGTCCAAGGTCCATCCATGGCACTGTTATCCCGCGTCCCCACATGATCGCCTTCCTGCCTTCAGGCTGTATATGCGACCTCTGCTTCAAAAAGCGGCGGCCAACCATCCTGAATATGGCCTCTGAACACCAAGGCTCAATTCCCGTGTAGGGATATATGAGTTTATGTGGTTCATTATATACCAATTGGGGTATTGGATTTACAACATGACCACTATATATTTTGAGTGTCCACTGACAACGTCAAGTACGACACATTAGGTATCACAAGAATGTTCGTTTTGTCAGCCGATCAAACGGTGACGGAAAACTACGGCGGGTGACCATAGTTACGAATCTGTCTTGTACCAGCCCACATGAATGTAGGACATACCTCAGACCCTCCCATCTGCCATTACTAATGCATGGACATAAGGGTAGTTTCGTGAACTGCTCCGGACGTACCAAAGCGTAGTCACTTTAAAGATTTTCGCGTCTAGTGACATTAGCCACACGCGTTGCCAAGCCTTTCCTGGACTCAGGGTAGCTCATGAGAGTGTCTCCACATTTTCACGGTTCCGGCACTTGGCAGATCGTGGTAAAGCCAATAAAGGCTTTCAGAAGAGCTGATAGAAACAGCAGTTCAAGATAAGCGGTTATCCGCAGTCATGACAAACCCTCAAGGTTGTCGACTAATTTAAGCAGGGAAACAGGAAGTTGCCTGCGAAATGTACACTGAGGTCAATCCAAGATGGATATGCCTTCAGATTTTGTATTTATTAAGATAGTCAACCTGGTCGCCGGTTGTCAAGCGAACCAGGGTATGGCCTCCGCCTTCCTCTCAAGCGAGGTAACATTTTAATATTGGAACATGACTCCAAGGTCTAAATGCCAACAATTTAAAATACGGTGTCATAGTGTCATTTATGTTCAGAGAGATTTTTGGTATGTATTGTATTATCGTAGTGTAGTTTTGTGCGATAATGCCAATACTATATTTTCCTTTCAAGGTTCTCTAGAGTTTGACTGAGTATGAAAGTCTTAATGGGTTCCGGCTCCTTTCAGTATAAAGGGGTACCGCCCAATCTAACTTGAGGCTCAAATTCAGGATCCGCAGCTTCTCGGAATGTTCGTTAGTGATGCTACATTTACGTTTAAGGTACAATCAATCTGGCATGGAACCTCATAGAGATCCCAGACCCGACCGAATGTCCCGTAATGCCTCGTTTTCTGGCTGCACTGCAAACAAAAATCCACATAGCGTGCACAAATATGTGGATTAGACATGCTTCCCACAACTCGACATCCATCGCCTTAACATTTCTGTGAAGAAATATCGTTTTATTCTTTTGTAGCTAGCTAGATAGATTTTTGTCTAGAAAAGCGAACCGGTGTACGTGACAGTTCCGTTGCCCCACTATGGACTCTCGGTCCTACTATTCAACACTGATCCTAGGAATTTAATATCTTTCTGGTTCAGCGTGCGCTGACGCACTCCCTCATTTCACTCACACCCAAACACTCCTAAGCCCTTCCTAAATATAGTCCATATAAATCAAACACAGAAACCCATCCTCCTGTGAGGCGAGATTTTATTCCACGTAAAACCACAGCCTGTGACCCTCGTCCGAGGCATCGGACCTTCAATACCCACGTGAGGCCCTTCCTGAATACTGTATACATTATTCGAACACAGAAAACCCTCCCCCTGTAGAGCAAGATTGTATTCCACGTAAAACCACGGCCTGTAACCCTCGTCCGAGTCGACGAACCATCATTACACACGCGAGGTCCTTCCTAAATATAGTACAAATTATCTGAGCTCAAAAGAACCCTCCCCACTGTAACCAGGGATTTTATTCCACTTAAAACTTTACCTAGAACTTTATAAAATCTCCTTCCATACTATTCGTTATTCAAAATGCAGTACATCCTCATATCTAATCCTTCATCCAATGCGCTTGCGCATCTTCCAGGCCGCGCGAGCTTCGATATACAATCACTACATATGCCGTCACCTCCCCCACACGGGGCTCCTCCTCGCAGTTTGCTACCGTTTCTGGTCCCCAAAAATATGTACAGACTTACCAAGGTCCAGTGCCGTCCATTCTTTCACTCTATTTTAACAAAAGCTGTTTGCAAATCTACCTACTCTGCAAGAAAACATAGATTATTTAGCTAACTCATCTCGTTCCTAAATTTGCACTTTTGCTACTTTCTCAAACTCAATGACTCGTTTCAATGTCCCCAACCAAATCTAAACGAGGGAAAAGACTTTGCAGGTGCAAATTCCTTAGTAAAACACTTCCGCGTATTCAACCTACGTGCCGTAAGCCCTGAATAGAGGCATACTGCCCCAGAGACTCGCTCGCCACCGACTGACGAGGGACGCGCGCGCCTTTTCTGTTCTAGGCTCTGATCCCCCTCGCCCCTCCCTTGGAATCCCGCCATTTTTCGAGTGGTAATGCGCACTCTCCCCTCTCCCCCGCTCATCTTTCCTCCCGGCTCCCCTCTGCCCTGTGATGCGCAGTCGCTCAGGGTCATACCTCCGCCCCCTCTGTACCCGCTCTCCACCCCTCGCCCGGCGTTGGCCTTGGGCGCGTGAGTCGTGTTCTTATTATTTTATTATTATTTACCTGTCGCTAAGCAGAGCATTATTCGAGTACTTTCGAACGTTGTACCTGCGCGATGCAACTTTCATATGCCTATAGGACGCTACTTTGTTGTATTTATATATCATGTTTTGAGTGTGGAGGCTGGCCGTCCACAGCCGCCCCCAATTAACTGTGACTGCACATGGCACACGATGCCACACGCAGGGAAGCAGTTAATTCAATATCGTAAGGACAATTGTTACAACATAAAAGAAAATAATGTCTTTATTCCATAATAAGGAAACCCCAACCACGCCCCCAACTCAAAATTACCTTCAACATCCTTTTATCTACTGTGAATTTCCCATATTTTTTTTGTTTCGTTTCCTACCTAACTTTGTAGTTGTTTTTTTTGTTTTTTTTTTTTAAACTTAATCTAACCTCCTCCAAAGTAATCAACTTATTTAACCTAACCTACATCCATAATTTATCCTAATCTTACCAGCCTAACCCAATCTAATCTAACTATAACCACCTACAGCCCAAACCTAACCTAGCCTACATATACCCCATCTACTGTACCTACATAACATATGTACCTATATTTTTTTTCATACACCTACTAAATTAAACTCAACTCAATGACTGATAAAGGCACGTGTTCATTTAGTATTATTAATCTATTTTTAATTCAATCATTTATACTTAACCTCATATATGGTTTACCTAAGTATTTGACTAAAATATTACTCATCCATACTATATTGTATACATCCTTCTCTTATTCTACAACTAAGAAAACTTTAAATATTTCAGCAAAAGTTATTATATTCCTGCTCAATAACCTTTGATACATAAAAGTCGAAAATTGAAATGAAAATTCGCGGAAATTACAAAGAATGATGAAAATTAAGACGATTTTGGGCTAGGCCCCAATAGTAGAGCCCCATTGAAAATTGAAAAATGTTCTCCACCGCTCAACCAATTGAACGCCTGCCTAAATATCCGAATCGCTTTCTCCTCTTTGTTGTTACAAATTTTGAAGAAGTTTCCATGCTCAAAATTTAGCAAAGTATAAAGAGATCCAATTCACTGATCTCTACTTTAAATCTGCTAACGGGGAGGTCAGGCTTATGATATGATCATATAACTTGATTGAATCTATTTGCATACCAACTATGAAGGTTGGATGTTACTGTATAAATGACACGGTCATTTTCGAATTAGTGTTGTACATAGAGCATACCAACTATGAAGGGTTGGATTTTACTGCCATCTCAGCGTCACGCAGTAGCGTGCTAAACCCTGCAAATGCCTGTACTCGCCATTAATAAATAGGTGTGGTTCTGGCATTTTTCCTCTGACATTGGGCTGATTTAGTGAACACAGTCATTATATGGTCACAATGCCCTAATATGGAATGGTTCAGGAAGTTGTTTAATGTATTCAAGCAATTCAAACTTTATAGTCTGAAATACACAATGACCGAACCTCAAATTCGCATTGAAATTGTATGGTGTTTTCATGGTGTGTTCTCTGGGAACAATATGAACAATGTTTACCCTATGTATTCATGGTCAATTCACTAGTAGTACTCGTCAACGTTGCACTCCGGGTGAGTGTGTGGTTTTGAAGGTTAACCAATACTTCCCACGTTGCAGTATGCAAGTTCCCATCTTGACAACTGATCCATCGGTGGAAGTCACCCGCTATTCAGCTAAGGATCTTCTTCATAAACGACTTTCCAGAACTAGTTAAGCCATGAACACAAAAGGCACTCATATCTCCATAATTGGCCATCGGACAACACGGTCAACTAGCAATGTGGATGAACTCTATTTGTTTTGTTATTTTATTGAGATCTCCACAGAATCCATGTCATTTTACTTTAATCAAGACAGGTATTCTACAATTCAGTTAAATTGAATCGTAGCCGACCTCATAATCCATACCAAGAATCAATTTAAAGTTGGTAAAACCACCAACATAAAATGCAGGAAGTATAGATCGTTAATAAATCAAACGTTTGGAAAACGTATGTGAAAATTATCTCACATATATCGTGATCGAAGACAACTCAAACGAGTAGAGAATACATTGAACAAAAGATGTTCTGAAAATATTGGTTGAAACACATCAAAGCCTTTCCTCTTCAAAATCTACATGATTTGAAATTTACTGATTTGAAGCTTAAAGTAATAAAATAAAAATATATTTAATTTCTTGAACCACAATTTATTAAGTGCATTTGTATGTAGTTCATTGTATATTTACCATCAGCAGATTATTTAGTTTCAACCTTGGCAACTCGCTGAAACCATCAAAATATCAAGGTAATTATTTGATGTTGTCCTCGAATATTTTGTAACAAACCATCACAGTGAAATCATCACTATAAATCAAATTTAATAATTTATAATCTAAAACAAAGTCTAATAAATGAATGATTTAATCAAATAATCCAGAGAACCTTATTCAAGCTTCATATCTATGGTAATAAAAAACTAAGTGATTTATATTTACGATATTTCAATTACTGCTCAGCAAAGAAAAACCTAATCAAACACACCCATGGCTCACACTCTCCTAAATATTCTTTCAATAGTCAATTTAATAATCATAATAAATCACACAAAATATCAAAGAAAACTATACCATTGAATCCACTCTAACACACTCTTACACTAATCCCCCTTTTTTTTTTAACCCCCCCCCCCCCCCCCATTCTAAACACCTCTACCCTTAACTTACCGAAACCCCCATTATCCTTCTACCCCCCCCCATTCTAAACACTTCTACCCTTAACTTACCGAAACCCCCATTATCCTTCTACCCCCCCCTTATCTGATAACCATTTTATCATACATACATGTAGCCGAATACGATCGCCCCCACTCCCTCCTAGTCTCTGATCCCCCCTCAGCCATAGCGGAAATATCATCATTTCCACCTTTTCCCCAATTCCGTGGTCCCGCGAAACACCGCCGCATACCCGTAGACTGACTCTTTGGTCATAGTACGTCACCAATATTGGAGCAACTGTCACTTCTAACCTATTTTCCAATTCCGTGGTCACACTGAACTAAGTATTCGAAATTTCCCGCGTAATCTTCCAACAACGTTTGCTCAAGTTCAAATTTAAGTTCACTTCCCTACTTGCTAAAACCAATCGCTATTTTTCTGTCTACTTCTGAAAAAAAATTTTTTTTTTTTTAGATATCCCGTCGTCACCTCACAATAAGACCGTTTCAATGCTCCCATTCACTAAGTCTATCCACACTTTTAATACTATTTCACTTACACTAAAGTAGAACTCTAGGGAAAGAGACACGCTAAAATTAGCCTATGCCATCATCACTCGTAATCCCCCCCTCCCCCAGAATGTAACCCTATCTTCTTCCTAATAATTTTTTTTTTTTTTTTACCTGACTCCTGAAATCAAACACATATTTAACGATAACCTTGATTCTCTTGATCCCAATTGAAATGAAACAACGATTTCAATTGCCACTCCTTGATAATTAAACAATACCTTCATTCACTTAATACCATACGTATATGTATATATATATATATATATATATATATATATATATATTTATTTATACCGCAACGCTTTCCCCTTCTCCAGTATGCCTTTATTTTTTTCAAAACCCTACCACTAGCATGATACACCTGCTCGAACTACGTTACAATAATACTCAAAACGCAAGCCAAAATACTTGGCCGTCAATATTATGTCAATCTAAATAAATTCAGATTTGTGTCCGAATAATCTCAAAATATGAAAATAGTATTCACCGAATTGTATTAAATTTAAAATACCCGTCAACATTATTGTTAAAAGAAATCAATAAAAAATGTTAAATAAATTATTATTATTATATCTTTCTCCAAAAGGTAATACACCATCACCCACTATCAACACGGTCAGCGACGGGATCCCCTATATACAGTAACCGACCCATCCCTAAGTCATCAAAATAAATATTTCCCATTCCACACCTCTCGCTCTCGTATACGATAATGACGTCAACCTTCTTGTGGCTAAAACGCATGCAAACATCACCCCGACTAACATCCAAACATCATGATATCGCATCATAGCACAACGTTCGCCCCCACCTTCATACAATAAAATATCCACAACTCGTTATCGCGAAGCCACCCACACATCACATTATCCTCCCTAAGTCCAATACTCGTACTAATATGCACCTCCGACCCGAACATTCATATCTCAGATTTCACCGGAATAGACTGTCATAACAACTTCACTCCTAGTACTCGTCCCCTTTTTTTTTCAATCTCTACGGAACCTTAACTCTAGTTAATCTCATCCTCACATAAACTCATAGTCATTACTAATTCTCGTTTTGTTCTCGAATCTTCCTCACTCACTCAAGGCCATTTGCACTTCATTGTTGTAAATATGTCTAAGTAATTGCACTATAAACCGCAAAATTTTAATCCCTTATTCCTAATATTTTTCCCCTATCAAATGACACCAACTTTTAAACTCAAAGAAAATAACTAAACCCCGATGGAATATCGTAACCTTCAAAGAGTCTGTTTTCTTTAATATCTAACATCCATAACTATCCTATATGTATATCTATCCATACATATCTATCCTTCACTCATAATTAATCAATCTATCTTTAAAACACCATCTCTAGAATAATGGTAATAAGCGCGCGCGGTTCCGTTATTCAATAATAATATCATCCATGACGCTCCCTCTGTGACCCGAGACGCACGTACCACGTGACTCGCCGCTCGCGCCACCAATCCATGTGACTGTATAGGTATGTACACCCGCTGTCCGGCGCGCGAGTTGACCCCGCCCGAGTCGGCACAACCGCTCTGAACCAACGACGGTTGGAGCGGCAGGGACCGTCCCGCGCCCCCCCATCTAAATCAATGTTACCTCGCAATACTATAATAACCCCACTAAATATGTAATACTGTAAATAAATAAAATTTATAATAATTATAATTTCCTTCCTTGCTTTCACAAAAGTTTTAACCAATATTTAAGTTACATGATGGTTGATAAACTAAGTTCCCATGTTTTTCTACTCACTCCATTCTAATACCAATATTATACCTACTCTCACACTTCGTCTTCGTTACGGACCCCATGCGACAACCAAAATATTATATATCAACTAAATGTTATTCAACTAAGTTCAACTTGGTTCATACCTCATTTTCAAATATTCCTCTCCGCACAACGACTTATTTACCCTACCACTCTTTACCTTTGTTTCTATTAATATATTGCATATGACCAGTGCACTTTATCAATACTTTCCCGTGACCAATGGTCAACACAAATATTACGCACACGATTCTTCTACAATCTCAGCCACGTGTTCGACTCATGATCTCTCTAATACTCAGCGGTGGATCAGACGCCCCTCACTTTTAAATCAGTCGCCCCCATAATTTCGACAGGGTACGAACATTTAATTAATGTTTTAACGAAATAATTTAAAGTGAAATGGTAAATCTACAGCAAGCGTAGTCAATAATAGTAATTAAAACATAATTTCATTAGGCTTGGTCGCCCCCACAACATTGCCGCCATCCCTCGGACCCCAATCGGCCCCCCATATAATCGATCCTGACTTTAGCCAATCCTTTCGTCTAGTAATCTGTAATTTTCCTATAGTAAAATAGAAATCTATGTTCATATAAATACTAAGACAACATTCGCCTTGAGGAGACATTATTCAGTTCTATCCGCTCAACGGAACCAACCGATCCTAAATGCAAATCTTCCTTTGACGGATTTTCGTTTGTGGAAAATTGGTTCTCTATTTAAAGAAACCTAAAAGATATCACTTCCTTGATTGTTTACCGTAGGGAGACGTAATTTAGTTAGGTTTTATTAATTTTATTTCTGCCGACTTTAACGTGCGTGTGTAATTATAATTATTAAAATTTTAATGGTACGAGAGTAACACATGCAGGTAAGATGGAGTTCACCATAATGGTGGGTTATTGATGAATGGCACAGAACTAAATTCAAGCTGAAATTCATAACACTGTTTAGTACCCAATTCATTAGCACAACCAATTTTATACCGACTTACCTGCGGATAAAACATTTCAGAACACATAATTAACAATTTCCTAAGGTACTAACCTTTGTACTTTTTTTTTTTAAAGTAATTCTGAACCCATGAGCAATAGTTTTCACACATTCTAAACTGTAGTCAAACAATTTACCTGGTAGGTACCTCTGAGCATTCCCAGAGGTAGACGTTCGGCGTCGCGATCAACGCGTCTCTCATAACGCATCCAATGCGCTAGTGGCGCGATCACACAACGCATTCAATGCGCTGGTGGCGTAATCACACAACCGCTCTCGTGCTGTTGAAACATCCTATACTCCCTAATCTCTTTCCATAGTTTCATAATATACATTAATAAATTACAACAGTGTAATATGTTGAGAGTTGTTTACAACCATGATTTTATTTTTCCGTGAACTGATTAACCGCGTTTAACTATTCCCTGACAATTTTACGTCTTATTACTTTTATATATTTTTATTCTTTTGCTTCAAGTGTTTTCTTAGTTATTTTTCGTGAACAAATACGAATAATATGACTACGCTATTATGACCCATTTTCTTTGTTGTGTCCTTTAGTAACCTTGGTTCTTTTTAATTGTAGGATTTGTTTAAAGATATAAACAAGTCCTTGTCAACAAATCATCCTGGTCACGGCACCAGCTGTAAACCTCCAGACCCCCCCTTAAATAGACTCCTAGCCTACATTAGCTTATACATATCTAACCTAAGTTATGTACCTTATATTTCCCTTGGATACATCCTACATTAATTACCTATTTACCATGTATCCACTCGTCCCATTTGTTCTCCCCATTGGCTCGTGATCGTCCTATATGCTTTCATTATTTACATTACATAACCATTCGTCTAATATATTCCCATTTACTGTTTCCTGATTTGCTCACGTTAAATCTAGTTATTTTACTACATTACTTGCTTAGGTAACATGTATTCTCCTGAATATTGTTGTCAAATCCTCATTGGTGCTATGCCCTCCCCCTGTACCTAGCTGTCTGTCTCTTTCGGTTCTTCTAATCGGTTCCTTTCTCCCTATCCTAACCTGATACATAATCTCTCTCTCTCTCTCATACACGCGCTCTCACATACAAACACAAATCTGAATTGATTGGAATAGAGCATTTCAGCATGCCCAGAACTTCAAAAAAATTTTTACCCCATGGGGTAATGGTGACGCCCCTCACAGTCCAAGGTCCATCCATGGCACTGTTATCCCGCGTCCCCACATGATCGCCTTCCTGCCTTCAGGCTGTATATGCGACCTCTGCTTCAAAAAGCGGCGGCCAACCATCCTGAATATGGCCTCTGAACACCAAGGCTCAATTCCCGTGTAGGGATATATGAGTTTATGTGGTTCATTATATACCAATTGGGGTATTGGATTTACAACATGACCACTATATATTTTGAGTGTCCACTGACAACGTCAAGTACGACACATTAGGTATCACAAGAATGTTCGTTTTGTCAGCCGATCAAACGGTGACGGAAAACTACGGCGGGTGACCATAGTTACGAATCTGTCTTGTACCAGCCCACATGAATGTAGGACATACCTCAGACCCTCCCATCTGCCATTACTAATGCATGGACATAAGGGTAGTTTCGTGAACTGCTCCGGACGTACCAAAGCGTAGTCACTTTAAAGATTTTCGCGTCTAGTGACATTAGCCACACGCGTTGCCAAGCCTTTCCTGGACTCAGGGTAGGTCATGAGAGTGTCTCCACATTTTCACGGTTCCGGCACTTGGCAGATCGTGGTAAAGCCAATAAAGGCTTTCAGAAGAGCTGATAGAAACAGCAGTTCAAGATAAGCGGTTATCCGCAGTCATGACAAACCCTCAAGGTTGTCGACTAATTTAAGCAGGGAAACAGGAAGTTGCCTGCGAAATGTACACTGAGGTCAATCCAAGATGGATATGCCTTCAGATTTTGTATTTATTAAGATAGTCAACCTGGTCGCCGGTTGTCAAGCGAACCAGGGTATGGCCTCCGCCTTCCTCTCAAGCGAGGTAACATTTTAATATTGGAACATGACTCCAAGGTCTAAATGCCAACAATTTAAAATACGGTGTCATAGTGTCATTTATGTTCAGAGAGATTTTTGGTATGTATTGTATTATCGTAGTGTAGTTTTGTGCGATAATGCCAATACTATATTTTCCTTTCAAGGTTCTCTAGAGTTTGACTGAGTATGAAAGTCTTAATGGGTTCCGGCTCCTTTCAGTATAAAGGGGTACCGCCCAATCTAACTTGAGGCTCAAATTCAGGATCCGCAGCTTCTCGGAATGTTCGTTAGTGATGCTACATTTACGTTTAAGGTACAATCAATCTGGCATGGAACCTCATAGAGATCCCAGACCCGACCGAATGTCCCGTAATGCCTCGTTTTCTGGCTGCACTGCAAACAAAAATCCACATAGCGTGCACAAATATGTGGATTAGACATGCTTCCCACAACTCGACATCCATCGCCTTAACATTTCTGTGAAGAAATATCGTTTTATTCTTTTGTAGCTAGCTAGATAGATTTTTGTCTAGAAAAGCGAACCGGTGTACGTGACAGTTCCGTTGCCCCACTATGGACTCTCGGTCCTACTATTCAACACTGATCCTAGGAATTTAATATCTTTCTGGTTCAGCGTGCGCTGACGCACTCCCTCATTTCACTCACACCCAAACACTCCTAAGCCCTTCCTAAATATAGTCCATATAAATCAAACACAGAAACCCATCCTCCTGTGAGGCGAGATTTTATTCCACGTAAAACCACAGCCTGTGACCCTCGTCCGAGGCATCGGACCTTCAATACCCACGTGAGGCCCTTCCTGAATACTGTATACATTATTCGAACACAGAAAACCCTCCCCCTGTAGAGCAAGATTGTATTCCACGTAAAACCACGGCCTGTAACCCTCGTCCGAGTCGACGAACCATCATTACACACGCGAGGTCCTTCCTAAATATAGTACAAATTATCTGAGCTCAAAAGAACCCTCCCCACTGTAACCAGGGATTTTATTCCACTTAAAACTTTACCTAGAACTTTATAAAATCTCCTTCCATACTATTCGTTATTCAAAATGCAGTACATCCTCATATCTAATCCTTCATCCAATGCGCTTGCGCATCTTCCAGGCCGCGCGAGCTTCGATATACAATCACTACATATGCCGTCACCTCCCCCACACGGGGCTCCTCCTCGCAGTTTGCTACCGTTTCTGGTCCCCAAAAATATGTACAGACTTACCAAGGTCCAGTGCCGTCCATTCTTTCACTCTATTTTAACAAAAGCTGTTTGCAAATCTACCTACTCTGCAAGAAAACATAGATTATTTAGCTAACTCATCTCGTTCCTAAATTTGCACTTTTGCTACTTTCTCAAACTCAATGACTCGTTTCAATGTCCCCAACCAAATCTAAACGAGGGAAAAGACTTTGCAGGTGCAAATTCCTTAGTAAAACACTTCCGCGTATTCAACCTACGTGCCGTAAGCCCTGAATAGAGGCATACTGCCCCAGAGACTCGCTCGCCACCGACTGACGAGGGACGCGCGCGCCTTTTCTGTTCTAGGCTCTGATCCCCCTCGCCCCTCCCTTGGAATCCCGCCATTTTTCGAGTGGTAATGCGCACTCTCCCCTCTCCCCCGCTCATCTTTCCTCCCGGCTCCCCTCTGCCCTGTGATGCGCAGTCGCTCAGGGTCATACCTCCGCCCCCTCTGTACCCGCTCTCCACCCCTCGCCCGGCGTTGGCCTTGGGCGCGTGAGTCGTGTTCTTATTATTTTATTATTATTTACCTGTCGCTAAGCAGAGCATTATTCGAGTACTTTCGAACGTTGTACCTGCGCGATGCAACTTTCATATGCCTATAGGACGCTACTTTGTTGTATTTATATATCATGTTTTGAGTGTGGAGGCTGGCCGTCCACAGGGTGAAATCATTTATATGTTTTCTTGCATAGCAGATGTTTTGAAAAACGTAAGCACTTGGCAAAGTTAAGATTCCTACGTCACCAAACACCTTTCTACAGGAATCTCTCATCCTCATGCCTAGCATGCATCGCAGTGCTCTTTTCTGCAAAACAAATATACGATTTACTTCAGCTGCATCACCCCAGAACATCAGCCCATATGACATTATTCTGTGAAAATAGGCATGATAGACAAATTTAGCAGCTTCTAAACCACAAAGCTCCTTAATTTTTTTTACTGCATAGCATGCAGAGCTAAGCTTAGCAGCAAGCTTGTCAATATGTGGTTTCCATGTAAAACGATTGTCAAATACTACACCAAGAAATGTTATTTCCAGAAGGGTGAGTAGTGAGTGTTAAATTCTTATAACTTGCGAACCACTTACCCGATTTATGTGCGTATTTTATCAATATGTAGCATCTGGGAGCAGTCAGGTACGTAATGGGTTCATGTTGAGGCTGGCTGTGGGTTGGAGTCCACGCAAAACTTACCTACTTTTCAACTTTACTTACTTCCTAGGTGCAGAAAAGTTCTGGCGGCAAATGCTTTTTTTTTAAATAGCCACCAAATGTCAATGAAGCTCTAAATGGGAATTATTGGATGTTTCTCATTAAAGCATGCTATTTCGGCTCGAACGATCTTGATGAAATTTGATAGACGGATACATTGTCCTAGACCAGTTTGACCCTATTTTGGATCAGTCATATGGGCTACTTTTTATACATGAAATAATTTAGCCGACACCAACCCGAGCGAAGCAGGGTACCGCAGCTAGTGGTCAATATAATCATAACCGAGTAACGCCCATGTAACACTTACACTTCTCCTTATTTTCTTCTTGTATGGTTAAACTCTTGTTTTGTAAAATTCCAACTTAAAATAAATATTATGGTTGACCACCTCCAAACAATTGAAGGAAGAAAATAATAATACTAGAAATACATTGTACTATTTTGTTTACCTAACTGATTCTAAAACGATATATATATAATAACTCATTCATCATGTACATAAATGTAACAGCTTATAGGGTGATGACTGATTTTTCAATAGTCTGATAAACAGCCAGATAACTATTCGCAGATTTATTTACGCTTCTGCTTATCTATCCGATATAGTAAGTCCATATGTTTATGAGTAAAATTGAATTCAGAAAATGTGATAGAAGATATATTCTCCGGCAATGACTATCCTTCTTTTGACAAACGTGAATTTGTACTATCAGTCCGATAATTACTATCTGAGGATTGAAAAATCGGTCCTGAGTCACTACAACATTAATTTCATAAGGGGAGAAAAAAATGATGAAAAAAAAAATGTTACTTAAAAAACGCTGTATTGTGTTTATATCTTACAAGAAAATTAGTTTTTTTTTTTCAAATAATAAACTCTATGGATATCGAATCTGAAATAGGATCCCTGTGCCAACGATTGTGCCACGCACTCCGGCGATCCTGTTTTAATTGCGCTGGAGCGGAAACGTCCGCCATTTTCCCGCCGTTAACGCGGCGGGCGGGCGCGGCGCGGCGCAGGGCGGGCGCGGGCAGACGTAACGCGCTGGATGAGATTTCTATGTTCGCCAAAGCCGGAATTCCTTTGCCGTGAGTGACATTCCCGGCGGGGGCCGACGTGTGGACGGCCGCGAGAGGTGTTCACACTGCGTCTGTATTATTCTTGAAGCGAAGCTTCTTTCCGGACATTTTGGATTGGACCCCGCAGAAAAAGATAACGTCACGGAAGTTGCAACAATCCATATTCGAAAAAGGGGGGTTGAGGTAGTTTATTGACACAAACTGATGTGCACACGCCATTTTGTCTTATGTTTACCGTTTAGAAGTAATTGACATATTCACATCAGTAATGAAAAGCTATCTGGTTTTGCGCGAAAAACGTCTTGTCTGATCTACAGAATGGCGAAGGAGGTCAGTGGTTCGAATCTTTATCAATGTGCTGGTTTCTGTTTTTTTGTTTTCCTTGTTATATATTTAGTAGACTCGTAGTCTAGTGGCGCGGGAACTGGCCTAGTGTACCAGAGGTCTGGGTTCAATACCGACGTACATACATCACTGCCTTTCTATTTCCGAGTTCGATTAATGCATTTCGGATGCTCCATGGTTCGGAATCCATGTAAAACTGTAGTTCACCTTCCCATTCTAGGTGGTAGGGTTTAAGCCCGCCCGGGTTGGTACCATCGCATTGGATGAAAAGATGGTCGAAGCGGCAATGAAAAATGGTCCGTGTTTTCCATCCAGTTGAATGTAGCCGTGCTCATAAAGGGAAGATCCTGGCTTGGCACCAAATTACTTCGGGAATGTGGTGTATTGGGCTAATATCATAACGGTAGTTGTGTGGTATTAGCCATCCATGTCAGGTTGCATAAAAAAAATAAAAAAGTCTGTTCAAACAATTTAATACCTTATAGATAATTAATTATTGCCTTTCGTAAATAAGCTTAGGAGCTCCGCCTCTGTCCACGACACCTTTTTTTTTTTTTTTTATGTGACTGGACATGGATGGCTAATACCACAAGTTCTGTCATGGTATTAGCCCAACACACCACATGGGAACTAGGTGCCATGCCAGGACCTTCCTTATATTGCACGGCTACATTGAACTGGATGGAAAACACGGACAATTTTCATTGCCGCTTCGACCATCGTTCATCCAATGCGATGGTACCAACCCGGGCGGGATAAACCCTACCACCTAGTAAGTAAGGAAGGGGACCTACAGCTTAACGTGGAATCCGAACCACGGCCAGCCTCTCTCAACGGTCGAATGGTCACCCATCCAAGACCAGACCGGACCCAGCGTTGCTTAACTTCGGAGAGCGATCGCCGAAGTGTCGCGCCACTGGGCCACCGAGGCTGACACGTCCTTACGTCCCGAATCGTTTTCCTATTAACGGTTGTCTGAAAATTCTGTAAAAAACTACCTACATAGGGACACTGATGTAGTTGTGCACATATTAATTACTTGTGCTCAAAACTTCATACTTTGACGCCCGACGTCCTTGTTCAGCAGTGATAGAACCCTCGGCACGTGAACACGTTCACACTTGACCGTATTTTTTTTTTTTCATTTCAACCTTTACTAAGCACATATGGGTCTTTTCGGTCGCCCGGACGCGATACTCGCACATTTTTTTCAAGAACGTATTTTTACTTCATTTATCCTGCATTTTCCCCACAATCAATGAAATGAAAATACTGACCTTTTATTTACTCACAAAATCTCTGCCCTATGTAGAGTAAAGTAGAGTACAGGCGAGGTGTGAATAGAGCTTTAGTGGCTTGGAAACATTTATTGGTCATTTCTCGCTGCTCTTCGCGCCTCGCTACCGCAGTAGAATGTTCATACCCGCTCGGACGATCCTTACTACCGGACGATAGGAAACTTTCAGCTCGAGAAAACTCTAGATCTGGAGACGTCAGTGACGAAAATATTACGTCAGTGTGCTTTACAAAGATTTACCACATAGGTGCCCAATAAATTATGTAAATAAAAAAATTAACACATGTTCGTTAGCTATTTTTATCTTAAAGGTTAATAATAAAACATTTCCATACATTTTACGATGGTTTCTTTTCATTTTATTTTGCAGTGTTTTATACAACTGGACATGAATGGTTAAGAACAAAATATAAGCCTAGAAACTAGGCGCCATGCCAGGATCTTCCTTATCACGAATCATCTTCATGAACGCTTCGACTATCGTTTATTTAATGCGATGGTACCAAGGAGAACGTTAGGAACCCTTTTAGGAATAAGACCTACAATCTTACATGGAATTGTAACCACGGCCAGCCTCAACGGTCGAAAATGGTCACCCATATTATCGTACCAACGCTCAAATTGGCTGTAAGGCCAATTTATATTTTTATAGAATTTAAGAATCTAATAGCACACCTTCTGCCATAACATTAATATATCACACAACATTCCAGGAGGACGCCTAACCTTATTTTCTCCTGAAAATTTTCAAAGTTCACAATGACTTCAAAAAAATTGCTATATCATTAAATTATTACAAGTAGATAAAATTTTATCAAACGCTTCAAACGAAACTAACGAAAGCTTCAATATTATAGTACCCGCAGTCATTTATAAGCATGTATGAATAGAGTATGCCGGTTCAAGATGCGAGGGGGATGTTGTGATCCCAACAAATGGAGCTTCATCATATCTGTAAATCGGCGTGATGAACATATGTAATTTAGGATTGAGGAGCTCGTGGGCTAGCTTCAACGTTATTGGTTTCTTAAGACGAGCTTTCAATCTTCACGTCCGTTACGTGGCGGCTGAAAACGTATACTTTTCGCACTTTATATTTCCTGGAAATTCGTAATTTTAAATCGACAATTAGATTTGACGTTTTCGACCCCATTTTTTCAGTCAAACAATAAGTGTGTGGTATGCGGGTTCGGAGTTTTAAAAATAATACAAGAGATCTCACTGAAATTCCTTCCATGCATGTCATAAAAGGCGAGTAAGAAACATAACTTTCATGGTTCGTATTTCAATTATGGCTGTATCTAATTATTTATGACAAGTAATTATCAGGTGGTATGTTCCACTCAAAATTACCAAAACATCGTTTTGAATGAACGATATTCGAATCGGCAAAGAAAGTTGTCAATATTTTCTGTCCAATTAAATTTAAATGTTCTATGTAAAGAAGATCCTGCATGGCGCCTAGATAGCATATGGTATGTACGATCATGTCAGTAGATGAGTTATTAGATTCATGTACAGTTACTTATTTAATATTTATAATCAATTCCAGAACTGTGGAAAATCCCTGCAGAACGCGAGAACTGGTGTAAAATAATTCCAAGCTATGCATGTGCAAATTTATGGCAGCAGTGGTTTCCATATTTCTCACAATTACATTGCAATAAGCGATACAGTACCATAGATTACTGAGGAAGCTATAAGGCTATGATACTTTTAATCGGCGCCATTTCCCCTAACTGCCAGAACTAGTCAGACTGTCCTTAAACTATGTATGAAAACGTTACATTGTAACTTTAAGGATAGTCATTTTAAATAAAAAACCGGCCAAGTGCGAGTCGGACTCGCACACGAAGGGTTCCGTACCATCGTCAAAAATAAAACAAAAAAATCACGTTTCTTGCATGGGAGCCCCCTTTAATTTTAATTATTTTTTAATTTTACCTATTTGTTGTTATAGCGGCAAAATAAATACACACTCTGTGAAAATTTCAGCTGTCTACCTGTTACGGTTACTGAGATACAGCCCTGTGACAGACGGACAGACGGACGGACGGACGGACGGACGGTCGGACGGACGGACGGACGGACGGACGGACAGCGGAGGCTTAGTAATAGGGTTCCATTTTCACCCTTTGGGTACGGAACCCTAAAAATATCATTTATATTAATTGGTTTGTTTCTGAAATTTGATTGCAACGCCATCTGTGAATTTTATTATCAACATTTAGGACTGGTATGATGTTATAAATCTATACCCTCCTCTTTCGTCTATGAAGAAAAAAGATATTAATTTAGTTGTGCAAGTACCCACCCCAGGATAAAGTTCTCCCGAAGATTATCACATTTATTCGCGAAGCCCGAATGTACAAAGTAGGAGTTGGAGCGTAAGATTTCGTTGTAAGTAGAAACTCCCGCGCGGATGCTCAAACTTCGCCTTTGTTCCGAACGCCTCAATAAAGTAACTCCGCCGCGGTATTCCGTTACTTTTATTACTATGTATCACATTTTGATGTTATTACTATGTATCACAATTTGTCGAATAAAAAGTCTTAAAGCCAATAAGGGTGGTGTTGTAGTAAATGATGTTCCCCGCATGCTTAAAGACGTGCTGCGAGCCTCAACTTCAAAGACTGGCTCGCAATTGTTTCACAAAACGGAGTTAAACTGTTATGTTTCCTCTCGCTTGCTGTTTAAGGCCGCCGCCATATTTGAAGGTGATGGTTACAGAAATAAAATCACTTATTTTCTCTCATATATCAATCTCATTACGTTAGGCTATTTTTACTACCAGATATTACCTTATATTTTTAACTTGAGAAAGGTAAGATCCACTAATCATAAATAGTTTTTATTATTGTTAAATTATAAGTATCTACACTTTAAAAAATGTTTTTTCATTATTAATAAATTAATCTAGAAAATATAACTCGGCCCTTTTTCACCTACTGCTGATTAGGTAAATCGCCACATATTAAGGGCCTTTCTTAGCAGCTTGCAATCAACACCAGTACAAGATAATCAGCACATTAGTAATGAAGTCTCTTTAAGTGTCGATTAAAATAAATCAGCACTTGGTGGAAACCAGGCTGAATCGATTTATTTAAAGTTATAATTTAAGTTAAAGTTTTAATTACATGACAAGTGTACCTGAAGTCAACACACGCCACGAATATAGAACCATGCATCGCATCGTTTATTAGTTACCAGGGCGACAAGGAAGCAGAGTTGCGTGGCAGCCCCGATGAGCAAGGCGAAGCAATCTTTATAAAAACGTAACGAAAAACTGAACTTGTTAGAGTTCCCGCTTGTTGGGGAATTAGTGAGAGATGAGTGCGGTGGCGGCGGACTGCAAATACGGGCCGAGACACAAGGCGCTGCACACCACTCGACGTTTCTGCTTTCTGAACTGAACTAAGCTGCCTAATAAACGACGAAGAAGAAAAAAATCGTTTGATTTCTTACAACTAACGGTTTTTGCGGTGTGCGATGTCGTTCTGGGCCGACATATTAAACGCGTGTAAGGCGTAGCAAGCTGCCAATTTAACCTCATTCGAGAATCACCCCTGACTGGACGTACCTGGTTTTTGAACGTAACTCCAGGACACTGATGCGATCATCTAGATTCAAAGGTCGAAAGATTTAAGTGTTTGGTCCCAATGAGGCCTGCGTTTATGTTGACCGAGTTGACAAAGTTGGACAAACAATGGACCTTCCTTTAATGAGCACGGCCACATTTTACATTCAAGGCTTTTAAATATACATAACCCTGGAATCAAAAGAGAAACTTGACTTGTCAGTACTTCCTTATACAAACTCTAGCAGAACCGTGGAATCCATAACTATCTTAATCATAAGTACTTATTTTTGCCCCGGCCGAACAATATCTTAATTCCTAATTAAATTATTTTTAAAATTATAAGCAGTATATTTTTTTTTATGTGACTGGACATGATGGCTAATACCACACCTTCTGTCATGGTATTAGCCCAACACACCACATGGGAACTAGGTGCCATGCCAGGACCTTCCTTATATTGCTCGGCTACATTGAACTGGATGGAAAACACGGACAATTTTCATTGCCGCTTCGACCATCGTTCATTCAATGCGATGGTACCAACCCGGGCGGGATTAACCCTACCACCTAGTAAGTAAGGAAGGGGACCTACAGTTTAACGTGGAATCCGAACCACGGCCAGCCTCTCTCAACGGTCTAATGGTCACCCATCCAAGACCAGACCGGACCCAGCGTTGCTTAACTTCGGAGAGCGATCGCCGAAGTGTCGCGCCACTGGGCCACTGAGGCATTCTATGTAATAATAATTGTAAGCAATAACGAATATGATTTCATATGATATATTTTGGAGGTTCTGTTCTGGATTTCTAGGTTCTATTTGCCTAGAAACATGCCTTGACATATGTAAATCTACCTATCAAAGTTATGAGAGGAGACAATAAGAAATGACTTGCTACCTGTTAATATATTGTCTAATAATATTTATTTATTCATTTATTTATATATGTTTACTCAAAATTCGGGCAAAAGGTACAACTTAATGCCAGGGGCATTCTCTACCAGTCTACCTTTGGGTATCGTGAATAGCATGTGAATAGCAATCGAGTAGCAGTTATAGAGACAAATGAATTTACTACAACAAATATTATACACAATATACCAACTACTTATATACATATAAATATAAATATACATTAACATAAATATATAAACACTTTATAAAATATAGAAACAGAAAATAAAGTATGATACTTAACACTATCACAAAAATTGAGAAAAAAAAAACAAACAAATGTATTGCCAATAGGAATAAAAATTAACTGAAAACTGTGGGGGTAATAAGGTTACCTGTTAGAGATTGACTTTGGCAATAAGCTCGCCTTTGCATTCTATGTAATAATAATTGTAAGCAATAACGAATATTTTCATTTCATTTCAAGAAATGTTTCTAAAATATCTGTGAATTAGAACATAATAAATTAAACTAGTATATCCGGAGGACAAGGCAGCGTGTCGTGGTGTGCAATGCACCCGTCCGTTTGTACCCGGGCGGCCGCGGTCTGTCCGTATCCGGGTCGACTAAAAAGCGACCGTGGTCTAACAAACGCATTAACTTTTGCGCGAATGTGCTGACGTTAACTTGCTTGCTTGTGTCGGTGGACTGTCCAACATCTCCTGAGCTAGGGCTGCAGACTTTCTGTGTGAGGGCTCATTCAACATTTATATTGATCGCTAGTTTCACGTCATGTTTACCCATCGAGTAAGAAAAGACGGGAGTTGCGACCGTGGCTCGTCCGTATGGCGGCAGCGTAGCCACGTTTTATTGATAATATGCTGACGGTAGCGCCGGTCAGTTAGTTCGCTTGCAAATTCGGGACGCGCAACATCGAATGTTCGTTGCACTAAATAGTATCATGTAAAGTTCTTACGTTTCGTTGGAACAGGAAAAACTCAGGGGGCTACCATGGTAAGTTAACCCGCCGGGTGAATAGCAGATGGACAGGCAAGATAGTTAATAATTCTTACTTTTGATTTCATTTCGTACCATGTTTACTGTCAAACGACGTGTTATTCGGCCAGGTGAACTAAAATTTACAATTTCAAAAATGTACAAGGCACAAAATGCCTCTTTCGCCTCTTCACCTGCTATTTACCTGGCGAGTTATGTACCATGGTAACCCTTCCTGGAGTGATCAAATTCGTAAGCGTATGTCCCTACTCATCCCAAATTGCGTGCTGGTCCTAACATCCAAGCAAACCTTTGCAGGCCACCAACGTTGAGCCGGCAATTATCCGAAAAAAAATGTTTTTTACTGTAGCCTTTTTTTTCTACACGTAATATTAATGAATATAATTGTCGCTTAGTGGCGCAGGGACTTGCTTTGGACACCAGAGGACTGGGTTCAAATCCTCGCCCCGATAATGCACCACTTTCTTTCTCTTTCTGAGTTGGATAAAAGCATGTCGTCACGACTGCGAGCTGGGGGTCCATTCAGAGTAAGAGTGAGTTCGAATTCGCCACTAAATATCAACTCACTTTTTTAAATAGTTAATGTTTCCACACTTCTAGAACATCATTACAGTTAGGTAAAAATCTGGTTTGTCCCGTGAATCCGTTGGAAGTATAAATAACGGTTCCGTTATTTAAATAATAATATATTTCCCAGCTATTTTTAGGTTAACTCACTCCCGAACTCGAACTCATTCTTGCTCTGAAAGGACCCCCTGGTTCCTAACTCCGAACTAGTTGGTAAGGTTAAGCTCGCCCGAGTTGATAACAACGCATTGGATGAAAAGCTAATTGAAGTGGCAATGAAAAATCGCCCGTGTTTTTATTCCAGTTCAATTTAGCCGTGCTCATAAATGGTATGGCACCAAATTCCTTCAGGAATGCGGTGTGTGGGACTAAAACCCAATGGGACTGTGTATGTATAGTGCTAACCACCCATGTCTATTTTGTAAAAAAAAAATTGACAAAATAAAATACAAGAGATCCAAAACAATGATGATTTTGGAAGATTTCGTTTTTTATATGCAAACAATTTATTTATTTAAGGTGTCCCTTCCCGGCGGGACAACTCATTCGCGGGCACGGTACAAAACCGTGCTATTGCGCTCTGGGACCTTCTCTGTTTCAAAGAAAAAGACAGGCTCCGTGATTAAGCGGATGCATCATGTCCACAAAGCTGACAATGCGCATAGTGTTTGATTTGGTAAGATTTACGAAAATTTTAATTACAAAACGACTTCTAGCTAAAAGTAATCCACGACCGATGTAGTCAAAAATCTAACAAAAACTAAATTTATTTAACATTTTAATGAAACAAGCTATGTCTGATGACTAATCTTTTTAGGGTGTATAGATTTTATCGTTGAGTAATCCACCTCCAAAGTTATTGTATAAAACACGCGAAAAATTCGAACTTTCAGACCTTATAACTTAGAAACCAAACACAATTGTACAATGCCAATGGTCATCAGACATATAGTTCGATGAAATAAAGCTAGTTTGAGCAAAACTTTGGATCTCTGACAAGAAATTTGGGCGTGATCTTCTTTCCCCGTTTGTATGGGGAGTTGAGCGGAATCATTAAGAAATAAAACAAACATCCCATTACAAAATCAAATATAGACAATATTCTTACGAACAAATATGGGTAGGCTAATTATCTTCTTCTTCTTCAGCCTTTCGTTGTCCACTGCTGGACGTAGGCCTCCCCTAGACTTCGCCAAGTTGTGCGGTCTCCTGTTTTTCTTCGCCAGTTGTCACCTGATGTCCGACGTATATCGTCTGACCAACGTGCTGGCGGTTATATTATATGTTTCCCTAATTAGTATTTTATTTTATTCAAATAAGGATGAGTCTGGTTAAGAAGTTTGTGTATGTAATTAAGTGTGAATTATGTAGAGTATATTGTAGTGTGGCGTGGTATATAGTATACAGTGTAGGTATATTATGAATATTCATTATTAAAAACAAAATTATGGCGTGAATAGTATATATCTTGATCGTCGATGGTTATTGTAGGTATAGTAGTACTAGTAATATGGAGAAGAATTTATCATTGAATCCAAAAATAAACGAACCATTCAAAAATAGGCTTAATCGAGTCGATCCCATACATATTAGAAGATCAAACAGTAATACACATCGACTCTTGTTATAGGCGCTCTTCCTATCCGTTCCAGCCGCTTCGTTCAGCCCCACGTGACTGATGGCCTCCCGCGGAGTTACACGTGTCGAGCCTGCGGCGCCTCCGCCGACGTGGGCCGGGATTCTGTAGAAAATACAAACGGTCGGTAACGACACCGATATCACGGGAAGGTAACCATAGCAATACGAGATATTGGTACGCAATAATTAAGCAAAACCGTGTATGTATCGTGCGAATATCGACCCAGTGAAGGCAGGAGACGTGACTCCTGCCCCGTCTGTCTCTTTACTAACATTGTGTTGCCAGGTAATCATACTATTTTTGTATGAAACTGGGCATGATATAGACCTAATATCATGACTCGTAGCGACGAATTTCCATTGAACTTAACTCCATGCTTTCCATTCACTAATCTTTTTTCATCCCATTGCCACTTCGGACATCTGACATCCAATGCAATGGTACCACCGTGAGCGGACTCAAAGCTACCATTCAGTAAGTCTATCGATCCAGCATGTATGCCGTATACATACATTCCGTTCCATTGCGATACGCATAACTTTCTCAAATGTTTTAACCGGGTACAAAACACAGTAAAATAATGTACACATGTATTATGTAACACAAGTGTTTTCTGGTGCAGGTGACATCCATTTTTATACTATCCGTCCACAGCGACAAACTGTCGGAAACTAACGAGTATAACGGAATGTCACCCCTGCCAACTATCCATCATTGATGCTGCAACGATCATATCAGCTCGTCCTGGTACACTTCTAGTCATTACTTATTTACCACTTCAGTGCTGCTACCAAATCACATATTTTTTGGATTTTGGACAATGAAACAGTTAAATCTTGGACTATTTTTAACAATGTTTTTGGTGTTCTCGAGCTGTTGCTTGTTACTGGTGGAGATTTAAAAAAAAAACATGCAAGCCTCGCAAGCATAGTAAAAGCTATTTAAATATATTTTTTCTTTATTTCTACGCCGGTATTATCGTCTCACATCACGCCATTTTGACCAGGACGGTACCTGTAAAAATGTAATTATTTTGTTACCACGACTTAAGTTGTGATAAGAGAAGAGAAAGGAAATATTTTATGCATTTAAGAAATTGGTTGATATAATATGCTTCAAATTTAAATTTGGGTGTACAAAATATGTACATCCAAGCTATCAGAAGAAGAAAGCTGAAATCTAAAACGTGTAAATGTGTATTACGGCATTTTGATTTTTTATTGATGCATGCGTTTGGCAGTAGTATTTTGGTTGAATTGTTTTCTGAACGATCAACCTAAATACCTTCCAAATTCATTCTTCAATAAAAAAAAATGGCGCAATACACGTTTACACGTTTCAGATTTCGGCTTTATTCTTCTGATTGCTTGGTGTACATATTTTTTACCCCCGACGCAAAATGAGAGGTGCTATATTTTATGTAATTATTTTTTTTTCGTGGTGTAACTTATGGTTTGTTGATTTGATATATAATCTTTTTTGAGTGAATCATTTGCATGAGAAGTAAGTCATTCAATTGCTGCAATAATAACCATGTGAAATATAATTTGTTATGATCTTTGTAGTATTTTGTCCCACTGGTTTGTCTATTTACTGTAGGTGTGATAAATAGATAACAAAGCAGTGAATAACGAAATATCTATTATTTACTTACCATCAAATATTACCATCCATACCATACCACCATGGTATATACCATCCGTATATACCATCAAAATTCGTAAAAAATTACAAATTTAGAATTAGAAATCATTATGGTAGTCAGGAGTTCGCTCTTCACCAATACATATAATGCATGTAATCAATCAATCGCTGTAAACTAGTTTGTAAGTAAATGAAATAATACAATGACCGACCTGGCGAAGTTTCTTGTCGGCTCTTCTTCGCCAGAAATAATCGAACCGACAGGGAACGAAAATTACGAATCCGTGTGTGTAATATACATCTAACGGAGGAAATAAAGGAATTGAAACTGAAACTGAAATTTACTAGCTGAGGTACGCGGCTCCACCCGGGTCAATGTCGTTGTGGACTGATGTCGGGCTGAATTATTTCCTGAACGATAAACCTAAATACTACTGCCAAACTTGAAGGCATGTTGAACAGTCTAAGGCAAATAACTAAGAACTATGTAAAGAGCAACGATCAATGTGATTGGCTGAAGAGTATAAGTAATTTAACCAAATAAGTGTGTATTGCAAAAAAAATCTTACAAGGTTCGATAAAACGTAAAAGGAGTAACTGTGATATCTGTTCCATTCGAAAAAAAAATGGCACCCGAGGGAAGCAAATCAGGAGCAGCAGCACAAATGTTCGTAAGCCACGGAAATGACCTCCTAGTTTATTGTGTCATTCGAGAGCTATCTGGGGGAGGGAGGGGGCGGAGGGGAGGGGGGGACTGAGGAAACAATGCGGAGAAAACCGCATTTAGCGCAATCCCATTACCTCCCTCCGTCCTGGCTTCGTGCTGGCAGAGTCACGAGTGCCAGGTTCCATTTCCTGATCGTGCTTCCTTGCGGACAGCAATTTGATGAGACATTATCTAATAGATTCAAACATGGTGTGAAGAAGTACCTGCTTCCTGTTTTCGTAGCCCCTATGAAAGTCCGATAGCCCATGGGCGTCGTCGTGAGGTCCTTTTTTGTGAGGTCCTGATGTTCACCATATATGACGACTATACGACGCGCCGCCGGATTCCCATACAATTATATGGTCACTTAGGCCGGAGTGCACGACGCTTCGTAAAATGTTATCCGTTACTGATTACGTTTGACGATGATGTGACGGCTAATCGCCCATCATATGAAATTGCGTTGCACGTAACATATTTTCGTCAAAGTTAGCATGCCAGGAATCAGACCACAAATAGTCCCTCGAAACAATCGGCAAAAATGTTTGCTGTATGGCAACTCTTAGCACCGCCTGAGCTGACATAGTACTGCCCTTCTCCCACAGTACATAAACAGAAAGGGACAGGCACAATTTAAGCACCATCTAGCGTCAACCATTCGTACTAACAAACAAAACAGTTGCTCTTGGAGCCGCGGGGTGGCGCTACTAGCGCCCAATATGTCGGCTTGCTATCAGCTGTTGGTAGCACCACAGATTACATAGATTCGGCGCCGAAATTTTTCATCTGTGGAACCGAGTGCCAGGCTTATAATTATGAAAAACAAAGCATTGCATTCCATTAATGGCAACGTTTGCCTATTATTTCAGGTCCAATAAGACTACAATAATATAAAAATAGTAGCTTTTGATACTTTGAATTATTATTTGATCGTGATTTTGACGGTGATCAATGGGTCGGGAGTGTTTACGATGAGCGGTTGACATCAACGATCAACGTAATGTTTAAGTTTTGTGCAACGCAAATTTAGACTGATCAGTCTTTAATCATACGTTGACGGTGATGTTGACGTGCACGACGGTACGTGCACCCGGGCCTTAGAGCCATACGGCGCGCGGTGGCGGCGACGCGACATCAACCGGATGCCACTTCTCTTTCCTTTCTCTTCAGTGGCTGTAACAGTTCTTTCGGTTTAAACTGGAATAACAATAAACCTTTAATCGTTGTAACACGGAAAAAAACAGATAACGCTAGAGATACATAGTATACGTTTTAAAAATAGCAGGGTGGAAGCTGTCTACCTCTATTGACTTACTGAAAACATCTCTCTTTATTTCAACTTAATAAATAAATCAGTCGATTTTTTATTATATCTAGTGCACGTGGAGCGTTATTCGCAGTCGTGGGACAGTTCTGCTCAGAAGACTTACCAGAACTGTCAGACTCGATACAGTGTCGATCCGTACGTCTCGTCGATATCCCCAAGCTCTCCTGCATTTGGAGACCATGCAAATCCTCATGTCTTAGCCGTTTTTTCTCTTAGATCTTTAACCTCTTACAAAACCAGGTGTAGAATTATCAAAATAAACTATAATTACCGGTTAAGATGATCAACTTGCTATAGACTTGATCATTGAACACACTTGCAATAATATCAATAAAGAGGAGCAACCGCACTCAACGAACTGTCACAACAAATCTGAAGACTCGAAAATCAGCTGACTAGTCACTTCAAACGCAAGCCGAAGAAAGAGAAGATGTGCTGTATTGTTGTCAATTTTGTTAAATTAGTAGACAAGCTGTACTCAAGCATGTCAATATTTTTATGTTAAATCATAGATAATAATTAGCATTAAAATTGGATCGCAAAATAGTACAATAACAAACATACATAAAACGTTAAATTTCCAGTATATATCGGTTCCGGCATGTGATAGGCGATTAATAGATTTGTCGTTCGTGGTTCGTATTTCACGTTACAACAGTTAAATGTATCCGTGTGCATAATTTAGACCCTGGCATAACACCTAGTTCCCAAATGGTGTACTGGACTAGCCTAATTAATGTGTTACATATTAATTTTAATTTAGAATAAAAATTCAACCAGAATGTTAGAACAAGGGAACGCAACTAGATTGAGCCAATGCAGTAAGTCACAATATAACTACCGTCATTATTTTTGTGGTGAAAGAAATTTCATGTAAGCGTTAGTTAGATATGGAAATTTTACCCTACTTCAATTATTAAACGAGTTTACCATCTGTAACGAAATATTCATTGCAGTTCAAGGAGTTCCAGAACTAGTATCTAGCATATATTCAAATTGGTGTTGACAAGGCTTTAAGCACTGCAGCGTATGAGCGCATGCAATTCAAAACTTTGCTATCGTAACAAACCACACATTCTCTACAATTAAAAGTGTCATAGAACTGGGATTACGGGCGCAGAGCTACACCCGGCGGTACGTCTCGTTCAGCAGGGAAGTTCAAATCGCAAGTTCATTAGGAGAGCTATTGTGAAGTTCGCTAGTGATGTCACGCCGCGGCACTGTTGCAATTTGCATGTATGCAAAACTTGAAAAAAAACTCTAAACAATTATAAAAGCAGAGGGGAGAAAAATGTATATAAAGCGTAGTGGAAATTTAAATTGAATCATGAAATACAAGAAATACAAGAAAGAAAGTAGAAATAATGCTGGTAAACGTAAACCTTTCTTCCGAATGTTTAGGACTTACAACGTAAAATTAATTTAGTTGACCCTTTTCCACATAATCAGTCCACATTTAAAAGTAAAATATTGAAACTTGTAAATTATAATGAATAGATGTAGATAGCAATATTTAAAGGCTTCATAGGCAAAATAAAACATGTAGCAAATAGAAGATTTTCATTAATCTTTAATACAAGCTAAATTTAAGAGACACTATAAATACATAATGTGTAAATGTTTAAGATGTGTTTTATGTTCTATACTACATTCATATATATATATCTTATTTTTTTTCTCATTCTGTTACAAAATAATTAATATAGGTACATATTCTACTTTAAGTTTTCTAGGTAAGTAATAAAAAAAAATGCTGTATGCATTAAAACATATGTACTTTGTGGCAACAGTTGTTGGATTAAGATTTAAATTATTATTCAGTTTGTTGATTTCCTTATTGTTATATTGTCTGTAATCTGTTATGTTGTCCGAAAATAAATAAAATAAAAAAAATAAAAAAGATTCAACATTACTGGCTGTTTTGCTTCTACTAATTGCGCCAATTTTATACCCATAACTTCAAATTCTCCTACAGAAGGGATCCTCCGGTAATCAATGAATACCAATATCAAAGTGTTTAAGATTATACATATCGGGGCTCGTAGCCTAGTGGCGCGGGGACTGGCCTAGCGTACCAGACAGACTAGGAGGTCGCGACAAAAATGGTAACGATAACGTAAATGGCTGAAACTGGGTTCACATGATAAAGTACAACCCTCTGAAGCTAAATGTGTCAGTCTGCCTGTTCCAAGTGGTTGCGTTACGTAGATAAGGCGCCTGAAAAAGTAGTTATGGTGACAAAAAATACATATGATAAGGTAAATGGATGCAAATGACGAAGCATGAAAGTATCAATACATACTTGCTTAGCAATACAAAAACTGAACAAATCTTTTGTTGCATTTAGTAGTTATAGGCGATTTAGGTTACAGATATAACTTTAGGTATATTTAAGTATTTAATTAAGTAACCTTCTGGTTATTGTTGTATAATTAATAGGTATCAATGTTTCCAGATAATCAGTATATTCATCAGCAGGTACATACCAGCATCTCTTTTGTATAGCCAATCTAGAAAACGCAACCACTTGGGACGGGCAGACCGACATATTTAGCATCAGAGGGTTGGTATCTAACATGTGAACCCAGATTCAGCCATTTACCTTATCGTGACCAAAAATGTCGGACCTCCCGGAATAAGAGGCCTGGGTTCAATACCGACATGCACCACTGTCTTTCTCTTTCTGATTTTAGTGCATTTCGTCACAAATGCGAGCTGCTCCATTCGGAATCCATGTAAAAGTGTAGGTCCCCTTCCCCTACTAGGTGTTAAGGTTTAGGCCCGCCCAGGTTGGTACCATCGCATTAGATGAAAAGATGGTCGAAGCGGCAATGAAAAATTGTCCGTGTTTTCCATCCAGTTCAATATAGCCGTGCTCATAAAGGGAAGGTCCTGGCATGGCACTAAATTCCTTCGGGAATGTAGTGTATTGGGCTAATATCATAACGGTAGTTGTGTGATATTAGCCATCCATGTCAGGTCGCAAAAAAAAATATCATCTAATAATTCTAGCTTAGCTTTGTAATTGTTGAATGTGCTCGCCACTACGACTATAGTTTGTATCATCACCTTCTACTTTGACGCACACACCCCCTTAAGGATGCACAGGCAAACGTTTCTACCCTGTATTCTACTTGGCTCATTAATTTTGAGCTAGATTGAACGGCTGATTCACAATACTACCGCATTTCTGAAGTTCACCTCCAATTTTGGACCGGCAGTGCGATTACGCAAAATTTGAGGATGGTGCCGCGCCGCGGTACGTGTAGGTGCGCCCCCGTCATTTCTAAAGCGCGATTACGAAGCCGTTTTTCATCCACCATCCACACGGACCAATCTGTGTCGACAATAGGTCAACTTTTGAGGTACTTGACTAGACGAGCAGACAAAAAAACAAATTTAACAAAAAAAATAACCGACTTCAAAGGAAAAGCACTAAAAAGTAAAAAATAATTTCCATTTTTGTAGTTACGATTTCTGTTATTTTTTGAGTCGGCGTCAGCCGGACACGCGCTGCGCCAATCAAGAGAAACTAACCTAACCTAACCTAACCTAACCTAACCTAACCTAACCTTGGCTGACACCGACTCAAAAAATAACAGAAATCGTAACTACAAAAATGGAAATTATTTTTTACTTTTTAGTGCTTTTCCTTTGAAGTCGGTTATTTTTTTTGTTAAATTTGTTTTTTTATTTGTTTATTTTTAGTGAATCTGAAGTACACTTACTAATTTGTAGACGTCCTTTCCAATAAAAAAAGAATCACCGAAATCGGTTGGCGTTATATTGAGTTATTCGTCCATTTGTCGCGCACATCTTAATACAAATTTAAGACTTTTATGATTTTCTCATGGGTAACATTGTCAGAACTTAACCAAATTAAAATGGGACCACTTGGGAAGCACTAGCTATCATTTAAAAAAATAATCATCAAAATCGGTTCACCCAGGCAAAAGTTATGAGGTAACAAACATAAAAAAAAAAAAACAAAAAAAAAAAAAAAAACATACAGACGACTTGATAACCTCCTCCTTTTTTTGAAGTCGGTTAAAAATAGGCGTTTACCTCCCCGCATTTGACAGTTCTTTGCCGTTTCGTAACACCGATTCGACGCGAAATGTATGGAGTTGACCTAATTGCTGCGGGTAGCGCTGAGTGCCGCACCATTTGTGAATGCACCGATTTCGTAATCGCAAAAGCGGTCCTATTGCTGTAAGTACAGCAACCTACACCCAATTTTGTGCTTCGTAATTGCACTGCGGGTCACTGACTGAACTTAACTGAAATCACGCACCACTTTTAAGGCCGCCTTGATTATTTACCATTCAATGGTAAATAATCAAGGCGGCTGATTATTTACTTAAAAAAGTTTAAATAAATGAAATGAAAAAATGAAATGAAATGCTTCTCACGTTCATTCTTTCTTTTCTTCGTCTTTTTCTTATGACTAGCGATAGGCGTTATTTACATTATATTACAAGTAGTTGCTAAGCTATTACTGTGACTTGCGAATTTCGTGAGTTTTTACAATAAATCTGACGGATTATTTCTTTCATTTGGGCAGGCTAACCAAATGAAACCATACAATGCAATACAATACTAAAGTATCTCTGTCCAGCCAGGGAGAGGGAAATATAGTTGTGAATGGGCGCTCAAGCATGAGGTAACCTCAATTTTTAGTGACAGGTACACTTACGGTGGCCCAACCCGGCGGGCCTAACTCATTCGCGGGCACGGTACAAAACCATGCTGTTGCGCTCTGGGACCTTCTCTGTTTCAAAGAATAAGACAGGCTCCGTGACGAGGAAGATGCAACATGTCCACAAAAAAGACAATGTGCATAGTGTATGATTTGGTAAGATTTACGAAAATTTTAATTTCAAAATGACTTATAGCTAAAAGTAAACCACGACCGCTGTAGTCAAAAATCTAACAAAAACCAAATAGTTTATAAATCTTGATTAAATAAGCTACGTCTGATGACTAATCTTTTTAAGATGTTCTTACTTTATCATTGCGTAATCCACCTCCAAAGTTATTGTATAAAACGCGCGAAAAATTCGAACTTTCGGACCTTATAACTTAGAAACCAAACACAATTTTACAATGCCAATGGTCATCAGACATCTAGGTCGATCAAATAAAGCAATTTTGAGCAAAATTTTGGATCTCTGACAATAAATATGGGCGTGATCTTCTTTCCCCTTTTGTATGGGGAGACGAGCGGGATGGGCCACTCTAAAGATCAACTAAGAATGAAAGATTTATCCACCGCTTCGAACTCATGTTTTTCTGCAGGACCAAAGGTGTACAGGCTAAGCGACGAACCTTTCAAATATTTATGACTTAAATCAAGACAAAATTGATATCGATAAGCGGTAGTCTCGTCTCTACTCATCGTCCTAGTTCTCAGCGGAGGCACAGAGGGCGCGGCAGCCAGTTTACTTTTAAAGTGCACTAGGTGTAATCAGGAACACAGCAGCGAGCGATTCGGATATCGGAACCTGACTTCTGTTTGCTAGCAGAAGCGAAACTTCATATCCGCTACCTCTCTGAACTCCTGTTTAAGAACGAAAACTGGAAATCCAGGGATATGTAGATGATGGGTCGACTGGAATGTACATTTATTAGGAAATTTCCAAAAGAAGAACTTTCCATGGAAACGTACACTCAGAATCAATTATAAGCATTCGTATTGCTCTTTGCATTGCATTGGCTGTGGAGCTAAAAAATATTCTCATTGAGCATTGATGAAATAATAATAAAAATACGAATACATTAGATAACTAATTACGTTAGCCAGAAATCTAATTTGTTAACATCGAATCCGCGGATCAATTAAATTGTGGCATGACTAAGTGTAGTTTGACTACCAAAAGTTGATAAATAAATTAAATGAAAGACTTAATGTAGTTTGACTACCAGAAGTAAAATAAATAAATGAAATGAAATTAAATAGCTCGCAGATAATTGCGAGATATCTAATAACTTTCTGAATCTATCACTCAATCAAATTGATTTCCCCTGCAGGTAGGAAAGAACCGTCATACTGTTTCTTCAATGCTCTTCAATATGTACCACAAATATGTATACATACATTTACATTATTTTTGTGAAAAACTTTGTAGTTCCGGTAATAATGAAAATTAAAGTATTTTGTGCGGGGTTTTTTTAATATTTAATACAAAACACAAGATCAATTTTAAAGTCCCTCTAACGGGCAACTACAACTTTACGACTACTGGCCTACATTTCGCCTAACACTATTCGTCAACAATTTATTTCACCATTGATACATAATGTATTATTACATTTATCGCATACACGATAATACATTCCCCTTGTAAGATCGTCATTTTCGACTCAGTCTAAAACATTCCAATAAATATTAAATCGCGTAGAGGAGCGCGCGTCTCTCGTAGCACGTCACCGAATTGTGGTTGAGATGCCATTGGAAATTCGTCGCGTTCTAATGGAGTGTCCCGATCAGAGCGCATCTGCTAAGGGGTTTCCGATGTCTGTCTGCTTGTGGTGCTACGTCGGTGCTACGTCGCTGCTACGCCGCCGGTGCTACGCTGTCACCGCAGCTACGTCGGTGCCAAGTCTATGTATTGTATTGTATTGTATTGTATTGTATTTATTTAGCATAACACAAAGTAACACACATATAACAAAACATTGTCATTGGTGATCGTTAATATTACTTGTCAATATTTTCATTAGTTGAGTCACAATCAGCGGTTGAGGAACTTTTCATTCATCAATGGTTCAAAAAAGTATGTCTACGCATAAGATAGGTTTCTTATTTATGGAAATGACGTCTGTAATTTTCACTCATACTTGACTACTTCTTGCTACAAAAGTCTATAATCGGATTGAGAAAGCTAATACGTATATTTTTAAGCAATGCTTTTATTTTTGGTGTGCGATCACTACAGTGACATAATCTGGGTTATCACAAAGAAAATTTATTTTCTTTTTTGAAACCATTGATGAATGAAAAGTTCCTCAACCGCTGATTGTGACTCAACGATTTGTTCGAGATGGTTCGAGTCACCTTATCTCCTGAATTTTGGTTGCGAGAGGCGATGGCTGTACCCGGCGTATCCGTATTCTCCCTTAATTCAACAATTTAATATTATATAAAATTATTTAAAAGTTAGTTAATGGTCGCTGTTACAGAATATTTTAAATTTGTTGTTTTTTTAGCTTCACGGCCAATCCAATCAAAGCTATGTAAACGCACATCAAACCGCTATACGTCCATCACAGAAAATATTTTTTGTTCACAACAAAATATTTTTTCACTATTAAAATTACTCACAGTTAGGTGCGTTACTCTCTCCACATATTTACTTGAATTTGAAGACCCTCCTACTCCGAAGGGATGCAGGGTCTCTCTCTGTATCGTCTTTACCATGGATTATGCTCGTCGGAGCTGCATAACGCTGTACCTCCGCCCCTTTTCTATCTCCGCTCAACGCGGAACGGGGAGAAAAATGCACATATTCACAGTCGACATTCCAAAAAAATAAGAACCCACCGATCTTCTAGATCCTTCATCTATAGGGTCGGAAAACCATGGAATGAACTCCCTTCCGAGGCATTGGGTACAACCTGGTGTCCTTCAAACACGGTGTGAAGAAGCACTTGGAAAACCGGCATGGTTTTCGCAGCTCGAAAGCACATGGGCGTCATCGGGCACTTCAAAGGTCCTGGCAACGCCAAATACCGCGCTTAACATAAAGAAAACATCATCTCTTAAAATGTTGTACAAAAAAAAACGTTCCTTGTTAACTTTACTGTTTCGAGGATCAATACTACCCATCAGAAGCTCGACCCTGAGCAGATCAGTCCTACTTCAAACGGATAATGGAGACGGTCGGAATAATACCCTTTCGACTGGAATGTCAGACGCCAGCCGCGGTATTGATGGCTCCGAACAAATTAGGCGCAGCTGCTTTCATTTTCCACGAGACCCGATTGCTCTTCCCGCAATTACAACTCTGCCTTGAACTCATGCTGGCTGTTTGTGAATATTGTTGAACATTGGCCGAACCACAGAGCTAGCGTGAGCGCTGACCTTACAACGCGATTACAGTGTCGGAGTGAGAAGTCAAATTAAGCACGGCTAGTAGCCTAGTGGCGCGGGGACTTGCCTAGCTTACCAGAGGTCTGGGTTCAAATCCTCGCCCCGTTCGTGCATCAATTTCTTTCTCTTTTTGAGTTAGAAAAGTGCATTTCGTCACGAATGCGAGCTGCTCCATGGTTGGGAATCCATGTAAAACTGTAGGAGGACCTCCTCTACTAGGTGGTAGGGTTTAAGCCGACCGGGTTGGTACCATGGCATTGGATGAAAAGATGGTCGAAGGGGCAAATTCAGTTCCGGCCAGTTCAGTTTAGCCGTGCTCATAAAGGGAAGATCCTGGCATGGCACCTAATTCCTTCTGGAATATGGTGTATTGGGCTAATATCATAACGGTAGTTGTGTGGTAGGAGCCATCCATGTCAGGTTGGATGAACATTAAAAAAAAAAGCACTGATACGAGTTAGAGAGAGATGAAACACGCCTACCCGATGCTTCAACTTTCGAAATCGCGAAATGTACACAGTGTCATTTCTTAAGAAATTTGAAATGCATTTTTGGAAACTGTCTATTCTTTCTAAAGTTTTAATCAAAGACCACGTATTGGAGCCATGGCGACATGTGCATTTGTAAATAGTGAGGTGAATGAGCGTAGTAACCTGGAAAAATACTAATTTCTAGTAAATAAAACTGATATAAAATAAACTGATTCTTTGTAGATCATATTTCTTATCTTTTCCTCGTTATTTCAAAGTAAAACTTGAAACGTCGCTTGAAATCATTATTTTGCAGCTACATGGTGTAATTAGCCATCTGCACTTACACAATGTGAAAATATATTTTAGTAGGAGTCGCCATAGCAACGCTTACTTGTTGAAAAATATCCGTGTGTTGATTTTGCCTCCTTTAAAATACACTAATGTCCCTGCATTTTGATTTGCATTAATAATTAACATAAAAATATGTTGCTGAACCTGAAATATTAGAGGTCCTGAGTAACAGGGAGAAGTTATAATTTTACCTCCCTACAATGGCTATTTATAAATGTTTGAGTGAAATAAGAAAATTCAGTACATTTTGTATTTAACAACTGTTGTCTCATCCGTCAGTTGACTTTGAACGTCTATTCTATTCCAAGTCTAAGGGCAAACTTATGAGAACTTATGAGAAATTTGAAGAATATTCTAGTTTGTGGAACATATCAGACAGGTTACCGGCGTCGTAAGTTCCACAAAAGGTGAGTTCTCTACTAATCAGAGAAGAAACTATGGTATTGATGGTGTTCAATTGGTTGTTTCAGGGATGTACTTCGCAACCTCCGGACATAATTCTACCACCAGTCCCTGCTACTTCATAGATTGCTGAGACGCACATTGGTGGGACACAAGAATCTCTCCCCGCACCAAAATACCTGATAGTAAGAAAATTCGTTTATTTGTTTCTTTTTTTGCATTAAATTGAGTACATGGTAGTGATGAAAAATGAATAACAGTAGACAAAATGGACCGATCGCAGCATATGCTATAGATAATATGTCTATAGCGGTGATATTATTGTGGGCCCGGGTAACCAGGGAAAGGTGGGCATACACACAAAATGACAAATAGTAATGAACAAATAAAATAATACGAAAATAAATAATTGACAGGCGTTCTACATTTTACACTTAATAACTACAAGACATTTAGTAATAATTGAGAAACAGGACTTTTAGTTACCAAACAAGTTGTAGATATGTTACACAAAAAACACCAGAAACATAAAAATAAATGTAACGCTACATGTTAAAAAAACATCTTAAATAAGAGTTACGTAGAAAAAAAGGAACAATAAATCTAACCAAAACTTTACATAAAATTGACCGTCTCAATTTCAGTTTTGGGGAGGTGGAAGTTACTACGGTCTGGTGAACTGACTGGCCAATCGAATTAAGCTGAAATGCACTCTGAAACCTAACTAATCGCACCTCAAGGGAACACGGGCGACAATCACGAAACACGAAATTCAGCGAGGGGGGCAAAGGAGCCTGTATTTTTCCCTGAAAACATTTTGTTTTCCCAGCCGGGAGCCGAGCGCTGCCTATCTCATTTTCTCATTCAAATTACTTGCGCAGGCCACGCTAGACCAAGGGTAGACACCATTCAGTTTTAGGTGTCATGTGTGTTATACAGTTACGAAACTCTCATAAACTACTTTTAAAAAATTAAAAGTTATTGATTTAAACATGTGAGTTTAAATAAATTGCAGAGAAAAACAAATTTTATGTTCAAAATACATTTGAATATTTGCCTAAATTTTCCCTCAAATCCACAGTAAAAATGTACAGTCGGAGACATTCAATGCAATACATTTCAGGTCAAAAACAAATATACATGAGAATTAATTAATGAATATTTGTTGATTGTGCCCAAGAAAATATAAATGTGAATGAATTAATCAATATTTGTTTATTTTGCATAGAGAAAATATACATGTGAATGAATTAATTGTTTTTTTTTATTGTGCACAGAGAAAATATACAATTACAAATAAAACATGCCTCAAATCAACAATACTGAACAAAGGACTTATCACTAAGAGTGATTTCTTCCAGTCAACCCTTCACATATAAGAGTTGACTAGGAAGTAAATAGTTTACTACTAATTATTTATATTTTTAGTGTACCTACAGGGGAAAAACGAAGATTTGCTGTCAAAGCGCAACTCTGTCAATTATCTGTCGTCATTATCTGTCTTGGATGCTGAGAAGCCGACACGATGGACGGAAGGGCCAGAGAACATTTCATGTCGTATGCAACAGTTCATGATAAATATCAGTTTATTTGTAAAGACCATGTCCGCTATTTAAAATGTTGCCAATTGGAGCAAGCTGTAGACTGCAGATGTAGACTGCCTACCTATTTTTATTTATTTATTGGAAAACTTACAGCTTATTTACAATTGATATACAAAAATGGACAATGTAATTGTCAAAAGCCAAAAACATGTTTTCACAGATATAATTTACGATTTGAGTAGACTGCTATCCAAGCGAAAATAACCTTACTTATTTACTTAAATTAAGCATTGAAATGAGCATATATAATTGAGCTAAAGTTTTAATATTAAGTATTTAAAGCGTGAGGGGGTGTGGGTTGGTGTCAGGGTGATTAAGGGTGTGTGAGGGTGTGTTAGGTTGTGTGTGTGCAAATGTGGGATGTGAATGTGAATTGGGGTTGGGGGTTGTATATTAAAATTATTATTATTACTATTTAATTTCTTCTTTGATTAAAATTAAGGCTATATTTTTTTTATTTTTAATTATGTTCATGATTCTCCCTATTACTATTCAGTATTTCAGCTACTCGTTTCTTGAAAGTTGTTTTTAGGGTAGTATATAAATCAATTGATGTAAAACAAGTATTGTAAAGAACGGCAATACGATTCAAAGGTGTGTTGCTGGTATAGTTTCTGCGAAACTTTCTCATGTGTAAGAGGTCCACATTACGTGTTTATCGAGCAGGTACATGTAGTTGTACAGCGTTTACGAGTTCAGGACAGTCAACCCCACCGCTCGCAATGTCGTGGAGCAATGCCATGTCAGTAACTATTCGCCATTCCTCGCGTGGTTGAAGCCTATGAAAACGGAGTGATTGCTCGTATGTATCCTAAAAAATAATTAATAAATAATGGTTGGTATGTTCAACGCAGTCGCCACTCATGTACTGACATGTCCTGTAACATAAAAATAAAACTTAAACTGCTGCCACCGCCCTGACTAAAGCAAAAGGCTTCGATGGAGATGAAAAGATGATTCGATTTTCCTAGAAATATTACGGAGACAGGGACCGGCTCCGAAGAAAAAGTATTTTAGGAAAATTCGGATCCCCCTAATTTTCCTCGAACAAACCTCGACAAAGGGAAGCGAGTTTTTCTGATAAATAATTTAAATATCGGAGGTTTTATTTACCTGTATGCTTTCTGAAACAAGCCATGTTTAGACTGTTTAAATGCATTGGTGCTAATTCTTCCTAACTTTTTGAGCATGTTGCAGACAGTTTTAGTTGTATGAGTTCCGACTATCTGATTTCTGAGAAACCATCTAGTTTTTCGTTCGATTCTCAAAAATATAAAAAAGAGTCTAAATAAAAAGATTGAATTAAAATTAATGCTTATTATGATATGTAATAAAAAACCTAATTAAAACTGACTGCCTTGTAAATGTCATTGAGAGATCGCTTTTATGAGTAAATGCCAATATGACAAAAAAGGTTATTTGGATGGTTCGGGTGACTTGCACAAAATTTACGAATGGTTGCGGACTCGTGGACACACCGATCTGTCACTGTAGTGTGGCCACGAAGAACTTATTCTACTCATAGTCGCACTGTTGGTGTGACCACGAATAAATTAAACATAAGACTCGTAGTCATACTACTATCAAAAGAAAAATCGGTTGTCTGTAAAGTCGGTTTACTGACGATAGTTGAACGTGACAACGTCATAAGAAAATACTGTTGAAATGGTTATATATCACTGAACAATATATCACTGAACATATATTTAATATCGAAAGAATTTTTTTACATTTATAATTGTTTATAGGAACAATTATCGTTCCTATAAACAATTGACAACACATTCACTTTTTACTACACTTCATACTTGACGAAAACATGTAAATGTATTATTGTATAGCAGCTGTCCACGCGGACGCATCGATCACTCAAGTAAGAGAGAGACAGATGTCGAACGCTGCCGAACGCGGAGCGGAACGCTCGTTTCGCGCTCTCGCTTGCACTTCAAGCCTTAAATGGAACGCCTCAGAGCGTGGTAACGCCGAATGAGTCATGATTTTTCGTTCGTGCAGCCGGCTCCATCGAATTATAAGACGTTGTCACGTCAAAAGTAGTTACGTTTCTAAATATACTCTTTCGTACTAAGCAAGTACCCTCCCTGATCTGATCCAAAATCCCTGTAAAAAGAACTACTTTACGAATATACTGCAAGGCTGGACCCGAACCAGCAAAACATACCATTCTCGGGTATTGCGGGTTCTTATTACAGGAATCTTTCTTTAACTAATGTGTTCTTGCTTCAAAGTCGATTATTCATACATACATATCACATTCCTTAGTTTCGTTTTGTTTATAAAAAATAAATTAACCTTAACCTAACTATTCCATGTCGAGGTGGTGCATGTCAATTTAACAAATTACAGACAGCAGAATTTTAGTCAATGGTTTACTGGTTCGCATTAGTGTGGCTACGAGTATTACGTGTGTGTAATTTACTCTTAGTTAGCCCAAAATGTTTTTGTGTGCAGAATAAACGACTTTTCCTTCGCAGTTTATAATATAGCCCTCCCAGTGATCAACCGTTAGGTTGTGCACAGAGAGACCCTATACCCGCAGTAACGGTATGACCACGAGTAAAATAAATCCTTCGTCGCCACACTGGCAAAGAATATATCACTGGTGTGACAAATGGGTCTGACCGCGAGTTCGCCGTTTAATTTACGTTCATAGAGTTCACTGAAAAACAATAATCAGTGAATCTAACTGTAATTCCAAAATAACCGTCTTTCAACGTTAAATTAGAATCAACTTAGTCAATCGGTTACTCTAAATGAGTAAAAACAGTTAGCCTTAAACATTAAATCTAATAATAAATAATATAAAGGGGAAAGTTTGTAATAATGGATGGATGGATGGATGGATGGATGGATGGATGGATGGATGGATGGATGGATGGATGGATGTTTGTTACTCTTTCACGTAAAAACTACTGAATGGATTCTAATGAAACTTTACAATAATATAGCTTATACATCAGAATAACACATAGGCTACAATTTATGTGCCCATGGGCTTTAGAACTTTCACGGGGCTGCGAAAACGATGCCGGTAGCGCTACTTCACACTAGGGGGAGAGGAGCCGGGGGCGGTGGCGGGGAGCGGCGGCGGGGGGAGGGCAGACGTCGTGACTGTTTGGTGTCCGTTTGGCGAATTTTCAAGGCACTAGCGATTTGTAAAACTTAGTACATGTACATTTAACTACCCGGGAATTAGGATTGGCTAAATAGAATTCAGTTCCGCTTACGCTAAGATGGGGCTGTCATACAAACTGCAATGCTATGCACGGCTCGGCTTTGCGGCGGCAGCGCTTACTTTTACTGAAGTACGGCTTGGTATTTCCTGCAACTTTAGGACTACTTGGCATCACGCTAAATCGCCGGAGGAGCGACCAACAGAATAAAATCCTTGAGAACCAATTACTCGATTTAGATGTGCATTGTATCTACGTCTAGCCTGATTCTACTAAAAACTTATAGATTACATAATATAACGCTTCATTACCAGAAGGGTAAGTAGTGAGTCTTAAAGTCTTATAACATGCGAACCACTTACCTGATTTATATGTGTATTTTATCAATGTATAGCATCTCTGGGAGCAGTCAGGTTCGAGATGGGTTACTGTTTTCGATGTTGAGGCTGGCTGTGGGTTGGAGTCCACGCAAAACTTACCAACGGTCACGTTACTTACTAGGTAAGCAATGTAGCAGTGAAAGTGCAGAAAGGTTCTCGCGGCAAATGTTTTTTTTAAATAGCCACCAAACGTCAACGAAGCTTTAAATGGGAATTATTGGATGTTTCTCATTAAATCATGCTATTTCGGCTCGAACGATCTTGATTAAATTTGGTACATGGATACATTGTCCTGGACCAGTTTGACCCTATTTTGGACCAGTCATGTGGGCTACTTTTTATCCATGAGATAATTTAGCCGACACTAACCCGAGCGGAGCCGGGTACCGCAGCTAGTGTTACTATATATTTTTCATCTGTGAGCAATAACGGTTCCCGCTTCCCTAACTGTGTGAAAACTTTTTCTTGCTTAAGTATTTTTTCATTCTAACTTAGGTCTAATTAAGATATTTAATACATAATTCTAATAATAATGCAAACTAATGTCTAACATTAACATTAATAAAAATTAACTGCATTATATCCTCCCTTAGAGAAGACGATGCGGCCATAGTACCGAGAATACTGGAATCGTTTCCACGTTGAATGGCAATGCTAATACGCTGCCTCAGGTACTGTAACGATCTGATTTCCCCTGAACATGCGCGCATGGCCATTACAAGATATTCTGCTTCCCCGGACCATGCCCCCATCGTCTCTACTGAAAATGCCACAAATATGTAATGATTGGTGATTGTTGAATATTTGTTGTGTTTAACACGAGCTGCCTTCTTTGCGGCTGCGCCTGCGCACTTCGAGCTTGCCAAGACATGGCTGCCACATAACGTGTCCACACATGTAACATCCAACACCAACGACTTGCCCATTCGCCAAAGCACCATCGTCAAGCCGTCTGGTGGTTTGTCTTAGGTTTCATATTCATTGAAAAGGTACTTGGACAATTCATTGTTTTCGTACTGGCAACATTATAACTGGTAATACTGAAAATTTTATAATCTATGCCTCTCTTCCGTTTCCGATGTTGGAGCGAATAAACGTATAATGTGAGCTCTCACAGTTTTATTTTCTCAAGTTTTTTATCCCTCGCTGAGGGCGTCCTGGTGGCTTGCCGCGACTTCGTGACGCCATAACCATGGCCGCGTGATCTTCCGAACTTCAGGAGGCGGCCCGCCGAGCGCAGTAAGGCACCGACATTTTCTTAGAGCCTCGTGCGAGGCCGAAGACCCTCCAAAAAATGGTCCTTCGAGCCGGATAGTATCACGCGCGCCGTGGATGCGTCACAGATCACCGTCGTGGGCATGCCGCCGAACATCAGCGAGGGAAGTTACGGTTGCGCCTGACCGCCCCGTCGATTCGTCGATTGCGGGAGGCGCCATCTTGCCGTCGCATCGTGTCGCGCCTTGCATATAGCAAGCGTGAGCGAGCGCACCTACGGAACGGAAGTTGCAGCTATTTCTGCGCGAGAAAAGCATGTTGTTTTTGCGCTCGCGCGGAATATCATCGAGCGAAATGCGGAACTCGGGCCTACGGCCATGACGCTCCACACTCTAACGTCGGAGAGCAGCGGTCGGAACTACAAATCTACACAGCGGATGCAGATCGTCGTCGTTCGAGTCGACCAGCTGATCGCCGGCGCGATGGCGCGGAGCGAAGTGTACCGGGTGTGAGATCCGCATTGTTTCGCTCGCTTCAGTCGTCACGTCAAGTGGCTATAAGTGTAGGTAACAATATAGATTGTGCAAGTGTATGGGCAATCAGTGTTATCAGTGAACTATTTCCGCTAGTCGGAAGTGTTGTGTTGCGTCAACGGTTTACCAGACTGTTGCATCAGTTAATTTCTGCCAAGTCAGAAAGTGTGTGGTCGCGTCAGCAGCTATTTATCAAAGACTGTCTAACTAATATTTTGAGTTGTCACTTCACTGTTTTAACCTTAAATGTACCTAATTGTGTTTTGTGTTTCGGGAATTTAATTGTTCAGCAAGCTAGCGTGTTTTGTATTGTTCAAGTTTGGTTAGGTTTGTGTGATTCAACCTTCCACCCGGCAAATGTAGGTACATAGTGTGTAAGGATATTTTGATTGACAGCTTAAAATAAGTGCGATAACAAAATTGTTACTGTCCCTCACCGTCTTTCGTCTTAGAACCAAAAATGGCTCCTTCACAGGAACCTGCTTCAGTGCAAGGCCTAGTAAATAGACGAAAATATATGAAGGGCAGAATCACATCATTAGAAAAGAGCATCGGGGATATCGGGCTGATCGATAGTGTAGGCTTAATCCTTAGCTTTATTTCAAGGCTGAGTGATCTATTTAGGAAGGCTGAGGAGATACAGCTAGAATTGGAGGGCTCGGACACTGCTAGTACAGGGATTTATAGCGAGGAAGGCGCTGTCATCGAGGACAAGTATTTGTCACTTGATGCCAGGCTGCGAGGGCGCTTGGAGGAGTTACAGACCAGCCAAGCAAACACGTCGGCCTGCGCACCAAAAAAAGGTGAGTGTGATGTGTCTCTCCCCAAATTGGTTATTCCCCATTTCTCTGGAGCCTTCCTGGAATGGCAAAACTTTAAGGACCTCTTCCTGAATATTATTCACAGAAATGACTCTTTGCCTCCAATAAAAAAATTCTACTATCTAAAATCAGCTCTGAAAGGAGAAGCCTCCACTCTGATAGAAAATATAGATTGCTCCGACGCTAATTATATGGTCGCTTGGAATACAATTCTAAAACGATATGACAACAAGTCCGTGCTTTTAAATCATCACATCAATGGCATTTTTGAAATGCCTAATGTGAAGAAAGGTGAAATTAGACCCCTCCTGAATACATTTTCACAGCATTTTAATTCTCTCACTGCCCTCAAGGTACCTAACTTGGCTGATACTATTTTAATCCACATTTTGTCAAAAAAATTGGATCATGAAACGCTTATGGACTTTGAGCTGCAGAGAGATAATCAAACGTTACCGGTGTTGCAGGAATTCACCAATTACCTTGAGAAACGCTGCCAAGCGGGCGAGGCGCTAGCTCGAGACGACTGTCCGAGCCGCTCGAAGCCTTCACTGGCGTGCGTTATGAGCAACAAGGTAAGCAAAGTTGACATCATATGCAAATGCTGTTCTAAGGGGCCCCATGCATTAAAAAAATGCTACACCTTCCTAAAAAAGACGCCACAGGAAAGGCGAAAGTTCATAGAAACTGAAAAGTTGTGTTGGATTTGCTTTAAGGCGAATCATTCGTCTTCAAAGTGCCACAGTCAGACTATGTGCACGAAATGCTCTGGTAGACATTGTAATCTACTGCACATTGAGTACCCTCGTGCAAGTGGAAATGTTGCTGACGCTGCGTCTCCACCCAACTCTAGCGGCTCGCAGAGCGTCAACGCGAGCCCCACCACGTTTAGCGGTAACGCTACGAGCGTGTCCTCGGACGGTACGAGAGGCGTCAAGTTGCTTTCCACAGCCTTGGTGCTAGTACGAGGGGCCGACGGACACGAACACACTGCTCGTGCGCTCCTCGACAACGCGAGTGAGCACAACTTCATTTCGTCTGAACTAGCGAGTCGGCTGAAATTAAGCAAGATGCCAGTGCGTTGGACGATAGGTGGTGTGGGCGGAGAGGTCGCAACTTTAGTGAGTCACACTGCAAATATCAACTTAAAATCTCGCTTTGGTTCTCACACATATTCCTTGGATTGTGGTATCCTAGAGAACATAACTAGCGACCTGCCTGGGTCCAGCTTTGATAAAAAATGTCTTAAGTGGCCGCACTATATTCAACTTGCGGATCCCACTTTTAATATCTCGGGAAGAATTGACCTACTTTTATGTTCAGACTTCTTCTACAGAGTTATCTCCAAGGGTAAGATCGACCTGGGTCCAAAAAATCCTGTCTTAGTTAACACCCGCTTGGGTTGGATTTTCGGTGGAACGTTAGCCAGCGACCTTGTATCAAAATCAGGTACGTGTCATTTTGTGGGGTCAGCTAACCCGGATACTTATGAATTGAATAAATCAATTACAAAATTCTGGGAAATTGAAGAAGTTGGTCGCTCGTCTTCCATTCTCAGTCAGGAAGAAAACATGTGCGAAGCGCTATATAAAAAAACTGTCACCCGTGATAGTTCGGGCCGATATCAAGTGGAATTGCCTATTTTCCCTGAGAAAGCTGGTCTTCTTGGGAATTCTTATGACCTAGCTCTTAACTGTTTTAGGTCTTTGGAACGCCGCTTCGCCAAAAATCCTAAATTCTTCACAGAATATAAAAGCTTTATCGATGAGTTTATAGAACTTGGTCATGCCAAGGAAGTGAAAGATTTCCCGTACGTTTCAGCTGAAGCAGGTTTTGAGTATTACCTCCCGCATCACGCTGTGATCAAGGAACACTCGACGAGCACTAAGCTGCGATGTGTCTTCAACGCGAGCGCCCCCACCTCATCCGGTACCTCTTTAAATCAAATTTTAATGGTTGGCCCTGCCACCCAGGCGGATCTATTCACAATTCTGATGCGGTTTCGAATGTTTGTATACGTCTTCATAACAGATATTACGAAAATGTACCGTCAAATTGCTGTAAAGGAAAAACATCAAGCCTTACAGCGTATTTTGTGGAGAGATGCGCCCACTGAAAAAATTAGATGCTTTCAACTCACCCGTGTTACGTATGGGACAGCTCCAGCTAGTTTTTTAGCGACTCGCTGTTTGAAACAACTAGTTGAGGACGAAGGTAAGGATTATCCGCTCGCGTCGAAGACTCTGCTGAATAACTGTTATGTAGATGACATCATCAGTGGTGCAAATGATTTTTGCACTGCCGCTCAGTTGCAAAGGGAATTGATAGAGCTCCTGGGCAAGGGTCAATTTCAACTTCATAAATGGTTTTCAAATAACCAAAAGTTATTGGAATTAATTCCTAAGGACCACCATGAAAAATGCAATTTTGAATTGAGCGATGGCACTCCATCGTTGAAGACCTTGGGTATTGTGTGGTGTCCTACTAATGATTCATTTCAGATTAAGGTTCCGGCTACCAATGTAAAAAATACCACAACCAAACGACAAATACTTGCTCACATTGCTAAGATTTTTGATCCTTTGGGGTTGGTGTCGCCGGTATGTACTTGCGCAAAAATCATTATGCAAAGAATTTGGAAGGCCAATGTAGACTGGGACGATGTAGTGCCTAGTGACATATTTGACTCGTGGTCAGACTTTTGGAGCAATCTAGAAGCATTAAATACTATTGTAGTGCCTCGTTTTGTTTGTCAGGTGTCCAATGTGTGTTACGAATTACATGGGTTTGCCGACAGCTCTACGAAAGCGTATGGGTGCGTCATTTATTTGAGATCCACTGACAACAATGGAAAACATATGGTAAGATTATTATGCTCTAAGTCTCGTGTGGCTCCTGTCCGGCCCGTTAGTCTTCCAAGACTTGAATTGTCTGCCGCAGTATTATTATCAAACTTAACAAAGAATGTCCTTGAAACATTAAATATGAACCATATCAAGGTTTCTTATTACACTGATAGCTCCATTACCTTGTGTTGGATAAAATCTGAGGCATCTCGCTGGAATGTCTTTGTTGCTAATCGCGTTTCGGAGATTCAGTCGTTGTCCGCCAAGGAGGACTGGCATCATGTGCGGTCGGCTGACAATCCTGCCGACTTAGTTTCACGTGGAGTTCGTCCCACTGAATTGAAAACATCTGACCTATGGTGGTCCGGTCCCCCTTGGCTGTCACAAAATGTGGACAGTTGGCCCCCTGAGACTACTTTCTCAGGGACGCACAATCTGAATTTAGAAGCACGATCAAACAACGTTTCTTGCGCAGTTACAACCGTAGCTGCTCCCAGGAATACTGTTTTTTTAGACTTTTTCGAGCGATTCTCATCGCTGTCGAAACTCCAGCGCAGTATGGCGTTTGTCCTAAGGTTCATTCATAATGTTAGAACTGACAAATCAAACAGAAATATTGAATTTGTGTCAAGCGAAGAATTGAACTATTCCTTGACCGTCATTGTGAAAATTATACAACGAGAATGGTATGGCAAATTAATGGATTCTCTGTCTGATCCGAATAAATCAAACAGTGTTGATTTAAAACCCTACAAGTTACAATTCTTAAATCCTTTTATGGATGAAAGCGGACTATTACGTGTCGGAGGCCGACTAAAATATTCAGACCTTAATGATAAACAAAGGTTTCCTCTGATCTTGCCTCCGGAAAGTAATGTTACTAATTTAATAGTAATTTACGAACATGAGCGCTTATTGCATGCAGGCGCTCAATCAACTTTGGCTAGTTTACGCACTCGTTTTTGGTTCATAAATGGACGTAATATAGTACGCCAACTTATACATAAGTGTATTGCTTGTTTTAGGTTTAGAGCAGAAGGAATGAATCAGATTATGGCTGATTTACCGGCGGTGCGTATCACACCTGCCAGACCGTTTCTTAATGTAGGCGTCGACTACGCTGGTCCTATCTCAGTGAAACAATCACGCATAAGAAGTGCTGTCATTACAAAGGGTTATATATGCTTGTTCATTTGCATGGTTACCAAGGCATTGCATTTAGAATTAGTTTCAGATTTATCATCCCGAGAATTTATTAATTCACTAAATCGTCTTTGGTATCGTAGGGGAAAACCTGAAAGGATATTTAGTGATAACGCAACCACATTTCGCGGAGCTCATAACGAACTCAATAAATTATATTTCTTGCTGAACAATTCTAATTCTGAAATTTTTGATTGTGTTTCAAAAGAAGGTATAAAATGGTGTTACATACCCACCTACTCCCCACATTGGGGTGGCCTGTGGGAAAGTGGTGTGAAAATGGTTAAGCACCATTTAAAACGCATTTTAGGAAAAACAACATTGTCATATGAACATTTGAATACCGCTTTGATTCAAATTGAAGGTGTCATAAACTCTCGACCAATTTGCTATTCCAGTAATGATCCTAATGATCTCAATTGCTTGACACCAGCTCATTTTTTGATCAATGACAGGTTAACGTCCTTTCCAGAGTCAAATGTTCTACAGGTGGATGTTAATCGATTATCATTATATGAACAAATAATAAGATGTAAACAGCAATTTTGGAAAAGATGGCACAAGGAGTATCTTACCTCCTTACAAGCAAGGTATAAATGGAACAAAATTAAACCTAATTTGAAACAAAATGATATTGTGTTAATTAAGGATGATAATTTGCCGCCTCTTTCATGGTGTATTGGAAGAATTGTTGAATTGATAACCGGCCGTGATGGTCACATCAGAGCCGCCAATATAAAAACTATTAATGGCATTATTACGAGACCAATCACCAAAATATGCATTCTACCTATTGAATAAATTGCATGATCTGTCTACAAATGTGTGCATGACCTTATTATTAACTGTATAAATAATCAAAGCTATTGTGTCATATTAATGTTTGAGACAATTCGGTGTTAAAATCCTAAGGCCTCTTTTATTATGAAATGTTTTGGTTATATAGAATTTATACGCTTATGCTATATTACATTATAGCTTAGTATAGCCTTATGCGTTGCTTAACATCAACCGACATTCAGTATGAGACGATTATTTAAAATGTATGTCCTATAAAATTATTTTGTTCTCAAATTGCTGAATCATATTATTGGAGTGCTTATATAATTTGTAATATTTTTGTCTTGATCAATTCATTCGAATTCTAAGTAAAAGTTTTACTATCCAAATTCATTTATTGTCATGATCACATTAATTTAATTGCAAGGTGCATTCTATATAAATTTCATAGACTGCATGATAATGTCAAGCCTAAGCTACTATTTTTTGTGCTTGACTGCATTATTCCCACCAAAATTATTATGTCGTGTTTCTGTAAGTTGGTAAAGTGTCGAACCTATATGTTAAAAAATAGACCTCTTGCATTCTTTAGTAATTTGGTTGTATAATGTGTTCTCGCTATACTATGATATGTATAGCTTGTAGCTATCATGCATGTTTCCTTCTTCAAATTAACTTAATTTCAATGCCTAACTATTGTTTAAAAATCTATGTTATGTCTTACAAACTATTCTGCTCTTAATTCTGTGTAAGTAATTATTGGGTTATTTTGTGTAGATTGTGAGATAATATTTTTATAAATATTTAAAGTCAAGGTCATTAAATTTCAGGATTTTGCCATTGTCAAAAATGTATGTCTACGATGTGTCGTTGATACTTTATTCAGATTTTAGAGTTTCTGAGATGTTGAAAGATGTCCTTTCAAGGGGGGAGTTATGGACAATTCATTGTTTTCGTACTGGCAACATTATAACTGGTAATACTGAAAATTTTATAATCTATGCCTCTCTTCCGTTTCCGATGTTGGAGCGAATAAACGTATAATGTGAGCTCTCACAGTTTTATTTTCTCAAGTTTTTTATCCCTCGCTGAGGGCGTCCTGGTGGCTTGCCGCGACTTCGTGACGCCATAACCATGGCCGCGTGATCTTCCGAACTTCAGGAGGCGGCCCGCCGAGCGCAGTAAGGCACCGACATTTTCTTAGAGCCTCGTGCGAGGCCGAAGACCCTCCAGTACTGTCCAATCTTTTAAAATTACCATACCTCTTGAAACTGGACAGATGCACACCTAATTTGTAGTCAGCCGTAATGTTCAATGAGTTAAGATAACCGTTTCAAAACCATCTGATCTGTCACACGTGTTATTTTCACCAACCGGTACTGTTCAATCGGTTTAAGAATCTGTTTAACTCAATTCCCGAACTCGTAAGCGAACTAGCTATACAGTTAGACGTTTTCCACTAACTCTTTGGTAAGCCGCCGTCGCATGAATGAGTTCCGATTGCTACTTCCGTCCTTTCGTACTCGCTGTTCTTCACGTTACATTTGAAGGGCATTCCACAGTTTACCGACCCTTTATATAAATAATCTACAAGATCGGTTTATTATAATATGAGGGATGAGGATAGAGTATAGGCGTGTTGACTACGTATGTGCACCTTATACTTAATTATCTTCGAGGGAAATCTTTTTTTTTTTATGTGACTGGACATGGATGGCTAATACCGCAAGGTCTGTCATGGTATTAGCCCAACACACCACATGGGAACTAGGTGCCATGCCAGGACCTCCCTTATATTGCACGGAACATTGAACTGGAGGGAAAACACGGACAATTTTCATTGCCGCTTCGACCATCGTTCATCCAATGCGATGGTACCAACCCGGGCGGGATAAACCCTACCACCTAGTAAGTAAGGAAGGGGACCTACAGCTTAACGTGGAATCCGAACCACGGCCAGCCTCTCTCAACGGTCGAATGGTCACCCATCCAAGACCAGACCGGACCCAGCGTTGCTTAACTTCGGAGAGCGATCGCCGAAGTGTCGCGCCACTGGGCCACTGAGGCTGACAGATCTAAATGTGCTTTTCAACGAGGGTACAGATTATGAGAATGGGGTACGTATTGATTGTTTAAAACAATAGAGATTGACCTTTCTTATATGACTGGACATGGATGGCTAATACCACGCACCTATTGACATGATATTGAGCTCAACACACCTCATGGAAACTAGGTGCCATGACAGGATCTTCCTTTTATCACACAGCTACATTGACCTGGACTACCTAAATGAAGTTCAAGAAATAAGAATAAATATGCCTATTTTGGCGTTTTTTTTTTCAATGAAGCAATGTATGTGCTATAAAAATCAAAGTTATGTGACAATAAATTTGAGCTCGGCAAGTTAATTACTTTCCAAGAAATCAACGAATATATGAGTGTAACCTACCCTAAGTTACACTCCTAGTACGGAAACTTAGCTAGGCTTTATTAGTTGCACGATCCAAAGTAATTGATTTAGTAGGAATTCAATTTTATATTATCAGTTTTGTATTTCTAGAATGGCGTTACACCAAAATTGGCACCACCAGAGAATGCCCGTGCTGACCAGTAGCTACACAACAGGCAACGCAATCTAACACCACAGCTCTCGTCAAACAAACCCCCAATTTGACTGCCGCACGATAAAACCAGACGAGATCGTACACCGAGTCATATTTCACGTCTATCAGTTATTGTAACGGTGCACTCGGCCCGGCTACAAATCACCCGTTGTCCGGTCTAGTCGTCCGGTCGTCGGGTCATCCGGTCGTCCGCTCGCCGCCCGCCCGGAATACCCAGGCGCCTCTCCCGCTTGTTACGAGTCGCATACGACGTGTCGCTGAGCGTTCGAGCTCTGTTAACTTGATCCGAACCAACTGTGACGAATTTTAGTTGTTTTATTTTATTTCATCCATACTTCCATACTAATATTATAATTGCGAAATTCACTATGTCTGTCTGTTGCGCTTTCACGCATTAACCGCTGACCCAATTTTGATATCAGTATGTAGAACTTTGAACATTGGAAAATGACATAGGCTACCCTTTATGGCGAAAATTAAACTCAAAGGCGGTGAAATTTTGTATGGGGAACTCATATAACCTAAAAGTGTTGGGTATAGCCCGACATCAATCCGAAACGACATTGACCCGAGCGGAGCCGGCTACCTCAGCTAGTATACTATAAATTGTTTTAATTCCTTGTGACATTTACGTCATAGAATCCAAACACAGTTTAAAACACTAAACTAATATGAGTTCACGAAAATCAACAGTTCATTCTTCGCTATAGCGGAGAATATGTCCGCCATCTAATTTGTTATCAATCTGAGGACAGTCCCCACAAGCAGCACCCGTTCACAAGTATCACGCGAGCACAATTATTGCCACTCTCAACCGTATTTTAGGGAAAAAGGCGCCGCAAACCAAGCGTCACCCCAAGCTTCATGCACTACTTCAGTAGCAACCTGAAAAATCCACAGAACTCATGGCCCCCTGACGTTCCGTCGCATTGAAAATTATTTTTATATTTCAACGGCTTTCTACTAACGGCATTATTTGTGCGGAGCACGACGTTTCGAGAGAAACATTAGGCTCATTTTGGCTCGCATGATTGAGGACTTCTGAAGCGATTTAAAAAGCATTTTCAAACTCTAAAATACATATTTTCGTTAACATAAAATATCAGAGTTTGTGGTTCCAACTTGGCGGACTGCTAAAGTGTACGTCGCGTCGCGTTGCTACGAATGGTGAGGACATAAAACGAATTTTCAAGCGTGCGATACCCAGCGCTGCTCTCGTCAGGACCGCGTCGCTTTTGGAAACTCGAATTTGGGGGGAAAATACATTTCGAAACGTTGCAATTCAATGTTGAAATCGAGTTTCTGTCTAGTGCGAACTCATTCGGGTTGTCGTTTAATTTGCAAATTCGTTATTTTTAGCCAATCATGTGATTATATATTACCGTGACTGATTGACAAGGTTTGTCAGCCTCGGCAGTCCAGTGGCGCGGCACCCCGACATGCGATTATCTAGGTTAATCAACCCTGGGGGCGGTAGGATTCTGGATGCATAGTTATATATTCATTTATTTATTTTTATTTATTTATTTATTTATTCACACAAATATAAACAAACAAATAATATTCGCTACCACTTAAACTGGCCCAAAGGCTGTATTATAAGTGGTAGGCTAGTTATGTTCAACAATGTTCACCTACACACTGATCTTGAGTTTTACAAACATAACAGTCACAATCACAATCAATGCTTGGGTACATTCTAATGTCTAACCGGAGATTTATGTCTACCCTCACTACAAATGACAGAGAGAGACCAAATATGGTTAGCTACAGGAACAGGAAATGCCTGTTGCCCTGAGTTGTTACTCATCCCTGTTACTCTTAACCTGTCCTAGTGGATAAGATATCGGGACGCAATGAAGATAGTTGCCCTAAGTAAGGCTGTTCCTACCCATACAAAGTTGTTTGTACACAGAACGCAAAAAGTATATCACTTTTAGCCACGAATTAATATGTTTATTTACCAAAAAAAATTCTTAAAAAACAGGTTTTGCTAAATTATAAATAGTATGGGCCCCCGAAAATACTGTTAATTTCCTAGGTCTACATTTTACAATTAAAAAAAGAAAAATACATATTTAGAGTAAGATGGGGGCCCAATGAATTGAAGTAGTTGATTATAAAATATTAATTAATTCTTATGTCTATGTGGGTGGGTCCCTCGCGCGCCGAACTGTGGGTCCTGGGGCAGATCCCACGTCCCGGCGTCCATATTGCCGCCAGCCCGTAACATGCTCCGTATAGATGTCGCGGTTCCATCTGATCACGTCGGATACCGCCGCTTGGGCAAAGGCGCGAATGGCTCCCGGCCGCAGACCCAGCCGGAGCAGCAGCGGCTCATTGACGCAGTCCCAGGAGCCCAGCGCGCCGACTAGAACTGCGTCGACGGTGACGGTATGCCCCCGGGCGCGTAGCTGCTGCGCCAGCGGCTCATACTTCTCCTTCTTGTGCTGCCGGGCCGCCATTAGCGCCTCCATCCGGTTCTCAAATGGAACCGCCACATCTACAATGAAAATTTCACCATTAGTTCGGAACACGAGATCGGGCCGGAGGGTGGAATCCAACTCGGGGATGGTCCGGTTAACAGAGGCAACTCCCGACCCTCGGGGAATAGCCTCTACCAACCGGTCCAGCACCGAGTTGTGCCTCAACTGCCACGCAGCAGAGTGCCGCGTGCAGTGATTTAGGACGTGGGGAAGCGTCTCATCCACCGAGCCACATCCCCTGCAAAAGGCACTACCATCACGACCAAATCGCGTAGCGCCCTTGAGGGGAAGACAGTTGAGTCGTGCTCGGTGGATGAAACGCCAGTCACAAAATCTAGTGTGGCGTCCAGTGGCCATAAAATGAGTGGACCGTGGAGAAGCCACGGCACACTCCATCACCTTGCCCTGGCTCGGCTTGGCCAACAGTTTCGATGCGTGGGCCAAGCGCAGCGCTAGGTGGAGGGATCTCTGGACGGCCGCACGCGCTGAGGGTGGTATAGTAACCCTTTCAATTAACCGCCCTGGGGTTGGCGCAGACACGGAGAGCTCATCCCGTTCGCGGCAGTAAGTCCATCGTAGATCAAGGTGGGAGCGCAACCGACGTGCGGCTACCCTCGCTCTCGACCAGAACGAGGTACGCTCCCGACCTCGACCCACGACAGCCTCACGGTCGCCCGTCAAGAAGCTCGCCAGGTCTGCGCCATCAGGCCGTCTCCGTAAGCCACGATGCACCGCCGCCTCGAGGGTTAAATGCGCGAGGCGAGCGACTGCATCGTCGCGGCAGGAGAGCATTCTGAATGCGTGCACGACCGTCAAGAGGTCAGACTTCTCACCCAGAGGCGTAACCGCCGCCCCTCCCATATTGTATGGCAGAACTAAGTAGTCTGCCGAAGCTCTCTGCGGGAGGTGTAGCCATCCCTTAACCGTTCGTTTTATTATTTTGTCGGCCCGGTTGAGTGGCTCCTTGGCGACGGTTGTGCCCCTGAGTAGGAAGTCCAGTCTGGATGTGATGAAGGTGTTGAGCGCGTCAATCTTTTGCCATGGGGCTAAGAGTGAGGCACTCAATATCTCCAAATCACGGAGAAGACGCTCAACGTCCTCCTCCGGAGACCGGGAGATGCGAAACCCGGTAGGGACGCCGAGATGTTCATAGACATCCCCAGCCCCCAGCGCTTTCAACTCGACACCACCTAAGGTGAAAGTGGATGGCTGCGCCCTCTTCCCGTCGATATGAAGTGAAGCACATTTCGACGGATTAAATTTGAGGCCCAGCCAGTCACCCACCCCGGTGGCAACATCTAACATGCGCTGGAGACCCGCCGGAGACTCCGAAAGGATGGCCAAATCGTCAGCATACGCCAGGACGCTGAACGTGTTCCCTAACAGACTGACTCCACCACGCTGTGCCTCGACTGCTCTCAAGAGGGACTCAATGGCCAAATTGAAAACAATCGGGGACAGCGGGCAGCCTTGCTTAACCCCAGCACCAATCGCAATCGGGTCCGTGTAACCCTCCGGCGCGCGGATGACGGTGGTGGAGTCCCTATAGAGGTCCTCCACCACCGCGATCAGATCCGTTGGAACTCCGGCGCGCGCCAGGGAACTTAATATTGTTGCGTGCGGCACGGACCCGAATGCGTTGGCCAAGTCCAGCCAGGCCACACACAGCTCCGCTCCACCGCCGGTGGCCTCCTCGATCGCAGTTTGGAGCACGAAATTATGTTCCAGGCACCCCTCGTGCTCCATGAAGCCTTTCTGCGACCGGGAGATGCGGCCGTTCTTCACTGCCCAGGAGGACAGCCGTGCCGCGATACACCTGCAGTAAAGTTTCGCCATGGTGCAGCTCAAGGCGATGGGTCTCCAATTATCGGGAGCCGCCCGATCGCCTTTCTTGTAAAGTAGAATAGTGTTGGACACTTTCCAGGCCGCGGGTACACGATGCTCGCGCCAGCAGAATTGGAAGATCCTGCTCAGCAACAGGCACCCGGGATCCATTCTCCGCAGATCAGCATAAAAGATGCTGTCTGGCCCGGGCGCCGTGTTGCCGGAGCGCCTCAATTTTTCCTGGATTTCGTCGGCCGAGATGGGGCGCATCAACTGGTCCTGCGAGTCCTCCTCTGGGGGGGTCGGGGGAGGAGGAACCTCCCCTTGTGTAGGGCCCACCGCGAATCGCTCTTCACCTCCAAATATCGAGGTAAAATGTTCTCTCAACGTCTCCCCCGGGACCCGGCAGTGGTCCGCCGACTGCCCAGTGACATTACGAAACGCCCTTACCCGGTTTAGCCGGTAAAGGCGCTGAATGTCCCGAGCAGCACGGACCGGATCGGCAGGCGGCGTGGTGACCGCGCGCGCCGGTCCTGTTACTGCCGTACTCCGGGGGCGACGTGAGGGAGGGATTATCTCGGCGGTGAGCTCAGTAATAATTACCTCAAATTCGGACCAATTGTTAGCGCCCTCAACTCGACCGATCCAGCGCGACTGGAATTCGCTTCCAACTCTGCTGGGAACGTCAACGGTGGCGGCCAAAGCAGGCGATCGAGCGGCTTGTGTGTCACATCCTTGTACAGGGACGGGGGGCACTCTCGATGTTGAAGCAACGGGCGAAAGCGCGCGAGAGGTGCCCCCCGTCACTGGTGGTAACGCCGCGGCGGCCTCGGAGCTAGCGACAGCGGGGGGACTACGCCCCCGGCTGCCTCCCGCGCCGTTGGCCGACGGAACGGGCGGCGCGCGGTCGGCCGAAGCAACTCGGACCCCGCGCGCCCCCCGCACCCGAGCGACTGGGGCGGCGGGGGCTGCGGCGGGGGGACGATTCGATTGCCCCCCCGACGCCTCCTCCGCCGCCGGCCGGGCAGGGCAGCGTGTTCGCGCGTGGGCTTTGCATCGCCGTCCGTCGTCCAACACCTCGCCACATTCCACACATTTAAAATTGTGGCGAGAATTATGGGTTCCCGACAGATGGCGAGACAAGCCTTGAAAAGAGGCATACCCGGACTCCCCCGGCGGATGCCCGCATAGTGGGCATCTAATTGGGATGGGGACAGGAAAGTCGATTGTCACCACATTTTCGCCGGTCCCAGGCATGCCTCTTTTCGAACATTATCTTAGCTGCAGAGAGACTTATTAACGGCGAATTTTAGCTAAAAAATCTCTCTGCAGCGACGAATGACACACAACGCGGACAAACTACTGTCTTCGGACAACAAATAAATGGTCTACTACCCGCAAGACCGGGCAGGCCCGCCGATCCGACAGTAGTCTGTCCGGGCCCGGGAGACAACAGATAAGTGGCCTACAATTTAAATGGACGACACACTAGAAATTGTTTTACTTATCTGTCCCAAGAAAGATGCGGCTGGTGCTGTCTGTGTGCGTAGTACAGGACACGCCCTCGCGCCCGCCCGAAGTTCTCAATGTCGATCTTGTCCGACGTGGTCAGCGATGCGGCAAAACAGCGGAGGCGGGGCAGGCGCGAGAGTCCGGTCACAATACAGACACCACCAGACCAAACAGGCAGCGCGCGAGAGACCCAGCCACGATCACCTCTGGCCTTCTGTAACAAAAAATCAACATGTATTTGATCTTAGCCAAAAGGCCGAGAAGCGATGAACTTTAAATATAGCCAACGAAAAAGCATTTTCAGAATTTCATGTTTAATGGTTTTGCTGTAATTAGCGTTTAGAAGTTTTACACCGTTAGATGGCGCTGTTAAATAAAAATCTTATTTTGATAATTGAAAGAAAGATGAAAATCTAAAAATGTTGTATCTGCAAGAATAATTCATGACGGTGTTAATTTGTAATTCATACGTTTCTTATGGATTCGTGGCTTAAAGTGCAATACTTTTAGCGTTTTGTGTTCAAAAATCTTTTTATAGGTCGAAACAGCCTAAATTCGAAATCATGCCGGAATCATGAGATTTCCGCCTTTATTTCTACTTTCATAAATGGCAGTTATTTCTAAGGAAGATGCTGCATGTATATCAGAAAGGTTCAATGGCATTCTATATAGCCTAGATTGTGATTTCCACAGAAAAAGCAAATGGCAAGCCCACAAATGTAAGACGGACACCTCCTGCGTCAACGTTGCCATTTTGCTTTATATACCTTTAATCAATCGTAAACAAGCAACATGTGGAAACATTTCCCTTCTAACGTTCTTGTTGAAAACATTAGCTTGTTAGAAATCCTCTTATATCACTGTTCAACCGCGTTAATTGGGGACGTGTCAAAAATAATCAACGACATTTTAATAAATTCACCCCTATTATTATGCAAAACGCAAATTAGCGTGAACTCCCACCCCCTGCGCCCGCTCCCCCGTCGAAAGTAGTGATTGATGAATTGGCTTTTGTGTTGTGACCACGCCAATTTGCATGTGGCCGGCGCGGCACAGTCTGGGATAACCTGGAGAGTGACTTCCCGCTTAGTTAATGTGCTCCCTAAAAGCTGGTCCCCTGGGGTTACCGGCCTATTTGGGATTTTATGAAACGCTTTTCCTCAAAGCTGTGTTGATAGGCACGTCGCTAAAGTAAATATGTTGCCACTTTCCATGGATGGACAGCGCGGTGGCAAAATCGTGCTTGTGTGTGTTTAATTCGAATATCGTTCGTTCGAATCCTGCCAAAGATGAATAAAAGGGATGTAAAAAATCCGATTATATTCGTTGAACTAACCACGCCACTGCTCAGTAAGAATTATTATGAATTCACCCTATTTTTTTACATTTGGTGAAATCATGATCCAGGTCAAAACATCGCCAAAATATATTCTTTGATCATTTTCTCTTATTCTTCTTTTATTTTAATTGATACTTAAACGGCCTTGATAACCTACTGCCACATATTAAGGGTCTTTCTTAGCAGCTTGCAATCAATACCAGTAAAAGATAATCAGCACTTTAATAATAAAGACCCTTTAAGTGTCGGTTAAAATAAATCAGGTATAAATGAAAACGAGGCTAAGTATAACAACTCATCATATTGAATTCAATCCAATCATTTAATTGTTTCAAGTTTTATCCAAAAACAGGATCGTCGCGTCCTTTTGTTATTCGAATGATGTAAGTCTAGCTTAATTAATTTTAGTTTTTTGTGATAAAAATTGATAATTTAAATTCATAATTGGTTTAGGTTTTATTGCAGGATCTCTTCTTCCATTGTTTCTTACTGGTTGTTATTCAAACAATCATGATAGTAATCCCCGCATCATTAATGGACAATTGTTTTCGAAATAAAAAATATATAATCTATTTTTTTTATTTTTGTTTTATTTATTTTTATTTTCTTCCATTGTTTCTTACTGGTTGTTTTTTTTTTTTTTATGTGACTGGACATGGATGGCTAATACCACAAGTTCTGTCATGGTAATAGCCCAACACACCACATGGGAACTAGGTGCCATGCCAGGACCTTCCTTATATTGCACGGCTACATTGAACTGGATGGAAAACACGGACAATTGTCATTGCCGCTTCGACCATCGTTCATCCAATGCGATGGTACCAACCCGGGCGGGATAAACCCTACCACCTAGTAAGTAAGGAAGGGGAATCCGAACCATGGCCAGCCTCTCTCAACGGTCGAATGGTCACCCATCCAAGACCAGACCGGACCCAGCGTTGCTTAACTTCGGAGAGCGATCGCCGAAGTGTCGCGCTACTGGGCCACTGAGGCTGACAAACAATCATTATTCAAACAATCATGATAGTAATCCCCGCATCATTAATGGACAATTGTTTTCGAAATAAAAAATATATAATCTATTTTTTTTATTTTCATAACCGTACAAAAGACGCAAAAATGTATTCCACGGCAATGAATGTTTGCTCATTGTGAATACAATTTCTAAACTATGGCTGTTACACAACGTAGCCGCTGCCGCAATCCGTCCACAAATCATTATCATTTCAAATCATATTTTATCCTAAATCCCACCACATAGAGCACAGTTTCGCTGAGGGATGATCCAAAATGCGACTGAAAACCTGGATTACTGAATTATATACCTTATTGTATTTTAATCAAAGCATTTTTTACTGAAATCAATTTAAGTGCAGATTTTGAATGGTGATTCGTTGTAATTATGCATCCGTTGTTTGTATTTATATCACGTGCGTATCATCACGATATTTATTTTATGCTCACAGGGTCCCATTCGAATATCTGTACCATATCTTTACAACATGGGGTGAGTAAGGCAGTCGACGTTCTTTAATTGTTTAAGAAAAGACAGCATTTACTTGTCCATTGTACATTGCTACTGTTTTTTTATGCAACCTGACATGCATGGCTGATACCACACAAGTACCGGTATGGCATTATCCCAATACACCAAATTCCCGAGGGTGAATTAGGTGCCTTGCCAGGACCTTCACTTTATGAGCACGGCTACACTGAACTGGATGGAAAACATGGACAATTTTTAATTGCCGCTTCGACAAACCTTTTCATCCAATGCGATGGTACCAACCCGCGCGGGATTAAACCGTATCACCTAGTAGTGGAATAGAACCTACAATTTTACATAGATTCCGAACCATGAAGCAGCTCGCATTCGTGACGAAATGCCCTTATCCAACTCAGAAAGAGAAAGAAAGTGTTGCATGAACGGGGCGAGAGTTGAACCCAGACCCCTGGTATGCTAGGCAAGTCCCCGCGCAACTTGACTACAAGCCGCTCGTTTATCGAAGGTAGATTATTAATACTTAAACTAGCCAAAACTTATAGAAAACTTCCCAACCTGAAAATATATCGAAATTAGTTCGACCTTTAGAGACCATTAGGTTCTCTGAAAAGGGAATTGGCTCGCGTAATGAAGTATTTTTTCTTTTTAGAGCCTTTCCTTCAACAATGCCCAGCTATATTACGAGTATAAACTGGATGAACAATAAGAAGAAATATCCCTTTCGGTTTCACTATCTCAACTATTTGTTTTCTACTAAACTGGGCATGATGGCTAATTGACTGTCATGATACATACTAGCCGAACATACCACATGGGAAGCAGACAAAATAACAGGACCTTCTTATATATATATTTTTGATTTCATTTATTTAAACTTGTTTCAAAGTTAAACTAAACTAAGTTATGCCGAAAACTGATAATCACAAAGAAATTTAACTGGTTTCCCGTCTATAGTTATGAAATACATACTAGGATCTAAATGCTACTGCCAAACAATTATTGATAGAACAGCTTCAGGCAAAGACCAAAAACCAAAAAAAAAACAGCAACCCTCCGTGCAAATGGATTCGAAATAGAACTTACTCAAGTTGCTTATACAATAATAATGTCCGCCTACATTGACCTGGATGGAAAATACGGACATTTTTTATTTCCGCTTCGGCCATCTACCATTTAATGCGAGCTTTGCGGGATTGACCAAACCTTACCTACTAATAGGTCCAAAGAGTAAAACAATTGGTCATCCTCAACGGTCGAACAGTGACCCATCTGAAACCCGACCGCCGCACCGGCCAGTCAGTTCGCATACGATGCGTTTCTTCCTGTCTCGATAGTTCAAAATGAAGAGTAAATTCAAATATTATATGAACTCCAGCCCTAAGTTTGGACATCAACAAGGCTCGCTGGAAATTATTGACAGCCACTAGCGACAAGTTTGCGAATTTTCACTGTAAATTCGAGTGTACAATAGCGTACTAGTTCACGCGTGACGCTCTCGAACTGTCAGAATGTCTCCGAGCACTATAGCCAACGTCCTGCCGATTGCTTTCCTCCCATTAAACCAACAATAACAGCCAAATAAATAGCGGATATTAATGAAAATATTCAGCTATAGTACGGAACATTTTTCGAGATAGGAAAGGAGCCTTATAATATGGCTGGTCAAGCGAATTCACGTTACCACCATTTGACTATGGAATTTGGAAAACCAGTATCTTTGCAAATACGCCTGGTACCATTTTTTTTTCTTATTTTAATTCTCTTTTATTCTTTCGAAATCACGTCAATATTATTCAGTTCAGATATACTTAACGTCTTCTTTAATCATTTAAGGGAAACCAGCGGAACATTTATTGTAAAAGCAGTTTTAAGAACTTAAGAAAAAAAAATTTATACAGTTTATGTATGCAATAAACTGGGGTACGATTAGCTGTATTTTGGGAAGAAAAAATGTTTTGTGCTCATACAAAAAATCGTGAAATCGACGAAATCCCAACACATTGTCGCCTCCATTAGGACTATCTCATATTTGACGACATAATATAATTTAAAAATCATTTATCTCGAAAAAAAGAAGTGTTACAGTCGGTATGTACGCTTGAAAGCCGTGGAGGTGAAGAATTTAATACATTTTGGCATTTCCTTACCTACATGTTGAAAGTCTACATGTTTTCAATTAGCGAAACACTTTTTATTTGACTTTCTTTTGAAGTCTGAAATAAAGATGCACTTTATGCCAATGGATGGCTTAGGCAATGGTACCATCTCGGGAGGGCTAAGCCCTACCACCTAATACCACCTTTCGGTATTCCTTGACATCAGTATCTGTAGCTGGCTCCCACTAAGGAGCCAGCGCCGATGGCTTCGAAAATGGTGCAGTGACATTGTTTACCGGAACATGTGAAGAATTGTCGCACGGGTAATACCTTTTGTAGCTCTTCGGGGATATAAATACAGGAAATACAATAACAAAGGAAACCATTGAAGACGAAAACAGTGGAATCTCAAACTCTTATGTATTGAGATATTAGTTGCTTTAAATCTACAGTACATCATAGAAGACACACATCTATTGCAATATCAGATTTTCAGTAGATTCTCTAACTCTACTTATATTTTAAATGTAAAAGTGTGTGTTGTCGGTTTGTCCTTCTCACACACGTGATGTGTTTTCTTCCCTTCCCAACGGGACCGACTCATTCGCGGGCACGGTACAAAACCGTGCAATTGCGCTCTGGGACCTTCTCTGTTTCAAATAATCTCCTTATCTCCGCGATGAGGAGGATACAACATGTCCATAAAGCAGACAATGTGCAAAGTGTTTTATCTGGTAAGATTTAGAAAAAGAATAATTACACAATGACTTAAAGCTAAAAGTTAATCTCAACCGTTGTAGTCAAAAATCAAACAAAAACCAAATTGATTTTAAATCTTCATGAAACAAGCTAGGTTTCATGACTAACCTTTTAAAGATGTTTTTGTTTTATCGTTGAGTCATGCACGTCAAAAATTTTAATATAAAACTTTCGGACCTTATAAATTAGAAACCAAACACTATTTTACAATTCTAATGGTCATCAGATATCTTGTTCGATCAAATAAAGCTGTTTTGAGTATAATTTTGGATCTCTGACAAGAAATATGCTCATGATCTTCTTTGGCCGTTTGTATAGGGAGCTTAGCGGTAAGGCCCAACTTAATGCCTTATATAATGTATATTATATGTATCGGTTACTGTCCCGAGTGGACCCGAGTACCGCAGTTAGTTATGATTAAACATGATATAATGGTCGGGGAAAAAGTCTTTTCGCATTATAGTATGTATGAACTTGTAATAAAATCTCTTTGGCTATACTATTTGTATCTGGCTGGTTTTGGTATCATTGAAAGTTTAAATTTTAAAGAACATAATTCCAAATTCAAATTAGGAAAATGTGTGATTCTCATTTGTTTTTCGTACTGTCAAAATGAGTGAATCTAATGAAGAAATTCGATACATTTTAAAATTTTACTACAAAAAAGGTAAAAATGCAACGCAAGCCGCGAAAAAAATTTGCGATGTTTATGGACCTAGTGCAGTGTCTGTGAGAGTAGCACAAATTTGGTTTAAGCGTTTTCAATCCGGAAATTTTGATGTCAAAGATGCACGTCGCTCTGGTCGCCCTATTACGGATAAAATGGATGCCATTTTTGAAAAAGTGGAGCAAGATCGGCATATCAGTAGTTACGACGTAGCTGAAGAACTAGGAATTGACCACAAAACAGTTTTGGCGCATTTGAAAAAAACTGGGTACACAAAAAAGCTCGATATTTGGGTACCTCACGAGCACACTGAAAGAAACCTAATGAACCGTGTACTCATTTGTGATTCTTTATTACGACGTAATGAAACCGAACCATTTTTGAAGAAGCTGATAACTGGTGATGAAAAGTAGATCACGTACGACAAGAACGTGCGAAAAAGGTCGTGGTCAAAGGCCGGTCAAGCTTCACAGACTGTGGCGAAACCCGGGTTAACTCGCAACAAGGTGATGCTGTGTGTGTGGTGGGATTGGAAGGGCATTATTCATTATGAGCTGTTACCACCAGGCAGGACCATCGATTCTGAACTCTACTGCGAACAACTGATGAGATTAAAGCAAGAAGTTGAGAGAAAGCGGCCGGAATTAATCAACAGAAGGGGTGTGGTTTTTCATCATGATAACGCTAGACCTCACACATCTTTAGCCACTCAGCAAAAACTAAGAGAGTTTGGCTGGGAGGTGTTAATGCATCCGCCGTATAGTTCTGACCTTGCACCTTCAGATTTCCACCTGTTTAGGTCTCTTCAGAATTCTTTAGGCAGTGTCAGGTTAACATCACGAGAGGAGTGCCAAAACCACTTGTCGCGGTATATTGATCAGAAGTCCCAATATTTCTATAGCAATGGGATCATGTCCCTACCTACAAGATGGCAAAAAGTTATCGAACAAAATGGTACCTACATACTTTAGTTAAATGTAAATAAACCATATTAAAAAATGTTTTGAATTTTCTTAAAAAATGCGAAGAAACTTTTTCCCCAACCTATATTATTTCTAGTTTTGCTCATACAATTTTTAAAATATTTTATAATGTCTAAAGCCAAAATACCCTTGAAGCCTCATTCTGTCGATAGTTCCTGGAACGGTTCCTAGAAAACCTCGGCCCTAAGTGTTAGTTTACCAGATATTCCATCGAAATTCGCCCTCAATAGTTGGGTAATCGATCACGAATGAGTTTTCACAAGCGAACTTTTCTAGAAGCCTCCGTCTTGTGTCACGGCTAGTAAAAGTTGGCCCTTTATTTGACGCGGAAATCCAATATGTGGTTGGCTTCATTTACGCACAACGATCATTTTAGTCCGTGGCTTCGATGTATTCTTTTTAATTCGGCGGGAAGTCATTCATTTTGTAAATTAAAAAGTTTTACGGCATTTTAAATACATATACCCAAGAAAGGGTTTATGACAACATAGCCAATACTCTGCTTGTCGTGGTTATACGTCACCGTCAGAGAGCATGGACGGTCCTCAGTCCACATATTTTGAAATAGTCGAAATTTAAAAATGAACCGCATATCCTATATTTTTGACTAGCAAATTTATTAAAAAATCTAAAATAATATTCTCTTCTGACCTATGTATGTGGTGGACTATCATTTAGCCTCGTAGAATTTTTTTACTCATAATAGCATTACGTCGCATATTTTTGTATGTTTATTGGTTACCTGACGTGCTTTCATATGACCATGAGGCAATGTGTTCCTGGCATACCCTCCGGCAGAACTTGAGCACTCTTTAATCCAAGTTTCTTAAAGGTATTAGTTACAACAGGTTAATTGTTTCCAATTGGCGTGATTTTTACTTCGATGACATGGCTTACATTGCGCGGGAGGCGTTGAGCGCGCCCCAGTGTACAGCCCTGTGTGTCGCCACCCTTATCACTGTCGATAAGAATGATTGATGCTGCGCTGTCGCCGTCTCGCTGCGAACTCTCTGCGGGTGCACGGACACACATACACGCACACCCTCGCACGCACCCCATAGCACCCATAGTGTGCCATCTGTGAGACGGTTGTGCCTTGGGTGTGCGCGGGGCAAGGAAGTCCGCATAGTACATCTGTCACCTTCAACGGAAACCCGTCATATTATTATAGATATAGATATAGCGTTAAATAAATGTATGTAGGTATAATATTAAATACTGTGCTAGTAGGAGGCATTGATGTTATAATTAATAACATTCTTCGGACCTGAATAACGCCATCTCTCCATCCCATTTCTACAAATCGGTCAACGCGCCGCGCCGCAGGGAATGCACCCATTCAATGTCGACATTTACAAAATAAGTACCCACAGATTATATAGGCTCTATCTGTGCAATGCACTCCCTGCCGAGTTGTATCTCTAAAAGTACAATCTGAGATCCTTTAAACATTGTGTTAAGAAGTATAGAAGCCGGCCGGCATGGTTTTCGCAAAACCCGTAAAAGTTCGCCCATGGGGCGTTGTCGGGCAGCTCTTATGTGAGTTCCCGGCAGGCGCGGCTGTCGAACAAGAAATCACGGATTGTTGTCAATTTTAAAATGTCTTTTACAATATATTGCGAAACCACTGGAAATTGTTCCAATAGGTTAAGTTAGACCATGTTCGGTAAGATTCGCATTAAAATATGGAGGCTATTTTCAATAATCGTTTGTTAACGTTAAATACAATTATATTATTTATTTTTATTATTGCCTTTTACAATAGATTGCGAAACCACTGGAAATTGTTCGGTTAGGTCAAGTTAGACTAGGTCCGGTTAGATTTGCATTAAAATATAGAGGCTATTATCAATAATCTATTGATTTAACAATATAAATTGTAATTTGTTGGGCAGCTCTTATGTGAGTTCCCGGCGGGCGCGGCTGCCTATCAAAAAATCACGGATTGTTGTCAATTTTACAATGTCTTTTACAATATATTGCGAAACCACAGGAAATTGTTCGGTTAGGTTAAGTTAGACTAGGTTCGGTAAGATTCGCATTAAAATATAGAGGCTATTTTCACCTATCCATTGATTTAACAATATCACTTGTAATTTATCCTGTCCACTACCTGTCCATTCCCGATCGACGTCTTCCACCCGTATCTGACTTCCCCTCGCGTCCTACCTTTTACCCATGGTACGTCTCGTTCGCAGATGGCACATCACAGCTCGTTCACATACTCTTGAACAAACACGTACACACACTCGCGAATTCTCTCGTTATCTCGCGCTTTGACGTCGAAAATATGAGCTCCGAAATGCGATGGAGAAAACACTGGCTGTAATGTTCCGTGGTATGTCTGGGCGTCTTGCCCCAACACTACTGCCGGCGATATCGATATTTTTTTAGGATTTGACAGAACAACGTTCTGTTCATCAGTGTTGGTTAAAAGTATAAACAAAATCTTTGCTGTTTTATCAGTTCGACATATCGATTCTGCCTAACCGTTGGATAATAAAGTGGCCTCAACTTTGGTACTTACTTGGGTGCTACCAAATACAAAACTTAGATATAGTAGGGCATGTTTTACCAGTACCTATTTTGGCAAGATTATAAATATCTTTTAGGCTAAATTGCTAACAAATTAACGTTTATAGCCATCTGTTTATGGGTGCTATTATTGTATTGAACTGAAACGTTTCTCTGATCTCGATTTCTAGTTTTCTCAGAAGCCACGAACATTACGTCCGAAATAAGCAATAAAGGCGACGTCTCAAAGCTTTCTGTTACGAACGGTCGCGCCACAGAGGTAAAAAGTCCCATATCGACACCGGACCGCGGCGACCACGCGCCCTCGCTCGCGACGTGCGAGAAATTTCCAAACAATACATTATGCAATAGCTGCTATTTTCCGGAGTGCACACGCCGGGGTGCAGTCGCCGCCACCTCCCCCGCCCAGCGGCGCTGGGGCGGCCCGCCCGCCCGGCGACGCTGGGCGGCCCGCCCGCCCGGCGCGCCGCCCAGCGTGACGCGTGGGCCTTAGCCTGTACAATTTCATGGCGAGACGTTTTATTTAATGTTTAAATAAACTGTTCTCTTATCATCAAACATGCAATGTAAACCTACATTTTGATGTCACAGTATTGTTAGTAACCGTGGGATTAAATATTCTGGCGCTTATTACTTTACATGTGGAATACACATCCTGACTCTTCACTGAATCCGTATATAATATCCGACCTATTCTGGTGCATTAACGGATCGCTTATGAATATATAGTATATGTATATAATATAGAATAGTTTCATTTCGTTCCGCTTATTCCGTGTGGCACTGCAATCGTTTACAAAAACAACAAAGTCATAAGAAAATGAATACCTCTCATGAGAATACTTCTAATTCATCAACCTGGAATCCCCAAAATTAGCCTCAAGATTCTAAGCAGTCTGATAACAAGATATTTACAAATTAAAAGAAGACTTAGAAAAAAATATAAGGAAGGGTATCATTTTATTTATTCTTTGTAGTTAAATTACACAAAGTCACGTCTCAAACTGATTGATTTCGATTGATTGTATATTCGGACATGATTTTTTGGGGATTTATTTATTTAGAAAAATAGCGACGAACGACCGTGGGATCAAGGACATCTACTTGGATGCCCAAACCCCTTAATCTGTCAATTATTTCATGGGATGCCTCCGCATGCATTTATTATTCTTTAAAACTTTTCGAAAACCTTTTTGTGAGGAGTTAAAGCTAGTAGCACCCCGCCCACCCGCGTGTGGGGGGACGCCGTACCACGGATGTGAGTCACGTCGAGCGATCACAAGTTGAGGGGTTTATCTGTGGTCACGTCTCGAGCGCCGTTCTTAATGGACGTTTGATTTTAGGCGTTTCGGAATACCTAACGAATATCATTCAGTTCTATATGCGTACCATCACGCCTTGATCGCTTGTGATAAACGACTATAGTTTGATGTGAGGTGTTTCGGAATAACGAATATCATTCAGTTCTATATGCGTACCATCACGCCTTGATCGCTTGTGATAAACGACTATAGTTTGATGTGAGGCGTTTCTGAATAACGAATATCATTCAGTTCTATATGCGTACCATCACGCCTTGATCGTTTGTGATAAACGACTATAGTTTGATGTGAGGCGTTTCGGAATAACGAATATCATTCAGTTCTATATGCGTACCATCACGCCTTGATCGCTTGTGATAAACGACTATAGTTTGATGTGAGGCGTTTCGGAGTAACGAATATCTTTCAGTTCTATATGCGTACCATCACGCCTTGATCGCTTGTAGTAAACGACTATAGTTTGATGTGAGGCGTTTCGGAATAACGAATATCATTCAGTTCTATATGCGTACCATCACGCCTTGATCGCTTGTGGTAAACGACTTTAGTTTGATGTGAGGCGTTTCTGAATAACGAATATCATTCAGTTCTATATGCGTACCATCACGCCTTGATCGCTTGTGATAAACATAGTATGCAAAGGCGAGCTTATTGCCAAAGGCAATCTCTAACAGCTAACCTTAATATTAGAAAATATATTAAGAGGTAGCAAGAAACAATAAATTACTTAAAACTAAGCACCATAATCACACTTAGAAAACATTAGATAACTTAAAACTATATAAACAGAAAATATTTGATTGATTTAATTGTTATAACATGTCAAGTACCAGGATTTTAATTTTACCTTAAAAATAGATATTCGGGTTCTTTTACAGTTCACTCAGCACGATTGTGGAATCAATTGCCTCTTACTATTAGGGAAAGTGCTTCCTTGTGTTATAAACGACTATAGTTTGATATGAGGCGTTTCGGAATAACGAATATCATTCAGTTCTATATGCGTACCATCACGCCTTGATCGCTTGTGGTAAACGACTATAGTTTAATTTTAGGCGTTTCGGAATACCTAACGAATATCATTCAGTTCTATATGCGTACCATCACGCCTTGATCGCTTGTGGTAAACGACTATAGTTTGATGTGAGGCGTTTCGGAATAACGAATATCATTCAGTTCTATATGCGTACCATCACGCCTTGATCGCTTGTGATAAACGACTATAGTTTGATGTGAGGCGTTTCGGAATAACGAATATCATTCAGTTCTATATGCGTACCATCACGCCTTGATCGCTTGTGGTAAACGACTATAGTTTGATGTGAGGCGTTTCGGAATAACGAATATCATTCAGTTCTATATGCGTACCATCACGCCTTGATCGCTTGTGGTAAACGACAACAGTGGCAACGAGTTCCAATCGAAGGATAGGCGCCGCGTGCTTTCTTAACCAGAATAGAACTGTGCGTTAGGTTCGAAACCTTACCTCCTACCTACTTCTTCCTACTTACCTTCCTTCCTACTTGTCATCATAATTGTATTATATCGTTAATGTGGACGGAAAAAAATCATAACTTATAGACCAGTGCAGTTTCTTTGCGGGTTCTTCTTCACTGGTTAATCGAATCCGTGGATCAATTAAATTGTGACATGACTTAGGCTGAGATAAAAAGTCGTAACAAAAACTAAGGCTAACGAAAATTAGTACTTTGTGACGTCGCTTTGACACATTTTGTATGGACGAAATTTCAAAGTAATGCAAATTGACGTCACAAAGTACTACTTTTCGTTAGTCTTAGTTTCGGTTACGACTATTTATGTATTACGCCTTAGTGTAGTTTGACTTCCAGAAATTAAATAAATAATTGAAATGAAATTAAATTAAATACTGTTTGTAGGAATTGGTAGGAATTTACTAATTGATAGGGTTGTACCCTTCCAGGTTATACCATATACACATAATTCATTGGGGAATGTGGTGTGTTGGGCTAATATCACGACCGAAGGTGAAATATCGCCATCCATGTTCAATTCTATAAATAAAATGGCAGGGCGAACACTATTTCAATTTACTTGATATTTGGTATCCAATATCAGGCAAACAATTTCAGTATTTGCACTTTCGTACACTTCGTGTATTTGCAATTTTATTTTTGCTATAATTTTAAAAACATTATAGCAAAAATAAAATGTTCATACAAATTATATGTTATCTGTAATTTGAACACTAAGCCCCGGTTGCACGAAGAGACGGCCGAGTTAATCAATGTTCAAACACGTCACTTTTAGTGATCCGCATGGACTTCCTTCCATAGTGTCCATAGAAAGTGACCTGTTTAATCATACGTTGACGTTGATTATGATTTTTTGTTCTTTCGTGCACTAGGCCCTAAGGGCCGAGTGCACGAAAGAACATAAAATCAAAATCAACGTCAAAGTATGATTAAACAGGTCACTTTGTGTGGACAGTATGGAAGGAACTCTATACGGTTCACTAAAAGTGACGTGTTTGAACATTGATTAACTCAGTCGTTTCTTCGTGCAACCGGGGCTAAATATGATTGAGTGATCGGCTAAGTATTTCTAATATTGAAAGAATTCAACCCTACCACTCACCCGTCAGCTAATTTACTGTAATGTTAGGTAGCTTATAAGTAGTGGGAAAGGGGACGCATCATAAAGTCCAAAAAGCACAAAGTCCAAAACCCATACCGTCCAAAACACTAATGAATTCGGAACTTTTTCAATTAGGTTAGGTTAGGTTAGGTCAGATTATAATATTTGCATTTATAAATATATGCAAAAATACATACTTTTGGATGTTCTGGGTTTTGGACCTTATGCTTTTTGGACTTTATGAAGGCGACCCGTGGAAAACGTCAAGTCATACGCATGTACTAACTCCATTGAAGCCGGATAAGTGATTCTCTAGTTTTAAATGGACAGACAAAACGACATAGGATTTTAAGAGTACTAGAGAAGTAGATAAATACTTCGTTAATTTGCTTCATTATGAAAATTTATATGATATCCATGATATCCATGATCTAATATTTTGATTAGCTAATATAACGATACGGGTCTAATACTGGGGTAGATATAATCAAATTCAATCACACGTCTCGTTGGGCGTCGGAACAAAGAAATTCCATAAAACAAGTGAACTCCTGCCGTAACAAGCTTCTAAATGTAATATACATATGGTATTTATCCTTCACCAACCTAGTCGTATTGTAGGTAGTAAATTACTTGCGTTGGGCCGCCTTTGTCTCACACAGAGATATGTCTCGAGCACGTAATCTGATGTCAACTAATGTACTGTACTAATGAGTTAATGGAATGAAATAATGTATTGCTCCCACGAATAAGGAATGTCTGATGAACGAGAATACAACTGCCCCGGTCTTCTGGTGCCGAATGAATAAAAGTCATGTATGTCTTTTCGGGATTTTCCTTTTTTAGGGTTCCGTACCCAAAGGGTGAAAACGGAACCCTATTACTAAGCCTCCGCTGTCCGTCCGTCCGTCCGTCCGTCCGTCTGTCCGTCGGTCACAGGGCTGTATCTCAGTAACCGTAACAGGTAGACAGCTGAAATTTTCACAGAGTGTGTATTTATTTTGCCGCTATAACAACAAATAGGTAAGATTAAAAAATTATTAAAATTAAAGGGGGCTCCCATACAAAAAACGTGATTTTTTTGTTTTTTTTTTCTACGATGGTACGGAACCCTTCGTGTGCGAGTCCGACTCGCACTTGGCCGGTTTTTCCGAGTTTGAAGTATTGTTAGTTTTGCATGCGGGTTACTTTATACATATTTTTAGGGTTCCGTACCCACGGGGTGAAAACGGAACCCTATTACTAAGCCTCCGCTGTCTGTCCGTCCATCCATCCCTCCGTCCGTCCGTCCGTCCGTGCGTCCGTCCGTCTGTCACGGGGCTGTATCTCATGAACCGTAATAGGTAGGCAGCTGAAATTTTCAGAGATTGTGTACTTATTTTGCCGCTATAGCAACAAATAGGTAAAATTAAAAAGTCATACAAATTAAATACATACCCCATACAAAAACGTGATTTTGTTTGTGTTAAATCTTGTATCATGGTACGGAACCCTTCGTATTCGAGTCCAGCTCGCACTTGGCCGGTTTTTTAGTTGTGAGAGGCCTATGGCTTACGCCAAGGTGTCTGACTACGCCCATGGACTTATGAACTTTCGCGGGGGTTACGAAAACCATGCCGGGTTCTTCACACCATGCTTCCATAGTCCCTAATTTATACTTTGGGGGAAATAGAGAAGTCCATTCCATAATTCACCGACCTTATATGTAGATTAAGGATCTAGATTATTACTTACTAGGTTGGAGTAGGGCCCACAAGGATCCATGCCACACCGAATAGATTTTTTTCTTTTGTCGACTTCTTCGACCTAGCTATTTGTCATGGCACATACAGTATTTAACAAATATTTTCACCCGTATGTTCTAGCTACTTTCTTCTCTTACTCTAGTTTAGTCTTACTAGTTTTACTCATAAGCCTATCTTATTTACATATTACACACCCTATCACCATGCTCTTCAATCAATTCCAATAAACATAATAACATAAAACAAACATTTATACACCCCGCAAACGCAGAGTCGACCCTCGCATCCCTCAGTAATAGCAGCAAATTGTATTAGCCGAAGACGAACTAAATGATAGTACATCCATAGTTATGGAGGCCCGGGCTCGGCGCCTTATCTTGGACATAATCTAATACAACGTGTTCTATCTCGCTGCTAGTACGTATAACCGGATTAATCAGCGGCCGAGTGTCCGGCGGTAACCGAGCCGGATTGACCCCGTGTAACCGAGTTACGGTCGCGCCCCGCCCCGCCCCGCCCCGCCGCGGCTGCCTCCGTCAACAGTTTAAACTAATTTGTAAGGACAGCGGCCAATAACTTGCTAGTGCTGTATCAACATCGCGTAAGGGTACACAAGACAACGCGAAAGTATGCAGTGTTACTACGATGTAGCTCGTATTTATCAGTTTTCTCGTCAAGCGAGGATGGAAGCGAAACTCGTTTGTATAGAGGTGGAGTTGCCACCTTTACATACAAAATCGGCAGTGCCTGCAAGTGAGTTCGCTTGAGTTCCAACGACACGTAAGGACAATTCACAGGACACAACGTACATTCCATGTTGCGCGCCCGAATTCGCCATGCTCGCTGGCACATAGGTACATAAATACACTCTCAGGATTGTCATAACTTTCTTCGGCCAAACACGTCACTTTGTGTGGACAGTATGGAAGGAACTCTATGCGGTTCACTAAAAGTGACGTGTTTGAACATCGATTAACTCAGCCGTTTCTTCGTGCAACCGGGGCTAAGGGCCGAGTGCACGAAAGGACAAAAAATGCCAACGTACGATTAAACAGGTCACTTTTTATAGACAGTGGAAGAAACTCCATGCGGTTCACTACAACGTACATTCGATGTTGCGCGCCCGAATTCGCCATGCTCGCTGGCACATAGGTACATAAATACACTCTCAGGATTGTCATAACTTTCTTCGGCCAAACACATCACTTTGTGTGGATAGTATGGAAGGAACTCTATGCGGTTCACTAAAAGTGACGTGTTTGAACACTGATTAACTCAGCTGTCTCTTCGTGAAATCGGGGCTAAATCAATGTCGTTCAATATTGTTAATATATACCTATATTGCTTGAGTTTAGCCACGTCTGCGATATTTTAGCCCTTTGCCACTATTCCGGGAGGTCACGACATTTTTGGTCACGAGGTAAATGGCTGATTCTGGGTTCTCATGTTAGAGACCAACCCTCTGATGCTAAATATGTCGGTCTGCCCGTCCCAAGTGGTTGCGTTTTCTAGATTGGCTATATAAAATAGATGCTGGTATGTACCTGCTGATGAATATACTGATTATCTGGAAACATTGATACCTATTAATTATACAACAATAACCAGACGGTAACTTAATTAAATACTTAAATATACCTAAAGTTATATCTGTAACCTAAATAGCCTATAACTACTAAATGCAACCAAAGATTTTTTCAGTTTTTGTATTGCTAAGCAAGTTTCATTTCATTTCATTTCATTTATTTAAACTTTTTGGTAGTCAAACTACACCAAGTTACGTTACAAAGATCCGCGGATTCGATCAACCCAGTAAAGAAGAACCCGCAAAGAAACTTCACGGGTTTACATAACATATTTTTCCGTCCACAATTATGAAATACATACTTAGATCTAAATGCTACTGCCAAACAATTCCTTGGCAGAACAGTTGTAAGGCAAAGAACAAAGAACAATAGAAACAGCAACCCTAAGTTTAAGTTACTTACAACTAATAAAGTTACTAATTCAATTATATAAATTAATATAATTTCTAGCATTACAAGTATACTCTGGTGTAAAAGCCGTCGTCAACTTAACCTATGTCAGGTGTATAAAGCCCTCGTCAAGTTTGATACCAATGACGTGTATCAAGTCAATATATTATAAAGAATAAAAAGGGAAAAAGTTTCTTCGCATTTTTTAAGAAAATTCAAAACATTTTTTAATATGGTTTATTTACATTTAACTAAAGTATGTAGGTACCATTTTGTTCGATAACTTTTTGCCATCTTGTAGGTAGGGACATGATCCCATTGCTATAGAAATATTGGGACTTCTGATCAATATACCGCGACAAGTGGTTTTGGCAGTCCTCTCGTGATGTTAACCTGACAATGCCTAAAGAATTCTGAAGAGACCTAAACAGGTAGAAATCTGAAGGTGCAAGGTCAGGACTATACGGCGGATGCATTAACACCTCCCAGCCAAACTCTCTTAGTTTTTGCTGAGTGGCTAAAGATGTGTGAGGTCTAGCGTTATCATGATGAAAAACCACACCCCTTCTGTTGATTAATTCCGGCCGCTTTCTCTCAACTTCTTGCTTTAATCTCATCAGTTGTTCGCAGTAGAGTTCAGAATCGATGGTCCTGCCTGGTGGTAACAGCTCATAATGAATAATGCCCTTCCAATCCCACCACATACACAGCATCACCTTGTTGCGAGTTAACCCGGGTTTCGCCACAGTCTGTGAAGCTTGACCGGCCTTTGACCACGACCTTTTTCGCACGTTCTTGTCGTACGTGATCCACTTTTCATCACCAGTTATCAGCTTCTTCAAAAATGGTTCGGTTTCATTACGTCGTAATAAAGAATCACAAATGAGTACACGGTTCATTAGGTTTCTTTCAGTGAGCTCGTGAGGTACCCAAATATCGAGCTTTTTTGTGTCCCAGTTTTTTTCAAATGCGCCAAAACTGTTTTGTGGTCAATTCCTAGTTCTTCAGCTACGTCGTAACTACTGATATGCCGATCTTGCTCCACTTTTTCAAAAATGGCATCCATTTTATCCGTAATAGGGCGACCAGAGCGACGTGCATCTTTGATATCAAAATTTCCGGATTGAAAACGCTTAAACCAAATTTGTGCTACTCTCACAGACACTGCACTAGGTCCATAAACATCGCAAATTTTTTTCGCGGCTTGCGTTGCATTTTTACCTTTTTTGTAGTAAAATTTTAAAATGTATCGAATTTCTTCATTAGATTCACTCATTTTGACAGTATGAAAAACAAATGAGAATCACACATTTTCCTAATTTGAATTTGGAATTATGTTCTTTAAAATTTAAACTTTCAATGATACCAAAACCAGCCAGATACAAATAGTATAGCCAAAGAGATTTTATTACAAGTTCATACATACTATAATGCGAAAAGACTTTTTCCCCGACCTATTATTTATATATAAAAAATAAAAAAAATGTATGTGTTGATACTTTCATGCTTCGTCATTTGCATCCATTTACCTTATCATATGTATTTTTTGTCACCATAACTACTTTTTCAGGCGACTTAGCTACGTAACGCAACCACTTGGAACAGGCAGACTGACACATTTAGCTTCAGAGGGTTTCACTTAATCCCGTGAACCCAGTTTCAGGCATTTACGTTATCGTTACCATTTTTGTCGCGACCTCCTAGTGTACACCTTTCGGGCAAAAGTCAGTCTACTTCTCAAAAACAAGTTTTGATTTCGTTATATAGTACGTAATTTCACAGGTTTTAATATTATAGAGACTTCGTATTTATTCATTTTATTTTTATGTTCATTTTATAAGAAACCTTACAGCTAATCTTATATTATCACATGATATTATTTTAATATTTTAAGAATATATATATAGCCAATAACAAAGTTTCATCGTTTAAAAACTGAAATGTATTACAACTTAATGATATGTAACTGGCAACATTTCACAACCGTGTGTATGGTAGGGTGTGTGTGCGGTATGTATTTGGTGAGAGTGTGTGTGTGAATATTTAATATGAGTGTGTGGACTACGGGCCAGTGTATAAGGCGCCATCCATCGAAACGTGTCGGCCGAGCTTGACTAAATTTCCAATTGAATCTTTTTTTAAATTTAATATACAAATCTTTATTTTAAGGTAAATTAATAATATTCATAGATTTTTTTTTATTTTAAGTGTTATTTGTTGTAAAACTTTGTATGTCCTACTTTACTTCGTTTCAGCCCCAGCATTATTAATCTGTAAATGACAGTTCAAACGAAATTGCCATAATTGGCGGGAATTCAGTGGAAACGGAAAATCGACAGATTTCACTCATGCGTCAGAGGCGAGCGGGCGGCGCCCGGGCTGACCCGGCCAGTGGGGTAATCCGGGAACTCGGCCGCCCGACGTCAGCTGTCGACGGCAGGCCGCCCAGACGACGGCGCGCCGCCGGCCGCTCCGAGCTGTGTTGACGTGTCGGATTCACCTTCCCAAATAAACTCCATAGTTTCAGGGTTTCATAGGTCTTTGTGCTGTGTGGGTTTTTTTGTGCAACCTGACATGGATTGCTAATACCACAAAACTACCGTTATGATATTAGCCCAATACACCACATTCCCGAAGGAATTGGTTGCCGTGCCAGGAGTTCCCTTTATGAGCACGGCTACATTGAGCTGGATGAAAAACACGGATAATTTTTCATTGCCGCTTCGACCAATTCGATGGGCACCAACCCGGGCGAGCTTACCTAGTAGGGGAAGGGGACCTACAGTTTTACATGGATTCCGAACCATGGAGCAGCTCGCATTCGTGACGAAATGCACTTATGTAACTCAGAATCTAACTCAGGTGCATGAACGGGTCGAGGATTTGAACCCAGACCTATTTTATGCAGTCTTTTTTTTTTTATGTGACTGGACATGGATGGCTAATACCACACGTTCTGTCATGGTATTAGCCCAACACACCACATGGTAACTAAGATGCCATGCCAGGACCTTCCTTATATTGCACGGCTACATTGAACTGGATGGAAAACACGGACAATTTTCATTGCCGCTTCGACCATCGTTCATCCAATGCGATGGTACCAACCCGGGCGGGATAAACCCTACCACCTAGTAAGTAAGGAAGGGGACCTACAGCTTAACGTGGAATCCGAACCACGGCCAGCCTCTCTCAACGGTCGAATGGTCACCCATCCAAGACCAGACCGGACCCAGCGTTGCTTAACTTCGGAGAGCGATCGCCGAAATGTCGCGCCACTGGGCCACTGAGGCTGACGGTCTAGTCCCCGCGCCACTAGGCTACGTGCCGGTACTTACTTTTCCACCACATTCTATCACCAATCACTTCTCCGGAGTGAGATGCGGCAGCCACCGATCTTGTTTGCGAAATTCGCAACCTGTTGATACACGAGTCTCTATTGGGAGTTACAAATGACTAATCTAAAAATCGCTAAGATCACCGATGCCGCAGGTTTATAATATAGAATAGAGTAGGCCTTTGAATCCACATAATTGTTTCTTTGAATTATATTTTGCGTCAATGTATTGGCTGTCTGACTCAGTTGCGATTAAAATTCAGTTCTTCCTCGTGCGTCACTACATCATAGCGGGCTTTTAGGCGTCAGGGGGTCCATTCAGAGTAAGAGTGAGTTCGAATTCGCCACTAAATATCAACTCACTTTTTTAAATAGTTACTGGTTTCCACACTTCTAGAACATCATTACAGTTAGGTAAAAATCTGGTTTATATCGTAAATACGTTGGAAGTATAAATAACGGTTCCGTTATTTAAATAATAATATATTTCCCAGCTATTTTTAGGTTAACTCACTCCCGAACTCGAACTCACTCTTGCTCTGAATGGACCCCCTGTACACACAATATTTCAAGTGCGTGCATGACGGTTTTATTCTTTCGTATTTTTATGGAATAAAATTCCGATTTTCTGGTATTTGAACGGTTCAATTAAAACGTTTTGTTTAAAAAATATATGCAACCGTCACACATACGGAACCCTCGACCGACGTCACGCCTCTTCTGGGCAACCGAGCTTGACTAACCGTGTAACATCGTCACCACGATATGTAAAGGGTGAAATGAACCGCAAAATAAAACTTGATAATCTCAGGTGATGCTGTCAGTTATGTTTCACATTAACAAAGTTGAAATACTTAATTTCTAGATTTTGATAAAGCTGTTCCAAGCATAGACTTTAGCACTATGCTCTAAAACTATAATTGCAAGCATTCGAGTGCCACATAGCTCTTTTTGCGCGTGGCCAAAATCGGAACTAAACGGTCGCCATCTTGAACTGTCATCTTCGCGGTACGGGGATGAGTTGCCATTATAACAATGCTAGTTACCCACTGCTTATTCATTTTAAGCTGAGGGTATTTTTTGTTAAGTAATTATTAGTTTGTGAAGATACGTTTGTGGTTTAGGTTAGCCATTCATACGTACATACATACCTTCACGCCGTTTTCCCGGAAGGGTAGTAGTAGTAGTGGTTTTATACCATCGCGAGTTCTACTCGAAAACTCCTTGTTGTTTAATCTAAATTGGATGGCAAAAAATATTGTTTGACAGAGTTATAACCTCCAGGATTGACGTTGTGGTTTGTTTTCTTCATAGAATTCAACAAACAAAACTAGCGGTAAAATAATGAAAGATCAATTTTTTTTACATTTTCAATAATATTATTTACCTAAAATAGTAAATTTTATTTTCTCAATTTTTTTTTTTTGTTACAGTATAGGCTGTAAATATTTTCCCGACCAATGTCTGATTGATTCAATGATTTTTTTTCATGTGGTAACTCTTAAAAGACAATGCTGCCCTCAGCCAGGCGCAAAATAACGTATGTGGGCCCTATAACTTATTCTGTGGCAGCCTGACACTTGACAGTTTTTATTGGTTTCAAAAGTTCAATCTAGCAGATTACAATGTTCAACCACTTTAGATCGCGAGGGTATTTAGATTTCTGAGAATTAAAGTCTCGTGTGGTATCGCAGTTCTCGACAAAAGGGAAACACGAATCAAACAATGAGTTAAGAAACTGGCGGTTAGTGGAAAATTGGTTTCCCTCTATATTTCCTTCGAGACATCATATTTTTCTTCCCAGCAAAATGAGAATCCAATCACTCACGATCGACGGATGTCAGAAGCAACAGTAAATAATTTGATCGAGCGAACAATTTATATAAGATACAGGCGATTCAACGGTCCAGTAATTTAATTACCAAAATAACTTATTAAGTACTTGGGTAATTCTATTAAGTTAAATTCTCAGACAATTTGATCAGATTAGCCTCAGTTAAGGCGTATTTAACCATAGATTTAACCCTCAAATCGCATTATGCCTCTGTATAACCGGATTTATGGCCTAGTTATTCCTTAAATTGAGCAAAATACGGATTTTTTTTATGTAATTGATGATGGCTAAACCAAACTGAACGTCAAATATTAGCGTAACACACCACATGGGAACTAGGTGCCATGCCAGGACCTTCCTTATATCGCTCGGCTACATTGAACTGGATGGAAAACACGGACAAATTTAATCGGCGCTGCGACCATCGTTCATTCAATGCGATGGTACCGACCCAGGCGGGATTTACCCTACCACCTAGCAAGTTTTTTTTTATGCGACCTGACATGGATGGCTAATACCACACAACTACCGTTATGATATTAGCCCATTACACCACATTCCCGAAGGAATTCGGTGCCATGCCAGGACCTTCAATTTATGAGCACGGCTACATTGAACTGGATGGAAAACACGGACAATTTTTCATTGCCGCTTCGACCATCTTTCATCGAATGCGATGGTACCAACCCGGGCGGGCTTAAACCCTACCACCTAGTAGGGGAAGGGGACCTACAGTTTTACATGGATTCCGAATTATGGAGCAGCTCGCATTCGTGACGAAATGCACTTATCGAACTCGGTAAGAGAAATACAGTGGTGCATTTCGGAATTGAACCCAGACCTCTGGTACACTAGGCCAGTCCCCGCGCCACAGGCTACGAGCCGCTCAAACTCCGCAAACAAAGCCGAGTAAGGAAGGGGACCTACAGTTTTACGTAAATTCCGAACCACGGCCAGCCTAAACGGTTGAAATGGTCACCCATCCAGAACCCAACCGCGCTCAGGGGTGCTTACCCAGCCTATCGAATCGCAAGGCATCTAATCTAATCGCACCACTGGGCTACCGAGGCTGACAATAGATACAATATTTTTGAAATTTTAATTAAAAAATGTTATTCATAAAGAATAATTTCTGTTCAATCTATTCTTTATTCTGTGATATTTCGGAATCATTAATTCGCTCATGTTAGTGTAAAAGCATTGTATTTTCTAATCAATTTCAATAAAATACACTTTATTATTCTTTCTGATCATGGAAATAACGTAAGCCAAGGTCTCGACTGTATAATTTCGACCACTTGTCTACGTGGGTAACCTTTAAGGTAACATTAGTAATGAATACCTATGAGGCTACACTACATGAGATTAGTAGAAGCATTTTAAAGTTGGTTGCCTTGTTCAATTATTTTCTATTATAAAGCTATTGTGCCCCTGAAGTTTGTTAATTTGAGCTGGAACAATTTGAAGCAATTTATACTGTCCTGGAAGGACGAAACTTTTAATGGACAATAATGACTAGAACATACCTTTGAAAGGAAAACCTAATTTGAACCCTTCCTCGTTTTTTTTTTCATCAATTTCTAAAGTGTTTGGTAGACTTTTTAAAATCCTCTTTATATGGGTTCTACAAATTTCCGTAATTTTATTCTTTTCAAATATTTCCGAAAAGGTATTTAATTGTTTTCATTTCAATTCTTTAAACTTTTTTGATAGTCAAACTACACTAAGTTAAGTCAAAAACGGAATAAACTGCAGAATCGATCAAATCAGTAAAGAAGTATCCGCAGAGAAACATTACTTTTTCCTTCCACTGTAACGAAATACATACTTAGATCTAAATGCTACTACTAAACTATTTTTGGTAGAACAGTGTGAATGTGAACAGAATGAGGTGCCATGCCAGGGCCTTCTCTTTGTGGCCACGGCTACATTGAACTGGATGGAAAACACGGACAATTTTTCATTGCCGTTTCGACCAACTTTACATCCAATACGATGGTACAAGTCTATGCTAGAAGGAAAAAGGGACATGTATTCCGAACCATAGAACAGCTCGTATGAGTAACGGAATGCATTCATTCAGCTCTGAAAGAGAAATAAAGTGGAGATTTGATCCCCTGAGCCACGACCGGTTCAAAGCTCAAAGTTCCTGCAATCTGAAAAAATATTTTGGCCTATCTTAAATTTTCATGTCACTAAATATTGTTTAGTTCACAAACATTTATGCGACCCTTCCTTGTTATGTCAGGCATCGCTAAATGGATACATGAATTCTGAAAACCGCAGCGCGTGTAGTCTCTACGCTCGCCAGCTGTGGAAAAAGTATTTTCTTCGTCGCTAATATTTTCTTACTCTTACCAATTCAAATTTCAGTTACACATAAAAAAGCCTCACGATTCCAGATAAAAGCAATCCTTACATAAATGTTGAGTGAACACAAACCACAAACGCCATGAAAAACATAAATAGCAACGGTGCCTTACGCAACGCACGAGTGTTTCACAATTCCGACTGTGCCCGGAGGCGGAATTTCGGGAAACGCGAGACGAGTATCGCAATACCGCAGATTGTAATATATAAATATTATCGTCTGACATTGTCACGAGTGGCGGCATGTTATCTCCGAGTGAAGTCACAAAAGGTCGCACGAAGCTCCTCCCGCCAACTTAGAATAAACATCTTATCATAACACCGTCGCACCGACGCGACGTCTAAGCCACCCTCATTATGAGCAGAAAAGCGTAATTTGCGTTCCGGGGTGACGCCGAGCGGCGAGCAGAGATCGAGCGACCGGGAGAATCCCACCGACAGCGATATTTGAGCGGCTCGTAGCCTAGTGGCACGGGACTGGCCTAGCGTACCAGAGGTCTGCGTTCAATTCCGACATGCACCACTTTCTTTCTCTGTCCGAGTTCGAGTCACGATTGCGAGCTGCTCCATGGTTCGGAATCCATATTAAACTGTAGGTCCCCTTCCCCTGCTAGGTGGTAGGGTTCAAGCCCGCACGGGTTGGTACCATCGCATTGGATGAAAAGATGGTCGAAGCGGCAATGAAAAATTGTCCGTGTTTTCCATCCAGTGCAATGTAGCCGTGCTCATAAAGGGAAGGGCCTGGCATGGCACCTAATTCCTTTGGGAATGTGGTGTATTGGGCTAATATAATAACGGTAGTTGTGTGGTATTAGCCATCCATGTCAGGTCGCATAAAAAAAACTTACTAGGTGGTAAATCCCGCCCGGGTTGGTACCATCGCATTGAAGGAACGATGGTCGAAGCGGCGATGAAATTCGCAAAAATGGTAAAAATAATAGTATATTTCAGGCATGTACCCATAGACAAAATTATAATTATGTATACAGTAACATCGACACTTGTCGGATTTATTATTATAAAATGTTTGTGATACAAACTTTCATTACTTTTTAAAATAATGGCATTGTTGCACTTACCGGCGCGTTCTATAAAAGCAGCTCTCGTCTTTCACATAATTGCGTAGAAATCATCAACTCTGTTTTCAGCGAACATACCAGACGCGCTACACCGCCACGGTAGTCCTGATATACATCTAAATGCGTTGTTAGACTGAACACGCCGCACTCAGCCACTTTTACGTCAGTTCGCTAGCGAATTCGCGTACTACTGATGTTCTCGAGTTCCAACGACACGTAATAACACGTAAGAATTTCACAGGACTTTATTTGGTCGCTATAAGTGAGATCTAGGTCGCCCGCAATCTCTCGCATATTTTCTGATCACCGCCGTGTAAACTAATGTGTATACTAATTTATTTTTATTCTGATTTCACGATAATACTTTCGAAATACATCTTTTTTTATGCTAAGCGCGGCATATGGCGCACGCCAGGACCTCACAAAAAAGGCGCTCGACGGCGCCCATGGGCTTTCGGACTTTCACAGAGGCTGCGAAACCATGTCGACCGGCCAGGAGCTTCTTCACACCATGTGTGAAGTACCCCAGGTTGTACTTTGAGGGAAAAACTTCGGCAGGGAGTCGATTCCATAGTTTACCAACCCTATAGATAAAAAATCTAGAGGATCGGTGGGTTCTTATTTTGGGAATGTCGACAGTCTGTCTGTGCCGTGTTGTGCGGTGGTAGAAAGAGAACGGAGGGACAGCGTTATGCAGCTCCGAAGAGCACTCTCCGTGGTAAAAACGATAGAATACATCGAGAGACCCTACATCCCTTCGGAGTTGAAGGCTGGTGGAAGCATAGAGTCGTATTTTTCGCAGTCGCTTCTTATATCGCGCCTCCCCGCGCTCGCATGTGCGGCCGGGACGCCGACTGCCGCTGAAGTTGGCAAAAGTTTCTGCACAAACGAACTTTACACAAACGGTTGCGGCGACACGGTGCGGGAGCGGTGCGGCGGCGGCGGCGGCAGCGGAGGAACGCGCCGTATCCCACGCTATGTAAATGTTCGGACTTGCAGTATTCACCACGTGGAACTCACCACGGATATCCCCACAATCAAGAGGCTGCGTGTGAATTCCACATGAAATTAACCTTTTTAAGAATATATTATATTTTATACTCTCTACTTTACAAGAGCAGTTGAGTATGGATTGAATGTGGACACTTGTTCGTCTAATATTATAAATTGTAATACATTGTTTCCATGGAAATCTCTACATCGTTTGAATATGATTAGATGTCGTAGTAGAATGTTCGATATTTTTTATGTTTTTTAGTTGTTTAACACTATTTGCTTGGCTGCTTTGAAATACCTTTTGAGAGTTAAATAAGAGCCCAAAAATTAAATGAACCTTGCACACATGTGCTAATCGAAACGGAATGGATTTTTTTTATATAAAAAAACTTATGGCAAAAATAAAAGTATGGCAACATTATGTCTCTTGTCAATACATCAGCTCCTCTTGCCTAAAGATAAAACACAATTAAACTTTAAAATATAGGTATGTAAAACTTGGTTTTACCACATTCTCCAAAAAGGTTCTACTTTTATCGGTTTTTCCCAGGATATTAACTATCATAAATATTTGTGTAATCAGATGTATAGATACATACATATTTATGAGTATGTATTAACCATACCTCAAGCATTCTTCAACCAGAAAAAAAATCTCCTAAAAGCTTTAGGCTCCAAGCTCATCGAGCCAGAGGACGCTAGTTATTTATTCGGTGCCAGAGGTGACCTAGCTGGAGAAGGATCAGCTTCGCCATTCAGAGGGGAAATGCTGCCAACGAAATGGGAATCATGCCGCAGGACAATTTACAATAATATATTGTACGTTGGGTATTTTTTAGGGTTCCGTACCCAAAGGGTGAAAACGTAACCCTATTACTAAGCCCCCGCTGTCCGTCCGTCCGTCCGTCTGTCACAAGGCTGTATCTCGTTAACCGTAATAGGAAGCCAGCTGAAATTTTCACGGAGTGTGTATTTATTTTGCCGCTATAACAACAAGTAGGTAAAAAAAATTAAATATAAAATGGGGACCCCCCATACGAAAAACGTGATTTTTTTTAATAAATCTTGTACGATGTTACAGACACCCTTCGTGTGCGAGTCCGCCTCGCACTTTTTCTTGAACAATATTAATCAAAATTGTAATGCTCTTAATGAAGATTGAAAACATGTATTCCTATAAATTTTCTTAAACACAATCATTCCTTTCTGTAAGTACTCTCATGCTTTATCTTGCAATTCGTTTGTTGTTCATTTGTAATTATACAAATGAACAACAATTCCCGATACAATTCCCGGTATAACACCGGGAATCATAGCATAGCAATCAATCTCCAGATGCTCCATTCGTTTATATGTAGGTGTAATAAATGCCTATACTAAGGCTAATTCATCTTTAGATAATACATTTGTATATCTTTGCTTGTTTGTTTGAATTCTGCGTGCTTTCTAAGAACCTTGTAAAACCATTTCTTTATGTCATTCCTTTCATCTTTATTTCAATTAATCCAATGTATGAACAAAGTATTCTTAACTGGTTTCATTTTTAAAAGAACTAAATTTTAATTCTACACGATACTGTGGCCTACAATGTTACAAGTGTCTAGCGTAAAATGAAGATGTTTACGAGCGTATTGTACGTGCAGTGTCCTCAGATCGTGCTGGACGTGTATTCTTGGCATTCAGTCATTGCGGATTCAGTAGAGTTAACAGAAGGAGAATTTACTTTGACATTACTGTTAACTCGATAATTGTATGTATTTAATGGATACGACATTACCGTTATCTCATTAATTTGAGTTTCAGCGACATCTACATTTGAAGCATTGTAATCAGATTTTGAAAATAATCTCAAAAAGTATTGGTCGTGACATTCGTCGGAAGAGTCACGACCAATACTTTTTGAGATTATTTTCAAAATCTGATTACAATGCTTCAAATGTAGATGTCGCTGAAACTCAAATTACTGTTAACTCTACTGAATCCGGAATGACTGAATGCCAAGAATACACGCCCAGGACGTGTACCTATTCTTGGCATTCAGTCATTGCGGATTCAGTAGAGTTAACAGAAGAAAAATTTACTTTGACATTACTGTTAACTCTACTGAATCCGCAATGACTGAATGCCAAGAATACACGCCCTGGTCTCGGCAATAAAGGTAGAAAAGGAACAAATCCAAAAATAGTGCGACAATACAGCACCAGCTTTCCACAATGGATGCGAAAAAGGAAAAGTCTAGGCCAAGAGAGGTTTTATTATCTCTTCGCGCACGCGATTCAAAAGGGATCACCACTGTGGGTCAATACAACATATTATATCGTAAGGGTAATGTAAATAATTAACTAAGGGATTTCTCGGTCGGATTCTTAAACGAATTTCCAGTGTTAAGTTCTTAAGAGAAAATATTTTCAAAGTGTGCCTATTGTCAGCCTCAGTGGCCCAGTGGCGCGACACTTCGGCGATCGCTCTCCGAAGTTAAGCAACGCTGGGTCCGGTCTGGTCTTGGATGGGTGACCATTCGACCGTTGAGAGAGGCTGGCCGTGGTTCGGATTCCACGTTAAGCTGTAGGTCCCCTTCCTCACTTACTAGGTGGTAGGGTTTATCCCGCCCGGGTTGGTACCATCGCATTGGATGAACGATGGTCGAAGCGGCAATGAAAATTGTCCGTGTTTTCCATCCAGTTCAATGTAGCCGTGCAATATAAGGAAGGTCCTGGCATGGCACCTAGTTCCCATGTGGTGTGTTGGGTTAATACCATGACAGAACTTGTGGTATTAGCCATCCATGTCCAGACACATAAAAAAAATAAAAAAAAATAAAAAACTTGGTCAAATCCTAAAAAAGAGAGTGCCGATTTCGATCAAAACTAAAACTGCATTATTCGTATAAAAAAAATGCCAGGAATCGGACCCGTTGATTTTTTTTAATTCATAACTTTTGCTAGAGACAAAAGTGCATTAACTTATTAAATCATTCATTCAGAAACATCATTGATAACATCATTGAAATCATTGATACAGAAACACGGTAAGTTTTGGTTGCTAGAAAAAAAATGCATAACTTATTGTATCAATGATTGATGCAAAACTAAACATGGTTCATTGTGTATAATATTCAACATTAAACCATATTTATTTTGCATGGTCAACATAACGTGTTAACGGTTAGCGACTTGCGGCCACCAAAAGACGGCGTAATGCCCAGGCGAGTGCACTCTTACGGGCCGTCCTGTCAACGAGGCTAATCCGTTTAGTGGCCACCATGTTGTGCGGTTCCTCCCCCGCCCCCACCCTCGCCTCCCCCCCCCCCCCCCCCCACCCTTAGCACCGCCCACGCTCCCGCCCAACTTTATTCTGGGCGGATCAGGTTGCTTCTGCTCTCGATCATCTTTATTGTGCTTGCCAACATGCGTATGACTTCATATATTTAAGCACCTTTTTTTATCCCTGGCTGTCAGTTATCCTTTAATTTCCTAAAAGTTTTGGTGCCATCAAGCAAAAATGTTTTATCATACAAATTTAATATCTGCAACCAGTGATATGAAACTATATATATGTCAATATCTGTAACTCATGCATGACTAGCTGTCAAGTTTTTTTCCGATTTTTGTGACTGGATCACACCCCGCTGTTCACCCGTCATGTAATATAGCGTGTTTCTATGTAGCCTGTTAGTTGCAATAAAATGCAAGCCGAGTACAGACCGCAACTAGATCAGATAATTACTTCTCTAATTCAGTCACTGGATTTTATCATTATTAATAATTTAGCAGAAATTTTTGTTTGATATAAAATCAAAACCAGGATATTTTTTCAAAATTATTTTTATTTCTTCCAACTAGTATTAGCATTATAAAGCAAAATGTTAATATAATACATGAGCATTGCTTGTGGCTGATTCAGCGAGTATTGTTCCATTTAGACACATTTTTCAGTTTATAACCGACTCATATGTAATTTGCGTCTTTACAATTCTAGTTTTGGTCAAGATAATTAGCATCCGATCGATATCCATAAGTGATTTGATGTACAGATCTTATCCTAAAGGTATTAAGTTAAGTAATTTATTTATTAATTAAGACTTTTCACATTGTGGGTTGTTGTTTCCTCGTAGTCCTTAGTTCTTTGCTCCAGACCGTTCTACCAATGTAAGTTTGGCAGTAGCATTTAGGTATGAAATCATAATTGTGTTATATCATTTACTAGCGGCCCGTTCCGGCTTCGCACGGGTATGAAATATATCTGAATGGCTCCCGCCGCCCCGTCCGGCCGGTACCGCCGCAAACGCTACGTCCCGCAATTTTTAAATCTGTAATATCTTCGAAAATATTTATTTAAATCATATGCTGTAATGGGCCATATAGATCTATATTAAATCAAGAATGTATTAAGATATTTAATTGGATAAGGATTGATGCTGTATTGGTTAAAATCGCTTCGAAAATTAGCCATAATTTGTCGTAAAAAGTAAATGACAATAAAATGTTATTGTGGGATATCCATAAGAGATAGAAATATACCATCGCGGAGTTTACTGTAGACCTTTTCAATGTGTACAATACTTAGTACATTATTTTGATAAATCTCGTAGGGTTCAGCCTGCGTTTGCAATGTAAGCGGAAAAAAAAAATTTTTTTACGACATCACATTGGAAACCTCAAAAATAACAGTACTTCTCCACTATTTAAAGCATGTTATTATACATATAAGCCTTCCTCTTCAATCACTCTATCTATTAAAAAAACCGCATCAAAGTCCGTTGCTTAGTTTTAAAGATTTAAGCACACATGGGGATATAGGGACAGAGAAAGCGACTTTGTTTTATACTATGTAGTGATTTGACAAATCTCGTAGGGTTCAGCCTGCGTTTGCAATGTAAGCGGAAAAATGTTTTTTTAAGCTATTGCATAGCTTCTATGGAGGGCCTTGAGCGCGGGGACCGAATCCAGAAATTCCGTAACGAAAAAAAACCTCACGCTCCCCACTCCAACGGGCACGGAGGTGTGTGCCGGTAGCGCTACTTCACACCAGGGGGAGCGGGGCCGGGGGCGGCGGCGGGAGCGGCGGCGGGGGCGGGCCGGCATAACTTGATACAAAATGCTATGCAATAGCTTTACGGCGGCAGTCCCCGAGTGCCACACGTCTTTTTTTATGACATCACATTGGAAACCTCAAAAATAACAGTATTTCTCCACTATTTAATGGATGTTATTATACATATAAACCTTCCTCTTTAATCACTCTATCTATTAAAAACCGCATCAAAATCCGTTGCGTAGTTTTAAAGATTTAAGCGAACATGGGGATATAGGGACAGAGAAAGCGACTTTGTTTTATACTATGTAGTGATGTGGACGAAAAAAAAAAGACCAAAAAAAAAACATAATTTATAGACCAGTGAAGTTTCTTTGCGGGTTCTTCTTCACTGGTTGATCGAATCCGCGGATCAATCAAATTGTGACATGTCTTAGTGTAGTTTTACTACCAGAAGTTGAATAAATAAATGAAATGAAATTATATACACTGAATAACGATATTCTCAAGATCCTCAAGATTCTACACATTAGTAATAAATGCTGTAGAATCGTATACGATCAAAACAGGAGGATATTATTTCGGGACTGTACTAGGATTCTCAGATAAAGGTTCCAGAGCAAAATATAGGGCATACCTTGGATCAAAAAGAAAATGTGCTGTCTAGCGCGCCACACGCAAACGTAGTCGCAGAAGTATCGGAGGGTTTGTGTAGTTAGGAACTGACTTGGTGAACGCATTTCGGATAGACATTGGTGCGCGATGGCGATGTTTATACTGTGTGACATACAATGCGCGGAAGTAACCGATGCGCTATATGCACTATATGCACACTTTGTCCATACGGGGAGTCGCGAAAACGACCCTATGGCACATATCCTTCCTTTTTAGGGTTCCGTACCCAAAGGGTGCCCTATTACGTAACGTAACCCTATTACGAATCCTACGCTGTCCTTCCGTCCGTCCGTCCGTTCATCCGTCCGTCCGTCCGTCTGTCCGTCCGTCCGTCCGTCTGTCACAGGGCTCTATCTCATTAACCGTAATAGGTAGAGCAGCTGAAATGTTTACAGAGTTTGTATTTATTTTGTTGCTACAACAACAAATAGGTAAAATTAAAAAATAATAAATTAAAGGTGGTCCCCATACAAAAAACGTGATTTTTTTGTGTTTAATCTTGTACGATGGGATAGACCCCTTGGTGTGCGAGTCGGACTCGCACTTGACCGGTTTTTTCTTCTGTCGCGCAAACTAAGTAGAATTGGCCCGTGACATTATACCTATATTTTTTTACAGCTTTCATTACTTGACGGTCGATTATGTATAGTTATATTTTCGCTGAAAAAAGCGACGTACATGCTTCGTCGGAAAATGTTAAGATTACCTAAAGTACATAATATTGTTTTGCTCGGTGGACAAATCGAAATAAAAGAACAACGAGGTAGCGCTAACGAGTGCCGATCAAAGGGGAATTTCGGGAAAATCCTTCTAATAATTTCCAATTTTCGAGCCTTCAAAGGATACCCAATTTTCTTTTGTTTACGTCTGTCAAATATTTCCGTTTCGTAATTTGAGCGCTCACTCGCCCTTGACACGAACTTGTAAATTCTAAACGAAGCTGAAGTTATAAACGGAATTCCATAATTTCAGATCGAATTTCTCGAATATTCGCGGGGCGGTGTGGCGCAACGGATAACTGTCAACTTCGCCGACTGAAACTCGACGCACGATACTGGCAAGTCTCATTTATTGGAGGTTACGCAACATTGCGGATCACATTGGAGCAATGTAGTCCGATTTTTTATCCAGTCACCGATCCGGGTTTCGGATGGGTGACCATTGAGGCTGGCCGTGGTTCGAATCCCCTGTAAAACTAGTGTAGCAAGCCAAGGCCATCGCATTAAATGAAAGAAGTCAGACCAGAATGAAATTTGTCCATATCTTCCATCCAGTTCAATGAAGCGGTGCAATCAATATAAGGAGTGTCTTGACATGGCACGTCGTGTTTTATTTGACATGAGTTATACTAATGAAAATTTGTCCAACACCTCTCATTTCTAAAGCCGGGAAAAGTAATTTCCCTTTATGAGCGCGGCTACATTGAACTAGAAGTAAAATTATTCATTGTCGCTTCGACCATCTTTTCATTCTATGCGATGGTACCAACGCGGGCGGGATTAACCCTACCAAGTCCGTCCCCTTTTTACCGGAATGCGGAACAGAGAGAAAATGCACAAATTCACGATCGACAATCCAAAAATAAGAACCCACCCATCCTCTAGATCTTTCATCTATAGGGTCCGAAATCAATGGAATGAACTCCCTTCCGAGGTATTTCTCCCATAGTACAACCTGGGGTCCTTCAAACATGGTGTGAAACAGCACCTGGCCGGCCGGCATGGTTTTCGCAGCCCCCCTGTAAGTTAGAAATCTCATGGGCGTCGCCGGGCACCTTGAGATCCTGGCATACGCCATATGCCGCGCTTAACATAAAATAAGTATGTATCGGAATTGACGCGAGCGGAACCGGGTACCTCAGCTAGTGTAAAATAAATGCCGATTAGAGTGACATGTAGTCAACTTTTTTCACGGTGTGTCGAGAGCGTTATCCAATTTTTTTTTTATTAGGTTAACACACATAATGATACGCTATACATGGTGAAAAGATAAATCTAAGAAATAATCTAGCATATTGCATATCTACTTATATATATACTTTTAAAACGGCGAACACAGTATGGACAATATACGTATGCATGAGACAATAGCTTAATTAAAGCAATAGATTATTATTAGGTTATAAGAGACAAAAGATCTAACAAATAACAAAACTTCAAGTTTTAAAAGATCTAAAATTTACAAAACAATTTATTAAATATTAAAAATCATCAAGATTAAATATTATTCATCAAGATTATCATTTCGGAATTTCACATATTCCCCGTACTTGATTCCGTCAGTGAAACTACGCGTCAAATTCCTCTCGCGTCAACAGCAACGCCGCTGATTCGGCGAAACATGCCGCAGTCTCAATTTTCAGTCGCGCATTTTCCGATCTCTATTCAAGTTTCAGGCGTGAGCATAGCACCGAAATCGGGTACAACACTTCAGTACAACGGCGAGCTGTTGACGGAGAGAACAAAAGCGCAAACGAAGTGTCACCGAAGAACGGGAAAAAACGTTGTCAGAAGGGAGATGGGTAGACGACAATGTTAAGATTTCCTGCAAAATATTTTCAAGAGATGGCAATGAAATCAAAATAAGGGAAGGAATGAGAGGACTTTTCCTTGTAGTGGAAACAATGATTAATTATTGTTATATTTACCAGTATTCCGCTGAAAGGAAGACAATAAAATGATCTTGGTTCTTACAGAAAGATTATGTTTAAATGATTGTTACAAAAATTACTGAAACCAAAAATATTCATGAAAGTGTAAAATATATTTTTTTTTATGCGACCTGACATGGATAGCTAATACCACACAACTACCGTTATGATATTAACCCATTACACCTCATTCCCGAAGGAATTTGGTGCCATGCCAGGACCTTCCCTTTATGAGCACGGCTACATTAAACTGGATGGAAAACACGGACAATTTTTCATTGCCGCTTCGACCATCTTTTCATCAAATGCGATGGTACCAACCCGGGCGGGCATAAACCCTACCACCTAGTAGGAGAAGGGGACCTACAGTTTTACATGGATTCCGAACCATGGATCAGCTCGCATTCGTAACGAAATGCACTTGTCGAACTCGGAAAGAGAAAGACAGTGGTGCATGTCGGTATTGAACCCAGGTCTCTGGTACGCTAGGCCAGTCCCCGCGCCACTAGGCTACGAGCCGCTCGTATTAATTAATTTTGAATGAACGTAAAAAAAATACAACTTCTATCCTATGTTTATTAGCCCATATTTTCCAATCTAAAAGGTGTTTTACAAAAAAGAAAACGAAAATGAAAATTGATTTCTATAATATATTTTAGAATCCAAAATTTCAAAAACCTAGTTTAAGAACATTAAGAACATGGAAACGGTTATCGCCCGTAGTATGTGAAATTGATAGGGTAATGACTCTCTTAAGAGTTGCAGAGATATCTTTCCTTATTTCATGCGAAATCCAAGAATAGAGGTTCATTGATCTCCATCCTATAGTCAACATGAATAAAAACCTTTTCCCAAACATTAATCTCCCGAAATGTTACAATTAATTAGTTATATAGAGTAATCAGCAATGTTAGAGGGTCTTGAGGGAAGCCGGCTAAACGCTCCAGAGCTGCCGAGGGCCCTACAAAGTTGAGGCAGTACTTGGTTATCTTCTCGTCATTTGTCGGATAGACGACTGAGGGCGATGGAATAGAAGTTCCGTTTCATCACGTCGTGTCATTTGGCAACCTCTTCTTGCATAGCATTATGCCGTTTCAATCGTGTTCATTTGAGGGTACGCAACGACAACTAACGCAGATTTTGGAAATTAATAAAAAAAGTTGTTAGTCCACTGCTCCACCCCTTAGCTATTGCGACAATTACGTCAGACAGCCGAGACCTGACCCACCTTTTCATCTCTCCACAGTGGTGACCCCGACGTGATTCGACAACACCACACCTCCTCTACTAACAACAAAGGTATACTTTAGCCACCACGACAGTCGTTACCGGGCCTGTCACCAGCGGGTCTCACCGGTAGCCAATGCAAGAATGTCGCTCATCCCAGTATCACTCCAATCCAGCAGAAGAAAACAGCACCGTCGTCCTAAGTTATCTATTTAATTCGAATGGACACAATACTTCCTCTATCTACTACTAGATGGCGCTGATTGCATGGCAATTACACTTCAATAATTGAAATGTCACCCAAATGGCCGTCGTCAGCAAAGTCGATTACTTACTTTACAAAAAAATCTGATAACAATGCTTCAATGTAGATGTCGTTGTTTTTTTATCATTTATAATTTACCTGAAATAAAATTATATTATTATTATTAACCTCAAATCCATTAAAATATACAATTTCATTTGAGGTTATACATTGACACGTACATTGAAACGTGGTAATCAGATTTTTTTATTAAGAAAAAGATATTATTATTTTTAACCTCAAATCCATTAAAATATACAATTTCATTTGAGGTTATACATTGACACGTACATTGAAACGTGATAATCAGATTTTTTTATTAAGAAAAAGATATTATTATTTTTAACCTCAAATCCATTAAAATATACAATTTCATTTGAGGTTATACATTGACACGTACATTGGAACGTGGTAATCAGATTTTTTTATTAAGAAAAAGAAATTGGTTTAACATGAAAGCACTTGTAATTAATGACATTAATTAACCTTTCCCTTCTTTAACAGGCATGAATCTCTTCATACATGCTCTTTGCCTACGGGTGCTACGAACTTGGCTTTATGAAGGCTTTTCTTCTCGGGCATACCAGTTCTACCCAAATCGGCTTAGTAAATTTGCTTTGTAATTCTTTCTACACTCATTGGTTCCAGTCTACATACCCATACCATCTTAACATTCTCAATCACTATCGTTATAACTACATTTGCATTTACATTACTGCTATCTCCTGAAATACCTAAATTATCCAACCAATTCATATTTCTAGGTCCATTACTACTAGTCGAGAGTTTACTTTCTACTTACATGTGATGTTATTTGTGGGAATTCGTTATCTACCAATCATTACTTCGCCAAATGTAATCGAACCGGTAGAAAAGATATTTGTGACTTATCCAAGTATGCAATATACATCTAATGGAGGAAATAAATAAACTGATTGTATATTATTAGTTTTCTTCCTTAGTGGTATCTGGAACACTGGACCCAATTTTAATACATGGTACAAAATACCATTTACTGTGATATCTATGAAATGATCTAACTAAGGGGTGCGCAGTGGGGTGTTATGGAACTGGACACGGATGGCTGATACCACACCCACAGTCACGACATTTGCCCAACACACCGCAATCTCAAACGAATTATCTGCCAAGGCAGGACCTACCTTTTATGAGCGCGGCTACATTGAACGGGATAGATTAGATAACATGGAACATTTTTCATTGCCGTTTTCGGCCATATTTTTATCCAGTGCGATGATACCAACCCGAGCGGCCTGCCACCTAGAAGCACTTACAGGGGTACCTAAAATCGTATAGGAATTCCGAACTATGGAACAGATCGCATTCGTGACGAAATCCGTCCTCATAAAGAGAAAGAAAGTGGACGGAGTAGACGGACCCATGACCTCTGGCATGTAAGGCAAGTCCTCGTACCTCTGAGCTACCAACCGGTTCTGTGGGTTATCCGTGAGAGTGGGGCCGCCACACAGGCAGATATTGCAAGCCATATTGGGTGCCCCAGGTGGTCTGTCCCAGCGTGACTACAGTATAAAATTACCAGTGGATCTATCATTTGTAAAGCAACCGATGCATTTATAGTTTCATATTTTCAAAGTCTTGAAATATTCTTGGTTATCTCCACGCATGAAAGACTTGAGGCCTTCAGGAATCATGCTACTGAAAGGTCGAGAAAAAAAGGTCAGCAAATTAGAAACAATGTGATCCCATCACTTATCAGGTTCTTGCATTTTAGTGCATGTGACTATCGGCGCTAGAAGGTACGGCGCTCTCATTGCGTCACATCGCTCAAAGGCACGGTTGTTTAGTGACTTCAGAGTGAGTGCAAGCTTAAACTTGGTGAACAGTAGCGTAGCCAGAGACGGGCCGCGCCCGTGGCGACGCGGCGCAATCAAACCGAACGATCCCTCCCGCCGCAGACAGCCGCCGACTCTGAATAAATTGTCCGCTTTCATTACGCTCGTAAACCCCACCCCTGCCGCTATCGCCCCACCCCCGCCGACACTTAATCCCTCGCAGCGGAGGCCGAGTCCTGCTGGCTCGCGGCGCAGCGGCGACTCCAGACGGCGGGTTCGATGGATCGGGAGGAAATGTGCTCAGGTAATGCGAAGACCACAGCGAGCCCTGTCGAGGACCGTTCGGGAGAGGCGACCCCGTTCATGTTGCACGTCCAGCGACCTTGGAAGAGCGGGAGTAGCGATTGAAACTCATTAGCATGGCGACAGCGACAACGAGTTAGTCCAATACGTCTAACATTAGTTCGCTGACTTTTAAGGGATGCGCAACATAGAATGTTCTTTGAACTAAATACCATCCTGTGAAGTGCTAACGTGTTCCTACGTAAAAGTGGCTACGCGGCCACCACTGAAGAGAAAGTAGGGAGAAGTAAAAAGTAAAGTAAAACGTCACGTCAATATCGCGTCTCCGCTGAAAATGACCATATAATTGTTTGGGAATCCGGCGGCGCGTCGCGTGACACACAGTCGAAACATCGCCACCGCGCGCGAATGTGCTCAAAAATTGCGTTCGTCTAGTCAGTTTCCACCCACACAAACCCTCCAATACGTCTGTGACTATGTTTGCATGTAGAATGCCTGTTTAAGTTGGATTGGTAGGTTTTGAAAATTGGAGACAGATGATACCATATCTCCGTCCTTTTTATCTATGGCCGCCACCAATGCCCTCCGCAATATTCCGCCACCATACAAACGCATTTCGGTTGTTAATAAAAAAAACTAATGAAGGGGGTCCTATTACGATATTCCTTATCATTCGCTTGGGTGACCACTTCCTCAGTCAGTGCGGACAAAAGGGAGCGAAGTGCACGCTGTTTATAGGTACTAACAGAAAATAATAGTGCCACCGCAGTGTGTAATGGGAAAGCACTCCACCAGCGAAGTGTGGAGTTATGTTCGTGTTACAATGGTGCAGTCGGGATAAGTAGCCCGCCGTCGCCAGCGGTCCGGCGTCATTACTCTATCGTCACGTGACGTCACTATACAGCGAAGTGAACGAAAGAGTTTTTGAGAATAATCAATACGTATGTGTATGACTTATATAAAACACGCGATGATAGTAGCTGCAGTATCGTTTATACCCCAAGGACACGTTGAGAACAAACCCAGGGCCCCTAGACTGATGGGGACCGCAAAACTCGCTATTTAACTCCATTCCGATGATAAAGCCAGGCTTTCCTCAAAAAAGCTTGGAGGTCTGATAAAAACTGCTCTATAGAGTATTATGTGGCTTCCTGTAATCGATACAGTGCCATGCTGTGCGACTCCTCAACGAATCTCAGGTGTCCCATGATTTAGAGACCCTCTAATACCGAAGATGTAGAGGTATCTATATTTTCTCGTCCGAATGCTCTTCAGTCCTGCATAACCCCATCCCTCCGTTCCCACTCTATTATGGCTGAGCGCGCTACATTCCTCGAATTACAACCAACCGATCCTGTAAATCCTTTTTTTCTAGTGTACGTAAGCTGTTAAATGTCAAGGTCATCCCTCTAAAGTCCATCCTAGGGTCCTTCCAACATGGTGTGAAGCATCCGGGCTGCCTTGGTTTTCGCAGCCCCTGTGTAAGTTTGACAGCCCACGGGCATCGTCGAGTAACTCTTTGAGGTGCTTACGCCATATGTCCGCTAAGCATAAAACAATACAAGCATGGTGACGCTGCTCGCTGCTTCGTAGCGCATAATGGCGTGAAGGTACAAAATGGATTGGACCGTGGAAGAAGTCGGAGCCGAGGAGGTAACAGATCGCTTTTGAGCCCATCGTCTGAGGGAGAGATGTGCGGATCACATTGGTTATTCTTGTGTTCGTAAAGACACAAATAAGCTTGAAAATACCTTAATAACCCTAAGAAACACTTCCCTGACAAACCTAGTTTTGAAATCATTTGAAAACCATCGTTTCGATGGACTTGATTTTTAGGGTTCCGTTCGCCAAAATTAAAAAGTGATAGGATTATAGGATCACTTCTTTGTCCGTCAGTCTGCCAGTCTCAGAATTCTCTTTCACTCAAAAACGCATGGAGGCATTCATTTATATATGTTTATGAGGTATAACATTATAATAAAATTCTTAAGATCAACCATTGGCCCTGTATAACAATGTTTTACAATTGCAAACGAGTGGCAACTCGAAAAAAAAAATAGGGCTGTTTATAATAAATATTTAAAACCTTAGGGTACTTCCCGTTGACCTAGAATCATGAAATTAGGCAAGAAATAAGGTCTCGCAGGACTAAAGAAAAAAAAATCGAACATCGTTCATTTCTAAGAGTATCCCATAAAAATGAGCGGGATAACAAACATACATCTGTAATTTAATTTTCACAGAGCCCTTGCACATTCCTGATTTTTTATCAAATTTCATTTTATCGAATTGAATTTTCGCCATAATTTCAGGGTCTTGAACGATGTATTTAACAGTATTTATATGGGACGACCAGAGAGTCATTAAGAATTAAACGAAAAAGGAATAATCCTAGTCGGTTGATTATCGTAAATTGATCAATACAATTAGTTTCAAGCGAAATCAGAAATATAAGCGTTTCACGCTATAAACACTTTATAAAAACGGATTCATACAACAATTAACAAATTGAGTTCGGGAATGAGTTAACCTAAAAATTGCTAGAAAAAATATTATTATTGAAATAACGGAACCTTGCAACATGGACCAATCATGTTTAAACCAAAATGATATGACGTTCAAAAAGTGCGGAAACTTGACCTATTTATAAAAGTGAATTCATATTTAGCGCCGCAATCGAACTCCAAGTGAGTGATTCCTGAATGGGGCCCCAGATACGGGTTCTTGCGTTTCATATTCTTCAGAACAAAACACGCGGTACAAACGGATTCACCCTCCGTTAACCTTTAACGGTGTGCAAATCTCTTCGTTCTGCGTGCCATAATAAATGTAGGCACTTATGTCGATAATACACCAACCCACGTGCCGACGTTTCAACAACGCCATGCCTTATTCGTATTCCACAACGGAGCGCATTCGCGCCGTAAATTGTTCCGGAACTGACGCGGACGGCTTTAAATCAAGTCGTCGGCCATTCCGCCCAGTCGGGATCTGCAACTCGAGATAAATCCGTCAGGGCCACAGATGTCGGGACTGACGGATCCGCGAATAAATACGTCATAGGGCGGGACTGACGCACCGGAGTGTTTTGATGCCGTTAGGACAATTTATTAGAAGGCATTCGGCTAGTGCTGGACAAGCGGGGATTGGATATTCCGAGATTTATGGATCGTTTGAAGAATTATTGGTTCTTCCTAGGGCTCGGTGGCCAAAAGTCTGTCCAAGCAAAACGTTGACGACCAAGCGGTAGAAATCTGTTTTGTTAGATTTAAACGTTCCAGGCAATAGTTCAATGCACAACTTATCCGAAGACAAATCATGTTATGATTACGACATTTTTAACGATAGTTAAAGATAAAAGTTATGCATATGATAACAGACATCACGATTAGCAAAATACTGAAAATGTTTTATAAATGTACAGAAACATTACGTTTTATCTTTTTGATAAAGGTGTGAAAAAAGTGATGAAAACATGGATTTTTTTCCGTATTTAAATTTTTTATTCAATTTTTTTTTATGTGTGATACCAGTACAAGATAATCAGGACTTTAGTAATAGAGGCCCTTTAAGTGTCGATTAAAATAAATCCGCACTTGGTGAAAATCAGGATCACTCTTTTAACATTTCCAAAACTGTCTAAACGCCAAATCGGCACAAACGTATCTTCATCATGTTTAAACAAAGCCCCTAAATATTTGCTTTGGCTCTTCTAATGTTTGCTATTCAAATGTAGTGAGAATTTTAGAAACACTAGAATGCCCATATTTACCTTTGCATTTGCGTTGGAACGGTCACTACATACATTTTTAATAATTATTAATGGGATTTTAATCAACAAAAAAAAAAAAAACTTAACTTTCTTTGAATATCCTATTAAAAAAAGGTACACTTTCCATACATTTTTTTTTTTTTTTTTTTTTTTTTTTTATGAAAAACCGGTATGGGGGGCTGTGCTGAGGACCAAAGGTGCTCAGAAAAGCCAAAATCACCTCGCCTCGCGAAACCACGCTCAGCGAGGCGCCATGCCAGCGGATTTGCGGACTATGGCTGGGCTATCGAGCTTATTCAAATTACGTTTGAAGACTCCCAGGTTATAGGTATGAGGAAAGGCATCCGCCGGTAGACAGTTCCATATCCTGGCGGTGCGGCAGAGAAAAGAGTTTGAGAAACGGTTCGTTCTCAAAAGCCTAATGTCAACCACAAGGGGGTGCTCTGATTCTCTGCGGCGGGTGCTCCGGATATAGGTAGGATGGGGAGGAATGAGGGATGCAAGTTCCACAGAGCAACGTCCATGGTAGTACCTGTAGAACAGACTGAGCGACCCCACAAACCGTCTGTGGCTCAGTGACTCCAAGCCAGCGGTGATTTGTGGGTCCCCAACTAGACGGACCGCTCGGCGCTGAATTGAGTCCAAGGACGCCAACAGGTACTGGGGACTGCCTTCCCATATATGGCTACAGTATTCTATCACCGGCCTTATCTGTGATTTATAAAGAAGAAGTAGTTGTACCGGTGAAAAGAACCTTCTGCAACGGTATAGGATCCCCAGTTTCTGCGATGCAATTTTGGCCTTGGCTTCAATGAAACGCCGAAAACCCACGTCTTTGGAGATGTTGCAGCCCAGTAGGTCCAGGTGATCCGAGACAGGTACTACGTTGCCTTGGAAACTTGAGAGGAGCGGAAAGGGTTCTACCTTGGCAGAGAAAACACAGCATTGGGTCTTGCGAACGTTGAAGGCGACAAGGTTCTCCTGGCCCCAGTTGGCTACTTTATCGAGAACAGCATCTACCTTATTTACCACAGAACGTTGCGCCTCGATGGGCTGTGCATCTCTGCTCCTCCAATCCCTGACATACCCCTCATGCTCGGTGCTGTCATCAGCGTAACTGTGTATCATGCCGAGGGACAGTAAATCGTTAATGAAGATTAAAAATAGCGTTGGTGACAGCACCGAGCCCTGTGGTACACCAGCCCCAATCGGGAAGTCGTCCGAATTCGCACCATCGATGGCAACGTACAAGGAGCGGCCCGACAGGAAGCTGGCGATCCATGAGCAAAGCTTGGGGGGAATGCCGAAGGACGGGAGCTTGCCTAGTAGGCCCCGGTGCCAAACACGGTCAAAGGCTTTGGAGATGTCCAATGCCACTGCCAGCGACTCCCCAAAGTTGTCCAGTCTTTCGGCCCATATATGCGTAACGTACGTTAGAAGATCTCCGGTTGACCGCGCTTTTCGGAAACCGTACTGCTTGTCATCCAGGAGTTTATTCGCTTCTAAGTACGCTAGGAGCTGAGAGTTGATAAGGCGCTCCATAACTTTACACAGAAGAGAAGTTATCGCGATGGGTCGATAGTTGGAGGGGCTCGCTGGATCGCCCTTTTTTGGTACCGGTTGGACTGAGGCTCTCTTCCAGCAAGAGGGAACGATACCCCGGGTAAAGGAGAGACGGAAGAGACGGGTGATTATCGGTGTCAGCTCAGGGGCACACTTCTTGAGCACAATGCCTGGAATGCCGTCAGGACCACTACTCTTCGAAGTGTCTAACGTCCTCAAACATTTGAATACCAGTCTAGGGTGCATCCTCGGCTCCTTCATCGAAAACCCACAGTGTGATATCGAGGGAGGGGCTGCACCCTGGTCATCCAACGTTGAGTTAGACGCGAAAAGACGAGCAAAAATATTCGCCTTCTCCTTCGCGAGGATAGCGAGTGATCCATCAGATCGTTCCAGGGGAGGTGTAGCAGAGTGGCAGAAGTTACGACGGATCGAATTGGCGAGAGACCAGAATGCACGGCTGCCTGACGGGCAGCGCACTAGTCTCTCGCCAATTTTATGGTCGTGCTTAAACTTGGTCATAGTCAGCGTTCGCTTGCAAGACTTGGAGGAGGTATTGAGGGCACGCCTTGCCACAACGGTTCGGTCCAGCAGCCATTGTCTATAGGCCTGGTTTTTGGCTTCAACCGCGAGACGACATTGGGGATTGAACCAGGGCTTGTTATTGCCACCCACTGGTACAACAGAGGATGGAATAAAGTAATCCATACCCTGTTGTAACAGCTCCGCAATAGACTCGGCGCACCTCGATGGGTCCGAAGTGGCAAAGCAGACCTCCTGCCAAGGGAAGGTTCCAAGGAAAGAACGGAATTCTTCCCATCGTGCTGACTTGTAGTGCCATACTTTGCGTGTACTGGGCTCACGTCCAGTCGCGAGAGACACCGATGGCACTGTACAGGATACCAGGCAGTGATCAGAGCCTCCAAGTGGCGCTTTCACATTTACCTTATATCCTGCCGGTTCAGAGGTCAGCACAAGGTCCAGCAAGCTAGGCTTATGCGCAGGATTGTCGGGAATGCGGGTATACCCCGAAACCAACTGCGACAATCCATGAGCTATGGCCAAGTTGTAAGCTTCCCTACCGGGGTGATCGGTGACGGTGGAGCCAAGCCACTCCTTATGTTTGGCGTTGAAGTCGCCAACCATCACGATTTCGGCCGTAGGAAGCTCTTCGAGCAGTTTGTCCGTCGCTCTGCTGAGGTACTCGAAGAGTGCAGAGGTTTCGTTGACACCGAGGTTGGGAGAGCGATACAGGCCAGCATAAATTCTCACCACGTGGGTAAGATTCACACGGACCCATATCACGGGGAATCGGGAGTCTTCAATATGGCTAAGTCTTTTGACGGAGACATCAGATCGACCATACAAGCAAACACCACTCTTGGGCATAAAGCGATCGTAAAGAGAATACCCAGGGACAGTGAGATCGGATGAGTCTGCAGGTTGGCAGATTTGAGTCTCCGTCAAAAATAGGAGGTGGGGTTTTGCCGACTCTAAATGATGTGAGACGGCAACAAAATTTGAGCGCAGACCTCGAATGTTAGCGAGGTCAACACGAAAAGGGGAGGAAGTTTTGGGGGGTTTATTAAAAACCGCAGTGGAACGTTTTCTTTTTGATTTTTGTGCCATGGGTTTTTAAAAGGATTTTTTTTTGTTTCAAGAGGCATAGAGGAAAGAACAATTCAGAGAGGCGGTTATGCCATCACACACACTAGTTAGCACGGCTGTACGGCAGCCGCGGAGCACGGAAGGGCCCCCAGACCTCTGCGTCAGGAAAACAGCGGTATCCCCACCGTGTACCACACGGACCGCTGAGTCCATCTACAGACTATTCGCCGGTTGGCCCGGGGCAGCCTCCTCACAGTGGTTGATGTGAGGTTCGGGCCCCCTACTAACGTGACTAGTGCTATGCTAGTCTCGGCGGGCAGGCTGCGATACCCTGTTTCTCTGGGTCTCCCTGATCTCCGCGACTCCTGGACAGCACATTGGCTTCAAAGGGAGAGTGTGTACAGCATCCACAACTCCAAGCTGTCGATCCTCTACGCAAGTCCACCAGACCGGCTAAGTGGCAGCTGACCTCCAAGTGCAGCGAGCTGCATCAGGAGTGATTGCACCGACACCCTGTGGTACTCACCCGGACGACATGGTGGAGGACCTGTCTACCACGTAGTTGTTGTTCGTTTGGCACTACCCAGGAGACACGTGTGGCATTTCAAAGTGCATATTAGCAGCCACGGACGCGAACAACTCCATCCCCCAAAAATATAGTAATTCATATATTTAGATTTTATAAAGAATCAAATGTTCCGTATGAAAGTGGAAAAGTTGCATGTGATTGAACATAGATGACAACGCCCATGGGCTTTCGGACTTTCAGGGGGCTGCTAAAAACCATGCCTAGTCCTTCTTGACACCTTGTTTGGAGGACCCCAGATTGTACTTTTGGAGAAATTCCTCGGCAGGTGGTCGATTCCATAGTTTACCGACCCTATGGATATAAAGGATCTATAGGATCGGTTTGTTCTTATTCTTGTATGTCGACAGTGAATGGATGCATTCCCTGCCAGTTCCGCATTGAGCTATGGTGGAAAAGGGAGGTTGGGACAGCGTTATGCAGCTCCGACGAGCATTTTCCATAGTAAAGACACATATAACACAGAGAGACCCTACCTCCTTTCCGAGTTGGAGGGTCTCCAAATTCAGGGACGCACGACCCGACAGAGTCCAGAGCCAATGCGGTACTAAGCTGAGCCGTCCCACAATTGCGAACAACACTCCACGCAAGAAATCAATCAACATTTCACAAATGTATCTATATAAACGCGAAAGTTTGTAAGAATGGATGTTTGTTACTCTTTCACGTAAAAACTACTGAATGGATGTTAATGAAACTTTACAATAATATAGCTTATACATCAGAATAACATATAGGCTACAATGTATAAAGAAATATTTTGTGAATTGTCCAAAATATCAAGTAAGTAGGAAACAATCTAGCCTTTTGGACCAGCCCTTTGGGTTACTACCCAGCATACAATTTAGCCCGATATCATTCCGAAACGACATTGACCCGAGCGGAGCCGGGTACCTCAGCTAATAAACTATATTTCCAACGGCAGTTTCGTTGGAAGGCGCAGCTGCGGGGTAGTGTAATATTGTGCATCTAAATGGAATGATTAGCGCGGAGGCTTCGTTTCTCTGTCCGTATCGGAGCTCCACATGTGTCTTGCGGTGAGCCTGATAGATTGGAGTATTGTGGCGCAGATACTAAAGCACGCCGTATGGCCGATCGCTCGATGGAAGATTACAGTCAGCGAGTATGGAAGGAAGGGAGTGGTTTGTGCAAATACCCTGACGGTAGCGACGGCTATCAGCTCGCTTACGAATGGGTTTTTTATGTACCTAACTAATGGTATTAGCCCAATAGCTCGCATTCTCTAAGAAATTAGGTGCCATTTATGAGCACGGCTACATTGAACTGCATGGAAAACAGGCACAATTTTACATTACCACTTCGACCATCTTGTCATGCCAAGGTACCAACCTGGGCGGGGTTAGCCCTATCACCTTTTTTTTTTTTTATGAAAAACCGGTATGGGTGGCTGTGCTGAGGACCAAAGGTGCTCAGAAAAGCCAAAAACACCTCGCCTCGCGAAACCACGCTCAGCGAGGCGCCATGCCAGCGGATTTGCGGACTATGGCTGGGCTATCGAGCTTATTCAAATTACGTTTGAAGACTCCCAGGTTATAGGTATGAGGAAAGGCATCCGCCGGTAGACAGTTCCATATCCTGGCGGTGCGGCAGAGAAAAGAGTTTGAGAAACGGTTCGTTCTCAGAAGCCTAATGTCAACCACAAGGGGGTGCTCTGATTCTCTGCGATACCTAATAGGAGAAGTGGGCCAACAGTTTTACATTGATTCCACACCCTGGAACAGCTCACATGTGTGACAAACTGGACTTATCCAACTTAAAAAAGAGTAATAAAGTGATACATGAACGGGGGGGATTTGAACCCATACTTCTGGCATGCAAGGCAGGTTCCCTCGCCACTAAGCTAGGATCCGATCACTCCTGATGCTCTCGAGTTCCAACGACACTTGAGAATTTCACAGGACCTCATTAAGTGCAAAGAGCATTCGATGTTGCCTGTCCCGAATTCGTAAGCATTACTCGTATCACTAATAAGCTACCACAGAATATATATAAGATTACATCCAGTAGCTCATATCTAGCAAGTCCCGATTTCGTGCACCTGTACAAGCAAATTTCGCTTGTATGTGCTCTAAGCTAGTTGCGCGGTGTTGAATCGTCGTGAAAAGTCCTTCGAAGCCATATTTTTAAAATCAGCAGCGCTCCGCCAATATTGAAGTGACAACCCCGGTACTCGTGTTTATCTAAAAAATCGCCGGAGTTGAGCTACTGCTGTGGCCTCGATCTCACGGCTATAAATCTACTGTGACGCTACGCTGCCGCTGCTGTGTGGATGAATTACGGTTGCCACTTCCATCCTTCCTTACTCTATGATTAGAGTGGGCTCGATTATTGCTTAAGCAGGAACAGAGGTTGATGAGATCTATTAAAAAAACTTTAATACTTATCAACTGAATAGTGGTTAAATCTCGCATTCTTTTTTTTATTTATTTTGTTTTTTTCTCTGCTTGGTTTTGCTGCCGTTATGTTAGCACAAATATATATAATAATAAGGAAGGGAGGAATTGTTCTTATATTTTTAATGTCGACAGTGAATGGATGCATTACCTGCCAGTTCCACATTGAGTTATTAACTGCATATAAACACGGATTTTTTTACAAAGCCGCTGCGACCTTTTTTCATCCGTTACGATGCTACCAAACCTACTGCCTAGCAAGTAGAAAATCAGACTTGGTTCTGAACTAAGGCATCACCTTAATACTCAACGAAGAGTTCCATATTCTTAGTGTATTCGCCAGAGTTTGACGTTTAAAATCTGCGTGGTAGGCGGACTAAGATGTGCGATTCCGAGTTTACTTTCCTCCTCACGTAATACACTCTCAAACAGTTTATTTAATCACGTCGCTCTACTGTCTAATCTGTGGTGCCACCTCTTCCGTCTGAAGAATTCCTTAGGCTACGTAAAGTTGGCCCGGTTTAGTATTATTCGCAAGACGCAAAATACAGTTACAGTAAGCTCGTCAATGTCAGTCAATTTTATATTGTGTCAGATTTAATAATTCGAAATTAGAACATTTATTTTTGACTCGCTCTTGTATCCGGTTTCGCCCGATAAATTTGATTTTGAAATACAATTACATTTACAGGCGTATTCAGAGTGGACGGACTAAATTTAATACGCCGGAGTAAACCGGTTCTTGTATGGTTAGTCCGGTGAAAATCTCGTTCTTAGTTTTGACAGGTCCTCTCTGAATACGATTTGTTCATGTTTAAGGGCCTGGTACTAGCCAAATCGCAAAGTTAGACGAGGCACCCCAAGTAAACTAACTAAGTCTGACGATTATAAGTATCATCCTTACAATATATGATTCCTTGTCTAGGAATCGAATGATTTTCGTTAATGTATGTTTCCTTTTTCTATACAAAATACATTGCGGAAACGGTGTCCATTTCCGAACTTTTTTGACTAAATGTAGAAATCTAAAAGCAAATGGAATTTTTTGTTTATGCATATATGCTGTTTTTGCTTATATCTAGAAATCGAATGACTTTCAGATTTCTAATGAGAAAAATCAACTTTTTTTGTTTTTATTATTATTTAAATAAATGATGGAATAAAAAAATATTAACAATCCATTATCAGTCTGGAGTTCTATTTGGATTTGCTGAAGCGTTTCACTACATATTTACATTTGTTAAAAAGTGCATTTGTATGGCGCGAGTAGTTGGCTGGTCCTAGCGCCTTAAGGTTAACTGTTTTCACTCAGAGTAACCAATTTAATTATTGCTATTAGAACGTTATGCAGGACGGTTGTTATTATAAGAATTATTTTATCGGAATTACAGTTATATTCACTAAATTCTTTTTTTTTAGGGTTCCGTACTTAAGTACCTGTTACTAAACCTCCGCTGTCCGTCCGTCCATCCGTCCGTCCGTCCGTCCGTCCGTCTGTCACAGGGTTGTATCTCATGAACCGTAATGGGTACGCAGCTGAAATTTTCACAGAGTGTGTATTCATTTTGCCGCTAATAAATAGGTAAAATTAAAATATTTAAAATTAAAGGGGGCCGTACAAAAAAAGTGATTTTCTTAAATACTGTGTTAGCAGGAGGCATTGATTACGGGAAGAGGGACTGTAGGAGACAAATTATGGGTATACAGCAGGTGGCGAAATTGGTTAGACGAAATACCCGCGAATGGTATGTTTTGCTGGTTCGGGTCCAGCCTTGCAGTATCTTCGTAAAGTAGTTCTTCTTACAGGAATCTTTCTTTAATTAATGTGTCCTTGCTTCACGGTCGATTACACATACATACATGTCACATTTCTTGGAATAAGCGTAAAATACGTAAAAGTATTTTTACTTTGAAAGATTCACCGAAATTCCAAGCATGATCCCCAGGAGACTGCACTGTGAGGTATGGGGGCGGCGCGGTGTCACTCTCTTTAGTCTACATTATCCCTGCTATTTGACTGTACAGCTGTCCCCTTCCCGAATGTCCTGTGACTCGACAAGCCGAACCATTATTGAAAACGAAATCGCCTCTTCACATTAATGGCCGACCACAAACCTTCGGTGATAAACATGGCGATGTAACGGTCCTGCGCAGTGTCCATGAAATTGAATAAGCTGCAACAAAAGTGAATAGATTGCCTTTGTTTAGGAGATCTCGTAAAACAGATGCCACTAGACTGGGGTATAATTTGTGAACGAGCTGATACTGTAATACGCAGACGTATAGTGCACTGAGTGTAGTAGGTTTGAGTTTTTATTTTAAAGAACTGAAAATTAATGGCTAACAGCATGGATACATTGAACTCGATGGAAAATACGATATATTTTTATAGTCGTTCCGACCATATTAAGGTAATTTAGTTAGTAGGAAAGGTACCTACAAGAGTTCATTAAAATTACTGCGAAAAGTATGAGGTAAATCTAAAGTTGTAAACCCGTACACGTGCAACTAAAGTTGGTCAACTTACAGCAATTGCTGGCGATTTCGACGTCATTACAACATCCAGCAATGTCCAGCAACATAGTTTATCGGCAATCATGGTTCTCCAATGGAACAATTAGTTGCCCGAGTGTGAAGAGCAATGTGGAGCAATATCCAGCAATTCGGCAATAGGTGCTTACACGAAAACTCCTGTGGAGCAATTTGTTGCCAGTCATAGATTATTCACACATTAGATCCAGTTAGCATGATACTAAATGCAACTAAACGTCAGATTTAATCACACGTTTGTCTGTTCACGCACCGAGTTAATTGATCATGGTAACCCCCCTGGTACGTGTTAACGCCGGAATCACACAAAATTGTACCAATTTTTCTATTATCTCATAACACTAACGCTCGAAAATGGAGTAATCCATTAGCGAACTTTGCCTTCTGTACTTTGCATGTTCCCGTGTCGGGGAGCCGTCATCTTTGCTCATTAACGCACCAGAAAACTAAACGAAAAACCTATTCCCCCAGAGAGTTTTGCTTTAATATAAAGATTTATGATCAAATCAATTTCAGGTGATACGAAGTTCGCCGGGTCAACAAGCCATAGCTTCGTATATCGGCATAGCCATAGAGGCAGGTTCTGAAATAGAATCCAGTATATGTAAGTGGGATTATAACTATCCAACTTAAGTAACGGAATTAACATATACTATATGTAACTGGAAAATCATCGGGGCGAACTCATTCGCGGGCACAGTACAAAACCGTGCTGTTGCGCTCTGGGACCTGCTCTGTTTCAAAGAAAAAGACAGGCTTCGTGATGAGGAGGATGCAACGTGTCCACAAAGCAGACATAGCAATAAGCCAAAACAACTTATAGCTAAAAGCAAATCCAATAAAAACCAATTTCATTATAAATCTTCATGAATTAAACTAGGTCTGGTGACTGATATTTTTAAGAAGTTTTTATTTTATCGTTGAGTAATTCACCTCTAATGTTGTTGTATAAAACGGGCGAAAAATCGAACTTTAAATCCTAACACTATTTTACAATGCTTATGGTCATCAGAAATATAGTTCTATCAAATAAAGCTGTTTTGAGTATAACGTTGGATCTCTGACAAGAAATTTATATATATTATCTTTCCACGTTTGTATGGGGAGCTGAGCGGGAAGGTGTTTACAAACATATTTTTTTTTAAATATAAGCAACTCATTAAAACCGTTTTACGGTCGTACACTACACAAGATACATACACCTTCCACCGGTTTTAATTTTTAACCGACGCCGCTGAGATAAATTAAAAATCAACCCAAAATATTGGAGGTTAGCGTCATCTTCCAAGTGTAGGTCCTATCACAGCCATCACGCTATGGGCAAGCTGCCTACCCTCCAACGAGGCGGATGTGGCGTGAGTGGTTGGCGATTTTTCGTCATAAACATATTTTATTGGCAATTCTGCGTGGAGATGCATCCGCTATTTACTGCCCATTAACTAGCGGAACTGTCGGCGTAATTGAAAAGGGAGTCTGGAACTAATTCGTGGAAGTCGGCGATTTCTAAACTTCGCGGGTGAAATCTATTTTTCTTAGAAATGATGTGTTTGATCAGTAACTGCCGTGCCGTAACTTATGCATAGTAATATTCGATAATTCACCCTATATACAAAACATTTATACGTTTCGGTTGGCCTTGATTTATTTAGATGGCTTAAAACGACATTTGACGTGCTGTAATACAATTTTGTAAATTATCCCGAAACGTTTTTGGTCTGCACATTCGAACTGAAGCCGGATTCGAACATGCGATGTTCAAGATTTATAATTATTTATTTATACATCTTAAAAAGATGTTTAAGATTAATAGTAATAATAATATTTATTGGCAGACCCAAGGTCCATAATTTGTCAATATTTTTACAAATAACCAAGACATTTACTAAAAAAAAACGAAAATTAAAATAACATCAATACAATCATTTAATAAGATAACATCAGCCACTTTTAGAGCGGCTCGTAGCCAAGTGGCGCGGGGACTGGCCTAGCGTACCAGAGGCCTGAGTTCAATACCAAGTGATTTCTCTTTCCGAGTTCGATAAGTGCATTTCGTCACGAATGCGAGCTGCTCCATGGTTCGGAATCCATGTAAAACTGTAGGTCCCCTTCCCCTACTAGGTGGTAGGGTTTAAGCCCGCCCGGGTTGGTACCATCGCATTGGATGAAAAGATTGTCGAATCGGCAATGAAAAATTGTCCGTGTTTTCAATCCAGTTTAAAATAGCCATGTAATAAAAAAAAACAATATTTGTTCAAAAGAATCTAGTCCGATTTTAAAGCTGTTTTAATATAATTTTGGAACTCTAATGAGAAATGTCCGTATGATTATCTTTACCCGTTTGTATGGGTAGATGAGTGGTCAAAAGTATGAAGCTACAAACAATAACTGTATTGGCGAGCACTATGTGTTAAAATAATTTATAAAAACCGGCCAAGTACGAGTCGGACTCGCACACAAAGGGTTCCGTACCATCGTACAAGATTTAACACAAACACGTTTTTTGTATGGGGACACCCTTTCATGTTTATTATTATTAAATTTTACCAATTTGTTTTTATAGCGGCAAAATAAATACACACTCTGTAAAAAAATCAGCTGCTCACCTATTACGGTTCATGAGATACAGCCCTGTGATAGACGGACGGACGGACAGCAGAGGCTTAGTAATAGCGTTTCGTTGGCACCCTTTAGGTACGAAAACTTTAAAATCACGTATTTTGCACGGGGAGCTTCTTTATTTTTGATTATTTTTAAATTTTACCTATTTGTTGTTATAGCAGCAAATAAATATACACTCTGTGAAAATTTCAGCTGCCTATCTAATACGGTTCATGAAATACAGCCTTGTGACAGACTGACGGACGGACGGACAGACCCTAAAAAGGTTTCATGAGATATGTTATTTTATGGCATAGCGCTAAAAGTTACCAATTGGAACAATTATCGAATTCCAGCATATTTTTCGAACTGTTTTATTAGATTCGATTTATAAATGCTGTGCTCGGCCATACAGTAAGTTTCTAGCTTCACTTTTGTAGTTAAGGCAGTAATAGCTGCAAATTAACGTGGCGCCATCTAATCTGACGCACACACTCCCTTAACTGATCGCTGTGTAAATTAATTTGTTTACGGTTTTTTTTTTTTTTGGAGTATTAACTTAGACTTTCTGTGTTTGAATAAAAATACATTGAACTACATTCCAATAGTGTTTTTCCATCATCTGAAATAGAGACAAGCTTACACGTTCACTAAGAACATAAACCCGTACTCACATCCCGTTGGCTTTGTCCTGTGTATCCGATAAAACGTAATCCTTAGCGGCTTAACGAACGGTAACTCTGATTTATATTTTGCATTTTACGAAGAGAACATTTTTTTTTCCGAACCCTTTGTCATCGGATATATTTTGGATTATTTATTATTTTTTTCCTGTAATATTATAATTGGTGAATCCGAGAAGAGTTGTCTCTCATTAGAGGTCCTCATTAGTTAGTACGGAGCCCTCGAAACTAGATACTTCGCTTAATTACTGCCGCAGCTACGGAACTCTTCGTCCTGTACACTTTAACGATATTGCGGCTGGAGTGTGTGCTTGTTATTTTTAAAGCTGTGTCGAGCTTTGAGGTTATTTTTTATAAGTAATAGTAAAACCTCAAACCTAGCCTCGTAGCCTAGTGGCGCGGGGACTTGCCGTGCATACCAGTGGTTTCTGCGGTTCAATGTATGTATTTTATTCAAACTCAGAAAATCTGAGTTATTACTCCAAAATGAAAGAAAATTGTAAAATCATGAATGTACACAGCGATCAGTTAAGGGGGTGTGTGCATCCAATTAGATGGCGCTACGGTAATTTACTGCTATAACTCCAACGCCCCGTTGCACCACTTTTTTTCTCATTCTAAGTTGGATAAGTGCAGTTCGTCGCAAATGCGAACTGCTCCATGGTTCAATACAATCCATGTATCACTCCTCTTCCCTTACTAGGTGGTAGGGTTTAAGTGCGCCCAGGTTGATACAATCGCATTGGATGAAAAGATGGTCGAAGCGGCTATGAGAAATTGTCCGTGTTATCCATCCAGTTCAATGTAGCCGTGCTCATAAAGAGAAAGTTCTGGAATGATACCTAATTCCTTCGGAAATGTGGTATATTGGGCTAATATCATAACGGTAGTTGTGTGGTATTAGCCATTCATGGCAGGTTGCATAGAAAAAAATATAAGTGGCTACGCGCCACCCCTATACGTACAGGTTTCGTATCGATGATATCCGTCCCATGCTCGCTGGCTAGAGTATATCATTATTAGATTAGATTAGATCAATATTAGGGAGCCGTGCTATATAAGAAATATAAGAAATATCCTGGGATAGAACCTAATTTTTCACAGTAGGTGTGTCATTAAACATTCATGTCCAGATCCATAAATGAAAATATTCATGAAAAAAAACATCAAGGAAGTTTTAAGACTCACAATTCTCTCCATTAAGCGGTGAAACGCCCTCTGAATTAATGCATAGCAAACGAGACATCCTGAGGATAAAGCGAGCGAAATGAAAACATCACTCAACCAAATTCGTTGCAGCAATCGGTCTTTCAGGATACATATTTCATAAAACCCCTCTCAAAGGGACTGGAGTGCCTCGTTTTTTCGTAAGGGCTGTAAATGCGCACGTCTGACTGGAGGGCACGCCGCGAGTACCCATACTGGCACTCAGTGCGCGCCGCTTGCAAATGCGAAATGTATAAGTGTGGAGAAAAAAACAGTAGAGTGCGCATTTGACCCGCGCTTATATGGTTCCGTTTGCTCGGAAAACGTTCAAGCAGGCATTCGAACATTCTTTTAGCCATTTGAATTCAAATGCAGTGGTCCTAAAAACCATATTTTGCACATTATTACCAAATAATATACATCAGAAAATAATTAATATTCGAGAATTTGTTTGAATGTTTCATATTCGCAGTCAATGTCCGCAACGCAGATGAACCGTTAAATAAATGTATGCAGGTATAATCTTAAATACTGTGTTGGTAGGAGGTATTGATTACGGGAAGAGGGACTGTAGGAATTCCAAATTATTGGTATACAGCCGGTGGCGAAATTGGTAGGCGCAATACCCGCGAATGGTATGATTTGCTGGTTCGAGTCCAGCCATGCTGTATATTCGTAAAGTAGTTCTTTTTACTGGACTCATATTTTAATTACTGTGTCCTCGCGCCACGGTCGATTATAAATACATAAATACATATCACATTACTTTTTGAGACTATGTTTTGTTTAAACATAATTTTTCAAAAAAGTGTTTTATGTTCGAAGCGTAAATACAGAAAAATCTATGGTACCTATGGTCGTCAAATTTTGAAGCTGCTAATAATTATATGACTGTTTAAATAGGTTGGCAGGCTCCGCTCGGGTCAACGTTGTTTTGGACATTTCCCCCAGCGGAGTCCCGTAAAATGTGGTCAGGACCGTTGCGGGCGCGGGACTCAACAAAGTTTCATCGCAATCGGATGAGTTATTTTGGAACGCATACAGGTCAAAACATATCTCCACACAAACTTTGCGATGCCTGTTCATCCCTTTAGGGGTTGAAGTTCAAACAGTCCTCCTCTTCGCTCAGGAGTACTCAGTAAATATTTTTTCAATGTTGTTAATCCCTAAAGCTGGTTTTCACCATATTTATTGCAATATAGTAAGAAAGTTCCTAGTCAATGCTTAAGCTAATCAGCAAATCGTCAAAATTGGTCTTAGTCGAGCGGTTATATTTACAAAAAAACCCGCCAATTACGAGTCGGACTCGCGCTTGAAGGGTTCCGTACCATCGTACAAGATTTAAAACACATTTTTTGTATGGGACCCCCCTTTAATTTTTATTATTTTTTTATTTTACCTATTTATTGTTATAGCGGCAAAATAAATACACACTCTGTGAAAATTTCAGCTTCCTAACTATTATGGTTCATGAGATACAGCCCTGTGACAGACGGACGGACGGACGGACGGACGGCCGGACGGACGGACAGCGGAGGCTTAGTAAATGGGTTCCGTTTTCACCCTTTGGGTACGGGACCCTAAAAAGTAAGGAAACAGAAACAAAATGTTATCTACTTTTTTTGCTCTAAATATGCCAAGAAATATCTGGCTTCCGCCGCCGTTTGACCGTACCTACGAGTTATTGTTGTTCAGATTTACCCTAAAGAAGAGGGGAGATACTATAGTAGACTGGTGCCTATGCTATGGTTTCCAGCGCTTAAGGTCGGCCCGTAAGCACCTGAAAATTTCGCCTCCCATACAAACGTAGTTTACTAATAATTTGAAAACCACTATTCCAACTTATTTGATATTTGGTATCATATATTAGGCTACAAATATCTGTGTCTGCATGCCTTTGTTTTTTCGGTAAATGTATTCTTGGTCAAACCACAGAGAAAACAAAATTCGTATGAAGATTTTCTTTTTGCATTCATTTCATTCGGTTTGGATTTTTCAAAAAAACAAAAGCATGCAGACACAGATATTTGTTACCTGATATTAGATATTAAATATCAATTTAATTGGAATAGCGGTTTCCAAATGATTAGTAAACTACGTTTGTATGGGGGGCATAGCTTACGGGCCGTTCATAAAGTAATACAAGTGGTCCCACAGCATTTACTTCCATGCAAGTCGTAAGAGGCGACTAAGCCCCGGTTGCACGAAGAAACGGCTGAGTTTATCAATGTTCATACACGTCACTTTTAGAGAACCGCATAGAGTTTCTTCCATACTGTCCACACAAAGTGACGTGTTTTTGATCTGAGGTTGATTTTGGTTTTTGTTCTTGTGATTCCAAAACACTTTAGTTCTTCTTCTTTACGTACTAGATGGTAGGGTTCATTCCGCCCGGATCGGTACCATCGAATTGTATGAACGATGGTCCAAACGGGAATGAAAAATAGTCCATGTTTTATATCTAGTTTAATTTACCGTACAACATAAGTAACATCCTGGCATGGCACCTAGTTCCCGTGTTGTTTATTGGGCTAATATGATAAAAGAAGTGTTATTAGCTATTCACGTTGATTTACAAAATAAAATATTGACCCCCACAGTCGGGCTCCCCATACAACAGTAGTCCCATACAAATATGGGAAGCGATTTTTTTTAAGCTCACGCACCGACGTGACGGAGTAAGCCCTGGTTGCACGAAGAGACGGCCGAATTAATCAATGTTCAAACACGTCACTTTTAGTGAACCGCATAGAGTTACTGTCCATACAAAGTGACGTGTTTAATCGTACGTTGACGTTGATTTGGATTTTTTGTCCTTTTGTGCACTCGGCCCTAAGTGGTGAGAAGAAGAGAAATCATTGTTTTATTGTTTATTCATCATCCATAGACAGTACACATCACTCGGATTTTTCATATTTTATCGTTAGCCAGTTCGGCAATCCCAGCGAAGAACTGGCAAGAAACTCCGCTGGTTTTTTTTTGTGTGCCTGTCTCGTTCACACTCTTTGTGTGAACGAGATGCAGTGCCATAATGTACTCTCTCATCGAGGGGGCGCGGCAAATAGTACTGTTAATTAGTACGATTAATTAGTACGATGAATACTGACATTTATGGCCCGACGAATCAGTTCTTAATGCGAGTAAAATATTAAAATAAATGTATGGATTTGTTTCGAGACCCCGGAACCCTATAAGCGTTACATTAGTAATGCGCGGCGTGCCGTGCGACGCGTGACAAATGGAACTCGTCATTCCGAGTTGCTTTTGACACCTGCGCGGGAAAGCAATATCTACCTGGCAATACTACTCAGCCGTCCTGTGAACCGTGATGGCAGCACTGAAGTGGGATGTGCGCATTGGGGTACGCTCAACGCGGCAGAATTGAGCGGGTCGTAGCCTAGTGGCGCGGAGACTAGACTAGCATACCAGAGGTATGGGTTCAAATCCTCGCCCCGTTAATGCACCACTTTATTTCTCATTCTGAGTTAGATAAGTGCATTTCGTCACGAATGCGAACTGCTCCATGGTTCGGAATCCATATAAAACTGTAGGTCCCCTTCCCCTACTAGGTGGTAGAGCTTAAGCCCGCCCGGGTTGGTACCATTTCATTGGATGGAAAGATGGTCGAAGCGGTAATAAAAAATTGTCCGTGTTTTCCATCCAGTTCAATGCAGGCGTGCTCATTAACAGAAAGTCCTGGCATTGCACCTAATTCCTTCAGCAATGCGATGTGTTGGGTTAGGTTAGGCAGGTTAGGTTATCATGACTGTGTTATTTAGGAATCCATGCCCAGTTACTTAAAAACAAACATACAGATGGACAAAAAATGATCCACAATTGGTTAGGTTTTTTTCATTTCGAGGTAAGGAAACCTAGAAATTACCCGCACTCGATTGTCTTCCGATATAGCAAATTAATAAGTAACTAATAATCCTTGCGTGCAGTTCATTCGATGCTTCTCCTTAAATATATCTCCTTTTGTGTTTCATCATAGTCTAATCTTTTTTTTTTTTAGATAGACCCCGAAATTAATAAAAAATCGTCCACCTAAAAAGGCTCTTCGCCTTTAGTTCAAGTGTGAGTTAAATTAATGGCATTAGATAGCTGAAATCCTTCCGAACTCTAAAATCTACGAGCAAATTCCCTCTAATTTCGTACCCACGCTCGAATGTCCACTGCGAGTGTTTTTAGTTTTCCATTTTTCATGAGCGGCCTCTTGTCGCGAGCCAATTCGATTAGCTTGATTGGTCGCTTGATTGGAGCCACGTTGTAGCTGACAAAATTGCTTTTCAAATCCTAATCAATTCCAGAGTTAAAAGTTACGAACAGCCGACTCGAATCTGACCCGTTTTAAATTGGTAGCGACCAATTTATCTGCGGTATGTACCAATTTATGCAAACACGTAGACGAAAACAGATAAAATACACGGTATAAATATGAATTGGTATCACTCAGGTATAGATAAAGGTTTCGAATCAAATCAAATCAAAAAAAAATATTGCATAAATAAAGTTAGAACTAGTACAGAAATGTAACTGTAAGCTAGGCTTGCGCTAGAGGACCAGCCATGACAGATATTATTCATTTGGTACACATTTGTACATTTACTTAAAACAGTAAGCAGGGTACGATTATGTAACAATATTAAAGAAATAAATATATGTAAAAGCGAATAAACCAAGTTTAGTAAGAGTGGGAAAATTAAATATTAACGATTTAGAAAAAATGCAGTTGTCAACAAATGGCGAATCAATATAACATGTTTTCGTGCTGCGAGGTTCCGGCGCGTAAAAAAATGCAAGTTGGCCATTTGGACATTTATTCCCGTGCAGTCGCAAGAGGCGACTAAGATGCCCGGATTGGTACCATCGCATTTGAACAACTGTAGTTGAAACGACAATTAAAATTGACCATATTTTTCATACAGTTCAAGCTCATATGTAATTCCTTCGGAGATTTTTTGAACTTTCGTTCCAAAATTGTCTTACCACCTATCCGAAACCTCCTGCATGATCAGAATTTCATTGAGGAACTGAATTACGTAAAGCAGTTCTCCCCGGAAATATGGAGCAGGAATTAATGTGTGCACGTAGATTGAACAATTATTTTTTTTAAAACATTTTGATTAAACATTAACTAGCATATTTATTTTTTGTGTTAATATTTATATGTTTTAAAAAGCTTCCCTGCTACCAAGAAGATGTAGATAAAAATACTGAGTGTATGTCATCGAGCGGCTCGTAGCCTAGTGGCGCTGGGCCTGGCCTAGCGTACCATAGGTCTGGGTTCAATTCCGACATGCACCATTTTCTTTCTCTTTCTGAGTTCGATAAGATCATTTCGTCACGAATGCGAGCTGTTCCATTATTCGGAATCTATGTAAAACTGTAGGTCCCCTTCCCCTACTAGGTGGTAGGGTTTAAGCCCGCCCGGGTTGGTGCCATCGAAAATGTGCCATGAAAAGATGGTCGAAGCGGCAATGAAAAATGGTCAGTATTTTCCATCCAGTTCAATGTAGCCGTGCTTTATAGGGAAGGTCCTGGCATGGCACCTAATTCCTTAATTAATTTAATCCTTCGGAAATGTGGTGTATTGGGTTAATATCATAACGGTAATTGTGTGGTATTAGCCATCCACGTCAGGTCGCATAAAACAAACAAAAAAACTGTAACAATCCTGTCCTAAATATTTAAAGTTCCAACTATGGGAGTCCGAATTCCTTTAGCTTTAAGACCCAGACACTCGCTAAAAACGCCACACCACAGATCATGGAATGTGTTTCAGTCGCCACTCCAGTCGATTCTTACGCGTTGGCTACGCCGGCATAGAGCGGCTACTGAGCGGCTGGAGACAATGCAATCAGACGCATTGTGAGGACGAGATAGCCGAGACAGGAGTGACGGCTTTTCAAAGGCAGCCCGGCTGACGCGGCGGGGCGAGGCGGGGGGAGGGGGGCTGCCGGTGGCGTGTCTAAGGCGGGTTCCTTAGTTAGACCAGCACGACACATTTACATTTTACATTATATACAGTCCACTCGTTGCCGAAGCGAAGCACAATACTCGCTTCGGCAACGAGTGGAGCGAATATAAACTTTTATAACATATTATGTATGTACTTGTACAGCAGGCCTATTTCTGGAATTTCGCAATCAGGAATCAGGCTTTTATAGCGGTTTTCAAGGCGATCTTTTCGACGCAAACCCTGATTAAATTGAAATATCCGGAATATTTTCGTCAAGAAAATCGCTTTGAAAACCGCTAACCGCGGGTTTGTAGTCGCAGGATTCCTGATTACGGAATTCCTGGAATAGGCCTGCTGAACATTGTTTGCAGAACTGTACATGGATAGCTAAGTAATACCCCACCTGCTGTCGTGATATTAACCGAATACACCGCATTTTCTAAGGCATTAGGAGCCTTTACAGTATCTTTCCGTTATGAGCATGGTAACATTGAACTGATACGGTTATACCAACCCGTGCGGGTTGCCATTCGTCTTTACCTAAAAGAGGGATCAGGGTAGTCTATGTTGTCACCTAAATTGGCGTTACGGCAAACCAATCGACTGGCGTTTTCAAATGTATGGAGAAATTGAAGAGCGCGCGCAGCGGGCGTTAAGCGAACTAACATTTGCGAGTCCGAGCTTGATTTGACAGCTTACTCAACGTTGCCGTAAATACGTCGACGTTGCCGTTTACGTCCACTCCGCGTTTTCATACAAATCGGAAGTCCGCGTTTGACTTTGTCAGCTTGAAGAAGTAAAACCACAGAATATCTAGTAAAAACTTGTATGGAGTTTGGAGAAAACGCCAGTCGATCGGTTTGCCGTAAACGCCAATTTCGGTGAGAACTCAGACTGCCCACTCAGAGTTTTCAGGCCGAGTTCTCACCTAAATTGACGTTTACGGAACTTCGTAGACATGGAATGGAGGGATACAAACGGAGAGGAAACTAGGATAACGTCTAACTGTAGTTGGTTCGCTTTCGAATTCGCGCAACATCGAATATTTGTTGAACTCAATAGCTTCCTGTGAAGCTCATAGGAACTCGAGAAAATCGAAGTCAAAGCGTTTTTCTCGACGCAAATATGAGCCCAACGCCATATCAAACCGCATGTGAAGTAGGTGCAATGCCAGGACCTTCCTTGTATTGCAAGGCTGCTTTGAGCTGGGTGGACAGTTTTATTTTTGAACAATTTCATTTGCCGGTACGACCAAAATTATTTCAATGCGATCGTACCAACCCGGGCGGGATTAACCCCATCACCTAATGAGATAGGAAGGGGACCTACAGTTTTGCGTGGATTCCGAACCAGGAACGACGAAATCACCCTTTTATTACCTATTTACGTGCATCGACGTACCAACGTTTTAGATTATATCGATGTTTACGTGTCGGAACCCACACATAACAGTTTAGAATCACGTCAAAACTTTTACTGGATGAAATGGATCAATTTTTAAAGTGTGCCTTCATGACCAAATCTGAAACTATAAGAAACAGCGAAAAACACTCAAAGGAGTCATGGGTCAAATTTTGATAAAAACTAAAACTGCATTATTAAGATTTCAAAAAATGTATAGTGTATGGGTAACATATGAATACTTGAAAATATGTTTTTTAGGGTTCCGTACCCAAAGGGTGCCAACGGAACCCTATTACTAAGCCTCAGCTGTCCGTCCGTCCGTCCTTCCGTCCGTCCGTCCGTCCGTCCGTCTGTCACAGGGCTGTATCTCAGTAACCGTAACAGATAGACATCTGAAAATTTCACAGAGTGTGTATTTATTTTGACGCTATAACAACAAATAGGTGAGATAAAAAAATAATTAAAATTAAAGGGGGCCCCCATACAAAAAACGTTTTGCATTAATTATTTTACGATGGTACGGAACTCTTTGTGTGCGAGTCCGACTCGCACTTGGCCGGTTTTTTTTAAAATCATCACTTTAGTTTGCCGTCTATCATTACTTCACAGAAATTGTTCCTTGTTAGCAACACGGTTGGCTGGTGTAACAATAAATGATGTATTATTTCAATCAATTAGTTCGATTCCCGGCTATTTTTTTAAAATCTAGCAATGAAGATGTAGTTTTTATCAAAATGATCTCTCTTAAAAAATCCATTCGCTTTTTCCATTTTATGTTTTAAAGTGGAAATGCATGCCAGGTGTGCGGCTGCGTATTAATTGTTAATTTGGTATCATACTACGTGATTATTATTATTATTATTATTAAATTTTATATACACTAGCAGCTACAAGCTGATGCGTGTATTTTAATTATTGAGTGCACTGTATTAATTATTTTTGCAAGTAAAGTTTTTTTTCTAAGTTTAGTTTTTATTTATTGCTTCTCGTTTTTGATATTTGTCCAATTTGTTTTTAAAACTGTTCACTGAGTTAGCACTTATCACTTCTTCTGGCAATTTATTCCAAGTGTCAACAACACTGTTAGATAGGAAGTGCTTTCTCAGGTTTGAAGTAGTATTATTGCGGTTAAGTTTCAAGGAGTGTCCTCGAAGTCTCTCATTAGTATTTTTTGTATACATTGATTTAAGACTCGGTACATGGATCTTCAGTTCCTCGGTATTCTTAAATAAAACATAATTTGATTCATCAATACATTTATTTAAATCTGGGGATCAATGTTCTGTTTCTATAGTCATCATAGTCATGAGGATGTGGGTCAGGTAACATTCAATACTAATTCTTTGGGTACACGCACAACATAAATGTACTATGTACCTATGTAGTCATATTTTATATAAGATCTCTTGCATACATTTCTCAACAATGCTTTGACCGAAATACGATACATTGAGGTTACAGTAAATACATAATATTATTCATTGCTTAAGTAAGAAGGTCTTTAAATTCATTTTTGACACTTTGATTTACAGACGTTATGGCCGACAATGCGGAAAGAAAACTTAAGCAAATTACAGATTAAGGTTGTAAGTTGAACATTTTCACTTAGAATAACATGTATATGAACGTACCTATAATCCTTGCATGTTTAACAAAACATTGCCCTGTAAACATTATGTAAAACAAGGGTTTTAGCCTCTACAAAGATGCCCGAACTTCACACGAACATTTTTCATATATAACAGTTTAAGCATTTTCCTAAGTGGGTGTGTGCGTCAAAGTACATGGGTCGTCCGTAGTTATTTCTGCTATAACTCCCCAAAAATAGGAAGTTACGAACTATAACTGTAGTGGCGAGTACATTAAACGGTTCTGTATTTAATCTCATAAAATAAATAAAAAATAAGCTGGAATTTATCAGAAAATTCTGAGAATGTGAGCAAAAAGTAACCATTTACAATTAGCAGCTTTTTTCGCTAAGCCTTACAATGAGTTATTGCACAAATAGCAACGAACGGCTGCTGCGCCATCTACTTTGACGCACATACTCCTTAATTATTGTGATTTCATAATATTAGGGCAATTTTGAACATGTCCAGGCATTTGTGAGCCATATGCAGAGACTGCATCCATTTACAGTATTGGAAATATTGAATGTACATGAGGAAGAATCTAAATGGAGGTTGTACTATCTTTGTAATGACCCCGAGGTATCGTTTGCCTTGGCAGGACATCATGTGTTTCACACACATTATTGGAGTCTGTGACACCTGACCGTCTCTTTTTTTTTTTGTTAATTTGTCCGTTTGGACAGACACGGGTTTTTTTAACCATACAGCCTTGTATTGTTTTGTTTAATTACTTTATTTCTTCTGTAGTTTCTGAAATTAACTTTTATTTTGTTTTCTGGTTTCTGTAGAAGTGTGTATGTGGAGCGGGATTTCATTTCGTTTTTTGGACATTTTTAATAGATCGGTCATTAGTTCTTCTCTTGAATTTTGAAAAGCGGTGCACTAAAAAAAATGGGTTTTAAAATTTGTTCATACTGATCACAATGTGGGCAAGTGGCTGAATCTACCAAATTAATTCTATGGAGATGTTTTTGAAAGCGACAATGTCCAAAACGCACGCGAAATATGATTGTATAGAATTTTCTTGATCTTTGTCTTGTCTGTAGAAACCACTCAGTCACTTGAGTCTTTTAGGCCGCGGTCCGAATTGCGCTCAAACGCTGACAGCGTGAATACAGTTGGTGCGAATCACGCTGACAGTGCTCAGAGCCTCTAATCCGAACTACAAATCACTTATCGAAATTTCGGTGAGCTCTTCGATTCCGCCATTGAATAGAGCTGGCGAAATGTCCATGGCCAAATTCCAGCTCTATTCAATGGTGTAAACCTCTCAGCGCAATTCGGACCAACTGTTTTCAGGCTGTCAACGTTAGAGCGCAATTCAGACTGTGGCCTTAGTTGGATTTTGGTAGAGTCGACTGGCCAGTCGGATTTCTGCTTCGACTATTTATTTAAGGCTGTTCCGACCCATATAAAGTTGTTTGCACACATAACGCAAAAAGTATTGCACTTTAAGCCACGAATTAATAATAAAAGTTTAATATAGTCATATTACTTGCAGCGAAAACAATTTCACAATTTCAGGATTATTGGTTTTGTTACAATTTATTTAAATACGATTTTTATTTAACAGCGCCATCTAACGGTGTAAAATTTCTAATCGGCAATTACAACGAAACCATTAAACCTGAAATTGTGAATATGTTTTCGCTGCAACTACTATGGCTATATTTAATATTTTTGACGAATTCGTGCGTTAAAGTGCAATACTTTTTGCGTTCTGTGTAAACAAAAAAACATTGTATGGGTCGGAACATCCTTAACGAATTTTACTCACATAGAATACAATCTGGTTTACAAGGTGCCCTCAATGGTAAAAGTTTTTATCAGTGTATCAAATTGATTAGGCCAATATGGTGACTAAAATTTCCACGAGTTCCCATGAAAGTTCGATGAGAATTTGGCTGTTGAGAATTCTTCCAATATAAAGATCCAAAAATACATATCGACTTAGGTCGGGCCAAATCTATAGAAATAACTGGTTGATTTTTAAAATGGTCTTTAGTAATCGTAATTTTGGCGAATGAATTATGTGTATAATGTAAGTATTTAATTGTAACCTACATACTAACTTAGGAAATAATAAAGTAACCACCAAAATAACAGCAATTATTTAACTTCTAAGTGCTCTTAGCATTATAAAAATAATGTATTCTTATTGGCGAAGATAAATAAAATAATCCTATTCTGGAAATTGTGTTTTTAAAAACACATAACAAATTTAATAAAAGAGTATGTCACGGCTTCTTTAGGCTAACAATCTAAATATGTCTATCTAAATGTAAATATAATGTGCACAGAAACATCCATTTCATGGATTTCTAATAATTTCTAACAAAATCTACAACTAACAAGGTACAACATCACAACAGTAACATTAGGCGGTTTGTACGGAAATGCAAATAATGAATCAATAAATGAATAATTAAAATAGACTGAGTAGGCAGAATCTAAACACACAACTTAGGGATGTTCCGACCCATACAATGTTTTTTTTACACAAAACGCAAAAAGTATTTCACTTTAAGGTGGCCCAACCCGGCGGCCCTAACTCATTCGCGGGCACGGTACAAAACCGTGCTGTTGCGCTCTGGGACCTTCTCTGTTTCAAAGAATAAGACAGGCTGCGTGATGAGGAAGATGCAACATGTCCACAAAAAAGACAATATGCATAGTGTATGATTTGGTAAGATTTACGAAAATTTTAATTTCTAAACGACTTATAGCTAAAAGTAAACCACGACCGCTGTAGTAAAAAATCGAACAAAAACCAAATAGATTATAAATCTTGATTAAATAAGCTATGTCTGATGACTAATCTTTTTAAGATGTTCTTACTTTATCATTGCGTAATCCACCTCCAAATTTATTGTATAAAACGCGCGAAAAATGCGAACTTTCGGACCTTATAACTTAGAAACTAAACACAATTTTACAATGCCAATAGTCATCAGACATCTAGTTCGATCAAATAAAGCTATTTTGAGCAAAATTTTGGATCTCTGAAAAGAAATATGGGCGTGATCTTCTTTCCCCTTTTGTATGGGGAGATGAGCGGGATGGGCCACCTTAAGGCACGAATTCGTCAAAAATATTAAATATAGCCATAGTAGTTGCAGCGAAAACAATTTCACAATTTCAGGATTATTGGTTTTGTTACAATTTATTTAAATACGATTTTTATTTAACAGCGCCATCTAACGGTGTAAAACTTCTAATCGGCAATTACAACGAAACCATTAAACCTGAAATTGTGAATATGTTTTCGCTGCAACTACTATGGCTATATTTAATATTTTTAACGAATTCGTGCCTTAAAGTGCAATACTTTTTGCGTTCTGTGTAAAAAAAACATTGTATGGGTCGGAACATCCTTAAGGGCGCTCCATCACCTACCCAACTCCAAAACGCACAATCGTACTTTCATAAGAGTGGTTAGTCAACTAAATAGGCGTTTACGGAACTTTAAAATTACGTAAAAACGTCAAACCCCAAACAAACGTTTACTACTTATTCGGTGATTTTACTTCTCCAAGCTGTCAAAGTCAAACTCGGACTTCTGCGTAAACGGCAACGTCGACGTATTTACTGTGATGGTGAGTAAGCTGTCAAATCAAACTCAGACTCGCAAATGTTAGTTCGCTTAACGCCCACTGCGCGCGATCCTCAATTTCTCCATACATTTGAAAACGCCAGACCATCGGTTTGGCGTAAACGCCATTTTAGGTGACAACAGAACTTCGTCTATCATTCAGAGCTTATGATCTTGCTTTACACTATACTATAGTCAATGAAAACTTAAGTTGTATGGGGTTGTGACAGAGGGGCCTTAAGTCATTAAATACTGATTGGCATATTTCACATGAACCGAAAAAAACAAATACCGATTTACAAATAACTTATAACAAATACTTATTCTATTGAACGATAACTTATATTTACAAGAAATACATGCCACATGAAGACAACATTTAATACTGTCGATTGAAATAGATTTGGGTCCAACTTTGTTAGACATTTGGCTTAAATTAGGCCTACAGAATACATTGTACGATCTACCATCAAGACCATCGATGAGGTACTGAAATGTATTTCAAAGGGGTCAAATACTTATTACCTAGAAAATAAAGATCTCATATATTAAAAATATTAATATCTGGTAACTTTAAAAAATATTTCCACTCTTACATCATTCATTATTCGACAATTCTAAAATCCATTGACACAATTCATTCTCCCTCGAGTATTCGTTGCCACTTAACAATAATGAATATTTTGGAATACATTTGCTTAATTTATTAAGGTAAACAACATCAACATGCTAAAAAGACACATAGAATGTATTTACTTAGTCATCAGGTATCATGTAATCATATTTTTATTCGATAATTTTATGTATTTAATGGATACGACATTACCGTTATCTCATTAATTTGAGTTACAGCGACATCTACATTTGAAGCATTGTAATCAGATTTTGAAAATAATCTGAAAAAGTATTGGTTGACTGCTTCCGACGAATGGCACGACCAATACTTTTTCAGATTATTTTCGAAATCTGATTACAATGCTTCAGATGTAGATGTCGCTGTAACTCAAATTAATATTTTTATTCACTACATATTGATAATTTGTCGACTATTTCGAACCTACACTAAGCTAACCTACCCGATCAGCGTAAGATTACAAATATTTTTGGCACTGCCCCTCACAACCCTCAACTTCATTCCGCAGCCAAAGTCTGCCAACCCTGTCACATTTACTAATAATCTCGTTGCGTAAAACTCAACATGACAGATAACAAATGCATTTATATTACGTTTTCAGAAGCAAAATACAAGCCAAACTATTTTAGTAATACTTCGGTGAACGATATCAAGGCAAGAAAACTTAAGGTTTATTGTAGGTGTCACATGAGCGAACTCACCTTATAAAAGTTAAAACAGTCATTCCCGTTAAGTTTTATTAACTAGTTTTTAGGTGGCTGGGGGCCGGGAGGACTGGAGAAAAATTGACACGCTGACTGACTGACTGACTGACAGATGAAAGCGACCTCACCTTAGAAAACTCAAAACTGTACTTTCCCGTCAAGTTTTTTTTACTAGTTTTTAGATGAAAGATGACATGTGAGAATAAGGTGTGGAGGACAAGCTGTCAGCCTCAGTGGCCCAGTGGCGCGACACTTCGGCGATCGCTCTCCGAAGTTAAGCAACGCTGGGTCCGGTCTGGTCTTGGATGGGTGACCATTCGACCGTTGAGAGAGGCTGGCCGTGGTTCGGATTCCACGTTAAGCTGTAGGTCCCCTTCCTTACTTACTAGGTGGTAGGGTTTATCCCGCCCGGGTTGGTACCATCGCATTGGATGAACGATGATCGAAGCGGCAATGAAAATTGTCCGTGTTTTCCATCCAGTTCAATGTAGCCGTGCAATATAAGGAAGGTCCTAGCATGGCACCAAGTTCCCATGTGGTGTGTTGGGCTAATACCATGACAGAACTTGTGGTATTAGCCATCCATGTCCAGTCACATAAAAAAAAAGAAGAGCCTTTGTTTATCATCAAACTAATCTTAATGTAATAGGCCAGCACGAAGTTTGAAATTAAATATTATAGGTTATGTTATTGTGATATTTTCTTTTCTATGATTTCATTTGATTAGCATGCTTAGAAAAAATATTTTTTCGAATAATAATGATAAAATTGTGTCATTTTAATTACATAGGTTGAGTAAATACAATTTAAAAATCAATTCTGTTTTATTTTGTATGGTATTTGACAGCTTTGACAGATCTTTTAGGTGAGCTAGCTTGGACGCCAACTGTCGTGATAAATAAGCAGTTCTCTTCCCCACTGATAGCGACAAATCAAAGTTACATATGACTGGGAAATTGGTTTTCACATCTCGATTTTTATGAGTGAAGAGCCAGACGGAATTCAAGGTATGCAGCACTAAGCCACAGTGGTAATCAGTAAATGCACTCATCACATGTTGAAAAAGTGTTTTAAGCTTTACGTATTAAGGATGTTCCGACCCATACAATGTTTTTTTCACACAGAACGCAAAAAGTATTGCACTTTAAGGCACGAATTCGTCAAAAATATTAAATATAGCCATAGTAGTTGCAGCGAAAACATATTCACAATTTCAGGTTTAATGGTTTCGTTGTAAATGCCGATTAGAAGTTTTACACCGTTGGATGGCGCTGTTAAATAAAAATCGTATTTAAATTAATTGTAACAAAACCAATAATCCTGAAATTGTGAAATTGTTTTCGCTGCAAGTAATACGACTATATTAAACTTTTATTATTAATTCGAGGCTTAAAGTGCAATACTTTTTGCGTTATGTGAGCAAACAAATTTATATGGGTCGGAACAGCCTTAACAAAACAATCCAACACAATTGTCATAATACTATGATAAGATAGTCACTTGTGTTTAAACTTTTCGGCATGTTATGCTCATCAGACACTCAGAAAATACGATAAACATAAAAGAAGAAATGACAGTTGTTCCTAGGTGGAATCTAATCTTCATCTGATGATGACGAGTCCTGGATCACGTTAAACCAGTTATCCCAGTTTGAGGACAGGCCAGGGTTGCTTCTGCAAAAGGCGAAAGTGAAGGCGGATTTTAATCATTACAGTCTAAATCTAGAAACTCACCCCCTTTTGGTATTCCTACATCTTTTCTAACACATATGCTCCTTTTCTAAGGCTGCTGCTTTTTTTCTATGACCACCATTATTTTCTCTTTTTTAAGAACCTCTATGTGTTTTTAACACCTTCATTAATAACACCCCAGTTCTATTTTATTTATCTGCTTATTTACTCACCCGGACCTATTTTTAATTTTCTAAGAACCGTCTAGTTTTCAAGCATGTTCATTTATTCTTTAGAGTCAGAAATGGAGTAGGGTGCCACTTAGTTTCCAACACTTTCACTTATTTCCTAACACCAACAATTTTTTTTTTAAATCCTTTAATTTTTTCTATCACCCCCACTTCATTTCTAACATCCCCACTTCATTACTAACACAACTACTTCATTTCTAACACCCCCACTTCATTCTAACAGCTCCACTTCATTTCTGAAACCCCAACATCTTTTATAACACAACTACTTCATTTCTAACACCCCCACTTCATTCTAACATCCTCACTTCATTTCTGACACCCCAAATTCATTTATAAAACAACAATTTTATTTCTAACTGCCCCACATCATTTCTGACACCCTAACTTCTTTTATAACACCCCCACTTAATTACTAACACCCCCACATCATTACTAACACAATTACTTCATTTCTAACACCCACACTTCATTTCTAACACCTCCACTTAACTCCTACGACCCCTCCATTACAGTTACATGTTGTGGTCGGCCACGCTTCGTACCTCTGCTTGGTGAGCGGCTGCGGCAGGGTCGCGGTGGCGGGCGGCGGCGCGGCGGCGGGCGGCGCGCGACGCTGCAGCGTCTGCGTGCCCTCCTCCTCCGCCTCCGCCCAGCCCTCCTCCAGCACCCACCTGCCGGCGAACGCAACGCGCACACTCTCGGTGAGTAATTTGGCTCTCTCTCTCTCTCTCACACACAGTGGCTCTCTCTCTCTCTCACACACAGTGGCTCTCTCTCTCTCACACACAGTGGCTCTCTATCTCTCTCTCTCTCTCACACAGTGGCCCTCTCTCTCTCAAAGTGGCTCTCTCTCTCTCACAGTGGCTCTCTCTCTCTCTCAAAGTGGCCTGAAGAAGGCCCCCCAGAGACCTGCCTGAGTAGCAAGCAGCGTATGACACCACGGCCAAGAGGCAAACCGTCAAAAGCTGTTTCCCCCGCCGAAAGGACAAAACAACGAGAAGAGACACTCTCTCTGTGAAAAGACATCCGAGATCAGTCCTCAGAAAAAAACACATTTGTTCTATATTTGGTCACATGAAGGGTGGGTCCTCCGCTGGGAACGTCTGCTCTCTATTAGAAATACTACAATATATTACAATTTAGTATTTCGAGCACATTGTGTCGTTTGGGGGAACTTTGTGATGTTAGCTGGGCTGTGGGGTAATACGTATACCTTTTATAGTAAGTGGTTGCAGTGGACCGGATCCAACGGACGTTCCTCTTTTACAATTCATTTGCAAACAATGTTCGTTGGAGCAACTGCTATGAATTAGAAAGTATTTGGGAGACGTTGCAGCACAGCAATGTTAGAGTTATTGTCGCTTTCCCAAAGTTAAACCGTTATATCAATGCGTTCTTCAAAATATCTTTGGCAGCTTGCAATCATCTCAGCAGCCAGTATAGGATTCTGTAGCTTTTGTAATTTAAATAAAAGTGTTAATTACTGCACCAGATATAAAATAATACCTCCAAACCATACCAACGCCCCTGAGAAGTCTGTATGGTGTGAACAATGATTTATTAGTTTAGGGCATCGTTATAAACATGTGACTCGACCAGACAATGTGTGGTACTCGTAAAATTTATGTAACCTGAACGCTCATGCACACTGCCACTTTTACATATTCTATGTATAGGCCAACGTCTAAGGCAGAGAATAACTGAAGACTTGAAAAGAAAGATAAGTTACAAATGTTCATGTCAAATATTGCATAGCAGAACAATCATCTGAACTTGAATTCCATTTTTTTATTCGAGATAATAAAAATATGGTAACAAAAAATTTTAATCACTGAACAAGACATTTGAAAAGAAACGCTAACTTGTAATTTAAATCAATGCTTAATAGATAAAAGCAACAAAACACGCAACTAGCCAGGTTTATTGTTATATTGCTGCCTCTCTTGCCGTCACTTTTCCTCTTACGAGGGCTGCATTTTAACATGACCTCTCAGTTCCGCAATTTCTTCGTGTTAAGCGAAGCAGCAGCAACATACTTAATCTGTGGTTCAAGGTGTCATAAATCGTGTTATCGACAGTACTGGGAGATAGCTAGAGCACTGACGGGAAGATTTTCCTCTGAGCAGCTCAACCTGCACCCCCGATATGTCGTATCCCGTGGGTGGGCTCTAGTCAGCTGCCGCGACCTGTACTCTACGCAAGCCGAGTAACGTACCTCGATCCGCTGGCGGACTTGCAGTTCTCGCACTCGCTGCGGTACTCGTCCGCGTCCGCCTCGTCCGCCGCCGAGTCAGTGTAGCACAGGCAAGACGGCTGCGAACAAGATGGCCGCTTTTCAATCGACATTTCGACACAAACAGCTACAAAACCGCAGAAAGCACTTCCTATCTAACAGTGGTGGACCTTTGGAACTAAATGCCAAAAGATGTAGTACAATCCCCATCAATAAACTCATTTAAAAACACCCTGGATAGATATTTAAAAAAAATAGAGTGAAAAAATAAAACTAACCAAATTTTATCAACATCTAATCAATTAAACAAAACTAAGTTTATCTTGAAGCTTATCGACTTGTTAAAAAAACACCGTTTGTTAAAATATAACCTAACAACACCAAGATATGTACATAACAGATTTGGCTGCTCGTTCATAAACAAATAATAATAATTCTTCATTGCCGCTTCGACCACCTGAAATCCAATGCGATGGTGCCAACCCAGGTAAGCTTCAACCCTACCACCTAGTGGAGGATGAGTACCTACAGTTTTACAACTATTTATATTTCGTGACGAAATGCACTTATCTATCTCAGAAAGAGACGGTAGTGCACGAATGGGACTGGAATCGAACCCATGGCTACTATATGAAAAGCCAGTCCCCGCGCCCCTGAACTTTAAGGCACTTAATATGCCGCTTTGAATGTGGACATGGAAATATTTTCAGCACCAGACTGCTTGCGGTGTTTAATTGTTCTCACCTGGTCGACCGGCACGGGCAGCTCCGGCATTTGAACCCGGTGCTGCGCCGGAAGCAGGTCATTGAAAAGCCCCATCAGGTGCAGGATGGTTCCCTTCTGCCGTCGCGCCGCGTCGTCAACGAACTCTTGATTCATCTCGCGCACTGTCGTCTGGACACAGAGAAAAATGATAAATATAAAATAACTACTCCAATCTGGGTACTTAATCAGCAATTTTTTAATACGTGACGAATGAGAGACTACTTTAAAAAACCGGCCAAGTGCGAGTCCGACTCACACACGAAGGGTTCCGTACCATCGTACAAGATTTAACACAAAAAAGTCACGTTATTTGTACGGGACCGTTTTCACCCTTTGGGTACGGAACCCTAAAAATATGTGCTCTCAAAATATCCATAATCTCAGAAATAAAAGGTCATAAATCACAGCTTATGAAAAAAAACACAAAATGTAATTAAATCGAAGAAATTAATATTAGTACTTGCATATTGTGTTTCCTGTATTCATTCTGTTTTATAATTTTATATGTTGCTTGTTTAAAGAAATATGTTAATATTTTTATCATGCTTGTACTGTGTTCTTCTAAATTTTACATTGTCACATTAGTAAGTACTAATACTGTGTTTCCTGTATTCATTCTGTTTTAGTATCTTGTATATTGCTTGTAGTTGCATTAACTTAACGAAATATGTTAATATTTTTATCAAGCTTGTACTGTGTTCATCTAAATTTTACATTGTCTCATTTATTAATTTTACACTACATTGTTCAGTTTCCTTGCTTCACTATTTTATTTTAAACATATTGTTGAATCGTAGACATAAACTTTCTTAGCTGACTACCTATAACTGTACACGCTGCGCCCACTACCTGTAGGATGATTCGTTCGTTTTTTATACTGTAAATGTGTTTATGATTGTGTAATACGGATTTATCCTGTATGTGAGCCATATTAATAAATAAATAAAAATAAAATAAAAAAATAAATTTATTAATTTTACACTACATTGTTCAGTTTCCTTAGCTTCACTATTTGCTTTTAAACATATTGTTGAATCGTAGACATAAACTTCCTTAGCTGACTACCTATAACTGTACACGCTGTGTCCACTACCTGTGATTCGTTCGTTTTTGATAATGTAAATGTGTTTATGTTTGTGTAATACGAATTTATCCTGTATGCGAGCCATATTATTAAATAAATAAGACAAAAATAATGCATTTATTAAAAAAATAATCCATTTTTTATCTGGTTCTTAAATGACACTATTGAGGAATTTAGAAACAGGTCTATTTCATGAAAATGAGTGTTGTAGTTACTGCTTGTTATTATTATTATTATTATTATTATTAAATTTTATATACACTAGCAGCTACAAGCTGATGCGTGTGTTTTAATTATTGAGTGCACTGTATTAATATTTTTGCAAGTAAAGTTTTTTTTGTAAGTTTAGTTTTTATTTATTGCTTCTCGTTTTTGATATTTGTCCAATTTGTTTTTAAAACTGTTCACTGAGTTAGCACTTATCACTTCTTCTGGCAATTTATTCCAAGTGTCAACAACTCTGTTAGATAGGAAGTGCTTTCTCGGGTTTGAAGTAGTATTATTGCGGTTAAGTTTCAAGGAGTGTCCTCGAAGTCTCTCATTGGTATTTTTTGTATACATTGATTTAAGACTCGGTAAGTCGTAGTGTTCAGTCAGGATTTTGTAGGTCTCAATTAGGTCTCCTCGCTGCCTTCTTTTTTCCAATGTAGTAAGACCAAGAGTGTCAAGGCGATCTTCATATGATTTGTGCCTGAGGAACAACACCATTTTTGTTGCGCGTCTCTGAACCTTTTCCAATAGATCTATATCCTTTTTGAAGTAGGGGCTCCATACTTGATATGCATACTCCAGGAGGGGACGTACATATGACTTGTAGAGCTTAAGAAACAGGTCAATGTTAATGCAGGAAAAGGATTTCCGAATCATATAAAGCAGTGAATTTGCTCTCTTAACCACTTCGATTATATGGTTATCCCATTTGAGGTCATTGGACACCGTTACGCCGAGATCGACCTGTGAGGAAACTGCATTCAAGGGGATTCCATCGATGGAGTATTGAAGGTGAGGATTTTTGGGGCCTATGTGCAGCACAGTGCATTTGTCTGCATTTAAGGAGAGCAGCCAGTCTTTGGTCCACTGAACGGTGCGGTCCAGGTTGTTCTGGATTACTTGGTGACTTATGATTGGGTCCCCGAAGAATTTGGTGTCATCAGCAAATAGTGTAAAGGAGAGTTCCATTACAGCTTTTAGGTCTGTAAGAAATAAGCTAAATGCGACGGGGCCGATCACCGAACCCTGCGGTACACCGCTCAAGACATTGTATGCCTCCGATTGTTGCTCGCCTACTCGTACACGGAATTTCCTGTTAGATAGAAAGTCCTCAATCCACGAAAGAAGTTTCCCTCGTAATCCAAAGTGTTCTAATTTATAAATTAAACGTTTTATTGGGACACGGTCAAATGCCTTCTCATAGTCCAAATAGATTACGTCGATCGAGTTCCCCTCATTCCACTCACTGGTCCATTTGTCTACACAAGTAAGGAGGTTACTCACGGTCGAACGTCTGGGTACAAAGCCATGTTGCTCCTCGATTATGACATTTTCAAGTGATAAGAATATCCTTATTTTTTCTGTTATGATTTTTTCCATTGTTTTGCAAATAATGCTTGTTAGGCTAATAGGTCGGTAGTTGGAAGCGGATAACTTGTCACCTTTTTTATATATTGGCGTGACAACTGCCTCTTTCCAATCCTGTGGCAGCCTTCCACTTTTGAATGATACAGTCATTATGTGAGAGAGCTGCTCGCTTAGTTCTGTACCACATTCTTTAAGGAAAATTGCTGGGATTTCATAGGGTCCCATAGAAGTGGTGTCCTTGAATGATCTTAACACCTTTAGAATTTCATAGGGTTCAAATTCTATGGACTCTATGGAGTTTAGAACCCGTGGTAATAATATTCGTGGAAACAAGCCGTCATATTCTTGTACATAGGATTTTTTGAATTGTTTTGCAAAGATGTTAGCAACGGCACTGTGTTCTGTCACTATGTCGCTGGTGTCATCAACTCGTAGAGCAGGCGGCACAGATACTTTCGACGATAGTTGTCTACGTATATACCCGTAGAATGCTTTCGGACCAGTTTTGACAATATTTACCTCAAATGCCTGTCTTTCTTGACGCACAGTTGCCACAATTTTGTTGTTTAACTTCCGGTATGAGGTATAGCTAGCATTTGATTTGTTTAATCGGTAGAGTGCCCATAGTATTTTTTTCTCTTCAATCATGCTCAAAATACTTTTCTTAATCCATGGTTTATTGATATTGTTCCTTTTAGGCTTCGATAATGGGATATTATCGTGCAGGGCTTTATTTGATGTACGTTTAAAACAGTTCCAGGCATCTTCTATATTGCTGTGCGTAGTATTTTTTTTATTTTCATTAATCAGTGTATTTCTGACCGCATCGTAATTTGCACTAAAGTAGTTGCGACGAAGTTTAATATTGTGTCCGAGTATCTGATCTTGAATAAATTTAATGGTTGCACTAATGACACAGTGGTCACTTTTTCCTATGTGTGGGTGATGCTCTAGTTTAGTACAAAGATTATCGTCATTGCATAGAATCAGATCTAGAAGGGATTCTTCGTCGTTGCGCTTTCTGGTCACTTCACGCACTAGTTGGTGGAGATTAGAATTGGTGTACATATCAACAAATTTTTCGTGAAGTGCATTATACCCATCTAGTTTTATCAAGGGCCATGTGATGTCAGGTAAATTGAAGTCCCCTGATATAAGGACGCTATTCTGTTCTGAAGCCAGTTTTATCATATTAAAAAGTTCTATGTCGGATTCCTCAAGTGTGTAGTGGGAGGGTCGGTAGACGCCACACAATAATATTTTAAAGTTTCCAATTTGAACATCAAGCCATAGCGCCTCCACACTATCCTTGTTGTATAAGTTGTTTACTTTTGCTAGTATGGGAACATTTTTATGTGAATTAGCTACATATATCGCTACACCTCCACCTTTTTTTCCACTTTTTCGATTGTGCCGGTATAGTGTGTAGCCTTGTATATTTATTACGGTGTCTTTTATTTGGGAGTTCAAATGTGTCTCTGTAATAACAATAAAAGCTATTGTTAGGCACAATGGCCTCTCTGTGAAGTAGACTTAGCGCGGAAAACATTTTGCCCAACTAACTAATTAAGAACATAACACAAACATAGGTAAGATAAAATGGGTCAACTCATCATATTCTACAACATACGATAGACAGTAAAGTGTGCGTTCACCATTGCTTTTTAATGTACTTTTACATGCTATGCCTAATGCGGCCTACTACACAGAATTTATTTCTTCTGTAGGCTGCAATGTACAGGGTGTCGTAACGGCCAGTAATTTAATTTCGCCAGCGTAATCCTCATGTTTTTCCGAGACAAAAAAGTTACTATTTGTTTCTCTACAGTGTCTAGTTACTGAGATATAAATGTTTAAAATTTATGTTTTTGTCTAGTGTATTTTTGATAAGGAATGTTTAGTTTAGCTAAGAAAGGTCTCGGCATGGAACCTAGATCCCACGTGGCGTATCAGGATAATGTCATGACAGCGGGTGTGATATTAGCCATCTATGTCCAAGTACACACAACACTCCCACATTCTTACAAACCATTAGATTCTATTTACACTAAATTATTGAATTACTTTGTATAGAAAGTCAAACTTTTTATTTAGAAGATATTCAGCAAAAAGTTTTTAAACTTTTTTGTTTGTTTCAATCCCAATAATCATTTCACAAATGTAATTTACTGGCAGTTACGACACCCTGTTATAATTTTATTAACTAGATTCTTGTAAAATGTATTATTGTAACCTATTGTTTTTTTTTTAGTTAATTATGTATATACGTGTGTTTTTTGCGTCCTCCCGGTTATGACGTACGGGTGTGAAACGTGGACTCTGACGGTCGCCGTTGTCCAAAGGCTGAAAGTTGCCCAGCGAGCAATGGAGCGAGCCATGCTGGGAATATCGCTACGGAATATGGTGCGTAACGAGGCAATCCGCCGACGTACCAAAGTAGTTGATATTGGACACCGGGTGGCTAAGCTAAAATGGCAGTGGGCTGGTCACGTCAGCCGAAGAGACGACGACCGTTGGAGTACCGTGTCCTACACTGGCGGCCGTGGACAGGCAAACGGAGTGTGGGAAGACCACCCGCCAGGTGGGAAGACGACATCAAGTGCGTCGGCGGAAAGCAGTGGTTCCGTACCGCTGAGGGCCGGGAGGACTGGAGAAGGATTGGAGAGGCGTATGCCCAGCAGTGGACGCAAACACGCTGACTGACTGTGTGTTTTTTGGGAAAAAAAAATTGATACTAGAAATTCAAATTGAACTCACCCTCCTGGCCCCGCCGTCCAAGTCGAGCGCGGCGCGGCCGTCGGCGTCGGGGCGCGGGCGCGGTGCGCGATCGAGGTCCCGCGGCACGCTGCCGCCCGGCTCGGCGGCACCGCGCTCGCCCGCGCGCCGGAACGACCGCCGCAGCTCGACGAGCTGGAGGCGCGACGCGCGCGGGAAGCCCGCCGCGTGCGGCTCGAACGCGAGCTCCGCGGCGGAGAGGCGCGGGATCGTGCGGTGGCTGCAATTTCGTTTGATTGGTAGGGTGAATATGGGTTTGTAGTGATGGAGGGTATACACATATAAACATAGATAGAATAAATAAACCTAGTAAATTAACTTATGATCTCGAGCAATTTTTCCTCATAATATATTTATATTGAAGGGAAGCTTCTTTACGGACCTTTAGGCCTCATTTCCACGAGGAAGTAAACTTCCGCGAGAAATTTCGGACAGACTGGCTCTGCAAGACGTGTTTACACGGACAGATCGACGAGGGATCGAGAAAATCCATTTCCACGAGGAATCGTGGAAATGGGGCCTTAGGATGGGGATCAAACTTATAAATATTAAATGTAAGGTAACAGAAATAGCGAACAGAAGTTGGGATGGACGTTGCAACTGCGCAAAGCTAGGCAGTGTGCTATGGCGCCGAGCGAGCCCGTCAGCCGCACGCCGCTCGGCACGTTCAGTGGCGCAGAGGCGGCGCGCGCGGCGAGGTGCGGGTTGTAGAAGGCGGGCGGGACGGCGGGCGCGGGGCGGTCGGCGCTCGCGTCGCGACGGATCGTGCCGAGCAGGCCGGGTTGGTGATGGCGCCGAGCGAGCCCGTCAGCCGCACGCCGCTCGGCACGTTCAGTGGCGCAGAGGCGGCGCGCGCGGCGAGGTGCGGGTTGTAGAAGGCGGGCGGGACGGCGGGCGCGGGGCGGTCGGCGCTCGCGTCGCGACGGATCGTGCCGAGCAGGCCGGGTTGGTGATGGCGCCGAGCGAGCCCGTCAGCCGCACGCCACTCGGCACGTTCAGTGGCGCTGCGCACGTCGCGCGAGCGACGGCGGCGGGTACTCACAGCGAGGCGGCGCGCGCGGCGAGGTGCGGGTTGTAGAAGGCGGGCGGGACGGCGGGCGCGGGGTGGTCGGCGCGCGCGTCGCGCTGGATCATGCCGAGCAGGCCGCGGTTGGTGATGGCGCCGAGCGAGCCCGTCAGCCGGACGCCACTTGGCACGTTCAGTGACGCTGCGCAAATCCATTCCAATATGTGCAAGGGGGTAATTCTGTCTCCTACATCTTAATGGCTAAACCACTAATCTGATTGCGATAAAGTTTTTCCAGGAGGGAATTTAAGCCAAAAATTAACCAAAGAGTACCTTGATCGTAATTAAAATTAAGCTTAATATTCACACTGGAGCTAATATTTTAAAAGCAGCACCCTAAAAATCACATACACTTTTTCAACTTCCATCCCATATTGTCAAGCGGAAGGCAGCAAACGGAAAGCGACAACCAACCTGAGGCAGCCAAAATTGAGGCCACCCCTATGGCACCCCAGCCGGCACCATGACTCTCTTATCTATAAGGTATAGGTCTGTTCGAACAGGCTGCTTGGAGCCATAATAAATGCGACCATGCAAACTACACAGAACATGCAACACGAGACAATCTAGTAATGAGAGTAGTTTTGGCACACACCGCCAGAGGACGCGCCCTTCAGCCCAAGCCCCACGAGGTCGGGAAGGTTGTAGGGCTGTGGGGGCCGAACCTGCAGGACCCTAGGGCCTGCGGACATGGATGCGTTTTACAATCGAGGGTTTGTTAGTTAGTTAGTTACTAGTTCACCACGTGATCCATCCCAGCTCGTTCCAGAACTGCTAGAGGCTACGGATTCCACCGCAGACTCCTGGGCAAGATCCTGGTGAGACCAGAGGCTCTGCCAGCTGTGCTATCGAGGGAGAAATATGGCAATGGCTAGGAACAAAGTCTAATCAAACTTCAAATTCGTTCCTTTGGCACAGTAATGACGGGGACGCTTGTTTCGGGTCACCTCTTCCCCTTAAATATGGTCGTGAGAGGCGATGGCTGTGCCCGGCCTGATGCTCGTGGATGGGTGCTGTATGTGGGAACTGGCCTGCTCCAATTGGCAACATGTTAATTGACGGGGATAGTTTTTGCAAATAAACTGATATTTGTCATGAATTGTTTCGTACGTCATGAATTGTTGTCTTTCTTGAATAGAATTTTAAATTAGTGTTTCACCCGTGTTTTTGTTGAAACATTTGACAAATGTAAATATACTTTTTTGTACTAAGCAGGTACGTCGCTTATTCCAAGAATTTTGTGACATGTATGTATGTATAATCGACCGTGAAGCAAGGACACATTAATTGAAGAAAGAGTCCAGTAAAAAGAACTACTTTACGTATATACTGCAAGGCTGGACCCGAACCAGCAAAACATAGCATTCGCGGGTATTGCGTCTACCAATTTCGCCACCGGCTGTATACCCATAATTTGGAATTCTCCTACAGTACCTCCTCCCGTAATGAATGCCTCCTACTAACACAGTGTTTAAGATTATACCTACATACATTTATTTAACGATTCATCTGTGTTGCGGACATTGACTGCAAAGATGGAACAATCAAACATATTGCCGTCATCACCAAAATCGTATTTGGCATCAGACGCTAGAACCAGTCCTAGGTTGACTTAAGTTTATATAATAATAATATAAATAATATAAATAATATATATAAATTTAGACTAAGTGGACGCTGAAAAAAAAAATACAGCTGAGTTTCTTGCCAGTTCTTCTTTGCTGTGTTTTGTTTTACTGAACTGGCTTAATGATATATATGACAAATCCGAGTGCAGTGTACTGTCTATAGATGATGAATAAACAATAAAATACAATGGAAATTTATAACTATTCGATTGTTTACGGAGATTTAACAGTTTAGGTGTATGTTCGATGCAGTAAAAAAATTTGATGATCTCAAACCAAACCTTAGTTAATGTGTGTCTGACAGCATGCATTTAGTTATTCCCAACCGTAAGAAAATTTCAGGCAGCACGACTTACGCTCAGAATGGTTAGGGTGTGCGTTCACCGGCTGAAGAAGCGGAGCGTCATAGCCGTAGCACTGTGTTGCAGCTTGCTGAAACATAAACACAACACATTTAATTTTTCATTTTAGTTATTTAAACTTTTTTGGTAGTCAAACTACACGTCAAGAACTGATACATCCCCGGATTCGATCAAATCAGTGACGAAGAATCCGCAAAACGTAACAAGTTTTCCGTCCATTATAATGAAATATATACTATAGTCGAGCCGTTCTAAGAAGCGTTTTTTGACAGATGAGGGATAGGGAAGGGTAAAAACTACAGTTTTACTTTTATATCGATAACATTTCAATAAGGAAAAGCAAAAATCTAATAATAGGCAATCTTCTCTAAAATAAAACACATTCATACAGGTGGACAGGTGATTATCTGATTTCGGAAGGTGTTTCATAACCTAAATACAAGATCTTTTGCACATATACAGCTTTCAACGGAATAATTTTCCAAACATTAACCATTGTATATTTGGAGCAAAACATTTTGATAACATTTTGCTGTACACCTTAAAAGGAGCCTCTTCCACATACATTTTCGTGAGTAGTAATTGAGAACTTTTGAGGTGAGCACAACTTTTTTTGTCGAAAAACAGTATTGAGGACCGAAACAAGGAAAACATAACCACCCAAAATGAAAAAAAAGGGCGACGTACAAATATCGTGAATCTAAGCCGATTGTTATTATTCTATTTCACCTAAGATTACTGTCAGTTTTATTCGACTGATTCGACTTTCTTCTTCAGCGGTGTAAAGTTAACTGACTATAAAAACCGGCCAAGTGCGAGTTGGACTCGCACACGAAGGGTTCCGTACCATCGCACAAGATTTACAAAATAAAACACGTTTTTTGTATGGGGCACCCTTTAATTATTATTATTTTATAATGTTACCTATTTGTTGTTATAGCGGCAAAATACATAGATAATCTGTGAAAATTGCAGCTTCCTACCTGTTACGGTTCATGAGATACAGCCCTGTGACAGACGGACAGACGGACGGACGGACGGACGGACGGACGGACGGACGGACGGACAGCGGAGGCTTAATAATAGGGTTCCGTTTTCACCCTTTGGGTACGGAACCCTAAAAAGCTAGATGATATTGCAATTAACTTTCCATTTATTATATGTGCCTAAACATATAATTTAAGAATTGAAGGAGGCATTCGTTAATTGCTGGAAATCCCGAGACCGAATATTCATTCTCACAAGCCAACATTGGTAATCGTGATGATATCTATTTGATTTTCTTTTATAAGAATATTTAAGTAATAGTTATGAAAATTAAAGATATTAAAACTTAAATGGTCGATATTATTTTGCAGGTTCTCATCCCTATTGCAATTTACTCCCAGTGCTGGTACTGTACCATTATTTTGTTCATAATTATATTATTTAATACATTGTTAAGTAATTAATTGATACAATATAGAATAAAATATAATCTACAAGTCATAATAAAAAAAAACACATCAGCAAGCTGTTATTATTTGGTCCCAAAAATATAAAACGCGGGGTAAAGTGGTCTGTTCCATAATTTAGTCATTAGCTTTTCTTCCACACTGCTGTGTCAAAAAACGCTTCTTAGAACGGCTCGACTATAAGATGCTACTGCCGAACAATTTTAGGTATAACAGTTTAAGGGAAAGAACACTTTGACAGGAAGTCTGTAGAGAAAGGAATTTGGTACAAAACAATTGTGTCTGAACCGCTGTGTATCCCTTGGTTTAACATTGTCCCACTCCCCAGAGAAATAATAAAAATTGGCTTAAGACTTAGATCAGGACACACTCTGCTAAATAAAATGGGACATATGATGAAGAAACTGGACTCTCCAAATTGTTCTACTTGTGACAAACCAGAAGATCAATTTCACATATTTACTGAGTGTGTTCTGAACGAGAGGATTCGAGTGAACCTTGAAAGGATATTGTGCACAGATCGAATGAATTATTTTTTTAAAATACACGAAGCATTAGGAAGGCCCGGGTCAAGCGATTTTAGGAAAATTATATATTTTTTCAAGCTGTCGTTGGCTCTAAGGAGTAACTGATAGCTTGAAGAAAACTATATTCTTAAAGTCACTATGGGGCTGGCATAGTCGGTGACGGCTTAAGCCCCAAATAAACATCTAGACAAAAAAAAACAGTTTAAGGCAAAGAGACAGAACAAAAGAAACAGCAACCCTCTGTGCAAATGGATTAGAAATAGACATTACTTAACTAACAACACAATGGCGCACAACGCAAACAGAGTAAAGATGTGTGATTGGAATATTTTTCTTTTAAAAACAAACACAACAACTCACTAGCAAGGCAAGAATCAGCATTTGATTCATCCCCACGCCCAATGTTCAATCACTTTCTATGAAATATGTTATGCGCCGTGGTGCTTACGGTGCGCTTTCGCCTCATCACTTTCTATGAAATATGTTATGCGCCGTGGTGCTTACGGTGCGCTTTCGCCTCATCACTTTCTATGAAATATGTTATGCGGCGTGGTGCTTACAGTGCGCTTTTGCCTCAGTATCAGTATTATAACATCAATAATGCACTATCCCGCGCGGTGCTTATGACTTCTTGTTCAAAAATTAGTGAAGGTTATAGACTAGGAGGTCGCGACAAAAATGGTAACGATAACGCAAACGGCTGAAACTGGGTTCACAGTAAAAACACCAACCCTCTGAAGCTAAATGTGTCGGTCTGCCAAGTGGTTGCGTTATGAAGATAAGGCGCCTGAAAAAGTAGTTATGGTGACAAAAACGATTTATGATAAGCATGCTAATAACAAAGCATGAATCCGTACATACTTGCTTATTAATACCAAAACTGAACCAATCTTTGGTTGCATTATATAGGTGATTTAGGGTACCGATATAATTTTACGTATATTTAAGTATCTAATAAAAAACCGACTGGATTTTGTTGCATAATTAATCGATATCAATATATCTAGATAATCAGTATATTCATCAGCAGGTACATACCAACATCTATTTTATATATCCAATCTAGCTAACGCAACCACTTGGCGTAGGCAGACCGACATATTTAGCATCATAGGGTTAGCCTCTAAGCTGTGAACCCAGATTCAGCCATTTACCTTATCGTGACCAAAAATGTCGTGACCACCCGGAATTTGCAGGTACCTGGACGGAGCGTGGCAGGTTGCTGTAGATGTGCGGCGGGGGTCGCTCGTCGTGGAGCATCGCCGCCTCCATGGCGGCCGACTGCGCCGCCAGCGCGCTTCGGTGCTCCGAGCTCAGCCTGCGTCAACGATTGTAGCAATGAACACCTTGAAGATTCGTTTCAGGCTGGTAACAACTCACCGAAACCAACCGCAAAGCATATATTACTGGACTTATTAGAGCATGAAGATAAAACAAACAATGTCCTAGGTCAAGTACAGTAGAGCCTCGATAATCCGAATTACCAAAAAACAACCCCTGTTCGGACTCGCGGGGTGTTCGGATTATAGTATGTTAAAAAAATGCAAGTATATTTTGACAGAATAAGTCTATTTATTGAGGTACCTTTGGTAGCATACATACTAAAACCACAAAATACGTTACTTATTCATAAAATCATCAATTTTAGTTTGGCGGTTTTATTTGTTTAAAGCTTCTCTTCTTCTTTGTTCGAAATTTTCTTCATGTTTAAAGCAGAAGTATTGTCAACAAAACACTCGTCATTCCCAGACTCGTCAGTCTCTTGCGCAAGTTGGGCTATGATCTCATCATCAGTTATAGGTTCTGTGCAATTCTCCTCTTCGCTGATAGTCAAAAAGGGACAGTCGGCAGTTCGGATTACAGCGGCGTTCGGATTAGCTGGAGTACGGATTATCAAGGCTCTACTGTATGTGTCCTGTGTATTTGTTGTATATTGTGTAGGAATTATGTTTACTGTCAACCTATTGTCTCCATAATTACTACTCGCACTACTGCTCACGATACCGAAAGGTAGACTGGTAGAAAAGTAAGTTGTACATTTTGCCCGATTTTTTGAGTCCAATAAACGTATATCAATAAACAAATAGTGTAATTTTTAAATCGTTTATTACCTATAGTAAAGAAAAGCAAGCTGATCCCTGACCATCAATTTGGATTTAGGCAAAAGCACAGCACTATTGAACAAATACATAGGCTTGTAGATAATATAAACTACACATTTGAACATAAAAAGTACTGCGCAGCCGCTTTCCTTGACATATCCCAGGCTTTTGATCGAGTCTGGCATGATGGACTACTTTACAAAATAAAAAAAATGCTTCCCATAAATTACTTCATCTTTCTGAAATCCTACTTGAAATCCAGACATTACTTTGTAAAGCATGGCGAAGAGGTGACAAAACTCCACGAAATTCATGCTGGGGTGCCCAAAGGAAGTGTTCTGGGCCCTACTTTGTATCTACTGTTTACAGCAGATTTACCTCTATCCGAAGGAGTAGTAATGGGTACCTTCGCAGATGACACAGCTGCCCTGGCTATTAATGAAAATAACTTAAAAGCATCAGCCAATCTACAGAAAAGCCTTGATAAAATATCCTCATGGTTGAAAGAGTGGCGTATAAATGCTAATGAAACAAAATCAGTCCAGGTAACTTACACACTTAGACGAGAAACCTGCCCTCCAGTTACGCTTAATGGCTGTCCAATACCTCAGGCCAACGATGCTAAATATCTAGGTGTCTACCTGGACAGACGCCTTACATGGAAAAAACACATCTTTACAAAAAGAAAAGCGCTTAGTCAAAGACTGCGAAACATTTACTGGCTTATAGGTCCCAAATCACAACTTCATTCCAAAAACAAACTCCTCCTATACAAAACTATTCTCAAACCTATCTGGTCCTACGGAATCCAACTATGGGGCACAACCGCTAACTCCAACCTAGAAATCCTCCAAAGATTTCAATCAAAGATTCTGCGCATGATTGTCAACGCACCATGGTATGTTACGAACAACAGGCTCCATCTGGAACTACAAATCCCATCAGTAAAGGAGGAAGCTAAAACAAAAACAGCAGCATACAAATCAAGACTCGATGAACACCCAAATAAATTAGCCTCAAACTTGATGAAACCGAGGAGGGTCTTCACTAGACTGAAGAGAACGGCACCCCAAGATCTAATAACAGCTTAGTCTTATAAGCTGTGTACCTTTTTGTGGAAATGTCATTGCACATTTGCCGCACTCAAGACAACTATTCCTAACAAAAAAACTGATAAATGTCTATAAACTGACAGATTGCAGTTTCAAATAATTAAAAAAAAAAAAAAAAAAATTTAATAAATAATTATTTATTAAAGTATGGTTAATTTAGCTCTTGGGCTACAATTTTCTGCATAGTGTGAAAATGTCTTACAAGCATTATTATCAGGCATGGCATTGTTCCCTCTCAACCTCTCCCGCCCTCCCCTCCGCCTTCAAAGTCCCGGCGCGTCAACTGCTTTTACACTATACCTTTTCTCACTATATGTTAATGAAAAACCGTCTAGAGACTTTGGGCACACGAAAGTAAAGGAATGAAAGACCTAGGCTGAGATAAATAGTCGTAACAGAAACTAAGACTAACGAAAAGTAGTACTTTGTGACGTCAATTTGCATTACTTTGAGATTCCGTCTACACAAAATGTGTCAAAGTGACGTCACAAAGTACTACCCTAGACTCATATATATGATAAATCTTAATAACAGCTTAGTTTTATAAGCTGTGCACTTTTGTGAAAATGTCATTGGACATTTGCCACACTCAAGACAACTATTCCTTACAAAAATACTGATTAATGTCAGATAGCAGTTTGAATTAATAAAAAAAAATTTTTTTGACATGGATGGCTAATACCACACAACTACCGTTATGATATTAGCCCAACACAACACATTTCCGAAGGAATTAGGTGCCATGCCAGGACCTTCCCTTTATGAGCACGGCTACATTGAACTAAATTGGAAAACACGGACAATTATTAATTGCCGCTTCGACCATCTTTTCATCCAATGCGGTGGGGCCAACCTGGGCGGGCTTAAACCCTACCACCTAGTAGGGGAAGGGGACCTACAGTTTTACATGGATTCCGAACCATGGAGCAGCTCGCATTCGTTCCAACACAGAAAGAGAAAGAATGTGGTGCATGATCGGGGCGAGGAATTGAATCCGGGTCTCTGGTATGCTAGGCAAGTCCCCGCGCCACTAGGTTACGAGTAGCGATATGACAAATCCGAGGGCAGTGTACTCTCTACTGATGATAAATAAAAAATGTTCCATAGAATTTATTTCACATTCACAAGTATGGTTAAATTAAGAAGTTAAACCGTGCCGTCGGCATGCGCACCTCATGGCGTCGACGCGAGCCTGCGCGACCGCCTCGTCGTAAGGCGGCGGCGCCTCGCCGCGCGGCACGTACTCGCTGCGCGGCTTGCCCCCGCGCAGCCCCGCCGCGCCCTCCTCCGCCGCCGCGTAGCCCGCGCTGCCGCCCATGTACCTGCGTGCGGTGAGTGAGACGATCACTCCACGGTGCGGAACTGCGAGGGTACTCCGCCACAATTGCACTGACATCGTAACTTGATTGTTTTCACTCTCAGGTCCGAGTGCACGAACGTACAAAAAATCAAAATCAACGTCAAAGTATGATCAAACATGTCTCTTTGTGTGTACAGTATGGAAGGAACTCTATGCGGATCATTAAAAGTGACGTTTTTGAACATTGATTAACTCGGCCGTCTCTTCGTGCAACTGGGGCTCAGTTTCAAACTTTACTATACCAAGATTTTTTTTATGTTTAAAAAATTTTACGGTTTTTCATGCGGCGGGAAGAGACCTCAAAGAGAAGTAACATTTTTCAAACATGTTTAACGACCGCGGTAATCTCAAAAATATATAAGATTGTATTTATTTATTTTGTTTTAGACAGGCAGCCTAGGCTGATGTGTTAAAATCATGTACAAGTATGGTTATGCTTTTCATATTTGTAAGTTTTTTTGTCCTGATGTTAGTTCACTTAGGCACTTACTTATAATCTAAGAATGTCAGTTTTGGTTATCACCAAGGTCTTTAAGTATTCTTGAAGAAGTTGGTTAAGTGAGTGTCCAAAGAGTGTTTTTAAATTGATTAACATAATTTTCCTTGATTATGTCCTCAGGGAGTCAAAGAACTTGTTAAAAGGCTCTACAAAATGTTTAAAACCAGTGTGCACTAAATAAATACAGAAAAATGAACCCTTAATATTTTTTTATATATCCATACAAGGCCTGTTTTATGTGAACGAACCGTGCTCGCATTGTGACAAAATGCACTTATCCAACTCAGATAGATAGAAATGTGGCGCACGAAAGGGGCTGGGATTAAAAATATGACCGCTCCTATGAAAAGCAAGGCCCGTACTCTGAGGTATAAGCCATTCAAGGAGATAGAAGTATCAAAATAACAATGTAATACGGTTAAGACTAAACATAAAAACCGGCCAAGTGCAAGTCGGACTCGCACACGAAGGGTTCCGTACCATCGTACAAGATTTAACACAAAAAAATCAAGTTTTTTTTATGGGACCTCCCTTTACTTGTTATTATTATTTATCTATTTGTTGTTATAGCGGCAAAATAAATACACACTCTGTGAAAATTTCAGCTGCCTACCTATTACGGTTCATGAGATACAGCCCTGTGACAGACGGACGGACAGCGGAGGCTTAGTAATAGGGTTCTGTTTTCACCCTTTGGGTACGGAACCCTAAAAATGAAGTTACCCGATGCTAGCGAGACTGCTGTTAGCCTCACTCCGCATCGCCGCACGCATCTGACGACGCCTCTTGATCCGGTACACCAACACTAATGACACCGACAACAGCTGCAAAAAAACATTCAGGAGATTGTAATAGAGCCCATGAAGAATTATTAAATAATTAACTACCTTGAGAGCTTCAAAGAAACTTTGGATTTACTACTTTTTTACTTCAGATGAATATCCAGACCAATTTCATTCAGAATATTTTCCAAATTAAAAAAAAGTCACAGCTTCATTGTAGATGTTGCCGATCAAACTCAAATGAATGAGAAATGGTAAGTACTAACCATAAAATCCAAACAAAAAATTAAGGATGACAGAAAACAATTAACATACAAGGATTGCAGAGATGGCACTGGCAACGTAACGCAGACTGAGCTCTGCCGTTGGGTCCAGTGAGTCGCCATGCTTCATGTCATCGTCGAGGCAGATAAACTCACAGCAGGAGGCACCGACACGAAAAGACTTGCAATCCTGAAACCAAACAATGCTGCTCTGATTGAACAGATTTTCAGATCCCATTTGGAGATGAGTACTAGACATTGCTGTTTTCTTATGAGACTCAGTGATTAGAACTACTCAATAAAATGTTAAGCTATTCACGGAGAAAATAAGGCGCTTCCTAGATCAAGAGCACATCATCATCGAAGAACAACACGGCTTTGTCCAAAGACGTTCGACTGTAACTAACCTGCTCTCATGCCTAGATAAGTGGACGACAGAATGGAATGAGCGGAATCCTATAGACATTGTATATCTAGACTAGGAAAAAGCGTTTGATCGAGTACCTATAAAACGGTTAGTTAAAAAACTAGAACATTTCGGTTTTCGTGGCAAGCTGTTGTTGTGGATCGAAGACTTCTTGACTAATAGACAATTTCGTGTGCGCGTGGGCGATGAGCTCTTGAAACCCCATCCCGTCCTAAGCGGAGTTCCTCAGGGATCGGTCCTGGGGCCTGCAGCATTTGGGATCTTCCTTACTGACCTGAAAGCAATCATCGACCTTGATTTTATGCTCTTCGCAGACGACACAAAATTCTTTGCCAACCCCACGATCAGTCACCAAGAAGTACAAGATAACCTCAATCGCATTGTCCAATGGACAAAGGACTGGCTCTTGACACTTAACGCCGGGAAGTGCTCCGTCTTGCATGTGGGTCCTAAAAATCCTCAACTTCATTATATCGTAGACGGAACACCAGTGAATCCAGTGACCTCACAAAAGGATCTCGGTATTATTTTGACCAGCAACCTAAAATGGGAAACACATCTGATTGAAATCGTTAAAAGGGCAAACTCTCTCTTATACATAATAAGGAAAGCCTTTTCCTACATCACTGCAAATTTATTTCTCAAGTTATACAAAACCTATGTTCGCCCAGTCCTGGAATATGGCTACCAAATCTGGAGCCCCTACTTCCAAAAAGATATTTGTCTACTGGAAAGAGTGCAGAGGCGGGCAACAAAGATGGTGGCCTCCATAAGAAATAAATCGTATAAGAGCCGTCTAGAGGCCTTGGGCCTCACCACGCTGGAGGAACGAAGGCGTAGAGGCGATCTCATTGAAACATTTAAAATTTTATCAGAACTCTATGATGTGGCAGATCTCAAACTGATGTACACAATGAATACCCATGATCACCTACGTGGACACTCACTAAAACTGAACCGAACCTCAAGCAATTCAAACCCGAGGAAACACTTTATAACCAATCGTGTGGTTGAGTCGTGGAACAGGCTCCCGGAGGAAGTGATTAGTGCCGCTTCAGTGAACAGCTTCAAAAACAGACTTGACACTTATACAAAAAATCATAAACTTTAGACTTTTTATAGGAATAAAAAAAAGAAAACAAGTGCACCCCCAGTTACCAACTCAGATGTACACGCATCAGCTTTAAGCTGCTAGTGTATCGAGACAATAATAATGATAATAATAATAATATTGCATAGCTTCTATCGAGGGCCTTGAGCGCGGGGACCGAATCCAGAAATTCCGTAACGAAAAAAAACCTCACGCTCCCACTCCGACGGGCACGGAGGTGTGTGCCGGTAGCGCTACTTCACACCAGGGGGAGCGGGGCCGGGGGCGGCGGCGGGTCGGCATAAGTTGATACAAAATGCTATGCAATAGCTTTACCGCGGCAGTCCCCGAGTGCCACACGTCTTTTTTAGTTAGATATTATGGAGCGTGTATTAACTGTGAAACAATTGCACAAGGATTCTGAACCAATTGGTGCGTCCGCTTTCCTTCAAGACTTTTTTTTCCTTTTTAATCCATAAATATAGTTACAGTGAGTACAAAAATTAAGGTACAGTGGTACCTATTTCATTGTATCAATCTTTATCTTTTTCAGATATTGTTTTCTCTTTTATTATAATATTTTTTTGTACATTTATAGTTTTTGTGCGCAAGTCCTTCTTCATGCAAATTCAATTGATTGGGTAATATTTACTTATAAGGAAGCTGTGTAGGCCTATAATTAACATGTACACTCTAAATTTGTTATTTATAGTAGTGCACCTATTTCTGTTGTCCTAACTCTGTTGTGTATAATGTTGTTGGAATGCCAAATAAATAAATTAAAAAAAAAGACACCCCCGTACCGCAGGGGGTGCGGAGGGTGATACGCCGCCCCGCATCATTGATGACCAATATTCAAAGTCACAGATATGAAATGAAAATGAAATGAAAAAATACTTTATTTGCAGCCATACGGTACAAAAAGGCGGAAATTAATGCCATAAGGCAATAGTCATATGCGCCAGTTCCGGTGCAATTGCTGCACATGGATAGCTGGCTACACATGTTCAATTATGTATTGTGGGTGGTCGATGTAAAAAGACTTAAAGATAAGTCTGAATACTTGAATTAGATCTCCCTTGTCAGAATACTTGAATGTGTAACAATGATGCCAGCGTTTTAACTTCCTATTTTTTCTGGCAGTTTCACTTTGCTAGTGCAATAATGGCAGGTATATCAGTTTTTTTTTTTTCAAACATCCAATACAAGAGTTATCAAGACACAAAACATAAGTATACTAGAGCCCTCCTGAAAGTAATTTCATTATTTAGCTTTTTATGATAACAAAAAAGAGAATTACATTTATTGCACAAGAAAATTTGTTAATTAATGAGACATTTAGACTTTTAAAATATAAAAGATTTCATCAAATTTTTCGCTACAAAGCAATTTGGTAGAGGCCATTCCGCTCGCTGGGACAATGTATCTGATTCAAATAAATTATTTTTATTATTATTTCCTCGCTGTAAACAATCCGACCCTCGTCTAAAATATCTTCCAGATCTATAATCGCCTGAACATTATTTTAGTTTAGACACCAAATTTTTGACAAATAATTTTGTATTCACACTCCAAACACCTAAAGTCTCGACCGCAAAAGCAACGAATTCGTAATTTACTTTAATTTCCGAATATTTTGAGTGTTTTAATCTTGCAGCAGTTTCTGCTGCTGCTCCTGACGTGCGAGCGGTCGAACTAACATATGAGGCCGCCAATCTATCCACGCATGTGGCGTCCCACACCAGAGCCCTGCCTTTGTCCCATGGAATTGGCCATAACAAAAAATATCTTATTGAAATTATCCCGATAGGGTATAAAAGACTATTACTTTCAGAGAAAAATAATTTCACAAGGGACTTTCTACAGTAACACTCCAGTAGTTAGAGGATGTAAAGATCACTGTAACGTCAAGACGTCAATGTTACCGTGGGCGGGGAGCACAGCACCGCCTTGCAGAAGTGCGGACTGCCGTCCGAGCAGATGCAGAGCGTGCATGCGGCGGGCCCCGGGATGTAGTGGTAGCCAGGGCTGATGGAGCGGCCGTGCATGTCCAGACATTCTCGCTCCGCTGACCCCGCCGGCAGCGCTGCACAGAGCGGGAGCCATACAGCTGGCGTTTCCAATCGACATTTACGAAACAAAGTGTAGCAGTCTTTTCATAAGTATTATTCGTAGGTATTACGTCGGGGGCTTATGCTATAGTTCAGCTCATTCTTTAAAATGTATGCGAAGAACACCACACTCTAGGTATCTTCCAATTTACAACACAACAATGGTTTGAACTATTTCATATTTTTCTTTGAAAATGTATACATCGCTTTTGACTAAATTTTATTTCAAATATGTCCGTTTTTATTTAAAAAATACCTAATTTGTCTCCTAGTCCATTTGCCATGACAAAACAGTCTATTTTTTGGCATATGTTATGGTGACCTTTAAGATTGACCTCCCAATTCACCCAACCTTTCACAGATTTTCTACCCAAAGGTACAGCGCATCAAATAAACTATGGTTTAGCACGGGAATTAGAAAAAATATTACATTTGAGTTGATTGTGATGGATTGACCTTTACATTCCTAATTCAGTCAGACTACTGGTTTCCCACCTACAATCCCAGTAAACCCCATAGACAAATAAATCAGATCTGGTAAAAACCTAGCTCAAAATATTCTCAACCCTTCAAACCACAAATTTTAAGTTGACCTTTGAGATAATTGTCCCGAATACAGTCAAGAGGATTTCCGACTTGTTTCAGTGCATATGACAACCAAGTCACCTAAAGAGAATCAGTCAAAAACTTGAAGGACAGCCAGAAAAAAGACCGACCCCTCTCATCTGGTTCGAAAACACATATGATACCAAAGCTGTTCGCCTTCTTACATATATACTCGATTACAACCACAAAGGCCCACTCACAGCTCAGCAGCAGAGTAACAATGTTTTGCAAGACATGGAGCGCGGTCACGTTTATTAGTAACCGGACGTGCATCTTGCTTCCGAAGTGCTCGGGCGAGCACAGCTAGGGTCTGGGCCGCTCGATCCTCCTCAGGGGCACGGGGGCGCAGGCGTCGGGGCCTCCATTTCAGCCCAACGATAAATCAATACGAACGAGAATTTGTTTTGCTTTAACAAGATTTGCAAATGCAAATGCAGCGCGGGACATGTTCTGTCAATTGCGAAAAATTAGGTCAATATTTAATAGCTATCACTGTCTAGATTCTTGAGAAGAAGTGTGACGGAACTAACATCGAACCATCTCCTCAAGCGGTTTGTCAAAGAACGTGTACATCTGTCAAAAGTCAGCTGTAACTTTTTGATTTTGCATATTTTTCTATTTGGAAAGGCAAGTTCCATCATTCATTACCTTCACTTATTTATTAACGGTTTATACATGCATATATACATACCTTCACGCCGCTTCTCGGAGGGGTAGACAGAGATGATGAGCGCCGTACGGTACGATTACAGCACACCTCTTTCGCTTCATCTACAGACATATATATATTCATACATGCTTTACGATTACGGGTGCTACGTACCAGACCTTTACGAAGAATTACATCGATTTGGTCGTGGTACGTTATTCTAGGCCACCCGGGTACGACAGTACCGCTCACTTCTGCTCTGTAAATTTGTTTCGTCATCCATACGTTTCATGTGTCCAGACAATCTTAGCACTCCTTTCTCGATTCTAGTCAAAACAATATTTTTCAATTGACATTGTTCTCTAACCCAGTCGTTTCGAAATTCCGTTAGATTAACTAGTTCCTCAAGGAACGCATTTTTACTGCATTTATATTTCTAGTGGTTTATATATCTTCTACAGAAACTACTATCTTCAAAAGTATTGCATTTATATGAAATATCGGTTGAATTTTGAACGTTTGTATAGTTAAGTAATAGACTTCTAACAAAAAAAAATCAAACGCTATTTATTTAAATATTGTTAATAAATGTATATTAAAGTTTTTCGATTAGTTATTTTTGAAGTAAAACTTCTTTTCTGGTGGGTTTAAAATGTTCAAGCGTTACGAAATATAAATATCGCATGAGGGAAATAGTTATGGTTGTGTTTTACATTATAATACATTGAGCCAACACCCCGCAGCTCGGACGCTGCGCGACTCAGTCGCTTATGAGCATGTTGAGAGGCGACTAAATTATGCGGCCTTCTATTCGCGAGGGAGGTGTTCATGAAATTGGCGACAAATATATGTATGACATTCATTTGGACGTTAGCATAACATATAATGAAATGAAATATATTAAATTTTTTCCATACCCCCCCCCCCCTGACTTATCATTTATTCCGCGTGACAAGATTGCACTTGAGTATCTATCCTTATTTTTTTCCATATTTATTGATAATGACAGCTACTTGTGTGAGTATTTGTCGTGTTTGTTCGATAAATAGAATGACTGTTGGATTTACGAAAATATTTGCATTTCATCACCGATATAACATAGAAAACACGGACTTGGGATATCTATGATTAACATATATTCATTTTAGTTCATATTATTGCAAATGAGCAGGATATCTTTGCAATTTGTGGATTGTATTGTTTATTTCTTAACCGTAAAACTGTACATAAGTCATTTAATCCAAAAAAATCGCTGGTCAATAATACGGGTGTAAAAAAAATATAAATACATAGTAATCAGATATCCAAAAGCCGATTGCGATAAACTACCCACTTAAAAATAATTAAGAGGATAATGAGGTGATCAAATTCCACACAACGGTCTCTTGCCTGTTTCCTCAGTCATATTAAAAAATATTATTGTGATATTTGAGAGCTGCGTCTGCTTGTTTTTGTTAAATAAATTAACTAATATTCATGATATACGCCTCTAAACATGTGAATGTAGCGTATTTATTTTTTATTTTTGGTTGGAACTATTTCAACTATCTCATTTCAAATTATAATCAAATTTTATCCATGATAGCGCCTTTTATAGCATGTGGCGTATATCATGGATAAAATTTGATTATAATTTGAAATGAGATAGTTGAAATAGTTCCAACCAAAAATAAAAGAAACAACCGAATCTCTTGCTGCGCAATTCGCTCGACAACGGGTGAACTATTGCTCAAATACATACCGTAAATAGTTTTTAAACGTAGTGGCTGGTGAGCTGGACGATGAGTATAAAGAAATATTCAGTGCATTTTGCGCAGCTACGAAAGCAAAAGGGGCGTGGTGGTTTTTAAAATACTTGCTAGAATGTAGCAAGTCACAAAAAACCTTTGATACTTTTTAATGTACCCAAAAGCACGAATTGCGAAACTGAGAGTGCGCCTTAATGCCAACGTTTCTTTGCAAGTAAACACGAATTGATTTTTTACTTTTTCCGACAGAAAATAGCCTAATTAAGTTGGGTGATTGTACGACCATAGACGTTGGGGTTGCCATGCGAGGCAAGAATAATCTGCTCGCGCGGTCGCTCGCCTCGCGCACGCGCCGAGCCGAGCGCGACGGATATTTCTCGTTCGAGCGCCGTTACACGGTTCCGTGCTTTAGTTCTCACGTAGATGGGCGCGTCCCAATCCTCCGTAGCCAGCTTACTTCCACACAAAAAATCTGTTCGGTACGTCTAGGAGCCGGTGCCGCGGGCCGCTCGGCGAACGTTCGCCGCGGGCGCTCGCTCACCGGTGGCCATTGCTGTGGAGTTTTATCAGTGGTTCCGTAGGGAGTGAGTATTAGGTCCGGTTCGATGGCGCTGGTGACTAATTCCGTGTAGTTGGCGAGTGAGGCGTTGTGCCGAGAGTTTTGAGTGTGGAGTGCGAGATGTGTGAGTGCATAGGGTACAGAAGGCTCGGCCCTGTATCGGCTCTCGCGTCCAGTGACTTCCTCGGACGAGCCCAGTGGAGCGAGTCTGAAGTCTGAGTCAGGGTGAGTGCGGATCGGTTGGGCACCAGGTAACGCTTGAACGGCTCTGGCAACAAGTCCCTTCAATTTATAAAAAAATGGTTTTTCTCCCAGATGTTTTATCCCAGAAGCTACAAGGAATCCATGGGCTTAGTCCAAAAGAAGTTCAGTGGAAACTTTACGAAACCTTAATACCTCCATGATAACCTCTCCTGGTGAAAAAGAATGAAAGCCATCGAAAACAGTCAGATATCACTATCTATTTCATCGCTGCCTGTAATGAGGATTCATATAATATAATAGTTATGCCCCCCACGAGTGAGTGCATAGTGCCTAAAAAAAGTGTTTAAAACAAGTTTATTCATGGATATTTAGTTCTATATATATTTTCATTGTTGCAATTTCTTCACTGGTCACAAAAGAACACCATGTGTTTAACTAATTGCTCGAAGGGATGTTGAAATAAACACTTTCTACTTATTGCTGGTTTCTGACTGTTTATTACTGGGTTGTCTAAAATCACTCCCTGTCTAGATAGTTTGGACTGGCGTAATCGGTCAGAGAAAAACATCTTTCGTGATGACGAAGCATTTGAAAGCTGAGCGAGGCACTTTTCTGAAAGTTAAAGCACGGTGTATCTTCCTGTCATATTTTATTGGACCATTGTTTTTATCAGTAGTCTGTGACTTTGTTAATTCGGTAACAAAAACAAAAACACAACAAAATAATTTCACGTTCTTACCTGTCATCCGGGCATTTCAAAATTAACAATGTCATCATCTACCTACTCGCTTATTTACACTGAGTGATGATTGTTGTCCAGGATATGTCGCGATCCTTTTCCAAGCACGAACAATTCAATTCTTAACCCCTAATCAATTGCATCAGCCATGTCGGGGTGTGCAACCTCCTCTCTGACCCTAGTAGCCAAAACACCTGCATAAAAAAGAGCATCAATAAAGATACGCGAGAGATAAGCCAAGTATCTTGATGCGAGTGAATCAAACCGACTGGGAAATCTGATAGTGTATGTTGATTTTATATTATATGCCATAGGCCTAAGGTCTAAAAACCCCTTTCTTTTATTCAGCGGGGTTGTGGAATTTCGGTTTTTAGGGTTCCGTACCCAAAGGGTGAAAACGGGTTCCGTACCCAAAGGGTGAAAACGGAACCCTATTACTAAGCCTCCGCTGTCCGTCCGTCCGTCCGTCCGTCCGTCCGTCTGTCCGTCTGTCACAGGGCTGTATCTCAGTAACCGTAACAGATAGACAGCTGAAATTTTCACAGAGTGTGTATTTATTGTGCCGCTATAACAGCAAATAGGTAAGATTTAGAAATAATTAAAATTAAAGGGGGTCCCCATACAAAAAACGTGATTTTTTTGTATACATTTTTTACGATGGTACGGAACCCTTCGTGTGCGAGTCCGACTCGCACTTGGCCGGGTTTTTTAGGTTTTCAAATTGAAGTTTTTCCTCTTATAGCATTTAGTCACCACCCATCGAACCATAAAACGATTGTGCAGCAACCAAAATGATATTGAGATAGACCCGTACGAAAATCGCTTGTGGAGTGTCGCCTCGTAAAAAGATTAGTCGCTACAAGGACCGGTGTGGAGCGTGCAAAGTGCTGTGATATGGGAGTGCGTAGTGGTGCGGTGCGGTCGTGACATGGGCTTCGGGGGGAGCCGCCACGGGGTCTGAGCGAGTTAGACTCGGAGCACGCGGCCTGGCTGCATGCGCCCTACGCATCTATATTATGAATAAGCGGGAGAGCAAAGAAAAGGAGCGGCAGAGCGAAGACAAACGGGCTTCCACGTGAGTCATTCTTGTTCTTATTATGTGTGCACTTTTAGTGGGGTCGCCTTCATAAAGTCCAAAAAGCATAAGGTCCAAAACCGAGAACATCCAAAAGTATGTATTTTTCGTAGGTATTGTAAAATGTGTATACACTAAATATAACCTAACCTAACTGATAATATCCGAATTCATAAGTGTTTTGGTTGGTATGGGTTTATGGACTTGTGCTTTTTGGACTTTATGATGCGTCCCCTTTTAGTGTCGTGTATTTCAGATGGAAGTGTGAGAGTTTGGTTGGATTGATCGTATATATTATGGATAATTTTCATTTATTTTTATTTACTAGCAAATTCTTTTAAGGCGGCCCATCCCGCTCATCTCCCCATACAAAAGGGGAAAGAAGATCACGCCTATATTTCTTGTCAGAGATCAAAAATTTTGCTCAAAATAGCTTTATTTGATTGAACTAGATGTCTGATGACCGTTGGCATTGTAAAATTGTGTTTGTTTTCCAAGTTATAACGTCCGAAAGTTTGGATTTTTCGCGCGTTTTATACAATAACTTTGGAGGTGGATTACGCAATGATAAAGTAAGAACATCTTTAAAAGATTAGTCATCAGACATAGCTTATTTAATCAAAATTTATAATCTATTTGGTTTTTGTTAGATTTTTGACTACAGCGGTCGTGGTTTACTTTTAGCTATAAGTCGTTTTGTAATTAAAATTTTCGTAAATCTTACCAAATCATACACTATGCACATTGTCTTTTTTGTGGACAGGTTGCATCTTCCTCATCACGGAGCCTGTCTTATTCTTAGAAACAGAGAAGGTCCCAGAGCGCAACAGCACGGTTTTGTACCGTGCCCGCAAAGAGTTGAGGCCGCCGGGTTGGGCCACCTTAAATCCTTATTACTGAATTAAGCTACTCATGTATCTACCTCGATTATTTTGAAGGTGATTTCAGAGTCCAAATCCAATATCAACTTTACGATTCAACAGTGATATTTACATAGAAGTATTGTAATAATTAATCAGTATTAATCAGAAGAAATGGTGGTCTGTATTAATACAATAATTTGTATTGCCTTCTAAGCGCCAGCGAAAAAAGAAAATTACAAGAATTCACTTTTGAGATATTTTTGATGTTATTACACTGAAAAAAGATTCTTAAGTTTTGTGCTGTGTTCGGAACTTTAAAAGAGTAAAAGTGGTCTCACTGCATTTCTTCCCGTGCATATGATAAAACTGTACAGTGGAATAAACAATAAATTGTAAGTGCCGACTAAGGGATTGGTCATTTGAGGTTTAGATTCCTTATAAACTGTACCTAGGTCACATATTTACTATGCTGCTTAATCCCGCATGTTTTAGTACCATCACATTGAATGAACAATGATCGAAGCAAAATTTAAAACGTGTTCTCTATCCAGGTCAATGTAGTCATGCTCTGTAGGTAATATAAGGCGTCCTGGTATAACACCTAGGTCCCTTGCGATGTATTGGGCTAAAACATATTATCCATCTATGGTCAGTTACATTAAAAAAACCTCTACTTTAAAGTCGACATCAACATGATAGAAAATGATCTCAAATTTATCTCTATTTCCAGTGTAACAAAATTAAAATCTGATGCAGTACAGTATATCTCAAATTTATCTCTATTTCCAGTGTAACAAAATTAAAATCTGATGCAGTACAGTATATCTACATGTAATTCGTTAGGATTTACTTATTATTGTTGCTTGGTATTCATTGTGGTTATACCATTTGCAATGAGTATACAAATTGTAATTAGGTCGGTAGGTGACCAAGTACATGCTTACAATCGTCCGTTCAACTTGTTTTTGAGTCTCTCGACTGACAGATTGGCAAGACCCTGTGGAGTACAAACGTTGGCTAGCGGCCAACACTGTCATCGAAGATGTATCTTTGTTACAATTAAGTCTTATATTTTTTTGTTTGAAGGTTTAACCGTGGCGAGTTGGAAGATTAGTAGTTTAATTGAATTCTATATTATGTTTATAAAAGTACAGGGCTAGGCTGGTTTCAAAGCGCTAGATAATTGGGGTCGTACACAAATCCTCTGAAAGAATTCTTATAAAAAACCGGTCAAGCGTGAATGTGTTCACGTACCGGAATTCCCTTCACTGCTGGCTTCAGAAATCTAGGTTTTTCTCAATATGTACTGACGTTTTGAGCAAAAGTAATTGGTGTACGAATTTTCAAACAACTATTAAAAGACGAACAATTCGGGACAAAATGTGTGACCGACCGACATCAGTGCTAGAACATAAGCTTTTTCGTTTTTTGGGACAGGACCCTAAAAAACCTTAACCCTAGATTCATAAACATTCGTCTCACAGACACCCGTGAGCAGCGAAACAGCTGTAGTGCACTGTTAGAAACAGATATGAATACGAGGGCTACAGTACCTTCCTAACACAGATCGAGATCATTATAGCGCTAGCAGTGTTGGCGCTGTGACTTATAAGTTGGGAGATACAGTATTCGATGTGTCTTAGAGGCGAATGTTTATGAATCGTGCAACTTTTTTTCTGTACTGACGATTTTCTATTTGGGCGATATTTTTTTTAAACCTGGAAGTATTTTCGCAAAAAAGGTATATAATTGTTAATTTTGAAAACAACATTTTTTTGGAATATTATTGTAATTAATTGAGTGCTTATTTTTCTTTTTAGGGTTCCGTACCCAAAGGGTGAAAACGGAACCCTATTACTAAGCCTCCGCTGTCCGTCCGTCCGTCTGTCCGTCTGTCACAGGGCTGTATCTCAGTAACCGTAACAGGTAGACAGCTTAAATTTTCACAGAGTGTGTATTTATTTTGCCGCTATAACAACAAATAGGTAAGATAAAAAATAATTAAAATTAAAGGGGGCTCCCATACAAAAAACGTGATTTTTTTGTTTTTTTTTCTACGATGGTACGGAACCCTTCGTGTGCGAGTCCGACTTGCACTTGGCCGGTTTTTTTGTTGATTTCATGCACAAAGTAGGTTACTTTACTGTTTGTATATGTTGTTTGTTTATCAAATGTTATAATCTGTTGGGTCTTCTTTTTTAGCATGGCTTTTTTGAAAGAGGATGAAATTGTCAGTGCTATAAGCAAAATAACTCTTACAGGAGCCATACATTTCATTCAAAATACCTTGGCTGCATTGTCGTCGTGAAATACAAACTTTCAGGCGATGCCTGAAAAGGTATATAGGAGCTATTTTGGGTGATACCGTGCCTAATGTAACTGTAAACCCCGAAGATCCTGCCAGGAAAATTTGACATTTCTACTCTATCGTATCTTAAAAGATTAGTCGTCCCAGAGACGAATGTTTATGAATCATGTAACAATAAACTAGTTTATGAATCTAGGGTTAAAGCCGTTAATGGACAATATTATATCTAGGTATGCCTTTGTTTAATTGCACCACATTCAATAATTCGTGACACGATACTTTACAGTGCATGTATATGTAATTGTTTATTAAAAAGTGTTTTTTTTTTTCTGAATACCTACCTATAAGCCTAAAATTGCTCACAATGCACCCGTTACATAATACAATGTGGCAGGGGTGGGGGCTAATGTGGTACAAATGGCAACATTGGATTTCAACCCACATACAGTTTCCTTACAAATGCTCCTGCCGAGTGTGACGTTTACTGTGATGCGATCCGTAGAAGAATTTCGCATGATTTCGTTAGTGAACGCCCATTTACTACGTTAGACTGATTTTTCTTTGTTACAGATGAGAAGAATAGGTACATACATTAAATTTTCTATGAATGATAAAGTCGATTTTATATTTTACTTTTGATATTTATGAATATTGGTACTTCTTTTTAAACTCTAGAACCCTAATACAATTCCTCAGAACAATTATTTCAATGCCATAAAATAACAGCAACACCTAGTTAACCTCCATATGTCAGAATATTCTTTTACCCTATGTCGTAATCTAGTAAGCCATTTTTGCCTTGTAGATGCAAGTAACCGTCAAACGGTGACAAGCTTCACGCACATTACCATACTGTAAGACAATATGTTTTCACTGGTAGTGCTTTTTATTGTAACAGACATTGGACTTAAGAACATTTTCATGAATAATGCAAATAACCGTCGACCATCTGAAAAACATGGGCAATAATTGGGCAAGAGATTGCTAGCTGTTGCATAACCTACCTACTTGGATTTCAGGTCATTTGACCTACTTTCTGTTACCCTCGGCTATACTAGGTCATCAAATGGTAACAAGCGAGCTACTGATTACCATAGACAGGTCAGATTTGTAGAGTATTGTTAAGTTCTAAAATGACATATTTGGTTCAAAGTTCATTTATAGTGTATTCTGGGTTTTTTAATTAAATATAAATTTACGATCTGTATATTATTTCTAACTAAACCTTTGCAAACCTGATTGAAAATCTATTTGTTTGAATTTTATGTGATTTATGGAGAGGCGAATTGTTAAAACGGCCTGATTTGTTTTGAATAGCTTCAGAGCCTTCAAAAATATATTTCTAGGAAGAAATGGCTCTTCGTAACTTGCAAGCTCGATCGGAACTGTATCAAAGGTTTTTTAGGCGCACTGAAAATAGCTCGTAATTCCATATCGTCGCCTCCACTTTTTGCAGTGAAATGTTTTTATGACTATTTCTCATTTGATTGGACATTTCTTTATACGGACACAAAGCCAGATTGGTAGCGTATCGTTTGATTTTGATGTATGTGTGACATCAATCAGCTTAATCAAGTCTGGTTACCTATTAAAAAAATCTTATTCTTTTGTTTCATTTCATTTATTTATTCAACATCCGGTAGTCAAACTACACTAAGTCATGTCACAATTTGATTGATCCGCGGATTCGATCAACCAGTGAAGAAGTACCCGCAAAGAAACTTCACTGGTCCATAAATTATGTTTTTTTTTGTCTTTTTTTCGTCCACATAAATGATATAACACAATTATGATTTCATACCTAAATGCTACTGCCAAACTTACATTGTGAACTCCATGCGATGATAAGCAGTAGGTAATTTATTAGCCATAGATAATAATAGCGCTTACAGTGGAGTCATCCTCAGAGTTTCCTCCATTCATAGATGATTTTCACTATTGTGACCACTTCTAAGGTCAGTGAAGGTAGGACTTTTCGGTCTTCTCAGGTTACTAGGTTCATTGACCAGTGCTACAGCGAGTGTATAATTTATATGTCTAGTGAGCCATGTGTGATTCATTTTACTAACATTTTGTACTTTCTCATTAACTATTGGAGGAATCCCAAAATATTCATAAATCTGTGAATGATGTGTGGTGGTTTTGCTATTTATATATTTTTTGTATAAAAAAATCTGTGCCTCCTTTTTTATGAAACCCTGTCGCCAGCTAAACGGCAGCAAAAATAAAATCTACACTGACGACTTCCTTTTTATCTGTAGTTCGACCCAAAATACTTTTTTCCAAAAAAATGTATGTGCATACACAGACATTGCTTGAAAGATGTTTTAATGTACTGCCTAAAATCAAGTACCTGAATCTGCGTAAAAAGTGGTTTCAAAATAATTTCCATTCTATGTTTGCATGAGAGCGTGATTTTCGGATGCAGACCGCCTTTGAATTGAACACGTCGGGTTAGTCCACTTGACAAATATGTGTCTGCTTCAACATGGGAATTGCTTTGCCCACTCAGATTTAACGAGAAAATGAGTATGAGCACATTATCTTGGTGCCAACATCCTTGTTGGCTAGAAGAAACTGCAGAGCTGTGGTCCTGTAATATTCATGGCTGCGCCACACAGTGGATCAAGAGGGGTTGTAGTCAGTAGTGTACCCTGCTCACGCGATTTGGGTACAAGCTAGTTCAAAACGCAAAGGGGGAAATAACGCAAAGCTTGTGAATTGCATGTGAGCGACTTTGCTTTAGAAATATCTAAACCAGTGGTTCTTAACCTTTTAGTGGTAAGGGACCAGGGCCATGGACCACCACTTGTTGGAGGTAATGTAAATCTAAATAAATAAAGGGTTATTCTATCTATGCATAAAACATACATAGGTAATTTTTTACGAAAGTTTTACTCTACAGAGAATTTTGTTTATTAATTTAAAGCGATTTTTGTGACTGCACTCTCTTTACGAACCCCTGTCAAATCGTCCCTTATCTTTTTTGGATGGCTTCGCAGACCACTTTAGGGCTTACAGGGACCACCAGTGGTCCGCGGACCACCGGTGAAGAACCACTGATCTAAACTATGTGCTCTTTACATTCCGTTCAGGTTTTGTTTGCAAGTCTTTAGGCACCAAGCAAATTTGCTCCATAGTGCATTTCCAATGGGTTGCATAAGAGGAAAAGACGAGTTTTTGAATGATACCTATTTTTGCAAGAATATGCAGCCCATTCAGTTATTGGCCCTGAATGTATGGTTCAAAGTTAGTGAAATTCAAAGAATGCGAGGTAACCAGCTGAATTTTTGTACACACATATTCTAGATCAAGCTTGTTCTAAATGATCTATTGAATTACTACTGAAAAATTCCTGTCCCTCCACCGCTTTTGGTCCTCCTCACCCTCTCAAATGTATCCCTGATGGCGGTTTTCTATTTACTGGTAAAAGTGTTAAGAGTGTGGCAGTGTGGTGGTCCCTTTGCAATGGTCCTGACAGGGTAGCAGGGTAGTGGTCCCTTTGCAATGTCCCTGACAGTGTGGCAGTGTGGTGGTCCCTTTATTAATTAATTTTATTGGTATGACACTTTATAATAGATATTCGTAATGTAGGAGCGTGTTTTTTTAGCCTCACCTACTTACTCTGCACTTGGCTTGGCACGTCTCGCAGAGGGATGAAACATTTCAAAACCCTTCGGAATGTCACTGACGGTGCGGCAGTGTAGCGGTCCCTTCACTAACGTTTTAAAGTGGGGTATGATTGCAATGTTCTTTACAGTGTGTAGCAGGGCAGTGGTCCCTTTGCAATGTTACTGACGGTGTGGCAGTTTAGCGATGGCCCTTTACTAACTTGGCAAAGTGTGGTATAATAGCATTGTTACTGACGGTGTGGCAGTGTGGTGGTTTCTTTATTATTTTTTTATTTGATAGGATATGACACTTTGTTACAGATATTCGTAACGTAGGAGCGTGTTTTTTTAGGCTCACCTACTCTGCACTGGGCTAGGCCCGTCTCGCAGAGGGGTGAAACATTTCAAAACCCTTTGCAATGTCACTGACAGTGTGGCAGTGTAGCAGTACCTTCAGTTACGTTTCAAACTGTGGTATGATTGCAATGTTCTTGACAGTGTAGCAGGGCAGTGGTCCCTTTGCAATGTTACTGACGGCGTGGCAGTGTAGCGATATATATTTACTAACTTGGCATAATGTGGTATGATTCCATTGTTACTGACGGTGTGGCAGTGTGGTGGTCCCTTTGCAATGTCACTGACAATGTGTTAATGTGTTGGCACGGTTGCAGTGTTACTTACGGTGTGGCAGTGTGGTGGTCCCAATGTCACTGACGTTGTGGCAGTGCGGTGGTAGTTTTGCGTCGTCGCTGACGAGTGTTGTGGTGCGCAGGACGGGTGGCGCGCGCGGCGGCGGCGCCGGCAGCGCGATGCACACGTCGCGCCACTCGGTCAGCTCGTCGTCGGGCGTGCTGATGGTGGGGCCCAACTTCCGCGTCGGCAAGAAGATCGGATGCGGCAACTTTGGCGAGCTGCGGCTCGGTACGTACACGACACCATTGTTACTTTAAATAAGCGAATACATTTTTCAAAAATGTTACGGCTTTTCACGCGGCAGGAAGAGACATTCTCCGAACATCGTCTGCTGCGTACGAACGTGGCGGATGCCTCCTTGACAACGGGCTGTATGATTAGCTCGAAACGTCGGAGAATTTATCTTCCTGCCACGTGAAAAGCCGTAACATTTTTCAATCATGTCTAACGACCAAGGTAATCTCAAAAGTATCATAAGCGAATACATTGTGCAATCGTGTATTATCGCCTCGTTACACCGCTAATAGAGACTAATTCGTGAGTGGTCAGTCCGGGCGCTCACCTAAATTGGCGTTCACGGAACTTCGAAGTGACGTAAAAACGTCACACTCCATATAAGTTTTTATTAGATATTCTTACTCCTCTCTAAAGCTTGTTATAATACTCTTCTAAATCTTGTACAATAGTACGGAACCCTGTGTGTGCGAGTCCGACTCGCACTTGACCGGCACTTTTTTGTATTTGCAGCATGTACTGTGTATTATCACGTTTTTTTCTTTATCGCCATCGCTTCCACCGACGTCATTCATATCAGATATTAAAATAAATTATGAGACCTAGTAAAGTTTTCTCCTTGCGGTTAAAACGTATCTTATCTTTCGCGGCGTTGAGCTGAGAGAATGGATGACTACTCACTTGCCTTACCAATACTCGGATGAGTCAGCTGGTACCTGATCGTTGTCATGTTCTAACATGTTGAAAGCTTGTATGCGTTCTATGTGTTTTATCATTTTAGGGTTCCGTACCCAAAGGGTGAAAACGGAACCCTATTACTAAGCATCCGCTGTCCTTCCGTCCGTCCGTCCGTCTATCACAGGGGTGTACGGAGTGTGGATTTATTTTGCCGCTATAACAAATAATAGGTAAATAAAAATATAATAAAAATGAAAGGGGGGTCCCATACAAAAAACGTGTTTTTTTTTGTTAATTTTTATACGATGGTACGTAACCCTTCGTTTGCGAGTCCGACTCGCACTTGGCCGGTTTTTTAGTGACTGGAACCATACCCACCGTCATGTTGTGAGCCCAACACACCGCATTACCAAAAGAACTAGGTGCCTTGCCAGGATCTTGACTATGTCACGTGGAAAACACGGTCAACATGTTCATGGCCGCTTAACTATTGTTTCATCCAATGCAAAGGTGACAACCTGGGAGAACTTATCCCTACCACCTAGTGGAGGAAAGGGTATCTACAGTTTTAAATGAATTTCGAACCGAACAGCTCGCATTAGTTATGAAATGTGAAGTGTTCTTTTTGTTCCATAATATTCACTCACTTTTAAACACGTGTTATTTTTACTTGCTATATTTTGTGTTGTAGCGTGTTTATGTTTATGTTTCATGATTTATTTATATTGATTTTATTCTGGTTAGAATTAAGTTAATGCCCTACCGTTAGACGTAAGGAAATATTAATTACCATGTTGTGTTTGTCCATTATTGGTGATAGTTTCAGTTTCTTTTTTATTTCTAAGTTTGTTATTACCGTGTATGAAATGAGTCACTGTTGACGAACCTAAATAATAAAAAAAAAATAAAAAAAAAATGTTCCTATCTCAGAAAGAGAAAGAAAGTGATGCATGAACGGGAACGGGGATTGAACCCATAAGCTCTGGCATGGAACGAATAAAGAGAAAGTATGAATAAAAAAATATATTTCACGCCTTGCGGCGACTTAATATCTGAAATAAGTCTGCATTTGCATAGCTAAAAACCTTGTTTTTGTTGAACCTGATGGCTAATGCCACATCCACTGTCATGATATTAGGCCAATACACCACACGAGAACTGATTGCCATGCCAGGTCAGGACCTTCCTTACATTGAACGGCTACATTGAATTTTCATTGCCGATTCGTCTATCCTAATCCAATGCGATGGTAGCAGGGATTAACCCGGTACCACCTAGTAAGTAACGAAGGGGGGGACCGAAGTACGTGGAATACGAACGGCGGCCAGCCTCGACGGTCGAACAGTCACCCGAGGTACTCCCCCCGAAGTACAACCTGGGGTCCTTCAGCCATGGGGTCAACCCCGTGTAAGTTTGGAAGCCCATGGAGGCGCCGGGCACCTCTTATATGAATGCCTGGCGTTCGACATATCAAGTGTGCAAAGGAATCCATTTTAATTTTGATGATATTCGGTTTATATAGGTTCGCCAAGACAATAATTTGTAGATCCTTAGCTGACTACCTATAACTGTACACGCTGTGCCCACTACCTGTAGGATGATTCGGATTTATACGGATTTATCCTGTATGGGAGCCATATTAATAAATAAATAAATAGAGTATGAGTCCGACATCATGTCGAGAAACCGCTAAGTCCGCTAATAGTTAACTCCAATTTAGAGCGTTCGTGTTATGAGATAACCCCGGAATCACACAAAATTGTACCTAATCTTGTGTTATCTTGTAACGCTAACGCTCGAAAGTGGAGTTATCTATCAGCGGACTCAGGCTTTACTTTCAAACAAAAACGCATGCCGAAACTTAACAATTCTGTCCAATCTTCTATGGAGATTTCTCACTTGTCAGAGGTAAGGTGTGGTGGACGAAGGCGGACTTATCTCTCGTAAATATTTCTTTCAGTAGACCTGAGGTGTTTTTAAATGTAGTGGACACATATACTTAGGCAGTGGCGATAAATAGGATTTGACAGTTTACGAATATTTTAAAAGTAAAAAAAAAACATACTTGCAAACAAATTATTCGTAGAGTTTACTTGATATTTCTGCTATAAAGAGAAAACGGCGTTCGTTCTAATGTAGCTTTTAGTTTCGATGTAAAGATACACACTTATTACGTCTTATAATAAGCTCTATTTACCACTCGAATTAGAACAACTAATTTTAGATATTAGATTACGGTTTATAAATACCACTGTCTTTGTAGGAGTATTTAAGCAACAACGTGTTGTTAGGTAAACATACGTATGTATCCACATGTGTGCAAGGAAATTAACAACGATAGAAACCAACTGTTCGGTCGAAATTGTTCTATTTCAACTAAACAGTTGGTTCATATCCCCACGATTGCGTACCATTTACCGATGAAGGGCTGATTTGGTGTTCTGCTCTGATGTTATGCTATCTGGTAAGGGATTCACTGCTGCTGGTATATTTAAAATCACCCAGTAATATAACGTATGGCTTGTACGGGTCGTAAGGTAGCTAATTGCACTCTTTAAGCGAGACTTGCTGTATTCCGAAATACTGCAACCTCACTCGAGACGACACCGTAGCCTCGTAGGCGACCTTGAGTCCGCTTTTTTTCCCGCATAATTGCAACCGTCAGGTTGGACGCGAAGACGGCCATCGTTGCGTGCGAATTTCGCCGGGACCGTTCGAATGGTCGCCAGTTGGATTCGCACCGCGTCGGCTGATATCCATTCCGGTGTCTTTGAACTGTCTGTATGCAAATTGGACGACCCTGCGATTAGTTAAGGCTGCTCTGGGAGGATAGTTTAATTAGGATGCCTCGTTTGGAGTAGCCGACGCCGATAGCTGTGAATTTCCATTGTGCAGTCGTTTATTGTTTTCTGTTTCACACAACCGCGTCCATACGAGAAGGATAGAAAATTATTAATTACATACTTCAAAGAGAATGGACACTCTGATCGTCTTGTAAGCGCAGCGCGGTGAGCCAGTATTCCGTACAAACGGCGGCGTATTATTTATCTTGTTTTAGGTGACTGGACATAGATAGCTAATACAACATCCACTGTCATTTTTTTTTTTATGTGAATGGACATGATGGCTAATACCACACCTTCTGTCATGGTATTAGCCCAACACACCACATGGGAACTAGGTGCCATGCCAGGACCTTCCTTATATTGCTCGGCTACATTGAACTGGATGGAAAACACGGACAATTTTCATTGCCGCTTCGACCATCGTTCATTCAATGCGATGGTACCAACCCGGGCGGGATTAACCCTACCACCTAGTAAGTAAGGAAGGGGACCTACAGTTTAACGTGGAATCCGGACCACGGCCAGCCTCTCAACGGTCTAATGGTCACCCATCCAAGACCAGACCGGACCCAGAGTTGCTTAACTTCATGATATTGGCCCAACACACCGCATTCGCGAAGAAATTTGGTGCCACGCCAGTCCCTCCCTCCCCTTTACGTGCACGGCTACATTTAACTGGATTGGAAACAGGGACAATTTTCATTGACGTTTTGACCAACTTTCCAACTCGATATTCAGACGAAAGATGGACAAAAAAAGTCACACAATGGCTAGGCCCAGGTGGAAAAAGAGGAAGAGGACGTCCTAAAGAAAGATGGGTCGATGATGTAACCAAAAACGCAGGGAAAGACTGGACAAAGATAGGGAAAGAGAGGGAGGGGTCCTTAATTTTTTAATCTAGTTTTTGCTAGTTTTAATTGTATGTATTTAAATTAAGGAATTAAAAAGGCTTATATTTACCACCTAGCAGGAAACCTAAAATTTTACATAGATTCCGGACCGTGGAACAGTTCACATTCGCACCAAATTCTTTCGGGAATGCGATGTGCTAAGCTAATATAATATACAAATAGCGTGTAGCACCCGCAATCGAACAGCACGTATTTGTCAGCCTCAATGGCCCAGTGGCGCGACACTTCGGCGATCGCTCTCCGAAGTTAAGCAACGCTGGGTCCGGTCTGGTCTTGGATGGGTGACCATTCGACCGTTCAGAGAGGCTGGCCGTGGTTCGGATTCCACGTTAAACTGTAGGTCCCCTTCCTCACTTACTAGGTGGTAGGGTAAATCCCGCCCGGGTTGGTACCATCGCATTGGATGAACGATGGTCGAAGCGGCAATGAAAATTGTCCGTGTTTTCCGTCCAGTTCAATATAAGGAAGGTCCTGGCATGGTACCTAGTTCCCATGTGGTGTGTTGGGCTAATACCATGACAGAAAGTGTGGTATTAGCCATACATGTCCAGTCACATAAAAAAAAAACCTATAAAGATACACACGACCTTTGAAGAAGCGTAAGGTGGTGGTGTAATGACGGTGTCGCATGGCGCGGGTATTGCACCTCTGCCCACCCCTACGGGTAAGCGGCGCGATGCTACTCCGACAAGGAAGCAACTTGCGCACCCGAAGACGCGGCCCGTCTCGTCTCGCGCTCGAACTCTCGCGTGATTGGCGAACGGGCGCCGGTGGAGCCGGTGTAACAGGCAGGAATGAATCCCCGGTAATTTTGAATCCCTTACAATGGTCGCCATTGATCCCCGGTATTGTTTAATAAACACTGCCATAAAAGTAATGACCCTAACGACTATAAACAAACCACGCTCGCGCCAAACGCTCTCAAGTGGCTAGGAGGACGTAGGCAGCGGACGTAGGTAAATAGTGAATGAAGTGATACTGTTAAATACTTTTAGAGTTCCGTTCCCCAAGTTAATAGACTAGGAGGTGGCGATTTGATATTTGAATCATCTTGAGTCCTATAAATAAAAGCTAATCGCTGACAACCTTTTTTACTGGTCGATAGTATCCGCGGATCTATCAGTGTTTGGCGTAACTTAGTGTAGTTCAATTACCAAAAAAGTTTAAACAAATGAAATGAAAAAAAAAGTTTACTAATGAAGCTTCATTTCTGGCAGGTTTTATGACCAAAGTGGGAAAGTAGGAAAAAAATTGAAGTAAGTATACCATTACCTTACATTAAGTATGTACATTAGTAAAGCATAAATGAAGTATCTAACAAGATGTTGCTCTTTGCGGACGATTGCAAGTTTTATAAAATTATTAAAAATAGTCACGACTCAATTCTTTTACAAAAAGATATTAATCGAGTCTCTTTGCGGTGATTTAAAAACAAAATGTCCCTAAATTTTCTAAAGTGTGTTCAAATTACATTTACGCGTAAACGAAAACCAGTTTTAACCGAATATTATGTTAACGGCAATACGCTTAAGCAAGTGGATATTATTCGTGACCTAGGTTTGGTATTAGATAAAAAACTTTCATTTAATGCTCATATAGACAACATAATTTCTCGTTCTTTTAAAATGCTAGGTTTCAAACGTAATAGCAAAGTTTTTAAAAATCCTGCGGCAAAAGTTGCATTATTTAACAGTCTTGTAAGAAGCATACTAGAATATGCTAGTCCAGTGTGGAATCCCAGCTACAAATTACATATACTCGTACAACGCATCGAGCGTAGTCAAAAGATGTTTTAAAACTTTTTATCTTTTTTTGACAATAAAGGGAAGTTTCTTCCTAACTACACTGACGGACTGATTTTTTATGGAGTCAATTCTCTTGAAAAGAGAAGATTGCATTCGGATATTATTATTATTTTTACAATTATTAATAATCAAGTATTAAGACCTTTCCTTTTGAGCCAGATAAATTTTAACGTACCAAGACCAAATTCAAGTCCTAAATCCCTCTAAAACTAAAAAAAATAAGACTAATTAAGGTATATATTCACCACTTTCGAGGATCTCTTCAAATTATAATGCATTCGTTCATCATCACGATATTGATATATCGGCCCCATCACTAGAATCACTTAAAAATAAATTCAAAACCTGTATGTAATTATTTCCCCTCCTTTGTTCTTTGTAATAATGTTCACTCACTTTTAAACACGTGTTATTTTAGTTGATATATTTTGTTTTGTAGCGTGTTTATATGCCATGATTTATTTATTTTTATTCTTCTTATTAGAATTAAGTTAATGCCCTACCGTTAGACTTAAGGAAATGTTAATAACCATGTTGTGTTTGTCCATTATTGCTGATAGTTTCACTTTTTTTATATCTAAGTTTTGTTATTACCATGTAAGAAATGAGTCACTTTTGACAAACCTAATAAAAAAAAAACAACTCAATCGTCTCGAATATTTTACAGGTTTTTGTAGTTAAATACATAAATCACATTTCGAAATGGCTAATTTTATGTTTTTGTAAGTTCTAAGTAGAGTAGTCGTAAGCAAGTGTTAACGTTGCGTTCCGAAATTACAGAGTGGTCTAGTGACTAGAGGACTTGCCTTTCATGCGAGAGGTCTGGGTTCAAATCCTCGCCCCGGCCATGTACCACTTTCTTTCTCTTTCTGTTTTGGATAAGTTAGTTACGAATGCGAGCTGTTCCATGGCTCGGAACTCATGTAAAACTATAGGTCCCCTACCCCTACTTATTGGTAGGGTCAAGCCCGCCTGCGTTGGTGCCACCGAATTGGATAAAACGATGGTTAATCCAGATAAATGTAGTCGTGTTCACAAAGGAAAGGTCCTGGCATGGTACTTTATTCCTTCGGAAAAGTGATGTATTAGGCTAATATCATAACGGTAGTTGTGTGGTATCAGCCATCCATGTCAGGGTCGGTCCCCTCCGTCTTCTTTCTACCATCGCACAACGCGGAACAGGCAGAAAATGCACCTATTCACTGGCGACATTCCAAAAATCAAAACCAACCGATCCTATAGGTCATTTATCTATGGGGTCGGTAAACTATAGAATGTAGTAATACTCCCTGCCGAGGTATTTCTCCCAAAGTAAAACCTGGGGTCCTTCAAACATGAAAGCACCTCGTCCGCCGGCATGGTTTTCGCAGCCCCCTTTAAAGTTCGAAAGCGCAAGGGCGTCTTCGGGCACCTTAAGAACGGCCCGTAAGCTATGCTCCCCATACAAACGTAGTTTACTAATCATTTGGAAACCGCTATTCCAATTAAATTAATATTTAAAATCTAATATCAAGTAATAAATATCTGTGTCTGCATGCTTTTGTTTTTTTGAAAAATCCAAACCGAATTAAATTAAAGCATAAAGAAAATTTTCATACGAATTTTGTTTTCTCTGTGGTTTGACCCAGAATACATTTACCGAAAAAACAAAGGCATGCAGACACAGATATTTGTAGCCTAATATTAGATACCAAATATCAAGTAAGTTGGAACAGTTGTTTTCAAATTATTAGTAAACTACGTTTGTATGGGAGGCGAAATTTTCTGATGCTTACGGGCCGACCTTAAGACGTCCTGGCGTACGCCATATGCCGAGCTTAACATAAAGAATGGTTCCATGAAAAAACATCTGTTTGTAGCCTGGGTTTAAAGGTGACCCCAGGACGTATGTATAACTTCAAGTTCATGCACACCGCATAAAAAGCGAAATTTTCGGACTATTCTTGGGTGAAATCTCTTAACATTTATATCCGACATATTATTTTTGCCCTCAAATAATTTCTTGAATAGCACATATTTGTCAGAAATGTGTCTTAATATCAATAAAAATATTTTCTTATAAAATTTTGACATGCCGTGACATGCCACGATTTATTTCCATGCATGTCGTAATAGCGGACAAAGTGATTCGTCCCCTTCCTTCTTTCCTAGGCGGTAGGGTTGTTCCCACACAGGCTGCTACCATCGCATTGAATGAACCCATACGAGGGAATGCCGCTGGCATTAAGTTGTACCTTTTGCCCGAATGTATAGTGCAATGAACATGTATAAATAAATAAATACATTGGCAATTGTAGAGCTCGTGGTCTAGGGGTTAGAGGACTTGGCTTTCATGCGAGAGGTCAGGGTTCAAATCCTCGCCCGGACATGCACCACTCTCTTTCTCTTTCTAAGTTGGATAAGTGCATTTAGTTACGAATGTGAGCTGTTCCATGGTTTGGAACCCATGTAAAATTGTAGGTCCCCTTCCCCTACGTGGTGGAATTAAGTCCGCCCGGGCTGGGCTAAGTACCACCGCATTGGATGAAACTATGGTTAATGCGGCAATGAAAAGATGTCCGTGTTTTCCAACCAGTTCAATGTAACTGTGCTCATAAAGGGAAGGTCCTGGCATGGCACCTAATTCGTTCGGGGATGTGGCGTATTGGGCTAATATCATAACGGTAGTTGTGTGGTATTAGCCATCCATGTCAGGTTGCATAAAAAAAAAAGTGGAAGTTCTCTTGTTCGTACTTTAACAGCAGACAATTCTGTTCTATATCCCTTCATTGTAAATTGGTCGATCATATGATAAAATAGGATGTTGTCTAAGTTATATTTCTTTGGAATGTATGTCTTCAAGTGGACCGTTAGTTCAAGTGGTTTAACATTGGGCGCGCGGTTGGGATCTGGAAGGGTGACGGTTGATGATGGATGCTCGCTAAGAACGTATTTTTCGAAATTCCTTTGTTAAGGTAAAGGTAAGGGTAAACAAGGACGAAATACACAAGTGACAACCACCTACACACTCATATAGAAGTCTTCGGAACCCATTGATATTTAAACGTGAAATTTACAGTGTGGATTCCCGTTAAGATTACAACACTTATTCGCCGAGTATTATTTATAATTAATATATTTAGGGGTAAAAGAGGCCAAAATGTACAAATCTTATTTAGGCACTTAACACCTAATTTCAAAAAACATTTCACCTAGGAACGTAAGAGATTTAGAGTGGCTTGCTTAAAAAGGTATTTTAGCTCTTAAGGGGCAAAGAGACTAAAATGAACGAATTTACATTTTTTTTTCTAAGCGACCTGACATGGATGGCTTATACCACACAACTACCGTTATGATATTAGCCCAATACACCACATTCCCGAAGGAATTTGGTGCCATGCCAGGACCTTCCCTTTATGAGCACGGCTACATTGAACTGGATGGAAAACACGGACAATTTTTCATTGCCGCTTCGACCATCTTTTCATCCAATGCGATGGTACCAACCTGGGCGGGCTTAAACCCTACCACCTAGTAGGGGAAGGGTCCTACAGCTTTACATGGATTCCGAACCATAGAGCAGCTCACATTCGTGACGAAATGCACTATCGAACTCGGAAAGAGAAAGACAGTGGTGCATGTCGGTATCAAACCCAGGCCTCTGGTACGCTAGGCCAGTCCCCGCGCCACTAGGCTACGAGCCGCTCATATATAACACCTGAAATCTCTAGAACCATTGAGACTAGAAATGTTAAATTTAAATAGTGGCTTTCTGTTAAGATGAGAACACTTAATTGGCAAGGATTATTCAAAATGTAATTGTTAAGGGAGTAAAAGAGGTCAAAATTGACAAATTTTCATATTACATTGTACTAGAAGCGTACGAATTTTAACAGTAGCTTTCTTTTAAGGTGGCCCATCCCGCTCATCTCCCCATACAAAAGGGGAAAGAAGATCACGCCCATATTTCTTGTCAGAGATCCAAAATTTTACCCAAAATAGCTTTATTTGATCTAACTAGATGTCAGATGACCATTGGAATTCTAAAATTGTGTTTGATTTCTAAGTTATAAGGTCTGAAAGTTCGAATTTTTCGCGCGTTTTATACAATAGGTGGATTACGCAATGATAAAGTAAGAACATCGTAAAAAGATTAGTCATCAGACATAGCTTATTTAATCAAGATTTATGATCTATTTGGTTTTTGTTAGATGTTTGACTACAGCGGTCGTGGTTTACTTTTAACTATAAGTCGTTTTGATATTAAAATTTTCGTAAATCTTACCAAATCATACAATATGCACATTGTCTTTTTTGTGGACATGTTGCATCTTCCTCATCACGGAGCCTGTCTTATTCTTTGAAACAGAGAAGGTCACAGAGCGCAACAACACGGTTTTGTACCGTGCCCGCGAATGAGTGGCCCAACCCGCCGGGTTGGGCCACCTTAACATCAGAATGCTCGCTAAGAAATATTTTTTTTTGCAATTTAGCTAACTAGTTACCTCTAACTCTTTAACCGAGCCTTAGTTTATTTCGGCCTCAAATAACACACGAAATCTCTAGAACCATTAAACCAAGAAATGTGAACATTTCAGAGTGGCTTAGATGTATGGTAAGCACAGCGCATATATATTTACGAAACTAAAAACGAACTTTCGAAATCCAACTATGGGTAGTAGACAAAAGCAAATCGTACAAACTCTCACATACTACTTAGTGCCTGATTTGAACTAACTCATATTACTCCGTTATGTTAAGCGCGACATATGGCGTAAGCCAGGTCCTGGAAGAGGTGCCCGGCGACGCCCATGAGCTTTCGAACTTTCACGGGGGCTGCGAAAACCATGCCGGCCGACCAGGTGCTTCTTGTCACCATGTTTGGAGGACCCCGGGTTCTACTTTAGAGAAAATATATCAGGAAGTCGATTCCATAGTTTACTGACCCTATAGATAAAGGATCAACCGGATCGGTTGGTTCTTATTTTCAGAATGTGGCCAGTAAATTTGATTACCCTACCTGTTTCGCGTTGAACGATTGTAGAAAGAGGACGAAAGGACAGCGTTATGCAGCTCTGACGTGTACTCTCTAGCTGATCAGGTGGTTCTTCACACCATGTTGAAAAAATCTAATTACAACGATGCTATTTAAATGTCCCTATGGAGGCGGCGATATAGGGGATGACAATTTATATGGCTCATCTAATATTGTCGCTACATAATTATACCTGCGTATGGCTCGATTTTTTTCCGCAATTTTAGGGCTACTTTACATCACGCTAAATTACCAGAGAGGTGACCAGTCGTATGAATTGGTTATAACTTAAGAACCAATAACCCGATTTAGATGCGTTTTGTATCGAAGTCTCGCCTAAATCTGCGCATTACTTATAGGCTGCAAAACATCACGCTAACATACCAGGAGAATGAACTGTGAGTGTTAAATATTTCTAATAAAACTGACGGACTGCTCCTCCATGTTCCATGGAAATTGGCAGAATACGTCGCTGTAAATTATGAGAGAGGAGACCGGTCGGGATAAAAGTTCATAACTTGCGAATTATTCACTCGATTAATATGCGGTTTGTATCTACGTCTGGGATCTATGGGCGCGGTTGGGTTTTGGATGGGTGACCGTTTTCGATGTTGAGGATGGCTGTCGCACGGATCCTAGAGTATAAATGTAGGTCCCCTTTCTAACGTAGGTACTAGGTAGATTTAATCCCGACTGAGTTGGTAATGATGATCGAAGCGGTCATAAAACATGTCCGTGTTTTACATCCATGGTAATGTTGTAGTGCCAGTGCAAGATCGTCCGGGCGGCAAATGCTTTTAAAAAAACTTGGAAGAAATTGGCCCCAATGTTTTACAATTAATTAATGTACATTCCTTCCACTGAATTTATGAATGGCAATAATTTGATGTTATCTTAATCAATCATGCCACATCGGCTCAACCAATTTTGTTCAAATTTCGTAGACAGTAGTGTTAACTAGCCTTTTGGACCAGCCCGCGGGGTTACTATTTAAACAGTATATAATTCAGCCCGATATCAGTCCAAAACGACATTGATGCGAGCGGAGCCGGGTACCTCAGCTGGTTATTAATATAACTTAGTACCTACATAAACATGTAACTTGAATGAAGTAAAAGGAAAACTTAACAATTATTTTGTGTTCTGTGTGATTCTGTTCTTACGTTTATTCGTCTGCATGTCTCAGCATTTTATCCTCAGAAAGGAAAAATGAATAAGAATGGCTTAAACAAGTCGTTCTTTCGAATTTAGTTAAGTGCTGACACAACGTGAAAAAGTGTAGTTGTAGATTGATGCTCATTATATTTTATGCAGAGCTAGTAGTCTGAGTTCTCACCTAAATTGGCGTTTACGGCAAACCGATCGACTGGTGTTTTCTCCAAACTCCATACAAGTTTTAACTAGATATTCTGTGGTTTTACTTCTTCAAGCTGTCAAAGTCAAACGTGGACTTCCGATTTGTATGAAAACGCGGAGTGGACGTAAACGGCAACGTCGACGTATTTACGGCAACGTTGAGTAAGCTGTCAAATCAAGCTCGGACTCGCAAATGTTAGTTCGCTTAACGCCCGCTGCGCGCGCTCTTCAATTTCTCCATTCATTTGAAAACGCCAGTCGATCGGTTTGCCGTAACGCCAATTTAGGTGAGAACTCAGACAACCAGCTCTGAACATCACACATAGTGGCGAAGATAGAGGGCTCAATAACATAATACTTCTGTCGCTTCTACGGGCATGCTCTTCGATTACGGGGTACTATTATGGCTTAATGAAGCCACTCACTTATCATAGTGGTTTATTTTTCATCGTCCAGGCACACCTACCACTTCCACCCACTTGCCACCTCTGAATATTTTTGTCATTCTTTCATTAGGTATTTATTCTGTATACATGTCCAAACCACATTAAACTAACTAGTTGGACATACTAAGTTTCTGATGAATAATTTTAACGTAAGCAATTTATGGAGTGGCTATTATCGCTCAATGCCAGTAAATGCGCTGTGCACTGTACACCTAGGACCCAAAAATCCACATCACTCTCACTACTTTGATGGAAACATTATAGAGACAGTGACAACGCAACATGATCTTGGTGTGACAATTTCAGAAGATCTTAAATGGGAGACACATATCACAGAAGTCGTCAAGAAAGCCAATTCCCTACTATACATGATCAGAAAGGCCTTCTCGTACATAAATACAGAACTATTCCTAAAATTATATAAGGCTTATGTTCGCCCCTTATTGGAACATGCTTTTCTGATTTGGAACCCTTATTTTAGAAAGATAATAGACCTTGTGGAGGGCGTTCAAAGACGGGCCACAAAAATGATTGCAACACTTAAGAAGCAAAGTTATGAACATCATCTTAAAGTTATCGGACTCAACACCCTAGAGGAACGCCGCCAGCGAAGGGACCTCATAGGCTGAGATAAATAGTCGTAACAGAAACTAAGACTAACGAAAAGTAGTACTTTGTGACGTCACTTTGCATTACTTTGACATTTCGTCCATACAAAGTGTGTCGAAATGACGTGACAAAGTACTACTTTTCGTTAGTCATAGTTTCTGTTACGACTATTTATCTCAGTAATAGAAGCATACAAAATCCTCAATGATTATTATAATTTACCAAATCTCAAAGAAATTAAAAAAACTAAACCACTCTGCATCAAATTCTAACCTCAGGAAACACTTCTTGGTGAACAGAGTTGTAGACTTTTGGAACAATCTGCCGGAGGAGGTCATTAGTGCTGAAACTGTAAATGGATTTAAAAACCGACTAGACAAACACTTAAAGACAATAAAAAAAACAAATAATCAATAATAATAATAGACAATCAATAATAATAAAAGACAATCAATAATCAATAAATAAAATCAAAATAAATACAGAATGTGAATAAATTTAATGAGATACACTTAGATGAGAATCCACACTTTGAACAATTTTGGAATTTCATCTCGAACGTATTAAAATAAAAATTTTACTTAAACCTTTTATTAGTATACGATATCACCAAGTTATTAAAATAAACTCAAATATTCGCAGTCAATGCCCAAATTAATTTTTGGTTTTTAAAAACTAACTTTTTATCACGAAGGGAAGTAGAAAAATAATAATAGCATACCATTTATAAATGAATTATAAAACAAAGCAATCTTATCCGGTTTTTTCCGTAACTGCAAGTTTAAGCCAAGTTTAAGCCGCAAGTAGGCATACTTAATGTTGAGCATACTATAGTCAAAACCTTAGTCCTAAACATATGTAACTGTTGTGATCTAAAATTAGGTCGATGGCTAAAAGCCACTGTTATTCTTTAATTTCTCAGACAGTTACTAACTTATCAACCTCAAATTGATTGTTTTATAACTTCAGGTATATGCACACCAAATGAATTATTCTAAGCACGAAAACAGCTGGCAAATGGATAGGTTATCACCTGGTTAACACAAATGGTACTTTTATCCCGGAAAAATGTTGGGTTCAGCCCGAAATGAGTCCAGAGTGGGCAGTCAGAGTTCTCACCTAAATTGGCGTTTACGGCAAACCGATATACTGGCGTTTTCAAATGTATGGAGAAATTGAAGAGCGCGCGCAGTGGGCGTTAAGCGAACTAACATTTGCGAGTCCGAGTTTGATTTGACAGCTTACTCAACGTTGCCGTAAATACTTCGACGTTGCGGTTTACGTCCACTCCGTGTTTTCATACAAATCGGAAGTCCGAGTTTGACTTTGACAGCTTGAAGAAGTAAAACCACCGAATATCTAGGAAAAACTTGTATGGAGTTTGACGTTTTTACGGAACTTCGAAGTTACGTAAACGCCAATTTAGGTGAGAACTGAGACTACCGGCTCAGAACGACATTGAGCAAGCAGAGCGGGTACTTAAGCTACTGACAAATAAATAGAGACTGATGGATGAGATAAACGTACTGAACCTGAAACTGAAGGAAATCTTGCGTTGCGTTTAATTAGTAGCTAAAATATTTCTATATAATATATTTCTAATAATGAATGGGTCAGGGAATGCGGTAATTGTGTAACCATGTCCTGTTGGAAAATTCATGAGTGGTTGTAGGATGTAGGGTACGGGCCATGCTTGCTCCCGCTAAAAGGTGCAACAGACAATTCGACAATTTTTTGACGCTTCTACAGCGAGCACATGCGTCACTGGATTCTAGGACTGCAGTTGGGGGCGGGCTACCCGATCAAGCCTTTTATTGCGAGAGTCCTAGTGCACCTGATTGTAGAAAAAGTAAAGCTAGTAATGAACGCCATCTCGCCACGCCATGCGCTGCGAGCCGCACCGTTTCCTATATACAGGGTCCATCACTCGAAGTGTTACCAATTGAAAATTATGTTATGTGGTTAATTAAAGTACGGTTTATTAAAAATTGTATCAAAATGCAAAAAAAAATTGAATTTTAAGACAATCATTGTTATAGTTCGTATAGCCTCCTTTGGCACGGATGATAGCACCAAGTCGTCCCGTAAAGGCTTTGCAGGCTGCACTAAGTTTGCGTTATTTCCGACGGAGCGGTGCATTCAGCGTATCCACACTTTCATATCTTTTGATTGATACGGCTACCTCCAAAATGGATCATACCGTGAATTCCATTGGAATAAAATCTGGAGAGTAGGCCACTGTTCTGAAAAAATTAACCGAGGAACGTGGTACTGTAATTAAAAATGTGTCAGGCGAGCTTTGTGGGACGGTGCTGAGTCTTGTTGGAACGTCCAGCTGTTCATACCGAATTGCTTACATGCCTATGGTATGAGCGCATCATTTAACACCTTTTGCTGGTACACTTGTTGGACATTGACGCCCTTCTCGATAAAAACGAGTGGAGAGCAAAAGCATTTGCGGTCACTGCAGCCCAGACCATAACAGAAGCAGGCGCTTACTTCTGTTATATTCTGGCACGCAACTCTATCGTATAAATTCTCGTTGGGCTTGCCCTGCAGCCAAACACGATCATTTAGTTTGTTTACATACCGTTGGGCATTAAAAAAAAATTAATCGGAAAAAACAATGTTTTCCAGATTGCCACATTCGTGCAAGACTTTCAGTGCTCGAGCTCTTTGTAGTCGGACTGCCTTTTACACTGAAGTAAGATGATGTACTTTTTGTATCTTGTAGGGTTTCAGTTTCGGTTTTTTTAAGTATGCGCCTAATACTTGAGTCGGATACTTTCAGACTTTATGTCAATTTTGCAGCGATATCGGCTGGCGAGGATTTCTTTGAATTCGAGCCTTCACCTTTCGAACCATGTCACGTGATGTTGCTGTTTTCGGATGACCGCCTCAATTCCGTTTAGTATTGGTCCCGGATTGCTTATAACTTTCGTTTCACTAACATTTTGTTCCGACGTTAAATATCGGAGCTCCTGAACGATGGTTGTGATTTTCCGGCCCATGGCAAAATGATCACATTGTTCGTTTAATATCCATTGCGAAAATTCATTATCAAATTAAAATCTGTTCCCGGGCTTTTCGCCCACTTAAAAACAATAAAACAAACTGACGAATTCGGGGCGCTGTCATTATTGTTTTGAAAATAGAAGCAGTGTGAAGTTAGTAACAGTTCGAGTGCCGGACCCTGTATACCACTAGCTTTTGCCTGCGCTAGAAACCGTTGGTTGATTTCGAAAATTTATATTGTTCCATCATAAATGCTTTTAATCTCCCATTCATCCCCATAAGGTTTTATAAATAACATTTAGCCATTTTACCACTAGCTTTTGCCTGCGCTAGAAACCGTTGGTTGATTTCGAAAATTTATATTGTTCCATCATAAATGCTTTTAATCTCCCATTCATCCCCATAAGGTTTTATAAATAACATTTAGCCATTTCAGATTTTAAAGGAGTTTCCCCTTTTTTAAATCAATTTCCTTAAAATTCTCAACAACTGCACCCATATCGATTTTAGGCTTATTTAACCAAGATTTGAATTGAATTTAAGCCTGACCGACCCGCTAGGTTTCGCAGCCACCCTTAAAGTTCGAAAGCCCATGGGCGTCGTCGGGCACCTTAAGGGGTCCATCGAACAGACGTAAAGAAGCACCTGACCGACTTCGTTTACAAATATAGTGATTCGGAAGTCGGTTTGAATTATTTCCTGAATAAAAAATTGTCCAAAGGCCTGGTCTAAAACGCTGTTTCACGACAATGCATCTATCTATCAAATTGTAGCAAAATGTTTTAAGTCGATATATTCCGGGAGGTCACGACATTTTTGGTCACGATAAGGTAAATGGCTGAATATGGGTTCACGTGTTAGAGACCAACCCTCTGATGCTATATATGTCGGTCTGCCTGGGCCAAGTGGTTGCGTTATCTAGATTGGCCATATAAAATACATGTTGATGTCACCCCTCTTGTAATTTAGAGAGATGTACTCCACCAATTTTCATGGTAGTACATTCAAGAGCAGCTTCATTCTATATTATTATGAACATTTAACCCAATCTGCTTACCGCTTTGGTAATTAAGCATTAAATCTGGTAATTAAATTCTAAGTAGCCCTAATGTTAGGGAAAAAATCAATCAAGCCTGGTACAATTTAACAGGCTCTCTAGTCTTGCCAAACGCTTAAATATTTAAAATCCTTAACTTGAGGTATTTTTGGTTGCCCATACAATTTTTCATCTCTTATTTCACCACCTTCAAGATTTATTCGTCTGCAATAATATGTATCCCTTAAGGCTCTCGTGAAGGCAGCGGAAATCGAAGATTTGAAATTTTTACGAAATGCATTCTATGTCAATTGGCCAAGGCACAATTTTGCACGGTGACTGCCATTAAAATAGCGAAATCGTCTTCCAGACCTCCCTACCCCTAAAAGTTGTCAGATTTTCTTCCTTATGTCCTTATGTTTTTATCGTTTTGTATATATGTATATCTGTATTTTGAAGTTTTTTTTTTAAAAACACACTTTCAAATATGTTTAGCCAATATTTTCCAATCTCATAGGTTTATCAAAAAATTAAAACATAAAGACGTACATTTTGACAACATATTTAAGAATCCTAAATTTCAAAAACCTAATAAAACGTTAAGAGCGTGTACAAAAATATCGCCTGTAGTATGGGGAATTGATAGGGTAGGGGATAAAATTACTCTCTAATTGTATCCGTCGAATGGTCATAGTGACCATATAATTGTATAGGAATCAATAATAGTGGGGTCTTCTGCATCTCATGAGTTGGTGCAGGTGCGGGCCTATAGGGTTGCCCCTTTTGCCCGGGCTTCTTCTCGTCAGGTATGAAGCACTGCCGGTCATTGGTGGCCGCTATCAAGCGGCGCGTCATAAATCATGCAGCCGAAACATCGCCATCGTTTCCAAATATGCTCTAAAAATGTGTTTGTTGAGTCAGTTCCCACCCAAACAAACCCTATATTACGTATGTGACTTTGTTTCCATGTGACATGTACTTAGAGTTGGTAGTTTTTGAAAATTGGAGACAGCGGGTCTCATAGCAGGCGCGCTAGATGGCATATCTCCCTGGTAGTTCCTGAGATTAGCGCATTTATACACAACGCCAGTCACGTTGGTGCGCGCCATAGTTTTAATATTGCAAAAACACCGAACATATTAATTATAATTGCATACTTTAAATGGCAATTATAATGTGCATAAAATGCTTAAGGCAACGAACGTATTTAATTTGGTAAGGATTGTAATAGTATCCCTCAAAATAGCTTTCCAATTACCACAATTTATTTGACCATTTTTTAAAACATTTATTTTTTTATAGTAAGCTATCCTTAAAAGATAGACATATTTCATCGCAGACTTATCTGTAGACCGTCGTCGTAACGCCCAGTACATTAAATTTGGGAAATTATTATTGGGATTGAAACAAACAAAAAAGTTTAATAACTTTTTGCTGAATATCCTCTTAATAAAAAGTTAGACTTTCCATGCAAAGTAATTCAATAATTTAGTGTAAAAAGAATCTAATGTTCCGTAACAACGTGGGAACGTTTTATTTACAGTCGAACAAAGAGCTTAGGATAAACATCCGGTTGAATGAAAAGATGAACAGTCGAAATACTTTGACTTTTGGAAACTATTATAGGGTTGAGTATAGATTCAAACATAGTTGAGGATGTCTACTAGCTACTGAGTAAACAAAATCCTAAAAAAAATTAATCAAAGGTTGTATTTAAACACCATTTATTTTTACGTTTAACCGGAAGTGTATCCTTTAACCTTTGGTTGACTGTACAAATGGCTAATATCACACCTACTGTCATGACATTAACTTGATACGCCACGTGGGATCTAGGTTCCATGCCAAGACCTTCCTTATGCATGGTTACAACGTGCGTCAAATTACACTAAACTAAAACATACATTTCAAAAATGTATATCTCGGTAACTAGACACTTTAGAAAAAAATGTAACCTTTTTTGTCTCGGAAAAACATGAGGACTACGCTGGCGAAATTAATGTACTGGCCGTTACGACATCCTGTATAGGAGGAGCAATTCCACCACATATTATTTTGTTATATCTCCAAAGGATTAGGCAGCGTTTTCGATTAAAGTTCCCCAATCAGCTTGATTTTTTCCGATATCTTTAACAATTATCGTCATATTTCAACCAATTTACACAAAACACTAATGAACTATACACATAAACCTTGATCCCGTGAAAACCGTATGAAAATCCGTTCAGTAGTTTTTAATTTATCGCGTTCAGACAGATAGACAAACAGTTTTTTTTATGCGACCTGACATGGATGGCTCATACCACACAACTACGGTTATGATATTAGCCCAATACACCACATTCCTGAAGGAATTAGGTGCCATGCCTGGACCTTCCCTTTATAAGCACGACTACATTGAACTGGATGTAAAACAAGAACAATTTGAATGTCGAATTTGAATGTTCGTAAGGTTTTTTTATTGTATGTACACTCAAAGTATATTGTCCTATTGTTGTAACTTCCACCACGGGCCTTATGGTCTACAGGAATGGTTTAATCCAAATATTTAAGATACATTGTTTTGTACGTAATGCATGTGTGTTATATTGGATACATAAATAAATAAATGTAAATACATTTTTCATTGCCGCTTCGACCATCTTTTCATCCAATGCGATGGTACCAACCCGGGCGGGTTTAAACCCTACCACCTAGTAGGGGAAGGAGTCCTACAGTTTTACATGGATTCCGAACCATGGAGCAGCTCGCATTCGTGACGAAATCCACATATCGAACTCGGAAAAAGAAAGACAGTGGTGCATGTCGGTATTGAACCCAGGCCTCTGGTACGCTAGGCCAGTCCCCGCGCCACTAGGCTACAAGCCGCTTATGTTGCGGAGGGGGATTTTGTTTTCTAATATCTAGTGATACCGTACAAATATGATGATATGGAATTGCTTGCAAAAACCTAATTGCATTGTCACAATTTAACGCCGGAACCCTAATTGTGACCGCAACAAAATTGTTTGATTATTTATGCGTAACATGTCTTATATAAGAATATGCGAGGCACTTTCTAACTATTCATGATGTATGCAAATATTTTTTATACCTTAGTATTTTTCCTTTAGTATTTACCCAAAACGTGTTAACGGAACCTTATTACTAAGCCTCCGCTATCCGTCCGTCCGTCCGTCCGTTACAGGGCCCGTCTCATGAACCGTAATAGGTAGGCAGCTGAAATAATCACAGAGTGTGTATTTATTTTGCCGCTATTAAAACAAATAGGTAAAATTAAATAATAATAAAAATGAAAGCAAATACAAAACACGCGATTTTTTGGTGTTAAATCTTGTACCATGGTACGGAACCCTTTGTGTGCGAGTCCAACTCGCACTTGACCGTATTTTTTTTTCATTTTAAGCTGGCACGGTTATGGCTAATACGTAAAGTCATCTTGAAATCAGACCAACAAACCGCATCTAGGTGCCATATCAGGACCTTCCTTATATTGCCCATCTACATTGATATGGATGAAAAACACAGGCAGTCGTTCATTATCGCTTCTTCCATATTTTCATCTAATGCGATAGTACCAACCCAGGTGGGCTTACACACCTACCACCTAGTAGGGTAAAGGGACCTAAACTTTTAAATTGATTCCGAACCATGCAAACATTCGAATTCGTGAAGAAATGGACTTATCGAACACATTTGATATTGTTTGTCAGCCTCGGCAGCCCAGTGGCGCGACGCCTTGCGATTCGATAAGCTTGGTCACCTGTGAGCGGGTAAATTTTGGATGGGTGACCATTTTAAAACGTTAAGGCTGGCCGTGGTTCGGATGACACGTAAAGCTGTAGGTCCCTTACTTACTAGGTGGTAAGGTTAACGGTGGTACCATCGCATTGAATGAACGATGGTCGAAGCGGCAATGAAAATTGGCCATGTTTTCCATTCAATTCAATGTAGACGAGCAATATAAGGTAGGTCCTGGCATGGCACATAGTTCCCATGTGGTGTGTTAGGCTAATATCTGACGGTCAATTTAGTATTAACCATCCATGCCCATTTACATACAAAAAACATGAAAAAACATCAAAAAGAGAGTCAGGCATCACCGGTCGAACTCATGAACCTGGCATCTAAAGTAAATCCCTACGCCCGTGAGCTGCGAGTCACTCACTCTATTATCAAGACGTCTTGGAATTTGTTTTTTTATTCGGAATCTTAAATTAAAGAGAAAATCTCGTTTGGAAATGCGTCGCAAAAGGCATTACTAGAAACAAATGTCATAAAAGAGTATGTACCTTCCTACTACAATTATGGCAGTTTGTCAATGGAGCGGCGGTGACGCGTCTCGGTTTTGTTTATACAACTCGAAGCACTCGAATCTACCTCCCATTCACTTTGTCGGCCGCCTTGTTTGGTATTCAACTTGATTTACGATCATAAAACGACATAATTAGTGTCAAATTACTGTAAACAGGGGTTCACTTTTAGAGGGGATTCATTCCTGCCTGGGACACCGGGAATGGCTTCGCGGGGAAATGGCGGCGGATCACGCGATGCGGGACTCCCGCCGAGGCGATAAGCCGACCGACGTTCGGTGAGCGGACGGTTAACTGACGGACTGGGCCGGATAGAGTTAGGGATGTTCCGCCCCATACAATGTTTTTTTTACACAGAACGCAAAAAGTATTGCACTTTAAGGTCGGCCCGTAAGCATCAGAAAATTTCGCCTCCCATACAAACGTAGTGTACTAATAATTTGAAAACCACTATTCCAACATACTTGATATTTGGTATCTAATATTAGTCTACAAATATCTGTGTCATGCAGAAAAAGAAAATCTTCATACGAATTTTGTTTTCTCTGAGGTTTGACCCAGAATACATTTACCGAAAAAACAAAGGCATGTAGACACAGATATTTGTAGCCTAATATTAGATACCAAATATCAAGTAAGTTGGAACAGTGGTTTTTAAATGATTAGTAAACTACGTTTGTATGGGAGGCGAAATTTTCAGGTGCTTACGGGCCGACCTTAAGGCACGAATTCGTCAAAAACACTAAATATAGCCATAGTAGTTGCAGCGAAAACATATTCACAATTTCAGGTTTAATGGTTTCGTTGTAATTGCCGATTAGAAGTTTTAGACCGTTAGATGGCGCTGTTAAATAAAAATCGTATTTAAATAAATTGTAACAAAACCATTAATCCTGAAATTGTGAAATTGTTTTCGCTGCAATTAATATGACTATATTAAACTTTTATTATTAATTCGTGGCTTAAAGTGCAATACTTTTTGCGTTATGTGTACAGACAACTTTATATGGGTCGGAACAGCCTTAAGGTGGCCCAACCCGGCGGGACTAACTCATTCGCGGGCACGGTACAAAACCGTCCTGTTGCGCTCTGGGACCTTCTCTGTTTTAAAGAAAAAGACAGACTCCGTTGCAAACTAAAAGTAATTTTGCTCAGGGGGGTTACCATGATAAATAACACGCCGAGTGAATAGCAGGTGAACAGGCAAAAGAATGTAATTTCAAAATCGGAGAACACGGACAAATTGTCATTGCCGCTTCGACCATCGTTCATTCGATGCGATGGTACCAACCCGGGCGGGATTAACCCTACCACCTAGTAAGCAAGGAAGGGGACCTACAGTTTTACGTGGAATCCGACCCACCGCCAGCATCAACGGTTGAAAATGGTCACCCATCCAGAACGTAACCGCGCTCAGATGTGCTTCCCCAGCGTATCGATTCGCAAGGCGTCGCACACTGAGCTACCGAGGCTGACAGAGTCAGTCAAGACAGTAATGTCAGTTCTGTTGATGAAGAGACTTGGTATAAAAAGTGCCAATTTTTAGGGTTCCGTACCCAAAAAAGGGTTCCGTCCGTCCGTCTGTCACAGGGCTGTATCTCATGAACCGTAATAGGTAGGCAACAGAAATTTTCACAGAGTATTGCCGTTATAACAACAAATAGGTAAAATAAAAAATAAAAAGGGTCCCCATATGAAAAACGGGATTTTTTGTCATAAATCTTGTACGATGGTACGGAACCTTTTGTGTGCGAGTCCGACTCGCACTTGGCCGGTTTTTAGGGTTCCGTACCCAAAGGGTGAAAACGGAACCCTATTGCTAAGCCTCCGCTGTCCGTCCGTCCGTCCGTCCGTCCGTCCGTCCGTCCGTCCGTCCGTCCGTCCGTCCGTCCGTCCGTCTGTCCGTCTGTCACAGGGCTGTATCTCAGTAACCGTAAAAGATAGACAGCTGAAATTTTCACAGAGTGTGTATTTATTTTGCCGCTATAACAACAAATAGGTAAGATTAATAAATAATTAATATTTAAGGGGGTTCCCATACAAAAAACGTGTTTTTTTGTATTATTTTTTTACGATGGTACGGAACCCTTTGTGTGCGAGTCGGCTCGCACTTGGCCGGTTTTTCTTCACTTTCAGCAAGCGTACGTGGCTGATGGCTTCGGTTTATTGGTCGGACGTGAAAGTCCCTTTGACTTTCTGCCATTTATCATTTCATCCGAATATCGTGTTCTGATAACGTGGCGTGACATTCGCAAAATCCAATGTGTTCATGGTCACGCCTCCGTGCGGCCGTCTCGCGATTGGGCCGTACGGTAATCTCATGCCAAAGAATATATATTAAATGCTCACGCGTACTTCTTTTAAGGTGGGCCATCCCGCTCAACTCCCCATACAAACGGGGAAAGAAGATCACGCCCATATTTCTTGTCAGAGATCCCAAATTTTGCTCAAAATAGCTTTATCTGATCGAACTAGATATCTGATGACCGTTGGCATTGTACAATTGTGTTTGGTTTCTAAGTTATAAGGTCCGAAAGTTCGAATTTTTCGCGCGTTTTATACATAACTTAGGAGGTGGATTACGCAACGATAAAGTAAGAACATCTTAAAAAGATTAGTCATCAGACATAGCTTATTTAATCGAGATTTATTATCTATTTGGTCTTTGTTAGATTTTTGACTACAGCGGTCGTGGTTTACTTTTAGCTATAAGTCGCTTTGTAATTAAAATTTTCGTAAATCTTACCAAATCATACACTATGAACATTGTCTTTTTTGTGGACTTGTTGCATCTTCCTCATCACGGAGCCTGTCTTTATCTTTGAAACAGAGAAGGACCCAGAGCGCAACAGCACGGTTTTGTACCGTGCCCGCGAATGAGTTAGTCCCGCCGGGTTGGGCCACCTTATGGCTCCATATGACGCTAACCTCCAATAGTTTCGGTTTTTTTTTATTTATCTCAGCGTCGGTTAAGAATAAACACCGGTAGAAAAATCGAAATATCAACGTTTAGACCATTATCTAGTGTCTGACAGTAAAATGGTTTTAATGAGTTGCTTATATTCTTGATAAAAATTTGATTGTAAACCCCTATTTACTAGGCTTTTACGGGTTTACAAAAGCGCTTGGAAACTATACATGATTTGCACAATTTTCTTTTTGTGGTACAAGATCACATATTTATTTAAACGTGAAACATGTATACATTCAAGTAAATATACCTTTTCGTACTAAGCAGGTACGTCGCTTATTCCAAGGAATGTGACATGTATGTATGTATAATCGACTGTGAAGCAAGGATGCATGAATTGAAGAAAGAGCCCAGTAAAAAGAACTACTTTACGAATATACTGCAAGGCTGGACCCGAACCAGCAAAACATACCATTCGCGGGTATTGCGTCTACCAATTTCGCCACCGGCTGTATACCCATAATTTGGAATTCTCCTACAGTCACTCTTTACAGAAAGTAGACTTTACCAGTCAAAAACCTAAATTTCGCTTTGTCACGCTCAATTTTCACGCGCATACAACAATGAACCCTAACGCAAACTCAGTGCTTCCGGAGATCGCCATTATTGTTTGTTTGCTGAACGCTGGAGTCAGTTGGAGCCTTAAGGTGGGCCCGTGAGCAACAGAAAATTACGCTCCCAATACCAACGTAGTTTACTAATCATTTGAAAACCACTGTTCCAATTTCCTTGATATGAGGAAATTAATATCAGGCAACAAATATCTATGTCTGCACGTGTTTGTTTTTTCGAAAAATGTATCCTGTGTCACGCAACAGAGAAAAAAAAATTGTACGAAGATTTTCTTTTGCCTGTGTGTACCTGACTTGCTTTAGATTTTTCAGCAAAACAAAAACGTGCAGACACAGATATTTATTGTAGAATATTAGATACCAAATATCATGCAAATCGAAACAGTGTTTTTCAAATGATTAGTAAACTACGTTTGTATGGGGAACATAGCTTACGGGCCGTTCTTAAGGGTTCTGTTTCTCAAAAGGAAATTAAGGAACCCTTATAAGATGACTTCGTAGTCCGTCTGTCTGTGTCTGTTAAGACACCTTTTGCACGGCATCAAAACCTACAGTATAGCGTACTTCCCGTTGAAATTAGGCATGAAGCAGGATCTGAAAACTTGTCTGATTTTTTTATTTAAGTACCTGGACATGGGTGGCTAAGACCATACTTACAGCCATGATATTAAAACATGAGAACTAGGTGTCAAGCCAGGACCTTCCTATATACATACGGTATATAGGAAGGTCCTGCAGTACAGTACATACATACAGTACGGGGCGATTCCGCTATAGATGATTTCCGAAATGATTTTTTCAATCACGCTATTAGTTGTTTTTTTTGTTATTAGTGCAAAGAAGAAAGTCTAAATATAATAATCAATGTATTTTTATTTGATTTTATACCATATCTTCTTTTTTGACGCTGTTGGAAATATTACCATCCGAAGAATTGGTATAAACTGTAAAATCATAACAAGCACAATGGCGCGAAACAGTTGTTGTTGACAGCTTGCGGTTATGTTTTACCGGCTAAACGTGAAGTGGAAATATTCATATATATTCGTGTTTCAAAAAATTGTAGTATTTGTTGCTATTTATTAAGAATTATTGACTGCTAGAATACACTGTTAACTTGTTGCACCCGCGATGCAAAAGATATAAAAGTTAACTTTTTTAACAGAAATGAAGAGCTAACGTTCTGAAACTTTGCAAAAGTAAGAAGAAATAAAAACCATACTTAAATTATTAGTTTTTAAGAGTATAATGATTATTAGGTTAAAATAACCCGCGATCTCGACATGAGATCGCGGGTGCAACTTTTTTTCACGTAACCTTTTTGTGTGATTACTTTTACATTTCGTTGTTTTGATATACCTTGACTAATAATATATGCTGAAGACGATTGATGATATTTATTGAATATGTGCGTCTATAGTATATTCCTTATTTTTTTAAAGAAATATTGGGTAAAATGACAACAGAGTTACATAAGGAGACTCCTTTGCAGAAATATAGGCGGAAATGAAAAGAAAAACCTGAGCTTCATGCTGAACACCTCCAACGGGAAAAGGCTCGTAATTCCAAACGGAGAGAAGTAATGTAATGAAAAATATTGGCTAGAATTAGATCCAAAGAAAGAATGCAGGCAACTAGAAAGCGACGTTAGGAAGAACAATTTAAACAAACATCTGCTAGATACAGCAGTCCTCGCACACTAGGCAAGGCTTTGGCAAAAATAAAACGTAATCTACCAGTCAGTCCTACCAAAGCAGTGGAAGTTAGCTTCTGAATGTAACATTGCTGCATTTGACAGAAATGACGCCCCTAAGGCAGCTCTGCGAAAGCTAACTGATGGAGGGAAAAAACTGATTTGTGATTTTTATAATAGGGATAACATGCACATTAGCACAGAAATTAATTAAGTTAATGACATACAAGACGTGCAATTTGATGATATTATCGCGAAATTGGAAGCGCCAAAAAAAAAGGCTTGGGAAATAATATGTTCATAGAATTTTCGGCAATTATTGACGTATTTCAAAATAAATCATTAATATAAGCGACAACAAAAGCATAATTGTTAGTAAAAAATATGGTTTGATCTCTTATTTTGTTCCTTTATAAGTAAAATTGATGTTTATGTTCACTTAAATTAGACTCGTTGCACCCGCGATAATTTGGTGTTGCACCCGCTATTATTAAAAATAATATTATTTCATTGTTTATTTTTGTTTTCTTCAAAGTTTTATTTTATGTTCTTTGTTACTTTAATACATTTCAAAATATTAAGACATAACACATTAAATGTATTCGAATTAACAGATTTATGTGTTTTTTACTTGTGATCCGGAAAGGTTGGGCCAAATTTGTTGCACCCGCGATGGCAATTTGAACCTTTCTCCTGGCTTTTAAAATATCATTTTAAAATGTTTGTTAGTTAATATAAAGTAAACATATTAAAATGTAGTCTTTTAAAGACTAATTTAATTAAAAATGTTTTAAATTTAATTAGGTTTAATGAAAACAGGCGTTTAAATGTTGCACCCGCGATAATGGAATGACCCTACGGCTACATTGCCCGACTACGCCCCGGTTGCACGAAGAGACGGCCGAGTTAATCAATGTTCAAACACGTCACTTTTAGTGATCCGTATAGTGTTCCTTCCATACTGTCCACACAAAGTGACCTGTTTGATCATACTTTGACGTTGATTTTGATTGTTTGTCCTTTCGTGCACTCGGCCCTACATGTAACAAGTTACAAGTAACGGCTACATTGAACTGGATAGAAAACACGGGATATTTTCATTTCCATTTCGACCATCGTTTATTCAATGCGATGGTACCAACCCCGGCGGGATCAAACCTACCACTTAGTGAGTAAGGAAGGGAGCGTTCAGTTTTCCATGGGATGCTAATATTTTTAATGAAAAACCGTTGTATTTGTGTGGCTGTGCTAAGAGATCAAAGGTACTCAGAAAAGCCAAATCCACGTCAACTCGAGAAACCACGCACAGCGAGGCACCATGCCAGCGGATATGCGAACTCAATTTCAATTCAGTCGCTGAGCTGTCGAGCTTAAATTACGTTGTCTAAATTAAATGAGATTCGATCGCCATCCCCGTATTTCCCGATGAATCCCTCAGTCGTGTCAATTCAACTCTGTGTCAATTCGAATCGTTCGGTCGTCCGTTTGTATGTAAACTTTATATTCCTTATCGGCGTTCCTCTTCACAAAGGCGTCGCGTCGATCGATTGAAAAGTCCATTCAGAGAACGGTCCCCGTTTTGCGTTCGGAGTGGGCTCAAGTTGTGAGGTCTTTTCACTGTCGCCCTCGCCGTCCGCGCTTCGACGTCCGACACAAAAGGTCGATTAGAAAAGAAAAACGCCCGATACACAGAAGCTCACGGAGATTACAAGATTTGGTTTGATGAATGGTAGTATTGTAACCGCAACGCAACATACATACACATATACTAAATGTATTGTTTCTCATATAAGTGAATGTAACGCTCTTTTGGGAAATAAAATATGATTGAACCTGAAGTGGTTTGTACAGAGCGAATATGGGGTTTCCGAAGGCAGCCCAACCCAGTTGAATTTGTCTCTCGACCTTGTGAGTCGGACTGGGTTTGGCTGCCTTCGGAAAGCTTAAATTCGCTCTGACCTTCCGCAAAATTTTAAAGACCAAAATATATGACCAGTGCGTCCTCCCGGTTAAGGCGTACGGGTGTGAAACGTGGACTCTGACGTTCGTCGTAGTTCAGAAGTTGAAAGTTGCCCAGAGAGCAATCGAGCGAGCCATAATGGGAATGTATCGCTACGGGACATGGTGCGTAACGAGGCAATTCGCCGACGTACCAAAGTAGTCGATATTGGACACCGGGTGGCTAAGCTAAGTGGCAGTGGGCTGGTCACGTCAGCCGAAGATACGACGGCCGTTGGAGTAACTGTGTCCTACACTGGCGGCCGTGGACAGCAAAACGGAGTGTGGGAAGACCACCCGCCAGGTGGGACGACGACATCAAGTGCGTCGGCGGAAAGCAGTAGTTCCGTACCGCTGAGGGCCGGGAGGACTAAAGAATAATTATAGAGGCGTATGTCTAGCAGTGGACGCAAGTACGCTGACTGACTGACTGACTGACTGACTGACTGACTGACTGACTGACTGACTGACTGACTGACTGACTGTACTCGAGTTATTCTAGAGTTGCACGAAAATGCTGCCAGGCTGGACCTGTAGTAGCAAAACATACCATTCGCGAGTATTCCTCAATATTCCGTGGGTATTACGTTCACCAATTTCGCCACTTGCTGAATACTCATAATTTGGAATTCTCCTACAGTTCCTCCCGTAATCAATGCGTCCTACTAACACAGTGTTTAAGATTATACCTACATACATGTATTCGCGTATTGTCATATCGAGAGAGAAGTCTCGAGTCGCTTTTACTCCTAGGAGGTCGTAACTGTGTCACAGCGACAGACGTTACGAAGTTACTAAAACCATGCTTGCTTCGAACATAGGAAAAAATAAAAGTCCAATTGAGGGCGGTTAGTACCAACGTGGAGCGATCGTGTTTACGAAAATCAAGTAAGTCGTCCATAGGAACGGCTCTCACAGAGCTTCCTAAAAAGATGTGTCACCCGTTTCTTTGTCGACCTGAGCCTGTAGTCCCAGTTGTCACCTAAATTGGCGTTTAAGGCAAACCGATCGACTGGCGTTTTCCGTAAAAAACGTCAAACTCCATACAAGTTTTTACTAGACATTCTGTGGTTTTACTTCTTCAAGCTGTCAAAGTCAAACTCGGACTTCCGATTCGTATGAAAACGCGGAGTCGGCGTAAACGGCAACGTCGACGTATTTACGGCAACGTTGAGTAAGCTGTCAAATCAAACTCGGACTCGCAAATGTTAGTTCGATTGACGCCCACTGCGCGCGCTCTTCAATATCTCCATACATTCGAAAAAGCCAGTCGATCGGTTTGCCGTAAACGCCAATTTTGGTGACAACTGGGACTACAGGCTCTGTTTATTGACAGGAAGTCGTGAAGATGATTAATATGTCATGCGGGACGGAGGGTCCGCTTCGATCGATTCACGCGCCGTTGGCGGCACAGTGTCACCATGCTTTTACATATTAGGTGACGAAGCTTAAGGGGGTGTGTGCGTTGAAGTAGATGGCGCCACGGTCGTTCGTAGCTATTTCTGCAATAACTCCTTCAAATCATGAAGTTACACATTTTAACTGTAGTGGCGAGAACTTAAGCGGTTCTGTAACTCGTAAAATAAAAATAAATTACGCAGGAATTTATGACAAAATTCTAAGTGTATGTGCAAAAAGTTGCCATTTGCAATTAGATACTTTTTGCGCTATGCCTCATAATGAACTCGCAAAAGCCACCCTTCTTTATACGTACCTAAAGGGTGTTAACGGAACCCTATTACTAAGCCTCCTCCGTCCGTGGGTTGTATCTAATGAACCGTAATAGGTAGGCAGCTGAAATTTTCACAGAGTGTGTATTTATTTTGAGTCGTATTCACTACGTATAATATTCACAACGTATAATCTTATTTTTTTCCAAAAAATTAAAACCATGCATAACGTATAATAGTCACAACGTATAATGTTATACGTTGTGCATGAGTTTAAAAATAAAATAAACTCTTTGCATCATGCAGAACGTATAATAGTCACAACGTATAATATTCCTAACATGAATTCACAAAAAAAGAAAACCATGCAGAACGTATAATATGCCAAGAAGCACTGCATAAAGCGCCCTAACAACGATACATTTAAGGCTGAAATTGCTACGAATCGATATCTGTTGAAGAGTAACAATTTGCTACAACGCTAATTGAGACGGTCGAAAAGTCGCGTGCGAGTATAATCTTTAATCTTATATCGATAAGGGCGCTTATCGTATGAAATATTTTAGGATTATATGATATGCATGGTTTTCTTTTTTTGTTAAATAAAGATCATAACATTATACGTTGTGACTATTATACGTTATGCATGGAGAAATGAGTAATTTAATTTTTTGGACTTCTTCATGCACTACGTATAAGATTATACGATCTGCCGATTATACGTTGTGCATGGTTTTAAAATTTTGTTAAAATATGACATTATACGATCATTAGACGAACGATGTTCCCCCTTTATTTTGCCGCAAATAGCAACAAATAGGTAAAATTAAAACATTATAAAAAGTAAAGGGGGCCCCATACAAAAAACCTGTTTTTTTGTTAAATCTTGTACGATGGTACGGAACCCTTCGTGTGCGAATCCGACTCGCACTTGGCCGGTTTAATGACATTAAATACACAACTGCTCAGTTTTCTCGCCAATACCGTTACAGTTCATCATTTACACTTTTAGGGAGTTACAGCGCATCACCAGATTTAGATTAAGTTCGTAAATTATTTTTTTTACTAGTTTTACATTGATGATGGCACTATACCCCAGATTTAGGTTAATTCGGAAATAAACATTAGAAAAAGTTGTCTATTTTTACGTCCACTTTCGATTTTTTTACTGAAAAATACAGATATTTACTAAAGAATCAGAACATACGGACATAGAATGAGGCTTTCTCAAGTGGTAAAACAATGTGATTAAAATCTGACAAGATTTAGGGTTAGGGAAACGTTACGGCTTGGATGAAGATGTCGCTAATTGGCAGTCGCCGTGCATAATTATGCTTTGGTCAATGAATAAAGAATGCAATTCTTAAAATTTTCAAATTTAAGATTTCCCGTGACTTCACGACAGCCTTAAGGGGGAGTGAAGGCAGACAGACAAACGGTGACACCTTGTTCACGCTTACTTCGAATGTGGGCCGGAATGCTTCGTTCTATTACGGCGGCCGCGACGCCCCGCGTGCTGTCAAATTTGCGAGGAATCCATACAAAGTCGTTGGCCTTTTCGTACCTTTCGTTTTAAGGAAATAAATGCTTTTATGAATTCTGAATTCGAACTAGATGTCTGATGACTGTTGGAATTGTAAAATTGTGTTTGGTTCCTAAGTTATAGTCCGAAAGTTCGTTTTTTTCGCGCGCTTCATAAATTACTTTGGAGGTGAATTACTCAACGATTAAATAAAAACATCTTAAAAAGATTCGTCATCAGACATAGCTTGTGTCATGAACATTTATAATCAATTTGGTTTTTATTTTAGATTGTTGACTACAGCGGTCGTAGTGTACTTTTAGCTATAAGTCGTTTTGTAATAAAATGTTTCGTAAATCTTACCAAATCATCACTGCGCATTTTCTGCTTTGTAGATATGTTGCATCCTCCTCATAACGGAGCCTGTCTTTTTCTTTGAAACAGAGAAGGTCCCAGAGCGCAATAGCACGGTTTTCTACCGTGCTCGCGAATGAGTTAATCTCGCCGGGAAGGGTCACCTTAACAACACAACCTCTTCCCTCAGCCTCGGTAGCCCAGTGGCGCGACGCTTTGCGGTTAGATAAGCTTGGTCAAGCAACTCTGAGCGCGGTTGCGTGCTAGATGGGTGACCGTTTTCAACCATTCGGGCTGGCCGCGGTTCGGATTCAATGTAAAATGCTAGGTAGGAGTAAACCTCCCGCCAGGGATAATACCGCCCGCGTTGATACCATCGCATTGACTCAACGATGGTCGAAGGGGCAATGAAAATCGGCCGGGTTTTCCCCATGTGTTCCCATGTGGTGTGTTAGGATAATATGGCATGGTATTAGCTGTCCATGTCCAGTATTCATCACCTAATATATGTAACTTATTCAAAAGTGGAGAGTGGTCGCTATTTTATTTTTAACTATCATACTAGGTAATTTCTACACCACCATAGTGCAAATCCTTAAATTTAAATGTGCAAAACATTTCATAGGTGCCAGTACTCAAACAATTTGAATAGGAGTGTGAAGGAAAAGTTCACTTGACGCTTGATTTGTATGGTTACGTACCCAAAGGGTGCCAACGGAACCCTATTACCAAGCCTCCGCTGTCCGTCCGTCCGTCAGTCCGTCAGTCCGTCTGTCCGTTCTGTCACAGGGCTGTATCTCATGAACAATAATAGGTAGGTAGGTGAATGTTTCACAAAGTATGTATTTATTTTGCCGCCATAACAACAAATATAATAATTGGGGGGTGCCCAATACAAGAAAACGTGTTTTTTTTTGTTAAATCTTGCACGATGGTACGGAACTCTTCGTGTGCGAGTCCGACTCGCACTTGACCGGTTTTTTAATTGTGTTTAGCTTGGGATAACTTTCTATAATTGGTTTATGTACCAACGCCACAGAATAAGTAATATTCCAACGTCGGACGGTTCAGCTGTAATCCAGACCCAATGAGTCATGTGCCGTGGAGGTTACAGACAGTGAGAGACATGTTGGTGATTCAGAAATGAATTGCGTGGATCTGACCACACAAAACGGCGATTCTATTCTTTGACAAAGCGTTTTGTTGCGTTTTAGTAAAAGTGTGTGCAATAAATAACTTTAAAAATACATATTTGTACCTATTTACAACCGACATCACCGTACCCACCACAATACCACGTGCGTTATCCTTACAAATTACGATGCCTACTGTGGCATTTACGGTGATGCGCTCCGTACATGTTGGGAATATAAAGTCGGATGAACAACAAAATCAAATCAAAATATCAAAATATTTTATTGCATATACATTTTAGTGCAGTTTACAACAAGAACATAATGGTACAATGTCTAACTCGGTCTTTAAAAATGCTACCTAGATATAGGTGTGGCAATGCTTAACACACGCCCCGATATAGCTAAAATGGGGGAACGGCAGAACGTCTAATATGCAGATCGTATAATGTCATATTTGAACAAAATTGTAAAACCATGCACAACGTATAATCGGCAGATGGTATAATTTTATACGTAGTGCATGAAGAAGTTTAAAAAATAAAATTACTTATTTCTCCATGCATAACGTATAATAGTCACAACGTATAATATTATGATCTTTATTTAACAAAAAAAGAAAACCATGCATATCATATAATCCAAAAACTTTTCATACGATAAGCGCCCTTAAGTATATACTTTTAAAGCGTATACTCGCACGTGACGTTTCGACCGTCTCAATTAGCGTAAGGAGGCCTTTCGAAATTGTAGCAAATATCGATTCGTAGCAATTTCAGCCTTTAATGTGCCTTTATGCAGTGCTTCTTGGCATATTATACGTTCTGCATGGTTTTATTTTTTTGTGAATTCATGTTAGGAATATTATACGTTGTGACTATTATACGTTCTGCATGATGCAAAGAGTTGATTTTATTTTTAAACTTTATTCATGAACAACGTATAACATTATACGTTGTGAATATTATACGATATGCATGGTTTTAATTTTTTGGAAAAAAATACTATTATACGTTGTGAATATTATACGTAGTGAATACGACTCGCTATAATCACGTTCATCAGAGCAGGTGGATCGTATAGTTCCAGAAATCTTCTCACCTGCTGCTGATAGCTTAAATGCCACATATTAAGGGCCTTTCGTAGCAGCTTGCAATCAATACCCGCACAAGATAATCAGCACTTTAGTAATAATGGCCCTAAAAGTGTCGAGTGGCTAACCGTAGTACTTCAAGGATGTTGTGATATATGTGGGCCCGATTTCCAAGACATCAGCTTTAATAACAACACGAACAGTAGCGGAGTTATCTTCGTTTTATAGTTACCGCCGCCGTTAATAGGTTGGCCGTGAAACGAAGAATCATCACCGGCATAAGACATTTGAAATAGCCCAGCGGAGATGCAGATGTGTGACATAACTTTCTGTAGGGAACGCGGACTTGTCTTTCGGCGGACAGCGGCGCGGCGGCGTAGCTCGCAAATAGAACTCAGTTGTGGGGATTCGTTCGCGCTGAGCGCGCGGAGCGCGGCGCTGTTCGGAGTTCGGAGTCCCAAATCGTCAAGTTGTCACAACCCTTGGCGCTGTTCGGAGCTCGGAGTCTCGAGTCGTCAAGTTGTCACAACCCTTGGCGCTGTTCGGAGCTCGGAGTCTCGAGTCGTCAAGTTGTCACAACCCTTGGCGCTGTTCGGAGCTCGGGAGTCTCGAGTCGTCAAGTTGACACAACCCTTGGCGCTGTTCGGAGCTCGAGAGTCTCGAGTCGTCAAGTTGTCACAACCCTTGGCGCTGTTTGGAGCTCGGAGTCTCGAGTCGTCAAGTTGTCACAACCCTTGGCGCTGTTCGGAGCTCGGGAGTCTCGAGTCGTCAAGTTGTCACAACCCTTGGCGCTGTTCGGAGCTCGGAGTCTCGAGTCGTCAAGTTGTCACAACCCTTGGCGCTGTTCAGAGCTCGGAGTCTCGAGTCGTCAAGTTGTCACAACCCTTGGCGCTGTTCGGAGCTCGGGAGTCTCGAGTCGTCAAGTTGTCACAACCCTTGGCGCTGTTCGGAGCTCGGAGTCTCGAGTCGTCAAGTTGTCACAACCCTTGGCGCTGTTCGGAGCTCGGAGTTTCGAGTCGTCAAGTTGTCGCAACCCTTGACAGTTGGAAGGATATCGGAGAATCATAATGCTATTATTGTAAAATCTAACACTGTTACATATAAAACTCTTAGATGTTTTGGCTAATTTATGACTGACAATTTGTTTATTACATTATTCGACACAATTAAAATAAGATTAATGCTATTATTGTTGATGTGAGGGTTCTGAATATCTGCCTAAATGAAGGAACCCATCTGACGGGGTTCGCAGCCCGAACTACCGATTGGGATGTTTAGAATAGAGTAGAGAGTAGTTGTGGATGCGCCTACCGTCGGCCCCGACTTCGAGGTCGGACTCTGATCAGAGTTCTAGAGACTTCAGAGTCTAACGTTAAATGATACTTACTAATCTCTCGATTTTTTTTTTATTCACACATTTATTTTTAGTAAAACTGTTAACTACCTACAAGCGTTGAATTCTATTCGTTATTAGAAATAAATAAACTCTATATATACCACTGAAACTGCGCGGAACTGCAAAACTGCAGCCCGATCAAATCTTTCAACAGCGGGAACCGCAGCTTGAGGTAGTTGGCTCCCGAGGTCCTACGCAGCTCGATCAAATCCTGCCCTTCGACGTATAGACAAGGTGCCAGCTTGGAGGCAGTCCTAAGATGTGCGCGATTAGTCTGCCGCACGATTTCTCAAACCGCGAGACTTGCCGCGAGACTTGCCGCGAGACTTCTTTACACTGTGACGTATCGTGCAGGCGAGGTGCAACAGTTCGCGGGCTCTGTACCACGCACAAGTTCAATGCCGTGCGTCCGTTCCAGAACAACCTGAATGGTTGATAGAAAAAAGTCAGAGCACTTTTCATAGAATCCCCCCTCGTCTCCCTACAAGTTGAATATTCATCTATTATAACGTGAGCAATATCATACGATCATTATATGTATATTGAGAGGTCTTGTTTTATACACATCGATCTCATAGCTTGGTGTAATGACCTAAAATATGAATGACTCCAAGTAACGTAATGCACAGCAGGCATTCCGAAAAAAATATCACGTGCGAACGAGTTTTACGGAAGCTGTGAAATCTGTAAACTTAAAGTATTAATTAATTATTACCAAAAAATCACTAAAACGATACGAAATTCAACTCAAACTTCAGATTATATTACCCCAGAAATCTTGTTCTGGGGGTCTACCATCGTAAATTAACTCGCCGGTGAACAGGCAAGTGGGCGATGGAGGTAAGGCGTTCGTTGCATTTCGTACCATTCTAACTGTCAAACGAAGTGAACGGCCAAGTGAACTGACATTTTCCAGTTAGCATAGTACTAAAGAAAACTAAATGTCAGTTTTAATCACTCACAGTCACATAAGTCGATATGATTGTCGCCTGGAGGAACTGTATGGCTGCCGGCTGGCAAAAAAATATTTGCCTCGCAACCGTAAGCCGCATTTGCGTGTCTGTAGGCTCTCGTAAGCCGGTTATGTCGCTGTCCGTCTGCTGGCACGTTGTTGCGACGGCTCCGGTGACCTTCGTGACCTTGACACTAGTGTGTCTAGGTTAGGATTTATTCGCTTGTAAGACATCAGGGCATACAATTTTTTTTTTGTTTGAGGTTATAATGATCTTACGCCCGGTTCCACCACCTCCAGCTATAAAAATCCCAAAGTTATCTTTCGGTTACATCATACAAATATGAATTGTAGCCGAAAGTTAACTATCGGATTTCAGGTAACTGGAGGTGGTAAAAACATAGGTTAATGGGGCTAAAGGCTCTTGATGGTTTGAAAAACGATATCCTTTATCTAGTGTCTACAACACTGTTGTTTATTAACAACTCTGTTAATAAAAGAAAGTAAATCTGTTGAAACAAATATGACTCATGTTCTAGTTTCATGTACGATTCACCAAAAACGTAATGACACACCATTTTTTATCGTTCTGAGTATTGAATTGAATATACTCACCATGATAATAGAGAGTCGTGGGACCCATCAAGTTTAAGCATATATTTTATTTGACACCTTCATGATATATTACCGAAACATAGTGCGTAAGATATATGCCGTTATAGGTTTTTAATATAGCTAGACAGTCAATGTATTCATATTTTTGAGAATCCTAAATAAGTAGAGATTTTTTTTTTATATCTGGTGGACGCAACGCCCTTATGGAATTGAATGGAAACATGTTAACCTAACGGAAAATTATAAGATCGTAACTATTAAAAACATTGAAAATTTGTGATATCCTTTAAATATTCTGCAGCGATAGATGTATGTAAAGTTATAACAAATATTTAGCTAAACATAGTAGCCTAGTGGCGCGGGGACTGGCCCAGCGTACCAGAGGCCCGGGTTCAATACCAATTTGCACCACTGTCTTTCTCTTTCAGAGTTCGATAAGTGCATTTCGTCACGAATGCGAGCTGCTCCATGGTTCGGAATCCATGTAAAACTGTAGGTCCCCTTCCCCTACTAGGTGGTAGGGTTAAGCCCGCCCGGGTTGGTACCATCGCATTGGATGAAAAGATGGTCGAAGCGGCAATGAAAAATTGTCCGTGTTTTCCATCCAGTTCAATGTAGCCGTGCTCATGAAGGGAAGGTCCTGGCATGGCACCTTCGGGAATGTGGTGTATTGGGCTAATATCGTAACGGTAGTTGTGTGGTATTAGCCATCCATGTCAGGTCGCATAAAAAAAAAAGTACGGAATTTTCGTTCCCGCCTTTATTAGTGTTTTTTTCTTCTGCGAGGAGGTGCGATTTCTTTGAGAATTGTATTTTCACTCAAGATTCAGAACTTACCACCGATCGAACAGTCCCCGAAAATTTCGCTGAAGTTGATTTTCCTAGATGTGTTTGAACGTGGTAGAGGTCGAGGTAGATGTTTCGATTGTTCGCATCACAATGCTTTTTAGAACGTTTGGATTGAAGAAACCGTCTCTTAGATGTTTTCCAGTACAAATTGGTCATGTTTAGGTGCTAGCCGGCCGGCGCGGCGTGCCCCTTAATTCTGCCAGCGAGGAGAGAACCAGGTCATGCAAACGAATGCCTAGTTTACTCGCGTTAAGGGCGAACGATACGTCCCTTGAAATATTAAATTCTTATATACCCCTTAGGGAATATGTATATATATCTTCTATATAATAAAACCGGCCAAGTGCGAGTCGGACTCGCACACGAAGAGTTCCGTACCATCGTATAAGATTTAACACCAAAAATTAAGTTTTTTTGTATGGAGATCCCTTAATATTTTATTATTTTTATACGGACGGACGGACAGCTGAGGTTTAGTAATAGGATTCCGGTGGCAACCTTTGGGTTAGGAACCCTAAAAATGAATAAATGTGTTGGTAAGATTAAATCTCGAGAACGGGTGGACCGATTCGCCTAATTTTGTTTTCAAACATTCGTCGACATTCGAGGAGTGGTGAAGCTGTTGTCGAAATCCAGAACGAACCATTTGATTAACACGCCCACGAAGGTGAAACCACGTTTACAGGGCTCCTCTCGTGTGAATGTCCAAATCGAAATCGGCCCGAGCGGAACCGGGTACCTCGGCTAGTCTTAAATACATTTAGATGTATGTTTAAATTTTAATCTGTCGTCTTAATTTAAAGTATAGAATCATAAGGTTTTTAGATAACTGTTTAGCTTGTTTTCTATTATTCTGGAAAGTAATAACTAAAATGGCAATGCTGACGATATTTGAAAATGGTTCGTTAAGGTGGGCCTTCCCACTCAACTCCCCGTACAAACATGGAAAAAACATCACGCGCGTATTTTTTGTCAGAGATTTAAAATTATACTCAAAACAGTTTTATTTAATCAAACTAGTTGTCTGATGACCATTGGCATCGCAAAATAACGTTTGGTTTCTGAGTTATAAGGTCCGAAAGTTCGATTTTTTCCGCGCGTTTTATACAATAACTTGAAAATCTAGTTTTTAGGGTTCCGTACCCAAAGGGTGAAAACGGAACCCTGTTACTAAGCCTCCGCTGTCCGTCCGTCCGTCCGTCCGTCTGTCTGTCACAGGGCTGTATCTCATGAACCATAATAGGTAGGCAGCTGAAATTTTCACAGAGTGTGTATTTATTTTGCCGCTATAACAACAAATAGGCAAAATAAAAATATAATAAAAATTAAAGGGGGGCCCCATACAAAAAACGTGATTGTTTTGTGTTAAATCTTGTACGATGGTACGGAACCCTTAGTGTACGAGTCCGACTCGCACTTGGCCGGTTTTTTCCAATTATTTTTAGATATTAACCGTCGCCAGGGCTTAGCTCATATTTGTCACGCTTCGTTCACAACCACGCCAATTTGAGCGTAGCCTTGTGCCCCCTTAAGGTGAGGGTGATTTATTCCCCTGCTAAACTATATAATGGAATTAGGTCTTTGTTCGAATTCAGTGCGTCAGTCGAGGCATGAATTTTAAATTGACGCGTTTTGCAATGCTTCTCTTGGGCCACCAAAAGCGTTAGGCTTTCATTGTCATAGATGTCTGTCTAACCAAAGCCAGCATCTTAAGATATGTGTGGTTTTATTTACTTAAGGTATCAGTAGGGTATTTTTTGAAAAATCTAAATATTATTTTGACCCTAAGGAATCCTTGTACTGTGTGGGTTCCGGTACGTAAAAATAATTCATTTTGGCCTATTGAATTTCTTACCGTGCATGTCGTAAGAGCCGACTAAGGTATTCATCGTCCGTGGTTCGGATTCCGCGTTAAACTGTTGGTCCCCTTCTTAACTTACTAGGTGGTAAGGTTAATTCCGCCTAGTTTATTTTTTGTGCAATCGCATTGAATGAACGATGGACGAAGTGACAATTTAATTTGTCCGTGTTTTCCGGCCAGGTCAATGTAGGCTGGGCAATAAAAGTAAAGCCAGGCATGGCACCTAGTTCTCTTGAGGTGTGTTGGGCTAATGTCCTGTTACTAAAATTTTACCTAAAATGTGAATAGTGCCCCGGAAAAATGTCAGCCCGTCATTGGTACAAAACTGCATTGCCCCGAGCGGAGCCGGGTACCGCAGCTAGTTTCATTATTAGGGACGTGATAGGAACCGATTGCGTCAATTTGGATAGGGGCGTACGTAAACTTACATTTAATTATATTTAAAAATAACTACAAGGAATTCCGATAATACATATGATCAATAAAGTTAATTAGTGGATTGTATGTAGATATTATAAGTAAAACTAAAATTTCCTTGTGCTTAAAATCAGGCAAATATAGCTAAACATTTTTTTTAAAAATTAACAAAGAATAAGGGCGTGGAACATTCACCATTATTCGTTTTTAGCTAAATCATCAATGTATTTTTAATCTTTTTGAAATTTCAAAATATATTTATATGTATAGAACTGAATGCAATCGGCTATTGTCACGCCCTTAAGGTGGCCCTTCCCGGCGGGGCTAACTCATTCGCGGGCACGGTACAAAACCGTGCTATTGCGCTCTGGGACCTTCTCTGTTTCAAAGAAAAAGACAGGCTTCGTGATGAGGAGGATGCAACATGTCCACAAAGCAGACAATGTGCATAGTGTTTGATTTGGTAATCGAATCGACTTATAGCTAAAAGTAAACCACGACCGCTGTAGTCAAAAATAAAAAAACAAATTTATTATAAATCTTCATGAAACAAGCTAAGCTGTCTGATGACTAATCTTTTTAAGATATTATTATTTTATCGTTGAGTAATCCACCTCCAAAGTTATTGTATAAAACGCGCGAAAAATTCCATCTTTCGGACCTTATAACTTAGAAACCAAACATATTCTTACAAAGCCAACGGTCATCAGACATCTAGTTTATTTATTTATTTATTTATAAATTATAACAAAAATCGTAACTACAAAAATGCCAATTATTTTTTACTTTTTAGTGCTTTTTGTTTGAAGTCGGTAATTTTTTTTTGTTATTTTTTTTATTTGTTTATTTTTAGTGAATCTGAAGTACACTTACTAATTTGTGCACGTCCTTTCCAATAAAAAAGAATCACCGAAATCGGTTGGCGTTATATTGAGTTATTCGTCCATTTGTCGCGCTCATATGATTTTCTCATGGATATCATTGTCAGAACTTAACCAAATTAAAATGGGACCACTTGGGAAGCACTAGCTTTCATTTAAAAAAATAATCATCAAAATCGGTTCACCCAGGCAAAAGTTATGAGGTAAAAAACATAAAAAAAACAAACAAAAAAAAAACATACAGACGAATTGATAACCTCCTCCTTTTTAGGGTTCCGTACCCAAAGGGTGAAAACGGAACCCTATTACTAAGCCTCCGCTGTCCGTCCGTCCGTCCGTCCGTCCGTCCGTCTGTCCGTCTGTCACAGGGCTGTATCTCAGTAACCGTAACAGGTAGACAGCTGAAATTTTCACAGAGTGTGTATTTATTTTGCCGCTACAACAACAAATAGGTAAGATTAAAAAATAATTAAAATTTAAGGGGGCTCCCATACAAAAAACGTGTTTTTTTTTACGATGGTACGGAACCCTTCGTGTGCGAGTCCGATTCGCACTTGGCCGGTTTTTTTGAAGTCGGTTAAAAATAGTCTTCCATCGGCTCTTGAGCGCATAATATATATAAATATCAAATCTCCACAACTGTTAATAAATTATTTCCAAAGCACCATTCGAAAGAACCAGGTCATTGTACCCTTCATTCGAACTCGGCTACTGGACGGAAAACACGGACAAATTTTAATTTCCGGCCCATGCACTAAACTAAATGGTTATTAAGCCTCCATCGATTTATTTGATATTTTCCTCCTCCTCGGGGGAAACAGCGAGATGGCATGTCTTTAATCTCGTTGGCTCACATTCGTCTGCTCGGACCTGCGGTGCGAGAGATAACGTTCAAGGAAACGTTATCTTTTCTCTATCTAATCGGAAGTTGATAGATAATAATAATTATTTATCGCCAGGGTCGCTCTGTTGCTCCTTTCGCGTTTGTATCGATTTCTGGTAACAGTTTATGTATGTCTTCCAAATAAATGAAAGCTAGGTAAAAATCTGGATGTCCCCGAGAAATGGTGTCGTTATGTCTATATGTATTATATTATCCAACGTTTTCCACCGCTATTGTCAGCCAACTCCCTGAGGTTGTATTCTGTGCGTGGTACAATGTGATTTTTTTATATGTTCTGTGTTTTTAGGGTTCCGTACCCAAAGGGTGAAAACGGAACCCTATTACTAAGCCTCCGCTGTCCGTCCGTCCGTCCGTCCGTCCGTCCGTCTGTCCGTCTGTCACAGGGCTGTATCTCAGTAACCATAACAGATAGACAGCTGAAATTTTCACAGAGTGTGTATTTATTTTGCCGCTATAACAACAAATACAAGAAATAATTAAAATTAAAGGGGGCCCCCCATACAACAAAAATATTTTTTTTGTCATAAATCTTTTACGATGGTACGGAACCCTTCTCGTGCGAGTCCGAATCGCACTCGGCCGGTTTTTTATGATAGCCAACCGTGGATCTACATTCGTACCTATTTTCGTTGTTAGAAACAAAAATAGATTATTTCACCTTTTTAATTTCCTTTTTAAGTCTCAGTTCTCTGAGCCCGCAGTCCCAGCTGTCACCTAAATTGGCGTTTACAAACCGATCTACTGACGTATTCAAATGTATGGAGAAATTGAAGAGCGCGCGCAGTGGGCGTTAAGGGCCTGGTACTAGCCAAATCGCAAAGTTAGACGAGGCACCCCAAGTAAACTAACTAAGTCTGACGATTATAAGTGTCATCCTTACAATATATGATTCCTTGTCTAGGAATCGAATGATTTTCGTTAATGTATGTTTCCTTTTTCTATACAAAATACATTGCGGAAACGGTGTCCATTTCCGAACTTTTTTGACTAAATGTAGAAATCTAAAAGCAAATGGAATTTTTTGTTTATGCATATATGCTGTTTTTGCTTATATCTAGAAATCGAATGACTTTCAGATTTCTAATGAGAAAAATCAACTTTTTTTATTTTTATTATTATTTAAATAAACGATGGAATAAAAAAATATTAACAATCCATTATCAGTCTGGAGTTCTATTTGGATTTGCTGAAGCGTTTCACTACATATTATTACATTTGTTAAAAAGTGCATTTGTATGGCGCGAGTAGTTGGCTAGTCCTAGCGCCTTAAGCGAACTAACATTTGCGAGTCCGAGTTTGTTTTTTCAGCTTATTTAAGTTGCCGTAAATACGTCAACGTTGCCGTTTACGCCGACTCCGCGTTTTCATACAAATCGGAAGTCCGAGTTTGACCTTGACAGCTCGAAGTAGTAAAAATGTGTACGGAGTTTGACGTTTTTGCGGAACTTCGAAGTTCCGTAAACGCCAGTCCTGAAACACAAAAATGCAAATATACAAAAAAGACTTTGGCGTTGTCAATAGTTCCCGTTCGAATTCAGAGTTCCCCGAACACAACATCCGAGCTCGTTTCCAAAACCATGTGGATTCCATCACGGATTCCAGGATACCAGGCCACGCTTTCTGCAATCAACACACATTGTTTTTATGTAACGACATGGATGGCTAATACCAAACTGACCATCAGATATGCCAGGACCTTCCTTATATTGCTCGGCTGCATTGAACTGGATGGAAAACACGGACAATTTTCATTGCCGCTTCGACCATCGTTCATTCAATGCGATGGTAGCAACCTGGGCGGGCTTAAACCCTACCTACCTAGTAAGTAAGGAAGGGGACCTACAGTTTTACGTGAGAACCGAACTACGACCAGCCTCAATGGTTGAAAATGGTCACCCATCCAGAAACCGACCGCGCTCAGAGGTGCTTACCCAGCTTATCGAATTGCAAGGCATTCACTCGGTAGACTGTATGCTGTAGACGTAGGCTTCGCCTTTAGTTTCCATAATATAAGACATTAAGGTGGCCCAACCCGCTCAACTCCACATACAAACGGGGAAAGAAGATCACGCCCATATTTCTTGTCAGAGATTCAAAATTTTTTGATCGAATGAAGCTTTATTTGATTGAACTAGATGTCTGATGACCGTTGGCATTGTAAAATTGTGTTTGGTTTCTAAGTTATAAGGTCCGAAAGTTCGATTTTTTCGCGCGTTTCATACAATAACTTTGGTGGTTTATTACGCAATGATATAGTAAGAAAATCTTAAAAAGATTAGTCATCAGACATAGCTTATTTAATAAAGATTTATAATCTATTTGGTTTTTGTTATATTTTTGACTACAGCGGTCGTGGTTTACTTTTAGCTATAAGTCGTTTTGAAATAAAAAAAATCGTAAATCTTACCAAATCATACACTATGCACATTATCTTTTTTGTGGACATGTCGCATCTTCCTGCTGTCTTTTTCTTTGAAACAGAAAAGGTCCCAGAGCGCAACATCACGGTTTTGTACCGTGTCCGCGAATGAGTTAGTCCCGCCGGTTTGGGCCACCTTAAGGGGTATATGGACGCGAGTCGATTTCCGCCGCCGCGCCGGAGATGGTTACGTGATATCGCGCCGATCGGCGCGTGATACGCTATCTGCGCGACCGCCGCCGCCGCCGCTCCGGCCCGCGGCAGTGATAAGCCGCGACACACTGCGGCTGTGCCGCGCGCCGGATGTTCGTGTGAAGGCAAATTAAAGCGCTAATTACTTTACATACACGAATCCTCATCGAATCAGTTAACTTACGTTAACCTACGCATTTTTTTCAAATCGCTTATGGAAATGGATATGTAATTTCGTAGGCGCTAAATTTCATAAAATGTTGGTATTGTAGATTAGCATCTGAATGGCCGCACGTTCGTATCCCAAGGTATACACCTCTTCGATCCTAGCGGAGATTGAATATGCAATTTAGTTGAGAAGGCAGCCAATTGTATGCAGTTTCTTTAAAAAAAATGTCATATAAAAGACGCACTATTATTACAGTTTTGTGTAAACAATTTCTGGTGTCTATGTCTGCTTTTATCCTCTTGGATTTAAAATTGTAATTATTGCTTAATTGTATTATAAAAGTCGTCTACTCAAAGTGAAAAACGTAAGCAAGAGAGACAATACTTAAAAAAATGTTGTTTATTGCGCATTTATGCTCGTTGAGACTGAAAGTAATTTAACGTCTCTTTTATGCTGCATAAATAACAAGGAACAAGTCATACATAACTCATGTGGCCTAGCAAAAACAGAGTTTAGAACGGAGTATTCAGCATCCCGTTCGCGTTCATAACAATTTATTTTACATATACCGATCTACAACCTTCTACCAACACGCAATATCGCGCAACGTGAGCCAAGTGTGTTTCCGCACCGCTTCTTGCCGCCAGCCGCCGTCTTCAATCGCCTGGAAACTGTTTCTCCGTGGACGGATGAACGTTTGTCTCGTGCCTAACTGCTCCGACACAGCATCAGCGTTATCTCGGAACAATGTACGCGCGGCTCAACAGATCCAACAGGGGGATTTTGGACTTGTACTAACACTACCCGTCATATATGCGGGCATTGCCTTTTTAGCTCTTCTGTTTGTTGTCAGAGGCGACAATTAAAATCGCGCGTTTCGAATGAAATGTTAGGCTAATGTAACTGTTGAAAAATGTATCCCTAGAAGCGGACCTTGTAGGCATTATTTATTTTAGTTGTTTATTTATTAAGTTACCCGTTTTCAAGAAAAGTGCGATCGGGGGCTAGTATTCTCAATTATTAAGATAAATAAATAAAAATGGTATCAAAATATGCGTTACTGAAAGAGTTAAAAAACAGCTTTTTGGAAAATGTTTACATTTTTTATTATTAAAAAAGCAATTTTTTTTACCGTTACCGACAGACATCCGGTGCCAGACATAAAGGTACCTTTTTTTAGCTTTTTGTGACGGGATCCTAAAAAACAATAAATATTATAATATACACAATGACCAGAACTAAACCAGACCTCGCTGTCCCTGGTGCCGCGATGTTAAATAGCCTATAGCCTTCCCCAAGAATTGGACTATCAAATGCAACGTTTTATATTTTTCATAAATATTTTTTAAAATCTTACTGGTAGTTTCTGGATTAGCGCGTTAAAAAAAAAACTCTTCAGCTCTATTATATTAGTATAGATTATTAATTCACACATTTGTCATCGTCAGGCCATGAAGGTGAAGGCCAGGCCACCAGGAGGTGAAGAAATAACTGGAGAAATAACGTCCATACAACGAGCGCGCTAAAAATTACCACACGCGACTTACAACATTATATCGCCGTACACACTTGTAGCGCAATGATGAAAACGGAGAAAAATCCACTTTGAAATCTCCCAAATTGGTAGGTAATTGGATAAATATAAGGATTATTTTTCAATAAATCAGATGGTCGTTACGTCATCCTTCATTCGTAATGATGTATTCAGCGAGTGCCGAAACCAAAGAATATATGCCGAAACAAAGTCCAAATTCCTCCGGCGGCACAATTGAGATGTCGACACTTTTTTAGTTCCATCCGTTCTCCTATTATTTCTACACCTCCATGCGTCAGGCACGTTAATTTTTATAACTTAGCTATCATTTAGTGGCATTGAGTGAATGAGAACAATTCATATCGTCTTATCGGTGTTACTCGTGAAATACCGACAGGTATGTATATCGCTCGGCGTTTCGTCTTGTCACTTACCGATGTGACGTCGAACAGAGAAACAGAGAAACCGCTGATAAAACTAAGCTCTCCTATAACTCCGAACACAATCAGCCAATTACGTATCCAAGAGTAACTTCGGCGGGAAAAAAGACCAGGGGCGCGGCGACTTTTATTTTACGCCAGGGGACATGGGTTCAAATCCCCGCCCCGTTCATGCGCCACTTTTTCTCTTTCTGTGATTTTTTATGGTTCCGTACCCAAAGGGTGAAAACGGAACCCTCTTAATAAGCCTCCGCTGTCCGTCCGTCCGTCCGTCCGTCCGTCCGTCTGTCCGTCTGTCACAGGGCTGTATCTCAGTAACCGTAACAGACAGACAGCTGGAATTTTCACAGAGTGTGTATTTATTTTGCCGCTATAACAACAAATAGGTAAGATTTAGAAATAATTAAAATTAAAGGGGGTCCCCATACAAAAAAACGTGATTTTTTTGTATACATTTTTTTACGATGGTACGGAACCCTTCGTGTGCGAGTCCGACTCGCACTTGGCCGGTTTTTTACATGAATGCGAGCTGTTTCGTTTGGATTCAATTTTAAAAAGTTCCCGTTCTAGGTGTTAGATTTAACAGATTTTTTGTTAGCCCGCCCGGTTTGGTACTATCGCATTGGATGAAAAAAAATCAGTTTTTACCATCCAGTCCAATGTATGAACCCCTGAAGGTCCTACTTTGGAATCAAAGTCCATTGCAAAAAATTTAAAAAATTAATGTAATGTACTTGGACTATTAACTTATTCAATCATCTAACTAAACTGTTATCTTGTGTTTTATTCTAACTTATAACTTGTTGTGTTACCTTTCTGTTCGTAATATAGACTATCGTGTGAGTCAAAACGCGTCCATGCTGCATTAACAGCTTGTGGAATGTAAATTCAACAAACAAAATTATATGAAGTTGGGAATAAATAAAAAGTTCCCCGAAAATGCGATGTGTTGGGCTCATGACAGTGGGTGTGGTACATGTGTGGTATTAGCCACGCCATTTAAAAAAAACGTGTTTCCCACCTATTGTTTTGTACGATCTCCCGCCACGTCATCGCGCAACGGTGGTCAGTCTGAGTTCTCACCTAAATTGGCGTTTACGGCAAACCGATCGACTGGCGTTTTCTCCAAACTCCATAGAAGTTTTTACTAGATATTCTGTGGTTTTACTTCTTCTAGCTGTCTAATCAAACTCGGATTCGCAAATGTTAGTTCGCTTAACGCCCACTGCGCGCGCTCTTCAATTTCTCCATACATTTGAAAACGCCAGTCGATCGGTTTGCCGTAACGCCAATTTAGGTGACAACTGAGACTACCGGCTCTGGCTCGCTCGACAATCTGTCGAACTAGGACTATTTATACCTTTATCTTGCTACCCACGTACGGTTATCTGTTTGGCTGCAGCCACCAAAATTAATGAATGAGCCGGTAATTGTGATTAATTTTGTTCTTTTCACCAGCTCACATGCAAGGTGTGCTCGCTAATGTTCTTGCCCACAGATTTCATTCTCTGGTTCTTAGCTATTGACAAATTACTGTACTCTACCTCGGCCCTCTACCATCGATGGATAACTTACACTGGATAAGTACACTAGAAGAATAACATTTCACTGTCGACATTCCCAAAATAAGAACTCACCGATCCTCGTATATCTTTTATCTATAGGGTCGGCAAACTATGGAATCGGCTCCCTGCCGAAGTTTTTCCCTCAAAGTACAACCTGGGGTCATTCAAAGATGGTGTGAAGAAGCACCTGGCCGGCCGGCATGGTTTTCGCAGCCCCCGTGAAAGTCCGAAAGCCCATGGGCGCCGTAATGCGCCTTTTTTGTGTGGTCCTGACGTGCGCCGTATGCCGCGCTCAATATAAAAAAATAACGGTGCCAAAATAATTTTAGAATTGCTTGCATTCTGTGCAAGCAAATTTATCTTCTGTTTTAAAGTGTATTTGAAATTATTGCCGTTACAATAACACAACAATTACGTATGGTGTTATATCCATTCCATTTCTTTTTATCAAATCTTGTCTTTCTGTCTCTTTATTCAATTTGAATAATCAAATATATTTTTCTGTCTCTCCTGTATCGTTGTATACAAATGCCCTTGGGGATTCTGTTGTGTTATCACAGCCAACTATTCATTTCTCTTATCTTTCTGCTTAAATTTAGCTGTAAATAGTTTACTAAGCCTCGTAATTGAGTTGATTTTCTTAAATTAAATATCCACCAATATTTTAGCAAATTACGACCGAAAAGTTGGCAATTCCGGAGTCGGTCATTGTCGCCTGTTGTCGGTTTTTGTGCCGTTCGAGGCTTTGAGGTTTTTTTTTTCGCGACCTAGCGGTAAACAGGCAGTCATCGCGAGTGCACCTCGGTCACAGGCTAGAGTGCGATTAGTAGTCTTAGGCGGGCCCATATTCAGAAGATTTTTTTATGTAACTTTTTATTTATTTATTTGATAGGTATGACGCTTTGTTACAGACATTCGTAACGTAGGAGCGTGTTTGTTTTATGCTCACCTACTCTGCACTGGGCTAGGCCCGACGAAGGGCGAAGTCGCTGTCCTCTTTTAAAAAATCTCTGAAATCCCATCTTCTGAGTCAGCAATGGGCCAATTAATCTAATCTATTTGTTAAACATTTTAGTTACATTGATATTCAATCCATTTTATTATTATTCCACTCAATCTCTTCCTCCCACATTGCATACACACATAACCTCACACAAACACCCTTGTTACAACTCTCATATACGTATATAAATGACACACCTCACATTCCAAATATCTCTCACACACTTACACACAAAAACACACTTTTTTTTTACCAACACACACTGTTAAACTTTTTTATTAAATTAAGCTAAATATATTTTAATTTCATTTTATGCTAGCAAACACGAAGTAGCGTCACCTAAACTGCAATGTTTAAAGATGGTTATAGTAGGGATTCGTCTGAAAACCAGCTTCGTAGTTTTCTGCGAGACAGGTGAGATTGATCCCATTTGTCACAAATTGAAGATACAAGAGAATGCAATGTTTAAGTGTTTTTAATTTAGTTTAATTTGTTTTATGTTCATTACTCTATTGTAGTTATGTGTTGTGGCAAATAAAATGTCTCATTCTTATTCTTATTCTTAAACAATTCTGCAGTACAGTCGTTTACTTTCAAATGTATAAACTGAGAGGAGAAACCGTTCCTAATGTCCCCTTTATGCTCGACGTCAAGATAACGGAAAGAGATCTCGAAAATGTCTCTATTTCCAGTGTGTAGGTTCCAAAGGAAACGACTGTACGCTCATAACGAAGTTTGAAATGAAATGGCGCTCAAGAATACATTTACTTATTGTATAGCTTACTAACTAACTAACAAACTAACAAATAATTGAAGATTCTGTTCGATCTAATAAAAAATAATGGACATGAATTGCTAATAACAAACTTGAACGTCAGATAACACATTACAAGATACTAGGTGCCATGCCAGGACCTTCCTTATATTGCTCGGCTACATTAAACTGGATGGAAAACACGAACAATTTTCATTGGCGCTTCAACCATCGTTCATTTAATGCGGTGGTGCCAACCTGTGCGGGATTATCCCTACCACCTAGTAAGTTAGGGGACCTACAGTTTTACGTGGAATCCGAACCACGGCCAGCCTCGACGGTTGAAAAGGATCACCCATCCAGAACCCAACCGCGCTCATAGGTGCTAACCAAGCTTATCGAATCGCAAGGCGTGTCGCACCACTGGGCTACCGAGGCTTACAAACACAACTACGGTTGAACGTGTGGTAGTAATATTGATTATTGAAGATTGCGAAAACCTAGTTTAGCATAGGACATATATTCTGTCATTTACAAGGGGCCGATTTTTCAATCCTCAGATGATACTTATCCGACTGATAGTACAAATTCACGTTTTTCAAAATACAGACAGTCATTGCCTGAGAATTATGTCTTCGATCACAATTATCTGACTATAATTTTACTAATAAACATATTGACTTACTTTATCGGATGGATAAGCAGAAGCGTACATAAATCCCTCGAATATCTATCTGGCTGTTTATCTGACTATTAAAAAATCAGCCCTAAATATTACTAAATAAATAACAAGAAATAATCGAGGTATGCAGGAATGTCGACTCGTGACTCGCCGCTACACTGTGGCGGCCGACGCGGTGCGTCATCCATCTGCTGCTATTCGGAAGCGCAGGCGAGGAAGCAGGCCGAGTGGCACCGAGCTAATGGCACAATGTGTGCCGACCGAGTACTTTTGGTGCGCTTCTTGAGAGAGATCTTAAGGATCAAAACATGTTGATCCTTAAATAGGAAAAAGAGTAAAGAAATATATGTTATGAATTATCGCCCAAATCAATTTCGAAATAGTTTTATATTGAGTTATATGTGGGACTCGTTAGGGATTGTTGTCCTTTGCATTGTCATGCAGATACAAATTCGATAGAAAGGGACAAAACATCGTATGACTATTCCGAGGACGTTCTGGGTTTATTAGTAACGGGGGTAAAGTTTACGTGATGTTATGTGGGGTTACATTTGTAATTCAAATTTGTGAATACTTTTTCTTACTCCTAGAATGACAACTTATCACACGCGTCACCCTAGTATTGTCCCTTTCTAATTATTCTAATTAGAGTGCGATGACACAACATACAATTATCGGCGATAACGTAATGAGTGAAACGTTAGTGATTCGCTATCATCTATGAATTGACCTCGTGTTTTTGTCCGAGTGTCGAGCAGTTTCAAGCAGTGTACTGCAAATTGTATTCTGTTTTCTAATTTTAGATTCGCATTCAGATAGCGGGCAGGACAAGATAAGACTTATAACTTACTCGAACCCTCAAAAGGACACTGATCTCTCGTCCTGTCTATTGACCGTTCACGCATTACGCAGAAACTGTAAAAAGAGTACTTTGTAGGATTCCGTACCCAGAGGGTGCCAACGGAACCTTTTTACTAAGCCTCCGCTGTCCGTCCGTCCGTCCGTCCGTCTGTCTGTCACAGTGCTGTATCTCATGAACCGTAATAGGTAGGCAGCTAAAATGTTCACAGATTGTGTATTTATTTTTCCGCTATGACACCAAATAGGTAAAATAAAAAAAATATAAAAATTAATACCATAAAAAAAACGTGATTTCTTGGTGTTCAATCTTGTACCATAGTACGGAACCCTTCGTGTGCTAGTCCAACTCGCACTTGACCGGTTTTTTCGGTCCATTAAACAATTGTAAGTGATTGAGTAAAGCGCGTTTGTCTGTTTGCTGGAGGATCCTAGGTCGTTAACATTCAGTGTTAGTCATCCATTACGAATTCATTAGCCAACTCATTTGAAGGCTGCTCAATCCCATTTCTGCTCTATGCCTGCTCTGCATACTTACCGCCTATACCACCAAGCTATGCCTTCCGTGTAGGGCTGTCATTGCAACCTAGTTGACATCTAGTTCGATCAAATAAAGCTATTTTGAGCAAAATTTTGGATCTCTGACAAGAAATATGGGCGTGATCTTCTTTCCCCTTTTGTATGGGGAGATGAGCGGGATGGGCCACCTTAAAACTTGTTTTTCTCACAAAACCTTCCTTCGTTTATGCTGTTGATTTAAAAAAATGCATAGCAGCATCGCATGCACGCGATGAAGTTGTCTGACGCGGGGCGTCTTTGGCAATGACGCGACAGACGGACAGACTTTCCGACCGCATCCAAGGGCGCACCTTTCACCGCGCGCTGCGCGTCCCGAGTTGTCTGTGAATAGCGCAGCCTGGCACCGCGCTTGGAGCAGGCAATGGCGACCGGTTGTCTGATGTCAAATTGCCGGCTTCGCTCGGGTCAATTTCGTTTTTAAATCCCTACCCCATGCAAACGTTCCTGGCGACTGGAAAAGTCTGGCATCAGCTGCGTTGCTTGCTTGGGTCTCATCATTTTAGTAATTTTGCGCCATTTAGATGTTTCCGTGCGAGAAAGCCGTGTAGCCTCGTGGCGCGGGTCTGGGTTCAAACCCTCCCACCGTTTATGCACGACTTTATTTCTCTTTCTGAGTTGGATAAGCGCATTTCGTTAAGAATGCGAGCTTTTCCATTGTTCCATCATGTAAAACTGTAGGTCCCCTTCCCCTACTAGGTGGTACGATTAAAGCGACCCCGGTTAGTAGGTACCATCACATTGAATGAAAAGATGGTTTAGGTGGCAATGAAAAATTGTCCGTGTTGTCCATCCAGTTCGATGCTCATAAATAAAAGATCCTGGCGTGGCAACTAATTCCTTCGGGAATGCGGTGTTTTGGGCTAATACCATGGCGGTGGGTGTGGTTTTAGTCATCCATGTCCAGTTACAAAAAAATGCGCCCTTATAAAACGGCGGCTTTGAGCGGCTCGTAGCCTAGTGGCGCGGGGACTGGACTAGCGTACCAGAGGCCTGGGTTCAATTCCGACTTGCACCACTGTCTTTCTCTTTCCGAGTTTGATACGTGCATTTCGTCACGAATGCGAGCTGCTCCATGGTTCGGAACCCATGTAAAACTGTAGGTCCCCTTCCCCTACTAGGTGGTAGGGTTTAAGCCCGCCCGGGTTGGTACCATCGCATTCGATGCAAAGATGGACGAAGCGGCAATGAAAAATTGTCAGTGTTTTCCATCCAGTTCAATGTAGCCGTGCTCATAAAGGGAAGGTCCTGGCATGGCACCTAATTCCTTCGCGAATGTGGTGTATTGGGCTAATACCATAACGGTAGTTGTGTGGTATTAGCCATCCATGTCAGGTCGCATAAAAAAAAACGAGAGATTTCGTCCAGCAGAATATATCCTCCCTGTAGTCTCGGAATCTTGGTTTTCGTGTGAAATAACCGCCACCCACCGCAAAACTTACCTGAATTGTGAATAACGCTATTTTCTCGGAAGCTGGCACAGTGTATACCTATGATTATGAGGCGTCTATTGTTGTTGCGGTATATGCTGGTAACGCCTGCGATCTCTCGTGTTGGAGACCATTAGTTCGATGCCGCCAGTCTGCACCTGTTGCTTTTCTAATTGATCGTATTTAATTAGGGTTCAGTACCCGAAGGGTGCCAAAATAACCCTATTACTAAGCCCCCGCTCTCCGCCCGTGGCAGGCAGGGCTGTGTCTTATGAACCTAAGGTATTTCTGTTGCCGCTATAACAACAAATATTAAACATAAAAAGCACTTTATAGGGGGCCATACAAGAAACGTGATCTTTTTGGGTCAAATCATGGAACCTGTTGTTTGCGAGTCCAACTCGCACTTGGCCCGTTTTGAATTTAAAGCCCATGTAAAACTGTATCCCTACCTCATTCCCTATTGGCTAATTGACACAGTTAACCACGTTTTTTTACCACAAAAATTTATTGGGTAAACATGCAATCACAGTAAGGAAAAGGACAAGTTTCCACGTCCGAGAACTATGATAACAAAAAAAAAAATACGCTCTGGACTGCTGGGTTCTTGGCATACTTGCAGTGGCCTGTTGACAGACATAACAGATTTACTGATCCACGGATTCGATTAACTCATTAAAAATCACGGTCTATAAATTATCATATTTTTCGTCTACATTCTTCTTATTAGAATACAAATCGCCCAACTGCCATGGCCAAAGTCACATTTTTGGTAGATAAGTTCAAAGGCAAAACATCAAAATACTAAAATATCAATTAATTACTAAAGTAACGATATAAAGTTCATAGTATAATACAATTGATACAAATTAACCCCTTCGATGTAATTAAAGGATGCAACAAACTCGGTTTAATTTAATCTCGTCTTAATACTTATCCACTCTATAGTACCTATAAGCTTTGCTTTATTAAGACTTCAAGCGATACATTTTGTTGTACCGTCTTCCCTTTCAGGTGCAGTAGCCCCTGCGTTAAATGTGAGAAAATATGTGAGGGAACTTATGTCATACCTTCTACGCCCTTACTGGGTAGAATATTAGACATCACATATTTTCTTACATTTTACGCCGATTCAGCCAAGGGTCGTAATCTGTGATGTGAATGTTGTGAATTGTTAACACACTCTGTCTGCCCCGATATAAAGGTCTTGTGGTGACGTCACTTCAGGTACATAGCCGTCCTAACGCTGGGTTTGTTTTCTGTTGCAGGCAAGAACCTCTACAATAACGAGCATGTAGCAATTAAGATGGAGCCGATGAAGTCCAAGGCGCCGCAACTTCACTTAGAGTACCGGTTTTATAAGTTACTAGGAACGCATGGTGAGTCGGTGTTTCCTTCATTGTACTCTGCAACGGTTGTAACTATAAGGCCCGAGTGCACAAAGGCTCGGCAAATGTTATCCGTTATGACTACGTTTAATGTAAGAGATAATCGTTTGTCAACTGTAATCAAGATTCCCAAAAGTTAAAGTTCGATTGCCAGGCGACGGGACATGAATCATTCCTCAGAAAAATTGGCAAACACATTTTCTATTTTGCTACTATCAGCAGGCCTATTTCTGGAATTCCGTAATCAGGAATCAGGAATCCTGAGTATATAAAACCGCTTTTATAGCCGATTTGAAAGCAATTTTTTTGCGGAAAACCTTGATTAATTAAAAAAAATATGCTCTGGAATCTTTTCGTCAAGATTATTGTTTTGAAAACCGCCATAAAAGCGGTAATAGAGATATAGGATTTCTGATTACAGAATTTTAGGAATAGGCCTGCAGAAGCACCTAAGCTAACATAGTTTTGCCCTTGTTCCCACTGTATACTTAAACAGGGATAGTTGATGAATGAAAGCCGTTTAGCAATTTGTGTAAATATGCAAATAAAATCTGTGCTCTAGGAGCTGCGGGATGCGCTGCTAGCATCCATTATGTCAGTTTGTTACCTGCCTTTTTTTTACACCTTGATTTATTGTTAAGTCTTAAATTTAATTATTATATTTGGGTCAGGAGTGATTACGATTAGCGTTAAAATCAGCAATCAACTACGCTGACGTCTCTTTGTGCAAGCGAGCCTAAGTGTTAACATTTCAAACTCTCGAATTTTCAAATTATTATACTTGGATGGCTATGTCACCTAATGTCACGATATCAGCCAACACACCGCGTTCCCGAAGGAATTAGGTGCCACGCCAGGACCTTACCATGACCGCGGCTACATTGAACTGGTTCAAAACCCGGACAGCAATATAATCGAGTACCGGCGGGTGTGACCCCAGAGGGCGTCCCCAAAGTGTACCACCTGGGCACGTGCGGGGGCCGCTACAACGCCATGGTGCTGGAGTTGCTGGGGCCCACGCTGGAGGACCTGTTCGTGCACTGCGGCCGCCGCTTCCGCCTCAAGACCGTCCTCGCGATTGCCATGCAGCTTGTGAGGGTTACGTTCTCGCCGCTCGTAGCTAGCGCTCTGACGGTCCGACGGCGGGGCGGGCTCGTGATGTGGTATGTGGAGGTTCCAAGCTTCGCTCGGGTCGATTTTGTTTTGAACATTCACTCCGAAAACAAGTCTGGATCCAGCGGCGCTAACTGCCGGGTCCAATTGTTAATTTGAACTATCCAACTTAAGAGGATAATGAGGTGATCAGGTTGCATACAATGCCTTGTCCCTGATTCCTGAGTAAATTTAAGAAATATGTTTCTAATATTTTGCACATTAAATTAATCAACTGAAAGCTACGTCTTCACGTTTTTGTATATGTTATACTAATATTCGTGATATACACATCTAAAAAAAATATGACAGTCATCAAAAAAATCAAAACGTACAGACTAGTTCTCATTTGATTTATTTAATGTGCAACATTTCAGAAACATGTTTCTTGATTTGACTGAGGAAACAGGCACGAGCCATTGTATGGTGCTCGATCACCCAATTATCCTCTCAAACACGCACTAAAAACATTCATCAAAATCGGTGACATTCAAACGTGTAAATGTAAGTTTTCTGGCTCAACAACGTACACATAATATGAATCCACACGTAAGCCCGCCCCGTCCAGAAACCGACTAGCTTCACGCGAGCCGATCCCGAGGAGGCTAAATCCCACAAAGTGACATCTCCGTGAGTAACTCGACACTAACATGACACCCCTCCTCCCGCCCTCTCCCCGCTCCCCCCTCCCCCCTCCCTCCCGCCGCGTCCGCAGCGCCGTCGACCGCCGAGGGCATCCCGGAGGTGTACTATTTCGGGCCGTGCGGCAAGTACAACGCGCTCGTGATGGAGCTGCTCGGCCCCTCGCTGGAGGACCTCTTCGACCTGTGCGGCAGGCGGTTCTCGCTCAAGACGGTGCTGATGGTCGCCATGCAGCTGGTGAGTGCGGGGACGGATCCGCCGGGGGGGCCGAGGGGACCTGTCGGCCCCCCTCCGGATTTAACGATATCTATTTAAAGAATGACAACAGGGGCAGATTTTTTTATGGGTGTTGAGAACATTGATCTCGCCTTCTGTGAATAATTGTAGGTAGTAATGATATCACATCAATGTTTCTTTGTAAAAAAGTTGTTAAACAATTGAATTTGTGGACCAATAAAATAACAGGACACTCGAGAGCCAAAAACCTAATATATGTATAGTACTTGCAAAACGGTTTTGAACCATGCGTACATCTCAAATTTATCAATGATGTGTATCTCACACTTAGTAATAATCTTACCAATTACACCACTCTTGCTCTGGCTTGTTGTTCTTTAAAATAAACCAATTATAGGATCGCTTAAAACTGCCACCTGTGTATCCTATTATATAGAAGAGTATTTTCCTGTTGTATTTCAAGAATCTACACATACTCGTAGATGGTGAACACATTTTGCCCGGTTGCCGAGTGTCCAATGTCTTCAAATGGCGGTTAGCATATTGCTCTATACTCCAATAGTGCTCTGCTGGGCCTCAAGATTTTTCCAAATAATGGTTAGCTTATAATCATAGACATTTTTTGATAATGTACACATTACAAATGTTTTGAAGTTGTTTACATTCATTCCATTTCTGCAACCCCATTACTTAGTGTGTAAGAATAAAGTTATTGAGTCATTGTTATAAAACCAAGTGACAATTTAGTTAAATAATAATCCTTTCCCTCAATCTAAAATTATTAAAAAAAATTAACTCTGCTCGCATTCTGTCCTTAAGAGATTCGTTACCCTATCATTTTATCATACTACGGGCGATAACTGTTTCCATGCTCTTAATGGTAAACTAGATTTTTGAAATTTTGGATTCTAAAATATATTGTAGAATTCTATGTCTGTATGTTTTAATTTTTTTAATTTACCTTTTAAATTGTAAAATATTGGCTAATAAACATTGGAATTTTTTTTTATTTTTTACATTTCCTTTCGATTTTTTTACTGAAATATAAAGATATTTACAAAAAAATAAAAACATACGGGCATAGAAGGAAGCTTTCTGAAGTGATTAAAAAGAATTAAAATTAAAGAATTAAAATCTGACAACGTTTAGGGGTAGATAAACGTTAGGGCCTGAACGACGCAGTTGCCTTACAAAATTGTGCCTTGGCGAATGGACAAAGAAAGCATTTCTCAAAATTTTCCAATCTTAGATTTCCTGTGACTTTGCGACAGCCTTAAATAAATTGTTTTGTAATTAATAATTTTGTAGTAGAATTGGTAGACGCAGTGCCCGCGAATGGTGTGTTTTGCTGGTTCGGGTCCAGCCTTGCAGTGTATTCGTAAGGTAGTTCTTTTTACAGGGCTCTTTTTTCAATTAATGTGTCCTTGCTTCACGGTCGATTATTCATGCATACATGTCACATTCCTTATTTAAATTTATGTTCATGCATCCTTTGGTACATCTTTGTGTGTTTGTCGTTTCAGTTACATCGTATTGAATATGTCCACACGAGACATCTCATTTACCGGGATGTGAAACCAGAAAATTTTTTAATAGGTAGAACTGCAACCAAGAGAGAAAAAGTTATCCACATCATCGGTGAGTATGCTGCATGTATTATTTTCTAACTCATTGTATTAAATTTTTGCCGGACTGTGGTTTAACATGAGGAAAATACACATCAGTTAATGCTAAATTTAATTTAGTGTTTCTATGTGATGATTGATTAAAAATGGGATTGGTCGCTGGAGACACATTTTTGTTTAGATTTTTTTTTATTTCCTTACATATAAAATGACTGATATATGTAAAATGAAATTATCGTAAAAAATTTGATTGTCTTTGTACTTTTATAGGGTTTATTACACTTATTGGTTCTGTGTAAGGATTTTAATTCAATTACATATTAAATTACTGGAAGTCCATAGATTCTAGGCTTATGTTTTTTGGCTTAATTATTGAAACGAGTTTGTTTTGTGTCTACCGACCCTTTTGTTGATATAAATTTAATAAACCATGATTCTACGGAAGCATACTTCTTACATATGCAAAAAATACCAAATTAATGGTTTAATGATGATTATGTTATCTTTTCAGACTTCGGTTTGGCCAAAGAATATATAGATTTAGAGACAAACAAACACATACCATATCGGGAGCACAAGTCGCTAACGGGGACTGCGAGATATATGTCGATAAATACACACTTAGGAAAAGGTAACACTTGATTCCCTTAGTCTTTAAATATTCATCATTTTAACGTTAGTGCTGTGGATTACTCTACAAATTGATATAAATTGAGTTGTCTTAACTCTATTTTATTTCTAAATTCAAATATTATATCTTACAGTTTCTCATCCGGCTTTGGATGAAATGTATCATTCTACGAACATAATACATGCTGCTAAAATTCTGCTTTGGTAACACTTTTATATTTTATTTTCAGAACAATCTCGACGCGATGACTTGGAGGCACTCGGGCATATGTTTATGTATTTTTTACGTGGTTCCTTACCCTGGCAGGGTTTAAAAGCAGATACACTCAAAGAGAGATACCAAAAAATCGGTGACACCAAGCGGGCAACTCCTATCGAGGTTTGTAAGGAGTTCATAATTTATTTTGATGCACCAATTTGGGAGAATGATTAGTATGTTGGTATTTTTTTCTCTAGCTCCAAAACTTTATAGAAACTCTGCTTACAGTGATTGTCATAATAATTGAAAGTCTGTTGGCTCCGAAGGCAAAAGTAAATAAATTATAATATGTTATAATTCCTCTTAATTGTTTTAATCTCAAATATTTTATAATTAATGATAAGAATATTTATGAAAGGGATATTTAGAGAATTCGCTTATTTTTGTCTTTAGAAATGTAATTGATGCTTACTCTCCGTAGAATTATACTCTTAGGCTGAGATAAATAGTCGTAACAGGAACTAAGACTAACGAAAAGTAGTACTTTGTGACGTCACTTTGACACATTTTGTATGGACGAAATCTCAAAGTAATGCAAATTGACGTCACAAAGTACTACTTTCCGTTAGTCTTAGTTTTTGTTACGACTATTTATCTCAGCCTTAAATCTAAAAAATTGCATATTTTCCGTCTGAAAACTACATTATTTTATGCAAACAAAAAAAAAATTGCTGATATTGCATCTACGGTGTACATTTTATAAGATAAAAAACATATGCTCACTTATCTAACACATCTTTTCTCACACTAAAACCACAGGTGTTACCGTGATTGATAACTAGTATATACGCTATATGCCAAATCGCAAAAATTGCCAATTGTATCGTGGATGGCTGTCATTATAATGGTCCCCGTGCTATGCCGGCACCTTCCTTGTATTGCATGGCTACATTGAATAAGATGTAAAACATGGATAATTTTCATTGACCCTTCGACCATCGTTCATTCATGCCATGGTATACACCCAGTCGGGATAAACCCTACGAGACCTACTAAGCAAGGAAAGGAACCTACAGTTTTGCGTGGAACCCGAGCCACGAACCACAAATCCTTTAGTCGCCTCCTGCGAGATTCACGAAATGACGTATTCAGGTGTGGTGCAAGGGTCACCCCACTTCACAATACTTTCGACATGGTCAGGTGCTGTGCGAGGGTCACCCCGAGGAGCTGGCGACCTATCTGCGCTACGTGCGCCGGCTCGACTTCTTCGAGACGCCCGACTACGACCAGCTGCGGCGCATGTTCCGAGACCTGTTCGAGCGGCGCGGCTACGTCGACGACGGCGAGTTCGACTGGACCGGCAAGACGATGGTAAACGCGTCCGTCGCGTGATGTCACACCCCCTCCCTCAACGTCCCCCCACTACACCACGTCTCCCCGCACCCGCACACCCGCTGTTTATGCATTGTTGGAATTTTGGATGAACTTGACGATACAATGGAATTTTGCATGTTTTCATTGTTTGTGTGCATTAGAAAAAATTTGGTTTGATCAGAAATAATTCTGCTTACTTTTAAAATATATTTACATCGCTTTTAATGAAAGTGTCACTAAATTGAATGGCTTAGAACTTGTAAATGACAATAAAACTAAGTTCCTGCGATGGTAAACCTGGTCATCCTGATTGTTGTATATGTGGCATGTCCCCCCCCCTGCCTTGAAAATCTCAATCCGCCGCTGCTCATACATTGTACATGCTTTTATGATTCCTTAAACAATTTGGTAGAAATATCTGCCAGTGTTTGTTTTACTAGTCAGCATAAACTAATTTTCAGTTTCTATTTAAAAAAGGAAACAACAAAAATTGTGAAACATAAAATTCTTAAATAATAAATTCACGAGTGCCTATATGATTCATATAAAATCTTACAGGCATTAATGTTATTTTTGAATTTGACCTTTTTTTAGTTTCTTATATTCCCCTTCAATCACCCCTAAAGTAATTTAGTTGATGCATACTCAGTCTGTCTTCGATGTCCGTGAGTGCTTAGCGTTAGAATCATGCTTTGATTGATTTTTATAAAAAAAATACTAACTGTTAAAGTCCACTAATCCGTCGTATTGTTATTTTCCTAAATTCCAGAATTGTCAATGTGTGGTAGTAATAAAACATATTTATGATCTTTTCCTTTTTTACAACATTGTTTAGCATTAAATTTTTTTGGTTAACTTAATACACTCAATTATTTTTTACTCAAAATAATTTGTATCTATTTATAATTTATTTGTTAAATTAAACATGCACCTATAAGTGCTTTATTTGTTATTAGAACTGCTAATGTAATTTGTATAATTAATTGTGATAAATTAATTCATGATTTAAATATGACAAATTAAAAAATGTTTGCTGAATATTGTCTTATTTTAACTGTACATAATGCACTTTATCTGTTTACTAATGAATTGGCATTACCATTAACATTAGTCTATTTTTTCATGGTATATTTTTCTTTATTCTCTTTGAGTGTTGCAAATACTTTCCTAATTGTATCGACTGCAATCACTCATCAAAGGGAGCTGTATGGGTGCTGTGTTGTGTTTGCATGCTGCGCTTTTGGTTGGGTTGCCGTGTCGCTTGTCGTACCAAGCCAAGCAACATGCATGTTATGCGTCAACTCCGTAACGCTCCACCGTCCAATAGAGTTAGAACCAAATCACAGAAGGTTAGTTGCACTGTTCTTGTGTCTTTTCGCTTTGATTTAAACCGACAATCATCTTTATAGTCCTTTTCGTAGCCAGTAATTTGGTTAATTTGGTTTCTGACATTGACCGGCGATATCAATGTCATCGAATGACCGTATCAGTTATATACCCATGAAGTTTCTTGAAGGCTTTGGATTACGACTACTACAATAAATACATATTACTTCCAAAATAAATCTTTATAATATAAAGTTAAATAGGATCGTCATTTTGAAAATATACTGATTTTTTTCTTGACATTAACCTGAAGCAAGATTCGAATCTGCGAACTTTGGACTACATGTCTGCTGCTGTAACCACTGAGTCATCGTCGGCCAACGAATGTATTGCTTAATTTCCTATCTACTGCCTCCTCTTCCTAGATGGCGCTGATCTTGCATATTGATCCTGTGCTAAGTCATTTTGAATGTTTTTTATGCAAAATTAAAATTATATTACAACAGCATTCGGGTTCATATCTCAATCATCTCGTCAATTTCTAGACCAAAATTGTTTCTGAATTTTTTTGAAAATCTGATACAATGCAGTGGTGGCTGTTTAAATTTGTATTTTTTTTTTTGTAGTATTTTGTGTGATTTTGTAAGCACATAACAGCCTTTTCATGAACTGCCAAATCGGTGATTAGCACTTTTATCATCAAGTTGTGTGGGTCGCTGCCTTTATTTATGGAGCACTTATGATATACTAAATACCAATTTTTTTCAACCATCGATTTGATTAACATTTATTGATATCCATATGAAATATCGTTTCAGTCTACACCGGTGGGATCGCTGCAGACTGGACACGAGGTGGTTGTGTCACCGAACCGACCTTTTAAGGTATTTCTGCTCATTTCTATTTGCCCTAATTTCTTTACATACAGTTTATTTGATATTTATTTTTAGATTCTCACTAACACCTGATTTCACCACTTCCAGCTACCTGATCCGATAGTTAACTTTCGATTACATTGCATATTCACATGGTGTAATCGAAAGGTAACTTTGGGATTACATCTAGTTTCTGCAAAAAAAAGCACAAATAAGTTTTTCTCTCTTTTTTTAACAAAACAAAAACATTCTCTGGTGCCATTTCTAGTTCCCAAGAACCGAATATTCGATCTCAGGTTCAAAAGCAAAAAAAACAAAGGCATGCTTAAAAATATATTGCTTAAAAATATTTCGTTGAACCTGTCTGACGTGTTTTAGGCCATATTTTAATTGGATTAAAACAATGCAAAGATACCATTCCATTACCATATCATCTTTTTGCATAAAAAACTTTTACAGTATGTGTGGAGTGGTAAATTATTGTTCCTTCTTTATTTTGTATATTATTCTTTTATGATTTACATTTATAAAATGTGTTATATTAGGTTACTATTAAGTTAAAGTAATCACCGACCGTATTTTTTTAAATTTGTTTGCATGGTTTCGACATGAATTAGTACTTGAAGGCTCTGACCACCCTGTACAAGCGTACTTACAACCATCTTATTTTCATAATTAAGGTTTGCGGCCTTAAAATTTACTTTACATCTAATTTTGACAAAAAACTCATTTGTCTAGTGACTTTCTGTCGTGTGGGCCGCAGCCAGTTAATGACTCTAGTTTCTTGTGTTGGCGAGCGCAGGTTTGATCCCAGAATGTTGATTTTTGTTGAAATGTCCAGTTCCATAAAAAAATTACTTCTACTCAAACAAGCTTCTAAACAATGTCCATGAAACTAAATTTCTAATTTGCATACCTTTTGAATAGAAGAAATTTGACAATATCAAAGCATAGATTTTGAGTTAAAATTTTACAGAAGCACGTTTGTAGTATTTGCGAATGGGTGGTGGGTACATTGCAAACAATGCTTTATGCACACTTCTCTGCATAAAAGTGCATATTGTATTCAGAAAGTGGATTGACATATTGCAAAATAAACGTACAGATGATCAATTTCATTTTAATTTTGTGTGTCAATTAAGAAGTGATTAATAAATAATGGAAAATTGCCGAAGAACGGCCCGTAAGCTATGCTCCCCATACAAACGTAGTTTACCAATAATTTGAAAACAACTGTTCCAATTTAATTGATATTTAATATCTATTATCAGAAAATCTGTGTCTGCACGTGGTTATTTCTTTGAAAAATCCAAACACAATCAAATGAAAGCAAAAATAAAGTCTTCATACAAATTTTGTTTTCTCTGTGGTTTGAGCCAGGATACATTTACCAAAAAAAAACAAAGACATGCAGACACAGATATTTGTTGCCTGATAGTTGGTACCCAATATCAAGTAAATTGGAACAGTGGTTTTCAAATTATTAGTAAACTACGTTTGTATGGGAGACGAAATTTTCTGATGGTTGCGGGCCCACCTTAATGAATTAATGTAAGCTGTCGCAGACTAAAGATTCGTATAAACGTTGAGGTTTAAAAGTATTAGAGACATAAGTTTTACTTATTCAAAGTACGCTCGTGTTTTGAGTTATAATAGTGTGTATGTTTTGCCCGTGCAGGATGATTTGTGTGATTATATGATTGGTTTGGGTGAGGACGAGGAGGCTGCGCTTATTACGACCGAGGTTTGATTTCGTTTGACCGTTTGGACCCTTTAGTATTATTTTGTTATGTTAGCGCCTTAAATAAAATGCGTCCATTGGGGGCTTGATTTTGGAATCGAATTGTCAGTCCAGAACGATCAGATATTGAACATTATCATGAGTACACGGTGTTACGAAATTTTGATCGGATTAATAATATCCCCTCTTAATGGATGAAATAATAATGACTTTAAATAAAAATAATCAATTTGACCGCATTGGTAAAAAAATGGATATGTCCCATATGTCACACTGGTCTTAAGAAGGTTACCCTCTACCCTTCTTTGAGCATAATTCAAGCTATCTTTAATTTCTTGTGATTAATCCCCAAATCTTTGGTTAAATCTGCCAATTTCCTAAGCCAATCAACTTTATATTTTGTCAGAATTTTGATACACATTAATATGAAAAGTTTTGAGACACCGTTGTACATTGTAAAAACTTCAACATAATCACATGAGTTGGAAACTTAAATGGCTAGACGCATTTTATTTAAACCGGTCATTAGTGTTTGCTTCAATCATGTTTGGAATCAAACCTCCTTGGCTCTAGCATTATACATTATTGGTTATGAATCATATGTATGCTCGGGCATTATAGTTTTACTTATTCATATCATTTTCATCGTTTTCATGTATGTATTTACCTTTATTCATATACCAAGTTAAAAGCCATTGGTTCGATAAAACTATTTGTGTTTCATATTTGCTACCTTATCGTTATCATCAATTGGAAACATTAACTTATTGATTTTATGCTGTTACTAACATTAGATTTTAGTTACAACATATTTTGGCCTTTTTTTTGTGAGCTTTATTCATTAATAATTTTATAGAATAGTATATTCTCACATGGTTCCTAAGTGCTTTACATTTTTATTATTTTTCGGTTTCATAGTGCTTGGTATGTATCAATTTGGTTTCAAAGGTTTGTTGCTAGAAATTTCGAAAGAAAACATCCGCAGAGTTGGGTTTCAGTTTCTTTATTTCCTCCATTAGATGTATTACACTAATTTACATTTGCCACTCATTTCTTGAACTTGGGTGTACCATATTAAAATACTTGTCACATCCATCATAACCATACTATTTTTAGGGGTATGGCTGATGGACAGTTAGTTGTGGTGTCAAATTCGTCCTGAAAAATGGGATCACCAACCTTAAGGCTGTTCCGACCCATATAAAGTTGTTTGCACACATAACGCAAAAAGTATTGCACTTTAAGCCACGAATTAATAATAAAAGTTTAATATAGTCATATTACTTGCAGCGAAAACAATTTCACAATTTTCAGGATTATTGGTTTTGTTACAATTTATTTAAATACGATATTTATTTAACAGCGCCATCTAACGGTGTAAAACTTCTAATCGGTAATTACAACGAAACCATTAAACCTGAAATTGTGAATATGTTTTCGCTGCAACTGTTATGGCTATATTTAATATTTTTGACGAATTCGTGCCTTAAAGTGCAATACTTTTTGCGTTCTGTGTAAAAAAAACATTGTATGGGTCGGAACATCCTTAAGATGACTCATAATAACTCTCTCACTGCAGCCCTGCTCTCGTTGGTACTGTTGCATTAAATGAACAATTGTTTCAAGTGAGCCATTATCAAAACAGTATGTGAATATTACCCATTAATTCTAGCAATAAAAACGATTGCAAACAACAATTGACAATATTTCGTATGAATTAGACACTAGATGTGTCCTGATGCGACGATGTAATGTCTTCAGGGCGGCGTGAAGGAGGTGAATGCGGGGACGGGCGGGGGCGGCGGCGGGGGAGGGGGGTGGCCCCACAGCGGCAAGGCTACGCCCCTCACCGCTGGACACCTCACGCCGGCCGACCGGCATGGCTCCGTGCAGGTACGTGCATAACCACACCCTACACGCCTCTCTCTTGCTTGTACCTGCTCGTTTTAGCTTCTACCTGGCTCTTCTAGCTATTACTTTCCTCTACTTTTCAGCCTCCCTTGCCCCTACCTGTCACTGTTAGCCTCCACTCGTCTCTTCTGTCTGCCTCTTTCAGCCTGTAGTTGCCTTACGTGTGTATTTTTCTGCCCTATTCAGCCTCTACTTGCCTCTTTCAGGCTCACTTAAATCTCCCGTGCCTCTTCCAGCCTATACTTGCTTATTTTACCCTTTGCTCGCCTCTTTCAGTCTCTGTTTGCATCTTTCAGCCTCTCCCATGCCTCCTTCAGTTTCTACTTGCCTCTATCCCGCCTCTATCTGCTTCCTCCCTCCACACTAGCTTCTTCCCTATCCCTGCCACTACCCACCTCTCTATCTGCCGGCATCTTTGTCTATCACTGCTTCTCTTGCTGTCAGAGATGACAGATAGGTTACCGGAGATTATTTGGTATCTGGTGATGGTATTGTCAGTGATTACCGTAATCTTTATGCAGCCACATTTATGGGCAGCAATGAGACTAAAGGGTAAAGCAATAGGTGTAAATATACAACACGTAAGATGTAACATGTAAGCGATGTCCAACATTCAAAAGTAGTTTGAAATAGTTTGAAAACCTGTCTTGATTTTTTAATTAACATCATTGCTTGTACAATTCCGGCTTGCCTTTATGAAACTGAATAATTCCGATAATTTTGCGATTTACAAACATATTATGCTGAGAGCACAAGTTTTTCTAAAATACAAACTTGGGTTCACACTCAATCCTATCTGTTCCTAACGACATATCGAAAAACTGAATTACATCATGCTTAGCTATTTTAGTTCCTTTTTATGTACATTTTGTCTGGCCTATCAGTAAATTATGTGTAAATATTTTAGGTTGATTTGCCACATTTTGTTAAGCACCGTGATCAATTATTTGTTTACTTGTTTGTATAATTTAATAATCCCTTGTACCAGATTTCAATATGTACTACATATCGTCCATTTCTTGTCCTTTGACCTGAAAGCATTTAAATATTGCAATATGGCAATGGAAGTATTCCATATTCGTCATGATGAATGCTTGTACCTTATAACATTAGTTTTCCATATAGAGTAATAAACAACCAGAAAACCCCGTTTCTTGTAATGAACTATCTGTCAGAAAACCCTATTTCTGTTAATGAACAATCACAAAACCCTATTTCTGTTAATGAACTATCAGAAAACCCTATTTCTGTTAATGAATTATCAGAAAACCCTATTTCTGTAAATTAACTATTAGCAAACCCTATTCCTACGGCTGAGCCCATGTAGAGTTATGATTTATGTTTGCATTATTCTGTCAATACATTGTACCAATTTAGATTTTCATGTATCATGTAGATAAATACCTGCCTCGTATGATGTATTGCCTTGATCATTTAAGGGCACCTTAATCACAGATACTTGGAGGCTGCTTTAAAAATTATGAAGTTATGGAAGCAGGATCGTGGGAAAGCGGTGATTAGAGTGCTCTTAAATGTATATTTTGGAACTTTTGCTAATGATGAACGCAGCCTGTCACTCCGTGTCGGTGTATGTACATGTGGTTGTTTTATTTTAGCTGTTGAAGAACAATCATTTTCGCTACATCAAGTTTCCTGGCTCCGGGACGGTCAGTGGCGCGGTTGTGTTGTGTTTGTCGTTGCGCATGTGTTGGTATGCTTGATGTGTCGGCTCGGCGACGCCTGCTTTCACATTGGCTAGGGTTCTTGAGACAAACTTCTTGAGTTCAAACATAGAAAGATGATTCATACATTTCTTGACGGACAGCCCAAATATGATACTAAGCATTTCTTGTGAATATTTTTTTTTTATGTAACTGGACATGGATTGTTAATACCAAACTGAACGTCAGAATTAGCCTAACACACCACATGGGAACAAGGGGCCATGCCAGCACCTTCCTTATATTGCTCGGCTACATTGAACTGGATGGAAAACAGAGACACTTCATTGGCGCTTCGACCATCGTTCATTCAATGCGATGGTACCAACCCGGGCGGAATTAACCCTACCACCTAGGAAGTAAGGAAGGGGACCTAAAATTTTACGTGGAATCCGAACCACGGTCAGAGTAACGGTTGAAAATGGTCACCCATCCAGAACCTAACCGCGCTCAGAGGTGCTTCCCCAGCTTATCGATTCGCAAAGTGTCGCACACTGAGCTACTGAGGCTGCTAGGCATATACATTAATAATGTAATCGATTTCTCAGATTAAGGCACTAACGATTTGGATGAAAATGTGTGTTTCGATATTTTTTACTTTTCGAGTAAATCAAGAAATAGATAGATGGGTGTTGTCCCTTAGTAAATAAAATAAAATCTAACGCCATCTATTTGAATATTGAGGTACCAATATGTTCAGGCATTATGCTACCGAACAACAGAGAGCACTACATCGAAAGACCCCGAGCGAAGATCGACCGCCCAAGTGCTAATACTAAAACCAACTAGCTGCCGAGGTATAAGTGGGGAAATGAGAATGCCAAATATTTGTTTTATAAGGCTTATTAAGTTAATATGAAAATAAATAAAAGAATGCAGTTTGACCCAAACAAATTTTTACAATGAAAACTAGTTGAACGAAATGAAGATTATAGCATTTTGGGCTGATTAAAAAAAAAGCTTGTAATCGTCATTCTAAGTTTGTATAGGGAGATGACCGCAAAGCCTAACAGCTGTGCTTATATATTTTTTTCCCAACTTTTGTAAACATTTCTGGCGAATCTCGCCATAATACCACAGTTATGCATTCGGCACACCGAGTGACACTTTGATTTGACTAGTTCTTGAATGACTTACATTTAATGCTCGGTCGAATATGCAGAAGTGATGGAGGAATTCCTCTATCGCAATGTAACATCATGTCATCTCACATAATATTTATGAGTTCGCTTGTTATAGTCATATGGTACATTGTAAGCGAATGTATGTATGCACTATTGACATGCCTGTTTGAATCATGCTTGGGAAACATCTAAGCATTGTGATGAAGTTCGCTTACTATCATAAGGTCTACACTACATTTACTTAGATCAGGTTAATGCTTTGAGGTTAAGGCATTTTATCGCATTTTCATGATTCATAAGTGTTTGGTATTAATAATCTCGGAATTTAACTTATAAATTTTTTTTAAAGGCTTTCTTTTTTGTTTTCGTGTTTGTGACAAAAAATTACATTGAATTTCGAGTAGGCGTTACGAATACTAACCAAACCAAATTCTACGAGTTTTACAATATTATAATTAATATGTTTTCCATACCAATTACATTATTGGCAACTAAACCACACATGCTTAATGTATTTGCACAATTGTATGTGTAACAAAAAAAAAACACAACATTGTGTCAACGAATTCGATCCGAAGAAGCTATGCAATTAATAAGTTGTAGGTTCCTATACTACTATCGCTTTGACACTAATTGAGAAGAACTAGCTATGTCCTAGTAGTTATACTGTGTGGGTTCGTGACTAGACATAGATGGCTAATACCACACTTGCTCAACAACACACCTACATTGAACTGGGGTAAAGACGGACTTTCATTGCTGCTTCGACCATCGTTAATTCAATGCGATGGAACCAATCTGGCTGGATTAACCCTATTACCTAGTAAGTAAGGAAGGGGACCTACAGTTTAACGTAGAATCCGAACCATGAACGACGAATCTCTTGAAGGAGTTGAAATGAAATGAAGAAATAGTTTATATGCCGCCATACGCTACAAAAAGGTAGAAATTAATGCATTCTCTAACATTCAACTTTAGAGATGTGGGAGAAGTGCAGTGAGGCGGGCAAAAATAAATGTAAAACTGAATTAATTAGAGAAAATATGAATAAACCTAAATTTTTTTTTTCTTTTTTTTTGTTGCTTTGGAATCTGCCATTGGCTCCACAGAGCCATAATAATCAGATGGTTTCCGGTGGTTCTATTTTGCAGGAGATGCTTCAGCAAACCTTATTCCCTGGTCAGTTACACCTATCGGTGGTGTCTAACGAAAAATATGGATAAATAAATATTAAAATAAATACATAAGCCGTTCCCATAAACAGCATCTCCCATCCCGACGCGTGTTCCATGTTGTGTGACGTGTAGCGCGTGCGCAGGTGGTGAGCTCCACGAACGGCGAACTGGGGGCGGACGACCCGACCGCCGGCCACTCCAACACGCCCATCACGCAGCCCCACCACGAGGTGGACGTGGTCGACGACACCAAGTGAGTGTGCTCCGTAGGCTTAGAATGTAAAGACCTGCTGCCTGCACTTGGTCCCACGTTGAGTTGTCCTTTGTACAAGGCCCTCTCAATTCTTGCTACCCTAGCCAGCCAATGTCGTATATGAAGGTGACGAGGCGGCCCGGGTGTCTGCAGACCTGCGCAAGCGATGTGGGCGATAGCAGCAGCACCCTCCGTCGTTCGCTGAGCACGTTGAAAAAAGACATACAGCGTCAACTGACGGATGGAACCGAAATCGTTTCATACAAAATGTACTGAAAGGCCTTTTTTTTTAAATCTGTACCCCTGTGTAGCTTGGGTTTTTTGGCTGCGTTTTTTTACTCCCGTGCACTTGCTTTCTTTAAGGAAAACTGGAGAAATCATAAAGATTTCGAAAAAAAATTTTACATTCCATGAGTGCGAATCCAATGTACTGATAACGATTTGAGAACTTTTCTCATTGGGCTGATGTGTTCCATCTCCCTCTAATTAGCGGTAGTGGTGCTTGAGTTGACGTCTCACTCCCACATCATATACACATATAATCGTATGGAGCTGGACGCACATCGTATGCTGTGTAGCCCAAGTAACACCAACGCACGTGAATAGGCTCCCGAAATCGGTTCTCAACCACACAAACCCTCCAAAACGTCAGTAACTTTCCTCTTGAACGAATGCTCGTTAAAACATTACATCCAACCGAGTATTAGGGGCATGGAACAAACTTCCAGACAAACATTTGGTTAACAAGAATTGGTGGTCATAGAAACACGTCAAATAATATCAAAAGTAAAACAAATACCACTTTACAATAAATATAACAAGATGATCATTGGATTTAGACGCATCAGCATATGCTGCCTGCCTATAAATTATAAAAAAAAAATTCCACCATGTTTTCCTATGGCATGTAAATTTAAGCTGGGTTAGTTAATTTAGAAATACGACTGCATCTCTAGTAGGCGTTCAAGGTGTCATATCTCTTTCCTTTTTTATTTAAGGCGTGTCTTCTTGCTCATGTCCCCATGTAAACGAAGAAAGAAGATCATGTGCACGTTTCTTGTCGGAGATCCGAAGTTATCCTAAAAACAGCTTTATTAAATTGAACAAGATGCTTGATGACCATTTCGCATTCTAAAAGTATGTTTGGTTTCTTAGTTATTTGGTGCGAAAATTCGATTTGTGCAATAACTTTGAACTTGGATTACTCAACGATGAAACAAAAAATCTAAACAATGCTAGTCATCAAGCATGCATTGATAGCATTTTTGGAGCACTTTTGCGAGCGGTTGGACTGTGTGACACACAATGCTCGGCCCTCTTCCCATAGGTATATATCGACGATATTTGATTGATGTTATTATTTGCAGGTGTTGTTGCTTCTTCAAGCGCAAAAAGAAGAAGTGCGCCGGACGAGCGGGCAAGTGACGCGTGTCACGTGCCGTCCGACCCCGCCGCCGCCCGCTGTAGACCCGGCGTGACACCACACCTGTCCCGAGCTGCTCGTCGGTGTGACGCATCGCACGTGCGAGTGACGTGCCATCTGTCACGAGTCGCGCATCGGCGTGACGCATAGCTAGTGCGCCAGACATGCCACCTGTAACGAGTCGTTTGTTAGCGTGACGCGTAGCTACTTCGCGTGACATGCCTCCTGCCGAGAGTCGCTCGTTGGCGTGAAACGTAGCTAGTGCGCGTGACATGCCGCTCGTTTTACACCATCCATAGTCACACATCGAACTGCTATCAACGGTCAACATGACGCATCGGGGAGACATCCATCTAGCATCGTTTGGAGTCACGCAGCGTTCAGGCATCAGTCTGGCACATCACATAATATCTCCATGATATGTCACTCATCGTCAGACAAAAGAGGCGGGATTGACACGTGTCACATCCCCCACACACCCCACCACATGGAACCATGCGACCGCAGGGAGCTAGGCAGAAAGTTCTTAATTGCTTATTAATGTTTACCATGTTACTGAGCGCCTCTCGCATTGAGGGTATAAAAATACAAGTAGGTACTTTTAATTTAAATTATTTTTATTTTTAAAGTGTGTACTTTTTTATGTTTACTCTTTTTTATTAATTAGGATCTTAGATGTAATATAATTTGTCCGATTTTATTCGCAAGTGATACTTCACCACCAAAGTTTTTTTTTCATGTTAAAGAATGAATTGAACGGCTCATACCTCAGGGCAGGGCATGAGCTTATGGGTTCAGTCTAGGCCCCATTCATGCACCACTTTCTTTTCTCTTTCTGAGATGGACTAGTACATTGTTGTCAAAAAAGCGTACCATTCCATGGTTTAGAATCCATGCAAAACTGCAAGGTCTCCTTGCTACTAGTGATAGGATTACGCCTGCCCAGGTTGGAAACATTGCATCGGATGAAAGCAGCAATTAAAATAGTTTTGTAGTTTCCACTCAGTTACACATAAAATACTCTAAATAAAACTGGAATGTATTGTATTTGTTCAAATAAATTAAGAAACAAATTGGTGCAATTCATTTTGTTAAGAACAGGACTGCTTCTTACAATATTTAGTGCGTTACTGCGAGTAAGAGGATCAGAGCGTTCAGCAGCGTGTATGTCCGCTTTAGTTATTAAACAGAACTAAATGAAACTAAAGACTCGCAAAAGTTAGTTCGCTTAAGGTGGCCCTGTAATTGTTAAAGTAATTGATTTGTTGAAGGATTGGCCAGCTCCCTGCGTGTGCTCAGTACGAAGACGTGAACGCAACACATTGATTGTTTCGAGTTCGAATCGTATACGTAGTATATGTGGATAGATGAACAAAGTTTTGCTGTCTTTTTTTAAGATTTGAACACTTTCGAAACCCAATGTATTGCGCTTGATGTGAAATGTGAAGGAATTAGCTTCTTAGTTCAAGCGGTTGTTGGTATGATGTAGCTAAATCAATTTATTTATTTAATAGCTTACATAGCGTCTTGTTAAATTATGTATTGAAATGTTATCGTATGATTTGAGAAAAGTTTCTTATATGTATTTTGTGTTCCGTCCATTAAGTTGTGTGCGTGATGTGTGGTGTGTGGGGGGCGCGGGGTGAGTGTCGCCCTAACTGTACGTTACACAACGAGCGCTTCACGTACTTTAAACAGTTAACATATAGCTCTCACCCAGGTTTACCGAGCAGCGATGTGACTTTTGAGTTATCCGTACATCGACCGAGTTCAATCCGCTGATACGGCCGTGTTTCGTAGAGTCAGCAAATAAAATTCCTTTGTAAATGTATGTAAGATCTAGGGGTTTCGTGTAGAACTTCAGTGATTAAATTAACTTAAAATTGGCCTGTAATGAAGTATGTGTGAATTATTTACCTATACATGCATTACCAAAGGCAACCAGAGTGAGAATATTTTAGACCAGTCAGCTATGGACGCACCATGTGGTTTGTTCGCAGACACCTACATTAAAATTACGTTAAGTTGTCAATAAACACATTATTATTAATGCATCGAAGTGATTAGTTGTGCTTAAACCTCATTGATTGTTAAAGTGGCATTGAGCGGACTCTCCGCGTTGGTAACTCTGAAGTTGTGCGCATCACCCCTATATTGGCCTGTATTATGTATAAGTGTGACATAGAATATCAGCGATTTGAACTGGCACAGACTGGATTTTAGGTATGTTTTGGTCCGTGTGTGTCTTTAGTTGGCTTGGTCATTCATCGAAACAGCTTTGTGTATTTAAAATACTAAAAAATGGCTATGACATTTGTCGTGTAAGAATAGAAGTATTGTACCGATTAAAATTATTGCACAATTGAATTGTAAGGATTTGCGTTAGATTTCTATGTCACACTCTTTTCACTTACATTTATTTTTCTTGCAAATTGTACGTCACGCGCTCCAGAGCAGCTATTTATCACATATGTACATATATAAGGAGCATTAACAGTGATAGGTTGTTTTCCACTCAATATTGTGATGAAGAAATATTTTTTCCGATTGGAATTGACTGTTGAATGTTACCTATCGGCTAACAGTATGTCCGATGTAACGCACCAACCAGTGGATGGTCGAACATCCACACGGTTTGTTTCAACATATAAAACCATTTATTGAATGAGAATTACACACATTCCTCCCGAAACGTTATATACACTGCATTACTGGAACCTCCTTTACCGTAATATTATTGCAGCGTAATACGAACACTAGTCAGATTCGTAGCGACCACTGCTTGACACCTTAGGTCCGCTCCATACGACATAGCTGTCGGTGACTCTTGGTAATCGAACACTCAATTTTATACCGATCGAGTCACTCTAGTGAGATAGTTTTTTATATACTAATGAAGCAGTGAAATTCTTTATGCATTTTTTTTATAGTATCCAATTAAGCTGTCCATTTTATTGTGTAATTCTCATGTGGCTAGAAGTAATTTTATTTAGTACATAGCTTTTACATTACGAAGTCAAAAGTAATAAATATATAAGATACTGATTATCTTTATCGATGTTTACGATCTATCGTCTATTTGTGAATAAACACTGGTCTTGTTTTTTATTTTCAAATTTAAACATCCAGCCGGAACGTCACCACACAACGTGTAAAGTATTTTATAAGTAACCGGTATGAAAATTTACTTCTTCAGAGCGTACGTCCAAAGATACGCTTCCCATCCGCTTAAATATTTATTAAGTTAAAAAAAAAGGTAACGATAGCTATGAATAATAAATCTGGCGCGAAATTTAACCTGTCAAGTATTGAAGTATTTCTGACAAGACTGAATTATGATCAATGTCTGATATTCACTCAATGTTCAGGGACGCGTCAATTTTTCATCGTAGTCTGAAAGTAAAGGAATCAGTGAAGCGTTGTTAGTCTTATGGTGTAATATCATTTTTCTTAAGAGACTTTGATGACCGCGGGAGCAAAGGGAAAATCAATTTTGGGATCACCATTTTTGGGCTCGGCTGATGTCCTAGACATTTTTTTTCGTGTGTGTGCGCGCGCGCGTGTCTGATTGCGAATAGACTGAATTGAGAGAATTAACGCACGCATTGTTTCCGTTTATTCAGCGAAATGAGTGGAGTTAGCGGATTATGTATAAATTGTACAGCTTAGAACAATGATGACGTTTGTATATTTTGCTTGCGGCCAGCCAGTGTCGGGTGGAGTGACCGTGTTAAAGATTATAAAATTGGTATGGATGATTGTGTCATCACGTTTAGGTATTTGTTATTGGTACAAATTCAAAGGTGGCGATGAATATTTTAATTAATTGTGTAACTATTGGGCCTATTGAACCTACAATGGTAGCATCGATGCGGGAGCGTCGGTTGTAGCGGCTCGTGTTGCGTTGCCGCGATGGCTGGATATTTTGAGAGTTTACTCCAGTCTGTTGCCGCCGAGCTACCAGTTGCTCCCCGCCCTGGTGACTATTCCTAAGTGTTACTGTCTAGTTTACAATACATTTTAATTTTTAAATTTGCATTCTATACGATTCGATGGAATCGACGTTCCGCGAGGAGGTATTTTGAACTAGTTGATAACTTTCTGTATTATAATAAAATGATGCTTTTTTGAAAACTGAATTTAATTACCTATTTGTAAGTGAAACTAATGACTATCCTTAAAACCAATTCTCAGTGTTTATTTTCTGTAAGATTTGTGGTAAAACATGGATATTCAATTGGAATTATATTCAGTTAAGGTCACAACCTGTTCAAAAATTTCGAAAATATTTGTTAACAGTTAACTCATAATTAAATAAAGCTTATATAAATTAAAATGTTTCATTCGAGGGCAGTGGGGCCAATATTTTGTGATTTCGATAGAAATAATTTAGTGTCCATGTCATATAATATATAATGCAATAATATGCAACATAGCCTTTGACTAACAATGTTTGGACTACATAAAAAAAAGGAAATTATAGTCGAGCCGTTCTAATAAGCGTTTTTTGACAGATGAGGGATAGGGAAGGGTAAAAAACAGAGTTTTACTTTTATATCGATAACATTTCAATAAGGAAAAGCAAAAATCTAATAATAGGCAATCTTCTCTAAAATAAAACACATTCATACAGATAGAACTGTGATTATCTGATTTCGGAAGGTGTTTCATAACCGGAATACAAGATCTTTTGCACATATACAGCTTTCAACGGAATAATTTTCCAAACATTAACCGTTGTATATTTGGAGCGAAACATTTTAATAACATTTTGCTGTACACCTTAAAAGGATCGTCTTCCACATACATTTTCGTGAGTAGTAATTGACAACTTTTGTGGTGAGCACCACTTTTTTAGTCGAAAAACAGTATTGAGGACCAAAAAAAGGAAAGCATAACAACCCAAAATAAAAAAAAGGGCGACGTACAAATATCGTGAATCCAAGCCGAGTGTTATTATTCTATTTCACCTAAGATTACTGTCAGTTTTATTCGACTGATTCGACTTTCTTCTTCAGCGGTGTAAAGTTAACTGACTAGAAAAAGCTAGATGCTATTGCAATTAACTTTCCATTTATTATATTTAGGCGCATATAATAAATGGATATATATATAATTTAATTTAATATAATTTAAGAAATGAAGGAGGCATTCGTTAATTGCTGGAAATCCCGAGACCGAATTTATTCTCACAAGCCAACATTGGTAATCGTGGTGATATCTATTTGATTTTCCTTTATAAGAATATTTAAGTAATAGTTATGAAAATTAAAGATATAAAAACTTAAATGGTCGATATTATTTTGCAGGTTTACATCGCTATTGCAATTTAATCCCCGTGCTGGTGCTGTACCATTATTTTGTTCATAAATATATTATTTAATACATTGTTAAGTAATTGATTGACACAATATAGAATAAAATATAATCTACAAGTCATAATAAAAAAAAACACATCAGCAAGCTGTTGTTATTTGGTTCCAAAAATATAAAACGTGGGGTAAAGTGGTCTGTTCCATAATTTAGTCATTAGCTTTTCTTCCACACTGCTGTGTCAAAAAACGCTTCTTAGAACGGCTCGAATATAGTAATAATAGTGGTTGAACTCAGCTTTCAATGGCTTCAACGAACATAGACCCTCCGTAGCGCTAAAGTTTCATCTAACTTCAACCCTATTCAGCTAGTCTGCAGATCAGATCCATGATGATTTAACTCACCGGGTGAACAGGCAAGTGATTGATTAAATCTGAGGTTTTGTTGCATTACATACCACTAAAGAGTTGTATATTTAATGTCATAAAACAATTTCTAAAATGGCTAGCTAGCATTGGTGAAATAATTATAGGGCATAGCGCAAAACGTTGCTGAAATGGGAACACACAATTGTCTAATAAATACATTGTTTTATTAGAATAAATATACTACTGCTGCGGTCACCACTACGGCCATACATAGTTCGTAACTTCATATTTTTAAGGAGCTAAAGCAGAAATAGCTACAACCCCTAGAAACGTGCAACCCCTCAATGTTTTGCATTGTGTTACTGCACGTAACTATTTGGCCCGCACGTGTGGCACCCAACTGATATTTGGTCTGCAGATCAGATCCATGATGATTTAACTCACCGGGTGAACAGGCAAGTGATTGATTAAATCTGAGGTTTTCTTGCATTACATACCACTAAAGAGTTGTATATTTTATGTCATAAAACAATTTCTAAAATGGCTAGCTAGCATTGGTGAAATAATTAAGGAGCATAGCGCAAAAAGTTGCTGAAATGGGAACACACAATTGTGTAATAAATACATTGTTTTATTAGAATAAATATACTACTGCTGCGGTCACCACTACGGCTATACATAGTTCGTAACTAAAGCAATAATAGCTACAACCCCTAGAAACGCGCAACCCCTCAATGTTTTGCATTGTGTTACTGCACGTAACTATTTGGCCCGCACGTGTGGCACCCAACTGATATTTGCCCCTTGTAGGCGTAAAAGAATTTGGTGTGTGGAGGGAGCGAAACCTCTGATGTCTCAGTTTGTATTAGATTCCGGGTTAAGGATGTTCCGACCCATACAATGTTTTTATTACACAGAACGCAAAAATTATTGCACTTTAAGGCACGAATTCGTCAAAAATATTTTCAATTTTAGGTTTAATGGTTTCGTTATAATTGCCGATTAGAAGTTTTACACCGTTAGATGGCGCTGTTAAATAAAAATCGTATTTAAATAAATTGTAACAAAACCAATAATCCTGAAATTGTGAAATTGTTTTCGCTGCAAGTAATTTTTTTTTTTTTTATGTGACTGGACATGGATGGCTAATACCACAAGTTCTGTCATGGTATTAGCCCAACACACCACATGGGAACTAGGTGCCATGCCAGGACCTTCCTTATATTGCACGGCTACATTGAACTGGATAGAAAACACGGACAATTTTCATTGCCGCTTCGACCATCGTTCATCCAATGCGATGGTACCAACACGGGCGGGATAAACCCTACCACCTAGTTAGTAAGGAAGGGGACCTACAGCTTAACGTGGAATCCGAACCACGGCCAGCCTCTCTCAACGGTCGAATGGTCACCCATCCAAAACCAGACCGGCCCCAGCGTTGCTTAACTTCGGAGAGCGATCGCCAAAGTGTCGCGCCACTGGGCCACTGAGGCTGACGTAAAGATTATATTAAACTTTTATTATTAATTTGTGGTTTAAAGTGCGTGGCTTTTTGCGTTATGTGTGCAAACAAATTTATATGGGTCGGAACAGCCTTAATAGCAATTAGCTTATCGAATAGAATGGTGATAACAATATTAAATGTAACAGCAGAGGCAAGAAAAGTCCCACGCCCTGTTATTCTTTTTGTGTCTTCTCCTTTTCCCATATATGAGGTGCAGCATCCTAGCCTTACCATCAAGTTGTTTTTTATTGGAGTACCTTCTCCTAGACCTGTGTCAACCCTGTAACTTATTGACCGACCTTTTGAGAATAGCGGCTTATAATCACTACTCTCATCGTGGGTCTTAGTTCCACTTTAGAGACTTCCCAGGAACCCGAATAGATGGTGAATTGTTGCCAAAGTTGATCAAACTCCATGCAATGGTGAGTGCCTGTTTAGTCAGCCTAATTAAGAAATATTTTTCTGAAATTGTGCACATTAAGGTGGGCCTTCCCGCTCGAATCCCCATACAAACGGGGAAAGAAGATCACGTCCATATTTCTTGTCAGAGATCCCAAATTTTGCTCAAAATAGCTTTATTTGATCGAACTAGATGTCTGATGACCGTTTGCATCGTAAAATTGTGCTTCGTTTCTAAGTTGTAAGGTCTAAAAGTTCGAATTTTTCGCATGTTTTATACAATAACTTTGGAGGTGGATTACTCAACGATAAAATCTATACATCTTAAAAAGATTAGTCAGACATAGCTCATCATAGTCATCAGACATAGCTTGTTTTATGAAGATTTATAATTAATTTGGTGTTTGCTAGATTTTTCACTACAGCGGTTGTGGTTTACTTTTAGCTATAAGTCGTTTTGTAATTAAAATTTTCGTAAATCGTACCAAATCAAACACATTGCCACGCATTATCTGCTTTGTGGACATGTTGCATTATAAATTAAAATACAGTTAATCATATGTAAAAAATCAGACTGTATTTAATATTCAGATTATTTGATGTTTTGTGATGTCTGCTATAGATATAATCACGCGAAACTTGATCCACCGTCAATGGCCACGTAATGTCCAGTTATAGATTTAGCAGCATCGCTGGCGAGATACGCTATCAGCTGTGAAACATCCTCGAGTTCAACAACGGTGCGAAGGGGTACGGCTTTGATGATTTTCTCTCTCGTCTTCTCGCTAAATGCCTCGTTCATCCTGGTGTTCGAGAATCCGAGTACGATAGAGTTCGCTCTGACGTTATTGGGGGCAAGTTGCGTCGCAACGGCTCTAGTGAATGCATCCACGGCCGCTTTTGAAACGCCGTACGTCAGCAGAATGGGGGCCGGCTTCACTGCTGCCGTGCTGGATATGTTGATAATATTACCCTTTGACTCGACCAGGAGGGGCACCGACAGCCTCGTCAGATTAAAAATCGCCCGCAGGTTTGTGTTCATGATTTCATCGTACATGTTCATTTTGAGATTGAAAATATTGTCCATATTACCGATGCCAGCATTGTTAACCAAGACGTTCAGTTGCCCAAAGTGCTGTTTAGTTGTATCGACGATCCTTTCGACGTCGTTGTCTTTGCTGACGTCCGCCACGATGGAGAGCGGTTTGGTTTCCCCGTTTTTGGCGCAGTCGTCGGCCACACGGTGCAGGTTGTCTGCGTTCCTCCCCACCAGCACGAGCTTGGCGGACAGCTTGGAGAAGTGCACCGCGGCGGCGGCGCCCACGCCCAAGCTGGCGCCAGTTATCAGAACCACTTTGTTCAGAAACGACATTGTTACTGTTGTGTTGTGCACTTTTTTCTCTACCGAATCTGTGAACTTTGGAGTAGAGACTTAGGTCAGATAAAGTATGATTACAACATCAAGCGACGGCTTTTAATGAGTATGTGTTGGAGCAAATATATGCCCACGCATACACTAGCACATATCAGGTGGTTCGATTCTTATCTTTAACCTTGGAAAGATTAACTGGAATGTTGCGCAAGATATCGATGAAATATTTTTTTGTGAATGTACATGGATAGCCAATACCACACCTTCTGTCATGGTATTAGCCCAACACACCACATGGGAACTAGGTGCCATGCCAGGACCTTCCTTATATTGCACGGCTGCATTGAACTGGATGGAAAACACGGACAATTTTCATTGCCGCTTCGACCATCGTTCATCCAATGCGATGGTACCAACCCGGGCGGGATTAACCCTACCACCTAGTGAGTAAGGAAGGGGACCTACAGTTTAACGTGGAATCCGAACCACGGTCAGCCTCTCAACGGTCGAGTGGTCACCCATCCAAGACCAGACCGGACCCAGCGTTGCTTAACTTCGGGTAGCGATCGCGGAAGTGTCGCGCCACTGGGCCACTGAGGCTGACAAACTAGTATCGCAAAATATCCTGTCCACTAACTGATATGTTCACACTTTAGAAGCATTGTTGTCCTAGTTTCGCTAACCTCCGCCTAGCACCAAGTGAGAAAACCACAGAAGATAAAAGGAACGATGGTCTGTGTCAGCATAGCTGCCGTTGGGCAACGCAAAGAAGGATGTAGATAGATAAATTCAATTCTAACGCAAGCCTAGGCTATGTTACATATAATTAAACAAAAAAGGATACCTAATATACGAAGCAATGCTTAGTCCCAATTAAGACAAAAAAAAACCAGGGAGCGGTGTTATCTTTGGAGATATTTATAACTCGTTTGCATGTTGTAATGTATTACTTATATCTTATCAAATCCGTAGGTAGTTTATCGTCGTGTTTTTGTCACAAATTCCGCACGTAGGTACCATTTTTGGTTAAGTACTCATCATAAATTATTTCTAAGTACAACAAACATTTTTAAGACAGTTATTGAATCTTTATATTATGCATGGACACATTAAGATCACCACGCCCTGGGGTTCCATTCAGGGCAAGAGTGAGTTCGAGTTCGGGAGTGAGTTAACCTAAAAATAGCTGGGAAATATATTATTATTTAAATAACGGAACCGTTATTTATACTTCCAACGTATTTACGGGACAGACCAGATTTTTACCTAACTGTAATGATGTTCAAGTAGTGTGGGAACATTGACTATTTAAAAAAGTGAGTTGATATTTAGTGACGAATTCGAACTCACTCTTGCCCTGAATGGACCCCCTGTTCATGTACCACTTTAATCATAAAGTATTAAGAACTCATCATAAATTATTTCTAAGCACCTAGGTACGATAGCGATTATTAAATAATGATTTTTTAAGACAGTTATTGAATCTCAGCGATTACCACGCCACTTTCTTTCTCTTCCTGAGCCGGATAAGCGCATTTACGAATGTTCGCTGTTCCATGGTGCGGAATTCTAGTAAAATTGTTGGTGGTAGGGTTTAGCCCGCCCGGGTTGGTACAATCGCATTGGATCAACAGATGGTCAAGTGGCAGTGTAGCTATGCTTATAAAGGGAAGGTCCTGGCATGGCCCCTAATTCCTTCGGGAATGCGGTGTGTTAGGCTATTATAATGACGGTGGGTTTTGTATAAGTCATCCCATAACAAACCTTTAAAGCTTTTGGTCGAACGGATCTGCAGGCCTATTCCTGCAATTCCGTAATCAGGAATCAGGAATCCTAAGTCTAGACACAGCTTTTGTAGCGGTTTCAAAGCGATTTTCTTGACGAAAATATTATGGAACATTATTTAATTTTAATCAAGGTTTTCTGTCGAAAAAATCGCTTTGAATACTGCTATAAAAGCGGTTTTTCTAGACTCAGGATTTCTTATTACGGAATTCCAGGAATAGGCCTGCTGCTGGGGATCTCCTAGTTTACGACTCACATGAGAAGGGCGATGCGCTAAGGTATCGGGCTGGATATAGCAAAAGTATTTGACCGGCTCTGGCACAAGGCACTGCTTCCTTCCACCCGATCTGTCTGGCTGAACCGTCTGAACTTTCTGCACACAACAAACACAGGATAATTAAGGATAGTAACAGCGGTTTATATGTAAGTACCTAATAAATAAACGTCAACTGGTCACATAACGGCCTTTTATTCCAAAGTCTATGTCAATATAATAGAGGATCTCTAATTGGTCTCTATTTCCGGTGTAACAACATGAAAATACATGATCGCACGGTTGATATTGAAACTACGCTATACAAGTGCCGCCATCAATAGCCATATAGTGTCCGGTTATAGATTTAGCTGCTTCACTAGCGAGGTACGCTATCAGCTTCGCAACATCTCCAAGCTCTATAGCAGCACCCAGTGGGATCATAGAGATCAGTCTGTCGCGCACTCTCGGATCCAAGTACGAATTGATTCCCGTGTCTGCGTAGCCGAGCACTATACTGTTCACCCTGACTTTCTGCGGCGCCAGTTGCAAAGCGATGGCTCTCGTGAAGTGATTGAGTGCCGCCTTCGAAACGCTATACGTCAGCAGCGTCGGCAAAGGCTTCACTCCGAGGGTGCTGGAGATGTTGATTATGTTCCCCTCCGACTGTACCAGCAGCGGCACCGCCAGCCGCGTCAGGTTGAACACCGCCCGGAGGTTCGTGTTCATGACTTCGTCGTACGACGCCATGGTGAGGTTCATTATGTTGTCTTCCCGGCTGACCCCGGCGTTGTTCACGAGCACGTCTAGACGACCGAAGTGGGTTTTCGTCGTTTCGATGATCCTTTCGACGTCGGCGTCCCTGCTGACGTCGGCGACGATGGTGAGCGGCTTGAGGCCGCTGTTCCTGCCGGAGGCTTTGACGCAGTCCTCCGCTACCCGGTTCAGGTTGTCGACGTTTCTCCCGACGAGGACGAGTTTCGCCGACAACTCGGCGAAGTGCAGTGCCGTGGAGGCGCCCACGCCCGAGCTGGCGCCAGTGATCAGAACCACTTTGTTAATAAACGACATCTTTACCGCACGAAATGTAATTAATTAATGGTAACGAAACAAACTGATTAGATTGGTATACTATACCAAATATTGCATTGTATTTAATCTGTGGATGTACTTATGGCATGTCATGATTATCTGGACATCCATCTTACAGTTGATAAGACGGCCAGCGAAATTAATACAATTACTAATTGGGCAGCTCATGAAGGCTTAGGTCAGGCAGGCAATAAGGTGATGGTTAGGAGACAGGCATGTTTGTTACTACACATTGTTATTAAGGTGGCCCAACCCGCTCATCTCCCCATACAAAAGGGGAAAGAAGATCACACCCATATTTCTTGTCAGATCTCCAAAATTTTGCTCAAAATAGCTTTATTTGATCGAACTAGATGTCTGATGACCATTGGCATTGTAAAATTGTGTTTTGTTTCTAAGTTATAAGGTCCGAAAGATCGTATTTTTTGCGCGTTTTATGCAATTACTTTGGAGGTGGATTACGCAATGATAAAGTAAGAACATCGTAAAAAGATTAGTCATCAGACATAGCTTATTTAATCAAGATTTATGATCAATTTGGTTGTTGTTAGATTTTTTAATACAGCGGTCGTGGTTTACTTTTAGCTATAAGTCGTTTTAAAATTAAAATTTTCGTAAATCTTACCAAATCATACACTATGCACATTGTATTTTTTGTGGACATGTTGCATCTTCCTCATCACGGAGCCTGTCTTATTCTTTGAAACAGAGAAGGTCCTAGAGCGCAACAGCACGGTTTTGTACCGTGCCCGCGAATGAGTTAGGCCCGCCGGGTTGGGCCACCTTAAAAGAGAGAAGTCGGTAAAATATCAAAAAACACATTATTTTTACCAGTAAACAATGCCACATAAGTACAAGTTTCTTTGCGGGTTCTTCTTCACTGAATGTATCGAATCCGCGGATCAATAAAATTGTGACATGATTTAGTGTACTTTGACTACAAGAACCTGAATAAAATTAAAAACCGGCCAAGTGCGAGTTGGACTCGCACACGAAGGGTTCCGTACCATCGTACAAGATTTAACTCCCCTTAAATTTTTATTATTTAAAATTTTTACCTATTTGTTGTTATAGCGGCAAAATAAATGCACACTCAGTGAAAAGTTCAGCTGCCTACCTATTACGGTTGATGAGATGCATCCCTGTGACAGACCGACGGACGGACGGACGGACAGCGGAGGCTCAGTAATAGGGTTCCGTTGGAACCCTTTGGGTACGGAACCCTAAAAATGAAATTAAATTAAATACAGCTCGATAGATAACATGGTAGACTCTGTCGCCCAGTCATGCACCACATTCTTCCACATTCTCGGAACCCATGTAAAACTGCAGGTCCCCCTACTATATAGTAGGATTAAGACCGCCCGGGTTGGTACCACCGCATTTGATGAAACTACGGTTGCAGCGACGATGAAAAATTGCCCGGGCTTTCCATCTAGTTCGTTGCAGCCGTGCTCTTAAGGTCGGCCCGTAAGCATCAGAAAATTTCGCCTCCCATACAAACGTAGTTTACTAATAATTTGAAAACCATTATTCCAACATACTTGATATTTAGTATCTAATATTAGGCTACAAATATCTGTGTCTGCATGCCTTTGTTATTTCGGTAAATGTATTCTGGGTCAAACCACAGAGAAAACGAAATTCGTATGAAGATTTTCTTTTTGCTTTCATTTCATTCGGTTTGGATTTTTCAAAAAAACAAAAGCATGCAGACACAGATATTTGTTACCTGATATTAGATATTAAATATCAATTCAACTGGAATAGCGGTTTCCAAATGATTAGTAAACTACGTTTGTATGGGGAGCATAGCTAACGGGCCGTTCTTAAGATTTTTACCTATATTAATTTATTGAGTGCACATAAAAATCCTTAAAAATCTTGTACGATGGTACAGAACCCTTCGTTTGCGAGTCCAACGCACTTGGCCGGTTTTTACACATGCTATGGAAGTATATGGAAGTATAACCCTACAGATAAAGGATTTACAGGATCCGCAGGACCTCATAGGAGGAATGTAGATAGCAAATGGGTGCATTCCCTGCCGGTTGTGCATTAATGTATGGTACAATAAAAGATAGTGGGGCATAGCATTATGCGACTCCGATGAGGATTTTATAAGATTTTGCAAGTAAACAGAAAAATACCCTGCATTCCAAGAGTGTGTGTAGACTTCTGTGTGTGTAAACGAATGTGGAATCCGTCTAGCATTAAAAACCGGCCAAGTGCGAGTCGGACTCGCACACGAACACTTCATTTAAAAAAATCAGGTTTTTTGCATGGGCCCTTTAATTTTTTTATTTTAAAATTTTACCTATTTGTTGTTATAGCGGCAAAATAAATACACACTCTGTGAAAATTTTAGCTGCCTACCTATTACGGTTCATGAGATACAGCCCTGTGACAGACGGACAGCGGAGGCTTAGTAACAGAGTTCCGTTTGCGCCCTTTGAGTACGGAACCCTAAAAATGAAACAATAATGTTATCGTAATTATTTATTTGAACTTATACACATGAATTACACCGAAACTAACTATCCTGGAATAACTTACTTCCGTAAACCTTAACACAAAATCTAACATTTCATGCGCTCATTATTAAAAATAATCAACATGCTGAACCAAATTTATAATGTTTTAAAAGTTGCTTTAAAAAATATATTAATAATGTTTCTTTTTTCTATAATTTGCTGCAAGCCTTGCAGGAATTAAATATATTGCACTTGCTACATATATAAATCTTTTTTACTGCTCGATAAAGGAACATATGTGTTTCAAACAAAAACAGCGCATGCTTATTCATTACTTTTGCGATTTTTATGAATCAAAAAATCAAATAGTAATAATATAATATCTACTTATATCCTAAGTTTAATTTATTTTTGTCTTCGAAAATTACACTAATTCGATACCAAACTGGCTAATAAAATATATCCTTATAAAAAGTAAAGAATACAATATTGATTTGAGTGACAAGTCAATTATAAAAATAATTAATTGTGTAAGTATTAATAATAACTACTGTGAGACCGCGACGGCAACGAATATCTTAAAAAAATTACAAATAAAATGATTGCAGAACGCAACAGAGAACTAAAACTAGATGGAAGTGAGCCTGACATTATTGCAGACATAAATAAAATTCATTTGAAACACAAGAACTATCCACCGTTCGAGACACCAATGGGCAAGGAGATATAAATTAACGAAATAGAAGCCAAAAGAAAAAATAGACAATAGAGCATAGGAAAGTTTGGTGATGAAGTGCTGGATAAAGAATGTATAGAAACACGTGAGCACATTGGTATCCCCTATTATCTACCTACCTACATCCGATTAGTGCCGTTCACCACAAAACTTCTCAACTCGGTGACATTCCTCCCGTCGTGGTCCACCTCCTCCGTGATGATATCCTCGTTCTTCACCGCCACCATCGGCATAAGTTCACCGATCTTCCCTCCCAGATCGACCACATAGTCCTTGTTCATGAGGTTACTCTGTATGAAGTCATCAATCGCGTTGGGATTGGCGGCCATTTTGTTAGGGTGCATGATGTGGGGAGCGTGGTAGGGCTCGTAGCCTTCCTCTTTGATCACCGGAAGGTAATCGGGTCCGTCGTCGAGGTCGAAGTGGTCTTTGATGCGATGCTTGAGGTTCGGGGGCCAGTCTTCGTCTATGGGGATGTCGAGATATCCGGGCGGTAGGCCCCCGCGGCTTGAGGTGACGGTACGTTCCAGCTTGCTTACCTGAAGGTAATACACACACATAGTCAAGAGTTTTTATTTGAGCCAAATCCTATACATAGCTGGGCTAATAGAGATCTAAAGAGTACGACTTCAAAAATATTTTTTTTATTAACCCTACATGGATGGCTAATACTACACAACTAACATTATGATATAAAGCCCAATAACCGAAGGAATTAGTGTGCCATGCCAGAACCTTCCCTTTATGAGCACGGCAACATTGAACTGGATGGAAAACATGGAAAATCGTTCATTGCCGCTTCGACAATCTTTTCATCCAATGACATGGTACTAACTAGGGAATGCAATCCCGATCCCGCGGGATCCCGATCCCGACGCATCATATGACGAGATCCCGTTCGAGATTGACGGAATTGGGCGGCAGTGGTCAGCGACGCTACACACGTCCACTCGGGGGCGCAAGCGGCGCGCTGACAGACGGCCGCGAGCGGCAGAAACGCCAAACAGCATTAGAAAAAAACTATTCCGACTATTTCCGAATATTAGCGACAGGTGACGAGTTGGACAGCTAATATATAGAACTGTGTCGAGTAAGTGAGAAAGAAGTATATGCGCGCGGAGAGGCAGTCATTTGTTTGTTTACGTTCGTCATTGTTTTAGTTGTGCAGTTGTTGTGATTATTTTTTAATTTTCAAAATCACTCTACTTCCTAATACCCTTGAAATATGCTTATTGTTTTGATTACCTAATCTACCTATGTTAATTTCCTTAAAATCTGATAATTATTTAGTTGGTAAGATTAAAGAATAAAGGTTTTTATTTTCTTTCGAGTAATATGTTATTTTAGTTAACTTGTTTGTGATAGTGATATCACAAACAAGCAGTTATTAGCTTTTTCAGTCATCCGAATTTAACATCTTTTTAAACTAGACGGGATCCCAAAAATTCCGGGATTAGAAATATCAATCCCGCGGGATCTCGAATTTGCAATCTCGAGTCGGGATTGCATTCCCTAGTACCAACCCGGGCAAGCTAAAACTCTACCACCTAGTAGGAGAAGGAGACTTACAGATTTTCATGGATTCCGAACCATGGAGCAGCTCACAATCGTGACAAAATGCACTTATCGAACTCAGAAAGAGAAAGAGAAGAAATTACTCTAGGCTGCAAGGGAACTGGCAACGTACCATAATAATAACAGCAATGCGAATATACACACAATGTATGTTTAAACTGAATGATGTATATACATCTTGAGCGGCTTGTAGTCTAGTGGTTTGAAGACTTGCCTAGCATACCAGAGGTCTGGGTTAAAATTCTCACATGCACCACATTCTTTCTCATTCTGAGTTGGATAAGTGCATTTTGCCACGAATGTGGGCTGCTCAAAGGTTCGGAACCCATGTAAAACGGTAGGTTCCCTTTTCGTAATGTAGGGTATAAAGCCGCGCGGGTTGGTACCATCGCATTGGATAAAAAGATGGTCAAAGCGGCAATGAAAAATGTGTCGTGTTTTCAATCCAGTCCAATGTAGCCGTGCTCATAAAAGGAAAGTCCTGGCATGGCACCTAATTACTTCTGGAATGTGGTGTATTGCGCTAATATCTTAACAGTAGTTGTGTGGTATAAGCCATCCATGTCAGGTTGCATAAAAAAATTTTAGCTATACTTTTAATTTGTGAATTTTCATAGCATATATCTATGTTTTTATACTTTGCAATTAGTGTAACATGTGTACCTGCAGATAAACACAAATGGTTCAGTTCATGTTGATCAAGATTAGGGATTGATAATATTGTAGGCTTACATTGTTAATCATTCCGAATGAGACCTAAGGAAAACAATTTCACAACTCAGTAAGTCTAGCCAAAAATTTCCTCAGCAACAGAGAAATAGAAAAGTGAATGAACAACTTAGAAAACAATTTACCTGGTAGTCATGGTCGGAGTGAGGCTTGGGGAATGAGAGAAGCTCCTCCATGTTGAACTCTCCGTCATCCACGACCACTTCTTCCGATGGCACTTCTGTACAAGCACAACTCTCATTACTTCACCTTCTTACGAGTGATAATGTCACCGTGTAATCAATCATTAAGGCTGTTCCGACCCATGTAAAGTTGTCTGCACACATAACGCAAAAAGTATTGCACTTTAAGCCACAAATTAATAATATAGTCATATTACTTGCCGCGAAAACAATTTCACAATTTTAGGGTTATTGGTTTTGTTACAATTTATTTTAATACGATTTTTATTTAACAGCGCCATCTAACGGTGTAAAACTTCTAATCGGCAAATACAACGAAACCATTAAAACCTGAAATTGTGAATATGGTTTTGTCTGCAACTACTATGGCTATATTTAATATTTTTGACGAATTCGTGCCTTAAGGTCGGCCCGTAAGCACCTGAAAATTTCGCCTCCCATACAAACGTAGTTTACTAATCATTTGAAAACCAATGTTCCAACTTACTTGATATGTGGTATCTAATATTAGGCTACAAATATCTGTGTCTGCATGCCTTTGTTTTTTCGGTAAATGTATTCTGGGTCAAACCATAGAGAAAACAAAATTCGTATCAAGATTTTCTTTTTGCTTTCATTTCATTCGGTTTGGATTTTTCAAAAAAACAAAAGCATGCAGACACAGATATTTGTTACCTGATATTAGGTATTAAATATCAATTTAATTGGAATAGCGGTTTCCAAATTATTAGTAAACTACGTTTGTATGGGGAGCATAGCTTACGGGCCGTTCTAATGTGCAATACTTTTTGCGTTCTGTGTAAAAAAAACATTGTATGGGTCGGACCATCCTTAAATACTTTAGTGGAATTTAAAAGTAGTTTGCATAATTTATGAAACATCTATTATTTTGCAAAGAGATACCTTTTTTTAATAGCAAATAACATTATGCGCGCTCTTGCTAGGCGTAGGTACTAGACAATATGATAGTGGTACCATAGATGAAAGACCTAGATGTTTCAACCACAGAACAAAAAGAACGGGTAGAAGGAGTAAGTAGGCGGAAACAGCGTAGCCACTAGTACGCGGAGCTCGGCGCACTTCGTGATTCGCGCTCAGCAGTCGTGATTCGTCACTACTTCGGCGCTGTCGACCGCAACTACTGGACGATAAACTCGCGAAGCAAGAACGATGCCCTATTGTGCCATTTTGGAGTGCAAAAACGATAGCCGAACACACAATTTAACAAAAGGAGGCATATCATACCATCGATAAGTTTTATTTTATTTAATTTCGATTTAAATTCGAAAATGTATGCAAAATTTGACGAACACTTCAAAAGTCAAACAAAAATTTACTCTAATACCCACATTTTAAGGATTGGTTTGCATCAATCACATACATTGTTCTCGAAATTTCTGTCATTCACGATTATTTTTATATTCTAAGGTGATGCCTCAGCTACTCAATAAGGGATGTGACACATCGAATCGACATTGAGCTATCGATGTTTATGTATGTTTACAGTGATGATTGGACATGGATGATTAATATAACAACAATTGTTATTAAATTAGGATATTACACCGCATTCCCGAGAGAGCTTTAGTGCTATGGCTATATTAAACTAGTCAGAAAACGAGTACTGGTTCATTACCGCACCGGCTGTATTTTATTGAATTTTATTGTACCAACCTAGGCTGGTTTCCGGTATATCACTAACCCCGGTTTTCACCACCTCCAGTTACCTGAAATCCGATAGTTAACTTTCGGCTACATGCAATATTTGTATGAAGTAACTGAAAGATAACTTTGGGATTTTTGTAGCTGGAGGTGATGGAACCGGGCGTTAGTAATTCGCATATAATTATGTATTATACCTACATTACAAAAAAAAAACAATGTAATCTGAAATCTGCACTCTCTCTGTTTCTGTTTGTATATTAATATAACGGAAACAATTATTAAATAATGAACTGAATCTTTCTTAATTAATGTTTAAAGGCTCGATTAAACTAACTGATTCTGAATGGTAAATAAATATATTGACTGACATCTAGTGGTTGGGGGCAAATGTTTGTGGTTGGCGATCGAACCTGGACACAAACTTTCACGAGAATCGGTTTAGAAATGCGACTTGTAGAGGAGAACAGCCGCATAGGCGGACAGCCGGTCGCCGGATATACGAAAGCATTTTTGCCCAAGCTGAAACGAGAAACTTCGCGCTTCGCTCGGTCAAAACGTTACGATATATTGTTTAATAAAATGTAGTACAAAATATATCGATACTCTGACGGATGACGTCACGATTTAGCCACATCCCTAATTGAGTAGCTCTCATGACTATGCAGTGCTGGGATTGTATCATATTTGTGCGATAAATGTACCGTCGGTACTATTTAATACCGTGACATTAAAACCTTTATATATATTATTATCAGTCCTAAGATACGAAAATTGTCACTTCGCTTCAAATAGAATCACATTTTGCAATATTTGAATGTTATTTCTTAGATATACAATGAATACTAAGGCCTAGTCTTCCAGTTCGGAAAATAGGACCGTAAATACTGATTATCACAATGAGGCTTTTTTGTTTATTAGGACTTACTTTGTCGTGGTACGATATTTTTAGTCATTTTATCTCAGATTATAATAATTTTCCAAATAATACGGTAATATTTTGTTAGCTTCGTCAAAACACTCCAACACTGTAAATGAGTAGCTTTGACATATTCGAGTAGCGCGTGGTTTTGTCGTGTGACGTAAATCACCTATAACAACGCAAATAGTAAGCAACTTTGCTGTATACACATAAGGTTACTTTATCCTTAAACTTAATTTTCATTTCCTGCATTTTATTTGTAGTTTAAGATTTGCTCCATGTAGATCAACTAGAGAACGTCATTACTACATGTTAAAAGTCGGTAATTAACAAATCAATCTGTTTTGAAATAAGGCCTAGTTTCGATTGCGTTTGAAAATTAAATACTTTATTTTGCTTCAATGATGTGTAGCCAACCAGAGGAACGATTTCAATGTGATCGAAAATAGGAGACAATCATGTTCGTGTGCGTAGAGTCACGGCGGTTTCCTTACAAACCCTCGTCTATGCTATTTCTATCCCTTCTTTGTTCTGTGGTTTCAACAATAGGTCAATGCCGACGGGACAAACAATAGATGGCGCAACTGCACGGATTTTCTTTTTTTTTTTATGTGACTGGACATGGATGGCTAATACCACAAGTTCTGTCATGGTATTAGCCCAACACACCACATGGGAACTAGGTGCCATGCCAAGATCTTCCTTATATTGCACGGCTACATTGAACTGGATGGAAAACACGGACAATTTTCATTGCCGCTTCGACCATCGTTCATCCAATGCGATGGTACCAACCCGGGCGGGATAAACCCTACCACCTAGTAAGTAAGGAAGGGGACCTACAGCTTAACGTAGAATCCGAACCACGGCCAGCCTCTCTCAACGGTCGAATGGTCACCCATCCAAGACCAGACCGGACCCAGCGTTGCTTAACTTCGGAGAGCGATCGCCGAAGTGTCGCGCCACTGGGCCACTGAGGCTGACAATACACATTTACAGTTATGGAAATAGGATTGCGCCGATTTCGTACCTAGAACTTGCGAAACAGCCAATAGATAGCGCTGTACAAACCTAGGATTTATTTATAGATTAATTTAATTAAATTAATTAATTTACATATAGATACAAACACATTTTTTGACCAACCCATAAAATCGAATGAATAGATTGAAAGCAGTGGGACTGATAGCTGCGCCATCTCTCACTAATTTTGTTGTGAACGATTGAATAGAAGTTACCATCTTAGTTATACGTTTATTGCAATAGAGGGCCGGCATTCTTAACACATATTGTATGAAACTTCCGTCACTATGGCGGAACTCTGCGCACTATCGGAGAAGACAACCAGAACAGATTAAATCAAATAAAGAAGTGGCTTATTGTTTTCTAAACTGATTGCCATGAAGCAGATACAAAAAAAATAAAAACTATGGCGGTGGGCCATCTTCTTACGCCAGTAAGTATTTAATAATCTATGGTGGTACTGACTGTGGGGCGCGGCGGAGAGCAGCGCGCGGCGCAGCGCGAGCGCGGGCGCGGCGGGCGGCGCGGACGCGGTAAGCGCGTGCGGGCCCGTGTGCGCGGGCGCCGCGCGCTCCGCCTCGCGCAGCGACGGCAGCGCCACCAGCGCCACCGACATCAGCAGCACGAGCAGGCACGTCGCCGGCTGCGCGCCCTTGCCGCCGCCTCCCCCCCCACCACCGCCACCGCTCAGCACGTGCTGTCGCGGAGCGCGAAAAATATTTATGGCGATTCCAAATCACACACGACAATGATTGTACTTTGCATAACTTCGATCGTAAAGGAGAACGCCTATTCGTTCATACATTGCCGCCCCAAGGTCAATATTTTTGTATCAAAATTATTGATATGAGAAAAAAAGAATTGATTTATGTATGGTTCGTCCGGTGATAATACGCATACAACATTTTTACAGTTAGCTCTGAATACAAAGACTTTGCTATGAACTATGATGCTAAAGCAAAGTGGCGGCAGTTCGATCCTCGCAAACAGGAAACTTCTTATTTCGTTTTAATTTGCCACCAGACGTCAGTTTAGTTTGAGGATGCTATTGTAAAGTAGGAGTTTGTTTTCAATGGAGGGCTGTGATTTGCGACCTAACATCCAGCGGTATCATCGACGAACGTTCCAATTAGGACATCATCAAACAGGGGAAGGTCTGAATTATAGCACCAGGCCCATAACACTTGAATGGTTGAATCCTCCACTTGTTACACCAGAAAATATCTGTTTTCAAGGTATGATTTTATCGTTCAGGTAATTTATTGGCAGTCCTTTTTAGGGTTCCATACCCAGAGGGTGCCAACGGAACCCTATTACTAAGCCTCCACTGTCCGTCAGTCCGTCCATCCGTCCATCCGTCCATCTGTCCGGACAATAGGTAACATTTAAAAATAATAAAAATGTACTTTTTAAACTGGAAAATAATATTTTTGATCTTGAGCAGAGACGGGAATATCAGAAGTAACAACACAAATGTAGGAAGAGATAATATTTTTCTTCTAAATTTTTTTCCCCATACAAAAAACGTGATTTTTTGTGTCAAATCTTGTACGATGGCACGGAACCCTTCGTGTGCGAGTCCAACTCGCACTTGGCCGGTTTTTAATTTTATACAGTAGGCCATCATGCCGCAGAGATAATAATATTTATAAAGATTAGAGAGATTTAATCTTTACTTTTCACCTAAACTATCACATACGCTATTTTAAAAGTACGTATAGGGCTAAAGATGAAACGCAGTAAAGTAAAATAAAACTAGGTCCAATAGTCGTAGACACACCACATAAAAATCACAAAAAATATTCATAAAATACCATTTCATATTGAATAATTTGTCAGGATATAAACCAAAATTCTTACCTGCAATCTTTTCAGTTGGGCTGTGAGGGACTGATTCTGGGACTGCAGTATTTTTATTCTCTTTATCAACGTCTGGTTCTCTTCCGAACATTGTTTTACCCTAGAAGTTAAAAAGTATTTGATTATCATGATTGTGAGATGGTGAGTCACAGGAATTTTGTGACATCCGTCAAAATCATTTCCAAATTACCTAACCGGTCAGGAATAGCAGTTCAGTCAGGGAAGCAAACAAAACGAACCAACATAAAAGAAACCAATCCGCAAGCATTCAATATTATAATTACAAATGTCCTGATGACTATACGAAAACTTGTATTACTGAGCAGTCACTCAACTTTAATGTTTCCTAAAATCTACAAGGAAAGATGAAAATTTAACAACAGTCCTACAAAATACGGCAGCTCGCAAGTTTCGAGTTTCATACCAAGTTTCCTATGACATAAAAAAATAAGGAGTTTTAAGCTATTCCTCACCTGTCTTCGAGTCCGTCAACATATTCCTTCTTCCTCTTCCTCGAGTCTTGTGCGGAGATCTTGTTGCGGATCTTCCTACGAATACGCTTCAGTTCCCTTTCTTCATGCTGTCAACAATGCAAACACTCAGATGGAGTAACGCTGCATAGGAATATTATCTCTAATATTAAAGGAAGTTTTAAAAATCCTGTGTGAACATGTTCAACACTTGTGCAAAGGGGTACTAGCCATGTCTGCCGGGCAGGGTTGCCAGATGGGAAGACTGAAATATCTGGGCAAAATAAAAAGAGTCAGGATTTTCGGACGCATACTTAAATCAAACGAATACCGTGCATAATTCATAAGCTTCTGGTAGTAAAACTACACTTAGTTACGTCACAAACTGATACGATTCGATTAACTCAGTAAAGAACCCGCAAAGAAACTTCACTGGTTTATAATGAAACAACAAAAAGACTTAACTACCAATTAGTGTTCTTCGACTATAATTCGTACGAGATTCTGCTAGCAAACCACAACACATGTCACAATAGCACAAACAAACGACGTACGAACAAATCGGCGGACGAGCAAACGTGCAAAGGCGTGCAAGCATGAACTGTTTTTGAAACCGTTATCGGGACACATTGTATTTTGTACTCTGGACATCATGGGAAATATCCCGAGGGATCCCAACCATCTGGCAACACTACTGCCTGGTAGTGGCGGGAGTAACTTGGAGAGCAGATTGTGCTTTTCCAGGGTAAAAACGAGGTGCGGGTGCTGGGCACACTTGTGGCATAGTGTTATAGTGACAGGGGTACCTTGGTGAGTGGATAGCTGGCCGGCAGCTTAATGCCTTCCTTGGAGAGCAGCTTACGCTCCTCCGGCGTGAGCAAGAGGCGCGGGTACTGGCCACGCTTGCCGGTCGGCTCCGGCACGTGCCAGTCCTCCTCGTCGCTGCCGTCACTCATGGAATCGTCTGCAATTAAGGGAGGATTGTTTAAATCTTGTGCTGGATGTCATGTTGTTTTGGCTACAATATCTATTGCATGTTTGTTAATTTCATTCAGATTCATGGACGACCCACAAAAGATTTTCCCTCAAAGTACAATCTGGGGTCCTTCAAACATGGTGTGGAAAAGCACCTGGGTGGCCAGCATGGTTTTCGCAGTCCCTGTTAAAGTCCGAAAGTCCATGGGCGTCGACGGACGCCTCTTTTCTAAGATCGTGGCAGCCGAAAGATTAACATAAACCGATTTTAAAGGTTCCGTCCAGTGTTGAACTATATGTATTAGATAGTTTTTCTTACAGCGTTTTATTTATTTAATGAATTATCCTTGGGTTTCATCACTGCTTCTACATGCATATCGTTGTTTAATGAGCAATGTACAGAAAAATTGCTGATATGTCCTTGTTTCACGCAGCAACAGAGAAACGGATTGACGTGGTTTGCATAGTATCTATAGAGACATGGGCTACTTTTTAACCTGGAAAAAATATTTTAGATATTGTCTTGAGCAGAGTCGGGAATATCAGAAGTAACAACACAAATGTAGGAAGAGATAAATGTTTTCTTCTGATTTTTTTGGCATGCATCATTTGCAGTTTTACACTTTTGGACCAGCGTTCATGAACAGCTCCGAATTGACAGCACCACATACATCTCATATGTCTGCTTCCCTTATCTAGCTGTGACATTAGAATTCTGTTAAAAATGTGTAGATTGCAACATGGAGAAAATAGTTCTGCTTTGATAGATGAACACTCACCCATGGTTGCATTGTTGGAATCATATTCAAACTCAGTCGGGTTCACATTTTCCATTTTGATCTCCTGCATCTTGGACTGCGAGAGGAGGTTGGCGGCGGCAAGCTTGATGTTGGAAGCATTCTTCAGGTCGGCCGCATTGATGATCTTGATGGAACGGAGATCCTTCATGTCCTTAAAGGTGACAGGGAGGAGAATCGACCGAGGGTTTCCGGCCATGGGCGCCACTCTGATGACCTTCCTCTGAGGGACGTTCTCGTTGGGCTTGCTGAACACCCTCGGCTGCGGGTTGATGACCTGGATGTTGGCTAGTTTCAGGGGCTTCTGAGGCTGCGCGGAGACCACCATCTGGGGCTTGGACGTGACGGTGACCGGAGAGTGAACGATGGCCGATTTCTGCAGTTTGGGCTGCACCACCGCAGTGTTCGGGGCGAGCGAAGACCTTCTCTTTCTGCCGGGGGAGTCTGGAACAAGAGAAAAAAAAAGGTCTGGATTTGCCATAGCTAACAGTAGATTACAAATGTTAAATTTCAGTATGCCATGCACTTTGTATCGTCACTCATTAAATCAGCTAGTTCAATAAGTCGATGACATAAGAATTTATACAGCCAAAAAAAAACCTGACAAGTGTGAGGCTGACTCATGCACTGAGTGTTCCGTACAAATTTAACTGCAAATGTAAGTTCGTAATCGCACTTTTTTTTACACATTAACAATTTAATTTTTTTTTTCTTTTTCTTGTGCTGTGAGACCTAGTTTCTTGTCAAATATCTTTATTCTAGATCAGTCTTTCTCTAAGTGGGCGATAGAGGCCTACGGGGGGCGGTAAAGGGTGGCTGATTTTTTGTTTTCTAATATTTTATAGTACCTACTGTCAACTAAATTGAAAACGTATCTACCACTACGCTACATACATTATTTTTATAAATATTATTTATAGTTCCGTTGAATTGCACTCATTAGAACTCAGAAGTTCTATATATAATTAAACTTATGTGGCATACAATAAATAAATAGTTTAATTAAATTTGTTAAAGCAATGATTGTGATTTATAAGATGTGGTAAAGCCTAAATTTGGGGGTCCGTAAAGTAATGGATTCTTAAGTGGGCGGTAGACAAAATAAGATTGAGAACAAGGGAGTTCTAGGTCAAGGGAAGTACCCTGTAGGTTTTGATTTATGTGCGAGTGTCCAAATATGCACCATTTCTGCTCTTAGACGCTGGATTTTTTTACAAATCCAAAGGATCATAGACCTAAGAATTTAAGATTAATTTTAACGTAATACGTCCACGCATTCCAAAGAAAAAGAGTCTCAGGCAGACAAGCGGACAACGAAGTGGTCGTATCAGGGTTTCCTTTATTTTCTCTTGAGAAAATGTACCCTAAAAATAAAATGTAAGTACTTTAAATGTATGGCGAGCCCAATTATAGTAAAGAAACTGACATAATTAGTAGATTGAGTTTTACGTAACATAAACTATACGCAACATTATCTTCTTTTGTAGTAAAGGTTAACATATGAATGCGCATGATAACACCGCGCCATATCAAGGCAAACGAGCAGACTTATCAGCATAGGTGAGAAGCAGTATAATCGTATACTAACAGAAGATTCCCAATATAATGGTATCATTAAAGTGATATCTAACATGCTATATTGGGCTGAGTTCGTTTCGACACTACCAGTGGTCCCACTGTATTTCTTCCCGTACGTGTTGTAAGAGGCGACTAAGCGATTTGTTTGTAGTTTGGACACCTTGTTCCCATGTGGTGTGTTAAGTTAATATGACAGTGGGTGTGGTATTATTTATCCATGTTCACTTATATACAAAAAGGTTTCGTCAATAACATTATGTGGCACTGTAATTACCTAACAGCAATAAAAGTGGCCTTAAGCAAATATTTACAAATAATTAAGGTGAAGGAAGCCACTGCGAGGGAACCCACAACTTTGGCTTCATTGCATGGGCTCTGGCAGAAGCTATAGATGACACAATAACAACAAACAATTCAGTTACAATAAAAAAATACAGAAAACAAAATAAGGACATGTGTGTGTATAAGAAAATTAAAATAAATAAATGCATACTAATAGAAAAAAAAATCATTAATTTATTTATTTATATAGTTAGTATAGTAGACATATAAAGAGTTAAATAACTTAAACATTTTGGTAATGTGATTTGAATGATTCGAAGAAGAATCCGAATGATATTTTGCTTTTTATATTGTTACTGCAAGATATTAGCATTTAAAAAAAAAAACATAAGTTTCGTTAACTGTAAAATATTAAGTTGATTATTTGATTCAGTATAAGCATGAGGACCTAATACATTTTTGAACAAAGGTGGTGTAGGTTCTAGATCCCCCTATTGAAAGTGCGTAGTATTCCAGGAGCGATTGAACCAAGGCATCATATACTGTGCTGAGAAGTAGAACAAAGTTTGGAGAATCAAGAGCAATCGAACGACACTACAGATGATTGTGTCGCCATGTCGGTCTGGCGAAAGTGGAGTGACAAAGACGAGTTATCAGACAATTGTTGTTGGTAGGCCAAGCGATATTTGAACAATTATGTAACGGCATATTTTAACGCTGACTCCATTGTAGGCTATGTGGCAACTGGTCTGACGCTGGAAAACAGTGTATCTACAGTAAATCACTGGCGCTCGTAAAGTCCGTCTGGCGTCTGTTTGTCCACTTATAACTTGAGAACAACTGACCCGATTTTGATGCGGTTTATGAAAAACATGCGTGAAGAACATTGCTTAAGGTGGCCCAACCCGCTCATTTCCCCATACAAAAGGGGAAAGAAGATCACGCCTATATTTCTTGTCAGAGATCCAAAATTTTGCTCAATATAGCTTTATTTGATTGAACTAGATGTCTGATGACCATTGGCATTGTAAAATTGTGTTTGGTTTCCAAGTTATAACGTCCGAAAGTTCGGATTTTTCGCGCGTTTTATACAATAACTTTGGAGGTGGATTACGCAATGATAAAGTAAGAACATCTTAAAAAGATTAGTCATCAGACATAGCTTGTTTAATCAAGATTTATAATCTATTTGGTTTTTGTTAGATGTTTGACTACAGCGGTCGTGGTTTACTTTTAGCTATAAGTCGTTTTGAAATTAAAATTTTCGTAAATCTTACCAAATCATACACTATGCACATTGTCTTTTTTGTGGAAAGGTTGCATCTTCCTCATAACGGAGCCTGTCTTATTTTTAGAAACAGAGAAGGTCCCAGAGCGCAACAGCACGGTTTTGTACCGTGCCCGCAAATGAGTTGAGGCCGCCGGGTTGGGCCACCTTAAGGCTGTTCCGACCCATATAAAGTTGTTTGCACACATAACGCAAAAAGTATTGCAATTTAAGACACGAATTAATAATAAAAGTTTAATATAGTCACATTACTTGCAGCGAAAACAATTTCACAATTTCAGGATTATTGGTTTTGTTACAATTTATTTAAACACGATTTTTATTTAACAGTGCCATCTAACGGTGTAAAACTTCTAATCGGCAATTACAACGAAACCATTAAACCTGAAATTGTGAATATGTTTTCGCTGCAACTACTATGGCTATATTTAATATTTTTGATGAATTCGTGCCTTAAAGTGCAATACTTTTGCGTTCTGTGTAAAGAAAAACATTGTATGGGTCGGAACATCCTTAAGCCTAAAACATCTAACTATTTTTATTCCATTTTGCTATGGATTACCATAATAAAGTTAATATATCAAAAAAAATATAGTTGTAATTTTCTTCCTGGGTAGCTTGATTTTCCCCATCTTTTATAGGCTTCTTAGAACCATGCTAAATTAACTGAAGGGGGAGCAGTGGGTTAAAATATTAAGGAAGTCGATGGCTGTCGGCAGACATTAACGCGGGCGGAGCCGCGGATATTTATAAGTGTCGCCTTTAATTATGACCTCAGAAGAATTTTTTATTTACTGAAGTTGTTTACGCAAACATTTTGAATGAACAATTAACTTAAATGATAACAGTATGAAGATATGATGTATTTGTTCTGTGTGCCTAAAAGTAGAAACCATGCCATATGCTTGCTGGGAATCCAGACATAGAATGCTTTGTACATGCTATGCGTAGTTTCATGTCATTAGGCTTCGGTATAAAGGATGAACTGGAATACTTTCGAATTGCATTTTTTACAGGACGATATCTCTATCGCCAAATTAAAATGCCTACAAACTGATTACATATTCTTCAAATCGACTCAATGTAATTAATTTTTGTTCTAGATAAACCTGGCTTAATGATAAAGACAAGTCAATGCCATCATTATGCCTATCAAGTGTATAAATGTTTATCATTGATGACTAGTGTGGATTTCTAGAGAGCTAAATTTTATTTTTAAAAAATCTCCCAAGATGACCTAGATGTATAAACAATCTGCCTACTGATTAGATATGAAATATGCCAACAAACATATTTTTTTTATTTAAACTATAATAATATATAATTTTATTGCATAACTGCACTTGCATATGCATATAATGTCTTACTTGTAGTAAGTAATTGCTAACATATTTTAAATAGTGTAAATGATAACTTATGGAATAATGATCTTAATTTAATCCCAATCTATTGAGAATTTTCTTTCACAGCCATTGATAGCTATGTAACTACTTTCTACATGAGTTTACAAGCAAATAACCATTGATCTAAAATGGCGTCTCTATAATGGAGTTCTCTGCACACAATTATGCAATAAAATGTATTAATCACGACAGGCTAGTACCGAGGCCCCGATGCAGTTAAAAGCTAACGAAACCTGCCAATCACTGATTCGTGGACTTTCTCCTTTTTATTTTTTAACACCACTCAATGCTCATCTTTCACTAACCTACATATAAAAAAAGAGTGATTTTAAATTGCTTAAAATCCTTTCGGTGGTGAAATTGTGCCTAATTTAAAGTGATTCAGCCCCCATGGGTCGAAAATCAGCAATTTTGGAAAATTTGGACTTGAAACTGAAAAAAAAATTGAGATATTATCTGCTAATTAACGAATTGGCGAACCTTACTAATGCAATGACTGTGAGATACAGGTATAAGGTGGGTACATTTCTATACACGTGCATTTTGAGTCTGAGGGTGTGGGTCTGTAGTTTATTGTTACACTTTTTTGCTTACATTTAATTGTCCATTTATTGTGGTAATGAGGACAATAGCTTTCTCAGTAGTAATTAATATACAAGTTAATTACAACAAATTAAATAAAACATCAATAGCAATTAATTCTTCATACAGCACAGCCCCTGCATTTATTTATCACCGCAAATTGTAGCATTAGAGCAGGTAACAAGGAACCTTTTGACATGAGACAAAAAGTTGGTAATAAGAGACTTAAAGACAACAAGAAATATTTTCAGAGAATATTGCAGCCAAATAATTTTCAGATTTTTTATAGCACCTTATATAAATCTGATGTCAATGCTTCAAATGTAGATGTCGCTGAAACTGAAATTATAATGGCATGAAACTAATTACAACAAAATTTTATGAATATCTGTAACAAATCAGTGTTTCGAAATCCATTATTTATTGTGTGTCATATAGAATAAACTTTGTATGGTCTGAACACGTTTGGAACCACTGTAATGGTTTTAAATATTTCCCTAATGTATATTAATGTATATTGCACGGCTATGAACTGGATAGAAAACACGGATAATTTTCACTGCCGCTTTGACTACAGTAAATTAAATGTGATGGTAAAGTTATTCACACCCGGTTAAAGAGTGAATAACTTTACCACCAGGAGGGGGACCTAGGGTTTCACGTGGAATCCAAACGACAAACAACAAATGCCTCAGTCGTCTATGATATGCACGAGTCGAAAAGCTGTGAAACCGCTAGTATAGGAAGTGTCGTAAGCCACATAGCACAAAGTACCTGGCAAGAGATATCCTCATAGTTAAATCCAACAAAAAGTGTTTACAAGTAACTCACTGTGGAATGTTTCTTTGAAGACAATCTTAGGCGCAGGCTTCACTAGTTGGGCGTCGACGGTCGAGCATTCGATCTCCACGGCGCCGAACTCGGGGCTGCCGGGAGCCTCGGAGACGGCCAGAGCGGCCCCGTGGTCATCGGAGTACAGCGAGCTCGCCCCGACGGGCCCGCACTGGGGGCTGCCTTGGCTCTCGCCGGAGTAGAGCGGGCTGCTCTCGGACGCGCCCGAGTAGTGGGGGCTGCCCTGCGAGTTGGAGTGGAGGGGGCTCAGGAACCGGGAGGGGGACGCGGAGGGGTCGTCGGCGCATGTGTTCTGGATCAGGAAGGGGGAGAGTTGCTGGTCGTAGTCGGTTCTGGAAATAAATTATTAACGTCATGCACAGGCATGTTTATATTATAGGGATTTATACTGTTATTGGTGGAAAACTTAGGTAATGAAGACAATTTAATAGGTTATTGTTGTGAACCCAATTCAATATTATAGTCCGTGGCTTCATTAAATCTAGCCAAATAGGTTCCATAATGACCTGTCTGAGTGTAGCTTGTGTACCAATTTAACAAAATGAAATAATAATAACATAATCAAAGAAAAGCTAAATTAAAGCTCACTACTACAACAAATGTCATGGATTTAAAACCAAATGGTGTTTTATTTTGTTCCTACTGAAAAACATACGGAAATATTTTAGTTAATCCAATAATCTACTGAACAAACCATTAGAAGCAATATGATGCAAAGTTTGATCGTGCTGTGTGGGTTCCAGCATGTAAAAAGAATATGATGGGGTTTACTGCATTTTTTCCCATGGATGGGACTAAGGGATTCGCCGTTCAAGGATCGGATTCCATGTAAAACTATTGGTCTCCTTCCTTATTTTTACTAGGTAGTAAGGTGAATCCTTCCCGGGTTGGTACCATCGCATTGAATCAACTATGGTCAACGCGGCAATGAAAATAGCCTGTTTTCTATCCAGTTGAATGTAGCCATGCAATATAAGGGAGTTCATGGATTGGACTCTGTTTCATGTTGTGTTTTGGGATAATCATGACAGTAGGTGTGGTATTATAAATCCATATGCAGTTACATAGAAAAAGCTCAATTTAATACAAATTGTGCAATCATTACAATAGGTATGTTCATGCTTCATAATTTTCTAACAATTAAGAATGTGAGAGAGAGCACACATAGTCAGCTATGCTATATTGATTCACCTGTGCCTGAATAAACACTACAATATACATATACATCACTAAATGATAAATGAAACTAAATTTTCCAACTTTAGTAAGTATTATACACGCCTCAAGCAAATTGATTGAATGCGACCTTGTGACTGTACCAAAACATACACTTTTATATAATATTGATTCACTCTGGTACACGTTTCCATTGGCAAGGGTTTAGTAGGTACAGTTTGAATGTCAGATGTAGTTTGGTGGAAGAGCAACCAAAGCAGAGTTAATATTTCATTGTAATTTTGATGAGATTTATATTTTATATTTCTACTCCACTAGGTATTTTTCCACTTTTTTTTTATTATTTTTAATCTAATTTTTTTTTGAGCTTGGGTACACATAGTGACCATGTCAGCTCCGTTGGGTCTATCTTAATTGACTATGTCCTTCTACTTAGTAAACTGTTTACAAAAATATATAATTGTATGGACTTCTCGGAGCATGGCTGGCTCAACATGGATTTTTCCACTTACTTTATATAATAAATGTGCACATAAGTTTTCTATAAAGACTGGAATGTAGAATCACATCCAATGCACGAGCAGTAACACACATGTAAGTTTAAGGTGGGCCATCCCACTCAACTCCCCATACAAACGGGGAAAGAAGATCACGCCCATGTTTCTTGTCAGAGATCCCAAATTTTGCTCAACGTAGCTTTATTTGATCGAACTAGATGTCTGATGACCGTTGGCATTGTAAAATTGTGTTTGGTTTCTAAGTTATAAGGTCCGAAAGTTCGAATTTTTCGCGCGTTTTATACAATAACTTTGGAGGTGGATTACACAATGATAAAGTAAGAACATCTTAAAAAGATTAGTCATCAGACATAGCTTATTTAATCAATATTTATAATCTATTTGGTTTTTGTTAGATTTTTGACTACAGCGGTCGTGGTTTACTTTTAGCTATAAGTCGTTTTTTATTTAAAATTTTCGTAAATCTTACCAAATCATACACTATGCACATTGTCTTTTTTGTGGACATGTTGCATCTTCCTCATCACGGAGTCTGTCTTTTTCTTTGAAACAGAGAAGGTCCCAGAGCGCAACAGCACGGTTTTAAATCGTGCCCGCGAATGAGTTAGTCCCGCCGGGTTGGGCCAACTTAAGTGCACATCCACAGAAAGGCAAGGACAATAGTCACATAATGAAAGGCTGGTATGGTAGACATAATGTTCAGTTAACTCAGCCCTTAGTCGGGCTTCTCAGCTAAATTAGCGTTTAAAAACCAAACCAATTGACTAGCGTTTTCAAATGTACAGAGAATTAAAGAGCGCTTGCAGTGATTGTTAAGCGATGTGCAGATTTTAAAGGAAAATACCTTTGGTACTTGGATCTATCGTCCAAAGCTTTGAGAGTAAAATTGTAATCATAGAAAATTATTGATTCATCCTTTGATTGCAGTCAACAATTTTAAAAACCCATGTCTATGGGCATATTTATATTAAGACCAATAATTATGAAACATAGAGCAGAGCCATAAGTAATCATTACAGAACTAGTTAATGTAATGTTAGAATTTACCCAGGGGTTTTTTTTAAATATCATCATGAAATGGGCATAGAAAATAATTATTCATGTGAAATTTAAGAAATAACATTATCATCCTGATTACTGGTTTATAAGTAGGCAATTGGGAGGTAGCCACCTTCATCTTGCATTGTGCATGGCATAATTAGGTATTTCCAACATGTTAGAAGGGATATGACTCTTAATGCAATGTCTTCTATGTCGGCACTGGACGAAAATAATATTGGACAATCGCTAGAAAGCTTATTTTAGACCGGAGAACATAAAAACTGGCCAAGTGCGAGTCGGACTCGCACACGAAGGGTTCCGTACCATTATACAAGATTTGGCACAAGGTTTCTTGTATGTATGATGGCCTCCTTCAATTTTGATTTGTTTTTATTAATACTATTTGTTGTTAAAGCGGCAACAGAAATACACACTCTGTGAAAATTTCAGCTCTCTAGCTGTTACAGTTCATGAGATGCAGCCCTGCGACCGACGGACGGACGAACAGGCAGAAAGACGGACGGACAGCGGAGGCTTAGTAATAGGGTAACTTTCGGAATCCTTTGGGTACAGAAGCCTAAAAATATTTACAGGTCGGCGTGGTCGCTGGAGAGCCCGCTATCGGAGCAGGAGCTGGCGGGCGCGGGCTCCGGCCGCTCCGGGTACAGCGGCAGGTCCGGCAGCGGCTCCAGCAGCCCCGCACCCTCCTCCAGCGAGAATATGTTGTCGAGCAGCTCGTCGGCACCGGGCCACACGTCGCCCTCCCACTGTTCCCGAGAGAGACATACTGTATTATGTTTATGAACCAATCACGACAATTTTCGCTAAACTTGGTGCTTTCTCTTACCCTCTCTTCTAGTTCCTTAAATTTCATGGGATACCGTATCACCGTTTGCTCCACAATCTCACCCAAATCCGGAATTGTTAAATTTTCACTCCGGTGTACTGGAATGGAGGATACTCTCCAGGAACTGCTGAAATTGGGACTTGGATCCAGGATTTCATTGAGAATTTCAAAGGAGCAAAAAAGAAAAGGTTCGTTTAAGATATAATTCGTCCCACCCGGGACAAACAGGCATATCTCATTTTTATTAAAAGTGATAGTTTCTCTGTTTTCTTTCATATTTTAGTGAATAACCTGCAAATGATGCTGCAAAAAATAACCTGTTCTAAGAGGTTAAACATAAATAATAGAGAAAATTAATTCATATTATTCTATATAAAAGCTATAATTGTGAGATACGCCTGTATGTCCTGAGTGCGACGAATTGTCCACAAAAATGTTTTCCTTTTCGAAGATATTACATTTAATGAATGACCTTTCTGGTGAAGGTGAAGTGCTTCGTAAATACCAGGCGTACCATAATGAAAGAACATGTGTGACTGTAGAAGTGAAGAGGTAAGATCACATGGTAAAACTAAACAAGTATCTTTGTCACTGTATAGAAACGTGTATGCAAACTTGTAGCTTGTGTCAATCAACCTAACCGCTGTCAAGCCTGAAGTTCAGTGATATTCTTAGGTCAAAGGACATGGTAGGTAGAAAAGGTACTGCGCAAACAAATATCTTTAAATTGGCCAACATAGCTGATACGTACGTATAGTGTCAGCCTCAGTGTCCCAGTGGCGCGACACTTCGGCGATCGCTCTCCGAAGTTAAGCAACGCTGGGTCCGGTCTGGTCTTGGATGGGTGACCATTCGACCATTGAGAGAGGCTGGCCGTGGTTCGGATTCCACGTTAAGCTGTAGGTCCCCTTCCTTACTTACTAGGTGGTAGGGTTTATCCCGCCCGGGTTGGTACCATCGCATTGGATGAACGATGGTCGAAGCGGCAATGAAAATTGTCCATGTTTTCCATCCAGTTCAATGTAGCCTTGCAATATAAGGAAGGTCCTGGCATGGCACCTAGTTCCCATGTGGTGTGTTGGGCCAATACCATGACAGAACTTGTGGTATTAGCCATCCATGTCCAGTAACATAAAAAAAAAAAAAGGTTTAGTCTAGCCTGTATGTTACTAGCCACATTTGATAGTGAAAAATAATAATTCAGAATGGCCCGTATGCTATGTATGTATATATGTTCCCCATACAAATGTTGTTTACTAATAATTTGAACTGTTTCAATTAATTTTGTATTTACTATCTAATATCAGAGCCCGTAGTACGACTCCTCACCTAAATTGGCGTTTACGCCAAAACAATGGACTAGCCTTACAAATGTATGGAGAATAGAAAAGCGCGGGTGTTAAGCAAACTAACTTTTGCGAGTCCGAGTTTCATTTGACAGCTTACGCATCGTCGCAGTGAATGTTGACGTTGAAGTTTATGTCGACTCCTCGTTTCCTTGCAAATTGGTAGTCCGAGTTTTTTTTTTTTATGTGACTGGACATGGATGGTTAATACCATGGGCGGGATTTACCCTACCACCTAGTAAGTAAGGAAGGGGACCTACAGTTTAACGTGGAATCCGAACCACGGCCAGCCTCTCTCAACGGTCGAATGGTCACCCATCCAAGACCAGACCGGACCCAGCGTTGCTTAACTTCGGAGAGCGATCGCCGAAGTGTCGCGCCACTGGGCCATTGAGGCTGACAAAGGCTGGCTTTACAGGATGAAGAAGTAAAAGTCGTATGCGTTTGACGTTTTTGCGAAACTTCAAAGTTCCATGAAGGCCAATTTAAGTGAGAACTCGGACTACCCGTATGGGTAACGAATATTTGTGTTTGCTTGTTGGTTTTTTTTCTTTTAAATCAAAACCAAGTAACATGACAGCAAAAAGAATATCTTCGTAAACATTTTGCATCCAGGCACCTAAAAAATGTGGCAAAGGCCAAAGAAATGTCACTCAAAACTTGTTCAGTTCAAGGCTTGTGTCGCTGCCCGCAAGTAAGCTACAAGAAAACCATGATTCAGAAGGTTGCACCCAAAATGGGAAAGCAGTAATAATGACACAGGTAATTGCCTGTCAACTTAAACGTTTCTTTCGAAACTTGTAAGTTAACGGATTTATTACTTTCCTGAGACTACAACAGACAAAAACCGGCCAAGTGTGAGTCGAACTCGCACTGAAAGGATTCCATACCATCGTAAAGATTTAACAAAATCTATTTTTATATTTTTTTAATTTTACGTATTTGTTGTTATAGCGGCAAAATAAATACACACGGTGAACATTTTAGCTGCCTACCTATTACGGTTCATGAGATACAGCCCTGTGACAGACGGTCGGACGGACAGCGGAGGCTTAGTTATAGGGTTCCGTTGGCACCCTTTGGTACGGAACCCGATAAAGTAACAGAATATCAGTTTTTCTTGAGTAAACTTAACTAAAAGTCCATATAATATGTCACCAAGGGATTCGTGGTGTGGATTCCACACTAAACTGTAGGTGCTCATTCCTTATTAGGTGGCAGGGCTAATCCCGCCCAGGTTAATAACATCATATTGAATGAACAATGGTTAAAGTGGCAATTAAAATTGTCCATATTTTCCATCCAGTCCAATGTAGGTGTGCAATTTAAGGTGGCCCAACCCGCTTTACTCCCCCATACAAACGGGGAAAGAAGATCACGCCCATATTTCTTATCAGAGATCCCAAATTTTGCTCAAAAGAGATTTATTTGATCGAACTAGATGTCTGATGACCGTTGGCATTGAAAAATTGTGTTTGGTTTCTAAGTTATAAGGTCCGAAAGTTAGAATTTTTCGCGCGTTTTATACAATAACTTTGGTGGTTGATTACACAATGGTAAAGTAAGAAAATCTTAAAAAGATTAGTCATCAGACATAGCTTATTTAATCAAGATTTATAATCTATTTGGTTTTTGTTAGATTTTTGACTGCAGCGGTCGTGGTTTACTTTTAGCTATAAGTCGTTTTGAAATCAAAATTATCGTAAATCTTACCAAATCATACACTGTGCACATTATCTTTTTTGTGGACATGTTGCATCTATCTCATCACGGAGCCTGTCTTTTTCTTTAAAACAGAGAAGGTCCCAGAGCGCAACAGCACGGTTTTGTACCGTGCCCGCAAATGAGTTAGTCCCGCCGGGTTGGGCCACCTTAAGGCGGCCCAACCCGGCGGCAAAAAAGACATTTTGCATAGTGTATGACTTATAGCTAAAAGAAAACCACGACCGCTGTAGTAAAAAATCTAACAAAAACCAAATAGATCATAAATATTGATTAAATAAGCTATGTCTGATGACTAATCTTTTTACGATCTTCTTACTTTATCATTGCGTAATCCACCTCCAAATTTATTGTATAAAACGCGCGAAAAAATCGAACTTTCGGACCTTATAACTTAGAAACCAAACACAATTTTACAATGCCAATGGTCATCAGACATCTAGTTCGATCAAATAAAGCTATTTTGAGCAAAATTTTGGATCTCTGACAAGAAATATTGGCGTGATCTTCTTTCCCCTTTTGTATGGGGAGATGAGCGGGTTGGGCCACCTTAAGGAATATAAGTTGTGTTTGGCTAATATCATAACAGTATGTGTGCTTTTATTCCTCTCAGTCCAATTACATTAAAAAAACAAACCAATATTTTCTGCATATTGGGTAAATAAAAAAAACAAAATTATTGCCATTTGTTTGCTAACAGCTGACTGTTTTTCATCATCAATGCCAGTGTTGCATCAGAGTACAATTGCATTACTCAAAATCAGGACTATTGCATCGAGTAAAATTCAAAATAATCATTTCAGAAAGTGTAGATAGCTATCGTCTGTAGAAATTGTGATTCAAACCCTGGTTTTAACTGCTGGCAAAGATGTTTTGATGATAATAGACGGATAGAATGAACCGCAACAGTTTGTTCATCACATCCATGGTTTAAAACTTTTGACCCAAGACTCTGATTTGGATAATATTGGCCGGGAAATCTATTAGTGAAATCCTTTTTGAGTACTTATTGGAAATGGCAAACATATTTTGACATTAAAGTTTCCTCTAAATGAAAACATTTGTACGTTTGCAGGGTTAGTATAATAATGTAAATAGCAATAGATTTACTAAGAACCGATTGATTTTCATCATCTCCTTTTTTTAGGGTTCCGTACCCAAAGGGTGCCAACGGAACCCTATTACTAAGCCTCCGCTGTCCGTCCGTCCGTCCGTCTGTCACAGGACTGTATCTCAGTAACCGTAATAGATAGACAGCTGAAATGTTCACAGAGTGTGTATTTATTTTGACGTTATAACAACAAATAGATAAAATTAAAAAAAAAAAATTAAAGGGGGCTCCCATACCAAAAACGTGTTTTTTTGTATTAAATTGTTTACGATCGTACGGAACCGTTTGCGTGCTCGTCCGACTCGCATTTGGCCGCTTTTTTTTATTTCATTTCATTTATTTAAACTTTTTAGTAGTCAAACTACACCAAGTTACGTCAAAAAGATCCGCGGATTCGATCAACCCAGTAAAGCAGAACCCGCAAAAGAAACTTCACAGAGTGCTGATGCTGCATCAGGCTGCCAATGTATCGTTGAAAATCAGGACTATTGCAATTGATCATTGCAACTGAAAACAATCACTTTAGAAGGGTAGGTGGTTAACATCAATAAAGGAATAGAAAGCAGAACAAATTCATTATGACGTCCATTCTGTGAGTCATGCCTGGCTGTGCACTGCTAAAAACTAGTGAAAGGAAATTTGTAAGACAACTTAGTTTGACCGAAACTGTCCTGTCTTATTCGATGTTTTTTGACCAGCCATGATTCATAATCTGGGTGACCTGTCATCACTCTATCAGGTTTCATAATTATGATTCCAGTTAGATTAGGGAATTCCAAGCTGATTTACCTGAAGTTGGGTTTTGGAAGCAAAAACAGCTAACCAGGCAGGTTTTATCATAGTGAGGGGTTTGAATGCTTTAAAAATATTACGAAGACATGTTCAGATCTACCATTTATCTATTTGAGAGCTCACTATCTGGGCTACATATCTGGTAAAGATAAGGTGTGCGGTCAAAATATTTGTAGCAAGTGCAGTGAGAGTCATCAACCAACACATCCTCTTAGGTAGGGACACTGCCTCGACAAGAATAGTCATGCGTACAATTAGTAAATGCTTTCCTGTTTAATTGAATGCCCATTTACCTCGAAGAGCGACATCAAATCCAACTTGCTGTCCATCTCGGCCACTTTAAACGCAAAGATAACTCGTATCCTCACTCAAAATAACAATTTAACATCTGTCCGGTTAAATGGATCCACTGTGCCTAATGTAAACTATTACCACTCACTAAGAGTTCACAGATTTATTTATTACAGGAAAATATATTCAGGTAAATAAGACGAGAGGTGCACACGGGCGCTGGCTAGCCTCCCATATGGAAAGATAAAAACCGCATGGTGCCAGCCGGGCACTATCGAGATATTTACACAGCCGTCACCGCGACCGCTCGGAGCGCACACGCGCCGACTACGCCGCCGAGGGAGGACCCTGCGCGGAACTAACCTCGCGGCCACCAAAACACGAGTTTTACACAAAAACTAACGTAGAAAACAAGCGAACGCACGGGGAATCCGGAGAGGTTATCGAATTGCGCGGCGGCCGACGACCGAGTGAGCGGATAACGGGACTGCGACGCGGCGGGCGGGAGAAAGACTCGTAATGAAAGTACCCAGCCTAGCGAGCGGCGAGACACGGAGTAGCACTTCACACGTCGACAGACCCCGGCAGGGGCTGCAGGGTGCCGCGGGTAGCTTTAATTGTTGCAGAGTGCATTTTCACTCGATTTTAATTAGAAAGTTGACGTAACAAAAACGAGTCTGAGTAGGCGGAATCGCTGCCCTAAAAAGCTGTGATTGATACCGCCGGTTACAGGAGCGACGAAGAGAGCTCGGTATGGTAGTACGCACCAGGCAAGCGGGCGCGTCATCGCCCTGGATCAAGTACTCCATTATCTTGTTGACGTCGTCTGCTTTACTCGTCATCGTGATGCATTGTACGGGCCGCAGGGAGCACCTGCCGCCTGTTTACTAATTGTTACACATGCTGCGAATAAAAACACTGCTTGGACGATGATTGTAAATACAACGACTTTTGAATCAGAAAATCCTAAACATTTTTGCCGGAATAAACTGACTTGACAGGTTCCACGTTGGAAGAGTGACGTCACAACCATTGACACTACGCGCTGTGCCATTGGTCAGATTTATAAACCTTTTGATTGGGCTTCTTTACAATTATTATGGTGCTCCCTCTCTTGTTACAAATAAATTTGAGTGAGAGGCCACTAAATGTAATAGAGACTGTCACGATGACAGCTCATGCCATCGACATCTAGTGAGCAGCAGTAGCATTTTTGTGGTAATTATCTAGCTGCTGGTTGCAACCGCTAGATGGCGCAAGTATATATTTTTCTTCAAGTAAGAAAAAATGTGTCCTTCAGGTACCTATATAGATAAATGAACCACAGTGTAATTAAGTTGTAGGTAGGTACCATATTACAAATTATTTACCAGCGGCCAGCGGCTGCTTCGTACGTCACTCACAAATCGAGCATGCCGTGTAGATCCTAGTTCTGTATAAGTCTGTCTAGCATAGGCCATCGTCTCTACTAACTAGAATATGTGTACAATAATTGGACGAATCTTTATTATATTATCTTCGTTAAAAATTAGGAGAGACTATTCCACATAACGATTGAGCAACAAATACCTATTGTTCTTCCTACGAAACCCGCGTCTCCTGAGGGTTGGAGCGAGGGTTGAAATCTGGAGTGATTGATTTGAATCGATGGTGCAAACCATAGACCTAGCATAGCGCACATTCTAAGCTTATGGTAGGTACAAACACACACTGTTCCTGACGCAACAATCTGCAAAAAAATCATGTTTACAGGAGAAGCAAAAACTTGTTGGACTTCGGGCCGACTACTAGTACCTTACTACCTAGGCAGTGGTCGTAAGACTTTATTGTATTGAATTTATTATTTTTATAGCGTTATTAATTAATCAAAATCCACACTTTCTTTAAGTTTGCCGTATAACATTACTTCACAGGATTCGTTCCTTATTAGCTACACTATTGACTGGTGGAAAAAAAAGGGTTTTTTTTTTTCAAAATCAACGAGTTCGATTCCCAGCTAGGAAAACGATTTTTACTAAAATCTAATAATGCAGTTTTAGTTTTTATCAAAATCGGCATCATGACTCCTTTGAGTGTTTTTTGCTATATCTTATAGTTTTAGATTTGGCCCTGAAGGCCCACTTGAAAAATTCTCTGAACAGGTAGTAAAAACTGATGTTTAGCTTAGAATTGAACAAGGGGATATTTCTAATTCTCATTTGTTCTTTTAACGTATTTAGTGCTATCACCATCGACATCACTTATGCCAGAAAAGAGTTAGTTTATTCAGATATGATTGCACAAATATGATACATATTAGATGTCAAACCTAACTGAATCATAAAATTTTCTGTTTGTTTTATATGTATATTGATATGTATATGAGTATTCGATTAAGGAAAAATGCCCTATGATCAGCTAATCAGTTTGATCAAGGGCATAGCTGATGATCAATCCGAAAATTCAGGTAGGACTCAGACCCTGAGCAAGATCTACCTTATATAGGTAATATATAGGTAGACATAATCTTATTATAACGCGCCGATCCCAAATAGTAAATATAGGCAGCTTCTGTTCTAATTCCGTTATAATGCTTTCAGGAGTCCCACAGGGATCACACCTGGGACCCTTATTCTATATAGCATTTCTATATGACATTTACACGTGCTTCACATATACAAAACACTGGTTGTATGCGGACGATAAAAAAATCTCACTAAAAATTAATGAAAACTCAGATTGTCAGCTACTGCAGGGTGATCTGGATGCGCTATCTCGGTATTACGAAAGAAATAGAATATCCGTCAACATTAGTAAATGTCAGTGTATAAGCTATACGCGGCGTAAGAAACCCCTAACTTTCACATACTATTTTAATAATATTGAGATAAGCAAAACTAATGCAGTTCGGGATCTTGGAGTGATATTAGACTCCAAATTAAATCTCATTGCGCACAATGAATCGATTGCTAAGAAAGCGTATAAAAATCTCGAGTTCGTTATGAGAGTTTGCAAACCATTTCAAAGTGTAATGTGCCTTAAAGCAGTATATTGTGAATATGTACGTAGTACTTTGGAATATGCAAGCTCAATTTGGTCTCCCAGGTATGACGTTCATAACAAGCGGATCGAGCGCATACAGAAATTATTTATCAGGCAAATGAATTTCACAGCGATGAAACCAAACGACAACTACATTAATAGCTGCAGGTGTTTCAAACTTTTAACTTTAGAAGAAAGGAGGCTATAAGCTGACATAACTCTTCTATTTGATGTGGTTCGAGGACGCTTAGAAAGCATGGATCTACTGGGCGAGGTGGCACTCAATGTATGTTACCACGCCGCCGCACACGTCACACTGCGCTCTTTCACGTGTCCACGCACCACACAAACTATGCCAAAGATTCAGTCCTTACTCGGATCGTATGCTCATACAATGATCGATTCAATACAGTTGACATATTTCATTTATCGAGAGCAGATTTTCGGAATAAAATCATCGACAGCATTACCCGGAGTGAATGACTTACCACTCTTTTTACCCTCTAGGGTCACATCACATGCACACTTAAACACCCTCCTACACACAACCATCTACCCCACACACACACACCTTACTTACACACATCACAACCCACCTATCACAGCTTTTTAATTTATATATACAACAATACTAAAAAAATGCTCAACGTCCGAGCTCACAATTCCAGACTGAACAATGGAATTCTATTATTGGCCACAATCCTTAGACTAAGAACCATTGTAAAACTGACTTTATGTAACGCTGTTGAATTCCTTAATACTAAATAAATAAAAAATAAATAAAAGTATTATTTCATTTCTGAAATCAATGTAAAAAAAACATAACGCTCTTAAACTGACAGTGGTTTTTTTATGCGACCTGACATGGATGGCTAATACCACACAACTACCGTTATGATATAAGCCCAATACACCAAATTCCCGAAGGAATTAGGCGCCATGCCAGGACCTTCCCTTTATGAGCACGGCTACATTGAACTGGATGGAAAACACGGACAATTTTTCATTGCCGCTTCGACCATATTTTCATCCAATGCGATGGTATCAACCCGGGCTGGCTTAAACCCTACCACCTAGTACCACCTAGTAGACCTACAGTTTTACATGGATTCCGAACCATGGAGCAGCTCCCATTCGTGGCTAAATGCACTTATCAAACTCGGAAGAGAAAGACAGTGGTGCATGTCGGAATTGAACCCAGGCCTCTGGTACGCAAGGCCAGTCCCCGCGCCACTAGCCTACGAGCCGCTTTGAGACGCTGCAAATAACGAAGCATAAAAGTATCAGTAATTACATACTTGCTTAGTAATACCAAAACTGAAACTATCTTTGCATGCCAGAGAGGTCAGTCTCTAAGATGTGAGAGATTCAGCCATTTACCTTATCGTAACCAAAAATGTCGTGACCTCCCGGAATAACACGGAAACCGCCGCTAACTCCGACCAAGGGGTCCATTCAGAGCAAGATTGAGTTCGAGTTCGGGAGTGAGTTAACCTAAAAATAGCTGGGAAATATATTATTAATTTAAATAACGGAACCGTTATTTACACTACCAACGTATTTACGGGACAAACCAGATTTTTACCTAACTGTAATGATGTTCTAGAAGTGTGGAAACAGTAACTATTTAAAAAAGTGAGTTTATATTTAGTGGCGAATTCGAACTCACTCATACTCTGAATGGACCCCCTGGGGGCCCATTCAGGTAAGAGTGAGTTCGAGTTCGGGAGTGAGTTAACATAAAAATAGCTTGGAAATATATCATTATTTAAATAAGGAAACTGTTTTTTATACTTCCAACGTATTCATGGGACAGACCAGATTTTTAACAAACTGAAATGATATTCAAGAAGTGTAGAAACATGAACAATAAAAAAAAGTGAGTTAATATTTCGCGACGAATTTGAAATCACTCTTACCTGAATGGGCCCCCTGTCGTATCAGAGCCGATAGTCTCAGTTCTCACCTAAATTGCCGTTTACATAACTTAGAAGTTCCGTAAAAACGTCAAACTCCATACAAGTTTTTTCTAGATATTCTGTGGTTTTACTTCTTCAAGCTGTCAAGTCGGACTTCCGATTTGTATGAAAACGCGGAGTGGACGTAAACGGCAACGTCGACGTATTTACGGCAACGTTGAGTAAGCTGTCAAATCAAGCTCGGACTCGCAAATGCTAGTTCGCTTAAGAACGGCCCGTAAGCTATGCTCCCCATACAAACGTAGTTTACTAATCATTTGGAAACCGCTATTCCAATTAAATTGATATTTAATATCTAATATCAGGTAACAAATATATGTGTCTGCATGCTTTTGTTTTTTCGAAAAATCCAAACCGACTGAAATGAAAGCAAAAAGAAAATCTTCATACGAATTTTGTTTTCTCTATGGTTTGACCCAGAATACATTTACCGAAAAAAGAAAGGCATGCAGCCACAGATATTTGTAGCCTAATATTAGATACCAAATATCAAGTAAGCTGGAACAGTGGTTTTCAAATTATTAGTAAACTACGTTTGTATTGGAGGCGAAATTTTCAGGTGCTTACGGGCCGACCTTAACGTCCACTGCGCGCGCTCTTTAATTTCTCCATACATTTGAAAACGCCAGTCGATCGGTTTGCCGTAACGCCAATTTAGGTGACAACTGATACTACCGGCTCAGAGTAGGCGGACTAATTTTAGTGCGCGGATGATTGACGGACTAAACCGGTTTTCGTATGGTTAGGTGATGCTTATCCCGTACAATTTGACGACTGGGCGTGGTTTGCGGTAGATCTGCTTTCACGATTCTTCATTGTCAACTAGGGTCTACGGCCGTCTACGGGGTTTGTCCTGTGGGTCGCAATTTCCAGAACCAAAACTTTGGAACCAAAACATACCGGGTTTTCTTGTACAGGAGCTTCCACACACATAATTAATCCTTCGAGCTGTTTCTGCAGCACTGGTGCCACCAACTTTTTCTCGTTGGGTGCCACAGTAAAATTCGTGTTCGTAAAGGGGGAACGGCAGAACGTCTAATATGCAGATCGTATAATGTCATATTTTAACAAAATTTTAAAACCATGCACAACGTATAATCGGCAGATCGTATAATTTTATACGTAGTGCATGAAGAAGTTTAAGAAATAAAATTACTTATTTCTCCATGCATAACGTATAATAGTCATAACGTATAATATTATGATATTTATTTAACAAAAAAAGAAAACCATGCATAGTGTTACGAGCGCGCCCCGCTGCGAAGACATAGCGCTGATACACTACCAAAGTGCGCCAAATGGTTCCTTCGAATTGCAGTAGATGGCGCTACTTGTCTTATTGCATTGCGCAGGCTATCGCATCACTGTCGTCCCATATAAAGTGACGCCTCGTCCAGCTGACTTCAGAAACAAATCTCGGACATTCTAGTAATGTCTCGAGGGAGATTGTTCTCGACTGCTGCCCTACATGGGCGCCTAGAAATCGGTGGAGTGTTCTGGAAAGAAGCTCCACCGATATAAAAGGCGCCCAAGGCGCTGAGGGCGGCAGTCTATTTTTGGAAGCGAAGTGAGCGACAACAAGCGATATAGAAGTGCAGTGAACTAGCTCTGAAGTGAATCAGTGAAGTGAGTGATTTAGTTTGTAAATTAGTGTTTGAATTAACCTAGTGTAAAATTGTATTTGTGAGTTTGCTTGTGAATTATTTGAAATAAAGGAAGAGTGTTGAGTATTGGTGTTTTCTTCTCTAATCTGCACCCTACCCGCGTAACAATTGGTGTCAGAAGCGGGGATTAGAGATGCCGATCACACCGAGAGTAGACCAGGAAGGCGTGAGGACCAGGAGCCAGACGGCAGCCGACACAACACCGGCCGAGGATGCAGCTGCCTCAGGAACTCAAGAATTCGAGAGCCATCAATTAATGACGCAAACTCCTGCCTTGGACTTGAACGCATTGATGACCTTCATGCAAGAACAGGCCCGCCGTCAAGAGGAGCAGATGCAAGAACAGGCCCGCCGTCAAGAAGAACAGGCCCGCCGTCAAGAGGAGCAGATGCAAGAACAGGCCCGCCGTCAAGAGGAGCAGATGCAAGAACAGGCCCGCCGTCAAGAAGAGCAGTTGCAAGAACAGGCCCGCCGTCAGGAAGAACAGGCCCGCCGTCAAGAAGAGCAGTTGCAAGAACAGGCCCGCCGTCAGGAAGAACAGGCCCGCCGTCAAGAGGAGCAGGCGCAGGAACATGCTCGCCGTCAGGAGGAGCAGCAGCAAGAACTGATGTGGGCCGTTAGGGAATCCAATGCCAAAATAAAGGAGAAGCTTGATGAGGTCAACTCTAAGATCGAAGAGCAAGACCAAACTCTCGGGCGCCATGAAGAGCGACTGAACGGGCTTGAGTCAAAGATATCCGAAGAAATGGAGAAAATCAAGACCTGTGGAGTAACTGTATCTTCATCTGCAACAGCAGGAGCAAGATTTAAGGCTCCTCCTTTCGATGGTTTGACATCCTGGGCCGCTTACAAACTTCAGTTTGAATCAGTGGTTATTGCAAATGGATGGAATGAGAACCAAGCACGAACTGCTTTGACCTTAGGACTTCGGGACAAGGCACTCCATGTTCTCGAGGCTTTAGGTCCCCAAATCACCTATGACGGACTTTTAGAAGCACTGGAGTCAAGGTTTGGCGACAAGCATTTGGAACACGTCTATCGAGCTCAACTTCGTGATCGAGTACAACGAGCAAGTGAAGGACTTCAACAGTGGGCACTGGAAATCGAAAAACTTGTCCGAAAGGCCCATCAATCATCATCGAAATCTTCGTTGGAAGATTACTTGGTGCAGGCTTTCGTGGATGGCATCAGGGACGTCGAAGTACGAGCTGCTGTACGATTGAGTCACCACACAACGGTGAAGGACGCTCTTGCCCACGCGTTGGAGGTCGAAGCGGTTCGATCAGATCCCCGAGCGCATCGAGTAAGAGAAGTGGTGTCGTCGGAAACCAGAGCACCTGTAAGACGTAAATTTACTCCCCGGTGCTACAAGTGTAATGAACTGGGGCACCTTCGACCCAGTTGCCCCAAAAATCAAACCGAAAGGCCTGATGCTGCAAATGAAGATGAAAAGGCCAGAACCGGGGGGCGGATGCTGGCTGGTAAAATAGAAGCCCCAAAAGTCACAATTTCGCAGGCATGTACTGGAAACAGCCTGCTCGTTGAAGGCCAAGTGAACGGGATATATTGCAAATTGACCTTGGATACTGGAGCATCCCGTACAATCGTTAAGTCAAAAACCTTTGGCCGCGTCATATGGAATCGTCACCAGTATTTTAATGGTTGCAGGCTTCAGACAGCTACCGGCCAGCACATACCCGTTTATGGAGAGATAGAAGTTACGATTAAAATTGGATGTAAGACTTATCGCCATACCGCCGTTTTAGCAGATATCATCGATGATTGCATTCTAGGTTTGGACTTTATGAGAACTAACAACTGTAAAATCGATGTGGCAAATGGCGTGCTAATATGTGGCAAAGAAGAAGTTTCCTGGCTACGCAAATGTGATGAAATTTCCTCAGATAAATTGGACACAGGGAGATCTAAAGTCGCCACTCTTTTGGAAGAAAGCAGACGGGACCTGACTGTTGATGATTTCAAGAAAGCAACAAATCTACTTATGCGATATTCAGACATCTTCTCTTCGCACGACGGAGACATTGGGAGAACAAGCATGGTTAAGCACCGCATCGACACAGGAGATGCTCTTCCAATACGTCAGAGGCCACGCCGCGTTCCCATAGCTAAAGAAGAAGAAGTTCAGAGAATGATAGCAGACATGCAGAAAAATAATGTTATAGAGACTTCATCAAGTCCATGGTGTTCACCCGTAGTTCTGGTAAAGAAGAAAGATGGCAGCACCAGATTTTGTGTGGACTATCGTCGTTTAAATGATGTAACGAAAAAGGACAGCTATCCGATTCCTAGAATTGATGACACGCTGGATACATTGAGTGGTATGAAGTGGTTCACAACCCTGGACCTGAAGAGCGGCTACTGGCAGGTGGAAATCGACAACAAAGACAAAGAGAAGACAGCGTTTACCACAGGGCATGGGCTGTGGCAATTCAAAGTGATGCCGTTTGGACTTTGTAATGCTCCCGCAACCTTCGAGAGGCTTATGGAACGAGTACTTTTTGGGCTGATCGGGGAAGTTTGTCTGGTGTACTTGGACGATATAATCATATTAGGGCGGACATTTGATGAGCACATCAAGAATTTGGAGAACGTTTTGAGCAAGATTCGCCAAGCTAACCTTAAACTGAGTGGCAAGAAGTGTTCTTTCTTCAAGCGTCAGGTTAGCTATTTGGGTCACGTTATCTCCGGAAATGGCATCCAAACTGACCCAAATAAGATCGAAGCCGTACAGGAGTGGCCAATTCCAAAGGATAAGACTGAAGTTCGTGCCTTTTTAGGACTGTGCTCATATTACCGCCGTTTCGTCCGAAACTTCTCCGAGATTGCTAAGCCTCTGCATCGACTTACAGAAGATAAGCGTCAATTCAATTGGGACGAGGACTGCGCAAATTCGTTTCAAGAACTTAAGCAACATCTCTGTAACACTCCAATCTTGGGCTACCCCGAAGCCGATAAAGAGTTCATAGTCGACACAGACGCAAGTAATACCGGAATCGGCGGTGTACTCTCACAACGTCATGGGGACAAGGAGATCGTTATTGGTTATTTCAGCAAATCCCTTTCAAAACCAGAACGGAACTATTGTGTGACAAGACGAGAGCTTCTAGCAGTAGTGAAGACTTTGCAGCATTTCAACAAGTATCTTCTCGGCCGAAGATTCCGCTTGAGGACTGACCACGCTGCTTTGAAATGGCTGCTTCAGTTTAAGAATCCAGAAGGGCAGGTTGCACGTTGGCTGGAACAGCTCCAAGAGTATCAGTTTGATACAGAGCATCGGAGTGGTAAAACCCATGGAAATGCGGACGCTTTGTCTCGTCGACCCTGCCCAGAAGAGTGTAAGCACTGCATCAGGGAGGAGATAAAGGAGACCGTTCATTTAAAGGCCATCCGAACGGATAACATCAGCGAAGAATGGAGCAATGAAAACATGAAGCTAGCCCAGGAGGGGGACGATGATCTGATGCCCATTATTCACTGGAAGAGAGCAGGAGAGACAAAGCCAGAATGGAAAGATATTTCTGCAATGAGCACAGCGACTAAAAGTTACTGGGCGCAGTGGTCGAGCCTGGTACTTCATGACGGAATATTGTACAGAAAATGGGAAACACCTAACGGAAAGGATACTTCTCTGCAATTAGTCATCCCCAGATCTAAGATTAAAGAAGTTCTTCAATGCCTGCACGATGGAACTTCAGGTGGACATTTGGGAATAAAGAGAACTCTCCTGAAGATACGTCAACGGTTCTACTGGATAAATTGTCGCGATGATGTAGAAGATTGGTGCCGTAAATGCACGATCTGTAGCGCTGTTAAAGGGCCTCATACACGGAGCAAGGGAACTTTAAAATTGTACAATGTTGGAGCTCCGTGGGAGAGAATTGCTCTTGATGTGGCTGGCCCTTTTCCTCCGACAAATGACGGCAACCGTTATTTTATGGTCGTAATGGATTATTTCACTAAGTGGCCTGAGGTATTTGCCATACCAAACCAAGAGGCGATCACGGTTGCACAGAAATTGGTCCACGAAGTTTTCTGTCGCTATGGAGTACCTCTTGAGATACACACTGATCAAGGCAGAAACTTCGAATCCCGAGTGTTTCAGGAGACATGTCGAATAATGGGAATCCATAAGACCAGGACAACCCCATACCACCCACAGTCAGATGGCATGGTGGAACGATTTAATCAGACATTGGAAAGACACTTGGCCAAATTGGTAGAAGACCATCAAAAGGATTGGGACCAGTATATTCCGCTGTTTCTGCTGTCATACCGAACCGCTGTGCATGAAAGCGTAGATGAAACTCCAGCCTACATAAATTTTGGACACGAACTCAGACTACCAGCTGACCTTCTGACAGGAATTCCACCAGAGGCATCCCATTGTGTAACAGAGTATGTGTCAGATCTGCGAGGAAAAATGGACACTGTTTATGAACGTGTCAGAGAGGCTGGTCTACGAGCAAGCGAGCGGATGAAAACACGTTACGACCGCAAAGCTAATGGAAATGTATTTGAAGAAGGATCTTTAGTTTGGCTCCACAATCCATTACGAAAAAAAGGAAAAAGTCCCAAACTGCAACCAAAATGGGAAGGCCCATATAGAGTGGTGACTAAAATCAATGACGTGACATATCGTATCCGCCGGAATGATAGATGTCGGGAAAAGATTGTGCACGTAGATCGTCTGGCCCGATACCATGGAGACAATTATGCTCGAGACGAGCATAACTAAGGAGGAGGCAGTGTTACGAGCGCGCCCCGCTGCGAAGACATAGCGCTGATACACTACCAAAGTGCGCCAAATGGTTCCTTCGAATTGCAGTAGATGGCGCTACTTGTCTTATTGCATTGCGCAGGCTATCGCATCACTGTCGTCCCATATAAAGTGACGCCTCGTCCAGCTGACTTCAGAAACAAATCTCGGACATTCTAGTAATGTCTCGAGGGAGATTGTTCTCGACTGCTGCCCTACATGGGCGCCTAGAAATCGGTGGAGTGTTCTGGAAAGAAGCTCCACCGATATAAAAGGCGCCCAAGGCGCTGAGGGCGGCAGTCTATTTTTGGAAGCAAAGTGAGCGACAACAAGCGATATAGAAGTGCAGTGAACTAGCTCTGAAGTGAATCAGTGAAGTGAGTGATTTAGTTTGTAAATTAGTGGACACATTGGCCCCCTCACACGTCACGCACTCAGCATCAAAAGTAGGTTCGGCTGCCGAGTCAGCAGCAAGTTTAAAAATAAAAAAATACCAGGCAATAACCGATCAAAATTATTTATTTGTTCCTTTCGCGGTTGAGACCTTCGGCCCGTGGTGTGAGAGCGCCAAGTCCTTTATTTATGAAATCGGAAAGAAAATTATTGATTTAACAGGAGACAAAATGTCAGCAAGTTATTTAACACAAAGACTGAGCATTGCCATCCAGAGGGGCAATGCAGCAAGCGTGATGGGAACACTGCCATACGTGTCGCCGCTGGACGAAGTATTTTACCTTGGCTCTTAACCCCTGTGTCTTCGTTTTTTTCTTTTTCATGTTTTTAAAATTTTCATCTGTTAATGTTATCAAATAAATTAGTGTTTGAATTAACCTAGTGTAAAATTGTATTTGTGAGTTTGCTTGTGAATTATTTGAAATAAAGGAAGAGTGTTGAGTATTGGTGTTTTCTTCTCTAATCTGCACCCTACCCGCGTAACAATATCATATAATCCAAAAACTTTTCATACGATAAGCGCCCTTATACCCATACATTTAAAGCGTATACTCGCACGTGACGTTTCGACCGTCTCAATTAGCGTAAGGGGGCTTTTAGAAATTGTAGCAAATATCGATTCGTAGCAATTTCAGCCTTAAATGTATCGTTATTAGGGCGCTGTATGCAGTGCTTCTTGGCATATTATACGTTCTGCATGGTTTTCTTTTTTTGTGAATTCATGTTAGGAATATTATACGTTGTGACTATTATACGTTCTGCATGATGCAAAGAGTTGATTTTATTTTTAAACTTTATTCATGCACAACGTATAACATTATACGTTGTGAATATTATACGATATGCATGGTTTTCATTTTTTGGAAAAAAATACTATTATACGTTGTGAATATTATACGTAGTGAATACGACTCTTCGTAAATAACGCTATAACTATTTCAATATCGATAATGTGAACAGAGCTATGTCCAATAAAAAACGATTGGCTCGAAAACTAACGAATCAATAAATTCGCAATCCAAACCTTTCTTATTGTATGACCCAAATAAGTCACAGGAAATCTAAAATTTAAAATTTTTAAGAAATGCATTCTTTTTTCATTGGCCAAGGCAGTTTTTCATCGTGACTATTGTCCTCCAGGCCCTAACGTTTTCCTACCCCTAAAAGATTGTAATAACAATTTTAATATCACTTGAGAAAACATGATATGTCCGTATGTTTTGATATTTTTGTAAACATCTGTATTTTTCAGTAAAATAATTCTAAAATGAAAGAAAACAACTTATTCCCAATATTTTCCAATCTAAAAGGTAAAATAAAAAAAATAAACATACAGACGTAGATTTCGAACAGATGTATTAGATGCCAAAATGTCAAAAACCTCGTAAAACATTAAGGGCCGATTTTTCAATCATCAGATAGTACTTATTGGACTGATAGTAACAAATGTGCGTTTGTCAAAATACGCATAGTCATTTCCGGAGAATTATAGCTTCTGTGACAATTTTGTGTCTGTGACTGTGGCAAACGGAGTGTGGGAAGACCACCCGCCAGGTGGGAAGACGACATCAAGTGCGTCGGCGGAAAGCAGTGGTTCCGTACCGCTGAGGGCCGGGAGGACTGGAGAAGGATTGGAGAGGCGTATGTCCAGCAGTGGACGCAAACACGCTGACTGACTGACTGACTGACTGTGACAATTTTCTCCCTGTAATTTTATTAATAATAATATGGACTTACAATAACGGATAGATAGGCAGAGGTGTAAATAAATCCGTCGAATAGCTATCTGGTTGTTTATCTGACTATTGAAAAATCAGTCCTAATATTAAAATTACATGCTGTAAACAGTTATCGTCCGCGGCATGGGGAATTGATAGAGTGACGACTCTCTTAGCCCCGATTGCACGAAGCGAGACGGCCGAGTTAATCAATGTTCAAACACGTCACTTTTAGTGAACCGCACGGAGTTGCTTCCGTACAGTCCATACAAAGTGACGTGTTTAATCATACGTTGACGTTGATTTTGTGTGATTTCGTGCACTCGGCCCTCAGTCATATATCATCTAAAGGTTGATATATGATAATAAAAACCGGCCAAGTGTGAGTCGGATTCGCACACGAAGGGTTTCTTACCATCGTACAAGATTGAACATACAAAAATCAGGTTTTTTGTATTATTTTTAAATCTTATCGTTGTTATAGCGGAAAAATAAATACATACTGTAATCACCCACAGCCCCAACCAACCTAGCCTAACCTATCTCTATCTACTTTACCTAACTAAACTTATGTACCTATTTTTCCTTACATACATCTCTACATTAAACTCAACTCAATAACTAAATAATGGCACGTGTCGTCTAGAATAATTAATTTAATTTTAATCCAATCATTTATACTAAACCTCATATAAAGTAAAGCTTAGGATTTAACTAAAATGTTACTCAGCCATAATATATTGTATACATTCTTCTCATACTCTATAACTAAGAAAACATGAAACTTGCGGAAATTTAAATGAATGATGAAAATTAAGACGATTTCGGGCTAAGCCCTAACAGTAGAGCCCCTTGAAAATTGAAGATTTTCTCCACCGCTCAACTGAGTGAAAGCCGGCCAAGCAAAAAAAATATTTACCTTGCTTTCTCCTCTTCGTTGATGCAAATTTTGAAGAATTTTCCAAGCTCAAAAATTAACAAACAATAAAGAGATCTCCTAAGTCATTGATCTCTACTTTACATCTGCTGACGGGGAGGTCAGGCTTATGATATGATCATATAACTTGATTGAATCTATTTGCATACCAACTGTGGCGGGTTGGATGTTACTGCTAAATGACATGGTCAATTTAGATGTTTATAATGAAATCCAACCGATTGGGTTATCGGATATTTTACGGAGAATTGTTATTCCAATGATGTTTAGGCATACCAACTATGAGGGGTTGGATTTATTGCATGAATGGCATAGTCATTTGTAGAAGTTTTGTCGTACATAAGGCATACCAACTATGGAGGGTTGGATTTTTACTGCCATACACACAGGTCACAGCGTCACGCAACAGCGTGCTAAACCCTCCAAATGCCTGTACTCGCCATCAATTAAATAGGTGTGGTTTTGGCATATTTCCTCGGACATTTGGCTGATTCAGTGAACACGGTCATTATATGACACAGTGCCCTAATATGGAATGGTTCAGGAAACTGTTTATGTAATGTATTACATTAATTCAAACTTTATAGTCTGAAATCCACAATGACCGAACCTTAAATTCGCATTGAAATTGTATGGTGTTTTCAACTGTTCTCTGGGAACAATATGAAGCCACGATTTCCCTATGTCTTCATGGTCAATTTACTAGCAGTACTGATCTCGGTGCGCTTCGGGTAAGCGACTGGCTTTGAGGATTAGCCAAACCTCCAACGAAGCAGATTTGCAGGTCCCAAACTGAAATCTGTTCACAACGGTGGTAGTCACCCGCTTTTCAGCTAAGGATCTTCTACATAAACGACTTTCCACGTCTAGTTAAACCATGAACACAAAAGGCACTCATATCTCCATAATTGGCCATCGAACAACACTGTCAACTAACAACGTGGTGAACTCTATTTGTTTTATTATTTTATCGAGATCTCCACAGAATCCATGTCATTTTATTGTAATCAAGACAGGTATTCTACAATCCAGTTAAATTCAATTGTAGCCGACCTCATAATCAATATCAAGAATAAATTTAAAGTTGATAAATCCACCAACATAAATACAGAAATTATATAATCGTTAATAAATCAAACGTTTGGAAAACGTCTGTGAAAATTATCTCACACATATCGTGATCGAAGACAACTCAAAACGAGTAGAGAATATATTGAACATATGATGTTCAGAAAATATTGGTTGAAACACATCAAAGCCTTTCCCCTTCAAAATCTACGTGATTTGAAATTTACTGATTTTAAGCTTAAAAAAAAATCAATAAAAAATGTATTTAATTTCTTGAACCACAATTTATTTAGTGCAATTGTATGTAGTGCATTGTATATTTTCCATCAGCATATTATATAGTTTCAACTTAGGCAACTCGCTGAAACCATCAAAATACCAAGGTAATTATTTGATGTTGTCCTTGAATATTTTGAAATAAAATATCACAGAGAAATCTGAAATATAGGTTAAATCAAATTAAAGAATTTACATTTTAAAACAAAGTCTAATAATTTAATGATTTAACTCAAAATAATAGAACCTTCTTCAAGTTTCATATCTACGGTAATAAAAAAATGCAAAGTGAATCGACATTTACATTTACGATATTTCAACTATTGCAAAGCAAAGAAAAACCTAATCAAACATGCCCATCATTCGTACTTCTCTCAACATTCTATTTGAAAATACTAGTTCATACAAAATATCAAATAAAATTATCCCATTGAATCCACTCAAACACACTCTATCTGTCAATTCAGTAAAACTATACATCCACATATTTAAATAAAATATTCAACCACTCCAATTTATCTCCTATCTAAAGCCAACAATTTCCATTGACATTTAATTCTCTAAATAACATTTTTCTAAACTCTAATCGTACTCCGCATCGACTTATTTTACGCACGTTATGCGCGTATCGATTCGCGTTCAATCTGCTGTCTGGTCTGAGGTCTGGAACTCTGCTTCCCCGTTCACTTGTTCAATAAAAGTCTATAGTCTATTAGATTTTACGCGCCCGAAATAATAGATTTATACACAAATCACTTTAACCTTAATCCAAAATTTACATTTAATGTTCTTGCAATTAAAATCACAAATTTAATAAAAATCTCACTGTCTCTATATTTAAATGTGGAGCAAGCGCCTTCGAAGCAGCTCTAAGCGTCCAAAGCAAATAAACACTAATAATTATTAGAATTTGGTGACCTCGAGTTAACACCCCGCGAAATATCTGTAAGTCGAAAACGAACCGTCGTGTCGCTCCTTACAGGTACGAATTTCTCCCCGAGAACTTAAAAAGTAGACTGAAAATCTACTGCCCGACTTGTCCTGGACTGCCGACCGAAAATACCGCGCGACTATCCTCGATCGTCCTGAACTGCCCTCGACTGCCTTCAATTCCCCTCGACTCTCCTTGAACTGTCCTGAATTCGAATCGAATCGTTGTTTTCTTCCGCCCGCGTCAGCGGGCGGGGGAAACGGCATTTGGCGTTTGCCTCTTGGCCGTGGTCTCATGTCGCTGCCTGCTACTGCAGGCAGGTCGATGGTGTGGCCTTGTTCAGGCCATTTTTAGATGGTGGTCTATTTTATATTGGCTTTCCTCACTGCAGGTCTTCTATGGGTTTTTCGTCTTCCACGACGAGGTCGCGCGGGTACTTCTTTCTGCCATCTGGCGGTCGGGCGTGGAGCGGAGTCAGTTCCCGAATGTGCGGGAACTGAGACGCGTCGACACGCTTGAACATCGACGTCGCCAGACGGCCGATGAAGTCGTCCAGTGGCTCAATCTTCGCTTTGAGGTCCCTCGCTATCGTTGCGTTCCTCACGTAGCGGGGTGCGCCAACGATGGTACGGAGCGCCAGGTTCTGCTGGGCGCGGACGGTCTTGCGTCGCGTCTCCGGAACCAGCGCGTACCACGCCGGCGCTGCATACGTGAGGCGGGACCTCAAGTAAGTCTTGTATATCCCCAGCTTGGTGCGCAGGGGAAGCTTCGAAGAGAGCACTGGACGGAGTCGCGCCCGCGCGATTCGGGTCTGGTTGACCGCGTCCCTGCAGTGAGTCTTGAGTGTGAGGCCGCGGTCGAAGGTGACGCCCAGGTATTTCACCTGGGGGGACCAAGCGACCGCTTCCCCGTTCAGCCGTAGTGGCGGTGGATTCACGCCGTAGCCAGTCACCATGGCCTGCGTCTTCCCGACATTCGCCGTCAAGCGCCAGCATGCCAGCCATTCGGGCAGCTGATCCAGGGAGCGCTGGATCTTCTTGGCTGCGTGACGCTTGTTCATGGAGGTCGCGAAGTAGGCAGCGTCGTCGGCAAACAGGCCGAGCATCGCGCCTGACTCCACGGGGATGTCGTCGGTGTAGAGGGAGTAGCAGGCTGGTGACAGGCAGCTTCCTTGCGGGACGCCAGCCGCGATCGGGTGTTCACGCGATGTCGCGTCCTCGACGGCGACACGGAAGCGTCGGTCCCGAAGGAAGGAGGCTACGACGTGGATCACTCTGCGTGGTGTGGAGGAGTTAATGAGCTTGAACAGCAGACCGTCGTGCCAAACTCTGTCGAACGCCTTCTCCATGTCCAGGAGTACTGCGCAGGTGTATTCCTTCCGGTTGGAAGCCACCGTCATGTGGTGCAGTACTCTGGTGAGCTGGAGAGTCGTGGAATGTTCCGGCCGAAATCCAAACTGCTCGTTCCGGGGCTTGATGTGCGGGAGCAGGATGCCCAGGAGGAGCTTTTCGAAGACCTTCGAGAGGGTGGAGAGTAGTGTGATGGGCCGGTAGCTCTCCGGCTTGAGAACGTTCTTCCCCGGCTTTGGCAGCATGATGATGCGTCCGATCTTCCACTGATCCGGGAAGTGGCCCGAGCGCAGTATCCCGTTGAACAGCCGCGTCACGGCCACTACTGCCACTCGTGGCATATGGCGCAGTGCGGCGTTCGGGATGGTGTCGGCGCCCGGGGCTTTCTTGGGGTTCAGGACGCGCATCTTGCTGCGCACCTGGGCCGGGGTGAAGAAGAGCGGGTTCTCGGTCGGCGCCAGTGGCGTCACGAAGTACTCTCGCACTTGTCTCTCTAGGTCCTCGACGGCGGCGGTCTCGGTGGTTGGATTTGGCCGGAACTGCTTCTCTAGGCATTCGGCAAAGATGTCGGCGCGGTCTGCTGCTCGAAATCTTGGTTTGCCGTCCCTGTCCAGCAGTGGGTTCACGGGTGACGGCTTCGTGGAGAGCTGTCTGCAGAGGCGGTGGACGCTGGGCGCGTAGTTCGCGCTTTCGCCGATCTCGGCGATGTGGCGTTCCCATCCTTCCGCGGCGTGGTCTCGCAACGAGTCCGTGACCCGTGTTGAGGCAGCGTTGAGTTCAGCCTTGATGGTTGGGCAGCGAGTCGTCTGCCACAGCCTCCGGAGACGTCGTTTTTCGCGGAGTTGGTTCTGGATGCGGGCGGGAAGAGGATCAAGTCTCCCTCGCACCCGCGCCTCTCGCGATGAAGCGTCCATGGCGTTCCGGATGCTGTTCACCAGTTCGGCTGTAAACTCTTCCACCTCCTCTGCAGTGAAGACGGGACGGCAAGGTGTGGACGCCTTCAGGTGCCGCGCGTACAGCTCCCAATCTGTGCGGCGGCGAGGCGTGGGCGGCGCAACTGTGGTTGGCGATTCCGACAGGACGAGAAGTATTGGCAGGTGGTCAGACTCGAGGTCGTACAGCACTTCCTGGGTGAATGGCTGTCTGAGGCCACGGTGCACGACGACGTCCAGGACATCCGCGCTGTGCAGCGGGTCATCCGGGATGCGCGTCGGAGTGTCGGGTCCCGACACTATGTAGCCGTGGGCCTCGGCGTCGTCGAAGAGTCGTCTTCCCTCGGGGCACATTCGGCTGGAGTTCCACGCGGGGTGCTTGCTATTGAGGTCGCCGGCAATGATGGTGGGCGTGTCCGGATCGAGCAGAGCTCGGATGTCGGACACGGCGAGCCGGGTTGCCGGTGGCTTGTACGCAGCGAACAGCCGAAGTTCGCTACCGGAGATTCTCAGCGCTACACCCAGCGCGTAGATGGAGCTCAGCGTGTTTGGAGGGATTTCTTGGTGGACGACTCTTCTTCGAACGAAGACAGCCAGTCCCCTGTAGGCGGTTCCCGTCGGGGACGTCTCGTCCTGTCGGTAGACAAAGTAGTTGGGCACCACGAAGTCTTCGCCTGGCCGCAGATGCGTCTCGCTCATTAGGAGCACGTCGATCTGTTGCTCCGCCAAGAATGCTCGGAGCATGCCGCGCTTCTTTGCGACTCCTCTGGCATTCCAGTGAACTACCCTGAGGGACGTCGGCCCAACGGGCCGCTCACTGCGTGCCGGTGCTGCGAAGGCTGCAGAGAAGCGTAGCAATTCGATCCGGTCCCGCTGCGATAAGCACCTGCAGCAGCTCGACGAGCTGCGCGGTGTGGTCGCCGGGGGTGGAAGAAGTGGCTGCGGCAGGTGTTGCTGCAGCGGGGGGCGGCTTCGAGCTTGGCGGAGCGGATGGGCGGGCGGTCGCTTCCGGGTGCACTGCTGCTCCCTCCTGGCGCTCGCGGAGTCTGCGTCCGCCCCTGCGTCTGCGCTTCCTCACGACGCGAGGACGTGCATCGTTGGCCTCAGCGGCCAGCGAAGTTGGTTTCTGCGCCTTCTGCCGGTCCGGTACCACGTGGGTCGCGGCGACCGTGCCCGCCTTCTTGTTGCGCATTTCACGCTGGAAGAAGGGGCAACGGACGTTGTTCGCCGTGTGGCTCCCCTTGCAGTTGGCGCAGGTCGGCGGCTCTTCGCGGGGGCGGGGGCACTCCTTGGCCGGGTGCTCCTCTCCGCAGCGGACGCAGGCGAGGATGCGGTGGCAGTGGTGCGAGCTGTGCCGGAACTGCTGGCACCGGTGGCATTGGGAGGGGCCCTTCTTCCCCCTCCAGGCTTCTATCTTCACTCCGGGCATATACAGCAGTTCGTCGACTGCGTATATGGCCGGGGTCAGGTTCGTGGTCTTCTGCACCTCTGCGAAGAAGATGCAGCCGGGTCGTCCGCTGCGCGCGCGGATCTGCTTTACGAACACCGGCGCGAAGCCCAGCTCGCGCAGTGCTGCTGAGATGTGCTCCGGGTCGGTGTCCGCCGGGAGACCGCGCACCGCGAACTTGGCGTTTTTCTCAGCTGGGAGGGAGTAGGAGAACCAGCTGATCTTCTCGCTCTTCTCGAGCGCTGACAGATAGCGCTGGACCAGCCGGTACTCCTCTTCTGATTGTGGCGAGAAGCGTACGCCGTTGCCGAACGGGCGTGCGCTCGGGGCGCGCCCCAGCTTCTCCCGCAGCTCTCTGAAGTGGCGCTCCCAGTTCGGGAGGCGCTCCACGACGAGGGGCGGGTAGCGGGGGCGCTTGTCGGCAGCAGCTGGGGTGGATGACTGTCCTGTGGTGGCAGTGGGCGGCGGCGGCGGCGGCGGCTGCATCTTCGCCATATTGGCATAGGATGCCGGTTTCGGATCCCGGTGCAGGCGCGGGTCGCGCTGCGGTAGCGGGGCTGCGGCGGCGCGGGGCGGCGCTGGAGTAGTAGCGGTGCCGGCCTCAGAGGCGCCACCCGCGGATATCGCGGTGGTAGCGCGCCCTGCGGCGGCGAAGGTTGCGGCGGCGACGTCGGCGGCGGCCGAAGCTTCGGCTGCGGCATCGGACGACGCAGAGAAAGCGGGAGCGTGGCTGTTACTGCCGACGGTTGACAGTGAAGTCATCGCCACGCTCACCGAGCTTTCTTGGGGTTGCGGTGTTGACGTTCGAAGGGAGTCTGCCGAGGAGTCGCCTGCCAGGCGGAACCTCTTCGCGTCCTCCTCTTCGGACGATGGGCTGCGGGCGCGCCGTCCGCCGACAATGGTGTCTGCGGTGACTGCGGCGGCAGCGGCGGGGAGGGGCGCAGCATCGTCAAAGTCCAGCGCATACGCCCTGCGGAAGTGTTCTTCTGCGGGCGGCGACGTGCGGAGGACTTCTGAGTAGGCGCGCGTCACCAGCGCCAACAACTGCTGGAACAGCTCGTCGTCGGCTCGGCTGGTTCGCTGCGCCCTCTCGACGATCTCGCGCACGTGGATGGCGCTGGGCGGACGGTGTGCGGATGTCAGCGGGGTAGTGGGGCCGGGGTCGGCGGGGGCGTCACCCTCCATGATAACTCATGGAGTCAATTCCCTCCGCGTCGGGTTTCAACTTGAAGCCCTTCGTCCTCGGCGTGTGCTGGCTGCGGCTTCCGCTGCGCTTGCACTTGGTGGTGGAACTGCGGTTTTCTGAGAGAGATCAGAGCTCGACGCGCGACCGTACGGCGAAACAACTCGGCTTCCCCGCGCACCCCTCGTCCGGTGAGACCCGCTTGTGGGAGGCCGGACTCAAGGTACACAGGAAAAGACGCGTTGCCCCGCGGTAAACTTGTTGGTGCTGGCGTCGACGCCGGGCAGTGCGTGCCCGGGCGTTCCTCGAGCCTGGCTTAGATGACTAAGCCGGCGAGAAACTTAACGAGTTGAACGATCCGTGCGCGCGCGAGTATAGGAGCTCTAGCGTGAGGCGACCGATTCGCGCGAGCTCTGAAACTGTCCTGTCCTGAATTCGAATGCGCGTGAGTTTTTATTCCTTTCCCCACTCCCGACTCAGGACCCATGTCCCTACCGCGTCCATTTGTTTATAACAGAAATGGTTACACTGATTAGCCAAGACCATCGATACAGCGATCCAAATAGGAAATATATATTTTATAACTTTCCAATCCTAAATACACGCATCAATGTGCTCACAATTATTCTCAAATGTAATCCTTTATAGTGTTTAAATAGTTTCATTACTAATTTCAATACCATTCATGCAAAATCAACCAAAATAATATCATTCATGAAATATTAAAACACCTCAGTCAAAACAAACAAGTATACCAAATAATTAATAAAATGTGATATAAAATTCATTTCATAATTAATAATATCTTAAAATATGTACTTTACAAATGGAGTTTGTGGCGAATTACGCCACAAACTCCATTTCTCTTCTCAATGCAGTGTAGCCTTTCAGCCATGACATCATTCAGACCAACAGCACGCTCGCTAGCAAAACAGGCCTTTCGTTGTTCGAGAGGTAATTCCCTATTTTTGACCAAGTAAAATGTTCATATATTGACCTACATATATTGATAGATGTTTGCTATAGCTACTATTTGTATGTGGGAGCAATATATGGTTCCCACAATACCCTGTGAAAATTTCAGCTGCCTAACTATTACGGTTCATGAGATACAGCCATGTGACAGACGGACGGACGGACGGACAGTGGAGGCTTTATAGTTTTTAGGGTTCCGTACCCAAAGGGTGCCAACGGAACCCTAAAAACTATAAATTGACGAGATGAATTTTACAAAACATTTTAAATCATAGGTTGTAGGTTTAAGGAATGTCAATTAGACATTTTTAGTGTTCATTAGCCATTTTTTTATCAAAAAAACCGGCCAAGCGCGAGTCGGACTCGCACACAAAGGGTTCCGTACCATCGTTTTCAAATCACGTTTTTTGTATGGACCCCCTTTAATTTTAATTATTTCTTAATCTTACCTATTTGTTGTTATATCGGCAAAATAAATACACACTCTGTGAAAATTTCAGCTGTCTATCTGTTACGGTTACTGAGATACAGCTCTGTGACAGACGGACAGACGGACGGACGGACGGACGGACGGACGGACAGCGGAGGCTTAGTAATAGGGTTCCGTTTTCACCCTTTGGGTACGGAACCCTAAAAACGTCAAGACACAAACTAGGTAATAGGATGCTGCATGGTTCGGAACTTACATACTGGAGGATGCTAGGGTTGGTACTATCGTATTGAATGAAATATGTCGAAGAGGCATTGAAAAATTGTACGTGTTCCCCTTACAGTTCAATATCGCCTTGCATATAAAGGGAATGTCCTCGCATGGCACCTAATTCCTTCGGGACTGTGGTGTTCAGGCTAATACGTGACAGTCATCTTAATAGCCATCAAATTCATTTCCATAGGAAAACTAACATAAATGAGCAATAAAACCAAATTAAAGAGAAGAAAATATGAATATGCTTCAAAAAGTTTTGATAAATATTATTAGGAAATAGTCGGGGAAAAAAAGTCTCTTCGCCGGGCTATATGGCGGATGCATCAACACCTCCCAGCCAAACTGTCTTAGTTTTTGCTGACAGCAAAATTACTGGATTGAAAACGCTACTCCTACGTTTATGGACCAATGTAGGTCCGGTCTATAAACGGTTCTTTTTGACCGACTTCAAAAAAGGAGGAGGTTCTCAATTCTTCTGTATGTTTTTTTTATGTTTGTTACCTCATAACTTTTGCTTGGGTGAACCGATTTTGATTTTTTAAATGAAGGCTAGTGCTTCCCAAGTGGTGCCATTTTAATTTGGTTAAGTTCTGACAATGATATCTATGAGAAAATCATATAACTCTTAAATTTGTATTAAGATGTACGCGACAAATGGGCGAATAACTCAATATAACGCCAACCGATTTCGGCGATTCCTTTTTTATTGGAAAGGACGTGTACAAATTAGTAAGTGTACTTCAGATTCACTAAAAATAAACAAATTAAAAAAATGTACAAAAAAAAAAAACCGACTTCAAAGAAAAAGCACTAAAAAGTAAAAATTAATTGCCATTTTTGTAGTTATGATTATTGTTATTTTTTTGAGTCTTTAACTTAGCCTAGACATGAGAAAGTCCATTCAGGAAGACTATTTCTAATCGTCTGCAGACTTAACGCAAAAGGAGTACCGTTGAGGCTGGTGCATCTTGTTTGCAAACAAAAATAAATAAGTTATTAAATGCAATAGTTCAAGCCAAAAAGAACACACATCACAATTTACATGGTAAACAAAAGAATAAGAAATTAAAATTAAATTAAATATATTATTTCGAGTCTGCCATTGTTGTTCCAAGTAATACTAATCAATAGAAGTCGTAGGAAAGAAAATATCACAATAACATAACCTATAATATTTAATTTAAAAACTTAGCACATATATACATACATACCTCACGGCGTTTTCCCGGAGGGGTAGGCAGAGATGATAGAGCGCAATAAGAAAATAATGATAAAATATGACAAATCCGAGTGCAGTGTACTGTCTATCGATGATGAATAAACAATAAACAATACGGTACTATCACAGCACACCTCTTTCGCTTTATCAACAGACATATATCTTTTCATACGTGCTCTACGATGACGGGTGCTACGTACCAGACCTTCACAAAGAATTACATCGATTTGGTCGCGGCACGTTCTTCTAGGCCGCCCGGGCACGAAACTTCCGCTCTGTAAATTTGCTCCGTCATTTTTTCGTCATCCATTCGTTCCATATGTCCAAACCATCTTAGCACTCCTTTCTCGATTCTAGTTACAACATCATTTTTCAATTGACATTGCTCTCTACCCCAGTCGTTTCTGAATGTGTCCGTTAGATTAATTCCTCAAACTTTCCTCAAGGAAAAGTAGAAATCTGCTGCATTTATTTTAGATTCGTACCTCTTCTGCCATACCGAGTCTCGCTTCCGTACATAAGTGTAGGCACCAATACACAGTTATGAATCGCCATCCTCGCTGTAGGCGTAATCTTGTGCTGGTCTATTACATAGAAAATAGTTTGAAGAAAAAAAAACTTCTTTTCCTCCAAACATTATTCTAACTGCATCGTGAAATACACCTTACATCTAATAACTCTTAAGTTGAACTTGACGTCGGAGAATGTCTCTTCCCGCCGCGTGAAAAGCCGTACCTACAATTTTTCAAACAAAAAAGTGAATCGGTATTGCTTTAGTCAGGTAATGTCCTTGGCCAACTGTTCTGAAGTAACGTCGAACCAATCGCAGCTAAATGCACCATACATCAAGCCATAACCGAGGATAGCAGTACAGTAATTTCTGCCTAGGAATACATTTCTGAGGAAATGGCAAATCGGCCAGCAGACAGAGTAGGTACGTAGGTCGAGTACCGTTAGTCGATCTTTCGTTTTTTATGCTTCATTCTAGCGCTGACCTCTCATTTCCTCCCACCATTGAATCTACTTACACCTACTTGCTTATTGAAACTTTCTCCTGCCGGCAATTAGAGCCAGCAGCCGGCTCGACATCCCGATTGAAGTAGATCGCCCTATAAATTCACGATCGCGATCCAAATTAAATCTCGCCTCATCAATCCCCTCCGCAAAAATACCTCGGTAGCCGGCAGGGAGGTAAAAAAGTCTCCGACACGCGCTCCGACCGGCTAGCGAGCAACACTAGCCGCCTCTCGCTCCCGCGCATCGCTCCGTCCCGCTCGGGTGGACCATTCGCCACCGCCGCGCCTCCGCCGCCAGTCGAGACACGTGCGCGATCGGAGCGGTCGTGTGCCGCCAGCGTTCTCGTCCGGCCGTCGCGTGTTCCGGACCTGTCACTGCGTTTGTTTATCAGTGAAATAGGCCGAGTGTGATGTGAGAAGTGGTACCCGCGTTGGAGGTTGGCGCGCGTTTGTTTGCGCTGTCCCGTTAGTTATCTCCGCTCGGGATGAGGTGAATGCTCGTGACACGGAGTCGGATCGGGCGGCCGCAGCCGCGTACCTATAGGCGCCCGAGAAAGTGCAGTCACATCATATCTCCCGATTGCAATCCCGCTCTTTTCGAAATGCGTCGATTTTGATTTTTTGTCGATGACGAGATAGATTGAATCAGCTGATAGCAAGGTAGGTACAAAGTAGATACTACATACGTGTTGTGTGCGAGGTTGTGTGCGTGTTTATAGTTATCGCTTTGAATAAACACACCTACCTAACTACTTATGTGTCCATTAGTTAGTCACAAAAAACTATCACCACTCCAAAGCAAACATTGCAGGTACTGGACTAACTTCTTAGGTATATTCAATGCATATTCATATTTCTGCCTACCAGCTTATCAGAAACAGTATAACTACATAGGGTAGATATAATATGTATGTTTGAACTAAAATAGGTATTCATATTATATTTGGAAACAATACATTTGATGTGGAGTGCCCCCCGAAAAATTGAAAGAAAAAAAAACAATTGTTTGTGCCTGGTGCCTCTCCAGGCCACTCCCTCCTAAATGTGTCCGTGGCCTGGTCGCCAAAAAGGCCTGTTATTCGATAAAAAATAAGAATACGCTTATTCTTGAAAATATTTTCCCACCTAAAAGCTACCATACAATTCTGGCATCTCTCTAAACCCATTGAAAACCTCGTTGAAAACACATTCTACATTTCACATCCCGTCTAGAAACGGTGCAATAGACAACTTCCTAGTAAGCAACGAGAGAAGAATATATAGACCTGGAGTGTATGTATATTAAGGTGGCCCATCCCGCTCATCTCCCCATACAAAAGGGGAAAGAAGATCACGCCCATATTTCTTGTCAGAGATCTTAAATTTTGCTCAAAATAGCTTTATTTGATCGAACTAGATGTCTGATGACCATTGGCATTGTAAAATTGTGTTTGGTTTCTAAGTTATAAGGTCCGAAAGTTCGCATTTTTCGCGCGTTTTATACAATAACTTTGGAGGTGGATTACGCAATGATAAAGTAAGAACATCTTAAAAAGATTAGTCATCAGACATAGCTTATTTAATCAAGATTTATAATCTATTTGGTTTTGATTAGATTTTTGACTACAGTGGTCGTGGTTTACTTTTAGCTATAAGTCGTTTTGAAATTAAAATGTTCGTATATCTTACCAAATCATACACTATGCACATTGTCTTTTTTGTGGACAGGTTGCATCTTCCTCATCACGGAGCCTGTCTTATTCTTTGAAACAGAGAAGGTCCCAAAGCGCAACAGCACGGTTTTGTACCGTACCCGCAATTGAGTTAGGCCCGCCGGGTTGGGCCGCCTTAAAGGTCCTGCATCATTCCAAAAGTATTTATTTAGCACAAGTAGGTACCTTCTTAACTTTAATAAGGTAAATACTATGGTCTTTACCTTATCAGATTTATCACACTTTCCACAAAAATGTTTAATGCATTTCACGATCCAATATGAAGCCCCGCTTAATATGTGAATTTGTCTTCGAATTTACCGTAATTTACCAAATATTAACAACAAATAAAAACTACCATATTCATAGATTAGTATTTACGTAGTAACTTAGTATGTAGAATCGACAATGAAGGAAGGATACATGAATTAAACCAAAACACCGATTTAAAGAACTTCTTAACTTAGCACAGTACCCAAAAAATATGATAAAAAAAGAGCAACAAAATCCAAATCACTGCAATTAACTAGCAACAAATTATCCATCTATTACCGTTTTAATTGGCAGTGGCTAAGTTCACACTAAGTTAGCAAAGCACCCGATTTTTTTTAAATAAAAAGAGCAAGAAATTCAAAATCACCGTAACTAATTAGCAACAATATCCGCCTATTCGCGTTTTGATTGGCAATGGGTGCTAAAATGAAGTAAACAAAACACAAACAAACAAATGTAATGAAAAGAGCAACCCAATCAAAATCACCGTAACGAATTAGCAACGAATTATCCACCTATTCGTGTTTTGATTGGCAACGGGTGCTTTGATAAGTTCATGCTCATGAGGGAGTACTGTCAACCGTCAGAATAAGGATTGGAATGTTCAGGAATGAGACTTAGTTGGGATGACTAGCTGGACTTCGGATTATTACATTTACGTGTGCTTAGGTTTAGGTTTAAAGTTTTTGTTTGCTATAAATTAAGCATATTTAACGTTAGTGTGTTCTAATTTGATGAATTTGTATGTTTACGTCAATATACAGTCTCACCGAATTCTGCGGTGTGTGATCATGCTTACAATAAAGCAGATTTCGAATAACAAGCTTACTTTTTATTTATTTATTTTTTATTTAAGAGAATTAACAGCGGTAACATAGGTACATACGAACACATTCTAATATAATAAGACATACTATTTATGCTTATGCTACCCCCAAAAACAATTCCCATTTATTACCATTAAGTACGAACAAGAAAATGTAATCAATATGAGTCGCTATCAGACCTCTTTGAATTTTTACCTTTTGCGGTGGAAACTCTTGGTGCGTGGTCATCCGAGTCCTTAGCTTTCGCAGATGTACTTGGAAAACTCTTAAGAGAGACCTCGGGCGATTCACGCTCCAAAATGTTGTTTGTTCGCCGCATAAGCATTGAAATTTAAAGAGGAAATGCTATAAGTATTTTAGGGACAATGGCTGCCTCGGCAGACCTAGAGGAGATATTTTATTTATAATGCACATACTTTTTTTTTTTAGGTATGTATGTATTTAATAGGATAAAAGGATAAACAGAAATAAGGAGACAAAATACAGAGAATATAAAACTAAATAATTAAATTAAAATAAATATACATACTATATTCTCTATATGAATTTTCATTATCAATATACGTTATTGTTCACAATATAATAAAGAAAAACGTTTAAAAACGAACTAAAAAGTAAACCAAATAAAAGGCCCAAGATTTCAACTTAAAATCAACCTGCATGAACAGGCTTCCGAGGCAGAATACACACCATTTTGTATCAGCTATATTGACGTTAACCAGCTAGGCGACAGCTCCCGGCCGCGCAGTTTCTCTGTGATGGCGGACGGCTCACACACTGGGCTCACGGCAGCGGCATCTCGCCGGAATGTGCGTGCACTGCGGACGGACAGGCGCCTTATTTACATACCTATTGTATAGACAATAGATAGACGTTAGAGACAATGGATTGTTTACTTGGTACCACCCCGTCCCGCTCCACGCCAGCAGTCTGTGTTAAATGTATTTATATACCTTTTCTCTGTATATTTGTTAAATAGTCGCGTCTGTGACGCCTTTTCGTGTCTGGTGCACGTATCGAATCAATGTAGTAGCAGACGAGGGTTAGTCGCAGGAATGTCTCCTGGTATGAGCGGTAATGCATTTAGGTATTTTTCAATAGACATAATTGACGAATTAATTTGGATTCTTTAGTTAGATGCAGGTAATTTGGATGCTTTGGAGGCACGGAGATTTTGGGGGTAACGGAACAGCCCACATTTCTATGGTATCGCCGTAACTTTGTGCTCTAAACTAAGCGCTATCAACCAAATGCAGCGTACCTGGCTCATATCTAAAAATAAAGCAACTGGTCCTCAGTATTATTATTTTCCTCGTTTTTATTAGGGTTCCGTACCCAAAGGGTAAAAACGGAACCCTATTACTAAGCCTCCGCTGTCCGTCCGTCCGTCCGTCCGTCCGTCCGTCCGTCCGTCCGTCCGTCCGTCCGTCCGTCCGTCCGTCCGTCCGTCCGTCCGTCCGTCTGTCGCAGGGCAACTCTGGCACAGTATCTCGTGAACCGTAATAGGTAGGAAGCTGAAATTTTCACGGAGTGTGTATTTATTTTGCCGCTATAACAACAAATAGGTAAAATACAATAATAATAATTATTAAAGGGGGGCCCCATACAAAAAATGTGTTAAAATATTATTTTTTGTTAAATCTTGTACGGAACCCTTGTGTGCAAATCCGGCTCGCACTTGGCCTGTTCTTAGCCGAGTGAGGTGCCGGTGGAGGTAGCACAGTGGTTAACCCCGAGCAATCTGAAGTGGGTGTGCCAGGATACGAATTAATTTGATCCAGAGTTCCACATAAAAATGTAGTCAGACTGGAATTTCTCAAGAACTAACCACCCTAGAATAGTCCCCAAAGGTTTCTTCTCTTGATAGTTTCATAATTTGTCGTACATTTTTAACCGACTTCAAAAAAAGGAGAAGGTTATCAATTCGTCTGTATGTTTTTTTATTATTATGTTTGTTACCTCATAACTTTTGCCTGGGTGAACCGATTTTGATGATTATTTCTTTAAATGATAGCTAGTGCTTCCCAAGTGGTCCCATTTTAATTTGGTTAAGTTCTGACAATGATATCCATGAGACAATCATAAAAGTCTTAAATTTGTATTAAGATGTGCGCGACAAATGGACGAATAACTCAATATAACGCCAACCGATTTCGGTGATTCTTTTTTTATTGGAAAGGACGTGTACAAATTAGTAAGTGTACTTCAGATTCACTAAAAATAAACAAATAAAAAAAAATTAACAAAAAAAAACCGACTTCAAAGAAAAAGCACTAAAAAGCAAAAAATAATTTCCATTTTTGTAGTTACGATTTCTGTTATTTTTTGAGTCGGTGTCAGCCAAGGTTAGGTTAGGTTAGGTTAGGTTAGGTTAGCTTAGGTTAGGTTAGGTTCTCTTGATTGGCGCAGCGCGTGCCCGGCTGACGCCGACTCAAAAATAACAGAAATCGTAACTACAAAAATGGAAATAATTTTTTACTTTTTAGTGCTTTTTCTTTGAAGTCGGTTTTTTTTTTGTTAAACTTTTTTTCAACATTGTAGATATTCTAATTGGTAATATCTTGATGAAATATGAATCCTTCCAATCCGCTACTTAATTCTTTTTGTACATATATTTGAATGTTTTTGCGTCTCATCGCTTTGAGAAAATAGGTCGCAACAGACAGATATTCGGACTGGTGCATGAGTGAACATAAAAGGGTTCTGTATTTCCCTTTCAGGTACCTACAGAATACTTATACAGTTGCATTAAAAACACAGACTGTGATAAGTCAATGGATTTTCCACACAGTTTGTAAAGCTCTCCTTTTAAAGTCATAATTAACGTGTCAATCTAATTCTCTTATTTGAAAGATTAATGTAGAATGATTGGAGTTTTGAAGGAAAACTGAAGAAAAAGGAAATCCGAAGAAAAACTTTTCTCTTGGCGGAGTTCTGTATTATTCGAGATTGTTTTCTTCCATTTTCTTCGAAAGCTTAATCACGCCCAGAGCCGCTGTCAAAAAAAAATACAGCAAATGTTTGTCAGGATTCCACCTAGAGGCTTCCAATACTAAAGTTATTTTTTCTATCCTATGAACTAAATATTATTTTTTACTAGAAAAGGTTCACTTCGAAGTAAAGTTATTGCCCTGTGACCCACTGATAACTTAGAAAATAGATACCGCAGCAAATTTAACAACAGATGGCGCTTACCACTTGATCGTCGAAACACGAGGTTTCTACATCGCACTGTCGAAATATCCAAGACTGTTGTGACAAATACAACATCCAAATAACGATTGCACGAGAGCAGCTGCCCAGCCGTTGGTCTCAAGTACTGACCCACCTCTTCATCTCCATACTATTTAAATATCTCAATAGTTATGGATGCTCCATAATCCTGGAGCACTCGCGTCTCCTCTTCTATTAATTAGAACAGAGGCCTCCATTATCATTCCTTCGATCAATCACATAGGAAATGACAAGGCGATATTGATATACTTAATGACCCCCCAAGCGCTTTATACCTCTCTCTCTTTCTCATCGCATCACTTCTATCTCCTTGCGTGCACATGACCTATTTCCCCAGATATCGGCCGCCAGGGCCGCCCCCCCTCGACTCTTGTCGAAAGAATTCGGTCTGCGAACTGTGGATATGCTAATGTAATGCCTGCCTAGAACAACACCATTTTATTACTGGACTAAAGAATGGATTTTTTCTTAAACAATTTTGTCAAAATTACTTTAGATCCAAATGTTACCTGCACAGACCAAGGGGTTACTCTTGAAATTCATATTTGACTCACCGGTGAGTCACAAAACTTTCTCATTCATGAAATTACAGCCACGAGTCACGCCCTAGTGTTGGCCCTTTCTAATTATTCTTATTAGAGTGCGATGACATAACACAACATTTTTCAGTGATGAAATGAGGCGAAATTAGCGTTTGTAAACGTTTCACTATTATCTGTGAACTGAACTCGTGAGGTTGGGTACATAATTACGAGCATAATTATAATGTACAGTCAACTAGGCAGTCTGTGGACACCTAAATACAATTGCGTAAGCTTCTGCGTCCCAAATGTCTCGTCTCTCCGTCGGATTAGGTCATAAGATTACAAAGAGGTTGATTACAATCTGAACTATAATCAGTAGGTACCTATATTTCAGAAATAGGTACCTGCATAACTAGACCAGGAAACCAAAAAACATATTTTTTTACTTTATATGTAACTAGGTCCCTTCCCTTGATTCCCTTTAGTCCCTTTCCAGAACCTTTCCACCTCCACAACAGACGTGCGAGGGCTCCGGTTGACTCGAGGTCGTGTTGTAGAAATTCCAGTTACAACCGACGCGACGCGGTCACGGCTGGCCGCCGAACGTGAATGCCACAGAATTCGTTCGGCGGATATAAAAATCCAGCGACTTCCCAACAATGAAACTCGTGTTGCAACCACGGAGGTTGCCTCATTGCCAGATAAGATAGTAGGTACGCGTCTTAGTCCGTAGTCTTATCACAAAGCGAAGCGAGGGACTATGCCCTTTTGTGTTTGCGAGGAATGTCTTGGAAATTAGTTATAATTACGTGTATCGATTGTAAATATACATTAAGGACATACAGAAAGGGCACGTTTTTTTTATTTATTGCATTGATGCACGCGATACATTCTTATTAAATTGTAGCGACCAGACCATAATTCGCGAATAAACTCGGGCCAGTCTCCAATCGAGTCGATTCATCCTCTAAAAATATACAGTTCCCCAGTGTTGTGATCGCACCAAATGTCAACGCGACATGTTGCGAAGTACTAGTCGGTGAGAGCGAGTGAGTGTTCAAGATGGCGGCAGGTGTCATGGCAACGGCCGCGATGGCGGTCGCGGCTCTGCTCGCGTCGGCGCTCTCGGAGCGGCACACCGGCGGGCATGACCGCCTCGGGCACTACACGCCGACCTGGGCCGTGCATGTGCCCGGAGGACGCGCGGAGGCGGACGCACTTGCAGCGGACCACGGTTTCGTCAACCTTGGAGAGGTGAGCATTTTCATCATGTAGGTACTAGCCTATTTCTCATTTCAGAATGTAGAGCTATTGACCGAATAGATCTATTAGAACATTGACGGCACAGGCGGACGCAAGCGCAGGGCGCAACCGCAGCAGGTTTGTTGCAGAAGGATTCATATATGTGTTTGCGGCTCCAGAGATTTAAAATGTGGACAATTTGCCCTCTTTTACCCCCCTTAACAGTTGAATTTTAAAAAAACCTCTCTTACTGAGTAATCTCACGCTAAAAGAAAGTTACTGAAAATAAAAAAAAACACATTTCTGGGTTCGGTGATTCCGAAAATTCGTTGTTTGTTTGAGTACCGAACTACTGAACCAATTTTGATAAAACGGGACCCTAATACTAAGCCTCTGCTGTCCGTCCGTTAGCGGGCTGAATCTCATGAACCGTAATAGGTAGACAGTTGAAATTTTTACACAATGTGTAGTTCTATTGCCGCTAGCATACTATAACAACGAATAGAAAAAAAATAAGGGGGCCCAACCAGAAATGTGACGTTGATAATTGTATGTATTTAATGGATACGACATTAGCGTTATTTCGTTAATTTCAGTTTCAGCGACATCTACATTTGAAGCATGTGGTTATCAGATTATTTTAAAATTCTCAACACGTTTTGGCAACTAGGTACTTGAGGAGTGTAATAACACGTTGCTACGGGCCTAGAACAATAATTCGTGTTCCTGAATTGATTTCCGAATAGAACTGAATCTCTCACCTTCATCTTCCTCCAGCTGTATGTTTAGGCAACACCTATTCTAGATAATTATGTAATTTTATATCCCTCGTTATCATTTTATTATGTTCCACCGCTTATCTCATTTCTATTCGGAATAGCCGACAGCACCTTTATCTGGCATACCATTTTCCCTACTCTAATCTACCGACTCCCGAAGATGTCGTTTTGAAATGCGGTTCTCTCGTTTGGTTGTGCGATTGGAGACATATCGGAAGACTAGAGGCTTCTTTGATGTCCTTGCGCTTCGTACACATCGGGCGCGGTGCTCGCGGCTGCGACACGAGGCGAGGAGTCGCCATCTATGTGCAGCGATCCAATCAGCCGACGCAATCGAAGCGCTCGCTGGAACGCCGCCGCCGCTGGCGCGCTCAAAGCTTCTTTTGTGCCATTGAAAACTTGTAGACGGCTACACACGAACGCCTATACCGCTATGTGCTACTGTCGAACACATTTATTTTTAAGGCTGTTCCGACCCATGTAAAGTTTTTTGCACACATAACAAAAAAGTATTGCACTTTAAGCCACGAATTAATAATAAAAGTTTAATATAGTCATATTACTTGCAGCGAAAACAATTTCACAATTTCCGGATTATTGGTTTTGTTACAATTTATTTAAATACGATTTTTATTTAACAGCGCCATCTAACTGTGTAAAACTTCTAATCGGCAATTACAACGAAACCATTAAACCTGAAATTGTGAATATGTTTTCGCTGCAACTACTATGGCTATATTTAATATTTTTGACGAATTCGTGCCTTAAAGTGCAATACTTTTTGCGTTCTGTGTAAAAAAAACATTGTATGGGTCGGAACATCCTTAACAGTGCAACTATGTTAATGAATGAATGAATGTATAATCGACCGTAAAGCAAGGACACATTACAGAAATAGACCAGTCAAAATAAAAAAATGGTTATACAGTAGGTGGTAAAATTGGGCAATACGCGCGAATGGTATGTTCTATGGTATGTAATGATATGTCAACAATATTTTTTTGTTAAACGAAATTCGTTGTACTTTCTTTTAAATAAAAACCGGTCAAGTATGAGCCGGACTCGCACATGAAGGGTTCCGTACCACCGTACAAGATTTAACACCATAAAATCACGTTTTTTGTATGGTGGCCCCCCTTTAATTCTTATTATTATTTAATTTTACCTACTTGTTGTTATAGCGGCAAATACATACTCTGTGATAATTTATGCTGCCTACCTATTACGATGCATGAGATACAGCCCTGTGACCGACGGACGGACGGACGGACAGCGGAGTCTTAGTAATAGGGGTTCCGTTGGCACCCTTTACGGAACCCTTAAACATTTGTTGTTTTAATTACGCCCTTATGGGACTGAATGCAATCAGGTGCTAACACCCCCTTAAGGTGGGCCATCCCGCTCCACTCCCTATACAAACGGGGAAAGAAGATCACGCCCATATTTCTTGTCAGAGATCCAAAATTTTGCTCAAAATAGCTTAATTTGATAGAACTGGATGTCTTATGACCGTTGGCATTGTACAATTGTGTTTGGGTTCTACGTTTTAAGGTCTGAAAGTTCGAATTTTTCGCGCGTTTACGCGTAACAATAACTTTGGAGGTGGATTACGCAATGATAAAGTAAGAACATCTTAAAAAAAAAAGATTAGTCATCAGACATAGCTCCTTTCAAGAAAATTTAAAATCAATTCAGTTTTTGTTCAATTTTTTACTAAAGCGGTCGTGGTTTACTTTTAGCTAGAAGTCGTTTTGTAATTAAAATGTTTGTAAATCTTACCAAATCAAACACTATGCGCATTGTCTCCTTTGTAGACATGTTGCATCCTCCTCATAACGTAGCCTGTCTTTTTTTTTTAAACATAGAAGGTCCCAGAGCGCAATAGCACGGTTTTGTAACGAGCCAGCGAATGAGTTAGTCCCGCCGGGAAGGGACACCTTAAGTAGTTTTTTACAACGCGAGTCCACTCGCCGAGACGGACAAAGAGGCTGGCGTTCGTGAGAAATCTCTTCCCCCGAAACAATATGTCACCGCGACTCGCTGGAGCGGGACCGGCGGGCGCTCCCGAATATGACGGGGTCGGAGGAGTTTCCGAGGAAGCATAAATCAAAAAGATTCCTTACAAGATGGAATGCGGGGGCATGTTGGACAAACAATGGGCCGGAATATTGCGGTCGGGCCTCCCTTCGCGGATGAGAAATGCGACATCGCCACTGCTTTATTAATTGATCCGAGTAGTTTTGAGCGGCCCGTAGCTCAGGAGCGCGGGGACTTGCCTTTGCATGCCAGATGCCGTGGGTTCAAATCCCAACCCCGTTCAAGCACCACTCCGTGTTTTCCATCCGGTTCAATGGAGCCGTGCTCGTAAAGGTGCCGGCATGGCACCTATTTCGTTCGACGATCGGTTGTGTTGATCTAATACTATGCGTGGCATTAGCCATCCATGTCATGTTCTATAGGAAAAATATGTAGGTTAGCCACACGGATCTGTGGTGAGCCAGTAAACAATGCTTTCATGCTAACGTCAGTCAGCGTGTTTGCGTCCACTGCTGGACATACGCCTCTCCAATTTTCCTCCAGTCCTCTCGGCCTTCAGCGGTACGGAACCACTGCTTTCCGCCGGCGCACTTGCTAACGTAGTTTAGAAATAATGCTTCTAAATTAATATCAGTAATCAGGCTAATATCACTCCATTTAATCCATAAAAAAACCCCTAAAAGAAATGTATTTATTTTCCAAACTTTGCAAAGCAGAAGTTTATGAGTACTACCGTAGGTACCACAAGCAGTATATGTGTTCTTTGCCACAGGGCTGGATACTAGTGCTTGCATAACATAGTATGTACATGTGATGAAGAAAGGTAAACGTGCAATGTCTTAACCATGGTCTGAATAGTAAGTTACCTGCAGTGCTCGCGCGAGAGCACGCTAGACGTATATTTGCATAACACCAGTCTAGACAACGATATTGGAAGCATGAGGTAAACGTGCTCAAAATACGAGACAATATTTCGCCATATCTTTGCATCTAAAGATCGGTCAGTTGTCTAGATGTGAACAGCCCGATATTTCATGTCATTACACCGCAAAAACAAATGCGAGACTCGATGCGAGATCCCTTTAGTTGGTCATATTGATGTCGGATCTTGAAATAGTATTTTAATACATTCAGCCGTCTTTACGCCGATAATCTGGCACAAATAACTTACAACAGAAGCGTAATTATTGGTAATCTCCATGGCTGCCAAATCGTTTTGTCTTATTTCTAGTCCTCTCTTTGTCCCGCGACACGAACGCAGCGAGACGTCTGTTAAAAAATAATTGAAGACTTCTAGAAACAGAATGTTGGTTCCATATTTGAATTTTGGCAGTCCCGTTGAGACGCCATTTTGGAAGCGTATAATAAAAATGTGATTTGCGTTGACGTAATACAAGGAAAAAAGGTTGTGTTTTAGTTTTACTTGTCACCTGTAACTTCAAATTTGTAATAAAATAAATTCTCGAGCTAACACACGTTAAAATTTCTGTAGCCGGAGTGACGTGTCCATACATGCACCGCGTAATAATCTATGGTACATCTTTTCTTCTACCTCAGTTCTCTTTACTACCGTTCCTTGCCGTATGCCACTTACAATTTCACATATAACTTAAATTTTCTAGAATTTTTCTCAGAATTTCGCTGGGCTAATAAAGAACTCACGTCATACAAATATGACGTGAGCTTTTTATTAGCCTCGCTTCTTGGTTAAAGCAATTTAATCAATTCGTGTTCTTCAACGTTTCCACTCTTTGAGGATCTTAGCTTTTTTATTTATTACATGTGTTGAAAACGGAATTTGATCTACAATCGATTTTTTCCACCAATATCACCTTATTCTTTTCACGCGGTGTTTCCAGGGACTGATTTTCAATTTTGTACCAAACATTACAATGGCAATGTTGGAAATATTCAGTAAATAACCTCCAGAGTTTTTTTTCTCGGAAGAAAATTCAAATATTCCTGCATCGGCGTTAGATAAAGTAAGAAATACCTACTCTGATACTCTGGTACGAGTTAGAAAAGTAAGAGGATATTTTTTTTTATGCGACCTGAGTGGGCAGTCTGAGTTCTCACCGAAATTGGCGTTTACGGCAAACCGATCGACTGGCGTTTTCTCCAAACTCCATACAAGTTTTTACTAGATATTCTGTGGTTTTACTTCTTCAAGCTGTCAAAGTCAAACGCGGACTTCCGATTTGTATGAAAACGCGGAGTGGACGTAAACGGCAACGTCGACGTATTTACGGCAACGTTGAGTAAGCTGTGAAATCAAACTCGGACTCGCAAATGTTAGTTCGCTTAACGCCCGCTGCGCGCGCTCTTCAATTTCTCCATACATTTAAAAACGCCAGTCGTTCGGTTTGCCGTAACGCCAATTTAGGTGACAACTTAGACTACCGGCTCTGACATGGATGGCTAATACTACACAACCAACGTTATGATCACAGAAATCGGAATATATTTCTGTGGTTATGATATACCAATACACCACATTCCCAAATGAATTAATTAGGTGCCATGCCAGGACCTTCCCTTATGAGCACGGCTACATTGAACTGGGGAATCTGGGGAATCTTCGAACTTATTTTATTTATTTACACAAACATGTGCAGATAGAACAGTTTACAAGAACTTAAATTACTAACAATAATAATACATGCACGCAAATAAGATCGACAATTAATTAGTTCTTGTACGACGAACGATACCTCCTAAACTGGCCTTGCGGCTGTATCATAGGTGGTAATGACTCTTAGGTTACTATTTACCATTGATCTGACTCTGTGCAAAAAATTATGAACGACAGATATTATGTGTTCAGACAATGTGGGTAATCAGCGACAGATTCGGTTGACCGGGTGACCGGACAGTCTGCATGGAAAACACGAATAACTTTTTTTTCTTTTTTAGGTTTCTGTAGCCCACAAATAAATGATTGACGAGCTAAAATAATGAGGAATATCGGAGGAACTGAAAACTAGGTACCGACAATCGTTTTCGACAATTGTGTACAGCATGGATTGAGATTACTATCTGGGAACTTTAATCAATATTGACTGTTTCATGGCATTTGCTCGTCTTATCCAATCAGACTGATTGCGAATTGTATTATAAATCATCCCATTATGAGATTGGCTCAAAGTCGAAACCCCATGTTACACTGTATTCAGGCCGTCTCTGTGTAGGTAGTACGGCACTTGGGGCCATGTTCGCCTGGCGTCAGTCTAAGCCAATTATTGTTTCGCATATTTTTTTTTTATGCAACCCGACATGGATAGCTAATACCACACGACTACCGTTATGATATTAGCCCAATACACTAAATTCCCGAAGAAATTAGGTCGTTTAAAAAAAAGATTATAGTAAACTCGTTAATATTTTTGATACATTATTTTATTTACTATCCAGACCAGATATTATCCAGAGAGTTGTGGGATTAAAGTTGTTTGGTTATGATCACGCCACCCCCACACTTTGAATCCAAATCAGCTAATGTTTGCCGATAGTTAGAGTGGAAATAGATAGATGGCGCTTTAGTTTTACCGCAATCATGTATATTTTATCCTTCGAAAAGTAAACAAAACTAAAATTCGTTAGCCTATTACGAGGTCTAGTCTGAGAGCAATCACCCATGCAAACAAACACGTGTGCACGCCTCCACACAGAGGCCCTCGAAAAATGTATAGCGAAACTACGCTTTGCTCCGTTAAGGCGGCACTCAAAACGTGAAAAAAAAATGGATTTAAAAATATTGTTGAATTATTCGTAAATACAATCTGTAAAAAATAAATGTCATACTATGAAAACTACAAATCTAGCGTTATAATTACTTTGCAACTATTAATAAGGTGTAAAAAAAGTCCATACATAAAGCGTCACTTACTTCAAAATACAATTTTCTTGAGAACAGCTCATCGTTTTGATATGAAACTAATGTAAAAGTATAGATTTTGATGTTCTTTAGAATTGTAGCATTATTGTTTTTTATTCTTGTTTCTACAGTGCGGAAATGAATAAAAACAGATATCTTACATGCATGCAACGGTTTCTGCCACGCGACTCTGACTCTTATTTACTATGGCCTATATGAGTGTTGTTTCCGCCTTAAGAGTATGACAAGTTTTGCTGTGGCTTATGACAAACCTACTGCGGCGAGCGTCTTGAGTGTTCCGAAGGTATTTCGTAGCAGTCCAATTCTCCACATTATACCACAATGGTAATATGGCCAGTTACATTAACGTCGAGTCGGCCATTTTTGCTAAATTAAAATTTAAATCCTTTCTTTATTGGCAACATAAACAACAATGAGTTACAATTAATTTACAAAAGTCAAAAAGCAAATTGAATGGCATGATTAATCCTCTATCTATTTTGACTTCAACTTTCGTGTAATACGTAAGAACGATTACCCTTCTCGGTGTGCCGACATTAAAATATATGACTTGTACACGGTGATAAAAACCGGCAGGTGCGAGTCGGACTCGCACACGAAGGGTTCCGTACCATCGTACAAGATTTAACACTAAAAATCACGTTTTTTGTATGGGGCCCCCTTTCATTTTTATATTTTTTAAATTTAACCTATTTGTTTTTATAGCGGCAAAATAAATACACACTCTGAAAAAATTTCAGCTGCCTACCTATTACGGTTCATGAGCGGAGGCTTAGTAATATGGTTCCGTTGGCACCCTTTGGGTACGGAACCCTAAAAAGTGTAAGGCTGGATTTGATTTCACACGATCCTTATTCTTTAACCTTATTACCTACTCACTATTCTAGTCACGATGGAGGAATACAATTCGAGGAAACGCACTTTTCACCTCTGAGGCATTATTTGATGCAATTTGGTTTTCTCAGCGTCAAGTTTTGGTTTGTCCATTGTCGTTTTCGATTTCAACGATGCCTAGCGCTAGCGATATCTGTATTTTCACGAATAGGGTCGCAGTTGCCCGCGAATAGAGGACCCTTTTGCGGATTACACGGAGGATGGGCGAGTCTCGAGTGGGGTCCATCCATTTTCCAGCCCGCGTCCGCATACAAAATGCTCTCCCGAAAATAATTTTCTTCCGAATAGAATGGACCCTTTTATGACGACAAATTTGTATGAACATGGATGTAGGTACAATGTGCGCGCATTCAGAGTTACTGAATCTTGTGTTGGGAAGAGCGCGATTTTCGCTCTTTTTACCTGTCCGTCAGGATTACTGGAACGGAGAAGGTCCTCTTGAATAAGGTTCCGTCGATGCAAATGAACCTTTTCTATTACAGTTGTAATATCATCTCTTTGACTCAGCACCGAAGAAGAGAGAGGAAAAGCAGTATTGAGTATACATCGTCAGTGCGTACTGCACATCATCTATAGACTAGGAGGTCGCGACAAAAATGGTAACGATAACGTAAATGTCTGAAACTGGGTTCACATCATTAAGACCATCCCTCTGAAGCTAAATGTGTCAGTCTGCCTGACCGAAGTGGTTGACGTTACATAGATAAAGCGCTTAAAAAAGTTGTTATGGTGACAAAAAATATTTATGATTAGGTACCTAAATGGCTGCAAATAATAAAGCATGAAAGCAGCAGTACATATCCTCTTAGCATTACAAAAACTGAACAAATCTTTGGTTGCATTTCTTAGTTATAGGCGATTTAGGTTCCAGATATAACTTTAGGTACATTATTTAATTAAAAAATCGACTGGTTATTATTGTGTAATTAATAGGTATCAATGTTACGTAGGTATCAATGTAACGTTAGGTATCAAATGTATGGTACATACCGACATCTATTTTATATAGCCAATCTAGGTAACGCAACCACTTGGCGCAGGCAGACCGATACATTTATAATCAGAGGGTTGGTCTCTAACACATGAACCAAGATTCAGCCATTTACCTTATCGTGACCAAAAATGTCGTGACCTCCCGGAATACTAACCTTCGGAACACAGCCTGAGTTGCTTTGCAGACCACCATCGCTCACAGCCACAATCTTCGTCAACGGCGGAGTACTTCATACTGACAGTTCCCTACTGACCGCCGCCGGCACGGGAATTCCCTGAAGATGGATCAATTGTTTGGTCCGAAACGTCGTCCATCAACCAGCGGCCCGTTGCTTATAACTTTCTTTAAGAATTGAAACTCTAATCTTTTTCAAGCCTTCTACGTAAAATCTTAATTTTGCTCTCCATCAAGTGTGCTCATGATAAACCCTTGTTTCGTGTTCCCAAACGTGTTTGGAACGACCGAATTCACTTCAATTTGCGAAGCTATGTACAGGTACGCACCATACCAGCGGATTGGCGGACTGTAATGCCAGTACTTTTTTTAGGGTTCCGTACCCAAAGGGTGAAAACGGAACCCTATTACTAAGCCTCCGCTGTCCGTCCGTCTGTCACATGGCTGTATCTCATGAACCGTAATAGGTAGGCAGCTGAAATTTTCATGGAGTGTGTATTTATTTTGCCGCTATAACAACAAATAAGTATATAAAAAATAATCAAAATTGAAGGGGGTCCCATACAAAAAACGTGATGTTTTTGTGTTAAATCTTGTACGATGGTACGGAACCCATCGTGTGCGAGTCCGACTCGCACTTGGCCTGTTTTTTCCAAGTTTGAAAACCCCCACGTTAAAGGTCTGAGTACTAAGAAACTAGTAAGGAGTAGTAAGGAAGGCACTCGCTGGCAGACAGTTCAATACCTTGGCGGTGCCACAGATTTAAAAAGGCTGCATTCTCGTATGTCTGTTAGCAGTGCTAATAATAGATAATAGTAATAAAAACTTAGAATCCACCGCAGTGTACTGTGGTCTAGATGATGAATTAACAATAAACAACGATATGTAGCAGGATTGATCCCGCCCGCTATGAACGAATGATGGTCGAAGCGGCAATGAAAACTGACCGTGTTTTCCATCTAGTATAATAGTAATTAAGGTTCTGCGTGTCACCTATTTTTTAGCCAGTATCCATGACGTTTGGGCTAATATGTCATTTAAGTTCATAAAAAAAGTTAGAAAATAGCTGATATTGTTTTTAAAGAGATTCCTGTATCGGGGCAAAACACTGCATATTTTTAAAAATAATTTGGACTTGTACACTTAGTTCGCTTATCTATCTAAACTTGCCTACTATGCTCTAAGGCAAATGTAAAATTCTGACGCGTATGGTACAACCAGCCTACGACACAACACACAATAGCAGGCTGTTTCCCTACCCTGCAGACAAAACCGCTCGATCGAGTGACACTTAGTTCGCTTATCTATCACATACTATTCTAAACTTGCCTGGCATGTCTATAAGTAGAACCCCTATGCCCTAAGTAAATTAAAGTATGCCCTAGGGCACATGTAAAATTCTGACGCGTCTGGTACAACCAGCCTACGACACAACACACAATAGCAGGCTGCTTCCTTACCCTGCAGACAAAACCGCTCGATCGAGTGACACTTAGTTCGCTTATCTATCACATACTATTCTAAACTTGCCTGGCATGTCTATAAGTAGAACCCCTATGCCCTAAGTAAATTAAAGTATGCCCTAGGGCACATGTAAAATTCTGACGCGTCTGGTACAACCAGCCTACGACACAACACACAATAGCAGGCTGTTTCCCTACCCTGCAGACAAAACCGCTCGATCGAGTGACACTTAGTTCGCTTATCTATCACATACTATTCTAAACTTGCCTGGCATGTCTATAAGTAGAACCCCTATGCCCTAAGTAAATTAAAGTATGCCCTAGGGCACATGTAAAATTCTGACGCGTCTGGTACAACCAGCCTACGACACAACACACAATAGCAGGCCGTTTCCCTACCCTGCAGACAAAACCGCTCGATCGAGTGACACTTAGTTCGCTTATCTATCACATACTATTCTAAACTTGCCTGGCATGTCTATAAGTAGAACCCCTATGCCCTAAGTAAATTAAAGTATGCCCTAGGGCACATGTAAAATTCTGACGCGTCTGGTACAACCAGCCTACGACACAACACACAATAGCAGGCTGTTTCCCTACCCTGCAGACAAAACCGCTCGATCGAGTGACACTTAGTTCGCTTATCTATCACATACTATTCTAAACTTGCCTGGCATGTCTATAAGTAGAACCCCTATGCCCTAAGTAAATTAAAGTATGCCCTAGGGCACATGTAAAATTCTGACGCGTCTGGTACAACCAGCCTACGACACAACACACAATAGCAGGCCGTTTCCCTACCCTGCAGACAAAACCGCTCGATCGAGTGACACTTAGTTCGCTTATCTATCACATACTATTCTAAACTTGCCTGGCATGTCTATAAGTAGAACCCCTATGCCCTAAGTAAATTAAAGTATGCCCTAGGGCACATGTAAAATCCTGACGCGTCTGGTGCAACCAGCCTACGACACAACACACAATAGCCGGCTGTTTCTCTACCCTGCAGACAAAACCGCTCGGTGGAGTGACTCAGAATGAAACGCTCAAGAAATGTGCCTAATTACAACAGGTATCCGAAACGAAACAAAAAAAAAGTACGGACACGGAGCGGGGGCCATAATGACCGCAATAAGTCAAAAAAAAAACGAAGAACGCCGGTTACGACATGGCTGCACTTGTGAGGAATTTAAAACGAACTTCATTAGACAATGTGGCTTTCTGAGGTGGCCTCTTGTGTGGCTCTCTCGTAATGGAATGGAACATCATCCATACTAAACATAATAAATGCGAAGGTAAATCTGTCTGTCTGTTGTTGTAAACCGCTGAACTACTTTTGTTGAATTTAGGAATATATAGTCTGGACATTGTAGAAGGACTATATTTGTTGCAAAAAATTAACTCTAAGGGGGTGAAACAGGGGATGAAAATTTGTATCATGAACTCGCCCAGGAAAATTATAGGTCCGAAAGATCGATTTTTTCGCGCGTTTTATACAATAACTTTGGAGGTGAATTACGCAATGATAAAGTAAGAACATCTTAAAAAGATTAGTCATCCGACATAGCTTGTTTAATCAAGATTTATAATATATTTGGTTTTTGTTAGATTTTTGACTACAGCGGTCGTGGTTTACTATTAGCTATAAGTCATACACTATGCAAAATGTCTTTTTTGTGGACATGTTGCATCTTCCTCATCACGGAGCCTGTCTTTTTCTTTAAAATATAAAAGGTCCCAGAGCGCAACAGCACGGTTTTGTACCGTGCCCGCGAATGAGTTAGTCCCGCCGGGTTGGGCCACCTTAAAAAAGTCTTAATAACGCTATGCCGAAACAATCATTCTTGGGAGTGCTCAGTTTTCCCAACTTGGCAACTTTAACTCGATTAACGAGACCAGCTAACTTTAATGTTTCCCTCGCAAACGAAATTAATTTAGAATAGCAAACTAATGGAACAGACATCTGGAGATAACGGTACGGTTGGTATACGCTAAAATGTTCGCTTCACGCCTATCCGGCCCGTCCATAAAGCACAAACTGTTGTACAAACACAACGTTGTTGTACGAACAAATGTTTAAATGAGTTGCAGTAAATGTATTTTCCCGCGTTTATGGAATCTGCTTCCTATTGAAATTAGGTCCTCCTCATTCAGATTGTTTTTTTTTAAAAGTAAAATGTAAACTATTAAATGTGTTCAAATGGTTTGATGAATGTCGCGCCGCGGCGTGCTGGGCTGAATTATTACCTGGATGTTTTGTACCAGAAATCTTCACTATCAAACCCCACTCAACGCCCGCAACTGCCAAATTGCAATCGTATTTGAATGAATGGTGTAGGAAGCATTACGGGACAGCCAAAGAAACATTATATTTAACATATTTCTAGTTCTAGTTTCTGTATTTCCTTCATTAGAAAGATGTATATTACAGACTTGAAATCGTCATTTCATTACTTTTTCTGCCGGTTCGATAACCCCTGGTGAAGAAGAACCGAAAATAAACTTTGCCGGGATTTTCATTGTTTTTCTTGGGTCGTTACAAACTTGTCTACAATCGTCGATGCGTAAGAACTTCTCACGAAGAATATCATACGTATGTACATAGTGAAGAGAAAACTCTGACACCTTAAAAAAACATATTTACATCTTAATATAAATTAACGGATTTAAAAAGCCATTGTCATTTTTTATGCAAAGGGATTAACAAATTCATGCTAGAATGTCATATATAGGTATACAAATTTGATACATAATTGTATCTTTTGTCTTTTGAAAAAGCAGCCCCCTTTTGAGGGGTGCTTACAAATCGTAATCGGTTACATTTATCACAAAAAAAAACTCATATTGCACCTCCAACATTTTTTTTGCTGTTGGAAGTAATATTTTTTTATGCATGCCGTGGATCAGGCATTGAAGATACTAACGGAGGGATAGCTTTAGGCAGCTCCGATGAGGATTACGATATTACACAGAAAGAGACCCTACATCCCTTCGTTGTTGAAGGGTCTCCAAAATCTGGGATACTCCGTAAACGCACGGCACGGCCAAGGAGCCAAACAGATGCCTGGCCGATCCGTCCCACATATGCTAACAATACTCCAACAAGACCTTACCTGCGCCTTGTTGAGGCGGTATTTATATATTATTTTATTTAATGTCTTTGTTATTTATTTATCGAGCTTGCAGTGTTATTATATCTTCGTCACATAAATACGGCAACGTCGAACAAAACAACAGTGTAAGCGCCACAATCTTCGTCATTGGTCAGGTGCTTATTTCCTTCTATGCGCCATGACACGCTACAATCCAGCAAACACACCTCGACGCGCCGAGCCTCTGATAGGGTGGGCAGCGAGCGCGGAGAAGCGTGTCGAGATTGCGCGGACGGTCCGGCCAGTATTTGTTGTTAGCGCGGCATATCGGTGGGCTGGCCCGCTGACTCCGGGCTCCTCCAAGGCCAGACGCTGTCAGCACCGCGAGGGTGTGGCGATCTCGTAGAGGCGGCAACTACCGATTCGTGCAATGCGCCGCGCGCCACTCAGGTTCGTCCGAGAAAAACTTAAAACATAGACATCTCAAAAAAATATTACCAATCTATAATACTAAGAAAGTTGCAAAATAAACTTATGTTAAAATATGTCATCTCAAAACATATTTTAACATAACTTAATAAAATTTACTTTTATTATACTTTATTGTTTATTGTACTTTACTGTGTTTGTGAAATCAAGAGCTTTAATTGATTATTTAAACATGCTATACAAACCAGTTATTAAAATATTTTAAAGATACAATTATCATCGTCAGATTTCGACAGGATACATACAATCGGAATACACAATTTATATTCCAGTGTCCCATTCTGGTCATATACTAGCTAAAATCCAACATCACAAATATTAAAAATACGAATTCACCTATTATATTGAGTTCATTGTGTTAGTTTCGTTGCAGACATTTTCTGAAATTGCGGCGTAGCAGTAGCAAGTTTCGTATTAAATAATATGTACTTTACACAAGTACCAATTCTCATTTTAAGTAAGTATGTGACGTTTATAGTAGGGACACGACAAAATATGTGCGTGTGGTCCTAGTGTCAACCACATTGTTAAATAATTACTAAATGCGTAAATCATAAATAATTTATAAACATTAAACAAAGAAATAAAATAATGAACTTACCTTTATTTTTCTACGTTATAAATTCATAAAGAATTAAATATGATTTACACTACATTATTGTCATCGTATCATTCCACACCATTCATTATTAGTCCAATCTTACATCTTCTATAAACTTATTTAGTTATAATCTATTAATCATGATATGTATTGTACTCCAGCGCGAAATCAAAAATATGTTATGCACTAGGGCATGGATACAGCAATGTGTTGGGTGCCAGCTCTTTAGGATTACGCGTTCTATGGAGGACCGCTCGCTGAGCAGGAGGGACCACCATTATAATATCTTTCTTTTATTTTCACAAGCAGTAATGGCGGAATTAGTCGATTGAAACGTTTTCAACGGAGTCCTTTCAACTCCTCCCGCTGCGTTCATTGCTTATTCATGTCTATTTTCTCCTTGTTATTGGTTTTTTTGTGTTACTGGTCATGGATGTCTAACCTTACACCCAACATCGCGATATTAGCCCAACACACCGCATTCCCGAAGGAATGACCCAGCAGGGGAAGGGGCCCTACAGTTTTACATGGATTCCGAACCATGGAACAGCTCGCATTTATGACGAAATGCACTTATCCAACTCAGAAAGAGGAAGAAAGTGGTGCACGAACGGGGTGGGGATCGAACCCATGGCATCTGGCATTGAAGGCAAGTCCCAGCGCCACTGAGCTACGGGCCACTCTGTATGTAACAACATTTATAATTCCTTTTAATATTTATTAAAATAAAGCGGAAAAAAATAAGTAAAACAGCTTATTTGGTTCCTAAATTCCCACGATAATTACAGATTTAAAGTAAGGGCGTTTTAAGGCGCTAGGACTAGTGAACTACTCGCGCCATGCAAATGCATCTTTAAACAAATTTAATAATATGTAGTGAAACGCCTCAGCAAGTCCAAATAGAACCCCAGACTGATAATGGATTGTTAATATTTTTTGATTCCATTATTTATTCAAATAATAATAATAATAATAATAGAGTCTATTTATCACATTAGAAATCTGAAAGTAATATGATTTCTAGATAGTTATAAGGAAAAACAGCATATATGCATAAACAAATAATTCCATTTGCTTTTAGATTTCTACATTTAGTCAAAAAAGTTCGCAAATGGACACCGTTTCCGCAATTTTTATTTGTATAGAAAAAGGAAAAAATACATTAACGAAAATAGGTTGATACCTAGACAAAGAATCATATATTATATGAATGACACTTCTTATCGTAAGGCTTAGTTAGTTTACATGGGGTGCTTCGTCTAACTTTGCGATTTGGCTAGTACCAGGGCCTTAAGGTGCCCCCTTAAGCATCAGAAAATTTCGCCTCCCATACAAACGTAGTTTACTAATCATTTGAAAACCACTGTAGCAATTTACTTGATATTTGGTATCACAAATCTGGCAACAAATATCTGTGTCTGCATGCCTTTGCTTTTTCGATAAATGAATACTGAGTCAAACCACAGAGAAAACAAAATTAGTATGAAGATTTTGTTTTTGCTTTCATCTGATTCGGTTTGGATTTTTCAAAAAAACAAAAGCATGCAGACACAGATATTGGTTCCCTGATTTTACATATTAAATATCAATTTAATTGGAACAGCGGTTTTTAAATGATAAGTAAACTACGTTTGTATGGGGAGCATAGCTTACGGGCCGTTCTTAATTTAATAAAACGCGCCCGTACATGGTAGCTTTGTTATTTATAAAAAACTTAAGGCACCACCAAAAATATCCAAAGTTTGAGAAAAGCTTTGACCGTGAGTCGCATGCACCCGGTTTAGTTGAAATTTCGAAAGCCCATGGGCGTCGTTGGGCACATCCATCGCGTGGCGCGTAGGGTTCGGTGAACAAACCTCCCAGCGCTGCTCCAAGGTAATTTTCGTTAAGGCGCTAGGACTAGCCAACTACTCGCGCCATACAAATGCACTTTTTAACAAATGTAATAATATGTAGTGAAACGCTTCAGCAAATCCAAATAGAACTCCAGACTGATAATGGATTGTTAATATTTTTTTATTCCATCATTTATTTAAATAATAATAAAAATAAAAAAAGTTGATTTTTCTCATTAGAAATCTGAAAATCATTCGATTTCTAGATATAAGCAAAAACAGCATATATGCATAAACAAAAAATTCCATTTGCTTTTAGATTTCTACATTTAGTCAAAAAAGTTCGGAAATGGACACCGTCTCCGCAATGTATTTTGTATAGAAAAAGGAAACATACATTAACGAAAATCATTCGATTCCTAGACAAGGAATCATATATTGTAAGGATGACACTTATAATCGTCAGACTTAGTTAGTTTACTTGGGGTGCCTCGTCTAACTTTGCGATTTGGCTAGTACCAGGCACTTAATGTTTTCAAACTGTTTTTTTTTTTCAGAACAAAAAATATTTTCGAATTTCAATGTTTTGATTAAAGCAGGTTGATTTTGTTCGATACCGATACCATCAAGCGACGCGAGTATTTATCAGGACACCCTGTATATTTACGAAAAAAAACATTAATATTTTGCCCGAGAAATCTGAATGTGACAAGCTGACGAAGGGCCGCGCCCCCGCTCGGGGCTGACATTAAAAGTATCTATAGCTTGATCGAAATTTCAATTTGCAATTCTGTCACAAACTCACTTTTCGCTTGAAAAACATGTATACTCTGAAATGAAATGAAAATATTCTTTATTGCTTACAACTATTACATAGTTGTTTTTTTTTATGTGACTGGACATGGATGGCTAATACCACAAGTTTCTGTCATGGTATTAGCCCAACACACCACATGGGAACTAGGTGCCATGCCAGGACCTTCCTTATATTGCACGGCTACATTGAACTGGATGGAAAACACGGACAATTTTCATTGCCGCTTCGACGATCGTTCATCCAATGCGATGGTACCAACCCGGGCGGGATAAACCCTACCACCTAGTAAGTAAGGAAGGGGACCTACAGCTTAACGTGGAATCCGAACCACGGCCAGCCTCTCTCAACGGTCGAATGGTCACCCATCCAAGACCAGACCGGACCCAGCGTTGCTTAACTTCGGAGAGCGATCGCCGAAGTGTCGCGCCACTGGGCCACCAAGGTATGCAAAGGCGAGCTTATTGCCAAATGCAATCTCTAACAGCTAACCTTAATATTAGAAAATATATTAAGAGGTAGCAAGAAACATTAAATTACTTTAAACTAAGCACCATAATCATACTTAGAAAACATTAGATAACTTAAGACTATATAAACAGAAAATAATTGATTAATTTATTTGTTATAACATCTCTCGCCTGCCTATCCGCACGCCCGTTGAAAGTTACCTCGACTACATTTTTTGCCGACTACCGTTTAACTTTTTTATGTCAAGCACGGCTTAGGCATACGACAGGCCCACACATAAGAACACTTACACGGATCTGCGGAAACAAGTGCTTCTTCACAACATCCAGTTCAATGTAGCCGTGCTCATAAAGGGAAGGTCCTGGCATGGCACGTAATTCCTTCGGGAATGTGGTGTATTGGGCTAATATCATAACGGCAGTTGTGTGATATTAGCCATCCATGTCAGGTTGCGCAAAGAAAATAATGAACCCAGGCTTTAGGAAAATTAGCTCGGCAGTTTTCCATAATTTGCCGAACCTACAAATAAAGGATCTCGAGGATCGGTTGGTTTTTTATTATATCGACAGTAAATCGTTGCATTCCTGGCCTGCTCGGCGTCGAGCGATGGCAGAAAGGGGACGGAGGGAGATAATTATACAGCTCCGACGAGCTTTCCATGGTAGAGACGATAGAAAAGTGAGAGAGACCCTAAGTCCTATCCCTAAATGTATAAAAAGCATCGGGCAAACTCTTTCTCTGGTTCCTTTTTCAGAGTCCCGTCGCAAAAAGCGAAAAAACCGGTCGCACACGAAGGGTTCCGTACCATCGTACAAGATTTAATACAAAAAATCACGTTTTTTGTATGGGTTCCCCCTTTAGTTTTTATATATTTTTTATTTTACCTTTTTGTTGTTATAGCGCCGGCAAAATAAATACAAACTCTGAATATTTCAGCTGCCTACCTATTACGGTTCATGAGATACAGCCCTGTGACAGACAGACGGACGGACGGACGGACGGACGTACGGACGTACGGACGGATAGACGGACAGCGGAGGCTTAGTAATACGGTTGCGTTTTCACCCTTTGGGTACGGAACCCTAAAAAGGGACCCCTATGGTCTGGCTATGGTGTCTGTTGGTCACACAGGTCGGTAAACTATGGAATTGACACCTGGCTGGCAGGCATGGTTTCGTTGGGCACCTCTGTTCTGGCATGCGCCATATCCCGCCCTTAAGGTGGGCCAACCCGCTCATCTCCCCATACAAAAGGGGAAAGAAGATCACGCCCATATTTCTTGTCAGAGATGCAAAATTTTGCTCAAAATAGCTTTATTTGATCGAACTAGATGTCTGATGACCATTGGCATTGTAAAATAATGTTTGGTTTCTAAGTTATAAGGTCCGAAAGTTCGAATTTTTTGCACATTTTATACAATAACTTTGGAGGTGGATTACGCAATGATAATAATGTAAGAACATCTTAAAAAGATTAGTCATCAGACATAGGTTTTTTAATCAAGATTTATAAACTATTTGGTTTTTGTTAGATTTTTAACTACAGCGGTCGTGGTTTACTTTTAGCTATAAGTCGTTTTGTAATTAAAATTTTCGTAAATCTTACCAAATCATACACTATGCACATTTTCTTTTTTGTGGACATGTTGCATCTTCCTCATCACGGAGACTGTCTTATTCTTTGAAACAGAGAAGGTCCCAGAGCGCAACAGCACGGTTTTGTACCGTGCCCGCGATTGAGTTCGTCCCGCCGGGTTGGGCCGCCTTAACATAAAAACAATATGAATCAATTATATTTCATTTATTAAGAAACTTTTCCACGATTTCGGCTCCACCGTTCATGTAATTAAATATCATTATTTCTGAAAGTACGCCACGTTTGTATACATTTGTTTCGGCGCGCACAACATCACCTCGCAGTACATTTACTTACACCGGAAAATTTTGCATTTCCAAAATTTATTTCCAGCGTAATGAAAATGGAAAGTCTCGCAAATAAACCGAATTGAGGAAATAGCGCCCGTCAGGACGCGCGAGGGGAAATTCGCGAAAACATGTTGAAAGGATCCTGGCACCTTCGTTTACTTATTTTCTTGGAATAAGCAGGATATATATAAAATTCACGTGGTGCAAATGGTATAACAGACATTAGCGTGTTTATTGCTTTCAGTTAAGGGTTCGTAGCTCCTGCCTTTCATGCCAGTTCGTCCCGTTGTTGCACCAGTTTATTTTTCTTTCTGAGTTGGATAAGTATGTTTCGTTATGAATTCGAGCCGTTCTATGATTGTTTATTTTTCTTTCTGCGTTCGATAATTATATTTCGTTATGAATTCGAGCCGTTCTATGATTCGGAATTATATTGTATTGTTTTATTGCATTCATAGGTAGGTAACCTACACTTAAACATGTCAAGAATCGTTATGCTAGGTCTATGTTAAAAATATAAATGTCGCATACTCTATTTCCATGCATGTAAAAACTGGCAAACATACTTTGCCAGTCACGAAATAAGTTTAAAACTGAAGTAGTTGATTAATCAATGCCACCGCTCGCAAGAAAAACATAAGGAGAAACGTAAAAATAGATATAAAAAAACAAAAGATTAAAAAAAAAACAATAATTATGATTCTGAATTATGAATATTGAACTTAACCTATATCTGGTGTATAGTGCCATCGTCAATGTAATAATAGTCAAAATTATTTTACGAACTTAATCTAATGATAAACATCCATGTTAAACTGAAGCTCTCCCGCCCCTATTAGGTGGTATGGTTAAGCCCGCCCGGGTTGGTACCATCGAAAAGATGCTCGAAACGCCAATGAAAAATCGATCGTGGTTTCTATCCAGTTCAATCTAAAGGGAAGGTCCTACCATGGCACCTAATTATTTCGGAAAATCGGTGTGTTGGGCTAATATCTCGACTGCGGGTGTGGTCTTAGCTACCGATTTCCTGTTACATAAAAAACCGGCCAAGTGCGAGTTGGACTCGCACACGAAGGGTTCCGTGCCATCGTATAAGATTAAACACCAAAAAAATCTGCTTTTTTTATATATTTAATTTTCATTATTTATTAATTTTACCTGTTGTTTTAGCGGCAAAATAAATACACACCCTGTGAACATTTCAGCAACCTACCTATTACGGTTCATGAGATACAGCCCTGCGATAGACGGACGGACGGACAGCGGTGGCTTAGTAATAGGGTTCCGTTGGCACCCGTTGTGTATGGAACCCTAAAAAGGACGAACAACTGAAAGCAACCTAGAGTATCTATAGTCCTTCCCCTTCCAAGCGCCAGCGGCTGCGGAAACCAAATACCATGTACCTAGCTCTGTTACTCCGCAGCCGCGCTGGCGTTTGTGAAGTACTCGGTTGGTCCCGGGGTGTACAGCTGATTACTATAATTATTAGTGTTATCTTTGGTAGGTATATATTTAAATAAAATATATATTATAAGCTATGTATTATATGTATCTGTATGTATTAGTATAAGAATGTAAGTATATTTATTCTTGTTAAGTATATATATATATATATATTTATTGATAAAAAATCTTACTTCTTTTATCCTTTTTTGTCTGCCGCCTTGCACCTTTCCTACATCCCAAGGGTAGGTAGGAAGAGAATGCCTTTTGGCATTAGGCCCGCCTTTTGTAAACTGTTTTATAATGGTGTACAATAAAGAATTTTATTATTATTATTATTACTATCGCTTGCCGACGTGAACTGACATCTTTCCCCTGTCTCTCGCACCACCCACTCGAAGCAATGTGACATGTATGTATTACATGTATATTATCGATTATACGACCGTGAAGCAAGGACACATTAATTTAAGAAAGATCCCTGCAAAAAGAACTACTTCACGAATATACTTCAAGGCTGGACCCGAACCAGCAAAACATACCATTCGCGGGTGTTGCGTCGAACCATTTCGCCACCGGCTGTCTACCCATAATTTGGAATGCCTCCTACCAACAAAGTATTTAAGATTATACCTACATACGTTTATTTAACGCTATACCTGCGTTACGGACCTTGACTGCAAATATTGAACATTCATTCAATGTGTCCATGCTTAACGGTCGATTATACATACATACGTGTCACATTCCTTGGAATAAGCGACGTACATGCTTAGTACGAAAAAGTATATTTTTTCACCCACTCGAGTTAGGAACTCTTTAGCATCTTCACTTCGAGCCGTGAGCCTTCGCTCCCGACTTTGATGCGGTGGCGTAACGAGTTTTTACGGCATTGTTTAGCCCTAAAAGTGGTCGTTTAAATTTTAACTGGCCCGTTTTCCGGGTCGGCCAATTATTAATAGTCACCGTCGGTTGTAAATAATGCTTTATCGCCGCGCGGCGGCGCCCTGCGTCGGTGGCAGACGCGGAATCTTTAAAGGATTCCACGTGTGCGTTCCGGACTTAGATGACTTAGGTGTGTACATTTTAACTTTATTTATTTGATACTTATTGTGTCCAGTGGATGACTTTTATTGCATGGTCAAAGATTGAATTTATTAAACTTATTTCGTCTGAAGCTTAGCCACAGAAGCGAGCTTCATAAAACATATGATAGACACCACTTCATGGCGTGCCGCTAAATGTTTCTAAGTATGTACTTCGCACTTTACCTACATGTAATCGATGCCTCCTACTTGCATTTTATTGCTTGTAAATTTAAAATGTGGACGTAATTCTTTGTAAAGGTCTGGTAAGTAGCATCCGTAATCGTAGAGCATGTATGAACAGATGTATGTCTGTAGATGAAGCGAAAGTTGTGTGTTGTATTCGTACCGTATGGCGCTCTATCATCTTTACCTACGCCTCCGGGAAAGCGGCGTGAAGGTATGTATGTATGTAAATTTTACTAAAAAAGCGCAATTATCAATGCACTGCAATAATATGTATTACAATTTTTTTTTTTTTTTAATCTGACAGCAGACACTTTGCACTCGGATTTTATGGAAGAAATTTAGTTAAAACATTTTTAATTTTAATTTAAATGTTTAATTAATTATTATTTTCCATAAACAATGTTTCCTGCGTCTATTTTTTTGTGTACATGATATTAGCTCACAACCTCGCATTCCCGAAGGAATTAGGTGCCATGCCAGGCACTTCCTTTTATTTCAGAGCTAAATTGAACTGTATGCAAAACACTGACGATTTTTCTTTACCACTTCCACTATCCTTTCATCCAATGCGGTGGGACCAACCCGGGCGGAGTTAACCATACCACCAAGTAGGGGAAGGGGACCTACAGTTTTACATATATTCCGAACTATTGAAAAGCTCGCATTCTTGACCATATGCGCTTAGCAAAATCAGAAAGAGAAAGAAAGTGATGCATGAACAGGCGGGCATTGACCCAACGACCTCTGGCATAGAAAGCAAGTTTACATTAACCTAATAATAAAATTGCAGTGATGAAATATTCGGCCAATATGATCTTAAATCTTAATTTATGACAATTTGGGTTCCGTACCCAAAGGGTGCCAACGGAACCCTATTACTTAGCCTCCGCTATCCGCCCGTCCGTCCATCCGTCCGTCTGTCACAGGGCTTTCTTTTTAATAAACTTTTTCTTTCTGATAGCACTAATCACTTCTTAAACGCTATTACAACAAATAGGAAAAATAAAAATTCAAATTGGGACCTGATTTTTTTTGTAAAATCTTGTACGATCGTACGGAACCTGTCGTGTGCGAGTCCGACTCGCACTTGACCGGCTTTTCAAATCATCGAAACAATACTCAACATTGGATTTTGTATCCTGCTTTTTTCGTACAATTTCTTCATTCATCGAGGACGGACGTTGGGTTTATTTTGCATCACGGAACGCCTCCTTTCATTAGGACCGGGGGAACGCGACTTGGCGAGGGACACGGGGAACCTTCTGTTGCTATGTAATTACGCAATTTATTGCTCGATATAATGGGACCTGCTACTGCCCTTCTCCGTACTAATTTTGTAGGGGAACAACTAACAATCTACCAACGAATACCCACTTAAGAGCCTATCGTCCGATTTTGTGAAATTGTAGTTTTTTGAACCCATATTTATAGCACATGCAAAAAGATAACTCATGATTAAAAATATGTGTTGGAAAGAACAACTATTACATAAGGACCCCATACCTTTCGTTTTTTAATAGAACTTTTAGATTTATGTAAAAAAAAATCTGAACCTGTCTATTTTCTTGAAAACAGCTTAACTTTGTGCAAATTTAATGAATATATTCAGTTAAAAAAGTGACGATATTATTATTATCTTAGGTTGCTTATATCTTTAACTGTGACCCCATACCTCGAAATTAGCAAAATTTCATAATATTTTATTCAAATTAATTAACCAACGTAAATGTCGCGCACGGCGTCCAATTTTCATACAAACGTTCATACATATTACGCGCCCAGCGAGCGGGTCGTCAGTCCCGTCCCGACGGAGCTGCCGCGCGGACGTTTCCGACGTGGGGTCTGTGGATATTTCGCTTGTACTTACGACCTTTCGTTATGAAAAGGATTTCTCATCGGTGTACCGCACAATGTGAAGTCTCGCAAGAAGCGTGCTCTATGTTATTTTACTATAATAGTATTGCAAGATAACTTGATTTGAATAGAATTAAAGTTGTCAGTTAAACTTTATCGTTATATATGTGCCTCAATGAGATTGGAAGGTACATTAATATAACACCTGAAGGCTTTTTTTTATGTAACTGGGCATAGATTGCTCATACCAATCGACCGTCATTATATTAGCCTAACATACCACATGGGAACTAGGTGCCATGCCAGGACCTTCCTCATATTGCTCGGCTACATTGAACGGTGTGGAACATACGGACAATTTTCATTGCCGCTTCGACTAACATTCATTCAATGCAATGGTACCCACTCGGGCGGGATTGACCCTAATACTTAGTATTAAGGGGACCTACAGTTTTACGTGGAATCCGAACCACGGCTGGCCTCAACGGTGGTAAACCCACCTAGAACCGAACCGGGCTCGGAGTTGCTTTACCAAGCTTATTGAATCTCAAGGCGTCGCGTCACTGGGCGACCGAATATAGCGACGCTTACAGTTGTTTTCCTATACGTGTGCTCACGGCGAAGTGTTCGTGAGGCTAGACTGGAGAGGGTGCGCGCAGGGCACGCGGGCTGAGAGGTTTGGAGCCGCGGCTTCCCCGAACATTGGATTGTAGCTAGGTTTGCGGCGTGCCGCGTTGTAGCGCTTTTATATTGCAATGATTTCTGCACAAGCCATTTATAGCCTATTTCTTATATCTATTATGGTTGCCAACTATTATATTGTATACGAATACATTATTAATATTACCTAATAAGATGTTCAATGTATTTCAAGGTACCTAATATATAAATATATGAATACAATATTTATTAAACATGTCGATACAGAATATTATCACCACCACTACAGAATGAGGTGTTTATTTTGATAAACTAACAACACAGGGCTATTTATGTATTTTACCATTTAATATTGCTGTGCATAATAATATATTTTTAAATTTTCTTTAATACTTTATTTCAATAGTGTCAACCGCTAATTTAGTTACTAGTAATTGAAATAGATTATAATTGTGTATATAATTACTGAACCTACTGAAAAGTCGAAGGCGTGAAATAGCCGCCGCTAGATAACTATGTCAATAATAATACATGAGAGGAAATTATAATTTTATTTCTAACAAAGTAAGTGCTGTTTTTATGGATCCGTAAGGTTAGGTTCTATCTAAAACTCTGAAGGCTTATAGTGTAGTAACACACCATGTTGCAATGGTGCACGTTGTAATTCAAAACACCACGCTTCGAAACGCGACAAAAAAATAATCCACCCTGCAACCAAACTTCTTTTTATTGCCAGCGCGCGCACTGACCAAAAAACCGGTTTAACTGAAACAGAAGAAGTACAATCGGATTGCTTTGTTGCAATGCCGGTGAGCAAAGTAAAAAAAAGACACACAAATCCTACAAAAAAGGTAATGAATGTATCACTTTCGATCTCTGCAAATAAAAAAAATTGTAAAGCAGGTACCCTCATCGATATACCTTTCAGTATTTTTAATTTTATAAATTAATATCGAAAAATCTCGATCCTCCCACTAAGCTAGCTTATAATACAAAAACTAAATAACCCTTCACATTTTTAGTCAACTCAAAACTAGGCCGCCGTGCACGACACTTCCGCTCAATTCTGCTCTAGTGCATCCTACTAATATTATAAACGCGAAAGTTTGTAAGTATGCATGGATGTTAGTTACTCTTTCACGTAAAAACTACTGAATGGATGGACTGATATAGATTATACATCAGAATAACACATAGGCTACAATTTATAAAAATATTGTGTGAATTGTCCAAAATATCAAGTAAGCAGGTAACAATTTACCTCCTGCGAGATATTCTGGGGTGCGGTGTCAAAACCGCTAAAGTTACACGTATGTTATGCATGATAGAAATAGTCCTACAAAAAAGTCCGCCACAGTATACATCAATATCTTATGTGTAAGCCATTATAGCCAAAACAGTGAACCATAACTACAATAAAAATTGATAATTTATTTCAAATGCACATTTGGTAGTAATAAATTGATTCCTAAATGAAAATAGATACTTTTATCCCTTCTGGTGTAACATAAAATGTTTGATCATCCCGACATCAGTCCGAAACGAAATTGACCCGAGCTTAGCCGGGTACCTCAGCTAGTATTACATATTTTTGATTGAACTATCACCGACCCACTTGATCGGACTAGGAATAAAAACATAAACGTAAGGAGTTAATTCGTAAGTTATGTACGTAGTTTATTTTAGATGTATTGAAAATGCCAAGGTGTTTGCATAGATAACACAAATGTGAATTTGTAACATATTTCAAAAGAATAGGCCAGCTGCGTGCCATAAAATATCACGAACTAAAGGCGGCCGGCGCCGGTCGGCAATGTACTTTACTGCCGTAAAAACGCACGAGACCGAGCTCTGCAACATATTTTCTGAAATCAAACCACTCGCTTTCTCCTCGTTTAAAAATCTTTCCAATCTTTTAGCGGCTCGTAGCCTTGTGGCGCGGAAACTGCCCTAGCGTACCAGAGGCCTGGGTTTAATTTCGACATGCACCACTGTCTTTGTCTTTCCGAGTTCGATAAGTGCATTTCGTCACGAATGCGAGCTGCTCCTTCGTTCGGAATCCATGTAAAACTGTAGGTCCCCTTCCCCTACTAGGTGGTTGGGTTTAAGCCCGCCCGGGTTGTTACCATCGCGATGGATGAAATTATGGTCGAAGCGGCAATGAAAAATTGTCCGTGTTTTCCATCCAGTTCAATGTAGCGCTGCTCATAAAGGGAACGTCCTGGAAATGCACCTAATTCCTTCGGGAATGTGGTGTATTCATAACGGTAGTTGTGTGACATTAGCCATCCATGTCAGGTCGCATAAAAAAAAGTGCACACATTTTTGCTATGAAATACATATTTCAATGCGCTATTGTGTCTTTTAAAAAAACTTCACAATCACTCTAATAACCCGTTACGATTCTATGATTCAGATAGACATGGTAGCATGATTTTACAAAGAACACGGTTTATATCCAGGCTCACTTGTTATAATCACAAACATGTGGGATTATATCAATGAAATAATACGTAATAATTTTATTATATTTAAAAAAATACATAGTCCAAGTCCACCGTGCATCGTGATCCAATGTGCGCCGTGTAAATGTCTTACATTTGTGTGAGTGAGCACGTTGTGTCAATGTGTTGGGGCAATATTTTTTTCCCACGGGTGGACGGCGTACCCTTAAGGTGGCCCAACCCGGCGGGACTAACTCACTCGCGGGCGAGGTACAAAACCGTGCTATTGCGCTGTGGGTCCTTCTCTGTTTCAAAGAAAAAGACAGGCTCCGTTACGAGGAGGATGCAACATATCCACAAAGCAGACAATGCGCATAGTGTTTGATTTGGTAAGATTTACGAAAATTGTTGTTCCAAAACGACTTATAGCTAAAAGTAAACCACGACCGCTGTAATCAAACACTAACAAAAACCAAATTGATTATAAATCTTCATGAAACAAGCTGTGTCTGATGATTTCAAGCTTGGATAGTGCTGAATGAGAAGTTTTTTAAATGTATTAGCTGTTTCACCTACGTAAATTGCAAATCTATTGATCACACAATTACATGGCGGGCGGCGCGGCGGGACGCCAAATAAAAAAAAAATAACACGAAACCCCTCTATCTGCGCTAATGCGATAATAATTCCTACCTGGCCGGACCCACACCGATTTAACAGAAATGAGTATGTATATGTATGTTACGGTTGAAGCCAAAGTCGTTTAGAATCAGAATTACGATTTTTCAGATGTACACGTTTGGAGTGTACCGAAATTGTAGTTATGCTAAGGAAAATAAGAGATAAATAAGAGAAAAAAGATAAATATACTCATATACGTGTTAAGTAATTTTTTTTATGAAAAGCCGGTATGGGTGGCTGTGCTGAGGACCAAAGGGGCTCAGAAAAGCCAAAAACACCTCGCCTCGCGAAACCACGCTCAGCGAGGCGCCATGCCAGCGGATTTGCGGACTATGGCTGAGCTTGCCGGACTATTACCTAATAGCAATTATTAGTATTATCTTTGCTAATAGGTCGTACTTAGTAGTTAGATTTATATCTAAATTATGAGCGATTCTCAAGACAATTTAATTTTAAACGCAAATTACTCGTTATGTTTGGATTTTTTTACAACTTTTTGAAATAGTTACAAAAATTTTACTAAGTTATTCTTAAAATCAAAGTATGACATATGTATTGTACAGATTGTTTGTCCCTATGAATAACTCAACTTTTGAGGAATATAGTTTCATGTTTAAATTGTATTTACTTTTTTTGCTATCATATCTGCTTAATTATACGCAAGTACTGTTCTGCTCTAGTGGAGTATACACAAACTTTAAATATTACAAGTGTGTAAATTATTTGGTTTTATATGTGTAGAACTCTGTTGTAGAACCATAATAAATAAATAAATTAACAATATTTTGTAAATCGACGTTTTGTACCCTGTTTCTGCGTTAAGGCTCCAACTGAGTCCAGCGTTTAGTTAATAAACGATAATGTCGACCTCCGGAAGCATTGAGTTTGCGTTAGGGTTCATTGTTGTATGCGCGTCAATATCGTTTTCAGGCGAGCGAAATTTATGTTTTTCATCTGTAAAGTCTACTTGTTAGAGTGAGTTAATATATGTTTCACGCTTATTCACTAGATAGATACAAATGTGATCTTGCACCACAAAAAATAACATTTGGTAAATGATTTGTAATTTCCAAACGCCGGCTTGAAAACCCAGTACAAAACCTAGTAAATAGATATTTTTTTAACAAATTAAAATAATTTTACGGTCACTCACTAGATAATAGTCTCAACTTTAATATTTAGATTTTTCTACGGCTGATTATTAATTACTGACGCTGAGATTCAATAAAAATAACCCCAAAATATTGGAGGTTAGCGTCATAAGGAGCCTTAAGATGGTGTGTAGATTTAGTGAAGGAGACTTGGGGAGGACGCCCCCACCCCTCCACCGCAACCCCGCTTTGCCGCCGCGAATAACGGAGATGAATGATCCAAGTTGATTCGGAGAGCTCAGCATGGATGCCCAACTTTATATTCTTCCCCCTAAAGCAAATTCTTACTATAGCCAAACAGGCAAGTTTGCCCGCGTAACTTCCCACTTCTGATTTTATTGTGCAGGCTATATTGCACGCTGTAGCGCCCGGATTTACCGACTCGACGCGAAACTTTTAAGGGTCCTTCATCTCTGTCACGATTGTCAGGCTGGCGCCTTTACCACCGTTACGTTCTATGTCTATGATTTTATTATATTCTGTGTACACAAGAGCTTCATGCTTCAACTTAATTTTACCACATCCCCGGAATTCTCACATTCTTTTACATACAATATAATATATTACCAAATAGTGCTTGGTACTAAATATATTATAATGTGTTGGTTTCTGGCACCAAAATGTAGTCTCACTGCATTAATTACCGTGCATGTCGTAAGAGCCGACTGAGGGATTTGTCGTTCGTGGTTTGGACTTTACGCATAACTGTATGTTGATCCGTAGATCTTTTTGAATTGACTCGACGTACCTGAAAACCGATGTATTAGCATAAAAAACGGACTTAAATTTCATTCGCCGCAGTTGTTTTAAAATAAAAAGAAATATATGTAAATTCAACTTTTATTCTTTTTATTACATTCTATTTATTACATGTTTATGTAAAACAGATACATCCTAAAGAAAAAAGGAAACAACATTTCCGTAAAAAACTTGAATTCTGTCTGTACAATTTGGGTACTTCCTAATTTATGTGGAAGTGTGTTAGAGGATCACCGCTACATACGCAAAATAGCACCATCTGATTTGGATTATCATTCTGAGTGGTCAGTCTGAGTTCTCACCTAAATTGGCGTTTACGGCAAACCGATCGACTGGCGTTTTCTTCAAGCTCCATACAAGTTTTTACTAGATATTCTGTGGTTTTACTTCTTCAAGCTGTCAAAGTCAAACGCGGACTTCCGATTTGTATGAAAACGCGGAGTGGACGTAAACGGCAACGTCGACGTATTTACGGCAACGTTGAGTAAGCTGTCAAATCAAGCTCGGACTCGCAAATGTTAGTTCGCTTAACGCCCGCTGCGCGCGCTCTTCAATTTCTCCATACATTTGAAAACGCCAGTCGATCGGTTTGACGTAACGCCAATTTAGGTGACAACTGGATTGGTGTTGTATACCGACAGCAAAAAATCCCAAACTCTGAAAATGTGTTCGCGGCAACAATTATGGCTTATACATTTATGCTACATTTAGGCTACAAGATTTAACATATATAATTTATTAGTGCCTTGGTCTATTCATTTGTGTACTCTAGAATCTTTTTACAGGTCAAAAATGCTCGGACCTTCGACCGATGGAAATCCTAAAATATAATATTAACAATTTTGTTTGTTTGTCTCTCTTTTTGCCCGACGACGGCGAAGCCAAAAGGAAGGGTCATTATTTTAGCAGTATTTGTATGTACATTTGTATTTACGTACGAGTATGTTCCACCGTAGCGCTTAAACCGAGTCCGAGAGCCGAATGTCCGATTTTGATGAATAAGGTGTTAATCGATTAGTTTTAATGGCCCAGGTAACATATGCAAAAAACATATTAAAAACAACCGGCCAAGTGCGAGTCGTACTCGTACACGAAGGGTTCCGTACCAACGTGCAAGATTTATCACAATAAAAATCACGTTTTTTGTATGGGGCCCCACTTTAATTTTGATTATTTTTTTATTTTACCTATTTGTTGTTATAGCGGCAAAATAGATACACTCACTGTGAAAATTTCAGCTGCCTACCTATTACGGTTCATGAGGTGCAGCCCTGTGACAGACTGACGGACGGACGGACAGCGGAGGCTTAGTAATAGGGTTCCGTTTTCACCCTTTGGGTACGGAACCCTAATAGCCTACTAAAAGGTAGGAAGCAAGGTAGGTGCTGTTTGATAAAACCAACAAAACGATGATATCAAACAGCACTTCCTTGTTTCTTAACTTTTAGTAGTTGGGTTAGTTTTTTTAATGTTTTTTGAGCAACGAATGGACGTGATTTTTTGCACAAAGATAGTTGAACACAGATATATATTTAGGTCAATTTTGCTTAGCAAAATATTTTCGATACTTTCCCAAGCAGAGCTGAACTTCTTTTGAGCATTCAGTCGGTTTGTGTGGGTCGTCGTTGTAGTTGTCATCATCGACGCTCTTCGAGTATGGGCACGATTGTGAGAAGTGCATAACTACTATGAAATGCGTATTTAAAGTACGTGATTAGTGCGTCGCGAGTACGTCGGTATCATTGTAGAACCCGGCTTGAGTGCTCGCAATGCAACATTCATTAGCAGCCCTCATTAAAGGCTACTGCCTGAACCGAGCTTCCAATGCCGGACGAACCTAGACGTCCACTTGACGGTTTTTTTTTACGTACGGTAGTAGTTTACGTACATAGTAAACATCCTATATGAAGACTCAGAACAGAACTTCGTAGTGACCACAGGACAGTACAGTGGAAGGTGACAAAAGGTAGCTCACGATATGGTGAGATTTTTAAGCTAAGGTTCTTCACGGATGTTTGGGATGGAGACCTAACTCAGGAAAAGTGAAATGCCATGTAACGGAAATTGTGAACGAAAGTTGGGACGCTCTGCGGAAGGCGGGCAGCGCGTTGCAATGGCGACTGGGACAATATTTTGAGTCGCGACGGAATGTCCGAAACGTTTTCGACTTAATAACATTATATAAAATATTCAATAATATAAAAAAATGGACGCCACTCCTAAATCTGATTTCAATTAGAGTTCCTTCATATACGACACGATCGAATGCTCTCTTCCATCTCAGTAGAACAAGAACAAAGGCTGGTCAACGGAACCCAGTGTCATATTCTGTGCCAGTGTACAGAATGTGTTAAATTTACATTGAAGGGCAATACGAATATGATATTTTTAACGATTCCATCGCTAAATTTAAGAAACATGTTAAATTTAAATATTTAAACTAAGAGAAACTCCTGCTTTACAATGTCATTGTTTGTTCTGTGTGTATCACTTTACTTTATATGTAACTTTATCTGTGTTTTTATGTTTTTTTTTCTATGTATTAACTTACTCTCGTATGTTTTTTAATTACTTACTGTAGTAATGTCATCTGAACTATATAATCTGTTACCTGTGTTTTAGTGAGAAATATTTAGGATATAGGCTATTGTTATAATTGTTACATTTCTTTTTTACTATGTCATTTGGTCTATTTCTGTTTTTTCTCCATAAATAAATAATCATATAAATCCATTCCAAATACATATAAATAATCATATAATCCATTAAAAAATCAGTTACACGAAATTGGCTGACACAAACAGTTAAAATTGTATTGACTTTGCTTCTGATCTCTGTTTTCATTTTAGACCGACATGCACAATGCTTTTATGTTTTTTGTAATGTATTTGACAGCCGCTCGGGCAAAAAATTACAAATAGAAGCAGATAAAAGAACGTTATCTATGTCTACCTTTCGCAATAAAAACTCTAGGCCCGCTTTGCTCTAAAGCCAAAATATTTTTAAAGGACTTAGGTAAGCGGTTGCGTGAGTCATCCGGTGACAAGCGTGCCTCTGCTTACCTCTTACAGCGTCTCAGTCTCGCCGTGCAAAGAGGTAATGCTGCGAGTGTCATGGGAACGATCCCACCGTCGACTTCGATGCAGGAATTTTTTTTACTTGCCTGGATAGTCTTTATTTAAGGGCCTGGTACTAGCCAAATCGCAAAGTTAGACGAGGCACCCCAAGTTAACTAACTAAGTCTGACGATTATAAGTGTCATTCTTACAATATATGATTCCTTGTCTAGGAATTGAATAATTTTCGTTAATGTATGTTTCCTTTTTCTATACAAAATACATTGCGGAAACGGTGTCCATTTCCGAACTTTTTTGACTAAATGTAGAAATCTAAAAGCAAATGGATTTTTTTGTTTATGCATATATGCTGTTTTTGCTTATATCTAGAAATCGAATTACTTTCAGATTTCTAATGAGAAAAATCAACTTTTTTATTTTTATTATTATTTAAATAAATGATGGAATAAAAAAATATTAACAATCCATTATCAGTCTGGAGTTCTATTTGGATTTGCTGAAGCGTTTCACTACATATTATTACATTTGTTATAAAGTGCATTTGTATGGCGCGAGTAGTTGGCTAGTCCTAGCGCCTTAAGTTCTGTTTGATATTTTAGATTTAAGTTTTCGTTTGATTTGGATTGTATTTGTGTGAAAAATATATTTTACCCAATGTTAAAAAAAAATAATTATCCACTTACTTTTTCGATTATTTTGATTGAAATTTTGTATGTTTTTATTTTCACGAGGCCTATTTACAGCTGGTATTGATAGTGTTCATTACATTTGACGTATCTAAGTGTATGCAAAATATAATTGAATTAATGAATTAAAATGAAATAATTTATTACCCTATTGCTACAACTTAAGCCAACGAAATGTAAAATACTGTACACGAAATCAAGATTCAATAATACAATTTTTGGAAAGATTTTTGGGTAGGTAGGTGATAATTTTTATAACTCTGGAATGGAAGAATATGGACAGTTCCAGCATCCAGTGGATCGCCGGTCTAATATCGGGCTCTATGCGAGCTGCAAGATAATTGCACTCGCGGGGAAGGTATCAACAGGTAATGTGCTATTTAACCGGCTTAACCCGGGTTCATCCCTGGAGCTCAGCTTATTAGCGAGTCGTTCGCGACACTATTAACAGAGCAGAATTTTCATGGATACGATAATAAGACTAAGTTATTTTTATCGTCGAATCTCATTTTGCGGGTGCATGGGAAATTACGTAAAATACAGACCTTATTTAAAAGAACAAACCGGCCAAGTGTGAGTCGGGCTCGCACATGAAGGGTTCCGTCCCATCGTACAAGATCAAACAAAAAAAATTTTTTTTTGTGTATCGGGCCCCCCATTAATTTTTATTATTTTTTTATTTTACCTATTTGTTGTTCTAGCGGCAAAGTAAATACACACTCTATGAAAATTTCAGCTGCCTACATATTACGGTTCCTGAGAGACAGCCCTGTGACAGACGGACGGACAGCGGAGGCTTAGTAATAGGGTTCCGTTTTCACCCTTTGGGTACGGAACCCTAAAATGTAATTTACCGCCCAAACACCATTGGGAAATGTATGTGTAATAAAGTTTTTTTCGTAGTTAATTTTTGTATTTATTTTTAAGGATTTTACTATATTCCCTAAATTATGTATTCAGTAGGCGCACTATCACGGGGAACTAATTTTTATTTTTGGTTTAATTTAATCCAATGGTAAGTGTAAATACTTAGTTGGAGTATTTAATCGTTCTTGGCCGATAGTTTATATACCCTGTACATATTTGAAACTGATGGACCAACTAACTTTAAAAAAAAATGCTGAGCTATCAATCTATTCAATCTATTCTACATGATTATTTGCCAAGGCTCTCATGGATGGATTTCTTTTATCCTAACCATATTTAGGGACAACGCATCTATGTAATTCGATGCCTTTTCTCGACGGGTCTACGGGTGACTAAAGCGTAGTGATTTGTCAAATCATTTACGACCATCGTAGATCACCAGTGAAAGCGAAAGAAGCAAGTTAGATCGACTGTTTGGCGCTCTATCACCACTGCTAGCCCCTCCGGGGAAGCGGCGTGATTATAGTCATGATTGCTAGACGACTTGATGTTTGACCATAGATAAAAATGTTGTCCCCGAGAAGTCCTGACTACGTGCCACGTGACACTAATTTGTGACATAAAGACCTCCAAAGGTCGTGTTTGATGTCTCACTCATTCCGCTGGGCGGCGCCACTGAAAACGGCACAATAAAATGTTTTATGAGCGACCCTTACATTTTCTTTTGTGCGCCCAAATTGGACAATAAAGAGCGGGGTCAAATCGCTTGGAATCAATCACCAGGTGCACTTACTGTAGATTGGTAAGGTTATTGTGTTATTGCGACTTATTGCCTTCGAGACCTTGCTGAGAAAGAAATAAAAAAACCGGCCAAGTGCGAGTCGGACTCGCACACGAAGGGTTCCGTACCATCGCACAAGATTTAAAAAAAAAAGTTTTTTGTATGGGCCCCCCCTTTAATTATTATTATTTTATAATGTTACCTGTTCTTTGTTATAGCGGCAAAATAAATACATAATCTGTGAAAATTTCAGCTTCCTACCTGTTACGGTTCATGAGATACAGCCCTGTGACTGACGGACGGACGGACGGACAGCGGAGGCTTAGTAATAGGGCTCCGTTTTCACCCTTTGGGTACGGAACCCTAATATGTGACAAATAACATTCATTTATCATGTTTAAGAATAATAACTGTTAAAGAGATACTATTTAATCTCTTTGAACTTGAAACATATAGAGTCTTTCAAGACCTACGAATGTATGTATTACATTTGTACTATACCACATGTGCTACAGAAGTGATCCATACCTGCTGACCTCCGGGATTTCAACTGTCAAGGGTCAATCGCAAAATTTCACGAAATTTAAAATTACACCTCTTATTATTTTCGTCCACCACGCTGTGGACATCACCAGGATTCGCGACGCGACCTAGAGGACCTCTGACGCTTCGTCCAGTCCACGTCCAGTCAGATGTCCTCTGACTCTGTTTATCCGTAAACGTAAAATGAATATGTCGAACTAAAACTAAGAGTAAAAAATCTAAACAAACATACACCTCTTACCCCTGATTTCACCACCTACAGCTACCCGAAATCCGATATTTAACTTTCGGTTACATTGCAAGTTTAAAAGGTGTAACCGAAAGATAACTTTGGGATTTTTGTAGCTGGCGGTGGTGAAAACATGCATTAGTGAAAGAACCCATATGTTTATTTAACGATGTTTCCATGGCACAGGGTATATTTAATAAGTATTTTGTGAAATTACAATTCCATGCAACAACATGAATGACAGTTAAAATATAATTATAAAAACTAAGACGGATCATTTTTTTGTAGAACTAGACGTGAATGAATAATACCACACCTACTGTCGTGATATTAGAACACAGCACCTGGGAACTAGGTGCCATGCCGGACTTTTTTGTGTTGCCGCTTCGGCCATCGTTCGTGCAATGGGACCAACCCGGGCGGGATGAACCCTAGTAAATAACGAAGAAGAGTTTTATGTGTAATTCGAACAGCGGCCAGTCCGATCGATCGGTGCTATATTTATGGCGTCCCGGATGAAATATAAAAAAATCTGCATTCAAATCTGATCACCGCAGTGACTTTGCCCACACAAACTCTGCAATACGTCTGCGACTATGTTTACATGTGGCATAGTTATTGAAAATTGGAGACAGCGGGTCTCATACTTGGCGCGCTAAGATGGGATATCTCCCGATATATCCCTCTTTATCTATGGTTCACGCCTTTTTCAGATTATTGTGATAATAACTCATGATATCCGAACGCTTGGCGTATGTTCGGTTATGACATCAGAAAAACTTATCCGATTTTGATGGGTTACTATCTATTTATATATAGCTTGATTCTTTCCATTGATTATGGGCTGCATATCATCACGCTAAATTACCTGAGGGGTGAGCATTAGGTATACAAATGAAATACATCTCCTGTTGTTCGTTGAACCTCAACGTGGGCGGATCCGAGGCATGGGCATCTACTAGTAAATTATAAAAACTAATTATGAATTCCTTGAAGGGTCGGAGGAGGCAAACTTGTCTTTCCGTAGTCGGGTCGAAAGGCTGCGAGAAAGACAAAAACTTGGGGTCGAAGGGTTTACGCCATACTCTCGGTGTAGTCATAAATTCTGGCAAAAAGCGACCGCATAATGAGGACATTCATCATGGCGGCCCGGCCCGGCCAACCGTCGGCGATATTCCGCTCGATCTTCCGCCGAAAGGACAAATAGCACTAGGCAAGTCAACATTCGGCCGTTCGTCTTCCTCGAAGGAAACACGAGGGTTACCATTGTAAATTCACTCGCCGGGTGAACAGACAAGTGAGTGTCGAAATCTGACATTCAGTTGCGCTGTATTTCTTCCCGTGCAACTTTTTTTTTTATTCAGGAAAACAAACAGTCTTAAAAATAACTAATAACAAAAAAAAATTTATAGCCTAAACCAGCAAAGTAGTACTAAATACATAGGCAAAGGAGAATAATTAAAATGCTTGAATACCATATATTTAACAAATAAAAAAGAAGCTCTACAAAATAATTTAAAAACTTCAAAAGTTAAAATACTAACAAAATATTATAAGATATTGAACAAAAGGAAATACGAAATAATGTTACATAAACGTCGTTAAGAAATAATCGAAAAGAAAAGATGCAACACTACGAAAATAATCTCGTAAAAATACCCGTACACGGGCAACTAAAGTTGCTCTACTTGCAGCAATATCTGTTGGTTTCGTCGTCCCGGAAACGTGATTTTTGGAAACGTATGGAACGATTAATGGATCAATTTAAGGCCCTGGTACTAGCCAAATCGCAAAGTTAGACGAGGCACCCCAAGTTAACTAACTAAGTCTGACGATTATAAGTGTCATTCTTACAATATATGATTCCTTGTCTATTAATCAACCTATTTTCGTTAATGTATGTTACCTTTTTCTATACAAAATACATTGCGGAAACGGTGTCCATTTCAGAACTTTTTTGACTAAATGTAGAAATCTAATAGCAAATGGAATGTTTTGTTTATGCATATATGCTGTTTTTGCTTATATCTACAAATCGAATTACTTTCAGATTTCTAATGAGAAAAATCAACTTTTTTATTTTTATTATTATTTAAATAAATGATGGAATCAATAAATATTAACAATCCATTATCAGTCTGGAGTTCTATTTGAATTTTCTGAAGCGTTTCACTGCATATTATTACATTTGTTAAAAAGTGCATTTGTATGGCGCGAGTAGTTGGCCAGTCCTAGCGCCTTAATTGCCCGCATGTGGCTAGCAAGTGCACGTTACGTGTCAATTCGATAAACAACTCACCGGCGACACGAAAACTATGTAATGTAATATGCAATATCGCTACATATCGCTGCGATAATTGCCGAAAATGTATTGACACTCCGCAACCGAACCAGGGACACGTTTACTAAGTGCCTCGATTTACCAGGATTTCGCCATCGCACTGTTGATTCGTCGGCCCGTGCCTCGGGCTTCGGCGCCGCTGCGGTCCCGGGTCAGAACGGTCAGGTCCATTAAGGCGGCCCAACCCGGCGGGCCTAACTCATTCGCGGGCACAGTACAAAATCGTGCTGTTGCGCTCTGGGACCTTCTCTGTTTCAAAGAATAATACAGGCTCCGTGATGAGGAAGATGCAACATGTCCACAAAAAAGACAATGTGCATAGTGTATGATTTGGTAAGATTTAGGAAAATTTTAATTTCAAAACGACTTATAGCTAAAAGTAAACCACGACCGCTGTAGTCAAAAATCTATCAAAAAACAAATAGATCATAAATCTTGATTAAATAAGCTATGTCTGATGACTAATCTTTTTACGATTTTCTTACTTTATCATTGCGTAATCCACCTCCAAAGTTATCGTATAAAACGCGCGAAAAATTCGAACTTTCGGACCTTATAACTTAGAAACCAAACACAATTTTACAATGCCAATGGTCATCAGACATCTAGTTCGATCAAATAAAGCTATTTTGAGCAAAATTTTGCATCTCTGACAAGAAATATGGGCGTGATCTTCTTTCCCCTTTTGTATGGGGAGATGAGCGGGTTGGGCCACCTTAACTGAAGGTCCGTAGTACCACTCGGCGATGCTCTATCTATCGGCTTCGAATAAAGCGGAATGGGGAATGGCGGAAGTCCGACCACATTCGCTATTTCGTGCGAATCTCGAAATCAATTGCTTGAGCAACGCAAGATTTAAAGGAGAATGCCCAAATCCAGGCCACTTCGAAATAATTCTTGTCTTTTATTGATACATGTGCGACAATTTATATTTATTATTTAAACATATTTTAAACTATCTGAATCCCCATTTTTCACGGCCGGTTACTCGTTAAAAGAATAATAGGAATTATTCACAACTTCTTATCCTACTAACAATATTGTTACGAGCGCGCCCCGCTGCGAAGACATAGCGCTGATACACTACCAAAGTGCGCCAAATGGTTCCTTCGAGTCTCAGTAGATGGCGGTACTTGTCTTATTGCATTGCGCAGGCTTTTGCATCACTGTAGTCCCATATAAAGTGACGCCTCGTCCAGCTGACTTCAAAAACAAATCTCGGACATTCTAGTAATGTCTCGAAGGAGGTTGTTCTCGACTGCTGCCCTACATGGGCGCCTAGAAATCGGTGGAGTGTTCTGAAAAGAAGCTCCACGATTTAGGTTTAAGTATAGTGTGTATTTGTTGTATATTGTGTAGGAATTATGTTTCCTCTAAAGCTATTTCTCCATAGTTATTACTCGCGCTACTGCTCACGATACCCAAAGGTAGACTGGTAGAAAATGCCTCCGGCATTAAGTTGTACCTTTTGCCTGAGTTTTTTTTTGAGTGCAATAAACTTATATAAATAAATAAATAAAACAAATATCAAGTAAATTGGAACAGTGGTTTTTAAACTATTGGTAAAGATAAAGAGATGCTTAAGGTGAGCCACCTTAAAGTCGTACAGTTTGATAAGGACGTAAGTAAAACTACAATGAATTATATTTAAAAATCAATACATTGAATTTCGATAATCAAAAAAATTAATAGCACCAGAGACTTGCAGTAAGTAAAAATACGTGTTTTCGTATTTTAAATTTATAAACAAATATTCATAAATTTTCATAAAAAAGTTTGAACAAGAAGTCTGAGAATCAGATTACCGTTATACGTTTCAAATATAGCTAGACCATCAATGCATTCTGCAATTATGAAATTCCAAAATAAGTAGTCGTTCTTTTTTAATACAATATAATATGGTTTTACTTATGTCCTTATGAAACTGAACATACAAACATGTATATGTGTACTCCCGGCGAAGTTTCTTGTCGGTTCTTGTTCGTCCGCGGGAATCGAACCGTCTTTGTCCGACGAATCCAACCTCCATCCTACACCTAATGAGAAACATAAAGGAAATAAACCAATGGGAAAAAGTTGCTCTCTGAAATCGATTTCGAAAGACCATATCTTGAGTGTGGAGAATGACGGTAAAGTACTTGTATATTACTAAAGAAAATGTTATGAAAATCTGGAGCCAATATTTTGGTCTGGCTAAAAAAGCATTTTTTCCACGGTCTTGTAAAATCACTACTTTTTTTGTTTAATTCTTCTCGCTTGATTTGTTACGCTTCTCACTTCGATAAAGGCTTGAATGATCCAATTTGTTTTATATCAATTGAAGAAATTTTGACAGAAATGTTGATGGTTTACAACTATATTTTAAACACGAAATGGCATGTATCTGGCACTCTCATTCTTTGATAGGTTTTTTTTAAATACGTACGCTTAGAATATCACTGGACTGACCGTTATAACTTCAAGTATAACTAGGGTGAGGAAATTACACCTCTATGGCTAGACCATGATTAATTTTGAAATAAGTTTTAGTTATTTCATAATAGAATAAACATTATTTGTATAATAAAATAAAATTATTGAAATCAGGTGTATTAACCGTCCATTTCCTAGTTACATTTAACAAAATTCAATTGAAGGGATGACGTTATCAAACAGATTTTCTCTACGGAAACAATCCCGATTCCTGAGCACTGAACCTCAAGGCCTAAAGATTGATTTGATGAGAAACGCCAGCGACATATCCTTTACCGTCAAATGCACGGATATCGTCCTTCTCCGTGGTCAAACGCATAGACAATTAGGGCCGAGTGCACGAAAGGACAACAAATCAAAATCAACGTCAACGTATGATTAAACACGTCACTTTGTATGAACAGTATGTAAGGAACTCCACACGGTTCTCTAAAAATGACGTGTTTGAACATTGATTAACTCAGCCGTCTCTTTGACGCGTGCGTGGCTCGTCAAATTTCAAAACGTCACTGTCACTATCAACCTTATTCGCGATTAACCTGATTCACACGGTAACGGCGAAGCGACGCTGGTACCGATAGTGAACTATGATCACCTCTCGCATCTGTTCTAACGTTCTCGTTACTTTGATCAGTGGTTCTTGCCGTAAGTAGGCGGAATGTGAACATGACAGCCGATGTTCTGCAGCGAGCGGAGTTATCACGAAAAGCGACGCGGTAGTACAGGTAACCAAACATTAAAGGTTATACTTCCGGTTTAAAGTAAAAATGAATGGTTGCTTAATACAACCTCCCTCTAAATCTTTTTAAAGAGTAAATAGCAATGCTAAATGGTACATAGTAGACATTGTTAAGTTGCCAATAGTTAGAGTATTTTGGCCGTACATCTTTTCCTTCAACCGAATGTGTATCCTTTAATCTTTGGTCGACTGTACAAACATAAGATTACGTCACCTTTCGAGCGGCTTGACGAAAAATGTCTGTCATCAAGCGAGATATGACAATCCCCGTTATTTGTTCCCCCACCTGATGCTGATGTATTTTAAGGTCGGCTTACATTGGATTTTTTTTTCCTAAATTGTTTTCATTGGATTTGTTCACTTGAGCAAGCGTCAGACTGTGGACGTCTTGTTAACATTCAACGATCCCTTTATTTATGATCCCCTTGCATTAGTCGTGTTGTGCAGGATCAAGTCTATATACCTTTGCCGACGAAACCTTTCCATTTTTTAATGTTTCGCCCTATGATTTATTGAAATTGAGCGCGTGGGTTTTTTGGGCGCCAACGACGGCCGCCCGGCCGTGGCGATTTTTTTGTTTCCCTTTCTTATTTGATGACCAAAATTGGACAAAGCGCGTGGAACTGTCGACAGATTTCATTTCATTTATTTAAACTTTTTTCGTTGTCGAACTACACTCAGTTACGTCAAAAACGGATAGATCCGCGAAACAGCTTCGTACCATGCTGACTGATAAATTTGAGTTCACTTGCCTGAATAAAACGTCGTTATGTATCTAGACGTCAGATTTAATGACTTTGCCTGTTTACCCGGCGAGTTCATTTCGCCCGGTGGGGTTTACAATGGTAAATGAAGTCGCCGGTGAAGAGACTAGCATGTGATTAAGGGCCGAGTGCACGAAAGGACAAAAAATCAAAATCAACGTCAACGTACGATCAAACACGTCACTTTGTGTGGACAGTATGGAAGGAACTCTATGCGGTTTACTAAAAGTGACGTGTTTGAACATTGATTAGCTCAGCTGTTTCTTCGTGCAACCGGGGCTATGTCTGACGTCTACTTGTATTTAGTAGTACCATGTTTTCTTCAAAACGACGTTACATTTGACTAGGTGAACTGAATGTTAACAGTAAGCGTGGTACGCAATGTAACTCAATGTCAAATTTCACCCGGCTTGTTAATTTACTATGGTAAGTCCCACATAGCTTATTTTGCGCGTGGCCATAACCGAAACTAAACGGTCGCCATCTTGAACGTCATTCGGCTGTCAGATTTCTCCTTATGCAGAGTTCTGAGGATTTTTTTCGGTACAAAAACTTTTGTTTGTGCACAAAATTGGAGATCAAGATATTGTTTTGAATGTTAGAAAGTTCTTCGAGGACGAAAAAGGAGAGAAATGGGCAATAATCCCATTTGAAAACCTTACTGAGAGCGGCTTCGCCGTTACAGGTATGTGTTGCCATTGCAACAAATCGGGTTACCCACTATTTATACCTTCTAGGCTGAGTTTATTTTAGAGGTAGGTTTCAAAATTTTTGCCCATAAATGGGGGATTTTATTTCGTGTGGCAACGCTGAGACGACACCGGGGGGGGGGGGGGGGTTGGCACCACTGTCGTCTTAGCGTTGCCATGCCAGCCAGTTGCAAAATGATCTATGTGGGACTATAACCGCCTTGATCCGCGGAACGGTGCAGTATGAACGGGTCCTTCGCCTGCGTTCCGACCAATTTGCGCGACGCACGGCGACGGGTGTCGCTTAGGCAAATCCCGAATGAAATATGGGGGTCCTAATCGAACGGCGTGTATGCGGAATGTAGTTCCATTCTCCCGCCATACTCTTTGTGGAGGAACCGCGGTGGATTTATTGCGCGCAATAAGCGGGATGGAAATGCTTCTTTGCCTGATTGAAACCGATAAGATGGATTGAGACGATTTACGTTTTGTTTACGTTACCAAGTTTGTTACGAACCCTTTGGATACAAATGCCTTGAGCGGGAAGAATATTCTGCATTAAATCCGTTGAAAAAAATAACTGTCAGTTGCGAATTTTACTCACGCAATAAGGGCTCCGTGCCGTTATAAATCAGATATTTTAAAAATTACCATACCGGATGTTTATGTCATTTTAGCTTCAACAAACTCTCATATAAGGTAAATAATATTTAAGCACGATTTAAGTTGTATTATGCGTCATCGAATACATTATTATTATTAAATTAATAAATTGTGCTTGATATGGCCCATTAAAAGGCCTATTTTGTACACTTAATTCTTTCCTGATTTTATTTTCTTTAATTAAATTTCTTAAACGTATGGTTTTTCAAACCAGTTCCTGAAAGCTGAAAGATACATTAGAATCGACGACAAACAGACATGATGAGTGATATTATGAGTTGACGATTTCTTATGAAATCCGAATCCCTAAAATATTATATTATGGCTCTAATAAGACAACTAGAATGTAGAAATGGATGTCTTTGTGTTGTTTGAAAGAACCTAAAAAAACCAATATGTTAATATGTTCCTTTTATTGATTTCAGGTGCGTACTTGTCCAGACTGTAAGCGTAGCTGAGTTCATGTAAGTTCGAATTCACTTTCAAGCCGGTGCACCCACACTTTATGAGATATTTTTCTTCGGGTTTATGTCTCCGATACATATAGTTTTAAATATCAAAGTTTAGAGTTTTATTTCTACGTATTATCTACCTAATGGACTTATTCAAAATCCTACGGTGGCATACAGCGGCATCTAGATTAGAATTTTTAATTTTTTTAAATTAAGTCTATTCAGCGTTTGGTCATTGGGACAATCCCAACATGGTTTGATATCGTCTGTTCTTTTCTGTTTTATAATTTATTCTTCTTTTATCGATTACATAAATTATATTGCTATTTTATTTCCAACATTTTCTACTATGCTTCTTAACTAAGCTGTTTAACCCGAATTAATGGAAAAACTGAAATGTCAGTTTTTTCACCGTTCTTTTCATAAATTTAAATGATTTTTATAACATTCAAACGGGATGTATAATTGATGACGGTAAAGGAAATGAACATTTTAAGGTCAATTATATAAGTAGCGAAGGTCGCCTCGTATATGTACAATGGCCGGCACTTTACTAAATTGTCATAATCCGATAGGAACAGGACGCCCCGGGCCTCGGCTCCGTATTGAGTTTCCTACATTGTGCGAAATAACGTCTGCCGCCATTGAAATTAGGCTGATTGAAACTGGTCTATGTGTGACCTCGCCCGCGATCGTGCTCTATACGTTGGTGTGCTCTTCGTACAACTATTTCGGGGCCTTTACAATTCGAAAATAATCACTCTAACCCATACAAGGAGGTGAAGTGAAATGGATGTTAACGATTTCATGTATTTCTAAAAATGTGGATTATTTACTGTTTATTACTGAAATCTCAGTTAAGAAGCATTATAAATCGATTTCAAAAAATTCAAGAAAATAAACATTTTAGAATTGCTTTGTAGCGAAAAATTGGATGAAATCTTTTATATTTTGTAAGTCTAATTGTCTCATTAATTAAGAAATTTTCATGTGCAATAAATATAATTCATACTTTTAGAATAAAAAAAAAACAATGTCACAATTGGTTAAAAACAAAGACTTGTTAGAAATTAAGGGTTCCGTTGGCACCCTTTGGGTACGGTACCCTCAAAAGGCTAAAAGGTGGAAATAGGGCTAATATAATATAAAATATACAGCCGTTTTTTCGAATCCTGCTAAACTGCAGAAAAAAGTATTTGAATGATGATTTTCTTGTTCTGGTCATTTGACTAGTTTGAGATTATTGGAAAAACGTGCATACTAGATATTCTATATATGATTAGATATGACTCTTAATAAATACAAAATATTCACGGAATAGGAACAGTGGTTTTAAAATTATTATAAAACTATGTTTGTATGGGGAACATCTTAAGGCCCTGGTACTAGCCAAATCGTAAAGTTAGACGAGGCACCCCAAGTTAACTAACTAAGTCTGACGATTATAAGTGTCATTCTTACAATATATGATTCCTTGTCTAGGAATCAACCTATTTTCGTTAATGTATGTTTCCTTTTTCTGTACAAAATACATTTCGGAAACGGTGTCCATTTCCGAACTTTTTTGACTAAATGTAGAAATCTAAAAGCAAATGGATTTTTTTGTTTATGCATGTATGCTGTTTTTGCTTATATCTAGAAATCGAATTACTTTCAGATTTCTAATGAGAAAAATCAACTTTTTAATTTTTATTATTATTTAAATAAATGATGGAATCAAAAAATATTAACAATCCATCATCAGTCTGGAGTTCTATTTGGATTTGCTGAAGCGTTTCACTACATATTATTACATTTGTTAAAAAGTGCATTTGTATGGCGCGAGTAGTTGGCTAGTCCTAGCGCCTTAAGGACCACAAACGATGCCAATCCCATAAATAAGTATGTGGCAAAGAATATATATGTACACTTGACTGTGGCTAGGAACATACTATGACATACTTGTCTACCTACAGATCCATGATCCGCTCATCTCGCAATACGTACTCGTGGCACATTGTAACTACTTGTATCAATGCGAAACGGGTATTCAACTTCCGTTATATCCTCTCAAGATACTTACCATCCATTCGGGCACGCGTCCGGCGTCGATCATATCTCCGTCGTAAAAGTAACCGCTTTTCTCGGTAAGTGTCGGGAATAACGCGAACTCACTCGCGTATTTATAGCTTGCATCTCACTCGAAGTATCATTAAATGTTTGGCGGATTCGGCGTGAAGCCGGTAGCGAGATCCGAAGACATCCCACGCGCCTGGCGATGTTCACCTTTATTTATCCATTACAAGATTTTAGTAACTCAAATTATAGGAATAAATGTGGTCGTCCACTAGAAGCGACGAATAGCGAGCGGCAACGTGTTACAATGCTTGTTACAAGGTGATGAACGTAATTTCTTCACCTCCGTGGTTACAAGCGGCAGATAAAAAATTTGACCCGGCAGCTGAGCGACTAACTCATTCGCGGGCACGGTACAAAACCGTGCTATCTCGCTCTGGGACCTTCACTGTTTCAAAGAAAAAGACAGGCTCCGTTATGAGGAAGATGCAACATGTCCACAAAGCAGACAATGTGCATAGTGTATGATTTGGTAAGATTTACGAAAATTTTAATTACCAAACGACTTATAGCTAAAAGTAAACCACGACTGCTGTAGTAAATAATCTAACAAAAACCAAATTGATTATAAATTTTGATGAAACAAGCTATGACTGACGACTAATCTTTTGCAGATGTTTTTAATTTATCGTTGAGTAATCCACCAGCAAAGTTATTGTATAAAACGCGCGAAAACTTCGAACTTTCGGAACTTATAACTTAGTAATCAAACACAATTTTACAATGCCAACGGTCATCAGACATCTAGTTCGATCAAATAAAGCAATTTTGAGCAAAATTTGGGATCTTTGACAAGAAATATGGGCATGATCTTCTTTCCACGTTTGTATGGGGAGTCGAGCGGGTTGGGCCACCTTAACGCATGCCTTGATATTGAAAAAGAGATGAGAACAATTAATTTCCTAATTGCGCCTAATTATTATTTCGGCTTTCTTTTTTTTTTAGGGTTCGAACCCAAAGGGTTTCATTGAAATTGTCCAGTTTCCGATGCATGTGACTTTCTTCGAATGTTTTTTTGACTGGCCTCTAGGCATTGAGGTGAAGAAATTCACCTCCATGCCTCTAGGCTGGTAGCATGGAAGCTACGACTAGCCAGACGTCGCTTATGGTATTTTGTATCGAAGAATACCGCATATCCATCATCACACCATCAGAAATTCAATCCACAGATCAGAAAGCCGGACCAGCCGAAGATTCATCCTCCTACTGCAGAGTTCGAAATCCGAGATATTTTTTCTCTTCTTTTTCATCTCAGATGTCGCACATTTTATTTGACAATGCGGCCATTTCATTATCCGAAGCCTGGGTACCTTCACATTTAATAAGAAATCAAATATTGTCCGCGTATACCATACAGCTCATTAAAGCCGTTCTCAAACAAAGGGAAGATTCTGGCAAGGCACCCAGTTAATTTTGGGAAAGTGGCGAGATGGGCTAATACACAGACAATTATATGGCTAATATCATGACTGTAAGTGTGTAGTCAGTCATCTATGAGCAAAAAATCGCAAAAAATATGCGAATGATTACCATTTTAACCTGTACTCCAAAATCCAGCAAAATCCAAAAAAACGTGTTTTCTGGACTTTGAGGCCACATGGCACGTAAAATAGGTGAAGGGACCCTTAACATGTAAATATTTTACGTAATATATGTGCGAACCCACTGGAGATGCGAGCCTCGTATGGATTTGCGCGTCGAGTGGAAGATTTCATATTTACAGTCTGCGTAACGGATTTCGTGTTTGCCGGGATGAAAGATGTTTCAACTCGGCCATGAATTGAATATGTTAAGGCACCCCGTGAATCAGTCGGTCGTAAATATGTGGAGTTAAATCTATTTCGAAGAAGGCATCTTGTTTAATATGTATTTTTAAGTAATTTAAATAAGGGGTAATATACAGTCGGTATTTTTTTCGTTTTTAATGCTATGTCTTAATTAATGCACAACAAATAAAAAAAATATTAGGATTATTTTTCAAATAAAAAAATTTTTTTGATGTTTTCGTACAATTTTGGTCACGCGACGGAAAGTTTCATTTGTTAGCCAGCGGAAACATCTGAAAAAAAAAGAAAAAAAAAACCATGTAAATTACTGTACAAAGAGATATATTAAAAGTTGCATGTATGCAATAACAAAATAATAATAAAGGAGCAATTTTCCTCTTCAAAGTATCTTTTTAGTTTTGGTCTCTCAGAAAATAAAATAGTTTTGGATTCCTTTGAATACAAATACTTAAATTAAAAAAAAAAAACAATTTTCGTTTGTTTATTTGTAAACCAATATCTAATTACTCTACTTTATCATGCAAAAATTCATTGACAGTACAAACATTTCCTCGTTGCTTGAAATACTACCACTGTTTAGGTAAAACTGCATTTTGTTTGTCCTTTAATTAATCCGAACACTATTGTATGGTACGCTTAAATAAAAAATGAAATATGTTTTTAATTAATTTTCTTTTGTTTTCGACACTCAGCCCGCGTTACTGGCCGACGAAACTGGTTTTCCTCAACTTCTCTTATATTGGACCCCCTCAAGAAATTAAGCATGACAATAAATTAGAACACAGATAATACGGATAGACGGCGTGCAGCTCAAACGGCTTAAAATATTGTCTCAGTTCAGTGCAGTTTTTAAAGTTTAAATATTATAAACGCAAAACATAAATAAAAGAAAAACAAAATACTAAAATAAAATAATCTATAGTTTATTTAAACCTCCAGATAACCCCTAAGTAATACAATGCGTCTCGTAAAACCTAACCTTGATAATTTTATGTATTTAATGGATACGACATTACCGTTATCTCATTAATTTGAGTTTCAGCGACATGTAAGCCTGCTTCCGACGAATGTCACGACCAATACTTTTTCAGATTATTTTCAAAATCTGATTACAATGCTTAAAATGTAGATGTCGCTGAAACTCAAATTAAAACCTAACCTTCTCTCGAATCTACCCAATCGTATTTTAATCGCGAAGAAAACATACACTGCGATTCAATTACACAACTTTACGTAAGATATGCCTCTGAAAGGCTTCGACCGAGCAGTCGATGAAAATAGACTGCTTTTCATATAACTAAAATTGGATGCTCAAAGTAATAAAAACTGGCCAAGTGTAAGTTTGACGTGGCTGAAGTTCCGTGCAATTTTTGAGAATAGAGTTTTATTTCAATACATTTTCCCTCGGTTGCGGGGAAAATTCTCATGTATTTTAGTGATCTTCTGGTAGTCAAACAACAAGTTACGTCGCAAACTGATTTATCAGACGTCTTATAGAAATTCCACTGGTGCATAGATATATTTTTTTAAACTACGGTGTACGGATCGATCTTATTTGAACGCAGTTTCAAATAAAAAATAAGCCGAGCCCTGCTTGCATAATAATGAAAACATTTAGGCGAGCATTTAGGTATACCAATTTGCTTATAATAACATTATTAATTTCTGCTAATGTTATCGAAACAAATTAATTGTTAATTAGTCCTTAAAATATAGTAAACTGCCGGACGAACATATTATCAGACGTTTTGGCTTAGATGTTGTCTACGGAAATCTACCAAAACAATACCAATATTTCGAGCCGAATTATTCACCATCTTTCAGACAAATCAATTCTGTAATATACTGTAAAACTTGCAAACGTGCGGGGTATTGAACGATAACTTAATTCCACGTCTAGACACTCCGGTTGGGTGGATTTTCTTTGAAGCAAGCAACATTATAGGCGCGTTATCTACAACGAAAATAGACGCATGGCGACGCAGGTGTCGACCGAGACGGGACATTTACAACCCACTAAAGTAGCTCCCATGAGCCATATTTACTCTAATTTTTGGCCACAAAAGGCTAACACAAACGCTTAAGGTGAAGGAAAACATCTTTGGGAATCCCCTCTGTTCGTAGTCCAGTGTGCGGCTGCAAGGCATTTTAGCTACGGTCAGCAGATAGGCCTCGTTTTATGGAGTACAATTTGGACTGGAGGACTTCTTAACATTCCCATTCAAAGGTAGATGGGAAATCATTTGAACGCCACTTTGCCTATATACACATAATTTATGTAACAGCAGTAAATCAATACGTGGGTAAACATGTTCTTGGTTTTTTAAATCGATGCTGAATGAAATGGCGGCATATTTTTTTTTCACACAATTTAATTAGTGCTATTGATTTTTCCAAAGAAGCAAAAACATGCACACAGGATGCACAGAGTTGTCTGGTCTGTGCAGGTATGGATTGACTGAAGTTTGACATTAATAAGAATCAAGTCAATTGGCTTTTGGATCTATTTAAAAATAACGTTTTTATGGGGAGCGTAATTTTCAGATGCTTACGGGTCCACCTAATGTGTCACTATGGGGGATGGCGACCCTTGACGGTTGTGATATCTTTCACTCACTGCATCAGAGTCTTATTCGTGTAATTAAAATTGTATATTTAATTTTAGATATTATATTAACTTAATAACGGAAAGTTTGCGGGTAAATTCGCACTAAGAGATGAATGAGGGTAGACAAAAAAGTCGCGCCAGTCATCAAACGCGGGGCAGTCCATCGGCGGCGGCGACGCGGAACGGACGCGCTGCGCGACCGTCCTTTGTCCCTGCGCGCTGACACGGCGCGGGCGCCCTCTGCCGCGTCGCTTGCAACATTATCAGCGGCCATTGTTGGCTAATGCGACAATGCGTTGCGAAAACTCGAGGTTTCGCCGCTTTTCGGTGGAAATTGGCAACGATATTGTGCGTGGGACACAATATGCTTGCTCTCACCATTTTTTGTGAAACATTATGTCCTGAAATCAGTAAAAAAAATTCATTCTTCACTGTTTATGACTATCCTAACCCTATATCCCCATATGGATGGCCACATGTGGTGTCATTTGTTGCAGAATGCAGGCGTAAATGTCAGGGTTGCGTTCTTTCTTATTAGAGATTTAAATGTGCGTTTACGCTGAAAATGCAGCTCGTACCTTGGTTCGGAACCCGTGCAAAATCTTATCCTACTTGCTGGGTGGTAGGGTAAGCATGCCCGAGTTGGTAGCATCGAATTTAATGGATAAATGTTCGAAGCGGCAATTAAACAAAATGCGTTTGTTGGGCTAATGTCATGAGAGTAGGTGTGATATTAGTCACCCATGTTTAGTTATATAAAAAATAGTTAAGGGAAAAAGATTTTGTTTAAAACGACTTTCTGCTAGCGCAAACTAGCTCCGTTAAGTGCTTTGGTATATATATTTTTTCTATAATAGGTTAGCTTAACAATAACATTGTGAATAAAGGTCTAGTATCTTTGCAACACACTTTTAGAGTCCTAGAACGAGAAGATACATGTATATTTATTTCCTTACTCCTGACCGCCTAAAGACTATTTTTTTCCCCTTACTATTATCGTAAAAGTTGTATTATCATCTTGACCGTTTGCCTTTCTTCATCTGCCGTAATCGAGCAGTCTTACAAGTAATTATATGTACGAATGCATGTATTTCAAAGGTTATTTTCAGGAGTAAAGTTTCGCATGAAATTCCCTCTCCTTTTTTCCGGGCTTAATCAACATTTACCGAAACTTAACCAACATTTACCGAAACTTAACCAACATTTACCGAAACTTAATCAACATTTACCGAAACTTAACCAACATTTACGAAAAGTCTTGCTCGCTCCCAAATTAAAATTCTGCTTCTCACTTCATAAGTTTTGCGAAGCCCTCTGCCGTCCGCCTCCTCCGACCTTCCGAAGCTCAAAATCTGCACGAGGCTTCGAACGGTTTTAATAATCCTTTCCTTCGAATCTTCTCAAAGGGAAATCACTCTACCTCACTCTGGGGGAGAGACCGAGACGGATTTTCCATTTTTAGCTTTCGGGGGCTGTTCATTTGGTTAGACTTGGTGAATTTTGCATGTCGTTGAAATCTATATGTGTGTAAGAATTGTATACAGAGTGAAATTTTGAAGTGGGCCTTCAGGGCTCAATCCGAAACTATAAGAAATAGCGAAAAACACTGAAAGAAGTAAGGGCCGATTTTGATAAAAACTAAAACTGTATTATTATATTTTTGGAAAAACCTTTTTCTAGCGGGGAATCGAACTCGTTGATTTTGAGAAATATAAAGCATTCTGTATTATTGCATCGGACAGTAGTGTCGCTTATAAGTATATAAGGAACAAAACCTTTGAATTAATATTATACGGCAAAGAAATTTGTTTATTTTTAATAAACTGATTAAAATTTTCAAGTATTTATGCATTACCCACACCTTCACTAATAGTAGTTCTAGTGTTTATCAAAATCGACCTTATGACTCCTTTGAATGTTTTTAGCTATTTATTATAGTTTCGGATTTGGCCCTGAAGGCCCACATGAAAGATTCACCCTGAATTGCCGTGATTATCGGTGGGTCGATGCCACGTCAACAAGGTGAACTGAATGGCCAGCCATACTTCCAAAGGCCCGGCACGCTTTACAAATTCGTCATCGCACCTATGTAACACGCATTTCTACTTCAGATACTAGTGTTCGGCTACCCCATTATAGCGCGTTCTAATCTAATTATGTTTGTAAAATAATAAAAAAATAACAAAAAAAATAACCGACTTCAAGGAAAAAGCACTAAAAAGTAAAAAATTATTTTCATTTTTGTAGTTACGATTTCTGTTATTTTTTGAGTCGGCGTCAGCCGGGCACGCGCTGCGCCAATCAAGAGAACCTAACCTAACCTAACCTAACCTAACCTTGGCTGACACCGCCTCAAAAAATAACAGAAATCGTAACTACAAAAATGAAAATTATTTTTTACTTTTTAGTGCTTTTTCCTTGAAGTCGGTTATTTTTTTTGTTAAATTTTTTTTTATTTGTTTATTTTAAGTGAATCTGAAGTACACTTACTAATTTGTACACGTCCTTTCCAATAAAAAAAGAATCACCGAAATCGGTTAGCGTTATATTGAGTTATTCGTCCATTTGTCGCGCACAGCTTAATACAAATTTAAGACTTTTATGATTTTCTCATGGATATCATTGTCAGAAATTAACCAAATTAATATGGGACCACTTGGGTAGCACTAGCTATCATTTAAAATAATCATCAAAATCGGTTCACCCAGGCAAAAGTTATGAGGTAACAAACATAAAAAAAAAAAAACATACAGACGAATTGATAACCTCCTCCTTTTTTGAAGTCGGTTAAAAATACAAGACTATTTACTTTTTTTCTTTGCGACCTGCCATGGATGGCTACCACACAACTACCGTTATGATATTAGCCCAATACACCACATTCCCGAAGGAATTAGGTCTACATTGAACTGGATGGAAATCACGGACAATTTTTCATTGCCGCTTTTTTTCATTCGCAATTTTTTTCATTCGCAATTTTTTCATCCAATGCGATGGTACCAACCCGGGCGGAAGGGAACCTACAGTTTTACATGGACTCCGAACCATGGAGCAGCTCGCATTCGTGACGAAATGCACTTATCGAACTCGGAAAGAGAAAGATAGTGGTGCATGGTGGAATTGAACCCAGGACTCTGGTACGCTAGGCCAGTCCCCGCGCCACTAGGCTACGAGCCGCTCAAGTAAAGTGTATTGGACTTTCCTTACGTCTTTCTACCTCATTACCTAACCTAGGTCACACGCAGTACAAGTTCCGATTAAATCCTTGCTCTCACTGAGCGATTTCCCTTTCAAGGATTTCCAATAAACACTACGCGGCCTACGAAGGTCCTCAAAGAGAAAACAGTCACCCGAACCCCGATCTTCAAGTACGATCCAAATCTCGACACTAAGTTATTGATCCAGCGAAGTTAGGTCTCGCCTTTATTCGAAGATTTTCGGTAAAACTATATGTCCTCTAGTCTGACAGTCTGAACTGGTTTGCATTACGATATTTACTGAATACATTTTATAGATAAATTACATAATTGACGTCCATTGTACCCCTTAAAACCTTAATACGTATTATATATTCTCTAATGGCGGACACCCAAGTTGTATTCTGACTGGACGACACGTGTCGGAGGTGCTCCAGGTCGACCCGAGTCCTGTGGAAGTTGACAATGAGGCGGACGAAATGTCGACTTAAACAAGTAAGCCATAATCAGAACATTGTTTATCCAATATCATCACGTTTATCATCACGCTGCTTCCCAGGAGGGGTAGGTAGGCAGAAATATACATCGATACATGCTCTACGATTATGTATTGGCATGCTCATCTGTCAATGGATGTCATGGAAATCTACATGAATATGGAGGAATTACGACAGCTGCAGCAGTATAAAGTACCCATGAAATATCCATAGGATAAAGCGTGTCTCTTCCACTCACTTGGCGGATTTTTAACCTTCCAGATTTACCGTTGGAAGTTCATGGAGTTGCCAAATGATCATATGATATTATTTAAGACCGAAACAACTTTCGAGTTTTCGAGACCAATCGATAGAAAGTTTGACAAGTTACGCTCAGTGCAGAAAATTGGTTGTAGGGATTCTCTGTCGCCCTCAAAACTGCAATACTTGTTGTTTTTTATATTATGCGATATTTCGTTTTTAAGGATATGTCTTTTCATACAATTATGTAGCCTGTTGCGGTATTCCGATATTCCGTCTTTCTTTGCATTTTTATTTATGTAATTCTTGCACGGTTTTACGACACAATTGGGCATTTTAGGGCGCATTATTAGCCAGAGGCTATGACGACAGCGAGCTGCTGTCTGGTGACAAAGTGGTGTCCCCGCGACGCATACAACACCACTTTTGTTCCTCCATTTTTGTTGTGCAGGACCTTCCTGTCCTTACATAGTAATATTTATGTCAATGGCTATATTGATTCCAACGTTCCAAAACGCACGAGGTCCCACACCGTTCGGTAGCACCGTGGAGTCGCGTGTCCGACCCCGGGCACAACGCATTGTTGCCGGCTGCTTAGCTCGGACACAATAGCGGCTCGAGAGGGCGGAGTGCGAGCCGATTTCTTTCTGTGGCGAGCGTTGCCCCCGAAAGCCTTTAGCGGGATAAGTGTTTAGTCAATAGAACTCAGAAATGAAACACCTGTAGAAATCTGCGTGCGTGCTCGACTGGACTGGCGCAATATTTGTAAAACACAGACCGACGTCAAAGAATATAACACTTGCCGATGCCTTACTTCTACGTAGCCGATTTCGTAGACGTCGTGCGGGTTGGACTCACCGCGGCTCGATCCACACGCAGCTCGGTCGCCACTTAGGCCCGATTGCAGGAAGAGATGGCCGAGTTCATTAACGTTAAAACACGTCACTTTTAGTGAACCGCATGGAGTTGACTCAGCTCCCTTCCATACTGCCCATAAAAAAATATGATGTATGCTTAAACATACGTTGACTTTGATTTAGATTTTGTGTCCTTTCGTGCTATATCGCTCTTCTCTAAGCTGGCGTTCGTGCGTGACTGTAAGGCTGCGTATGCTGCTAGGTGATATTCAGTTATTCGTTTATTTCTCAGAGAGTACTTAACTTGTCAAGCTCATCGTATATCCGCACGGAAGGTGCGGATGAATTTTCGTCTCCATAGCACAAACTTTGTTGAAACAAAAACGCCAAAAAAGGTCTATTTTTTCACATGTCTCGTTAGTTGACGCGCCCACTAACTAAACTGTACACACTGCCTCACTAAGGTACTTGTATTGACAAAGGGCTTATTTGATCTGCTTAAATTATTATTAAATTATCTTCAGATATTCAGTGCTATCCCGTGAGATCCAACAAGATCGTTATACTCCTGTTTGGTTACGAAATAACTTCCAAACACTGCCTTTGTGAGCGACCGAGAAAACTTAATTAATTCACTAGCGAGTGGATTATAGTTAACATTAGGTTACATATATAGTGGATGGATTACAATTACTATATTATAGTGGTCCACATATGTACATACATATACGGATACGTATGTAATTTACACGATACGTGTAATCCTAGATACATAAGACGGGGATCCAGGATTTAACCCCTCAAAATGGGGCAGTGCTATGGAAATGGTCGAAATACAGTGACCTGGGGGGGGGGGGGGGGGCTATAATAATAATAATAATAATCGTTTATTAGATATTTAAAAACAAATTATACAACATTATACAAAACAGTGTCTTAACAAAAAGTTATTTATAACATAATGCTGAAACTGGTTTGCTACCTCCCAAAATAAACTCAGTCTGTACTATGACAGGTAAAAATACATATCGCGGTTAGTTATCTTAAAGGTTATACGCTGCAAATGGTTTTCATTTTCATTGGCAGTATTCTAGATCGTATCTAATTTAAAATAATAGGGTTAAATTAACAATACAAATGAAAAAATAAATTCTTTCAGCAAGCATGAGCGAAAAATTTATGTTTGTGCTGCACCATGATACTACGTGCAGAATCAGAGTCGTGTGGTAATGATTACGAGTTATTTTAAATCTGTTATTGTACATATAACATTTTATTTTAATGTAATTTATATTAAAATAGTTTATTTTGTAACGTGTAAAAGTTGTTCTATTGCACTCATTGTCCTCTCTCTGTATCCGTAACTGACATACAGGCATTGACTTTTTTATGTAACTGCACAACGACGGGTTCCTTGAATTTAAGCAAATGGTTGCAATAAGAAAATGTTACTAAGGATTATACTAAGATATACTAGTTATTATCCCTAGATTCCGGCGTGCGTTTCGCAGTTTGGAATATATGTACGCTCTCAGCGAATGCAATGGAAAAGCAATTATTTCTGAAACTGGCAGCTAACAAGGCGCTTCCATATATACAGGATGTCCCGAAACCAAACGTAAAACGGTCACTAGATGAGATGCGAGCTTATTCCAATTCTTGTAAAGAAAAAAAAAACAATGTCACTTAATTTAGTAGAGGTTGTATATTATTTTTTCATGAAGGAGTGACAAAGTTAGCATTCAAACAAACTTATTTTTATTTTACTAAACCTAAGACATGAATGGGTAATTTAGTGACAGTTATGAATAACATTGTTATTTAGGATTACGTTATTGAAAATATAATTTCTAAATTGAGAAAACTGTGATTACAGTACCTAAATATGATATTTGAGAAGCCGATTTAAATTGTTTTCCAATAAATCCTGTTGCCAATAAACCAAGTGACATTCATTCAATGTTTTATTTTTACAAGAACTGGAATAAGGTGCTCTCTCATCCAGTGCCCGCTTGACGTTGAGTTTGGGGACAACCTGTATATATATATGTATAGTAGGCTAAATAAGGGCCTATTCACAACGGAATCGATGCGACGCGCATTTTTTTGGGTTTGCTCTGTAATATTGTACTAGTTTGCGTAGTTTCAGTTTCATTCATAGATAAAAACTAAGGAGATATGGCATCGAGCGTGCTTACTATGGGTCCCGCTGTCTCCAATTTTCAAAAATTACTAATCGTACGTGCCACATGCAATTTTAGTCGCAGACTTATTGGAGGGCTAGTGTGGGTGGAAACTGAGCTTATTTGCGCGCGGTGGCGAGGCTTCGACTGTGTAGCATACGACGCGCCGCCGGATTCCCATAAAATGATATGGTCATTTTGACCATTAGGAACGCGGTATTGACTGCATTCCACTTCTCCTTTCATTCTGTTCTGTGGATTCATTGTATTTATTCAAGTCGCATATTTCAATATTGCCTTTAACGTATGGTAGGAGAAATTTATTGGAATACAGGGTGCTCAATATTAGAAGAAAATAATATCACTCAAATAGATACACCGATGTTTTTTTCCGCGATCCGTATACATTTTGTTGAAGTCACTAGACTAATTTGTATGGCGACCGGGTGGGCGAAAAACGGCAACGCGATTTCAATTTGAGTGATAAGGATTACTTTCTTCTGATATTGAGTTCTTTCTATTCCCGAAGTTTGCCGAAGCTATCCTGTATATGTTAAGGTTATCTTTTCTATATTGAATTCATTTAAACTAAGTTACTGTAAACGCCTTGTCTCGCAGTTGAGGGGATTATTCAATCACTTAGCGCCGACATAAACTCACAAAGTACGCGATACTTACTCGCCCAGAGTACGTATCGCGGCTGCGCAAACTCAGTTTGCACGGCTTAGGGAATAAAATGTATAACATTGCTCATAAAAAATACGCGCTGCCTCAAGTCGTGTCTAGGTGTGAAGTGGCCCTAAAGGTACCATTTCGAAGCGCGCGGCAGACGGTACGCAATCCATATGACTTTTTCCGTATTCAGTACGTCCCCGTAAAAGAGATGAGTTGGGTTCTAAGGAACTTAACAACTCCCTTAACAACTTCTTCACCTTTTGGTAAATGTCTTAAATGCTGTTTTTAACAGTAGCTGAAAATCGAACCTTACCGATCTCTTTTTGGGGGACGTACTGAATACCTATTTAGAAAACAAACAGGTACACACATGAGTAACATACAAAAGACAATTTAAATCTAATTAACTAGACATGTACCCAGCACCTCATTTCACATATAACATAAAACATTAAAAGGGCTTATTATTTCAGATAATATACTTACTCAAAGCCATATATACTTAAAGCCATATACGACATCCTGCAGTTTTACATGGATTCCGAACCCTTGAGTTAGTGCCGTCTGCCGCTAACGCGCGCTTCGAAAGTGTACCTTAACGGAAAGGCCGCGCATAAATCAGCGGTCGCCTACTGACAATAGCTTGCACTGGACCGCTTCCAACTATGTTCCTCCCTATCAAACATTCCCCCCGGGAGCCCAATTCGCCTTCTATTCTCTACTTCTTACTACTTGTAATAATGCTCGTTTGTCTCTATGGGCAAAAAAGGCAGTACCGTGATTGCAGAATCTGCTATGAAGAAATCAACCGATTAAGATTATAAAAACGTTTCCAAAAGGGCCACGAAGACGTTGCAGATAGTCATGAGCTGCCAAGAAAATCGACTCCTGATGACATCAATAAAATCAAAGAAAATTTTGTTTCCAATCGTCAATTAGAGAGGTCACAGATCAAGTTTGTGCCTAAATAAATTCTTGCCAAAATTGTTAAATCTTCAACAAAAACAATGTCGCAAAGACTTAGCAAATGTTGGATAAAGTTGCTGACGACGCAGAACTGCTTAAACAGGTCACGTTCAGTAATAAATCATGGATATTATGTTGAAAGGTGCAATCGTCACAATGGAAGACTTCAGTATAGCCAAGGCATAAAAAGCACGTCAGGTTCGATCGAAAGTCAAGGTTATCATTACTGCTCTCTTCGATTACAATGGGATTGTACGCCACGAACTCCTATCTCCAGGTAGCACGGCCAACAAGGAGTGTTACCAAAAGGTCTAGGCCGTTATCGTAAGACCATCCGAAAGAACAACTCATTTTAATTCTACAATTCTAACGCGTACCTCACAGCTCGCGGTTATTTCACAAAACATTTGACAAAATAACCAGACCGTATGCTCTCCATACAAACGTAATCTACTAATCATTTGGAAACCGGTATTCCAATTAAATGGATATTTAATATCTAATATCAGGTAACAAATATCTGTGTCTGCACGCTTTTGTTTTTTTGAAAAATCCAAACCGAATGAAATGAAAGCAAAAAGAAAATCTTCATACGAATTTTGTTTTCTCTGTGGTTTGACCCAGAGTACATTTACCGAAAAAACAAAGACATGCAGACACAGATATTTATAGCCTAATATTAGTTACCAAATATCAAGTAAGTTGGAAGAGTGGTTTTAAAATTATTAGTAAACTACGTTTGTATGGGAGGCGAAATTTTCTGATGCTTACGGGCCGACCTTAACCACCGTATACGCCAGACTTTTTCCTGTTCGCAAAGATGAAAATAACTTTGAAATGACGACGTTTCGTGATCACAGTGTAGATAAAGTAAAGAAAGACCTAACAGCTGAAGGAACTGAAAGCTTTATCAAAAAGTGCGTTCCAGAAATGATTTGAAAATTAGAAAAGACCCTGGCACAAACATTATATCAGGGGATGATTATTTTAAAAGGGATGGTCCCTTTTAAAATATTGAGGAATAACTAAAGAGCTTTTTTCAAATTTAAGACAATATCCATGTATTTTGGTCAGTTTGTGTATCGTTTATATAACATTTAATAATACCGTGGAAGTGCTTACTTTGACAGGCTGCCAAAGTTAGTTCGGGGGATGCGCGGATTAAATTTATCGCATCCGAAATTCCCTCGGAGAAGTCCGCGAAATACGGCTGCACAGTAGAAATATAGCAGTAGGAAATCTATCCACATAAATCCTCGCCCCGCCAGCAAAAATTGAAAGACGAGAGAAGCAACCGAAACTCGTTGGTATGGGGGCGGCGTAGCTACTTTTACATTCAACGGCGGCAGCGCTGGCGATTAAATTCACTTATACTTATTTTAGCTTTACTGATTTTCTCGAATTCCAACGACGATTAAGAACACGTAAGAACTCACATGACACTATTTGCAACGAAATTTCAATGTTGGTCGTCGCATATTCGTAGGCAAACTAACTACAGTTAGACACTAACTCGTGGCTAAGCTGCTGCCATATGAATGAGTTTTAACCGTTGCTCCCGTCCTCCTATACTCGCTGCTCCCCGCCACTGCTAAGCCACCGCGCCGCCCACGATCACAAAAAAAAACGCGTAGTATTTTATAGTAGCTATACTCTTTTTTCAACGTAAGACTAAAGCGATGTGCTAATTGGTCAGCGATTTCGAGGCATTTTTAACCGACTTCAAAAAAAGGAGGAGGTTATCAATTCGTCTGTATGTTTTTTTTTTTTTGTTTTTTTTTTTTTTTATGTTTGTTACCTCATAACTTTTTTCTGGGTGAACCGATTTTGATGATTATTTTTTTAAATGATAGCTAGTGCTTCCCAAGTGGTCCCATTTTAATTTGGTTAAGTTCTGACAATGATATCCATGAGAAAATCATAAAAGTCTTAAATTTGTATTAAGATGTGCGCGGCAAATGGACGAATAACTCAATATAACGCCAACCGATTTCGGTGATTCTTTTTTTATTGGAAAGGACGTGTACAAATTAGTAAGTTTACTTCAGATTCACTAAAAATTAACGAATAAAAAAAAATTTAACAAAAAAAATAACCGACTTCAAAGAAAAAGCACTAAAAAGTAAAAAATAATGTTCATTTTTGTAGTTACGATTTCTGTTATTTTTTGAGTCGGTGTCAGCCAAGGTTAGGTTAGGTTAGGTTAGGTTAGGTTAGATTAGGTTAGGTTCTCTTGATTGGCGCAGCGCGTGCCCGGCTGACGCCGACTCAAAAAATAACAGAAATCGTAACTACAAAAAAAAAAAACAAATTTAACAAAAAAAATAACCGACTTCAAAGGAAAATCACTAAAAAGTAAAAAATAATATTCATTTTTGTAGTTACGATTTCTGTAATCTTTTGAGTCGGTGTCAGCCAAGGTTAGGTTAGGTTAGGTTAGGTTCTCTTGATTGGCGCAGCGGGTGCCCGGCTGACGCCGACTCAAAAAATTACAGAAATCGTAACTACAAAAATGAATATTATTTTTTACTTTTTAGTGATTTTCCTTTGAAGTCGGTTATTTTTTTTGTTAAATTTGTTTTTTTTATTTTATTTGTTTATTTTTAGTGAATCTGAAGTAAACTTACTAATTTGTACACGTCCTTTCCAATAAAAAAAGAATCACCGAAATCGGCTGGCGTTATATTGAGTTATTCGTCCATTTGTCGCGCACATCTTAATACAAATTTAAGACTTTTATGATTTTCTCATGGATATCATTGTCAGAACTTAACCAAATTAAAATGGGACCACTTGGGAAGCAATAGCTATCATTTAAAACAATAATCATCAAAATCGGTTCACCCAGGCAAAAGTTATGAGGTAACAAACATAAAAAATAAAAAAAAACAAAAAAAAAAAAAACATACAGACGAATTGATAACGTCCTCCTTTTTTTGAAGTCGGTTAAAAAAAGAATCACCGAAATCGGTTGGCGTTATATTGAGTTATTCGTCCATTTGTCGCGCACATCTTAATACAAATTTAAGACTTTTATGATTTTCTTATGGATATCATTGTCAGAACTTAACCAAATTAAAATGGGACCACTTGGGAAGGACTAGCTATCATTTAAAAAAATAATCATCAAAATCGGTTCACCCAGGCAAAAGTTATGAGGTAACAAACATAAAAATAAAAAAAAAACAAAAAAAAAAAAAAACATACAGACGAATTGATAACCTCCTCCTTTTTTGAAGTCGGTTAAAAATGAACATTATTTTTTACTTTTTAGTGCTTTTTCTTTGAAGTCGGTTATTTTTTTTGTTAAATTTTTATATAGGTGCGTTGATTGGTTAGATAATATCGCCTCGGCATGGTTAACTAATAAGCGCATCGCTTTGGACTTCTTTTATCGTCCGTCGAGGATAGAACATCGTTAACATTTCTACTATTCAACTCGCCAATTGACTAAACAAAGTGTGCGAAAGGCATTATAAAGAAGTGGCCTCTAACTTGACGGACTTTTACGGGACGATTGTTATTTTCCTACTGTTCACGGTGTTGTACTATGGCCTCGGTGAAGAAGCGAACTTGTAGGGCTCCGTGCACAACGTGATAGAACTCTGTTGTATGCCCTATGTGTGTCTGAACTTTTGTCATTCGGAAATAAACTGTTTTCGTGCTCGTAAGCATACCAGGAAATAAAATTGAAATATTATCAGAAAGTGGAGTTCTTTAAAGATTTATTTATTTTTTTATTTATTTATATATTATTATAGTTGTACATAATACTTTACAGCAAACACCAATTCGTATAATGTAGTTACAAAAAACAAGGAAAGTAAAGAAAATGAACAAAATTATTACCGATTCCCTTCCAAAAATCTTTTGCAAGCTCGCTCAAACATTTCATGAATACGTAATGCAAATTAATTGGGCGATACGGTTGATCGTAGGCTGAAAACAAACGCGCCTGTATCTATTCCAAGATGAAATAAATTTACATGTGAACATTAAAACGCACGTGTTTTCTGCGTCTTTTTCTAACAAAGGTAAGTGACGTACAGGTTTTTTTTTTTTTTATGTGACTGGACATGGATGGCTAATACCACAAGTTCTGTCATGGTATTAGCCCAACACACCACATGGGAACTAGGTGCCATGCCAGGACCTTCCTTATATTGCACGGCTACATTGAACTGGATGGAAAACACGGACAATTTTCATTGCCGCTTCGACCATCGTTCATCCAATGCGATGGTACCAACCCGGGCGGGATAAACCCTACCACCTAGTAAGTAAGGAAGGGGACCTACAGCTTAACGTGGAATCCGAACCACGGCCAGCCTCTCTCAACGGTCGAATGGTCACCCATCCAAGACCAGACCGGACCCAGCGTTGCTTAACTTCGGAGAGCGATCGCCGAAGTGTCGCGCCACTGGTGAGTGACTATGGTTATGTTCTAACTGGCTGCTCGGTATAACTGTAATAATCAGAAATGAGTAATGACATTTCAGCTAACAGAATGACATTCTGTGTTTCGACTTTTGAATTTTAGCTGACCCAAAAACAAGGGCTGTACTGTTTTGATGCTTCCCCTCGCCTAGGTCAAACAATTGAATATACACTCCGAGGTGCAGAACAGAAATCGATGTGATCGAACGCATCTCATACACATCTTCACGCCTGTAATACTTCGTATCGGGTAGACGGGGTGTACACATTCATTTTTGCCTACAATTTATTCACGACGACATTTGCTGTACTGAGTGGTCAGTCTGAGTTCTCACCAAATTTGGCGCTTACGTAACTTCGAAGTTCCGTAAAAACGTCAAACTCCATTCAAGTTTTTACTAGTTATTCCGTGGTTTTACTTCTTCAAGCTGTGAAAGTCATACTCGGACTTCCGATTTGTATGAAAACGCGGAGTCGGCGTAAACGGCAACGTCGAGGTATTTACGGCAATTTCGAGTAAGCTGTCAAATCAATCTCGGACTCGCAAATGTTAGTTCGCTTAGCGCCCACTGCGCGCGCTCTTCAACTTCTCCATACATTTGAAAACGCCAATCGACCGGTTTGCCGTAAACGCCAATTTAGGTGACAACTGGGACTTCGGGTACTGAGTCGGTAGTCTAAGTTGTCACTTAAATTGGCGTTACGGCAAACCGATCGACTGGCGTTTTAAAATGTATGGAGAAATTGAAGAGCGCGCGCAGCGGGCGTTAAGCGAACTAACATTTGCGAGTCCGAGCTTGATTTGACAGCTTACTCAACGTTGCCGTAAATATTTTTCATACAAATCGGAAGTCCGCGTTTGACTTTGACAGCTTGAACAAGTAAAACCACAGAATATCTAGTAAAAACTTGTATGGAGTTTGGAGAAAACGGCAGTCGATCGGTTTGCCGTAAACGCCAATTTAGGTGAGAACTCAGACTTGACCTTCTGATCCCTGCTTTGAGTCAAACTACGTAAACAAGATAAATGCTTTGCATAGATCGACGATTTCTGCTTTAAATTTTCAGCTGGAATTGTTTTAAAGGTGTTACGGAACCTTTACCACGGCGCGAGTCCGACTTGTACTTTGTCAGTTTTTATTGTTTTTGTCCGGATGCGAGATAACTTATCTTTATTGCCGGTGGAGCCGATCGGGTTGCAGTTTTTCAGTTTGCAAAGCTACCGATCTTCCAGTAAGCTCAGACTATCTTTAAAACGATGCTTCGCAACCCTAAAGATGATTTTTGATGTAACTGGACATGGATGGCTAATAGCAGACTGAACGTCAGATATTAGCCTAGCACACCACATGGGAACTGGGTGCCATGCCAGGACCTTCCTTATATTCATTGAACTGGATAGAAAACACGAACAATGTTCATTGCCTCTTCGACCATCTTTCATTCAATGCGATAGTATTAACTCGGGCGGGAATTACCCTACCACCTAGTAAGTAAGGAAGGGGACCTATGGTTTTACGTGGAATCCGAACCACGGCCAGCCTCAACGGTTGTAAAATGGTCACCCATCCAGAACCCAACCGCGCTCAGAGGTGCTTACCCAGCTAATCAAATTGCAAGGCAAGGCTGACAAAGTCTTGATGATAATAAGAATATGAATTGACACTGTCTTGCCGAGTGCACGAAAGGACAAAAAATCAAAATCAACGTCAAAGTATGATCAAACACGTCACTTTGTGTGGACAGTATGGAAGGAACTCTGTGCGGATCACTAAAAGTGACTTGTTTGAACATTGATTAACTCAGCTGTCTCTTCGTGCAACCGGGGCTTAATGCGTTTGATAGCTTTGTTTTACCGAGAAACATCATAAAGAACGTTTTTCTTTTTCGTTCTCCTTTAATTTAATTCCATATTTTGAATAAAATAAGTTAATAATAACAATGAAACAACTAATTGAATTATAATAAAAAAAATACAATTCATTAAATTTTATATCGAATCCTAGGAATCAGATAGGTTTTCGCCCGCCATACTAGTGCCATACATCCGAATCTTGCATATTTCTGATCAGTCTTAAAATGTATAGGTTTTTACAAGAAAATGTCGCTTTCGATCGCCTTTCCTACTGCGCCGACACGCCATTATCGGGCCAACAACGCTTCTGTAAGCGTTGTGGAAGCGAGTCAGCAAGTCCGAGAAAAGATGGCTCTGGCCGCAACATGACATCGGGATATCAAAATATTCAAGAGAGATAAGACCCACCTTTTTCTCCACACTACTTCTTTAGTATACGGCTGTATGGAAAGATCCTTTGCCTGTCCCCTGACAAAAACATTAGAGTTGTCTTTCGCCTTGGTCTGTCAGTGCTGTGACAGATCGAACTGTATTTCCGGTAGGAAATTAAACTTTAGGGGTGCGATTTTTTAAAGTCTTCACTTTTTGGAAATCGTCGACAGTTCCACGCGTCAACTCGGCGAGTCCGGCCGTGCAGGTTTGAGTGCGTGGGCGTGTGAAACAAAGGCAGCGTGAAGCACTAGTTCTAGTCGGGTCCAGTACCAGACGGACCAGTACGGAACGTTTACGTCCGATGGAGCACGCTTAGTTAAACTGAGAGCTTCACGCCTCGCACGCATCGATACATCACGCAGCACCCACCCAGAAGATACATGGCCAGTGATTTCGGTAATCATTTAACGCGAAGATCTGTGGGGGGCCCGTCCCGCCGCTATCTCCACTCGGCCGGTCGTTACGCCGCCATTTTCACGCCCCATTCGCTTTGAACGGCCTTCCTGAATTCCGGCGACCTCATCGATATGTGCGGCGAATGTCTCCTGCCTTTGGATAGCCAGTCGGCCATTGTTGGCGCTCTTGGTTCGATGCTCCATCATCTGTTTATAAATAAAGAGAAAAAAAGATACCGACGTATTGGGAACCTCCTCCTTTTTTTTGAAGTCGGTAAAAACAGCTGCATCATGCTTTTAAATAAATTCACTGTATCGAATTTTAGAGTATGCAATTTGATTTAAATAAGGCATTTTCTAACACGCATGCAGCAAGTGTTATGGGTAGAAATGTATTTTTTTTATGAATTCAGACATGAATAGCTTATACCACACCTGCTATTAGCCATGCACACTACCTGGGAACTAGCTGTCTTGCCAGGACCTATCATCCGAATGTATACTTTATGCGATGGTCGAAGCGGCAATTCAAATTGTTCGTGCTTTACATTTAAATCTATGGAGCCGTGTAACATAAGGAAGATCCTGGCATGTCACTTAGTTTCCATATGTTGTGTTGTCTACTTCACAATAATTGCTTTTAACTTTTAAATCTATTACGTAATTTAAAAGTTTGAACAGCGAATAATCTAGGTCGTAGACGATCTTATATTTCTTTGTTCACCCACTAATATAGTATGTGCTTCTATGGCACTAAACGCATCTAAAAATATCATATCTACTGAGTAAGGTATATCCACATTTATTTAGAGATTTTACACGTTTATGCGCCTTCAAAAACGAAGCACTAAATTAGCTAGTCAACGGGATTTCAAAGGCCCTATTGTACTTGTAAAAACCAGCCAAGTGAGAGTCGTACTCGCACACGAAGTTTTCCGTACGATTATACAAATTTGACCCAAAACATTTTTTTTTGGGCCTCATTTTATTTTTTAAATTTTACTATCGGCGTTATAGCGGCAACAGAATTACACACTCTGTAAATATTTCAGCTGTCTAACTATTACGGTTCATGAGACACAGCCCTGTGACGGACGGACGAACAGCGCAGGCTTAGTAATATGGTTCCGTTTGGGACGAATTGGGTGCGGAACCTTAAAAAAGTGCTACCCAACGAGTGCTAAGATGAAATCTGCAGATTTTTTTTCACACACAATGCAGTGAAAGATAGTTTGACTCTAAAGATACATCGAGTGCATCAGTTCGCTAGCAACAGGATTACAACTGTTATGATCCCCAAAGGCGACAGCCAAGGCGCGTGCGGCCGCAGTGCTAATGGATTGTGACCTCCTAGCATACTCTACATGTACAGTACCCGACACGACAACCGCTGCACTTTCGGAATTTGCTCTTCGCCGCACCATCTCGGAGAAACAAAGTATTTTTTTGCATATTGTTTATTGTTTACGCGTCATTCCTTGGCTGCTCCCCCATCCACTGCACTCGGCACGTTTCTTTGTCTAAATTTACAGAAGTGTTTACTTACAGATATGCGTCTTATTGTACTCGTTTGCGTAAATCAATTCATTTCATTGCTTGTAACATTCATAGTAAGTATTTATCATTGATGATTGGATGTCAATGCAATCTTCGTACGAATTTACAAAAATCAACAATTCATGTCGTATGTGTTTTATTAATGAAAAATCCATTTTGCAAAAACTATCCCCGCTATTTAGCATTTTGCCAATTGGAGCAAGCAACAAATAATAGTTTGGATTGGCTACTCTTATCTCTACAGCGAGGGCGGTGTTTGATGCGTACTGCGCTAATTTTCACAATATCTACTCTTAACAAAGCGGCTTTTACTCGACGATGGTTTAAGGTGGCCCAACCCGCTCGACTCCCCATACAAACGTGGAAAGAAGATCATGGCCATATTTCTTGTCAAAGATCCTAAATTTTGCTCAAAAATGCTTTATTTGATCGAATTAGATCTCTGATGACCGTTGGCATTTCAAAATTGTGTTTAATTTTTTCTAAGTTATAATGTCCGAAAGTTCGAATTTTTCGTGCATTTAATACAATAAATTTGGAGGTGGATTACTCAACAATAAAGTAAGAACATCTGAAAAAGATTAGTCATCAGACATAGCTTGTTTCATCAAATGTATTTGTTTTTATTAATTTTATTTATTTTTTTTATTTTTTTTATTATAGCACTCGTGGTTTGCTTTTAGCTATAAGTCGTTTTGTAATCAAAATTTTCGTAAATCTTACCAAATCATACACTATGCACATTGTCTGCTTTGTGGACATGTTACATCTTCCTCATAACGGAGCCTGTCTCTTTCTTTGTGACAGTGAAGGTCCCAGAGCGCAATAGCACGGTTTTGTACAGTGTCCGCGAATGAGTTAGTCCCGCCGGGTTGGGCCACCTTTTAAGGGAAACACTCGTGAATCTTCGACGGCGTTGTGGCGGTTGGCGGGGTTTGCAAAAACGGATATCTCTTTCTAACCGCGCGCGCTGCTCTAATGCCTTAACGGAGTGCAGTGTTCACTGCGCAGTCGACTGTACCAACTTTCAGCATATCTCCTGTTACCGAAGCGACCTTGACGCGTTGGTGGTGAAGACAACGTACCGAAACGCGAATCTCGAATTATCTGTGGTCCATAATACGATGATCGAAGGAGGAAACGGAATAGATGTGTCGACTGTCTGAAGGATATTCAACTATAGGGATAAGGAAACAGATTAAAATGTAGATCTGAGCCGGTAGTCTCAGTTGTCACCTAAATTGACGTTACGGCAAACAGATCGACTGGCGTTTTCAAATGTATGGAGAAATTGAAGAGCGCGCGCAGTGGGCGTTAAGCGAACTAACATTTGCGAGTCCGAGCTTGATTTGACAGCTTACTCAACGTTGCCGTAAATACGTCGACGTTTACGTCCACACCGCGTTTTCATACAAATCGTAAGTCCGCGTTTGAATTTGACAGCTTGAAGAATTAAAACCACAGAATATCTAGGAAAAACTTTTGACGAGTTTGAGGTTTTTACGGAACTTCGAAGTTAAGTAAACGCCAATTTAGGTGAGAACTTATACTACCGGCTCTGAAGTCGGCGTGTCGTTGATCCTGGCGTATTTGTCTGTGCGTATTTGAATACAAGTAGGCCCACTATATTTTTTCCCGTACACGTCATAAAGGGGCCGAGGGAATTATCTGTCGTAATACGGACTCCACCTTAAAATGTACGTCCCTTCCTTTCTTACCAGGTCGCAACGCATTGAATCAATGATGGTCGAAGCGCCATTGTAAATTATTCAGGTTTTACTTCCAGTTCAAAGTATTCGTGTCCTATAAGGAAGGTTCTAGAATGGTATCCAGTTTCTATGTGGTGTGTTGGGTCAATATAATGACCAGCAGCTGTGGCATTAGCCATATATGTCCAGTCACATGCCATTACATACCAAAATACATAAGAACAGTCCAATTAATAAAAAAATATTTGAAAACATATCGTGGATGATGTTTGTATTGAGTAAATCAGGCAAAAGCACATTACATGCTAACTTGTCATACTATTTACCGTTACACCTATAATTCCTATAATCGGGATATGTAGGGTAATCGATGCTGGGCTAAATAATGTTCCAGAATGAATTTCGCCACGCCACCTAGCCTAACCTAACACCTCTGAAAATGTATTATAATAATATATTAGCCGTTGGAACTTCAAACTTCTCTGGCATTTTCTACACACATGTCGTGAGGCTGGAATAATGGCTACGACCTGTTGCGGTGACACCCGCTTTCCGTTGACTTATGTAACATTCTCTGGGCCATTTATTAAGGCCACGATTATTGCTGGCATTTGAAATAAAAACATGTATTTATTCTGTAAATACATGAAATATTGCTTCTAACATGAATAAAGGAGTGCGGTTGCGTTGGAAATTATTTATCGATTGTGGAACAATAAGAAAAAAGGTAAGTGTTGACTCTTTATAGGTAGAAATGCGTGTATATGTTGCGAAATGTATTAAAAAACTTTTTATGTGCGAATGCAGCATGCTGGTAAGTTTGTTACAAAATATTATTCTGACTGTTTATACATTTGTGAAATTATACGATGGACACATACTGTTATTGTTAAATTTTATATTTTCCTTAAAACAACATTGTTTTCTTTATGGTTTCGTCCATTCAAAGTTTTAATAATAATTATACTTTATATTGTATTGTATTGTATTGTTTTATTGCATTCATAGGTAGGTAACGTACACTTAAACATGTCAAGAATCGTTATGCTAGGTCTATGTCAAAAATATAAATGTCGCATACTCTATTTCCATGCATATAAGAACTGGCAAACATATTTTGCCAGTCACAAAATAAGTTTAAAACTTAAGTAGTTGATTAATCAATGCCACCGCTCGCAAGAAAAACATAAGGAGAAACGTAAAAAATAAATATATCGTACCATCCATAGACATTATTTTATTGGCAATAAAAAAAACATGAAATATACAATGATTTGATTCATAATACATTAATGTTTACCGTGACTTTATTAAGTGAATGTGATATGAATGTAGAGTAGAATCGACCGTGAAGCAAGGACATATTAATTAAGGAAATGAAGTTTTGAATATACTGCAAGGCTGGACTTGAACCAGCGTGCGAACCTTCCGTGGGCATTGCGTCTGCCGATTTCGCCACCGCCTCATTATCAATAATATGAATTTGTCATAATCCAAGAAAAAGGCTTTTATATTATTCACTCTCCCTATTTTTTCCAAATATGTGACGTCGATCGCCGCGTCTGACAAAGTTCGTGCTGATGCTTAAGGTGGCCCTTCCCCGCGCGGGACTAACTCAATCGCGGGCACGGTACAAAACCTTGCTATTCCGCTCTGAGACCGTTTCTGTTTCAAAGAAAAGGACAGGCTCCGTGATGAGGAAGATGCAACATGTCCACAAAGCAGACAATGCGCATAGTGTTGCATTTGGTAAGATTTACGAACATTTTTATTACAAGACGACTTATAGCTAAACTTATAACTTAGACACCAAACACTATTTTACAATGTCAACGGTCATCAGACATCTAGTTCGATCAAATAAACCTGATTGTAGTATAATCTTGGATCTCTGTTAAGAAATATTTATTTATTTAATTTAATTTCATTTCATTTCATTTATTTAAACTTTTTGGTAGTCAAACTACACCAAGTTAACGTCACAAAGATCCGCCGATTCGATCAACCCAGTAAAGAAGAACCCGCAAAGAAACTTCACGGGTTTGGCAATGTGGGCATGATCTTCTTTCCACGTTGGTATGGGGAAGGCCCGCCTTAAATCCAGCAAACCTCGCACTGATGCTTCAATCCAGCACTGTCGCTTCGCAAGTCGAATCAGTTCGTAGTTCGCTGCCGAGTAACTCACGGGCGTCAGCCACCACCATCGAGCCAGGAGGGACGGGAGTTGCGATCGAAACTCATCCATATAGCGGCTGCGTAGCCGCCATGGTAGCGCCGGCCTGTCAGTTCGCTTACGAACTCGCTCAGTTCCGATGTTCTCGAGTGCCAACGATACGTCAGAACTGCACAGCGTAGGAAGGGCAACGAACATTGGATGTTGCGCGCTCCGAATTGGTGAGCGAACTGAGTGGACGGCGCTGCCATCAGTGTATTATCACTAAAGCGTGGCTACTCTGCCGCTATGCGGATGTGTTACGATGATCACTCTCGTGAAAGAGACTTCCACTACTTTGAAAGTAAAAAGTGTACACCAAGATTACCAGTAGTCAACAATACCAGCATTATCTTGTGATTTCTACATTCCCAAAGATTCTCAAATATTCCAAAGGGATTATTGAAGCTTAGTGTGAGCAGGCATTTCGAATGAGCAAAAAAAGTTCATGTGAATGATGGTCTCCCAAAATGAAAGTTTCTCCCGGGCTCCCTAACATTTCCAGAGATTCCTCGAACTTTCACCAGATTCCCGGATTTCCACCTAAGATAACCTGAACTTACTGAGATTAATAAACAATTGTACACCAGATTCCCTGAGTTGACCCCTCGCTGCCGTCCTTTCTGGGTCCTCACGCACCGCGCCGTGCCTCGGCGGTATCTCGAGCGCGATGGCCGCCGCGGGCGCCGACCCGGCGGACCGCGCAGATGAATCGGCGCGTCTGGCAAAAAGAGAGCCCCCAAGGCCGCGGGCGGTACGGCGCGGTTCAACGGCCCCCCGCCGTCGCCCCACTGCGGCCGCGCGTATTTCCGTCCACTGAGCATTTATAAATAAGCCGCAGCGGTGTAAATCGTGTCACCGGCTTGCCGTAACGCGCAGTGTCTCTCGAAATGTGACACGCTTTCGCCCGCATGGCGGGTGCAACGCTGCAGAACGTGGCGGTTCGGTCTACTATTCCAGCTCCCGGATTGGGCGAACCACAGAAAACAAAACGGAGAAGTGTCATGTAGGCGTTACTGGTGTTTGCCACCGTGTGGACGTTCTGTGTGCCACAAAGTTCTAACATCGCAACCACGAATGCGCTCCAGAATTGCGTTCGCCAAGTCATCTTCCACCAAGACAATTGTTTAAATTGGGTTGGTTATTTTAGATAATTGGCTACAGCACGTCTCATGTAGCGCGTTCGATGGCACTTCTTTCTTTTTGATCAGAGTGGTCAGTCTGAGTTCTCACCTAAATTGGCGTTTACGGCAAACCGATCGACTGGCGTTTTCTTCAAACTCCATACACGTTTTTACTAGATATTCTGTGGTTTTACTACTTCAAGCTGTCAAAGTCAAACGCGGACTTCCGATTTGTATGAAAACGCGGAGTGGACGTAAACCGCAACGTCGACGTATTTACGGCAACGTTGAGTAAGCTGTCAAATCAAGCTCGGGCTCGCAAATGTTAGTTCGCTTAACGCCCGCTGCGCGCGCTCTTCAATTTCTCCATACATTTGAAAACGCCAGTCGATCGGTTTGCCGTAACGCCAATTTAGGTGACAACTTAGACTACCGGCTCAGAGCCTGTAGTTCCACGGGTCACAGTTTACTTGGGTCGCCGCCGCCGTGTGGATATATTCTGTATGTACGTACGGGAAGCTGGCATTTCGTCGGGTGCCACATAGTTCTGACATCGCAAGCACGAATGTGCTCCATAATTGCGTTCGCCAAGTCAGCTTCCACCAACAGAATCGTTTGAATTGGGTTGGTCGTTTCAGATAATTTAGGTACGGCGCGTCACAGTCCGAGGAGACAAGCGGGTCCTTAGCTAAACCAAAGTTTTAAAAAACCGGCCAAGTGCGAGTCGGACTCGCCCACGAAGGGTTCCGTACCAACGCACATGATTACCACAAAAAAACAGGTTTTTTGTATGATTTTTTTCTTAATTCTCTCTTTAATTTTTATTATTTAGGAATTTTAACTACTTGCTGTTATAGCGGCAAAAAAATACACACTCTGTGAAAATTTTAGCTGCCTACCTATTACGGTTCATGAGATACAGACGGATGGACGGACCGACGCGCGGATGGACGGACGGACAGCGGAGGCTTAGTAATAGCGTTCCGTTGGCACCCTTTAGGTATACTGACTACACATGCAAATATCGATAACCATAGTGTGATCAAGACGTGAATAGACCCGAAGCCGATTTCAGTCCTAAATCTCTGCCCGTGTCAAAAGTCCGACGACTGCATCTAAAGAATATAAATTGCGTGTCCGGACATTTTGAAGCAGTCGTTTACAAATCTATCTCCGTTTAGATCTCCGTGTTGTTGTTGTTGTCTCGAGTCTGTTGGAAGCCGCCGGATATTTTAGTGGCACTCCATTTATTTCCACCTGCTACGAGGAAAGGCAATCTTAAGGAGTGAATAAAGTTGCTGTGATTCATTATGACAGCTTCAATCATGTATCATCACATTTTCCGTTAGTGCTACCATGAGTTCCCTATTTCCAGGTCGTAGGATTGGGACTACCACATTGGATGAAAGATGATCGAAGCGGCGGTTTTATTTACCATTGCTCATAGAGGAAGGTATTCATTTGCCACGGAAAACCTCCGGAAATGCGGTGTCCCGATTACAAATAACTTTACTTTTATTTTTATGTGACTGGACATGGATGGCTAATACCACAAGTTCTGTCATGGTATTAGCCCAACACACCACATGGGAACTAGGTGCCATGCCAGGACCTTCCTTATATTGCACGGCTACATTGGACAATTTTCATTGCCGCTTCGACCATCGTTCATCCAATGCGATGGTACCAACCCGGGCGGGATAAACCCTACCACCTAGTAAGTAAGGAAGGGGACCTACAGTTTAACGTGGAATCCGAACCACGGCTAGCCTCTCTTAACGGTCGAATGGTCACCCATCCAAGACCAGACCGGACCCAGTGTTGCTTAACTTCGGAGAGCGATCCTTTCCGGACACCCTGTTATGTGTGGGCCTGGCATATGCCATTTCGCCACTTATATCTGTCCCTAGAATTGGGCGAAACTAGGTTGTCACTGTATTTAAGTGCTCGGGAGCCAGAAATGGCACCTGTGATGTTCTTAAAAATAATATGACACGGTGTTGACTCACCTTGCCTAATCTCATAAACAAATAACATCTGTAGATTGAATGCTCAGTCCTTTGCAGTTTTTTTTGTTGCACTCTTACAGAGAGCTTTTTCCGTAATTGGACATGGATGGCTAAACCACACCTTCTGTCCTGATATTATCCCAACGAAGCCAGAAAAAGCTACAGTAATGGCGTTGTATTTATTCAGTCTACCACGCCTGCCGACGTTCAGCGCGATGTCATCAAAGCCCCTCAATTCAGTTTCAGTTTCTTTATTTCCTCCATTAGATGTATATTACACACTCGGATTCGTCTTTTTTTTTCCTGTCGTTTCGATTACTTCTGGCGAAGAAGAGCCGACAGGAAACTTCGTCAGGTTGGTCATTGTATTATTATATTTTCCATTGATACTTACTAACTAGTTTACAGTGATTGATTGATTACTACTGCTCACAAGGAAAATTATTATAAGAACATTACGTACTATGATAATGACATCTTATTCTAAATTAATAGGAATTATGATCTAAATTATTCAGGTTTAAAAAGCCATCGTCATTTTTGATGCAAGGTAATATCAAATTAAATATAAGTTAGTCAATCCGACAGTCACGGTCACCTCTCCCTCTAACGCCGTCTCCTGTTCTAATCTCGCGCCGAGCGGGCACCCGCTACGGCAGAGCGGCGTTAATCTCCGTCCGTGCGTCGGGTGACTTATTATCTGGAGCGTGTTGAATTATGTCTTATCTGCGCTGCAGCGCTGAGCGGACAGCAGTTAGCGCTGGTTGCACTGACGAGCGACGCGACGAGCGATCGGTGTAGCCCCGATTGCACGAAGAGGCGGCTGAGTTAATCAATGTTTAAACACGTCACTTTCAGTGCACCGCATGGAGTTGTGGAGAGATGAAAAGATGGGTCAGGTCTTGAGACCCACGGCTGCGCAGCTGCTCTCCTCTAGTCGTGATTGAATGTTGCATATGTGTTACTTCATTGGGAAACTTCGTTAGTGCGATGTAGTCTTCTGGTGTTCTTGACATGTTCTGGCGGGTGGCGCCATCTATGCATCTGTTTTGTTGTATTTGTTGGCATGTGAAACTAGCAGCTCTTTGTAGAGGGCGCTCGGTCGCCACAGAGTTCCTTCAATACTGTCCATACAAAGTGACGTGTTTAATCATACGTTGACGTTGATTTTGATTATTTGTCCTTTCTTGCACTCGACCAATAGTCTGTGGATATAGACATGAATTGGGTTAGGTGACGTCTTATATGCACACGTTTGTTTGTGTGCTTAACGAAATCAGATCTTCTTATGCAAAAGTATGTAATAGGTCCTTACCTATGAAATTGCCGACTTTTTATACTGGCTAATGTGAAGATTGATATATAAAAATTCCACGTCTAAATTAAAAAATATTTTATAATATTTCTTATATAAATGTCATTTCTTTAAAAAAATCTGTTGTTCATTTGTTTTCCCGACGCTTTTATTTGCTATCGCTGATTCTGTCGCCATGGAAAAAGCTAAGTTGAGTTAAGAATATTTACGAGTTCCTTCTTGGCTCCAACGCAGCACAGAAGTCGCACTGGCTGGCCACAGGGGTGGCAGCCAAAATATAACCCAAACGCAAATTGAGTCTAATAAGAAGCTGTTTGTGAGAGTATGGTGAACCTAAGCCAGCTACTTCAACCTAAAAACTGTTTGGACTTAATGCCGTAACGGTGCGAGAAATTTGATGACGGCCAATGTGACTCTATTGAATAAGCTTGAACTTAACTGGCCTTGGTGCAACCATGGAGGTGAGGAACCTCCATGGGTGCAACGGATTCGGATCAGAGTGGGCAGTCTGAGTTCTCACCGAAATTGGCGTTTACGGCAAACCGATCGACTGTCGTTTTCTCCAAACTCCATACAAGTTTTTACTAGATATTCTGTGGTTTTACTTCTTCAAGCTGTCAAAGTCAAACGCGGACTTCCGATTTGTATGAAAACGCGGAGTGGACGTAAACTGTCAAATCAAGCTCGGACTCGCAAATGTTAGTTCGCTTAACGCCCGCTGCGCGCGCTCTTCAATTTCTCCATACATTTGAAAACGCCAGTCGATCGGTTTGCCGTAACGCCAATTTAGGTGACAACTTAGACTACCGGCTCTGGAGACTTGGAAGTAATACTCAGCTTACAACGGTGAAGCTAGAGCTAGAGAACAAAGTTCAGACTAAACCTATAACCGACGGATATTAACAACACTAGTTGGCTGAGCGGCTCGTAGCTTAGTGGCGCGGGGACATGCCTAGCATAGCAGAGGCCTGGGTTCATGAACACTGTCCTTCTCGTTCTGAGTTGGATAAGTGCATTTCGTCACGAATGTGATCTACTTCATGGTTCGAAATATATGCAAAACTGTAGGTCCCCTTCCTCTACTAGGTGGTATGGTTTAAGCCCGCCCGGGTTGGTACCATCGCATTGGATGAAAATATTTTCGAAGCGGCAATGAGAAATTGTCCGTGCTTTCCATTCAGTTCAATGTAGCCGTGCTCATAAAGGGAAGGTCTTGGCATGGCACCTAATTCCTTCGGGAATGTGGTGTATGTGGCTAATATCATAACGGTAGTTGTGTGGTATTAGCCATCCATGTCAAGTTGCATAAAAATAAAAAAATAATTTAAAAAAATAATCAGTTCCAGCAACCAGAAGTAGTCAGTGTCGGTTCATTGAACATGGAAAACGTCATACTACTTACCTTGAAAAGTTGATATTCTTATCGACTTGTTTGCTTTAGTGTTTTTTTTATTACAGGCATTTATATTTATAGGTATTAAACCTTTTTTTGTCTTAATCTTTTACAAAACGGCAGTATCTTGAGGTGTTTTTTACATAAATATAGACGAAAGAAAATTATAAACCAGTTAAGTTTCTTTGCCGTTTTTTCTTTCCTGATCAAATCCGTGGATCTATCAGTTTGTGACGCAGCTTAGGGCCTTTTTCACATACTGCTGATTAGCTTAATCGCCACATATTAAGGGCCTTTCTTAGCAGCTTGCAATCAGGACCAGTACAATATAATCAGCACTTCAGTAATAAAGCCCCTTTAAGTGTTGATTAAAATAAATCAGCAGATGGTGAAAACCAGGCTTAGTATAGTTTTACTACCTGAAGTTTCAATAAATAAAATGAAATTAAATTCGTTTCTGTGCTCTCGTCCACGTGTTTTCACATCTCATGGACGTATATGTGGGACGCATCATAAAGTCCAAAAAGCACAAGGTCCAAAACCTATACCGTCCAAAACACTAATGAATACGGAACTTTTTCAATTAGGTTAGGTTAGGTTAGATTATAATATTTGCATTTATAAATATATATGCAAAAATGCACTTTTGGATGTTCTGGGGTTTTGGACCTTATGCTTTTTGGGCTTTATGAAGGCGACCCTCTTCACTTCGCCCGTTCGCATGATCGCCGTCGCGTCGCCGGCGAGTGCGTCTGCAGCAGGACGTCGAGATCCCCTAAATCCGTTCTAAGCGCCGCAGATTGTGCACCTTTCGACGACGGAATTACGGGCGGCCCAGATGCATTCTATTACCGCACACTTTATGATCGCGCCAGAGTTTACTCCGCAACTCGGGAAACGCAAACTGGCGGTAAGCCTACGCGCGTTGATAATTTCTCGGGCACTCCGCACCACGCGTCACTGTCTCGAAATGCTTGCGAACAGCTGTGCATATTTGCATTGATCATTTTTAGGGTTCCGTTTTCACCCTTTGGTGAAGTGGACGAACATACAGACGAAACGACTGTATGTTCGTCCACTAAATTCGTTTACGTCATTTCCGTGTCTCTGTTGACCTTTAGTGCAAACATCGGTAGCGACTCGTCAACCTATCTATAACCTATACGCCATATATTCATCTCTTTCACACCTATACTCGTTCACGCGATTCTGATCCTTTTTTAGGGTTCCGTACCCAAAGGGTGAAAACGGAACCCTATTACTAAGCCTCCGCTGTCCGTCCGTCCGTCCGTCCGTCCGTCCGTCCGTCCGTCCGTCCGTCTGTCCGTCTGTCACAGGGCTGTATCTCAGTAACCGTAACAGGTAGACAGCTGAAATTTTCACAGAGTGTGTATTTATTTTGCCGCTATAACAACAAATAGGTAAGATTAACAAAATAATTAAAATTAAAGGGGGCTCCCATACAAAAAACGTGATTTTTTTGTTTTTTTTTTCTACGATGGTACGGAACCCTTCGTGTGCGAGTCCGACTCGCACTTGGCCGGTTTTTGCTTACCGACGTGGGTTATACGATTTTATCGTTTTTTAGGGTTCCGTACTTAAAGGGTGAAAACGGAACCCTATTACTAAGCCTCCGCTGTCCGCTTGTCCGTCCGTCCGTATCTCATGAACCGTAATATTTATTTTAATTTTTGTTCCATAGTTATTATGCCTCTGTAACAACAAATAGGAAAAGTAAAAAAATAATACAAATTAAAGGACGTAAACAAAACGTATTTTTTTTGTGTTAAATCTTGTACGATGGTACGGAACCCTTCGTGTGCGAGTCCGACTCGCACTTGGCCGGTTTTTACGTTAAGTGCGTCATATTACGTACGTCAGCATCACACATACAGTGTGCACGACGACGCCCATGAGCTTTCGAACGTTCACGGGGGCTGTGAAAAACCACGTTTGAAGGACCCCAAGTTGTACTGTGGAGGAGATACTTTGGTAGGGAGCCAATTTCATAGATTACCTACCCCATAGATAAAGGATTTAGGCTGAAATAAATAGTCGTAACAGAAACTAAGACTAACGAAAAGTAGTACTTTGTGACGTCACTTTGACACATTTTGCATGGACGGAATCTCAAAGTGATGCAAATTGACGTCACAAAGTACTACTTTTCGTTAGTCTTAGTTTCTGTTACGACTATTTATCTCAGCCTTAGAGAATCCGTTGGCTCTTATGACTAACACTGTTCTCTGCAGCACCGTCTACGGACTAGTACAGGATGTAGTACCCACATTGTACATAATATGCTTTATTATTCAATATTTTTTTTTAACTTTTAACACTTATATCACCCCTTGGCCTCACAAGCGATTATCTTTTTCTTTATTCCGTTTAGGCTTACTCTGCATGGTCTTAGGTTACATATCTTGATTAAACTTACCTTTTAAAGAACATAATTAAGCAGTGAAAACTACATTTAAACTATTTGCTAAGGATGCCGTAATGAGCAATAACGTCAACTACAGACTATAATCTCTCACTCAAAAGTAATAAATTGTTTACCTTTTTTTATTTCCGGGTTGGTTCCATGGTCCTGGATCGATTTGACATGTTTGGACATGGTAGTCTAAACATGGCAAAACAATCTTGTTATATTTCGTGAAGTCCAATGTGGTTGGATTTTAATAATTGACTGAAATTGGATGGGATGAAATAAAATTTTCGATTTAAGCATGTCCAAATATGGTTTAACGTCTTAGAATAAACGCCATCGGAATCCATCTTCTGGCGTCTGTCTGTCTGTCCGTTTAAATACCACTAATACCACACAACTACCGTTATGATAAAACCGGCCAAGTGCGAGTCGGACTCGCACACGAAGGGTTCCGTACCATCGTACAAGATTTAACACAATCACGTTATTTGTACGGGGACCCCCTTTAATTTTTATAATTTTTTTATTTTACCTATTTGTTGTTATAGCGGCAAAATAAATACACACTCTGTGAAAATTTCAGCTGCCTACCTATTACGGTTCATGAGATAGAGCCCTGTGACATACGGACGGACGGACGGACGGGCGGACAGCGGAGGATTAGTAATAGGGTTCCGTTTTCACCCTTCGGGTACGGATCCCTAATTAGCCAAAACACCACATTACCGAAGGAATTTCATGCCATGCCAGGACCTTCCCTTTATGAGCACGGCTACATTGAACTGGATGGAAAACACGGACAATTTTTCATTGCCGCTTCGACCATATTTTCATCCAATGCGATGGTACCAACCCGGTCGGGCTTAAACCCTACGCTAGGCCAGTCCCCGTGCCACTAGGCTACGAGCCGCTCATGAGGAGGCCGCCTCTGAGGAGGTCGCTACCAAAAATATTGAACTATGTAGATGCATCTCTGGAGAATAAGTAGTCATTGTTGCTAAGTTATTCTTATGTTCGTCGAGTGGCGGCACAGTGGCTGCGGTTTCAGTCCGAGTGGCAGGATATTCGTTTCCTGCCCGGAACTATTTCGGATGCTAATGAGGGCCCGCCGCGCGCCGTCCGCCCGCCACTCATTTGGCATCGCCATAGCCCGGGAGCTTGTTGTTAGCTTTGTTTGAAGTTTCTTTGCGGGTTCTTCTCTAGGAATCCGCGGATCTTTGTGACGTAACTTAGTTGGTCTACCAAAAAGTTTAAATCAAGGAAATGAAATTAAAGAAATGAGAAGTATTCTTTTATCAAAATGACTCATATCACTAATATTGGTTTTTAGAGTTCCGTACCTAAAGGGTGCTAACGGGACCCTATTACTAAGCCTCCGCTGTCCGTCCGTCCACTCATCCGTCCGTCCGTCTGTCACAGGGTATCCTGTCCGTATATCTCATGAACAGTAATAGGTAGGTAGCTGAAACGTTCACCGATTGTGTATTTATTTTGCCGCTATAATTTTAAAATAATAAAAAACGTGTTTTTTTGGCTTTTAGAGCACATTCGCGCGCGGTGGTGATGTTTGAATGTGTGGCATGCGACGCGCCGCCGGATTCCCATACAATTATATGGCCACTTTGGCCGTATGGTGGAGGGCGATATCGACAGCATGCCACTTCTTTTCTCTTCAGTGTACCAAGCAATTGGCTAGTACACAGAGCGTAGCAGCTCCAGACCTACAGCGTTAAGGTGGGCCTTCCCGCTCAACTCCCCATACAAACGTGGAAAGAAGACCATGCGCATATTTCTCGTCAGAGATCCAATATTTTGGTTAAAATTGCTTAATTTGATCGAACTTGATGTCTCATGATTGTTGGCATTGTGAAATTGTGTTTGGTTTCAATGTTATAAGGTCCGAAAGTTCGAATTTTTTGCGCGTTTTATACAAATACCTTTCAGGTGGCTTACTCGACGATAAAATAAAAACATATTAAACATATTAGTCGTCAGACGTGGCTTGTTTCATGGAGATCTATAATCAATTTGGTTTTAATTTTGACTATAAGTAGTTTTTTTTATGCGACCCGACATGGATGGCTAATACCACACCACTACCGTTATGATATTAGCCCATTACACCACATTCCCGAAGGAATTAGGTGCCATGCCAGGACCTTCCCTTTATGAGCACGGCTGCATTGAACTGGATGGAAAACACGGACAATTACAATTTGTAATTACATTTTTTGTAAATCTTACCAGATCACACACTATGCGCATTGTCCTTTTTGTGGACATGTTGCATCCTCCTCATCACGGAGCCTGTCTTTTTCTTTGAAACAGAGAAGGTCCAAGAGCGCAACAGCACGGTTTCGTACCGTGCCCGCGAGAAAGTTAGTCCCGCCGGGGAGTCGTATTCACTACGTATAATATTCACAACGTATAATAGTATTTTTTTCCAAAAAATTAAAACCATGCATATCGTATAATATTCACAACGTATAATGTTATACGTTGTGCATGAGTTTAAAAATAAAATAAACTCTTTGCATCATGCAAAACATATAATAGTCACAACGTATAATATTCCTAACATGAATTCACAAAAAAAGAAAACCATGCAGAACGTATAATATGCCAAGAAGCACTGCATAAAGCGCCCTAACAACGATACATTTAAGGCTGAAATTGCTACGAATCGATATCTGTTGAAGAGTAACAATTTGCTACAACGCTAATTGAGACGGTCGAAAAGTCGCGTGCGAGTATAATCTTTAATCTTATATCGATAAGGGCGCTTATCGTATGAAATATTTTAGGATTATATGATATGCACGGTTTTCTTTTTTTGTTAAATAAAGATCATAACATTATACGTTGTGACTATTATACGTTATGCATGGAGAAATAAGTGATTTATTTTTTTGGACTTCTTCATGCACTACGTATAAGATTATACGATCTGCCGATTATACGTTGTGCATGGTTTTAAAATTTTGTTAAAATATGACATTATACGATCTGCATATTATACGTTATGCCGTTCCCCCCCGCCGGGAAGGGACACCGATTCTCCGAGCGATCATGTTGCGATCGCTCCGTGAGGCGCACGTTTGCAGCCCACCGCAGCGGCGACGGCGACGCGGCGACGTCTCTACGTATTGTCGTCGCATGCTACGGCTTGATCTATTTAGAGGATTATCCTCAATAACTTCCGCGTTGTTCAGCAATAACTGTAGATTTTCATATTACTTAAACTGTAATACACATTTACATGAATTCCGAACCTTACATATTTTTCGCAAGATTAAATTCAAAGTCCAGTTTTGGAATGGCGGGTTTTTAACCCCTATATTAGAGGAGTTTAATCACTCTAAATTAGGAATAGTTCCACCCCGCAATGGAATCTAGCATATTTATGTCACCTGCATATGAAACAGTTTCACATAGGCTTTAAAAATTTTGGACTATAGAAACTGTTACACGATTGTTTTGTGTTTCAATCAGTCATACACCCTTGACTCTTGAATACTCGTATCGACGGCTAAGTAAGTACTTAAATGTTTTATTGAAATATTACGAAATCTATTGCGAAGAAAGCATTTCAAAGCCCCATAATTGGCAGCACTGTCTTACAAGAGTCTTTTATAAAAATAATCTCACAACGCTGTGAAAGTGTAAATCGCCGCTCACTGTTAAACGTTATGTTAAACTGGAGCACAGGGCACAATTAAAAGGCTCCAAAGAAAGTCCGGATAGACTCTCCATTGTCTGAAGAGGTGCTTTGAATATTTTGTGCCTTACGCCGCCCCCTCGACAAAGATCGCAGATTGTGAACGCCGTCAAATCGTTGAATGGCCTTTGAGCATCGACGGCGGAACGAGAGGCGGCGTTTGTGAATCGGAGGCGCCATGACAGGCTGTATTCCCTTTCAGGACGCCCTTTTGTTACGGGATGAACTGCCGTCGTCGGAGGCACCCCTTGATGTAAATCGCTGTAAAGCTTGTACGTTTTCGGACGTGCGTTGATCCAAATGCTACAGTGATTGACCTAGACCGCCAAATTCCACGCCATTTTATGTCAAAATAAACGTCAAACTAGGATTGCAAGGGACAAGGGATAGAATGATTTATTTTTCCATTGTAAGACGTGAAAATACATGAGTAGACATCAGTTACACAAATTAATCAATCTATAACGGATTATTTGCTCCTGATGAGGAAAGCGCTTCCATTGACTTATATAATTGATAGGCGCAATCTTTACGGGCTTGCATCTTTCACGGCGGTCATGTTCTTAATTTGGAAAATATATCACACTAGCTGACGTTCCCGACTAGGATCAATTCAGTTTTGAACATTCAGGTTCCCTAAAACAGGGTGCCGACAACAGCGCCACCTGCGATGTCCAACTATAGTTTACAACCATCCAGGTGACGCCAAACCTGCAAATCGGCCAAGCCGTTTATGGAGAAGAGTTACGAACACACGCACACCGGATTTTAATTATAAAGATTGTAACGTTTATTCACCCGTGAAAACAAATTTCTCGTCCAGCGTCATGCGTATAGATGCCGTTTCGACCGCGCGTTGTAAAACGCACGTCGTAAGCGGGCCTTCAGGCTCCGTCGAGTCGCGTCCCCGCGGTCATAACATAGCCCGGATTCTTGGCAGATTGGACGCTGCTCTGCGGGACCATGATGTATGGTTATTGAGCTCCGCAAAACTGTCAGCCCGGAATATGCATCACATGGGATGGGCTCTCACGCGTATATTAGATTTGGTTAGTACTTTGTGGTTTTATTTCAGACTAGCAGCCCGTCCCGGCTTTGCACGGGCATAATATAATTTAAAAAATATTATTTTGACACAATGATACTCAAATAAACCCTTCTTACGTAGAGTTCCTAAAAAAAGAGCATATACCTACTGTCCCTCGGATAGACTGTAGCTTTCCAACGGTGAAATAATTTTTCTAATCCGTTCAGTAGTTTCGGAGCCTATTCGGTTCAAATACACAAACAATCAAACCTTTCAGTATAGATATAAAGGTTGCCATAGCTTAACCGATTTATATTCGCTTTTGAATGGTGATAACTATGTTTTTTATGTAACTGGACATGGATGGATTCATACCACACTCCCAGTCATGATATTAGCCCAACACACCGTACTCCCGAAGGAATTAGTTGTCCTGCCATAACTTTACTTTACGAGCACGACTGTATTTAACTGGATGAAATGAACAGGCAACTATTAAGAAATTGGTGCTATTTGTACTATCTGCAATCAATCCAAATTCCAGGAGACCAAACAGTTAGTTCGTTTCAAATTTCCGATGGAAGATTTATGGCCTTAGGCGATTTCTCACATTGACACATGCTTACCTATCCTTAAATATATAATGTACGTGTGTTCGTCTCCTAACTCAGGTTTGTAAATGGTTTAGAATTACTATTGGACCCGGCAAGTGGCGCTGTTGTCAAAATATCCCGGCACCTCAGCTAGATATAAATCATAAATCCGTTTCGCAGGCTTACATCGAATTCCGCCGTACTTACTTAGTGCTAGCCTATACGGAGTGAACACATGACTGTTGTGCTTAAGTAAAGAGGGCAGCATGTGATGAGCATAAATAAACAAACAACATGTTGCAATGTGCTTGTGGGGTCCACACTCAGGCAACACTACATAATCCACGCCACAGAAGATGTAGTAAATACTCAATCCCAGAAGCGACACTTGGACGTGCCTGAGATTTATTGTGCTTGCGCTCAATCAAGTGTCTGTTAGAGTCTATCCTTATAGGGAACTAAACTCCAACTTCTACATATCGGATTATCTGGAAGGATAAATCTCAAGTCGTCACATCTTGAATATTTTAATATCACAGAAATAAATAATAAACAATTTAAATAACCATTCAGGGGATTTACATACCGACTATTTCACATGAGAGAAAACAGCATTCAGCATCTATCTCTTTCATTCTAAACCTGCCGAAAGAGATGATCCAACATCAATACTAGGTCAATACACTCTATAGAGCTACGGGGATGAACCAAAAAATTTGAACCAGAGGAGCGCATTATTTAATCGGATGCTGGCATTAGCCCGGAGGGCACAGTCTAAAAGAACTTGCGTGACTTTGTATGTCTTCTTTTAAAAAATCCATTTATATTTGTCTTAAAAACGGTTCCTTTTGATGAATATTTGAGGTCTTACTTATATTAGCTTAACATGACATTCAAGTGTGTATGCATATATAACCTAGTTCTGTATCCAAAAAAGGAACGCTCAATTAGCGTCTCATTCCAAATACCATTTTAGTGACGACGACAATATGTTTGAATGTTCAATCTTTGCGGGCAATCTCCGCAAGGCAGGTAAAGCGTTAAATCTTAAATTACACATTGGGCTAGCAAGTAGCATTGATTCAAGGAGGAAGTACTCCGGGAGAATTCCAAATTATGTTGCAAATTGGTAGATTCAATACCCGCGAAAGGTATGTTTTATGATTCAAGTCCGGCCGTGCATTATGTTCATATAGTAGTTATTTATACATCTTACCCCTTGCTCTACAGTCTATTCTACATATTCGAATGTCTTAGGATAGTTATTGGAACAAATATTGGCCTCGTCATTAAGGCGGAAACAAAAAGGTGAAAAGTCGCCGATTTAAAACAAATATTTTTGACTACTAAAAGTCGCCATTTTGTCAAACTTAGGCAACTAGCGGGCGCAAGACACAGCCTCTAGATTATACCAAGAGAACTGATATATTTATTCGACGACAATGTTTTCGCTTTTTTACCAATTTTTTTTAAGAACACCTTTGCTCGCTTACTCCAGTCTCGATTTTTAAACATAATTAGCAGGAAATCAATATGCTATTCCCTTTGTAGGAATGCCTCGAAACAGTAAAAATACCTAACACGAGCTGTCATCACTTCATGGAGGGGCCACAGTTTTTGTAATCTCCACCGCGACATCGCCATTATAGTTTATTCGGTGCCAGGCGAAGAGTAATCGTCGGGCGTTCGTAACGCGCGAAGACGTGAGCGGCGTGTTAACACGCGCGACTTGCGCTCGCGTCTGCTCGCAGAGTCGAGTGACCTCTGAATGTGACTAAGCACTTAGGGCTGTGCCGATCACCAGAGACGCCAGAGTTTGGACATAATGGAAAACTACCGTAATCATTCTTACTCGTAACTTAACGTAACGTAATCTAATCACTTTTCCAATTTACTTGAAATTTGGTATCTAATATGTATGAGTCAACCCCAAAAGCTACGATTATCTTCTTCCTGTCATATGAATCGGTTAAGATTTGAAAAGATAACGCAGGCATAGGACGAAATTTGTTGACCGATATTTGATACCAATTACAACTAAATAGGAAAAGTGGATTTCGAATGATTCGTAAAAATGTACTTTGTTGTAGTTGGCATTATAGCATTGCAAAAAAATCCTATTGGTATAATATTTTGCGTGTAGATCTGCTGTATGCTGTTGGTCAAGAGTTAAACATGAAATAAATAGCGATCTCAATACGAATATGTGCTAATTCTCCGTGTTTGAGCTTAAATTTGAGCGTATCGGCAAATTCGGATTAATTGACTGGGGCGAGTAACAATACGGGCACTATTACATCATCCGTGATATCATAGTTTCGGTCGCCAACATAAACCTAAAATAGACAGCTCATTTCTACGTTGTCATACATTCCATACTATTTTAACCGGTCATCATTATGAGTGCTGCCTGGTCATTTATTGCTTCGGAATCATAAATAAGTATATGTGTTTGATGTATGTGATCAATGCAGCCGTGCTCATAAAGGGATGGTTCTAGAATATTCTCAATCCTTCGGGAATTCGGTGCGTTGGAATATCACGACATTAGTCCATGTTCCGTTACATAAAAAGACATATTAAGTAAAGAAAATAAATTGTCAACAGAACTAACATGTAAATTACCGACTTTATTTTCATATGTAACCCCACTGCTCACCCCTTAGGTAATATAGCGTGATGGTAAGTATCCTGTAATTGTAAGGAATCGTCACGCTTTGCGCAGATACGGTTCGCATCAAAATCAGATAAGGGTTATTCATATTGAAGGAACAAACGATCTTTGGAAAATACAAAGTTTTTATTTATTTCGCTCGACGTTTCGTCTGGCATCTGACTTTAGCCGCCATGACCGTCGACCAATGAAAATTTAACCTAAGAAAAATTATCTAAAAGCGCTCTTCAACACTTAGTGAATTGCACGGGAGGGTCACGAGGTAGACCTATCCATAGAAATAGGATGTATATACTAGATGTAAGCGCGCTGCGCGCGCATGCTAGGTCTATGGACCTATCGCACATAGAATCTTAAATATTTTTATACATTTACAGTCGATGGGCAAGGAAGTGATCTTGCAATGAATTCCATCTCACATTGGCTTAGTGGGCAACGAGCGGGCCGACAAGTTAGCAAAAAGTGCAGTGAGTTGTGACAATACTTAGACGTGTAAGCCTTTCTTTAGCGATCTTCTGACGGATGCTATAGAATTCTGTAGTACTCAATGGAAAGAGATCTTTAACAGGAGATCGGTAGAGAAGGATTTGGTACAAGACTCTACAAGAAGAGCCGCTTCGAAGACCATGGTTCGAAAGCTCAGGTCTCTCCCGCACTGACATTGTAATTGCTTTAAGACTCAGATCGGGACACACTCCACTAAATAAAAGTGCCTATTTGAGGCGAAAAGTGGATTCACCTAATTGTAATGTATGTAATAAAACTGAAGACCAATTTCACATTTTGATGGAGTATGTGCAGAACGAACCACTGAGGCGAAAATTAATGGACAAATTGAAGTTAGATGATTGCAACTATTTTTTCAGAATTCATTATGCATTATCGCAACCACTATCCCGAAATTGTAAAACATTAAGGTGGCCCATCCCGCTCATCTCCCCATACAAAAGGGGAAAGAAGATCACGCCCATATTTCTTGTCAGAGATCCAAAATTTTGCTCAAAATAGCTTTATTTGATCGAACTAGATGTCTGATGACCATTGGCATTGTACAATTATGTTTTGTTTCTAAGATATAAGGTCCGAAAGTTCGCATTTTTCGCGCGTTTTATACAATAACTTTGGAGGTGGATTACGCAATGATAAAGTAAGAACATCTTAAAAAGATTAGTCATCAGACATAGCTTATTTAATCAAGATTTATAATCTATTTGGTTTTTGTTCGATTTTTTACTACAGCGGTCGTGGTTTACTTTTAGCTATAAGTCGTTTTGAAATTAAAATTTTCGTAAATCTTACCACAACCTTACACTATGCACATTGTCTTTTTTGTGAACATGTTGCATCTTCCTCATCACGGAGCTTGTCTTATTCTTTGAAACAGAGAAGGTCCCAGAGCGCAACAGCACGGTTTTGTACCGTGACCGCGAATGAGTTAGGCCCGCCGGGTTGGGCCGCCTTAATACAAGTTTTTAAGGCCTCTTTAGCTTTAAGAGGTTAGGGAGACTTTGAAATTATTTACAAACGTTACTATGGGAATGGCATGACCGCAATGCGGCTAAAGTCCTATCTGGAAAAAAAAATTAAAATAATTTGTGATGATAGTGTTAGACTGGGAATACATATAATATCAGTTGAATAAAGCGACGTAAGTAATACTGAGCACAGATATGAGTAATTCTGGCTCCATAGAAGAATCAATTCCTATTCCACAAATCCAGAATGATCTCCGGAATGAAGGTTCAATGGTAATTCAAACCCCGTGGTAACCTTTAAACAACCGTAATCGTTTTTAATTTCACTTCGAAATGGTTATAATTTCAACTCTGGAATGGGCTGGCGGGGAGAACATGCAAACATCCGAGAACTGATCCGGAGATTCATTGAGAATTTCGAATGAATGTCTGGAATGAGCGGAATGGATGGTTTAAAGCCGGAATAGATATGTTTTAATTAGAAGTTGGATTGGGAATAGAAGTAGGTAATTCTGATAAGGAGGAATGACCCATATATATAAAATGCAAAGCTAGTCGCACTGCGGCGTACATACACGTGTGACACAGACCGTCCAAGGTTCCCTATAAATTATATATACTTATCTTGCAGGCGGTAATAAGTAAAGTAATAACACAATATGGTAAGCATTTTAGCGCCTTGCTCATTTTCTTAGTAATGTTTTTATTTCTGTTCCAAGCAGCACATTGGCTAGTATGTTTACCGGACAGTCGATTGTTCGTGTGTATAATATTTAAATAAGATATGTTTTGATTGCAGGTACGGTATACCGGCTCGTTAGAGATATGGAGGACAATCACATTACGGATGTCAGTATGTACATGTTTATTGATTATTATGAAGAGATAAAAGCGATGAGACGGATTGATGCTCATTGAATTGAATCTGTTAATTTGCTTATTCGGATGGCGTATCAAATGCCATGTAGCAATCTCTTCGTGATTGATACGGACGTCATCTCATCATCCGTAGTATATTGAAAGCGCAACAAGGGTGCGATCGCCATGATTTTCTCCATAGGAATATATCAGTAGAAAGAAGTGTACACGAGCCTAAAGTCAGAACTAATCGAATAATATTAAAAGACTACAGAGCCGGTAGTCTAAGTTGTCACCTAAATTGGCGTTACGGCAAACCGATCGACTGGCGGTTTTCAAATGTATGGAGAAATTGAAGAGCGCGCGCAGTGGGCGTTAAGCTAACTAACATTTGCGAGTCCGAGCTTTATTTGACAGCTTACTCAACGTTGCCGTAAATACGTCGACGCTGCCGTTTACGTCCACTGCGCGTTTTCATACAAATCGGAAGTCCGCGTTTGACTTTGACAGCTTGAAGAAGTAAAACCACAAAACTTGTATGGAGTTTGGAGAAAACGCCAGTCGATCGGTTTGCTGTAAACGCCAATTTAGGTGAGAACTCAGACTGACCACTCAGTTGCAATGCAAGCACTCGATTTCGTCCAAGGTCATATAACAATAGTGAGAGTCCTGTAATCCCTTGACTGAATAACGTAATTCGTAATTACATAGAATGGAGATCTAATAATTATCATACGGAATTATCCAAAACTTCTTGATAAAACGAACTGAGGTATCCTATTCCCAATGATTACAAGTTATTAAATTAAAAAACCGGCCAAGTGCGAGTCGGACTCGCACTAGAAGGGTTCCGTACCATCAACACCAAAAAATCACGTTTTTAGAGTTCCGTACCCAAAGGGTGAAAACGGAACCCTATTACTAAGCCTCCGCTGTCCGTCCGTCCGTCCGTCTGTCCGTCTGTCACAGGGCTGTATCTCATGAACCGTAACAGGTAGGAAGTTGAAATTTTCACAGATTATGTATTTATTTTGCCGCTATAACAACAAATAGGTAACATAATAAAATAACAATAATTAAAAACGTGTTTTTTTTTTTGTAAATCTTGTGCGATGGTACGGAACCCTTCGTGTGCGAGTCCGACTCGCACTTGGCCGGTTTTTTTGTATGGGGCCCCCTTTTAATTTTTATATTTTTTATATTTTACCTATTTGTTGTTATAGCGGCAAAATAAATACACACTCTGAAAGTTTCAGCTACCTACCTATTACGGTTCATGAGATGCAGCCCTGTGACAGACGGACGGACGGACATATTTATAAAAGGTAAGTTCGTGAAAGTTTTAAAAAATGTGTCTGTTAAAAAACAATATGACAATTACTTTATTAACTATTGGGAAAAGGGATGGATATTGGATGTTTCCCCTTATCAATCGCCCGTTTCACTAGATCCATGACTTTTGGAACATCTGTACGTGTAATGAGGTCCGATCCCAGCGTGAAGCGGTGACCGTGCCCTTGGAGCTGGCAAGTGACATTTTAGAAGAAGCCGGTCGACATTGCGCCGAAATGTCAACCGACCGGAAACCGTGATTCATGGACAGAATGTTCCTTTGCAAAACTAAAGGGAATGTGGTTCAATGATGGGCGCAGCCTTTTAGATTGGTGAAAATACCACACGTTACCGTGAAATTAGCCCAACACACTTGGGATCTAGGTGCCAAGGTGCCATTCCATGATCTTCCTCAGCACAAGGAAATGTGGTTCAGTGATGGGCGCAGCTTTTTAGATTGGTGAAAATAACACAACTTACTGTGAAATTAGCCCAACACACTTGGGAACTAGGTGCCGTTCAATGACGTTCCTCAGCACTCGGAAATGTGGTTCATTGACAGGCGCAGCTTTTTATATTGGTTTTTGCCAATACCACACCGTGAAATGAGCCCAACACACTTGGAAACTAGGTGCCGTTCCATGAACTTCCTCAGCACCGCTACATTGAACTAAATGGAAAACATGGACTATTGTAATTGGATAAACGAAATGGTATAAACCCGGAAGCAATTGACGTTATAACTATTTAGTAAGTAAGGAAGGGCCCCTAAAGCCCCTAAAGGAAAAGTCCTGGCAACATAGATCTCATGATCTATGTTGGGCTAATATCATGACAAAAATTGAGCATTATACAAATTGGACGCCATTGCTTCAAGGTCTTATTCGCTCGTCGTTACATCAGTAAAATACTCCAAGTTTACAATACCAAGGTTATGTTGTAGGACATTCTTGGACCTACGCAGCCAAGATGGCGTCAATATAAATATGAACAATCATCACGAGGTCACCGCAGAGCGGTCTTCGCTAGTTGTATCTGAATTTCACACATTATAATTGGAGCAAGAGGAACTTTAGATCCGATCTCACGCGAGCGATCGGAGGGTTGGTTGAGTTCGAACATCCCTTCGCCCCCCTTCCCCCGCCTCCCACCGCCGCCCCCGTGAAACTTTCAGTACTCGAGCTCTCGGGTACTTCACAACATTGTCTCGACATCCAATACTAACGTACATAGTCGATGACAGAATAAAGTAGTTTGCTATCGAATCGGTCCATACGCTACGACAAGACAATTTTAAATACATACGTTATTTTGTTACATATTTATTTATGAATTTTCCGAAGCATAGTTAATTAATTTTCCTTGCTCTATAGTGGAAAAAATGATGGGAGCTAGCTTAGGTAAATGTGTACAAAAGAAAAATCGTAAATATCGTAATCGTAAATATATAAATACAATATATATTTTGACCATATATATAAAAATCAATAATCCGATTTAAAAATCGGATTATAATGTTTTCATGTAGATTTCGCTGTTTCATCTCAAATTAATGCGAAAACTAAATCATGTCTTACACCAAAATCGACAGCAAGTAGGTAGATATGCATGCATATACGCCTCAACGTAGCATCGATAGTAGCGTAATACAGTTCATCTACACATTGGATAGAGATTGTGTCGATTAGAAATCATCTATATTTACAAAATATGTTTTATATCCCTTTGCCAACTGCTTAATTTCCTGCTTGCCATACTTATCATCCATACATACCATTTTAAGCACACTACACAGCGCATGAAAGATGCAGTTGCTCTATAGTGGATAAATGCAGCAACTGTATGAAGGATAAATGCGGTAACTCTGTATCGAATGATGGAAGTATCTTCACACGTACAAATGTCTGGGTACCTTACTCACTGTTGCAGCCGAATGGATTCGACCCCCAACTTATCATTAGTGTAAGCCCACACTAACTGATTGCTTCCAATGTAATTAATAGTGGGGTCCATTTGACACTATGCCGCTTCATGTGCGGATCCAATCGTGCCAGAGTGTAATGACTACGGTTGACATTACATATATCCACTGTGGGCTGGTACTCACCTGCAATGTAACGTATATTGTATTGAAGCAAACGGTTGCAATAGCTTTACATTTTTAATTTGGTTAATCTTCTGTTGGTTTGAAACTTTTAAGGGTCACCCCTTTCTAAATAATTATTATTTGTTAACGGCTATGAAAGCGGAAAAGGAACGAAAACGCGAAAATTCGTCGATAAAAAAATATATTGAGTTATTCGTGAAGTCAAACAATCTTTGAAACTATTGTTATCTTGACAGCTGCTCTTATTTTTGATATGACATTTATGCAAAAGTACAGCTTGTAATGTGTTGTACAATCGTAGATTTTTTCATTTAATGATTCCAAAGCGCGGAATGTTCAAAATAGAAATTTTCCATGCATTCAACGGCTTCTGCGACGCGACTCTGACTCTTATTTACTATAGCCGCCTCTTCACTCTTGTTTCCGCCATGAATTAAAAATATATTGGCTCTCGCCCTTTTTTTTATGCGACCTAATACCTCACAATTACCGTTATGATATTAGCCCAATACACCACATTCCCGAAGGAATTAGGTGCCATGCCAGGACCTTTCCTTTATGAACATGGCTACATTGAACTGGATGGAAAACACGGACAATTTTTCATTGCCGCGTCGACCATCTTTTCATCCAATGCGATGTTACCAACCCGGGCGGGCTTAAACCCTACCACCGAGGAACCATGGAACAGCTCGCATCGTGACGAAATGCACTTATCGATCTCGGAAAGAGGAAGACAGTGTTGCATGTCGGAATTGAACCCAGACCTCTGGTACACTGGGCTACAAGCCGCTCAAAATAATTTGCGCCCTGGCCAGTTAGTCGTATTCCGAAAAACACAATGGTGCTGTCAATGCGCTAGTGATGTGCGTCTAGTAAGAAAGTGTGTAGCGACGAACCCAACGCGAGCACTGTCAATCAGATGCACGGTGTCTTGCTGTAGACGAGGCGTACCCACGTATCTGGTACATCACACGTTGCACCGTAGGTGAGTACCCGCCATATTTGTAAGTGTGAATACATTTGCGGTAAACATTCCGCATTTGAATTTAGAGCTGCACCGGAACGCGTCGCGATGCGATACGCGATCCAATTGTTGCTCAACTTGATCATACCGCGACGCGTACTCTGGTCGTTCCCGCGTCGCGCCGCCACGCGTACTCATCACGCTGATTGGACGAGCGACCGACCAATTAGAGATCATACTGCGCGTGCAACCATCTAATGAACCGTCGACCCGCGCATAGCCTCGCGTGCCAACTGCGGTAAGAGCACGATGTGCAATGTTATGGGCTGACAGGGAACGTCCGGTGCGCTGACATTCGACCAGCAGAGAATTAATAACGAATGTTTTTTTCCCGCAAGCGCCTCGCGAACTTGGGTGACGCGAGGAAAGAATGGAAAGAGACGCATTCGGTCCGCCCTCGCTCGCCCCGCGGATTCCAACGACGACTGAACGTGAATGGAACTGCAATTTCGCTTAGGTGGCGTATCGGTGCCGAGAGCGAAGATAATGGAAATCCAACCTAACGTAACTTGCTAAATCGAGTCCTTTAGATTGTTACAGCTTCCATCACATACCGCTGTTAGGGATTTTAAGGTTTTGTGAATGATTGCGTGTGAGTGTCTTTACACCGCTATCCCTACGTCACTACGGGTAACTTAGGACGTGTGCAGGCCATTCTGTATTACTTTAATAACTTTATACCAAGTTTTTCCTAAATTTGTATGAAGTATACAAATAATATATTTAGATTTATCCTCTAGTAGCCAAGCTGTACTAAGAACTAACTAAGCTAAGAACTAACTAACAATGATGTTAGATAACACACACAATGGAATTTCATTATTCTAGTTCAACGGGAAGTTAGTATCCTATGGGTGTTGATTTTTTTGCAAGTGTCAATAAATGCGGCATAAATTGCCTTATTATGCATTGCGTTGCCTTAAGAAGCTTTATATTTTTACAGCTCCAAGGGACCATAGACATAAGGACTTGATATTAATTTCAGCATGGAATTTAACAGACGGACAACCATAGATAACCTTTTTCCTTTAAATGGCTCCCTCGTATGCAAACTTATTTATGGGGAAATTGGAAATCGATTTTCCAAATTCACAATGTTTAAAACCGTTATGATGGGTAAGATTTATTGATGACATTTTTGCAATTTTGACTCATGGAAGGGTTTCACCGTTGGTAATCCTTGATGTTCTCAACTCGTTTAGCTGCCTTGACTTCACGTACACCATATCAGACTCCACAATAACCATTCTCGATGTGGATATCACATTCATTGACAAAATATTCACAACTTATGTACATTTCAAAGCGACAAACAAATTGCAGTACTACACTTTGATAGCTGTCACCCATCTCACACTAAACGTAGTATTCCTAATAGTCTTGCGGCGCTCGGTAACAGAATTTGCAACCACACACATAATCTCGAAACATACAACAAAATCATTACAGATGCCTTAGGACAACGAAATTATCCCTCTAAATTCATTTAAAAAAAAATCTCAAAAATCCAGGCAGGCTAGGTCATAAATGCACAACAATAACTAGTAGTATCCAGTAAATTATAAAGAACGATACTTCCATACACTTACCTTTACAATTAGGTGCAAACACCATGAACAAAATGTAGCCTCTGATTTTCTAAAGTTTTAAGAGAATTCGTGGAAAGGTTTTTCACAGAACAAATCCCTGTTTTGACGAATAAAATCGGAAGCAAACGTATATTTATTACATTTTATAATACAACAAGTTGATACTCTGTAGAATTTAATTCAGGTTGGGCCCACCGATTTCGAGACTTGTTATTGGAAATGGCTTAAAAGTCAGTGCTCTATTGTCCCAGGTTTATAGCGAATTCTCTTTTAAATTAAATGTAAAACTCACAAATTGATTAATAAAATATATCTCATTCATTTTAGGTTATACGACGATATTTACATTGAAGCATTGTGTTCAGTTTTGATTACAATCCTATTATGTTGATATAAATAAAGCAATTATGTTAATATCTCAATTATGGCAGTCTAAATGCCTTAACATATGATCCATACGCGAAATCAGCGCCATCTACTATTTGACAGGAAAAGTATTGTGTTGATTCGAATATAATCGAGTAAATCGTTGGCTGGCGTAATTTTCTGGATTTCTCACTGGGAGAGCAGTAGACATGTAATCCGAAGGTCGCAGGATCGAATCCTGCCTTCAGACGAATGTCCAGCTTCAATGTAAATGTCGTTGCAATGTCGTATTGTATTACATCATAATTACATACATACAAATATCAAAATGTATCTCGTTACACAATAATTGTATCAATAAGTATGTAGAATAAATACAGTACCTAGAAATGCGTTCCTGGAGAAAAGTTTGCGGAGTTATTGTAACGGACAAATTTCGAAACGACTGGTTAGAGAGCAATGTCAATTGAAAAAACCGGCCAAGTGCGAGTCGAACTCGCACACGAAGGGTTCCGTACCATCGTACAAGATTTAACACAAAAAATCAGGTTTTTTGTATGGGACCCCCCTTTAATTTTTATTATTTTTTTATTTTACCTATTTTTTGTTATAGCGGCAAAATAAATATATACTCTGTGAAAAATTCAGCTGCCTACCTATTACGGTTAATGAGATACAGCCCTGTGACAGACGGACGGACGGACGGGCAGCGGAGGCTTAGTAATAGGGTTCCGTTTTCACCCTTTGGGCACGGAACCCTAAAAATGATGTGACTAGAATCAGCAGTTCTAAGATGGTTTCGACATATGGAACGAATGGATACGAAAAAATTACGAAACAAATTTACAGAGCGAAAGAGGTGTGGCGCTCTAACATCTCTGCCTACCCCTCCGGGAAAGCGGCCTGTTTGCCTCTTTGCCACCCCTCTCAGTGTGCCGGCCAGTTCAAAGACCCACCCCGGGCCCTCGCAATTTTCCAGTGAACACCTAGACACCGAGCAGGCTGGGCGCGCAAAGGATTAACAAATAGGGCCGGGGGATTGTGCGCGGCCGTTCCGCTTTGTAACAAGATTTCGGTCCGTCGGACACGCGCGGTCCTGTGAAAAGGATTTCCCACACGTTTCCCCGAGGTTTTCTGTTACGAGATCTGGCCGTCCATTACCGCAGACCCACCGGTCGAACGATCTCACTATCCCTGTGTGCGTAGCGGCGTTTACGTTTAATATTTCTGGACTATTTTATCGTGGTGTTATTTGGTACTATGGGAATATCAATTCGGCTCAGATAGATTTTAAAATGTTCTCGTCTTTAGGGTTCCGTACCCAAAGGGTGAAAACGGAACCCTATTACTAAGTCTTCGCTCTCCGTCCGTCCGTCTGTCCGTCTGTCCGTCCGTCCGTCAGTCCGTCAGTCCGTCCGTCCGTCCGTCCGTCCGTCCGTCCGTCCGTCCGTCCGTCCGTCACAGGGCTGTATCTCAGGAACCGTAATAGGTAGGCAGCTAAAATTTTCAGAGTGTGTATTTATTTTGCCGCTATAACAACAAATAGGTAACATTAAATAATAATAATACAGAAAATTAACAAAAAAAAATAACCGACTTCAAATATAATTGCCATTTTTGTATGTTTGAAAAATGTTACGGCTTTTCACGCGGCAGGTAGAGATATTCTCCGACGTTTCGAGCTAATAATAAGAGGCATCCGCCGCACTCGTGCGCAGCAGACGACTATCTCTACCTGCCGCGTGTAAAGCCGTAACATTTTTCAAACATGTCTAACGACCGCGGTAACCTCGAAAGTATCATGCCATTTTTGAAGTTACGATTATTGTTATTTTTTGAGTCGGCGTCAGCCGGGCACGCGCTGCTCCAATCAAGAGAACCTTGGCTACCCTGGCTGACACCGACTCTAAAAATAACAATAATCGTAACTACAAAAATGGCAATTATTTTTTACTTTTTAGTGCTTTTTCTTTGAAGTCGGTTATTTTTTTGTTAATGTTTTTTTATTTGTTTATTTTTAGTAAATGAAAGTACACTTACTAATTTACACACGTCCTTTCTAATAAAAAAAAAGAAACACCGCAATCGGTTTATTGTTTATTCATCATCCATAGACAGTACACTGCATTCGGATTTGTCATATTTTATCATTAGCCAGTTCGGGGAAATCCCAGCGAAGAAGAACTGGAAAGAAACTCCGCTGGTTTTTTTTTTTCAACGTCCACTTAGTCTAAATTTACAAAAGTATTTAGACTCACAGATAAACACGCTAAATTAATATGAATTGACGAGAATCAGCAATTCATGTCATATGCAACAGTTCATGACAAATATCAGTTTATTAGTAAAGACCATGCCCGCCATCTAGAATGTTGCCAATTGGAGCAAGCCAGTCCCCACAAACAGCACCCGTTCACGAGCATCACGCCAGGCACAGCCATTGCCTCTATCAACCATATTTTAGGGAAAGAGGAGACCCGAACCCAGCGTCGCCGCAAGTAGGGACCTTAAAGCATTGTACTACTCCAGTGGCAACATGAAAAAGTTGTGAAAGCTCTGTACGATTTAGTTTTAATACGATTATTTCTGTCATGAACTACTACAGTGATCTGTAAACAAAGAGTCAAAATACAAAATACATTATTATTCTTACAGCTAAAAAAAAACTATTGGCGTTATATTGAGTTATTCGTCCATTTGTCGCGCACATCTTAATACAAATTTAAGACTTATATGATTTTCTCATGGATATCATTGTCAGAACTCAACCAAATTAGAATGGAACCACTTGGGAAGCACTAGCTTTTATTTAAAAAAAATAATCATCAAAATCGGTTCACCCAGGCAAAAGTTATGTTTTAATATAAGTTTTTTTTTATGTTTGTTACCCCATAACTTTTGCCTGGGTGAACCGATTTTGATGATTATTTTTTTAATGAAAGCTAGTGCTTCCCAAGTGGTCCCATTTTAATTTCGTTAAGTTCCGACAATGATATCAATGAGAAAATCATATAAGTCTTAAATTTGTATTAAGATGTGCGCGATAAATGGACGAATAACTCAATATAACGCCAACCGATTTCGGTGATTCTTTTTTTATTGGAAAAGACGTGTACAAATTAGTTAGTCAGATTCACTAAAAATAAACAAATAAAAAAAATTTACAAAAAAAATAACCGACTTTTGTCGCGCACATCTTAATACGTATTTAAGACTTTTATGATTTTCTCATGGATATCATTGTCAGAACTTAACCAAATTAAAATGGGACCACTCGGGAACCATTAGCTATCATTTAAAAAAATAATCATCAAAATCGGTTCACCCAGGCAAAAGTTATGAGGTAACAAACATAAAAAAAAAAACAAAAAAAAAACATACAGACGAATTGATAACCTCCTCCTTTTTTGAAGTCGGTTAAAAAGTAAAAAAATATTGCCATTTTTGTAGTTTCAATTATTGTATTTTTTTTGGTTCGGTATCAGCCAAGGTAGCCAAGGTTCTCTTGACTGGCGCAGCGCGTGCCCGGCTAAGGCAATAATAAAGGTAAGGTCTTGTTTGGCACCAAATTCATTCGGGAATGCGGTGTGTAGTTGGGATAAGACCATGACGGTGAGTTGGGTTTTAGCCATCCATGTCCAGTTACAAAAACAATATTAATCGAGTACAGCTCTTTCGAATGCCGGGAATGGATACCCATCTTGCCTGGGTTCATCTGTTTTCTGTCATTTTTCATTGCCGCTTCGACCATCTTTTCATCCAATGCGATGGTACCAACCCGGGCGGGCTTAAACCCTACCACCTAGTAGGGGAAGGGGACCTACAGTTTTACATGGATTCCGAACCATGGAGCAGCTCGCATTCATTACAAATACACTTATCGAACTCGGAAAGAGAAAGACAGTGGTGCATGTCGGAATTGAACCCAGGCCTCTGGTATGCTAGGCTAGTCCCCGCGCCACTAGGCTACGAGCCGCTTAAGCCGAGGTGACATGGGCTACTTTTTGTCGCGGAGAAAAATATAATTCCGATATAGTCCCGAGCGAAGCTGGGTGCCACCACTATTATCACTATCACTACATAGTGTGACAAAGTCGCTTTCTCTGTCCCTATATCACTATATTCCTATGTTTGCTTAAATCTTTAAAACTACGCAACGGATTTTGATGCGGTTTTTTTCAATAGATACAGTGATTCAAGAGGAAGGTTTATATGTATAATAACATCCATTAAATATTGGAGAAATACTGTTATTTTTGAGGTTTCCAATGTGATGTCGTAAAAAAATATTTTTTTTCCGCTTACATTGCAAACGCAGGCTGAACCCTACGAGATTTATCAAAATAATGTACAGTATTGTATACATTGAAAAGGTCTACAGAAAACTCCGCGATGGTATATGTCTATCTCTTATGGATATCCCACAATAAAAATTTTTTCTCATTTACTTTTTAGGACAAATAATGGCTAATTTTCGAAGTGATTTTAACCAATACAGCATTAATCCTTATCCAATTAAATACCTTAAATACATTGTTGATTTAATGTAGATCTATACGGCTCTTTACAGCATATGATTTAAATGAATATTTTCGAAGATATTATAGATTTAAAAATTGCGGGATGTAGTGTTTGCGGCGGTACCGGCCGGCCGGGGCGGCGGGAGCGTGCCTCGGAGGCCGCGGTTCTCCCTATAGCACTTTGAATTTATTATTTCTCTAATATCTAATAATCATTTAATAATAATATCTAAGTTTATTTCAAATATCTCAATGTATGAACTCTACGTAAAAATGGTTTATTTGTGTATCATTGTGTCAAAATAATATTTTTTTAAATGACAGTATGCCCATGCAAAGCCGGGGCGGGCTGCTAGTAGTATAATATAATGAGGAGTTATTGAAGTTTGCTACATGATTTCCTACAGTGTCAGCTACGGTTACAATTTCCAGTAAAAGTAAAAATTGCACGAATTTAGCACAGATCAACAGAAAGGCAGCATGTTAATTTTAATGGAATAATGTTTTATGTTTGTTCGGGCCTTCTTCAATGTTTAGATTTCATTCCAACAAAAAAATACCTGGAAATTCGGCAAAAACATTAATGTTGATATTTCCCCGTATTACGGGATAAGAGATCTACACAGTCCTATTTGACCATTTTTTTACTCCACGTTTGATGTAAAAATACGTCTAAATAACATCAGAAATGCCACCTTTTTGCCAGTACATAACCAAAAATATCAGGTAGACAACTAAAGTGTTCGCGAAATTTTTTAGGTTATGGCACAAAGTGATAATATAAATAATAATAAAAAATAATAATTTTGCAAATGGGAAAGCGTTTTATATGACTAGGCCCGATTTTTCAATCCTCAGATAGTACTTAACGGTCTGATAGCAAAATATACTCTTGCCAAAAGACGGGTAGGCCCTACCGGATTATTATATCTTCTATAACAATTATTAATTAATTTAATTTTAAAAATTATTAATATTGTATTTTGTTTGATTTCATATTGTATTGTGTTCTAATTTGATTTTCAAAATTGATAATATTTTACTTTGATTTGATATCGTATTTTGTTTTAATTTGATATGAAAAAAAAATATTAATTTTGTACTCATTTTGATTCAATACTTTATTTACGTAATGTGGGCTTTTCATTTGATTTTGGAAAATGTGTTAATATTAAATTGTTATGTGTTTAAAATGTTATAATGCCTAACGGTGAAAGGAATGAAGAAATAAATAAATAAATATCTGATTGTAATTTTAATAATTAAAATATGGCTTACTATAACGGATATATAAGCAGAGGCGTAAATAAATCCATCGAATAGTTATCTGGGTGACTATCAGACTATTAAAAAATCGGTCCTAAATCTGAAGCATTGACTGCTCATCTCTGAAAAGGCAAATGTACAAAAATGGTGACTGGTTATGTCAAGCAGCTAGAAGCCTCATCTCCTTAATTAAATTGAAACATATTCTGTCTTTCTAGCTAGAAACAGACCTTATTTTTAATTAATTTCCATTTCAATGTTCTGACGAGAACAAAAACAGCAAGGGAATAAGCAAGTAATTAGGTAAGTAATTAAGCTCCTTCAATATCCAAGAAAACGAGAGGCCTATTTAACCTCGAAATTATCTTCTTAACATTTCGGAAAAATGTGCCTTTATTTTATCTTGTTTCTCGTCAGTATTCATATTGGTACTATTAACAAATTAAAATTGAGTTTTGGTTAAAAACCGGCCAAGTGCGAGTCGGACTCGCACACATAGGGTTCCGTACCATAGTGCAAGATTTACCCCAAAAAGAAAACGTTTTTTGTATGGGGCTCCCTTTAATTTGTATTATTTTATAATTTTTACCTATTTGTTGTTACAGCGGCAAAATAAATACATAATCTGTGAAAATTTCAGCTTCCTACCTGTTACGGTTCATGAGATACAGCCCTGCGACAGACGGACGGACGGACGGACGGACAGCAGAGGGTTAGTAATAGGGTTCCGTTTTCACCCTTTGGGTACAGAACCCTAAATAAATTAACACTAGTGGTTGCAAGATTCTGAGTTGCGAAGGTAGCCCTATGATTTCGATATGTCCATCTGTATACAGGGTGTTTGGTAATTCGATCCATTCCTTCTAAGGGGTTATTCTAGAGCTAATTTGCAACAAATTTGGCCCAGTAAAAGGAGAGTCTAAAATGAATAGTTTTTGAGTTATTTGAGTCTTAAGTTTTTTTTAAAATGTTGTGTTGATATGAAAAAGTGATGATTGTAAAATAACTACTACACTCTGGGCATTTTATCAGCGATTTTCTAATAACTGATAAATGAGAGACTACTTGAAAAAAATAAATGCATTTAAAATATCCATAAACTCAGAAATAAAGGGTCATAAATGACAGTTTGTGTAAAAAAAATAGAACATTTATTAAAATAAAAGAGGATTATTAAAAAAAAAAGTGAAAATAACTTATGTTGTACAAATGTTGTCCACTTTTTCACACACAAGTTCCATATTTTTTTTCTTTGGTTCCGTTTGGGCTGACGATTTTTATTTAAGAAAAAGGTCCTCATTAACGTGTGAAAAACCTATAATTTATTTATGCATGCACAGTCTTCTTCAGTTTTTGGTAACAATTCAGATGTATGGATTTCTTAACTCAACGACATAAATGCTAAATGAAAAAATATACTGGCACCTTTCCAGGAAATGTTACATCGATTTATTTTTCGCTCGTACATTTGAGGTGGATCGTTATAATGTATTTAAACAGCGAAACACTTTTCATTTGGTCGAATTTATCTGAAGGTATATTATTCCAAATAAAAAAAAACCTTTTGAGACCCTGTGTTGTTAGGCACTCGTTATAGGTTTCTCATTAGGAATAGGTATGTGGCTTTATTTGCTATGTATGTATTCTCATCAAAGTTACGACATTTGTATATGTTAAGGTCGGCCCGTAAGCACCTGAAAATTTCGCCTCCCATACAAACGTAGTTTACTAATCATTTGAAAACCAACGTTCCAACTTACTTGATATTTGGTATCTAATATTAGGCTACAAATATCTGTGTCTGCATGCCTTTATTTTTTCGGTAAATGTATTCTGGGTCAAACCATAGAGAAAACAAAATTCGTATGAAGATTTTCTTTTTGCTTTCATTTCATTCGGTTTGGATTTTTCAAAAAAATAAAAGCATGCAGACACAGATATTTGTTACCTGATATTAGATATTAAATATCCATTTAATTGGAATAGCGGTTTCCAAATTATTAGTAAACTACGTTTGTATGGGGAGCATAGCTTACGGGCCGTTCTTAAGCGCGGCATATGGCGTACGCCAGGACCTAAAGGTGCCCGACGACGCCCATGGGTTTTCGAACATTCAGGGGGGCTGCGAAAACCATGCCGGCCGGCCAGGTGCTCCTTCACGCCACGTTTGAAGTACCCTTTGGTCGTAATTTGAGGGAAATACCTACGCTTAAACATTATGCAACTAGCCTCTTTCCCGATTTCCATCGGGTGCTGTCAGCCAGGTGCAAATGTTTTCCCGAAAGGCTTCGATCTCACGGTCAAAGCATTATTGCTGGCGAAGTATGATATTTAAATAAACTCGTGTTATGATTATGCATATTTATGCACGCATCTTTATTTTGAAGTAACAACGAATTCTACTTTCATGAGTTTCTTTGCATGAAGCACTGCCCTAAATGCTCGTTGCCAAAGGACTTACACCTTAAGATGGTACGAAAGACCCGGAAACCGTTGACAAAAAAAAAACCTTAAAATTTCTGATGCGGCACCAGTCATGACTGCAGATGAGATAACGAACGTAGTTATGCTGGACAATGTCCTACAAGCCTGTGCCTTTACGGTTTAAATCCTTTGAAAGTAAACAACATGTAACAACTTGGAAATACCTAGAAACCCCCGAAAAATTGTAAATCGAGACTCTATTACTATGCCTGCGCTGTCCGTCCGTCTATCCGCCCGTCCGTCCGCCCGTCACAGGGCTGTATCTCATAAACCCTAATAGGTAGGCCGCTGAAATTTTCACAAAGTTTGTATTTATTTTGCCGCTATAACAACAAATAGGTAAAATTTAATAATAAAAATTATAAAAAACAAAACTGTTTTTTTCGTGTTCAATCATGTCCGATGGTACGGAACTCTTCGTGTGTGAGTCCGATTCGCACTTGGCCGGTTTTTTTAAATGCATCAAATATCGGAAAGTCGTCGACGAATAATCTATCCACCCCGTACTGCAGAAATCATTTGCTTCCGATCAGTGGGCAGGACGACGATATAAAAGGCTGCAGTTGTAGAGCTTGAAGCTTTGAATTTATAATACACCGGAAAATCGTCGACAAATGATCCATTGAACCTGCATTGCAGCAGTCAATGAGAGTGAGCGCACGAACATAGCGTTGCCGGACGAGACGCCCTAAAAGCCCGCAGCTTTAGGGATTTGCGACAATTACCGCCATTGCACCGCTGCCGGCTGCCATCAACCCACAACTTCTAGACCAACTCCCCTCGCTCCGCCCCCCCGGATAGGGAGACCCTGTGTGCGCTTCGCCTGGGACAATATGTAATGCGGCAGCGAAATTCACTTCGATCCTTTTTATATAAACTGCATATACAACGGTTTATTTATTTATTTATTTATTAGGTAAATCAACAACTTGTATGAACATAGCTTTTATACCAATAAAAGCCAATAACAGATTTCCACTTCATGTACGAAATAGACTGCGCTTCATCAGTATTAGTGTATGATGGTGACATATGGTGAGAGGGTGTGGGAGGGTGTGTGTGTGTGTTTGTGGTGTGAGAGGGGGAAATGTATGTATATGTATTAGTGTAAATCATACTTATTTTATTTATTTATTTATTAATTTAAGGAAAAGACAAAGAAACAAGTATACAAATACATACAATGCAAACAATACTTAAAAAAAAACTTAACTTATTTCCACTACGCTTTCCACCGAAACATACAGATCTAAAAAGCAAGGTACGTCAAGAAAGATAAAATAAAAAACTTTTAAAAAAATTATAAAAAATAAACTGATAAAAAAATTTACTAATGTAAATATATTATGTGGGTGGATTGAGAATAAAAATGAGTGAAATTGATGAATGATTTTGCGTGTTTCGTACATTTTTTTTTCTTAAATGTCTTCAAGTGTCACAAGAGCTTAAATTTTTTTTAGAAGTGTATGTTTAGTGTGCACGAAGATATCAAGATCATTGAACTTACGATTACAGTTTCATGTAATTCGCGTTAATATCTTATTTTCAGCATATTTCGTGTATTGGAAGTGGCACGTGAAATAAGTATGTGTCGCGTACGATGGCAAGGCACATTCAAAGTCAACTCGTCGCAATCAGTTCGACCCCGCACTACATCAAAAAGCTTTATTCTTATAGGTAAATAAACTGTTGCATTGATGCATTGGTCTCCCTTCACTGTTTTTGTTTCCTCACCAAAACATGTCACACCATGGGTAAGTTACCATGGTAAAATAAATCTCTGGGCAAACAAGCAAATGAGTGATAACATCCGACGCTTAGTTGCATTTTGTACCGTGTTGTCAAAAACGGTGTTAAGAAAACTGAATTTTACAAGCATGATACAACATGCAGCTAAACGTGAGATTTAAGGCCCTGGTACTAGCCAAATCGCAAAGTTAGACGAGGCACCCCAAGTTAACTAACTAAGTCTGACGATTATAAGTGTCATTCTTACAATATATGATTCCTTGTCTAGGAATCGACCTATTTTCGTTAATGTATGTTTCCTTTTTCTATACAAAATACATTGCGGAAACGGTGTCCATTTCCGAACTTTTTTGACTAAATGTAGAAATCTAAAAGCAAATGGAATTTTTTGTTTATGCATATATGCTGTTTTTGCTTATATCTTATATCAGTCTGGAGTTCTATTTGGATTTGCTGAAGCGTTTCACTACATATTATTACATTTGTTAAAAAGTGCATTTGTATGGCGCGAGTAGTTGGCTAGTCCTAGCGCCTTAATCACACACTTGCCTGTTCACCGGGCGAGTTAATTTACCATGGTAACCCCTATATCCTCGTCAGCATGGTCACCCTACGTGCGAGCTATTTCCGAGTCTGGCGCGGTGGCGGCCGCCCGAGGATTGGGCGACAATTTAATGGATATACGGCGAGTAAACAAAAATAAACGTCGAACCAACCTCTCTGCCCTCGCGCCCTTGCCCTGCCCGGGATACCTCGACTGCTGAAATACCCGAAGCGCTTAATACGGGCTCTGAGCGGCTCGTAGCTCGGAGGGGGTGGGATTTGCCTTCCATACTAGAGTAAGTTTTTGCATATCATCTTTCTTAATTGGATAAGTTCATTTCGTAACGAATTCGAGCTGTTCCATGATTTGGAATCCTTGTAAAAATGCATGAAAAGATGCACGAAGCGACAATGAAAAATGTCAGCTTTTTTTCTTACAATTTAATGTAGCTGTGCATCAGGAGTGTGATGTAGGTTAAGTAGTTACCTGTGAAGACCTTCTGTGATTCTCTTCACATCACACAGGCGCGACTGCATATTGGCAGCCATCTTGGTGATCGGCTCCGCTTCAAAGATGTCGGCTCGAAACTTTCGTCTTGCTCCCGCGCAAATTGGCTTTAGTGAATGCAACGCTCACATGGCGCTGGATGCACACTAAGAACGTTTGCGAGGAAAAATTAAATTTAGTACATTTTGTATAAAACGATTTTGGTCTCATCCGTCAGTTGACTCTGTATGTCTTTGTATTATAAGCCGCGTAGTTGACCAAGTGACTTGTAAGATGGCGCTAGTGTCGCTTGTTTCCGTCATACACTTGAAGGGCTGCCAGTCGTCGATTGGCCGTTTCCCAACAGGTATAGTGTACATAGCATGTGCGTCGTGTCAGGTGTATTGTACCGAAGAAATTCGAAGAATATCGAACAGTTAGCCGCGCTCATAAAGGAAATGTCCTGGTATTGCACCTAATTACTTCGGGAATGCAGTGTTTTGGGCTTATTTATTTTATTTATTTATTGCGATATATCAGTGGATGTAGTATTAGCAATCCATGTCCAGTTACACTTCAGGCGCAGGAAATGTAACCCAGGCCTTCTCCAGGCAGTGGCTACCGCAGCAGAGTAAGGCCTCTGTCGGCAGGAACTAAACGTTAAATATGTGCCCGGGGGATGAGGGGGCGGCGAGCGGGGGGGGGGGGGTGAGGCGCACGTGGAGGCTGTGTAAATACAATTATTTCTTTATCCTGGCGGAAGCTCGGAAGCCGGGGGTGACTTAAGGCGGGACTAAGGGATGATACGATATCGCGAAACCAACCACCCAGGCGGGTTCATTCGGGGCAGGTGTCGAATTTTACCTTTTCGTGCTGCCAAGTTCATAATTATAATTAAGGATTTTTATTACTACAACAGCGTTGCTTTTCAACTATTTTTAAGCCGATCACATCGTTGGCCGCTGTTTCTTCTGTTCTTTGTTCTTTACCTTAAACTGGGCAGTAGAATTAGGTTTGAGTTTATAACATAAATGTAGACGAAAAAAAAAACTTAACAAAAAAAAATAACCGACTTCAAAGAAAAATCACTAAAAAGTAAAAAAATATTGCCATTTTTGTAGTTATGATTTTCGTTATTTTATGAGTCGGCGTCAGCCGGGCACGCGCTGCGCCAATCAAGAGAACCTTGGCTACCTTGGCTGACACCGACTCAAAAAATAACGAAAATCGTAACTACAAAAATGGCAATTATTTTTTACTTTTTAGTGCTTTTTCTTTGAAGTCGGTTATTTTTTTGTAATTTTTTTTATTTGTTTATTTTTAGTGAATCTGAAGTACACTTACTAATTTGTACACGTCCTTTCCAATAAAAAAGAATAACCGAAATCGGTTGGCGTTATATTGAGTTATTCGTCCATTTGTCGCGCACATCTTAATACAAATTTAAGACTTATATATGATTTCGGATATCTCATGGATATCATTGTCAGAACTTAACCAAATTAAAATGGGACCACTTGGGAAGCACTAGCTTTCATTTAAAAAATTATCATCCAAATCGGTTTACCCAGGCAAAAGTTATGAGGTAACAAACATAAAAAAAAAACATACAGACGAATTGATAACCTCCTCCTTTTTTTCAAGTCGGTTAAAAAACCATAAACCAGTGAAGTTTACTTTGCAGGTTACTTCTTCACTGAGTTTTTCGAATCCTCGGCGGATTCGTCAACATTCTACATAATGTTTCGTTTATTTAGTTCATTATTGTATTGAATTACCTACATCATTCATGGAAATGTTTACAAGGTTACATTTACATGATTGTGTCGTTTTTATTAGGGTTCCGTACCCAAAGGGTGCCACCGGAACCCTATTACTAAGCCTCCGCTGTCCGTCCGTCCATTCGTCCTTCCATCCGTTCGTTCGTCCGTCCGTAAATAAATAAGGTTCAATGGTCAATACAATTTCATCTAACTCACGTACACACACTTTGAGCGGTGTAGCTTGTTAGAAGAAAATTGTCACGAAATTGGATAGCAATTTGTCGTCACGCTCATTACATGTGATTGGCTGTCGTTAGCTTCTTCATAATGTCATGAAGCATGAGGCTAAGAAGAAACACACATACACGTACCTACATAAGACAGGTCATTTGGAATCGCCAAATGATTGCTAAAAGTGGGAGGCAATTTTACCGGCCGCCATTTTGCTTATTACGTCTGTTGTCGTAAGTAAGCCGGTAGTGTTGTTAAAGATTTCGCATAACATTGATAATGAGAACTTTCCATTATCTTCGTGTGTTTTCGAACCCAGGGAAAACGTAAGTATAAGTCATACCAATATACGTGTAAGCTCTACAAGTGTGTGCACTTATATAGCTAATTTGTATTAGTTTGGGAATGGTTTTTTTAACTGTCATAACTTTTAGCCTAAATGCCATTTCTTGTTCTTTTTGGTGCTTTTATAGTAGATACAGCACGGTGCCGTCAAGGTCGAATTTTTTTTTTGTTGCCAGCCCATTTTGACTGTCATCATAGAACTGGCTGAATCTAAAAATATTACAATTCCGAGCGGAGACAGTCTTTTAATGATAATCACTATCTCTTCTAAAATTCATCGTCTGAAGTCTGTCTGTCTTTCCGTCTGTCTTTTTGTATGTTTTCCTGTCTGTCGTTCCGCTTATACTGTTTGTGGAGATTGGTCTGCCCTAATTAGCATCATCATAAACTTTGATATCTCAATCATTGTAGTCAAAATGCCTCAGCGTAGGATTCATACGCAAAATCAGCGCCATCTAGTAGTTGACAGGAAAAGTATTGTGTCGATTCGAATTTAATCGAGAAATTCATTGGCTGAACCTAATCGTGGATAGCTCAGCGGGAGAGCAGTGGACATTTAATCCAAAGGTTCTTCTCTGACGAATATCCAGACCAATATTTTTTCGGATTGATTTAAAAATCTGAATGCAATGCTTTAATGTAGATGTCGTTACATAACCTCAAATTAATAACATGACATTTTTTTATGCGACCTGACATGTATGGCTAATACCACATATATACCGTTATGATATTAGCCCAATACACCACATTCCCGAAGGAATTAGGTGCCACGCCAGGAACTTCTCTTAATGAGCACGGCTAAATTGAACTGGCGATCCACCTAGTAGGGGAAGGGGACCTACAGTTTTACATGAATTCCGAACCTAGGACCAGCTCGCATTTGTGACGAAATGCACTTATCGAAATCAAAAGAGAAAGAAAGTGGTGCATGTCGGGACGGGGAATTGAACCCAGACCTCTGGTACGCTAGGCCAGTCCCCGCGCCACTAGGCTACGAACCGCCCGAACATACGTTTTTGCTGGAAGTAAACCCAACTATGATTTTTACAGGAATTCGGAGAATACGCGACACAGTAATTTAACTAAATCCTCAAATTCCCCGTGCATTGGCGTATATATAGTTTTAGCTCTCAATCCGAGGACGTTCGTATGAGCACGAATCATTGAAAAATCTAAAATTCACAGCCACCTCGCTGAGTTCGTTCGTGCCAGCAGAATTAAATTCCCTTATTATTTTTCTTTCGCCTGCAGCGTGAAACTTCTGTCGTGCCGGCAGAATATTTTCCAGTGCATGCCTTGAATCGTTTCTTTAAACCATGTTTAGTTCTAGAATAAATTTAATGTAATTAGTTGCTTTTAAAATACAATTACTTGAAGTATATATTGATTATTGTTTGCATAAAAAATGCTTTTAAAAATAATGTATCATATTGTTGAGTTTAAAAATCCTTTTATCTTATTTCTCATTTACTTACTTATATTTTTATTTAAATCGTAACGTAGGAGCATGTTATATTTGGACCCACCTACTCTGCACTGGGCTAGGGCCGTCTCGCAGAGGGGTGAAACAATTCTGCAGTACAGTCGTTTACTTTCAAATCTATACACTGAGAGGGGAAAAGTTCCTAGTGTCCCCTTTACTCTATGCTTGGCGTCAAAAAACGGAAAGAGATCTCGAATTTGTCTCTATTTCCAGTGTATAGGTTCCAAAGGAAACGACTGTACGCTTATAACGAAGTTTGAAATGAAATGGCGCTCAATAATACATTTTCTTATTGTATAGCTTACTAACTTACTAGCAAACCAACAAATAAACAATCGTGGACAGATTTTTACGAAATAATTTAATACAATATGTATGTATGTATAATCGACATTGAAGCAAGAAAACATTAATTAAAGAATGAGCCATAATTCGGAATTATCCTACAGTCCCTCCTCCCGTAATCAATCTTCCTACTACTATAGAGTATTGTTTACTCTATGCTACTACCACAGTGTTTAAGATTGGAGTTTTGGATCGGACAATGTACCTGTGCTAAGTGTGAAGAAGTGAACTGGAAAAGGAAAGTCAAAAAGCGGAAAATTCCAGATTTTCGGACAGATTCAACTGCAAATGCTAGTCTGACATAGCATTTTTCCTTTTATATAACTAACAATTGACGATTTTCGGATTGATTTCTTCATTTGTGCAGTTCTTGCCAAATTTCATGATTCTAGGTAAACGGGAAGTACCCTATATGTTTCGATTTATTTGCGAGTGTCATAATATGCTGTTTAAATGACCGTATTTTTCTATGGCATTGACTTAGAACCGTGATTTTGACAGCTAAATCCTAAACATATAAAATATAATACAAGAATAATAACTCCACTGTCAAGAATAGACATTGTAATAATTTTACCATTTCCTAAATATTCACTGAGATGAAAGGAGCTATTTCTTCGCCCAGAATTTAATCTTTCGCTCGCAACGTTTGAGTGAGTGGGTTTATTCGCAATCTAAATGATGGATGAAGTCAAAGAAATCTTAATACGTCAGGAAAATTGTTGTGGCACAATTACTCCTAACTGTAGACGTTGCTGTTTATCCTTAAAAATTAGAAAAAATATGCGGTCGGGGCTTAAGGTGGCCCATCCCGCTCATCTCCCCATACAAAAGGGGAAAGAAGATCACGCCCATATTTCTTGTCAGAGATCTTAAATTTTGCTCAAAATAGCTTTATTTGATCGAACTAGATGTCTGATGACCATTGGCATTGTAAAATTGTGTTTGGTTTCTAAGTTATAAGGTCCGAAAGTTCGCATTTTTCGCGCGTTTTATACAATAACTTTGGAGGTGGATTACGCAATGATAAAGTAAGAACATCTTAAAAAGATTAGTCATCAGACATAGCTTATTTAATCAAGATTTATAATCTATTTGGTTTTGATTAGATTTTTGACTACAGTGGTCGTGGTTTACTTTTAGCTATAAGTCGTTTTGAAATTAAAATGTTCGTATATCTTACCAAATCATACACTATGCACATTGTCTTTTTTGTGGACAGGTTGCATCTTCCTCATCACGGAGCCTGTCTTATTCTTTGAAACAGAGAAGGTCCCAGAGCGCAACAGCACGGTTTTGTACCGTACCCGCAATTGAGTTAGGCCCGCCGGGTTGGGCCGCCTTAAGGTCGGCCCGTAAGCATCAGAAAATTACGCCTCCCATACAAACGTAGTTTACTAATCATTTGAAAACCAATGTTCCAACTTACCTGATATTTGGTATCTAATATTAGGCTACAAATATCTGTGTCTGCATGCCTTTGTTTTTTCGGTAAATGTATTCTGGGTCAAACCACAGAGAAAATAAAATTCGTATGAAGATTTTCTTTTTGCTTTCATTTCATTCGGTTTGGATTTTTCAAAAAAACAAAAGCATGCAGGCACAGATATTTGTTACCTGATATTAGATATTAAATATCAATTTAATTGGAATAGCGGTTTCCAAATGATTAGTAAACTACGTTTGTATGGGGAGCATAGCTGCCGGGCCGTTCTTAAGCGCTTAAACCGTAGCACTTTGTAAATCGGCGTAATTATAAGAGAATATCCAACGTAACCACGTGTTTTATAAGATTTTCAGAGCTTTTCGGAACTTCCTTTTCAATCCTTGCACTTTTTGCGCGGCATGGTATACAATTTCAATGTTGTAAGGTTATTATGCTTAAATTAGTCCACACAGCATTCCATAGATCCTCTTATGCAATTTTTAACCGACTTCAAAAAAGGAGGAGGTTATCAATTCGTCTGTATGTTTTTTTTTTTGGTTTTTTTTTATGTTTGTTACCTCATAACTTTTGCCTGGGTGAACCGATTTTGATAATTATTTTTCTAAATGATAGCTAGTGCTTCCTTAGTGGTCCCATTTTAATTTGGTTAAGTTCTGACAATGATATCCATGAGAAAATCATAAAAGTCTTAAATTTGTATTAAGATGTGCGCGACAAATGGACGAATAACTCAATATAACGCCAACCGATTTCGGTGATTTTTTTTTATTGGAAAGGACGTGTACAAATTAGTAAGTGTACTTCAAATTCACTAAAAATAAACAAATAAAAAAAATTACAAAAAAAATAACCGACTTCAAAGAAAAAGCACTAAAAAGTAAAAAATAATTTTCATTTTTGTAGTTACGATTTCTATTATTTTTTGAGTCGGTGTCAGCCAAGGTTAGGTTAGGTTAGGTTAGGTTCTCTTGATTGGCGCAGCGCGTGCCCGGCTGACGCCGACTCAAAAAATAACAGAAATCGTAACTACAAAAATGAAAATTATTTTTAACCATTTAGTGCTTTTTCTTTGAAGTCGGTTATTTGTTTTGTTAAATTTTGAATGGTAAGATAAACAAGATCAACCGCATATATGTATTGAAATATCAATGTTATCTTGAAAGCAGTTCTCGTAAAAAATACGGCTACCAAAAATACCTTATACACATTCCGAAATCCGAGAAAGGCACGTGTGTTTGGCTGGACATCCGAATGATGACCTAAGAGGAATCGTTATCGCGGAACATGTTTGCGTATCCATCCATGCATTAATGGGTGTACTGATTTTTATATGGAAATGTATGCCATGTCAAGAAAAAATAATGGAAAAATACCCATTAAATTTTACGCAGATCAGCGTACGGGGCTTCTTCCTGTATCATTAGGCGAGCCGGCCGTTTCTCCGTGAATTTTAGGCTCAGAAGATATTGCACCTATCTATAGCTGGGGTATATACAAGGCTTATTACTCCCTCGGGAGCTTGGCGAGGGGGCAAATTGAGATTGTGGGGGAGTGAGAACAAAATTAAATAACATCCGAGACAATCTCCGGACGTCACCTGTTTGTAGTTAGACTTAAAATCTTGGTCAGAGATTGACGAAAAGTGAACAGTTGACTGAATGATTCCCTCGTAAACTTAATGCCATACTACTTAGGAGATATCGTAATATGAACCAAAAACACCTCACGGGAATTAGGTGCAATGCCAGGAGCTTCCTGATATTGCACATCTAGATTGAACGGAAACGAATCCAATAAATGCTCTCACTTTAATTTTTTTGATAACATAACTAATATCTATGACATACGTCCTTAAACATTTTGATACAAATCTTGAGAGGATTAAGATCAGTTTAAAAAAAAATCAAGACGGATTGACTCTTCGCGTTTTTTTTCTTTTGATGTTTTTTAAAGAGATTATACAGACTATTTTTAAATTGATGATCGTCGCGTTTATCACATCCTCTGGAAGTTTGTTCCAAGCCTCTCCTACTCGATCGAATATATTGTTTAATGTATGTTGTTTGTTCATCTTCACTCGGATTTGTCATATTGTATCATTAACCAGTTTCGCAATCACAGCAAAGAGGAACTGGCAAGAAACTTAGCTGATTTCTGTTTCCCTCTGCTTACAGAGATATGGGTTATTGGTACCCGTATTCCTTGTAACATAAATAGCAAGTATTTATCCTTGATGATAATAGAAAACCGGCCAAGTGCGAGTAGTACTCGCACACGAAGGGTTCCGTACCACCGTACAATGCTTAACACAAATAAAATCATGTTTTTTCTATGGTATGGCCCGGTATGGTTGTGGTATGTATGGCCCCCTTTAATTTTTAGTATTTTTTCCTATTTGTTATTATAGCTTACTATTACTAAAATAAATAGACACTCTGTGAAAATATCAGCAAGGTGCCTGTTCCGGTTCATGTTATATAGCTCTGTGACAGACGGACGGACGGACGGACAGCGGAGGCTTAGTAATAGGATTCCGTTGACACCCTTTTGGTACGGAACCCTAAAAGCAATGATGAATACATTACATTAATATTAATTCACAAAAATCTTCATTATTGACAAGTCTTCCTAACAGTTTAGTTTAGAGTATTCGTCGGGCTTAAATCGTGAATAACATTGTTTTATCTTATTTCACGATCGTGAAACTGAGAGAGGTTGCACCAGAGCGGAGGTTGACAAGGGCCTTGGCCGCTCCATTAATCATTCCCTTTTAAATTAATTACAGAAAACATTTTCAAATCTTTGCGGGGATTACTGTGGAGTTTCTGACAGCGAAATGATTAACGAGAGCGATGTATGAATCGTAGAGTATGGTATTACACTTTGTTACGTATCTACTAATAATTCCATCATTTGTTAAAATTATGCATCTCGGAAAATCTCTGAAATAATAATATCTCAGAGGTTCTCACTGAAGACTGGCGGATTTCACAGGAGACTGTTGGCCGTTATCGTTGTATTTCAATTTAATGTTGCAGGGATTTTTTTTAAATTAATGTGTCCTTGCTTCACGGTCGATTATACAAACATACATATCACATTCCTTGGAATAAGCGACGTACCTGCTTAGTACTTAAAAGTGTATTTACTGAAATGTTAGAAAATCGTATTTAACTGTTTGAACATTAAAAAAACGCTTATTGTAGACATTACAAACGAAAAAGTTACTTATTGATACAGCCCTGTGACCCGTCTGTCACAGGGCTGTATCTCATGAACCGTTATAGGCATGCAGCTGAAATTTTCACAGAGTGTGTATTTATTTTCCCGTTGTAACAACCAATAGGTAAAATAGTAAAATAATAAAAATTAAAGTGGGCCCGCATATAAAAAACAAAATGTTTTCTGTTAAATCTTGTACGATGGTACGGAACCCTTCGTGTGCGAGTCCGACTCGCACTTGGCCGGTTTTTTCCACGTGCGTACTACACGCCAGCATGATTACATATTCTTGATAATAGGGCTTTATGTTTTGTTTTTTGTTTGTTTTTACTAAAACACCTACCGTAAGTAAAGTTTCTGCTGAAATCACTCAATATTTTTTGCGCAAATAAAAACCTCGTATTGTTTTCTTTTGAAGTTTCCAGATCACGAAATATAATCCCAGAGCCTTCCATGAAAATGTATTCGTCAAGGAGCATTCGGGAATACTTTTCAATGGGCTTACCAAAGAAAAGCGAAGTTCGACTTCTTTCTTAGATTAGTAAAACCTTGGAAACATATTAACGTGTTCCACGTAAAGCGTCTTTAACGCTTGTCTATCTCGGAGGGTAAGAAATTGAGTTCTAGGTGGAAAAGTCTAATTAGACAAAAATGGTAAATGGCTGAAACTGGGTTCACAGGATAGAGACCAACCCTCTGAAGCTAAATGTGTCGGTCGGCTTGTGCCAAGTGGTTGCGTTACCTAGATAAGGCGCCTGAAAAAGTAGTTGTAGTGACAAAAAATATATATAGTAAGGTAAATGGCTGCAAATAACGAATCATGAAAGTATCAGTACACACTTGCTTAGCAATGCTAAAACGAAACAAAGCTTTGGTTGCATTTCGTAGTTATAGGCGTTTTAGGATACAGATATACTTTAGGTATAGTAGATAACGTAAATGGCTGAAACTGGGTTCACAGGATAGAGACCAACCCTCTGAAGCTAAATGTGTCGGTCTGCTTGTGCCAAGTGGTTGCGTTACTTAGATAAGGCGGCTGAAAAAGTAGTTATAGTGACAAAAAATATATATAGTAAGGTAAATGGCTGCAAATAACGAATCATGAAAGTATCAGTACATACTTGCTTAGCAATGCTAAAACGAAACAAAGCTTTGGTTGCATTTCGTAGTTATAGGCGATTTAGGATACAGATATAACTTTAGGTATAGTTAAGTATTTAACTAAAAAACCGACTGGTTATTGTTGCATAATTAATAGGTGTCAATGTTTCTAGACAATCAGTAGATTCAACAGCAGGTACATACCAACATATATTTTATATAGCCAATCTAGATAACGCAACCACTTGGCACGGGCAGACCGACATATTTAGCATCAGAGGGTTGGTCTCTAACATGTGAACCCAGATTCAGCCATTTACCTTATCGTGACCAAAAATGTCTTGACCTCCCGGAATAAATTGTGCTCGTTTGATTTCGAATCCACGGATTTTCAAAATTTTCGCGCGAGGCCAAGGGGGTTTCTCGGTTCTGTGGTCCAACCGTGCGTGGGCACAGCGAGCATGGAAGTACAGGAGTAGAAACCGAGACTCGTTTATATGGGACAGCGTCGCCATGTTTTCGTGATTATATTTCTAAACTGACAGTAGCACCGGCAAGTCAGTATTCGCTCACTCCTGATGTTCCCGAGTTCCAACGAAACGTAAGTGATTACACGGGACGCAATTGAGTGTAACGAAAATGTGCGTCTCGTATTCGTAAGCGAACTAAAGTTAGACGTTTATTCCAAGGAAATCAGTGCCTCCTACTAACACAGAATTTAAGATTATGCCTACAAACTTTTTTTATTTATGCGACCTGACATGGATGGCTAATACCACACAACTACCGTTATGATATTAGCCCAATACACCACATTCCCGAAGGAATTAGGTGCCATGCCAGGACCTACCCTATATGAGCACGGCTACATTGAACTGGATGGAAAACACGGACAATTTTTCATTGCCGCTTCGACCATCTTTTCATCCAATGCGATGGTACCAACCCGGGTACCTAACACCTAGTAGGGGAAGGGGACCTACAGTTTTACATGGATTCCGAACCATGGAGCAGCTCGCATTCGTGAGGAAATGCACTTATCGAACTCTGAAAGAGAAAGACAGTGGTGCAAGTTGGTATTGAACCCGGGCCTCTGGTATGCTAGGTCAGTCCCCGCGCCACTAGGCTACGAGCCGCTCAAACTTTTAACGTTACGGATCTTGACTGCGGGAAGAGGGACTGTAGGAGAATTCCAAATTATGGGTATACCGTAGGTGGCAAAATTGGTTAGACGCAATATCCGCGTATGGTATCTTTTGCTGGTTCGGGTCCAGCCTTGGAGTATATTCGTAAAGTAGTTCTTTTTACATGGATCTTTCTTTAATTAATGTGTCCTTGCTTCACGTTCGATTATACATACATACATGTCACATTACACCCGAACTGTATTAAAGCATTATTTAACAGTAGGTGTTGGGCAGAATCTCTTTCAGGAATCTTATTCGTATATGGTTACTCTCAAACCATTGTACTCTTAATTTTCTGTAGGTGGTAGCATTTAAAGTGTAATATTACATAGTTTTTTTTTTAGCTGTAAGAATAATAATGTATTTTGTATTTTGACTCTTTGTTTACAGGTCACTGTAGTAGTTCATGACAGAAATAATCGTATTAAAACTAAATCGTACAGAGCTTTCACAACTTTTCATGTTGCCACTGGAGTAGTGCATCGCTTTAAGGTGGCCCAACCCGGCGGGCCTAACTCATGCGCGGGCACGGTACAAAACCGTGGTGTTGCGCTCTGGGACCTTCTCTGTTTCAAAGAATAAGACAGGTTCCGTGATGAGGAAGATGCAACATGTCCACAAAAAAGACAAGGTGCATAGTGTATGATTAGGTAAGATTTACGAAAATTTTAATTTCAAAACGACTTATAGCTAAAAGTAAACCACGACCGCTGTAGTAAAAAATCTAACAAAAACCAAATAGATTATAAATCTTGATTAAATAAGCTATGTCTGATGACTAATCTTTTTAAGATGTTCTTACTGTATCATTGCGTAATTCACCTCCAAAGTTTTTGTATAAAACGCGCAAAAAAATCAAACTTTCGGAACTTATAATTTAGAAATCAAACACAATTTTACAATGCCAATGGTCATCAGACATCTAGTTCGATCAAATAAAGCTATTTTAAGCAAAATTTTGAATCCCTGACAAGAAATATGGGCGTGATCTTCTTTCCCCTTTTGTATGGGGAGATGAGCGGGTTGGGCCACCTTAAGGTCCCTACTTGCGGGGTTCGGGTCTCCTCTTTCCCTCAAATATGGTTGATAGAGGCGATGGCTGTGCCTGGCGTGATGCTCGTGAACGGGTGCTGTTTGTGGGGACTGGCTTGCTCCAATTGGCAACATTCTAGATGGCGGGCATGGTCTTTACTAATAAACTGATATTTGTCATGAACTGTTGCATATGACATGAATTGCTGATTCTCGTCAATTCATATTAATTTAGCGTGTTTATCTGTGAGTCTAAATACTTTTGTAAATTTAGACTAAGTGGACGTTGAAAAAAAAAACCAGCTGAGTTTCTTTCCAGTTCTTCTTCGCTGGGATTTCCCCGAACTGGCTAATGATAAAATATGACAAATCCGAGTGCAGTGTACTGTCTATGGATGATGAATCTAATCTAATAAATATTATAAAGGGGAAAGTTTGTAATAATGGATGGATGGATGGATGGATGGATGGATGGATGGATGGATGGATGGATGTTTGTTACTCTTTCATGTAAAAACTACTGAATGGATTTTAATGAATCTTTACAATAATATAGCTTATACATCAGAATAACACATAGGCTACAATTTATAAAGATACTAGCTGCGGTACCCGGCTCCGCTCGGGTTAGTGTCGGCTAAATTATCTCATGGATAAAAAGTAGCCCACATGACTGGTCCAAAATAGGGTCAAAATGGTCCAGGACAATGTATCCATGTACCAAATTTAATCAAGATCGTTCGAGCCGAAATAGCATGATTTAATGAGAAACATCCAATAATTCCCATTTAGAGCTTCGTTGACGTTTGGTGGCTATTTAAAAAAAAACATTTGCCGCGAGAACCTTTCTGCACTTTCACTGCTACATTGCTTACCTAGTAAGTAACGTGTAACGTAGGTAAGTTTTGCGTGGACTCCAACCCACAGCCAGCCTCAACATCGAAAACAGTAACCCATCTCGAACCTGACTGCTCCCAGAGATGCTATACATTGATAAAATACGCATATTAATCAGGTAAGTGGTTCGCATGTTATAAGACTTTAAGACTCACTACTTACCCTTCTGGTAATGAAGCGTTATATTATGTAATCTATACGTTTTTAGTAGAATCAGGCTAGACGTAGATACAATGCACATCTAAATCGAGTAATTGGTTCTCAAGGATTTTATTCTGTTGGTCGCTCCTCCGGCGATTTAGCGTGATGCCAAGTAGTCCTAAAGTTGCAGGAAATACCAAGCCGTACTTCAGTAAAAGTAAGCGCTGCCGCCGCAAAGCCGAGCCGTGCATAGCATTGCAGTTTGTATGACAGCCCCATCTTAGCGTAAGCGGAACTGAATTCTATTTAGCCAATCCTAATTCCCGGGTAGTTAAATGTACATGTACTAAGTTTTACAAATCGCTAGTGCCTTGAAAATTCGCCAAACGGACACCAAACAGTCACGACGTCTGCCCTCCCCCCGCCGCCGCTCCCCGCCACCGCCCCCGGCTCCTCTCCCCCTAGTGTGAAGTAGCGCTACCGGCATCGTTTTCGCAGCCCCGTGAAAGTTCTAAAGCCCATAGGCACATAAATTGTAGCCTATGTGTTATTCTGATGTATAAGCTATATTATTGTAAAGTTTCATTAGAATCCATTCAGTAGTTTTTACGTGAAAGAGTAACAAACATCCATCCATCCATCCATCCATCCATCCATCCATCCATCCATTATTACAAACTTTCCCCTTTATATTATTTACTAGCTGCGGTACCCGGCTCCGCTCGGGTTAGTGTCGGCTAAATTATCACATGGATAAAAAGTAGCCCACATGACTGGTCCAAAATAGGGTCAAACTGGTCCAGGACAATGTATCCATGTACCAAATTTAATCAAGATCGTTCGAGCCGAAATAGCATGATTTAATGAGAAACATCCAATAATTCCCATTTAGAGCTTCGTTGAAGTTTGGTGGCTATTTAAAAAAAAAACATTTGCCGCGAGAACCTTTCTGCACTTTCACTGCTACATTGCTTACCTAGTAAGTAACGTGTAACGTAGGTAAGTTTTGCGTGGACTCCAACCCACAGCCAGCCTCAACATCGAAAACAGTAACCCATCTCGAACCTGACTGCTCCCAGAGATGCTATACATTGATAAAATACGCACATAAATCAGGTAAGTGGTTCGCATGTTATAAGACTTTAAGACTCACTACTTACCCTTCTGGTAATGAAGCGTTATATTATGTAATCTATAAGTTTTTAGTAGAATCAGGCTAGACGTAGATACAATGCACATCTAAATCGAGTAATTGGTTCTCAAGGATTTTATTCTGTTGGTCGCTCCTCCGGCGATTTAGCGTGATGCCAAGTAGTCCTAAAGTTGCAGGAAATACCAAGCCGTACTTCAGTAAAAGTAAGCGCTGCCGCCGCAAAGCCGAGCCGTGCATAGCATTGCAGTTTGTATGACAGCCCCATCTTAGCGTAAGCGGAACTGAATTATATTTAGCCAATCCTAATTCCCGGGTAGTTAAATGTACATGTACTAAGTTTTACAAATCGCTAGTGCCTTGAAAATTCGCCAAACGGACACCAAACAGTCACGACGTCTGCCCTCCCCCCGCCGCCGCTCCCCGCCACCGCCCCCGGCTCCTCTCCCCCTAGTGTGAAGTATCGCTACCGGTATCGTTTTCGCAGCCCCGTGAAAGTTCTAAAGCCCATGGGCACATAAATTGTAGCCTATGTGTTATTCTGATGTATAAGCTATATTATTGTAAAGTTTCATTAGAATCCATTCAGTAGTTTTTACGTGAAAGAGTAACAAACATCCATCCATCCATCCATCCATCCATCCATCCATCCATCCATTATTACAAACTTTCCCCTTTATAATATTTATTAGATTAGATTGTGCCCATGGGCTTTAGAACTTTCACGGGGCTGCGAAAACGATGCCGGTAGCGCTACTTCACACCAGGGGGAGCGGGGCCGGGGGCGGCGGCGGGAGCGGGGCCGGGGGCGGGGCGGGCGGTCTGCCGGGGGCGGGTACGGCTTGGTATTTCCCGCAACTTTAGGACTACTTGGTAAAATCCTTGAGAACCAATTACTTGATTTAAATGCGGATTGTATCTACGTCTTGCCTGATTCTACTCAAAACTTATAGGCTACATAATATAACGCTTCATTACCTGAAGTGTTAAATTCTTATAACTTGCGAACCACTAACCCGATTTATGTGCGTATTTTATCAATGTATAGGATCTCTGGGTGCAGTCAGGTTCGAGATGGGTTACTGTTTTCGATGTTGAGGCTGGCTGTGGGTTGGAGTCCACGCAAAACTTACCTACGTTACACGTTACTTACTAGGTAAGCAATGTAGCAGTGAAAGTGCAGAAAGGTTCTCGCGGCAAATGTTTTTTTTTTAAATAGCCACCAAACGTCAACGAAGCTCTAAATGGGAATTATTGGATGTTTCTCATTAAATCATGCTATTTCGGCTCGAACGATCTTGATTAAATTTGGTACATGGATACATTGTCCTGGACCAGTTTGACCCTATTTTGGATCAGCCATGTGGGCTACTTTTTATCCATGAGATAATTTAGCCGACACTAACCCGAGCGGAGCCGGGTACCGCAGCTAGTAAACAATAAACAATAAACAATTCCTTAAAATAAGCGACGTGCATCCGTAGTACGAAAAAGTTTATTTACTAAAGTAAGACGTTTTCAACTAACTTGTAGCTATGCTACCGCCATACGAACGGGCTTTGATCGCCGTCCTCCCACGCTCGCTGATAATTTACGTGGAATCCAAACCACGACAGAAAGCTCACCCATCCAGAGGCTGTTGACCCAGTTGTCACCTAAATTGGCGTTTACGCCACACCGAATGACTGGCGTTTTCAAAAGTTTGGAGAAATTGAGGAGCGCGCGCAGCGGGCGTTAAAAGAACTAACATTTGCGAGTCCAAGTTCAATTTGACAGCTTACGCACCGTCGACGTTGCCGTTTACGCCGACTCCACGTTATCATACACATCGAAAGTCCGAGTTTGACATTGAAAAAGTGAAACCACAGAATAAGTAGTAAATATTTTGCGTGGGGTTTGACGTTTTTACGTAACTTGGAAGTTCCGTAAACGCCAATTTAGGTGAGAACTCAGACTGACTACTCAGAGCACGACCGTGCCCAGTGTCGCTTAGCCTCGACGATCGAACATCGAGACGTCGCGCCACCGAGCTACCTAGGCCGCAAGGCATGTCACAAGGATTCTAATTATCTGCAGCTCGCATTGAGTTTTCGTTTGCAACTAGAAGTTGTCTGGCAGAAGTAATAATAGAGCCGCGATAGCACAAATTAAATCAGCGACAGTGCGCTTCGCATTGAGCAAGGAAGGACGGGAGAGGCGACCGGAATTCGTCCGTGTAGCGGCAGCGTAGCCACGTTTTAGTGAGTTAGCATTTTTTTTAACTGCACATAGCTAATACCGAACTCACCACATGGGAACTAGGTGCCATGCCAGGAGCTTCCTTATATTGCTCGGCTACATTGAACTGGATGGAAAACACGGACAATTTTCATTACCTCTTCGACCATTGTTCATTCAATGCGATGGTACAAACCCGTGCGGGATTAACCCTACCACCTAGTAAGTAAGAAAGGGGACCAATAATTTAACGTGGATCCGAAACACGGCCAGCCTCAACGGTTGAAAATGGTCACCCATCCATAACCTAACCGCGCTCAGTGGTGCTTCCCCAGCTTATCGAGTCGCAAGGCGTCGCACACTGTGCTACCGAGGCTAGGGCTGAGATAAATAGTCGTAACAGAAACTAAAACTTACGAAAAGTAGTACTTTATGACGTCATTTTGGCACAAGTAAATATACTTTTTCGTACTAAGCAGATACGTCGCTTATTCCAAGGAATGAGACATGTATGTATGTATAATCGACCGTGAAGCTAGGACACATTAATTGAAGAAAGAGCCCAGTAAAAAGAACTACTTTACATTGATTTAACGCCTCATCTGCGTTGCGGACATTGACTGCAAATATTGAACAATCAAACATATTGCCGTCGTCACCAAAATCGGATTTGGCATTTTCTTTTTACTGGGCTCTTTCTTCAATTAATGTGTCCTTGCTTCACGGTCGATTATACATGAATACATGTCACATTCCATTTTGGCACATTTTGAATGGACGAAATATCAAAGTAATGCAAATTAACGTCACAAAGTACTACTTTTCGTTAGTCTTAGGCTGAGATAAATAGTCGTAACAAAAACTAAGACTAACGGAAAGTAGTACTTTGTGACGTCACTTTGACACATTTTGTTTGGACGAAAACTCAAAGCAATCGGTCGCCACTCCCCTCCTACCTTATTCAATGGCGTTTCGCCTCGGCTCGGCGCGTTTAGTCTGCGAACAAGTTGGACTTAGTGAGGCGGCAGCGGCGCGGTATACAAATGTATAATTGGGTTTTAGCGCTCTGCAAAGATTTAATTGCTGTAATTTTGTCGGACGGGTCCATTGGACGTATTTTGGGTGATATTAATAATTTGCAGTGAAACAAGGATAACCTCCAGTATTTGTAGGTTATGCGGGACGTAACGAGAATATTTAAGGCGCTAGGACTAGCCAACTACTCGCGCCATACAAATGCACTTTTTAACAAATGTAATAATATGTAGTGAAACGCTTCAGCAAATCCAAATAGAACTCCAGACTGATAATGGATTGTTAATATTTTTTTATTCCATCATTTATTTAAATAATAATAAAAATAAAAAAGTTGATTTTTCTCATTAGAAATCTGAAAGTAATTCGATTTCTAGATATAAGCAAAAACAGCATATATGCATAAACAAAAAATTCCATTTGCATTTAGATTTCTACATTTAGTCAAAAAAGTTCGGAAATGGACACCGTTTCCGCAATGTATTTTGTATAGAAAAAGGAAACATACATTAACGAAAATAATTCGATTCCTAGACAAGGAATCATATATTGTAAGAATGACACTTATAATCGTCAGACTTAGTTAGTTAACTTGGGGTGCCTCGTCTAACTTTGCGATTTGGCTAGTACCAGGCCCTTAATGAGGATTTTCGTATTTCGTCAAAATTTGGACATCATATCAATCAAAAATCAAACATCAAACCATCTGCATCATAAAAAAATCTGAACACGTCTAATTGTTTCATCATCGTTGCATTGTTAAATTGTCCGCGTCTAGTAGAATAAAGTTTGAGCTGTCCTACAGAGCGTGGGTCCTACAGAGCGTGGGTCCTACAGAGCGTGGGTTAGGCGCTCGAGTGTGCCCTAGGCCTTACGGGGCGTGGTGTCACGTAGTCTTAGTTAAATTGGTGTCTGGCTCGCAGTGTGCTGACACACACGGCGCGCACGCCCTGCAGTGGCACCGGCAGGATTCACACGAGATCTTGTCACTGTGAATGTGAATTGATTAATTTAACTTCAGTTAAGTTCATTCTCATGCATCTTTGTTTAAGTAACTGGATACGAATAGCTCAATACTAGCCCAACGAACCGCATTGCCGAAGTAATGAGGTGCCATGTCAGGACCTTCCCTTTATGAGCCTGGCTACTTTGAACTGGATAGAAAACACGGCCCGTCTTTCATTTCGACCATTTTTCCATCAAATGCGATGGTATCGGGTTCCTTTGCCTATTGTACAGCTCGTGGTCTAGGGGCTAGAGGACTTGCCTGTCATGCGAGAGGTCTGGAAATCCTCGCCCCGGTCATGCACCACTCTCTTTGTCCTTCTGAGTTGGATAACTGCATATCGTTACGAATGCGAGCTGTTCCATGGTTCGGAACCCATTTAAAACTGTAGGTCCCCTTCCCCTACTAGGTGGTAGGGTTAATCCCTTCCAGGTTGGTACCACCGTAATGGATGAAATTATGATTGAAGCGGCAATGAATAATTGTCCGTGCTTTCTATTCAGTTTCGTGTACCATAACGGTAGTTGCGTGGTTTTTTTTATGTTAAGCGCGGCATAAAGCGCACGCCAGGACCTCACAGAAAGGCGCCCGACGTCGCCCATGGGCTTTTGGACTTTTACAGGGGCTGCGAAAACCATGCCGGCCGGCCAGGTGCTTCTTCACACCATGTTTGAAGGACCCCAGGTCGTACTTTGGCGGAAAACTTCGGCTATAGATAAAATATCTAGAGGATCGGTGGGTTCTTATTTTGGGAATGTCGACAGTGATGGAATTAGGTTATTTATTATGGAATTAGGGAAAAAAGGGTGGAATTAGCCATCCATGTTAGGTTCCATAAAAAAAATCTTGGTTGATCCATCGACCTATGGTGCAAGCCTACGCTTTTATCGTCCTGCAGGGGAGCATGTTGAAAGTTGCAATTTAAACTCCGCTTCTGATTGCCTCCTCGTTCAGCTGGAATGTACACATTACTCTTCCAGAATAACCTTTTGAGCCGTCCTTTACTTTGCTCACATAGAGGAAATATTAAACACAACTCCTATACTGTCAAAATGTAAGTTTATTAGTAGCATTTAAATCGTAAGGCTGAAGTGCACCATCTCTGCAGCGGGAGCACAAATCATTTTATCTGGCCGACAAACTTACTTACATAGGCTTTATCTTGTGTGCGGGACACTTGTCGCCAACTGATAGCATAAACAATGTTATGTCGAGTGGAGGTTGTCAAAATAAACCCACACCATAGACAAATCTCAACAAAGAATAAATTTTGTCCATTTGTGGAAGCACAAATAAATTCAATCCTACTAATTTGACGTTTGTTGAGGATAATTTTGTCACCACCACCGGGAGGGTGTGTTAAATCCTAGAAGGAGGTGTTTGTTCGTGTTACGAATATGTGCGTATGTAGTGGCGATGGCACAGGCGTTTCTTAACGTTTTCATGGTTCAAAGACATGGGAAAAGCGGTAATAAGAGCGAAAGATGGATGGGTTTGTTTGGGCAAAGATGTTTCCATTTCATCCTTTACTTTCCGTTATAGGAAGTAATCAGGCGGAACGGCTTAGAGCAACGCTCCAGCTGAACGGGAAACGGAGATCAACTACAATCCTTCTTATCTAAAAAGGCAAATGCGCTAAACCAAGTAATTTTTATCTAAATTAATTAAAAACGTACGAAATTCCATTCGAAATAACTTAGGTGTAGGTGATTTTTAGGAAATGGCTTTTTGTTCGCCGCTGTTCTGTAAAACACTATTTCTTGCTCCTTGCACTGAATATCATGGAGCAGTCTGCGCGAACACAGCCAGGGTCGGGAGGTTTAAAGTGACAGTTCTTGTGGACAAAACGGTGGGTGTTTATCGAGTTAACACTCGATCTCGATAAATTAATCGAGCTCCCCATTTGTGATATCACAGTTGATAAAAATCCTCGACAAAATTGTTTATCCCTTTAGCTCGACAAGTGTCCACTTTCATTTGTGCTCCCGCTGCTGGTGGTGGTAAATGTTATTGTTAAAAAAAATCTGTTTTCTTTCTTCTTTTGTATTAAGACGTCCATATTACCGTTGTTTTTATTTATTCTTTAAAACAGAAAACGTGTGAATATATAGAGTTAAAACAATTAAGGGTGGGTTGGTTTTAAAATTATTTCATATTAAAGACAATCGCATCGTCTTTTTAACCGACTCCAAAAGAAAGGGGTTGGTTCTCAATTCGTCGGAATCTTTTTTTTTCTCTTTTTTTTAAACTTCCACCATGTATATGTTTGTTTAGATTTTCACTGTTGTTCGACATATTATTTTACGTTTACGGATGTACTATGTACTATTTCCGTACACCGTGTATGGAGTTTATTTTGCTCTACCGATCTCAGCTTATCTGGATTATGACGTCATACCATCGCGCCACTAAACCGATAATCTGACCTGGCTGAGAGGGCGCAGAGTCGCTTCGGAAATAAAAATATTTTTCGAATATAATCTCCGGCGTGTTGAGAAGCGAAGATTCTGAAATATGGCGTCTGGAGCTTAATCCAAATTGGCTAGCGTCGTTGGCTCGGTTGGTTATAACCATAGACCTAGCATAGCGAGCTGTGCTTACAAGAAGAACCATAGACCTAGCATAGCGCGCTGTGCTTACAAGACGCGTGGGAGTGAGACGTCAACTCGAGTACGTCTATCGCTAGTTAGGAGATGAAACTTCTGAAATTGTTCAGCGCTCATGGAATGTGAAATGTTTTTTAGTGAAATCTTTATGATTTCTCTATTTTTCCTTAACGAAAACATGGTGATCTGTGCATTTTTTTTTATGCGACCTGACATGGTTTTTTTGATGCAACCTGACATGGATGGCTAATACCAAACAACTACCGTTATGATATTAGCCCAATACACCACATTCCCGAAAGAATAAGGTGCCATGCCAGGACCTTCCCTTTATAAGCACGGCGACATTGAACTGGATGAAAACACGGACAATTTTACATTGCCGCTTCGACCATCTTTTCATCAAATGCGATGGTACTAAGCCGGGCGGGCTTAAACCCTACCACCTAGTAGGGGAAGGGTACGTGCACTTTTACATGGATTCCGAACCATGGAACAGCTCGCATTCGTGACGAAATGCACTTATCGAACTCGGAAAGAGAAAGACAGTGGTGCATGTCGTAATTGAACCCAGGCCTCTGGTACGCTAGGCCAGTCGCTGCGCCACTAGGCTACGAGCCGCATTTATAGATTGTTTATTGAATTGGAGTAAAAAACTCCGACAAAACCCCTATCTTTATGGTAACTAAGGGGTGACCAACTGAGACAAACTTAAAACTCAACTTAAGATCATTATTTTGAAGCTACACAACGATTTCGATTTTTTTTTAAGTCACTAAAGAAATTTCAGTACATTTTGTATGCAACGATTTTAGTCTCATCCGTCAGTTGACTCTGTACGTCTTTACATTCTAAGCCTATGGTTGTAACGCCGCGCGGTGTAGCCGCTGTGCCGCCAGGGACCCGACGCGACGCACGCCTGGGAGCGGTGGCTGCGAAGTTTTCGATTTTGTCTAGGCAGATGTGTTGTGTTTCATTATAAAATGCCAAGCTAAACAATCTGTTTGCAGTGATGGCGGCGCTCGGTCGTCCAATATTTGTATTTTGTGGCGGCAAAAGCAACGGTTTGCTCCGAAGATAGCCGACGATGCTTGTAAAGAATCGTTCTAATAAATAATGGTATGCCTGATACAAGGTTCCCTTTCTATTTTGCTCTTTGATTGTTTATATCAATTAATCGTGAACGAATTAGGGAAGTTTGGCTTGTCACAGAGCCCGTGGGCTAGGTCCTCAGTCGGTAATGTATCTGTCTATGCTAAACTAAACATTCCCCGTTAACGTAAGCCTAGAAAAGGTATCGACCGCTCGTTTCAGAACGGTGAATTCGTTATGCTTCGACTCTTGTTTAATGTAACTTATATTATGTCCGTTTATTTGGTATAAAAAGATTTTCACTGTATTTTCACAAGATTTTCACCTAACGCTGAAATTACGTATTCGTCTGTACCACATTGCGGGCATTTTCACTATTTGCTAATCTGATTTGTTTGGTTTTAATATGTGATTTATAATAATAATAATCAATTAATTTTAAATCGTTTATAACGATATTATATACAAACTTTAGAATCCAAAATTTAAAAAACCTAGTAAAACATAAGAGCATGGAAACAGTTATCGACTCTGTTAGCGCGGAAGGAGTTGTGCATAATTTACTAACTAAATCACGTTAAGCCTTCTGCGTTCTGGCTCTAGAAATAAAAATAAAAAAACGTTGCGGTACCCAAATAGTCCGGCAAAAGTATCGTCCGGTTTCGTGTTAAACTCAGTGGACGCTGCTCCAATTTTTTGACATAAATCCCGAGCCCGTAATTCCAATTCAATTTGCGTCGTATCCTGCTGCCTTGCGGGATCTCCGGAATAAGGATAAAAATATCCTTGTAATATGTCTCGTGCTGGTGCTGACTTAGCTTGCTTGACGATTCTAATTATACCTCGGAGTGCGTTGACATATCTCGCTCCCTCTGCGCCCCTCTGCCTTTCATCAAAACATCATATATTTGGCGTACCAATTTAGAAGTTGGAGACTTAAAAACGTGGAAAGAGTTTATAATTTTATTCAGAGTAATATTCACATAATAAAGGACAATGAAGATCGTATTTTGACTATTGTCGTAAAGTGCATAGGTCGTTGGAATTTCTAATGAATACAAAAACCGGTCAAATGCGAGTCAGACTCGCACAAGAAGGGTTCCGTACATGATTTAACACCAAAAAATCACGTTTTTTCCATGGGGGCCCCCATATTTTTTTTTATTTTACCTATCTGTTGTTATAGCGGCAAAATAAATACTCAATCTGTGAAAACTTCAGCTGCCTACCTATTACCGTTCTGGAGATACAGCCCTGTGACGGGCGGACGGACGGATAGACGGACCGACGGACGGACAGCGGAGGCTTGCTAATAGGTTCTCGTTGGCACCCTTTGGGTACGGAACCCTAAAAATTAAGTCAGGCCGCCTTGTAACGTATTTCGACAAACTGAAAGGAACAAAAATATGCTAATGTTAGATGTGCCATCTGCACCACCTGGTCTTTTTTGAAACATCTCGCTTATTCCGCGAAAATGCGTAAACGAAAGTGCCAAGATGCTTTCAACGTGTTTTCACGAATTTCCCCTCGCGCGTCCTGACGGGCGCCATTTCCTCAATTCGGTTTATTTGCGAGACATTCCATTATCATTACGGTGGAAATATATTTTGGAACTGCAAATTTTTCCGGTGTAAATGTCCTGCGAGCGAGGGTGAGGTTATGTTGTGAAACAAATGAATACAGATGTGGAGTCCTTTCTGGAATAATGCAAAATAAGTACGGCATATTAATTACGTGAACGCCAACGGCATGGCGGGAATCGTGGAAATAAAAAAAAACATCTTTATTTTTTACTGGACATGATGGCTAATACCACACACCTTCTGTCATGGTATTAGCCCAACACACCACATGGGAACTAGGTGCCATTCCAGGACCTTCCTTATATTGCACGGCATGTATATTAACTGGATGGAAAACACGGACAATTTTCATTGCCGCTTCGACCATCGTTCATTCAATGCGATGGTACCGACCCGGGCGGGTTTAACCCTACCACCTAGTAAGTAAGGAAGGGGGACCTACAGTTTAACGTGGAATCCGAACCACGGCCAGCCTCTCTCAACGGTCTAATGGTCACCCATCTAAGACCAGACCGGACCCAGCGTTGCTTAACTCCGGAGAGCGATCGCCGAAGTGTCGCGCCACTGGGCCACGTGGGCGTTATTTAGTATAATTGAAATATATGATTACTAATGCAGACTGAGATGCTGAAAACATGAATACAATAATTTAGTCTAAAACAGAATGAAGAAATCTAAGGATTACATAGAACAAAGAAAAACAAAGTGTTTCCTTTAAATAATGAGGCTCTGAATTTATTAAGTGTTCGAAATAATAAGAAAAATACTCCTCGTTTTTCGTCCATTACAATATAGCCGAGGCCTTATAGCATCTTATTCGTACCCGTGATTACTGTATGACAGAAGTGCATGTGTGACAGGAAGTAAGCAATGATCTGAACTTTCAGTGGTCCCACCGAATATATCCGGAGTGGCATCAACGTGCAGGCTGGCCAGCGGAAATTGGAAAAAAAAAACCAGAACGTTTGATTTACAAATAATTCACCTGTCATAGAAACAACTACGCAGTTTTAAAAATATCCGACTGGAACATCAAGCTTTATTATTATTTCTGACATAAAGTGAATATAAGGTAATTGTGATCTTAACAATTAGACTAGGAGGTCGCGACAAAAATGGTAACGATAGCGTAAATGGCTGAAACTGGGTTCACGGGATAAAGTACAACCCTCTGAAGCTAAATGTGTCAGTCTGCCTGTTCCAAGTGGTTGCGTTACGTAGATAAGGCGCCTGAAAAAGTAGTCATGGTGACAAAAAATACATATGATAAGGTAAATGGATGCAAATAACGAAGCATGAAAGTATCAATACTTTGCTTTGCTTTGCAATACAAAAACTGAACAAATCTTTGGTTGCATTAAGTAGTTATAAGCGATTTAGGTCACAGATATAACTTTAGGTATATTTAAGTATTTAATTAAGTAACCGTCTGGTTATTGTTGTATAATTAATAGGTATCAATGTTTCCAGATAATCAGTATATATTCATCAGCAGGTACATACCAGCATCTATTTTGTATAGCCAATCTAGAAAACGCAACCACTTGGGACGAGCAGACCGACATATTTAGCATCAGGGGGTTGGTATGTAATTTGTGAACCCAGATTCAGCCATTTACCTTATCGTGACCAAAAATGTCGTGACCTCCCGGACTAAATGTACATCTTTGTATGTCCACCAATGATATACGAATGTATCCGCTGCGCCCTGGTTATCTCTTAGTTGTGTTTTCTCTACGTTATGTAAGGGTGGTGTATGTTCCTCTGTATCCATATTGCATCGCCATTGGAAGGGATGAATATAGCATAAAAGTAGACTTGAGAAACCGCATGGAACTTCAATAGCTGCACTTAGCTACTGCACGTGAAACGCGCAGATGGTTTGCACAAGGACGTGCGATTACGTTTATTGTCGAATTGTTGTCGTAACGGTAATGATGACGAATTTTCCGTCATTTGAGTCAAAATGAAAACCGGTCAAGTGCGAGTCGGTATTGCACACGAAGGGTTCCGTACCATCGTACAAGATTAAACACAAAAAAATTACAGTTTTTGTATTTACCCCTTTTATATTTAATATTTTTTCATTTTACGTATTTGTTGTTATAGCGGCAAAATAAATACTCAGCCTGTGCAGATTTCAGCTCTCTACTTATTACGGTTCATGACATACAGCCCTGTGACAGACGGATGGACGGACGGACGGACAGACGGACAGCGGAGGCTTAGTAATAGGGTTCCGTTGTCACAGTACAGAACCCTAAAAATGATAAGTCAATGTATTATTTAGGCTTAAAAATTTATTCACAACGAAGTTAAATACAGGGTGGTAAAAATAGCGTCGAGAAAACGATGGTGCGGCTGTGCTTTTGCCAGCCATATTCCGCGTTGGAAATAACACAATTTTAAAGCTGTTCCAACCCACACAATGTTGTTGTACATAGAACTCAAAACGTATTAGTAATTGCGGCGAAAACACGTTCAGAATTTTACTTTTATTGGTTTTGTGACTATAAAAAAAATCGAATGGCGCAAAACTTCTAATCGCTTATTACAACAAAATCATAACACCTAAAATTCTGAAAATGTTTTCGCCGCACCTACTATAGCTATATTTAATGCATTCGTGTCTGAAAGTGCAATACGTTTTACGTTCTGTGTATGAAAAACTTTGCATTTTGAACATAGTTAAGGACACTTATATCTGGCGCACGCACATTAAGATTATTAAAACTGACGTCTCCTATTTTCCGATTAAAAATGACCAAAAACACAACAACAGTTCTAACAATACCGCAATAATGTTTTAACTTATCGCCAACATAATTGAGCCCTGTAATACCTCGAACCTTAGCGAGAAAAATCCGGCTCTGCGCAGATATCACATTTTATCTGAGAGTTTCGGACCTTTTTGATCGAGTGAAGTGTCTCCGTGTCACATTAGGACAAAATTGCTTCCTTATGTCTATCCGGCGTCCGACTGTTCCCTACAGGTCGCATTTCTCAAAAAAAATTTAATCATGTTACATAATTATATGGATTTTTTTAGGTAAATTAAGTTTTTGATTTTTTTTCAAAATGACAGAACTTTGACACAAATCAGAAGTTAGGGTGGCCCAACCCGGCGGACCTAACTCATTCGCGGGCACGGCACGAAACCGTGCTGTTGCGCTCTAGGACCTTCTCTGTTTCAAAGAATAAGACAGGCTCCGTGATGAGGAAGATGCAACATGTCCACAAAAAAGACAATGTGCATAGCATATGATTTGGTAAGATTTACGAAAATTGTAATTTCAAAACGACTTACAGCTAAAAGTAAACCACGACCGCTGTAGTCAAAAATCTAACAAAAACCAAATAGATTATAAATATTAATTAAATAAGCTATGTTTGATGACTAATCTTTTTAAGATGTTCTTACTTTATCATTGCGTAATCCACCTCCAAATTTATTGTATAAAACGCGCGAAAAATCCGAACTTTCGGACGTTATAACTTGGAAACCAAACACAATTTTACAATGCCAATTGTCATCAGACATCTACTTCAATCAAATAAAGCTATTTTGAGCAACATTTTGGATCTCTGACAAGAAATATAGGCGTGATATTCTTTCCCCTTTTGTATTTTGGCTGTCGTTACCATCTGTCAAACGCATACAATATTGTTGACAGGCGATATCGCCTACTCGATAGCGCTTGCTCGACAGCGTTCGTAGTAGGGGGCCAGAAAGCCACTAATTTAAATGTTGTCGTTTAAAACCATGGAGATTAAGAAATTACAGGAGAACGGATGGAACTAAAAAAGTGTCGACACCACAATTGTGCAGCGGGAGGCGGGACGGCCGAATTCGGCATTTGTTTCGGCTCTCGTTGAATACATCATTACGAATGAAGAATGACGTAACGACCATCTCTTTTATTGAAAAACAATTCTTATCGTAATAATATTACCTACCAATTTGGTAGACTTCAAATTGGATTTTTCTCCGTTATCATCACTGCGTTACAAATGTGTACGGCGATATAATGTCGTAAGTGGCGTGGCGCTCGTTACATGGAAGTTACTCCATGTTTAAAACCAGTACAACTATAATCAACATCATAACCGCATCCCGACGGTGCAGGCTCGAGATTGGCTGCCTCTGGGATCAAAGTAAACAATTGTCTTACGATGAAAAACAAATCCTTTATATTGCTTTTCGTCGACCGTATTCGATCGTCGTTCGAAGACTGTTATGAGAGATACGAAGGGTAGTAAATACTTGAACTTTTTGTACATATTGTGCCATTTCAGTGAGGCAATTTAGTGACAAGAATGTATTTCGCCATTGTGATCTCAGTGTCACATGAGCATAATTATGTCATAGGGTCCATTATTGACATCTGATACATTTGGTCTTTCGTTCGACATTGCATCCTACTATGTAATTGAAATATAAGGATGATAAATGACTTCATACAATTTTATGCTTCATAAAGCATCAGTCAGTCAGTCAGTCAGCGTGTTTGCGTCCACTGCTGAACATACGCCTCTCCAATTTTCCTCCAGTCCTCCCGGCCTTCAGCGGTACGGAACCACTGCTTTCCGCCGACGCACTTGATGTCGTCGTCCCACCTGGCGGGTGGTCTTCCCACGCTTCGTTTTCCTGTCCACGGCCGCCATTGTAGGACACGGTTACTCCAACGGTTATCAAGACTGACTTACTAATTTAGTTTTCTTTTTCATTTCGTTCACGTATGTTTGTGTGGAAATTTTATCAAGAAATATATGAAAAGCGTTCTGTAAAAGTTTTAGGCCGGAGTGCACGACGCTTCGTAAAATGTTATCCGTTACTGATTACATTTGACGATGATGTGACGGCTAATCGCCCATCATATGAAATTGCGTTGCACGTAACATATTTTCGTCAAAGTTAGCTTGCCAGGAGTCAGACCACAAATAGTCCCTCGAAACAATCGGCAAAAATGTTTGCTGTATGGCAACTCTTAGCACCGCCTGAGCTGACATAGTACTGCCCTTCTCCCACAGTACATAAACAGAAAGGGACAGGCACAATTGAAGCACCATCTAGCGTCAACCATTCGTACTAACAAACAAAACAGTTGCTCTTGGAGCCGCGGGGTGGCGCTACTAGCGCCCAATATGTCGGCTTGCTATCGGCTGTTGGTAGCACCACAGATTACATAGATTTGGCGCCGAACTTTTTAATCTGTGGAACCGAGTGCCAAGCTAATAATTATGAAAAACAAAGCATTGCATTCCATTAATGGCGACGTTTGCCTATTATTTAAGGTCCAATAAGACTACCATAATATAAAAATAGTAACATTTGATACTTTGAATTATTATTTGATCGTGATTTTGACGGTGATCAATGGGTCGGGAGTGTTTACGATTAGCGGTTAACATCAGCGTTCAACGTAATGTTTAAGTTTCGTGCAACGCAAATTTTGACTGATCAGTCTTTAATCATACGTTGACGGTGATGTTGACGTGCACGACGGTACGTGCAACCGGGCCTTAAGTTCACAAGTAAAAAAATCGCGCCTCGTTTCTTGGTGGGTTCATCGAAGTATGCCATTAGTATACAGGGTTGTAGTTTCGGATTTGGCTATGAAGGCACGCGAAAAATGTAACCTGTATTCAACGAAGCGTTGCTTGTGCATGTTTAGGTTACTCACAGACTATTACTTACATACCTAACATTACCCCGCTTTCCCGGAGGCGTGGGCTGAGATCGTTGAACGCTATTCGTTGCGAGCAAGGCATACTTTCACTTCAAATATATTTGTGCATCTCTTCTTTTATGCACAATAACAACATTACTTTTTCATTCTGGATTCAAGTTTTGAAAATAATGTTCATAAAATATAACCTGGTGTGCGCTTATATATCGTTTTTTTTGTGCTAAATCTGATTTTATGCTGAAAGAAAATAATTTCAATGAACGATATCTCACTCAGGTAAGCATTAAATTTCTCCGAATATCTAATCTCGATTTAATGATCTAGTCTAAACAAGTCTAGACGTTTAAATTGGCAACATTTACCTTGTTAGTGTCAGAGTTTTTCCGTGAATTTCTGTTGTATTCAATAGCACAAGAATCTTATTACGATGTGTATCACGCGCGTATTCTGTTATCGCAATTTTATCTTCATCCCTTGGGATCGCTACGCTACCTTCGATTTCATCCCTTCTTGCCATTCAATTAAGGCACTAAAAAGGGCCAAAACTTGTAGTATGAGATAATATAGTTCAGAAAGTTAGAGATGTGCTTGTTTTTTAAGTTACACTTCTCTAGGCGCGTTTGGGAAAACCGATCTGAGCCCTTGATCTATTTTTATTCACGCGGCTCGCAGCCTAGTGGCGCGGAGACTGGCCTAGCGTACTAGAGGCCAGGGTACAATTCCTCGCCCCGACATGCACCACTTTCTATCTCTTTCTGAGTTCGAGTGTATTTCGTCATGAATGCTAACTGCTCCATGGTTTGGAACCCATGTAAAACTGTAGGAGTCCTTCCTCTACTAGGTGGTAGGGCTTAAACCCGCCCGGGTTGGTACCATCGCATTGGATGAAAATATGGTCGAAACGGAAATGAAAAATTGTCCCTGTTTTCCATCTAGATCAATGTAGCCGTGCTCACAAAAGGAAGGTCTTGGCATGCCACCTAATTCCTTCAGGAATGTGTATTGTGTAGTTGTGTGGTATTAGCCATCCATGTCAAGTTGCAAAAAAAAACCCCCGAAGAAATAAAACTTCTTTCGTGCGTACATGAGTACACACATATTTTTTTCTTATATTTAATTATATTCGCTGATATTTAATTAAGTCGCCAGGTACTCGTGACAATACTTACTACTGCGCGTTCTGTCGACTCCATTGTGGGCGTAAATGGAGTTAGATGAATAAGACCGATATCAATTCTTTAGTGCCACATGTAAAAATATCCATAAAAGACATATTTTTTTCTTATATTTAATTATATTCGCTGATATTTAATTAAGTCGCCAGGTACTCGTGACAATACTTACTACTGCGCGTTCTGTCGACTCCATTGTGGGCGTAAATGGAGTTAGATGAATAAGACCGATATCAATTCTTTAGTGCCACATGTAAAAATATCCATAAAAGAAAATTACACAAGGATTCCTTTAAAAAGTGGGATACAAAGGCGAGCGTACCTCTAGAGGACCATTATTGCTGAAAAACCATGTTTTTGACGTTCTATAAATAAGGCATTGAAAAATATTTCTAGTTTCCACTTTGATTGATTTTTTAATATAGGTTTCAGCTAATCACCCGAACGGAGCCCGGTAAAATGCGCCTTCGGCCCCAATTCCACCGCGTCGCATCGCCCACCCGCGCTATAACTTGAGCGACTAGCCTAGTGGCGCGGAGACTGGCCTAGCGTACTAGAGGCCAGGGTTCAATTCCTCGCCCCGACAATCACCACTTTCTATCTCTTTCTGAGTTCGATAAGTGTATTTCGTCATGAATGCTAACTGCTCCATGGTTCGGAACCCATGTAAAACTGTAGGAGTCCTTCCTCTACTAGGTGGTAGGGCTTAAGCCCGCCCGGGTTGGTACCATCGCATTGGATGAAAATATGGTCGAAACGGAAATGAAAAATTGTCCCTGTTTTCCATCCAGATCAATGTAGCCGTGCTCATAACGGGAAGGTCCTGGCAGGGCACCTAATTCCTTCGGGAATGTGGTGTATTGGGCTAATATTATAACGGTAGTTGTGTGGTATTAGCCGTCCATGTCAGGTTGCATGAAAAAAATTACTTCGTTCTTTTCTTCGGCTTTATTATATTAGTACAGATAGATGGTAGAATATTTTCGAATGAGTTCGCCCTGCATGCATAGCTCCGGTTATGGTTAGCAAGCTAGATATCGACGACGGTGGCGCGCGGCGGAGGCAGCTCCACCCAGTTATTGCCTATCGCTGCCGAGCCGACCCGTGTCAGGCATCCGGAAGTACGATTTAACAGCTAAAAGCATAAAGAAAGAAAAAAATGAAATCTTTTTGTAATGCATGATTTACAATGTTTCCTCGCATATTTTAGTTATTATCTTTGCAACGATTTCACAGCTAAAAGCATAAAGAAAGATGAAAAAAAAATATATCTTTTTGTAATGCATGATTTACAATGTTTCCTCGCATGCTTTAGTAATTATCTTGGCGGTTGGTTAACTCAGTAATGCATTTTCCCGATTACAATGAATATTAATATCAATTGTCAAAGATTTTTAGAAAAACAAATGTTGCTCTTCGTTATGTAACTATGCGATCAGAAGGGTTACTATGGTAACGTAACTCGCCGGGCGAACAGGCGAATGAGCAATTCAACCAGACGTTTCGTCTTCGTAAAATGCAACAGTCAAATGTCGTGTTATTCGAACAAGTTAGCAGTTAGCACTCACTTGACGGTTCACCGGGCGTGTTAATTTACTATGGTAGTTTACTTGTAGTAGTTGATAACTACTAACTAACTACTATAACTGAAATAATAGTATGCGAATTTTTCGCATGTAAAATACAGGAGTAGTGCATTGCTTTAAGGTCCTTACCTGCGGTGACGCATGGTTCGGGTCACCTCTTTCTATAAATATTATTTAGAGAGGCAATGGCTGGACCCGGTGTGATGCTTGTGAAAGGTGGCGTCGTTTGTGGGGACTGGCCTGCTCCAATTGGTAAACATAGGTATTAGATAGGGGGATACTCTTTGCAATCAAACTGTTTTGTGTTTTACCTGTTTTCTCCTACCATCAATGGTAATTATTTACAGTTGAAAGGAATTAAAATAGTTTTTGTAGTACATAAATAGATACCAATAACTCGTATGCATGTCCACTAAGGACGTTAAAATAATATATCCAGCGAAGTTTCTTGCTAGTTTTTCTTCACTGTGTGTGTGGGCAAATGCTAAAACATGACAAATTCGAGCACAATGTAATGCCTATTACTTCACATACCATCATCATTACAGGTTGTACTGAAGTGCCTGGGTCTTTTGACGATTCCAAATGTTCCCTATACGGCGACGATGACGATTCCAAAAAATACAATAAAAAACTATTGCAGCTTTTTCAAAAAAGCTATTAAACTTTCCGTGGCGGCATTGCAAAATCCTACACATCCTAAACGAATGGTCTGAGCGCAAATAAAAAGGAATCGTGCTTAAACCACCTCCAACTTGCGATGGCGGTTTTCCGACAGCCTTAGTCGCGCTCGGCGAAGTGCACACTGCACCCATTTTTGCAATTAAAACTTCAATTTGCCGCCCCTTCCCCTCCCCGCCGCGTTTTCCCGCCGGGCGCCCACCGCCGCCCGGTTCGCTGCAAGTGAACTGGAAGTAATATCGCGAAATGGCTCGAGTCAACTTATCAGGAGCTCAAAGGGTTTCTTCGGAGAATATTCCATCGCCTGGAATTGAGTAGCCCCGAAGTGGATGCAGCGATGACGAAGAGAAACGGTAAAGGTAAATAAAATGCATATTTAAGGTGGCCCTTCCCGGCGCGGCTAACTCATTCGCGGACACGGTACAAAACCGTGCTATTGCGCTCTGGGACCTTCTCCGTTTCAAAGAAAAAGACAGGCTTCGTGATGAGGAGGAGGCAACATGTCCACAAAGCAGGTAATGCGTATAGTGTTTGATTTGGTACGACTTACGAAAATTTTAATTACAAAGCGACTTATAGCTAAAAGTAAATCACGACCGTTGTAGTAAAAAATTAAACAATACCCAAATTGATTATAAATCTTTATGAAACAGGCTAGGTCTGATGACTAATCCTTTTAAGATGTTTTCATTTTATCGTTGAGTAATCCATCTCCAAAGTTATTGTATAAACCGCGCGAAAAATTCAAACTTTCGGACCTTACGAGTAAAACTTTGAAACTAAACACTATTTTACTAGTCATCAGATATCTAGTTCGATCAAATAAAGCTGGTTTGAGTATAATTTTGGATCTCTGACAAGAAATATGAGCATGGTCTTCTTTCTGCGTTTGTATGGGGAGTTGAACGGGAAGGCCCACCTTAACGGTTGGAGTGAAAGTCGTTTACTCCACTTTGATTTGAACCCAGAACTTTGGTACCTTAAATTCTATGAAACATCGAGACTATGGGTTTTCCCGTCGCGCCGCACACGGGCTCTGCGACGAAGTGTCTTGCCTCGATCTGCCGACCCACGCCGCGCTGTGGCGTGATGATTCTCAGCGTCTTCTCGCCGGCAGGCGTGCCAGGCGAGTCGCACTACGGCACCCTGGCACGTGTGGTTTTTAGGATTCCGTACCCAAAGGGTTAAAACGGAACCCTATTACTAAGTCTGTCCGTCCGTCCGTCCGTCCGTCTGTCACAGGGCTGTATCTCAGAAACCGTAATAGGTAGGCAGCTGAATTGTTCACAGAGTGTGTATTTATTTTGCCGCTGTAACAACAAAAACCGGCCAAGTGCGAGTCGGACTAGCATACGAAGGGTTCCGTACCATCGTACAACCACGAAAAAACACGTTTTTTGTATGGATCCCCCCTTTATTTTTTTTATTTTATAATTTGACCTATTTGTTGATATAGCGGCAAAATAAATACATAATCTGTGAAAATTTTAGCTTCCTACCTGTTACAGTTCATGAGATACAGCCCTGTGACAGAGGGACGGACGGACGGACGGACGGGCAGACGGATGGACGGACAGCGGAGGCTTCGTAATAGGGTTCCGTTTTCACCCTTTGGGTACGGAACCCTAAAAAGGTAAAATAAATAAATTATAAAAATTTTGTGTGCGAGTCCGACTCGCACTTGGCCGGTTTTTACATGCACTCCGTGCCACTCCTCTCACATACATTCAAGATGTAGGCTAAGCAACAACCATTGCTGGGTTTAAGGCTCCATATGACGCTAAATCGCACTTAGCTTTGTCTTAATTTCTCAGAGAATATTGAACTAATCATGCTAAAATTGCGTTACATGAAACTTCACTTATATCCGCTTAATCTGAATGATTATTGTTCCAATAGCATAACATTGGCCCGATAGAAAAAAATCGCGAAAATAGGTCGATTTTTTCACATTATGCTTTATTTCTCAGAATTGGTATTAATTACAGTGCTAGTAATCTCACATTATATTTGCAGCATGATTTTCAAATTTTTGAATGATTATCGTTGCACTTGGACACAATTTTTCATTCAAAGCATCAAAAAAATGAATTTTGGACATACGACAAAATTTCTGAGCACCGTAAAGTATCCCTTTCCCTTTCGTTCTCTTGGCGACTATCTATCGCCATTTCGGTAGCCTCAGTCCGCTGCGATGTTTCGAAGCGGGCGCACGCCTCTCCGCACGACTCTCCGCACGCGGAGATCGCTTTCGGGATCGCGACAGTAACAAAGTTCCGAACCAAATTCCTACGAGCATCAGCTGAACTTCATAGATGGCGCTGTATAATTTTCAATCAAATGTTATTGAGGTCTAAAGCCGAAATAATTGACACTGGTTAGTAACGTTCGGTTAGCAAGATATAAATAAATAAAAATATCATAAATAAATAAAATATTTGTTATAATATAAAAAAGTGATGTTTCCAGGAACCGAACTTCGATATGTGTGGTTCTCAACTTCGCAGCAAAAATACGACACTAAAACCATTGTGCCACGACTGCCGTTACGCAATTATGCTAAATTCTCCTTCTCAAGCCTAGCGGGCACTACGAGTATTGGGGCGGCCGCAAATATCCGCCTCCCCGTGGAACGTGCGTCTGCAGTACGTCCATTGCGGACGGGTCGCAACAGGACAAGTAACATGACCTTGGCAGATAGCTCGGCGGGCGGATTTTTGTAGTTTTTGTCGGCGGCACAGAATCATTAATAACATGAACAGAAGGAAAACTCCGTGAAAAGAATAAATGATATAAATAATATGTTTTGTTTTGTTGGTTCGTTTTTAGGGTACCGTACCCAAAGGGTGAAAACGAAACCCTATTACTAAGCCTCCGCTGTCCGTCTGTCCGTCCGTCTGTCACAGGGCCTTAGGTAGGCAGCTGAAATGTTCACGGAGTGTGTATTTATTTTACCGTTATAACAACAAAAAGCTAAAATAAAATAATAATAAAAATTAAAAATATAATAAAATAAAATAAAATAAATTCTATGACGAAAAGAAACTCCAATATTAATCTCGGAGGAACGGTTCAGTTCAATTTCATGTGTTGTACATGTCATGTCATGACCAAATATGTTTTCGCTATATCTGGGGAAACATTTGTCGTAGACCCATCATGCGACTACTCAAAATAAACGCTCCGACCTGATTTACCTTCCCTGTCATGTCAAAATTTGTTTTCGTTATATCATGGGAAACACTGGTCGTAGACCATCATGCGACCACTCAAAATAAACGCCCCGACCTGATCTAACTTCCTGTCATGTCAAAATTTGTTTTCGTTATAGCTTGGGAAACACTGGTCGTAGACCATCATGCGACCACTCAAAATAAACGCCCCGACCTGGTCTAACTGCCTGTCATGTCAAAATTTGTTTTCGACATATAATGGGAAACACTGGTCGTAGACCCATCATGCGACCACTCAAAATAAACGCCCGGACCTGATCTACCTGTTTGTCATGTCAAAATTTGTTTTCGTTATAGCTTGGGAAACACTGGTAGTAGACCCATCATGCGACCACTCAAAATAAACGCCCCGACCTGATCTACCTGTCTGTCATGTCAAAATTAGTTTTCGTTATATCTTGGGAAACACTTGTATTAGACCCATCACGCGACCACTCAAAATAAACGCCCCGACCTGATCTACCTTCCTGTCATGTCAAAATTGGTTTTCGTTTTATCACGGGAAGCACTGGTCGTAGACCCATCATGCGACCACTCAAAATAAACGCCCCGACCCGGTTTAACTTCCTGTCATGTCAAAATTTGTTTTCGTTATATCATGGGAAACACTGGTCCTAGACCCATCATGCGACCACTTACAGTAAACGCCCCGACCTGATTTGCGTTCCTGTCATGTCTAAATTTGTTTTCGTTATATCTTGGGAAACACTGGTCGTAGACCCATCATGCGACCACTTAAAGTAAACGTCCCGACCTGATCTACCTGTCTTTCATTTCAAAATTGTTTTTTGTTATATCATGGGAAACACTGGTCTTAGACCCATCATGCGACCACTCAAAATAAACGCCCCGACCTGATCTACCTGTCTGGCATGTCAAAATTGGTTTTCGTTATATCATGGGAAACACTGATCGTAGACCCATCAAGCGACCACTCAATATAAACGCCCCGATCTGATCTAACTTCCTGTCATGTCAAAATTTTTTTTCGTTATATAATGGGAAATACTGGTAGTAGACCCATCATGCGACCACTCAAAATAAACGCCCCGACCTGATCTACCTGTCTGTCATGTCAAAATTAGTTTTCGTTATATCATGGGAAACACTGGTCGCAGACCCATCATGCGACCACTCAAAATAAACGCCCCGACCTGATCGAACTTCCTGTCATGTCAAAATTAGTTTTCGTTATATCTTGGGAAACACTGGTCGGAGACCCATGATGCGACCACTCAAAGTAAACGTCCCGACCTGATCTACCTGTCTGTCATGTCTAAATTAGTTTTCGTTATATCATGGGAAACACTGGTCGCAGACCCATCATGCGACCACTCAAAATAAACGCCCCGACCTGATCTAACTTCCTGTCATGTCAAAATTTTTTTTCGTTATATCATGGGAAATACTGGTAGTAGACCCATCATGCGACCACTCAAAATAAACGCCCCGATCTGATCTACCTGTCTGTCATGTCAAAATTTGTTTTCGTTATATCATGGGAAACACTGGTCGTAGACCCATCATGCGACCACTCAAAGTAAACGTCCCGACCTGATCTACCCGTCTGCCATGTCAAAATTTGTTTTCGTAATATCATGGGAAACACTGGTCGTAGACCCATCATGCGACCACTCAAAATAAACGCCCCGACCTGATCTACCTGTCTGTCATGTCAAAATTTGTTTTCGTTATATCATGGGAAACACTTGTTGTAGACCCATGATGCGACCACTCAAATTAAACGTCCCGACCTGATCTACCCGTCTGTCATGTCAAAATTTATTTTCGTTATATCATGAAAAACACTGGTCGTAGACCCATCAAGCGACCACTCAATATAAACGCCCCGATCTGATCTACCTGTCTGTCATGTCAAAATTTGTTTTCGTTATATCATGGGAAACACTGGTCGTAGACCCATCATGCGACCACTCAAAATAAACGCCCCGACCTAATCTACCTGTCTGTCATGTCAAAATTGTTTTTTATTATATCATGGGAAACACTGGTCTTAAACCCATCATGCGACCACTCCAAATAAACGCCTTGACCAGATCTACCTGTTTGTCATGTCAAAATTTGTTTTCGTTATATCATGGGAAACACTGATCGTAAGCCCATCAAGCGACCACTCAATATAAACGCCCCGATCTGATCTACCTGTCTGTCATGTCAAAATTTGTTTTCGTTATATCATGGGAAACACTGGTCGTAGACCCATCATGCGACCACTCAAAATAATCGCCCCGACCTAATCTACCTGTCTGTCATGTCAAAATTGTTTTTTGTTATATCATGGGAAACACTGGTCTTAGACCCATCATGCGACCACTCAAAATAAACGCCCCGACCTGATCTACCTGTTTGTCATGTCAAAATTTGTTTTCGTTATATCATGGGAAACACTGATCGTAAGCCCATCAAGCGACCACTCAATATAAACGCCCCGATCTGATCTACCTGTCTGTCATGTCAAAATTTGTTTTCGTTATATCATGGGAAACACTGGTCGTAGACCCATCATGCGACCACTCAAAATAAACGCCCCGACCTAATCTACCTGTTTGTCATGTCAAAATTGTTTTTTGTTATATCATGGGAAACACTGGTCTTAGACCCATCAAGCGACCACTCAATATAAACGCCCCGACCTGATCTACCTGTCTGTCATGTCAAAATTTGTTTTCGTTATATAATTGGAAACACTGGTCGTAGACTAGCGATAGGCGATTGCGAATAAAAACAATCGAATTATTCGATTGTTCCCGTTATTCGATTCATTCGAATACAAATCTACATTATTCGATTGTTGCACAGCGCTGCTCTGTGGCGCTACAGCGGAGCGGACGAGCGTCCAAATATTATAAGACACTTCGGCGCGGCGCGACCGCGCGACTGACGCGAGTGAACGAGATACAATCGACGAGCGCGCATAGGGTTCCGTTTTCGACATCAACAACGACGAACAACGACGACAACGTCGCCAACGTCGAACAAAAGATGTTCAAACGACAAAAGACGCGGCACTCGCTGCCGCGGCAAATAGCAGCTAAATAGAGGATACTGCGTTCCAGGCGACCACAGAAGAGCAAATTGAACTAAAAAAACGGGCCAAGTGCGAGTCGGACTCGCACACGAAGGGTTCCGTACCATCAACACCAAAAATCACGTTTCTTTTGTATGGGCCCCCCTTTAACTTTTATATATTTTTTTAATTTACCTATTTGTTTTATAGCGGCAAAATAAATACACACTCTGTGAAAATTTCAGCTGCCTACCTATTACGGTTCATGAGATAGAGCCCTGTGACAGACGGACGGACGGACGGACGGACGGAGAGCAGAGGCTTAGTAATAGGGTTCCGTTTTCACCCTTTGGGTACGGAACCCAAAAAAGTGTCGACACTACTTGTCACATTCCTTGGAATAAGCGACGTAGGTACCTGCTTAGTACAAAAAAGTAAATTTACTTCACTTGTGCCGCGGGAGGAATTTGGCCTTTGTTTCGGCTCTCACTACTAATGAAGAATGACGTAACGACCATCAGGTTTATTGAAAAATAATTCTTTTTTTTATCAGTTTACCTATCAATTTGGGAGACAAAAAATTAGATTTTTCTCCGTTTTCATCACTGCGCTACGGGGCGCTATGAACGGCGATATAATGTTGTAAGTCGCGTGGCGTAATTTTTTGCGCGCTCGTTGTATGGAAATTATTTCTCCATCGTCTCACGTTTATCCTTTTTAAAAGTGTTATTTTACTTTTTATTGTTTTGTTTTATTTTACGTTTATACTTTTTAAAATTGTTTCTCAGGTAAAAACTTTTACCAAAACCTATTATTATGTAATTTTTTTTTATATGTGTAAATCAATTAAGTATAACCTACGCTATAATTATATACTATACACCATTAACAATAAAAAGTAAAAAAAAAGAAAAAAAAGTTTTGTAACCTACAGGATTCGAACCGACACCCCCATCGAACAATAACTGTAGATAAGACGTCTCACGCGCTACACCAACGAGCTACTGACGATCGATGTGAAAATAGTAAATCCTTTCATGAAGTAGAGATCTCACGAAATGGTGGCTGTTTTCTAGCAGCAATGTGAATAATATGGCGGGTGATCTCGAGCCTTGTGATTGGTTGTATGATCATTGACGACTTGCCGCGGGATCGATACAACTTTCACGAAGTTCCCGCGACGGCGTATAGGTGTCGCTCTAACAATATCTCATTTCAGTTTTGTCCTAAGATTCACGGCGCCACTGCCGCTTCGGCGTCTAGCGGAGCGGTGGGGGGGAAATCGGAAATTTGTCTAGCTTCATACGCAGCCTTAACTCTCTCTCCTTTGCCCGGGCTAACCAGGCCCATATTCGCAAAAGCTAATAACCGACGGCCTCAGTCTTTCAGACATGGAGTTGCCCTAGGATATAGCTGCATGAAATCCAAAGCACAGCCTGCTTCTTAGAAATCGACACCGGGCCAATTTTAGTAGATAAAAAAAGATGGTCGAAGCGGCAATGCAAAATTGTCCGTGTTTTCCATCCATTTCAATATAACCGTGCTCATAAAGGGAAGGTCCTGGTGTGGCGTCTTATTCCTTCGGAAATGTGGTGTATTGTTGCTAATATATTGCTAATATCATAACGGGAGCCATCCATGTCAGGTTGCATAAAACAAAGTTAAGTTCCTAAAATACCATATTTTTATGTTCAAATAATGATAATCTTATGTTTAAATAATTATTATTAATAATATTTATCATATGTGCTAAGAATTATATGTTTTATAAAATTATGATCTAGATTTCTGAAATAAAAAAGCAACCCTTTTTTCGTTTCTGAAAACGACAAATATGTAATTTAAAAATGTGTTTCTTAAAATATTTAACCAAGCAGGCCCGATGTCGAATTGCAAAAAAGAGTAACATTAATGGACCCAATAAAGCTCTCCAGCGTTCGCCGTGCATTTAAATAATCGACAAAAATAAATAAATAATAAAATCAAATTATTTTTCGAAGAAATACGAAGATACACTTTGTTTTCCTTTGAAGATCTTTTCCGCCGTTTGAATATTAACTTGGGGGTTGGAGTTTAATTGCTTATTTTCTTGTTCCAGGTAATGCGGCTGATGCCCCGGTATCGGCAACGGCCGAGGATGGGTGCGGTTACGACAACGCCGCCAAAATGTATCGGTTTCGTAAAATCATATTTAAAAAAACAGGCCAAGTGCGAGTCGGACTCGCACACGCAGGGTTCCGTAACATCGTACGAGATTAATTTTATTTTTTTGTTATCTTAAATTTTACTTATATGTTGTTATCGCCGCGAAATAAATACACACTTTGTGAAAATTCCAGCCTACCTATTACGTTTCATGAGATACAGCCCTGTGACAGACGGAGGGATGGAGGGTCGGACGGACAATCGGACGGAATAGGGTTCCGTTGCCCCCCTTTGGGTACGGAACCCTAAAAATGACGACTATACGGACTTGGTGCAACAGTAAATCGTCTTGCATCGATTGCTGATGGTTGGCCACTTGGGCCTAGCAAACAAACTAACTGGTTTTTTTGCAGCGTTTACATATTTTTACGTAAAGGCAAAATTGCAAAAATAATATTTAAATTTTATCTACCACACTGAACTTCATCTGCGCCTCGGAGGTTGAATGTTCGTTGAAATGAGGTCATAATGATAGATTACAACTTATCATGAACTGTTGCATACGGCATGGATTGTAAATTTTGTGTATTCATGTGAATTTAGTGTTTTACCTATATTATTGTTAAAATAATTGACAAACACTTTTGTAAACTTAGACTAAGTGGACGTTGAGAACAGCGGAGTTTCTTTCCAGTTCTTGTTCGCTGTGTTTTGTTTTGCTGAACTGGCCAATGCTAAAATATGACAAATCCGAGTGCAGTGTACTGTCTATGGATGATGAATAAACAATACAATACAATACAAAGAAAAAAGGTAAGTTTTTCCCGAACTTCCCTCATATTTAACTGTGCTGCTCGCCCCTTCGAAAATTTAGTGTGATGGTAAGTGCAGTATTATCTGTGCATAGGCACGCAAACTCCGATACCTTTTATGTATGTCGATATTAGTGTTGATATGTGCATTGGCTTCATACATTAATTCAGCTCGTGGTCTAGGGGCTAGAGGACTTGCCTTTCATGCGAGAGCTCTGGGTTCAAATCCTCGCCTGGACATGCACCACTTTCTTTCTCTTTCCGAGTATGATAAGTGCATTTCGTTACGAATGCGAGCTGTTATGTTTCGGAACCTATGTAAAACCCGCATCAACATGGGTAAGTGTTTCTGAAGTTACAAGTCTGTGCACTTTTAACTTCGACCGAAAGAAGGAGACTTTTTTTATTAGCCACACAATACAGTCTGGACAATGACTTAAATACAAACGGTTCTTAACGTAAACTTAAATTAAGACAGTGTCCCACTCGGATAAGCGCTCAGCAATTACCAAATATGGGGGGCCCTAAATATGGGGAGGCTTTATGGTAATATAATACAATTTCACTGTAACTACTTACGTTCTAATAGAAGTAACTTTTGATTTATAAATGACTTATTTTTCTAGGTAAAATGTAAGATAATACAGAAAAATAGACTAATATAATTTTAATACAAATAAAGTTTAAGGGCCTTTAAAACTCTTGGCGTATGTGTAACAACGAACAATCGCATTTTCTTAACGTAATCGCATCCTGCCTGACGAAGAAAAATAAGCAGTCAGGTATCTGTTTCCTACTAAAAAGGAAATTACTTACAAAGCTAAGTATGAAAACATTATGTTCTTTGCACGGGGTGACTTTTATTGCTTGATCAAATAAACATAGCTCGCTATGTACTTTGGTAGGGCCAATACCATTTTGAAGATATTGAATAACTTATTAGAAAAAATATATTATTGAAGGTTCCTACACTGTACACTGCACACGTACGCGTGGTATTGCTTGGGTAAAAAAATTAGAATATGCAGACTGGACGAAAAAAACGCATTTGCTGGTTTTCGCAATTTTCTCACATTACTTATGTGACGCGCAGCAACTAGTTCGTGTACGTCCAGGGACATTAAGTGACATTAAACATGGACGAACGTATATCACTTGAATTATTGTTTTTTTCTGAATGATTTGTAAATTAAATATGCAGACATATATCTGATGCTGAATGCCTTAAGGTGGCCCTTCCCGGCGGGTTAGTCGGTACAAAACCGTGCTTTTGCGCTCTGGGACCTTCTCTGTTTCAAAGAAAAAGACAGGCTCCGTGATGAAGAGGATGCAACATGTCCACAAAGCAGACAATGCGCATAGTGTTTGATTTGGTAAGATTTACGAATTTTTTTATTACAAAACGACCTATGGCTAAAAGTAAACCACGACCGCTGTAGTAAAAAATCTAACAAAAACTAAATGATTATAATTATAAATCTTCATGAAACAAGCTATGTCGGAAGACTAATCTTTTTAAGATGTTTTTATTTTATCGTTGAGTAATCCATCTCCAAAGTTATTGAATAAAACGCGCGAAAAATTCGAACTTTCGGACCTTATAACTTGAACCCAAACACTATTGTGCAACGCCAACGGTCATCGGACATATAATTCGATTAAATAAAGCTATTTTGAGCAAATTTTTGGATCTCTGACAAGAAATATGGGCATGATCTTCTTTCCACGTTTTTCGTCGAGCTTAACCCAGTCACTCTGTATAAATACATGTTTACACAATACTGGCACGATAATAAGCAAGTAATAAATAGATTTTATTTATTTCAGAAAACAAACCGCCTATTACAATGAACAAGTAAAAACAAGATGTCTTATAAACAAACATATTCAGACCAATTATATGTTTCCCTTGTTTGTATTTTTTTATTCATCTAGTGTCTGATGATGAGTATGTGAAGTACAACTTTGTGTAGTTTTTTTTTTATGTAACTGGACATGGATGGCTAATACCACACCTTCTGTCATGGTATTAGCCCAACACACCACATGGGAATTAGGTGCCATGCCAGGACCTTCCTTACATTGCACGGCTACATTGAACTGGATGGAAAACACGGACAATTTTCATTGCCGCTTCGACCATCGTTCGTCCAATGCGATGGTACCAACCCGGGCGGGATAAACCCTACCATCTAGTAAGTAAGGAAGGGGACCTACAGCTTAACGTGGAATCCGAACCACGGCCAGCCTCTCTCAACGGTCGAATGGTCACCCATCCAAGACCAGACCGGACCCAGCGTTGCTTAACTTCGGAGATCGATCGCCGAAGTGTCGCGCCACTGGGCCATTGAGAATAGTAGTAGCGTTCTCATCTCATTTCCTAACAATCACGCCAGTAATTTCCTTACCTTTGTTTTGATCGCGATGGAAAGCACGAACAAATAATTTAACGTTTCAACAATATCTCAACACATACCTGAGATATTGTTAAGTAAAGGGGATCTACGGTTTCACGTCGGTTTTGAAACGTCTCTATAAAATATATCCAGTTAATGTCGAACACAATGGTCTTCGACATAAGCTGGCCGCAGGGGCAGTTATGCTACGAGTCACTACATATGTACTAGTATTCATCGTTTATAAACGAGAGCAGAGCGATTCACTTTTTGAAGTGAAACTTCTTTAGGCGGGATAAAGATTTTTCGTGACGCGTAATTTAGTCATACCTCTTGGTGTGTATTGTTATTTTTTTACTTTCAAGCTAAGGTCAATGTCGTTTTGGACTGATGTCAGGCTGAATAATTTCCTGGATATTATATGAGTTCCCCGTGGAAACTTACATTCCCTATTTTACCATCATCACCCAGCTACCTGAAATCTGATAAGTAACTTTCGGTTATAATGCATACGAGTATTTACATGGGGCAACCGAATGGTAACTTTGGAATTTCTCCAAAGTTACAATTGGTATACTCCAAGGTCCAGTCCTATCTCTACACTGAATTCATCAACATCTTCATCTAATTCTTTTCAAAACTAAAAAAACAATTTATGTTGATATTTTTATTTTATCGTTGAGTAATCCATATCCAAAGTTATTGTATAAAACGCGCAAAAAAATCGAATTTTCGGACCTTATAACTAAGAAACCAAACACTATTTTACAATGTCAATGGTCATCAGACATCTAGTTCGATCAAGGAAAGCTTTGTAGTAAAATCTTGGATCTCTGACGGTAAATATGCGCATGATCTTCTTTCCACGTTTGTACGGGGAGTTGAGCGATAAGGCCCACATTCGTACCTTGAATTCCGTCTGGATCTTCGCTCCTAAATACCGGGGTATACTTTCCCACATTGAGACCGTTGTGAAGTTTTTTCTATAATTCTCAAGCCAAGCTCGAGGCGTGAAGTTACTCGGAGGATGTTGTCGTTTTCCAGTCGGCGGCAATTAACGAGGTCCAATCACCTCCCGTCGCCGGCAGCGCTGCGACTATTTTCGCTTTTATTCCGCGAATTTCGGACCGTGAAAACAACAGGGCGGCGAATATGCTGCTGGCGCTTCTAGTAAGTACATACACTTGTTTATTATTTTATCTAGTACGCGTCGTTGCCGCACATATGGCGCGTGTTTTGCTCTAAAAGTGAGGTCCGATAGCGGCGAAGAAATGTGTTTGAAAATTAGTTTCTGCATGTTATTTCCGCTCTGTGATAGCAAGGTAGAGACAAATATAGAGCGTCTACGTCTGTATGTCACGCTCATCAACGATGCGGTAGTGTGAGGCCAGTGATACTGTAAGTAAATGGCCTGGCCCGCCCAATTGAATTGGACCCTCTTTTTCATGTTTCTACGCTTTCGCTACGCGCTACGAAAAAATATTCGCTCCGGTGCTACGAAATCGCGCTACGAGCTGGCTGTACCTAGCGTCTTAACCTTACCGATCCTGAGCGGCTCGTAGATCAGGAACGCAGGTGGTGCCTTCTATGACAGAGGTCATGGATACGATCCCCACCCGTTCATGCACACTTTCTTTCTCTTTCTGAGACATTTTTTTCGGAAAATTTGAAATATTTGGATTATTTTTTTTATTTTGCCAAGCTATGCGAAACTGTAATGAAATAATATAGATATAAGACCGTTGTCAAAACGTGTTAAATGTTTAACGAATGTGATGAAAACGCAGAATCAACCGAGACACAAGGACACATAAATACACAAGAAAGGTTTAAAAAGAACTACTATATAAACTTAAGGTGGCCCAACCCGGCGGGCCTAACTCATTCACGGGCACGGTACAAAACCGTGCTGTTGCGCTCTGGGACCTTCTCTGTTTCAATGAATAAGACAGGTTCCGTGATGAGGAAGATGCAACATGTCCACAAAAAATACAATGTGCATAGTGTATGATTTGGTAAGATTTACGAAAATTTTACTTTCAAAACGACTTATATGCTTATAGCTAAAAGTAAACCACGACCGCTGTAGTCAAAAATCTAACAAAAATCAAATAGATTATTAATTTTGATTAAATAAGCTATGTCTGATGACTAATATTTTTAAGATGTTCTTACTTTATCATTGCGTAATCCACCTCCAAAGTTATTGTATAAAACGCGTAAAAAATTCAAACTTTCAATTTACAACCTTATAATTTAGAAACTAAACACAATTTTACAATGCATCATCAGACATCTAGTTCCATCAAATAAAGCTTTTTTGAGCAATAGTTTGGATCTCTGACAAGAAATATGGGCGTGATCTTCTTTCCCCTTTCGTATGGGGAGATGAGCGGGATGGGCCACCTTAAGTCCACTCATACTTATATAATCGATATTTTTTGCAGCTTTATTTATTTATTTATTTTGTCCTTTCGTAACGTTTGATTCTACATACATATGTATTGATTTCGTTGGAAAAAAACGGCGTACTTGCTTAATAGGAAAAAGTATATTTTTAGCTAACGTTAAGAGTTTGATTGATTGATTGAGAATTCTTTAATACGCCATGAAAAACAATTTATATAAGAAAGTACAATGCAATAACAAGAGTTCGTTGTCCAAGGGCTAGAGGACTTGGCTTTCATCCGAGAGGGCTGGGTTCAAATCCTTGCCCGGTCCCTTTAAAACCTGTAAAACTGTGGTTCCCCTTCCCCTACTAGGTGGTGGGGTTAAGTCCGCCCGGGTTGGTACCACCGCATTGGATGAAACTGTGGTGGAAGCGGCAATGAAAATTTGTCCGTGTTTTCCATCCAGTCCAATGTAGCCGTGCTCATAAAGGGAAGGTCCTGGCATGGCACCTAACTCCTTTGGGAATGTGGTGTATCAGGCTCATATCATACCGGTAGATGTGTGGTATTAGCTATCCGTGTCAGGTTGCGTAAAGAAAACAACATAAGTGGGGCGCAAAGGTGGGATTATCCCTCGCAGAGATTTCTGTTAGAGTTATCAGTCTATAACTTGGCAAAGACCTGTTTCCTTCGGAAAAACCGGTGTGGGCCTGATATAATAGTAGATGGTATTATTCATTAATGTCCAGTACTGTAAAGAAACGATATTTTGCTTAAGGCTGTTCCGACCCATATAAAGTTGTTTGCACACATAACGCAAAAAGTATTGCACTTTAAGCCACGAATTAATAATAAAAGTTTAATATAGTCATATTACTTGCAGCGAAAACAATTTCACAATTTCAGGATTATTGGTTTTGCTACAATTTATTTAAATACGATTTTTATTAAACAGCGCCATCTAACGGTGTAAAACATCTAATCGGCAATTACAACGAAACCATTAAACCTGAAATTGTGAATATGTTTTCGCTGCAACTACTATGGCTATATTTAATATTTTTGACGAATTCGTGCCTTAAAGTGCAATACTTTTTGCGTTCTGTGTAAAAAAAACATTGTTTGGGTCGGAACATCCTTAACATCTATTATTCTAGAGGGTAAGGACAACTAACGGATTTTTTATTTTTTTATTTGTTTTTTGGGCTCTGTCCAGTGTGGACAATTTGCCAGTTTCAAGTTTCACTTCTTGATTCTTGAATTCTTGAATTGAAGTAATTTATTCTGGTCCTTTCATAATTATTACAAAACAAACTTTTGGCATTGAAACTTTATTGATTGACGGTTTGATGAGATAATGGGTGAAAATTCTCAACTAACGGATTAAAGACCATTTAGATGTCAAAAGTTTAATGAAATTATTTTCCCATTATTTAACCCTTCTGGGAAGGTGATGACCACGCGCGTCTGTTTGCTTCGCGTGTCCAGAACTCAAACACGAGATCCGAAAGCGCCCTTTGATGTAGTAACTATTTCAATTAGGACGGGACTAGTTGTCAAGTCCGGCCGTGCGTCCGTCGGCGGCGCCACGGGGCGGGTGTGTCGCGTCGCTTCCTGGAATGTCAGAGTTGGATGAGGGTGCCAAAGTTGTTGTCCGGAAGAATGATAATTGACATGGAAACTCCGTGCCGGGATATTTGGGATGTATACCTTCGCACAACGCCTTCTGGGACGGCTGGCCGTTGGGTATGTTTAGAAATATGTACAATCATTTCAAATTAATATGTACCTTTTCCTAACATTCAATGGCCGAGTTGTCGTCGGGTGTTACAGGCGGTCTCACCCGGTCTATCCGCCGCGGGGTCGGAAAGAAACCCTAACCTATCGCTAGTACCAGATCAAAGGTTCACTAATCGACCCTCGACGTCTCGGAGCGCACTCTGTTCAAAAAAACCAGTTAAGGCGGCCCAACCCGGCGGGCCTAACTCATTCGCCGGCATGGTACAAAACCGTGCTGTTGCGCTCTGGGACCTTCTCAGTTTCAAAGAATAAGACAGGCTCCGTGAAGAGGAAGATGCAACATTTCCACAAAAAAGACAATGTGCATAGTGTATGATTTGGTAAGATTTACGAAAATTTTAATTTCAAAATGACTTATAGCTAAAAGTAAACCACGACCGCTGTAGTCAAAAATCTAACAAAAACCAAATAGATCATAAATCTTGATTAAATAAGCTATGTCTGATCGGCTATACTTTTATGTATATGCTCACTCCTTGCCGAGTTATCTCCCAATATACAGTTAACCAAATGTTAAAGAATGCACTACCGGTTAAACGCAAAAATGAATGGTGTTTAAATACAACCTCTGATTCAATTTTGTTAGGGTTTTGTTTACTCAGTAGATAGTAGAGACCCTCAACTATGTATTAATCTATACTCAACACTATAATTGTTTTTAAAAGTCAAAGTATTTCGACTGTTCATCTTTTAATTCAACCGGATGTGTATCCTAAACTCTTTGTTCGACTGTACAACCCTGGCCGGCCGGCATTGTTTTCGCACCCTCGTGAAAGTTCGAAAGACCATGGGCGTCATCGGGCACCTCTTATGCGATTGCCTGGCGTACGCCATATTTCGCGCTTAATTATCCTATATACACAGAGATAATATATTAGAGTACACTGCATTTGTAACAAAAACATAATGTAGCTTAAATTCATGAAACGTGCAGACCTCACAACAATGTTCATTAATTTTATCATAATTAGCCAGACAATGCTCATTCATATGAGTCGGGTACGCTCGCGGTAGAGGTGTTTCCCGTCACGCGGGCGCTGCCCTGCCGCCTCCGCGTTGTTTATCCTGATGAAATACATTATTCATTATGTGCCAAGTCTTCGCGGGCCCGAGTCGAATTAAAATTCATTTTTGAGTGGATGGAGTAGGAAATTGAAATTTTAATTTGCTATGTGCGACCACCTGCGCTAAATTGCTTTTAGTTTGGTTCAATTCTAGATTGAAAATCTCTGTTTTTCTTTATTTGGCGTATTATTTTACTATGACCTTTACACGTGTATGTGTGTTGTATTTAAAATCTAACTTTATAAAAAAAATCTACTTTGTGAAACAATAATTCGAATTATCACCAATTTTTTTTATTCTAATTTATAAAGCAGGAATAATTTATGGTTAGATTGTTTTCTTAGTAAAAAAAATATAAATAACGTTTAATGTAAGATTCTCTGATAAAAAAAATATTCCATTTTGTTATTAAACCTGATCACAAATTTAGGTTTAAATCCTTTGAGCTTGACTCTCAAAATAGACTGAAGAAATGTTAATTAAAACTTTTTCTAATACTATTAGCAAAAAGCTTAGGTTTTTACATAGTACACGTTTTGTTTTATTGATTTTATTTAAGATGCTCTGATAAAACAAGATTAATTCGTCACACCTCGTCGTTTTACCATTCGTTCGTTTTAGGTAATTTGTGTAACAAATCTTAGAGTTTGGCTCTCGAAATAGACTGAACAATTGTTAATAAAGACATTGTCAGATAATATTAAAAAACTTCTTGCATTTTTAACAGTGTTAATTAATACTGTACTGATAAGTAAACTACTTTTCACGAATTAAGGGCGTGATAACACCTGATTGGATTCAGTTCCATAAGGGGGTAAGTGAAACCATATTTTATCATTTTTAAAAAATAACTGCTCCTTAGTTTTGAATTTGGAAAAGATGAAAGATGCATTGATGGTCTAGCTATATTTGAAAATTATAACGGTAAATGTCTAATGCTCATATTCTGTGTTAAAAACTTTTTTATAAAAGTTTATGATTATTTGTCTAATTTGAGAACCTAAAGCTCCAGACAATTACAGTTTTCTCTTTAAATTATAGCTAGACCATCAATCTACATATTTACTTTTTTTGTTATCGAAATTAAAATAAATGTTGTTTTACTTACGTCTTCATCAAACTGAATGCAATCGGCTCCTATCACGCCCTTAAGGATCCTTATGACGCTAACCGCCAATATTTTGGGGTTATTTTAATTTTATCTCAGCGTCAGTTGACGCCCGTATAAAAATAAAAAAATAGAAGTTTAGACTATTACCTAGTGTATGATCGTAAATGGTCTTCATGCGTTGCTTATATTAATTTAAAAAAATATGTTTGTGAATACCTATTGACTAGGTTTTTCCTGTGTTTTCAAGCCGGCGGCGCTTGGAAAGTATAAATGATTTAGAAAATTTTATTTTCTGAGGTGTTTTGATCAAATTGTCATCTAGTGAATAAGCGTGAAAAATATATTAATCCACTTTAAAAAGTAGACTTTACAGTTCAGAAACATAAATTTCGGTCGTCTGTAAACGATTTTGATGCGCATACAACAATTAACCCTAACGCAAACTCAATGCTTCCGGGGGTCGCCATTATCTTTTGTCTGGACTCAGTTGGAGCCTTAATGTCCCACCATCACATCACAACCGCTCCACTCTGCATATACTAGACACTAGCTAGAGCACGGGGCGCCTGTGCAGGTGTCGTGCGGGATTATCGGAGGACGGGGCTTGTTTATTATGAAGTGTAGCGTAATTATGCGACCTCCCCCCCCCTCCCCCGCCGGAGGCGGCGGCGGAGGTGGAGGCGTTGTCTGCGCAGCGCTGCCCCCGAATACGCGCAGTGTGACCCACTTTCCACGCAGCGGCGCTGCGCCGTGTCCACGAAGGGATGAAGCGCTGGACGGGCAGCCGCTAGTGCTAGCCGACCCGTGGCTGACTCCGTAACATTACGTCGCTTCCCGGAGGGGTAGGCAGAGATGATTGAGTGCCACACGGTCCGATCACAGCATAGTTCTTCACACGTGTCCTTTACGAACACTTCGTTAATCTAGTCATGGTCTTTACATCTAAACTTTAATTACAAAAAAACTTTAATAGAACTAAACATCTAGGGCTTAAGCTCAACATTTTTTTTTTTATTATTTTCAGAATGCTCTCTTAAATGAAATCTTATACTTGCTCTGCAAACTTTTCTCTAGTCAGTTAATTCGTTAGCTCATAATGTCGTATTCAGAGTGGACGGACTAACTTTAATACGCCGGACTAAACCGGTTTTTATATGGTTAGTCCGCTGCTAATCTTGTACTAAATATTGACAGGTTCTCTTTGAATACAACTGTAAGTCGTTAGTTCGACAATCAGTGAAGCTGTTCATGGGTATAGTGTATTCGCACGGCTATATCTTGCGGTTCACCTGGTGGCACTGTTATTCACACTCTCACGTTTGGCAAACATATGAAAACTTTAATTGCAAAGGTGTACAAATGCTTAACGTTTTTAGGGTTTCGTACCCAATGGGTTCCAACGGACCCCTATTAGTAAAGCGCCACTGTTCGTCCGTCCGTCCGTCCGTCTATCACAGGGCTGTATCTCATAAACCGTAATAGTGAGGCAGCTGAAATTTTCAGAGTGTGTATTGATTTTGTCGCTATAACTGTCCAAAAACGCGTTTTTTTTGTTTTAAATCTTGTACGATGGTACCGAAACCTTCGTGTGGAGTCCGAGTCGGTTTTTCAATCATGGTTATTGCTAAAAATATGAATCATACATACTTTTTCAATGTGAAGCATTCGTTTCTGCACACTCTACTTGCATTATTCGACGAATGTTCATAAGCTATTCAAAATAAGACAATAATAACGATAGGATATTCGTGGATGAAATAGCCACGACCTCCAGACAGATTTTTTCTCCGGATTTTCCCCTATCGCCTTCCGAGTGCTTCTTTATTGTAGTGTTTGTTTCGTGGAAATTATGTAGATAGAAGTACAAATGAAAACTCTTTGGGATTCCGTTTTGTTTGAGCTCGGATAATATACTTATTTTTCCCACAGTTTGTTTGCCTATAAATAACTGTTTTACTCTTTAGTGTTGTTTTTGTGTCCCCGACAGAGTATTTCGAATTTGTGAAACATTATTGTTTGTATATTGACTTGATACACTTCATTCGTATCAAACTTGACGAGGGCTTAACATAGGTTAAGTTGACTACGGCTTTTATACCAGAGAATATTTGTAATGCTATAAATTACATGAATTTATATTATTGCATTAGCAACGTTGTTTTTTTTTATGCGACCTGACATGGATGGCTAATACCACACAACTACCGTTATGATATTAGCCCAACACACCATAGACCGGGAGATGGTGACACAAAATATTAGGTCATTTGTACCAGAAAAAAAAACTCCTTTGTAGTAGTATGGCGGCCATTGGGAACTGTCGGAAAATTATGGCAAGGTGATTTTCGTGAATGGCTACTCGACGATGATTAGCTATGCAAAAATTAGCCTGGTACAAATGGTTGAATTGTTTTATTTAAATTAATGTATTCGCGTCGGTATGGCGGGCTGTAAGTCACACTCGAGAAGTATGGCATTACACTACCGCCTACTTTTTTTTTCGACAATCTGAAAATACAAGCATTTTTGTGGAACAAATCGTTCGACACTCGTTATTTATCCGACACGTTCGATTAACGCCCACGCGATTGGGCCGCCGGTGCCAGCGCTATGACCATCATTTTCCTTTACGTAATTAGACCCCTGAAGAACCGCCATACTGGTACAAATGACCTAATATTTTGTGTCGCCATCTCCCGGTCTACCACATTCCCGAAGGAATTAGTTGTAAGCAATATAAACTGAGGGTTGCTGATGCTATTGTAATTTGTTCTTTGCCATAATCTGTTCTACTATGTTTAAATAAATGAAATAAATGAAAAAATATAGCTGAGGTTCCGCTCAGGCTAAGTTCGTTTAGGCAAACTTTCGTGGGAGTGTTATTGAGTAAGTTTAAATAATTGGTTTTCGGCAACCGCGCTAACTGACGAGTAAACCATTCACCATAAGCACAAAACAATATTTTATCAAAATCGGTGATGCCTCCTAAACGGCTTGACGAATTACGAACACACAAAGACGGGAATTTCATATGTAATGTAGATGTATTATGTCAGGCTCTGTTAACTAAAGTTTGACACTGCCTGATATCGGTCTTTTCATAAAATGTATGTATTTATTCAAACGGTTTTGATTCAGCGGGGTTTTACGAGGCGAGGCGGATTTTGCTTTTCTGAGTACCTTTGGTCTCAGTACACCACAGGTCTGGTACAGCCACCTTTCCTTAAAAAAACAGTTTTCCTTAAAAAAAGGGTTAAGCCCGTCCGGGTTGGTTCCATCGCATTGGATTAAAAGATGGTCGAAACGGTCATATCCGTGCTCTTAAAGGAAAGGTCCTGGCATGGTGCCTTGATCCTCCGATAATGCGGTGTGTTGGGCTAATATCATGACGGTAGTGCTGTACTTAGCCATCCATGTGCAGGTTTCATCAGAAAAACTTTTATAGAGCCGGTGCATAGGCACGGACAAGTCAACTAACCCGGAAAATACATTTTCCATTTTTTTTTATTTTTTTTTATGTGACTGGACATGGATGGCTAATACCACAAGTTCTGTCATGGTATTAGCCCAACACACCACATGGGAACTAGGTGCCATGCCAGGACCTTCCTTATATTGCACGGCTACATTGAACTGGATGGAAAACACGGACAATTTTTCATTGCCGCTTCGACCATCGTTCATCCAATGCGATGGTACCAACCCGGGCGGGATAAACCCTACCACCTAGTAAGTAAGGAAGGGGACCTACAGCTTAACGTGGAATCCGAACCACGGCCAGCCTCTCTCAACGGTCGAATGGTCACCCATCCAAGACCAGACCGGACCCAGCGTTGCTTAACTTCGGAGAGCGATCGCCGAAGTGTCGCGCCACTGGGCCACCGAGGCATGACGTGTTAATATAATTACAGACTTGTCCGACAGGTCGTCGACCCCGAGATGGTCCCAGCGCTTATTCCGACACTAAGTGCTTGCAGTACAGTTATGTCCTCACAGTAAAAGTCGCGCCGTGCCAGAAGCGGCGCGTAAATATGTCCTTGTACTTAGCGGCTGAAATTAGCGCCCTGAAACGACTTCGCGTGACGTCCGCATGCAGGCATTCAGCAAATCTAATTATATTATTAAATATTATAAAGGGGAAAGTTTGTAATAATGGATGGATGGATGGATGGATGGATGGATGGATGGATGGATGTTTGTTACTCTTTCACGTAAAAACTACTGAATGGATTCTAATGAAACTTTACAATAATATAGCTTATACATCAGAATAACACATAGGCTACAATTTATAAAGATATTGTTCCCATGGGCTTTAGAACTTTCACGGTGCTGCGAAAACGATGCCCGTAGCGCTACTTCACACCAGGGCGAGCGGGGCCGGGGGCGGAGACGGGAGCGGGGCCGGGGGCGGGGCGGGCGGTCCGACGGGGGCGGGTGCGGGGAGGGGGGGGCGGGTACAGCTTGGTATTTCCCGCAACTTTAGGACTACTTGGCAAAATCCTTGAGAACCAATTACTCGATTTAGATGCGGATTGTATGTACGTGTAGCCTGATTCTACTCAAAACTTATAGGCTACATAATATAACGCTTCATTACCTGAAGGGTGAGTAGAGAGTCTTAAATTCTTATAACTTGCGAACCACTAACCCGATTTATGTGCGTATTTTATCAATGTATAGGATCTCTGGGAGCAGTCAGGTTCGAGATGGGTTACTGTTTTCGATGTTGAGACTAGCTGTGGGTTGGAGTCCACGCAAAACTTACCTACATTACACGTTACTTACATACTTACTAGGTAAACAATGTTGCAGTGCAAGTGCAGAAAGGTTCTCGCGGCAAATGTTTTTTTTTTAAATAGCCACCAAACGTCAGCGAAGCTCTAAATGGGAATTATTGGATGTTTCTCATTAAATCATGCTATTTCATCTCGAACGATCTTGATTAAATTTGGTAGATCAGGATACATTGTCCTGGACCAGTTTGACCCTATTTTGGATCAGCCATGTGAGCTACTTTTTATCCATGAAATAATTTAGCCCACACTAACCCGAGCGGAGCCGGGTACCGCAGCTAGTAACACATATTTACGTCTCGGCGTTGTACTCGATAGTAAGCAAATGTTCTGTTCTCATGTCGAAGGCTATGATTGCTAGGGTTTATCCTTAGAGTAAGCTCGGTTTTTAAGAATCCTGAAAACTTTAACACACGCATTTGGCCGGTTTTTATGAAATGCTCACAGGGCAACTATTATTCACTGAGAAAAAAGTATTCTGACAGAGTGACAAAAATCACGTTGTCAGAAAAAAATTGTTAAAGCATCAAAATAAGTTGTCACTATAACGAATCGAGCTTATTTCTCAGGACAGCTTTTTGTCATTGAAACAAAGTCGTATTTGTTACTGTGACAACTTTGTTCACTGTTTGTTAGTGTAACAAAGTGGAAGTTGCGAGCGCAACAATGTCTAGTATGTTTTGCTAGAATTACTTTGTTAGATTGTATATATGGTCGACAAAATAAAGGTTGTCGTTGCAACCAATTCACTATGACGGCTCTCCAGGGTTAAAGTTTCTTTGTTGGGCCAACAATATTTTTTTCTCAGTGTTGTCTCTCTCTATAATGTATATCTCGTAAAAGAAATGGGCAGGCGTATTCAGCTGGCGTGGGCCGCCAGCCCGGAAAGATAAGAGATGTCTTCAAATCTGAGATGCCCCAGTCTCTTAAGACCAGACTGTTTGACCAATGCGTGCTGCAGGTTTTGACCTACGCCTGCGAGACATGGACGCTCACAGTTGGTACTGCACACAAGCTGAAAGTAGCCCAAAGGGCAATGGAAAGAACCATGCTCTGTATCTCAATGCGCGACCGAATGCCAAATTTGCTTATACACCAAAGCACCAAGGTCACTGACGTTATGCATAGGGTTGCTAAACTCAAGTGGCAGTGGGCAGGTCACGTATATCGCAGAGATGACCACAGATGGAACACTGAAGTCTTGATGTGGTGACCCTACACAGGGAAAAGAAGCGTCGGCAAACCGCCAGCAAGTTGGTTAGACGATATACGTCAGACAGCAGGTGACAACTGGCGAAGAAAAACAGGAGACCGCACAACTTGGCGAAGTCTGGGGGAGGCTTACGTCCAGCAGTGCACAACAAAAGACTGAAGAAGAAGAGAAGAATACTTTGTCACATATAGTACCAACTTTAATAGCTCTAACGAATGAATCCACAACTCGTCTCGATACTATTGGTAGCTGTAATGATTTTACATATGAGTATATTGGCCGCAGCTTACTTCGACGAGTCGTAAACATCTTCTGATTTATATCGTTTCTCGGGTACAAAGTCTTGATTTTATATCTCAACACCCAGCGATTGCAGCGGGCTCTTTAGTTGAGATTTTGCGAAATGTGTTTTATGTTGTATCGCGAATATGTGGTTACATTATTCACATTCGACCTATCTACTCGTGGGTGTAGTGACTAAAAAGTTAGTTTTATTTATTCAGGATGAGTTTGCATCGACTAAATAGATTTTATAAGGTTATTATGGGGGTCAAAAAAAAGTTAAAAACTTGTAAAACATCCGAATGCGACGTTGCCAACGCAAAGTAGTGCAAGCGACGCCAGACGCACGCTAGAGCTGTCACCTGTCACTAGTGAATACCGATTTGCGAATTTCACGCTAACCAAAAAAGTTAAGTTTTAGGGTTCCGTACCCAAAGGGTGAAAACGGAACCCTATTACTAAGCCTCCGCTGTCCGTCCGTCGGTCTGTTACAGGGCTGTATCTCAAATCAAATCAAATCAAATCAAATCAAATCATTTATTTGGTGCTAATGGGAATGAATCAAAAGATAGCATAACATTTCACACCTCGTCATAGAGAATACAAATAAAAATCACTATATCTTATCATTATTAAAACATTCATTATTAAATCAATAAATATTGATCCATAAAAAATAAATAAAATCTTAAACATCTGAATTGAAAAAATTTAGGTCGTAAAACGTTTTATTGAGGAGCCATTTGCTCATATTTCTTTTAAAGAGAGTTTCACTTTCCTCTAGTTGTAGATCTAGCGGCATCTCATGAACCGTAATAGGTAGTCAGCTGAAATTTTCATAGAGTGTATTTATTTTGTCGCTATAACAGCAGGTCGAAAAAAATTGCTTACTTTAAAAGTTTTTTGCTCCCATGAAAACTATGGGTTTTACCGGGTCCTCACATAAAAAGTGCCCATCTACGCCCATGGGCGAATTTTCGGGGGGCTTCAAAAACCATGCCGGCCGGTCTTTCTTCACACCATGTATGAAGGAGACTCAGGTTGTACTTTGAGAAATGTGAACAGTGAATATGTTCATTGGTAGAATTTCTTCTTAAAACCTATACAATTTTGGCGACCCTAGTACTGAGTTTTTACTAGATATTCTGTGGTTTTACTTCTTCAAGCTGTCAAAGTCAAACGCGGGCTTCCGATTTGTATGAAAACGCGCAGTGGACGTAAACCGCAACGTCGACGTATTTACGGCAACGTTGAGTAAGCTGTCAAATCGAGCTCGGACTCGCAAATGTTAGTTCGCTTAACGCCCGCTGCGCGCGCTCTTCAATTTCTCCATACATTTGAAAACGCCAGTCGATCGGTTTGCCGTAACGCCAATTTAGGTGACAACTTAGACTACCGGCTCTGATGGCGAACTATGAAATGTATCGTCCATTCCCTATTCAACGTTCTTGAATCCATTCGTTTGATGATAAGAAGTTGATTCTTCCTATCTGGTGAGACACCTATATATTTCTATAAAGGGGATAAGTTCAACTTTCTCTGTTTTTTTATTTGCCAACTTAGTTGGATCTCGGTAAGGCGTTTTAGTGCCAAGTTCATGGTAAGAAACTGTCTTAGTGCTACTTGAAACCTCGCCCACTTAGCAATTTTTAGTCGATTTAGAGCTTCGATGCAAGCACTTTGGCTGTGGTCCAAGCTACCGTCACAGAGAAGAAGAACACACTCTGAAGAGAACACTCTTATCTTGGAAAAGCTTAATCTATACATTGTCTAGCGTTTATTTATATTTTAAGTGCTCATTTCGCGTTAGTGCCTAAATCTCCGGAATGCGCTCGTAAATATACATTTTCACCGGCACAATTCTAAAGATTTTGTAACGAGATTAACTAGACAAAAACATTTTCCGAAAGGGAGATAAATGTTTTAATATAAGGGTGTAACAAAACACTCCAAAGTTGTGTTGTATTACTTCAAGCGTTTCTTCTTAGTAGGATATTTTATCAAGTTCTAGGCATAAATATCTACATTCTGTCGGTATAAGATTTCATAATAACAACAATAAAACATCTTAAGGCGCTAGGACTAGCCAACTACTCGCGCCATACAAATGCACTTTTTAACAAATTTAATAATATGTAGTGAAACGCTTCAGCAAATCCAAATAGAACTCCAGACTGATAATGGATTGTTAATATTTTTTTATTCCATCATTTATTTAAATAATAATAAAAATAAAAAAGTTGATTTTTCTCATTAGAAATCTGAAAGTAATTCGATTTCTAGATATAAGCAAAAACAGCATATATGCATAAACAAAAAATACCATTTGCTTTTAGATTTCTACATTTAGTCAAAAAAGTTCGGAAATGGACACCGTTTCCGCAATGTATTTTGTATAGAAAAAGGAAACATACATTAACGAAAATAGGTCGATTCCTAGACAAGGAATCATATATTGTAAGAATGACACTTATAATCGTCAGACTTAGTTAGTTAACTTGGGGTGCCTCGTCTAACTTTGCGATTTGGCTAGTACCAGGGCCTTAATCTTTAATGGCAGCTTCCGAAATATTATTATTAAAAAAAATTATTATGTGTACCTGAAAACATCATAAGGTCGACAATAGTTACAACACAGGTCATGATTGTTGGTAGCGGCAAGCTGTTGGCAAAGATTGATAAGAGTAATCTCCCACCTATCCAATACAATGGTATTACTATACCCTATAGTTCAAGGGTTAAAAATTTAGGTATTTTCTTTGACGAGTCACTATCTTGGGTTTATCATACGGGTCAAGTCTGCAGGAAAATATATGGAGCCATGCACACTCTCTGGCGTCTCAATCGCCTCATACCAATCGAAACTAAAATCAAGTTGGTTCAGTCGCTAATTCATCCTATATTAGACTATGGTGACATCTGTAATCTTAACCTAAACGAGGAGCTTCTAGACAAACTAGATCGCTTGCTTAATTATGGAATTCGTTATATCTTTGGTTTGAGGAAGTTTGATCATATATCCACCTATCGTGCGAAACTAAAATGGCTTAATATTCGCCAGAGGCGTAATATGCATGTTCTCTCTCTTCTTTACTTAATCTTAAATGATCCCAAATCCCCTTTTTATCTTAAAGAACGCTTCAAATATCTCTCTTTTCATGGTGTACCACTTAGGTCTGCTGATAATCTCCTGCTCCTTATTCCGTCACATTCTTCCTCTGCTTATTCGGGTTCTTTTACAGTTCACTCAGCACGATTGTGGAATCAATTGCCTCTTACTATTAGGGAAAGTGCTTCTTTGTCTATTTTTAAGGTAAAATTAAAATCTTGGTACTTGAAATGTAATAACAATGAAATCAATCAAATATTTTCTGTTTATATAGTTTTAAGTTATCTAATGTTTTCTAAGTGTGATTATGGTGCTTAGTTTTAAGTAATTTATTGTTTCTTGCTACCTCTTAATATATTTTCTAATATTAAGGTTAGCTGTTAGAGATTGCCTTTGGCAATAAGCTCGCCTTTGCATACTATCTAATAGTTGTAAGCAATAAAGAATATTTTCATTTCATTTCATTTTCATTTCATTTCAGTTAACCGCTAACCCTGAAACCTTATGTCGTTGCTCGGAAGCTGGAAAGAGCACCCGTAATGGCATTTGTATGTTTTGTTCTGTTTACCGCCCAAGCGCGAGTCGGACTCGCACGCGAAGGGTTTCGTACCATCCTACAAGATAAAAAAAATCACGTTTTTTTTGTATGGGGTCCTTAGTTTGTTTATTTTTAAATTTTACCAATTGGTTGTTATAGCGGCAAAATAAATTTCAGTTTCAGTTTCTTTGTTTCCTCCATCAGATTGTATTACACACTCGGATTCGTTAGTTTTTTTTCCTGTCGGTACGATTACTTCTGGCGAAGAAGAGCCGACAAGAAACTTCGCCAGGTTGGTCATTGCATTTTTTTTCCATCGATACTTACACACATTTTCACAAATACTCACTCTGTTAAAATTCATTACGTACATTCGTATTACGGTTCATAAGATACAGCCCTGTGACAGACGGACGGACGGACAGTGGAAGCTTAGTAATAGGCTTCCGTTGGTACCACTTGAGCACGGGATCCTAAGAAAACAAATACCACTTTGAATACGATTTCTGGACGGAAAGAAATGTTCTGTCACTTCACGTGAGCCTACAGTCAGTCAGTCAGTCAGCGTGTTTGCGTCCACTGCTGGACATGCGCCTCTCCAATTTTCCTCCAGTCCTCCCGGCCTTCAGCGGTACGGAACCACTGCTTTCCGCCGACGCACTTGATGTCGTCGTCCCACCTGGCGGGTGGTCTTCCCACACTCCGTTTTCCTGTCCACGGTCGCCAGTGTAGGACACGGTTACTCCAACGGTCGTCGTCTCTTCGGCTGACATGACCAGCCCACTGCCACTTGAGCTTAGCCACCCGGTGTCCAATATCGACTACTTTGGTACGTCGGCGGATTGCCTCGTTGCGTACCATATCCCGTAGCGATATTAGCGTAGCCCACATCGTGTCCCAATTATCCACCCGTTGCTGCTGTTGTTGGTGCTTATTGTCCGTTAATTGTCAACGCCGCAGACGCGTCCGTTCGGTTAACCGACACACTCGTACGGTTAAATGAAACTGCGAGATCGCGCACGCTCTATTTTCTCTGCTCCGCCGGCGGCCATGTTTTTGTTTGTGTTTTTCGTTATGCAGGTCCCGGCCATTGTTAGAGTTTGGCTTTGTTATTATTTTGAGAGGATTATTTTGAAGTTTTCCTTTCGTTCCATTCAGACCGCAGACTGAATACTAGTGTACTCACCGTGGTCCAAAATGCTTTCAAGTATACTCGTGTTACATTTAAGCATTCGGAGTTGTCGACTTTGTTTAAATGCTTTTGTTCAGCAACTCAGGAGTGCTTTAATTAAAGGTTTAAATTGCTCCCCAATCAGAGCCAATTAATATTGGCTTCACTTGTGCCCACTTTCACCGTACCCTTTCCGAGAGGTAAGTACATTTATGCTGACTTATAATCTCGAGGCATCGCGATCAGCTAAATAGATACGCGAGCGGGAAGTCACTGGAGCGAATGTTTGATTCAATACAGTCAGTTCCGAGGAAATCGGAATATATTCCCGTTGTCGTTTGACGATGAAAATGTCGTTAGTAATTGGTTATGGTGCTGTCTCTACAACAAACACAAAAACAACAATCGTTGTTATTAATATTATGTCTTCCTACAGAACCAATACGGTAAAACTAACTAAATAAGTAAATAAATAAATAAATAGATAAGTAAATAAATTATTTACTTATTTATTTATTTACTTATTTAGTTAGGTAAATAAATAGATAAGTAAATAAATTATTTACTTATTTATTTATTTATTTACTTATTTAGTTAGTTTTACCGTATTGGTTCTGTAGGAAGACATAATCGTTAGTAATTGAAATTTCACGACGCTGTTGGAATTGTTTCAGGTGATTTTGAAATTGTAATTGGCATTTTGGAATTTTGGGCTAAAATTTCCAAATGAAATTCTATTTATAAATATTTCGAGCCCACAGGCAGTCCAGTGTGATTTCAGTTCCTTCTACAACTCGTTTTCTACCTTAAGGCTGTTCCGACTCATATTAAGTTGTTTGCACACATAACGCAAAAAGTATTGCACTTTAAGCCACGAATTAATAATAAAAGTTTAATATAGTCATATTACTTGCAGCGAAAACAATTTCACAATATCAGGATGATTGGTTTTGTTACAATTTATTTAAATACGATTTTTATTTAACAGCGCCATCTAACGGTGTAAAACTTCTAATCGGCAATTACAACGAAACCATTAAGCCTGAAATTGTGAATATGTTTTCGCTGCAACTACTATGGCTATATTTAATATTTTTGACGAATTCGTGCCTTAAAGTGCAATACTTTTAGCGTTCTGTGTAAAAAAAACATTGTATGGGTCGGAACATCCTTAAACAAATATTCGATAGACGCACGTAGTTTTCTTGGGGATATAAACTTCTGTATAAAAAAATATTTACTTTAAAATCTTCTTCATAATTTCTTTATTTAAAAAAAAAATTTAACAGGTTCTCAAAACAGCCGCAACTTTGTCGATACAGCCAGCACCAAGGCCTGGCTGTATCGACACCAAATCCAAGATTCCGCCCGTCTCCCATCCCGCTAATCCTTGACCCGAATCCCCCGAAGCGTATCGTATAGTCCTGAAGACTGAAGGACTAATTAATGGTCTCATCCTGAACTTAGGTGTATCCGGTTTCGATATCATTTGCATATCCGAGCCGTTTTCTTGCTCAACAATGCCGGCCGTGGTGTATGCTTGTCTCTCGGGTGTACTGGTTGACAGAAGGATACTTCCATTGAACATTGTTTGATCGGGAAAATTGCTTTAGGTTGAAGATTGAGGCATCGGAACTGGGTTAGAGCTTAAGGCGCCGATACTGGTCAAAAGTAAAGTAAACCTCAGATTTTTTCTGAGGTTTACTGATAGACTAGGAGGTCGCGACAAAAATGGTAACGATAACGGAAATGGCTTAAACTGGGTTCACAGGATAAACACCATCCCTCTGAATCTAAATGTGTCGGTCTGCCTGCGCCAAGTGATTGCGTTGCCTAGATAAGGCGCCTGAAAAAATACTTAGGGCGATAAAAAAATATAATAGGTCGGGGAAAAAGTCTTTTCGCATTATAGTATGTATGAACTTGTAATAAAATCTCTTTGGCTATACTATTTGTATCTGGCTGGTTTTGGTATCATTGAAAGTTAAAATTTTAAAGAACATAATTCCAAATTCAAATTAGGAAAATGTGTGATTCTCATTTGTTTTTCGTACTGTCAAAATGAGTGAATCTAATGAAGAAATTCGATACATTTTAAAATTTTACTACAAAAAAGGTAAAAATGCAACGCAAGCCGCGAAAAAAATTTGCAATGTTTATGGACCTAGTGCAGTGTCTGTGAGAGTAGCACAAATTTGGTTTAAGCGTTTTCAATCCGGAAATTTTGATGTCAAAGATGCACGTCGCTCTGGTCGCCCTATTACGGATAAAATGGATGCCATTTTTGAAAAAGTGGAGCAAGATCGGCATATCAGTAGTTACGACGTAGCTGAAGAACTAGGAATTGACCACAAAACAGTTTTGGCGCATTTGAAAAAAACTGGGTACACAAAAAAGCTCGATATTTGGGTACCTCACGAGCTCACTGAAAGAAACCTAATGAACCGTGTACTCATTTGTGATTCTTTATTACGACGTAATGAAACCGAACCATTTTTGAAGAAGCTGATAACTGGTGATGAAAAGTGGATCACGTACGACAAGAACGTGCGAAAAAGGTCGTGGTCAAAGGCCGGTCAAGCTTCACAGACTGTGGCGAAACCCGGGTTAACTCGCAACAAGGTGATGCTGTGTGTGTGGTGGGATTGGAAGGGCATTATTCATTATGAGCTGTTACCACCAGGCAGGACCATCGATTCTGAACTCTACTGCGAACAACTGATGAGATTAAAGCAAGAAGTTGAGAGAAAGCGGCCGGAATTAATCAACAGAAGGGGTGTGGTTTTTCATCATGATAACGCTAGACCTCACACATCTTTAGCCACTCAGCAAAAACTAAGAGAGTTTGGCTGGGAGGTGTTAATGCATCCGCCGTATAGTCCTGACCTTGCACCTTCAGATTTCCACCTGTTTAGGTCTCTTCAGAATTCTTTAGGCAGTGTCAGGTTAACATCACGAGAGGACTGCCAAAACCACTTGTCGCAATATATTGATCAGAAGTCCCAATATTTCTATAGCAATGGGATCATGTCCCTACCTACAAGATGGCAAAAAGTTATCGAACAAAATGGTACCTACATACTTTAGTTAAATGTAAATAAACCATATTAAAAAATGTTTTGAATTTTCTTAAAAAATGCGAAGAAACTTTTTCCCCAACCTATATGATAGGTAAATAGTTACAAATAACGAAGCATGAAATAAACAATACATATTTGCGTAGTAATACCCAAACTGAACAAATATTTAGTTGCATTTCGTAGCTATACGCGATTATATGTATTTAACTTTAGGTATTTTAAAGTATTCAATTAAGAAATCGACTGGTTATTGTTGTGAAGCCGATCTAGCTAATGCAACCACTTGACGCAATCAGACATCAGAAGCAGTATTAAGCTCAGAGGGTTGGTCTCTATCCTGTGAACACAGATTCAGCCATTTACCTTATCGTGACCAAATTGTCGTGAACTCCCGAAATATGAGGCTCAGTTACAAATCGCGTTTTTCAAATATATTATTACTCTTCTATAGATTGTTTTTTCCCATTTTTTACGGAACCGTACCCAAACGATGTCACCGGGACCCTATTACTAAGCCTCCTCTGTCCGTCCGTATCTTATGAACAGTAATCGGTAGCCAGGAGAATTTTTCAAAGAGTGTATTTATATTGCCGCTGTAAAAAGGAGCAGCAAAAAATTAAATAAAGTTCTTAAGAAATGTGATTTGTTTGCATAAAATATTGTACGATGGTACGGAACCCTTCGTGTACGGGCGGTTTTAATTAAAATACCGTATTTTTTTGTGCATAAACATATTTGATTCATTCAGTTCCATTTGGACTTTTGGCGTATAAGTACACATTATTACATTTCCCTAAATATATATTTGTATAACACCCCAGCACCTTAAGGTAAAAGGTAGATCTGTCTTGCGCGATCTCCGGATTACTTTATTAAATCGTTGTCGTTGTAAGTAATTAGGTAAACTTAGCTCAACTGTGGTCCGTCATCCTGATAGCTCTAATCTTATAAATTAGGTCAGTCTATCTTTATTGTAAAGTTGGCCAGTGCTAAAGCGGTCTCAGCTGCATGAGCCTCTTAAGAGAGTAAATTGTTCGTGTCGGCCCATACAAAAAGGAAAGCTATTTCTTAATCCATTTCTTAACAAATTTGGTTGGAATTATTCCAACCATTATTTTTTTTACTGTAATAATAAATGCTATAAATGATAAGAAACATTTTGAATTAAAAAGTATGCAAAATTAAACAACGTTTAGCTCCATCATTTACGAAATAAATTAATTTATGAAAAGATAGGAAATTAGCTACTATTGAGATTATCGCGGTCGTTAGAGATGTTTGAAAAATCTTACGGCTTTTCACGCGGCAGGAAGAGACATTCTCCGACGTTTCGAGCTAATCATTCAGCCCGTTGTCAAGGAGGCATCCGCCACGTTTGTACGCAGCAGACGACTCTACTAGGATTTAAAAAAAACATTTCATAAAAAAAAAAAATCGGAAATGTTTTGATGTAGAAAACCATTCTTATTCGTTTTTGCAATCTAGTATCCATCTCTCTCTATTCCATAAATGTTATATCTTCAAAAGTTTTTAATGAGCATATAGATCTAATTTTTTTTTTTTATGCGACCTGACATGGATCCATGGCTAATACCACACAACTACCGTTATGATATTAGCCCAATACACCTCATTCCCGAAGGAATTTGGTGCCATGCCAGGACCTTCCCTTTATGAGCTCGGCTACATTGAACTGGATGGAAAACACGGACAATTTTTCATTGCCGCTTCGACCATCTTTTCATCTAATGCGATGGTACCAACCCGGGCGGGCATAAACCCTACCACCTAGTAGGGGAAGGGGACCTACAATTTTACATGGATTCCGAACCATGGAGCAGCTCGCATTCGTAACGAAATGCACTTATCGAACTCGGAAAGAGAAAGACAGTGGTGCATGTCGGTATTGAACCCAGGTCTCTGATACGCTAGGCCAGTCCCCGCGCCACTAGGCTACGAGAATTGGTTCGTTAAGGTTTATGAAGTTCGAAAGAAAAAAAACTAAAATCTGTAAACACTGCAAAGACACAACAGAAAAATACAGAAACAGAGGTTCATAGCATTGAGTTAAATAAAAAAATAACTAACTCAATGATTCATAGTGATCTTGCCATCCACTTTATCACCAAAATAATTCCGTTAAAACGCTCGCAGTCGGTAGGTACTTGCGAATGGGGCGAGTCCTCCGCAAACTGTGTAGTGACGTGCGGCGACGTTGACAAATTCAGTCACTCGACTTGGGGTTCCTTGCGGTGTCACCTGTCACTCGGATGGCGGACCGAGGATGCGGTCCCTGCGGGATACGTTTATGCTCCTTCGCGATAGCTCAATTTATTTATTTATGGTTACTGTGAATTCATTTAAAAATAACGCAGGCGTCTCGATATCTCATATCTCGTTAACATGCTGCCTCACGTGGCAATGTGCAGGGAATTTGGCAACTCGAGTATGCAAATGGCCGATCTTTTTTTATGCGACAAGCAAAGAAGCGGCAGTGACTGCTTACATGCTGCCCTACTGCCGCCGCTCGTCCGGTAAGAATCTGTGTAGGTAATAGGTTTTGTGTTTCTGTCTATAACTATGGCGAATATGTAATAATTAAAATTGAGATTTATTGGAACCTACTATGAAAAATCAAAAATATTCAAAATGGATCAAATACAAGGATCCAATAGTTTTGTATGCATAGAAACCAAAACGATAGCTTAATAAAATTAGATGTAACATAAATAAACACATTTAAAATGTATATTCTACTATGAAACACAATTTCGACATTATGTAAATAAGTAGGTACGTAAAACAGAACGTGAAAAACGTGAAAAAAATTATGGAATGGGAAATATTTTTATCATGCTCTTGGTATTCAGCAGTATTTGGCAATTACATTTTATGGAATATATTATGGAGATATACATTTGTATGCTTAGATTGATACGTTTAGATACCATTATTAGAGTTTTTAAACGTTTTAGATACTGGCGCCATCTATATTTCGTAGAAATAGCAAGCGTTGTGAATTTGTCGATAACCCGCCACCTAAACTGGCCCGTGTGCTAGTATGGCTGTCTTATGTGTGACATTTGGTATCGTGGCGAAATTTATTTTGTTTATGTAACTTTCGGTAGGTACTCAAATAATCGTATATAGATAAAAAAAAATATCGATTGCTTTCTTAAAGAATGTTTGCACTGTGCACGAGTGAAACGTTCATACGTGCGGCTAGCGAACGCACAATCGAAGCAATCCAGGTGTTTTCGAGTCGCCTTTTCCTTCGCTGAAAGCCGCACCGGCATGCTCTTCTAAGGTGCCACCAATTCGTGGTACGACACTAACGGCTGCCTGTGTTAATGAGCTGTGATGCGACGCGTATGATGTAGAAGCCAAAAACCTATCCCCACAAATGGGGGCTAATGTTGCTCAATGTTGCTGATATTGTTTATTGGTTGTTGACCCAACCGACCACTGTGTTGCCCGTGTTGTGTTATATGAAACCACGTTCTAAACGGCCGACATATGATGTTGGCTCGTAGGATAATGCACTTAAAACGGTAGGTCCCCGTCCTTATACTTACAAGGTTAATCGCGCCCAGGTACCATCGCAATAAATCAATGATGGTAGAAGCGTCGATGCAAACGTTCTGTGTTTTCCATTCAGTGCAATTTAGCCGTGCAAAATACGAAAGGACCTGGCATGGCAGTAAATTTTCATATTAACGTTACATAAATGAAATAAAACTTTTGGTAGATACCATCGGTCAAACAAAGTCGCTGTCTGCATTTTTGTTAAAATCAAACGTAAATTGGCAGCCAGAAGAAAATATTAATACCAAATAAATGTTTGCGCTGTTACCAATTATAATTTTATTTAAGTATGAAATTGTAGAAGTCGCATTTAGTATGAATATCTCAAATAAAAAAAACGCTTTTAGTATCGTAAAATCGGATACAAACCAAATTATATTATCCGTTCTGATTTCGGCTTTGAGAGTTTTACAGATATATCGATCCACATAATCGTCAGGTCAAATGATGTATTTAATTATTTTGATGAAAGAATAAGACATTCTGCCTGAATACCAATCAATAATTTTGTCTGGAGACTCGAAGTATTATTAGATTTTTAGACAAATTTTCGGATAGAATCCACTTAGCCAAAAGGCCAACGAATCGGCCTTATTTTAATTGGCTAATGGTCTTCTCTACACAAATTCCAATAATGTTCAAAAGGGAAATATTTAATTGGATACCTAAATATCTACCTAATTGGATATCCATTTCTAAGTTCAGATAAATGGAAAGGATACCTTGCCAGAATTACTCACCAGGCTTTCATAACTTGATCTCAACATAAGAACCATTTGAGATTGCCCCGTGGGAAACATGCCTCGGCTTTAGTACACCAGGTTCGAGTTTATGAAAATCACTAGAATTACTAAAATAATCATATTAATCTGAGGTTTGCAAAGACATCTACATTGAAACATGGTTTTCACATTTTGAAAATAACCTAACCTAAAATAATTTATCTGAAGATTCGCCTGAATCAGGATCCGAAACTGGGACCTTTGGATTAGATGACCACTCGTCTCCCTTTGAGCTATCAAGATAATTGCATCAGCCAACGAATTCCTCGATTAAATTCGCACAATACTCCCCCTGTTGACTACTGTATGGTATTGTTTAACCTCAAACTAATGAAATAACGGTTATGTCGTATACATACAAAATATAAAATAATCTTAGTTAATTAATGTCCCGAGATTGACCTTGTAATTTTGGGGACTTTTCGCTTCCAATTAGGGCACGACTTGAACGAAATCATCTCTCGTTTAAACAATTTTAGTCGCCGGTCGCAAAAAGTCAATTAAATCAATTAATTTTGCGTCGCTCCCCAATATTTAAAGGACTATCCGTGAGTCCTACACTTTCTAGTGCCACCGATCTTAATGAAACAGACAATTTATCCGCTGAGCTATAAAATGTAACCCTCATGATTTCTCACACGTAATCTTCCGGGAGTTCACGACCTTTTTGGTCACGATAAGGTAAATGGCTGAATGTGGGTTCACATGTTAGAGACCAACCCTCTGATGCTAAAATATGTATATTTGTAGCGGCTCGTAGCCTAGTGGCGCGGGGACTGGCCTAGCGTATCAGAGGCCCGGGTTCAATACCGACTTGCACCACTGTCTTTCTCTTTCAGAGTTCGATAAGTGCATTTCGTCACGAATGCGAGCTGCTCCATGGTTCGGAATCCATGTAAAACTGTAGGTCCCCTTCCCCTACTAGGTGGTAGGGTTTAAGCCCGCCCGGATTGGTACCATCGCACTGGATGAAAAGATGGTCGAAGCGGCAATGAAAAATTGTCCGTGTTTTCCATCCAGTTCAATGTAGCCGTGCTCATAAAGGGAAGGTCCTGGCATGGCACCTAATTCCTTCGGGAATGTAGTGTATTGGGCTAATATCATAACGGTAGTTGTGTGGTATTAGCCATCCATGTCAGCAGCGGGAGCACAAATGAAAGTGGACACTTGTCGAGCTAGAGGGATAAGAAATTTTGTCGAGGATATTTATCCACTGTGATATCACAAATGGGGAGCTCGATTAATTTATCGAGATCGAGTGTTAACTCGATAGAGAGTGGCAACACCCACCGTTGTGTCCACAAGAAATGTCACTTTAAACCTCCCGACCCTGGCTGTGTTCGCGCAGGCTGCTCCATGATAACTATTCAGTGCAAGGAGCAAGAAATAGCGTTTTACAGAATAGCGGCGAACAAAATGCCATTTCCTGCAAATCGCCTACACCTAAGTTATTTCGAATTGAATTTCGTATAGATGCACAATTAAGTACGTTTTAATGAATGTAGATAAAAAATGCTTGGTTTAGCGCATTTGCCTTGTTAGATTAGAAGGATTGTAGTTTATCTAATGTCAATGTGACGTTAATCTGTGCACTTTTTTCGTTTTCCCGTTCAGCTGGAGCGTTACTCTAAGCCGTTCCGCCTGATTACTTCCTTTAACGGAAAGTAAAGGATGGAGTGGAAACGTCTTTGCCCAAACAAACCCATCCATCTTTCGCTCTTATTACCGCTTTTCCCATGTCTTTGAACCATGAAAACGTTAAGAAACGCCTGTGCCATCGCCACTACATAGGCACATATTCGTAACACGAACAAACACCTCCTTCTAGGATTTAACACACCCTCTCGGTGGTGGTGACAAAATTATCCTCAACAAACGTCAAATTAGTAGGATTACATTTATTTGTGCTTCCACAAATGGACAAAATTTATTCTTTGTCGAGATTTGTCTATGGTCTGGGTTTATTTTGACAACCTCACTCGACATAACATTGTTTATGCTATCAGTTGGCGACAAGTGTCCCGCACACAAGATAAAGACTATGTACGTAAGTTTGTCGGCCAGATAAAATTATTTGTGCTCCCGCTGCAGGTCGCATAAAAAACAATGTCGGTCTGCCCGTGCCAAGTGGTTGCGTTTTCTAAATTGGCTATATAAAATAGATGCTGGTATGTAGCTGCTGATGAATATACTGATTATCTGGAAACATTGATACCTATTAATTATACAACAATAACCAGACGGTTACTTAATTAAATACTTAAATATACCTAAAGTTATATATATAACCTAAATCGCCTATAACTACTAAATGCAACCAAAGATTTGTTCAGTTTTTGTATTGCTAAGCAAGTATGTATTGATACTTTCAGGCTTCGTCATTTGCATCCTTATCATATGTATTTTTGTCACCATACCTACTTTTTCAGGCGCCTTATCTACGTAACGCAACCACTTGGAGCAGGCAGACTGACACATTTAGCTTCAGAGGGTTGTACTTTATCCCGTGAAGCTAGTTTCACCTATTTACGTTATCGTTACCATTTTTGTCGCGACCTCCTAGTCTATAACACGTGTGTTAGCATCATCAGAACGTTACGTTTTCATTCCGGCCAGGATTTTTATAGTGAATTTGCCTGATCGGAGGCCGCACGGAAATTATGTTATCGTATATGGAACAGGGCCTGTGACGGCATATTCGGAAATTTAATTGCATGAAAATATTGACTTTTTGACAATTAGACCCGCTGCATTACTCCCCGTGTGGAAAACGACTAAGTGGTAGGGGTGACGCTGCCCGGGTGGGGTACCATCGCATTGAATGTACGATTATCGAAGCGGCAATGACAATTATCCGTGTTTTCCATACAGTTCAATATAAGAAAGTTCCTTGCACGACACCTAGTTCCAATGAAGGTGTGTTAGACTAATTTAACTAGTGGCTCTCTGATCTGTGGAACTCGCGAGTCTGTCCTTGGCTTAAAACTAAATAAATGTTCACCGCGCACTTGAAAACCAAATCTTATTATTTTCCTTGTATTTTTCTCACTTAGGGTTGCGACCTGTAGAGAACAGGACATGCGGACAGCCGGACAGGCTACAGCTTTGTTACCCATTAATTTAAAATTCTTATATCATTAGTAAGCGCGGCGTTATAAAACTGTCCTCGAATGCAGCATGGTATCTCGCTGCGCAAGGAGTAATTTTCGGAGCCTGAAAATCCACTACCAGCTATGGAGATTCACGTAAATTAATTTGTACTTATAAATATATAAATGTTCCAAAACATTAAAAATATCCTTAATACCGTAACGTGTGAACATCCCCGAAGTTTACGTCCTGTAATCACTGCAGAGTTGCACTTCACCAGCCGTCACTGATCCACGGAATCACGGAGAGATCTGCTCCCAGCAGCGACAGTTAACTTTTATTGAAGCTACTTTGTGCAGACACTGCCGTATCGAGGCGGGAAGTTAACACGAAATTGTTGCGATGTTCCAATTGCGACTTTGATGCGACTGAACACTTAAGGTGAGCCCGTAAGCATCTAAGAATCATGCTCCCCGTACAAACGTAGTTTACTAATAATTTGGAAACCACTGTTCAAATTTGCATGATATTTGGGACTTAATATCAAGAAACAGATATATATGTCTGCACGTGTTTGCCTTTTGGAAAAATGTATCCTGTGTCACACAAACGAGAAAAGAAAATTTGTATGAAGATTTTCTTTTGCCTGTCATTTGAACTGCTTTAGATTTTTCGGAAAAACAAAAACATGCAGACACAGATATTTATGGTCGAATATTAGATAGCAAATACCAAGCAAATTGGAACAGCGTTTTTTAAATGATTAGTAAACTATGTTTGTATGGGGAACAGAGCTTACGGGCCGTTCTTAAGGTGGGGCGTAAGCATCTGAAAATTACCCTCCCCGCACAAACGTAGTTTACTAATAATTTTAAAACCACTGTTTCAATTTGATTGATTATTGGTATCTACATAAGATCAGGCAACAAATTTTGATGCCTGCACATTTTTGTACCATCGAAAAATGTATCCTTTGTCAAATTACAGAGAAAAGAAGAATTTGTATGAAAAAAAGAAAGACGTACAGATACGGATATACGTTGCTAGATATTAGATGAAGAATACACTTGAAGAAATGGCCCCCGTGATGATACATTTTATAATCTTCATTATTTTGCCCGCAGCCTCTAGTTTTTCTTCAACCTTCCTGCTCAAAATTATATGCTTTAGCTTATACATTTATAGTCTCACTTTGAAATTCTATAAACTTTAAAATATATCGAATACGTTTAAACATTTGGAAAATAAAACATTTGGCCACAGGTTTAGTGTTAAAATCCTATATTTTAAACAAGCTAGTCGATGTAGCTGCTATTTCTGTAGGCCTGTTTCATGAGGCTGTGGTCACACTGAGCTTAGGGGTTGTTTTGGTAATGGTTAGTCCTTCAACGTATTATGAAAGCAATATATTTTACCTTAAAATTAGTTAATCCTGTTACGTACTGCTACTAGTATTGGTACTGCTTTCACGTAGTAGAAATACTGATACTACTTATTTGAGTTGTCGTTCTATTAATTCCACCGAATCTTTTTCAGCACATTCTGCCTATGAAATTTTTCCAATGTTGCATGTAACTAAGCGACTTCGAAAACAACGACGCAATGGCCCAAAGCATGGTCTGGAAACATCTCGTTGTAGAGACGACGGGGTGACAGGCCATGCGTCACGAGCTGGTCCGCCGATCGCGTAGCCAACCGATGTCATGTCATCGGAATTAACTCCGTTGCGTATACGTCTCTAGTGGCTAATAATTCACAGTTGCTCTCGGTGAGCCTTCTACCGTGACATGGCGCCCGTTCCTCGAAGTTTCCGGTGACAAGTTTGACAAACACGTTGACTAGTGTAGTAGTAGGCGACGGTTGTGCAGGCGAAAAAAGAAAAAGAAGTGCGATATTTTTCATATGCACCCATAGGCTTAGAATGTAGAGACATACAGAGTCAACTGACTGATGAGACAAAAATCATTTCGTACAAAATGTACTGAAATTTGTTTTTTTACTCAAAACATTTCTAAATCGTTGTGTAGCTTCAAAAAAATGATCTGAACATATGTTTTAAGGTTTATTTTGAAATATCGAGGAAAAGTTACGAAAATTGATCGACAAAAAATCAGTGGGTCACCCCTCATTTACCATCAAAAAAGGTTTTTTTTCTGGTTTTTTAACTCCCGTTCACTAAACAATCTATAAATGCACAGGTCACCATGCGTCTCTTAAGGAAAACTAGAGAAATCATAAAGATTTCACAAAAAAACACATCACATTCCATGAGCGTGACTCCAATGTTTTGATAACGATTTCAGAAGTGGTCTCATCGGGCAGATGCGTTCCATCTCCCTCCAACTCACGGTAGCGGTACTTGAGTTGACGTCTCACTCCCAGGCTTTGTTCATCTTATAAGCACAGCGCGCTAGGCTTGGTCTATATATGCACACATCGATGTGTCACATTCAAAACGCCTTGAGTAATAGTCTGCGCTCTTCCCTCAGCCCAGCTCCTCGGCACTGACACACGTCGCAGCCATAAGGTTTTGTCCAGCATGGGCAAACGTCACAGGTAGCTTACTGTCTGTCCTTAGCGGCCAGCGCACTGCTGTAATATGTCGTATTGTTTTCTATTGTTTAAGCAAGTTTATTTTGTACGTTAATTAAGAACAAAAATTGAGGCATCAAGGGAAAATCGTTCGAGCGTGACCGTGAGAGTTCCGTCACTGCTGGATATGGACGTAGGGCCTCAAGATGATTATTTTAACGTAAATAAGATCGTTCAAAAAATCACAGAGCAAGGGATCGTTTGCTAAAACTGCATCTCCGTCCAGTAGTTCCATACGTCATAGACGTTTTCGGTCATGGCGAGCATGTTTCATGCAGTATGTTGCGTATACTTTGCCTTTAAGTTATCTATACGTAATATAATATAGCTCAAGAGTTGTTTGTTCTTTTTTTGTTTGAACGCGCCAATTTATGAATCTACCAGTCGGATTTTAAAGAAATGTTTTGAATTTGATAGTCGAATTCTTGAGGAATGTTATCACGCGACGACCCTTAGTCAAAAAAAGTTAGAAGGAACACTAAGCAAAACGGAAGTAATAGCGCGGGTGGGCGATGCGAATGGGTGGATCTCGCCGAGGGCACATTCTCCCGGGCTACGCTCGGGTGATCGTCCAAAGCGAAATGGGTCCGAACTAGGGTTGCCATCGGTCCGGGTTTCCCCGGATTTGTCCTAGCTTAGAGGGCATCCGGGGAGCGTCTGGGCGGGGCTTCATTTGTAGTCCGGGTTTACAAATTTAAAGTTTTTACTATCAGAAGCCTTATTCTGCTAATTGATAACTGCGCGCGTTATGTTAGTGTTTTCTCAAAACCGCATGTTTCGCGCGAAATGGTATTCTACTAGCGCAGTTTGCAAAACGCATGCGCAAACTCGTAACGCGCGCTCATGTTCTCGTGGGCCGTGTGTTTTGCCGAATACTTGCGGTTTTGAGAATTCTATTTGTCAAATTCGGAGCATCGCATCGCCGAACTTCGAATATCACTTTTCTACATTACGTTGGCATATCGCTGTCTCTTTCTTTTCGTATGTCATATTTGAGTGAGAAAATAACTGTCATAATCGTGACAGGTTATTTTACCCTGTAGGCGGCGCGCAAGACAAACCACTCCATAGACAATAACAAAACGCGTGTGTGAATTAGCTGAATACCGATTTTTGGAAACCGCACTCGAAAGTTAAGCGTGTTATGTTTGACGGAAACATAACTTATACGGAATGGTTTGAAATTGGACAAATAGCAGAATCGGGCTTCAGTATCTAACTGATTTGTAAATTTGTAAATTTGTAAAACAATTTTCAACGAACTGTAATAATATTCTATTTTATTAGGTAAATACATTAAAATTGATGACAAAAGATCACTAAATTTGATTTTAAGGTCTGAAAATAAATAAAAGGTGATTAATGATATTTTAAACTGTTTTTTTATTACACTGACTGTTTAAAAAAACCTGTTGACATGTCCGGGTTCTGGGCTATAAAATCCGAGGTTTTCACGCGTATTTTCACGTCTTGTCCTGGTTGCCAAATTTCAGAGATGGCAACCCTAATCCGAGTGAAGCCAAGGCTGTCGAAGTGACCTGGAGATGTTTATATCACCGTCCGAGGAACAGTGCCGCGGCGGACGTAAGTAAATAATAGAAATAGGGTAGCGGCAGAGGTCGCTTCCCGGCTCGCCGGGTCGTATCTCCTTATCTCGCTGCCGCCGTGCCGTCGACGCCGCTCATATCATTACGTCCCGCACGCGAGGGACAAGTCCGGACCGGCGCCGCGGCGCGGCGCGCGTGGTTGATAGTGAAATGGAATGAAATGAAAAATGAAATGAAAAAATACTTTATTTGCAGCCATACGGTACAAAAAAGCGGAAATTAATGCGATAAGGCATTCACTACCATTCAACCTTAGAGATGTAGGAGAGGTGCAGTGAGGCGGGCAAAAAAATAAACGTAAAACAAAATGAATTAGCGAAAATATTAACTAACCTAAAAATAAGGATTTATATATTAAAATAAATTACATACAAATATGTACATACACTTAAACATATTAATAGGTATAAGATACAAATACACAAATATTATTTTAGAACATATGAACAGATTTACACATAAAAAAAATACATATATATATATATATATATATATATATATATATATATTTGATAAATAGTGTGCGGGCGAGGAGGCGAAATGGTGATGAATGCTGTCTACTTATCGCGACAGGTGGCGTTTAGGCGACCTGACCCGAAAGGATATTTCTAAACTGTCAAGCACCATCTAATAATAAATATTATAAAGGAGAAAGTTTGTAATAATGGATGGATGGATGGATGGATGGATGGATGGATGGATGGATGGATGTTTGTTACTCTTTCACGTAAAAACTACTGATTGGATTCTAATGAAACTTTACAATAATATAGCTTATACATCAGAATAACACATAGGCTACAATTTATGTGCCCATGGGCTTTAGAACTTTCACGGGGCTGCGAAAACGATGCCGGTAGCGATACTTCACACTAGGGGGAGAGGAGCCGGGGGCGGTGGCGGGGAGCGGCGGCGGGGGGAGGGCAGACGTCGTGACTGTTTGGTGTCCGTTTGGCGAATTTTCAAGGCACTAGCGATTTGTAAAACTTAGTACACGTACATTTAACTACCCGGGAATTAGGATTGGCTAAATAGAATTCAATTCCGCTTACGCTAAGATGGGGCTGTCATACAAACTGCAATGCTCTATGCACGGCTCGGCTTTGCGGCGGCAGCGCTTACTTTTACTGAAGTACGGCTTGGTATTTCCTGCAACTTTAGGACTACTTGGCATCACGCTAAATCGCCGGAGGAGCGACCAACAGAATAAAATCCTTGACAACCAATTACTCGATTTAGATGTGCATTGTATCTACGTCTAGCCTGATTCTACTAAAAACTTATAGATTACATAATATAACGCTTCATTACCAGAAGGGTAAGTAGTGAGTCTTAAAGTCTTATAACATGCGAACCACTTACCTGATTTATATGCGTATTTTATCAATGTATAGCATCTCTGGGAGCAGTCAGGTTCGAGATGGGTTACTGTTTTCGATGTTGAGGCTGGCTGTGGGTTGGAGTCCACGCAAAACTTACCTACGTTACACGTTACTTACTAGGTAAGCAATGTAGCAGTGAAAGTGCAGAAAGGTTCTCGCGGCAAATGTTTTTTTTTAAATAGCCACCAAACGTCAACGAAGCTCTAAATGGGAATTATTGGATGTTTCTCATTAAATCATGCTATTTCGGCTCGAACGATCTTGATTAAATTTGGTACATGGATACATTGTCCTGGACCAGTTTGACCCTATTTTGGACCAGTCATGTGGGCTACTTTTTATCCATGAGATAATTTAGCCGACACTAACCCGAGCGGAGCCGGGTACCGCAGCTAGTGCAAAATAAAACAAAATTTCCGTTGATCGTTGCTCAGGGACGCGGGAAGTCGCTTTCATGTCATAGGTTCGTTCCCCGCCCCTTGCATGCACCGATTTCACGAATGCTAGCTGGTTTACATGATTCGGACTCCATGTGAAACTGTTGGTTCCCTTCCCTGGCTGGTAAGGTTATTTCTGCCTGGTTGGTAGCATCGCATTAGATGAAAACACTGTCGAAACGGCAATGAAACATTGTCCGCGTTTTCCATCCAGTTCAATGTTGCCGTGCTCATAAAGAGGAGATCCTGGTATGGCACCTAATTCCTTCGGGAATTAGATGTGTTGGCCCGATATAATAATAGCGGGTGTGGTATTAGCCACACATGTCCAGTTCCTTAAAAATGGTTTTGTATATTAAAATTACTCAATTTGCTTGATTCTATTGTAGTTAATTTGGTAATTTTTTATTTCTTCCTAAAACATATTCTCTAAAGTACATACAATGCAAAGAAAAGTGTATTTAACATACTTATATCTAAAAGTCACATACATTCAACAAGTTAACTCGTATGTATTACAGTAAGTAAGACTGCTGCCTACAGAAGAATACATTCTGAGAAGTAGGCAGCTGATTTCATCATTTGACTACTTAAAACTGTGTTGCTCTTCGTCTGTGGGTTTATTTGTACATAGGCTGCAATCATCGATATAAAGAAAACATTTAGATCCGCTCTGAGCTTTCCCCTGCGTGTCAAGTCAGGTACTCTAATTCGAACAATTTAGAGTACCTGAGCTGTCAGTTTCGATACACCCGTCACGGCGTTCGCGCGTGTTTGCCGATTGTATAGGTGCTGATCTATGGTAGAAGAAAGGAAGAAATATGCCGTCGTTTGTAGTGTAAACATGTAAAAACGATTACGGGAAAGCCAAGACGGAAGATAGAATCACATATCACAGGTTTGCTATCGAAATTTTATCAAATGGCGTTATATTATGGTGATATGTGTGGCAGTATGGCGTACGGCGCGGTGTCGTTATCGTGATATCCGACATTGAACGACAAATCTATCGGAAAAGCAGGTATCTCTTTCTAGCATACGTATATTCTATAAAGTACTTCACTATAGGTCTCAGTCAGTCATGCATTTGTGGTGTGAGTGTGTGTGTATCGCGTCCGCCGGAGGATGGTGTTCTCTCAGACAAGTGCGCGCCCTTTCTAGCAAACATGATTTTCCTGTTTAGATCCCTCTCGCTCTCATGCAACAGAATGCGACGGATAACTGAGTGATACCAGGTAAAGAAAAAGATCTCAGAGGTGAGGAATAATATGAAAGTTGCAATTTTAAATTACCTGATTCGCGTAATGTTTTGTGTGTTAATTGAATATTCAAATCTTATATTTGGTTGTAAATAGTAATATGAGTATGTTATGAATAATTTAGATGGCAAAACGTTTGTTGGTTAAAAATTATAACTGAGAGCGGGAAAATAAACATTTCATGAAGGCGACACCATAGGCTAGAGGGGAAAACGAGTTGAAACGGTCTCTTGCATGATGTTTGACTCTGATGGCGATTCTAGTTGTTTTTTTAGTTCAATGGCTGCAATAGTTTATCCGAGGCCGCGGGTTATTTCAAGTATGTTTTAGAGTACATATTTTTAGTTTATTACAAAATTCTAATGACCTTACATTTAAGGGTGTTGGGTGTGGATGTGTGAATGTAAGGGTGTGTAAGTGTGTGATTTGTAGTTAGTTTTTAGGAGATGTTTATTTAATTAATTATTATGTTTCAATTTCAAAAAACTGTTAAATATTTTCGTCCGACATATAAGCAAGGCTGTGACCAATTTTTTTTTGTATGCATATAAATTTCTGAGTCAATAAAACCATACATTCTAGATCTTTGAGTTAGATTTCATTCAAAGATCTTTGAGTGAAACTGTAATAAATAGATCAATGTGTTCCCAATTGATGCCAATGGAGTAATGTTGTGGGACAGCATGTGAACAATCACAGCCGCTAACACTGCTATGCCGGTCCGGTAGGTAGATAAGGTTGGGGCGTTTCCTTTGAGGTGGCGCATGATAAGTCTACGGCCAGTATTTCCCAAGGTATAACTGAAAGTTTTAATGACCATGGGCGTCATCGGGCACCTCAGCAGATCCTGCCGTATGCCATATCCCGTGCTTAACATAAAAATGGTTTGAGATACGTGCAATTTATCAAAGTATCTCAAACCATTTGGGCAGCGTAAGCCGATGAAGCGGCCAAGCAAAGGTTTTTTCCGACTTCGTTCATAAATATAGCAATTTATAAATCAAAAAGTGTTAATATTAAAATTAAATATAACCTATGTTAGACAGGAATTATGTAGCTTTCGAATGTTAAAATAATTTTTAAAATCGGTTCAATAGTTTTAAAGATTACCCTGTACAACATTAACTCTTTAAATAATAATATAGATTATGTTTAAATAACAATGTAGGTTATGTTTAACGGCATCATTAGTTTTTCGCTTACATTATTTACATTATATAATTAAAAGACACCAAAGAATCGAGTTCATTATTTTAAGAATATTTTACCGCAGAATTTGCTTCACCTTTGTTACCGTTCTCCGAAATACAGCAGATTATAAAAACACTTTACTAATTATTCCAGTTAAATGACACTTATCGTTGTTGTCTTACATAAACTGTGTGCGTTTCTCTCAGTAGCGAATCAATAACAATGCTGGGAGTTCCTTGACCACGGGTCTGGGGTTATCAGTCGTGACGTGTCGTGTGGTCGGCGGCGGAGGTGGCGTTGGTGATCCGCGTCTCCATCGCCGATTTCTTGGACGCCGCGCGGGCCTGACGTCTCGCGACTCGATCATTATGAGACTCAGGGCCGAATGCACAAAAGGTCAAAAAATCAAAATCAATTTCAACATATTATTAAACATGCCACTTTGTATGGACTGTATGGAAGGAACTCCATGCAGTTCGTACGAAGTGGCGTGTTTGAACATTGATTAACTCATCCGACTCTTCGTGCAATCGGGGCTCAGCCGCCCTGCGGTTCTGTCGCCACTCCACGTTCCAGGCGTCTCAAACCTGCTGTGCATTGGCTCGTGCCTATTTCTTCAGTCAAATTAAGAAATATATTTCCGAAATTTTGCATATTAAATCAATTTACTGAGAGCTACGTCAGTCAGTACGTTTGATATTTTTGATAATTTCTCTTATATCCATGATATAAGCCTCAAAATATTTGTATGAAAATAGATATAGCTTTCGTCAAAAGGAGATATATGACCGGAAAGATATCCAACCGGAGCTCCAGGACACTTTAGCCTCAAAACCGATATATTTACGATAGAATTAGAAACAATAGATTTTTTTTTTATTTTAAAATATGTTTACTTTCCATGTAATTTCGTAATAACATCATACAAATTAAAAATTAATGAACAAGTTCGTAAGCGGAAAAAGCGATTGCTTGTGTAGCTACACCTCCTCCTCATTATTACTCTTGCCCCTAAAATAATGTGCCCTGTAATATCAACATTATTTATATCAAAGATTGTTAGTTATTTCATATTACGAAGCGAGCCTGACGAAGCCTCAGTCGTTGGGGGCGAAACATGTCGGCCAAGAACGGCATCGTACACCGGGTAGTTGTAAATTTTCAAAACAACATCTACAGCAACGGTGTGAATATAAAAATTACAGTGCCACGGCTTCGACAGAGTTGCAGAACATTTTATGTGTTCTACGGTATACTGCGACAAAAAAGGGACCTCTTTTCCGTCCGTAAATTGACCATGTCTCACGTCGCTCGAAATAAAAACGAGAGAGGAAGCAAAATTATTCTGTAGCGACTGGTAAATTATGCTGAGTGATCTATTTTTTAATTTTCTTTTATCGTCTCAGTGTCGCCTGTTAGAGGAAAATCTTGCTGGAAATATTACGTCCGTTAGAGATTTAAGGCTTTACGAGGATCAATACTTCCTGATGTTTAATGGTCGTATTTTAATTCAATCTCGTCCACGCGCGGGCTGTTCGACGTTGGTAGTATATATTTTAATTGGATGAGATTGCCGGCTCGGGTTAGTTGCGTTTTGGAAAATCGCCCCAAAATCCGACTGGGAGTACGGCTTTCAAACCGCCAAACTAAAAATAAAACTTTTCAGCTTTACAATATTAGTATAGTTAGTTAATGGCCAGATTGGTTTCAAATCGTTAAACTGAAATCAAAACCAACGAAAAATAGGTAATATAATTCATCTTGTTCAATTATTTGTTTATGTTACTGGACATGGCAATCCACTATCATTATATTTGCCGAACACACCATGAAGGAACTAGGTGTAATGCCTGGACCTTCTTTATATTGCACGGCTGTATTGAACTCGATGGAAAAGGAGACAATTCAAAACGGTCCAATTTAATTCAATGCGATGGTGCCAACCTGGGCGGGATTAACCCTACAACCTAGTAAGCAAGTCCACGTAAGGAAATCCCAACCATGAACGTCGAATCCCTTACTCGACTCTTGCGACAAGCACTTGTAGAAATGCAGTGGGCGAACCCACACGGCACGATCTTCATGCTTCGTGGCAGAAATCTTTCTCACTTTCTCAATAAAATTAATCATATTTAGCTACTTTAGGCGATGGCACTCGATATTAAATGGCTGCTCACTCCAGTGAGTAAATAAGGACAGGAGTGGTGACCGAAGCAAGTAGCCATTATTATTGGGAGCACAGTAAGGCCGGGGCCACAGCAGTAGTTTACTCAGGCGATTTTGAGATAAAAACCTTTTTATCTCAAAAATAGAGTGTCAGGGTTATCACTTAAATAATGGCGAAACACTGATGGTTCAATTATTTTTAAAAGGATTACCTCGATGCACCAACACTGACAGTTCTAATGTTCCGTAAGAACCTGGAAACGTTGCATGTAACTGGACTGACAATATGGATGGATGACCAATATCACACCTACTGCCATGCCATTATCCTGACACCACGTGGGATCTAGGTTCCATGCCAAGACGTTCCTTATGCACGGGTACAATATTGAGTCAAATTACACTAGACCAAAACATACATTTAAAAATGTATGTCTCGGTAAACTTTAGAGAAAGAAAAATGAACGAACTACATGAACGAAAAAAGTTGTAAGTGTATGTGTGTCAACCAAAAAAGTGTCAACGCTGCCGCTACAAGCATGAGGTTCGGTTGCCACTGCCGTCCTTCCTCACTCCTCGCTGCGTCCCTGAGAAAGACACCCCCGACCCAAAAAACGGGGCGCGCACGCACCGCCCCCCCCCATGCCGTCGTCACGTCAGCGAAGTTCTTGCCGCCGCGCCGTCAAACGGCGAAGAAATATAGCGTCACGCGCGCGGCAAAAACGCCGCCCGCCCTCACGCTCCGGCGGCGTAGCGCGGGGGCGGGCGGCGCGCTCGCTACGTCATCGCCGGACGGAGAACCGAACTAATCGAGGGTCGGGGCGGAGCGGCCTACGAGGTCCGATGTAGCAATTTGTGTAAGTTTAGTTGTGATAACACGTCGATCATGACAAGTGACAAGTCCCTGGTAACTGTAAGTTCCACTGGATACAGGTGACTTGAAGCTGCCCGTGTTTGATTTTATTTGTTTATTTTATCCGAGGAATACTAAGGAAACTAAGGCTGGTTTTCATCAAGTGCTGATTAATTTTAATCAACACTTTAAGGGAAGTTATTACTAAAGTGCTGATTATCTTGTACTGGTATTGATTGCAAGCTGCTAAGAAAAGCCCTTAATATGTGGCCATTAAGCTAATCAACAGTTGGTGAAATATGCCCTAAGTATAATTAGGTATCATTTATCCACCACAGTCATACGTGTGAAAAAAAATTACCGTAATTTCAGGAAAATTGGCCAAAAAAATTATTAGAAAGTATAGATTTTCGAACAAAAAAAGAATTTTCCAATTTAGTCTAGGCATCTTCGAGTAATGAAACATACATAAAAAAAAAGATTCCGACGAATTGAGAATGTCGGTTAAAAATAAAACAACACCAATGCAACGTCCTAGACTTTAGAGCCATCTGATATCACACTAACTTGCCAACGATCTCTCAATTTATCTTGTATGTTAAAAAGTTTTTTTTTCCATTGCAGAAAAGTTATTGTTTTCAAATATTTAAATCGTTGTTTAAAATTTTCAATGATCATAAAAAAGATTTTAGCTTACTATATGTCTGTTTTTTTTAGACTAATGAAGTGACCAAAAAATTTACCTTGACCTTCAAAAAGTAAATAACTTTTATACTTGGCAGGATATAAAATAAAATTTACAGCATTATGTTATCTGGCCATCGAATGATATAAAACATTTTTCTGATCATTGGAATAATCAATTTGTTGAAAATCTAAAATGAGCTCTCCAACGTGTAACTTTCCTTCACTTTTCCAAGGAGTTTTCGCGCGTCAATCTAATGGAATACTGTCGAACCGTTGGAACCTCGAAAGAGTGCTTTCTTGCATAGATGTTTCTCGAAATCGTTTATTTGACTCGCGAAAATGTATTTATTTATCCATTCTGTACACCTTTAGGTATGAGAAAATTTTAAGAAACATATTTCAATTTTACATCAAAAACAAAATACCAGGTTACAGGTGACCACCCTTAACCACATTTTATGCGAAATGTAAGAAACGCCTTCTCTGTTTATTACGTACAATGTCTCTAGGGCTAACTGTGACCCACAAATTGTATAAAGAACACATGTGACTCGTGTTCGATCCTTCATCCCGTGTCACTGGCAGCCATCAACGGAAGTCAGCGCGTTTTTTATAGGACTGGACATGGATTGTTAATGTCATGCCACTTTAATGACATTAACCTTCTACACCGCATTCCCGTAAGACCATGGTCTCATGCCAATGTGCCATGGTGTATAAGTGAATTGAATACACTTTATTGTATCATATATATTAGTATATTTAATTATATGTATTAATATGTATGTATTATGGTATATAAATATGCATATGGAGTTGATTTTTGGGAGCTCTCAAACAGGCCGAATTAGTAACCCCAAAGTAGTCCCATAGTCTTCCTTAGAGTTTGATAAGTGCCAATTCGGGTGGGATTTGACCTTACCACCTCGTACGAGAAGGTGACCTACAGGTGTACACAGATACCGAAACATGGAACAACACGCATTCGTGATTATATGAACTTAGCCAACTCGGAAAGAGAGATTGGTGCAAGAATGGAGCGGAGATTTGAACCCAGAGATCTGAAATGCCAGGCAAGTACCTACACCACTAAGCTGCGAGCCACTTAGTTACGAGGCACGAGGTTGACAATAGTCAAACGTTCAGTAACCTGGGACCTTATATCGGTGCTCGGGAGCCAGAAATAGCACCCGATATGATGTTTTATAAGTCGTCCGTAAAATATTTTTCTCACAAACAAGGAAGCGATTCCGTTATGTATAAAAATGAATTAAATAATAAATTTAATCAAGCCGTCAGACTCACTGAAAAATAAACCAATCTTGAAGCTTCTATATCTGTGGGGTCGGTATACTGCAGATTGCTCCCTGCCGAGGTATTTCGACCTATTTCTAACTTAGGGTTTATCAAACGTAACGTGGACAATTTCGAAGAAAAAGTTTGTAAGCCCGTGGGGCGTCTCACACAAGTCTTCAAATCTTTTATAAGGTTTCCATCGATATCATTTATAAGTTGTTTTATGAAATACCCCTACGGATGGATAGCCAAGAAAGCCAAAACCAAATCAACCTCACCTTGCGGAACTAAGTTCAGCGAGGTACCATGTAAGCTGATTTGCGATTATCGAGCTTGTTGGAATGACGTTTGAACTATCCCAGGTTGTAGATATGAGGAAAGGCACTCGCCGGGAGACAGTTTCCTGGCCGTGCGGCAGAGAAGTGCATGCTAGAAACGCCCAATGTCAACCACGAAAGGGTGCTCTGATTCCCTGCGGCGGGTGCTCCGGATATAGGTTAGATGGGCAGGCAAGGGATGCAAGTTTTACCGAGCATCGTCCATGATAGTAACTTTTTTGTTTATGCGACCTGACATGGATGGCTAATACCACACAACTACCGTTATAAAATTAGCCCAATACACCACATTTCCGAAGGAATTAGGTGCAATGCCAGGACCTTCCCTTTATGAGCACGACTACATTGAACTGGATGGAAAACCAATTTTTCGGAAAATCCATTTTTAATTGCCGCTTCGTCTATCTTTCCATCCAATGCGATGGTTTCAACCCGGCGGGCTTAAACCCTACCACCTAGTAGGGGAAGGGGACCTACAGTTTTGCGTGGATTGCGAAGCATGGAGCAGCTCGCATTCGTGACGAAATGCACTTATCGAACTCGGAAAGAAAAAGAAAGTGGTGCATGTCGGAATTGAACCCAGACCTCTGGTCCTACGAGCCGCTCAAACTGCAGACAAAGCGACCCTACACACAGTTGTGGCTAATTGTGGCTACAATACTATGGCTGGGTTTTCCTGCTTGCAAAACCAGGCTTGCATTATTCATGATCACACCTTTTTACCAGAGCACTCCAAGTCATTTCAACAGACAGACCATTAATGTCCCGCTCTAAAGAGGTTTCTTCGGAACCCTAACCCTTCCGTCCTACAGTCTCCGACCCTAAGCTCCGGCCGGCCCCTGATTAATGACTGCCGCGCGCCACGGCCGCCACTCATCTGTCAATCGGCTCCGGGGCGCCCTCTCGCGGCCGCTGTCACGCTGACAGGCGACTCCCTGCAGCCCCGCCCGGCCACGGTGACAGGGCCGCTCGGCCGGCGCCCGGCCACACCGCGCACAATACATTCCACGGGAGAACCCTTCGTTTGAGTGGCCTTTGATTGCTGACTTTGGAGGGGTTTTGGATTAATTCGTCGAGGCGGATTGTGATTGTAAAGTTCACCGTTGATTGATCGCGCGGCGGGAAGCGGGCCGCTTATTTGGACAGACTAGGGAAATTGTTATTATTGACAAGACATTTTTATTCAACAAATCATTGACATTTTTGGGTTAATATACATACTGTTTTGTAAACTTACGGGTTTACGTTGAGCAATGCCGTGCTTGGCCGCCAACAACGGAAGCAACGTAACAGGGCCAAACAGGAGGCCAGGGCCAATTGGAGGCGAAACATGTCAAACAAGCAATCTAAGAACATACTGTAATCACCCACAGCCCCAACCAACCTAGCCTAACCTATCTCTATCTACTCTACCTAACTAAACTTATATACCTATTTTTCCTTACATACATCTCTACATTAAACTCAACTCAACTAAATAATGGCACGTGTCGTCTAGAATAATTAATTTAATTTTAATCCAATCATTTATACTAAACCTCATATAAAGTACACCTTAGGATTTAACTAAAATGTTACTCAACCATAATATATTGTATACATTCTTCTCATACTCTATAACTAAGAAAACATGAAACTTGCGGAAATTAAAAAAATGATGAAAATTAAGACGATTTTGGGCTAAGCCCTAACAGTAGAGCCCCTTGAAAATTGAAGATTTTCTCCACCGCTCAACTGAGTGAAAGCCGGCCAAGCAAAAAAAATATTTACCTTGCTTTCTCCTCTTCGTTGATGCAAATTTTGAAGAATTTTCCAAACTCAAAAATTAACAAACAATAAAGAGATCTCCTAAGTCATTGATCTCTACTTTACATCTGCTGACGGGGAGGTCAGGCTTATGATATGATCATATAACTTGATTGAATCTATTTGCATACCAACTGTGGCGGGTTGGATGTTACTGCTAAATGACATGGTCAATGTAGATGTTTATAATGAAATCCAACCGATTGGGTTATCGGATATTTTACGGAGAATTGTTATTCCAATGACGATTAGGCATACCAACTATGAGGGGTTGGATTTATTGCATGAATGACATAGTCATTTGTAGAAGTTTTGTCGTACATAAGGCATACCAACTATGGAGGGTTGGATTTTTACTGCCATCTCACACAGGTCACAGCGTCACGCAACAGCGTGCTAAGCCCTCCAAATGCCTGTACTCACCATCAATTAAATAGGTGTGGTTTTGGCATATTTCCTCGGACATTTGGCTGATTCAGTGAACACGGTCATTATATGACACAGTGCCCTAATATGGAATGGTTCAGGAAGCTGTTTATGTAATGTCTTAAAGCAATTCAAACTTTATAGTCTGAAATACACAATGACCGAACCTCAAATTCGCATTGAAATTGTATGGGGTTTTCAGCTGTTCTCTGGGAACAATATGAAGCCACGATTTCCCTATGTCTTCATGGTCAATTTACTAGCAGTACTGATCTCGGTGCGCTTCGGGTAAGCGACTGGCTTTGAGGATTAACCAAACCTCCAACGATGCAGATTTGCAGGTCCCAAACTGAAATCTGTTCACAACGGTGGTAGTCACCCGCTTTTCAGCTAAGGATCTTCTACATAAACGACTTTCCACATCTAGTTAAACCATGAACACAAAAGGCACTCATATCTCCATAATTGGCCATCGAACAACACGGTCAACTAACAACGTGGTGAACTCTGTTTGTTTTATTATTTTATCGAGATCTCCACAGAATCCATGTCATTTTATTTTAATCAAGACAGGTATTCTACAATCCAGTTAAATTGAATTGTAGCCGACCTCATAATCAATATCAAGAATCAATTTAAAGTTGATAAATCCACCAACATAAATACAGAAAGTATATAATCGTTAATAAATCAAACGTTTGGAAAACGTCTGTAAATTATCTCACACATATCATGATTGAAGACAACTCGAAACGAGTAGAGAATATATTGAACATATGATGTTCAGAAAATATTGGTTGAAACACATCAAAGCCTTTCCCCTTCAAAATCTACGTGATTTGAAATTTACTGATTTGAAGCTTAAAGGAAATAAAATAAAAATGTATTTAATTTCTTGAACCACAATTTATTTAGTGCATTTGTATGTAGTTCATTGTATATTTTCCATCAGCAGATTATATAGTTTCAACTTAGGCAACTCGCTGAAACCATCAAAATACCAAGGTAATTATTTGATGTTGTCCTTGAATATTTTGTAATAAAATATCACAGAGAAATCTGCAATATAGGTTAAATCAAATTAAAGAATTTACAATTTAGAACAAAGTCTAATAATTTAATGATTTAACCCAAAATAATAGAAACTTCTTCAAGTTTTATATCTACGGTAATAAAAAAAGGCAAAGTGAATCGACATTTACATTTACGATATTTCAACTATTGCAAAGCAAAGAAAAACCTAATCAAACATACCCATCATTCGTACTTTATATTTGAAAATACTAGTTCACACAAAATATCAAATTAAACTATCGCATTGAATCCACTCAAACACACTCTATCTCTCAATTCAGTAAAACTATACATCCACATCTTTAAATAAAATATTCAACCACTCCAATCTATCTCCTATCTAAAGCCAACAATTTCCATTGACATTTATTTCTTTAAATAACATTTTTCTAAACTCTAATCGTACTCCGCATCGACTTATTTTACGCACGTTACGCGCGACGCAATCTAAACGCAAATTAACAAAACGGCAGAATTAATAAACCGAAATAAATTTGTAAACCTGCAAAAAACAACACATTATCTGAAACAAAATAAAGGCTCTGAAAATAAAGACTCTGAAAATAAAGGCTCTGAAAATAAAGACATACAACATTTTACACTGATACACAATGAATTATTGCAATACATTATTCAGTAATTACTGTGCAAAAAACTTATCGATTCGCGTTCAATCTGCTGTCTGGTCTGGGGTCTGGAACTCTGCTTCCCCGTCACTCGTTCAATAAAAGTCTATAGTCTATTAGATTTTACGCGCCCGAAATAATAGATTTATACACAAATCACTTTAACCTTAATCCAAAATTTACATTTAATGTTCTTGCAATTAAAATCACAAATTTAATAAAAATCTCACTGTCTCTATATTTAAATTTGGAGCAAGCGCCTTCGAAGCAGCTCTAAGCGTCCAAAGCAAATAAACACTAATAATTATTCGAATTTGGTGACCTCGAGTTAACACCCCGCGAAATTTCTGTAAGTCGAAAACGAACCGTCGTGTCGCTCCTTACAGGTACGAATTTCTTCCCGAGAACTTAAAAAAAGCAGACTGAAAATCTACTGCGCGACTTGTCCTGGACTGCCGACCGAAAATACCGCGCGACTATCCTCGACCGTCCTGAACTGCCCTCGACTCTCCTTGAACTCTCCTGAATTCGAATGCGCGTGAGTTTTTATTCCTTTCCCCACTCCCGACTCAGGACCCATGTCCCTACCGCGTCCATTTGTTTATAAAAGAAATGGTTACACTGATTAGCCAAGACCATCGATACAGCGATCCAAATAGGAAATATATATTTTATAACTTTCCAATCCTAAATACACGCATCAATGTGCTCACAATTATTCTCAAATGTAATCCTTTATAGTGTTTAAATAGTTTCATTACTAATTTCAATACCATTCATGCAAAATCAACCAAAATAATATCATTCATGAAATATTAAAAACACCTCAGTCAAAACAGACAATTATAACAAATAATTCATAAAATATGATATAAAATTAATTTCATAATCAATAATATCTTAAAATATGTACATAATTCGCCACAAACTCCTTTTCTCTCATCAATGCAGTGTAGCCTTTCAGCCATGACATCATTCAGACCAACAGCACGCTCGCTAGCAAAACAGGCCTTTCATTGTTCGAGAGGTAATTCCCTATTTTTGACCAAGTAAAATGTTCATATATGGACCTACATATACTGATAGATGTTTGCTATAGCTACTATTTATATGTGGGAGCAATATATGGTTCCCACAGTCGCCTCCTGATGATTGCGAATGGTAGACAACATGCTAATTTTGGCTAAACCATAAAGCGATCAGTCAAAACCATGAAACCTTTACATATAAATATTTTGCGAGACACAAACATCTCAAACCTTCAGAAAAGGGTAATAAAATAAAATTTCTGTATTAAAATAATTATATTCTTTGTTAATTAAGGGAGCCCCAACCACGCTCCTTTAAATCCCCTTTTGTAAAGATTGTCACATCATCAAGATAATTTGTGCAGAATGAACGTACTTCTGATCCTAATACAATATCCATTGCCCGACTAAAACCTGAAACGGCTGTTTTTAAACCTTGCGGCAACCTCAAATAAACATATGATTTTCCATTAAACGTGAATCCTGTATATTTGACACTATCTTCATGTAGTTTTATTTGAAAATATGCATTGTTTAAGTCGAGAGTCGTTATATATTTCGTACCATAATATTTCTGAAGCTCTTCAAAAAGAATCGGCGGCTTTTCAGTATCACCATCCATCCTTGTATTTAATTCTCGCGCATCTAGAAGAACTCGTACAGATCCATCCTTTTTTAATACATATGTTAACGGGCTGGTGTATGGTGTGGCCATCCTCTTAATGATGCCTTGCTGCTCCAATTCTTGTAATCTAGATTCTACTTTGTCTCTGTATGCATATGGAATAGGGTATGGATATTTTGCAAATGGAGTCTCGTCGTTCATATCTATTTTATGCACGTACTTGCTGGTGCAACCTGGATCAGGTGAAAATGCGGACTGATTTTTCTCCAAAACTTTTAATAATTCACTTTTCTGTTCCACAGTTAAGTCTAATCCAGTTACAAAATCACTCATTTGTTGTTTTGTATATGGTTGAGCTTCTTTTGGACTATCCATCGAAAGTATGTGTCTGGTAGAATCAATTCTTTCCATTTGCGCACAGTTATCTTGTGCTCGAGCGACCCCTGACCTTCTTAAATTAATATTTAAATTTCCGAGTGTACCTATAACTAATTTATCCGGATTTCCACAATGTATTTGAACAGAATTTTCCTGTAACCAATTGTAGCCTAAAATAACGGGTCTAATGAGCTTATCAACTATCACACAAGTCGTATTTATAATTTGACCTTCTATTTCTAACGGTAACATAACTAAACTAGTAGCAAAAGTCATTCTCTGTCCCAGAGCTCCTTTAACAGATATAGAACCTATTGGCATTCTAGGAAAATTGTTACAAGAACTATCCAATAATTCCCATGTCTCTTTAGATATACAAGTTATTTGACTCCCGGTGTCAATCAAACATTCAAGGTTAGTTTTTCCTATTTTCACGAAAATTTCTGGATCTAATAATGGCAATGTTTCGCCCTCCTTTACTTCAGAGTATGACGCCTCCTCAAACACGGTTGCTAAACCTAAATCTTGTTTCCTCTCTTCACAAGTATTTAATAAAATTTTACGACCTCTATTTAATCCATAACTCACACAACTTACACAATTATTAATATTATATTGGTATTTTTCATTATATGACATTTGTCTTACAAAACCTAACCCTATTTTATCTGATTGGCCTTCAGCAACAATAGGAGACCTAATTCCTTGATTTGACCTTCCTAGACCACTACCTGGAGACCAATTCATTTTTAACATTATATTAAGCCCAATATTTTCCTTACATAACATATTTTTAGCCCTCAAAACAGTGGTATCCGAGCGGACCATTTCAGAACCATTTCTTAGTTTTCCGCCGTCAAGTTAGATGCATCGACCAGTTCGTCATCTTCATTCTGCTGCCGTGTGATGTTCTCGCCGACTTGATTAGTAGAATTCACCGAAGTAATTGCTTCACGCCCCCATTTCTTTTGATAGCTTGCACGTACAGCATTTAAATTGTTGAATGCATTCCTCCGTAGCTGAGGACGTCTGCTGAAACGCTGATTTTCTTCCGCCGACGAAGGTTTTCCGGTGATCATTGTAGCCGCTGCAGATTGTTCAACATTCTCAAGGTGCCTTAAGAACTTAGACGCCTCTTCAGCTGTACTGAGTTTACCAGTAATCCATAACTTTTGTACATCCGTAGGATAGTGGCGGATAAGGTCTTCAACAACCTGTTCTTCGTTTTGAGGTGTAGTTAACCTTTTAGATAACGCATAATTTTCCGCAAAATGGGCTGACATAGACTTCGTCTTTGGGTCCCAATGTCCCGTCGCAATATTTCGTCGAACGGCAGCTTGGGACACTTTCCCCCAATACTGTTCCAAAAAACACCGCTTAAAGTCCTCGTAACTTAGCCAGCGATCAGTATAAATGAGCGACCAGTTTTTGGCCTCTCCTTCCAGGCAGTCTTGCGCTAAACTCAGGTAATCTTGCGTTGTATTGGTTCGTTTTTTATATTTTTCGATGTCTTCCAAAAATACCATAGGATGAACATATCCTTTCCCGGAAAATTTCGGCTTGACGGGCGGTTGAAGGAATACAAGACTTTTCGTCATATTTTCCATCCTCGGTTCCACGACAGCCGCCGTATCAGAATGTCCACTTGAAGTAGATGCTCCGGAGTCACGTTCCATTTCAGTAATTTTCCTCATAAGAGGTGCGATCTTCACCTCCAGTAAGCGATTTATCTGTCCAATCATATTAATTCGCAGTCTCGCCTTTTGAACCCCCTCGATCTTTTTCTTAGATCTCAGCATACGATCAGCCATATTTTATATTTATATCACTCACTCACTTTTAAGATAATTATTTGTTCTTTGTTGAAAAAGTTAATTGTGAATAAAATTATCTTAAGCATTAACTGATAGTATAATAAAGTTCACTTATCCAAAGCACACTTTGATTTTACGAAAATAATGTTTTTATACACTTAGAAGTTCGGTCAAATTAACGTTATTAGAAAAAGCTCTTATTTAATATTTTTTTTTTTTTAACTCTAAAAGAAGGGACACACACATTAGATACTTCGTTAATTCATGAAAAATCGTCCGGAGGTTTGTTCTTCCACTCTAACAACCGCAAATTTAATTGAAATGCGCCCTCCATTGAAAATTTATTTCCCACCGACATTATTGTTAATATTCCAGCAACTGAAAAGAAAATAAATTGTGTTATTATGGATCGAAATAAAATCATTTAAACAGCGCCCTCTTACATCTTACAGTGAAACTCCCAAGCCCTTGCGCTGCCCTCACACATACCAACATTCAGTCCCTTTGAACGAGGTTAGCCATTTCACCGCAAGGTGGCGTCATAATTTCCATTAAACTATTTTATCAAATAATGCGTGATCAAATTTAGCAAAACCAACGGATAAAAAGAAGGTATTTAATGTTTACGTAAAAGAAAAAAAATTAGACATACAAATATAAGACACTGACTGAAAGTATAAAACGACTTAAACTAATATTAACTAACTCTCGGTAAAGTAGGTACCAACATAATACTTGGATAACTAACATCATGTGGGTTTTTTTTTAAAGTAGAGATAATTATAAACTTTAAAGTAAAACTATGCTTTGTATTTCCCACAATAAAAGATTCTTAAACTAATGAATGAACATTAATTGAATGTACTTAATTGTTCAATATAATGCAATATTATAAGTACTAGATAATACTACAACCAATAACATATTTTTTTGTAAAATGATCTAAGTCTATGTCATTATATTCCGATTACTTAACGTTAAATTGCAAAGAAAATAAGCTCCTAGTATCTATGGCAATAATCCACTCAAAGTCAGATCTAGGACATCCTCAAATACCTAAGTTATCCTTAACCTATTCTCAATAAAGAAGCCTAAAATAGATTGAACTTTAATCATAAAATTTAATGCATTTTTTTTTTTTTTTAATAAAACAAATCAATTCAAACTTGAATAACTATAGATAATTCTAAATATGTCCTAACATATTTAATATAAATTAATCTGAGAAGTAAGCATACTTTAACGAATCTAGACTTTCTCAATTAAGTACTAATAATCTAATCACACTCAGAACCGCATACTGTCCAAACGCGATGTCTATAACTGCAAGCATAAACTAACTTCATTATCCGAAAAGTATTTAATCTAATTCAAAGTTTTTAAAACAAACTAATACGCCTCCGTTCCCTTAACCATCCAATAAACAATATCTAATCTTAATTAATTCAAATGTAAGCTTAACTTGTGGTCAAATTTCACCAACGTTCAAATATAGATCTATGATTCAGATAAACCTATACTGACTTTTAATTCAACGTTAAATTAAAATCCTCGCAAATAACACTACGAATAGATAGCTACATCTAACTCCCATACCATGAAGTTGAAAATAGCCAGCAAGCCAACACACATATCCATCTCATGATAAAATTTACTCAATGTTAAAACAAAGAACGCTCGTACTTTTCAACAATTGTAAAATAATATCGTCGCCCAATAATTTCTTAATGTTACAATACCCAATTGTTGTGAAGTCCTTCCAACTAGCGCCACTTTAAGAATGAATAACCCACTGTACTTTAATATTTATAATTCCCAAGTGGACCTTTCCTGTATTTAAAATATGAGTGAGCAATAGCCGTTAATCAACTTTCTAAGTAGTTCCCGCCTATTTAAACTAAAAGTCAAATATAAACCAATTTATTACTTCCTTCAGATTGTAACAAAGACGATTGTTACCCTATTTAGGTTACACACGTCTTATTAATTTTCCACTGTACGTGTCGAACTTACAATTCCGCGATCATGCATCCCACGTAACATGATTCATACATAAGCCCACATTCTAGTTTCTTCATAGCCCAGTTAGATAATAACTTTTCTTTTCCTGCAAACTAAACCGTCAAATAATAAAAACACATTTTGTAAGCATGAAAATTAACATTCCATAAAGTAAGGCAACCGTAAAAATCATTTTATGTATTACTAAACATTTCAGTTGTCAACGATTGCACCGTTCTGAAACATATGAAGTTTGTAAAAAATACACCGTTATCGAAACACAAATTAGATATAATAGTATAGATTCAAGATTTAAGCGAGACACACCATATTTAAAATTTCAAATCATGTATCAATTCCTGAATAAAAGGTATGCACATAACAATATGAAGTCACCCTGTAAAACATACATCTAAAATTAAAGTAATATTTTCATATATCTTCATATAAAGCACATAAAACATTATATTACATACACATTTTGCAAATAAAATCAACACATTTTTATATCCAAAACACAATGAATTTCCTTGTTGAAACGTAAAAGTTCTTATGTAAAATTTTAGTTTTCTATAAAAATTGCAGAAGATAAAGAAACACCTCATGCATGATATTCTTTCCTATGCCACGCCCGCGGCTCAATGGACAAAAAAATGTGAAGTGGTAAAGCGCCCTGTAGTTTTAATAAATTGTACCGTTTTACTATAACAGCTGTGTTCTATTTTTAGATCATATCGACTGTTCGTAATCTTTCGTAACTTTTGCCGCTATCAAACCGTTTGGATTAAAATTAAAAGTAATACATATATTTAAAAGTGATACATATATTTAAATTGATAAATAATCTAAAAAACATTTAAATAATTGACCCTTTTGTTGTGTTCGTAGATAACCCAAATCCTTTTTATTCGTAGAATTTACCTAAGTAAAATACCCAAGTAAACGCTTTTCAACAAACATCCTGGTCACGGCACCAACTGTAATCACCCACAGCCCCAACCAACCTAGCCTAACCTATCTCTATCTACTCTACCTAACTAAACTTATATACCTATTTTTCCTTACATACATCTCTACATTAAACTCAACTCAACTAAATAATGGCAAGTGTCGTCTAGAATAATTAATTTAATTTTAATCCAATCATTTATACTAAACCTCATATAAAGTACACCTTAGGATTTAACTAAAATGTTACTCAACCATAATATATTGTATACATTCTTCTCATACTCTATAACTAAGAAAACATGAAACTTGCGGAAATTAAAAAAATGATGAAAATTAAGACGATTTTGGGCTAAGCCCTAACAGTAGAGCCCCTTGAAAATTGAAGATTTTCTCCACCGCTCAACTGAGTGAAAGCCGGCCAAGCAAAAAAAATATTTACCTTGCTTTCTCCTCTTCGTTGATGCAAATTTTGAAGAATTTTCCAAACTCAAAAATTAACAAACAATAAAGAGATCTCCTAAGTCATTGATCTCTACTTTACATCTGCTGACGGGGAGGTCAGGCTTATGATATGATCATATAACTTGATTGAATCTATTTGCATACCAACTGTGGTGGGTTGGATGTTACTGCTAAATGACATGGTCAATGTAGATGTTTATAATGAAATCCAACCGATTGGGTTATCGGATATTTTACGGAGAATTGTTATTCCAATGACGATTAGGCATACCAACTATGAGGGGTTGGATTTATTGCATGAATGACATAGTCATTTGTAGAAGTTTTGTCGTACATAAGGCATACCAACTATGGAGGGTTGGATTTTTACTGCCATCTCACACATGTCACAGCGTCACGCAACAGCGTGCTAAGCCCTCCAAATGCCTGTACTCGCCATCAATTAAATAGGTGTGGTTTTGGCATATTTCCTCGGACATTTGGCTGATTCAGTGAACACGGTCATTATATGACACAGTGCCCTAATATGGAATGGTTCAGGAAGCTGTTTATGTAATGTCTTAAAGCAATTCAAACTTTATAGTCTGAAATACACAATGACCGAACCTCAAATTCGCATTGAAATTGTATGGGGTTTTCAGCTGTTCTCTGGGAACAATATGAAGCCACGATTTCCCTATGTCTTCATGGTCAATTTACTAGCAGTACTGATCTCGGTGCGCTTCGGGTAAGCGACTGGCTTTGAGGATTAACCAAACCTCCAACGATGCAGATTTGCAGGTCCCAAACTGAAATCTGTTCACAACGGTGGTAGTCACCCGCTTTTCAGCTAAGGATCTTCTACATAAACGACTTTCCACATCTAGTTAAACCATGAACACAAAAGGCACTCATATCTCCATAATTGGCCATCGAACAACACGGTCAACTAACAACGTGGTGAACTCTGTTTGTTTTATTATTTTATCGAGATCTCCACAGAATCCATGTCATTTTATTTTAATCAAGACAGGTATTCTACAATCCAGTTAAATTGAATTGTAGCCGACCTCATAATCAATATCAAGAATCAATTTAAAGTTGATAAATCCACCAACATAAATACAGAAAGTATATAATCGTTAATAAATCAAACGTTTGGAAAACGTCTGTAAATTATCTCACACATATCATGATTGAAGACAACTCGAAACGAGTAGAGAATATATTGAACATATGATGTTCAGAAAATATTGGTTGAAACACATCAAAGCCTTTCCCCTTCAAAATCTACGTGATTTGAAATTTACTGATTTGAAGCTTAAAGGAAATAAAATAAAAATGTATTTAATTTCTTGAACCACAATTTATTTAGTGCATTTGTATGTAGTTCATTGTATATTTTCCATCAGCAGATTATATAGTTTCAACTTAGGCAACTCGCTGAAACCATCAAAATACCAAGGTAATTATTTGATGTTGTCCTTGAATATTTTGTAATAAAATATCACAGAGAAATCTGCAATATAGGTTAAATCAAATTAAAGAATTTACAATTTAGAACAAAGTCTAATAATTTAATGATTTAACCCAAAATAATAGAAACTTCTTCAAGTTTTATATCTACGGTAATAAAAAAAGGCAAAGTGAATCGACATTTACATTTACGATATTTCAACTATTGCAAAGCAAAGAAAAACCTAATCAAACATACCCATCATTCGTACTTTATATTTGAAAATACTAGTTCACACAAAATATCAAATTAAACTATCGCATTGAATCCACTCAAACACACTCTATCTCTCAATTCAGTAAAACTATACATCCACATCTTTAAATAAAATATTCAACCACTCCAATCTATCTCCTATCTAAAGCCAACAATTTCCATTGACATTTATTTCTTTAAATAACATTTTTCTAAACTCTAATCGTACTCCGCATCGACTTATTTTACGCACGTTACGCGCGACGCAATCTAAACGCAAATTAACAAAACGGCAGAATTAATAAACCGAAATAAATTTGTAAACCTGCAAAAAACAACACATTATCTGAAACAAAATAAAGGCTCTGAAAATAAAGACTCTGAAAATAAAGGCTCTGAAAATAAAGACATACAACATTTTACACGGATACACAATGAATTATTGCAATACATTATTCAGTAATTACTGTGCAAAAAAACTTATCGATTCGCGTTCAATCTGCTGTCTGGTCTGGGGTCTGGAACTCTGCTTCCCCGTCACTCGTTCAATAAAAGTCTATAGTCTATTAGATTTTACGCTCCCGAAATAATAGATTTATACACAAATCACTTTAACCTTAATCCAAAATTTACATTTAATGTTCTTGCAATTAAAATCACAAATTTAATAAAAATCTCACTGTCTCTATATTTAAATTTGGAGCAAGCGCCTTCGAAGCAGCTCTAAGCGTCCAAAGCAAATAAACACTAATAATTATTCGAATTTGGTGACCTCGAGTTAACACCCCGCGAAATTTCTGTAAGTCGAAAACGAACCGTCGTGTCGCTCCTTACAGGTACGAATTTCTTCCCGAGAACTTAAAAAAAGCAGACTGAAAATCTACTGCGCGACTTGTCCTGGACTGCCGACCGAAAATACCGCGCGACTATCCTCGACCGTCCTGAACTGCCCTCGACTCTCCTTGAACTCTCCTGAATTCGAATGCGCGTGAGTTTTTATTCCTTTCCCCACTCCCGACTCAGGACCCATGTCCCTACCGCGTCCATTTGTTTATAAAAGAAATGGTTACACTGATTAGCCAAGACCATCGATACAGCGATCCAAATAGGAAATATATATTTTATAACTTTCCAATCCTAAATACACGCATCAATGTGCTCACAATTATTCTCAAATGTAATCCTTTATAGTGTTTAAATAGTTTCATTACTAATTTCAATACCATTCATGCAAAATCAACCAAAATAATATCATTCATGAAATATTAAAAACACCTCAGTCAAAACAGACAATTATACCAAATAATTCATAAAATATGATATAAAATTAATTTCATAATCAATAATATCTTAAAATATGTACATAATTCGCCACAAACTCCTTTTCTCTCATCAATGCAGTGTAGCCTTTCAGCCATGACATCATTCAGACCAACAGCACGCTCGCTAGCAAAACAGGCCTTTCATTGTTCGAGAGGTAATTCCCTATTTTTGACCAAGTAAAATGTTCATATATGGACCTACATATACTGATAGATGTTTGCTATAGCTACTATTTATATGTGGGAGCAATATATGGTTCCCACAATACCTTTACATAATATAATAGAATAAAACCTAAAACTAGATTGATCGTTAGGAAGGTTCCACTTGAGGTCGCTCCGAGCTACAGAGACAGAACTCACGCATCAGTATTCCCGTGACCACGCGTAGTGCAACCCGTGCGAAAAATCGGGAGAAAAAACGTCGGTCAACCGAATAAAATTTACAATATCAATATAACCATGGAAGTCTTCAAAGTCACAGAGATATACTGCCCTCCTTATTAAAAAGGCGCGGCATATGGCGTACGCCAGGACATCTTAAGGTGCCCGACGACGGCCATGGGATTTCGAAGAAAACCATGCCGGCCGGCCAGGTGCTTCTTCACACCACGTTTGAAGGACCCCAGGTTGTACTTTGGGGGGAATACATCGGAAGGGAGTTCATTCCATAGTTTTCCGACCCTAAAGATGAAGGATCTAGAAGATCGGATAGTTACCGCCTTTTAAATAATGAGGGCAGTATAAACCTCAGAACGATTATTGTGTTCGGTATCATGTTGATAACACCTCAACCATAGCAGGTTTTAGGGCACCAGTTCGTAGAATGTGCGACTCATTTAACAAAAAACTTGTCCTTGTCGATATGTTTGACTCATCATCGAGCCAAACATATAGGAATAACGTTCTTAAAGCATTACAATCTGGTACATGATCTAAGCTCACATTACTTTTTTTTTGTATTTTTATTTTTTCTGGGTCCAATGGGATTGTCACAATATTGTCAGTTACTTACCTTTACTTTGTATTATGTTCTATATTATACCTACATGTGTCTACTAGGTAGTTAAGTTTATTGATTGTAAACTTGGTTTATATATTATTAGTGTTTTGGTGAGAATTGTTAAGGAGGCAGGTAAAGTGTTATACTTGTAGTTATGTAATTTTTGTTGTATGTACTTGCCTCTGTTTATTCTCCAAATAAATAAATAAATAAATAAATAAAATAATAAATTAGAACAGCTTTCTGCATATGGAATCGGAGCCGAACAGTCATGCTAATATTATAAATGCGAAAGTAAATCTGTCTATTTGTTGCGTTTTCCCGCCCAAATTGCTGAACCAATTTTGATGAATTTCAGCATAGAGATAGTCTGGACCTGGGAGGACATAACTGCCTTTTGTGGTGAAAATTGAACTCGAAGGGAGTATTAAGGGGATACAATTATTTATGGGGAATTCATATAATATCAAGGAAACAATTCGGCCCGACATCCAAAACGACATTGATCTGAACAGAATCGGGTACCACAGCTAGTCAATTATAGTATCTTAATAATATTTTTAGTTTTTAGTGCTACGCTTCGTCCGTGGCCACGCCCGACCACGGACGAAGAACCGACAAAAAAATCGTCGGGTATCAAAATTTTTTATATAAAATTATATTATTAAATTATATTATTTAGATATTTTTTTATTCTTCTATGCAAAAACAAATAGACATATAACATTATCCCTCTAAATGCTACCACCTACAGAAAAAAAATTAGTGCATCAATGATTTCATACCAGTCATATTGTTTATTGTTTATTCATCATCCACAGGCAGCACACTGCACTCGGATTTGTCATATTTTATCATTATCATGAGTGCATATAATTTATTAAGAGTAACCTCAATAATAAAGAATTAATAAGATTTATATACGTGATTCTGAACAATATCATAGGTTCCAATATGCAAAACCTAGAACCAGATTGACCTGTACCCATTGTTTTTTTTAAACTAGGTGCAAGCGGCAATGAAATACTGTCAGTGTCCCATCCAATTCAATCCACCTATCTTCTTCGGAAATGCTGCGTATTATCAGCCATTCTTGTCCAGCTTTATAGCATTGGAACGATACCTACATATGTATATTATAATATGATTACGTTGTCATGTATCCGTATGTATGTCACCGCGTGACAAAGATACGGCCGAGTGACGTCACGCAAGCATCACCCGCTAGCGAACGGTACTTCACCGTATCACCGCGACAATGTCATTATGCACAGCATCAGATAAGTACTACAATATGTGCACGGCACAATTTCCACATTCATTGTAGCACGAATGTGGTAGATAAAATGTTAACGGAGTTGGAATGTTTTTTGCTGGGTCTTGGATTTGAACATAAACACCGACTTGAACATAGCTATAAGAGTTTATTTATTGCTCACAAAATATAAAAAAAATCCGTACCAATTTGTATGCATACGAATGAACTGTTTTAGTATTGTTTACTTTACTTGTGCTGTGAGGTCCTGTTTTTTGAAAAGTTTCGTGATTCTAGTTCATTTTCATTTATTTATTTAACTTCTGGTAGTCAAACTACACTAAGGCTAAGATAAATAGTCACCGAAACTAATGCTAACGCAAAGTAGTACTTTGTGACGTCACTTTGGCACGTTTTGTATGGACGAAATCTCAAACTAATGAAAAGTGACGTCACAAATTACTACCTTTCGTTAGTCTTAGCGCCGAGTGCACGAAAGAATAAAAAATCAAAATCAACGTCAAAGTATGATCACGTCACTTTGTGTGGACAGTATGGAAGGAACTCTATGCGGATCACTAAAAGTGACGTGTTTGAACATTGATTAAATCAGCCGTCTCTTCGTGCAACCGGGGCTTAGTTTCCATTACGACTATTTATCTCAGCGTAAGTCATGTCACAATTTGATTGATCCGCGGATTCGATCAACCAGTGAAAAATAACCCGCAAAGAAACTTCACTGGTCTATAAATTATGTTGTTTCAGGGTTCCGTACCCAAAGGGTGAAAACGGAACCCTATTACTAAGCCTCCGCTGTCCGTCCGTCCGTCTGTCACGGGGCCGTATCTCATGAACCGTAATAGTTAGGCAGCTGAAATTTTCACAGAGTGTGTATTTATTTTGCCGCTATAACAGCAAATAGGTAAAATAAAAAAAATGAAGGGGGGCTTGGCCGGTTTTATGTTTACCGCCCGCTTTGAGGATCCATCATTTCCTATCCTATTTACCTTATTTCCTATTTCCTATAGCGTGCCACATGAGTGTACTGTTAAATCTTGTTTATGAGTTCTAATGAGTGAAAATTACTAAAACTTTATAAATAATATTTAACAAAATAATCGATCCATGTAGAATGGTAGGTAGGTTTCCATTTTAGTTTATGGTAGGCACCTACTATGAAATATTAGGAAAACTCAAATCAGCCATCGCTCCCCCTAAACAACTTCAACACACCCCAATTTCCTCTGAGTCCTTTACCGACCCCATGTAGCCCTCTGGCGCCCACAAGGGGCGTCCCACTTTGAGAAAGACTGGTTCGAGCTCATCGGGAAGTAGCTTATAGTTTTTGGACCCGATTGTATTATTTTTCTAGTATTTCTCACAGCACGTAGTATATTAAGGTGGCCCTTCCCGATGGGACTAACTCATTTGCTGCCACGGTACAAAACCGTGCTATTGCGCTCTGGGACCTTCTCTGTTTCAAATACAAAGACAGGCTCCGTGATTAGGAGGATCCAACGTGTCCACAAAGCGGACAATGCGAATAGTGTTAAATTTGGATTTACGAACCGACTTAACGACTAAACCGACTTATTGCTAAAAGTAAATCACGACCGCTGTAGTCAAAACTAACCAAAAACCGGCCAAGTGCGAGTCGGACTCGCTCACGAAGGGTTCCGTACCATCGTAAAGGTTTAACACAAAAATAAAAATAAATGTTTTGGACCCCCTTTAATTTTTATATTTTTTTTATTTTACCTATTTGTTGTTATAGCGGCAAAATAAATACACACTCTGTGAAAATTTCAGCTGCCTACCTATTACGGTTCATGAGATACAGCCCCGTGACAGACGGACGGACGGACGGACAGCGGAGGCTTAGTAATAGGGTTCCGTTTTCACCCTTTGGGTACGGAACCCCAAAAACAACTTGATTATAAATCTTTATGTAACAACCTAGCTTTGATGATTAAACTTTTCAAGATATTTTTATTTTATCGTTGAGTAATCCACGTCCAAAGTTATTGTATAAAATGCGCGAAAAATTCGAAAGTTCGGCCCTTATAACTTAGATATCAAACTATATTTTGTTATAATGACTATTGGCATTAGACATCTAGTTCGATCAAATAAAGCTGTTTTGAGTATAATTTTCGATCTCTGACAAGAAAAAGCGCATGATCTTCTTTCCTCGTTTGTATGGAGAGCTGAGCGGGAAGGCCCACCTTGAATTTCGAGTATGTACGTTCATGGACAAAATGGCGGCCGTATCTTTGCCGGCCCGTCGCGAGCAATTCAACAGTCGGGTTAATTAATTATTTTGTGTCACCGCGCGCCGCTTTAAATAATCTCCGCGACCTTTGTGCCACCAATCCGCTCTCGCGTTCAAAGAGCCGCCGGCAAATTGAGCTCGAGTGCCTGAGGCACAAAAGAACTGCGCCAAAACGAATCGCGCGAAAGTGTCCGAAGACGAGGACGGGCACGAATGGCGGCGTTATAACCTTAATGGCGCCGCTTCGTTCCCTAACATCTCGCACTGCATTGCGAAGTAATTTAAACTGAGGGTTGCTGTTTATATTGTTCGTTGGTATTTGTTTTAGGGCCAAGTGCACGAAAGGACAAAAAATCTAAATCAACGTCAACGTATGAGTCTCTTTTTATGGACAGTATCGAAGGAACTCTATCCGGTTCACTAAAAGTGACGTGTTTGATCATTGATTCATTTAGCCGTCTCTTCGTGCAATCGGGGCTTAATCTGTTCTACTAAAGAATTGTTTGTCAGTAGCGTTTAGATCTAAGTGTGTATTTCATAATTGTGGATGGAAAAATATGTTATGTAAACCCGTGAAGTTTTTTGCGGGTTCTTATTTACTGGGTTGATCGAATCCGCTTCGTTTTGACGTAATGTTTTTGACGTAACTTAGTGTAGTTATAATGTGACACGTGTGTATGTATAATCGACCGTGAAGCATGGACACATTAATTAAAGAAATACTGCAAGGCTGGACCCGAACCAGAAAAACATACCATTCGCGGGTATCGCGTCTAATCAATTTCGCCACCTGCTATATACCCATGCCCTGTATGCCTCCTACTACACATGCGGGCAACATTAGACATGTATATCTGTTTTATCTAACAAAAGCTCATTGACTTTTGTTTGTCGGCACCACAAAATATTCTGAAAACGTTTGAGCGGAAATTGAAATAAGAAATGTTAACAATGACATTAAATTATTTGCAAACAATTCTCTAGAAATATGTATAAGTACGTCCCAAATTTCCCCATATTCTCGACCGAACGTCGCGTTGTGCGACCTCGGCTCACGGCGTTACAGAATAGGGCCGCCACACTCGTTGGATCTTTGCCAAGCAGTAAGCGCGGAACTCCCGCCGTTAGCTCATAAAACGAAATACAAGACAACAACCTTACATTGGCCGATATCTCTTTATTGACTCTCCGTCATATCCTCAATTGTGTCTTATTGAGTGCGGAGATAGCCATCGGAGTATGCCGTTCGTAGATGATATGGGGTTATTGCAAATAATAACGACGGGATAAGAGGTTATTAAGTGCGGCGAAGGTCACGGAATAGTTACGTCCAATAGTGTTTACGACCCACTGCAAATTTTCCCATGACTTTGGCAAGATACTAAGGCTGTACGAAAAGTTGTACTTTGTGACGTCAATTTGCATTACTTTGACATTTCGTCCATGCAAAGCGTGTCAAAGTGACGTCACAAAGTACTACTTTTCGTTAGTCTTAGTTTCTGTTACGACTATTTATCTGAGCCTAAAAGATGTAGGTGCATTCGATGACACTTTTAATTTTAGTCATTTTAGTCGACACTCAAAGGACCTTTATTGCTAAAGTGCTGATTATCCTGTACTGGTATGGATTACGAGGTGAAAATAGGCCCTTTGGATCTTTATTCATTCTTTATATTATTACCACTACAAGATAATCAGCACTTTAGTAATAAAGGCTCTTTGAGTATCGATTAAAATAAATAAGCACTTGGTGAAAACCAGGCTAAGTATATTTGCAAATATTATATTTACATATACAATTTATCAATAGCTGTGGCACCAGGCTCCGCTCGAGTCAATGTCGTCTTAGACAAATGTCGCACTGAATTTTTTCCAGGATATTTATGTATGATTGATATAAGACTTTCATCCCCTATTTCACCCCGTTCGAGTTAAATTATCACCACAAAAGATCCTTCTCCAAAGTCCAGAATATCTGTCTATATCGAAAGCCATCAAAGTTGGTTCAGCGGTTAAGGCGCGAAAACGCAACAGACAAAATTACTTTCGCATTTATAATATTCGCATGGATGGATTATTCTTTAAGTGTGTTGTCACTGAAATCCTCCTAAATGGCTGGACCGGTTTTTATGATATTTTGTTTGTGTTTAGGTGGGTCCCTGGATGGCTTAGATTCATAATTGAACCCGGAAGGTGGCGCTCCGATCGAGTTCTATTTTGACCCGAGGGAACCCGGGAAGCTCACCTAGTAGTTATACAATTCTATCTTATTTAGTCTGCATGCCACTGATCTTGAAACATCTCCGTTGATTTCGCCGCCATTCCCCGAGGTTTTTTTTTCCTCGGCCCGAGGAAATACTGCACTAAGTGATCGATACTTGGCCGATGCCCAGCGTCGAGTGCTGTGTCGGAAGGTCGACGTCGGCTCTTAAGGTCGGCCCGTAAGCACCTGAAAATTTCGCCTCCCATACAAATGTAGTTTACTAATCATTTGAAAACCAATGTTCCAACTTACTTGATATTTGGTATCTAATATTGGGCTGCAAATATCTGTGTCTGCATGCCTTTGTTTTTTCGGTAAATGTATTCTGGGTCAAACCATAGAGAAAACAAAATTCGTATGAAGATTTTCTTTTTGCTTTCATTTCTTTCGGTTTGGATTTTTCAAAAAAACAAAAGCATGCAGACACAGATATTTGTTACCTGATATTAGATATTAAATATCAATTTAATTGGAATAGGGGTTTCCTAATTATTAGTAAACTACGTTTGTATGAGCAGCATAGCTTACGGGCCGTTCTTAAGGTCGGTATTGTGTCTTTCCTGTATGTGCATAAACGTCCCAATTCCGTATGTGCTGTATGTGCATACAGCATAATATAGCGTGCATGTACTTTGCGTCCACAAAAAGGCGAACGGTCTGGGTAAATTCAGATAGCTAATGAACTTACCAAAAAAATATTTACAAAAAAACAACCGACTTCAAAGAAAAAGCACTAAACAGTAAAAAAAATATTGCCATTTTGGTAGTTACGATTATTGTTATTTTTTGAGCCGGGAAAATGGGACCACATGGGAAGCACCTTCTTTCAAATAAAAAAGCAGGCTTTCAAATAAAAAAATAATCATCAAAATCGGTTCACCCGGGCGAAAGTTATGAAGTAACAAACATAAAAAAAAACATACAGACAAATTGAGAACCTCCTCCTTTATTGAATTTGGTTTAGTTCTGACAATGATATCCATGAGAAAATCGTAAAAGTCTTAAATTTGTATTAATCAGGTGCGCTAAAAATGGACGAAAAAGTCAACCGATTTCTATGATTATTTTTTTATTGGAAAGGACGTGTACAAATTCACTAAAAATAAACAAGTAAAAAAAACTTTTAACAAAAAAGTAACCGACTTCAAAGAAAAAGCACTAAAAAGTAAAAATTTTTGTAGTTAGGATTATTGTTATTTTTTGAGTCGGTGTCAGCCAAGGTAGCCAAGGTTCTCTTGACTGGCGCAGTTCTTGTTCTGAGTCGGTTACTTTTTTAGGGTTCCGTACCCAAAGCGTGAAAACGAATCCACATTTGAAAAATTCCGAAATTGTGGAGCTCAAAAAGTAATCGCGGCAGCAAATCTGTTTACTCCAAGAAGACACATGTTTACGTAAGGTTCATGTAGGCTTTGCGAGAGCACTCTTTATTGCTGCGTTGTCTCAGCACGCGCGACCTGTCGGGGCTGCGTCCGTGAGAGCGAAACTGGGCGTGATTCTGCTCGAACTTATCGTCAGCTTATCGTCACGGAATGTCTGACGTGTACTGAATTGTGCAGTTGAAACTTCATAGTAGAAGGTAAAAGTTAAATTTTGAAATTGGTTTGAGAGAGTGTAATTTAAATTTCGGTCACAAGGCGCTGCACGTATTTCTCAAGGAAATAGCTAATGTGAACTATCTAAGTATACCATGTCGTTTAACTATAAAACACCTTGTAACGGGTCGGAAAGAAAACATAAAAATACAGTGTTGACATTATGTTACGATTGAAGGAACCGGTAAAAAAAATGGTATCTTTACTGGCTGTCATTGAGAACACCAAAATTGTTTTCGTATCAGCAAGTTTATATGAAGATATTGTAGATTGCTCAGATTTTTAAGTTACTTTGTTATAAACAAAGGCGAGTAGGCTTTTAATATGCTCTATATTTTATAATGACAGAATCGGTCGGAACCCCTAGTGAATTCCAACATGAAACCCTAGTCCGGCAGGCAGAAACCAGGTCCGTAGTTAGTTGTTTCGTGTAAGAGATCAAACTGTCATTGCTGCAGAAACTACGTATTCGATATTTATATATCTGGTTTGTACGTTCGCATTATTAAGTTTGTAAGAAGTGTATAAGCACACAGAACTAATTCGTACCGTTTTCATAAGATTCACCTTCCTCTCCCAGTTGGCACCGATACCGTTATCGAACGGTCGAGCTTTACAGAATCCTGGCGCAGGTAATTTTCCCGCAAACATCTCGGGCAAATCGGATTACCGCCGCGCACACGTGTGTATATTTAGGATTGTATTGTGCCGCTCGTACAGAATACAAAAGACTTCTAGAAAAAACTGCCAAAGGAGTCTTATTGGAAATGTGTTCCACTCTAGTGAGTGATATGGGTTTATTATGTAGTTCCTTTCGGGGATTATGTTTCCACAAGCCTACAATAGGAACAGAGAGTAGCAGAAGAGGAAGTAGCCTTAGTATATTTCACAGACAAGATTGTAGAATGGATCCGCGTGTCCAATGAGTTTAAAGCGAAGCAAATAAAATCATGGTTAATGATACTTACTTGTTCATTTTATTATAAGCCCCTGTTATGATTTTTAAACTTGTTAACATTGAGCAAAGATCGGCATTATGTTGAGAAAAAGCCACTCTATTTAAGACGCAACTAAATAATTCTTTGGGAGATTAATATGATTCGCGCAAGTTAACTTGATGTCTGTAAGTCGATGATGCAAAAACCTCTCTGGGCACGGTGACCATTTTAGACCGTGGTTCAACTTAGATTTAAACCTCCAGGTCTCCTTCCTTACTGGGTGGTAGGTAGGGTAGATCACGCCCGGGTTGGTACCCTGGCATTAAAGTGACCTACAGTTTTACATGGCTTCCGAACGAAAATTCATATTCTCAGATAAGAATGAAACGGATGCCCAATATTGGTTCCGTGGAATTTGACACAAGAGACCAAAGGGTACTCTGGCTGGTTTTCTGCGCGCCACCTCAGCCGGGTCGCGTCGTATCTGCACCCGCGGTCGACGTAAAGTGCTCGTTACATATGCGCCGGGTAGTGCCAGCTCATCTGGAAGTGCTGGCGTCGCGTGCGCTGGAAACTTCACGGGGTGATAGGGGGGGTGCGATTATGTTATCACCTCGCAGTGCTGTGATGAAGAAATATGGCGAAATTGCCTAGAGTCAAATGTGAGCCTCTCGGCGCGTTTTTGTTTTTCTTACGTACATCCTTAAGAAGATTATGTATTCCTCCTTGTCTCTATGGATAATAAAAGAAGAGATTTTTTTAAACATAAGTGTTCGTTAATGTGCTTATTTTATGCCAAATTTAGGAACTAAGTATTTTTGGAATAAGTATTCAATTCATTTACTATTTAGTAATAATAAGGATTTCCGACACACAAAACAGTATGTTTTTCCCATATTAAACCCTCACTACTCACTCACGTCATTTTGCGTCATGGTAAGAAGTCTATAATTTAGACATGACAAGAATCAAGGTATACGTAGAGATAGATCGCATCAAAATCAGGCTAGCGGTTTCCAAGTTAAAAGAGGACAGAAAGAGACGGAAAGGCATACCAACAACCAGACAGATGGGAGACGTGAAAAGTTAGTCATATATTTTTATCTTTGTAAGGTTGTCCTTGGGCTACAGGGTTGAGACTTTTTTTTTCTTCATTATTGAGGCAATAATGAATGATATATGAATTTGGGTTTAGGGATAAATCAACACTGAAAGGTGTCAGATCCTTGATTACATTCGCAAATGGCCAATTTAGTCTTGGCAGCATCATAATCGCACTCAAGGCGCGCGCTTCACACCTCATGCAGCATCTCATTAGGAACTCTAACGTCCACTTTTCGTGTCGTCTTCACTGCTGCTGTGCTCTTAATCTCTGTCGCCCGCCAAATTGAGACGAGGCAATCCAAATGTAAAAGAAATGTCTGCGTCTTCTCCCGCTTGCATGTGAAAAAGGCAAGACTCAAATGTTTTTGTTCCATTAGCAAGTCATTGTCTTGAGAACCTTCCGGCCTTGCTGCGTTATTTGCTTCGATATTTATAAGTCGCTCAGAGATGTTAAGAATTTAATAAGAAATGTTTTATGGCAAACAATCTTATTCTTTAACTTACTATATAGCTATAAAGTTTTACAACTAACGTTTAGTCCTGTGAAATAAACTTTTTGATGCATGGTAAACAATCAGAAGGGGAGTTCTCTTTTAATATCAGTTAATATACGCCAGTTTACGATACCTAATGATAATCTAAGGTTCGGTTTCCGAATTGGACCCACGTTCGCCATTACAGCAAAGCATCCATATGAAAGTTAATGAAGGTCTGGCTTTATCCTCACTAAGTAGACCAGGCTTGCGACACCTGTGTATATAGAAGTAAGCAATAGAGCGTAGAACTCCAGTGGAAAGTTACCATGTCGTGCTAATGTCTGTTTAGATGGGGTTGCATTTCTTGTGGAAATGATCAATGTAGATTTTGGGACTACGTTGAAAGTCCCTGTTCAATTTATTCACTTGTAAATGTATATGGTATAGTTTCAGTGAATTGATTAATATTTCAACAGTTTAACATCTAATTAATATTGACCTGTAAGCTTAGTAATTCGATTTTAAAATAAGCAGACGGATGTTTAGTCGGACTTTCATCTGATGCTACCTAAGGTCATTGGGACCTTCTTCACCAACTGAGCTATCTTGACTATTAAATCACATTACGTATTTGTCACTTATTTTCTAACCCGACACAATTGCTATCGGTCTTCTTCGTGATTACTTTTTTATAATAAACAAAGTAAATTTACCAAAAATCTGTGGCAATGATGTAATCCTTTTATTTAAATAAATGTCATACTTACAAACTGGCCATCCTACCTAACAGACTTGGTTCTTTATTTAACGTCGATGTTTCTCATCAATATGGCCTTTTAAAATACACCTCCGAATTTTCTGATTGAGGAGGTTGAGTTGAGACGGTGTAAAGAAACACCTAGCCGGCCGGTATGGTTTTGTAGGGCTCGTGAAGTTCGAAAGCACATGGGCGTCGTCAAGAACCTCTTAACATAAACAATATTAATATTTTAAACATTCCACTTGTAAATTGGGAGGGCGCATTGAAAAAGCATTTCTTACACATGTGGCAGATCGACTGCGACGACCTTACGGCGTATGTCGCATCTGAACGTTAGTCATACCATTACTCCGTTGTGGAATATCCTGCGCTCCCAGAGCCTCCCGAGCGGACGCGCCGGGTGTCGTCGCGCGCCCTGGGACTTCCGGAAACGGCTTTAATAAGCGCAGGCTCGCTCGCTCTCTTGATAAGGTTCGGCCTCGAGGCGTGTCCACACTGCAGAGGAGATAACGCCCGGGAACGTTGGGTTCGCGACGAGATAGGGCAGTGTGATCTTGCCCAACAGTTCAGGTTTTGCATTCCCTTTTGTGCTTCACTCCGGAAAGGTCGGATTTAGCTTACGAACGTTCATTATATAATTAAACCGGCGAGCATAGAAGGACGGAAGTAGCAGCCGTAACTCGTTTACATGCAAAAACGGCAGCGTTGGCGAGTGAGTTCACTTATGAATTAGCTTCCTCCTGGAATGGGACATGTATGTGTATGTATAATCGACCGTGAAGCAAGGACACATTAATTGAAGAAAGCGACCAGTAACAAGAACTACTGTACGAATATACTGCAATGCTGGACCCGAACCAGCAAATCATACCATTCGCGGGTATTGCGTCTACCAATTTCGCCACCGGCTGTATACCCATAATTTGGAATTCTGCTACAGTCCCTCCTCCCGTAATGAATGCCTCCTACTAACACAGTGTTTAAGATTATACCTACATACAATTATTTAACGCTTCATCTGCGTTGCGGACATTGACTGCAAAGATTGAACATTCAAACGTAGTTCTTTTTACCGGGATCTTTCTTCTATTAATGTGTCCTTGCTTTTAGAACTTAAGTCAGAACTTAGTCTCTCCTAGAACTTAACTTAATTAAACTTAATACAAATAATTTCATTTCATTACCATAATCCATCAAGACTCAACAGATGCAACCATCATTGCCATGAAGAAATGCAATTTTGGTTACATCCACCGACAGAGTCTGGTGTGCACGTTTTTACCTAACATCAAATCTAGTTTATATGTTTCAAGGCTCGTGAAAGCACATAAATATATCGCCTCAAGACGAAACGAAGAAGTTAAACCTCTTGCTTAGGGCTTGTTGACACGTGTCCACTTTATGAAATACAAGAAAAGGACCGAGTAGGGAAAGCGAACACTCTTTCAGCGAGTTGCCACGACATTTTGCACCCTACGCTTCCCACTTTAAGGTTTGCTTCTCGGGACGTGATGTCGGTTGTTTTGCGGAACAATATTGACATTGGCTCTTGTCGTTATTGAAATAGGGCTTGTAATAGCTTAATTTTGGTAGTATTTACGAGCTGTAGTTGACACAATCTTCGATTTAATAAGCACTCCTCAAGTTTTTATTTTCGCTGTTCGTCAAACTGAACTCATTTTACTATAATTTAGTTTATTTGTCTCTTCCAAAATGTGATGAAACGATTATATTACGCAAGATTAAATAATTTTTAGCTTTCGGAACAAATGGCAAAACGCCCATGGGCGTTTTTTCGCGGCGGCTGCGAAAACTATGCTGGCCGGATAGGTCATGTTTGAAGGACCCCAGGTTGTACTTTAAGGAAAGTACCTCGGAGTCGATTCCGACCCTATAGATTAAGGTGGCCCAACCCGCTCATTTCCCCATACAAAAGGGGAAAGAAGATCACGCCTATATTTCTTGTCAGAGATCCAAAATTTTCCTCAATATAGCTTTATTTGATTGAACTAGATGTCTGATGACCATTGGCATTGTAAAATTGTGTTTGGTTTCCAAGTTATAACGTCCGAAAGTTCGGGTTTTTCGCGCGTTTTATACAATTACTTTGGAGGTGGATTACGCAATGATAAAGTAAGAACATCTTAAAAAGATTAGTCATCAGACATAGCTTGTTTAATCAAGATTTATAATCTATTTGGTTTTTGTTAGATTTTTGACTACAGCGGTCGTGGTTTACTTTTAGCTATAAGTCGTTTTGAAATTAAAATTTTCGTAAATCTTACCAAATCATACACTATGCACATTGTCTTTTTTGTGGACAGGTTGCATCTTCCTCATAACGGAGCCTGTCTTATTCTTAGAAACAGAGAAGGTCCCAGAGGGCAACAGCACGGTTTTGTACCGTGCCCGCAAATGAGTTGAGGCCGCCGGGTTGGGCCACCTTAAGGATCTGGAGGATAGGTTGTTTTTTATTTTGGCATCATCGTCAGTGAATAGGTGCATTCCCTGCCTGTCCTGCGTTGAGCGATGGTAGAAAGGGGACGGAGAGACAGCGTTATCCAGCGTGAGCGGCTCGTAGCCTAGTGGCGCGGGGACTGGCCTAGCGTACCAGAGGTCTGTGTTCAATTCCCTACCCCGACATGCACCACTTTCTTGCATAAAAGTGCATTTCGTCACGAATGCGAGCTGCTCCATAGTTCGGAATCCATGTAAAACTCTAGGTCCCCTTCCCCTACTAGGTGGCAGGGTTTAAGCCCGCCCGGGTTGTTACCATCGCATTGGATGAAAAGATGGTCGAAGCGATGAAAAATTGTCCGTGTTTTGCATCCAATTCTATATAGCCGTGCTCATAAAGGGAAGGTCCTGGCATGGCACCTAATTCCTTCGGAAATGTGGTGTATTGGGCTAATATCATAACGGTAGTTGTGTGGTATTAGCCATCCATGTCAGGTTGCATAAAAAAAACCAGCTCCGAGGAGCATTCTCTATGGTACCTACTCGTAGAGACTTATCTACATACACAGATTCAGGTAAAGTTTGACTAAAACTGCGACAAGTCCATCCATCGCAGCACGTCCGTGATTAGAAACTCTTGCGACGCGAACTGTAACAATGGTGAGTGGTACGCGAGTCGCGACCCGTGACTTGCGGGTTGCGGACACTGTAGCGCGATTCTTGCGGTCCATTTGTGACGCACGAGCGGAGTCCGCTCCGGTGGGCCTGCGGAAGGTCACGACCACTGAATTGGAAATAGGCTGGACAAGCCTTTCACTGCCGCGTACTTTTCACCGTGCTATGGTACCCGAAGTCCCAGTTGTCACCGAAATTGGCGTTTACGGCAAACCGATCGACTGACGTTTTCAAATGTATGGAAAAATTGAAGAGCGCGCGCAGTGGGCGTTAAGCGAACTAACATTTGCGAATCCGAGTTTGATTTGGCAGGTTACTCAACGTTGCCGTAAATACGTCGACGTTGCCGTTTACGTCCACTCCGCGTTTTCATACAAATCGGAAGTCCGAGTTTGACTTTGACAGCTTGAAGAAGTAAAACCAAAGAATATCTATATCTAGCTATAGAATACTATTAACTTGTATGGAGTTTGACGTTTTTACGAAAAACGCCAGTCGATCGGTTTGCCGTAAACGCCAATTTAGGTGAGAAGGGACTCAGGGCTCTGGGCTATGTTACTCCATTGTCTTGAAGAACTATGCCTACTATAACAAGTAGCTTTTTGTCGAACTTGTCCCGCCATGCTATTTAAAAAAATATTTGCTATCGCCCGCGCCCAGCGATTAGGCTGCAATCGCAAACGCTCGTCAAATTCCAATCTAAATACGAAACTGCGATCAGAGTTGCAAATTGCTGCAGCAATTGGGCTGCGATCGTTTCGACATATTTTTTAATATAAACATACTTTTTAATTACTTTTTTTTTAAATACAATTATATACATACACAGGGTCACATTAATACGCTTGTCAGATCTAAGCTAGAAGCGGGGGCAATTGTCTGGTCTCCACATGAGGATCACTATATTCTCATGCTGGAGAAAATTCAAAAAAGGTTCCTGAGATTTTTATATACTCAGATAAACGGGTATTACCCTTATTTGTACCCAACAGCATTTTTACTCGGGGTTCTGGGCTTCAACTCACTTGAACTTCGGAGATCCCGGGCATTAATGCTGTTTGGTTTCAAAATTCTGATTGGGAAAGTTGATTCGCAAGCTTCACTACAGCTGGTACTAGCACTGAACGTGCCTGATGGTTACGCTCGACGGCGGAACGCACGTTTGTTTGCCGAGATCGTGACGCGCACCTGCTCTCACTACTGGTCGCCCATATGTCTCGTCCTGAGGCTGTTCAATGCGATGCATCTGTCAACACCTGAATGTGATGTGTTTGTAAATCTGAGAAGGACGTTTGAGAGAGTGTGCACGACATTTTTGGAAGGCTATTTGAAAGTTAACTCATCCATAGTTAATTAAATGTCTGTTTTTTTTTTTTTCTTCCATATTGAAATTAAGTTTGCTACATTTTACGCCTTGGTTTTCTGTTATGTAAAATGTATGTATTTATCAAATAAATAAATAAATAAATAAATAAATAAATAAAATTCGTCTTGCACAATCAATGAAATTACATCCACACAAATATACACTTACTCATAATCATACATAGAATCACTAAACAACAATACACATTAACACCCACACACCATTACATGCGTACACACCCTCACACATCCCCATCACAGGTTGTGACTGAAACCCAGCGTCACCAGACTACTGCAGCTTGCTGCAGCTCACGTAAGTGCGAACCATCGCTGAGTCATAAGCCTTTTCCCTAGGGTAAAATTTTTTTTTATAAAAAATAAGTTCTCTTGGCTATGTATAATTGTACTCTATCGAATATATTATTTTCTATTTTTTTCTATTTCCGTCATCAATAAAGAACCCCTTTACCAGGAATAATTATAAATTATGCGTCCGAGGTTCGAATCCGGAAATTCCGGAATTTAAACGATAACGCTACCGCTATTACCGCGATTATGTGCGGCGACGGTGTAAATTTAAAAACGTAAAGTAAATACTCCTTATTTTGAAGAAATAGCTGCATTGAAACACACAGAAAGTGCAACCGTCGTCTTTCAACTAAGAAAAAAGTCGAGGTAGGTTATCTAATATAACTGACATTAAATTGAATTATAATGAAAAAAAAAAGATGTTAAGTTTAAGGTTTTAGACTGCGCGTCCTGACTTATAGTTGAGTCTACTCTGCTGCCTGCTGTATGGGCTTATGCAACTACTTGGCGCCGACATAGTTGTGTATTTTAAGGTGGCCCTTCCCGGCGGGACTAACTCATTCACGAGCACGGTAAACAACTGTGCTATTACGCTCTGGGACCTTCTCTGTTTGAAAGAAAAAGACAGGCTCCGTAACTTGGAGGACCACAAAGCAGACAGTGCGCATAGTGTTTGATTTGGTAAAATTTACGAAAATTTTAATTACAAAACGACTTATAGCTAAATTTAAACCACGACCGCTGTAGTAAAAAATCGCACAAAAACCAAATTGATAATAAATCATTATGAAATAAGCTATGTCTAATGATTAATCTTTTTGAGATGTCTTTATTTTATTGTTGAGTAATTCACCTCCAAAGTTATTGTATAAAACACGCGAAAATTTAATTTTTCGGACCTTATAACTTAGAAACCTAGCACATTTTTACAATGCCAACAGTCATCAGACATCTAATTCGATAAATCTATTTTGAGCAAAATTTTGGATCTCTGACAAGAAATATGGACATGATCTTCTTTCCACGTTTGTCTGGGGAGTTGAGCGGGAAGACCCACCTAAAGCTTCACACTGTAACCCTACTCAGTTCCCATGTACAATGTTTTCCCCAAACCCTCCATTCTAAGAACACCACACATTCGGGCAAGAATAAATAATAATGAGTTAGAGCAGCCAATTAGGAAAACTCCCTCGCTGAAAACTCTTTTCGAAATCCCATTATCGTCTGTTCGTTTTGTATATGAGCCGGCCGAGCGTGGAAGCGGGTTTCGTTGCTCGCTGAAATATAGTACCGTGTCGGATAATCGGCGTGCATATGTATGTTAAAAGGGAGCATCAAAATAAAAGCAATGGCAACACCGCCGCCTCTCCCCGCCCCTCGCCTGCGGCGTGCAGCGCTCCGCCATATTTTATCTCGGTCGTGTGCGGCTAGCGAGCAGAGATAGACGGGAGTGCCGATCGTAATTAGGGAAGAAAACTGTTTATTGATCACGACAGGTGGCGTATAAGCGAGCTTACCTAAAAGATCTGTCAAAGCTATCAGAAACCATAAATAAAACACAATTGATTGAAAAAAATAATACTTACACTGCGTAATTAAAATGACTGAATTTTCTCGTCATTATTCTGAAAAATATTTATTCCAAAGTATGCAAATCAAATGAAGTCGTCAGAAAGAAAATATCACAAGAACATAACCTATAATATTTCATTTCAAACTGTGTGCTGGTCATTAGCATAGGTACATTAAAATTAGTTTATTTATTTATTTATGGAGAAAAAACAGAATAGACCAAATGACAGTAAAAAAGAAATGTAACAAATTTAACAATAGCCTATATCCTAAATATTTCTCACTAAAACACAGGTAACAGATTATATAGTTAAGATGACATTACTACAGTAAGTAATTAAAAAACACATGAGAGTAAGTTAATACATGAAAAAAAAAACATAAAAACACAGATAAAGTTACATATAAAGTGAAGTGATACACACAGAACAAATAATGACATTGTATAGCAGGAGTTTCTGTTAGGTAACATATTTAACTTTAACATGTTTCTTAAATTTAGCGATGGAATCGTTAAAAATATCATATTCGTCTTGCCCTTCATTGTAAATTTTACACATTCTATACACTGGGTTCCGTTGACCAGCCTTTGTTCTTGTTCTACTGAGATGGAAGAGAGCATTCCATCGTGTCGTATATGAAGGAACTCTAATTGAAATTAGATTTAGGAGTGGCGTGCATTTTATTATATTATTGAATATTTTATATAATGTTATTAAGTCGAAAACGTTTCGTCTGCATGACAGACGCTCGATTTTGTAGTAATTGAGCATATTTTGGTAACTACGACGAGGACCTCGCATTCGAAAACTGAGGGCTCGAAGAAGCTTTTTTTGTATGCTCTCGATACTATCACTGTAGATTGCGTAGTAAGGAGACCAGACCGATGAGCAATATTCCAATTGTGATCTAACCAAAGTAAAGTAAAGAAGACGGTATGTTTCTGGACGTCGAAAAGGCTTGGAGACTCTGAGAATGAAACCGAGCATGCGGTGTGCTTTATTAGCTATGTTTTCCACGTGGACATCGAAGTGAAGCTTTGAATCGAATTGCACTCCCAAGTCTCGTATATTATTGACGCATTCTAGTTTACAATTATCAATACAGTAATCGAACTTTGTTATTCTACGTTGGAAGACAAAGGTCTTATTTTCCTCCAAACCTTGTTCTAACTGCATCATAGCACATCTTGCATCTGTCAGTCAGCGTGTTTGCGTCCACTGCTGGACATAGCCTCTCCAATTTTCCTCCGGTCCTCCCGGCCCTCAGCGGTACGGGAGCACTGCTTTCCGCCGACGCGCACTTGATGTCGTCGTCCCACCTGGCGGGTGGTCTTCCCACACTCCGTTTTCCTGTCCACGGCCGCCAGTGTAGGACACGGTCACTCCAACTAGATCTTGCATCTAAAACTCGAAAATAAAACTTGACAGGAATGAACATTTTGACATTTCAAGGTGTCGCATGAGTGACATTTGCGTCGCTCATGGGACACCTATACAATAAGCTTTGATTGTTCCCCATTCATTCGCATGGCGATAGCAGATTGACGGTCACGCTGGCCAGACAGTTCGCTTACGAACTCCAACAACACCTATAACTTCACAGGATTTATTAAGTGCAACGAATAGCCAACTTGGCTAGTCACCATACGTATGAGTTACGATGGCCGCTCCGGTCTTTCCTTACTCGCTGTGTGCGGTCGCCCCGCTGCTATAAAACTGCCTTCCTACACTCATTTACTATCCCCGTTTTAACCCTTACTGTCCTTTTATGCTAACGATGCGTCCGGCGTGGCACACGAATACTGATTGCACTCATTATCACCTCAATTTGGCGCGAATTAATTGAAGCAATAAACATTATGACAATCGAGATCGAGCTGCCTACAGTACCCGGCAGAAAATAATGCAAATCGGACGATAGAAAGAGGCAATCGGCTAGTTTCAGCTTCGTAAAGCGTCATCTCTCTCGCACGAGTGCATAGGTAGGTAATAATAGGCAGCATGTGACAGCCGTGGAGGTGAAGAAATTCACCTCCACGGTGACAGCGACGACGCTCAAATCTAACCGAAACTAGCCGATTGTCACCTTCCAACGCCCCTTTTGCATCATTTCTTGCCGCAGGTACTGCACAGTCATGTTTTCACATATCGGAACGCCAAAAACGGAGACTTATGAAGGTGTCATCGAATTAATATAAGCTACCTTCGCACAGCGTAACGTATACTTGAGCAGGCTTGTTTTTAATGTCAGTTAGTCAGTCAGCCAGTCAGTCAGCCAGTGTGTTTCCGTCCACTGCTGGACATACGCCTCTCCAATTTTTCTCCAGTCCTCCCGGACCTCAGCGGTACGGAACCACTGCTTTCCGCCGACACACTTGATGTCGTCGTCCCACCTGGCGGGTGGTCTTCCCACACTCCGTTTTCCTGTCCACGGCCGCCAGTGTAGGACACGGTTGCTCCAACGGTCGTCGTCTCTTCGGCTGACGTGACCGGCCCACTGCCACTTGAGCTTAGCCACCCGGTGTCCAATATCGGCTACTCTGGTACGTCGGCGGATTGCCTTTTTCAGTTTTTAATGTACAACGCGACAAGTTGCGTACGCCAGGCCTTCTAAGAGCTGCCCAACGACGCCCATGAGCTTTCGAACTTTCACCGAACATTCTGAACTTTTACATGATGTTTGAAAGACTCTAGGCCATGCAAGACTCTAGGCCATTCTTCGGATTAAATACTTCGTCAAGGAGTGTAAATGTCAACTGTGAATGCATGCATTCCCTGCCTGTAAAAGCCTGAATTGTTGCCTGGGTTGCTTGATCTTCTTTTGTTTACTTTTCCGCAATCTCCTAGATGGTTATTTACTGCAATTAACCAACAACCAACAACTTCTCCGTCGATGTGGCGGCAAGGTCGTATCAACAGCGCAGATCCCGCCAGATGATGCTTTCCTTTCCTCGCTTGCTGTCTCGCTTCGCCACGAGCATGAGTGACGACGCCTGCAATGCTTACTGTTTTTTCCAGGGGATTAAATATTCCGAACATGAAAATTCTCCGCACTGACAAACTAACTGACTAAGGCGGCGCTGACAAGGTGGACAGACCACGGCACACAATTTATTTAAAATAGCAAATATTGTATTCCGTCTTGTCCATCTAGTAAATGAGATTACATGTAAGCCAACCGCAAGTATTTTATAAAATAATAATCCAATACTTTTAATATACGGTGGGCAGCAAGCGGGGCCAGAGGTCGACCGATGCACCAACAAAACCGAGGCGTCATATTTTATTCGGTTTATTTCCAGAGTCGAAAGATAAACTGAGGTCGGATCGCGTGAGGTGTTTTGTAAATATTTATGAATGCAAATTACTGTTTAATCTGTTGGCTTTGTGCGAAGTTCGGTCGCCGGCTACCCTGTGCAGCGGCGAGTCGCGCGGCAAGCGATAAGTGAGCGATCAATTACTCGCTTACGGAGTTTATCATTCCTGTCCTTTGTTCGTCCACCATTTATACTATACAGTACTGGAAAGCCACACACTGACTACTCGTTTTTTTAGGGTTCCGTACCCAAAGGGTGAAAACGGAACCCTATTACTAAGCCTCCGCTGTCCGTCCGTCCGTCCGTCTGTCCGTCCGTCTGCACAGGGCTGTATCTCAGTAACCGTAACAGATAGACAGCTGAAATTTTCACAGATTGTTTATTTATTTTGACGCTATAACAACAAATAGGTAAGATTATAAAATAATTTAAATTAAAGGGCGGCCCCCTTTAATTTAAATATGTTATTATTTAATACAAAAAACATGATTTTATTGTATTCTCTTTTTGTTTGATGGTACGGAACCCTTCGTGTGCGAGTCCGTCTCGCACTTGGCCGGTTTTTCTTCTATCTCGTTCTAATAAACATAGCTAAACCATGCCGCTTAAAGTTTTTTAGAATATATACTTAATTTATCATTATACAAATACATAGCCTGAGATAAATAGTCGCAACTGAAACTAAGACTAACGAAAAGTAGTACTTTGTTACATCACTTTGAATTACTTTGACATTTCGGCCATACAAAATGTGTCAAAGTGACGTCACAAAGTATTACTTTACGTTAGTATTAGTTGCTGTTACGACTATTTATCTCAGCCTTAGTGTACAACTATGCTAGTTATGGACGAATAAGAAGCTTTCATGATGTGTTAGTTTTCAATGTAAATAAAGCTCGTAGACATTAGCAGAGCGTGATAATGGCACTTGTTGATATGGTTTTTTTCGTAGATATCTTCGTTATATTTTTGTCCGTGGACTATTCTGAATGTCTAAATTTCCACCACTCGATTAAAATTTTATGATCGCAAGAAATGAGCTTAAAAATGTGTTATTCTCCATCTCGAAATATTTGCCTATTATTTTCTAATTTATATTTTTTATATCTTTTATGAAAATAGTTAAACCTCATAATATTAGAATAAAATTAATTAGTCTTTCGTTGACATCGACGGTGAATTTGATAACGTACAGTTACGTATGTTCATGTCGTTACATGCATTAAATATCCCAATCAGCCGCTCCGCACGCCTCTTCGCTGCTTTGTGTAACAAGTGGCTAATAAGTGAATTGTTACGATGAGTTTTGGCAGTTGTGCAGGATTCCAACTTTAGCGACTAAATTATCTCTTGGAGCCCTTATTAAAATTACAGTCAAAAATCATCAAACTCTGCTAAATATGCATGGTCTAATATTTTTTAATGGCAGTATCAAAAATTGTAATGAAGTCTTAGTAATAAAAATACGAAGTACATTAGGCTTTTGAGAACGAATCTCTTTTTAAATTAATTTTAACTGTCTGTCAGCCAGTGCCCTCATACCTTCAACCTGAGACTCTTTAAAAATTATTTAAACAAACTCTGCCATAGTCCTCTATCGGCTGATAAGGTGCCTCGATGGGCGTAGATTTACTAAGTGAAGTAATTTTAGCTTTTCTTAACATCGTCGGTCCCTCTGGTCACCTGTATCGGTTTTTAATAAAAACCGGCCAAGTGCGAGTCGGACTCACACACGAAGGGTTCCGTACAAGATTTAACACAAAAAATCATGTTTTTTGTATGGGACCCCCCTTTAATTTTTATTATTTTTTTATTTTACCTATTTGTTGTTATAGCGGCAAAATAAATACACACTCTGTAAAAAATTCAGCTGCTTACCTATTATGGTTCACGAGATAAAGCCCTGTGATAGACGGACGGACGGACGGACGGACAGCGGAGGCTTAGTAATAGGGTTCCGTTTTCACCCTTTGGGTACGGAACCCTAAAAAATACATAAAGCAAAACGAAAGCTGTGAAATTACCCTACGGTCTTTTCAGTACACTTTGGAATTCCATACCATAACTGATACGTGATAATAAATTCACAGCACATTTTGACATCTCGACCCGTTGGTGATTTATCAGCACCAATGCATGGAGTAATGCGTCCGAATACTTTGACACAACTCGCCGTTCGCGATCGACGCGCGAGACAGGTGGCCGGCAGCCAGAAATGTCAGCCTGGCGTGGTCGCCCCGGAGCGGCTGCAGCGTGATTTGTGGCAATCGGCAGCGTGACGCAGCAGCCCGACTGCAGCGGGCATAAACATTCCGTTCTGACCCTTGCGCCAAACGTCATATACATACATTAATCGAGAAAGGAGATATGCCATCCAGCTCGCCTACTGTGAGACCAGTCTCCAACTGTCTAAAACTACCAACCCAACTTAAGGTGGGCCTTGCCGCTAAACTCCCCATACAAACGTGGAAAGAAGATCATGCCCATATTTCTTGTCAGAAATCCAATATTCACACTAGATGTCTGATGACCATTGGCATTGTAAAATAGTGTTTGGTTTCTCAGTTATAAGATCAGAAAGTTATACAAGTTACACAATAAGTTTGGAGGTGGATTACTCAACGATAAAATAAAAACATCTGAAAATGATTAGTCATCAGACCTAGCTTGTTTCATGAAGATTTATAATCAATTTAGTTTTCATTAGATTTTTTGCTACAGTGGTCGTGATTTACTTTTAGTCATAAGCCGTTTTGAAATATGTTATATCGAGTAACATTCATACAAAAAAACATACAGACAAATTGAGAACCTCCTCCTTTTTTGAAGCCGGTTAAAAAAATAGTGATGGTGGTAGATATTATTAAAATATTAGTTAGTAGGTGTTAAGCTAATATGTTGCCTTCCGAAGTTTGATTGTCAGTACCACAAGGTGGGCCGAGGTTGAAAATTGTTGATAACTAGCTGAGGTACCCTCGGTAGCTCGAATCAATTTTATTTTGGAAAATCACCTGAGCGGAGCTTCTAAACTGCAATATCACCCGCAGGGCTAATTTGAAGATTTGCCTGAAAAAACATCACAAAAATCCGTCACGGCGTTATTTTCTTGCGGACATTCACCAGAGAGGAGCTTTTAAACTGACCACTCTCTGAACATATTCTCTAAAATGTTCATTAAAATCGGTCCAGCCATTTTGGTTTTAATAGGCAAAATGCTGGCAGCCCCACTCCATCCGCCGCTGAATTTCATCAATCAATCAATGATTATATTGTAATGAAGCAAGCAATCCATTGATGTTCAAAGGACATTCTGCTGGTTTACCGCAAATGACAAGCTAATCGAACACCGAGTGCTCGACTGCATCGTTTGTGAATTAGTCCTACTTAAGAGGGTGTGTGCGTCCATGTAGATGGCGCCACAGTAGTTCGTCGCTTTTTCTGCTATAACTCCACAAATATAGGAAGTTACTAGCCATAACTACTGGGGGGACTGGCCTAGCGTACCAGAGGCCTGGGTTCAATTCCGACATGCACCACTGTCTTTCTCTTTCCTAGTTTAATAAGTGCATTTAGTCACGAATGCGAGCTGCTCCATGGTTCGGAATCCATGTAAAACTGTAGGCCCCCGTTCCCCTATTAGATGGTAGGGTTTAAGCCCGCCCGGGTTGAAAAGATGGTCGAAGCGGCAATGAAAAAATAGTCAATGTTTTCCATCTAGTTCAATGTAGCCGTGCTCATAAAGGGAAGGTCCTGGCATGGCACCTAATTCCTTCGGGAATGTGGTGTATTGGGCTAATATCATTACGGTAGTTGTGTGATATTAGCTATCAATGTTAGGTAGTATAAAAAAAATAAGAAAACTACATTGGCGAGCACACTACGCTACGTTGTAACCATTTTTTTTCAGTATAAATAAAGTATGTATGTTATATTGAATTAATAAATAAGTAAATAAAAAAACACATTAAACGAAAACACCTCTGATTTCAAAGGATTTCGTTAGTTGTCTGCCGCCGCTCCCAACGTTAGCACGTCCGCCGTCTAATTAATTGATTTGATTAGGGAAAGTTTTCCTCCGTGTGGAAGTGTCGGCCAACTCGCTCGGACGGACGGACGGACGGACGGACGGACGCACGCTCGTCCGTGAGCCGAGTTGTTTTCACTAAGTCGCCGCCTCCCAAGTTTCTCCCGGCGACGTGTGCCTCCGACGTTCACGTTAATTATGTAATTAATTCCTGAAGCCTCGTGAATAGCTGGAATGAGGCGTGTGTTTGTGTGAAAATCTCGGGCGAATGATGGTGAACTTTTTGTATTTGGGCATGCAGAGGCTCGCGCTGGTAAGTGCGAAAACATATATCAGTTTGATATTTCTATTAACGATTCAATCATATGAGCGATAATAAGGATCAATCAAATTATGAAATGACTTAGGGCTGATTTTTCAATAGATTGATAAACGGCCAGATAACTATTCGACGGATTTATGTACGCTTCTGCTTATCCATCCGATTAAGTGAGTCAGTTAATTGAGATAAAAGATATAATTGTCCGGCAAGGACTATCAGTCTTTTGACAGATGTGAATTTGTACTATCAGTCCGATAAGTACTATCTGAGGATTAAATAATCAGCTCTTAGGCTGAGATAAATAGTCGTCACCGAAACTAATGCTAACGCAAAGTAGTACTTTGTGACGTCACTTTGACACGTTTTGTATGGACGAAGTCTCAAAGTAATGCCAATTGGCGTCACAAAGTACTACTTTTCGTTAGTCTTAGTTTCTGTTACGACTATTTATCTCAGCCTTTGTGTAGTTTGACTACCAGAAGTTGAATAAATAAATGAAATTAAATGACATTGGTGCAGTATCATTTTCTAATGGTTTAAGATTTAATTACAATATTTTGGAAAAAAAAATGGTCTGGACTTCTGAAGTAGCTTCGAACATTTTGATTATTATATCATATGTTTAGTATACAATATAAGTATTATAATATTATCATGCACGTACACCGTAACCCAGGACTAACACAACAACACATTTTGTTCGACGGTATGTGTTTTAAAGCCAAAAACCTTTTATTCTCACTGTATATTTTTGTGTGTAGGTCTCTTTATGCATGTTTTTTTGTCTTCAAAATAAAGGTTATGGAAAAAGAAATATAAGTTTCGTTTGCAGAATCACACCCTTACCTCTTTGATCGTGCACCGCGCCGTGTATAATCAAAGGGTCGCACATTCGAATCCTCCTTCAGACGAATGTCCAGTCTACGAAATACAATGCCCCCATGTATGTAAAATCATCGAACATCATTGTGTGACATCATTCATGCCAGGTGAGACACTGCTTGCTTCGTTGACCTGTGTAAAGTTGTCTTCTGAAGAGACCACGGCCTTGCCCTCGAATGCTTTCGCTAATATTCCAGGAGGTCACGACATTTTTGGTCACGATAAGGTAAATGGCTGAATCTGGGTTCACATGTTAGAGACCAACCCTCTGTTGCTAAATATGTCGGTTTGTCCGTGCCAAGTGGCTGCGTTATCTAGATTGACTATTTAAAATAGATTCTGGTATGTACCTGCTTCATTTCATTTATTTATTCAACTTCTGGTAGTAAAACTACACTAAGTCATGTCACAATTTGATTGATCTGAGGATTCGATCAACCAGTGAAGAAGAACCCGCAAAGAAACTTCACTGGTCTATAAATTATGACATGCTGATAAATATACTGATTGTCTGGAAAAATCGATACCTGTTAATTATACAACAATAATCAGTCGGTTTTTTTTTACTAAATACTTAAATATACCTAAAGTTATATCTGTAACCTAAATCACCGATAACTAAGAAATGCAATCAAATATTTGTTTAGTTTTTATATTGCCAAGCAAGTATATACTGGTACTTTCATGCTTCGTCATTTGCATCCATATATATTTTATGTCACCATAACTACTTTTTCAGTCGCCTTATCTACGTAACGCAACCACTTGGAACAGGCAGACCGACACATTTAGCTTCAGAGGGATGATCTTTATGATGTGAACCCAGGTTCAGCCATTTACGTTATCGTTACCATTTTTGTCGCGACCTCCTAATCTATTATCTTCCCTTGTTCTCACAAAACGGACACGGAAAGTATTCACTCGTGAACGAACTCAGTGAAAGAAGACCTCGTTCGCTGTGTCGAAAAAAAGACTGAGAGCAAAATTAACAAAATCGACCGGGCGCCAATTCAGCCTGAAGCCAATATTGTAAGGGAGAAATAAGGATAGCATTGATCATTGAATTTTTATTTCTTGTATTTACAGGTCCTCTATTCTCGTGAAATCTTAGGTATCTGTACGGCTGCGATTCATCGTTACGCCTTTCGTTCGTGTAGCAGTCGTATTTGTGGTATTTCTAAGCATTAATAATGTGTTAAGCTTCTTTCTTCGGATATATGTTAATATATATGTTAGGGATTGAATTGGATTTTCCACACTTTCTTTATCCGCCATAGCTCAGCGTGCACGACGTGGCACTCCAAGGCGCGTTCTGTCAACAGACTGACTAAAATGACAGCTGTCAAACAAAACGTCACCGCTGAACGTATGAAGGCGCACCGTACTTTGCCTTGCCGTATTCGATTATTCATTATTTAAGCGACTTTAATTTGACATTCCCCAACATATATATCCAGGATTTGCGACCAAGCCGAATTCACCGTCGTCTTCCATCCATGTATGTCATATTATTTACTTCTCTATTTTAAAGAGACAGCTAGGAGAGCTATTGTTACCTAAGCATTTCGAGGTGCAGAAGGCATGGAATTGAAATAAATGTGTTACCTTTTTTTGTAGATATATATTATAACAAATTTATTTCTTAAATTCCATTGCTGATGTGGAGTGTTTTGGTTTTGATTTTGGTACAAAAGTTTTGTCTTGATTGAAAACAAAACACAAAACAAAAAATCTTTAATTCTAAGACCTGTATAAATAAATGACATATGTCGTGAGAGTTGAGTTGGTAGTATCTAAGCCAGCAACAAACGAAATAGAAGCCGTATCTCCGTGCTTAGGCGCAGACGAAATCTAGACTAGAATATATAGACTACGTCGTTTGTATGCAAATTTTTAATCCTACACTAACATACGAGACTATATTCATTCATGTGCCAATTTACTTATCCAATGTTTGTCTTTGTTTCAGGTAAGCGAAACGCCAGTGTTTATATTGGAATGATTTGCCTTCGCAGCTTCTCATCATATAGACTTTGGATAAACAGTGAGTAAGTATGCAAATTTAATTAAAGTCTATCTAAATCCGTTTCACGGAATAGGTAGCACTACGTGCTCTGAAATATCATCTTCAGCTGCTTCAGGTTAGACATGATATTCTGAGAAAGGATCTGCAGGCCTATTCTTGGAATTTGGTGCTCAGGAATCGGGAATCTTTCAGTCGAGAAAACCGCTTTTACAGCGGCTGTCAAAGCGATTTTTCGACGGAAATATTCCGGAGTACGGTATTTCAATGATTAAAGGTTTTCCATTGGAAACATCGCTTTGACAGCCGCTATAAAATGGTTTTCTCGACTGAAATATTTCTGATTCCTGAGCACGGAATTCAAAGAATAGGCCTATTACTCATTTCAAGGAGGACAGCACATTAAGAGCGTGATAATAGCTGATTGCATTCACTTTTATAAGGACGTAAATAAAACAAGATTTCATAATTATTGTAAATAACTGAAATTAATTTTGATTCTTCAAAAAGTCTGGAGATGCATTGATGGTCTAACTATATTTAAACCTAAATTTGTAATGCTCTTATTTGTTAAAAAAATATACTTTTATGTATTATAGCTATAACAACCAAATATCTTGTTAAAATAATTAATAATAGTTCCAAATTAATTGTTAATTTACTTAAGGCATTTTCAAACTGAACGCAGTCTGCTCTATCACCCCTTAGGGCGATAATTTAAAAATCTTATTCATTTGTTATAATGGAAAATGTATTTATTATGTGAAGCTATAAGGGTTCGGCCAAATCTCACTAAACCTCGTGTCACATTTCTTTAAAACTTCCGTTATATATATATCAACCTTTTCCTTCAAACATGGTGTGGAGACGCAGCTGGGCGGTCGGCATGGTTTTCGCAGAGTTTAAATAAATGTTCGGCATTCCATAGTTTACCGATGTTATAAATAAAATATCTATATCTGCCGGTTCTTATTCGAGAAGTTTAAATGGTAAATTGATGGATTCCATACCTGTTACCCGAGCATAGAAGGGGGTTTTTTTTTTGGTTATCTTAATATGAATCAGTAATACAATCTTATTTCTAGGCGACTTTATTATTCTCCGATCGCCTCATCACCTCAGACACATAAAATAATGTGATTTTCTCTATAAACGGTACCCCTGAGTGTCGTTCACTTATCCATTAAATGTGCATTCGAACGGCGACCCACCCTATATACAAGTCTCGCGGGTGCAGTCGGCGTCACCGTAGCGGCGCATTCCACCGCGTGGCGGCCGATAGATTCTCCGCTCCGCCCCCTTTTCAATTTGTACCACGCTCGCGAGCCCGCGCGTAGAGATCGCTTCCGCCAGGGCCTGACTGCACTAATATGACGTCAGAGGGTAATAACATTAATGTTAACCGTGCGAGAGTAGATAGGAGCGTTGTTCACGGATTCGAGTATCCGTCGAGGACGCGCTCGCAAAATATTAAACATAGGAACCTAATATGTGCAAACGAATGGCGGGATCGATGCGACATATTCGCAGGACCGTTAATATCTATAAAAAAATTAACACGCTAAAATAGTATTTCACTTAATTCTTTTCTTTTTAATTTTTGTAAGATTTTTTTTTGTTGTTTCAAATGTAAATTTTATAGAAGTCGCTAAATTTAAATGTAATTTATGAATAACTTGATTAGATTTTTATTATTTTGGGAGTATAATTATGTAATAGATTTATAACCTCTTTGTTCTATGTTTTGTTTGTTTTTATGCATGTTGTGTTCACTAGCAGTGAAGTGTACACCTTTTTTAAATGACGTTTGTGTATCTCAGTGTATCCTGTGTGCTACCCTGTTTGTGAACCTATTAATAAATAAATAAAAATAAATATGCAACTGCTCACGCAAGAACGCGGGTGCGTGAAGCTAGCGGCTATGCTCGCGACCGGCGCGCCCTCTTGAACAACGGCGTAGTTTTCTGTCTATCAGAACTGCATGCATTTCATGTAACGTAACCTGTCTTTTTTTTAATGGAAGATAACCTCGAAAAAAGAACCCACCAATTATAAGATATTTTGTTAATTTATTAAAATAATCATGACTGTGCTCCATGTGACTGTGCTTTATTGATTCCCTATATAACAAAGAACTAGTCAACAGATTCATCAGGTTTATTTTGCGTTTTCATTGCACAAATAAGTGCAGTCACTGCCAAAACTTAAATCGTACGTACCACTTTGACGTTATGAGTCTTATTATAGGTATTATTTTCCATGAAAACTCATTTGTGAAATCAATGTAAAAAAACCATAACGCTCTTAAACCGACAATGGTTAAGTTCACAATTCACTTACACTTACGCGTTTTTCTTGTGAGCGGTGGTATTGTAGTTAAGTAACTACTCAAATTTAAACAATTTTTTAAACTTATTTTGTGACTGGCAAAGTATGTTTGCCAGTTCTTGTATGCATGGAAATAGAGCATGCGACATTTATATTTTTGGCATATCGATTCTTGACGTGTTCAAGTGTAGGCTACCTACCTATGAATGCAATAAAACAATACAATACAATACTAAAGTTCGAGCAATGAATTTCATTTTCACATCAAGCCGCCAAGGCATGGCCCCGAGGGCGCAAGTGTTGGGAAGTACAGGCGTGAGTTGAGAAACGCCTATGTGCGGCACGTTTCCGCTATGAGGGCCCACAATTTCCTTGATTAGAACGCGAGGAGAATCAATGAACCACCTTCATAGTCGTTGCATACGCGTCGTCTTGCGGGAATCACGCTACAGTCCGTCTGCGCTGTCGACACGCGCTTGCTGTGTACGTTAGAAAGGTGTGGGAGCATTGGGAGGACGAAAACTGTGGGTGGGCTAGACCAGCCCGAATGCGTATAGGGACGGCGTGAAACTACATGCATTGACGTGCCGGCCAATCAATTCGCTTACAATTCGCTCACTACTCATTTTCTCGAGTTCCGACGACACTTAAGAAGACGTAAGAACTCCACAGGACGCTGTTTATACGAACATTCGATGTTGCGCGAATCGAATTCGTAAGCGAACTTATTACATCTCTGCATTTACAGTATAACGTGGCTACGCCTGGCTCCATGCGAATGAGTTTTGATGGCCACTCCCGTCCTTTCTTACTCCTGGGCTGGATGTAGGAGAAAATGAGGATCTAATTCTCAAGGGTTGTTTTGTAAAGCTCTACGTACTCTAGTACGTGTGACCAACAATACGGGACGTCAGCAAAAGTTCATGGTTATATTGCGTTGATTTAATACTCGACATTTAGGTGAATACCACGCGTACTGTTATAATAGTTACCCCAACTGTGCATAAAATGTATTTATTATGTATGTAATATATTCGTATTTTGTTTTATTATGTTGTTTTTTTTTTGCTAATTTAAAGTTTTGGTTAGATTGATTGATGGGAACAATCAATGGCACCAAGATCAGATATGAGCGGTTCATTCGTTTTTATAAGCGGGCAGGCAGCTATTAGCCGAAATACAGCTACAAACGGAAAACAAACAGATACTAAACGTTGGCTTTTATAAAAGTTAGGCCAGTCTATTAAACATCATAAAATACACTTCCGGTTGAAGAAAAAAAATATCAGTCAAAGTACCTTAAAGCAACAAATTATGCGGCTGACAGTACATTCTAACATATGTGGGAACGTCAGTTATTTTCTGTGTAAACCAAACCCTATTATATGGAGATTGTATTTTAACACCACTTTACTGTCAAGCTTATCTTTTGAACTTTGCTCGACTGTACTTGGATTTTTCACTTTGTTGTCGTGATATCATTAATTGGCCAATTTGATGCATACAAGCATTAAAGTATATAATTCAGCTATATCTCAGCTACGAAATGCTAACTCAATCGATACGATATAAGCGAACATTTCCCAGAACCTTACTTCACACTCTACCTCTATAATTGCTCTATATGTACATTTTGTACAACATGTTGTGTACATTGTGTACACCACGAAACAAAATGCACCGTCTGACTGCACTCGTGAACGTTGCAAACTTGCAGCGGCGAGTGTTGGCCTGCTGAGTTCTATTTTTTAGGGTTCCGTACCCGTATTAAGAATGGTTGTATGCCCTCGTCGTCGGTCGGTCACGGACTCATATTCTCTCTATTTTTGATGAGTAAAATGATTCGAGAATGAGTCAATAGAAATTACGGAAACTCTGAAAATAGTATTTTCTTACGACCAATACCTTTTTGTTACATAAGCTTTATTCAAATTCCAAAGTTGAATATTAATGAAAAAGCTACACCCCGGATCTTGTGAAAGATCAACTTTGATAACTTGTAAGGCTTGTTCGTTCAAGTTTTAAATGTTTCCACAGCATACGGCTTAACTTCTTCTATATGCATGGATACATAGCTCTATAAAGACTCTTGGAATGTTTTTTGGAAACCATGTCGCTGGTTTGGTACGAGGGAAGAAGTGTCCGAGCGGCAAACTTGCTGTCACAGATCTGTGAAACCATATTACTTGAGGGGGAAACGATAACACTGTTACCTGTCTCTTTCTGGCCTTCTCTTTTTCTTTGTGAAAAAGAAGACAGGTAATAGTGCCTATCTTTCTTCCGTAATGCAATACAATGCGTTGGCACCGAAATGCAACCGAAAATCTATAACTGTAGTGGCGAGAGCACATTCAATTATTTATTTAATCACGTTAAACAATTACAAAAATAAGCTGGAATTGCTCAGATCATTAATAGGATGTGTTTAAAAAGTTGTTATTTATAATTATCAAAATGTTTCACTATTCCTCATAATCAGATTAAATATCTATTTATTGCGTATTGTGCTTGCCACTACAGATATCATATAAAATAAAAAATAAAAAATTATAATAAATAAATAAATAAGTGTTGTGATATAGGCGCATCAGCTTAAAGCTGCTAGCCTATCAATAATAATATAATATAGTAACTTCCTATTTTTGGGGAGTTATAGCGACGATCGACTGTGGTACGATCTACATGGACGAAAAAAAATTCTTCTTTATGTACATATGTAAACCGATATATATGGCAGCAACCAAGGCGTCTAGCGCTTTAAATGTAATCTCGTGTTTAACTTGTCGACTGGCGCTTGTGAAATGTTATTTCGTCCGACTTTTAAGTGTGCTTTGAGGTAACGCATAATATATCGAAAGGAACTACGTTTCTACCGGATGTTCTACGACACCTCTCGTATTTTTACAAGCTTCATGAACAAATGTCATGATATTAGCACGACACACCCTATTCCCGAAAGAATTAGGTGCCCCGCCAGGACCTGGAAGTGGATGGAAAACACGGACAAATTTTTTTTTTATGCAACCTGACATGGATGGCTAATACCACACAACTACCGTTATGATATTAGCCCAATACATCACATTCCCGAAGGAATTAGGTGCCATGCCAGGACCTTCCCTTTATGAGCAAGGCTACATTGAACTGGATGGAAAACACGGACAATTTTTCATTGCCGGGTGGGCTTAAACCCTACCACCTAGTAGGGGAAGGGTATGGATTTCGAACCATGGAGCAACTCGCGTTCGTGACGAAATGCACTTATAGAAATCTGAAGAGAAAGAAAGTGGTGCATGTCGGGGCGAGGAATTGAACCTAGACCTCTGATGCGCTAGGCCAGTCCCTGCGCCACTAGGCTACGAGCCGCTCAATGCCGTTTCGACCATATTTTCACCCAACGCGATGGTAACAACTCGGCCACCTATTAAGGGAAGGGGACCTACAGTTTTTCATGGATTCCGAACCTCGGAGCAGTTCACATTCGTAACGAAATAAACTTTTCCAACTCAGGAACAGAAATAAAGTGGTACCTGAACGGGGCCGGGATTTGAACCCATAAGTTCATTCTGAGAACTGGCATTCATAGTATGTTCCTAAGCCGTCGAGCTATACGATTGTGAATGAATTTATTTTGAAAAATCATTTTTCTGTTGTGTTCCGGAGCCCTCAACACGCATGCCTCGTGCACAATTGACCGGTTTGTGCACTTTCACCGCGCTATGTAAGTGGCGGTAAGCCTTCAGCTGCGCTGCCCCCCCCCCCCCCCCCTCACCTGAATACGCCCCCGCCCCGCCCCGCCCGCGTAGCAGTAGCAGTCAAAAGGTTGAAATATCTGCTTGCTTTGGCTTCAGATGCGATACTGCGTTTAACAGGGACTTTTAAGGGTCGTTCAGAGAAAGTTACTAATTGGGCGCAGGACCTAAAAAATAACTCTAAACGACGACAATAGAGATGGTGGTATAGCTGTAGCAAGAGAGTTATAATATCAGAAAACTTACAAATATTTTGCAAAACTTGGAAATTACACATTGCGAATGGGCTGTAAGAGGCTCGTAGTATTTCGTCACGAATGCAAGCTGTCCATGTAAAACTGTAGGTTATTTTAGCCTACTAGGTGGCAAGCCAAGCCCGCCCGGGTTGGAACCATCGCATCGTATGAAAAATGGTCCAAAGCGGCAATTAAAAATTGTTTGTGTTCTCCATCCAGTTCAATCTTTGTCGTTCCCATAAAGGGAAGGTCCTGGCATAGCACCTAATTCCTACGGGAATTCGGTGTGTTGGGCTAATAGCATAACGGTGTTGTGGTACTAAGCATACATTTCAAGTTAGATAAAAAAATGCTTACCTAACCTAACCTAACCCAACTCATTCCAACATAATTCAACGTTACCTATCCTAACCTAATCGTCTAATAATATGGTTATTTTGAATACATTTTCTGCATACGGATATTAATCCTTTTCGCCAACCTGGTTTCTTCACGTTACTTTTGAAGGAATCCAGGTTATACCTTCGGGGAAATACCAACCTGTGTGCCGTGTACCGTAAACTGTGTACCGACTCTACATAAAAGTAACCCTGCCTGTAATCGGTAGCATCGCTTCTTTAAACTCATAATGTAGTGTTCATAAATATTAATAACCGATGGATACGATGGGTAGATAATAGTAGCATTATGAGACCTTAGAAAACATTAATTCTGTGGAACTGTTGTTTCTTGTTAGTTTCACTCACGGTATGGAAAAATGTATAATAAAGAGTTTTGTTTCACCCAAAGTCCTCTTTTAGGGGTTCTTTCCTCTAAAGAAATAGAGAAACCCTATAGAATCACTTGGCTGTGCGTCTGTCTGTCACGAACCCTATTTTCAAGAACGCTTAGAGGTATTACGTCAAAATTCATATAAAATTCTTAGGTCCCTTAAAATTGTAAAAGAATCAAGCCTTGTATGTCAAATCGGTCCCACAGCGCAAGTAAACCAAATAAATCCGAGCGTCGTAAATTTGTATACATGTATCACATAAAGCAATCTCTGACAGTTAAGCCATCAACATACAAATTTGTACGGAACCTTGCTCGGTGCGCGAGTCAGATTTCCACCTATCCAATATTTTGTCCCAAATATTTCATATAGTCTTATCATTATAAACTTATAATAAATATATATAATAATATCCAGTACCTAGTTGTTTTATTCCTTCTATCTCGCTCTGTCGTACTCGTTTATACCTTCGTACATCGTTTATATGTGTACAGGTGCGAACACTCCTAGATTAGCTTTTAGACGCAAGGAACGACATTTTAATGACGCTTTTACGTAGAAGGGATCCTCTGAAGCCTTAAACACGTTTATTGACAGGCGTAAAGAGTCCTTCGGACCCATGAAAACCTCGCTTCAGAAACAATAAAGTTTATCTATGCCCATCGACACTGAGTGGCGAGTGTCCGAGTGCTGTTCCTCCTTAAGTCGTGGTCACACTGGCGTCTGCGGCATTCATTAGGATTTTGCAGCAAGTTGTAGTTAAGAGGGGTGCGCGTGACAGCTGCTAGAAAGTATACTCTCATACAACCGACTCGACGCTGCGCTGGCGTCACGTATCGTCTTTTTTATGTTGATGGGCATGTATGGCTAATACCACACCCTCCTGCATGATATTAGCTAAACACACCGCATTTCCGAAGGGATTAGGTGCTATGCCAAATCTTTCCCTTTATGAGGAAGAATACATAGAACTGGATGGAAAACCCGGGCGATTTTTCATTGCCGTTTCGACATTATTTTCATCCATTGCGAAGGCACCAACCCCGGGCGGACTTAAACATACCACCTAGCAGGCGAACGGGACCTACAGTTTTACATGGATTCAGAACCATGTAACAGCATGTAAGAAATGCATGTATCCAACTCAGAAAGAGAAAGGAAGTGGTACATGAACGAGGCGGGGGGTTGAACCCATGACATCTCCCAATTCAAAATATCGTGTTGCGAATAGCTGGACAGTATCTATTGTTTAAATTAATCTTTGTTATTATTTTACACATCAGTCACAGATATGATCGTATTATGAATATACAGTATTACATTTTACCAGCAGCTAGTAGCTTGTCACGCGATTCTAGCGGCGATTGGCAGCGTAGCGGCTATTAAGGTCGGCCCGTAAGCATCAGAAAATTTCGCCTCCCATACAAACGTAGTTTACTATTAATTTGAAAACCACTATTCCAACATACTTGATATTTGGTATCTAATATTAGGCTACAAATATCTATGTCTGCATACCTTTGTTTTTTAGGTAAATGTATTCTGGGTCAAACCACAGAGAAAACAAAATTCGTAGGAAGATTTTCTTTTTGCTTTCATTTCATTCGGTTTGGATTTTTCAAAAAATCAAAAGCATGCAGACACAGATATTTGTTACCTGATATTATATATTAAATATCAATTCAATTGGAATAGCGGTTTCCAAATGATTAGTAAACTACGTTTGTATGGGGAGCATAGCTTACGGGCCGTTCTTAAAAGATAAAGATGGACGTGTGAACGAGGCTTTAGTGCCATCGCGTTTCGCCCGACAATAAATCTGAATATCGCCCTGACAATCTGCCCTTACACCTGTGCATTATGCAGCAACTTCGCGCGTGCCGTTCGCTATTTTACATATTCAAATTCTTCAATTCCGGCTTCCGGCTCCTTTAGAAGCGAATTTGTGTGCAGTATTTTCCAACCAAAGATTCATAAAGGAAGGTCTTAAGAAAAGAGATCTTTTAAAAAACGCCGTTTTTTACCACGAGACGAGTGATCTATGCTTGTGATCTATAATTGATTTTACTTCATGCTTAGTTTTAGGATAGGTCGTTAACCTAAAACTAATAATCGACTGGTCGCATTCTCTTCAGAAGCTTATGGGCCGACATTAAATACACTTACCCAGGATCAACTTGATTGTAAAAGTTAAGACTAAATTTTTTGTCTATATTTTAATCGCTTGCCTGACTTCAACTTTGAAAACTTTATTGAAATAGAATGAAAATAATCTTTGGTATTTAAATACTACTGGCTTAAGGTAGTTTGACTATCAATAAAGTTTAAATAAATGAAATGAAACTGGTTACATTCACGAAATCTTTAATTTGAGGAAATTAATTAATACGAGTATATCACGAAAGGTTATTTGCAGCCTTCGCATCTAATGATGTTGTTTATTTAGCATTTACATGTATTATACTAGCTGACGTACCCGGCTCCGCTCGGGTAAATTTCATTTTCAACATTCACCCGAAAGGAGCTTCTAAGCTCCCAAACTGCACAGGATCCGCCCGCTGGTCTAAAGATGTTTGAAAATTTCATCAATATCGTTCTTGCCGTTTTAGAGTATAAATCGAAATTTGTATAGATGGATTCCGGGACAATTCTTACCACTAAATACATTTTTAGATTTTTGTTATTGCGGTATTCTCCTTAAGATTTACACCAGTTTTGTGAAACAACCAATTTCCTCTTTGAAGATTATTTCGTGTCGTTTTACCTGATCAAATGAAAACGCACTAGAAAACGCAATTTTCTCCACGGAACTCCTGCCATTATTTACGCAAAATTTCCCCTCAAAGGTATTTACGGTAAACCGCTTCTCGTGCCTGCGGTATGGCAATCTCGTCGCGTTTGCCGCCTCAGAGAATTCCGAGTCGCTCACCGTAACGGCAATCATCACGTCGCTTCCCGGAGGGGTAGGCAGAGATGATGGATTAATCATCGTGCCGTAAGTTACGGTCTCAGCAAACTTCTCTCGCGGCTCTTGGACTAACTTCATACCAGAAGTCATGGGTTCATGCAGAGCTCTCACGATTACGTGCCGCTCCATGGTTCGAAATCCATGTGAACCTATAGGTCCTCTTCCCCTGCTAGGTGGCATTGTTATGCCCGCCCGGGTTGGAAACATCTCATCGGATGAAAGATGGTCAAAGCGGCAATGACAAATTGACCGTATTTTCCGTCCAGTTCAATGTAGCCGTGCTCATAAAGAGATGGTCCTGGCATGGCACCTCATAAATTCGGGAATGCAACCGCCTTGGACTGGCTATAGCCTCGGATGCCAAATACTATGTTGCTGACAACTGGTCCATATTTGATTGTTTGTTATTTGCAGTTAATGTTCTTAAGGTTGCCCAACCCGCTCATCTCCCCATACGAAAGGGGAAAGAAGATCACGCCTATATTTCTTGTCAGGGATCCAAAATTTTGCTCAAAATAGCTTTATTTGATTGAAGTAGATGTCTGATGACCATTGGCATTGTAAAATTGTGTTTGGTTTCCAAGTGATAACGTCCGAAAGTTCGGATTTTTCGCGCGTTTTATACAATAACTTTGGACGTGGATTACGCAATGATAAAGTAAGAACATCTTAAAAAGATTAGTCATCAGACATAGCTTATTTAATCAAGATTTATAAATCTATTTGGTTTTTGTTAGATTTTTGACTACAGCGGTCGTGGTTTACTTTTAGCTATAAGTCGTTTTGAAATTAAAATTTTCGTAAATCTTACCAAATCATACACTATGCACATTGTCTTTTTTGTGGACAGGTTGCATCTTCCTCATCACGGAGCCTGTCTTATTCTTAGAAACAGGGAAGGTCCCAGAGCGCAACAGCACGGTTTTGTACCGTGCCCGCAAATGAGTTGAGGCCGTCGGGTTGGGCCACCTTAACGCAGGTTTGAGTGGCTCGTAGCCTAATGGCGAGGGGACTTGCCTAGCATACCAGAGGTCTGGGTTCAAATCCTCGCCCGTTCATGCACCACTTTCTTTCTCTTTCCGAGTTGGTTAGGTGCATTTCGTCACGTATGCGAGCTGCTCCATGGTTCGGAGTTCGCTTAAAACTGTAGGTCCCCTTCACCTACTAGGTGGTAGGGTTTCAGCCGGCCCGGGTTGGTACCATCGTATTGGATGAAAAGATGGTCGAAGCGGCAATATAAAATTGTCCGTGTTTTCCATCCAGTTCAATGTAGCCGTTCTCAAAAAGGGAAGGTCCTGGCATGGCACCTAATTGCGGTGTATTGGATTAATAGTAAAACGGAAAAAAAATCGTAAAGTTTCAACACGATGCATTTATAATTTTCAAAACTGCATTAGCACAAGGGTGGACCGACTGTAGAAGAATTACAAGTTTTAGAATGGTTATAGAACAAACAGCTGTCAAAATTGGTCGACGCGCCGTCTGCAAAGTTTCCTTGCTGAATTGTTTGCACGAAAATACTTGCATAGTGGTAGGTTTTTAGGGTTCCGTACCCAAAGGGTGCCAGCGGAACCCTATTACCAAGCCTCCGTTGTCCGTCCGTCCGTCCGTATGTCACAGGGCTGTATATCATGAACCGTAATAGGTAGGCAGCTGAAATTTTCACAGTGTGTATTTATTTTGCCGCTATAACAACAAATAGGTAACATTACAAAATAATAAAAAATTAAGGGCAAAAAACGTGATTTCTTTGTTTAAAGTCTTGTACGATGGTACGGAACCCTTCGTGTGCGAGTTCCACTCGCACTTGGCCGGTTTTTCATTTTCTTTAGTAAATGCACCCTTTCTTCACAGTCGTTTTTTTTGTCTTTCTCTTCAACCATTTCTAAATCTGGCTACCTCAGCCAGTGGCCCAGTGGCGCGACACTTCGGCGATCGCTCTCCGAAGTTAAGCAACGCTGGGTCCGGTCTGGTCTTGGATGTGTGACCATTCTACCGTTGAGAGAGGCTGGCCGTGGTTCGGATTCCACGTTAAGCTGTAGGTCCCCTTCCTTACTTACTAGGTGGTAGGGTTTATCCCGCCCGGGTTGGTACCATCGCATTGGATGAACGATGGTCGAAGCGGCAATGAAAATTGTCCGTGTTTTCCATCCAGTTCAATGTAGCCGTGCAATATAAGGAAGGTCCTGGCATGGCACCTAGTTCCCATGTGGTGTGTTGGCCTAATACCATGACAGAACTTGTGGTATTAGCCATCCATGTTCCAGTCACATAAAAAAAAAATATATGTGAGCCAAACAATATTAGCAAAGCCACAAACGACATGTTCACTTTAGACATCTAAGAAACAGGTGAACAGTTTCACCTATGAGCATAAGAATTCTCCATTTTCGACTTCAAAAGATCGCAGCCCAAGCTTGTCGTGTCGCCGACTGTGCGCCAGGTGGCTGATTTCAACACCAAATTAGAACTTCGCTTCTATGCACACGTCTTTGTACAGACTTGACAACTTTACTTGTATATAAGATTTCTTTATTTTCGACAGGCAGCAGGGGTTTATAAGTCCTTACAGTTTGGTTAGGTTATATTATAGGTATACTAGCAGCCCGTCCCAGCTTTGCACGGGCATAATATCGTTTAAAAAAATATTATTTTTACACAATGATGCACAAATAAACCCTTTTTACGTAGAGTTCCTACACTGAAATATTTGAAATGAAAAAAAATAAATTGATATTATTATTAGATGATTATTAGATATTAGAGAGCTCCGATAATAAACGCGTCCGATAGCTGCTAAATTCAAAGTGCTAAAACCGCGGCCTCCGACGCGCTATTTATAGGCACAATTTATTACAAGGCAAATTTTTAAATCTGTAATATCTTCGAAAATATTAATTTAAATCATATGCTGTAAACGGCCATATAAATCTATATTAAATCAACAATGTATTTAAGGTATTTAAATGGAAAAGGATTTATGCTGTATTGGTTAAAATCGCTTCAAAAATTAGCCATTATTTGTCGTAAAAAATCAATGACAAAAAATTTTTATTGTGGTATATCCATAAGAGATAGACATATACCATCGCTGAGTTTTCTGTAGACTTTTTCAATGTGTACAATACTTAGTACATTATTTTGATAAATCTCGTAGGATTCAGCCTGCGTTTGCAATGTAAGCGGAAAAAATGTAATTTATTACGACATCACATTGGAAACCTCAAAAATAACAGTATTTCTCCACTATTTAATGGATGTTATTATACTTATAAACCTTCCTCTTTAATCACTCTATCTATTAAAAAAAACCGCATCAAAATCCGTTGCGTCGTTTTAAAGATTTAAGCGCACATAGGGATATAGGTACATAGGGACAGAGAAAGCGACTTTGTTTTATACTATGTAGTGATTATACTACACACGAAAAATACATACTTTTGGATGTTCTGCGTTTTGGACCTTTTGGTTTTTGGACTTTATGAAGGCGACCCTCTCGGCTAACGTCTCAAAACGAAGAACATCGTCATTGCCTGATGATTATTTTGCAATTACATAAAAAAAGTGCTATTCTATGATTATCTTTTTATCATGACGCTTTGAGCAGAAGTAATTAATTAGCGCACAACTACAGTGTCCCATATTGGTATTTTTTTTTCAGGATTTTCAAATCATTGTTAATAGGAGAATCATTTGGGACAAAATGCGTGCGACCGACAGACACCAGACGGCTAACCGGCGTAAGATGCGAGAAAATATGTGAGTGAATTCGATCCCTTCTGCGCTCTTCCTGGTAGAATATTTGGCATCCACTTTTGATTGCGCGGTTGATCGAATCATCGCGTGACCAGAGGGCTGGCTGGTATCTCGGGCAGAGGTTGAGCCTAGCTATCCAGAGAGGGAATGCGGCCAGTCTTTTGGGCACCCTGCCGCCTGGCAGCGATATGGGTGAAATTTATTATTTGTTATAAATGTGTGTAATTTTAGGTATAGTTTAATTTATAGGATAATGTATAATATTTTAGTTTTTAATTTCTTTGTTGATTTTGTCGAAATAAATACCACATAATTGGACATTCTTTGTCAATATTAAAAAAAATCATAATGAAGAATTGATCGAATTCCTTCACATCTTTTTTCACTTCTTACGCCCGTTACCCCTCTGGTGTCTGTCGGTCGCCGATTTTTTAATCTTCAGGTGGTACTTATGAGACTGACAATTTTACATCTTTCAAAAGACATTTAGACCGGAGAATTATATTTTCTATTACAATTATCTTACTGTAATTTTACTAATAAAAATATGGACTTACTGTAAGGGATGGATAAGCAGAGGTGTAAATAAATCCGTCGAATAGTTATCTGGCTGATTATCAAACTATTGAAAAATCTGCCCCACGTGCCACAAATACTTTTCGGTTTTTGTTTCGCAATGTAGTAATGGATGTACAATGTACCCAATAAAGGAAGTTGGCTCGGAGCGGTATTTCCTCATTGAAGGTAGCTGCCGTGGGCAGAGCTGCGTCGGGAGAGTCGGTCGCCACGGCAACGCGCGCGGAAGCTGCGGACAGACGCTCAGAACCCGCCTACGTATGCGTATACATTAGTATACATCCGTGCAACCTTGTCATTGCTTGAGAAAAATCAATAATCGAACGGACTGGAATACGATTTTTGTATCGTTGGCAGACGAAATAGCTTGGTTGGCAGTATCACGTTTTTGGAAGACACGTTTTTAGATCCCTTTTGTTTTGTAAACAGTTTTTAAGGTGGCCCAACCCGCTCAACTCCCCATACAAACGGAGAAAGAAGATCACGCCCATATTTCTTATCAGAGATCCCAAATTTTTTTATTTGATCGAACTAGATGTCTGATGACCGTTGGCATTGTAAAATTGTGTTTGGTTTCTGAGTTATAAGGTCCGAAAGTTTGAATTTTTCGCGCGTTTTATACAATAACTTTGGTGGTTTATTACGCAATGATAAAGTAAAAAAATCTTAAATAGATTAGTCATCAGACATAGCTTATTTAATCAAGATTTAAAATCTATTTGGTTTTTGTTAGATTTTTGACTACAGCGGTCGTGGTTTACTTTAAGCTATAAGTCGTTTTGAAATCAAAATTTTCGTAAATCTTACCCATCACCTATGCACATTATCTTTTTTGTGGACATGTTGTATCTTCCTCATCACGGAGCCTGTCTTGTTCTTTGAAACAGAGAAGGTCCCAGCACAGCTCGCCAGCACACAAGGTCGCAACAGCACGGTTTTGTACAGTGCCCGCGAATGAGTTAGTCCCGCCGGGTTGGGCCACCTTAAGGCCATAAGAAGGGCATACGCTCTGTTGAAGCCTTCCCAGGTTCTCCTTTGAATCCAGTGTGTAATGAGAGTGGTGATTAGAACCTAGATAATTCGCAGTTATTTGCAACAACTGACTTACCGGCCAATTCATCACAACGAGTAAGCAACGCACCATCCGACGACGGATAGCCACATTTTAAATTTTAAAGCCGCGAAACTGGGCGATACGAAGATAGTTTTAAGATATGTAACTATGCATAGATTGAATATAAAGAAAAGCGAAAAAAAAGAATAACGGTAAAGTCAGATCAAAAACCGGGCGAGTGCGAGTCGGACTCGCACACGAAGGGTTCCGTACAAGATTTAATAGAAAACATCACGTGTTTTGTCCGGGGACCCCCTATATTTTTTAACATTTTTAATATTACCCATTTGTTGTTATAGCGGCAAAATAAATACATACTCTATGAAAATTTCAGCTGCCTACCTATTACGGTTCATGAGATACAGCTCTGTGACGGACGGACGGATGGACGTCCGGACGGACAGCGAAGGTGTTAGTAATAGGGTTCCGTTGGCACCCTTTGGGTACGGAACCCTAAAAAGGATGGAGATGTGCCATCTAACGCGCCTACTATGAAAACAGCTGTCCCAAATTTCCTAAAATTACCAACCCAACTTAAACGTACCATCGACGACATAAGTGCACTAGCACCCTACGGTCGGGTTTGCTTTGCACATGTGGCGTGCCCCCTCCCCCGCCGACCAGTCACCAGGCTGGGACGGGGGAGGGGGGGGGGCGTCCTACCACAACCCGCGCGGGAGATGCGAGCGCTTCATCATAGCAATCCCGTCGGAATATGCTACTGGACTTTTGAATGCGATCGCGCATGCCACACGCAAACATAGACGCAGATTACATATATTCGTGGGTTATTGTGGGTGGGGACTGACTTGGCAAACGCATTTCGGCAGCACATTCGCGCGCTGTTGTTTGGCGATGTTTGAACCGTGCGGCCGATTATATGCAAAATTTGTCCATATGACGGCGGCCTCGAGTTTGCGGACGTTATGACGTCCTTCCATTTCTCTCGGTGGTCTTTACGATTTCATTTATTTAAACTTTTTTGGTAGTCAAACTACACTAAATTACGTCAAAAACTGATGGATCGGCGGATTCCATCAACCAGTAAAGGACAATCTGCAAAGATACTTTACTGGTTTTCCCTCCACTGTAATGAAATACATACTCAGATCTAAATGATACTGCCGAACAATTCTTGGTTCGTTAAGCACAAAAATAATGTCAATATAATCATTCCTCTTTTTTTTTTCCTTTTTAGCATCGCACCATAGGAATGATGTTCAAGTATATTTTGACAAGCCAAAGTACATTCTTCTCACTTATCGTAAAAGTGATATTTTCATTGATAGGGCCATTTACGTGGGCACTTTCACACATAAGATGTTTTTTCGCCTCTCGGTCGGCTGGGTTATTAAAATAATCTTTGGGCTGCATTTTATGGCCAGCGAGATTACCGAGCCAAAAGAATAGATGGCATTTTTATCGGCTTTGTGTGCTTGGTCGGTGGTAAAGGACCGCGTCCTTAATATTTAATTTTAGGAAAAATATTTTTGCGAAATATTTTTTGGGATTTAATGCCGTAGCTGGTGGGTAGCGTGGCTGGCTTGTTCGCCGGTTGGTTTTAAGGGTCACCTTTCCGAAAAGGAAAATAACGCTTTTAGGGTCGTTCACTGTCCGTCTGTCTGTCTGTCAAGATCCTTTTCTCAGGAACGCGTGGAGGTATCAAATTCTTAAATCTATATGATCCTTTGGAGCTGCAAAAATCGAGCTTTTAAATCAACGCGATAAAAAAAATTTTTTTACTCCCGCGTATGAATAAAAACCTATGGTTGGACATGTCTTCTGGCGATAAACATCGTTGGCCGCATAATTGGTCCTTAATTTTTTGGGAACAGAAAAAAGTCCCAAGGTGACAGGTGAGGACTGTACGCGGCATTGCTCATCAGTGCTACGCTTTTCACCTTCAAAAATTTGTTTTTCTTCAGAACGTGTGAGAACTGGTCTTGTCGTGGTGCAAGATGGTTTGTGGTTACTTTTACAGAGTTTGTCGTGTACCAATCCCTATTCACGGTACTACTACTCTCCAAAGCAACAGTAGCATGCATGCATGGTGCATAGTGCACACAGTAGCATGGTGACCTATGCATTTATAGATTGTTTAGTTAAAACTCAATATTTCAAAATAATACTTAAATCATAACTTCAGATCACAATTTTGAAGCTACACAGCAATTGAGAAAAAACATTGAGTAAAAGATGAAATTTCATTACATTTTGAATGAAACGATTTTGGTCTCATCCGTGAGTTGACTCTGTATGTCTTTACCTTCTAAGCCAATAGATGAAACAAATTATATTATTCTACAGCCAAAGAGTTTTCAAATATTGTATTATATTTTTATATATTGTTAATGTAAGTAGCCACAGTTCCGGACATACATGTATAGTGCGTTGGACCAAGCCTACCTGTCATGATATTAACCCAACACACCACATAGGACACACCTACGTCCATGCCAGGACCTTCCTTGCATGGAAAACTATTATTTATTTTATCAAATTATTATTATTGAATTATCATACAGTTGTCATTGCACACAATGGGTCGTGTGCAATTACTTCTGCAGCGCGCAGTGAATGCAATTCCGCCGCGATACATCCCCCCGACAGGGAATCGATAGAGCTAATATCGCGAATGATTGGAAATTCCATCTACGGCCCCCTCGGACGCCCTAATGTTGCAGTTGCGGCGCGTTAGCCCCCAAATGTGGCCATTGTGCCGCCTCCGGGCGCACCCTTCCGAGATAACGCCCTCTCCAGGCGCCCGTAAGTGCGGGCTTACGGGAGGTTATTGGATTTTGAGAATATTGCACGCGCGTCTGGGGCGAGAGGTGAGGGTTCTCTTTTAAGGTGGCCCCTACGCGGCGCGACCAACTCTTTCGCGGCCACGGTACAAAAAGGGCTATTGCGCTCTGGGATCTTCTCTGTTTCTAAGACAAAGGCAGGCTCCGTGATGAGGAGGATGTAACATGTCCACAAAGCAGACAATGCGCATAGTATAACTGATTTGAGTGTTCTGTGGGTGTATAACCTATTGTCTAAGATTGGCTTACCACAGTTATTTTCCGGTCTGTCAAACGTGCGCCTAGCCGCACGCACGCACTCGCCTTGAAAATGAGCTGCACGGGACAGATCGAAACGTCGGCCAGAAGGACCGAGGAAAATAACTGTGGTAAGCCAATCTTAGACAATAATGCGCATAGTGTTTCATTTGGTAAGATTCAGTAATCCACCTCCACAAAGTTATTGCATAAAACCCGCGAAAAATTTGAACTTTCGGACGTTATAACTTAGAAACCAAACACAATTTTACCGCCAACAGTCATCAGACATCTAGTTCGATCAAATAAAGCTATTTCGAGCAATATTGGATCTCCGACAAGAACTATAGTCATGATCATCTTTCCACGTTTGTATGGGAAGTTGAGCGGGAAGGCCCACCTTAAGCGCTTATTATAAGAAAAAAATAAGGACGTTATATAAATATATTGCCAGAGCTTTCTTTTAATGCTTTTATTTTATAGACTACTAGCTGAGGTTCTCCGGTCGGGTTCATGTCGTTTCGGAATGATGTCGGCTGAACTTAACATGTTATGTTATATGTCTCTTTTGATCCTGTTATTGGCCTTAAACTGTTCCACAGAAAATTATTTGTCAGTAGCATTCAGATCTAAGTATGTATTTCATTAATGTGGACGGAGAACTCTTAAAGTTTCTTTACGGATTCTTTACAGAGTTGATCGAATCCGCGGATCATTCGGTTTTTGACGTAACTTAGTGTCCGTGACCAAAAAAGTTTGAATAAACGAAATAAAAAAAATACATAAGTTACCCTTTAAAAAACTTTCATCCCCCTTTTCACTCACTTTGAGTTATTTTTTCTCCACAAAAGGTAGCTTATCTCCCTTCCCAAGGTGTAGGCTATCTCTATAAGAAATTTCATCAAAATTGGTTAAGTAATTTAGGCGTGAAAACGCAACGGACAGACAGAGTTACTATCGCATTTATAATATGAGTATTGATATAATAGATTATACAGGAAGGTATAGATTTATAACATCATACTAGTGTTGAGGATGATAAATTTCCTCAGAAGGCGTTGCAATTCACATTTCAGAATACATTGAAGAAAAAACCGGCCAAGTGCGAGTCGGACTCGCACACGAAGGGCTCCGTACTACCGTACAAGATTTAACACCTTAAAATCAAGTTATTTTATATGATTTTTAATGCTACCTATTGGTTGTTATGACGGAAAAATAAATACATATTCTGTGCAAATTTCAGCTGCCTATCTATTACGGTTCGTGAGATATGGTCCAGTGACAGACGGAAGTACGGACGGACGGACGGCTTAGTAATGGGGTTTCGTTGGCACCTTTTGGGTATGGAACCCTAAAAACCAATGAATATCAATGATATCTAATCTAATCTTCCCCAACTTGTCGAGTCGCAAGGCGTCTCACACTGAGCTACCGAGGCTTTTTTTATCAGAATGGACTTTAACTTATGTCATAACATAACCTCAAGAAATTTTACAAAATAATAAAGTGCTGTGCCCAAAATATTACCTTCATACGGAGAAGCATGATCCAAAAGCCATAGCATCAAAAACTCGTATTAATACGAACATTTTCAATTCGATTACGTAAGATTTTGTGTTTTTTAAAATGGACACAAAATATACATACTTTTGAAGGTTCTGGAATCCTGTGCTTTTTGGACTTTATTAAGTAAACATTTGATCTACATGGAAAACACGGATAAAATGCATTACCGCTCCAACCATCTTTCATCTAATGGGCTAGTTTTTTTATGTTAAGCGCGGCATATGGCGTACGCCAGGACCTCACGGTGCCCACCGACGCCCATAGACTCTCGAACTTGCACGGGGGCTGCGAAAACCACGCCGGCTGGTCAGGTGCTTGCGGATGATGCACGCCATGTTGTAGGACCCCGGGTTGTACTTTGGAAGGGATATCTCGGCAGGAAGTGCATTCCATAGATTACCGAATTTATAGCTAGAGGATCTAGGGGATCGGTTGGTTCTTATTTTCGGAAAGTCGATAGTGATATAAAAATGGGTTCCGAGCCATCCGCTACGAAACTGCACATTTGAATTTCACAATAAGAAAACAATAAAGTGCATATCATGGTATAAGAACCTGACAGAAAAAACCTAGGCTACAGCTGCGCCGACCTGAATCGACTCCGGCAAGGCTCCGTTCAGTTAAAAGTCACGACTGGCTACAACGGTTGCACAACAAGTTAAAACGCCTTTCATAGTATAACATAAATGAAATGGAAACGTATGGCTGCTGAAAGCGGGCTGATTTCCGGTTTCTCATCTTGTATCGGAGTTTCATTCTGCCGGCGATGGCGTTAAACAAATCTCAATTTGGGGGCGCGACCCGATGGGGATCCACACGTAATACCTCCGTGGTGCCACCGAATATATATATGCTTAAATCCAGTATCTCAACTCCATACGAAGTCCCGATTTATACATACATATCAGTCAGTCAGTCAGCGTGTTTGCGTCCACTGCTGGCCATACGCCTCTCCAATTTTCTTCCAGTCCTCCCGGCCTTCAGCGGTACGGAACCACTGCTTTCCGCCGACGCACTTGATCTCCTCGTCCCACCTGGCGGGTGGTCTTCCCACACTCCGTTTTCCTGTCCACGGCCGCCATTGTAGGACACGGTTACTCGATCGGTCGTCGTATCTTCGGCTGACATGACCGGCCCACTGCCACTTGAGCTTAGCCACCGGGTGTCCAATATCGACTACTTTTCCTCTTACGACTACTTACATACATAGATAAAATCGTAACGCTTCCCTAATAGTCGGGTAAAAGTGACGAATCTAAAAGTGTGTAGAATAAATGGAAAACAATTAATGAAAAACAATAACAAAGATGTACTTTTGCTCTTAATGGTGTTAAAAGTCCCATCAATTATCATTTGATCATTTCACGGAATCTTATCCAACTTGCCATCGATTTCCCATAACTGGTGGTCTCGTAAGGTCGGATATGCCATCGCATTACACCATACCATGTCATCGAGCATTCGCGCGACACAGTTATCGAAGAGTGTTTCAGACGGCGGTAGCTTCGAATTCGAGTCCGTGATCTTCGAAGTTTTTTGTGGACACTTTGGCGGGAACCGTGTTTCGAACCGATCTGGATAGCCCCGTGACGTGTGTCCGCCGTGCTGGGCGCGTTGCTGGTGCCGGGGCGCAGGAGGTGCCTTCGCCGTGCCAGCGGCCCCCCTCTTCCTTTGACTCCAGGCTGGTGTCCACTTTAGTCCCTGCCGCATCGACAGTAGTAGTTTATGACAAAACTCATAGTATTAAAACCTAATGTGCAAGTGTTTCACAGTGTTGTGTTGCCACTGGAGCAGTGCATCGCTTAAAGGTCCTTGCTTACGGTGACGCTTGGCTCAGGTTATCTCTTTCCTTAAAATATGGTTGAAAGAGGTAATGGCTGTGCCCGGCGTTATGCTCGTGAACGGGTGCTGTTTGTGGGGACTGGCCTGCTCCAATTGGCAACATATTAGTTGGAGGGGATTGTCTTTGCAAATAAAATGATATTTGTCATGAACTGTTGCATACGGCATGGATTGTAAATTTTTGTGTATTCATGTGAATTTAGTGTTTTACCTATGTTTTTGTTAAAATAATTGACAAACACTTTTGTAAACTTAGACTAAGTGGACGTTGAAAAAAAAAAACAGCGGAGTTTCTTTCCAGTTCTTCTTCGCTGTGTTTTGTTTTGCTGAACTGGCCAATGCTAAAATATGACAAATCCGAGTGCAGTGTACTGTCTATGGATGATGAATAAACAATACAATGCATCACCCATTTTATTACGTTCTTCGCTGACGCAGCGACACAATGTGTTCCGCGTGGTATCCGACACGAGAAGAATTCACTGATAGTATTGCAAGATTACTTAACCAGACGTAGAATCTTAAAAAGGCCCAGGTTCGTGCCGTCATAATTTTTTTTTGTACAACTGATGATTTTAAATGAAACCGTTTAACTGAAAACTTTTTTTGAAAATAAAACCGTTTGACTTATTTAAGGTGGCCCAACCCGGCGGGCCTAACTCATTCGCGGGCACGGTACAAAACCGTGCTGTTGCGCTCTGGGACCTTCTCTGTTTCAAAGAATAAGACAGGCTCCGTGATGAGGAAGATGCAACATGTCCACAAAAAATACAATGTGCATAGTGCATGATTTGGTAAGATTTGCGAAATTTTTAATTTCAAAACGACTTATAGCTAAAAGTAAACCACGACCGCCGTAGTCAACAATCTAACAAAAACCAAATAGATAATAAATCTTGATTAAATAAGCTATGTCTGATGACTAATCTTTTTACGATGTTCTTACTTTATCATTGCGTAATCCACCTCCAAAGTTATTATATAAAACGCGCGAAAAATTCGAACTTTCGGACCTTATAACTTAGAAACCAAACACAATTTTACAATACCAATGGCATCAGACATCTAGTTCGATCAAATAAAGCTATTTTGAGCAAAATTTGGGATCTCTGACAAGAAATATGGGCGTGATCTTATTTCCCCTTTTGTATGGGAAGTTGAGCGGGATGGCCCACCTTAACGAACGTCGTCTGGCGATCGCACGTGCGCGCCGGTCGGTGTCGGTGTCATTAGAACTTTTACTCGGCTCGTTCGGTTAACTTGGCGGCCCCTTTGAGCCGTCCGACCTCCTCGATTCGGCTATTGATAACAAGTTCCGCCGGAAAAGTTACTCCCGTCGGCAAACTCGACGCTGATAGCAATTTGCGAGGACTCGAAAGGTTGCGTGGCCCTAATGGTGATGAGCTTCGCCGTTATTTTAAAGTATCGCACGTATTTTGTGTGCATCGAATGGTTAAGGTGGGCCCGTAAGCAACAGAAAATTACGCTCCCCATACGAACGTAGTTTACTAAATCATTTGAAAACCACTATACCAATTTGCTTGATATTCAAGACTTAATATCAGGCAACAAATATCTATGTCTGCACGTATTTGTTTTTTCGAAAAATGTATCCTGTGTCACATAACAGAGAAAAGAAAATTTGTATGAAGGTTTCCTTTTTGCCTGTTATTTGACTTGCTTTAGATTTTTCAGAAAAACAAAAACATGCAGACACAGATATTTATTGTAGAATATTCGATCAAATATCAAGCAAATCGGAACAGTGTTTTTCAAATGATTAGTAAACTACGTTTGTATGGGGAACATAGCTTACGGGCCGTTCTTAAGATATTACTTTATCCATTGATTATGTGATAGATAGCTCAAACTTAAACAAGCAGCGATTTTTCAACCTTTTTTTTCTGGCTAAAATCGCCAGAACTATTCGCAAAAAGTATCAGGAACTCTGGAACTCATCGAAATGCGACCAGAACTCACATTTATTTGTGATCTGCTGGAAAATGTTCTGCCAAGTTCACAGGCCCGATATAAAGGGAATATTTATATATCTGTCAACAAGATTATCAAATCACATCAAATCAAATCGTTTATTCAGCGCAACACACATAAAAACCACAATTAATAAGACATTATAAAAAAGAGATAACTTATAACAAAAAAAAGCATGCATAAAGATATTTAAAATGGTTTCATTTAACCTAGTATATATTCCTAAGTGCTGCGCTAAATAGGTATGCACTCAGCCGGTACGCAGCACGCGGTGCTAAGCTAGTTTTCAGTACACCTCTTTCAGAATTCCATAAAAAGAAATAGTTAAATTAGGCGCCTATGGACAAGGTACATTAGTGACGCGAAGGAGAGTGGATGAATGAGAGTGAGAAAGGAGATATTTTTTTTTAAAATCGGTACGTACGTGCGTCTGATATATGTATGTGTAGTGTACGTGTGTGTGAGAGGATATGAGCGTGTGCGATCCAGGGTGTGGGGCAAAAAGTCGAGCTTCATATCTTTTGGCATTGCAAGTATTTTTTTAAAGATTTTCTTAAAAGTTACCTTTGACTTTGTAGATTATACAGCGACATCTTCATTTAAGAGGATAATGAGGTTATCAAGCGCCATACAATGGCTGGTGCCTGTTTCCTTAGTCAAATTATGTAAGAAATATGTTACTGATATTTTGCACATTAAATAAAATGACTGAGGAAATAGGCACAAGCCATTGTATAGGACTCGATCATCTTATTATCCTCAATGTTATCAGATTCGTATTATATACTGTCTTTATCGTTTAGAGCTTGATAAGTGCATTACTTAGGGCCGAGTGCACGAAAGAACAAAAAATCAAAATCAACGTCAAAGTATGATCAAACACGTCACTTTGTGTGGACAGTATGGAAGGAACTCTATGCGGATCACTAAAAGTGACGTGTTTGAACATTGATTAACTCGGCCGTCTCTTCGTGCAACCGGGGCTTAGTCGTTAGATGGCGGGGGATAGTCTTTGTTAAGATGGTTATACTAGCCAATGCGAATAGTTTAATTGCGTTAATTTCCTGATCTCTAAGGAATGAGAACATTAAAAAAAACCTATATCATTTCAGCTAACGTTCTACGAAAACAGAAAGTAAATTTTAACAGAAATTGATATTTTATGCGTGGAAAAATGTTTTGAAGTCAGGTCTCAAATATATTCTTTTTCAAGTTTGCGGCTTATATTGATATTGACTAATATTTTTTTCAATACCATTTCAAAGATCTTAACATTATCTACCCATTCAGCGAAGAACATTTTTAGGTTTTCTCAATTTCTTTAACGAAACAATAAAAAAACCCGTTTCACGCGTTATGCGGGTTGGTCACATTTAGAAAGAATTATTTCGAGCTGCTCTAACTAAGCGACGTCGGGCTCTCGCTATCTCGTTTTGATCGCAAAAATTGGTCCAAAATGTTTAGGTATGAGGATGCTCTTAACAAACTTATCTCGTTGCATACGGCATTGTCGATTTTCGTGAAATATTTTTAGTTTATTGTTTTAACTGTGTTTTTCTCCAAAAAAATATTAAAGCTTTTGTAAATATAGACTAAGTGGACATTGAGAAAAAAACCAGCAAAGTTGATTGCCTGTTCTTATTTGCAGTGTTTTGTTGAACTGGACACTGATAAGTTACGACAAATTCTACTTCAATGTATTTATTTATTTATATAAAAGGTTATGCAGACGGAGTTATGCGTCAAATGTCAGTTTAGTAGCAACCGTTATCGTAAAGCACGTATGAAATATGTATGTCTGCAGGGGGACCGTAAGAAGTATGCTGTGATCATACCGCATGGCGGCCTGCCTACCCCTCTGGGTGAGCGGTGTGATGATATGTGCGTATGTATATTCGATTTCAAACGCAGGTACGAACTCGTGCAATCGTCCATACGTCCCGAGGTGTCCGGTACAGGCGGACCCGCACTCTCCTCTGTGCCAAGTGTGCCGTGAGACGGCGCAGGCTGCGCCCGACGCCCGGCGACGTCCGGACCTCGCATAATGACCCGAAGGACCCTCATTAAGGGCGCGGCGTTTGTTAAGGGGGCGTGGTGCGGAGAAATAACTCAGCAGGCGGGGGTGGATGCTCTGCACCGGCGGCCGGCGGGATCCTCACTGACGTTATCCTGGGAATTCGTTTTTAAGAGCTGTGGACGTGGCAATCCGCCGATATATGTAGGACACCGGGTGGCTGAGCTCAAATGGCAGAGTCTTCGCAAAAATTCACTAGGCTTCTGAAAGTGCATCTCCTTGTTAAGGCCTACTACAGTGTAGAGGAATTCCTCGAAGACGATTCCATACCGCTCCATCAATCCTAACTGCACTGTGACTGAACTTTTTTTAAAACGTAAACTTAATCTATATATTTCATTATTATTATTATTTTTATCATATGACTGCTTCTAATTGTCAATCATTTGTGCCATGTACTGTACCTATTTTAAATAATGATGCTTGTTCTGAAATTGCTAATTAAAATAATAGTGACGTGTAGAAAAATCTATCAAATAAATGAACTATGAACTATGAACTAGTGGGCCCGTCACGTCAGCCGAAAAGACGACGACCGCTGGAGTAACCGTGCCCTGCACTGGCGGCCGTGGACAGGAAAACGGAGTGTGGGAAGACGACATCAAGTGCGTCGGCGGAAAGGAGTGGTTCCGCTGAGGGCCGGGAGGACTGGAGAAAAAATGCAGAGGCGTATATCCAGCAGTGGATGCAAACATGCTGACTGACGGACTGACTGTGGATGCAACCGGGGACGCGATAAAAGCCACCAAAAGAAGGAAAAAGTGCCAGCATTTGTAACTACATTTGTAGTTCAGAATCTACCAACAATATAAGTGGTTCAACTGCGTTTGTTTCCATTCATGGAAGAGGCGAACACGTTATTGGTCGTTCACGGTTCGGTAGATCCCATTCCTTATTTAATTCCTTATTTAATTTATTAGGTCTGAGGGTTAATCCCGCCCGGGTTAATACCATCGCATTTAATAAACGATGGTCGAGGAGGCGATGAGACTTGTCCGAGTTATCCATTCAGTTTAATGTAGCCATGAAATTTAAGGCTCCGTAATACGCTGTGTGACACCCATTTATTCGTTCATTTCTCTGAGAGTACTTACCCCTAACTTTTTTATTTTTCGAATATATATAAATGTTGGAATGAAACCATATTTGGCTCGAATATCAAAAAGCAGTATGTTGTCAGCCTCGGTAGCCTAGTGGGGCGACGCCTTGCGATTCGATAAGCTTGGTAAGCACTTCTGAGCGCGCTTAGATTCTGGATGGGTGACCATTTCCAACCGGCCGTCCGTGGTTCGGATTTCAAGTAAAACTGTAGGAGCCTTAAAATTAAGAATTCCGTGTTTTCCATCCATTTCAATGTAACCGAGCAATATTACGAAGGCCCTGGCATGGAACCTAGTTCCCATGTGGTATGTTAGGATAATATCTGAAGGTCAGTTTAGTATTAGCCGTCCATATCCAGTTACAAAAAAAAAACACACTTGGAAGTAATATTGAGAAATGTGAGAAAATATGTCTGTTTTGGCGATTTTTTTCTATGTATCAAAGTTTGTGTCATGGAAATCATTCATTTCTCAACTCGCAACTGAAGTTATGTAATAATAAATTATTTAACCCTGAGAAATAAACGAATAACTGAGTGTCACCTCCTGTAGTACGCAGCCTTAAGGGAGGTCCTGGCATTGCAACTTATTTCATTGCGATGACCGAATGCACGGATATAAGTTTATCTATCAAAAAGAAAAACTTATATACGTAGCTCTCAGTTGATTTATTGAATGTGCAAAATATCAGTTTTTTTTTTCATTTACTGAGGAATCGGGCACGTGCCGTTGTATGAAACTCGATCACATCATTGTTTATTGTTTATTCATCATCCATAGACAGTACACTGCACTCGGATTTGTCATGTTTTATCATTAGCCAGTTCGGGGCAATCCCAGCGAAGAAGAACTGGCAAGAAACTCCGCTGGTTTTTTTTTCAACGTCCACTTAGTCTAAATTTACAAAAGTATTTAGACTCACAGATAAACACGCTAAATTAATATGAATCGACGATAATCAACAATTCATGTCGTATGCAACAGTTCATGACAAATATCAGTTTATTAGTAAAGACCATGCCCGCCATCTAGCATGTTGCCAATTGGAGCAAGCCAGTCCCCACAAACAGCACCCGTTCACGAGCATCACGCCAGGCATAGCCAGAGCCTCTATAAACCATATTTTAGGGAAAGAGAAGACCCAAACCTGGCCTATTATCCTATTATCATAAAGAAATGTATAAATTTACTCCAGAATCGAACTCTGCCCACTGAAACTGCATCTCCGAACTGCTAGAAGATCTCGAGACAGGAATATGGGTGCCTGGGGGAACGTGGGGGCGCAATTTAGAAAATTCGGGACATAAATAACCCTCAGTCACGCTCACGGCAGCTCGGGGCGGAGACGGGACCTCGCTCTCCCATGGGCTCAATTACGCCTCCACTGGAGCCAAATTGCGATGTTTCCTTCGGTTTTATTTTGAACTCGCTGCGTAATGACGTCGGTGCTCATTGATTTTGCTGATTGGCTCATGGACCCTGAATCGGGAAGCAGCGACTCGTAAAACTAATAATACAAAATAAAATCCTATACTCATTTAGATCTTCATTATCAAAACCTAAAAAAAATCCGGCCAAGTGCGAGTCAGACTCGCACACGAAGGGTTCCGTACCATCGTAAAAAAATATAACAAAAAATCTAGTTTTTTTTATGGGGCCCCCCTTTAATTTTTTTTTTTTAATTTTACCTATTTGTTGTTATAGCGGCAAAATAAATACACACTCTGTGAAAATTTCAGCTGTCTATCTGTTACGGTTACTGAGATACAGCCCTGTGACAGACGGACGGACGGACGGAAGGACGGACAGCAGAGGCTTAGTAATAGGGTTCCGTTAGCCCCCTTTGGGTACGGAACCCTAACAAGTGAAGTTTCCTTTTTTTTTTGCAACCTGACATGGATGGCTAATACCATACAACTACCGTTCTGATATTAGTCCAATTCAACACATTCCCAAGGGAATGAGGTGCCATGCCAGGACCTCCCCTTTATGAGCACGGCTTCTTTGAACTGGATGGAGAAAACGGACCATTTATCATTGCCGCTTCGACCAAGTTTTCATCTAATGCGATGGTGCCAACCCGGGCGGGCTGAAACCCTGCCACCTTGTAGGTGAAGGGGACCTATAGTTTTACATGGATTCCGAACCATGGAGCGGCTCGTATTCGTTACGAAATGTACTTATCCAACTCGGAAAGAGAAAGAAAGTGGTGCGCGAACCTGGCGAGGATTTGAACCCAGACCTCTGGTATGCTAGTCAAGCCCCCGCGCCGCTAGGCTACGAGCCGCTCTTTGCGCGTTATTCTTTCCGGAAATAATCGGATCCGCGGATCTAACAGTTTGCGACTTAACTTAGTTTAGTTTGACTGCAAATAGTTGAAATAAAAGAAACGAAACGAAATCGCATAATCAAATAACTTTTACAAAAGACGGGCTTATCAGCATTCTCTTTGCGATGTGGAGAGAGGTCCAAAGGAGTGTACAGAAAGGAGTTGTTTAGCTGACGAAAAAACCAGATGTCGGTAGGCCTCCATCGCATCATAGTACTTACTCGAAAAAGAAATCAAAATTTTGAATAAAATACTTCAATTTTTAGGGTTCCGTACCCAAAGGGTGAAAAGGAACCCTATTACTAAGCCTCCACTGTCGGTATCTCATGAATCGTAATAGGTAGGCAGCTGAAATTTTCACTGAGTGTGTATTTATTTTGCCGCTATAACAACAAATAGGTAGAATTAAAAAATAATAAAAATTAAAGGGGGACCTCCTACAAAAAACGTGATTTTTTTGTGTTAAATCTTGTACGATGGTACGGAACCCTTCGTGTGCGAGTCCGAATCGCACTTGGCCGGTTTTTTTTTGCTCGCTAGTCGATGTTTGATTCCCTAAGAAAAAACATGTTATTTGTTTATACTAAAAAATGTGCACTGTAATTTTTTTAGGAAAACTTTTATAGTTAGGTTAGGTTACGTTTTAACCGAATTTATTAGAAGTAAGTACATCTATATAAAAGTCACACACACAAAGATACATTGCCTGAAACCTAATTTCTACGACTGAAAGAAAGAAAATACCTTTATTCAACAATTACTAAAACAAATCGATTGCAAGGAAAAATAAATTACAAACAAATATTAAAGTAACAAGAAGAACTATGGCGTACGTAAGAGGTGCCCGAGGACGCCCATGGGCTTCCAAACGTCACAGTACCTACACAAACCGTATCGGCAAACCAGCTGCTTTTTCGCAACACGTTTGACGGTCCCTAGGTCCTACGAGTAATTTGGGGGAAACACCTCGGCAGGTAGTAGCAAATTCCACCGTTTACCGAGCTTATAAAGGATTTACAGGATCGGTTTGTTCTAATTCGAGGAATCCCGCCATGAGTACGTGCATTGTCTAGAATGTTTGGCTTAGTTCAGCCGACAATCTCATACACAAGGCTAAATGTATTTGTATTATTTATTAAATTTGACGATGCTGTATTCCAGAAATTGTAAGCTGAATGTATGTTTGCTTGTATGCCTTAAAATAAGAAAAAATGACCTGTCTGAGTGTAGCTTGTCTACCAATCTGACTAAATGAAATACAATACAATACAATACAATAAAACTCCCCATGCCTCAATATCCACGACTGATCGCTCAAACTGACTGACCGTTACATGACGTTAGATTCTGGTACATTGCGTTCCCGATATACACTAAGCTTATTGCTTCTCGAGCCGACAGTTACTCCCATTTGATCGGCAATATCGGAATTATATGGCGTTATTGTGCGAAGGCTCCGGAGCGAGAAATATGGAGAGGCGCCGGCGCGGACACAACCCGTGATATTCCGGGAGGTCACGACATTTTTGGTCACGATAAGGTAAATGGCTGAATCTGGGTTCACATGTTAGAGACCAACCCTCAGATACTAAATATGTCGGTCTGCCTGCGCCAAGTGGTTGCGTTACCTAGATTGGCTATATAAAATAGATATTGGTATGTACATGCTGATGAATATACGGATTGTCTAGAAACAATGATAACTATTGCAGAAAATGTATTTTGATAACATTATATTAAATAAAAAAAAAGTTACTTAATGTAATATTAACAAATGAAAATTTTAAAAACATGAAAAAGAAAAAAAACTAATACACAAGGGTTAAGAACCAAGATAAAATACTTCGTCCAGCGCTGACACGTATTAATTATGCACCAAAAACCATTCGGTTTTTTAATTCAATACTTAAATATACCTAAACTTATAACTTATGTCACCTAAATACTGATACTTTCATGCTTTGTCATTTGCATCCATTTACGTTATCATATATATTTTTGTCACCATAACGACTTTTTCAGGCGCTTTATCTACATAACGCAACCACTTGGAACAGGCAGACCGACACATTTAGCTTCAGACGGTTGGTATTTATCCCCTTAACCAAGTTTCAGCCATTTACGGTATCGTTACCATTTTTGTCGCGACCTCCTAGTCTATGACCTCACACTCATAAGGCACGGTAGTAAGTGGAGAGCAGTAGGAAAACTACGAACGGCGCACACATGTGAATATGCGTGCAACACACGCACGCAGTCGTTTATTTTTTTTTGTTTGTTTTTTATTAAGGAATCAAACAGGTACAAAAAACATACACATTCAAACAATACACATAATAGTCGAACCAAAAAATATTCCAGGCCCGAGCTATTTTATAGAAATCAATTGCCTCATTATCCTCTTAAGCCTCTCCACAATTTTCAATTAATCAATGAGTCTGAGTCGATTTCCGATAGTGGAGGCCACCGTTTTATTTCCTTAGCTGAGGAAGGAAACGCGTCAATAAAAACAGCCCCTAATTGGCGATCTTAACGAAACTCCGCCATTTCAAACTTCATTTTTAAAATGATCGATTTTTTTTTTAATTGTGTTCTCTGGATGGCGTCTAGGAAAATGAATATCATGTTTCATTATAGTTTTTTTGTTTATATGTTTATTTTCCTCCATTAGAAGTAAACACACTCTTGGATCAGCAATTGTTTTGAAGACGGTTTGATTACTTCGGTTGAATAAGATCCGCCGCGAGTCAAAATACATTTTTTTTTGTTCTTATTACTAGAGTAAAATTGTTTGAAAGCAACCTTAACAATAAAGTATGAATAACATACTAACCGACACTTAGAACCAAATAAACAGGGCCCTTATATTTTTTGATACGAAATTTTATCAACCCAACATTAATACGGCAGGTCACGGTTTAATTACACTCATTCACGCCATTTCCAACTTCCAGTAGGATCCGTTAAATAACCGCTAATTTAACCCTTCACCCGTCACATGCGGTGACGGCGGCCGCGCGCAGTTTTCGTTAGTTTTCCAGCCGAAGCTAAACCAATTCGCGCTGAGAGCTCGGCGCGACCGGCCGCCAGGTCGGAGGTTGCGGGGTCGTCCGAAGTTGCGAAGTTGGAGCCAGTTCGGCCAACAAATCCTCGGTTGCATGCTAATGTGTGTAACATTCACTAGTCCGCCTTTGGAGCGGCCGAAATGAAGTTGTCCGCTGTGGCGTAGTGGTGCGAGCACATCCGGGTTCTATTTCGAATGCCAAATATAGTGTTGGTTTTTTGCTTTTTTTTTATATAACTCGACATGAATGGCAACTACCACACCACCGTCATGATGTTAGCCTAGTACACCGCATTCTTGAAAAAATTAGGTGATATGCTAGGCCTTCCATTTATGGGCACGGCTTCATCGAATTGGATGGAAAACACGATAAATGTTTGATGTCGGTTGTTGCATTCATATATTTTCATCCAACGCGATGGTACCAACTCAGGCGGGCTTAACCCGGGAACGGGGACATGGATTTCGAACCATGGAACAGCTCGCATTCTTAACAAAATGCACTTATCCAACTCAGAAAGAAAAAGAAAGGGGTGTATGAACGGGGCTCGAATTTGAACCCACGACCTCTAGCATAGAAGGTAAGTCCACATGCCCCTGAGCTACTAGCCCATCAAAACGTTTCGACACGCAAGACGGCGGGTAGGTAGCGGGGGGAGAGGGGGTAGGCGTATGCGTAGCATAAAATGTGCTTGGCATGACGCTGGGGTGGGGTGACAGAAGGGGAGAGGTAGAAACAGTGGTTATACTAATGTCTCGTAACGCTGATTGTGCTTGTTGTTTTATAACTGAAAAAGCTTTATCTTTCGCTTCTGTAGCGAACCTATTTAAGAAAAGTACGACCGTGGGCTAGCGTCCGTATTTATTGATATACAAATAAAAGTAGTACATAAAGATGCGTCATTTAAAAATTGTTTCAGGAAACTGTGTATATATTTTTTTGTTATTTAAACAAAAAACGCCAATTTTTTATCGTTTCTTTTCGGACATTCTTAAATAAAATTTCTCGACGGAGAAAAGAGATGTAAAAAAATAAGGCTGGGGAATTTAGAGGGCTTCAAAATTATACTATTTTGGTTTCGATACGATCATAATAAGGGTAGATGTTTACCCCTTTCGGTGACACCTTTTTGGTGATTTCACAAATTTCTGTCCTAATCTGGTAATTTGTCACGACAACAGATAGCGTTTCATTATATGACGTAGGCTTTGTAATGCATTCAATAAAATGTTTACGTTGTCTAAGTTAATCAGTCCCTCTGATTTTTAGTGCCATAATGAAATAAACTACGATACGAAAGAAAAACATGTGTGCTTCATAATACGGTTTGTGTTTCCCCCAACTGGCGTTTCTCAAGGCTCAAAGCAACGCAAGTTTTGCCCCGTGGGGACGTATTCGCAGAAAGCGATTACGTCTGTTAAGCTACCGGGCGCGCGTGAACTCGCGCCCACGTCCGTCCGCGCGTCACGTCCAACTTCCATCAGATTACTGGCGGCAATTAGTGACGGCGATTACCCGCCCCGCCCCCCCGCCGCCACGCCGCTACCTACCCCGGACCCGCACCTCCAGGTCGCTAGTTCGCGAATAGACGGGGCGAGGTTGCTGTGTGCGTTCGACACGTTCTATTCGCTGCGCACCCTGAAGCCCGAGTCCGCTAACTGGGCTAACCGCTTTGGATCGTTAGCGTTATGAGATAACACAACATTTCGTACAATTTTGTGTGATTTCGGGTTTATCTCATAACGGTAACGCTCGAAAGTGGAGTTATCTATTAGCGGATCTATGAATAAAAAACCCATTATTCGTCGTTTTTAAAAATGTTAATGAAATCAAGTCAAAATATAAATTAAAAATAAATCATTTAATCAGTGATAATTCGTTGCAAAATAGTTTTTTTTTACTTCGACACAAGTTAAAATATAATTAATTCTATTAAAATGTAATAAACAAATATAAAAATATAATTCGCATAAGATCTATTCGTTATCAATATTTTTTCATTAAATAATGATCTGTTTACATAATCACCCTCACACACACGCCCTAATACACCCTCTTTCTCCCCATATCTTTCCCATGTAAGTAAGAGCGATTAATAGTTTCATTTATATTTGTGAAAACTTGTTAGGCTTATTTTTTTATTTCTAGTGTATTTTGTGTAAATTGTTTGTTAGCTGTACGTTTTCCTTTTGTAATAAATAATAATCAACAATAATATCAATATTATATAGTGATTAATAAAACTTAATTAAAATTTTACGTGTTGAAAATTTCCTAAAAGAAAGATAAGATCTTTATTATGATAAATTAAATCTTAAAGATTTCATTCAGCGGCCATTTGCTTCCATACGAACGATTATAGACCACTGTGGGTGTTTATACTATATTGTAAATCACTTGGCTTAGCACAGTTATATTTATTGTTCGCAATATAACAAATATAAATGTGGTAAGCCGAGTGATTTGCAATACAATACCACCACGCTTTTTTCCCCTGAGAGGTAGACAGAGATGATAGAGCACCATACGGTTCGGTAAAAGCATACTTATTTAATTTTATTCCATAATAAGACGTACAGCTTTTCATACATGCTCTGCGATAACGGGCGCAATTTAACTGACCCTTAAAAGGATAGTGTCAATCTGATCGTTGTAGGTTCTCTTAGGCCTTCCGGGCATGACAATCTTCTAATCTGTACATTTTCTTCATTTTTACGTAACCCTTTACGTGTACATCATATCATATTAAAATACCCTTTAAAACTCTCTTCACTAATTTTTTTTTTTTTCAGTTGACAATGATCTTTCCTCAATTTTCATTTCGCATTTGTACTGCATAATACATGTTCTAGATTCGTGCTTCTAATTATTAAAAAGATACACGATGTCTGAAAATATAGAAACATTCCTCGCCTATGATACCTCGCTCGGCTAATAATGGAATTGGGCTAATTGAAAGTGGTTTCTGGCAACATGGCACCTGAGAATGGTAGATACGGAATTAGCAGAGAATTGGACGTTTTTAGGGTTCCGTATCCAAAAGGTGCCAACGGAACCCTATTACTAAGCCTCCGCTGTCCGTCCGTCCGTCCGTCCGTCCGTCCGTCCGTCTGTCACAGGGCTGTATCTCAGTAACCGTAACAGATAGACAGCTGAAATTTTCACAGAGTGTGTATTTATGTTGCCGCTATAACAACAAATAGGTAGCATTAAAAAATAATTAAAATTAAAGGGACCCCCCATACAAACAACGTAATTTTTTTGCATTAAATATTTTACGATGGTACGGAACCCTTCGTGTGCGGTTCAGACTCGCACTTGGGCGGTTTTTTTGTAGCTCAATTGAGCGAAAAATACGAGAACCAAGTTTCATTTACGATACATTGTAATCTTCCAAAATGTTTAGATTTGATTTGTAGTATAATAGTTGCGGTACCTGGCTCCGCTCGGGGCAACATCGAAAAAAAAGAGGTATTTCTTTATTAATAAGACAATTATTCGTTTTTGCGTGGATTTTTTAAGCCCATTAAAAATGAGCTTCTAGCCTTTGTCTCATTTTTAGATGAAGACTGTGTTGGTATAAACAGCCAGGTATTGTTAAAGTTATAAGCGTAATATTACTAAGGTTATATTATTGTCTATTGACAAGACAGAACCAGACAAATATCTCTATTCATATACTATGCGCATTTGGGTGTGATATGACTGACGGCGTCAAATATCAAATGTCAAATATCCGTTCGAAGTTCTTCGTTAAATATAAATTAATGGATCGGATGAGTTCGATCTAATATCAAACTTCATTTACAAGCTCGAAAACTTCGTTCTCTCGATGCCGGAATCCTTATTGGAATGGTTCTACATAATTGAGGTGAGTAATATGTAATGCCTCAATGTTATAAATTCAATATCTTTCTACGAAAAAAATATATATTATAACGCGTCATAACGAATCACAAGCGGATTGTTGGCGTAGTTTTTATTGACGGCTAATGCCCTACACCAACTGCCTCTGCCCAACACCTTATGGAAAATACATAGGTTGTTTAGCAGTCAGTTTTAGTGGTCGATATGAAGTGCAGCAAAGGACTGCCTAACTTAAATCTGGCCAGAAAGGAATAGGGCTATTACGGTGCTCGGCGCTCCGGGGTGCCTGATATTGCGGGCGACACTACACACACACTCACGGGCTGGTATTGCTCAAGAGAATTCTATCCGCGACTTCTTGTCGGAGAGCAATCTAAAACACGTTTTTGCTGTGAATGCTCACTAAACTCGACCCAAATATCGAAAATTCACACGACATGCTCTCAGTAAGTGCAATTAAACTGTCACAGAACTTTACCGGCAACGACTGCTACGGGGAAAGCACAGACTAGAAGAACTGTTGACACTGCTTTTAAACTGGTGGTGTATCTAAATAAATAAATAAAACTGTCACAGAGTCTCCATATTTCCTGTCTTTGCTATACTAAACATAAGTGCTATCATAAACAGCATGGAAAACATAGGCAGAGTTTAATTTCAGCTTAGACCATATTTAAACCAACGAGCCTTTCATTTCAGTATTCGTGACATATGCACTTAAACGACTCAGAAAGAGAAAGAAAGTGGGATTAAACTCACGACCTCTCGGATGAGGGGCGAGGCCTCACGTCCTGAGCTACCGCTGCTAAAAGTGATTTCCTGACAGATTGCAACGACTCTAAAAAGTCTTGAGACACAGATTAGGTTTGCCACGAAAACCGTCCATATTTGCTCGATACGAAGAATTTAGTTTTGACACCTCACTTTTCTTATCAAAATAGCCAATGGCGACATTGATTGTCCTGAACTACTTGAGCGCATACACCTCCACATACGACTAGACAAAAATACAAACAAAACAAAATACAAACAAAATTCCTTCTTCTGACGTACCAGTCACCTGTTTAACGAGGTCCAGGACGATATTGACCTTTTCACCTCTAAGCCTGCTTCCATAAGAAACAAATACATTCAAGCTTTTCTCCAGATTTAGGCTGCTGAGGGATTTATCTTACTATTTTTTTTTTGTGTAATTCACATTGTCTAAATTTTGTCTGCTTTAACTTTTTGATTATTATTTCTGCTACTAACCTAACATGTTTATTTTGTGCTTCATGTTTGATCGTGCAGCTGTTATCCTCACGTTTTGATTGTTTGTTTCTTCCAGCTGTATGAGATAACTAATGTATTTTTTCTTTCGTTTATATTAGATCGTGCCACTGTAATTATCACGTTTTTATTTTATATTTCTTTCAGATGTGTGAGCTCGTAATTGGTGGTTTTTTCACTTATATTATGTTTCTATTGTTATGTAAATGCACTGTGAGCTATGTATTATGTAAATATTATTATGTTATGTAAATACAAATAAATAAATAAAAATAAAAGACATTCACCCGGGTGAAGTCCGGTAAAGTGTGATTAAAACCTTCGTGGGCGTGTAATTGTACAGTTCAATGTAAAAAACCCGGATCTTGACAACAGCGCCACCGCCAAAAATAATAAAAAAAAGGGAAGCTCCATGCAAAAAAAAAATTTTTTTGTTTTAAATCTTGTACGGAACCCTTCGTGTGCAAGTCTGACTCGCACTTGGCCGGTTTTTGATGCATATATTTGTATAAAAATGGAAGTAAATTAACATAACATTTTCTAGCCCCACGTTCATGTAGAATGCATTAAGACTGGCGCTTGTCTTGGCTCTAGCCGCGTCAGCCGCGCGGTTGCGACGGCGGCGGCGGTGCGGTAGCGACGCGGAGGCGGAGCTCGGGCTCAATCGATTATCGGCCGTTCAGAACTCAAGTAATTAAACTCCAACCGGAGGAATCGCGGGTTGGTGCGGCCTGCTCTGTGTCCACATTCATGATACAATCCCTTCTATTACTCCGACCTTTAACCGGTGATTACAACTCGGATTTTCCTCCTTCCTGGATATCCGTTGTTCTATCCTTTGTCGTATTTGTTGAGTTGGTTTTTATTGTTTCATGTTACGTCTCACGATTGTTTGTGTAAGTGTATGCTTTGTCAATACGTAAAATGTACATTGTATCCTTTTCAGCTATTCATGGGGAATTATTTGTTTTATATGTGTGTAGTACTTTTATAGAGCTCACACATATTTTCCATTAGCAACCTTTAATATAAAATTTTAAAGAATAAATTGCCAGTGGATGTCATTAGTATTACCTGTTATTATGGTATTTATTTAGTAATGCGTTCGATAAATCATTGAATAAGATTCAAATATCATAAATCATACTCCAATCCTTTGTGAAATTAATTTCTGCCATTCCGAAATGTCATTAATAGATCCTTATATATTTATTTTTTTATGCAAGAATATAGCTAACATTACAGCTTAATAGCCAAGAGTTTCTTACCTTATATAGCATATATGGCATACGCCAGGCCCTTACATAAGGAATGCCCGACAATGCCAATGAGCTTTCGAACTTTGACGAGGATTTCGAAGGCCCGGGTGCTTTTCTTACTATGTTTGAAGAACCTCAGGTTGTACTTTGGGGGGAACACCTCAGCAGGGAGTCCATTCCACAGTTGACCGACCCTATAGATAAATAATGTAGAGGATCGGTTGGTTCTTATTTTGGGAATTTCGACAGTGAATGGGTGCATTCTCTGCCTTTTCCGCGTTGAGCGTGGAGGGCCGGCGTTATTCTCCACGGTAGAGACAATAGAACGCAGAGAGACCCTACAAAAACATCTACATATTTTTTAGTTTTGTTCGATTGATATGTATTTCATCTACTAGGTATGTGCTAAACTGTACGTTTAAAAATAATAATAATAAGAAAAGCAATGATTATTATTATTATTTTTAGTTTTTCGGATCTTTACATCTAAGCTTGATTAATTAGGGTTCCGTACCCAAAGGGTGAAAACGGAACCCTATTACTAAGCCTCCGCTGTCCGTCCGTCCGTCCGTCCGTCCGTCCGTTCGTCTGTCACAGGGCTGTATCTCATGAACCGTAACAGGTAGAAAGTTGAAATTTTCACAGATTATGTATTTATTTTGCCGCTATAACAACAAATAGGTAAAATCATAAAATAATAATAATTAAAGGGGGGCCCCATACAAAAAACGTGTTTTTTTTGTAAATCTTGTGCGATGGTACGGAACCCTTCGTGTGCGAGTCAGGCTCGCACTTGGCCGGTTTTTTTTATTTGATAATTTGTATGTGTGACTGTTTGGATCCAAAATAAATGAAAAAAAAAGAAAAAGAAAAAAAACGTGTAGACGCGCATCTTTGAAAGGTGTCTTCTCGCTCGTTCCAGATATTCGAGTCGCACTACCACTTCCGGCACGCGCGCGTGACGCGCCGCTCGGCGACGCCGGCGCGCGTGCACCACGCGCGGCTCGAGGGCGACGCGCGCGTGCGCTGGGCGCGCCAGCAGCGGCTGCTGCGCCGCGCCAAGCGCGACTTCATCCACATACCGACGCCCGCTTTCGCGACACACCAGGTGATCAATTTACCTAATAAATGCAATCTGTCCTACACATACTCATAATCCCACCTTCACACACACACCCCCTCAACAACCATCCCCCCTTTCACACACACACCCCTCAACAACCATCCTCCCTTTAACACACACACCCCCTCAACAACCATCCCCCCTTTAACACACACACCCCCTCAACAACCATCCCCCCTTTCACACACACACCCCTCAACAACAATCCCCCCTTTCACACACACACCCCTCAACAACCATCCTCCCTTTAACACACACACCCCCTCAACAACCATCCCCCTTTAACACACACACCCCCTCACAACCATCCCCTCTTTCACACACACACCCCTCAACAACCATCCTCCCTTTCTCACACACTCTCTCACGCATAGCCCCAGACCCTCCCACACACACCCTCTCACATACACACACCCTGTCTTACATCTGCCTGAAACAGTTTCGTCAACAAAAAAGAAATTAGTTCAGTATGTAAAACTAGTAATTCGTCTTTTTGTATTGAGGATAGTAAAATATGTTTTAGTATTATTACACATTTGTTAATTTAATTCAAAACATTATTCAATGCGTATTATTGTCCTTTTTTGCTGTCGTTTAAATTAAAATAAAATAAATGTTATGGGATGACATTTGCGTGCGGCCAAGTGCTTGTCAGACAACGGACAGTGAAGGGTTCCGAAAAACTTCCATGGCTCAAAAACTACACGACCATTCTTATTTAAGCCAATGTATTTTTTATGTTTGGGTTTTTCAGTTCTACGACCGCAATTTATTTCGGAATTTTCCTCCGAATAATTTTTTATGAATTCCACGCATTTTACGAATTTTTACGGCGCATAACTTTTAACCAATTTTGGAAATCTAGACTTAAGTGAGCCTCTTGCCATGAAAACGACGAATAATGAACATTTTATGCTTAAATTTTAATTGTATTTAATTTTAATTGTAAATGTTTTCCAAGTGTTCCCTGCGTCCCAAAGAAGGAATATTGAATTAAACAAAAAAAATCACTTCTATAACATTTTGACGACCTAACTAACGTTACGGATTTTTGTATCCCTAAGTTATTACATAAAACACACACCTAACCTATCCATGCCACGAATTACAAAATCGATCTGTCGCCCCCTGACAGCCCAATGGTAAAGGCTATTTTGTTCTTTGGACAACATGTTTTGTCAGAGGTTAGACAAAGGACGATTCCATACATGCCTGCAAACGAACATTGTCTTAGGAGAGTATTATCGATACCCCATATACGGTGTTTACATGTTAACATGCTCTTAATGTTTTATTAGGTTCCTGAAATATTTTATTCTAAAATATATCGTCAACCTATTTTATATACCTTTTAGATTAGAAAATATTACGAAAAAATACAGACATTTACAAAAGAAGGAAAACATACGGAAATAAAAAAAAGTTTTCTCAAGTGATAAAACATATTGATTACATTTTGACAACTTTTAGGGGTAGGGAAATGTTAGGCCCTGGAAGACGATTTCGCTGTTCCGTTGTTGTTCGAAAATGTTCGCAGTACCGTGAAAATTTTGAGCCTTGGCCAATAGACAATGAATGCGTACTTAAAATGTTCAAATCTTATATTTCTTTTGACTTCACGACAGCCTAATCTTGCATCATCTTAAAGTAAAAGTTTTCACGTTGATTGTACACGCGCGTCGCGTTCCGGCGGTCGGAGAACTCCACCCAAATGTGTTATCATGTGTGGGCGGTGATGTGACGTGTCGCCGTGCGCAGGCGGCGGGCGCGGCGGGCGCGGCGGGCGCGGCGGCGGGCGCGGCGGAGGCGCGGCGACGGCGCGACGCGGCGCAGAGGGCGCGGGGTCGCGCGCGCTCCGCCGACGCCAAGTTCGCGCTCAACGACCCCAAGTGGCCGCACATGTGGTACCTGGTGAGTGGCAATCTCCTGCTATCTTATTAAGGCGCCTATATCCGATAGCGTAAAGTCAAGAATGCGCGCGGCGGAAACTAGCCAGTGCCATCATGTCATCGGGAGGGTACGCACGTTTCGCGCGGTCCGTGCCCGCAACGTTGGGATAGTCATTACTGGAAAAATATATTTTTTATCACAATTATCTGACAGTAATTTTACTAATAATAATATGGACTTACTATAACGGATGGATAAGCATAGGCGTAAATAGATCCGTCGAATAGCTATCTGACTGTTTATCAGACCATTGGAAAATCAGCCCTTAAGAGAGCTTGTGTAGCTGAGTGTCTTCAATCTCAATGTACATACGTCATACATGTCTGCTAAGTGCAACCCATGTTTTTACAATACATCGCTCGTACTATTATGGTATTACATGCTGTGTGATTAAAGCTCGAAATAACGGTAATCCTCATTTGAATGGACTATTATTAACACTGGCACATGCATCGTTTGCCGGCCGGTTTAAGTATTTGCTGAATATAACACCGTTTCCGATGGAGCTTTAAGCTGTGTCCCAACGTAATAATGCAATCCATTAAATTTGCAATATCGGCCCGGGTCCTGAGGGGGGGACTGGGGGCGGTGCGGGGGGAGACAACGCTGCTGCCATCTAGCGCCTTTTAATATAACGGCCTACATTGTACCTCATTATGCAAAGCAAAAAATACTATTATTGAATTTAATGTAATAATGGAAAGTGATATGGCTGCATGTATAACCGACCGTGAAGCAAGGACACATTAAGCAAGGACGCATATTATCTCAGCCAGTGTAGCGCTAATATTTAGGGCTAGATGTATATTAAATAAAAACATATTTACATACACACAATATGTATGATGTATGCAAATATATATATATATATATATTTATATTTATATGCAATATTATATATGTAGGTTTATTGTTATAATATTTTTAAGTAAGTTTATTACATAATTAATGTATGTATGTATGTACCAAATGATGACTTAGTTTTAGGTTAATACTCAAAGTAACAAACCAAACCTACCGCCACTACCTACGAATATATACCTATTAAACTTCTCAATCACCCAAAGGTCGGCTGGAAGAAATCTCTTCGAGGGATAAGCCAGCCTTTGCGCCCCACTTATGTTGTTTTTGCACTATACTTTCTTTTGTAAATTGTTTTTTTTTTTGTGGCGTAATAAAGAATTTTCAATCAATCAATCAATCACATTAATTAAAGAAAGATTCCTGTAAAACAGAACTACTTTACGGATATACTGTACCTATACTAATAATAAATCTGTAAGGGGTATTCATGGAGTAAGTTGTTTTGTTTTATAAGATACTACGTTTGTAGACTCTATGTATGATACCAAAACTATATTGACGATTTTTAGAAATCATTTCTGTATGTATGTATGTATGTATGTATGTATGTATGCATGTATGTGTGTATGTATGTTCCTCCATTACTCTTAAACCGATCATCCGATTTCGATTAAACTTACTTCACTATATTTATTTACATGGGACACAGGATAGGCTATATAGAATTCAGTTCCGCTTACGCTAAGATGTAGCTGTCATACAAACGGCGGGGGCTTCGCTATCTCTATCGCTAATCGCAATCTGCCTTTGTTTCTCCGTTTACTTCTTCTAAGCCACGCAATAGATATTTTGATACGGTTTTCATTAATATAAGGAGCGATAAACGAGCAAGGAATGTGTATGTAATTTTTAAATTTTAGGTGTTAAAAAGGCGTACAGAAAGTTCCACGATATCATGTAAAACGATAACTTCGAACCACTCATCCGATTTACATGCGTATTTCATCAACGTATAGCACCTCTGGGCGCAGTCAGATTCCGGATGGGTTACCGTTTTCGATGTTGAAGGTGGCTGTGGATCGTATTCCTCATAGAACTTTAGGTCCCCTTCCTTACTAACTTACTATGTGGTAGGGTTAATCCTACCTTTGTTGTTTTGGATCAATTTCTATGTAGCAGTGCCAGTGCAGTAAGGGTCTGGCTCGTAGCCTAGTGGCGCGGGAACTGGCCTAGCGTTCCAGAGGCCTAGGTTCAATTCCGACATGCACCACTGTCTTTCCCTTTCCGAGTTCGATAAGTGCATTTCGTCACGAATGCGAGCTGCTCCATGGCTAGGAATACATGTAAAACTGTAGGTCCCCTTCCCCTACTAGGTGGTAGGGTTATCCCGCCCGTGTTGGTACCATCGCATTGGATGCAAAGATGGTCGAAGCGGCAATGAAAAATTGTGCGTGTTTTCCATCCAGTTCAATGTAGCCGTGCTCATCCCGGGAAGGTCCTGGCATGGCACCTAATTCATTCGGGAATATGGTGTATTGGGCTAATATCATAACGGTAGTTGTTTGATATTAGCCATCCATGTTAAGTTGCATAAAAAATGGTGATTCAAGTTAGGTTTAGTTTCTCTTTATCAAATTTAAATCCATCGGTGCGTACTCCATACCTATTGATATACATTTATAAAGTACTAGCTGAGGTTCCAGGCTTTGCTGGCGTTAATTTCGTTATAGACCAGAGCCGAGCCCGGTAAATGCACACTCGGAGCGTTTCGTTTCCGCTTAGCGTTTCTTTTTAAATTTTTTCTTTTTAACTTTTTTCTTTTTGTTCGGCGTCAATGGGTCGTAGTAAAGATACGTAGTAGTTAAATAGCAAACTTGCCCAAGAACTGGGCCATCAAATGCAAGAACACAATTGACAAATCGGACTGGCAGTAACAGAAATTATCACATAAAAATAAACAAACTCTTCAGCTTTATAAATCATATTATAAATGTGAACGTTTGTATGTTTGTTAATCAATCACGCAAAACCGGCTGAACAGATTTGAATGAAATTTGGCACATATATACTTTTTAACGTAGATTGACACATAGGACACATAGGTTCCAATAGGATTTTCAAAAAAGTTCGTTCAAAATAAGACTGACCCGAGCGGAGTAAATAACCTTAGTTAGTATTGAGATAAATGAAAGTGTTAGACCGCAAAATAGTATTTGATACGCCATCGTCTGCGATGCGAGTGCAGGCAGCGAGCCGACTGTTGAATAACGCATATGAATGTATGGAATATTTTGCTCCTGCATTCACCCCCCCTCCCCCTCCCCCCTCTCCTTCGCCCACTCCGCGCCGCGATGCCTTTCTAAATTGACTTTGCGGCTCGGATACGCGAAGTGTTATCTTCAAAAAAAATTATGGCCTAAAGAACAATGCTCATTCTTCTACGGGCAAGAAAAGCGGTTCCGATTTGATTATTTTACATTTTAGGTAAATTTAAATTTAATATAATATATATTTTTATTTAGCTATTATATTTTGGTTTAGTTCCTCTTTCCCAATGAAACCAATAAAATGAGATTTTTGTCTGTTTCGGCAAACTTTGATCAATATTATTGATATATTTACCGTCTTTTTAAAAAAAAAAATTGATAAATAAAACTGCTGATTTGTCTGAGTCGGGAAGAATGAACAAAAATGTAGATGGCGCTTGCGGCGGTGATGAAACGCTATTACCAACATTTTTGAAGTGAAAACTTCTTTAGCGGCGCTGAGCACTTTTTTTGGATGGGTAAAAACTTCCAAACTCGCGTCAGGGTCACGTGATGCTGATCGAAAAAGCGTAAGATTGAAGTGAAAACTTCTTTAGCGGCGCTGAGCACTTTTTGTTGGATGGGTAAAAACTTCCAAACTCGCGTCAGGGTCACGTGATGCTGATCGAAAAAGCGTAAGATTGAAGTGAAAACTTCTTAAGCGGCGCTGAGCAAACGATGGTGAAAAAGTCGTCGAAATTATGGATGAAAGTTGATTTTTCTAAGAGATAAAAATTAATGTAATATATAAATAAATAACGATATAATATTATGAATAATAACATGTAAATTGTCATATTTGTGTACGATAGCGCAATAAATAAACATTGTATTCTACCTCATAAATGATAGTATTTTTGTACTTATAATTAAACACAACGTTAATACTAAAGTTTTCACTTCTGCCGGCACTCCCGGAGTGCTACCGGTGTTTTTTTTTGAAAGCAAAATATAATGCGCAAACAAATGTTCATCTGTCTGTGACGTACGCTATCGCTACTCCGCTTAGCTCAATGATCACAAACCACTTAATTTTATATTTAAAACCCATTGACTCAAGAATAAATCCCACACAATAATGGTTCATATATTTAAAATCTATTAAAAAAAGCTCACTAATTCGCCTCCGCTTTTATGTTGGGCATTCTTTTTTTTTGCTGGATAATCTAAATCTAAAAGATCTAAGAAGACCGAATCAGCGGTATTATGTACACGGTGCGATATTCATTCAGCTACGAGAACTCGTAAAGGTGTTTACGAAATTCGTAGCAATGTCTACCAAAGCGTTGCGGTGGTGTCTCGAAATTGAACCGCTACGAAATTCGCGCAAAACACTCGTAGCGGTGTCTACGAGTGTTCGTAGCAACGCGCTACGAGTGTTCGTAGCAACGCCCTACGATATTGTATGATAATGTCAAAGAATATTGGAATCGTCGTTGTCGTGAAAATCTCGTAGCACCTCGTAGCGATGTTTTGGAAGGGGGGTTACAGCATTTTAATTTGTGTCGTTCTTGGAATGATATGAAATGATGACACTAGTGATTTGTGGTGCAGAAAAGCTCATTTTATTTATGATTTTACAACTATTTGTTATTTCGTCTTGATGATTGTGCACCGAATTCAGAGTAAGCAAATGTCCATGATAATCATTTCCATTCGCACTACGCGTTAAGTAATGTACGTAAGCTTATAGGTTAGAGCCTTAATTATGTACTCATTATCTAGCGGATTATTTACATTGTAATCTTTAGCCGTGAGCATAGGTGTACCCAAACGTATACAGGTATAATAGCATATAAGGCCGTAACTTCGGAAATTTATTTTGAGGTAAATACAGACATACCTTGTCATTTTGTTTTGATTTTCATACAAACCCATTAATAAAAAAAATGTGATTTTGTAATTTATTGTATCAAATTTATATACAAATTAATTCTTTTTTATATAAAGGGAATATGAAGTAATAATTTGTTCACACAATTCCCTCAATTCTTATATTACAGTTTAGTCAATCATTGCAATTGTGTTATTTTTCTATTAAAACATAATATATGTAATTATTTTGACAATTAAAATCATTAAAATATTTACAAACATTAATGTCATTGTCATTATCATAAATAAAGTCTGGGTGAGGGTTATATATTCATTTTTATTTGTAGATTATTATAATTAATTAATTATTATGTGTCATAATTAATTATTATTAATGAGGAATTTGAGATCTTATTGTAATAGTTTTTAAAGATGTATAGTATTTTTATTTTATAAAACTCTATTTGATTGCATTTTTATATTATTTAGATCGAGTATTTTTTTTGTCAGGATTCTTTGAGTATCATGCCGAAGAGGCTGTTGTGACATCCTGTATCCTCCTGTGTGAGCGAGCAAGAACAGATTACATGCATTTCAAAGTTAAACATAAAATAAAACGTAGGTATCTCGGAAGCGCCTCGCGGCCCACTGTGCAGAGATGCTCCCAATCCACAGTTAACGCGGTCCCGGGGCGCGGCGCGGCGGCGGCGGACCCACTGTGCATAATGCATGCTAAATCGATAAGGCCGCGTCGGCGGCGGCGGGGGAGAGGGAGCGGGAGGTTACAGGCTTACAGGCTACATTCCGCCGGCTTAGAAGCCTCTTCGCAAACTATCTTTTCTCCATCGACGCGACATCCCCCCGCGCTGCCACACTCTTGAAAAGGAACGACGGTACCCGTCGGCATTTGGCATGGTGCGGGGAAGGCAAAAACGCCTTGCCCGTTTCACACGATCGCTCTTCAGGCTGAATTTAAAGTACCTGAAATGGGAATGCAATCAATAGTTATGTAAGACGAACTATGGTGCAAAAAATGAATGAGAGCGTTGTCAACTGAAGGAATATGTATAGTGACAAGAGTGACGAAACCAAGTCAAATCAGAACGTACCATGACCAGTTTGATGTAATACTTATAAAAGTTAGGAACGTAGTACTCGTAATGGAAATATATAAAAAGATAAATGTTTGTGGTGGAAATGAAAAAAGGATGGCATTTTTTTTTTGGTTATTAAGGTCCGCCAACAGGGTAATACAAGTACAATTTGCAAAAGGAGATGTGTTACAAAAATATAGCGTTCGTGCACACCCCACAAGTAGCGAACGCAGCATGCGTAACAAAAACAGTATGTTAACTTAACCTATTTAACAAAATGTATGAAAAATAAAAATATAACACAAAAGAAAAGTTCTGGACCAAAAAGAATATTATTTTTACAAAATTATATCGTCACACTTACTAACTACACACTTTTATATATTTTAACTTATAAATTGGTACTGCTAACTTTTTGAATAGGATGATTGCATCAAAGCAAGTATTTTCCATGTAATAAACTATGTATCCGACCCTTTATTCCTTTTTATATGGAACTGTACATATATATGGCGATTACCACACCTACTGTCATGATGTGTGCCCAACTCAGCACATAGGAGCTAGGTATTATGGCAGAATTAACTATATCTTACACGGCTACATTGAACTGAAAGAAAAAAATACCATCTAGAAAGTAAGGAATGATACCTAGAGTTTACAGGTCACCCATCCATAACCTGGTCACATGGTGCCCAGGGTCGCTATTCCTCGATGAAAGAGTAACGAACTGTCAGAAACGTCGCGTGTCCTGTAAGATATCTGAAGGAAAGAGAGAAGTTGGGATATTTATTTAATTATTTTCGGTCTGGTCAATAAAAATTAGGAAGGCCGTATCGGGAACGCAACCCAAGTCATAGACGTCAGAAGTTGCTGGATATGATAAATTGCACCCTACTCTGTGTCTAAACTGACCAATTTGATAGACGTAACAAGCGGATACTGCAGGCGGAGGCAACGCTCCGGTGCAGTCCGGGGAAATCACCCGAGGCACAGAATATATATGGGATTACATCCAGTAGCCCAACTCCATACGAAGTCCCGATTTCGTGCACCTCTACAGGCACATTTCGTTTGTCTGGGCTCTAAGCTAGTTTCGCGATGTTCAACTGTCGCGAATGGTCCTTCGAAGTCATCTTTTCAAAAGCATCAGAACCAGCAGTGCTCCGCCAATATCTTTTTTTATGCAACCTGACATGGATGGCTAATACCATACAACGATCGTTATGATATAAGCCCAATACACCACATTCCCGAAGGAATTTGGTGCCGTGCCAGGACCTTCGCTTTGGTGAGCACGGCTACATTGAACTGGATGGAAAACACGGGCAATTTTTTATTGCCGCTGCGATCATAGTTTCATCCAATGCGGAGATACCAACCCGGGCGGGGTTAACCCTACCTCCTAGTAGGGGAAGGGAACCTACAGTGTTTCATGGATTCCGAACCATGGAGCAGCTCGTATTAGTGACGTAATGGACTTATCGAACTCAGAAAGAGAAATAAAGTGGTGCATGTCGGGGCAAGCATTTGAACCCAGACCTCTGGTACGCTAGGCAAGTCCCCGCGCCAGTAGGCTACGAGCCGCTCCAAAACTCAAAATCTAAGTGACAACTCCGACACTCGATGGTGGCAAGGAATTTATCTCAAAAACCGGCCAAGTGCGAGTCGGACTCGCACACGAAGGGTTCCGTACCATCGTACAAGATATAACACAAAAAATCACGTTTTTTTTTCACGACCCCCCTTTATTTATTATTATTTTTTATTTTACCTATTTGTTGTTATAGCGGCAAAATAAATACACACTCTGTGAAAAATTCAGCTACCTACCTATTACGGTCCATGAGATATAGCCCTGTGACAGACGGACCGACGGACGGACAGCGGAGGCTTAGTAATAGGGTTCCGTTTTCACCCTGTGGGTACGGAACTCTAAAAATCGCCTGAGTTGAGCTACTGCTGTGGCCCCGGTCGCACGCTATATATCAACTGTGCCCGAGGCGTCTAGTTTCTAGAGCGACGCACTGCGCGGGAGAATTAAGTGCATCTTTCACCCCGCCACCGTCCTCCACCCGCCCTCGCCGCAGGCTGCCTCTAGCGGCCGCCCACACCACCGCAGCGACCCCGCGCGACAAACGTGCGGGGACTTGCCACCACTGTTAGTATTCTTATTATTTTTAGAATCGATACTGATTCTGCTTGCACCTTTCAGAATGTGGTTTTGTTTGATTCATCATTTAACAATGTTTATCAAATACCGGTATGGGTGACTCGGATGAGAGACCAGTAGTACTCAGAAAAGCCAAATACCAAACCACACACAAAGAGGCACCACCCAAATTACGTTTGAATACATCAAAGTTGTAGTTTTGAGCAAAGGCCTCCGCTAGTGAGATGACCCTTCTTATTTACTTAATTAACCTGGCTGCTAGCTAAGATTGATCTAAATGGGGGAACGGCAGAACGTCTAATATGCAGATCGTATAATGTCATATTTTAACAAAATTTTAAAACCATGCACAACGTATAATCGGCAGATCGTATAATTTTATACGTAGTGCATGAAGAAGTTTAAAAAATAAAATTACTTATTTCTCCATGCATAACGTATAATTGTCATAACGTATAATATTATGATCTTTATTTAACAAAAAAAGAAAACCATGCATATCATATAATCCAAAAACTTTTCATACGATAAGCGCCCTTATGTTTATAATTTTAAAGCGTATACTCGCACGTGACATTTCGACCGTCTCAATTAGATAATTAGGCCTTTCGAAATTGTAGCAAATATCGATTCGTAGCAATTTCAGCCTTAAATGTATAGTTATTAGGGCGCTTTATGCAGTGCTTCTTGGCATATTATACGTTCTGCATGGTTTTCTTTTTTTGTGAATTCATGTTAGGAATATTATACGTTGTGACTATTATACGTTCTGCATGATGCAAAGAGTTGATTTTATTTTTAAACTTTATTTATCCACAACGTATAACATTATACGTTGTGAATATTATACGATATGCATGGTTTTCATTTTTTGGAAAAAAATACTATTATACGTTGTGAATATTATACGTAGTGAATACGACTCATCTAAATTATATCGAGTCTCGCATAGTCTTTATTAATTTATTTATATAAGTTTATTGCACTAAAAAAAAACTCTGGCAAAAGGGACATCTTAATGCCGGAGGCATTTTCTACCAGTCTACCTTTGGGTATCGTGAGCAGTAGTGCGAGTAGTAACTATGGAGAAATAGCTTTAGAGGAAACATAATTCCTACACAATATACAACAAATACACACTATATTTAAACCTAAATATATAACTTATAATATATACATAAACTACATAGATATCAATGAATAAATACTAAATACTACGTATATATATCCATACTTACAGTTAAATAACAGTAAACGATATAACGGTATATCATAATAATGACCTAAGTGATCACGGCATGATAATTGTAACCACATCTATAGAGAAACCTAAATCAAAACCTCGCACTATAAACTTCAGAGCCATACATAAAATAGATTTTTCTTCTTTTCATGCGGACGCAGCATCTATTCCATGGAGCGATATAATATTAACATATGAAAATGATGTGGACACCATGGTTAACAAATTCAATGAAAATGTGATTTATCTGTTCAATAAACATGCTCCACTACGAACGAAAACTATCAGAGAACCTCCGAAACCTTGGATTACATACGTTATTCGAATTATGATGCAACTACGCGATAAAGCTTGTATTAGAGCGAAACGTACCGGTAAAGAGACACATAAGCAATACTATAGACAACTGCGCAATCTCGTGACTGACGCTAGACGAAGGGAATTGACAGCCTATATGACATTTTTTGTTAACAACAATATCGCAAACGGAAAAAAACTATGGCAAACCATTAAGCAGTTTACCGGCACACATAACACAGATGACCTCCCTGAACATATGAGTAACCCAAATGAGATAAACAAACACTTCTGTAGCCCTACGAAAGACAACCCAAAAATACACATTCCCGCCAATATTAATATGCCTAGATCCCAATTTACATTCTCTAAAACTAGCCAAACTAAGATTGAAAGTGAACTTAGAAAATTAAAATCAAACGCAATCGGTACGGATGGCATATCACTGGAAATGATAAAGTTGATCATGCCTCACGCCATATCAACCATAACCGAAATAATCAACTCATCCCTTAGAACAGGAGTATTTCCCACAGCATGGAAAACATCATTAGTTAAGCCTCTAGCAAAAAAGAAAGATGTGGAAACCTTTATAGATCTTAGACCGATAAGTATTCAACCAGCTATGTCTAAGGTTCTGGAAAAAATCGTTCTCGAACAAATTAATCCTTATATTAACTGTTTAGACATAATTCCGGCTATGCAGTCGGGCTTTCGAAAGAACTACAGCACGACATCAGCCTTGTTACATGTGACAGATGACATGATCTCCGACTCAGACAATGGCAAAGGGACAATCCTTGTTTTATTGGATTTTTCTCGTGCTTTCGACAATGTCAACACTTCTCTTTTGCTCAACAAGTTATCAGAATTTGGACTTGTTGGTAATGCCATGTCATGGTTCATGTCATATTTCCACGACCGTAAGCAGATAGTCGAATGCCGCGATAAAACAGGTCAATTAGTCAGGTCAACCCCGCTGACTCTTACCCAAGGTGTCATACAAGGTTCCGTTTTGAGCCCAACCCTTTACTCAATGTACACAGCTGACCTCATTTCGTGTTTCACGAATTGCAAATGTCACGCATACGCTGACGATATTCAAGCGTACTGCAGCACAAACCTGGAAATGGAAGCTATAGAAAAGACCTGCTCAGACATAAATCGCGACCTTGATACACTCTTAAAGGCTGCTGATGCTCATGACCTAAAATTGAATCCTGCGAAAAGCGTTTACATCATCATCGGTACGAAACACCAGGTGCACCGGATTCGCGAAGCCGAAATAACGATACGCTTAAACGGCGAAATTATTCCAGAATCGGATGCCACACGTAACCTTGGGCTCAAGATCGACCAAAGCCTGCGCTTTAAAGAACACATTAAATCAAAGGCTGGCTTTGCGTTTGCAAAACTTAGAACATTATATAAACTTCGGCCCTTCCTCTCGCAAGAAGTACGAAGTATGTTATGCGAAAGTCTAGTACTATCACAACTAGGATATTGCGACATAGTATATGGCGCCTGTCTAGACACAAAAAGCTCAAAGATGGTGCAAAGAGCACAAAATGCCTGCATGCGCTTTATTTATGATATTCCGCGAAGAAGCCACATTACCCCCTATTTAACTAAATACAAAATTTTAAACATGAAAAACAGAAGAAAACACAAGTTCCTGAGTTTTCTATTTAATCTAATCAACAATAAAAAACCAGAATATCTCTTTAATAAATTGCAATGGTCCCAAAACACACACAAATACAAAACTAGAGCAAGTCCGACACTACTTATGATTCCAAAACACAGGAGAGCCGCGTTTAGGAGAAGTTTCAAATATGCCGCCAGCAAATGCTGGAACGACCTGCCGCCACCGATCCGTACAAAAGTTAAGCTTAACCCATTTAAAAAAGCCTGCATGGACTGGCTACTATCTAGGCAAACCGAACCCGGCTGAGTAAATTATTAATACTTATTAATACTAATTAATACTGATACAAAATCTGTCAAAACCCCAAATGGAAGGAAATACTGCGAACGTAATTTCTAAGAAAAAAATTAATAATAACGCTTGCATTTATTTATTCATAACTGTACGTAATTAACACTTCACGTAGTTATCTTTACATATTACATATTGTTGCCATAATTTTTACTTACTTACTTTTTAATTACTAAACTAAATTTTTTTTTTTTTTAATACAATTATATACATACACAGGGTCACATTCGTCTTGCACAAACAATGAAATTACATCCACACAAATATACACTTACTCATAATCATACATAGAATCACTTAACAACAATACACATGTACAACTTACATTAACACACACACCCTATCACATGCGCACACACCCTCATACATCCCCATCACAGGTTATGACTGAAAACCAGCGTCGCCAGACTGCTGCAGCTTGCTGCAGCTCTCGTAAGTGCGAACCATCGCTGAGTCATAAGCCTTTTCCCTAGGGTACCTTTTGTTTTATAAAAAATAAGTTCTCTTGGCTATGTATAATTGTACTCTATCGAATAAATTATTTTCTATTCTATTCTATTCTATTCTATTCTATTCTATTCTATTCTATTCTACTTATAAAAGTCTAGTGTTGCTACTTAATTAACTAATATCGTAAAATTGGCCAAAGTTATAAACATGTGATCGTCTAGTAAGTTATGGACCATGGAGCTTGAACTATTTCTGTCTGTTTGACTTCTTCAGTGTGATTAAATGAATAAGTGATGAAATTTATGGGAGTTTATGAAGCTCGCTGCAATTTTACCATACACAGATGCATACGTAGTTATAAGTCCGAAAAGTCTAATATCAATCGTAAAAGGAGTGCTCTCATTCCCTGCGGCGGGTGTTCCGGATATAGGTTGGGTGGGCAGGAATAAATTATGCAAGTTCCACAGAGTAACGTCCAGGACCTGTAGAACAGACTGAGCGACCCAACGAGCCGTCTGTGGCTCAGGGACTCTAAGCCAACGATGAATTGTGTCCCCAAGAATACGGACGGCTCGGCGCTGTATTGGGTTTAAGGACGCCAACCGATCGAACAAAAATACCAATAACGAATAAGCAAATGTTTTTCAATATGTAACAACAAACTTTTAACAAAAAAAAAACAGTAAAACCAATAAACGCTATCCGTGTTATGAACTCATTAAAAAATATATATTTCTGCGACGGATATACAATTGTTAAAAGAATGGCATAATATGATAAGTTCGCAACGATCTCAAATGTCCAGTCCATAATGTAATATATTCCAAAATCTACCTTTTCGGATATAATCCTCTTTTTTTTTAAACCACGCCGTACGTTGGCCTACGGGCGTTACCAACTTTGCCAAATAATTTACCCCGCCGCCGTGTAATAAAAACACATGTCGTTCAGCTTCCAAAATAAGAAAAGTAGGTTAGTGGTGGGATACGTAACCGAAGCGAAGCTTCTTGCGGTTTCTATATTAAATCGAACTAGTAAATTAGTATTATTTTACTTCGAAAGGTTAGTAATTTTTTTTAGAGACTATTTATCCATAATGTAGATATCTACTACGTGCCTAATATAGTAATAATCCTCCTTTTTGCGCAGTCGGGTAAAAAAATACATATTTATCGCGTCAATGTGTACATAAAATTTTAAGTAATACTCATTCTAAGTCTACGCATATACAAGTCGTCGCAATATGAATAAGTAATAGTAAAATATGAAGTGACACAGGTTCAGCCAAGCTCTTGCTCGTGCGTTCTGATGCTGAAGAGACCAGCACCGTCTTCAGATCCGGGGCATTGTACTTTCTTCCTTGCACCTCTTGTTCTTGATGAAACTGCTCTTATGACTGAAATGTGCACTTTTGTTTTGCCTCATCCCGCTTTCTGTGAGGCTTGTGCCATCTTGGGCTCAAATGTGTCGTTATTTCCTTTATAACCACTACTTTGTCTGTGAATCAGACGGTTTAATAATAGTCCTAAACATATTTCTTACTGATAATATATTATCCGACAAATTAACGGCTATTGCACAGCTGCTCACCTCAATCAACTACGCGTGATTGTTATTTGGACATCCGATCGGACTCAATATTGCTGCCTAAGTCGCAATTGCAACGCCACTTTTTTTAAATTCGGAAAATTACCACTGCCCTATCATGACGATTCTTTTTTTCTGATTTAGGTCAGGTCACCCACGTCCATAAAGAAGTTTCGCTTCCAAATATAAAATCCAACTAATAATGATGGCCGCTCCATCGGCGTTCGTGCTTCCACTCCGCCACCGCCGCTTGTCAGATTTCGCAGCGAACATCCAAACGGCTCTTTAATCTTTTCAACTTATTTTTGCTGCAGCGCTAACAATGGTCTGGGCCCCGCCCAACCTTGCCGGCTTCCTTCCTCAATTCATTTCAGAATTTCAGTATGAAATGTTGCTCGGGAACGTTACACGTCGCGACAGAGGGCGAGTTTATTGCAGCGCAATGCTGAAGGAACATGTTTGTTTTATTTGGGCTCGTAATGTTTTACGGAGAAAGTAGAAAAGTTTTAATTTCTTACCGGATGCTCGAATGGAATAGCATTTTTTGGCTTTAGATGATTTGGAGCCCTCGGTAAATTTTTAACATATACTTTTAAGTTAAAAAATTACTATAATAATTTAAAGTAGTTTGTCGGTGCTTCCGTCTATCTGTTCACTAATTGTTCGCAGCGAAACTACGGAACAAATTTTGGTAAAAATACACAAAGAGGTATCTGTAAATCCATTAAAACAGTGAGGATACAATATTTGAATTACGACCAAAATATTTCTTTCGTGCATAATGCGTATGTTATGCAAAGCTATATTACTGCAGTATAGCGTTTTAACTGTATTCGTAATACGTCTTTACTATTTTCCAACTCTTGGTTGCAGTGGATTTGTATTGTTAAGATATATCTATCCTTAGTTAAAGAGATAAGAAGAAAGAAGACAGTTATATCTTAACAATAACATTGACGTTAACCAGAGATGGTCCGCTCCAGCCTTAATCTTGTGAACTTTGGTCCAACCGAGCATCCCACAACACCTCTCGTGCTCTTTTTAAAAACATTTTTAAAACATAACACCTTATTCCAAGTACGAGATGTCAGCAAACGTTCATATAATAGCCTAGATCGTTGCCGTATGGATCTCGGCAGGCGTAGTCACCCCGCTTCGGCTGAAGTAACTGGTACCGTATCCTCACGAATGTGTACGTTGTCGACAGAAGCGCGCAATGGGTGCCGTATCCTCACGATTGTGTACATTGTCGACAGAACCGCGTAACTGGTGCCGTATACTCACGACTGTAGACGTTGTCGACGGAACCGCGTAACTGGTGCCGTATCCTCACGACTGTGTACGTTATCGACGGAACCTCGTAACTGGTGCCGTATCCTCACGACTGTGTACGTTATCGACGGAACCTCGTAACTGGTGCCGTATCCTCACGACTGTGTACGTTGTGGACGGAATCGCGTAGCTGGTGTCGTATCCTCACGACTGTGTGCGTTGTCGACAGAACCGCGGCGGCGGTTTGGACATGAACGTGATCCCGGCGTGGCGGGAGGGCATCACGGGGCGCGGCGTGGTGGTCACCATCCTGGACGACGGGCTTGAGACCGACCATCCGGACCTCGTCGCCAACTTCGTGAGTACCGGCGTTGCTTTTACAACATATTAAAGGCCTTTTGTAGCTGGGACGTGTGACTAAGTGGGCCGTTATATAATGGACCATAGCTTTAAGTTCGTTAATTGGCTGTTATATAGTAGACTATTACAGCTCTCAGTTCGTTAAGTGGGCTGTTATATATACCATAACTTTCACTTCGTTAATTGGGCTGTTATATACATGATATACCATAGCTTTCAGGACGCTAAGTGGGCTGTTATATAAAATACCATAGCTTTCAGTTCGACAAGTGGGCTATTATACAGGATGTGACCGGAGGTATGGTCCACACGTTAACCAGGTTAACTTTCAGTTCAATACGTGGGCTGTTAAATAATATACCTGTTAAGTAAGGTGAGTGGCCTGGTAGGATCACTCCAGGTGGAGAGATGTGAACTGACGCCGTATATTTTTAATCTTGCGAATCCCATTATTAAAAATGCTTTCTTTAATTTGATTAGGATGTAGTAAAAGTAAATTTAAACCCATCTAGAGGACACATTTTAATGTCGTTACACCGGAAATGTAGACACATTTTAATATCCCTATCCATCCTCGACGTCGAACTTGGAGTAAACTACTTCTCCCATGGTCCAATCGAAAATACGTGAATACAAACAATTTCCAAATGAATATGCTGAGATGGGCATACTTATTTCTCATGTACAGTCGAACAAAGAGTTTAGAATACACATCCGGTTGAATGAAAAGATGAACAGTCGAAATACTTTGACTTTTGGAAACAATCATATTGTTGAGTATAGATTTAAACATAGTTGAGGATATCTACTAGCTGCTGAGTAAACAAAACCCTAACAACATTCAATCAGAGGTTGTATTTAAACACCATTCATTTTTACGTTTAACCGGAAGTATCCGTTAACCTTTGGTTGACTGTACCGGCTTAAAATGCGGCTGGTCAATTTATTTATTTATTATATTTATTTCAACTTCCGGAAGTCAAACACAAGTTACGCCAAATACTGACTGCGTGATCCGCGGATTCGGTCGACTCGGTGCGGAAGAGACCGCCAAAAAACTGGCCTGAGCTACAGAATTATTTCTCCACATTTTTATTATCATACACTTTCGATCTTAATTTTACGGCCAATTGTTCATATCTAAATAGAGAAAAAAGACACCAAACAGATTGTTACGGCAAAATAGTACTTTCAGCTATAAATGGGTGATTGTCTCGTCTATAATTCAACTGCTAGCAGATTCCTTCGCCGCAATTCGTTTACAAACACAAATATGGCAGATATAAGCAGTTTCGGAACCTAATATTTCCCGCCATTGGAGCCCCGATCCGACGTCGGCGTGGTCACGCTCTGCCCTCAATAAGATAAACCCCGACAGGACGAAACAAAGAAATAGAGGTATTATGCTTATTCTCACGGCGGAGGCACCTCTCCCGCGCGGCAGCCCGCGTCCGGCACGACGCGTCTACTCCAGGGGGCTTCGAGTTTTTATATATTCACCGTCCCTTTTTAACCGACTTCAAGGAGGAGGTTCTCAATTCGTCTGTATGTCTTTTTTATGTTTGTTACCTCAGAACTTTCGTCTGGGTGAACCAATTTTGATGATTATGTTTTTATTCGAAAGCTGGTGCTTCCCGTGTGGTCCCATTTTAGTTCTGACAATGGTATCCATGAGAAAATCATATAAGTCTCAAATTTGTATTGAGTATGTGCGGGACCAATGGACGAATAACTCAATATAACGCCAACCGATTTCAATGATTCTTTTTTTATTGGAAAGGACGTGTACAAATTAGTTAGTGTACATGAGATTCACAAAAAAAAAAGAAATAAAAAAAATACCAAAAAAAACCGACTTCATAGAAAAGCACTAAAAAAAATAATTGCCATTTTTGTAGTAACGATTATTGTTATTTTTTGAGTCGGTGTCAGCCAAGGTTCTCTTAACGGGCGCAGCGCGTGCCGGGCTATTTTTAGTGCTTTTTCTTTAAAGTCGGTTTTTTTTTGTTAAATTTTGTTTCACGCTGACACAAATGTATGTTTACACAATTTGAATAGTTTTAACGTTTAAATAACATTTGGGGGTAACATAATTGTTGGATAATTCAACGAAAATTCCGATATGGCTTCTTTAGTGACTAGTCTATCAATAACGTTTTCTTAAAATGAATGACCACCTAAAATATATTCGGAAACCTTCGTTGCCTTCAACATAATATTATACAAATTATATTTTCTACGTTTCGTTCGGTCATTGCAATAACCAAGATCTTAATTCTAAATTAAAATGTTTTTTAAGTGAATATATTTGCAAAAATATTAGTAAAATTAACGGTCAAATCATAAGTAGCGGCTGTAGCTTAGTGGCGTATAGCTATCTATGTACAATTACATAAATAAGTCAGAATTAAAAAAATATAATCAAATAATTTCTTCCGTTTGTAAATTTTTCAATTGTTAAGTTTGTCAATTGTTAGTGAAATCAGCCACTTCTGAAATTCAGATTAGTTATATTGAGCTGAATAAAGATACACTCATTTGCTGCTCATTCGTTTGTTTTTGCGAACCAAAATAATAATGTAATGTTCAAACTATTTGTATGAGCCACAGAGGACTCTAAGAAATGCGGTTGTTGAGTAAATTATTTTATTGCAAATAGATAGGAAGGCGGGTTGAAACAGAACCACTTCTAGTCTTCGACACACTCAAAAATACGACAAACCAAAAGACATCCTTGGAAAACACTCACAGGTTGATGGCATCCGTCCTCAGCACACCAAGGCCTTGGGTTTCTGCTGAATGTGGGCGAACACACCAGCGTGGTGGTTCGCGCACTGCGATCCAAATGTCTTATCACAGGTTCACTAGATCGTTCGTTGTTGAGAGGTCACAAAACACTCCTAGGAGGTAAAAACGTCCAAAATTATAATGTTCAAAGAATACGTTCACTCGAGGACATGTGGCGCGTCTCGCGATTCAAACGGAACAGGAAGCACTGGCAGCGAGCTGTATTCGCGCGCTGCTTAACGTTTTTGGTAACTGTCACATGCATGCGGTAGGTAAAAAATTAAGTCCATGCATGCTGAAGCGTTTCCGGTCAATTGGAATGCCTTCTTTTAAAATGTGAGAAAGATTTTGAAGTGGCCCAAACATCTTCCCCCGCCTTGAAAGGTTCCAATATTTCAACAGTAGAAAGTAGAGCAATAATATAGAGAATATAAGTGGAATTATAATTAACATGGTTATAGCTATTGGGAAAACTAATTACTAAAAAGGATAATATCTCTAAACGAGTACTAATCCCAATTAGGGAGAGGACAGAGACGAACTACCGGACGTTTGAATGTACCAGTTTTAGTTTTTATCAACGCAATTCTAATTTGTCCATCATTACCCATAAAAGTTTGTTGTATAACACCGATAGGCCAATGTAAGGGTTGAGTATTGTTTTTCATAATTAAAACTACCATTCCTTCCCTCACTGGGCGAGCATCAGTGTTCCATTTTTCCCGAAGCTGAAGGGTATGCAAGTATTCGTCACTCCACCTTCGCCAGTACGGGTGTACAAGTCTATCCAGCAGCATATAGCGCGAAAGTAAATTTTGACTCATTTCCGGAACATTAGCAGAAGGCAGATAAGTCAGAGGAGTCGTATTCAAAAAATGCGAAGGTGTAAGTGGCAAAGGTTCTGCAGAATCCTCACTAAGGATTCCGAGCGGTCTTGAATTCAGTATTGCCTCAATTTGACACAACACTGTTAACAATTCTTCATAGGTTAGGATCTGTAACCCGATAACCCGAAAAAGATGCGTTTTAAAAGATTTAATTGTAGCTTCCCAACCACCACCAAAATGTGGGGCGTTAGGAGGGATCATTTCCCATGTTATGCGATTATTAGCCAATTCCAATTTAAAATCTGTGCTGAAGGCATCAGAATTTAAGAATTGTTGAATTTCGGTCAAATAAGCTTTAGCGCCAACAAAATTTGTACCGTGATCTGAATAGAGCTTTTCTACTGGACCTCTTCGAGAAATAAATCGTTTGAAAGCATTTAAAAAGGAATCAGTAGTTAGATCCGGAGCAATTTCAACATGTACTGCCCGAGTAGTCAGACAGATAAAGGCGCACAAATAAGCCTTTTGGCTCTTTACTCCCCGTTTTCTTGTCAAGGTAATAAAAAGCGGTCCACCGTAATCAACTCCAGTGTGAGCAAAAGGTTTTGATTTTTGTAACCGACATGAGGGTAAATTAGACATAATCGGGGGTTGAGCAGGCTTAGGCCGTGCCTTAAAGCATGGAATACAAGAAAAAATCTTGGCACGTACAGTGCGGCGGGCAGAGAGTATCCAATATATTTGTCGTAGTAAGGAAAGTACAAGTTGCGGTCCAGCATGACAAGCGGTGCGGTGTATGTGGTCAATTATTAGATCTGTTACCTTATTCTTGCTAGGCATCAGGATGGGATGTTTGTGGTCGAAAGTCAAATCACTATTTTCCAATCGGCCCCCAACTCGAATGACGCCATCCACAAGAATAGGTCTCAATTTAAGGAGGGAGCGAGGGCATTGTTTACCTGACTGCATAGTCTTAATAGTGTCAGAGAAGTGTGCCTTTTGAACTGCTTTCAAAATCGTCAGTTCAGCCTTGTCCAGATCAGCTGCCGTTATATCACCGCGTGACGTCAATCGTTTCGAAAATCGCAAAACATATACAACGACGCGAAGGAGCTTCGACCAACGCGACACTCGTTCTGACAAGGCGAGCAATGGCGATTTTTCATTTGCAGGCGGCAGAATATTAGACAAGGTCACACACTTGGCCTCAGGTAAATCCTTATCAGTAGCCATAAAAGGCTGTATTGGCCAATCTGGTATATTATTTTGGATCCAGAATGGAGCGTTAATCCAAAGAGAATGATTAACTAATTGCGCGGGAGTAAATCCTCGCGACAAGCAATCACTCGGATTTTCTTTCCCCGAAATATGGTATAAACATTTTGGTTCAAGAATCTCTTGGATTTTCGTGACTCTATTAGCCACGAAAGTTTTTAAGCGGTGTGGGCTCGAGTTAACCCAATTGAGAGCAATCGTCGAATCAGAAAAGGCGAAAACGCCATCAAATTTAAAGCGATTTTCATAAGTTTTGAGAACGATGCGAATCAATTTTGCCATCAAGTGAAAACCCATCAATTCTAAACGTGCAAGACTGATTGTTTGGACAGGAGCAACCTTCGACTTTGCGCACAGCAAGTGCACAGATACTCTATCGTCAGATTGAGCGCGAACGTAAAGCACAGCTCCGTAAGCTTTTTCAGAAGCGTCAGAAAATCCGATCAAATACGCATTACACGATTTAGTAATACCAATGTGGCGGGGTATAGTCAACTTTGATAAAAGTGGCAATTCACTTTGGAATTGATTCCATTGTGAAATAATATGTTGCGGTGGCTCATCGTCCCAATCTATTTTTTGCAACCAAAGCTCTTTGATTAACAACTTTGCATATAATATCAAAGGGGCGGCGAAACCCATAACGTCCCAAAGACGTGCAATCACAGAAAGCATATTGCGTTTGGTGCATGGAACCGCAGCGGGCGGACACGTCACGAAATAAAAACAATCTTTATGAGGATCCCAAATCACACCTAAAACCTTTTGCGTCGCAGTAGTATCAAAATTGACAACTTGGGGGTGCAAAAAATCTTTCGGAAGGACAGATAGTACCTCGGTGGAATTGCTGGACCATTTATGGAGTTTAAAACCCCCTGCAGCAAACATTTCAATTAATTGCGATGCAGTTTCCTTCGCTGAATCTTCATCATTAATCGAAACACAAATATCGTCCATGTAATAAAATCCACGGTCGATAACATCAGAAGCGAGCGGAAAATTTGTTTTCTCATTTTCAGCAAGTTGGTGCAAAGTGCGCAGTGCCAGATACGGACTTGATGTCAATCCAAAACAAACCCGTTTGAATTCAAAAATCTGGACCGGGTCCGAAAGATCAAAACGATATAAAACGCGTTGGTATTTATGGAATTCAGGATGTACCTTTATTCGTAAGTACATTTGTTCAACATCAGCGCCCAGTGCAAAGCGGAACATTCGAAAATTCAAAAGAATTAAAAATAAATCTGTTTGTAAATTTGGCCCCGAATGTAAAATATCGTTAAGTGATACACCTGTATCTGTGCACGCACTTGCGTCCAATACAATGCGAGTTTTCGTAGTAAGTTTATCCTCGCGGACAACACCATGGTGCGGGATTACGTAGCCAGGTGGCTGAGATGCGTCATTATTCGGAGATTGTGGGGAAACATAGTCCTTTTCACAATACTCCTCCATAATTTTATTGTAAGCGGTGCGAAAATCAGGAGATTTTTGAAAACGCTTCTCCAAAGCGAAGAATCTTTTTTCAGAACTCTTAATTGAGTCACCTAAAACTGAAGGATCGGTTTTAAATGGCAGTGCGACGGTATAAGAACCCGAGGAATCACGTGTCGTAGAAGACTTGTAAATATTTTCACAAGCCTGCTCCTCCTGACTGAGCAGTTCAGAGCGCGGAGTTGAAACTTCCTCAGTTTCCCAAAAACTTCTCACTAGCTCTTCCAGCGGCTGGCCAGTGAAGGCGCACAGTGCATGAGAAGGCGAGCGGGCGGTGCGGGGTGAGCGTGCGGTGCGGGGCGAGCGATGTATAACGGGAGCATTACCCATTAAAATAAAACCTAACGAAGTTTGTATAGCGTCAGGTGTACCTGGTGGTCCTCGGACCTGACCAGGCAGCAAAAGGCGAGGAAACCATTTAGCGCCAATTAACATTTCCACCTCTCCAGGTTCGGAAAATGTATCATCAGCGAGCGGGGTGCGAGCGAGATAGTCTAACATCGACCTATCGACAGGTGACGTAGGTAAGCGGTCCGTAATATTATCCACAACCAGCGGATGCAACTGAAAAGAAATATTACGATCGAAGCGGGAGTGAATTAAAATGTTTGTAAAACCCTTTACAGTTTTTGAGGAACCACCGAAACCATTCACAGTTATTTGATCGTTCAGCGCACTAACCTTCAATGATAAACGATCACATAACCCTTTTGTAACAAAATCTTTCATAGACCCATTATCAATTAATGCACGAACAGTGTATTCAACGCCATCTACATTTTTCACTACGACCCGGGCTGTCGCGAGTAACACGGTCTCAGCGGGTCGATGCAGCGATGTATTTGAATGCGAGCATAGCGACATCTGTGGCGCGGCATCGTCACTCGATGCACTCGGAGCGAGAACGGAAGCGGCCGTCAATGGCGCAGTGGCGGGTGTCATATCTTCAATGTTGTGGTGAGTTCGGGATTCGAATGCGGCAGCGGAAGCATTTTGATTAAAATGCAAAAGTGTATGATGCGATTTAGCTTGACAAACACCGCAATGGTTTGTTGATTTACAAGCAGCAGTTTTATGATTAAAACTCAAACAATTACAACAGCTGTTATTTGTTTTAACCACATGATAGCGTTTCTTTGGGCTTAATTTTAAAAATTCCGGACAGCGATAAAACTGTTCGTGTCCAGATTTCGAACACAACGAGCAAACATTGGTTTTATTTGAAGTGACAAAAGATTTTGTAGGCTTTGGTTTATCGATTTTGGGAACGGGTGGAGCAGAATATTTATGATAGTTATTTTTATTATAACTTGACGAAGGAAATGAACTGCCATCTGTCCGTTCATTAATTTTTACCTGTTCTTTAATGAACCTTATTAAACTTTCGTAAGTCGGAAGTTTTTCTGTTCTCACGGAATTTTCGAAAAGTCGAGCAGTTTCTTTATCAATTTTTTGCAAAGCCAAAAATAGAAAAATAAAATCTTTTTTGTCCTTCATATTTAACCTATCAAAGGCACAGATTGAAGATGAAAATTTGTCGAGAAAATGATTGAGACTATCAGCTGATGCTGAAGTCAGCGGTTTCATGTTGATAATTTGTTGCAAATAAGTTGCTGCGAGTGAGCGGATATCTTGGTATTTGTCAACCAAGGTAGAATAAATGAGCATATAATTATCTGCGGTTGGTGGAATATCTGAAATGCTGGTTAATGCTGACTTTGAAAGAACGCCGATTAGGTAAAACACCTTATCTGAGTTGTTCAAACTTGTATTGTTATGAACAGCGTTGTTATAGCATTCGAAAAACGTAGGCCAATTTTTCAGCTCACCATCAAAAGTAGTCAAATTAATGGGCGGCAATTTTAATGTAGGCTTATTCCCAACGTTTTCTCTGACTTGTCCTTTCAATTCTTGCATTGTTCTTTTAATCGCAGAATAAACATCTTCGAAGGCAATAAAGGCATTATAATCCGGATCAAATTCAGGGTCATATTGCATTTTTTCCAAGTTCAGTTCATCAACTGACTTCAAGTAATCCGATCTCAGCTGTTCAATATTACACGCAGTACTGAGAAACCGGTTCTGCAATTCCTTTGAGGATATATTGCGGGATGCATCGTATGTATTTTGCAAGCAGTCGAAAAATGTTTGAACGCGGGCTTCTAATAATCTCACCTTGGGAGGAGCAACCTCTTCCTTATCTTTACCCATAGCGGATTTATAAAAATAAATATAGCGGAAGAAATAAAATAAAATAAATGCTGATCCGTTAAAGATTAATTGCGAGCGGCAATATTACAATAACAAATGGAATAATAGGCGGTGAAATATTGTAGGAAATAATATGTAATATGTAGGTAGACACAACTCGAGCACGAGGTGAACTCGACTTTAATCTGAAACACTGATCCGCGCGCAAGCGAAAATGAACGTAATAGGAATGAAACTAGGAGTGAGATCTGCATACAATATTATTAGGTTGTTTACAACAATTTTTACTGGATTTAATTAATTATATCTTTCTTTACCGTTTAGGTTATGCAGTTTATTCGATACGAAATTTAGATTGAACGACGTGGTACATTCAAACGTATAAGCAGACGAATAAAAATAGGTAGTAAAATTTATAACCAAACGAGGTTACAGCGGGAATGAAGTATGCAAACTTCGAATAATTTTACTATCCATAGGTGATTAAGATTATTCATCCAGGCACGATAGGACCATTTTGGGGTGTATGAGCCACAGAGGACTCTAAGAAATGCGGTTGTTGAGTAAATTATTTTATTGCAAATAGATAGGAAGGCGGGTTGAAACAGAACCACTTCTAGTCTTCGACACACTCAAAAATACGACAAACCAAAAGACATCCTTGGAAAACACTCACAGGTTGATGGCATCCGTCCTCAGCACACCAAGGCCTTGGGTTTCTGCTGAATGTGGGCGAACACACCAGCGTGGTGGTTCGCGCACTGCGATCCAAATGTCTTATCACAGGTTCACTAGATCGTTCGTTGTTGAGAGGTCACAAAACACTCCTAGGAGGTAAAAACGTCCAAAATTATAATGTTCAAAGAATACGTTCACTCGAGGACATGTGGCGCGTCTCGCGATTCAAACGGAACAGGAAGCACTGGCAGCGAGCTGTATTCGCGCGCTGCTTAACGTTTTTGGTAACTGTCACATGCATGCGGTAGGTAAAAAATTAAGTCCATGCATGCTGAAGCGTTTCCGGTCAATTGGAATGCCTTCTTTTAAAATGTGAGAAAGATTTTGAAGTGGCCCAAACACTATTAGATATCTATTTTTTCTTGCTAATCTCATATTTTTGTGGCGAACCATTGGATCACTTCGATTTATTCAATGATTTTGTCCTTGATTCTAGTAATTGTGTAGTAGATTGTGTACTTATACATCAGTAAATGAGCTACATGCTTGCTTTACACAAAAAACTACTATTTATTTGACATTTCTTCAAATCCTTTATCGTCCCCAGACATATTTAACGAACTAGAAACACAATACTAATAACACGCAGCCAAGGGTACCGGTAAAGTTGAAGATACCCAGACCTTATTTACGTGAATTTGTTCAAGATCTTATTTTGGCATTTTTAGGTTTCGGTACCCAAACTCTATTACCAAACCTACGCTGTTTGTCCGTCCTTCCGTCTGTCACAGGGCCGTACCTCATGAACCATAATACATAGGCTGAAATTTTCACTGTGTATTTCTGTTGCCGCAATAGGATAAATATTAAACATCAAAAACAAATAAATATTAAGGTGGCCCATCCCGCTCATCTCCCCATACAAACGGAGAAAGAAGACCACGCCCATATTTCTCGTCAGAGATCCCAAATTTTGCTTAAAATAGTTTTATTTGATTAAACTAGATGTCTGATAACCGTTGGCATTGTAAAATTGTTTTTGGTTTCTAAGTTATAAGGTCCTAAAGTTCGAATTTTTCGCGCGTTTTATACAATAACTTTGGAGGTAAATTACGCAATGATAAAGTAAGAACATCTTAAAAAGATTAGTCATCAGACACAACTAGCTTCTTTAATTAAGATTTATAATCTATTTGGTTTTTGTTCGATTTTTGACTACAGCGGTCGTGGTTTACTTTTAGCTAGAAGTCGTTTTGAAATTAATATTTTCGTAAATCTTACCAAATCATACGCTATGCACATTGTCTTTTTTGTGGACATGTTGCATCTTCCTCATCACGGACCCTGTCTTATTCTTTGAAACAGAGAAGGTCCCAGAGCGCAACAGCACGGTTTTGTACCGTGCCCGCGAATGAGTTAGGCCCGCCGGGTTGGGCCACCTTAAAGGAGGCCACCATGCAAGAAACATGATTTATTTGGGTCAAATCTTGTATAATGGTATGGAACCCTTCGTATTCGAGTCCGACTCGCACTTGGCCGGTATTTTACAAAGTTTTAATGTGTAAAACATTGTCACGTTATTCCATCTCTCTCGTATAAAGTGTACAAAATAATCGTGTACATCGTCAGAAAATTGTTTTAACCCTTTGCCATCATAAAATTAACGTTTGGACGTCAAAGAAATTCCTTCCTTCATACGTGACATTCGGAAAACACGCTGAATTACCCTCGGCATAGTTAGCGTTTCGAAAATTCACACCGACCTGTTTAACTTCGCATTTGGAGCGCGCCGCCTCGTCGCTTCTCCGAGCGTAATTTTATTCGCGTGTCGCGGCTCGCAGGGTAAACATTTTTCGCATATGGGTCGCGTCACTGCGGACGTGCTAACGAGTAGGAGGGACGGGAGTGGCGACCGAACCACTCAGCCGTATTCGTGAATATTAGCTGATGATAGTTTTATTTTATTATATTTTTTCATTATTTATTCATTCAGGTTCGCCAACAGGCGTATACACACATCCTGTTACAAATACACCCAGATCATCTCTGAATAGTTATGCAATGTTTTGTCCCTTTCTCTCAAATTTGAAACAAAACATTTTATAACTATTCAGAGGATGATCTGGGTTTATGAGTAACAGGGATGCAATTTCCAGATATTTTACAATGATTTTGCGTTTATGAACATTCCATTAGTGGCAAATGGCATGCATTAAATATAACGTTAAGTTTTCCTTGCATATGTATGTAAAGATATACATAAATATACATACTAGCATAACAGATTTAAAAAAAAACTGTGAAAAAAAAATTGAACCACTATTAAACTAACTACATACTTCTATGAAATGGTTTTAAAATGTCCATTTATTCATTTTACTGGTAAATAATTTTCTTGATAGTTCGTTCGCTTAAGACATCGGGAAACGCAACATCGAATGTTCGTTGCACTCAATGGCGTCCTGTGCATGCTGCGCACTGACCTTGAATGTGCTACCGGTGTACGGATCCGTAAGCGCACTGACCTTGAATGTGCTACCGGTGTACGGATCCGTAAGCGTACTGACCTTGAATGTGCTGCCGGTGTACGGATGAGTTGCTGTCGCTCCTCTCGCCCGTTTTAACTCTTTGGATTCGGAGCGTCGGCGACGATAGAATAGGTAGCGAGACGATAGTACGTACTTAGGTTCTTCACTTCACGATTACGATTCATTCATTATTAGAAGGAAAATGTTCTTACGACACCAACCTCAATAAATTATCGAGTTATTTTGGCCGCGCACATATCAATTGAAGAGAAACTTCATAAAAATTTATGGGGACCGCAATAGCAATTATTTTTTTACTCTTTAGTGCATGTTAATTTGTTTTGGAATACTTTTTCTTTGAAGTCTGTTTTTTTCTGGTAAAATTTTTGTTAATTTATTTTTTAGTGAATCTGATGTACACTAACTTATTTGTACGTATTTTCTAATATAAAAAGAATCTGTTGGCGTGATCTTGAGTTATTCGTCCATTTGTCGCGCACATACTTAATGCAAATTTAAGATTTATATTATTTTCTCATGGATGCAATGGTCAGAACTAAACCAAATCGAAATAGGATCACACGGAAAGCACCAGCTTTCAAATAAAAATATAATCATCAAAATCCGTTATCCCAATCAAAAGTTCTGAGGTAACAAATATAAAAAAATACGGTCGAATTGAGAACCTCCTCCTTTTTTGAAGTCGGTTCAACAAAACACAGCGAGAAGAACTGGCAAGAAACTCCGTTATTGCCTCGTGCTCAATTCAACTCACATATTATTTTATAGTTAGTGTTAACAATTTGGAGCAACATAGCTCCCGCTAGATGGCGGTGGTAGAGCAAGAAGCGAGCGAGGGTAGCAAGAAATTGAATTAGGATTTGTCGCGACCCGCGCCCCCTCCCCTATAAATAAGGGATGCGCGGCATTTCCTTATCGTTTTCGGGCAATATTTCCTAAGCTTCCATTTATTTGGTCTACCTGACAAGGCGGGGTGGGGTGTTGCTATTTTTTTCTGCGGAATCTTCATGAAAATTAGTGTTGTGCCTTACTCCAAAATTTCTAGAAAAACATGATAAGAATTCACTGCGCAGATGTACTTAAAAAAACCGGCCAAGTGCGAGTCGGACTCGCACACGAAGGGTTCCGTACCATCGCACAAGATTTACAAAAAAAAAAAACACGCTTTTTGTATGGGGCCCCCCTCTAATTATTATTATTTTATAATGTTACCTATTTGTTGTTATAGCGGCAAAATAAATACATAATCTGTGAAAATTTCAGCTTCCTACCTGTTACGGTTCATGAGATACAGCCCTGTGACAGACGGACAGACGGACGGACGGACGGACGGAAGGACGGACAGCGGAGGCTTAGTAATAGGGTTCCGTTTTCACCCTTTGGGTACGGAACCCTAGTTATAATATATCGTGGAAAAAGTATTATCGCATGTAGTATGTATAAACTTGTAATAACATTTCTTTGGCGGTAGTATTTGTATTTAGTTAGTCTTGACGACATGGAAAAAGTAACATTTTAAAACAAGAAACCGATTAGTAAAATGTTGTTGCCCGCTATTTTTTATTTGTTTTTCTTTCTGTCAAAATTAGTGAATCTAATGAAGAAATTCGATATATTTGAAAAATTTGATTACAAAGAAAAAGAAACCCATTCCGCGAAAATAAAATTGTGACGTTTATGGGTCTAATGCAGTGTCAGTAAGAGAAACACAAAATTGGTTTAAGCGTTTTTAATCCGGGAATTTTGATGTCAAAGATGCACCCGTCTGATCACCCTATTACGGATAAAACGGACGCCATTTTTTAAAACGTGGAGGAAGATCGGCACATCAGTAGTTGCTACGTAGCTGAAGACCTGGAAATTGACCACAAAACAGTTTTGAGCCATTTGAAAAAAGCTGGGTACACACGAAAGCTCGATATTTGGGTGCCACACGAGCTCACTGAAAGAAACCTAATGAACCTCGTACTCATTTGCGATTCTTTATTGAGACGTAATGAGACTGATCTGTTTTTAAAGAAATTGAGAACCGGTGATGATAAGTGTATCACGTACGACAAAAACGTTCGAAATAGGTCTTGGTTAAAGGTCGGTCAGGCTTCACGGGCTGTGCCGGGTTAGCTCGCAATAAGGTGACGCTGAGTGTACAGTAGGATTGGAAGGGAATTGTTCATTATGCGCTTTTACCCCCTGCCAGAATTGACAGACTACGTCGCCTCACTATTAGGGTTAATTTTTATTTGATAATTATATGTATTTAATGGATACGACATTACCGTTATCTCGTTAATTTGAGTTTCAGCGACATCTTCGTTTGAAGCATTGTAATAAGATTTTGAGAATAATCTGAAAAAGTATAGGTCGTGACATTGGTCGGAAGCAGGTCGCATGTATTCCAAAGGTCGCAGGCTCGAATCCTTCTTCCGACGAATGTCACGACCAATACTTTTTCAGATTATTTCAAAAATCTGATTACAATGCTTCGAATGTAGATGTCGCTGAAACTCAAATACTTTTTATTTTAAGGTAAGGACCCCAATATTTTTTCACGGATGTACTCATCGCGTTCGCGGAACCCTCCCGCGCCGCTGGCCGCACACACTTTCATGCTTCAGTGAAAATTTAAATATCGCTCGATATTCCGTTCGCCGGCAATTTATCCGTAAATATCCTCTGTTTTAGGTATATTTTTTTCGCTTTTTCTGATTTGAAATTTTATACCACCCTGACTAGTCTGCTGCCTTCGAGTTTTCATATTTTTAGGCCTTAATTTGGCGATGATCTTGGATTGTTCCAGATGTAGAATAATCTTATTGTTTTCCTTTAAAAAAAAATGCTCGACTTGTAAATATCCAGCCCGTGAGATTATTTGAGTTGAGTTTTCCTGTTATGCTCATTAATAGGATAATGAGATGATCAAGTTCCATGCAATGGTTCGTGCCTGTTTCTTCAGTCAAATTCTGGAATATTATCTGATATTTAGCACATAAAATAAATCAATTGGGAGCTACGTCCGTACGTTTTTCTACTTGATAAATTAACAGATTTCAGATGCAAGTTAAGTTATAAAAAAAACAAACACAGACGGTGTCCTCAGTCGATTCATTTAAGGCGCTAGGACTAGCCAACTACTCGCGCCATACAAATGCACTTTTTAACAAATGTAATAATATGAAGTGAAACGCTTCAGCAAATCCAAATAGAACTCCAGACTGATAATGGATTGTTAATATGTTTTTATTCCATCATTTATTTAAATAATAATAAAAATAAAAAAGTTGATTTTTCTCATTAGAAATCTGAAAGTAATTCAATTTCTAGATATAAGCAAAAACAGCATATATGCATAAACAAAAAATTCCATTTGCTTTTAGATTTCTACATTTAGTCAAAAAAGTTCGGAAATGGACACCGTTTCCCCAATTTATTTTGTATAGAAAAAGAAACATACATTAACGAAAATAATTCGATTCCTAGACAAGGAATCATATATTGTAAGAATGACACTTATAATCGTCAGACTTAGTTAGTTAACTTGGGGTGCCTCGTCTAACTTTGCGATTTGGCTAGTACCAGGCCCTTAATGTGCTAAATTTATGAAAAAATATTTTCCTAATTTGACTGAGGAAACAGGCACGAGCCATCATTTGGAACTTGATCACCTCATTATCCTCTTCAGGCTGTTCGGACCCATATAAAGTTGTTTGCACACATAACGCAAAAAGTATTGCACTTTAAGCCACGAATTAATAATAAAAGTTTAATATAGTCATATTACTTGCAGCGAAAACAATTTCACAATTACAGGATTATTGGTTTTGGTACAATGTATTTAAATACGATTTTTATTAAACAGCGCCATCTAACGGTGTAAAACTTCTAATCGGCAATTACAACGAAACCATTTAACCTGAAATTGTGAATATGTTTTCGCTGCAACTACTATGGCTATATTTAATATTTTTGACGAATTCGTGCCTTAAAGTGCAATACTTATTGCATTCTGTTTAAAAAAAAACATTGTATGGGTCGGAACATCGTTAAAAGGAAAATTTAGTCCTCAGTCTCTACTGTAGTAAAAGTATTCAGTTTAGTTAAGTTCAGTAAAGGTGAGGTGCCTGGCCTCGCTCAGGGCGATATCGAAACAAAAATCCGCGTTAAGGTGGCCCAACCCGCTCAACTCCCCATACAAACGGGGAAAGAAGATTACGCCCATATTTCTTATCAGAGATTCCAAATTTTGCTCAAAAGAGCTTTATTTGATCGAACTAGATGTCTGATGACCGTTGGCATTGCAAAATTGTGTTTGGTTTCTAAGTTATAAGGTCCGAAAGTTCGAATTTTTCGCGCGTTTTATGCAATAATATCTTAAGTAATAAAATCTTAAAAAGATTAGTCGTCAGACATAGCTTATTTAATCAAGATTTATAATCTATTTGGGTTTTGTTAGATTTTTGACTACAGCGGTCGTGGTTTACTTTTAGCTATAAGTCGTTTTGAAATCAAAAATTTCGTAAATGTTACCAAATCATACACTATACACATTGTCTTTTTTGTGGACATGTTGCATCTTCCTCATCACGGAGCCTGTCTTTTTCTTTGAAACAGAGAAGGTCCCAGAGCTTAACAGCACGGTTTTGTACCGTGCCCGCGAATGAGTTATTCCCGCCGGGTTGCGCCACCTTAAAGTGTCCATCCTACTCCATGGCCTATTTCTCTGTAAACATATAGTTGCTTAGTTGCTACGCGAAAAGAGGATGAATGAACAAACACAGTTTCGCATTTATTATTATTATTCGAGATTAATATTTTCTGATTGTTATAATTAATATTACTGACAAAAATATTCGTGTTATAATTAATGTTATTACTAATTAATATTACTGACAAAATTATTCCAAAGGTAATGTCAAGTTGCTAATATCGAATGTCAGCATGTGATTGAAGCACATACCTAATGAATATTGTGAAATTAAGAATATACCTAATTGTGATTCTTAACGTGTAAGTAAATCTATTTTATTAAATGTCGCTGGAATTGGTGACTGGTAATAATTAACGCTTAACGCGGTGTTAGCGTGGTTTTAGGTAGAATCTTCGAAAATAGTCTTTATGCATGATTCATACTTTTTTAGGGCTCGTATTTCGTTTATTAAAAAGTTTATTACAAAAAGGCCTCCGCCCTTTGGACTAACTTTCTGCCAAATTTAATCAAAACCTGTACGGTTGATCTCCTCTTAACTTCTTTACACATTTATAATTAACGTTTGTTAGTGTGCAGAATCTGAATTAATATTAAACAAATTTGGGCACCACGGTCTCTTTTGCAGCCAACATTGATCACAGACAGATGTTTTAAACTATTATTGAATGATTAATTCGGCTGATAGAAACGTAACGCTTTTTGCGAGAGCGATTTGTGCTGCATGCGTTCTAGACTAGGAGGTGGCGACAAAAATGGTAACGATAACGTAAATTCTTTCTAATACATATTTGGTGTAGTTATTTTTTTTTCATTTACTATTTCTCTTTTTTCAATATCTTTCTCTATTTTACACATCATACACACTACACAATCTCTTCATTCACAATTCATTCACAAACTCTTTCATTCACTTACACTCCACTTCAGTATACACTCGCAAACATCACCTACATTACACACAGCCATACACCCTTTTATATGTGATTTGTACTTATTCCGATATTATCTCATACACGCTCATGGATACTTCGTGTTAACCTGATATTGGCGTTACTAATAGATATAAGCTTTTTCTAAATTTATTTGTAAATACGCTATTGGTTTACCTTATTAAATAAATAAATAAATAAAACCAAACGTGCAAATGTTTCACTATGTTTTCTTGTTGCCACTGGAGCAGTGGATAGCTTTAAGGTGGCCCAACCCGGCGGGACTATCTCATTCGCGGGCACGGTACAAAACCGTGCTGTTGCGCTCTGGGACCTTTTCTGTTTCAAAGAATAAGACAGGCTCCTTGATGAGGACGATGCAACATGTCCACAAAAAAAGACAATGTGCATAGTGTATGATTTGGTAAGATTTACGAAAATTTTAATTACAAAATGACTTATAGCTAAAAGTAAACCACGACCGCTGTAGTAAAAAATCTAACAAAAACCACATAGATTATAAATCTTGATGAAATAAGCTATGTTTGATGACTAATCTTTTTAAGATGTTCTTACTTTATCATTGCGTAATCCACCTCCAAAGTTATTGTATAAAACGTGCGAAAAATTCGAAGTTTCGGACCTTATAACTTAGAAACCAAACAAAATTTTACCATGCCAACTAGCTCGATCAATAGACCGGGATAGTTACTGTTTGAGAAGCACATGAAATCCGAAATGATTTTTTTTTCTCAGAAATATATAATTTCATGTTCATATGCTTACATTAAGTTTACAACATTTAGCGGGGCCCGGAAGATAGAAAAAAAAAATTTAAATGTATTAAAAAATATATATCTCCTAAACAAATATTTAGAAACGGTATTAAAAAAGTGTTAAGTCTTTTAAGGCGTAATGTAACTGTGAATTTGCAACAATTCTGTAAATACGGAAATGTATTTAAAAAATGTTTTTACTAAAAAAAATCTATGCCACGAACCTAACTTGCTATTGTTATATTTCTTTCTAGAATATGTAAAAGAAAATTGAATTCTTTAAAAACTATACAATGAACGATTTTATACGTATTTCGAATATTTGTTTAGCTTTTGTGTGAATGTAAAAATTCTCATCACATTGAAGCGGAACTTCTACGTAGGTAACGCCTTGACTTCAAGCCGAAGTTTTAATACGCCAAGTTGGACGAACATTTTACGGTTTCCAATATCACGCGTAAGCTTACCTCATCTCATCTAACCGCTAATAACGTGCAAGATTAAATAAACTCGCGCGGGCTTGCTTGTTCCGGTGCGAGCGGGACGGCTCCCTTGTTGGCGCGCAGATGGAAAAACTTTACCAAGAAAACACATTTGGGGTTGTTCATATGTGAGGGACAATTATGCATAATACAATGAGCTGAAGTTTGTGGTTTAGAAATCCTGGCCTCTTTTTTCTGCCTTTTTTATGCAATTAAGAGTTTTTCTGCTTTTTTTTTATGCAATTAAAAGAGTTGTTACCCTATCGATTCCCCATACTACTGGCGATAACTGTTCACATGCTTTCAATGTTTTACTAGATTTATTAAATCTTGGATTCTTAAATATATTGTCTAAATGTACGTCTGCATGTTTTTTTTTATTTACCTTTCACATTGAAAAATATTGGTTAATAAACATTGGAAGAAGTTTTCATTTTTTACTGTCATTTTACATTTTTTTTACTAGAAAATACTGTTTTTTACATAATTATTTATACATACCTACAAAGAATCAAGCTTTCTTATTCTTTATTAAATTTAAAAAAAAAAGACAACTTTTAGGGGTAGGGAAACGTTAGGGTCTGCAAGACGAATTCGCTAGTTTAATGACAGTCGACATGCAAAGTTGTGCCTTGACCAATGGACAAAGAATACATTTCTTAAAACTTTTCAAATCTTAACTTTCCTATGATTTCACGACAGCCTTAAAACCCGTAGTAGAAACCGTATTAAATTCACTTGTTTTCCATTGAAGTGCCGGAACAACAGAACAATATATTGTTGAAGGAAGGAGAAGTTGTCATATTAGACTAGGAGGTCGCGACAAAAATGGTAACGATAACGTAAATGGCTGCAACTGGGTTCACAGAATCAAGACCAACCCTCTGAAGCTAAATGTGTCAGTCTGCCTGTGCCAAGTGGTTGCGTTACCTAGATAATGCGCCTGAAATAGTCGTTATCGTAACAACAAAAATATATGAAAAGGTAAATGGCTGCAAATAATGCGGCATGAAAGTACCAGTACATACTTACTTTGTAATACCAAAACTGAACAAATCCTTGTTTGCATTTCATAGTTATAGGCGATTTAGGTTACAGATATAACTTTACGCATATTTAAGTATTTAATTGTAAAAACTGACTGGTTATTGTTGTATAATTATTGGGTATCAAAATTCCAAGACCATCAGCATATTCATCAGCAGGTACATACCAACTTCTATTTTATATAGCCAATCTATATAACGCAATCACTTGGCGCAGGCAGACTGACTTATTTAGCTTTGGAGGGCTGGTCTCTAACATGTGAACCCAGATTCAGCCATTTACCTTATCGTGACCAACAATATCGTGATCTCCCGGAATATATGGTCTTTACTTGCGATGCTGCCGTATGGACAAATTGTGCATATAATCTTATGGGAATCCGGTCGCGCGTCGTATGACACACAGCGTAAACGTCGCCACCGCGCATTAAAGTGATTCGAAACTTTATATCCTCTGGCGAAGAAAAACCGACGAGAAACTTCTCCGGATTTGTTTCTTATCCTTTGATACTTGCAAACTACTTTACAATGTTTAATAGATAACTATGATAGAATAAATAGTCCGTCCGGGTTGGTACCCATCGCATTGGATGAAAAGATGGTCGAAGCGGCAATGAAAAATTGTCCGTGTTTTCCATCCAGTTCAATGTAGCCGTGTTCATGAAGGGAAGGTCCTGGCATGGCACCTAATTCCTTCGGGAAGGTCGTGTATTGGGCTAATATCATAACGGTAGTTGTGTGGTATTAGCCATCCATGTCAGGTTGCATAAAAAAACGACCGCTCACAAAGAACATAATTTTATGTACATAGATACAGAGCAAAACTACCATCATGAAATCTAATTTTAAGGTAATATAATCTAAATTATTCTGGCGCAAAAAGCCACCATCAAATGAATGCTAGGATCTTTACATTATTTTTTAAATGGCTCAGTCAACCTTGTTCGCACATAACCTGATTTCCAAAACAATCACGATCAACAAGCTCGACAGCTCAGCCATAGTCCGACAAATCCGCTGGCATGGCGCCTCGCTGAGCGTGGTTTCGCGAGGCGAGGTGTGCACCTATGGTCCTCAGCACAGCCACCTATGCCGGTTTTTCATTAAAAAAAAACAATCAATGCTTGCTTGGTTACCTATTTGCTCATTACGACCTGAAAAATAAACCCAGATAAACCAGTAAGCTTCTCGCTGTCATAAAAATAACTGAAAGGTAAGTTTTGTCGTCACAAAGCGAAGGAGTGTAAACGCATCTCTGCGAGTAATAAACGCGGCCGTGTCGACGCGCAAACATTACGTAAATGTGTTTATACTCGCACGCAGTAGTAAAACTAATTTTCACAGCGCACCCTCCGGTGCTATAAGCAAGCCTCAGTGATAATTTCAGGGCAGGAATTATGAGGCCTTAACGTAATATTACGACCTGTAGGTTGCGCGGGTGCGGCACACACATTAGGGATTCGGTCGGTGAGGGTGAGATGTTTGAGCCTTTAACTTAAAGATGTGTACATTACCCCATTTCGAGAGACAAATATTTGGAAATAATAAAATAATCTTTGAAACGGAAGTTCCGTGTCATTTTTAAACGACTTAAAAGGGAAGAGGAGTTTCTCGATTCGTCTGTATTTTTTTTGTTGTTGTCTGTATGTTATTCGATATCTCCGCAAACTGTGAACCGATTTGAATAATATTTTTTATCATTAGTAGTGTATATATCTGGAGTGGTCCTTTCATACATTTTTTGACTCGTAAGGGTGGGAAATTTTATAAAGAGTGAAATAAATAACAGTTTTACTACAAAAACATAACTGAAAATGTATGATGGACCCTTTCTTTGCTTTTGTACCGACTTATACTTCATGTTGCTTGGAGTCGGTTCAATGTTTTTTGACGTTCTCTTTCCTGTCGAAAAACTGAACCCTTATAGTATCACTTCGATATCCATCTGTCTGTCTGTATCATGATTTAAAGTTGTTGATTTCATTTGTAATTTGTAAAAAATATTTGGTAAAATATGGGGCAGGTTCAATCATGTAATCTGTATAAAAAAAAATTAAGAAGAGATCTACTCCTCGTAACGATATATTCGTCTGACTAAAGGAATGTGCATTTCACAACGAACGATTGAACATTGGAAGCGAAAGTTGGAAGTACTCTTTAAGCGAACTTTCAGTTGTTCCGTGCGACTTTTATTGTACCTGATTCACTGATTTATTTAAATGGATTCCCCCCATCCCTTACATATATAAACGCGACGATGGAGCATGAGGTGACAAAATATTCCTTCGCGAACTCGCTTCGAGACTAACACAACCGTGACTTTAAATCGAAAAGAGAAAACTTTTAAGGTAAATAACTAAACAGTTGGATTATCTAAAACTTGTGTTTCTTAGCATTAAACAACTTTTTTTGTCTAGGGATTTTTTTCATTAGCGTGTACATCAAGGCAAAATCCGATATTTGGTTATTTTATTTTGCGTTGTGCTATCCATTGTTTTCTTAAGGTTATGTAATAGTTGAACGGTTTCAAATACATTTACAGAAATTTTGTAATGTAAATGCCAAAAACAAAAACAGTTTTTTAATAACATCTACTAGAAATCAGTGCGCTCAACATTTATAGTTAACTAGCTAAGGTATCCGGCTCCGCTCGGTCAATCGTTGGAATCATGTCGGGCTGAATTATTTCCTGGATATTATGAGAGTTCCCCATACAAATTATATCCCCTATACCACCCCCTTCGAGGTTAATTTTCACCCCAAAATCTTTATACCGAAATTCATCTAAGTTGGCTCCGCGATTTGGGCGTGAAAATTCAACGGATAGAGTTACTTTCACATTAATTATATTAGTATGGATTTCATTTCATTTCAAATACAAATACAAATGTTTATTTCGGTAAGCCACTTTTCATACACAATCAAAATCTTACAAAGTACATATCTATTTTTATATAAGCTAATATAGGCAAAAAGAGAAACCATTTTTTTTAATAAGTGCCTTAAATAATTGGTATCAATGTAGTTGAAACAACTTTGGCTGTTACATATCATTTTTAAATCCTACCCTCTGTACTAGCCAAAGACTGTGATTCAACTTCTGGTAGTCAAACTACACAAAGGCTGAGATAAATAGTCGTGACCGAAACTAAGTCTAACGAAAAGCAGTACGTCCATACAAAATGTGTCAAAGTGACGTCACAAACTACTACTTTTCGTTAGTCTTAGTTTCTGTTGCGACTATTTATCTCAGCCTAAGTCATGTCACAATATCCGCGGATTCGATCAACCAGTGAAGAAGAACCCGCAAAAAAACTTCACTGGTCTATAAGTTTTGATTTGTTTTTCATATTTTATTTCGTCCACATTAATGATAAAAAAAATGAAAAAAATACCAATTTTTGTTTGGGCGTTTATTCCCTACCCACCTGCCCACTAACATACTTTATTATTATTCTTTCATTTGTATATAAAACGGTTACAAACATACATATTAGGTTGGGGAAAAAGTTTCTTCGCATTTTTTAAGAAAATTCAAAACATTTTTTAATATGGTTTATTTACATTTAACTAAAGTATGTAGGTACCATTTTGTTCGATAACTTTTTGCCATCTTGTAGGTAGGAACATGATCCCATTGCTATAGAAATATTGGGACTTCTGATCAATATACCGCGACAAGTGGTTTTGGCAGTCCTCTCGTGATGTTATTTTTTTTTTTTTTTTTTTATGCGACCTGACATGGATGGCTAATACCACACAAATACCGTTATGATATTAGCCCAATACACCACATTCCCGAAGGAATTAGGTGCCATGCCAGTACCTTCCCTTTTATGAGCACGGCTACATTGAACTGGATGGAAAACACGGACAATTTTTCATTGCCGCTTCGACCATATTTTCATCCAATGCGATGGTACCAACCCGGGCGGGCTTAAACCCTACCACCTAGTAGGGGAAGGGGACCTACAGTTTTACATGGATTCCGAACCATGGAGCAGCTCGCATTCGTGACGAAATGCACTTATCGAACTCGGAAAGAGAAAGACAGTGGTGCAAGTTGGTATTGAACCCGGGCCTCTGGTACGCTAGGCCAGTCCCCGCGCCACTAGGCTACGAGCTGCTCAAACAACAGTTGTTAACCTGACACTGCCTAAAGAATTCTGAAGAGACCTAAACAGGTGGAAATCTGAAAGTGCAAGGTCAGGACTATACGGCGGATGCATTAACACCTCCCAGCCAAACTCTCTTAGTTTTTGCTGAGTGGCTAAAGATGTGTGAGGTCTAGCGTTATCATGATGAAAAACCACACCCCTTCTGTTGATTAATTCCGGCCGCTTTCTCTCAACTTCTTGCTTTAATCTCATCAGTTGTTCGCAGTAGAGTTCAGAATCGATGGTCCTGCCTGGTGGTAACAGCTCATAATGAATAATGCCCTTCCAATCCCACCACACACACAGCATCACCTTGTTGCGAGTTAACCCGGGTTTCGCCACAGTCTGTGAAGCTTGACCGGCCTTTGACCACGACCTTTATTGCACGTTCTTGTCGTACGTGATCCACTTTTCATCACCAGTTATCAGCTTCTTCAAAAATGGTTCGGTTTCATTACGTCGTAATAAAGAATCACAAATGAGTACACGGTTCATTAGGTTTCTTTCAGTGAGCTCGTGAGGTACCCAAATATCGAGCTTTTTTGTGTACCCAGTTTTTTTCAAATGCGCCAAAACTGTTTTGTGGTCAATTCCTAGTTCTTCAGCTACGTCGTAACTACTGATATGCCGATCTTGCTCCACTTTTTCAAAAATGGCATCCATTTTATCCGTAATAGGGCGACCAGAGCGACGTGCATCTTTGACATCAAAATTTCCGGATTGAAAACGCTTAAACCAAATTTGTGCTACTCTCACAGACACTGCACTAGGTCCATAAACATCGCAAATTTTTTTTCGCGGCTTGCGTTGCATTTTTACCTTTTTTGTAGTAAAATTTTAAAATGCATCGAATTTCTTCATTAGATTCACTCATTTTGACAGTACGAAAAACAAATGAGAATCACACATTTTCCTAATTTGAATTTGGAATTATGTTCTTTAAAATTTAAACTTTCAATGATACCAAAACCAGCCAGATACAAATAGTATAGCCAAAGAGATTTTATTACAAGTTCATACATACTATAATGCGAAAAGACTTTTTCCCCGACCTATTACAATTATGATTTCATACCTAAATGCTACTGCCAAAACTGTAATTTTTGGTAGAACGGAGTAACAACAATACACAATGTGAAAAGTCTTAAATTATAAATTACTAACCTAATAACCTTAATTATAAATATTGATTATTTAAAGCGAGGTTTTTCAAAGAAATAAATATGCATAGTCACTTCTAAAAAATCAATGGATTTTTATTTTATTTTAATACAGTTACGCTACTCATAATTCGATACGACAAACGCCTGTACATTGTGATTTCTCTTCAAATTCAAATTCAAAATTCAAAAATCTTTATTGCAAGACATTTCTTATGCATTGTAGTCTTAAAGTAGGAAAATATGGTACAATTACTTACTCAGTTTATAGAAATGCTACCTAAACATAGGTGTGGCAATTTTTGCAAATGCTAATAATTTTAGCCTTTTTAAGCAATGCTTGTTCAATGTTTGCCGTATAATCCTATTTTCCTATATCTCTCATGGACGGCACGTATAGGGCTGCGGTCACGGCGTATTAAAAAAACCCTCACCGCGCTCCGGAAAATACGACGTTCAGAGGAAACGGTCGGGGTTTTTCGTGATTCGCGCCATCGCTCGGAATACCAAGCGGTCCAACGCTTTCGGACAAAAGCGGTTCCTTGAAACAGTTGCCACGTTTTTTTGTGCGGAGGTTGTTGCAAGCGTCTCCGTCCATATTCTGTTTGTGCGTGGCACCGCTACGTGTTCTGTTTGCAAATGAGGCGCCAAGATCCATCGAAATATTGAAGCATTTTCTGATGTAAACGAGTCTATTACTTGTTTACATCAGAAAATACTTGTTAGTATATAAACTAGTGTAAGTGTAGTGCAAGTAACGTGTGGTTGTGGAGAATTGCTCGCGAACGACAAAAAAACAACTGTTAATCAGATTGCTACCAAACTTCCCAGCCCCGGCTCATCTGAAGATCGCCTGAAAATTTCATCAAGATCGTTCAAAACGCCTTTATTTAATTTTGAACATCCACCCGAGCAGAGCTTCTGGACTTCCAAATTGCACAGGATAACCCGCTGGGCTAATGGAAGATAGCCTGAAAATTTCATCAAAATTGGTTACGACGCTGTTATTTCATTTTGGACATTCGATTCCTGGGTTCATCTTTTTAACAAACGCGCACAGCGGATGAAGCTGAATACGTAATAAATTTGATCAATTTCTCATTCATTTTAGGATATTTTAAAACAATGTTAAACCGATCAGCCGAGGCAGAAACATTGGAGTGCTTTTTGCGAAATGAAACATTCATTTATTTCAAGCTTGTACAAGCTTTAATTCCCTCGCTGAATCTTAAATCCGGCCACCGCTGCGAACCCTAAAACAAAACTCTATTTAATTTCCCGCCGACGACTTAGAAATTTCGAATCCCTTCCGCTCCGTAACGCGTGCTAACTTCGTTCCCTCGGAACAGCTCCCAAGTTTTTGTGTTTGTACAGAAACCTACCAATTCACTTCGCTCCTCAGATAATCGGGTACCTATGAAAGTTGGTTTCTTTGATGTCCCGATGGACTCGAACCGGCTGTATTCAGGGCCGGGACACCGCACTGGCTTTGTCGATTAATATTTAACAAGGGCTGAGATTGAATATTTAATCAGGTTTGATGGCTTCGCGCGGCTTTAATGTTTTAGCGGGCCCCGCTCCGTCTGGCAGGGACCGAAATGCGATTAATAAATCGGCGATCCGACGAACATTGTGCTCGAATAATACGACTGACCCTAATCCGCACAACCTTGGGGAGTTGAAATGTAATGTCAATAGTAATGGGTCATGAAAAGACCCATTTAGTTTGAAAACGAAAAAATCGCGGTGGTTTAACAGATGTTAGTTACAGTCCGTTTGGTTTTTGTGTCACTTCATTGATAACTTTCATTGATTATGATTGTCATTTTATGGTTTTGTAAAAGTAATTATAACCTGAACAAATTGTATGAATACAATGGAAAATGTTATATTTCATGTATTTAATGGATGAGACGTCACCGTTATCTCTTTATAATTATCTATTATTATATTTATTGTACAGCTCGTGGTGTAGAGGCTAGAGAACTTGAATTGGTAGCGCCAAGCATTCCAGAATTTGTTAAGAGACCATTTAAATCTACTCGGCCTTCCTGTGCTTTGAAATAATGAATAGGTTTTGAATTTGTCTGTATTTTGTGGCCATTTTAATCTATTGAAATGATTTTCGGGTTTTTATGATTCACTAGGTTCAGTGAATGTGTCAGGAATAAATGTGTATTTATTATGATAGGGGATGGGATATTTTCTTCAAATATTGTCATAAATGGTGCGACATTAGTCATTTGGTACCATCTTTGTACGTCTAGACATCAGGGGTCAAATATGATGTCGCGAATTGAGATAGTAACATGAGAAAGTCTAGGCTTTCCTATCATTCGAAGGGAATCAGGTACGTTATTTGCCTAGAAATTAGTTGAAATTTTAAGAGAAATATTCCACTGATTTCACTGAAATATAGGGCACCCTAGCATTGGGATCGGGATCCCAATTTTGTTATGCGAAGCAAGGGACACCTTGCAAACAACACCAGTGAAATAATTATTTTTCTCAGAACTGACACAAGTGATCTAGTTTCTGGAAATGAAACAGTTTCCAAGCGATAGTGTTTGGAATTCAGTACTGGATTACAATATGGAATACAATAATTTATTGTCGACTGGTTGGTATGTTTCGACTCTAAGAACCTATACCCAACCTTGTAACACTAAATCTATTTCAAAATACCTCAAGCCAATTTACTTTTTGAGCGTAATAGCCCTCACCGCTGCAACGCATAGTTTAAAATGCACCGGTCGTTTGTTTCAGGACGCGCAGGCGTCGTACGACGTGAACTCGTACGACTCGGACCCGCAGCCGCGCTACGACATGATCGACTCGAACCGGCACGGCACGCGCTGCGCGGGCGAGGTGGCCGCCACCGCCAACAACTCGTTGTGCGCCGTCGGCGTGGCGTTCGGCGCGCGCGTTGGAGGTGAGGCATGCCGTCTATATTGTTACAGCGCAGGCGTCGTACGACGTGACCTCGTACGACGTGGACTCGTAGCCGCGCTACGACATGATCGACTCGAACCGGCACGGCACGCGCTGCGCGGGCGAGGTGGCCGCCACCGCCAACAACTCGTGCGCCGTCGGAGTGGCGTTCGGCGCGCGCGTTGGAGGTGAGGCATGCCGTCTATATTGTTACAGCGCAGGCGTCGTACGACGTGACCTCGTACGACGTGGACTCGTAGCCGCGCTACGACATGATCGACTCGAATCGGCACGGTATGCGCTGCTAGGGCGTGGTGGCTGCCATCGTTAACAACTGCATGTGCGCCTTCGGCCTAGCATTGGAGCGCGCCTCTAAGGTAATTTGCTAGAACTCACCCTTTGTTATTTGCCTTAATCTGTTCTATCAAGGAATTGTTTGGCAGTACCATTTAGATCTAAGTGTGTATTTCATAATTGTGGACGGTAAAATATGTTAACCCGTGAAGTTTCTGTGCGGGTTCTTCTTTACTTGGTTTGATCGAATCCGCGGATCTTTGTGACGTAACTTAGTGTAGTTTGACTACCAAAAAGTCTAAATAAATGAAATGAAATGACATGAAAACATTGCAAAAGTCTGAAATACTAGGTCTAATTCTCTTCACTAATACAGCAGTTCGTACAAGGCTGTGCTAAATTCTGCTCACGAAATAAGCTCTTTAATCTATTTCCATCGCAGAATAAAAAAGGCCATTGCTTCAAGGGAAAAAGTGCGTCCCCCACCCATCACGCCCCGGTTCCCCACCGCACCATCAATCATTTTTACATCGACTTGATCCCTTATCCCATTCGTTTAGCTGGAGTGCTTTGCATAATACGGTGTTTTTTGCATGGGCCCAGAAAAAACGCAATATTCTTTTGTTCGGGGCGGAAATGCTTGAAAGGAACCCGGAAACAATTATTTGTCAAAATCTTCCACACAAATATCGTTTAACCGTTTTGGAGGGTAAAGCACAGATAGTAAAACGAGAATGCCCAAATCCAGGCCTCTTAGAAATCATTCGTCACTTTTATTTACACATATGCGATATTTTAAACATATTCTAAACTATCTGAATCCCCATTTTTCACGGCCGGTTACTCGCTAAATAATTAAAAGAATTCATTTACAATTACTTTTTTTTCCTATTAACAATATGAATAAGACAAGACCAGAACATCGCATAGTACTTCCGTTGTAACAAGACGTGTTCGGGTAGACTGATGCCATTCCGTCCGGTAAGGGAAAAAAAAAGGTGTAAAGTTGCTTATGAAATATCGAAAAGTCATTAAACTCTGTCGATTTTAATTGCGTTTGGACTAGAGCATTTTGCTCTAAGCTTAGCTCTCTGCTGTCTCTAAAACATTAATTACCTCAAAACCGCATTTTGTTAATAACTTTAAAATGGCAATGAATTCAGTCTTCAGAATTCATTACTCTAAAAGTTATATTATTTTCTAAATTATAAAACTGGTCTGGAAGATAGACACTAAAATTTTGAGGGGCCCAAAATGTATGGGGCAATGGTCATTCTCCTTTTGGAGATCTTTTAGGCAATATAAGGATTTATTATCTCCTTAATAAATATACCATAACAAAATAGCTTCCAGTATCCGGAAACATAATTTCCTCAGTGTCCACGTTTCTCCTCAAGTGCCCGTGATCTCGACACGCCTTTGCTATGCAGCAAGTACAGTGTCAGTCAAATAAAGGTATACAGTTTAGATTTTTGTTAGCCTCGGTAGCCCAGTGGTGCGACGCCTTGCGATTCGATAAGCTGGGTAAGCACCTTTGATCGCGGTTAGGTTCTGGATCGGTGACCATTTTCAAAACCGTTGAGGCTGGCCGTGGCTCGGATTCCACGAAAAACTGTATATCCCCTTCCTTACTTATTAGGTTGTAGGGTTTATCCCGCCCGGGTTGGTGCCGTCGCATTAAATGAACGATGGTCGAAGCGGCAATGAAAATTGTCCGTGTTTTCCATCCAGTTCAATGTAGCCGAGCCAGTTCAAGGAAGGTCCTGGCATGGCACCTAGTTCCCGCGTGGTGTATTAGGCTAACATCTAACGTTCAGTTTGGTATTAGCCATACATGTCCAGTAACATAAAAAAAGATCCTCGGAGGCAAAATCAAATCTCTAAAAAATGTTTTTGCAGTTTGGACACGCATGCAGTCCTGGCTAAAAGTGACAATCGATATTCAGAGCATATGGGAATATGGGAAGGAAGCTCTCCGGAAATTCCCCCGCTTTATTTCCATGCGCACCTCCACTGTAAAAACTTTAATCAGAGCCGTTAGTCTCAGTTCTCACCTGAATTGGCGTTTACGTAACTTCGAAGTTCCGTGAAAACGTCAAACTCCATACAAGTCTTCACTAGATATTCTGTGGTTTTAATGCTTCAAGCTGTCAAAGTCAAACGCGGACTTGCGATTTGTGTGAAAACGCGGAGTGGACGTAAACGGCAACGTCGACGTATTTACGGCAACGTTGAGTAAGCTGTCAAATCAAGCTCGGACTCGCAAATGTTAGTTCGCTTAACGCCCACTGCGCGCGCTCTTCAATTTCTCCATACATTTGAAAACGCCAGTCGATCGGTTTGCCGTAACGCCAATTTACTTGACAACTGAGACTTCGGGTACAGTCGAGTTATATAATTCGACACGCTTTGGCTCCAAATAATAAGATCGCACCTGGAACTTGCGGAACCCTTTAAAATTGGCCATTGAGAACATGGACCTCAATCAAAAAGCAAGGAGATGTGACCCATACTTCCTACTATAAGACCCGCTGCTGTCTCCATTTAAAAAAAAAGACCACTCTAACTTAAACGTTAATGCCGCCCGAAAACATAGTCGCAGACGGATTGGATGATTGTGTGGGTGGGAACTGACTTAGCGAACGCATTTGGGGAGCACATTCGCGCGCGGTGGCTGTTTGCCAAACGACGCACGGCCAGCTTACCATACGACTATATTTGCCCATACCGTGGAGTTGCAATAACGACCCCTCGCCACTTCTCCTTTTTTTCTCTTCTGTGGTGGGGAGGAAGCATACACATTTGGTTTTGCAAATAATCCAGCGCTGTACTCCCGTGCGCTCCCTACTGTACCAACTGTAATCAGTCGGTTTATTCCATTTCCCCCAGCCAGCCAACCCGGTAATGAACGGAGAAATCACCGAGACTCGCTCATTTTAATCGGGGTGCGAAAGAAGCAAGGCTGTTAAACGAGGCTGGATCTTGGGCGGAAAATTGCCGTAAAACTTGCTTCTGTGAGTTGCTCTAGGATACGATTAACATTTCATCCGAGGTTTAATAAAAAGTGTGGAACGAGCACAAACTTCGGGTCCATTCTTGGGTTATAAATAATTGTTAAATACAAAATCAGTTTTCATGAATAAATATATACTTTTTCGTACTAAGCATGTACGTTGCTTGTTCCAAGGAATGTGACATGTATGTATGTATAATCGACCGTAAAGCAAGGACACATTAATTAAAGAGAGATCCCTGTAAAAAGAACTACTTTACGAATATACTGCAAGGCTGGACCCGAACCAGCAAAACGTATCATTCGCGGGTATTGAGTCTAAACAATTTCGCCACCATAATTTGGAATTCTCCTACAGTCCGTATAGTCCAGTGTATTCGTGAAGTAGGGCTTTTTACATACATGTCACATTCATTGGGTTTTCATAATGTCTTCATTCGTAGTATTGTGTGAATATATTACTGGTTTCATGAAAAAAGTTATATAATTATTTTTTTTTAGCATGGAATGGTTCCTTGTTTACTTACGGGAGTATTAATAAATGCCTTGGCTTGCACGAGTCGCGGGAATGTCATAAATGCTAACATAACCTAACCCAACCCAGCGAGTCCAACCATAAACTAATTAAACCTACCTACGAACCTAACAAGCAAAAACATTTTTTTATTTATTTATTACATCGACAGACAGAATCATACATAAATGTAAGAATAAAGTGTTGATACATTCTACGAGATGTCAATGCGTAAATATTTAACTAGCTCTTAAAATGATGATAAAAATAAAAAAAACACAAATGGCCAGTGAAAAGAAAAAAAAGGACAAAAACCAAATCGCAAAATAAGTAAAAATGATAAACAACATTGGTCATTTTAATATACAATAAGATTTATATTTTCATTCATGTTTTCTCTGCAAGACCAAAAAATAGTCCTGTCTATACACTGAAGTGAGCCAGCTCCGAGTGCCGTGCTGAACGTAATGTTCAACGTCTTAAGGGGAGAACACGCTCGAGGGCTTAATTGGAAGACCATTGTTTGCGCGGAACAACGCTGGCAACAATGCATTTTCACAATTATAATTAATTCCAAACGATGTTTAAGTTAATGCACCTGCATTGCATACCTTTATAATGCCGCGTGTCGGTGACCACGGGTTCAAAACCCATAAAGTACAACAATTTGTTTCTTATCCTCAAGACCCTATCCTATTCCATTACCCAAAGCTATCTTTGAATCTTAAGGGGGGCCCGTAAGCATCAGAAAATGACGCTCCCCATACAAACGTTGTTTACTAATCATTTGAAAACCACTGTTCCAATTTGCTTGATATTTAGGACTTAATATCAGACAACAAATATCTATGTCTGCATGTATTTGTTTTTTCAAAAAATGTATCCTGTGTCACACAACAGAGAAAATAAAATTTGTATGAAGATTTTCTTTTGCCTGTTATTTGACTTGCTTTAGATTTTTCAGCGAAACAAAAACGTGCAGACACAGATATTTACTGTAGAATATTAGATACCAAATATCAAGCAAATCTGAACAGTGTTTTTGAAATGATAAGAAAACTACGTTTGTATGGGGAACATAGCTTACGGGCCGTTCTTAACAAGTGACGATTTAATCTATGTGTTAAAACATATTACACACTCATTATCTCTGCCTCTATAGGTATTCATTGAATATTATTTTTGCGAGCTATTTCAATGAAACAAGTTTATACAGGAACATGAGTAGTAATGGGTGAACAAGAAATATAAATGTGGGCTCACTCGATTGCGTATTTACAAAAGTGTATTTATATAAAGGGTGGTTTTGGACGAATGCTGGTGCATAGTACCAAACGCGTTTTTACTGAGAAAACGTAAGGAACAAGGGTAATGAGAACGCTCGTTTGCTGAGAACTTTTGCTCAAAGTAGTATGCTAATCCGAGTACTTAGGAGCTTGAGCTTTTCATTGAATTTATTGCCCGTAAAATTCTCTAAGCAGCGATCCGGCTCGGCACTGAAAGTCTTCTCATTTTCCACGTGGAAATAATTAGGCTCTCCCAGGGTATTTCCAAACTCTCCGTTAACTAAATTGTCAGACTTCTTGATAGGATTTTTCAAGTAAATATGTAAATAACGCACAAAAAATATTGACACCAAGGCATCCAAATTAAAATAGGTCAAGCATTTTCCCTCACAAATGTATCTTTCTTCGACAGAATCATTCAAAACAATTTGTGAACCTGTTTAAGACAATTTCGTGCGTAATTTTTACTGTATCTCAATGCGTTTATTCCCGCGCATGTCGTAAGAGTTGACAAAGGGATTTGTTGTTCGTGGTTCCTGCCGCGGCCCGATCTCGGTCAACAGATGGCGCCACTGGCTTTCTTCCGTGGCGAGCGCGTTGTACACTGCTGTTTCTGTATATATAGATTGTGACGAAACTCCGTCTTGTAGTAAGTAATCTCAGGGTAAGTTTTAGAAATTTACAAGTTAACGCTGTTTCTATCTTGCAGAGTGTAGATATGTAGATATTGCCACAGTGGAGCCACAGGGTCCAAGTCGAACGCACCAGCCATTTTCGATAACATCTCCATCACCATAACATTAAAGAATATACCTTTCCTCGACCTGCTAAAAATAGTTGCTATGTGGGTGGTACAGTTGATCCCGCCTGGATTGTTACCATCGCATTGAATGAACGACTGGTGGTAGCGCCAAATGAAAATTGTCCATCTTTTCAATCAAGTTTATTGTAGTCTTGCAGTATAAGGAAGTTCCCATGAAGTGTGTTGTGCTAAAATCATGACAGTGGGTGTGGTAATTAGCCATCCGTGTTATGAAACAATCTAAAAGCTATGTTAGAAAAATGTTACGGCTTTTCACGCGGCATGAAGAGACATTCTCCGACGTTTCGAGCTAATCATTCAGCCCGTTGTCAAGGAGGCATCCGCCACGTTCGTACGCAGCAGACGACTGAGGTGATAGCTAGGCTGCTACGCTGCCTAGCTCAATCAGCTAGACAACGGGCTGAATGATTACCTCGAAACGTCGGAGAATGTCTCTTCCTGCCGCGTGAAAAGCCATAACATTATTCAAACATGTCTAACGACCGCGGTAATCTCAAAAGTATCATAATCTAAAAGTTTAGCACAGAAAACGTACTTTAGTAAATAACAGAGTTTTTTCACAAGAATCTTTATTTTTGAGACATACCAGAAAATAAAATAAACAACAAAACGTAAGGATAAAAAGAAAATAAATGTAGTGCGCGCCGCGTTCTCGAACGGACTGATGGGTTCGATAGATGGTACGCGGAGGTGGGGAGGGGGACCAAACATGGCGTCGCTGTACACGGAACTTGTCGCGTTACAGGCTCCCCCTCTAGGCCGATCAATCGTCCTCGATATAGGCCTAGCTATTGGTAGCTCGGGGTCTTCCTCTCTTTCGAATTGGCTGAACAGGTTCCTGGATTGCACCAACGAAAGGCGTTATTAGGGATGCATGGTACTTTCCGACGGATCTCTTTGGTTCGCCGGTGGTCGTCACTAATTCGTAGGTGGTGGGTGAACATATCTTCCCGATCTTGTAAGGTCCATCTCGCTTAGGAAGGAACTTGGCCGTAATTCCTTTACGGCTGTCGCTCAACACATGACTCTTTACTAGTACATGGTCTCCAACTTTATAGTCTGGAGCAGCACTTCTGTGCTTGTCTGCGTATTCCTTGCTGCGTGTTTGCTCTCTTTCAAATGTTTCTCTTGAATCGCGCAGGTTGTTTACGAGAGATTTGAGATAGGGGGTCACCTCAGCCACGAAATTATCGTGCTCTAGTATGGTTCGCACGTCATGGCGTGCATCATCTAAAGTTCTTAGCTCTCGGCCAAAGTTCAAGTAAGCTGGTGTATATCCAGTGTTGTGGCATTGGACAGTGTTCATCGCAAACCGGATACTAGGAAGGGCTTCATCCCAAGTGCGATGGTCCTTACCAACAAATATTGCTAACTGTGGTTTTAAATCTCGGTTTTTCCTTTCAACAGGATTTCCTTCCGGGTGGTAAACAGGTGTCAAATTTTGGTCAATGTCAAAAATGTAACATACTTTCTGCATTATCTCACTAACAAACTGCACACCATTATCACTGAGGATTCGACGTGGAAATCCAAAGCGTAGGAAAATTTCATCAGTGAGGCGCTGGGCGCAAAGCATGGCAGTTGCTTGAGGGAGGGCGAAGAGCTCCACCCACTTCGTTGCCGGGTCTTCGGCTATCAGGATCCACTGATTGCCGCGTTCAGTCTCTGGCAATGGCCCAAAAAGATCCACAGACAAAACCTCAAACCTTCTTGCATACGCAGGTGTCTGAAGTAAGCCTGCAGGCTTCGTATTCGCAGCTTTGTACCGTTGACATTCTGCACAATTTTTGACGTATCCAGTAATAAACTTTCGCATACCTGGCCAATAGTAACGAGAAGCGATTCTTTGTATGGTGCGTTCTACACCATAGTGACCTGCTGTCACATTGTCATGGTACTGTGATAATATTTCCTTTCTCTCAGCTTCGGGTATGACGAGTTGGGGATCTTCTTTCTCCTGTTCTGGAAAATATCGATAAAGTACACCATTGGACATAATAAATCCTTTGTCCAGCCAGGGCAATTCTCGACCATTCTCGAGATCTTCTATGATTTTCTTTATCTCAGGATCCTCTAGCTGGCGCGTTCGAAGGGTACTTGGGCTCGTGGATGGTACATCCACTGCTACAACCTTCAGGTCTAATGATTCATCAATAGGAGGTCGAGACAGCGTGTCAGCGATTACATTTGCTTTTCCAGGTGTGTACTCGAGGCATAAATTGTACGACTGTAGTTTTAAGGCCCATCTCGCGAGACGACCTGTTGGAGACTTCAGTGACAGAATCCAGCGAAGAGGCTGATGATCAGTTGCCACACGTACTTCTGAGCATTCTACGTAACCTCTGAACTTGTCTAACGCCCAGACTACAGCCAGCGCTTCTCGCTCGGTTGTAGAATAATTCTTTTCCGCATTGTTCAACAAACGGCTGGCGTACTCGATTGGTAGTTCATTTTCCTTTCCCTGTAATAGGACTGCGCCTATGGCGTAGCAGCTTGCATCGGTTCGTATTATGAAAGGTTGGGAGTAATCGGCTTGTCGAAGGATCGGAGCTGATGTCAACAGTCGCTTCAGTTCAAGGAATGCATTCTCTTGCATTGTCTCCCACTTCCAGGATTCACTCTTCCTCGTCAGCTGGGTTAGCGGCCTCGCCACTTCTGCGAAGTTGCTGATAAACTTGCGAAACCAGCTGCAGGTTTGTAGAAAAGTTTTCAGTTGTTTTACATTCATCGGCGGTTTCATATCCAGAACGGCCTTCACCTTTGATGGATCCGTCTCGATACCATCGCTCGAGATCACGTGTCCCAGGTAATGGAGTCTGTCTCTGGCAAACACTGATTTCTCACGGTTAGCTCGCAGGTTAAACAAAGCAAGACGATCAAATACTGCTTCCAGATCCTGAAGGTGCTTATCGAAGGTCGGGGACATCACAATTATATTATCAAGGTAGGCTAGTAGCAGGACGTCTTTTAGTCCAGCCTTGAAACGATCGATGAGCCTCATGAACGTGGAAGGCGCATTTTTCAGCCCAAACGGCATTCTTCTGAAGCGGTATGTTCCAGCGGGACATGTGAACGCTGTTTTGTCTCTATGCTCTTTGACAACTGCAACTTGCCAGTATCCGGACTTGAGATCAATCGTGGACATGTACTTACTTCCACCTTTTGTCATTTGCAGAAGTTCATCTATGATAGGCAAGGGGTATTTGTCAGTATCAGTGATCGCATTTAATTTCCGGTAGTCCACGCAGAATCGGACAGTCCCATCCTTCTTCGGAACCAATAGCGCAGGAGAAGCCCATGCCGATTCACAGTCCTCGATAATTTCGTCTCTGAGCATTTTCTCAACTTCAGCTACCATCAACTCTTTCTTTGCTGGAGGCATGCGATAAGGAGGCACAAAGATGGGGGAATGGTCACCAGTGTTAATCCGGTGTTCGGCGAAACTAGTAGGTTCTCCCCCTAGACGGAAGATGTCAGATCTATTAGTTAGGAGTTCACTTAGTCGTTGGCGCTGCTCTGCAGTGAGCGTGGTACCTTCATCGTCTCTAAGTGTGGGAACGTCGACAACGACTCTCTGAAGGTCGACTCCGCTTCTCACGAAGTCGTATTTAACATCAGGGGCGTCTCTGAAGAACCACTGCTTCCGCGGAAGATCCAAAACCATGTTGGCGTCGATGACAAACTCCTCACCGAGAAGAGTGGAGTAGTCTGATTCCAGGATAACGATGAAGGTAGTAGGTATGACACGATTCTCTAACTGAATGTCCACTGTGGTAGTTAGGACCTTACGATTATCACACGAACCGTCAGCTAATCTAACTTTACCAAACTTCTCAGTGAAGCTGCAACCATTGTTCAATAAAATTTTGTACAACGAAGGACTGGCTAAGTTTGCATTCGCGCCAGTATCGATGCACGCAATAATATTCACTTTATTGTTTTACTTTAAACTGAATGTTTTCGGTATAACTTGCGCCGGCAGAGTTATGGCCCGCAGTTGGGACGCCACTTTAGCACAGAAAACGTACTTTAGTAAATAACAGAGTTTTTCACAAGAATCTTTATTTTTGAGACATACCAGAAAATAAAATAAACAACAAAACGTAAGGATAAAAAGAAAATAAATGTAGTGCGCGCCGCGTTCTCGAACGGACTGATGGGTTCGATAGATGGTACGCGGAGGTGGGGAGGGGGACCAAACATGGCGTCGCTGTACACGGAACTTGTCGCGTTACAAAAGCGAATTTATCTTCATCACCAGTCAACCCGTTGTTCTGGTCCATCGCCAGGTGTCCGAATGCTGGACGGCGACGTGACGGACGCGGTGGAGGCGCGCTCGCTCAGCCTGAACCCGCAGCACGTGGACATCTACAGCGCGTCGTGGGGACCCGACGACGACGGCAAGACGGTGGACGGGCCCGGCGAGCTCGCCACGCGCGCCTTCATCGAGGGCGTCACCAAGGTAACACATCATATTGTTTTTTTTTTTTTTTTATGTGACTGGACATGGATGGCTAATACCACAAGTTCTGTCATGGTATTAGCCCAACACACCACATGGGAACTAGGTGCCATGCCAGGACCTTCCTTATATTGCACGGCTACATTGAACTGGATGGAAAACACGGACAATTTTCATTGCCGCTTCGACCATCGTTCATCCAATGCGATGGTACCAACCCGGGCGGGATAAACCCTACCACCTAGTAAGTGAGGAAGGGGACCTACAGCTTAACGTGGAATCCGAACCACGGCCAGCCTCTCTCAACGGTCGAATGGTCACCCATCCAAGACCAGACCGGACCCAGCGTTGCTTAACTTCGGAGAGCGATCGCCGAAGTGTCGCGCCACTGGGCCACTGAGGCTGACAAGTTTGTATTGTATTGTATTGTTTATTCATCATCCATAGACAGTACACTGCACTCGGATTTGTCATATTTTAACATTGGCCAGTTCAGCAAAACAAAACACAGCGAAGAAGAACTGGAAAGAAACTCCGCTGTTTTTTTTTTTCAACGTCCACTTAGTCCTAATTTACAAAAGTATTTATCCTTTTTTTCAACAAAAACATATGTTTAACACTAATTTAACATGAATTTACAAAAATTGCAATTCATGTCGTATGCAACAGTTCATGACAAATATCATTTTATTTGCAAAGACTATCCCCACCAACTAACATGTTGCCAATTGGAGCAGGCCAGTCACCACAAACGAGCTAGATTATTCGCACCCACTCTTGCCTCAATTGTCAAAACAATAAAGCAGCAGGGACTAAATTTTAAAAAGCATTGTTACGAGCGCGCCATCTAAGATGGCATAGCGTAACTACATAACCGAAGCGCGAAAGCATTTGTCCGCGGACCGACCTTGGTCAACAGATGGCGCCACTTACCGACTTACATGGCGAGCCTACTTCACTGCTCTTTTATAAACCTTTCCTCGACCTGCTAAAATTAGAACATTCACTGGACTACACTTCCAAGGAGATTTTTGTGAACTGGTTCACTATGCAGGGGCTCCTAGAATTCGGTGGAGTCTTTTTGAATAACCTCCAGATAAAGGGGTGCCTGAACGCCGGGATGAGGCAGTCATTTTTGGGGTGCGAAACAAGCTATAGGAAGATTCCGAAGTGATACAAGTGAACTAGTTCTTTTAGTGAAGCAGTTCAACGAATATATAGTGTTTGGAGTTTAGGATTAAAAGTTACGTATCGACGTGCAAAGTTTGTTTAGTTTATTTATAAATTTGTTAAAGAAAAAAAAATTAAATGTGTACGTTTTCGCTTCTAAGTATACACCACCGCGTAACAGTATTTAGACTTTATCTACGCACAGCTTCGAGGGACCATTCAAAGTAAAAAATAAATCACATTTTGTTGATTCCTTCGGGATTAAACCCGTGTCACTTAAATTCGGACTTTTGCGTAATGGAGTTCTTTTATTGGTTTTTATGTTACAACGAACTCGACTTTAAGATAAAATCTTAGCATATGTTCTTAGATTTACACCATCGCTGTACATAATGTTTTGAAACTTACGGTTTTCCGGTGTGCAATATCGTGCTTGGCCGACATGTTTCGCATCCCACGACGGAAGCATCGTCAGGGCCACTTCGATGCCCCGGAGTTACGTCTGACAGCCCGGCTCGTCAAACGGTAACGCCAAGCACGGCATTGCACACCGGAAAACCGTAAGTTTTCAAATCATTAAAATCTTAGCGTTATGGATAAATACCTACCTAAACTAAGTATACTTTAGCAGGTCTAGGCTTCTAGTAATTCTAGAAAGTGTAAGGTAATCTTCTAAAGTAGATTTACATTGGCTTGTACGCGACGAGTGCTCACAAAAATTGGTTTTAAAATTTAAAGCCACTCGCTTATTTTGTCCGTATACTTCGCTCGAACGAAACGGTCCAAGGTCGCACCGACGAGCTTTGACGCCGTCGGAAAGTTAACTCTAAGGTCTCGATCAAAGAGCTGCGATTTCTGCGCCATCGTGAAAAATAACGGAAGCGAGGTACAAATGTGTGGGCAAAGTAATATCGGTAACGGCGCAATTATTCGGGGCAGCAGCTGGAACCTGAGTCTGAAAGCGAGATGCATACTTCGCGATATTCTGGAGTTTATCTCGAACGGTAGCACCCAGAGAGTAGGAAAGGGCGGGAATGGCCATCGAAAGAGAACACTACTAGAAAAGGTTAACTCGTCGCGTAAATAGCAGATAAACAGGCGAGATTTTAAATGTGACGTTTAGTTGTACCATGATAACTGTCAAACGACGTCTTATTCGGTCAAGTAAACTGAAAGTAACCAGTTGGCGTGGCACGAAATGCAACCAAAGGCCAATCTACGCGAGAAGAGTATCTCGTGCGGTGTAGGCGAGAAATCGCATGTGATTATCGTAAGTGAGATATCGTGGCACGATAATCGCTTACATTTGTTAACACCTAAGCATCGTATACTATCGTGCGATAATCTCGTGCGAGACTCGTAAAGTGCATCGTATACTATCGTGCGATAATCTCGTGCGAGACTCGTAAAGTAAATCGCATGTGATTATCGTAAGTGAGATATCGTGGCACGATAATCGCTTACATTTGTTTACACCTAAGCATCGTATACTATCGTGCGATAATCTCGTGCGAGACTCGTAAAGTGCATCGTATACTATCGTGCGATAATCTCGTGCGAGACTCGTAAAGTAAATCGCATGTGATTATCGTAAGTGAGATATCGTGGCACGATAATCGCTTACATTTGTTTACACCTAAGCATCGTATACTATCGTGCGATAATCTCGTGCGAGACTCGTAAAGTAAATATCGTAGGCAACTGTTGTTTATGCTGGATCGAGTTACCATACAGCGATTGACATCTACGAGCTCTCGACTAGTTTATACGGATTCTCAAAATATGTCGTACGAGTGTAATAATCGTACGAGTGTCGCCCAAAACGGTGGATACGCGAACTGCATACGAGAATCGACAGTAGATCAGCTGAATTTAACGAATATTGACGCTTACAAGTATCTTCTACAATAGTGTACACATGAGAGTGCGTTTTGGGTTTCACGAGCCAATCGCTTGTCGACCGAGAATCGTACGTTTTTAGGGCTCCGTACCCAAAGGGTGCAAACGGAACCCTATTACTAAGCCTCCGCTGTCCGTCCGTCCGTCCGTCCGTCTGTCACAGGGCTTTATCTCATGAACCGTAATAGGTGGGTAGCTGAAAATTTCACAGAGTGTGTATTTATTTTGCCGCTATCCCATACAATAAACGTGATTTTTTTCTTAAATCTTGTACGATGGTGCGGAACCCTTCGTGTGCGAGTCCGACTCGCACTTGGCCGGTTCTTATTTACATTGTCAATTATTTCTATGGAACCGAGAAGGTAACATTTCTGTGTGAGTATTATCGTTAAAATTTGGCCATGTTCCCGGTGTACAATGCGATTCAAATAAGAATAGGATAGGATCACCGCCATTTTGAATGTCAAACTGCTAACCTCACTTCACTTCACATACCTCAGTACTTTGCCGCGATGTTACCGATCGTGATTTCGAGTAAAGTTAGTCACGAGCCCCGTCCTATTCTTATTTGAATCGCGTTCTACTAATGACCGGTCGCCACTCTCGTACTTCCATACTCTATGATAACACTGGCGTGGTATGAATATGCACCTCATGAACAGGAAGCGTAAATCCAAATGCTAGATGAACAGAATATACAAACCCGTCTATTACAAGTTACGCATCACTTATTATTTTATTTATTTATGTATATTTTATATATTTATGTATATATAGATATGTTTATGTTTATGTTAGTAATAGACTGTATTTTTTTTATTTATTTGAATACCTTCATTTCGTTAAATATATAGAAAATAAGTAGCTATGCTTAGTTTTAGTTAAGTTATCATTTACATTGTTCTGTATCAATTAGTTATAAGCGTTGTTTTTCGTTGCTTACCCTAAGCTGTAAAATTTCCCTATGATTGGGTTGATTGTTAGAAATTGCCTTAAGCAATAAATCGCAATCGACGATTAAGGGCCGAGTGCACGAAAGGACAAAAAATCAAAATCAACGTCAACGTACGATCAAACACGTCACTTTGTGTGGACAGTATGAAAGGAACTCTATACGGATCACTAAAAGTGACGTGTTTGCACATTGATTAACTCGGCCGGCTCTTCGTGCAACCGGGGCTTAGTGTATCCCTCAAATGCTCTATTAAATGGTCTAAGCTAGCGAAATCGGTGATCGAAGCTATACAGTGAAAAGTGATGCTTGACTAGTAATAGAGCCTCACTGTCACTGTCGCAGTTACTGCGGTTATACGCAAATGCAGACGCTATACCCACTAATCCCGAAATGCTAGAGGGGACAATAGCCCAGGTCTTGCCGCCTCAGCATATTGCTTTGATACTCTCAATGGCGAGTGCACAGTACGACGTATGGCGTGCTCCAGATTATTAGTACGACGATGCCCATGGGCTTTTTTTCAGTAAGTGCGGATAACATGCCGGCCGTCCAGGTTTATCTTTGACAGAAATACCTACAGGATCGGTTGGTTCTCATGACAGAAAGGTCAACAGTATATGGGTGCATTATCTGCCCACTGCTTTGGCAGAAAACATTTTGTTTAATGTTTTATTTTATCTTTGACACACAGGTTTTGAAAATATAGTCTAAATAAAATTAAACTCTTAGGCTGCGACTAAAGTGATGTGGAAAAAAATAAGTCTATTAAATTTTATGTTTTTATTTGCTCTCAGTTTCTGCACAAGTTTCGGGTTCGATGCCAAGATGCATCGTAAATCATTTATGTACAACACTTGAACCTTTAATAGTATGTAGCCGAATTTGGGTACCTCAAAAGTACCCCCGATTAGATTGGGACCGAGCAGGGTTTGGTAACATGCGGTTACGCGGTCTCCAATAAGGAAGCACGAATGCATTCAAATAATTGCATGCGCTGCCGATTTCGCTTACAAATGCGTCCAATGTAGCACCGGGAGCGTCATAATTTATGAATTCAGAGGGTAAATATTCACGTCGCATGTCTTTTAGGATTATTTATTGCTATTGCACCATTGTTTTGTGCATCGCTGAATGCTTTATACATTTCAAAATCATTCTAAAGCATAATATGGCTATACTAGTTGCGTTACCCGGCTCCGCTCGGTATGAATGCGGAATTAAACCTCCGCCTCAAAATGTGTTCGTTTCTGAAAGAAGGACACATCGACCCACCAACAAACATAGTAACGCATTTATTATAATATATTTTGATTTATTCGGCATAAAAAACAGAAATGTGCATAATTAACAAAATCTAATAGAAATTTAAAAATAACTAAATACATTCCATCGTCGTAATGCACGTGTAAATAATACGAAAAGTCGACTAGGTGAGAAAAGAAAGTATTGATAAAACACAAGAAAGAAAAACAGAATAACCTGTATTACATCGCTATCACTACATAGTATAAAACAAAGTCGCTTTCTCTGTCCCTATATCCCTATGTCCCTATATCCCTATATCCCTATGTATGCTTAAATATTTAAAACTACGCAACGGATTTTGATGCGGTTTTTTTTAATAGATAGAGTGATTGAAGAGGAAGGTTTATATGTATAATAATATCCATTAAATAGCGGAGAAATACTGTTATTTTTAAGGTTTCCAATGTGATGTCTTGAAAAAAAATTTTTTCCGCTCACATTGCAAACGCAGGCTGCGAGATTTATTAAAATAATGTACTCAGTATTCTATACATTGAAAAGGTCTACAGAAAACTCCGGGATGGTATATGTCTATCTCTTATGGATGTCCCACAATATTTTTTTTTGTCATTTACTTTTTACGACAAATAATGGCAATTTTTTTTTTGAGGTTACCGCGGTCGTTAGACATGTTTGAAAAATGTTACGGCTTTTCACGCGGCAGGTAAAGAATATCTCTACCTACCGCGTGAAAAGCCGTAACATTTTTCAAACATCAATAATGGCAAATTTTCGAAGCGATTTTAACCAATACAGCATTAATCCTTATCCAATTAAATACCTTAAATACATTGTTGATTTAATATAGATCTATATGGCCCTTAACAATATATGATTTAAATGAATATTTTCGAAGATATTACAGATTTAAAAATTGCGGGACGTAGCGTTTGCGGCGGTACCGGCCGGCCGGGGCGGCGGGAGCGTGCCTATAAATAGTGTGTCGGAGGCCGCGGTTCTCCCTTTAGCACTTTGAATTTATTATTTCTCTAATATCTAATAATCAAATAATAGTAATATCTAAGTTTTTTTTTTATTTCAAATATTTCAATGTAGGAACAAAATGTAGGTAAAAGGGGTTTATTTGTGTATCATTATGTCAAAATATATTTTTTTTAAATGATATTATGCCTGTGCAAAGCTGGGACGGGCTGCTAGTATGTAATATAATGTTAAGCAATGCAATAGGAAGACAAACCAGAGAGTAAAGTCACACCTCTCAGAGAACAGGGCCAGTAACAAGAATAGTAACCAGCTTACAACACATAAAAATAGAAAATTACAAAAAAGAAGGTAGATGGAACATAGAAAATGAAACAGAAACTGAAGATAACGTAATTGATATTCATAACAAAGTAGTTGTAAGCTTACGAAACGAATATTAGTAGATATAGCAGGGATAGGGCAGTGAAGTAGGGATGACAAGGGCCATACATTTTTTTTTATGCGACCTGACATGGATGGCTAACCACACAACTACCGTTATGATATTAACCCAATACACCACATTCCCGATGGAATAAAGGTGCCATGCCAGGACCTTCCCTTTATGAGCACGGCTACATTGAACTGGATGGAAAACACGGACAATTTTTCATTGCCGCTTCGACCATCTTTTCATCCAATGCGATGGTACCAACCCGGGCGGGATTAAACCCTACCACCTACTAGGGGAAGGGGACCTACAGTTTTACATGGATTCCGAACCATGGAGCAGCTCGCATTCGTGACGAAATGCACTTATCGAACTTTGATTGAAGGTTCCTTTCCTTCTGGAATGCGGTGTAATGGGCTGATACCATGACAAGAATTGTGTGATCAGCCATCCATTTTAAGTCCATGATATCTAAATATATGTTCGTAAGTGTAGACATTTTCTTCCATATCGTTTCCTTCCGATCATGTGTCCAAAGAGAAATCCTTTCAATACGGAATTTCGGGAACGGGGAGATTGTCAGATTATTTCTTATCTCGATTCTGGGGCGCCCTCCTTCGACACATAATCCGCGAGTGTTCGCGAAAAACGTCACACGCAGTCGCCGAAGCGTGGAGAGCGCGGCGCGGCGGCGCGGAAATTCCCCTGGCTTATTTCGTAGGGCGGGCGGGGACGCGCCCAACGCAAACAGCCTGTGAGCCACAGTGCGTGACGATGAGAAGCGATTACGATGCGACGAACGCCGTTCATCTGGTACTATTTATTGAGAAACCTACACTGAAAAAACCGGCCAAGGGCGAGTCGGAATCGCCCACGAAGGGTTCCGTACCATCGTAAAATAATTAATACAAAAAAATCACGGCCCCCTTTAATTTTAATATTTTTTAAATCTTACCTATCTTTTGTTGTAGCGGCAAAATAAATACACACTCTGTGAAAAATTCAGCTGTCTATCTGTTACGGTTACTGAGATACAGCCCTGTGACAGACGGACGGACGGACGGACGGACAGCGGAGGCTTAGTAATAGGGTTCCGTTTGCACCCTTTGGGTACGGAACCCTAAAAAGTAATCAGTGAATCTAATAATAATAATCCCAGGTCCCAGGTGGGACCTCCGTAAGGTTTTTTCAGTTTTAGGTTTATATTTTTAATGCTTATTTTTGTATTTTTGTATTTAATAATGTAAACCAAAAATTTGTTAAAAAAATATATACTGTGAATAATAATAATAACGTTGATTGCACGATAAAGTGTACAAAAGTTAGAACTTCTCTACTGAAAGAATGTAACTGTTATTCAAATAATAACAACCGCCTTGCAACTTTACCGTAGAGCCAACTAAGTAAATCGGTTTTTTATGCAACCTGCCATGGATGGCTAATACCACTACCGTACCAATAATCCTACCGTTATGATATAGGCCCAATACACCACATTCCCGAAGGAATTCGGTGCCATGCCAGGGCATTCCCTGTATGAGCACGGCTACATTGAACTGGATGGAAAACACGGACCTACAGTTTTACATGGATTCCGAATCATGGAGAAGCTCGCATTCGTGACGAAATGCACTTATCATCAAGTGAAAACAGTTAGCCTTAAACATTATCTGTTAATGTATCGTTCAATTGTTTTTTTAACTGTGTGAAAACTGTTTCTAGCTTTAGTATTTTTAACCGACTTCAAAAAAAGGAGGTGGTTATCAATTCGTCTGTATGTTTTTTTTTTGTTTTTTTTGTTTTTTTTTATGTTTGTTACCTCATAACTTTTGCCTGGACGAACCGATTTTGATGATTATTTTTTTTACATGATAGCTAGTGCTTCCCAAGTGGTCCCATTTTAATTTGGTTAAGTTCTGACAATGATTTCCATGAGAAAATTATAAAAGTCTTAAATTTGTATTAAGATGTGCGCGACAAATGGACGAATAACTCAATATAACGCCAACCGATTTCGGTGATTCTTTTTTTATTATTGGAAAGGACGTGTTTTAATTAGTAAGTGTACTTCAGATTCACTAAAAATAAACATATAAAAAAAATTAACAAAAAAAATAACCGACTTCAAAGAAAAAGCACTAAAAAGTAAAAAATAATTTCCATTTTTGTAGTTACGATTTCTGTTATTTTTTGAGTCGGTGTCAGCCAAGGTTAGGTTAGGTTAGGTTAGGTTAGGTTAGGTTAGGTTAGGTTAGGTTAGGTTAGGTTAGGTTAGGTTAGGTTCTCTTGATTGGCGCAGCGCGTGCCCGGCTGACGCCGACTCAAAAAATAACAGAAATCGTAACTACAAAAATGGAAATTATTTTTTACTTTTTAGTACTTTTTCTTCGAAGTCGGTTTTTATTTGTAATTTTTTTTTCCATTCTTACTTACGTCTTATAATCAGTGAAAAGGTACTGTTAAACTTTCTGTACCTCTTGAAACTGGATAGTGGATAGGATACGCCTCGTCAACCCGTTTCAAAATCATTTGATTGGTCACACGTATAATTTTCACCAAGCGGTACTGTTTATTTTTGGTCACGATAATATAAATGGCTGAATTTGGGTTCACAGGTTAGAGACCAACCCTCTGATGCTAAATAAGTCGGTATGCCTGCGCCAAGTGGTTGCGTTACCTAGATTGACTATATAAAATAGATGTTGGTAAGTACCCACTGATAAATGTACAGATTTACTAGAAACATTGATACCTATTAATTATGCAATAATAACCAGTCGGTGTTATAATTGAATACTTAAATATACCTAAAGTTATATCTGTAACCTAAATAGCCTATAACTACGAAATGCAACCACAAATTTGTTCAGTTTTTGTATTGCTAACCAAGTATGTTATGAAGCATGATACTTTCATGCTTCATCATTTGCATTCATTTACCTTATCATATTTATTTTTTGTCACCATAACTACTTTTTCAGGCGCCTTATCTACTTAACGCAACCACTTGGAGCAGGCAGACTGACACATCTAGCTTCAAAGGGTTGGTCCTTATCCCGTGAACCCAGTTTCAGCCATTTACGTTATCGTTTCCATTTTTGTCGCGACCTCCTAGTCTATAACTACACCCGACCCGCGAAATAACAAAACCGGACAGGTGTGAGTCAGATTCCAACACGAGATTTTTTTATGTAATATTCTAACTACAAATTAAAGATTTTTGGATTTTTTTCCTTAACTTGTTGTGAGACCCTGCTGTTGTCAAATTTCTTGATTCTGGGTCAACTGGAAGTACCCTATATTCAGGTTTTCGTTTATTTGCTATTGTGAAAATATTCGTGATACATTTCCGTATTGTTTATCGCGTCGACTTAGAAGCTTGTTTTTTACATATTTAAGGGGCCGATACCTTAAATAAGTTTAAAGACAAACAAAAAGACGGAAAAAAAATTGATCCAATAAGGGTTGGTCTTGTTGTTGTTGTAATTTAGCCTTTGGAACACATAAGGAACACTTGGAGTCGTCAAAATCTTTTCCATGGCAAAAGGCTAAATTTCGAGTTAAATATTCACTATTACTAGGCATACACAGTTATAACCTAACAATTAATATTACCATATGCAGTATTGAAATCTTATTTTTTAATTTTTTTTTTCTTTTTTTTTCTTTTTGAGGAATGGATCACTAAAAAGGGAAATAATAAACGGTTTTTTTTGTAATTTATGTTCATAGCGTATTTCCCTGTGAGAGAAAAAGATCAATCGGGATTTCACTCCGACATTAACACTGTGACGCCCCGACGCGACGACGTGTCGCCCAAAATATGCACCGACTAAAGCGTTATTTGCTCGGCAAACGAACGCCAAGCAAATGGAGTCTGTCAGTCCGCGGGGAGGCGGAGGCGCTTGCCGCGCGGGCGCTCGGAAGAATTGGTTAGAAGTGTGCTCGGGGCAAACATGGATACCGTCAAACTGTGGGCACCGCTCCGTGGTATACAGTCTACCCAGAGCTGCGAAGGAACCATATTAAGGCGCTAGGACTAGCCAACTACTCGCGCCATACCAATGCACCTTTAAACAAATGTAATAATATGTAGTGAAACGCCTCAGGAAGTCCAAATAGAACTCCTAACTGATAATGGATTGTTAATATTTTTTGATTCCATCATTTATTTTCATAATAATAATAATAAAAAAGTAGAATTTTCACATTAGAAATCTTAAAGTAATATGATTTCTAGATATAAGCAGAAACAACATATATGCGTACACAAATAATTTCATTTGCTTTTAGATTTCTACATTTAGTCAAAAAAGTTCGGAATGTATTTTGTATATAAAAAGGAAACATGCATTAACGAAAATAGGTTGATTTTTAGACAACGAATCATATATTGTAAGAATGACACTTCTAATCGTCAGACTTAGTTAGTTTACTTGGGGTGCCTCGTCTAACTTTGCGATTTGGCTAGTACCAGCGCCTTAAAGTCCTTTCGAGCCAATTATAGCATCCTTCTAGCCTTGTACCTGCTGTATTAACATCAGAATCTATGTAATTTGATAACGTAGAAAGCCCTTTTTTCTTATTTTTCGCTTAATGCAATTGATATTAATAGACAAAGCGATATAATATAGCTACATATGCTATAATATACAAATGATACTTAGATTCCGATAGTAGGAATAGTTAATGGACCCTAAAATACATTATTTGAATGACAAACTGGTATCGGTAGCCTAGACGAGAGACAAACATGCTCAGAAAAGCGAAATCACCTCCGAAACGAGGCTCAGAGAGGCACCATACCAGCGGTTCAGCGGTTAAGCTTGTTGTAGAAATGAGGTACGGCACATATTCAAACGTAAAAACATATCGACGCCCGAAAATCAAAGTGTACTTCAGTCAATTTTTTTTATTTGGTTTTTTATGGTATTATGTACAGCCAGTCACTAAATTTAAAATCCGGCCAAGTGCGAGCCGGACTCGCACATAAAGGGTTCCGTACCAGCGTAAACGATTTAACACCAAAAAATCACGTTTTTTGTACTTATTTTTTTATATTTACATTTTACCTTGCTGCCTACCTATTACGGTTCATGAGTTACAGCCCTATGACAGAGGGGCGGACGGACGGACAGCGGAGGCTTGGTAATAGGGCTCCGTTGGCACCCTTAGGGTACGGAACCCTAAAAACAGAAACTTTATTACAGGCTTTGAAATGTTTAAAAAATGTTTTAAAGCAATGATTGCTTTAGCTGTTAAATTTCCGAATAAATACAATAGTGTTGGCAACACTCAAGTGACGTGAGCGGAGTGAAGTTGCGGAAGTGGAAGTGGGGGTTGACCGCCATTTTGATTGAAGTGAAGACGACAATAGGGAATAGATCTGCGCGTGGAATTGAGTTTTATCCGCATATTAAAATCATCCACAGTGTTTTAAATTGGATTTATTTGATAATGATATTGTACATAGAACAAAAAAGACGTGCGCTCGCGCAGCGGTGGTTGAGGCTTCTGCTTTGTCTGTGTGTCTGTTTGCGGAGCGTCACGGCGCGGAGCGGCGGCGGCTTGCATGTAGTAGTGGAATCCGAGTCCTTTCGATGTTCTGACGTCTGCCACTCGAGAGATTCCATCCTGGCCAGGGTGAATCTTTACCACTCGACCCAACGTCCACTTCATTGGAGGAACTGCGTCTTCCTTTACGACCACCATGGTTCCCTCTGCTAGACTGTCTTGACTGGTCCTCCATTTGATGCGCTGCTGGAGCTCCGAGACATACTCTTTGTGCCATCGCTGCCAAAGATGTTGACGCAATTGTTCGATCCTTTCATGTCGAGCGAGCCGTGATGTGTTGACTTCTTCGAAGTTCGGACTAGGCACCGTGGTCAAAGGTCGTCCGATTAAAAAATGACCGGGTGTAAGAGGAAGAAGGTCATCAGGATCAGAGGAGAGCGGGGACAGTGGACGGGAGTTCAAGATTGCTTCGATCTGTACAAGAGTAGTGTATAACTCCTCGAATGTTAAATTGCTATTTTTTAAAACTCTCTGCAAATGAAATTTAGTGGATTTTACCCCAGCTTCCCATAATCCTCCAAAATGTGGAGCATACGGTGGGGAAAAATGAAAATGTATACCTTCGTTAATCATTCCCGCAGACAACGAGTTGCAATTAGTCTTTAAGAATTTTCTTAATTCATTTTTCGCTCCGACGAAAGCGGTACCATTATCTGAGAAGATTTCATTGGGTTTGCCCCTACGAGCTATGAAGCGTCGCAGAGCTGAAAAGAACCCTACCGTTGATAAATCACTTACAAGTTCCAGATGGATCGACTTTGTGGTAAAACAAACAAAAACTGCAATGTATACCTTAACGAGTTTGCAGCCACGCCCCTTCCGGTCTGCAGACATAATGGGACCTGCATAATCTACTCCTGTGACCTGAAAGGGAAATCCTGGTTGGAGGCGCTGCCTTGGCAATTGACCCATTATTGGTGTTAAGGTGTTACCTCTCATTCGGCAGCATACTACGCACTTATAGTAGCATGACCGTGCTAAATTTCGACCTCCGATGGGGCAGAATTCTTGTCGAACTGATGCTAGCAGCAGCTGAGGGCCTGCGTGCATTAGGCGTAAGTGTTCATCATAGAAAATTAGTTTCGATATGTAGTGGGTGGACTGTATTAAAATAGGATGTTTTTTGTTATAATCATAATCAGAGTTCGCAAGTCTGCCACCAACTCGAAGCAGACCGTCATCGTGGACAAATGGATTTAATTTTAATAAAGGGTTCTTGGATGGCAACGGTTTGCCCTGAGTGAGGCATTTGTATTCTTCGGAAAAACACTGCATTTGTGACCATTTCAGCACGACTGTGAATGCAGCTTGGATCTCCTCTGCGGTAAGATATCCAGATCTCTTATTACTCGGATTTCTGCAATTGTATACGAATCTCATCATATATGCTGCACTACGCTTCAACTTGTTAAGTTTGGAAAATCGTGTGTAATTGATATACTCATACTTGTTAGATAACTTTGCTGTTGATGTCAAGGCCGCTTCGGGTCTTAACTCAGGCAGAGACTCTGTTACTGTCAGTCCAAGATTCGGCGGCCAGCAAGATTCGTCGTTTTGTAAGTATTTAGGACCTGACCACCAAACATCATTGCTTCCGATCGAATTGGCGTCAGTACCGCGGGACACATAATCAGCGGGATTATCCTTGGTTGGTACATGCCTCCACAAGCAGTTACCGGTTATCTCTAGAATATCTGAAACACGGTTACGAACAAATGGTTTCAATTTGCTAGGTAGCATGCGTAGCCAACCAAGAACAATAGTTGAATCTGTCCAGAATGTGCAGCTGTCAACTTTGAGCCGCAGGGAATTCAATACTTTGTCGTATAACTTTGCTCCTACATAGGCTCCACAAAGCTCCAATCTCGGGATCGTGGTGGGTTTTATAGGAGCCACTCGGCTTTTAGAGAAGAGTAGACGGGTAAGTATTACACCGTTATTGTTTTCCGTACGAACATACATGCATGCACCGTAAGCATTCTGGGAAGCGTCCGTGAAAACGTGTAATTCTATTTTAATTGATGAATTACACAGAACCCATCTTGGTATCCTCAAGTTATTCAGGTCTGGTAAATGTTTAACGAATTTGGCCCATGATTCACTAATGTCTGATGGGACTGGTTCATCCCACGACAATTTGTGCAGCCATAACTTCTGTAGCAATATTTTTGACTCTATGACACAAGGTGATAGAAGTCCCAATGGATCAAATATCTGTGCAATGGCGGAAAGGATTGACCGTTTGCTGACATTATCACTCTTCGAAATATTGATGGCGAAAAACAATGCATCAGCCTGGCTATGCCATCCGAGGCCTAGAGTTTTCGATTCGTCATGATCTCCTAAGTTTAGGCTTTCGGGCGGTTGAACAGACTCAGGGTCCTTTGAAACCTGTTGCTCATTTGACCGCCATTTTCGAAGGTGCATGCCAGCGGAAGCAAGCAATTTCGTTACTTCTGTCCGAATATGTACTGCTGTTTCCACATTATCAGCTCCGGACAGTAAATCGTCAACATAAAAGTCGTGCATGACTATCTTAGAAATCTCTTGGTCTTCGCATTCGAGGGCAAGTTGTTTTAAGGTCCGGACGGCTAGAAAAGGCGCACTTGCAGTTCCGTATGTTACGGTGTTCATCTCATATGACTTCAACTCTTCGTTGGGATCTTCTCTCCACAGTATTGTCTGCAAGTGTCTATCCTTTTCATTGACTACTACCTGCCTGTACATTTTCTCGATGTCTGCTGAGATTACAATTTTATGAGTCCGGAATCTCAGAATGATCGAGGAAAGATCATCTTGAATCGTGGGTCCCACCATCTGAATGGCATTTGAGGATAAACCAGAACTGGTAGGGCAACTTGCATTAAAAACGACTCTTAATTTGGTTGTTATACTGTTCTCACGCAAAACACCGTGATGCGGCATATAGTAGACCGGCATACTTGTCATACTTTGTTTACTCTTTTCAGACATGTGACCAAGAACCTTGTATTCGGTCATAAAATGTACATAGTTGACCTTGAGTGCAGGCTGTCGTTGCAATCTGCGTTCCAATGATAAAAAACACTGTTTTGCTCGCTCGAACGAGTTTCCCAGTCCTTGTTCCGACTGTTTTAATGGAATCCGTACACAAAATCTACCATTTTCGAGTCGAGTAGTATCTAATAAATATTATAAAGGGGAATGTTTGTAATAATGGATGGATGGATGGATGGATGGATGGATGGATGGATGGATGGATGTTTGTTACTCTTTCACGTAAAAACGACTGAATGGATTTTAATGAAACTTTACAATAATATAGCTTATATATCAGAATAACACATAGGCTACAATTTATAAACATATTGTGCCCATGGGCTTTAGAACTTTCACGGGGCTGCGAAAACGATGCCGGTAGCGCTACTTCACAGCAAGGGGAGCGGGGCCGGGGGCGGAGGCGGGAGCGGGGCCGGGGGCGGGGCGGGCGGTCCGACGGGGGCGGGTGCGGGGAGGGGGGGGCGGGTACGGCTTGGTATTTCCCGCAACTTTAGGACTACTTGGCAAAATCCTGCGAGTAATTGCGATTTAGATGCGGATTGTATCTACATCTAGCCTGATTCTACTCAAAACTTATAGGCTACATAATATAACGCTTCATTACCTGAACCTGAAGGGTAAGTAGAGAGTGTTAAATTCTTATAACTTGCGAACCACTAACCCGATTTATGTGCGTATTTTATCAATGTATAGGATCTCTGGGTGCAGTCAGGTTCGAGATGGGTTACTGTTTTCGATGTTGAGGCTAGCTGTGGGTTGGAGTCCACGCAAAACTTACCTACATTACACGTTACTTACTTACTAGGTAAACAATGTTGCAGTGCAAGTGCAGAAAGGTTCTGGCGGCAAATGCTTTTTTTTTTAAATAGCCACCAAATGTCAACGAAGCTCTAAATGGGAATTATTGGATGTTACTCACTAAATCATGCTATTTCGGCTCGAACGATCTTGATTAAATTTGGTAGATGGATACATTGTCCTGGACCAGTTTGACCCTATTTTGGACCAGTCATGTGGGCTACTTTTTATCCATGAAATAATTTAGCCGACACTAACCCGAGCGGAGCCGGGTACCGCAGCTAGTTTTTCATAAAATGTTCTTCGCAGGAGGTCTCCTCTTGAGAATATGATGTAGCTGTTGATACCTCCTCCAATTCCCAAAACTTTGTCAGTTGCTTTTGTATAGCATTTTCGATGGCAAGATTACATGTCACCTTACCATGTGACTCCTGTTTAAAACCTGAAACTAGCCAGCCTAGTTTGGTTTCCTGCATTGTGGGTTTGTTTCGCCCCAGGCTTATCCGCCCACTACCCAGTAAGCACCAGAACACATCAGCGCCAATTAAAATATCGATGGGACCCGGTACATAAAATGTAGGATCAGCTAATAAAACATTGCTAGGGATGTTTAATTCCGTTATGTCCAGTCGAGTAGTGGGAATATCTTGAGTGATGTTCGCAATGACAAAACAATCGATTTCAATGTTAAAAGTATCATGGATGGACGAGAGTTTTAATTTGCATTTTTCATCGATTGGTGCGACAGAATTATTTATACCAGACACTTGACTGTCGACCGGAGTGGTAGGCAACCCTAAATGTTTACAGAAATGTTTAGTAATAAAACAAGAAGTGCTGCCGCAGTCTAGGACAGCGCGGGCGGTCATTATTTTATTATTATTATTTCGAAGTTTTACCAGAGCTGTCGACATCAATACTTGACCTGGTGTTGAACGAGCCGAGAGGGTAACACTTCCACTGCTGATAGTGTTCTCTTCATTTACCTGCTCTCGCTCTCGATCCAAATGTAGAAGCGAATTATGCTTCCTTTTGCATACCTTGCAACTCGAGCGTTTGCACTGTTTTGAGTAATGACCTTGACGTAAACAATTAAAGCACACTTTGTAACTTGACACCTCGTCTGCTCGTTCTTTATTTGTCAATTTCAAAAACATGGAGCAATTGAACAAAGCATGGTCACCCTTGCACTTGGGACACACGCTGGCAATGAATGTCGATGATGAGGTTGACTTCGAGGTCGACGGAGCGCCTACTGACACCAAACCTTTGATCTTAGAGCTCTTACCTGATTGACAGCTCACTTCCAGGGTCTCCAGTAGGTCCGCCCTATTTCGCAAAAAAGTCATCAGAGTGTCTAAAGTAAGGACTTTATGAGATGATTTGTGCTCTTCCCACTCTCGACTGGTCTTAACGTCTAACTTGTTTGCCACCATGTATATGAGTAGGGTGTCCCAGTGTTTGGTGGGCTCCTTTAAGGTCTCGAGTGCCCTTAGGTTTTTCGAGACCTGATCAATCAATTTTCGAATCACACTCGACGATTCCTTGGGTATCAGATCGAGATTAAAAAGCGCAGAAACATGATTATGAATAAGCAGTCGTTTATTGTTGTACCTATCGCATAATAGTCCCCAGGCGACAATATAATTTGCAGAAGAAAACTCAAGGGAATTTATTACCAAGGCAGCACTTCCCTCCAAAGACGCGCGTAAATAATGAAATTTACTTATGTTATTTATGTTTTCATTGGAGTGGATCAAACTCGAAAATGTATCGTGAAATTCCAGCCACATATCATAGGTACCATTAAACTTCGGTATTCGAATGGTCGGTAATTTAACATGCATGTTACCTGGATTGTTGTTCACCACCGAGTCGACCCGTCGGGGTTTCGATGCGGCTTCGGAGCTGCTAACCGAGCCCGATTTGCGCGGACAGGCTTGGCCATATATTATCTGTGCCTTGGAAATAATACTAAAATACTGCGCCTGAAAATCAGCCCTTTCACCTAGTTGGGCAGCGTAATCCTTTTCTTCTGACAAACATTCTATTTCCATTTGTATTTCGTCATATTGAGAAAATAAAAGTTCAATTTTAGAGATTCTAAGTTGCAACTCGTTTGCCTGTTCATGTGTCAGTGTAGTACTCAAAGTGTTTACGTAATTATTAAATAATGTCAGTTGACCTTTATATGAGCCGCGTTTCTTAATAAGATCTTTCAACGCCATAATGTTGAGTTATAATCTTAGCCCCACAAAATACAAATAACTAATGTAAGGCAAGCGATATTTCATTCGAGTTTCAGTTGTTTTTAACTGTGGTTACTGCTCGCCGTTGGCGGAGGCGTAGGCAAGATAAGAAACCGGTTCCTGAAGCGACCGCTTGCTTACGCGGTGCCGACACGCGCGCCGCGCCGTGCCTGTGCACTGAAACGAGCGATACGTTTTAACAAAAACGAATATGAAACTGAAACTAAAATTATTTGCGTGTTTGAATGATATAATCTGAATTAAACACTACTCAAGTACAGATAGAAAAATGTTGAAGGGAATAAGGAGTTTTGAAATAAAGGAACGGACTCACAATGACACAAGTGTTTTGTCCTGACTCCTGTGGCTCCAGATATTCCCTTAGTATGTGCTTTTGGCGTCCTCCCTGCTGTCGCTGGCGATCTAGATGGAATGGACGGCTTGCGCCGCTTCCTTCTTCGCTGAAGTCTTTTTTGATTGCTGGTTGACTATGTAGATGATATCCGTCTCGAAGGCCAATGTTTTAAATTGGATTTATTTGATAATGATATTGTACATAGAACAAAAAAGACGTGCGCTCGCGCAGCGGTGGTTGAGGCTTCTGCTTTGTCTGTGTGTCTGTTTGCGGAGCGTCACGGCGCGGAGCGGCGGCGGCTTGCATGTAGTAGTGGAATCCGAACACACAGTATAACCAGTCGTTTGATTACCTAACAATAGCTGCACTTCCCGATTCTCACATATGGCACCTAACATCTTTAACATGAGTCCCGTATTTTAATTTTTCTACAACTTAGCCCTGACTACGCAACAATACAATGAATGTTTGGTCGTCAGGGTCGCAACGGCAAGGGCTCTATCTTCGTGTGGGCGAGCGGCAACGGCGGCCGCGACCAGGACAACTGCAACTGCGACGGCTACACCAACTCCATCTGGACGCTGTCCATCTCGTCGGCGACGGAGCGCGGTGACGTGCCCTGGTACTCCGAGATGTGCAGCTCCACGCTCGCCACCACCTACAGCAGCGGCGCGCTCAACGAGAAGCAGGTGGGTCCGTCACGGAGGTGCAGAACTGCGACGGCTACACCAACTCCATCTGGACGCTGTCCATCTCGTCGGCGACGGAGCGCGGTGACGTGCCCTGGTACTCCGAGATGTGCAGCTCCACGCTCGCCACCACCTACAGCAGCGGCGCGCTCAACGAGAAGCAGGTGGGTCCGTCACGGAGGTGCAGAACTGCGACGGCTACACCAACTCCATCTGGACGCTGTCCATCTCGTCGGCGACGGAGCGCGGTGACGTGCCCTGGTACTCCGAGATGTGCAGCTCCACGCTCGCCACCACCTACAGCAGCGGCGCGCTCAACAAGAAGCAGGTGGGTCCGTCACGGAGGTGCAGAACTGCGACGGCTACACCAACTCCATTTGGACGCTGTCCATCTCGTCGGCGACGGAGCGCGGTGACGTGCCCTGGTACTCCGAGATGTGCAGCTCCACGCTCGCCACCACCTACAGCAGCGGCGCGCTCAACAAGAAGCAGGTGGGTCCGTCACGGAGGTGCAGAACTGCGACGGCTACACCAACTCCATCTGGACGCTGTCCATCTCGTCGGCGACGGAGCGCGGCGACGTGCCCTGGTACTCCGAGATGTGCAGCTCCACGCTCGCCACCACCTACAGCAGCGGCGCGCTCAACAAGAAGCAGGTGGGTCCGTCACGGAGGTGCAGAACTGCGACGGCTACACCAACTCCATCTGGACGCTGTCCATCTCGTCGGCGACGGAGCGCGGCGACGTGCCCTGGTACTCCGAGATGTGCAGCTCCACGCTCGCCACCACCTACAGCAGCGGCGCGCTCAACGAGAAGCAGGTGGGTCAGTCGCGGAGGTGCAGAGCTGATACTCGCTAACTGGATAGCTGGTGAGTGATTGAATCTGACGTTTAGTTTCATTTTGTACCATGCCAACTGGTAATTTTCAGTTCACTTGACCGAGTAACACGTCTGTTTGACACGAAATGCAATTAAACGTATGATTTGATCACTCTATTTCCTGTGCACCTGCTAATAACCCGGCGAGTTAACTTACAATGGTAACCCCTCAGGACCATGTTTTTTTTCATGTAACTGGACATGGATAACTTATACCATGTCATGATATGAGCTTAACACAACTAATGGGAACTAGGTGCCATGCCAGGACCTTCCTTATATTTCTCGGTTACATTGAAGTGGATGCAAAACATGGTCAATTTTCATTGGCGCTTCGACCATCGTTCATTCAATGCGATTGTACCCCTACCAACGAGTAAAGTTAGGAAGGGAATGCACAGTTTTACGTGGAATCCAAACTAAGGCCAGCCTCAACGGTTGAAAACGGTCGCCTATCTAGAAACCAATTGCGTTCAGAATTGCTTCTTATCGAACCGCAAAGTGCATACCACTGCGCTACCCAGGCTGCGGTACTTCCCGTCTTAATCCCAACATGCACCGGCTGCGCAGGTGTATCGCGCGGATCTTTAGTTCTAGTAAGCTTACGGAACCTGTACTTCTCCATAAAACAAGAAATATATTTAATTTCTTCTGATACATCATTTAATACATTTGCATCATAACAATTACGACTAGCACATCGTAAAAGGGTGACATACAATTGTTGACGCGAGTGAAAAAATCACAAAATTTAATACCTAATTTCTTCAGGAAAAAATATAGCCGCCATATACACTGCGAATGGAACGATTGAACTCATCTACACTATATGAGTTTTTTTTTTCTAAGAGGCGATGGTGTGCGCAGGTGGTGACGACCGACCTGCACCACTCGTGCACGTCCGGACACACGGGCACGTCGGCGTCGGCGCCGCTCGCCGCCGGCATCTGCGCGCTCGCCCTGCAGGCCAACCGCGACCTCACCTGGCGGGACATGCAGCACATAGGTGAGTCACCCGCTGTGCCGCGCTTACATGGGCACGTGAGGCTCAGCACATCGGTGAGTCACCCGCTGTGACGCGCTTACATGCGCACGTGAGGCTCAGCACATCGGTGAGTCACCCGCTGTGCCGCGCTTACATGCGCACGTGAGGCTCAGCACATCGGTGAGTAACCCGCTGTGCCGCGCTTACATGCGCACGTGAGGCTCAGCACATAGGTGAGTCACCCGCTGTGCTGCGCTTACATGCGCACGTGAGGCTCAGCACATAGGTGAGTCACCCGCTGTGCCGCGTTTGTATGCGCACGTGAGGATGCTCGCTCGTCCAATCTCGCTTTGCGCACGACTTGGTTATTAGACACGAGTCAAAGAAACCTGTGATGAGATGCGAGCGCAGCAATTACACATGCCTATCCCCATAACTCCGCATAGAAACGTGGAAAGAAAATCATGCGAAATTTATTTGGTCGGAGATCCAAAATTATACTCAAAACAATTTGATTTGATGAAACTAGATGTTTGATGACCATTGGCATTGTAAAATTATAAATGTTTTTTTAGGGTTCCGTACCCAAAGGGTACAAACGGAACCCTATTACTAAGCCTTCGCTGTCCGTCCGCCCGTCCGTCTGTCACAGGGCTGTATCTCATGAACCGTAATTGATAGGCAGCTGAAATTTTTACAGATTGTGTATTTACTTAGCCGCTATAACAACAAATGAAGTAACATTTAAAAATAATAAGAATTAAAGGGGTCCCCATACAAAAGACGTGATTTTTTGGGTTAAATCTTGATCGATGGTGCGGAACCCTTCGCGTGCGAGCCCGACTCGCACTTGGGTGTTTTTTTAAGAAATGTTTGCGCTTTCAATGCAATACGTTTGGCCGTGGATTACTCAACGATAAAACAATATTAGTTAAACCTAGCTTGTTGCATGATGATTCAAAATCACATCATCCGTGATTTACTTTTATCTATAAGTCATTTTGTAATTATTATTTTTTGTAAATCTAACCAAATCAAACACCATGCGTATTGTTTGCTTTGTGGAAGTGTTGCATCCTCCTCATCACGAGGACTGTCTTTATCTTTAAAACAGAGACAGTGCCAGAGCGCAACAGAACGATTTTGTGTTGTGCCCGCGAATGAGTTAGTCCCGTCGGGAAGGGCCACCTTAAAGCGCGTTAGTTCTATTATCGGTGCGCTCCCAGAATGAACGCGCACGTCGTTTGACAGTTAGCATGGTACTAAATGCAACTAAACGTCAGATTTAATCATTCACTTGCCTGTTCCCCCGTCGAGTTTATTGACCATGGTAGCCCCCCAGCTTGTGTGTACTTTGTGCTGTATGGATTGTTCTCACTTTGTTTCTTCCAATGCGTGTCGTAAGAGGGGATTGAACCCGTGATCATGATTCATGTACGAGTATTATAACATCGCTATGCCATATCTCGGCGCACTTATAAATCTCGAGTTCCCTTTGTGCTCCAGCTACGGTAACGCCTCGCTTACGCCTATGTACATAATTCCCAAATTCGATGTCACCGAAGTGAGCGATCGCCTCCGTCCGTGTTCGGTGGTGGTCTTCCTTCCGGGACGCCGGCGTCGCGTCCGGGCCTGCTATTTCCGGCCGTCCGCGCCTCCCGGCGCCGTCCGTCCGTCTTGAGGTCGGACACCGAGCAATAGCTTTAAGATCTACAGTAGCTACCGTCCTGCTGTTATAAGTAGACGCTAACCTGCTTGTAAGATTATTCTCACGTTTTCATTATATGTGTCTTCCAGCTGTATGAGATAACTAATGTATTTTTTCTGTCGTTTATGTTTGACCGTGCCACTGGAATTCTCACGTTTTTATTTATGTTTCTTCCAGCTGTGTGAGCTCGTAATTGGTGTTATTTAATTCATTTTATTTTTCTATTGTTATGGTTCATTTCATGTCATTTCATTTATTTAAACTTTTTGGTAATCAAACTACTAAGGGCCGAGTGCACGAAAGGACAAAACATCAAAATCAACATCAACGTACGATCAAACACGTAACTTAGTGTGGACAGTATGGAAGGAACTCTATGCGGTTCACTAAAAGTGACGTGTTTGAACATTGATTAACGCAGCCGTTTCTTCGTGCAACCGGGGCTAAGTTACGTCACAAAGATCCAAATGCACTGTGAGCTCGCCTTAATAAATAAATAAGATGTGGATACAAACGTCTGACTTAAGGATTGCGCTGTGTGGATCCGCCATTTAAATATAATATAAGTGGTCCCACTGCATTTCTACTAATAAGGGATTTCCGTCTTGGGTTCGCCCATGGAGTACTGGCTTTAAGATGTAAAGTAGCTAACGTTATCCTGATATAGGTAGACGTTAACCTACTCGTAAGACGTGGGTAAAAACGTCTGCCTTTAGGGTAGTGCTGTGGGGGCCTTTATAACACTAACACAAGTATACGATAGAATACATTTTGGGTAACCTACATATGTACATATGAAACCTTACTCGCTGCAGTTTCCAAATCACTAGGCACTAGCCATAGACTAGGAAGTCGCGACAAAAATGGTAACGATAACGTAAATGGCTTAAACTGGGTTCATGGGATAAAGACCAACCCTCTGAAGCTAAATGTGTCGGTATACCTGCGACCATTAGTTGCGTTAGTTAGATTGGCTATACAAAATAAATGTTGGTATGTACCTGCCAATTGAATTTTGTAAAATGGTTTGGTCGGTAGACAGCTATGGAAAACAGTTTATTTTATTGTGATGCTTGGTCGCAACACGGAGATGGTGTACGGTTTGTTTTGTTGCAGTGGTACGCACTGCGCGACCGGAGAGACTGAGCGCCGGCGGCGACTGGCGCGTCAACGGCGTAGGTCGCAACGTTTCGCACTCGTTCGGCTACGGGCTCCTCGACGCGGCGGGCATGGTGCGGCTCGCGCGCACCTGGAAAACGGTACGCAGCGCTGATCTTCAACGCCCTACACTTTATACAAATCGGCTTGAACCAACAGATTTTTACCTGTTGGGATCTGCAGAACCTGTGGTCGTACCTTTGCACCGTGGCCCTGTGAATGTTAACGTAGTAGAGCACTCATGAGCCGGTCGTTTCTTCCGGACGATCGAATCACAGGCTTTGGTTTATCGTCCTCAAAGTGCTGTATGCTTTGTTTGCACAAGGGATAAAATATCGAATAGACTAATTGATAAAAAGAGTGCTGATTGTATATTTTGTGGTATAAAGAGTGCTCATAAAGAGAAGGTCCTGGCATGGCGCCTAATTCCTTCGGGAATGAGGTGTATTGGGCTAATATAAATTTCGGCAAGGCTATGTTAAGCGCTGCAGCGGTCTCGGGACCTGTTCTGATTATTATTCGATTGGAAGAATATGATAAAAACGGAGGGTGCCTCTTTGGGAAGTTTGCATGTTTGAGGGTATTGCAGGTGCCGGCGCAGCGGCGGTGCGAGCTGGCGGCGGCGCGGCCCGAGCGCGCAGTGCCGGCGCGCGGCCGCGTGCTGCTGCAACTGGACGTGCAGGCGTGCCCGGGCGTCAACTACCTCGAGCACGTGCAGGCGCGCGTCACGCTCGGCAGCGCGCGTCGCGGCGACCTGCAGATCTACCTCACGTCGCCGGCGGGCACGAGGGTCACGCTACTGGCGCCCAGGTACCTCCCGCCACTCGCTACAGGTGACACGTTCCGGCAGCTCGAGGTGGCGGTTGCATGAAAAAATATGTAAAAGTGGTCCTAGATTTGATCCTTGTGTAACTCTGCACGGAATCTACAAAGTTGGCGTGTTAATAGTATTTACAACTACAGTCGTATTGACGTCTTAATACATAAGAAGAGAACCATCTATGAAAATCACCCTGAATGCCCACATCCGCTTTTCTCATTGAAAAATATTATAGTTGAGTTAGTGACATTTGTATGTGATGTGAGCATGAAATGGTTGACGATTAGGAATCGTCCATTTAAGGTTAAATCAACACATGTTTTGCAAAACTCCTATTGCTCATTACATGAATCGAAATACCTAGTCTGTGGTGCGTAAACAATGCTCTGATAATAAATACGAACGTGGGAGTAGTGCTTTCGTTACAGATTAAGAGCAAAAATCAAAATATTTACATCATGACAGAGCGTTAGTAATTCGCTTTGCTTTTTCAATAGTTTCATTGGGTCTACTAAACTTTTGATTTCAAGCTAATAAAAAAGTTTTATTCTAATGTAAGTAAATTATTTTTTTTATGAGGTATGATGTACTTGTAATGTCATATATGACAATTATGGATTTGATTGCTACATTAATATTGTTTACATTCGGTACTTTTATTGGTAATTAGTATTAAAGTAAAATTTTCAAATAAAATAAAAACATATTTCTGGTGAGATCCAGCTCAGTCGCTATTGGAATCTAAAAACATTTCTCTAATGCTTTCTAGCAAGTAGTTCACCATAAAATGTGTGTTCTGTACAATAGAGGGCTAAAAAATTTAAGGGTAAAAGGATGGCACAAAAGACAAATACAAAATACACATCATATGTAAGTAATGGAGAACAACTGTGTAGCCGTAGGTCTCAAGGTTTGACCCGCGTTTCCTCCACAAGGTCATAAGTGCATAAAACATAAATGTGGACGAAAAAACTGTACAGACAGTGATTTTAAGTTATTCGATTCCACGTATCGTCCAAATCGTTTGACTATAAAAAAAAAAAAGCGGTTTATGTTTTCAATAAATCGGATGCAATTTCAAATAATTGTGTAGCGCCGCCAATTTCTAAGGAAAACACTGTTTAACCTGACAAATTGCTACTGTACACAACAATTGACACAGACAATTGTCTGTCACAATACAAATTTAAACGATCACGTAATTATTAGCGCGCTCGCTCACGGCCTATGGGCGCGGTGCGTCCATCTGGCTGACTCACTTCACTTGTCTACTTCCAGTTGACGTTAACCATTATCCGGTCCACACTATGTGACGCACATAACCACGTAACGTAACGTGTCCTTCAAAACAACACGCATCAGGACATTACTGAGAAGGCCTTTGTAGTCATCACGAAGCTGTTACTTATATTGTGGTGAAGGCTATTCCTTAAAACGGATTTAAAACGCAGTATTTTTTTTTATTGACGAAGCATTACTGATTTTTTTTAAGGGCGAAAAATTGCATCTACGTTAAAAATATTGTTATTAGATTTTGAAAAAAAGGCTTAAAATCAGTTCAACACAGATCTATCTTAAGCAATATTTTAAACTTGAGACTAATCCATGTCAGTGTCGTTCACTGAACAACATGCACACCCACCGCCAGCCCAACTTTGCTGCTGTCATATTGTTAATTTTTTTATGCCATCTGACATGGATGGCTCATATCACACAACTACCATCATGATACACATTCCCGAAGGAATTATGTGCCTTCCCTTTATGATCACGAATACACTGAGCTGGATGGAAAACACGGACTTCCATAGTTACATTCAATGCGCAGCTACTAACCCGGGTGGGTTTAACCCTATCACTAAATAGGGGAAGGGAAGCCTACACTTTGATACGGGTTCCGAACCATTGAACAGCTCGTATTCGTAAAGAAATGCACTTATCCAACTCAGAAAGAGAAAGAAATTTTATTTTATTTATTTTATTTATTTATTTATAGGTTCACAAACAGAGTAGTACACAGGATACACTGAGAATCACAAGCGGCATTTTAAAAAATATGCACACTCCACTGGTAGTGAACACAACATGCATAAAAACAAACAAAACATAGAACAAATAGGTTATAAATCTGTTACATAACATTTACATTTAAATTCAGAGGTTTCTGAAAAATTTACATTTCAAACACAAAAAAACTTTTACAAAAATTAAATTAAATTAAAAAGAAAAAGTTAAAGTTAAAAAGAAAAGAATAAAGTGAAATACTATTTTAGCGAGTTAATTTTCTTTAGAGATATTAACGGTCCTGCGAATATATCGCAACTATCCCGCCATTCGTTTGCACGCGAACACATCCTAGCAATTGGCGAATGTTGACCGATATTTGTCCTGCAGTGTCTGACCTGGAATGGATACATATGTTTTCTTCTATTCTGTATCCGGGGAACTCTAATATTAATTTTTACCAAAAGATCTGGGCAGTCAATAACATCAGCCAAAATTTTGTGTAGAAACACTATATCAGCCCGAGAACGGCGCACTGCCAGGGGTTCCAAACAGAAGTGATCGAGTCGTTGTTCATAGGTAGGTAGGGTACGAGACAGATTGTTTGCATATGCCAAATGATACAAAAAGCGTTTCTGTACGCGCTCTATTCTATCAATATGAATGCTGTAGACTGGACACCATGCAGTGCTGCAGTACTCGAGGATACTTCGTACCAGTGAGTTAAATAATAAAATTAGTGTGTTGGGCTTTTTAAATACTTTGGCTTTTCGTGATACAAAACCTAACATTTTAGAAGCCTTTTTGGCAATATGCTCTATTTGTAGATGAAACCGCATAGCTTTATCCAAAATGATACCAAGGTCTCGGATATGATCAACTTCAACTAAAATATCATTCCCAATAGTGTAGTTATACTTAAATGATTTAAGTTTTCTAGTAAAATTTATGTGACTGCATTTCTGAACATTAAGTGGCATGTCGTTCACAAGGCACCAGGCTTTAATTTCATCAAGGTCTTTTTGTAGTGAACAGCAATCATTTAAATTTTTTATGACCTTATACAGTTTTAAATCATCAGCATACATAATGAATTTAGAGTTTTTTATAGATGTAGCGATGTCATTTATATAAATCAAGAATAACAGAGGGCCAAGATGTGACCCCTGAGGCACACCAGAGAGAACCGTATACCTATCAGAGGAGTAACCATGAGTAACAATGAGTTGAGATCTATTCTTCAGATATGATTCACACCAACGCAGCAAAGAACCGTGAATACCCAGAGAATGCAATTTTGATATTAAAATGTTATGGTTCACCCGGTCGAATGCTTTGCTGAAGTCAGTGTAAATTACGTGAACCTCATGGTTATCATCGATAAATTCCATTATTTCCGTGCAAAAAAGCGTCATACATGTGGAAGTAGATTTTTTAGGCAAAAAGCCGTGTTGTTGGGGGATAATGTATTTTTTTAAGTGGGATTGCATCCTTTTCTGTACTAGAGATTCAAATACTTTTCCCATAACAGATAGCAATGAAACTGGTCTATAATTTTGTACATCATTTGAGTAGCCTTTTTTTGGGATGGGAGAGACATAAGCAATTTTCCATGTTTCTGGAAAAACACCCAAATTTAAAGATTTGTTAAACAATCGTGCCAATGGCGCAGCGAGGGAATTTGCGCATCTTTTGACAAATATAGGGGGGATACGATCAGGTCCAGCTCCTTTGTTGCCATCCAAGGCTAAGCATGCTTTAATGATATCCGTTTCACTAATTGTATGTCTGGCAAGTGTGTCGTTTCCAAAGTCCGTAATAAAATTGTTCATAGCGCAAATATGTTGTGGATCACGATAAACGGATTTAAAATGTGCAGCAAATAAATTACAAATAGATCGACCATCTTGAGCAATGGTACGTGGTGCATGACCGGGACGAGGATTTGAACCCACAACCTCTCGCATGAAAGGAGGTCTAAGTGTTTTTACTTTTTTCACACCCCGTTGTCATTTCTTCGCATGCAGATATCGCCATTGTTATTTTGTTTTAACACGTTTGTGACTACGTTAATGCAGGCATTTTCATACTCTACACAATATACATACTTGAAGTTCACTAATGAATGTCCAATGTGTCAATTCGCTATTAATACGAATTTATCGTAACAGAGGTGGAATTCTTAGCAACCTATTATAAATAATTATTGGAGTTAGTCACTAAACATTGGCGCACATCAGTTTAACACGTCCGCATCAATACTAGTACACAAACAAAACATGTGCGCTGAATCATTCTCACAACGGACACTAGTGATGCTGCAAAGTGACTCATGACTTGCAGCGTGTCATCGCTTATTTGAGACGTGATCAGCGATCAGTCAATGCTGTTGAATAATTTAAAAGGCGTCTCCCTGTGACACGTCCGCGAGGCTTATATATCGGCGGTTCTCCTTCGAAAGACATATTCGTTGGCTCACCTCAGTCAAGAAAAGTACTCGATCGCGATTTTGATCGATACCAAATATATTCAGTGAATACTACTGTATTAACTACAGTGGATTGTAATACCATTCAGAATGTCTATTAGTGAATATGGTAACGAAGTGCTTGACATGGAAAGTGACTTGAATGTAAACTACATCCGAGAGAAGGAAAGTGGCTCACATGGACGTATTCCACGCGACGTTGAAGTGTTTGACCCTGAACAACTATCCCCTAACCCTCGCAATGAAAAGTTAGGAAATGGAGTAGACGTCACGGATTCAATAGAATCTTTTGATCTTGAGAGTGACTTGAATGTGAACAGCCTGATGGAAAATAGAATAGTGAGCATACCAAGTGATGTCGAAGTTTTCAACCCGGAAGACCTCATGAGAAGTTCGGCGATAGAGGCGAATGATAATCTGCGTATCCACGATGTTGAAATCATGGGAGAGGTGCCGAATGATATCGAAATTGACCTGGGAAACGACTTGAGAGTAAACTCGATTTTGGAAACTAGAAATATATCTGGAGACATCTCTTCACGTGTCCCTCGGGGTGTAGAGCTATTCGATCCCCACCAACTGTAATTTCACATTCAATGTCCATTATAGGTATATGATTATGACGTTTGTTTATTTTATTTTATTAAAATGAATCATCATATTTCTGTTGTAATATTTACTAATTGTTTCAGCAATCTTCACGGTTTCGCTGTACTTAGTATGTTAAACATGCGTACTGTATAAGGAAAATAGGGATTCTAGAATACCATGTATGATAAATAAGAGGTTTTTCCTTATAATAGATTAATATTTCATTTAAATACCTTGCTTGTTTGCTCACTTGTTACATTAGCAGTTGCACAGTAAACAACTTCAGTACTGTGTCATATTTAATTTGTGAAGTCGTTATGGCGTTCATGAAATCAATAACTTGTTTAACTTTAGTCTTGATTCTAAGCAAGAGCGAAGGTAAATCATTATATTCTCCCGACCAAATTGAAGGCGTTGCGGGTTATCAGAACGATCTAACTCCAAATGTGATAAAAGAAAGTTCAAGCAAGGAAGACAAATACAAAGGTGTCGACGAAGATGTTGAAATATTTGCAAGAAAAGAATCACTTACACCTGACATTTTTGAGAAGTTATATTATCAACTCGAAAATAATATCATTGATGACATAGTCAATATGCAAGGATCGCCTCAGGGTGATAATTCCATTGATGGCGTTCAAGAAGATTCAAATAAAGGAGGCGATGTATTAAAAGCGCAACAAGAAGAAGATGATGATGATGATAATGATGATGATGAAGAAGATGAAGGAGTGGAAAATGCCATAGATGAAGCTGACACCGAAGAAGACGATGAGGAAAGAATCAGTGCGGATGAGCTGGAAGGAGAACTGAAAACCGGAAGCAGTCGAGTAAGGCGATACATCTTGCGCCAGTGTGCCTCTGGCCAAAAACGGTTCAGGGACCTCTGTGTCAAAGTGAAAACGGAAATCAAAAGCGTTCCTAAATGGTGACGATATTAACCTTATATCGGTGAACATTACCGCACTGTATTAACTTGCATGTATTGTATTTTGTAGACTGTTAAAGTTTTGTAGAATGTGCATTACGAATATCTACATAATATACGTTACTAATTCATGTATGCAAGCATCTTTCATTTACATAGTTTGTTCATATATTGAACATTTTGTAAGGCCGCAAATATGTTTGAATTTAAAGTATCAGTAATTAATGAGATTAAACGTAATTAAATTAAAGTGTTGTCAAGTCAGTGGCAACACTTTAAGTAAATTAGTAAATCGGTTAGTTGATTTTATTCGAAAAACGTCTCGAGCCAGCTTTTCTGTTTGTTTACAAACCACGTTATATAAAGTGTAACGATGTACGATTTAAACGCAATCCTTACAGCCTTAACCTCTTAGGTATTTATAGTTATTGTCTGTTATTGGAATTGAGGGCTTGCTTTCCAAGTTACTGAAGCTTTTAATTTTTTTCATTGTGTTAAACATTATAAAACCAATTTTCAGATTATTTCATTTTATAATATAAGTAGAAATTTTTTTTATGCAACCTGACATGTATGGCTAATACCACACAACTACCGTTATGATGTTAGCCCAATACACCACATTCCCGAAGGAATTAGGTGCCATGCCAGGGCCTTATGAGCACGGCTACATTGAACTGGATGGAAAACACGGACGATTTTTGCCGCTTCGACCATCTTTTCATCCAATGCGATGGTACCAACCCGAGCGGGCTTAAACCCTACCACCTAGTACCTAGGGACCTACAGTTTAACATGGATTCCGACCCATGGAGCAGTTCGCATTTGTGACGAAATGCACCTATCGAACTCAAAAAAAGAAAGAAAGTGGTGCATGTTTGGGCGAGGAAATGAACCCAGACCTCTGGTACGCTAGGCCAGTCCCCACGCCACTAGGCTACGAACAGCTCAAAACGCTATGGACATGAATGGGTGCACATGCAAACTACACATGTGCTATGCCTGGGACCTTTCTCATATCGCACGGATGGAAAACACTGACAATTTTCATTAAAATAACAATAACTTACAGACGTAGGTCTAAGCAATATTTTATTACAATCCTAAGTTTCAAAAACTTATTAGATTTAGAAAATGTTAACAGTTATCGCCCGTAGCATGGTGAATTGATACGTTAACGACCGTCTTAAGTGTTAATACCATAATTACGACTTTATCTTTTGACTTTATTACAATATGAAAAATGTAATCAAAACCAAAAGAGAGCATATTAAACATAAGCCCATAAGCTAACAAAAAGTAAGCGCGATAGAATGTTTTAGTAGAATATCTAAATACCGAGATTACATAAGAAAAACAATTCAGTGATTAAGCAAAGAGCAGCCAGCCTAATATCATTTACCCTTCTCTCACATAGTGGTAGAGTTAAGCCCGCCCGGATTGGTACCATCGCATTTGATGAAAGGATAGTCGAGACGGCAATAAAACAATGTCCATGTTTTCGATTCAGTTCAATATAGCTGTGCTCATAAAAGGAAGGTCCTGGCATGACACCTAATTCCTCCAGGAATGCGGTGTGTGGTCTAATATCATGACGGTGGATGCGATATTAGCCATCCATATCCAGTTACATAATAAACCGGCCAAGTGCTAGTCGGACTCGCACACGAAGGGTTCCGTACCATCGTACAAGATTTAATACAAAAAATCACGTTTTTTGTATGGGACCCCCCTTAAATTTTTATATTATTTTTATTTTACTTATTTTTATTTATTTATTTATTTATTTATTTATTTATTATTATAGAAACTTAACAGCTATTTATGGTTACAAATAGTACAGGTATTTATCAAATTGTTAAGCCAATTATAAAGTTTCACAATTTGAAAATTGGTTGACATTATAGGTACCTATGATGTAAGAATACAAATTCAAGAAAAAAAAAAAAAAATTCTAAAGGTTAATCGGACATATGTGGGGGGTGGGGTGCTGGAATCTTTGTAAGAAGCGTGAGTAGGGTGTGTGGGTGTGAGTTGAGGGTGTGTATGTTTGTGTGAGGAGTGCGTGAAGGTTGTGTTAGGGTTTAGTTATGTTTTATTTTTGACATTTTTTATCTTTAAGACAGATGGTGATCTTGGAGAAGCTCTTTAATTTTTTTTGCAAATTTAGTTTTGTTTAAGTTGAAAATATCGATTTCACAGAATTTTTTGTTGTAAGTCTCCATACATCTATTAATGGTGGATGTCTGGGCGTACCTAGTGTGACAACTATGGGTTTGAAACAAATCAAGACTGCGCGTACGTACCGGAGCTGCGCGTAGTGAAATACGCTTTAGGATATCCGGGCAGTCGATATTATTATTCAGGACATTGTATAGAAATATCACATCGGCAGCGCATCTCCTCTGCTCGAGGGTCAGTAGTCCATGATGGTAAGCCGCCTCTCTGTAGCTATCAAAAGTAATATTTTCTCGGAAATTAAGTTGTTTCAAGAATTTTTTTTGGACTCTCTCTATACGCTGTGTTTGTGTTGAAAACGAAGGGGACCAGATCGGCGACGCAAACTCCAATACGCTGCGGACATAAGCAAAATAAAGTGTCCTAAGTGTGGCAGGATTGGAGAAAGGCTTAAAAGTACGTATGAGGAATCCCAGCATTTTGAAAGCTTTCGAGACAATGTGTTCATAGTGTTGAATAAACAGTAACTTTGTATCGAGCATCACACCTAGGTCCCGAACAACATTTACCCGTGGAATTTGCGTTTTGTTGAGCGAGTAATCATATGATATTTGTTTTCTATTCCTGCTGAACGTGATGGTTTGACACTTTAAAACATTTAAGTCTAATCTATTAATCAAGCAATACTGTGAGACTCTATCGAGGTCAGCTTGCATGCTAATACAGTCTGTCTGTTGCTCGATTGCCATGTATATTTTTGCATCATCTGCGTACAGCAAGAACGAGGCATGGTTGAAGCATTCAACTATATCATAGATATAGGCATTGAAAAAAAGTGGTCCGAGATGAGAGCCTTGAGGGACCCCGGAAGGAATAATCATGAAGTTAGACCTAAATTTACCGATACGCACTGCCTGCGAGCGGTTCCTGATATATGAATCTATCCAACGAAGTAAAGTACCGTGAACACCTAGCTCGGCCAGCTTGCGAACCAATATTTCGTGGTCGATTCGGTCGAAGCACTTGGCATAGTCCGTATAAATAGCATCCACTTGGACCCTTTCATCCATCCTGGCAGTGACGTAATCTATGAATACTGCCAAATTCGACACGACGGAACGGGCGCGCATAAAGCCGTGCTGCGCTGTTGTGATGCTATTTGACAACAGAGGATACACCTGATCGTAAACCACAAGCTCAAGTAATTTTCTAAATACTGATAGAATCGAAATTGGTCTGTAGTTTTCGACCAGGTGCTTAGATCCGCTTTTGTGAATCGGAACTACCAGCGCTTCTTTCCATTTGGCTGGAAAAGTCCCCTCTTTAAGTGATCGCCTAAAGAGAAGTTCCAGTGGAAACGCAAGTTGGTCTGCACACAACTTCACAAACAGGGGTGGAATGCCGTCACTTCCAGGGCCCTTATTTGGGTCAACTCCTTTGAGGTACTTAAGAACTAAGGATCTAGTCACGTTTATAAAACTTAGTGAGCCATTCGATACCGACGTATACGCATTAGGAGTGGCTTGAGAAGTTGAAATGCTGTGATATACCGACTGGAAGTATGCCAGAAAAGAGTTACAGGCAGAAACGCCATCGTTTGACTTTATGTTTCCATAAGTAACCTGGCAAGGGATGCCGCTGCCGCTGCCGCTACGCTGTGATTTTGCATATCGCCAAAAGACTTTTGGATCGTTCCTTATGTTCGATTCAGTATGCGTGATATGGTTCTGCCAGCATTCCTTCTGAATCCGCTTCTGGCGCGCTCTCAGACAAGAAAAAGCGTCGTAGTCCTCGTGTTTCTTAAATATTTTGTAGCGCGTATGATACTTATGCTTTTCTTTAATTAATTTAATTAGAGCAGGAGAAAACCAACACGGATATTCCGTACCTCTTCGGATTCGTCTCGGGACGTGCTCACCTATGACCTCATTAATTATACCATAAAAAGCAGCAACGGCGTCGTCAATAGTACCGCTTGACAGGAGCTCAGGCCAGTTTGTCTCAGATAGTTTAATGCGTATGATATTGTAGTTTGCCTTTTTAAAGCAATAGATGGCAGTGGGCGGGTCTCGCAGCGGCTCGCAGCGAACGTCCGGCAGGCCGAGCTCGAGCGCGGGGTGATGCGGCATGTCCTCGCGCACTAGCGGCTGCTCGGCGCGTCGCACCTCCGCCGCACTCGAGCTCAAAACTAATTCAAGCATGCGACCATTATCATTCGCTACACAATTATATTGTTTCAGACCAATAAACGCGAGGCATTCGATAAATGCGGAGCGAGTCTCGTTGATGTTTCCTGAGGCAGTTAGGTATGTTCGATCCGCTTCCGGTGACCATTCCAGAGTGGGCATATTAAAATCTCCTGAAATAAGTATGTCATCTTCCGGAAAATCGGCGCGCAAACTATATAGGAATACGGTTAGATGTTGAAGGAGCGAATCATGTAATGTGCCTGCGACGGGCGGTAGGTATACGCAGACGATATGCAGGTCGCGCCGCGCTCGCAGCGCTCGCGCACTGATGCACACACATACGACGTCGTATGGCGCTTGCGCGCAATGCCTACGCTGCGCTGATAGTTCGCGTCTCGTGCATATCATAACGCCGCCGCCTCGCTTTTGTCTTGTGGTCTCATAATCCCTATCGCACCTGTGCAGATCGTAGCGAGTATCTACCACCTCAGCATCAAATACTCCGTCGAACAACCATGTTTCAGCTACTAATATAATATCATAGTTAGCGCTAAGTATTCCTTGTCGAAATTCTAAAAGTTTTCCGCGTATGCTACGAGCATTTTGAACGTAAATATTTACTTTGCTATCCATCGTTTGGGGCTAAATAAACTGTTAATTGTATTGATGAAAATATTTTGTTTTTAAAATAGACCCTATGACTTACAACATAAGGAATAATTTGGTATGTTTCAAGCAAGAGACAGCCGACTGTTTGAAATTTGCGCATTGTGTGTCTATGGAATTGTAACTCAAGAGATAAGCCAAGATCGGTGTAGATGCAGTGATGTGTAACTGTGTAGGATGAGTGTGTGTGAGTGGAATTGGGTAAGTAGGATAACAAGTTTTTGGTGACAATATTAACTATGAGAGAAGCAGGTTGGATCAAACTCGGGGTCGCAATTACGGAATTAAGTGCGGATACAATAAAACATTCATTTTTTAAGATTAGTTCTTGTGCAGTTTTAGAATATCTTCCTCGTTTCTTATTCTTATAGCCGCAGTCTGATCGTTTTTTCGAACGTAAATTTTCGTGTATGCCGTCCAACAATAGCGAAACCCCTGTTCTTTGGCCGCCGCACGTGCTTTTGAGTGCAGAATTTTGTTTGCAGGCGTCAAGTGGTCGTTCAAATAAATCACCCGTTTTTCACCGGAAATACCGATGTCTTGAGTGTTGACCCCGCGTCGCTTGCGAATTGCTCTCAAGACCTCGTCCTTGAGGGCACGCCGATGAAATCTGACCACGATTGGCTTAGGACGACCCGCCGCCGCCTCCGCCGCTACTGCCGCCGATGCTGTCGAAGTCAGCGCCGGTCGCGCACGTGGAGCCACGCGGGTCGCGAACTCAATATCTCCCTCGTTGATAGTCACGCCGGCCACTCGGGCTAGTTCTAATACTACGTTCGCGAGTTTTTCAGTGTTTCTTTCAGGCACTCCGAATATTTCTAGATTTTTATTGCGTGCCCTTTGCTCATTCTCTTCGAGCTGACCCTTCATGGATTGCATGGCGCTTGCCTGAGACTCGACGACTTGTTCAAGATGTTTAGTTTTTTTGTCTAATTCTGCAATCTTCTTATTCGAAGTGTCATGCTGGCTTGAGAGGAAATCTATTGTGTTTACAAGTTCCGAGTTTTTTACTTGTAAATCATCACACACTATTTTGTAATCAGAGATCATTTTTGTTAGGGTTTCAATATTAGTTTTTAACTCTTGTATAGTCGTACGATGTTCTTTGGTTGACCTTTCGAATTCGGACTTGATAAGGTCATAATATACCCGTGGAGCATCCTCGGATGGAAAAGTTGCCGGCGAGATAGCGGCCGCAATGTTAGTGGGTTGAGAGCTCCTGGCCGCCTGACTCTTACTTGGCGATGTTACTGGAGTTAGGTTTACCTATTTGTTGTTATAGCGGCAAAATGAATACACACTCTATGTAAATTTCAGCTGCCTACGATTCATGAGATACAGCCCTGTGACAGACCGACGGACGGACGGACAGCGGAGGCTTAGTAATAGGGTTCCGTTTTCACCCTTTGGGTACGGAACCCTAAAAATAGATTTATTTGTGATTGCTACTTTGCTATCACGGCAGACAAGTTAATGATCGGAGTATTAGAGCGGGTGATTTACCGATAATTTCCTAGATCTAGATAACAACACCTTAAACCACAAGTAGCCTGGCAGAATCCTAGTAGTAAGGCAGCCACGGCGTAGGTTTCATGATTCGAGAAAGGATAAGCTCTCTGGTAGCTGCACTGTCCCTCAAGATTTAATCCAGATACAATTTTATACCCATTGTAATGATTTTATTTCATTCAACTTTATTGAACCTGCTAGAAATATATATTTCTTGGTACTCGATTTCTGGAGCGCCTTATCATTGCGATTATTCGACATTCTTTCGCATTATCGCAACAGAATCTCATAATTCAGTACTTTGATACATATTTTTATAATATTTATGACATTCTTATTCATTATGGCATTCACTTCCAAGACACGCATTTGTACTTCCATAAACATAACTTTAAAATTTAAAAAAAACATTAGTTATGGTGCTGTCTCTACGACAAACACAAAAACAACTATATTTGTTATTAATATTATTTCTGCCTACAGAATTAATATGATAAATAAATAAGGGAAACAGCTAACCTGGTTTTTTTTAAATTTATTTCATCTATTTATCATATTAATTCTATAGGCAGTTATTGGCACCAAATTCCTTCGGGAATGAGGTGTATTGGGCTAATATCATAACGGTAGTTGTGTGGTATTAGCCATCCATGAAAATGAAATGAAATGAAATGAAATGAAATGAAATGAAAATGAAAATATTCTTTATTGCTTACAACTATTACATAGTATGCAAAGGCGAGCTTATTGCCAAAGGCAATCTCTAACAGCTAACCTTAATATTAGAAAATATATTAAGAGGTAGCAAGAAACAATAAATTACTTAAAACTAAGCACCATAATCACACTTAGAAAAACATTAGATAACTTAAAACTATATAAACAGAAAATATTTGATTGATTTAATTGTTATAACATGTCAAGTACCAGGATTTTAATTTTACCTTAAAAATAGACAAGGAAGCACTTTCCCTAATAGTAAGAGGCAATTGATTCCACAATCGTGCTGAGTGAACTGTAAAAGAACCCGAATAAGCAGTGGAAGAATGTGACGGAATAAGGAGCAGGAGATTATCTGCAGACCTAAGTGGTACACCATGAAAAGAGAGATATTTGAAGCGTTCTTTAAGATAAAGTGGGGATTTGGGATCATTTAAGATTGAGTAAAGAAGAGAGAGAACATGCATATTACGCCTCTGGCGAATATTAAGCCATTTTAGTTTCGCACGATAGGTGGATATATGATCAAACTTCCTCAAACCAAAGATATAACGAATTCCATAATTAAGCCATCCATGTCAGGTCGCACAAAAAAAAAAAGGCAGAAATAATAAAAATCATTAAAAAAAGTACATCCTTTTTGTATAGGGTTACCTCTACAACAAATACAAAACAAAAGTTAATTGTTGTTAGTAAACATATTTCTCCATTCAAATGTTATAACACAATAATATTTAAATTCTCGTAAATTTTGTGTGGAAGACATTACACAAAAGGTTTTACTTTTACGCATAGATTTTCAATAAAATAGCCGAAGCATAATTTTTTTTTAAGCTTTTTGATTTACTGAAGGTTCATCACAATGTCATGACACTTTTTTTCGTAGCCTCCCTTTCTAGTTACTGAAATGTTGATAAAGAGAAAGTTGTTTAATAAAATAAACTATAGAAAAAAATATGGAGCAATGTATGTATCTTGTGACGGTGAAAGCAAACCGGTGGAGGTACATATTTTTAAAATCACCTGTATACATTTTTGGCTGTAGAACTAGGTATAGGGTTTATCATAGTTTGAAAACGAATGCGGTGTTCACTCACCTCGAGGTTGTCTGCACAGGGCGCACGACGCGTCGCGCGCGGGGTTCAACTCGTGGCCGTTCATGTCGGTGCACATGTGGGGAGAGTCGCCGCTGGGCGTGTGGCAGCTCGAGGTGCACAACGAGGGCAGATACATGGGTGAGTTCACGGACATTTACCAGGAGAGTTGTTTGAATGCGAGACAGTACCGGGAGAGTTGGGTGAAGACGATACAGTACCGGGAGAGTAGGTTAAGACGAGCTCGGACATTTACCAGGAGAGTTGGGTGAAGACAAGAAGACGAGACAGTACCGGGAGAGTAGATTAAGACCAGCACGGACATTTACCAGGAGGGTTGTTTGAATACGAGACAGTACCGGGAGAGTTGGGGGAAGACAAGACAGTAGCGGTAGAGTTGGGTGTGGACGAGATAGATGATATGGGAAATGGAGCGATTGCTTTACAATAAATATGCGAGTATATTCGAATCGGCACAATGCTTCCCCTCCTATCTTCACTAGATGGCGCTGATGATTTCGCGTATTGATCCTGTGCTAAGGCATTTTGACTGCAATTTTTGAGATATCAAATTTATTGCTGTCGTCACCAAATTCGATTTTGGTATCGGACACAATACAAAACGCTAACATATTTGATACTTTTATGTATGTAATGGTTCGTATCCGTTATCTCATTAATTTGAGTTTTAGCGACATTTACATTTAATTTGTTAGAGCAGTGGGCATGTAAACCAAGGTTCGCAGGTTCGAATACTGCTTCCGATGAATTTCACAACCAAAACTTTTTCTGATTATTTTCAAAACCTGGTTACAATGCTTCAAATGTAAATGTCGCTTAAACTCAAGTTAATGAGATAACGGTAATGTCTTATCCATTTAATACATAAAATTATCAAATATGCAAGTGTTTTGTTTTTATAGTGCCAAACTTCTGATGAAACTAAAGTTCCGTTAAACTGTTCACACTATCGTCATTTCCAAAGCTGTTATTATTTCATGGTTCATTAACACCATTGAAGTTCATTCCGGTCGCTTTATACGAGCTGTCCCAAATCTCAAAACTCATGCACAGGTCTGAATTCTTGAAAGTGTGGTATCTGAACGTACAATTGAAGCGAATGGTCCACTAGGTCGCGCCACGCTTCAGGACTGGTCCCTTATATTTTACGGCACGACCCCGCCGGCGGCCAAGAGCGACCCCATTCCGTTCCGCAAGCCGACGTTCCGCTCGAACGCGACGCGGCCGATCCCCGTCGTCACGTCGGCGTCGGGCCGCAAGCTCGCCCGCATCAAGGGCATCTCCCCGCCGAACTACACCGTCGGGCTCGTCGCCAAGCCCAAGAAGAGCAAGACCCCGAAGACGGCGCACAGGAACTCGAAGAAGGGCAAGACGCCGAGCGCGGCGCGCGCGAACTCGAGCGCGAGCGTCGGCCGGGCGGTCGTGCCCGTGTTGCCGTCGACGGCGCCCGACCTGAGCCTCAACCTGCGCGGGGACCTGCGGGATCCGCTGGCCGCGTCGACGACGGGCGCGCCGGCGTGGCACGCGCGCTCCGAGCACGGCAGCCTGCAGGAGTTCCCCGCGGACCCGCGCGGCCGCAAGATGTCGAGCCTCTTCGAGAAGTACCCCAAGATCCAGCGCATCTACCCGGCGCCGCTGCAGGGCACCGGTACGGACGACGCATGCATCGCTTCGTGTGTTCTCTCTCCTTGGTTGTAGTTCGTTTGCTGTCGCAGACTTTTACTTTTTGTGTGGTGAACGTAGATTGGATTGATGTATTTTAGGCGTTGCGTTTTTGTTTATTTTAATGCACGCAGTTTTAAGGTTATCTTTTTTCCATATTACGCGGTGTGCTACCGTAGTATTTTGGAAGAATATTACGATTATTTGACCGAATTATTTGAGGTATTATTTTGGTAGATGTTGTATTTGTAGCACTTTTGGAATTAAGAGTGTTTTTTCTAGTTTCGCTTTTTTATTGTTTTGCTCGCTGGACAAATATATTTGTAAAATTTATTTGTTTTTACTGTAACTTTTTACTTATAAGTTTGATATTATATATGTTTACTTTTATTATTATAAATATTTCTATTGTATTTTCATTATTATATTTTAACTCACTTTAGTCATAGCTATTATAAGAGAAAACAATAACCTTATTAAAAAAACCTTATCTTTGCATTTACTTGAGCTCTTTTATTAACGGTTTAATATCAGTACTTGTGAAAATAAAATCTCTATTGACAGATAAACATTTTAATTATTAATTAATATTTTAGTTTGACAATGTTTCTGTTAACGTTCTTGCATTGTTTTTTTTTATGTTACATACAACCGCTATAACATGTGTTTTATTTTGATAAACAATCTTTTGGTTCTTAACAATACATTCGAGAAAAGCTGTTGTGGTCAAGTTACTATCCATTTTAACATTACATGGTTTACTGAAATGACAATTAGTTGTTAATTTCTCTGTTTATACTGCTTTCGTCTTACTGGCTCTAATATTTCTGTGTGAATTTAATATCTACATTACTTTGGACAATTGAAGACTAAACATAACATACAATATTTTATCATGTGTTTGCAAAGAGACAACACTATAGAAATATGTTTACTTAAAAAGTAACTTTTTTTATAAATATAAATTTGAGTTCTTACATCGATTGCGAATTGATTCTGGAGGCAAAAATTTGATATTCCTCCGAATATCAAAACAATCAATATGGTATCTGTACAATATAATGTGACTTTTAATCACCTCTCCAAAATTATTGACCTGGAAGTAAATGTAACAGTTGCTGATTCAAACTGGATGGTAACATTAAACATTTTTCTTTTTTTTATCTGGAACAACATTTATGCGAGTATTCACCCTACGATCGCATGCAACGTCACCGCTCACATTTGAATTTGGAACGCTCGCAGGCGACAAGCTGACCGAGTGGGAGCTCATATTCTACGGCACGGAGACGCCGCCGCAGGAGGAGGGGGGCGGCGCGGTCGGCGCGGTGGAGGGGAATGCGCTCGACGTAGGCGCGGGCGGGGGTGGGGGTGGGGGAGGCAGGGAGGCTGAGGAGCGGGGCGCGCCGCCCGGCGACCTCACCATCGGCGTGTGGCAGGACACGCAGAAGGTACAGTCCGCGAGAAAAAACTCCAGCAAACAAGCATATTAAGTTGGTTAAATTGGATTTTTTCCAGGAATTAATTTCCGGAAAGCTGGAAATCATTTAAATACCCTCATTTGGGCCTAAATACGTGTAATCAGAGTTTGCACCCTTCCAGGAGGTGAGCATAACTTTTTAAAAAAATCTTCCCTTTATATTGTTTTTTGCTTTTTGTTGTATGTAGTGTGTCAGCCATGTTTGGTAAAGTATATTCGACATTGTCACTTGTAATTTACATTAGGTAAATTATGCATAGGCGACATTTTCCGACGCACTTTGTCCCTTTGACAGATCCGATCGGACGCCGGCGCGGGGACGGCCGACCGACGCGCCCAGGGCGTGACCTCCGGCTGTCTCGCTCACTCCTCGGAAGCGCCCCACGGCTGCATAGGTTTGTGCATCCTGCTCATTGCCATCTGCTCCGTCCTTAACGGCCGCGCGCACTCACCGGGGACCGCTTCGCCTAAATGCCAAAATGCCTTGCGCCGCCGCACGAAGGCGCGACACAGGACGCTGCGTTCGCGCCGTGATGCGACGCCAACCGCGTGTGTTCAAATCCGGAACGCTCATCTTAGCTCTGTTTTATTTTTTAACAAAGACTGTGATTATTTTGTCGTATGTAAGTTGTTACCTGAACCCGTGAGCGGTTCGTCGGTTAGTGTAGTGTTAGAGGTAAAGTTGGTAGTTTCGAGTGATGGGACGAGCTTCTATGTAGAGCTGGACCGTGGCATGCTCTGCATTCTACGACTGATGAGTAAAAGACCGCAATTTAAGTTAGTTTCCATGGTCGTTCATGGGGGTGACGGTCGCCCGAGGAGTATAGATTTGCTTGATCCGTTAACAGAGCTTCTAAAACCAATTCCGTCATTAGATCCTACTTACATTCAGTCATTGGTGTCGGTGCATTTGCAGTAAACACGTGCACGTGAACAGTGAAATAAAGTTACAGTTTCCGTATTTGTTTACAAGTTTTAGTTAACACAGAGAATTTTAGAAGAATTTGTTTTTAAACTCTTATTTTTTATTGTTTTTAAAAAAGTTGGTTAATTGAATAATAACGTTTTATTTTCGCTGATTTACTTCAATATTTTAATGAAACTGATTATTTTGTTTCACTGTGGTGTTTTTTTAAGTAACTCCGGTTGTATGAAGCACTAAAATTGTGATTTAGTAATTTATAGATAATTCCGATGTATTAGTACAATTCGATACCGACCTACGGAGCGCTATAAACATTATTTTTTTGGTGTTTATGGAATGGATATAAAATTTGAATCATCCGATTCGAATTTGAATCTGATGATTAAATAGAATGCATCTATATTTTAAACATCATGTACGTCATCTATATTTTAAACATAATATGCATAGATCGACCAACTTCATGAGCTCTTTCACATGGTCTAGGCGCAGACGTTTCCCTGAAGATGAACAAACATAAATTTTTCTGCTCTTACTACACATTTTATAGGCCTAAAATTTCCAACTTAGTAGGGTTTTCAAAAGATTTTAAGAAAGTTATCAGACGACTCCCCAAAAGTGGCAAACATTTTGGTAGAATCATTTAACCTGTGAAAAAGTGACATGCTAGTGCTGTGACTATATTTATTTCAGCGATCAAATTAATTGATTTTTTTGTTGTTATCATGGACGTTTATAAACTCTGAAACTGAATAGATGTTTTATTGAACCGAAAATTTCGCTAGATCCAGCGATATGTCAATCTGACAAACGGCACACAGAGTAAATGATGTTATAGTAAGCAATACTCTACTGCTTGCCAGTCATGGATATATAAATAAAAGGGGGATAGAGATCACATGTGACCCTTTATACAGGCCAATTAGCAAACATTTTGTGACCAACTGTTACCCAAAGTAGCTACCCTGTGATTTATCCTAAAATAAATAAAAACATCAAAAACATATTTAATCTCGAGCCTTCTGTGCTCATAGTTGGATGGTTACTAAATACAAGTTACTGATGAATTCGATTGGCTTAGTTGCAATAGGTCTTAAAAGCGTCGGTAAATCAAAATATCCTCATTTAATTTCATAAAATTCTCAATTCCTGAATTCTCATGTCCGTAGAAGACTCGCAAGATGCTATCAGCCAGGGCAGGGATGCCAAATTCATCAAAGGTTGATTCAAACTGTTTTCACATGAGGTTAATTGATCTTAGACATCGAATTCGGCATTGCTATATGGCGTCGATTCCTTTCAACTTCCAAAACGCTCATAAAGTTAGTCGATCTATGCTACTTACTCATTAAAATTACATGTCTTCGTTAAATGTGAGAACTCCTCTAACGATACTCGTGCTGGTATTAAGCTTAAGACTTGTTTAGATCAGATTCGACTGCGTTTACCTAACTTACCTAATACTAGGTATGTACTAAATGTTTAGCGTATGGTTTGAATGATGGTATGGGTATGGCAAGGGTGCTCGGGCCTTCATGGAAAGGCAATGTTATCATTCATCTCTTGTCCAATCTACAAAATGTTATAGCTATAATTGATATAGCCCGAGAGTAAATTGAATCGAAATTCTCGTGACGAACAAAAAAATAGTTGGTTAAACATTTATTCGGTATGAATATGTAATATCCTCATGTTCTTAACATTGTTTTTATTCATGTTCTAAATAAAGGATTCTATATTAAGGGCACGATAACATCGCTTTTTCATAGAACGGTTTATACATAAACTATAATGTTCGCTTGTCGCAGAAGCCGTCATGCCTCGGCAGGTCTGAGCTTGTGCGCACTTGTCTGGGCTCGTCGCTACTATCTTCCATTGCTATGAATATTGTGAAAAGGGCTGTATTTAATTAATACATGTGATAAAATTAATACGCAAGTGCAATTAAGAACATTACCGAAGTAGCATATTGTTCCTATGTCGTAAACATAAAAATATGTGCTCAACTCAAGCACATTTGATTAGTGTTTGAGAGACGAATTTCCTTTCACGTATTGAAACACTGAAGTCTTGTCATTCACATATTTTTTTGCAGTGAGTGTACCTACCGACTCTAGGTGCAAAGAATAATGCGATATGTACACATATATTTGTATATTTATAACAATGTATCTAAAGTTATAGCTAGTAAGTATGGCACATAATAATTAGATAAAAAAAATCGCATTCTGAAATATCCAAAAATGCTAGCAATATTGTATGCAGCTTCTGGTGATTGGATAAATTGAAGACATCTTTTTAGCAGTTTATATCTATCAAATGTGTGTCCTTGTTACTTAATATTTGGGTATTCTTAAAATCATAATTCTGTGTATAAAGATTCGTTTACAGCACATGATAGGTTGTTAGCCCATCTTCATAGTACATACGCTTGTATCTTTCTAACTCTACATTGCTCGGTAGACGATATATTTTACTATTTTTTTTTTTTTATTGATTGCCCGAATCCTGGTTATGTATTTTAGAGTTTTAATTGTTAATAATCTTTTTTATTGTTGCTTATTTACATTGAAATCATAATAATAAATGTCATAATAATATTTAAGGTTTTATTAGTTAGACCAATTATATTTTAGTTTCATTGACACTTGGTCCATTTATTAGAATTTACAAACATATCCATGCTAAATTAGGCAATGTCTTAAAAATATTGCTTAGGAACATATTTAAAAAATATTCTTATATTGTGGTTGTGACTTTTAGGTATTTTGAAATACCGTGGTTAGCTCAAAGGAAAGATTCTTAAATTATTTTTAACGGCCTCGTATGTTAAAATGTCACATATTGGTTAAAAACTACACTGATCTTCTGTTTAAAAAATAAAAAATTGTACAGATTTCATAAAAATCATCACAACTATTATATTTAATACAGATTTCATGAATACTGCATATCCTTAAAACAGGCAATTTGTGTTAGAATCTCAAATAAATATTTAAAAAAAAAGAGAAAGAAAAAGATTCCGACGAATTGAGAACCTCCTCCTTTCTTTTGAAGTCGGTTAAAAAAATGGGGAAAAAACTTTCAAAAATCATAAAATACCAAGATACATCCCAAAATAGTCTGAGAGGTAAAATCATAATTGTTATTTCTTGGAGCGCGTAAAATGAACCTGACCTAGTTTTCTTCAAGTTGGTTAGCGGGTTTTTTTCATATTACTGGACATGTATTAAAAAAATACCATCATATGAGCCCAAAATACTACACGCGAACTAGGTCATAACCGCTTCGACCATCGTTCATTCAATGTGACGGTAACAACTCGGGCGAGGCCTACCCACCTAGTAAGTAAGCAAAGGGAAATCACATTGAGAACATTATAGATGAGGTAAGTATTGTTTACAAAATAGGTACTCGGTCCACATTTATAAATCCTGCACGTCAAAAAGGTTTAATTTAATATCAAAGACAATTTGCATGATTACAACATGAAGGTTGACGATCTTAAAGTTGTAAATATTACTCTAATTGGTCCATTTTCTTGTCTACAACTTATTTGTGCACCAACAAGATATGTGTATACAAGCCTTGTATTGTATGCTGACGGGTCTGTTAGACAAGAAACGTACCGACCGTAAATGTTCACATAGTTTCCTTATTAGTGCGAAAAAAGTACCTTTTAAAAAATCATATATATCGTGCTGTACATTATTCCGTCAAATAAGTGTTATGGAATTGAATACATTTCGCCACGTTTTTTACAAAAAGTTTGATGTTCCACACAGATTGAGCTTTTCTGACCACCTTTGGTCCTCAGAACTTCCACCCATAACGGTTTTTCATTAAAAAAAGATGTGAGGGAATAGACGTTTTTAAAGATTTTTACTGCCTTCCTTCTGACTGCCTTTTGGGTTTTGAAGACGTTATTCAAAATGCAAAACCACAAAAGAACTAACTGCAATGAATGGTTTCTTTGAACAAGTGTTCAAAATAAAATATCTGCTTGGATCGTACCGATCTTTTTAATTTGTTTTAGTTAATACGCATTGTGCCTAGAAAATATTGTTTGGGCATTTTATTCAATATCGCTTTGGCAAAAAAAAAACCAATAGTTGTGTATTATTTCGACAAAATCATTTTGAAAATTTCAAATAACTCCATCAGTAAATATGTTTGGATCACCTAAAGGACAATGATCAAAATGAAACCGGATGCGAAGTTGTGAGTTAACAGTAATAGGCAAGTGTGACACTAGTGATGACACAATTTGATTGATCCGCGGATTCGATTAATTCAGTAAAGAAGAATGCGGAAAGAAAATAAATTATCCTGTTTGTAGCTATTTTTTTCTTGGTAATGCCGCCTGCAACAAGTAAATGATTGCATTTTGACATCAAATTTTTGACAAGCGCACATCACATGACCATGTTAAGGTGGCCCAACCCGCTCGACTCCCCATACAAACGTGGAAAGAAGATCATGGCCACATTTCTTGTCAAAGATCCTAAATTGCTTAATGTGATCGAACTAGATGTCTGATGACCATTGGCATTGTGAAATTGTGTTTAGTTTCTTAGTTATAAGGTCCGAAAGTTCGAATTTTTCGCGCGTTTTATGCAATGACTTTGGAGGTGGATTACTCAACGATAAAGTAAGAACATCTGAAGAAGATTAGTTATCAGACATAGCTTGTTTCATCAATTGTTATAATCAATTTGGTTTTTGTTAGATTTTTTACTACAGCAGTCGTGGTTTACTTTTAGCTATAAGTCGTTTTGTAATTAAAATTTTCGTAAATCTTACCAAATCATACACTATGCATATTGTCTGCTTTCTTTTTCTTTCTGTTTCTGTCTTTTTCTTTGAAACAATTAAGGTCCCAAAGCGCAATAGCACGGTTTTGTACCTTGCCCGCGAATGAGTTAGTCCCGCCGGGTTGGGTCACCTTAACGTAGAAAAACGGCATCACCTAGACGCTACACAATGGACTTTGACCAACGTACGTTTTCCTTGCAAATGCCAAGGCGCCGAGCGTGATGCGCTCTGTACATCACTGACAGATGGATGGTTATTTCCTTCTCTTTTGCTTCGCATGTTTATTACAGAGTTGGAAATTTAAGTGCTTGAGTTTTGACCTGACGGCGCCCCATCTATGATATGATCAATTTTTTGTTTATTTTTTTTTATGTTAAACGCGGCATTTGGCGCACGCCGGGACCTCTTCGGGCTTTCGCAGGATCAGCGAAAACCATGCCGTCCGGCTAGGTGCTTCTAGTTTGAAAGACCCCGGGTTGAACTTTGAGGGAAAAACTTCGGCAGGGAGTCGATTTCATAGTTTATCAACCCAATTTGTGCTGTACAATTAGTTATTACAACATTTGCTCGCTGCGATAAAAAAGAGTTAACATTATTGAAACAATTGTGTCTGAATATGTCAAACAGAACTGCGTTTTTTAAATTGTATTATCAGGTATTGAATTAAAGATGGCACCGGTTTTCTTGCCCATTCATGGCCATTGTCCTTTAGTCCTAATTTTAATTTATACGAGGCTGCCGTTTTATAGATCCGTATCGATAAGTTTTATATTATTTCGGAGGATTATTTTAGTCTACATTATTATTACTAGTAACTATATGAATTGATGTTAGAAATTTTCACAAGAAGTTCCCAAATTTATATCGAACTCCCATGTACAAATACTTGTATGTACTTAATCATTCGAACGTTTGTTTTGGACTAAATAAATCCAACTGTCTGTGCCAAGTTCTGTAAGAAAATTTCAACTGTATTTACGCATGATATAGGCAGCTGTAAATACATGTACCGTTAAGTGTTTGTAACATGTTTTTAATGTAATATGATTAGGAAGAAATAAAATAAATTCGGAAAATGAACGTCCGACCAAAGTGTGTGAAAACCTTGAATGTACTGATTAAAATTTGTAAATAAGAACTTCTGTGAACAAAAATAAAAAAATCATCCTTTCTTACTTTTGCCATTTTCATTTTTGTCCGAAACTACATTAATTGAATACAGCCTAACCACAGCACTTAACTATCCATAGAAAAAAACCTTCACCCTTACGGAGATTATGTGCTCGTAGTAATTCGTAAGTATGTATTTGCATGTATATGTTGTGTTTTAACATGGGTTGGTGGATGGCAAGGCTTATTCGACGCTTTGGATGCTTGACATGGTGGGAAAGGATAATGTAACAAAAATAAAGTGAATGGAGAATTCGTTATCACACAACTTTGCTACAAATCTGAATAGGCTTCAAGTATAGTTGAATAGGTTGTCAGCCTCAGTGGCCCAGTGGCGCGACACTTCGGCGATCGCTCTCCGAAGTTAAGCAACGCTGGGTCCGGTCTGGTCTTGGATGGGTGACCATTCGACCGTTGAGAGAGGCTGGCCGTGGTTCGGATTCCACGTTAAGCTGTAGGTCCCCTTCCTTATTTACTAGGTGGTAGGGTTTATCCCGCCCGGGTTGGTACCATCGCATTGAATGAACGATGGTCGAAGCGGCAATGAAAATTGTCCGTGTTTTCCATCCAGTTCAATGTAGCCGTGCAATATAAAGAAGGTCCTGGCATGGCACCTAGTTCCCATGTGGTGTTGGGCTAATACCATGACAGAACTTGTGGTATTAGCCATCCATGTCCAGTCACATAAAGAAAAAAGTCAAAAGTCAGTTCCCAAATTGACTCCCATCTTCCTAATGACATGAACAGTCTGTGATGATTTAGGTTTGGGTCACAATCAGTAAAATTTTGTTGGGTGGAAAACAATTAGCTATCCTTGTCCAGTTATATCAAAAAATCCTGTTGATGCATCATAATCACAATTCAAATAGGTAATCTCTCAATGGATTCAGTCATCAAAATCGGATCATCAACTCTAACGTGGTAAGTATTCATAATATTTGGTTTTGGTCTTTAACTTCGTGTGACGAATCATCATGTATTGAATGTGTTTTATCGGCGCCTGCGGGGTAGCTTTGCTTGCGTCTTGGGTCTCGGTGTCGGCAATTTCTTCTATATCGTCTATTAACGTTTACTCTTTATCTCCGCTAGAATGCTCCGACGCTATGCACTTGTTCAATGGACGCTGCTACGCCACGTGTCCGGCGCAGACCTTCCCCAGCACGGCGTCCGCGCTGCGCACCCTCGCCGGGAACGCCTCCCAAGAGCTCTCCTCCTCGCTCCTGAGGAGAGAAGCCGGCGCGGAGAACAGCAGATCCTCCGAAGCCGAGGACATGATGATGACGACCCGCGGTCCCGAGCCGCGCACCCCCAAGATATGCGAGCCCTGCCACTACTCCTGCCTCACCTGCGACGGTCCGCACAACCACAACTGTCTCACGTGCCCGCCCGACGCGGAGCTGGTCAACGTGACCTCAGCGGAGGACAACTCCGCGCTGTTCTTCTGCTACCCGTCGTCGGTGATGCCCAGGATATCCGACGGGGACTGGTACTACAAGTTGAACTTCGTCCTCACCCTCGTGCTTTTCGTTCTCCTCTCGATAGCTCTGTATCTGTTCCTGAGCTGCGCCATCAGGTGCGGCTTCTGCGACTTCTGCTGCTGCGGCGGCGACGTCGGCGGCGCCTCGTACGACAAGGTGGCACTCGACGAGAAGCAGGTGGAGGCGATGGAGATTGAGGCGGAGATAGATCGAGCGGTATTGAGTTTGAGCGAGAGTGAGTCGGAGGACGATCTCAACTTATAGCGGTTAACCGAGTTTAAGTCTGAGTACTATGGACTTGTGTATTGAATAGAGGGTACATTTAAGGTGGCCCAACCCGCTCATCTCCCCATACAAAAGGGGAAAGAAGATCACGCCTATATTTCTTGTCAGAGATCCAAAATTTTGCTCAAAATAGCTTTATTTGATTGAACTAGATGTCTGATGACCATTGGCATTGTAAAATTGTGTTTGGTTTTCAAGTTATAACGTCCGAAAGTTCGGATTTTTCGCGCGTTTTATACAATAACTTTGGAGGTGGATTAAGCAATGATAAAGTAAGAACATCTTAAAAAGATTAGTCATCAGACATAGCTTATTTAATCAAGATTTATAATCTATTTGGTTTTTGTTAGATTTTTGACTACAGTGGTCGTGGTTTACTTTTAGCTATAAGTCGTTTTGAAATTAAAATTTTCGTAAATCTTACCAAATCATACACTATGCACATTGTCTTTTTTGTGGACAGGTTGCATCTTCCTCATCACAGAGCCTGTCTTATTCTTAGAAACAGAGAAGGTCCCAGAGCGCAACAGCACGATTTTGTACCGTGCCCGCAAATGAGTTGAGGCCGCCGGGTTGGGCCACCTTAAAGTGGGCCCGTGAGCACCAAATATCACACGCCCAATACAAACGCAGTTTGATAATAATTTGAAACCCATTGTTCCAATTTACTTGATATTTGGTATCTAATATCAAGCAACAAAATGTATCCTGGGTCATTCCATAGAGAATTTTTCACAAAACAAAAACGTGCACGCACAGATATTTGTTGCGTGATATTAGATATTAAATTGTAATGAAATAGGAACAGTGGTTTTCAAATGATTAGTAAAATACGTCTGTACGGGCTAAGGTCGGCCCGTAAGCATCAGAAAATTTCGCCTCCCATACAAACGTAGTTTGCTAATAATTTGAAAACCACTATTCCAAAATACTTGATATTTGGTATCTAATATTGGGCTACAAATATCTGTGTCTGCATGCCTTTGTTTTTTCGGTAAATGTATTCTGGGTCAAACCACAGAGAAAACAAAATTCGTATGAAGATTTTCTTTTTGCTTTCATTTTATTCGGTTTGGATTTTTCAAAAAACAAAAGCATGCAGACACAGATATTTGTTACCTGATATCATATATTAAATATCAATTCAATTGGAATAGCGGTTTCCAAATGATTAGTAAACTACGTTTGTATGGGGAGCATAGCTTACGGGCCATTCTTAAGAACCCTCTAGCCACAACCAAACCATACTATCGTCCAGCCTCATTTAATTTCATAGCCTCATTACTTTCATGTAATATTGATTAGACGAATGTTTCCATGTACTGATTTGTAATTGAATATCCACGATGAAAAGTCAATATTAGTGGTTCTGATTTAAATTAATTTGAGTTTCAGCGACATCTACATTCTTCAAGCGTTGTAATCAGATTTTGAAAATAATTTGAAAAAGTATTGGTCGTGACATTCGTCGGAAGCAGGATGTCACGATCAATACGACGTTGTCGGGATAGCTCAGTTGGTTTAGAGCAGTGGACATGTAATCCAAAGGTCGCGGGGTCAAATCCTGCTTCCGACGAATATCACGACCAATACTTTTTCAAATTATTTTCAAAATCTGATTACAATGCTTCAAATGTAGATGTCGCTGAAACTCAAATTAATGAGATAACGGTAATGTCGTATCCATTAAATACATAAAATTATGTGATTTAAATGTTGAAGTTTGCGAATAGAGGGCTCTTAGTGTAAAAGTTCCTCTGAATAAAGCCCATCCAAGTGACTTAAGTTTAATCATTATTCACTTTGTATCTAAAATACAATTCCAGTACTTGAAATATTAAAAAAAAATCCAAGCCTGGTATCAAAAGGAGCACATGGGTAAAAACTGTTTATTCCAAAATCTGTGATTAATTTATACGGCTTGAAATTAGTTTCACTAGGCCTGGGTCAACAAATCTATTTTCGTAGATATGTAACTACATACTATAGGAAATTGTGACTTTTCTCTCAAGAGGTGTGCCATGCGAACAAACTATCAATTTTGTGGTGCTTGTATGTAGGTAATATTATGGCCAAGTTCTAAAAAAATAGAAAATTTTAGTGAAATAAGTTAGCATAAAATGTCTGTATGTGTGTATGAGGCAGTATGGCTACATACCCGAATGAATTGTGATATTTCAGAAAGAAAAAATTGTGCTAGATTATGGCTTGATGATTTTATTTTATTTCTCTTGATTCTTTTTTTTATGTATTTTAAAACCACAGCCAAGTCAAGTCAACCATAGTCAAGACAAAAAATATCATTCAGATTACATGCATTGCAATTGGAATTTTCATTCTCACTTTTTTGTTTATTAAAAATACTTTGTCATATTCAATAAATCTTTTTTATATTTGAATTATTGATCTATGTTTAGTTTTTACTTTTTGAAATTGCTTACGATAATAAACTTTTAAAATAACTTTAAAATGTGTCTACGTCACACTTCTGCGCACACAACTTTTTTATTTCAGCAGTAGATGTAAAAAATTTTTTTTTCTTACCAAGTTTTCAATTCTTTTCTCAAAAGTGTCATAGTTATTTAATATTATATTAACAATGTCACTCGTTAAACAAGATCAAAGATTGTAAATATACATATAAACTAATGATTAAGTATCTACAATGCTAAATTGCTCAAACTTAAATGTTAGAATAAGCGGAACTTATATTCGCATCACTCTTTTTATGTAAATATTTGCATGTAATGGTAATAAATGATTTTACAAAATGTGTTGCTCTGTTTTTATCGTGGCACCAATGTATGTATATTAAGATTTTAATAATTAAAACATGTTCCTATGAATATAAGATTATTTTATTTACTACAGAAGATTCCGACGCAGGAGCGGCGGAGGAAGAAATAGGCAAATTTTTGATACGCAATGACCGGGGTTTCAGAGAGCCTGTATTTTTAAAAAGTGCGTTACACCCGCAGCCAAATGAGGCGCTATATTTTTTTATCAACCCAACACAACACACGAAAATCATCCATACCAGGACCTGCCTAATATTAAACTTTTTCAAAAACTTTGAAGACCGCGATAATCGCTTTTAGGGTTTCTTAACCTAAGGTCCATGGCTCTTTAGGGATCCATGGCACGAGTGCTGGGGTATGAAGACAATAAATACTGCGCGTGATCTATCTAAAAAAAATTTTTCCTGTCGTGACGAATTAAAAATTTTTTTAATGCCCTCTTTTTGTTTCCTAAGTTTGGAAGAGGTCCGTCATATTTTTGAAATTTCGCAAGGTATCCTTGACTATAAAAAGGTTAAGAAACTATACACTATAACTATACATATATATACATTCACACCTACACTCTTTACTACACACTACACCACACTACAACATACTCTACATACTTCACACTCGTTTACATACACACACACTCTTTAACAGACACATCCCTATTTGAATAAATTTAAATACTAATCAGGGAAACATATAATTGGCCTAACCGTATTAGTTCATAAGAAATATTGTCTATATTTTTGTAATTTGCTGTTTGTTTTCTTTCTTAAATAAATAAATAAATAAACTCTGCATTAGATAAACCAACCATACTAAATATATGGCTTGGGAAAGAAAATATTATAATATCACTGAATTTTGATATTTATTGATAATGTCCACAAGCAAGGATTCTTGTCATTACACAAACAATTTGGGTCTCTTAAGGTGCTCGCACATAGACAATTTTTGAGGCAATGTATTGTATTGTATTGTATTGTTTATTCATCATCCATAGACAGTACACTGCACTCGGATTTGTCATATTTTAGCATTGGCCAGTTCAGCAAAACAAAACACAGCGAAGAAGAACTGGAAAGAAACTCCGCTGTTTTTTTTTCAACGTCCACTTAGTCTAAGTTTACAAAAGTGTTTGTCAATTATTTTAACAGAAACATAGGTAAAACACTAAATTCAAATGAATACACAAAAATTTACAATCCATGCCGTATGCAACAGTTCATGACAAATATCATTTTATTTGCAAAGACAATCCCCTCCAACTAATATGTTGCCAATTGGAGCAGGCCAGTCCCCACAAACAGCACCCGTTCACGAGCATCACGCCGGGCACAGCCATTACCTCTTTCAACCATATTTTAGGGAAAGAGATAACCTGAGCCAAGCGTCACCGTAAGCAAGGACTTTTAAGCGATGCACTGCTCCAGTGGCAACACAACACTGTGAAACACTTGCACATTAGGTTTTAATACTATGAGTTTTGTCATAAACTACTACTGTCAGCTGATCACATAGTTACATATCCCTTTAAATGCTACCACCTACAGACAATTAAGAGTATAATGGTTTGAGAGCATCCCTATCAATAAAGTAATAATAGATTCCTATATGAGATTTTGACCAATACCGAGAAACTAATAATGCTTAACTAAAATAAAATAAAAATAAAATTCGGGTGTATAGAGCCCTCGTCATTATTGATACGAAATTGTATCAAATCAAAATTGCTATTGCTGGGCAACTGTTGTCAAACATAGTGGAGCAATAAATACAGCAAAATACAGCAACCCTTATACATTTTCGGCAATTAACCTGGCGATATGGAGCAATATTGTTCCACATCGCTTCATACTTCGCCGTTCCGTTGTTTAATCGAATTCCCACGTATCTGTGCACATTACTCGCCACATGCGGGCAATTAGTTGCTCGATGAATCGGTCCTTACTTGGTCCATAAACCATGCTGTCAGATTGCTGGATGTTGCTGTGACGTTGAAATCGCTGCAAGTTGAGCAACCTTAGTTGCCCGGGTACCTTTATTAAGGTGGCCCTTCCCGCTCAACTTCCCATACAAACGCGGAAAGAAGATCATGCCCATTATTATTGTCAAAGATCCAATATTTTGCTCAAAACAGCTTTATTTGATCGAACTAGATGTCTGATGACCGTTGGCGTCGTAAAATTATGTTTGGTTTCTAAGTTATAAGGTCCGAAAGTTCGAATTTTTCGCGCGTTTTATGCAATAACTTTGGAGGTGGATTACTCAACGATAAAATAAAAACATCTTAAAAAGATTAGTCATCCGACATAGCTTGTTTCATGAAGATTTATAATCAATCTGGTTTTTGTTAGATTTTTGACTACAGCGGTCGTGGTTTACTTTAAGCTGTAAGTCGTTTTGTAATTAACATTTTCGTAAAACTTATCAGATCAAACATTATGCGCATTGTCTGCTTTGTGAACATGTTTCATCCTCCTCATCACGGAGCCTGACTTTTTCTTTGAAACAGAGAAGGTCCAAATAACAAAGTTTTGTACCGTGCCCGCGAATGAGTTAGTCCCGCCGGGAAGGGCCACCTTAAAGGTGCATTTGCTGCCGCGAAACCAATTTTATGATGTCATATTATTGATGTGATTTTTTTACGTAACTGGACATGGATGACTAATACCGAACTGACCCTCCGATATTAGCCTAACACACCACGTGGGAACTAGGTGCCATGCCAGGAACTTCCTTATATTGCTCGGCTACAATGAACTGGATGGAAAGCGCGGACAGTTTTCATTGCCGCTTCGACCATCGTTCATTCATTGCCATGGTACCAATCCAGGCGGGATTAGCCGTACCACCTAGCAAGTAAGGAAGGGGACCAACAGTGTTACGTGGAATCCGAACCACGGCCAGCCTTAACGGTTGAAAATGGTCACCCATCCAGAACCTAACCGCGCTCAGAGGTGCTTCCCCAGCTTATCGAATCGGAAGGCATCGCAAATTTTATTATTTATTTTTTCTTTTATATTTCTGCGTTACGCAGACTGCTACACACTGCAGGATTAATTTATATATGAGTCGAAACATAAGACAGATCCATAATAATATAATATAATTTATACTTTTTTTAATTACAACAAAACCAATACTTACACCAGAAAAGGTTTTCGCGGCGACCACTGCTGCTATATTTAACGTTTACAATGATGAATAGGTGGCATTCTGAAAGCTTATTATGCTGTTATTTTCGTGTTGTGTAATAGAAATCTTGTGTGGGTCGAAAAACTAATGAAATATTCAAAATTTCCATTTTTTTTCTCATCATAGCCTCCGAAATTATTTCCGAATTTTCTATGCTACCAATTTCTCTATTCATTTAAGTTACTTAAGAAATCTTCAGTTAAAAATTAATAAAATTATCTACTTTATTTTCATTAAAAAAAAAATAACAAGATAAAGAGAATAATACTTTAATTTCAAATACGTTAATTTTATAAAATATCAATTAAATTTGGTAGTCTTCAAAATATTTTTTCCACTTAATACATATCATGACATTAGCATGACTTGAAATAGTTGACATTCCAGGACTTCTTTATAAAGCACGGCTACAGTGATTAAAAATATGGACAATTTTCATTGCCGCTTCGACAATCGTTCATCCAATGCCATGGTATCAACCCCCAAGTGATTGGCAAGCAAGAAATGGGACTTTGGGTCGATTTTTCAATCATCAGATAATACTTATAGGACTGTTTTCGGAAATGTACGTTGGTCAAAAGACGTATAGTCATTACTGGAGAATTATTTGTTCTGTCACAATTATCTACCTGTAATTTTACTTATTATAATTTAAAATTACTATAACGGTCCATCCATTCCCTTAGTCGCCTCTTGCGACATGCACGGGAATAAATTATAATTATAGTATTATTGAATGTAGTATTCTTGACGTAGCGTGACACATTTGTCACAACTTAATTGTGAACATATCTAGAAAAACCGGCCAAGTGCGAGTCGGGCTCGCACAGGAAGGGTTCCGTACCATCGAACGAGATTTAACACAAAAAACAGGTTTTTCGTATGGGGACCCCCTTTAATTCTTATTATTTTTAAATGTTACCTATTTGTTGTTATAGCGGCAAAATAATTACACACTCTGTAAAAATTTCAGCTGCCTATCTATTACGGTTCATGAGATACAGCCCTGTGACAGACGGACGGACGGACGGACAGCGGAGGCTTAGTAATAGGGTTCCGTTTTCACCCTTTGGATACGGAACCCTAAAAAGCGGAAAAGTTTGGACATATCTAAAAAAAGCGGAAGAAAAAATATTGCTTATTATTTCCTCCACAGTCACCTCAAATTTTTCACTTAATGATGACACAGCCTGTATATAATAATCTACGTCTGGCAACATTTAGACTTAACATTCGATGTATTTATAAAGAGGGCATACTGACAGATCAACATAAAATTAAACCTCCTAAAAATAACTACAAAAAAAATCTCAATGTAATTATCATTTTGTTATGATTTGGTTTACACATTAAATAACACAATTTCTCAATTATTTTAGCTTCAGATATTCCTCTTTCACTCAAACAAATGTATCCTTTAATCTTTGTTCGCCTGTTTATGAGTGAAATAACAAATCCAATACTGCAGGTCTATTCCTGGCATTCAGTAATCAACAGCTTTTATAGCGATTTCAAAAGCGAGTTTTTCTACGGAAAACCTTGATTAATTAAATAAACTATGCTTCGGAATATTTTCGTCAAGAAAATCGCTTTGAAAGCCGCTACAAAAGCGGTTTTCTAGACTCAGGATTCCTGATTCCTGATTACGGAATGCCAGGAATACGCCTGCTGAAGTCCAAAATCTAGCTTGCAAACGAGTCTACAAAGGCGTCGAAGCGTGACCTCCGGAGGGGGACCAACCAGATGGTGATAAGGTATCCCCTACGTGGTCGAGGGGCCTCGTGCGGCCGACACAAGTTCCGCCACTGGACCTAGTTCAACGTGAGATTTGATTGGCTCGCTTGTTAGCAGAGTCAGTGTGAGCTATCGAGAAAGGGCGGGAGTGACAACCTAGACTCGTTCGTATGGGGGCGACTTTGCCACTTTTAGGTACATGCAATGGCGAATCGTTTACGAATTAGCTTACCACTGATTTTATCGAGTTAGACTAGGAGGTCGCAACAAAAATGGTAAGGATAACGTAAATGGCTGGAACTGGGATCAATGGATAAAGACCAACCCTCTGAAGCTAAATGTCTCGGTCTGCCTGCGCCAAGTGGTTGCGTTACGTAGATTAGGCGCCCGAAAATGTGCTTATGGTGACAAAAAATAAATATAATAATGGCTGCAAATAACGAAGCATAAAATATGCAGCACATACTTGCTTAGCGATTCCAAAATTGAACATTTTTTTTTGTTTCATCTCGTAGTTATAGGTGATTAGGTTATAGATATAACTTTAGATATATTTAAGTATTAAAAAAAACTGACTGGTTATTGTTGTATAATGAATAGGTATCAATATTTACAGACAATCAGTATAATCATCATTAGGTACATATCAACATCTATTTTATAGAGCCAATCTAGACAACTCAACCACTTGGCGCAGGCAGACCGACATGCTTAGCGTCAGAGGGTTGGTCTTTAACGTGTGAACATTTACCTCATCGTCACCAAAAATGTCGTTACCTCCCGGAATATAACAACTTCACAGGATGCTATTTGGTGCAACATTCGATGTTGCACGTCCCTCATTCATAAGCGAACTAACTACAGTTAGAAGTTATCCACTAACTCGTGGCTCCGCTGCCGCCATACGAATGAGTTTCAATCGGTACTCTTGTCCTTCCGTGGTCGCTTGTGTGAGCACCGAGATCACGAATGTGGGTCAGCGTGTATTGGATGCATTCCAGAATCATTGATTCGCCGGTCCAAGCGAAGATGATCGCATGAGGTCGAGGCAACGCGATCTTGGTGTACTTTTTGACTATAAATTAACATTCGCAGATCACTTAAGACACGTTAAAAGTAAGTCATGAAAAAGTATGGGTTTCGTAAGACATACGACCAAGGGGTTTCGAAACATTCGCTGCATAACAGCAATATACTGTGCTTATATGAGAAGTATATTCTGAAGAACTCGCATCAAACAAATTGAACAGGTACAAAATAAATGAATAGGATAATTGGATAGGATTTAAGTTGTAGTAGACTTAATACATTAACCCTTGCAGACAGATTGAGCCTTTTAGACATGCTGCTTCTTTACGACAATGTTAACGGACTACTGTACCCGAAGTATCAGTTGTCACCTAAATTGTCGTTTACGGCAAACCGATCGACTGGCGTTTTCAAATGTATGGAGAAATTGAAGAGCGCGCGCAGTGGGCGTTAATCGAACTAACATTTGCGAGTCCGAGTTTGATTTGACAGCTGAGTACGTTGAGTACGTTGCCGTAAATACGTCGACGTTGCCGTGTACGCCGACTCCAAGTTTTCATACAAATCGAAAGTCCGAGTTGGACTTTGACAGCTTGAAGAAGTAAAACCACAGAATATCGTGTAAAAACTTGTATGGAGTTTGACGTTTTTACGGAAAACGCCAGTCGATCGGTTTGCCGTAATTTAGGTGAGAACTCGGACTGACCACTCTGGACTGCAGTGAGCTGCTGGGAGAGGTAATGCTGAGTGCTCCGTGCTACGATCCCGCAACACATTTCCCTTCCTTAAACCATTACATGCAATAAAATACTATGTAATGCCATAAGTGTATTAGGGACAATGGCAGCCTCAGATAAATTTAATGAAATTTTCTATTTAATTTAATTTTAATTTCTTATTCTATTATTAACCTTGTATATTGTCTACCTTTACCTCAATTATATTACTACTACTACAACTCCTCGCACACTTTACGGTACATGAACTTTGCTATATGATGGTGTAAAAATATTTAATAAGCTAATAACCTGGAACCTGAGCCAACTTCGCCACTGTACGGAGAGTCCAGCGGGTCCTCCATCGGTTGGAGTAGAGCGCTGGCTCAGGACATGGAGAAGAGACAACATAAACCCTATTATCCCCAAAACATTGTGATTTCCTTGTTGTCAGAACCGTTTTCCAAACTAGGTCCGGAAAATCACGAACTTCATACGTGATACTATATGTGTATTTTTTTTATTCAATGTATGATAACTAGTACTTTTGTTTTTACAATGAATATACGTATATAACATACAATTACACCTGAACTCTATACTGTGTGGTGTATACCACACTACAATATACTCTATATACTTCACACTTAATTGCATACACACACTTCTTAATTTATTTATTTATTTATTTATAAGGTTCACTTACAGAGCAATGTGTTAGAACATTTAAAAATAAAATAACAAACAGATACATAGTATGGACACACACTCTACAACTAGTGAACACAATATGCGATTTATAATGTTGCAGCAGTGAGTGAAACGTAGATTAATAAACCAGACATATTACCACTTAACCAATTCAATAAATCAATTTCAATAAAACAAAATACGAATCAGAGAAAACATATAATTGGCCTAGCCATATTAGTTCATAAGAAATCTTGTCTATATTTTGGTCATTGGCTGTTTGTTTTCTTTCTTAAATAAATAAATACATTTCAGTAAGTATTCATCGTTTTTTATGTAACTGGACATGGACAGCAAATATCACAGCCACTGTCATGAGCCTAACATACGAAATTCGCGAAGGAATTGCTTGCCATGCCAGGATCTTACCCTTATGCGCACGGCTACATTGAGCAGCAGGTCTATTCCTGGCATTCAGTAATCAGGAATCAGGAATCCTGAGTCTAGAAAACCGATTTTCAAAACGAGTTTTTCGACGGAAACCCTTGATTTATTAAAAAAACTATGCTCCAGAATATTTTCGTCAAGAAAATCGCTTTGAAATCCACTACAAAAGCGACTCAGGATTCCTGATTCTTGATTAAGGAATGCCAGGAATAGACCCGCTGGATGGAAAACACGGACACGGGCGGGCTTAACCCCACCATGCAATTAGTAAGGGAAGAAGACCTACAGTTTTACATGGATGCCGAGACATGGAACAGTTTTCATTCATCACGAAATGCACTTATTGAACCCAGATAGAGAAATAAGTGTTGCTCGAACGAGGCGGGGATTTGAACCCATGACGTCTGGCATGCAAGGCAAGTCCACGCGCCCCTAAGCTACGAGTCGTGCAAACGCTACTTTTACACGCTATCTATTAGCGGATAAAGAATTTTTTTCTAATGAAATGTGTGCTTATTGCAAAATTCAACAACACGAAAATCATTTTCCAAATATCTTTTAAAGACCTGGGGTCTAAACATGGCTAGAAAATTTTAATATGCTTAGAAATGTATGCACTGAAATTTAAACTTCTTTCTGAAACCGTATTTTGGAGGAACCCAGTAATCAGTAAACAAAATAATTTGACATTATCTACATATACTATTTCCAACTTTATGTCATGAAATTTTAATAAAAAATATGTACGCTGAAATAACCTAAAACGTGCTCCCAATTTGTAATTAAGAGCATCCTTATACCTAAACATATTGGACCAATTTTTGCGATTAAAACGAGATAGCCAGAGCCCGACGTCGCTTAATTGGAGCAGCTCGAAATAATTCTTTCTAAATGTGACCAACCCGCATAACGCGTGAAACCGGTTTTTTTATTGTTTCATTAAAGAAATTGGGAAAAGTTAAACATGTTCTTCGCTGAATGGGTAGAGAATGTTAAGATCTTTGAAATGGTATTAAACTAAATATTAGTTAATATCAATATAAACCGCAAACTTGAAAAAGAATATATTTGAGACCTGATTTCAAACATTTTTTCCATGCATAAAATATCAATTTCTGTGACATTTTTCTTTCTGTTTTAGTAGAACGTTAGCTGGAATTATACATGTTTTTTTCATGTTCTCATTCCATAGAGATCACGAACATAACGCAATCAAACCATTAGCATTGGCTAGTATAACCATCTTAAATCGATTCCGCGCGCGTTTAGGAGCCCTTAAACCGGCTGAAAACATTAAAACAACAAGCGAGTGCTCACAGACTTAGGTTTTAATTAGACAAGCATATACAACTTTATATACATCACACGATATCGGAGAGACATAATTCGAGGTCAATATTGAGGTAAGGGTAATAATGACACAGCCAACGCCGTAATTGTGATAAGGTAATTCACACTTACGAGGTCCTTTCGGGTCACCGGGACTCATACCAAGGGCAAGGGTCATTTTACGGTCGCACTTACCGAACCCTTGGACGCGCACACGCTCTAGTTGGACACACAAAATGAGATAATTCACAATTTAGATAAACACCACAACCCTTATAAAATCCAACATCGGGCGTCAGTCTGTCGGTTTATAACTCGAAAAATGATTCAACCGATTTTAATACCGCCTTTACCCACGTATATCTGGATTTATTGATTCAGAGGCTAAGGGAAATTAAAACTATTTATTTACTCGGCAGAAATGCCCAGAAGTTCAAGAAAACTTCGGGGAATATGTGAGCGATATGCCAATTCGCAAGGACTCAGGTATAACGCCGCCAAAACGGAGGTGCTGGTTTTCCGCCACGGTAGGGGCCCGGAGACCGTCCCGCTGGTATGCCTTTATGGCTGTACACCGATATTTGTTGATAAGTTCAAGTATCTAGGGCATATTGTAACTGAAAGGTTGCATGATGATCTGGATATTGGACCACAGCTACGTTCACTGGCAGTCGTGGGGAATATATTGCATGGTGCTCACACGAAGTCAAAACTCTATTGTTTAAAACCTGCTGCCAGTCACTGTACGTGTCAATTGTTGGGTGACTACACTCAAGAAGCGTACAACACCCTGTGAGTGCAGTACAACAATGCGTTTCGCTATCTGCTTAGACTGCCCAGGTACAATGGCCTCGGGTATGTTCACAGAGGCGAGGGTGAACAGTTTTGCTGCTGTTATCCGGAAGCGAGTGGCTGGCTTCCGGCACCGTTTATTCTCGACTGTGGTCAATCCGAGTGCTCACCTAAATTGCCGTTTACGGAACTTCGAATTTATGTAAAAATGTTAAATTCCGTACAAGTTTTTACCAGACATTCGGTGTTTTACTTCTTCAAGCTGTCAAAGTCAAACTCGGACTTCCGATTTGTATGAAAACGCGAAGTCAGCGTAAACGGCAACGTCAACGTATTTACTGTGACTGCACCTATGGAAGGTGGGGCTGGAAAATATTCAGATTTTGGTCTCAGCTACATCGTCCATGAAGCGGTCACTGCTGTCGGGTTAATGATTTTTTTTTGATAAAATTGTATTGAAAAATTTACATTTTAATAATATTTTATGTCTATATATTTGTATTTTTTTCTATTGCCAATGTAATTGTGTCTATTGATTTCTTGTCTGAAATAAAAAAAATATCGTTATTGTTATTATTATTAATAATAATATTAATATTCAATAAAAATATCATTATTAATAAATATATAATATTATTATTCATTTATATTAACCTCACCCTGGGTTCTTTAACCTCCATGATAAAACACCGAGGCGCTGCGCCAATGGGCTACCGAGGACACGAAACGTCTTACATGACGATAGAAGACGATTATTTAACTAGACAAGAGTGGCTTTTACCAAACCAACTGTCGTGACATTAGCCCAACACGCCAAATGGGAACTATTGTGTGACATGGTGTGAGGACGCAGGGACTTGCCTTGCATGCTAGAGGTCTGGGTTCAAATCCCCGCCACGAATGAGAGCTGCTCCATGGTTCAGAATCACGGGAACCATCTACTTTCGTGTTCGGAATACCGCCCTTCATAACCTACACGTCCCCCCCGGGATGGATCCATCGCATTCAATGGGCTGAAATAAAATTACTGATTATTCTATAATTTAGGGACGAAAGAGTAGATAACCACATATTGGCCCTAGAAGCTCGTCTGAGGTTTCGAGTCCTCGGTAGGTTATTAATTCATTGGTAGGTTGTTTAAAAAATACATTGAATACAACATACTATTTTGTTGCATACAGAATAAATTAAGTTTCCTGCAATAAATCAGCACCATAAATATAATTTAAAAAATCTGCTAATGGTATCTAAGAAATGTCTAAGTTTCCGATACATTACCGCTAATAATAGTTTACAATGCGCTGTTATACGCACACACACACATAGGTCACTAAAATAGGCTATTTTTAATGTTTTTTTGCAAAAAAATATGCAATAACTTTCTTAAAAAAATATATAGCAATGTGAGGATTTCCATAATGACACATTCTTAGGCCGAATCAACCCCTACGAGATATTAAATACATTCTAGCAATATCGCTATATCTGGTCTAATTTGTACCGCCGCTGTGGGATCGAAATACATTATACCCTCCATCCACCGAGAAAATCTAATAAATGTAAAAGATGAAAAATACACGAAGCTAAAAGCGATAGTCTAAACGGATTGATTCGCAGCGCTGCGCGATCAAAAGGCGCACCGCACCGTCCCCCCGGAAGAGGAGCTCCGTTTCATTGTAGGCCTCCGTAAGTGGGCACTCACGCGGGCTTTATTGTGGCAGCGACCGAGCGGAGTGGTTTCCCAGAACCCGCAGCCGCCTCGTCAACGGCCGATCGCGAACTCACCGGGGTCGGACCTGTCACTTGGCGGCTGGACGACGTTATTGTTCCGAGTTCGATTATGACTTGAGTACAGATAGCTCTTTGATGAGCTGATGAGGGCTAAGTCAGTGAACGAAAGTGACCGATTAAGCCCTCAAGATTAGCGTGTTGAAGAGGCAAGATGGCTCGTGCTTCTAGTGGGGGGCTGGCCTGCTCGAATTGGCAACATGTTAGTTGGCGGATATGGTCTTTGCAACCAGTGGCGTAGCATGGGGCGGAAGGTGCGGTCCACACCGGGCGGCACTTTGATGGGTGCGTCATTTCACATGTGACAGAAAAAATGCGGGTAAAACGGCATATTTTATAATCAATCACAAAAATAAGAGGGCGGATCCCTAATTTGTGTGTGTATGTAACGTACCATCGCATTGGATGAAAATATGGTCGAAGCGGCAATGAAAATTTTTCCGTGTTTTCAATCCAGTTCAATATAGCCGTGCTCATAAAGGTAAGGTTCTGGCATGGCACCTAATTCCTTCGGGAATGTGGTGTATTGGGCTAATATCATAACGATACTTGTGTGGTATTAGCCATCCATGTTAGGACGCATAAAAAAAAGTCATCGAAGGCCGTTGGCCTAAACGTTGGTTAAGCAAGAGTGGACGCTATCCTCCTCCGACGTCTACTTACGTACATAGGCTTTGTCTTGTGTGCGGAACACTTGCCGCCAACCAGTAGCATAAACAATGTTGTGTCGAGTGACATTGTCAAAATAAACCCACACCATAGACAAATCTCGACATAGAATATGTTTTGTCTATTTGTAAGACCACAAATAAATTTAATCCTACTTACGATTTGACGTTTGTTGAATATAATTTTGTCACCACCGGGAGGGTGTGTTAAATTCTCTGTTTGTTCGTGTTACGAATATGTGCGTATCTAGTGGCAATGGCACAGGCGTTTATTAACGTTTTTTTAAAGTTCCTGTGAACAAAACGGTGGGTGTTGCCACTTTATATCAAGCTTAACCCTCTACCTCGACAAATTAATCGCACTTTCCGTTTGTGCTATCACTCGACTAAAGTTCTCATCTCTCTAGCTCGAAAAGTATCCACTTTCATTTGTGCTCCCGCTGCTGGTATTGGTTCGGTAGGTGTAAACAGCAGCGTGGCTTCATGAACCCGTTATATCTTCGATCTACGTATTACGGGAGGTCACGACATTTTTGGTCACGATAAGGTTCTGAATCTGGGTTCACAGCTTAGAGACCAACCCTCTGATGCTTAATATGTCGGTCCGCCCGTGCCAAGTGGTTGCGTTATCTAGATTGGATATATAAAATAGATGTTGGTATGTACCTCCCGATAATTATACTGATTGTCTGGAAACATTGATACTATGGATACAATAACCAGTCGGTTTTTTAATTAAATACTAAAATATACCTAAAGTTATATCTGTAATCTAAATCGCTTATAACTACGAAATTAAACCAAAGATTTGTTCAGTTTTTGCATTGCTAAGCATGTATGTACTGCTACTTTCATGTTTCGTCATTTTTTGTCACCATAACTACTTTTTCAGGCGCAACCACTTGGAACAGGCAGACTGACACATTTAGCATCAGACGGTTGGTCTTTATCCCGTGAACCCAGTTTCAGCCGTTTACGTTATCGTTACCATTTTTGTCGCGACCTCCTAGTCTAACGATTAAAAGTATGTATCATTTACATAATCAGTCACAGAAATATATTTGAAGAGGTGATTTTATTCTACCTCTGATGCAAGAACACTATTTTGTTTCACCCTAAATGGAATGACAGCTTTAAAACTTTTCAAATGCAATCTTAAAACTTTTTTGGATTTTACTATGTGCTCCGGCAATAAAAAAGTTTAAAAGTGTCAGCACTCCGTTTTTTCTCGTGCATGTCAATCGACTTAGGGATTTGTCTGTAGTGGTTCGGATTCCATAGGTCCGATAGCCCGCCTTGACTAGCATCATCGCATTGAATGACAGATGGTCGAAGCGGCTACGAAAATTGTCTGCTTTTTCCGTCCAGTTTAATGTGGCCAAGCAATAAATGTAAGGTCCTTCCATAAAACCTAGTTTTCATGTGGTTTATTTGACTCTTGACGGATGAAAAAACCGGCCAAATACGAGTTGGACTCGCACACAGAGGGTTCCGTACCATCGTACATCATTTAACACAAAAAAATCACGTTTTTTGTATGGTGGCCTCCTTTAATTTTTATATTTTTTTATTTTTACCCATTTGTTGTTTTAGCGGCAAAATAAATACACGCTCTGAGAAATCTTCACCTGCTTACCTATGAGATACAGCCCTGTGACAGACGGACGGACAGCGAAGGCTTAGTAATAGGGTTCCGTTGGCACCCTTAGGGTATGGAACCCTAAAAATACAGCTTCGTAGTATTGTTTAGACAAAACTGAAATACGAAAACATGACATACGATAAATACATTTTCGGGATTGGAGAATTACAGGTGTTGAATTTCTTAGAGGCTGTACCGGGACCTAACGACATTTTCACCGCTGTCTCGGGGTCCTTTATTGAATAATTAGATTTATTATAGGAAGGCGGGGACCACTCACTTCTCTTTTGAGCTGACTTCTTCCAAGTACCGACATTTATTTTAATCATACGCAACCATTAGGAGGAGTGAGAAAGTCGTCTTTTGTTATATTTTCTCCGGACAGCGTTCAGGCTATTTGCCCTAATGGAATTGTATTTTCATAAGGTCGCGAAAATAATTATTTTCTCAAGAAAAAATAATTCTTAGCTACCGCAATGAAAACGGGCAGATCGACGTTCTAATAACGTTAAATTTCTTTGCCTCTGGACGTTTATTGTGGTGGAAATGGATTCAATTTCAAACCACCATTTTGGAATGTTTTCATAAAATAACAGAGGCAAAGTCATCAGACAAGTAATTTTATTAAAAAATATGTTTTACGACTACCTTTAATAATTTCATTGAGTTATTTATTTATATTAAAAGCATTTTGGAGGTGCGTTTCTCTTCATCATCATGACAGGTTGTTGTTTGAAACACATTCCTTCACATTATCACACCGTGTGATGTGGTTTAGTAGAAAACTAACTTCGTAGTGCTTACTTCGATAATAAAATATGATTACATCAAAATTGTCGCTGACTCATTTAGAAATCTATCTTTAAACATACTGCAAATCCAAACATAGGGATATTTTTAAACCCGCTGTTTTCTTTATGCAACCTGACATGGATTGCTAATACCACATGACGTTATATTTTTATTTATTTTTTATGTGACTGGACATGGATGGCTAATACCACACCTTCTGTCATGGTATTAGCCCAACACACCACATGGGAACTAGGTGCCATGCCAGGACCTTCCTTTTATTGCACGGCTACATTGAACTGGATGGAAAACACGGCCAATTTTCATTGCCGCTTCGACTATCGTTCATCCAATGCGATGGTACCAACCCGGGCGGGATAAACCCTACCACCTAGTAAGTAAGGAAGGGGACCTACAGTTTAACATGGAATCCGAACCACGGCCAGCCTCTCTCAACGGTCGAATGGTCACCCATCCAAGACCAGACCGGAACCAGCGTTGCTTCACTTCGGTGAGCGATCGCCGAAGTGTCGCGCCACTGGGCCAATGAGGCTGACAATTATATGACGTTCGCAGTCTATCCCTGCTATCTCCTTTGTCTATGATCTTATTAAGTATCCTCTTTTTATACTGTAGCCAGAAATTATTCGACACCTGAGTAAGAACTCTTGTTGTTATGGTAACGTTTCTTGTTCTCCATCTAATTCAATATGTATATGCTCAAGTGAATGTACTGTACTGATGTACTGTTTCTATGTCTGGCTCCTTAAAATCTTATTTCATATCCAAAAGCTCGATGTTTTACTTTTAAACGTATGAATGCCTAATCTTATTCGTCAGGCATCGGTAAGGTTCCAAACAATGGTTTGATAGAGCCTGCTGATTCAGTCTCATTACGTCGAATCGCTTTGAATCCCGTTCAATTCCCATTGGGTACCGCCGCAACAGCCACCGTAAGGTTTAATAGCCGATCCTGAAAACAAATGGTACCTTGCATTTGATTGTATTTTTACATAGACGAGTAATTAAATGTCAACTTTTAAAACAGAATTGCAAAATTGTGCTTTCCTGCGTTTAAGATATTCTTATTTTGCATCTTAGATCGCAGAAACATTTTCTTTTTCCACCAATTTGGTTCTTCGCTTTTTATATTTAGTAAAGACAAACGAACGGAAAATATCCGATCCAACAAATGATTCCTGAACGTATTGTAGCCACTTGTGGCCTTATTTTTAGTTTCCCTGCCATCCGTGGGATACCTTCTTTCTTGCCGCGCTGTACTGCTTATCGAAAAAAAAAACCATTCGTCCTGATTCCACTCTCGGCCGACAAAGCCAGATAAATCCATTCAATTTCGTAGCAAATAATCCACATCACCCTCTGAACATATCCAAACAGGGTAACACGGCGCACGAACGTCGATTTCCCGTCAGATTCGATCTCTAATCGAGGGTAGGCACATTACGCATTCAGGCAGCACCGCTCTCGCGATATCGCCCGTGTAGAGGTTATATTGGGCGCAGTTAAACGCACCGCGGGCTCCATGCGTGGCGTATGGGGCGTGGAGGGGTTACTGTGGAAAGCCAACATGACAGCTAGGGCGCGAGAAATGATAACTTTAGAGTAACAGCAGTAATTAAGCTGATTTCTCAGTAATTGCAGTCAATATACCTTAGCTTATAATTAATACCCGAAATCAGCACCATCTAGTGGTGAACCTCCGGGGTTGTCACGGTCAGATGGAAAACGACCTGTCGGTATGACTCTCGTTCCATGGCAACGGGGAATGCCACATGCGTTGACACATTAGCACCCAGTCACGTAGGTGTCTCCTCGCGCTCATCCGGTTCTGCGGCAGATACTGCAGATAAGATAAAAAAATATGATTCCCTGTTACCCCAATTCGAATTCTTGCCTTTTGCAGTGGAAACCTTAGGGGCACGGTCAAACGAAGCATTGAAATTTGCAGACTGACTGATAGTCCGACTCGCACTTGGCCGGTTTTTGTTGTGAGGAAGGGCCCGTCCTTGCGTAGTAATATTTATGTCAATGGGTAGATCCCCTATCCCCTAAGCATTTGTCAATTGGAATGAAATCGAGAAATTAGTTGGTTCACGAGATTGTCTGGATAACTCAGCCCAGCGGTGGCAAGTTTGTGTGCTGCTTTAGACGAACGTCCAGATTAAACATTTTTCTATGATTATTTTCAAAATCTGATCACATTGCATCACACCACCATTATGATTTAAAATTTAAGAATTAAAACTCTCTTGCATACCGATGGACGGACGACAGGTGACAAACCTCTAGCAACTGCGTAAGTCGTAAAACCAAAAACCGTATCCCTTGTCTAACTCATAGTAACCCATACGACATGCCCTGGAACAAAGGCAGTAAGACCGACATGTAATCCCGTTGGCACTCAGCAGGCAGAGAGATTATCGGCGGATCCTTGGGGACTTCCAGGATTATACAAGTTTCACCCTCCCCCCTGACCTCTTGTACGTTCGCCGGATAGTTCCCTGTGATGTTCAGATGTTTCAACCGGAGGGATGGTCCAGTTTTTAACTTCAAAGGAATGGTAGACGAAGAGATCAACTCACAACATGTGTGTATATTTCAACGGGTAAGCGTAAGTAAATATACTTTTTCGTACTAAGCATGTACGTCGCTTATTCCAAGGAATGTGACATGTATGTTTGTATAATCGACCGTGAAGCAAGGACACATTAATTAAAGAAAGATCCCTATAAAAAGAACTACTTTACGAATATACTGCAAGGTTGGACCCGAACCAGCAAAACATACCATTCGCAGGTATTGCGTCTAACCATGTGCGAGTCCGACTCGAACTTGGCCGGTTTTTTCTGTCTTCAACACTTGAATGCGCGATAAATGAACATTTTGGTTATAGTCAAATTGTATATTCTGTAAATATAATTTGGCGCGAAACCGCACCGATGCAACGTCATGACCGCCATATTTAAAAATGTATAATACATTCGAAAAAGTGCACATTTTTGTTTTCATAAAAGATTTGAGATTCGAATTCAATTAATATTTTTGTGTCCTGCATTCTAAATTCAAACGTTTTGATTAATTTAACAGACCCTTATAAACTGACGTACAGAGGTACACGTGGAGTAACATATTTCTATAAACAACATGTTAACCTTCTAAACATTTCAATGTTCTCGCTACAAACGAGTTCAATTAATTGAATCACCCTCAAGAAAGGATTAACCGACAAAAGAAGCAGAAATGCTCGTTTCACAGGAGGTATTCACGATGCGAACACAACAATGGATAAAGAGCAGTTTGTGTCCCGCCGGAAGGCTGTACGCGGCGGCGGCGGCAGGAAAGGAGCTCCCTGCGCACAGGAAAGCAGCATCCTGCGCACGGGAAGGAAGTAATTAATGAGCTCGGCGGGTACAAGGACCGCGGGCGAACAAACAGAGGGGAAATACATATTTTTCGTGTCTCGTTATAATAATAACAAAAATTTAGGTCGTTTTAACATTGTGCCATATATCTTTCATTTACTATTTTTTTTCCTCCCAGAATGCGTTCGAAATATAGGTTAGGTTAGGTTAGGTTAGGTTAGATCTTAGATCTTTTAAATTTATATTAGTTTTTCTACCATAACTACACAATCTTTACTTTTCATCGCCTATACCACACATTTTTAGGGTTCCGTACCCAAATGGTGCAACGGCACCCTATTACTAAGCCTCCGCTGTCCGTCCGTCCGTCCTTCCATCCGTCCGTCCGTCCGTCCGTCCGTCCGTCCGTCCGTCCGTCCGTCCCATCTCGTGAACCGTAATAGGTAGGCAGCTGAAATTTTCACAGAGTGTGTATTTATTTACAGTAGCTACCTCCTGCAGTACGAAATTCGCCCTCTATTAATGCGTTCAAAAAAAATCTTAAAGCTTTCTTTCTTTCCTAATTACGTCTTTACTTCCCCCCCCCCCCCCCAGTTTTCAGTTAATTTTTATTCCTATTGGCAATACATTTGTTTGTTTTTTTTTCCTTAATTTTTGAGATAGTGTTAAGTATCATACTTTATTTTCTGTTTCTATATTATATAAAGTGTTTATATATTTATATTAATGTATATTTATATTTATATGTATATAAGTAGTTGGTATATTGTGTATAATATTTGTTGTAGTAAATTCATTTGTCTCTATAACTGCCACTCGCACTACTGCTCACGATACCCAAAGGTAGACTGGTAGAGAATGCCCCTGGCATTAAGTTGTACCTTTTGCCCGAATTTTGAGTGCAATAAACATATATAAATAAATAAATAATATTTTGCGGCAAATTACAACAAATAGTTAAAAGGGGGATCCCATTCAAAAAACATGATTGACTTTGTGTGCGAGTCCGACTCGCACTTGGCCGGTTTTTTTTATGTAAATGGACATGGAGGCTAATAACAAACCGACCGTCATGTTATAAGTCTAGCTCACCACCTGACGCATGAACTTAATTGCTTCAAAAAAGCTGGGTGTCCTCAACACGATGCGACGAGACGCTGATACAGTGAATGACTGAGCTTTACAAAGCGCACGCAGGTCTTGCGTCTTAGCCCCGGTTGCACGAAGAAACGGCTGAGTTAATCAATGTTCAAGCACGTCACTTTTAGTGAACCGCATAGAGTTCTTCCATATTGTCCACACAATATCAAAATCATACTTTGACGTTGATTTTGATTTTTTGTTCTTTCGTGCACTCGGCCCTTAGTCGGACGGCTCAGATAAGCATCTGATTGACTCCCTGTACTCGATGCATCGTCGGACTGCTACTCCGAAGGGATGTTGGGTCTCTATCTGTGTTATACCGTCTTTACTATGGACATTATTCCTCGGAGCTGCATAAAGCTGTCCCTCCGTCCCCTTTCTACCTTCGCTCAACGCGGAATAGGTAGAAAATGTACAAATTCACAGTCGAAATTCCACAAATAAGAACCGAATTTACCCTTTATCTACAGGACCGGTAAACTATTGGATGACGAAGTATTTCCCTCAGGGGTTCTTCAAACTTGTCAGTCAGTCAGTCAGTCAGCGTGTTTGCGTCCACTGCTGGACATACGCCTCTCCAATATTTCTCCAGTCCTCCCGGCCCTCATCGGTACGGAACCACTGCTTTCCGCCGACGCACTTGATGTAAGTTCAAAAGTCTGTGGGAGTCGACGGCTCCTCTTATGTGAGAGCCTGGCGTATACAGGGTGTTAACGGAGTTATGGTCCAAACGTTAACCGCGTGTTCCTTGGCATATTTGGAGCAAAAAACCGGCCAAGTGCGAGTCGGACTCGCACACGAAGGGTTCCGTACCATCGTAAAAAAAAAACAAAAAAAAAAAAAATTTTGTATGGGAGCCCCCTTTAATTTTAATTATTTTTTAATCTTACCCATTTGTTGTTGTAGCGGCAAAATAAATACACACTCTGTGAAAATTTCAGCTGTCTACCTGTTACGGTTACTGAGATACAGCCCTGTGACAGACGGACAGACGGACGGACGGACGGACGGACGGACGGACGGACGGACGGACGGACGGACAGCGGAGGCTTAGTAATAGGGTTCCGTTTTCACCTTTTGGGTACGGAACCCTAAAAAGGTAGATAACATTTTTTTGTACGACTGAAAAAAAAATTGTCATCCGTCAGTAAATAACTACACACAAAATGTATGGGGAGGACGATTTTTTTTCAGTCGTACAAAAAAAATTTATCTACCTTTTTTGCTCCAAATATGCCAAGGAACACGCGGTTAACGTTTGGACCATAACTCCGTTAACACCCCGTACATCTTTCAATATTGCCCCCTAGGTATTCGTGCTTTATGTATGTAACTTGTACTCTTGTGTTTTTGTTATTTTTTCAACAGAGACTGTATGTAATTTTTAAAATATAAATTAAAATATATATATATATACGCTATAACTCGCGTTAAACATTAAACAATGCTTTCTTTCGTCCCAACTGCTTCCAATATTCCAGAGTAAGACTTTGCGCATAAGACATCAATTAATTACGAATAGCGAACTTATTTCCCGTGTGCGATGTATCAAGGCAGTGTTATCCCTCAACTTTTGCTCGGCCCGGAAGTTAGTTCGTGCCTTGTTAGGGGAAAGTTTGGGAAACTGTAGACTTAACGATTTCACTTACAGAGCACGTGTAACGGATAGTTCCCCGGAATTCGATTCGGAAAACAGAATATGATCTCTAAAATATATAGAGAAATTGGTGGATATGTTTGTACATGTTGCTTTAATAATGTTAATTTTTAGTTTTTAGGGTTCCGTACCCTGTCACAGGGCTGTATCTCATGAACCTTAATAGATAGGCAGCTGAAAATTTCACAGAGTGGGTATTTATTTGGCCGCTATAACAAAATCGGTAAAATAAAAAAATATAAAAATGTAAGTTAATACAACATACAACAAAAGTGATTTTTTTGTGTTAAATTTATTACTATGGTACGGAACCCTTCGTGTGCGAGTCCGACTCGCACTTGGCGGGTTTTTATGGTACTGGATATTATGAGGAGCTATCTTCCCGTGATAGATCGGATCTAGCTACCCCTTCTCAAGGAAAACCACCAGGTAGAGTACAATATTCTTGTAATGAAAATATTAACAAATGTATTTCAAAAACAAGTATAAAATTAATATTTAATCGTTTTGGCGGTTCACCATGAAGAACCAAGCGGTACAATCTCAGTAGAAAACTCGGCAGTGGTCGCATCATTTATGTATAATGTTTGGATCTTTCAAAAGATTTTATGTAATCACACCATTCCTAATGACTGAACCATGGAGGTGAAATGAACTGAACCGGTTACGACGAATCATGGCAGATATATATGATATACGCGTCGTGGATTACAACATGAGTTTCCTTTCACGCTGGAAAACAAATCACGCCATACTCACTCCAAAATGTCCAGAGCACTATTACTAAATCTATTAAAAAAGCAACATCTGGCGTCTGCCTTTCCGTCTGTATTTAAGTCTGTCTGGTGACTTTTAATTTGAGAACAGTATTTTCGTCTGATTGGCACATCATTCCTTCGCGAATGCGGTGGGTTGGGTTAAGTAATGACAGTCGGTATATTAGGCATCCATCTCTAGTTACATAAAATACTGTTACTCTGTTTTTTAAATAAATACTTTTACACGCGACAGCTATGTTCATTTTTATATATAAATATTAATTATCTATAGATTCACTTAACAAAATCCTTTCGAAAGCTTTTCCGTAAGTTTATTTATTTATTTATTTATTTATTGGAAGGAAAAATTACAGCTAACAAAACATCAAATGCACAAATTACAAGAAAATAAGAAAGTAGCCTAACAATTTTTCACAAATAAAAAGTAACTTAATTTAATTAAAATTAAAACGCTCTTAAGGCGGGCCATCCCGCTCAAATCCCCATATAAACAGAGAAAGAAGATCACGCCCATATTTCTTGTCAAAGATCCCAAATTTTGCTCAAAATAGCTTCATTTGATCGAACTAGATGTCTGATGACCGTTGTCATTGTAAAATTGTGTATGGTTTCTGAGTTATAAGGTCCAAAAGTTCGAATTTTTCGCGCGATTTATACAATAACTTTGGAGATGGATTACGCAATGATAACGACAGAACTTCTTAAAAAAATAAGCCATCAGACATAGCTTATTTAATCAAGATTTATAATCTATTTGGTTTTTGTTAGATTTTTGACTACAGCGGTCGTGCTTTACTGTCGTTTTACGTCGTTTAACGTCGTTTTGTAATTAAAATTTTGGTAAATTTTACGAAATATTACACTATGCACATTGTCTTTTTTGTGGACATGTTGCATCTTCCTCATCACGGAGCCTGTCTTATTCTGTGAAACAGAGAAGGTCCTAGAGCGCAACAGCACGGTTTTGTACCGTGCCCGCCAATGAGTTAGTTTTGCCGGGTTGGGCCACCTTAATTAAAATTAACAAAATGTGATTGCAAGGGTGTGTGTGTGTGTGTGTGTGTGTGTGTGTGAGAGAGAGAGAGAGAGAGGAACAGAGGGTGGGTTATCTGTGATTTTAAGTGTTAACCAAAATAATGTCAATGAGAATAATATAAAAAATAAAATATAAAAAAAGAAAACAAAAAAAAAATTAACACAAAATTGCTTTACATTTATTTAATATTAATTATTAATTAATCCCCGGTCAAAGACCACAATACCTGTTTCTTGAAAGCAGGCTTTGTGCTACAAAATAAGTCAATGTGTCCAAATCGTTTGTTACAAGTATCACAAATTCTAATTATTGTAGCATTTTTCGTGTATTTTTTCTGACATTTGGGTATGTTAAGTAAATATATGGTTTACGAGTGCGACGGCTTGGGACATTAAGTTGAATCATATTAACGAGGTCCGGGAATAACCACCGTCAAAGTTAAAAGCAACGTCCAAAGCATTACCTATTTAGACTAACCCTAATTTAGAGGTTGTAGCATTTAAATATAGTCAACAATTTAAGGCGGCGATAGGAGCCGATTGCGTTTAGTTTGAAACCGTTTTGAACAATTATCCACTATTCTCCCTTTAGGTTCAACAATAACGTTTCAACAATAGCCGTTCACGATCTCCAAGTATTCCGTAAGCCATTGAGAGGATCGCGATTTCTGTGGACGGAAAGCGCCCTGGAGACAACGCAGTCCCGGGGAGTCCCAAATACAATCACGGACTCTGCCTTGAATTTAAATGGACAGCGCCGAGGATTGATATCCCGGAGGAGTCTCGGGACGCGCGTGACCCCCCCCCCCCCACCCTGCACCGCCACTCCGCCCCTGTGAGAGGACATCGGCGCTTCGCTATATCCACAGTCACAGACACTAAATGGTGAAAGAATTCACGTTGTGCACTGAAACAAGAACCGTCTTAAAATCTTCGTCACATCCGTCTTAATCATATCATATTAGGTTTCTATCTTTGGTATTTTGATATGATTTCACTAAACAAATCGATTAATTTAGATTAAAATTCATCTTTAAAGTTATTTACCTTTAGGGCAAATAAAACATAAAAAATAATGCTGAGAACCCGAATTAATTAGCACAAATTGGCTTTCTTCTTTATTCACCATTAATTCATTTATTAACATTTTAGGGTTAAGGTGGGCCCGTAAGCATCAGAAAATTACGCTCCCCATACAAACGTACTTTTCCACTATTCCAATTTACAAACCACTATTCCAATTTGCTTGATATTTGGGACTTAATATCAGGCAATAAACATCTATGTCTGCACGTGTTTGTTTTTTCGAAAAATGTATCCTGTGTCACACAACAGAAAAAAGAAAATTTGTATTAAGATTTTCTTTTGCCAGTTATTTGACGAAGAATATAAATTACCAAATATCAAGCAAATCGGAACAGTGTTTTTTCAAATGATTAGTAAACTACGTTTGTATGGGGAACATAGCTTACGGGCCGTTCTTAAGTTCGTTCAGTCCAAGGATATCGATCGTTATTCGAACCGGCCTAGCGTATGCTTTACTAAGCACATTTCCGGCTTGTTGTATTACTGCCTTTGACACGGATCACCGTATCAAATAATGTGCTTTCAGCTTTTTTCTTGTAGCACAATTGCCTGTCTAGAAACTGGCATGGCACCTCGATTGAAAGGTAAATTTGGCAGCTTCTGATTTCTCCACTGAGTCGTTTCCATCCTGTGTCTGTCTACATAAAGAAATAAGTAACGCAGATTTCTGTTCAAAGGTTTTTCTTTCCGAAAAAAAAATAAATTAAAATTTAACTATTGTCCATGTATATTCAATGGATTTCCAGGATCTAGGAACATTTTTCGTTGAAATATTTAGATATTTATCATTCGGTAGCATTGGATTACAATGGTTGAAAAATCCCGCTGTCCTCTCCGCAGCTGTTCGCTTTAGGGCTGGAAATATGAAATTGAAAAGAGCGTGTTCTTAGTTCGAAACGTGAAAATACACCACCGGCGAGGGACACTCGAGGACCAATACAAGGACTCCGTACTGTAGGCGATAGATTATTGCTTGCAATCAATCTATTTTTTGCAACCTGACATGGATGGCTAATACCACACAACTACCGCTATGATATTAGCCCAATACACCACATATTCGAAGGAATTAGATGCTATGCCAGGACCTTCCCTTTATGTTGTCAGCCTCGGTGGCCCAGTGGCGCGACACTTCGGCGATCGCTCTCCGAAGTTAAGCAACGCTGGGTCCGGTCTGGTCTTGGATGGGTGACCATTCGACCGTTGAGAGAGGCTGGCCGTGGTTCGGATTCCACGTTAAGCTGTAGGTCCCCGTCCTTACTTACCAGGTGGTAGGGTTTGTCCCGCCCGGGTTGGCACCATCGCATTGGATGAACGATGGTCGAAGCGGCAATGAAAATTTTCCGTGTTTTCCATCCAGTTCAATGTAGCCGTGCAATATAAGGAAGGTCCTGGCATGGCACCTAGTTCCCATGTGGTGTATTGGGCTAATACCATGACAGAACTTGTGGTATTAGCCATCCATGTCAAGTCACATAAATAAAACAAAAAAAAAAAACAAGATATAACTCTAGCTTCCATGTGAAATTAGCAAACATTGAATCGAATCCAAGCACCCCAAGTAGAAGGCGGTACAAAAGCACAGAATGGGTCCTTCATGCATTTTCAGGTTTGATTTTGTGCCGCCTCCTACTCCTGGGTGCTTAGAGTTGGTTCAATGTTTTCTAAAACTATTATTTTTTTACTCTTCTTATTATTTCCCACACTGAGAAGTAGTATTCTTTCGGATTACCCCTGTGATATACACTACTGGAGAGAAAAATAATTCTTCAAATCGGTTGACCGTTTGCGGAGATATCGAGTAACATACACGCAACAAAAAAACCGGCCAAGTGCGAGTCGGACTCGCACGCGAAGGGGTCCGTACCATCGTACAAGCTTAAACACTAAAAACACGATTTTTGGGCCCATCTTTAATTTTTTTTATTTCACCTATTTGTTGTTATAGCGGCAACATAAATACACACTCTGTGAAAATTTCAGCTGCCTACCTATTACGGTTCATCAGATACAGCCCTGTGACAGACGGACGGACGGACGGACATACGGAAGGACGGACGGACAGCGCAGGCTTAGTAATAGGGTTTCGTTTTCACCCTTTGGGTACGGAACCCTAAAAATAAAAAAATACAGACGAATTGAGAAAATCCTCTTTTTTGAAGTCGTTTAAAAATATATGTACGCAAAAATGTGAAAGTTTATTTTTTTAAGCAAACCAAAACACCCCTGAGTACCGACGTCCCACAGAAGGCCGTACGTTACGTTTAATTTAGTGGACCAACATTTTTTTCAAATCCGCGCGACCGCATCGCCCGTCCGTGAGCGGAATACGTTCCGCCGAAAAACCGGCATGCGGCGGGAAACTCGCCCCGGCGGCGCGGGGAGCGCTTTCAGGATTTCGAGTCCGAGTAGGATTTTATTTATTAACTAGTGCCGCTGGGATGGACCGCATCGGTGAGCATAAAAAACGTTTTTGGGAGCGGTGTAGCGGATATTTTACAAATTTCGACAGATAACGGATTGTTATCTGCGAGAATATTGTTTTATGTTACGGGACATGGGATAGTTATGATGTTAGCCTTTCTTATCCTATTCGTGATCTAATTTTCATTTCATTTAATTTAATTTATTTAAACCTTTCATGGTAGTCAAACTACACTAAGTTACGTCAAAAACTGAATGATCCACGGATTCGATCAACTCTGTAAAGAAAAATCCGCAAAGATACTTTACGAGGTTTCCGTCCACAGTACTAAAATACATACTTAGATGTAAATGTTGCTGCCAAACAATGTTTGGTAGAAGAGTTTAAGGCAAAGAACAAGAACAGTTGTCAGCATCAGTGGCCCAGTGGCGCGACACTTCGGCGATCGCTCTCCGAAGTTAAGCAACGCTGGGTCCGGTCTGGTCTTGGATGGGTGACCATTCGACCGTTGAGAGAGGCTGGCCGTGGTTCGGATTCCACGTTAAACTGTAGGTCCCCTTCCTTACTTAGTAGGTGGTAGGGTTAATCCCGCCCGGGTTGGTACCATCGCATTGGATGAACGATGGTCAAAGCGGCAATGAAAATTGTCCGTGTTTTCCATCCAGTTCAATGTAGCCGTGCAATATTAGGAAGGTCCTGGCATGGCACCTAGTTCCCATGTAGTGTGTTGGGCTAATACCATGACAGAAGGTGTGGTATTAGCCATCCATGTCCAGTCGCATAAAAAAAAAACAAAATGAACAGACAACCTCAGTGCAAATGGATTAGAAATAGAACTTACATAACTAATAATAAAACAATAATATGTATAGTCTTACAAGTATTCTCTGGTGTAAAAGCCGCCATCAACTTAACAACCTATGTCGGTAGTCGGGAATGTGTTGCAATGCCAGGACCTTCCCTTTGTAAACATGGCTAAATAGATCTGGATAGAAAATACGGTCAAATTGTTATTGCCGCTTCGAACATCTTTTCATCCAACGCGATGGTATCAGACCGGGCGGGTTTAAACCCAGCGCACTGGAATTATGATCGAAACTCTTTCGTATGGCGGAGTTCGCTTACGAATTCGGGACGCGCAAGATCGAATGTTCGTAGCACTAAATAGTGTCCTGTGAAGTTCTTGATCATCATTAAGCGAACTCACTCTCTAACGCAACCGCCATTGTATATAAAAGTGGCTACGACGCGCGCCGCCCCCGTACAAACAGGTTTCGGTTGTTGCTGCCGCTTTTTTGAAGTGAAAACTTTTGAAGTGAAAACTTCTTTAGCGGCGCTGAGCACTTTTTGTTCCGCACCCGCCCCCGTCGGACCGCCCGCCCCGCCCCCGGCCCCGCTCCCCTTGGTGTGAAGTAGCGCTACTGGCATCGTTTTCGCAGCCCCGTGAAAGTTCTTAAGCCCATGGGCACAATATCTTTATAAATTGTAGCCTATGTGTTATTCTGATGTATAAGCTATATTATTGTAAAGTTTCATTAGAATCCATTCAGTAGTTTTTACGTGAAAGAGTAACAAACATCCATCGATTCGAATCAAAACTGTTTGTTTCTTACTTCAGCTATCATAAACCGATTGTATCAGTTTTAGAAATTTGCGATGATGATTCTGGTAATAACGATGGTGAAAAAGTCGTCGAAATTATGGATGAAAGTTGATTTTTTTAAGAGATAAAAATTAATGTAATATATAAATAAATAACGATATAATATTATGAATAATAACATGTAAATTGTCATATTTGTGTACGATAGCGCAATAAATAAACATTGTATTCTACCTCATAAATGATAGTATTTTTGTACTTATAATTAAACACAACGTTAATACTAAAGTTTTCACTTCTGCCGGCACTCCCGGAGTGCTACCGGTGTTTTTTTTTATGCGACCTGACATGGATGGCTAATACCACACAACTACCGTTATGATATTAGCCCAATACACCACATTCCCGAAGGAATTTAGTGCCATGCCAGGACCTTCCCTTTATGAGCACGGCTATACATTGAACTGGATGGAAAACACCTACCACCTAGTAGGGAAGGGGACCTACAGTTTTACATGGATTCCGAACCATGGAGCAGCTCGCATTCGTAACGAAATGCACTTATCGAACTCGGAAAGAGAAAGACAGTGGTGCATGTCGGTATTGAACCCAGGTCTCTGGTACGCTAGGCCAGTCCCCGCGCCACTAGGCTACGAGCCGCTCCTCCATACTCACTGTTTAAACCCTACATCGAATAGGGAAGGGGACCTAAAGTTGTACATGGATTCCGACCCTTGGGACAGCTCGCATTCGTAACGAAATGCTCTAAGAGAAATAAAGTGGTGCACGATCGGGGCGAGGATTTGAACCCATAACATCTCGCATGAAAGGCAAGTCCTCTTAGACTAGGAGGTCACGACAAAAATGGTAACGATAACGTAAATGGCTGAAATTGGGTTCACGGGATAAAGACTAACCCTTTGAAGCTAAATGTGTCAGTCTGCCTGCGCCAAGTGGTTGCGGTACGTAGATAAGGCGCCTGAAAACATTGTTATGGTGACAATAAATATATACGATAAGGTAAATGGCTACAAATAATTAAGCATGAAAGTATCAGTACATACTTGCTTAGCTATACTAAAACTGAAAAAAACTTTGGTTACATTTCGTAGTTATAGGGGATTTAGGTTACAGATATAACTTTAGGTATATTTAACTATTAAATAATAAAATCTACTTGTTATTGTTGTATAATTAATAGGTATAAATATTTCTAGGCAATCAGTATATTCATTGGCAGGTATAAACCAATATCTATTTTATATAGCCAATCTAGATAACGCAACCACTTGGCGCAGGCAGATCAGCATATTTTGCATCAGAAGGTTGGTCCCTAACATGTATGTAATTTCAAGATGTGTTGAATAAATAAATAAATAAATAAAAATAAATAAACATGTGAACCCAGATTCAGCCATTTACCTTATTGTGACCAAAAATGTCGTGACCTCCCGGAATATCTAGCCTCTGCACCACGAGCTGTACAACTACATTTACCTATAGCCTCAGATTATGTGGGATCAAAGAAGTAGCGATGTTTTCACGCTGGGTGAAAAGCTCAGGAATAAATTCTTACGTTTTTAATGAGATCGCTCCGCCCTACATTCGTATGCAGCGGACTATCCCTCGGGTGCACGGGTCATGGCTGCATTGCATTTAAAGGGATTCAGTGAAGAAACCAATACGCTTACAGTAGTAATAATATATATGTAGCTTATAGTGCGTTTTTTATTAAGAGTTCGTCATATGGCGTACTGCAGACTTTTAGGGCCGAGTGCATGAAAGGACAAAAAATCAAAATCAACGTCAAAGTATGACCAAACACGTCACTTTGTGTGGACAGTATGGAAGGAACTCTATACGGATCACTAAAAGTGACGTGTTTGAACATTGATTAACTCAGCCTTCTCTTCGTGCAACCGGGGCTTAGTCCGACGACGGCCGTGGGGTCTAAATTTTCTCAAGGGCTGTTAAATTTTGCATACCGGGCGAGTTGTTATTCACATTGCATAGTCAAGTGACTGATTTTGAAGAAGGATTATTATTATTATTTAACGTTGTTTTTTTATGTTGATATTCAGTCTGAATTTATTATTCTATGGTTCTGGCACAGTTTACATACCAGTGGCTCTATGAGCTGTAAATTTAGCGAGTATGTTTGCCACGGAGGATGGAGGTACAGAGGAGATGGTCTTAGCAAACTGGGTCTGTGTCCACCAAGTGGGTCTCTACGTCACAGCCCACGCGATAAGGAGACGTGGCTTAGCGTCATTCGCGACATGGCGCTGGCGGTATTAGGTTGTGGGACAATATTATGGTCTGCAGCGGAATTTTCAGCGAACAGTCGATTACACGATGATGTGTAAAATGTTGCAAACATTACATAGGAGAAAACAATCTAAAGTTTGTAGATGGAATTAAGTTTTATTTTTCAGGAAAACACCTCATATTTTATAATTTGAGTCAATATGTGCCGATAAATGGCGCGCAATAGTTTTCTTTGTACGGTAATAAATATTGATGTCATGATGCAATTTTTTATGACATTTTTAAATTAAAATTAAGAATCCGCGCGAAGGTATAGATTTAAATTTCGAAGGTTTTTTTATAGAAAAACTCACAGTTAAATGTAAAAGGCGCCATCTAGTTGTAGTCTTGTAACTACTAAGAATAGCTCTCGGAATAGCTGCTTCCAGAATACCGGTTGTTCCGGTAGATGGATTTAGAACAAAAGGCGGAGCTTGAACCCCCACCATGAAATGTGTTCCCCGCGCAGTTTCACTCTGCGTTCCTTAGTAATATGAGGTAATAACACCTCCTCTCTACCTCCATCCTCCGTGATGTTTGCGCACCTTAAAACAAAATCCTACAACTTTTCTTGTATTTTTCTCTTTGGGTCTGGGTCCGCTTTGGGTCTTGTCACAAAACATTAGTTTTTTTTACATTTTTTACAAAATCTCACGAGAATTGGTTGAGAACACAGATTGGACAGTTGGTTGGACAGACATACGAAATCTTTTTTGCGAAAGCGGAAACGCTTTACATTTAATTTGAGTAATGGACAACGTATTGCATTTCCGAATGAATGAGATGCCATCCCAGAAACATCCCTTCATACGAGCATGGTTACAAGGAACTGGGTGGAAAACACGCACAATTTTGCATTGCCGCTTCGACCATATTTCATCCAGTTCGATGATACTAAGCTCGGGTAAGTAGGAAACAGCTTCTTTCAGTTTTGCATGGGTACCGAGTCATTTCAATTGCGGGAAAGAAAGAGATGCTAATCCTCGGATTAGAACCCGACGGTTTGGTTATAAGAGACGACGGACATTACCAGTTACATACGGCATACACTCTGATATAAAAAAATATCATGGATGCCGAAATATTTTAAATATAACTTGATTACTTATTTATTACTAATTGTATTGTTTGAAATTACACGTTTTATTAATTTGTTTTTTAATTTTATTATTGTTTTCCAAACATGTTTATTAAATAATTCAGATGAATTTACATAAAGCATATAAATATAAATTTAATTTAATGATAAATACAACGACATTTGCATTTAAAATGACGTTAATGTCGTATCCATTATATACGTATATACGTATATATTAAACATTAAATGTAATTTAATATAAAAAAATATGTTCCTTTGAAATTAACTGAAACAATTTATTCGTAGACTTATGGGTTAATTGGCGATACATTTTCGAAATTCAGAATCACCTTAAGAGAGATGACTGTTACACCGTACAAATACAAAGTTCGTATTCACATAATGATTGCTATAAAAACACAATAAATCATTATTTTGTATTGTATTGTATTGTTTTATTGTATTCATAGGTAGGTAACCTACACTTAAACATGTCAAGAATCGTTATGCTAGGTCTATGTCAAACATATAAATGTCGCATACTTCCATGCACATAAGAACTGGCAAACATATTTTGCCAGTCACAAAATAAATCACAAACTTAAGTAGTTGATTAATTAATGCCACCGTTCGCAAACATAAGGAGAAACGTAAAAAATAAATATAAAAAAAACAAAAGATAAAAAAAAACACTGATTATGATTCTGAATTATGAATATTGAGCTTAACCTAAATCTGGTGTATAGTGCCATCGTCAATGTAATACTAGTCAAAATTATTTTACGAACTTAATCTAAATCTGCTGTATAGTGCCATCGTCAATGTACCTAAATCTAGTCTAAATTTAATACACACAAACAAAAATCCACTACTAAATGTAGGATAGAATGTCATTAGTCATAATACAAAATTGTCACAAAAAAATATTTATACACTTACTTTTCTTGACGCTATCCGATACAAAATAAAATGATGAAATCAATCCTACATCGTATGTGTTTAAACAAATAATCAATAATAGAAATGAAATCTTTATTAAAACAGAAATACGAATGAATGAATAAAATATAATTCATGAGAATTTTTTAAGAACTCGTCGAGGAAATCAAAATAAGAATCTGCTAACCTATCATACAGTTTTCATTCAAATCCATCTTTAAATCTTTATTTTCATCTTTATGACGCAAATACTCTTTCTGAAAATTATTTTAATTTTGTGCTATATTTCGGGCTATATATTTTGGTGCTTTACTTCTCTGAATATGCAACCACGAATAAATAAATGTAAGATTCCGATAGACGGAAGAACAAAAATACTACAGGAAAATCACGACGAACCGTTAGGAGGACACATGGGTGTAAGCAAAACATTTAAACGTATATCACAACGATATTATTGGCCAGGAATGTTTAAAGATGTGGCAAAACACATCAAAAAATGCGAGGTTTGCCAAAAACAAAAAACCGAAAAACGTCTTACGCCAGGTTACATGCAAACGACACAGGCATCGAGACCATGGCAGATCGTCTCAGTAGATCTTATTGGACCCTTACCAAGGTCCTCAAAAGGCCACACATGGGCATTAGTATTTCAAGACAAATTTACAAAATGAGTGGAAGTACAACCACTAAGACAAGGTACAACTACAGCAGTGACGAATTCACTTAAAGAACGAATTGTAATGAGATTTGGCTGCCCAGAAATGTTAATTTCCGACAACGGAACACAATTTACCAGCAAAGTATTCACAAATACTCTAAAAGTATATGGAATAACCCACCGACCGACACCAGTATATTCACCCCAAACAAACCCCACGGAAAGAGCGAACCAAACTTTAGAAACGATGATAAGATGCTATATCGAAGAAAACCATAAGAAATGGGATCAATATATACCAGAGCTAAATTTTGTCATGAATACATCCGTACAGGAGTCCACAAAATATACACCAGCATTTCTGATGACCGGTAGAGAATTTAGAAGACCAAAGGACGAAAATGAATTGCCTACGCCGAGTGTCGCAAACAGCCAAGTCTTAGCAGAACTCTACCAAATGGTAAGAATTCATCAAAGGAATGCCTCTGGTCAACAAAAAAAATATTACGACGAAAAGAGGAGACATTGGGAACCGAAAATTGGGGAAAAAGTACTTAAAAAGAATTACCTCCTTTCGAACGCAGCCAACAACTTTGCTGCCAAATTGGCACCAAAGTATAGCGGACCATACCCGATAGTAGCAATACTTTCTGGGTCCGTATATGAATTACAGGTCGGAAGGAGGAGAATACGAGTACATTTAAAAGATTTGAAACAGTTTGTAGAAACAGATTGATTAAACAGGAAAGAACTATTTATCAAACGAACCCAGAGCCGCAGAGAAACTAGTAAAAATGGTTCCATTGACCATAGAAGTTTTTAAGCAGTTATTCTCACTTGAAAATAATAATAATAAGGATTTTTTATTTTATTTAATATAACTAATGGTCTTTTAGTATCCATGTTGTGATTTTGTCCGCCTCCGGGAACAAAATCTCTCAGCCGGGAGTGGAGTGTAACGTAGCGCGGCGTCACCGCCTACGTCACAAGCACAGAGGAGGCGCAGCGGCGCACGGTGCGCCGAGGGGCGGCCTGCGGCGCGGGGCGAGGCAGCCGAGCGAGTCAGCCGTCCCCACTACCGGCGCGCCAATATAAAAGGCCGCCCGCCACACAGCGAGTCAGTTCAGTGCAGCTCCCGGCACTGAACGCACCTCCCCCTTCAGGTTGTTTGGTGGCTCTCGTGGTCCCCGCCTGAAGTCCCTTCCCGCATACCGTTCCGTCCTCTTCAGGTTGTTTGGTGGCTCTCGTGGTCCCCGCCTGAAGCCCCTTCCCGCATACCGTTCCGTCCTCTCCAGGTCGATTGGTGGCTCTCGTGGTCCCCGCCTGGAGTACCCATCCGTATACCGCTCCGTCCTCTCCAGGTCGATTGGTGGCTCTCGTGGTCCCCGCCTGGAGTACCCGTCCGTATACCGTTCCCTCTTGTCCAGGTCGATTGGTGGCTCTCGTGGTCCCCGCCTGGACAACCTTTCCCTAGATCCCACCTATACCGCGGCGAGTAGGTAGGTAGGGTTAGGACTAGTCTTAAGTAAATTCCTGTGGGAAATTAACAGAGCTACCCATCCGGCTGGCACAGAATACTGGCCAGCAGGGAGCTTCGTTACATTGGCATTCGTAAAAGGAAGAATTCGAGGAAAAAGCCAACTTATTCAAACAAAACAACAAGGTAACGAGGATAAACAAGTCATCTACAAACATGAGCTTTTTCACTTCCCTTCTAATAATAAACAGTTTTAAAATTAATTTACATAACCCAAAACGAATATAAAATAAAATATTCACAAAAGTTCACTGTCCAGTTTTTTTCACAATAGAGCAATAGGGGTCCATTCAGGGCAACAGTGAGTTCGAATTCCTCCTAAATATAAACTCACTTTTTTAAATAGTTAATGTTCCCACACTTCTTGAACATCATTACAGTTAGGTAAAAATCTGGTCCGTCCCATAAAAACGTTGGAAGTATAAATAACGGTTCCGTTATTTATATAATAATATATTTCCCAGCTATTTTTAGGTTAACTAACCGAACTCGAAATCACTCTTGCCCTGAATGGACCCCCTGAGTGTTCGGCTCATCGACTGACAATTTTTTTTTGAAGATACGTGGGGTAATTTGATACATTTTGTCAGATGTCACGTGGCATCGTTTTTAGGGTTCCGTACCCAAAGGGTGAATACGGAACCCTATTACTAAGCCTCCGCTGTCCGCCCGTCCGTTCGTCCGTCCGTTCGTCTGTCACAGGGCTGTATCTCATGAACCGTAATAGGCAGGCAGCTGAAATATTCACAGAGTGTCTATTTATTTTGCCGCTATAACAACAAATAGGTAAAATAAAAAAATAACAAAAAAAGGGGGTCCCATAAAAAAAACGTGATTTTTTTGTGTTAAATCTTGTTCGATGGTACGGAACCCTTCGTGTGCGATTATTAATAATTTTTTAATAATTCCAAAATCCCTTGTAACTTTTTTCTTCATGATTGTATCCGTCCGAAATAAAATTCATAAGATTTTACGATGTAATTTTATTCTATAAAAAATATCGTTAGATGAAGTTAACATCACAAAAACGATATGAGAGAATATGCATTATTCCTTAACGGGCAATGCCTAGCAATTGGCCTCAATGGCCTCACTTGACTTCACAAAAAAAGTTCGATCGATTTGCAGAACACCCTGTATACATCTTAGATGAAAAAGAAGAAAGATATACCTTAGAAGAAAATAATCTTTTTCATCTAAGGCATACATGAATAAAACCCCATATTGTTTCATCTGCTGGACAGAATCTTCAAAGTAACATTTATGTCCAACATAATATGTTGTGTTAGTACATCGCCGATCAGAGCAAGCGACGGTCCGCAGAGACAAAAGAATACTGAATTTCAGTTCGCGTTTCAGTTAAACGAGGGGGAGTCACTTCGCACTAGACGAGTGAGTGAAAACGCTACATACATCGTATCCTAACGTTCATAAGCTATATAAAAACATAAACGTCTTTTGTATCATATCATACGACATTTTACGTTTGTTTGTATTTGTGTAAAATCTTTCATAAATATGATAAGACAAATGATCTTTAAGGTGGCCCAACCCGGCGGTACTAACTCATTCGCGGGCACGGTACAAAACCGTGCTGTTGCGCTCTGGAACCTTCTTTGTTTCAAAGAATAAGACAGGCTCCGTGATGAGGAAGATGCAACATGTCCACAAAAAGACAATGTGCATAGTGTATGATTTGGTAAGATTTACGAAAATTTTAATTTAAAAACGACTTATAGCTAAAAGTAAACCACGACCGCTGTAGTAAAAAATCGAACAAAAACCAAATAGATTTCAAATTTTGATTAAATAAGCTATGTCTGATGACTAATCTTTTTAAGATGTTCTTACTTTATCATTGCGTAATCCACCTCCAAAGTTATTGTATAAAACGCGCGATAAATGAGAACTTTCGGACCTTATAACTAAGAAACCAAACACAATAATACAATGCCAATGGTCATCAGACATCTAGTTCGATCAAATAAAGCTATTTTGAGCAAAATTTTGGATCTCTGACAAGAAATATGGGCGTGATCTTCTTTCCCCTTTTGTATGGGGAGATGAGCGGGATGGGCCACCTTAAGGTGGGCTCCCGCTCAGGGTGCTCAACTCCCCATACAAACGGGGAAAGAAGATCACGCCCGTATTTCTTGTCAGAGATCCAAAATTTTGCTCAAAATAGCATTATTTGATCGAACTTGATGTCTGATGACTGTTGGCATGGTAAAATTGTGTTAGGTTTCTAAGTTATAAGGTCTGAAATTTCGAACTTTTCGCGCGTTATTGTATAAAAACTTTGGAGGTGGATTACTCAACGTTAAAATAAGAACATCTTAAAAATATTAGTCATCACACATAGCTTTTTTCATGAAGAATCATATAGTTTTTGTTAGATTTTTGACTACAGCTGTCGTAGTTTACTTTTAGCTATAAGTCGTTTTGTATTTATAATTTTCGTAAATCTTACCAAATAAAACACTATGCAAATTGTCTGCTTTGTGGACATGTTGCATGCTTACTCATCATTGGAGCCTTTCTTTTTAACCGACTTCAAAAAAAAGAGGAGGTTATCAATTCGTCTGTATGTTTTTTTTTTGTTTTTTTTTTATGTTTGTTACCTCATAACTTTTGCCTGAGTGAACCGATTGTGATGATTATTTTTTTAAATGATAGCTAGTGCTTCCCAAGTGGTCCCATTTTAATTTGGTTAAGTTCTAATAACTCAATATAACGCCAACCGATTTCGGTGATTCTTTTTTTATTGGAAAGGACGTGTACAAATTAGTAAGTGTACTTCAGATTCACTAAAAATAAACAAATAAAAAAAAATGTGCCCGGCTAACGCCGACTCATAAAATAACAGTAATCGTAACTACAAAAATGGAATTATTTTTTTTTTGAAGTCGGTTATTTTTTTGTTTATTTTTTTTCTTTGAAACAGAGAAGGTCCCAGAGCGCAACAGCACGGTTTTGTACCATGCCCGCGAATGAGTTAGTCCCGCCGGGTTGGGCCACCTTAATGAGACAAAATGGCCGGAAGTTATTAGATTTCACGACTGAATGCGTGTCGAAATTTTTCGTTTCCAGTATTTTAGGGTCCTGTCGCAAAAAGTGACTGGCTCTGGTGTCTGTCCGTCACACGCGTTTTGTCTCGAATGGTTATCCAATTTACGGTCGTTTGAAAGTTCTGAAAACTATACACTTATATATTTGTGCACTAACTAATAACTTTTGCGTAACTTACGATAACTTAGGTACGGAAAATATTATTAGATTTGAATTATGGTTGCAAAAAAGCAGCTTTCAATTAAATGAATCAAAGGGATTGTTATATCTGACGGTCAATTTGGCATTAACCATCCATTTCCAGTAACATAAAAACAATCTGAACATAGACAGTTTGTAAGAAAACAGTCATTCAATAATTGGGGATTCAAAATTTCTAGTGAAATTAAGGCAATGTATACGTCCGGTCTGTAGAGAGGCAATATTAATAAGGTTATGAAAAAACAAATCGTAATAATTTAAAAGCTTTTTTTATAGTTTGGATGAAAAAAAAACTTCGCATTAATTTCAGACCTTCAGATTATTCGCCTGCAATACAGCTGGAAATCGTATCGAACCCCGAGTAAGAAGCACGGTATTGTAACAGCACTACGCCAACTCTGTGGAATCGCTTATGCTTCAAGAAAAAGAGTAATTTCGCGTCAAATGAAACGTTGGGCCCGATCCAATTGTTATTGAGCGCGTCTCGCTCTGGTTACGTTCAACAGCAGCGTGGTAAGTCGCTTCATTCCTGCATAGCTGGTTCGATTATTTGCATATTTTGCATTGTTTTTGAGCGCATCGTCACGCATTTCGCAAAAGTTACTTTCAACAATATCATGGTAAGACGCTTCTTTTCGATTGTGCAAGCTTGATTACTAGCAGATGCGGAATGGTTTTTGAACGCATATCGCTCAAGCTACATTAAATAATAGCATGATAATATGCCTCGTTCCTGATTGTGCAAGTTAGATTTATTACAATTGCATAATTGGTTTAAACGGATCTCGTTCAAATTACGTTCAACAATAGCATGATAATACGCCTCGTTCCTGATTGTGCAAGTTATATTTATTACAATTGCAGAATTGATTTGAACGGATCCCGCTCAAATTACGTTCAACAATAGCATGATAATACGCCTAGATACGGAATGTGCAAGTTCGATTCCTTTCAGATACGGAATCGTTTTGAATGCATCTCGCTTAAGATCAATAATAGCATGATAATACGCCTCGTTCCTGATTGTGCAAGTTAGATTTATTACAATTGCAGTATTGTTTTAAAGCGGATCTCACTCAAGCTTCGTTCAACAACAGTTAGGTAATACGCCGAATCGAACCTGCAAAAAATAAATGAAAAAATAATGCGATTATAGACCGGTAAATATTGAGAGCATTGTGGCCGTGAAGATCCCACCAGACAGTTGCTACAGAGACGAAGAGCATTACGCTCAACCGCCAAACCATCACAGGCATACGGTCCCTCCATTATCACAGCACTATGTAGGGCAGGCTCAGATTGTACTGGCGTTATACGAAACCAGCACCTCAAACAACCTTATAGTTCACTATAAGTTCACTATTAGGTTGTTTGAGGTAGGTTGTAGGGGTACGTCGTACGACTGTGTGGGTTCCGGGACGTAAAAATAATAATACAATTGGGCCCACTGCATTTCCTCCCGTGCATGTTTTAAGATCCGCCTAAGGGATTCGTCGTTCGCGCTTAAGATTCTACGATTCCACGGTTCCTTTCCTTACTTGCTAGGTTGTAGGGTTGAAACAGCCCTGGTTGGTACCATTGCATCGAATGAACGATGGTCGAAGCGGCAATGAAAATTGTACGTGTTTTCCATCCAGTTCAATGTGGCTGTGCAATAAAAGGAAGTTCCTGGCATGGCGCCTTGTTTCCATGAGGTGTGTTGGTCTAATATGATGACAGTAGATGTGATGTTAGCCCCATGTTCAGTCACATAAAAAAAACTGGAGCTATCAATTGATATCTCGCTATAGACCATATAAAAACGTTGTTTGAAAATAATTAAAAAAACACTACACGATTTCACTTGATTTTTTAAAAATCATCAGTCTGCACGTTTTTGTTTTTTGGTTAAATATTTTCTTGAGTAATGCTATTAAAATAATAAAAAAAAAGCAGATTGTCTCTTAACTAAAAAAAGTTTTTATGAAAAAAAACGTGCAGGTAAAATTGGTGTTAGTAAAATAATTAATTAAATCGAAGAAGTGGTTTTCAAATGATTTGCAGACTTTGTTTATGTCGAGGCATTTCTTACTGGCCATTCTCATGATGGCTGAATTTATTTCAGGGCCAAAGGAACAATATTAACACTTAACGTATCGTCTTGGTCATCATTATCAATTCAATACATCGACATAATGTTTTAGCTTTTATCAATGATTCAATAATAAGAAATTTCTTCTGTCCTTAAGCTCTCGTAGGGTGGTTGCTGTTATTAAGTTACTTTTTAAAATATTAAATGACCATGTTAATGGCCCCTATCTTTTTAGCAAGATACCCTTCAGATGTCCGTCCCGCGCCACACGTTCTGATAGTCTATTTATGTTACCAGTCAGCAAAACTCATTACATGAACAATTGTTTTATACGGCGTAGTTGTGCTACGTAAGACGCAAAATTTCAAGTTTTTTATTAATTTTTTTGCTATTAAAAAGATAAAATTGTCATAGTGTTGCAATATTGCATTATATTTTATTAGTATGTTAACTTTTGAAGTTTGTAAATTATTTTGCAGAGAAACTGCTCCTTTTTAATTTTGTTGATTTGTTAAATATCTGCTATTCAAGCATTTTAATTTTTCTCCTTCTTTGCCTATTTATTTAGTATTACTATGATAATAAAAACTTTGCTGGTTTAAGCTATATTCAAATGTTTGTTATTCGTTAGTTTTAAGACTGTTTGGATTTCTGAATAAAAAAATTAACAAATATTTATTAAAACGTGTATATTCTTTGGCGAATGCTCTAAGCATATAGCGTGAGTCCCTCATGAATTCTCACATTGAAATAGAAAATGAGCGAAGCGGGTGCTGACAACACAAGCTCTGTAATACAAAACGAATTCGATTGAGCAAGTACCCGAAATAGGCAAAGCCTGTATTTGTTAGCGCTTGATGTGGGGCTCGGTATTGGAAAACCAATTACTTGGCATGGCAGGATGGTATATGGTTATACCCCAAAGAGTATGTAAATATTTTGGAAAACAATAAACAAACACGAATAGACAGAAATATATACAGAAAATGATAATAACTGTGTATTCTTTTGACATGATAAATTTAGCATATTATGACAATTCACGAATGTTTTAAATCCTAATTATAATTTTTACTCAAGGATTTCTAAATGGGCTACAAAATAGAAAACAACTTTTTAGCTTACATTGCCAGCGCGAGATGCCAACAGAAGACGCACGACATCTTTTAAAAGCATCTCAAAGACCTATGCAGTACCTAAACTACTAAAATAATATTTTTAAGGTTCCGTACCCAAAGGGTTCCAACGGAACTAAGCCTCCGCTGTCCGTCCATCCGTCCATCTGTCACAAGGCTGCAGCATGATCCGTAATAGGTGGGCAGCTGAAATTTTCACATAGTGTGCATTTATTTTGCCGCTATAACGAGAAATAGATAATATTTTAAAAATATAAAAATTAAATTGGGTCCCAATAAAAAAACGTGATTTTTGGTGTTAAATCTTGTACGATGGTAGGGAACCCTTAGTGTGCAAGTCCGACTCGCACTTGGCCGGTTTTTTCTATTCTGAACATTCCAAGTCCCTACATCAACCCGGTAAACGTAAACAAAGCCCAAACGACCACAATCCAAAAGGGAGTCAGTCCGAAACGAGAAATGTTTCATTGGGCCAACAAGTGCAAAATTATAGCCTACATTGTGTTTTGTAAGCCAACAGCTGTACGGGCCGCCACTAGATAGACGACCTAAATCCCAAGTAATTTACAATATTTAATCCTTTCCCCACTCCCAGTCGATCCCTATGAACATTTACATTGTTAAATCCTAGGCGCGTATCCCGATAGATTAACGTGTATTCAGTCCGTTTTCAACCGTGATGCCCTACGTTTAGAACTTAAAATCGTTCGAAGATAACTGAGGTTTTCGCGATGAATATCAAATGATTCAGGGCTGTAACAAATCTGGGGTTGATTTCGTTAATCGGTGTTTGTTTTTAATTAACATATTGCGTGTTTTACTATGGAGTAACTTTGAAGATAATTCATGTTTTTTGTTGTAACTGGACATAACGTTACAAGATTATCCCAATACACCGCATTCGGAAGAAATTATATGTCATGCCTTTAACATACGTCTACCATACATTTTAAGAGCACGGTTACAATTAGCGGGTGGAAATACGGACAGCCGGGCTAAACCCTACTACCTAATAGAGGAAGGGTCCTATACCTTCACATGGATTCTGAACCATGGAACAGCTCGCATTCGTGACCAAATGAATGACCAAATGACCAAAGGAAGCAAAAATATCGCTTGACTAAATAGATATTTGTCAGTAACGGAGTTTGACAAATTCAGTAACCGTAGTTGTTTTTATTTTTTCAAGTAATGAGACCTTGTTGCGTGGTTAATTTTACCTATCTTATTAGGGTAATGCTATATATAACTTTAAGATTTTTAATGAACCAATATAAAATCCAATAAAGTGTATCCGAGATTCCTTTGCTTCTAGTTATTTCGGTTTAATGGCTCCTAGTTTCCATGTGGTTAGGCTAATATCTGACGTTCAGTTTGGTAGTAGCCATTTATTTCCAGATACATAAAAAAACATTAAAGAAAATAGCACGGCGGCACTGAAATGGATGGAAAACACGGACAATTTTTCATTGCCACTTCCACGATATTTTTTTCCAATCGATAATACCAACCCGGGCGGGTTGGTACCGACCACCTAGGTTATTGTTGTTGTTGTTGTTTATTGTTTATTCATCATTCAAATCACAATGCACCCAGATTTGTCATATTAGGGAATCACTCCGAAAGCCTGTCCGTCGGACCGCTGCGCGACGGCGTGCTGGACTCGAACGAACACCAGCCCACTGGGTGGTACCATGGTACATTTTATCACCGGGTGTTCCAGACAAGCGAGTAATAAATTGAGGACTTTTTGTTGAATTTCCCGCGGGCATTTTTCGAAATATAACGCAATATTTAATTTTATTAGTTGTTTAGTTGTATTAATGATTGAGTTATATTTTAGTAGCAATCGGGCACGAAATTTAAAATAAATCCTCAATTTATCACTGACTTGTCTGGATCGCCCGGTGATATTATTTACCATAGTAGAAGGCCAGACCTCAAGTTCACCGTCAGGGATGCACACACTCTCAAAGGGGCTCCGTACACCCGAACTGTAAAGCATTATTTAATTGTAGGTGTTGGTCAGAATCTCATACAGGAATCTTATTAATACATTATAACAGAGGTTACTCTCAAACCATTGTACTCTTAATTGTCTGTAGGTGGTAGCATTTAAAGGGTATTATGTCTTTTTTTTAGCATTAAGAATAATAAGGTTTTGTAGTTTGACTCTTGTTTACAGAGTGGTCAGTCTGAGTTCTCACCTAAATTGGCGTTTACGGCAAACCGATCGACTGGCGTTTTCTCCAAACTCCATAGAAGTTTTTACTAGATATTCTGTGGTTTCACTTCTTCAAGCTGTCAAAGTCAAACGCGGACTTCCGATTTGTATGAAAACGCGGAGTGGACGTAAACCGCAACGTCGACGTATTTACGGCAACGTTGAGTAAGCTGTCAAATCAAGCTCGGACTCGCAAATGATAGTTCACTTAACGCCCGCTGCGCGCGCTCTTCAATTTCTCAATACATTTCAAAACGCCAGTCGATCGGTTTGCCGTAACGCCAATTTAGGTGACAACTCAGACTACCGGCTCAGGTCACTGTCGTAGTTCATGACAGAAATAATAGTATTAATTCTGGATCCAACACTAGACTCATCATAAGGACTAAATCGTACAAAGGTTTTACAAATTATTCTTGTTGCAACTGCAGTTAGTGCATCGCTTTAAGGTGGGCCCGTAAGCATCAGAAAATTATGCTCCCCATACAAACGTCGTTTAGTAATCATTTGAAAACCACTGTTTAAATTTTCTTGATATTTGGGACTTAATATCAGGCAATAAATATCTATGTCTGCACGTGTTTGTTGTTTCGAAAAAATTATCCTGTTTGACACAACAGAGAAAAGAAAATTTGTATGAAGATATTCTTTTGCCTATTATTTGACTTGCTTTACATTTTTCAGCAAAACAAAAACGTGCAGACACAGATATTTATTGTAGAATATTGAATACTTAATATCAAGCACATCGAAACAGTGTTTTTCAAATGATTAGTAAACTACGTTTGTATGGGGAACACTGCTTACGGGCCGTTCTTAAGGTCCTTGCTTGCGGTGAACGCTGGGTTCGGGTCTCCTCTTTCCCTAAAATATGGTTGACGGGTGCTGTTTGTGGGCACTGCCTTGCTCCAATTGGCGACATGTTAAATAGCGTACATGGTATTTACAAATAAACTGATAATTGTCACTAACTGTCGCATACGGCATGAATTGTTGATTCTCGTCAATTCTTATTAATGTTGTGTTTTTACCTGTGATTGTAAGCAGTGGCAAATACTTTTGTAAACTTAGAATGAGTAGACGTTGAAAAAAAAATGCAGCGGAGTTTCTTGCCAGTTCTTCTTCGCTGGAATCGCTGAACTGACTAATGATCAGATATGACAAATCCGAGTGCAGTGTACTGTCTATGAACGATGAATAAACAATAAAACATCTGTACTTAAAAAAGAAAAAGCCAAAACCCTAAAGACAGTGGTGGCAACCCTGAAAGGCGTAATCTTTGGTGGATTAAATAAATGCCTTTCCTTCCTATCATTCGGCGCCTCTATTTATTCGTGCTCGCTCCATGCAAAGGAGCCCAGATATCCTAATCGAACAGGATTTATGTGTTTCCTTCCGTACCGGATCGCATAACTCAAGGAGCCTCGTCCTCGAAGGATATTGGGGCTCGTTATTTATTTGTGTTTGTTATGGCACTTGCGATCGGAGAGAATAAAACGCTTGAGCGCGTTAAGGAGACACTAGGCCATTTCAGTTTGGCTCAAACACACTCTTTATTAAATATTCGTGCTAGTACTTCAAGAGAAAAACATTGAAATTGCCAAGTTAAAAAGCGATCGATGATTTAGGTGCAAGATATGCCACCCGTCTTGTTAGAATTACGATAATAACCGCTGGCCTCCAGGCCCCTGAGTCCCTGAGGCACTGACGGTTTACCGGGTCACTCAGGCTAAGATAAATAGACGTAAAAGAAACTAAGACTAACGGAAAGTAGTACTTTGTGACGTCACTTTGACACATTTTGTGTGGACGAAATCTCAAAGTAATGCAAAGTCACTTCACAAAGTACTAATTTTCGTTAATATTCTTTTAAGAAAATAGTCGTAAAAGTTACGACTATTTATCTTAGCCTCAGTCTGTTCTTCAGGTACTTTAGGGTACTAATACCGTGCTTAGTAGAACTAACATCTCTTTTTCCCGCATCCAATTTGTATCAGAGCACTCGCCATAGAAAAACGGTGCAAAAAAACCGACAGCAATTGAAAGCTTAATTTTGTTAGTAATACACTATGATAAATAAGTTCCGGGAATTTGTAGTTTGAATTTAAAACGCTTTACCGATTCGAATTTTTTTTTCTCAGGTTGGTACACCTTTCTCTGACATTCCTGCCAAATTTCAAATATTAAATGTCATTAGTACCTAATTGTTTGGCGTCTGTTTATATCAATCAAGTTTTTGAAGTTCGTCGCATTTCAAATGGAAAAAATATTGAATAATGAATTTGTTTGAAGTTTTGTGTTTCCAAGGAAATCTCTTGTGCTAATTCATTCAAAATGCTACAAAAAGCCTACGGGGACTCTGCTATCTCAAAAACAAGAGAATACGAGTGGTATTCGTCGTTCAAAAATGGTCTCAAAGAAGTTGACGATGCACCTCGTCGTGAACGTCCTTCAACATCAACTACCGATGATAACGTCGAAAAAGTTCAATAAATCGTAACGAAAATCGTCAAACAGTCAATAAGGAGTACTACCTGGCCGTAATTAAGCGTTTGAGAGATGCTGTGCGTAGAAAACGACCGGAATTGTGGCAAAACAACTCATGGATCTTGCACCATGACAATGCTCCGTCTCACAAAGCGCGCATCGTGACCGATTATTTGACCGAACATACTGTAAATACAATCCAACAGGCACCGTATTCTCCGGACATGGCACCATGTGACTCTTTCCTGTTCTCAAAACTTGAAGAATGGGTTAAGCGTTGGCGTATGTGCATCGCTTCAGACGGTTGTTATTTTGAAGGTGATAAAATAAATGTATCCGAAAATTAACACAATTTTTTTTTATTTATTAATTCCCGGAACTTTTTGATCATAGTATTTATACGCCCAATATACTAACCACATGTATACCACATGTAATGCAAATATTCTAGTCAAGAGTTTTCTCTTCACCTACATATGGGCATATATCAAATTCTCGTGTATCTAGACGTATAACCAAAATATTTGGTTGTCGAAACCAAGTGTGTGATACGCCTATTGTAAGCAAAAAAGAAACATAAATTGATTTCAAAATGGCTTTGTCTGCGAACTTGGCTTTCGGTGGAACAAAAAACAAGTTCATCTAAATAAAGGGACATTGTATAACTTGGAATGTGATATTTATGTATGGATAATCGATCGTGAAGAAAGGACACATTAATTATAGAAAGAGCCCTACAAAACGAACTATTATATCAATATACTCCAGATAAACAGTTCTTTTCGCAGGGCCCTTTCTTACATACATATCTCATTCCTTAGAAAAAGCGACGTACTTGCTTGGTACGAAAAAGTCTATGATTTTTGGGAAATTTACATTTCAATATATATTTTTATTGAACTGGACGTTGACACCTACGTCATGATAATAGCTCAACATATCTAGTGAAAAAACCGGCCAAGTGCGAGTCGGATTCGCACACGAAGGGCTCCGTACCACCTTACAAGATTTAACACAAAACAATTAAGTTTTTTTGTAAATCACGTTTTGTGACTTTACACCATTACTTTTATATTTTTTTTATTTTACCAATTTTTTTGTTATAGCGGCACAATAAATACATATTCTGTGAAAATATCAGCTGCCTACCTACGGTTCATGAGATACAGCCCTGTGACAGACGGACGGACGGACGGACGAACGGAGGGACGGACGTACATCGAAGGCTTAGTAATAGGGTTCCGTTGGCACTCTTTGGGTACGAAACCCTAAAAATAGAATTTAGACCATCTTTCATCGAATTTCGAATTTTAAACGGCCACAACGGCCCTATCTTAAGGGCCTGGTACTAGCCAAATCGCAAAGTTAGACGAGGCACCCCAAGTTAACTAACTAAGTCTGACGATTATAAGTGTCATTCTTACAATATATGATTCCTTGTCTAGGAATCGAATTATTTTCGTTAATGTATGTTTCCTTTTTCTATACAAAATACATTGCGGAAACGGTGTCCATTTCCGAACTTTTTTGACTAAATGTAGAAATCTAAAAGCAAATGGAATTTTTTGTTTATGCATATATGCTGTTTTTGCTTATATCTATAAATCGAATTACTTTCAGATTTCTAATGAGAAAAATCAACTTTTTTATTTTTATTATTATTTAAATAAATGATGGAATAAAAAAAGATTATCAATCCATTATCAATCTGGAGTTCTATTTGGATTTGCAGAAGCGTTTCACTACATATTATTACATTTTTTAAAAAGTGCATTTGTATGGCGCGAGTAGTTGGCTAGTCCTAGCGCCTTAAGGTTACGCGGAGTCAGAGCTGTGACTAGAAAATACGGAAATTTTTACAAAATCTTTAAACCCAACCTTAGGTGACAGATCACCTAAGGTTGGTTCACCAGATCTTGGTTTTAATACATCAGGACAGGTTTTTGGTCCGTGTAGTTAGGTGTAAAGAGATGTGTATCAATCTATGTACACTTCTATGACGGCGAGAGCCGAGAAATTGTCGGTAGCCTAATAACCGACTACGTTATCACATGTCTACCTCGATTTGTACCCATAAGATATATACCTATAAGAGGAAACCTTCAAAGATACTATCCGATAACATGACTAACTTCGTTGGAGTGAACCGGAAACTTATGAAGCTCTAGGACTAGCCGGTGCCGGATTTCGCAGGCAACAAAGCCATCTTGTGAAGCTTAATCCCACATTTGGCGTCCTTTATGGGAGACGCCTGCGAGCGACTTGAAAGAAGCACCCAAACAGCTCTGTCCGCGACTTTACACAAGCGAAACCTACGCGAAGTAGTGCTCCAATAAATAGAAGCTTTGGTTTACTCTCGAACATGTCGGTGGACTCTAGAAACTCTAACAACCTTTTATTTCATATTGGGTACTTCCTCCACCCCTACGTTACTTAATTTTACGACGGAGACTATACTAAAACTGAAGACGTTGTTACCCCGAAGCCGATAAAGAGTACATAGTCGACACAGACGCAAGTAATACAGGAATTGGCGGTGTACTCTTATAACGTCATGGGGACAAGGAGATCGTTATAGCTTATTTCAGCAAATCCCAAAACCAGAAAGGAACTATTATGTGACAAGACGAGAGCTTCATTTCAACAAGTTTATTCTCGGCCGAGATTTCGCTTGAGGACTGACCACGCTGCTTTGAAATGGCTGCTTCAGTTTAATAATCCTGAAGGTCAGGTTGCGCGCTGGTTGATCAGTTTGACACAGAGCATCGGAGTGGTAAGACCCATGGAAATGCTGACGCTTTGTCTCGTCGACCCTGCCCAGAAGAGTGTCAGTACTGCATCAGAAGCCCGATTCTGCTATTTGTCCAATTTCAAACCATTCCGTATTAGTAAATGTTTCCGTCAAACATAACACGCTAAGTTTCGAGTGCGGTTTCCAAAAATCGGTATTCAGCTAATTCACACTCGCGTTTTGTTATTGTCTATGGAGTGGTTTATCTTGCGCGCCGCCTACAGGGTAAAATAATCTGTCACGATTTTGACAGTTATTTTCTCACTCAAATATGACATACTAAAAGAAAGAGACAGCGATATGCTAACGTAATGTAGAAAAGTGATGTTCGAAGTTCGGCAATGCTATGCTCCGAATTTGACAAATATAATTCTCAAAACCGCAAGGCCCACGAGAACATGGAGCGCGCGTTACAAGTTTGCGAACAAAACACAAACACAACGCATGCGTTTTGCAAACTGCGCTAGTAGAATACCATTTCGCGCGAAACATGCGGTTTTGAGAAAACACAAACATAACGCGCGCAGTTATCAATTAGCAGAATAAGGCTTCTGAGAGGAGATAAAGAAAACCGTTCATATAAAGGCCATCCGAACGGATAACATCAGCAAAGAATGGAGTTATGAAGCTAGACTAGGAGGGGGACGAAGATCTGATGCCCATTATTCACTGAAAGAGAGCAGGAGAAACAAAATGCTTCGTCTAGCTAATAATTTTTGGTCGAGATGAATGAAGGAATATTTCCCCATTCTATGCGTGCAGTCGGCCAGTCTACTGAATATCTCGATGTCGTTGAAATAGTCCTCATAGCAAATGCTGGTGATGAACTGCGAAATATCCAGGACGGAAGGCCAAGAAGAGGAATCAAACTATCAGCCGACTCAGATAGAGTATTAAGGAGATCATCCCACTTATCGGGCGTGGTTCGACAATAAGGCGAGTAATGTGAAAAATATCGGAAAAAGTCTTTGGAACTGGTTAAATTAGTCGCAAATTGAAGAACGAAGGGTCACTAAATTTAAGTATTATAGCATACAGCAATGTAGACAATTATTCAAACGTAAATTTTGCTATATTTTGCCTAACCGTAAGCGTTGTGTTTACGCTGATTATATGTACATGTGCCTTCAGCAAAAACATTGCATCCTCGAAAAATTCCGGGCACAATTCATCGCTCGAGTTGCGCAGGATCTGCATAGTTTACTGACATGAGTCACGGACCTCCAATCCGCTTCACCACCCATTCGTTGGTCGGGGGATCGCCATGGAATCCCACCTAAGCTCATTGTCCAAAGTTAAAATTGTCGTACGAGGTCACCTATATGTCTATACTAAAAACAATATAAGACATAAACAACGCTTATTTTGAGCGCCTCGTAACTCTGGATCGCTTCACTTCCCCTGAGAGAGGCTATCCCGTTGCATATACCAAGTTAGATCTCTTTCTTAGTTTGATAATTGCATTTCGTCACGAATTCGAGCTGTTCCACGATTCGAAATCCATGTAAAAAAATCCGTGTTTTCATCAGATAGAAATATACGTTTGTCCTGTACAACTTAATAATATTGACCTAAGTACTTTACTATACACCTAAATATTATATAAATACTTATATACTATACTTATATAATGTATGCTTATGCCCTTCTCTATCGTTTTCTTTCCTACGGGCTCACCACCTATTTTTAGTTCATCGCTGTGCGAAACGAGGTTGATGAGCAGATTTTTCTTTTTAATAAATTGCAACGCAAATGTATGTGGACTTTAGTAGTGATCCCACCGCAATGTGACGAGGAAGTCTGCCCCGACGAACTTTTTTCATTAGCGCATAATTCAGAAGGATTGCTTTATTTTTCAGCCGGTTAACTTCTGACACTATCAGGTTAGTCTGGTCCTGTGACGGGTTTCATTTTAATGTCTGCCTTTTAATGTCCTTCGCGTGAGGGCTCGACGATTTACAGGCGGAACTTCGAACGATCGCAGCCACTAAGTTTGTTGGATTCGGAGGAATCTTTGAATAATGGGAAAACAACTTGGCTCTAACTCTTGTACGAGTTTGAAGACTTCCATGATAAATGTGGCATTGGAAACGTAGTAAAGAGAAAGTTGAAGATTTCTTTATTTTTTAAGTACTCATGAATCAAGAGTGAAAACAGTTTTAATTGGAAAACATTTTCCAGACTAACTTTGTAGACAGAATATTTTGTATCAATATATGACTGATTTTTTTTTATTATTTGTTACTTTCAAGAATATTTCTAACTAAATAGGATTTGAAAGTTTTAAGGTTGTGTAGTTCTCGTGAAACTTTTAATAACATCTGAAGAGCGTCAGTAAGAACTTATTAAACAAAATATATTGAGCTAATATTTTATTTAGATATTCTGTACGTTTGTATGGAGGGAGTGATGACATTTACACATGAATCATAATATCGGTTAAACGGCGCAGTGTTGCTCTATTGGCAGGTATGCACTCGTTTGATAACATGTTTAAGTAAGACGATTTGACGGAGTTGATGGATTTGACGAATTCGATGAGCTATTTATTCTTCGAGTTCCTCAGTTCGCGTAGACCTTAATTAAAAAAAAATTTTTAGTCATTTTTGGACATATAGACATACTAGCTGAGGTACTCGGCTCTGCACGGGTCGATATCGTTTCGGACTGATGTCGGGCTGAACTTAACATTTTATGTTATCTATGTGAGTTCCCCTACAAACTTTCATCCCCCTGGTGAAACCTTCGATTTTAATTTTCGCCACAAAAGGTAGCCTATGTCCTTTCCTAAGGTCCAGACTCTCTCTGTACCAAGACAATTTGAGCGTGAAAATGTTATAGACAGAAATACAATTAAAATATCTAAAGAGATATCCATATTTTTTTAGATTCCTAAATACTTAGAATTACGACGAGAAAATTAGTTAATTTTGTTTTAATGGACGAAAAACATATTTAGACTAAACTCCTCTTGTGTAGCAATGACTTCTTTTGCGGCCAGATTTTATACACTGAATAATGTGATTTATTTAGGGATATACGCTGATTTAAACCGTTACTAAAAGTTTGCGGTCGCAAAGTCGATTTCGATCTCATTCTGAAGTTGTAAACTTTGAACATTTTAGGTACTCTAAGGCCAAAGTGCACAACAAGCAGTTATAAGTCAAATGACGTTAAAAAACTTCGCTTTTCGTAATAATCTGCAACCTCGAGTGCGTTTCGTCACGAATCCGATTTCTTGCTTTGGTATCAAAGTAAAACTGTAGGACTTCTTTCCTATTAGGTAGAACATTTTCCCCTCCCGTTTTTAAACCATAGAATGAAATAAAAGAGACTTAAAGGGCAATTAGACATTTTCCGTGTTACCATTCAGTTCAATGTAGCCGTGCTCATTAGGGGAAGGTTCTGGCATGTCATCTAATTCCTTCAAGAATCCGGTAAATTGGTTTTCATCATGATAGTAGGTGTCGTATATGTCATTCTTATACATTTAAAGAAAACATCTCTCTTCAATACTTTTCAAAAAAAGTTTAATTTTTAATTAAATGTCATAATACCTTTCATATCTCTTTCTGCAACCGAGCCCAAAACGGAAAACTTGAAAGCACTTTAAAATCGCTTGCACTTCTGCCGTGTTTTCGCCCTGTAGATACACTAGCCTTAAACTGTGAAGTTCTATTCGATCCATTACAACAACATTAAAATGTAATTAGGGTGCCGATTCACCTAGCGGTCTGCAGAGTTAGGGGTGGGTTGGATGTATCGAAGTTAGCCCAGGAAGGGTCACGTTGGAAGTTCAAATTTACTCGGTGTGAAACTCTCTGGATACCCGGTATAGACAGTTCAAAACTATTTTAATGAGTACTGCTAAAGGTGGCTCACAGTTTAAGGCGCTAGGACTAGCCAACTACGCGCGCCATACAAATGCACCTTTAAAGAAATGTAATAATATGTAGTGAAATGCCTCAGCAAGTCCAAATAGAATGAATTGTTAATATTTTTTTATTCCATCAATTACTGAAATAATAATAATAATATTATTATTGTGGTGCCCACTCAGCAATATACATACACGCACACAGGCACATACACACTACCACATACTCACAAACGCACATACATTGCACCAGCGCCGCTCCCAAGCATTCAGTCATTATACAAACTTCGAACAGAAATAACGCGTTTCATTACGGGATTTTGGCACGCCACAGATGCTGCCAAATTATTAAAGTCGATTTTTCATATCAGAAATCTAAAAGTAATATTATTTCTAGATATAAGCAAAAACAGCATATATGAATAAACAAATAATTCAATTTGCTTTTAGATTTCTACATTTAGTCAAAAAAGTTCAGAAATGGACACCGTTTCCGCAATGTATTTTGCATAGAAAAAGGAAACATTCATTAACGAAATTAGGTTGATTCCTAGACAAGGAATCATATATTGTAAGAATGACACTTCTAATCGTTAGACTTGGCTAATTAACTTGGGGTACCTCGTCTAACTTTACGATTTGGCTAGTACCAGGGCCTTAATGTAAAATATTCGATTGACTGAGGGGTGTTTTGTTAATGATAACGGAAATTGTTTTTTTAATTATTAAAATAACTATGAATAATTTTTATACGTTTGCATTTCATTTATTTAAACTTTTTTGGTAGTCAAACTACACTAAGTTACGTCAAAACGGAATTATCCGCGGTGTAGTTGGTACTTTTGGTGTTAGTTAACATGGGTTTCCAATTTCCATTTCTAACTCTTGGTACGCTCGGTATCAAATATGGTCAACGACACGAGATAGAATATAATAATAAATAATCGCGAGTGGCATTAGATAGCAAAACAAAGCCAGTTGTTAAGAGGACTCGAACGTCGGAAGAAAAACGAAGCAAACAACCGGAAGCGGATATAATCTACGGCTTTGTGAGAGCGAAGCTAGAGGCACCTGCTTCCCCGTTGTTGCTCCCACAAATCAAGGAGTACAGGACTCGAAGACTGTAAAATGAAGGAATGTGACATGTATGTATGTATAATCGACCGTGAAGCAAGGAAACATTAATTAAAGAAAGAGCCCGGTAAAAAGAACTACTTTACGAATATACTGCAAAGCTGGACCCGAACCAGCAAAACATACCATTCGCGGGTATTTCGTCTACCAATTTCGCCACCGGCTGTATACCCATAATTTGGAATTCTCCTACAGTCGTCTTCCTGCAATCTTTGCAGTCAATGTCCGTAACGCAGATGAAGCGTTAAATAAATGTATGTAGGTATAATCTTAAACACTGTGTTAGTAGGAGGCATTCATTACGGGAAGAGGGACTGTAGGAGAATTCCAAATTATGGGTATACAGCCGGTGGCGAAATTGGTAGACGCAATACCCGCGAATGGTATGTTTTGCTGGTTCGGGTCCAGCCTTGCAGTATATTCGTAAAGTAGTTCTTTTTACTGGGCTCTTTCTTCAATTAATGTGTCCTTGCTTCACGGTCGATTATACATACATACATGTCACATTCCTTGGAATAAGCGACGTACCTGCTTAGTACGAAAAAGTATATTAACGTAAAATGAAGGATTCAAAACACAGATCAAACTTCTGTGGAACCAATGGTAATTAATTTGTTGAGCAGGTTCAATAATTGTATGGACATTTTTTTTCGATTCAGTTTTTGGATTTTTTTAAATGGCGGAGTTATATCGAAAAATGTTCAAAGATAAATATAAAAAAAAAAAAAAAACATACAGACGAATTGATAACCTCCTCCTTTTTTTGAAGTCGGTTAAAAAATAATAGGATTTTGTTGTAAGATGCACGGTGAATAATAATTCAGTTTTAAGTTATGCAAAGACAGAGTTGCGAGGTCGACAGCTCAGAGAACCACTATTTTCTAAATGGGTGAGTTTCTTACTTACTTCAGCCGCAATATGCATTTCCGTTACTAATCTATACCATTATATAAAGAGGAAAGGTTTGATTGTTTGTGTATTTGAACCGAATAGGCTCTGAAACTACTGAACGGATTTTAAAAATTATTTTACTGTTGGAAATCTATAGTTTATCCGAGGGACATAGGCTATGTTTTATCTTTAAAAAAAGGAATCCTTACCAAAACTCCGATAACGTAACCCAAGGTGCAAAAAAATTACCAAGAATGCGCGTGCGCTGCGAAAACTATTCACGATAGAACAAAATGATGTAACACAATTTTATAGAACACAGTATTATCTACAAAAAATGTCGCGACAGCATACTTCTAACTATTATAGTTATGTCACAATAAGTGTGCATTTATTTTAAATTAAAAATTTAAATACCGCCGCTAGAAAAGGCTCTTTATTTGTACCTAGATATTAATCTTTATCAAAATAATTAAATTATTATTTAAGATTGTTTCAATACCTTTATATTACTTTTTGAATTATTCGATTCGAACATTTCATTCGAAAGATATCATGAGTTAGAAAAAACCCCGCTCGGCCAACTATGCGTTTTAGAGTTTGTGGGCGTCACTCAGAGGTACGGGAGGGGAGTCAGTCGGCTCCCTACGCAGCAGCCTTGTGCGGAATTTAAAAAATTGTCGCTTGATAATATTTTGTCGCTTGATGATAATTAGTTTAGCAGGTAACTAAACGCATTCAAAAAGTTCTTTTCAGAACTAGCAAAACCAGCAAACCATACCATCCGCAGGTTTTTCATACATATAACTATTTAATGTTATTTCAATGCTATTAATTTAGCTATATATTCATTTAATGAATGAAAACAAAATACCATCCATTCATCTTTAGTCTACATTCAAACAAGTTCTATGAGTGAAGAGCTTTTTACTCAAAGTAGCAGCGCCCCCGAAGCCAGGAAGGCATATTTTTTTACGGAGAACCCGTGTATATAAAAAAAATTGATCAAACTACAAAAAAAATGTTTTGCGTCTTTATTTTAGGGTACAATTGAATGACAGAAATAACAACATACATAGTAACTGTGTAGCGCTCTAGTATGGCGCTCTATCGACTTTGCCTACCCCTCCGGGGGTTCGGAGCTGGCGTGGTGTATGTGTATGTATTTACATTCATTGCATTAGCCACCAGTTGAATACTTGTCGAATATATTCCTTACTAACACGTTTTCTGTAGGAAAATATTAAGAATAAATCTAAAATCATTAAATTCCATACTGAAATATTGAGACGTAAATCGTCTATCTTTATTGTTAGCATGGAAGAGTGAAATAAAAGATAAAATGTAATGAAGACAATAATAATTAATATTTTCATATTTTTTTTATTTTTTTGTATGCGACCTCACATGGATGGCTAATACCACACAACTACCGTTATGATATTAGCCCGATACACCACATTCCCGAAGGAGCTTGGTGCCATGCGAGGACCTTCCTTTATGAGCGCGGCTACATTGAACTGGATGGAAAACACGGACAATTTCTCATTGCCGCTTCCACCATCTTTCATCCAATGCGATGGTACCAACTTAGGGGGGCTTAAACTCTACCACCTAGTAGGGGAAGGGGACCTACAATTTTACATGTATTCCGAACCATGTCGCATTCGTGACGAAATGCACTTATCGAATTCGGAAAGAGAAAGACAGTGGTGCATGTCGGTATTGAACCCAGGCCTCTGGTACGCTAAATCAGTCCCCGCTCCACTAGACTACGAGCCGCTCAAAATTTATTTATTTAAACTTATTAGTCGACAATCTTCAATCAGTTACGTCACAAACTGATCGATCCTCGGATTCAACTCAGTAAAGAACCCGCAAAGAAACTTCACTGGATTACATTAATATATTTATATGTTGACATATTTTTCCGTCTAAAATTATGAAAAACACACATAGATCTAAATTTCATTTCATTTCATTTCATTTCATTTATTTATTCAACTTCTGGTAGTAAAACTACACTAAGTCATGTCACAATTTGATTGATCCGCGGATTCGATCAACCAGTGAAGAAGAACCCGCAAAGAAACTTCACTGGTCTATAAATTATGTTTTTTTTGGTCTTTTTTTTTCGTCCACATAAATGATATAACACAATTATGATTTCATACCTAAATGCTACTGCCAAACTTACATTGGTAGAACGGTCTGGAGCAAAGAACTAAGGACTACGAGGAAACAACAACCCACAATGTGAAAAGTCTTAATTAATAAATAAATTACTTAACTTAATAACCTAATCATAATACATATTGAGTATTTATTTCGGGTGTAAACGCCTTCGTCAACTTAACAGCTATGTCGGGTGTACAGAGCCCTCGTCAATTTTGATACAGATAAAAAAAAATTTAACAAAAAAAATAACCGACTTCAAGGAAAAAGCACTAAAAAGTAAAAAATAATTTTCATTTTTGTAGTTACGATTTCTGTTATTTTTTGAGTCGGCGTCAGCCGGGCACGCGCTGCGCCAATCAAGAGAACCTAACCTAACCTAACCTAACCTAACCTAACCTAACATAACCTAACCTAACCTTGGCTGACACCGACTCAAAAAATAACAGAAATCGTAACTACAAAAATGAACATTATTTTTTAATTTTTAGTGCTTTTTCCTTGAAGTCGGTTATTTTTTTTGTTAAATTTTTTTTTATTTGTTTATTTTTAGTGAATCTGAAGTACACTTACTAATTTGTACACGTCCTTTCCAATAAAAAAATAATTATCGAAATCGGTTGGCGTTATATTGAGTTATTCGTCCATTTGTCGCGCAATCTTAATACAAATTTAAGACTTTTATGATTTTCTTATGGATATCATTGTCAGAACTTAACCAAATTAAAATCGGACCACTTGGGAAGCACTAGCTATCATTTAAAAACATAATTATCAAAATCGGTTCACCCAGGCAAAAGTTATGAGGTAACAAACATAAAAAAAAAAAAAACAAAAAAAAAAAAAAAACATACAGACGAATTGATAACCTCCTCCTTTTTTTGAAGTCGGTTAAATAAAGTGTATCAAGTCAATATAATATAATATATACAAAATACTACCATTGTAGTGTCAATGTCAAAATAAAATTAATATAAATTGTACAATTACGTGCTTGTCCTAGAATATTAAATCACTAAAGAGGGTTTTATCATAGAGAGCCTCGTTCAAATTGTAATACTCTTTATTAAGTAGCACTAATTTTATCTTATTTTTAAATTTATTAAGAGGCAAATTTCTAATTTCTACAGGTAATTTGTTGTAAAATCTAACACTATTGTGAATAAAGATTTTTAAATGATACTGCCAAACATTTCTTTGGTAGTACAGATTAAGACAAAGAACAAAGAGCAATCGGAATAACAACACTAAGTGTAAATGACTTTTAGACAACAAATATTCTATACAATGATATAAATGAATATAATCTATAGCATACGAGGTATTCTGTGGTGTGACTACACTATTAATGAAGTTGTAAATATGTGTAGTCATCACTTCACCTCATCAATCCGCTCAGTTTGATAGTTTTCTGTAAACTTTTAACTCCAGACGATCTTGTAGGAGGGTTGAGTTTCAAACTATCAAGCTACGATATCGATTTTTATGTTTACGTCGTTTATGTCTTAGCCTAACTTTTATGTTTAGGCTAAGACTAACTAGTAGATAAGATATATTATAATGCAATAGTTACATTAAAAATAACATATTATTTATTTGGCATTTATTGACCGGTAATCATCACTACATAGTATAAAACAAAGTCGCTTTCTCTGTCCCTATATCCCTATGTATGCTTAAATCTTTAAAAATACGCAAAGGATTTTGATGCGGTTTTTTTTAATAGATAGAGTGATTGAAGAAGAAGGTTTATATGTATCATAACATCCATTAAATAGTGGAGAAATACTGTTATTTTTGAGGTTTCTAATGTGATGTCGTAAATAATTAATTTTTTCCGCTTACATTGCAAACGCAGGCTGAACTTGACCAGCCCGAACTCAGTCAAAAACGACATTAACCCAAGCAGAGCCGGGTACCTCAGCTAGTAAAGTCATAAATGAAGCAATTATAAAGACACTTAAGTGTGTAAAATGCTAGTACACGAAAATTTGTTATCACGCGCCGATAAGCCTACGGGTTTTGTGCGAACAAAATATAAAAACCTTGTTTTCATATATATGCAATAATTTATAAAATGCCACATGGATTCCGAACTATGGAGCAGCTCGCATTCATGACGAAATGCACTTATCTAACTCAGAATGAGAAAGAAAGTGGTGCACAGATGGGGCGAGGATTTGAACCCAGACCTCTTGTATGCTAGTCTAGTCCCCGCGCCACTATGCTACGAGCCGCTCAAAACATAGTTGGCTCTCTTGACATTAGCCTGACACACTACAAGAAAACTAAGCCCCGGTTGCACGAAGAGACAGCCGAGTTAATCAATGTTCAAACACGTCACTTTTAGTGATCCGCATAGAGTTCCTTCCATAATTTCCACACAAAGTGACGTGTTTGATCATACTTTGACGTTGATTTTGATTTTTTGTCCTTTTGTGCACTCGGCCTAAGTGCCGTTCCGGAACTTTTTTTGTATTGCTGGGCTACTTATTTCCTTATTCCTTTGGAATTTTTAATGTTATATTTTTAATGAATTTAGGGTTCTTTTCGAGGTAGCATTCCATCTTTCCACCTTGTAAATGCCACCTAGAGGGAATTTTGTGAATAATGAAGCTGGCAAATTTTACTCCGTAATTTAAAAAAAGAGAAAAAAACAACAACAAAAAATAAATAAGTTACAATTGATAATATCTACCAAAACCGTATCACATTTACTTTCCCTAGTAATTCAAGGTAGGCAAACATAATTTTCATACCCTCGTAAAAGTATCGTATTGAAATTCATTATTGAACATGATTTCGCAAGGCAGGTTACATTAGGGCAAAGTCGGTCTGAGGCGATTGAAGTCAAACATGGAATATTAACATTACTTTTAAGTACTAAGTAAGTTTGGAGCAATTAGGTTAATATCTCAATCACTGCAGTTAAAATGCCTCAGCTTTTGTGTCGATTAGAATAAAATCGACAAATCCGTTGGCTGACGTTCTGGATGGCCTAGTGGTCGAAGCAGTAAGCATATAATACAAAGACTTGTCAGACGAATCATCAGACGAACTTCCAGACGAGTTTTCGAAAATATTTTCAAAATCGGATTACAATGCTTCAATGTCGATGTGGTCGCATGACCTAAAATTAATCAACAAGTACAGTGGTGTTCTTATAATGAATGTGATTTATAAAGGAAAGCAAGCTGTTGAAGAGAAACTAAAAACGAATTACGAGCGGAAACATTTTGCGGACAATCTACTAATTCCATCACCTGATATCCTTAGCCAATTCATTTATTGCTCTTCTTCAGACTGTTTGTAATCTCATTAATTCAATTAGTCAGTTAACATGGAAGATTATGATAGCGATACCTATCTGATTCGATACAAGATATCTCTTATCTTAGGGGTTCTTATCATTATGTTCATAAATTGTTCGTTCAATAATTTTAGTAGGTTACATCATTTAGATTGTTCAGTGAACAATAGTGAATGCAGTGTTTTGAAATAGAAAGTTTGTTGTGAAATTTAAAATGACTGATATGAAACATGAACCTCGTGCTAACTCCAATGAGTACCACCTCGGCAAACTCATCCAACGCGGCTTGAGCAGTCAACCTGACCTCGTCTGCCAGGTTAGTTATGACAACACATCTTAAACATAATACAAAACCAATTCATACAAGATTTGCCATTTTAGAATTGCAGAATCATACAAAGCAAACGGAAACAGTTGCCAAAATAAGTTCTTCTTTGATCGATTATTGGAAGATGTTTTACTTAACAAAATTGAAGCTATATAGGTTTCTTTATGTTTCTATTTTTTTATGGACAACTATGTATTTACGTTTAGACTCATGTATAGAACCGTCTCAGTGCTGTCGTAGTTAGATTCTAGCTAAAAATATAAAACAAAAATCATCTTCAAAATGCTTGCAGATTGATGGGTCGACTAGTGAGAGTGAGACGAACGAGTCCGTGCTCCAACGTTCTCTTCGCTTGGCAAGCGCGCTACGAGAGCGCGGAGTCGGCGTCGGAGACACCGTGGCACTAGTATCTCGCCATCATCTTGACTCCTGCATCGCTATCTACGCCTCACTCTTTCTCGGGGCAGCTGTTCAACCCTGCGACGTTACTTTGTCCGACGGTGAGTTATTCCGGTGCGACCAGTGAGAGACGGGTGAACGAGTCCGTGCTCCTCGCTTGGTAGGCGCGCTGCGAAAGCACGTAGTCAGCGTCAGAGACCCCTTGGCTCTAGTATCTCGAAATCATCTTAATGCCTGCGTCTTTATATACGCCTATCTATTCCTCGGAGCAGTTGCTCAGCCCAGCGACGTAAGTGTGTCCGACAGTGAGTGAGGTATGATAGAAAGATTTTACGATCATCTGTAAAGTTGAGATCTCTTGCGCCTCTTTTAATCTCTCTCTGTCTTGCTATCATGAAGAAGCGACACGAACCAGAACTGTTTACATAAAGAAACATAATATACATTTGATGATTATGATATTTTCAGAGATAATGGAGCATACGTTAAGAACATCTGGAACTAAGGTGGTGTTTTGTCAAAACGAATTTGCCGCCAGGTTGTCACAACTACAGCCGGAGTTGGGGTTCGAACTTATCACCTTTGGAGATAAGGAAGGATACCAGACGATGCGACAATTTACAAAAAAGCATTTGACAGATAAATCTTCTGACTTCAGGTATATTGTATTAGTGGTCATCTTAAGAGTGTTAAAGTCCTTTATTTATCTTCGTTGGCATAGATATGTGAATAACTCACTGCACCCGTTCATTTATTTGGTTTTTTTAAGTTGATCTAAACTGCAGGAACGAAATGTTACACTTATAACTACGAATAGCTTTCCTTAGCAGAATCAGAGATACAACGAATGAATGCAGAATATTTTTGTATGCAATTTTTATGCGTACCCAACACGAGTGCGAAAGATTCACTAGTGGTACCCACATTCCGCCTTTTCTGAATATAGACAACATGATGTTTGTTCATGTGTGCATTTTACGTACGGCAGTATTGCAGAATTGGACCCGACCGAGACAATCGCTTTATTATTGCCGACCAGCGGGACAACTGGCATTCCCAAGCTTGTCATGATCACGCACGCTAACATTGTTCATCAGATACTCGCGATGCAATGGTAAGTACATTCTAAGCTTTCGGAAGTTATATAAACCCCGCAAACATAGAATACCTAAAGAAAATAAATCTGAGAAGAAACCAACAAAGTATCAACATTGATATCCTAGCGAAATTCTGCCCACTTTGAGTGGCTTCAAATGGTTTTCAAAGCTAAAAATGTCTGTGCAGATTTCTTGGCTTTCGTCGAACTAGTAGTAGTGGGACAGTATTTTCCTCGCTGGTCAACCGTATTAAATAGAGATAAACAAATAATATGTTTCGATAACGCAACATGTTTTATTTTATGTATGCTTGTACATATAAACATTCGAGGAGACCTGTCACTAGGATCCGAAGATAGGCAGTTCGATTCCTTGAAGTCAATAGCTGGACGATTATTGACATTCTGTATTATTTTATTTTCTATAGACATTGTAATATAATGTTTCCGTTTCCTTTTTTATATTGAGGACCATTAATATTAAATTTGTTCTTCACCTATCTTTTCACTTGTTATTATTTTTTTTGAGAACATTTAAATCTGAATGTTTATAACTGAGAGATTGCAGGATACAACTACCATCTGCATCCACACCTACGATTACCAGGACAGCGGAATACATTGGAGATGTCACTCTGGTCCTATCTCCGCTGCAGTGGTTAACGGGTGTGATGATGCACATCAACTCGGCTATCGGATGTATGACGCGGCTGCAAACTGCCAACGCACTGACCGTCGATTTAATACATCAATTCATTCAACAATACAGGGTAAATATGTTACAATAGTAGCATAAGTTAGAAAAAATGAAACGTTAAAGAGTTCGAAATTAGGAAACAGACTTGGTTAGTGGTAGATTAATATTGCCTCATGGTACATTGTCTACTGTCTACTTCACGATAATAATTATCATTTGCCTTCGTTCGCACTCGATCTCTGAACTTAAGGTGGCCCAACCCGCTCAACTCCCTATACAAACGGGGAAAGAAGATCACGCACATATTACTTGTCAGTGATCCCAAATTTTGCTCAAAATAGCTTTATTTGATCGAACTAGATGTCTGATGACCGTTGGCATTGTAAAACTGTGTTTGGTTTTTAAGTTATAAGGTCCGAAAGTTCGGATTTTTCGCGCGTTTTATACAATAACTTTGGAGGTAGTTTACGCAATGATAAAGTAAGAACATCTTCAAAAAATTAGTCATCAGACATAGCTTATTTAATCAAGATTTATAACCTATTTGGTTTTTGTTAGATTTTTTAATACAGCGGTTGTGGTTTACTTTTAGCTATACGTCGTTTTGTAATTAAAATTTTCGTAAATCTTACCAAATCATACACTTTGCACATTGTCTTTTTTGTGGACATGTTGCATCTTGCTCATCACGGAGCCTGTCTTTTTCTTTGAAACAGAGAAGGTCCCAGAGCGCAACAGCACGGTTTTGTACCGTGCCCGCGATTTAGTTAGTGCCGCCGGGTTGGACCGCCTTAAACAATGATTTATTTCTGTAAACACAAAACACATACGAATACACACAAGAAACAAACATATATAATAAAAAAACCATGATAATGCTACTTAACCCTAACACACAGCAATCGTAAATAAAAAAAAATATTCAAAGTCAGCCGAGCGGCTATGGTCACTAAAACACTTATTGCGTTAACCTTTTGGATTTCTAGGCTAATTGGCGAATAAAGAAAGCTTTTGAGCGTAAATCACCCGACAACAGTTTGCCAAGACAATCAGCACATTTGAAAACATCGTTTGACCATGCCCGTTAAGTTTCCTCCGCAAAAGGTAACAATTTGAACGGTGGTAACAGGGAGTCATATTTTTTAGCGTTATTTGATGCTGGAGTGGCTGCCACAGAGCCAGCGGAGCGCGAGTCTCGGTATCTTTGTAACGGCAATCTATTTAAAAAAAAATTACAAATGCGCAGGATTTTAACCGAGCACCCATTTGAGAACTTCAAAATTTGTTGGGAAACCAAAGATTCTCTAGGTCTTTCTTCCGTCGCTATTATGGAACGATCTACCAGCAGCGTGTGTTCTTCTTCCTATAAACTGGGTGTCTTTGAACCCTGAGTTAATAAAGTAACTTCTGACACAACTGACCGCCTAGAAGCGGATTTAAGGTCGCTGGCTCCCAAGGTGAAAATGGCAGCATCAAAACATTTACTTGGTCGTTGCTGCAATTTATGCCAGGCCACATATAAAAAATAACAAAAAAATTTACACAAAAAATACCGACTTCAAATAAAAAGTATTCCTAAACCAATTAACAAGCGCTTAAAAGTAAAACAAATAATTGCAATTATTGTATTTACAAATATTGTTATTTTTGGAGTCGGTGTCAGCCAAGGCAGGTTTGTAACTGCATACATACATAGTTATAGGTGAGATGTGCTTGTGTCGCACGACTTGACGAGGCGAGATGCGAGAGTGGGGCCGCGGCGGGAAGGGAGCTGTCAAGTGAACACGCTGGGCACGCGCCGCGCCAGTCAAGAGAACCTTGGCTGACATCGCCTCCAAAGATAACATTAATTGTCACTACAATTATTGCAATATTTTTTTTTACTTTTTAGTGCATATTAATTGGTTTAGGAATACTTTTTATTAGAAGTCGGTTTTATTTTGTTATTTTTTTTGTTTATTTTTAGTGATTTTTCCAAAAATGGGTAAACCTACTAAACGTGCTACTCATATGAGTCAAAATTTAAAACTAATATGGTTTTCTCATGGATGCCATTGTCTAAGAACTAAGCCAAATTGAAATGGGACCACATGGGAAGCACCAGCTTAAAAAAAATACCAAAATCGGTCCACCCAGTCAAAAGTACTGAGGTAACAAAAATAAAAAAATTCAGTCGAATTGAGAACCTCCTCCTTTTTTGAAGTCGGTTAAAAATGCAGTATTCAATTTCCTGCCCATGGTGTTCTTTTAGAAACTACTAAAATTATGGTAATTCACTACAAGTACTAACGGAATAGTTTTTGTAAAAATCATTTAATATCCGACGAGACGGACCATTACATTCACTCATATTTGTTTCCTTTTTGTTTTAGATTTTGGTTTATTACTTGGGTTCTTGTCGCACCACAACACGATTATACCACTAGATTTGATTTTTCAGCCCACTATGACTGCTGCTAATCCAGGAATTACAAAGACGTTATTGGAGTGGCACCAGCCGTATGATTTATCTTGCTTTACTCTTTGGATGATTACCGGAAGCACCGTACCTAAGCAAATATTCGCTCAAGCTAAGGTAAACAATATTTTCTTCGTTCCGAACTTCTTCTGAAGCCTTATTCTGCTAATTGATAACTGCGCGCGTTATGTTTTATTTTCTAAAAACCGCGCGAAATGGTATTCTACTAGCGCAGTTTGCAAAACGCATGCGTTGTGTTTGTGTTCTGTTCGCAAACTAGTAACGCGCGCTCATGTTCTCGTGGGCCGTGTGTTTTGCCGAAAACTTGCGGTTTTGAGAATTGTAATTGTCAAATTCGGAGCATCGCATCGCCGAACTTCGAATATCACTTTTCTACATTACGTTGGCATATCGCTGTCTCTTTCTTTTCGTATGTCATATTTGAGAGAGCAATTGGCTATAAAAATCGTGACAGGTTATGTTTGACCGAAACATAACTCATAAGGAATGGTTTGAAATTGGACAAATAGCAGAATCGGGCTCCTGCCTAGACGTTGACATGAAGTTTCGTCTTTTTATATGCGATTAGTGTCGAATTCGAAACTTTCAGAGAGCGATGGGTAAAGCAGCAGTGGTCGCTTACGGTGCAACCGAGTTCAGCTGTTGGGTCTTCCGTCCCAGCAAAGACCCGGAGACCGACGGCGTTGGGAGTCCCCATAACAATTTTGAGTACAAGGTTGAGCTTTAGATATTCTGTTAACTGGTATCGTTCAGTTAGTAATGTATTATTTTGTTAAACTTAATACAACAGTAATCAGCTAGTACGGCCAAGTAAATTAATTATTTGAAGCAAGAACATTTGAAGTTAGAAAAAATACGGTCACAGTCTATTCTATACATATTTTATGCTGGCTGGCACTGCGCTTGTTCGAGTTTCTGATATTTTCATCCTTAATTACTAAACATACAATTATTTTTTTTACAGCTAATTGATGTAGATAAAGGAAGTGAGATTATGGTGGCTGGGGAAATTGGTGAGCTATGGGTCAAGTCAGCAACAGTGGCTAAGGTAAAAAGACGTTTCATATAAATTGGATCCAGTATTCAATATTTATTTGTTTTTCTACTGCATAATTAATAATTAGAAGTGAAACCATTCGTAGGGCCCTTTTCACCTACTGCTGATTAGCTTAATCGCCACACATTAAGGGCCTTTCTTATGCTGCTAAGCAATCGATTAAATTACAAGATAATAATTACTTTAGTAATCAAGACGTTTTAAGTGTCAATAAAATTAAATCAGCACTTGGTGAAAACCATGCTTAGTTTACTATGTTCTAATTATTTTAGCTAATTCAAAGCTAGTTTTAACTTCAAGTAATGAGATATGTGTGTATGTATAATCTACCGTGTACTTAAATTTTAACTTCCTTAACTTTGTCATTTTTTTCATGCAAGCAATTCTCCATACAACGCATATGAGTTTTGACTACATTTATATTTATGATACCACGTTGTTTTCTCTGTCTTTAGGGATACATGAACGAACCAGAGACCACGAAGGAAGTATTCTTGGAGGACGGTTGGGCTAAGTCAGGAGACCTGATGTACCGCGACGCCAGTGGATTCTTCCACTTTGTCGAAAGGATCAAGCTTCTCATCAAATACTACTCAAGCAGCCACGCACAAAATCAATATTTAAGTACCATTATAATTTATTAAACTCCATCTGTAAGTGACGAGGAAGATAATTGGTCTTAAGTCTGGATGGGCCGTCGAATTTCCATCTTTTACTTACATTTTAGAAGTGACACACCAAACATTTTAACGTTGTTTCAAATACTTCATTTTAATATTACCCATGCATTCACTATGCTTAAAATACAAGAACCCTACTACCAACGCTATCAAGTAAGCGCTATCGAGAAGGCGATATCGCCTATCAACAATTTTGTATGCGTTTGATAATTCGTATCGAAAGCGGCGTCGATATCATCTGTCAAATGCGTACGCATAGTGCATTCGTACAAGATTGAACCCAAAAAAACCCACGTTTTTTGTTTGAGGACATCCTTAAATGTTTTAAATTTTTTAAGTTTTACAACGGCAAAACAAATACACACTCTGCGAAAATTTCAGGTGCCTACCTATTACGCAGCTGATTGAGCCCTATTAGTCACGAGACAATTTTGTTTTAAGTAATTCCTTAGGTAGTGTGAATAGGTTCTGCAAAAAAAAAGCTCACTTATTTAATGAAAAGGTAAATATTGCAATTACAATTGGTCGGTATGAACGCCACAGATGGCGCCAGCGGAGCTGGAGACGGTGATACGGCAACTGGACGGTGTTGACGATGTGGCAGTGGCCGGAGTAGAGAATCCGGCTGGGGGTGAGCTGCCAGTCGCCGTGGTTGTGAAGAGGCCCGGCAGTCATGTCACTGCGGAACAAGTCGTTCAGAAGGTGAAAGGTAAAAAACCGGCCAAGTGCGAGTCGGTCTCGCACACGAAGGGTTCCGTACCATCGTACAAGGTATCTTGTGCGATGGTACGGTACAAAATCACGTTTTTTGTATGGGGCCCCCCTTTATTTTTTATATATTTCTTATTTTACCTATTTGTTGTTATAGCGGCAAAATAAATACATACTCTGTTAAAATTTCAGCTGCCTAACTATTACGGTTCATGAGATAAAGCCCTGTGACAGACGGAGGGACGGACGGACGGACGAACAGCGGAGGCTTAGTAATAGGGTTCCGTTTTCAAACTTCGGGTACGGTACCCTAACAAGCCGTTTTGCACTGAAAACAATGATGTGCAAAAAACGTGATTTTTTTGTGTTAAATCTTGTACGATAGTACGGAACCCTTCGTGTGCGAGTCCGACTCGCACTTGGCCGGTTTTTTAAATTTTGGATTCTAAAATTAATTATAGAAATCTATGTCTGTATGTTTTAATTTTTAAAATATACCTTTTAAATTGGAAAATATTGCCTTATAAACATAGCAAAAAAGTTGTCTTTTTAATGGATTTTTTTTATTGAATGCTTACTGCTAATGCACGTAATTGCAAGCAATCAAATATTATTTATTACTTCATAATGTTTTCAGAGAATTTGCCAGAAATGAAGCAGCTCCACGGTGGAGTCGTGTTCGTGGGTCATCTTCCACGCACTTCGACCGGCAAGATAAACCAAAGGGAGATAAAAACAATTGCATCCACTTCAGAAATGATGTAAGCGCTGTTTTGACGCTTGATAAAAATGCTATGGTTGAGCACCGTGGAATTACATTATCAGATAATTCTCCACCTTATCAATCGTAGTCGAATCGGTTCGTCTGGGTCGTTGGCTAGGTTGTTCGCATCATCCGTCAGAATTTCAGACCAAAATTTTAACTATTTTTTAAAGGGAGCTATGTATTCATTTAAATGGGCATGGATGCCTACATTTAGCTACACCTATTATTATTATTAGTAGTGCGACATATGGCGTACGCTTACCTTCAGAACGTATATGTCGCGGTATACGCACAAATGAATCAAGATTAAGATCCGCCTTCTGCCCTCTTAAAAAACCGGTCAAACGTGAACATGTTCACGTGCCGAGGGTCCCGTCACTGCTGAATTCAGAAATCTAGCTTTTTCTCAAAAGTATGACGTTTTGAGCAAAAGTAATTATTTGCAGCATAACTACATACATTTGTAATTGTGTTCAGAATTTTCAAACAACCGTTTATAGAAGAACAATTCGGGACAATATGCGTGCGACCAACAGGCTCAGAGCAAGACCACAGGGTCCCTTTAACTTTTTGCGACAAATCCATCGCTCTCAACAGTAAGGAAATTTTATGTGTATCGGCTTTGGAGGTTCTTCCAATTGGTCAGCGCCATGTTAATGCTTCTCTGTCTTGTTGCAGCCGCCGACAGCAATGTCCTGGAAGAGATATCTGTCCTACCTTTGATCCACTAAATAATTCAAGGCTGGACTCTCCAATTCCATGAGGATTGAGTTAATTAACTGGACGAATGTTTAGTGTTCTCGTTCATGAAAATGTAGCTCTTAATATAAATTGTTGACAAATAATCGAACTGGAATAAAGTCGCTGGTATACATGATTTTGTTTTGCTAAATTCAATCCCTAATCGGCTATTTTTAGTTCGCGGAGAACGGTTTGACTGATTTTTTCGGTGTACTGCGGCATTCCTTCGCCATTCAGCCATTAGTGAGAATGGAATAATATCAAATATTTCAGGAAGAATATATTATAAGGAATTTATAAATGGGTGACTTAGTATTATTTTTACAATTTTATGGGACAATATTCCCGATACAAATGAATTATTATTATTATTATAACGATATATTTATTTATATGCACATTTTTTTAATTTTTTTTTTTTAAATTTACAATATAAAACATAAAAATAATATTAAAAAATGTAGAATCCATCCTAGAAGCCTCCTCCAAGCGCGCCGGTGGGCACAGGCCGTGGTGGCGACGCTCTCCGTGACGACGTGAGCCAGGCTTCGAACCATGGGTGGTGGTCTTGACACGCGGGCCTCCACCACCCCCATCTCGGAGAGCCCCGCATCCGCCAAACTGCTGTCTCCTACTAACACAGTGTTTAAAATTATACATACATACATTTATTTAACGCTTCATCTGCGTTGCGGACATTGACTGCAAAGATTGAACATTTAACATATTGCCGTTATCACCAAAATCGTATTTGGCATCAGACGCTAGAGCCAGTCCTAGGTTGACTTGAGTAAATATACTTCATTAGCCTTCATTACGGGAGGAGGGACTGTAGGAGAATTCGCAATTATACGAAATTATATATTAGTATACAGCCGGTGGCGAAATTGTTAGACGTAATACCCGCGAATGGTATGTTTTGCTGGTTCGGGCCTTGCAGTATATTCGTAAAGTAGTTCTTTTTACTGGGCTCTTTCTTCAATTAATGTGTCCCTGCTTCACGGTCAATTATACATACATATCACATTCCTTGGAATAAGCGACGTACCGTTGTCCATATCTCAAAGGTACTCGATAGGTTACCCTATTTTTAGTAATTTGGCAACCAGACAATTAAAAATATTAACCCGATTTTGTAAGTGATGCTGAAATATTAATTAGAGATATAGATGTCTCTGGTTGTTTGTAATCTATTTTTATTATATCATCTACGAAACTAAGCAATATTGATAGCGATAGCCGCTTAGATATTTCTTATCTTGACGGTTGTTATCATTATCTTTTTAAAAAAACGTTTATTGAAGTCGCTGCTGGAGTCGTGTGAACTAGGTAGTGAGTGAATTAGACATCAAATTATTTCATTTTATTTAAAAATAAAAGGTTTTGCAAAAAGATACGAGTTACGAAAGGCCAAGATGACTAATGCTAAGCCTGAACCTCAGAGTCTCTTCAACGAGTACCATCTTGGTAAACTCATATACCGTGGCTTGATCAGCCAACCAGATCTCATTAGCCAGGTAAGTTATGATACATCTTCATAAAACGTTCTTTTTATTAAATTTTTTAGAACTCCTCATAATCAAAATACACTACGAGTAAGTGCACATCCGCTTGTTCAAAATAATTACTGATATGTAAATTTTAGTAAAAAGTATTCGATAAACCTTGATATTCGTTTCACTATTAATTCCCCTATCGGCAATAACTGTTACATGCTCTAACAGTCATGTTCAGAGTGAACCTGTCAAAACTTAGTACGGGATTAGAATCGGACTAAATATACAAAACCCGTTTTAGTCCGACCTTAATACGCGTACTAAAGTTAGTCCATCCACTCTGAATACTGCTGTTAGTGTTTAACATTTTTTTTTGCTTTGGAATCTATAATATATTGTCAAAACTAAGGTCTGTATGTATTTTTTATTTACATTTTAGATTAGAAAACATTGGCTAATAAACATTGAAAAAGGTGGCTTGTTTATTTTGTTATTTAAAAAAAAAACTGGTAAATACAGATATTTACGTAAATATAAAAACACACGGACTCGTGACTGTTTCCTTAGTCAAATTGCGAAATATGTTTCTAATATTTTCTACATTAAATAAATCTACTGAGGGCTACACGTCTGTAAGTTTTTGTTTTTTGATAAATTATATACGCCTCTAAAAATGTGTATACAAATACAAAAAGGTGAATATCATGGATACAAGTTAAGTTGTCAAAAAAACAAAACGTAAAGACGTAGCTCTCAGTTGATTTTTAAAATGAACAAAATTCTGAAAAAGTTTTCACAATTTGACTGGGGAAACAGGCACGAGCCATTCTATGAAAATTGATACCTCATTTTAAGAGCGCCCTTCCGGACGGGACAAAAGGTGGGGTCCCACGACCTGCCGCGCTTCCGCGCCTTGCCGCGCAGCTCCACGTTTGCCGCGTAAATATCATCGATGCCACCATCAGTTTTCTTAGTATCCTTGATTTTCCATATGCCTACCTTCTCTGCCTACGCCTTCGTGGAAGTGGTGTGATTTCAATGTGTGTATTTAGTTAATATGGGTAAGTTTTTCTTCTAAAAACATGTTTAAGAGGTAAGGACACTGGCTGTCAATAGCAAACTTTGTTTTTCTCAATTTTGGAATAAGAGCTTGGCCATTTCGCCTTTCCAGATTGACGGCGCGACCAGTGAGAGAGAGACGAACGAGTCTGTGCTCCAGCGTTCTCTTCACTTGGCAAGTGCGCTGCGAGAGCGCGGAGTCGGCATCGGAGAAACCGTGGCTCTAGTATCTCGCCATCATCTTGACGCCTGCGTCGCTATATACGCCTCACTGTTCCTCGGGGCAGCTGTTCTTCCGTGCGACGTAACCTGGTCTGACGGTGCGTATATACTGACGGTGCGGTGCGGAGTAATGTGCGGGAGAGACGAACGAGTCCGTGCTCCAGCGTTCTCTTCGCTTGGCAAGCGCGTTACGGGAGCGCGGAGTCGGCATCGGAGAAACCGTGGCTCTAGTATCTCGCCATCATCTTGACGCCTGCGTCGCTATATACGCCTCACTGTTCCTCGGGGCAGCTGTTCTTCCGTGCGACGTAACCTGGTCTGACGGTGCGTATATACTGACGGTGCGGTGCGGAGTAATGTGCGGGAGAGACGAACGAGTCCGTGCTCCAGCGTTCTCTTCGCTTGGCAAGCGCGTTACGGGAGCGCGGAGTCGGCATCGGAGAAACCGTGGCTCTAGTATCTCGCCATCATCTTGACGCCTGCGTCGCTATATACGCCTCACTGTTCCTCGGGGCAGCTGTTCTTCCGTGCGACGTAACCTGGTCTGACGGTGCGTATATACTGACGGTGCGGTGCGGAGTAATGTGCGGGAGAGACGAACGAGTCCGTGCTCCAGCGTTCTCTTCGCTTGGCAAGCGCGTTACGGGAGCGCGGAGTCGGCATCGGAGAAACCGTGGCTCTAGTATCTCGCCATCATCTTGACGCCTGCGTCGCTATATACGCCTCACTGTTCCTCGGGGCAGCTGTTCTTCCGTGCGACGTAACCTGGTCTGACGGTGCGTATATACTGACGGTGCGGTGCGGAGTAATGTGCGGGAGAGACGAACGAGTCCGTGCTCCAGCGTTCTCTTCGCTTGGCAAGCGCGTTACGGGAGCGCGGAGTCGGCATCGGAGAAACCGTGGCTCTAGTATCTCGCCATCATCTTGACGCCTGCGTCGCTATATACGCCTCACTGTTCCTCGGGGCAGCTGTTCTTCCGTGCGACGTAACCTGGTCTGACGGTGCGTATATACTGACGGGGCGGTGCGGAGTAATGTGCGGGAGAGACGAACGAGTCCGTGCTCCAGCGTTCTCTTCGCTTGGCAAGCGCGTTACGGGAGCGCGGAGTCGGCATCGGAGAAACCGTGGCTCTAGTATCTCGCCATCATCTTGACGCCTGCGTCGCTATATACGCCTCACTGTTCCTCGGGGCAGCTGTTCTTCCGTGCGACGTAACCTGGTCTGACGGTGCGTATATACTGACGGGGCGGTGCGGAGTAATGTGCGGGAGAGACGAACGAGTCCGTGCTCCAGCGTTCTCTTCGCTTGGCAAGCGCGTTACGGGAGCGCGGAGTCGGCATCGGAGAAACCGTGGCTCTAGTATCTCGCCATCATCTTGACGCCTGCGTCGCTATATACGCCTCACTGTTCCTCGGGGCAGCTGTTCTTCCGCGCGACGTAACCTGGTCTGACGGTGCGTATATACTGACGGGGCGGTGCGGAGTAATGTGCGAGAGAGACGAACGGAATTTGGACGTATGCGTATCTACGCCTCGCTGTTCCTTGGGGTAGTGCCTTGTGATGTAACCAGGTCCGACAGTGCGTATTTCGGAGTGACCAGTGGGAGAGAGACGAACGAGTCGGTGCTCCTGCGTTCTCTTCGCTTGGCAAGCGCGCTATGATTGCGGAGTCGGCGTCGGAGACACCGTGACTCTACTGTCTCGCCATCATCTTGACGCCTGCATCTCTGCAAAATTTGATTGAAAAAAAGAAACTAAAATGTGCAGGCAAAGATATGTGTTGTCTGATATATATCTAATCTATACTAATAATAAATCTGTAAGGGGTGTTCATGGAGTAAGTTGCTTTGTTTTCTAAGATCCTTAGTTTGTAGACTTTATGTATGATACTAAAACTAGATTGACGATTTTTAGAAATCATTTCTGTATGTATGTATGTATGTTCCTCCATAACTCTTAAACCGATAATCTGAATTAGATGAAACTTAGTACACGAACATTTAACTACCCGGGAATTAGGATAGGCGGCTGGGTGCACGCAAAACTTACCTACATTGCACGTTACTTACTAGGTATCCAATGTAGCAGTGCAAGTGCAGAAAGGTTCTGGCGGCAAATATTTTTTTTTAATTACCACCAAATGTCAACGAAGCTCTGAATGGGAATGAATGGATGTTTCTCATTAAATTTAGGCTCAAACGATCTTGATTAAATTTGGCAGATGGATACATTGTCCTGGACCAGTTCGACCCTATTTTGGTCCAACCATATGGGCTACTTTTTATCAATGAAATAATTTAGCCGACACTGACCCGAGCGGAGCCGGGTACCGCAGCTAGTATTAAATAAATGTAAACAATGTTTTCAAGTGATATGTACCTTTGTATGGGGAGCGCATTCGGTTTAATAATTTAAGTTTTTAAATATTTATCTATGAACAGAACTTAACTGAAAAAAAAAGAACTAGAATTCTAATTGTTATTAAACTAAGAACAATAAAAAAATATTCATAAAATAATTAACATTTCAAAGTTCTGGGTTTTTTGTACGATATCATGTAAAGTTGTATTGTTGAACTTGGGCGGTTTTTTTTCTAATCAACGCCACTATATTGGTAAACAGAAATTAAATGTTTTCTTTCAATTCCATAAACCTGAGCTCGCCTGGGCTGGTTAAGAGAAGACAAAAAGTAATACTTAGATTAACAGAAATTATCGGTGTTTGTGAATGAACCAAGACATATTTTCAGAGATAATGCGGCGTACATTGAGAATATCCGGAGTTAAGCTAGTGTTCTGTCAATATGAATATGCCGAGAGATTGTCGCAACTACAGCCAGAGTTGGGGTTCGAACTTGTAACCTTTGGCGATGAGGAAGGATACCTGACGATGCGGAAATTTACAGATAAGCATTTGACCGATGACTCTTCAGACTTCTGGTACTTTTTACTATCTCTTCAATATTAGCTATAGTTCTATTGACAAATTAACATTTTCTTAAATAACTTTCGTCCTTTTGTAAAACTGCCCTTACAACCATGCTTATTTAATAAATTCCTTACTAACTTATTTGCAGGCTCTGAATTATTCTCATCGATTATCCAACTTAAACGATTTGAACGTATAATCGTGTTTTATGAAGTCTAATATTCAAAAGTTATGAGACTTTAAAAACGTCCTCACAATACCTTGAATAATAGTCCCATAACGATGAGATATTGTTATCTTTGATGAAATGTCTGATAATGAGACCTATTAAGCATTTAAGGCCTTAATTAAAAGGACAAACATTCTACTAAATTCAAATGTTCGGTTTTTGAATAAAATATATTAATGTGATGATAGTTGATTTGGCAGTTAGGATTATTTAGCCATTGTTTTGAAAAATGATGTTTTAGGCACATTGTGCACATAGTGACGCAGCCATTGTTTTTTATCTAGCTATTTACTACCGAAGTTGGGGGTGGCCTCACGATGTTTTCCTTCATCATAAATCATTATTTCAATATTTGCAATGAAATTAACAAAACCATCAACGACAAAGCCATTGGTAGCCTCCGGGTATCGAGCTCACATCTCCCAGTTGTAAAGTACGACCCAAACATCGCACGCTCAATGCACAAACCATACTTATCTTGTTGTTGTATTTTAGTACCAGAATCAATATTGCATTATAAATCAAGCACCGCCTTTTCCAATTTGATCCGCCCTTCCCAGATATGGTCGATTTTCGTTTGCAGTATTACGGAATTCGATCCGTCGGAGACAATAGCTTTGCTAATGCCGACCAGTGGGACCACAGGGGACCCCAAACTTGTGATGATCACGCACACCAACATTGCTTTTCCGATACTCGCAATTCCATGGTAAGTGCTCATGTTCTGACCTGTCAGGTTCGCCTTCTTTTCGGCTTACCGAAACGATAGAAAACAGTTATTGTACACAATTAAAGAAACATTTACAAGATATTATTTATATTTATTTTATGTTTAAGGCTAACTGTTTTCAGTCAATCACAGTAACCGATTTACTTAGTTGGCTCTATAGTTGGATTCACTGATTATTTTTTCAGTGATATTGATATCCCTGAAATGACTTGAATATGAAATCACATTGTAACTACTTTTTACAAGATCTAATGTAGCGGAAATAGTGGACTGTATAGATGTGGGCAGACTCACCAGCTCTCTCCAGCCGCACGTTCAGGAATCTAGCGCTCCCAGTTGGACACCACCAAACCCTTGCACGACGGGACAAAGCGAATGCTGCGTCGATGTAGAGAACTCCATAGGCACCAGTTCACTTCCCAGAAAAGAGCTGATCTTGCTTGCGCTTGTTTCTTCTAAATATGGCAGGGATCGAAAATGTTCATGGTACACGCTCGGCGGAGCGTTACGAGAAGACACGCGCTCGCAGAATGCGCGGGAAAAGCAGAGTGACCGTTAGGTCGCGTTCGAAACCATCCAACGCAAATGGATTGACTGAAGGAACTGCCCACATTCCACAAAGATAGCTTAATTTTTACCTAAATTTAAATTGTGCTTTCATCCTTGTCATTCAATTAAACATCTAATATTATTCTTAATTTTTACCTTTCTAATACAATATGTCTCTTTTGATCATTTGTTCTACGTCTACAGTTTTAGTTGATTTTTCGTGTAGAATATTTTAAATTCGAGAGATTGCAGGATAAAATTACCTTCTGCATCCACAACGCCGATCACCAGGACAGCAGAATACACGGGAAAGATCGGTCTCGTGCTATCTCCGCTGCAGTGGCTAACGGGTGTCGCGATGCTCGTCAACTCAGCCATTGGTGGCCTAACGCGGCTGCAAACGTCCAAAGCGTTAACTATCGATCTAATACATCAATTCATTCAGCAATACAGAGTAAATACCAGGTTTTAGTTGTTATATTTGTTACAATTCTGAAGACTGACTTTTCTCTTGATAACACTGCTTTCATATTACTATCGTTTGTAACTATATTCTAAAGGTTGGCCCGATATGAACATATTTTTAATCTATGTATAAAAAAGACGTGTTTGTAAGTATACTATAATCATTTATCAGGTAAGTTAAGCACTAGCAGTAGTATTTAGAGTAAGAGGACTAACTTTAATACGGGCTTTAAGCCAGACTAAATAGCACTTTTGTATAGTTAGTCCGATGCTAGTCCGCGTACTAAAATTCTTCCTGTTCCAAGTGGTTGCGTTACGTAGATAATGGGCCTGAAAAACTACTTATGGTGACAAAAAATATATATGATAAGGTAACTGGGTGCAAATAACGAAGCATGAAAGTATCAGTGTATACTTGCTTAGCAATACAAAAACTCAACAAACATTTGGTTGCATTTCGTAGTTATAGGCGATTTAGGATACAGATATAACTTAAGGTATATTTAAGTATTTAATTAAAAAACCGAATGGTTTTTGTTGTATAATTAATAGGTATCAATGTTTCCAAACAATCAGTATATTCATCAGCAGGTACATACATACAAGCATCTATTTTATATAGTCAATCTAGATAACGCAACCACTTAGCGCAGGCAGACCGACATATTTAGTATCAGAGGGTTGGTCTCTAACATGTGAACCCAGATTCAGCCATTTACCTTATCGTGACCAAAAACGTCGTGACCTCCAGAAATAGTAGGTATGCATGAAATTTGGTATAAATACAATATGTGCTCTCCGAATTCGAATAATGTCGCAATTATATGTTCGCATGTTCCAGCCCACTATGACGGCTATCAATCCAGGAATCACCAAGTTGCTATTGGACTGGCACAAGCCGTATGACTTCTCTTGCTTTTCATTTTGGTCGATAACTGGAAGTACAGTGCCTAAGCAGATATTCGCTCAAGCCAAGGTAAAATATCACTATTTTCTGTAATAAATTCTGTCTGCATACCAATATATTTTTTTTATGAACTTATTTTTAATACGAAAACAACCATACAAAAAAACGGGCTCAAGCCCAATAAAACCGTTTACAAAAGTATGCAGCCGTCCTGTAGAATCTAAATTTTCAGAGAGCGTTGGGTGAAGCAGCGGTGGTCGGTTATGGTTCAACCGAATTCACTGGATGGGTGTTCACACCCACCAAGAATCTGGAGTCCGATGGTCTCGGGAAACCATTACCTTATGTTGAGTGCAAGGTCAGTCCTTATAAAATAAAATAAAAAAATGTTTATTTGTTAAAAATCGTGGTTTGAATGATTCACAAAGATTGCTTTCAGTATGGGTCATGTCTATAACTGCTTTTTATGGCGTAGACCAGGGTAGATACTGTTTGAGAAGCACATGAAATCCGAAATAAATTATTTTTTCTCAGAAAAATATAATTTCATGTTCATATGCTTACATTAAGTTTGCAACATTTAGCGGGGCCCGGAAGATAGAAAAAAATTTAAAATGTATTAAAAAATATATATCTCCTAAACAAATATTTAGAAACGGTATTAAAAAAAAATATATGTTAAGTCTTTTAAGGCGTAATGTAACTGTGAATTTGCAAGAATTTTGTAATTACGGAAATGTATTTTAAAAAATTTTTTTACTAAAAAAAATCTATGCCGCGAACCTAACTTACTATTGCTATATTTCTTTCTAGAATATGTAAAAGCAAATTAAATTCTTAAGAAACTATACAACGATCGATTTTATACGTATTTCGAATTTTTTGTTTAGCTTTTGTGTGAATATAAACATTATAAATAAAAAAAAATGTGCTTATAATATTTGCAACATTTTACAAATTTTACAGAATATAGAGTTTGCGGTCAGTATCCAATTCCAGAAAATAAAATAGAATCTTCATTATTTGCTTTGCAGATATTTAATATTACAGATATTAAAAGTACAAAAAATATATATTTACACAGTTCCGTAAATAAGAAATTGTTGCAAATTCACAGTAATATTACACCTAAAATTACATTTCTAAATATTTGTTTAGGAGATATAATTTTTTAAACATATTTCATATTTTATTTCTATCTTCCGGACCCCCCAAAATGTTGCAAACTTAATGTACACAAGTCCACATGAAATACTACGTTTATGAGAAAAAAAATTGAATTTCGGATTTAATGTTTTTCTAAGTGCTGATTTAAGGCTAAAGTTCCTGGAGTAGCGTAGAAATATAACTACATGTGTATCAAAATTTAATATATTTACATATTTAAAAACGATCCTTTTGAAGAACTTTTCGAAACCATGAAATCAGTTCTCATTTAGCCATTTGAAAGATTAACAAAAAGCCTCTCTCTTATTTTCTTTAGTCGATTATTGTAGATATATTTATTGTCATTAATTAAATAAACATCTTTACATATATTACTCGGGTCTGCTCGTGTTCGTATTTCATCTTCTATTAAACGGCTTTACCGATTTGACTTATGCGGTCACCTGGATGGTTCTTAGACCCGGTAGGTGGCGTTGCCATCGAGATTTGTTTTTTTACATGACCCTTTTTATAAGACTCCAGCGAGTATTTATGATTACATTTTAGGGGGGTCCACTCAGGTCCATTAAAAAATTGACCCCAACGGAGCCTTTTTTAAATGATTGGTTTTGGCAAATAATTCGTTAAATTTTTCGTTAATTTAGATGGATGACAAACAATCATTTGACCTGTAAACGTATATAAATTACCATTCAGGTCGGTCAACGGCCATCGTATACTAGCAGTTGGCAACTGCTAGAATACGTGGTTGAAACTAGTTTTTTTTTTTTCAAAAAGTTGTATTCTGTCACTTAATTATCAAACTATTTTACAGCTTATGGACGTAGACAAAGGAACCGAGGTGGTGGCGGTTGGGGAAATCGGAGAATTATGGGTCAAGTCGATAACATTGGCTAAGGTGAGAAATTTAATATTTACGTAAAATATATATAATATTGAAGAAGATAATTGTAACGTGGAGGAATTGCTTGGAATGAAAAGTTGCATGTAGTCCAACTATTCTGGCAAAATTTTTATTTTCATAACTTAAGGTGGCCCAACCCGGCGGCCTCAACTCATTTGCGGGCACGGTACAAAACCGTGCTGTTGCGCTCTGGGACCTTCTCTGTTTCTAAGAATAAGACAGGCTCCGTTATGAGAAAGATGCTACCTGTCCACAAAAAAGATAATGTGCATAGTGTATGATTTGGTAAGATTTACGAAAATTTTAATTTCAAAACGACTTATAGCTAAAAGTAAACCACGACCGCTGTAGTCAAAAATCTAACAAAAACCAAATAGATTATAAATCTTGATTAAACAAGCTATGTCTGATGACTAATCTTTTTAAGATGTTCTTACTTTATCATAGCGTAATCCACCTCCAAAGTAATTGTATACAACGCGCGAAAAATCCGAACTTTCGGACGTTATAACTTGGAAACCAAACACAATTTTACAATGCCCATGGTCATCAGACATCTAGTTCAATCAAATAAAGCTATATTGAGCAAAATTTTGGATCTCTGACAAGAAATATAGGCGTGATCTTCTTTCCCCTTTTGTATGGGGAAATGAGCGGGTTGGGCCACCTTAAAGAACATTGACGGACATTGTAAAAAACTCGAACGACCTCTGTGCATCTTCTTAAATTTCGGTGCAAAATTAACCAAACCAAATTTCGCATATAAATTGTTGTTACGATAAATTAAGGCTTCAACTGAGTCCAGCGTTCAACAACAAACGATAATGGCGACCTCTGGAAGCAGTGAGTTTGCGTTAGGGTTCATTGTTATATGCGCGTCAAAATCGTTTTTTAGCCAAATTTATGTTTTTGATCTTTAAAGTCTACTTTTTAAAGTGAATTAAAATATCTTTCAAATTTCGTAGCACAAAAAAGAAAAAAAATCTCTATCACGTATAGTTTCCAAGCGCCGGTTTTAAAACCAAGTAAATACGTGTTTACAATCATATTTTTTAAATATATATAAGCAACGCATTTTACCGTTTTTTTCTGTCAAGGGATATTGGAACGACCCAGAAGCTACAAAGGAAATGTTCTTGGAGGACGGCTGGGCCAAGTCAGGAGACCTGATGTACCGCGACACCAGAGGATTTTTCCACTTCGTCGAAAGGATCAAACTGCTGATAAAATATTACTCGAGCAGCCACGCACAAAGTCAATATGTAAGTATCATAGAACGTGTAAGTTTTTCCAGTTCATCTACAAGCGAATAAGGCAAAGGATAGAATAGGGAGTCTGATGGCCCCTGTCAATTGTCCAACGTTTACTTGAGCGGCTCGTAGCCCAGTGACGCGGGGACTTGCCTAGCATACCAGGGGTCTGGGTTCAAATCCTCGCCCCGTTCATGTACCACTTTCTATCTGTTTCTGAGCTGGATAAGTGCATTTCGTCGCAATTGAGAGCTGCACTATGGTTCGGAATCCATGGGAAACTTTAGATCCCCTTTCCCTATTAGGTGGTAGGGTTTAAGCCCGCCCGCGTTCGTATCATCGCATTAGATGAAAAGTTGGTCGAAGCGGCAATGAAAAACTGTCCGGGTTTTCCATCCAGTTCAATGTTGCCGTGCTCGTAAATGAAAGGTCCTGGCATGGCACCTAATTCCTTCGTGAATGTGGTGTGGTTTATTGGGCTAATATTATAACGGTAGATGTGTGTTATTAGCCATCCACGTCTGTTTGCATAAAAAAAACTTAATTTTTGTGCGTGGCACTCCAAATATCTAAATTTCCTTTTTGTACAAATGCGCCTTAAAATATTACGAATACACGCTGTGTGCCCACAGGCAATTCTGGTTGCATTTAAAACTCAAAATTTACAATAAGTCAGGAATTATATTTTTCTTGCAGCAAAAAATTAAATTCACTCAAAAGAACATTTTAAATTTTATTTAAAAACTGCTAAGTGCCAGACGAGCGTTCAGCTGTTGTCCACACACATGTCTTTATTGAATGTTTTCCAATTGAACTCTTCAGATGGCGCCAGCGGAACTGGAGACAGTAATAAGGAAACTCGATGGCATTGAAGATGTGGCAGTGGCCGGAGTAGAGAATCCGGCTGGGGGTGAGCTGCCAGTCGCCGTGGTCGTGAAGACGCCTGGCAGTCATGTCACTGCCGAACAAGTCATGCAGCAAGTTAAAGGTATCGGAAAGCTTTTGGACCAATACCAGTGCATTGTAGAATAATATTAATCTGTTAAGAGAGTCTTTACCCTATCAATTTCCCATACTACGGGCGATAACTGTTTCCATGCTTAATGTTTTACTAGGTTTTGACATTTTGGATTCTAAAATATATTTTAGAATAGATTTCCGTGTCTTTAATTTTTTTATACCGTCTAGATATGTAATTTTAGGAAATTTATAGTATAATTAATAATATTTTAGTTTTTAATTTCTTTGTTGATTTTGTTGGATTTAAAATGTTAATCTAATATTACTTCTAGATTGGAAAATATTGGCTAATAAACATTAGAATTGTTTTGTCTCTTTTTACGTTCATTTTTATTTTCTTTTACCGAAAAATACAGATATTTACAAAAAATAAAACATACGGACATAGAATGAAGCTTTCTCAAGTGATATTTTTTATAATGTTGATGGCGTTTAGGGGTAGGGAAATGTCATGAGTTCTCTGGATTTTTATTTCAGTTCATGTTTTCAGAGAATCTGCCAGAAATGAAGCACCTTCACGGAGGAGTTGTGTTTGTTGATCAGCTTCCACTCACCTCTAACGGAAAAGTTGACCAAAGAGGGTTAAAAAAAATTGCATCCACTTCTGAAATAATGTAAGCATGGTTTCAACAATTCCATTTTTTTGTGGGCTTGTAAACATTCGAAAATTACGGTCCCCATACCGACATAGTATTTTTTTATTTTATTTGCGAAACAGTCTTATCCTAAACAATAGTAAACACACATAATAAAAACTCTTGGACCAATAAAGTTTCGACATATAGTAAATCAATTACACATGCAGAGAGCAGAAACGTGATAAATACAATAGACCCAAAACTAAAATTTAAAGTAAATTACGATTAAAAACAAAATTTTTTACTTACAATTTGAAAACCACTTATCCAGTATACTTCATATTTGGTATCTAATAAGCAAGGAATCTGATTTTTTTTTTCATTTTTTTTTGGTTTTGATTTGAAAAAGATAATTTATTTTGTGGTTTGAAACAGGATATCTATAGGAAAACCAGGTATAGGTGTGCATAGATACGTACTTGTTGCCTGATGTTAGATATAAAACATCAAGTAAATTAAAACTATGGAATACAATTGATTAATTAACTAGGTTTTTTATGTAACTGAACATGGAATTTTAGCCGAAAACACTGCATTCCCGAAGGTAATAGGTGTCACGCCAGGACCTTCCTTTTATGAGAAAGGCAGCATTGAACTGTATGTAAAACGCGAACAATGTTTTACTGCCGTTTCCGACAATCTTTCATCAAATGCGATGGTACCAACTTTACCACATGCATGTTTTATCGACCCATTGAGCAACTCGAATTTTTAAATAAAGTAGTGAATAAAATCTGGCATGGAAAGCTACGAGCTGCTCCAATTTGTTTTGAAAGCGTTTTTATAAGCGTTCTTAACCGTAGCATCCTTCAATTATCAGTGAGTGTTCTACTAGATAAATTGAAACCATTTGAGTAGCTCAGTAGGCTGAAGCATGGATTCGAATCTTTAGAGAAATATCAGCCTCAAAAACCGACTAATTTTCAAAATATATTTGCAATGCATATTAACAAAGATGGCGCTGTTGAGCCCCATACTAATAAAGATTACTGCTGAGAATTCAAGATCCGCCTTTCGCCACCTAAAACATTTTAAGTTAATGTGAACTGGTTTTTGTTGAAGCCGCCGATACCAATGTTCCGGAGGGGACGCCAGTCCCAGCAGAGTGATGCAGCAAGCTATGCAATAAACTCTCTGAAGGCGCAGTAAATGTACGGGCCACCTTGTTTCGCGTATTGTTAATAATAATAACAATAATAAAATATGTATTTAAATAATTATATGCATATAGGCACAAATTTGTTAAAACCGGAATGATAGAAGAGCCCAAATGGCAAAGTTAGACGAGGCACCCCAAGTTAACCAACTATGTAAGCCCCGGTTGCACGAAGAAACGGCTGAGTTAATCAATGTTCAAACACGTCACTTTTAGTGAACCGCATAGAGTTCCTTCCATATTGCCCACACAAAGTAACGTGTTTAATCATACTTTGACGTTGATTTTAATTTTTTGTTCTTTCGTGCACTCGGCCCTAAGTCTGACGATTAGCAGTGTCATTCTAACATTATATGATTCCTTCTCTAGGTATCAACCTATATTCGTTAATGTATGTTTCCTTTTTCTATACAAAATACATTGCGGAAACGGTGTCCATTTCCGAACTTTTTTGACTAAATGTAGAAATCTGAAAGCAAATGGAATCATTTGTTTATGCATGTATGCTCTTTTTGCTTATATCTAGAAATCATATAACTTTCAGATTTCTAATGTTAAAAATCAACTTTTTAATTATTTTTATTATTGAATTAAATGATGGAAGCAAAAAAGATTAACAATCAATTATCAGACTGGAGTTCTATTTGGACTTGCTGAGGCGTTTCACTACATATTATTGCATTTGTTTAAATGTGAGGCAATCTATTCTAACCTTTGGGATTTGGGAGAAATCCATGCGGGTGTACAATCATATTTTGTTGCAAAATATATGAATATGTGATAATTATAAATTTTGTGCAGTATAGGGCAGTATCATGGGAACCAGGCGCCATGCCAGGAACCTCCTCTTATTGCATAGATCGGTAATACAGATTGGATTTATGGTCCATATCATTACGGTGAACGGAAAAAAACATCGCTCAAGTTCCTCTCAAAGATAAAACATATTCTCCCCATTCTTGAGACCAAAATAGAAACGGAAAAAAATCCGTCGATTCTCCCATACCGGACAGAATATAATCCCCGACGAGCTGACCACGCCGAGCGTGACGGCAAACAGTGGCGCAGCGCTGAGCCAACACACCGCCCGATAAGCCGAGTGGCATCGGACGCAGCCGCGCATCACGGGACGACGTCTGAGCGTGGATTACGTGAGGCGCATGCCACGCGCGGGATGTAGATGTCACGGCTAGTAATAGGCGTAAGGCTACACCGAGGCTTAGCCGGTTAGGACTGAATTTCACCGATCGTAGTGGTCTAGAACTGTTGGGTTTTTTTTATGCAACCTGACATTAATGGCTATATATATATAATACTAATGGCAGGGAATGCACCCATTCATTGTTGGCATTTCTCGATTTATAACCAACCGAACCTGTAAATCCATTATTTATAGTGTTGTCAAACTGCAGAATGCACTCTTGCCGTGGTATTTCCCTAAAAAATATCAAATATGTTGCGACCTGACCTGCCGAAAAAGTTTTTACAGCGCCTGTACTCGAAAGCCCATGGGCATTGTTAGACAGTTCTAAAGGCCTGGCGTTCGCCATACATCGTTTTATACATAAAACATACTACTAAGTGCTGCCGGTTGCAGTCGGCTAAAGTAGGTCCAGCCTTTTTCACAAAGGCTACTAATTTGTAAATGTAACCAATAACTGGTAGTTTAAACTCTGTTAGGTTAGGTTAAGTTATTATTGGGTATAGGATAGCAATATACCCAGAGAAAGAGCCTACATACACTAAGATCTAGCCAACTTAGATAGGTCACACGTAAGTTGTATGTTCAGGAACAAAAATGAATCGACAACACGTTTTTTTAATAATTTGGCTATCATACGATTTTACGGCTCTTTTGTTTAAATTTTTGTGATAATGTTACCTCTGTTATTTTTCAATATACGTAGATATTCAGGAGTAATTATGCTTTAATCAATATACTTTTTCGTACAAGACAAGTAAGTTGTTTTTTTCCAAGAATGTTGTCAAAACTTTTTTTTACAGCTATCTTTCTCCTTGTTTTACGGTCGATTCTACGTTTACTAAAAGCTTTCTACGATTTTCACTTCTCGTCTATTACAAGAAATAAAAATCTGAATGTTGTCGAAAATGTTACTGTTCAAAACAAATAAATATAAAAACTAAATTTTAATCATCACGAAACGTTAATTTTAATTGAATTTGAACTATAAGTTCAGCTATTTACAAAATAGAAAATACTTAAAAGAATAAAGTTAATTTAAAATGCCAAATATAACGTTTTTGTGTTACAGACTAGGCTACGTTTATGGCTGAGACTGCAAATTGACCGAAAATTGTGTCATACCAAGTTCATAACTCAAATGGCAGATGATCCGTCTGAAAATGATGACATATCGTTAACCTTGGCTCAACAAATGAAAATCAACCCCAAAGACCCATCTAAATTCCGTAGATTAACGATTATATACTCCGGCTAATACAAAAGGCACTCAACAAGCCTCGCGTTAATTTTATAAAATAAACAAGAAAGCTGACGCTCCTCTCCATAATACATCCCACACTTCGGGAACCATCCAATTGTGCTGAAAAACCGTTGTATTAATTCCCGCTCAAACGCCACGAGACGGGCTTCGATCCGACGCCCCAGAGACCTGGACTCCGGCAATTAGAATTAGCATAACCTCGTTTGTTGAGTTTCTGAACTCATCGAGTTGAGTTAGGGCACGAGATGGGAGGCGAATACGGCTCCGGTGTCAGCAAGAATGAGCCTAACTGGCTTATTTGTAGGCCGTTCGATTAATGTTTAACTTTCAGTTCGATGTGATCGCTTTTGGGAGCGTAAGTTTCGCGAATGTATTTTTAGATGCTTTTGGGTAACCAAGATGAAATGGACTTATTTACGAGCGCCCGTAAACATTTTATAGTTCTGTGATGTAATACTAAGAACAAATATACTATCATAAGAGCTACAATGATTTATTTTAATACTAGCTGCGGTACCCGGCTCCGCTCGGGTTAGTGTCGGCTAAATTATTTCTAAAAAGTAGCCCACATGACTAGTTCAAATAAGGGTCAAACTGGTCCAGGACAATGTATCCATCTGCCAAATTTAATCAAGATCGTTTGAGCCGAAATAGCATGATTTAATGAGAAACATCCAATAATTCCCATTTAGAGCTTCGGTGACATTTGGTGGCTATTTAAAAAAAAGCTCCCCCCCTTCCTCCAGCCGCCGCCCTCCCGCCGAGCCTTGCAGAGCATTGCAGTTTGTATGATAGCCACATCTTAGCGTACGCGGAACTCAATTATATTTAGCCTGTCCTGATTCCCGGGTAGTTAAATGTACGTGCACTAAGTTTCATCTAATTCGGATAATCGATTTAAGAGTTATGGAGGAACATACATACATACATACAGAACTGATTTCTAAAAATCGTCAATTTAATTTCAGTATCATACATAAAGTCTAGAAACGAAGTATCTCAGAAAACAAAGCAACTTACTCCATGAACACCCCTTACAGATTTATTATTAGTATAGATATTGAACTTTTTTACAAAATAATATGGTCACATTGAGAGTTACGAAATAATCGTAACCAAAACTAATGCTGAGATAAATAGTCGTAACAGAAATGAAGGCTGAGATAAATAGTCGTAACAGAAATGAAGGCTGAGATAAATAATCGTAACCCAAAACGAAAGCTGAGATAAATAGTCGTAACAGAAATGAAGGCTGAGATAAATAGTCTTAACAGAAATGAAGGCTGAGATAAATAATCGTAACCCAAAACGAAAGCTGAGATAAATAGTCGTAACAGAAATGAAGGCTGAGATAAATAGTCGTAACAGAAATGAAGGCTGAGATAAATAATCGTAACCCAAAACGAAAGCTGAGATAAACAGTCGTAACAGAAATGAAGGCTGAGATAAATAATCGTAACCAAAATGAATGCTGAGATAAATAGTCGTAACAGAAATGAAGGCTGAGATAAATAGTCGTAACAGAAATGAAGGCTGAGATAAATAATCGTAACCCAAAACGAAAGCTGAGATAAATAGTCGTAACAGAAATGAAGGCTGAGATAAATAATCGTAATCAAAATGAATGCTGAGATAAATAGTCGTAACAGAAATGAAGGCTGAGATAAATAGTCGTAACAGAAATGAAGGCTGAGATAAATAATCGTAACCCAAAACGAAAGCTGAGATAAATAGTCGTAACAGAAATGAAGGCTGAGATAAATAATCGTAACCAAAATGAATGCTGAGATAAATAGTCGTAACAGAAATGAAGGCTGAGATAAATAGTCGTAACAGAAATGAAGGCTGAGATAAATAATCGTAACCCAAAACGAAAGCTGAGATAAATAGTCGTAACAGAAATGAAGGCTGAGATAAATAATCGTAACCAAAATGAATGCTGAGATAAATAGTCGTAACAGAAATGAAGGCGGATATAAATAATCGTAACCAAAACGAATGCTGAGATAAATAGTCGTAACAGAAATGAAGGCTGAGATAAATAATTGTAACCAAAACGAATGCTGAGATAAATAGTCGTAACAGAAATGAAGGCTGAGATAAATAATCGTAACCAAAACTAATGCTGAGATAAGTAGTCGTTACAGAAACTTTGACTAACGAAACGTAATACTTTGTAACGTCACTTTACATTTCGTCAATACAAAATTTGCCAAAGTGACGTCACAAAGTACTACTTTTCGATAGTCTTAATTTCTGTTACGACTATTTATCTCGACCTTAGAAAGGTACGTCCTTATAACGGTGATAGGACCAAACACGCTGGTGTTGGTACAATCATCCAAGGAATGTGACATGTATGTATGTATAATCATCCAGCAGGTGGCGAAATTGGTTAGACGCAATACCCGCAAATCGTATGTTTTTCTGGTTTGGGTCCAGCCTTGTAATTTATTCGTAAAGCAGTTCTTTTTACAGGGATCTTTTTTTAATTAATGTGTCCTTGCTTCGCTGTCGATTATGCATACCTACATGCATTCCTTTTTTTTATGTGACTGGACATGGATGGCTAATACCACACCTTCTGTCATGGTATTAGCCTAACACACCACATGGGAACTAGGTGCCATGCCAGGACCTTTCTTATATTGCACGGCTACATTGAACTGGATGGAAAACACGGACAATTTTCATTGCCGCTTCGACCATCGTTCATTCAATGCGATGGTACCAACCCGGGCGGGATTAACCTAGTAAGTAAGGAAGGGGACCTACAGTTTAACGTGGAATCCGAACCACGGCCCGCCTCTCTCAACGGTCGAATGGTCACCCATCCAAGACCAGACCGGACTCAGCGTTGCTTAACTTCGGAGAGCGATCGCCGAAGTGTCGCGCCACTGGGCTATTGAGGCTGACTGCGAGGCTGAACAAGCGACGTACATGCTTAGTACGAAAAAGTATATTTACTTACGTATACCTAGGAGCGGCTCTAGCGTCTGATACCAAATACGATTTTGGTGACGGCGGCAATATGTTTGAATGTTCAAATCTTTGCAGTAATTGTCCATAATGCAGGTATAGCGTTAAATAAATGTATGTAGGTAAAATCTTAAATACTGTGTCAGTAGGAGACATTGATTACGGGAAGAGGGACTGTAGGAGGATTCCAAATTATGGGTATACTGCAGGTGACGAAATTGGTTAGACGCAAGGCTCTTTACACCAGATTCTTATTGATCATTAGTTCATTTTGTCGGAATACATTTTTCAGAAATCAGTTAAATTTATAATAAGTTTAGCTTTTCGTTATGTTACTATGTGATCAGGTCACTGTAGTAGTTCATGACAGAAATAATAGTAATAAAACTAAACGTGCACATGTAACACAATCTTTATTTTGTCTTCTTGTTGCCACTGGAGTAGAGCATCGCTTCAAGGTCCTTGCTTGTGGTGACGCTTGGTTCGGGTCACCTCTTCCCCTAAAATATGGTTGAGAGAGGCGACGGCTGGACCCGGCGTGATGCTCGTGAACGGGTGCTGTTTGTGGGGACTGGCCTGCTCCAATTGGCAACATGTTAGATGACGGACATGACTTTGCAGAATAAACCGATATGTGTCATGAACTGTTGCATACGGCGTGAATGGGAGATTTTTGTGAATTAATATTAATCTAATGCATTGACATAAACGGGTACCAATAACCCGTATTTCTGCAAGCAGTGGCAAACTAATTTGTAAACATAGACTAAGTGGACGTAATCAGCGAAGTTTCTTTCCAGTTCTTCTTCGCCGTGAATGCTGAACTGGCTAATGATAAAATATGACAAATCCGAGTGCAGTATGCTGCCTGTGGATGATGAATAAACAATAAACAACAACAATATTTTTTTTTATTTTTTTTTATTTGGGAAATCAACAGCTTACATATCTAGTACAATTTTTAAAAATTAAAATTACCTTAAACTAAAGCCAATTACAGATTTCCTCTAATTACATTTACAATTTTGTAGATTAATATAAGTAAGTAGGTAGTATAAAATGCGTGAAAAGAGAAAAAAGGAGAACAAGTGAAAATACATTGTAGTATACATTACATTACATTACCTGCGCATGTTTGTGTAGGTAGGGTGAGTTACAAAAGTGTACGTGAGTGTGTGGGTGTGTGTGTGGGTGTGCGAGGGTGAGAGGGTTTGTGAGAGAGGCTGAGGGTGAGAGCGTGTGAGGGTGTGTATATTTGTATATATATTTATATACTTGCGTTGGAGTGATAGGGTTTGCTTGCAAGTGATTGTTTATAAATGAGTTGTCAATTAGTTGTATTACTCTTGTCTTTGCAATAGTAAGTGTTTTTTAATCATATTTTTAAAATTGCGTTTTGTGGTTGAAAAAAGATCTGCATTACTAAAACTACTGTTATAGGTATTAACGAGTCGTGAAACAACAGAATTTTGGGCGTAGTTTGTGCGGTGTAGTTGAGTATGAAATAGATGAGTGTGTCGTGTGCGGCGGATTGGTACATTATAGGTGATTTCACCAACGAGCTCGGGACAATCTATTCGACTATTTACCAAATCAAAGAGGAACGACATGTCTAGTAAAATCCGGCGCTCTTCGAGTGTTAAGAAGTTATGATGATTACATCTATCTAAGTAGGAATGTAACTTATGCTTTGATTTAAAATTAACGTATTTAATAAATTTTGACTGGATCCGTTCAATTTGAGCTTTGTGAGTTAGGTATTGAGGAGACCATATGCATGACCCATATTCTAGTACACTTCGAACATAGGCATAAAACAATGTTTTGATACAATCAATATTTTTAAAGGGTTTTCCTACGCGCATAATAAAACCAAGATTTTTATACGCCTTGTCGGTAATAGCATCTAAATTTTCAGAAAAAAGTAGTTTTTCGTCTAATATTACACCTAGGTCACGAACTGAAGCTACTTTATTTATTGGAGCATTGTTCATTGCATATTTAAAAATTATTGGCTTCACACTGCGGGTAAACGATATCTGTAGACATTTATCGGCATTAACATTAATTCTGTTAAGTTTATAATATTTAGAAAGCAGGATCAAATCAGATTGAAGGTTCTCGCAATCGGTATATTCGTTAATTACTTTTATTACCTTTTTGTCATCGGCATACATTAAATGTCTTGAGTGAGTAATGAAATTGCCTATGTCAAAAAGGTAGGCATTGTAAAACAGCGGCCCCAGTAGCGAGCCCTGGGGTACACCTGAAGGTATACTTATAAAATCTGATCTGAAACCACCCATTACGACTGCCTGCGATCTGTTTGAAAGATATGACTCTATCCATCTTAATAAATCCCCATGAATCCCCAAGTATTTGAGTTTGATGGTCAGGATGAATAAACAATACCCGAGAATGGTATGTTTTGCTGGTTCGGGTCCAGCCTTGCAATTTATTGGAAAATTTAATTCTTTTTACAGGGATCTTCCTTTAATTAGTGTGTCCTTGCTTCACGGTCCATTCTACAAACATACATGTCTCATTTCTTGTAAGATAATATTGTCGAAGTTGCAATGAAAAGTTGGTATGCTGAATGCAAATAAACGTCAGATTTAGTCACTCTCTTGCCTGCTTACCCGGCGAGCTAACTTACCATGGCAACCCCCTTGATTGGTCCAAAATGGATCGAATTCACTTCTTCAATTTACCACACTTTACGCCGCTCTGCGTTGGTTCCCCCGGAAAGGCATAATTACGAAAGTTTTCTGGTTCAATTAGTGAATGAATCGAGGAATGAAGACAGAGTAAAGCAGGCCTATTCCGGGAATTGCGTAATTAGGAATCAGGATCCTGATGCATTTTTTTCGACAGAAAACATTGATCAATTTAAATACTATGCTTCGGAATATGTTCGTTAAGAAAATCATTTTTAAAGCAGCTATTAAAGCGGGTTTTCAATTCCTTATTACTGATTACGGAATTCCAGAAATAGACCTGCTGATCCTACTACAGACGATTTAAATGGGGGCGAAAATTCTTTAACGGCCACAGATTTATGCCCGTTCGAGTTTTTCACAATCCTCACACACTGAAAATAAAATTTCAGCGGAAATTCTGCATAAGTCAAGCATTAATAACAATCTTTTTATCAGCAGGATTTCCTCCCGAACGAATCGGCTTGGAAATTTCAGTAATTGGGAACCATCGGGCGGAAACCCGATTCCGCGATCATTTCATGCACAAAAAGGTGCTGTCGAGCCAGCGAGCAAGGAAGGGCAGGAGTGACAATCGAAACCCATTCGTATGGCGGCAGCGTAGCTACCTACTTTTTAGTGAAAATACTTACACAAATTTAAATCGGTTATTGTGTGTGTGTGTGTAATTCATGCAAGAAATAAAAGGCTTTTTTATTTTATTTATTTTATTGTGTCCGAATAAACTATTAATGTGGCCCATCCCGCTAAACTCTCCATACAAACGGGGAAAGAAGATCACGCCCATATTTTTTGTCAGAGATCCCAAGTTTTGCTCAAAATAGCTTTATTTGATCGAACTAGATGTCTGATGACCGCTGGCATTGTAAAATTGTGTTTGGTTTCTAAGTTATAAGGTCCGAAAGTTTGAATTTTTCGCGCGTTTTATACAATAACTTTGGAGGTGGATAACGCAATGATAAAGTAAGAATATCTTAAAAAGAATAGTCATCAGACATAGCTTATTTAATCAATATTTACAATCTATTGGGTTTTTGTTAGATTTTTGACTACAGCGGTCGTGGTTTACTTTTAGCTATAAGTCGTTTTGTATTTAAAATTTTCGTAAATCTTATCAAATCATACACTATGCACATTGTCTTTTCTTTTTTAATTACACGCTTTTATTAGCTTGGGTTGTATGTATTATTACACGCTTTTATTAGCTTGGGTTGTATGTATGTATGTAATGGAATCTTTGAAATTATTAATTTTCACCAGTTTCCAGAAGTCTGATTAATTTGAAACTTTGCATACGTATCAAGGACCGATAACAATGCAATAATTTCATAACAGTTTCTCATTATCCTTATTAGGACCGCCAGGATTAATCAATTCTTTTTTTAACACGCTTTTATTAGCTTGGGTTGCATGTATCTATGTATGTAATGGAATCTTTGAGATTAATTAACACAATTTTTTATTAGCTTGGGTTGTATGTATCTATGTATGTAATGGAATCTTTGAGATTAATTTTCACCAGTTTCCAGAAGTCTGATTAATTTAAAACTTTGCATACGTATCAAGGACCGATGACAATGCAATAATTTCATAACAGTTTCCCATTATCCTTATTAGGACCGCCAGGATTAATCATTAACACGCTTTTATTAGCTTGGGTTGCATGTATCTATGTATGTAATGGAATCTTTGAGATTAATTTTCACCAGTTTCCAGAAGTCTGATTAATTTGAAACTTTGCATTCTCAGCCTCAGTGGCCCAGTGGCGCGACACTTCGGCGATCGCTCTCCGAAGTTAAGCAACGCTGGGTCCGGTCTGGTCTTGGATGGGTGACCATTAGACCGTTGAGAGAGGCTGGCCGTGGTTCGGATTCCACGTTAAACTGTAGGTCCCCTTCCTTACTTACTAAGTGGTAGGGTTAATCCCGCCCGGGTTGGTACCATCGCATTGAATGAACGATGGTCGAAGCGGCAATTAAAATTGTCCGTGTTTTCCATCCAGTTTAATGTAGCCGAGCAATATAAGGAAGGTCCTGGCATGGCACCTAGTTCCCATGTGGTGTGTTGGGCTAATACCATGACAGAAGGTGTGGTATTAGCCATCATGTCCAGTCACATAAAAAAAAAAGTATCAAGGACCGATGACAATGCAATAATTTCATAACAGTTTCCCATTATCCTTATTAGGACCGCCAGGATTAATAAATTCTTTTATAGATCCTCTGTAGTGGAGTAAAAGAGACAGAGCTAGCGCGAGATCTGCGCATGCCCGCACTTTCGGACTTACTCTTTCGCTCGGGCACTTGGTACTATGGAGTGTAGAGACTCTGTACACTCCATACTTGGTACAGTACAACGGAGGCAAAAATGTTTTCAGGATAATTGCGTTCTCACCTTGTTCATTCTTTATGCATGTGTAGGTACTAATAATGAGTCTAATATACGCGAATTACTGTATATAATATTCATAAAAACAAATGTAAACAATGTAAACACCAATGCTTTGAAATTACAGTCGATAAGGAAGGAATTTAATACGATCAAAAAATTTGTAATTATAAAGTCTTATTGATTGGAGTACAAATAACGCATATGAATTCGAAAAATCGAACTAAAAAATTAAAAATAAATAATAGTTAAAAAAAACTAAAAAAACACGCTTTTATAGCTAACCGAACTAAAAAATAGAAAATAATTTTTAATTTTAAATAGTTTATATTACAGTAGTAGAAGATCGAACAATCAATCAGAATTTATCACCTCAAGATAAAATTATAATAAAGTTTCAGTTATTAACAAAATAATTCAATTCAGAGTAAAAAGCGTGGGGTGCATTTTACTACTTTTCATAACTCTCCTCTCATAGATAGTTGCAAATAGAATGATTGTTACATTTACTTTATCAAGCACCCCACGCTTTTTACTCTGAATTGAATTCTTTTGTTAATAACTTAGACTTTATTATAATTTTATCTTGAGGTGATAAATTCTGATTGATTGTTCGATCTTCTACTACTGTAATATAAACTCTTTAAAATTAAAAAAAAATTCTATTTTTTAGTTCGGTTAGCTATAAAAGCGTGTTTTTTTAGTTTTTTTAAACTATTATTGTAGACATGTTGCATCTTCCTCATCAGGGAGCCTGTCTTTTTTTTTGGAAACAGAGAAGATCCCAGAGCGCAACAGCACGGTTTTGTACCGTGCCCGCGAATGAGTTCGTCCCGCCGGGTTGGGCCACCTTAATAATTATTTTTTTAATTTATTAATGCACACAAAATACACTGTGCACTTTAGAAAGAAAAGTGTTGAATAGGGATAATAAAACTCAACAGATGGCGCTGCAATTCACATTTGAGAAACCAGAACAAACCAGTCAATATCATGGATCTTTTTAGGGTTCCGTACCCTAAGGGTGCCAACGGAACCCTATTACTAAGCCTCCGCTGTCCGTCCGTCCATCCATCCGTCCATTATCTCCTGTATCGTCCTGTATCACATTAACCTCAATAGGTTGGCAGCTGAAATTTTCAGAGTGTGTATTAATTTTGCCGCTATAACAACAAATAGGTAAAATAAAAAGAAAAAAAAATTTAGAGAGGAGTCCCATACAAAAAAATGAGATTGTTTTGTGTTGCATTATGTACGATGGTACGGAACCCTTCGTGTGCGAGTTCGACTCGCACTTGGCCGGTTTTGTATTTACAATGACATTACTTACGTACTTTATATTTAGAATGTAACGTTTTTATCATGCCTACCCAGGCGAAATTTGAAATCAAGCTTTAGTATAATTTAGGAGATGGCGCTGGTTAGGAATGTCACAGTAACAGGGAAAAGAAGAAGTATTTAGCGAGTTTTGGACGTTGTATGACGTTACCAGTCTATCCCTACTATTCTTTGTCTATGCCATCGTTCACTCATTTTATTTCTTTGTCTATGACTACACTTACACTAAAACGTGAGTAACGATCACCACTCCCGCCCTTCCTTGTTCGCTGTGTCGAGCGAGAGCTCTTCCCAATTACTCAAACAGAATGTCTTGTTTGTTTTCTAAAGACATTTATTTCTTCTCAACGTGGTTGCGTGGCGGTCGCGTTGTGTGGGTTACGTTATACTACATTGTCTTTTAATGTTTTGTATTATTATTATTAAATAGCTCTGTACAACTATATAACTTTATCATTTATATGCATTCTCAAATATTATCTTTTCATCCTTAACCTACTTGCTTGCCGTCTTTGGAATTCGTTGCCGTGCTCGATCTGAAACTCTCCAAAATTAAATGCATTTAAAAATAACATCAAGGAATATTATTTGGAAATGGCTGATCGGTTAGTTCACCCGTGAGATCTATCATTTCTTTACATTTATTTTGAACCTAGTTAAATTTTCATTAAATGCATATTATCTATGTAGAATTTTATGTATACTTATATATGTATATGTATTAGTTCATTACTTTAAGTATATAAATATATGTATTAAGGTGTAAATTATTGTTTATTGATGTGTATGAATATATATATATTGATTTCTGTCACCCTTTACGCATTACGTATTACCTACATTTTCTTTTTCAATTCTTATCCTCATCACCCCCAAAGGTTGACTGGACGAAATCACTTTTAGTGATAAGTCCGCCTATGTGCAGTTTCGCTCTGTTAGATTTGATTGTTCTGTAAATCGTTTTTAATTTAATTTGCACATTAAAGAATTTCTTTCTTTCTTTCTTTCTTGCTTGCTTTAAAGGTTTTTTGTTTGGTGATTAATGTACAAATCTAAGTTACATTTTGTATAGTATTTTGAAGCTGAAACTAAAAATGTTGAAGTTTTGATTGAAGTAGGGGCGGTTTGATCTTTGGCTCTTGCTTGCTGATATGGCAGAAATTCATTATTGTTACAAACATTTGTAATTTTAGGGATAGTTTAATTTATAGCATAGTGTATAACATATATGGCAATTTTGAATTGTCTTTGTGATTTTGTTGCACAATACGTTTTTTCCTATAATATGTACATAAATCTTAGACGAAAATTAATAACAGTATTAATAATTTCATCTAAACGGAAGAACATTAGAGGTCTCAGATATAATTATAGAAATCAAATCAAATCAAATTCAAATTCAAATTTATTTATTCATTACCAAAAAAAGCTTAGCCTAATATTACGTCATTCATATGTTTTATTCATTTTTATAACTAGGCTGATATATACCGTAGTAACCCTGTTTCTCATTCTAGGATTCCCTGTGTTATGAGAAGCAGGGTCTTTTATCGAGCTGTGGGGTAAAGTAGACATGTAAATTAAAAACAATTGCACTCAACATAGAAATTAGTACAATATTAATAAATGCATACAGAAGCATCGATACGTAAATAAAAACAAGAGCAAAGAATAAAGTTCTAGTATCTACGCTTCACAAACAAGGAAATACTTCACAGGACGCTGTTTAGTGCGACGAACATTGGATGTTGCCCATCCCGAGTTCGCAATTCTTGTAATTCTCTATCAGTTTATAATTTTAACTAAAATCTGTCCTAAAATGATCGTCTAAAAACCTGACTTCCTACATTTTTTACCTATGGGAGGCTCTTCCCCCAAAAGGTTCCAGGCGCATTTATATACTGTGTTCACTATGTTTGCCATCTTATAAACTACGACATTAAAGTTAAATAAGTAACCTAAGAGAAACTCCTGCTATACAATGTCATTGTATGTTCCGTGTGTATCACTTCACTTTATATGTAACTTTATCTGTGTTTTTATGTTTTTTTTTCTATGTATTAACTTACTCTCATGTGTTTTTTCTTACTGTAGTAATGTCACCTGAACTATATAATCTATTACCTGTGTTTTAGTGAGAAATATTTAGGATATAGGCTATTGTTAAATTTGTTACATTTCTTTTTTACTATGTCATTTGGTCTATTTCTGTTTTTTCTCCATAAATAAATAAATAAATAAATCTCTACATTTCAAATAATTTTCAGACTTTAAAAACGAACTACGAAACATGCAATGTTCGCTGCCGTCACCAGGCGGCGCCATTATCGTGCGGGTCGCTACTTCCGGGAAACTGAAAGTGAGGAAATCGAAGGCGACCTCGGAAAAACTACATCCTTATTTTCTCTGAATATAACCGTACAGTTTTCTTTTTCATTTTCCCATCTATTTTTACATAAAATTATCTACCATACAATACTATCTTACTTATCTATAGATTCATATGTTTTCCAATAACTTTAATCTATTGCCAGTCGTCCGGTAAACTCAATTAATTTGTCTTAGCTTCACGTTACATTCTACGTACATATAACAATCTCTTCATTCCTTACATTTGATGAAAAATATGGGATTAAGAACCTGGTACTAGCCAAATCGCAAAGTTAGACGAGGCACCCCAAGTTAACTAACTAAGTCTGACGATTATAAGTGTCATTCTTACAATATATGATTCCTTGTCTATTAATCAACCTATTTTCGTTAATGTATGTTACTTTTTCTATACAAAATACATTGCGGAAACGGTGTCCATTTCCGAACTTTTTTGACTAAATGTAGAAATCGAATAGCAAATGGAATGTTTTGTTTATGCATATATGCTGTTTTTGCTTATATCTATTAATCGAATTACTTTCAGATTTCTAATGAGAAAAATCAACTTTTTTATTTTTATTATTATTTAAATAAATGATGGAATCAAAAAATATTAACAATCCATTATCAGTCTGGAGTTCTATTTGGATTTTCTGAAGCGTTTCACTACATATTATTACATTTGTTAAAAAGTGCATTTGTATGGCGCGAGTAGTTGGTCAGTCCTAGCGCCTTAAATAGACATTCCTACACTTGAGAAATGTGGCAGAAATTCATTGTATTGCAAGAGGAACATGGCGCGAGCGTGTCCTATTCGCCACATGATAGTGAGAAAACTGGAGCCTCTATCACTTATACCTGTCGGCTTGGGGGTGAGGAAAGGGGGTTAATTTATTGCTCCCGCGCCCTGGGGAGTGGTACGTCATGTAGATATTTGAACCCAGCTTGTTTCTGTGCCAACAACTTAGATCAAATCAGATAGTGGTAAATTTTTTTTATGCGACCTGACATGGATGGCTAATACCACACAACTACCGTTATGTTATTAGCCCAAGACACCACATTCCCGAAGGAATTTGGTGCCATGCCAGGACATTCCCTTCATAAGCACGGCTACATTAAACTGGATGGAAAACACGGACAATTTTTCATTCTCGCTTCGACCATCTTTTCATCCAATGCGATGGTACCAACCCGGGCGGGCTTACACCCTACCACCTAGTAGGGGAAGGGGACCTACAGTTTTACATGGATTCCGAACCATGGAGGAGCTCGCATTCGTGACGAAATTCACTTATCGAAATCGGAAAGAGAATGACAGTGGTGCCTGTCGGTATTGAACCCAGGCCTCTGGTACGCTAGGCCAGTCCCCGCGCCACTAGGCTACGAGAATGAGGAGTAAAAACTAAGTCAAGTTTCTTCAGAAACGCGGAATGCTTGGCCCTGGAAAGTTAAAAAGGAATGGACGAGAGATGTACTTCAGCTCTCTTTCAGTACCAGGGTTGCCATAATCGTTTAAATTATGTTTTTACGAAGAAGTAAAAAAACATCGATTTAAATTTTCACTGATGATAAGATATGATGTAAAAAATTTTAGGTTATACAAGGAAGTATTCATATAATTGTCTAGGCCAGAGGTACTTCAAATTATTAATTGCAATTTGAATTTGAAACATTGAACGTAAACTACTCGAAATTGTGCAATCACGTAGGATTTGAACCTTTTCGTACGGAACTATTTTAATAATTTATTTATAGCGTGTCATTTGAAAGTACTATACTTTCTATTCTTAGCCTGGCGGTAAAGGGCCCAGAGAATGTTGCAGGCGTTAAAGCGGTTTAGGGAGAATGACTGATTTTTATTTTTCAAATATTTTAAAGTAATTTAATTTTTATAGCACTTAAGGTCCTTTAAAGTCCTTAGTAAAAAAAATCTCTTATCCAGATATTCCGTATCTCATCTGGCAACCCGAATCCTCAAATTTGACTCATGGAATGTATAATTTATTTAAAATTTATTTTTTTATAGCACTTAAAGTCCCTTAAAGTCCTTAGTAATTTTCTCTTATCCAGTTATTCCGTATCTCATCTGGCAACCCGAATCCTCAAATTTTACTTATGGAATGTATAATTTATTTCAAACTTGCAAAACATTTGTCATGTACTCGTGTTCCATATATAAGCGACGCTTCGTAGTGCTCCCACTCGACGAGCATCGCGCACTAAATACAGCGTCCCGCAGAACTAGCTATTGTGCGGCACTGAGCAGTGATCAGATTTGTGTAATATTTCAGATCTCTCGGCGCCTACGGGGCCCGTCGTAAATCTAGGGCCTCGGAGGAGCAGGCGGGCCGAGAGGGTACACTTAATGCAGACATTTATGATAATAGCCGAGATATAAAGGGGGTGACAGATATCACCTAGAATCGGCGCTGAGTCTCGGATTTACATCGGGACTTGGTTTCAAACGGTTGAGGTTATTTACTGCTATTCAGGTGAGCCGGGTAGATCCGCTCGGATTCATGTCGTTTAGACGGTTGCGGGCGGAATTATTTGCTGAATAAAAAGTATCCCATGGGCTGCGACATTTTAACATGGAGGTCTCTTCACATCCATGCATTTTAATCGAATTTGTTTGAGACGATAAGGCGTGATTGAATCACAAACATTCATATTTATAACATCAGTGGAAGGAATTTATATGAAATCTTAAAGTGTCAAAATAACATTTAAACCAATAAAATACGTAACATGCCAGGACCTTTTTTATATTGAATGGCTAAGTTGGAATGGATTGGAAACACGGCCGTTTTTTCATTGCAGCTTCGACGATATTTATTTGTAAGTTATTGCTTTTTAGCGATACACTCTCTCTTTATTTATATGTTTGTATTAAAGAGTAAATAAATAAGAGTTGATTTTTTAATATTTTGATAAACAGCCAGATAATTATTTGACGGATTTACGTACGCTTCTGCTTATCCATCCAATAAAGTAAAACCATATGGTTATTAGTAAAATTACCCCTACTAGGTGGTAGGGTTTATGCCCGCCCGTGTTGGTACCATCGCATTGAATGAAAAGATGGTCGAAGCGGCAATGAAAAATTGTCCGTGTTTTCCATCCAGTTTAATGTAGCCGTGCTCATAAAGGGAAGGTCCTGGTATGGCACCAAATTCCTTCGGGAATGAGGTGTATTGGGCTAATATCATAACGGTAGTTGTGTGGTATTAGCCATCCATGTCAGGTCGCATAAAAAATATAATAAAAATATAAAAAAATATAGTCAGATAATTGTGATCGAAGATACAATTCTCCGGCAATGGCTATCCGTCTTGTGACCAACGTGAATTTGTACTATCAGTCCTATAAGTACTATCTTTGGATTCAAAAATCGGCCCTAAGACAAATAAATATTATTAAATGAGGTTCCATAGGAACCAACTCGGGTGGGCTTGAACCTACCACCTAGTAAGTAAGTAAGAACTACACCAGAATCCGAGCAATAGACTCAACATTGAAATTGGCCACCCATCTAGAACGGCACCCAGAGTTGCTATACGTACATATACACTGCATATAAATTGGGTAAGTAGTTGTCAACTTATAGAAATTTAACCCCCCTGGTAATTTTACGTTATGCAAATACTATGGGAAGAATATATATGTAGATAAAAACCGTATCGAAACCGGGAACTATAGTCTGGGTTCCGAACCGTGGAGCCTCTTTCTCGGCGATTATCTAAGTTTCAATCTCGACGAGAAAATAACGAACAACGTAAGTACAGTAAAAATAAAATTACTTACATTTTGCAATCTTAAAACATAAGTTCGAAGTTTAATTAACATCTCAACTTTATGTTTGTTAGAGGATTCCCAACGAAGTTATCCCGTCATTAACTAAGTATACACAGGATCCCAATTTGATATGATAATATTGAAGACAGCTTAATTATTAATAACGTCTGAGTCGAGCCTGTCTTGCCAGAGAAACCTGGTAATATCCTTGTCTTATCACGAGAATATCTCGCAAACTACATTGTCACTAATCATATACATTCAGTGTGTAAATGAGCTTATCAAGATACTGTCAGACGCAATTGATAGGTGTGTCAGCCATTTTGTTAATTTGGTCGCTAAACAAAGGAGCCAGCCGTTATGAGATAGTAATGCGGGTTATCCAAATATAACCGACGAGCTATTGGTACCGGCTCCGCTCGGGTGAATGCTGTATAGGACTATTCCCCGTTTCCACCAACTCTCCAGAAGCCTTATTCTACTAATTGATAACTGCGCGCGTTATGTTTGTGTTTTCTCAAAACAGCATGTTTCGCGCAAAATGGTATTCTACTAGCGCAGTTTGCAAAACACATGCGTTGTGTTTGTGTTTTGTTCGCAAACTCGTAACGCGGGCTCATTTTCTCCTGGGCCGTGTGTTTTGCCGAAAACTTGCGGTTTTGAGAATTATATTTGTCAAATTCGGAGCATCGCATCGCCGAAATTCGAAAATCACTTTTCTACATTACGTTGGCATATCGCTGTCTCTTTCTTTTCGTATGTCATATTTGAGTGAGAAAATAACTGTCAAAATCGTGACAGGGTTTTTTACCCTGTAGGCGGCGCGCAAGACAAACCACTCCATAGACAATAACAAAACGCGTGTGTGAATTAGCTGAATACCAATTTTTGGAAACCGCACTCGAAACTTAGCGTGTTATGTTTGACGGAAACATAACTTATACGGAATGGTTTGAAATTGGACAAATAGCAGAATCGGGCTTCAGCTACAAACATCCCAAAGTTACCTTTCACTTACACCATTTAGATATACGATCTAACCGAAAGTTACTTATCGGATTTCAGGTAACTGGAGGTGGTGAAAACGGGGGCATATCGGGCGGAACCTAACACTGTATGCTATATGAGTTCCTCATACAAATGTTACTTTAATATGATCTATGTTCTTTCCCAAAGCCCAGATTTTCTCTATACCAAATTTAGTCAAAATTGAACAGACAGACAGAGTTACTTTTGAATTTATAACATTATTATGGATGTACAATGTGAACCAAAATACGATGATATGACAATATACAATAAGGCTATCCCTACGAACAGTCTATGTTATAATTTCGATCATGTCAACAAGAGATCATGTCAATCTCTTTACTGACGCTTTTCAAAATCCAACTGCTGGCGTCTGTCCGACATTCTTACTATCTTACTAACGCAATTTCGATGGCAGACTTTATTGATTTCAGGGACACCCTGAAATTCGGAAAATAAACATAATCATAAAACAATACATAACTTAAAAACCGAAAACAGTAATAACTAAAATATTCCCGAATTTTCTACGGTGGTAGTATTCTAGATGGATGCTGTTCAAGCTGGTGAGGCTTCGAAGTTTCAATTCGAAGGCTTCGACTCTAGGGCTCTTGAAACATTTGAAACTACACCTGATATTTGGTGAATATCTAAATTAGGTAGCACCAAGTGTGGTTTATATGAAAGTGCGGAAAAAATCCCATTGAACATGAATTAAAATGTGCATTCCAGCATTTGAAGATAGAATAAGTGATGAATAGTATGTGAGAGGAATCTCAATGATTTTTTATTTATTTATTTTTGGATTTTTTATCTTTTTTTTTCATCAATCCCATCAAACCCATCGTTGTTCAATTAATTAATTTAAACTTTTGATAGTCTAACTGCACGAAGTAACATCCTAAACCGATGGATCCGATGATTCGTTTACAAAGTAAAGAAGATTTACTGTTTTATAGAGCTACTCACCATCTAGCCAAACCAACTAAAACATGAGCAGATTATTTCGTCCTGAAGTGTGTTGCTATTTTGAAAATAACAGTATTGCCACAACCGATTGCTTGATAATCGTCCATAGAATCCAGCCGCTGTAATTGTGCAAAAGGACCCATTTCGACTGAAGCACGGCCTTTTTTCAGGCAGCATCCGCCACAACGCAAGCTCAGCGGGCGAATTATTTCGGCTTGCCGCAATCCCTTTCGCGCGCCAATCGCGCGACATCCAGCCCGTTTGTTGGGAGGGATCAGAATTGAACAAAGGGCCGGTAATTTAATATTTGCCGGGTTCGGGACGTTGAAACATGATGCCGGTGACGAATTCCGCGAATCGCGCACATCTGCGAGTCCTTTGCGCTCTCTTCAGGGAACGGATGGGTAACGTCTGCAGAGGCAATAGGAGAAGTTGCGAGACTGTTCGTGCGATGTCTTACAATGTTTTTTTTTATGCGACCTGAAGCCCGATTCTGCTATTTGTCCAATTTCAAACCATTCCGTATTAGTTATGTTTCCGTCAAACATAACACGCTAAGTTTCGAGTGCGGTTTCCAAAAATCGGTATTCAGCTAATTCACACACGCGTTTTGTTATTGTCTATGGAGTGGTTTGTCTTGCGCGCCGCCTACAGGGTAAAATAACCTGTCACGATTTTGACAGTTATTTTCTCACTCAAATATGACATACGAAAAGAAAGAGACAGCGATATGCCAACATAATGTAGAAAAGTGATATTCGAAGTTCGGCGATGCGATGCTCCGAATTTGACAAATAGAATTCTCAAAACCGCAAGTTTTCGGCAAAACACACGGCCCACGAGAACATGGGCGCGCGTTACGAGTTTGCGAAGAAAACACAAACACAACGCATGCGTTTTGCAAACTGCGGTTTTGAGAGAACACAAACATAACGCGCGCAGTTATCAATTAGCAGAATAAGGCTTCTGACATGGATGGCTAATACCATACTAATACCACACAACTACCGTTATGATATAAGCCCAATACACCACATTCCCGTAGGAATTAGGTGCCATGCCAGGACCTTCTCTTTATGAGCACGGCTACATTGAACTGGATGGAAAACATGGACAATTTTTCATTGCCGCTTCGACCATCTTTTCACTCAATGCGATGGTACTTGGGGCTTAAACCCTACCACATAGTAGGGGAAGGTGACCTACAGTTTTACATGGATTCCGAACCATGGAGTAGCTCGCATTCGTGACGAAATGCACTTATCGAACTCGGAAAGAGAAAGACAGTCGGAATTGAACCCAGGCCTCTAGTACGCTAGGTCAGTCCCCGCTACGGCTAGCTAGCTAGACTACGAGCCGCTCGTGCGTGTGCGTAATTGGACAACTTAAGGTGTGAAAAACCGACGATTGAAAAAATATTAATACCTTATTCTTAAACTAAACAATATGTAACAAATATATTTTATTTTCTGATAAAATTACAAATCTGGCTTTATCTTTTTTTACTTTTCCGAAAAGTTGTTAAAAAACCAAACACTAAATAGATCTATTCATCTATTTGATGTGTAGTATTGAAAAGGAATGTGATATGTGTGTATGTATAATCGACCGTGAAGCAAGGACACATTAAATTGAAGAAAGACCCTAGTAAAAAGAACGACTTTACGAATATACTGCAAGGCTGGACCCGAACCAGCAAAACATACCATTCGCACCCGCGAATACCATTCGCGGGTATTGAGTCTACCAATTTCGCCACCGGCTGTATACCCATAATTTGGAATTCTCCTATAGTCCCTCTTCCTTTAATGAATGCCTCCTACTAACACAGTGTTTAAGATTTCACCTACATACATTTATTTAACGCTTCATCTGCGTTGCGGACATTGACTGCAAAGATTTAACATTCAAACATTCAAACCTTATTTCACCGTCGATTATACTTACATACATATAACATTACTTGGAATAAGCGACGTACCTGCTTAGTACGAAAAAGTATATTAACTTACTATTGAAAACTTTAAATATTAATGTTCTGTTTGTGTTTTTTTTTAATCACGCGCGAAAATTAATTAAAGCCAGGTATTTTCAATGTGGCTTCTGCCACGCGACTCTGACTCGTATTTATTCTGAATCTTGTTTCCGTCCCAATGCACTCTCTTTCTGAGGATATGTGCATTTCGTCAAGAATGCAAGTTCCTCCATTGTTCGAAATACACGTAAAACGTGTGGTAGGATTATGCTCGGGTTAGTACCATCGAATTAGATAAAAAGATAGTCGAAGCGTCTAACAAAATTGTCCTTGTCTCCTTGGCCGCTATCCAGTTGATAGCGGCCATTCACATCATTCATTGATTTCGCAAATAAAATAAAAAAAAAGAAAAAAAATTAAAAAATATAAAGTATTGAAACATTAAAGTATTTCCTCAAGACGGCTCTTGATGAGAATGTTCATTAATTACATATATAATAATTAAATCAATTAATGGAGTTCCCCATAACTGCTGTATAGAAGCGGAATGAGCGTGGTCGTAACGTATTTCCTGTTAGTTTATTGAGAACTGCCCGTTTTAACGATTAATGTTTGTTCTGACTTCATCAAACGCAAAAGATTTACCTTAATAGAACCGTCAAAACTTTTCGTATTTTGTGATTTATTACGTCTTCCCTTGGACATATTAATTCCGAGCAACATAAATAATCCAAATTCTAAGGCTCTGGACACCTCCGGCAAGTTTTCGACATTTGTTTACAACTTTTAGGCGATGAGATTCACCTATATTATTATTACCTATACTATAAGGTATGTTTATTAATTTTTTTTATTGAAAAAATCAACAGCATACAGTAAAAGTTGTACATTAAAAATGTATCCATGTATCTATCTACAAAATACAAATAGTACAGATAGTCACAAAAGAAAATATATTCTTAATTAACAAAAAAATATAAATACACTCTTGGAATAATAAAAACATAGGTAATACACAGTGTTATTCAGTTTCAGTTTCAGTTTCTTTATTTCCTCCATTAGATGTATATTACACACTCGGATTCGTCATATTTTTTTTTCCTGTCGGTTTGATTACTTCTGGCGAAGAAGAGCCGACAAGAAACTTCGTCAGGTTGGTCATTGTATTATTATTTTTTTATTTTTTTTTCCAGTGATACTTACAAACTAGTTTACAGTGATTGATTGATTACTACTGCTCACAAAGAACATTATTATAAGAACATTATATACATTGGTGAGGAGCAAACTCTTGACTACTATAATGACATCTTATTCTAAATTAATAGGAATTATGATCTAAATTATTCAGGTGTAAAAAGCCATCGTCATTTTTGATACAAGGTAATATCAAATTAAATATAAGTTAGTAAATAAACAAATTCATACTACAATGTAGTACCCATGTCAGAAAAAATAATAATAATAGAAAATAATAATAATAATAAAAAAAATTAATTGGTAGTACCAGGTTAGGTACCCGGTCAAGTATGTAGTCATGAGCTTTAATTTAAACAAGTTTTCTATCTAATAAGGCTTCCTGGATAGTGTAGTAGCTTTTTTTTATTAATACTGATTTCAATTTGCTCTTAAAACATTTATCTCCTAATTTCCTGATCTCCTCTGGAATTTTGTTGTATAACCTAATACTATTGCATATAAAACTTTTTGAAAATTTTGATGACCTGAAATTTTTATGACTGCAGGATTTATTTGTGTGGGTGTGTATTCTCATGAGATTGTGAGAGGGTGTGTTCATGTGTGTCAAAGAGGTGTAAGGGTGAATTCGTGAATTAGAGGGTGGGTGCGAGGGTGATTATGTGAATGCTTTCTGGCATTCCTTTCTACCTATCTTATCCAAACTCAAAAATAAGCTGTGTTAATAATTTTGGTCACCATATGGCTCGGAACCCCCGTTAAACTATCCATTCCTACTTAATAAGGACCGTGGGGTAAGAGAAAGGTTTACCATCGTAATAAATTAAAGATGGTTAAAACGGCATTTGGATTTTCAATCCAGCAGGGTCATATTAAAAAAAAAACTGATAAAAAAAGATGAAAAAAATATAGACCTGTGAAGTTTGATTGCGGTTTCATCTTCAATGAGTTGATCGAATCCGCGAATCGATCTAATTGTGACATTATTTAATTTAGTTTGACTACCAGAAGTTGAATAAATAAATTAAATGAAAAAAAAAAATTTGATATTCGTAGTTTCATATCGTTACACTATAAAGAGAAAGAACTCCGAAAAGAGCCTTTTACTACAGTCGACGTCGAAATGACAGGGATCTCTTATTTGTCTCCCTATTCGGTGTAACTAACGGTGTAATTCCGAAGCTCTAACCTACGGCAGAACTCTAGTCTACGGCAGAACTGAGTCGTCAGTCTGAGTTCTCACCTAAATTGGCGTTTACGGCAAACCGATCGACTGGCGTTTTCTCCAAACTCCATACAAGTTTTTACTAGATATTCTGTGGTTTTACTTCTTCAATTATATTATATCGATGTTCTTCAAGCTGTCAAAGTCAAACGCGGACTTCCGATTTGTATGAAAACGCGGAGTGGACGTAAACGGCAACGTCGACGTATTTACGGCAACGTTGAGTAAGCTGTCAAAACAAGCTCGGACTCGCAAATGTTAGTTCGCTTAACGCCCGCTGCGCGCGCTCTTCAATTTCTCCATACATTTGAAAACGCCAGTCGATCGGTTTGCCGTAACGCCAACTTAGGTGACAACTTAGACTACCGGCTCTGAAGGCTTTTATTAGATCTTATCTTAGTCCCTGCTTGCGGAAAATACCGTTAATCCTATTATTTTCTGTGACTGTTTATGACAGCATAATTACATGTCGCGTCAAGACAAGAACTAATCCAGCAGGTCTGCCATTCGTAAAATCATGGAGAAGATATGGCTATCGGCCTGGATATTAAAATCCAATAGGGACCTATTGGATTTCCAACAGATATTTCAACTCAAATGAATCAAAATCGAACAGAAATTTCGCTTGAGGAAGTTCGGACAGCTACTAATCTTTTCCATGTTTTTATTGTATTATGTAATTATGTAGCCCATTCTTAAAAACTTTTTTATAATGCATTTCCATCGCCTATTTTATTCAACGTCGGTCGTGAATCATTTTATAGACTAACTGAGCAGATATTGGAAGAGACACCGGGCGCTGGAGACAACGTTAGCCGCCTGTTGCAAAAGCCTCTTTGAGTTATTAGATGATATCAGCCTACGGCCAGCTAAATGGAGGTGCCATTACGCTGTGCACTGGCGAGGATCCAGCACTATAAGTGGACGTATTTTTTTGCAAAGTATCTTTTGGTTATGACCTCAACTCGCGCCCAACTAAAGGGAAGTGCCGTTACCTGTACACTTGAAGGGGCGCTGATCCAGGACAAGAAGTAAAATCATTGGTTGTTATAAGATGACCTCAGCTAGCGACCAGATAAAGGGAAGTGTCATTACGCTGTGCCCTTGAAGGGGTGGGGATCCAGCACGTTGCAAAAGTATCGTTTAGTTATTAGATGAACTCAAGTTGCGTCCAACTATAAGGAAGTTATTACTTCTTGAGAGGCGCACTTGAAGAGGCGCTGATCCAGGACAAGAAGTAAAATCATTGGTTGTTATAAGATGACCTCAGCTAGCGACCAGATAAGGGGAAGTGTTATTACGCTGTGCCCTTGAAGAGTGGGGATCCAGCACTATAAGTGGACGAATTTGTTGCAAAAGTATCGTTTAGTTATTAGATGAACTCAAGTTGCGTCCAACTAAAAGGAAGTGCCATCACCTGTGCACTTGAAGAGGCGCTGATCCAGGACAAGAAGTAAAATCATTGGTTGTTATAAGATGACCTCAGCTAGCGACCAGATATAGGGAAGTGTAATTACGCTGTGCCCTAGAAGGGGTGGGGATCCAGCACTTAAAGTGGACACATTTGTTGCAAAAGTATCGTTTAGTTATTAGGTGACCTTAAATTGCGTCCAACTAAAAGGAAGTGCCATTACCTGTGCACTTAAAGGACCGCTGATCTAAGACAAGAAGTAAAATCATTGGTTGCAAACGTATCTTTAAGTTATTAGATGACGTCAGCTAGCGAACAGATAAAGGGAAGTGTCATTACGCTGTGCACTTGAAGAGGCGAGAAAAGCACTATAAATGGACGAATTTGTTGCAAAAGTATCGTTTAATTATTAGGTGACCTCGAGTTGCATCCAACTAAAAGGAAGTGCCATTACCTGTGCATTTGAAGGGGCGCTTATCCAGGACAAGAAGTAATATCATTGGTTGCAAATGTATCCTTAGGTAAAGAGAAGTGTCATTACGGTCTATTTATAAAGATCATTACGGTCTAAAGGGGCGGGAATCCAGTACTAGAAAAAATATCTTGCTGCAAAAATATCTTTAAGTTATTAGATGACCTCAGCTCGCGCCCAGCTAAAGGAAAGTGCCATCGCGGTGTGCTGTACAAGAAGTTAGCGTATTTTCTGCAAAAGTATTTTTGATTGGATAATCTCAGATCGCGCCCGTACACCCAAGTACACCCGGATAAAGAGATGTGTGATTATGGTATGAACTTGAAGCAGCGAGAAAACAGCATAAGTAGCAGGCGCATTTTCGGTTAACCGAACCTAGAAAGATTAGGAAACGTTGTCGTCGCGTGAACCATACATATTTGAGGCTGTGCTCTTTACAGAACCTGGATGGATGCGGAATTATTGCCGTCATGTAAACCACCATTTTCGAGACTGCGTACCGTACCGATGGCTGAAGAACTCTTCTCGTCGTGTATGATAGCCATTTTTAAAACAGAACTCATGCTTTTGGAACCTGACGTGGATGGCTAATACCACACAATTACCGTTATGATATTATCCCAACACACCTTCTGTGAAAGTAATGGAAATACACTTCAATTACATCCATTAGGAATGTACAGAAAAATATCGTTGTCATATTTTCAAATACTCCTATTAAGTAACTTCTTGCTTGGCTCCAGGTAGAAATCGTTTATTATCGTAAGTGCACCCCTACCGCCGCCGCGTCTGCCTGGTGTAATATCTTTTTTGCATACTCTTTGCTGATGAAACAAGTAAAGACTTCATGTTTCAGTTATTAGGGTTGCTCACTATTAGGGCTGAGTGGCTGTACAATTGAATTTAAAGGGGTACAATTGTATTGTACGAATAATATAGAACGCAGGTTGCCCTTTCATAAGCGGCCTGTTTAATTAATATGTTTATCCTTGTGTTTTCTATTGTCTGAGTACCGTACGAAATTACATATTCAAGTTAATACCCTCGCGCGCCCGGGGCCAACAATGAAACTCAAATCAGATATTTAAAATAATTAATAAATATAGGAATTAAAATAACAATCGTTTGTGTTTCGTTGATTGCAGGATTATTAGTTATGTGGGTATTTTTATCTAAATAGCTAGCATTTATCTGTGCCGAATAGGCCACTCAACTAGAATGGTTATGAAACACCAGCATCAGGCTTAGACTTTTTGCAAGTATATTTTTTGATATCTCTATTACCCGAAGTTTCTGGTCCACCTTTACGCACAGCGTCATAGAGATGATTACGTCCACGTCTAAATTCACTGAGACAAGAGAAAAATGACAGTCTGACTAATTAAAAGTAACATGTTCTCAGTTATATTTTAAATCTCTCAAATATTTTTAATTTATTTCATTATAAGTGGATTATTCAGAAACTTTCTATACGTCCACGTATACTAGAGGTATAACCAAATATTAGTTAACTAGCAGCCCGTCCCGGCTTTGCACGGGCATAATATAATTAAATAAATATTATTTTGACACAATGATACACAAATAAACCCTTCTTACGTAGAGTTCCTAAAAAAAGAGCATATAACTACATTGAAATATTTGAAATAAAAATAACAAATTTTGTGAATATTTTTTTTTTATATTTTTTTCTTTTTTTGTATTTTTTACTTTTATGTATTTTTCACACTATTAATTATTGTAAAAAGGTCATAACCACAAAACAAAAGCCATTAAATAAATAATTTATTGAGTTAAAGACTATTTGATGTTGTTTTATTTTTCACTAAATAATTAGCTTAACTGTTATTATGATACTTTTGAGATTACCGCGGTCGTTAGACATGTTTGAAAAATGTTACGGCTTTTGAGAATGTCTTTGGAGTTTGTATCTTCCTGCCGCGTGAAAAGCCGTAACATTTTTCAAACATGTTTAACTGTTATTAGCTACCTACAACTACTACTACAACCTACAACTAAAAAGTATTTAATCGAAAATCATAAAAACTATTTAAGTGACTTATTTATTAGGATAACGTAATGTACAACATATATTAATGGGTCTAGTTCTGAAAATAACTTTTTGAATGCGTTTAGTTACCTACTAAACTAATTATCATCAAGTGACAAAATATTATCAAGCGACTATTTCTTAAATTCCGCACACGGCTGCTGCGTAGGGAGCCGACTGACTCCCCTCCCGTACCTCTGAGTGACGCCTACAAACTCTAAAACGCATATGTAGTTGGCCGAGCGGAGTTTTTTCTAATTTTGAAACTCATGATATCTTTCGAATGAAATGTCCGAATCGAATAATTCAAAAAGTAATATAAAGGTATTGAAACAGTCATAAATAATAATTTATTTATTTTTATAAGGATTAATGTCTAGGTACAACTAAAGAGCCTTTTCTAGCGGCGGTATTTAAATTTTTATTTTAAAATAAATGCACACTTATTGTCACATAACTATAATAGTTAGATGTATGCTGTCGCGACATTTTTTGTAGATAATAATGTGTTCTATAAAATTGTATTACATCATTTTGTTCTATCGTGAATAATTTTCGCAGCGCACGCGATGTAAGGAACATTCTTGGTAATTTTTTTGCACCTTGGGTTACGTTATCGGAGTTTTGGTAAGGATCCCTATTTTTTTTAAGATAAAACATAGTCTATGTCCCTTTCCCCCCTGTAGCTTTCCAACGGTGAAATAATTTTTCAAATCCGTTCAGTAGTTTCAGAGCCTATTCGGTTCAAATACACAAACAATCAAACCTTTCCTCTTTATATAATAATATAGATATAGATAGACAAGTTCTTCTTCGCTGCGATTTTTTAACGGACTAAATGTAAAATCAAGACAAATGAGATTTTTTTTTCAAAATATGATAAAAGAAGAATCGATAATAAAAAACCAAGTTATGCATCCCTCTCAAATAACATACTCAAATAACTAAAGCTCAACATAAAGTAAATAACATTTTAAAACTCCTGACTCATGTTATCGATACAGTCATTAATTTAGGTATCTACAGGCATTCCATGAGGTTATTGAAATAACTTTTTGAATAGATGTTGTTTTAAAGGACATTGGGCAAAATGTATCCGCTTTTCGAAAACCTGTGTACACATACCCGGAGCCCGGTAAAGTGTGATTTCACCTAATGGGCGCGTTTTTCAAACGTTTAGAGCCGGTAGTCTCAGTTGTCACCTAAATTGGCGTTACGGCAAACCGATCGACTGGCGTTTTCCAATGTATGGAGAAATTGAAGAGCGCGCGCAGCGGGCGTTAAGCGAACTACCATTTGCGAGTCCTAGTTTGATTTGACAGCTTACTCAACGTTGCCGTAAATACGCCGACGTTGCCGTTTACGTCGACTCCGCGTTTTCATACAAATCTTTGACAGCTTGTAAAACCACAGAATATCTAGTAAAACTTGTATAGAGTTTGACGTTTTTACGGAACTTCGAAGTTACGTAAACGCCAATTTAGGTGAGCACTGAGACTACCGGCTCAGTTCTGGATTCGACAATAGCGCTCAGTACAACTCTATTTGAGAACCATCCTCGCAATTTGAAGAACGTTTGAAAAAAAATACCAGGATTTGTAGAGCCGTTCTCGATTTTTGCTTTCGACCAATGCATATATATGCATATATATATATACAATATTTTTTATAATATAGATTGCAGGCGAGCTGGGAAAAAAAGATACAGTCATTTGAAATGTGAATTCTGATGGTCGAAGCTGCAAAGAAAAATGTCAAAAATTAAGGTCCAGGCATGGTATCACGATAATACGGTGTGATTCGCTCATCATGACGGTGGATGTTGCAATCTCCCTAATTCAATAATTTTATGTATTTAATCATCAATCAATAAACATTTGTACCATTGCTATTACCTACTCTGTTATTTCTTGCTAGAAATACCGAACAGTAAGAAATACCGCAGTAGTAGCGAGGGTATAGATGTTTATTACTACAGCAGTGAAAGTCGTATGCATAACGTGAATCTTAAAATTAAATCTTGACTGTATTGTTAATCCAGCAATATTCAACTTTTTAAATTTTGGCGGCCAACTCCGAATGCCTCCGTATGTGATTGGAATTACCACATTATGTAGCCCAGCAGGCACATCCGGCCTACACTGGCGCCGCCATTATCCTTCTCTCTCGCTGGGCTGGACCGCATGAATAAATTATGAAAACCGCACACCGCGCCCTGGTGCCACGCCTCGCTACTGAAGGCGGCGGCAGGCGGCGCGGCTAGCTGGGATGCACGCGGTGTCCAGACATAGAACCTATAGTCTAAGAGGTCACGACAAAAATGGTAACGACAACGTAAGTGGCTGAAACTGGGTTCACATGATAGAGATAAACCCTCTGATTTTGTGTTGGTCTGACTGCGCCAAGTGGTTGCGTCACTTAGTTAAGGCGCCTTAAAAAATAGTTTTCGTGATAAAAATAATATGTGATTAGGTAAATGGCTGAAAATAACAAAGTATGAAAGTATCAGTACATATTTGCTCAGTAATACCAGAACTTAACAAATATTTGGTTGCATTTCGTAGTTACAGGCGATTTAGGTTACAGATCTTTAGCTATATTTAAGAATTTAATTAAAAACCGACTGATTATTGTTACATAATAAATAAGTATCAATATGTCCAGACAATCAGTATATTAATTAGAAGATATATACTTACATCTATTTTGTGTAACCAGTCTAGATAACGCAACCACTTGGCGCAGGTAGACCGTCATATCAGAGGGTTGGTCTCTAGCATGTGAACCTAGATTCAGCCATATCGTGCCCACCCGGAATACTACAACATTATCACTCCATTAGTTTTTTATGTTTTTATGTTAAGCGCGGCATATGGCACACGCCAGGACCTCATAAAAAAGGCGTCCAACGGCGCCCATGGGCTTTCGGACTTAAACAGGGGCTGCGAAAACAATGCCGGCCGGCCAGGGGCTTCTTCACACCATGTTTGAAAGTACCACCCGGGGTCCGGTGGTACTTTAATGGAAAAAACTTCGGCAGGGAGTCGATCCCATAGTTTACCGACCCTATAGATAAAATATCTAGAGGATCGGTGGGTTCTTATTTTGGGAATGTCGACAGTGAATGGGTGCACTCTCTGCCTGTTCCGCGTTGTGCGGTCGTAGAAAGAGAACGGAGGGACAGCGTTATGCAGCTCCGAACAACACTCTCCATGGTAAAGAAGATAGAATACAGCGATAGACCCTACATCCTTTCGGAGTTGAAGGGTCTCTAAATTTAGGAGGGTACATAGTAAAACTTGGTGAGATGACACAAGTTGACAATGTTCCTTACATTGGAAACGGGTTTTGCCATTATTATGGTCTGAAATCACTGAAGAAACGAATAACTACACATAAATATACAATGCGATTCAAATAAGAATAGGACAGGGCTCGTGACTAACTTCACTCGAATTCGCGAGGGTAAGTACGCGGCAACACCGCGGCAAAGTACCGAAGTTTGTGAAGTGAAATTGAGTGTTTTAGCAGTTTGACATTTAAAATGGCGGTGATCCTATCCTATTCTCATTTGAATCGCATTGTATATCTGTGCGGATTGCATATGGAACGCTCTACCGCGCAGCGGTGACCACAGCCAGTCCCGCGCGGCAAATGCAGCCGTGCCTTCTACTAATCACAGTGATGCACAATAGGGCACGTAGTAGGTTTGCAGCAGTGTGGATGTCGCCGTCGGATGGTGGATTAAGCCGCATTGCAAATTGGCTAGGAGTTTTCCAAAAGGCCCACCACATTGTAATAAGCCACTTAATAAAAGGGCCTAGCAATAAGCCAAGAATTACAAATCAAGTTTGAAATTATAGCTGCAATGAGGTGAAATTAAAAATACCTGCCATACTTTTTATCGTATATCGTTTATGCTAACCTATTTGTTGCAAGGCCACTCCGTGCCACCACGTCGCCAGATAGTGCAACGATGCGTCATTTATTAATGTTTTGATAAGATCAATTTTTTGGATAGGTTTTTCACCGCTTTATTAACTGTATCTGTACCGAAAATTCTTCAACATTCTGTAACCATATCTCATTTAGGGCCTCAGCATAGGCATTTATGAAGCGACAACGAATACCTGCTAGTAGCTGTCAATGTTCATATGGAAAAAAAATGACAGCTTCTGGCAGATATTCGTTGTGAGTAGAGTTTCTTCCAGAATACACCTGCAGTACTGAATACGTCAGTAAGCTATAGTTGAGTTGGTGCTTACAATTATTGCCTAAGTCAAATAGAGAAGGTAATAGGTAAGTAAATATACGTTTTCGTACTAAGCAGGTACGTCGCTTATTCCAAGGAAGGTGATTTTTTTTTTTTTATGTGACTGGACATGATGGCTAATACCACACCTTCTGTCATGGTATTAGCCCAACACACCACATGGGAACTAGGTGCCATGCCAGGACCTTCCTTATATTGCTCGGCTACATTGAACTGGATGGAAAACACGGACAATTTTCATTGCCGCTTCGACCATCGTTCATTCAATGCGATGGTACCAACCCGGGCGGGATTAACCCTACCACCTAGTAAGTAAGGAAGGGGACCTACAGTTTAACGTGGAATCCGAACCACGGCCAGCCTCTCTCAACGGTCTAATGGTCACCCATCCAAGACCAGACCGGACCCAGCGTTGCTTAACTTCGGAGAGCGATCGCCGAAGTGTCGCGCCACTGGGCCACTGAGGCTGACAATGATATGTACGTAGGTATAATCGACCGTGAAGCAAGGACACATTAATTGAAGAAAGAGCACAGTAAAACGAACTACTTTACGAATATACTGCAAGGCTGGACCCGAATAACCAAAACATACCATTCGCGGGTATTGCATCTATCAATTTCGCCATCAGCTGTATACCCATAATTTGGAATTCTCCTACAGTTCCTCCTCCCGTAATGAATGCCTCCTACTAATATAATATTTAAGATTATACCTACGTTGCGGACATTGACTGCGGAGATTGAACATTTTTGCCGTCATCACCAAAATCGTATTTGGCATCAGACGCTAGAGCCCTAGGTTGACTTAAGTAAACAGCCGGTGGCGAAATTGGTAGACGCAATAGCCGCGAATGTTACGTTTTGTTGGTTCAGGTCCAGCCTTGCAGTATATTCGTAAAGTAGTTCTTTTTATTGGACTTTTTCTTCAATTAATGTATCCTTGCTTCACGGTCGATTATACATACGTACATATAGGAAAGTAGGCTAATTAATAATAGGCACTTGCAAAAAAATATTAAAAAAGGAATGTTTAATGGCTGGTCGCTTTGTAATGAGGCTGAATAGGAAATCCGGTGGCGACTTATACTCATTTAGCTAGCAGTAATTTCAGACCAAACATTTTAATTAATTCATTAATACAAACTTGTATGCTATTATTTTATCTTTGGACATGAAATCCAATTTCGTAACGAGCGAAATGTGTTCCGCGAAAATGCTTCGTGCTCAGTCGATATTGAGAAATGGTATTTTATTTATTTATTAAAAAGCATAAAAGGGTCTATGGAGTGATGCATTAATAAATTGAATATTTCCTATAAAGTTGATAAAGTTGGAATTCAAAACAGTCCCGTGCAAAAATTGCTAGGATGTAGAAAAAGTAATAATCAAGGATTGGTTCGGGTACTTATTACTAGTTTTTTGGGATGGGTGATCACGAATCCGTTGTCTCTAGATAAATTTCTTATTCGGTTATGATTAACTTCGGTTATGATACAATTATTCGGTTATGGTACCATAACCCATTATTGATGCTTGAGAGAAATCTGCATTCGCACAGCTTTATAATCGATATGTTTTGAGTGATCAATTATTGTATGGATAAAAATAATGGTTTTTAGAAAACGGCTACAACTATTTGAATTAAAGTTTGTATTAAATAATGTTTTACTTATTATTTTCTAAATAGATCCTCCTTGGGATAATTCGTTTTAAAAATCAATAATATGTTGTTTTTTCTAAAAATATCTCATAGAATATGAAGGCACTAATTTTAGCGCAATTTGACATTAAAAACCTACTATTTGCAACATTTTGAATAAAGCATACTTTACTATCAACTCATCGTTGTGTGCCACGTTTGGAAGACATTCGTCCCTAAGATACCTACATACATTACATCCTTAATTCCAACGTTAAAATTTCATGCATTTCCGTTTATAACGTGTGCTTATGTGTGGGTTTTTTTTTTCAGGTCACGTTAAGCATGCCTGAATCTTTAGAACTGCAATTCTCTAATTAATATATTTCAGGCAGTACAGAGCCATACCGTATGTCTGTAAACAACAGAAGTATTTGGCCCTCAGACATCGTTTCTGGGTGGTATTGTAGAACGTATATTGCCTTCATTAAGTTAAGTCCAAGGACGGTCAAGCACCAAGACGAAAAGGCAATGCTTCGGAACCCTGAAATTCTATTAGTTTTTTCGATTACACGAACAAAAAAATGCCCACGTTTTTTATGCAACATGGCATGGATGGCTAATACCACACAACTACCGTTATGATATTAGCCCAATACACCACATTCCCGGAGGAATTGGGTGCCATGCCAGGACCTTCCCTTTATGAGCACGGCTACACTGAAATGGATGGAGAACACGGAAAATTGTTCATTGTCTCTTCGACCATCTATCCTTAAGAAGCATCGTAAGACAACCGGGTAGTCAGCTCTTTGAAAAACCAGAATATGTCACCGATGAGGAAGGAAAAAGGAATGATGTACATCCCCGAAGCAAAAGAGGCGCATTAGTGCAATTATTAAAAGTATATTCCCAACGCATATGTAGCTTTCATAGTAAAAAACATCTCAACAAAAGATTTTCATATTTCATGACAGGGTAAAACAATCTCCAAAAAAAATCCTGGCTGGAAAAACCTAACATTTTGAATGATCTTAAGGTTATACTTTCACTATTTTGAAATGACTTACGACTTTAGTGTCAGGTTCACGTGACATTATATTGTCTACACACATTGCAGCACTGCAGTTTGGAGCAAGTCTGGAGCACTTATCTGAATAATATGTTTTATCTGTAACATAATAACGTGTGCAGAACAAAACTTCTTCAAAATCGGACGCTCTAAAATAATAAAAAATAAATGGGAAAGAAGAAACACGAAAGAAACAAATCAACGAATAAGAAGAAGAAACAGGAATCAAAACGAAAGAATAAGAAAATACAAGCGGAGAGAATGAAACGATTTCACAGGTTTAACGTGAGAAAACCAGGTGATCCGTTCGCCTGTCCCCACCCTTCTTATATGTATACGTTAAAGAAAAAACCCTGCCTGTGTTGTTACAGTATTATGCCCAGTTTCTATCCAACTTGCTTGCTATTTCTCAGTATTTGGCGGAATATCGTCAATGCCCTTCTCATACTTGCAGCAATACTCGTCTGGACTCCTTGTGTAATACTTATCATGACTTGTAAGTCACTCGTATGCTGTATTTTTTGCGTGAATTAATATTATTCATAAAGTATTATTTGGGAGTTTGTATATTTCTGATTTTGTTTTATTATTGAATACTGATACTTTAAGTACAGTCGTTTCCACTCAATTGTATACACTGGAATGAGAAGGAATTCCTAAGTCCCTTTTACTCTATGGTTGACTTCAGCATGATAGAAAGAGATCTTAAATTTGTCTCTATTTCCGGTGCATAGATTTCAGACGAAACGACTATATTAAGTATTTCTAGACTTAAGTAAATCTCTAAGGAGTAAATCTCAAACAAGTTTTTTTCAGCGGTTTATCTCGTTTCGATTGTGTTTTTTTTTTCAAGCAATACTTTTTTCTGCTCCAGAACGAGTATAGGGCCCTTTCTTGTGTTCAGCTGGTACTAGAGCTTCCTACCACAGAAATAGTGGGTCTCCTCATGGTGTTTTCTTTCACAGTATTGTACCTAATATGTATATGATTACAAAAAAAACTGGCACCCAATTCCTTCAGCAATTACGTTCAAATACATATTGATAAAGTGCGAAATCAATATTGGGCTAATTGTGTGGTATTAGCTATCCATGTCAGATTGCACAAAATAGATAAATTACATTTTAAGGTAATACTCGCAAGGAGCCTGAAAGAAAAGTTTCGGCGTCGGCGTCCCGTCCCGGGAGAACTTTTTTAATAACCGTATTCAAACAAAAAGTCTGCCTGGACTTCGCTGTTATAAAAATGAATCATTATTCTTGTAAGAGTGACATTAGGCTTCGTAATGGGCTCCGGAGATGCGCCATATTTATTTAATTGCTTCCTTCTGAGTCTAGATTTTTAAAAATGATTGTTTTCATCCTGTTTCTGTTGTTTTATATGACTCGTAGGATATTGACAGGGACTTAGATTAGAAAAGGTAATGATTTTTTTTTATTCATAAAATAATAACGCGTGAGATTTAGAAATAAAAATCAAAATTCCATGCTCTTTGAGAATCAATCTAGTTATTATATTGAATGATCCAGAAAAATATTATTTCTTCCTTATGGCGGCAGCGTACCCACGAGTTAGTGGAAAATGTCTAATATAGTTTTTTCGCTGACGAATTCGGGAAGCGCATCATCAAATGAAGAACCTGTGAAATGCCTTTGTGTTCTGAGAAAATCAATAGTAAGCGAACTCACTCGTCGGCGCTGCCAACATTGTATTAAAAACTGGCGACGCCGCCCCCTCACGGACTAGTTTCGGTTGCTACTCCCGTCCTTTCGTGGAGTCGTATTCACTACGTATAATATTCAGAACGTATAAAAGTATTTTTTTCCAAAAAATCAAAACCATGCATATCGTATAATATTCACAACGTATAATTTTATACGTTGTGCATGAAGAAAGTTTAAAATAGAATCAACTGCATCATGCAGAATGTACAATAGTCACAACGTATAATATTCCTAACGTGAATTCACAAAAAAAGAAAACCATGCAGAACCATACATTTAAGGCTGAAATTGCTACGAATCGATATTTGTTGAGGAGTAACAATTTGCAACAACGCTAATTGAGAGGGTCGAAAAGTCGCGTGCGAGTATACGCTTTAAAAGTATATGCATAAGGGCGCTTATCGTATGAAAAGTTTTTGGATTATATGATATGCATGGTTTTCTTTTTTTGTTAAATAAAGATCATAATTTTATACGTTGTGACTATTATACGTTATGCATGGAGAAATAAGTAATATTTTTTAAACTTCTTAATGCACTATGTATAAAATTATACGATCTGCCGATTATACGTTGTGCATGGTTTTAAAATTTTGTTAAAATATGATATTATACGATCTGCATTTTAGACGTTCTGCCGATCCCCCCTTTCGTGATTGCTGCCGTTTAGGGTAGGCGGAGCGGTATGTGACTATCGCGCGCTGGTAAATGGGGTGAAGGAACCCTAGCAAGGTGTGTCTGGTCACTTCTGAAAACGTTTCTCCGGCCAACGTTAAGACGTTAGTTTCATTACGCGCGAAAGGAAAGGGCCCCGCTTGCAATATTACAGCGTGGTCCGTTTTGAATAATAAACTATTACGTCGCCATGCTTAAGGTGGGTCTTCCCGCTCAACTCCCCATACAAAGGTGGAAAGAAGATCATGCGCATATCTCTTGTCAGAGATTCAAAATTGTACTCAAAACAACTTTATTCGATCGAACTAGGTTACTTACCATTGGCATTGTAAAATAGTATTTGATTTCCAAGACATGTTGTTTGGTCTGAAAGATGGAATATTTCGCGCGTTTTATGCAATAAATTTGGACGTGTATTATTTAACGGTAAAACAAAAACATCTTAAAAAGGTCCAACCTATCTTTTTTCATTAAGATTTATAATCAATTTGGTTTTTGTTTGGTTTTTGAATACAGCGGAGGTGATTTAATTTTAGCTGTAAGTTGTTTTGTAATAAAAAAAATCGTAAATCTTACTAAATCTAACCCTGTGCGTATTGTCTGCTTTGTGGACATGTTGCATCCTCCTCATCGCAGAGCCTGTCTTTTTCTTTGAAACAGAGAAGGACCCAGAGCGCAATAGCACAGTTTTATACCGTGCCCGCGAATGAGTTAGTCCCGTCGGGAAGGGCCACCTTAAGCATATAGAAGCGTCCCGAATCAGATTGCACGCTTAAAGCTGTAAGCTTAAAAATTCGGGCCGTTTGTTTGCGTGCTTACCGAAACAAAACAACAAACGGCTACGAAGTAAGAGTTCTGGCTTGGCACCTAATCTTCGGGTATGTGGTGTGTAGGGCTCAAACATAACATTACTGGGGTTGCGGTATTATATTAGCCATCCACAATATTTGAGGACCAGAATATATTACCAGTGCGTCCTGCCGGTTACGACGCACGGATGTGAAACGTGAACTCTGATGGTCGCCGTTGTCCAAAGGTTAAAAGTTGCCCAGCGGAGCGAACCATGCTGGGAATATCGCTCCGGGATGTGGTGCGTAACGAGGTAATCAGCCGACGTACCAAACTAGTCGATATTGGACACCGGGTCGCCAAGCTCAAGTGGCAGTGGGGGCTGGTCACGACAGCCGAAGAGACGACGACCGTTGGAGTAGCCGTGTCCTACACTAGCGGCCGTGGACAGAAAACGGAGTGTGGGAAGACCACCCGCCAGGTGGGCCGACGACATCAAGTGCGCCGGCGGAAAGCAGTGGCTCCGTATCGCTGAGCGCCGGGGGGACTGGAAGAAAATTGGAGAGGCGTATGTCCAGCAGTGGACGCAAACACACTGACTGACTGACTGACTGATTCCAGGTACAAATATAGTACCTACCAAGATTATTGTTTAGGCCTAAAAGTTTTTTTTTCTTACGAAGCTAAGCCTGTTTTTCACCAAGTACTGATTTATTGTAATCCACACTTAAAGGGTCTTTATTACTAAAGTGCTGATTATATTGACTTCTAATCAGCAGTAGGTGAAAAAGGACCTAAGCATTCCTTGTCAGTATGACGCTTTTTCTGTAAAATTTTGCTTTACTTGCCGTTTACACCGACTCCGCGTTTTCATACAAATCGGTAGTCCGATTTCGACAAGATGAAGAAGTAAGAAAGATAAAAGAAGAAGTGTAAAAAAAAGATTCCGAGGAATTGAGAACCTCCTTCTTTTTTTTAAGTCGGTTAAAGACTACAGAATAAGTAGAAATAATTGTATGGGTTTGACACGTTACTTCGAAGTTTCGTAATCGCCAATTTAGGTGATAAGTCGGACTAGGCGCGCTGTTTGCGCAGACTCGCGTTTTCATACAAATCGGCTAGTCCAAGTTTGATTTTGACAGGTTGAAGTAGTAAAACCACAGAATAAGTAGTGATACTTGTGGTTTTAACGTTATTTCGTAGGTAACTTGAAAGTTCCGTAAACGCCAATTTAGTTGAGAACTCGGACTGACCCAATGAACTTGTATCTACTTAACCGGAATGAGTGCTTAGTCTATGTTACATAAAACTAATCTTTAAGCATTTATTAATTAGAATTAGGCCCTAAATAACGATTCTGTGTTAGGAGAGAAAAACGGTCCGAGGGAGATAGTGAACCAGAACATAAAAAACGGACTTATTAGGAATATCTATAAACCGTTACAAGGGATAACATAAAATTGTCTTTCTTGGCCTGCATCTATTGTTCTTTGCTAATGTATTTTTATAGCGATTCGATATTTATATACTATAACGGTGAATACAATTATCGATAACTGTAATTGACACCTGTCAACGCCCCAGACTTTATCTAACCAGAAGCGGAATGAGCATATCGTAAACTTACTTCAAATACATAATGTCGAACATAGAACCTCCTCCTTTTGTGAAGTCGGTTATTTAAACACAGAAGGATCGCACATGCGCTTCCTGCACCTTGCATGCAGTCAAAACTTGTTAGAAATGACCTGCTTCCACCGAAAACCTTTCCCATACGTTCACGATTTGGGCAACTGAACTGCGTGGGACCCGATCCGCGCAGCGACTGTGGTTGGCGGTTTCGCGTTTTAGAAATTGGCGACCGACACGCCACTAACAGCTTTTTTTTATAGTCTGTGCAGCTGTCTAGCGCTTGCTTGTGAAATTTCAAAAATGTTATCTTTATTTTCCCTCTCGTTCTTGTCTTGAAATACTTGAATGTTGCAAACATTCAAAGAATACGAATTCATCCATATGGGAATTGAGGTGCCTTATCAGGTTAAATCATAGTGGTAGTGATTCTAAGGCCATACATCCTTGCCCAACGATGTCTCATGGCGAACAGTTGTTTGTCAGAGGGATGAAATCCGAAGTAAGTAACTATACCTAACCCCGCTGTTCATTTGAAAAAATCTAGCAACATGTCGTTTCTTTCCCCCAAAAGTATGTGCAGGTTAAGCTTTTCTTTCTGATGCAAATTATCGGAACTCGCCTTGAATCCTGAGTGGGCAGTCTGAGTTCTCACCGAAATTGGCGTTTACGGCAAACCGATCGACTGGCGTTTTCTCCAAACCCCATACAAGTTTTTACTAGATATTCTGTGGATTTACTTCTTCAAGCTGTCAAAGTCAAACGCGGACTTCCGATTTGTATGAAAACGCAGAGTGGACGTAAACCGCAACGTCGACGTATTTACGGCAACGTTGAGTAAGCTGTCAAATCAAGCTCGGACTCGCAAATGTTAGTTCGCTTAACGCCCGCTGCGCGCGCTCTTCAATTTCTCCATACATTTGAAAACGCCAGTCGATCGGTTTGCCGTAACGCCAATTTAGGTGACAACTTAGACTACCGGCTCGCAGCACTTCATTCGACAATTCGAGGAGGGGCGGTAGCCCTTGCATTCGTAAAAATTCATGCCGTTTAGGGGTGGATATAAAGAAAGTGTGAGTCTAAAAGAACACAGCATAAAGGAATTCGTTCTTTAAAATTACTCCATGTAAAGAAAACCTTTTTTTTATCGTACTGTTGGAAATTATGTGTTTGTGGATGTTTACCTAAAGGCATGGGAGCAGAAAACGGTTGTAGATTAACAAGCGAAAACACCCAAACAGGTTGTCGGCAATCAACACTTCCACGCACGCCATGAGTGCTGACTTCGTTCGTTCGTTAATGTTGTAAGAAACTAGTAAAATTTGGGATACAGGATTCAATTTACATCTTTCCTGGTAGATTCTAGGAATATTTAAGTCCTCCTGACCGCTCCTAAAAAAATGAGGTTGTGTAGTTCATGTTTCCGCCAAATGTTATTATTCTAAGATAGTTTCTCTCAAGTTACCCATGATTTTGACTGTCAAATAATGCGTTTATTCTTCGTTGAGCTCTAATAAACATCACACCATTAAATCATACTGCAATCGCAAAGATTTCAAATCCATAATATTTGAATAGAAAAGACAATTAGACAAACTTAGATATTAGAACGAAAAGTACAGTTTTGAGGCTGCGATATAAAAATATCAATGTATGTTGGTTTTAAGGTGAATTCTTTTTCTTTTTACATTTCAATTTGTTAATCAGTTGGGCACCGTTAACATCGACACTTGATACATTGCAGGGGAGTTCGGATAACGACATGTGGAACGACACAGCGCTGGTGAAGGCTTACGACAAGGCGATGCGCAGCTACAAGCCGGTAGACATGGCGCAGCGCATCGCACTCGCAACCAACGGCAAGTATATCAGTGAAGCCTCGTTGGAATTTACGCGTTGTTCAGGTCTATTATTACTTTATTGATAGGGATGCTCTCAAACCGTTATACTCTTAATTGTCTGTAGGTGGTAGCATTTAAAGGGATATGTAACTATGTGATCAGCTGACAGTAGTAGTTTATGACAAAACTCATAGTATTAAAACCTAATGTGCAAGTGTTTCACAGTGTTGTGTTGCCACTGGAGCAGTGCATCGCTTAAAGGTCCTTGCTTACGGTGACGCTTGGCTCAGGTTATCTCTTTCCCTAAAATATGGTTGAAAGAGGTAATGGCTGTGCCCAGCGTGATGCTCGTGAACGGATGCTGTTTGTGGGGACTGGCCTGCTCCAATTGGCAACGTATTAGTTGGAGGGGATTGTCTTTGCTAATAAAATGATATTTTTCATGAACTGTTGCATACGGCATGGATTGTAAATTTTTGTGTATTCATGTGAATTTAGTGTTTTACCTATGTTTTTGTTTAAATAATTGACAAACACTTTTGTAAACTTAGACTAAGTGGACATTGAAAAAAAAAAACAGCGGAGTTTCTTTCCAGTTCTTCTTCGCTGTGTTTTGTTTTGCTGAACTGGCCAATGCTAAAATATGACAAATCCGAGTGCAGTGTACTGTCTATGGATGATGAATAAACAATACAATACAATACATGGGCTGGAAAATTTTTAGGTTTGAGTAAAAACAGCAAAGATTTTTTTTTATGTGTATTGGTTTTATGATTCATGTTGACCGGAATTGCTAGTGGTTTTAGTATTCGAGCTCCTACTAAACGATTTGAAAGCCTACACATTTCACATAATCTTGAGAGACTATAGAGAATTTTTTTAAAATACTGTGCATAAAATACTGAACTGTCAACATTCTTCTAGATAAGTCTTTCTCAAAGTGGGTGTCTACAGGCGGGCGGTAAAGGACCCAGAGGAAATTGGGGGGCATTGAAGCTGTTTAGGGGGTGATGACTGATTTATGTTTTTCTAATAAATTAAAAACCCACTACACTACAAAGATTATTTCGTTCTTTTTCCTGTCCAGTTTGATGGTAAGAATTTATGGTGGTTTGAACAAAATTAAGTACTTTAAAATATTAGAAAAATACAAACCAGCCATTCTGCCTAAACCACTTTAACGTTCCCAATTTCCTCTGGGCCCTTTACCGCCCAGACTATGAATAGACCATAATAAGTATTGTGCACTCATGTGGCTCGATATGAGGGTCATTCTCACAAAAGTGGACAAAATCACAGTCCAAAAAATCATGATAAAATTTAACGAATCTCGCAGAAAAGCAAGTCTAGATACATTCAGTGTGTTCGAATTAAACAATTAATGTAGCTGACCAGACACTTTTCTAATCTTTACAGATTTTATAAGCTTTTTTTCAAACTCTCCCACAGGAAAATGACTTCACATCCAGGAAAATGACAAAAAGAGGGCAGTAAATTTACCACTAGCAGGATAATTATTAAAACTCTGTAAATAATTAATGGTTTATTAAAAATTACCACAGATATTTTTTTACAAACTCTATCATTATTAATATGCTTACAAAATATGGCAGGAAAATTATTACAGACAGGAAAGTGACGTTTACGTTCCTATTGACAGTCACTGTTTCTTTTTGCCTGAGTTAAGCCTGCTTTTTTTTCCTTCGTACTTCAGTTGTTATCTGATTTTTTTCCCATTAATGTCAATAATGGTCGCAGTCGTTGTTCTGATTATTTTTTGTGTCAGGATTTTTTCCTTTGTTAATGCTCCGTACTTACTTGTTAGTATACCACTTACAACATTTGCAAAAACTGCTTTTTCTTTTTGACTTTTCAAATGTGTTTTCATAACTTCAAAAAAAAGATGTTATTTTTTTTATTTCTGGTATTCGAGTTTAGTTTTAAAAAATCTATTTGACTTCGGAATTTGGGCTCTTTGCTTTAGATTTCATTACTCGATTCAGTTTTATTCTGTGAGCACTGATTTATTTCTTCAACTCTGCTCACAGTGCTTATTATTTTCATGTTTTGTTGCCTATTAAGCAGTGCCTTACGTCGCGCAATAATGGCCTTTCTGCCCGGAAGCCGTGGACACTGATGATCGATTATTTTATGATGCTAATTGCCCCCAAGCAATTTCACAGTTTCTTGTATGTCTGGAAAACGTGGCTGTTAAGTGGATTTTGTCCCAGATTATCAGATACATTTACATTTGCTACATGTATTCCTCCCTAATTTTCTGGATCGGAATCAGGGGGTGTATTACTTGCTATCACCCTTTTCTTTATTTCTTCTAATTGGTTTTTCTTTCTACGATATTTATCTATTTTTTTTCTTCTTTTATGTCTTTTCTCTCTTTTAGTCAACCCTGAAATACCTTTTATTTCACCTTTTTCTGTCTTACTGATGTAGTATTCTATTTTATTTATTTTTAAATTCTTAATCTGTTGTTGGTCATTTTTAATCCATTGGTACCTCTGCTTCTCTAGTATTCTTTTTCATACAAGGATTTCTTCACTTGTATTCTTTTTCTAGGAACCATAACTGCTTCACTGTTATGCAGTTCAATGTAGCTATGCAATAAAAGGATGGTCCTGGCATGGCACCTAGTAGCTAAGTGATTTGTTGCGCTAATAAATTGACACTAAGTGCGTTATTAATCATCCATGTCCAGTAACAACGTAAATCCTTATACCCATACTAGCGATATATTTCGATGAATTCTGGAAGTTTTGTAGTTGTTTTGTCTCTTAAATAATAATAAAATGTGTTCTCATAGTACGTACTATGTACTATGAGTACTCATTAGTATTTTTTTTGCTAATTCGTAACTTTCCTGTTGTTTCCATCATTTTCCTGTTCCCTTCTTGACAGACGAATGACGCCAGGAAAATGATGAATTTGTGTTTAAATTAATTAGAAAAAATTGTGAAATGTTTTAGACATGCAAAAGACAAATAAAATAACATACCTTGAGATGTCTATTCGCCACAGAAAATCATACTATTCTAAAACGTTTAATAACAAAATTATCAAGGCACAGACTAATGATAGTTTGTCTGACCCTCACCCACATGTGCAACTCCTAGTGACACTAGCGGCCAACTGACAAAATTGCGGCCCCCAGTGACTATGAATGCGCAAAGATCTCTGGTACTTTCTCCCTATGACGCCGAGTATTCGTTCCCGAGATGACAAAAAAACGGTTTTTCTTACACTTAGAAGTCTGGCAGGAAAATGACTGTGATTCTCGTCACGCAGATATTAACAGTTTGAACAGGATGTTATTCTAAAAGACAATAGTTTCAGAAACTGAAACTGAAACTGAAACTATTGTCTTTTAGTGAGTTTTTAAAAATTACAAGTCACTTTTTGAATAGTCTCTCTCCGCAAATGTTGAATTAAATGATTTCAAAAATGTACATAAACCTAACTTATAAAATTCGAAAGTCTATAAGGTGGGTTTGTGACGCGACAGGAAATATGATTTGTTACATCTCCACAGTAAAAATAATAGGTTATTTTTTTAGTTTTTAATTTCTCAATTTAAATGATAAGATAATAAGACAGAAATATACTAATATAAAAAATTTACTCATTTAAATTGTATATTTTTAATGCTAAATCATTCATGTACGTGACATTGTCCACTTTTGTGAGAATGACCCATGAATTAAAAATTAAATTAAAGTTATTGAACTACCAACTGCGATTGTGATTTTGAAGATGTGGTAAAGCAAAAAAAATTGGGGGGCACTAGAAAAAAAATATATAAGTGGGCGGCAGACGAAATAAGTTTGAGAACCTCTGCTCGAGATCCTTTATCAATAGGGTCGGTAAACTATGGAATGGACTCCCTGCCGAGGTATTTCCCCCAATATACAACCTGTGGTCCTTCAAACATGCTGTGGCACATGCCATATGCTGCACTTAACATAAAAAACTCTTTATGACTTGATTGATGGATATTAATTCTGTTCAACCAAGTTTTGATGGGGGAAACAACTTGTTCATATATAAAAAAATCATAGCTTATAGACCAGTGATGTTTCTTTGCCGGTTCTTCTTTACTGAGTTGATCGAACCCACGGATCAATTAAATTATGACATGACTTAGTGTAGTTTGACTACGAGAAGCTTCATAAAAAAACGGCCAAGTGCGAGTCGGACTCGCACACGAAGGGTACTGTACCATCGTTTTTTTTTTTATGTGACTGGACATGGATGGCTAATACCACACCTTCTGTCATGGTATTAGCCCAACACACCACATGGGAACTAGGTGCCATGCCAGGACCTTCCTTTTATTGCACAGCTACATTGAACTGGATGGAAAACACGGACAATTTTCATTGCCGCTTCGACCATCGTTCATCCAATGCGATGGTACCAACCCGGGCGGGATGAACCCTACCACCTAGTAAGTAAGGAAGGGGACCTACAGTTTAACGTGGAATCCGAACCACGGCCAGCCTCTCTTAACCGTCGAGTGGTCACCCATCCAAGACCAGACCAGACCCAGCATTGCTTAACTTCGGAGAGCGATCGCCGAAGTGTCGCGCCACTGGGCCACTGAGGCTGACAATCGTACAAGATATAACAGCAAAAATCACGTTTCTTGTATGGGGGCCCCCTTTATTTTTATATATTTTTTATTTTACCTATTTGTTGTTGTTGCGACCAAAATAAATACACATTCTGTGAACATTTCAGCCGCCTACCTATTATGGTTCATGAGATACAGCCCTGTGACAGATGGACGGACGGACGGACAGCGGAGGCTTAGTAATAGGGTTCCGTGGGCACCATTTTGGTACGGAATCCTAAAAAATGAAATGAAAATTAAATACCTTATTGTTCTCAAACCATTAAACCCCTAATCCACTCTCCTAATCCACCACACGTATCGCTACATTGAACGGCTAGAATAAGCAGGGTATGTGTGCACGGTTGCAGTGCAGCCCGCGAAGTCGCCGAGTTGGCGCGTGGGGATGCCGTGCCGCGCCACCTACGCCGAGGACGGTCTCGACTACGAGGCCTTCATTCTGGAGATGGTGGACAAGAACGAGTGTGTGGTGCGATTTGTGGGTTAGTTCTGGTGATTTTCTACCATGGAAGGCATGCGGAAATAAATTAAACCATATGAGTCCTAGTCAGACTGGGGTTCGGCCTCAATAATAAAATTAATACATTCATTTTTTACAACAGTTTCATACACACTGTAAATTAATTTTACCATTCTTTCATTCCGACATAAAAAAGAATTATAAGTGCCATACTCAAGTCTGTTTGTTTTGAACCATTCAGCACGGTATGTGAAATCTAGGTCTTTTTTCTGTTGGTCGGTCTGGCGATATAGGTTTTACAGTACGCACCAAACTTATATATGCCTCGCGCATATAAAATATTATTCCGGGAGGTCACGACATTTTTGGTCACGATAAGGTAAATGGCTGAATCTGGGTTCACATGTTAGAGACCAACCCTCTGATGCTAAATATGTTGGTCTGCCCGTCCCAAATGGTTGCGTTTTCTAGATTGCCTATATAAAATAGATGCTGGTATGTACCTGCTGATGAATATACTGATTATCTGGAAACATTGATACCTATTAATTATACAACAAAATACCTAAAGTTATATCTGTAACCTAAATCGCCTACAACTACTAAATGCAACCAAAGATTTGTTCAGTTTTTGTATTGCTAAGCAAGTATGTATTGATACTTTCATGCTTCGTCATTTGCATCCATTTACCTTATCATATGTATTTATTGTCACCATAACTACTTCTTCAGGCGCCTTATCTACGTAACGCAACCACTTGGAACAGGCAGATTGACACATTTAGCGTCAGAGGGTTGTACTTTATCCCGTGAACCCAGTTTCAGCCATTTACGTTATCGTTACCATTTTTGTCGCGACCTCCTAGTCTATATCTCTTGAGACAAGTTCATAGAGTTTCGTGGGTTCCGGAGTGATCATTCGTAATATTAATTGATAACATGGATTCTATTTAAGACTCTTGCGGTTTTTCGGAGTACCCACCGTTCTGGAACAGCCATTCCAGAGTGAAATTATAGCCACTCCAGGGTGGAAATATAACCATTATGGAGTAGAAATTTTAACCATTTCAAATTTTTGTGAGTTCTCAAAGTACGTGTGGAGTAGGAATGGGAATGCATTCCTTTTTGGAGCCGAAATGACGCATCGCTAATAGACACACTAAGGGCCGATTTTTCAATCCTCAGATAGTACTTATTAGACAGATAGTACAAATTTACATCTGTCAAAAGACGGATAGCCATAACCGGAGATCTTCTATCACAATTATCTGACGGTAATTTTACTAATAAAAATATGGACTTACTATAACTTATGGATAAACAGAGACGTTAATAAAACCGTCCAATAGTTATCTGCCTGATTATCGAACTATTGAAAAATCAGCCTTAAGGTGGGCCTGTAAGCATCAGAAAATTTCACCTCCCATACAAACGGAGTTTATTAATAATTTGAAAACCACTGTTCCAATTTACTTGATATTTGGTATCTTTTATGGTGATATTAGGCTACAAATATCCGTGTCTGCTTGTCTTTGTTTTTTCGATAAATGTATCCTCGGTGGTCAAACCACAGAGAAAACAAAATTCGTTTAAAGATTTTCTGTTTGCTTTCATTTGATTCGGTTTGGATTTTTCACAGATATTTGTTACCTGATATTAAATATTAAATATAAATTTAATTGGAACAGCGGTTTCTAAATTATTAGTAAACTACGTTTGTATGGGGAGCATAGTTTACGGGCCATTCTTAAGAGACATGGTCGGCTTTAGGGTACGACAACAACGCCATCGTGCCGCTGAGAGAGCTGAAGCCGTCGCACGGCAACGCGGCGCGCACCGAGCAGATACACAACATCACGACGGAGCCGTCGTGGAACGAGATCCGCGCGCGCTACGGCATCGGCTGCGACCCCCCCGGCTCCGCGCCCGCTCCCCGCGACGACATGGAGTGCGATGACGAGCTCAGATCCGTCGACACGGGTGAATACATCGTGACTGAACATTGATGGCTTCTACCACTTGCTTTGAACAGCTCGTGGTCTAGGGGCTAGAGGACTAGCCTTTTATCCGATTTATCCGAGAGGTCTGGGTTCAAATCCTCGCTAGGTCATACAGAGTTGGATAAGTGCATTTTGTTACGAATGCGATCTGTTCCATGGTTCGGAACCCATCTAAAACTGTAGGTCCCCTTCCCCTACTAGGTGGTAGGTAGGGTTAAGCCCGCCCGGGTTGGTACCACCGCATTGGATGAAACTATGGTTGAAGCTGCAATGAAAAATTGTCCGTGTTTTTCATCCAGTTCAATGTAGCCGTGCTCATAAAGGGAAGGTCCTGGAATGGCACCTAATTTCTTCGGGAATGTGGTGTATTAGGCTAATATTAATAATCATGGTAGTTGTGTGGTATTAGCCATCCATGTCAGAAAAAAAAGAAGAATTCATTTTGACTGATAGGCGATTGACTATATGCAGGATAGCTAATGAAATGGACATCTCGGCAGGCACAGTTTGGAATAGAATTCATGAACATTTGCAAATTTCTAAAGTCAGAGCAAAATAGTTCTTGCACCACTTCAAAAAGATGCCCGACGCAAATGTTTCCGAGAGCACTTGGACCTGATTGGTGAGGACCCAGCAAGGTTTTATCAACGGTTGGTGACATGAGATGAAACGTGGATTTACCATAGAGATCTTGAGTATAAAATGGAGTCCATGCAGTGGAAGCACAAATCGTCACCCACTTCTAAAAAGTTCAAAGTCGAAAAATCTGCAGTCAAGATAATGGCCACTGTATTTTGGGATGAGAAAGGATTTTTTCTTTTTGAGTTAATGCCAAATAAGACTACCATAAAGGGACAGACCTACGCTGTAAATTATTTTTACTCTAAGGTTTTTTTTCTTGTCTAGGTAGATACATTATTGAACGCCCCTCGTACGTAATACCTCCTTAACGTTTGGACAGACCGTAAGTCCGTTAATCAATGATGGCCTCAAGTCATAATAGCTTTTCTTTTGCAGGTGTCTCAACAGATAAACAGAGCAGAAAGGCCAAGAAGAAGGCGAGCAAGAAGAACAAGAAACCAAAGTCAAAAACAAACAAACAGACAAATCCTCTTCACAACTTATTTTCAGATATGCCGAAGCTTTCAAATCACATGTACACCGATACCTTTCCACATTTAGACCATATTCCAGATGTAAGTAATGTTGTTGTTTGTAATATTTTTACCACTTCTACGATATTTTGATTGTGTTCACATATTTTGACGCGGCCCTGGGATTAACCCTACCACCTATTAAGTAAGCAAGGGACCTACAGTTTTACATGGAATCCGAACCAAGGCCAGCCTCAGCGGTTGAAAATGGTCACCCATTCAGAACCCAACCGCGCTGAGAGTTGCTTCACTCAGCTTATCGAATCGCAAGGCGTCGCGCCACTGGGCTAGAGGCTGACATCCTTTTAACTGCTCCCACCTAATCTGTGCCTCTGTTGTTCTTCGTTTCGGATCATCTTGACCTCAAATTGAATGGTCCATTGCCCCGGCAGCTCGGTCCGATGCCGCCACCGCCGCTGCTGCCGCCGGCCGGCGGGGACCCAGAGGAGCAGGAGGAATTGAATCAGCTCCTGACCGCCTGGTACATGAGCGGGTACTACGCGGGCCTCTACCAGAGCAGGTGATCTTCAATGTTCATGGGCATGCAAAGTGGACTGCTTTCTACATGGGGGATAAAGAATTATGGTGATTGAATTCAAAATTTACGGCTGCTTAGTGAACAAAACCGGCCAAGTGCGAGTCGGACTCGCACAGGAAGGGTTCCGTACCATCGTTGAAAAAAAAAAAACAAAAAAATCACATTTTTTGTATGGGAGCCCCCTTTAATTTTAATTATTTTTTAATCTTACCTATTTGTTGTTATAGCGGCAAAATAAATACACACTCTGTGAAAATTTCAGCTGTCTACCTGTTACGGTTACTGAGATACAGCCCTGTGACAGACGGACAGACGGACGGACGGACGGACAGCGGAGGCTTAGTAATAGGGTTCCGTTTTCACCCTTTGGGTACGGAACCCTAATTAACATTTTATGACCGTTTGGTTCTTTGCAATATATGTTTTCAGATCGTGCTGGGAATATTTACCATTATTCGGTAAAGTTCTCATATCTCTCTCAAAAAGGTTATTCAAATGTTGCAAAAAAGGCCCTCGTATATCATCTTTTAGAAATGAACACAAGATTTCATATATAATTTTTATGGTTGTTCTATTGGTTGTCTACCTGATTATTTGAAGTAGCACTCAAGGGACCAGGGAATTTAGCCACCATACAACAGTTAAGTTATTTTTGTAATGACTTTTTTTTTGTTTCAGGTTGAAAAGGAGATCAAGAAATCATTAAATATAATTTTCGAGTAACATTTTTATATAAATTAGAAAAATAAAAAACATTGCTAAAACAATATTATTTTAATACTCAGTGGAGAACAGTTTTCAACTGTTTTCTTCATCATACCTTCCATGCTTCAGTCTTTATATGATTCAGCCAGGGTTGGTACCACGCAGAGAAGAAAAAACCGCCCATGTGCGAGTCGGACTCGCACACGAAGGGTTTTGTACCATTTTAGAAGATTTAACACAAAAAGTCACGTTTTTATTATTTTATCTATTTGTTGTTATAGCGGCAAAATAAATCCCTACTCTGTGAAGTTTTCAGCAGCCTACCTATTACGGTTCATGCGATACAGCCCTGTCCACGGACAGACGGACAGCGGAGGCTTAGAAATAGTGTTCCGTTGGCACCCTTTGGGTACGGAACCCTAAAAAGGAGCTTCCTTTGGCAGCGTTGTGTGCAACCACAGTCCAACCATCACAGCCGTGCGCCAATGCGCTTCCAAAATGCGTTCGTTTCCATCAACATACCCACCTGCGTCACTTTCCACGTCACTAGCGTACGCCATATGTTGCATTTTACATGAAATTTAATGAAAATGGTTCATGTTTTCCACCAAGTTTAATTTTGTTTGAAAAATGTTACGGCTTTTCAAACATGTCTAACCACCGCTGTAACCTCAAAAGTATCATAAGTTTAATTTTATCTCGTAGAGTTATGGAGGGGTACTATTACTACTGATTAATAAAAAGTTACAGCCATTCCACGTCGGTATAGATTTAATAATATAAACTGAAATAACATTTTCTTTACAAAACATCTCTGACGGACAATATAAGACTGCAAACTCCTTAGCAATAAATAAATTTAGACCTAGCTACAATATAAATTATATGTTTATTTACAAAATTTACAAACATTGGGGGTAATTGTTACAGATTCCTTTATAGCGAAGACTTATATTTTTATAATGCAAGCAGTAAAACATTTTATATAATCATGCGCATAAAATGTTGGTGTCTCAGCTACAGAGTGGTCCGATTTGAAGTTATGCTACCAATAGCAAGTTCATGCCTGGTCTGATTACCGCTGATAGCGGTAATCAGACCAAAATGGTGTACCGTGAACGATATGCCGTCATTACGTCACTCAATGCCATGCAAATGCTCTTATATTGGAGGTATGGCACTGTGTGCAGCTAGTGTCGTATTTTGATGATCCTAAAGCGTTGTGCGTGTTGTTAACCAACCCATTAAATCTCGCATCTTAAAATTCACAAAAACTGCTTCAACGAATTTTTGTTTCATGGTGTTTTTAATTTCCCATCGGTTCCAATTGTTCGCAATTCTGGAAGCTTTGGGTGTGCATCTGAATAGGTACAATTGTGTACGCCGTAAATGGTTTATTCGTTGACAGCTCAAAACGGACCACATGGCTAATTTGGCATCAAACTCAAAATATTGGCAAGGGCTATTTTAAAAGTGTGCGAGATATTGAGTGAAGTGGCACTTTTTTTATGTTAAGCGCGGCATATGGCGTATGCCAGGACCTCTTACGGTGCCCGACAACGCCTATGAGCTTTCGAACTTTTAAGGGGGCTGCGAAAACCATGCCGGCCGGCCAGGTGCTTCTTGACTTGGTGAAAAGGAACATATTCACTTAGAGCAAAATTAAAGGCATTCGAATGCAAAATGTAATGTTCACATTTGCATAAATAGGCGGCATAGTAATAAATTTGCAGGTGGGCAAAGGTTGGCTAGATGTATCTATTGTATGACTTAGCAATACCTTATCTTACTTAGGTCGTTTCAGTTACGAAGGCACACGGCACAAATTTTGTACATACCGTCGAAGAATGCAGTGTGCCTTTGCAAGAGACTTAAAATCTACTTATTTATAAAAACAACAGTACGCGAATGCTAAGCATCAAATTGACTCGTTTTAAATCGCTTATTTTGAGGAATGTCTTATTCAGGAGGCTAAACATAGCCCTATCGCATTATAACTATTCTGTTATTCCAACTGAGGCAACTATTCTGCCCAAGCAATGGCTGTTTACGGAATTCCACCCCGGAATCACCTTCCTTATCTCAATTGTTTTAAGGACTTTTGTGCAGACACTTCACATTGTAGCTCTGCCCTGACTTCCACAGCGCTTTCAATAACAACTGTCAAACGCATACAACATTTTTGACAGGCAATATCGCCTTCTGGATAGCGCTTACTCGATAGTGTTTGTAGTAGGGCTCCTGCTGTATTTTTTTCCCTCAGGACATTCCTCAGCCTTATTCGTTCGATCGTTTCCCTAGTTCCAAACTACTCGATCTCACCGAAGCTTATCTGTATTATATTTAATCACCTGTTTAACACTGTCGTGGCCTCTGATCTAAAGATATGTTTAAAATTATTGTTCTTCAGTTCTCTCTTCGTTATTTTTTTAGGTATCATATAATAGTTTTCTTTTATTTTATCACTATCTTTTATAGATGTTCACTCCTTTTTTATCCCTTCCTGCCTTGACTTAAAATGTAATGAAAAAGACTGGAAGGGAAGAAAAACTAATTCAGATGTGCCCATTTAACCAACAAACCTATGCAACAAAATAAATTGTGTCTTCACTGAATCTTCGGCAAATACGATCTGCGCTTACAGACTGGTATCAATCCTGTGATGGAAGAGCTTTCATGTAAGGAGATGGACTCAATGAGTCTTTGGTGGCTTGAGTAGGCCAAAATGACAGGCTGAGTCTAGACTAGGGTGCTGAGCTCGTGTGCGTCGTGACTGAGGTCCAGCGTCGCTGCCGGCACGCCCTCTCCGGGTGGTGTGCTGGTTGGAGGCCTGCAATAGAAAGTACATTGATAATGTTATGAATTTAATGGATACGACATTACCGTTATCTCATTAATTTGAGTTTCAACGACATCTACATTTGGAGCATTGTAATCAGATTTTGAATATAATTTTTGGTCGTGACATTCGTCAAAAGCAGGATCCCGCTTCACTCGGGAATCGAATCATACGATGACCGCCGTAGCGACAGCAGATGTTTATGTGCAGTATCGATTGCCCTTCGCTGTTTATTATTTACCGTTCCCAATGTCAAACCGTGAGGATATAAGCAAGAACTAACTGAACGCCCATGAATCTCAAGGTGGGGACAATCTTGCCGCCTCATTATATAGCTTTGGTACTCTCAATTGCGAGTGCCACGTGGACAATGTCCACTGCCTATTTTCCAGATTGGTACCCCCAGCTGTATTGCACGCTCACCGCCCGCAAACGAAGCTGTTAACATTTCAATGCACGCTCGGGACGACAGGCTGACTGCCATATCTCCAGTGTGGTGCCAGAGTTGTTCGTTTGGGCACAATCACTTCCCGTTGCACACAACGGAGCCACTCAGAGCCGGCGATGCGGTACCTGATGATGTAGGGCCCCTGCTGCTGGAGCAGCGCGGCGGGGTGGGGGTAGTGCGCGGGCGCGGCGGCGGACGCGACGCTGTGGAAGCTCACGTTGCCGAGGGCGGCCGGCAGGTGGCCGTTGCTCAGGAGCCCGCCGTTGGACATGTTGAGTGTGTTGCCTGTCGCGTTTAGCATCTCCTGCAATGGCGAAGGACAACTGTCAAAATAACGCAAGTAGATGGTCGTGTTATTTCGTGCAGATACGTTTTTATATTGCCTACAAAATGTAAAGTGCGTTTTTGCCATTTTTTATTCGTAGCCTTTGTAAGAAATTAGAGCTAATTAGAGAGGAGAAAAATAAGGTTTATGTGGGCGTTATCCGAGTTTGCGAAAATGCATTTGTCAAATCAGTTACCACCTACATAAACCCTAATAAATATGTCTGGCTGTATTTCCATATGGCATGTACATTTAAGTTGGGATATTAGTTTTAGAAACTGATGACATCGATATTACTATGTAATATAAATAAATTGACTAACCATTTCAGACTATTATGTAATATTTACATATATACATATTTTATTTCTGACGAAGGCTCTTTACACCAGATTCTTATTGATCATTAGTTCATTTTGTCGGAATACATTTTTCAGAAATCAGTTAAATTTATAATAAGTTTAGCTTTTCGTTATGTTACTATGTGATCAAGTCACTGTAGTTCATGACAGAAATAATAGTAATAAAACTAAAAGTGGACATGTAAAACAATTTTTATTTTTTCTTCTTGTTGCCACTGGAGCAGAGCATCGCTTCAAGGTCCTTGCTAGTGGTGACGCTTGGTTCGGGTCACCTCTTCCCCTAAAATATGGTTGGTAAAATATGGCTGCTTGTGGGGACTGGCCTGCTCCAATTGGCAACATGTTGGATGACGGGCATGACTTTGCAGAATAAACCGATATTTGTCATGAACTGTTGCATACGGCGTGAATGGTAGATTTTTGTGAATTAATATTAATTTAATGTATTGACATAAACGGGTACCAATAACCCGTATTTCTGTAAGCAGTGGCAAACAAATTTGTAAACTTAGACTAAGTGGACGTCGAAAAAAATCAGCAAAGTTTCTTGCCAGTTCTTCTTCGCCGTGAACGCTGAACTGGCTAATGATAAAATATGACAAATCCGAGTGCAGTGTGCTGCCTGTGGATGATGAATAAACAATAAAACAATAAAAGAGGTATCCAAAAAGTAGCTAACTAGGCTGCACGTACCTGGCTCCGGAGTGCCTTGACTACGTTGGTCTTCTCCTTCTGCCAGACGAAGACGTTGTGCACCATCGCGCAGCCTGATGAACATACTCGTCACTATGGCGATCGTCGAGTGGAACTGGATGAACGTGTACAAGATGGCTTGAAGGGCCGCACGTACCTGACTCCGGAGTGCCTTGACTACGTTGGTCTTCTCCTTCTGCCAGACGAAGACGTTGTGCACCATCGCGCAGCCTGATGAACATACTCGTCACTATGGCGATCGTCGAGTGGAACTGGATGAACGTGTACAAGATGGCTTGAAGGGCCGCACGTACCTGACTCCGAAGTGCCTTGACTACGTTGGTCTTCTCCTTCTGCCAGACGAAGACGTTGTGCACCATCGCGCAGCCTGATGAACATACTCGTCACTATGGCGATCGTCGAGTGGAACTGGATGAACGTGTACAAGATGGCTTGAAGGGCCGCACGTACCTGACTCCGAAGTGCCTTGACTACGTTGGTCTTCTCCTTCTGCCAGACGAAGACGTTGTGCACCATCGCGCAGCCTGATGAACATACTCGTCACTATGGCGATCGTCGAGTGGAACTGGATGAACGTGTACAAGATGGCTTGTAGGGCACACGTACCTGACTCCGGAGTGCCTTGACTACGTTGGTCTTCTCCTTCTGCCAGACGAAGACGTTATGCACCATCGCACAGCCGCAGAACACGATGCCCAGCCCGATGAACACGCTTGTCACTATAGCCGGCGTCGAGTGGATCTGGATGAACGTGTACAGAATGGCTTGAAGGGCACACGTACCTGACTCCGGAGTGCCTTGACTACGTTGGTCTTCTCCTTCTGCCAGACGAAGACGTTATGCACCATCGCACAGCCGCAGAACACGATGCCCAGCCCGATGAACACGCTTGTCACTATAGCCGGCGTCGAGTGGATCTGGATGAACGTGTACAGAATGGCTTGAAGGGCACACGTACCTGACTCCGGAGTGCCTTGACTACATTGGTCTTCTCTTTCTGCCAGACGAAAACGTTGTGCACCATCGCGCAGCCGCAGAAAACGATGCCCAACCCGATGAACACGCTCGTCACTATGGCGGGCGTCGAGTGGAACTGGATGAACGTGTACAGGATGATGCCTGCAACGTCAACAGATTGGCTTTTGAAGAGAGGACACTGCATTCAATAACCACAACCAATTACCTCATTTTTCAAACTATGATAAGTAGTTTAGAGGTTTTGAGGTAACAGATGAACATACATACATACCCACATCATTCTGACATACCGGTCAGAATCATATACCTGCTTTTGCTTTGCCGTTATCAGGTAAAAAAACAGTTGACAACAGAAAGCATAGTGCAATTTAAATTTAATACGTGGGGCGCAAAGGCGGGCTTATCCCTCAAAGAGATGTCTTCCAACTGACCTTTAGGTGTTGGAGTTGTCCAATGGGGATATATTCGTAAGTAGTGGCGGCAGTTTGAAGAGGTCCGATGATTCTGTAGTCCATAAATTGATGGGAAAAATTCAGTAGGACCTCTATTTTTATTTTACAACAGGTCAAAAAGGATACCACTGATGCCCAAATGGCTACTTCTCTAACTTTTGGTAAAAAAACCATCACTTTTAAGTACTAGTGGGAGTTTTAATCGCAATGAATAAAGTAACTGACCTGTTAAAAACACGGGAATGGATATGAAGAAGCCGCCGACAGCGCAAACGCGCGTGATGGCAGCTTTTTGCAGGTACTTGTTCGATCTGCAACAATAAAATACATAATACAGAACATGGCAAAGCATGGCGAATGGAAAGAACGCATGCTTCGGTTTGTTCAAGTTCTAAAAAAACCTTGAAAACAGAAATAATAGACTAGGTACCAAAGAACATTAATTTTGCCACCCTTGTTCGAACTCGCCAGAGCTTGCTCCGTCAGAGTGATTTATCATCACTACATAGTATAAAACAAAGTCGCTTTCTCTGTCCCTATATCACTATATCCCTATGTACGCTTAAATCTTTAAAACTACGCAACGGATTTTGATGCGGTTTTTTTTAATAGATAGAGTGATTCAAGAGGAAGGTTTATATGTATAATAACATCCATTAAATATTGTAGAAATACTGTTATTTTTGAGGTTTCCAATGTGATGTCGTAAAACAATTTTTTTTTCCACTTACATTGCAGACGCAGGCTGAACCCTACGAGATTTATCAAAATAATGTATTAAGTATTGTATACATTGAAAAGGTCTACAGAAAACTCCGCGATGGTATATATCTATCTCTTATGGATATCCCACAATAACATTTTTTTCTCATTTACTTTTTACGACAAATAATGGCTAATTTTCGAAGCGATTTTAACCAGTACAGCATTAATCCTTATCCAATGAAATACCTTAAATACATTGTTGATTTAATATAGATCTATACGGCCCTTTACAGCATATGATTGAAATGAATATTTTCGAAGATATTAGAGATTTAAAAATTGCGGGATGTAGTGTTTGCGGCGGTACCGGCCGGCCGGGGCGGCGGGAGCGTGTCTCGGAGGCCGCGGTTCTCCCTATAGCACTTTGAATTTATTATTTCTCTAATATCTAATAATCATGTAATAATAATATCTAAGTTTTTTTTTTATTTCAAATATCTCAATTTAGGAACTTTACGTAAAAATGGTTTATTTGTGTATCATTGTGTCAAAATAATATTTTTTTGAATGACATTATGCCCGTGCAAAAAATTGATTTTAATAATATTGAATGACCGTGAAGCAATATCTTCGTAGAGTAGTTTAATTTTACAGGGACCTTTCTTTAATTAATGTGTCTTTGCTTCACGTCGAGGGTAATGTGACATACATGTCACATTACCCTAAATCTTTGTTCGCATATGTATTTTTATCTCGGACTCTGTCTCTCGCTTCCATCAGATTACCACTTATAATCATTCCTGATTAACTTCCTATAGTTGGAACGGTTCCGAGTATGTTATTGCAAAGAAACAATGTTTGTCCAGGGTTTATTTATAGATGCTAACAAGGGCCCGACCCGACCACCCGTCGTGGAGTCAATGTACTGAACTGCTCTGGCTGGACTAATGCACTGACGCGACGAACGGCGCGCATTCCACTGTCTGCCTTCCGCATTCGATTGATCCTGTCAATTTCGGCAACCGTCATCACTGCGACGGGTGTGAAAAAGCGCGCCAACGCGGGATCCATACAAGAGGGCGACGTTTAGACTGTACATCACTAACTCTTATAACATCCAACTTCTCGTCTATCCGTCTGAGATAACTTAACAACAATTTCGCCCATTTTTATTCGTTTATTTTACCGCCGCTATCCCCGGAGGGATAGATGCCTGTCGACTTCAGCACGATTCGATCACATTGTACTCTTTCGCCTCTTCTACACACATCCTTTCATAGATGTTTAACGAGTGCTATGTACCTGGCCCATAAAAATTACTTCGTCGATCTAGTCGTGGTACGCCCGGGCACAACAATTCCACTGCATTCTGCTATGTAAATATGTTTTTCATTTAACAATTATCGACATTTTTGCTTGAAAATTCTAATGTTTAGTTAGGTTACGTCAGGTAAGGTAATTGCTATATTACATTATACAAACATACAAAAAAGACAACATAACGGAGCAATCAGAAGCTCTCTAGAACCAAATCTTCGGACTCAAAGTTCTCAGCGCCTGACGAATTTCGGCTTCGTGTTCAGGGGTTCAACACGAAGAGAATCTCTGTAGTGTCAAAATTCGTTGCTAGTCGGTGACGTGTCAGCATCTGCACCTCGGTCGACCTCGGGTGCTGCGTTATGTCGCTCTGATTGCGCCGAGAACCGGTCGCGTGGCGCGGACTGAATGGGCCCTGCACGCCGCGGGCCCCAAGGCCGCCAGCGACCGTTGGAGGAACGCCCATGTTTTGTTCGTCGGGTTTAGCCTCAACCGTCGCGCATTCTCGGGTGACGCAGGTGCTATAAGTTTGTGCTCGCAGGAAGGCCATCGTTAAGAAGAGTTTGGTACTTTCGATTGAGGGACCCCATTTTGTTGTTTGAAATGAGCTCTATTAATTTCTGCTTAAAAAACGCAAGAACATGTACAGCTTTTTAGGGTTCCGTACCCAAAGAGTGCCAACGGTACCCTATTAACTCCGCTGTCCGTCCGTCTGTCCGTCACAGGGCTGTATCTCATGAACCGTTATAGGTACGCAGCTGAAATTTTCACGCACTGTGTATTTATTTTGCCGCTATAACAACAAATAGGTAAAATTTAAAAAAATATTAAAATTTAAGGGACGTGATTTGTTTGTTTTAAATCCTGTATGATGGTACGTAACCCTTCGTTTGCGAGTCCAACTCGCACTTGGCCGGTTTTTTATTATCACGGATGCCATTTCTGCTCCCGAGCGCCGATGTTCGATCTCTGGGTATAGACGGTCGGATTTAGTTTCTGAGCAGCCGCTAGCACTTGAAGAGAGCCGGCCAATATACACCCCGCCAAGGGGTATTATTGGTAGGGGTTGACCAGCGGGTTGACTAACGTCAACCTCGTTTCACCTAGCGATGTGTTTAAGCACAAATAAAGAATGCCGAGTGGTGGGTATACAATGTTTTACTTCATCGCAGCATTCGTGTTACTTGCATATATTACACTCTATTGCGCATCTTGCGCTGGGTATCAAACCCACACTTTCAGGCCGAGAAGTGCAGCCCCTGGCATTCACTCATGGAACAAACACAAGAATTTGTCACCCGAGTACTGTCATTCGGTATGGAAAAGAAGAAAATTAGGTAGGTACTTCTATGTTCGCCTAATTGCTGTGCATCACCAGTGATCTACAAGAGTGACCCTTCTGTTTATACAAAGAAGGTGAGAAGGTTCTACCTAAAGTAGAAATTAAGTAGCTTATTACTCGTCCTTATAAGGGTCTAAACTCAATGAGGTACTTTTGCTTTTTGACCAATGCACTTTCGGCCACAAGTACAAGATTTTTTAACTATTTCATTACAATGAACTGACTTAAAACAAAAATTATAATTAAACAAAACAAAGTAAGGAAGTTAAACTAAATAAAATAATTAAAATAATTTTGGATGTGAATTACGCAATGATAAAGTAAGAACATTTTAAAAAGATTAGTCATCAGACATAGCTTATTAATAATGCTCAAATAAAAAAAAACCTTGCACAAACACATCCTCACATACACCCACACATACACACACAAACTCCCTAACAATGCCTCACATTCACGCTTATAATACATAAAATGGATAATACATTAAACTCATCATATTCTACAACATACGATAGACAGTACAGTGTGCGTTCACCATTACTTTTTAATGTACTTTTATGTGCTACACCCAATGCGGCCTACTACACAGAATTTAGTTCTTCTGTAGGCTGCAAGGTATAATTTTATTAACTACTGGTAGTTTTTTGTAAAATGTATTATAACATATTGTTTTTTTTTTAGTTAATTATGAATATACGTGTGTTTTTGGAAAAAAAAAATTGAATTTGAAAAATTGAATTTAAATCAAGATTTATAATATATTTGGTTTTTGTTAGATTTTGACTACAGCGGTTGTGGTTTACTTTTAGCTACAAGTCGTTTTGTAATTAAAATTTTCGTAAATCTTACCAAATAATGCACTATGCACATTTTCTTTTTTGTGGACATGTTGCATCTTCCTCATCACGGAGCCTGTACTTATTCTTTGAAACAGAGAAGGTCCCAGAGCGCAACAGCACGGTTTTGTGCCGTGCCCGCTAATGAGTTAGTCCCGCCGGGTTGGGCCACCTTAAATTAGGAAAGTGAATATTGAAATATTACTAGCTGCAATAAAAAAAATGAATATTATTAAACAACTTAGATGTGGATTAAACTCAATAAGACATGCGACCAACTTGAGCCACTTCTAATAGACTCTAGTCTTAATGGTCTATGAGCGTAGAAAAAACCACAAGCCCGCGTTCAGAAACCACAAAGATGTTATTATTGGAGCTAATATAAGTATACGGTGGTCGCAATACAGGTTGAAACATTCTGGGTGGACGAGGTGTACTTACCCACTTAGAATTTTAAGTTTTTATCATTGTTACAGTACCATGGAACAAGTGTCTCCAAAGATATCTAGACAACTCAAACTTTTCATAGACATTTTTTATCGGTGTATCAAACATCTCAATATTGTAATCACTACACGTATTTTTTTAAGTAACTATAACGCGGCATATCCATAACCCATCACTTCTACACAGACTTAAGAAGTGCCTGCGAAAACCATGCCGGCCGGCTAGGTACTTTTTCAGACCATGTTTGTAAACTACGTTGTACTCTGGGTGCGTTGTAATCGACAGGTTGCATTTCACTGTTTACCGACCGTATAAATAAAGGATCTAGAGTAGCAAGCAGTCAGGAAATCATGCAATTTTAGGTATATGTATAGATATATATTGCCAAACTTTTTATGTCACCAGTCAAGCCCGAGTCACTACCTGTGCACCCAAAACTACAGTACACAAGACACTAACACACGAAAAAATCATTTTTTTAAATGCGACCCTCCAATGTTGTCTCTCTGTTGGCCCTCAACGAATAAAAGTTGAGTACCGCTGATCTAGAAGATCAATATTTTGGGTTGGTGCATACCCTGCCTATTTCGAGTTTAGCGATGATTGAAATAGGACTTTCGTTATGCAGCTCAGTAGAACATTCTCCGTATTAAAGACCACAAAATACACAAAGAGACCCTACATCTCTTCTGAGCTGAATGGTCTCCAAATTATGGAATACCTCGGGAGCGTCGTTAAATATAACAATTTATATACATATATATTTAACAGAAACTAAAACACATTCCTGAATTTCATATTCCAAAGATCTTGATAATAAATCAAACAGTTCCTCTCTCTTCGGGCATACAATTCAGGGACACCTTATAGATACGAGGTCCGCAGCCGGCAGAAGCTGACAAACAGGTGCGTGTGTGACGCCGTTATGCGACGCGATCACCGCCACGGCCACGGCAAGGGACGAGGAACTGCTGTTGTCACTTTCTAGTGCGCATGTGTTAGAAAGAGATAAGTAGATCAGCTACTCTTTGGACCAGGGTTTCTTAACCTGGGGTCCATGGACCCCAGGGGTCCGTGGCATGAGTGCTGGGGATCCATGCTTAATATGAGGACAGTATAACTTTTTTCTTCTGTGCCAATAAATAAAAAGTGATTTTTTCAAAATGCATTACTTTATTTTCCTTCAATTGTGTCCTACAAGGCCTGCATCACTACAAAAAGGTATGAGACCCTTGAATTAGACACTATTTCTCCCGGACGTCTATTGCCAGCGAGTGAGGAAGACAATTTTGCTTCGTTTTTTTGAGTCCCTTCTTTTACTCTGTGACTAGAAGGAAATGTAGTGTTTCAGAGAATTTTAACAACAATGTCGATCTTTCATAGTTGTATAGGAACGTTGCTTCGCGCGCTCGACCCAAACGCATGTGCACTAAAATAACCGATAATGCGACCCACATGCAACCTATTGATTTGTGAATTGAATATATCAGACTGTTCAATAGCGAGACGGAATATTGGCCGTTAAAATGATTTCTTCACTGATAGTTTAGGCCTAAAAGAATAATATCTAAATAAGCATGGATCTAAACTTAATCATTATTATCATGCAAAATATCCGTCCAGCAATCGGATTGGTGGAAAAATACCATGTAAGAGCGGCTCAGGGGCGTGGACGGTTGCCTAACATGCCCCGACCATGCTCGCTCGCTTACTGAGGTGGATAAGTGCATTTCGTCACGAAACCAAGCTATTCCATGGTTCGGAATCCATGTAAAACTGTAGGACCCCTTCCCCTACTAGGTGGTAGGTTGAGATCCGGGCGGGTTGGATGGAAATTATTCGAAATGGCAAACACAATGTAGCCGTGCTCATAAAGGGAAGGCCCTGGCATGGCGCCTTATTCCTTCGGAAATACGAGTTAATATTATCACAGTGAGTGTGGCATGAGCAATCCATGTTCAGTCACAAATAAGCATGTTACTGTGCGGAAAGAGAACCGGCGTAGCGTACAATGGAACTAACATTAATATTTTTACATAACATACACTAAGACAATTATTAAGACCTGAGAATCTGAAAATATTATATTCCAACACAGCCTTAAAATATCAAGTTGTTACAGTAATACTATAATGACGTGGGAATGTTGTCAACAGGACAAATACGGTAAATGTGCACATGTGCGCCCTCAAATCTTACGCTGGTTCTCTTTCCGCACGGACTCTAAAAAAACTTAAGGAGCTAACCACGTTATAGCAAAATAACACATCCCGGTACAAAGTAGGTTAGCACATCGACGCAACCATAGTAAACACGCTAAGCCTACATAGGTAATAATGCCTTCCAATATTTTTGTAATATTTTCACAGTAAACATCGGAAGCTGAATTGGGTGTTGCCTTGCGCAAGCGAGCTTGCACTACATAATCTTTTGCTTGCACCATTACAAGCGTTTAATTTATAGATAATGTGCTGATAAACTATGAACGGACGAGATTGTTATGGTTCACTTACATGTATTTATATGAGAAGGGATCAGTTACAGGACGCGTTCAATTTGTTCTCGTCGTGTCTGGCATTTTGTGGCAGATATTGGTCAACTTTGAGCGCCGGCTGACCTTATGGTCTAGTTTATTAAGAACGAGTGTACCATACAATTAATATTCTCTGTAAATTATTACCAACAATTTCCATATTCACAGGAATAACAGGAACCCTATTCAGTTTTTCATTTCATTTCATTTATTTAAACTTTTTGGTAGTCAAACTTGGTGTAAGTTACGTCACATAGATCCGCGGATTCGATCAACCCAGTAAAGAAGAACCCGCAAAGAAACTTCACGGGTTTACATAACATATTTTTCCGTCCACAATTATGAAATACATACTTAGATCTAACTTCCGCTTGTTTAAGTGGCTTGTAGCCGTATCGCAGACCGCGGGTAGAGGGATATATCGCCAAAATTCTATGATGCGTGACAAGAGTGTGTTCCGGCAGACTGACAGATAATTCTGTATTTTGGTAAAAAAATCTAATTTTTAGCATTTTTGGTTTTAAAACAAACTTACGTTTTATGAGTACAGAAGAGTATAAAATCAATGGTGCATATGTATTTTTCGCTTGCGCGGATCCACGCGCCCGCATAAGTTTAACGGTTTCCGCTTGTTTGAATTTACGTTCGATTCAACCGTTTTCCGACATGGCGGCACCGCGGGAGGGGCGGGGGTCACGGTTGGCTGGTTTTGTGGGGTTCCTCGATATTTTGATCACCCCCTCGTAAATGTTTTGCCCCGAAATTGAGACTTCTACCCGTAAGTCCACTTTTATGATTCGTTTAGCATTTACTCAAGCTCCCTTGAAATAACAAAACTACATTAAAATGTAGGTGATCGGTTATCACATTATGCAACTAGTCGTCCTGTGTTACCTGCACTTGGAGGTTTTATATTCAATGTTCGAGCAATTTAGTTTGTCAGAAGACTTTCCATTTCAGATCTGAGGTTTTAATATAACACGTATAAAGCCATTACAAACTGAACGCTGATTTCTATGTCTGTAATTCGAGAGTTCGGTTAATTCGATAATTTTTAACACGGCATATGCCGTACGTCAGGAGCTTTCAGGGGGCTGTGAAAACCGGCCGGCTAGGTGCCTCTTCACACCATGTTGGAAGGACCGAGAAGGTTGTACTTTGGGGGAAATACCTCGACAGGAGTTGATTCAATTGTTAAACGACTTTATATATAAAGGATCGGTTGGTTCTTATATTTGGAATGGCCACTGTGAGTGAGTGCATTCTCTGCCTGTTCCGCGTTGACCGTAGGTAAAAAGGGGACGGAGGGACAGCGTTATGCAGCTCCGACTAGCATTCTCCATGATTAAAACGATTGAACACATAGAGATACCCTACATCCCTTCGGAGTTGGATGGTCTGTAAATTCAAGGATACTTTTATACCCGTGACGATGTCTATATTGATTCTATATTGATATCGATAATGGATTTATAGTTTCGCAACTGTGCTGCAGGGTCTCAATTAGTCTGTCATTGATTAAGTAAATCCTTATTTGTCATTTAATTATTTAATACTTTCATAAACTAGCAAGTCAGATGACGCCAGCTAACCTTACCTAACTAAAATCTCAACTTAGACATTCAAAATATTCCCCAATATATCTAACAGCACCCGCGCTGTATTCTCGGCGTCAGCTGGTTTTAAGACCGGTTCCTCCGATTTGTACTCTCGGGGACACACACACAGTATACCATCATACCCCAGATAGGTCTCTCTTCGCACACATAGATATAGATAGCCTCGCATAGCTAGGTCTAGGCATGCCTCGCCGAATTCCACCGGTTCACTGGCATTCACTGGTCAATGGGCGTGCTACTTCCGTGGAGAAACGCAAGGACTGTTCCTTCTATTTTTTTTTTATGCGACCTGACATGGATGGCTAATACCACATACACACACATATATTAGCCTAATACACCACATTCCCGAAGGAATTAGGTGCCATGCCAGGACCTTCCCTTTATGAGCACATAAAACTACATTGAACTGGATGGAAAGCACGGACAATTTTTCATTGCCGCTTCGACCACCTTTTCTTCGAATGCGATGGCACCAACCCGGGCGGGCTTAAACCCTACCACCTAGTAGGGGAAGAGGACCTACAGTGTTACATGGATTCCGAACCATGAAGCAGCTCGCTTTCGTGACTAAATGCACTTTATCAAACTCGGAAAGAGAAAGACAGTGGTGCATGTCGGAATTGAACCCCGACCTCTGGTACGCTAGGCCAGTCCCCGCGCCACTAGGCTACGAGCCGCTCGTTTACTTTCTATAGCAAAGGTGAGAAGTTTAATTGACATAATATTTAAAGTTAATGAATGATTGAATGAAATCAAAGCTCTTGGAGAAGTAGGTCTAACCCAATGATTTAAATCATTAAAGTCAACATGAGTAGCTACATATAAGTAGAATATTAAACCTGACTAAGTAAATATCCCAGGATATAGAACGACATTAAAAAGTTCACGAAAACCTCACCTGGCTCATCTTATATATGTAATATATAATATATGTAAAAGTATAGCGACAGTAGCGCTCTCTGGATAGAGTTGCTAGTTTCAACATAACAAATGCAACAAACAAATGTCTTGAAGCTAGTCAGCATGTACTAAAATAGATGGCGCTACCCACTTGAAGGTCGATCGTGTCAAAATTTTATGTTCATCTGTACAATAGTTTAGAATAACAAAGAAGTGTAGCTAGCAATAAATATTTGATTATAGGTATTCGAATTTTATGAAACTTTTTCTGTGAAATAAATCCAGCTTCTAGTGTCAGTCCGTTCGCTTATAACTTGGGAACCACTCAACAGATTTTGTTGCGATTTGTATGTTCGTATAGCCTGCCTCTTCTTCTCAATCATAGGCTCATTATCATCACGCTAAATAACACGAGGGGTGAGTAGTGGGGTTGGATATGCCTGCAGTCGAGGATAAACAATCTGTTTTTCGTAGAATTTTAACGCGAGCGAAGCCGCGGGAATCCAATTACAGAAGATTTTCAAGTATTTAACCAATGACCGAAGTGTACATAAGCAGGAAATATAAATCTCATGGTTATAAAACTGTTGGTGAGTAGTACCGAACCGAGTGACACACTAATCGTGCAAATAAATAAATCGTGCGTTACAACATCTACGACCGGTAACGTATACTGAATATTTTATTTTTTTTGGAACTGGAAATGGTTGGCTGAAATCATATCTACTGTCATGATATTATACCAACGTATCGCATGGGAACTAGGTGCCACACCAGGACCTTAGCTAGTTTGAGCTGGATCTAACTGGATAAAATGGGTTCATATGTATGTTGTATTGATTTAGAAAAAAAAAAAGACCCAACAGCTTTTGGTTCAGTAGCTTCCAAACCAGCCAATACGCAGAACGTCGAACTATCTTTATTCGATGTTAACCCATTTTTCATAAAAAGCCACTCAGCTGGTCGTGGCTTATTTAATCATTAAGCGTCAATGGTCACAATACGCAGTGAAACCAAATGAATGAAATGAATGAATGAAAAATGAATGAAATAAAAAAAAGTAACATATAAGTCAATGAGTAAAACGAATGAGCTGTTACTTTTTCAAGGTTGGCTGCGGTTGGTATTTAAAAAAGGCTGTCACCTAGATATTATGTTCTGTTTAAATATTAACGATATGTACTAGATCTATGAACATGAATATGAATATGAACTAGATCGAACCAATCTGAGATTATCCACAAATATTCTCACGGCTCAATTCCGTTCCACGACAGGTACTAAGTACAATGCATTCTTGGCTACAACAACAGATAAAATATTACCTGAGGTGACTATATAGCGCTATAGAATAGCGTACACCGACTAGGACCGGCATTCCTCGCCAAAGTCGTCACAAAAAGCCGGGATGCTGTGTGGTATTGTGCGCGCGTTGCTCTCTTGTATGGAATCTGTGGCCTCAATGCCGTTACGAGATTTTGCTCAATTCCATAGCTGTGCTAAGCACATTTTGTACGTTTTTCGGGTTCCGTACACAAATGGTTTATTGTTTATTGTTTGGTCATCATCATCATATACAGCATCGGATTTGTCATATTTTATCATTAGCCAGTTCTGCATTCACGGCGAAGAAGAACTGGCAAGATTCGAAGGCTCGTAGCCTAGTGGCGCGGGGACTGACCTAGCCTCGGGCCTAGCGTACCAGAGGTCTGGGTTATTTTTTTTTATGCGACCTGACATGGATGGCTAATACCGCACAACTACCGTTATGATATTAGCCCAATACACCACATTCCCGAAGGAATTAGGTGCCATGCCAGGACCTTCTCTTTATCAGCATTGAACTGGATGGAAAACACGGACAATTTCTTTTCATCCAATGCGATGGTACCAATCCGGGCGGGCTTAAACCCTGCCACCTAGTAGGGGAAGGAGACCTTTCACATGGATTCCGAACCATGGAGCAGCTCGCATTCGCAGCAAAGAAAATTAGAATCTTCATTAATTTATTTGATTGATTGATTTATTTATTAACTTTAACTTAAATAATAAAAGTGAACGGTCATTTAGCGCCGAACTCACCTTACTTTGCACTGTATTGCCCTGGGGGTAGGTTTAAAACGATTGTAAATTATGGTACAAGCAGTTTCTAGAAGTGGTTTTCCTTCCAGCGAAATGGCTCCAATTAGACTTCGCTGGCCAACACGCGCTGTCTTCGTGAGAACATTATTCAGGGGGATTTCCGTTCTAACGAGGCCCCAACCATAAAAAAACCGGCCAAGTGCGAGTCGGACTCGCACACGAAGGGTTCCGTACCATCGTACAAGATTGTATGGGACACCCCTTTAATTTGTATTATTTTTTATTTTACCTATTTGTTGTTATAGCGGCAAAATATATACACACTCAGTGAAATTTTCAGCTGCCTATCTATTACGGTTCATGAGATACAGCCCTGTGACAGACGGACAGACGGACGGACAGCGGAGGCTTAGAATTAGGGTTCCGTTTTCACCCTTTGGGTACGGAACCCTAAAAATGGCCTTGAACCATAAAATATTTAAGTAAATATACTTTTTCGTACTAAGCAGGTATGTCGGTTATTCCAAGGAATGTGGTACGTATATATATAATCGACCGCGATGCAAGGACACATAAATAAAAGAAAGAGCCCAGTAAAAGATCTACTTTACGAATATACTGCAAGGCTGGACTGTAGGAGAATTCGAAATTAAGTGTATGCTTACAGCAGGTGGCGAAATTGGTAGACGCCGCGAATGGTATGTTTTGCTGGTTCGGGTCCAGCTTTGCATTATATTCGTAAAGTAGTTATTTTTACTGGGCTCTTTCTTTAAATAATGTGTCCTTGCCTCACGATCGACTATGCATGCATACATATCATATTACTTGAAAAATATTTATTTTTCTTTACATATATTATTAACATATCTATAACTAAATAAATGTAAATAAATCTGTCATGCCTAGGATTTTTCTAGGTCACGATATTAGATACGTGCCGTACACACAGCTACAGATTTACTCAAATATTTATAAATACAATAAAATACAATAAAATACACTCGAGTTCCCGAATGCCAACTATAACACGTAAATCCTAAACAGGAAATACTTTGTTCATTGCAGGATACGAAGAAAACCGACAGGGGCGGTTTTGATGCACCCAAGCTAATAGGATTGCACTGTAAGGTTTCCAAAACCCTTCATAATATATACCACTGCAAGAGTATTACTATAGCTAGCTAGGGCTAGGAAGCTCGTAGAGCCACACAAGTATTACCTTCGAACACATTTAATAATATTGTGATCAGATAAAAACCGGCCAAGTGCGAGTCGGACTCGCACATGAAGGGTTCCGTTAGCATTGTACACGATTTAACATAAAAACGTTTCTTGTATGGGGGCCTCCTTCCATTTTTGTTATTTTTAAAATTTACCTATTTGTTGTTATAGCGGCAAAATAAATACACACTCTGTGAAAAATTCAGTTGGCTACCTATTAAGGTTCATAAGATACAGCCCTGTGACAAACGGACGAACGGACGGACAGCTGGGGCTTAGTAATAGGGCTCCGTTGGCACTTTTTGGGTACGGAACCCTTAAACAATTTCGTTTCCATTTCAGATTTCTACGCCTAGTCATTTAAAATGGACCCAAAAGTAAGCGAGAACAATTTGATTGCTAGATAACGAATCATATAGTTGTAACGCGATTGCTAAACGTCAACATATCTAGTTTACTTGGAGTGATCGTCAAAGTACAAATAGTAGGTATTTTTGAATTCTACATTTTTTTAACGCGCAGCAGGAAATAAGTCTATAAGAACCAACCGATCCGATAGAGTCAGTAACCTTATCTCTTAGGGTAAAGTTAAAATTGCACAGTCGATAAAACAATTTCGTCAACGTCTATTATTGGCTTACAAGCCAGAAATTTATGTAGCGTTTATTCAGCTTTTTTTATAATATAATCTGTAAGTTTTCGTTTTAATAAAAGTTGAACTGCCCTAATCCAAGGTGTGTCCCTCAAACTCGGCCGGCGAGGCAAGGTTTTGACAGCCCCTATAGCTCGAAAGCCCATGGGCTTCGTCGAACGCCTCTAAGGCTGAGATAAATAGTCGTAACAGAAACTAAGACTAACGAAAAGTAGTACTTTGTGACGTCAATCTGACACAATTTGTATGGACGAAATCTCAAAGTAATGCAAAGTGACGTCACAAAGTACTAGTTTGCGTTTGTCTTTATATTCTGTTACGACTATTTATCTCAGCTTAAGAGTCCAGCGTAGATAATTTGTCGTGCTAAACATACACAACATATATGGTATACATGTTTTTAGGACCTCCGAGAGCTTTTAAATAATTCAACGTATTGATTGCGTCAACTAAAAACACAAGTTGTTTGGCGCCATACGGTTGTATTGCCATTTTGTCTCCGGTACGAACCAGACATAACCTTAATAGGATCCCCTTATAATAAAATTAAACATACTACTTATTACTAAAATAGTCACAGCATTTTGTTTAATACACGGGGTGACCTCTATTATATTATTAGCTACAATAGTTCTAATGTGTGTATTCAACTGTATGTAGTTTTTAATGTCATATTATGGACCAAAACATTTATTTAGCAATGTTATACGTGCTGAGCTATAGTCGCTAGTCTGTCTTTTTACACATTCATTTAAAAAAAATTTCAACAAAAAAATCTTTATAATTATCTTATTCTTTATAGTATATCGAAAACTGTACCTGTAGACCTGTAGAGGAAAACATCCGGACAGCCGGAGATCGAACGCATTTTCGGATCGAATCGAAAACGGAGACGCTAAGCTCGTGCTTCGCTCTTCGCTCAGTCAAATATATCTTTATACCTATAACATGCAACCGTACAAGTACAAATTAATCAGCACTTTTGTAATAAAGGCCCTTTAAATGTCGAATAAAATAAATCTGCACTTGGTGAAAACCAGGCTAAGTTCAACGTTATCTTCCATTCGATATTTTAAGGTGACCCAACCAGGGGCGGGAACAACTCATTCGCGGGCACGGTACAAAACCGTGCTGTTGCGCTCTGGGACCTTCTCCGTTTCAAAGAAAAAGACAGGCTCCGCGATAAGGAAGATGCAACATGTGCACAAAAAAGACAATGTGCATAGTGTATGATTTGGTAAGATTTACGAAAATTTTAATTAACAAACGACTTATAGCTAAAAGTAAACCACGACCGCTATAGTCAAAAGTCTAAGAAAAACCAAATAGATTATAAATTTTGATTAAATAAGCTATGTCTAATGACTAATCTTTTTAAGATGCTCTTACTTTATCATTGCGTAATCCATCTCCAAACAATAACTTAGAAACCAAACACAATTTTACAATGCCAACGGTCATCAGAAATCTAGTTCGATCAAATAAAGCTCTTTTGAGCAAAATTTGGGATCTCTGATAAGAAATATGGGCGTGATCTTCTTTCCCCGTTTGTATGGGGAGTTGAGCGGGTTGGGCCACCTTAACAAAGTATCGTGTAACCGACTTGGTTTTGGCGTTTTTGGGAGTTAAACATTTCATTACAGCTCGTAAATCAAGCCGATAGGTCCAGTACATTTTGGCCGATGTTCCAATAAAACGTAATACGTCGTTAATCAAGTTTTAAGACCTTGGCTTGGACTTCACAAGGTATTTCGATTATTCGAAGTGGACTGCAAATATGGCGCCGCTTGTGACGCTTCCGGTCTCTGTAGTAAAAGTCCGAAAATAATGTTGAACAATGTCACAAATCAACAAATGTCAAGTAATTGTCAACAAATGTCACACATTCTACGCAAACTGACATCTCAGTAATTACAGACGGACACGCGGGTTGATATACGTAAATGTACAGAAAAAATGTGCCGTGTAGGTTTAGGTTCATACAAAAGCATTAATTATTAATTGGTTCCACTGCATTTCGTCCCGTGCAAGTCGCAAGAGGTGACTGAAGAATTAGTCGTTATTAGTATGGATTCCATGTAAATCTGTGGGTCCCCCTTGATTACTACAGGTGGTAGGGTACCGCCCGAATTGGTACAATCGCACTGAATGGACAAGGGTAGAAACGGCAATGAACAATCATCCAGTTCAGTGTAGCCGTGCAATAAGGAAGGCCCTGGCATGGCACCTAGTCCTATGTGGTGTTTTGGTATTGTGTTTTATAGTTTAAAAAAAATTTACCTATGTCATAGACTTATTATATTAACTGACCTATGTCAAATTGATTTTGCGTCCCCACGCACGACTTTCAATTTGGACAAAATATAATAGTAATCTATTGAGAGCCGTGGAGAAGTTTGCGAACGCCATTTGCGAAATACCACACCATTCCGATGGCTGGATTCCTCTACGTATCTGCAGACTGCTCACGTACGTCCTTTATATGTACATCTCAGAGGACTCACATTTGCACAAGCGGTTAGCACCTTACCTACCACTCACCTGTGACAAATGCAAGTGAAACTGGCAAAATGTACGCTTTCAGGACACGGCTCGGTTACAGTACTATTTTTCTAAATCTGTCACTGCATTCCGAAATGCGTATATTGCGGAGAATTCACAATGTACGTGTACACGACCGTTCCGACATTGACATAAGGGACGTGACCCTAGACCGCACACAGATCGTACAAAGCGCGCACGATTGAGAGCATATGCGCCGTGTACGCTGTCAAATGGCTGTCATAGAGCGCGTTTATCTGTAGTTCTCTGATCGTATGCATTTGTATTCTGAAATATCGGAAATATCTGCGCGCGGAGTGGACAGCCGGACGCCACGTGCTTGCCGGACAGCAACGTTGCCATGCCATGGCGCATGGCTAATGCGAGTCTGACCTCAATGTCCGGGGGCCGAGGGCCGAAACCGACCCCCAACTCCCGCAGTACCCTAGCCCAGGCATTGCGTAGTTCTGGCTGCTAACCCCATCCTCAGGGCGGTCAGTTAGGGAGGATGCAAAAATTACCACCAATTACGAGTGACTACGTTATCACTAATTGTATGGTTTCACGAAAGCAGTTTAAGGAGGCTTGTGTATCCATGAAAATGGCGCCACAGTTGTATGTCGCTATTTTAGCTAAAAACTCCCCAAAAATTATAGGTTACAAACTGTAAATGTGTAAAGTCAGAAAAAATTATGAGACATAGCCCCAAAAGTTGATAAGTGCACTTTTTGCACATATCCTCACAATTTTGTAATGAATTTCAGATTATTTACGTATTTTTTAAAATATTAAATACACCACTGCTTAAGGGCCTGATAGCACCTGATTACAATCTACAAATCTACATATTTACAATTTTGATTATCGAAATTCGTCGTGGTTATTATGAAATAAAACTACATGTTGTTTTACTCCCGACCATGCTATATTGAACGCAATCGACTCTTAATTGCTTGCCACTGCAGTTATAGTATGTTATTTCGTATTTTTAACAAGTTGTACCAAAAATATTAAAGACTGTGGTGCCATCTGCTTTGACGCACACACCCCCTCAACCCCCACGCAAGCGCCATCGCGTGGTACCTACATTAAATTGTAAAATCATCTAAATCTCTGCCTAAAATGGCAATTGCCTCCAAATGAAAATGACATGTTAATTATTTAAATATCGAACGTGCATAATAGCGGAAATAATCAGGAACGCAAGCGCGTGAGTCAATGGCAACACGTTGTGTTCAATGCCAGGCGTGGGCGGCGCTTTGCGTGTTGTGGCTGACGAGGTGTGTTCGACTTGATTGAGAACCTTTCAAGATGGTGTTTTGATGACAAAACTGAGGAATGTTCGCAACGGAAACGGTGGCTTTGTGTTCGAGGAAGACTATACCGGATTTAAACGGACTCAGACGCCCGTTAACATCCGGTATGCCTTTGGTATTTTGAAGCAACCTATGGGAAGGAATATTTTTTTAGACAGCACAAAAACATGTGATGCACCTTTTTTACCCGACTGCGCAAAACAAAGGAGGGTAATGTGTTTGTATGTATGTATGTTTGTTCCTTTGTAGTGCTCTTGAGACCAAACTCGTGGGTTGATTTTGATGATTCTTACGTCAATCGATTTGTCTTAATCTGGCGAGTGTCACTAAAGACAAGACAGTAAAAAATTACAAACGTCAATTCAATCTTCAAAGTCATTCAATTCAGCGGAACATAGCTATTTTAACAGTCGGAATTTTAACAGACTGGCCCAAATGTTCTCAATAATTTGTCCCGACTGTTAAAATCGCAATGTTCCGCATTCGAATTTACTATTTCTGGTAAGTGCATATTGATCATGAAACCATTCCAATGGTGCAATTATTCAATATTACTTAACATAATTTTAGACTATTGGACTTTTAATTTTAATTAAAAGTTTTACGCAGTTTGGTTTTTTTAAGTATTCAATCTGAATTGTTAAATTTGTTAACACCTTGTAAATATTAACAGCTATAGTAAGCTTCAACCGATACACAGTTTAGTTCCCTCTATTGCCTCTGGGCAAACTTTCCAAAACGAACTTCTGGTCCTTTTTGGACGTAGGCTCAAAAATCTGGCGCGGTCGAAACAGATATTAAACCCAAAGATCTAGGTATAATCCTGTAGATATCCTGCCGTAGGACACATGAAATCGAATAAAAAAAATACAGATGTTTACAAAACAGGAAAATCAAATACAGTATACGATAGATTGGTTGAAATAGTTTTATGCAGATTTATAAAAATAACATGATATTCTTAATAAACTGATACTTCAAAGAGGAAAGCAACATTGAATATCGACCTCTTCGCAAGGTTCTCTCGAGACGCTCTTTAACCCACTTCAGCTCATTTTATTTGGGTTAATTTGCTCCGAGGATAATGTCAAAATATATACATACATAACTACATTCCAAGCAACCTTCACCTTTCGACTTGTACATTCTTATAAATAACGGTACAAAGTGCAGCTCTGGGGCGGCTCTAAAAACAACTAACCTTTCCTTGTAGAGGTTTCCAGGCCAATCTACATATCATGTATACCATCACGCCATTTACATGGAGGGTTAGACAGAGATGATAGAGCGCATTTCACTTCCCCTGCAGACACACATATTTTCATACATGCTCTACGATTACGGGTGCTACATTCCTCACTGTTACGGAACACTATAGCAACATGTTCGTAGTATGTTCCTAGACCGCTCTGGCACGACAATTCCACTCACTTCCGGTCCGTAAATCTATTTCGTCATTATTTCGTCACCATTAAATGTCCAAACAATCTCAACATATCCAGGCTAATGTAACAAAATATTACCTAGTTTGGACTAAATCCGGTTCGGATAAATGATACGCTTGTTTTTTGTATGAAGTTATTTTCTGCCACATCTACGTCGACTCACTTACATTTTGGAACGTAATGCCCCCCATAGCCAGTTTCATTTGGTAAAATCTTTGTGACTTCATTAAAACATGTGCCATTCTTTTGTAAATGTATGCTAAAATATTAAATCAAAATTATTACAAGTGGCTACGCCGCCGCCGCTGCGCCGCCGCACAGTGGATCGAAAATGGCCTCTAGTGGACATACGCAAACATTTTACTATCAGTGTTTTTTTCCAACCGTGAAAACATTGTTTTAACATTATTGTATGTTTATTTATTTATTTATTTTTCTTTATTTAACACCGTTTAGTATGAAAACATTTCAATCATGTCTATGAACTGAAAAAAATGCGTGGGCATAATAACACCGATATTAAATAAATAAGTTTTCTTTCGCAGGAGGTCGCAGGTTCGAATCCTGCTTCCGACGAATGTCACGAGCAATACTTTTTCAGATTATTTTCAATGCTTCAAATGTAGATGTCGCTAAAATTCAAATTAATAAGATGTACACTATTACTAATAAACCCAGAACACCTCTGAATAGTCATACCAGGTTTTGTCCGTTCCTAACGAATTTGAACTGCTTGTCAATGCAAAGTACAAAATATAATATAACTATTTCGAGGTTGATTTGGGTTTTTTAGTAAACCCCATAAAACAATATTAGTAAAGCCCGGTTTGGTACCACTGAATTGTTGCGGTTGGCTTTTTAGATTTTTACTAATATCAATAATTACTGTTCTACTATTATATAGTATCTAATATATTGCATAATTTGTTAAATTGTAGGTTTAAAACGTGCCCCTGCGCTGGTGACGGCACACACTGGCACCATTCAATTTCTCCATATCGGTTATCGCTAATGACCATGCTTCATTTGCGTATGAAATTTTCTCTGTGGCTTGAAACTAATTGTTATAAAACACTCAACGTTACTGTATTGTTCTCGCTGGGAACAATAGTGTGACTCGCTAAGGTCCCAGACCATAGTGGGTGAGATAACAGCTTTGATTGATATCCAGTGGGTGTACCATTTGCATGAGAGGTGTTTGATGTGGGGCATTGTCGGCTGACATTGACCGTATATCCGATACGGTGTCAATACCACCGTTTTCTAAACATAGGCAGATATATTTACTTATTGCAGATCTAGTCTGATTAAAGATATTTAATGCTTAAATAGATGTACCTACTTAATGATGATTACGTCACAGGCACAAAAAAGAGTATTAAATCAAATCTTGTGTCTAAACGACACAAGATTTGATTTAATTGGTTTTTTAAATTAATGAAATCTGCTGTGCCAAATTCACCTCACCTCGTGAAACCATGCTCAGCGAGTTACCATAACAGCGTATTTGCGAACTGAATGTATCAATCCAACTTGTATATTCTACGTAAGAAAATCTCCAAATTGACGGTAAGAGAAAGACAAATCGGCAGGCAGTTCCATACCCTGGGACCGTGAAACAAATTTCAGAAACGTGGACTGTCAAAAGTCTAGGAAATTCATTTTATTCGTTCTCCCTTAAAAAAAAAATAAGAATACATACTAACGAAGACCCTTTAAAAAAACGTTATTCTAAATAATATTTGGTCTCAAGAAATATAATAAAACCTTAAAAAAATATTTAGCTTTGAATTCATAGAATGTTCACATCGGTATGCCTTCATAATTTTTTTTTTAACCAAAAACTCGCCGCCGTGTCCCCATTTTTATTCCAACGTGTTACTTTATATAAAGGTCTACTCTACCATCTCCGATGCCCAGCTAGTTCATGAGAAAGGAGACCTAATTCGATTTGGAACCAAATTTTACTACAAAAAACCGGCCAAGTGCGAGTCGGACTCACACACGAGGGGTTCCGTACCATCGTACAATAATTAACAAAAAAAAAACAGGTTTTTTTTATGTTTGCATTTAATTGTTATTATTTTTGAATTTTACCTATTTGTTGTTATAGCTGCCAAATAAATACACAATCTGTGAAAAAATCAGCTACCTACCTATTACGGTTCATGAGATACAGCCCTGTGACAGACGAACGGATGGACGGACGGACGGACAGCGGAGGCTTAGTAATAGGGTTCCGTTTTCACCATTTGGGTACGGAATCCTAAAAAGAGCCCAATTCACTGCGACTAGAGCTACCGAAAGAGTTTAACGCCACGAAGCTTCCTCACACTTATTTCCTTAAAACCATTCGTTTGTATAAAATTTATATTTATTTATGAATGTATTCACTCGAAGAGGCAGAAAGAGGTGCACGCTAGACAGACTGACTCGATTAATTGCAAACGCTTAGCAGGAACCTGATTTTAGGCCCGAAAGGAGCGCGGTTCAGTACCCGGGGCGTAGCTCGAATTAATTATGACGAAACACGTAAAAACTTGTTCTGTGCCTTGCCGGCGGCGGCGCGCCGTGGCGGCGGTTAGGATAAATTCACGTCCCTCACTAGTTATGGGAAACGTGAGTCGTGATTAAAATTCCCGAGTTAAGACCCAAGATATCTAATCAAACCAAAACCTAATTTGAGGGAATCACAAAATATTCCGGGAGGTCACGACATGTTTGGTCACGATAAGGTAAATGGCTGAATCTGGGTTCTTATGATAGAGACCAACCCTCTGATGCTTAATATGTCGGTCTGCCCGTGCCAAGTGGTTGCGTTTTCTAGATTGGCTATATAAAATAGATGCTTGTATGTACCTGCTGATGAACATACTGATTATCTGGAAACATTGATACCTATTAATTGTGCAACAATAACCAGACGGTTACTTAATTAAATACTTAAATATACCTAAAGTTATATCTGTAACCTAAATCGCCTATAACTACTAAATGCAACAAAAGATTGGTTCAGTTTTTGTATTGCTAAGCAATTATGTATTGATACTTTCATGCTTCGTCATTTGCATCCATTTACCTTATCATATGTATTTATTATCACCATAACTACTTTTTCAGGCGCCTTATCTACGTAACGCAACCACTTGGAGCAGGCAGACTGACACATTTAGCTTCAGAGGGTTGTACTTTATCCCGTGAACCCAGTTTCAGCCATTTACGTTATCGATACCATTTTTGTCGCGGCCTAAAAGTGGTTCTCGATTTTAGTGCCTTGCTGCTTGCTGATTACTATTCACACTGGCCTTTTTAGGGTTCCGTACCCAAAGGGTATTAAACGGAACTCTATTACCAAGCTTCCGGTGTCCGTACGTCCGTCCGTCTGTCACAGGGCTGTATCTGATGAACCGTAATAGGTAGGCAGTTTAAATGTTCACAGAGTGTGTATTTATTTTGCCGCTAAGTATCCCCCATACAAAGAAAGTGAGAAATCTTGTACGATGGTACGGCACCCTTCATGTGCGAGTCCGGCTCGCACATGACCGGTTTTTTATTCTGTAGATTCTATGCCTGTAGTTTTCTAGTCGATTGTTTTCTTGTCTATATCGATTGTTGTGTTTTTTTATAGACAATACCATGATCACTCTATTAGAAGCGTATTCTTGTGAATCCCTTACAGGTCAACCAGCCAGAGAATTCTGAAGCCGGTTAGGCGTAAGGAATGCGGAATTACATTATACCGCTACTTGTACCTATAGTGCGTGCGGGCTATTTGGATACAGACCTTTGAATCCCACGTATTTGCATGGGATAACTTTAAGATGCAACGAAGACAGGTTATATAGCCGAGAAATCATTTGGGGTTCAAAAAATTTGACATGCGTCTAATTACAGTTACAATAAATTAATACTTATTAAATTAAAAATAAATTAAATTAAATACAATTAATTTAAATTTTACTGTTAGATGTTAGATTATTAATTTAAATTGTTATTGTTAGATTGTTCGAATATTAATTTAAATTTTATTTCGTGTTCATACGATAAGTAGATTCACATTCGAAGAGCGAAGTAAAAAAAATGCAAAGTTAACACAAAAAGAATATTGCGTAGATTTATTCTATAATTTGTTTCGGTATCTCAGGTACACGGAAAATTAAATACAATACAAACATTTCCTCCTTTTTAATACACACATTAACCCTCATTACACAAAATTGTTTATTATTTTGATTTCTTATTATTATTTTTACATTCAAAAAAAAATTCATCAAGTAAGAATTTCCTCGGTATCTTTTTAAAATATTTTTTTGAATAAGATTATTTTACGTAGTCTGGTAGTGCATTAAAGATTAGTATAGACTTGACATATACTCATTGTCCTTTTTACTCAATGACAATCTGGTTTGTGGCAATGTAAATTTTCTTCTGTCTCTTATTCCATATCGATATTGTTGAGTGCCCTGCTTTTTATAAAAATTAATCTTTTCGTATGCCTCTAGGCTACTGATATAAATATATAATTTTATTACAGTCAGTATTTCCATTTGCTTAAAAAGAGGCCTGCAAGTATTATTCCATTTTGATCCCATAATAATTCGAACAGCCTTTTTCTGCAATCATAATATTTTATTTACTTCAGTGCATGTACCCCACACCTCAAGGCCATATCTTAGAATAGCTTTAAAGTATGCGAAATAATTATCGTCAAGTAACACAGATAATGAAACATTTACTTTTCATACAATATGGCCATCTTGAATGAAGGGATCCGAAAATCCGAAACACGAGTATTATCATCTGACCATATGACCTTACAATTTACATAATACCATAATATTAATTACTCCAATTTCTTTCAACTGGCGTAACGACGCGGTAATTAAAATACCTTCGCATTTTGGGAAAAGCTATACTTAATGTATTAACATAAACCGGAATGGATACAATTAAACGGAACCTGTGTAAAATTGTAGGTTCCCCGACCTACTTACGTGTAGGTTTGCTACAGTTGCATGAAAGAAAAACCGGACAAGTACAGTCTGACTCGTGCACCTGCAAATTTCACCCATTTTGTGATCGCAAATTTTTTGGATGTGATGTTTTTTTATGTTAAGGTAGGCCTTCCCGCTCAACTCCCCATACAAACTTGAAAAACTAAAAGTGGAAAGAAGATCGTGCGCGTATTTCCCGACAGAGATCCAAATCTTACTCAAAACAGCTTTATTTGATCGAACTAGACGTCTGATGACTATTGGCATAAGTAAAATAGTGTTTGGTTTCTAAGTTATAAGGTCTGAAAGGTTTTCGGGCATTTTATACCAAAGCTTTGGAGGTGGATTACTCGGCGGTTAAAATCATCTCAAAAAGATTAGTCATCAGACCTAGCTTGTTTCATGAAGCGGCATATGGCGTACACTAGGACCTATTGAGGGCCCGACGACGCCCATGGGTTTTTGAACTATCAGGGGGGCTGAGAAAATCATACCGGCCGGCCAGGTGCCTCTACACACATTTGAAGGATCCCAGGTTGTACATTGGGGGAAATACATCTTAAGGGAATTCATTACCCTATAGATAAAGCATCTAGAGAATCGGTGGGTTCTTATAGTTTTATTGTCGACTATGAATTTGTAAATGTTTTCCCTGTCCCGCGTTGAACAAATGTAGAAAGGGGACGGAGGGACAGCGTTATGCAGATCCGACGAGCATTCTCCATGATAAAGACGATAGTAGAGAATGAGAGGCCCTACATCCCTTCGGAGTTGGAGGGTCTCCAAAGAGCTGTACTCATAAAGGGAAGTTCCTGCCATGGCACCTAATTTATTCTGGAATGCAGTGTGTTGGATAACGGAGGTTGTGGTATTAGCCATCAATGTCCAGTTACTTAAAAAAAGTACGTCTTCAAACCTAAATTTAAGATCGCTATTTTCTGCAGTTTTCAAAAGCACTGAGAGCGCAATCCGAGAGCAAAACTGCACTAAATAAAATGCATGTGGAAATTGGTCGATTAAAAGTGGAATCGGCCCCATTATCAAACGAGGGCAGGCTCGGCGGGAGGGCACGATGCGTCGGACTGGGTTAAGATTGCACCGAATGCGACGTTGTCGGTGCAGTCAATTTTATTGATATTGCTGCACCAAAGCACAGTTCTTTGTAATGGATACTTCACCTGTACTTACACCTGTTAATAATTAACCTAGATCATACTTTAATTGGTTTTAATTTGTTAGAATATAATATAGTTATCATAGCGAAATGTTATATGTTATCACACTAGTGGTTCTCTAAGCTGTGGACCTTTCGAGAATATGCCAGAAATTGTAAGATGTATGCATGTTTATTGTTGTTCTGTTTATGGTTGCAAATGCCTATTATCTATTCCTGAAAATAAGAAAATATGACCTGTCTGAGTATAGCTTGTCTACCAATTTTACGAACACAAATACAATACAATGCAACCATACAAAGCTTAAATTTTAATTAATGTTCACCGCACACTCATAATTTTTCAACGCAAATATATTAATTTTGTTACGCTTTTCACATTTAAAAAAAAAATCGATAATTGTGAAAAATAAAAAATAAACTAAGCCCCGGTTGCACGAAGAGACGGCCGAGTTAATCAATGTTCAAACACGTCACTTTTAGTGATCCGCATAGAGTTCCTTCCATACTGGCCACACAAAGTGACGTGTTTGATCATACTTTGGCGTTGATTTTGATTTTTTGTCCGTTCGTGCACTCGGCCCTAAATGGACATAAAAATCCATTTAATTATTGAAATTGCGGACAAAACTTGACAAGAATCGGTTGAGAAATGCGACCTTAGAGGAAAACAGCTGGATATAAAAGCATTTTTACCCAAGCTGAAACAAAGACGTTTACCTTGCGCTTCGCGCTTCGTTTCGGCGCAATCATAAGAGACTGTGTTTTCGGACCGGCTTTATTTTTGCCATATGTGTTTCCCTCGCCTTTTCGCAAACGCAGACCTACCAACCAACCCGAGTGGGCTTAAACCCTACCGCCTAGTAGGGGCACAGTTTTACATGGATTCCGGACCATGTCTCTCCGAAAGCCAATAACTATGTACATAACTTAACCTAACCGAACCTATGATTGCAATGAAAGTTTTTTTTTATGCAACATCACATGGATGGCTAATACTACACAACCACCGTTATGATATTAGCCCAGTGCACCACATTCCCGAAGGAATTGGGTGCCATGCCAGGACCTTCCCTTTATGAGCACGGCTACATTGAACTGGATGGAAAACATCATTGCCGCTTCAACCATAGTTAATTCTAACCTAACCTAACTTAACCTAACCTAACCTACAGTTTCACATGGGTTCCAAGCCATGGAACAGCTCGCATTCGTAACGAAATGCACATATCCAACTCAGAAAGTGAAATAAAGTGGTACATTTCCGGGCGAGGATTTGAACCCAGACTTCTCCAGACCACGAGCTGTACATCTTATACTGCCATTATAATATAATTTCCGGCTTACTTTTTTTTCATTGACTCTATTCGTGAGTTAGAAATCGGGCTCGAATTCTCATTCGGAGCCACTCCCTTGCGCATTGGAGCAAACATAACGGAATATAAAAGTATACCTATAAACTATGTATGTTAGTATAACTTGTAAACTGTTTGCCCGTTATCAGAGGTGTCTGCTAATGGGGTGCGATGCGCGATGTCCCGTCGCGTCGCCTTCCGATAGCGGTATCGTATGTACGGCAGCTAATGCCCCACGATAATCTATTGAGTAAACATGCCACTTGTTTGTTTTATATTCGCTGACAAAAGTGACATTTCCGGTGGATTCTATCGGTGATTCGTGCCATCTACGGATGGCTCGTGACAGACGTTGTGATTTTTGACTTATCTATAAACGGATTCATTAAGGTGGCCCAACCCGGCGGGACTAACTCATTCGCGGGCACGGTACAAAACCGTGCTATTGCGCTCTAGGACCTTCTATGTTTCAAAGAAAAAGACAGGCTCCGTGATGAGGAGGATGCAACATGTCCACAAAGCAGAAAATGCGCATAGTGTTTGATTTGGTAAGATTTACGAAAATTTTAATTACAAACCGACTTCTAGCTAAAAGTAAACCACGACCGCTGTAGTCAAAAATCGAACAAAAACTAAATTGATTATAAATTTTCATGAAACAAGGTATGTCTGATGACTAATCTTTTTAAGATGTATAGATTTTATCATTGAGTAATCCACCTCCAAAGTTATTGTATAAAACACGCGAAAAATTCGAACTTTCAGACCATATAACATAGAAACCAAACACAATTGTACAATGCCAACGATCATCAGACATTTAGTTCGATCAAATAAAGCTATTTTGAGGAAAATTTTGGATCTCTGACAAGAAATATGAGCGTGATCTTCTTTCCCCGTTTGTATGTGCTTAAGGTGGCCCAACCCGCTCAGGGTTGGGCCACCTTAAACTTTCTTATTGAAAATGATCGCTGTCTATCAAAAATGTATAACGCTCACCTAGGGGTACATTTTACATACTTTTTACATAATTTTACAAGTATTTCACAATTGGTTACGTCTTAGGCAATTTTATGTTTGATTTAAGTTTAATCCAACCTTTTTATTCACTGCAATTCAGTTATTTTTTAACCGTCAGGTCGATGTTGGCCGAGTTTTTGGCCCCAAAATCCGGCTTATTGCAAAGGGCGAAGGAAAATCGATACTGAAAAAGATTTTGAAGTGACCTCAGTGCGCCTAGGGCAAGACTGCCGTAAATAAAACAAGTGGGTAGGGCCTAAGTACTACTTTCATAATTTACGCTTTCTGATTGCAGGCATTCATGGACATTTTATGTTTATATTTTATTGTAAAATTCAACAAATTTTCTAATTGGCAACAATATGTTATATGTAATTATGTGCTACAGTCATATTCAGAGTGAACTGTCAAAATTTAGTAACGCGGAATAGCGCCGGACTAACCATACAAAATGCTATTTAGTCCGGCGATAATACCCGTAATAAAGTTAGTCCGCCCACTCTGAATACTACTAGCTAGTGCTTGTCTTGAACATAGCTGGCATTTTGCGTAGTCGAAGTTCAACTTTCGAATGTAAATTTGGACGTTAGTTTATCTCTTCTGTCAAATGTGACAGTTGGGAGTTATACGAAAAATATTATTAATAATTAAGTACTAGTAATACTTTACTAGGCTATACTTTACTAGTAATACTTTGTAAGCAGGCTTAAGGTAGAACCAAGTATTTGTAGTAATAGTAAAGTATTTGTAACAAGTATTAACAAGTATTTGTAGTAATTGTAGTTATAGTAATCCGGGCAAATAATGCCTATGTACCTATTTTAATCACTGACGGATAATACTGGAACCTCCAGTGATTCCATTCACGATTAGTTCCACTTATAACTATCAACTTCAACTTGGCTTTGCTACGAGGAAAATCCATTACCACTTGTTATGTGAAACCAGTCGCATGTTTAGCGCAAGCGCAAAGAACTTCAGATCGGCCAACATTCCTGACGCAACGTCTAGAAGAAACGTGCACACAGATTATAACACTAATAAGCATTACACGCTCAGCACGTAGTAAGGATGTATCTGGCAACATATTGCGGCACAGCGGGCGGCAGTCTTCCGCAGAATGCTGCTCTACCAGGGATCGCCTCGCCTCGCCCCGCGCACCGCGGCCTGTGAGGTCGGTCGTTCGCCTTCACAGCGCTTCGAGATATTCCACACTCTACCGACACTAATACCAGGTCTAATACCAGCCTTGAGATCGATAAAACAAGGACTATTCTTTCCGAAGGGGGTGTATAAATACATTTTACTCAAGAAAGTACGACTGCAGGGTCATTAGCGAATTCAAAATCCATTAAAATCTTACTGCCAATTGGTGATCAATTTAAGTTTCTCGGGATTTTTTTATTAAATAAATTAAACGCCATTTCCTCTACGTCCGTGGTCTCTAAATCTACATGACTGTACACGAAGGAACTCGTAACCAGTTTACACGATGCGACCAAGTTAACGGTCCGTCCATGAGTAAACACTCACTGACCGGTAAAACCTATTCACAAGGGGAGCAATGTAGAGAAACACACACTAGACTCACCTGCCGCTCGGCGCATTCGGCGAATGCACCAGCTTCACCGCGAACAGAAACTGTATGGCACACACGAGCAGGCAGCACAGGTTCAGGCTGAGTGTCAGCGCGCACAGCGCCAGCGTGACCTCGTACACGACGGCGAGCTCGTCGGGCGCCACCGCCGGCGCGGCCGCCCCGCTCGGCGATATCTTCAGCAGGAACAGCAGCGAGAGCAGCGCCAGCAGCAGGCTCACCAGGCACAGCAGCGCCAGCGACGTGAGCGCCTCCTCGGTGGCCGCCCGCGCCGAGCGCCCGACCCGCCGCGGCGGGCCCGGCGCGCTGGCGACCTTCGCTGGGGGCGCCGGGCTCACGCTCGCCGACGTGCCGACGGAGCGCTTGGAGGAGTCGAGCGTGGAGACGTTGAGCGGCAGGTGCGGGCGGCGCGGCATGTTCTGGTAGCGCGGGTCGTCCGGCCGCTCGCGGTCCGGCGGCGGCCGGCTCGTCTGGGCGTGCTTGAGCATGCTACCTGTGCGGCGCGCGGGCGGGCATGGCGCAGGCTGGACGCTGGCGACGCGACCGTGCGCGCTCGCGGCGCGCCTCGACTGAGCGGTAGATGCAGCGTCCGCGCGGGCGCACCGCGCCGCCGACATTCCGATACTTATCGCATTGCTGACGTTACATGGCACGCCACTGAATAAAGATAAAACTTGGGGCTTTTTTTGACGCTGGACACGGATGGCTAATACCGCACTGACCATCTAATATTAGCCTAACACACCACATGGGAACTAGGCTCCATTGCACTCGATGGAAAACAAGGACAATTGTATTGCCGTTTCGACCATCGTTCATTCAATGCGATGGCATCAACCCGGGCGGTATACTCTCTACTCTCTCTTCCCCGGTTTATCAATTCGCAAGGCGTCGCACACTGAGCTATCGAGGCTGGCATACACTTACCAAAATACTAAAGCTGTGCCAGATACATTTCAAGAAAAAAAATCGCCAATTCATGACTCTAGTTATCCGTCAATCCGTAAATCCGTCACTAGCTAACTTGCAGCACTAACATGGATGAGCAGTAAACAGTTCTAGGATATAATGACACTGAGTACTTGTTTTTCCCAATTATATACAAATACAAATAAATGTCAGTTTCATACGTTATAGACGTGTTCTCCAAACACGTAACTAGACAGAATCAAAAGATAGTGCTTCCCGCCCTATTACAAAGCACAGAGAGTGAATGTATCGGGTTGGTTCACAACATTCAATTTAAAAATACTTTGGTATGTTAATTGCCATCATACTCTGAATCCATTAATCCAATCAGACCATTATACTCTTAATTTTCTGTAGGTGGTAGCATTTAAAGGGATATGTAACTATTGTAAAATTTTGTGAATTCATGTTAATTTAGTGGTTTACTTAAGTTTTATTAAAAAAATTAACAAACACTTTTGTTAATTAAGACTAAGTGGACGTTGAAACAAAAAACAGAGTTTCTTTCCAGTTCTTTTTCGCTGTGTTTTGTTTTGCTGAACTGGCCAATGTTAAAATATGACAAATCCGAGTGCTGTATCCGAGTGATGAATGAACAATACAATACAATACATGAAAACCAGCAATTCGCCAAGCATCCAACGAAAACGGTGCTAATAAAATCTACACGTCACCGGTGCTTTAGTGAGAGAGAAACGGAATGCGGACGGCGCCGCGGGCCCCGCGCTGCGCCGTCTCCTCGGCCGAACCGCATACCTGCGCCGCGTAATTATGTCAATCAGCCGCGCAGCCGGCTCCACCGCACCGCTGCGGGACGGGGTGGGGCTGCTCGGGCAGGGGGGGGGGGGATTGCGACCGAGGGGTGGCTACTGGGTATTACTGTTAGGGGAGAGAATATTGATATCAACTCTTGCGCTAAGACCCAGAGAAAAAGCTTGTGTTCAGAAACTTTGCCACAAGCTTGTGTTCTATGCAACTTTAAATAAATAGCTAACACCACACCCACCTTCATATTATTCCAACACACCACCACCTTTTCGCGGAGGAATCACGTGCCATGTTAGGAACTTCCCTTTATGAGCACTGCTACAATGATATTTTCATCGTTCGGTCATTTGTTTAAATAGCCGTTTAGACCAATATTTTCATCCAATGTGATGGTGCGCATGTTCCCAAGGTTTTCAATGCACAATCTTTAGTTAGTGATAATTTTAAAACTTTAAATATATCCGTTAAAATTTTTCGCCCGAAGAAGAAAGAAGGTAGATCTATAATATGTTATTATTATTATTATATTATAATACTAACCAGAGATTGTGCACTCTCTAACTAATCTTAATGCTAACTTTTCTAAATCTGATTAGGTGTTGAATTGTTGAGTATCTTGCAGGTCAGCTTGCTAATAATTAAATAATTTGGAATTAACTGAATGATTTAAACATATATATGGAATATATGTATTAACGAGTGCACTAGGCCAGTCCACATTGACCCCACCTGTTCAGGAGCGTCACGCCGGGTCCTGCCATAACCTCTCTCATCTTTCAGGGAAATAAATGACATTCACAAAAGTTGCCAATGTCTTCCAATCGGTACAAGGAAACCCTCTATAACCGCTCTTTGGCGGGACTAACTCATTCGCGGGCACGGTACAAAACTGTGCTGTTGCGCTCTGGGACCTTCTCTGTTTCAAAGAAAAAGACAGGCTCCGTGATGAGGAAGATGAAACATGTCCACAAGAAAGACAATGTGCATAGTGTATGATTTGGTAAGATTTACGAAAATTTTGATTTTAAAACGACTTATAGCTAAAAGTAAACCACGACCGCTGTAGTAAAAAATCTAACAAAAACCAAAGAGATTATAAATCTTGATTAAATAAGCTATATCTGAAGACTAATCTTTTTAAGATTTTCTTACTTATTCATTGCGTAATAAACCACCAAAATTATTGTATAAAACGCGCGAAAAATTCGAAATTTCGGACCTTATAACTTAGAAACCAAACACAATTTTACAATGCCAACGGTCATCAGACATCTAGTTAGTTCTATTAAATAAAGCTCTTTTGAGCGATGCGATCTCTGATAAGAAATATGGGCGTGATCTTCTTTCCCCGTTTGTATGGGGAGTTGAGAGGGTTGGGCAGATTTTTCAATAGTCTGATAAACAGCCAGATTCGACGGCGTAAATAAATACGCTTCACTTTCCATTCTATATAGTAGGTCCATATGTATATTAGTAAAATTATAGACAGATAATTATGATTGAAGATATAATTCTGCGGCAATGACTATCCGTCTTTTGACAAACGGGAATTTGTACTATCAGCCCGATAAGTACTGTTTGCTGTGCTGCGATGAGTGCTGTTTAGAAAAACAGATCCACGTCTGCACTTACGACTAGATGTGTACCCACCTCAAGAACACATTTCTGGACATTCTGCCTCGGGACCGCGTCCTTTCCACCGGCTCTAATCACTGGAATGTGGGACTTCTCTACGTCCACAGTGGGCCAGTAACCAGTTCTAACGTTTGTTTAGTCGCCTGAGAGCGGAGACAATATAGGAGTTTCTTGGCTTCGAACCCGACAACTTAGAACTGAATAAGGAACCACACATCCGGCACGGTCCGGGTACGTTGTGGTCTCTACATTTTTACTATGCTTTACTATTTAACTCACGGTTAAAAAACCGCCCAAATTCAATCCGGGCTCGCACAAGAAGGGTTCCGTAACGTCGTACAAGATTGAACACCCTTCCTTCCTTTCTTAAGGTGGCCCAACCCGCTCGACTCCCCATACAAACTTGGAAAGAATATCATGCCCATATTTCTTGTCAAATCATCTGAAAAAGATTAGTCATCAGACATGCTTGTTTCATCAAAATTTATAATCAATTTGGTTTTTGTTAGATTATTTACTACAGCAGTCGTGGTTTACTTTTAGCTATAAGTCGTTTGGTAATTAAAATTTTCGTAAATCTTACCAAATCATACACTATGCACATTGTCTGCTTTGTGGACATGTTGCATCTTCCTCATAACAGAGGCTGTCTTTTTCTTTGAAACAGTGAAGGTCCCAGAGCGCAATATCACGGTTTTGTACCGTGCCCGCGAATGAGTTAGTCCCGCCGGGTTGGGCCACCTTAATCAATGGTTTAGGAGTACGGGAAATAAATCACGATATATTACCATAATTCTTTTGTTTCTTCTTTTGAAATTAATGTTACCATTGCATTTTTGTCTCTACTGTGACCAAGACTGTATTCAAGAACGTGAGTAGTAATCTAAATACTGTCTGTTGCGTTTTCCAACGACTAATTCATAAAGGGAATGCTCCGGCCTGGCACCTAATTCCTTCGAGAATGCGGTGCCAACATCATGATATTGAGTGTGGTATTAGCCGTCCATTGCAGAAAAAAAACTTCACTGTCTCAGAATACTTATAAGGCTTCGGAAGGATGTGTCACCTTTCCGAGCCATCCGGCATCCTTCGTTCCACATCGTGTTCTTAAGTAGGGTATGCACAATCGTTTTTAACATTGGTTTAATTTATATGTTTTTGAATATATATATAATACCTGCAAAAAATAACTTTTAAAAATATGGCTTTTACATTGATGATAATAAATTCGACTCATCACTTCCGTCATATTGGCTTAACACTCCAAATTCCCGAAGTATCTAGACCTCATGCCAGGAACTTCTTTACATTGGACGGCTAAATTGAACTGGATGGAAGAAAATGTCAATTTTCGCTGCGAGCATCGTTCTTTCAATGCAACAGTACCAATCCAGGCGGGATTAATTCCACCACCTATTAAGGAATAGAACAGTTTAACGTCAGCACAATTTTTTAGAGGAAATAACACCAAATGTAAGTGATGGCGCTGATAGCAACATGTTAAAGTCAGATAGCACCCGTAGATGTAGAGCATGTATGAAAAAGGTATGTACGTAGATGTGAAGGGTTACCTAGGTTTATCTGCGATCTTACCGTATGATACTCTCTAATCTCTGACTTCTTATCAAGGAAACGTCGTTATGGTTCAGATATTTTTATCAATTTTTACTTATGATGAAATATAAAAAAAAGGAAAGCATAGTTTTTTTTTTTATGCGACCTGACATGGATGGCTAATACCACACGACTACCGTTATGATATTAGCCCAATACACCACATTCCCGAAGGAATTGGTTGCCGTGCCAGGACCTTCCCTTTATGAGCACGGCTACATTGAACTAGATGGAAAATACAGACAATTTTTCATTGCCGCTTCGACCATCTTGTCATCCAATGCGATGGTACCACCCGGGCGGGCTTAAACCCCGCGCCAAAGGGGAAGGGGACCTACAGTTTTACATGGATTCCGAACCATGGACCAGCTCGCATTCGTGACGAACTGCACTTATCGAACTCGGGAAGAGAAAGACAGTGGTGCAAGTCAGAATTGAACCCAGGCCTCTGGTATGCTAGTCCAGTCCCCGCGCCACTAGGCTACAAACCGCTCAAAAATGTTGCAATGCCTATATAATAAGGAACTTATTCTTATTTACTATAGGCCTCCGATACATTATTTCCATCTTCGATGAGTATTACATCAATTATTATTTCTACGTTTGCATGGAGACATATCCACAGTTTTCTATTGAATTAATGCCCTAAATAATTAACTTTACAGTCTGTTTTCCCATTATGCTAATTATAACCCGAACAACGAAAGATAAATAAGTATGAGCAGGTACTTTCCTTCGAATCAACTCCACGAATTCGAATCGTCGACCGAAAGAATTCAACGCTGCGAACAGGTTTTTTTTTCCGTATGATTTATCGATGTTCACAGTTTGAGCGAACCGTTAACGCGACCGGGCGTGAATATATTTGATCATGACCCGTTTCACAACAACGATCGGGGATTGCTATTTTAACTTATTTTTGGGTTCCGTAACGTCGTCTGCTAGTGCTGCCACAGTTACAATTTGGTTGGTATCTTATAACTAGTTAAGAGAGTCATTACCTTATCAATTCCCCATACTACGGGCGATAACTGTTTCCATGCTCTTATTTTTTTATTCTAAAATATAATATGTAGAAATCTATATCTGTATGTTTTAATTTTCTTGATATACCTTTTAGATTGGAAAATATTGGCTAATAATCATTGGAAAAAAGTTGTCTTTGTTACGTTGATTTTGATTTTTTTTTCCAAAAAAATACAGATATTTAAAAAAAATCTGACATAAAATGAAGCTTTCGCAAGTGATATTTTTTTTATTCAAATCTGACAACGCTTAGAGGTAAGAAAACGTTAGGCAAATAGTGCCTTGGCCAATGGACAAAGAATGCATTTCTTAATTTTTTTAAATGTTAGATTTCCAATGACTTCACGAAAGCCTTAATGCAAGAACATTCCCGTCTAAATGTATGGACGAGATAGTACGATGGACGAGTAGCGCCGGCGAGTAAGTTCGCTTACGAATTCACTTACTACAGATTTTCTCGAGTTTCAACAATACGTAAGCACATATTTTTTTTTTATGTGACTGGACATGGATGGCTAATACCACAAGTTCTGTCATGGTATTAGCCCAACACACCACATGGGAACTAGGTGCCATGCCAGGACCTTCCTTATATTGCACGGCTACATTGAATTGGATGGAAAACACGGACAATTTTCATTGCCGCTTCGACCATCGTTCATCCAATGCGATGGTACCAACCCGGGCGGGATTTACCCTACCACCTAGTAAGTAAGGAAGGGGACCTACAGTTTAACGTGAAATCCGAACCACGGCCAGCCTCTCTCAACGGTCGAATGGTCACCCATCCAAGACCAGACCGGATCCAGCGTTACTTAACTTCGGAGAGCGATCGCCGAAGTGTCGCGCCACTGGGCCATTGAGGCTGACCGTTGCGTTGATATTAGAACTTCACAGGACGCTATTGAGTGCAACGAAAATTGGAAGTTGCGCGTACCGAATTCGTAAACGAACTAACTACAGTTAGACGTTTTCGACTAACTCGTGGCTGCGCTGCCGCCATACGCAGGAGTTTCGATAGCTACTCCATCCTTTCATGCTCGCTGGTTCCCGTAGACCCATGATGCTCAAATTGTCGATGCTACACCAAAGACGAAGACTAGGTGCACGAAATGGTTACACCCTAATAAGACTGCCAAGCCATGCCAGAGTTGTTCAGAACAGAAAACCTTATGTACGTGAAATCCTATATCTGTAGGAATGTAGCCGTCTCGGCTACATTCAACTGGATGGAAAACAAAAACATATTTTCATTGCCACTTCGACCATCTTTTCATTGCGATGGTACCAATCCGGCCGAGATTAACCCTACCACCTAGCATAGGAAGAATACAGCTTTCATTGGGATTTCGAACCGAGGAATAGCTGGCATTCGTGACGAAATGCACTTATGTAGCTCAGAAAGAGAAAAAAAGTATTTTTTTATGTAACTGGAGATAGATGGCTTATACCAAACTGAACGTCATTACACACAACATTTTTATTTTTATTTTATTTATTTATTTTAGGAAAAACCAACAGAGTAACATAGAAAACTTAATATATTGCTTAGAAAATATGTTAGTCCAGCTTCGTATTTCACAAGTAGTAGGGCGAAGCAGTATATGTATAGTGTAGAATAAGTATAATTAATCTATGGTAGAACGGAGAAACAAAATAATAAAAACTTACAAACAACAAACAAGGGAACTATATACGATTCCAGGACCTTCCTTATATTGCTCGGCTACATCGAACTAGATGGAAAACACGGACAACGTTCATTGCCGCTTCGACCCTCGTCCATTCAAAGCGATGGTACCAACCCGGGCGGGATTAAACCTACCACCTTGTAAGTAAGGAAAGGGACCTACAGTTTTACGTGGAATGCGAAGTACGGCCAGCTTCAACGGTTGAAAATGGTCACACATCCAGAATGCTTACCCAGCATATCGAATCGCAAGGCGTCGCACCACTGGCCTACCGAGGCTGACGTCGTGAACATGTTGAGGATTGAACCCATGACCTTTGGAAGCAAGGAGCCGGTCGTATTGTCACTTATCGCTGACTACCATACGATTTAGCCCCGATTTCACGAAGAGACGGCTGAGTTCATCAATGTTCAAACACGTCACTTTTAGTTAACCGCATAGAGTTCCTTCCACACTGTCCATACAAAGTGACGTGCTTAATCATACGTTGACGTTGATTTTGATTTTTTGTCCTTTTGTGCACTCGGCCCTTAGTATTATTGTCTCCGTAGACACTTGGCTAGCGGCTGGCACGCCAGTCACCCGATATCGGCAGCACGTGGCCGGGCGCAAAGCAGACGCACCTGCCCGGTCGCGCATGCGCCTGTCAGCTGCCGCTCGTGTCGGCGGCGGCGGCGCGTCACATATGCATACCATCGAGCTTCCAAGTGGTGGGTAGAGATGTGTTTATCACAGGTGATGGAATAATGCTAATCTCATTTCACCAAAGATTAGCTGAAGGAGATGCATTGACTTCCTAGGTGTAACAGAATAGTGTCAGTAATCTCTCAATTGTCAATCTCTAATTCTTCTAGATTGAGTACTGTGGATCATCTTCTTCTACCAGGTTAAGCCCGCCCGGGTCGGTACTTGTTTTATTATGCTAATATCGTGACAGATTAATTTAGAGACTTTGATAAAATATACTTGAATTGGAATAGGCTTCAACTTTCAATGTGCTTATTATATCCTCCAGAATAACCCTATACTACAGTGATGGGCGAACTAAAGATTCCAAGTCACCGGACGCTTGTCACAGGTAATGTTCTTTGTTCTTGTTGTGTTCAATGTTCTATTGTTCTTTGTTCTTTGCCTTAATCTGTTCTGCCAAGGAATTGTTTGGCAATAGCATTTAGATCTAAGTATGTATTTCATAATTGTGGACGGAAAAATATGTTATGTAAACCCGTGAAGTTTCTTTGCGGGTTCTTCTTTACTGGGTTGATCGAATCCGCGGATCTTTGTGACGTAACTTGGTGTAGTTTGACTACCAAAAAGTTTAAATAAATGAAATGAAAAATGAAATGAAATGGAAGAATGCTAAACGAATTTAACCAAAGATAAGGGGTAGGACATTTAGTGACTTCTTATAGGAGTAATATCTCAGTTTACATACATTTAAACTTGACTTCGATACAATTTACGGGTAACTGCAATAGGTTTCAACTTCCAATCTGCTTATTTTATCCTCTAGTACGCGAACTAAAAAGATAATTCTGTATGAATAATCTACGGACAACCTGAAACCTGAAAATAAATCGAACCTCTGGCTCAGGAAGCGATGCACTGCACCAAACAAGACCCCATTTAGTCGTATTTTACTATACAGTCTTTGAGAAAACACAGACTCCAGATGCATCTGCTGACGTTTTTGAGAGTTTACAGCGGCTGAGATCCATCAATTCGGATTCGCCTTAGCCAAAATTATAAAACCATATGTACATAGATGGAAGAGTTAGTTTGAGGGTGTGTAATTTTGGTCTTATAACTAGTTACTTATTTAAAAAAAATATCAGTTGGTAACTATAAGTTGCCAGATGGAGACACGCAGATGTCCAGGTGGTTCGGTGCATGCATAGTCATCCAGCGTTTAGTACATACGTATAAAATAAACAGCTTGTGCAGACAAGTTTTGAAGAATGCTGCCGCGAAGTTCTCGTAATCTTGTTCGTTAGCTCGCGAGTCTAGGATGAGTCGCATCTATAAATGGCTGAGTTTTTAGTAGAGCGCAAAACAAGAAGTGGTCACAATATGGCTCGCACAGGTAGAAGTTTGTCCGTTCTGAATAACAATAGGTACATGATGATTGTAATAAAATGTCGACCGTGACAATTCAACATATTGAAAAGTCCAACTTCTTTTTCCGATCAAACCTAGGTAGTAGTCTGTTTAGATCATAGGCTTAGGCCGGGTTGCACGTACCGTCGTGCACGTCAACATCACCATCAACGTATGATTAAAGACTGATCAGTAAAAATTTGCGTTGCAAGAAACTTAAACATTACTTTGATCGCTGATGTTAACCCCTAATCGTAATCACTCCCGACCCATTGATCACCGTCAGAATCACGATCAAGTAATAATTCAAAGTGTAAAAAGTCCCTATTTTTACATTTTTGCAGTCTTATTGGACCTTAAATAATAGGCAAACGTCGCCATTAATGGAATACAAACTTTGTTTTTAGCCTGGCACTCGGTTCCACGGATTAAACATTTCGGCGCCAAATCTATGTAATCTATGGTGCTACCAACAGCTGATAGCAAGCCGACATATTGGGCGCTAGTAAACCCACCCCGCGGCGTCAAGAGCAACTGTTTGGTTTGTTAGTACGAATGATTGACGCTAGATGGTGCTGCAATTGTGTCTGTCTCTTTCTGATAATATACTGTGGAAGAAGGACAGTACTACGTCAGCTCAGGCGGTGCTGAGAGTTGCCATACGGCAAACATTTTTGCCGATTGTTTCGAGGGACTATTTGTGGTCTGACGCCTGGCAAGCTAACGTTGACGAAAATATGTTACGTGCAACTCAATTTCATATGATGGGCGATTAGCCGTCACATCATCCTCAAATGTAATCAGTAACGGATAACATTTTACGAGGCGTCGTGCACTCGGCCCTTAGAATGTAACAAAGACATACAGAGCCTAGTCAACTATAGAAATAGGATGTGCTGTGCGCGCATGGTAGGTCTATGGAGTCAATTGACGGATGAGACCGAAGTCGTTCACACAAAATGAACTGTTATTAATTTTTTTCTCAAAAAAAATCCAACTCGCTATGTAGCTTCAAAATAATGATCTGAAGTTATTTTTTAAGTTTTACATACTTTGAAATGTTGAGGAAATATTAAGTCCCCTTATTTAACATAAAAGAAAGGTTTTTGTCTGGGTTTTTTAATCCTGTTCACTTAACAATCTGTAAATTCACCATGCTTTCTTCAAGGAAAACTAGATAAATTATTAACAGCCGTATTCAAAATGTTGACAGGTGCTCTCTGATTAGGACTGTAAGATTTCACAAAAAAACAAGAACGATTTCAGAAGTTGTCTCATCGGGCAGATGCGTCTAACTTGCGGTAGTGATAACTGAGTTTATTGTCTCACCCCACACTTAGTTCGTCTTGTAAGCACAGAGCGCTATTCTAGGTCTATCTATAGATTATATACTATCTTAGCAAATTTAATAAAAAAAAAATACTTGCAGCATTCACATTTTGAATGGCAAGACTGATATTTTAGACAAAGTAGATTCTTGGCTGTGAAAGACCATTATTCCTGTCTCATTGATTTGTAGTATCGTCGGTTTGATGTTAGGCATGCGTCATATGTATATACAGTCTAATGACATAAAAAGCCGGTTTTTTTAGGCGCTAGCATTATAATCATTTCACTTTATAAATGAAGGGTTTTTGTTAAATTTTAAAAGTTTCATAGTTTTACAATATAGCCATGATATTAGAATTTAATCAAAAAACTGAAAATATCGTGGGTAAATGTGCAAATTCATTTAGTAAAGACGGTCGGATATGTTATCGATATAAACTATTTTTGAACTGCACACAGAGAGCAATAGCATCATTTAGAGGTTCAACGAACAGTTGCAAGTATTTTTCAGTTAGGCACTAAGTTAATATTTTTAAATTAATTTAATTTAACTGAGTTACTAATCACATGCTTTTTTTTAATGTAATATGCATGGAAGTGAAGAAAGGACACATTCATTAAAGGAAGCTATAAACATATGTACTTTATGAATATGTTTGGATTTTTAATCTTGGCAATACAAATGAGTAAAAACGACTGTACATTGACTAAATTCATCCAAATTCAATCGCGCACCTCCTCCAAAACGAATCCGTAGGGCTGCACGAGAAAGTTGACGGTGGGGTTGGCGAACCGCGGCGGCGGCGCCTCCCAGCGCACGCGGAACCGCCTCACGACCCTCTGGAGGAAGGTCTCCATCTCGAGGTGCGCCAGCGTGCGGCCGGGGCAGGCGCGCGCGCCGCCGCCGAACGGGAGATAGGCGCAGGGGTGCGCGGGGCGCTCCGGCGGGGAGAGCCAGCGCGGCGGGAGGAACTCCCGCGCGCGGGGGAACTGCCGCTCCTGCGCCGACATGTACTGATGGCAGAGCACTATGTCTACCTGAAATTAGACGTATCATTGCGTCATTATAAAGGACGTGACTGTCGGTTCCATCCAGCATAAAATTAAATAATTGGTGGGGTCGAAAGAAAGGTATCGAGATCTAACGTTATACAACGCACAAACCTCGTCGAAAACTGCTTATTTTCGCTGGTATTATGACAATACTAACCAGCGCCATCTCGCGTCACTTACAGAACTAGTTACATCGTCATTAAACTAAGCTGAAAACGTTGCATTTTAACTATAAATTAAGGAATGCCATTGTAAATAAAAAATTTCATTCAAATTCATTGGTTTCTATTTAGTGAATTCTGAAATGTCAATGGTAACTTGGACTTTTATTATATGACGTCTGTAGTCTATGCCTTCCTCTATAGCCTATGCTTGCTAGCAATAGCTGGATGACACAGCAATAGGTCGCCGCTCATTATGTGTGGCTAAAAAAATCATTGGACGAAGCGAGGTTGACGTTAGTCAACCGCTGGGTACCTTGACACTAAATATCCGTACTTGGAAACATACAATGGCCCCTATTATGATGTTTTTGAAGTGCAAACTCCTTTAGCACCATTGTGATTTTGAACACGGTGAAATGAAAAAGCGACAGGAAAAAAAAACCACATACATACGTCCACTGCCTCTACACCCACTGGATAGTCTAAAACCACAGCCGTTACCGATATTTTTATCTCGATTTCTTATTTCAGAGGTTTCACTTCTTCCGCGTGGTAACTGCACACATGATTGTTATAAAAAAACAATAAACCTACCTTGGAATACATCAAAATCGATATTAAGTACTAAAAACGCAATCTGTTGACATTGTGCTGCGTTAGTCCCGGCACGTAAACATAAATTGTCTTTTGTCCTATTGGCCCCCTCCATTGCTTCCCATTCCCATGCATGTCGTAAGAGGCCACTAAGGAATTCGTCGTTCGTGGTTCGGGTTCCACGTGAAACAGTAGGTTCCCCTTCCTTACTAGGTGGTAGAGTTCCGCCTGGGTTGGCACGGGTGGCCCGCGGCTACCCGTGAGAAAGGTCCTGTTACGGCATCTAGCTCCCATGTGGTGAGTTAGACTATTATCATGACAGTTAAAGCAAGGAGACGAGTAAACAGTGGAAGAAATAGTAAAAATCATAAAATAAACATTTTTTGGTATATGATAGCCTCCAACGGTGATGTCGCAGTCAGTAGTGCGGTAGTTGCCTCCCGTGGTGGGCAGCACACGGAGAGCCTCCTTAATGCAGGCTCTGAGGTACCTCCGGCTGTCCCCCTCAGTCCTCAGCTGAACTCGCAGTCTCTCCTGCTCCCCCACGTTGGTTGCCAGGACGTAAAGTATTGATATAGTGGTTTGAGCTACCTGTATCAACAAACCAATTGCGGCCATAAATAACTTTTCTTGTTTCGTAAAACGATCCTATTATTTAAGATAGCTTCTTAACTTTCATTACAATGGATAGTGTTTAGATCTCAAAATTTTATTTTTCAGCAGAAACTCAAGTAAGCTAAGGAGCTGGCACTTTCACTTAATTCTTGTAAAGATGGACTTTTATTTGAAACAAATTTGTTCAAACACGCATATACAGAGATAAATTAATTGTTTATGCTTTCCTTTTTTATGTAACCAGATATAATAGAGTATCATAATAGAAACTATCTGGGTCCCAAAAGAGATGAGATAAGAGGTGCCATGAACAACGTCATTGAACTAGATGGAGAATACGAATAATTAGCACTGCAGTGTTGACCATCTTTTATCCGACTCAATACAATGACAACTCGGTTAGGTATATCTCTACCCGGCTCCGAAACAAGTAAAAAACGGAATGTGGACATGGAGACTTTCATGTTTTTGAGTCAAACCGTGCCGTGAACCAACTATCACGTGATATCACATGATATTTGGCGTAATCATCAGTGAAATTGCTCCCACCCACGGAGGATAGAGCTAGAGAGGAGATGGCCTAAGCAAACTGGGTCCGTCTCCACCAAGTGGGTCGCTACGTCACAGCCCACGTGATAAAGAAGGCATGGCTTAGCGACATTCGCGACATGGCTCTGGCGGTGTTAGGTCGTGGGACAATATTATGGTCTACGGCGCAATTTTCGGCGAACAGTCGATTACACGATGAGAGTTTGTGTAAAATGTTGCAAACATTACACAGGACAAAATATATGAAGTTTGTAGGTGGAATTACGTTTTATTTGTCAGTAAAACACCTCATATTTTATAATTTGAGTCAATATTCGAGTTTTGTATCGATGTATCGCTCTTGCTATGTGTCGATAGATGGCGCGCAATAATTTTCGTTTTACGGTAAGAAATGTTGATCTCATGATGCAAATTTTAATGACATTTTTAAATTAAAATTATTTTATTCCGCGCGAAGGCATAGATTAAAATTTCTAAGGTTTTTTTTGTAGAAAAAACACTAAGTAAAATTTAAAAGGCGCCATCTAGTTGTAGTCTTGTAACCACTAAGAATAGCTCTCGGAATAGCTGCTACCAGAATATCGATTCTTCCGGTAGATGGATTTCGCAAAAATGGGCGGTGCATGACCCCACCATAAAGCGATTTTGCCCCGCTTCCCCGCACAGTATCACGCTGCGATCCTTAGTAATATCAGTAATATTAGTTAAAAACATCTCCTCTCTCCCTCTATCCTCCGTGCTCCCACCGTATCGATGCCAGCCAGCATGATGTCGCTCGTCACACCGAGAGCCGTGCCCGAGGCTGATCGAGTCAGCTGATCCAGCCAGCATTCGCCATCACGTTCTCTCCTCTCACTCGTGGAGACAGAGCTCTCCCGGGCGAACTCCTTCACGAATCTATTGATCATCCAAAGATAATTCTAGATTTTCAATAGTCTTACTTGAAATTGTCGTAGGAGCAAAGAAGATAATTTGTGAAACGTAAGTTGGCTACAAGTAACGTTATACTTTTAGCAAAAAGTGTCGCGCAATACGGCCAACCTAATTTTAACTTAGTTGTATATTTCTACAACTGACTATCAAGCAAAACACTTCATCCATTTTGCCCGCTATTTCTAGGAATACTGGGCTAACTTTATATCAGTGCGTAATCGGTGTAACGGACAACAAAGCCTATACATATTTTCAACACATTTATATTTTTTTAGATTTCTTCACAAATTAAAATTTCCGTGGACGGGCGATTTAGTGTATCCTTCAAATGCCTGCTCTATTAAATTATGTACACCTGCGCCATCGATAATCTTAGCGATTTTTCAACAAGTGATTTGTAACACGTTATAGAGACTCTGTACATTTTTTACGAATTCTACAGTCTCTAATAGTATATAATATATATAGACATAAAACTACGTTATTGGCTACCATTAGTCTACTTACTTAGCAGATGACACCATTTTTGACTCGGCTTTTGGTTGTCAATTCCTTAAATAGCTTTCCGTTATCCTTACAGAACGTTTTTTTCCCTATTCTAACACAACGACCAGCAAACAAATAGTTGTTGTTGTTGTTGGTCAAATAGTTGTTGGTCGTAATCGTAATAGTCAGATAAACAGCCAGATAACTATTCAATGGATTATTTATTTACGCTTCTGCTTATCCATCCGATATAGTAAGTCCATATGATTATTAGTAAAATTATAGTCAGATAATAGTGATAAAATATATAATTCTCCTGCAATGGCTAACCGTCTTTTGACCTACGTGAATTTGTACTATCAGTCCGATGTTATATTCATTCAAGAAAGAAATTAAAAACTAAAATAATACATTATCCTATAAATTAAATTATTCCTAAAATTACACAAATTTACAACAAATAATAAATTTCAGCCATATCGCTGCCAGGCGGCAGGGTGTCCAAATAAAATAAAAAAAGTCCGATAAGTACTATCTGAAGATTGAAAAATCGGCCCTAAATCGAATCAAATAAGTCAAACCTTTTCTGCAATTACTCGCGCATTTTCACACTCCATCCGATAGAATTTCAGGGCAACAACAAAACGCAGTCTCCAAGTTTTCGCGCTCATAAGCAAGTAATAGTAAACCACTTACCCAAGATGGGCATCGTAAGCATCGACTGCTTGTTTGAAACCTCGGGTAGCGAAATACTTCCACAGGGGTAGGCCGAACTGCAGGCTGAATATGGATTCCAGCATTCGGTTGAGAGAGTCAAGGAAGCTTTCGCATCGCCTTTTCTGTGTGGAGTTTGAATCCAGCGCTCCAAGACGATAGCCGTACGTGACGCTCCCCAGAGCCTCCAACGACCATTTCCTCACTATCTTGTATAGGCTGTCCGAGAATTCCTCTTCGTTCTTCTTCTTCCACGCCATCCCGATGCTGTAAACCGAGTTCAAATGTAATATATTTGACCAATCGATGTTAGACTGTTCTACAGGTTCATTCAAAAACATACATTAATCACCTCCCTTCCCAAGAGGTCTAGGTTAGTACTATATATTGTAGCAGTACATTCTTCTAGAGTTCTAGAGTTGTTGCCTGGCAACGATTGTTTTTCAGAACGCGTTTTGGATTAGCTCCGCGACTAGCCTCTTTTCAATCTTCTAAGTTATTTTTCATTGTATTATTTTCATTATTAATAAAGTCCACTAGCAGAAGACTTTTGGTTTCCTTCCATCAATCTCTTCACAGTGGTGGAGGCGCCGGGTATGAACACGCATGGTACGCCATAACTGTTCATAGCGAGTATTAAGTTCCCCGAAGTCTGAAAGTGGACTAATTGAGTTCTTTAAGCAAAATACTTATAGGGACTCCACGAAGGATGTAGCAGTCCATCTGCAACATTCTTCTAGAGTTCTAGAGTTGTTGCCTGGCAACGATTGTTTTTCAGAACGCGTTTTGTATTAGCTCCGCGACTAGCCTCTTTTCAATCTTCTAAGTTATTTTTCATTGTATTATTTTCATTATTAATAAAGTCCACTAGCAGAAGACTTTTGGTTTCCTTCCATCAATCTCTTTACAATATTTACATAATGCTTCTTTGGGTTTCTCTACAGACTTACATCTTTTCGTACCTACATGCTCTCCCATTATGGTATGCTCTACCTTTACGAAGAATTGAATTAAGCTCGTAATGGTTAGTATGTTCGTCTAGGCCACCTGACAGTAAAGTTCAACTTATTCTTTTGTAAAGTTTTGTGATTCATTCTCTCTGCATGTTCAAACCATCATAACACACCCCTCTTAATTATCGTCACTACACGTGTACTATACGAGGAGAGTTCTATAATTTATCTACCTAGACAAGAAAAAAAACCTTAGAGTAAACATAATTTATAGCGTAGGTATCTCCCTTAATGGTTGTCTTATTCGGCATTAACTCCAAAAGTAAAAATACTTTCTCATCCCAAAATACAGTAGCCATGACCTTGCCTGCAGATTTTTCGACTTTGAACTTTTTAGAAGTGGATGACGATTTGTTCTTCCACTGCATGGATTCAATTTCATACTCATCATCTCTATGGTAAGCCTAAGTTGGTAAGACCTTTATTGAATTGAAGCAAATCACTTTCACAGCTGAATTTTCACATCTTATCTGGACCATTTTGACTGTCATCTCCTAAGAAATATTGATTCCTTTAATACAGACATATTTTTGGTCAAGTTTCTGTGGCTCTTTTTCATATTCATCGGTTAATAAAGGGTCTTCATTTTACGAATTTCCAATACTTCTCCTTCTTCACTTTAGAAGAACAAAGCGCTAGAGCTCCAGCTCTAGCGAGAGAGATAGAGAGAAAGAGGTCGTTAGAATAATAGTCTGCTCCACAGAACGAGCACGCGTTGAACAACGAAATAACGCTCTACTCTAGTCACTGGCAGATCTCCCTGCACGGCTGGATTAAATTTTTCCACCCGCACAGAGAGGTTGAACACAATACTGCCTGTGCCAGAATCGCTCACCAATCGATAGCTCGTTCCGAGACGCGGTTGACTTCTGGGTGATGGCGGGCAATCGCTCGCTCCGACAGCATGACAGCGTCCGCGGCGCGCCGGGTCGCACGCCACTCCGCTCCGTCCCTGTGGGGTTACCACCTTAAAGTGTGAAAAATTAAGTGAGGAAATTCGATCAAGTCAGCGGGCTTATTTTATTTTTTATGAAATGGAATTAATATTCCGAGGTATTAGTCCGGGAGGTCACGACATTTTTGGTCACGATAAGGTAAATGGCTGAATATGGGTTCACATGTTAAGGTGGCCCAACCCGGCGGGACTAACTCATTCGCGGGCACGGTACAAAACCGTGCTGTTGCGTTACCTTCTCTGTTTCAAAGAAAAAGAGAGGCTCCGTGATGAGGAAGATGCAACATGTCCACAAAAAAGACAATGTGCATAGTGTATGATTTGGTAAGATTTACGAAAATGTTAATTACAAAACGACTTATTGCTAAAAGTAAACTACGACCGCTGTAGTCAAAAATCTAACAATAACCAAATAGACTATAAATCTTGATTGAATAAGCTTTGTCTGACGACTAATCTTTTTATAATGTTCTTACTTTATCATTGTGTAATCCACCTCCTAAGTTATTGTATAAAACGCGCGAAAAATTCGAACTTTCGGATATTATAACTTAGAAACCAAACACAATTTTACAACTCCAACGGTCATCAGACATCTAGTTCGATCAAATAAAGCTATTTTGAGCAAAATTTGGGATCTCTGACAAGAAATATGGGCGTGATCTTTTTTCCCCGTTTGTGTGGGAAGTTGAGCGGGATGGCCCACCTTAAAGACCAACACTCTGATGCTAAATATGTCGGTCTGCCTGCGCCAAGTGGTAGCGTTACGTAGATAAGGCACAGGTCTTTATCTTGTGAACCTGGTTTCAGCCATTTACGTTTTATTTACCATTTTGGTCGCAACCTCCGAGTCTATATTTACCCCAAAGTACAACCTGGGTTCTTTCAAACGTGGTCTGTAGAAGCACCTGGCCGACCGGCATGGTTTTTGCAGCACCGCCTATAAGTTCGAAATCCCATGATAGACGAACGCCATATGCCGCGCTTAACATAAAAAAGTGCCATGGCAGGTGGATGAAAAACAAGGACAATTTTCATTGACTCTTCGCCTAATCCGGTCATGATTAATCGTACCACCTATAAAAACAGTAAGTAAGGATTGGAACCTACAGTTTCATGTTGTTGGATTCCTTTACATTTCTCATCTAGACATTTTACTCTGCCTTATTGCAAAAAAAATGGATGGGACGATTACGGAAAGGGTCTCCGTACAAAGAAATGAGCAGACTTACGATGCGAGGGTCCCGTGTTGTCCCTGGAAGTCGCCGAAACGCATCTCCCGCCGGAAATACACCATGGACTCCAGAAGATCCCGACGCGTCAGCTGCTGCTTGTAAACCTGGGTATAGTCCATGCCAAGTTATGAGGGGCCAGTTGCCTTATGGAAATCACTGTTGCCATAGGCTCAAATACTGGTTAGTTAGTGAGGGTTATTTCTTGACTGTGTTTGAAATATAACAGTTATTTTCCTCGGTCCTTTTGGCCGACGTTTCGAACTGTCCCGTGCAGCTCATTTTCAAGGCGAGTGCGTGCGTACGGCTGGGCGCACCTTTGACAGACCACTGTCTGTCACACGACTGTAACGGGTTTAGGGCGTCCTTCACGGAGCAAAGTAGATGTGACACCTTGGTTTGGGGTTGGAATATAGTTTTTATACTAAATCTGCTCAACAACCTCCCAATTTTATCAGTAACTCCCTTTATGTATGGAAGGTACGCCTTCTGCCGCTCAGCACTTTGTCTGCGTGTAAACTTTTTAATGGTGTAGCTGGCAGACTTTCCCTAAACGCCCTAAACCAGTTACAGTCGCCGGGTGTCTACAAGATTCCCTGTAGCTGTGGAAAATCCTACATAGGCCAAACCAAGCGCAGCGTTATGAAACGGATTTCTGAACATGTGCGTGCCCTTAAGAAAATGGACAAAAATAAATCTGCGATTGCCGAGCACGCCGACTCCGGAATACACCACAGGATAAGATTCGATCAGGTGAGGATTTTATCCACCGAAAAACGATTCTTTCCAAGGATTATCCGTGAGTCCATCGAGATTTCGAAGCACGCCAATTTTAATAGAGGAGACTCGTACAAATTGTCAGCAGTTTGGAATCCGGTTCTGGCTCCTCTGAGATGTAGCAAGTCCGACTCCCCACACAAGCATTCGCAGGAAGATGTCGTCAGCTCATTCTGCACATTGATGGGAGCACAGAACGCAGCCGCAACAAGTTTTCTGCCTACCCACAGCCACTCATACAATCTTCGCAGCCGCTCGCGTGTGACAGACAGTGGTCTGTCAAACGTGCGCCCAGCCGTACGCACGCACTCGCCTTGAAAATGAGCTGCACGGGACAGTTCGAAACGTCGGCCAAAAGGACCGAGGAAAATAACTGTGGTAAGCCAATCTTAGACAATAGTTTAAACACCCACAGAACACTCAAATCAGTTATATGTGTTTGAAATGTCCAATTTATTGAGAACCAGTTTTAGCGTTTCCGTCGATTTCATGGTACTTACAGCTCGGGCCAAACTTTTGGCGGTCCGAGTTTGCGCAGATAAAGGTACGGACTACCCTACGCATAAACTTTTTAATTTGAATTTGTGGTGTTGTGAAGTTGTAGGCGAGCTAAAATCAAAGTTTGTTGTTTTGTATTTTTGAAAAAGGGTGCAAAGGGTTAAGGTGGCCCAACCAGGCGGGCCTAACTCATTCGCGGGCACGGTACAAAACCGTGCTGTTGCGCTCTGCGACCTTCTCTGTCTCAAAGAATAAGACAGGCTCCGTGATGAGGAAGATGCAACATGTCCACAAAAAAGACAATGTGCATAGTGTATGATTTGGTAAGATTTACAAAAAAATTCATTTCAAAACGACTTATAGCTAAAAGTAAACCACGACCGTTGTAGTAAAAAATCGAACAAAAACCAAATAGATTATAAATCTTGATTAAATAAGCTATGTCTGATGACTAATCTTTTTAAGATGTTCTTACTTTATCATTGCGTAATCCACCTCCAAAGTTATTGTATAAAACGCGCGAAAAATGCGAACTTTCGGACCTTATAACTTAGAAACAAAACACAATTTTACAATGCCAATGGTCATCAGACATCTAGTTCGATCAAATAAAGCTATTTTGAGCAAAATTTTGGATCACTGACAAGAAATATGGGCGTGATCTTCTATCCCCTTTTGTATGGGGAGATGAGTGGGATGGGCCACCTTAAATACCTCTATCCTCCGTGGTTAAATCACTACAATGATGTGGTGTCAGTAATACTGGACGACTATCAAGTATCGACTATTAATATTAATTAAATAAAAGCAGGGCAAAGTGTCATTTTGTGAGTACATACATACATTGTATGCTAGTGTTGAGCTTAAAAATGTAGGTAATTTGTTTTCAATGTAGATTCAGAAAAGGTAAACAGAATTATATAGTAATATTTTGCGAAAATTTGTATTCATTCATTATTGTTTATTGTTTATTCACTGCACTCGGATTTGTCATATTTTATCATTAGCCAGTTCGGCAATCTCAGCGAAGAAGATCTGGTAAGAAAATTTATAAGATTCAAGAAGTTATTTCTTTGACATCGCTCTGTTCGCAAAGGAATCAATGAAATACCTATATAATAGGAAAATTGCATGGATAACAATGGTACATATGTACTTTGATTGTTTAAATTTATAATTTAATTTTTGTTTTCATTTTACTGTTTCCATATAAAACGCTAATTTCATATATAAGGACCTAATATTATTGCCTTGTTTACCTAAACGCTATTATGCTATCTTATCGCATGTCAGAATTAAGTAATCCTCTATGCATTCTTCGGAAAATTAGAAATAACAATGATTTACTGCGTCCACAATCCGTCCGCATTAGCAGGGTAATTACATATACTTAAATTGTGTGATAAATCTATTTTTTTATGATCGTAATCTTACTACGCACGCAGAAAGATATCGGAACCGGCGCGACGAGTTGTAAATTGGCTGAAGGTAGGTCATTGAGAAACTAAAGTCTTGTACATTCTAGCGATGAGTCGTTCGCGAGATTTTCGCGACCCGGGGCTGACCGAACGATCCGGAAATTGAACGGGTCATTTCGACCCGTTCGGTCACTCGTTGGCATGGTCTATGCGACCCGGGGGCTACTCTTGAAATTCAAATCCACCGATGAGTCACAGGTGACTCATTGGTGAGTTATCTGTCACTCACCAGAGTATCAGAAGGCGAATCTTGAAATTCATATTCACAAGTGAGTCACCAGAAACCTAACCTACTGGCCCCCAAAACTTAACTTTTTGTAATACTTACTTTCACCGAATTGCAATTTTCTATTCAAATCCATATTGAGATGTGAAATATTTATGTTAATAAGAAAAACATAATTCCAAATATGTAACAGTGGTAAAACAGTCGTTTCCTGTCAAATGTATATACTGGAAAGAGAAGGAATTCCTAGGTCCCTTTTACTCTATGCTCGACGTCAGCATGACAGAAAAAGATTTTGTCTCTATTTGCCGGTGTATTGATTTCAGAGGCAACGACTGTACTGTTAAATTTGTCTAAAAAGTAGTTTTTGGAAAATTTGACCCAAATATTAAAAGCTTTGTACCGCTTTACACACAATTGAGAAATGTATCCTGGATTTGATGATTCAAAGCGAACGAGATTTTGACTGTCTGTCTGTTTGAAATATCTCCACGGCTCAGCCCAATCTCCGTCCCTCATGAAGGTGAAGAATGTTATTTCTTCACCTCTATGCCGTCCCCTATCTCCTATATCCTAACACATTTTAGTGTCAATCGAGGGGTCAGTCGCTCAGGGAATCTGTTGTTAAATTTTTTGGTAATCTCAGTAATCTTAGGTAAATTTAGGTGGGAGTCCGAGAAATCTATTAGGAGTCTGCGGAATCTTAGGTAATCTGGAGAAATCTTAGGGAATATGGGAATCCCAAGGTAATCATTGGCAATCCTATTATATGAAATTCGTGGTGATGTCTGGGAATCGTAGGTAGGTTCGAGGAATCAGAAAATATTCGACAGTTCCGAGTATTCTCGAAATCATTGGAAAATTTTAAAAACAAGCAACGTTCTGCAGACCTTTTATTTTCGTTATTCTAAAATATCTATTTTCAGTATTACACTCTAATTCTCTGCATGGGTTTTTTTTTGCTTGTTCGATGTTTTTATCTTACCAGGAATCTTTGTTAGTCCTTGGGAATCCTTGGGAATCTAGAAATCACAAGGTAATCCTGTAAATATTGACTAGTGGCATTGACTTATATATATCATTGACTAGTGGTAATCTTGGGTACACTTTTTGCTCGAGTGACTGACACCTCGGTGTCATTCATTTGCATACCAACCTCTTCTGCGAGTTCTGGTGTTAGAATGAAGACCGTTGGCTTTTTTCCCAGGACGGACGAGAATCTGACGATGTCGCCGTAATTTTTGAACAGCTTCTCCGAGAACTCTAGTGCTGACATGCGGTGGCTAAACGTTCCTGAAATTAAAACACCTTGAAGGGTTGCTGTGAGCGCAGGGGATCATTAAGAGAGTCGTTAACCTATCAATTCCCCATACTACGGGCGATAACTGTTTCCATGCTCTTAATGTTTCGCTAGGTTTTTGAAATGTTGGATTCCAAAATATATTTCACAAATATATGACTGTATATTTTTATTTTTATAATATAACGTTTATATTGGAAAACATTGGCAAATGAACGTTGGAAAAAAGTTGTCTTTTTTACGTTCATTTTTTTTTTCAACGAAAAATACAGATATTCACAAAAAAACTCCCGGCCCTCAGGCAGTCGCCCTGCAAAATTGTGCCATGGCCAAATGACAAAGAATGCATTTCTTAAAATGTTCAAATCTTATATTTCCTGTGCCTTCACGATAGCCTTAACACATACACAAGGGCGTCGCCAGCCCATGGCGCAGGGGGGGGCAAGTTGACTTTACCTACTACAATTCATACTTTTCTCATTCTCATTGGTGAATTCATTCGAGTTTCGACGTACGGGAATGATTGTTCCATTATATGCCAAGGAACACGCGGTTAACGTTTGGACCATAACTCCGTTAACACCCTGTATTATGGATTTGTTATTGTTATTACGTTCAATTTCAGTTATTTCGTTACGTCGGCCTCAGTGGCCCAGTGGCGCGACACTTCGGCGATCGCTCTCCGAAGTTAAGCAACGCTGGGTCCGGTCTGGTCTTGGATGGGTGACCATTCGACCGTTGAGAGAGGCTGGCCGTGGTTCGGATTCCACGTTAAGCTGTAGGTCCCCTTACTTACTTACTAGGTGGTAGGGTTTATCCCGCCCGGGTTGGTACCATCGCATTGGATGAACGATGGTCGAAGCGGCAATGAAAATTGTCCGTGTTTTCCATCCAGTTCAATGTAGCCGTGCAATATAAGGAAGGTCCTGGCATGGCACCTAGTTCCCATGTGGTGTGTTGGGCTAATACCATGACAGAACTTGTGGTATTAGACATCCATGTCCAGTCACATAAAAAAAATAATTAAAAATATTAAAAAAATAAGGGGGGCATAAAAAAAAACGGGATTTTTTAGAATCTTGTACGATGTTACGGAACCCTTCGTGTGCGAGTCCGACTCGCACTTGGCCGGTTTTTAGGCACGGGCTGATCGTTGGCCGATTTCCAAGCTGCGCGCGCACATCCAGTGGGATACGATAGGTGGGTTTGGACCACAGAAATCCCGATTTCTGTGGTTTGGACAGAACCTAATTCTGAAGCACACGTCTTCAACACCAGATCAACAAAACCATTATGATCACCTCCTTCCTGGCATCTATGAGTGCCATTCCTTCCCTAAATGTGTATCGCACCTAGGAATGGGTAGCGGTATAGATCCGCCATCACCAAGGCCCACGAGAAGATCGGCTTTCTCTTTAGAAGAAGAAATAAGTGAACTGTCAAAATTTTAAAAGCTTATTACCATTGAGTTTTTTTTTTCAGATAACAAATAATGTTTTCACTTACCGATAGGCCAGAAAAAATGAGGTAAAACTCCAAAAAATGGTATGCTGACGGGTCCTGGAATCGAGTTGAACGGCCTTCCTTGCTCAGAGACACTTTTACTTAGAAAAAAGAAATATTCACCGATTGCACTTAAACTTGAGAGCGTGTGAAAAAAAAACTTGAAAACACAGTTTCTCAAAAATGAAATAATTGTAATCATTTTGTGGCCAAGGTACATGGCTGAATTGAACTCTCTTTTTCTCTGTATTGTGACAAAGCGAGCCTTCTCTCTAAAAATGTACGTTATATTGTGCTAGTGCCCTATCCAATAAATGGAAACTGCCTATTATGTATGTTTAGATAAATTACGATTAGAGATTACACGGTCATTGTAAAAGTAAATTCTATCCGTGTATTCCTAGGGTTCCGTCGTCCAGCCATCAACACAGGATACATGCAATTGGTATCGTATTTATGCACCTCAACATCCTGTTTACAAACACAACGTGGTAAATGCACTGACACGTGTTGCGATCCATGCAATCAACGTAATTAACCGTACTGGTTTTGACAGGTAGCTATAAACGCCCGCAACACACTTATGCGCAGTACATAATCTAATTATCAATATAAAAGCATTGTGAAAAAAAATACATTTTATGATGATAGAAAACCGGCCAAGTACGAGTCGGACTCGCACACGAAGGGTTCCGTACCATCGTACGAGATTTAACACAAACCCCCCCCCCCTTTAATTTTTATTATTTTAAATTTTACTTATTTGTTGTTATAGCGGCAAACTAAATACACACTTTTTGAATTTTTCAGCTGCCTTCCTATTACGGTTCATGAGATACAGCCCTGTGACCGACGGACGGACGGACCACCGCAACACCGCTATCATAGTGCCCCGATGAGCCTGGTTTCGCGAGGTTTTGCTTTTCTGAGAACCTTTGGTCTCTCAGCACAGCCTCCCATAGCGGTTTTTCATAAAAAAAAAACCTAGTAGTCCCTATCAGACCCTATACTATATCTTTCATTTCACAAAAGCTCCACACACTACAAAAAATGGAATTGAGCGCGTAATATGAAAGGATCTATTTTTGTTGATAGAAGCATAAGATGGACGAAAACTAAGCCCCGGTTGCACGAAGAGACGGCTGAGTTAATCAATGTTCAAACACGTCACTTTTAGTGATCCGCATAGAGTTCCTTCCATACTGTCCACACAAAGTGACGTGTTTGGTCATACTTTGACGTTGATTTTGATTTTTTGTCGTTTCGTGCACTCGGCCCTAAGTTGTTAAGATGTTAACGGCGGTATGGTGCAAACGGTAACCACGTATTTCTTGGCGTATTTGAAGCAAAAAAGGTAAAGGAGAACAATTTACAAAAAATTATGGGATGTACGGTTTTTTTAAGTCGTAAAACAAAAAGTTTTGAACCTTTTTGCTCCAAATACGCCAAATAATACGTTGTTAACGTTTGGACGTTTGGTAAATATCTTGATTTTCAGCTAACTAAAGGCCGATGGATTAAGCTAATCGTTGTGTTGCGTAAGTATGATAAAGTGTAATACCGATTTGTGTAATAACAAAAAAATGTGTGCGTCGCCGCAACGCGCGATAGAAGTGAAACTTCTTGCTCGTCATGTTTAGATAGAGATTGTTTTTATTGGACAAGGAATACTTTTTTTGTAGAATAGTAAGGATGCGGGTATGATCTTAAATGAAAAAACAAAAAGCACGAGCAGATCCGCTGCTGCCACTGCTTCTACCTCTCCCTTGCCTTCACCCCCTCCGAGCGTTGTAGCTAGCTATTTAGTATGCTATGCATGTACCTAAATACCCCTTTCCACCCGCTGCCTACCCGTCGTCATCCCTTTTAGACTATTCGTTAGAAGTAAGTCGCTACTGAGGCACTCGCACCCTGCCAACTGTTTTCCTGAAGCTCATTCATGAAGGTCATTTTTCGTGACGCTTGAAACGTTTAGACACTCGATTCGCTCGAATCGATGATTTTATATGTGGTTCAATGTAGCCAAGCCATATAAGGAAGGTCCTGGCATGGCACCTAGTTCCTATGTGGTGCGTTAGGCTAATTTATTTGACGTCCAGTTTGGTATTAGCCATCCGTGTCCAGTGACATAAAAAAATCGATATTTCTATAAAAACACGCACTTTAGTTTTTCCCGACTCTACTGGACAGATCTGCAATGTACTCATGTCTCCATATTTTATTTAGATTGCAAAGACTTCGTCAAGCCGGTAAGGAATTCGTTGTAAGACTATCACCCTGTGTTATAACAACCTGTTTACGTCTACTTCAGATAACAGAGGGCTCTGATATCAGGAATGATTACGATTGCTTACTTGCACTGTCACCACTGCCTTTGACACTGACCCTGCCATTTCCACTTGTGTCATAAAAAGGTCCCCAACTTTTACTCAGAAACTATTTTAGGCTACTGTGGATGTTCTCAGTACATTTTATATTAACCTGTGGTAAGCCAATTGATATCAAATATCATAGTAAAATATAGTAAGAAACGATTTAGCCCCGATTGCACGACAAGACAGCTAAGTTAATCAATGTTCAAACACGTCACTTTTAGTGAACCGCATATAGTTTCTTCCATACTCTCAACACAAAGTGACGTGATTAATCATACTTTGACGTTGATTTTGATTTTTTGTCCTTTCGTGCACTTGGCCCTTAGTTAGATTGGTGGAAATAAAACACAATCGACGAATTAAGCTTAGGAACTTCTAGCAACTGATTTCTTCATTCTTGTTTTTCTGTTTGGAATTAGCGACACGCTTCAATGTATATTGAGACCTAAACTGTTAAACGAGCAATAAAAAAATTTAAAACTGAAAGTGTTTTGTAATTAACTACATACTCTCGAAAACATATTTCCATAACTTATGAATAAAAACTCTATAATAACAATATTACACGCGTAACAAAAATTAGAGAACTCGGTGTTATTCTCGATAACAAATGAGAATTAGCAGACCGTTCTGCCACGCCTCAACATACAAAGTCTTGTAGGTACTACAACTTTGTTAGAAGTCACCTGGAATTCGCAAGTACCACCTGGAGCCCTATGTACGTTACCTTTATTATTCGCTTAGAAAGAATACATCAAAAATGTGTTAAGGCTCTTGATCATAGAACTGGACATGATTTATATAATTACGAGCTTCTTCCTTGCGTTACCAAATTCCTTTCTTGCAGAGCCGTCGTTATCAACTCGATGCTATTCTTTTATGGAAAATCCTCAACAACCGTGCGGTTCGCTAGAAAACATGCCGAAAAGATTTACACGTAATAAAGACCTATTTCACATTCCGAAATCAAAACAAATACACACCAGTAACTGCAACACTCATTTTCATGAAATACACCTGTTTCTAAATTCCTTAATGGTGTCATTTAAGAACCAGATTACATACTATAAGCATTAAAAATTTTAATCCAATTAATTTTTTCCTTACTTTCGTTACTTAGTTAATTCATGTATTGTTTGTATTCGTACCTGATGCACATCTTTTTAGTTTTGTTTGATTGAAATGTATCTCATCTACTAGCTATGTGCTGAACTGTCCGTGTAAAAATAATAATAATAAGAAAAAAAATATTGTTATTATGATTTTGTTATTAAGTAAATTTTTTCGAATCCATAGGTCTAAGCTAGATTTTTTTTTTGATAATTTGTAAATGTGACTTTGAATCCAAAATCAATTTAAAAAAATGGGTTGTTTATTTACTTGTATACATCTCGAAAATGCTCTAACGATTTCTATGATATTTAGTATATAGGGGTTTTTGGGGGCGAAACCCTGATCTAGCTAGGTCTCCTCTCTGAGAAAATGCGTTTTTCCGAGTTTTTTACGCTGATTATGTACCTACAAAAACCTGTTTGAACTGGATCAAACGACCGATAGACGGTGGCGCCGCGGGAGCGGGGGGGGGGGGGGCTATTCTATATTCAAATAAATTATATTTAAATAAATTACATTTTCAAGCGAAAAATGCATGCTGATCTAAAAAAATATTAATCCAGTTTAAAATTAAGAAATTGAATCTGTTATAAATCTCTAGTTCAAGGTCAGTTTTTTGGTGTTTCCCTCAAATGTTTTGTTGTGAATGGAATGCTGTATAATAAGGCATTTTTTGGAGTAAAAAGACGATTTGCTTTTAAAGTATTATTAGGTATAAGCGAGGGTAAGGGTACCCAATTAGAATCCACGTCACGCTCGAAATATAGTGAGAAAATAATTTCTAAAAAAACACAACTTCTGTAGATGTGAATCTTGAAAAAAATAAAAATTTTATAACTATTCTGTAGATTTACATTTTAAATAACACTTAAAATTATGATGATTATAAGTATGATGTAAGTCTAAAATAAAAACAACGATATCCAAAAAAAATAAATAGACAGACTCCTCTCGCGGCGCTATCTCCCTCGGCGAGTTTTGCATTGTCATTTAGCGACCTTATTGTATTGTTGTATTGTATTGTTTATTCATCATCCATAGACAGTACACTGCACTCGGATTTGTCATATTTTAGCATTGGCCAGTTCAGCAAAACAAAACACAGCGAAGAAGACCTGGAAAGAAACTCCGCTGTTTTTTTTTCAGCGTCCACTTAGCCTAAGTTTACAAAAGTGTTTGTCAATTATTTTAACAAAAACATAGGTAAAACACTAAATTCACATGAATACACAAAAATTTACAATCCATGCCGTATGCAACAGTTCATGACAAATATCATTTTATTTGCAAAGATAATCCCCTCCAACTAATATGTTGCCAATAGGAGCAGGCCAGTCCCCACAAACAGCACCCGTTTACGAGCATCACGCCGGGCACAGCCATTACCTCTTTCAACCATATTTTAGGGAAAGAGATAACCTGAGCCAAGCGTCACCGTAAGCAAGGACCTTTAAGCGATGCACTGCTCCAGTGGCAACACAACCACTTTGCTAAAGAAGTCGTATTTAGAGTGAACTTGTCAAAACTTAATACGGTCTAAATACGGATTAGCACCGAACTAACCATGCAAAAACCGGTTTAGTCCGACCTTAATACGCGTACTAGAGTTATTCCGCCCACTCTGAATAAGGGCGCGTTAGGGTAAGCGCGGTGCCGCATAAATCTTGCCCAAGCAGCTGGTAGTGTTAAAACCGGCACTGTGAAAACTGAAGTTAACGTTTACTTTTATATAATATAGACTACTAACAGTCGCGTTCAGAGTGAACTTAGAAACGAAATCACTAAAGCTATAAGCTGTACGTATTACATATTTAAAAGATAATTTGTACGAATGAAAAGGCGTTATAATCCAAACTTGCCTTTTCGTGAGGAAAAATACACAAAAAAAATTACTGCTGTCAACTGTCAACGATACAAACCTGTGTCTAATCTGTCTAATTGGAATTTGATAGAAAAGTTGGATGGCGTGCGCAAATTCGGGGCAATTTTTCCATTGATTTCATCATGTCCCGTTCGGTGACGCGCGTGCCCGAGAGCATTGAGTTTCCGAGGGAAGAGGAGCGAGTGCTTGAGTTCTGGAAGGAGATCGACGCCTTTCACCAGTGTCTTAAGCAGTCGCGTGGCAAACCCCGGTGCGTAGAGGTTATCCGCGTCGTGGCGGCTAATTTTGTAACTAAGCTGGAGTCGTGACTTCAGTTAATTTAGATAGAATAATTCTGGAAAAATGTGGAAGCATTATTTTAAATAGAAAACATTTAAATAGTTGGACTCTTTACTACTGGAAGATGCTGGCAGGGCACCTAATCCCTTAAAGGGTGCGGTGTTTTTGGCTAATATGACAGTAGGTATGGTATTAACGATCTAGTTCTAGTTCCATAACAAAGAACTAATTGAGATAATATGGTTTCAGATATTCATTCTATGATGGCCCTCCATTCGCAACGGGGCTGCCCCATTATGGACACATCCTAGCCGGGACCATCAAGGATGTGGTTACACGCTATGCCCACCAGCAGGTCTATATATTTACATGCTTACTACCTAATTAAACTTTAACACTCCAATTAAAATGCTCTTGTAGTTCACAACTACATCACTTCCCTAATAATGGAAATTTATAAAGCCTGAAAGCTCTTAATGTATGTTCCTGTCTGCTCCTTTTTGTACCGAACACAAAAAAGAAGAAATCGCTTGTTTGCTTTTTGTTGTCGTTTTCAATTACCCAAAAACCTGTTCCCAACTGTTTTGTGGGATGGAAATCTTATATAAAGAGCAACACATTACGTACTTCAGGACCGCACATAGAGTTTGCCTGATAACGCCCATGGACTTGCGAACTTGCGGACATAAAAACTATGCCATCTGGCCAGGTGCTTTTTTACAATTTTTTTAATGTCATCATGATCATAACATAGATTATAACTTTGTGATGTCATTTGGGTCCGCCGAATGCAATCAATATTTTAAAGCTAAATTGCACTGTTAATTCTTGTATTAAAAATAAATAAATATTAATGATTAGAGGTGATATTCTATATGGATTAACATGATTTTTCTAACCCGATTGTGTATCAATCAAATATCTTGTAGAAGACATGTTTTTCCTAGCCTCTTAATGCAAGGTGTCAGTCAAACTAGTACATTAAGTGATAACACAAGGTATTTTATGCCAGTTTAAGGTCAGTAATGACTCCTGTGTTTGAACCTAAAAATAAGAAATTTAAACAACTCAGGGTTTTCACGTGGAGCGACGATTCGGCTGGGACTGCCACGGGCTGCCGGTGGAGTTTGAAATTGACAAACTGCTTGGCATCCGCGGACCCGACGATGTGTACAAGATGGGCATCGACAAGTATAATGCCGAGTGCCGAAAGATCGTCATGAGATACGCCGACGACTGGGAGAATATCATCGGCCGGATGGGTCGCTGGATCGGTAAAATGACAGACATTAAAATGCATTTCTATTTATTCAAGTTTGCTTCTGCACCCCTCCATCATCCCGTGCTACATATTTTCGAGCGGCTCGTAGCCTAGTGGCGCGGGGACTGGCCTAGCGTACCAGAGGCCTGGGTTCAATTCCGACATGCACCACTGTCTTTCTCTTTCCGAGTTCGATAAGTGCATTTCGTCACGAATGCGAGCTGCCTCATGGTTCGGAATCCATGTAAAACTGTAGGTCCCCTTCCACTACTAGGTGGTAGGGTTTAAGCCCGCCCGGGTTGGTACCATCGCATTGGATGAAATGATGGTCGAAGCAGCAATGTAAAATTGTCCGTGTTTTCCATCCAGTTCAATGAAGCCGTGCTCATAAAGGGAAGGTCCTGGTATGGCACCTAATTCCTTTCGGGAATGTGATGTATTGGGCTAATATCATAACGGTAGTTGTGTGGTATTAGCCATCCGTGTCAGGTCGCAAAAAAAAAACCTTGCGAAAAATACATCCAAAACTTTTCCAATTAAAGAAAAGGGTAACGTGACACATCTAACTGGTTGCTTTTTTAATAGGTTAGCCTTTCTGCTTTCAATGTCGTCTGCTAATTCTCAGGTCCCTAAAACATCCAACAGATTCCTGATTCGTAATTCCTTTATTTCATAGTGAATGAGGGTTTAGACTTATATATATATATCATCAGTATTGTTAATGTAAGTTGCGGGCACCATATAACTAAACAGCTCTCCCCTCTCTCTCTCAATCACTTGGTGTCATAGCTCTCATATGTTGTTTATACATTTTTGTGGTTTCCTTTTTCAGATTTCAAAAATGATTACAAAACTCTATACCCCTGGTTCATGGAATCCGTCTGGTGGGTGTTCAGGGAACTCTACAACAAAGGCCTCGTGTACCAGGGAGTCAAAGTTATGCCGTTCTCCACAGCTTGTAGCACACCGTTGTCTAACTTTGAATCTGGACAGAATTACAAGGAAGTGGTCGACCCAGCTGTAGTTATCGCTTTCCCCATATCCAACGACACGTCTCTGCTTGCTTGGACTACAACACCGTGGACTTTACCTAGTAATCTGTCCCTATGTGTTAACGCTACCCTCACCTATGTAAAGATCAAGGAAAAGTCAACTGGAAAACACTACATCTTGCAAGAGTCAAGATTCCCAGTCATATTCAAAAACATTGATGATTTCATCATTGTGGATAAATTCCCCGGAAGTAAACTAAAGGGAACAAAGTACACTCCACCATTCAATTACTTTTTGAAGCAAGTCCCCCATGGTTTCCAAGTGTTGGTTGACAACTATGTGACAGAGGATTCGGGTACAGGTGTTGTACACCAAGCACCATACTTTGGAGAGGACGATTACCGGGTGTGCCTGGCTGCTGGTATAATAACACGAGACCAGGATATCATATGCCCTGTTGACGCAAGCGGAAAGTTTACTCTGCCTGTGAGTGACTTTGTCGGTCAGTATGTCAAAGATGCTGATAAAAACATAATCGCCCACCTGAAAAAGAGTGAAAGACTGGTCCAAATCGGACAAGTGAAGCATAGCTACCCTTTTTGCTGGCGATCAGAGACACCACTCATTTACAAGGCAGTGCCCTCTTGGTTCATCCGAGTCGAACAGATGAGCAACAACTTATTGCAGTCAAGCGCAGCAACCTACTGGGTACCTGAATTTGTTAAGGACAAGCGTTTTGGAAACTGGCTGAAAGATGCCCGCGACTGGGCTGTAAGTCGAAATCGTTACTGGGGCACACCAATCCCTCTCTGGATCTCTCCCGACAAGCAAGAGGTGATCTGTGTAGGTAGCATCGAAGAGCTGTCTAGCCTGACAGGTCATACGATTACTGATTTGCACAGAGAAAGCATTGACCATCTCGAGATCCCTTCTAGTCGACCGGGAATGCCTCCTTTGAAGCGAGTAAGTGAAGTGTTCGACTGCTGGTTTGAATCAGGATCCATGCCCTATGCACAGTGTCACTATCCTTTCGAAAACAAGAAAGAATTTGAGGAGAGATTTCCAGCGGATTTCATTGCTGAAGGGATAGATCAAACCAGGGGATGGTTTTACACGCTCATAGTTTTGTCGACGGCTTTATTCGATAAGGCCCCATTTAAAAACCTGATAGCAAATGGTCTAGTACTCGCATCTGATGGACAAAAGATGTCTAAGAGGAAGAAGAACTACCCAGATCCCCTGGAAGTTGTGAATAAGTATGGAGCAGATGCCTTGAGGTTGTATCTGATCAATTCACCAGTTGTCAGAGCAGAAAACCTACGCTTTAAGGAAGAGGGTGTTAGAGACGTTATCAAGGATGTATTTCTGCCATGGTACAATGCGTATCGATTCCTCATGCAAAACGTGGAGCGTATAGTCCAAGAGGACAAAGTCGATTACATTTGTAATGAGACAACTGGCAAGTCCGACAATGTGATGGACAAATGGATTACTTCATTCACTCAGTCTCTCATACAGTTTGTGAAGAAAGAGATGTCAGCGTATCGTCTCTACACCGTGGTGCCGAGACTTACCAAGTTTATTGACCACCTTACGAACTGGTACGTCCGGATGAACCGAAAGAGGCTTAAGGGTGAAAATGGAGTCAAGGACTGTCGAATGGCCCTCGATACTCTCTACAGCGTGCTGATGGACATGGTGCGGGTGATGGCGCCGTTCACACCCTTCCTGACTGAGTTGATGTACAAGACTTTGCGACAGCTGCAACCAGGAACCACACTAGAAAGTGTCCATTTCACAATGCTCCCAGAGGCAAAAACTGACTTGGTCGATTTGGAGATCGAACGGGCTGTGCAAAGGATGCAAGCCGTTATTGAACTAGGAAGAGTGCTGAGAGACAGGAAGACTATCCCAATGAAGTACCCTCTGCCTGAAATGATTGTTATACATCAGGACAAGAACTACCTTAATGATATTCAGTCTTTACAGAAGTATGTCATCGAGGAAATGAATGTTCGGAAAGTTAACCTGTCTGATGATAAACAGAAGTATGGGATCACACTGAGGGCAGAGCCAGATCATAAGACCCTCGGAGCTCGTTTGAAGGGCGATTTTAAAGCGGTCACGGCTGCCCTAAAGGCTCTCTCGAACGAGCAGTGTGAAAAATTGATTGCCACTGGTGGAATAGACCTGCTCGGCCAACGTATTGAGGCCTCGGAAGTGAGAATAATTTTCCAGGCCGGAAGCAGCGAGCGATACGAGGCACACAGCGACAACGACGTGCTCATCCTACTGGACGTGTCCCCGGACCAAGAGATGTTGGATGAAGGTTTCGCGCGAGAGATCATCAACCGGGTCCAAAAGCTGAGGAAGAAGGCACATCTGGTTCCTACAGACGAGGTCAACGTGTACTTCTCAGTCGGCAAGACCAGTGATATTACGCGTATTATTTCCTCCCATCGAGCGTTCATTGAGAGTACGGTCAAGGCTCCGCTTCAGCCGAGCGATGCAATGTCGGCGTCTTTACCTGTAATCATCGAGGAAACCCAGGAGCTGAAGGGATCCGAACTCAAGCTGGTGATTACGTCGAGGAAAGAAGTAGAGTTTCCTTCTAATCCCTGGGTCAATGTGTTACTCCAAGGCATCAAGCCGAGGCTTGGGGCGTCTGGTGACAAAGGGACATTGCTGTTACGTGAGGAACAAAATAAGTTCATAACCGTAGAGAGGCTTTACGATGAGGTGCGACTGATCTTTGGAGTGCACCGCATTAACTTTACTCTATGGCAGGACGGCAAACCAGTAACTGCAACGAATGGCCTTAGCACGAAAACTATAGTAGCCTCAGTCGGAGAGCCATCGGCGTTTGAGAAATCTTCCATTCCTTACTGCAAGTTTTTGAATGTTCAGAATGGCACTAAGACAGTCACTGTTTTCCTGGAAAATCCAGTCGGTGATTATATCCTGAAAAAAGAACAAGTACTCAATATAGTGTGCAACAGGCTGGGCGTAGACAAGTCAAAACTGAAGTGAAGTAATTTTATTTACTTTAAATTAAAAAAAAAAACCAGTATAAGATGACTTTGTTGCTCTATTATAATAATTTATTCACTTTATTGTTTAGGCTTTCTGAATGGGTGATTTATTTATCATCAAAGTGAGTGTAAAATAGCTATTGCATAGTTTTTAAATATTTGTTAAATTCAATCCTGAATCATCCCTTCAGTACATTAGTTCAAGATCTCCAGTACTTTCGTAAGCACTATGGATGTAATTTGTAAGCCCTAAACTAAATTGTAATTCCCACCCGATTAATTTCGTTCATTGGCCAACCTGGTCTTTGTTTTATTCGTTTTTTTCTCAAATAAAAGTGCAATCTGTCTATTATGGACATTAATCAGTTTTTTGTTCTCATCCGATCCTCAATTTTTTGTGTATGTTGCAGGCATATTGTCAAGGCCGTGACATAATCTCACTAGTGGTGACATTGTAATTTTCCAGATTATCTCTTCAATTCTGTATTGTATCGAGTGACATGGGTTCACTGGACAGTGACTGAACGCGACATGGAGTACTCCAGACCATCAACTTTTCAATCGTTTGTGTTGAGAGACCAAAGGTGCTCAGGAAGGCCAAATCCACCATACCAGCGGATTTGCGGACTAAAGCTGAACTATCTGAACCAAGACATGCATCCCAATAACGGCCATCGGCTTTAGAACTTCTCGCGGGCTGCAAAAACCAAGCTGGCTAACCAGGTGCTTCTCCACATTTCATTTGTTAAATGTGGTCATAACCTGAGCTTGTACCATTGTAGTCTGATACTTTGTTCAATGCGCCCTCAATTCTTGCTACCCGCCAGCCAATGTCGTTGATGTAGACGACGAGCCCTCTATAAAAACTTGTACGTCTTCAGAGGTCTTGAGAAATCTCAAGGATAGTTATTATTTTTGACGAAATGCCCTTATCCAACTCAAAAATTGAAAGTGGTGCATGAACTGGGCAAGGATTCAAACCCAGACGTCTGGTATGCAAGGCAACTCCACACGCCACTAGGATACTAGCTGCTTCAGTTTACATCACATACACTACCAATATGTTAGACAGAGTAAGGTGTCTCAAAAGTCAACGTCATAACTTAGAGTGCTAATAGGCTAGCTCAGGACTGACCAGAATTCACAATATGTAATGAATAAAAAATCGTTAGTTTTCGAGATATTGGCACTTTTATTAATTTAATGTTCCTATCCTAAGTCATGACGTTGACTTTTGGGACACCCTGTCTATTGGATACATAATATGATGTGGTTTTAACTATGTACTTTCGGTTATTTGCACCCCGCACATGAAAAAGTTCCTGGTTGGAAAATTATTTCTTTTTAGAGGCAAAATTATTGAAAATCAAAATCCAATACAAATTTAAACAATTTATTTGCACATGTCCCGTAATGTTTTAAATACAATGTGCATATACATAGTTTATTATGTATAATATTATCCGGACTTAAACCACAAAAGAGAAGTAGGCACTACACAACAAATGAGACCAAAATTCTATTTCAATTCTTAGGTGCAACAATGTGTATGGTAGTGCCAATTTCTCAAATTAACCAGCAATAGAAGAATAGAAAAAATATTCCGTGATATATTTTTATTTAACATGTTATTTATAAATAAAAACAAAATATATAATATCTAATACAAGCTTTGTCAAAATAAATACTTTAAACATTAGAATGTGATCGTGCAATCGGAATATCCATTCAAACAATCACAAACATTTTATAGAACAGAGAATAGGCATGCGATCAATACGAAATGTTACTTGAAAACAAGTTGATTTACATAGTTTCATTTACAGAAGACACAAATTGCATTAAAACAGTTGCTCTTGCACATAAATACTTAACGTACAAATAAATCACAGTAATTTTTCAATGTTTCATTGCGACAAACACATAAGCGTCCGTTAGGAAACTCTAAAAGTCCTAGAATACTATGACACGACTAAGGAAGATGGAAACAAAAATCATGAATAAGAAACAAGAAGCGATCAACAAGGTAGCAGATTCGTTTTGATAAGTAAATAGAATAGTTTTGGTAACTATAATGTTAGGGTCTATAGAGGCACAATGCAAGTTATGTTACATGAAAAACCAGCATTGACAGAAAGTACTCGATTGCAGCTTCATAAATATACATACTAACTAGGAACCTCTAAAATGTATTCAAAAAACTGCTGAGCCATCATCGAAACTGGAGAAAAATATCCTTTCCGGACGACTATACATTTTAAAAACCACTAAGAAGGCAACAACATAAACTGTATTTACAAATAAACAACAAAATCAATGTCTTTTGGTACCACTTATTTTATTCAAATTATTTGGACTATACATGTAATAACATCATAACAAAAATAATGACAAATTTACCAGACGATAAAGCCAATCTGAAAAGCATTTCTATTCACGTTTTTAATTCCAACAACATACATACATGTGATCCAAAGTTATTAAAGCATCACAATAAGCTAAGTTCACACGACACACTAGATAATGAAGAGTGAATAAAAGTTATAAATGCATATATTTTTCAAAGTCGAGACAATAAGGTGAACTTACAATTTTACAAGCACAAAAATTGCACAAACATGGTCCGATAATCCCCGAATACATTTCAAAATTGAACAACAAGATAATTCCTTCATTTTACATTTTTGAAAAAAAAAAAACTTCCATCAAACATTTTATCATCTCACACTGATTTATTGCTTAAAAATCTCCTTTTCATATCTTTTACGCTACATACTAATACTGATGTCTCAATGACTTAAGGGCTAACAGCACAAACCCATGCTATAGCTCAATAAGCGGGACCTTTCATGAAGATGGATGGAATTTATAGTAAGAATATAGGTACTTATACATTATCAATGAAATCATGTGTTCTATTTTATGTAACAGTTTAAATAAGGCGATATTTTTCTTCAAAATCTCATGCTCTGAAATTGCTTCTGGGAAAAAAATAACATGAGCTTCTAACTATCTAAATTTCCATATTTGTATTCTGAATGTAGTTTAAATCACTAGAAAGTCGATATTGTTTACTGGTCACCTTTTCAGCAAACACTAGAAATCACCACCAAAAATAATTTCAGTTGCTACAATAAACCAACATTTCGGTGCTCAACTGCTTCTAACTTTTAGAAACACACAGACAATGCTTTATAGAGTGTGTGCGTCCATTAAGATGGCGCCACGGTCGCTTCTGCTATACCATCCTAAAAATAGAAAGTCACAAACTGAAACTCTTGTGGCGAACTCATTCCGCAGTTATATATTTAATCTCATAAAACAATCGCAAACAAAAGCAGGAATTTATTACGTGGATGTGTGCAAAAAGTTGCCATCTTCTTTAAACATCTTGTCAAGTAGACATACAATTATCTAAAAAAATCCAGCTTTTTTCACAATTGTTATGGGATTTCATTCATCACTGCTCAATGTCATCGCCACTACAGTTATAGTCGATAGTAGTTACAGCAGAAACAGCTAAAAACGATTGTGGCGCCATCTATGTGGTCCCACACACCCCCTTCAATCGTACAGTAAGTCTTAACAGTTCAGTGCTCTAGAATCACAAAAAAAAATTGATTGTCCAGTAATTTCAATCACGAATCGACTAACTAACCTATTATATCGTATTTAGTGCCGTGCTATAATAACACACAATAACCCATATTAGTTAAACTAAAGCTACAAATATAGTTTTATTATGAATTTATGTGAATAAATTCATTACCAATAAAAAATAGGTAAGTATACAATAGTTTACTCTCCGGCTCTCTCTGAGCACATCTTTACCTATACTAAAATGTAGTGCAAATATATCCAAGTAATATTACTGTGATAAAAATAGCGTCGTATCATTTCGCACTACTCAACCTTCAATAGCATCCAGAATCTGAGTTGTATATAATTATACACCACACCATAACAAATTCTGGACGTGTATCTAAAAAATTATATTGATAATCACAATATCTAGAATCGAAAGGAGCTCAAAATTAAAATTAAATATTTCCTACAGCTCTGTGACTAGTCTAGCATAATATGTTATTATTCCGATACCTAGCAACAATGGGTAATAAATAGATCACAAGGAAACGTAAGGCTAGGAGCCAACGCTCTTCAACGGGTTACAATATACACGGTAGACAAAATTAATATATGTACTCTGTAGCGATGGCAATACTTGTTGTGTGAGATTAGAACATCCACGTACAGCTGCAGTGCCTGTGAAACATTCATTGTCGTTTTACTTTAGTAGAAAATGTGGGAATATGCACAGTACAGGGTTATATGACACTTTGAGAAACAGTAATAATTTATGAGACATCGTGGAAGACAAAATATTATTTAATATATATTATATTATATAATTATAAATAATAATTTTTTTGAAGTGAAACTTCTTCGCTTTGAAAATAACTTGAATATTTGAATTGAATATTTAGGTACGAGGTGGGGGAACCGATGGTGGAGGAGAGTGCCTCAGCAACGTCTTCCATCTAACGAATACACTAGTGTTGAAAAAGAAGACAGGAGATAGGAAGTGAGAGGAGAGGGCGTGGGTACATGCGTAGCATACTATATGCTAGTTATAAGCATAAGGGGAGAGGTTGAAGCAGTGGTGCTACAGATTCTCGTAACGCTGATTGTGCTTGTTGCTTTTTTCATTTGTGATCATTTCTGTCTTAGCAGTCAAAAATGTTTTAATAATGATCTTTTCGTCAATTAAAAATATTGTTCATTCATATCTATGTACGTATGATTAGCCAGAAGTATCAATTCTATCGCCTTTGGCCTCCACGTGCAATATTTTTTTAATGCACCCTGACTTGGACAGCTAATACCACACAACTACCGTAATGATATTATCCAAATACACCACATTCTCGAAGGACCATGCCATGGTCAAGGTGCCAAGGTGCCATGCCAGGACCTTCCCTTTATGAGCATGGTTACACTGAACTGGATGGAATAAAATATAAATGTATGATAAATATAACATACCGCATTTCTCATACTCTCAGAATATGAGTGAGTTATTCATTTTATTTCCAATATTTAGGTAAAACCAATGTTTAGTGCTGTCCCTACCGCAGGGCCTTGGCCTATGGAGAAATCACAGTTTCAGTTTCTTTATTTCCTCCATTAGATGTACTCGGATTCGTAATTTTTTCCTTTTTTTTTTCCTTTCGGTTCGATTACTTCTGGCGAAGAAGAGCCGACAAGAAACTTCGCCAGGTTGGTCATAACATGACAGAGGCATAACTAGCCAGGATGGAATTACGGTACTGATTGGAGAAATCGTCAACACGGGCCTGACAACTCGGGAATACCTGAGACCCACAATCGCTGTGAACTTACGCTCAGTAGTGTGGCTGATGCACGGTGGCAGCGGCGGCGTCTCGTTCCGGCAGCTTGCGCACTTTCATCGTGCCGTCCGCTCCGCACGAGAACAGCCGACCAGCCGAGTCTGTTCACACGCACGCACACGTACATACAAATAGGCTCGCCAACTTAAGACAGTTCCTAGAAAGTGGTAAAAACATTTGTTGACAATATGTATGCACAGTATCACCCTCGGCGCCACAGTAAGTTGTTTTAGTTTTCTCTCATAGGAGAAATGTGGATAGTGCAGGAGGCATTCCCTGTTGTGCATTGATAGATAGCAGACTGGAGATGGAGAGATAGTGTTGTGCATCTACGAAGAGCATCCACTGCGGTACAGGTGATAAAACACACAGAGGATACATACTTTGGAGTTGGAGGGTCCCCCAATTCTGGGATTTTCCGTGTCTTCATCAAGACGCACGGGACAGCGCTGTATCGAGTCTAAGGAGCCAAGCAGGTGCTTAGTTGAGGTCTTGCCAGTGTTAATCTCGGTGAGGCTCAGGAGACCCCCTTCGGAAGCTTTTCCCAGGGCAAGGCAGTGCATGATAACCCTAGCGCAAGCCGGATCCGAGCGAAAATAGTCTGTAGTGGGGCGGGTGAGCGACGACGCGTTTCATCTTGCCGCGGCGCCGGCAGTGAGCGAAGTAATAAATACTTTAGCTCCGCGACAATTGAGATCAAAATTGAGTAATTGCCGTCGGGTAGTGCAACATCTGTGCGTAGCACTATTACTTATTCTGTTAGGGAATTAGCGGGTTAGCTACTGTCCCCTCAACGCTGCGACGACGCCTATCCTCGACTACGGTCCAGCTTGCAGTTTGAATGACAGCGGGACAGTATTTAACAACATTTTAAATTAAAGGAGGCCTCACCGATGTGTATCTGCGTGACGCCTTGCCCGATGTGCTTGAAGAAGGAGCTGCGTGCGTGCTCGCCGACGAACCAGTGCAGCATCTGGTGCGTGCCCAGCGACCACACCTGCAACACACACGTTTTTTTTATTACACCACTAGGCTAGATTGAACTAGCTGGAAAACACGGACAATTTTCATTGCCACTTCGACCATCGTTCATTCAATGCGATGGTACCAACCGGAGCGGGATTAACCCTACCACCTAGTAAGTAAGGAAGTAGTAAGTTTTACGTGGAATTCGAACCACGGCCAGCCTCAATGGTTGAAAATGGTCACCCCTCCAGAACCTAACCGCGCTCAGAGGTGCTGCCCCAGCTTATCGATTCACATCAATACACAAACTGTGAGAATTTCAGCTGCCTATCTATTACGGTTCATGACAGCCCTGTGACAGACGGACGGACAGACAGCGGAGGCTTAGTAATAGGGTTCTGTTGGCATCCTTCGGGTACGGAACCCTAAAAATTACGTTTTGAGCAAAATTTATTAGTTGGTGCACAACTATATAAGTGAACCTATTCTGGTATTTTTTTCTAAATATGTACAATGAACTGAGAACAATTCGGGACAAAATGCATGTGATCTACAGACCAGAGCCTGATCATAAGGGTCCCTTTTTTATTTTTGAACGGGTTGTGGGGACTGGCTTGCTCCAATTGGCAACATGTTAAATAGCGGACATGGTCTTTACAAATAAACTGATATTTGTCATGAACTGTTGCATGCGACATGAATAGTTGATTCTAGTCAATTCTTATTAATTTTGTGTTTTTACGCGTGATTGTAAGCAGTGGCAAATACTTTTGTAAACTTAGACTAACGTGGAGGTTGAAAAAAAAAATCCAGCGGAGTTTCTTGCCAGTTCTTCTTCGTTGGAATTGCTGAACTGGCTAATGATAAAATATGACAAATCCGAGTGCAAGAGCGAGTGTGCGTCTATGGATGATGAATAAACAATAAAACAATTTTGAAAAGGTAGTCAGTGTCACCTTGATGTCGCCGTCGGCCGCGCCCGTCGCGTACTTGTCCTCGAGCGGCGCGAGCGCGACGCACTTGAGCGGCGCGTCGTGCGCGTGCAGCCTCTGGCGCGCGGCGCGCGTTCGCACGTCCCACACGCACACGTCGCCGCGCCGCCCGCACGAGACGAGCGCGCCGCACGAGCCCGCCCACGCGACGCACGCCGCGCCGCCCTCGTGGCACGTCCACGCTGCGCACGCCGTCAATCGTGTCAACATGTCCAGCGCGTTCTAAAATTTATGGCCGGTGTGGATAAGCCAAAGGGGGAGTTTGCGCTGCGTAGGATGTGACCCCCGCGCGCCGCTCGCCTATAATTTGTGTTTTGTGCATCGAAACGCACCAACTTCACATCGGACATAAAGTTTAAGAAGCTAAGCAAGTCGAAATTATCAATAATGCCATTAGAAACTATTCCATTAACTATAATTAAACTGCAAACTTTAAATATAATGCATCAGTATTGGGAAGTGAACTGAAACTCGAAAATATGACACTTGAAGTATGAACACCGAATATATTTTATCCTATGTCCAATTTGATGTCGAATCAAATAGCGGTTAAAGCGGGCTCTCTTAAGGCTCTTCTGCATGTAAAGCTAGGCCAAAGGTATGACATATATGGCCTAGGTGGTGTGGATATTGATAACAACATAACTTACAAACAACCAACGCTTTCTTGATCGGCATCAATGTATCCCATATTGCAACGTTTTTACTCTCCGAACTGTGTCCAGCTGAAAATAAGACAACAGTTGAAACATCCAAAGTAATCAACACATTATTCTCTTTAGTAGTAGAAAGTAGATCTAGCAGACAAAATCTACGATAATGCATTGCAGGTGTGTCTACGAACAGAACTGCCTTGCTCAGTTTGTAAATCTGGTATAATAACCGAATAGGAGAGAGAACTAATTTTTTTTTTACGGTACGAAAAGTAATGTTCAATATTAAATTTGCTACTTAAACAGTAGAAAACTTGCAACAATTTTGCTCTATTAGTATATTCAGTTAGTAAACAATTTTAAGGATCTTTTAGAAGAATATTTCATAAAAAATTTAAGTTATCACTTGGTTCACCCTGGTATTCCACAGGTAGTTGCGCTGTCACCAATTCTTTTCTTGGTGTTAATTAACACCCACTTATGAAAGATGAAATATGAAGTTATGACAGACCGGTGACACTATAATATACTTTTTACTAGAAAGCTAGAGATGCACCTCCCATTAACGTCAAAACAACCGTTATTGGCACGATTGATTTCGTTCTTGAAAAAGATAAATAATGTCACTCAACTAGTCATGCACGCATCAGCTTGAAGCTGCAGAAGTGAATTCATAAATCAATAATATCCCAATTACCTGTAGCTACTAGACTGCAGGATCCCAGGAACACGAAATCGGCGATTCCTTTACTGTGACATTGATGAGTCTGCAAAAAAAACTTTCCTGACGTGGGCTGGCATAGTGGCAGCATCTTAAAGCAAAATTAAGATGATCCCAGATTCACTGGCGACTTTAAGACAGACAAAGTCCCCAGGGTGTTATCCGGGCTTGAACGATTCCAGAATAACATGAGTTTATTTCAATCTGACATGTACACTTGAATCCCGTCCTGGAAATCTGGTTTGAGAAGACCAAGGTTGCTGACACTCAAACCACCGTTTCTAGCAGCATTCCTATAGGGATCTTCTACGGAATAAAATGTATATTTAGTGCCATTATACAAAGTTTCACATTGTCATGTCACATGTCTTTCGTCCAATCTATTTAAGCACAATACATTAAACTGAATACTATGAATGATTTATTTTTCACTCCAGTTTTGACCATATTTCTTTGGATGCAATGGTACAAATCCAGGCAGGTTTAAACATCTAGTACTATGAAATGGGACCTAAAGTTTTATATTTATTCCGTACCATAAAGTGACCTGCTTTCTCAATGACAATGTACCTTTCAATCACAGATACAAGAAACCACTAGACTACGGGCCGCCCAAAACACCAAAGAGAAGTTGTATTATGGAAAATTTTATACTCCCTTACACAGCTGCCTCTAGAAAGACTTTCTACGACCTAAAATACTTAACAATTGTAGCCTAGACTGTTGTGTATGTGGGTGCAACATGACAAAGAGGATTTTGTATGTGGCGGTAAGATTACTCTGTACCAATGCCTAATTATGCGAGAATAAATTATTTGACTTGACTTGATTTGATTTGAAGACTAACAAAATTATGTTTTTAGACTCACACCGTCGCTGTACATACTGTTTTATCGGCTTGTCAAACGGTAAATGAGGAGCTGGGCTGTGAGGAGTAACTCCAGAGCAACCAAGTAGTCCTGAAGATGCCTGCGTTGTTGGAGGGGAAAGTTATCGGCCTTTCAGACCGGGAAACCGTAAGTTTTCCATTTGAGAACATAGAGATGGGACTCACAAAGAACGGTCTGGCGGTGGCGGCGTGGTGCGGCGCCGTGGCGGGCCCGAGCTGCCACAGCGCGAGGTTTCCGTCGGCGTCGGCGGCGGCGATCTTGTTGCCGTGCTCCGAGAAGCGCACGCGCGTCACCTTGGCGAAGGCGCCCGGCGCGCGCGGCGACCACACGCACGACGCGTGCCCCCACTCCCACAGCTGCACCGAGCCGTCCGCGCCGCCCGTTAGGTCTGCGGTGCCAACCCACAAACATTCAAGACTGCTCTCAAACCATTATACTCTTAATTTTCTGTAGGTGGATTTAGTAAAGGGATATGTAACTATGGGATCGGCTCACTGTAGTAGTTTATGACGAAACTTGCCTTACATACATACACTTTTCTAAATTTAGACTAAGTAGACGTTGAAAAAAAAAAACGGAGTTTCTTTCCAGTTCTTCTTTGCTGTGTTTTGTTTCGCTGTACTGGCCAATGTTAAAATATGACAAATCCGAGTGAGTGTACTCTCTATGGATGATGAATAAACAATACAATACAATTATGGCCTTGAAGGCAAGTGAATGAACAAACCAAGCTGTAGCAAATATTAAATGTCAAATTCCAAATTTTCAGTGTCATGGAATGCTACTTATATACTACGAATACTTACAGGGAATTTTTCAAGTGTCCATGATATCCAAAACTCTAACAAATAACGAAAAACACTCAAAGGAATACATGGGACAGATTTTGATAAAAACTAAAAGCCTGAGAAATAGCTATTCTAGTTGATTACTAAGAAAAGTAACAATTTCATTGCCTAGGGGATGGTAAAATTTTGTATAACTACTTATTTATTTTAGACACGCAGCCCTGACTGATGTATACAATTCTTATTGATTTCTTGCAGATAATAATATACACCGTGTCCGGAATAAGGTTCCGAATACTTAAACCTAAGAAAGGTCTAAACATTGTAAACAACTTTTCCGAAGAAACTATATTAATATACCTAATAGTTTCCGAGAAAAAAAATAATTCAACTTTATTAAAAAGCGGAATTTCTCCAGTGTGAAAAAGCACCATAAATATAGCGGGGCGGCGGCGGGGAGCGGAAGGGCGGCGGGGTGCGTTCCCCAGCTGTCTTGCTCGCTTTGTAGGTAGTATTCCGAAGCGGCGGCGGCGCAGCTTCAAAGGCGGTGTCTCTTTGAGACAAAATGCCTACTCGCACCAATTTGCAACGCAGTCAGTGTTTGCGTGGCCTTGTAACTGAGCGGTCGAAAGTGTGTCAAGGTCGCGAACGTTTTTACTACTAGGGAATATGGAGACATGATATTGGCGTATGGGGAGTGTCATGGGAATGCCTTGGCTGCATTACATTTGTACCGTAATCGGTTTCCGAACAGGCGTCAGCCTGCTGACTCAAGAACAATAACCGCTGCTTTTCAGCGCATTATTGATAACCGACCCGCAGCACCAACTATGCGAGAAGGTGTGTTAAACCCCCGCGCTCAAGAAGTGATAGATTATTTTCGCCTACATCCTAGGACGAGTACAAGAAAAGCCGCACGAGTGTTAAACATGTCGAAATCAACAATTCATAGTGTGTTAAAACGTGATAAACAGCATCCCTATTTAATCAGAACACACGCACTGCTGCCAGCTGATCACGTTCGTTTGCCAATGGCTTCAACTCCAGCAGCAACGCCAACCAATGTTTGTGGAATCTGTGTTGTGGACGGACGAGAGCATGTTTACGAACAATGGAATGTGGTGGCAGATCGAGCGGCGCGTGGTCTTAGAAGGGGCCGCTGCCGCCCTCTCCTAATATAAACGTAAGTACCTAAGGTACATAATCTACCTACTATCTTAGGTATTGTGGTAATGTGATGCGCGATGCAACAAATTAAACCCATGCGCGGTGAAGATGGCGCAGCGCGCTTGCAGTAGTTATTAGGGCGCAAGTATACTGATAAATAATATTTTTAATTTTTTTTTTCAACTTACTACTTTCGAACTTTCTTTGTTATGACGAGCTTACGGATAGGATATATGACCTGCCTTTTAATTATTCGTAACCTTATACCGGACACGGTGTATACAGAAGTTTTTTTAAATATTTTTTTCGTGTTTAATCATGGGCACTCTTTTATTGTATTTTTGTATTATTATGTTTTTGCGTTATTTTTTTATGTTAAACGCGGCAAATGGCGTACGCCAGGACTTAAAGGTGCCCAATGACGTTTATCGGTTTTCGAACATTCAGGGGGGCTGCAAAGACCATGCTATGATTTCTAGTAATTATTGTTGGTAGTTTTCAGGTGTTTATCCAGTCAATTTTGAAACTAATTAGTGCTTGTAGCACTAATTACTTCTTCCGGGAGTTTGTTCCAGGACTCCACCACTCGGTTGGTTATACAATTTTTGCGAATGTCGGTGTCGGTTGTAGTGAAATGAATTTTATGATATGGCCTGATAGAGGGTAATTCTGGTTCAGGACGAAAAATCGCTTCAGCTCAGAGAAATCGTATTTGTAAGATAGTATTTTTATTATTATTTATTTTTATTTTTCACTTACACAAAGGTAACGTTGGGTGTGCACTCATGCGCTTAATGTTGTCGATCTTATGCTTCAGCACCTGTCAATAAAGACCAATTAGCGTCAACTTTTTATGGTATATGATAATTTACAAATAGGAACACCCAGCTTGGAGATCACAAAGAAAATAAAGATTCACAACACCAATAGATATTGAGCACAATAACATTCAGGCAATATGAGACAAGCGTGTGGAAACACTAAAGCTGAAGCTATAAAATCAGTGCTGAAACTTACAGTGAATCAACAAGTACATGAACATGTTAAATTAACCTATTCATTTAATATGAAAATTAGTTTGTTAGCAAAATAATGGTTCAATTTCTAAATTCAAGGGTGAGGGATGATACTAAAGTGCAGAAATACCATTTTGTTTCTCTAGCACACAATAACTATGCAGACCATTAAACACACTAATAGTTCTAACTAGAACCTAGACTAGACCTAGTGTTACAGGAAAATAAAATTGAAACATCTCGAAAAAAGAAATCAAACAAAACGAAAAAATAAAAATATGTAACGGAATCTACCGAAAACAACAATTTCCAAGTGGTACTCAAGATACATCTAAAAAGATGAAAGAAAATCCGAAAAAAAAAAGAAACCTTAAAAGTCGAGCAAACCAACAGAACCAAAACGATGCTACGGTGAGCGTGGTGAGTGTGGCGATACAGAGAACTGACCGGCTTCATAAGGAGCTTGGAGCGATGGATAATGAGGCGACAGTACTTGGCGTCGTGGCAGCCTGGGAACTGCAGCCCTTTCACCTGCGGGCCGAGCTGCGCTTAGCATCGTGGAACCTACGTCCAGCTAACGGAGACCCCAAAATCCACCCTTTAAGTGGGCTCCACGATGGAGAAAAAGAAAATTACTGGCCTTGGACTTTTTACTGATTTCCCATTTCATTTCATTTAATTTCATTTATTTAAACTTTTTGGTAGTCAAACTACACCAAGTTACGTCACAAAGATCCGCGGATTCGATCAACCCAGTAAAGAAGAACCCGCAAAGAAACTTCACGGGTTTACATAATATATTTTTCCGTCCACAATTATGAAATACATACTTAGATCTAAATGCTACTGCCAAACAATTCATGCTCATTTCTGATATTTCAGATGTTGTCTAGGTTTGAATGTATGCATTTCTGCACCATTATCCGTCAAACAATATTTTTGCCACATCCTTTCTTTCGGGCCAACTGTTTTTTTTTCATTTAATTTTTCACATCACGTCTATTTACATTGTCGATTTGCAAGAAATAGCAGTAAAAGATGATTTAAGTTGATTTCCACTTTCCATATTGTCTTGACGATTACCGATTTTCAAAAACTTACAGATGTCCAAGCGACTGGAGAGGCGTAAGTTTTTATTTTGTATATTGACCACGGTAACCTAAAAAGTATCTGGCTCTTTGAATGTATCCTTTAAAAATCACCAAAGACTAAATTTCGATAAACCAATATTATATTTTACTTGGTGTGCATATCATAATATTACTGCTTGCACTCGTTGCTGCCAGTGTTACCTGAAATAAATTCTAACACCTTAACAATATTATGTTTGAAATTTCTGAGGGCAAGAAGTCGAAACTCTCAAAAGCATCAAATGAGCAAATAAGAGACACCACAACGGGAGCGCACAGGACGCAGACAGGAGCGCAACGATCACAGAGACAATATCGACACGCAATATGCCGCCACGCCACCTCATAGGAGCCACACACCCAGTGATGGAGCGGAGCAAGCGAAATTACTACATTTTATAGTATTGTCATGCTCGGATATCATGTTAACTCACCCGTTTTTAATACAGGGTGTTCGTTCCGTGACAACAAAAACTTCGAGGGGAAAATTATTACAGGGAATCAAAATTGCCAAATTTTACCCCTTTTAATTTTTAAAAATGAAAATTATTCTATAAATGGGTTGCTTGTTTGTGTTTGTGGAGTCACCTCCCAAAGGTGGTACAGCAGGAAACTAAATTTACTTGGCTACAAGCTTATCTTGACAAACAAGGGTATTATTTTATTGTATATTATTGAAATGATTGATATATATTATTGATATATTATTAACATCTCTCAGGTTGAAAGGTGCCAAGGCTTAAAGAAAGTATTTACTGGACACAGATACTACGGGATGCTCGCCCCACTCGTGACCCGGGGTGTACGTAACAGATGACCTACTGTGGCAACACTGTTGCAACTGCCGTGGGGCACTCTCGAGTGACTCAGTCGGTGCTCCGAATGCTGCGAACATTTCACATGCTTTATCGTTCCTTCCAAAGCAGAACGAGAACGCTAAAAAAAATCAATGTTACTGCAACTACAATGATTGTTATAGCTGCGTAATTGATCAACTGGTCGATTCCGCATTTGCCTATAATCTAACATCCACAGCAGCATTGCCATCAAGAACTGGCAAATAATGGATTAGTCACATTGTTAGTAGGGTTAGCATAGGGTACAAGCAAATGGATTTTTATGCTATGGTTGTTTCACACATCGCATAATTTATTGACAATAGTTATTGGGGGTTGATTTGGAAATAACTTTTCGGGCATTTGAAAATAAAAAAACCCAAATGGTTTTTTTAATTTCTTACTGACAATAAGACAAGATATGTAAGTGTGTAAAAACAAGTATAAATACAGAGGAACCTCGCATAATCAATCATTCAAAATTAGGATATTTTTTTTGTGAAAATAACATCGGGAGTTTCTGTATCTTTTAACTGACGTCATTTTGTTAACACATTTTTTACAGCAAAAACAATTTTCAGAACTATGACACCGTATCACACACACGTAATCGTGATGCATGGAAAACCGTATGTTAGCATGTACTCACGACGCTAGCTCCGCGGCCCGTCTGGCCGGCCATGCCGGCGGGAACGGTGGGCGTGCTGGGACCGAGCGGCGACGTGTTGCCCGTGCTCGGCACTGAACCCGTCCTGCCAAATTAAAAAGTTGGTTTGGATTTACCATCAAACATTTTTAAAAACCCTGCCAATTTCATCGTTTTACAATGAAACGAAAACAGTTTTTAAATCTTTCGACTAATTTCAATCAATATTTTTGTAATTATTTCGATTTAAGATAAAAAAAAAATAAAAAATCGGTTCCATAAATAAAGCTGGTAAATTATTCCAGTTGGGCACATGTCTACCATATTATAATCAATCAAAATGTTCATCATATAAAATCATAGATGAGGTCGATGTCGGCACTTGAGGATGAAATCCAACAACATCATGCAAGATGCTTATTTTGCTCATTCTTCTTTACATCTCGACTCTCCTCACTAGCCCTCCCCCAGAACTACCCCGCGACCCGCCCCGCAGCCGACTCACTTGTCCTTGTGCTGGATCAGCAGGAAGCCAGTGTCTGGCAGCGCGGCGGGGTCGGCCGCCAGCGCCAGCAGGTCCACCTCGCACTCGTCCTCCGCCCAGCAGGCGGCGCCGCGGAGCAGCAGGCTAATGTCCATCTCCTGCACCTCGCGCGATGTCGCCACTGCCAGCAGTCCCCCGCCAACCTTCACACAGTTCATTATGGGTGACTTATTTGAACGCTAGGACTCCATATGGAATTGATACATTGCAAAGTTCTTGTTAACACTTTTGCGCGCTCATCGGCTGGCCAAATATAACCGTAACTGTTCTCCAAACTCCTAATTGACACTACGCCAAAGGCCGATGGTTTTCTATTGTATCATCACATAGACCATTCCAACCTCCTTAGTCATATTGGATTCGAGCGGTACCTGGTTTAGACAGAAGGCCGCGATGGAGTCCTGCTCCTTGTGAATGATCCGGACAGGACTCTGCAGGTCCGAGTCGCGGGCGCGCGGCGCGTTCGGCACGCAGCCGACGCGCGCCTCCCCCGCGCCCTCCACCTCGTCCGTGCTCGTGTGACGCCGCGCGAATACCGCTCGGATGAATAGTTTCTGTAACATCGGAAATGGAGACACTCCACGTGCATGTTCCGATTTAGGCTCACAGTGTTGAATAGGGATAATAGAAGTCCACAGATGGCGTTGCAATTCACATTTCAGAATACATTCAATTTTAATGTATAGTTGAAATGTAATGTTTTTATCACGCCTACTTAGGCAAAATTTGGAATTAAGCTTCGTTTTATTGTTTATTCATCATCCACAGGCAGCACACTGCACCCGGATTTGTCATATTATATCATTAGCCAGTTCAGTATTCACAAGAACTGGCACTGAAGAACTGACATAAGCCTATCCAATTTTACTTCAGTCCTCCCGGCCCTCAGCGGTACGGAACCACTGTTTTTCGCCAACGCACTCTATCTTTGACACATCCTTTATCTAGACAGATCTAAACATGCTAACAGCAAGTCCGAATGATTTGGCGCACTTATGACTGTTCGAGAGGCTTACAACTCGGACAACTCACCCAACCAACTCAGTATGCCTTAAAACTGAGAACTGTCAGATTTGGCAGTTGTTTGACTGCCTCGAAAGTATGAGCACCGTTAGCCATGGGACATCACCGATGACATTATATTATTACCAGCTAACTGGCGCTTTGAGCATAATTCGAAGAATTCCATGAATATACATTGTAATGACCAATACCATGACAAACCCTAGTAAGATCTTATTAAATGCCCTCACTTGAACAGACTCCTGATGAACGAGGTAGGTCCATAATCTTCTCGCTGGCATGGCGCTGTAAGCGTTGGGATTAAATGGGGTGTTGTGCTTTTCTAGTAGACATCTGCAATCATTAGAACACACTTTAGACAATGTTTCTATAAACTATATAAATATATTAAGGCTGGAGTGCACAATCTCCGGTTAATCCCATTCTGAAAACAATCTCCGACCAGGCGAATATCGGCGTTCACAATCCGGAAATGACGTCAAAACTAAACTCTAACTATAACCGCTCAATTCCCCACGATTAAAAATAAATATGGCACTAACTGAGCAGCTGATATGTGTTAATGTCAACGGAGTTCAACAGTTTTTTTTTGCTATTTCGGATTCATAGGCGGGAAAAATATCCTATATTTTAGTGCCGTCCCACGTACTTGAACGTGTATGATCAGCACTGTAATTAAAATCGATTTTGACGACTGGCACATAAGTATTAACACCATTCGGAGATTGTGAACGCCAAATTTCCTTTTGACAGCTACCCGTGGTTAGTTTTAGTTTCAGTTTCTGTATTTCGTTCATTAGATGTATATTACACAATCGGATTCGTATTGTTTTTTTCCTCTTGGTTCGATTACTTCGGGCGAAGAAGAGCCGACAAGAAACTTCGCCAGGTTGGTCATTGTATTATTATTTTTTTCATCGATACTTACAAACTAGTTCACAGTGATTGATTGATTACTACTGCACGCAAAGAATGTAATATATATATTGGTGAAGAGCAAACTACCATAATGACATCTTATACTTGTTAAATTTGATTTTAATTTTGTTATAACCCTAGATGTCGTGCACTCCAGCCTAAATGTCCAGCAACAATATGTCCCCACCTGTACTTGTTGATGGGCGGGCCGGTGGTGTACTGGTCCGGCACGCAGCCCGGGATGTAGAGCGGCGGCGGCGAACGCGCCTCAAGGCTCTCGCTCAGCTGCTGCCGCCACTGGTCTACGCGGCGCAGCGCCCCGTGCACCATCGGGCTCGTCGTCGCCAACTCTGTCGGACCGAATGGCGTGGCGTCGATAATGAAATGAACAAACTTACAAGGAATTCATGGTTTTGTTATGCATTTCAGAGACCTGAGCCCGAAGTCTCAGTTGTCAGCTAAATTGGCATATACGGCAAACCGATCGACTGGCGTTTTCAAATGTATGGAGAAATTGAAGAGCGCGCGCAGTGGGCGTTAAACGAACTAAAATTTGCGAGCCCGAGATTGATTTAACAGCTTACTCAACGTTGCCGTAAATACGTCGACGTTGCCGTTTACGTCGCCTCCGCGTTTTCATACAAATCGAAAGTCCGAGTTTGACTTTGACAGCTTGAAGAAATAAAACCACAGAATATCTAGTAAAAACTTGTATGGAGTTTGACGTTTTTACGGAAAACGCCAGTCGATCGGTTTGCCGTAAACGCCAATTTAGGTGAGAACTCAGACTGACTACTCTGATTTACAAATTTTCAGTTTCAGTTTCAGTTTCTTTATTTCCTCCATTAGATGTCATTATTCAGTCATGATTTTTTCCCGTCGGTTCGATTACTTCTGGTGAAGAAGAGCCGACAAGAAATTTCGCCAGGTTGGTCATTGTATTTTTTTTTCCGTTGATACTTACAAACTAGTTTACAGTGATTTATTGATTACTACTGCTCACAATCACAAATAATATTGTAATAGGAACATTTTATTAGAAACAGCAGGGGGACCATGGTCCTTGTCTGGAAGGCTGTCTTGTCCCAGTGGTGGGTCAGGTGCGCCATCGAGATCCTCCATTTTCAATCTTATCGGGTGAAATAATAGGTGAATACGAGTGCACACAACTGTCCGTTTATTCGCTCAAATCCCAAATGCCACCACGCGGCCCGGTGTAACCAACTTTGGATAACAGTATTAAACATAATTAAAGATAATTGGAATCGTCAGGTCCTATCACAATAGTTTTTGTGATCTATTCAAAGAAAGCAATCAATTTTTTAAAAGTAATTGAAAGATTCTGCACATGTGATGTGAGTAAAGGAAGGATTACTTATTTTGTTATTTAGAGCAAAAATCGAAGCGAATCGAGATGCTTACATAAGTTTAAATATACAATTTTGAATCGATACACAATTTATTTTTACAAAAATCATGATTTTTTAATAGATTGAAAGCAGTGAGCCTGATAGCTGCGCCATATCATGGTGAAAACATTATTTTTTAAGCGACTTCAAAAAAGGAGGGGGTTCTCAATTCGTCTGTATGTTTTTTTTGTTTTTTTTTTAATGTTTGTAACCTGATAACTTTTGCCTGAGTGAACCGATTCTGATGATTATTTTTTTATATGAAAGCTGGTGCTTTCCATGTGGTCCCATTTTAATTTGGTTTAGTTCTGACAATGATATCCATGAGAAAATCATATAAGTCTTAAATTTGTATTAATTATGTGAGCGACAAATGCACGAATAACTCAATATAACACCAACCGATTTCGATGATTCTTTTTTATTGGAAAGGACGTGTACAAATTAGTTAGTGCACTTCAGATTCACTAAAAATAAAGAAATAAAAAAAAAATTACAAAAAAAATAACCGACTTCAAAGAAAGGCACTCAAAAGTAAAAAAAAATATTGCCATTTTTGTAGTTACGATTATTGTTATTTTTGAGTCGGTGTCAGCCAAGGTAGCCAAGGTTTTCTTGACTGGTGCAGCGCGTGCCCGGCTGACACCGACTCAAAAAATAACAATAATCGTAACTACAAAAATGGCAATTATTTTTTTACTTTTGAGTGCTTTTTCTTTGAAGTCGGTTATTTTTTGTTGTGATCGATGGAATAGGTGTTAAAGTCTTAGTTATAAGTTTATTGCAATAGAAGGCCAGCTTGGACACATAATGTATGAAACCAATACACAACACACACAAGAAAGACACATATTGTATGAAATTTCCATCACTATGGTGGACGCCAGTAAGTAATAATTAATCTATAAGCGTACCCTGCATCTCGATGCCGCACGTCTGCAGGAACTCCTGCAGCTTGTGCTGCGCCAGCTGCAGGATGGCGACGCGCATGACGCACCACGAGTACGACTCGGGGTCCGTGTGCTCCGTGTTGTCGTGCTTGCGCCGCTTCTCCATCGCCCTGCGCATGGCAACCGCTCGCTATGAACCCACCAAAACAGAGCCTGCACAGAAATTTGCGAGGCGGGCCATGGATGTCGTGCAGGCTTCATTCTAGAGAACTTTTTGCGATGAACAAATCCTTTTTGACCAATGATTTCAAAGGTAAGGATACGCCCTTATATAGAATTGAAACAAATCATCTCCATACAAGCAAAAAGTAGCGCCATCTATCCAAACTCGGAAGAACTACGTGAGCGCCGTGTCAAAGTCGTGTTGACAACTCGCCGCCATGTTGCATTAGGTCTAACGATGTAACCTTGTACCTGCGTCCTTAAATGTTTTCTTTTTAATTTAAACTTTTAAGTTCTTTTAACTTTAATGAATTAAAAAATGTTTTTTTGTAATTTCAAGGTATTCAAGTTAAATACAATTTGAATTTTCTCTTGTACCTGCTTGGTCTGGATCTACCTGCCTGTCATGTCAAAATTTGTTTTCGTTATATCTAGGGAAACACTGGTCGTAGACCCATCATGCGACCACTCGAAGTAAAGGTCCCGACCTGATCTAGCTGCCTGTCATGTCAAAATTTGTTTTCGTTATATCTTGGGAAACACTGGTCGTAGACCCATCATGCGACCACTCAAAGTAAAGGTCCCGACCTGATCTACTGGGAGAAAATTTCCAGGGGCAATGCCATCTGCCACCGAACGGGTCCACAGGTTGCGGATAATGGAACGGCCTTCAGTGGGGGTCAGCTGCTTACGCAGCTGGCCCTCACGGGAGGTTAGCTGCACTTGCAGCCCCGGACAATTGGCGGTCTATCTCGAGGGGTGTTGAGGCTCTCATGGCTGGGATGTCTCTATAAAGTAGCACTAAACCTGATGACGGAAGGATGACAGTGGCGAGTATGAGCCGCCACTTAAAATAAAGCTCGGACCCGGGGAGACTCGACCTCGAGAGCCTTGGGTGGCAGTCAGTCTAGGAGAGGGGTACTCTGATGTAAAACCTAACCTACTGCCTTGTAGGACGGTGTTGGATCACCAAAGGCTAGGATGTCACACCCGACAAGTGTGACACTCAAATAAAAATACAAAAGATATACCCCAGGAGGGTACCGGCACTTACGGTGCTGGAGAATCCCTCTCCGAGTCTGGCTCAGCTGGATTGCAGCTATCTAGCGGCAATAGAGCTGAACTAGACTCGGGCTGCCCCTCGTATTCTGGGGGGGGCAATTTTTCGCAAAATGATAAGGACACGAATCCCTTCGCCAAGAGAAGGTCACTACTCAGAACGCCACCAAAGGAAACTGAAGGCTACGACGGCCTAACCAGCGGGAAAATTTTGACGGCACACATCAACGACATCGAAGAAGCCATGGAACTACCGACCTCAAGAAGTGAAATACGAAGAGAAGTAGACCCACCAAAGAGCAAAGCCAAGAGCAATAAAATGGTCCAACAAGTCTTACACAGGGGCCTATTTCTAACACGATCCAACTCAACTGGAAACATATCCTCTTCTCTCACTCTAGAAGAATCTCCCAGCAAAGATGCCAATACACTCAACCCTCCCGAATGGCAGAGAGTTCCCGTCTTGCGAAACCACAAAAGACGAAGGACTTCCAACTCTCCACCTCCTAACGGAAGCACAGAGCTCAGCAATAGATATTCTGGACTCAAGGTTGACAAATCTGATGATAACCATGGTTCCGAACAAACAAAGGTAAACAAACCCCCACCCATAATCTTATATTATTGATGATGTCAGTAAACTCTCAGAAATCCTAGAGACAGTTGCCAACAACAATGACTTCACCTACAAAATTATTAGCAAAAACCAACTAAGAGTCTCGTGCAACTCTCCGTCTATTTACAAAAAAGTACTCGACCTCATCAGAGAAAAAGGACTAATCGGCCATACATTCACGCAAAAACAGGAAAAGTGCACAAGAATTGTGATTAAAAACCTGCATCATTCAACCCCTTTGTCCGCAATAATCGAGGTAATTGAAAAAACTGGCAATATTATCAAGGGTGAGATAATTAATGCTCGCTATGGACCAGAAAAACTCCCAAGTTCGACCTTCTTTGCCAACATTGCACCGAGTGCTAATAACAAAGCCTTAAAAGACATAAAGTATATTTTTAACCAATCTGTCATTATTGAAGACCCCAGAAAAAAAACCTCAATTGTTCAGTGCCACAGATGCCAACAGTATGGCCACAGCAAGAACAATTGTATGAGACCTTTCAGATGTGTCAAGTGTACACATGCCCATAAGACATCTGAATGCCCAAAAAAAGACAGAAATAGTCCAGCTAAGTGTGCTTTGTGCTTCGGAGATCATCCTGCAAACTACAAAGGTTGCCAAGTCTACAAAGAGATTGCAACCAGGAAACTAACAAGGAACAACTTAAAATCCACGAAGCCATCTATGGACTTAAAATCTACACATAACAACATCAATCATGATAAGAACCCATTCCCAAGAGCGCAAAAAACGAAGACATATGCAGATGCTACCAAACAACCGCAGATTGAAGAACCCTTACAGAGTCACAGCACAAAAGAATCAACACCCAACAACTCTTTAGAGACGATGTTGCTCAAGCAATCCGAAAAAATAGATATTCTCTTACAACACATAAGTACCCTAATGGGGCTTATAACTACACTCATAAATAAAAGTCCCTAATGCCTTACAAAAGCACAATTATGGTAAGAGACTCCCTAAGAATCGCAGCCTGGAACATAAACGGTCTAACGCCGAATAAGATAGAAGTGGAAACGCTTATTACAACTGAAAAACTAGATTTAGTCCTAATCTCTGAAGCACATCTTACCATACGCAGTGCATTCTCCATTAAAGGATTTGCTACCTACTCAACATTCCATCCAGATGGAACAGGGCATGGTGGAACAGCTATTATAATCAAATCCTCGATAAAACACCACCTACTTCCAGAGTATAAGACGAATCAAATCCAGGCTACATCCATATCGGTATCTGACATACGAGGGGACATAGTAATATCTTCTGTTTATTGCCCACCTAGGTATGCGATTAGCGAGGATATAGACGACTAGACAGATGTCGCTAGCTAAGTAAACATCCACAGAGAATAGCTCTCATATTAAAAAGTCGAATCAATAAATAATATCAACTAAACAGAGTAAAAATAACTGATATAGATAGTTTAAGTCGTAAATAAGAAGTGACAGTGTTATTAAATGTGAAGAACTTCTAAATAATCCAGCAAATCAAAAATAAATTGAAAGTGACAGAAAATATCTGACCATGATTCCATTTTATTGGCATTAGAAAATAGCAAAATTCAAGAAACTATTTACAAAATAAAACGTAGAAATTATAAAATGAAAAATAAAGAAAAATTTTTAAACCTTATATCAAAACAAGAATGGTCAGAAATATACCATGAAAATTGTCCAAGCAATAAATACAACAAATTTAATCAAATTCTAACTGATAACATAGACTCTTGTTTTCCAATTAAAACATTTATAATAAAACATAAGATTAAAAAATGGACAACCAAAGGAACAATAATATCTAGTAGAATAAAAAGAAAAATGTACACAAATTTCAAACAAAATAAATGCCTTATCTTGGAAAAACAATACAAACATTACAGCAATATATTCAAAAAAGTTATTAAAAAAGCTAAACAATTATCCAATGACATGGAAATAAAGGAATCATCAAACAAGGTGAAAACTGTATGGAATATTATTAAACGAGATACAAATCAAAACTTAAGTATTCAAAGAGAAAATATCACACTTACTATTAATGGAACTATCGTTATAGACAGTAAGGAAGTAGCAAATGAACTCAACAACCATTATATTAATATAGGAATACAATTACCAAGAAAAAATCATCCACTAGAAAATAAATATAAACAGATGCTAAGTAATAAAAAAATCGACACTAGTAAGTCATTGTTTATTGAACCTACCACTGAAGACGAAATAATAAAAATAATAAATTCTTTGAAGAAAACGAAAGCAGTAGGTTATGATGATATATCAACAGAAATATTAAAAGAAACAAAACGATACATATCCAAACCGCTCATGCATATAATCAATTGTTGTCTAGAAGCAGGTATCTACCCAGAATGTTTAAAAATAGCGAAAATTATTCCTTTACTTAAAAAAGGAGACAAAACAGACCCGTCAAACTATAGACCAATATCCATACTATCACCGATTTCTAAAATATTTGAAAAGGTAGTGACAGCAAGATTGGTTTCATATTTTGAAAAGAATAACTTTTTTAATAATAATCAATTTGGATATCGAAAATCTAAATCTACAATAAATGCAATAATCCAACTGACATCAAAAATATTGAATTCTCTAAATAATAAACGTCATTGTGCAGGATTGTATTGCGACCTAAGTAAGGCGTTTGATAGCGTAGACCACCAAATATTACTGGACAAACTGGAATTTTATGGCATTCGAGGTCCCCAATAAAATTTTTTCAAATCATATTTAAAACAGCGAATACAATATGTCGAATTGCAAACAATTAATGAAAGAAACATTTTAGTCAAGACATCATCGGATGAAAAGAAAATGCTATGTGGTGTTCCACAAGGATCTGTTCTGGGCCCACTTTTATTTTTAATCTTTGTAAACGATCTTCCAGATAATATAACAACAAGATATGTGTCTTTATTCGCTGATGACACTAGCTTGATAATTTAAACAGAATCGAAAGAAAACCTGGCAAAAGAAATAAACAAAAGCTTAAATGAACTAGAGGAATGGTTTAAATGTAACAAATTAACACTTAACAAATCAAAAACATGTTATTCAATATATACGAAAAATTCCAACTACCAAAAAAATATTATTATAAAAGATATTAAAGATATTAAAATTGTCAATAACACAAAATTTTTAGGAATTTATATAGATGATAAATTGAACTGGCAGACACATATCGAGCAAATTATAAACAAAATTGCGAGCGCCTGTTATGCTTTAAAAACCTTAAAACCCACAACATGCGTTGATACACTTAAGCAGGTCTATTATGCATACGTAGAGTCTAAGCTCAGATATGGTTTGGAAGTGTGGGGAAATAGCGTAAATATAGAAAAGATATTAATAATCCAAAAGAAATCAATCCGGATTATAGAGGGAGCTAAATTTCGAGACACATGTCGACCTCTTTTTGTAAAGCACAAGATATTAACTGTGATCGCTCTTTATATCTTAGTATCAGCTGTCAATACATTTAAAAACAAAGAAATATTAGAGACGGTGGGGAAAACTCAGAAATATAGTTTAAGAGATAATAAAAATATAAAATTGACTTTACCAAAATGTCTAATGTTTAAAAATAGTCAGCAATACATGAGCATTAAAATTTATAATCAACTGAATAAAACAATCACAGAAACCAGTAACATCCATTTATTTCAAAAGAAATTGAAAGAATACCTTGTAAATAAGCCATATTATAAATTAGACGAATTTTTCGAAAATAAGGATTTTAGCTTTGACAAATAGGCATATTAAGTTTTAACATTACATGTTTTTATTTTTCTATTGTTGACTGCAATTTTTTTTTAATGTAATGATTTTATTTTAAATTATAATATGTTACCACTGTTTTATTTAATGTAATGAATTATTGTAATTTTATGAATATTTTATGCAGCGGAATTTTAATCATGTAAAAAATATGTAAGGGTACAAATGTTATTTTTATTTTTTAAATCTTTGTTTTTATGTTGAATTATAATTTTTTTTATTTCGAATGTTATTTATTTTGTAATTTTATGTCTAACTTTGTTTTATCTTTGATTGGTATTGTTCAAACCTTTGTTAATTTCATGTGTTTAAAATGTTCTGTTTGAAAATTTTATTTCTATGTTGAAATACTTAAATTATTTATTTATCTTAAATACTATTTACTATGCTGTATGGCCAAAAAAGTAAATAAAGGATTTGATTTGATTTTGATTTGATTTGATATGTTTACACAATTTTTCCATACTCTTGGAAACAGATTTATTGCAGGAGGCGACTGGAACGCCAAGCACACCTACTGGGGCTCACGTTTGACCGTAACAAGAGGAAGGCAGTTGAAAATGTCCGTAGACAGAAAACATCTAAATGTATTGTCAACTGGTCAACCAACGTATTGGCCGACAGACTCGAAGAAGATGCCCGACTTACTGGACTTTTTCATCACAATGGGCTTATCTCACCATTATATCAAAGTAGAATCCTGTTTTGACAGCACTTCCGACCATACTCCAATAATTGCCACTCTTAGCAATTTCATTATCATAAAAAAAACTTTTGAAACCTTGCACAACCAAAAAACAGATTGGGAATCATTTAGAGAAGTCTTAAATTAAAAAATCAATCTTAACATACCACTTAAGACACCAGAGGACATTGAACATGCAACCTATTATATAACCAACCTAATTCAATGTTCAGCATGGGAATGCACCCCAACCATTGAATCAAAGATTGGATACGAAAACTACCCACTGGACATACGTGCTAAAATAACAGAGAAGCGCAGACTGCGCCGAGTTTGGCAGGGCAGTCGTCTTACAACTGATAAGACCATATTAAACAGATGCGCTCGCGACCTTAAACTAACCATTCAAAACAGAAAAAACTCCACCTTTAAGGAACATCTAGAATCCCTCTCTGCCACCAGAAATGATGAATATTCATTGTGGAAAGTATCCAAGGAGTTTAACAGACCACTTTTAACATCACCACCGCTAAAATCAACTGGTGAGTCCTGGGCTCGATCCGATGAAGAGAAAGCCGAATTATTCGCAAAATTCCTCGAGAATGTCTTTGTTCCAAATATAGGCGATTCAGACCAGGAAGATGCTATAAACATTGTATTAGCTCAACCATTTCAAATGTGTCCTCCGTTAACTCCCACAACGCCAAGAGAAATCCGAAGAGAAATCAAAGCTCTAGAATCGAAGAAAGCACCAGGGTTTGACCTGATCACATCAAAATTACTTAAGGAACTCCCGAAAAAGGCGATTGTTTTTCTGACCATTCTGTTCAATGGTATAATCAGAACTTCAACTTACCCAGACATTTGGAAAATTTCACAAATTATCATGATCCCAAAGCAAGGAAAGCCGGCTAATGAAGTGTCCTCATATAGACCAATTAGTTTACTACCCATACTAAGCAAACTTTTTGAAAAAATTCTGCAGAAAAGGATAAACGATGTTATACATGAAAGAGAAATCATTCCAAACCACCAGTTTGGCTTCAGAACAAAGCACTCTACCATTGAACAGGTCCACAGAGTCTGCCAAAAGATAAGAAGATCCCTGGAATTAAAACAGTATTGTTCAGCTGCCTTTTTGGATATTCAACAGGCTTTTGACAAAGTATGGCATAAAGGACTCTTGATGAAACTCAAAACTAGCATGCCACACACGATCTACACCATTATTGAATCCTATCTATCCAATAGATTCTTCCAGGTCAAACAAGGTGATGCTCGTTCCAAGTTCTACAACTGTGTAGCAGGCGTGCCACAAGGCTCTGTCCTAGGACCTCTGCTCTACTCGTTATTTACTGCTGATTTTCCAACTACGGAATGTGTCCTGACAGCAACATTCGCTGATGATGTCGCTCTGCTAGCAAGCAACGGGAGCCCCGCTAGGGCCTCTCAAGAACTCCAGAATGAGCTAAATCTGGTTAAGCAATGGCTAAAAGACTGGAAAATCAAAGCAAGTGCAACCAAGTCAACTCATATCACGTTTTCGCTGGGAAATAGTAGCTGCCCCCCTGTCAAACTTGGTGAAGATTATCTGCCTCACAAGGAGTCAGTCAAGTACCTCGGTATGCATCTCGATAGACGTTTGATCTGGAGAGAACATATTACAAAGAAGAGAGACGAATTGAACATCCGCTATAAAAAAATCACCTGGCTCCTTGGCAGAGGCTCCAGTCTGAGTCTAGAGAACAAGCTGCTCATTTACAAGGCCATTCTCAAACCCATATGGACATATGGTATTCAGCTGTGGGGTACCGCCAGCAATTCTAACATCGAAATTCTGCAAAGGTTTCAAAATAACGTGCTCAAGCAGATAGCCAAAGCTCCCTGGTTCACTCGGACTACTGAAATACACGAACATCTTGAGATTCCTACGGTGAAGGATGAAATAAGAATGGTCTCTACCAAATACAAAACCCGACTTAATAACCATGTCAACGTACTTGCATCAAACCTACTAATCCCAGATCACAAGCAACGACGACTTAAAAGATATGACATACTGGATCTTGACAACCGGTTCTGATTGATCTAAGTATGGAGGAAGGTCTAATGTTATTGGACATGTTTGACCTACAAAACCACGCACACGCAAGAGATCTGATTATAGTCTGAAGACTGATCGCAGATGGACGTACCATTAAAAAAAAAAAAAAAAAAAGTCTGGGCGTTTACTTTGAGTGGTCGCATGATGGGTCTACGACCAGTGTTTCCCAAGATATAACGAAAACAAATTTTGACATGACAGGCAGGTAGATCAGGTCGGGACGATTACATTGAGTGGTCGCATGATAGGTCTATGACCAGTGTTTCCCAAGATATAACGAGAACAAATTTTGACATGACAGGCAGGTAGATCAGGTCGGGACGTTTACTTTGAGTGGTCGCATGATGGGTCTACGACCAGTGTTTCCCAAGATATAACGAAAACTAATTTTGACATTCCAGATAGTTAGATCAGGTCTGGGCGTTTACTTTGAGTGGTCGCATGATGGGTCTACGACCAGTGTTTCCCAAGATATAACGAAAACAAATTTTGACATGAGAGGCAGGTAGATCAGGTCGGGACGATTACATTGAGTGGTCGCATGATAGGTCTATGACCAGTGTTTCCCAAGATATAACGAAAACAAATTTTGACATGACAGGCAGGTAGATCAGGTCGGGACGATTACATTGAGTGGTCACATGATAGATCACATTAAAAAAATTCTTTGATTACCCACTCATACTCATATCCACTCCAAAATAAACCAGAATGAAAAAGGACGCCCGTACAAGGTTAATTCACCTACACGTGCGACGCGCGGCATGGCGTCAATTGCCCGCTTATGAAGTTTGGTAGTTAATTAAATTATCGATTGAAAATGCAATTATTCAATTGTTAAACAGAAATAAATATTATCTGAGTTTACTTATCGATGATACATTATTACATGTGCCTTTGTAACTTTCGTATCGTATTTTATGCACCCTGTTACTACGCAACAAGGGCATTTTCGACTCAACATCACTCTGCAGTGGTCCGCAGACAACTGAGTCGCGTTGGCCCTAAAACGATTATTTTAGGGCCAACGTACTGGTGCCATTAGTCGTGCGCGTTGACCGGGTCCTTACGAAGTAATATATAAGTCAATGTTTTTGACATTCAAATTTTCAATGAATGAAAACTTACCTATAGGAAGACAATGCACCTATTCAGTGTTGATATTCCAAAAATAATAACTAACCAATCTTATATGCGATAGGCACACTAAACACAAACCAGCCTATCTTTGCTGGCGGAAGGCCACAATCTATCCCCAGATTTTGCTGGCTCACGGTTATTCTGAATCGATTTGTCACACACTTTTTTTTTTATGAAAAACAGGTATGGGGGCTGTGCTGAGGACCAAAGGTGCTCAGATAAGCCAAAAACACTTAGCCTCGCGAAACCACGCTCAGCAAGGCACCATGCCAGCGGCATGCCACTGACAGCCCTATGCCAAAAAACAACTTTGTTCTATTAGCAACATGTTTTGTCAGGGGGCAGACAAAATATCTTTCCATACAGTCATCCTGCAAACCAAACAGTCTATGCCAAACAAAAAATTATGGAATGCACTGGCTGCTGAGGTATTTCCCCAAACGAACAAAATAAAAAAATGTAACTAAGCTCAAATAAAGCAGACGTTACATGGCATGGTAAGAAAAGAAAGAAAAGTTCACCCACTCGTATCCAACCTGTGTTCTTTGACTAAAGAAGACTGCAGGCGTCGAATATAGGCTTAATTTAAATAAAAGGAGTGCGATTACTTAGCGGCGGCAACGGTGGCCGTATCGAACACGTCGTCGTCTTCCGCCTCGCTGCTGCTGTCCTCCGCGTCCGACACCGCCGACTCCGCCGAGTCGTAGTCACAGTTGTCCACGTCGTCTTCAGAGTTCGGCTGCACACAACACGGGTGGATATAGAGTATAATATTCCCACTAACAATGCGATTCAATAAGAAATGGATAGGATCATCGCCATTCAAACTGCTAAAACCCTCACTTCACTTCACAAACCTCAGTACTTTGCCGCGGTGTTGCGCGCACTTTCACTCGCGAATTCGAGTGAAGTTAGTCACGAGGCCTGTGTTATTCTTATTTGAATCCCGTTGTAAATATTTTACATCATGCTGTTTTCTGGAAATTTGGGTAAAGATAAATAAAATGAAAATATATTTACCAACCAAAAATTAAATCCAAACAACAAATTCGGGTTATGGCCTAGGAGAGCGGGGCGTTGCATCTCACGTCAGGTCATGTGTTCAATCGACGTCCTATTCACGCAATACTCTCTCTCTCTCTCTCTTTCCGAGTTGTATTTGTGCATTTCGTCATGAATGCGAGCTGTTCTATGTTTAGGATTCCTTGATGTTTACGCATATACAGTGTAAAAGCTTACTACTTTCCGACGATGCGGACATCATCAGGATCGCGGAGCGACCACGAGGACCTCTAACGCGTCGCCCAGTCAGAAGTCAACTAAAGGTCGTCCGCTACGGAGATTGTAGCTTGTAGGGTAGGTTCAGCTACAGATGCACAGATTAGTAACACAGGACGTCGTAAGGCGATGAAATTATCTGTGCAAACTAAGCTCACTTACGCCAGTGAGGGCAGCTGAACCCTTGTTTTGCTATCTTGTGCCAGTACTGAAGTGCTGAAGAAGTAAGCTTTTCCACTGTATTTTCGTGAACATCCAGTATTATGTCGAACAACAGTAATAATCTAAATAAACATGTTTAGGAATCTATTTAAAGCCGTAGATCCCCATCCTCCTACACTAACTTAAAGTTAACCAACCCACCTTGGTGAGCAGGAAGGAGAGCATGCTGCACTGCGGCGGCACGAACTGCTCGCGGTACGTCGGCCGGCCCTCCTTGATGTTGCTGTTGATGGCGGCGCACGGCGCCGTCTGCCCGAGCAGGCGCATGTTGAGCCGCGCCCGCTGCGCGCGCAGCGACGACCACACCGACGTGCCCTCCGCGCGCTCCAGCGTAACCGGCTTCACGACCTGCCCCACACGATTACCACACTTCGGTGACGCTTGGCTCAGGTCACCTTTTTCCCTAAAATATGGTTAAGAGAGGCAATGGCTGTACCATAGATGAATGAAGACCTAGATGTTTCACCAATAGGTCAATGGTAAAGGAACGAACAATAGAAGGTACAACTGCATGGAAACGTTTATGGCTATAGAAATGGGATGGCGCCGCTTTTGTACCTAGAATTTGCAAAGTGCACATAGTGCTGTACAAATATAGGATTCATTCATAGATGAATAATAAAATTTGGTTTCAAAGTTGGAAAATATACAATTTTGAATCGATACACACATTGTTTGACAACACATAAAACCAAAGGACTTTTTAATATAATTAAAGCAGTGAGCTTGATAACTGAGCCATCTATTGGTACAAACACTCTTTTTGTTGTGATCAATTGAATTAAAGTCAATATCTTAGTTATACGTTTATTGCAACGGAGGGCCGGTTTGCTTAACACATATTGTATGAAACTTCCGTCACTGTGGCGGTGGGCGATCCATTACACCAGTAAGTAATTATTAATCCATGGCTGTACCATGATGTTGTTGATGGGACTGTACCAATAACTCATCGTGGCAAATCCTTTTGTAACAACTCGCCAAGAATATGCTCAGTCTACACAGGTAAAGGTACACGTATGGTAGTGGGACTCATATCCTGTCAATGTTAAGCTTAATGTTTGCAGACACTTGTCTTCTAGGCCTCACTGAGACCCCACTCTGCAGTGGTGCCTCATTTTAATCGAAGGAAAGTCAAACATATTGTATGCATTTGACGGATGGTATCGACAGTGAATCTATATTTATATTTGTCTAGAAAATTTTTGAACCCATTAACTGTTTTGGCAAGCTTTCTGGGTTGCGTTTGTTAGATTCTGTCTAAAATTACTAAATTATTTGATGTAACTTAATGAAGAATTATGTTATAATTTACAAACTATTAATTTAGATTATTCATATTGACGTTTAGAGACAGCTTGAGAAGTAGAAGTACTTATATTGAATTGTGATTCATGCTGAATGTGACTGAACATCGCACAAGTGAGATCGCGGTTGGAGGGGGTAGAACAGAGCCTAAAAATAGATTATTCCGTTCAGCAACGGGCCATCATATCTCGTCCGGTACACATTTACACTGGCTCTGTCTACTCCCTACAAACGAAAACTAAGATAAGTATAAACTAAGATATATGATTGTGGTTCAAGTGTGCTGAAAATTAAAGCGATACTTGGTTATTGTTTGTTCCCAAATAAAAGTCTTTAGTTTGCACGGTTTTATGGTTTCATTCACTAAATCCATTTCTTTGGACTTAGTATCAATTTATCTTATTTCTGAATAACTAAAGATTACTACCTACAGTATTATATAACCTTATTTTAGTTAACACGTTCGTAGTAGGGCCCCTGAATGTTTTTCTTTTGGCTAAAAGATAAAACAATTGGTCACCGGCGGTTGCGCGGTGGTGAGCAGCCGCTTGACGCCGCCCCCGAAGAGCCGCGCGTGCGCGGGCTGCGCGGGCCGCACGGCCGCCAGCCGGTAGAGCAGGTGCGCGTCGCGCGCGGCCAGCGCGTAGCCGAGCAGCGCCAGGTACACGGCGCAGAAGGACTCCGCGAGCAGCACGGCGAGCCGCGGCGCGTCCTCCTCCTCGGCGGCGCGCGACGCGAGCCCGCGCAGCGACCACACGCCTGCACGTGTCATATCACAACATTACAACTTAGTTCATGCACCACTTTCTTTATCATTAAGAGTTGGATGAGTGCATTTCGTCACGAATGCAAGCTGCTTTATGGTTCGGAGTCCATCGTCCCCTTCCCCTACTAGGTGGTAGGGTATAAGCCCGCTCGGATTGTACTACACACACGGTGAATAGATGGTCGAATAGCAGCTTAATCCGTCTTTTCCATTTAGTTCAGGGAAGGTTCTGGCATGGCACCTAATTTCTTAAACGATACGATGTATTGGGATATGCCAGTGGGTGTGGTATTAGCCATATATGTCTGGATGCATAAAAAAACATTTTTTCACTTAGAGAGCGGCCACTGCAAAAGAACCTAGCATACGCAGCGACTACAACCACAGAACCTTCTGTTTATGAGCACAGCTACATTGCACTGGATGGTAAACACGGAAGTCACCTGGCCATTTGTTTGGTGGTGTGGTGACTAGAAGTGGTTCGTCGCTCGAGTATCGCCGCTGCCGGTGTCCCATCAGGTGTGAGTTGTGTTGAGACATGCCGCTAAGTTTCGCCAGTGACTCCATACCACCGGCGCTGTAACATTATCCATACGAAATAAGCAGCTATTAAAACGAAAGTGTTGTAATGGGAACCGCTTCACGTATCTTTTGGAAATTAAAATAATCTTTCTGTGGAGTGGGGTTGCAACTGTTGGATAAGAGAGAATTGTGAGCCAGAACCATGGTCATAGCAAAAACTCTGGTTGTCTCAACTTCAAATACAAACATCCGAAAGCACTTCCATCCTAAGACAATGTTTCAAACAAAGACAAGTGACTAAGTGAACTACCATTAGAAAAAAAAAAAACGTATAAACATGAAAAGTGATAAACTATACTTGAACATGATTTAGACACATCAGCCTAGGCTACCTGTCTAATATAAAATAAATACCTAATGCCCAAGACCATAACAGAGCAATAACAACAATAATTTTAATAAAGAATAGAACAAGATAATATTTTGATAAACATTAAGTAGGTTTGAGATGGTTTAGCGATGCAAGATGACAAAAAAATTACGAAGCTAATAACCATGACCTTATAAGTCATGAGTTTCTTAAAGATGCATGTATAAAAAAATTAAGCCTATACAAGAAACGCAAGGTGTACCATCCTTAATTTCTGTCCAGCCTTCCGAAAAAACAGCATACGCATGTAATCATGGTTCTCACTTTTGCTGCAGCTGCGTGTGCTTGAGGCTGAATGTGTCCGAGTCGCAGAGGCTCTGGTAGATGCAGGCCGAGAGCGCGACGGCGAGGTCGCGCAGCGTGTACAGCGCGCAGCACGACGCGCCGCCGCCACCGGGGACGCCGAGCTCGCCTATCGTCATCAGCATGTCGTGCGCTTGCGCCTGATCAGTGAAGCAATAACCGCATTTCATATTTTGAGAGACAGAGGGGAAGAGCAGCAAAGATGATGTATTCAGAATGTCCCCTCCAGGTCCTCAATAACAACATTTACTTAAAAGATGAATCAAATAATGCGAAACCACATGGCTTTAGTTCAGTCAGGTCAAAGGTTTTCTTCTCGAAACTAGAATATTGTGAAGTTCCTAAAGTTCACAATAATGTCCCCACCAGGGATGCCAACATAAGTAGTGCGATTCGACAAGCTGGGTAAAAAGCACCTTTGAACGTGGTTGTGTTCTCGATGGGTGACCGTTTTCAACCTTTGAGACTGACCGTGGTTCGCATTCCACGTAAAACTTTAGGTCTCCTACTTACTAGGTGGTAGGGTTAATCCCGCTGATAATTAATATCATATAAATATAATTAATCAGTCGAAACAGAATCCTCGACAACACTTTCTTGCCAACAGAGTAGTAGAATCTTGCAACAGTCTTTCCAGTGAAGTTGTAAATGCTCTCTCCGTAAATTCCTTCAAAAATAAACTGATCATCTAAAACATAAAAAATAAATATTGCATCAGCTTAAATCTGCTAGCCTATCAATAATAGGTTATAATATAATATAATAATATAATCAATAAATTAATAATGATTGCCCAGTTTATTTTTTAAGGAATTTACAATGAAGGTATTAACAAAGAAATATGTTACAAAAATATTCATGAGCAAAGGGGGTTATTTAATACATAATCTGTTTTTAACCTTTTTACTATTGCTCTAATAAATACAGCATTGAGCACCTGCAGATGTCGCACCGGGTCCGCCACGACAGTCTTGTTGGCGGCGACGGCGGCGGCGAGCAGCGGCAGCGTCGTGGGGAAGGGCAGCGGCGACAGCAGCTGCTGGTGCTGCATGTCCTGCCCAAGCTCTTGCAGCAGCAGGATCAGCTCCATGCGCACGGACGCGAGCCCACCGCCGCCGGCGCCCTGCAGCGAGCAGTACGAGAGCAGCGTCCGCACCAGGGTCTCGTTCGCTGTTGCCATATTTTATATTTAAAGTCAGCACGGCCATTGAGCGGCTCGTATCCTAGTGGCGCGGGGACTGGCCTAGCGTACCAGAGGTCTGGGTTCAATGCCGACATGCGGCAATGAAAAATTGTCAGTGTTTTCCATCCAGTTCAATGTAGCCGCATTGATAAAAGGAGTCCTGGCAAGGCACATAATTCCTTAGGGAATTTGGTGTATTGGGCTAATATCATAACGGTAGTTCTACCCGTCGCATAAAAAAATAAAGAAAAATTCCTAAAAAATATTGATGTACATATTAGAAAGCGTTCAGAGACGGGCTATTAAAGTACCATCTGCACTAAAGAACAAACCTTATGGAATTCAACTTCGAGCACTAGGGTTGAGCGGTCTTCATTTGTCTATGGTTGAGCACTTTGCAAAAAGGTAGAGAAAGAGGAGATCTTACTTGTCACTTGTAGTCAGACTCGGTTTCCACACTTGAGCCATTGTGGCGTATTTTGTGTTGATCTTATAGAGTCTATTAAGATTTTGATTGGCTACTATAATATACCCAAGCTAAAGGAAATATACTCACACCACAAAAACCGTGCTTGGTGAAAAAGACCCTAAGTGTTGCGATATAAACGCATCAGCGAAAGCTGCTTGTGCGCGACACTTCGGCGATCGCTCTCCGAAGTTAAGCAACGCTGGGTCCGGTCTGGTCTTGGATGGGTGACCATTCGACCGTTGAGAGAGGCTGGCCGTGGTTCGGATTCCACGTTAAGCTGTAGGTCCCCTTCCTTACTTACTAGGTGGTAGGGTTTATCCCGCCCGGGTTGGTACCATCGCATTGGATAAACGATGGTCGAAGCGGCAATGAAAATTGTCCGTGTTTTCCATCCAGTTCAATGTAGCCGTGCAATATAAGGAAAGTCCTGGCATGGCACCTAGTTCCCATGTGGTGTGTTGGGCTAATACCATGACAGAACTTGTGGTATAAGCCATCCATGTCCAGTCACATAAAAAAAAAATTAATATGTATTAATTATGTCGCTGGCAATCGAATATTTCAACTGTTGCCCGTACCTCATTATTTTAAAATGGGTGTCACGCTTAAAAGAGCCGAGTCAGTAACCGTAGCTCCGACAACTGCGACCTGAGGAGATTCCGTAAGCAGAGGGGAGTCACGACCAACCTTGCAGCCAGCGCTTCCTTCGCACGGCGCGCTGCACCTTCGCCTCGAAGTCGGCCTTCTCCTGCACGAGCAGCTGGTGCAGCGTGGGGCGCTCGCCCGGCGCCACCATATCCGGCTCGGGCAGCAAGTGCTCCTCGCCGGCGCCGCCCGTCGCGTAGCCGCACAGCCGCCGCAGCGCCTCCACCTCGCGCTCGAGCCATATGTACAGCTGGTAGCGCAGGTGCCCGCCTGCAAACCGTCCGTCTTTCAGCAATGCCATCGTGGAGGTGAAGAATTATTGAGAAATAACTTCCATACAACCGGCCTTGCGACTTACAACATTATATCGCCGTCCGTATACATTTGTAGCGCAGTGATGAAACGGAGAAAAATCCAATTTGAAGTCTCCCAAATTGGTAAACTGATAAAGATAAGAATTTTTTTTCAATAAACCAGATGGCCGTTACGTCATTCTTCATTTGTAATGATGTATTCAGCGAAAGCTGAAACCAAAGAATATATGCCGAAACAAAGGCCAAATTCCTCCGGGGGCACAATTGAGGTGTCGACACTTTTTTAGTTCCATCCGTTCTCCTGTTATTTATTCACCTCCATGGATGCCATAGAATAAATATGGGTATAAGAAGCGACGTCTGTGTGTTATGGTCATTATTTTTAAAATGAACATTGCCAACCAAGCTCACACGCGCCGCACAAACACATCTTGCGTGTGTGAGATGCCAAGGTAAAAGAGGAGGGAGACAAAATGGCCTTACTAAAGTATCGAGCAAGCATCCGTTAAATTACCCCTCTATTTAAATTGTTGAATATGTTTAACCAAACATATAATATTGTGCACTTACCATCCACTTCAAATCCCGTGGCCAACGTGCTCAGTTCCTCCATCAGAATCTTCAGGCACGCCACGAACTTCAGCTGCTGCGCCATGATGTCCACCGGCGGTGGTGCTTTACTCTTCGCATCCTTATCCTCGGTGGTTCCGTTCATTTCTTTGGTATCCGTCTTGGAGTCTAGCTTCATTTCGAGAGGAGGAGTCGAGGAACCCGAGCTGTGGAGCAGTAAACCATGGGAACACGATGAGGAATGTGTGAAAATATTGAAATTAGATGTAGTAAAGTACTGAAGAAGAAACCAGACGAGGAAAGACTAAAAGTGCTTACGCTGACAACCTCGGAACAACGCAGAGAAACCTCACAGAAACATACAAGATTCTCAATGATTATTACGACTGTCCAGAACTGCAGAACCTCTTCACTAGAAACACAAATAGTCATCCCCGAGGTCATAGCCTAAAGCTCAATGCCACTGTCAGCTCAACAAACCTGAGACAACACTTCCTGTCGAATAGAGCAGTGGAAATGTGGAACAAGCTGCCAGAAGATGTCGTTCAAGCACCCACCACCAATTCTTTTAAAAACAGGCTTGACAAACACCCAAAAACACTAAACTAAAGTAACCGTAATAACATAGCACCAGTGAACCCAGACATGAACACATCAGCATAGGCTGCTCGGTCATCAAATAAATAAATCAATAAAAATTTGGTACAATCGCATTCTATGATCCGTCTTCTATTGTCCGTGTTTTCCATCCAGTTCAATGTAGCCGAGCAATATAAGGAAGGTCGTGGCATGGCACCTAGTTCCCAAGTGGTGTGTTAGGCAAATATCTGACGGTCAGTTCGGTATTAACCATCCATGTCCAGTTAAATAAAAAAAATATCGGTGGGTGTGGTATTAGCTATCCATGTCTAATTACATAAAAAATAATTTATTAGTTTGGTATTATGAAGAAGAGGAAACCAAGCGAATACAGCTATTATAAATTGTTAACAATCTTTAAATATCTGCTGATATCACTGAACTAACTCACTCTTTATCCTCGTCGTCGTCGTCCCACTTCAGTTCTAGCTCATCGTCTTTGGTTTTGCTAACGGGTGCTCCCCAGTCCATATCCGACGACCCCCAGTCTGTTGTCTCTGCTTTTGGTGGCTCTATGACTACAGGCGCCGACACTGAAACACAAATTAAGGCATCGCCATTGGAGCAAACTCATCAGCAAACAGACTGGATAAATCATTTATTTATAAGAGATGTTTTTAACTCCGACTGGAAACTATGCACAGTGGTATTCCTAATCTGATATTACAATGTTTTTCTAGAAGCGCAGGGAATCTAATAAATGTATTTTGAAAGCAATTACTTCGATAACTAAAAAGAACGAAATTCAATCTTACTCAAATCTGACATTGCATTAATATTTTTCGATCTTAAGGTGGCCCTTCCCGGCGGGACTTTGTGACTGTGCTATTGCGCGCTGGGACCTTCTCTGTTTCATAGAAAAAGACAGGCTCCATGATGAGGAGGATGCAACATGTCCACAAAGCAGACAATGCGCATAGTGTTTGATTTGGTAAGATTTAGGAACATTTTAATTACAAAACGACTTATAGCTAAAAGTTAATCACGACAGCTGTACTCAAAAATCAAACAAAACCCAAATTGATTATAAATCGTCATGAAACAAGTTAGGTCTGATGACCAATCTTTTGAAGATGTTTTTATTTTATCGTGCGAAAAAAACCAACTTTCAGACCTTATAACATAGAAATCAAGCACTATTTTACAATACCAACAAACATCAAAGATCTAGTGCGATCAAGTAAAGCTGATTTGAGTACAATTTTGGATCTCTGACAAGAAATATGCGCACATCATCTTCTTTCCACGTTTGTATGTGGTGTTGAGCGGGAAGGCGTCTCCCTCACCGCCTACGCCACGACTGTACCTGCCCAGTCCAGCTGCCCCGTGTGTATCTGGCTGCAGGCGTGGTCCGGCGCGTCGGGGGTGCGCGGGTCGTCGTCGCGCACGCGCGCCGGCAGCTTGCTCAGCACCTCGAGCGCGAGCGCCGGGCAGCCCGCCTTGAAGTGGCCGTGCGCCGTCTGGAAGTAGAGCCGCCGCTCCACACGCGTAATGCCTTCCTCCGGCTCCTGCATTAACGCCATTCCTCCGCCCTGCAGATCACAAAAATGACAATAATAATTAAAATGTTAACAAACCAGTCGAGGCTACAGATCTTCGACCGGTGAGCATGTGCCAAAAGTGCAGCATTTTTATGCCGCTGACTAGAATATATTATAACATATGCATTCATTTTGGTTGCAACTGTCACAGCCTTGATATTCTGTGGCAGTTGTCAGTTGGTCACTTGGTACCAACCCGGGCGGGCTTAACCCTACCACCTAGTAGGGGAACAGGACCTACAGTTTTACATGTCAGCCTCAGTGGCCCAGTGGCGCGACACTTCGGCGATCGCTCTCCGAAGTTAAGCAACGCTGGGTCCGGTCTGGTCTTGGATGGGTGACCATTCGACCGTTGAGAGAGGCTGGCCGTGGTTCGGATTCCACGTTAAGCTGTAGGTCCCCTTCCTCACTTACTAGGTGGTAGGGTTTATCCCGCCCGGGTTGGTACCATCGCATTGGATGAACGATGGTCGAAGCGGCAATGAAAATTGTCCGTGTTTTCCATCCAGTTCAATGTAGCCGTGCAATATAAGGAAGGTCCTGGCATGGCACCTAGTTCCCATGTGGTGTGTTGGGCTAATACCATGACAGAACTTGTGGTATTAGCCATCCATGTCCAGTCACATTAAAAAAAAAAAAAAACATGGGTTCCGAACCATGGAACAGCTCGCATAAGTAACGAAAAGCACTAATCTAACTCAGAAAGAGAAATAAAGTGGTGCATGACCGGGGTGAGGCCAGCAACTCTCTCCTCTAGGCCCTAGACCACGAGCTCCACAATAGTACGAACAATTCATTTCTTAAAAAAACCGGCCAAGTGCGAGTCGGACTCACACACGAAGGGCTTCATCCTATCGTATAAGGTTTAATAAAATCACGTTGTTTGTATGGAAGCCCCCTTGAATTTTTATTATTTATTTTTATTATTATTGCCTATCTGTTGATATAATGGCAAAATAAATACACACTCTGTGAAAATTACAGCTGCCTACCTATTACGGTTCATGAGATACAGCCCTGTGACGGACGGACGGACACAGCGGAGGATTAATAATAGGGTTCCGTTGGCAACCCTAAAAATGATTTAACTAAGGACGTTCATCATTGCACAGTGACTGCACTAACGGGCGCGGCGGTGGCGCGGTGCGTGCGCGGGTGCGTGCTCAGGTACACGTAGAAGTTGAAGACGCTCGGCGTGGGCTCGGCGTCGCGCGCGGCGTGCAGGCGGCCCGCGGCGCTCGTGAGCAGCGTGTCGAGCGCGGCGCCCGGTCGCCGCAGCTCCCAGAGCGCCATCGACCGCACAAACGGGTCGGGGTGCGCCCGCTCCAGCTCCATTTCGCCGTCCTCCGTCTCACCTCTGCGGACATCCATCTTCTATTATAAGTCTGGTCACTTTTTCGTTTTGATTGGTAACCCTTTTTACTCACCCCCAATTATTGATTGATTGAAAATTCTTTATTACGCCACAAAAAAAAACAATTTACAAAGAAAGTATAGTGCAATAACAACATAAGTGGGGCGCAAAGGCGGGCTTATCCCTCGAAGAGATTTCTTCCAGCCGACCTTTGGGTGTTTGAGAAGTTCAATAGGTATATATTCGTAGGTAGTGGCGGTAGGTTTGGTTTGTTAGTTTGAGTATTAACCTAAAACTAAGTAATCATTTGGTACATACATACATACATTAATTATGTAATAAACTTACTTAAACATATTTTAACAATAAACCTACATATATAACATGTATTATATAATTATTTATTAATATATATTAATATCACTGTAATAGATGCATAATGATGTCGACATTTTTTTAAAGCTAAGCGAAGGAATTATTTTTAACTACCTGGCTCCGCTGGCTTCGATGTAGTTTTGGACTGATGTCAGGCCAAATTATTTCCAATATTATATAAGTTCCCCATACAAACTTTCATCCCCTATTTCACTCCCTTTGAGTTTAATTTTCGCCAAAAAAGGCAGCCTATGTCCATCAAACCCCTTGGCTATTATGCTGTAATGTTAGGTATATTGTTGTATTGTTGCATGAATAATCTCTAAGTTCCAGACTATCTCTATACCGAAATTCATCAAAATTGGTTCAGTGGTTTAGGTGTGAAGACGAAACAGACAGACAGAGTTTCTTTGGCATTTATAATATTAGTATGGTTAAAACTGGACACGGATCAATACCACCCCTACTGTTATCATCGAGTTAAATAAATAAATTATGGCTTTGTCAAAACAACAAACCATTTAAAAAAAATAAACTGTGCATTTCACCCGAGGATCTCAGTCATCAGCAGACGTTTGAGGCTCTCTTGTGCGGGGCTGTCAGTCTCATACAGACGAGCCACAACCATCGCCAACTGAAGGTCTCCTAACCGCGTCAGCAGGACCTGTCAATACACCCAGTCACTACATGTTTATTGTTTATTCATCATCCATAGACAGTACACTGCACTCGGATGTGTCATATTTTATCATTAGCTTTGCACGCGAGGCCAATTTCTTGGTACCAGCTATATCAAAAGTGCAGTGAAGGTACATTGATACCGCGATCGGATGGAGTCTGATGACTCTGACGTAGTGAACTGACTGCCAGTTAGATCGGCCCATTATAGCAAAAAGAGCAAATGTTCAACACAACCCAAACACCGTGCTTCAACAATATAAAATCTTGTTGACTGTCCCATTAGCTGACTAACCCCTGTTTTTACCACCTCCAGTTACCTGAAATCCGATAAGTAACTTTCGATTACATTGCATATTTACATGGTGTACCTGAAAGATAACTTTGCAACTAGAGGTTGTGGAAATGGGCGTAAGTGCAAGCCTCTTAGTTGAGATTTTATCATACATATTTTAGCATTTAGCATTCGTCATACTGTTGATAAAAAGACCAAAACTCATCAGTACTTCCTCCGTCCGTCCTGACGACAATCAATGTCAATGACGACGGTATTTACCTCAAGAGCGTCCTTCAACGCCCCACCGAGCAGGAAGAAAGCGGCAGCGTGCTCGAATCGCTGCTTGCCGAGCAGAGCGAATGCGTTCTTGAGGGCTGCCTTCCGCCACCGCTCTTCGGTGAAGTTGTTCGCAAAGAACTGGAGAGAGGAGTTTTATTATACACTTTTGTGATCTGAAAAACAATGTCCATTAGAGCCGATTGTCAACCCAAAGACAAAAAGAGAACCAATTTACTTGTGGGTTAATTGTTACAGGATTACTCTAGATATTGACCAAATTTTGGTGACTTATTGAAAGGGCTAAGGAAGGTCGATATGGATGGAGATTTTAGAGCGAAAATATCTTTATTGCGCATTACAGGAAAGAGCAAATCTGGCATGAGGGAATAATTGACTAAGTGCTAATGTTGTACAACTTGGTTTTCTAAAAAGAACTGAAGTTAGAAAGCACAGACTGTTCCAACAGAAGCTTCAAAAGCAGTTTAGCAGCCTAATTGAATGCATTTTTTTTTTAAATTGGAGCTGGTTTGGTTTAGTTTTAATGAATGTTCACGGAGTTTCTTAATGGTGCTCATTGTGCACATTGAATGCATGAAGGATATGTTCAGTGAGACCGTTATTGGCTGCGACTTCAATGGCCGCACGTTGAACTTACGGCGGTCATCTTTTCGTCCCGCCGCGACCGGAACAGCCCCCACAGGAGTGCCTTTTTCCTCATGGCGAGGTAGTAGAGCGCGGCGTCCATGGGGTCCTGGTTGGCCTGGTACGCGGCGCGCGCGAGCCGCTCTATGCACGTCCGCAGCAGCTCCTTGCCGCGCACCCACCAACCCACACCTGCACCGCGCATTTACAAATGAAATATAGTTATGAAACCATACACAAAAAATCATCACAAAAACCACACTATTATACAACAGGTTGATTCGTCACTTCAAATACGAAACCCCTTTGCTGATTGTGATTTTTTTTAAATGACACTACTCCAGGATTGGCTGTTAAAAATACTGCAGTTTGAATAAGGAGATACAACAAGTAAGCAGAATGTTGGCATCCCTGGTGGGGAACACACCTTCACACAATGCGGAACAGGCAGTGAAAGCACTCATTATCGGTCAACATTCCAAAAACAAGAACCCCCGATCTTCTAGACCGGTAAAAATGGAATCAACTCCCTGCTGAGGTATTTCCTACAAAGTGCGACCTGGGATCCTTTAAACGTGGTATGAAGAGGCACCTGGCCGGCCGGCATGGATTTTGCAGCCCCCCTGAAAGTTCGAAAACCGATAGGCGTCGTCGGACACCTTAAGAGGTCCTAACAAAAACTGACCAAGTTCCCGCATGCTCGCCCAGCGCGGCTGCCCCTTTGCGTAGCCCGGCACTAGCGCCAGCAGCTGCTCGTGCGAGTCCGAGTGGAACGCCCACACGACGTTGCAGGTGCCGACGCCGCTGCGTTGCAGCGCGCCGCGCTGCGCCAGCGGCAGGCAGCGCAGCAGGTAGCCGTAGTGTTTCATCGCCAGAAGGAATCGGAGTCCACAATCGTCTAGAGCATCTGAAAAATTTTTGCATGTAAAATTGTTGATGTTTGCCACTGATCCGAAGAATCTTGAGTGGGGTAAATAAAACCACCCAATCTGTATAGAGATAAAAAAGATCCTTAATTCGGAACAGATTATTAGGTGTAATGACAATGGTAGGAGTGGCAATTCCTTTTCCCCTAGACTGGCTAGCTTCAAAAGTTAGTTATAAAGAACAAAGTAATTTTCCCGGAGACGGTGGACAATCTCCATAGATAACTTATTTTGACTGGTGTGCCAAAACCACATGGACGTTCAAATATGGATTGACTATTTAGTATAAATAAATATGATTGAATTATTTCCAAACTAAGCATGTTTGTATCGGTAATGTAGCTTTCAGATGCTCACAGGGTAGCTTCCAGAGTTTATTGAAAAAAATAAATGTTTGTGAAATACCACAAAGTTGACTATTTCGACGCTGAATTCGTTTTTGGCACTCGGCCAGCACGCACCGGGCTGGATCCCATCGCCGTGGAGGTTCTCCTTGGAGACGGCGCCGCGCACGTCGATCGCGAACCGGTCGGCGAAGTCCGTGTCGCACGTGGAGACAGTGTCGGCGAGCGCCAGCAGGTGCATCTGGTCGAGCGAGCTCAGCCCCGGCAGGTGCGTGTGCGTGAGCAGTCGCGAGAGCACGCGACCTGACGGGGAAACATTACGCATAAGTCGCCAAGACATTGAAATCCTGCCATTGTAGTAAATACTTCCACACTTTGATGCTTGGGAACTTTTGAATTTTAGAACTAAGGATCGTTTCTCAACTGTTGAAATGAAAATATGCTTTATTGCTTACAACTATTACATAGTATGCAAAGGGGAGCTCATTGCCAAAGGTAATCTCTAACAGCTTACCTTAATATTACAAAATATATTAAGAGGTAGTAAGAAATATTAAATTACTTAAAAATAAGCACCATAATCACACTTAGAAAACATTAGATAACTTAAGACTACACAAACAGAAAATAATTGATTAATTTAATTGTTATATTAAGCAATCAAGTACCAAGATTTTAATTTTACCTTAAAAATAGATAAAGAAGCACTTTCCCTAATAGTATGAGGCAATTGATTCCACAATCGTGCTGAATGAACTGTAAAAGAACCCAAATAAGCAGTGGAATAATGTGACGGAATAAGGAGCAGGAGATGATCTGCAGACCTAAGTGGTACACCATGAAAAGAGAGATATTTAAGCGTTCTTTAAGATAAAGTGGGGATTTGGGATCATTAAGGATTGAGTAAAGAAGAGAGAGAACATGCATATTACGCCTCTGGCGAATATTAAGCCATTTTAGTTTCGCACGATAGGTGGATATATGATCAAACTTCCTCAAACCAAAGATATAACGAATTTCATGATTAAGCAAGCGATCTAGTTAGTCCAGAAGCTCCTCGTTTAGGTTAAGATCCCAGATGTCACCATAATCTAATATAGGATGAATTAGCGACTGAACCAACTTGATTTTTGTTTCGATTGGTATGAGGCGATTGAGACACCAGAGAGTATGCATGGCTCCATATTCCTGCAAACCTGACCCGTATGATAACCCCAAGATAGTGACTTGTCAAGGAAAATAGTTAAATTTTTAACCCTTGAACTAGAGGGTATAGTAATACCATTGTATTGGATAGGTGGGAGATTACTCTTATCAATCTTTGCCAAGAGCTTGGCGCTACCAAGACCTCTTCCTGATCTTTGTGTTTTCCTGCAAGCATTTTTTTTTCTGACCTACATTGAAGTACCATCCTGAATAGTGTTTTTTTTTTAGCTAGACATGGATGGCTAACCAAACTGACCGTCACTAACACAACTCATGAGACCATGCTAGGACATTCCTTATTTTGCTCGACTACATGGAACTAGATGGAAACACGGACAATTTTTATTGCCACTTCGACCATCGTTCATTCAATGCGGCAGGATTAATCCTACCACCTAGTAAGTAAGGAAGGGGACCTACAGTTTTGCGTGGAATTTGAACCACGGCCAGCCTCAATGGTTGAAAATGGTCACCCATCCAGAACCCAACCGCTCACAGAGGTGCTTCACCCAGATTAACGAATGGCAAGGCGTCGCACCACTGGGCTAGTGTATCTGAATATAGACTAAAATGAATTTGTCCAGACAATATTCCGGATCGGATTGTCCGATAATACCACGACACAAGATACAGAGGACACAAAAATAATTCGCAAGGCTTACCCTGTCGCGGCCCAAAGTGCGAGAGCCCCTGGCGCTCGGGGGCGGAGGGCCGGCGGTCCGGCCGCTGCGCCGGCCGCCCCTCCTCCTCCTCCATCAGCAGCTCGTCGAGGTCCTCCTCCGTTTCGATGGTGCCGTCGAACAGGTCGTTGTAGTCCTGAAGGAGTGACGGAGGCTTCAACTTATTTTATATTTTGTTTTCACCACTGTAGAGAAAGGAAGAAGTGCCATGCGGTTCGGATGTCAGCAACAGTCGAAACATCGCCACCGCGTGCCAATGTGCTCTAAAATAGCGTTCGCCAAGGCAGTTCCCACACACAAAAACCCTCTAATATGTCTGCGACTATTTGCATGTGACATGTACTACCTCAGTCACGGAGACTGTGTCAATTACGAAAGTAACATTTGGGGTTGAGGGGTTTAATTGCAATTTTGTCATTACAGGCTTCCGAGCACAAAGACCCATTTAGGTATTTAATAAATAATTCTCATAGTGGGCGGTACATGAAATAAGTTTGGGAACCTGTGACTTAAGCTATAGAAAAATACGATTAAGACATATCAGCTTAGGCTGCCTGCCTAAATAAATCAAACAGTTCATGAATGAGGAAAAAATTTAGTTCCAAAAAAAAGCAAACTGACCTTGGTTTCTTGGGCATTGGTGTGATGCCCAGCAATCTCCTTGTCTGCTACCAGCAGAGTCCACAAGGGCAGTGGCGGAACCGATGTAATCTCTGCATAGTCCAACTGCACATCCTCTGTGATCTGTCATCCAACAATAAAATTTAAGTGTTGTCTACAGGAAAATTGCAGGTTTTAAAAAATGATGGGCGGGGTTTGTTTCCACAACCAATATTTAAAGTCTGGGTAGCTCAGTGGTCAGGGTCAGGTACATGAATCAGAAGGTGCCGGGTACTAACCCTCATTGGGATTATCTCTGTCAGGCTGCTATTCTTCTGTTATCTTGTTTTAATTTCATTAAGATGCTACTATGACATGTTGCTACCTAATGTCAAATTTACATTTTACTTATATTCCGGGAGGTCACGACATTTTTGGTCACAATAAGGTAAATGGCTGAATCTGGGTTCACATGTTAGAGACCAACCCTGTGATGCTAAATATGTCGGTCTGCCCGTCCCAAGTGGTTGCGTTTTCTAGATTGGCTATATAAAATAGATGCTTTTATGTACCTGCTGATGAATATACTGATTATCTGGAAACATTGATACCTATTAATTATACAACAATAACCAGACGGTTACTTAATTAAATACTTAAATATACCTAAAGTTATATCTGTAACCTAAATTGCCTATAAGTACTAAATGCAACCAAAGATTTGTTCAGTTTTTGTATTGCTAAGCAAGTATGTATTGATACTTTCATGCTTCATCATTTGCATCCATTTACCTTATCATATGTATTTTTTCTCACCATAACTACGTTTTCAATCGCCTAATCTAGGTAATGCAGCCACTTGGAACAGGCAGACTGACACATTTAGCTTCAGAGGGTTGTGATTTATCCCGTGAACCCAGTTTCAGCCATTTACGTTATCGTTACCATTTTTGTCGCGACCTCCTAGTCTATTAGAAGTTGTCCTTCATGGACACTGACGGATGTAGCCAATGTTTTAAAGACTAGGGTTTCACATTGATTATAATGTACGGATGTATTTAAGAAAAGGCAAAAAAGTTTAATTCCAGAATGTGACAGTGCATTTTGGCTGAAATTTTTAAGGATTGCATTATCTTTGGGTTGCAGTTTTTTCGGTGTTCATGAACTGTTGTACCTTAAGCAAATGTTGAATGTTTTGAGTGATTTGTGTAGTTCGTGCTAGAGTCAATAATTGCTATTTTTAACAATTTAAGCAGAGATAGATCAGCAAAATGCATTTCAATTTAAATCTACGAAAATAATACTCATATATCAATACAAAACGTCGTTGAAGACTGTTTTGACGTACAAGTGCAAGCTATCTTTTCAAAAGAAGTGCTATCTAATTCTTAATCCAGGGTACTAATAATGAATCTGACTGAAAGTTGTTCTTCTGCTGAGATCGATTGGGGGACTTTAAGATTAGAGTGGCAGAGAATATTATTATTCTGTCCATTGCATTTTTTACGTGGATCGGCATAGATGGCACCGACCAAGTTCAATATTTAGACGCTGCCAATTTCATCTTGCTAGCAAGGTGCCAAGCCGGCTTCTGGCCGGACAATTGTGTTGGAAGTACAAAAAATAAACTATGTAGGAAATATGAGTTTATGAAGGAAAGATTGTGTTTTTCAACATAATTGACGGAAATGTGCACAATAAGCAGTTTTTCAACGCTGCTAAAAACAACAAATTTTATTTTAGCCTTAGCGAACAATTGCAATAATTAGCGTGAAGAAGCCAGGTTTAACATGTGAGGTGTTAACTAGACTCACGAAACTGTGATTCATGTCCCAAAGTCGAGGTTCAATGCCACCTTTTGATGGGGGTGTGACCGGAATGAGAACTTGCGTAATGCCTTCATTGCAAAACTCAAAACTGATAGGTTAAACTTATACTTTCCAATTCATAAGGCACTAACTTTGACATAGTTGCAATGTGGCTAAAGTCCCAAAACAACATTTTAGGAAAAAATAATTGTATATTTTTGTAACTCAGTAACAATAACTGTAGGGTTTGTTCGTGCCTCTGCATATTTTTTTTCAGTAAGGGTGGAAGATGCCATGCATGAATAAGTACTATGCCATGCTCAGAAACATGTTGGAAACATCATATAAAATATTTGGTCATAGTCCAAAATGCCCAGATCTCAATATATTCATCTTTACATATTATCATCATCTTTCTTCATGCAAATTTTCTATTTTGCAAGGACGAAATGTCACTTTTAAAACTAGTTAAAACCCGTTTGGTTTAGTCTTAGTTTCCGTTGTGAAATATGATTATCGTATAGCCTAAAACTGCAAACAATGAAAGTTAAATACTCATCCGTTCTGAATTCTCATTCACACGGGTGGGTCAAAGAGACACCGCGTTGACGCTCGCTCCCACAGATCTCGCGGTGCTTTACCTGAGCGACGCCATCTAGCGGCGAGGTGGCGCCGGCCGCGAACGACACGGAGAGTGTGCGCGAGCGGGACCAGCCGCGCTGCAACACGTGCCACATGCAACACACACCGACGCAAGCCGCCACACTAGCAGCCCTCCCTCATCAATTACCTTCCCGTCGAGTTCCATGCTACTTAGTTCAAGATGGGTGGCTCAGAGCCCGCGGTGGCATGTCAAAAACCTTTTTTTCTTTTCTTTTTCTGATATTTTTCTTATCCGAGCCTCAAATGTGCATTTTTATTGAGAATACGGGTCACTTAAGAACGGCCCGTAAGCTATGCTCCCCATACAAACGTAGTTTACTAATCATTTGGAAACCGCTATTCCAATTAAATTGATATTTAATATCTAATATCAGGTAAAAAATATCTGTGTCTGCATGCTTTTGTTTTTTTGAAAAATCCAAACCGAATGAAATGAATGCAAAAAGAAAATCTTCATACGAATTTTGTTTTCTCTGTGGTTTGACCCAGAATACATTTACCGAAAAAACAAAGGCATGCAGACACAGATATTTGTACCCTAATATTAGATACCAAATATCAAGTAAGTTGGAACAGTGGTTTTCAAATTATTAGTAAACTACGTTTGTATGGGAGGCGAAATTTTACGGGTGCTTACGGGCCGACCTTAACGGTCCAAAACAGTCTTCTATGCAGCCGTGCTGTGGGAGCACCTAGTATGTATAAAAAAGTGTTCATGCTCACTAAACTATAGGACTTACTTTGATTGAGCCCAACATTGAACTGACTGTCGCTTGAACATCCATGGCTGTTGCATAGTGAGCGATGGTAGAATGAGGACGGAGAAATAGCATTATGCAACTCCAGAGAGAACTATCCAAGGTACAGGTGATTACAGAAAGAGACCATCCATCCCATTAGATATGAAAGTTTCAATTTTTTTAAAAGAATCAATCATTATGGAAGAGTACCTTATGGTGGCCCAACCCGGCGGGCCTAACTCATTCGTGGGCACGGTACAAAACCGTGCTGTTGCGCTCTGGGACCTTCTCTGTTTCAAGGAATAAGACAGGCTTCGTGATGAGGAAGATGCAACATATCCACAAAAAAGAAAATGTGCATAGTGCATGATTTGGTACGATTTACGAAAATTTTAATTTCAAAACGACTTATAGCTAAAAGTAAACCACGACCGCTGTAGTCAAATATCTAACAAAAACCAAATAGATCATAAATCTTGATTAAATAAGCTATGTCTGATGACTAATCTTTTTACGATGTTCTTACGTTATCATTGCGTAATCCACCTCCAAATTTATTGTATAAAACGCGCGAAAAATTCGAACTTTCGGACCTTATAACTTAGAAACCAAACACAATTTTACAATGCCAATGGTCATCAGACATCTAGTTCGATCAAATAAAGCTATTTAGAGCAAAATTTTGGATCTCTGACAAGAAATATGGGCGTGATCTTCTTTCCCCTTTTGTATGGGGAGATGAGCGGGATGGGCCACCTTAAGTTGTACTGGAGAAAAGTAACCACATTCGTGATAAAATGCACATTATAAACTCCGAAAAGAAAAAAAGTCCGAATTTTGTATAGAGTTTTGTAACTGTAGAACATTGATGAGGACGGGCATAAAAAGCTAACAGTACAATACAGAGACAACAATTGAAGTGATCATACTGTCTATGACAAAACATCTTGCTCTAGGTGAACTAAACACATCTAGGTTAGTAAAATGTGCTTTTATGAACTGAATTTGTTTTGAATAAGGATTTAAATGTGTCCTAGCAGTTTTTGTCTGCACACATCAACATGTGGTTTTGGTAAATGTCTTATTTGTGGATTGGTAAACAATTAGTTATCGTCTACTCAGAATCATTACAAGACATAGTAATAAATTGTTATTTACAGATATCCAAAACAGTCATCAAATAAATCGGTTTCTCAGATAAATCATGGTATATCTGTATTGTGTTCTGTAAATGCAATTGCATGCAGGCATCAGTATATGCAGTGCTTCGATCAGAATGCTTAAGATATAGGGACCCCAATTTACATTTACGGTCGGAAGAAAGCTTTGAATAACAAGACACATGAATATGCGAGACATTGTCGAAAATTGAAAAATAGCATGGAGTTACATTGCAATTGGAAACAATTTTAGTCATGTTTGCAAACAATTCTCCTGCATGTTAAGTTACGAACTGAACTGTAGATTTACTCATTACATTTGATTGTTTTTTTAGTGATGCAAGTTACTTACATACATGTAATAACAACAGTGCCACAAAAAATCTGTACAACAAAAGGTTTCATCGTAAAGTATAGTCTATTTGTGTAAAACCATCAACAAGGAAAGACTTTGGCAAAGCATTATTTGGTCCATGATGTCGATGGGATATTATCGATTGGAAAATATAACCTCGACATCAGTGACCAATGGGGGAAGAAGACACAAAGCTTATTGTAGATGTCGCTTGAGCATTCTCACTTTAGAAAAGTCAAAACAGTAAATTTTTTATTTACGAGTTTTTAGATGACAGATGTACTCCACGAGGCAGTTAGAATAATAAGGTTTGGGCAAAAGAAGAGTGTTTGCTTTTCTTCAAAGTAAATGTGATGTAATTGACCAGCACAACATTTGAAATTAACCATTACACGTTATGTTATTGTGATGTTTTTTTTCCCGCAACCTAATTTGATTAGCATGATTGGGAACAATTTATTTTCGGAATATATTCGACGAAATTGGGTCATTTCAATCCCATGGATTGAGATAATAAAATTTTAAAATTCATTCTGTTTTTATTATAGGCTCTCTCGCAGCTTTAGACGCCACCTATCGTGACAAATAAGCATATAATTCCCCATTAGTGCATGCTTTAGTCTTCCCTTGTTGTGCGTCTCGAGGAACAGACCACTGTACCGACTAAATTCTGTCCTTACCTGTTTGGACAAGCTATCCTCGTCACCTTGTGATGCCCGTGCGGTCCCACCTATGCATCTGTAAACACAATATTATAATGAGCTGTTCTAATAATTTGTGCGTTTGTATTTCACTCAGCTTTAATGATGGGCCATTGCGGGTGCGAGGTGACTACATGAGTTATATCGTCCTAAAATTGCAAAAGGCTACGGATTGTGTCCAAGTCCCCTTGGAAAGAATCTTGGCGACCCGAGGATCCAAGCCCGTTGGTTAGCCACATTCCTGTAATTAAATAGATAGACATGCAGCCAGGAAACAGAGGTTTGTTTGGTGATTAGAGGATAATATATTTAAAGAATAGTACTTATTAGGACCGGGAGGACTGGAGAAAAATTGGAGAGGCGTATGTCCAGCAGTGGACGCAAACACGCTGACTTACTGACTGACTTATTTGCCAACAAAGTTTTAAAGGAATCCCTCAACCCGTGGTTATCTTAAGGCATTTCGAAATAGCTACACCGTGTAATAACTCCTGAATAGTCTACTGCCACCAAATGTTACGTTAATGAACGGAGAAAATTTTTTCTATGTTCCTCTTTGTAACCATCCGATCAGATGTCAGAGATCATCATTAACTGATTAGATTACATCGGAAGAGAATACAAAGAAAGAGATAAAACTAAAATAATAATAATAGAAAATGCACCTGACGAGATGTGCGAGTATCGCCTTGACCCATCGTATCTTGCCGCTGTTGAGAAGCTCCATGAGCTGCTTGGGGTGGTACTGAGGCAGCACCGGACAGGCCATCTGCGACGCCTCAAACAGCCCGTAGTCCGGCATGTAGTCCAGCAGTGGCTGCGAGGACAATCAATACGAGCTTGATCAGAGATGTATGAGCACACCTACGGTATTAGCCCAACACACCGCATGGGAACTAGGTGCCATGCCAAGACCTCCCTTTCATTCCACCCCTACATTGAACTAGATGGAAAGCACAGATGATTTCCATTGCCGCTTGCAATTTCGTTCATTTACGTTCATCGCATTTTTAATGGCCTAAAAATCCCAAAGCTATCTCTTGGTTACATCATGTAAATATGCAATGTAACCGAAAGTTACGGATTTAAGGTAGCTGGAGTTGGTGAAATCGGGGTTAAATCAAGTGAGGACGGACGGGAGTAGAGACCAAAACTCATCAGTATAGCGACAGCGTAGTCACGTATGAGTGATAACGCACTGACTGCAGTCAGTTCACTTACAAATTCGGGACACGCAACATCAAACATTAGACTAAATGGCGACGTGTGCAGTTCTTATGTCTCGATGAAACTCGAGTTTCATCGGGAGCAAATTCGTAAGCGAACTGACTGGCCTGCGCTACCATCTGAGTATGCAAAAGTGGCTATGCTGCCGGTGATGTAGACAAAACCTGCGTGACATTGGAAAAGATTCTCGAAAAGACCACTCGGCGGGTTTCAACGGTGGTAAGTGCGTGCGGAGAGGCGCTTACCTGCGGGTGGTCCTGCTGGCGGTTGCGGCGGCGCGCGTCCCGCTCCAGCAGCTGCAGGTTGAGCGACGATACGCGCTGCAGGTGCGGCGCCGACACGCGCAGGTCAGCGTCGCGCAGCGCCCTCCCCTCGCCCTCCTCCGACTCCTGCCGCCCGCACACGCAACCATACATTTATGTTTGAATAATGTCACGGCTTTTCACGCGGCGGGAGGAGACAAGGAGAATGTCTCCTCCCGCCGCGTGTAAAGCCGTAACATTTTTCAAACATGTCTAACGACCGCGGTAACCTCAAAAGTATCATAACTTGTCTAAGAATACTTAAAGACCGTGTTAATAACCAAAACTGACATTCATAGATTACAAGGAAGTGACTAAGTGAACTAACATTAGGACAAAAAAAACTTATAAACATGAAAACGGATAACCATACTTGAACATGATTTAGACACATCAGCCTAGGCTGCCTGTCAAAAATAAAATTAATAAAAAATAAACATTTTTGCTGATAATTTTGAAATGATTTTTTTGGTGTTTAATCTTGAGCAATCTTTTTTTGTACTTTTTTTGCTATGATTCCTAGTTATTTTTGTTGGTGTTTTTCAGGTTTTTATCGAATCTATTTTTAAACTAATTAAAACTTGTATCGCTAATTACTTCTTCTGGGAGTTTGTTCCAGGACTCCACCACTCGATTGGTTATGAAAAATTTGCAAATGTTGGTGTTAGATGTGGTGAGATTTAATTTCACGCTATGCATGAGATGCAGCCTTGACACATTTTTTTGCATAGTGATTAGTCGCAGGAACAATGCAAGTAGATTATAACAAAAACTTTGAAGCTTAAAAAAATCTTGTATTTCATTTAAACAGGAAAAATAAAACATAAAACAAACACATAGTGCTTGCTTATATTCAAAGTGGTCATTGCTACATTCGGACGTAATTTTTTATTTAAAATATTGAAAGAGTTTAATTTGTACCTACAAAATTAGTACCCAAGCATTATCAAAAAAATTAAGTTTTTTCGATGTTTTTTTATCCAGATGAAACAATATCCTATAACTTTAATTAAAAAAATTCTATGTATGGAATTCATTTCTTGGAAGCAACTACAATTTTGATTACATTTTGAATTTACATAAACTTTTATTTCCCAAATTTATGTAGATTGATTTCATCCCATAGGACATACATTTTTATTCTAACACCATCCCATAAAAATATTTCCATTAGAAATGTCATTATGTTACTTAGTAACAGATGGCACTGCACTACATCGTTAGTTGGTTGAAATATTGACATTAATTGTTACTCAAAAACAGATGGCAGCACATATCGAAAAACGGAAAGCAAAGATTTGTGGCCCAATTGTATCCATTGTTCAGCCGTTGGTCGCACCAACCTGCACGTGCTGAGAGGACAGAGTGACGGGCCGCCGGTCCGGCTTCCACTGCGAGTAGACGTGCATCTCCGAGTCCATGCCGACGACGAGGATGCCGTCGCGCACCCACGAGATCTGCATCGGCAGCGGCGGCAGCCCGTCGGCCGTGCGCAGCGAGATCTTGCGCAGCTGCATCCAGCGGATCTCCTCCACGAAGAGCGGCGCGGCGAGCGAGGAGGCTTTGCGCAGGATCGGCCGGTTGTTGTTGATCGACTCCTTCATTGCCTGTCAACGGTGTTCCCCGGTCAGAAGCAAAGAGCGGGAGTTGCCAATGGTAATCATTAAAGAGGCCATCAGCTAGCAACAGACGAGGAAAGGAGAAACCAGTAGTGGATTTCAAAATGTAATCTTTATTAAATCAGGAGCTAACTAACCAGACTGCCAAAAGAGAGAACCGAACCATTCCCGACGTTAGGGGCAGCTAAGGATTAGCAATTGTCCATGGACAGAGATGACAAAAGAGAAACTCGTATTCTAGAAAGCGGCCAAACATTAATTGACAACTTACAGTTACAACCATACCTAAGGACGTCAACTTTAAACTGGACATGGATGGCTAAACCCACCATCTATTTCTAGCACGCAAAAACATCATTCTGCAGGAATTTATTCCGAGGCGATCAACTGTGACCAATTTGCTCGAGTGTGTTGATAAATGGAAACTTGGAGAGGATATGTCCGAACCTTACCAAGTTCTAAGCGGTGTACCACAGGGATCCGTCGTGGGCCCAGTCGCCTTCGGAGTATTCCTAACAGATTTAGGGGAGATAACACACCTCACCTTCTCTCTTTTCGCTGATGATACCAAATTTTTTGCTAACCCTATTATCGCCCAGCAAAAAATACAGGACACCCTCGACAAGATTTCTGGATGGACAAAGGAATGGCTATTGTCGCTCAATGCCAGTAAATGCACTGTGCTACACCTAGGACCCAAAAACCCGCATCACTCTTACTGGCTTGATGGAAAAATTATAGAGACAGTGACAACGCAACATGACCTCGGTTTGACAATTTCAGAAGATCTTAAATGGGAGACACACATCACAGAAGTCGTCAAGAAAGCCAATTCCCTTCTGTACATGATCAGAAAGGCCTTCTTTTACATAAATACAGAACTATTCCTAAAATTATATAAGGCTTATGTTCGCCCTTTATTGGAATATGCTTTTCTGATTTGGAACCCTTATTTTAGAAAGGACCTTGTGGAGGGTGTTCAAAGACGGGCTACAAAAATGGTTGCAACACTTAAGAAGCAAAGTTATGAACATCGACTTAAAATTCTCGGACTCAGCACCCTAGAGGAACGCCGCCAGCGAGGAGACCTCATAGAAACCTAAAAAATCCTCAATGATTACTATAATTTACCAAATCTCAAAGAAATGTTCACAAAAAACACAAACACCTTAGAGGGCACAGCTTAAAACTGAACCACTCTGCATCTAATTCTAACCCCAGGAAACACTTCTTGGTCAACAGAGTTGTAGACTCTTGGAACAAGCTGCCGGAGGTCATTAGTGCTGAAACGGTAAATGGATTAAAAAACCGACTAGACAAACATTTAAAGGCAATAAAAAAAACAAAAAATCAATAATAATAATAAACAATCAATAATCAATTAATAAAATCAATATAAATATAGAATTTGAATAATAACATAATAATAATCAATATAAATATATAATTTGAATGATAAGTAATATTAATAATAACAATTTAAAAATTTAATAAATATACAAGTGCACTCTGGGAAAAATGAAATTCACGCATCAGCTTTAAGCTGCTAGTGATATAAATAACATAATAATAATAATCATATAAACTTAAGGTGCCTTTCCCGACGGGATACAAAACCATGCTATTGCGCTCTTGGATCTTCCCTGTTTCGGACAGGCTTCGTGATGAGGAGGATGCAACATGTCCACAAAACAGCCAATGCATAGCGTTTGATTTGGGAAGATTAACGAAAATTTTATTTACAAAACAACCTCTAGCTAAAAGTAAACCACAACCGCTGTAGTAAAAAATCAATCAAAAACAAACTTGATTATAAATCATCACAAAACAAGCTAGGTCTGATGACTATCCTTTTTAAGGTGTTTTTATTTTATCATTGAGTAATCCACTTCCAAAGTTATTGCATAAATCTCGCGAAAAAATCGACCTTTCGATCGACCAACCTTCAAATTGGCCTGCGCGAGATCACTCGAGACGGGCGTGAACAGGAGCACCCTGGAGCCGACCGCGACGGTCAGTATGTGCGAGCCGTCCTCCTTGGACACCCAGTCGAGCTGCACGAGGTGCTTCTGCGTGAGCGGGCACGTGTTGCCGTTCTCGGTGATGCTGCGCCGGAGCGACTGCAGGGTGCTGAACGAGGGCACCGCCAGCAGGCCCGGCGGCTTGCTCTCCGGCGCGAGGTGGTGCCCGTTGTCGCCGTTGCGCCCGCGGCTCTCCTCGTGCGTCAGGGTCTGCAGCACCTGCCGGGTCGGAGGATGAAGTGAACACAAGTTGAATGCTGGACGTAAAGTGGCTCGGCCTGACATGTATCGAAATGTTGTGCAAATGGCGGTTATTTCGATACTAATTATTATTATTATTGATAGTATACACTAGCAGCTTTAAGCTGATGCGGGTACTTTAAATTTAGATATTTTGAGTGCACTTCTACTAATATTATTGTGTTTTTTGTTAAGTTTAATACTATTAAGGTGTTTATCTAACTGGTTTTTAAAACCATTTACTGTGATAGCACTTTTTGAGGCAATTTATTCCAAAAGTCCACCACTCTGTTTGAAACAAAGTCCTTTCTAGCTGAGTTAGCCCAATTCCACATACCAAAGTATTAAATACAAGTTAACATAATGTAAGTACAATAATTTTTATTTATTTATTATTTGATGAGCGAGCAGCCTAAGCTGATGTGTTCATATTTTTTCATTATTTAAAAAATGATATGCCTCTCAATGTAATTAAATGTCATCATATTAAATATTCACGCAAACGAAATCCCATAGTCTTCGATTATTTAATCAATAATGAAATTCTCACTGAAGTTGATCACTTGCGTGATCTCGGTGTTATAACTGATAAAAAAATGCGTTTTAATCTACACATCGATCATATTGTAACCAAAGCCTCTAAAATGTTAGGATTTGTATCGAGGAAAAGTAAGGTTTTTAAGAAGCCTCACACTTTTCTTCTCCTCTATAAATCACTTGTAAGGAGCATTCTGGAATACTGCAGCTCTGCCTGGTGTCCCTCCTACAAAATTCACATAGACAGGATCGAAGCTGTTCAACGGCGTTTTTTATATCATTTATCCTTTGCGAACAACCTTTGCCGAAGCCTAAATACCTATGAACAGCGACTTGCTTACTTCAAGATTGAAACTCTGGCGTTTCGCCGTTCTCGAGCAGATGTGATATTATTTTACAAAATTATTAATAGCTATGTTGATAGTCCAGACTTATTAAAACAAATTAATATAAGTATACCCAGAGTCGGTAGCAGAAGGCACAACTACATTCCTTTTCACACAGAATCGTGCTCCACTAATATCGGACAGCACTCACCAATTCACCGAATGTGTAAAACCTGTAATGAATGGAATGACAGGATCGACATTTTCGCCGACACAATATTTTCAGTAAAAAAGTTAAAAAGTTAAAATAAAATAAATTGTTTAATTCTTTCATATGTGATAAATTGTTTTGTATTTTAAGTTTTGAAGTTTTGTTTCTTGTTAGATCTTTTGTTTCTTATAATCTAATAATATATTGTTTTAAATAAGCTAGTGTCTACTGTATACGTATATAGTCCATGTTGTGTTCACCGTTTTTAGAGTATATGCTAGATTACTTGTTAGATTTATGTTTTCACCATGTATAGCATATCATTCTGTGTGTGAACCTAATAAAAAAAAAAAAAAAATATCTGGGTTCACTGGTGCTTTGTTATTACGGTTAGATCAGTGTTTTTAGGTGCTTGTCAATTCCGCTTTTAAAGGAATTGGTGGTGGGGGCTTGCGCGACATCTTCAGACAGTTGGTTCCACATTTTCACTGCAGATACAGATACAGATATTTATTTCGCCATAAAGAACACACAACATTAACAATATTAAATTGAGTCATTTGCATGTTCAGTATGGTTCGTCATCATTTTTGTTTTGCTCCGTTCAGCAAAGCAGTCTGAATAGTTTTTAAACATATGTATCTTACATAATAATATATATTACATAATAATATACTGCTCTAATAGATTAAGCAAACATGGCAAAATCCAAGGTCAAACTTGAATTTTTTCCCTTCTGCTCTGGCCTTGGTGAGCATTCTTTTGCTTCGTCAGTCAAAACATTTAGCAACATCAATAATATCAACCTGCGATATGTGTATCTTCTTCTGCAGGAAGCTCGTGTCGTAGAGGTAGCTCATGTCGATCTGCGCGTCGAGCGCGGCGCGCGGCAGGCTCACGTTGCGCAGCGGGATCGTGTCCTCGAGCAGCCACTCGGCGCCGCCGGTGCTCTCGCACTCGTACACGCACACGCAGAGGTTGACGAAGCGCGCGTCGCCGCCGGAGGGCGCCGCGTTCGCCCGCCCGGGCCGCGTGAACGAGCGGCCGCACTTGTACGCGCAGGCGATGCGGCCCGAGTACGCCGCGCTTATATGCAGCGGTTGGCCTGCAATGATCGAAATCGTGGGCTCGTTGTGAGCGAGATGGAAAGACGAAGATTGAAAACTAGGCTAAGCTGAACAACGATTACTCAGTTTGATTCCAGCCTTGACTGGTCCGATCAATTTTATCTACTGAACAGAAAGTAAGTGAGATTTATGGTGCCAGACAATCTGAAAGGCAACTGTCAAAGTGATGTTAGCATAGCTTGCCCGGAGAATAGAGATAAGTTTGGAAGATTTCGTAAAAAATCTTTTTTTGTTCATTTTAAGACGTTTCATAGTGCAATTCCGGTATACTTTATTATTTTTTTAAAAATACTTTTTCCGCATGATAAAAAAATTCTGTTAAGCAAGGCAAGCTTTGGCTGGCCTTCCCCATTGATTTTTGTAAGAAATAACAGATGCTTAAAAACTTATCTAGACGTGATCATTTGAATAACTTATTCACATAAGATCCAATGTCTGACATGACTGTTTGTCATTTTATAACTTGAGAACCACTTACCCAATTTTAATGTGGTTCCTACAGCTTGATTCTTCCCATAATTTACAGGCCTAACCATCAAGCTAAATTACCAAAGCAATGAGCAGGGAGGTAAGCATGTAAGAAGTTGGGGAAAATATACTAGATTTCGAAAGAATAAAAAACTTGACTACTAAAAAAGTCAGTGTGAAGAATCTAACCTGGGATGTCAATAGCCGACTCCTGGTCCTTGTTCATCATCTCCCACTCCTTCCACGTGTAGCTGTACTCGCCGCCATCCGCCTTCGACACGTCACACTTCCAGAACCTTCAAATTGCAATTTTGCGTAGGCCTTTTATAAAATATACTATTTCTATTACATTCGAAGATAATCCTGTAATGCAGAAGAAAATGTTATGTGCAAGAATGCAAAAGTTTATCTGTACACATCTTTGCAATCTTAAAGCTGTGTATAGTGACAGTTTTGTCGATTTTTCACCAAAACTGGCATTTATGGAACTTCAAAGTTATGCAAAAACATCACTATCTACTTATACTAAGTTTTACTTATACGCAGCACATTTATAGATGATTATCAGTCCATGCAATGGAAAACCCTCTGACCGAATCGCATTTAGAAATTATGCACTCTAATATTTAGTTTGACGGCTTACCGAGCGTGTGAGGAGCAGGACGCTCTCCTGAAGATGAGCCCATGTGAGGCTCCGAAATGTCGAACAGCACATCCTGCTCCTCACACGGGCGGTAAGACGTCAAACTAAATATAATATGTATGTTCCGTATATGTTTGACGCACTCGTTTTCATTTGTCGCACAAGATGACCTATAAGGGTGCTGTCAGTAGACCTATTATGAGTTACGCATCACTTATCAATAAATTGCTTCGATCATTGATTACACTAACTTGCACAATTAAATAGAAGATTTAAGGTAAACAGGAAAGGTACACGACCGTTGTCGCTTGGACTATGAGCCTATGCTATAAAGTGCGAATGAAGCGGTCACCTGAGCGTGCTATCGGAGCAGGCAGTGGCGAGTATGTAGGGCGCGAGGCACGCAGGGTAGATGGAGGCGGAGCTGAGGTGGCCGGCGGCCGGCGTCGCGTGGATCACCTCAACGCCGTCCGGCAGCGCCAGCTCGCACTCACACACCTGCCGCACAGACGTCGAGTCAAACAAGCTTGTGCCGCTGTCGGGCGGTGCGTAACTTAAGGTGTCACTTCTCGGCGGGACTAACTCATTCGCGGGCACGGTACAAAACCGTGCTATTGCGCTCTGGGACCTTCTATGTTTCAAAGAAAAAGACAGGCTCCGTGATAAGGCGGGTGCAACATGTCCACAAAGCAGACATTGCGCATAGTGTTTGATTTGGTAAGATTTACGAAAATTTTTATTACAAAACAACTTCTAGCTAAAAGTAAACCACGACCGCTGTAGTCGAAAATCTAACAAAAACTAAATTGACTATAAATTTTCATGAAACAAGCTATGTCTGATGACTAATCTTTTTAAAATGTATAGATTTTATCGTTGAGTAATCCACCTCCAAAGTTATTGTATAAAACACGAGAAAAATTCGAACTTTCAGACCTTATAACTAAGAAACCAAACACAATTGTACAATGTCAACGGTCATGAGACATCTAGGTCGATCAAATAAAGCAATTTTGAGCAAAATTTTGGATCTCTGACAAGAAATATGGGCGTGATCTTCTTTCCCCGTTTGTATGGGGAGTTGAGGGGTATGGCCCACATTAAGCCCGAATGCACAAAGGGTGGTCAAATGTTATGCGTTATGATTACATTTAACGATTTTTTTTTCGTGTTAGGCGCAGCATATGGGTTCCGTCAGGACATCGCATAAGAGGTGCTGAACGACGCCCATGGGCTTTCGAACTTTCACGGTAGCTACAAAAACCATGCTGGCCGGCCAGGTGGTTTTCACGCCATGCCATGTTTAAACCAAGTGGTTTGAGGGAAATACCTCGGTAGGGAGTCGATTCCATAGTTTACCGACCCTATGGACAAAGGATCTACAGGATCGGTTGGTTCTCATTTTCAGAATGTTGGCAGTGAATAGGTGCTTTCCCTGTCAGTTCCGCGTTGCATCGAGCTAGAGAGCAAAGGGTAACACTGCACACCTTGGTGGTGTCTATGGAGATGTGAGAGTTGGGGGCCTGGCGCGGTCGCGGCGCCTCCTCCGCGCACGACACCGAGTTCTTGCGGGACTCGCCGCCCTCCTCCTCCTGCACGAGCGCACAGTCCGGCACGTACATCATGCTGCCCGTCAGCAGCATTGAGCTAGAGAGCGAAGGGTAACACTGCACACCTTGGTGGTGTCTATGGAGATGTGAGAGTTGGGGGGCTGGCGCGGTCGCGGCGCCTCCTCCGCGCACGACACCGAGTTCTTGTGGGACTCGCCGCCCTCCTCCTCCTGCACGAGCGCACAGTCCGGCACGTACTCCACGCTGCCCGTCAGCTGCATCGATCTAGAGAGCGAAGGGTAACACTGCATACCTTGGTGGTGTCTATGGAGATGTGAGAGTTGGGGGGCTGGCGCGGTCGCGGCGCCTCCTCCGCGCACGACACCGAGTTCTTGCGGGACTCGCCGCCCTCCTCCTCCTGCACGAGCGCACAGTCGGGCACGTACATCATGCTGCCCGTCAGCTCCTCTGGAAGGCACAAAGAGATCGGTGATTAGCTGCTAAAGACTTTTTCATGTAAAGGGTCTCTATTTGTAGTTAAAGGGTCCGTAAATTCAGAGATGCCTCAGGGTCGTCGAGGAGATGCACTAGTGTAGTGATACAGTGACAGAGACAGGCATAAGTTAAAAACTATGTTGCTCTTTGGTTCGTTTTTCTAAAAGAAATTAGTAAGCCAAGGTAGTTAAGAAAATCGAGCTTTATAAAACGAAAACCCACGCCCAACTAATAAACTAACTGAAGTGTAGTTTATAAAAAGGCACACTCACCGGAAGGGTCATCCTTGGAAGAAACCGTCAGCCGCCACATGTGCACGGTGGAGCCGCCGTCGGTCCTCTCCAGCACCACGATGTAGAAGGGCTCGTGGAAGACGGCGGCCCGCCGCAGGTCCACCATGGCCTCGAGGCCGGCCTCCGTGAGGGCGGCCACCTCCTCCTCGGGTAGGTCGGCCGCGTCACCACTGCTGGAGCCCCGCTCGCCTGAATTGTATTTATACCATTGGTATATATTTGGGTAGGTCCGTTATTTCTTCAATAATATGTTACCGCTAGATTGGCCCCATCATTGGGCAGTCGGTTTAAACTGTTTAAAGAGCTACTTAGGGCATATAAGTGATTTAATCAAAATATATGGACCTATGATTCGTATCTTTTAAACACATCACAGCATACAGACCAGACACTTGAATATGTAAATATATATACACCGTGTCCGGTATAAGGTTACGAATACTTAAAAGGCAGGTCATACATCCTATCCGTAAGCTCGCCATAACAAAGAAAGTTCGAAAGTAGTAAGTTGAAAAAAATAATTAAAAATATTATTTATCAGTATACTTGCGCCCTAATAACTACTGCGAGCGCGCTGCGCCATCTTCACCGCGCATCGGTTTAATTTGTTGCATCGCGCATCACATTACCACAATACCTAAGATAGTAGGTAGATTATGTACCTTAGGAACTTACGTTTATATTAGGAGAGGGCGGCAGCGGCCCCTTCTAAGCCGAGTTCTAAGCCCACGCGCCGCTCGATATGCCACCACATTCCATTGTTCGTAAACATGCTCCCGTCCGTCCACAACGCAGATTCCACAAAGATTGGTTGGCGTTGCTGCTGGAGTTGAAGCCATCGGCAAAAGTTAACTCTCCGAACGTGATCAGCTGGCAGCAGTGCGTGTGTTCTTCTGATTAAATAGGGATGCTGTTTATCACGTTTTAACACACTATGAATTGTTGATTTCGACATGTTTAACACTCGTGCGGCTTTTCTTGTACTCGTCCTAGGATGTAGGCGAAAATAATCTATCACTTCTTGAGTGCGGGGTTTTAACACACCTTCTCGCATAGTTCGTGCTACGGGTCGGTTATCAATAATGCGCTGAAAAGCAGCGGTTATTGTTCTTGAGTCAGCAGGATGACGCCTGTTCGGAAACCGATTACGGTACAAACGTAATGCAGCCAAGGCATTCCCGTGACACTCCCCATACGCCAATATCATGTCTCCATATTCCCGAGCAGTAAAAACGTTCGCGTTTATAGCGAATACGAGACCTTGACACACTTTCGACCGCACAGTTACAAGGCCACGCAAACACTGACTGCGTTGCAAATTGGTGCGAGTAGGCATTTTGTCTCAAAGACACCCCGCCTTTGAAGCTGCGCCGCCGCCGCTCGGAATACTACCTACAAAGCGAGCAAGACAGCTGGGGAACGCACCCCGCCGCCCTTCCGCTCCCCGCCGCCGCCCCGCTATATTTATGTGCTTTTTCACACTGGAGAAATTCCGCTTTTTCATAAAGTTGAATTTTTTTTTTTCTCCGAAACTATTAGGTATATTAATATAGTTTCTTCGGAAAAGTTGTTTACAATGTTAAGACCTTTCTTAGGTTTAAGTATTCGGAACCTTATTCCGGACACGGTGTATATAGACATACTAGATATTGGTAGGAAGGGGAGGAAGTAGGCAACATCCATGATCGTACCTACTGTTTCTGTATTACCTAATATGCGAAAACTCAATATCTCGCAAAAGGTTTATACATTTTTCAACATGTATCGGAGAGCGCCTTGCGATCACTACGATGCGGATATAGTCTGTGTACCTGTAATGAGCTGCTCCTGAAAGACGTGCAGCAGCTGCGTGTTGTGCCAGTCGTGCGTCGCGTCCGCGATGGCGTGCAGCTGTATGACGGCGCCGGGCCGCGCCGTCGACTGCTGCGAGACTATCTTGATGCGGTGGTGCAGCGGCACCGTCCCTCCCCCCTCGCCCTCGTCCGACGACTCGGATGACAGAGACATCATCGAGTCTTGCTGCCAATCGAATTTGTCCTTCTTAGAGAAAGGAGTCAAGTTGGATAGAGTGGGGTGGCGTCCAACTTAAGAAGCAATGGCAAAGAAAACGAAAACCGAAAACGAGCAACCTTACCTTAAACACGTCAAAACTGTCATTCCTGTCAAGTTTGGTTTACGAGTTTTTAGATGAAAGATGTACACTATGATGCAGTTAGAATAAGGCTTAGATACTTTTGAGATTGCCGCGGTCATTAGACATGTTTGAAAAAAAGGCTTAAGGTGGGCCTTCCCGCTCAACTCCCCATACAGACGTGGAAAGAAGAGCATGGGCATATTTCTTGTCAGAGATCCAAAATTTTACCCACAACAGCTTTATTTGAACGAACTAGATGTCTGATGACTATTGGCATTGTAAAATAGTGTTTGATTTTTAAGTTATAAGGTCCGAAAGTTCGAATTTTTCGCGCGTTTTATACAATAACTTTGGAGGTGGATTACTCAACGATAAAATATAAAACCTTATAAAAATTAGTCATCGGACATAGCTTGTTTCATGCAAATTTATAATCAATTTGGTTTTTGTTAGATTTTTTACTACAGCGGTCGTAGTTTACTTTTAGCTATAAGTCATTTTGTAAATAAAATTTCCGTAAATCTCACCAAATTAAACACTATGCGCATTGTCTGCTTTGTGGACATGTCGCATCTTACTCATCACGGAGCCTGTATTTTTCTTTGAAACAGAGAAGGTCTCAGAGCGCAATAGCACGGTTTTGTACCGTGCCCGTGAATGAGTTAGTCCCGCCGAGTTGGGCCACCTTAAATGATAGAAAAGCTTTTGTTTGTCTTCAAACAAGTTTCAATGTAATTGACCAACACAATTTATGGAACAAAACACTATAGGTTATAATTTGGTGATATTTACTTTCCCCAGACTTCCTTTGATTAGCATAATTACGAACAATTTATTTTCGGTATAACATGGAGAAAATTTAGTAATTCCAATTACATAGATTAAGTAAATATATATATTTTTTTTGTATGGTATCCGACAGCTTTGACAGATATTTTAGGTGAGCTCGCTTAGATGCCACCTGTCATGATAAATAAGCAGTTGTTTTCCCCATTAGGTGACAAACACTGGCACTCTATAGGTCGTACACTGCACTCGGATTTATCATACTGTATCATTAGCCCGTGCGACAATCACAGCGAACGGGCAAGACACTTCACTGGAATTGGAATTTATACTATTGAGGCAGGCCAGTCCCTACAAACAGCACCCATCCAATAAAGCTCGAACGGGCAAGTAAGTGGCTGGTAAGACTTCCTTTCGGCGAGTCGTGTCAAGAGATGGTCACCCACCATGACCGTCTGGTGGCGGCGCTCGGAGGTGGCGATCTCGGCGAGCAGGGTGCGCGCGTCGATCACGGCCTGGAACACGCGCAGGCTCTCGCCGTCGCTCGCCACGAAGCACGCTGACGGCGAGTTCGACAGGTTGCCGAGAGTCGAGCTGCCGACATAAATCAAATGTCATAACAGTAGCAATTAAAATAAATTTATAGCTGAGAAAATATGTAAATCTTTTCGTGGCTGACTCATCTCAAATGTGGGACCTGCGGTGTTCATTTGGCACATGACGAACCTGGGAAGTAAGGTGGGCAGCCAGGCGACATTGCTGAATGCGGAGAGGTGCGGCGAGTTGACGCGCGCGAGCTCCGCGACGCCGCCGGAGCGGCCCAGCGGACCGACCGCCTCCACGCGCCACAGGATCAGCTCCGAGCACAGCCCCCCTCCGCCGCCGCCGCCCTCTCCCCGCTCTGGCTGCTGCTCCTCGGTGTTGCCCTCTGCTGGCCAATATTCATCATTATCATAATGACCAGCCATCGGCCATTTCGACACAAAATACTCCACCATGGCTTAAGTGTGGAAATGGAGCCCGACTACAATGATCAGCCATTTGCCGTCTACTTCTGAACGTAGGCCCCTTCAACGCGCGCCATTTCGCAGTGGCCCTCCTAGTTCAGCTACTGCCAGCAGCATTTACCAGGTTGTTGGTCCAACGGTTTTTCGGCAGACATGGCCAGTCCATTGCCACTTCAACTTACTAATCTTGTGGACTATGTTGGTCCTATTCATTGCCTGATTGATAGCCTTATCATTCCTATTCGTACCCCCAACTACCGACTATGGTCTATGAACAAGGGTCACCATAATAAATATGAAGTGACCGAGAGCGCGACGCCTCACAATTTCACATATAATAAATTTATTGGCAGGTACTTGCTGAAAATCAGCACCTTGCAGTCAGCTCAACTCAGGTAGTACTGGCCGCTTAGGAATTATGCTGCCTTTTGGTATACAATTACCTCATTAGGATGCATTAAATGTATGATAGGTTATTTTTAAACATTTCTAAATTGTACCTAATTGTTGTTTTTGTTGCCAATAAAGAATTTGAATTTGAATTTGAATTTGAGACACGGGAAACATTCAACAAAACAAAGTTCCAAAACAAAGGGGAGCTCAGAAAATTTTAATGCAGATGTTGTGGTCGAAAGTATAGTCTAGGTTGGAAGAGGGTTTCATTTTATTCATAAATAAAAAAAAATAGTCAGGTCGTGCAACAGTCGTTAATAAAAAAATATGCAAACGACGGTCAGATTTTTTAAAAGCTAAGTTACACCAGTTTAATAACATAGCATGTTTGATTACAGCAGAACTTTTACTGCAGCTTGATTATAATAACGACAGCGATGAAACGATGCTTTTTAAAAACGAATTGCCTTGATGGGTAGATGAACACATACCGGCGATGTTGTGATGGCTGGTGGTGAGCAACAGCGGCAGCACCGGATGACAGGTGATGTCGTTCACGCGAAACCGGTGACCAGAAGCACGTGACGCGTGTCCAATCGACAAAACCTGCCAAACATGCACACATTTTGGACGGCGAATGACGGGAGTTGTGGCGTCCATGGAGATAGCGCCACGGTAATTCGTCGCTATTTCTGCTGTAACTCTGCAAAACTAGGAAGTAACAAACTATAACTGTAATGGCAGAGCACACTACACAGTTATGTCTTTAATCGAGGCTACTCTAAATCTAATTAAAGGCTAGCATTCGTGAGATAATTGTAGCAAAGTTGCGTGTAAAAAGTAGCAAATTGTAAATGGTACCTTACTCGCACATGCTCAGGAATGATCTAATAAATTCCAACATATTGTACTCAACCATACAGTTATAGTTCAGAGTTATAGCAGAAATAGCCACGAACAACTGTGGCGCCATCTTTATTGGTGCAAACACACCGTTAACGAAAATTATGGCTTCACATTTTTAATCAATCTAAAGGATGCCGTTCGATCAAATTAGGAGAGATACTTCAATGGTTACATGCCTTAAATCTTGTATTCGGGACTGAGGTCTGGTCAACAAGTAAATACAGGCTTGCATTCACTTAGTAAGTAAATTTAATAGTATGATGATGAGCAAATAATGACATACGGGCAAGCCGCCTCTGCACATGTTAACTTCTAAACCCTCTCCTGTCTAGGGTGCTAGTGACAGCCGGACGGATATTGAGCGGGGTGTACCTGCGAGAACTTGGACTTGTCGTCGAAGGTGAGCTGCCAAAGGTTGAGGGTGCCATTGGTGTGGTTGGTGACCATGGAGATGACGGGCGCTGAGTTGAGCACGTCAGCCTCGGGCGTGTCGCCGTCGCCCTCCGGCGTGCTGCTCACCTGACGCACCACCTCATCTTCTTCACCTTTCGCTTCTGGTGGAGTGATTACGCACGCCATTTAGTAGACCACATAGTGAGTAATGGGTTCAAGACTGAATCAGTTGCGGTTTTAAACGGAGCAAGAGGACAACCAGCGAAGTCTCTCTACAGTTTTTAGAAGAATCTAGGCGTGCCAAGATCAAAGGTAGCCTCATAAATTTAAAGGTAGATAGGCAGAGAGAGGGAGGTTGAAAGTGCTACTGATTAGTAACTGCGTCCTGGTCTTTGCTGTTGTTGTTGTTGCGAGCTGAAACGTAAACGACTTGTCGGACTTTGTCGGACCATGATTGAAACCCTCCTCTAGTACCAATAGTCCCAGATATGTTTGAAGCCACAGAAAGCCCTATTTATTGCTAGAATCCAATTATTTTTCTTAATATCATCCCTGCATGTGTTTCCGCACTTGCACTCAGCTTTCCCTAAAGACAAACCCCTACATATACCCCTTTCAGATGCTTACCCATGTTTTTAGCAAGCTGATGGACTGATAACGATATTTATCTTTGTCTCTTATTGTTACTTATAATAAAATTGGTAGCAAAAGAAAATGGACCTTAGTACTTTAGGAACAATAAACATTAGTTGTATTCAGTCAATAGCGAATCAAGCCCATCCAACAAATAGGAACCTTGAAAAGTTGTCATCATGTTTCTTAGAATTACCAGAAAAATCTGCATGAAAAATGTCCGTAATATTAACCTCGCATTGTAAAAGAAAGAATGCTGCACATATTACCTTCTTCCCGCTCTTCGTGCTGCTCCTCCGTGGGTCTCTGCTCGTCTTCCCTCTCCTCCTGCACGCTCGCCAGAGGCGTCGTCACCGTGTCCACCGGGTGCAGACCTGGACACGAGTAATCATGTACGGTGCACGGAAGTTTTGATTGTATGTCTGGAAAATGGTCACAAAAACCTTGGAAGGATTCTGGCTTCTCCTTTGGGTGGTAGGTTTGCTTAAATTATATATTGTGTTAAATTCGTTGAGGTACAAGTTATACCTAAAGGCACCAAAAGTACCATCTCTGGGTTGACCATGGAAAGCGAATCCACAGAAAATCATAATGACTGCATGATTTCTAAAATGTGCTGGAAGCTTGGTGCGCTCATTGATTGATCACAAGTGCCCGAATACGTAGGCGAACTGACTGGCCAACGTGACCGCCAGTGTATTATCACTAAAAGGTGGCTACACTGCCGCTACATGGATGAGGTTCGGTCGCCACACCCCTACTTGCTTAATCGATGGCTTAAGGTGGGCCTTCCTGATCAACTCCCCATACAAACGCGGAAAGAAGATCATGCGTATATTTCTTGTCAGACAACCAAAATTATACTCAAAACAGCTATATTTTTTGGAACTAGATGTCTGATGACCATTGGTATTGTAAAATACTGTTTGGTTTTTAAGATAAATGGTTAGTCATCAGACATAGCTTGTTTCATGAAGATTTATAATCAATTCGGTTTTTGTTTATTTTTTTCAGCAGTGGTCGTGATATACTTTCAGCTATAAGTCGTTTTGTAATTAAAATTTTCGTGAATCTTACCAAATCAAAAACTATGCCTATTGTCTGCTTTATGGACATCTTGCATCCTTCTCATCATCGAGCCTGTCTATGTCTTTAAAACAGAGAAGGTCCCAGAGCGTAACAGCACAGTTTTGTACCGTGCCCGCGAATGAGTAAGTCCCGTCGGGAAGGGCCACCTTAATGGTTGGAAAGACGTGCTTTTCACGTACCTGGCTCAACCGGCTTGGTCCGATGGCGCACGTACGGCGGCGCGGCGGCGGCGTAGTAGAGCGCGGCGCTCGTGCACATGGTGGTGGCGTCGCCGAGCGGGAACGCGGCCGGGATGCGCGCCGAGAACGACACCTGCGCCTGCCGCAGCGTGCCGCTGTGGTCGTCCAGGAACTCACAGACCCTGAAAACAAATTTACATCTCGATTTATTTATTTATTAATTTATACATATTTTTTTCATGCAACCTGACATGGATGGCTAATACCACACAACTACCGTTATGATATTAGCCCAATACACCACATTCCCGAAGGAATTAGGTGCCATGCTAGGACCTTCCCTTTATGAGCACGGCTACATTGAACTGGATGGAAAACACTAGCAGCTTAAAGCTGATGCGCCTATCTCATTGGTTCAGTGCACTATTCGGTTATTAAACATCTGTTTTTTTTTATATTTAAAATAACTGTCTAATTGGTTTTGAACCTGTGCACTGTTGTAGCACTGATCCCTTCTAGTGTCAGTTTCTTCCAAGAGTTCACCACTTGGTTAGATAAGAAATGTTTTTTTGGGGTAGAGTTGAATCTACTTTGGTTTAGTTAAAAGAATGTTCACGAAGTCTTTCATTAGTATTCAAAGCAAATATGGTTCAAAGGTTGATTGGATCTAAGTGTGTATTTCATAATTGTGGGTGGTAAAATATTTTAGGCAACCCGTGAAGAAGGGGTTCTTCTTTACTGGGTTGATCGAATCCGCGGATCTTTGTGACGTAACTTAGTCTTAGTAGTAGAAATGATATGAAATAATGTTAAAATTATAATTCACAGGGAACTTAAAACACAATGGGATTGCTCTGTCTGCAGTTTAGGTTCCACTTTAGGTTTTAGTAACCCAAAGGAATTTACCTTCCATCTAGTCCCATAGCCTAGATGGCCACAGGACTTACCATATGAGGAAGCTGCCGTCGATGGGGTGTATGGAGAAGAGGAGGTCCGGGCTCTGGTACCAGTCCTTCATGAGACTGTCGATCTTCATGTCGAGCGAGTCCGGCAGGTGGGTGCACGTCACGTCCGTCGCTATCGAGTTGATTGACGTCGTGTTGGACAGGCTCTGGTGGCTGTCTTTACCGCTGCCTGCGGACAGTGAGGACGCGTTAGCGGTTGCAGCTCAGATGGATGTATTACTTTCATCTTAGAATTAGGTCAGGTTGCACTAAAACATCAGCATTAAAAATAAAGTCCATACATTACGCAAGAAAGTAAGAGTCTTATAAGTCTTATGACTTATTAAGTTTAATGACTAACATTAATGTCTCTGACGAACTGGGTGAGACATCTTAGATGTCAAACAAGGGATTATACATCATCGTAATGGAAAAGCAAGTGGGGTAGTGTCAGTCAAGACTTTTTGTTTTCTGCATGCAACGGTCAATTATTGACTCTGGTTGTGAGTTAACGGCTGTTTCAGAATACTTTCAGTAATGATTTTTCTTCTTTTTAAACTTATTGAGATGTTCCCTTCGACACTTCGGCTCTAGCGACCTGATGGCGACGGTTGGAAAGCCAGCCATCACTTCAGCACCTTTTGATAATGAGTTTCTCCCATACTGTTTCACACTCAATGCCCTAGCCTAGAAGATCTGAGTTATGCATGCAGAATGAACCGAGTATACCTGGGTGTTCGTCGCTGTTGCTCTCATCCTGGGAGGGACCCCGGCACAGAGCGTGCACGCCATGATTCCTGTGTTCTGAGCCGCGTGCGCCAAATAACTTTTTTTAAGGATCTGCATTTAAGATCGATGGGACCGTAGCTCACATGCACCAACAAGCTATTCAAGGGATTGCCATGTACGTACCCTACTTGTAGCATCTCCATGGTCACGGACAAATAACCCTGCATTCCGAAATGCGTACATTGCATATATCACAGACATAGCGAATACAGTGAATACTTGTATTCCGAATTGATATTGCACGATATCAAATCGGAACAAATTTGAGCAGACATGTGTCAGCCTAAGCTAACTAAATCTAAAATGCCTTGTAAGTCTCGAGAGTGGTTATTTATCCCTTAGGTCAACATGACGTTCACGGGAGTGAATATAAGCAATTCGGAACGGTCGTGTATGCGTACATTGTGAATTCTCAGCAATATACACATTTCGGAATGCAGTGTAAGTCTTCAATAAGGCCATGCAGGTGAAGAAAGACCGATACACATAAAACCCAACATGCGGTTTTAATAATTGGACCCGTACAATATCCTATGGACCCAAAAATCAGGCATACTCTTTTTATTCCAGAATTCGATAGATTTGGGTATTTAGAATGCTGAGTCCTAGATATGACTCCTAGATATGTTCCATGTGGCCCGTAGTATAGGAGCGAACTTCATGGAAAGCTATCACACAGCCCCACCATTGCTGCCACAGAATGTGCTTTCGTAATTCATTCACCAAGTTAGATCCCACAGACACAGACCCTGCAATATATCTGTGACTTATATTTTCATTTAGCCTGCATGTTTATTTTGGATTGGTAGTTTCAAACACTGGGGACAGCCTGATCTCATTCATCACGGGACTGGTACCATAAGATTGGTTAAAAGATGGTGGTGGTTAAATGTAAATATGCTCACATAACGGAAAAGTTCTGACAGGGATCCCTTGGAGAATGCGGTATAATGACAGAATGTGCTATTATAATATATTAAATGGAAAGATTGGTTTGACGACCGAAGAGCAAATCCAATATGCATGCGAGTGTACCAAATGTCTTACTGTCGTGGTCCCCGTCGTGTTGCATGTTGCTCTCGCTCGCACACTCCGCCTGTTCAGCTTCTTCTTTTTCTAAAACCTGCAAAGAAAAGACCTATCAACTTTCACAGTCTCTCACATATAAATCACATAACAGTGTTAACGGGCTTATTGTCCAAACGTTAACCAGTAGCCCTACTACAAACGCTATCGAGAAGGCGATATCGTCTGTCAAAGAAATTGAAAGCACTGTCGATACCATCTATCAAACGCATACAATATTTTGTATGCGTGTTTCTGTGGTGTGGTAGCATTCAAAAGAATAACGTAATGTAATAATTTTTTTGCACAAAACAATTAAAACGTTCTTGTATTTTGACTCCTGCAAAGTTTATTGTCGGTTCTTTGTCGTGATCGTCGAACTGTCCATAAAAAATGACGAATCCAAGAGTGTGTTAACACCTAATGTAGCAAAATATTCGAACAACCTTCTTAGTGAGATCGTGCAGGAACGCCTCGGCCTGGCTGGTGTAGTGCATCTCCTTGTTGTGCAGCCAGTGCAGGATGAAGCGGCCGGCGCCCGCCATCGACGGCACCAGCGGGATGTCTGTCTCCGCATTGATCGACGCCGCGAGGTGGAAGTGGAGACCTACGGAGCAAACAGCCAGAATAACCAACCTATTATACACGTAGTTAGAAAAGGCAAGCATTGAAATGGCCGAACTAATTTCAAGGAAAATTACCAAATAAATAAATAACGAACTATGAATACTAATGAAAGACGGCACATTAGTTAAAACTAAACAAAAGAAGTTTCAACTCCAACCCAAGAAAGCTTGTCTTATCTAACCGAGCGGTGGACTCTTGGAACAAACTACCACAAGAAGTGATAAGTGCTATAACAGTGAACGGATTCAAAAACCTATTAGACCATTATTTTAAATATAAAAAACAGACATTTAATACACAAATAGTCCACTCCAACCAATGACGTACACGCATCAACTTTAAGCTGCTTTAAACAAATAAAAAAAAATACATTTTATCAGTGTTGCAATCCCATTTTCAGGGACAAACGGCAACACCACACATTAGACTTTGACCCCCATATGTTTTCCTTGCAAACTCCTATGCCTACTGTGGCGCCGCAGGTGATGCGCTCTGTCCAAAAGAGCTATCAAGAAGCAGTGCCTGTGGAAAAATATAAACCTAGTGGATATACTAACCAAGTTCTATCGGAGGCTGCCCTGGTTGCACTTGCACATTTGCTGCAGCTCATTCGCTTCACCACTGCACCGACATCTATACCGATCGTGCTATCATGACTTTAGAAACAGATGGCAGATTGGCAAGATAGATACACAAATGTATTTTCACTGTGGTGTGAAAGACGCTCACCGCCGGTGTAGGAGCTGGCGTGGTAGGGGCTGTGGAAGTCGTGCGCGCTGTAGGTGGAGGGCAGCGTGGGGATGGGCGTGCCGAGCTGCTTGGTGGACTGGGCGTTGCGGCGTATGTGAAAACACGTTCTGGAACCCAACAGCTCGTTTTAAAGCTTACATACATACATACGCCGCTTTCCCGGAGGGGCAGCCAAAGATTATAGAGCGCCATACGGTACCCTACAGTACAGTATACATCTTTCACTTCCTCTATAAGCATACATGCTCTACGATTACAGGTTAACATCAACCACCTGCCCGATGTGCTACGGAAAACGCTCGTTAACAAGAAGTCATAAGTTTGCAGGAAGACTGTTTGGAAAGGTCCTTTGCCTACAAAGTGTCAAAGTACAAAAGTCGTCGGCTTTGGATTCATGGCCTTCTGCAAACAAGGATAGGCTGGTGTGTATTTTGTGTGCTTTTGGTAATCATCGATTTGTGTGAAAACGTGAACGAAAGTTTCGCCAAGTGGCCCCAACACCTGGAGCATCGAGAGAGTCGTAAGACGCACTATCCCTTAAGATTTAGATCCAGGCTAGGGCGCCAACATCGACTGTAAAGCCATCGCCTGCTCAAGCAAAGTATACTGAAAAGGCAACGAGAGCGCGCTCACTTCATATGCTTGAGCCGCTGCATGAAGCGGTGTTTGTGTCGGTGCGAGGCGCGGTGGCGGCGCGGCGGCGAGCGCGCGTGCGCCACCCCCGCGCCGCCGCCCCACTCGTCCTCGGGCAGCATCGTCTCCGCCCACACGCGGCAGATGTTGTCCACGCACGACGTCACCAGCACGTTGCCCACGCTGCCCCTGCACACGCAGCGCACGAATAGTTTCAGTTTCTGTTTCATGCATACCTTCACGCCGCTTTCCCGGAGGGGTAGGCAGAGATGATAGAGCACCATATGATCGCTCACAGTACACCTCGTTCGCTTTATTTACAGACCTACATCTTTTCTGTTTCAGTTTTTTTTATTTTGTCCATTAGATGTAAATTACAGTCAGATTAGTCATCACTTTTTTTCTGATTCAGAGCCGGTAGTCTAAGTTGTCACCTAAATTGGCATTACGGCAAACCGATCGACTGGCGTTTTCAAATGTATGGAGAAATTGAAGAGCGCGCGCAGTGGGCGTTAAGCGAACTAACATTTGCAAGTCCGAGCTTGATTTGACAGCTTACCCAACGTTGCCGTAAATACGTCGACGTTGCTGTTTACGTCCACTCCGCGTTTTCATACAAATCGGAAGTCCGCGTTTGACTTTGACAGCTTGAAGAAGTAAAACCACAGAATATCTAGTAAAACTTGTATGGAGTTTGGAGAAAACGCCAGTTGATCGGTTTGCCGTAAACGCCAATTTAGGTGAGAACTCAGACTGACCACTCTGATAGTTCGATTACTTCTGGCGAAGAAGGTTTGTCATTTTGTATTTTTTTTTTCATTGATACTTACAAACTAGTTTCCACGTCACGATTGATTACTACTGCTCACAAAGAACAATTTATCTACATAGGTGAAGAGGAAACTCTTGACTACCACAGTGACATCTATTTCTAAATTAATAGGTATTCTATTCGAATCTACATTATTCAGGTGTTAAAAGCATTCACATTAAGCATGCTTACATGAAGCATGATACGTGCAGCTGCACGAGCAGCGTCATCATTCTAATTTTATTTCAATCGCACATCAAGGTGAGCCTTTCTGCTCAACTCCCCATACAAACGAAGATCATGCCCATATTTCTTGTTAGAGATCCAAAATTTTGCTCAAAATTGCATTATTTGATTGAACTAGATGTCCGATGACTGTTGGCATTGTAAAATTGTATTTGGTTTCTAAGTTAAAAGGTCCGAAAGTTCGATTTTTTCCCGCGCTTTATACAATAATTTTGGAGGTGGATTACACAACTACTTCTGAAACAGCAAAGAGGAATAAAATAATAATAAAAATAAAATAGCATTAATATTCAAACAAAAGAAATGCGCTTTTCTACGTGAACCACTCCTTAACCTACTGCACTATATATATACACTAAACACCGAAGGCACACAACACCTGACGGAATATATTCAAACACATATTACCCGGATATAAACAAACATAAAGCACAGACATATACAGATTGCAGACTTAAAATACACACATAATTCACACACAATCACACATCTTCACACCCTTCATTCATACACAAACAGTACACACCCTCACACCTCACCAAACTCACACGGCAGCGGCTGAAAACCAGCGCCAGGCAGGGCAACTTACGTACCTCCCTGGCATGCTGAGCCATGGCCATTTTTGCACACTATTGTTATTATACACACAATTTCAACTTTTAATGTAATTTCTAATTTTATATAACACTGTAAAAATGTGCAAAATAAACTGTATTTTTCTTTTTCTTTTCTTCTTCTTTTCAACGATAAAATAAAAACATCTTAAAAAGATTCGTCATCAGACATAGCTTGTTTAATGAAGATTTATAATCAATTTGTTTTTCATAGATTTTCAACTACAGCGGTCGTGGATTACTTTTAGCTAGAAGTCATTTTGTAATTAAGTTTTTCGTAAATATTACCAAATCAAACACTATGCCCATTGTCTTCTTTGTGGACATATTGCATCCTCCTCATTATAGAGCCTGTGTTTTTCATTGTAACAGAGAAGGTCCCAGAGCGCAATAGCACGGTTTTGTACTGTGCCCGCGAATGAGTTAGCCCCGCCGGGGAGGGCCACCTTAACAGCATATGAGTGGCTGGTAGCTTCCATGGCAAAAGCCATGGGTTCAAATCCCCATCCCCCTTCACGCACCACTTTCTTTCTCTTTCGAATTGGATAAGCGCATTTCGTTACGAATGCTAGCTGCTCCACGGTTCGGAATCCATGTAAAACTGTAGGTCGCCCTCCCTGCTAGGTGGTAAGGTTAAGCCTGCCCACGTCGGTACCGTCGCATTGGATGGAAAAATGGTCGAAAAAGGGAATGTTTTCCATGGAAGGTCCTGGTCATGGCACCTAATTCCTTCGGGTATGCAGTATGTTGGACTAATATAATGTTGGGTATAATATCAGCCATCTATGACCAGTTACATAAAAAAAACGTTCTGCCACTCACTTATTCATGTACTTGCTGGTCTTGCGCCACGAGAGGTGCGTGACGGCGCGAGGATGCGCCACGTATATGAAGCCGTAGTTCAGCTCGTGCATTCCCGGCGGCTCGCCCGGCTTCACCATCGCTGGCAACATTAAAAAAAATCATTAGACACATGCTCATATAGCTGGATGTCAGCAGCTGATGCCCTTAACCTTCTCACTGCGTGGTATGTTTCAGCCCACCATTTTGGTAGCTATGCATTGAATGAAACATCGTGTACCACCTACTTAAGATCCCTTTTATGTTATTGGATGACAAATGTTATGAAGGTTTACAGAAAATAAACTATATTCGAAGGCAGCAACGTATGCACGTACATACATACAAACATAGCAGTATGTCTTTACTCCCGCTTTGCGCACACAGAGAAATTAGAGTGGCAGCCGAAAGTCATACGTATAGTGGCAGTGTAGCCACGTTTTTGTTATAATACAATGGCAGTATCGCCGGCCAGTCAGTTCGCTCACTCCTGATGTTCTCGAGTTCCAATTGCACATAAGAACTGCACGGGATGCCATAGAAAAAAGGTTGCTGTGCGGACAGAATTCGTAGGCGAACTGATTGGCCGGCGCTACAGTTAGTGTATGTGCTATCACTAAAACAAGGCTTTGCTGCCGCTACAAGGATGAAAGTCATCCTTGTAGCGCCATCCTCCTTACTCTTTTGTCGTTGTACACCACCAAGTATTTCAGACAAGAGATACAATAGAGAAGCCCGGAGCGAGGCGGCAAGGGGTACCTTTGTTGAGGTACCAGATCTTGACGAGCCGGTCGTTGATGCCAGAGGTGGCAAAGAGCGCGCCGTCCGGCGAGAAGGCGAGGTGGTGCGCCGGCGTCGCCGTGTGGCAGCGCCACGCGCACACCCAGCCCTGCAATCCCATACACAACCGTTGAGGAACCCTCTGCTCACACCGTCCCACTCCAAGACGCGCAATTTACCCCAATTTAAAAACCATTTGACTTCTAAGGAATGTGATAGCATGTATATTCGACCGTGAAGCAAGGATACATTAATTAAAGAAAGAGCCCTGAAAAAAAGTACTACTACTGAAAAAAGTACTAGTATGAATATCCTGCAAGGCTGGACCTAAACCAGCGATACATACCATTTGTGGTGGTTATTTTTATAGGGATCTTTCTTTAATTAATGTGTCCTTGCTTCACAGTCGATTGTACATACACACATATCACATTTTTCCTGGGAAAAAGCGACGTAGTTGCTTAGCACGAAAAGGTATTTTTAGGTAAGTTGGTCTTCTGATCTCATTGTATGAGAAACAGTATGGGGTGGTTGTGACATAAAGACACATATAAGTTCATTCAAAATGGGCCCGCAAGAGACGTCAGTTTAGAAATTATTTTCAAAATCACTGAGCTCAATGGCTTACCCCTGCATTTCTACCCGCGCATGTCGTAAACGTCGACTAAGAAAATTGTTCTTGGCTGTTCGGATACCACTTAACCTGTAGGTGCTATTGCTTACTTGCTAGGTTACGGAGCCAAGAACCTCAGCTATATTAAATAAAATAAATTACTTTTTCGTTTACTTTAAATTGAGAATGTTGTTTCAAGTGCAGCTATCTGAACTTAATACTATAGAATAAAAAATAATACAAACAGTAAAATAAAAAATAATTTTTTTTGACTCGAAAAGTGCACTGCAACACTTGGTTAGCTGTACGATGGGGACTCGGGGGCGGCCTATAGCGTACACAATTTTAAAAATATTGCTGGAACTTGTGTCAATCGGAAAAAATGTTAAATTTCAGTGGATTCCGTCCCATGTTGGCATAGAGGGCAATTAAAAAGCCGACGAGCTAGCAAAAAGAGCTACGGTTTCTAAACTAAAAAACTAAGCCTTTCTTTACCGACTTTCTGCCGACAGCAAAACGAATATGTAGGCAGATGTGGAAAGAATACTTTGACAGGAAGTCTGTAGAGAAAGGAATTTGGTACAAAATAATTGTATCTGAACCGCTGTGTATCCCTGGGTTTAACATTGTCGAACTCCCTAAAGAAATAATAAAAATTGGCTTAAGACTTAGATCAGGACACACTCCGCTAAATAAAATGGGCCATATGATGAAGAAACTGGGCTCTCCAAATTGTTCTACTTGTGACAAACCAGAAGATCAATTTCACATATTTACTGAGTGTGTTCTGAACGAGAGGCTTCGACTGAACCTTGAAAGGATATTGTGCACAGATCGTGTTTAGTTTTCGTAAAAGCCAAATGTGCTTTTCACACTTTGCTTATGACTGGACCTTTTGATTTAAATAATACAAATTCTATTGTCTATGGCCCCATTCAAATTTTAAAATCAAACTGCCATTTTGACATTTGACCACTTTTTCATTGAGCTTCCTAGAAGCAGCATCTCTTGATTTTCTCGCTTTCGTTAGTTTTCGACAATTGCTAAAGGACAGTGCCTTCGCTACTATTACTAAGCCCTGGTAAGCCTCGCGAAGTGCAGCAGCTAATATAATCCTCGGCGGGATCCCTAACCGGCGGAGAGTTGCGGCGTTGCACCTCAACGGCGCCAGTGTAAGGTAACTCCGAGCCCCCGCAAAGGTACTGTCTGCACTAATTAATTATTCGTCGCCTTTTTCGTCATTATAAATCGTTTTTCTTCGTTTAACCTATACAGTCCACCCTTCTCGTTTTCTCACATTGATCCTTCGGCCGAATATAATTGACCCATCGGCTAGTTATTGAAATAATCTACATTTACAGTGGTTTTTGTATTTATTATTCATTGGTTCCATTAGTAAAATCATCAAATTTAAAAAAGTTTTAACACAGTTTTTAGCAAAAAATATCGTTTGTCTGTTTCATGGTATATTTATATGGATATATCTTTATCGTTTTCGTACATAAATACATAATTGTATACGTATTTATATTTAACACTAAATGCTTATTGGCAACAGTTAAATTTATTCAAATTATAAAATTTCACAACATCAAATATTTGTGGGTACTCTCAAATTATTTTGATTCGAAATTTGATTTGACTGGCATTTTTATTTTATAACATTACAGTTCTTATCAACCTAAGCTTCGTCTAAGCAATTATCTTTGTGTTATTTTCGTATTATTCCATTTGAACATAAAATGGGTGGTAAGAATAGTGAGGGTGAAGATCAGTGGCGTGTGGAGCGAGACAATGCAGTGCTTCGTATGGAGAATTTAGTGGAATTATCACACGGAGATTTAGTGGATTTCGAAGTTGCATGCACAGGCCTTTCGGACATTATTTCCAGTTTTCACAGTGCACAAATACAATTGGTGACCAGATGTGATATTGGCTCGAGGCATCATGAACTACAGGTGACTAAACAGTTTGATAATAATGTAATAATTGTAAGAAAATGCCTCAAGACTTCCCAGGCGCCCATCTCCACCTCTCATACCACGATCACTAATTTAAAACTTCCCCGAATAACTCTTAAAACATTCAATGGGAAGTTAGAAGATTGGTTGCCTTTTATTGAAATTTTTAATTCATTGGTGCACAACAAAAAGGAAATGTCCGATGTTGAAAAATTACATTACTTGATTTCATCCTTGGAAAATGAACCCCTCAGTCTCATTAAAGGATTCCCAATCACCAATGCAAACTATAAAAATGCCTATGACACCCTTTATCGACATTACAACCGCACACGCCAACTCGCATCCACCGTTTATGAAAAACTTCTTTCGTGTGAGCCTGTCAAAGTTTCTAATGCCATCGAGCTAAAAAGACTAGACAACAATTTTGTAGAAAACCTAGCGATTCTCGAAAGGTTCAATTTGCCAGACAAAAACTTCATGCTAGTGCATTTATTTTGGTCCAAGTTAGACCGAGTGACTCGGGAGTTATTTGAACTCGAACACCAGTCTGATGAGATGCCTTTGTTTGAAAAGTTACAATCCTTCGTAAGAAAACGTTTTCACGCCTTAATATTGGCTAACCCCACTACTATTCCGCCTGCACAAGCAGTGAGAAAAGACAGTGAAAAAAAGGTTACATCTCATCAGGGAACTTCGAGCGTAAATAAAAGATGTTTCATCACTACTGCCCCTAGCTGTATCATTTGTTCGGAAACACATAATGTTTATTGCTGTCCCAAGTTCCTAGAGCTGGATCCCCCCGCTCGTTATCGTTTGGCTAAAGAAAAAAGGCTGTGTATTAATTGCCTGTCATCGTCATATTCAGTAAAAAATTGTCCATCCAAGTCTCGATGCTCGACTTGTAAATTCTCGCATCATAGTACCTTGCATTTTACTCACTCGGAGCCTGAGACAGGACCAGTCAAACCAAATCTACTGTCGATTCAACCTGTCGCGCTGACTAGCAACATTCCCACATCACGTACACACCTTGTTCTTCTATCGACTGTGCAAATTGAAGTTATGGACAAAATGGGAAAATATTTGAAAATTAGAGCATTACTCGACAGTGGTTCAGAAGCCAGTTTCTTGTCCGAATCTTGTCAAAAAAGACTTGGTCTGACTCTTCACAAAAATAGTGTATCAATAAACGGCATCGGTAGATCCACAACCGAGCCACTTGGCAGTTTATCATGCTCAATCAGGCCTACTGAAACTGAACATGCTACCAATATAGCTGTCAGCATGTTAGTGTTGCCAACAATCTGTCCAGAGCTTCCCAGCTCTCGTTTCGATGCTTCACATTGGAAATTTATACAAGGCTTAAAACTTGCTGATCCCCATTTCGCCCATCCTGGACCTATCGATGCTCTACTTGGTGTAGACATTTTTTCGTCTTCGTTGCTACCAGGTTTGGTGCGGGGTGATGCATTGCAGCCCAATGCTATTAATACTATATTCGGTTGGGTTTTAATGGGTGGTGCTCACTGTGCAAACCCAAATTTGTCGTCAAACCCATGTTTTGTCTCACTCCATACTTCACTTGACCAATCACTGAAACGGTTTTGGGAGCTTGAGAGTGTACCATCTCCGTCTTCTAAAATTTTATCGCCAGAGGAAGCTTTATGTGAAAAATCTTTCGTTGAAAGTTATTCTCGTGATAATGGAGGCAGATATGTTGTTCCATTACCTTTTCGTAATCCAGAACCAAAACCAACATTTTCGGGTTCTCGGTCCTTAGCCCTTAAACGGCTTTTTTCGCTGGAGAGACGTCTTGAAATAAATCCAGATTTTCGTAAAAGTTATGTTGCCTTTATGGATGATTACGCCGCCAATAAACATTTGGAAAAGATTTCGCCACCACAAATTGACAATGGTAACTTCTTCTACATCCCGCACCATGGCATATTAAAACCAGAATCAACTAGCACACCTCTTCGTGTAGTTTTTGATGCCAGTGCGAAGGATAGTCTCGGTGCTTCTCTAAATAGCTGTCTGCTTCCAGGTGAAAAGCTACAAACAAACATTTTTGATTTGTTAATACGTTTTCGTTGGCATTCAGTCGTGTTCACGGCTGATGTGAAGCAAATGTATAGACAGATTTTGGTGAATCCTGAGGACGCAGATTACCAACGGATTTTATGGAGAGCAACACGGAATGAACCGGTTCATGATTATAGGTTATTGACCGTGACTTATGGGGTGACTTCTGCTCCGTTCCAAGCGCTGCGAACCATCGCTCAACTAGCTAGAGATGGTAGAGATCAATATCCCGCCGCAGCTTCTATTTTGGAACGTGATTTGTACATCGATGATGTCGTTACCGGCTCCAATAATCTTGCTGAAGCCGTAAAATTAAGATGTGAGCTGACCAAATTGTTTACATCAGCGGGATTCCATCTTCGAAAATGGACGACAAACACACAAGAGTTTGTTGCAGATCTAGAACCGTCGGATCTGTTCGGCAACAAATTCCATGATTTTGATGACGTAGACATTTCATTAAAAATTTTGGGTCTGCAATGGCAACCGACTATGGACTACTTTTCGTTCAGTGTTTCAGTCATGGAAAGGCCATGCACCAAGCGAACCATCCTCTCTGAAATTGCTCGAATCTTCGATCCCCTTGGTTTTTTAGCTCCCATCACATTCTTCGCTAAATATTTGCTGCAGCTGCTCTGGACAGCGGGCATCTCTTGGGATGATGCCCCTCCCTCCAGCATTGTTAACCAGTGGGAGAAATATGTATCTGAATTATCATCTTTATCGTCTCTATCGATTCCTCGTAGAATCGTTTCTGATTCAGGAACGTTCCAATTACATGGATTTTGTGATGCCTCCGAACGAGGATATTGCGCTGTGGTATACTTCCGTATGGAAGATCATGATAAATGCTCGGTACGACTGGTTTGTGCAAAATCCAAGGTTTCACCATTGAAACGTATCACAGTTCCCCGCTTGGAATTGTGTGCAGCGGTGCTCTTATCGGATCTAATACGCTCAGTGATGGCTGCTTTAACACCTTTTTGTGTCATTGAAAATATACAGGCTTGGTCAGATTCCAGTGTCGCCTTGACCTGGATTAAATCATCTCCCGCAAAATGGAAAACATTCATTAGTAATCGAGTTAGCCATATTCAAGATCATGTACCTCCCCAAAGTTGGAGACATGTAAGGTCTCCTGATAATCCCGCGGATTGTGGGTCTCGTGGATTACTACCTCATGCACTCTTAAATCATAATATTTGGTGGACCGGTCCCAGTTGGTTGATCGAACCCGAAGAAACTTGGCCCCGGTTCGACTTATTGATTGATGATCATGACACCATTGAATGTGAGAAGAAAATTTGTACTCTTTCCTCGTCTATTCACTTTGATTTTATTGAAGACCTCTTGAACAAATATTCTTCTCTCCGAACTATCGTGAACGTATTAGCATATTGCTCTCGTTTCATATTTAATGCTAACCATCCAAGCCAGAAAGCTACTGGCCCCCTTTCGGCCACTGAACGGGATAATGCATTGAACTTCTTGATCAAATACACTCAAGAAGTCGCTTTCTCTGAAGAAAGAACTGCTATAGCAAAATCATGCTTTAACAAGCTTCCCAAATCTCTTCGTAAACTAATGCCTTTTATTGATGAGGCAGGTCTTTTGAGGGTGGGCGGTCGTCTTACGCAAGCAAATATTAATTATGACAGCAAGCACCCTGTTCTACATCCTCGAAAACATCGCTTAACATTTCTCATAATCCAAGGCTATCATGAAAAATATTTGCACCCAGGCCTGCAAACTCTACATCATTTGCTTTGCCAAAATTATTGGATTTTGTCGCCAAAGAGAGCCATTCGTTCGGTCATTTCGCTTTGCCATAAATGTTTCCGTGCCACTCCTAAGCTGGCTCCCCTTCCGCTTATGGGCAACCTCCCCGCTTATCGGATTAATCAACTTAAAGCCTTCTCGTCTTCATCTGTGGATTATGGCGGCCCATTCACAATTTCGCTCGGTCGCTATAGAGGCGCCAAGTCATATAAAGCGTATGTCTGCGTATTTGTTTGCACATCAACCAAGGCTGTCCACATAGAATTGGCATCGGAATTGACTACCGACACTTTCTTAGCTGCACTACGTCGCTTTGTAGCTCGTCGTGGTAGAGTCAGTAGTCTGGTCTCCGATCGTGGTACTAACTTTGTTGGCGCCATTAATACCTTGCAGACAATAATGGCCAGTGCGGCTGAACAGGAAGAAATTACATTCAAGTTCAACCCACCAGGTAGTCCTCACTTCTCAGGGCTGGCAGAGGCAGGTATAAAGTCGGTTAAAACACATTTAGCTAGAGTGATCGGTCTCCAACGCTTGACATATGAGGAGTTTTATACATTATTAACACAAATCGAAGCCTTATTAAATTCACGTCCTCTGACACCAATAAGCTCAGATCCTCAGGACTTGTCCACATTAACTCAAGGACATTTCTTGACATTGGAACCCTTATCTTCGGTGCCAGAACGAGATGTTAGCACCTGCAATATTAATAGACTTGATCGTTGGCAACTGATACAACGTATGCATCAGGACTTTTGGAAAAGGTGGCATACGGAGTATCTCCACACACTTCAACAACGGTTGAAGTGGAATAAGGATCACCCCAACCTAAAGGTGGGCACCATCGTTCTAATTGTTGATGAACTTAGCCCTCCCATGAAATGGAGAGTCGGTCGGATCATACAGTTACATCTTGGATCCGATGGTATTTGTCGTGTTGTTACAGTGCGCACTGCTTCAGGACAGCTTCAAAGACCTGTTGTGAAGTTGTGCCCCCTTCCTTTATCTTCCTGATATATTAATTTACTCTTGTATTATTTTTGTATTTTTCGGTGGTGGTTTTATTTATTTATTGTAGAAAATTTAGTTACCTAAATGTAATGGATTTTCTTATCCCTTCTCTATTTATTTAAGTTTTATTTTGTAGCTGTGTTAAAATACCGTGTATTTTGGTGGGCGGAATGTTTAGTTTTCGTAAAAGCCAAATGTGCTTGTCACACTTTGCTTATGACTGGACCTTTTGATTTAAATAATACAAATTCTATTGTCTATGGCCCCATTCAAATTTTAAAATCAAACTGCCATTTTGACATTTGACCACTTTTTCATTGAGCTTCCTAGAAGCAGCATCTCTTGATTTTCTCGCTTTCGTTAGTTTTCGACAATTGCTAAAGGACAGTGCCTTCGCTACTATTACTAAGCCCTGGTTAGCCTCGCGAAGTGCAGCAGCTAATATAATCCTCGGCGGGATCCCTAACCGGCGGAGAGTTGCGGCGTTGCACCTCAACGGCGCCAGTGTAAGGTAACTCCGAGCCCCCGCAAAGGTACTGTCTGCACTAATTAATTATTCGTCGCCTTTTTCGTCATTATAAATCGTTTTTCTTCGTTTAACCTATACAGTCCACCCTTCTCGTTTTCTCACAGATCGAATGAATTTATTTTTTAAAATACACGAAGCATTAGGAAGGCCCGGGTCGAGCGAGTTTAGGGAAATCATTATATTTTATCAAGCTGTCATTGGCTTTAAGGAGTAACTGATAGCTTGAAGAAAACTATATTCTTAAAATCACTATGGGGCTGGCACAGTCGGTGACGGCTTAAGCCCCAAATAAACATCTAGACAAAAAAAAAAAAAAAATAATTTATATGATCTTGTCGGTTGATAATTTTTACGTATTTAATGGATACAACATTACCGTTATCTCATTTATTTTATTTTCAGCAAAATTTACATTTGAATACATCTACCTTGACGGTTGTCACTTATATTATGTCAGAGATTAAAATTAGAATGTATTAAGTGAAGCGTTACATATTTTTATGAAAGTCTTTTACTTCTGGTGGAATATCCTTCCAGCTAAGACATAAGACATGCCAACACACAAAATTGCAAGAGAGTAAACAGAGATAGGCCACTATTTCCTGCGGCATATCAACAAGGAATTCATTGTCGCTATCTCTAAAGTGGTCTCATTATTGTCTACCCATCTTATCACGACATGTGAAATCTGTTTGCTTTTGTGAACTAGCTAACGCTTTGCAGCTATGCCGGTCACGCACAGATTCATGTTATCTGTCCATAAGTTTCTTTTGGTTTTTTAATTAATGGTACCGATTTTGGTAAACTCTTGTTCCATTAAATTCTTGAGGAACTTTGAAATTGAGGTAATCTAATAGCTACCGAACCGCTATCATTCTTTCTTCCATCGTCTTTAATTGAATCATTAAAGAAGTCAATTGAGTTTATTAAACTTTGGAGTGACATCAAATTTGCCGACAGTTTTAGAAAGTAATTTTCGAGTAAGTAAGCTGTAAGTATGATACTTTTGAGATTACCGCGGTCGTTAGACATGTTTGAAAAATGTTACGGCTTTTTGCTGTAAGTGTATATAATTTTTTGTATTTTTATATTCAGCGACATTTTAACATTTTTTTTATCAAAGTAAGTCGTATCTTTGAATGTGGATACACTTCCGGTTAGAAGAAATAATTCATGGCTGCAAATAATGTTTATTCATACATTGGCTTAGCCTCAATTGAAAATATAAAAATACTAAATTACACTATAGGTATAACAATTGAAATATTTTAATACCTGCTTCTTAAATCACTAATCATATATTTTTGCTGGATCATTCTTGACAAAAGTGAAACTAATTTGGTAATTAAACTTCAACTAGAAGTGGATACTTTTATCTGTCTCTTACTGTACTCGATTAGCATGAAAAAGAAAATACTATACAGATTCAAAAATCTCACCGGAACTTCCTCCTCCTTCGCCTTGTCATCTTTGGGTTTGTCTTCGTTGCCTCCGCCAATCTGGAATGTAACCCCGGCGCTCGCTGGAAACAGAAACGTCATCTTTGTCTTATTCTAAGATTAAAAAGTGTTATCATGCGGGGATATAAAAAGAATGCTAAGGATTACCGAGTGAAATGATAAAACGGCTTTTGGTCTCCGTGTCCGTAAAAGTATATTTACTTAAATTATGTAGTACAATCTGCAACACATTATGCCAAACATTTGCGCCATGCGTATGGTTGGAATATTCAGCGTGCTCGTGAGAGCTATGATAAATATATTTATCCTTGTCACACACTGCCCTGTTATTATTATTATTATTAAATTATTTTTATTATTAAATTTTATATACACTAGCAGCTACAAGCTGATGCGTGTATTTTAATTATTGAATGCACTGTATTAATATTTTTGCAAGTAAAGTTTTTTTTGTTACGTTTAGTTTTTATTTATTGCTTCTCGTTTTGGATATTGGCCAATTTGTTTTTAAAACTGTTCACTGAGTTAGCACTTATCACTTCTGGCAATTTATTCCAAGTGTCAACAACTCTGTTAGATAGGAAGTGCTTTCCCGGGTTTGAAGTAGTATCATTGCGGTTAAGTTTCAAGGAGTGTCCTCGAAGTCTCTCATTAGTATTTTGTGTATACATTGATTTAAGACTCGGCACATCGTAGTGTTCAGTCAGGATTTTGTAGGTCTCAATTAGGTCTCCTCGCTGCCTTCTTTTTTCCAATGTAGTAAGACCAAGAGTGTCAAGGCGATCTTCATATGATTTGTGCCTGAGGAACAACACCATTTTTGTTGCGCGTCTCTGAACCTTTTCCAATATATCTATATCCTTTTTGAAGTAGGGGCTCCATACTTGATATGCATACTCCAGGAGGGGACGTACATATGACTTGTAGAGCTTAAGAAACAGGTCAATGTTTATGCAGGAAAAGGATTTCCGAATCATATAAAGCAGTGAATTTGCTCTCTTAACCACTTCGATTATATGGTTATCCCATTTGAGGTCATTGGACACCGTGACGCCGAGATCGACCTGTGAGGAAACTGCATTCAAGGGGATTCCATCGATGGAGTATTGAAGGTGAGGATCATCTTCAAAGGAGCAAGCACAAAGTTTGGCTTTAATGGCATCGACGACTACATAGGAACATTAAATAGAGCAAAATACACTCAATTCTATAATCCATTTGGCGTTTTTACTTTTTTGATATAAGGAAGTATTTTTTTCTAAAAACTAAGAGTAACATGCAGTTGCATTATGTAATAAGCATTTTTGTAATAGATATAAGTTTTATATAAAACTTTTGAGCTCCCGATTTTAAGTTTTAAATAATCTGTTTGAATGGAAATTTAGTGGCCAATACATTTCCAATCTACTTATCAGGTCCCAAGTCAAGTGTGAGCGTGTGGGCATAGCCCAGGACCACTGGGTTTGCGAGTTATGTGGTGTTTAGTGTAGCAACAATTACTATCTACCCCCATTATGAGTGTTAGAGAACTAAGTGGTGATCCTTTAAAGGATGTTAGTAGTGATGACCTAAGTGACCTCGAAGAAGTCCCGGAGCTGCAGCCTATCCCACAGGACATGATACAAGAAGAACAATTGGAGTGGGATGAAATGGTTTTGATTCATAGCAACGCCGACAAGTCTGGCAAAAACGTCAATATCTCCACTGATAGATCGCTTAACCAAGAATGCACAATTAGAGGGAAGCGAGTAAGACAATCGACAGAAGAAAGCACAGAGGAAGAGGTAGAGGAAGAAAATGATGGCTATACCAGAGTGACAAGACGCAGCAAACGACTAAATAGACAACAATCGAAGGAGAACTCACAGGATATGGCAGGTACCGTTTTGGAAGCATATCTCAGTAGCAAAAGTAGACTGCCAAAACAAATCGCGCTAGCTAGAATCCTGCGGGGAACTCCTGGTATAATAAGAATAAAATATATCACTCCATACAAGGCCGTGGTTAAGTTATCAACACAGGAAGGATTAAATGAATTACTGGCAAGTGAAGAATTATGCAAAAATAACATATCGAGCGCCCGAGTAACCGATGTCCAATACTCCTATGGGATCATCAGAGACATCGATGTTGAGCTAAACGACAAAGAGATATTGGAAACACTGCAGTGTGATACAGAAATCACATCAGTCAGGAGGCTTAACAAAAAGATTGCTTATGGGGAGTGGACGAAGTCTGAAGCAGTGAGGGTTTGCTTTCGGGGGCCGCGCTTACCTCCATATATATCTATATATGGATCAAGGTGTAGCGTTGAGCCGTACGTGTTCCCGGTCACGCAGTGCTCGGGCTGCTGGCACTTCGGCCATACCTACAAGACATGCCCTAAAGGTGAGCTAAAGTCATGTCCTAAGTGTGGCGGGCGACATGAAAATTGCGAAACAACAGTCTATAAATGTATCAACTGCAAGGGACCGCATATGTCATTAGACAAAACATGTCCGATATATATCAAAGAAAAGGAGGTACGCAATATTATGTCCAATAAAAATGTTACCTACAAGGATGCTTTAAATCAACGAAGAGAGAGCCACACCCAAGACACACAAAGTAGAGCCGTTGATCCACCAGCGCCCTGCGTACCTGTGACCACCGCTTCTTCTTCTCTGTCTCGGACATACGCTAGCGTTTGCTCCTCAGAGAGGATGAAAGAGGTTGGGACACAGAGGCCTGCGTTTCCGGACTGCCCTCCTGCTTCCACCTCTGCCATCAACCCTCCCCCGAGACCCCGGCGCAATGACTTCAACCAAAATAAAGCTGTAACATTAAACAATGAACTGAGACGACAAGACCGGCCACAAACCCAGGACACCAGGAAGAGTGATGACGAGACCACACAAGAAAGCCACATCAATGCAAATAGAGATGGTGGACAGAAACCTAACCAGATCTGGTTTGAAATGTGGGAACAAATCAAAAGTATTATTTCATCGTCGACTTCTTGGGGAGAAAAAATAAGTGATATTATACAATTGGTTATTAGTGAAATAAAAACAGTATTGTGCAAACTTTTCATGGACAGCTCTCTGGGTTCATTTTTCAAAGTATAGGGAGCAATATTAACAACATTAATATACTACAGTGGAACGCCAATAGTGTATACCCAAAAAAGGTAGAAGTAGAACAGTTACTAAATCAAGAAAAAATTCATATTGCCCTGATATCAGAAACTTGGCTATCAGAGAGGATAACGTTTAATACAAATGGTTACAACATAGCTCGCCGGGACCGTCAAGATGGGTATGGTGGGGTGTGTATATTAACACACAAATCTGTAAGATCGCGCCCACTTGAAATCTCTAATAACAATGCGGGAATTGAAGTGTTAGGACTAGAATTATTAAACTGCAAACCTCTACAAAATATTATTTCAGTATATTGTCCTCAATCCGTACAGACTTCCATTGCAGACTGGGACCATCTTTTCTCGCAATGGAACAACAACACAATTTTTGGAGGCGACTTCAATTCACACCACAACAGCTGGTCTTCGAAAACTGATTCCAGAGGAAACTTAGTGTACAATGTCCAAATGGACTCTAACTTCATAACACTAAATGATGGTAGTCATACGAGGATAAAACTGGTCAATGGAAACATTCAAAAAACTTCACCTGATATTACTTTCTGCACTGCGGATCTGGCTCTGACATGCAAATGGAAAACAATAAATGAAAATCTAGGAAGTGACCATATAATGATAAAAATTACTGCAGGAATCGAGTATGAGCCACCTGAAGCACGCAGGAGAAATATGAAAGAGGCAGACTGGAAAAAATACAAACAATATCTGACAGCCAGTTTAACTGACACAGTTATGCCAGCTAGCACTCAAGAAGCATACAACCTTCTAATAGAATGCATCAACGACTCTGCAGACAGAAGTATTCCCTGGGCTAGAATTAGCACAAATCCCAACTCCAAGTTTCGTCCCAAACCGTGGTGGAGAAACCAAATTTCCAAAGTTGTGGCTGAGAGACGACTAGCCGTAACCAATTTCAGAAGAACTGGATCTCCGCAACAACTAGAAGGACTAGAAGAAAAAATATCTCAAGCACGGAGAGCGATAAGAAAAGCTAGGAATGATAGCTGGCAGAACTTCTGCAGCAGCGTCGATGGTCAGACGACCTCGGCTGAAATGTGGCGCAAAATGAAGTGGATTAAGGGATTCAAAGGAAGAAATACGCAAGTTAATCAAACAAAACAGGAAGAACTTCTTTGCACATTGGCTCCAGACTCAGTCGAAGTAGAACCAATATCACTGGAAGGGGTAGAGCAGGGACCACTCGATATCGTGTTCACCACTGCGGAACTGGAGAACGCCTTCAAGAAAAAGGACACAGCCCCGGGTGTGGATGGTATCACCTACTCCATGTTATACCAACTCCCACAGATTGGTAAGGTTGTATTACTCCATATATTTAACAGGATATTTAGTACAGGCGACATACCACATCAATGGAGAAGAGTTAGAGTCGTTGTAATCCCAAAGCTCGGTAGAGACCCAAACTTACTTTCAGCTCTAAGGCCAATCTCTCTACTGTCTTGCCCATGCAAAACATTTCACCTAATGCTGACGAGAAGGCTGGAGTAGCTAGTGGAAAAGAATAAGTTTATGAGTGACAGCACAATCGGGTTTAGACGTGGCCAATCATGCCTAGACAACCTCTCTCGACTGGTATCAAGCATACAAATAGGACAAACCTCAAATTTTCCTACTCTAGCCTGTTTCGTCGACATTGAAAGTGCATACAATAATGTGAATGTGGAATCAATTATATCCTGCTTAAAATCACTAAATGTTGGCAGGAACTTCTGTCAATATTTCTATCTTTTTTTAAAAGAGAGGCACCTGGAAATTGTTACAGAAAACAAGGGTACAATTGTACGAAAATGTTCAAAAGGTCTAGCTCAAGGCGATCCAATATCACCAATACTTTTTAACACTGTAACAACAGGAATTTGTCATAGAATCTGCAAAGGTCTTGTCAATGTTGTCCAATACGCTGATGACTTTGTACTGTATAAAACCACCCCTAACTTAAAATATGCAGCTTTTTGCATAGAAGATGCCCTTCATATCTTTATTAATGTTTTGTCCGAAATAGGTTTAGAAATCTCAACTCCAAAAACAGAAATGTGTGTGTTTGCCAGAGGTCACAGAAAAACAATTTGTGATGTAAATATTAATGGAATACCTATTAAACGAAGTAAAATTGTTAAATCACTTGGATTATGGCTGGATGAGGGTCTGAGATGGAGCAAACAAATAAATGAGGTGATGCTTAAAGTCGACAAATTTAATAATATATTCAAAGTGCTTGCGGGGTCCTCGTGGGGAATGCATCCAGCTCACATAAGGAGACTCTACATTGCATTGATCAGAAGCCGATTAGATTATGGATGTTTTCTATACGGGAACGCCGCCAACACTAGATTAGAAAAATTAAATGTAATACAAAATAGATCTCTAAGAATTGTTGGAAGCTATAGTCGTACTACACCAATCCATGTCATGGAGAGCGACCTGTTTATCTATCCACTACATGTAAGAAGGGCTTATTTAGCTGGCAAATATGTGTTACGTGCAAAGTCAAAAACAAACAATCCTGTAATAGACCTGCTGGAAAAACTTTCAGAAATGATAGATCGTGTGTATTGGAAGAATAGAAAGGTGCCACTGCTTGCCAACTACTACCATAGTTTTAAAAATGTAATTATAGAGAATCACCCTACTCTGCCAATGTACACACTCCCGACATGGGTATCTAATATATCCACACAATGTATTCACTGTGACTTTCCGGGGCTTGACAAATCAAAAAAGGATTTTCCACCTCAGGAACTTAGATCCATCACTGAGGCACTAATAGGTAACCAATACAAGGAATACAGGCACTTATACTCAGATGGCTCTAAAGACCTACACGGAAATGGGGCATCTTTTTGGGATATGATAGCATGGCACGGTTTAGAGTTCAAAGTTAACTGTGGCCTATTACCGATCATGACAATTGAACTAATAGCTATTTCCGAAGCCCTCTCGTACGCAGCAACAACTAATGAGGACAACATTGTCATATTTACTGACTCTAAAAGTGCTCTTCAACACCTCATTATGGCTACGAGAGAGAGTCGGGGTAGACGCATAGCATACACAATTCTAAATGATATTCTAAAGCTTCAGTCAAATGGAAAAAACATTCACCTACAATGGATTCCATCTCATGTTGGAGTACCAGGAAATGAAATTGCAGACAGGTTGGCTAAGCAAGCAGTTATGTCATCAGAAAGCATTGAAATCAATTGTGATCCATGCTCTACCGACATATTGTTTAATTTAAAAAGCTCATGTCAAACTCTATGGAAAGAGCATTATGATAGAAGGTCGGTAGAGAAAGGAATATGGTATAAAACAATTCAATGTGAACCACTTAAAACACCATGGCTTCTTAATTCTAAATTGCCAAGATCGAACATAGTGACAGGCCTCAGACTAAGATCCGGACATACAACACTAAATAAGACACTGCATTTTATGCGAATAGTTGACTCCCCTAACTGCTCCGCTTGTCAACAAGCAGAGGATCAGTTTCACGTACTCTTGGATTGTGTCCGGAACCAGGTTATGAGAAACAAACTGTTGAAAGATCTATGTACAGACAGACTGAATTTATTCTTCAAAATCCATGAAGCTCTGAGCCAACCACAAAGTGAAGAGTTCCAAATTGTGACCACATTTTTTAATAATTCTCTTGTCCTGCGTAGCAATCAGTAAACTGAAAAAGTTACTATGGGGCTGGCATAGCCAAACATGGCTAAAGCCCTAACCAAATCAATAGAGAAAAAAAAAAAAAAAAAAAAAAACCTTAACTTTAAAATTAAAAGCTACAGAATTTATCATCATTCAATGTAAGTAATTTGATTTTTCACATTTCTGAGTATAGGTAACCTTACTAAGGATAAATAAACAAAATAAATGGTAAAAAATAGTGACACCCGTTTAAAATTAGCAAAACTTTAGGTGTTATCTGACATGGCTGTCTAAAATCAACCGCCCAGAAATCTTGGTAATGTTGACACGTATCTGGGTTATGGGACAATGACAGCAATTATTTTCACTGTACTAGCAGCGGAATCACTTAAATCATATGGATTTTTCTGGAATATTCACTTAAAACTACGGAGATAATATAATTACATAGTGAGTGCCTACATCCATACATAATGGAGAAAATTCAGAAACGACTAGTCTCTATTTGTAAACTGGATCGATCCAGTTCACGATCACGAGATCTAGCTTCACACCTCAACACAATAATATCTACACGTGCAGCAGACATACATGATTGAGTTTGCATAATAAGTGTACATAACTAAGCGATAAGTGTCTGAGTTGCTTAGTTAGGAAACAATAGGATCATTTGGCCAACCGCATGCAACTAAATGTATTTACTTTAAATGAAGCTTAATGGGTTTCAAATTGATAAAAAGGTGGTATGGAAACAAAGGAAAAAATAACAGCAAGGCAATGTGGCGTTAACTGCTGTCTTTACAGTTAATGCTGGTTAAGCCGAGGTTAAACTTGGTGCATCAATCTATCTCTGCAATCTAATATCTTATCTAATCACAATAATTTTACCTATCATAGCAAAAATATGATAAGAGAGGCTGAATTCAGTTTGTGGTGAATCAATATCTAAAAAACAACGATGGCTGAGATTTGTAAACTCATTGATGAAATATTGCTAGTGTCAAAAACTAGCAGCGGCTTTGACACAACATAAGGCCGAAAATCTCACCAGAGACCATAGTCCCAGTTGTCACCTAAATTGGCGTTTATGCCAAAATTAGAGAGCACGCGCAGTGGGCGTTAAGCGAACTACAATTTACGAGTCCGAGTTTGATTTGACAGTTTACTCATCGTCGGCGTAAATACGTCGACGTTTCCGTTTACGCCGACTCCGCGTTTTCATACAAATCGGTAGTCCGAGTGTGACTTCGGTCTGTGGTTTTACTTCTTCCGCTCGAAGAAGTAAAACCACAGAATAAGTAGTAAACATTTCATAGGTGAGAGTGGGGATGAGACACCCCACACGGTGGGGTCTCCGTCGCAAGCCCGAGGGGAGGCGATGGGAGGGGAGGTGAGGGTGGTGAAAAGATACCCCAAACGATGGGGTCTCCGTCGCAAGCCCGAGGGGAGGCGAGGGGAGGTGAGGGCGAGGGTCCACTTACGGTGGTCGTCGTCGCGCGGCTCCGCCTGGTGCCACAGCTGCAGCAGCTGCCCGCAGGTGAGCAGGCGTGTGCCCTCGAGGTTCCACGACAGCGCGGCGATGCGGCCCTCCGCCACCAGCTTGCCCGTCTGCACCCATCTGTACTCCAGGCCCTGGGGGAACACGATCGGATGTAAGGTTTCTTATAAAATAAAACAAAAATAACTTTTTTTTTTATGTGACTGGACATGGATGGCTAATACCACACCTTTTAGTCATGGTATTAGCCCAACACACCACATGGGATTGGTGCCATGCCAGGACCTTCCTTATATTGCACGGCTACATTGAACTGGATGGAAAACACGGACAATTTTCATTGCCGCTTCGACCATCGTTCATCCAATGCGATGGTACCAACCCGGGCGGGATTAACCCCAACACCTAGTAAGTAAGGAAAGGGACCTACAGTTTAACGTGGAATCCGAACCACGGCCAGCCTCTCTCATCTCTCATACATATATGTCTCTCACTACATATATGTCAATAATAAGCCCGCATAACACGCTTAGCATTTGTTTATTTTGATAAAACCAACAGATTCATCACTTAACAGTGCCAATCATAGAAATCCTTCTGACGTTCATTTAGATTTCCACTGTTGTACTTAAATTCACAAAAAACCATACATACCCACAGCTACAATCTGCGCAGCTGACAATATATGATTGACTTCTGATTGAACGATGGGGCTAGGTCACATCGCTAATCATGGGTTCACAATGATACATAGAGGGAAATAGGTAAGCTAAACAATATTTATCCATACATAGGTATCAATCCATTATACAATGATACATAGAGGGAAATAGGTAAGGAAATAGGTAGGAGCTGCATAACGCTGTCCCTCTGTCCCCTTTCTACCATCGCACAACACGGAACAGGCAGGAAATGCACCCGTACACTGTCGACATTCCAAAAATTAGAACCAACCGATCCTCTAGGTCCTTTATCTATAGGGTCGGTAAACTATGGAACGCACTCCCTGCCGAGTTATTTCCCCTTAAATACCACCTGGGATCCTTCAAACATGGTGTGAAGAAGCACCTGGCCGGCCGGCATGGTTTTCGCAGCCCCGAAAGTTCGAAAGCTCATGGGCGTCGTCGGGCACCTTAAGAGGTCCTGGCGTACGCCATATGCCGCGCTTTACATAAAAAAAAAGCTAAACAATATTTATCCATAAATAGGTATCAATCCATTATGTGTTTTTTCACATCCAAGTGTACATACATTTGTAGCATGTTTACGCAGTTCTAGAGCCCACAAGCGTCATTTATTTCAACTGCAGTACATTTTCTCATCAAGAGTAATGAGCACTCAATGCTAAATTGTCTGTCCAGTGGAAATTAGCCGTTGAGAAGCTTGATTTAGAGCATATTTTCGTTGGGCAACCAAAATGATCAATTTCGACCTAGGCAATCAAGATAATAAAATGCAGACATTTTTATAACGATCATTTGTTCAAGTACCTAACTTTTTGTGGCCACGAATATTGCCTTTATTTGGACTTACCCCTGTTTTCACCACCTCTAGTTACCTCAAACTCGTTAAGTAACTATTGATTACATGGCATATATTGCCATGATTTTTGTAGCTAGAGGTGGTGGATACAGGCGTTAGACAATTAAAGTTCAAACCATAACAGCTCATTCTTCAGACCATGATGCCATTTCCCTGGAGAGGTATACAAAAGTAATGTTCAATAACTTAGTGCAGTTATATCTATTTTCAGTATGTTCGTTTTTATTTGACTAGCGGATACAATACTCACATGCGTGCTAGTTGCAGTGTGCACCAGGGGAGTGGGTTCGAACACACACACCTCCGCTCCATATGCAGCAGCCACCTACAAAATTGTTACAAGTTTAAGCCATAAAGTTTCCCATGTACGTAAAGTTTTGCAGGTGGCTAGGCATCTAAGTTTAAGGCATAGAAAAAAAACTGCGCTAGGAGACAGGGACGTCCCAGAAGACTGCCCCAAAAGAAATTAACCTTCACAAAAGTTGTTCCTGGACCCTCGATAACCCAGATATTCTCTTTAAGGTGGCCCATCCCGCTCATCTCCCCATACAAAAGAGGAAAGAAGATCACGCCCATATTTCCTGTCAGAGATCCAAAATTTTGCTCAAAATAGCTTTATTTGATCGAACTAGACGTCTGATGACCATTGGCATTGTAAAATTGTGTTTGGTTTCGAAGTTATAGGGTCTGAAAGTTCGCATTTTTCGCGCATTTTTTACAATAACTTTGGAGGTGGATTACGCATGATAAAGTAAGAACATCTTAAAAAGATTAGTCATCAGACATAGCTTATTTAATCAAGATTTATGATCTATTTGGTTTTTGTTAGATTTTTTACTACAGCGGTCGTGGTTTACTTTTAGCTATAAGTCGTTTTGAAATAAAAAATTTCGTAAATCTTACCAAATCATACACTATGCACATTGTCTTTTTTGTGGACATGTTGCATCTTCCTCATCACGGAGCCTGTCTTATTCTTTGAAACAGAGAAGGTCCCAGAGCGCAACAGCACGGTTTTGTGCCGTGCCCGCGAATGGGCCACCTTAATAAAACTTTTTATGATTAACAGCACAGAATAGTGGAGATAAGTTGCTGGACACATAATGGATGGCTTATACAACGCCCACTGCCATGATATTAGTCTAACACTCAATATTCTTGAAGGCATCAGGTGCCATGCGAAAATATTTATGACCACGGCTGGAAGGAAATCCTGGGACAATTTTTTTATTGTCGCTTCGACCATATTTTCAACCAATGTGATGGTACCAACCTGAGAGAAGGTGGTGCATGAACGGGGTGGTGAAGAACCCATGACCTCACTCAGGGTAGGACATCTTACTTTGCGTGCAAGGTGCCTTACCGGATTTTAGGCGAGCAATCGTATCGGGAGTGAGTTTGCGCTCACGAACAAATCTGCATTCAGGGAGCACGCTTCCTACCTTTCCCGTGTCTTTGCTGCAGTCCAGTGAGTCGATGCGCACGTAGCCATGCACCGCACCCGGGATCACCTGCACGCGCTCGAAGTTGGACGCAAGGATCACAATGTTGCATCCTGCCGCATACGCCTGTAACAACCAATGCATCAAGCAAACTTGAATTCATTTTATCATACATTACAGTCCGTACATACAGTATAATACCAGTATGATTCACGTGAGAATTTCTCACTTGTCAATTTGAAATGCTTTACCTTGGTTAGTCTGAAATTTAGTTTATATGCATTTTTATTTATTTCGTTTTAGACAGGCAGCCTGTGCTGATTCAAGTTGATGGTTGATATGTTTTTTTTGTCCACTTTCTTTGTAATGCTAAGAATGTCAGTTTTTTAGGGTTCTGTACCCAAAGGGTGCTAACGTAACCCTATTACTAAGCCTCCGCTGTCCGTCTGTCCAGCAGGTGGACAGCTGGTGGGCAGCTGAAATTTTCAGAGATTGTTTATTTATTCTGCCGCTATAACCAATGGATAAATAAAAAAACCGGCCAAGTGCGAGTCGGACTCGCACACGAAGGGTTCCGTACCATCATCCAAAAAAATCACGTTTTTTGTATGGGGCCCCCTTTAATTTTTAATTTTACCTATTTGTTGTTATAAAATAAATACACACTTTGTGAAAATTTCAGCTGTCTACCTATTACGGTTCAAGAGATACAGCCCTGTGACAGACGGACGGACGGACGGACGGACGGACGGACGGATGGACGGACGGACGGACAGCGGAGGCTTAGTAATAGGGTTCCGTTTTCACCCTTTGGGTACGGAACCCTAAAAAAGAGGTGCCCCATACAAAATATTTTTTTTTTTTTTTGTTTCCTCTTATATTGCAATCTGTCTTTTTTTTTTTTTGACATTGAGCGATAGGTTTGATATGTAAGTGGTCTTGGGAGTCACATATCCACTGATATATGCTCATTCTATACTCTTTAGGAGATCTTGTGGAGCTCTTCTCTTAAGCCTTGAAAATGTTACTTTTGGTGTCATTAATTTCGAAGCTAAGTCATTTGGGTGTAGAAGGATTCTCCTTCTATAGTTTTCAGTTTTGACTTTAATTTCTTCCTTCACTGTTGTAATACCCAGATCTCGATGCAAATTGTGGTTTGTTACATAATAAGGTGCGTTTGTTATCATGCGCAGCATTTTCGATTGGAAGCGTTGGATAATCTCTATATTAGAGTTAGATGCGGTACCCCAAAGTTCGACTCCATATGTCCAAATGGGTTTGAGGATGCATTTATATAGTAGCAATTTATTTTCCATGGACAGATGAGACTTATTCCACATAAGCCAGTACATGCTTCTGAGTTTGATGCTCAACGCCTTGCGCTTTGTGAAGATGTGCTTTTTCCATGTGAGACGCCTGTCTAAATATAAACCCAAGTACTTAGCTTCATTAGCCTGTGGAATTTGAATTCCGTTTAAAACCACTGGTGGGCAAGTGTCTCGTCTGGTGGTAAATGTCACTTGGACTGATTTTGTCTCATTTGCCTTGATACGCCACATTTTGAGCCAGTCTGATATGTTACTCAGGGACTTTTGCAGTTTCAAAGAAGCCTGTGCTGGAGTTTCATCAATTGCTAGGGCTGCAGTATCGTCAGCAAAAGTACCTATCAATACTCCTTCTGTCAAAGGAAGGTCAGAGGTGAACAGAAGATATAGGGTTGGGCCCATCACACTGCCCTGTGGCACTCCAGCATTTATGTTGTGTAGATGTGTGATGGCTTCACCCTGTTTGACAAAGAAGTGCCTGTGGCTGAGGTATGATTGTATAAATAAGTAGTAATTTATCGGCAGTGATTTCTTGATTTTATACAGGAGGCCCTCATGCCACACCCTGTCAAACGCCTGTGATATGTCCAGAAAGGCTGCTGCACAATATTTCTTTTGTTCAAAGGTTGTGTATATGTTATCTATGAGTCTATGTATTTGCTCGATTGTACCATGCATTGCTCGAAATCCAAATTGGTGGTCCGGAATTAATTTGTTTTTGGAAATTATTGGCATAATACGCATTAAAAATAACATTTCCAGCACTTTTGCAGGTATCGGCAGCAAACTTATTGGGCGATAGGATTTGACGTCTTCACCACTTTTTCCCGGCTTCAAGATCATTTTAATTTGTGCAACTTTCCATTGGGGGGGTACAAATCCTCTGCATAGTATTGCATTGTACAGTTGGGTTAGGAAGGTGATTGCGTTTCCAGGGAGTTCCTGCAGTATTTTCGCGGATATAAGATCATACCCTGGAGATTTATGTAGACCAAGTTTTTGTATTGCAGATTTTACTTCACTTCCTGTGAATTTTTTGATAGGTAAGTCTAATTGATGTGTTTGGTTAAAACTTTGTGTTATTTCATCAATAAATTCACTCGATCCTTCATTTGGGTTTGGTACAAAAACTTCATTCAGATGTTTCGCAAATGCTTCGGCCTTTTCAACATCGCTTTTTGCCCACGTGTTGTCTTCTTTGCGTATAGGGGGTTGTTGGACTATAGGTTGCTTCAGTTTCTTAGTGGCTTTCCAAAGTGAATAGTCTGTGGAAGATGTTGCATCCAAATTTTGCAGATAGGTCTTGACTTCTTGGTTTCGTTCTTCTCTCAGTATCTTCTTCAGCTGTGCTGAAAGCTTATTGAATTTAGCTTTATCTGCTGGGTGTTTAGTCTGTTGCCAGGTTTTCCTCGACTGTCGCCTTTCTGCAATCTTTGCTCTTATTGTGAAGGAACACTGAGGAATAGAAGGGCTAGCAGATTTTGGAGTCGAATTCCATGCCGCTTGCTGGATGCAGTTGTTGAAGTGTTCCACAGCTTGTATTATTTCATCGTCTGTCTTTAGGGAAATATTTGTGTTGATAGTGGTGTACACTTGTTGCTGAAATCTATGCCAGTTGGTTTTAAAGGTGTGCAGTCTGCACGGTTTTGTGGTAGGTATTATTTTCTTGCTCACAGTTAGTGATACTGCTGAGTGGTCAGAAAACAAGTCAAAGCAGGATTCACACTTGACATATGTATTTGCAAGGCCCTTAGTAATGTAATAGTCCACTAAATCTGGGATCTTCTTTGGATCTGTGGGCCAGTATGTTGGCTCTCCTGTGGAAATTACATTTAGATTTTGTGCTTTTGTTGCAAACAGAAGCTGTCTGCCCTTAGTGGTGATGAGCCGTGAACCCCATTGTGTATGCTTGGCATTATAGTCACCACCAGCAATAAATCTATGACCCAGTGTCATAAAAATGCTTCATAATCTTGTTTTTTAATCGAGTGTTTGGGGGGACTGTAAACAGCAGAAATGGTTATGGGTCCTCTCGAATCTTCAATAATTATATTTGTGGCTTGAAACTCACTTGTACAATAGGCCTGTGTTTCATAGTGCCTGATATTATTTTTTATAATAATTGCGGAACCTCCATGTGCTGTGCCGTCTGGGTGCATAGTGTGATAAAATGTATATTGCGGCAATGTGAAGTGGCTTTTACTCGTGAAGTGTGTTTCCGAAATTAAAAGAATGTCAATTTTGTGAATTTTAAGAAATAATTGAACCTCGAGGGTATGTTGTGAGAGCCCATTGGCATTCCAGAGGACTATTTTTAGGGAGTCGAATTTGAAAACTTGGCGATTAGATTTAGTAGAAGATTTGTCATAGTGGCCATTTGTTGCATCATTTGATGGAGCATTTCTGTCAGCTGTCGCGTTGTGAGGTTTTCGTTTGCACTTGATGTTTCATTTTCATTATGTGTGGGTTTTTCATTACTCTTAGTAGCTTGGGCGTATGTGGTTTCAGGGCGTGTTGTTCCCATGGGTGCAGCTGTTTGTTGAATGTTATTGTCTTGTTTAGTGGTTACCTGTGGCTTTTTTCTTAGGGCTGGGTACCGCTTGTTTTGGAGCTCTTTATAGACCAAGCAACCTTTATAGTTAGCTGGGTGGTTTCCTTCACATAGTATGCATTTTACGTCATCAGATCTGCCCTTTTTCTGGCAGTTTGCCGAAGTGTGATCACCAGCACACTTTATGCATTTGGGTTTGCGACGACAGTATGATTTCGTGTGACCGTATGCTTGGCAATTAGCACATTGTGGTAGCTCTCGTTTAACACGTGGTGGTTCGAATACTATGCGGCAGTGGCACAAAGCTTTAATATCATAGACAGATTTATTGTTTTCCTTTGGTTGCAATTCTATGATGAACATCGATAGAGGTTTGTTGGTTTGCCTTTGTTTCATGTTCCAAATGTTTGCAACATTGTGTCCAAGTTCCATAAGGGCATTTTTTATCTCTCCTAAGTCGGTCGATGGGTGCATATTTTTTAATACCACTTTGAAACTTCTTTCGCTTTTGGGACGGTATGTGAAGAATTCAGTTTCCCGAATCTCTAGCTGTTTGACTATAACTGTGTATATTTCAGAGGATTTCGGTTGTATTTTAACCTGGTCGTTTCGAAGGACATTGATTATGTAGTTGTCTTTTGCATGCTCGTCAAGTAATTTTATGAGAGGTTTTATATTGCTGACTTTGTCAACAAATATAGGTGGAGGCCTGGCTTGTTTTGTTTTAGGCTCTGAATGATTTTCCTCCGTATTTGGGTTTTGTTGTTCATCTTCATCAAGTTTTGAAAAACTGTTGGATGTAGGTATTGGAGTGCTCAGCCAGTATCTGTTGAGTTTAGTCTGTTTTTGGTTCCTAGTTAGTAATTCAGGACTCTCACGTTGTCTTTTCCTGCATGTTACTTCAGTAAAAGTTTGGTCGATTTCTTCTTGAGCTTCATTGTTGTGTTGGGCGATATTTTGAAGTTCTTCACTCTGAGTATTTGATGGCTGTTCACCTGGTGAGTTTGACTTTGATTCGTCTGTAAACATAGATTTATGAAATATTTGCTGTGTTAGTACATTTTGGTTTTTTGTTGGTGTTCTAGATAGGCTCATTTTTGTTCCCACGAGTTGGGTCGATTTGCAGGTCGCTTACAGGGTGACGCCCTTTCCCGTAAGAAGGCGAAATTCAACGACGTTTGCCGGGTCCGTCGAGGTTGGCGCTATCAACTGGTCTACCTACCAGCCATGCATCCTTTGGCGCGTTTCCCACCGTAGGATTAGGGTAATTTTTTATAGAGATTTTCTTCCTCGCAGCCCGGGCGGTAAAGCCAAGGCTCCCGTTCCTGCGAGACATGACCACAGGTTTCCGGTATGTGCTAGAAGGCATTTCTGACCTCCTTTTGTGGCAGCAGGCATGCCTGCACTATCTTTTAGGAGGTATTTAGTCCCCAAGGCTACCAATGCCTCTTCCGAGTCTACTCAGGTGTATGGTTATACCGCCATTTCTCGGTCGCCAGAGCCTCGTCCTTTTTCCAGCAGGGTGCACCGTGCTCAAAGAGCACCGCCAGCTATTCGTACGAACCACTGGCGCGGGCAGGTGAGGATGACATTTGGGCCGGTAAGATGTTAATTCCGTCACCCCTTACACCCCACCACCTTACACTAAATATGTGATTTTTTTGTGTTAAATCTTGTACGATGGTATGGAACCCTTTGTGTGCGAGTCTGACTTGCACTTGGCAGTTTTTTTTACTATTAACACAGTTTTTAAGAAATCTTACACAAGTTGTTGCAAACGGTTTTTAATTTGATTAACATTGTTAGCTTTAATGAAGTCCTCAGGGAGTTTGTTCCAGTCCCCCACAACTCTGCTGCTGAAGATGTGATTGCGGACATTAGTCTTGTGCTCTGTTGTGTCCAGCTGATGAGGGTTTTTATTAAGAGTGAACAGCTCCTGCATGACTTCGCAGTTGTATTGGGCTGTCGGCAATTTGTACAACTCGATTAGGTCACCTCGTCTTCGTCTTTGTTTTAGCGACGGTAATTTCAGGATATTTGAGGGACACAAATTCGTCTGACTGCGTGTACCGTTGAATGCTTTGGTTTAGCTGACAAAAAATTATACTTTCATGAAGTTTGACAGTGGTTCCTTCATGTGCATTCCTGAAAACAACTAGACACTAGATAATGTGCTGTGTAGGCTCCCATTCGTAAAAAATACAATTGGGGCCCCTGCATTTCTACCTGCGCATGTCCCAAAAGGCGACTACGGTGATCGTCGTTCATATCCACTGAAAACTGTAGACTTCTTTCCTTACTTGCTAGGTGATAGGGTCGATCCCGCCCGGGACGGTACCATTACATTGTATGAACGATGCTCACAGCGGCAATTAACATTTTCCGTCTTTTCCATTCAGTTTTCCATGCAAATTAAATCTACCCTCGGTTGCTGTTGCAGTATAAATGTTGAAGAATGGAAGATAACCACAGCTTTTTCCTACAGGTATTTTTCGAAGCACTGCTGAGTTTACGATTGCGAAAAGGAACTGTGGTGAGCCAAGCTTCACGAATCAGGTGTTAATTAGTTGGATTGTATGTTTTCTGTATTCAGCCTCATTGGTCATCAATTGCGTGAAAAAGTTGTGATGGCTCTACATTTGTGACACAGGCCTCTGGGTGGGATATTTTTTTTCATATTAGACTGGCAGCCAGAGGCTAATGAGTTCAATTCTAGTTTAATTTTTAGTAAAAGTCATAATTTTTGTAAAGTAATTTGGTAATAATATTATACCATTAATTTTTGTATTTATGGGTTTCCGCATGTAAAAAGAACCCATCGGGCCCGCTGTATTGCTTCCTTTGAATGACATATTGTTTATTCATCATCCAGACAGTCGGATATGTCATATTTTTTAATTAGCCAGTTCAGCAATCCCAGCCAAGAAGAACTGGCAAGAAGCCCCGCTGGATTTTATTTCAAAGTCCACTTAGTCTAAGTTTACAAAAGTATTTGCCACTGCTTACAATCACAGGTTGAAACACTAAATCAATATGAATTGACAAGAATCAACAATTCATATCCTTTTAAGAGCACCTTGGCGAATTATTCATTTGTGAATACGCTTTGCATAATCTTACCTTGTACCTTGGTAGTAGATGTCTACTAATAATACATATTTTTAACCGACTTCGAAAAAAAGGAGGAGGTTCTCAATTCGTGGGAATCTTTTTTTTTTCTCTTTTTTTTATTATAACAATTTACTAACATATCATCTCATGACACTTCACATGAATTTTATAAATAAGGGACTTTAAATTTTCCTGAGACCCATGACATAATATTCACGTGGAGACGGCATTGAGCTAATCCAGCTTTAAATAGAGCTAATAAAAACAATTAAGAGCTGGCGCCACTAGCCGCTGCTGCATTTGACACGGTATTGTCTCACTAACAATGCTCACAGAAAAACATGCAAATTGTATTCCAAGGAAAATTACACTAGGAGGGATACTTAAGTAAGCATTTTGTTCATATGAAGAGGGACAAATCTCTATTACCATCATGCAAGATTGACTGTACATATATTTACAGAGCTAATGATTATATTTGCAAACAAAAAAATATATATTTAGGCAATGAACCTAGTACCTAGGTATTTTTTTATTTAATACTTTTATTATTTTATATTTTTTTATATTATATTTTTCACTGGACATCAATGGTCAACACAAAACCTACTGTCATATTTGCCCAAACTGGAAACTGGAAACTGGGCCATGCCAGAACCTTCCACATATCGCATGACTACATTGAACTGGATTTTCCGAACTGGAACTGGATTGGACCCTTCGGCCATCTTTCATTCAATGTGATGGTACCAACCCGGGTCGGATACCACCTAGTTAGTTAGTAAGGGAGGAAGTCCGAACCATGGCCAGTCCCAACCAGCGAGCATACATACATTCGTATGGCGGTAGCGTAGTCACGGGTTAGTGGAAAAGCACTGACTGTAGATTGTACGCATATGAATTAATATAGTAATGTTTTTTGCACTGAATAGCATTCTGTGAAGTTCTTATGTGTCGTTGGAACTCGAGAACATCTGTAGGGAGCGAATTCATTAGCGATCACTAGCCGGGTCTACCGCTATTTTATGTGAATGTTTTATGCGAATAAAAAAAAAGCAAATTTCGCTTGCCACTCCTGTCCTTTCTTCCTCGCTGGTCTCAAAGGTCAAACGGTCACCGTCCCAGAACCAGGCTGCATCTACAGTTTTGCTTGTGACGAGAGAGGAATTAATTTGTTTGTTTAATTGTGTGAACTACTAATAGCACTGGGAGACTGGTAGGCTTAGCAAGTTTTTTATAACTTCCACAGTCCCACTTAATTGAATGCTAAAACATTTGTGTGTGGGTACTTGGGCATCACAATGGGCTAAGCCAACCTTGCAATTCATTTGTATCGCTATGTTTAGGCAACCAATTCGTGAATGTTGCATCATTGTGTCAAATTAGTTCAACTGGGTTAATGGTTGACTTAGAATTCTGATGACTTCATTATTGTTATTACTGGTTTACTGACCATCGTTGGTCTTCCATCAGCTGATATTTAATCCGTAAAGAATTTCATATTTGTCTTAGCCTAACACACCACATGGTAACCAGGTGCCATGCCAGGACCTTCCTTATATTGCACGGCTACAATGAACTGGATGGAAAACACGGACAATTTTTCATTGCCGCTTCGACCATCGTTCATTTGAAGCGATGGTACCGACCCGGGCGGGATTAACCCTACTACCGAGTAAGTGAGGAAGGACCTACAGTTTTACGTGAAATCCGAACCATGGCCAGCGTCAACGGTTGAAAATGGTCACCCATCCAGAACCTTACCGCGCTCAGAGGTGCCACCGCAGCTTAACGATTCGCAAGGTGTCGCACACTGTGCTACCGAGGCTGACAAAACCTTTTTTCGAAATGTCTTTGCTCTTGTGCTGAGGTACCAAATTATGTATTAAATAAAAAAACTGGCCAATATCTCCAAATCATATAAAATGTGATTGTGAAGAGAAAAAAAGTTTCGTCAGGTGATGCACGAGTCGCAATTAATTTTAATCATCTGCTTAAAGTAAGTTATTATGAGCTATTTTATATTAAAATAAACTTGTTTTCAACAATTTGACATAAAATGTTCCATATCTTAGAATAAATATAATATTACGTGTAAGTCTTCCAGCCGATACAGGCTAGCTGATAGGTGTTGATGCGAAACTGTATGCACAAGGCTGCAACGAGGATTTGATAATTTCCTGCTTAGATTCTTGCTTTCTTAGGATTTGTATTAGTTTTCTCTGACTATGATTCTAGCACTTGGGTCCTGAAAGTGGGCCAAATGTAAGCAAGGAAATATGGTATATACCACTATGCGGACATGCAATGATTAGACAAGATTAAATCGGACATTTAGCAAGGCCTGTAATAACGCTAGAGGAACTGGAGGCCGCAATTAGGGGGCGTACCGTGAAGGGAATCCCAACGACAGAGCCAACGGCAAAGCACTGGTCGCCCGAATTACAGGCGCCACTCAGCACCTGGTGACAGTTCATCCTGGCACTTCACAAACACACGCGCGCACGCACTACAAGGCCGCATTCACCGCGCTCGTGAAAGGGGAACGCATATTGCGAGAAATCAATTGATCACTGCACTATCTATTATCTTTCGAGTGACAGACGGAGGACACGGGAGGACCGTCAAACGTCCATCCGCGAAGTAGAACGCAGTGTTGCCAGAATGAAGCGCCCAAGTAATCGCGCAAAATGTCAGCTGTATCTATCCATAGACAAATGAGTGAGAGTGGTTATTAAGATAAAAATACAAAAATGCATATTTACTCTGAAAGCGAGAAGTTTTCTGTCATGATCTGATTTGTAAACGATTACAGTGCTATAAGCATCACATACGATTCGGACCGTTTGTGTGCGATTACATTAATTGTACCATACCTCCAAAGCGTGAGCACTGTGTACGGCAATGAATGACGTAACGATGACGTCATACTGCTTTACATACCCCTTGGTCCGAATTGGATTGACAGTGCTCACAAATATATTCATGCAAACACCAGCATGGCGATTCCCGACACTCGATTGAACTTCTCTATCCTTAGCAAGTTCTTTGGTATTCTTGAAAACGACAGCAGCGCCCTCGATCCAGCGAGTAGTAGCGGAATTAATTTCGAGCGAGTTTGCGATCGAACTGTCATCACAATGTATAGAGAAACGTCAGAATCGGTATTCCCGACGTTATTCAGCTGGATTGGAACTGGGTTAGGATCGAGTTACAGTCAATTTCTTTCCAGTTTATAGAGGAGGTACTTTTTGAGGCCGGATGGATTGTTGTATGCAATCAATGTGCGATATTTGAATAGCATCTCTGTTACAACACCTATGGAAAATATGTTATGACTTTAAATTCAACAAAAACAATATTTCTCTAAGTAAATGTCTTTGCATACAACATAACCTCACTTCAATTAATTTAAATTCAGAGCCTCTAAAAAATTCTTAACGTCACTTCAAATTAAGTAATTCCCTTTATAAGCGGCGCCAGCGGCTGCGCAGAAACAAACATTGGATCAGATTTGGTTACTGCGTGCGCACCGCTGGCGCTTCGAAGGTGAAGGCATCGGCTCGTCCCGACTAGTGATTTTTTTTTGTTTGAGAAACGTGTTCACGTTCAGTTTGTCGCAACCTGCCTCGTGCAAAATATTATTTTGAAACCTTACTTATTAACTGAATGCATGCTCAATGTCAATGAAAATAACAAAACAAACAGATTAGATATCAATAAATGTTATTTTATTTATGTACTCACATCATAATAATTGAATGCTTCGGGGCGTAATCAAACAATATTAGGCAGCAAATTCACAGGCATCGGTCTCACGTTTTATCGGATAAGTAAACCATCCCACAATTTTTCATATGCTATTTATTTCCTCAATATTTACAAGAGAGAGTCATTAAAAGAAATTAAGGCTATCTTTATCAATTATTTGTTTATGTAACACAATGTTTGCATTTCACATACACATTTTAATTACGTAGTGAGGAGATATTTTAAGAAAACAACAACATAGAACAAAAGCGCGGGAAATGTAAAGAACGTTCCATTTACGAAGTGCGCGTTGTGTTATGGGTTCGACAACCATGCCCTAAATGTATTCGATCTTCTATCCCTCTCTATTGTACCCTAAAATATGAAACAACCTAGTTTGCTTGAAACGGATTGCTTGTCGGACTACTAACTTGCTGCGACTCTGTTGCAGACTTTACATCGGTCTACTAACATGCTATTCGATCGCAAAATCCGAGCACAGTTGAACTCAAGAATACCAAATTAAAACGCAACTGGATTGAAATTTGGCAATCGATCGACTCGATTGTAAAGTCAATAGAGTGTCGAGAATCGACATGCTGGTCCGAATCAGTATTCGCGAATACTGCAATATTTGCGACATCAAATCGGACCGATTGTGAGCGTGCTAACGGTGCTCACAATATAACCTCGAACTATTGTTTGATATGTCTTCAACAAAAAATTGTATTTAATGTTTAACAACGAACAATTTGCAAGCGGATAACTATTTACTAACATTATGTGACAATGAGAGTGATGATGAAGGTGATATTGAGATGTTGATATACATAGAATTTGGCAAACAGCCGTAATAGTAGTAAAACGACAATGGAGATAGCGCGCATTTCTGCAGTATTGCACACGATTACGTAGTTACTGCATCTAAAGGGCGAGTGAAAGCGGTGACGCGTTTCATTTTATTTTCTGTGTCCTCTACTTGCAGTATCAAAATCAAATTTGCCGCGCGATGTATGCCTGCCGCTGACAGCGCTCACGGTTTTGCCCTGAGCACCATAAGCACCAGAACGATGACGTCATCGTGACGTCAAACCTCATAATCTTGCATTTTTAAGCACTGTCAGCGAGTCTCGGACCAACTGTATTCAAGCTGTCGGCGTTTGAGCGCAATTCGGACCATAGCCATAATGCTTTATTTTCTTTTAGGGGGTTTACCTGCATAAAAAAAGGGAATTTATGGAGCATAACACATATTTAAATTACATTAAAAAAATATATCCAAATTATTATATATTATTAGTTTAGTGTATAATATTCTGAATTTATTAAACATGTCCGTTAAAAATATGTTCGATACTTGGTATTTTTTTACATTATTATAGCGTATACGTATAATTGTAGTGAACATAATCTTCAATTCCGAAACATCAAGCATTTTTGACACGAAATACACCCGAATTGTTAATCAGCGGCACCAATATATATGTATACTAGGAAAGAGATATTCAAATACGTAATCGAAGTGATCACGTTGGACTATTGAAATTCACACTCATTGTACCGATTGTCATACAACTGTATCGCGTCGTCGTTCGATGACGTTATAGATGCTCGACAACGAGCGTGAATAGGAACTTGTGGTGCCGTTTTTAGTTATAGGATCGTATCCTAGAGTCGCTGCAATTTTCTCCAAACAAAAAATTTCGATAACGTTGATCGAAGTGACCACCACCAAAACTCATATTGGGGCTACTAAGCGGTCAGTCTGAGTTCTCATCTAAATTGGCGTTTACGGCAAACCGATGTACTGGCGTTTTCCGTAAAAATGTCACACTCCATACATTTTTTTACTAGATATTCTGTGGTTTTACTTCTTCAACCTGTCAAAGTCAAACTCGGACTTCCGATTTGTATGAAAACGCGGAATCGACATAAATGGCAACGTCGACGTATTTACGGCAATGTTGAGTAAGCTGTCAAATCAAACTCGGACTCGCAAATTTTAGTTCGCTTACACACTGCGCGCACTCTTCAATTTCTCCATACATTTGGCTCCTGGCTGCCCACTTGGAAGTGCAATTCACATCACACCCAGCCACCACTACAGTGCCTATCCTGGAGCACCATGCTGCTGTCATAGCCAAAGTTGAGGAATTCCTGTCAGCCCCACTTCCACTGCTCCGGGGCGACCTGTACATCTCCCCGTCAGAGCTGGCGAAGGCTGTCACACGCCTTCCCAAGTGAAAGGCGCTCGGGAAGGCCGTATCCCAAGCGCGTATTTCGCCTCATCGCGCCGGGCGGATATAGCAGCCTCAAAAATGCAGCGGTTGCTGGACCTGCTACCTGAGTGGCTGGACAAATGGAGGATGGCCGTTAATGTCGGGAAAACGGCCGCCATCGTAACTAGCCAACAGCGCACATACCCACGCAACCTGCAGCTCCGAGGTCAGGACGTAGAGTGGCAATCCTCAGTACGCTACCTCGGCTGTACCATCGACCGGTCACTACGCATGACGCCTATGGTGGATCATGTCATCCGACAAGCCAAGGCGGCACGCGCTCTCCTGAGACCGGTCATCTCATCAAGACTGCCGTTGAGAGCGAAGCTGAGGATCTACAAAACGTACGTCCGCTCGCGACTCACCTATGCAGCCCCAGCATGGTATGTGCTAAGCTCAGCCACTCAGAGGAAGAGAATCCAGGTACAGCAAAACGTCACCCTCCGCATGATAGTGGGGGCCGGGCGCTACGTCAGAAATGACGTAATCGCCAACGACGTGCAGATGCCACCGGTGGAGGCATTTATTGTGAAGCTCGCGCGCCGCATGTTTGAGCGCGCTGATGCTTCACCACATCCACACCTCACCAATCTTGCCCCCCTGCACGCACGGCCGCCCGAAGGACGCCCGCTACCCCGAGAGCTGCTGCTGCACTCCCCGTCGTTCGGCCAGGAATGACGTGGTTGAATGCAGCGCCTGCCCGATGGCTCGAGGAAATGATGCCCAGCCCGCCGCTAGCTCACAGCGGCTGACCAAGGACCGGCACTGCAGAGCATGCCGAGAAGCAGTCCGGGTAATAGGGGATACCCTCAGGCCCGTACCTGCACACATACCGTGCAGAAGACCCCAGACGACGATACATTTGAAAACGCCAGTCATCGGTTTGCCATAAACGCCAATTTAGGTGACAGCTGGGACATCGGGTTCTGGTCTACACGGGCTGGGATTTTACAATAGTCAGGCCAGGCTGTGTTCATTAATATCGCAAATATGGCTGGGTTCCATTTTCTGTTTTTATATTGTGTGATACTGTTTGTTTGTTGTTTTGCATTTGTTGTGTAACTTTATTTCGACATTAACTTATTTTCCTGTGTACTAAATAATTAGTGTGTCCTTGGTCATACTATTCAATTTAATTTCAATTTATTTTCTCCAAAAAACACACTTGTATAATAAACTAAACTAAAAAGAAACAATAGGTTACAATAAGACATTTTACAAGAATCTAGTTAATAAAATTATACATTGCAGCCTACAGAAGAACTAAATTCTGTGTAGTAGGCCCCATTAGGCATAGCACATAAAAGTACATTAAAAAACAATGGTGAACGCATACTGTACTATGTTGTTGTATGTACGAGTATGTTGTAGAATATGATGAGTTGACCCAGATATCTTTTTGTTTAAAGACTCTATTTACGTTTTATAGGTAAGCAAATGATATCAAATAAGTAAATAAATAAATGATTAATTGATGGCAATACTTGGTCCAAAAATTCACACGGGTTCTAGATGGGTGACCGTTTTCAGTCGTTAAGGGTGGTTTGGATTCCAGTCATATCAGCAGTTTTTTGATGTGTATTGTCAACCGAGGAAGCTTCATAAATCACACTTCCAAACATTCTCGTTCATTTTGAAATAGTGTAATAGAAAAAAGATGTTTTCTATAAAGTATTAATAATACAATGGGCTGAAAATACGAAAAGACAAAATATCTAAATCAACGTAACCGTATGATTAAACACGTCACTTTGTATAGACAGTATGGGAGAAACTCCATGCGGTTCACTAAAAATAACGCGTTTGAACATTAATTAACTCAGCCGTCTATTCGTGCAATCGGGGCTTGATTCCTCCTACCCGTTTTGCAGCAAAGTTCTGGTGTTGCCATCGAGCAAATAATTTCGTTTCAGCTGTCCCACGTCAGACTCTTTTTTGCATAGCTGTAATTTAGGGACCTTTTGAGCCGTAGATTTAAATATTATTTCTTTAAAATAAGTAATTAATCAAACTGAAATACGACTGTACTTGTAAACTAGTTTGTAAGTATCAATGGAAAAAAGAATAATACAATGAACAACCTAACGAAATTTCTTGTAGGCTCTTCTTCGCCAGAAGTAATCGAACCGACAGGAAAAAAAACTATGAATCCAATTGTGTAATATATAACTAATGGCGGAAATAAAGAAACTGAAACTAAAGCAAAGCGATTTTTTACCTTTTGCGAGAAAAGTGATAGATTTATTCATATTGTTTATGGTATTATTTGTATTAATTTTCTATGCTCTTTGCAAATTTTCTAAACAGTCTTGCTGTCAATTAGTCGTCAATTTGACAGTGTTCGCCTGTCGTGTCAAGTAAAACTACTGAATCTGAATTTGGTGTTTTTTTTTTCGGAGTTTGATCCTCGATTTTTTGGTGAGCAATAAGATGAACTGATTTTCTGGTGAAGTGAACGTGTTTTCCATTACGGTGAAATTCGCGATCAGAGTGTTTCTGCGCTGTCCGGTTGAACTAAAGCACAGTGCATAGATCCGAAACAGGTGAGCCTTATTTTGCTTAAGTTTACGATTATTTCACGTTTTCGTGCAACATATTTTATACCCAAACACCTCACGCCAAAGTTTAAAAATGCAAGTTTGTCCCCCGCGGAGTTTTACTGTTTCTTACTCAATTAGATTAGTCAGAGGTACATAACAACTCATGCTGGGTATAGATCTCTTGCAGTGACCAGACGGTGCAAGTTTACGGTTGTGGATATGAAACATTTAGACATCATAAAAAACTACAACTTGTGAGTGACACTATAAGTCGAAAATACAGTTGAGAATACAACTGTAGCAGATTATACCTTTTGGGGCCGTAATAACTAACTAATCAGCCCAGAGAACGTCGGAGCACTGCTACTCAAAGAGCAAAGGAGCAAGGTAAGGACATGTGAGCGAGTTGCGAGTTAGCGCGATCGAATCAGATAACAGATCAGATGCTAGATTCAAGTAAATATTTAATTTATGGCTATCTGGACTTACCACTTTTACATGGTTATTGTTTATTGTTTATTCATCATCCATAGACAGTACACTGCACTCGGATTTGTCATATTTTATCATTTTATCATTAGCCAGTTCGGCAATCCCAGCGAAAAGAAACTCTGCTGGTTTTTTTTTCAACGTCCACTTAGTCTAAGTTTACAAAAGTATAAAGTGCAAACAATTAATATCATATGCAACAGTTCATGACAAATATCAGTTTATTTGTAAAGACTATGCCCGCCATCTAACATGTTGCCAATTGGAGCAAGCCAGTCCCCACAAACAGCACCCGTTAACGAGCATTACGCCGGGCTCAGCCATCGCCTCTGTCAACCATATTTTAGGGAAAGAGGAGACCCGAACCTAGCGTCCAAGCAAAAAGACCTTAAAGCGAGGCACTACTCCAGTGGCAACATGAAAAAGTAGTAAAAACTTTGTACGTTCTAGTTTTAATACTATTATTTCTGTCAAGAACTACTACAGTGACCTCTAAACAAAGAGTCAAAATACATTATTATTCTTACAGCTAAAAAATATTTGATATTTAACCCTTACCGCCTACAGAAAATTAAGAGTACAATGGTTTGAGAGCAACCTGTATAATAATGTACGAATAAGATTCCTGTAAGAGATTCTGACCAAAACTTACAATTGAATGCTTTACTCCAGTTTGGGTGTACAGAGCATTACTTCACTAACATCTCAAGACTTGGAAATCATTCAAAACCGTCCGTCGCTGCTATTTCTTCCTGTATTTAGAGCAAAAGAAATTGGAATCCTCTGTTAGTGATACGGTTTTCAATTTCGAATACATCGACACAGATGTTTCCTTGCAGCTGGCAGGTCCCATTTATTGAATACGGGAGATGCAAGCGACTGCCACAACACTATTAACTAAGGCAAGGGAAGATGCTTTAAATAAAGTGAATGATTAGAGATGTCGAGGCGATAATATAGCTCTCCTTTAATTGTTTAGATATATGTACAGGAATAACCTTGTTAAACAAACTATTATACTATTATCCGTTTATTAACACAACATGTGCTCTGCACAATGCACGCGCAACGGTGCTCCAAAACTTAATGGCCGCCACCTTCTTCACTCCCGCGCCGGCGCAATACCCGTCCCTCGTATGTCGCTCGCTGATTGGCCGCTCCCGACTCGGCTCTCTCCTGATTGGTCCCCAGGGAAGCGCACAACTTCCGCCGGACTCGTGGCGCCAACATAATAGGTCGGGGAAAAAGTCTTTTCGCATTATAGTATGTATGAACTTGTAATAAAATCTCTTTGGCTATACTATTTGTATCTGGCTGGTTTTGGTATCATTGAAAGTTTAAATTTTAAAGAACATAATTCCAAATTCAAATTAGGAAAATGTGTGATTCTCATTTGTTTTTCGTACTGTCAAAATGAGTGAATCTAATGAAGAAATTCGATACATTTTAAAATTTTACTACAAAAAAGGTAAAAATGCAACGCAAGCCGCGAAAAAAATTTGCGATGTTTATGGACCTAGTGCAGTGTCTGTGAGAGTAGCACAAATTTGGTTTAAGCGTTTTCAATCCGGAAATTTTGATGTCAAAGATGCACGTCGCTCTGGTCGCCCTATTACGGATAAAATGGATGCCATTTTTGAAAAAGTGGAGCAAGATCGGCATATCAGTAGTTACGACGTAGCTGAAGAACTAGGAATTGACCACAAAACAGTTTTGGCGCATTTGAAAAAAACTGGGTACACAAAAAAGCTCGATATTTGGGTACCTCACGAGCTCACTGAAAGCAACCTAATGAACCGTGTACTCATTTGTGATTCTTTATTACGACGTAATGAAACCGAACCATTTTTGAAGAAGCTGATAACTGGTGATGAAAAGTGGATCACGTACGACAAGAACGTGCGAAAAAGGTCGTGGTCAAAGGCCGGTCAAGCTTCACAGACTGTGGCGAAACCCGGGTTAACTCGCAACAAGGTGATGCTGTGTGTGTGGTGGGATTGGAAGGGCATTATTCATTATGAGCTGTTACCACCAGGCAGGACCATCGATTCTGAACTCTACTGCGAACAACTGATGAGATTAAAGCAAGAAGTTGAGAGAAAGCGGCCGGAATTAATCAACAGAAGGGGTGTGGTTTTTCATCATGATAACGCTAGACCTCACACATCTTTAGCCACTCAGCAAAAACTAAGAGAGTTTGGCTGGGAGGTGTTAATGCATCCGCCGTATAGTCCTGACCTTGCACCTTCAGATTTCCACCTGTTTAGGTCTCTTCAGAATTCTTTAGGCAGTGTCAGGTTAACATCACGAGAGGACTGCCAAAACCACTTGTCGCGGTATATTGATCAGAAGTCCCAATATTTCTATAGCAATGGGATCATGTCCCTACCTACAAGATGGCAAAAAGTTATCGAACAAAATGGTACCTACATACTTTAGTTAAATGTAAATAAACCATATTAAAAAATGTTTTGAATTTTCTTAAAAAATGCGAAGAAACTTTTTCCCCAACCTAATATATGACGACGTTTAATTTTAATCCTACCTTTTAAAATCGAAATCAAAATCATTATTCAGTAATAATATAAATCAATTTGAAATACAATTAAATTCTTCACTTCATCATACTAATTCGTCGCACCTGGGACGGACAGGCATATCTCATTTTCATTAAATTTGCAGTAGAGTTGAAAAAGTGATAGTTTCTCTGTTTTCTTTCATATTTTAGTGAATATACTGCAAATGATGCTGAATAAAATAACCTGGTAAGAAGATTTGCTAAGAGTTTAAACATAAATAATGGAGCAAATAAATTATTATATATGTATTCTATACATCTATATAAAAGCTATAATTGTAAGATACGCCTGTATGTCCCGAGTGCGACGAATTATTCGCATAAAATATAAACATTATTATTTAAAAAATATTGTCAAAAAATTATCTGTATAAGTGAAATAAATGATTTAAAAGATTCATTCAGATATCACACATTATTGTACTACAAATCGTAAAAAGTTTGGTTTCAATTAAAAAGAAGCTTCACTTTCTTCTAGTTGGAGCTCTAGCAGCAGTTTATTGTAAATGTTGGTCCCTTGAATTTTGTGGTGCACGGCTGCTGGACTGCTACAATATTTACCTCAACATAACTAAGCATTCACCATATTTCGAGCTCTTCCATGGTTCGGAATCCATGTAAAACTGTAGGTGCTCTTCCCCTAATAGGTGGTAGGGTTAAACTTGCCCCAGTTGGTACCACCGCACTGGATGAAACAGTGGTTGAAGCGGCAAGGAAACATTTTCCGTGGTTTCCATCCAGTTCAATGTAGCCGTGCTTATAAAGGGAAGGTCCTGGCATGGCACCTAATTCCTTTGGGAATGTTGTGTATTGGGCTAATATCAGAACGATAGTTGTGTGATATTAGCTTAAGGTGGTCCATCCTGCTCATCTCCCCATACAAAAGGGGAAAGAAGATCACGCCCATATTTCTTGTCAGAGATCCAAAATTTTGCTCAAAATAGCTTTATTTGATCGAACTAGATGTCTGATGACCATTCGCATTGTAAAATGTGTTTGGTTTCTAAGTTATAAGGTCCAAAAGTTCGAATTTTTCGCGCGTTTTATACAATAACTTTGGAGGTGGATTACGCAATGATAAAGTAAGAACATCTTAAAAAGATTAGTCATCAGACATAGCTAATTTAATCAAGATGTATAATCTATTTGGTTTTTGTTAGATTTTTGACTACAGCGGTCGTGGTTTACTTTTAGCTATAAGTCGTTTTGAAATTCAAAATTGTCGTAAATCTTACCAAATCATACACTATGCACATTGTCTTTTTTGTGGACATGTTGCATCTTCCTCATCACTGAGCCTGTCTTTTTCTTTGAAACAGAGAAGGTCCCAGAGCGCAACAGCACGGTTTTGTACCGTGCCCGCGAATGAGTTAGGCCCGCCGGGTTGGACCACCTTACCTCGATGCATCGAACACCGAGGTATCGCACCCCTGAGCTATCTTTAGTTGATCATTTTTTTTGACTGGACATGCATGGCTAATACCACACCTACTGTCATTAGCCCAACATACCTCATGGACACTAGGTGTAATGCCAGGAACTGGATGGAAAACATGGACAACTTTCATTGCCACTTGGACCATCATTCATTCAACATTCGATGCATTGTGATTCGGTGAGCTGGGTGAAGCATCTCTGAGCGCGGTTGGGTTCAGGATGGGTGACCATTTTTAACACTTGTAGGGTTAATCCCACCCGGATTGGTAACATCGCATTGAATCAGCGATGTCGAAGCGGCAATGAAATTTGTCTGTGTTTTCCATCCAGTTAAAAGTAGCGAAGCAATATAAGGAAGGTCCTGGCATGGCTCCTAGTTCCCATCTGGTGTGTTAGGCTAATATCTGACAGTTAGTTTGATATTAGCCATCTACAGGATCCATCACTCAAAGTGTTGCCAATTGAAAATGATGTTATTTGCTTAATTGAAGTATGGTTTATTAAAAATTGTATCAAAATACTAAAAAAAACATTGAATTTTTAAGACAATCATTGATATTGTTCGATCTAGCCTCCTTTGGCATGGATGATGGCACCAAGTCTTCCGACAAAGGCATTGAAGGCTGCACGAAGATGGGTCTGTTCCATTCCCGATGGAACGCTGCCTTCAGCGTATGCACACTTTCATATCTTTTTGTTGACACAGCAGAAATGAACCATACCCGAGAAGTCCAATAAATTCAAGTTTGCCGCTATAACAACAAATAGCTAAAATAAAAAATTATAAAAAATAAAGGGGGGCCCCAGACAAACAACATGATTTATTTGTGTTAAATCTTTTCGATAGAACGAAACCCTTCTTGTGCGAGTCCGACTCGCACTTGGCCACTTTTTGTAAGTCTGAGATGGGTGCTAAATTGTGTATGAATTGATTTATCTGCTAGCTTATATTTGATTTGATACTACCTTGTATCAAAAATGACGATGACTTTTTACACCTGTGTCATTTAGATTAGATAACATATTAATTTAGAATAAGATGTCAGTATCGTAGTCAAGAGTTTTCTCTCCACCAATATACATCATGTTATTTGTGAGAAGTATATAGTTATGCATCACATATATGTACATAGTTCGTTAAACAAAGGACAAACCCGGAAAAGTTTTTTGTCGATTCTTCTTCGCTAGTGGTAATAGTCCCATCGAACGAGCAGAAAAAAACATTGTTGATGAATCGAGTGAATAATATACGTGTATTGAAGGGAAATGGAGTTCTCACCCAAATTGGCCTTTGCGGAACTTCAAAGTTACGTAGAAATGTCAAACTCAATATTCCGTGGTTTTACTTCTTCAAGCTGTCAAAGTCAAACTCGGACTTCCGATTTGTATGCAAACGCGGAGTCGGCGTAAACGGCAACGTATTTACGGCGACAGTGAGTAAGCTGTCAAATCAAACTCGGACTCGCAAATGTTAGTACGCTTAACACCCACTGCGCGCGCTCTTCTATTTCTCCCTAAATTTGAAAACTCCAGTCGGTCGGTTTGGCGTAAACGCCAATTTATGTGACAACTGGAACTGGATAGGGGCTCTGTACCCGAAGTATCAGTTGTCACCTGCCGCAGTGGGCGTTAATCGAACTAACATTTGCGAGTCCGTTTTTATACAAATCGGAAGTCCGAGTTTGACTTTGACAGCTGGAAGAAGTAAAGCCACAGAATATCTAGTAAAAACTTGTATGGAGTTTGACGTTTTTACGGTAAACGCCAGTGGATCGGTTTGCCGTAAACGCCAATTTAGGTGAGAACTCAGATTGAACACTCTGAAATAAAATGACATGCACATCCGCGAATTATGTCGGCAGCGTATAGAGAGCGGCGCTTGCGGAAAGCAGGCAGACATCGCCCCGATAGCGCTATCTCGCGCGGCCGAGATAAGCGCAGCCATTGACCGCACAATAACAAATTATGATAAATTATCAGAATACAAGTGGTCGCACTGCATTGCTTCCCGTGCATGCCGTAAGAGGCGAATTTGGGATTTGGTGTTCGTGGTACAGTACGTGGTAGGGTAAAGACTCCACCCTGTACAAGGTAGCATTTAGTAACTTTTTTTCAGAGAGTAGGTACCTCGAGTACATCGAGAGGTGAAACTCGTTTTTTTTTATTTTACTAGTGGCCCGTCCCAACTTAGTCCTGATTGAACAATGATCTATCCAAGCAGATTGATGTTGGCTGTTGTCAGTTTGAGGAGATAGATAGATAGATAGATGTTGTCGCGGACTTCTTCTATAAAAATTTTCATGAGGAAAAATTCAGCCACACATTATTTAACCTCTCCAAAGACTAAGCTTTTTCCGATTTAGTTGATGTATATATGTATATAACTTTAGCAAATTTTATATAAGTATACATAAAGTATACATACTCCCGGAGGAAGTAATTAGTGCCGCTTCAGTGAACAGCTTAAAAAACAGACTTGACACTTATACAAAAAATCATAAACTTTAGACTTTTTACAGGAATAAAAAAAAACTAGTGCACCCCCAGTTACCAACTCAGATGTAAATGCATCAGCTTTAAGCTGCTAGTGTATTGAGACAATAATAATAATAATAAAATAGCTCTATTTGAAAGGTACATTATCTTTCAAATAGTGAACAAATTTTTCAAATAGGTGAAGTGGTTTCGTAGATTACCCCTTTACACATAAACAAACTTAAAAAATCCGCGCTCTCTATATTAAAAGTTTTTTTTTATGCGACCTGACACGGATGGCTAATACCACACAACTACCGTTATGGTATTAGCCCAATACACCACATTCCCGAAGGAATTAGGTGTCGTGCCAGGACCTTCCCTTTATGAGCACGGCTACATTGAACTGGATGGAAAACACGGACAATTTTTCATTGCCGCTTCGACCATCTTTTCATCCAATGCGATGGTACCAACCCGGGCGGGCTTAAACCCTACCACCTAGTAGGGGAAGGGGACCTACAGTTTTACATGGGTTCCGAATCATGGAGCAGCTCGCATTCGTGACGAAATGCTCGTATCAAACTCGGAAAGAGAAAGACAGTGGTGCAAGTCGGAATTGAACCCAGGCCTCTGGTACGCTAGTCCAGTCCCCGCGCCACTAGGCTACGAGCCGCTCAAAAAGTATGGATTCCTTCAGGTATATCCACATCAGGGCACTGATTTTAGTGTTTAGTTTCAATATCAGTTTCTTTATTTTCTCCATTAGATGTATATTACACACTCGGATTTGTCTTTTTTTTCCTGTCGGTTCGATTACTTCTGGCGAAGAAGAGCCGACAAGAAACTTTGTCAGGTTGGTCATTATATTAATTTTTTTTCCATTCTCTACAGCAAAAAGTTTGATAAAATACACAAATTTGTTTTTTATTTCTTGTTAATTTTTAAAGCAAAATTGCTGTCCCTTTCAACAGCATTATCCATTCATAACATAAAAAAAAGCATTTAGATCATACTTCTGTTCGAATATTTGCAAACACTATGTGCATAGATTCGGTTTTAATTTATCAGACTACACTGCTGACATCTCGGAAGACTTAAAAATAAATGTGAAAAATTTGCCTATTTTTGAGCCATTATATTCTATCGAGCAAAGGTTAAGTTGTGGACTGTCTGTGAAACATAGTGAACATTTAATTTTGTTTTGCTGCTACAGGCCATTTCACTTTGTGAAAGCATAGTCAAAATCTGCCGCCTATATACAAACTCAAATAAAAAAACCGGCCAAGTGCGAGTCGGACTTGCACACGAAGGGTTCCGTACCATCGTACAAGATTTAACACAAAAAAATCGGGTTTTTGTATGGGGGCCCCCCTTTAATTTGAATTATTTATTTATTTTGCCTATTTGCTGTAATAGCGGCAAAATAAATACACACTCTGTGAAAATTACAGCTGCCTATCTATTACGGTTCATGAGATACAGCCCCGTGACGGACGGACGGATTGACGGACGGACGGACGTACGGACAGCGGAGGATTAGTAATAGGGTTCCGTTGGCACCCTTTGGGTACGGAACCCTAAAAAAGGAAGTAGATGTGCCATCTAGCGCGCTTACTATGAGACAGTTTCTCCATTTTTAGGGTTCCGTACCCAAAGGGTGAAAACGGAACCCTTTTACTAAGCCTCCGCTGTCCGTCCGTCCGTCCGTCTGTCACAGGGCTGTATCTCATGAACTGTAGCAGGTAGGCAGCTGAAATTTTCACAGAGTGTGTATTTATTTTGCCGCTTTAACAACAAATAGGTAAAATTAAAAAATAATAAAAAATAAAGGGGGCTCCATACAAAAAACATGATTCGTTTGTGTTTTAACTCTTGTACGATGGTACGGAACCCTTCGTGTGCGAGTCCGACTCGCACTTGGCCGGTTTTTCTAAAACTACCAACCCGACTTAAAGTACATGCTATACACGCAAATACAGCCGCTGACACACTTCGGGACACATTCGCACACGGCGGCGATGTTTGGACTTTGTGGCACACGACGCGATACCGGTTTCTCAGACGATTATATGGACAATCTGTCCATACGATCGGACTCGGACGATCCTCACCTAACTCTTCTACTTCCTTTTCTCATCTGCAGATTTAATTAATGTTTCCCTCTATACTGGATGTGGTATTTTTGGTTAATAACCACAAGTGTAGCTCTATAAAAGAAGGCAGAATGCAAGTGGCCGAGTGCATAGGTTATTTCTGTCGGTGGCACTCCCACGTCGAATGCACCCTCCGGTGCGAGAGTTGGTGCAGAGCGAATACCTCATTCCCGAGCGAAACGAGCTTCTCTTCAAGCGGCTCCTGGCTCAGAGGCGAGTGGACTTGCCTTCCATCCCAGAGGTCTTAGTTCAAATCCCGGCCCCGTTCATGCCCCACTTCCTTTCTCTTTCAGAGTTGCATAAGTACATTCCGTTACGAATTCGAGCTGTTCCATTGTCCGGAATCCATGTGAAACTGTAGGTCAGGGAAGGGGTCCCCTAATAGGAGGTAGGGTAAAGCCCGCTCGGGTCGATGCCATCGCGATGGATGAAAAGATGGTCGAAGCGGCGGTGAATAGTTGTCCGTGTATTCCATCCAGTTCAATTTAGCCGTGCTCATAAATTGGCACCTTATTCCATCGGGAATGCGGTGTGCTGAAATAAAATCATAACTTTAGGTGTAGTATTAACCATCCATGTCCAGGTACATAAAAAAAAACCAGTTCCACGTAGTCGTGCCATATATGGCACCTAGTTCTCTTGTGGCGTGTTAGTAAAAAAATATGATTCCAAGAATGTATTCGGTAATGCATGTATAATCATAGAATCACTGTCCAAGTTGGAAAGGGCTTTAGGTCTTAGTAAGGCCAATTTAGCCCATGGGCTTTCGACAATCGTTGTTGGACATGTTTTCATGTCCGACGACGATCGTCGGGCGTGGCTTACGTAGCTTTGAAATTAACGAATTTTGAAATTAACCTTTTACAACCGACTTCAAAAAGGAGGAGGTTCTCAATTCGTATGTAGTTTTTAGGGTTCCGTACCCAAAGGGTGCAAACGGAACCCTATTACTACGGCTCCGCTGTCCGACCGTCCGTCCGTCCGTCTGTCACAGGGCTGTACCTATCTCATGAACCAAACTTTCACAAAGTGTGTATTTATTTTGCCGCTATAACAATAAATAGGTAATATTTAAAACTAATAAAAATGAAATGGGGTCCCCCTTTCATTTTTATTAGTAAGTAACATACAAAAAACGTGATTTTTTGGTGTTAAATCTTGTACGATTGTACGGAACCCTTCGTGTGCGGGTCCGACTCGCACTTGGCCGGTTTTTTTTGTTGTGTCTATGTTACTCGATATCTTGACAAATTGTTAACCGATTTGAATAATTATTTTTCTCATTAGTATTGTGTATTTGTGTAAATAACAGATTAAAAAACATTGCACAGACTCAAAGCACCCTGAAGTAGAAGGCGGTAGGTACAAAAACACACCTGAAAATTTATGATTCCAGTAGTACTCGACTCGTGCTTTTGTACCGCGCTCTACTCCAGGTTGCTTGAATCGGTTACAATGTTTTTTAATCTTTTATTTTTATTTATTAGTTGACACTAGGGCACCTAGACTACTGACTGGCATGGACGATCTCGAATATGTTTTTCTCATGATGTAATTTGACATGAGCGCTGGCTCGCGGTCTACCATTGCCAGCTGGCCCGATCTCTGATATCTCTGGAACTAATTATAGAATCGTAACAGAACCCCTACTGCGTCGCCACAAATTCACATGTTTTGACGTTACCAGACATCGAACTAGACCGCACGACCAACACGGTGTACTGATATTCGGTTTAGGAACGATGGGTGAAAATAATATTTAATATAAACCGGTCAAGCGTGAGTGTGTTCACGTCCCGAGGGTTCCGTCGTTGCTGGACATGAAAGAAATTCGCCCTCGCCTGATTATTATATTTTGCTAATTCATACAAAATTAGCTCTTCATAATGGTAGGTTTTTCTCAATAAAAACCGACCAAGTGCGACTCGGACTCGAACACGAGGGGTTCCGTGCCATCGTAAAAAAAAAATCCAAAAAAAACACGTTTGCCTTTATTTTTTTTATTTTACCTATTTGTTGTTATAGCGGCAAAATAATATACACTCAGAGAAAATTTCAGCTGCCTACCTATTACGATTTATGAGATACAGCCTGTGACGGACGGACGGACGGACGGACAGCGGAGGCTTAGTAATAGGGTTCCGTTGGTACCCTTTGGTCAGTCGTTTTGAGCAAAAGTAATTAGTTGGTGCAACTGCATAAGTGTATGTACCTGTAATGGTATATTTTTTTTCAGAATTTTCTAATAACAACAGGAAAATGCGCGTGACCGACATACACTAGAGCCCGAGCCAGTAGTCTAAGTTGTCACCTAAATTGGCGTTACGGCAATCCGATCGACTGGCGTTTTCAAATGTATGGAGAAATTGGAGAGCGCGCGCAGCGGGCGTTAAGCGAACTAACATTTGCGAGTCCGAGCTTGATTTGACAGCTTACTCAACGTTGCTGTAAATACGTCGACGTTGCCGTTTACGTCCACTCCGCGTTTTCATACAAATCGGAAGTCCGCGTTTGACTTTGACAGATTGAAGAAGTAAAACCACAGAATATCTAGTAAAAACTTGTATGGAGTTTGGAGAAAACGCCAGTCGATCGGTTTGCCGTAAACGCCAATTTCGGTGAGAACTCAGACTGCCCACTCAGACCGTAAGGGTCCTTTTTTTAGCTTTTTGCGACGAGACCCTAAAAAAGGTAGACGAATTCCGGACGCTTAGCACCGAATGTTCGTTGCACTGAAGACGTCCTGTGCAGTTGTTGCGTGTCGTAGCTCAGGGGCGGGTGGAGTTGCCTTCCGTGCCAGAGGCCAAGGGTTCAAATCCCCACCCCGCTCATTCACCACTTTCTTTCTCTTCCTGACTTGGGTGAGTGCATTTGGTCACGAATGCCAGATTCGGGCCAGCTACCACCTAATAGGGGAAGGGAACCTTAAAGTTTACATATATTCTGAACCATGGAAGAGCTCGCATTCGTATCCAACTCAGAAAGAGAAAGAAAGTGCTGGTGGCGGGGCGGGGATTTGAACCCTTGGCCTCTGGCACGGAAGGCAACTCCACCCTCCCCTGAGCTACGACACGCAACAACTGCACAGGACGTCATCAGTGCAACGAACATTCGGTGCTAGGCGTCCGGAATTCGTAAGCGAACTGACTGGCCGGCGCTACCTGCAGGGCATATTCACTAACGTGGCTACGCTGCTGCCGGTGTCTCACGCAGGATTGAAGTTGAGGGGATTCAATCCTGCGTGAGCAGGATTGAATTCCCTCAACTTTGAATCCCCTGTTTAAAGTAATTTGAAACTAATTGGGTTGTTTTATGATCGTAAATCAAGTTGAATACCAAACAAGGCGGCCGATAAAGTGAACGGGAGGTTTTCTTCATGCAACCTGACATGGATGGCTAATAACACACAATTACCATTATTATTTTAGCCTAATACACCACATTCCCTAAGGAATTAGGTGCCATGCCAGGACCTTCTCTTTATGAGCATGGCCACTGCATAGCTGTAAAAATTAAAGCCTGCACTTCAGTGCACAACAGTTTAACGTTGCCACAGCTACATTGAACTGAATAGAAACACGGACAATTTTTCATTGCCGCTTCAACCATAGTTTCATCCAATGGTAGATTCGAGTGCTTCGAGTTGTTCAGTCCTGTCGCTTACACCGGCAACTCCCGTCCTTTCACGACGCCGTAGAACGAGATCGCTTTTGGCGTCCATGGCACCATTATAATTTGTCTGGGCAATTGTTCGCACCGAGACGCAGCCAATTTGGTTGTATCGGGTGCCCGCAGCGCTGATTAGGTTTAACGAGAGGGGTGAAAGGTCACCGGGAGCCGCGCTGCTGGGTGAATGTACGGAGAGCATCGCTGCTGGGGGGCTTATCTTGAATAAATATACTTTTTAGGGTTCCGTACCCAAAGGGTGCTAACTGAACCCTAATACGAAGCCTCCGCTGTCCGTCCGACCGTCTGTCACAGGGCTGTATTTTATGAACCGTAACCGTGTATTTATTTCGCCGCTATAACAACAAATAGGTAAAATTTAAAACTAATAAGAATGAAAGGGGCCCCCATACAAAAAACGTTGTGTTAAATCTTGTACGATGATACGGAACCCTTCGTGTGTGAGGCCGACTAGCACTTGGCCGGTTTTCCATACTAAGCATGTACGTCTTTTTTTGGTAAAGAATAAATATATTTTGATTTTGTTTTTTTTGTCGTCGCTTATTCCAAGGAATGTGAACGGTATGTTTTGCTGGTCCGGGTCCAGCCTTGCAGTATATTTGTAAAGTAGGGATCTTTCTCTAATTAATGTGTCCTTGCTTCACGGTCGATTATACATACATATATGTCAAATTCCTTGGCTTATCTTCAAATTCACTATCGCAGTTAATTCATAAACTTTCTTAAGCATGCAATAACAGCTACTTGCTTTCAAACTTTTCACACGAATCATCCTTGTCTTGGCCCTTTCTAATTATTGACCGAGAAAAGCGCGAGTGGTCTCGGTTTCAGCTTAGGCAAAAATGCTTTCGGTTGTCTGTCCGGCTGTCCGACTGTTCTCCTCTACAGGTCGCATTTCTCAACCGATTCTCGTGAAATGTTGTGAGCATGTTCGATAATTATGTGGATTTTTTTGTCGAACCATTTTTCATCATTTTCAGAAATGTTTCAATATGTGACTAAAAATTGTTTTAAGCACAAAGTGAGAAAAATACGAGAAAAATAATAAGATTTTGTGTTAATGTGCGCGGCGAAATCAACACGGTTGTTTTAATAGCTATCCAAAGACAGACTCGCGAGCTCTACAGCTCAGAAAGCCACTAGTTAATTAAGAGAGCGATGACACAATGTTAAATTATCAGCGATGACGTTAGGCAAAAACTAATCGTAAATGTTTCACTTTCCCTGTGAATTTAACTCGTGTGCGCTTTATGAGTACAGACACTGAACGCCCAATTGTGTCCCCGAAAGAGAGATGATTTAGCTGTCACTAGGTATAATGACGTGGCAGTGTCGCCAACATAACAGAAACGGTAATTTAGTGCTGCTTTACCCTCAAACAAATACTATAATGATTATATGACCGTTTTCAGACTATTTTATATGTTATATGTAATACTTACTTATGTGATGCCCGGGTACACTGCGATGCTCCCCCCCGCTAATAGTTGTCATAGGCCATAGGACTCTATGAAATAAAACGATGATATGATTTTAATATTTTAAAACTTACGCGGGACATAACTACAATATTTAGTTTGACGGCTTACCGCGCGTGTGAGGAGCAGGACGTGCTGCTCGACGTTTCGGAGCCTCACATGGGCTCCATCTTCAGGAGAACGTGCCTGTCGCGACGGAGGTAGGCACGTTCCTGGCTACCCGCCGCTTTGCTTCACTTCTCAGCGTCCATGGCAACACTCGTACATTTTCTTGAGGATTAGCTGCGGTCCGAATTTCGTGTGAAGTGCAAAACACGCTGACTGTGTTTTCCTCGACGTCTGTTGTCGGTGCACCTCTCCGAAATTCAGTTTTCAGCTTATTCAGCACGGGTTTCCATATGGGCGAAAGACGGTAGGAATCTTCACGATTGAAGTTCTTGTGCTTGCTGATTTCGATGGACTCCCGAATGATTCGTGGGAGGTTTCGTTGTTCAGGTACTAGGACTTTCACCTGATCAAACCTCAACCAGTGCCCAGGTCCAGATTCTGCATGCTCACACAGCGCTGACTTCGTGATATCTCTGTTCTTAACCGCCCGTATGTGCTCCGTGATGCGTGTGCTGACGCTCCTCTTCGTTTGGCCAATGTACGATTTACCGCATGAACAGGGAACTCTGTAGACGCCAGCGGCGAGTAATGGTACCTTGTCCTTTACTGATCGGAGCATGGCTGAGACCTTGCGTTGAGGATACAGCACGGCTGGTATGCTGGATCTCCTCAGTATCCTCGCAATACGGTCTGTCACTCCCCTGATGTACGGCAGGTATGCGGCTCGCCTCTTGACGTCATACTGTGGTTGTCGTTTACGATATGATTTCATCGTAATATCTTTGTATCACCATAACCGCCACACATTAAACTATGATCCACACACGTTTTCCTTGCAAATGCCAACGCCTACTGTGGCGTTTACCGTGGTGCGCTCCGTACCTACATAGTTCCTATTTCTCGTTTTTAGGAAAAAACCTGGACAACTTTCGTCCTTCGTTATCTCAAGGTCGTTTAAGAGATTAATGATTAAATCAGCTTTATCTACATATCTAGCTTTATGTTCCTATCTATAGGCTTTCACTGTTTTGTTTATCGAAACCGACACGCCCCGAATAATTGGGTTAAGGTGGGCCTTCCCGCTCAACCGTTTTTTGCCGTGCCCGCGAATGAGTTGGTCTAACTCATTCGCGGGCACGGTACAAAACCGTGCTTTTGCGCTTTGGGACCTTTTCTGTTTCAAAGGAAAAGACAGGCACCGTGATGAGGTAGATGCAACATGTCCACAAAAAAAAACAATGTGCATTGTGTATGATATCGATATCGAACAAATACCAAATATATTACAAATCTTGATTAAGGTGGCCCAACCCGGGCGGCGGGCCTAACTCAATCGCGGGCACGGTACAAAACCGTGCTGTTGCGCTCTGGGACCTTCTCTGTTTCTAAGAATAAGACAGGCTCCGTGATGAGGAAGATGCAACATGTCCACAAAAACCCGGCCAAGTGCGAGTCGGACTCCCACACGAAGGGTTCCGTACCATCGTACATGATCCAACACCAAAACTAACGTTTTTGTATGGGAGCACCTTTATTTTTTATTTTTATTTAACTATTTGTTGTTATAGCGGCAAAATAAATACACAAGCTGTGAAAATTTAAGCTGCCTAGCTATTACGGTTCATGAGATACAACCCTGTGACAGACAGACGGACGGACGGACGGATGGACAGCGGAGGCTTAGTAATAGGGTTCCGTTGGCACACATTGGGTACGGAACCCTAAAAAGAAAATGTGCATAGTGTATGATTTGGTTAGATTTACGAAAATTTGAATTTCAAAACGACTTATAGCTAAAAGTAAACCACGACCGCTGTATTCAAAAATCTAACAAAAATCAAATAGATTATAAATCTTGATTAAATAAGCTATGTCTGATGACTAATCTTTTTAAGATGTTCTTCACGAATATATACCTATTAAACTTCTCAAATACCCAAATGTCGGCTGGAAGAAATCTCTTCGAGGGATAAGCCCACCTTTGCACCCCACTTATGTTGTTTTTGCACTATACTTTCTTTTGTAAAATGTTTATTTTTTGTGGCGTAATAAAGAATTTTCAATCAATCAATCAATACTTTATCATTGCGTAATCTACCTCCAAAGTTATTGTATAAAACTCGCGAAAAATCCGAACTTTCGGACCTTATAATTTAGAAACCAAACACAATTTTACAATGCCAACGGTCATCAGACATCTAGTTCGATCAAATAAAGCTATTAGAGCAAAATTTGGGATCACTGACAAGAAATTTGGGCGTGATCTTCTTTTCCCGTTTGTATGGGGAGTTGAGCGGGATGGCCCAACTTAATACAAATAAGCCTGGTTTTCACCAAGTGCTGGTTTATTTTAATCGAATTGTATCACTAAAGTGCTGATTATCTTGTACTGGTATTGATTGCAAGCTGTTAAGGAAGGCTTTTAATATGTGGCGATTTATTTTGAAAGGGGCCCCTAATCTTATTTAAGTTGTGTCAAATTGGGAAAGTGAAAAAAAGTCACTCGCGGTCAAAACTTATATTGTTGGCGAATCCGAGTGTGTCATATACATCTAATGTAGGAAATAAAGAAAATGAGACTGAATACAGTCGATTAAATGTTCCATAATATGTTACTAATACTTTTCGCGTACGCCCGTTATCATTATTTCTTTACAAAGTGATTCCATAACGAGTACTCTGATAAGAGACGCCAACGCCCACCTGTTTTAGTGAATGTATTGCTATATCTGTCGAGTCACAAAATACCTTTGGCCTTCATTGATAGAGTGAGCGAGATTTTTAATTTTATTTTTAACCACTGCCCTGTCCTGTTTAGTTTTAATGAAGCAAGTTTTATTAGAATGTGTGGTTAGTCAAGGCGTATATTTTCGTAAAGTTGACTTGAGATTTTTTTGTTCTGCGCACCTCCGTCATCGCGGTAGAGATCGCACCGCAATGGGCCATTGAGGGAAAAGCAAATCCATGGGTAAATTGATAATATTTCGGGCTCTTTGGTGCATGGTGGCTCACAACAGACGCCGCGCCGACTCAAGGTACAATATTTCGGGCTCTTTAGTGCATGGTGGCTCACAACAGACGCCGCACCGACTCAAGGTACAATATTTCGGGCTCTTTAGTGCATGGTGGCTCACAACAGACGCCGCGCCGACTCAAGGTACAATATTTCGGGCTCTTTAGTGCATGGTGGCTCACAACAGACGCCGCGCCGACTCAAGGTACAATATTTCGGGCTCTTTAGTGCATGGTGGCTCACAACAGACGCCGCGCCGACTCAAGGTACAATATTTCGGGCTCTTTAGTGCATGGTGGCTCACAACAGACGCCGCGCCGTCTCAAGGTACAATATTTCGGGCTCTTTAGTGCATGGTGGCTCACAACAGACGCCGCGCCCCGTCTCAAGGTACAATATTTCGGGCTCTTTAGTGCATGGTGGCTCACAATAGACGCCGCGCCGTCTCAAGGTACAATATTTCAGGCTCTTTAGTGCATGGTGGCTCACAACAGACTCCGCGCCGTCTCAAGGTTTGTTACTTCAAGAGGTTTGTAAGTAAAAAAAACCGTATTCTCGTATATTGCGTGATATTTCTGTCCTCAACTGCCGTGTGGTTTGTTGCGTGTACTTCGATCCGACTTTACGACCGACCGGGCGCGGTTTCGGACGCGTTATACGCGCATTTAGATCGGGCCACTCGACTCGTTAAGCGACCCCGAATGATTTCATAAAAAAATATTGGTCTTATCGATTGATTTATTAGCACAATACCGGCGCTGGCTCGTCCGTAATTTCACTGATGCCGCATTTATATGCGCGGCGTTCGCCTCGCCTCGGAAGAGGTTTTTTGGACACGAGTCTCAAAGGAACCTGTGCCAAGACGCAACCTCAGGTTTTACACACGCCTAATAAATTACTTGTCGGCGCGCTCCCGGAAAGAACAGTTGTGGGTTGGCGATGCGCTAGGTATCTAAGAAAATTAATGTTTTGTCGCACATAACTTTTTTTGTAATTTCTTACTAATACAATTATGTTTTTTGGAACAACAAAAGCGTTTTGAATGTTCGGGAAAATTATCGAAGTAAGCCTATAATTTGGGACCAACGTCAATTATGCGTGGGCACGTATTAATCAAACTTTTTCAGTATCATTGGAAGTGTTATATAATTAATATAAAAAAAAACTACATACTTCATTTTTGTCTGTGTGAGGTGGTTGAGGCACGTGGTTGAGACACGTGGTTGAGGCACGAGTGAGCATGAGGCAGGCATGTGTACGGCAGTTATTATGCGACATTCGTAGTGCGCTCGCATACGAATTATCGTCGCGAAGCGCTAGGCGAGGCGTTAGAGGCGCATGTAAATCCAGCATGAGAAGAGTTTCGATGAGACTGACCTTGGTGTTTAATTTGGTCATACTCGTAGATCGGTGTGCATTTATCTACCGATTGCTGTGCAGGGTTGGTCATGTTAGTCAAAATATGTCAAAGTGACGTCACAAAGTACTACTTTGCGTTAGCATTAGTTTCGGTTACAACTATTTATCTTATTATTAATTTTTATTACTTTGAGATTTCGTCCATACAAAATGTATCAAAGTGACGTCACAAAGTACGACTTTTCGTTAGTCTTAGTTTCGGGTACGACTATTTATCTCGGCCTAAGACTACACCAACGAAAAGTAGTACTTTGTGACGTCACTTTGACACATTTTGTATGGAGGAAATCTCAAAGTAATACAAAGTGACTTCACAAAGTACTACTTTTCGTGAATCTTAGTTTCTGTTACGACTATTTATCTCATCCTTTATCTCAGCCTTAATTTTGTTTACGACTATTTATCTCAGCCTTAGTTTTGGTTGAGACTATTTATCTCAGCCTTAATTTTGTTTACGACTATTTATCTCAGCCTTAGTTTTGTTTACGACTATTTATCTCAGCCTTAGTTTTGGTTGAGACTATTTATCTCAGCCTTAATTTTGTTTACGACTATTTATCTCAGCCTTAATTTTGGTTGAGACTATTTATCTCAGCCTTAATTTTGTTTACGACTATTTATCTCAGCCTTAGTTTTGGTTAAGGCTATTTATCTCATCCTTAATTTTGGTTACGACTATTTATCTCAGTCTTAGTTTGGGTTAAGTTGTGGAGTGGCGGATCAATGCGGCGAGCGATATCGGCGGCGCCGCCGCGTCTGCGACGCATTGTCCTCTCTCTGCCAAAGAATTATCTGCGTAGCTCCTTGGAGGGTAACAGGCCGGCCGCGGGAGGGCGACGCGCGGCGATGGGCCGGAGAAAAAAGTGGGACGGGTCAGGCCCGGACGCAGTGGCGTCGCCAGCCGTTGCGGAGGGGGCAAGTTGATATATGGAGGATGGGAAATGTATGAACTGTAGGAACAGTCAAGAGCACATGAAGCTCTAGAGAGGGCGGCGGCTGCCCCTACGCAGAGAGATTTAAAGCGCTCTCATCGCGCGGAGCCGAAGCGGGAGGGTAGATTGCTACTGGATTGATGTCTTCGATGGTACAAAGCGGATCAGAGAGGCTTAGCTCCTAGGGAGGGTGTATCGAAGCTGTGCGGAGATGAGCACTGGTTATGCCGTCGAGGAAGGAAGGACGGGCTGGCGGCAGCGTATAGCCACGTCTTAGTCATAATACATACTCCGACGGTGGCGCCGGTCAGTCTGTTACGAATTCGCTCGCTGATAATTTTCTCGTGTTCCAACGACACGTAAGAACTGCATAGGGCGCAATTTAGTGCAACGAACGATCGATGTTGCGCGGCCCGAATTTCTTAGCGAACTGACTGGCCGGCGTTACCGTCAGTGTATTATGACTAAAACGTGGCTACTCTGCCTCTATACGGATTAGTTTCCAAGCCGCCCCTGTCGTTACTTTGTTGCCTCTAGCCTCCGTGCCACACCGATGTTTGTGAGTTGTCATAGTGATTCGTAATTAATTGGACGATCGGCTCACTGATCTGATTATCCCCACTTATCGGTCATACGACGTGATGGTGGTGACATGCCCTTGTGATTAGTGCGCGCGGTGGAACACAATGAACACACGTAAGTGCATTTCACGTGTGCCTTCACGCGCGCTTACGTGTGCCCCCTACATGTTGAGTGTACGCTGAGCGAGGCGAAATTAGTGAGAATCTACTGTCCGAGTGGTCACGTGACAATCATTTAAAATATTGTAGCGCATAATTTGTTCAAAAATATCATTTTAGTTGAAATTAATGTCAACATCTGTCGTCCCTTGAAGCTGAAATCAGCCCTGCCATAATTAACATGGAAAAATAAAAATAAAAAAAATACATTGTGGCTGGTTTTCACATACAAGTTATCTTATATTTGGCTAATCAATGTATCTTCTTTATTATATACGTAAGTTACTTTTTAGGGTTCCGTACCTCCGGACAGCTTCCGCTGTCCGTCTGTCCGTTCGTCCGTCTGTCCGTTCGTCCGTCTGTCACAAGGCTGTATCTCATGAACTGCAAGAAAAGTCACTTGGAATTTTCACAGAGTATGTATTTATTTTGTCGCTATAAGAACAAATAGGAAAGATAAAAAAGAACCCACAAATTGTATCATACTGGATTTTTCGGCGTTTTTAGGGTTCCGTACCCAAAAGGTGAAAACGGAACTCTATTACTAAGCCTCCGCTGTCCGTCCGTCCGTCTGTCACAGGGCTGTATCTCAGTAACCGTAATAGATAGAAAGCTGAAATTTTCACAGAGTGTGTCTTTGTTTTGCCGCTATAACAACAAAAAATAATTAAAATTAAAGGGGTTGTATTCCCATACAAAAAACGTGATTTTTTCGTGTTAAATCTTTTACGATGGTACGGAACTCTTCGTGTGCGAGTCCGACGCGCACTTGGCCGGTTTTTTTTCTAGATTTTGATAATTTCAATAGGTAGATGGTAAGGAACCCTTCGTGTGCGAGTCCGGCTCGCACTTGGCCGGTTTATAATATTGTAAGGCCAACATATCTTGCTCTTTACTTCTTCAATTTGTTGATCTGCTGGTAAAAACAAGTAAAATCTAATCTTAAGCTTAAATTTATCCTAAGTTATCTGCTTTGTGTAAATAAATTGACTGTTTAAAAATAAGTTATATTGTTGTTGCGGCGTCGGCGTCGGCGTCTGGCGCCGGTTCAGGATGTCTTCTCTTCCGATTATGTCGCCGAGGTGAACCCGCTTCCAACGGCCGCAGGGAAAGAAATTTAGAACCCTGCGGCGGCGGGAAGGTGGTATAGCAGGTATGGTGCAGCGGTTCAGCCAGCAGGAGAGAAATGAAAATCTTCTTTTCGTCTTGTACGTTTCTTCTCCGGAGAGTTTTTTCTGATGGAGCTGGACTGGAACTGACAATTTTCTGCCGCCACGCCCGCCTTTTATAACGGACGGACGTGGTCTTCTCACACCCCCCTTGTATTAGGCGGGAGTGGGGTGACAGTTCCGGGGCTTTGCCCCCTACTGTGGCATCAATCGCTGCCCGTAGCTACGGGCAGGTCCAGTGCGGGCCTAATCTAGGCCGTGTTTGGTCTTCTGTGTTGGGTTTTTGTGGGCTTTAGCGTATTCGACTTCTTAGTCGAGGTCTCCTGGGTTCATCTGGTTGTCCTCTGGGCAATGCGCGCGCTACTACTCGCGCGAGCCTGTGGACGTACCGCTAAGAAGCTGGGCGAACCTTGTGATGCCGCTGGAGACGACCGAAATCGGGTCCGTGCCTGTCTGCAGCGCAAGCAGGACCTCCCGCAGAACGTCGATCGCCATCAGAATTGTGTCGATCCGCTCTGCGGAGATAGCTGGGATGGTCTGGGATGCTGCTGGTATGTGTTGAGGGCGGTTCTCGGGCACTAGTCCCGGGGTCACGACTCCTAGAGTAGGTGCTCTGGCTGCTGCTGGCACACTATTGGCGTTCTGTTTGGGCTCTGCTGCTGTGGTGGATGGTGCGGCTGTTACCGCTAGGGCTAGGGCAGCGGGGGCGGTGGTAGGCGGGATCTGAGCTCCCCTCCTCCCTCTTCGTCCTCGGCGGCGGCTGCCTGAGTTACTGCTCTCCCTCTGGCCAGGCTGGTTTGCCTCAGCCATAAGGGTAGCGCTCCCGGCTGCTGTCTCCACCGATGGGTTCAGTACTTGACAAGTGGTCTTCTTGGGCCTGGCTGTCGTGAGTGGTATCGTACCGGCCTTCTTGTTCCTCTGCTCGCGCTTGAATACTGGGCACCTCACGTTGTTGGCCGTGTGGTCCCCAGAGCAGTTGGCGCACGTCGGTGGGTCCTCCTTCGGGCGTTCGCAGTCGCCTGCCCTATGGGGACCACCGCATCTCACGCACGATTGGGGGCGGTGGCAGTGGTGCGATGAGTGTCGAAATTGTTGGCACCGGTGGCATTGGGCGGGCCCCTTTTTCCCGCGCCACGCCTCGATCCTTACTCCCGGCATATTCAGGAGTTCGGTGACCTCATAAATTCCGGGCACGAGTCCGTCCGTCCTGGTGCACGCCATGTAGAATATGCACCCGGGGCGACCTGCCCGTGCTCGGATCGGCTTGACGTACTCCGCGGTGTAGCCCAGCTCGCGAAGTTCGTTGGAGATGAGTGCTGTGTCGGTGTCAGCGGGGAGTCCGCGGATTACGAACTTGACGCTCCTGTCCGCTGGCAGGGAGTACGAGAACCATGCCACGTTCTCGTGTTTCTCCAAGTGGGTCAGGTACTTCTGTACCGTGCGGTGCTCTTCTTCAGAGACTGGAGAGAAACGCACTCCATTTCCGAAAGGTCGGGCATTGGGCGCGTGTCCGAGTTTCTCCCGCAGTTCTTTGAAATGTCGCTCCCACTGCGGTAGTCTCTCTACTACTAGCGGCGGGTAGCGCGGCTTTTTGGCGGCTCCAACTGCTGGTGAGGTGTTTATTGCAGCCTGGCTCGACGCATTTGCGGAGCCTGCTGCAACACGGGCGGCGTAGGAGATAGAAGTGGCGGGGGCGGTAGGTGCGAATGGCGCGGCGGGTGCGACAGGCGCGGCAGGCGTGGCGGGCACGGCTTCTGAGGCGTGCGCGGCGAGTATGGCCCGCGCGACTGGTACGGCGTACTCGGCCGGAGCCGAAAGTGCCGCAAGTACAGCACGCGCGGATGGTGAAGTCGTTCCAAAAGGCTCAGCTGATGCGGCATGCGGGGCCTGTGCGACACGCGCGGCGGGGGCGGCTTGTACAGCCTGCACGGCGCCTCGTCGTAGTCGCGGGTCGCGTTGCGCGAGCGGCGGCGGTACGGGTTCAATTTCCGGCGTCACGGAGAACGCGGCGCGGTTGTCTTCCACGTCGGGTGAGAGTGGCGACATAACCACGCTCGTTGAGCTCTCGGGTTGCGGTGTGGAGGTTTGGGGTGACTCGACTGGTGAGTCTCTACCGGGGCAAATCCTCTTTGCGCTCTCTTCTTCCGAGGATGGGCTTCGTGCGCGCCGACCCGTGGGGGTGGCAGCGGAAACGTCAGCGGCATCGTCCTCCTCGAAGGCGTAAGGGAAGGAATGGCGGAGCATTGCCAATTTTTCCTCTTTCGACATTGCGTCGAAGGCTCTCTCAAAGTCTTCACGCGTCGGGTTTGGCGGCAAAACCGGCATCGTGAAGGCAGGGGGGGCGGGGGTGGCGGGGGGCCGGCCCTCCATACTCACATATGGTGGGTGACGACTCCGCAATGGATCCCAGCTAGGAATCCACACCCACTGTTCACTGTGAAGCACATGCACACAAAACACACTGACTTCACTGCACTTCTGGGCATTCGGTGCTGCGCGACCATGCGGCGGGGTGGGGGCTAGCGGTTCCGCATCGAGCTCGCCGGTGAGACCCGCTGGTGGGAGGCCGGCTAACCCGATGCGGGTTGAACGCTTCGCCGCCCCGCGGCTAACTGTAGAAAGGCAGCTCCGTCGGCCGGCGGCGCGGCCGAGGTGACTCGAACAAAAATTAACAAATAATTTTCACGAATCACTTAAACAAAATACACGTCCGAACGCATCGAGCACCGAGACGATCCGTTCGCCTATATCGCCTATATAGGACGCCAACGCCCTATAAATATGGGCATTATTTGTGTTATAAAAGGCACTATAAATATGGGCATTATTTGTGCCTTTTATAACACAAATAATGCCCATATTTATAGGGCGTTGGCGTCGCGACGGCAGAGACGGGAACTATCGCCCGCCCTCCCCTCCCGTGTCCTCCCCTCTGTCAATCTTGGCCGCCGGCCGACAGACTTTTCTTTATTTTGTCATTTCACGGGAGTGGAGGGTTTTCCTACATTTTCCAGCTTCCACCAGTCGAAGCCTCGCCGAAGTAAAAAACACAATATTCATGCATTTATTCACCTATTTTTTCTTTACATTTCAAATAATCTTATTCTAGTACAAAACTATTCTATTACAGTCATTTACAAAAATCATTACCTAGAATAAGATTAACACGTTAAAATAATTATATTTTACGTTTTATAAGTAACAAAGTATTCTATACATTTTCTGGTAATACAGTGCACCTATACAGACTTATCATATATCAACACGTGAAGAAAACAAACATGATTCGATTACAGAAGTTTTCTGGAAATTTCAACGGTTAAATATCAAGAAAATATGAAAACAAGTTATCCGCGGTTGCCTAATTTATCACATTCAGAGTCCCGGAGTGTCGCGGCCGCGCGATGGTAGCGACACCGGCGCCTATCAGAACTAACACTGGAATGTCAACTTCACTAAACTGTTTTGCACAATTTCGCGAGGCCGGCACCAACAATTGTCAAATAGCAAACTTGTTTGTAGCAGAAAAAACAAGAAAATGTGTTTTATATTTGTTTTAGGATGTTCCTACATTCTAAAACAAAGTAAACTCCAGGTGGCCAATCCTAGCTTTCAGTAATCAGGAATCAGGAATCCCGAGTCTTGAAAACCGCTTTTATAGCTATTTTCAAACCGTTTTTTTCTACGGAAAACCTTGATTGATTAAAAAAACTATGCTCCGGAATATTTTCGTCAAGAGAATCGCTTTGAAAACCGCTATAAAAGCTAGTCTAGTCTCAGGATTCCTGATGCCTGATTACTGGAGGCCAGGAATAGACCTGCTGGACATTTCCAAGACGGAACTAAACTCCCATTTAGATCTTTATTCTTTTGTCAGCGAAGTTTCAGAAATTGGCTTTCACACATCGAAATCTTTCACATTTATGTTTTCGATGGGTCCTGGCTACGTCGCCTTGCGCGCGGCCAAGGGCAGCCGTCGGAATCAATCGCATTGAATGAGTGTACCATGATGACAATCAGTTCGGCCAGACGCAGCGCTGTGCGAACAATAGAGCGCGTAGATAAGGATGCTCTGTCCTCGGAGCTCGACTCGGAGGTCACGGCCGATGCGGACGGAACACACACTTGTCTGTGATCACCGCAGGCGATGACTTAATGCTGACACATCATAATTAGGAAGTTAATCAAACGAGCGTTTCTTGAGCATACCCGCGAATAGGCCGCAAGTACAGCCGGAGACAGCCCAAAGTGTCTATTCGTTTCGAGGTAAAAGAGACAATGTGAAAATCTAATCTTCCCGTACTTTTGGTATACGCGTGTACATAATTAGGTTGGGGAAAAAGTTTCTTCGCATTTTTTAAGAAAATTCAAAACATTTTTTAATATGGTTTATTTACATTTAACTAAAGTATGTAGGTACAATTTTGTTCGATAACTTTTTGCCATCTTGTAGGTAGGGACATGATCCCATTGCTATAGAAATATTGGGACTTCTGATCAATATACCGCGACAAGTGGTTTTGGCAGTCCTCTCGTGATGTTAACCTGACACTGCCTAAAGAATTCTGAAGAGACCTAAACAGGTGGAAATCTGAAGGTGCAAGGTCAGGACTATACGGCGGATGCATTAACACCTCCCAGCCAAACTCTCTTAGTTTTTGCTGAGTGGCTAAAGATGTGTGAGGTCTAGCGTTATCATGATGAAAAACCACACCCCTTCTGTTGATTAATTCCGGCCGCTTTCTCTCAACTTCTTGCTTTAATCTCATCAGTTGTTCGCAGTAGAGTTCAGAATCGATGGTCCTGCCTGGTGGTAACAGCTCATAATGAATAATGCCCTTCCAATCCCACCACACACACAGCATCACCTTGTTGCGAGTTAACCCGGGTTTCGCCACAGTCTGTGAAGCTTGACCGGCCTTTGACCACGACCTTTTTCGCACGTTCTTGTCGTACGTGATCCACTTTTCATCACCAGTTATCAGCTTCTTCAAAAATGGTTCGGTTTCATTACGTCGTAATAAAGAATCACAAATGAGTACACGGTTCATTAGGTTTCTTTCAGTGAGCTCGTGAGGTACCCAAATATCGAGCTTTTTTGTGTACCCAGTTTTTTTCAAATGCGCCAAAACTGTTTTGTGGTCAATTCCTAGTTCTTCAGCTACGTCGTAACTACTGATATGCCGATCTTGCTCCACTTTTTCAAAAATGGCATCCATTTTATCCGTAATAGGGCGACCAGAGCGACGTGCATCTTTGACATCAAAATTTCCGGATTGAAAACGCTTAAACCAAATTTGTGCTACTCTCACAGACACTGCACTAGGTCCATAAACATCGCAAATTTTTTTCGCGGCTTGCGTTGCATTTTTACCTTTTTTGTAGTAAAATTTTAAAATGTATCGAATTTCTTCATTAGATTCACTCATTTTGACAGTACGAAAAACAAATGAGAATCACACATTTTCCTAATTTGAATTTGGAATTATGTTCTTTAAAATTTAAACTTTCAATGATACCAAAACCAGCCAGATACAAATAGTATAGCCAAAGAGATTTTATTACAAGTTCATACATACTATAATGCGAAAAGACTTTTTCCCCGACCTATATACTGTACACGCGAAACCTTACAGTTTGTGTGCGTGTGACACAAATTATAAATTCTAAACAAACATGAGCAGTTGTATACAGTAACTTTTACAAATTTAGAAGGAAAAGAAAAATAAACAAACAACATAAAATTAATTAAAAAAATACACAAAAACAGTATTATTAATATTATTTTAATAAATGATGGAAATCTATTATCCGTCTGGAGTTCTATTTGGACTTGCTGAGGCGTTTCACTACGTATTATTACATTTGTTTAAAGGTGCATTTGTATGGCTTATGCCATTAGGCATTTGTTGACTAGTCCTAGCGCCTTAACTGGACATGGATGGCTGATACCGATCTGACCGTCAGATATTAGCCTAACACACCACATGGAAACTAGGTGCCGTGCCAGGACCTTCTTTATATTGCTCTGCTACATTCAACTGGATGGAAAAGCCGGTCAATTTTCATTGCCGCTTCGACCATCGTTCATTCACTGCGATGGTACCAACCCGGGCGGGATTAACCCTACCACCTAGTAAGCAAGGAAGGGAGCCTACAGTTCTACGTGGAATCCGAACCACGGCCAGCCTCAACGGTTGAAAATGGTCACCCATCCAGAACCTAACTGGGCTCAGAGGTGCTTATCGATTCGCAAGGCGTCGCACACTGAGCTGCCGAGGCTGACAACTTCTGCGTATTCTCATAATGTCCTAGCATAGCGCGCAAGCCAATGGTCTGTAGAACATATGCTATGTGTTAAGCGGGGGAAAATCTGATGGCGCCTCTTGTAGCTTTAGGTTATATCGATGGTTTCTTAACTTCACGGCGTATTCTGCATCTCATATTGCTTTAGCATCGTCATGTAGTCACGCCGCCTCGCGCTCCATCACTATGCGAGACTGGCCACCACCGACTCGACGTCCTGTGACCGCGGGGGTGGGGGCGGGGGTTCGGTAGGGACTGGGGGAGGGGGGGGGGAGGGGTCGGCCTACATGCGCGTGCAATCGATACCCGGCCTTATGTAACTCGATTCGGGCCGAGGATTCGCCTGCGGGGCGTCTCGGCGGCTCCCGTTGGGCCGTTACCCTGAATGAATGAATGAATAAATTCTTTATTGTGCATAAACAAAAATACAATTACATAGAAAACATACAGCGAAACAACGATACTGCACAAAGGCGGACTTATCACTAAGAGTGATTTCTTCCAGTCAACCCTTGGGGTGATGAGAAAAGGCAATAGAAATATCAGTAGGTAGGTGACACACCAGAATTTGAAAAGAAAAAAATATTAACTCCATAAACATACATATATACCATAATAATACATATTTATACATATATTTAAATATACTAATATATATGATACAATACACTAATACATATTATTTATCCACAAACCTGGATAAAATTTAAAAAAAAACCCCTGTTGGGGTCACGCCTTCTGGTCTCTCGCGTCGGGGAAAATGAAGACACGTGGTCCCACTGCAGTTTTTCCCTTGCGTGTCGTAATAAACGACTGTTTCAATCTTCGGTCGTACTTCCTCGCTTACTGGGTGGTAGGTGCCGCCCGGCTTAGTATCATCACGTAGAAAGATAGTTTTTTTCTACTTTTCCTGTCCAGACATACATTTATTCATGCATGCTCAACGATTACTGGTGTTACATACCTGAGTCGGTAGTCTCAGTTCTCACCTAAATTGGCGTTTACGTAACTTCGAAGTTCCATATAAACGTCAAACTCCATACAAGTTTTTACTAGATATTCTGTGGTTTTACTTCTTCAAGCTGTCAAAGTCAAACGCAGACTTACGATTTCTATGAAAACGCGGAGTCGACGTAAACGGCAACGTCGACGTATTTACGGCAACGTTGGGTGAGCTGTCAAATCAAACTCGGACTCGCAAATGTTAGTTCGCTTAACGCCCGCTGCGCGCGCTCTTCAATTTCTCCATACATTTGAAAACGCCAGTCGATCGGTTTGGCGTGAACGCCAATTTAGGTGACAACTGAGACTACGGGTACTGACCTTAAGGCGGCCCAACCCGGCGGGCCTAACTCATTCGCGGGCACGGTACAAAACCGTGCTGTTGCGCTCTGGGACCTTCTCTGTTTCAAAGAATAAGACAGGCTCCGTGATGAGGAAGATGCAACATGTCCACAAAAAAGACAATGTACATAGTGTATGATTTGGTAAGATTTACGAAAATTTCAATTTCAAAACGACTTATAGCTAAAAGTAAACCACGACCGCTGTAGTCAAAAATCTAACAAAAACCAAATAGTTTATAAATCTTGATTAAATAAGCTATGTCTGATGACTAATCTTTTTAAGATGTTCTTACTTTATCATTGCGTAACCCACCTCCAAAGTTATTGTATAAAACGCGCGAAAACTTCGAACTTTCGGACCTTATAACTTATAAACCAAACACAATTTTACAATGCCAATGGTCATCAGACATCTAGTTCGATCAAATAAAGCTATTTTGAGCAAAATTTTGGATCTCTGAAAAGAAATATGGGCGTGATCTTCTTTCCCCTTTTGTATGGGGAGATGAGCGGGATGGGCCACCTTAAGGTGGCCCAACCCGGCGGCCTGAACTCATTTGCGGGCACGGTACAAAACCGTGCTGTTGCGCTCTGGGACCTTCTCTGTTTCTAAGAATAAGACAGGCTCCGTTATGAGGAAGATGCAACCTGTCCACAAAAAAGACAATGTGCATAGTGTATGATTTGGTAAGATTTACGAAAATTTTAATTTCAAAACGACTTATAGCTAAAAGTAAACCACGACCGCTGTAGTCAAAAATCTAACAAAAACCAAATAGATTATAAATCTTGATTAAATAAGCTATGTCTGATGACTAATCTTTTTAAGATGTTCTTACTTTATCATTGCGTAATCCACCTCCAAAGTAATTGTTTAAAACGCGCTAAAAATCCGAACTTTCGGACGTTATTACTTGGAAACCAAACACAATTTTACAATGCCAATGGTCATCAGACATCTAGTTCAATCAAATAAAGCTATATTGAGCAAAATTTTGGATCTCTGACAAGAAATATAGGCGTAATCTTCTTTCCCCTTTTGTATGGGGAGATGAGCGGGTTGGGCCACCTTAAGAAAGTCGTTACCCTATCAATTCCCCGTGCTACGGGCGATAACTGTTTCTTTGCTATGAATGTTTAACTAGGTTTTTGAAATTTTGAATTCTAAAACATATTTTCGAAATCTATGTCTGTATGCTTCAATTTATTTTGTATACCTTTTAGATTTGAAAATGTTCGCTAATAAATATTGGAAAAAAGTTTTTTTTTTAAACTTACAGATATTTACAAAAATATCAAAACACACGGACATAGAATGAAACTTTCAGTGATAAAAAAATATTGAATAAAATCTGACAACTTTTAGGGGTAGGGAACGATTTCACTATTTTAATGGCAGTCGCCCTTTTTTGAGCGGCTCGTAGCCTAGTGGCGCGAGGACTGGCCTAGCGTACCAGAGGCCCGGGTTCAATACCAACTTGCACCACTGTCTTTCTCTTTCAGAGTTCGATAAGTGCATTTCGTCACGAATGCGAGCTGCTAAATGGTTCGGAATCCATGTAAAACTGTAGGTCCCCTTCCCCTACTAGGTGGTAGGGTTTAAGCCCGCCCGGGTTGGTACCATCGCATTGGATGAAAAGATGGTCGAAGCGGCAATGAAAAATTGTCCGTGTTTTCCATCCAGTTCAATGTAGCCGTGCTCATAAAGGGAAGGTCCTGGCATGGCACCAAATTCCTTCGGGAATGTGGTGTATTGGGCTAATATCATAACGGTAGTTGTGTGGTATTAGCCATCCATGTCAGGTCGCATAAAAAAAAATAAAAAAACAAATTATTTAAAAATATAAAAAACCCGACAGCGTAAAAAATTGTAACTTAAAATTGACTTAGTAAAGGAACTGAAAAGATAGAAACAAGTTGAAAAATTAAATATTTGTTGTGTTTGAATGATCATGGTTGACAGTGTTTACAAACGCAGTCGGAGGCATCAAATAGCCCCAGTACGTTCCATAGTAAATGACTAGCGATTTTATGGATAATTTCGGTGGAGCAAGAAAATACGTGGTGGGGGAAATTACAATATTCTATCTTTTATTTTTATGTATAAAGTGAGGTTTTTTTTCTCGTTCTCGGTGTCACCAATCATCATAAAATTTACATAGGTACACTTTCAATGAATTTAATAAGAAAAAAATGTAAATCATAGTTAATGTATTTGATGCACAATATGAATTATATAATGATATATTATATATTTCCCAATACATTCCATTATTAATGACTAGCGATTTCTTAGTGATATGGGTATAGCAAAAATATACTTATTGAGACAAATTATAATCTCCTAACTGTCATATAATAAATACGAAAGTGAGTTTGTCTGTTTCGCGGACTCAACCGACCATCGGGAAATTTGCATAGGCACACCATTAAAAATATAAATCGTAGTTAATGTATCTTATGCCTCCGACTGCGTTTGTAAACACTGTCAACCATGATCATTCAAACACAACAAATATTTAATTTTTCAACTTGTTTCTATCTTTTCAGTTCCTTTACTAAGTCAATTTTAAGTTACAATTTTTTACGCTGTCGGGTTTTTTATATTTTTAAATAATTTGTTTTATTTTAATTATTTTTAGTTTTCGTAGAGCATGCATTTATCATTTAAATATCTGCACGTTAATAAATTCCAACGAAAGTAAGGTTAGGTATTATTATTGAACCTGACATGGATGGCTAATGTAACACGACTACCGTCATGATATAAGCCTAATTCAACAAATTCCAGAAGGAGTTAGGTGACAGGCCAGGACCTTCCTTTACACAGAATCACTGCTGCACACGGATACCATGGTGGAAAATACACACAATGATCTATTGCCACTTCGTCCATAGTTTTTCCTAATGCGGTGATACCAACCCAGGCGGGCTTAACCCTGTCACCTAGTAGGGTAAGGTGACCTGCAGTTTTACATGGGTTCCGAACCATAGACCACTCGCAAGATAAAGTGGTGTATAACAGATGCGAGGATTTTAACCCATAACCTCTTGCATGAAAGGCAATATTTTAGTCCCTACACTACGAGGTGTAACAAATAGAGTTTTTTGATTGATATTAAAACAAAACTACATTTTCTAAAAGTTTCTTCATGTTAACTTTAAGGCTTTAATGAAGTCATCAGTTCATAGAATGAGATTCCCTCATTCAACGAATTTTGATCATATGCCGATATATACAAGGTTTTAGTGGAGGTATGGTCCAAACGTTAACGTATTCCTTGGCATATTTGAAACAAAAAGGATATACATTTTATTTGTAGGTATTTGAAATGTATGGGGAGGATCTTTTTCAAGTCGTACAACAAAATATCTTCTACCTTTTTAGCTCCAAATATGCCGAGGAATACGTGGTTAGCTTTTGGACTATATCTCCGTTAACACCCTATATATGGTTTTTTTTTTAATCTCCCTCTCATCATCGTTGATTACAGTTACACTAAATTTATAAGCGAACAGTTCGATACTCAAATCCTGTGGTTATATACAGGGTCCGTCACTCGAAGTGTTACCAATTGAAAATGATGTTATTTAGTTAATTGAAGTACGGTTCGTTAAAAATTATATCACAATAAAACATTTAATTTTAAGACAATAATTGTTATTGTTCGATATAGCCTCCTTTGATCCATGGATAAGAGCTTTCTGAGACGATGCTGAGTGTTGTTGGAACGTCCAGCGTTTCGTACTGCATTGTTTACACGTGCACATGGTATGAGCGCCTCATTTAACACCTTTTGCACACACTTGCTGGTTGACTTTGACGCCCTTCTCGATAAACACGAGTGAATAGCGACCATTTGTGGTCACTGCAGCCGAGACCATAACAGAAGCGGGCGCTTGCTTACGAACGGGAACTCGATCGTCGAAATTCTCGTTGGATTTGCCCTGTAGCCAAACGCGAAAATGTTGTTTCTTTATATACTGTTAGACAGTAAACATTTTTTCATCAGAAAAAACTATGTTTTCCAGATCGCCACGCAAGACTTTCATTGCTTGAGCTCTTTGTAGTCGAACTGCCTTCTGCGCTGAACTAAGATGCTGTAATTTTTGTATCTTGTTGGTAGGGCTTCAGTTGCATTTCTTTTTATTTCAGTATGCGCCGATTACTTGAGTCGGGTATTGTCTGACTTTTCGCAAATTTTGCAGAACACTGGTGAGGATTTCCTTGAATTTGAGCCTTTACCTTTCGAACCATATCATGTGATATTGCTATTTTCGGATGACCGCCTCTATGCCGTTTAGCAATGCTAGGTCATAACGCTTAATGGTTCGATGCACTAACATTTCGTTTACATGTAAATGTCGGAGCTCCCGAACGATGACTGGTTGTGATTTTCCGGTCAAATACAAAACGTTCACAATGTTAGGTTTAATATCCATTGCGAAAATTTATTATACAATTCAAATTTGTTCCCGCTCTTTTCGCCCACTTAAAAACAATGAAACAAATTGACGTGTCACCAAAATTTTGCGTGCTGTCATTATTATTTTGAAAATAGAAGTAACAGTTCAAGTGACGGACCCTGTAGTAATCGCTTTGATCACAGGATTTCATCCATGTATAAACTAACTGCTAGTTAAAATTCAATAATCTCCATAATAACCATGATTATAATATTTATATCCACTACTTCATAAGACTGGAAGTTGTCTCTTGACTGACAGCTTTGAATGTGAGTCAAAAGCATTGTTAAAGCCATTTTTATTTCATTATTGTGCTAGTTAAGTTCCAGTTTCACAGATTAGAACTTTAACTGGATGCGGCGAAAGAGACCTGGATTCATCGTTTGCAAATATATGTGGGCCCGAGGTCCACAATCGCCCGATCGAATGTGTTACCTTGGAGCTTATAAACTGTTACATCCCAACTGAGCGTTTATTGTTTTTCTTGCCTCCAAAGCCCATCAAAATATAACGTTCATGATTTAATCCGTACATGAACTCCTGGTTTATTATTTTCAATAATATAACGTGTTAATAATATGTGATATATGATGATAAACCCAACTTTGGCAAAGCCGTGCTTTTCCTTCCCACTGCTCCCAAGGACGTACGGTTAAAGATCAGCGATATTATGATGACGATCATATCTAATGTACCCTATGTAACATAAGTCCTCATCAGGGGGCTGACGACATCTTCATGGAAAGTTTTCTTATCTTTGGTAAAGCTTTTAGATATGATCAGATTGGTACCGATTTTGGGCACCACAGTATCTCGGCACTGTCGAGTCGCCCTCTTGTGGAACAAGCAGACCTTCCCCAGCGTGACACCCATTGACAACGGAAGTATGGATTTATGAGCTGTGCAGGTGCAGAATGCTGATAGTAAAGCAATGATGGTGATATCGGTCTATGCGGCGACCGAGAATGTCGAAAATCTATCTGACTATCGCCCGGATCCACCACTTCCAGTTACAGACATCCCAAAGTTATCTTTCGGTTACACCATATAAATATGCAATGTAACCGAAACTACATTCCATATAGCTGGAGGTAGTGAAAAGAGGAGTATATGACCTGAGTTGGTGTGACAAGCGCGCTTGCGTAAACAAAAATCATTTGAATTAATTTTTAACGTTGAATATTTTGATGTTTTTGGAATTTCTTATTCCAAATTACATTTAAACATATAAGTTGCATACCTTTTTTTAAACTATTTAGAAAACCCTTTAGTTTGATACCCCACTCGATAGGTTTCAAGAAAAAATATATTTGAAAACACATAATTTGGCGCCAAAAATCAGCCATGATTTTTTTTAATGATTTTGATATACCCAGTGTCACTCTCACAATTAAGACGAATCTAACGACACCTCTCAAGCTAAAATCCATCAAGCCGTTTAGGCTGCAGGGGGCGACAAAGAAATATACATACATACATACATATATACATACATACATACACTCGAAAAACAAAAAAAAAACCCTCCTTCTTTCGCAGTCGGGTAAAAAATAGAGTAAACAAGATTGTGCCTTGGCCAATGGACAATAGACAAAGAATAAATTTCTCAAAATTTTAAAATATAAGATTTCCTGGGACTTATAAATAACTATGGAGGTGAATTTAAGTCGTTTTTCAATTCGAATTTTCGTAAATCATACCAAATCAAGCATTATGCGCATTATTGTCCGATGTTGGCTTACCACAGTTATTTTCCTCGCTCCTTGTGGCCGACGTTTCGAACTGTCCCGTGCAGGGGGCCCATTCAGGTAAAAGTGAGTTCGAGTTCGGGAGTGAGTTAACCTAAAAATATCTGGGAAATATATTATTATTTAAATAACGAAACCGTTATTTATACTTCCATCGTATTTACGGGACAGACCAGATTTTTACCTAACTGTAATGATGTCCAAGAAGTGTGGAAACATTGACTATTTAAAAAAGTGAGTTGATATTTAGTGACGAATTCGAAATCACTCTTGCCCTGAATGGACGCCCAGTTCATTTTCAATGCGAGTGTGTGCGTGCGGCTGGGCGTACGTTTGACAGACCACTGAAACGACCAGGACCGAGGAAAATAACTGTGGTAAGCCAATATCAGACAATAGTTTAAACGCATTGTCTGCTTTGTGGACATGTCGCATCCTCCTCATCACGGAGCCTGTCTTTTCATTGAAACAGAGAAGGTCCCAGAGCGCAATAGCACAGTTTTGTACCGTGCCCGCGATTCAGTTACTCCCATCGGGAAGGGTCACCGTAAACGCAGCCGCCGATCTCATATGGCTCCCTCTGGATCTCTCACTGCATTGAATATTTGAACGTATCATTGCCGCCTCGGAGATATGAACCGGCGCAGCCTCCTTCCTGTCGCCCCGTGCGGGGGAGGGGGGGGGGAGGGAGGTCAGGTCGAGGTCGCCCCCTGACCCACATCCGCGCCCACCCCCACGGCACCCTCCGCATGCCGCGGCAACCTTCATCTCGTCTCCGTTCCGAGGGTAGTGATGGACACTCATGGTGGTTAACGGCTGCAGCTCGTTCCATTGACCGCTATTTAATTTTTTTTTTTTTTACTTTTTTGGTAGACAAACTGCACTAAGGGTGATAATTTTATGTGTTTAATGGATACGACATTACCGTTATCTAATTCATTTGAGTTTTATTATTTATTAATTATTTTATTACGTATATTATTTAATATTTTTTTATTAGGGCAGTGGACATGTAATCCAAAGATCGCAGTTTCGAATCCTGCTTCCGACGAATGTCACGACCAATATTTTTTCAGATTATTTTCTGAATACAATGCTTCAAATGTAGATGTCGCTGAAACTCAAATTAATACACTAAGGGTCTCTTCCACCAAGTACGGATTAGCTTAATCCTTACATTAAAGGGCCTAACGTACAAGATAATCAGTCAGTCAGCGTGTTTGCGTCCACTGCTGAACAAACGCCTTTCCAATTTTTCTCCAGTCCTTCCGGCCCTCAGCGGTACGGAACCACTCCTTTCCGCCGACTTAAGGCCCTTTAAGTGTCAATTAAAATAAATAAGCACTTGGTCAAAATCAAGCTAAGTTACATCAAAAACTGTATGATCCGCGGATTCGATCAACTCTGTAAAGGAGAATCCGCAAAGAAACTTTACATGTTTTAACATTAACATTCTTTACGTGTTTACTCTAAATGCCAAATATTTTTTGGTAGAACAGTTTAAGGCAAAAAAAAGAACCAAGAAGGAAGCAGCCACCAAGATTAGAAATAGCACTTACTTTTTTACTAACAATAACACAATAATTTGTATAGTCTTACAAATATTCTCTGGTATAAAAGCCGTCGCCAACTTAACAACCTATGTCGGGTGTGTGCATTGAAAAGACGAAGACGGTGACGATCATCGACTCTATCCCGCGTTCGAAACACCCAACAGCCATGAAGGCTTGGGGTCCATGCACCCTACAGGCCCTACTTTTCTAATCACTAGGTAAGGCATTTGTCTGAACGGTGGAAACTTTATTTTTTGTTTGCATCTAGATTAACGTAACTGCGCTAAAAATGTGACACCTATGAAGTTTCTTCGAAATGACACTAAATGTGACGTTAACCATCTATGACGGGTAACATGATCTTATCATAGCTGCAGCTAATACTTTTGTGAAGCTGTTCTCGGAGTTTTTCTCGTGAGCGGGATCGTAGCGCCCACGTCCCATCCCTACGCGGAATCAAAATATTCCGCGCCACGCCGCCATTGTCACCGAGCAGCCGGATTCAATGGCGACCGGTATTGACGCTTTGTGTCCGCGGCTGCATCTTGCACATTCTGAAGCCTTCGTCGTTTTTATTTGTTTACCGTGGCCTCGCTTTAGTAGTAGTTTAGACGTTTTGTGAATCTATGTTTGTAAAAGTCGTACTAGGTGAAATCGTAGAGCATGTATCGTAGTTTAGGGGCGCGGGGCGCTTTGCCAGAGGTTCGATCCCCACCCCGTTCATTCATCACTTTCTTTCTATTTGCGTTCATTTCGTAACGAATGCGAGCTGTTTCATGGTTCGGAATTTATGTAGAACTGTAGTCTCCTTCCACTACTTGGTCGTAGGGTTAAGCTCGCCCGGGTTGGTACCATCCTATTGGGTCCCATTGGGTCAAAAGAGAAAAATATAAAATTGCAGCACTTAAAATTAGTCCGTGTTTTCCATCCAGTTCATCTCATAAAGGAAATATCCTGGCACGGCATCTAATTCCTTTGAAAATGCATTGTGTTGAGCTATAATATCAATGCTCGCTGGGATATCATGACGATGGGCGTGGTATTAGCCATCCCTGTCTGGCTATTCGCTCCATTTGCTCAGTCCACCCCTCCGCGAAGCGGCGTGATGGAATAAATAAATTTTATGTAATATACGATTGAGCAACATTAGCTCTTTTTGAGGGCACTCGAAAGATAATATGGTTCCCTCTAAATAGTTTTGCAATGTCGTGAGACGTCAAGAAGGTAATAGGGTAGAATTTCTGTCGACCTCGCAGGTCCCCTTTGATGGTGCGAATTAGGACGACTTTCCAATTGGGGTGGTGGCTCCGTGCTGTCACCTACGGTATCTTAATCTTCATTAACGAATTGCTATCCCTATAGGCACGATTCACAGGCTCGGTTTCGGCAAAGTCCTCCGACTTCGGTGCAAGGAGTGAGAAAAAACGTTTTGGCTAGCAGAGTGACAGTTCCATGTATCTACATAAGCCGTTTTCGGAATCGCTCGGAATCACTCCTTTTTGCTCAACCTCGCCGATTTCGTCGTCTGAGTCTTCTGCACGATTCTGTGTGCAGGTTCGGGCCTGAGGGTCTTACCCGCACTGCTTCTGCTCTGCAGTGCCTGTGCTTGGTTATGGTGAGCCGCTATAAGCTAACGGCGGGCTGGACATTAACTGCCCTGTGGTATGCCTGCCATAATCGGCCGCGTGGTTGAGCCATGTACTAGAACGCTACTGTTCTCTGGATTGCGAGTGGTATGGTGGCGTCCAGCAACTTGTGCAGGAGCCCCGCGTGCCATGCATGCACCTGTCAGTTGTAGTATTTTTAGAGGCATTTTAGCGACAAGCAGAAAGCAATAAGCAACTAAAATATTTTTCTCAAGTGGCCATTACTCAGCCATTCTTGACTGAATCAAAGTCACAGTCTCAAAAATAATTTCAGTGGTCATATTTTAGGGTTCCGTACCAAATGGCAAAATCGTAACCATTATAATTTCGTACACTCCGTCTATCGGTCCTTACGTCCGTAATTCCGTATGTCACGGCAATATTTCTTTGAAACTTTGGGCACTATATCAACTATTTTGATAAAATTTCAATGAAAGGTGTTTTCCAAATATCCGCTAAACGATGTTTTTTTTATGCAATCTGTCACGGATGATGGCTAATATCACACAACTATCCTTCCCTTTTTTAAGCACAGATACACTGAACTGGAAGGAAAACACGAACATTTTTTCATTGTCGTGGAGTGAAATAATGAAAAAATATGAAATAAGGGTGGCCATACATGTAACTAAGGTTTTAAAAATACAGTTCACATGAGCGTGTGAAAGCAGAATTCGTTCGTTAGAGAAATTATACAGAGTGTTGCAAGTGGCCTTTTTGTTCAAGTCGATAGTTAGTAACATATGCGCTTCTGAAGGCGTAAAAGATGTTTCGCCAAACTAACTGTTCAACTATGCTGTAAACATTTTAAAAATGGTTGTGGAACTTAAAAAACACTTGAAAATAGGTTTGCATAAGAAATATCGTGTAGCTTTTGAGATAAGGCATATTTTTGGTTACTGCGACTACGGAACCCTTCACTGTGGGTGATCCGACACGCACTTGGCCGTTTTTTTCTAATTCTATTTGTCTTTCGAGTGTTGAATGACCGAACGTTCATGTCTGCGATGCGGTCTCTTCTCGCACGCTGACTTCTAGAATCTCCGCGGGGAGGTGGCGGAGGGGGGACGGACGGAGGGGGGGCGGCGGGGTGCGCGCGCAGCCCGCTTCGATCGCCGCGTGAATGGAGCCCCGTGACGTCAGCGCCCACGCTACGGCGCTGACCTTTCCGCGCCGTGGCGCCCTCCGGCGGCCATTACGGTCGCAGCTGAACGTCTAATGGAGCTAGGGTTGGAGTTTGTTTTTTTGGGAAGATTGCCAGTGTGATTTTAGTTGATCCATCCTGTTTTTCCTGCGGCGGCTACGCTTATTCGTATATCGTAATTTGATCTTTTGTAGGTTCTTGAAGCGAAGCTTCTACAGCATCGTTACTAGCTCGTCCGCTGAGGATTAGACGGAGACGTCAGCCGTCATAGTCATCGGCTGATGGACTAGTCCATTATGAAATGGACTCGTCTGACCTGGCCGCCGCGCATACATTGGATTTTTTTTTAACCAAAGATTTCCTTTTTTAATACATACATTCTTCTCATTACTTTGAATACAAAAGAAAATTTATTTCGCCGAAAATGCGTAGACTTCGGAAAATCTGCTGTATTTGTCGGGAGTCACCCGACGCCACTATGTTTAAGGGGGCATATGACCCTAGAACGACCGTATCCGATAAGCTATGGTTTTATATTTTTAGTTTTCAGAATGAGCACCTATTTGCAAAAATGATTATCGCAACAACTTGATATGAAACGGTTTTATTATTTAAGTTAATAAAAGTTGGTCCTTATTAAAATTCGGGCCTTAAACTGGTTTGAAAATTTTCAAAGTGCGATAACTCCCACAACATAAGCGGCTAGGTTATATATATATTATTTTATATTCACCAATCTATCTTCTAGTGTCGCGCTTAGCAACATTTTTTATTTTGGCTTTATATGAAAGAAAGAAAGAAAGAAAATACATTTATTCAACAATTACATAATCGATTACACACACAACATTATAATAAATAAACAGATATAAAAAAGTAACATATTGAATTTAAATGAATTGTTGAAAAGGATTTCACACAGCACATTGCGATAGAACATATTAGTTCCATCGCAGCTGGTTTTAAGTGAACTCCTGTTATCTAAAAAGTAAATAAAAACATTTTTGAGGTAGCGGAAATCACAAAAAAAAACTAAATGAAAGAAACAAACTAGAATACAAATAACATATGATGCAACAACAACAACAACAACAAGGAAAATATTTTAACAAAAGTAAACAACATTTCAATGCAATTTTTTTCACAAACACAAGAACCAGATTATTAAAGAATGTAATCAACATTTCACTGGGATTGCTGAAGATTAATTAAAACCATTTTATATTTCTTTTTAAATATTAATTACAATAAATGAAAATATGAGCGATTCTGAGGGAATTCGTCCTTGTTTTTTGTTTATTGTTGTTGTTTATTGTTTATTCGTCATCCACAGGCAGCACACTGCGCTCGGATTTGTCATATTTTATCATTAGCCAGTTCAGCATTCACGGCGAAGAAGAACTGGCAAGAAACTTCGCTGATTTTTTTTTCAACGTCCACTTAGTCTAAGTTTACAAATTTGTTTGCCACTGCTTACAGAATTACGGGTTATTGGCACCCGTTTATGTCAATGCATTAAATTAATATTAACTCACAAAAATCTACCATTCACGCCGTATGCAAGAGTTCATGACAAATATCGGTTTATTTTGCATAGTCATGTCCGTCATCCAACATGTTGCCAATTGGAGCAAGCCAGTCCCCACAAACAACACCCGTTCACGAGCATCACGCCGGGCACAGCCATCGCCTCTCCCAACCATTTGCTCAGAATGGCTCATGTTTTAAATAATAGTAATTAGTATATAGCCAAAATGATTTTTTCTTAGAATAATTAGATAATTTAGATAATTGATTACTGATTTAAATTACATAAAAAAATAACACCTCACCGCTTAGGTTGTAGGAGTTATCGCATTTAAAAACCGGCCAAGTGCGAGTAGGAATCGCACTCGAAGGGTTCCGTACCATCGTAGAAAAAAAAAAACAAAAAAATCACGTTTTTTGTATGGGAGCCCCCTTTAATTTTAATTATTTTTTAATCTTACCTATTTGTTGTTATAGCGGCAAAATAAATACACACTCTGTATATATTTCAGCTGTCTACCTGTAACGGTTACTGAGATACAGCCCTGTGACAGACGGACAGACGGACGGACGGACGGACGGACGGACGGACGGACGGACGGACGGACGGACGGACGGACGGACAGCGGAGGCTTATTAATAGGGTTCCGTTTTCACCCTTTGGGTACGGAACCCTAAAAAATTTGCAAATCAATTTCCGGCTTAAATTCTAATGGCAATGCCCAACTATTTATAAGTCATCAATATGAAACCAAACCAATCATGAAATAGTAAAATATCAAGTTTTTTCGATAACCACGTTTGCAGAAAAAATTTTATTAAGTAATCTAATAATACAAAACGAGCGCTTTTCGGATACGGTCGTTCTAGGGTCTTATGTCACCAGAGTGGTCAGTCTGAGTTCTCACCTAAATTGGCGTTTACGTCAAACTCCATACAAGTTTTTACTAGATATTCTGTGGTTTTACTTCTTCAAGCTGTCAATTTGAAACTCGGACTTACGATTTGTATGAAAACGCGAAATCGACGTAAACGGCAACGTCGACGTATTTACGGCAACGTTGAGTAAGCTGTCAAATCAAGTTCGGACTCGCAAATGTTAGTTCGATTACCGCCCACTGTGCGCGCTCTTCAATTTCTCCATACATTTGAAAACGCCAGTCGATCGGTTTGCCGTAACGCCAATTTAGGTGACAACTGAGACTTCGGGTACAGATTCGTGTTTACCCATTCATTTGAATTTAAACACCGAGTACGATGTGCATTGAAGTAATCTAATCAGATTATTTTTGTTTGGGCATGAATCTGAAGCAATCTCTGCCTGGGAGGTAAAATACAAGTTTAAAAAAACCAGCCAAGTGCGAGTCGGACTCACACACGAAGGGTTCCGTACCATCGTAAAAGATTTAATAAAAAAAACACGTTTTTTGTATGGGGGGCCCCCTTTAATTTTAATGATTTTTTTTATTTTGGCTATTTGTTGTTATAGCGGCAAAATACACACTCTGTGAAAATTTCAGCTGTCTATCTTTTACGGTTACTGAGATACAGCCCTGTGACAGACGGACGGACGGACGGATAGCGGAGGCTTAGTAATAGGGTTCCGTTGGCGTTGCGGTTCATAAGCTGTCTCTGTGCAAACAAGTAATGTCATTTCGTTGCTGCGCAAAATAGGACAAACCAACTTATACACTTTCCTATCGATAATATTTGACCGAGCGAAGAGAGAAGAGTTTCCGTTTCAGATTGGGCAAATATGGTTTCGTATGTCGGGCTGTTCTCTACAGGTCGCATTTCTCAACCGATTCGCGTGAAATTCCATGAGCAGGTTTGATAATTATATAGAATTTTCTTATTCAGGTTTTGAAGGTTTCGAAAAATGTTCTAAAATGCCAAATGTTCAAAAAGACAGACTCGCTCAGTCTACAGCTCAGAGAGCCACCAGTAGTAAGGAATATTAAGAAAAATCAGGGAGTGCACGTTCTCTCTCGAATCGAAAACGCACCTATACGGATCCAAAGTCGCACTAAATCAAAACACCTGTCTGTAGTTGACATTTGGGTTTTGAGAACCTACGGGTTTTTTTAAATTATTTGTGTGTATGGAAGTCTGCTGGCGAGTGTCTTCCCTCAAACGTCGAGTCATCGAACTTCGAAGTTACGTAACAAACCTCATACAAATGTTTACTACTTATTCTCGGTCAAACTCGGACTTCTGATTTGTACGAAAGCGAGGAGTCGGCGTAAACGGCAACGTCGACGCATTTACGCCGACGGTGAGTAAGCTGTCAAATCAAACTCGGACTCGCAAACGTTCGTTCGTTTAACGCCCACTGCGCGCCCTCCGCAATTTCTCATTTGAAAACGCCAGTCGATCGGTTTGGCATAAACGCCAATTTTGGTGACACGGGCTCTGGCTGAAATGCGTTAAAGTAGTAAAATCTGCTGGTACATGGTGGTTCGCTGAGCGTGGTTACGCAAAGTCTGGTGAATTTTGCTGTTCCCTCCGCACAGCCTGTGAGGAAGAAAAACGGTTTTCAAACAGGCCAAGTGATTCGCATTGTTTGACCATATCATTGGCTCGTAGCTTAGACGCGCGGCGACTCATGCCAGAGGTCATGAGTTTTATCTCCGCCTAGTTCACGCTCCACTTTATTTTTCTGAGTTGGATAAGTGCATGCGAGTTGTTCCATGGTTCGAAATACATGTAGAACTGTATGCTAGTACCCCTACTAGGCGTTAGGGTTGAGCCCGCCCGGGTTGGTAACATCGCATTGGATTAAATTATGGTCGAAGCGGCAATGGAAAAATATCCGTATTTTCCATCTTGCTCGATGTAGCTGTACTAATAATATTCCGGGAGGTCACGACATTTTCGGTCACGATAAGGTAAATGGCTGAATCTGGGTTCACATGTTAGAGACCAACCCTCTGATCCTAAATAGGTCGGTCTGCCTGCGCCAAGTGGTTGCGTTATCTAGATTGGCTATAAAAAATAGATGTTGGTATATACCTCCTGATGAATATACTGCTGGTCTAGAAATATTGATACCTATTATTTATGCAACAATAACCAGTCGATTTTTTATTAAATACTTAAATATACATAAAGTTATAACTGTAACCTAAATCGCCTATAACTACAAAAAACAACCAGTGATTTTTTCAGTTTTTGTATTGCTAAGCAAGTATGTACTGATGCTTTCATGCTTCGTTATTTGCAGCCATTTACCTTATCATATATATTTTTTGTCACCTTAAATACTTTTTCAGGCGCCTTATTTACGTAACGCAACCACTCGGCCTAGGCAGACCGACACATTTATCTTCAGAGGGTTGGTCTTTATCCTGTGAACCCAGTTTCAGCCATTTACGTTATCGTTACCATTTTTGTCGCGACCTCCTAGTCCTTAAAGGATAGGTTAGAATGCGATGTGTTGAGCGAATATCGTGACGGGGGTTCTGATATTAGCCATACATATCCAGTTAAAAAAAAATCGTTTACTAAAATGAGCCTGGATCTAAATACTACCAATTTAGGCAAAAACACATTCGTATACGACGAGCACTCTCAAAATACACAGTAGCTTTCGTGAATAAAACATCGACGCTCCAAATACATTTACGAAAAAATATGAGGTTTTTACCTGTAAAATCATCTATTGAAATCTTTTAAGTACGTGCTTAACAGCCCGTATGAAAGGAAAGGTGTCTTTAATAGTCTGTTTTTTGCTTTATGAGTTGCCTGAAACATCGTCAATTTTTTCGCTAGCCAGAGAGCCAGCGGGTTTACGTGTTTACGTGATATAACTATTACCAGAATAAAGTTATTTCATTTCTCAGTTCATACATATAAAATAGTTGAGGGGAAAAAAATCACAATGAAAGTAAATTTTTATTTTATTTTATTTATTTATTTTATTTATTCGGAAACTTAACAGCTAAATTAAACTATATTGAAAAACTTAAGCTACACAAACAATACAGCCAATAATAAAGTTTCACTTTTTAACAAACTAATACAAAAAATATATACACTTAATCTAATTATAAATATTGCATCAAATTTATTTTTTATGGTGTGTACCTACGGGTGTGTGAGAAGGTGAGGATGTAAGGGTGTTTGAGGATACGTGTGAGGGTGTGTGAGGGTGTGTGAGGGTGTGTGAGGGTGTGTGTGTGTGTGTGAAAGAGAGAGAGGGTGTGTATGCTAGCGTGTTTGTATATCTTAGTTATTTAATGTCTTAACAACTTTATAAAAATATGATGGTTTTGTGTTATTAAATATATCAATGTTACCGAATGAATTGTTATAATTACTCATACATCTATTGATAACCGAGTCCCTGGCGTGATTAGTGTGGCATTTCGGAGTTTGGAACAGAAAAGGACTGCGAGTGCGCACCGGTGAAGCTCGCAGCGATACTCGAGCGACAAGGTCGGGGCAGTCGATATGATAATTTAGGATATTAAACAAGAACATGGCGTCCGCGACCGTTCGTCTCTGCTCGAGGGACTGCAACTCGAAGTGATTCCCTGCCGCTGCGTGGTTTTCGAAGTGGAGCCTGCATTTAAATGAGAGTTGTTTTAAAAATTTATTTTGGATCCATTCAATACGTTTTTTATAAGTAATGTATGATGGGGACCAGACGGGCGATGCGAACTCTACTACACTGCGAACATATGAAAAGTACAACGTTTTTAATGTTGGAGAACTAGAAAATGGTTTACATGTGCGTACAATGAATCCCAACATCTTGTACGCTTTGCTTACTATATGGTCTACATGTTTATTGTATAGTAATTTCGAGTCAAGCATCACTCCTAGATCCCTCACCAGCTCCGTTCGCTCCAAAGGGGTGTCGTTCAGCGAGTACGTGTGCATCACCGAGCGCCTGCGCCTGCTGTACGTGATGACCTGACACTTGTGAACATGAAGATCAAGACAGTTTAGCCTGCAATATTGAGATAGTCGGTCTAAGTCCAGCTGCAGCTTGGCGCAATCCGAATCTTGTTCGATCTTCATGTAAATCTTCATATCATCAACGTACAACAGGTACAGTGAGTGTTGGAAGCACTCAGCGATATCATACAGGTACGCGTTGAACAACAGTGGGCCCAAATGCGATCCCTGGGGAACTCCAGAGGGGATTATAACTCGCCCGGAACTATATGCCCCGACTTTAACCATCTGCGAACGATTCATTAGGTATGACTCATGCCACCTGAGTAGGGTTCCGTGAATGCCTATTTCGCGGAGTTTACGTATAAGAATGCTGTGACTTATTCTGTCGAAGCATTTCGCGTAATCAGTATACACCGCATCCACCTGCGCCCTCTCATCCATCCTCGCGGCTACATAATCTGTGAACACGGCTAGATTCGTGGCGACCGATCGGCCACGCATGAAGCCGTGCTGCGCAGCCGTGACGCTGGACGAGATAAGAGGGTAAACTTGGTCGTACACCACGCGTTCAAATAATTTGCTAAACACAGAAAGTATCGACACTGGCCTGTAATTCTCAACCTGATGCTTCGGTCCGCTTTTATGAATCGGCACAACGAAAGCCTCTTTCCACGCACTCGGAAATTCACCCCCCGCGATGGAGCGCCGAAAAATTGTACTCAGAGGTTCCGACAACTGATGAGCACATGACTTCGCAAAAGATGGCGGTATGCGGTCGCTGCCGGGACCCTTGTTCGCATCCAGACTTACTAGATATTTTAATACAAGTGTTCTGTGAGTGTCGATGGAGCTTTGCACTTCGTGTGTAATATATTGAGATCGTGCAGCGTTACGTGATGAGGCCCTCGAATAAACTGAGTTGAAATAAATCGAAAATAGCTCGCAAATGGCGGGACCATCACTCGCTTCCTCGGTGCCACCGCGAGTGACACGGCGAGGTATCGCATTAGTGCCGCGGTGAGACTTAGCGAAATTCCAGAATGTTTTAGGATTTGATTTGATTTGTGTCTCAGTCGCGTCAATATATCGGCGCCAACATTCCGCCTGTACCCGCTTCTGACGGGCACGGAGCAATGAGAATGCGTCGTAGTCGGCGCCCCGTTTATATAGTTTAAACCTGTAATGAAATTTAACTTTCTCCTTGATAATCTTTATCAAGGCAGGGGAGAACCAACGTGGATAATCGTTCGTATTGCGAAGGCGACAAGGTACGTATAAATCTATGATTTCATATAGGATGGTGTAAAAAGCCGCCAATTATTTGTGTAATCCATCCGACCGAAATGCGTTGCTGCACAGAACGGAAAAAGGAACGAGAATTGTACCGTGGGCATTAACTAGGTCGCCGCTGTATGGAAAAAAATCCTATTTTGCCGTGCAGCGCGTGGTGGCATGCAGTGCGCGAATGTACTCCCGAAATGCGTTCGCCAAGTCAGTTCCCACCAACACAAACCCTCCAATACGTCTGCGATTAGTTTGTAGTTTTAGAAACGTATTATCTAGTCTTCTTGTAGGCGCTCTAGGTGGCAATTCTTCTTCCTTTTTTGATCTGTGGTTACTATCCATTCGTTTTGTTTTAGTTTCTCGAAATGAACTTCGTTGAATCTCCGAAATGAAAATTTGAAATGAACGAAGTTGCTGGAACTATCAACCTAAATTCTATTTTGCAAACTTGCCGTTTCTCGGAGCGCGATGCCGTAATCGGCTGACATGTTTCGGCTCAAACAATGGAGGAGTGTCGGCAGGGCCGCTTTGTACCCTAAAGTTATGTTCGGCAGCCGACTTGTCAAATGGTAGCTGGCGCGGAGGCTGCGGGGATGGTTCCGGCTTGCTCCCGAATTTGGGTAGGTGCGAATAGGTCGTATGTCTGTAAGCAGTGTCACTTGTATTTGTAAACTCAGACTAAGTGGACGTTGAGAATGTTCTAGTAAAGTTTCTTGCCAGAGCCCCGAGTTCCGGTAATCACCTAAATAAACCGATCGACTGGCGTTTTAAAATGTGTGGAGAGTTCAAGAGCGCTTACGAATCCCAGTCTTTTTTTTTTTTATTCGACCTGACATGGATGGCTAATACCACACCTTCTGTCATGGTATTAGCCCAACACACCACATGGGAACTAGGTGCCATGCCAGGACCTTCCTTGTATTGCACGGCTACATTGAACTGGATGGAAAACACGAACAATTTTCATTGCCGCTTCGACCATCGTTCATCCAATGCGATGGTACCAACCCGGGCGGGATTAACCCTACCACCTAGTAAGTAAGGAAGGGGACCTACAGTTTAACGTGGAATCCGAACCACGGCCAGCCTCTCTCAACGGTCGAATGGTCACCCATCCAAGACCAGACCGGACCCAGCGTTGCTTAACTTCGGAGAGCGATCGCCGAAGTGTCGCGCCACTGGGCCACTGAGGCTGATGTGACAGCTTACGCATTTTCGCAGTAAATTCGTTGACGTTGCGGTTGACGCGGACTCCGCGTTTTCAAACAACGTAGTCCGAGTTTGTTTTTGACAGGTCGGAGAAGCAAAACTCGTATGCGCTTGACGTTTTACGTAACTTCGAAGTTCCGTAAACGGTTTAGATGAGAACTCGGACTACCCATACATTTTAATTTATTTATTTAATAAGGTACATAAACCAACAGCGTATATACAAATACATTTAGAAAAAGCTTATGTCTTTGAGTAACGCCAATGACAGGTTTACACGAAGTATCCATGAGCGTGTGTGAGATAATATCTGAGTAAGTACAAATCAGATATAGAAGGGTCTATGTCCTGTGTGTGATGTAGGTGATGTTTGCATGTGTATACTGTAGTGCAGTGTAAGTGAGCGAAAGAGTTGAAATTGTGTAGTGTGTGTGATGTGTAAAATACCTAAGATATTGAAAAAAGGGAAATTGTAAATGAAAAATAAATAACCACCAATTATGGGTCAGGAAGGAAATCGATGATGCATGGGTTCCGTCCAGCTATCTCTCGGTCTACACGTTTTCCTTTATTCGGTCGACGATCGTGCGTGGGAGGCCAGACTGTATTAATAATTCCATACGAAGGCACGTCTCGGTTGCCGTCGCGGGGAGCATATGAAAAAGGAAATGTTATTAATTTTCCCGAGGCTCCTGACGTGTTAATGTTACAGGCATGTTCTTGGAAGCGCCGGATTATGGACGTGCCAGGCGGCCTATCGTAAATTTAGCCTCATTACAAAGCGGCTAGACGTTTCCTGTGAACAAGGATTTCGTTCAGGACCTATCGGGTATCTTAAGTAAATAACATTTTTCGTACCAAGCAGGTACATCGCTTATTCCGTATTATACAGCCGGTGGCGAAATTGGTAGACGCAATACCCGCGAATGGTATGTTTTGCTGGTTCGGGTCCGGCCTTGCAGTATATTTGTGAAGTAGTAATTTTTACGCGGCTCTTTCTTCAATTAATGTGTCCTTGCTTCACGGTCGATTATACATGCATACATATCACATATTAAAGAACATTTGTCAACCATATTTTATGCTGCAATATCCCAAAAGTATTCACAGGATATGCTCGTGACTATTTGAAGTAAACCACCAAAGGTTCAGTTTACTAAACAGCCCTGCAAACCGAGGGAGAGATTAATAAAAAGCCACAGAACATAAGTGACTACTGCCTCTAAAATTAATTACCGTATTTCGGCCGACAACTATAGTTAGTTTATTTAGATTTTCACTGTTGTTCGACATAATACTTAATGTTTACGGATATACAGTGTTAAAAAGGCTCACTTCTTTCCGACGCTTCGTCCACCACGTTGCGGACATCATCAGGATCGCGGCGCGACCTCGAGGACCTCTGACGCGTCGTCCAGTCGGAAGTCAACTAAAGGTCGTCGGCTGCGGAGATTGTAGCTGTGGGTAGGTTCAGCTACAGATGCGGGTAGTAACACAGCACTTCGTTGGGCGATGAAATTGTCTGTGCAAACTATGCTCACGGTGTCACTATGCGACAGTGTGGGCAGCTGAACCCTTGTGTTGCCATATTGTGCCAGTACTTGAGACCAAGACGATGATAGCCTCATACTGTCATCGTCGTCATAAACGTCGGAAAGAAGTGAGCCTTTTTAACACTGTATATCCGTAAACATTAAGTATTATAACTATAGTTAGTATGATACAAGTAAAGCATTGAAAATACTAAACAAAAGTATTTCGAATGTATAGACCATAACGGTTACATGTTTTCGGCTGTTCTCCTTCTTGTAATTGTAAACACTGCTCGATATGTGCATGCTTCAATTTTACACTCAACAAAATATTGCTAAAATATTTTGTTTATGCACATATAATGAGTATTTTAAAAATACAAATAAAACAAATCGGGAATAGGACTCCTAAACAAACATTTTGTGGGCTTTTGTGGGCAGAACATTTACCAAAATGTTTAAGGGAAAACGAAAAAAGAACTGGTTAAGTGCGAATCGGCTCACTCTTTAATTTTTATATTTTTTAAATTGTTTTGTTGTTATAGCGGCAAAATAAATACACACTCTGTGAAGATTTCAGCTGCCTAACTATTACGGTTCATGAGTTACAGACCTGTGACGGACGGACGGACAGCGGAGGCTTAGTAATAGAGGTCCGTTGGCACCGTTTGGGTACGAAACCCTAAAAACACTGAAAAGTCTAACGTTGACTTCAGCAAAAATGTAAATGTTGTCAATTAAACGTTTGCTGCGGCTATTTTTGGATTAGACGTTTCATTGTCTCAAATCGTCCCCGCACAAAGAAGGCTCCCACCAGACAAGAGACAGTAATTGAAGATTCGTACCCTCCTCGCGTCGGAAAATGTCAGCGGCCGACGACAGTTGCCCCAGCGCGTGCGCGCGCAGCCCGCCCGGCCCCGCGCCCGTGGGCGGGCGGGCCGCCCCGCACAGTCGCCTCAGCGTCGCCGCGCAGCAACCTACCGTGATCGCGTGCACGCCACCGCGGACTGTGCCCCGTGCTGGCTATAGGCCTCCGTCGCCGCGAGCCTGTTGTGATTGTGCGAGCGATTCGATCCCTTCCGCCCAGCGCAAGCGGCGGTGTCTTGAGACCGAGGAGAGGTGAGCCTGTCCATTCATTGTAGAGGTGCGCTGGTTTCAGCGAGCACGGAAGGACTGGAGTAGCAACCGATACTCGATTGTATGGGGGCGGCGTACCCACTTATAGGCGCTTATTCGCTTACGAATTCGTTAACCATCTCAAGTTCCAACTATACGTAAGAACTTCACATGACGCTATTTGGTGCAACGAACATTCCACGTTGCGCATCTGGAACTTAGACGACTTCACTTAGCCCCGATTGCACGAAGAGACGGCTCAGTTAATCAGTGTTCGAACACGTCAATTTTAGTGAACCGCGTGGAGTTTATTTCATACCGTCCATACAAAGTGACGTATTTAATCATACGTTGACGTTGATTTTGATTGTTTGTCTTTTCGTGCACTCGGCCCTTAGAAGTTTTCCACTAACTCGTGGCTACGCTGCCGCCAGACGAATGGGTTGAGTTACTCCCGCCCTTCAATGCTCGCTGGCTGGATTATTGAGCGGGCTCGGTGTGTGTAACATCACGCCGTGCACATGCAGGGCAGGCACTGCAATATGCTAATATTATATAAGAGGCGGCTTTGTATTCGAGTCTCTTCGACATTGCTGGCTCGTCTAGAATATTCTTTCTTACAGATCCACGAGCTATGATTGAACGTTTGCTTTGTTGGGTTCCCGTTTGCGTGCTTCTTGGCGAAAGGCGTAAATCGATTGAATACAAGACGCTTTCATATACGTGTGGGCCGACTGTAGATTACGTTTACACAGAAAAAGTCTAGTACTCTGAGTTTTCTAAATAACACTAGACGGGATTATACAGCCTATTCAACTGTATTTTTTTTCTGGGGACCAATAGACAACTCCCAAAACACAGTGAATACAGATTTACATACTGTACATCTCGTGCTTCGTACGATTTCTTACTACTAACCAAGTTGTGGATAATTTTCTTTTATATCTTAGATAATTAATTCCATTCTTTATGTATCAGACTTTCTATATTTTGGTTGTCCAGTTTAAAGTCTACCGTATTTTGTTGTTCGGTCCGTTCAGTGTAATTTGGTGCAATCCAAAAATGCATTAATTTAAGTTTTGTAGCAGGCATCCCAAAATAATCGAATGTTTTGAGCAGAAGGGTTCTGCTTATTACCAACTCAGTGCCAACAGAAGTGATTACTTTTAAGATTAAATTGACTGACGATCAAAATAAGGAAGAAGGAAATATCCTTTTGTGACCTCATCATAAAAGGGATACCTTAAAAAATTAGTAAGACATCCGTTTTTAGGGTTCCGTACCCAAAGGCTGCCAACGGAACCCTATTAATACCTCTCCGTTATCCGTCTGTCCGTCCGTGCATCCGCCTGTCACAGTGCTGTATCTCATTAACCGTAATAGGTAGGCACTCTGTAAAATTTTCACAGAGTATATATTTATTTTGCCGCTATGACGACAAATAGGTAAAATAAAAAAATCGGACGGACAGCGGAGGCTTACTAATAGGGTTTCGTTAGCACCCTTTGTGTACAGAACCCTTAAAAAGTGGCGCATGCACTAGCCGGGTTCGAACCCACGACCTCTAGGAGGAGAAGCGACGAACGGCACGACTTCGCATTTCCCAGTTTTCCACGAACCTTTCCCTCGCCTTTTCACCCGAGTTCCATTGAATCTTAATCATCCTCCGACTCGGGAAAATTAGATAATTCGGACGCCGTTTGATGTCGTCAAAGGCTCATCCCGGTGCTCCGGAGCAACGATGGAAGGATATAACTGTAACCCGAGAAATATCCATTGAATTTACATTTACAGAAATATAGTTACTTTTTAGGGTTCGGTACCCAGAGGGGATTCATTACTAAGCCCCGCAGTCCGTCTGCAGAACCGTAATAGGTAGACAGTTTACATTTTCACAGAGTGTAGATTTGTGTTGCCGCCATTACAAAAAATAGTTAAATTAAAAAAAAAACCGGCCAAGTGCGAGTCGGACTCGCACACGGAGGGCTCCGTACCATCGTAAAAAAAAAACCAAAAAAAAAACACGTTTTTTGTATGGGAGCCCCCTTTAATTTTAATTATTTTTTTAATCTTACCTATTTGTTGTTATAGCGGCAAAATAAATACACACTCTGTGAAAATTTCAGCTGTCTACCTGTTACGGTTACTGAGATACAGCCCTGTGACAGACGGACGGACGGACGGACGGACGGACGGACGGACGGACGGACGGACAGCGGAGGCTTAGTAATAGGGTTCCGTTTTCACCCTTTGGGTACGGAACCCTAATAAAGTAAAATATTAAAGAGGAGCAAGAGAGGTGTTTTTGATGTTACGAAACCCTTCGTGGTTTTGTAGCAATAAGTTAGCTGACCCGACTGCGTGCACAAACGCAGCGGACTGAAAATGCAAATAATAAACAGGTAAATAAATGCATTCTGGTTCTGATTCTGAAGTACGGCTCGCATTTGGCCGGTTTTTCATGGATGGCTTATACCCAGCGATTATGCAAGGACGGGAGTGGCAACCGAAACTCGTTGGTATGGCGGCGCCTCCGTAGCCACCACATACAATGGCGGCAGCGCAGTCGAGTGAGTTTGTTTACGAATTCGCTCAGTTCGCTCACTAGTGATTTTCTCGAGCTCCAACGACACGTTAGAACACCTACGAACTTCACAGTTTACATTTTGTAAAACGAACATTCCATGTTGCGTATCCCGAATTCGTAAGCGAACTAACTACGGAAGGCATATTCCGCTAATAGATAAATCCACTTTCGAGCGTTAAACTACCACACAAAAAGCACTAAACCTTAAAAGTGATTTTTTTGGACGGAAAACCTTGATTTATTGAAGTACCATGCTCTGAAACCTTTCGTGGAGCAAAAATAAGTTATTCCAAGCGATTCCGAAACGTTCTAATGGTCAGCGAATTCGGCCGAGGCATTCTGTTAGCCAAAACGCAATTTCTTGCTTCTTGCACCGAATGGCACGGAGCAGTCTCCCCGAACAAAGCCACCGTGGACGTGTGAGCAACTGGGCTGCTAGGCAGACGTTGCCTTGTGGCAGTATGGTGCCCTGTCGGATAACCGAAGACCGAAAGTTTTTCTTATTTATTTATTTATTTCATATTAACAACCTGATGCATTCTACTTTAATTCTTAAACTAAACCAGGTTTGTCTAATAAGAACTACTGTTAACAATGTTTTTTACATGGGTATAATACGATTAGTTAAAACTTTTACATATTAATGCTATTCAAATAAAAGCAAGATTGTGATATGAAGGTGTATTGGCTGTGGGTAACTGTAACTGTGTTAGGAGAATGAAATAAATGCAATGTGTAAGTGTACGTGTATACTGCTCGCTATGTCCACCAGACCGTCCATAGACCATTGCGAGATTAGACTGTCCAATTTATTGTAATATGTGTAAGTGAGTTTTAATATACAATTGTTAGTAGGTGTTCTGTTTCTACTTAGTTTAGCGTGTTTAACCATATTTGTAAAATTCGTAACAATAACTAACGTAATTCGCGTGATGTTTGCAAGTGTCTGTGCGCGCGAGGAACGGATGAATGAGTCGACTGGCCCGGGGCGCGGCTGCCGTACCGTTCGCTCGGGTCGAATGAATGGTGGGTCGCAAGAACGTTAAAAAGAATCAGACTAGAGACACGCCCGGCAACCGTGTCGCCGAGTGTTTGCCTGAATAGGCAAACTCCATGCAGCGAGGCCAAGTAATGTCGACTGAGCGCGCGACTTGCTATGATGTAAAATTGAAGTATGCTGGATAAATTCCTGAAAAAACCACAGAACTTATTAATGGGGAAGCGAAAGCGAAGCGAGCTCACCTATAAGATCTGTCAAAGCTGTCAGACAACTTACAAAATAAAACAATAGATTTAAAACTGTTATTTACTCAATCTATATATACTTTAAATTACTTGATTCCGAAAATAAATTGTTCTTATTTATGCTAATCAAAAGAAGTCGTGGGAAAGAAAATATAAAAAAAAACATTAACTATAATATTTCGTTTCATATAGACTAGGAGGTCGCCACAAAATTGGTAACGATAACGTAAAAGGCTGAAACTGGGTTCACGGGATAAAGTACAACCCTCTGAAGCTAAATGTGTCAGTCTGCCTGTTCCAAGTGGTTGCGTTATGTAGATAAGGCGCCTGAAACTAAGTTATGGTGAGAAAATATATAATTTAGATTACAGATATAATTTTACGTATATTTAAGTATTTAATTAAAAAACCGACTGGTTATAGGTATCAATGTTTCCAGACAATCAGTATATTCATTAGCAGGTACATACCAGGATCTATTTTATATAGCTAATCTAGATGGGCAGACCGACATATTTAGGATCAGCGTGTTGGTCTCTAACAGGTAAAACCAGATTCAGCCATTTACCTTATCGTGACCAAAAATGTCGTCACCTCCCGGAATAATACATTGTGCTGGTCAATGACATTTAAATTTGTTCGAAGATAAATAAAAGCTTTATTTTCCTCTAAACCTTACTCTAACTGCATCATGGAGTACATCTTTCATCTAAAAACTCGTATATCAAACTTGACAGGAATTACAGTTTCGACGTTGCTAAGGTGAGGTCGCTCATGCGATGTCTACAATAAACTTTGAGTTTTCTTTCCCATTAGAAGCATTACAAAACTATCTTATCATCTGTGAATGTTTCAATCTATTATTATCGGTATTTTTTCATAAAACATATGGCGACGTTTTAAGTGATATTGTATTGTATTATTTATTAATCATCCATAGACAGTACCCTGCACTCGGATTTGTCATATTTTAGCATTGGCCAGTTCAGCAAAACAAAACACAGCGAAGAAGAACTGGAAAGAAACTCCGCTGTTTTTTTTTCAACGTCCACTTAGTCTAAGTTTACAAAAGTGTTTGTCAATTATTTTAACAAAAACATAGGTAAAACACTAAATTCACATGAATACACAAAAATTTACAATCCATGCCGTATGCAACAGTTCATGACAAATATCATTTTATTTGCAAAGACAATCCCCTCCAACTAATATGTTGCCAATTGGAGCAGGCCAGTCCCCACAAACAGCACCCGTTCACGAGCATGACACCAGGCACAGCCATTACCTCTTTCAACCATATTTTAGGGAAAGAGATAACCTGAGCCAAGCGTCACCGTAAGCAAGGACCTTTAAGCGATGCACTGCTCCAGTGGCAACACAACACTGTGAAACACTTGCACATTAGGTTTTAAAACTATGAGTTTTGTCATAAACTACTACTGTCAGCTGATCAGATAGTTACATATCCCTTTAAATGCTACCACCTACAGACAATTAAGAGTATAATGGTTTGAGAGCATCCCTATCAATAAAGTAATAATAGATTCCTATATGGTAGCAAACTATGTGCATCTCGTCCATTCCTTTTTAACGTTCTCGGTGGGTCGTTCGTACGTCACGGAGATATCGATTGTCCCGGAATAGTCCAGCGACTGGCCACCGATGGCCTATTCCTGGAAAATCGAACCGATTCGAAAGAAAGGCGGTTTTGATTGTGAACAATCGCTGCCCCAAAACGAGTCTATGGTACCGTCACAAGCTAAATATGTTTTAAATAAAGAGAAGATGAGATTGGAGCAGAGGAAGTGGCTGAGGGAATCCACAAAACATTAAAACGATGTAAGATTTTTTTGTCGATAGATTAAATTGTAAAAATATTTCAATATTTATTGCAGCCTTTAGAAAAGCCGTTATGACTTCTTTGATTATTTCACAGTATTCTTAGGGTGCACTGCACAATCCTATCTTCTGTTTTGTTCAGGCGAAAAATAACGACGGATATATTTTAAGGGGGAGTTGGCACCTGATTACATTTAGTTGCATAAGGGCGTAAGTGAAAGCAAATTTTAAAACTTTTAAATTTAACTACACCAGATTTTCAAATTTCCAAAATATGAAAGATAAATTGATTGTTAAACTATATTTTAAACAGATAATTATAAATATCTGAGGCTCGTATTATTTGTTCAAACTTTTTTATACATATTTGCCCCGTTGGATCAATCAAAGCATCGGGGTCTTACAGTTTTTTCTTTTAAATTATGGCTAGACCATCAATCTATAAATGTACTTTTTTGTTTATCTTAATTCTTTGTACTTATTTTGAAATAAATATTAATAGTGTTTTACTTACGTTCTTATGAGACTGAATGCAATCAGGTGCTATCACTCCCTTAATTGTAAGATTATCACTAACCAGGGATTGTGCACTCCAATTTGTCACAATACTTTATGCAAAATAATTTTTCGCTAAAATGTACCGTACGAACAGTGAGGTCGATCTTGAAATTCACATTCGCCGGTGATTCACAGTCATCTGCGACTCATAGACTTTCTTACCCATTGAACGACGGTTACTCGCGTGAAACCGTCTCTCACGAGAATTCTACTAAGAGTGCGATGACAAAACAAAAATACAAGGACGACGTCATTCGAAAGCGAAATGAAATAGATTCACATTCACCCATATCAATTACATGAGTTCAGGGGTTGAACGAATAAGAGCACCTATTGACATCGCATGACCTACATTTGAAATACCTTAGAAGAAGTGTGTCACCGTTTATCTCCCCCCCGCGCCCTCCGACCCCGACTGCCACTTTCACCCCCTCCCTTCTATTACCCCGCACGCGTCCTCGCGGCTTGCTGGAGTTGCCAGCAATGGAATTATATTCCGGGAGGTCACGAAATTTTTGGTCACGATAAGGTAAATGGCTGAATCTGGGTTCACGTGTTAGAGACCAACCCTCTGATACTAAATATGTCGGTCTGCCTGTTCCCAGTGGTTGCGTTATCTAGATTGGCTATATAAAATAGATGTTGGTATGTAACTGCTGATGAATGTACAGATTTTCTAGAAACATTGATACCTATTAATTATGCAACCAGTCGGTTTTTTGATTAAATACTTAAATATACATAAAGTTATATCTGTAACCTAAATCGCCTATAACTAACAAATGCAACCAAAAATTTGTTCAGTTTTTGTATTGGTAACTAAGTATGTACTGATACTTTCATGCTTCGTCCTTTGCATTCATTTATATTATCATATATATTTTTTGTCACCATAACTACTTTTTCAGCCGCCTTATCTACGTAACGCAACCACTTGGAACAGGCAGACTAAGGGCCGAGTGCACGAAAGGACAAAAAATCAAAATCAACGTCAACGTACGATCAAACACGTCACTTTGTATGCACAGTACGGAAGGAACTCTATGTGGTTCATTAAAAGGGACGTGTTTGAACAGTGATTAACTCAGCCGTTTCTTCGTGCAACCGGGGCTAACACAGTTAGATTCAAAAGGTTGGTCTTTATCCTGTGAACCCAGTTTCAGCCATTTACGTTATCGTTACCATTTTTATCGCGACCTCCTAGTCTATTATGTTTTCGGCGGGGACGCATCATAAAGTCCAAAAAGCACAAGGTCCAAAACCCATACCGTCCAAAACACTAATGAATACGGAACTTTTTCAATTAAGTTAGGTTAGGTTAGGTTAGATTATATTATTTGCATTTATAAATATATGCAACAATACATACTTTTGGATGTTCTGGGTTTTGGACCTTATGCTTTTTGGACTTTATGAAGGCGACCCTTTCCGGCGAGCCTTTTGCGCCTAATTCGCGTCCTGGGGAAATTACTACCCGGCAACGCCTCGGCGAACTTTGCATGTTCCGAGAGGCTCAATTTGAATAAACACGCCTTGCTCGGCGCGAACTTGCGCTAACTTCGCGACTTTGCCGTTCCCTGCGGCGTCTAGTCCAGGTGATGCGCGCGCTTTTGTGTATTTTTATGTAAATTAACGGTCGCGATGAATACACAACGAGCCCTAACAAGACTCGGCTTTCGCACTTGTCCACGTTTTTTACCCACGGGGTGTAGGTGGAGGGTGTTGACACGATCGGTAAAATCCTATTTGGTCTCGGAACCAAACATTCAACCGGATTTGTTTGTTAAGGTGGCCCAACCCGGCGGGACTAACTCATTCGCGGGCACTGCACAAAACCGTGCTGTTGCGCTCTAGGACCTTCTCTGTTTCAAAGAAAAAGACAGGCTCCGTGATGAGAAAGTCGCAACATGTCCACAAAAAAGACAATGTGCATAGCGTATGATTTGGTAAGATTTACGAAAAATTTAATAACAAAACGACTTATAGCTAAAAGTAAACCCCGACCGCTGTAGTCAAAAATCTTACAAAAACCAAATAGATTTTAAATCTTTATTAAATAAGCTATGTCTGATGACTCATTTTTTTAAGATTTTCTTACTTTATCATTGCGTAATAAACCACCAAAGTTATAGTATAAAACGGGCGTAAAATTCGAACTTTCGGACCTTATAACTTAGAAACCATACACAATTTTACAATGCCAACGGTCATCAGACATCTAGTTCGATCAAATAAAGCTCTTTTAAACAAAATTTGGGATCTTTGATAAGAAATATGGGCGTGATCTTCTTTCCCCGTTTGTATGGGGAGTTGAGCGGGTTGGGCTACCTTAATTTAAACACATATTAAATATCGGAACGCATCATAAAGTCCAAAAGCACAAGTTCCAAAACCCATACCGTCCAAAATACTTACGAATACGTATATTTTTAATTGGGTTAGGTTAGGTTAGATTATATGCATTTTATAATACACACGAAAAATACATATTTTTGGACGTTCTGGGTTTTGTACCTTATGCTTTTTGGACTTTATGAAGGCGACCCTTAAATATTACATCAAACAGAGCAGTCAAACGAGCTCAGATAAGTTGTATATTTTTTCAAGCTGTCATTGGCTCTAAGGAGTAGCTGATAGCTTGAAGTAATTGTACTTATAAAGTCACTATGGGGCTGGCATAGTCGGTGATGGCTTAAGTCCCAAATAAACAACAAGATAAAAAAAAGTGTTCCACAAAAGAAAATCCGGCCAAGTGCGAGTCGGACTCGCACACGAAGGATTCCGTACCATCGTATAAGATTTACCACACAAAAATCACGTCTTTTGTATGGGAATATTTTTTATATTTTACATATTTGTTGTTATAGCAGCAAAATAAATACACACTCTGTAAACATTTCAGCCGCCTACTTATTACGGTTCATGAGATACAGCCGAGTGACGGACAGACGGACGGACGGACGGACAGCGGAGGCTTAGTAATATGGTCCTGTTTTCAACCTTTGGGTACGGAACCCTAAAAATTACAAACCCGCGCGAAGTTTCTTGTCGGTTCGTTTTCGCCGCGGTTAATGGAACCGGCAGAAAAAGAAAAAAAATGACGAATCCGAGTGTCCTCGAATGGAGGAAATAAAGAAATTGAAACTATTGTTAGCATAAAGCACAGGAGTGAGGGATAGATTCGCTCGAATGCGCCGTGTACAAGGGCCAGGCCAGCGGATTAGGGTTCGGGTCCTTGGAATCCCTCAGACCCGTGATGATGAAAGGAATTCCACTCGCGCATGGAGCCAGCGCGAGGCTGTGGGCGTGAGGCGCTCGCTTCACAACCCGAACGTGAGGCATAGATTCATATTGAACTATGTATGCAACAGCGGGCCTTTAGACTGACGTGAAGGTAGAGGGGCACTGAGACTGAGATAAATAGTCGTATCAGAAACTAAGGCTGAGATAAATAGTCGTATCAGAAACTAAGGCTGAGATAAATAGTCGTAACAGAAACTAAGGCTGAGATAAATAGTCGTATCAGAAACTAAGGCTGAGATAAATAGTCGTAACAGAAACTAAGACTAACGAAAAGTAGTAGTTTGTGACGTCACTTTGACTCATTTTGTATGGACGAAATCTCAAAGCAATGCCAATTGACGTCACAAAGTACTACTTTGCGTTAGCATTACTTTCGGTGACGACTATTTATCTCAGCCTAAGACTAACGGAAAGTAGTACTTTGTGACGTCACTTTGACACATTTTGAATGGAGGAAGTATTCAAAGTAATGCAACGTGACGTCACAAAGTAGTACTTTTCGTTAGTCTTAGTTGCTGTTACGACTATTTATCTCAGCCTGAGACTTGAAAATTTGAGAGAATGCTTTCTTCGTCCATTGGCCCAGGCAAAATTTTGCACGGCGACTGCGAAATACGGCCCTAACGGTTCCCTATCCCTAAAAGTTGTCCGATATTAATCAGCATTTTTAATCACCCGAGAAAACTCGATTCTATGTCCGTTGTCCTTGTTTTTTTAAGATAACTTAATTCCAGTAAAAAAAATCTAAAATGTTAGTAAGAAAAAATTACCAACTATTTTACAATCTAAAAGGTAAATTTTAAACAATTCAAACATGTTTTCAAACTTTAAAAACCTAGTGAAATAGAGCATGTAAACACTGTTATAGCCCGTATCATGGGGAATTGACAGGGTAACGAACCTCTTAAGTTGAGTGATTTAGAAAACAATCGTAAATAAAAATAACTAAAAAAAAACAGATTTATAGACCAGTGAAGTTTCTTTACGGGCTCTTCTTCACTGAGTTGATCGAATCCGCGGATCAATCAAATTGTGTCATGAATTAGCCCCGATTGCACGAAGACACGGCTGAGTTTATCAATGTTCAAACTCGTCGCTTAGTGAATCGCATAGAGTTCCTTCCATACTGTCCATACGAAGTGACGTGTTTAATCATACGTTGACGTTGATTTTGATGTTTCGTCCATTTGTGCACTCGGCCCTTAGTGTAGTTTGACTACCAGAAGTTGAATAAATCAATGAATTGAAATAAATCAATGTAACTACCCCTCTGCCGTACTATACTGCTTATTTATTATTTTGTACGTAAAGCTAACTATCAAACTAACCATAATTATGATACTTTTGAGGTTACCGCGGTCGTTAGACATGTTTGAAAAATGTTACGGCTTTTCACGCGGCAGGTAGAGATATTCTCCGACGTTTCGAGCGAATCATTCAGCCCGTTGTCAAGGAGGCATCCGCCGCGCTCGTGCGCGATTAGCTCGAAACGTCGTAGAATATCTCTACCTGCCGCGTGAAAAGCCGTAACATTTTTCAAACATAACCATAATTATAATAGACAAAATAGTGGGCGTGACTGTCTAGTGTTTAGGACGCTAAGCTTTTAGGACCTTGCAACAAGTACCTAACCTAACCACACGGGTCTCATATTGTGGTTATATTCCGGGAGGTCACGACATTTTTGGTCACGATAAGGTAAATGGCTGAATTTGGGTTCACATATTAGAGACCAACCCTCTGATGCTAAATATGTCGGTCTGCCTGGGCTAAGTGGTTGCGTTATCTTGATTGGCTATATAAAATAGATGTTGGTTTGTGCCTGCTGATTTATATACTGATTGTCTAGAAACATTGATACCTATTAATTATGGAACAATAACCGGTCGATTTTTTTATTAAATACTTAAATATACCTAAAGTTATATATGTAACCCAAATTGCTTATAACTACGAAATGCAAGCAAAAATTTGTTCAGTTTTTGTATTGCTAACCAAGTATGTACTGATACTTTCATGCTTCGTCAATTGCATCCATTTACTTTTTAACCGACTTAAAAAAAAGGAGGAGGTTATCAATTCGTCTGTATGTTTTTTTTTTTTTGTTTTTTTTTTTATGTTTGTTACCTCATAATTCATATATATGTTTTGTCACCATAACTAATTTTTAAGGTGGCCCAACCCGGCGGCCTCAACTCATTTGCGGGCACGGTACAAAACCGTGCTGTTGCGCTCTGGGACCTTCTCTGTTTCTAAGAATAAGACAGGCTCCGTGATGAGGAAGATGCAACCTGTCCACGAAAGACAATGTGCATAGTGTATGATTTGGTAAGATTTACGAAAATTTTAATTTCAAAACGACTTATAGCTAAAAGTAAACCACGACCGCTGTAGTCAAAAATCTAATAAATACCAAATATATTCTAAATCTTGCTTAAATAAGCTATGTCTGATGACTAATCTTTTTAAGATGTTCTTACTTTATCATTGCGCAATCCACCTCCAAAGTTATTGTATAAAACGCGCGAAAAATCCGAACTTTCGGACGTTATAACTTGGAAACCAAACACAATTTTACAATGCCAATGGTCATCAGACATCTAGCTCAATCAAATAAAGCTATTTTGAGCAAAATTTTGGATCTCTGACAAGAAATATAGGCGTGATCTTCTTTCCCCTTTTGTATGGGGAGATGAGCGGGTTGGGCCACCTTAAGGCGCCTTATATACGTAACGCAACCACTTGGAACAGGCAGACTGACACATTTAGCTTCATAGGGTTGGTCTTTATCCCGTGAACCCAGTTTCAGCCATTTACGTTATCGTTCCCATTTTTGTCGCGACCTCCTATTCTATTACGGTTTAAACGTCGACGCCCAACGTACGTAGGGCGGCGGCGACGCAATTTCATGCTCCGACTTGTCGTGGGCGGGCTGGATGAAGCCTCGTAATTGAGACAAAGCCTCCAGTTAATCATAGTCTGTAGTTTCACAAGGCAATTAACTTGGGGTGGCTCGCGAGCGATCGGAACCGGCGACTCCGTTATTTCCAATTTAACGCTAAATGGAACGACCGCCCGGGTCCAAGTCCAACATTTTGTGTGTATTTATTCGTGGAAAAGACACAGAAACTAAATGTAATTTAACTTACAATAGAAGTAGTGCGGCTTAAGGGTGTTCCCACCCGTACTATGTATTTTGTACACATAACGCAAAAACCGGCCAAGTGCGAGTCAGACTCGCACACGAAGGGTTCCGTACCATCATACAAATTTTAATACATACAATTACGCTTTTTGTATGGGGGCCCCGTTTATTTTATTATATTACCTATTATAGCGGCAAAATAAATACACACTCTGTAAAAAAATCAGCTGCCTAGCTATTACGGTTCATGAGATACAGCCCTGTGACAGATGGACGGACGGACTTTAGGTACGGAACCCTAAAAAGTATTTCACTTTGAGCCACGAATTAATTATTAATGTCAAATATAGCCATAGTAGTTGCCGCGAAAACATTTTCACATTTTCAAGTTTTCTTGCACCGTTAGATGGCGCTGTGAAATAAAATTATTATTTTTAAAATTGTAATAAAACAAATCATTCTGAAATTCTCAAAATGTTTTCGTCATAATTACTATGGCTATCAATAATATTTGTAATGAAATCGTGGCTTACAGTGCATTACTGTTTGCGTTATGTGTACAAACAATTTTGTATGGGTCGGAACCCCGTGGCCCGTGGCTCAGGACTTGCCTTCCATCCCAGAGGTCTGGGTTCAAATTCCCGCCCCGTTCATGCACCACTTTATTTCTCTGTCTGAGTTGGATAAGTGCATTTCGTTACGAATGCGAGCTGTTCCACGGTTCTGAATCCATGTGAAACTGTAGGATCCAACCCGGACTAGGTCATAGGGTTAACCCCGCCGGGTTGGTGCTATCGTATTGGTTGAAAAGACGGTCCAAGCAGCAATGAAAATTTCTCCGGGTTTTCCATTCAGTTCGGCGCCACCATGCTTATAAAGGGAAGGACTTCTTGCGTGGCACGTAGTTCCTTTGGGAATTCGGCTAATATCATGAACGTGAGTGTGGTATTAGCCATCCATGTCGTTTCCCCAGGTACGAAATCCTGGCACATCGTAAACCAAACCAGGTTCGTAGAAGATTGACAACAGATCCAATATTTTAACAAGTCTTCAGTAAATATTTGTGTGTGTATTTAGTGTAAATATCACTAAGAAATAGATACATTTACAAATTTCCTAGGATAGTTGTAAGTTTATGAATATAACATCGTTCCTGCGACACATGTATACAAGAAACAGCAGCACGCCATACCGCCTGTCCTTTCCGTTCCGGATTATTCCCACAACGAGTCCCGCAATAGCCTGCAGCGTAGCTACACGGAGGCATCAACACCAGCGGTCTTATCGATCGCGGAGCAGTCAGCCGTGGCGCGATGCCAGACTGGCTCCACTCTGGGCCCTTTTGTTATTTAGCTGGTCCGTGTTAAATCTCTTTGCGGTTTCTTGTTCTTTAATTGAGTGCAGACATCGTCCTTTCGAAGTATTCTATCCCTCGCCTCCTACAGTGAGATGAATTGAAACTCCTTTCAATCGCGTTTTATTTTCCATTAAATTGTGTCAGAGTATATTTAAACCCTTAGGCTTTCTTGGGATTTGCCCGATTTCGCACTTTGCAATAAGGCCATTTTCGTACTAACATCTCTGTCAATATCGACCTTCTTTCGCCCTTGGCAAGAAGGCGGATTTTGGGGCCAAAAACACGGTCGATATCAACCGAACGGAAGCCCAGGGGTAAATTAATCTGAAGATTTTCTGAACACGCCGATCTATTGTTGCTTGAAAATTTATTTGACAGTGCTAGTTTAGCAACGAGCACTCAAGGACGTACACGTGTGGGGTGGATGATGCCTTGTCTGCTTGACAGAAGCGTTTTCACCATCCTCTTAAAAAACCGGCCAAGTGCGAGTCGGACTCGCACACGAAGGGTTCCGTACCACCGTACAAGATTTAACACAAAAAATCACGTTTTTTGTATGGGGTCCCCCCTTTATTTTTTAATATTTTTATATTTTACCTATTTGTTGTTATAGCGGCAAAATAAATACACACTCTGTGAAAATTTCAGCTGCCTACCTATTACGGTACATGAGATACAGCCCTGTGACAGACGGACGGACGGACGGACGGACACCAGAGGCTTAGTTATAGGGTTCCATTTTCACCCTTTGGGTACGGAACCCTAAAAACACACACTAAGCCGTCGGTGAGTTTCGGATTGTGCTGAATAGAAGAGTCTTCTGCGACCCAGGTCTTTACAGGATTTGAAGCCTAGTGGGTCAAGATAGTTACTATGCCTTGGAAACTTGCTAGCAATGGAAAGGGATCGACCTTGGCAGAGGTTCTCCTCTAACCAAACGTTTCATTCCATGTTTTTTCTTTTTTTTATTTAAACTTTTTGCTAGTCCAACTACACTAAGTTACGTCACAATGATCCGTGGATTCGATCAACCCAGTAAAGACAAACCCGCAAAGAAACTTCACGGTTTACATAACATATTTTTCCATCCACAATTATGAAATACGCACTTAGATCTAAATGCTGCTGCCAAACTATTTCTTGGTGGAACAGATTAAGGCAAAGAACAAAGAACAATAGAAACAGCAACCCTCAGTTTAAGTTACTTACAACTGATAAAGTTACTAATTCAATTATATAAATTAATATAATTTATAGCATTACAAGTATACTCTGGTGTAAAAGCCGTCGTCAACTTAACCTATGTCAGGTATATAAAGCCCTCGTCAAGTTTGATACCAATGAAGTGTATTAAGTCAATATATTATATATAGAATAAGTATTTATATATTAAAAAAAATAAAACATTGCTGAAATGGTGTCCATTTCCGAACTTGTTTGACTAATTGTAGAAATCTAAAAGCAAATGGATTTATTTGTTTATGCATATACACAATGTATGGTGTTTTTGCTTATATCTAAAAATCATATAACTTTCAGATTTCTAATGTGAAAAATCGACTTTTTTATTATTATTATTTGAATAAATGATTGAATAAAAAAATATTGAGAATCCATTACCAGTCCGGAGTTCTATTTGGACTTGCTGAGGCGTTTCACTACATATTATTACATTTGTTTAAAGTTGCATTTGTATGGCGCGCGTAGTTGGCTAGTCCTAGCGCCTTAATCCAATTGTCTGTCTGTTGTTGCAGCATAAGGAGTCAAGATTGAGAGCAAAGGCAAGCACGGCGGCAGCATGGCCTTCGCCGGACTAAGAAAACAAATAAACAAAGCCAACCAGGTGAGTCAGTTTGGTTTTGAATTAATCGAAGTTGACAAGATAATCCATCGGTCTGAAAGAGCCAATAAATAATAAACCGGCCAAGTACGAGTTGGACTCGCACACGAAGGGTTCCGTACTATAACGTAAGTTAATAAAGACTGTAACGAGTACTTAGCGCGGACTGATGGACGTACTAGAAGGGGTAGGTAGATACCGAACTCACTGACCTGTAGGTGCGATGTCCAGTATTCCACACCAGCGTCCGAGCCTGCAGCGGGTTGCTCCTGAGCTGTTCTCACACTCTTAGCGCACGGTCACACAACACACTCAATGTTCACAAAATTCTTTCCGAAATAATTTCCCAAATTAGTTCGTCTATTGTCTTCCACTTCAAAAAACGTTCATGTCTCGTCTCCGGCGCGTTTGTCTGTCCACTGCCGTCTCCCGCGCTCCTCCGCCGGTGCGTAAGTACCATCGATCTACCCGCAACCAGCGAGCTCGTAGGAAATCGGTTTGGTATTTTGGCGGGAAAGGGAGATGCGCTAAGTGCTTCGTTACAGTACTATCGTACAAGATTTACACATAAAATCATGTTTTTTGTATGGGGACCCCTTTTAATTTTTATTATTATTTGATGTTACCTATTTGTTGTTATAGCGGCAAAATTAATATATAATCTGTGAAAATTTCAGCCGCCTATCTATTACGGTTCATGAGATACAGCCCTGTGACGGATGGACGGACGGACGGACGGACGGACAGTGGAGGCTTAGTAATGGGGTTCCGTTGGCACCCGTTGGGTACGGAACCCTAAAAAGCATGGCGTCTGTTAATTCTCTATGTTGAAAGAGAATATAAATATAGAAACTTGGCGTCGTTGGTTAATTGCGCGTTTATTTTTTTATTTTTTTTTTAGAAATTGATGCAGTGTCGGCTAAAGTATGTATGTAATGCAATTTTGTATTTTTAGGGTTCCGTTCATCAATGGGAAAAAATTAACTCTTATAGGATGACTTCGTTGTCAGTCTGTCAATGCCCTTTTTTTCTCAGGAACGCGTGACAATATTGAAATTGAAATGAATATCAAATTCATATGTTCCTTAGAGCTGTGAAAAAATAAATATTCTAAGTCAATGCGATAAAAAATACAACCATTTTTGTCGTATAATAATAATTAATAATAATAATAATGCCTTTTATTTACTCAGTTTACAGTTTCGTCCCTTATATGTATGTTATGTTATTTCTGTTGTAAGAAGTAGTTTACTGAGTTCCCCATTGCAGGGCATAGGCCTCCCCCATCAAGATCCATGCTCTTGTGTCTTTAGCTGCTCTTGTCCATATTTTTCCAGCTGTCTTTGCGATATCATCGTCCCATCGCTTTCTTTGTCGTCCTTTGTTTCTTTTTCCATCTCTTGGATGCCATTCCGTAGTTATTTTGGTCCATCTGTTGTCGTAAATGCCCTTGCAAATAAATCAAAACCTATAGGGTACTTTCCGTTGATCTAGAATCATGAAAATTGGGAGAGCAAGGTCTCACAGCGAAGTAAAGGGGAAAATTCGAAGATCGGTGATTTGTGGTCATACCAGACATCAAAAGAAATACTTTGATGGACCAATTACTATCTACTCTACTACTATCTAGTCAGATTCGCACATGTCCGGTTTTTTTTTTTCATTTGTTTACTTTTTAGTTCGACCTTTGACAGGTTCACACAGTCGGCGGAATCCCAGTGACTATGGCTCATCGATTTTGCACCCTATTCTCAATTTTGAATCTTCCCGATTTCCGATAATCTCTTGATGTTCACAGTAAGAGAGGGAGCGGCGACCTAAACTCCGGAGCCGCATTTTAGTGATAATACATACACTGACGGTAGCGTCTTCCACACAGTTCCTTGGAAGCCCGCCTGCGTAGATTGCACCCAAGCCACATTAATCCCCTGTGGGCTTTGCGCGACGCACGTTGTGTTTGATCAGCTCGACTCCAAAATCAAAGGTGACTCAGAGGCTTAGGCCCGTGGAAGGTTACCCATCAGCGTTCTACTATGTATTGATATGGTCACTTATGATACGACAAATTATCACTTGAACATCATTTTCGGTGAAACATAATATAGCTTAAGGTGGCCGACGTACAAAACAGTGCTGTTGCGCTCTCGAACCCTTTCTGTTTCAAAGAAAAAGACAGGCTCCGTGATGAGGAAGATGCAACATGTCCACAAAAAAGACAATGTGCATAGTGTGTGATTTGGTAAGATTTACGAAATTATAAATTACAAAACGACGTATAGCTAAAAGTCAACCACGACCGCTGTAGTCAAAAATCTAACAAAAACCAAATAGAAAATAAATGTGGATTATATAAGCTATGTCTGATGACTAATCTTTTTTAAATGTTCTTACTTTATCATTGAGTAATCCACCTTCAAAGTTATTGTATAAAACGCTCCAAAATTTCGAACTTTCGGGCCTTATAACTTAGAAACCAAACCTAATATTACAATGCCAACGGTCATCAGACATCTAGTTCGATCAAATGAAGCTATTTTGAGCAAAATTTTGGATCTCTGATAAGAAATATGTGCATGATCTTCTTTCCACGTTTGGGTCGATGAGTCGAGCGGGATGGCCCACCTTAAGGCCTACATTAGACACTAGAGAATAGATTAGTCAATATAATAAAATTAGAATTCACCGTATACCCATCATACTACCCTCACCGTTTATGTTGTAGGAGTTATCGCGCGTAAATATTTTCAAAATCGGTGAATTTTAAATGGCTTTAATTTTAATGGTAAGAACAAAATTGTTTTGGTCTAACTAAATCATAAAAAAGTACAGTCGAATTGAGAACCTCTTGCTTTTTTGAAGTCTGTTTAAAATGGTGCCATTTCCCGATAAACATGTTTGCATAAAAGCGCTTATTATAAATATAAAAAACCGTAGCTTATCAGATACGTTCGCTCTAGGGCCATATTTCGTCTTAAGACTGTCGCGATAGCGGTGCACTGTGATTTTAGGATTTTTTAAAATTATTTCTTAGTCCATTCATTGGCTGAAGCACAATTTTGCAGACGACTGCGAATATAACTACCGAAATCTTCCTGGAGGCCCTAACGTTTTCCCAACCCATCATATTTGTCAGATTTTAATAAATAATTATCACTTGAGAAATTTTGATCTGTAATTTCCAGTAAAAAATAAGCTAAAATGACAGTAAAAAAAGACAATTTTCTTAATGTTTATAAACCGATGTTTTCCAATCTAAAGGGTAATTAAAAAAACATACAGACGTAGTACTCGACAGTATATTTTAGAATTCAAAAATTCAAATACCCAGTAAAACATTTTGAGCAAGTAAACAGTTATCGCTCGTAGTATAGGGATTTGACAACTTGGTTGTTAAGGCCCTGGTACTAGCCAAATCGCAAAGTTAGACGAGGCAACCCAAGTTAACTAACTAAGTCTGACGATTAGAAGTGTCATTCTTACAATATATGATTCCTTGTCTAGGAATCAACCTATTTTCGTTAATGTATGTTTCCTTTTTGTATACAAAATACATTGCGGAAATGGTGTCCATTTCCGAACTTTTTTGACTAAATGTAGAAATCTAAAAGCAAATGGAATTTTTTGTTTATGCATATATGCTGTTTTTGCTTATATCTAGAAATCGAATTACTTTCAGATTTATAATGAGAAAAATAAACTTTTTTACTATTTATTATTATTTAAATAAATGATGGAATCAAAAAATATTAACAATCCATTATCAGTCTAGAGTTCTATTTGGATTTGCTGAAGCGTTTCTCTACATATTATTACATTTGTTAAAAGGTGTATTTGTATGGCGCGAGTAGTTGGCTAGTCCTAGCGCCTTAATGAAAACAATCCGTTTAGTTAGGTATGTCCCACTGATGGTTGCTTGTTCACGGTTTTCATCAATTTAGGATCGATGGAATGGTAGATCCTGGCACGGCACTTCGGGATGCATTGGCAGAGCCCTTATTTCTTTTGGGAGTTTGTCGTAATGGAATAATTGATGTTAGCCATCCATATTATTATTATTTTTCGGGATCAGGTGCTTCTTCACATTTCGTTTGAAGGACCCCAGGTTGTACTTTGCGGAAAATACCTCTGCAGGGATTGCGTTGCACCGTTTACCGCCCGGCCCCATAGATCAGATGAATGAACCCCATTACAAACCATCCAGTATAGAAGGAATGTGGACAATCTACAGGTTTTTTTATGCAACCTGACATGGATGGCTAATGGGTAGCCTAGTGGCGCAGGGACTTGCCTAGCATACCAGGGGCTGGGTTCAAACCCTCGTGCCCGTTCATGCACGACTTTATTTCTCTTTCTGAGTTGGAACGAATGCGAGCTGCTCCATGGTTCGGAATCCATGTAAAACTGTATCTCCCCTTCCCCTACTAGGTGGCAGGGTTTAAGCCCGCCCGCGATGGTATTAGCCATCCATGTCCAGTTACATAAAAAACCTTCCATTCCAAGTTATTTTTCCCGATTTCTTGAACATTTCTCCGGCGGCTCCGAGGCGCCATTGCAACACGGGGGGGAGATGATAATGCGAAATGGCTGAAAAGAACTGCGTGGGTGAGGTTATGAACGTTTGGATGCTCCTGGCTCGTGATTGATGCGATCATTACGTCGACGGGCGGTGGTGGGAGGATGTGCCCCGTCGAGTGACGTAGGGCGGGAGTGGCGCACCGTGGGCGCAGTATCCGCAGCGTGGGCATTTTTTATTGAAAATACACACACTTGGGCCGGTCACTCAGTTCGCTTACGAATTCGCTCACGCCTGAAGTTCTCGAGTTCCGACGACACGTAAGATGGAGGATGAAAACACGTCGCACTACACACAATGAGGAAGAAAACGGGTGGCGTTTAAGCGAGCTAACCTGAGAGATCTGTCAACACAGACAGAATATATTTGAACATTTTATTTGTTCAATCTATGTAATTGAAATGACTAAATTTTCCCAATGTTATTCCGACAATAAATTGTTCTTAAGGTGGCCCAACCCGACGGGACTAACTCATTCGCGGGCGCGGTACAAAACCGTACTGTTGCGCTCTGGGACCTTCGAGATGTTCTTACTTTATCATTGCGTAATCCACCTCCAAATTATTGTATAAAACGCGCGAAAAATTCGAACTTTCGGACCTTATAACATAGAAACCAAACACAACTTTACAATGCCAACGGTCATCAGACATCTAGTTCGATCAAATAAAGCAATTTTTAGAAAAATTCGGGATCTTTGAGAAGAAATATGGGCGTGATCTTCTTTCCCCTTTTGTATGGGGAGTTGAGCGGGATGGCCCACCTTAACGTAAGTTACCGAACGCGCATTCACAGTTGGTCCGATTCGCGCTGACAGCTCTCATAATGGCGTCCCGTAAACTGTATGTTATGTTTTTGGAGGTAGGGCACTGTGTGTGAAGCTGTCAGAATCACATTTTGACGTTCCTATACCGCTTTTTATCGTCTTTCGAGCGTGTTATTTCGCAAACCGTTAAATGTCCCTCGGGTGAAAATTCAAGTTCAGCTCAGGGGAATTGATTAGATTCAAATTAGAGATGAACTACTACGACTAATGTCATTTGTTCCATGTTTGTTGCTTTGTTTCCGTAAGCACGCACACAAACGGTTTGCGATGCTCATAGCTTTGAGCGTGAAGTTATGAATCGGGACGATTTTATTTACCTTGAGTTCATTATACCGTTAATGATAAAATACGAAAAATCCCAGTGCAGTGTACTGCATATGGATGATGAATAAACAATAAACACTGTAATCGTTTACAGTATAAATCGAAACACGCACCTAGTGCAACGGATTGACGGATGAGTTTCGTTCGCCGATTCCGTCTTTCCTTACTCGTTGGTGTGCCCATATTTCGCCAATACACTACCAGAGTCCCCAGCTAACCCCTACGCCGTTGTAAGCGATCGCTAGCACGTGTTTCGGCGACGGCCCACTCGGTGCGATATTGAATCTCGGAGAAGTTTAGCAATAAAGCGGCTGAGAGTTTGCGAGGATCTGAGCTCGTCTGTGAACCGTGTGATGTGGTGTCAATTTCTACTCGTGTTGGGTGTATGTGCGATCCGTGCCACTTTTCGAAGTTTACGTCATTTATTTATTTATTTATTTGACAAATACATACATTTTACATAACAGAAAACCAAGGCGTAGAAATGTAGCAAACTTAATTTCAATATGGAAGAAAAAAAAACAGACATTTAATTAACTATGGATGAGTTAACTTTCAAATCAAGCCTTCCAAAAATGTCGTGCACACTCTCTCAAACGTCCTTCTCAGATTTACAAACACATCACATTCAGGTGTTGACAGATGCATCGCATTGAACAGCCTCAGGACGAGACATATGGGCGACCAGTAGTGAGAGCGGGTGCGCGTCACGATCTCGGCAAACAAACGTGCGTTCCGCCGTCGAGCGTAACCATCAGGCACGTTCAGTGATAGTACCAGCTGTAGTAAAGCTTGCGAATCAACTTTACCGATCAGAATTTTGAAACCATCATGTCGTTGTCATGTCGTTCCTTTGTTAAGGTGGGCCTTCCCGCTCAACTCCCCAATCGTGGAAAGAAGATCATGCGCATATTTCTGGTCAGAGATCCAAAATTATACCCAAAACAGCTTAATTTCATCGAACTAGATGTCTTGGCATTGTAAAATTGTGTTTGATTTCTGAGTTATTAAGTCCGAAAGTTCGAATTTTTAGCGAGTTTTATACCATAACTTTGGAGGTTGATAACTCAATGATACAATAAAAACATCTTAAAAAAATTAGTCATCCGACCTAGCTTGTTTCATGAAGATTTATAATCGATTTGGTTTTTGTTTGATTTTTGACTACATCGGTCGTGATTTACTTTTAGCTATACGTCGTTTTTGTAATTCAAATTTTCGTAAATCTTACAAAATCAGACACTATGCACATTGTCTGCTTTGTGGTCATGTTGCATCCTCCTCATCACGCAGCCTATCTTTTTCTTTGAAAAAGAGAAGGTCCCAGAGCGCAATAGCCCTGTTTTTTATCGTGCCCGCGAAGGGGGAACGGCATAACGTATAATATGCAGATCGTATAATGTCATATTTTAACAAAATTTTAAAACCATGCACAACGTATAATCGGCAGATCGTATAATCTTATACGTAGTGATGAAGAAGTCCAAAAAATTTAATTACTTATTTCTCCATGCATAACGTATAATAGTCACAACGTATAATGTTATGATCTTTATTTAACAAAAAAAGAAAACCATGCATATCATATAATCCTAAAATATTTCATACGATAAGCGCCCTTATCGATATAAGATTAAAGATTATACTCGCACGCGACTTTTCGACCGTCTCAATTAGCGTTGTAGCAAATTGTTACTCTTCAACAGATATCGATTCGTAGCAATTTCAGCCTTAAATGTATCGTTGTTAGGGCGCTTTATGCAGTGCTTCTTGGCATATTATACGTTCTGCATGGTTTTCTTTTTTTGTGAATTCATGTTAGGAATATTATACGTTGTGACTATTATACGTTCTGCATGATGCAAAGAGTTTATTTTATTTTTAAACTCATGCACAACGTATAACATTATACGTTGTGACTATTATACGTTATGCATGGTTTTAATTTTTTGGAAAAAAATAAGATTATACGTCGTGAATATTATAATTAGTGAATACGACTCCCCGCGAATGAGTTAGTCCCGCCGGGAGGGGCCACCTTAAGAGGTGGCCCCTCCCGGCGGGACTACGAACTTATTCGCGAGCACGGCACCAAATGGTGCTATTGCATTCGGGCGCCGTCTCCGTTTCAAAGCAAAACACTGTCTCCGTGATGAGAAGGATGCAACATGTTCCCAAAACTTAAAAATTAGCTTGAAAATTTAAATTACAAACGAGGCAAACCACGAACGCTGTAATAAAAAATCAAACAAAAACGAAATTGAGTATAACTGTTCATGAACACGCTAGTCATGAGGGACAATCAATTTATTAGATGTTTTGTTTTTATCGTTGAGTAATCCACATTCAAACTTGTTGTATAAAAGGCGCGAAAAACTCAAACTATTGAACCTATAATTTGAAGAGAAAAGACAATTTTACAATGCTAATGTTCATCGAAATAAAGCTGTTTTGAGTATACATTAGGATCTCCGATAAGATATTTTCGCATGGTTTTCCTTCTACGTTTGTATAGGGAGATGAGCGGAAAAGCCTATCTTAATACATTCGATAGAAATTCTGAATTATCGTTCTCCGTCAGACTAATTATTGTTAAGTTGATTACTACGTCCACTTGAAAGAAATATAAAGGTGTGAGAAGTTACATAATTTTATAATCATCACTTTCTACCTAATGTTTTATGCAGGCCTTAATTAGATGATTCGAATGTGTGGTTCAGGGTAGACACACCATATTTTAATGTTGCTTATTTAATCTCGCTTTAAGAGGATGATGAGGTCATCGAGGTCCATGCAATGGCTCGTTTCTGTTTCCTCAGTCAAATTAAGAAACATTATTCTGAAAAATTGCACAAATAACAAATCAACTGAGACCTACGTCTGTACGTTTTGATTTTTAGGGTTCCGTACCCAAAGGTTGAAAACGGAACCCTATTACTAAGCCTCCCCTGTCCGTCCGTCCGTCCGTCCGTCTGTCACAGGGCTGTATCTCATGAACCGTAATAGGTAGGCAGCTGAAATTTTCACAGTGTGTGTATTTATTTTGCCGCTATAACAACAAAGGTAAAATAAAAAAATAATAAAAATTAAAGGGGGGTCCCATAAGAAAAACCTGATTTTTTTGTGTTAAATCTTGTACGATGGTACGGAACCCTTCGTGTGCGAGTCCGACTCGCAGTTTGCCGGTTTTTATGATAACTTATATGCATGATATAAGCCTATAAATAATTGTATTAAAATGTTTAAGGGTGTATATCATGGATAAATGTTAAGTTATCAAAAGAAAACGTAGCTCTCTGTTGGTTTATTTCATGTGTAAAGGTTCAGAAATCTATTTCTTAATTTGACTGAGAAAACAGGCACGAGACAATGTATGGAACATGATCACTTAATTATTCTCTTAACTGTTTTTAAGAAACAATTGGTCCTTGAACCATAGTGCTAAGATACCTTATCGCAGCCCCGGTAAAAGTTCGAAAGCCCATGGGCTTCGCAGGGCACCTTTTACGAGGCGCTATAGATGCCACAGTTATCATGAGAAAATCTAATTGTATTTAGGTCTAGCCTTCCGAGGTTTTTCCGGAGCCAAAACTAAATTGGTTTAACCTAATCGATATTGCCTTTTAGATATAGTTTTTCTTATAGTAAAAATAACTAATAGTGCTGACTTGGACAATCAAAATGAATATTGTACTATCGAATATCAAAGCATGTTATAGTCTAAATAATTAGTGTTTATTGTATAAGACACATATGTTTAAAAACTATTCAGATTGCATTGCTGAACGGAGCAAAACAAAAATGATGATGAACCATACTGAATATGCAAATTACTCAATTTAATATTGTTAAAGTTGTGTGTTCTTTATGACGAAATAAATATCTGTATCTGTATCTGATAAAAAGCGACTAAGGGCCGAGTCATAGCCTGCTGTATTGTTTTGCGTTTGTGTGTGTGTTAACTATTGCTAAAAGATACAGTGACATTAATTAAGTAAGAAAAGGCAAATTAATACCTAGAACAAGGCTAGAATCAGCGTCTTTCGATAATATTTTGACCTCAGCTCGATAAGATAGAAAGAGCCTTCATACAAAGCTAAGATATCGGTAGGCCTACCACTACCTGAAAATGGGACGCTGCTAATCCTACTTCACGGCTTGTAACACACACACAAACTCAAAACAATACAGCAGGCTATGGCCGAGTGCACGAAACGACATAAAAAACAAAATCAACGTCAACGTATGATTCACCACGTCACTTTGTATGGACAGTATGGAAGGAACTCTATGCGGTTCACCGAAAATGACGTGTTTGAACATTGATTAACTCCGCCGGCGCTTCGTGCAATCGGGGCTAAATATATTTTTCTCCAAATGAACCAAGGAATCAATGGTTACCATTTGGACCATAACTCCAATGCCATCCTTCATACTAAATAGATGAAAAATCTAACGAAAGCACCTCACGTTTTGATCGTCGGTACCTGCGCCTTCCCGCCTCCCGCTCGGGGCTGCGCCCTTGACACCGCCAGGACTCGACCCACATCCCGGAGGACGCCGCTCGCCTCCCCCCCCTCCGGGAGCCGCGGCTTACGGGAGATCCCCCGCGATTGCGGATAACGCGGTCCGGGGATCTCGACGGCTGGGGAGGGATTTTTTTAGCGCCGCGATAGGAGTCTGCGTGGGTCGGACTGGGATCGAGCTGATAAATAACGTGGAATAATGCATCGCTTCGGGAGGGGATATAGACTGGGAGGTCGCGACGATAATGGAAACGATAACGTAAATGGCTGAAACTGGGTTCACGGGATCAAGGCCGACCCTCTGAAGCTAAATGTATCGGTCTGCGTGCGCCGAGTGATTGCGTTATCTAGATAAGTTGCCTGAAAAAGTAGTTATTGTTCCAAAAAATATATCATAAGGCTGCAAATAACGCAGCATTAAAGTATCAGTACATACTTGTTAAGTAATACCAAAACTGAACAAATCGTTGGTTGATTTTCGTTGTTATAGGCGATTTATGTTACAGAGCCGGTAGTCTCAGTTGTCACCTAAATTGGCGTTACGGCAAGCCGATCGACTGGCGTTTTCAAATGTATGGAGAAATTGAAGAGCGCGCACAGCGGGCGTTAAGCGAACTAACATTTGCCAGTCCGAGCTTGATTTGACAGCTTGCTCAACGTTGCCGTAAATACGTCGACGTTGCCGTTTACGTCCACTCCGCGTTTTCATACAAATCGGAAGTCCGTGTTTGACTTTGACAGCTTGAAGAAGTAAAGCCACAGAATATCTAGTAAAAACTTGTATGGAGTTTGGAGAAAACGCCTGTCGATCGGTTTGCCGTAAACGCCAATTTAGGTGAGAACTCAGACTGACTACTCTGATATAACTTCAGGTATATCGCTTTTTTAATTAAACACTTTAAGCGACTGGTTTTATTAGGTATATTAATTTTTTATTAGGTATCAATATGTCCAGACATTCAGTATATTCAACAGCAGGTACATACAAACATCTATTTTGTATAGCCTAATCGCTGACCAAAAATGTCGTGACCTCCCGGAATAATAGAATTGATCAAAAATTTATTACATTTATAGAATATATTGTTATATATATTATATAACAATGCAGCAATAATCTTACGGTCGTCAGTATTTTTTATTGAATTTTTCGTCGATTGTTGACGAAAAATGTCTGCAATTAATTATATATTTTTTTAATTCTTAAAGTTTGAATTTTCTTAAACGTTACCCGATTGTTTTTACTATTGAAAAATAATTTTTAATTTTTTTTAGAATAAAATGCTTCACGGATACATTCCACATAAGGCTGCAATATAACCCATTGTTTCCATGCATTATTAACCACACAAGGGTGCATGTCATATGACATAATACGCATCTTCGCCTAGTGTAACATTAAAAAAAAACTCTTCTTTTTCAGTATGTCACCGAAAAAATGGGCGGCGCCGAAGGCACAAAGCTCGATTTGGATTTCGTCGAAATGGAAAGAGTAAGTTCTTTAAGAAATAATTCAACATTGCTACGTTAATTCACTAAGGTCTGATTTTTTAATTGTCTGATAAACAGCCAGATAACTATTCGACGGATTTATATACGCTTCTGCTTATCCATCCGATATAGTAAGTCCATAAAATTATAGTCACATAATTGTGACAGAAGATATAATTCTCCGGCAATGACTATCAGTCCGATAAGTACTATCTGAGGATTGAAAAATCAGCCCTAATTCAAGCAACGTGTATGTACTTAACCCGGGTTCTAATCCGTCTTCGTCTCTAGTCTTCCCATCTTCGCAAGGTTAGTGACTACAGAAAAGGACAAGTCCGTGATATCTTTGTTTATACCACACCACCGATATTGGCCTCAATCAATCTCAAAATGGCCCATGGGCCCAAAACATTTTCTTCTCCAAAAATTCATTCTCTTTTTATGCGAGAAAGCTCCAAACAAAAGTGTACTTTCCTTTCTTTCACAGAACACAAGAATTTCGTGGAAGGGTTAGGATAACTTTACCAAATATAGTTTTTATTCATTTTAAAACTGTTAAAAGCAATCGTTCGATAGGTGTTCAAACTCTCTTACTATAAGACAAAGAAGAAGATAAAACATAGATTAGAAAGGTTATACAACATAACATAATGGGAAGAAATATCCGTTACAGCTGGTAACGTAATAGCTGTTACGTTATTTTCGTGAAAAATCAGTCATGAAACCGAAGTAAATTGTCTCAATGTACAGTCATTTCCTATCAAATGTATACACTGGAAAGAGAAGGAATTCCTAAGTCCCTTTTACTCTATGGTTGACGTCAGCATGTCAGAAAGAGACCTCAAATTTGTCTCTATTTCCGGTGTATAGATTTCAGACGAAACGACTGTATGTATATGTTCACAGCAATTAGAGGTTCGTAATTAAAACTATAGTTGCAGAAGTATCATCACTGAATCCCTCCCACCTGATTGCAGAAGACGGACGTGACCTGCGAGCTGGTGGAGGAGTTGCAGATAAAGACGAAGGAGTTCCTACAGCCGAACCCGACGGCGCGCGCCAAGATGGCCGCCGTGAAAGGCATCAGCAAGCTCAGCGGGCAGGCCAAGAGCAACACCTACCCGCAGCCGGAGGGGGTGCTCGGCGACTGCATGCTCACCTACGGTCGGAAACTCGGCGAGGATTCCATATTCTGTAAGTATAAAGACGAAGGAGTTCCTGCAGCCGAACCCGACGGCGCGCGCCAAGATGGCCGCCGTGAAGGGCATCAGCAAGCTCAGCGGGCAGGCCAAGAGCAACACCTACCCGCAGCCGGAGGGGGTGCTCGGCGACTGCATGCTCACCTACGGTCGGAAACTCGGCGAGGATTCCATATTCTGTAAGTATAAAGACGAAGGAGTTCCTGCAGCCGAACCCGACGGCGCGCGCCAAGATGGCCGCCGTGAAGGGCATCAGCAAGCTCAGCGGGCAGGCCAAGAGCAACACCTACCCGCAGCCGGAGGGGGTGCTCGGCGACTGCATGCTCACCTACGGTCGGAAACTCGGCGAGGATTCCATATTCTGTAAGTATAAAGACGAAGGAGTTCCTGCAGCCGAACCCGACGGCGCGCGCCAAGATGGCCGCCGTGAAGGGCATCAGCAAGCTCAGCGGGCAGGCCAAGAGCAACACCTACCCGCAGCCGGAGGGGGTGCTCGGCGACTGCATGCTCACCTACGGTCGGAAACTCGGCGAGGATTCCATATTCTGTAAGTATAAAGACGAAGGAGTTCCTGCAGCCGAACCCGACGGCGCGCGCCAAGATGGCCGCCGTGAAGGGCATCAGCAAGCTCAGCGGGCAGGCCAAGAGCAACACCTACCCGCAGCCGGAGGGGGTGCTCGGCGACTGCATGCTCACCTACGGTCGGAAACTCGGCGAGGATTCCATATTCTGTAAGTATAAAGACGAAGGAGTTCCTGCAGCCGAACCCGACGGCGCGCGCCAAGATGGCCGCCGTGAAGGGCATCAGCAAGCTCAGCGGGCAGGCCAAGAGCAACACCTACCCGCAGCCGGAGGGGGTGCTCGGCGACTGCATGCTCACCTACGGTCGGAAACTCGGCGAGGATTCCATATTCTGTAAGTATAAAGACGAAGGAGTTCCTGCAGCCGAACCCGACGGCGCGCGCCAAGATGGCCGCCGTGAAGGGCATCAGCAAGCTCAGCGGGCAGGCCAAGAGCAACACCTACCCGCAGCCGGAGGGGGTGCTCGGCGACTGCATGCTCACCTACGGTCGGAAACTCGGCGAGGATTCCATATTCTGTAAGTATAAAGACGAAGGAGTTCCTGCAGCCGAACCCGACGGCGCGCGCCAAGATGGCCGCCGTGAAGGGCATCAGCAAGCTCAGCGGGCAGGCCAAGAGCAACACCTACCCGCAGCCGGAGGGGGTGCTCGGCGACTGCATGCTCACCTACGGTCGGAAACTCGGCGAGGACTCCATATTCTGTAAGGATAAAGACGAAGGAGTTTCTGCAGCCGAACCCAACGGCGCGCGCCAAGATGGCCGCCGTGAAGGGCATCAGCAAGCTCAGCGGGCAGGCCAAGAGCAACACCTACCCGCAGCCGGAGGGGGTGCTCGGCGACTGCATGCTCACCTACGGTCGGAAACTCGGCGAGGACTCCATATTCTGTAAGGATAAAGACGAAGGAGTTTCTGCAGCCGAACCCAACGGCGCGCGCCAAGATGGCCGCCGTGAAGGGCATCAGCAAGCTCAGCGGGCAGGCCAAGAGCAACACCTACCCGCAGCCGGAGGGGGTGCTCGGCGACTGCATGCTCACCTACGGTCCGAAACTCGGCGAGGACTCCAAATTCTGTAAGTATAAAGACGAAGAAGTTCCTGCAACCGAACTCGACGGCGTGCGCCAAGATGGCCGCCGTGAAGGGCATAAGCAAGTTTTGCGGGCAAGTCAAGGACATAACCTACCCGCAGCCGGAGAAATCCTCGCTAGATGCCGCTGTAGAAGTGATGTTTGAGACTAATGGAGAGCAGATGCACAACTTTGTTGCAGAGAATTACTTCATCAATTTTAGGAATCCGAGCAGACTTATTAGCTGTTTTCCGCCATTAACCTACTCCCACTGCAAGGAGACCCCCATTCTATTTACATGAAGACAATGGACTCGTGCTTATTATTTTCGGCACAGATTAACCAGTCTGGGAGCAACGCGTGTCTTGCTTATTTTTGCTCTGTCAATCATTTCCCAATGATCCTTCTCTCAACCTCGCTTACGATTTTCGCGTGTCGTTGCAGCGCAATGCCTCATTGAGATGGGCGAGGCGATGAAGCAAATGGCGGACGTCAAGTACTCGCTAGATGACAACATCAAGCAGAGCTTCCTGGAGCCGCTCCACCATCTGCAGACCAAGGACCTCAAGGAAGTCATGGTGAGTTTTGCTCAGTAGATCTTGGAGCGGAGGCATTTTTTGATCATAGCCCCAAAAACGTGTACTGGCTACGATGTGGTCTCCTTAAACAGGGTGAATTTCTCAAGTGGGCGTTCATGGCAAAATCGGAAATCATAAGAAATAGCCAAAAACTCTCAAAGGAGGTCATGGTGGAGTCATTTTTAAAATGTCTAATATTGCAGTTTAAGCTTTTATCAAAATCGGCCTCATGACTCTATGAGTGTTTTTTGCCAAGTCTTCAGAATTGGCCATGAAGGCACAGTTGAAAAATTCTCCCTCTATCCTGTTATATTTACATCATCAATATGTCAACACCATGAGGTTGACACTGAAAAAAAGTATTCTAAAACTAAGACGTTTACTTCCAGCATCATCGGAAGAAACTGCAGGGTCGCAGGCTCGACTTCGACTGCAAGCGACGGCGGCAGGCTAAAGGTGATTGTTCGTACGCTTTCATACCTCTGACAGTTTGCGCGCGTGTCGCTCTCACTAATCGTGTGTTCTGTTAGTGTTCGGACGCGCCAGTCCGTACGGCAGTCCGGCGCACGCTGCGGGCGCTCCGCGTCACGGTACGTTGGGGGTCGCTTTCGCTCGACCCGCGCGCTTGTGTCCTCGACGAGCACTGGAGATAGAGTGATCGATGATAGATGATCCATGTGCTATTTTTCCGCTTGGAGTAAATCCTTTAACTATTCGGTAAATAATCTAGCCCTGTTACTAATAAACGCTGATCATCGTCTGAATGGTTATACAATGTTTTGTCCTTTGGATTGACATGCAGTTTCGAATTCGGGAGAAAGAGACAAAACATTGTATAACTGTTCAAGCGATGATCTGGGTTTATTAGTAACAGGGTATGTGTATGAATGTCAGTCACTTGAAAATTGTTTGAGTAACTACCACGAGAAAATGATGGGTCTAGTTTGCACTTCTCTCCACCCGATCGTTGCATTGGTGCTAACAAAATGTTTTGTCTGCTAAAAATATTCAGCCATTTTTCGTAACACACGAAATCGACCATTGGACCTGCAAATACATCATACGTAGATAGAGAAATGTCACTGGATGTCACAAAAACAAGAGATTCAACCGTAGATTGTGTGTATATTTGAATTGAGATTTCGTATCAGTTGATGCTTGGCACTGGTAATATTTTTTGTTGCTCATCTCAGGCTTTCTCTGTCCAAGAACCGTTTCGTCTAATGGTGTACATTCTCGATAATTATGATACAAAATAATCTAATCTGCGACCAATCAGTTAATTCTGTCAGTGAGTTTAAACGTTTCTCTTGTATTTTCATTTCCAGCTATGTTTATTTTCTGTCTTTCGATGTATTTATTTTTGTTTAATTTTTATTCTAAAATTACGATGTACCCAGAATGGAACGAGTTAATCCAGCTACTGTTGAATCTCTTGAGCGATGGTATCCAACAGCATTGTAGAATGCCTCCTTAGAAGCGGACTTTAGTGGGGTATTGGCAGCACTATAATGTGAGATGTGGTGTTGCATGTTGTTCCGCCCCGCCCCGCCCGCCCCCACCCCCGTCGCCGCTTGGACGCCGCCCCCGTTCCCGTCACCTGTTCGTGTGAGATTTATCTTTTGTTTTTATTATTGTTTTTTTCTCTTTGGATTCACTGTATTGTTGCTACACGCTCTTCCGGTGTGTGCAATGTGATTTTACTGTTTGTTTTTCATCATATTTTTTGTGTCCTCACCGTTTTATTATTGCAAATGTTGCTTTTCTTTAATTGAATTTTAATTATCTGAACTTATGTAAATATTTTGTTAATTTTAATTCTGATATAATAATTTGTATTATGTTTTTAATGTCTTTCTGCCTTATTTGAATCCTGGCTTATGGTTGGTGTGTGCGGGGGTGTCATAATTATGTGCTATGTGTGCGTAATATGTGTATGCGTGTGATTGAGGTGTGTTGTGTGTCATGATTGATGTTTGATGAAAAAAATTCGACTATGATGAATGAATTCATTTGGTTGAGGTGTTTAATGAATGAATATGTGTTTTAATGTGGTTTTAACATGATTATTGCTTGCTGTGAATGTGTGTTACTAACATATGTTTATTGAATAATATGTCGATGCTTGTTTGATGTGCTTGCATTTTTAATACTGGGCGAATGTCTGCTATCATTGTATGTGTGAATAATTTGTCGTGTATGGTTATTGTCTGAACATGTTATTGATATGTGGGATTGATGTATCGTTGATGTATGAACGTGTGTTTTGTGTCGTGTGTGTGTGATGCGTGTGTGTGTGGCGTGGGGTTTCGGGGTCCGCGTTGGGCGGGGTCAGCAGGTTCAAACATTTCAGACGACGAGATCCGGCAGGCGGAGGAGAAGTTTGCCGAGTCGCTGCAACTCGCTCAGATCGGCATGTTCAACCTGCTAGACAATGATGTGAGTCCTCAATGCTTTTTTTATGTAACCTGTAACTGGCTTCCTCTACATGTAGTATCTTAATTTTATCCCATCATCCGAATTCCAGCAAATGAAACTATTGGCCCATATAAAACAAAAAGTTTGCTTCTAATATAAGCACTGCTACATTGGAATAAAAATACAAAAAATGTACCTTTTCGACCATATGCTACGAACCCGAGTAGATTAAAACTTATCACATACCAAATCGGTTGCCAATTAGATGTTTTGTATTCAGCCAGTTGCTAGAGGTCAAACCGTAGGTGATAGGTGATATTAGTATTATTTGTTAGAAAGACGGGTGTGTCCTTGACACATAATTTACAAGTTGGTCGTGTTATTTTGGTTACCGCGTTCAGTACCATCTTACTAGATGAAAAGCGGATCGTATCTCAGAGGCGCGTAACCTTGTCCTCCACACCAGGGGTCATGGGTTTAGATCCCGACCCCATTCATGCCCCGCTCTCTTTCTTTTCCGAGTTGGAAAAGTGCATTTCGTTACGAATGCGAACTGCTCCGTGGTTCGTAATTTATATAAAACTGTACGTCCCCCTTTCCCTGCTAGGTGGCAGGGTTGCCTACCACCTAGCAGGCTGCCCGAGTTGGTACCATCGGATTGGATAAAAATATAGTCGAAGTCATAATGAAAATCTGTCCATCTTTTCCTTCCGGTCCAATTTGCTCCTAAGAGAAGCTCCTGTTATGGCAGCGAATTCCTTACGGAATGTCGTATGTTGTGTTCACATCATGACCGTAGGTGCGGTGTTAGCCATCCATATCCCGTTTCATAAAACGAAGGTGCCCCTCCCGGCTGTGGCGTAACCCGAGGTTGGGTGTCGGTGCACAGGTGGAGCAGGTCGCGCAGATGGCGTTCTTCGCGGAGGGCCTGCTAGAGTACCACCAGCAGTGCACCGAGATCCTCAAGGTGCTCGTTGCCGACCTCATGGAGAAGTGAGTACCCCATTAAGGTGTAATACTTTTGAGATAAATAGTCGTAACAGAAAATAAGGCTAACGAAAAGTAGTACTTTGTCACGTCCATTTGCATTACTTTGAGATTTCATCCATACAAAAAATGTCAAAGTGACGTCACATAGTACTACTTTTCGATAGTCTTGGTTTCTGTTACGACTATTTATCTCAGCCTTAGTCTCGGGTAGTAAATGAACGACATTTATTGTTTATTGTTTATTGTTTATTCATCATCCATAGACAGTACACTGCACTCGGATTTGTCATATTTTGTCATTAGCCAGTTCGGCAATCCCAGCGAAGAAGAATTGGCAAGAAACTTTGCTGGTTTTTTTTTAATGTCCTCTTAGTCTAAGATTTAGAAGATTTAGAATCACAGGTAAAAACACTAAATTAATATGAATTGACGAGAATCCACAATTCATGTCATGTTCATGAAAAATATCAGTTTATTTGTGAAGACCATGCCCGCCATCTAACCTGTTGCCAATTAGAGCAAGCCAGTCCCCACAAACAGCACCGCATCTCTCAACAATATTTTAGGGAAAGAGGAGACCCGAACCTAGCGTCGCCGCAAGCAAGGACCTTAAAGCAATGCACCACTCCAGTGGCAACATGAAAAAGTTGTGAAAACTTTGTATGATTTAGTTTTAATACTATTATTATTATTACCACCGTACCACTAAGAAGCGATTCCCCCAACTGCACTAAATCGAACTATTCCTTATCGCTGGGCTTAATCGGACTCGGACATCTGTGTAGGTCGGATAGAGTGCAGAGAACGATTGAGCGTACATGAACGAGTGAGCGAGACTTGCATAATTGCGTCCCATTTATTCTGCTCGTCTTGGTAGGTCATCCTACTCGCTCTCTCTATTCGGTCGGTTGGCGTTTGTTTATTTGTACACACGATTCATAGTATTGTGGTATCTCTCAACACCATACAGTCAGACAAAATAAGACTTAAGTTGACATCAGCTGCTCTCCTCTAGTCGTGATTTGAATGTTGTATATGTGTTAACTCGTTGGGAAACTTCGTTATTGCGATATAGCCATGCCATCTAGTCATGGTAGAGTCCGTGCGGAAAGAGAACCGGTGTGGCGTACAATGGAACTGACATTAAGATTTTAATTTAACAATTATTAAGACCTGAGAAACTGAAAATATTATATTCTAACACAGCATCAAAATATCGAGTTGTTACAGTTATACTATAATGACGTGCCAGTGCTGTCAACAGGACAAATACGATAAATGTGCACATGTGCGCCCTCAAATCTTAAGACGTTTCTCTTTCCGCACGGATTCCAACTAGCTTCTATGCACCATGCCGAGCGAAGCGACACCAACATGCCAAACGTACGGTTTCAGGAAAGAGGAGGCGGCGAACCGGCCGAAGCTCGAGTTCGTCCCGAAGACCCTCGCCGACCTCAACATAGAGGGCGTCGGCGAGCTCAACAACGGTAGGCCCGGCTACGGCTCGACGAGCAACCTGGCGCGCGCGCCGCCCCCGCCCGCCCTCCGCCACTCCACCTCCAGCGGTAACCTGAGCGCTAGGGACCCCTTCGCCGCGTGGGAGGAGCGGTCGCCCCGCACCCAACCCCACCCCCACCGACCCGCACCCACTGTAAATAGAGCGCACGGTGGCGGCATCGCCCGGCCCAATCCCGCGCCGAGGAACATGAACAACGGCGCGTGGGACCCGTGGAAAGGTGAACTTTTCGTTTTGTTTTGCACCGTCCATTGGCTGTCGTCGCTCATTCGGCTTGATTTGGTAGGAAGTTTTTTTAAATTAGGGTTATTTAGAGTCTATTACACCGCAGAAAAGAGTGAATCATCAGAGTTATCCTACCCATCTGCCATCCAGATTTTTATCATCAGATTCCGCCTCAGTGGCCCAGTTGCGCGACACTTCGGCGATCGCTCTCCGAAAGTTAAGCAACGCTGGGTCCGGTCTGGTCTTGGTTGGGTGACCATTCGACCGTTGAGAGAGGCTGGCCGTGGTTCGGATTCCACGTTAAACTGTAGGTCCCCTTTCTTACTTGCTAGGTGGTAGGGTTAATCCCGACCGGGTTGGTACCACCGCATTGGATGAACGATGGTCGAAGCGGCAATGAAAATTGTCCGTGTTTTCCATCCAGTTCAATGTAGCCGTGAAATATAAAGAAGGTCCTGGCATGGCACCTAGTTCCCATGTGGTGTGTTGGGCTAATACCATGACAGAAGGTGTGGTATTAGCCATCCATGTCCAGTCACATAAAAAAAAATGCTTACTTTGGCATTGGTTACCTTTGCTTCAACATTTTTGGATTACTTTGAACTATGTTTGTTGCGTTTCGCAAATGAGAGCTAGAAGGGAAAATGTGTCTGACACTTTTCCTGTCAAAGAGACAGCGACGCTGATGCGACACTTTTGCTGTCAAAAAGAAAGAGTTTCAGTCCTCGCGTCAAATAGCTCAGAACGAATTTATCTCAGTCCTGTCAAAAATAATTTGAATCTGAACTGTCATCCCATACTTCGGCACTTCGCTTTGTGCACTACTATGGGATGACAGTACGGATTGTGTTATTCCGTGGCGTAAGTATGTCAGTTTTTAAATTGCGTGAAAAAACCCGTTTGAATGATATATAGCGAAAGGAACATCGTTCCTATCGGGTGTCCCACGACACCTCTAGTTTTTTTTGTTGTATAAAGAATTTGTGGTTTTCCCAAACACATTTTTTAATAACCATGGAATATTATTGTCATGATAATTCGAAACAAAATCATTTGCAAAATGATTTTGCATAAGTCAAATTGCACCTTAGCGAATTCTTCTCCCCAACGATGACTCACTTTTTCTCGGTGTGATGTTATGGAGAGTAAATAAAATTATACCAAAACCTTGCTTCAAAATAATCTTAACTGTTCAAGGTTATCTAAAAGAAATGTCGGTTACGATGCTTCTTATGTTGATGAAATGACAACTTCAAATGAACGTAAACCGATAATGTCATAGCCATTACAGAAAGAAGGCATTGTGAATATAAAGTAGTTAATAGTAATATCTCTGAATATACTGCACGGATTTTGTTGAAACATTCAGGATTGATACCCATTAGGGAGCACTGACCATGATTTCAAAAAAGGATGGGGCTCATTTACACCCTGTATAGTTTTGATTGACTAATAATTACTTTCAATGCGGCGCTCCGACTAGTTTTGCAAAGGAATTAAAGTTTTTTTATAAACCTGCCTGGGTCCATTACCGGGCTTGTATCTATAAAATTCAATCCCTATTTTATTCTACAAAAAATGCCAATTTTATTCCAATCCACAGACGACAGCCTTTATTAATTCATTATTTTATCTCATCAATTTATGTTGTACAATTGTACATTATTATGTATCATTTTCACCGCTTTGGTTATTCATCCGCTTTGTATTGGTGATGGGTTCCACGGGTGCTTTCGCACGCGGGATATGGTTATGGCAATGCGTTATGTTATTCTAGTTTATATTGTGAGGATAATTCATTACACAAAATTTATTTCCTGTTTGTAACTAACAATAATTTGTGAATTCGGCTAAGAAGTGGTTGCAAATAGTTTGTAATACAGAAATAATCACATAACAATCTTCATATTAAGGCTGTTCGGACTTCAATTTCTGCTCAGGTTACCTCTCAGCCCTGTAGTGTGTAGAGCAGCCCTGCTCCTGATCCGTCCTGCTCCATTTCCTTGCTTTCATCCCTATATAGTCAAAATGAGGGCCATCATAGACCCTCTCTGAAAGAACACCTCAAGTATTTGGACACGGTGGAGCGGCATTACAACATGTGTGTGTGAAAACGTCTTTGTTCGCGAAATTACTGTAATAATACAACCTCTTTAAGTTCGCGGCATTTGCACGTTAGTCAACATATATCTCCTTTTCATGATCTGATCTACAGAAGCATTAATGGTCATTTTGATATTTATTGCTATTACCACACCTAACTGTATATTAGCTTACCCAGCCTATCTAGACAGAATAAACTCAAGCAATTAAACAAAAATTAGCAAGGAAGAGAACTATTCTACTTAGCGTGCCATCTTTCACTCAAACATCTGCCTTTATAAAACAAAAGAATAAAGGTGTACCATCATGGAGGATCTGCGATGGTCGCTGCTTTTACTAGAAGGTGATTACTGACCTAAACCATACTGTATTTTTCTTCTATTCGATGTCACCATTGTTCAAATTGTAGCCCCTTTTATTCCCTGTGATGAGTGATGTTTCAAACGTTTTGCCAAGTGTGATTTTAATATTTTTCTTGTTCTGTAATCGATGTTGGATGTATCCTTTTATCCCCTTCTAAGTGTTCTTCTTATTCGATGATTTCTCTATTAGGTGTACAAATATTTCATTGTTCTTTTTGTGGGACGATTGTTCTGTGTGCCAATGTTGTTCCAGCACTAGCTACGACGCTCAACACATGTGCTAAACGTATTTTTTAAGCGAGTTAAATTATCACAATTGGCAAAAGTTTAAACATTTTTCACATCAAAAATGATTAGGACATTTTTTTAGAGACTCTTTCGCTATAATCTATCTATTGTATATTTTGGTATGGTTTATATTTCAAAAGATTACATAAAAAATGGCTCAGCCTGAAATTCTCGAAAATTGTTTGTTATCATAAAGGGTATACTTGAATAAGACCATGTAAGTTAAAATATTAATTGTTGTATAAAATTGCTACCCATAAGAGTTTTCTAATAGTAGGCTCAATTGCAGTACGCAAACTAATTAATTTTCTCGAATATTATAAAATTATGTGCATTAACCTTGTGGATAAAGACATGCTATTTACTTGTTTCATAACTTGTCACCTGGACATCTAAGCAATTGTCAAAAAAAAATTTTTTCTTGTTCCGTTGACCAAAAAAATATTCCAGTTCAAGTAGTGGTTCAAGTACGAACCGCATGTGGGGCTGACGGGTTGTGGAATGTGGGTGGGTTTAAGGTGGGTCGCACGGTGGCTCGCCCGAGCACAAGCCGCCGTCCAACCTGGAGCTCTTCCCTAGCGGGCAGCAGCACGGCCAGCGCTCCAACAATGGTACGACACGCAGCACACACACCTACAACACTTATTACTCAAGCCTCAAACCTGCAACACTCCATTCACCCGTTAGTCGACCCTCACACCCGTCTCACCACACACCTACAACACTTATTACTCAACCCTCACACCTGCAACACACCATTCACCCATTAGTCGACCCTCACACCCGTCTCACCACACACCTACAACACTTATTACTCAACCCTCACACCTGCAACACACCATTCACCCATTAGTCGACCCTCACACCCGTCTCACCACACACCTACAACACTTATTACTCAACCCTCACACCTGCAACACACCGTTCACCCATTAGTCGATCCTCACACCCGTCTCACCACACACCTACAACACTTATTACTCAACCCTCCCACCTGCAACACACCATTCACCCATTAGTCGATCCTCACACCTGCAACACACCATTCACCCATTAGTCGATCCTCACACCCTTTGCACCACACACCTACCACACTTACACTATTCCCCCATCACTTGACCTCACACAATCAAATAACAATAATGATTTCACAACGTATTTATAGCACAACACTTGACCCCAACCCTTACACATAATGTTCCAAAGTTTGAATTAACAAAACCAATGGTACGTCATGTAATACATTTTTACTTGCAATGTCACTTGATATGGATGTCTAATACTACACTCACCGTCATGATATTAGTAAAATACACTGGATTCCCGAAGGAATTGGGTATCATGCCAGAACCTTCACTTTGAACTAGATGGAAAGCATGGACAATTTTTCAGTGCAGCTTAGACCATCGTTCATCGAATGCGATGGAACTAATCTGGGCGGGCTTTACCCTGCCGCCTAATAGGGTAAGGAGGGCCTTCAGTTTTATATGAATTCCAAACCATGGAGCAGCTCTTATTCGTGACTAAAGGCACTTTTTTAACTCAGAAAGAGAAAGAAAGTGGTGCATGAATGGGGCGGGGTTTTGAACTCAGAACCTCTGGTATTTAAGGAAAGTTCCTGCGCACTGAGCTACGAGCCGGCCTAAACACTTCCACCTCATGATAATCACACAACAGACCACCTTTATACTTTTTCCGATCAGACATCAATATTGCTAGCATTTTGTGCTATGCACACCCCACTCACACAACACTTCCACCATACACCCATCACACAGCGACAACTTGTTCCTAATTATTGAAACTACAAGGCCAACCCTTTCGGAAGATTTTTGGTAAACTACAACCTGGGGCCCTGCAAACATGGTGTGAATCGCAAATTTCGTTGGGCACCACTTGTGTGAGGGTATGCCCTATGCCATGCTTAACATAGAAACAAAATTTAAGCACACCTCTAACATCCAAACACATCCAGTAAGCACCCATCACACATCACTCGACACATACATTTAATACTGTTACATTCACTAGGACAACCTGAGATCTAGCAACAGAATAGAACAATGGAACAACACACCACACAATAATTCATACATGCATGACTGTATTAAAATGGTCTTGTAATTTCAATAATTACTTAGTCTCTTAGATTTTACGCATAATTTCCGACAAAATTGCCAAAAACACATGTCAAAAGTAGTACTTACCTTTGCACTGCCCTTTAAAAAGGACTTATATATATTATGGACGTAAACTTTATTCATAAGGTGCATGTAAATCATTAGGTTTTCGAAATTATCTAGTGGATAGCAGAAGCCTCATATATGGCTTCATATGAATTATTCAATCGTTTGAGACTGGATTCATACTTGTCATTTAGGTAATCTTACCTCAACACAAAGGGTCGCCTTCATAAAGTCCAAAAAGCATAAGGTCCAAAACCCAGAAAGTCCAAAAGTATGTATTTTTCGTGTGTATTATAAAATGCATATAATCTAACCTAACCTCACCTAACCCAATTAAAAATATTCATATTCGTAAGTATTTTGAATGGTATGGGTTTTGGACCTTGTGCTTTTTGGACTTTATGATGCGTCCCCAACACAAAGCACAACTTAAAATTAGTTTGAGCTTAGCCAATAAATAGTAGATTTTTATAAATTGTACACAATGTCATAATTTTCCGTCTAATGTTATTTTTATGACTTTTTCATCCAAATTTATTTTCCCTTGATTACAATAATTGTTGTGTGACAGGTAGTAACTGCATGATAAAAGTGTTAATTTAGAAGTTGTTGTGTAGCTCAGCTTATTTTAAGCAAATCACATATTCAGCTTATTCGTGTGTCACCAGCAATAATATATGGTCATAACCTTTTGTATAACATATTATTTCTTGACTTGTGTTATTTTTGCTTTCAGATATTTTTAAGATCATGTCATTTCATCACTCCAAAAAATTTAAATGTCATTTGCGAATAGGTATTATTGATTGACATTCGATTGTGTGCTCTAACATGTATGTAGTTATTTGCTAATTGTGTGATTACATAAGTTTATAATTGTTGAAATTATAGCCATAAAACAAATATACGTAGCATCAAGCCGTTTCTCCGGAGGGGTAGACGGAGATGATGGAGCACCATGCGGTAGTACGATCACAGCGAACTTCAACGGTCCATCCATCTCTTCATACATGCTCGTCAATTAAAGTTCTTACGAATTTGGCCTTTACGAAGCACATGACCTATCCGGCCATGGTAAGTTCTTCTTGGTCGTCCGGGCTTACCAGTTCCAACCGGTTCTGCTCCTAATTGAAAATCGACATACTACACCGGTTCAACTACTTTTTAACCGACTTCAAAAAAAAGGAGGAGGTTATCAATTCGTCTGTATGTTTTTTTTTTTTTTGTTTTTTTTGTTTTTGACCGATTTTGATAATTATTTTTTTAAATGATAGCTAGTGCTTCCCAAGTGGTCCCATTTTAATTTGGTTAAGTTCTGACAATGATATCCATGAGAAAATCATAAAAGTCTTAAATTTGTATTAAGTTTGCGCGACAAATGGACGAATAACTCAATATAACGCTAACCGATTTCGATAATTCTTTTTTTATTGGAAAGGACGTGTACAAATTAGTAAGTGTACTTCAGATTCACTAAAAATAAACAAATAAAAAAAAATTTAACAAAAAAAATAACCGACTTCAAGGAAAAAGCACTAAAAAGTAAAAAATAATTTTCATTTTTGTAGTTACGATTTCTGTTATTTTTTGAGTCGGTGTCAGCCAAGGTTAGGTTAGGTTAGGTTAGGTTCTCTTGATTGGCGCAGCGCGTGCCCGGCTGACGCCGACTCAAAAAATAACAGAAATCGTAACTACAAAAATGAAAATTATTTTTTACTTTTTAGTGCTTTTTCCTTGAAGTCGGTTATTTTTTTTGTTAAATTTTTGAATAATGAATGAATAAATTCTTTATTGTGCATAACAAAAATACAATTTCAGAGAAAACATACAGCAAAACAACAATACTGCACAAAGGCGGACTTATCACTAAGAGTGATTTCTTCCAGTCAACCCTTGGGGTGATGAGGAAAGGCAATAGAAATATCTGTAGGTAGGTGACACACCAGAATTTGAAAAGAAAAAAAAATTAACTCCATAAACATACATATACCATAATATATACATATTTATACATATAATTGAATATACTAATATATATGATACAATACACTAATACATATTATTATATCCACAAACCAGGGAAAAAAAACCTATAATAACTATTACCATTGATTCTAAAATCAGTACTATTAGAAGGACAATAAAATTAAATATATATATACAGTGAGAACATATTATCATCTTTACATTTCATTTAAGTAAAACTCCTTGACTTTAAGTTTGAAAGAGCTGATAGTTTGACAGGAGCGGACTGTGATGGGCAACGAGTTCCACAGACGTGCGGCATGAACAGTAAAGGAGTTAGAGAAAAAACACGTCGTATGGCGAGGAATCGCAAGGATACTGTCATTGCTAGATCGCAAAGGGAGACCGTGTGAAGAGAGGTTCATAAACCGGGAACGAAGATATTCAGGAGAGTTAGGGTTATTTAGAATTCCGTAAAGAAGAATTAGTAAATGACAGTTCCTTCGGAAACGGATGGGTAGCCATTTAAGCTCTCGACGGTACTGCGATACATGGTTTTTTTAATAACCACTATTTATATTTACTCCCTAAATGGTTATGAATGTCATACTTTTTTTTGAGAGACAAACAAAACTGTTGTGTTCTTGTTTTTTGATTATTTTGTGATTTGATTTGTTTATTTTTTAGATTTGACATATTATTGATAATTTATATGTAATGTCCATATGCATGCTTCCAAATCATTGCGCTGCATATCGCAAATGTGTGCATGTCAAAGCTTTGTCTTTTGTGACTTCATGAAATCAATGAAATGTGTGAGAGGAGAGATTCTAACCAGTTTGGTAAGACTGTGCTTTTGGCTGTTCAAACATTGCATTATTTCACAAAACTGATAACGATACTGAAAGAATTTACATTGACTTGGATTCATAGCAAATTGTCACTCAGGCTAATATTTAGAATTCAAAAGATTTGTACATTGTTTGATCTCACATTTTTTTCTATGACTACGTTATTAGCCGAGCTGAAAAAGAAAAAATGCATCTCGGGAAAAACAAAATCAATAAATGCCAAAATAAACTTCTATTAGCCAAAGTAGCATTTCCAACTTCTTTCATAAATCATTGACAGTTGAAAATCATACTTTGGGTAACCCAAGCAGCTAGTCCCGAGAGCAACTTGAACGAGCCCCGACAATTCTATGAATCCGAGCCCCGCCTTGGCGAGTCGATAGTGCGTCGCCCGCGCTGACGTTGTGTGGTGCGCAGCATCACCGTTGCCATCGCCGATGAAGTCGCCGGCGCGGACGCCGCTCGCGCCCGGCAAGACGCCCTGCTGCACGGCGCTGTACGACTTCGACCCGGAGAACCAAGGCGAACTCGGCTTCAAGGTGAACTCTTGTTCCTTTTCCCTATAATGATACACGACACCCGATTTGAAAATTATACATTTTTGAGCACTTAGAATTTATATCTTGATGCAAAGATTAAGGGTAAAAAGATTCATGAGTGGCTTGGCTAAAGTTTAAATCGAAACATTTGGTATTGTTTCTTACTTTTAAGGCAGGCCCTTCCACTCGTCTCCCCATACAAACGTGGGAAAAAGATCATTCGAGACGATTCACGTTGTATAAATTCAAATTCAAATTCAAAAAACTTTAATACAATTATAAGAAAAAGAGTAAGTACACCTTTAATTACAATTCTTAGCGATCTAAAATTCGTTTCTTAAGGTGGCCCATCCCGCTCATCTCCCCATACAAAAGGGGAAAGAAGATCACGCCCATATTCCTTGTCAGAGATCCAAAATTTTGCTCAAAATAGCTTTATTTAATCGAACTAGATGTCTGATGACCGTTGGCATTGTAAAATTGTGTTTGGTTTCTAAATTATAAGGTCCGAAAGTTCGCATTTTTCGCGCGTTTTATACAATAACTTTGGAGGTGGATTACGCAATGATAAAGTAAGAACATCTTAAAAAGATTAGTCATCAGACATAGCTTATTTAATCAAGATTTATAATCTATTTGGTTTTTGTTCGATTTTTTACTACAGCGGTCGTGGTTTACTTTTAGCTAAAAGTCGTTTTAAAATTAAAATTTTCGTAAATCTTACCAAATCATACACTATGCACATTGTCTTTTTTTGTGGACATGTTGCATCTTCCTCATCACGGAGCCTGTCTTATTCTTTGAAACAGAGAAGGTCCCAGAGCGCAACAGCACGGTTTTGTAGCGTGTCCGCGAATGAGTTGGGCCCGCCGGGTTGGGCCACCTTAACCGTCGCACTAGGCTTAGCCTGTATTGCGATGGCTAGGTTTTTTTAACGCAGGTTCTTTTAATTACTTATGATCGATACTCTTAAGTACTTTATTAATAAGTAATAAAGTGATATTAATGACTTAACATATTACACACATACAAGCACTACATAAAATGTATCTAAATTAAAATGTTTGTTAATAATTTTTCACATTCCAATCGACCTAATTCTATGAAATACTTCTGAAGATTCTTTTTAAATGCTTTTTTATTTAAATTTAAACTAGGTTTTATTATATCTGTAATATTGTTAAATAACCTCGGCCCCAAAAATTAATGAAATCTTTGCCCAAAAGCAGTGTTTGTTGGTGTTGTGCACAAGTTTAAATTCTGTCTGTGTCTCGTGGTATAAGTGTGAGTGGCATGTACCTGAAGATGTGTGTGTGTTCGGTAATAATCCACTAGTTTCGTCATATAAGTTTGCCTGACATCCAATAATTTGTACTCTCTAAAGAGAAGGTCAGACAGCCTTTTGTAAAATTATGTTTGATCCCTAAATTCGCCACAAAAAGTTCGCATTAAACGCAACGATAAAACAAAATAATCTAAACAATCTTAGTCATCAAGCCTAGCTTCCATGAACATTGAAAATCCAATTTGGATCTTTTAATTTTTGACTAGTGTTCGTGATTTAGTTTTAGCTATAAGTCATTTTGTCATTTCACTGTAACCGTTTTCTATCCAAATCATCGCACAATAAGAAAAAATTAAGTACAAATGTGCAAATATAAAACAGGATGCTTCCTTGGGCCATACCTGACATGACAATCTCACCCTACGAACGTTTTACTGAATGTCCTGTTTTTGTGATAGCGTGTAAAAATAACGGAGATTAAAAAAAGATCGCATGGCTTAAGCTATGTAGATGGCGTATAAATGTTGAAGCCTTCTCATCACGGAGCCTGTCTTTTTGTTTTAACACCCGCCAATAAGTCTGTTCTATCGGGGAGGATGCTCTTGATTGATTCAGGATTAGTTTAAATGTTAAATCTAGTTTTCGATTGTTTGACTTCACTTAAAATTGAGATAAAAAGTCACAACTAGAATCAAGACTCAGCAACCGTATTGCTTGCCATTGTCAAAAGCAAAAAAGTACCACTTTTAATTCGTTTCAGTTACCACTATTTCTCAACCTTAGATCAGAAACCGAACCAATACTGCATGTCCAAGTCTACATCGAAACGCTTCTGTTGATCAGGAAAATGACGTCATCACGCTCATCAACAAGGTGGACGACAACTGGTTCGAGGGCTCCGTCAACGGACACACGGGCTACTTCCCCGTGTCGTACGTGCAGGTCACCGTGCCGCTGCCCAACATGTAGGCCGTCCGTCCGTCGCACTCTCGCGAGGCGCGCCGCGCGTAAAGCATTCACCCGCGTCTCCGGTACACTGGTGTTAATGGGAACGCACGGGAACACTAGGTGGCAGTGGCAGATAATCGTTGCACCGGTCTCTTCACCCCCGATCGATATGCGCTGGGAGCTTAGCTAGGATATTGTACTATAGGTATCGACTGACCCTGGTAGCCCAAAAAACCCATTTTCGGTCGTGGCAGCTCACCGTACGTTCCCTACCGGCTGGCTGTGAGGCTGTAGTCCCGTTAACACCATTGATAAGTTCGATTTTAACTTGGGATAATGAATGTATAATATTGTTTTATTTGTGCACAAAGAGAGTTTGGTGAACGGTGATCTATGTTACGGCTCAATAGTTTTTAACGAGAATGCCAGTTTAATTTAGTCGAAGTCTCCATGATGACACTTTCAAAATGGGGTCCGGTCTATATTGAAAATTCAGATATCGATGAGATGTCGTGTGCATTATTGAAAAGGGGTTATTTTGTATGCTGCAAAGTTGAGCCATAGATTTCGAAACATTTAAATCTAGCTAACGAGGATCTAAAATCTGAATGAATTCAACTTATAATATTCGTGACAGGATCTTGGCAGTCAGCGCCCGATTTATTGTAACTTGAGTATTGTATCATAAATCAGTTTTGTGTCGTTATAATAATGACTGATAGTAAGTTATTGTAGACAGAGTTGGTTCAAGGCTTGGTAATAGCTCTAGGTTTGATCTACCTATGTTCGCTCCAGTTTCTTTTGTACTTTTGGATACGTAATTAAAGTGATTGAAAATTTAGCCAATTTGGTTTGAGTAAAAAGTAATCGTCGAATTCATAGTCGTAGCTTGAGGTGAGCTTAGTTTCAAATGTTACGGGTGCATGGTTTCACTAACTTTTCATAATCAATGGCTAGTTAACTTCCTCAGTAATCGCCTTAAAGAATGGAGCGTACTTAGGCAGATGAAATAAGGCGACGGAGGAGATGTATCAATTCCGAAAAGTGATATTTTGAAGTAATCAGTGTACGATAGCGTAGCTACATACGGCTATTTTAGTTCATTATGATGTGTTAGTGTTATTTTGTAGGGGTACTGTATATCTGTGCATTGGATCCCTGTATTAGTTTAGTGTTCATAAGTTTGTACGTTTTTTAATGATTTAAGTTATTTGAGATATCTCAATACTTTCAATAAGTGTACATTCAGTATGTTTTAGTAAGCTGGTTAATAATTTAGAAAAAAAAAACTTTTATTAGTGATATCTCCTTTTTTATTGCATTTGCGTAGCTATCCTCATAACATTTATTTTCAATATCAAAGATCCCAAGATTCTCACAAACCTTCGAAACATTGGCCGTACATACCAACATATATTTTCTATAGTCAATCTAGATAACGCAACCACTTGGCACAGGCAGACCGACATATTTAGCATCAGAGGGTTGGTCTCTAACATGTGAACTCAGATTCAGCCATTTACCTTATCGTGACCAAAAATGTCGTGACCTCCCGGAATAAAACATCCAAGCTCGGAAATAACATTGAAGAGTGAAGGGGTGCTGTCTAATTTCTTTGTTTGAGCGATAGGTTAATTATAATGTTTCGAGAGTGGAAAAAGATGTTAATTCGTTTAATACTATGCCAAAAATATTATTTTATATTTGACATACAGCACTCAGTCTCCTTGGATGTCATTTTTGCCATAGTAAAGAGATATTGTAAATATAAATTAAATGTGTACGTTGTTTAAGTTTTTGCTTTCTGTAATTATTGTTCAGTGTTTAACGATGCACCCCCCGAATAAGTTTTCTTGATTAGATGAAGACGTAATATTTATGAAAGTTGTACTTATTTTTTTGTTAACTGAAATTATCATAAAATTGATCATGAATTTATTCAGCTTGTAATTTACATTAACAGCAACAGTAAACATTTATTAATGTGTGATTTGTAAAATTTCCCTAAAATTGTCAAAAGCCTCGATTATTCTTGGAAATTTGAGGAGAATATCTTATAACGGACCCCGTCAAAAGTATCTGACGTTTAAAAGACAATACTTAGCTCTAATGTTAGTTGTACGTAAGCTCTACTTACTCGTATTGTATCTTGTAAATTGTCTCTTTTATTATACATGTACGAGAATACAGTGGAACTATTGTTGAGGTGAGTGTTGCGCTTCTGTGCTTTTTATTGATTTTTGACATGATTCAACGGATGTTTATCCATTTCCGATTGTTTTTTTTATTATTTAAATAACATTTCGATTGTGTTCTTCTCATTTTCATGAATCTTCTATCTGTATTGACATACAATTTTTAATCTGTAACTAGGCCTAACCTGTATTTTTATAAAAGTTATAGCGATACCAGTGATAGGTTTTTTGCTATATCCTAATAAAATATTACTTAGAATGACGAATACGAAAGTAATTTGTTCGCAAGTAATTCAGCCCTTCAAACCGTATAATCACCATTATCGAACTGGAATTGTCATGATAGTTTTATGTATTTAATGGATACGACATTACCGTTATCTCATTAATTTGAGTTTCAGCGACATCTAAATTTGAAGCATTGTAATCAGATTTTGAAAATAATCTGAAAAAGTATTGGTCGATATCTCAATCATTGCAGTCAAAATGCCTTAGCGTAGGATCAATACGCAATAACATCATCCGCGTTATCTAGCAGAAGTTAGGGGAAGCATTGTGTCGATTCGAATATAATCGAGAAATTCGTTGGCTGACATAATTGTCGGGATAGCTTAGTTGGTTTAGAGCAGTGGACACGTAATCCAAAGGTCGCAGGTTCATATCCTGCTTCCGACGAATGTCACGACCAATACTTTTGCAGATTATTTTCAAAATCTGAATACAATGCTTCAAATGTAGATGTCGCTGGAACTGAAATTAATAGAATCGTATATAATGACGATTATTCTTGAGTTTTAACTCTAATGTATTTTTGTTTCAAAAGAAAACTCTAAAAGGAAATGGATTGCGTGTGTTGTTATTACGTGCATAAATTCTCGATGTTGACATTATAATACTTGCATATTGTGATGTACTTGTTACTCTTTCTGAATGTTTAGACTTTGCCCCGATAACACTTAATGAAATTTTAAACACTTCACGTCTTATGTGGTTGCAAATGCGAGACGGTCAAGGTCGTAAAAATATCGGTTGAGGCGATACAAAATAATGGTTTTTTTAATCACTTTAAATATATACATAAGTCTATCTTGGTGCTAGACTTAGTTGGATTTTTTCCAGGTTAAAGTTTTTTCTCTGGTTTTGCAGCCCATTCTACCTCTTAAAACCGTTCGTGTGACTGAGCTGTGTCGTCATCTGCATCAAATGACTGGCTCATATTCATAGTGCACGTTATAAACTTGTGTTCAGTTTTGTACAATGAATATCAGCGTAGGTATTTGAAATTCTTGCCATTCAAAGAACTTCCAAGTAAATTATGTAAATAAGTATTTGCAAATAAATCTCTGCAGCAGGGCTATCCCATTTTGATTTTATTTATTTAAACCATATTTACACAATACCAAACAGTAATGTACATGGATTGAACATTACTAAAGTGATATTCACATGTTCAATTTGGATACAAATATTGAACTTTGACAACAAGTACTCAATACGAGAGTTTATATCTGCAGATCATATACAAATACACAACAATAAAATAACAGGATGAATTTTTCAACTTGATGAAATGTTTCCACAATCATCCATCCAAAAATCTGTAAAATTTTACAACCTTGTATCGTTTAGTCACTACAATATTGATTTTAACTGCAGTTGAAAGTCTACTGCCCGCTTGTTAGTAGCCATACTGTGTGTTGCGATCGAATGAGATTTTCAACCGATACTAAATATTTTTTATGTTAGTTTATAGTATCCCTCTCGCATTTCAAATATTGTGCTCACAGTGCGATAGTATTTCCAACTGAGCGAGATATTTTTGCGACGTATAAAGTAATATGAGAGTATTATTGAGGGCGACCCACCATTTGTTATGGTGGTATTTGAATTTTATAAGTGTCTAGTTAAATACCTATTATGATTGTTGACGGTGTGAACTGTGAACGCATCTGCTATATGTATATCCTTGTTCATGTTACATCGTATACTTAAAGAATTAATTAATAGATTATGAGGAGTTAGAAATATTATACTGATTATTGATTTATATTTATCGATTATCCCAAAAACTAATTGCTCGTTTTCGCCTCCTAAATAAAATGTTAACAATTAATTGAAATGTGTTTTTTATTAAATTTACATCACGCCGATTCAAGTGGTTAAGCACATATATTACATACTACCAAATTTAAGAAGCATCGCCCTATGCAATCTGATATGGTGACCAACTTACAAAGGCTGAGCCGGTAGTCTCAGTTCTCACCTAAATTGGCGTTTACGTAACTTCGAAGTTCCGTAAAAACGTCAAACTCCATGCAAGTTTTTACTAAATATTCTGTGGTTTTACTTCTTCAAGTTGTCAAAGTCAAACTCGGACTTCCGATTTGTATGAAAACGCGGAGTGGACTTAAACGGCAACGTCGACGTATTTACGGCAACGTTGAGTAAGCTGTCAAATCAAACTCGGACTCGCAAATGTTAGTTCGCTTAACGCCCACTGCGCGCGCTCTTCAATTTCTCCATACATATAAAAACGCCAGTCGATCGGTTTGCCGTAACGCCAATTTAGGTAACAACTGGGACTTCGGGTACTGAACTAGATCGGAGATTGCTGTTTTTTGTACGGGTCATTAAGGCCATTTTAGAGAGCTCCCCACGGTCAATTGCGATCAAAAGAAATTAAAACCTATACCATCATTATATGTGCTCATTGATCCTTTTCCGTAGGTGCCCCACTAGTGAATTAGCTTTTTTTTTCTCTAGTTCCATTGCATTTAATTTCATGAATTTAGTGGCAAATTGTATATTTATGACAGGCACCCCGGTACAATAATGGATTTGAAAAAATAATATTATAACTTGTTTCAGGTAAAATCTAAATGCTATGTAAATTTTGCCTTGGTTAAGGGCTGTTATGTACTAACTGTTTTTGGGCTCGTCTGGTAATCTGTAACCGCGACAATAATGTGTCTTTGAAATTTTTTTAAACATTTTACAAATTTTCAAAACTAGCTTGACCAAAAAGTTTTAAGTAATTATCGAATCTGCTCAGAAAATTTCACGAGAATCGGTTTATAAATGCGACCTGTGGAGGAGAAAAGACGAACATACGAAAACATTTTTGCCCAATCTGAAACGGATATGCTCGCTCGAGATTCGTTCTTTGCTCGGTTAATTTCATTTATGTAACCACAAAATAATGGTTCCTGGTCATAAATAAAATAATAATAATAATATGAAAGAAGTTTAAAAGTTTTAGTTAAAACTCCATATATTTTTTATTTAATTTAATCTACAAAGGAAACACAAAGATGTACATAACTTGGGACGTCTTATTAATTTATTTACAAATATTTTTTAATCAATTAGATTTTATTCGATTTAGAATTTATTTAAATTACAGTAAACTATTGAATGACCTAGTATTGTAAAGTAAATCTATTAGAAAGAAAGCGTGTCTTGGAACTTAACGTTCGCTTAGTTAAGTGTGCACTATGAATATTAACTTACACAAAATATGTATGTGATATTTTAGCTAGGTGTACCTACATAAGACAATATTTTGGATCGTGACACATACTAGCATGTTTACTTTAGCTATATGCACACTTTACATTTTGACATACAACTAGAAAAACTGAATACCTATCCGTTACAATTTTTGCTCACTTATACAATTTACCTATTACAGCATTGTCCTACTTAACTAATCCATAAATCAGTACTAATTGAAACTCCTATATTGTAGCCTTGTTAATTTAAAGGGTGTGATGCATTAGAAGAAATGAGTAAGTAGGAGTGGTTGCCACGGACAGACCGACAGACATATATAGGGTTTCAAGGGCCCAGGGATCTTCCGGTGGTTCGTTGTAATTTAATTAGGCTACAAGATATCCAGGTGGTTACGCCGGTGTATAAAGTGTGATGTGTAGAGGAGGGATCTCATGAATGTACTTGGTGGCAGCTCTGCAGCGTGTGGGGGAGGCTGTTCACAGGTTGGGAATGGGTGAATTTGTAGGGAATCGATGAATAGCGAATTAACAGACTACAGTAGGTACAAAAAAAGATGTAATAAATTATAGACCATTTGAGGCACAAAACACAAACAGACAATCAAAAATACACCCTGGCATTGTCCTATTTAAGACACCTACAAATTAAGAAAATTGGGCTGTGGCGATCTAACCATCTACCTAAAATAGCCTATATTTAGAAGCACAAAGAAGACTATAAATAATTAACAATCAAGGCGGTGTTCTAACACGGCCTTAGCCTAACCTAATATCCAAATGGCCGGGGTTCCATGCCGGGAGCTCGGGGTGGGTCCGGGGTCGTGCGTAGTCGAATGGGCGGTGTTCTGCTTCAATGGGTGGTCCTGATAGACGCTCTTTGCGGTTTCATCGTAGATTTCTACGGGGGGGGCTGGCGTTAGAGTATAGGTACCGTGCGGGGATCCAGCAGGCGTACGGCGACGCTGTGGTGGTGGGTCTACGTGTTGAAGATGTCGGACCGGCGACTGTGACAGGGCACGGCGGAAGCTGTGGCTGCTGGTCCACGGGCTGAAGACATCGGAAGGCGTGGGTGTGGCCTCGAAGTAGATCACGCCCGGCTGCTCACACGGATACGGAACACGGCGGCACGGCGGGCGCGCCGATATTCGCGAAGGGTGGTACGCGGACAGCTCAACCAACTTTTGGGAGCGAAAGTTTTCACATTTTGTTCATGTCGCCTGACTCCGCGGCCTCGGGACCCGCACTCGTCGGAGCACGTGGCGCGACCGTGCGTCTCAAGGTGCTGCCCGCTTCTGCCCGTGTCCCGCGGGCGGCGCGGCGGAGGATTGCCGCGTGTTTCGACATTCCCAATCGGCGTCGCTAAGGCCCCAGTGGCGAGATCCGGTGCAGCATCTCGCTTGCACCTTGCTGGGAGCGCTGCTGTTGCGTCCTTGTCTTGTGTCTAACGAATTTAACTCAAACGGCGCTGTTTGTGCACCAGTGCCGAGATCCGGTGCAGCATCTCGCTCGCACCTTGCTGGGAGCGATGCCGTTGCGTCCTTGTCTCGCACTCAATGCAAAAAGATAATCTCGCCCCTGGTATCGTTACGTCATAAGGCGGCGCGGCGCGGCGCGGCGCGGCGGACGCTACAATACCCGGTTACTTAAAAAACAAAAAAAAAACAAGCAAAAAAAAAAAGAATTTAAGTACCCTAGACATTTAACAAAGTGACCAGAATGTCACAGTGACTATAACATTAATTGCTGAACTATAATTGACAGTGCAAAAGTAATAATTAATACTGAAGCTAACCAAAATGTTACTAATGATAATCTTTACATCAATGTGATATCGATTGGCAAAACTGTTTTAAATTTCTAGACATTCAACAGGTTTACAATACTATAAGCCAAGCCCAATGGAATGCTAAAACATCTAAATGACAACAGAAATAGAATTAATATCGAACACAGTGTTATGACATTAACATATAAGTAACATTTTTATCAATCAGTAAAATATTTACACACATGTACAAGCTAACACATATTTACAATCCTATGGAAGCCACAGCCCAATGACTTATATCCTTTAAGTTGACTTTCATTATTAATAAAAAGTATAAGACGAGTATGAGAAGAAACATTACTAGCCGAAATTATATTCATGAATGTCTTTTTTTTTTAAATAAAAACAAGAAAAGCAAGGCATAAAGAGAACAAGTTGTGTCCTTGAGTGTACTTTCAATAATAAGGAAAATTGAGATACGTATAAAAATAAACATCACTAAAGAAGTTGTATCTATGAGTGTACTTTCGATAATAAGAATTAAGACAAATAATTTAAGAAAAAAAAACATCAATAAAGGAAGTTTTGTCCTTGAGTGTATTTTCAATAATAAGGATTAAGACAAGTATGAGAAAACATTATTAAGCGAAGTTGTGTCCACCAGCATTATTAAAGCGATAGTAGGAACCACTGTGTGTTCCGGACATTATATTTCTAACATTCCGTATACTTTCTAAATACTATAATGTGTCTAGCGACATCCTACTTAAGATGTGTCACTCTGAACGCGAACTAACTAACTAACTAACTAACTAACTAAGTACCTACGCTTAAAATATAATTGTATTTATATAATTAGCATGTTTATATCTTAATACAATTTGAATTTTCTCAAAATCCGTGTTTAATTTTGTCTTTCCGAGAGTTTATATGTTCAGTGGCTCACTATGCCATATTTATTTAGAGTTCCTACTCTTATTGGTCGCTATTGTGCGCCTATAAATTAATTTTAAGTTTAAACTAAAATTAGCAATATTTACAATTGTACAATTAATACGAAAGTTTTACCAACACTCACGAACGCGTTTTGAGACACATGAAATGATTTGGCAAATAAGACTCAGCAGTCTTCAAAATGGTTTACATTAACCGAATAGAATCCTATGGGAAACGTCATTAACATTTAACCCGTAGACGCTCAAAATCCAAAATAATAAGTGCCTTTTTATAAGGGACACTTTATAAATGTCATATCCTTGTTCTTACCTAGAGTAAATTTTATCTAAATACGACTTATAAGTATTTTTATATACAGGTATGTACAGAGAACATGTGTTGGGGGAGAATGGTTGTTTTGAACTTAAAACTAAATAATGCAACCCAACCAGTCTTATTATGCCGACTTAACATAAAAAACTGGTTGTAATTGGTGAGCCTCAGAGTGAGAACTCGTAAAACCCCTTCAGATCAAGACACGCGAACTGTCTCGTGTCTCATCTTGGCCCTAGGTAGGTGCCTAGTGCACCGCCTGTCGAGAAGCGTTAAATGGGGTATGGCCTGCACCTAGAGATTCTATAGAATTTTGCCCCCCTCATGGGAGGCGGCATCTATCACGAAATACACCATTATGTGTTTTCAGCTGAACGTGTCTGACGCGACGTGTTGCCCGTTACAGTACACTATAGCTGTTAAAAGAAAAAAAAGAAAAGAGAAAAAAAAATAGAGAATAACCAAAAGAACTAACATAAAATAAAGCGCGGTGAATGCGCTGTATGCCTTGTCTACGTAAGTGACTCGGTTGAGACCACTTACTAGTGACAGAGGACAGATATGGGGAAAAGGGTAGGAACCACTTGCTTACATCATCATTCACTTATCCTGTCGTATCCTTTCTTTTAAATTATCTATCATACTGGGTTGGGTAAGGTGGTTGGTGTTAGGGTGGGAGGGCGCAAGCTTGCTAGGGAATAGGGTGAGGGGTGAGGTTAAGTGAGGTGGAGGTAAAAGAAAGAGAGAGAAGAAAAAAAACCCGACGAACGCGAGGCTGGTTTGCTTCGCGGACGTCTGTGAAAGACCCTAACCTAACTAAGAATTTGTCGAACTGATTTTAACGGATTCGAACAATGTGGAGTGTAGATAAGGCTTATATTTATATGGAGGTTCTACAACCGCCTCCAGCTGTGACGACACAAGAGTGACCGTACACATAAGTTTGAGAGATAAGGCTTTATTTTTGCTACGCAGGATTCTCAACAAACCGTCCTGCGGGATATTTTGAATAAGGCTTGGGCGTTTAACGTGCGTTTCAAAAATACCATAGAAACCGCGCACCGGTGAGTCGATAAGGCTTTAATTTATAACAAAGAACGTTAACTCGACCGCGTTCCATATCGCCCAGGACACACGTGTACCCAATAGTACATTGTGACACAAGCACATTTTTTAAAAGACAAAATATATATATTTTTTTTCAAAGACAACATTTTCCAAGAACAAGACATATACTAAAACTTAAATAAACATACCAAAACGAATCTAACCTAAGTAGTGTGTTGGCATGATTTGTGACCGAACACCTAGATGCGGGATAAGGCTTAGATTTATAACACGGATTCCCACGTAACCGTCCGTGAGCAAGGATAGGGCTTTTTATTTATTAACGTGAATTCCCTTGCCAATACCGTTCACGGGATATTTTTTCAATAAGGCTTTAGATATTAACGTGCGTTCGAAAAATATTCCAAAAAAAACAACCGCGCACGACCGACCCTAACCTAACTATTGGAGTATAGCTTGTTTTACTAAAAAAACTTTTCCAAGAATTACCGTCATCCATGTATCCCTTGACACCTGGCTCCTTTTTAGGGCGTGTGACACAAGATACAATTTAATAGAGAATTTAACCATTTAAAAATTTTGTAACTTATTGTTACTTAAAGTTATTGTTTAAATTTATGACCAAATATATCAAAGAAATGCAAACCAGTTCAACAAAAGTTTTAATTAATTTTTTTTTTTTTTAGTATTTAATAATATCACTCACATGTATTAGGCCTGCCTTGGAACCATCCATGTTGCCCAAAATGTATGTATTTTCAGATTTTTTCTCAAGGACCACAGATTTAATAAAACGAGGGGCTAATTTATTTGAAAAGAATTTAGCGGCGTCCGATTGAACATGGGATCGACGCCAGACTATGTCACCTACATTGAAATGTATCACTGAACGACGAAGGTTGTAGCGTTTGGCATTAGCTTGATATGCTTGAGTCAGGTTCGCTTGGATTTGATGAAAAACGCTTGCCAATGATTTTAAGCTAGTGGTCCATTCGTCGCGACCATCGATAATTAACTCCTCTAATTTAGTGAAATCTGCAAATTTATGGAATCGACCATCGAAGATGAGTTCTCTACCTGTCATTACAAAATTGGGTGAAAACCCATGGGCTAAGCTGACATGGCTATTTAAAGCTGCCTGAATCTTAGGTAAATTTTTAGTCCAGTTTCTATGGTCTGTCTCAACATAAGAAGCAATGGCTAATTCAATGGTACGATTGTGTCTTTCCACTGGATTGTTTTGTGGGAAATAGACACAATTTTTGAAAAATTTAGGGATATTATACCTTTTTAAAAGTGCCTGAAACTCGTTAGAGACGAACTGCACGCCATTATCACTTATCATACAATATGGCACGCCATAGACTAGGAAAATCTCATTTTCAATGAATTTAATTATTGACTTACTATTGGCTTTTCTAAGTGGGCATAACCATACAAATTTGGAGAAAATGTCAACTACAGTAAGCAAGTATGCGTGTCCTGAATAAGACCTCGGCAGAGGACCAATGAGATCGCAACTTAATGTTTGCATTGGAGCGTAGACCTTCTTCTGAAATAACATTTTACCATGGGGTAGCTGATTATTAGCTTTAAATGCCAAACAAACTTCACACGAACTTAAGATTGATTTGATTGAAGGAAACATGTTGGGCCAGTAATAATTCAGTTGTAACTTTTTAAAACATTTAAATGGGCCAAGGTGTGCCGATAGAGGGCTCTCGTGAGTAGCAGTTACTAGCTGTTTAATATGGTCAGCGGGAATAACTTCTTTCCATGAAAATGAATTTAAAAGATTGAATTTAGGTTTGCAAAAACGAAAGAGCTTATCGTCTTCCAACCTAAAGTTCGGGTAACTAGCGGGTGATTTTTGTATACTATTTTTTATTTTCAAAAACCACTCATCAGTTATAGGAACGTTTGGGTTGGATGAGTTTACACTTTCGATCTTAATACGTGACAACGCGTCCGGGACAACATGGAGTTTGCCTTTCTTGTGGACGATATCAAAGGAGAATTGCGAGAGCCTAGTAGACCAACGGGCGAGCCTGCCCGTGGGGTTCTCGAGTTTATATAACCATTTCAAGCTTTCATGGTCAGTCACAATCGTGAAATGAGTTCCTTCTAGGTAATGTCTAAAATGTGTGGTAGCTTCCACAATACTAAGTAATTCCCTTTCGGTGGTAGAAAAACCTTGCTCTTGTTTTGTTAGCGTTCTCGAATAGTAAGCTACGGGGTGTTCCTGAAAATTTGCGTCCTTTTGTACAACTGCTGAACCAATTCCCACTAAACTTGCATCACAGTGGAGGAAAAAGGGGGCTTCAAAATTGGGAACACATAAAACTGGGGCTGAAGTGAGGGCGGATTTTAATTTTACGAAGGCTGCCTCTGCCTCAGGTGTCCAATTAAATTTTGAATATTTTTCAGAGATGGAACTTGTGAGATTGGACAGGGGCGCCGCAATAGTAGAGAAATTTTTGATGAAACGGCGGTAGTAGGAAGCTAGTCCTAAGAAACTGCGTACATCTTTGACACATTTGGGTGTTGGAAAGTTTTTCACTGCCTCCACTTTGGCTGGGTCAGTCTTTAAGCCGAACTCGTTTATAACGTAACCAAGATATTTCAGCTCAGATTTTAGAAATTCACACTTCTTTAGGTTAACTGTTAGGTTAGCGAAATGTAAACGTTCGTAAACTTTGTCAAGGTAAGAAATATGGTCTGCAAAATTGTTGGAAATTATAATTAGGTCGTCTAGATAACCAAACACATGGTCATCGAATTCTGCACCTGGTAGTAACGCATCGACCAGGCGCTGTAAATTCTGGGGTGCGTTAGATAGCCCAAAAGGGACCACCTTAAATTGTAATAAGCCTCGGCCCTGTGAGATAATCGCTGTCTTTTCCTTAGCCGATTCTGCCAGAGGGAGCTGAAGAAATGCCTTAGATAAGTCAATGGAAGAAATATATTTTGCGTCCTTTAAATTATCAAGAATGTTATCTATGCGAGGGAGAGGATAACTACATTTTTTTGTAACAGCGTTTAGTTTACGAGAGTCCATGCAAAGGCGGAAGGAGTTGTCCTTCTTGGGTACTACTAACACAGGACTGGCCCAGGGTGACGATGATGGTTCCAGAACATCCAAGTCTATCATTTCATCTATTAATTGGTCCACTAACTTTTGTTTGTAGGGTGACATGCGATAGAACCTTTGTTTGATTGGAGGACCTTCCGTATCAATTTCATATTCAAGAAGATGCGTTCGACCTAGGCCACATTTTTCAAAAGATATGGACTCAAACTTTTCTATCGTTTTATTTAATATTAATTGTTCATCTGGAGAAAGTTTACAATTACTCGAGTTAGAAATAGAATGCAGCTGTTGCGCGTTAGAAACAGAATGCGGGGGCTGTGCGCTCTGAGCGTGATGTGTGGCATTGAGCGCTCCGGAAGAAGGCTTGGTTTCACCGACCGACGCGAGCGGCACGTACGTAGGGAGGGTGGGCGGGGGAGAATTCGGCCGATACGCTTTGCGTTCTAAGACATCTATTGACTCTTGCACAGAAGCGACGGCTATTTTGCGGGCCGACTTAATGTCCGGGTTATTATTAGACGGAATGTCGTCCAAAGCTAACAATAACTTAGTAAGTGATTCATCCAACAACTTATAATGTTTGCTCGAACGGGGGCTGTTAAAGCTAGAAATTTTACTTTTAATGATATCTAAGCTGGAAATAATATCTTTAATTTTTTTAATGGCCCCATCAATGTTTAATGAAGAAATCTGAAATTCTGACGGAATGGAGAAAGTGATTTTTTTATTTATACAGCCGGAAATTTTTTTTGATAGACCGGACTTTTCCCAAAATTCTGTGCCTAAAATGCAATCAGATTTAATTTCTGGAATAACTTCAAAAGTAAGTGGAATTTCAATGCCGTCGACCACGATATTGCAATGGATTGAGCCTGGACTAAATTGTTTAGTCCCGTCTGCCGTAGAGGCGGAACAAATTTTGGACTTGTCTAAAGTATATCCCATATTCAGTATTTCAAGATGTGAATTATTACCAAACACATTTATCTCGGCTCCACTATCTAATAGAGCTGTAAAATCCTTATTATTTAACTTGAAATGAACGTAAGGCCTCCTATCGCCATGTTGGTTTGATAGCACCGGGCTAACTTTCGGAAAGTCATGAACAAATTTTAACCAGTCATGCCATTCTTCCGAGGAGGTATAAGTCGCCGGTGCGTTTACCCGTTTTTTGTATGAGAAGCGGAAGATTGAGGGGGAGATGGGGGGGCCTCGATCGCTCGAATATTGTTATGCGGCAGCTCGCGCGCGCTATCGGCGTAGTTCGATGAGTGAAAGTGAGTCGCCGGGGGGTGACTCGCGTTCGGAAAATAAGGTCGGTATTGCTGACCCCTAGGGCGGTAAGAGTTATTGTATTGGCCTGAATAGACTGGCCTAAAACGAGGATATTGACCGCCATTAAAATTGTTATTGTTGGCGTTGTTAATATAAGTTGGAGGATTCTGTTGCCTAACACTAAATTGGCCTGCATTATTGTTATACCACGGCGGGTATTGTTGTCCGCTGCGTTGGTGTGACGCTTCAGCACGAGATGTGAACCGAGAGTGGGGCTGAGGCGTAGACCTCGAATTTTGGTTACCTTTCGCGGCACATGTGGGACAATTTTTGGACGTGACATTTAGCTTGCCGCAGTCAAAGCAGATAGGTATTAAAATATTCGGGCAGTTTTTAAAAGAATGGCCCGTATTTTTACATTTGAGACAAGCGTTTGCGTTTGAAGTCGACACTGTCTCGGCTTTAGGAATATAACTGTTAACTTTGGACACCTCTGATTTGATATTACTGAAGGGGGCCTCATTATTAAAACGTTCAATTTTCTTACCATACGCCAGAAGGTCGCAAGTATTTTTAATCGTACCGTAAATCAGACATTGATTGTACTTAGGTAACATATTTCGTTTTATTATTTCGAAAAGCATGATATCGGAAATTTGACCCTTGATTTTATTTGCCAAATCATTCACATCTGTTACAAAATCTGACAACTTCTGGTTAGGTTTTTGTTTTAACGAGCGAATACGGGATTCCGTGTCGAAAACGTAGTCGATATTATCGTACTCCTCTAACAAGGCTTTCTTAAGCTGGTCCCAATTCGCAACTCCATCCCTCACGGTACGGAACCATTTCAAAGCAGTGCCCGACAACAAATCAATGAAACATCTCAGTACGATGTCATAGTTAGATTTCCGCGCATAAGTAAGCTCTTCGACACGGGCAATGAATTCACGTACATCTGTTTCACCACTATATTTTAGATTCCAGGACGATAAGTTGTAGTAATGTTTGTTGAACACACAATTTTCGTGGAGACCTTCTGGTTTTACCACGGTACTTGAAGATGACTGGTTGGAATCGTTATCCAAGGAAAAAAAACTGGGTCCATAATCACCACCACTACGTGTTACAACATTAACCTCCGACTGTGAGTTTATGGATTGATTGTCATACATCATTAATTGGTCCTCTGGCATGTCAATGCACACGGAATGGTCCTGGCTTTCCATTTTGTAGTACCTATAATAACTTACTTAAAATGAGTTAAAAAAAAATTACGTAAATTTCCGTTAACGCGACACGCGACTAGATCGAACGAGACGAAAGTCTGATAACTACAGATTAAGGTTTGTTTTAACGAGTGATTAACAATAAGCACGTAGTTAACCTGACTTCCAAATATAACCTACGTGTTCAACGCAAGAGAATAAAGCGAGAAGAAAAAAAATTTCACACACGTTATTTACACACACAATACATAAGCATCAAGAACACATAAAATTATACACTTAAATGAAACAGCACATTTCAGTTTTTTATATTTCGTTGTTTCATACTAACCCAAGAAGTTCCGGATCGCGGGACTGGCCGGTCGCGTGCTCACGTGCTCGCGATTTGTCCACGCGCAACGTGCTATAAGCTATATTTATAAGAAATGAGAGAAAGACAAAGAATATGCTCTGCTCTCGGCTTCCAATATATGATGACCTAAAAACCTAAGGAAACAGTGCACACCTATAAGAGCGAGAGTTACCGCCTTCGTGCGCTATTGCAAGACTCGATATTCTAAAATGAAATAACGTGCGTAAGTACCTATATACCTATTACGTTGGTGGACACAACTCGTTATTGACACATTTAATATTCAGTTTTGTTAATTCGCTATTTGCTTACCGTCAGGGCTGAAATGGAGAGTTAATTTGTAGTGTATAAAACAAGTGAGGCGTACCATAATAAAATAAATATAATTAATATATACAAATAGGAAATTAAAATAAACCAGTTCGGGTGCCAATTGTAGCCTTGTTAATTTAAAGGGTGTGATGCATTAGAAGAAATGAGTAAGTAGGAGTGGTTGCCACGGACAGACCGACAGACATATATAGGGTTTCAAGGGCCCAGGGATCTTCCGGTGGTTCGTTGTAATTTAATTAGGCTACAAGATATCCAGGTGGTTACGCCGGTGTATAAAGTGTGATGTGTAGAGGAGGGATCTCATGAATGTACTTGGTGGCAGCTCTGCAGCGTGTGGGGGAGGCTGTTCACAGGTTGGGAATGGGTGAATTTGTAGGGAATCGATGAATAGCGAATTAACAGACTACAGTAGGTACAAAAAAAGATGTAATAAATTATAGACCATTTGAGGCACAAAACACAAACAGACAATCAAAAATACACCCTGGCATTGTCCTATTTAAGACACCTACAAATTAAGAAAATTGGGCTGTGGCGATCTAACCATCTACCTAAAATAGCCTATATTTAGAAGCACAAAGAAGACTATAAATAATTAACAATCAAGGCGGTGTTCTAACACGGCCTTAGCCTAACCTAATATCCAAATGGCCGGGGTTCCATGCCGGGAGCTCGGGGTGGGTCCGGGGTCGTGCGTAGTCGAATGGGCGGTGTTCTGCTTCAATGGGTGGTCCTGATAGACGCTCTTTGCGGTTTCATCGTAGATTTCTACGGGGGGGGCTGGCGTTAGAGTATAGGTACCGTGCGGGGATCCAGCAGGCGTACGGCGACGCTGTGGTGGTGGGTCTACGTGTTGAAGATGTCGGACCGGCGACTGTGACAGGGCACGGCGGAAGCTGTGGCTGCTGGTCCACGGGCTGAAGACATCGGAAGGCGTGGGTGTGGCCTCGAAGTAGATCACGCCCGGCTGCTCACACGGATACGGAACACGGCGGCACGGCGGGCGCGCCGATATTCGCGAAGGGTGGTACGCGGACAGCTCAACCAACTTTTGGGAGCGAAAGTTTTCACATTTTGTTCATGTCGCCTGACTCCGCGGCCTCGGGACCCGCACTCGTCGGAGCACGTGGCGCGACCGTGCGTCTCAAGGTGCTGCCCGCTTCTGCCCGTGTCCCGCGGGCGGCGCGGCGGAGGATTGCCGCGTGTTTCGACATTCCCAATCGGCGTCGCTAAGGCCCCAGTGGCGAGATCCGGTGCAGCATCTCGCTTGCACCTTGCTGGGAGCGCTGCTGTTGCGTCCTTGTCTTGTGTCTAACGAATTTAACTCAAACGGCGCTGTTTGTGCACCAGTGCCGAGATCCGGTGCAGCATCTCGCTCGCACCTTGCTGGGAGCGATGCCGTTGCGTCCTTGTCTCGCACTCAATGCAAAAAGATAATCTCGCCCCTGGTATCGTTACGTCATAAGGCGGCGCGGCGCGGCGCGGCGCGGCGGACGCTACAATATACACGTGCAAGTTCTATTAAACTAAATAAAATATATTTATACATTAATTATTTACATTTATTGCACTTGTTGTTGCTAAATTCTAAATTGTCATGATTCTAAGTCAATAATTTTGGATTCTTCTACACACATACCTGTATCCATAATGTAAATGTATACATACGTTTACTACAATTTTACAAAGATATATAATGACTAGAACTGTTTAACAACAGATTTAATATCCAGTGATATGGGTAACATAGTAAAATTGACTGGTTCTATGCAAACTAACTCGAGAACAAACTTGTCATCAGAGTGGTCAGTCTGAGTTCTCACCTAAATTGGCGTTTACGGCAAACCGATCAACTGGCGTTTTCTCCAAACTCCATACACGTTTTTACTAGATATTCTGTGGTTTTACTTCTTCAATCTGTTAAAGTCAAACGCGGACTTCCGATTTGTATGAAAACGCGGAGTGGACGTAAACGGCAACGTCGACGTATTTACGGCAACGTTGAGTAAGCTGTCAAATCAAGCTCGGACTCGCAAATGTTAGTTCGCTTAACGCCCGCTGCGCGCGCTCTACAATGTCTCCATACATTTGAAAACGCCAGTCGATCGGTTTGCCGTAACGCCAATTTAGGTTACAACTTAGACTACCGGCTCTCCAGTAGCACTGATTGTATCGTCTCGATCGATTCTCTATTCCAGCTGCTTATTGTAGGTGTCGCATGAGCATACTCACCTTAGAAATGTCAGAACTGTCATTTCTGTCAAGTTTTATTTACGAGGTTTTAGATGCAAGATGTACTCCATGGTGCAGTTAGAATGAGGTTTGGAGGAAAATCAGAGCTTCAAACGAATTTTAATTTAATAGAGCGGCACAAGTTTGAAATGAAATTTTATTAATTTACGCTATTGTGATATTTTCTTTCCCACGACTTCATTTGATTAGCATAATTTAGAACAAATATTTTTCAGAATAATAACGAAAAAAATTAGTCACTTGAATTACGTAGGTTGAGTAAATAAAACATTAAAATATTATATATCCTGTATGGTATCTGACAGCTTTGACAGATCTTTTAGGTGAGCTCGCATAGACGCCACCTGTCGTGATATATAGGCAGTTTCTTCCCAATTCGTGGTATTTTATGTAAAAGTGGCTACGCCGCCGTCACCACGCCAACGTGTTTCGCTTACTACTCCCGCCCTATGCCTATACTTGAGGCTGTGGCCTGAAGAGGCTGTGTCTAGTGCAGGACGGCGGGCGCGCGCGGCAGCGGCGGAGCGGCGCACGCGACGCAGCCTTCGGTCTCCACGGCTGAAACATTGCACCAGCGTTACACCACAGAATATCTATAGGATTACATCCAGTAGCTCAACTCCATACAAAGTTCGCCATCGCTCGTATGGGCTGTCAGCTAGTTTCGCGGTGCTGTCTCCAATGGTCTTTCGAGGTGATCTTTTTAAAAGTAACAGGGGGTCCATTCAGGGAAAGAGTGAATTCGAATTCGTCACTAAATATCAACTCACATTTTTAAATAGTAATGTTTCCACACTTCTTGAACATCATTACAGTTAGATAAAAATCTGGTCCGTCCCGTAAATACGTCGGGAGTATAAATAACGGTTCCGGTATTTAAATAATAATATATTTGCCAGCTATTTTTAGGTTAACTCACTCCCGAACTCGAACCCACCCTTATCTGAATGGACCCCCAGAACCATCAGGGCTACACCAATATTTAAGTGACAACTCGATGGAGGGAAGGTATTTATCTGAAAAATTGCCTGAGTTGAGCTACTGCTGCAGCACAGCCATTAGTATATATCTACTGTAGTTACACTCTCGGTTATGGCTATTCGTTGCGACAAGGCTTGGATCAAGATCACAAAAATTGGATGTTTTTATAAAAACCGGCCAAGTGCGAGTCGGACTCGCGCACGAAGGGTTCCGTACCATCGTATATTTAAGGAAATTACGGAACCACGGTTGTTCCTTCTGAACTTCGCCTCTACCCGCTTTTACCCTTATTCCCGAAGGAATTAGGTGACATGCCAGGATCTTCTATTTACGACCACGGCTGCATTTAACTGTATGGAAAACATGGACAATTTATTATTGCCGTTTCGACCATAGGTATTATCATCTCATGCGATGGTATCAATCGTAGGAAAAGGGCACCTATAGTTTAACATGGATCCAAACATCTCCCAACAAACTCGCATTCGTAACGAAATTCATTTATCCAATTCTGAAAAAGAAAGAAAGTGATTCATAAACGGGGCGGGGATTTAAACCCGCTTCAAACATTTCCAATGCTGAATGTAACGATGAATATAAAAAAATAATCATTAAATTGTTTTTTTTTTTGTTCACAATAGAAAAAAAAATTTTTTTTTGTTAAAAGAGAGGAACTTCAATCAAGAATTGATACATGAAGAATAATGTAACTTAAGCAACGTGGTTTTTTTTTTATAATATGCATGACATAGCCTTTTTAAAAAAAATAACAACAGTCGTCTCGATATGACAAATGATCAGATTCTGAATGTGTTATGTGAAATCAACATAAATGTGGCTCCAAAAAACATCTACCTTTAATTATAATCATATCATGTACATAAATGTGGCTCCAAAAATCATCTACCCTTAATTATAATCATATCATGAACATAATTGTATCATTTTGAAGCCCTTAAAATATCCAGGGTGGTTTGGTTACCATGATAAATCATTCGCTAGGTGCATAGCAGGTTAACAGGCAAAGGAGGCGAAATGAGGCCCGAGTGCACGAAAGGACAACAATCAAAATCAACGTCAACTCCAAGGGGTTCACTAAAAGTGACGTGTTTGAATATTGATTAACTCATCCGTCCCTTCGTGCAATCGGGGCTAAGTTTAACGTTTAGTTGAATTTCGTACCATGCCAACTGGTAAATTTTAGTTGACTTGACCGAATAACTCAATACCTACCAGCGAATGGTATGTTTTGCTGGTTCGGTTCCAGCCTTGCATTATATTCGTAAAGTAGTTCTTTTTACTGGGTTCTTTCTTTAATTAAAGTGTCCTTGCTTCACGGTCGATTATACGTACATACAAATCACATTCCTTGGAAAAAGATATTTCCTTCTTTTTTGTTTCTTATTTTTATAATGATAGTAATTATTCATTGTTTAGCCTTGAAAGTACCTTACAGTAGGTTTGTAGGTTACCAGGTTTGCCGGTTCCATAAAAGAAACTAACGTTGAAACTGAAAAAGCAACAAGTAATAAAAATATATGTATTTGAAAAATATGTTTTTAAATTTTTCTATAACTCTTTCCTTCATCGATTTGTGATTTCCCACCATACATTTGTATGTGGATAAAAAATTGTTACACATAAATGGATATATACGATAATATATCACTTATTGTTAATGGTGTTTAGGCCAAAAACGTACTTTGCGTTTTTTTAAACAGAAAATGTATATAAACATTTTACGATAAATGTTTTTGCCTACCTACCGATCGAAGCGATTGATAAAGCATTTTGAAAGCAAAAACACAATTTCATTTCATTTATTTATTCTACTTCTCGTAGTCAAACTACACTAAGGGCCTAGTGCACGAAAGCACAAAAAAAAAAAATCAAAATCAATGTACGATTAAACACGTCACTTTGTATAGACAGTATGGAAGGAACTCTATGCGGTTCACTAAAAGTGACGTGTTTGAACACTGATTAACTCATCCGTCTCTTCGTGCAACCGGGGCTAAGTCATGTCACAATTTGATTGATCCGCGGATTCGATCAACCAGTGAAGAAGAACCCGCAAAGAAACTTCATACTTGCAATGTCATACTTGCAATATTTATGTATGTTACTTGTTATGTTAACCCGCAAATATTGCGGCTTGTAGCCTAGCGTACCAGAGGTCTGGGTTCAATTCCGACATGCACCACTGTCTTTCTCATTCCGAGTTCGATAAGTGCATTTCGTCAAGAATGCGAGCTGCTCCATGGTTCGGAATCCATGTAAAACTGTAGGTTTCCCCCCTTCCGCTACAAGATGGTAGGGTTTAAGCCGGCCCGGGTTGGTACCATCGCATTGCATGAAAAGATGGTCGCGGCAATAAAAAATTTTCCGTGTTTTCCAATAAAAGGGAAGGTCCTGGCATGGCACCTAATTCCTTAGGGAATCAGGTGTATTAGGCTAATATCATAACGGTAGTTGTGTGGTATTAGCCATCCATGTCTGGTCGCATAAAAAAAAAGGCTTAGATATTTTTTGCAAAGCTTCTCCGTTCCATTACAGCAATAATGTAATCTTTCTAAAAATGCAATATTAGGTACGTTCAAAATATGTAGAGAGAGATTTTTCCATCCAGTTTAACGTAGCCGTGCAGCATAAGTAAGGTCCCGGCATGGCACCTAGTTCTCATGTGGTGAGTTGGGCGAATATCATGTCAATAGGTATTGTATTGGGTTCCATATACAGGTACTTACTAAAAAAACCATATACTATTTGTATATTTCATAAAAGCCAATAAAAAATGTACTGATTTGACATGTATTTGTATGTAAATATTAAGTATATAATTTTATTTACAAATAAGTTAAAGTTATGCTATACGTTTGCTTTGTTTATTTTAAAAATATATGCTTTTAAATATATTCTTATGTTCTATCATATTCAATCTTTAATTTGCATATGGCGTTAATACCTACACACCGACTTCATGAATTATTGACGAAGCAAGCGAACATCGCGCGTGCATAGAAGACGCCGCGCCAAGCGCCACACCTAACAAGACATCGCCGAAGAATGGTCCGCGACCAACTGTCTAGCTATCACGGTTTCTGAGATACAGCCCTGTGACAGACGGACAGACGGACGGACGGACGGACGGACGGACGGACGGACAGCGGAGGCTTAGTAATAGGGTTCCGTTTTCACCCTTTGGGTACGGAACCCTAAAAAAAGGGATATGGGCTGTGCTGAAAAACTAAAGGTACTCAGAAAAACTTGCGAAACCACGCTCAACGAGGCGCCATACCAGCGCATTTGCGGACTGTGGCTAAACTTTTTTTATTTAAGTGGACATGGTACGCTAAGACCAGACCGACCGTCATGATAATAGCCTTACACACCACATGGGAACTAGATGCCATGCCAGGACCATCCTTATATTGATCGGGTACATTGAGATGAATGGAAAACACGGACATATTTTATTGCCGCTTCGATCATCGTTCATTCACTGCGATGGCACCAACCCGGGCGGGAATAACCTTGCCACCTGGTGACTGAGGAAGGGGATCTAATTTTACGCAGAATCCGAACCACGGCCAGCTTCATCGGTTGAAAACGGTCTCCCATCTAGAATCGCGCTCAGAATTGCCTCACCAAGCTTAACGAGATATCGACATGGTTTAAATTAAGTTTGAAGATTTCCAGGTTATAGGTTTGAGGAAAGACACCCGCCGGCAGAGCGGCTCGTAGCCTAGTGGCGCGGGGACTGGCCTAGCGTACCAGAGGTTTAGGTTCAATTTCTCGCCCCGACGTGCATGACCACTTTATTTCTCTCTCTGTGTTCGATAAGTGCATTTCGTCACGAATGCGAGCTGCTCGATGGTTCGGAACCCATGTAAAACTGTAAGTCCCCTTCCCCTACTAAATGGTTAGCACCACACAACTAACGTTATGGTAATAACCCAATATACCACATTCCCGAAGGAATTAGGTGCCATGCCAGGACCTTCCCTTTATGAGCACGGCTACATTTAACTGGATGAAAAACACGGACAATGTTTCATCGCCGCTTCGACCATCATTTCATCCAATGCGATGGTACCAACCCGGACGGGCTTAAACCCTACCACCTAGTAGAGGAAGGGGACCTACAGTTTTACATGGGTTTCGAACAATGGAGAAGCTCGCATTCGTGACGAAATGCACTTATCGAACTCTGAAAGAGAAAGACAGTGGTGCATGTCGGAATTGAACCCAGGCCTCTGGTACGCTAGGCCAGTCCCGCGCCAATAGGCTACGAGCCGCACAAGACCCTTTTCTTTTCTTCTCTCTTCTGTGTCTTATCCCAATACCTGGCTACACATGGCAAGTGTGTCAGACAAGGTTCAGGAAATCTGTGTCAGTTTACTTAAGAGTAATTATCGTTATTGAACCGACCCAAATACACCGCCCCCCCCTACCGCCCCTCAGACCTCCTTGGAAGGCTCGACCAAGGGGATTATCCTCTTATGTAAGAAAATGCCGGAAAAGCGAGTGAAGATGAGTAATTTCCGAAAGAATTTTGGACGGTATAAGTTTTGGACCTTGTGCTTTTTGGACTTTATGATGCGTCCCCCTTCGGAAAAGCGAGTGAAGATGAGTAATTTTCGTAAGTATTTTGGACGGTATAAGTTTTGGACCTTGTGCTTTTTGGACTTTATGATGCGTCCCCCTTCGGAAAAGCGAGTGAAGATGAGTAATTTCCGTAAGTATTTTGGACGGTATAAGTTTTGGACCTTGTGCTTTTTGGACTTTATGATGCGTCCCCCTTATAATATAGTTTTTGGGCAATGTGTTATTTTTCGCGCGTTTCATACAATAACTTTGGATGTGGCATACTCAACGATTAAAAAAAAAAATCTTAAAAAGATTAGTCATCAGACACAGCTTGTTTCAAGAAGATTTATAATCAATTTGGTTTTTGTTAGATTTTTGACTACAGCGGTCGTGGTTTACTTTTAGCTATAAGTCGTTTTGTAATTAAAATTTTCGTAAATGTTACCAAATCAAACACTAAGCGCTCCTTATCACGGAGCCTGTTTTATTTGAAACAGAGAAGGTCCCACAGCGCAATAGCACGGTTTTGTACCGTGCCCGCGAGTAAGTAAGTCCCGCCGGGAAGGGCCGCCTTAACCGTCCATGTTCACTTCCATAACAAGTTCGAGTCGGACTCGCACACGATGGGTTCCGTACCATCGAACAAAAAAAATCACGTTTTTTGGTATGGGAGCCCCCTTTAATTTAAATTATTTTATAGTCTTACCTATTTGTTGTTATAGCGGCAAAATAAATACACAATCTGTGAAAATTTCAGCTGTCTATCTGTTACGGTTACTGAGATACAGACCTGTGACAGCCGGACGGACGGACGGACGGACGGACGGACAGCGGAGGCTTAGTAATAGGGTTCCGTTTTCACCCTTTGGGTACGGAACCCTAAAAACACTTGGCACATAAGCGTTTCTGTCTGACTCACGTCACAAGCTATATTGTACGGACTGTAGGTAAGGCAGAAAGTTCACCGCCTCCCCCCTCGTTGCCACGAGCAACCGCCGCCCCTCCGCCACCCGCCGCCTCCAGCGTAATCCGCTATAATTGGTGTAGTTAGGTAGAAATAATTAATTCAGGCATCTCATTAAATACTGCCGAGCTGCGAATCTCTCCACTCGCAACACTGGAGAGTCTCCACTCGGCATTGGAGTGGCTTTACGCTTTGAGATTCCATTGAGATTGTAACCGTTTGATGTTACTTAGTGCCGATATGTGTATGGGTTTTTTTCACAGTACCTTGTCATATTTTTAGAAATATTTGTATTATGTTTGCCACAGAAGAGAAAATGAAGTAGAAGTGTCTTGTGGGTTTTACCCGGAAGCCGCCGGGCGTCGTGTGACACACACAGCGAGCATGGCTGCAGCGGGCTAGCCACTTTAAGGTGGCGCAACCCGGCGGGCCTAACTCATTCGCGGGCACGGTACAAAACCGTGCTGTTGCGCTCTGGGACCTTCTCTGTTTTAAAGAATAAGACAGGGTCCGTGATGAGGAAAATGCAACATGTCCACAAAAAAGACAATGTGCATAGCGTATGATTTGGTAAGATTTACGAAAATATTAATTTCAAAACGACTTCTAGCTAAAAGTAAACCACGACCGCTGTAGTCAAAAATCTAACAAAAACCAAATAGGTTATAAATCTTTATTAAATAAGCTATGTCTGATGACTAATCTTTTTAAGGTGGTCTTACTTCATCATTGCGTAATCCACATCCAAAGTTATTGTATAAAATGCGCGAAAAACTCGAACTTTCGGACCTTATAACTTAGAAACCAAATACAATTTTACAATGCCCTTGGTCATCAGACATCTAGTTCGATCAAATAAAGCTATTATGAGCAAAATTTTGGATCTATGACAAGAAATATGGGCGTGATCTTCTTTCCCCTTTTGTATGGGGAGATGAGCGGGATGGGCCACCTTAAGTTGGGCCTTCCCGCTCAACTCCCCATACAAACGTGGAAAGAAGATCATGCCCATATTTCTTGTCAGAGATCGAACATTTTGTTCAAAATAGCTTTATTTCATCCAACTAGATGTCTGATGAACGTTTGCATTGTAAAATTGTGTTTGGTTTCTAAGATACAAGGTCCGAAAGTTCGATGTTTTTTGCTTTGTGGACATGTTGCATCTTCCTCATCACGGAGCCTGTCTTTTTCTTTGAAACAGAGAAGATCCCAGAGCGCAATAGCACGGTTTTGCACCGTGCCCGCGGATGAGTTAGCCCCGTCGAGACATTGGAAAAAAGTGGTCTTTTACATTCATTTTAGATTTTTTTTACTGTAAAATACAATTATTTACAAAAAAAACATACACATACATACATCTGGACATAGAATGAAGCTTTCTCAAATGATTAAAGCATGACAACTTTAAGGGGCAGGGAACCGTTTCATTTTTTTTGTTGTTTTTTATTATTATAACGTATTTTTTTGTGTTCAATCTTGTACAGAACCCTTCCACAGCACTTGCCCGGTTTTTAATGTCTTTCTCTATTTTTTAATCACTTGTATACTAACTATCTTATCTAATCAAACGTTACAATGTTATCAAAAACATGCTCTCCATAAGTAATTATTCTTGTAACCATTTGGACCTATACATAGGTCTATGTGATATACATCTTTATACTTGTAATTTTTAGGGTTCCGTACCCAAAGGGTGAAAACGGAACCCTATTACTAAGCCTCCGCTGTCCGTCCGTCCGTCCGTCCGTCCGTCCGTCCGTCTTTCCGTCTGTCACAGGGCTGTATCTCAGAAACCGTGATAGCTAGACAGTTGGAATTTTCACAGAGTGTGTATTTCCCTTGCCGCTAGAACAACAAATCATAGACATTACGAAATAGTTAGAATTAAAGGGGGTCCCCATACAACATACGTCTATATTGTCTATCCCGCTCGCACCCACTTCGCTGAGCCCGGCGTATGGCCCCCGCGCCGCGACGCGCGCGCCGCCTCCCCGCACGCCAGTCTGCTCGATAGTCTTCTCGCTCACACGTGCTAGACTTTATACACGCTGCGCGCGCATCTAGGTCTATGACTACTTTATATAGATGAACGCTCGCCTCGCGTCGGCAGTTGGTCGCGGACCATTCTTCTTGTTCGGTGGGGCGTTCGGCGCGGCGTCTTCTATGCACGCGCGATGTATTTACGATGCTTCGTCAATAATTCATGAAGTCGGTGTGTAGGTATTAACGCCATATGCAAATTAGAGATTGAATTTGATACAACATAAGAATATATTAAAAAACATACATTTTTTTAATATACAAAGCAAACGTATAGCATAGCTTTAACTAATTTGTAAATAAAATTATATAATATTTAAATACAAATACATGTCAAATCAGTACATTTTTGATTGGCTTTTATGAAATATACAAATAGTATATGGTTTTTTTAGTAAGTACCTGTATATGGATCGCAATACAACACCTATTGATTAACATGATATCCGCCCAACTCACCACATGAGAACTAGGTGCCATGCCAGGACCTTACTTATGCTGCACGGCTACGTTGAACTGGATGGAAAAATCTCTCTTTACATATTTTGAACGTACCTAATATTGAATTTTTAGAAACATCACATTATTGCTGTAATGGAACAGAGAAGCTTTGTAAAAAATATCTAAGCTATTTTTTATGCGACCAGACATGGATGGCTAATACCACACAACTACCGTTATGATATTAGCCCAATACACTTGATTCCCTAAGGAATTAGGTGCCATGCCAGGACCTTCCCTTTTATGAGCGAGGCTCCATTGAACTGGATGGAAAACACGGACAATCTTTTATTGCCGCTTCGACCATCTTTTCATCCAATGCGATGGTACCAACCCGGGCGGGCTTAAACCCTACCATCTTGTAGGGGAAAGGGACCTACAGTTTTACATGGATTCCGAACCATGGAGCATTCTGGACGAAATGCACTTATCGAACTCGGAATGAGAAAGACAGTGGTGCATGTCGGAATTAAACCCAGACCTCTGGTACGCTAGGCCAGTCCCCGCGCCACTAGGCTACAACGAGGGCTACAAGCCGCAATATTTGCGGGTTAACATAACAAGTACCATACATAAATATTGCAAGTATGACATTGCAAGTATGAAGTTTCTTTGCGGGTTCTTCTTCACTGGTTGATCGAATCCGCGGATCAATCAAATTGTGACATGACTTAGCCCCGGTTGCACGAAGAGACGGCCGAGTTAATCAATGTTCAAACACGTCACTTTTAGTGAACCGCATAGAGTTCCTTCCATACTGTCTGTACAAAGTGACGTGTTTAATCGTACATTGATGTTGATTTTAATTTTTTGTCCTTTCGTGCACTCGGCCCTTAGTGTAGTTTGACTACCAGAAGTAGAATAAATAAATGAAATAAAATTGTGTTTAGCTTTCAAAATGCTTTATCAATCACTTCAATGGGTAGGTAGGCAAAAACAATTATCGTAAAATGTTTATATACATTTTCTGTTTAAAAAAAACGCAAAGGACGTTTTTGGCCTAGAGACCATTAACAATAAGTGATATATTATCGTATATATCCACTTATGTGTAACAATTTTCTATCCGCATGCAAGTCTATGGTGGGAAATCACAAACCGATGAAGGAAAGAGTTATAGAAACATTAAAAAACATATTTTTCAAATACATATATTTTTATTACTGCTTTTTCAGTTTAAACGTTAGTTTTTTATGGAACCAGTAAACCTGTTAACCTACAAACCTACTATAAGGTACTTTCAAGGCTAAACAATGAATCATTACTATCATTATAAAAATAAGAAACAAAAAAGAAGGACATATCTTTTTCCAACGAATGTGATTTGTATGTACGTATAATCGACCGTGAAGCAAAGACACTTTAATTAAAGAAAGAACCCAGTAAAAAGAACTACTTTACGAATATAATGCAAGGCTGGAACCGAACCAGCAAAACATACCATTCGCTGGTAGGTAAAATATACCAGTTGGCATGGTACGAAATTAAACTAAACGTCAAACTTAGCCCCGATTGCACGAAAGGACGGCTGAGTTAATCAATGTTCAAACACGTCACTTTTAGTAAACCCCTTGGAGTTGACGTTGATTTTGATTTTTTGTCCTTTCGTGCACTCGGCCCTCATTTTGCCTCCTTTGCCTATTCACCTGCTATGCACCTAGCGAATGATTTATCATGGTAACCAAACCACCCTGGATATTTGAAGGGCTTCAAAATGATACAATTATGTTCATGATATGATTACGAGTATATTAAGGGTAGATGTTTTTTGGAGACACATTTATGTTGTCATATCGAGACGACTGTTGTTAATTTTTTTGAAATAGGCTTTGTAATGCATATTGTAAAAATAAATATTTTTCCACGTTGCTTAAGTTACATTATTCTTCATGTATTTCTCGATTGAAGTTCCTCTCTTTTAATAAAAAAAAAAATATATATTTTTTTTGTAATGAGAACAAAAAATAAACAATTTAATGATATTTTTTATATTCATCGTTACATTCAGCATTGGATGTTTGTAGCGGGTTCAAATCCCCGCCCCGTTTATGAATCACTTTCTTTCTTTTTCAGAATTGGATAAATGAATTTCGTTACGAATGCGAGTTTGTTGGGAGATGTTTGGATCCATGTCAAACTATAGGTGCCCTTTCCCTACGATTGGTACCATCGCATGAGATGATAATACCTATGGTTGAAACGGCAATAATAAATTGTCCATGTTTTCCATACAGTTCAATGTAGCCGTGGTCGTAAATAGAAGATCCTGGCATGTCACCTAATTACTTCGGAAATGAGGGTAATAGCGGGTAGAGGCGAAGTTCAGAAGGCACAACCGAGGTTCCGTAATTTCCTTAAATATACGATGGTACGGAACCCTTCGTGCGCGAGTCCGACTCGCACTTGGCCGGTTTTTGTATTACTGTTTGTTAGATAAAAAAATTTTACAGACTAAATGATCGGGGCAATAATTTAACTGACTAGCAGCGGTGGCGGCGCCGGCGTGCAGGTAGTAGCGCAGGCGGTGCACGTCGAGATCGAACTAGAGGTCCAAGATATAATTATTTTAAATTGTATTATTTGCATTACTGTTTGTTTTCAAAATAAAGAAAAAAACATCACTACAGACTAAACGATCGAGTCAAACAGCTGACCAGCGGCGGAGTCGTGCAGGTAGTGGCGCGGGCGATGCAGGTCGAGAACGAACTATAAGTCTATGTGATATACTTCTTTATAATTGTATTTTTTCATTACTATTTGTTTTCAAAATAAAGATAATAAAAATGACTACAGACTAAGCGGTCGAGTCAGTCAACTGACCAGCGGCTGAGTCGTGCAGGTAGTGGCGCGGGCGGTGCAGGTCGAGCGGGCTCCAGGCGCGCGCGGCGGAGGCAGGCGGCGGCGGCGGCGAGGGCTGCGTGAGCGCGCGGATGCCGTGCTTGAGCGGCGGCGGCGGCGGCGGCGGCGGCGGGGGCGCGTCCGGCAGCGGCGACTCGCGCTCTAGCTTCGGCAGCAGCGGCGGGGACGCGCGCCAGCACCCGCCCGCGTACCGCCCCTGCGACATCGGACCATTTTTACCCGACTACAAGAAGGAGGGTTGTGTTTTTTTTTAAATTTTTGTTTCTTTAGTTTTGATTTTACCAAAATGTCTTTAATTTAGGTTCATACTATTTCAATTGCGTTTTTAGGGTGTTCACCCAAAGGGTGCCAACGAAACCCTTTTACTAAGCCTCCGCTGTCCGTCCGTCTGTCCGCCCGTCTGTCACAGGGCTGTATTTCATGAACCGTAATCCTACCTGCAGCCGAATATATATTACAACAAATAGGTAAAATTTAAAAATAATAAAAATGACAGTGGGCCCCCATACAAATAACCGATTTGTGTTAAATCTTTTAAGATGGTACGGAACCCTTCGTATGCGAGTTCGCCTCGCACTTGGCCGGTTTTTTAAGCATGCGGGGTTTGTCTTTACTTGTAGATATTTTCCGATAATCTTAATGTTTTTTATTTTATGTAACTATTGTTTTTAACCTAACCTAACCTACATCTAACGGTCCATTTATTTTAATATCTTTTGACACACCGGACTACGCGTATTCATACCTATATAGCATCACATAACAAGTGTACAGTACATATATACATAGTAAATACTAATCAAAGTGTTCCTCAGTGGCCCAGTGGCGCGACACTTCGGCGATCGCTCTCCGAAGTTAAGCAACGCTGGGTCCGGTCTGGTCTTGGATGGGTGACCATTCGACCGTTGAGAGAGGCTGGCCGTGGTTCGGATTCTACGTTAAACTGTAGGTCCCCTTCCTTACTTACTAGGTGGTAGGGTTAATCCCGCCCGGGTTGGTACCATCGCATTGAATGAACGATGGTCCAAGCGGCAATGAAAATTGTCCGTGTTTTCCATCCAGTTCAATGTAGCCGTGCAATATAAGGAAGGTCCTGGCATGGCACCTAGTTCCCATGTGGTGTGTTGGGCTAATACCATGACCGAAGGTGTGGTATTAGCCATCATGTCCAGTCACATAAAAAAAAAACCTGCAAATTTTGTTTAACACCCGTAATATCAACAATAAATTATGCTATTAACTAATTAGGAGCTATCACATACTTAGTTAGATATGATATTTTTTTAACTATGGTCTCTGCTAGACCCCTTGGAAATGTATTAGTTTTTACCTGCCGTTGCACTTTTGGTATGATGGACACAAGGTCCACATGGGACACAAACACATGAGACATATCCAAACGTTGACTCAGAAGGTCCAGCTGATCTGACACGTTGTATAGCTGTCAGAGGTCGGAGCTGCAAGGGTGTGAATATCTTTCATTCTACGACTTTTTTTTTTGAAAGGCCAAAGAAATTTATCCTCTCACATTTTTTTGTATGCGGGTAGAAATCAAATTAATGTTTAGTTTTGTGCACACATTCCTCGTTTCGGATCCGGTGACTGCTTTCGGTACACCGTGTATTTTTGTGTCCTGGCTGCTGCGCGTCGAGCGATGGTAGAGCATTATTCGCGGTAGAGACGACAAAACAAAGAAAGAGAACGTTCGTCCCTTCGGAATTGGTGGATCTCTACATTCTTGGACATGTACAAGTCGTCGCCGACATGCACAGTTTGACGCTGCATGCCCACCAAAACAAGGAGTATACCAATATAGCTTATTTTCTACGTCAATTCCCTTGAGCCGGCTTGAATGTCAGAATATTCAGCAAAAAAACGCGTGCCCGCGTTTCGCTAACTTTCTCCCAAGACCCCATAGTTTATACTCAGACGTTTATAAGTTACTTGACAGGAAAAGCTTTCAGCATTACCCTTTTCCTTCTATGTGCCATTTTAGTGTGAGTAGACACACAGTCAGGCGAAAATAGCAATAAATTAATTAAATACTTAGTTATTACCTATTCTAGAATTGCGAGAACTTTGCCTTTATTTAGCACGGATAAATTAAAGTAGGTGAAAATCACAGAACATTTGTTACCGCTTCGACCATCTTTGACCCAATGCGTTGGTACCATCCCGGCCCTGCCATTAGTAAGTAAGGAGGGGTACCGTGCGTGTCACATGTGGTGATATGAGCTAAAGGAATGGAGCTCTAAACATGTGAAGTTTTTCTCCACGGCTCTACGCGCTACGGAGCTAAGAAATAGTGCTACGGCGGCGTTCTACGCCTTAACATATTTGACCATTGCCGGAAGAGTTCAACGCTGAAATGAAACCATCTTTCTTTGAGAGCTATTTTACTATTTAAATTTATCAACCGACTTCAAAAAAGGAAGAAGTTCTCAATTCATCTATATGTTTTTATGTGTTTCATTTATATGTTACTCGATATCTCGGTAAACTTTCAACCGATTTGAATAATTCTTTTTTTCATTAGTAGTCAGAGGTGGTCCTTTTTATACATTGTTTGGAAGAATACCACTCCTAAGGGCGGTAAATATTTAAAAAAAATTAAAAGCCTGTACAAAAGCATACCTGAAAATGTATGATGGACCCCTTTTTTGCTTTTGTACCACTATACTCCAGGTGGCTTGAAGTCGGTTCAATGTTTTTTAGAACTATTTTTTTTTAAATTAAATTGCATATAAAGTTTGCTGAGTGAGTTGATGGGGCTAGTTGTGCAATAGCTGGGTTAGAGAACAGTGTCAACAGAACGAAGATCTAGTGAGAATTGAGAAAGGTATGTTGAGGTGGCTTAGACATGTGGATCGAATGAGTGACGAAATAAATTTACAAAACAAAAGTCCACGGATTAGATATTTGCCCCATTAATGTACCACTTTCTTTCTATTTCTGAGTGGGATAAGGGCATTTCGTAATGATTTTTTTTTTTTTTATGTGACTGGACATGGATGGCTAATACCACAAGTTCTGTCATGGTATTAGCCCAACACACCACATGGGAACTAGGTGCCATGCCAGGGACCTTCCTTATATTGCACGGCTACATTGAACTGAATGGAAAACACGGACAATTTTCATTGCCGCTTCGACCATCGTTCATCCAATGCGATGGTACCAACCCGGGCGGGATAAACCCTACCACCTAGTAAGTAAGGAAGGGGACCTACAGCTTAACGTGGAATCCGAACCACGGCCAGCCTCTCTCAACGGTCTAATGGTCACCCATCCAAGACCAGACCGGACCCAGCGTTGCTTAACTTCGGAGAGCGATCGCCGAAGTCTCGCGCCACTGGGCCACTGAGGCTGACGAATGCGAGCTGTTTCGTAGTTCGGAATCCATATAAAACTGTAGGTCATCTTCTCCTACTAGGTGGTAGAGCTGAGCTTGCCCGGGTTCGTACTATCGTATTGAATCGGATTGATCGAAGCGGTTATGTAAAATTACCTCTATAGTTTCCATCCAGTAGGTCTATTCTTGGAATTCTGTACTCAGGAATCAGAAATATTTAATTCGACGGTAGTAGTTTTAGCGGTAGTCAAAGCGATTTTCTCGACTAAAAATATTTAATCAAAGCCATTCAAAGCTTCTTAGTTCTTGAGCACGGAATTCCAAGAATAGGCCTACTGATCAATGTACCCGTGTGTCTGGGCATGTCACTCAGTTCTTTCAGGAATGCGGTCCGGTCCGGTGTCTTGGTCTAATATCATGATGGTTCTGTGGTTTTAGCCACCGATATCAAGTAACACGAAGAAACACGTAGTTCCTAAAATAGTAGAGTATCTCTGAAAAACCGGCCAACTGCGAGTCGGACTCGCACACGAAGGGTTCCGTACCATCATACAAGATTTAAAACAACACGTTTCTTGTATCGGGGCCCCTTTAATTATTATTATTTATTTGGTTTACCCATTTGTAGTCCTAGTGGCGAAATAAATAAACATTCTGTGAAAATTTCAGCGGTCTACCTATTACGGTTCATGAGATACAGCCCTGCGACAGATGGACGGACGGACGGACAGCGGAAGCTCAGTAATAAGGTTCCATTTAGTACCCTTTGGGTACGGAACCCTAAAAATGCATGTCTGTAAAGGAAGCGAAAGAAGATGCTATGTTCGTACCGCATGGTAATCTATCAACTCTGCCTACCATTTCGGGGAACTGGCGTGATAGTATGTATGTATTTATATGTAAAAATACACATCATTTAACAGCTAAGCCTCACGAAAAACTCATTCGATTATATCGTACAGTCAAAGCCAAGGGAAAACTATTATTTAGGGTGGACTCGAAACTTATCTGATGATCTGATATCAAAACTTAAATAAATGAACCTGAACATAATGGCAGTAAATAAATAAACATCTCTCTTCGTTTGGGGATGTTTTATTATTTCAGTCTGTTACAGTTAAATCGAGATACATGTTGAGGCTCCGCTGGCGTACGTTAAAAGCATTTTCCAGAATTTCCAACGAATGATGTTAAATATTTTGTATACTCTTTCATGTTTGATGGACATACAAAAATACCTACCTACTTAAAACATTTTCGTTTTGTAAAATGTGCGCAAAGTTATTAATCTGAAATGTATTCCATGATGTTGACCTGCTTTAATTCTACCATTGCTCAACGCGGAACAGGAAGGAATGCATGCATTCACTGTCAAAACTTCTCGAATGAATGAACCAACCGATCCTGAACATCCTTTGCCGCGCTCAACATAAAAAAATACAATTAAAATTAAAAAATGTTTAATGGTAAAAAAATAAAACCATAAAATACAGATGATAATTTTGTATGCAATACAAAAATACCTTTCTGAAATTTAGTATGTGGTAAAGTGGCGTACGTCAGGTCCTCACACACGAGATCACTGACAAAGCCCATGGGCTTTCGAACCCTTACGGAGCCTGCGAAAACCATGCATGCCAGGTGCCTCTTCGCACTCTTGTTAAAGGACTACAGGTTGTACTTTGGGGGAAATACCTCGGCTGAAGTCGGTTGAAGTCACGTTACAAATAAACATTTGTAACGTGACTTCAACGAATCATTTCTTTTTGGGTAATATGCATTATATTATCCTATAATTGTAGGAACATCGTATTCATGAAGTACCTCGCATGTCTGCAACATTATATTTCTTAACGACCAGCAAAATCGTAGCAAATTTTTTAACAGTCCTATCCAATATAAGTCAAGACAGATGATCATAACTCGAATGAAACTAGGATGCTATTCCACTCTTATGTAATGTGTGCCTAGAAAAGCCCCTGGAGTTTTAGCCCCATGTGTGACGAACACCATTATCTACTGATTCGATTAGTTTTTCCACGCGACAGCCATCATCCACTATCTCTGCAACTATCTAAAACAATCGTGAATAGCCGATTCGAGTGCCCTACAATTAGTGAGAATGACACGCGGACGGACAAACATGAACCATTACCTCCACGTAAGGCTTACGTAAACGCAACCACCTCTAACCTAAATAACAATGAATTTAATTTTATTTTCACATGCATACCACCAGGCCCCTTCAACAGTGGGATAGGCTGAGGTGATTGAGGGCCACTTATATCAGAGAAGACTTCTATCGTTTGCATTTCTATTATGTTCGCTATTTATTTAAATTGTTTATTGTTGTTGGTAATAGTTTATTAATCACCCATAGGTAGTTCACTGCACTTGGATATTTGTATCCTTATACAGTTCAACAATCACAGCGAAAAATAACTGGAAGCGGCTCGTAGCCTAGTGATGCGGGGACTCGCCTAGCATATCAGAGGTCTGGGTTCAAATCCCCGCCCGTTCATGGACCACTTTCTTTCTCTTTCTGAGTTGGATAAGTGCATTTCGTCGAATGTGCTGTATTGGGCTAATATCATAACGGTAGTTATGTGTTGTTAGGCATCCATGCCAGCTTGTATTAAAAAAAAAATCGCTGGAAAATTGGAAATTTGTCAACGTGCACAAAACGTTTACAAAATTACTTGCCACTGCCTATACGAGTTATTAGTACCTGTTTATGATAGGATCCCTAGATTATGATAGGAGAATCACCCAGGTAAAATATTAAATTAATATGAATTCACAAACATCAACAATGGATGTTCATGAGAAAAAACGGTATATTTCGCAAAAAATATGGAGGTATGTTCATACATACCACCATTACCATTAAATAGTAACCGTTATTCGTTCTTAGGACTTTAAAAATCACCTTACTGTTATACAACAATATTTTTTTCCTTTTCATCGTATCTTGACGCTGTTAGATGTTGGGTTATCTATGCATGATTATGATGATTTATAACATAACTTAAACCTTAAACAATGAAAGCAACCCCAACATTTTATTTTATTATATCACTTAATAAACAACAATAATTTCGCAAAACACATGGATTTCTTCCGCCAACGAGCCCTATTGACCGATTCGAACACGGTGCGTGACAATAAGCGAACACGGAACAAAGCCGGAAAAATAAAGCGCAAAGTATTTATTATAGTTTGATTCGATACGAGACTTCACACGACATGGTCGCCACCGGAATAACAAGTCTATGAGTGGCGGCTAGGCGCCCATTACATCATCACACTTCACGCTATATGTATCACACTGTATGGTAAATTTCTACTGAAAAGCGACTCAGTTCAAGGCTGTGATGACATCGCACCATAATACATGAATATTTTTGTACCAGCGAAAAATGTTTACATCTGAAAAATCTTTGAAGTTGATTTTTTTATTGGCTTCCACACGATCTTGTATACTTTACTAAAGCTTATAACATGCAAGATATCAACGCAATAAATCCTAAAAAAAACTTATTGATTGATTAGGAAATAACATATTCGTAATATTTCGAGTTTCTGAGTGAATTTTTAAGATTTTATTGATTTCAATAGGTTGAGAGTTAACAGTCAAGTTTAAAAGCAAGTCCCCAAACAACGAACCGCTGTAAATGATAAATATGAAAATGATAGTAAATATTCGCAATAATTTCTTAGCTTTAAGGCTGTTCCGACCCATATAAAGTTGTTTGCACACATAACGCAAAAAGTATTGCACTTTAAGCCACGAATTAATAATAAAATTTTAATATAGTCATATTACATGCAGCGAAAACAATTTCACAATTTCAGGATTATTGATTTTGTTACTATTTATTTAAATACGATTTTTATTTAATAGCCCCATCTAACGGTGTAAAACTTCTAATCGGCCTCGGTGGCCCAGTGGCGCGACACTTCGGCGATCGCTCTCCGAAGTTAAGCAACGCTGGGTCCGGTCTGGTCTTGGATGGGTGACCATTCGACCGTTGAGAGAGGCTGGCCGTGGTTCGGATTCCACGTTAAGCTGTAGGTCCCCTTCCTTACTTACTAGGTGGTAGGGTTTATCCCGCCCGGGTTGGTACCATCGCATTGGATGAACGATGGTCGAAGCGGCAATGAAAATTGTCCGTGTTTTCCATCCAGTTCAATGTAGCCGTGCAATATAAGGAAGGTCCTGGCATGGCACCTAGTTCCCATGTGGTGTGTTGGGCTAATACCATGACAGAACTTGTGGTATTAGCCATCCATGTCCAGTCACATAAAAAAAAAAAAAAACAACGAAACCATTAAACCTGAAATTGTGAAATTGTAGAAATACACACTCTGCTAAAATTTCAGCTGCCTACCTATTACGGTTGATGAGATACAGCCTTGTGACAGACGAACGGACGGAAGGACAGCGGAGGCTTAGTTCCGATGACACCCTTTGGGTGCGGAACCTAAAAACTAATGAGACAGCTCTGTACGTATTCTAGGTCTCCGCAAATAATATCAGCAGGTCCGATCAGCAGTGTCATGAAGTATTCAGGCAGGTGCCGTCACGGCTGTGACGTCACAACGTTTACCGTGTCCCAACTCGTGGCGTGCCCCCACACAACAATTATTATATAATGTCATAATTGGAACGACCATGCCATTTTCCGTGCTGCTTTTTCAGTTATATTACTAGTCCATCAAGTGGCCCTTTTAGACCGCATCTCGAAGGAGGTGTTATTATTGTCTCTCAAGAAGGGTTACATGAAATGTTAGGTTTGGGGTGAAATGTTAAATAAATTCTTAAATAATTTGGTTTAAAAATTGCAATGAAATGTTGCTTTTGTAAAAATATTTTACTTTAAGGTAATACTGTGTTGTTGTTGTATCATATTTTATTGTTATACTTGTTTGCTTCTTTCATTTTTATTTTGTGATTTCCGCTGCCTTCATATTTGGTTATTTACTTTTTAGATAACAGGAGTTCGAAAGTTAGATAACAGCTGCGAAAGAACTACTATGTTCTATCACAGCGTGCTGTGTCAAATCCTTTTCAACAATTAATTTAAATTCAATATGTAAATTTTTGCATCTGTTTATTTATTATATTTTTTCTTTCATGTAATTGATTGTGTACTTTAGAAAATTGTTGAATAAACGTATTTTCTTTCTTTCTTTCGATACACAAATCTGAGGGGAATTCCCCAAACAGCGGAGATTTTTTAAACCCATTTGCGATTTTGTGGCGAAAACCTCGATTTTTCTTAATGTAACTGGAAATGGTGAGCTAATACCAAAGAGCCCCGTCAGATATTAGCCTAACACATCACATGGGAACTAGGTGTCATGACAGAACCTTCCTTTACATTGCCGCTTCGACTATCGTTCATTCAAAGCGATGGTACCAACCTGGGCAGGAGTAAGCCTACCACATAGTAAGTAGGTAACGGAAACCTGCAGTTTATCCATGTCCAGTCACATATATCTTTTATCGAAACCTAGCCTACTGCAACTTATATTAGCATAATTATATCAACATAGAAAATGACGTCACGTCTCACATTACGAGTTCTTACAGTAGTAATTACACCCGCGCCCCCCGGGAACGGCCTTATTGAATGTTCAGCGCCACACTGTCCCCCGCACACCCCACGCGCCGCCCCCCAGATGTCATCGCTCAATATTAAGTGTCCGTTCACACAATGCGAGCGCGCACAATGCGACACACAGTCCCATATCTGCGCAGTTTTTATATCGCGCGCAATCTACCGGAGCCGTGCAGGGATTATGATGTCTGGAGGTTGGTTTCTGCCTTGGAGCTGAGTCTGTGTGCGCATAGCAGGCGCTTCAGTAGCTATGGGTGTCTGGTATTTTGTTAAAGTGTACGGAAGTGTCGTGGCCTAGGACAACGTACCGCGACCAAATCGATGTTACTCTTCGTAAAAGTCTGGTAGAGCATGTATGAAAAGATGCATGTTTGTAGATGAGGAGAGGTGTGCTGTGATCGTACCGTATGAAACTCTCCTTCTCCTAAGATATGCGTGTTTGATGTATGAATAACAAATCTAAAAACAACAACAACAACTTGAAAAGTATATTTTACTGTTAATAAAAGCACTCCTAGCTGAGTCCTACTTAATCGGGTTTTTAATGCTATGAATTTTATTCTTTTGCATTATAATCGCTTTATTTATTTTATTAATTGGCTTATCGTTATCCTTATTGAGCGCACTATTTTTTAGGTTTTTTGAAAGTACACACATAATAGGAATAAAAACTCGTGTTTTAGGTCAGTCTAACCATATTTCTGTTGAACACACTTATAATTTAAACTTTGAGCGAGTCGATACCGCACAAATATACTACGAATATTCGATAATGCATTGCAAGTTTATCTGCTAACGTGCAAATCAAAATCTCTGGCGGGGATTATGCATAAAAACATAAACTGAGCTCCAATAAAAAATATTATCAAACCTTTATTTCCATTGTTTCGCTGTCAAGATGTCCATAATGCAGAACATTTAAAACCGCGAACATCCAAAAGTATGCATTTAGAGTGTGTATTACAAAAATAATTTAAATCTAACCTAACTTTACCTTCTCGTATAAGAGTTTTGGACGCTATGGGTTTTGGATCTTATCTTTCTGGACTTTGTGATGCTTCCCCGCGTCCTTGCTACCCAGTGCCACCTCCACGTCGCGTACCGCAGGGACGAGGCGTGCACTAACTGTGTCGGTCGGTAATAATATTCGGCGTTAGTTAAATGCCGCCGTGACATTTACGTAAATGCTATTTTTTATTTACCTCATTTGCGACTGGCATTCGGCCGCACGGCCGGCCTAGGGCCGATTAATGGTGAACAATGCATCATAAAATATCACGATCCAATTTACTGGAAAATTATTCGACACATGGATGGCTAATGCTATAACTACTGGATGTTATTAACCCAACACATGATGGGAACTAGGCGCCAGGTCATGACCTGTCTTATATTGCAAGCGTACATTAAACTAGGAATAAAACACAGACTAATTGCCGCTTTGACCAATATTAGATTCAATGCGATCGTATCAGTCCAGGTATTTATAGCCCAAGACATAGTATTGGATGAAAAGATGTTCGGAGCTTGTCGGAGCAGCGGTGAGTGAGAAACTAGCATTTCCGCAGCATCGAGATGAACTTATCGTAAAAAAAGTCTTCTGATATGTCAAGTTGAAATTCGTAGCATCAAGAATAATGAAAGCCGGCCGCATGTCGTATGCAACACCGTTTAAACATATCCACCGAACGCGAATGTGCTTTCCAAAATGCGTTAGTCATCAGTTTCCGTCCACACAAACCCTGCAATACATTTGCGATTATATTTGCGTGTGGCAAATAAGTTCAAGTTGGGTTGGTAGTTTTAGAAAATCTGAGACAACGGATCTCATAGTAGAAGCGCTCTATGGCATATCTCGTCCTTTTTTAGGGTTCCGTACCCAAAGGGTACCCAACGGAAACCTATTACTAAGCCTTCGCCGTCCTTCCGTCCTTCCGTCCGTCCGTCCGTCCGTCCCTCCGTCAGTCCGTCCGTCCGTCTGTCACAGGGCTCTATCTCATGAACCGTAATAGGTAGGCAGCTGAAATTTTCGCAGAGGATGTATTTATTTGGTGTTAAATCATATACGATGGTACGGAACCGTTCGTGTGCGAGTCCGACTCGCACTTGGCCGGTTTTTGATCTGAATTTAGACTAATGCAGCGCTTTTTAAAAATAGGTCGAGTGAATGAAAGGCCGGAGATAGGCCAGCTTGCAGGCGGGTCATAATGAAAATTTCAGCGCAGCGGCCGCGAACCGATCTTTTTTGCTTTGACTGTCGCGTCGCTTTCAGAGCTCTGCGATGCCGTAACCCGGAGGTTCATGGTTCTAAATAATGTATGATGCACCCACTGCCTATCTGCTTCCGGTTTTGCAGTTATGCATTTAGGGCAATCGCCTCGAATTATGTCAATTCCTATGACATATTCATCGAATCGCATCGCATGAGCGGCTCGTAGCCTAGTGGCGCGGGGACTGGCCTAGCGTACCTGAGGTCTGGGTTCAACTCCTCGCCCCGACATGCACCACTTTCTTTCTATTTCTGAGTTCGATAAGTGAATTCATTCACGAATACGAGCTGCTCCATGGTTCGGAATCCATGTAAAACTGTAAGACCCCTTCCCCTACTAGGTGGAAGGGTTTTAGCCCGCCCGCGTTGGTACCATCGCATTGGATGAAAATATGGTCGAAGCGACAATGAAAAATTGTCCGTGTTTTCCTTCCAGTTAAATGTAGCCGTGTTTTTAAAGGGAAGGTCTTGGCATGGCACCTGATTTCTTCGGGAATGTGGTGTATTGGACTAATATCATAACGGTAGTTGTGTGGTATTAGCCATCCATGTCAGGCTGCATAAAAAAATTGACTCTTATCGAAATATAATTTTTGGGAGGACATTTTATAATAATTGTAATTCTTACTATATTTTTTTCATATTGTTGCATTTAATAAAATAAGGGTTCACAAAATATACGTTTTTTTCTATATAATGGACAATAATGGAAGATGTGTTATTACATCCTCCATTATTGCCTTGAAGAAATCAGGCATTTTCCTTCGGGCCATTCCCTTTACGAGCGCGACTGAATATTTTTTTTATTCCCATTTCGATACATGTTTTCAACCAACTTGGGCGGGCTCAAATCTACCACCAAGTAGGAAAACCATCGTAACCAAGTAGCAAAACAATCACGTTTTTTGTATTTCACCTATTTGTTGTTATAGCGGCAAAATAAATACACAATACATACAATTTCAGCTGCCTACCTATTATGGTTCATGAAATATAGCCCTGCGACATACGGACGCACGGATGGACAGCGGAGGCTTAGTAATAGGGTTCCGTTGGCACCCTTTGGGAACGGAATCCTAAAAAGGACCTAGAGTTTGGAATGCATGCCTGTATCTATCAGATATACTCCAGACCGACACCATTAAATGAGGCTAGTTTACTTAGTAAGAGATCCTCCTACAAGCCCTGGCCTATTGGTTAAGCCCATAGAGCGCATGCTAGGTCTATGGTTAAGCCGCTGTAATTAATTAAGCAAAAAGCTCTTCTAGCGATTACGGTGATGTTAAATATTGGATGTATATATTGGTAGGGCCCGCAAAGGTAATCCGATCTTGTATGCTAGGTGATTACAGTCCGACGCACAGAGTTGGTAAATGGTTAGATATGCCTTCACTGGCGCGAGCTTTTCGCCTCTTTGCATTCAAAATGCATACAAACTTAGGTGCGTGAAGGTCGCACGCCCGCTAATAAATTATTGCACGCTCGTCGAGAACAGCTTGATAAACCGGCCAAGTGCGTGTCGGACTCGCAATCGAAGGGTTCCGTACCATCGTACAAGATTTAACACAAACATTTCAGAATTTTTGTTTGGGGCCCCCCTTCAGCTTTAAAAAAATAATATTTTACCTATTTGTGGTTTAAGGCGGCCCAACCCGGCGGGACTAACTCAATCGCGGGCACGGTACAAAACCCTGCTGTTTCGCTCTGGGACCTTCTCTGTTTCAAAGAAAAAGACAGGCTCCGTGATGAGGAAGATGCAACATGTCCACAAAAAAGGCAAAGTGCATAGTGTATGATTTGGTAAGATTTACGAAAATTTTAATTACTAAACGACTTGTAGCTAAAAGTAAACTACGACCGCTGTATTAAAAAATCTAACAAAACCAAATTGATTATAAATCTTGATTTAATAAGCTATCTCTGATGACTAATCTTTTTAAAATGTTCTTACTTTATCATTGCGTAATCAACCTCCAAAGTTATTGTATAAAACGCGCAAAAAATCCGAACTTTCGGACCTTATAACTTAGAAACCAAACACAATTTTACAATGCCAACGGTCATCAGACATCTAGTTTGATCAAATAAAGCTATTTTGAGCAAATTTTGGGATCTCTGACAAGTAATATGTGCGTGATCTTCTTTCCCCGTTTGCACGGGGAGTTGAGCGGGATGGGCCACCTTAAGCTGCAAAATGAATACACACTCTGTGAAAATTTCAGCTGCCTACCTATTACGGTTCATAAGGTAGAACCCTGTGACAGACGGAAGGACGGACGGACGGACAGACGGATGGACGGGTTCCGTTAGCACCCTTTGCGTACGGAAACCTAAAAAATGAGACTTTTGTTAGTTTATAGGGTCCCCGACGAAGCCCATGGGCTTTCGAACTTTCACGGAGGCTGTGAAAATCATGTCGGTCGGCCAACCTGGGGTTCTTTGAAGGACCCCAGGTTGTACGTAGCGCATCACCCTAAACACCATAGTGGCATTGTCATTTGTAAGGAAAACGTATGTAGGTCAATGTTCAATGTGTGGCAAGTACGGTGATGCCGTTTGTATTTCGGAGGAAAGGCCTCGGGAGACTATTCCATAGTTTACCGACGCTATAGATTAGGTTAGGTTAGGGAACAGATTTTCTGATTTTGGAAAAGACGACAGTGATGGTATAAAGAGGACGGGGGGACAACGTTATGCAGCTCCGTCGCGCATTCTCTATGGTAGAGACGGTAGATTTTAGAGAGAGAACCTCCTCCGTAGTTGGAGGGTCTCTCAAAGGGCTATTTCGGTATCGCACGCCGCTGTATCGAGTCCATGGAGCCAAGATAGTACTTAGCTCAGCCGTCCCACAAATTCGAACAATACTCCACGCAAGACCGCATTTGCGCATTGTAGAGTAGCGTGGGGTGCCGCACTGAATTGGTTCTAGTATTCATATTTATTGTTAAAAAAATGTGAGTGACTGTTGCTTAATGGACATTTCTAGTTTATTCCCTATTCTATGGTCCGACGTTTGCTGTGGGTGTGACAATGTATGAACAGCATAATGGATGGTTGGTAACTGTGATGACATCGATTTTTGCATCCATTATTTTTGGTTTCTGCTGACGTCAAGAATCACCTATTGTTTCTGTTATTTATTTTTTCACTACACCTTTTTTTCTTTATTCTCCTCCTTGTATTCAATTTAATTTGATTTAGTTAAAGTTGTGGTAGTCAAACTATACTAAGTGGTCACAAAAGGATTGATCCACGGTCTCAATTAACTCTGTGAGAACCCGCAAAGGAACTACACTAGCGTTTATAGATTTTTCCGGCCATATTAATGAAATATTTGTTTTATCTAAATGCTACTGCCAAACACATGAACAGAACTGCTGTTAGAACAACTTACAGTGTTATATTATAACAAAACTTTATTTTGGCTGTAATATTTCAATCATAATATTATTAGGTATACATAACATCAAGGTTGATAAATAGTAAGTATCGACACAGTTTGAATAAGTAAATGAAATGACATTTAATATTGACGTCGATTTTGGATTAAACAATAATTCCGGCCAAGTTATTCCAATGAACGATTTATCTTTCGCAGTATGATAACTATAAACTCTTTACTGCGGTCTAAGCTGGCAAGTAAAGTAGTACGAAGAACGTCGGACGATAAAAAAGGACCTGATAAAAATATATGACGAGCTCTAAGATTTCAAGAGAAATAACTGCATTATAGGACAAAGGAGGACGATTTGTATCATCTTAAGACACAATAATACCAACGAGCCGACCATTCCGGAGAAACAATCCCCTTTCACATTTAAAAGTGGCCGAACTTACGACCTGAGGGAATCCGGCTGATGCCAGGCGCGACGCTGTCACGTGCTCGCATCGCTTCAACGCGACAGAATAAAATAACGCAGTATGCTCCCGCGAGAGGTCGCTTCCCGCACTGATTTATGCCGCTACATCCACCCCCTCTAAATCGCCGAGAGTTGCTCGCCTTTGGCTAATACCATGGCTGTTCTCATCATCGCACCGGGATAAAATGGCAAAATTACAGGGCCTGAGATTTCTGATATTTGCCTTCCCTCTCAAAACTCGTTTAAGCCTTTCGAAGTGAATATCCTTGTAGTGGCAGTAGTGCACTTTACCTCTTTATAATGCTGTATGATAGGTTAATATCATGAACGTTTAGGTGTGGGATTAGCTGTTTATGTCCGGTTCATGTCGGAATTTAAAATCAAGGTGATTTCGGGGCCTTTGTATCGCTGCTTTGGTCTGAGCGTATGTGTGTAGTGTTAAAATGCGAAGAATTTTCGTAATAAAACGTATTCCTTCTCATTGGAAGAAAGTTGAAATATGTAGATATTACAAGGGAGACAATAAATTTGGTAGTCAGAATATAGAAACGCATATTTTTTATGTATAGCAATATATTTTAGAGACTATTTCGTTGTAGACTTTAGACTAGACACGAAGCACTGTGAACTAAAAATTATAGAACTAATGGACTCAATTCGAAAAGAGAGTAGTTCTACAATGAGACACAATTACACAGTTATTGAAAACGCTCATAAAGTGGTTGCGACACGATGATTTGACAGCTGGTGAAGGGGCAGAATCTCCGCAAAAACCGATAACAATTACAAATATAAAGAAGTAAAAGAAAAGGCGCAAATTTAATTATGTGTGATTATATAATATACATACTATGACCAAAAAGTTCCGGGAATTCATAAATAAAAAAAAATGTGTTAATTTTCGGATACATTTATTTTATCACCTTCAAAATAACAACCGTCTGAGGCGATGCACATACGCCAACGCTTAACCCATTCTTTCATACACTTTTGATAGTCCGGTGAAGGAATGGCTTTCAATGCCTTCGTCCCATTTTCTTTTATTTCATCGATGCTCGAAAATCTCTTTCCACGAAGGGGTAATTTAAGTTTTGAGAACAGGAAAAAGTCACATGGTGCCATATCCGGAGAATACGGTGCCTGTTGGATTGTATTTACAGTATGTTTGGTCAAATAATCGGTCGCAGCATTGTCATGGTGCAAGATCCATGAGTTGTTTTGCCACAATTCCGGTCGTTTTCTACGCACAGCATCTCTCAAACGCTTAATTACGGCCAGGTAGTACTCCTTATTGACTGTTTGACGATTTTCGAGTACGATTTCTTGAACTTTTTCGACGTTATCATCGGTAGTAGTTGTAGGGCGTTCACGACGAGGTGCATCGTCAACTTCTTTGAGACCATTTTTGAACGACGAATACCACTCGTATACTCTTATTTTTGAGAGAGCAGAGTCCCCGTAGGCTTTTTGTAGCATTTTGAATGCATCAGCACAAGAGATTTCGTTGGAAACACAAAACTTCAAACAAATTCTTTGTTCAATATTTTTTTCCATTTTGAAATGCGACGAACTTCAAAAACTTGATTGATATAAACAGACGCCTTTTTCATCTAAGACGCCAAACAATTACTAATGACATTTAATATTTGACATTTGGCAGGAGTGTCAGGGAAAGGTGTACCAACCTGAGAAAAAAAAGTCGAATCGGTAAAGCGTTTTAAATTCAAACTACAAATTCCCGGAACCTATTGATCATAGTGTATGCTAGTAATACAAAACTGTTTAATAACATATCAGCAATGGCTGCAAAGTATTCATGTGGCTCTTTCAAACAAAATCAGTGTTATATGTCTCTTAAGCCCCATTTCCGCGAGAAGACGTGTTTACACGGACAGAATTTACTTCTTCGTGGAAATGGGGCCTAGTAATGGGAGGAATTACATAATATTAGAATAATGAAATTCGTACGATTACACCAGAGTACTAACACCAACATTCAACCAACATTATATCCCCAACCAAGCGTATTTGGGCAGACATACATTTGTCGTCGCCGCAGAACGCCGCGACAACCTTACGAGCATATAATTGAATAGGAGTCGTTTCGGTGCCGTCGCGAGGCACGACCGCTCGCCTCCGCTCCCGGCCTCAATCTCCGCTAAAGTATCTATTAGGCACGTGACTGGGGTGCGGGAGCGGCTCACACTTACCTATGGAACGAGAAAAGTTGGCTTTTGTTTTAATAGAACTCGCGGCGCGGGATTTCGCTCCTGAGTTGGAAGAGTTGTTTGTGTTTTGGAGCGTTCAGTACGACGGAGAAGTTAACTCATTTTAACGCGAAGATTTTTTATCTTATCTTGCCCATCTTATGTTAAAACATATTCAAGGAGATATTTTTTTCTAACGATTCTGTATAAGCTTGTCTAGTAAACACATCTAACTAAATAACAAAGTATCGGAAGCCTGGGGGTAGGATATATCAGCCACACAGCATAGGAGAGGAATCTACGAGACGATGGCAAGAGACCGGAAGGGATTACATATTTATACTAGTCGGAGGGCAGGTCTGGGTTGAGTTGTTAGATATGTTGTCAAATTGCTGTTAGTCACTTGATGGGTTCCTCCAGTGCCGCAGATTACGTGCCAGCGAAGGTAGAGTCCTTGAAGGATCCATTTGAGTTTCTCGGCTTCGCTCTGGAAACCCTCGGTTCGTTAAGTAACGATCCATGGCTGTTCGCTAGTCGTTCGGGCAAATTGCATGTCGAGGCTTCGCTTTTTTTCCACCAGCGTGTGTCTCTCGCCATCCAGCGGAGAAACGGGGCATCAATCATGGGGCAATACCAACGGGCTCCGTGCCGGAAGATGTGTATTTAATTTAATTTTCCTTTCAGAATGCATTGGAACTAACGTATAATCCGCTAAATGAAAGTTTTGAAGAATAGAAAATAATTAAAACTACGTTCCAAATGTAATATTACGTTGAATTTCGTGTGTTATATCCACTTTACTTCTACCTTCACTTGCTCTCTCGTGATTTCACTACTCTATTATGTTTCTAGCATTGAATCCCTTTTAGAAACATCTCAACTCACCATCAGCAACCGAGAAGATTCTATGCACCCGAATGAGACGTAAGCTGAACATCCTACAAAAAGGGTAATTTTGGAAACAAGTGCTCCCCCGACGAGAGCTCGTCGTTAAGTATTAGTATTCGAGCAGGGTTCCGGAATCCTCGCTGCGATCGTATTAAACCCCATTAAACATGTGTCCAATGTCTACGTGTGCCAATAAACCCCCCCCGTACAGGACGGGCGCATTCAACGCGCGTTTTGTGTGAGAGACGACAGGAGAATCGTTTCTCTCGCGTCGAAGAAATACGGTTGGAATTGGAGTGAATCGATTCGAAGGGAGGTGTTCTCGTAAGAGGATTTAGGAAAAAAATAGATAAAAGAGACATCTTATCGTAGGACGGCAGGTGAGTACGCGGCAAATAAAGCTAATGACTGGAGATGAAGCGGCAGAGACACGCTTCGAAAACATTGCTTCGGAGCTCCAATTCAACGCTGTAGTACTATGGGTGTTTATCTGATCTCAGGTATCCCATGATTTAATTACCGACGAGGTCAATATTAATGAATTACACTTTTTATGCAATTTTCTATTATTCCCAATTATTTGTATCGAAACTCTGTTAGGTTATTTTCTCGCTACTCTGTTCGCTGAAACGTTTTAGGGTTCCGTAACCAAATTGTGACACAATTTGGTTACGGGATTGGGAACAAGGCTTCCCAGCGCAGTGCCAAAAATGTACCCTGACAAACGTGGGATCTTAAAACATTCTTGTGCCTTGTGTGATGGCCGAAATACTCTAATTTCTGCTAATGGGCGTTCTTGAACCGAGTAGATTTAATCAATAATTGCAATCGTTAGATCTTTTTAGGGTTCCGTACCCAAAGGGGGAAAACGGAACCCTATTTCTAATTCTCCTCTGTCCGTCCGTCCGTCCGTCCGCCTGTCACAGGGCTGGATCTCATAAACCGTAAAAGGTAGACTACTGAAATTTTCGCAGAGTGTATATTTCTGTTGCCGCTATAACGACAAATAGTAAACATGGAAAACGAATACAAATTTAAGGGGGCCACCACACAAAAAACGTGTTTTCATTTTTTATTCCAAAATGTTTGCGAAATAAATTTCGAGGTGAATTTGCGAGGAGAATGCGAGGGTGAATTTTTCAAGTGTGCCTTCATGGCAAAATTCCGAACTATAGGAAATACCGAACACCCTGAAAAGAGTCATGGGGCTGATTTTGATAAAATCTAAAACTACATATTAGCCCTTTCCTTTAGTTTGCGTAATAACATTATTTCACAAAATTGTTCTGATTATACATACATTTGTTGTAATCTGTAAGGTCAACGTTTGATATCCCGGTTGGTTTTATTTTTAACATATTCTACAGGATTGCTACTAAACTGCTAAAATCTGGACTGAAACCCGATCCTTGAAGAAACCCAGAGCTTTATGGTGGAATTGCACATCAATAATAGTTTTCCTAAAGAAAAAAATACTTATTACTAAATTTGGATAACACAATGACAGATGAAAAAACCTATTTTGCTTTACGAATATTCTAAGAGTTACCGGATTTTGGAACTGTTTTTCATCTACGGACAGTTGTGAATAGCTATCGAGCGACAGATTCTCCGTATTGGATGTAACCTTGATCTTCGTACAACTTCAGGGAAGCGATGCCGCCGGAGCGTTCGTTGCCATCTGATCGAAGAGCTCTCCCTCGGGTACAATTCCGGACTTTTTCGCTTACTTCTTGTTTCTATAACTGCTGAGAAAAGAAGAAGGGAGAACAGATGCGACAGCCCGTAAGCTAGAGAATAGAGCTGTAGGTGCTTATAGAGACAGTCAAAAGTAGAATTAGATTCTTAGGTTTGTGTCCCTCCAATGTTTCAGTTTGTTGTAAAACTAATTGTACATGTTTCAATTCTACATACATAACATCACATTTGTTGAAAAAAGTGACGTAGCTACTTGGTTAGTAGGAGAATATGATTTTGATTTCACTACATCCAGTTACCTGAAATCCCATAAGTAACTTTCGGTTACATAGCATATTTACATGGTGTAACCGAAAGGTCACTTTGGTATTTTTATAGCCGGAGGTAGTGGAAACGGGCCTATGTCGGCAACGCGGTTAAGGGGTTAATCAATGTGTGTATATATAATAAAGTTAAGCACTGCGTTAGTAGGAGGATTACTGTAGGAGGGACTGTAGGATTATACCAAATAATGGATATAGATCTGGTGACCAAACTCTTTAGACGCAATGCTCGCTAAAGGTTTGCTTGCAGGTTCAAGTCCAGCCTTGCAGTATATTCATAAATTTGTTCTTTTTACGGGTTTATTTCTTTAATTAATGTGTCCTTGCTTCACGGTCGATTCACATCCCATTCGTTGAGTCACGCCTATAATTCAGATATCACCACAACTACAATTTTACGCAATTTACATGGACTGTTCTGACGATAAATCACCATCACGGCACGGAGTTTTCTGCTTACGAAATATGGTTTTCGGCGGTCTATGGGAGGCCAAAGGGATCAGTTTATGACATTTAATTTTGTATATCGTTTTCGAAGTAGATTTCTTTATTCTATGTAGTCTTTGACGGCTTAAGAAATAATACGATCAAAATATACGTCAAATATATACATTTTTCTCTACTAACATTCTTTCTCTAACTCTATATAATGCTTTATGATTTTATTTGAAATTTTTATTTACTAATGGTTAAGAAATTATCGTAACTTATTAAATTTGAGGTTGACATCTACATCGAAGCATCAGATTAAAAAAATAATGAGAATACTTTTTGCTCTGGACATACGTCTGAAGCAGTATTCAAAACCACCTTTCCCTAGTCATGTTTTCCTTTATCTTGGTTCTAAACGTTTTTTTTATTATGACCAAAAGTTTTCTTGTAAGAAAAAAATATTTCTAGTTTAATTATTATTATTAATGTTAACTATTCTTAATATTAATTATTATAATTATTAATTATTATTAATTGTTAGTACCTCTATTTCACGTTTTTTTTTAATCCACTAATTTTGTGTTATAATGTACGTTGAATCAATTATTTCGAATAGAATGTTATCCTACTACTTCATGACAGAGAGCCATTTCACCACTAAGCCACTCGACATAGTCGGCTTATAGAGTGAATGTTTATTTAATTTGTCTGATTGTCGCCTGTCGCTCGGTAAGCGATTGTGCATTTAATTCGAATGTCCATCAAACAAAGTGTATCGGCGTACAGGGTGGCTATCAAAATATTGATGTTGACGAGTGTGCCCTAGCGCCCACCGCCGCCGGTGACACCCCTTGCTGAGCCTCTAGGGGTGGCACACTTTAATTTTTAATTGTTTAGATACATTAAATTTTATTTGTTTCGTTTTGCTATTGTACAACCACCCCATGCTTTATATACCAGCACTGGAAAGCGAACTTATTTTCTTTATTTATATCATAGTTTAATTTAATCTTCTTTTGAATATTGTTTTAATCTTTAGTCCTGTGTGAGGCTACAAACGTTTAAGTGCGAAGCAATTTGGAACTTTAATATAGTTCGTGCTGTGTGCGTTTCGGTATTTAATATTAGTATTAGTAGTCCCTCTGCATTTATTCCCATGCCTGTCGTAAGAGGTGACTTAGGAGTTTGACGTTCGTGGTTTGGAAAAATGAAAACTATTTCCCCTTTTCCATTTACCGGGTTGTAGGATAAATCCCGTCCAGGTTAATAGTATAGCGACAATTAAAAACATTATTATCCGTATTTAACATCTAGCTCAATATACCTGCAAAGGAACCAATCAATGTTAATATTTATGAAAGATATGTTTGTTTGGATTCGGTGATCTGAATATTTGTCAATGTATTTAAAATTAATTGTTATGTTTGAAAAGTGCAAACGATAAAGTATAAAAATATTTTATTATGCTTCTTTAGTTAGTCCGTGGGAGACAACCTTGAGCAACAATAGGGTGGCTCATGCGTACAAACAATAAGTCATTTTAATCATATTGAAAGCATAGAGTAAACACTGTTCGACGCTGAATGCTCGCTGTTGAACATTCTTAGCCGATACATTAAACAAAGAACTACGTCGGTAGGTACTCTCCAGGTACTCACATGATTAAATTAATTTATTTACTCACCGTTGTTCTGGCTTCGATGTCTTTATATACCGAATGTGTTATTACTAAATATTGAATTGTACGTTATAGTGGTACTGTATTTAATTAATACTTAGAAACAAAAGCGATGAAAAAGGATATGAATTGGGTGGATCAGAGATAAGGGCGCGAGACATCGCCTCTCATTCGATAGGTTCTGAGTGAACCATCCCATTTTTTTTTCTGAGATGTTTGTGAATTTCTTCACGAATACTGCATTGCTCCATGGTTCGGAATCCATATAAAACGGTCGGTTGTAAGACTGTATCCAACTAGGTGAGTTATTCGTAAGCCCGTCCGGGTTAGATGAAAGATGGTCGAAGCGGCAATGAAACCAATATCCGTATCTTCCATCAAGTTCAATCTAGCCGTGCTCATATTGGGAAGGTCCTGGCATAGCGCCCAATGTATTTAATGGAAAATGGCGTATTTAATGGAAAATGTGTCATGAAAGTTTCATATTAGCTTTCCAAGTCCAGTGCCAAAAAAAAATTTAATGCATTTTTTTTAAACTCTAGCATTGAATTTAAAACATGCAATTGTACATTATTTCAAGATAACAGTGACAAAACGAGTGTGTTTGTTTATTACTCAATTTGTTCACCTGTAAAGACACGAGTATTTATACCTACTGCCTATTTCGCGTCGATCGGTACGTGTCCGCATTCAATGCGGAGTTTTGCGGCAAAGCGACAGGGGTTGGTTCAAAGGAAGTATTTACCACAGAGACGGGTACAAATCCGCAGTTAATTGCTTCCGCCACCGCGCCGCTAGGTGGCGCTCCACCAAATCAAATTCCGGCCGTAAATTAACATTCGCCAGCGGTTTTGTCTTATTTAAAAAGCGAATCGAAGTCTATTTAAGGCCGCGTATGAAGCTAGACAAATTCCCGATTTCCCCCCCACCGCTCCGCTAGATGCCGAAGCAGCAGTGGCGCCGTGAATCTTAGGACAAAACTGAAATGAGATATTGTTAGAGCGACACCTATACGCCGTCGCTGGAACTTCGTGAAAGTTGTATCGATCCCGCGGCAAGTCGTCAATGAACATACAACCAATCACAAGGCTCGAGATCACCCGCCATATTATTCACATTGCTGCTAGAAAACAGCCATTTCGTCAGATCTCTACTTCATGAAAGGATTTACTATTTTCACATTGATCGTCAGTAGCTGGTTGGTGGAGCGTAAGACGTCTTATCTACAGTTATTGTTCGATGGGGGTGTCGGTTCGAATCCTGTAGGTTACAATTTTTTTTTCTGTTTTTTTACTTTTTATTGTTAATGGTGTATAGTATATAATTATAGCGTGGGTTAGACTTAATTGATTTACACATATAAAAAAATATTACATAATAATAGGTTTCGGTAAAAGTTTTTACCTGAGAAACAATTTTAAAAAGTATAAACGTCATTTAATACAATAAAAAGTAAAATAACACTTTTAAAAAGGATAAACGTGAGACGATGGAGAAATAATTTCCATACAACGAGCGCGCAAAAAATGACGCCACGCGACTTACAACATTATATCGCCGTTCATAGCGCCGTAGCGCAGTGATGAAAACGGAGAAAAATCAAATTTTTTGTCTCCCAAATTGATAGGTAAAATGATAAAAATAAGAATTATTTTTCAATAAACCTGATGGTCGTTACGTCATTCTTCATTAGTAGTGAGAGCCGAAACAAAGGCCAAATTCCTCCCGCGGCACAAGCAGGTACCTACGTCGCTTATTCCAAGGAAGGTGACAAGTAGTGTCGACACTTTTTAGGGTTCCGTACCCAAAGGGTGAAAACGGAACCCTATTACTAAGCCTCTGCTCTCCGTCCGTTAGGCAGCTGAAATTTACACAGAGTGTGTATTTATTTTGCCGCTATAACAACAAATAGGTAAATTAATAAAAATTTTAAAAATTAAAGGGGGGCCCATACAAAAGAAAAGTGATTTTTGGTGTTGATGGTACGGAACCCTTCGTGTGCGAGTCCGACTCGCACTTGGCCCGTTTTTTTAGTTCAATTTGCTCTCCTGTGGTCGCCTGGTACGCAGTATCCTCTATTTAGCTGCTATTTGCCGCGGCAGCGAGTGCCGCGTCTTTTGTCGTTTGAACATCTTTTTTTCGACGTTGGCGACGTTGTCGTCGTTGTTTGTCGTTGTTGATGTCAAAAACGGAACCCTATTACTGCGTGCAATTGTATTCGGTACGGTGCGTACCTAGTTATGCGCTGCTCGTCGATTGTGCGCGGCGCGTACAATTGCGTGAGGTCGCGTATGCGCGCTCGTCGATTGTATCTCGTTCACTCGCGTCAGTCGCGCGGTCGCGCCGCGCCAAAGTGTCTTATAATATTTGGACGCTCGTCCGCTCCGCTGTAGCGCCACAGAGCAGCGCTGTGCAACAATCGAATAATGTAGATTTGTATTCGAATGAATCGAATAACGGGAACAATCGAATAATTCGATTGTTTTTATTCGCAATCGCCTATCGCTAGTGTTTCCCATGATATAACGAAAACCAATTTTGACATGACAGACAGGTAGATCAGGTCGGGGCGGCTATTTTGAGTGGTCGCATGATGGGTCTAAGACCAGTGTTTCCCATGATATAACAAAAAACAATTTTGACATGACAGACAGGTAGATTAGGTCGGGGCGTTTATTTTGAGTGGTCGCATGATGGGTCTACGACCAGTGTTTCCCATGATATAACGAAAACAAATTTTGACATGACAGACAGGTAGATCAGATCGGGGCGTTTATATTGAGTGGTCGCTTGATGGGTCTACGATCAGTGTTTCCCATGATATGTCGAAAACAAATTTTGACATGACAAACAGGTAGATCAGGTCGGGGCGTTTATTTTGAGTGGTCGCATGATGGGTCTAAGACCAGTGTTTCCGATGATATAACAAAAAACAATTTTGACATGACAGACAGGTAGATTAGGTCGGGGCGTTTATTTTGAGTGGTCGCATGATGGGTCTGCGACCAGTGTTTCCCATGATATAACGAAAACTAATTTTGACATGACAGACAGGTAGATCAGGTCGGGGCGTTTATTTTGAGTGGTCGCATGATGGGTCTACGACCAGTGTTTCCCAAGATATAACGAAAACAAATTTAGACATGACAGACAGGTAGATCAGGTCGGGACGTTTACTTTGTGGTCGCATCATGGGTCTACGACCAGTGTTTCCCAAGCTATAACGAAAACAAATTTTGACATAACAGACAGGTAGATCAGGTCCGGGCGTTTATTTTGAGGGGTCGCATGATGGGTCTACGACCAGTGTTTCCCATAATATAACGAAAACAAATTTTGACATGACAGGAAGTTAGACCAGGTCGGGGCGTTTATATTGAGTGGTCGCATGATGGGCCTACGATCAGTGTTTCCCATGATATAACGAAAACTAATTTTGACATGACAGACAGGTAGATCAGGTCGGGGCGTTTATTTTGAGTGGTCGCATGATGGGTCTAAGACCAGTGTTTCCCATGATATAACAAAAAAAAATTTGACATGACAGACAGGTAGATTAGGTCGAGGCGTTTATTTTGAGTGGTCGCATGATGGGGCTACGACCAGTGTTTTCCATGATGTAACGAAAACAAATTTTGACATGACAGACGGGTAGATCAGGTCGGGACTTTTACTTTGAGTGGTCGCATCATGGGTCTACGACCAGTGTTTCCCAAGATATAACGAAAACTAATTTTGACATGACAGACAGGTAGATCAGGTCGGGGCGTTTATTTTGAGTGGTCGCATGATGGGTCTACTACCAGTGTTTCCCATGATATAATGAAAACAAATTTTGACATGGCAGGAAGTTAGATCAGGTCGGGGCGTTTATTTTGAGTGGTCGCATGATGGGTCTGCGACCAGTGTTTCCCATGATATAACGAAAACTAATTTTGACATGACAGACAGGTAGACCAGGTCGGGGCGTTTATTTTGAGTGGTCGCATGATGGGTCTACGACCAGTGTTTCCCATGATATAACGAAAACTAATTTTGACATGACACACAGGAAGATCAGGTCGGGGCGTTTATTTTGAGTGGTCGCATGATGGGTCTACTACCAGTGTTTCCCATGATATAATGAAAACAAATTTTGACATGGCAGGAAGTTAGATCAGGTCGGGGCGTTTATTTTGAGTGGTCGCATGATGGGTCTGCGACCAGTGTTTCCCATGATATAACGAAAACTAATTTTGACATGACAGACAGGTAGACCAGGTCGGGGCGTTTATTTTGAGTGGTCGCATGATGGGTCTACGACCAGTGTTTCCCATGATATAACGAAAACTAATTTTGACATGACACACAGGAAGATCAGGTCGGGGCGTTTATTTTGAGTGGTCGCATGATGGGTCTACGACCAGTGTTTCCCAAGCTATAACGAAAACAAATTTTGACATGACAGGAAGTTAGATCAGGTCGGGGCGTTTATTTTGAGTGGTCGCATGATGGGTCTACGACCAGTTTTTCCCATGATACAACGAAAACAAATTTTGACATGACAGGGAAGGTAAATCAGGTCGGAGCGTTTATTTTGAGTGGTCGCATGATGGGTCTACGACAAATGTTTCCCCAGATATAGCGAAAACATATTTGGTTATGATATGACATGTACAACACATGAAATTGAACTGAACCGTTCCTCCGAGATTAATATTGGAGTTTCTTTTCGTCATAGAATTTATTTTATTTTATTATATTTTAAATTTTTATTATTATTTTATTTTAGCTATTTGTTGTTATAGCGGTAAAATAAATACACACTCCGTGAACATTTCAGCTGCCTACCTAAGGCCCTGTGACAGACGGACTGACGGACGGACAGCGGAGGCTTAGTAATAGGGTTTCGTTTTCACCCTTTGGGTACGGTACCCTAAAAACGAACCAACAAAACAAAAAAATATTATTTATGTCATTTATTCTTTTCACGGAGTTTTCCTTCTGTTCATGTTATTAATTATTCTGTGCCGCCGACAAAAACTACAAAAATCCGCCCGCCGAGCTATCTGCCAAGGTCATGTGACTTGTCCTGTTGCGACCAGTCCGCACGTTCCACGGGGAGGCGGATATTTGCGGCCGCCCCAATACTCGTAGTGCCCGCTAGGCTTGAGAAGGAGAATTTAGCATAATTACGTAACGACAGTAGTGGCACAATGGTTTTAGTGTCGTATTTTTGCTGCGAAGTTGAGAACCACACAAATCGAAGTTCGGTTCCTGGAAACATCACTTTTTTATATTATAACAAATATTTTATTTATTTATGATATTTTTATTTATTTATATCTTGCTAACCGAACGTTACTAACCAGTGTCAATTATTTTGGCTTTAGACCTCAATAACATTTGATTGAGAATTTTACAGCGCCATCTATGAAGTTCAGCTGATGCTCGTAGGAATTTGGTTCGGAACTTTGTTACTGTCGCGATCCCGAAAGCGATCTCCGCGTGCGGAGAGTCGTGCGGAGAGGCGTGCGCCCGCTTCGAAACATCGCAGCGGACTGAGGCTACCGAAATGGCGATAGATAGTCGCCAAGAGAACGAAAGGGAAAGGGATACTTTACGGTGCTCAGAAATTTTGTCGTAAGTCCAAAATTCATTTTTTTGATGCTTTGAATGAAAAATGGTGTCCAAATGCAACAATAATCATTCAAAAATTTGAAAATCATGATGCAAATATAATGTGAGATTGCTAGCACTGTAATTAATAACAATTCTGAGAAATAAAGCATAATGTGAAAAAATCGACCTATTTTCGCGATTTTTTTCTATCGGGCCAATGTTATGCTATTGGAACAATAATCATTCAGATTAAGCGGATATAAGTGAAGTTTCATATAACGCAATTTTAGCATGATTAGTTCAATATTCTCTGAGAAATTAAGACAAAGCTAAGTGCGATTTAGCGTCATACGGAGCCTTAAATTCATCCGGGGCCAGTAATTACACAGTAACGACGTGACAACGCCACGTCGCTCTCGGCGGCCATCTTGCTATCACGTAATGGTGTCCGGCGTTGGGGCTTTTGAGTAAAAAAACGATCTATATTGTATAGAACAGGAGATAATGTCAAAGTTAATTAATTTCATGTATAGATTAATGAAACTCAAATAACTTATCATGTGTTAGTTCATTGTGGAGACCCCAACGGTAATTATTCCGAAATATTATCAAAATTATTAAAAAAAAAATAAGGAACTCAAGTTTTATTTTGAAGAAGTAAGCTTCTTCAAGTTCAATTTCTTATGCTTTATATTGTACATAGTTTTTTTTTACTTTGACTGTAAAACCATTGTTTGGAAATGGTTTGGATGTATTTTATTGATAAAAATATGTTTTCCTCCAATATGTCCCGTCCTATTTCTTGTAGTTGCAAAAGCTTTCGGTATTTGATTATTTTTTATGTAGGTACCTGTGCAAAATAAATTAGCAGGCTCAAACAAAAATCATGGAAGGTACAGTTTTGTGTGATTATTTAACTTTTTTGGAAAAAATAAACGACTTACCGATAAAACAGTTGGTAGATTGGTAGATCCTAATTGTAAGTTTCGCTTTCTAAGGGTCAGTTCTCTAATAAATATGATATGATATGTATCGACCGTGACGCCGGTCCAGCGTTGCAGTATATTCGTAAAGTAATTCTTTTTACTGGGCTCTTTCTTCAATTAATGTGTCCTTACATATCATATTCCTTGAAATAAGGATATCGCCACGTAGTATAGATAAATGGTTATAAGGTAATGGTAATGGTTAAAAAGGAAAAGGTATCACGAAATAAAAAAAATGCTTCCAAGATTATCTTAATTTTTATATCAAGACTACACAAAAACATTTTTTTTTATGCGACCTGACATGGATGGCTAATACCACACAACTACCGTTATGATATTAGCCCAATACACCACATTCCCGAAGGAATGAGGTGCCATGCCAGGACCTTCCCTTTATGAGCACGGCTACATTGAACTGGATGGAAAATACGGACAATTTTTCATTGCCGCTTCGACCATCTTTTCATCCAATGCGATCGTACCAACCCGGGCGGGCTTAAACTCTACCACCTAGTAGGGGAAGGGGACCTACAATTTTACATGGATTCCGAACCATGGAGCAGCTCGCATTCGTGACGAAATGCACTTATCGAACTCTGAAAGAGAAAGACAGTGGTGCAAGTTGGTATTGAACCCGGGCCTCTGGTACGCTAGGCCAGTCCCCGCGCCACTAGGCTACGAGCTCAACATGTAAGAAAATAAAACTTACATAATTTGAATTTCTTTATAATATGATCACAGTCTAATATATGAAGGGACACATATTATATATATAAAATAAGCCTACTCGGCTTACAAAAATAAGTCGAAATATGTTTGCTGACTTAGCTAAAATCACTCGCCCCTTTACTATCGTCGTATTGAAGAAAAAGTGCGAGTTTAGAAAGTTTTTAAATTGGATCACGGCTTGGCAATTACTCGTGCGAGCTGAGAACTGTCTAGTGATGCGCCGTGTTTTAAGAAAAAATAACATTTAGGGAGGCGTATTATAATATACGCACCCAATTCATTATCCAGACTGCAAAAACGTTTTTTTCTAGGCTATATTTTGATGATACTTTTGAGATTGCCGCGGTCGTTAGACATGTTTGAAAATTTTTACGGCTTTTCACGCGGCAGGAAGAGACATTCTCCGACGTTTCGAGCTAATAATTCAGCCCGTTGTCATTGAGGCAACCGCCGCGCTCGTGCGCAGCGGACGACTGAGGTGACCGCTAGGCTCGCCGTGGTCGTAAATCGTAGCTGTGAGGGGGCGGAAGCGGAAATGTGTTTGGCTGCGGTCCGAACTTCAGACGACAGGCAATATGAGCTGACAAACGTCGGAGAATGTCTCTTCCTGCCGCGTGAAAAGCCGTAAAACTTTTCAAACATATATTTTTATGGTTTGGTGGTTGTAAAATAAAGAACCCGATTTTGATCCTAGTAATAAGCTAAATAAAGCATGATCATAAAAAACATAATTAATGCGATGACAGCCAAAGTTAATAATGTTTCTGTAAAAGGTGCTTTATAATCCAGAGTAAATTAGCTCTAATGTAAATAACTTTATCGACTTTTTGACAACATTAGCAGCATCGAATCTTTCGCCTCGTTACCTTGAAGAAGCAAAACTTTTCGCTTATGCATCCTGCGGGAATAGAAATTCTATGATTGGTCGTTTTCTATAGCAGGAATTGATGAAGCTTAGTTTAGACAACCCAATGCGTAGGATGAGATGCATAGAATGAATGAGATACAGTGGAAATTATTATGGCAAATAATTTGATGCTTCCCGAATCTTGTAAAACATATTTCTATTTGTCCGAAATTGTAATGCCGAGCATTGCGCTTTAGGGAATTTTGCTCCAAAAGGACATTGCCGATTTTACTATGGGCCAGAAAGCGCTACGACTTAAACGAGACCGTATCAACCAAACGTATTTTCATTCCTCACATGCTTACACACAATAATAAATATGGTTTACTATACTTTTACAGCAGTAATAACCCGTAAGACACGTTTAAAAATGCATATTTGAGGTTAGTCTTGTGAAATGTTACTTCTCTTTGTGTCTTTGTTCACACGGAAAGGCAAGGACTTTCAGCATAGAACCATAAATATCTATTTTCTATTAATTACGAAAAAGGCATTTAAGTTCAATTATAATTAAAATAGTAGTTGACGAATAATTACAAACGTGTATGTTTGTAGAGGTAGCGAAATCAGTATGCTATGATCGAACAGTATGGTCGTAAACCTTAAAATAAATTGATTTGGCTGATAACCTTTTCCTTCCGATCTAAAGGAAAATATTATAGCGACAGCAGCGCCAGTTGGTTCTCCGTAAACTATTCAACACGTGCTGACCGATCTTTACCTTGATACATACATACAATCTGTCATGATGACGCCATGACGCGGTCGGAGCTGACAGATATTGGTATAGAAAACAGACAAAAACTAAACCGGAAGTATAATGATAAAAATATTTTATTAGTAACATAATTCATTCTATGGGTCTATGGTCATGGTCAATGTACTCTTTAATGCGATTTTGATTTCGGTTATGTCCTTTACCCGTTGTATTGCTAATTTTACGTATTTGATCACTATCTCATTAACTTGAGGTTATACAACGACATCAGCCTCAGTGGCCCAGTGGCGCGACGCTTCGGCGATCGCTCTCCGAAGTTAAGCAACGCTGGGTCCGGTCTGGTCTTGGATGGGTGACCATTCGACCGTTGAGAGAGGCTGGCCGTGGTTCGAATTCCACGTTAAACTGTAGGTCCCCTTCCTTACTTACTAGGTGGTAGGGTTAATCCCGCCCGGGATTAACCCTACCACCTAGTATTGGTACCATCGCATTGGATGAACGATGGTCGAAGCGGCAATGAAAATTGTCCGTGTTCTCAATCCAGTTCAATGTAGCCGTGCAATATAAGGAAAGTCCTGGCATGGCACCTAGTTCCCATGTGGTGTGTTGGGCTATTACCATGACAGAAGGTGTGGTATTAGCCATCCATGTCCAGTCACATAAAAAAAATCTACACTGAAGCAATGTAATCAGAATTTGAAAATTGTCAGAAAACCTTTTTGGTCTGGACATTTCAGACATTCGGACATTCGACGATTATATTTACGAATTAACAAACGACACAATATCTTTCGGTTACTATGTGGCTAGGTAATGTAAATAGCAATACGTAGAGCTGGAGTCGGGCGCGACGCTTGGGCGGATTGTCCGTGGGCGGGCGGGGCGGGCGGGCGGGACGCACGACTAATTAATTGTACGGCGCCGCTCCGGTGAGTTTAATTGTCGCGAGCGGACAGCTGACCATCTACCTGCTCAACTGTCAAGTCACTCGGTATGCGTTCATGTGTTTGGGCTCGTGTCCATAACCGTCAAGGAGGACTACCGTGGTAAATTAAGGGCGTGATTATAACTGACTGTACTCAGTTCCTTAAGAGCGTAAGTTAAAGATTTTTTTTTAAATTGGAATTTCAAAAAGATGAAAAATGCCTAGACAATAGCTATATTTGAAACTTAATATAATTCTATGTTCAAACTTATTTTGTGAAATCTTTATGTTTCCTCTAGTTTTCCCTAAAGCAAGCGTGGTGACCTGTGCATTTATAGATTGTTTAGTGAACGGGTGTGAAAAAACTGACCATTTATATTAACAAGGGGTGACCCACTGATTATTTTCGATCCAATTTCTTAACTTTTCCTTAATCATTTAAAGGAAAACTTAAAACATAACTTCAGATCCGATTATGAAGCTGTATTTTTTTTGAGTAAATAAAGAAATTCTAGTACATTGTGTATGAATCGTTTCATGACATTTTTAGTCTCATCCGTCAGTTGACTCCGTATTGTACAATTCGATTCAAATAAGAATAGGATAGGATTCCGCCATTTTGAATGTCAAACTGCTAAAACCCTCACTTCACTTCACAAACTTCAGTACATTGCCGCGGTGTTGCCTCGTCCCTCGCGAATTCGAGTGAAGTTAGTCACGAGCCCCGTACTATTCTTGTTTGAATCGCATTGTATGTCTTTAAATTCTTAGCCTATGGTCTGAGCACCGACCTGCTCCGGCGGGCGCCGCTCGTCCTCGGTTGTCTCGACGTCGACGCTCTCGTCGCTGTGCGAGGGCGGCGAGCCGGGCGACGCGGCCGGCGACGCGACGAGCGGCGAGCGCGGCGAGCCGGCGGGCGGCGAGCGGGGCGACGGCGAGCGCGCCGGCGAGCGGCGCACGGGGCGGAACGCGCGCGGCTCCTCGCCGCCGCTGAGCGCCGTCAGAGCGCCTGCGCACACACCTTGCTCAACGTCGCGCGATTAGCTTCGATTTACTTGTGGTTTGAAGCACAGAGCCCGTAGTACCAGCTATCACCTAAATTGGCGTTAACGGCAAACCGATCGACTGGCGTTTTCAAATATATGGAGAAATTGAAGAGCGCGCTGTGGGCGTTAAGCGAACCATCATTTGCGAGTCCGAGTTTGATTTGACAGCTAACTCAACGTTGCAGTAAATACGTCGATTTTGCCGTTTACGCCGACTCCGCGTTCATACAAATCGGAAGTCCGAGTTTGACTTTGACAGCTTGAAGAAGTAAAACCACAGAATATCTAGTAAAAACTTGTTTGGAGTTTGAAGTTTTTAGGGAAGTTCGAAGTTCCGTAAACGCCAGTTTAGGGGATAACTGATACTAGCAGGGGGTCTACTTATGAAAGCAAATTAACAAATTGGCGCCTCTAGAACTGCGCTTGGAAGTATCTTTCTTATAGTTCTAGCGGCACCAGTTGTTTGTCCCTTCTCCTTTGTTATATTACCGAGGGCTCTCTAACGTTCAATTACCGTCATTTATTTTATCAAACGATCCATGTATAAAACACTTCCCAGCGAGCGTGGAAGGACGGGAGAGAAACCGAAACATGTTGCTATGGGGACGGCGGCGCCACTTTTACATTAAAAAACGGAAGCGTCGGCGAGTGAGTTCGCTTACGAATTAGCTTACTACTGATTTTCTTGAGTACCAACGACATTTAATAACATTTAAGAACTTCACAGGAACTTAGATGTAAAAGGAAAGCTATTTAATGGTACGAAATTTCTATGTAGCGAGTCCCGAATTCGTAAGCGACCTAACTACAGTTAGACGTTTCGAACTGACTCGTGGCTAGGCCGCCGCAATACGAATACGTTTCGTTCGCTTCTCCTGACTCGTGGCTACGCTGCCGCCACAAGAATGATTTCAGATCGCTTCTCCCGTCCCGTGCTCGCTGGCGCTTCCGCACGCGGTCTCACCGGGCGCCCACAGGCCGCGCTTGAGCCAGGGCAGCGCGTACGGCAACGGCAGCCGGTGCGGCGGCCACATGTACTCGGCGACCAGACCGCGCGGCAGCGCGTCCGCAAAGCCGGGCACGCGCGCCGCCGCCGTCGCGCCACCGTACGCCGGCTCGGGCGGGCTCGCAGCCAGCGCCGGCCGCTTGGCCGGCTCCGGCGCGTGCTCCGACCTGGCGAGCGCACAGTTTCCAACTCAACTGTCTTTGGTTAAGGGCGTGATGACACCAGGGGGCCCCCCTGGTGTCACGGACTTTTCGCAAAATTCTGAACACTATGCAATCGTGCGTGATTCACGCTGGCAGCGTATTTTCCGCTATCAAATGGTATTCAGTTATGGCTCTAATCCAGGTAAAGGTATTTTCTGTTCGTTGATTTTTTTGCACAAGTTAAAAAACCCTGATAAAGGATGGATGTAACGGGAGATTAAATATATTTGGATTAAAATTTCTATGGAAACTACGCTTAATGTGCATTAGAGAAAATCACTTAAATTTGGTAGCTTTTTTATGCATATTTGTATGTATGAGGAGCTTCTTTTGTTAAACCAAAACTTGTCGCCGGGGCCGACGCGGTGCGAGTACATAATAACGCAAGGTACATACGGCCTCCGATACCTGGTGCCGGTGGAGAGCATGCGCTTCCTCGTGCCGCCGTTGAACATCGCCTTGACGTCCTCCCAGGCGTGCACCACCTCGTCGGGCGGCGCGCCGCTCAGCTTCATGTGCCGCCGCCACGAGTTGAAGTTGGCGGCGTCGGGCGGCACGTACTTGTCGCTGGGTCCGACGCGGTGCGAGTATAATGATGCAAGGTACGTACGGCCTCCGATACCTGGCGCCGGTGGAGAGCATGCGCTTCCTCGTGCCGCCGTTGAACATCGCCTTGACGTCCTCCCAGGCGCGCACCACCTCGTCGGGCGGCGCGCCGCTCAGCTTCATGTGCCGCCGCCACGAGTTGAAGTTGGCGGCGTCGGGCGGCACGTACTTGTCGCTGGGTCCGACGCGGTGCGAGTATAATGATGCAAGGTACGTACGGCCTCCGATACCTGGCGCCGGTGGAGAGCATGCGCTTCCTCGTGCCGCCGTTGAACATCGCCTTGACGTCCTCCCAGGCGTGCACCACCTCGTCGGGCGGCGCGCCGCTCAGCTTCATGTGCCGCCGCCACGAGTTGAAGTTGGCGGCGTCGGGCGGCACGTACTTGTCGCTGGGCCGATGCGGTGCGAGTATAATGATGCAAGGTACGTACGGCCTCCGATACCTGGTGCCGGTGGAGAGCATGCGCTTCCTCGTGCCGCCGTTGAACATCGCCTTGACGTCCTCCCAGGCGTGCACCACCTCGTCGGGCGGCGCGCCGCTCAGCTTCATGTGCCGCCGCCACGAGTTGAAGTTGGCGGCGTCGGGCGGCACGTACTTGTCGCTGGGCCGATGCGGTGCGAGTATAATGATGCAAGGTACGTACGGCCTCCGATACCTGGTGCCGGTGGAGAGCATGCGCTTCCTCGTGCCGCCGTTGAACATCGCCTTGACGTCCTCCCAGGCGTGCACCACCTCGTCGGGCGGCGCGCCGCTCAGCTTCATGTGCCGCCGCCACGAGTTGAAGTTGGCGGCGTCGGGCGGCACGTACTTGTCGCTGGGCCGATGCGGTGCGAGTATAATGATGCAAGGTACGTACGGCCTCCGATACCTGGTGCCGGTGGAGAGCATGCGCTTCCTCGTGCCGCCGTTGAACATCGCCTTGACGTCCTCCCAGGCGTGCACCACCTCGTCGGGCGGCGCGCCGCTCAGCTTCATGTGCCGCCGCCACGAGTTGAAGTTGGCGGCGTCGGGCGGCACGTATTTGTCGCTGGGCCGATGCGGTGCGAGTATAATGATGCAAGGTACGTACGGCCTCCGATACCTGGTGCCGGTGGAGAGCATGCGCTTCCTCGTGCCGCCGTTGAACATCGCCTTGACGTCCTCCCAGGCGTGCACCACCTCGTCGGGCGGCGCGCCGCTCAGCTTCATGTGCCGCCGCCACGAGTTGAAGTTGGCGGCGTCGGGCGGCACGTACTTGTCGCTGGGCCGATGCGGTGCGAGTATAATGATGCAAGGTACGTACGGCCTCCGATACCTGGTGCCGGTGGAGAGCATGCGCTTCCTCGTGCCGCCGTTGAACATCGCCTTGACGTCCTCCCAGGCGTGCACCACCTCGTCGGGCGGCGCGCCGCTCAGCTTCATGTGCCGCCGCCACGAGTTGAAGTTGGCGGCGTCGGGCTGCACGTACTTGTCGCTGGGCCGATGCGGTGCGAGTATATTGATGCAAGGTACGTACGGCCTCCGATACCTGGTGCCGGTGGAGAGCATGCGCTTCCTCGTGCCGCCGTTGAACATCGCCTTGACGTCCTCCCAGGCGTGCACCACCTCGTCGGGCGGCGCGCCGCTCAGCTTCATGTGCCGCCGCCACGAGTTGAAGTTGGCGGCGTCGGGCGGCACGTACTTGTCGCTGGGCCGATGCGGTGCGAGTATAATGATGCAAGGTACGTACGGCCTCCGATACCTGGTGCCGGTGGAGAGCATGCGCTTCCTCGTGCCGCCGTTGAACATCGCCTTGACGTCCTCCCAGGCGTGCACCACCTCGTCGGGCGGCGCGCCGCTCAGCTTCATGTGCCGCCGCCACGAGTTGAAGTTGGCGGCGTCGGGCTGCACGTACTTGTCGCCGGGGCCGACGCGGTGCGAGTGGAATATGAACTTGTTGGGCGAGAAGAATAGGCCGCAGTACGAGCACTTGATGCACTTGGCCCGCGAAGAGTTGTACCTGAACAGGCAGTGGCTTAGGCGACCTGCTTGTGACAGTTATATTTGTTTCTCCTTCTGTTGCTATCCTGAGTTGCAAGAGTCTTATAATGAAATTGGACCAGTTTTTGACTTGGAAATCGATTACTAGTAACAGTAGTAATCGATTTCCAGATTTAGTAGTAGTCTCGGTTAACATTAAAAAAAATTGAAAGTATTAACTCATTTTAAAAGTTAGCAATTTCTTAAAATAAATGTTAAAAGAAGCTTGCATTATCTACGTGTAACCAAATATTGATTGATACAGTGTCACTGGACGTGATTTAATTAAGGTGTATTGACCTTTCAACCTATTTACATTGCTTCAAATGGAAACATAATGAAGGTACTCATAAACTTTTAGACAGTTACAGAAGTATTTTGTATTATTCTCTAATTGAGAGGATATTGGTAGGAAGTGCACCGATAGACCTAAAGAGGAACGAACTGCTCAGAGAGCAGAACAGCTGGCGTAATCAATCAAATTACAAAACTCGAGTGGCACAGGGATGGTTATATCATGCTTGAAAAAAAGGCTCTTGGAATAAAATAATGTTGTATAGGAGACGTGGGACGATAAGCTGCTTTGGTGAGAAGATATTAAAGGAAAAACTGGAATCAAATGCATGGAAAAGCAAAAGATCGGGAAAGATGGCATTATATTGACTAGGCCTACTCCACTGACGGTGAAAATTCGCTAAGAAAATGTAGTTATAACTTGACTTGATGCATAGTTACCTAGCCGGAAGGAAAGCACCGCGACAGCCCCAGGCGCACTCGTGGTGCACGGAGAACGCAAAGTCGTCGGGAAGTCGCGGCGGCGCGTTGTCTCCGAGGAATGACTTGCAGAGTCGCTCCGCTTCTCGCCTGGTTATCATACCTGCACACCACATCGATGGCGTAAGAACGCAATTAGTAGATTTAAATGTCTAAAGCTGCACCCCAAGTGCCACGCGCCAATTGAGGATCCCGTTGTAAGACACTTTCCAATTTCGTATTGGAGACCTGGCAGACCGATACTCTGGTCCTCAATCACAAGTTGTGGGTGGTAGACAGAAGAGTGTTTTTCACCGCATCTCCTGGAGAAACACCGCAGCATCTCCAGCTGAACTGTCGTGCACAGCACGCGCGTTATACCGAGCGCCACGCGTCGGTTGTGGATTTCGTTGTAGGAGAACTGCTTGAGCAGCGTATTGGAGATCTCCCATTGTCTGAGCTGCTGTGAGTCACCATCACGAGGGAGACGAAGGAGGCGGTTGATATAAGACGGGCACTCACCGCATCTCCTGGAGGAGACCGGCATGGCGCCGGCGCGCCGCAGTATCTCTAGCTGCACGGGCGTGCACTGCACGCACGTGATGCCGAGCGCCACGCGCCGGTTGTGGATTTCGTTGTAGGAGAACTGCTTGAGCAGCGTGTTGGAGATCTGCGCCAGGCAGAGCCGCTCCGTTGCTTCAATCACGAGGGAGACGATGGGGACACCATACAAGAGGACTGTTCCCACCTGCACAGAGTGTTCGTATTTTCGTAGTCATGGACTATAGTCCAGTCCTCCTAAAGCCTTGTTTTCTTCAAAATCACAATATTTAATAGTTATATTGGTAGGGTGTTTGTCTATCTAATATAAGAACCCAGTTCCATGCGTAGATCATCTAAGATTTTAGGGGAATGAGTTATTTACTTTAGCTTTACTAAGTTTGAAAAAGGTCTATTCCAGTTCTATATTGTAATCTTGATGAAACATTCTACAAATTACAATAACTGAGTTCTCATAATTTTGAGGACTGTAATAGAAAAATCCACTTTATAGATCAAAGAGTTGAGTTTACTTCAGAACTCAAACGAATCCCAGTAAATGATGCTTTTTATTATTTATTCAGCATCCATGCAGTACAGTGCAGCTGTAACGAGCCAGTTTAACAATCACAGCGAAGAAAGAAAGAAAGAAATTCTTTATTGTGCAAATTACATCAAAAACTATTTACAGAACAATTAAATCTAACAGAGCGAAACTGCACAAAGGCGGACTTATTACTAAAAGTGATTTCTTCCAGTGGTTGACTGACTGGGGTTGATGAGGATAAGAATTGAAAAATAAAATGTAGGTAATACGTAATGCGTAAAGGGTGACAGAAACCAATATATATATTTAGAAGAATAACTGGGAAAAAAAACGCTGGAACAGTTTTCAGCATCCACTTTGCCTAAGGTTGCAATAGGGTCTGCCAATACTCACATACATACGAATTATTGTTTCCAGTTTGTTCATATACATTATTTTAATTCCTTGTAACATTAATGCTTATTATCTATGCCTTAAAATAAGAAAAAATTATCTGTCTGAGTGTAGCTTGTCTACCAATTTGACAAAATGAAATACAATACAATACAACAATTACCTAAGTATTTACCATTGATGGTAGGTTAATTCATGCCGTATGCAACAGTTCATTCTTGCAAAGAGTTTATTTGCAAAGACTATTACCACCATATAACAAGAGACCAATTGGAGCGGAATGTCTATAAGCCTGAATATCTGGTCACGAACCAGACGTTTGAGGGATTCTAGGTTCTCTGTTTTTTTGTTGTATCCTTTAACGATCTTATTCAATATCGATTTGACTGCTGACCTGGTTGGGTTTTGTGTTGAGTTGCTGCAAAGCGAGTGCCTTGGAGTCAGCGCGTGCCTTGAGGGAGTCCCGCGGCGTAAGTGCAGCACCCGGCCCCGCCGCCGCCGCCACCGCCGCCTCCATTCTGACAAAATAAATATACGTGTGCTGTATGGGCTCTGTCACTTAAGGTGGGCCATCCCGCTCAACTCCCCATAAGAACTGGGAAAGAAGATCACGCCCATGTTTCTTGTCAGAGACAGATACTGATTTACATGACAGAGACAGATTTTGCTCGAATTAGCTTTATTTGATCAAACTAGATGTCTGATGACCATTGGCATTGTAAAATTGTGTTTGGTTTCTAAGTTATAAAGTCCGAAAGTTCGAATTTTTCGCGCGTTTTATACAATAACTTTGGAGGTGGATTACGCAATAATAAAGTAAGAACATCTTAAAAAAAATTGTCATCAGACATAGCTTATTTAATCAAGATTTATAATCTATTTGGTTTTTGTTCGATTTTTTACTACAGCGGTCGTGGTTTACTTTTAGCTATAAGTCGTTTTGTAATTAACATTTTCGTAAATGTTACCAAATTATACACTATGCACATTGTCTTTTTTGTGGACATGTTGCATCTTCCTCATCACGGAGCCTGTCTTTTTCTTTGAAACAGAGAAGGTCCTAGAGCGCAACAGCACGGTTTTGTACCGTAACCGCAAATGAGTAAGTCCCGCCGGGTTGGGCCACCTTAATAGGAATGTGCCTCCCGCAATTCTCCCCGTGCATGTCGTATGAGGCGACTACGGGAATCCTCGTTCATGGTTCGGATTTCACGTAAAACTGTAGGTTCCCTTCCTAACTAACTAGATGGTACCATCGGATTGAATTAATGAGGGGGAGAGCAAAGTGTTGACTCAATAGCCCAGTGGCGCGACACTTCGGCGATCGCTCTCCGAAGTTAAGAAACGCTGGGACCGGTATGGTCTTGGATGGGTGACCATTCGACTGTTGAGAGAGGCTGGCCGTGGATCGGATTCCACGTTAAACTGTAGGTCCCCTTCCTTAATTACTAGGTGGTAGGGTTAATCCCGCCCGGGTTGGTACCATCGCATTGGATGAACGATGGTCGAAGCGGCAATAAAAATTGCCCGTGTTTTCCATCCAGTTCAATGCAGCCGTGCAATATAAGAAAGGTCCTTGCATGGTACCTAGTTCGCTTGTGGTGTGTTGGGCTAATACCATGAAAGAAGGTGTGGTATTAGACATCCATGTCCATTCACATAAAAAAAACCATCATGACATAATATTCTAAATGAATAGGTAATCTGATCTAAAATATTCTCGTGTAAAAAGCCTTAGCATTTATAGTACGTAAGACTATCTGCTAAATATTTTGTTTCGAATTCACGGATATAGTTGGGGTGACAGAAAATTAAACCCTCAAATATTAATTAACCTTTAGAAAAGTTACGTTAATCTTCTCCGCTAATGATCACTCTATTTAACTCTTTTCACCCTATCCTTTAACCTCTTTCTTTAACGAGACGATTAACGCATCGAAGAAACACAAAATAAAATGTTTATTTTCGTCCATATATTCCCATTTGTCTGTAAAAATATGGCGAAACGGCCCTATTATGCAACACGCGCGATAAAACTAAATGCCAAATTACAAGCCGAAATTCTAAGGTCACATCATTATTTTTGGCGCGGGCTGCGAGCAGGGCGTTTGCATGCAGACGGGTGTCATAAAATTAATGACATCGCCAATATGTGACGTCACACCCCCTTAAGGTCAAGGCAGCGTCGCTTGCCGCGGGATCCCTACGTAAAGTCAACAATCAGTGGACCAATCCTACCCAACTGATTTTAATGATCACAGGTGCATTTATGGTTCCTCAGCATCGATGTATGTTGTCCCACCCAGCGGTTGACTATTTGAAAATTTGGCCCAATTATGTTTTCATGCACAATAAAAGACAATGTGAGAAATTTAAGAAGATACATTTTAAATTTCTTCAACGATACATTTAATAATTATAACAAAATATTTTGAAAAGAGAAAATATGAAGTTATTAGGTCAGTTTACCGGTTTTGGATATGTAGTCACCTTCGCGGGCGTATTATTAAAAACGATCAGTATAAAAAAATCTGGATCTCAACGACAGCGCAACCTACCGTTTTTAACTATAGCTATGAACAATCCATATACAAACTTCATCGGACTTCACGAATGATTGAAAAGAAAATTAGCTGTATTGGTCCAGCCGTTCTCGAGTTATGCAATTAGCAACACATGAATTAGTAACTCATTTTTATTTATATAGTTTTTAGACCTTTTTGTTTTTATTTATATATGCTATAAAAGAAAAATGCTCAAATTTAAACTTGAGCCTATACTGTGCTTAAAGTTAAACCTAATACATACTTCTACTTATACCCGTTACTAATAAACCTAGATCATTGCCTGAACAGTTATACAATGTTTCGTCCCTTTCTCTCTAATTCGAAACTGCATGTCAATGCAAAGGACAAAACATTGTATAACTATCCAAACGATGATCAGAGTTTATTAGTAGTTATTATGTGTAGTTTTATCGACAGTCGACCAAATGAACTTGTCTCCGTCGATCTATTGCGCAGGATTCACGATTATTGCATTCAGTGTGACCCTAACTAGTCATTACTGCATCAGATTAGTTAATCTAGAGGTTTCGGGGAGTGGCGGAGGGGGGTCCCCGGAGACCGCAGCGCCGGCTCCCCCTAGCGTTCACAACAATAATCAAATTGTGGAACAATTCTTTACAAGGGGGTGAATAGTTAGCTTTTATGGTGGCATTATGGAAATCAGGGGCGTTTGCAAGATTTTACGTAGCTCATTATCAATAAAGATTTTTTATTCTTGTTTATTAGAAAAAAACTCACGATTGTTTAATCAAGAATTTCCCTGAGAATAAAGAATGAATAATTTTAAAAAGTTTTAAGAAAAATAAATTAAATTACGATGACGTAATAGGAGTAATTAATTTAATGAAAGTATTGGAAATGGTATTTTTAATTTTCTGATGAAAGCTAGCTAATGCCAAATCATCTCTTCTGATTTAAATTATAAAACAACGGCTTACTAGTGGGAACAGAATAATTGTGCTGCAAATAAAGAATACGGCTACGTACGTTAAGTAACCAAACAATGAAATAATTAAATAAATATATTCTGATTTTTATTTGGGGCATAAGCCACGTGCCACGTTTGAAGTAAGTTATTACATACGATTAGTTTTCGAGCCAGTCAATTGACTCCTTCAGGAATCCCTTAAATAATTTTATCCCAAACTAGTTGCGACGACAAAAAAGCGATATGGTATACCTGGAGGGTTACCATGGTATGTAACTCGCCAGGTGAATATCAGGCGAAACGGATCATTAAATTTTATAGTTGCACCATCCCTACTGGTTATTTTCAGTTCACTTGGCCAAATAACACGTCGTTTGACCAGTTAGCCTGGTACGAAAGCTTGGTTATTTCCACTGTACAGTTTGTATGTCTATCCATGAACATGTTTACATGACAGTGGCATGATGCGGGACTTGTTCCTATCTCTCGCATAATATTCTCCGATTGATCACGCACGCTTCACTGGTGTCACGGTGCATGTTGCGATGTGAGTAATTACCGAAAAGTGCCGGTTACAATGGAGGATTGAATCGGTTGCGCGGAGGCCATATGGCGCCTGTTAACGCGTCTACTCATCACACGTGTCACGCTGCATGTGGGGCCTAAATTCGAGCGCCAGAGGGCACTGTTCTTTAAATATTTTAAATAAATTAATAAGTTAATTTGTAGATACACAAAAGGGGTATATGTAGTAGGTATCTTACTATAAATCTGATTCCGTGTCCGGGATCATATCCATTCAGAGTTGGATTGTCTTTTGAGCGGCTCAAAGTTTAGGGGCACAGGGACTTGCTTTCCTAGGTCCTAGATTCAAACCTGCCCGTAGCATTATCTTTCTTTTTTAGGGCCGAATTTTCAATCCTCAGATAGTACTTATCGGACTTCACGTTTGTCAAAAGACAGATAGTCATTGCTGGAGGATTATATCTTCTATCACAATTATATCTATAATTTTTACTAATAAACATTTGGACTTACTATATCGTAGAGATAAGCAGAAGCGTAAATAAATCCGTCGAATAGTTATCTGGTCCTTTATCAGAGCATTAAAAATCAGCCCTTATTTTGATAAGTTCATTTGAAGATTCGGAATCCTAGAAAAAGTCTCCTTTCCTTCGATGATTCGGGGGTACGGTAAAGTTCGCCCAGGATGGTACCATCGCATTGGATGAAACAAGTGGCAATGAACATTGTCGGCATCCAGTTCAATGTAATCCAGCAATATAAGAAAAGGCCAGGGCCAGGCATGACAACAAATTTACATCCTAGCCAGTGTTGGGCTAATATCATGACTAAGGAATGTTATACCTATATATAATCTACCGTGAAGCAAGGACTCTTCAAGGATCTAAGAAAGAGCCCTGTAAAAATAACCATTATACGAATATAATAATAATAAATAATAAAATTATTTATTTTCACACACAACAGTACAATAATTGGTATACAGTGGCAAATACAATTAAAAGCAGTTGTGGAATATACTGCTATACTGGACCGGACCAGCAAAATATACCATTGGCGGATATTGCGTCTTCCAATTTCGCCACATGCTGTATTCACATAATTTGTAATTATTTTACAGTCCCTCCTCCCGTAATCAATGCCTCCTACTAACACAGTGTTTAAGATTCCTTAGCTTAAGTACCTGCTTAGTACAAAAAAGTATATTTACTTAACATTTACTGGCATTAGCCATTCATTAATGTTTACATAAAATAAAAAAAATATCAAAAAAAATACCTTCTAAGTCGCGTTAATACTGTCTTTTTACCGATTATTGAAATTGTTATTTTTTTATAGATTCTTAGCTCAGCCATTTTTAATGCCTTATTTGCACGCGTTGACTCGTTAGGTGATATTTCGGCTGCAGCGTCGCAACTTAATACATTCATGTATTTTACAAATAATTCATGTAATATCGTGTTTTTTCCAGAAAATCATAACGGAACAAATACATAGATATATTTTTAATTAATCCGTTTTCACGGTTCCGAAACGCGGCATGTGCCCGCGCGGGCCCGCTCCCCCAGCCGCCAGCCGTCGAGAGGCGCACAGATTCGCCAACAATTCGTTGCGGATTATCGGAGAACGATACCACTTGTGGAATAATAACCGAATCCTATATAGACTGCGAGCCAGCCTAACAAACATTGTACGACATTTATCTTTTGTGTCTGATGCTGAAAGTTGTTAAATTTAATAGGATTCGAGAAAGAACTAATCATGGCAACAGCGGTCCGGTAGATTTAACGATGTTTTGGGTTTTTTAGTTTTGTTTGATAACCTAATAAAACCGGCCAAGTGCGAGTCCGACTCGCACACGAAGTGTTCCGTACCATCGAAAAATAATTAAGCTCAAAAATCACGTTTTTTAGTAAGTTTTTTTAGTTTTTTCGCTTAGTAATAGGGTTCCGTACCCAAAGGGTGCCAACGGAAATACTTTCATGTTTCTGTTATCAAGCTTGTGAGTTGACCTATAAGATACATTGCAGCTAAAATGTTGAAAACCTCTGGTCATGGATAGATGCATATAGGAGAGCTTAGAGTGCAGCGGGGCAATATGTGTAAATCTCCGATAAATCTGTGGTTTATATATGATATAGCCACACGATTTGACTCTGTGCCGGGTTGGAGTTGCTTGTAGTAAAATATATAAATTTCATTTCATTTCATTTCATTTATTTAAACTTTTTGGTAGTCAAACTACACCAAGTTACGTCACAAAGATCCCAAAAAATCATGAAGCCACGCGTTTTAAACCCAGATTCGAGGTTTGTGGGTTTGCCAAAAGTATCTTATGGCTAGAGATGGGCTAGTGTCTCCGTTTCATCATGGGCAAAAATACCTATGCTGTTCTCCTCTTCAGGTCGCACTTCATAACCGATTCAAGTGAAATGCTGTGTGCAGTTTCGATGATTGTATAAATTTAAAAAAATGTCACAAACATTTTGCTTTGTTACAAGACTTAAAGCGATAGGTGCCAAGTGAGAAAAGATAAAAAAAACCGGCCAAGTGCGAGTCGGACAAGCACACGAAGGGTTCCGTACCATCATACAAATTTTACATAAGAAATCACATTTGTTGTATGGGCCCCCTCTTTGATTATGTATTATTTTACCTATTTGTGTTTATAGCGGCAAAATAAAATACACACTCTGTGAAAATTTCAGCCGCCTACCTATTACAGTTCATGAGATACAACCCTGTGACAGACGGACGGACGGACGGAGGACGGACGGAGGACGGACGGATGGACGGACGGAGAACGGAGGCGTTGTAATAGGGTTCCGTACCAACGGAACCCTAGAAATAATAGGATTTCGTTATAAGGTGCGTGCTTAACATTTAAATTGCAAAGACAGACTCGCGAGGTCTGCGAAAGGATGATACGGCTGTGCTCTTGCTCGACTTTACTATGAACTCAAACATGTCAGATATACAATCGAGTGACATAAAAAAATAAGTAAGTAATTGATTGTGGCTCCTGGACACTATCATCCCCTTTCCTGTCGACATGCCGCGTTACATCAGTGGCGGGTGCCAGCTAAACGGAGCTTAGCGCTCGCGGGCTAAGCGGGTGCAGGTGGATTACGTTAAGTATGTGTGCAGTTTGGAGTGTACAACGGTTGCGAAATTTTAATTGGTGCATCCGGCGGAGATATCGAAATGTTGGCGTCTGGAAAGTGGAGATAGAGTTGCTCGAGACTATTTTGTTTTAAGGTGGCCCATCCCGCTCATCTCCCTATACAAAAGGGGAAAGAAGATCACGCCCATATTTCTTGTCAGAGATCCAAAATTTTGCTCAAAATAGCTTTATTTGATCGAACTAGATGTCTGATGACCATTGGCATTGTAAAATTGTGTTTGGTTTCTAAGTTATAAGGTCCGAAAGTTCGCATTTTTCGCGCGTTTTATACAATAACTTTAGAGGTGGATTACGCAATGATAAAGTAAGAACATCTTAAAAAGATTAGTCATCAGAGATAACTTATTTTATCAAGATTTAAATTCTATTTGGTTTTTGTTTGATTTTTTACTACAGCGATCGTGGTTTACTTTTAGCTATAAGTCGTTTTGAAATTAAAATTTTCGTAAATCTTACCAAATCATACACTATGCACATTGTCTTTTATGTGGACATGTTGCATCTTCCTCATCACGGAGCTGTCTTATTCTTTGAAACAGAGAAGGTCCCAGAGCGCAACAGCACGGTTTTGTACCGTGCCCGCGAATGAGTTAGGCCCGCCGGGTTGGGCCACCTTAACAATAAGGTTTGCTATGTCCCGCTTTCTTTATAATTTCCTGTCTTCATTTGTTCATTTAATTTTATTAGGTATTTTTGGTACACAATTATACACTTAGACACGTCAAAAAGGATACATATTCAAATCAAGATAAAAATAATATAAAATCCATAGAAATCAACAGTGTACAACAACTTTTTATCTCGGTATATTCCAAGTTTCTATTCATCAGATTAAAATACTTCGTTTATTACCCGCAGTATTTTAACAGTCGTTTAAGCGTATGTACGATTAAAAATGACAGTTTTTTTAACGGCTCGTAGCTTAGTGGCGCGGGGACTGGCCTAGCGTACCAGAGGTCTGGGTTCAATTTCGACATGCACCACTTTCTTTCACTTTCCGAGTTCGATAAGTGCATTTCGTCGCGAATGCGAGCTGCGAAACGTCGAGCAGCACGTCCTGCTCCTCACACGCGCGGTAAGCTGTCAAACCAAATGTTATAGTTATGTCCCGCGTAAGTTTTAAAATATTTAGTTGGCACATAGTTAGGGAGGCTGTAAGAGAAAACAGTTATTGCACACAGTTAAACAAACAATTAAAAGATGTTCAAGGCTACATGTTTACTTAGTTGGCTCTATTTTAACGTTGCAAGACGATTGTTATTATTCATTTAATTTCATTTATTTAAACTTTTTGGTAGTCAAACTACAACAAGTTACGTCACAAAGATCCGCGGATTCGATCAACCCAGTAAAGAAGAACCCGCAAAGAAACTTCACGGGTTTACATAACATATTTTTCAGTCCACAATTGGTATTAATTTATTTCTTTAGAGTAATGAACATAAAACAAATTAAACTAAATAGAGAATATAGTATGTGCATTATAAATAAAATATCTCCTCTAGGTCTGCCGAGGCAGCCATTGTCCCTAAAATACTTATAGCATTTCCTCTTTGAATTTCAATGCTTATGCGGCGAACAAAAAACATTTTGGAGCGTGAATCGCCCGAGGTCTCGCTTAAGAGTTTTCCAAGCACATCTGCGAAAGCTAAGGACTCGGATGACCACGCACCACAATTATGAAATACATACTTAGATCTAAATGCTACTGCCAAACAATTCCTTGGCAGAACAGATTAAGGCAAAGAACAAATAACAATAGAAACAGCAACCCTCAGTTTAAGTTACTTACAACTAATAAAGTTACTAATTCAATTATATAAATTAATATAATTTATAGCATTGCAAGTATACTCTGGTGTAAAAGCCGTCGTCAACTTAACCTATGTCAGGTGTATAATGCCCTCGTAAAGTTTGTTGGCATCACAGTTGAATTCACTGATAATTTTTTTCTTTGCACGCAGCTCAAATATCGCCACCGCGTGAGATTGTGCTCCAGAAATGCGTTTTTAGCCAAATCAGTTCCCACCCACACACGACTACGACTACTGTGGAAAATCTCGTTTCTTTTTTCGATGTGAGATATTAAGTGGAGTGCACAAATCTCTGATTAGTGATACTTTTAAAATTAAAATATTTCCGTCCTTATCTTTTGTCTGAAGAGGAAAACCGGCCAAGCGCAAGTTGGACTCTCACACGAAGGGTTCTGTACCATCGTATAAGATTTAGCCCAAAACAATCATGTCCTTTGTATGGGAGCCCCCTTTATTTTTCATATTTTTTTAATTTCACCTATTTGTTGTCATAGCGGCAAAATAAACATACACTCTGTGAACATTTCAGCTGCCTACCTATTACGGTTCACGAGATAAAGCCCTGTGACAGACGGAAGGACGGACGGACGGACGGAAGGCTTAGTAATAGGGTTCCGTAACCCTAAAAAGATCGATCTATTTTTACCATTACTAGAGATTGTTCACTCCGGCCTAAGCCAACCCAACGTGCGCCGGTTACCGCACTTCCCGAGCCCTCTCGAACGTGCGAGCATTGTCTCCGCTCCGGACCTACTCGCCGGGTAACTAAACACATTCCATCCAAAATCCTAACGAACCCGAAGAGACTCCCAAATCCCGGGGCGCCCCAATCCGCTCCGTGCAAACGCGTTAAGCAAACTGCCGCTCGCCCATTGAGCTTGTGAATTAATTCGTTTCTCCCGACTCCGGGACGGGCGGCTGTTGACTGATACTTTGTCCCGCTTAATTGGAGCGAAGCTCGCGACGGGCGAAGAAGCGGCGGCGTTAATTCGACGATTAATATTTAAGGAGCCGGGCTGGGACGGCCCGGGAGCGCGCCGGCGAGCTCCGAAGCTGATGGAAAGCAAGAAAGAAGCGAAGGAAAGATTCTGCACAGATAATTAGCGAAAGAAGTCAAGAAGAAAAAAGTTCTGCTCCTCCGGCAATACCTTCTCATACAATTCCACACTGAGAAAAAATATGCTTAAATTAAACCGTGTCACCGTAACCCGAAAATCGGGTAGAAAAGGGACACCCAAGAGTCTGGCTCTCTGCAGGTCTATTCCTGGCATTCAGTAATCAGAAATCAAGGAACCCTGAGTTTAGAAAGCCGCTTTTTTAGCGGTTTTCAAAGCGATTCACTTGACGAAAATATTCCGGAGCATAGTTTATTAAATCAATCAAGGTCTTCCGTAGCAAAACTCGCTTTGAAAATCGCTATAAAAGCGGTTTTCTAGACTCAGCATTCCTGATTCCTGATTACTGAATGCCAGGAATAGACCTGCTGAGATGTAGAGCTCGCAAGTCTGTCTTTCATTAACATGAATAGGCCCTTAAAAATGGAGCAACAGAAGTGGTGTCGCAGGGACACCGCTTTGTCGTCAAACGCTTGTGAGTCGCGTCGCCTCTGGCTAATAATGCGCCCGAAAAATGCCCGATTGTGTGGTAATACCACTGACCTACCATGCGCGTACATCCGTTTTCTATGGGTATAAAACCGTGCAAGAATTACATAAAAGATGTAATAATAATTGAGCTGAGCGCTTCGCTCGGTTAATTATCTGGCAAATTCAACTATATATACCTGATAGTCTAATGCAAAAGTGTGCTTGTTGATTTGAGCAAAGTAGTGTACGAGTATATAATATTAAGGCCCTGGTACTAGCCAAATCGCAAAGTTAGACGAGGCACCCCAAGTTAACTAACTAAGTCTGACGATTAGAAGTGTCATTCTTACAATATATGATTCCTTGTCTAGGAATCAACCTATTTTCGTTAATGTATGTTTCCTTTTTCCATACAAAATACATTGCAGAAACGGTGTCCATTTCCGAACTTTTTTTACTTAATGTAGAAATCTAAAGGCAAATGGAATTATTTGTTTATGCATATATGCTGTTTCGTATTTCGCCAAATATAAATTTGTGAATTTGTCCAACCTTGCAGGATACATATACATGAAGAGTTCTTTTTGCCGTTTTCTTTCATAAATTTTTTTCTTTAGTTGCGTATGTGTGTGTGTGTCTATGATTTTCGTTTATAAGTCTTTTTTTTTTATAGTCTCATTTTTTAATAGTTTTTAAGAAAATTTCTTTTTTAATGTTTAACTTCTACTACTCTATACACTTTCTTTTTCGGTAGGATTAGTTGTGAGATATTGCTTTTTAGCGATAAGCTCGCCCTTTACATGTATGTATCAAAGAGTAAATAAATAAATAAATAAAACAGTCGTTACCCTATCAATTCCCCATGCTACGGGTGATAACTACTACTACACTTCCGGGAAAACAGTGTGAAGCTATGTATGCATGTATGTATCGCTAACCGAAGCCACAAACATATCTTCACGAAAAATACCCTCAGCTTAAAATGAATAAGCAGTGGGTAACTAGCATTGTTATAATGGCAACACATCCGCGTACCGCGAAGATGACCTTTCAAGATGGCGACCGTTTAGTTCCGATTTCGGCCAGAGCTATGTGACACGCTAAATGCTTTTAATGTTTTACTACGTTTTTAAATTTTGGATTCTAAAATGTATGTCAAAATCAACGTCTGTTTGCTTTTTATATACCGTTTAGTTCGGAAAATATTGACTAAAAAAGTTGTCTTTTTAGGATTCCGTACCCAAAGAGTGCCAACGGAACCCCATTACTAAGTCTCCGCTATTCGTCCGTCCATCCGTCCATACGTCCGTCCGTCTGTCACAGGGCTGTATCTCTTTAACCGTAATAGGTAGGTAGGCAGCTGAAATTTTCACAGAGTGTGTATTTATTTTGCCGCTATAACAACAAAAATATAAAATTAATTAATAAATAAAATAAAAAGGGGCGAGTCCGACTCGCACTTGGCCGGTTTTTACCTTCATTTTATTATTATTTTTATTGAAAAATACAGATATTTGCAAAAAAAATAAAAATACTAAGTGATACGAAAATTAAATCAAAGTCTGTCAATTTCAGAGGCAGGGAGAGGTTAGGGCTTGGAAGTCGATTTCGCTTTTTTAATAGCAGTCACCTTTCCCAATTGTGTCTTGGCCAATGGACAATGAATCCATTTCTTATAATTATCAAATCTTAGTTTTCGTGTGACTTCACGATAGCCTTAATTTAATTTAAAATTAGGTTAATTCTTATGGAAAAACCCTTATATTAGATAAGGTTTTTTCCATCTTTTCCGATAACGTATACATCTAGATTCCGCTGAGGAACGCATTTCGACTCACCTTAAGCATAATTTTCTCATTATTTTTCTTCTCCTGAAAGAGCAGACACACGGAGCCGTTCCAACAAATTTCATTACCGAAACGCGATCAAACTTTGCCCGAATTACCAAACAAATAAGCAACTTTAAATACCCGAGCGGGGAGGGGCCGGGGGAGCGGGGAGCGTGACGTCACTGCCGTCGGTGATTGTTTTTTCCCGCTCCAGGAGAGCCGCGGCCGTGCGCCGAGTTATGGCGCGAAATGTAATTTTGACGTCTCCGTTTTGTTGCGGGAAGCGAGCAATTCAATTACTTTTATAACTAACTACGTCGGATTTACGTCGCTGCTTAGATATTTTGCGAGATTGCGCGGGGGTCCGATAGGTGAGCGCTTTATGTACCTGCCGCTTAGGTTAGCAGACCGTGGGGAGAGAATTAGAGCCGAGCTACGAAATTTGTAATTCTTCAATCTTAATTATTTAAATAATATATACTTGTTGTTATGAAGCAAGCACGACTTTATTTTTCATCGAATGTGATTTGTGCTATCATGACATCATCCCACCCGACAGGTGGGACGACGACATCAAGTTGTTAAGAGAGCAAAAAAACATATTAATGTGAAATAAATAAACAATAAGTAATATTTTTTTTTTTTGTAAATTAGTATTCTTTTTTTTCCTCTTTTAAGGCATGTTTTAAGATAATTTTATATTCACTCTAGCACACAACTCATGAAATGAAATGAAAATATTTATTATTGCTTACAACTATTGTTACATAGTATGCAAAGGCGAGCTACTAAATAAATAATCGACACTTCGACTACTAAACAATACTAATGTTTTTTTTAGTGTATCATAACATTTTTGAGTTCTTATTTTTGATATATTACTACATAGGATTAAGTGTGTTTTACTGTTTTATTTTTTCTTTTGATTTTTACTTGTGTCTATATAAATATCTTAAAATATGGCCAAACCGTTGTAAACACCTAAGATATCTGCAAACATTATAAGGCGACTAGGCGGTGGCGGAAGACCAGCGGCTGGAGGGACCCGCCCATCCAGGACTTTGCTGAGCCATAGCCTTTTTAAGAATTACATAGGTAGTAGCACCATATATTTTTTCCCTCAAAGCTGTATGTGACCTGTAAGAATGTGTAATTTCGTAAATAAATGGTTATTATTATTATTTGTATTTCTTTATTGACACATTTTAAAAATTATTTTTACATACATTTTTGTAGAAAATATATAAAAATAACTAAATAAAACGGAGGGTCCACCAGCAGCGGGAAAAAAACCAAGCTATCGGTGGTTGGGTCTCAAAGAAAGAAACCTTCGGACGATGCGTGCAGTGTCGAGTAGGACCGCCTTCTGAGCCAGACCCTTGATCCAGCTATTATTCAAACCGAGCCTCTCAAGGTGTTGGCTGAGGCTTTTTGCGATTAGCCCATGTGCCGAAACGACTATGGGCACGACGATTGTCGAATCGACCGGCCACATTTTGGTAATCTCGTGTTGCAGGTCTAGATATTTCAGCATTTTTTCTGCTTCTTTGGAGAGGAGATTACCGTCATGTGGTACGGCGATATCGACGAGCGTAGCGCTTCTCGATTCCCGATCCATTATTACGATATCAGGTCTATTTGCAATTATAGTTCTGTCCGTGATAATGGGTCGGTCCCATTATTATTATTATTATTAAGTGTGTCGGCGGAAAGGAATGGTTCCGTACCGCTGAGGGCCGGGAGGACTGGAGAAAAAATGGAGAGGCGTATGTCCATCAGTGGACGCAAACACGCCGACTGACTGACTGACTGTAGTGTTAATCCCTTCGTGATTGGCATTGAAAAATAGTTTTTCTACTACACATTTGAATATAAATTAATTGAATAAAATTTTTAATTGCTTTGAAAAGCATCGAATTTCTCTAAAAAGTCAAACTATTGTTTAAGTTAGGACTAATATGTTGTGAACCGAAATTATAATCCGTATGAAATTTTTTTTTTCAAGTAAACTTATTTTACAAAACTGTGTTCACCTTCTCTCTATCACAATATTACCTATTGGGCTCTAAAATTACAGAAATATCGCTTTTGACCCAAAATCAAATCGTTCTTCATCTTACACATATTACAATAATCAAATACAAACCGAACAGTTCCAAGTGTAAGAAGGTCGTTAAAAACATTTTCTTTAATGTGGTTCATAAAATATAAAACATATTTTATGTATCCTTTCAAAAGCGAGCGTTTCATCAACTAGTTGTTATTTATTTATGTCAGGTACAAACTACATTATTCGTTTGTTTTAAAATTCACTCAATACTAAGGGCCGACCGTGGGAAAGGCGGGCCATCCCGCTCAACTCCCCATACAAAGGGGGAAAGAAGATCACGCCCATATTTCTTGTCAGAGATCCCAAATTTTGCTCAAAATAGCTTTATTTGATCGAACTAGATGTCTGATGACCGTTGGCAATGTAAAATTGTGTTTGGTTTCTAAGTTATAAGGTCCGAAAGTTCGAATTTTTCGCGCGTTTTATACAACAACTTTGGAGGTGGATTACGCAATGATAAAGTAAGAACATCTTAAAAAGATTGGTCATCAGATATAACTTATTTAATCAAGATTTATAATCTATTTGGTTTTTGTTAGATTTTTTACTACAGCGGTCGTGGTTTAAATTTAGCTATAGGTCGTTTTGTAATTAACATTTTCGTAAATCATAACAAATCATACACAATGCACATTGACTTTTTTGTGGACTTGTTGCATCTTCCTCATCACGGAGCCTGTCTTTTTCTTTGAAACAGAGAAGGTCCTAGTGCGCAACAGCACGGGTTTGTACCGTGATCGCGAATAAGTTAGTCCCGGCGGGTTGGGCCACCGAATCTACGTCAAACTATGATTAAACGCCTGACTTTGTAAGGACAGTTTAAAAGGGAGCTGAGTTACCTGCATACGATTTACTACAAAATGGCGAGTTTATACATGAATGAATTTAAACGTCTCTTCATACATTCGGGCCTAACTCTGCCACATTTTTTACAAAAAAAAAAAAACTCATTCCCGTGACAACAAAAATGTCGGCTCGGTCCGGTGGATACCTGCCGGCACAGCCAGTGCGCAACTTTATGCACAAATAATTAATTCGCCGAGAATTGTCTCCTCCAGCCGGCCCCCCTACCTCCCCCTGCCCTCGCTCCCGGCCCCCGCTGTTTGTATTTCAATTACGCGACGTCCCGCGGGAGCCGCAGCGCGCGGCACACGATAATTTCTATTCAAGATTGTTTAAATAAAACTCCATTCCGAGTCGGCCCCCGCTTCGAGTTAATCTGTTTTGTCTGGAGAGACAATGTTGCCGTTCGCTTTACGATGTAGCATCTACACTACGGTGTGTTATAGGGCTTGTGTTAGATTCGAGAGCGTAAAATGGAAATTCTTTTATATTTTTATATATCGACATTGGACATAGGTTAAGTTGACGACGGCTTTTTCACCAGATAATACTTGTAATGCTATAAATTACATTAATTTAAATTATTGCCTTAGTAACTTTGTTAGTTGTAAGTAATTTAAACTGAGGGTTGCTGTTTCTATCGTTCTTTGTTCTTTGCCTTAATCTGTTCTACCAAGGAATTGTTTGGCAGCAGCCGAAATGTGTATTTCATAATTGTGGATGGAAAAATATGTTATGTAAGCCCGTAAAGTTTCTTCGTAGGTTTTTCTGTACTGGGTTAATCGAATCCGCCGATCTTTGTGACGTAACTGTGTGTAGTTTGACTACCAAAAAGTTAAAATAAATGAAATGAAATAAATGTAAATGAAATTTACTCGAGTCACTGGAAGAAATCACTATCACAAGTTCTATTGCTTTTTTATTGCATTCTTCTGAATAAAAATTTAAATTCTATCTTACAAAAAGTAATTGATTTCTTTCTTTCGCCAAAGACTTAAATAAAATAAGAAAATATGACAAATAATTGCATTTTTTGTATGTACCACCAGGGTGGTCCCAGGAGTACCCGACCTGACGTATAGATGACGGTTGTTATTTGAAAAAACAGATTTCGTTCGAAAATACAAATCTAATTTAATTTAAATTTGAAAAAAAAAACACGCTGCGCTATTTGGTTTTTGTTTGTCAGCCATCAATAGTGAACGCTCTCAGTGAAGTTTTAAACATAAACAGAAATGGATGCACGTGGGATAATTTTTAATGATTATCTTCAAAAAGGTAAAATAAAACAATCGACGGCGAGTATTATGCGATCTTATTGCAGCGTTTGAGTGACGAAATAAAGAAAAAACCGGCCAAGTGCGAGTCGGACTCGCACACGAAGGGTTCCGTACCATCGTACATGATACGCCAAAAAGTCACGTTTTTTGTATGGGGGCGCTCTTTAATTTTTATATTACCTAATTTTTGTTAAAGCGGCAAAATAAATAAACAATCTGTGAAATTTTCAGCCGCCTACCTATTACGGTTCTTGAGAAACAGCCCCGTGACAGACGGACGGACGGACGAACGGACCAACAGCGGAGGCTTAGTAATAGGGTTCTGTTGGCACCCTTCGGGTACGGAGCCCTAAAAACGGCCACATTTGGCAAAAAAACAAGTTTTTATTCATCAAGACAATACTCCAGTTCGTAGATCCATAATTGCGATGGCCAAAGTCAATTAATTGAAGTTCCAATTGCTTCCTCATGCACCATATGCGCCAGATTTGGCCCCCTCGGATTATTTTCTCTTTCAGAAGTTGAGAAAATTTGCTCGGCGGTATAAGATTTGCCAACAATCAAGAGATAGAGTCGACAGTTGATGGCTATTTTGAGGAGCTAGACGGTTCTCATTATAAACGAGGCATCTAAGCTATCAAACATCGCTGGAAAAAGTGTATTGAGTTAAAAGGAGATAAATAAAACCCAATACACTTTATTCAGCAATGAAGAGAAATAAAAAGGAATCAAAAAAATGTGTTTTCTCTGTTAGGTTTGGTTAGGTTCGGTTAGGTTAAGTTAGGTTAGGTTAGTTATTAATCTTTCGAACCACCCTCGTTACTCGACATGGATGGCTAATACCATGCCAACTGTCATGATATAAGTACAAAACACCACATTGGGCTAGCTGCCATCGTGGAGGTGATCAGCTGCCGAAGAAATACTATAAAGACGATATTTTATTTTGTGTAAGTGAATATTGAATGCATCAGAAAATGCTACCTCACTGCGTAGCCCAAAGAGTTCGGACAAGTCTTATCTTTCTACGGCGTAGCCTGCTACGTCGCGAAATTTATGTCATTCGTAGACTTCGTAGCGAGCTTCTACGCTGCGCAAGCATTTTTCATTCAAAGTCAGTATCTGCACATTTTTTTAATCAATTCTGAGTCAGGCGAGAGGTTCAAAAATTATATTTGGGTTTGTTTGACCCAGATTTTTTTTAATGAATAATATCTATATACAGAGATATTGATTTTTAATGTAAGATACCAGAAGTCAAGTAAATTGGAACATTGGATTTCTAATAATTGCCAAACCATGTATTTATTTATTTATTCATTCCTTTCACCGTTAGGCATTATAACATTTTTAACACATAACAATTTAATATTAACACATTATCCAATAGAAACTCAAATAAAACATACATACATATACATTACATTTGTGTGGGGAGGTAATTTTTTGATGCTTCGACCAAGTTAATTCAACGGAAAACAAAACAGAACTTCTGTCGGATGGTTTCAAACATGATGATCATTATTTCAATTTCATTTATTTAACCTTTTTGGTAGTCAAATTACACGCGGATAGTGAGATAGGCATTAGTACAGTCGAACAAAGAGTTAAGGATACACATCCGGTTGAATGACAGATGGCCAGTCGGAATACTTTGACTTTTGGAAACAAGTATAGGGTTAAGTATAGATTCAAACATAGTTGAGGATGTCTACTAGCTAGTGAGTAAACAAAACCCTAACAAAATTGAATCAGAGGTTGTATTTAAACACCATTCATTTTTACGTTTAGCCGAAAGTGTATCCTTTAATCTTTGGTTGACTGTACTACCATACAGGAACCCGTTTTGTACCTTGCTTCTATGTGGGGCTATTCAAAATGGCTCCTTGGGGGCAAGGTTGGTTTCAGAAATAGATAAAATGGAATTTTTTTCGTTCCATTCATGACTAAGCTAAAGATTCCTTTTAAAATAGTACCCAGAAGCACCTAAAAACTAATGATAGCTTTGTATATAATAATTTTACCTATGTATACACCGTGTCCGGAATAAGGTTCCGAATACTTAAACCTAAGAAAGGTCTAAACATTGTAAACAACTTTTCCGAAGAAACTATATTAATATACCTAATAGTTTCCGAGAAAAAAAATAAAACAACTTTATTAAAAAGCGGAATTTCTCCAGTGTGAAAAAGCACCATAAATATAGCGGGGCGGCGGCGGGGAGCGGAAGGGCGGCGGGGTGCGTTCCCCAGCTGTCTTGCTCGCTTTGTAGGTAGTATTCCGAAGCGGCGGCGGCGCAGCTTCAAAGGCGGTGTCTCTTTGAGACAAAATGCCTACTCGCACCAATTTGCAACGCAGTCAGTGTTTGCGTGGCCTTGTAACTGTGCGGTCGAAAGTGTGTCAAGGTCGCGTATTCGCTATGAACGCGAACGTTTTTACTACTAGGGAATATGGAGACATGATATTGGCGTATGGGGAGTGTCACGGGAATGCCTTGGCTGCATTACGTTTGTACCGTAATCGGTTTCCGAACAGGCGTCAGCCTGCTGACTCAAGAACAATAACCGCTGCTTTTCAGCGCATTATTGATAACCGACCCGTAGCACCAACTATGCGAGAAGGTGTGTTAAGCCCCCGCGCTCAAGAAGTGATAGATTATTTTCGCCTACATCCTAGGACGAGTACAAGAAAAGCCGCACGAGTGTTAAACATGTCGAAATCAACAATTCATAGTGTGTTAAAACGTGATAAACAGCATCCCTATTTAATCAGAACACACGCACTGCTGCCAGCTGATCACGTTCGGAGAGTTAACTTTTGCCAATGGCTTCAACTCCAGCAGCAACGCCAACCAATGTTTGTGGAATCTGTGTTGTGGACGGACGAGAGCATGTTTACGAACAATGGAATGTGGTGGCAGATCGAGCGGCGCGTGGTCTTAGAAGGGGCCGCTGCCGCCCTCTCCTAATATAAACGTAAGTACCTAAGGTACATAATCTACCTACTATCTTAGGTATTGTGGTAATGTGATGCGCGTTGCAACAAATTAAACCCATGCGCGGTGAAGATGGCGCAGCGCGCTTGCAGTAGTTATTAGGGCGCAAGTATACTGATAAATAATATTTTTAATATTTTTTTTCAACTTACTACTTTCGAACTTTCTTTGTTATGACGAGCTTACGGATAGGATATATGACCTGCCTTTTAATTATTCGTAACCTTATACCGGACACGGTGTATAATAATGCTGCATAGGGCGTACGCCAGGGCCTATTAATGTGCCCGATGACGCCCATGGGTTTTCGAACATTCAGAGGGGCTGCGAAAACACCATGTTTGAAGGACCTCAGGTCGTAATTTGGGGGAAATACCTCGGAAGGGAGTTCGTTCCATGGTTTACAGACCCGATAGATAGAGGATCTAGAGGATCGGTGAGTTATTATTTTTGGAATGTCGACTGTGAATTTGTTAATTTTGTCCCTGTTCCGCATTGAGCGAAGGTAGAAAGGGGACGTAGGGACAGCGTAATGCAGCTCCGACGTGCATTCTCCATGAGACGAGTGAAGATAATAATTTAACTAAATAATTAAAAATAGATAAACAAGTACTACTGAAGATGGTGCCCATGTGAGGCTCCGAAACCTCGAGCAGCACTGACCCCTGATTTCACCACCTCCGGTTAAAGTAAAAGTAACTTTCGGTTACATTGCATATTTGCATTCACCACACAAATGCAACCCACAATCATACCCTCACACAGCATGCTATACCACTTCTCCCTTATTCAACCTCATAGACATCACACACTCACATACCATACGCATATCTACACACCCTCATAATCCATAACACACCCTCATTTATTAAAAAACCCCTTTTAGATTTATTTGTTACGTACCTTCCTGAAAATAAATTCTCATTTGTTAAAATTATGATACCCTTTCTACCCAACTTAAACATACATCTGTCATCCTAAAATACAGCCATAACGGCCAGTTTAGGTGACAAGGATTTGACTACAGTTAATATTCAGGTACATTAAATAAACACAACTACTTGTATTATCTCATCAAATGAAGTTATAATGTTATTTTAGTTACTTTAGTAAAAACACTGTTTACTTTTTACTATAATCAAATTATAGGTATTTAATTATAATGAAGCCTGAGAATAATTAAAGATCCGTCATTTATATAATATATAAATAATTTCACCGCTATTATGCGTGTTTTTATTTTATTTAAAATATTATCATTTTTTATTCAAGTAAAATAATTCAATAGGTAATTTTTTATTTCCATATTTTTTTTGTTTAAATTGAGTAAATCGTTGGGCATAAAATTGTCTTTTTTTAATTAATTGAATTTAATGTGGAAAAGAGACCTACATTTAAATCCGAAACAAATCTTTATTTCGCACTAATAATAGCTCACTCTTAAGAGGTACGTTAGTCAAGCGCAAACTGCCTGGGTAGGTTAGGTTAGGTTAGATATGACATATAGAATGTCTAATAAAATCATGCAGTTTCAAATTGAGATTTATAAATTTAAATAAACGCACTGTAAAAAAATTAAATAATAAATTACATTTAAATTTTGTTTGGTAATTGAAATTAAATTTAACATACATTATAACCATAGAAATGTGAAATTCCACTATTTGGGTTTTATATTATTACATTTATAAAAAAATATTATTACAATTCATAATACATTTTGTAGTGGAGAACTTACCTTAGCCGTTTCCTTCCACACGCACTTTAACCGGCGAATTTCAGCTTTCAACGCCGAGGAAAATCAAACTGAACACAACAGAAGCGGTTCCACGTAATTCCACTTATAACAACCGGTCACCTGAAAACGAAAGTTTCGAATTTTTCATTCCCACCCGCCGATCCGACGGAGAATGGCTGCGTTCAGAAGGAGCAGACGCGGCTGTCGACTCGCTCCGGCGGCTCCCGGAACCCGAGTCCTGCGCGCTCCGCCAACCGGAAGCTCCGCCCCCGCCCAGGCCCGCCCCAGCCGCCCCCGCCCAATGGCGGAGCGCACATAAGTTTAGTTACACGTGAGGCGGCCCCGCCCAGCCCCGAGGGGACAAGGCGCCGTATCGATTGGCGCTCCCCGGCCGCGTTGATTAATTGTAGCGGAGGGCTTATTTAAAGTGGAATATTCGAATTAATTTGGTGATTGGGATTGCGATGGTGTTTTAATGGTGACGGGTTTAATTTAAATTAGGATCGGGCGTGATCGCTTCGGTGGAATGGAGCTTTCTCTAACTTACTCCTAAGTAATATTTTTTTATTCTTATATACAGGTGAATTTTTCAAGTGAGCCTTCAGGGCCAAATCCGAAACTATAAGAAATAGCGAAAAACACTGATAATCTGTGGACTATTCTGATAAAAATTTAAAACTTCATTATTCGATTTTTGGAGAAATCGTTTTCATAGCAGGGAACTTAACTCGTTGATTTTTAGAAAAATAAAGCATCTTTATCATCGTTTCTATCCTATTAAATTATTACATTTCATGAAATGATTACATATGTATACATGAAATTCCTTTCATTATCTTAATTAATTATGTATGAACAATTTTAAAAATTTTCATGTCCGGATGAGAAGTAATTTGTGCAATTTGACTTTAAAATGTTCAACACTTGTTTCATTGGCGATATCTCTTGGTAGTTTTTATTCAAGACAAAGTAGGTATAGCAATTTTAAAACATTCCATTCACTTATAACGAATAAGTGCCTTTCCAGGTTACTAAATGGATGAATACAAGGTTTTCCTTGCATTTCATTTCATTTTATGCAACGTACTGATGCATTGCATACATTTAGTGATGTTAATTCCAATAAATACTATCAGTGTCAGCTATGGGTAGTTTTCATTGTCATTCTGTTATGGGATATGTATATAGTTTTAGGTTGTAAGGACATCGACAAGTCAGTTTTGAATCGATTACAATATTTGTACCGAACAGTCAATCCAATAAACAGACATACAAAAACACACTTGCTTGCAAAACGTACTTATCAATCACGGATAATAAGAAATAAAGACGTTCGGTATCGAACCCATGGTGATATAGACATGTTCAGTAGAACGAACCCAAGATAGAACCTACAGTTTTAATGCTCTTCGGAGCTGCATAACATTATCCCCATGTCCCCATTCTACCATCGCTCAATGCACAAATGGTAAGATAGACATGATAAGTAGAAGTAATCCACAGTTTTAATGCTCTTCGGAGTTGCATAACCTCATCCCTCTGTCCCTATTCCACCATCGCTCAATGCACAACTGGTGAGATAGGCATGGTAAGTAGAAGGAACCTACAGTTTTGACGCTCTTCGGAGTTGCATAACCTTATCCCTCTGTCCCTATTCTACCATCGCTCAATACACACCTGGTGAGATAGGCATGGTAAGTAGAAGGAACCTACAGTTTTGACGCTCTTCGGAGTTGCATAACGTTATACCTCTGTCCCTATTCTACCATCGCTCAATGCACAACTGGTGAGATAGACATGGTAAGTAGAAGGAACCTACAGTTTTGACGCTCTTCGGAGTTGCATAACGTTATACCTCTGTCCCTATTCTACCATCGCTCAATGCACAACTGGTGAGATAGACATGGTAAGTAGGAGGAACCTACAGTTTTGACGCTCTTCAGAGTTGCATAACGTTATACCTCTGTCCCTATTCTACCATCGCTCAATGCACAACTGGTGAGATAGACATGGTAAGTAGAAGGAACCTACAGTTTTGACGCTCTTCGGAGTTGCATAACGTTATACCTCTGTCCCTATTCTACCATCGCTCAATGCACAACTGGTGAGATAGACATGGTTAGTAAAACGAAACTAAGATAGAACTACTTAATGTTTCAGTTTCATTATTTCCAGATGTATTTACACACTCGGATTCGTCATTTTTTTTTCCTGTCGGTTCGATTACTTCTGGCGAAGAAGAGCCTTCGAAACTTCGAAGAAATTTCGTCAGGTTGGTCATTGTATTATTATTATTTTCCATTGATACCTTTAATTCCATTAATCCATTCAATTTTTTCCATTAATGCTTTTCGGAGCTGCATAACGTTATCCCTCTGTGGCCCCATTCTACCAATGCACAATGTACAACTTGTCAGATAGACATGGCTAAGTACACCGAACCTAAGATAGAACCTACAGTTTCAACGCTCTTCCGAGCTACATGACGGATACATTTGATTCCGAGATACATTCTACCATCGTTAAATATATAACTGGCGTGGAATGCATCTGTTATTACAACATATACAACATAACAACTGTATAACCAACAGATACTGTACATCATTTATCTATAGGATTGGTAAACTGTGGAATGCACTCCCTGCCGAGGTATTTCCTCCAAAGTACAACATGGAGTTCCTCAAACATGGTACGAAGAAGCACCTGGCCAGCCGGCATTGATTTCGCATTAAAAGTTCGAATGTCCATTGGTGTCACCTTTTGAGGGTAGAAGGCCTGGCCTACGCCATTCGTCGCGTCTAAAATAAAAAAAGTAGTTACAAGCGTTGCAACTATGCCTAACCCGAGTCAAAGTATGCTCAGAATTTTGCACCAATTAACAAAAATAACGTTATTCCGAGTATTTTAATACACCATATCTACTCAGATAATAACACGGCATGGTAAATCTAATAGTTAACCCTCAACCCTCACGAGTGCTCCCCTCTCGACTGTCACTTAACAGACGTTAGGAAACAATCACGCCCCAGGCGAGAAGGGGTTGCCGCAATTAATCGATACAACAACACTTCATCGCTGCTAGTGGTGCGCCTGTGTCGATAGTCGATAGAGCAACGGATAGCCTCCTCTTTTGGAATTATGTTCAAAACTGTTTTATTTTATTTTTGCCGTTTTACTTCTATACTATATTAAAGTGGCCCATCCCGCTCATCTCCCCATACAAAAGGGGAAAGAAGATCACGCCCATATTTCTTGTCAGAGATCCAAAATTTTACTCAAAATAGCTTTATTTGATCGAACTAGATGTCTGATGACCATTGGCATTGTAAAATTGTGTTTGGTTTCTAAGTTATAAGGTCCGAAAGTTCGAATTTTTCGCGCGTTTTATACAATAACTTTGGAGGTGGATTACGCAATGATAAAGAAAGAATATCTTAAAAAGATTAGTCATCAGACATAGCTAATTTAATCAAGATGTATAATCTATTTGGTTTTTGTTAGATTTTTGACTACAGCCGTCGTGGTTTACTTTTAGCTATAAGTCGTTTTGAAATTAAAATTTTCGTAAATCTTACCAAATCATACACTATGCACATTGTATTTTTTGTGGAAATGTTGCATCTTCCTAATCACGGAGCCTGTCTTATTCTTTGAAACAGAGAAGGTCCCAGAGCGCAACAGCACGGTTTTGTACCGTGCCCGCGAATGAGTTAGGCCCGCCGGGTTGGGCCACCTTAAGTGATACAATCTAAAATGTGTGAGAACATTTACTCGTGCGGCATGCTTCATTTGCGAGAGTTCATAGAGTTTATCAGTGCATTTTGACACGAATGATGGGAATCCATTTAAAACTGTAGATCCTACAACATGGTAGGGCCCAGCCCGCACGGATTGGTACTATTTGAACGAAGCGGCCGTTTAAAATTGCCCGCATTTTCCATTCAGTTCAATGTAGCAATTCTAAACGAAGTTAAATAAAAACTGCTGTTATCAAACTCAGAAAGGGAAATAAATTGCTGCATGAATGGAGCAGAATTAAACAAGACTCTAGCATGAAAACCAAAAGAAAGAAAGAAAAATATAGTTTATTTTGCACATTTTTACGTTGTTATATAATCGTTATCTTTAAGAAATGTGTACTAATTACAGTTTACGTTGGAATAGTAAATATCTAGCAATAGTGTGCAAAAATGGCCATGGATAACCTGGGAGTCTTCAAACGTAATTTGAACAATATCGATAGCTCAGCGATAGGATTGGCAAATCTGAAGGTATGGTGCCTCACTAAGCGTGGTTTCGCGACGCGAGGTTTTTGTGAGCACCTTGGTCCTTAGCATAGCCACCCACACCGGTTTTTGATAAAAAAAAACTAAACATCACTCCAAAGGTTGGAAATAGATAAAAGAGTGCCTTGCGGAAACATCGCAGCATACTTATCTTGCTCTAAGACCCACAAATAATTTATAATTCTGTTAATTTCTCTTATGACAAAAAACCAATAATATTATGTTTCAGTTTCAGTTTCTTTTTTTATTCTATTATAATATGTTTTGAGAATACTATACTGATGATTATATTACCTATGGCGAAGAAGAACTGACAAATCACTTCGCCGCATATTTATCTTGATACACATTGGTACTAGACTACTACTGCTCGATGGAGAGCATACCAAGGTTTTAATTCCGAAAATAATGACATCGATAATTTTGGTGTTGCACATCTCTATAGCCTGGTCGCATCCCGGCACGAACGGTACATGCTGTCGCACACAACATTCGCGCACTCCAGCTGGGCATGTTACGGGTTGGCTAATCCTTTTGTTTGCGTGTTTGTAGGGCCGTCACACTAATGTCAATGGCAACGCATTCAATGACGTTAAACACCAACGGGACTACTCCTGTTGGCGCGTCGGAATCTTGTCATTGAATTTATTCGACATGGTAGGTAGAATCAATAGTGAAATCATTGTTATGATAGTGAGATGAATGCAGGAGAATGCGTGCCTTTAGGAAAGTTTGCTGTCTGTAAACAGAAAATAATAGCCTTCCATGTTTTCGGATGTATAAAATTGTGTTGCCAACTAATGGAAAGACAGTAGAAACACCATTATATTTTAGTTATATAAAAGTTTTACAACCAAATTCTGTTTTCATTATATTATTTCAAACAACATAAAACGGCAAATTGTAAACAACAAATTATAAAATATTTTAAACATGTTAAGAAATAAAACAATATAAAATAAACTATCTCTTTCGCGCAACAGACTTCTGCATGATAGCAACGAGATGGAACTCCGGGTCCGGCACGATGAACACTTCCGTCTTCTTGGTCTCGAGGCGCACCACCAGCACCTCGTCGTTGGCTTTCTGTCAAGTGTCACCAAACGTCAAACTTTCGGATACGATCACATTCAGAAACTGATTCACATTCAGAAATTGACACTTAGCCTCGATTGCACGAAGAGACGGCTGAGTTGATCAATGTTCAAACACGTCACTTTTAGTGAACCGCATGGAGTTCCTTCCATAGTGTCCATAGAAAGTGACCTGTTTGATCATACTTTGACGATGATTTTGATTTTTTGTCCTTTCGTGCACTCGGCCCTTAAAGGGTCTTTATTACTAAAGTGCTGATTATTTTGTACTGGTAATGATTGCAAGATGCTAAGAAAGGCCCTTAATTTGTGGCGATTAAGCTAATCAGCAGTAGGTGAAAAAGGCCCTAAGTGGTGTAACTGGTGCATGGCTACACTGTGTCAGAGTTATACATTTGACGAGCTGTCTTTTTCTGTCCTAACCGTTTTCTAAAATCGACATGAGCGACGTTGATTTAAAGCACAAATGATTTTGTATGTAGAAATTAGAGACGTTAAACTTATTCTGTCTGTGTATTTAAAAATATTGAAGGAAAGCTAAGAGCAATATAAGGAAGGTCCTGCCATGGCACGTAGTTTCCATGTGGTTTGTTAATATTATAATTCACGGACAGTTTTTTATTAGCCATCCATGACCAGTTACGTAAAACAATTGGTTTAGGGTCGTTTTTAGAACGTTAGACAGGTTCACTTTCCTTTGAATCCGTCTAGGGTATTATTTTCCAAAAATGAATCCGTCTGGGGTATTATCTTCCAAAAACAGTGTTATAAGTTATCCAGATCAAGTACGTACGATGCACCGCAAGGCGTGCGTGGCGCTCGTGGACAGCATGCGGGCGGCGCTCGCGTACTTGACCGAGGACAGGCTGTCCATGTTGGTCAGCTCCGGGAACCCTGCGGACAGGACGAGACATGCTGAGTGCTTCTGACACTTTCAGTCTGTATTCTTTTGTCAACCGACTCCGAAAAAAGGAGTAGGTTCTCTAGTCGTCTGTATGATTTTTTTGTGCGTACGTTACTCGATATCTCCGCAAATTGTCAACCGATTTGAAAAAAATCTCTTAGGGGTGGTCCTTTAATAAATTGTTTGCAAGAATACCACTCTTAAGGGTGGGATAAACTAAAATGAATGAAAAAAAAAACCAGTTTTAAAATACTTTGAACCGACTTCAAACAATATGAGGTATTTAATAATATGTGGTTTTATTTATTCGTACCTAACAGTAGAGTTTTTTAAAACTGGTTTTTATGATATATGTATGGCTATTATACCACACCCGCTATACACAAATTCGAGCTGCTCCATGGTTCGGAATTCATGTAAAGCTGACCTACAGTTTTCGTTGTTTTCGATTCAGTTCAACGAAGCCGTGCTAATAAAGGACAGGTACTGGCATGAGATCTTATTGCTTAGAGACAACGGTGTGTTGGTCTAATTTTACGGTGGGTGTGGTATTAACCATCAATGAAAAAAAAAAACTTGGTGCCTTGGAACATGGCAGCAAAGCAAATGTAAGGCATACATGGTTAATAATACCACACCTACATATGTGCTTACATTTACACCGTGTCGCTGTACATAATGTTTTGAAAACTTACGGTTTTCCGATGTGCAATGCCTTGGCCGACATTTTTCGAAGGTTACCAGTTACCGTTTGACGAGCCGGGCTGTCAGACGTAACTCCAGGGCAACGAAGTGGCCCTGACGATGCTTCCGTCGTTGGAGGCGAAACATGTCGGCCAAGCACGGCATTGCACACCGGAAAACCATAAGTTTTCAAAACATTACCACACCTACTGTAATGATACTAGCTAAAACACCGCATTCCCGAATAAGAATTAATACTAGGATCATACCTTTTTCTTTAGTTTTAATTTAAAGGTTACTTACTGTTAGATGTTAGATTATTAATTTAAATTGTTATTATTAGATTAGATATTAATTTTAATTTCTTTTTCGTGTTTATACAATAAATTATAAATATAATAATAAATTATATTAAATTTTAAGGATCATACCTTTATGAGTACTGCAAAATTGAACTGGACAAATAACGCAGACAATTCTTCGAAGTCTTTCGAAGACAATCTTTTCATCAAATCAGATGGTACTAACCCTGGGACTTAGACCTACACTTTGACATGGATTCGAGCCATGCAACAGCTCGCATTCGTGAAGAAATTCACTCATCCAACTCACAAATTGAAAGAAAGTGGTGCATGAATTGGGCGTCATTGAACCAATGACCTCTCTCGCATGAGAAGCAAGCCTCCGCTACCTGAGCTACGATCCGCTCTCGAATATATTAAATCTGGTACCTACCCAGTTGGTTGACGACGACGGTGCCTAGAATCATATTGTTTTCATTGATTCTCTTCATGGTAGCGTGGTCACCATGAGTCTGAAATGAAAACCATAGTCAAGTCAAGTCAAGTCAGTCAGCGTGTTTGCGTCCACTGCTGGACATACGCCTCTCCAATTTTTCTCCAGTCCTCACGGCCCTCAGCGGTACGGAACCACTGCTTTCCGCCGACGCACTTGATGAAAACCATACTTTTACGCAAAACAAGAACAGCGGCTAAAAAACACGTAGTAAGACGGACTCCAGATACATATGTAATTCTAGAAAACATATACGTATGTGAACTTCGCTTAAGTGAGTCGTAAGGTCGTAAGTAAAAAAGGGTTGGTAAATTATGGAATGGACTCCCTGCCGAGGTATTTCCCCGAAAGTACAACCTGGGGTACTTCGAACGTGGTGTGAAGAGGCACCTGGCCGGCCGGCATGGTTTTCGCAGCCCCCGTGAGAGTTCAAACGCCCATGGGCGTCGTCGGGCAGGTATATATGAGGACCCCTATATGAGGACGTGACGTACGCCATGTGCCGCGCTTACCATAAAAAAATCAGTTTGCGCTTATATACATGAAAGACCATGTATGTATTCTAACCATCATCTGCGGAATATCCATTTAGCACTTAATATAAGAAAAGTGTATAGAAAAGAAAACACTTAATAAAAATAATATTAAATTCACAACAATAAAAATATCCTCTCATCAATGGATGACATTATGATTTTTTTCCATTTCAATTTATAGTTAACTTCCTTTTCTTGTTTTATAAAAACAAATGGGTGGCAAGATTTTGTAGACAGCTCAATAAAAAATATACTTCCAATTTGCTTGATATTTGGGACTTAATATCAGGCAACCAATATCTAGGCAACCAATATATATCGGACCTGCGGGTGTCCTTTATACAAGCCATAAACTCACTAAAATTATGGTTTGAAGCCAATAACCTTCTTTTAAATGTAAGTAAAACTAACTTAATGCACTTTGTGCTGGGGACCCAGAAACGCTATGTGAATCATGATGTTTTAAATGCAGCACATGATTTGTCTTTGAGTATAACTAAGGAAATAACATTTCTTGGTGTAGTATTTGACAATCGTTTTACATGGAAACCACATATTGATAAGCTTGCTGCTAAGCTTAGCTCTGCATGCTATGCAGTAAAAAAAATTAAGGAGCTTTGTGGTTTAGAAGCTGCTAAATCTGTCTATCATGCCTATTTTCACAGCATAATGTCATATGGGCTGATGTCCTGGGGTGATGCAGCTGAAGTAAATCGTATATTTGTTTTGCAGAAAAGAGCACTGCGATGCTTGCTAGGCATGAGGACGAGAGATTCCTGTAGACACAACACATTCAGCGACTACGACATTTAATAAACTTCCTCAAGGCTTAAAACGGTGCCAAAGCCCTGTTATCTTTAAAAGACAGCTGAAAGCCTGGCTACAAACTAAAGCTACAACGTAACAGAGTTTACCAAAGATAATAAAGGTTAGGGAATAATGTTTTTTTTTATTTTTATGTAATATGTACTTGATGTATTATGTATTTTATTTCTACACACCTGAGTACTCGCAGAAAATGCGAAACTCTATTGCCACACCTAAATTTAGGTAATCACTATACTTTGTAAAGTACCGTTTGTTCACACATTTGTACAATTTTAAGTGATACGGCAATAAATGATTTTGATTTTGATTTAAGGATTCTAAGGAGCCTTAAATTCAATGTACAATGATGGCAAAGTTAGCGACATTTAGCAATCCCTAAGCGAACTGACTGGCCGGCGCTAACGTCATGTATTATCCGTTCAGCTCGCCACGAAGGGGTTTTCACTCAAATTCGCTGATCCGCCCTCTGATATGTAAATAATTAGCCAATTATTCTGTGTTGGCTGGCTTAACCCCTGTACTGATATTCTTCCGACCGCTTGCGGTGGCTTTACAAGAGCCACGCGCCGAGATCTGACAAGCATTAACGACCGTATAATACGGCAGACACGAGACCCGTGTACCTGCAAACAATATGTTTATGTTGACATGCCACGTATGCAGTACCTTTCCGTGCATGGGATGGAGATTTTAACTAGGGCTTGATTTTATATGGTGGAAGGTTTTTCGGATTGTTGTATGCCCGCCCTGGTTTTTTTCAATCCTATCATTATTCGAAAATCTGAAAAAAGCTCGGAGTAATAAGTATTTTACAAAGATTTGGGAATATGGTAGATTTAGCTAGAATTACGTTTAATTTTTAAATTAAGAAAGTGTACTTCACCTGCAAATACACTTGTCTATGAATTTTAATTTTATAGCATTTGTACTACGTACCTGATATACGTACCTGATTTCACGTAAAACTGTTATCTCCTGTTCTTACTAACTAAAGGGTTAATCCCGCCCGGGTTTGGTGCCATCGCATTGAATGAACGATGGTCGAAGCGGGAGTAAAAAATGTTGGCATTTTCTATCCAGTTTTTTTAATTATTTTTATTTGCGAAATCAATACTTTAAAAAAAAAACCTTATTTCAAACCCAATTAAAAATGTCCTCTATTTACATGAAAACAATTTTGTAGATTGATAGAAAAAAGCCGAGTAAGAACTGGTAAGAACTTTCGCAGCACAAACTCAACGAACACAATGATTGATTTGATCAACAATTTTACGAGTAAAATATTTTTATGTCATAAAAAAATCAGCCTGTCATTCAGCACAATGTTATCCGAAAATTGATGTTTGAACAAAATTCCCGCAATCGCAGTCAGCGCTTGTTATTGTTATCAATCTGTGTTTTTATCCCTTGTAACAATCCTTACCCTACCCAAACCTTTACTGCACAACCATATTATCGAGTGTCTAACAGCTTTCAAAGAAAGCGATTGAATGAAAAGGCAGGTGAGTTAGGGTTGCGTAGGGTCGCGTCGCGGCCGACGCAACCCTAACGAAGGGATTAAGGTGTCAGCGCGTGCGCAGGGAAGGCTGGCGGTGGGCACAATACGCACAATTTGTTTCGCGATGCAATCTGCCTCGTGGCGGCGGAAGGATTAATTGTATTGGGTGGCCAATTATTTTTTCGTATAATTGTTTGGTGATTTGAGATGATGTGTTTCACTGTTTTTGATGGTTTCTTTGTTTGAGTTTTTTTTTCCCTGTAATATTTTACGTTATTTTTATCGACAATATTTATTTTAATTAGAGGACATGTTTGTTGGCTTATCCATAAAAATACGGATGAATACTTGGTTCATTCGTTCAGTGGTGATTCTTAGGGCTGTGATTCCACGATTCCTCAATTTTTTTAACATTTAATATGCTTTTTAGGTAGATTCTGTACCGGTTTTCAAGAAAATCAAAAGATGCGTTACTAAAAGGGCTACTGAGAATTGTTGCGTGTGTAAATATATTTGGTTTATTAAAAAATAATTACATTATGAATCGTTAATTAAAATATACTTTTTCGTACTGTTCAAATTGATAATCGACCGTGTAGCAAGGACACATTATTCGAAGAAAGAGCCTTCTCTGGAACGAACTTCTCTATAACTGAAAGACATATCGATGCAATAATGTTCCTGGATAATTTAGAGGGCTTAAATTATACCATTCTGGTTAAGATAAGATTTTAATTAAGGGTACATGTTTACCCCTTTTGGAGACACCTATTTCGTGATTTGACTATTTCGTTCAGAATATAGATACGACTATATTTTTTTTTATTTATTTCGCAATAACAAGGTTTTGTACATGCAAGAAATGCAAAGTAGGTATTGTTGAAACATACATGAAGATTTTCAGATGCGGGTAGCGGTGTCACTTCACATTTTCTAGGTTGTGGCTGAAAGGCTATCGAACTAGGCGGTGTCGCCTGTATCTCGACTAATCCTTTTGTGTGCAATGAGCGGCACTTCTTTAAATATATTATGCAAGCATTTATAGATAAAAAAAAAGAATAGTCCCCCCACCATACGATACATATTTTAAATTATATAAATATATATAGATATGAAGTTGTAATTATAATTATATAAAATAGGTATGAGTTTGTTTGCACATTCCTTATTACTTTTTAAACTTTTATTTTTGTTTTGTTTACGTAGCTGATTGTTAAAAAAAAACACAGAACACAATAAGATAAAATGTTGTTTTTTTTTATACGTTATTAAGATAAATATGTTCTTAATTAAGGGTTGTAGGCTATCTCATTTTACATTTGATCGCATGTTCGCATCTATCAGTGTCTTTGTCAAAAACTATTATATCTACATTTATGAGATATGCTTTGTAAAGCATTTAAAAAACATAAATATGTTTCCACGTTGCATAAGTTAGTTTATTCTTCATGTATTGATGCTTGATGGTAGTTCGCACTTTCTTTTAACTCATCTAATCTTTAACAGCTCTATTCAGAGCGGGCGGACTAACTTAAGTGCGCGCTTTAAGGTCGGACTAAACAGGTTTTTGTGTGGTTAGTCCGATGCTAATCTAGTACTAACTTTTGACAGGTCCTCTCTGAACACGACTGTAAGTTCCTTAATGAAATAGAGTCATTTTCAATGTGCCGGAAGTTTATTGGGGCCACGAGTTGAACGATCAATTTGTGTTGATCATCAAACTGTCGAAAAGGGAAGGTCACACCCCGATTTATCCTTCCACTCCAATGTGCCTGCTGATTGAATGACAAAAGATACAATATATGCTTTATAGTCATTGGAGATAATTTCTCCTTCCATCCTTTAGTTCCATTATGGCTGTGTTAGAGAAGTATGATGTGATCTAACCACGGATTATTCAAACTATAGCCATAGATTAAGTAATTCTATGCTCTGTGTTTATTTATTATCTCTGCATACCCCTCAATAGGTTTTATATCAAACGGAACTACATTATGTAATCTGTGCTAAGAGATATGTGCCCGCTTTGAATACTCGTAGCTTACAAAACTATCAGTAAATACGCGAAGCGCGAACCTCATCCTTGTCCCAAATCCTTGGCTTACTAAACCTCGCAAAATAAAAGAAGGATGGGCTAAGAGCGGGAGAATATAGTTTTTTTTTATGCAACCTGACATGGATGGCTAATACCACACAACTACCGTTATGATATTAGCCCAACACAACACACTCCCGAAGATTTAGGTGCTATGCCAGGGCCTCGCTTATGTCAGCTCGTGGCTCGGCTGCAGGAAACACGGACAATTTTGAATTGCCGCTTCGACTTTGTCTATTCTGTGTACACCACAGGTGGTGAATACTGGTGTATAGCACGGCTACATTTAAATGGATAGAAAACACGGAGAATTTGTTATTTGCCGCTTCGACCATATTTTCATCCAATGCCATACCAACCCGGGCGGGCTTAAACCCTTAGTAGTGGAAGGGGACCTACAGTTTTACATGGATTCCGAACAATGCAGCAGCTCGCATTCCAGACGAAATGCACTTATCCAGTTGGATAAAGAAGAGAAAGAAAGTGGTACATGAATGGGGCGAGAATTTGAACCCAAACCTCTGGTAAGCAAGGCAAGTCCCCGCGCCACTAGGCTACGAGCAGCTCAAAAAATATAGCAACAATACAAACATAATAATAGTAGAGTACTGTAGTAAATAGGAAGTTCTGCCGCTGACTTAAAAAAATCGAGTATATCATCGACTCATACAGCTCATAACTAGAGGATTTCATAAATAATTAAGAAATTGTGTTGATGAAGATTATATTCTATAAATATATATTCTATATATTTATAGAGTTTTGTAATCATTGTAGTTTTTATTGAATTCGTGTCGCTATTTAACAAAATGTTTAGAGCATTTAGAGAGTCCATATTTTCTGGTTGAAGGGTGTAATAATGTTCGGGAATTACGATTATACTCTGTTCTGTTCTGCCGTATTCGTTGCAGAATGGAGTCTAGGTAAACAGCCTGGGGTAACCTGGTCTTCAAGCCCGAAAGCGAATTATTTTGTTTCAAAATTAGATAAACATTTCGCTAAAATTTGTATAAAATTGGACAGTCTATTTTAATTGATTAAAATCTTGTAATGGTTTTATGAATGTTAACTCAGCGAGATGCAATGGCTCTGAAAGATCCCGAACCAGTTAACGGTGAAGCGAACATTTTAGAAGTAAGTTGTTTTTATGGTTTTTGCCATGCCCTCCTTTGCACTGCCCAATTAAACTGCGTGGAAAACACAGACAATTTTCAATGCCGCTTTAAAATGCGATGGTACTAACCCGGGTGGGATAAATCCTAACCTATCAAGAAGGATGCGGACCTAAAGTCCTTCCTCGACCTAGCGAGACTGATATCATTTTTAAGTGCCAGAACCAGCGAACATAGACGGACGGAAGTTGTGATCGGAACTCGCTGGCATGGCGGCTGCGAAACGTATGGATTCCGAAATGCGTACATTGCAAATATCGCAGAGAAAGCGAATACGGTGAATACTTGTGTTTCGAATTGATATCACTGCTCATAGCAAAAATATCACACGATATCAAATCGGACCGAATTTGAGCAGACATATGTGTCAGAGCCTAACCTAACTAACTCGAAAATGCCTCGTAAGTCTCAGGAGTGGTTATTTCAAGCCTAGGATTGTCTAACTAGACTAACAAACGGCAAAAGGCCTTCATTATTTCATAATACAAGTGCATACGATTAGAGAAAACTACAGATAAACACGCCTAATGACAGCTCGATGACAGCCATTTGACAGCGTACACGGCGCACATGCACCCAATAGTGAGCACTTTGAAAGATCTGTGTGCGGTCAATAGTCACGTCGCTTATGTCAAAATGACGTTTACGGGAGTGAATATAAGCAATTTGGAACGGTCGTGTACGCGTACATTGTGAATTCTCAGCAATATACCCATTTCGGAATACGTATATGTATGTATGTATATAGTGCGTATATTTCGTTCACTTACGAATTCGGGATGCGCGCAACATCGAATATCTGTTGGATTAACTAGCGTCCTGTGAATTTCTTGTTTTGTGTCTTATCTGTGAAAACGTGCTCTTACATATTCTTACGTGTCGTTGGAACTCGAGAAAATCAGTAGGGAGCGAATTCGTAAGCGGGACGTTCATGCTCGTGTGCATACCGTTTTTAGGGTTCCGTACCCAAAGGGTGAAAACTGAACCCTATTACTAAGCCTCCGCTGTCTGTCCATCCGTCCGTCCGTCTGTCACAGGGCGGTATCTCATGAACCGTAATAGGCTTAAAATCGACCATATTGTCCGCTGAAAATTTCACAGAATAACTAATAGGTAAAATTTCTAAATTATTAAAATTAAAGGAGGGACTCATACAAAAAAACGGATTATTTGTGTTAAATCTTGTACGATGGTACGGAACCCTTCGTGTGCGATTCCGACTCGCACTTGGCCCGTTTTGTATATAAAAGTGGCAGCCCTAATACAAACTAATTTCGGTTGCTACATTCCGTCCTTCCATGCTCGCTGGCCTGAAACCAGACAGCACAAACATTAGGTACACAAATTATCATTTTAATTCAAAACGTCAATCTTGTTCCTTTCTGTACGGCCGCGGCGTAGCCAGCGCGAACAGACCCTATAATCCTAAACGCATTGTGCTGAGTTGGGGCACGCTAAGTATACTCCACGGTCACTGAAGCAAGAATGCAATCTTATTACCATCACGCTCTGACGAATACACCAATGTGTAGCATTGGATGCCTCTAACATCCGTAGTCATGATGGAAAATACTTTTGCGGCTGTTATAGGTAGTTAACTGTTCGGATGTTTGTAATATATTTAGCTATAATAATGTATTTTCCTATAATTTTACTTCTCGATTCTTATTCTGTTTCTTTATTACAAAGTGTCATATTGTCACGATTTCATTTATGTAATTTTGAGGATATATTATATATTAAATAACAATGTTGATATTTTGAGCAAAATACAGATGTCCAGCCCGCGCCACACGTTCTGATAGCAGCAAAACTATTTACATGAAACATTCTTGTATACGGCGTAGTTGTGCTACGTATGACGCAAAATTTCAAGTTTTTGATTTATTTTTGACGCTATTAAGAAAATAAAATTGTCATAGTGTTGCATCTCTTCTTTTCGATTATTTTTTAAGTTAGTTTTCGATATTTTTCCTGAATAAAATAAAATAAAACAAAAATAAAAATAAAATATTATTAAAAATAAATTTGACGTTCTCAGGAACACAATATCTTTCAATTGTGTCGATGCCATGGAGGTGAGGAACCTCCATGGTCGATGCTCGGTAGCCTTCGACGCCTTGCGAACCGATAAGCTGGGGAAGCGCCTCTTGGCGCGGTTGGATTCTGGATCGGGGACATTTTCAACCGTGGTGGCTGGCCGTGGTTCGGATTCCACGTAAACTGTAGGTCCTTCCTTACTAGGCGGTAGGGTTAAACCGCCCGAGTTGGTACCAATTGAATGAGCGATGGTCGAAGCGGCAACTAAAATTGTCCGTTTTCAATGTAGCCGAGCAATATAAGGAAGATTCTGGCATGGCACCTAGTTCCCATGTGATGTGTTAGGCTGACGTTCGATTTGGTATTAGCCATCCATATCCAGTTACATGACAAAAAGTAAATAATCTAAATCATCGACTATGCATCGTGCCCGCATATTGAGAAGTTAAAAGCGAACAGCCCATGCAGCCGTCACGTAAACTGGCAAATCCAAAGCCGCTCTCCCGCCGACGATCGGATCCGACGTAATCCTTCATAATTCCACCGATCTCCACAATGCCATTACGGCGTTTCATTAAATTCCTCGATTCACGTCGCCAGCGTTTTGTGAAATGCTCGCGGTCGCTTTTAGCTTGATTGTGCTAGCTGTGCCCACCGCCTCCCGCCGCTGGCGCCGCCTCCGCCGCCGCCGGCGCAGATTATATTTTGTATCCGACGGGATTGGGAACAAGGCTTCCCAGCGCAGTGCCAAAAATGTACCCTGACAAACGCGGGATCTTAAAACATTCTTGTGCCTTGTTTTTTTTGATGGCCGAAATACTCTAATTTCTGCTAATGGGCGTTCTTGAACCGAGTAGATTTAATCAATAATTGCGATCGTTAGATCTTTTTAGGGTTCCGTACCCAAAGGGTGAAAACGGAACCCTATTACTAAGATTGCGCTGTCCGTCCGTCCGTCCGTCCGTCTGTCACAGGGCTGTATCTTATGAACCGTAACAGTTGGGAAGCTGAAATTTTCACAGATTATGTATTTATTTTGCCGCTATAACAACAAATACGTAAAATCATAAAATAATAAAAATTAAAGGGGGGCCCCATACAAAAAACATGTTTTTTTTGTGGTAAATCCTGTACGATGGTACGGAACCCTTCGTGTGCGAGTCCGACTCGCACTTGGCCGGTTTTTTAGGGTTCCGTACCCAAAGGGTGAAAACGGAACCCTATTACTAGGCCTCCGCTGTCCGTCCGTCCGTCTATCCGCCCGTCCGTCCGTCTGTCACAGGGCTGTATTTCATGAACCGTAATAGGTAGGCAGTTAGTGTGTATTTATTTTGCCGCTATAACAACAAATAGGTAAAATAAAAAATAAAGAGGGGGCCCAAACGATTTTTGGTGTTGATGGTACGGAACCTTACATGTGCGAGTCCGACTCGAACTTGGCCGGTTTTATGTAAAACGGATGGCTAATACCGAACTGACCGTCAGATATTAGCCTAACACACCACATGGGGACTAGGTGCCATGCCAGGACCTTCCGCATATATTGCTAGGCTACATTGAGGTGGATGGAAAATACGGACAATTTTCATTGCCGCTTCGACCATCGTTCATTCAATGAGATGGCACCAACCCGGGCGGGATAAACCCTACCACCTAGTAAGTAAGGAAGGGGACCTACAGTTTTACGTGGAATCCGAACCACGGCCTGCCTCAATGGTTGAAAATGGTCACCCATCCAGAACCCAAATGCGCTCAGAGGTGCTTCACCAAGCTTATCGAATCGGAAGGCATCGCGCCACTGGGCTACCGAGGCTTGGCATCTATCAGGGCGGGTCATCTGGCGGGTGGCTGAGTACCTAGGAGAGCGGACATACTGCTATCTACTTATGAGATTTTCACCTGTGAGTCACTGGTGACTCACAGTTGAGATTCTCATGGTTTCACCCCCATGTAGGAGAGTAGCGAAGAAAACGTTTGTTGTTAGTTAGCTGATACTATTATTGTATAAAGATGTTTGAACTCTATTCTAAATATGTCAGTCAGTCAGTCAGCGTGTTTGCGTCCACTGCTGGACATACGCCTCTCCAGTTTTTCTTCAGTCCTCCCGGCCCTCAGCGGTACGGAACTACTGCTTTCCGCCGACGCACTTGATGTCGTCGTCCCACCTGGCGGGTGGTCTTCCCACACTCCATTTTCCTGTCCACGGCCGCCAGTGTAGGACACGGTTACTCCAACGGTCGTCGTCTCTTCGGCCGACGTGACCAGCCCACTGCTATTTGAGCTTAGCCTCCCGGTGTCGATTACTTTGGTACGTCGAAATATATTCCAGTTTAATTTTGTGCTAACGAAGGAGCGAATAATCGAAGCTATGTCGAAACCGAACGTGCTTTGTAGGGTAGGTTTATTCTGCGCGTACGCGGGCGGAGCCGGCGCTCGACGAGCCAGTTCACTAACAATTCGTAATCCTCTCAAATTGAATTGTAATATAACATCGTTATTAATAACAATGAGAGCCCAGTACGCGGCGCCCCGCGCGACTCAGGGTTTAGCTGGCTAGGGCTGTCACAAGCAAAGTAATAATACTTAATCTTAATATTTAAATCTCCAGAAACTGTGAAACGGACTAAGACATATATTTCATATAATATTTTAGCACGAATGCAGATCTGGTGTTGCTGTATTTATTTTTTATTTAAGTAAAAATACTATATGCGAGGTGTTAATTCATTAGGAAACTTTTTGTGCTCTCCCAAGATATGTAAACAAAAGACTCTTCTCATACGACCCTTTTGGTTAGTTGCGGTACCTCCAAATGAACTTAAAAATTCATTTATCTGCAATTAACATGCTGAATTTGGCTGATTTTGCGAAGATGCCCAAAGGCTTCTTTAATACTTACTTTCTTATTTCTTGCCAGGATCTTTTCTAATCAATAAATTTACCAATTGACAAAATTTGCAATATTTTAGCTATAAAGTGTAGTTATACATAATTCGCCGATCGTTATCTTTCGATGGTCCACTTTTTGAATATTATGCCAACGCATCTATTGCAAATTAATTGTTTAATATCCTTGGCGACCCCAGAATGCAGGTGGCAACCCTGACCTCTGTGCACAATCCAATCTGTGCTCGCTACCCGCACAATGCATGCAACCGAGCGAGCGACTTAACCCTCAACTTGCACAACCGCAGAGTGTTTCTTAAATTTCTACAAAATCAGCGAATCCCCCACAATGGCCTCGCGGTCAATTCGCCGGACGCCCAAACGTTTGCTTTACAATTTCGTCCGTCAGCGGGCGCTTCGGGACAGGACAATCGGATTGTTTCTCAGTTTATCGGGGGAGGTAACCTATTGTGGAGATAGGTATAAGCTTGGGCGATAAAAACGATGAGCAAGGGTTGTGTATTTCAATAGGCCTCCAAATTAAGGTACGAGGGGATATTGGGAATTTGAGGTATATAGTACTTACCTACTACGAGGAAAAGGGTAGCTGGGAATTAATAGAATACAGAGGTCTACTGTCTTCATTTATGTGTAACTTTACTGCCAAAACAGAAAACAAATACAGGTATCATAATGTCATTAATATCAATAATATTGTCATTAAGCAATAATTTTGATTAGCTTAGCGTTTTTAGATTACTGTGGTTCTCTTCTCTAAGATTTCTAAGGCTGAGATAAATAGTCGTAACAGAAACTAAGACTAACGAAAAGTAGTACTTTGTGACGTCACTTTGCATTACTTTGAGATTTCGTCCATAGAAAATGTGTCAAAGTGACGTCACATAGTACTACTTTTCGTTAGTCTTAGTTTCTGTTACGACTATTTATCTCAGCCTAAGACCTCTAAGATCTACTTAGGAAAGCGAAAAGTTCTCGTGTTCGGTTCTGTCAAACTTTATTTAGAAAAAGATGCCTCCTTTTTTCTATATAGAGATTGACATCACGCCTAACTAGGCAAAGTTTGGAATCAAGCTTAGTTTAATGACGATGTAATTAGTTCTAACAGTGATGGCGCTGGTTTGAAATGTCATAGTGCCAGCGAAAATATGCAGTTTTCGGCGAGTTTTGCACGTTGTATGAAATGATATCATTTATTTGTCTCAATTATGGGTTGTACATGATACGAAGAAACAATGCTCCCAAAATTCGATCATGGCCATGACTGTCTTCCACAATTTGCGTTTGACCGCGTACAAACATACATATAAACAATCAAACAACTGAAAATAATGTTGTTTTATAGATAATTCCCTTTTAAACCTATAACTGTTTTATTTTTACCAGGTAATTAATATAACTTATCTAACAAAATAATTCTTCTAAATTATAGAAACATTTTTCTGCTAAACAATTTAAAAGTTTCTTCCTAAATTTAGGTAAAGGTAATACATTTCTTATCGATTCTGGATTATTGTTATATATTTTTAAAGACATGAAGTAAACACTTATTTATATAATGCAAGTTTTGGACTCGGTAAGCATAAGTTGTTTTGTGTCCGGGTATTATATCTGACGTTATCTATGTATACCTTTCTCTTAAATCTATGACCATAGAGTAAAAGGGACTTAGGAATTATCGTTCCCGGGATCGTTAACGTCCGTACAATCTAGGGATAAGACTGGTCTTGTAATACGATAATTACTAAAAACTCAAATTAATTTGATCTTACTGAAAGCATTTCCGTGAAAATTTTTTAAACAAGTTCATGCTAAGCTTTAGAAGTAAGGAGCCAAGCAACGCGTAACATTTTAAAAATGTACCTTTCAGAAACGGTAGCTATTTCCTTCAAATCGAATTTATTTTCCCGTTCAACCATTTTTTATAATCCGCGATGATCGCAGTAATCCCGAATAGATCCGTCGCCGCCGCCCGCTATCCTGGCATGAAGCACCCGCGCCGTTGTCCGGCCTGTGATAAACGACTCTGCAGGGGTCTGCCTCGCCCATTCGTAACTATAACGCAGCTAAACGGCGGCTCCAATAGGGTGGGGCTAGCTTAGATCATCTCTCCTGAACTGTATCAGTAGACCTATTACCAGATACATATCACCTATGACTAAGGCCCGACTGCAGGAAGAGATGGCTGAGTTAATCAATATTAAAACACGCCACTTTTAGTGAACCGTATGGAGTTAACTTAGCTTTCTCCAATATACTGTCCATACAAATTTACGAATTGAAAATGAGTGTTTAATCATAAGTTGATGTTGATTTTGATTTTGTGTTTCGATCATCGATTACGCTAAATTACTCCATACCATTGAATAATGGCACTTTGAGGCATACCTACAATAAATCGTGCTCCTGCAAATGTTTTCGCAATTACAAAATCTTTTCAGTGAATTTAAATATAGTGCTATTTTAAAAAAACGTAATGTTATGAATATAAAAACGATGGCCGAATAGAAAATTGCCGTGTGCGTGTAAATATTTCTAAGGCAATTAGTATACTTCGTACATTACAAGCCGTGCCTTTTAAGTCATATTTGCCGCCAATTTCGAATCTTACTTCACCTTTATTTTAATTTTAATTGACAATCTTAAAACAATTTAAAGAAATAGGATTATTGAGATTGTTTAGTCACAGCGTCATTTGAAGGTTTTCAAGTTACGTGCGAAAAACTAAATGTTAGTGGAATCATTTTCTAAAATATTTGAAAAACACTAACACGAATTCAATGTTTCGAGGAGCTGATTTCAGTGTTCGATTATAAAGAACTATATCTTACAACCGTCGAACGCTGGTATTTATTCCAGTTTGGGCATAGCCTTAATGACAAATCTAATAAGGGACTTCTAAACACTGCCTTTACCGAAGATTACATCGTTGCTACGAGAAAACTGATCATCGAAGACCGAAATTTTGATATTGAAGCATTTTTTGATATTTTAATGACAACCATTTAAAAGATGTGTTCAGTTATGAATCGCTTGATGTGAGAGGTCACCCCACTGACCTACTTTATCTGTGGGTCTCCCATTGAATCCCGCATTCGCTTTCCGACAATGACAAGGTTGTTCTTGTCAGCAGGCCTATTCCTGAAAGTCCGTAATCATGAATCAGGAATCCTGATTCTATAAAACAGCTTTTATAGCGGTTTTCAAAGCGGTTTTCTTTTTGAAAAGATTCCGGAGCATAGTTTTTTTAGTTATTAAAGGTTTTCCGTCGAAAACCGCTATTCGAGTGGTTTTATTGACTTAGGATTCCTGGTTCCTGATTACGGAATTCCAGGAATAGGCCCGCAGATGGTTTAATAAATCTCTTCAATGATTCAACCGAGTAGAGTCAAGTTACGTCTACGAAATCATCCGTGGTGATGAATCATGGAATGAATGAATGATTCTGATTCTAAGCAGCAATCGGCCGCATTTGTAAGCATATTTTGGCGAATACTTTGAAAAAGTATTTTTCTTTCACATGAGCTGATCAATCTTTAAAACGCAATTTATATCATCAGTGTCATTAGGTCGCAATGAGATATGTTGTTCATTTTGTTCATTTCATTTCGGTCCTCTCGGTAACACTAGTGCGAGCACCTCGGGCCCCGGAAAAACCAATTTTCACAGCAGGAAAACTTCAATTATGGCAATCCTATTGGAGCCTTCGCAAATGAAAAAGGAATAGATACTTTTTGAGTACGCAAAGGGTTTTATTTGTAGGCGACGAGAGCAGTTTAGGAGTCAAAAATATACATTTTATCAATATCATTTTTAATTTGTATACCATATATTGCTATTAATCGTTAGTAAATAATTATCTGTCGTAATCAGAGTGTAGTGTCAAAATTTGGTCAGCGGACCATACAAATTGCTATTTAGTCTACCGATAATCCCCCGTGTTAAAGTTATTCCGCTCACTCTGAATACTTCTGCTCTTATTTATGATTGATGCAATAGTTAAGCAGCTGAGACCGAATCGAATGTTTGTTTTAATATCAATAATATTCAATCTAAAGTTAGTGTTTAGTTATATTAAAGTTAATCTATACAAATGATTGTTTTGAAACTTCTTGTGATAAATATAGGTAGGGGAAAAGGTTCTTCACATTTTATATGAAAACTCTAGTCATAATTTTTTCAAAGTTGAATTACTTTTAACGATAGTATATGCTCATATGTGCCATTTTATTCGTTGACTTTTTGCCATCTTGTAGGTAGTGACGTGATCCCGTTCCTGCAGAAATTTTGTGAAAAATAGCGGGAAACAACATTTGTATACTAATTGGTTTCTTTTTTAAATGTTACCTTTTTAATTTCATCAAAAGTAGCCAAATACAAACACATATTACACATATGCAGTTGATACATACTATATGTGAACATACTTTTTCCCCAATCTATTATTATTAGTCTAGCTAGCTACCAATAGGTTGATTGGCATTATGACTTTCTATCTTAATCTCAGGTGGAGATAGATATTCGTAACTGCAACTGCTAACTATTGACAAAAGTGACATTTCTGTGAGATGAATAGATGAAAAACGATAACGAAAACGCTAGAAAACGACTTTTTACGTCGCTTTGACACATATTGTATAGACGAAATGTAATTTTTGACTTCTAGTTAGTATTAACTTCAGTTAGTTAGTCTTTAGTTTAAGTTGCAACTTTTTATCTTATCCGTAAGAAACTACCTACTACTTTCATTACTTACCGTTTCAGGCCGACCTGAATATTGACTTAATTACTCATAGTGGGCGGACTAAGTAACTTTTATACGGGATTATCGCCGGACCAAATAGCACTTTTGTATGGTTAGTCCGGTGTTAGTCCGCATACTAAAATTTTACAGTTCACTCTGAATACAATTATACGTGGCTATACAGTAAAAAAAATAAGAAACTCTGTCAACTCTATCAAATATTGACATATCAGTTTTTGTGGTAATTTTATTGTGGCTAGCAACATTTCCAGACATTTCTCAAGACCTTCCGCCGGCGCAGCGACTTCTCCGAACTCTTTGCCTTCCGTATATGTTTTCTTCGCAATAAGTGTACAATAGTAACAAAAAGCCCCAAAACCCATCCGTCACAATTACAGCAGAGCGCGCCGAGAGTGCTGTCTCTAGCGCCGTTCGCCGGCGCGGAATAACGAGACGCGAGTGTAGCTAGCGGGAGCAGGCCGGCTACAGCGTGTCTTGGAACTTTAGGTAGCACTATTACTTATTCTGTGCTGTAGGAGAGATTGAAAATAAATGATATATAATAAATGCTGAGATAAATAAACTGGAATTAAGACTAACTGGAAGTAAAACTAACTAGGTATTGTCAAACGTGACATTTACTCCATACAAAATGTGTCTTCAGTGACGTAATATTTTTTCGATTTCGACGGGTCGCCATGTGGTCGCCACAATCTAACCGACTATGTACCTAACTTAACCGTGGCCTAAAATCTGTTGCCTGCAAACTCAGTTCACTTTCAATTCATACGCAACTTCGAATGTTCGTTGCACTAAATGGCGTCCCCGTGCAGTTCTTATAAAATATTTGTCATTGGAACTCGAGCACATCAGGAGTGAGCGTAAATAATTTGAATAAAAAAAAGCGACATACCCGCATCATTCAAACTGTAAAGCAAACTACAGCCGAAGCTACTGTCGTCCTTATTTCTTGTGAACTAAGTTAAACCAAACAGTGGTCTAATTATAGGCGAACACAGCTCGTATACGGAAAAATCGATGTTGATGAAAAAAAAAATACGTAACTAAATTAAGATCAGGCTGTATCAGCGTCCGAGACGGCGAAATATATCGCAATAAAAACAATTCCGCCTCTTGTTAGCCGGGCATCAACTTGCCTTCCTCCCTCATAAGCCAAGTGATAAATATGTATGGCGGGGTAGCGGCCGTACTCACCCATGTCGCGAGCCTATAAACATTTTGTTAGCCATCGGTTGGGTGAGTAAAGGTAGCGGGCACAAGGAGGCTTGAGGTGGGAGGGGCGGATCATTCCACGGGCGAAACATCCTGATTTCTAGTCTAAGAGTGAATCTTTTAGACGAGTGAATTGGAATGCACCGTTATGCTGCGTATTAATAAGGGCAAATTATATATAATAGCCTAGGGCTATAGCCCCTCGTATAGCCCTAACCCTGCTATATCAATATTTAATTTAAACTTTTTTCTCTTTTGATAACTATTAAGAAAACCTATACATCGAAAAGGCTATAAGCGGCGGCCCGACAGGAAGCTGGTAATCAATGAGAAAAGCTTGGGTTGAAAGGACGGGAGCTTACCTAGAAGGCCCAGGTTCCAAACACAGCCAAAGGCTTTGAGACTCCTCGGCTATCACCAATACGGCTTTCGTCCGAATCGATCAGCTGGGGATCTCCTAGTTTACGTCTCACTGTCTATCTGGCTATCTGCCTGGATACACCAGTCCCAGTTCGTAAGCCGGCCTGAAGAGGAGAGGACCTCGATGTGAGACTCGAAGATCCCTATGGAAACGTTTCCTGATGGGGTCTCCAAAACCCTCGTTGAGTTTAACGCGACCAAGAAACAGGCAAACATATTCAATGCGAAGCGGAATCCGTTTAGTGCAGCTCCGAACTTCCATGGTACAACTCTGCTTATTGACCACCTACCTAGAGGGATTAGTTATTAGTTATTAGAATAATCTAACCGGAAGGAATGACATAAATGCTTATGATTTGTGCAGGATGGATCGAATTCCTTCACATAATTTCTCACATCTTACACCGGTTACCGCCCAGGGCCTAAACCGATGCATGATGTGATATAATATTATGTGAGGAAATTTCATTAATTATGCACCAATCAGAAGTGATTTGCAAAAATATTCTACCCAGTAAGAGCGCGAAATATATGACATAAACGCTTCCGATTGGTGCAGAATTTATCGAATTCCCTCACGTCAAAACTAAAATCCTTATTCTGGAAAAAAACCTCTCATTTATAATAAAGTTTATTTATCAGGTATTCTTTCAATTTCTTTTGAAATAAATGGATGTTACCGGTTTCTGTGATTGTTTCATTTAGTTGATTATACATTTTAATGCACATGTATTACTGAATATTTTGAAACATTTGACATTTTGGTGAAGTTTATTTTATCTCTTAGACTATATATTAAAACCTAAAAATAGTATTAAAACCTAATGAGTAAGTATTTCACAGTGTTTTGTTGCCACTGGTGCATTACATCGCAGTTCTTCTTCGCTGTGTTTTGTCTTCTGTGCCGTGTTTGTGTTTTGTGTAACCTAACCTAACCTAACCTAACCTAACCTTACCTAACCTTACCTAAACTAACCTAACCTAACCTAATCAAATCAAACCAAACCAAACCAAACCTAACCTAACCTAACTTAAATATTATAATAATAATACCTAACCTTACTTATCCCAACCTAATTTACATATCACCATGCCCACTTTGGCGACGCATCTGCGCCTCCAGTTTTTGGCGGCGCATGCATATGCGCCAGTCTTTGGCGACGGATCTGGGGGTCCATTCAGAGCAAGAGTGAGTTCGAGTTCGGGAGTGAGTTAACCTGAAAATAGCTGGGAAATATATTATTTTTTAAATAACGGAACCGTTATTTATACTTCCAACGTATTTACGGGACAAACCAGATTTTTACTTAACTATAATGATGTTCTAGGAGTGTGGAAACATTAACTATTTAAAAAAGTGAGTTGATCTTTAGTGGCGAATTCGAATTCACTCTTACTCCGAATGGACCCCCTGCGGTCCAGCCGCAGCTTCGTCGCTGGCGATGGAGATATTGGCGATGCATATGTTGGCGATGCAGATATTGGCGGGGCAGATGGTGGCGATGGAGATACTGGCGCTGGACATATGGACTACCACTGAAAAATTAACATGACATTTCGACTTGTCTATTCTGTGATTATAGTAAAAATTGCTTGATCTTTGAACGAAAGTGGACCAATGTTGATTCATGTTTAATGATTCCCTGGATTTATTGTATTAAGATTTAATTCTTTGTAAGCTTCAAGATGCGGAGTGTCTATGTATCACTCGGCTTAGGGCTGCTTGTGGGGCTGCTATTCCTGGTTCTTGCTCAAGGTATCCAGAATTATTAATTTTGTTTTGCTCAAAAGCTGCGAACAAGGCAGTTCGCAGAGTTTCTACACCACGCACAGTCGGGAACGTTCAAAATGTGTCCCCATTAATTTCACATCCCATTCTGTTCCTCCAGGTTCGATTCACAAAAATTTAAAACACTTTGAGACTCTTCATGCGTCGTCGTTCGCTCACCGCGTGGTGAAGCGCGGCGCCAAGCCCTCGGCGCACCCTTACAATACCATCAAGGAGCTGAACTTCCGCTCGCTCGGCCGGGACTTCCGGCTGATCCTGCACCCGCGTGCGGACGTGCTGCACTCCAACTTCCGGGCGTACTCAGTGGACGCTGCGGGCCGGGAGACCACAGTCCATGTCGGTAAGTCTCTGATTTTAGTTTTGTTTTGTGGGTATCTGCTTCATGGCAATCGGTTTAGAAAACAATAAGCCACTTCTTTATTTGATGTTAATCGTTATTTTATTTTTTTATGCTACCTGACATTGATGACTAATACCACACAACTACCGTTATGACATTAGCCCAATACACCACATTCCCGAAGGAATAAGGTGCCATGCCAGGACCTTCCCTTTAAATAATCTGTTCTGGTTGTCTTCTCCGAGAGTTTCTTCTTTTTGGAATGATCCAAAGGTACTCTCTTATTTGCTTATGAGAATCTATTACTCATACTCCAGATGTTGTTTCGTTTCAGTCTAGTATGATGATTCATCATACTAGTCTGATTTTAGTAAGAAAAAATAATACTTCTTCTAATCCGGTGATCGCAAAAATCCAGACGACGGCCGCATAGCTAAATCTCGCCCTCAATCTTCCATCTTTATCTTAGTCAACCCACAACATTGGGTTTGGACTTGCATTATTTGAGAGAAAACTTGCATTATTTGCATTTAATACATGCTTACAGTGTAGCTTACCTTGCAATAAGGCAGATTTTGGCGGCAAAAACTAGACTACCACTGACCCCCCTAAAGTTTGGATAATACAGTTTCTGAAGGAAGTTTTTGTAGGTTTAAATTCCCAATTGCACTAATACCTAACCCATCACTAGACCGTGACAACTTCTACACGGGCCGAGTTTTTGGCGAAACATCATCAGACGTCAGACTTCACGTCGAGGATGGTGTGATCACGGGCACAATTCACACTCCGCAGGAGACTTATCATATTGAGGTACAGTCATATAATATTTATTCTCAACTCCTCCTCATAAGAGATAGGTTATCTACATATTAACAAAATATGTTATAACTTAACATGTCATCTGTAACACAAATGCTTGCAGTGAAGGAAAACATTGCAAGGAAACACTACTTTGGTGGTGATAGTTTCAATGGGCTTGCCACTAGTTCTGTGTGCCGGGCGGACACAAAGTCGTCGACATTGACCAACCACCACATTGAGGTCGATCATTTTGTACCTGAAGGTACAGCAGTAGCGCGAAGGACATGCATGGCATGCCTTTTAAGTCTTGTCGTTTGAGAAAAAAAAAAAAACTTTTTATTTAATTTCTTAAAATATTAATGAAAATTCAAAAAATCATAATTGACAAACTTTGACAATCATGCACCGCGTCACCCATTTACATGCTGCTAGAATTGCAGGAATTCATCTCGAGAAATAATTTTCTTTCAGCCTTCGTGGCGCCACCTGCCGGACCTGGGCCCGGACACGATGATCACGTACCGCGCCTCGGACGTGAAGCTGAGTTGGCAGCATGGCGACGGCGCTGGCATGGCGCCCCGCACCTGCGGCTACATCAAGGAGGGGGCAGGTTGTTGACAACCCTAATTCTCTCTTGCAGTGGAAAATTGTTAGTTGGTTGGATTTTTGTTTTTGTCAGGCTGAACTGTTCAACCAAATATGTTAGTTTGGTAGTTAGCATTTAGTGTTTATTTCATAAATATGAACAGAATCAACCTATAAGCCAGGGAAGCTTATTTGTGGGTTTTTCTTTACTGAGTTTATCGGATCGGCGGATCTATCAGTTTGTGCCGTAACTTAGCTAAAATAAATGAAATGAATAAAAAATCGAACGTAAGATATCAATTATTTATAAACTGTGCCAAACATGTCACATAGAACCTACATTTATATAGGTATGTGTCTTTAACATTTTTCTATGTAACTGAAACCCAGAAACAGAAAGAAAGTCGTACATGAACAGGGCTGAACCCGTGATCTCTCGCATGTCATGGCATGAGAAGTAAGGCCATCTTTCTCTTGTCCATTTTTCTCACTGCTCAACAGTTTAATTTCTTCTTAGGTTTAATTTACACAGTAACACCGTGAATCCTTTTTATTTTATTTTATAAGAAATCTTACAGCTAATCTTAGATTTACATGATAATTATTTTAATATTTTTAAGCCAATGACAAAGTTTCATTGTTTACAAACTGAAATGTCTTACAACTAAACGATATGTAACTTGCAACATTCCATAACCGTGTGTATGATAGGGTGTGTGTGCGGTATGTATGTGGTAAAAGTATGTGTGTAATGTGTTAACTTATGTGTAATGTGAGTGTATGTATGAATGTATGCCTTGAGTGTATGCACCACGGGCCAATGTATTAGGCGCCAATCCATCGAAGCGTGTCGAATTCAATCCTTGTTTTTATAGATCTCATTTTATTTGGTTTTATTTTATTTTGATTTTCAGAGCTAGAAAAGGAGGACGAGGAGGACCTGGAAGAGATTCAGGAGCAGTCCGAGAAGGACAAATACTCGGACGAGGGGTCGGACGCGCACGCCGGCGGGCCACCCGGGGCGGGGGCGGGCTCGGGGAACGGGACGCGCGTCAAGCGGCAGAGCGACTACGAGTACACGCCGACGAAGACGCGGTGCCCGCTGCTGCTGGTCGCGGACTACAGGTTCTTCCAGGAGATGGGGGCCAGCAACACCAAGACAACTATTAGCTACTTGGTGAGAAGGTTAAGCTAACAATGTAAGCTAAGCTGAACAATACAATTTTGATCAGCTCGTAGTTGAGGGCCTCGCTTCTAATGCGAGAGGTTGCAATTTCAATTCCCACACCGGTCATGCCCCAAAACACCACAGTTTCGAAGGTATTAGGTGTCATGCCAGGATCTTCCCTTTATGACCAAAGCTACATTGAAGTGAATTGAGGACTCAGACAGTTTTTCATTGCCGCTTTGACCATCTTTTCACCCAATGTGATGGTACGAACTAGCCCGGGCGGGCTTAAATCCCTAAGTTCGGGAATGGGACTGATAGTTTTTCATGGTTCAGAAACATGAATTTTCTCGCAATATTGACCAAATGCTCTAATCCAATTCAGAATGGCAAAAACCGGCCAAGTGCGAGTCGGACTCGCACACGAAGGGTTCCGTACCATCGTAAAAAATAAAACAAAAAATCACGTTTTTTGTATGGGAGCCCCCTTTAATATTAATTATTTTTTAATCTTACCTATTTGTTGTTATAGCGTCAAAATAAATACACACTCTGTGAAAATTTCAGCTGTCTACCTGTTACGGTTACTGAGATACAGCCCTGTGACAGACGGACAGACGGACGGACGGACAGCGGAGGCTTAGTAATAGGGTTCCGTTTTCACCCTTTGGGTACGGAACCCTAAAAATGGCTAATAACACACCCACCGTCATGATATTAGCCTAACACACCGCATTCCCAAAGTTATTAGGTGCCATGTCAGGAACTTCCATTTATGAGCACAGCTACATTGAAATGGATGGAAAATATGGAGAATTGTTCATTCCAGATGAGCCCATGCTCAGGCATAAAGGCATGTCCCCGGGCCCTGGGGGCTTTGTTACCAAATTGGTAACGACTAATACACTGTATTTTTTTTTACAGATAAGTCTCATAGACCGCGTGCACAAGATTTACAACGACACAGTGTGGCAAGACCGGCAGGTCAGATTTTTTAATCTCTCAGTCACTCACAATTACCTATATAAACATATTCTCCATGGACGACACCTTTAAAGCTGACAGTGTATTTAAGTTATCAAGATACCTAATTAGGTAGAAGGCAATAATTTGGATCCCAAGAAATATTTGCAAACTAACGGTTTCCCGGTATATGATGTCTTTCTATATCTCCTCCTGCGGCGTCATCAGGACCGCTTCAGTCTCCTGGAGTGTCGTTCGACAGCCCGGCACATAGAAACCTCAACGGGAACATGGCGGCCTAGAACTAGGGAACAGTAAATTTGCAAAAATAATATTTATTTATTTCTTGAGTTCCAATCTATTGCCCTTCAACCCAATCAAGTTCCTAGACAGCTTAACTAACAACTCTTCTTCCTTGGTACAAAACGTACCCAAGAAATTGGTTTGAAAGTTTGAAACACATTTCTCATGCAAACAAACTTAAATCATTACTAATGAAAAATAAGAACTATGCTGAGATGCATATACCTTACTCGTGCTTGGCTTAGCTAAAGCATATCTTCAGACTGTCAAATTTGATATTTGTTCCATAGATTTCACGTCAAAACTGACAGTAGTAAGGCATACTTTGTCTTAGCCAAGTATCAGTAATCTTTATGAATCTCAGCATTAGAAGTATCAGCCTAGGCTGCCTATGTAAAATCAATAAAGAAGTAAAAAAAATTACGAAGAAGGGGATTTCATTACCGGCATTATTGTAACTATCCTGGTGTGGTACAGGAGGTGGACGGGTTCAAGGGAATGGGGTTCGTGATAAAGAAAATTCTGGTGCACTCGGAGCCGACGCGCGTGCGTGGTGGCGAGGCCCACTACAACATGATCCGAGAGAAGTGGGACGTTCGCAATCTACTCGAGGTGAGTCCGTTGAAAGTATCATAATTAACAAAAACAGTTCCTAGGGTGTATTCTTTTCTTTGTTCGACAGAACGTTGCTCCTCGAAATACGGTAGCGAAATATTAGCAAAACGCGTAATTAAGCCTTAAGAGACGAACCATGTCGTTTTGTTCGAATCTGCGAATCTTTACGAACGAACGCGAACAGTGATACTACACAGAGATGCCATTATAGGAAGTCACAGACAGATAGAGCAAGATGCAACATATGCGATACATTTCTATAGCGTAGGACAAATTTGTCAGTTTCTCTAGCACATCAGGACTGACATTACTGTAAAGTTCTTATATTCCAAATTTTTATGAAAAAAATTATCTACTTATAATTGGGTCTATTGGGTTTATTCTGGTTAGGTTGGGTTTTACTAGGTTGTTTGAATTCTATCTTAAAACGGGACAATTGCTTTTTTTTGGCACGTTTATCTGCAATCAGTTCTCAGACTATAATCAGATCTCTTGAGTGTGCGTGGTTTTGTAGCTAAACATGTCCAATGACATTGGACCGTCATCCATACATTATTGCATAAATTTATCAAAAGCGTAGCTTTTTAGTCCCCTGCAGGTAGCATTGCGCCCATTTTTGCGCACTGGATGAGTGCTTTAGATGTTAGGTTAGATAAGGTTACAATAGGACCCATCAGACGCCTCGAAAGAAAACTACAGTACGGCCGCCGAAAACAGGTGTTCTCCCGTCTGGCGGACAACAAACAGTTCTGCCTGTCGCACCTCATGACGCACCGCTCGTTCGGCAGCGGCCGCAGCTCCGTGCTGGGTCTCTCGTACATCGCGTCGCCGCGGCTCGGCGCGGTCGGCGGGATCTGCAGTGGGGAGCTAGGTGACCCTCGGGTGGCGAGTTGGTGAACGGACTTGTAGCAAGGGTCAGGGTACGCTTTGTGGACATCCACTATTTTGGATTAGCTGACAAAATGTTTCAATCGGGACAGCATCAAATTTACAAGCTTGGCTTACCAAGCAATGAAAATTACAAACTTTCTGACACCTGCTACCCACGGCAGCAGGTGTCAGAAAGCTCTGTTTATTTGCGATGTTCCGCTCATTCCGTTCTTACTATTAAGGTGGCCCAACCCGCTCATCTCCCCATACAAAAGGGGAAAGAAGATCACGCCCATATTTCTTGTCAGAAATCCAAAATGTTGCTCAAAATAGCTTTATTTGATCGAACTAGATGTTTGATGACCGTTGGCATTGTAAAATTGTGTTTGGTTTCTAAGTTATAAGGTCCAAAAGTTCGAATTTTTCGCGCGTTTTATACAATAACTTTGGAGGTGGATTACGCAATGATAAAGTAAGAACATCGTAAAAAGATTAGTCATCAGACATAGCTTATTTAATCAAGATTTATGATCTATTTGGTTTTTGTTAGATTTTTGACTACAGCGGTCGTGGTTTACTTTTAGCTATAAGTCGTTTTGAAATTAAAATTTTCGTAAATCTTGCCAAATCATACACTATGCACATTGTCTTTTTTGTGGACATGTTGCATCTTCCTCATCGCGGAGCCTGTCTTATTCTTTGAAACAGAGAAGGTCCCAGACCGCAACAGCACGCTTTTGTACAGTGCCCGCGAATGAGTTAGGCCCGCCGGGTTGGGCCACCATAAGTCTCTTTTATTCAAACATTGAAATAAAACTACCAGCAAGTATACTTTTCGCCTCCACAGCAAGAAGGAATGGGAAAGTGAGTAAACGCTGCTGGAATGCAAAATGATCGTGGTGCCCACTAACATGTGCTGGAATTCTAACCCATTCGCAACAATGTCAACAAATATGTTTATTTATAAGAAATATGGTGATTCTCTGGCTAACCTTGGGCTGTTTTTAATATTCTAATTTTTTTTACATTGATATCTAATCAATAACCATGTAATTGTTGTAATGTATATGTTGACGGCTAAATAACATTGTAATGTACACAATGTCATGTACAGATTTGGTTAACAGCCATCTACCGATCAATAATGTTAACAGCGCCATCTAACGACCGACTCGGTAACAGCGCCATCTACCGACCGACGCGTTAACAGTGACCACTGAACAGGTGTTCAGCCGCGAGTACTCCCACAAGGATTTCTGCCTGGCGCACCTGTTCACGGACCTCAAGTTCGAGGGTGGCATTCTGGGATTGGCGTACGTCGGCTCGCCGCGTCGGAACTCCGTCGGCGGCATCTGCACGCCAGGTGACAGCGCCCTTGCCCCGTCCGCTGCCATCTTGTGTCCGTTGAGTCGACGTGGGTCGGGCTGTGTAATGAAAACGTAAATGAAAACACGTGACCTTACTCATCAAAATCACTTTGAACAGTCATTCTCGTTTGAGGGTGGTGATAAATTTAATGTTCCTTCCATGAGTACAAGGGCTGAACACATCCAACAATTCACAGTAATACTTGTTGCAATGCCTATTATGTTAACTTAGTGGCAATTTTTCAATGATGTGATCGTCAGACAAATTTGTATAGGCCTCTGCTTATCCATCCGTTATAGTAAAGCCATATAATTTTTAGGAAAATTATGGAAAGGTAATCCTCCAGTATGACTATAAGTATTTTGACAAACTTAAATTTGATACCGTTAAGTACTACCTGACGATTTAAAAATCCCTCAACATCCTTTATATCCTTTATCCCAAGTACGTCACCGTCTATACCATCTGTCGATGTGACATTTTCCAGTCACTGAATAGGTACTCGAAGAATCACCTCATTACGACCTACCCACAAGCTTAAAGCAAAAATTTGTCCTAAATGTGTGTGTTTATGTTTATTCTTTCTTAAGTAATGTGTGTTTCTTTAGTTCTATTGGTTTTATATAATGGTTTTATATGTATGTCAATTGTTATTCTGTCTCGCTTTGATGTTGGTTTTTGAATTTTTTTTATCAAACAATTTAAATGTACTTTAGTGTACACAGAGAAACACCCAGAAGTGTATGAATAATTTTATTGTAAATTTGACTATAGTTGTGTTTTCAAAGTTTTTTTGTTGTTAGTTTATCAATAAACATGTTTTCGTTTTTATTTTACAGCTTTGACTGTTGTGATGTTGTGGCACATATATTAATAATTTAATTTTAAAATTAGTTTTATTTTGTTATAGTTCCAGCCGTGGTGGTGGATTATTGTGAGTTGTTTATTTATAATTTTTGCATGACTTTATTTGCACACACTTTACTTACCATTAATTTATCCTCTAACCAAAAAAAACCAAAGCCCTCTTTAACCAAGTAATTTTCTTTTAATATTTTTATTAAAAATATAACACAGTAAAGATGTAAGATAGGAAAAATAAAAAAAAATCTGGACATAATTTACCGACTTTGGTGAACTTAGTTTTAGTAAACTCTATTTCAATTCCAAAATCATTCAATATCATCGCAAATGTGTAAACACATGGCAATTAAACATTTAAAAAAAATAATTTGAGGTTATACAATGACATCTTGTCTAAACTTATGCAATGCTTTAATCATTGCAATCAAATTTTGAAAATAATCAGAAAACAACTATTTCGTCCTGCTCCAGACAAAACTTTTTCTAATAATTTTCAAAATCTAATGACAATGCTTTGATGTAGATACCGTTGGATAAGCAAAAATTAACGTGAACGGTAATGTCGTATCCATAAATATAAAATTACAATCTGCAGAATACTTCAAGAACGGCTACACACTCTACCTGAACTCCGGGCTGAGCTCGAGCCGCAACCACTACGGGCAGCGCGTCATCACGCGCGAGGCGGACCTCGTCACAGCGCACGAGTTCGGCCACAACTGGGGCTCCGAGCACGACCCCGACATCCCCGAGTGCTCGCCCTCCGCCAGCCAGGGCGGCTCCTACCTCATGTACACCTACAGCGTCAGCGGATACGACGTCAACAACAAGGTCAGTCTGTCAGTCGGCGTGTTTGCGTCCACCGCTGGACATACGCCTCTCCAATTTTCCTCCAGTCCTCCCGGCCCTCAGCGGTACGGAACCACTGCTTTCCGCCGACGCACTTGATGTCGTCGGGCGCTCTTCCCACACTCCGTTTTCCTGTCCACAGCAGCCAGTGTAGGACACAGTTACTCCAACGGGCGTATTCTCTTTGACTGAAAAAAAAGACAAAAAACCGGCCAAGTGCGAGTCGGACTCGCACACAAAGGGTTCCGTACCATCGTACAAGATTTAACACAAAAAAATCAGGTTTTTTGTATGGGACCCCCCTTTAATTTTTATTATTTTTTCATTTTACCTATTTGTTGTTATAGCGGCAAAATAAATACACATTCTGTGAAAATTTCAGCTGCCTACCTATTACGATTCATGAGATACAGCCCTATGACAGACGGACAGACGGACGGACGGACGGACAGCGGAGGCTTAGTAATAGGGTTCCGTTTTCACCCTTTGGGTACGGAACCCTAAAAACATAACTTATAGACCAATGAAGTTTCTTTGCGAGTTATTCTTCACTGAGTTGATCGAATCCGCGGGTCAATCAAATTGTGACATGACTTAGTGAAGTTTGAGCCCACTGCCACTTGAGCTTAGCCAACCGGTGTCCAATATCAACTACTCTGGTACTTCGGCGGATTGCATCGTTACGCACCATATCCCGTAGCGATATTCCCAGAATGGCTCGCTCCATTGCTCGATGGGCAACTTTCAACTTTCAGAGTCCACGTTTCACACCCCTATGTCGTAACGGTATGTCAGGTCTGTAACTTTTAGGTTTTAAGTTTAGAGTAGTTGTTATTATATGTCAATTGTATTAGTGGCATTTTGTCATTGGCTTTATAAACATTTAATTAATTTTTTTTTTACATATTTCTTAACTGCTGTTAAATGCCTGAAAATAAATAAAATAAAAAATTAAAATAACCGGGAGGACGCACTGTTTATATATTCGGGTCTTTAGATTTTGCAGACTAGGAACTGGACATAGATGGTTAATACCAAACTGACCATTAGATATTAGTCTAACACACTACATGAGAAGTAGGTGCCATGCCCTTACCTTCCTTATATTGCACGGCACGACAAACAATTTTCATTGCCGCTTCGACCATCGTTCATTCAATGCGATGTTTCCAATTCGGGCGGGATTAACCCTACCTGCCTTCGGGAATGTGGTGTATTTGGCTAATATCATAACGGCAGTTCTGTGGTATAAGCCATCAGGTTGCATAAAAAAATTCAAAAATTGAGGACAATTGCATAACTTGCTACAAATTCGTCAAAATAAAGTGCTTTAGTCAAGGCTCCACGGGGTGGCAATTATATTTTCCCCGCCCCCGAAATCTGCCCTCTATCAAGCCTTTATCAGGGCTCAAAGGGAAACTTTCTCCTCCCAGAGGTTCTCCCCGTGCAGCCTGCGCTCCATCCGGAAGGTTCTGCAGGCCAAGTCGGGCCGCTGCTTCTCGGAGCCGGAGGAGAGCTTCTGCGGCAACCTGCGCGTGGAGGGCGGGGAGGAGTGCGACGCTGGACTCCTGGGTAAGCCAATTTGGGTGGACAATCCCTGCATATACAGGCTGGACAGAGACAGGTCAAATCCGAAAGCGGCAAATTTTGTTTTTAAGGTGGGGCCGTATGCACCAGAAAATTACACTCCCCATGCAAAAGTAGTTTACTAATCACTGTTCCGATTTACTTGATATTTGATATCTAATAGCATGCAATATGTACCCTCCAGCCTTTAGCCACCTTTTGGATCAGATATGATCCCATACGCCTCCCCTGCTGCAGCGGTGGTACCATCAACAAGAAAACGAAAACAAGGATATCCTACTATTTATTGTTTATTAAATTTATTGATCCTTAGGTAAGTATTATTAGGGTACTGAAGACCAGAAAAGCCTAAAACACCTCGCCTCGCGAGACCACGCTCAGTGAGGTACCACGCCGGCGGATTTGCGGACTATCGCTAACCTAACAAGCTTTTTCAAATTACACTTGACTCCCAGGTTATGAGGAAAGTATAAGGAAAGGCACAACAAGCGGGCAGACAATTCCATATCCTGGCAGTGCGGCAGAGAAACGAGTTTGAGAAATGGTTCGTGATCAATAGCTTAATGTCAACCACAAGGGATGCTCTGTTTCTCTGCGGCGGGTGCTCCGGATATAGGTAGGATGCGGAGAAATGAGGGATGCAAGTTCCACAGAGCAACGTCCATTGTAGTACCTGACTGAGCGACCCCACAAACCGTCTGTGGCTCAGTGACTCCAAGCCTGCGGTGAGTTGTGGGTTCCCAACAGGACGGACCGCTTTACTTTGGCCTATTAGCATGCATATATATGTATATATGCATAGCATATATACTTTATTTTGGCCTTGGCCATAAAACGCCGAAAACCCACGTCTTTGGAGATGTTGCAGTCCAGTAGGTCCAGGTTATCCGAGACAGGTTGCCTTGAAAACTTGCTAGGAACGGAAATTGTTCTACCTTGGCGGAGGAAACACAGGTTTTGCGAACGTTGAAGGCGACAAGGTTTTCCTGGCCCCAGTTCGCTACTTTTTTTCGAGAACAGTGTCCACCTTATTTACCACAGAATGTTACGCCTTGATGAGGTGTGCATCTTTGCTCCTCCAATCCCTGACATACCACTCATGCTCCGTGATGACATCAGCGTAACTGTGTATCGTACGTTAGAAGATCTCCTATCGACTGTGCTTTTCGGAAACTGTACTGTCATCCAGGAGTTTATTCGCTTCTATGTACGCTAGGAGCTGAAAGTTAATGAGGCGCTCCATAAATTTACACAGAAGAAAAGTTATCGCGATGGGTCGGTAATTGGAGGGGTTCGCTGGGTCGCACTTTTTTTGTACCGGTTCGAATGAATCTCTTCCAGCCAGACGGACCATACCCGGGTGATGAAGAGACGGAGCATTGCTGCTGTGAACTGGATGAAAAACTATTTTCACTGTCGTCTTGACGTAAAACACCGAGAGTAAAATTTTCCAAGTTTGGTGATTGTGATCGGGTTAACATCACAATTATGTGGGCGCCGCTCCTTTAGGTTGCTGATCCTTATGAATGTTTCAGGCACCGAAGACAATGACATGTGCTGTGACAAGAATTGCAAGCTGAGGAAGAATCAAGGAGCAGTGTGCAGGTAATTCTGTTATGTTTATGTTGTCATATCAGGGCCCATCTGAGGTGACTACGTAAGTCACCCCAGCTACCGTCAGTTCAGTCAGCCGCACCACTCCTCATCATCCTTACCTAATCTTATTCCCATTCACGCTATCTATGAAAATATATCCATTCCGGCTGTAAACATCCTGTTTTTTTTGTTAATTTAAAATTTTGAATGAAATCCTGGATCCACTTCTAGATTTTTGCAGGTTCGTCTATTTTTAGGGTGCCAATGGAACCTAATTAGAGGTGTGTGCCCTGAGCTATGTCTTAGCCAAGTGTCATGATTTCTCTTGGGGATTGAACCCTACTAAACCAAGGGATACAGAATGGTTCAGGCACAATAGTTTTGTACCAAGTTCCTTTCTCCGCAGACTTCCTGTCAAAGTGTTCTTTCCACTTCTGTCTACACGTTCCTTTGGCTCTCGGCAATGAATGGTGTACGTTGTACTTTGGGCAGTGACAAGAACTCCCCGTGCTGCTCGGGCTGCCTGTTCGCGGCGCCGGGCGTGGTGTGTCGCGAGGCGGCGCACTCGGCCTGCGAGGGCGAGGCGACCTGCAACGGCGCCTCCGCCGACTGTCCCAAGGTACGTAAACCAACTACATCTAAGCTACATATAGATATACTAATCTACATCTACATACAAGCGATCTGCTCCATCTGGGTGAGACGGTTTTGGAGGGTGCTAACGGAACCCTATCACTAAGCCTCCGCTGTCTCTCTGCTCCTCTGTCCGTCCGTCTGTCTGACGGTATAGGCGTATCTGGGAGTTTACAATGGAGCTGGCGTGATTGTAAAAAGTTGTGGCGCTCACACGTTGTTGTTCGTGTGTGAGGTAGTGAGGTTTGAAAGGAAATGCTATGGAGAAAATAAAATTAATTGCATGGTAGTTCATGAAAAAGTAATATCTGTCAGTCTGTCAATTGGCGCGAAAATTCAAATGTCTACCTGATAAACTATTTTACTTGTCTGCGTTGGATTGACCACTCGGATTTGCCATATTTTATCATTTGCTACATCAATAATCACAACAACAAAAAAACTGGCAAAAAACTTACCTTTACATTTCAACAGTTCGAAACTTTACTTACTGTAGTTTTAATACCAGAAGTTTAAGTAAATATACTTAAATTGAATGTGTGCTGATGTTTGACTCTATTAGTCCATGAAACATAGCTTGAGACCTATAGGCAACTACAGATAATTTAAAAGAATAGAAGATAGGGCTCATAGCAGATGACAGTTGTGACAGGTATCTAACCATATTTCACGTACTTTGTAACTAAATTAATGGCATCCCTGGGGCGGGGTAGGCGCCGGCGGTGGCGGACGAGCACGAGTGCGCGGAGCGGGGCCGCTGTCGCAACGGCAGCTGCGTGCCGTACTGCGAGACGCAGGGCATGCACAGCTGCATGTGTGACATAGGTGAGTGTTGAGTTGCTTATTGTAATCTAACAAGTGGCATCCCTGGTGGGGGCCACGTGTGGCGTAGTGGCGAACAAGCACAAGTACCCCTAGATAACAGGGCCTGACCCCCTTTCCCCCCTAATTGTGTTACAGATTTCGTGTACGACCCCTTACACACCATGTGTTCCGAAATGTATACATTGCAGAAACAACAGCTATATGCGGGTTCACGACTGTCCCGAATTGCTTATATTCACTCCCATGAACATTATGCTGATATAACGGATGTGTCTCTAGACCTCACACAGATCGTACGAAGCACGGTTGAGAGCATGTGCGCCGTATACGCTGTCAAATGGCTGTCATTGAACTGTCATCAAGCATGTTTTTCTGTAATTCTTTGATCGTGTGCACTTGCATTCTAAAATAACGAAGGTGTTTTGCCGTTTATTAGTCTAGTTAGACAATTCTAGGTCTGGAATACCCACTCTGAAGACTTACAAGGCATTTTAGAGTGGTTAGGTTAGGCTTTGACACATATGTGTGCTAAAATTCGTTCCGATTTTGATATCATAGAGGTAGTGTGAGGTTTTGGCTGTGAGCAGTGATATCAATTCGGGACACAACTATTCACTATGTCCGCTGTGTAGACTGTGTACACATTTTAGAAAATAGGGATAATTTCTCTGGTCCATGAAATAAGAAAGTTACATAAAGATCAATTACATGAGTGGGCATGCTTAGTTTGACCCAGATATCTTCTACTATCTCTCTTGTTTCAAGTGTTCAAACTCCTATATTAAACTTGACGCGGTGTCTGATTGCAGTGGCGGACGCATGCAAGCGGTGTTGCCGCAAGAGTCTCAACAAGACGTGCTTCCCTGTTGCGCATATGGACATCCTGCCGGACGGCACACCGTGCATCCAGGGCTTCTGTAACAAGGTGCAAACCTTAATTGAAACGCTGTGTGTTTGAATGAAAGAGCATATCGGGTACCTTACTCCGCAGGTAAGGTGGGCGTTGGTGTCTTTCGAAATAAAAACAACCATACACACCATGGTATTTTAGGTTGTAGAATCGCTGTAGATGAACCGTGATGCTCTTGGAGCGACATGGTCCGACCAACCATGTTGCCAGCCTGCTCGGTTCAGCTACTCTGGCCAGCCAGGTGAGTAGCACAATCACTGGACTAAGAATGAATATTTGGTTATTGTTAAGTACCAGAAATTTATTTATTTATTTTATACCGGCAGCCTAAGCTGATATGTCCAAATCTTATTTTGTATTAGTTTAAGTTGATCTTGTTTTGTTTGCATGTGGAAAGTTATTTGGGTAGTATTTGGTAGCACATCAAATTATTTTTAGTCACTTGCCATTTTAATATGGATTAACTGGTTCTTTGTTTTATTTTCTTTTAAAATGAGTTAGCATTAATACGTCTTCGGGGACTTTATTCCTTATCTCTACAACTCTATTTAGTAGTATTTAGTAAGTGAGTGTTTTTATTTAAGGCGCTAGGACTAGCTAACTACTCGCGCCATACAAATGCACCTTTAAATAAATGTAATAATATGTAGTGAAGCGCCTCAGCAAGTCCAAATAGAACTCCAGACTGATACGGGATTGTTAATATTTTTTGATTTCATCATTTATTTTAATAATACTAATAATAATAAAGTCGATTTTTAACATTAGAAATCTGAAAGTAATGTGATTTCTAGATATAAGCAACAACAGCATACATGAATAAACAAATAAATCCATTTGCTTTTAGATTTCTACATTTAGTCAAAAAATTTCGGAAATGGACACCGTTTCCGCAATGTATTTTGTATAGAAAAAGGAAACATACATCAACGAAAGTAGGTTTATTCCTAGACAAGGAATCAGATATTGTAAAAATGACACTTCTAATCGTCAGACTTAATTAGTTAACTTGGGGTGCCTCGTCTTGCGATTTGGCTAGTACCAGGGCCTTAAGGTGAGCATATTGGCACCTATAATTTCTTTAAGTATGTTTGTATTCGTTTCCAGGGCGTCTGCGAGAAGACCATCCAGGACGTGGTGGAGCGCTTCTGGGACATCATCGAGGACATCAACATCAACAACGTGCTGGAGTTCCTGCGGGACAACATCGTGGGCGTGGTGGTGCTCGTCACAGCCGCCGTGTGGATACCGGCCGGATGCGTCGTGAGTGCCCCGCCACTCACGTGTCTCGGAGCGAGAAAACGGATATTGTTGTACTTGTTGCGGGCTCAAATACTGGAGATGAAAATTCAAAGATATCTGCGACAGTGGCTGTCATTAATTGTATGGCGTGGCGATGCAGCGAGCTAATAAAATTGAACATAAAAACAATTTATAGAAATTGATTTTTTCTATCTAAAATCACTTAACTAATGGAACTATCTAAATGTTTTTATTTAGTAAATTTATTTATCAATTTGATAGCACAGCTATACTTCTTCTGAAACAAGATTTCAAAAGCCCGCCACTTGAGCAAATAAAACGATTTTGAAATGAAAACTTTTCTGTTATAATATTTTTTTACGTGGTCTTTCCTTGTGTTGAATGTTTATTAGCCCAATACACCACATTCCCGAAGGAATTAGGTGCCATGCCAGGACCTTCCCTTTATGAGCACGGCTACATTGAACTGGATGGAAAACACGGACAATTTTTCATTGCCGCTTCGACCATCTCTTCATCCAATGCGATGGTACCAACCCGGGCGGGCTTAAAAACCCTACCACCTAGTAGGGGAAGGGGACCTACAGTTTTACATGGATTCCGAACCATGGAGCAGCTCGCATTCGTGACGAAATGCACTTATCGAACTCTGAAAGAAGACAGTGGTGCAAGTTGGTATTGAACCCGGGCCTCTGGTACGCTAGGCCAGTCCCCGCGCCACTAGGCTACGAGCCGCATGTTTATGATTTATAATAAGTAGTCCTGAAGATAGACCGTCTCCATTGCCAGCCAATGGGTTAAAGTGACTTAGTATTACTTTATTTTCTATGTACCATACTGTCCGTAATGCCTTCCTGATGAGTTGTATCCCGGCAGGTGAGCTACGTGGACCGCCGGAGACAGCGGCAGCACGAGAAGCTGGAGGAGTGGCGCATGAAGAGCGACCTCATCCATCCCTCGTCGCCGCGGAAGGTCATCCATGTCAGGTGGGTCATAAGCAGCGAGCATCGAAGGGCGGGAGTACCAATCGAAACTCATTTGTTTGGTGGATTCGTAGCCACTTTTATAGCTAAATCGGAACGCTCCTTACGACACGCCTTGTGACTCGATAAGCTGGGTAAGCACCTCTGAGCGCGGTTGGGTTTGGGATGGGTGATCAATTTCAACCGTCGAGGCTGGCCGTGGTTCGGATTCCACGTGAAACTGTAGTCAAGTCAAAAGACTGATCTCACGATTAAACATACAAAAAAAAATGGGCGCCGCCCCATTTTTGGGCTTTTGAGAATAAAATGTTTCTCACTAATTTATCTGCCGCACCACCAGGATATGGAATTGTCTGCCGGCGGGTGCCTTTCCTCATACCTATAAATTGGGAGTCTTCAAGCGTAACTTAAACAGGTTCGATAGCTCAGCGATAGTCCACAAAACTGCTGGCGTGGCGCCTCGCTGAGCGTGGCTTCGCGAGGCGAGGTGTATTTGGCTTTTCCGAGCACCTCTCGTCTCTCAGCACAGCAACAAAAAATTTAGTACAACGAACATTCAATTTCGCTCGTCCCGAAATCGTTAGCGAACCAACTACAGTTGTCTACTTGTGTTCATTAGCTGGCATTCAACTTGGCTTTTATCAACTTGTTGAAGACAGTACAGTTGGTGAGAACCGTTGTGGAATATTTTGATATAACACCAAAATTCCCAAAACAACCTTTTTGCTAATACCACATCTGCTGTCATGACATTAGCTCAACCAACACATTCGCGAAGGAATTTGGTGCCTTCCCTTTATTTGGGCAGTTATATTGATCTGGATTGGAAACATTTTTCATTGTCGCGTTGTCTTTTTTTCAATGGTACTGGATGGTAGATTTAAGACCGCCGAGCAAACCTACAACCCAGCTAGAGAAGGGACCAAAAGATGTAAGGGGTCCTGTGTTCATGTTTCAATATTAGATATGGTCTAATATATGGTAGTATTAGATTGGGTGAATTTTAAAATGTAGTTTTTTGATTACAGGCTACCCAAACAGAAACCGCAGAATATGAAGCAAGGCAGCGGTTAACAGTGATCTCCATCTAGTCAGAAGACATTGTTTTATTGATAGCTTTAAGTAATAATTGTTTTGAGAAAATAAAACATTCGATCGAAGGTCACTTGTCTTTTATTTATGATTATACCATAGATTAAAGAGAAAACTGCTTATTTTCGCTGGTACTATGACATTACTTACCAGCGCCATCTGTCGTCACTGCCATAACTAGTTGCTTAAAATAAGCTTGATTCCTTGATGATTTTATTTATAAAATAAGTAATGTCATTGTAAACAAAAAATATCAGTGATGTGACATGTATGTATAATCGACCGTGAAGCAAGGACACATTAATTGAAGAAAGAGCCCAGTAAAAAGAACTACTTTACGAATATACTGCAAGGCTGGACCCGAACCAGCGAAAAACCATACGAAACCAGTACGAAAAAGTATATTTACTAAATATCAGTGATATTCATTGATTTGTATTTAATTTATTCTAAAATGTGCATTGCAACTCCACCTGTGAACTTTTATTATCCTTATTCAACATTGGTATAACTTAAGCAATCTATCCTCTAATCTATGGTTTACACCCACTCGAGTAACAGAATTTTTTTTTGCAATTTTATTAAATTTCCTTTCATAAATTTCACTGAATATCATATTTTGTCATATTTCACTGAAAATGGTTAAAAATAAAAGAGTATGTTGATGTTTGGGGATGGTCGCTGGCCACGTTGCCATACTCCTTTGCACAACGCTCACTACCATAGACAGCCAATGACGTCCATGTAGGCGACGAGGTGGACAAATAGTAATAAGGTGATGCAAGGACGGACAGACATAATGGATGGTGAGGGTACCTTAAATAACTAACCCTAAAATCATGAAAAGAATAGGATTCGACTGTTGCCTAGAACATTTGTGAATGTGGGGTCGAGAAATTTGGATCTAAAAGAAGTTAGTTTAAAAAAACCGAGACTAGGTATTTTGTTTTTTTTTCCATTTGGCTCCGTTGGACGGAACCCTAAAAAATCATTTTGATTAGTTATCAGTACATAGGTAATGAGCAATAAAAGTGGTCTCATCAAGTAGATCTCCCCAACTCGCTGATTTTTCAATAGTCTGATAAACAGCCAGAAAACTGTTCGCCAGACGTGTTTACATTATAGGGCCGATTTTTCAATCCTCAGATAGGACTTATCGGACTGATAGTGCAAATTTACGTTTGTCGAAAGACGGATAGTCATTACTGGAGAATTATATCTTCGAAAACAATTATCTAACTGTAATTTTATTATAACGGATGGATAAGCAGAGGCATACATAAATCCGTTGATATCTGGCTGATAATCTGACTATTGAAAAATCAGCCCTTAGCCGATAAAAAAATATATATTTGAGGATGGATCTAAAAATAATGTAAGTATGATAAGTCCAAATGCAGAGACATCACCATTAGCCATACATTTCGTAAATTGTAAAACAATTGTTCAGTTATCTCATTTCATTGATTTAAAGTTTTTGGGCCAATGAAAATTTTGTGACTGAATGAGACCAAAGATCATACTGTGAAATGTTTCCATTGGCGACTAAGCTTGAGTAACTTCAACGAGCTCTAACAATAAAATTCATTGCTAAATTCAAAGATCACTTTATTTCCGTTCATCACGTTTTTATAATTTCATATGGTTTCCATTTTTTTATGTTGGGATTATATTCCACCACGAAGACGCAGGACCAAGTGAAGGGTAGATTCTTTCTGGATGTTGTAGTCAGACAGAGTACGCCCATCTTCCAGTTGCTTGCCGGCGAAGATGAGACGCTGCTGGTCCGGAGGGATGCCTTCCTTGTCCTGGATTTTGGCCTTTACATTTTCAATAGTGTCGGAAGCCTCCACTTCCAATGTGATTGTTTTACCGGTCAGGGTCTTCACGAAGATCTGCATACCACCACGGAGACGCAGGACCAAGTGAAGGGTGGACTCTTTCTGGATGTTGTAGTCAGACAGAGTACGCCCATCTTCCAGTTGCTTGCCAGCGAAGATGAGACGTTGCTGGTCCGGAGGGATGCCTTCTTTGTCCTGAATCTTGGCTTTAACATTCTCAATGGTATCAGAAGCCTCTACTTCCAGAGTGATGGTTTTACCGGTCAGGGTCTTCACGAAGATCTGCATACCACCACGGAGACGCAGGACCAAGTGAAGGGTGGACTCTTTCTGGATGTTGTAGTCAGACAGAGTACGGCCATCTTCCAGTTGCTTGCCTGCGAAGATGAGACGCTGCTGGTCCGGAGGGATGCCTTCTTTGTCCTGAATCTTGGCTTTAACATTCTCAATGGTATCGGAAGCCTCTACTTCCAGAGTGATGGTTTTACCGGTCAGGGTCTTAACAAAGATCTGCATACCACCACGGAGACGCAAGACCAAGTGAAGGGTGGACTCTTTTTGGATGTTGTAGTCAGACAGAGTACGCCCATCTTCCAGTTGCTTGCCGGCGAAGATGAGACGCTGCTGGTCCGGAGGGATGCCTTCCTTGTCCTGGATTTTGGCCTTTACATTTTCAATAGTGTCGGAAGCCTCCACTTCCAATGTGATTGTTTTACCGGTCAGGGTCTTCACGAAGATCTGCATACCACCACGGAGACGCAAGACCAAGTGAAGGGTGGACTCTTTTTGGATGTTGTAGTCAGACAGAGTACGGCCATCTTCCAGTTGCTTGCCTGCGAAGATGAGACGCTGCTGGTCCGGAGGGATGCCTTCTTTGTCCTGAATCTTGGCTTTAACATTCTCAATGGTATCAGAAGCCTCTACTTCCAGAGTGATGGTTTTACCGGTCAGGGTCTTCACAAAGATCTGCATACCACCACGGAGACGCAGGACCAAGTGAAGGGTGGACTCTTTCTGGATGTTGTAGTCAGACAGAGTACGCCCATCTTCCAGTTGCTTGCCAGCGAAGATGAGACGTTGCTGGTCCGGAGGGATGCCTTCTTTGTCCTGAATCTTGGCTTTAACATTCTCAATGGTATCAGAAGCCTCTACTTCCAGAGTGATGGTTTTACCGGTCAGGGTCTTCACAAAGATCTGCATACCACCACGGAGACGCAGGACCAAGTGAAGGGTGGACTCTTTCTGGATGTTGTAGTCAGACAGAGTACGCCCATCTTCCAGTTGCTTGCCAGCGAAGATGAGACGTTGCTGGTCCGGAGGGATGCCTTCTTTGTCCTGAATCTTGGCTTTAACATTCTCAATGGTATCGGAAGCCTCTACTTCCAGAGTGATGGTTTTACCGGTCAGGGTCTTAACAAAGATCTGCATACCACCACGGAGACGCAAGACCAAGTGAAGGGTGGACTCTTTTTGGATGTTGTAGTCAGACAGAGTACGGCCATCTTCCAGTTGCTTGCCTGCGAAGATGAGACGCTGCTGGTCCGGAGGGATGCCTTCTTTGTCCTGAATCTTGGCTTTAACATTCTCAATGGTATCAGAAGCCTCTACTTCCAGAGTGATGGTTTTACCGGTCAGGGTCTTCACGAAGATCTGCATACCACCACGGAGGCGCAGGACTAAATGCAGAGTGGACTCTTTCTGGATATTGTAGTCCGACAGAGTGCGGCCATCTTCCAGTTGCTTGCCTGCGAAGATGAGACGCTGCTGGTCCGGAGGGATGCCTTCTTTGTCCTGAATCTTGGCTTTAACATTCTCAATGGTATCAGAAGCCTCTACTTCCAGAGTGATGGTTTTACCGGTCAGGGTCTTCACGAAGATCTGCATACCACCACGGAGGCGCAGGACTAAATGCAGAGTGGACTCTTTCTGGATGTTGTAGTCAGACAGAGTACGCCCATCTTCCAGTTGCTTGCCGGCGAAGATGAGACGCTGCTGGTCCGGAGGGATGCCTTCCTTGTCCTGGATTTTGGCCTTTACATTTTCAATAGTGTCGGAAGCCTCCACTTCCAATGTGATTGTTTTACCGGTCAGGGTCTTCACGAAGATCTGCATACCACCACGGAGGCGCAGGACTAAATGCAGAGTGGACTCTTTCTGGATATTGTAGTCAGACAGAGTGCGCCCATCTTCCAGTTGCTTGCCGGCGAAGATGAGACGCTGCTGGTCCGGAGGAATGCCTTCCTTGTCCTGGATCTTGGCTTTAACATTCTCAATGGTGTCCGAAGCCTCTACTTCCAGGGTGATGGTTTTACCGGTCAGGGTCTTCACGAAGATCTGCATACCACCACGGAGACGCAGAACTAAATGCAGAGTGGACTCTTTCTGGATATTGTAGTCCGACAGAGTGCGGCCATCTTCCAGTTGCTTGCCAGCAAAGATGAGACGCTGCTGGTCCGGAGGGATGCCTTCTTTGTCCTGGATCTTGGCTTTAACATTCTCAATGGTATCCGAAGCCTCTACTTCCAGCGTGATTGTTTTACCGGTCAGGGTCTTCACGAAGATCTGCATACCACCACGGAGACGCAGGACCAAGTGAAGGGTGGACTCTTTCTGGATGTTGTAGTCCGACAGAGTACGCCCATCTTCCAGTTGCTTGCCGGCGAAGATGAGACGCTGCTGGTCCGGAGGGATGCCTTCTTTGTCCTGGATTTTGGCCTTTACATTTTCAATGGTATCGGAAGCCTCCACTTCCAAGGTGATTGTTTTACCGGTCAGGGTCTTCACGAAGATCTGCATGCCACCACGGAGACGCAGGACCAAGTGAAGGGTGGACTCTTTCTGGATGTTGTAGTCCGACAGAGTACGCCCGTCTTCCAGTTGCTTGCCAGCGAAGATGAGACGCTGCTGATCCGGAGGAATACCTTCCTTGTCCTGGATTTTGGCTTTGACATTCTCTATCGTGTCTGAAGCTTCCACCTCCAGGGTGATGGTCTTTCCGGTCAACGTTTTCACGAAGATCTGCATTTTGTTATCTGTGAACAAGGAAAAATAAACTGTCAGAATAAGGATTAACTTCCACTAAATGAATCACTTCAAAACAGCTCGTAAGCTAAAGATCCCTATACAAATGTGGTCTACTAATCATTTGAAAACCACCGTTTCAATTTAATTAATATGTAATATAAAAAATCAGGCAAAAAATATCTGTGTCTGCACGTTTTTCAATATTTTTTTTTTCATTTAAACCGAATCAAATGAAAGCAGAAAGGAGATCTTCATACCCATTTTGTTTTCCCTGGTTTGGACCACGGATACATACAACAAAAAACAAGTAGACATGGATATTTCTTGCTTGTTGGATACTATGTTTACTAATAATTTGAGAGGGCCCAAATATAAGCAGCTTCTTTGTGATGCTAATAATGTGTGAATCGCACGCAATCTAGGTGTGACATATTTAAGTAATTTCGTTTGTTATCTAGGTGAAGTTGGCTCTCTCTGAGAAGCTCTGATTGCACTGTGGATTCATAAGCGTGGCAGTTCGTGCAAAAAAGTAATGTCGATGACTTTAAATAAAACGTATACGCAGTGAAACTTCCATCTCATATACGCAGTGAAACTTCCATCTCCTAATGTATCTATTATTTTAAACAAGTAAAAGACCAGAACGTAACCTTATTTTGTGGGTTAACCATACAAATGTATTTATATATGTGTTTGTTGGCAGGGGTGACTTGCACCATGCCTCGCAGGTAGTCGTGAGCGTTGGGAAGCCGTCGCTACAGGACTAGAGCGATGAAATGTTAGCTAAAGCGTTACAGGTCCTGGCAGGACCTTCATAGGTTCATCGAGCTAGATGAAAAAAAAATGTACAATATTTCAATGCCACTCCAAAACATATTTTCATCCAATTCGATGGTACCGACCCAGGCAGGCTTTACCCTACCGCCTATCCGAGGAAGGGACCTATAGTTTACATGGATATGAACTAGTAACAGCTCGCAGTTGTGACGAAATGCACTAATTCAAATCAGAAGAGAAATTAAAGTGGTGGATAATCGGGGCTGGGATAAAACCGACGAGCTCTGGCATGGAAAGCAAATATCCGCCCCCCCTGAGCTACAAGCAGCTTCGAAAGGCATCGGAGCTGTCACCGAACTGCTTTCAGAGGAGTGAGAAATTCACTGCAATTTCTAATGGAACATGAAAATGGTATAAAAATAATGGCCTGTAATTCAGTATTTACACATGATGATTCCTAGCCTAAATGTTCATTTTATCGAGGGTTTAGGTGGTAGTTTATCCCACCTGGTTTAGTACAATCACATTGATGAATAAAGGATGGTCTAACCATAAGTGCAAATTGTCCATGTTTCCAATCCTGCAGTCTTAAATCCAGTTAGTCAGCGGCATAGATAGATTCAATCAGAGTGGGAAATGGGCATGACTTCACAGAATATTTCATCTCAACATGTTGACCACGACTGACTCATGGACATTTTTAATGAGCAACGCGACTTCAGTTCTTTCAGTCTACACTTTCAGTCGAAAATGAGAAGGTTCCCAATGTGTCCGACACAATATTGTCAGCAAATGTGTACACACAGCCATATGGCTTTTTTTAGAGATTTCCATCACATTTAAAAAGTTTTCGGTTGGCAGTTTATCAGCAAAAAAAAAAAGAAGATAGATCAGGAAATTATGTATTATTACGTCGCTCCAGGTGAAGCCAAACCATTGGCCACCAAACAGTGGTGGACTTAAAAAAAGTAATTGAAAATTATATCCAAGAATCCCTAACAAATAGTGTAGTTTATGATACCCACAAATGGATTTTCATCACATACATTTGGTCTAACATACATACACGGGCCAAACGGTCTATCGGAATGGTATTAATCCACTTAGATATAGTTAAATGTGAATACTGTATTGTGTATGATGATGGATATAAATAAATAAATAAATAAATACGATTTTCGGACAGATCTAGTCACAATGTGTCAGTTACTAAAGACATTGCTCTCACGCAAATACATTTATGAGCGAAAGATAAAACATTTGGATCTTTGCCAGCGATTCATTTTAATTTCCTTTTGCACGCATTTCTTCGGTAAAAACATATTTCCTATATATACATTTCAGGCTAAGATGTTTTGCACACCAGTTTGTTATAGGAAGATATAATAGGTCGGGGAAAAAGTCTTTTCGCATTATAGTATGTATGAACTTGTAATAAAATCTCTTTGGCTATACTATTTGTATCTGACTGGTTTTGGTATCATTGAAAGTTTAAATTTTAAAGAACATAATTCCAAATTCAAATTAGGAAAATGTGTGATTCTCATTTGTTTTTCGTACTGTCAAAATGAGTGAATCTAATGAAGAAATTCGATACATTTTAAAATTTTACTACAAAAAAGGTAAAAATGCAACCCAAGCCGCGAAAAAAATTTGCGATGTTTATGGACCTAGTGCAGTGTCTGTGAGAGTAGCACAAATTTGGTTTAAGCGTTTTCAATCCGGAAATTTTGATGTCAAAGATGCACGTCGCTCTGGTCGCCCTATTACGGATAAAATGGATGCCATTTTTGAAAAAGTGGAGCAAGATCGGCATATCAGTAGTTACGACGTAGCTGAAGAACTAGGAATTGACCACAAAACAGTTTTGGCGCATTTGAAAAAAACTGGGTACACAAAAAAGCTCGATATTTGGGTACCTCACGAGCTCACTGAAAGAAACCTAATGAACCGTGTACTCATTTGTGATTCTTTATTACGACGTAATGAAACCGAACCATTTTTGAAGAAGCTGATAACTGGTGATGAAAAGTGGATCACGTACGACAAGAACGTGCGAAAAAGGTCGTGGTCAAAGGCCGGTCAAGCTTCACAGACTGTGGCGAAACCCGGGTTAACTCGCAACAAGGTGATGCTGTGTGTGTGGTGGGATTGGAAGGGCTTTATTCATTATGAGCTGTTACCACCAGGCACGACCATCGATTCTGAACTCTACTGCGAACAACTGATGAGATTAAAGCAAGAAGTTGAGAGAAAGCGGCCGGAATTAATCAACAGAAGGGGTGTGGTTTTTCATCATGATAACGCTAGACCTCACACATCTTTAGCCACTCAGCAAAAACTAAGAGAGTTTGGCTGGGAGGTGTTAATGCATCCGCCGTATAGTCCTGACCTTGCACCTTCAGATTTCCACCTGTTTAGGTCTCTTCAGAATTCTTTAGGCAGTGTCAGGTTAACATCACGAGAGGACTGCCAAAACCACTTGTCGCGGTATATTGATCAGAAGTCCCAATATTTCTATAGCAATGGGATCATGTCCCTACCTACAAGATGGCAAAAAGTTATCGAACAAAATGGTACCTACATACTTTAGTTAAATGTAAATAAACCATATTAAAAAAATGTTTTGAATTTTCTTAAAAAATGTGAAGAAACTTTTTCCCCAACCTAATACTTATTCATATAAGTTATTTGACATATTCTCATGGTAAAAATTACACCTAAGATCTCATTGATCTCTCTCTCCTTCCTTGTATTGCTAGTCAGTTGAGCAATAGGAGGCAGCCTTCACACCTAAGATTAACCCTTTCCCCGCCAGGAACGTATATATCCGTCAGAGCAAGGCATTCTGCAGGCGCCATCGTCGGATATATCCAACAGAAAACTACTCCACTTCAAACATTAATAAAACTTTACTGATTACGAAATACATAATGTGTTTTATTTACATAATTGCACAGTACATACTAGCGTTAATTAGATTTCTACTGTTTCATCAGTGGAAACACACTATTTGCAACAAAACAAACAACAATTCAAGACTGCATATTATCGAAATAATTGTAGAGTGGCGTATTGAGAAGGATTATGCCAAAAAACCTTGGCGGTGAAACACATAACACATTATGTGATGAAGGAAAAAACTACAGCAAGAATGAATATTTTATCAAGCTTGGTCGTGAAACCGCTAATGGCTCCTTTGCTGTGCCATAGCTGACCGGTAATAGAACTGCCGTGTTTGATTTGAACTAGTGACGTAGAAATACATCTAGTGTACCAAGGTCAACACACAAATGCCTACAAAGATCGGTACAGAGAAGAGATGGTAAGAAGTCTTTGGTTCCGTTGTGGGGCGGTCATGCACATACATCATGGATTTTTTTTCGACAAAATCGTAAGAGGGCAGCCCCACCTACAAAATTGTCAAGGCTTCAATTATTTCCAACCAGCCCAGAATACAGTTAAATAATAAAAAATAGCAGAAGTACAAAAGAAAGACGAAAGAACAAAAGGTAAAGACCAAAAAATCAATGCAAACGGAGTCACCTTAACCGCCACACATTGAACTTTGAGCCACATACGTTTTCCTTACAAATTCCAATGTCTACTGTGGAGTTAAAGGTGATGCACTCCGTAGCTAGAACAAAGGGTTATTTATACCACGCAAAGATGACGAAACATCAATATATAACTTGATAAAAGGGAAAAGAAAGCAAGTTAAGTAAATGAATATGATCAACGCAAGTAGAAGTCACACAAAGGCTTGAAAGTAGGTCAACGATGATATTGATCGCGACGACACAGTTGACCAATGGCCTCCGCGCCACGTCACCTCTCGAAAATACAATTTACCTCAAGATGAAAATAGTTCCAAATTACATGCGTCAGCGTAGTTCTTCACGGAAAATAGGCACGCATATAGGTATATCGGTTCTCACGAACGAAATCTTGTGAAAGCACTGCGCAATGAGTCGACGACAAAATGGCGACTGCGACTCATGCATGCGCTAGCCGAGACGCAAATCTAGTGTGCACAAAGCGATGTTCCGTTAGTACAAAGAAAACGCCATGAAACAAAGAAAGCAAGCCACATACTTACATAAAAAAAGTAAACGTGGCATACGTTCCGTATTTTCAATAAAAAAAACATTGCACAATTTATAATCAGATTTCCATGGCGGAAGTGGAGACCTAAACGTTCCAAGTGGAAACATCAAGAGTTAGGAAAATATTTGGAATATCCCGAAATGAAAGAACTCACCTTAAAATCAATAAATCTCGCAACAAATTTTCAATATTTTACACAAAGAATGTTCTCCAACAAACAACTCTGAAGCTATGTATCGTCGTCAATGTTTTTCAGTAAACTGCGAGGAGAGGGGGTATCAGCGATGCTTTTATAGCCGAGGCAGGGTTAACGACTGCAGAAGAGCTTGACTCTTCTCACGCTATGCGAAAAAGTGAGAGAGATCTTTTGTGCCAGTGTGATGACGTCACAAAAGATTCTAGAAAATTTTTGTTATTGACCTGCGCGATGCACGCACATAGCTATTGCGCAGCTGATTCATCTTTTCATAGACAAAAATCGGTGTCATTGTGTTAACATTCTTGCTACCATTATTCCCCTATATTTATTTAGATCAACAATGTGATTAATTAACTCACACTTTTCAAATCCAGATCTAAGATCATAAACATATTCAAGTATTCTATAATCGTACTTAATCCGGGATCTCAGCTGGATTTCAGCAATTATTTAAAAATACCCATGTGATATCACATTCGTTCATAATATTGACAAGGAATTTAATATCACACGGGTATTTTCAACGATTCGTAGAAAACGATCTACGAAATAACACCTTGCAATCCCCTAGCTTTGAATCCATCCTGCAGGTTATGAAAATAAGAACATATTGATTTGAGTGTAAAGTATACGAGATAAGTCAGTCAATTAACGTGTTTGCGTCCACCGCAAAATAGAAATAGAACTTACTTAACTAACAATAATACAATAATATGTATACCTAGTCTTACAAGTATTAATAGTATAATTATTAGGTTATTAAGTTAAGTAATTTATTTATTATATAAGACTTTTCACATTGTGGGTTGTCGTTTCCTCGTAGTCTTTAGTTCTTTGCTTTAGACCGCTCTACCAATGTAAGTTTGGCAGTAGCATTTAGGTCTGAAATCATAATTGTGTTATATCATTTATGTAATATACAATAATTTTGATTTTGATTTTGATTTGATATGTGGACGAAAAAAAAAGACAAAAAAAAACATATTTTATAGACCAGTGAAGTTTCTTTGCGGGTTCTCCTTCACTGGTTGATCGAATGATCGCGGATCAATCAAATTGTGACATGACTTAGTGTAGTTTGACTACCAGAAGTTGAATAAATAAATGAAATGAAATTATCTTGCGTAAAAGCCGTCAATCAATCATAGAGTGCAATCAACACAACCTAACATTTGATCTTTGAAGACGTCGGGCGAAAGCGTCTCAGCATCGCAATATTATATTATCTATGCTCAGCATCAAGCGTGTGACATAAAATCGTGTTCGCTTCATGGGTGCATATACAAATAAGCGAAAGCGAGAAATTCTCGTGTTCACTTCTGTCAATTCAATGCAGAAAAAAAAAGATGCCACTTTTTTCTATATAGAGTTTGATGGAAGCGAACAAGAAAAGTTTTCGTTTCATGAGTAGACCCCAGACTTTTTTCCGAAGATTTTTCTTGCGGTATTCCAATATTACGTCTTTCTTTTCGATTTTTATGTAATTATTGCACGGTTTAACCACACAACTGGACATTTTTGGGGCGCATTATAAGCCAAAGCATAGGCGTATGACAACAGCGAGCGGCTGTCTGGTGACAAAGTGGTGTCCCCGCGACACATAGAGTACCACTTTTGTTGCTCCATTTATTCTTGCACCGAAGAGCCTGTCCTTACGTAGTAATATTTATGTCAATAATTTTACCAAACAAAGCACGATTCATATTAAAACACCCAAAATGTATGGTAAAATTTCGTAGTGGCAACACCTTTTACACGATAGCTATTTTCACTGGTAATACCATTAGAAGCGAATTTTGTGAAATATATTATAATTTTACCGCCTTTTACCTACGTTTCTCACCTCCGTGTATTACCAGACGTAACGACTGTACGTACCTACGTTTCCACATGGAGGTGAGGAAATAGTTTCCAATCTCAATCGCATTACACCAAATCAATTCCTTATTCTGTGACCAAAGTGTTCAAAGTAAAGCCAACCGATCCTGTAGATTCTTAATAGTTATATAACTGTGGAATGCGGTTCGGTCCTTGCGCAGTGCGCCCCGCTTGCCACTGCCACTCCGACCATGCTCGTGTTGCTATCCGATTCCCCGCGCTGCTACCTGTTTCCGACGTCACGAATCAAATCCGAACCGATTGGTGGGGACCATAGAAATAGGATGTACGCTGCGCGCGTATTCTTAGCTCCATGTAACAAATTTGCGATCATGAGCCGTAAAGTATTACTGCCGTCTAATAGTAGTTGATGTATAGTCATAGACAACTTCAGCCGAGCCAACTGAGACGCAGCGGGAAATAATAAAGCTCGCTACACATGTTGGTCCAAACACCACAAATGCCAAATTATCTTGATCCCATTTGCGTAGAGTCATCGCCCCGCGCCGCGCCGCACTGTGCCAGGCGCAAACTCATGCCTAATCTCGTCAGCCTCAATGGCCCAGTGGCGCGACACTTCGGCGATCGCTCTCCGAAGTTAAGCAACGCTGGGTCCGGGCTGGTCTTGGATGGGTGACCATTCGACCGTTGAGAGAGGCTGGCCGTGGTTCAGATTCCACGTTAAACTGTAGGTCCCCTTCCTTACTTACTAGGTGGTAGGGGTTAATCCCGCCCGGGTTGGTACCATCGCATTGGATGAACGATGGTCGAAGTGGCAATGAAAATTGTCCGTGTTTTCCGTCCAGTTCAATGTAGCCGTCCAATATAAGGAAGGTCCTGGCATGGCACCTAGTTCCCATGTGGTGTGTTGGGCTAATACCATGACAGAAAGTGTGGTATTAGCCATCCATGTCCAGTCACATAAAAAAAAATCATAATAATGAGAGCGCGAAATGTGTAAACCCTATTTGCCGCCACTCGTGTTCGCTCGATCGCCTAATCTCGGCCAAAGGACTCCGCGTTGTGAAATGCCGCGTTTGTTGTTCTACACGTGTTGGTGTTCACCTACCTAGCCTCGGCCCAGGGTGTCATTGTTATGAATTGGCGAAAAAGAAAATGCAGAGAAAGTGCTTACAATTTAGATAATATTATTTTTTCTTCAACTTTAAGACATTATTGCATATTCCTTAAGGAAATATAAAAAAAATGATGACTAGTTTCAACTATCATCTATTCTTCGTGATGAAATGCACCTTGCAATGTAGGTAATTTAAAAATCATGTACAAACATCTTTTTTTATCATTAGCCGAGAAGCATTAGCACCCGGCAAAACTGCTCGGTACAGCCAAAACCGATGCACGCTCCCTCCACACAGTACCTGTGGAGAACGTAGAAACACGGAGGGCAGGCAAGTGCAAAGCAGTGCGACGTGCCCACACTATTGCGTCAGCACCGTGTCGCATGATTTCAGCCCGTAGTCCGACATGTCATCTAGATTGGCGTTTACGCCAAATCGATCGACTAGCGTTTTCAAATGTACGGAGAAATGAAGAGCGCGCGCTGTGGGCGACTAACGCCCGGTTCCACCACCTCCAGCTACAAAAATCCCAAAGTTATCTTTCGGTTACATCATACAAATATGCAATGTAGCCGAAAGTTAACTATCGGATTTCAGGTAACTGGAGGTGGTGAAAACAGGGGTAAGCCAACTAATATTTGCGAGTCCGCTTTTTTATTTTACAGCATACGGATCGTCGCCGTAAATATGCGCATTTGGTGTTAAGCGGACTAACATTTACGAGTCCATTTTTTTGACAACTTACGTATCGTCGCCGTAAATACGTTGATGTTGCCGTTTACGCCGACTCCGCGTTTTCACACAAATCGGTAGTCCGAGTTTTTGCTGAGCCATTTAGAAAGTCGTATTACTCAACCGATTATTGTTAAATTTTGTGAGTTTTGTGTTGTTTTAATGTTTGTTTGCAGATTCTATAATTATGTAGATTTTTTTTAGTGGAGCCAGATTTTTTTTTTAAAAGTTTGACATTCGACAGCTCCCTGGGTTTGGTTTATTACTATGTCAGTTTCCTTTTACACCACGATGGTTATCTTTCCGCTAAAACTCCAAAAATACTTATTAGGTTACAGTTAACCTTTTCTGATACTGGTACCAGAAAGCTTGAAAACTATATAAACATCATCGTATTTTAAACAACAGCCGCGGCTCAGCCGTTAGCGACTAAAAAATTTTTGTTAAACATAACATATTTCAATTGATATGATAATCAGAATGATTCTACCCTGTCATGTATCGACCTTGAATGCTTAATAGAAACTAAGAGCGAGCAAAGTGTGGAGCATTGCCAATTCTCTCTAAACCATTTTTTTAAAACCTTTTGTTTGGTTTTTACAATTTTCAAAAAAATACGAACTTTCCAATATACATAGTAGATTAGATTTTTGGAGAGAAACTCAACACAAAACCTTGGCCTCGCTTTGCATTGGCATAGGTTGGCCCAATGCGTCAAAGGTAGCCCTAGGCTTATCGAGGCTTTTATGCGCTCGCAGTTGTAGACGTTGGCCCAGCATGTATAGCGGGGTTAAGATCAATTGCTCATACTAGGTGATGTATGTTTGTGAAGACAAGAATGCATCCATTCACTTCCCAAATCTTCCTAACATAAACAACCGATACTGAGAATAATTTCTCTTTATGGTTGGTATTCTGTGGAAACTCGTGGTATTTTGCTGTATAACGCTGTTCCTCCGTCACCTTTCTACGTTCGCTCTAAGCGGAGCAGGGAGAAAATGCACAAATGCACGGTCGACATTCCAAAACTAAGAACCCACCGATCCTCTAGATCCTTAATCTATAGGGTCGGAAAACAATGGAATGAACTCCCTTCCGAGGTATTTCCCCCAAAGTAAGACATAAGACATAAGACATAAGACATTTTATTTGCCACAACACATAAGTACAATAGAGTAATGAACATAAAACAAATTAAACTAAATTAAAAATACTCAAACATTGCATTCTCTTGTAGGTATCTTCAATTTGTGACAAATGGGATCAATCTCAGCTGTCTCGCAGAAAACTACGAAGCTGGTTTTCAGACGAATCCCTACTATAACTATCTTTAAACATTGCAGTTTAGGTGACGCTGCTTCGTGTTTGCCAGCATAAAATGAAGTGAAAATATAATTAGCTTAATTTTATAAAAAAAGTTTAACAGTGTGTGTTTGTAAAAAAAAAAATGTGTTTGCTGAGTCCTAAATGTGAGGATACACACCTACCTGTGCACCCAAAAACGAGACCTTTTCAAATCCGAGACGGTCTCGGATTTGACTACATAAAAATTGAAATAACGGCCGAAATATAAGACTTTTGATTGGTCAGATCTCATACACTTCATTGACCAATCAAAAGCCATCAAATTATAGTCTCGAATTCGTTAAATTTCGAAGTTTGTAAGAGTGTGATTTTTGAGACTCAAAATGCGTAGTTCCAGTGTGTGACCACCAGACGGCGCTGCAGTCGGAATTGTGTATGCTCAAGAACCCAAATGTGAGACCGCCTCGTTTTTATTTGTGTGATAATAGTGTGAGTGTATCGATCAAAACGAGACCGTCTCGTTTTCGCCTTATGAACAAACACACAGGTGTGTGAGAAAGACATTATTGCTTGATTATATACAAGTAAATATCGAAGCAGACATCATTTAAAATGCAAACATGAACCAGAAGTAGTGAATATCCAAAAATCTGCACATATGTATTATTATATCTCTATGGCACATATTAAAGCACAGTCCGATTCAAAAGTAAAGTTATCAAAATAACTAATATTGTACTCGATATTTAAATTCGTGTTTTTATTTTGATTTTAATTAAATATATGTAATAGTGCAAATAGTGGGTGTTGAATGAAGTTGGGTCACTGAATTAATTCTCGTGCAGGTCGTTAGAGTAGACTGAGGGATTCTTCATTCGTGGTTCGGATTCCACGTGAAACAGTAGGTCCCCTTCCTTACTAAACCTGGTGGTAGGGTTAATCCCGCCCGGGTTGGTACCACCGCATTGGATGAACGATTGGTCGAAGCGGCAATGAAAATTGTCCGTGTTTTTCATCCAGTTTAATGTAGCCGCGCAATATAAGGAAGGTCCTGGCATGTCACCTGGTTTTCATGTGGTGTTATGGGCTGATATCACGACGGTGGTTGTGGTATTAGCCATCATGTTGGGATTACAAAAAAACTATTTCATTTATTTCCACTTCAGCTCCAGTTGCGCTCTGTTTTAATGTCGGTGGTTATTTGACATATTCATTGGTGAAACTGAGTATTTATGTAGGTATATGTATATTCTGATAATTTGAAATATCGAGCTTAAAATATTGGTAATTTTTTAAAGCTCTGACATAATTAATAAGCACATGTAAATGATACAACTTACAGTTATTAAATGGAATATGTTTCTTGCAAAAAGATTCCGGACACTAACTTGTAACGTCGCTTTGATATTTTATTTATGGGAAAGGGCTGTGCTTATAATAGATAAGTGCGCCAAACTTAGCTTCTAACTGGGATGGTAGAGTGGATTATAATAAGCAATTTTGGTAAAGGAACATAGGTAAGGAATCGAAGTTTTCTATCCAAAGTATTTTTTTAAAATATTAAATCATGTACTTATTATTCACGTATTCCGACGTGTACAGGTAATTTTGACCTTGAAAAGTTCCTTCGCCAATATCTGCATCGCCACCATCTGCCTCGCTGGCGGTGGAGACATGGCGATGCGTACGTTGGTGAGACGTTGGAGAAGGATATATGGGTACCTCATTGGCGATTAATTTGCGGCCCACACTCAGCTCCATAGCTAGCGGCGGATTTGTGCCGGCGGAGGACATTTTGGCGATGCATACGTTGACGATGCATTCCCTGGCTAGGCGACGGAGACATTGGCGATGGAGATGAAGGAAGGGTATAACTCAGCTTACAATGGCTTCACCGAACATATCCGGGCCCATTGGCAGTAGAGAAAGGTTTCAATAGAGGTCGGGACAAGGGGTGGCCACCGTCTCCTACGCGCTAACGTTTCGGCTCGCTTCAAGCCTCATCAAGCATCGAATTATATGATACCGTCAAGGCAAGGTTTCAGGTTGCACCAGACAACAAACACAAATGAGTGAAATATACTAATATGAGACTAAGGAGAGGCCTTTTGGGGGTTTGGTTAACTGGCAATATAAAAAGCTCACTGCTTACATTAGCCTAAAGCGAGACGTTTTACACAGATTATCTGATTGAAAATTTTAAATGTGAGGCCGCCTCATATTTGGGCATTTCACAATCCCAAAAACGAGACTCTTGACACACAATATTGATACAAACCAAAAGCGAGCCGTTTTATACACACCACCTGCTATACAGCACGAATTGGAGCCCTCGTCTCGGATTCGTGCAGGCCTCGGATATGGGTGTGTTAGCACATTTAAAAAACCTTGAATATCTCTGAAACTATATATGATATCGAAACGGGTGTTTGAGAGTATAATATGTGAGAAGACGAAGGCCGTCCTTATCTATGTGATATGTCTGTATTTTGATAAATAGCTGAGGGCCTCGGATTGGTGCATTTAAACAAGTCAAGAAACTTGGTCTCACATTTAGGACTCAGCAAACAAGGGTGTTTGTGTGAGGTTATGTGTGCATCCAATGTGGGAGGGAGAGATTGAGTGGAATAATAATAAAATGGATTGAATATCATTGTAACTAAAATGTTTAACAAATAGATTAGATTAATTGGCCTATTGCTGACTTAAAAGATGGGATTTCAGAGATTTTTGAAAAGAGGACAGCGACTGCGTATGCAGATACATAACGGGTGGTGGGAGGTTGTTCCAACATTTTGTAGCCGCGTACCTAAAACTGCCTCTAAATTTGACCAGCTTGTGCGTAGGGACCAGCAATAGTTCATTGCGTCTCATGCACGTCACGTGCCCATTTCAATTTGCTGTAGAGGTAATCGGGATCTTTGTATTTTATTACACCAAAAAGAAGGGTCGCCAGGTGCAGTTCGCGACGTGACTTCATGTTGAGCCAACCCTTATTATTAATGAAAGGAGACACATGGGCACGACGGGGGATCTTAAAGCAAAATCTCGCACAAGCGTTTTGGACGCGTTGCACCAGGCGTGCGGATGCTGCGTCAAGGTTGGGCCCATACACTGTGTCGGCATAATTAAAATGACTAAGTACAAGTGTCTCTACTAATTGCACTCTCATATCTTCCGATAGATATTTCCTAACTGCGTATAGGGTTTTTATTTTAAACATGCAGAACTTTGCTTTTTTCTGTATGTGTTGTTTGAATATAAGTTCTTGATCCATCCATAGACCCAAATTCCTGACGCATGGTTCCCTTGGCAGTTCTACTCCATTGATGTGCACCCGAATCCCAACTGCTTCCACCTTTTGTATTTGGGTGCGAGTACCCACTACCATATATTGAGATTTGGATGCATTTATTTTTAGGTCGTGTTTCAGCGCTACCTGCGCAATTCTAGCAAGATCAAGGTTAATATGTTCTTTAGCTATTTTTGTTTGATCTGTGCAAAAAGACAGGTAAGCTTGCGTATCATCGGCATACATATGTGTTTTCAGGTAAAGCAAAGATGAAAGTAAGTCAGCTACGTACACCGTGTGGCGAAGAGGAGACAGAATAGAGCCTTGAGGAGTCCCACGAGTCATAACTATTGGCTGGGATCGCTTAAGCGCACCGTCCTCTCCCGTGCATTCCACTACCTGTTTTCGGTCCAATAGGCGGCTTCTGAACCAGTTGCAAACTTTTTCAGATAGACCAAAATAAGAGAGCTTGGCCAGTAATAAAGGGATGCTGATGGTATCGAATGCACGGGAAAAGTCCAAGAGAGTCAGGACAGTGGCTTGACTTAAGTCTGTTGAAGCCAGTAGGTCATCTACAACGTGTAATAAGGCCGTTGTTGTGCTATGTCTTTTACGAAAACCTGATTGTGTTGATGGTATGACTTCATTGGTTAAAAGAAAAGTAGAAACCTGAGTATTTACAATGCTTTCCAAGACCTTTGAAAGTGTCGGAAGTATACTTATGGGCCGTAAATCATTTAGTGAAGAAATTTGAGATTTTTTTTTTAACAATAGCTTGTTTCCACGCTTCTGGAAAAATTGAAGTGAGAAGGGAACGGTTTATAATACAAGTTATTACATTGATTGTTCTAGGAAGGGTAAGTCTTAGCATTTCGATCGAAATGTCATCGCTTCCACAGGCATTACTTTTAATCGTTTTAAGGAGTTTAAGGACATCGGGCTCGGTTAATTTCACAAAGTTAAATTCCATACCAAATGTATGCTTCCTTGTCGTGTAAAGCCGAATTAGCGCCTCGTCTACATTAGAAGGTTCGTCGGATGAGGAAAGGAAAAGAACGAGTTTATGGCATTTGGATCATTGAGGTGTCTAGGAATGTTTTGAAACTGGTCCTTTTGTGTGACATGACTGTTGATATTTTTCCATAGGCGTTTTGGGTTCCCTAGCTGTGAGTTTATGTTAAATTTAAAAAATGCTGCCTTTTCCCATTCCAGAGAAGACGTTACCAAATTTCTCATAGACCCATAAAATAACTTATGTGAATCTTCTTCTGATTTTTGAGCTCGTTCTAAGGCAGCATCTCTAATCGACATCATTTTTTTTATGGTCTCCGTAATCCATGGCTTTGGAGTAGATGTAGCCAGAAATGTACGACTCGGGGCATGCAGGTCGAAAATGCCCAACAGAATAGCGTTAAAGCACGAAATCATACCATCAACAGAATCTTCAAGTAAAACGGCTTCCCAGTTTGCCTTCTCGACATCCGCTTGAAATAGTTCCATACATATTTTTTTTAATGGTCTGTATGTAATTTTTCGTGGAATATGTTTAGGCTTTTTAATGTTAATGTCCACCATTACACAGGCGTGATCGCTCAAGTCTTTATTATGGTACACCGATACGTTTTTTGCTAGGTTTGGCCTATCTGTGCAAACCAGGTCCAGCAATGTGCGTGAAGTATCCGTAATGCGTGTTGGTTCTTGCACCATCTGCTGTAGACTAAAGAGATCAAGGAATGTAGAAAACTTTTCATTTGGGAACATCAAGTTTATATTTAAATCGCCTACAAGAAATAGATGATCACAGTGCTGGAAGGCTAAGATGGCCTCCCCGAGCGCTTCGAGAGCCTTATCTACTGAAACATGCGTGGGACGGTAAGCGGTGCCAAGCGCTAGCCGCGCGCCCCCGGGCACGCTCACCTCCAGCCAGCACTGCTCGAGTTCGGCGGCGGGGTGTGAACGCGCGCGCACGCGCATACCCTCCCGGATATAGAACCCGGTGCCGCCTCCCCGGGCGCCGCCCGTGCGGGGTGCGCTGCGCAGCCGGTATCCCGGCACGGCGTGTGCACGTGAATAAATCGGTTCGTCGTTACGGATCCAGGTCTCGTTTAGCGCAAGAATGTCGGGTTTATATCTATCCAAGGTGGCGATAAGTTCATCCCTTCCTGTGCCTAAGGATTGTGCATTAAGAAATCCAATTTTTAACGGTTTTTTTTGTCAGTCATTGATAAAAAAGCAATAACATACTAAGCAAGCAAATAAAATAAAATAAAAACCATAGCGACTGCCCAGGGAACCAAGCGTAATATATTTGTAAATTACATAACCGATAACAATGGTTAACTTTGAATTCAGAATATAATGAATGTATCAATAAAGTATGCCAGTAAGGTAATTTCATTGGTTGGGTAGGATGTGTTTGCAGGTCAGTGTAATGTAGTGTGTAGTATTTAAAGTGAAAATATCTGTGAATAGACCAAGGTACAAGAGAGGTACGGTTATTCTGTTTTGAACAAACAAGTAAAATAAATGAATTCTTAGTTCTGGCTTGCGGAGTTATTTGCCGGAGACCCCGTGGCGAGGCCGGCAAGCTCGGCTGTGTTCCGGATTCGGTGGGCGTGGCCTCCATCCTGCTTTCTCGCATATATATACCCGTTGCGGGTCCAGATATATTTGTAGGTTGTCTTGAGCTGCACGCGCGCTTCAAGAAATAAATCGCGGGTCTCACGCGTCAGGTGCTCGTTCATGTACACTCTGAGGTTGGGGCCGGCTACGCCTAGGTCCTTGGAGAGCACACCGCGCCGCACGCGGGCCGCCTGCAGCAGCTCGTCCCGGGTGTCGCGCCGCACGAGCCGCACGATGATGGGACGAGGTCCCCGCTCCATTCGCTTTCCTCCAACATTCGCCGTTTCGCTCGAGCCCGTCGGGTGCGTTGGACCCACACGTTCCACGGAAACAATGTCATGGGTGCTAATGTCGGTACCTATCTTTTTAGCGAGCACAGTGACAACGTGAATAAGACGCTCGCCCTTTTCCTCGGGTACGCCGCTCACTTTGACGTCATTGAGGAGCGCCAGGCGATCTCGCGAAGCAATCTCGTGGCGCAGCTCCCCGACGGTGCGGCGCAGTGAAGCCGATTCAGTTTCGCTCCGCTCAAGTGCCAGGATGCGCTGCTCCATTCCTCCGACTCGCTTCTCGACATCATCCAGGCGGCCGTGGCACATCTCAACAGACGCCGTTAATGCTGCTATTAAGGCACGCGTCTCCTTCTGCACGCTTTCAAACTCCAGGCGAAAGCTTCGAAGTTCTCCAGGAATATTCCGAATATCTCCGAACTCACTGCGAAACAGCCTAATTTCCTCTGCAAGGGCCAGTGAACCAGCGCCGTCTTCTGCTAAGAGAACTGTACTGCCTCCCGCTGGAACAGCAGCCGCTATCGGCCCGGCTTTCGGGCAAGACGAGGTCATGTGAGTGCGCGGTGAAGCGGTGATCTCGCTCGGGTCCCGCTCCGCGTTGCCGGCGGGGGTGGGGCGAGTACTGGATCCGGCGACGCTAGATGTTCCACCCTGTGGGTTATACCTCACCGGGTGTGGGAGCGGTCGCCGCGGCGCGCGAGCAGCACGGAACATCCGGGACAGACCCAACTTTCGCGAGCGTTTCTTGTCCGAACATCTTCCCGCATAACATTTACGCACTACTAGTTCCTCTCCCTTCCCCTCGATCTTACGCTTTTTCGATCAGCATCACGTGACTCTGACGCGAGTTTGGAAGTTTTTACCTATCCAACAAAAAGTGCTCAGCGCCGCTAAAGAAGTTTTCACTTCAATCTTACGCTTTTTCGATCAGCATCACGTGACCCTGACGCGAGTTTGGAAGTTTTTACCCATCCAACAAAAAGTGCTCAGCGCCGCTAAAGAAGTTTTCAATTCAAAAATACTATCATTTATGAGGTAGAATACAATGTTTATTTATTGCGCTATCGTACACAAATATGACAATTTACATGTTATTATTCATAATATTATATCGTTATTTATTTATATATTACATTAATTTTTATCTCTTAGAAAAATCAACTTTCATCCATAATTTCGACGACTTTTTCACCATCGTTATTACCAGAATCATCATCGCAAATTTCTAAAACTGATACAATCGGTTTATGATAGCTGAAGTAAGAAACAAACAGTTTTGATTCGAATCTACTAGTTCCTCTCCCTTCCCCTAGATCTTACGCTTTTTCGATCAGCATCACGTGACCCTGACGCGAGTTTGGAAGTTTTTACCCATCCAACAAAAAGTGCTCAGCGCCGCTAAAGAAGTTTTCACTTCAATCTTACGCTTTTTCGATCAGCATCACGTGACCCTGACGCGAGTTTGGAAGTTTTTACCCATCCAACAAAAAGTGCTCAGCGCCGCTAAAGAAGTTTTCACTTCAATCTTACGCTTTTTCGATCAGCATCACGTGACCCTGACGCGAGTTTGGAAGTTTTTACCCATCCAACAAAAAGTGCTCAGCGCCGCTAAAGAAGTTTTCACTTCAAAAAGTGAAAAAATATGTAATGTTGTTTTTTTCGGTACCGAACCTGCGATCTTCTGTTTGACATGCAGGCGCTAACTAACTGAGCCAATGCTACTTATGCCAGCAGTTTTGAAATAAGACGATGTATCGTTACTTAGTTCACTGAAGTTACGATTGAAATGTATGTAGGTAGACCGCCTTTTAATTTATGTAGCTATTCACTTGCACTGGATTCATTGTTTTGTGTAAATAAACTGGCGATAACCATGGAGGTGTTTCTTCACCTCCGTGGCGATAACCACTTATATTTTTGATAATGTCCAACTTAATTTTAGTACTTATGCAGTCACTCATTTGGATAGTACGTAAAAGTGTTATTTCGGTTTTTAATGTTTAATTTAAAAAATGCTGTTTAAATATACACACGTATTAAGAGTTCACACTGTAATCACACATTAGATGTACTAAGGGATCGATTTAATCGTGTTCTGGCACTCTCAAAGCGTAATTACTTCCTAACTAAAATAAAAACAATGCGACACTCTCTGCTATGGCACACAGCGAGCAGCGTCAGCGACTCAGGAAGGACGTCAGGAAGTACAACCTGGGGTCTTTCAAACATGGTGTGAAGAAGCACCTAGCTGGCCGGCATAGTTTTCGCAGCCCCCTTGTAAGTTCGAAATCCCATGGGCGTCGTCGGGCACCTTATTAGGTCCTGGCGTACGCCATATGCCGCGCCTAACATAAAAAATTTTTTTCACCAAAATACAACATCGTTTCACCTACTGACATGATTTTTGCGGCCCCGCGAATTTTCGAAAACTTATAGGATTTGCTTCGTCGGGCACAGCTTTTTTTATGCAACCTGACATGGATGGCTAATACCACAAACTACCGTTATGATATTAGCCCAACACACCACATTCCCGAAAGAATTAGGTGCCAGGCCAGGACCTTCCCTTTATGAGCACGGCTACATTGAACGGGATGGAAAACACGGCCAATTTTTCATTGCCGCTTCGACCACATTTTCATCCAATGCGATGGTACCAACACGGGCGGGCTTAAACCCAGTAGGGGAAGTTTACTGCAGTTTTACATGGATTCCGAACCATGGAGCAGCTCGCATTCGTAACGAAATGCACTTATCGAACTCAGAAGAGAAAGAAAGTGGTGCATATCGCGGCGAGGAATTGAACCTCTGGTACGCTAGGCCAGTCCCCGCGCCACCAGGCTACGAGCCGCTTAGCATGAAAAAAACAATTACATAGGAAGTTTCTTATATTATCATTATTTTTATTTCGTAAAGATTCATTAGCATACAGCTAGAGGGCCCCCGCATTATCTCATGGCTTTTTGGTCAGTCGGGAAATATTGACGCACTCTGTCGAGGACTCCTAGCTTTCATAAGCCAGTTTCTTTGATAATGCAGAGATGGCTTATTATTCATGTTTCCTAAAGGTAAGGAACGCGCGTTCCCACTAACTAGCCCTTGCCTGAAAAATAAATCGCCCGACCGGAAAAACCACAGATGAAAAAAAACCAACATTCGGAGAAGTAATCATGGTACTTATTGTTATTCTCATTTTATTGTTATAGATATTTTGTATCAATCATAGATAAAAACCGGCCAAGTGCGTGACGGACTCGCACACACAGGGCTCCGTACCATTGTACAAGATTTAACACAAAAAATCACGTTTTTTGTATGGGGCCCCACTTTAATTTTTATTATTTTTTAAATTTTACCTTTAATTTGTTGTTATAGCGGCAAAATTAATACATACTCTGTGAAAATTTCAGCTGCCTACCTATTACGGTTCATGAGATACTGGCCTGTGACAGACGGACGGAAAGACGGACGGACGGACAGCGGAGGCTTAGTAATAGAGTTCCGTTTTAACCCTTTGGGTACGGAACCCTAAAAAGGGAGGAGATATGGCATCGAGCGCGCCTACTATGGGACCCTTTGTCCTCAATTTTCAAAATAGTCAATCCAACCTTAACATTCATGCCACATGCAAACATAGTCGTAGTTGTATTGGAGGGTTTGTGAGTGGGAACTGACTTGACGAACGCTATTTTATTTTTATTTATTGTTATTTAAGAGAATTAACAGCGGTAACATAGGTACATACGAACACATTCTAATATAATAAGACATATTATTTATGCTTATGCTACCCCCAAAAACAATTCCCAATTATTACCATTACGTACGAACAAGAAAATGTAATCAATAATAAAGAAAAACGTTTAAAAAAACGAACTAAAAAGTATAACAAATAATGTAAACTTTTTACCATAACAGAACAAAAACAAAACAAAAGTTATACAAGAAGCAACATTTGCCGTGTGTTATGTATGTGTGTGTAAGGGAGTGTGTGTCCATGTGTAAGAGGGAGGGTGAGGGTGTGTGTGTGTATGTGTGTATCTATATGTGATCGGTTTTATGATAGTATAATAGTATTATTATATTGTATTTAGAGCACATTCGCGCGCGGTGGCGATGTTTCGACTGCGTGGCATACGGCCATTATATTATATGGCCATTTTAACCATATAGCGGAGACGCAATATCGACCGCATGCCACTTCTCCTTCCTTGCTCTTCAGTGGTATCAATCAATAATCCCATAGCTTATTGGTGCGGGGACTTGCCTTGCATGCCAGGGGTCTGGGTGAAAATCCTCGCCCCATTCATTATTATTATTATTATTATTATATACACTAGCAGCTGCAAGCTGATGCGTGTACTTCACTGATTGAGTGCACATTGTTTTTATTTTATTGTTTCATGTTTATTTTAAGTGTTCATAATACGAATGTTTTTTTTTTACATGATTGTCCAAATTGTTTTTGAAATTGTTCACTGAGATAGCACTTATGACTTCCTCCGGCAGCTTGTTCCAGTCTTCCCCAACACGGTCATGCACGACTTTATTTTTATTTCTGAGTTGTATAAGTGTGTTTCGTCTCGAATGCGAGTTGTTTGGTTCGGAAACCATATACAACTGTAGGTCCCCTTCGCTTGCTAGGTTGGTACTATCCATTGGATGAAAAAATGGTAAAAGCGGCTATGAATGTTTTGCCGTGTTTTCCATTCAGTTGAATGCAGCCGTGTTCATAGAGGGAAGGTCCTGGCATGTCACCGTGAGTGTTGTATTAGCCATCCCTGTCGAGTTACATTAAAAAATATGTAATGTTGCAACAGTGCTCCTAATGTGATTGTCGGATAAGAAGTTGAAATGAAATGAAAAAATAGATATTGAAAATAGTTTACCAATTCTAGTTTGAAATCGTTTTTGAATCCACTTTTTCCCAAGAACTTTTAGGTGTACGTGTAGGAAAATGAAGGGTTATAGACTAGGAGGTCGCGACAAAAATGGTAACGATAACGTAAATTGCTAATTGCTTTATTCTGTGCACCCAGCACAGAATAAAGACCAACCCTCTGAAGCTAAATGCTCTGCCTGCGCCAAGTGGTTGCGTTGCCAGGCGCCTGAAAAAGTAGTTATCGTGACAAAAAATTCTGTCATGGTATTAGCCCAACACACCACATGGGAACTAGGTGCCATGCCAGGACCTTCCTTATATTGCACGGCTACATTGAACTGGATGGAAAACACGGACAATTTTCATTGCCGCTTCGACCATCGTTCATCCAATGCGATGGTACCAACCCGGGCGGGATAAACCCTACCACCTAGTAAGTAAGGAAGGGGACCTACAGCTTAACGTGGAATCCGAACCACGGCCAGCCTCTCTCAGCGGTCGAATGGTCACCCATCCAAGACCAGACCGGACCCAGCGTTGCTTAACTTCGGAGAGTGATCGCCGAAGTGTCGCGCCACTGGGCCACTGAGGCCCAAGGTAAGGCATGATAAGGTAAATGGCTGCAAATAACGAAGCATGAAAGTATTAGCACATGCTTGCTTAGTAATGCCAAAATTGAACAAATCTTTGGTTGCATTTCGTAGTTATAGGCGATTTAGGTTAGGGATTAAACTTTCGGTTAGGTTAGGATATTTAAGTTTTTAATTAAAAATCCGACTGGTTATTGTTGTATAATTAATAGATAACAATATTTTCAGTGTATTCATCGACAGGTGTAGCCAATATAACTAACGCAACCACTTGGCGCAGGTAGGCCGACATATTTGGCATCAGAGGGTTGGTCTCTAACATGGGTTCACCAGGCTCAGCCATTTACCTTATCGTGACCAAAAATGTCGTGACCTCCCGGAATATCGGGGGAACCAATTTGTGTCATCAAAATCATATTGCTTAGTTTGGCTCAGACACCCGTTTTGGTACACCCTGTACAGGTTGATAAGTTACCGATCGGCAGGCACCCGCGCGGCGACTGGCACCGCCAGCATCTGGCAACCGTGCTGGCGTCAACGTAATTTTAATAGTGGTGTCGCCTTACTATTGATTTCTAAATACATCTGTTGTTTTATCGAAATCTATTTTAGGTCCAACTACACCCGCCACTTCGCGGGTGCGCTCTAGCAATAACTAGATGACATCAATGGAGTAGTCACTCGTATGTGTGCGAGGTATCAGGCTTAGATAAATAGTCGTAACAGAAACTTAGCCCCGGTTGCACGAAGAGACGGCCGAGTTAATCAATGTTCAAACACGTCACTTTTAGTGATCCGCATAGAGTTCCTTCTATACGGTCCACAAAAAGTGACGTGTTTGATCATACTTTGACGTTGATTTTGTTTTTTTGTCCTTTCGTGCACTCGGCTTTTTGATTAACGAAAACGAGTACTTTTGGCGTCACTTTGCATCACTTTGAGATTTAGAGAATACAAAATGTTTTAAAGTGACGTCACAAAGTACTAGTTGTAGTTGGTCTTATAGTTTCAGTTATAGTATACGATTATTTATCTCAGCCTAAGGCTCGACTTTCCAAAAGTAAGAATCAACCTATCCTCTAGATAGGTCAGGTAAAATAAGAAATGGAAAATATATTGACGAAATAATGAGTGCCGAGATATTTTTTTTTTATGTGACTGGACATGATGGCTAATACCACACCTTCTGTCATGGTATTAGCCCAACACACCACATGGGAACTAGGTGCCATGCCAGGACCTTCCTTATATTGCTCGGCTACATTGAACTGGATGGAAAACACGGACAATTTTCATTGCCGCTTCGACCATCGTTCATTCAATGCGATGGTACCAACCCGGGCGGGATTAACCCTACCACCTAGTAAGTAAGGAAGGGGACCTACAGTTTAACGTGGAATCCGAACCACTGCCAGCCTCTCTCAACGGTCTAATGGTTACCCATCCAAGACCAGACCGGACCCAGCGTTGCTTAACTTCGGAGAGCGATCGCCGAAGTGTCGCGCCACTGGGCCACTGAGGCTGACAAAATATTTCCCCCCAGGTACAACCGGGGTCCTTCAAACGTGGTGTGAGGAAGGACCTGGCGGGCACGGCTCTCGCAGTCGCCGTAAAAGGTCAATGGGCCATTGGCACCACGCCGAAGACATCTATGTCGGGTACTGGCGTACGCCATGCTTTTGAGCGGCTCGTAGCTCAGTTGCATTGAATTCCAGAGGTTTGTGTTCAAATCCCCGTCCCGTTAATGCGCCACTTTCTTTCTCTTTCCGAGTTGGATAAGTGCATTTCGTCACGAATGCGAGCGGAGTCCAAGTAAAATGGTTTCCTATTCCCTAATAAGTGGAGGGTCAAGGCCGCCCTGGTTGGTACATCGCATTGGATTAAAAGATGTTTGAGACGGCCATGAAAAAATGTCCGTGTTTGCCATCCAGCTCAATGTATATTGTAGCCGTTTTGCTCATATAGAGAAGGTTCCGGCAAAGCACCTAATTCCGTCGGGAATGCGGTGGGCCAGGCTTTGGATGTGGTATTAGCAATTCATGTCCAGCAGGTCTATTCCTGGCATTCAGCAATCAGGAATCAGTAATCCTGAGTCCCTTTTGTAGCGGTTTTCAAAGCGATTTTCTTGACGAAAATATTCCGGAGCCAAGCGGAAAAAAACATTTTTTAATTAATCAAGGTTTTCCGACGAATAACTCGCTTTGAAAATCGCTATAAAAGTGGTTTTCTACACTCAGGATTCCTGATTCATGATTACTGAATGCCAGGAATAGACCTGCTGTTATATCAAAATATACAGCCTGTATTTTTTATTCTATTTCATTTAAAATATTGTTTTCCCTAATTACACTGATAACTGGTAACATTGTATGTGTGCATGTGTATGTTTGTTTGTCTGAGATCCGTAATCGGTAGTGTCAGAGATCAGCGCCAGAACACGGCACGGCCAGCCACTGCTAGTTCCCTATCGGTTGTTGACTCACGCGGAAAAAATACGCAAATTCCGTTATCACTAGACAAAACCGGACGTCACAGGATGTGCCATGCGTTTTTTTTTTCGGTGACTGAGTCCCTGGTTTCTCAGTTGACCACATTTTCTATGTACATGTGTACATTCATTTTGTCTCACTTCTGTATAAATATATGATTTATTTTAAATTGATTTTTTGTTACATATTATAATTATTAATATGTTTTGTTTTTTTTTTTACATTTGTTTGCCACGACTCGGTTTTATCGTACCTACCCTTGTTCGGAAAATGCCTTTTGTGTGCGATTTAAGTGCAATAAACGTTTTTTTATTTGATTTGAGTTCCATGCAAGTACGTCTGAGCCACAGAATGACCGAGTGCACGAAAGGACAAAAAAACAAAATCAACGTCAACGTATGATTAAACACGTCACTTTGCATGAACAGTATGGAAGGAACTCGAATCTGTTCACTAAAAGTGACGTGTTTGAACATTGATTTACTCAGCCGTCTTTTTGTGCAATCGGGGCTATATAGTCTGATCACTAGTTTAAAAATTAATGGACTCTAGAGATTTGTTCGCGCAAAGAAGATTCCATCCCGCCCCGTACGGGTCGTTAACGAAAGGAATCGGGCGGAACGGCTAAGAGCAACAATCCCGCCCGAATGCTAACAAGAAAAAATGCAGAGATGAACGTTACTTCGACATTACACAAACTAAAACGCTTCTGATCTCATAAAGCAAACGCGCAAAACCAAGCAATTTTTAAAAACTCAACTAATTTCCTATCAACTCGCCTAAAATGCCCCACGTTTAATTGACAGAGCCCGTAGTGCCAGCTGTCACCGAAATTGGCGTTTTACGCGTATTTAGGTGAGATATTGGCAATTTAGGTGACAGCTGAAGAAGAAGAAATTGAACAGCGCGGATAGTGGGCGTTAAGCGAACTAACATTTGACCGAGTTTGATTGACAGCTTACTCAACGTTGCCGTAAATACGTCGTCGTTGCCGTAAATACGTCGTCGTTGCCGTTTACGCCGACTCCGCGTTTTCATACAAATCGAAAGTCCGACTTTTACTTTGACAACTTGAAGAAGTAAAACCACAGAATATCTAAATATAAAAGCTTGTATGGAGTTTGACGTTTTTACTGACCTTCGAAGTTCCGTAAACGCCAGTTTAGGTGACAATTGGGACAAGCAGCTCAGTTGACAGATCTTGCTCCTGTTCCGTGTTCCACCTCGGAGAGGTGAAGCAAAAGGAGTGATTCTGAGCGATTCCGAACCGTTTCGCCGACATGAAATTGTCATTTGCTATCAAAACGCTATTGATTTCTCCTTACACCGAATGGCTCTGAGAACGTTGCCCGAACACAGCCTAGGCCAACGGGAGGGCCGACCGAAACCGCAGCGTAGCCAACTTTTACACTAACGATAGCGCCGGACGGTCACTTCGCTTATGAATTCACTTATATCCGGTGTTCTCGAGTACCTACCAACGACGCTTAAGGTGGCCCAACCCGGCGGACCTAACTCATTCGCGGGCACGGTACAAAACCGTGCTGTTGCGCTCTGGGACCCTCTCTGTTTCAAAGAATAAGACAGGTTCCGTGATGAGGAAGATGGAACATGTCCACAAAAAGACAGTGTGCACAGTGTATGATTTGGTCAGATTTACGAAAATTTTAATTTCAAAACGACTTATAGCTAAAAGTAAACACGACCGCTGTAGTCAAAAATTTAACAAAAACCAAATAGATTATAAATCTTGATAAAATTAGCTATGTCTGATGACTAATATTTTTAAGATGTTCTTACTTTATTATTGCGTAATGTACGTCCAAAGTTATTGCATAAAACGCGCGAAATATTCGAACTTTCGGACCTTATAACTTAGAAACCAAACACAATTTTACAATGTCAACGGTCATCAGACATCTAGTTCGATCAAATAAAGCTATTTTGAGCAAAACTTGGGATCTCTGACAAGAAATATGGGCGTGATCTTCTTTCTCCGTTTGTATGGGGAGTTGAGCGGGATGGGCCACCTTAAGGTTGCGCGTCCCGAATTGGAAAGTGAAGTATGTTACCTAATACTCCAGGAAATCAGCACTTAGAAAAACATTAAATCCGAAATGCTATTTTTTTTTCTCATAAACGTAGTATTTCATGTGGACGTGTATACATTAAGTTTGCAACATTTTGGGGGATCCTGAAAAAAGAAATAAAATATGAAATATGTTTAAAAATGATATCTCCTAAACAAATATTTAGAAATGTTATTTAAAATTTAAATATATTAGCTAATTTTAGGTGTAATATTACTGTGAATTTGCAACAATTTCTTATTTACGAAACTGTGTAAATATATTTTTTTTGTACTATTTTCATAATATCTGCAAAGCAAATAATGAAATTTCTATTTTTTTTTTCTGAAATTGGAAACTGATCGCAAACTCTATATTCTGTGAAATTTGTAAAATGTTGCAAATATTAGAAGCACATTTTTTTTTTCATTTATAATTTTTACATTCACACAAAATTAGAAATACGTATAAAATCGTTCGTGGTATAGTTTTTAAAGAATTTAATTTTATTTTACATATTTTGGAAAGAAATATAGCAATAGCAAGTTAGGTTCGCGGCATAGATTTTTTTTAGTGAAACATTTTTTTAAATAAATTTCCGTAATTACAAAATTGTTGCAAATTCACAGTTACATTACGCCTTAAAAGACTTAAGATATTCATTTTTTTAATACCGTTTCTAAATATTTGTTTAGGAGATATATATTTTTTAATACATTTTTTTTTTTTTTTATCTTCCGGGCCCCGCTAAATGTTGCAAACTTAATGTAAGCATATGAACATGAAATTATATATTTCTGAGAAAAAAAAAAACATTTCGGATTTCATGTGCTTTTCAAACCGTATCTATCCCGGTCTATAAGGGGTATTGCGAAAAACGTCGGTTTTTTTCGTACTGTTTTTTTTAAACATTACCGTTTTCGGCGGTAAATACATTAAAAGTAAATAAGTAGGTATTAAATAAACGTATTTCGTATGTTGACAAAATATTAATATAAGTAGTAGTTAGGTAATAGGTACCTAGGTTTTTTTACGGTACTCGATTACCTACCTACTGCCATGATGTTTACCACCACATGAGAACTAGGGCCATACATTAATGGATGAAAACACAGACAACTTTTCCGTTTCAACCATCTTTTATTAAATGCGATAGTACCAACCGAGGCGGAATTAGCAGGCGACCATTTGTTTCTGTGTGCTTCGTGCACGGAGACATTTCGTTCACCTTCGAATCACCATATCGTCGACTGTCGCTTACTTTCGGAATCATAGTCACATAGTCATGTTTCGTCACCAGTCAGTACCTAAATCATAAACGGCTTTTTTTTACCAGCGTCGAATTTATCCATCATAAAGATAGATAAATTCACAGTTGTTCGATTTTCAAACATATCAGTAACGAACCAATCTTTACGAAAATGTCAAGCAAATGTGCAAAGAGTATCAAATTTCTTTTGGCATGGCCCACGTAGATACTTGCCTAAATAAATAAAAGACCACACACCATTGTAACACTATAGCGTCATTAGCAGCGGTTTCGTCAATCGATTCGATGTCTGTTTCGGTTTCGCTGGAACCAGAGGCGATTATTGTGATAATCGGTGATCTGCGCGCGCACGCGCCGCCGGATAGAGATAGGGTCCATCCGTCCATCCGAGGAGTCGCGCGCGCAGCCGCCAGCCGACAGCACGGCACCCGCCCGACGCAGCCCGTGACGTGCCCGAGTAGCATCGAGCTAGGCGAAGTAAACTCATTTATGGAAGTCAGAGTTTATCGACGAGACGTCTGAAGTGAGTCAATATTTTTTTATTTATTCCATTCAAGATGTGAAATACGATACTTTCGAGATTACCGCGGTCGTTAGACATGTTTGAAAAATGTTACGGCTTTTCACGCGGCGGGAGGAGACATTCTCCGACGTTTCGAGCTGATCATTCAGCCCGTTGTCAAGGCCGTACGCAGCAGACAACTGAGAGTTCCCGCCGCGTGAAAACCCGTAACATTTTTCAAACATGTGAAATAGGTAGTTTTGTCACTGACACAGAGAAAACGTCATTCTTTAAATTGAACAATTTCGCATGGGGCAAGCAGTTATGTCTATGCAAATAACGGAAATAAAGTTACTTTTCTGACTGGTTAACAAGAATAAATAATTAATTTCAGATCTGCCATGTTTCCCGACGATTTCGACCTGGTCCAAGACTCAATCGCGGTAGAAGACCCCGCGTTAGCGGAGTTCTCGTCCACTTTCGGCAGAGAATGCTTCACCGGCACCCCCTCGCCCGCCGCGGCACTTCAACGCTGCAACGCCGACAGCGACCTGACCCTCAACAGCTGCGCCGTCGCGAGCGAGTCCAGCTTCTCGCCGGGCATCTACGACTGGCTCGACTTCGACAAGGACGTCGACGATTTCCTCAGCGGCTACCTCTCCGAGGGCGCCTGGGACCAGTGCCTCTCCTCGGAGACCTTCGAGGAGTCGACCAGCGAAGGACCCGCCGAGTCCGCGGACGAGTTGTGCGTGCTCGGTGTGGACCTATTCAAGGAGGAGCGCTACTGCGTCCTGCAGGAACCCTACGAGAGCCACATCCCGGCCATCGAAGCGCGGGCGGAGTCGAAGCCGTTGGACCCTTACTACTCCGCGGAGAAGAAAGCCTTTCCCTGCACCTACCCGGGCTGCTCGAAGCTGTACGCGAAGCTATCGCACGTCAAGGCGCACCTGAGGAGGCACCGGGGCGAGAAGCCGTTCAGGTGTACCTGGAGCGGGTGCGCGTGGCGGTTCTCGCGGTCGGACGAGCTGTCGCGGCACCGGCGCAGCCATTCGGGGGACAAGCCGTACAGGTGTAAAGAGTGCGAGAAGCGGTTCGCCCGTTCCGACCACCTGGCGAAGCATGGGAAGGTCCACGCGAGGCGAGCGGCGGCCCGGCTGGCGCCGCCGCCGTGTGCTGCCGCGCTCGGGCCCCGGGCCTACCGGCGAGTGCTCGGAAGGCTGATCTGAAGGACACCGGTGTGGGCACATTGAACTAAAAGTGAGTGACTTGTGCGCCGATTTGTGTTATCTAAATGCAATGGTCACGACGCTCCGTCCTCCCGCTAATCGCTCCGTGATAAGTTATTCTGTGCGAAACGCAATGCTTGCAATGACTGTTGAGTAAGTAGTTAAGGAATTGAGTACCCATCATTTGCGCTGGTTGATCAGTCTTACCTCTGATTCGAATACAAAAATTCCTGTTGGCGAATTGAGAGATGGAGCAAATATTTGAAGGGTTAACAGATCCAGAACCTGAAGCTGATAGATAGTATTTACATAAGAGTATAAGTATTATAGAATAATGCATAGCATATGACCACCTGTACCTTTCTCTAAGGTGGACTAAGAAATTAGAAGTTGTGTGTGGAATCAACTTTTTCCCGATATTCACTGAATAAGAGCGAAACATGAAGTGTGTTTTTGTTGAGGGCTAGGTAGTTAATAAATTAAAAGTTGTAGCAGATATAAAACAATTTTACACTGAACATACCAGATAGTGTATAGTGATAGAGAGAGAGGATTTTTACACTAACAGTCGTATTCAGAGTGCACCTGGATTAGCACCAGACTGACCATACAAAAACCTGTTTAGTCCGGCGTCACTCTGAATACGGCTGTTTGTGTTTGTGAAAACTTGTAAACAACTTAAGTACTTGTAAAAAACGTTTTTTCCAGTCAACATTAAATATGGGTACCTATGTAAAAAACAAATGAAAGTATGTTGGGTTTTTTATCTCATCAGTTTCTTACAGCGTGAACAGCCGCCAGTAAAGAGTCGTAAGGTCATATAAACTAGTTTTTTACCAATTATTTTTGTTTCACAACTTTTCGGCTCATAGAAAAACAAAATCATTCCCATTGTGGATTGTCAATGTCTTTCTCATAAATTTTTATTGATTCCTACATTTAAAAGTCGAAGAGCAAAACGTATCAGTTGTGTGAATAGAATCACCCCCTTTCAGGCTCTAACTAAATAACGTCATAAGAGTGTTGAATAGGGATATTAAGGTGGCCCAACCCGCTCATCTCCCCATACAAAAGGGGAAAGAAGATCATGCCCATATTTCTTGTCAGAGATCCAAAATTTTGCTCAAAATAGCTTTATTTGATCGACCTAGATGTCTGATGACCATTGGCATTGTAAAACTGTGTTTGGTTTCTAAGTTATAAGGTCCGAAAGTTCGAATTTTTCGCGCGTTTTATACAATAACTTTGGAGGTGGATTACGCAATGATAAAGTAAGAACATTTTAAAAAGATTAGTCATCAGACATAGCTTATTTAATCAAGATTTATAATATATTTGGTTTTTGTTAGATTTTTGACTACAGCGGTCGTGGTTTACTTTTAGCTATAAGTCGTTTTGAAATTAAAATTTTCGTAAATCTTGCCAAATCATACGCTATGCACATTGTCTTTTTTGTGGACATGTTGCATCTTCCTCATCACGGCGCCTGTCTTATTTTTTGAAACAGAGAAGGTCCCAGAGCGCAACAGCACGGTTTTGTACCGTGCCCGCGAATGAGTTAGGCCCGCCGGGTTGGGCCACCTTAAAAGTCCACAGATGGCGTTGCAATAAACATTTCATAATACATTAAATACAAACCAATGAATATCAATGATCTTTTTTTTTTATTTACAATGGACATTCGTTAATTCCATTCCATTAATCGGACCTAGGCAAAATTCGGAATTAAGCTTAGTTTATGACGGTGTAACAAGTTCTGGAAGTGACCGGAGATGGCCCTGGTTAGAAATGTCATAGTACCAGCGAAAATAAGCAGTTTTTAAGCGAGTTTTATACGATGCATGACGTTAGCAGTCTATCTATGGTAATACATAGCTGTACACCGAGAATAAGTTTGAATTTTATACCATAAATGAACCACGTAGGCGCCTTCATTGTTTGTTGGGTCCTGGCGAAGTTACAAGCAAACATTCAGGGTGTTTGATAATTCAATACATTCCTTCTAAGGGGTCAGTCTGAAGCTAATTTGCAACAGATTTGGCCAGGTGAAATGGGGGTCTAAAATCAATCGTTTTTGAGTTATTTAAGTTTTAAGTTTTTTTTTAAATGTTCTGTGTTTATGTATAGAAAAGTGTTAAGTGTAAAATAACTACTACACTCTGGGCACTTTATTATGATAGCTGATGAATGAGAGCCTACTTTAAAAAAAATTGCTTTCAAAATATCCATAAACTGAGAAATAAAAGGTCATAAATGCCAGTAAAACAATTACAAACTTTATTTAAATCAAAGAGGATTTCTAAGAAAAAAATTATGACACGTGGCATACAAATTATGAAAATTACTTAATTATTTCATAAGCTTCCAGAGAAAGTAACAAATATTGTGCACTTTCACACAAGTTTCTTATTTTTTGTTTTTTGCTTCGGTGTGCAATTGGCCCTTCGTCTAAGTTTAAAAAAGCGTTTGGCCCTACTATTATAAATTATTTCAATTCCTCATAACAATAAAAATAAGCGAAATACAGCTAAAACATTCAATAATCAACACACACACATATGAATTCACGGAAATCAACAATTCATGCCGTATGCGATGCCCGCTATCTAACATGTTGCCAATTGGAGCAGGTCAGTCCCCAAAAGCAGAACCTGTGTTCACGAGCATCACGCCGGGTCCAGCCATCGCCTCTCTCAACCATATTTTAGGGAAAGATGTGACCCGAACCTAGCGTCACCGCAATCAAGGACGACTACCCACTACCCTATCTTTTGACTGTCAAATTTGAGATTCGTTCCACACATTTTATGTCAAAACTGACATTCGGAAGGCATACTTTGGCTTAGCCATGTACAAGTAAGCTTTAGGATTCTCAACGTGATTGTTCGCTCCCGGATTCATCGCCAATATTCCGGGACGTAAATAAGGTAAATGGCTGAATATGTTAGAGACCAACCCTCTGATGCTAAATATGTCGATCTGCCTGTGCCAAGTGCGTTATCTAGATTGGCTATATAAAATAGATGTTTATATGTACCTGCTGATGAATATACTGATTGTTTAGAAACATTAATTAAACAACAATCACCAGTCGTTTTTCATTATATATTTAAATATACCTAAAGTTATATCTGTAACCTAAATCGCCTATAACTATACATCATATCATAAAGTCCAAAAAGCACAAGGTCCAAAACCCATACCGTCCAAAACACTAATGAATACGGAACCTTTTCAATTCGGTTAGGTTAGGTTAGGTTAGATTATAATATTTGCATTTATAAATATATGAAAAAATACATACTTTTGGATGTTCTGGGTTTTGGACCCTTTGCTTTTTGGACTTTATGAAGGCGAACCCAACCAAATATTTGTTTAGTTTTGGTATTGCTAATATACCGATACTTTCATGCTTCGTCATTTGCAGCCATTTACCTTATCATTTATATTTTTTGTCACCATGACTACTTTTTCAGGCGCCTCATCTACGTAACACAACCACCTGGCACAGTCAGACTGACACATTTAGCTACAGATGGTTGGTCTTCATCCCGTGAAACCAGTTTCAACCATTTACGTTAACGTTACCATTTTTGCCGCGACCTCCTTGTCTATGAGCAATTTGTGGTGATTCGGCCACCAGGCTGACTGAATCAGGTTTTCTTTATATTGCTTTCACGAATTAGTTCGTAAATAAACCAAAACTGATTATATGAGTTCCTACGCTAAATGGCATCGGCCTGCATCTCAAGTGCGTGTGGACTTGCCCTGAATGCCAGAGGTCAGTTTAAATCCCCGCCTCGTTTCATGTAAAATACTACCCGCAATATTCAGAAAGGGGGGACTAAATTTAGTACGCGTATTAAGGTGGGCCACCCCGCTCAACTCCCCATACAAACGGGGAAAGAAGATCACGCCAATATTTCTTATAAGAGATCCCAAATTTTGCTCAAAATAGCTTTATTTGACTAGATGTCTGATAACCGTTGGCATTGTAAAATTGTGATTGGTTTCTAAGTTACAAGGTCCGAAAGTTCGAATCTTACGCGCGTTTTATACAATAACTTTGAAGGTGGATTACACAATGATAAAGTATGAACATGTTAAAAAAATTAGTCATCAGACATAGATTATTTAGTCAAGATTTATAATCTATTTGGTTTTTGTTAGATTTTTGACTACAGCGGTCGTGGTTTACTTTTAGCTATATGTCGTCACTCTGAATACGGCTGTTTGTGTTTGTGAAAACTTGTAAACAACTTAAGTACTTGTAAAAAACGTTTTTTCCAGTCAACATTAAATATGGGTACCTATGTAAAAAACAAATGAAAGTATGTTGGGTTTTTTATCTCATCAGTTTCTTACAGCGTGAACAGCCGCCAGTAAAGAGTCGTAAGGTCATATAAACTAGTTTTTTACCAATTATTTTTGTTTCACAACTTTTCGGCTCATAGAAAAACAAAATCATTCCCATTGTGGATTGTCAATGTCTTTCTCATAAATTTTTATTGATTCCTACATTTAAAAGTCGAAGAGCAAAACGTATCAGTTGTGTGAATAGAATCACCCCCTTTCAGGCTCTAACTAAATAACGTCATAAGAGTGTTGAATAGGGATATTAAGGTGGCCCAACCCGCTCATCTCCCCATACAAAAGGGGAAAGAAGATCATGCCCATATTTCTTGTCAGAGATCCAAAATTTTGCTCAAAATAGCTTTATTTGATCGACCTAGATGTCTGATGACCATTGGCATTGTAAAACTGTGTTTGGTTTCTAAGTTATAAGGTCCGAAAGTTCGAATTTTTCGCGCGTTTTATACAATAACTTTGGAGGTGGATTACGCAATGATAAAGTAAGAACATTTTAAAAAGATTAGTCATCAGACATAGCTTATTTAATCAAGATTTATAATATATTTGGTTTTTGTTAGATTTTTGACTACAGCGGTCGTGGTTTACTTTTAGCTATAAGTCGTTTTGAAATTAAAATTTTCGTAAATCTTGCCAAATCATACGCTATGCACATTGTCTTTTTTGTGGACATGTTGCATCTTCCTCATCACGGCGCCTGTCTTATTTTTTGAAACAGAGAAGGTCCCAGAGCGCAACAGCACGGTTTTGTACCGTGCCCGCGAATGAGTTAGGCCCGCCGGGTTGGGCCACCTTAAAAGTCCACAGATGGCGTTGCAATAAACATTTCATAATACATTAAATACAAACCAATGAATATCAATGATCTTTTTTTTTTATTTACAATGGACATTCGTTAATTCCATTCCATTAATCGGACCTAGGCAAAATTCGGAATTAAGCTTAGTTTATGACGGTGTAACAAGTTCTGGAAGTGACCGGAGATGGCCCTGGTTAGAAATGTCATAGTACCAGCGAAAATAAGCAGTTTTTAAGCGAGTTTTATACGATGCATGACGTTAGCAGTCTATCTATGGTAATACATAGCTGTACACCGAGAATAAGTTTGAATTTTATACCATAAATGAACCACGTAGGCGCCTTCATTGTTTGTTGGGTCCTGGCGAAGTTACAAGCAAACATTCAGGGTGTTTGATAATTCAATACATTCCTTCTAAGGGGTCAGTCTGAAGCTAATTTGCAACAGATTTGGCCAGGTGAAATGGGGGTCTAAAATCAATCGTTTTTGAGTTATTTAAGTTTTAAGTTTTTTTTTAAATGTTCTGTGTTTATGTATAGAAAAGTGTTAAGTGTAAAATAACTACTACACTCTGGGCACTTTATTATGATAGCTGATGAATGAGAGCCTACTTTAAAAAAAATTGCTTTCAAAATATCCATAAACTGAGAAATAAAAGGTCATAAATGCCAGTAAAACAATTACAAACTTTATTTAAATCAAAGAGGATTTCTAAGAAAAAAATTATGACACGTGGCATACAAATTATGAAAATTACTTAATTATTTCATAAGCTTCCAGAGAAAGTAACAAATATTGTGCACTTTCACACAAGTTTCTTATTTTTTGTTTTTTGCTTCGGTGTGCAATTGGCCCTTCGTCTAAGTTTAAAAAAGCGTTTGGCCCTACTATTATAAATTATTTCAATTCCTCATAACAATAAAAATAAGCGAAATACAGCTAAAACATTCAATAATCAACACACACACATATGAATTCACGGAAATCAACAATTCATGCCGTATGCGATGCCCGCTATCTAACATGTTGCCAATTGGAGCAGGTCAGTCCCCAAAAGCAGAACCTGTGTTCACGAGCATCACGCCGGGTCCAGCCATCGCCTCTCTCAACCATATTTTAGGGAAAGATGTGACCCGAACCTAGCGTCACCGCAATCAAGGACGACTACCCACTACCCTATCTTTTGACTGTCAAATTTGAGATTCGTTCCACACATTTTATGTCAAAACTGACATTCGGAAGGCATACTTTGGCTTAGCCATGTACAAGTAAGCTTTAGGATTCTCAACGTGATTGTTCGCTCCCGGATTCATCGCCAATATTCCGGGACGTAAATAAGGTAAATGGCTGAATATGTTAGAGACCAACCCTCTGATGCTAAATATGTCGATCTGCCTGTGCCAAGTGCGTTATCTAGATTGGCTATATAAAATAGATGTTTATATGTACCTGCTGATGAATATACTGATTGTTTAGAAACATTAATTAAACAACAATCACCAGTCGTTTTTCATTATATATTTAAATATACCTAAAGTTATATCTGTAACCTAAATCGCCTATAACTATACATCATATCATAAAGTCCAAAAAGCACAAGGTCCAAAACCCATACCGTCCAAAACACTAATGAATACGGAACCTTTTCAATTCGGTTAGGTTAGGTTAGGTTAGATTATAATATTTGCATTTATAAATATATGAAAAAATACATACTTTTGGATGTTCTGGGTTTTGGACCCTTTGCTTTTTGGACTTTATGAAGGCGAACCCAACCAAATATTTGTTTAGTTTTGGTATTGCTAATATACCGATACTTTCATGCTTCGTCATTTGCAGCCATTTACCTTATCATTTATATTTTTTGTCACCATGACTACTTTTTCAGGCGCCTCATCTACGTAACACAACCACCTGGCACAGTCAGACTGACACATTTAGCTACAGATGGTTGGTCTTCATCCCGTGAAACCAGTTTCAACCATTTACGTTAACGTTACCATTTTTGCCGCGACCTCCTTGTCTATGAGCAATTTGTGGTGATTCGGCCACCAGGCTGACTGAATCAGGTTTTCTTTATATTGCTTTCACGAATTAGTTCGTAAATAAACCAAAACTGATTATATGAGTTCCTACGCTAAATGGCATCGGCCTGCATCTCAAGTGCGTGTGGACTTGCCCTGAATGCCAGAGGTCAGTTTAAATCCCCGCCTCGTTTCATGTAAAATACTACCCGCAATATTCAGAAAGGGGGGACTAAATTTAGTACGCGTATTAAGGTGGGCCACCCCGCTCAACTCCCCATACAAACGGGGAAAGAAGATCACGCCAATATTTCTTATAAGAGATCCCAAATTTTGCTCAAAATAGCTTTATTTGACTAGATGTCTGATAACCGTTGGCATTGTAAAATTGTGATTGGTTTCTAAGTTACAAGGTCCGAAAGTTCGAATCTTACGCGCGTTTTATACAATAACTTTGAAGGTGGATTACACAATGATAAAGTATGAACATGTTAAAAAAATTAGTCATCAGACATAGATTATTTAGTCAAGATTTATAATCTATTTGGTTTTTGTTAGATTTTTGACTACAGCGGTCGTGGTTTACTTTTAGCTATATGTCGTTTTGTAATTAAAATTTTCGTAAATCTTACCAAATCATACACTATGCACATTGTCTTTTTTGTAGACATGTTGCATCTTCCTCATCACGTAGCCTGTCTTTATCTTTGAAACAGATAAGGTCCCAGACCGCAACAGCACGGTGTTGTACCGTGCCCGCGAACGAGTTAGTCCAGCCGGGTTGGGCCACCTTAAGGTCGGCCCGTAAGCATCAGAAAATTTCGCCTCCCATACAAACGTAGTTTACTAATCATTTTAAGACTACTATTCCAACTTACTTGATATTTGGTATCTAATATTAGGTTACAAATATCTGTGTCTGCATGTCTTTGTTTTTTCAGTAAATGTATTCTGGGTCAAACCACAGAGAAAACAAAATTCGTATGAAGATTTTCTTTTTGCTTTCATTTCATTCGGTTTGGATTTTTCAAAAAAACAAAAGCTTACAGACACAGGTATTTATTACCTGATATTAGATATTAAATATAAATTTAATTGGAATAGCGGTTTCCAAATGATTAGTAAACTACGTTTGTATGGGGAGCATAGCTTACGGGCCGTTCGGTCGGAAGTTAGTCCGCCCACTCTGAATACGGCTGAAGGTGGTTAAGCCCGTCCGGGTCAGTACCATCGCATTGGCTGTAAATATGGTCGAAACGGCAGTGAGAAATCGTGAGCCGTGTTCATAGAGGGAAGGTCATGGCATGACACCTAAGTTCTTCGTGAATGTGGTGTGTTCTGTTAATATCATAACTTGTAAATTTGTTTGGTATTAAGCCATGTCCAGTTACTATATATTTTTCCAAGGTAAGTTCAAGGAAAAATCTTTTTTTTTTCCTAATATACATCAGTAACTGCTGTTGCCTGTATATCCTTATAATACTTGTTTTCCAATGGTTGCGGATCCGCTCGTTGGTCAAATTTTGTGCCAAAGACACGGTAATGGGAGCCCGTAGTCCCAGTTGTCACCTAAATTGCCGTTTACGCCAAACCGATCGCTTGGCGTTTCAAAATGTGGAAATTAAAGAGCGCGTCCGGTGAACCGTACATTTACCTTACGACATTGGTTGAATTTGAGTGCAATCTGGGAAAACCAATTAACAATCTTATCAAAATATTTAACAGGTGTAGCGCGTTCAAAAACATTGTTTATGAACGTCGATGTATCATGATAGATAGCCTTAAGCGGAAAGAACCGAAGATAAAACATATGTTTTGGAGAATTGTATTTTTGTTTTAAAGCTATCCAAATAAAAATAAGTCTAAAATTTCGTGTTTAGGGTTTCGTATCCAAAGGGTGCCAACGGAACCCTATTACTAAGCCTACGATGTCCGTCCGCCCGCCCGTCCGTCCGTACGTCCGTCTGTCACAGGGCGGTATCTCAGTAACCGTAACAGATAGACAGCTGACATTTTCGCAGAGTGTGTATTTATTTTGCCGCTATAACAACAAATTAGTAAGTTAAAAAAATAATAAAATTAAAGGGCAATACAAAAACCGTGATTTTTTGTATTAAATCGTTTTCGATGGTACGGAACCCTTCGTGTGCGAATCCGACTCGCGCTTGGCCAGTTATTTATATGTACAGTCGATTGAAGGAAAAGATTAATAAAAAATACTTGATTATTCACAAGCTTACAAACCATGGGCTTTCGAACTTTCAGGGGGGCTGCGATATCCATGCTGGCCGCCCAGGTTTCACACCATGTTTGAAAGACCCCATGTTGTACTTGGTACTGACTTGTCATATCGTCTGGCTGACATAGTACAGTTTACAATGTATGATCTTGTTATAAATATATTTTTTTTGTTTTGTTGTAGTTTATTCTTACTTTTAAAGTGTCAGATTACTATCAAACAGAATTTGACCTTAACAGTACTGAATTTTCACTAATATTTTTAGAATACTCAGCATGTCAGAAAGCGTTAAGGAGAGCCAACTACTCGCGCCATACAAATGCACTTTTTAACAAATGTAATAATATGTAGTGAAACGCTTCAGCAAATCCAAATAGAACTCCAGACTGATAATGGATTGTTAATATTTTTTTATTCCATCATTTATTTAAATAATAAAAAAAATAAAAAAGTTGATTTTTCTCATTAGAAATCTGAAAGTAATTCGATTTCTAGATATAAGCAAAAACAGCATATATGCATAAACAAGAAATTCCATTTGCTTTTAGATTTCTACATTTAGTCAAAAAAGTTCGGAAATGGACACCGTTTCCGCAATGTATTTTGTATAGAAAAAGGAAACATACATTAACGAAAATAGTTCGATTCCTAGACAAGGAATCATGTATTGTAAGAATGACACTTATAATCGTCAGACTTAGTTAGTTAACTTGGGGTGCCTCGTCTAACTTTGCGATTTGGCTAGTACCAGGCCCTTAATGTGTATTTCCTGTTTGCTTAAATTGTTTCTTATATCCATCGATACGTACCTTCATTACGTGATTATATTTAGATAAACAAATCAAAGTTGAATATTAGCTATCAAAGTAATTCAGGTAGCTATTCAGTACATATAATTAGGTGCTATCTTCGATTTTCGATATGATACATTTCTTACAATGCGCATGTTTTAATCCTATTATCTTATCCTTCGAAAAGTGACGAAGAGTCTAGAAGGCATATAAGACCCGAAAGTAATTCATTTCCATATAGTTCTTTCTTCAGGACTACGTGACGACAATATCTTGCAATGAAAGGTAAACTTATTTCAACGTATTTTAGTTCTCTTTAATTTCCCAAAATGTTGTATACCGGTCTAAACCATTTATAGGGCACGCATTCAGTTTTTAACCGACCTTTTTAATGAAAAGGAGGAGGTTCTCAATTCGTCGGAATATTTTTTTTCTTTTAAATAAGACCATTATTAAAGTTACTTTTATGTAACTGGAAATGGATGCATGGCTAAAGCCACACCCACTATCATGATGTATCCCAATACACCACATTCCCGAAGGAATTAGGTGCCATGCCAATTGTAGAAGGGTCAGCACTTCTACAATGAACTAGATGAAACATACGAGAAATTTATGATTGCCCAGTAAGCCATTGCTTCAGTAAGGGAGGAAGGGGAACCTACAGTTGTTCATGGATTCCGAACCATGGGACAGCTCGAATTCGTGACGAAAATGCACTAATCTAACTGAGAAAGATAAAGAAAGTGATTTAGGGGTGTGAACCCCGACCTCGAATGTTCTATCAAGTCGAGGATTACAATCCTTAATAATATGGAAAATGTAAGACATTGTATAAAATGAAAGAAGAAGATTTGAAAAAGAAAAGTAGAATGAAAATGGCAACACTGACACAATTAAATATAAGACTAGTTTTGTACGATTATAACAAATAGGCGCGTCCCTTGTGTGGTTCATAGTCTAATAATTTTACTAAAAAACTTAAGGCTGACCTAAAAGTTGTTTTATGTAATAGACATGAATTACTAACACCATACACACTGTCATGGTATTACAATCCCAACACACTACTGGGTGGTAAACACGAAAATCTTTCACTGCCGCTCCCGCCATCATGTTCAATGCGATCATAACAGTCCGAATCACGTCCAGGCTCAATGGTCGAACGGATGCGGGTTCTGCAACAACAACCATGCCCATGGTGGATTCGATGATCGCCCATCGAAGCTGACTAATCTCTGAGCCTATTGCATAATTTTTAAGTGCCGGTACCCACACATCACTAGTATACTCGTATAATTCTTAAACAGGTACAGCTCTCATAGTCGTCCTCATGGCGGCAACAGCCCTGGCGGGTGAGCTTACCTGCCCCGAGGATCAGGCTGACAACTGGACCCAGGAGCAACTGCTCCGTCACGAAGATTGTAACAAGTTCTACAAGTGCACGTTCGGCGAGCCTGTCGAGCAGAACTGCTACCACGGACTGCACTTCAACCTTGAAACCTGGCAGTGCGATTGGCCTGAAAATGTCGATTGCACTGGTAGGAACGACCCTACTGCGCCCGCACCAGAAGTAGAGGAAACTGAAGAAGTCCCTGAGGAAGAAGAGGTTGCCCCGGAAGAGTCCTCTGAAGAAGAGGTTGCCCCGGAAGGGTCCTCCGAAGAAGTGGTAGCCCCGGAAGAATCCTCCGAAGAAGAGGTTGCCCCGGAAGAAGCCTCCGAAGAAGAGGTTGCCCCGGAAGAGTCCTCCGAAGAAGTAGTTGCCCCGGAAGAAGCCTCCGACGAAGAGGTTGCCCCAGAAGAGTCCTCCGAAGAAGTAGTTGCCCCGGAAGAAGCCTCCGAAGAAGAGGTTGCCCCGGAAGAGTCCTCCGAACAAGAGGTTGCCCCTGAAGAGTCCTCCGAAGAAGAGGTTGCCCCGGAAGAAGAAACACCTGAAGAAGAAGAAATCTCCGAACCAGAGTTCCTGCCTAACGGCTGCCCTGCCGACCCCCATAAGCACTGGCTCCTACCCTCTGAAAATTCTTTGAACGAATTCTATTACTGCGTGTGGGGAGAGCTGGTGCTGAGAGAATGCCCATCGACGCTAGTTTTCAACCCAATACTGCAGGTAAGCAGAAAGCGCTAATATTGCAGAAACGGATTTGTTTTGGTTATTGACCGCCTTCGCTCCATATTGGTCGTCACAATGGTCTAAGGCATCGATAAAAATGTTATCGTAAAGGGAGCTTGTCAATTTTCAACCGCTGGATACGCTTAAACCGTATATGAGAGTTATAATCTATGTTTAATTTCTCTCTGAACCGAGAACTAGAAAAAACCGAAAAAAAAAATCCTTTGGTTTGGTATTAATTTGATCAGATAATAATGTTGCATCATGGTCGAAGAGGGCAGGATTTTTGCTAGAGAACTCTAGGAAATGATAAAAAAGCATAAATATGGGACCATACTAAACTTTCTACATTAAGCTGGATGGAAACACACAAAACAAATATTTCCGCTTCGACCATTTTTTCATTCAATGCGATGGTACCCACCCGGAGTGCTTAACCCTACCACCTAGTAGGCGAAGGGAACCTACTGTATAACTTGGATTCTGCATCATTAAAGAGCTCGAATTGGCGACGAAATGCACTTATTCAACCCTTAAAGAGAAAGAAGTGGTGGGTGAACAGGTCTCTACAAGAAATTGGAAACTTACAAATTCGTCTTCGAATATGATTTTTGTTAATATGATTTTTGATTTCGAATATGAATTTATGATAACTTTAATCTACTTTACGAAGTGCGGATAGCGTAAACACAATTTATAATCATTTTAGGCTTTACCATGTTGAAGGTCAAAAATTAGAAATTATCAAGCCCTTCATATTTTTTCAGTGTTCATATTTTTTTATTTTTGTCAAAATGAAAACTTAGCTGGCAATTTTGTAAATGAAAATTTTATAAAATTGCCTATCTATGGGGCAGTAGATGGCGAAGCTATTTTAAGTGGTTCTACCTATTTGCAATTTGAAATCGAGTGGTCAGTCTGAGTTCTCACCTAAATTGGCGTTTACGGCAAACCGATCGACTGGCGTTTTCGGCCAACTCCATACAAGTTTTTAATAGATATACTGTGGTTTTACTGTTTCCAGCTGTCAAAGTCAAACTCGGACTTCCGATTTGTATGAAAAGGCGGAGTCGACGTAAACGGCAACGTCGACGTATTTACCGCAACGTTGAGTAAGCTTTCAAATCATACTCGGACTCGCAAATGTTAGTTCGATTAACGCCGCTCTTCAATTTCTCCATACATTTTAAAACGCCAGTCGATCGGTATGGCGTAAACGCCAATTTAGGTGACAACTTAGACTACCGGCTCTCTGATCAATTGCAGTAATTCGTCTTGTTTTGCGCCATTTTATAGAGAAAAGCTCCGCTGACAAATGTGATATGATGTGATATGTATGTATGTATATTGGACCGTGAAGCAGGGACACATTAATTAAAGAAAGAGCCCAGTAAAAAGACCTACTTTACGAATATACTGCAAGGCTGGACCCGAACGAGCAAAACATTCCATTCGCGGGTATTGCGTCTTCCAATTTCGACGTACCTATCTAGGAAAAAGTATATTTACAAAAGCCCTACTATTAACAACTGTTCTTTTTGTATAACTTACAAAAAAGCGGTATCTAGGATCCTTACGTCAGAAACATCGATGGTCAGAAATAACATAAAAGCAACGCTCACTGGTGGTATAAATATAAAATTAATGTTAACAACTTATTTCCTACTACTATCTTTCCATTCATAAAACATTTCTTTGACAGGTATGTGACTGGCCGTAAAATATCACCGGCTTGAGCGGAACGTCCATGAACGAGCATTCGGAGGCCAGGCGGGTACTGAGAAGCTTGGCGTGAAATTCGTGCATCATTCCGTTAAAATAATCTACTTGGAATATTATTAAATTGGTGTTTCTTTAAGTTGTGATTTTATTCCGGGATGTCACGATAAGGTAAATGGCTGAATCTAGGTTGACATGTTAGAGACTAATCCTCTGATGCTAAATATGTCGGTCTGCCTGCCCCAAGTGGTAGCGTTATCTAGATGGGCTATGTATGTAAAATAGATGTTGTATCTGCTGATGAATATACCGACTGTCTAGTAATATTGATACCTAAGTTATATAACAGTAACCAGTCGGATTTTTAATTAAATACTTAAATCTAACTAGAGTTATATTTGTAACCAAAATCGCATATAACTACGAAATGCAACCAAATATTTGTTCAGTTTTGGTATTGCTAAGCAAATTTGTAGTTGGGTACTTTCATGCTTCGTTATTTGAAGCCATTTACCTTATGACATGTATTTTTTGTCACCATACCTACTTTTGCAGGCACCTTATCTACGTAACGCAACCACTTGGTGCAGACAGACTGACACATTTAGCTTCAGAGGGTTGTTTTTTATCCTGTGAATGCAGTTTTAGCCATTTACGTTATGGTTACCATTTTTATCGTGACCTCCTTGTCTATTTCATTGCGTGCATGCCATGAAATCTATCCATATAACCTGAGAATATTTTTATGTTTAAAGTACCTTTGGATAATTCTTAATTTAAAATACAATTCCATGATGGTATTGAATGGAATGGGCAGTCTAATGTGGCGAATGGACATTTAGCAAATTCAATTATTGGTTCTGATGTTGTCGCAATAGGGGTGAAGAAATCATAGAATATTGGGATAAACAAAAAAGGTCGTGCACAGTTTTTCGATGAAATTCCCAAGAAAGTAAGGTTAAGAAGTAATATAAAAAAGAAAGCTACTGTAACTAAAAAATCACATTTCTGGGTTCGCGGGGTTAAGAAATTCGATGTTGGTATAGTTAAGTACCAAACTACTGAACCGATTTTGATAAAAAAAAAATGGGACCAACTAGAAAGTATACCCTTTCGAACAAAAAAAGAATTTTTCAAATCGGTCCAGGGGTCTTCGAGTAATCGGTGAACATACATAAAAAAAAAATTAAAAAAAAGTTTTCGACGAATTGATAACCTCCTCCTTTTTTGAAGTCGTTTAAAAATACTATTCTTAAAATGTAGAAGAATGCCACCTCCATCTCCCATTACACTATATTTGCATCTTCATGGAGTTCTACTCGCAGGTATTCGTGTTTTTACTTTCGTAACGTCTCGTGTTCGCTTCAGAAGTGCCTATGTTGATGATGGGTTAGTAGTTTTTATGGATTCGTTCATCGTTGTGTGTTCATTAAACTTTATTTATTACATTTGATTTTAAACTATTTGACTTAGGTGTTTAGACCATGGAGTCTTCACCTGGTTTAGACCGATTTTAATCATTTATAATCTTATTCACTTTTATAAAATAGACAACAGTATGCGGGCCTCGGGCCTAGTATGGACCTCGGGGCTAATCTTGAAATTCAAATTCGCCGGTGATTCACAGTCACCATCGAAAAATATAGGCCCCTTTTTTTTTTTGCATATAGTTTGATAATGTAAATTAATACAACAAAATTAGTTTGAAGAAAAACAAAAGCTCTTATTTACCTCCAAACCGTTATTTTTCATCTAAGTCCAAATCTTGTTCTAACTGCATCATGGAGTATATCTTTAATCTAAAAACCCTAAAAAGCGTAAATAAAACATGACAGATATTAAAGTTTCGAAGTTTCTAAGGTGAGGTCGCTCATGCGACACCTACAATCAGCTTTGAGTTTTCCCTATTGGAAGGAGTCAGACACCCGTCAAATTTCGTCCAAATAAACGCGACATTTCATTCTTCTCCTACTGTCACCCCCATTGGTTGGAACAATCCGCCATTTTTACCCGCCATCTACTTTTTTAAATTATTGTCGTTAGTCAAAGCTATTGAACTTTCACTTCTTTGCTAGAAGCCGGCTGGTGTAAGGCGAAACACCTCTGCTCTAAAAATCGAATCACAGATAACTATGAATCACCGGCGAATGTGAATTTCAAAAATACCCCTCTAGCTCCACCTAATAATTACTCCCCAGAACTTATAACTCGTACTTTACACTGTATTCAGAGTGAGCCAGTAAAAAATTTAGTACATGATTAGCACCGGACTAACCATACAAAAATCGGTTAAGTCCGCCAATAATCCGCGCACTAAAGTTACTGCGCCCACTCTGAATACGACAGCGACAGTCGTATTCAGAATGAACTGTCAAATTTTAGTACGCGGACTACCTAGTACCGGTACAAAAGTGCTATTTAGTCCGGCGATAATCCCGTATTCTAAATAATCCGCCCACTCTGAACTACTGTTAGTATTGTTATGATATTACATTGCTCGCACATACTTTATCTTATAAAAGTTGTTGCATGAAACCTTAAAAATGATTAAAATATTTCAGAGCTGCTAGTCCCAGTTGTCACCTTAACTGGCGTTAACGCAACTTGGAAGTTCCGTAAAAAGTCAAACTCCATACAAGTTTTTACTAGATATTCTGTGGTGTCAAACTCGGACTTCCGATTTGTATGAAAACGTCGAGTCGGCGTAAACGGCAATGTCGACAATGTCGCAAATGGCACAGAACTTAACGCCCACTGCGCGCGCTCTTCAATTATCCATACATTCGAAAACACCAGTCGACGGTTCGGTGTAAACGCCAATTTAGGTGACAACTGAGACTACGGGCGCAGACAGCTTACTCACCGTCGGCGTAAATACGTCGACGTTGCCGTTTACGCTCTCCGAGCTCCGCGTTTACATGAAATCGGAAACTAAATCCGACTTTAACTTTTACAGCTTGAAGAAGTAAAACCACAGAAAAAGTAGTTTACATTTGTATGGGGTTTGACGTTTTTATAGTCCCTCATAGCTTATTTTGCGCATGGCTGAGGGCACCACTCTATTATGAGTTACCATATGAAAAAAAACCCCATTGATCGGGAAAATATTTACAGCCTGCTGCAAGAAAAAAAATGGGGAAATGAAAATTACTATTTTAGATCAATAATATTATTCAAAATATAACTTAATTAGATTTTTATCATTTAAAAAAAAAAGGGGTTTGTAGAAGTCGGGTTACTTAATACCGTGAGTTAATTTTTCTTGAATTCTATTATTAAAATAAACCCCAACGTCAATGTCGGAGGTTATAACTCTGATAAATGATATTTTTGCCATCTAATTTAGATTAGACTTTATATTTTTTTTTATTTCGTTATAATCTAAAGAGGAGTTTTAAACCACTAATACTACTACTAACCTTCCGCGGAAAACGGCGTGAAGGTATGTATGTATGGCTAACCTAAACCACAAACATATTATCTTCACAAACTAATAATTACTTACATACCCAAAAAAGACTTCAGCCTAAAATTAATAAGTAGTGGGTAATTTGCATTGTTATAATGGCAACACATCCCCGTAGCCGCTAAGATAAACGTTCAAGATGGCGACCGCTTAGTTCCGATTTTGGCCACGCGCAAAATAATCTATGTGGCGCTATACGTAACTTCGGAGTTCCGTAAACGCCAATTTAGATGAGACTGACCACTCTGAACACCAAGTCAAATTTTCTTAGGAACGACGAACGAATCCATGAAAACCGTAAAGTCCTTCTTTTTCCATCCTTGTATCCCTAATAATAGTAGTAGTTTCACGTACCTATCATCTGTGATCACGTTTCCTTATTAGACCAGTTATCTCCGCTGCTAATATAATTGAACATAATATAATATTAAAATAAACCATTGACCATGATGTAAAAATAGTATAATTGGCTGTTTGCTATTAGATAGTAAAAGCCGCCTCCTTTATTTATCATTGGGAGTTCATTCTTAAATTTCAGGGACTGTCTGACTGTACCTCAGACCTTGTTTGTTATTTTTAGCCAAATAAAACAGATTATGTTGCATTGAGGTCTAACGGGCTGAACCTATCAATTTGCTTTCCCTGAAATGGAAAAAAAAAACAAAATACAACGTTTTATTGTGCAAATATATTTAAACAGTTGGTACTCATTGCATATATTAAAATAAAAATAAAAATAATTTTAATTTTGGCGCTTTCATGTGTAATATTTAATCTAGATCAGCTCTTGATTTTGTAAGTATATGTTATGACTGGATACATTATTCTCCTTGTGTTGGTATGGTTTGATGACGCTAGGTTCTGGTAATCACTTCCGGTAGTTCCTATCAAGTAAGCTAGTTCTAAATGCAGATATGAAAGAATATTACAGTAAATAGTATTCATTGTATGTAATAAAAATACTATATTTTTTTTTATATTAATTATTGAAATATATCAGTAAAACGTACTAGTCTTAATTAAAAGTCAATCAAATATATTTCGGAATTTGCTATCTACAACAGAGCTACGATTAATTGTTGAATTATAGAAAATAATAATTAAAATATCATGCACCAAAATTGCTTATGGACAAAAATTGTGCTCTAATTATTCCTAATTAAATATATAAACGTGTTTTTGATGTTGAGTGATAAATTACCTTTTGAACAATTTATTTTCTATAAGGCAGACGATGTAGTGCCGTAATACGTTAGTAAGTTTATAACCGCAGTGCTACCAACAATTTAGCCGTCGCGCAGTGTGTGCTTGCAAAGGTGTCGGTGTATTTACTAGAATTTGTTGACAGACAGACTGTACCTAGAACGAAAAAGATCTCGGAAGTTTACTCGAATGCAGAAGTGTCAGAGCGGTCCCCACCCGCGCTGACCGCGTCACCGGGCAAGGCTCGGGGTATGCTCGCCAGATTGTGAGACTGGCCGAAATGAGCGAGGAGCCGGCAGACGGGGCCTGGGCGCCGGGCGCCGTCGTTTGGGTGAAGTTAGGCTCCTGCTGGTGGCCTGGAATCGTGGTGGACGCCTCCACGCTGCCACCTAATGCGCTTCGCAAGTTGCGAAAGACCCCGCTTGCCATAGTGCAATTTTTCCAGGAGGAGGCCTAGTACGTGTCGTTCTACTTCTAAGAAAGCTCGCTTGGCGCCTGCAAGTTTTTGAGATAGTTACTTTAACAAAAACTAGTTGTGTACGATACTTTTAGAAAGGTTTTCAAATGCGAGATGCTTGACACTGTCCAGAAAATCAAAGATTATCGAATTATTTACAAAGCTCACAGAATTGTATCATTTGGTAATTTAACCAGAACATAGGTAAATTGGGCCAAATGCCTTGTACCGTATTTACAAAACATGGTATCTAGATCGTGAATGTTGTGAATAGGTACATAAAAGTATCAAAATTCACTCATGATCGCTTATATGTAGTGCACTATTGTTACTGCCCTCGATACAACATGATTGATAGGCAATGACTAGACCATAAATAAATGTGAAACTATACGTACAGCTACTTAATAATACGCACGTCAGCAGACATATGTACAGTCTAAGCCCCGCTTGCACGAAGAGACAGCTGAGTTAATCAATGATCAAACACGTCACTTTTAGTGATTCGCATGAAGTTCCTTCCATACTGTCCATACAAAGTGTCGTGTTTAATCATACTTTGATGTTGATATTGATTTTTTGTCCTTTCTACAAACAAAGGTTAATTATGTATGGTATATGTAGGTTCCGTTAGTGCGTTCATAAAGCCGTGAGCGACGCCGATTTATAAAAAAAAATTCACGAATAAAGTATGTTGTACAGTTTGCGCATAACATGAAGGCGCCCCTAAAACTAGATCGTGTACTCTATGCACTTCTTAAGAACGGCCCGTAAGCTATGCTCCCCATACAAACGTAGTTCACTAATAATTTGGAAACCGCTATTCCAATTAAATTGATATTTAATATCTAATATCAGGTAACAACTATCTGTGTCCGCATGCTTTTGTTTTTTTGAAAAATCCAAACCGAACGAAATGAAAGCAAAAAGAAAATCTTCATACGAATTTTGTTTTCTCTATGGTTTGACCCAGAATACATTTACCGAAAAAACAAAGGCATGCAGACACAGATATTTGTAGCCTAATATTAGATACCAAATATCAAGTAAGTTGGAACATTGGTTTTCAAATGATTAGTAAACTACGTTTGTATGGGAGGCGACATTTTTAGGTGCTTACGGGCCGACCTTAAGAGAATAATGAGGTAAAAAGGTCCATACAATGGCTCGTGCCTGCTTCTTTAGTCAAATTGCGAAATATGTTTTTGATATTTTACACATGATTAAACCTACTGCGACAGCTACGTCTGTACATTTTTGTTTTTTTTGATAAACTACTTCAAAAATTTGAATACAAATACAAAAACGTGTATTTAGTGGATACAAGTGAAGTTATCAAAAAAGACCAAAATGTTTAGACACAGCTTTCGGTTGATTTATTTAAATTCGCAAAATTTCAGCAACATATTTCTTAATTTGACTGAGGAAACAGGCACGAGCCATTGTATGAAACTTGATCACCTCATTATTCTCTTAAGTCTTATGAGCGTTTTTAGGGTTCCGTACCCAAACGGTGCCAACGGAACCCTATTACTAAGCCTCTGCTGTCCGTCTGCCCGTCCGTCACAGGGCTGTATCTCATGAACCGTAATAGGTAGGAAGCTCAAATTTTCACAGAGTGTATTTATGTTGCTGCTATAACAACAAATAGGTCAAATAAAAAAAAAATCAAAGCTAAAGGGGGATTACATACAAAAACGTGATTTTTTTGTTTTAAATCTTGTACGATAGTATGGAACCCTTTGTGTGCGAGTACAACGGCACTTGGCCGGTTTTTTGTTATAGCACATAAAAGTACAGTGTGTACAATTTGTTCTTCATGATATTAAAGAAAATATTTGTAATGGCAAGTGGCAGCTAAGTAGAACCGATTTTTATTTCGTATTGCTTTTAGGATTGGCTTACACAGTTGGAAGGTTGCGCTCCACCCCATGGTTCAAGTTTTCTGCCGAAACCTTTACTAATCCATCGTAAATCCATATATCCTAATAGTTATGTCCTTCTGGATGACGCAGCAGATTTGTGACAGTTTCTTTATTGTTTGCAGCGAATTTGTGCGGAACGAGAGCTGCATCTTCGACTACCGGTGTGACCGCAAGGATGAGTTCATCAAAAAGGGCCTGGGTGAGTTGTTTTGTCACAATAATTCCTACCAAGGAATGTGACATGTATATATGTATAATCGACCGTGAATACCCGCGAATGGTATGTTTTGCTGGTTCGGGTCCAGCCTTGCAGTATATTCGTAAAGTAGTTCTTTTTACTGGGCTCTTTCTTCAATTAATGTGTACTTGCTTCACGGTCGATTATACATACATACATGTCACATTCCTTGGAATAAGCGACGTACCTGCTTAGTACGAAAAAGTATATTTACTTAATTCCTACCAACTCCCCAAGCCTGGTAGAATCGGAAAGTGGATTTACTAATATTTCCACGAATCAGAGACCTGAGTCTGAGTTCTCACCTAAATTGGCGTTTACGGAACTTCCAAGTTATGTAAAAACGTCAAACCCATACAAATTTTACTATATTCTGTCTTTACTTCTTCGACCTGTCAAAATCAAACTCGTACTGCGGATTTGTATGGAAACAAGGAGTCGGCGCAAGTGGCAACGTCAACGTATTTATGGCGACGATATGTCATCTGTCCAATCAAACTCAGACTCGTAGATGTTAGTTAACTTAATGCCCGAATGTATGAAACTTATACATACATTCTTAGAGTAGACTTAATATAATTGAACAAGTGTTAGTTTCATCTAATGGGCCACCATATTGCCTTGAGGCAATCTCTTCCTGGCCACCCATTAGATTTAACAACATAATTTAGGTAGGTGAATAAGTGAAGTAAGCATTAACTTAAGATTAAAACATGCGACAATTTAAAACTAAAAGAAACATAATTTTAACAAACATCATAAATCATAAATCAGGCATACAAGGAGCGAGCAGATCAAAAATAGACACCAAACGAAGGCAACAACTAGATCGATATTGAGGTAGGTCAGATATAACCCTTGAGATAGTACTTTTTTAAGCGAACTTTGAAAATATATAAGGTTTCAGAGTCGCGTATGTCAGACGGTAATTCGTTCTTACCACGACAGACAGTACAATAAAGACAGAATATAGTAAAATTTGTATGGGTTTGACGTTTTTACATAACTTGGAAGTTACGTTTACTCTTTTCTTCTGTGGGATATTCTCCTGTTTGAAGTTGCCATGCGAAATATTAGTAAAGAAAATAATAAATAATAAAATGTATTTATACAATTTATTTTAATCCAGGTTTTTAAATTGATTCCTTTATTTAGATGAATGTATGTGAACCACGGAGGTGGGAGGTAGAGAGATGTTAGCTCACATTACCATGAGCGCAGTGTCTCAAGTGCGTGGGGAAGTGTGGGGGGGGAACATTTCATGGTAGCGTCATGCACCGCCAATTTTCGCTAAATCCATCTACCAGTAGAACCGGAAATTTTATTAATGATATTGTCAATGGGTTGTTAATGGTTCCAAGACTTAATATAGATGGCGGGTTTTTAATTTTACTGTTACTTTTCTCAATAAAAAAACCATTCACAACTTAAATCTATGCTTTCCTACAGGTTTAAATAATATATTTTTTTATATTTAAAAAAATATGCATAATGAGATTGACATTTCTAACCATACGAATTAAATCATCGTGCGCTATCTGTCGGTAACACCGTCAGCCAGACGCTAAGCCACGCCTTCTTATCACGTGGGATGTGACGTAGGGCCCCAGTTCGTGGGCACGCACCCAATTTGCTTAGACCTACCTCTCCTCCATGATGTGAACACGCTCTTGAATTTGTTAATTTTCACGGACGTTAAAGACATTGATAAAAATAAATTATCCAAGTGTCCTGATCATCCAAGCTAAAGCTTGTTACATTAGCCCATAATTGAGATTCTACAGACCTATTAATGCAATGAAAATTAAAATGGCTATTGTCTGAAACTGATCGCAGAAAGTCCTCTCCGAAAGGAAAAAAATAGGTCATCAATGGGATATAGTTTGATATTGTGATACATTGAAATGTTAAAATGTTATCAAGGTAAACAAGAATTGAAAAAATTGTCAAAGTAACAATAAAAAACCCTATGTGTTCCCCAATTAGTTCAATGTAGTAGTGAATAAAGGAAAGGTTCTAGCATAGCACCAAATCCCTTCCAGAATGCGGTGTGTTCAGCTAATACCGTGAGAGTTGGTATGGTATTAGGCATCCATGCCCAGTTACATAAAAAAAAAAACAAAAAAGTATGAGGCAATTGTTACAGTGTGGTAACTGAGCTAGTGCTTAGCTAGAGGAACATACCGTTACTTGAATTTTGTAAAGTTTACGAAAGCTTCTTTGTCTATTGTCCACTTTTATTATGGAAAACGATCAATACAACCTATGGTCTGAAGAATATGCCATCAAAATGTACAAATTCGAATTATTTTGTTTTCACAACAAAACACCCAAATTCTACCATGACAGTGTCAGTTTGCAAGCTTGTAACCCTCATGTTAGCCTGCAAACCGTTTATATCATAGTGCTAAAAGCTTGAAGTAAGTAACTACCAACTAAATTCTCAATCTTATGGTTTTTAGGGTTCCGTACCCAAAGGGTTCTATCGGAACCCTATTAATAAGCCTCTGTTGTCCGTCTGTCCGTCCGTCCGTCCGTCTGTCACAGGGCTGTATCTTAAGAACCGCAATAGGTAGGCAGCTGAAATTTTCACAGATTGTTTATTAATTTTGCTGCTATAACAAATAGGTAAAATTTAAAAATAATAAAAATTAAAGGGGGCTCCCATCCAAAACACCTGATTTTTTTTTTGTTAAATCTTGTACGATGGTACAGAACCCTTCGTGTGCGAGTCCGACTCGCACTTAACTGGTTTTTCGGAATATTTTTTTAGTACAACCGATTCTTTAAATATCTAAATATTTTTTTTAATAAAAAGTACACATAATACTGGGAAATAGCCTAAAACTTCACGATGTATCACCACGGGGGAGGTTAGTCTAAATTTCGCGTGATTAAATCATTTCGCCCACACGGGTTGCTGTAATTTAGCCCCGTTTGATCAATTTACATAAATCCACAATGATACCCGACGGTTTTCAGACGTGTACCGTGCCAAGCACGGCCACATGGAGAAGTTCCCCGAGGACGTGATCCGCGCCGAGGAGCTGACCGGCGGCGACGTGGAGATCCTCACGCGCGACCGCTTCCAGGAGGTGAAGAAGGAGAGCTACAAAGGGATATTCGGCGATGCGGCGCGCCGTACGCCCGGCACGGGCCAGAGAGGTATTTAATGCCCTTCAGATAATTGTGATAATATGGTACTTTTGAGATTACCACGGTCGTTAGACATGTTTGAATCGCAGCGGTCGTCTGCTGCGTACGAACGTGGCGGATGCCTCCTTGACAATGGGCTGAATGATTAGGTCGAAACGTCGGAGAATGTCTCTTCCTGCCGCGTGAAAAGCCTTAACATTTTTCAAGTTGTGATAATGTTGCGACATGCTAGATGTCCGGCATGGTCTTTACAAATAAACTGTTGTCATGAACTGTTGCAGATCACATGAATTGTTGATTCTCGTCAATTCATATGATTTTAGCGTTTTTACCTATGATTCTAAATACTTTTGTAAAATTAGACTAAGTGAACGTTGAAAATAAAACCAGCAGAGTTTCTTGCCAGTTCTTCTTCGCTGGGATTGCCGAACTGGCTAATGATAATATGACAAATCCGAGTGTCACATCACAGTGTTACTGTCTATGAATGATGAATAAACAATAAAACAAAAAAAACATAAAACTCTCGTAGGGAAAGCGCAGCGCAATAAGGTTTGCTTTGACTCCTACCAACCTTACAACAGTGAGCATGGTAGGATGAGTGTAGAAATAGAAACTCACGAGTTAGTGGAAAACATCTGTAGTTTGTTTGCTAACCAATTCGAGACTCGCAACATCGAATATTCCCACTAAATAGCGTCTTGTCTTATCCTGACATTGTCTTAGATTAGACTGTCGTAAAGTTATCTTGTCCATTGGCCAAGGCATAATTTTGCACGCCGACTTCAAGTTAACTTTTTTTTATGTAACTGGACATGGATGGCTAATACCGAACTGATCGTCCGATATTAGCCTAACACACCACATGGGAACTAGGTGCCATGCCAGGACCTTCGTTATATTGCTTGGCTACATTGAACTGGATTGAAAACACGGACAATTTTCATTGCCGCTTCGACCATCGTTCATTTATTAATGATTAACTCTTCTACCACCTAGTAAGTAACAAAGGGGACCTACAGTTTTACTTGGAATCCGAACCACGGCCAGCCTCAACGGTTGAAAATGGTCACCCATCCAGAATCTAACCGCGCTCAGAGGTGCTTCCCCGGCTTATCCATTTGCAAGGCGTCGCACACTGAGCTACGGAGGCTGACAACATAACATAGCAAAATTCTATTCTGGGCCTACCCCTAGATTTTAATTTTTTTTTTTATTTACTCGAGAAAGCTTGATTCTAAATCCATATTTATTTTAAATATCTGTATTTTACAGTAAAAAAATCTAAAATTAAAGCAATAAGCATAGGGCATTTATTTTACAATGTTTATTTGTCAATATTTTCCAATCGAAAATAAATATTAAGAAAATAAAAACATACAAACGTAGGTCTCAACAATATATTTTTGAATCCAAAATATCAAATACCTAGTAAAAAATTTAGAGTTATGGAGAATTGATAGGGGGTATTGACTGTCTTAAGTGTCGTCGGAACTCGAGGAAATCCAAGCAAACTGGAACGACGAGCTGCCGACTCTGTATTTAAAAGTGGCTACGCCTACTAGAAGTAGTAGGCTAGTTTAAGTTGCTTTTTTTTTTTTTTTATGCGACCTGACATGGATGGCTAATACCACACAACTACCTTTATGATATTAGCCCAATACACCACATTCCCGAAGGAATTAGGTGCCATGCCAGGACCTTCCCTTTATGAGCACGGCTACATTGAATTGGATGGAAAACACGGACAATTTTTCATTGCCGCTTCGACCATCTTTTCATCCAATGCGATGGTACCAACCCGGGCGGGCTTAAACCCTACCACCTAGTAGGGGAAGGGGACCTACAGTTTTACATGGACTCCGAACCATGGAGCAGCTCGCATTCGTGACGAAATGCACTTATCTAACTCGGTAAGAGAAAGACAGTGGTGCATGTCGGTATTGAACCCAGGCCTCTGGTACGCTAGGCCAGTCCCCGCGCCACTAGGCTACGAGCCGCTCCATCCTTCCATGCTCGCTGTCTCGTATGCCATGATTGTTATGGCAACACAGGCATCGGGGGAGTGCACGGTGTTGTCCGCAGTGCAATGTTGGCTGCCTCGAATGGATAAACCGTAAATAAAAAAGATTATTGTCTTTGTGATAATAATTATGTTTGGTGTTCAGTGGGACAAACACAATCTCAAAATTGTTTAACGACTTTACTATTATTATCTATCAATTTGAGTTTCGGCGACACCTACATTTGAAGCAATGTAATCAGATTTTGATAATAATCTGAAAACATTTTTGGTCGTGACATTTCCGCCGAATGGCAGGATTCGAACCTGCGACTTTTGGATTAGATGCCTACTGTATGTGCATAGATTCTGGGCATAGACAAAGGATAGTAGGGATAGACCGCTAACTTCATACGACGTCCAAAACTCGCTATATACTTCTTATTTTGCTGTTAGTATGATATTTCAAACCAGCGCCATCTCCCGTCAATGTCAGAACAATTTACAACATTTTGAAACTAAGCTTCGTTCAAAATTTCGCCTAGGCAGGCATGGTGATAATGTTACATTTTAACAACAAATTAAGTAATGTCATTGTAATAAAAAAAAAGAAACTCATTGGTTTGTATTTAATACGTTTTGAAATGTGAATTTCAGATATCCAACATAGTTTTGGCTGAATTATCCATTAAACTTCATCTAACAATACACAAATGCACACACATATTTCATTTTATGTATTTTATTTCACGCAAGGTACGTGGGTACCGGTAGGTGGGAACCACACATCTATAATGTCCCAGGAATTATTAGATAGATTTTTAGGAAGATAGAATAGATTTTTCTAAAATTTCTGACTTTTGGGTCGTCTTACCTATAGCGTGGATTGCTTTATATTTAGCTCTAGGAGCCCTCTGGTCACAGTCAATCAGTCAGTCAGTCAACGTGCCTCCCGGCCCTCAGCGGTACGGAACCACTGCTTTCCTCCGACGCATTTGATGTCGTCGTCCTACCTGGGGGTTGGTCTTCTCACGCTCCGTTTTCCTGTCCACGGCCACCAGTGCAGGACACGGTTACTCCAACGGTTGTCGTCTCTTCGGCTGACGTGACCAGCCCACTGCCATTTGAGCTTAGCCACCCCGTGTGCAAAATCTGAATTTGGTACGTCAGCGGATTGCCTCGTTACGCACCATATCCTGTAGCAATATTCCCAGCATGGCTTGCTCACATCTGGTCACACCGCCCAACTAAAGCAGCACAATAAATCACTTAATTTTGGAAAGCTTTTTTCAACAGTGCTACGGTAAATATGTGTGTTGCAGTAATATGTCAATTGTTATTATTTATTTATTTAGTATTAAGGATATATAAGGTATATTGCATTTTTCCTGGTAAAAATATAATAATTCAGTCTTGACAATGTTACTGCAACACAATTTATTTCTTAAAATTAAATTCAATATTTTTTTTTAATAATAATATTCTCTGTTTCCTGTTAATTTCAGGGCGGCCCAGCAAATCCAAACAGTCTACACCCAAGGTTGCTTCGACACCTATTCGGAAGGTAGCAAGTTGAAAAAGTTTATTACTTTCTGATTCAGATTGAAGTGTTCACTAGCAGAATACCACACTGACATAGCTGCCTTTATTGGTTATATCAATCTAAGTTAATTAAATGCAAAATTCGAATTTACTTCAATGTCAATAAAAAAAAGAATGCTTGATGATCACTTACAATACAATGTCTTTGCTGTCAACAGACACAATCAAAACATGTTAACAACAACTGACATCTTCATTGCAGGTGAATCGTGCGTCAAGTAACTACAAGGCACATATCCTGGTACAACGTCCGTCGGCGACACCTGATCGTGCACCAGCAACCGTTGCTAGCCCAGCTGCCTCTCCTGCACTCGCTACCGCCTCTCCTGCCACGTCCTCCACCCCCGATCTTGCCACCCCTTCAGCCTCCAACCCTTTGACCTCTACCCCTTCAGCCTCCACTCCATCACCCTCCACTCCAGCAGCCTCCACCCCTGGCCTCTACACATGCCACGCCTGCCCGTTCTCCTCCACGAGGCTAAATGTTATGATAATGCATACAAAGACGCATAGCGTCACATTCACCCCCTATGTACCTACGCTCAAGAAGAAACCTGTAAAATCACCTAAATCTTCCAAAAAGGCCGTTCCACGAATGGTTGAGAGTAAATCTAAGAAGTCACAATCGTCTAACGCAAAAGCGACCAAACGGATGGCGGATGGAAATACAGCAGTTGAACCAAAGAAAGCAAAATCAGTTGTGGAGATTAAAAATACTCTTCTTGCTGATTGGGAGGATGGCGATGATAGCTCGATGGATGCACCGCTGTCTTCAGTTGCCATAGGAGATAGACCTGAATCAAAAGAGTCTTGTGATGAGGCCGAAATAACTGATGAAACTAAAGGTCTTTTTGTAGAATCCAATTGCGCAAAAGACGTAACCGAAGGTGAAAAAGACCTTAATGAGATTACCGAACATATGGAAGAGATCGCTAATGATAATGAAGAAGCTGGGAAAGATATTGATGAAATTGCGAAAGAGTCAACTGATTCACCAGAAAAGGCTTCCTGCTTTGATTTTCAAGAAGACGAGGAGTTGCCGGTAGACAGCGCACGAAAAATGACCAGAGTAAAAAAGACGGAAGCTCGTAAAGTCGAGACTGAACCCGATACCAGTGAAGATGTTGCTAGGGAAGTTGCTGAGCTTCTGGAAAAAACAACTTTACCTGAACTTCCAACTGCTCCTTCTTCTATCAAATTCCAGGAAAATTTTCCGGAAGTCGAGAAGGCCAAGTCGCCCGATAAACCTGAAGAAACTCCTCTGCCAGAAGCACCGCTACACAAGGTCATCTTTAAAACAAAGACGTTTTTTCGGAGTCGACATTCCAGGAGCCAGGATGCAATAGAAAAATATGTTGCTGAGCAACTAACTTCAGTGGGTCTGGATGCAGAAGTGGACGCAGGGACCTCAGACACGGCTCCCTCCCCACCGGCTGCCCCATCACCTCCCCCGGCTCCTCATGTTGACACAGTAAAGTCGGCACGACTTGCTCCCAAAATTCAGCTTAAAAAAATGAAAGCCGAAGCCCAATTAAGAGAAAAACTAAACGAATCTCCGCTGAGCAAAGATAGTGACTCATTGGATATCATAAGAGGTGATGATCAAAACTCTGAATTAGAAATCGAGGCAATCGAAACATGTCCAGAAACAAATACAAATACCCAAGAACGAGATGAACTCAATGAATCTCCACAATTTAAAGAGATTGATTTCCTAACTGAACCATTAAAGGGTGATCATTGGAAGCCAGAAATAAAGTCGGTGCCTATTGCTCATTCACATTCTGAAGTCAACGAGTCTACTTCATCCATTAATGAAGAGGATGATCAGAAGTCTCATGGGAAAAAATCACCAGAAATGGAATGCCATTTGGGTGTCGATAAACATTTAGTGGACATCGATCCAATATCTGCCAAAGACGAGCAAGATATCGTTACTGAAAAGTCTGAAGATATGGTTGAAGACATCACAGTTTCGGTTGATCAAACTGAAATAGAGTTGGTTCATGAAAAGCATAGTGAGAGCACAGCATCGGCCGTTGATGCTCTTCTTAGTGTTTCGAAGGATGTAGACAGATTGACCAAACATATTGGCGAAGATCCTCCTGAAGATCTGTTCGAAGAGGATTCTAAGTGTGATGATAGCACTGAACAGCTCAATGGTGTCGAACTTGAACCTAACAGTATAAATTTAAATAGCAAATCTGAAATGAACAAAACCTTCACTGAGTCCAGTCAATGTATTGAAATTAAGCTGGACAAAGAGTTGCCTGATGATGAAGAAACTAAAGTTACTCCCACATCTGAAAAAGATTACCAAAATACGGAAGTAGAAGGTCCAAATATGAATGCTGTTGAAGAGAGCACTATTCTTAGTAAGATTTTAATAGGTGAAAGTCAAATTCCTAACAAGATCTTGGCAGATGAAAGCTATTTGTTGAATAAGCACAGCAGCCCAAATACTGCCAATCAAATGTTTTTAACAAACTTTTCACTTGATACAGAAATTCTTACAGAAAAAGAAAAAATACATGAATTGACAAATCAAGAGATTGCATCGCAGCCAAGTACCCCAATAATCCAAACTATTGTTAAGGATATACCAATCGCAATATTGGAAAGTGTAACTGCACCAGTGGTGGAAATACCACAAACATTCACTAAAGATGTACCCATGGAAATCCCAGAGAGCGTGACAGAGTCTGATCTTCAAATAGCGCAAACATTGATCAGTCTACCCGGCACGGCTTTAGGTTTGAAAAATGACAGTATTTTGATACAGCAACCAAAAAATGAACAAAGCTTGCAACATGATAGTTTTTCTTTGAATAACCAAAATTTGGATATAACTCCACAGCTAAAGCAAGATAAAGTTGAATTTAAACATACTTTTACTGAAACAAGATTTGAAAAAAATCAGCTCTGTCCTGAAAACATTATGGATTATAGTGAGACAGAAGCTGAAAAAAATCTTAACTTTAATGCTGCACAATCACTTGTAGAAATGTCCAAGAGTGTGGATCATGTTACAACCAATGATCTTAATTTAGAGGAAAAGGCCAAAACTAATGATAACAAAATCTGTCGAAATAATCATCTACCTGAAAACCTTACAGTTGAAACAGAGATGGCTTTTCTTACTAATACAGATATCTCTGAACCTGCCTTGTCGAAGGATATGTTCGAAATAACTCCCACAAATGTAAAGTATGAAAGTACTTCCTCCAAACTCCTGCAGATTCTTGAAGAGCCACCCAGAGCAAAACCATTGGTTAGAATGATTTCCCCAAAAGGAGTAACCATGCCTAAGGATAAAATTCTCAACTTCGATGTAAATAAAACATCCCCAAGTAAAATTTCCATGGCTTCGCCACAAAAACAGAAAATCATTATAAGACGTACTGCACCGCCACCCAAAACTGCACTGAGTACATTAGTAGAGACCTCTCAGGATAAAATAGTTCTGTCGCGTTCCACCAAGGCACCCACCAAGGACGGTGTTTCCACCTACACTATAGAGACCACACCTGACCATAAACCAGAAGCTGGCAAGATCTTGATTCAGCAAAAAGTGAGGAAGATTACACGGTCTCCTCCAAGGCTACTGCAGAAGGTCAAACCTTCAACAACATTCATAACTTCCACTGGAACGCTCATACAGCAAAGTAGCAATGTGTTGGGTACAGACTTAAGACCTCAGAAGACATTTATAACGGGAACTCTTGTACAACAAAATTCTAGTGTCTCAAGTACAGACTTAAAACCTCAGAACACAATCATAACAGGTACTCTCGTTCAGCAAAAAGTTGGTGTCTCGAGCACGGAGTTAAAGCCTCAGAATACAATCATAACAGGCGCTGTCATGCAGCAAAAACTTGCTGTATCGAGCACTGATTTCAAACCCCAAAGCACATTCATTACAGGTAATCTCATGAAGCACAATCCTAATGTGTCAAGTTCTGATATGAAGAACCAAAAAACATCAGTTAGTTCAGTTAAACACCACAGTCCCACTAGTGACATAAAACTTCAAAAGACATTGACAGCAGGCAATGTCATGCAGCAGAGTCCCACTGTGTCAAGTACAGAGTTAAAGCCTCAGACTTCATCGATCACTTCCAGTGTCAACGTAGTGCAGCAAAAACAGCGTGTAGAAGATGTTTTTGACATAAATTCTATGCCCATTGTATTATCAGATGATATTTTGACCGCTGAGAGCATTGAGAAAATGCCAATAGTCATGACTGACAGTACACCTGAAAAATTGACATCAACGAATAAACAGTTTGTCAAGCCAACTGTGAAACCCATCCTGAAACCCATCGTGCCAGAAGTGGAAAAGAAGACCTTAAAACCTGTCATTAATAAGCCAGAATCTTTATCAAAAACAATTCTCATGACACCTGTACAAGAAAAATCAGCAACTCCAAATATCTTATCGAAATCCCCAAAAATGAGAGGTAAACCTATGCTACTCTTTGATAAGGTTACAGGGCAGCAAAAGATAATAGTAACTAACACCGATCCTAATTCTAAAGACATTAAAGTATCTGGAGCAACCCATACTGTTCCTCAGGCAACTGGAAAAACAGAAAAGTTCATTATACTTCCGGCCAATGCAGCACCGCGGCCCGGCAGAACGCAAAAGATTGTCATTGGGCCTCAACAGGGAAAGACGCAAATTCTAGTCTCAACCAAACCTGCAGAATCTTCAACTGCAAATACTATTATCAACAAGCCAGTCTCAGCAAAACCATCTGCTCCAGAATTAGTAAATCCTGGTGGAACCGTTATGATAATTACCAACGCTCAGGGAGGGCAGTCTAGGATTGTTTTAACACCGGAACATGAAAAGATGCTTTTCCCCAATAAATCGCTCCATGCCCCTCCTCAAAAATTTACTCCACGTTCTATAGCACCGAACTCGGTAATCGCATCTAAACAGCAAATTATAGTCACATCAGTTGCTGCACCAATCGTCAAAACAATTTCAAAGCCTCAACCCCGTATCATATCCAAACAGAAACAACAGCAGCACACCATTATTACTTCAAAAGGACATGTGATAGTCCCGGGAGGAAGCAAGCCAGCGTCGACGATCGCACGTTCTACAGGCATGGAAATTCGGCCAGCAACTACTATGAGGACATTTGCCCCCGCCGCATCCAAAATTATCCGGACCCCTGCACCGGCGCAGCAACAGCCCAAAGAGCCCGTTATCATACTCCAACAGAAGTCTGGATCTGTCATGCAGCTGACAGCAGCACAATTTGAACATCTGCAAAGGACAGGGCAGATAGTTCAGAGAAGTCCTGTCGCAAAGACAGCTGCAAAACCGATGGTGCAGAAGCAAATGATGCTTGTTCCGACAAAAGAGACCCCTCCACCGCGCCTCATCCAGAAGCAAAAAGCCAAATTGGGGAGGCCTGCAACTTCTTCACCTGCCCCTAAAAAGCCTAAACTGCAAGAGCGGCTTGCACCGGTATCTGAAATTGCCGCTTCACCTCTTATGCCTACAGTTTCGACTGTAGCGCCCCCCTCAGCCCCAGTGGCGCCACCATTAGCGCCCCCCCTGGCGCCCCAAGTGGCGCCAGTGCCCCTTGCAACGGTAAGCTCCCTCGAATCGCAACAAAACAATTTTGCTGATCTGGACAACTTGGAGGAACTTCTTCCGTCGACTGCGATAGCTCGCCCGGCGCCCGATGTCCCTCCCCCACCACCCGCGCTCCCTCCCCCGCCGCCAGAGCCGCAGCAGCTTCCTATATCGGACAATCAACTGCTGGCTGTCCCCGGGGAGAACTTTGGAGGACCACCCAACTCATTTTATCTCTGCATAGAAGAGAACGGTACGTTGACACCGATCGACAACCGTCCTCTGGTATTGGAAAACAACCAATTGGTTCCTATGGCAATAGAAGATCCGGGTATGATGCTAGGCCTCGTCGGAGGTGAGGGGCAACTAGTGTTAGGAGAAGCAGTGCCCGAGTCCCCTCAGCCAGAAAGGCGGGATATTTTGGCCGCTGCGCTGGCGAATACGGATGTATTCCGACCAGAAGTACCTCGGGAAGATCTAGCTCCTGACTTCCGGGACCTCAATGCAAGTGTGTCGGTCCACAGCCGTGTCTCTGAGACGAGTATAACTCTGAACCAGCCTATTATGACTCCCTTGGAAGTGCCCACTCATGCAGATGAACAGCCTGCAATGGCCACGAGCATCGAAGACGGCCTCGCGGTGATAGGGGTGACGACGCCAAACATTCCGACCTCGCTCGAGCTCCCAATAACTGTGACGAATCCTCGTATAGCTCCCAAGACTACCAACCCGCTGAGCGTGTCTTGTTCTTCCACCTATCACTCCACCGGCCCGCTACCTTCGCCTGGTAATCTGTCCGAATATGTTTCACACGCCGTTGAGCAAGGCCCGATATCCATGCCTCTTCTCACTGAAGAAGAAGATAACATTGGTAAATCAATGCCAATTCTAACAGATGATATGTCTATGGAGAATATAGCTTCTTCTGTGGAGCTTACGGCTTCGTCAGTCGAGTCTGTAGTGGACTCGGGTGCCGAGCAGGATGAAGAAGGCTCCCAGTGGTCTAGGAAACTCCTCACTCCCTGCTCCGATACCTCGGAAGGCTCTGTCGAAATTCCCATACAGCAGGCTCTACAGTTGAGCGCTAGCGACTTGCCAACGCACAACGGTCGGCCGCACGACAGCTAAGCTCTAGTCATTATTACTGCGGTTGAGTCACGGCCAGTTTAAACAGCTTGACATTTCCTGACGCAGCGTAGTCTTATTGTTATGTTTCCTAATTGTAACGACATATGTCATGCTGCAAAAAATGGGATTCGAGTTTGCTGTGAGTGGAACCTTACCTGAATACCTGGAATTACTCTAACGTTAATTCTTGAAATTTATGAAGTCTTTTGTGCAGTAATTTTTTTCTACATTAATCGGATATTTAAGAAGTTATACGAAATAATTTATTACCATCCATTACCATCCATACCTTCACCCCCCATTGTGAAACAGTCATGAGGTATTTTAAGACACATGGTATTTGTGCTTTGTGTGAATATAATTACCTATGAACGTAGATCTACATCGCAAACTGGTAAGCATTGAGAATGCTGTGACGTATTTTAATTTGTTGTGGTGACTTCTGCTATTCATGTGGCTTCTCAGAACTACGCCTATGGACTATTTTATATTTTTCGTTCCTGGTGTTGCAGTTTTTTTTTCTTTCAAACCGTTTTTAATGTTTAATTATATCGATATCTCGTTGTTAGATTCATGTGAGTGTTTTTTTTTTCGACACTATTATTACACATTATTATTTAATCAGTAATAATTAATATTACGATTGTAAATTTAAAAAGAATTACGATATTGTTAAAACATACTTGTAATATATAATGTTTAGGTACATAATATTTTTTTATTATGATGTATTGTAGGTAGTTAAGGGATAAATGGAAGATCACTGTCCGAATTTAAGCTATATTTGTGTACTTTATCTAAAATTTTATTCGATTGAAAAAAAAACATTGTGATCATCGCTTTTCTCGCAAATGTTTTAGTTCTACGAATACATCTATGAATAAATATACAGAAAATATGACAGAACTACCAAACATGCACCAATACTGATACGGTGTGAGTAATGGTTGTTAAAAGTGAAATTGTCTATGTACTGTGTACAAATCAGGGAATAATTTGAATTGAATGAAATTATTGGCAATTCTCCTTTTCGATTAGCAAAAACCAAACAAATATGGGACTTTCAAGCAATCTAAAAGCTTAAAAATCTTGATTCGTCTAACCACATTATACACGGGAGACTGGTGATCTTACGTCTATTCCGTAGAAAACAATGTCGCCAATGACTGAATCACACTTGTTTGGAAAATGTTACGACTTTTCACGCGGCGGGAGGAGACATTCTCCGACGTTTCGAGCTGATCGTTCAGCTCGAGAATGTCTCCTCCCGCCGCGTGAGAAGCCCGAATAGTTTATATAATATTTTTCGAACATGTGTAACAACCGCGGTAATCTCAAAGTTTGTTTCTTTGTTTTCAACGGTTCCTTTGAAAATACTTATGTGTGCTTCAATATTGACAAGGCATGTCAAATCACACGAGTTTTTATCAACTAATCACTGTTGGAAAACTTACGCGGGCTTAACTATAATATGTAATTTGACGGCTTACCGTGTGAGGAGCTGAGCAGCTGCTCGACGTTTCGGAGCCTGACATGACCTCCATCTTCAGGAGTACGCGCCTGTCGGAACGGAGGTAGGCACGATTATGTACGTACCTGCCGCGAAGGAGGTAGGCACGATACTGTACGTGCCTGTTGCGACGGAGGTAGGCACGGTAGTGTACGTGTGTACGTGCCTGTCGAGACGGAGGTAGGTACAATACTATACGTGCCTGTCGCGACGGAGGTAGGCACGATTCTGTACGTGCCTGTCGTGACGGAGGTAGACATGTAACTGTACGTGCCTGTTGCGACGGAGCTCCTCACACGCACAATAAGCCATCAAACTAAATATTTCAACTATTTGTTAAAAGACTAACAAGTGTGATCCAGTTATAACCAGAATAGGAGCATTGTCGTCTCTGTGGACTTACATAGAATGATGGGCCTTCGTAATAGGTAACTTGTATTGCAAGTGTTTGATTTTTATAATGCACCGCATTTCTGATGCCAAAGCGATCTACTGGATTCAGCTCAGAACTGCATGAAATTGCACACATTTTTAAGCGCATTGCAGCATTAAATCTTATTCACCGATCGCATTCATGTGACAGGACAGGATTGGCGTGACGTGACGCTCTGGGAGTGTAACTTTGACGTGAATCATAATTTGTGAAAGACTTGTGTTTGGGACAGAGGTCACATTTGTTTTGTTTGGTTGTAGTAAGTACAAGTTACATGAAATGTATGTATCTAGTTATAATTATGTGTAGTTTTATGGATTAAAGTAAAACATAATCGAGAAATGTGTTTTCTTGAGTCCTTTTTTGAGCATTGACGTATAAAATATAGCTGGAATGCGGTGAAGGAAAATTTTGTGGTTATGTTAGTCGGAATGAAAGGTTTGGGATCTTCATCTGTATACCTAAAACATGGAGGCACATGTTTGTGATTAGTTAACTAGTCAGAGCTGTCAAACAGAATATTTTCGGGAGCTAGAAATTTGCTCATTGAATATGCAGTATGCATGTACAGTTCTTATTTGACTAGTAAAATGATTATATTACTGATTTTTTTATGTAACTGAACATTAATTGTTAATAATGCCACAACCACCGTCATATTAGCCAGTCACAGCGCATTTCCGGAATTAGGTGCCATGCCAGGAGCTTCCCTTTATGACGTGTAGATTTCGTGGTCTATGGGCTAGGAGACTTGCCTTTCAATCTTTCCACTTTCTTTTTCTGAGTTGAAAAAGTTCATTTCGTTACGAATGTGAGTTGTTCCATGGTTCGGAAACCATGTAAAACTGTAGGTCCCCTTCCCCTACTAGTAGGTGGTAGGGTTAAGCCTGCCCGCGTTGTTACCACCACATTGGATGAAACTGTAGTTGAAGCGGCAATAAAAAATTGTCCGTTTTTTCCATCCAGTCCAATGTAGCCATGCACACACATAAAGGGAAGGTCCTGTCATGGCACCATATTCCTTTGGGAATTGTGTATTGGGCTAATATCATAACGGTAGTTGTGTAGTATTAACCATCCATGTCAGGATGCATACAAAACCTAATGCCATCATCCCAAAGGCTCGGAAGCACTCACCGAGAAGCCTCAAAACGATCACTCTTCTTTGACGTGGTGAAGGCATTCGACAAAGTCTGGCACAGCGGCTTGATGCACAAGCTGTACCGTCCCCAAGTGCCAGACAGACTGGTTCTCATCCTTTGGAATTCTCAGTGAATAAAGCCTTAGCTATAAATTCAAGAGGGCGCTGTCATCGCCTCATCCTATGCGAGCAGGAGTCCCGCAAGGATCCATGCTATCTCCCACGATCTACGTTCTCTACACAAAAGACATATCTCACTCGCGGGATCTTGAACAAGCCCTTTTCGCGGATGGCACTGCCCTCTACCTCTATATTTGTATTTGTATTTGTATTTTATTCATCATCCATAGACAGCTTGCTGCACTCGGAATATATTTCGGGAGGCCACGACATTTTTGGTCACTATAAGGTAAATGGCTGAAACTGGGTTCACATGTTAGAGACCAACCCTCTGATGCTAAATATGTCGGTCTGCCCGTGCCAAGTGGTTGCGTTTTCTACATTGGCTATATGAAATAGATGCTGGTATGTACCTGCTAATGAACATACTGATTATCTGCAAACATTGATACCTATTAATTATACCAGACGGTTACTTAATTAAATACTTAAATATACCTAAAGTTATATCTGTAACCTAAATCGCCTATAACTACTAAATGCAACCAAAGATTTGTTCAGTTTTTGTATCGCTAAGTAAGTGTGTACTGATACTTTAATTTTTCGTCATTTGCATCCATTTACCTTATCATATGTATTTTTTGTCACCATAACTACTTTTTCAGGCGCCTTATCTACGTAACGCAACCACTTGGAACAGGCAGGCTGACACATTTAGTTTGAGAGGGGTTGTACCGTGAACCCAATTTCAGCCATTTACGTTATCGTTACCATTTTTGTCGCGACCTCGTAGTCTAATAAGTCCCTTCGCGCTCTCGGTCTGCAGAAAGAAGCCAACGCTCTACGCGATTGGTTTAAATAATAATAATAATAATTTTAAAACGCTTTTGATCAATTGTGGATCGAAGACAAATAAAAACTACGCTGCATGATGTGTTGCGTCAGCTCCAAACTGCAATCAAGCAGGCTGGATCCTGAACGAAGTAGGTGCGAGACCGTGCATCAAAGCACGTAGAAAATAAATAATATATAAGATTGACTGGCCCAAGACCATAAATACTAACTATGATACTAGGTAATTAAGTGTTAAGTGAACCTCCACGATTTCTGAATTTTATGAGCGATCAAATAACTTTTAATGCTTGCCGATATCATAAAATGTCTGTAATTGCTAGGTAGAGGGGAGTAGTGCATTGTGGTATAACATACACTACACACTAGGTAAGTAAATCTTATAAAAATCATTAACATTCCAAATAAGGAACATACCATACGCTACCATCAAAAAGTTTTTTCCACTAACATTTTAATGCTGAGGTACTATTTATTAGATTTTGTTCGATTCGACGAGTGAATCATGAAAAAATAACAAACTTTTTTCGTTACCAAAAAAACTGCTGTCACAATACTGCTTACCTCTATTTAGATGGCGAATTCGTTGTTGAGACATTTCAGATTTAAACAATGGAAGAAGAAGCATTTTCTTCGTTTTGCGTCCAGAATCACCCCAAGTCGATGCCTTCGAGGCCCACATGGCATCAAGTATTGATCAAAATCAGTGGGTCCGGTCTGTTGACAAAATCATTATCCAATAAAAACTTTAGATATTGAAATGCATTTTTTATTCTTCTTACATTCATAAATAGGGTCTAATCTTACCTTTTACCTCGTAAACTATAAGTTAAACATCAACCATTGTACCATAGCCTCCCCGAACAAAACCATTTAATGTGTATTCTTCTCCATTTACAAATGTATCTAATAAACGGTTTCCTTGTATAAATAGGTAGGTATTGTATGTGACGGACTCAAGCAAGCCACTTCACTATTATTGGCAGTTCTTCCATCATGAGTGACTCAGCAAGAACCGAATTAAGCGAAACTTTCAAGGCAGCTCTCATAAAAGTAGCGGAAAAAGAAGGCCTAAAAAATGTCTCCTTAGAAGTAACCGTCGGCTGCACAACGGGGAATAACTACGTTGGAAGAGTTTACCGTGCCAGAGCACATGGCAAAAAAGAAGATGTCTCTACCACCTTAGATCTTTTTCTAAAAACCTGTGCCGTAGAAGGCTTGAGACAGTCAGTTCCTATTGAGGTGCTGTATAAAAGAGAGATTTACACATACACCACCGTATTTAAGGAGCTCCAAAAGGCCCAAGAGTTGGCCAAAGTAGACCCAAAAAGTCAGTTCGCTTTTGTGAAGTGTTACCACACGAGCGATACCTACATGCAAGAGATGCTAGTGCTAGAAGATCTGAAGGTGCAAGGTTTTATCATGTACGATAGATTTAAATCTGTCAACTATTCCCATGGCACCATGGTGATGAAGAATCTGGGCAAACTTCACGCATTGTCCTATGTCTTAAAGGCCACTAAGCCAGACATTTTTAGAGAGCTAACATCGAACAGTCTCGACATCTTGTTTAGTGGACCATTTGGTAATGTCATAGGGGGATTTTTCGAAGTTTCTGCAGAGCAGTTCTTGTCAGTTTTGGAGGACCCTAATGACAAAGCAATAATGGAGGAGTTGACAAGGGATATAATGAAGAAGATGCGAGCAGTGGCAGTGCCCGGAGACCACGGGGTTCTGGCGCATGGGGATTGTTGGATAAATAACATGTTATTTAAGTACAAGGTGAGACTGTTTTTTCTTATTTACGTACACTTAAAATTGGATGCATGTCAGCTACGGCATAAAGGCAGTAATGGCGGTAATTCGCGCTCTCGGGGTATACTTTCGGGATTTGGTTTTTGAGTTGTATTTCACGAACTGTGATAGGTACGTCCACGGTATCGTAGTTATTGGTTGAATGTTACACTAGCGTTAGGTGCCAGATCGTTTATGTCTTGAACTCTCCATTTTTGGATTACGTAGCTACCAACGTAGAAAGGTTCCTTTTAGGTTTCAAATAATTACATGACGAATCCTAACTTGTTCATACACTTTCAGAACGGCATCCCAGTAGACATGCGTCTAGTAGACCTCCAGCTGTTGCGTTACGGCTCTCCAGCGGTCGACATCCTTTACTTCATTTATTCCTGCACCGACGAAGAGTTTCGCACCAACCACTACCACCAGATGCTTGATCAATACCACTCTTCCTTAGCGGCGTGCCTCAGGGAGTACTCCTTGGAGGTAGACGATTTCCTAACGAAACAGGAATTTCTTAATGAGATCGAGCAGTTTGCTTATTACGGGCTGGGTGTGACTATTGTCGGGCTGAGGAGCTTTGTAACTGATAGCCATGAGGCGATAGATTTGGCTGTGGTGTTGGAGGATACAAATAACGTTAAGGTGGCTATGCCGACTGGTGGTGGCTACCAACGCTACGCGGAGAGAGCAAGAGGGGTGGCCAAAGACTATATAAAATACGCGTTGCATCGCACTAGCCTGTGAGTTACCTCACAGTGGGGTAACTCACAGCGAGGGGGTTGGCCAGAGACATACGCGTTACAAGGAAAACACTTGTGACCTCTGTATGCTTTCTCTGCTATCTATCCTGCTCCAAAAATGGTGCAGTGGTGAAAAACGTAGACGAGGTGGGCAAGCACCAACGGCCTCACTTGCCTTTTTGGCCAGGCATGAAATATTGACGCACCTTTTGAAGACTATCAACTCTTTTGAGGTGAGATTGGTTTTATCCTCGATATAAAGTCCGAAAGGTCGGTTAAGTCCACGGAGGTCAGATCTGAGACCAAAAATCTCTATGTGGCCGGACCCTATTGTTATTGCTTTGATGTTAGCATAACGTTTTCAAGCATGATTTGTTCAAGGCTGATTCACCAAACCAAAATTGTAACTAGTGTTACTTATAATGCTTTGTGTAAAGACTGTTGTGAAATCTAAAATATAAAATAAATTAAAAACACTAGAGCACACTGTAGCATGACATCTTATTGCTATGACCATTATTCAAGTTAAGTGCACTTTATAAAGTTATCAAATATAATACAATTAACTAGATTAGCTGTTTCCCTTATTTATTGTTTTATTTTCATAAACTCTTTTCTTTTTTATATTAATATTTCTATCCTGTATTTGTGTGAATTTAGAATAATGGATTTCAGTCTTTAAATAATTTGCACGTTTTAAAATAATATAATTTTTATTGGGTGTAAAATTTCAGTACTTACTTGATTTTTTTCTTAAATCTACTATGCTACTACTATCCTAACATACATATAACATGATCTGAACTGTCTTTGTCTGGTTATTGTAATGTGCGAATGTTTTTAAAATAATTAAGTTCTTGTTGCATTACTTAATTTCTTAGCACTGATGTAACATTTGGTAAAATAAATGTAATTCTATAAATTGACATGCGTACTTATGCAAACAAATTTAAAACACTTCCAGTTATTGATCACCTCATGGGCAGGGTTTTAACGCTCTAAGGTTTTAACAAAGGTATAATCAAGCAGAGCAGAGTAGGATACGACAGGTTTGGAGATTTCTCCCGCCGCTCTTTGGCTTGTTATGATTACAGGAACACATTTTCTGAAATGTTAAAATGTCTTTTCAACAAGCAGAAGATTCGAATTAAATTGGTCTGTGTACCTCGATTTTTTTTTGTACCGTCAGCAACCTGTACTATTTTCTGATGGCATATATTAGTCATCACAAACTTAATGAATACCTACAATTTTCATTTTCGGAAGTTGTCACAAACACACATATTTTGCACACTTAAAAAATAACCTATTTACAATAAATACTGTATAGTTTTAAATTACAAGTTAAAGGCCACTCCTGATAGGTCACCGAAAGTCACCTCACCAAGAAATCCAGAGATTTTGTTTTTTTCCCAATCGTACCAACGAAAAATCTCTTGCAAAAGTACTCGTATATTGGTAAACTAAGCATATTAGTTAAATGGGTTTAACAGGTTTTTAGGCATTCCAAGTAAACTAATTATAGTTTGCGGATTCTCCAAATATAACTAAATCAATAGATTGCCATGGCCGTAATGAAAATGTTTGCGTTGTTACTACACCACAGAGCTTGTCTTCATGAATAGAACAGGGAAAATATACCTAAATTACATCCAGAGTTACTTAGAACGAACTCACAGCATTGTTATAACAAGATATGAGACAGTTTACAAACAAGGCCTTTTACCACAGATCCTCAATTTTAGCGAATTCAGTGCCTGGTTCTCTGGTAGACTGGAAATCTAATTTTCAATGTCCAAGCATTCCCACTTAGTTTAAGCTCGTTACAATATTCAATCATTGTCCTAGCTTATGACTTTTCCATCCTTCTTTAAGTTCACATCAGTTAATCATAGTTGACATATCGAATTTGATGTGCATTTAAATAACACGAAACCAAATACTTCAGTCGTGTCAGCTATTCCTATTAGCTAGATGACACCAATGTGTGTCTTTAAAATTGCGACAACATAAGTAAACAGCTGGGAATACTAAGACCGAATATGCTGTCCTCGAGAGCTAGAATTGCCACCATTAATGTTAATACAATAACAGGCGCTATAAGAGAAGAAGCTGTAGAGACGTAATTGGATCCGTGCAGAGTCGTGGAGGCGATCAGCCCGCGTACTGGCGCACAATCTTGGCCCACTCCTGCGGGTAGTGGCGCTGGACGTAGCCCAGGGTCTTCTGGATCTGTATCATCTCCTGCTTGCTGCACTGGGGGCAGGAGCCGCGCAGGACGAGCGGCGCCAGGGCTGCGGGGGAGATACCAAATTATGGACCTGTATCTCTCCCAATCATGGGCACTCAACACGGCAGACGACATGTAAACAAAAAAGTGCTTGCATCAATAATAACTGGAGGGAACAAAACTGTACAAGATGAAGTCGGTTAAAAAGACGTATTTAAAGAGTAGGCGGACTAACTGTAGTGAGCGGATTATTGCCGGACTAAACCGGTTTTTGTACGGTAAGTCCGGTGGTAATCCCGTACTAACTTTGACAGGTTGACTCTGAATACGACTATAAGAGAATATTTGAATGAAAACATGAATAACAGAGGAGTAGCAAAGAAGCTTCAATTGCAGATTGATTGTTTTCGTATAACTAAACAATGGAGACATTTAGAGCTACTAACTCTTGAGGCGTCGACCGATCGGATCGCAGGGTGCCTCCCCGAGCGCGCACTTGATCTGCCGCTGGATGAACCGCTTGTCCTTGAGTGCGTCCTCAAGGGCGGAGTCGGCGATGGGCGGACGCGGCGTGTTGGCCGCCGCCGCCGCCGCCGCCGCGCACGCCACTAAGAGCACGCACCACTGCAACTGCGAACACATTCTGTTGTTATGGCGGGAATTTTAAAAGATTCTAAATTTAAAAGAATGAATTACGTGTGGATGTACAATGCGATTCAAATAAAATAGGACGGGGCTAGTGACTAACTTCACTCGAATTCGCGTGGGAAAGTACGCGGCAACACCGCGGCAAAGTACTGAAGTTTGTGAAGTGAAGTGAAGTTTAGCAGTTTGACATTCAAAATGACGGTGATCCTATCCTATTCTTATTTGAATCGCATTGTAGACAGAATAATGATACGTCAGCGAGCATGGAGGGACGGGAGTAGCAATAAGTCAGAAAGTCAGCCTCGGTAGCCCAGTGGTGCGACGCCTTGCGATTCAAAAAGCTGGTTAAGCACCTCTGAGCGCGGATTCTGGATGGGTGACCATTTTCAACTGTTGAGGCTGACCGTGGTTCGGATTCCACGTAAAACTGTAGTCCCCTTCCTTACTTACTAGGCGGTAGGGTAATTCCCGCCCGGGTTGGTACCATCGCATTGAATATACGATGGTCGAAGAGGCAATGAAAATTGTCCGTGTTTTCCATTTCAATGCAGCCGAGCATTAATAGGAACGTCCTGGCATGGCACCTAGTTCCCATGTGGTGTGTTAGGCTAATATCTGAAGTTCAGTGAATAATAAATAAATACAAACAAATCGAATAGGTTTGGCGGCAGCAGCGTAACCACGAGTTAGTTCGCGTACGATCTGAAAGTTGTCTGAAAGTGCACAACATTGGTCACTACGCCGTTATTTAATTTTGGGAATTCACCCGAGCGGACCTTTTTGACCATCTTTTCGTCCAATGCGATGGCAACAACACAGGCGGGCCTATCCCGACAAAAGAAAAACGAAATGCATTTATCCAACTCAGATACAGTCATTCTTCTTCCCAAATAATAAAGTACGATGAAAACTTTTTCAATCCATACGAGGCGCAAAAATTCGTTATTTTTCAACAACGAGGCGTGCATTAGTCAATCAAGTCAATCCACAACGATGTTAGGAAACGTGCTTGCGAATTTCTTGTGCATTTGATCTTGAACTGATTTCCTAATGAATGTTAAAATTTCTAAATTGAAGAAACATTACAATGTGGCTTGCATTTTGTCGAACCATTCATGCACTTTTAACGAAATGGAAAATATTTTATGAGATCAATTTTGAGCTGCTCGTAGCCTAGAGGTCTGCCCGTGGGGCCGAGGGATTTAGGGCATACCAGTTTAAAGCACCAAGACATTTTAACAACGTATTGAACTGGGTGGAAAACGTGGACATTTTTCATCGCCGCTTTGACAATATTTTCATTCAATGCGATGCTACCAACCCGGGCGGGCTTAAACCCTGCCACCCAGCACACCTACAGTTGGTACGGCACGGTGGACCCACAGTTTTATATGGATTTCGAACCTTGGATCGAGACGAAATGCGCTTATCCCAATTGGGTGAGAGAGTGATGTATGAACGGAAGGGGGATTTGAACCAATGACTTCTTATATGCAAGGCAAGTCCACGCGCCTCTGAGCTACGAGCCGCTTGAATTTATTATCCGCTTGGACCATCGTTCATTCAATGCGACGGTCAACCCGGGCGGGATAAATCCACACCTAGTTTATAAACAAGATTGTACATTATCGCAATTAAAACATATTTCCAGATGGCTCATTGAAATTCGAGCGGCGTTGTCACGAGTGAGCATGTGCTGTTTGTTCGAAAAAACAGCTTTGGTTAATATCCTGCGTCACAGATTTGGTTGAGCACTTACAAATTTAAAAACGGTTCTTGGCAGCCCGCTTCGATTCTTTGTCCAGGGACATCAACCCAGTTCTTCATACGGGCGTTGGGAAACCAATCACGCAGTCGCAAAGACAAAAGATTTGTCTAAAGTCCATTCAGAATTGACTCATAGGAACGGGACTTTAGATAATATTTCTAAACCCAGTGGCGTAACAACACGGGGGCCGCCGGGCCGGAGGGGCCCCAGAGTCGAGAGGTCCACACTGGGGGATCCTATATCGGTGCCGATATAACTTATTTAAGAAGTTCTGAAAGGTTTCGAACCGAAAATGGCCCGAAATTCGAACTTTAATTATGTCTCGATAGCAACACTTGCTGAACAGAAAACCTCAATAGGGAGTTTTGAGTAAGAACACTTGGGCCTTTTTCACCTACTGCTGATTAGCTTAATCGCCACATATTAAAGGCATTTCTTAGCAGCGTGCAATGAATACCATTACAAGATAATCAGCACTTTAGTAATAAAGGTCATTTAAGTGTCAATTAAAATAAATCAATCTTGGTGAGAACCGACTTAAAACTGTAACCAATACGCTTTTTAAATTAAAAGTTACTAGAAAATGGACGAACAATGCACACAATAATTTGTAATTGCGTATTGTATGTATTTTACGTAATTATTTATTGAAAAAAAAAATCTACAGCTTTGCTTAAGTTTCTTTACAATGAAGGAGGGCTCCATCCGATGCATTTGCGACAAGCCTGGCGGGATACTTACGCCCCTGTCCAAAACGTTGAGAGAAAATGAACCGTTCCTATTGTTACTGGGGTTACCGACTTCACTCGGGTCAATTTTGTTTTGGACACTTACTCGCGGGCGTTTTATTCTCGGTGACCACCAAATCTTGCATTATTAACTTTAATTTCATACCATGCGCTAACTTTACGAAATGGAACTACTAAACACTGACAGGCCTGTTCACAAGGCGAGTAATTTACCATGGTAACACCCAGGTAGCGCGTTACAAGCGAGGTTACAAGCTGTCCACAGCATGAAAAACCAGGCCAGGTGCTTCTTCACACCATGTTTGCATGAGAGCAGGGTCCATTCTATGGTTTTCCGACATGGTATCTAGAGAATCGACTTTACAATTCTTCTTAGCCCGAAGTCTCATACCACCATTAGCCGACTTCCTCTGACCGATAAGCTCGCAATTACCAGCCTAATGGTTTCCCGGAAATCTTTACCGAATGACTCATTTTAAGTAGCACAGACAATTCACTTTCGATTTATCTATGCTTACTTGCTGGATCGGACGATTCTAACCGTTTGCTTGTGTTTGTCTAGAGGTAGGTATCTGGACTATTTAATTGTCTGCGAGAAAAAAATACCTATCGTAAGAAGTTTCAATAATGTCTTTCAAAACGGTTGTCCTTTGTAACTCTTGTATGCTAATCTTAAGATGGCCCAACCCGGCGGGACTAACTCATTCGCGGGCATGGTACAAAACCGTGCTGTTGCGCTCTGGGACCTTCTCTGTTTCAAAGAATAAGACAGGCTCCGTGATGAGGAAGATGCATCATGTCCACAAAAAAGACAATGTGCATAGTGTATGATTTGGTAAGATTTACGAAAATTTTAATTACAAAACGACTTATAGCTAAAAGTAAACCACGACCGCTGTAATCAAAAATCTAACAAAAACCAAATAGATTATAAATCTTGATTAAATAAGCTAGGTCTAATGACTAATCTTTTTAAAATGTTCTTACTTCACCACCAATGTTATTGTATAAAACGCGCGAAAAATTTGAACTTTCGGACCTTATAACTTAGAAACCAAACACAATTTTACAATGCCAACGGTCATCAGACATCTAGTTCGTACTTAAAATTTGGGATCTTAGACAAGAAATATGGGCGTGATCTTCTTTCCCCTTTTGTATAGGGAGTTGAGCGGGTTGGGCCACCTTAAACATTCTGCTTCTAAAATTAACTACACCTGTAAAACTAAGACTCTAAAACCTATTGTATTGTATCTAATAGACTAGGAGGTCGTGATAAAAATGATAACGATAGCGTGAATGGCTGTAACTGGATACGCAGGTTAAAGACCAATGTGTCGGTCTGCCTGTGCCAAGTGGTTGCGTTACCTAGATCAGTACATACTTGCATTTCGGAGTTATAAGTGGTTTAAGTTTTAAGTTAAGGTTTAAGTTATCTTAGTTAATTTAAAAAATCGACGAGTTATAGGTATAAATATTTCTAGACAATCAGCAGGTATATATATTTTTTTAAATAAGGTACATATCAACATCTATTTCGTATAGCCGATCTAGCGAATGCAACCACTTGGCGCAGACGGACCGACATATCGTATATACCGACATCAGAGGGTTGGTCTCTAACCTGTGCACCCATATTTAGCCGTTTACCTTATCGTGACCAAAAATGTCGTGACCTCCTGGAATATAACTAGCATCTCTGGCACGGACACACTTGCAAATATTTAAAAAATACAAAAATCGTATTTTCAGCATTGGAAATGCTTTTTCGATGGCTTCGGTAAGGTAACCATTTAAATAAAAAGTGCGACCGGAGGCTAGGGTTCTGAAAATTGTGTTAAAAGATGCGTCACAAGAAACTTAATAGAATAAAGTTTGTAAAATGTTTATATTTTATTATAAAAATTCAAACATAGAACCTCCTCCTTTTGTGAAGTCTTTATTACCGTTTATTTTAGGACTTTAAGCTTCTTAAACTTATCCGATAAGGGATTTAAAAGAAATTTCAAAAAAACATCGTGAATAATTTACTACAAAATGATACCATTCTGGTTTCGATAGGATTATAATTTGATAATAATATGTTTAGCCCTTTCGGAGACACCTTCTTGGTGTTTTCACATATATTTTTCAGAATTTGCTAATTAGTCATATCGAGTTGACTGTTGCACTTAGCTCTCGTTACATTCTATCGGTTTGTAATTAATTAAATAAAAATAAATTTCCACGTTGCATACATTTCAATTAGATTCATGTATTCGATGCTGGATTTAAGTTCCACCCTTTTTTTTAAGTGCTTTTAATTAAAGTAATTTCAATGCACCGTGGCCATGGGTTCTGTGATTTTTTTAAAGACGTACTAGCTTAATATAAAATAACATATTTTACATACTATACCAGACATTAGCTAGTCACGATTCGAAAATTTCGTTCAACTTTCTTCGTATCATTTGAACTACCACTGTATGGCAACGCACAAAAATATAAAATAATTTTGCAAATTAGTTCACGGAACGTGCAAAATAAACTGGCAACACCGGTTCCGCCGGACACGTTGTCACACAGTGTGGCCTTTACCCACTTACCGTGCTTTAATTGGCGCCAACACCTGTCGAGGGAACGCACGCAACTTTTTCGTTAGATAATATCAAGTAATTAACGGGAGAAATCGCCATTTTGCTGTGTTTGTCGAGATTAATCGGTGTAATCTCTGCACGATACTAATACGATAACTCATCGAGATCACTGAAGATAATTAGAAACCAAAGCTCATATGAACTTTTCTATCAGTCATTAACGAAAATTCGCTCGGTTATCATTTTTTCGGTCAGTACCCGAAGTAAACAGTGAATTTAAGCTGACAGTTTTTGAAAACCAGACTATATAGATAAACTTAATTTCTATCAAACATATTGGTTGGGGAAAAAGTTTCTTCGCATTTTTTAAGAAAATTCAAAAATTTTTTTAATATGGTTTATTTACATTTAACTAAAGTATGTAGGTACCATTTTGTTCGATAACTTTTTGCCATCTTGTAGGTAGGGACATGATCCCATTGCTATAGAAATATTGGGACTTCTGATCAATATACCGCGACAAGTGGTTTTGGCAGTCCTCTCGTGATGTTAACCTGACACTGCCTAAAGAATTCTGAAGAGACCTAAACAGGTGGAAATCTGAAGGTGCAAGGTCAGGACTATACGGCGGATGCATTAACACCTCCCAGCCAAACTCTCTTAGTTTTTGCTGAGTGGCTAAAGATGTGTGAGGTCTAGCGTTATCATGATGAAAAACCACACCCCTTCTGTTGATTAATTCCGGCAGCTTTCTTTCAACTTCTTGCTTTAATCTCATCAGTTGTTCGCAGTAGAGTTCAGAATCGATGGTCCTGCCTGGTGGTAACAGCTCATAATGAATAATGCCCTTCCAATCCCACCACACACACAGCATCACCTTGTTGCGAGTTAACCCGGGTTTCGCCACAGTCTGTGAAGCTTGACCGGCCTTTGACCACGACCTTTTTCGCACGTTCTTGTCGTACGTGATCCACTTTTCATCACCAGTTATCAGCTTCTTCAAAAATGGTTCGGTTTCATTACGTCGTAATAAAGAATCACAAATGAGTACACGGTTCATAAGGTTTCTTTCAGTGAGCTCGTGAGGTACCCAAATATCGAGCTTTTTTGTGTACCCAGTTTTTTTCAAATGCGCCAAAACTGTTTTGTGGTCAATTCCTAGTTCTTCAGCTACGTCGTAACTACTGATATGCCGATCTTGCTCCACTTTTTCAAAAATGGCATCCATTTTATCCGTAATAGGGCGGCCAGAGCGACGTGCATCTTTGACATCAAAATTTCCGGATTGAAAACGCTTAAACCAAATTTGTGCTACTCTTACAGACACTGCACTAGGTCCATAAACATCGCAAATTTTTTTCGCGGCTTGCGTTGCATTTTTACCGTTTTTGTAGTAAAATTTTAAAATGTATCGAATTTCTTCATTAGATTCACTCATTTTGACAGTACGAAAAACAAATGAGAATCACACATTTTCCTAATTTGAATTTGGAATTATGTTCTTTAAAATTTAAACTTTCAATGATACCAAAACCAGCCAGATACAAATAGTATAGCCAAAGAGATTTTATTACAAGTTCATACATACTATAATGCGAAAAGACTTTTTCCCCGACCTATTATAATTGAGTCCATTCAACATTAATTATAGTTGCAAACGCATCAACAAAAATAGATGAGAAGTTCAACGAAACAATTAATATTCTATGTAAAAAGTAGGGTAACAAAATGTGTATTCAGTCATATCTATCGTTTTACGTATGTACGAGGAAGCAAATGGTTTTCCAATCTCTTAAACCAATTTTACTCAAGAGAAAATGAAGTATCGAACGTGGGAACCATGCCATTGATTGAGTTCATTGGTCCCCTAACAATCTCTATGCATTTACTCGGATGCATACTGATTTCTCAGCGAACTTATTAAAAGTTATTGTAGTTTTATTGTGTATATATGCTACGGTTAAAGCCCGATGTTGGTTAAAGTGCGAAATGTTTTTTTCTTGAAGGTAAATACAATTTTGAAAATATACCTGTGTCTAGTGCACTCCTTTCGAGTATATGGTAAGAACGAAAATAATCATAACCCATTTCAAATTTTTTCATACAAAATATTTCAATTCATACAAAAAAAATTAAAAAAATATTTCGAAATTTAACTGTTTTTCTTGGCATCGACTCTTAATTAGTGCACTCAACATGAGTTTAAGTGCAGAAATCAAATAAAATTAAAGGAAAAAATAACTTCGGTCTTTAACCAACATCGGGCTTTAACCGTAATACATACATTATATAAATATTCGGGTTACATATTGTGTAACCCGAAGTAAGCTAGTATTTAAGGTTCACCAACCTGCATTTTGTCAACCGAAACTTGAGTCACAAGCGTAACCAAAAAATATGCAGCCGACTGGAGCACGATCCACTTTTTCCTCGGCAACTATATGACCTCGAATCAGCCTACTGCGTATTTCTTGATTTATCACTTTTTGTAACACTTTTAAATATTTTAAAAAATTTAATACGGTAATCTTTTATTAATATTTCGCACTGTTTCGTCACGAGCAACGCGCGCGCGGCGAGAGTCGTTCGGGTAGAGTGGTAGTTTGTTTGAGCTAACGTAACCTCTTACTTAACTCTGCTATCCCTTCTCCTGAGGCCGTGGCCTGGGCGAGTTGCGATATCGACTCGAAAATTCGAAAAACTAAAAATTTGACCAGAATCGTATGTTACAAGAACAAAGACATGTTTGACAACATTTGAGACACAAGTAATCCATTTTAGATTTAGATAAGACTTAATCACTCTTGGCGATAAATCCCCCTTTTTCTTTGTGACTGTATTCGACTATAGTGCTATCTGGCGTCTTCAAACACAATGATAAGGAGTAATTAGCCTGCCTTCCTCTAATATATTTTTATAAAGACCGCATAAGCATCGTCGGACTGAGAGTATGGCGAACGCCATATTATGTTCACGAAGTACAGAGCGCATCATCCTCCGCACCACCGCATTGGAAGTTGCAAGGAAAATATGTGGGTTAAAGTTCAATGTGTGGCGTCTAGGGCGATACCTTTTGTACGTCATACATTAATAAATAATTAATTAAATTATTTAAGAATTTATGATTTTATAAAACTTTTGCACAATTGTCATGAAGACCGCTCCGATTTGCATTTACCGGTTTAAACTGATTATAACAGCACACCAGAAAATGTTTTATCTCTATGTCTCGTGCCAACATTACTAGATCAATTCGTGTCCATGGAAAACATATGTCTACGATTACTCTTCACTCGAAATATCTCCAGGTCCCCTACTACGAACGCTGTCGCCTGTCAAAAATGTTATATGCGTTTGACAGTTGGTATCGAAAGCGCTCTCGATACCATCTGTCAAACGCATACAATATTTTTTAAAGGCTATATCGCCTTCTCGACATCGCGTACTCGATAGCGTTCCTAGTATGGCTCCGGGCACCTTTTCTCCAGGACTCTACGCTCCGCCAGGCTAGGGCCCGGGTCGGCGGAGCGGACACGGCACGCATACTGATAGTGCTCGCGTCCTCGTCGCCCCAAACTAGATTCAACTCCTGAGCCTCTAGTCCCAACTGTCACCTAAATTGTCGTTTACGCCAAACCGATCGACTGGCGTTTTCAATTAAAGTTAAGCGAACTAACATTTGCGAGTCCGAGTTTGATTTGACAGCACTCACCATCGCAGTAAATACGTTGACGTTGCTGTTTACACCGACTTCGCGTTTCATGCAAATCGGAACTCCGAGTTTGACTTTGACAGCTTGAAGAAGTAAAACCACAAATTTTCTAGTAAAAACTTGTTAGAGTTTGACGTTTTAACGTAACTTCGAAGTTCCGTAAACTCCAATTTAGGTGATAACTGGGAATAGGGGCTCTGGCCTGCTCTACACATATCTACAGCGTCTTTGCATACACATGTACACACATACCATCACGCCTATACGATTGGGCAGAGCGTTCAGTGCTGCACTGCTGCTTCTTGGAGAACAATTTAGAGATCCACGAATGTTTAGTCTAAGCCCCGGTTGCACGAAGAGATGGCTGAGTTAATCAATGTTCAAACACGTACATTTTAGTGTTCTTTCCATACTGTCCACACAAAGTGACGTGTTTGATCATACTTTGACGTTGATTTTGACATGGAGGTGAAGAAATTTTGATTTTTGTCCTTTCGTGCACTCGGCCCTAAGTCAAGTGTTTGTTTTATACCTATTCTTTGTCTAAGTATTTGGTGAAAGGAGGTGATTGTCCTGGCATAAGACTCCAAACATGATCAGGCGGGTTACCATTGTAAATTAACTTACCGTGTAAACAAGCAAGTGAGTGATTAAATCTGACGTTTATTTCTGGCATTTCGTCTATGCTAAATGGTAAATTTAGGTTCACTTGGCCGAATGACACGTCGTTAGACAGTTAGAATGGTACTAAATGCAACTAGATGTCAGATTTACAAGTTAATTTGGCATGGTAACCCGCCACTCGATCACTTTACTTATTTATTGGCCTATACGGCCTATTGACAAGGCTAAAGCTAGCCAGGACCTTACTTAAGGCTGCATCGATGGGAAACACGAACAATTTACAATACATAACTCCCTACCACCTAGGAAGTAAAGACCACGAACGACGAATCAATTGGTCACCTTTATGACTTGCACGGGAAGAAATGCCGTGCGCCCACTGGCATTCTTGGCACGTGCCGATGCATGTCAATGCCTAGATTTCAATTATATCCAACATGGCTTTTCCAGTCCAGGCAACAAAAAAAAACAGTCCAGGGGAGCATACGATTCCAAAGTATTCATTACAATAACTTCTCAGCTACTAGCAGCAATTTCTCACAACGACAGTTCATGCGAGAAATTATTCCTAACAATAACAGGTGAATCACGCGGAACAATCGCCCATCATGACAATGTGTATAGAATATCTTCCATAGAAGATCGTCATACTAATCGGAAAATCGGTCGACGGGTAGGGAAGCCAGCTTTTCCGGAAATCCGCAAGCGCTAAAGAAAATTCGAACTTCTCTTTCGAAATAATAATACGAATTCAAATCTGAATTCGCCTCAAGTCCGGCTAAAAACAGTCGGTATATTACAGCCGGCTAAAAATAGTCAAGAAAACTTGAGAAAGAATGGACAGTTTGCAAAAATGCATTTCACATCTAATGATCTGTGACACGTTTCTAAAAATTGCCGCCCTCTCCCACACTGTGTTCGTCTTGCAACACCAGCGCTCATGGTACATCGTACATAGGTCTGTGATCGCTTGAGGCATTAAATGACCTGACCGACGTAATGATCTGACCGCGACACGCACATCCGTGTCAACGGTTCGACCACTCATCTTCAATCTAACCGCTTATCCTGTCAAAATTATAGTAGCACGTCTGCCGACCGAACCAGCGAGCATGGGAGCGATCGTAACTCATTCAAGAAGGGGATAGGGGGACTCATTCAAATTTATTTAGTTTGCTAAATAAATGTAACGGCTGAGAGGAGGCGAGCAATCTGGAGGGAGGAAGTAGGTTGCGGTGAGAAGAGGTGAGTTGAGGTGAGTAGAGGAGAGGAGAGGAGAAGTGAGGTGAGGTGAGGTGAGGTGAGGTGAGGTGAGGAGAGGAGAGGAGAGGAGAGGAGAGGAGAGGAGAGGAGAGGAGAGGAGAGGAGAGGAGAGGAGAGGAGAGGAGAGGAGAGGAGAGGAGAGGAGAGGAGAGGAGAGGAGAGGAGAGGAGAGGAGAGGAGAGGAGAGGAGAGGAGAGGAGAGGAGAGGAGAGGAGAGGAGAGGAGAGGAGAGGAGAGGAGAGGAGAGGAGAGGAGAGGAGAGGAGAGGAGAGGAGAGGAGAGGAGAGGAGAGGAGAGGAGAGGAGAGGAGAGGAGAGGAGAGGAGAGGAGAGGAGAGGAGAGGAGAGGAGAGGAGAGGAGAGGAGAGGAGAGGAGAGGAGAGGAGAGGAGAGGAGAGGAGAGGAGAGGAGAGGAGAGGAGAGGAGAGGAGAGGAGAGGAGAGGAGAGGAGAGGAGAGGAGAGGAGAGGAGAGGAGAGGAGAGGAGAGGAGAGGAGAGGAGAGGAGAGGAGAGGAGAGGAGAGGAGAGGAGAGGAGAGGAGAGGAGAGGAGAGGAGAGGAGAGGAGAGGAGAGGAGAGGAGAGGAGAGGAGAGGAGAGGAGAGGAGAGGAGAGGAGAGGAGAGGAGAGGAGAGGAGAGGAGAGGAGAGGAGAGGAGAGGAGAGGAGAGCAGGTGTGCGATGCGTGCGTGGGCAGTCGCGAGTGAATCATCGCATCGACACGACTGTTTTGCAAGTGATTTACAGAAACAATAAAATCGTTCCAGTGTTGAAGTGCTGTTTTATTTCAGTTACCTTTTGGTTATAAAATAGTCCTTACATAAAGGAATAAACTAAATAAAGTCCTGTGAAGTTCTTAGGTGTTCTTACGTGTCTTTTGATCTAAAAAAAATCAATAGTAACCAATAGTTTTTATTGAAAACCGGTGCTGAGGACGAAAGGTGCTCACAAAAGCCTTATACACCTCGCCTCGCGAAACCACGCTATCGCTGAGCTATCGAGCTTGTTCAAATTACAACTGAAAACCCCGGGGCCCATTCAGGTAAGAGTGAGTTCGAGTTCGGGAGTGAGTTAACCTAAAAATAGCAGGGAAACATATTATTATTTTAATAACGGAACCGTTATTTATAGTTCCAACGTATTTATGGGACAGACAAAATTTTTTCCTAACTGTAATGACATTCAAGAAGTGTGGAAACATTAACAATTAAAAAAAGTGAGTTGATATTTAGTGACGAATTCGAACTCACTCTTGCCCTGATGGACCCCCAGGTTATAGGTATGAATGAGGAAAGGCACCCACGCACGCAGTTCCATATACTGGCGTTGCGGCAGAGAAATGAGCTTGAGAAAAAGGTTCGTTCTCAAAAGAGCAACCAGGGGTGCTCTAATTATCTGCGGAGGGTGCTCCGGATATTGGTAGGATGGGGATTCCTCCAAGATGCAAGTTCCGCAGAGCAACGTTCATACTGACTACCGTGCGAAGTCACTCGCTTGGTTCTTAAGTTTTTTTATGTAAATAACTTTTGGTCGCTACTACTCTCCTTCCATGCTCGCCGAACTGAAAAGATGCGCTGATAGCGCAGATGAAAACACTGAAAATGACATTTTCGATAGTTGCATACCTCTTTAAATGTTATTGACATATCCTGCATTGCATATGCAACTGATAACTACTACTGTCAACAAGTTATGTCATGATATTGACCCGCACACCACTACGTTGCAATGAAACGGACTATTTGCAAAGCCGTTTCGACCATCGTTCATTGAATGCGGTGGTGCCTACCCGGGATTAACCCTGCCCTCAGAGTCCTGGTCTATACCTCCCTCTCTCTACCTATCCAAGAACTGCAGGATACCTTCAATGACGTCTTTGCAGCTCTCTCAATCTATGTATTTGTGAGCTTAGCGTTAATCATGTCAGGCCTAGATTCTTAAAGAAATTGCAGAGCGACTTTACTCCGACTTCAACAGCAAATAATTTCGCCCTGAACCCATTTCTCACTATCCGATCTACTAAATCGCAGTACTTGTTTCCTTTTTAGTAGACTAGGAGGTCGCGACAAAAATGGTAACGATAACGTAAATGGCTGAAACTGGGTGCATACGATTAAGACCAACCCTATGAATCTAAATGTGTCAGTCTGCCTGTTCCAAGTGGTTGCTTTACGTATATAAGGCGATTGAAAAAGTAGTTATGGTGATAAACAATATATATGATAAGGTAAATGGATGTAAATGACGAAGCATGAAAGTATCAGTACATACTTGCTTAGCAATACAAAAACTGAACAAATCTTTGCTTGCATTTAGTAGTAATAGGCGATTTAGGTTACAGATATAACTTTAGGTATATTTAAGTATTTAATTTAAAAATCGACCGGTTATTGTTGCATAATTAATAGGTAATGTTTCTAGACAATCAGTATATTAATCAGCAGGTACATACCAACATCTATTTTATATAGCCAATCTAGATAACGCCACCACTTGGCGCAGGCAGACTGACATATTTAGCATCAGAGGGTTGGTCTCTAACATGTGAACCCAAATTCAGCCATTTACCTTATCGTGACCAAAAATGTCGCGACCTCCCGGAATATAGTTGTGGTTCTTAGGTATTTTAGTTTCCCATGGAACTGTAAGTTCGACAAGCACTATATATGGCTTTCGAGTATACAAGTATGTCCAGTCTGTATTCTGTGGTACATATTTCAGAAGGAACCTCCAAAGTTATCAATCCTTCGCTGCTCGTAGTTCCAGTATTACGAAAGGTTTCGTCCCATCTTTTGTGCCCTCTCTCATGAAAACATTGGTTCGATGTGCCTACGAACGAATTCCTTACATACGCGCCTATTTTTTTGATAAATTGCAAGGAAATCTGCCCTGAATGCCCATATAAATTTAGTCAAATTTAGAGGAGCTAGTAGGCAATAAAACTAGTAGGTAATAATTTTATACAATTGTTTCAGTTGCCAAGTTTTTTGCAACTACGGTCGGATCAAAACATGTACCAAGTTGAACTAAAAGAGATTTGACGCTCCCAACACGGGGCGTACCGGAAAAATATGCCAACGGACACTTTAGATAGGTAATCCTAACTAGTAGATCACCGGCGACGCGGGGACTTGCCTTCCAAGCAACTTCTCATGAGTTCGATCCCCGTCAATTTCATGCACCACAGATTACCAATATAATAATGCACCACTTTATTTCTTTGTATTTGTATATAAAGGGACATTCCTGACATTGCGCCTGATTTATTCGGCAATGTGGTGTTTTGAAGTAATATCATGATGGGAGGGGATGGTAATATGATCATGATGAGACATAATTTAGAACAGAATGAAATTACTAGCTTTGATAATTTTTTAACCTACTACAAAAAAGGAGGAGGTTCTCAATTCGACTATATATTTTTGTATGTATTTTTTAAAATAAAAATAAAAACTATAACCGACTTATGATTTTTTAAGTGATTTTGTTTCATGTGACTGGACATGGATGGGTAATACCACAAGTTCTGTCATGGTATTAGCCCAACACACCACATGGAAACTAGGTGCCATGCCAGGACCTTCCTTATATTGCGCGGCTACATTGAACTGGATGGAAAACACGGACAATTTTCCTTGCCGCTTCGACCATCGTTCATCCAATGCGATGGTACCAACCCGGGCGGGACTAACCCTACCACCTAGTAAGTAAGGAAGGGGACCTACAGTTTAACGTGGAATCCGAACCACGGCCAGCCTCTCTCAACGGTCGAATGGTCACCCATCCAAGACCAGTTGCTTAACTTCGGAGAGCGATCGCCAAAGTGTCACGCCACTGGGCCACTGAGGCTGACAATACTGACACTGCTTTGATACTGATACTAACAAATCCACTCTACATACAGATCGTGTCCTAATACATATTATATTTTTTACAGTTATGAACTTTTATAACACGATTCAAGTTCCAAACTTTGAAAAAAAAAAAACACTGGGCCATAGCGGTCCTCTATTCCCATTCAACAACCAGCATTGACATGTATATTACTACGTATATAAATTCATCTTGAATTTCTTTCAGTTTATTTCGGGGTCGTGGATAGAAAGGAACTAGGCCACGCGTCACGAATGATTAGAATGACACTAAAAAAGTGTGAAACTTGCATAGCTTACAGGGGGTCCATTCAGGGAAAGAGTGAGTTCGAATTCGTCACTAAATTACACTCACTTTTTTAAATAGTTAATGTTTCCGCACTTCTAGAATATCCTAGCTAGGTAAAAATCTGGTCTGTCCCGTAAATACGTTGGAAGTGTAAATAACGGTTCCGTTATTGAAATAATAATATATTTCCCAGCTATTTTTAGGTTAACTCACTCGCGAACTCGAACTCACTCTTGCTCTGAATGGACCCCCAGGGGGTCCATTCAGGGAAAGAGTGAGTTCGAATTCGTCACTAAATATCACTCACTTTTTTTAAATAGTTAATGTTTCCACACTTCTAGAATATCATTACAGCTAGGTAAAAATCTGGTCTGTCCCGTAAATACGTTGGAAGTATAAATAACGGTTCCGTTATTGAAATAATAATATATTTCCCAGCTATTTTTAGGTTAACTCACTCCCGAACTCGAACTCACTCTTACCTGAATGGCCCCCCAGCTCCGTAAGAAGGTTACATTGTGAACAGATAACACTCACAGCATAGTTTCTTGAGCCAATCCTCCACACGAACACATCAAGCACTCCAAATGTAACGAAAAAATATACTTTATCTATCACTTTAAAATGTTGCGAGCGATTCCGTAAAGAGCGCCATCTAACGAAAAAAGATTTAATAAAGAAAGAAAATTTAAGATTAACTTAAACCTGAAAAGTCAACGCACCGAGACGAGCTGCAATCGCTGATTTTCCTTAACATTCGTAACATCTTCAAGGCATCGCTGCGTGCGATAAAACCCAGAGTGCAACACGCCTTGCATAATGATGCGATGTGTCATGCGTGCCTTTCGTTGCTACGAAATGATTATTTCTCATTGCCTTTCGCGTTAGAGTTGGTCCCAACGAAGTTTTTTTTCCTGTTTTTTCTATGGCAAAGTAGTTTCTCCTCTAAACATAATCGAGGACCGCTCACAATGAAGAATATTGTATGCGATAGTAACATCAAGTATAGTAGAGCAAACATTTTCGAGGACTCGTCTGAAACTTTTAGAGACGCATTGAATCAATGTCACCGGATTCTAAACTGCAATGCATCCAAAAAAACCGGCCAAGTGCGAGTCGGACTCGCACACGAAGGGTTCCGTACCATCGTACAAGATTTAACACAAGAAAATCACGTTTTTTGTATGGGACCCCCTTTAATATTTATATTTTTTTATTTTACATTTTTTGTTTTAGCGGCAAAATAAATACACACTCTGTGAAAATTTAAGCTGCCTACTTTAATAGCACATTTGTACACAAATACCCAGAAAATTAGTCGACCGAATTTTGGGTTAACTTAATACAATCGGTCCAGTTTGAGTGATGCCACATCATTACCTCGTTGCTACTGATGCGGTGCTGGGGGCATTTAATTTTTAATTATTCACGGATATTAGGGTTCCGTATCCAAAGGGTGAAAACGGAAACCTATTACTAAGCCTCCGCTGTCCGTCCGTCCGTCTGTCACGGGGCTGTATCTCGTGAACCGTAATACGAGTAGGTAGAGTTACCGTAAACATAGGGCCCTCGCTCCCGGTCCCCTCACGCGGACTGCGCGTGCGCGTGAAACAAATGTTATACACCGATTCGTTGGGGAAAGGCCACGCTATGGTATGGTATATAACATATTATCGTAAGTATGTTTCTTTAGCTGCAGTAAGCTTCGCGCGATACACGATTTCGTTACTGCAAGTTGGGGCCGCACCTCAGCCGAACCTCGAGTAGAAATTCATCGAATGCACGTCAAAAACACTTGTTTGTAGACGCTCTTGCCTGTTCCATTGACCGTATGTTGTTTTGCGGGCGACATAACTATGTTCACCTTCCCAGAAATATAACGACGCAAATGCGACGTTTAACCTCAAAATCAACATAATTTGTCCGGTAACCTCGCTCTGCCGGATGTGCTTTAAAAAGTCGCCATTTCGGCACACACTGACGGAGAGCTTCGACGAATATTATCTCAGTTTTCGGAAAAAATATTTTATTTGTTGTATGCGTAAGTTCGTTGTTGAGTCTGCGTGAAATTTGAAATGGGCGTGCTGTTTACACCATTTAAATGGCGTAGTTTAAATATTGTTTCCATCATTACATTATATTTAAGTATACATTGTTATATCTTAAGTACATTATTTTCATATTAATTTTTCCGGAAACATTAGCAAAGTAGGTGGATAAGTACACTTTTATTTATCGGAAATGTGGTTTAAATATCGGATGTGTGGACTTATAAAATGTGGAATGAAAAAATATAGTAAGTATTTGTTTTCAATGTACCAATGACATCCAATTCTAAAATACTGTTTATTATGCACCCCGACTTAACCTCACCTAACCTAACAACTTTCGAGAACAAGAAGCAAAGTTATGAACATTGACTTAAAGTTCTCGGACTTACCACCCTAAAGGACCACCGCCGCCATCGAGGAGACCTCATAGAAACACACAACATCCAAAATGATGACTACAATTTACCAAATCTCAAAGAAATGTTCACAATAAATACAAAGATACATCTTAGAGGGCATAGCTTAAAACTAAACCACTACGCATCCAATTCTAACCCCAGGAAACACTTCTTGTAGTTGTAGACTCTCGGAACAAGCTGCCGGAGGAGGTCAATAGTGCTGAAACTGTAAATGGATTTAAAAACCCACTAGACAAACAATTAAAGGAAATAAAAAAATAACAAATAATCAATAATAATAATAATAAATTAAAAATCAATAAATAAAATCTAAATAAATAATTAATGTCAATGAAAAGTAATATTAGTAAAACCAATTTAAAAATTGAAAATATAAACAAGTGCACTCCGGGAAAATAAAATTCACGCATCAGCTTCAAGCAGCTAGTGATATAAATAACATAATTGTAATAATAATCACAAAAAAATAGTTCTTGGCAGCTGCATAGTTTCGAGATAACTGCTTCAACCGGAATCCGGACGCACTCAAATATTGACGGTTTGCGTAACTTTAAGCCCATTGTACTTAGCAAAATTTGGATCACTACAATTTGAACGCATTTATGTAACGATGGCGAGCGTAACTCGATGAGTTCCGCGAAAAACGGTCGAGCGGTGGTGAACGTTCGTCGCGAACGGACGCCGCCGGCTTACGTAACGCCGCCTTGTAACGTAACTTCTGTGCTAGAAAATACTCCGAGCATCAACTGGTGATCAACTGCAATGACCCAGTCACGGCTCGGGTTGAACCTTTCATCTCTTGATCTCGCACTATGAAAAGATTTTGGTGAAAGAGTCAAATGATTCTTCGGATGACAGCGAAATATATGTTCGAGAAGCGATCGTCAACGAACGAACGTTTGTCAAAAAGACAAACGTTCTAAGGGTCACATCTCATAACGAAGGAAAGAAAAAGCTAGAAGCTAGAACAATGATTATTTTGAATCTTTATGGTTGGACGTAACTAGCACAGGAAAAATCAAAGTCATTGAAATGTTTTCTCCAAAAATAACGCCTATTATGGACAGGAAATATTCGTAATATTCTATGCAGGACCTGCCTGCGAAAATAATAAATCATGAAGATCCTCGGCTTGAGGACGATAAAAATGTCCTGCAAAGCACATCAAGCAAATCAAACCGCAAAAGGAAAGCATAGCAATAAAGTATAGAGCCGGAAGGCGTTAAACGGAATTTAACGAAACGAAAACCTTCAATATCTATGGTTTTTAAAACCTGACATACACGTTATATTAAAACAGCCTTCCCCTATTAATAATACTATTCTCATATGAAACATCTGCCTTGATACCACAACATTATCAATAAAAAAAATATAAAGATTTTGTATTCAAGGGGTTCACTCTCTTTTCTCTCTCTTATAATGTGTATGTTAACCTTTAAAGTAGTATGAAAAGATTGCCTTGTCTATGTTGCTAAGGCGCGACCATAGACAATAGATTCCAAAAATTAGCCAGAGCTAAATTATTCTAATTATTTTTCAAGAATGTTTTGAGAAAGTCTCGCGTTTCCCCAGATATCCTGATTCGATATACACCTCAGTGCTTGTTAAACGCAACCTCGATAACTGTTCGTCGCTATGCATTACACAAATGGCGGATAATGGTGCTGTGAAATCGATACAGAACGGTGCGGAAATGTGTCCGGGAGCTGCACCCTCTTCTACGTATCGCTGTTGGCTCCAGACGCGAGTGATTTATAAATCAAAATGTGCTTATTGCATCAAATCTCTAGTAGAAACTTTAAATGCTGTGGCTGTTCCAGATCCTTGCGATAAATATTGCTAAAATAGTAATTAGCGAGTGATAATTAGCAGCTGTCAGATCTCAGCTGACTTGCTTTGTTTACATGTTTGACAGTTAATTATCCTGTTGACAAACATTGCAAGCCATGAGTTCGACGGACACGAGGGCGGGCAGCTGCGGAGACGGCAACCCGTCTAGGGAAGATGGCGACGATGCGTCGGATGAACGACCTCTAAAGAAGGCGCGCTTCGCGTGGCAGGTCAAAGGCAAATACCACCTAAAACAGACTGAAATTAATGAAAACCCACCTTCTCCGCGGACAACTGACGTAGTCCCGTCTTCGGACGACGACGCCAGCTCCGATGGAGACAGCTTGGACAACGAGGTGGCGGCGAGTGCCGAGCAAAACCTCGAGATTCTCGGTGACTACTTGCTAAAGCAGGACTTTAACATGGTAGCTAAGAGCGTTTCAACGGTGATTCCTGACTGCACAGTATCTTATCCACGGTACATGCCGAGTCGAGATTCGGCAGCGGCGGAGAACGAGGAGGCCAGTGGACTCGTGCCATTGTCTCTAGTTCGCACGAAGAACACGGCTGAAGATCAGTACTTAGCACGCTGGCAAGCGCGACAGGTAAATATGTCATTAATTTGAGTTTCAGCGACGTCTACATTTTAAGCATTGTAATCAGATTTTGAAAATAATCTGAAAAAGTATTGGTCGTGACATTCGTCGGAAGCAGGTCATGAACCTGCGACCTTTGGATTACATGTCCACTGCTCTAAACCAACTGAGCTATCCCGACAATTACGTCAGCCAACGAATTTCTCGATTATATTCGAATCGACACAATGCTTCCCCTATCTTCTGCTAGATGGCGCTGATGATGTTTTTGCGTATTGATCCTACGCTAAGGCATTTTGACTGCAATGATTGAGCTATCAATCTTATTGCTGTCGTCACCAAAGACGTTTTTGGTATCGGACACTAAGAGTCAGCCCGGATTTAACTTGATAATTTTATGTATTTAATGGATACGACATCTGATTACAATGCTTAAAATGTAGATGTCGCTGAAACTCAAATTAATGAGATAACGGTAATGTCGTATCCATTAAATACATAAAATTATCAAGGTAAATATGTGTTCATCAGTTAGACCTTGCATTTTTTGTTCTGGTTTTTCGTCGAGTGGGGCTTAGGTTAGGTGGATGTTTAAGCAAACGTGCCTACGAATTTGTTAGTTTCATTTGACATTGATCAGGGGATGTATTAGAGAGACGCTGATTAACAAATAAAGCCAAAAAGTCCAAGTGTATGCTCCTCTGAAATACTGGTTTTTGTCCACCGCATACCGTACTCAACCATCCGGCTTATTGTGGAGGATGCGCTAGCTCGCTGCATATCGTTTGCTATGGAGTAGAGCATCACTTCAAGGTCCTTGCTTGTGGTGACACTTGGTTCGGGTCACCTCTTCCCCTAAAATATGGATGAGAGAGGCGATGGTTGGACTCGGTGTGATGCTCGTGAACGGGTGCTGCTTGTGGGGACTGGCCTGCTCCAATTGGCAACATGTTAGATGACGGACATGACTTTGGCAAAATAAACCGATATTTGTCATGAAGAGAGATTTTTGTGAATTAATATTAATTTAATGCATTCACATAAACGGGTACCAATAACCCATATTTTTGAAAGCAGTGGCAAACAAATTTGTAAACTTAGACTAAGTGGACGTTGAAAAAAAATATCAGAGAAGTTTCTTGCCAGTTCTTCTTCGCCGTGCTAAACTGGCTAATGATAAAATATGACAAATCCGAGTGCAGTATGCTGCCTGTGGATGATGAATAAACAATATACTCAGGATATGCACAAGATTTTATCTCTGTACTTCGTATCACACACTAAACGGATGGATAGCAATGCGAAGGAAGGAGAGTCGTAGACAATATGGCCGACACCATGTTGAAATAATTATAATTCTAGTATGGTCTGCAATATAGTGTAACCATGACTGCTATCTTGTTTTATTGTTACTTAATTGACAAATTATGACATTTCGAAAATTGCAATAAAAAAATACTGCGATCAAATTGCAAATAGATCCGATTGTTTAGTACTTACATAGTGCACAGGTAATTTGGTAGGGGTTTTATGCAACTTTGTTATAATTTTTTTTTATTGTACTGTTAACACATCGGCTTGCTACGTGTACTGAATTCCAGCTGCACTTCTCGGTCTGTTTGGTTGGATGTGAATCTTTTTTCAAAATTAGTGTTTCAACAGCATAACACTTAATTTCAGATGGCGAAAGGCTTCGTAGATAACACCATCAACCGCGTACTGGACTCTTGGCCTGTCTCTACAAGTCTCCGCACCTCCGACGGGACCCACCGCTTCGCCCTCGACGTCGCAGACTTCATTGACAATCTCCCCGGGAACAACACCATCGAAAACGAGGGGATCCTCATGGCGATATCAGCTCACGGCTTACAGCACACCGCCGCCTCCCCCGTGATGGGTGGGAGTCCCTACGCGGCCTCGCGAGATGACGCCCTGCCTGAAGAAAGACTAGAACCGTGCGATCCGAACCGCAATGAGTCCGAGATCAGCGTCGAATGCGATGCGCCGTCGTGGAGAGATCTCGAGCGCCCGTGCATATGCTCGCATACGCTGCGCGAAAATCTGGCGAGCGCCCAGGTACGTCCGTTGGTCCCGTTCCACCATCGAGACCCCACCACGCCATACGCGTACCTCCCGCAGTCGGTCCCCGCGAACGACGGTGCCGCGAAGCGCCCGACCAGGGACGCCGCATCCTCCGGGTCGGAGTCGAGTCGTGGTGACAGCGACGAGAACAAAGCCACTTCGAGCAGTGACATTTTTGATGAACATTTTGACTTTATGGACGCGGCTGTTTCGTTCGCGATACAGAACAAGGGACTTACCTCCTTCGGAACGGGGTACGGTTAACGTTAATCTAAGTAACGCAAGTTCCTATCGGTGCAGTTTTTTAAGATTAAGACTTATTCAGTTGCCATCATTGGAATACGTATAATATATAACTGTGTCTTTCCGTATTTTCAGTGTCTGTGATTTATTAACAGTATCCATTAATTTCATTTTTTCATAGAGCCAATGGTCTATTGAGTTATTTTAAAGCAATCATTATGTTTTCATAAATATGGTACGCTCAATTTTAATTTGTGAATATTGACGTATTTTCCATGCAAAAGCAGGGATGTATGTCTGTGATCTCGTATCACATACTTGGTGAATATGTTATTGAAATTGATTTAAGTTGATTTAAGGTTTTTCTTTACGTCATAATGATGTGTGACGTCACGATACTTGGCATCTAACACTCCATTTTGATACAGTGAAATGCACAAATTAAAAATAATATATATATCTGCTACTGTATTAAGATTAAGCAAATTAGAACTCTCGAGAGTTAGGTACCGATTTTTTTTTTATTAGTGTTGTATTCTTGAATAATTTCAAACATTTGTATGAATGAAACGTTGAAAGCATATTTTCAGTCCCACTGCTTACAGAACATTAAAAAAATACAAATACAATTTTACAGTAAAAATTCTTCACGGTTGGCATGAAGCGCAAAATCTCCTTAGATAAGTGAAAGAAAAACCCGTGTAAATCAATTCAGAGATATCAAACAAAGATATCACCCTATAAAGGGTTATGGTCCAAGTCCTAGCCATTTATTCCTTAATAAAAAAAGTTACCTTTTTTACCTGCATGCATAAAATGCAGTATTTTCGAAGATGTTAATTGAATTATTTTTCGTATAATTAATCATTTCTTAACACGGTGATCAGAAAATCTGTTGAACACCCGCAGGCAGGAAGTACAGTTTCAGTGACTGATTCGGATAGGCCATATTTTTGGCCAAGTTAAAAAATATCTCTTTTTTTTAATCTAATAGATACAAAACACAATACAGTGAGACACAAAAGGCACGGCCTTTGTGTTGTGCCCCACCAGCACAGAGCCACAGTATCTGCGCAATAACAGTAGGTACAATGAATTAGAAATACAGAATTAGTATGATATAATAGTAGCTATTAGGTAATATTTTTAATTATTTTGTCCAAATAAAAAATATATCTAACCTATCCGATTCAGTATCTGAAACTGTGCTTCCTGCCCTCGGGTGTTCCGAGAGGTTTTCTATTCACCGAATAAACTGTGAGCCGATGCAGATTCTTGTATATCCTTTTCACACAAAAACTTACTAGAAGGCTCGTCATTCCTGAAATCCTAAGACCGACGAGTATCGCAGCAGCTGCAGAGCAGTGGACATGTAATTCAAGATTTGATTCGATTTTAAAATAATCAGTTTGCAAGCTCAGAAAAGGGTTTTAGAAGTAAATGTCGTGACACTGCAAAGAGAAAGAATTCCAAGTCTATATGATGGAAGGCTGTCTTAAATTTGTCTTTTTATTGACTGTACTTTGCAAACAAGATCATCTGGTTTTTTAACCAACAATTACGAGGCCTATGGTTGAAAATATTTTATCATAGTCTTTAACCGAAGGCCTTATTAAGGATTTATTTCTATCAAAATAAAATAATAATAAAAATACCATTAGCATAATCTGGAAAATTACACTATAAATACATTTTAAATATATGTCATCAACAACTTATATGCATGTTGTATATTACATATGTCGAATATCAGTCCAACGATGTTCTGACCCATACAACGTTTTTCGTACACAGAACGCAAAAATCATTGCACTTTTAGGCACAAATAGATTATAAAAGTTGACCTAACCATAATAGTTACGACCAAAAGATTTTCTCAATTTCAGGATCGTGGGTTTTGCTACAAATAACAAAAAAAATATATTTTATTTAACAGCGCCATCTAACGGGGTAAAACTTCAGTTCGCTAATTGATTGATCAATCATTAAACTTGAAATTGTAAAGACGCTTTTGCCGCAACTACATTTAATCAGTACCCCAAAGTCCAAGTTTCTGTTTTGTGTTCAAAAAACGTTGTACGGGTCGGAACAGCCCTAACAGTGTTCCGAACAGGTCCGGCCCATACAAAGTTTTTTCTAAACCCTCAAAGACCATTATTTTTATTTGGATTTTACAAGAATCTTGGTTGGACACGTTCGGAACCACATAACTAATCTGATACTCAGTAAAGTATGATTTTTTTAAATATACATCTAGTGTTAATATTCTTTAGGCATGTGTAAGATAGCATTATTTTTGCAATATGCAGCTTCATTGTTTTTCATAATATTTTAAAATATATTATTGTCTGATTTTAATTTATTTATTGTAGGTTACTGGTATTCTAGTAAGTACCTTATTTGGATACTCAGTACTATATCAATGTTTTTCTTTAAGCAATTATGTATTAAATATTTTCAGCATCAAATTTTATCATTTTGTATATACAATGAGTATTAAACCTTTACCTGCTTAGTAAGAGTTTTGATTTGGTCCTGACCTAGTCTTTAACTGCAATTTTCATTGCTTACAAAAAAACAATACCTGAATGCAAAGATACCTTAAGGTGGCCCAACCGGGCGGGACTAACTCATTCGTGGGCACGGTACAAAACCGTGCTGTTGCGCTCTGGGACCTTCTCTGTTTCAAAGAATAAGACAGGCTCCGTGATGAGAAAGATGCAACATGTCCACTAAAAAGACAATGTGCATAGTGGATGATTTGGTAAGATTTACGAAAATTTTAATTACAAAACGACTTATAGCTAAAAGTAAACCACGACCGCTTTCTTCGAAACATTCTAACAAAAGCCAAATATATTATAAATCTTGATTAAATAAGCCATGTCTGATGATTAATCTTTTTAAGATGTTCTTACTTTATGATTGCGTAATCCACCTCCAAAGTTATTGTATAAAACGCGCAAAAAATTCGAACTTTCGGACCTTATAACTTAGAAATCAAACAATGTTACATTGCCAACGGTCATCAGACATCTAGTTCGATCAAATAAAGCTATTTTGAGAAACATTTGGGATCTTTGACAAGAAATATGGGCGCGATCTTCTTTCCCTGTTTGTACGGAGAGTTGAGCGGGGACCTTAAAGATAAAACCAGAAAAAATCTTACAGTGCGAGCGGCACTTGGCAATGGGTCATTCCCGCCCCAAAGAGGAACGTGGTCCATTCCTAGTCCACAAGTCCAGATTGACCTCCAGAATTAAGTTCTAATAGTACTTTAAGAATCCGCCGAGAACCCATAAAATTCTGGCATGGTCATAATTCCACTCAAGAATTGTACTCGGAGAACCTCCAAAAATTTGGAATCCGCCTACCTCCACAGTTATCTGTAATTATATGGATCTGGAAGGATCGAATAAAGTTTTGGATGAGTTTATTGTTTTGATGGGATTGGAGACTAGATAAGAAGGGCCAAATATTTTTATTTGACAATCGATTCAACACCAGAACATGTGAACCAAACTACTTAATAATACTGAACTGATCGTCCGATATTAGCCCACTAGGTGGGAACTAGGTGCCATGCCAGGACCTTACTTATATTGCTCGGCTACATTGAGCTCGATGGAAAACACGGACAATTTTCATTGCCGCTTCGACTGTCGTTCATTCAATGCGATGGTACCACCCGGACGGAATTAACCCTACCACCTAGTAATTAAGGGAGGGGACCTACAGTTTTACGTGGAATTCAAACAGCGGTCAGCCTAAACGCTTGAAAATGGTAACTCATCCAGAACCTAACTGCGCACAGAGGTATGTACATACAATAAGAACATTGATTAAAACCCATAACTATTCACTGTGTGGAGAGATGAAAAGGTGGGTCAGGTCTTGAGACCCACGGCTGCGCAGCTGCTCTCCTCTAGTCGTGATTTGAATGTTGTATATGTGTTATCTCGCTGGGAAACTTCGCTAGTGCGATATAGACTTCAGGCTGGTAGCGCCAACTAGCGCCCGCCATGTTAACTAGCTTCTATTGCATCTGTTGGTCGCATTTGTGGCATGCGAAACTAGCAGCTCTCAGTAGAGGGCGCTAGGTCGCTACAACTGCAAGGAAGATGAGAAGAACAAGGAAATAAAAAGCGACGAATGCTCATCAAAATAAGATTCTCTTTATTCATAAGAAAAATATTGGGAAACGCTTATTTAATAATATTGTTATATTTATCTACATCTACGATTCTGGAATGGAGCAGGAAATTTTTGGTCGGATCTTTCAAAAGCTTTTAAGACGATATTAAAATCACAAAGGCAAGGTAAGGCTAACGAGCTCGTATCTCATTACGTATTTACAATTTGACCTGCGTATCCGAAGCTATGCAACCTTCACACATTCATATGCTCTTTGACCTGTTTTCTTTTCCAAATTGCACATATACAGATCTATTTCTCGTATGATGCTCGAGCATAAAATATACTGAATGCAAGTCGGATCTTAAAAAATATTTCCCACCATATCACATGGTCCTGTTTTCTCCTTTTTAAAGCTTCTATAACTACGCTATAAACTACATTCATATTTATGTAAAAAATAATATAAACGCTAATAAATCTGATTTATGTTAAATGAAGTCAGGAAACAAATTAAAACTATAATACTTCTTTGCATTTTATGATGATTAAATATTTTCTTTTCTGATATGTATAACATTCATGAATCGTTATTTTATGCATCGGCAGCTATGTACATATGGGAAAATTAGAAGAACATAGCTATAAATTACCGGAAATGAGTATTCATCCACCAATAAACATATGGCTATTCGGTTGGTTCTGGAAAGACTTAAGTAACACAATCTGCACTTTGTTTCAATCCAACTCATTTATAAAAATGTTTACGATCACAACGGGTCATTTAGGGATAGTTTGCCTTGAGTTCGTGAACATTTTTATTGTGTATCGGATATGATACGTCTAAACTTTATAACTCTATGATCAGCACCGGATTGATAAGGGAAGATGATAGGGGCGAAAGCTACGGAATTTCGTCAAAAAATAACAACTGTGAATATCAGAAATCTGGCAAATAGTCAGTTAGTAATTAAATTTATAACCAGTGTTGAGAGATTTGGAGATTTGTTCGTTGTTCACTCGTCTCTGTGTGAGTAACTAGAACACACTGCACTACCACATAGTAAAGCTGTGTGTACGAGTACTTTCATAAAATAATCGAGACGACGACTTATGTAGAGTGCGAAAGGGGTAGCGTCATAGGTACCTAAGAGCGCTCTGCGTATAGCGCCATCCCTTTCGCACAGCCTTAGATACTCGTAAAGCAGAATTTACACGTTCTTAAATTTGAAAATGATTACGTCAGTCGTAAGCAAGGCCTGCTCATGCTTACAAAAACCTTGCTAACTGTCAAACGACGTGTCTTTCGGCCAAGTTTCCAGTTAGCATCGTAAATTAACTCACCGGGTGAACAGGCAAATGAGTGATTAAATCTGACGTATAGTTGCATTTCTTACCAAGCTAACTGAAAACTTGGCCGAATAATACGTCGTTTGACAGTTATCGTGGTACGAAATGCTACGAAACGTCAGATTTAAGCACTCATTTGCCTGTTTACCCGGCGAGTTAATTCACCACGGTAAATCCAAGATTTCTGATTACAACATTTACACGTGCTTAAGACTAGGATGTTGGTGTAAGCGTCCTCAAAATGAAGCATATCTAGGTGAATACGGCCCAACGCGAGTTCTAAATCGTAACCAAACACAGCAATAAAATCGTTGGGGGGGTGGGGGCGGTCTCCTCGCCCCAGGACACCGAACCATTCAAATCCGGCGCTGTCAGAGTGCACTTATCTTAAATATTGTTTTACATCGTTAACTATGAACGCGACACGACGCTACTGGAGCGCCGTGCGCGTCGTGTTCGGCAGGAAGAGGCACATGAGGCCGCCGCCGGCGAGCAGCACGGCCACGATAAATGTGGGCGCGGGGCAGTACGTGTCGAGCAGCGTGGCGATCACCACGTTGCCGATGATGCCGCCGAGCCGCGCCGCCACCATCGAAACCGCCACGCCGGTCGCCCTGCGCGACGACACGTCTCATTTCATTTATCGTAATTCAGCTGGAATCAGTGGCGTAGCATGGGGGAGCGGAGGGTGTGGTGCGCACCGGGCGGCATTTCACAGGTGGCGGAAAAAATGCGGGTAAAATGGCATATTTTATGATCAATCTAAAGAAGAGGGCGGCAAATTTGGGATCCACACCGGGTGCTAGTGACCTATGCTTCAGCTGGAATAGACGACATTCCGGGACCTTTCCTTTTATAAGCATATTGCCGCTCGACCATATTTCATATAGTGCGATGGTATTAATCACTCGGGAAAAACGGACAATTTTTCGTTGCCATTATGAGACCACGCCCGAAGATTGGGGAGGGGGGGGGTGGGAGTGGGCATGCCCGCCAGGGCAGGGGTATCAATTCGGGCGGGTTTAACCCTGCCACCCAGAAAATAAAGTAGTGAAGAAAATTCGAAATGTTTATATTACCTAGTTCCGAAACACAATGGTCGTGGTGTAGGGGCTTGAGAACTTCCCTTCCATGCGAGAGGTTCAAATCCTCGCCCCGGTCATTCTGAGTTCGATAAGCTTATTTCGTTACAAATGGGAGCTGTTCCACGGTTCGGAACCCGTGTAAAACTGTAGGGGGACTTGAAAACTACTTGGGGGTTAAATAATTTTAATTTTAATTATATGCTGGTTTAATTCTTAATTGCTCATTAAGAGTTAATGCCGCCCAGGTTGGTACCATCGCATTGAATTAACGATAGTCGAAGCAGCAAAGAAAATTGTCCCTGTCTTCCATCCAGTTCAATGTAGTTGTGCTACAAGGAAGGTCCTTGCATGGCACTTAGTTCCCATGACGCGTGTTGGGCTAACATCATGCCATCCAAGTAAAGTGACATGAGATAAAGATAAAATCAACATTAAGAACAATGGACAAGTTCTGTCAAAAAGTGATTTCCGAATCTCGTTTTTAAAAAAAAATATTGTCCGGTAGGTTATTTCGAGTTATTAAGAGAAGACCTAAGAGAAGAAGAGAAGGTGCACCAACCGCAGGTGAGTGGGGAAGACCTCGGTGATGAGGCAGTCGAGCGCGGCGTTACCGCACGAGATGACGGAGCTGAAGACGGCGGAGACGATGAGGTTGTTGGTCTTGTTGTACACGAAGTACATGGCGGCGGAGCACAGGCCGGCGGAGAACGTCGCGAACACTGAAAGGCCACGACAACGTAGTTTTAACAGACAGGAGGACAATACCACTTGTGGAAACTCCTCATAAAAGCGAAAGTCTTTGCACACTTACATTGCAAGTGTAATCCTAGCAACAAGGAAAGAAGGATTTTGCAGAGGTGGAAATATTATGTGGTCTGGCAGTATCAATACAACGCTTAGCAAATTTCAGTCTAATACTTAAAGATATGGCCACGAATTTCACGATGGATCTGGCAGCAATGAAATAAGCAGCAAACAATAAGCATGTAACCTTTTTAAAACACAATAAGGTTCAAAGAGGTTAACATGTCGGTGACCTAAAGTCGGTCTGCACTTTAAATATGTGAACACTTCGGGACACCCCTTACCGTCTTCCACAGCGAATAACTGCTAGATTTAGAATTGGTAAAAGTTTATAATATGAGCACGCTATGAGGGCCATTTCTCAAGAAGTGGTACTCACCAAGGAAGAACTTGCGGCCGAGGCGATCCATTCCGAGAACGGCGAAGATGTTCGATGGGATGGCAGCCGCGACCGTGATCAGAGACTCCATGAACACGGAAGAGTTAATTTCAGATGAGCATGCCTCCTGTTAACATGTAACGGGATTGGTATAGAAACTGGTGGTCTCCTCTTACCACAATACTCCTGTGCAAACAATATTTCAGATAATGTTTAGATTTTAGCCACATGATAAAGATTTTCTCCAAAACTTTAAAGTCGATTTCACTTTTTTCTCTGACTAATTAAAGCCATCAGCCCTTCATTGACTAAATAAAGCATTTCGTTTATGATATTCGAGCAAATTTTGCATACCGCACAGAACTTCTAGATGTTTAATTTCTCGGTGGCATATTATCTGGACTGCTAAAGACACGTACCTCCAAGGAGTGTGATCCGTGTTGCGTGACATATTGTGTAACCTGACAGATGTCGGCGGCGGCTCCGTTCTTGGCCGTGGAATACTCGTCGAACCGGTGGAACATCTCGGGGAACCACATCATCAGACCGTAGTACCTGTGGGGATGGTTGCCATAAGTCAAAAGATTTTGGTTGTAGGTTAAAATAAAAAAAAACCCTATGTCGTTGGAGGCGAAACATGTCGGCCAAGCACGGCATTGCACACCGGAAAACCGTAAGTTTTCAAAACATTACCCTATGAAATAACTGTAGAGCAAACAAAGCCTTAGGAATCACGAAATCGCAAATTTCAACGCACTGCAATGAGGAATTTTAATCAAAGTTATTAGACTGTATTTAAGGAATTTGTGGTTTCCCCTTTCTCAATCGTACTCAAACGCAAAATAATTTCCAGACCTCCAAAACGATGCATGAGCTAGGCTCAAACACAAATATTTTAAAATTATTCTTACCCAATGTGGAAGGTAAAGTTTATGATGATGGAAATGATCGTAAAGCGCATTGTCGGTGGCACAAACAGCTCCTTGCTATTCGCCAATATATCACTTATCATCGTCTTAAACTTGTTATTGCTCCTCATTTCTATCTCCTTCTCCGTTTTCTGGGGCTGCTTGTCGTCGACAATGAGCTGCTTCACCGGGTACTGCTCCTTGCTGTTGCCGGTGTTCATCAGGTAGATCCCTCGGAACACCTCGAGCGCCTCGTCGTGGCGGTTGTGCGAGAGGAGAAACTTGGGGGACTCCGGCAGCAGGAGGAGCAGAGCTGCAACCACGAAGGATGGCAGCGAGCACACCAGCAGGAAGATCCGCCATGAGTTGTAGATGAACGCGCCGCTCTGTGCGCCCAACCCTGCAATTGGAGGATTCGATTTGGGTTAGGTTGCAGAGATATTGATGAGGATTGAAGTACCTTAGAAGTATTTGTTGTAGAAGAAGCATACACTTATCCAAGTAATGGTATCGATTAGTAAATAAACCGGGACTCTTTTCTGTCTATAAGCTTTTAACAAGCCTATAAATATCCCCCCAGATCCCACATAACCAGTCGGCTCAGTTATTTGTTAATTGTTTTGTTTTCGCCTATTTAATGAAATAATCTTCGATTTCTCACCGCTAGGGATGATAATCCAGGCGAGGCCGGCCACAAACAGATTGCCGAGGGTCCAGAAGGCCGCCATGAAGCTAAGCATAGAACCACGCTTGCTCTTAGGCTGGAATTCGGCGAAGTAAGACCAGATGACCGGCCCCGAACCGCCGAGCCTGCGTGCAGTCACTATATTATTGGTTGCATGATTTCAAGACAAATTTTATTAATTTGTTGCATCTATTAAATGACAGAATAATAATAGAAGCGTGGTAGTAACCTCACAATTTCTTAATTCGGAATATTTTACAGAATACCTTCCAGCAACTAAATGATGTGTGAAAAGCATTTAATTAATGAAATAATGACAATTATCATGAGCTAGTTATATTAAGGGCATATACACCAACGGTATCAAATCGGCAGGGCCAATTTTACTTTCCAAACCGTATCACCTATTTGAAGAAGAGAGAAAACATGAGGCTAGTAATAATAGTCCAAAACGAACCTTAAACTTTAATACCAACACATATTGCTCTTGCGGAATGTCTAGTCTTGATTCTTGAAATTCTTTGATTTATCGCAGGTGGCGATGCGTTTCCGTTTCTTTCAGAGAAGCCATTAAAGAACTGGACCCACGGAGCGCTATTGAGGTAGTAAGAGAATATAAAAAACTAGTAGTGCAGCACGGAATAGGCGACGATGGCGAGCACGTTGTTGATAGAGGTCGCCATGAGTTCACAGTTTCAGAAAAGCCAATAAAGCAGTAGACTCAGCTGCATGAATTTTGGGAAAACGGAAGAATATGAATAGCTCGTAATAGTGCGAGAATGAAGATGATGGCGAGCACGTTGGTGATGCAGATGGCGATGAATTCAGAGTTTCAGAGAAGTCATTATAGCAGTAGACTCACGCAGCACCATTGAGGAAGCGGAATAACATAAAGAGTTCTTAGTTCTGCGAGAAGGACGATGCGACGATGGCGATCGCAATGGTGATGGAGATGGCGATTAGTTCAGAGTCTCATAAGGCTATTAAAGACGCGGAATCACGCAGCTCCATTGAGGAAGCGGAAGAACATGAAGAGCTCGTAGTTCTGCGAGAAGGACTAGGCGACAATGGCGAGCGTGTTGGTGATGGAGATGGCGATTAGTTCAGAGTATCGTAAACCTATTAGAGATGTGGACTCACGCAGCTCCATTGAATAAACGGAAGAACATAAAGAGCTCGTAGTTCTGCGAGAAGGACGAGGCGACGATTGCGAGTGCGTTGGTGATGGATATGGCGATTGGTTCAGAGTATCGTAAACCTATTAGTAACGTGGACTCACGCAGCTCCATTGAGGAAGCGGAAGAGCATGAAGAGCTTGTAGTTATGCGAGAAGGACGAGGCGACGATGGCGATCGCAATGATGATGGAGATGGCGATTAGTTCAGAGTCTCATAAGGCTATTAAAGACGCGGGCTCACGCAGCTCCATTGAGGAAGCGGAAGAACATGAAGAGCTCGTAGTTCTGCGAGAAGGACGAGGCGACAATGGCGAGCGTGTTGGTGATGGAGATGGCGATTAGTTCAGAGTATCGTAAACATATTAGAGACGTTTACTCACGCAGCTCCATTGAATAAGCGGAAGAACATAAAGAGCTCGTAGTTCTGCGAGAAGGACGAGGCGACGATTGCGAGTGCGTTGGTGATGAATATGACGATTAGTTCAGAGTATCGTAAACCTATTAGTAACGTGGACTCACGCAGCTCCATTGAGGAAGCGGAAGAGCATGAAGAGCTCGTAGTTATGCGAGAAGGACAATGCGACGATGGCCAGCGCATTGGTGATGGATATGGCGATTCGTTCAGAGTATCGTAAAACTATTAGAGACGTGGACTCACGCAGCTCCATTGAGGAAGCGGAAGAACATGAAGAGCTCGTAGTTCTGCGAGAAGGACGAGGCGACGATGGCGAGCGCGTTGGTGATGGAGATGGCGATGAGGACCCGCTTGCGGCCGAGCGTGTCGGCGACGGAGCCCCACGCGTACGCGCCGACCATCATGCCGATGAAGATGATGCAGTTCAGCCATCCCTGAGGAAAGACAAGCGCGTGAAAGCAATCACCCATTCCGTGACGCACAATTTAATTTATTGGTTTTAGATATTGGTGCTGCACAGTCTAATGACTAGGTATGAACATACCGCAAAACGATGAAGCGGCCGATTACTGTTCTTCTGATACTATTTGCTGTTTGTTTAACTGAGATGTTATCTCACTCAAGACCAGTATGTATGTGTATCAATACAATGGGCAGTATTTTTCAAAATAAGGGAGAATAATAAACCTTTTCAGTCGCATTCAAAGTGACCCTGTCAAAACATAGTACGGAATTAGCACCGGACTAACCATACAATAACCGGTTTAGTCCGGCGTATTAAAGTTAGTCCGCCCACTCTGAATACGACTGTTAGTTGTTCGTGTGTCCTGATTTTTAGATGTTCATTCGGCCACAAGAGCGCTGTTTTCCTTTATAAATAATTTAAAAACAATAGCGTCGCTTAGATAAATTTTATATAATATGAAAACGATTTATTTATTTTGTAAGTAAACATTATCTTGCACACAGAGCGTGACTCAAGACTTCGTCAAAGGTATCAACTGTGAAAAGGTCTCACTTTGGTCTGTGTGGTGAGCCCTAGGTCGCACTGCGCCGACGGCAGGATGAAGGACATGGAGATGACGTCCATCTCCTCGGAGGTGCTGACGAGTCCGCAGACCGCCAGCAGGAGGTAGTGGAACCGGCCATATCCTTCGTATACATACAATTCACGCGTTACTACTATGCGAAGATACAACTTATAATCTTGTAAGAGTCGAACTTTGCGCAAGAAAGTGACTAATATCTGCCGATTTTAAATGAAATAATCGCCTCCAAAGCTCCCATTCTAGTAGTTTCCATAATTTTAGAATTCAGTAATTAAAATACAGAGTCATAACGTGTTCTCGGAGGTACTAGGTACCATGCCAGGACCGACCTTTTATTTAAATACAGGGATGCCATACAAATAAAACGACTGAGTCTACAAATTTAAATTGATTACATCCAAGCAACTGGAGATATTTTATTGTATATTATGTAATCAGTAGTAAAAACTCGTATGGGGTTTGACGCCAATTTAGGTGAGAACTCGGACTGACCACTCTGAACACACACAGTTAGAATACCTTTCCCTCCAAATTCCCTTCACACGCATCATAGTGTGTGCGTTGTTCGAGGTACAGAGCGCCACAGGCATCACACTCGGCGCCACAGTAGGCATTGGAATTTGCAAGGAAAACATATGTGGGTCAAATCACTCTGCAGCGGATTTATACAGGCTATTCAAATTTTGCCGCCCCTATCGAACTCTACAATTCGATACCCTAGTCCACAATAATATTAGGCAAGACATCGTTTACAGAAGGCGGAGGAAGGTATACTGTAATATATGCATTTTATTATGTATTTGCTAGCTTTATTATGCTAAAAGTTTCGGATTGGGGTGCAAGAAAATAATGTTGTCCCTGAATTTGCCGCCCCCAAAATTTACCGCCCTAGGCTCCAGCCTACTCAGCCTGCTGGTAAATCCGCCACTGGTCTAGAGTGATGCCGTTTGTACTTACCAGCGAGTTCTATCGCCTTCTCGAAGTCAGCCTTCTCGGAGTTGCCTCCCTTCTCCGGGTCCGACTTGACTGGAGACTTGAGCGTCGATACGACGCCTACAACAACCAAGCATCTCGTTAGAACGGAACTCTATTTATTTATTTATGGTTCACTTGCTGAGGCACCCGGCTCCGCTCGGGTCAATGTCGTTTCGGAGTGATGTCGGGAAACATTTAAAGTTATATGAGTTCCCCATACAAAATTTCATCACCTGTTTCACCCCCTTCCAGTTTAATAATCGCTACATGGGGTAGCCTATGTCCTTCTCCAAGGTCAAACTATATCTAACACAAAAATAAAAAAAATAGGTTCAGCGGTTTATGCGTGAAAAGGCAACAGACAAACAGAGTTACTTTCGCAGTTATAAAGTTTGTATGGATATAGTATGGATTGTTTATTCATGATCGTTTAGCCAGGTCAACAATCACAGCATAGAGGAACTGTCAAGAAACTTAACAGGAAAATAATTTCAACGGTAGTGTCGGATCTACTAAATACATTAGTACAAAATATTTAGTTGGGCTAACTCTAGTGTCTAGTACGACTTTGGTGACGACAGCAGTTATGGAATGCAGTTAAAACGCCTTAGCGTAGGATTAATACACGAAATCAGCGCCATCTACCAGTAGATAAGAGAAGTATTGTGCCGATAAGAAAATATTCGAGAAATTCGTTTACTGGCATTATTGTCTGGATATTTCAGCGGTCAGAACAGAGAATATCCACAAGTGTCAGGTTCGAATTCTGCGTCAGTCGAATGTTCAGAAAAAAAATATTGTATTAAAAATAAGTTTAAAATGCTTCAATGTAGATGTCGTTGTATAACTACACATTAAATTAGTGAAATTTATTGTGACATTCTTTGTAAGTATTTATTAACCAATCATTATTATTAGAATCAGCGGAACTATCAGTTTATGACGTTAACTTAGTGTAGTTTGACTACCAAAAAAGTTTAAATAAATTAAATGAAAAATTAAATGAAACCGGAAGCGATTCTGAATTATGCTTGTTAGGATGGTAATATTTTTTTAACTATGAATGTTTATTGTTGTAATTATTGTTAATTTATCATGGGCAGTGCACTTGGATTTGTAATTTTTTATCATTAGCCAGGCCTTAGAATATTAGTCTAATAGTCAGGCATTGTAGATATATTAATGACCCGGTCATTTTAAAGTCAATCTTAATCAAACGTTTGAATTCGTACTTCGTCAATCACAGACAATAGGGCCGACATAATGATCAAGCATTTATTGAACCCTACTCGTCCCTGACGAGCGGATACCATTATTGGCCAACGCTGAACCTACATAGACAGTGTAGTTGAACAAATTCGCTACGACCCGGATTCGAACTACGCATAGGAGTATTCATGGAAACACTCCCGCCCATTTTATGGCTCCTATTGACGTCAGGTGACGGATTGGCAGTCGAGTTACGACGATTTGAGATCGATTGTCCATTAAATGTAATGTCGAAATGTTTAGATTTATGTGTTTTTGCATTCGAAACGAAAACAACGCTAGCTTAGGGTAGGGATTCCAAATTCAAGATGATATTAAATTCGCTAGTTGACTTCTGCAAGCCTATTCCTGGAACTTCGTTATCAGGAATCAGGAATCCTGAGTCTAGAAAACCGCTTTTGTAGAAGTTTTCAAAGCGATTTTCTTGACGAAATATTCCGGAGCATAGTATTGAATTTAAATCAAGGTTTTCCGTCGAAAAAATCGCATTGAAAACAGCTATAAAAGTGGTATTCTAGACTCAGGACTTTTAATTCCTGATTACGAATTCCAGGAATAAGCATGCTGGTTGATGTATGTTGAAGTAAAAATGACTGACCATTAAAATAGAGAGAAATATTGTTTTAAGAATGATAATTTGGCATGGCATACTATTGAACCAATTTACTTCCCTTTTGTAAATTCAAATGGTCCAAATTCGAGCAATAAATAAAATTTCAACTCAGTTCTATTATGTGGAATAGTTTTCTAGTCTGAAAGTTCTAGCAACTCTAGAACATCACTCAGTGAGTAAACGGTTTAATGTTGTTATGTAGGGTGGTTCAACAGGGTTAATCTGGGTTAAAAATACTTTACCTCCAAGCTCAGTGCCTTTGGAACCTGGTCCGTTATATTGGCGTTCGTCTTTTACATCACAATCTGAAAAGAAACGATGAGATTTATTACATAGGTTATAAAGCAATGTACTATCTGTCATATTGTGTCGCTCCTACTGTCATAGTACGTTCTTCTGTTCGTCTAAGTTCAACATTTCTAAAGGCACAAATATGTACATTTCCTTCAAGAAGTTTGCTGAATATGAAGATGTTTTTATAAGTATGACCGCTTGGTGTGTCTACACTTAAGTCCAACATTAACAACAAGTCGTATACTCACTTGGAGGTGCCCGCTGTCCACTACCGAACAAGTAATGTTGGACAAAGCTCGGAATGAAAAAATATACGAGGCCGCTACTTATTTGTCTGTATGTCTGATACTCTGAAAGCCATGCTGAAATCAGTGTCATGCAGGAACTACACTGCGGTCCAAGTCCACAGAAGGCTCACATTGCTGTGATGATGTACGTGGCCTAACTTGGACGACAGTGTAGAAACGGCATTCGTTTTCACGAGCTACAAAGGAAGACTCATGCTTTTATTGAATTTTAGACCACATAATGAGCCCGAACATAGACACAGAGTTAATGAAGTACAAAACTGAACAAGAATGATACTCAGTATTTTGTGATGACCTGAAATCCCGAAATAAGTCCATGAGATGATTCTTAAGGGCACTCACATCACAACAGGCGCTTGTCGATCGTACTTCCATCATAAGCAGATAAGCTATAGGAGTTAGGGCACATTCTCAAAGTCCCAGAAACGGAAAGCCCTTATATGACGTCACAATTTTAGTAGGACTTAGTCACGACCACAAACTTTTTCTGATTGTTTTCAAAACCAGATTACAAAGCTTCAATGTATGTATAATTATTATACCGTATTAATAAACAGCAATCATAAATAAAAAGGTTCTTCAAAGTCAGCCGAAGCTGCTATGGTCCCTAAGACCCTTATTGCGTTACCCCTTTGTATCTCCAGGCTAATGCGGCGAATAAAGAAAGCTTTTGAGCGTAAGTCAACTGAAGCCTCCGTCAACAGTTTACCTAGACAGTCTGCAAATTTCAAAGCTTCGTTTTACCATGCTCCTAAAGTTCCCACTGCAAAAGGCAAGAATTCAAATTGGGGTAACAGAGAATCGTATTTTTTTTATCTTATATGAAGCTGCAGTCACTGCCGTAGAACCGGCTGAGCGCGAGGAGACACCTACGTGTCTGGGTGCTAATGTGTCAACGCATTTGGCATCCCACACCAATGCCTTTCCGCGTTGCCATGGAACGAGAGTCATGCCGTCAGGTCGTTTTCCATCTGAACGTGACAACCCTGGAGGCTCACGAAAGCCGGGTATATCAGCGGAATTCAGAGATCTTTTAATGATATACATAATTTATTGTGGAGTGCCTCGACATCCGACCTGCGCTCCGCTGGCATGCCAAGCCGTGGTGTCCGTTGCTGTCCACACTGGCCCCGCAAACGCAAATATGGGCCTGACAAACTCTAGTCCCAACGCGTAGATCGACACAGATACGTAAGACGTTTTTATCAAGTAGTGTGCCGAGGTGTGGTAAGGGGAAGGTCTTTAGCCATGCTCCTGATTCCTCACAGGATACTCCTAATAATCTTGCCTTGTTGGCATCTGTAGCTTTAACAGTCATTTCTAAAAGTCTTGCTTCAATTAAGGGTAAGTCCCATTTTTTCTGGATCTTCGGACAAAATGGTATCTCGCGAGCCTCAGTAAATCTCAGCCTCCAAGCTTCTATTGCCTCCTTCACGTAGTCGATCTCAAAATCACTGCCAAGTGATGGAACAAGAATTCTACCAATGAGATCGTTACTAGCATGAACAGAGCCATTATTAGAGCCGTATTAATAAATGAAATGTATTATTAATTAATAACTATAATGCATTAATAAGTAAATTATGAATATTTTGGTATAATCTGGGAACGAGAAGGACCCTCGAGAATTCCTTTAGCCTATGTACCGTTGAGAGATTAAAAAATTAGATGTAGTTGAAATATAGCATGCTATTTTTTAATACTGTGATTAATAACTTTGAAGCCTTGACGGATGTACGATTGTCCTGTCAGGCGATGGGTGGTGCCGCCCTTGAGGCCCTGGTACTAGCCAAATCGCAAAGTTAGACGAGGCACCCCAAGTTAACTAACTAAGTCTGACGATTATAAGTGTCATTCTTACAATATATGATTCCTTGTCTAGGAATCAACCTATTTTCGTTAATGTATGTTTCCTTTTTCTATACAAAATACATTGCGGAAACGGTGTCCATTTCCGAACTTTTTTGACTAAATGTAGAAATCTAAAAGCAAATGGAATTTTTTGTTTATGCAGATATGGTGTTTTTGCTTATATCTAGAAATCGAATTACTTTCAGATTTCTAATGAGAAAAATCACCTTTTTTATTTTTATTATTATTTAAATAAATGATGGAATCAAACAATATTAACAATCCATTATCAGTCTGAAGTTCTATTTGGATTTGCTGAAGCGTCTCACTACATATTATTACATTTGTTAAAAAGTGCATTTGTATGGCGCGAGTAGTTGGCTAGAGCGGCTGCGTTAAGGCGCTAGGGCCTTAACGCAGCCGCTCGACTCACGCGCGGTCGACTTACTCGTGAGTTTCTTGGGCCCCGGTTCAGTTTCTACCATTCTACGTGGGCGGCCGGCGATGTATGGCGCTGGTCACGCGAGAACTGCTCTGCCGCTGTCTAGTGCGCGGGCGTGGTGCAGCGGCCGGCTGTGTGTCTGCAACAAGCATACGAACATGCTTACACCGCGGTAATGCTGGGCGATCGATTGAGATGTGATGTCACACACCAGCGACGTACCATCTCTTCAGTGTTATCTGGTGGAAGGAACATAACTCATTGAGAAAAAAAAACGCCAAATATGTTTTGATGGATGTTCCATCATCAGGCCTATACCTGGAATTACGTAAACAGGAATCAGGAATCCTGAGTCTAGAAAACTACGTAAATAGCGGTTTTTAAAGCGATTTTTTCGTCGGAAAACCTTGATTTGGTGATTGGTAAAACATTGAACATTCAAACATATTGCCGTCGTCACCAAAATCGTATTTGGTGATTACAATAGGCAATACCCGCGAATGGTATGTTTTGCTGGTTCGGGTCCAGCCTTCCAGCATATTCTTTAAGTAGTTCTTTTTACAGGGTCTTGTGTCCTTGCTTCAGGTAATTGTAAATTTTGAATCAATGTAAGATGTAATTTCTAAAAATGCCTTCTTTGGTCTACGAAGATTGCTACGAAGTATCAAGGAGTTTTATTTAAATGAAATCTGAATATACTATTTGTATCGCTGTACATCTTTCTTTTTATTATCATCAAAGAAATAGGTATATATTTTTGTTTTGTTTTAATTTGTTCCTAAATTGTGGATATACAATATATATTTTAGTATATTGTATTATATATATTAGTTTATTTTATTCAAAGTATGCTTGTATTGTCATGTAAATTATGGTTTATGTATGTTTATACTGTATGTATATATTTTTATTTTATTTGCTTTATTATTTTCCTTTCAAATTGCTATTGTGTACCTACCTACAGATATTTTAGATTGTCTCTCCTCATCACCCCAAAGGTTGACTGGAAGAAATCACTCCTAGTGATAAGTCCGCCTTTGTGCAATTTTGTTGTTGTTTCGAATTGTTTTTGTAATTGTACTTGTTTTCTATTGCACAATAAAGAATTTATTCATTCATTCATTCATTCATTCATTGGATGCTGAAATTTTTACAAATGACGGGAATTTTGAAAAACATTTTTATCGAGTATTGGATCGACAAATAATACGATTGCGATGCCACGAGTAACCATTAAGATAATTGAAAGCAGGCATCTAAGCAAACATATCTTCTGTTTAGATAAACAAACAAAGTACACTTATTAGCATTTAAACTATCTGGTTGTACCTGTTTCGCCATTAATTTATTCTCGTCGACTTTTTCTTGTTTATTTATTTAAATACAAGTCAAAATGTCATGTGATGCCAATGTGGACCAAAATAACCTGTTCACCTGATACACAAACATAAAAGTAACATCTACCTACGGTCATAGCTTATTATCTTTCGGCGGTTGATATCCATAATCCTGAAATACCTCGCAATCTTGAACATGTACTAAGGTAGATGTATGGTCACTGTCATTTTAGAAATGAGCAATTTCGCCAATTTGTAGTAACATGCGGGTGGCCCGTAAATTTCGCCTCCCATACAAACGTAGTTTACTAATAATTTGAAAACCACTATTCCAACATACTTGATATTTGGTATCTAATATAAGGCTACAAATATCTGTGTCTGCATGCCTTTGTTTTTTCTGTAAATGTATTCTGGGTCAAACCACAGAAAAAACAAAAATCGTATGAAGATTTTCTTTTTGCTTTCATTTCATTCGGTTTCGATTTAACAAAAAAACAAAAGCATGCAGACACATATATTTGTTACCTGATATTTTATATTTAATATCAATTCAATTGGGATAGCTGTTTCCAAATGATTAGTAAACTACGTTTGTATGGGGAGCATAAATCATCGATTGTCCAAGGGTCTATGAACTTTTCCGTATTTTGCATAGTTCAATGTGATGTAGCCGTGAAATATGTGGTGTGATCGGCTAATAACATACCACTCGCACTCTCTTTATATTAACCGACATATCGAATTCCGGGGGAGTTAGGTTCCATGCCAGGAGGTACAATTTTCACTGTTGCTAGGTAGTAAGGAATCTAGACCCCTGCCTACAGTTTTAAGTGGAATTCGAACCACGAACGATGAGTTTCTTAGTCGCCTCATACGACACGCACGAGGAGAAATGGAGTGGACCCAATTGTGTAATTTTACGGGCCGAAACCCACACAGGAGCTAAAGCCTCTTTTTACCCGACTGCGAAAGAAGGAGGGTTATTGTCAATTGATTCGGGCAGTTGGAAAACGTGCGCGTGGAACTGTGAACGTGGATCGAACCCGGCCCTTTGTAGAAATGAAACACAACCAGTAGAATGTAGAACAGAATTCGGGCGGTGTTTGAACAGTTTATATAATTTGTGGTAATTAAGGACATCCGTAGAGGCGGGGCGGCGGCGGGCCGGGCCGGGGGAAAGCTGTCTAGACCGGTGCGCACGAAACTCGCCAAGTCTATCAGAGCGCCTAGTCGAACTTCTCAACGTTTGCGGAACTTCGAAGTTACGTAAAAAAGTCAGACCCATACGACTTGTTACAACTTATTCTGAGGTTTTACTTCTTCAAGATCTCAAAATAAAACTCGGACTACCGATTTGGCAACGTCAACTTATTTACGGCGACGATATGTAAGCGGTCAAATCAAACTCAGGGCCGAGTGCACTAAAATTTTGAACATTGATTAACTCAGCCGTCACTTCGTGCAATCTCATGCTGAGATTCCTGTAGGATACAAGTAACTATATTTCAGTTCATAACTGCATTTCAATTGCGAACACCGATTAAGTCTCAAATTTTCTAAATCCGAAAAATGCCAATCACATTCCAACGCGTATCAAGTATCAAAATTTCAAAATCCGAAGAATGCCAATCAAATTCGAACGTGGATCAAGTACCAATTAAAATCCGAAGAATGCCAATCAAATTCGAACGTGGATCAAGTACCAATTAAAATCCGAAGAATGCCAATCAAATTCGAACGCGGATCGAGTACCATTTCAAAATCAGAAGAATGCCATTCAAATTCGAACGCGGTTCAAGTACCATTTCAAAATCCGAAGAATGCCAATCAAATTCGAACGCAAATCAAGTACCATCTCAAAATCCCAAGAATGCCGATCAAATTCGAACGCGGATCAAGTACCATTTTAAAATTTGAAGAATGCCATTCAAATTCGAACGCGGATCAAGTACCATTTCAAAATCCGAAGAATGCCATTTAAATTCGAACGCGGATCAAGTACCATTTCAAAATCAGAAGAATGCCATTCAAATTCGAACGCGGATCAAGTACCATTTCAAAATCCGAAGAATGCCAATCAAATTCGAACGCAGATCAAGTACCATTTCAATATCCCAAGAATGCCGATCAAATTCGAAAACGGATCAAGTACCATTTCATAATCTGAAGAAGGCCATTCAAATTCGAACGCGGATCAAGTATCCAAATTCCAAAATCCGATGAGTGCCAAAGTCTTAAAACCCGATGAATGGCTATCAAACTCCTGCGCATAAAAAATAGAGCTATCGGACGACACGGCGCGGCACGGCGCGGCGGCGGCGACGGCCGCGGCGGCAGCGGCGGAGCGGTGTAAACAAGCTCCACGTGCCACCAGCAAAAACGTTGACCGAGCAAAAAGTAAGCTACATACTTAAGGTGGCCCATCCCGCTCATCTCCCCATACAAAAGGGGAAAGAAGATCACGCCCATATTTCTTGTCAGAGACCCAAAATTTTGCTCAAAATAGCTTTATTTGATCGAACTAGATGTCTGATGACCATTGGCATTGTAAAATTGTGTTTGGTTTCTAAGTTATAAGGTCCGAAAGTTCGCATTTTTCGCGCGTTTTATACAATAACTTTGGAGGTGGATTACGCAATGATAAAGTAAGAACATCTTAAAAAGATTAGTCATCAGACATAGCTTATTTAATCAAGATTTATAATCTATTTGGTTTTTGTTCGATTTTTTTCTACAGCGGTCGTGGTTTACTTTTAGCTATAAGTCGTTTTGAAATTAAAATTTTCGTAAATCTTACCAAATCGTACACTATGCACATTGTCTTTTTGTGGACATGTTGCATCTTCCTCATCACGGAGCCTGTCTTATTCTTTGAAACAGAGAAGGTCCCAGAGCGCAACAGCACGGTTTTGTGCCGTGCCCGCGAATGAGTTAGGCCCGCCGGGTTGGGCCACCTTAATCAAGACCCTCGATATACATTAACAAGATAAGTTGGTCATCAGAGCAACGAAAATACCATTGCCAGCCTCAACGATTTCACACATGGAGAACCCGAATGGGCCCAGCGTTGCTTCACCTCGAATATCGAGCTCGGAACGAATGTCGGCTACCGAGGCTTGGCTGACATCCTTTTATTTAAGCCGACTAAATGGTTAGCCGAAATGTAGAGTCTTCGATATAGGAGAGAAACTAGTTTCTTATCTTGTTTATGCGAGACTTACCTATATACTAGCAGGTGTATCCAGAGTGGGCAGACTAATTTTAATCCACCGGACTAAACCGGTTTTTATATGGTTAGTCCGGTGCTAATCTCGTACTAAGTTTTGACTCTCAAGAGGTGCTCTCTGAATACGGCTGTATAGGATTTATTAGAATATTCTTTGCTAGAGGCAATCTCACCATGCAAGGCGCCAGTAGTTCTGAGATTAGGTGTCTTCTAAAATATACATTTTAATTTACTAGACACTGGAGAATCTCCCCGGAGGCGTTGCATTGTCAGAGAAGGGATAGGGTAGGAAAAAAACTGTAAAAAATACGATCTTCTACGCACCGGAGCATTGGTACTTATTTAATACCTCCTTCCTACTTGACTCTACTTATAAAATGAGCATCCCACTTTGCTTGTATCTCAGACCCCCGTGAGTGATGGATCAGCACCTAACAACTCAGAAAGGTCAATTGATAAGAGAGAAGGTTACACAACACGGGACTCGAGCACGGGACCAGGTTCCGATATTGTTCGCAATTATGTGCTAACCTTTCTTCGCTGAAAGTTATCACTGTGTCGATGAATGATCTCTCTTTTGTTTTTCTTTATGCTAAGCGCGGTATGTGGCGTACACCAGGACCTCTTAAGAGGCTCGTTACCCTATCAATTTCGCATACTGTGGGCGATAACTGTTGACATGTCCTATGATTAATATTTCACTAGGTTTTTGAAATTTTAAAATAAATTGTCAAAACCTACGTCTGTTTGTTCATTTATTTTTAATATATCCTTTAGATTGATTGAAAAATCAATTACAAACAAATAATTGTTCTGAAAATCAACTTTTTTTTCTAAAATCTTGATGCCTCTTCAACCTCAAAATTAAGGAAAACGTTGACTTCATCAGTTGTAAAAACATAAAATAGCAAATTTCATTTATAAAAAATGGAGGCCCTAGGAAAATTATAGAAAAATTAATTAACAAATGAAGGTAAAAAAACATTTTTTTGTCGACGGTGGAAAATTCATTTGTAGAAAAGTGTTGCGAGTGATTGCCTGCAACGCCACCGTCTGTGCGTTGCTTCAGATCTTACCTCCGGGAAATGAAAGCAAGAAAATAGGCGACCGCTCGCGTTTGGTCAAGACCATAAATAAAAAGTATTGCTTCCTTTTTAATGGTCCAGACACAAGTCCACACTTTTACTCACTTCCTCTCTCTCTCTCTCTCTCTCTTAGGAAAATAGTGAGCAGGTCATTACATCATACGGGGCGGCGTCTTTACGCCTCTTTACGTCTTTACGTCGTTTGAACTGAGCGTGACTCGCGATCTGGCCCACATAATACCACGTGTCACCGACGCTGCCATAGCGAGGTTAAGCTTCGATACGGTCGTGGTCATCTCATACAATGAAACAACAATAGCGGACTAAAGGAAGTATGGTTTCATTACTACTGAATACCTCACACAATCTGCTACGGTAGAGAACTTAATACGAACTCTACCATCAATTCAATCACATTCACAAGACTCATTCAAGATTAATTCATTAAGCTGAATGAATCGAGTGATAAATGAATGAGACATATATATATACATTTTGTATGGTAGGGACAGGAATATGGCATGGATATGAATCAAATTCAGTGTCTACTTTAGCGATGTTTGATTATTATTCCTATAGTGATATTTTGTGCTGTAGAGTTTTAGCGTTTATTCGATATCCTGCCGCAGAAGACTTTTATTGCTGTCCTAGCAACTCCTAAAACCATAATCGGCAAATCATTGGAGAAATAAATATATAGATACATAGACAAGTAATTTTGAGACATTGAGATTACTGCGGAAACAAGACTCAGGAAGTGGCCATAGTAAGAGTCGCGTGGTCGTTTTATCCATGAAAAATAGCTGTTTTATTACTCTCCGCGCTGGAAAAAAATCTGCGATTGCAAAGAACGTTCATAAAAGTATATATCTTTACATTTGTTACATATAAATATAATGAGCGGTTCTCTAAACTATTTTAGTTTAAAATTGATGACGCTTGATGCATGAATTTTTTTACACATTTTTGGAATAGTTACAAAAAATGTGTAATTCAGATTATGACTCTACATATATTTTATGCATAATGTTAGTCTTTATGAATGAACTTATATTATTTTTTTAATCAACTGTTTTTCACGTTTTGAGTCCTGCGTCCGCAGTAATAAAAAACGTTTTTAGGGTTCCGTACCCAAGGGGTGCTAACGGAACCCTATTATTAAGCCTCCCCAATCCCCAGTCTGTCACAGGGCTGTATCTCGTTTGCATGTATAACAATATATCGGCAAATAATTTATTTAATACTTATTAACATCTAAAAGTAAAATTTAAAAATTCGTCAAATAGATAAAATTAAAAAATAATGCAAATTATAGGGGGCCCCATACAGAAGAACGTGATTTAAATCGCTAAATCTTGTTGGTTGGTACGGAACCCTTCGTGTGCGAGTCCGACTCGCAATTGCTTACTACGCTCCTAGCTACCGCTAGTCTCGTATCTTGCCTGCATTTATTTATTAACTAAGTACGCTATAAAATGTTTACAACTATGAATAATAAACTGCAAAAAACGTCCTAGGTGAGCGTGTTCGCTATTCATTTGTTTCGGTTCGTCATTGGTTTTTCTCGCGCAGGCGCAAAGGTCATATAAAAAGGCGCATAACCGACAAGTTCGGAGCAAATTTTAGGCAATTCAAAGGAAATGCGGGCATTTAGAACAAATATTAACACCAACTTGTCCTTTCAAAGATGACTTTGGGCCGATTTTTCAATCCTCAGATAGTACTTATCGGACTGATAGTACAAATTTACATTTGTCAAAAGACGTGTAGTCATAGGTAGTAGTAGTATAGTAGTCATTATCCGACGGATTATATCAGATGGATAAGCAGAAGCGTAAATAAATCCGTCGAATAGTTATCTGGCTGTTTATCGGACTATTGAAAAATCAGCCCTTAGCGTACCTAATTACTGCGCCGTGCGGCAATAATTGATGAGCCGAATTCCGTATGTAGCAGGAGCATTTTGTTTCAGTTTATTTATTTCCTTTATTATATGTACCTATATTGCACACGGTTAGAATACCTCTGGCCATACTCGTAGATTAAGGATGTTCCGACCCATACAATGTTTTTTTTACACAGAACGCAAAAAGTATTGCACTTTAAGGCACGAATTCGTCAAAAATATTAAATATAGCCATAGTAGTTGCAGCGAAAACATATTCACAATTTCAAGTTTAATGGTTTCGTTGTAATTGCCGATTAGAAGTTTTACACCGTTAGATGGCGCTGTTAAATAAAAATCGTATTTAAAGAAATTGTAACAAAACCAATAATCCTGAAATTGTGAAATTGTTTTCGCTGCAAGTAATATGACTATATTAAACTTTTATTATTAATTTGTGGCTTAAAGTGCAATACTTTTTGCGTTATGTGTGCAAACAACTTTATATGGGTCGGAAAAGCCTTAAGAATGTATATGCTCGTGCGAAGAAGAACCGGCATCGAATCTAGCCGGGATAATCTTATATTTTTTTTGTATATTGAAATGAATATAATATTTTGCACGCAGTAAATCGCCACAATTGGTTGATCTATTTATGGATCTTGAGAAATACCTATGTGTTCAAATATTTTATAACCTCAAAAGCTGAGTATTGATGAGCTGTAGAGGGTTCTTCCAGAGAATAAGTTCGACAAAAGTTATGGCATTCGAAAGTGAACACTATGGAGACACAATTAAAAAAAAATGGAAACCGCAGTCCATAGTGATCTTGCCATTCTCCTTTGGGATCCGCACCGGGTGCTAGTGGCTTATGCCGCCACTGCCGCGCAAAAGGCATGCGGCAGGTATGCGAACGGAAGCCGCGATGAGCCTAATCGTCGATGAGATCGAATCAACAGAACCCCGACTTAATGCAACATCGGTAGCTGTCCGTTTCTCGGAAGGCATTTTACGAGTTCGGCATACCGGTACTGGCAACACTCGGCTCGTGTCGCAGCACTGTGCGAAACGGGACACGGGGACGCGTACTGCTTCCGGTGCAGTTAAACCCCTGTACCGCTGAAGAGAAAAGAAAAGAGACGTGGCATGCGGTCGATATTGGGCCTCCGCCGTATGGTCAAAATGAATCCGGCCGGGAATATGGGAATCCGGCGGCGGGTCGTATGCCACACAGTCGAAACATCGCCACCGCGCGCGAATGTGTTTTGAAAATGCACAAACACTCCAATACGTCTGCGACTATGTTTAAGTGGGGCACACAGTTTTGGTATTAATGTGAGTTTCAGCGACATCTACATTTGAAGCATTGTAATCAGATTATTTTCAAAATCTGATTTCAATGCTTCAAATGTAGATGTCGCTGTAACTCAAATTAATGAGACAGCGGTAATGTTGTATCCATTAAATTCATACAATTATCACAGTTTTGGTAGTTTGGAGACAGCGGGTATCTCCTTTCTTCTTGATCTGAGCGAGTTAAATTCTCAGATGATATTAACTCACTTACGTTTCGCTTTCGCATGACGTCAATGCTGATCATTTGATGTTCTGTCATCGCAGTCTAATTAGAATAACGGCTCGTAGCTAAGTGCCCCAGGGACTTGCCTTGCCTACCAGAGCGTTTCAAATCCCCGCCCCGTTCATGTACCACTTTCTTTCCATTTCTGATTTCTTCACAAATGCGAGCTGTTCCATGATTCGGAATCCATGTAACAATGTAGGTCCCCTTCCCCTAATAAGCGGTAGGGGTTTAGCCCGCCCGGCTCGGTACCATCGCATTGGGTGGAAAGATGATCGAAGCGGCAATACAAATAATTAATGTTCACCTTTAATGCACTGTCTGTACTCGGAAAAAAATCGGGTATAACGTAAGTAAAATAATGACACTTATGTCTACCCTGTATCTTTACGTTTTATTAGCTCTATGAGGTAATGAATTAATAATACCTTAAAGTACGCATAAACCACTGAAGTATGAACAAAACATTACTTAATTCATCATTTATATTCAAACAATTTTCTCTCTCTCTCTCAACCGTTTACAAAAAGTACGGTCACAGAATCAACACCTAGATTGTGCTGATGGATCACCGCTGAAGTGTTCAGTGAGGCGTTTTCAGTTCAGCACATCTTTCGCGCCGTGCCACGAAGGAGAAAAGAGCTGGTGTTAGCACCGCCCGTGTGTCGCGACGTGAGTTACATACGCCGACGAAATGAGTGAGGCTGAGCATGGCAACCTGGCAATATTTTTTTAAGGAACTTCTTTGCTTCTTTGACATGTTTACGAAAAAATAAGACCGCTTGAAGGGAGGGAATGTTTAGTGGGGGGATCGGCATGGGAAAAGCAGCATTTCCCCTCTAACGAATATACTTGGTGAAAAGTAAGACGGCTGGTAGGAAGCAGGGGTGAGGGGGTAGGTACACGCGTAGCTGGTTGCTAGTTATAGCGCTCGGATGTGGTGACCGCAGGGGAGGGGGAGAAGCAATTGTGCTAGGTGTTTATATTTTTATTATTTGAGAATAGCATCCATATTTTTCTCAACAAGTTATTAATAAAAAATATTAAAATGAATCTTTATTTACTTATAATCAGCAATAAGTATTGATCCACTCATGGTTACCACTTTGATTGCAGAGGCTATTCAATTAAACATCTTCATTATGATGAAGAAGGATTTGCTCTATAAATAGGAGGAAACGCGGCAAGTGTTCTAGGCACTTTGGGGGAAACATCGGCTGATTTCAACGAAATATTTTTCATTGGATTGTTCTCCGTTTGGTTTTAGATTAAATTTTAGACTTTGTAATATTAATTTAAGATGTAACCTTCATTGACAAAACATTGTTATCAGCGTTTAATTGTTGAATAAATATTACCTTTAATTTTCTTTACATGATAACACTAAAGTATAGGCGTTAATAATGACTCACATAGGATTAGTAAGTGATGCATTTTGTATGCTCCGTATGAATTCACACTGATTGTACACTATGACAGGCGAGGACGAGTTAGTTATCGTGGTGATGTGCGAAGATCTGAGCTGTTAGTCCCAGTTGTCACCTAAACAGGCGTTTACGGGGCTTCGAAGTTCCGTAAAAACGTCAAACTTCATACAAGTTTTTACTCGATATTCTATTATTCAAGCCGTCAAAGTCAAACTCGGAATTCCGATTCGTATGAAAACGCGGAATCCGCGTAAACGGCAACGTCGACGTATTTACGGCAACTTTGAGTAAGCTGTCAAATCAAACTCGGACTCGCAAATGTTTGTTCGCTTAACGTCCACTGCGCGCGCTCTTCAATTTCTCCATACATTTGAAAGCGCCAGTAGATCGGTTTGCAGTAAACGCCAATTTAGGTGACAGCTGGGACTACGGGCTCTGCTCCGCTCCACAAAATGCCAGCTAACTCCACTGGTTGCCTGCATCTTTGGTGTTGTTGATTTGTGATGCATCGCAGGGGTTTCGAAGACATGATTCACGCTATGAGAATTTTTGCGTCTGAATTTTCAGGTGTTTATAGTGGTACTATTCACATCCAACGACCACACGAGTTCTTATTTTTTATTCGCTTCGCATATTACATAAATTCGATTTATCTCGACTTGAGGCAAAGTGTGCTAACCCGGCCAAACACGAAACACACATATAACAACTTGGTACTCGTCAGGGACAATAATTTCAGCCTCGACGTGAACTAATTGAGTTGAGCAACCCACTACGCGGTCGGGTCGGGCGACGATGGATTTTACGTAATACTGTAGGTTCCTTCTTCCCTACTTGCTAGAGGGTCTGGGGTTAATTTTACCCGGATTGGGAACTAACATTTTACGTGTCTTTCATCCAGTTTGAAAACCTATTTCCCATGTGGTGTGTTGGGCCAATATCATAACTATACAGGCGTGGTATAAACCATATAAGTCAAATACCAGAAAACAGGTACATCGTAGTAGTGAGTCGTTTTGATTGAAAATTTACGTATTTTAATATAAAACCCCCTTTTTAGGGCTCCATAAACAAAGGGTGCCAACGTAACCCTATTACTAAGCCTCCGCTGTCCGTCTCGTCCATCCTTCCGTACGTCCGTCCGTCTGTCACATGGCTGTATCTCGTGAACCGTAATAGGTAAGCAGCTGAAATTTTCACAGTGTGTGTATTTATTTTGCTGCTATAACAACAAATAGGTAACATTAAACAATATTAAAAACTAAAGGGGTCCGCCATACAAAAAAATGATTCTTGTGTGATAAATATTTGTCGTTGTTACGGAACCCTCCGTGTGCGAGTCCGACTCGCACTTGGCCGTTTTAGTTACAGTTTCGGATAAGCGGTTTATTTTCCACACCGACTCTACAGAATGTATACCTACTGCAGACACATGCCAGCCAATTTAATATATACTAAGAAAACAGACAAACATGTTATCACTCGATTGATCAAATAAGTGACACCATACGGCGGAAGTACTTCCTAAACATTAACATCAAAACAAAAGGCGATCCGAGGCTTATCCTTGTCAATTCGCTAATTGTACTCACTGAGGCACCATTTTGCGGTGTTTGATCAGCCTGTTAGAGCCTTCCTGAAAGTAACAATGGTAGAGACACAAAGATGAGACGACATTTTCCTATTAGCTTTGAGTTTTCGGTGGATTTTAAGTTAAATACACTATGGAATAATTATTTCATTCTTGTTTTTATGTAACTGTCATGATATTAACCCAACCATCTGCGCGCGCATGCTAGGTCTATGAACCCAAAACACATTACGGGCAAGGTTATATTATGCGGAGCGGCAGCTCTTTTATTTTTCTAATTTAACTTTTTCTTATTATTTTTGAAATCGGATTACAATAGCTTGAAACATGTTGTAGTCAGATACATGTAGATGTCGTTGGATAACCTCAAAATAAATGTATTTGTCGGTAATACGCTTAGAAAACAATCCAAAGATATTTATTCGATATTTTGAAATCGTCGCAAAGGTGCGTGTTTCTGCTGCGATTCACTGCGCAGTGGAATTTTTGCTAGAGGCATTAACATCGAAAATATATAAACGCCACTGCACCCATTTTAGTGCTATAATTAAAGTGTGGTTTATAAATATTAGCCTCCATAAAATTCACTGAAGGTCATCACGAGCGGCTCGTGGCCAGGGGCTCGGTGACTTGCCTTCTATGACAGAGGTCGTCGGTTCGGTCCCCGCCCTGTTCATATAGCACTTTCTTTCTCTTCCTGAGTTAGATAATCGCATTTCGTCAAGAATGCGAGCCGTTCAATTACTCGGAATCCATAACCATCGCTTCCTCGTTAGCTGTTAGATTGTAAGCCCAGCGGGTTGGTACAATCGCATTGGATGAAAAAGTGGCCGAAGCGGTAATTAAACATTTTTCGTGCTTTGCATTCAGGGGCTGATACAGTAACGTTTATGTTATACTTTTTGCCACACACCACTTCTGATCGGTGCAGAATTTATGAAATATTTTCACCTCACATATTTTCTCACATTTCACGCCGGTTCAGCCCCTGTACAATACAGTCGTGCTCATAAAGGGATGACACGAAAGGGATGGCTCCTATTTTTTTCGGGAATGCGGTGTGTTGGGCTATTATAGTGTGGGCTAATCTATGGTACCTGTCAATGTCCAGATACATAAAAAAAACAATTCTTCAAATGAATTCGAGTTTCAGCGACATCTCGGTTTTGCATTCCAATCAGATATTGAAAATTATCTGAAAACGTTTTTGGTCGCGACATTCGTCGGAAGCAGAATAAGAAACTTTAGATCACATGCCCACTGCTCTAACCAACTGAGCTATCCCGACTATTACGTCAGCCAACGAAATTCTCGATTATATTTGAATCGACACAATGCTTCTCCCATCTTCACTAGGTGGCGCTGATGATTTCGTGTAATGATTGAGGTATCAATCTCATTGCTGTCGTCACCAAAGTCGATATTGGTATCGGACACTAGGAGTCAACCGGGATTTAACTTGATAATGGTGTATTTAAGAGCATCCTCATACCTACACATTTTGGACCAATTTTTGTGATTAAAACGAGATAGCCGGAGCCCGACCAACCCGCATAACGCGCGAAACCGATTTTTTTATTGTTTCGTTTAAGAAATTGGGAAAAGTTAAGCATGTTCTTCACTGAATGGGTAGATAATGTTAAGATCTTTGAAATGGTATTAAAATAAATATTAGTTATTATCAATATAAGCCGCAAACTTGAAGAATAATATATTTGAGAACTGACTTCAATTTTTTTTTCCATGCGAACGTTAGCTGGAATTATACATGTTTTTGTTTTCATGTTCTCATTCCATAGAGATCAGAAACTGAACGCAATCAAACCATTCGAATTGGCTAGTATAACCATCTTAATGGATACGACATTATCGTTATCTTATTATCCTGCTTCCGAAGAACGTCGCGACCAAAAACGTTTTCAGATTAGTTTCAACCGACTTCAAAAAGGTTATCAATTCGTCTGTATGTTTTTTTTTTGTTTTTTTTGTTTTTTTTATGTTTGTTACCTCATAACTTTTGCCTGGGTGAACCGATTTTGATGATTATTTTTTTAAATGATAGCTAGTGCTTCCCAAGTGGTCCCATTTTAATTTGGTTAAGTTCTGACAATGATTTCTATGAGAAAATCATAAAAGTCTTAAATTTGTATTAAGATGTGAGCGACAAATGGACGAATAACTCAATATAACGCCAACCGATTTCGGTGATTCTTTTTTTATTGGAAAGGACGTGTACTAATTAGTAAGTGTACTTCAGATTCACTAAAAATAAACAAATAAAAAAAAATTAACAAAAAAAATAACCGACTTCAAAGAAAAAGCACTAAAAAGTAAAAAATAATTTCCATTTTTGTAGTTACGATTTCTGTTATTTTTTGAGTCGGTGTCAGCCAAGGTTAGGTTAGGTTAGGTTAGGTTAGGTTAGGTTAGGTTCTCTTGATTGGCGCAGCGCGTGCCCGGCTGACGCCGACTCAAAAAATAATAGAAATCGTAACTACAGAAATGGAAATTATTTTTTACTTTTTAGTGCTTTTTCTTTGAAGTCGGCTATTGTTTTTGTTAAATTTTTTTCACATATATTTACAATGCTTCAAAAAGAAGATGTCGCTGGAACTCGAATTAATGAGATATCGGTAATGTCGTATCCATTAAATACATTTTACAATCTCCGGGATGACGTGCGGATATCTCGGCGGATATGTTGTGACCGTAATTCGCGAACTGGAGCCCCCGACGCGAAGTTCACATGCGCGGGGGAGGCGCGCGGGGGTGTGAGGGGGACGCCTCATGCCGAACTGGTTTCATGTCGGGGAGATCGCTTCAAAACTGTGACATCATGGCAACACGCAAGGTTACAATGTGATTTATTTATCGAGCCGTTGCGGTGTGAACGGAGGAATGTTTTAGTAACACTGCATCACTTTTTTTTTATGTGACTGGACATGGATGGCTAATACCACACCTTCTGTCATGGTATTAGCCCAATACACCACATGGGAACTAGGTGCCATGCCAGGACCTTCCTTATATTGCACGGCTACATTGAACTGGATGGAAAACACGGACAATTTTCATTGCCACTTCGACCATCGTTCATCCAATGCGATGGTACCAACCCGGGCGGGATTAACCCTACCACCTAGTACGTAAGGAAGGGGACCTACAGTTTAACGTGGAATCCGAACCACGGCCAGCGAATGGTCACCCATCCAAGACCAGACCGGACCCAGCGTTGCTTAACTTCGGAGAGCGATCGCACAAAGTGTCGCGCCACTGGGCCACTTAGGCTGACACTACAATTGCAAGTAAACGGAACAAGTATTCTGCTTTTTCTGATGGCTGATTATCTAGTACTGGTATCGATTGCGAGATGGTAAGAAATGCCCTTTAATGTGAGGATTAAGCAAATCAGTACTTGATGGAAGAGACACTAATTTAAACATACCTCTAACGATTGTTGATTGTTTATTGCTTTTTGTTTATTCATCATTCATAGACAGAACACTGCACTTGGATTTGTCATATTTAATCATTTGCCGATTCAGCAATTATTGCGAATTATGGCAAGAAATTTCGCTGGATTTTTTTTAAACGTCCACTTAGGGCCGAGTGCCCGAAAGGACAAAGCTATTTATAACATAATCTAACAACACAAAATGACAAACCCCAGGTAATGAGCGTAATATAATTTTAACAATGGCAACACCGGTCGGATTATATCAACATGCAAGTAAAACATAGGTAGCCATGGTACACCTGCAAACATTAGCTAACCACACGTGCCCGCTTAAAGCCGAAGGAACATAACGCAGTGTCGTAACAGAGTATGTAGCCACATGATATTTTCAATGCATGACTGATGACAAACAGACATGACTATGGAACAGTTAGATTGAGAGGGAAATACTAAAACTGCTCGACTCCAATTCAGATATTTTAGTGATTATAAATGAGATCCTAGATGACTCGATTTTTTAGGGTTCCGTCCGATTCTTTATTTACGTAAATGTCAACATTCGTGACATTTTCGTCAGACTTAGGGCTTTTTCACCTACTGCTGATTAGCTAAACCGTCACATGTTAAGGCCCTTTCTTAGGAGCTTGCATTCAAGACCAGTACAAGGTAATCAGCACGTTAGTAATAAAGGCTCTTTAAGTGTTGATTAAAATAAATCAGCACTTAGTGAAAACCAGGCTTAGTGAGATTTTCACGTCTTCCGTTTTAGTTTTGTCAAACATTTTTTTTTTACAATAGGCTTAAAATATAATCAGATACACCGGGACCATTTTACATGAAGTCCGAACCATGAAATAGCTCGCATTCATAACGAAATGCACTTATCCAACTCAAATACTGAAAGAAATTGGTGCACGAACGGGCGGTGATTTAAACCTATGACCTCTGGGCATAGAAAGCAAGTCCTCGCGCCACTGAGCGCCATTAAGGCGCTAGGACTAGCCAACTACTCGCGCCATACAAATGCACTTTTTAACAAATGTAATAATATGTAGTGAAACGCTTCAGCAAATCCAAATAGAACTCCAGACTGATAATGGATTGTTAATATTTTTTTATTCCATCATTTATTTAAATAATAATAAAAATAAAAAAGTTGATTTTTCTCATTAGAAATCTGAAAGTCATTCGATTTCTAGATATAAGCAAAAACAGCATATATGCATAAACAAAAAATTCCATTTGCTTTTAGATTTCTACATTTAGTCAAAAAAGTTCGGAAATGGACACCGTTTCCGCAATGTATTTTGTATAGAAAAAGGAAACATACATTAACGAAAATAATTCGATTCCTAGACAAGGAATCATATATTGTAAGGATGACACTTATAATCGTCAGACTTAGTTAGTTAACTTGGGGTGCCTCGTCTAACTTTGCGATTTGGCTAGTACCAGGCCCTTAAAGTCCAGTTTCATTATTTTATTATAAAAAAAATCATTGGATGCCAAAGATATTTGACGATTGATGAAACGTGGCGACCATGATCACTGGCAAACATGTCCAATGTGACCGAACTGTTCAGAGAAATCGCACGCAGGCGCTAACATAATAACTACTTGGCAAGTAAGTTTCGGTGACCGCGCGCTGCAGCTCATACTCGAAGAGAAACTCTTCAGAATGCCCATTTCTGAAAGTGACAAACTTTTCCATTTTCACTCACGCCGTAATAAATTGTAGCCGAAAACACCTTCCTAGTGAGCACTACGAATTTCGTAACCGGTACCTGTAACCTAACAAGTATTTTAGAAGACTTCTTTCATGCCATTATCATCTGTATGCAGATGATCTACAAATTTACCGACACTTCTCACTTGATGAACTGCATCTCAACATTGATCTTGACAATAAAGACTTATCTGAAGTTCATCAATGGTCAGAAAGGTTTGGTCTTCAAGTTAATCCATCAAAAACACAGGTCATGATTGTTGGTAGCGGCAAGCTCTTGGCAAAGTTTGATAAGAGTAATCTCCCACCTATCCTATACAATGGTATTACTATACCCTATAGTTCAAGGGTTAAAAATTTAGGTATTTTCCTTGACGAGTCACTAACTTGGGTTTATCATACGGGTCAAGTCTGCAGGAAAATATATGGAGCCATGCACACTCTCTGGCGTCTCAATCGCCTCATACCAATCGAAACTAAAATCAAGTTGGTTCAGTCGCTAATTCATCCTATATTAGACTATGGTGACATCTGTAATCTTAACCTAAACGAGGAGCTTCTAGACAAACTAGATCGCTTGCTTAATTATGGAATTCGTTATATCTTTGGTTTGAGGAAGTTTGATCATATATCCACCTATCGTGCGAAACTAAAATGGCTTAATATTCGCCAGAGGCGTAATATGCATGTTCTCTCTCTTCTATACTTAATCTTAAATGATCCCAAATCCCCTTTTTATCTTAAAGAACGCTTCAAATATCTCTCTTTTCGTGGTGTACCACTTAGGTCTGCTGATAATCTCCTGCTCCTTATTCCGTCACATTCTTCCACTGCTTATTCGGGTTCTTTTACAGTTCACTCAGCACGATTGTGGAATCAATTGCCTCTTACTATTAGGGAAAGTGCTTCTTTGTCTATTTTTAAGGTAAAATTAAAATCTTGTTACTTGACATGTTATAACAATTAAATCAATCAAATATTTTCTATTTATATAGTTTTAAGTTATCTAATGTTTTCTAAGTGTGATTATGGTGCTTAGTTTTAAGTAATTTATTGTTTCTTGCTACCTCTTAATATATTTTCTATAATATATATATATAATATAGCTCGCCTTTGCATACTATCTAATAGTTGTAAGCAATAAAGAATATTTTTCAAGTGCCCGAGTAAAACGTCTATTTTGATTTGAAAAAGAAAATTGGGTTATAAGCGAAAACACACACGCTGAAAAACAAGACACCAAACTATGGATTTTATAAAATTTTATGATTCATTGCGGTTGGGTTCGATTGGAATATACTGGTGTCGTAACGGCCAGTAGAGATGTCGTAACGCCGGCGTAATCCTCATGTTTTTCCGAGACAAAAAAGATAAAAAAAAAATCTCTTAAGTGTCTAGTTACCGAGACATTCATTTTGGAAATGTATGTTTTCGTCTATTGTAATTTGACACGACTTTGTAACCGTGCATAAGGAAGGTCTCGGCATGGAACCTACATCCAACGTGGCATGTCAGGCTAATGTCATGACAGTAGGTGTGATATTAGCCATCCATGTCAAAATACATACAACGTTCCCACATTCTAACGAAACATTCGTTTCTTTTTACACTAAATTATTGAATTCGTTTGTACGGAAGTCTTACTTTTTATTTAGAGGATATTCAGGAAAAAGTCGGAAAAAACTTTTTTGTTTGTTTCAATCCCCATAAGCATTTCCCAAATTCAATGTACTGGCCGTTACGACACCCTGTATATGTTGGATCTTCTGAACATGAAAAAGCGTCTTTTACTGTTCCAAATGTTAGATTAAACATAATAACATAATTAGGTAGGGTTAGGTTAGGTTAGGTTAGGTTAGGTTAGGTTAGTTAGTTAGTTAGTTATGTTAGGTTAGGTAAGTTTGCGTTTGGTTGGGTTAGGTTAAGTGGATGGGCGTATTTTACAACAACTGCCTACTGCTACATCAAAACTGCCTAACACCGTTCATTAAAATTAAATTAAAATTCAAGCATGAGAACTAAATACGTCGCGGTAAAACATACATTATCAATAGTGCCGTGTATTGTATGGGTTACTTAAATAAATTATATCTGAGGTAACCGGCTCCGCTCGGGTCAATGTCGTTTTGGACTGATGTCCAAAATATGGATAATACATGAGTTGCCCATAAAAAGTTTCATTCCCTATTTCACAATATTCAAATTTAATTTTCGCAACAAAATGTAGCCTAGCTTCAGACTATCTCTATACCGAAATTCATCAAAATGCTTTCAGCTGTTATTACGCGAATTACTTTCGCATTTATAATATTGGTATGAATACAAGAAATAAAGTACTTGGCCCAGCGTTCAGTAAATTTAAGAAACCTTTGTTTTCTATTTGTTTTGTTTAGCTAACAGCTGTTCAAGTATAGTTTGAATAGAACAAGTCTAATAGTAATTCAATCTGCCGTTCCTAAGCACAACCGTGTATCTAAAGTATGTCTCTATATGTACATACATTCTATCTAATTCGGTACCTATCATTATAGTGGAAAAAAACAAAGCCTCTTTGTTTTCATTCTCTTTCATTCAATTTGGCGTTCCTAACGCTCGGTAAATTTTATACTTGAATTTCCATGTCTTGTCACTGTTTCTAAAAAAGTTTGTTACACTATGATCCTACACTTTGGCTGGGATAAATAGTCGTAACCGAAAATAAATTCGTGCACGAAAGAACAAAAAATCAAAATCAACGTCAACGTATGATTAAACACGTCACTTTGTATGGACAGTATGGAAGCATCTCCTTGCGGTTCACTAAAAGTGACGTGTTTGAACATTGATTAACTCGGCCGTCGCTTCGTGCAATCTGGGCTAAGGCTAACGAAAAGCAGTACTTTGTGACGTCACTTTGACACGTTTTGTATGAACGAAATCTCAAAGTAATGCCAATTGACGTCACAAAGTACTACTTTTCGTTACACTTAGTTTCTGTAACGACTATTTATCTCAGCCTAAGAGATCTGTCAAAGCTGTCAGAGGCCCTGCAATACAAAATAGAATAGAAAAAAAATTTTACTCGATCTATGGAATTGAAATGATTCATTTTTCTTGATATCATTCCGAAAAAAAAATTGTCCAAAACATGCTAATCAAATGAAGTCGTGGGAATTAATATACCACAATAACATAACTTATAATATTTCATTTAAAACTTTGTGCTGGTCAATTATATTGATTTTTTTTTTAAACAAAAGCATTTATTTTCTACCTACCTTCATTATAACTGCATTATGTGGTACATGTTTGATCTAAACATTCGTAAATAATTGAGAATAACAATTTTGACGTTTCTGAAGTGAGGTCTACAATACACTTTGCGTTTTACGATGTTTTTGAAATCACTGACGTACCCACCGTCGTTATATAAGCCCAACGCACTGGAATTCGGTGCCATACAAGGGATTTACTTTTATGAGCGCTGGATGGAAGACACCCACAATTTTTCATTGCCGCTTCCACCATCTTTTGATCCAATGCGATGGTACGAACCTTATTAGAGAACCTACCGTTTTACATGGATTCGACGCCATAGAGTTCGCATTCGTGACGAAATTCACTTATCCAACTCAGAAAGAAAGATAAATGTGGAGAAAGAATTAACTTAAATACTATTACATCTATATGTAGAGAATGCCGCAAAATTGGCTATCCGTGTTAAAAATAAATTAGCAAAAGACATATCAGACAGAAAAAACAGTAGCCAGAAACATGTTGTATCTTACTTCAATATTAGCTGACTTTAGATATTGGAAGCAAACGTGTTTGCCCTAACGGAGTGATAAGAATTTTGCTAATTAGGCGATCATTATGTGCGTAGCCCAAATTTTGCAGCCGGTAAACAAGAGCTGAAGTAAACTTTTATTTTAATTTAGATTCAGACAAACAGCAAATATTAATCACTATGCATTGTTTGTTTTGTTTATCTCTATGTAAATAATTCCGTCCTGTGTTCGTAAATTCTGGTCCTTCTACACGGCATGACTGATTTAGATTTCTTTTCCAATTATGGGGGTCTTTTAGATATAGTTAGCCCGGTGGGTGGCGCTGTTATCGAAATCCTGTTTTTAGGGTTCCGTACCCAAAGGGTGCCAACGGAACCCTATTACTAAGCCTTCGCTGTCCGTCCGTCCGACCGTCCATCCGTCCGTCCGTCACAGGGCTATATCGCATGAACCGTAATAGTAAGGCAGCTGAAATTTTCACAGAGTATGTATTTATTTTGCCGCAATAGCAACGTGATTTTTTGTGATAAATCTTGTACAATGGTACGGAACCCTTCGTGTGTGAGTCCGACTCGCACTTGGCTGGTATTTTCTTCTCACACAAAAAAATATATAATCCGAAGTTCTTATATTCCAGTACCTATCTTTTTTTTATCGAGCTTTTGAACAAATCCGTGCCATTTGAAATATATTTATTTAGCGAGGTCTGTGTCAGGATACGGTCATTTTATTAACACAAAAATTGGATTTTGCTAAATTGTAGTAATTTCTTTTTAAAATACGTGTAAGGTTTGTCCATTTTCTTTCATTTAATTTACCAAAGTTGTACGAAACCGCAATATATAACAAAGCTTTGCTAAAATTCGTTGACCATTTAGAAAAGCATCACAAACGGTGGTGTCTGGCTCTGGAGAGCACAAAATTCGGTTTAAGGTTTCTCAATACAATCGACCTATTGTATTAGGGTTCCGCTCCTAAAAAAGGAAAAAGGGCCCTCACGGGATCACTTTGCTGTCCGTCTGTCTATCTGTCAAGAACTCATTTCCCAGGAGCAGTAAGTAGGTAGTAGTTATATCAAATCCTTAAATCTATAGTCCTATGAAGCCCTGAAATCAGGCTTCTAAGTCAACGCGATCAAAAGATATTTTTAAAGCTATAAATAAAACATATATTTTTTAAGCTATTGTTTTTTAAAGCTATTTGTGCCGCATATTTTGACACTCGCATATAAATCAAAACCTATTATACTTATAGTACTTTACCTTGACCGAGAATCATGAAATTTGGCAAGCAGCAATGCCTCGCAGGACAAATAAAGTGAATAATTCGAAAATCGTTATTTCGTAGCTGTCACATGAAAAAAATTTGCACGTACAAACTTTTATTTGTGGTTGAATTTGTACGGAGCCCTTGGTGGGTGAGTCTGACTCGCACTTGTTTTTTATAATACATACAAATCTGAGGTACCCGGCTCCACTCGGGTCAATTTCGTTTTCGGAGCGGAGCCCTTTAAAATGCGCCCCATCTCCCGCCTGCGCTATTACTTGGTTTTTAGGGTCGTTTATGGGCCGTAGCGTGATGTTAAAACCCCTATAACTATCCTCAAAAATTGGACAATCAAATGCAAGAAGATTTTTTTCAAATCCGACTGGTAGTTCCAGAGTTTAGCGCGTTCAAACAAACAAACAAACTCTTCAGCTTCATTGATTCCTTAGACTCACCGGTGGAGAGGTTCACAACACAACACTATCACAGCATCCTAAGCTCAGTCACGGCTCTGCCCAGTCACAGTCGGATCCTTCGTCACAACAGGCCACCGTGCATCGTGCAAGTCCGTCTCCTGGGTAGCATTCGCGGTGGCGGCGCGGCGCGTGCGTTCGCGGCGATGCGGTCGGAACGACAGTGGGCTTTCGCGCGCGCTGTACCGTTTTAGCTGCGGCGTGCTCGGCTCGTGGTGGCCGGTGGCGCCTTGGCAATGCCATCCTCCGTCGCCTCCCACCAGGCTTCGCATGTTCGCAGTTCTACGCTTGAGCCCTCCGCGAGCGGTGACGGCCAGACGCTATGTGGCATCGAGAGCTATTAGGTTCAAATCCCAAGACATGCAACTCTTCATTTCTTACCTATGATAACAATGTGATTTTTGGTTGAGAATTCGGAAGGTCTACTTCCCTACTTACTAGGTAGTAGGATTGAAACCATCGCGACGTTTCGTTCGCATCGTTTCTACCATGGAGAATAACGCTGTCTCTCCGTCCCCTTTCTACTACCGCACAACGCGTAACGACCGGTGTGTCGACATGTCGAAAATACGAACTAACCGATCCTTTGAATTCTTCATCAATAGGGTCGGTAGACTATGGTTTTCGCAGCACCCGTGAAGTCGGTATCTTGTCTGACAGACAGAGACATGAATTTCAACAAAACATGAAAATACGTTTTCTACATTTTTTATCACGTACACATAGCAAGCTAAGCCTGGTTTTCACCGAGTGCTGATTTATTTTAATTGAAACCTTAAGGGCCTTTATTACTAAAGTGCTGATTATCTTGTACTGGTATTGATTTCGAGATGGTAGGAAAGGCCCTTTAATGTAAAGATTAAGCAAAACTGTATGTTATGATTTGCTTAATCTTCACATTTAGGCACTTAAAGGCCCTTTAAGTGTTGATTAAAATAAATTAGCAGTTGGTGAAAACCAGGCTAGGGTCTCCAAGTACTGATTAGTTTTTAAGGGCTTTTCTTACCATCTCGCAATCGATACCAGTACAAGATTATCAGCACTTCAGTAATAAATGCCCTTTAAGTGTCAATTAAAATAAATCAGCACTTGGTTGAAACCAGGCTAAGCAGTGACTTGGCTTGTTGTCGCGATTGAATCCGGAGCTAATCTACTGCCCACTCTGAATATAACTTTAGTGTTTTTTAAGACAGTTTTATATTTGAATGTAGTTGAAACACATTATTATCGAGAACGGACTCATTTGCCACGCCACATTCCGCCACACCACGCCTAATACCGTTCTCTTCATTGCTGGCGCTAGACACGTGGGATGGTTAACTGGAAGATTGGCTGACTGCTAGGGCCCTATACCGTAGTTGCAATGCACCAGATATTGAATGAGGTCCGTGGATTAAAACCACTTTCTGAGCGAATCCTTCTTGTTCATCTTGTTAATGATTATGAATGCGGAATATTTTTACATTGCGTTTACTTACAGTACCTATCGTAAGATTCTCTTCTATCCTTCGTCCACATCAAATAAACTATGTTTTCTTATACAAGTTTTAAAGGATGCTGCAAGGGCCAGTACATCAAATTTGGGAAATTGGATAAAATATAATAAATAAAAAAACTTTAATAACTTGTTTCTCAAAGTTAGACTTTCCATGCAAAGTAATTCATTAAAAATTATCTAATGTTCCGTAAGAACGTGGGAACGCTGTATGTAACTGGACATGTATGGCTAATATCATACATACCTACTTTTTCATTTCATTTCATTTATTTAAACTAGTAAAGTAGTCAAACTACACCAAGTTACGTCACAAGATCCGCGGATTCGATCAACCCAGTAAAGAAGAACCCGCAAAGAAACTTCGCGGGTTTACATAACATATTTTTCCGTCCACAATTATGAAATACAAACTTAGATCTAAATGCTACTGCCAAACAATTCCTTGGTAGAACAGATTAAGGCAAAGAACAAAGAACAATAGAAACAGCAACCCTCAGTTTAAGTTACTTACAACTAATAAAGTTACTCATGCAATTATATAAATTAATATAATTTATAGCATTACAAGTATACTGTATACTTTCATGACATTAGCCCGAAACGCCACGTGGGATCTAGGTCCCATGCCAAGATCTTTGTTATGCACGGTTACAACGTCGCGTTGAATTACACTCGACGAAAGAATAAATTAAAAAAATTAGCATCTCGGTAACTTCAGAGAAAAAATATATGATTTATCTTGAAAAAGCATGAGGAGTACGCTGGCGGAATTAACTTTGATATTTCGCCCGCTTTCCGTCTACTAGGAGCTTTGGAATATGACCAAAAAGATTCGTTGATTCATTTACAAAAAAGATAACTAAAAAAACCTTATAAAACCAGCTACTGAAAAGCAGAAACATGTTTGAGTCGTGAAAACATAAAGCATTTAAAAAGTGAACATATTTATTTGTTAATTTAAACTTAGTTTAAACTAGCAAACATTTTTATTTATTACTTTTCATAGATTTTGTTTAAGTTTTTGTTATAGCTCCAGAATCTATTTATTCTTCTTCGCTCTGCCTATCTTTTTATCTGAATTAAGACGGTATGGTAATTTCTCTATCTACTACTTCGGTTTCTACCAAAGGTCGATCGTGTTATATCATCACAAGATATCGAATCACCATGGATCTAGCTCAGTGCTCTAATATCTGCAAACCGCTCTGAACCGGTTCGGTGGAAATCGCGTTGCCACATCTCCAGCTGAGCCATGGAATATCATAGTGGTCCGCACATAGTACGGAAGAAAGGTGATAAAGCCCAACACACGTGACGACATTTGAATCCGTAAGAAGTAATTTATTTCTTAATCGTGCGTTTTACGATCCGGGATAAGTGTTGTCGGAACTGGTAGCCAATTCATGGCTACAAGTTTACATGGCTACAAGCATGTCATTAAATCATATTTGTGTTGCTAACGGCTGAGATAAATAGTCGTAACAGAGACTAGACTAACGAAAAGTACTACTTGGTGACGTCACTTTGCATTGCTTTGAGATTTCGTCCATACAAAATGTGTCAAAGTGACGTCACAAAGTACTACTTTTCATTAGTCTTAGTTACGGTTACGACTATTTATCTCAGCCTAGATGACGTGTTTCTGGCTTAAATAAATAATTGCAACCGAAACTAAGGTTGAGATAAATAGTCGTTACAGAAACTAAGACTAACGAAAAGTAGTACTTTGTGACGTCAATTTGCATGACTTTGAGATTTCGTCCGTACAAAATGTGTCAAAGTGACGTCACAAAGTACTACTTTTCGTTAGTCTTAGTTTCTGTTATGACTATTTATCTTAGCCTAAAACTAATGAAATGTAGTACTTTGTGACGTCACTTTGACACATTTTGTATGGACGAAATCTCAAAGTAATGCAAATTGACGTCACAAAGTACTACTTTTCGTTAGTCTTAGTTTCTGTTACGACTATTTATCTCAACCAGATAACTGACTCTTCCTTCTAGCCACCGTTTCAATATTTTCAGATTCACTTTGTTACCTATAACGATGATTATTATTATATATATTTACGTTAACTCAAAGTCACGTATTCTGTATTTTTATAGCGCGACATGGTATGGTTTACGGCAGGCCCTCAATGATGTGACTACGCCCACGGTCTTCCGAACTTTCACAGCGGTTAAGAAAACCATGCCGGCAGCACAGGTGCTTCTAAACGCTTTTCGGAAAAAGTACCTCGACATTACATATTTTAGAAACCCTTTAAATAAAGGATTTACAGGATCGGTTTGTTCTTATTCGAATTTATTTAACAGGTGGCTATGGAAGAAAGTGGACGGAGGTATGGCGTCGACGACGAAGATATTCAGCTCCGAAGAGCATTCTCTTTGTTATAGACGATACAACAAAGAAGAGTATTTCACATCCCTTCAGAGTTAGAGTGTCTTCTTAATTAAGGAATAGTACGGAATCGTCGACGAAACGCAAGGCACGTCACTGTATCGAGTCCAAGTAGCCAAGCTAATGACCCGTCCCACAGACGCGGACTCCACGGAATCTGCGCTTTGTTGAGGAGCAGTTTTTGGTCCGGCGCATTCTGTAAGCAGGACTCCCAGATTGTTTTAGACTTCACCTTGATATCGCGTCGGAAGTTCAAGTCATGCGCCAGGTGAACACCGAGAATCGATGTGATGTCAATACTCAGAGTTGCACCTTTGAAGGTCGGAGCTGTATTGACCGGTTTCTGCTTCACTCTAAATAGACAGGTCTCTGCGTTTACGAAATCCGAGAGATTACCCCCTCTGGAAATTCATTCAATTCACGCATTTTTCCAACATCGTATGGTATAACAGATACCTACAAAAAAGATAAAAAAAACAGATACTAAGTATGTTTAGACTCTATTGTAATTATTTCTAACGTTGCATGAGACATTACTGAACGAATGACAGTTCACACAATTATGAACTTGCTCGACAGCTTTTTTATGCATGATCCGATCCGACAGACACGGTCAGAGACGTAGTGACCCTCTAGTCAGTATCTTTAGCGCGTTAAGATTGAATGCAGAAAGGGCTCCAACAATGTTGTTACTAATGGATAGCTTAAATCAAATCTTCGTGTCATGGTAAATCCTGTATGCTAAACTTCCGATGCAAACTAGGTACCAGGCCAGGACCACAGACCAAATAAAAGTCCATGACCTCACTTAAGGCTCCAACTGACTCCAGCGTTCAACAAACAAACAATAATGCGTTTGCGTTAGGGTTAATTGTTGTATGCGCGTGAAAATCGAGCGCGACGAACCAAAATTTAGGTTTTTCACCTGTAAAGTCTACTTTCTAAAGTGAATTAATATATGTCTCACGGTTATTCACTAGACAAATATGTGATCATGAACCGCAAAAAATAAAATTGTCTAAATAATTTATAGTTTCCAAACACCGGCTTGAAAACCTAGTAAAAACTTGTAAATAGGTGTTTAGAAACATATTTTCTGTAAAGAATATAAGCAACTTATTAAAACCGTTTTACGTTTTAATTTACACTAGATAATAGTCTAAACTTTAATATTTCGATTTTTTACCGGCGTTTATGCTTAACCGACGCTAAGATAAAATCAAGATAAACCCAAAATGTTAGAGGTTGGCGTCATATGGAGCCTTAAGTTGCGTAAGTTAAGTGAGGTATGGACTCCTACCGTGTGTGGATACGATCCAGACCCTTGTAATTTCGTCAATATTTTATTAAATTATACGATTCAATGTATTGGTAGATCTACCTGGGTTGGCCACCACCACCACCAGAAACCATCGGATAAGTCATACAGTTCGATGGTCATTTTTCATGGTTTCCGAACTATGAATGAACCCAAATTCACAATTAAAATATACATTTATATCTTGGATAAAAGAGAAAAATACCTCTTTCTTTCTTTTTAAAATATCGAACGCTGACTTTCCACGTGTTCCGAACCAAGACCCTGAAAAGGTTCGCGAGTATTATTTTGCGCCCATGGTGTCAGACATAGAGATCGCAGGACTCAATGCTAAGCTAAAGCGATGCTAACTTTGACTTTTGCGTTTAGTTTGTAGTTTATAGACTCCCAGAACGAGTGACCACGAGGTGGCACTTAGGAAAGCAATATTCCTTTGTTAATTCATGTAATTGATTCGGTGTCTCTGTCGGCGCCGAAAGTTAAATCAGCCACTTCATCAAACGCCAGTACCTATTAAAAATTGTTTTGCTGTAAATGTTGAATGTGTAGGTGTAGGTCGACCTGGGGTAGGCCCCTTCAGGTAAGAGTGAGTTCGAGTTCGGCAGTGAGATAACCTAAAAATGGCTGGAAACAAAATTAATATTTAAAAAACGGAACTGTTATTTCACCCTCCTTCGTATTCATGGGACAAACCAGATTTTTACCAAACTAAAATGACGTTCAAAATGTGCGGAAACAAGAACTATTTGTAAAAGTGAGTTGAAATTTAGCACCGAACCCGAACCCACCCTTTACCTGAATGGGCCCCCTGGTTGGAAAAGACTAAAACAGAGCTGTCGAGTCATTTCAAAATGTTCTTTAACATTATAAAAACAATTTTAAGAAATTTTGATAGGTGATCAAATCAAATTTTTTTTTTTTTGTTAGGCAAGGGACGACATTTAGTTCGACATTGCTTTGTGCAATTTAGCTAAGCATTTTTTGGCAATTTAATTAAATGCAAGCCCTTTATGAACAGTCTAGCAACTCGCTCGTCCGTGGGCTCGATGAGTCCGAATCGTGTTGTTTGCTACGCATGCAGTGTCGATTGTAGCCCAAGAGTAAATAGTGGTCTTCTATATGGATGTTAATTTCGATTTAAGTTTTGGTTTTACTTTAGACTACAATGGGTTGCTAAGTACTGAAACACTGATACACACGCTTTAATTTCTCTGGTTGGGTCGTCAGAGAATGTTTGTACAAACTGTTTAATTAAACTAGAGACAACCATGCCTTTTAAAATAATAACAGCTGTATTCAGAGTGGGCGGACTTATTTATTTATTTATTTATTTCGTTTTTCCTTATGGTGACTATGCACACTTGGATACGTCAAAAGAAAATACATGATATGTGTAGACTTAGTTCAGTTAGTTATAAAAGTTCGAGCAAAAAATAGCCTTCGTCAAAGATTTCAATATAGAATTTAAATGTTTGATTAATATTTTTAAATTAAAACTATATTACAGAACATACACAGACTAACTTAAACCCGCTGGACTAAACCGGTTTTTTGATTGTTAGTCCGGCGCTAATCTCGTACTAAATTTTGACAGGTGCTCTCTGAATACGACTGTAAATATTTAGTGGACTGTGATACTGTTGGTCACACATTAAAGGTTCACATACATACATTTCGAAAGAGCAAAAAAACGGTAACCTCATCAATTTTATTTTCGAGTTATTTGACATTTTTCGACTTAGGGCAACCAATCTTAAACTCCCCACTTTAAAAAAAATCTAATTATTTGATTACATTTGTTATAGCTCAAAAAATTGCTCGCTTCATGCTCTACCCGAAAACTATCCATAACTTCAGATAGCAGTCTGATAGGATTTATTGCTGACATCGTGGAATTAAGAACCGCCCGTAAACTATGCTCCCCATACAAACGTAGTTTACTAATCATTTGGAAACCGCTATTGCAATTAAATTTATATTTAATATCTTATATCAAGTACCAAATATCTGTGTCTGCACGCTTTTGTTTTTTTGTGAAATCCAAACCGAATGAAATGAAAGCAAAAAGAAAATCTTCATACGAATTTTGTTTTCTCTGTGGTTCGACCCAGAATACATTAACCGAAAAAACAAAGGCATGCAGACACAGATATTTGTAGCCTAATTTACACCAAATATCAAGTAAGTTGGAACAGTGATTTTCAAATCATTAGTAAACTACGTTTGTATGGGAGCCGAAAATTTCTGATGCTTACGGGCCGACCTTAAGAGACCCTTTCGCGCACCTGCAAAAACAAAAAATAAAATAGGGCTAGGCTCTGGGGCTAGGCATGCAATGGAGTAGCTTATTCGACCACCTGGCGCCGACACGCCTGTAAGTCGTAAGCAATGTTCTCGTGATAGACGAAGCTGAGACTGCACGCTACAAATATTTCTCGTGCGAATTATGCGAGTAGAACAGCTAAACAGGGAAATTTTGACTCATTTTTTAAAGAATATTTGCAAAAAAATTAAACAGAAAATATGTAATTTATGCTTATGTATGAAATGAAAAGGATGAAATTGCGAAATTATTATTTGTATGTAACTTTTATTTTATGTGACAAGACATAAATAGCGAATACAACACCCACCGTCATGATATTAGCCCAACTACCAAGGTACCATGCCTTTCCTTTATGAGCAAATTATATTATGGATTGAACTTCATGGGAAAGACGGGTGATTTTTCACTACCACTTGGGAGCATCCTTCATTCAATCTTGGAATGAACCTCATTATCAAAGGAAATTCACATTTTGCAGGGAGTACCTGTAGTTTAGACCAACATACCAAGAGCGTTCGTAAACAAAATCCAGTGTACAATACACACAAATTTATGCAACTTAAGACACAGATTTGTTTAAAAAAAATTACATAGACATATTTGTTTCCGCAAATAAAATAGAATAGAATAGAAATCGTTTATTGTGCGCAATCATATTAACAAAAACCAAATATAAAATATTTAATTTTATCATCAGGATCGCGAAGGCGAACTTACTAAAAGTATTTTTTTTAAGTAAACCTCTGGGGTAGTGAGGATAAGAATTTAAAATTTGTAGGCGCGAAAACATTTTCAGAGTTTTAGACTTCAGGTTTTATTGGTCTTAATATGGCTCTATTTGAAAACAAGATTATATTTACGCAAATTCATACTCAAAGTACAAACAAATACAGCAATATTTAATATTTATAATTAAATTGCTCCTTAAATTTCACTACTTTTTTTTGTTTTTTATTGAATCAATAACATCGTATTTTTACCTATGTTTTTTACAAGAAATTGATGAGCGTACGACTATGTAGACGTTGAAAAAATGTCCACAGAAGTTTCTTGCCAGATGTTCTTCGCTGTGTTTTGTTGAACTGGCAATAGATAACATATGACAAATCCGAGTGCAATGTCCTGCCTATGGATGATGATTTAACAAAAAAAACAATAAACAACTTAAATCAATTATTCGAATATATTTTAAAGATCGCGTCGCAACAAATCCCTTACAAAATGGCGGCTTTTGTTTTTTTTTTTATGTGACTGGACATGGATGGCTAATACCACAAGTTCTGTCATGGTATTAGCCCAACACACCACATGGGAACTAGGTGCCATGCCAGGACCTTCCTTATATTGCACGGCTACATTGAACTGGATGGAAAACACGGACAATTTTCATTGCCGCTTCGACCATCGTTCATCCAATGCGATGGTACCAACCCGGACGGGATGAACCCTACCACCTAGTAAGTGAGGAAGGGGACCTACAGCTTAACGTGGAATCCGAACCACGGCCAGCCTCTCTCAACGGTCGAATGGTCACCAGACCGGACCCAGCGTTGCTTAACTTCGGAGAGCGATCGCCGAAGTGTCGCGCCACTGGGCCACTGAGGCTGACAATTTATGTTATTTTTCAGATTTTAGGGTTTTTAAATACTTTTAAATGTCTGTCCGGTATTTTTCCTCACCTGCTGCTCCGTGCTGGTCGACCGAGCGTGTACGTTAATATTAATTATAACATTTACATAAACTTCCGTACTCACCCACACTGTAAAAACTCATCAACAAATATAGGAGCGCAAATATTTTCGCGCACAGTTGCCAGTATCGCGACACTCGAATCCTTGTGTCCACATTGACAATTAGATACGTGGTGTTTTAATCAAGGCATCAGGCGCGTCATCTTGACTGCTGTCGGACGGAGAGAAGCGAGGTTCCGTGTAGGAGCCTTGTTTGTCTGCCTGAGAGGTGAGGTTTTTACCATGAAGGTGAAGAACCTCCATGGTTTTTATAGAACGGGGAAAACGCGGACCATTTTCTCCGCCGAATAAATAAGCGAACTAACTGCGGTTAGACGTTATTCATAACTCTTGGATCCCGCCACGAATGATTTTCTATCGTTACTCACGTCCTTCAATGCTCGCTGCTTTCATTCAATGCGATGGTCTTCTCAATGATGCTCTTCAACACTCTATTGTGGGCAAGGAAGGGGACCCACTTGCCCACCCGGGACCCAACCGCGCCTAGAGTTGGTCCACCTCGATCGACGAATGGCAAGGTATGTCGTCACTGGGATACCGAGGCTGAGTAATTACTTAAACATCTTTTGTGCGCCATGATTTGACAAGCTATCAAATCAAACAAAAAGTAAGCTACTCATTGATGCCGAAAATACATTGACTTTTCCGTTTACTCGCGTTTTCATACAAATGGGAAGTCCAAATTTGATACTTACTGCTTGAAGAAATAAAACCACAGAATAAGTAGTATAAGTTTGCATAGAGTTGACGTTTTTACGTAACTTCAAAGTTCCGTAAACGCCAATTTAGGTGGGAACTCGGTCTGACCATACAGATCAAAACACGAAGGAGATATGACGTCTAGCGCGCCTACGATGAGACCTAGGAAAGATTATTTCAAGAAGGCACCACGGGTAAGAAGTAAGCGGCGTCGCTGACTTGGCGCCTTTTCTGGCCGCTCATTTTCCCTTGTAACCATTCTCATTCCTGGTTTCTTCGTAACTTAGAGAGCTCTACAGCTCACTTCCGTCTGCATTCAGACAGATGGTGTCATTTTTAGGGTTCCGTACCCAAAGGGTGAAAACGGAACCCTATTACTAAGCCTCCGCTGTCCGTCCGTCCGTCCGTCCGTCTGTCACAGGGCTGTATCTCGTGAACCGTAATAGGTAAGAAGCTGAAATTTTCACAGAGTGTGTATTTATTTTGCTTAACAACAAATAACAAAAAAACAAAAAAAAAATATAAAAATTAAAGGGGTTCCCATACAAAAAACGTGATTTTTTTTGTGTTAAATCTTGTACGATGGTACGGAACCCTTCGTGTGCGAGTCCGACTCGCACTTTGCCGGTTTTTCTTGTGTTATGTTCGGTGTGTCCATGGAAACGTCATATTATGCTTCTATTTACGATTGTAATTAGAGAAGTTCGGGGATTCCTCCAAACCCGTTATTTTGTCACCACAACGAGAAACTGTTTTTTCAATCGTTATGTTGTAAAGTAACAAACAAATAAAAAGTAACAAGTCATCAAGAACGATAGAGTTTGTTATTTATTTTGCATAGAATCGAATAAGAAAAACTGTTTGTTTTCTTTACACATTACCACACGTACAAGAAAGTTAAAGTTACCTTACATGCAAGGATACAACTTATTTAAGTACATGGCAGGATACATCATATGTTTTTGTTATGACTCTTGACATGGATGGCTAATGCCAAAAAACCGGCCAAGTGCGAGTCGGACTCGCACACGAAGGGTTCCGTACCATCGTAAAAGATTTAACACAAAAATCTGGTCACACTCTGTGAAAATTTCAGCTGCCTTCCTATTACGGTTCTTGAGATACACTTCTGTGACAGACGGACGGACGGACGGACGGACAGCGGAGGCTTAGTAATAGAGTTCCGTTATCACCCTTTAGGTACGAAACCCTAAAAAGCCCAACCAGTGCCATGCCAGGACTTTCCCATTATATGAGCACGCTACATCGAATTGGATGGAAAACGCGGATACATTTTACATATATGCGTGGGAAGGATACCTACAGCTTTACATGGAATCCGAACCATAATGTGAACCGAATTTTAACGAAAATTTAACATTGCTATATCGGAATAAGAAAAATATAAAAAAGATGCTCTGAGATTTGAACTCATGGCCTTTCACACAGCATACCACTGTTGTTGAGCACTCAGTAATTGCATAGTATCTTTGGTCATAAGATCCATCAATGTACCAATATTTTTGACAATCCATTCAAATGGTTAACCAGCCAGCCAATATTAGAAGTTTGTCTGATAACTGAATACGTTCTGATTCGGCTTGATAAAATTGTACACGAGTGTGACCTATTTTTAGACTTGTTTATGTTGAAATTAAACCGTAAAAATATCCGGGCGGGCGGCGTGACGCCATTTCCGGAAAAGGCGTCCGTCTGGAGTTTTTCTATGCATTTTCACCGGGACAGATCTCGCTCGACGTAGTTGCATAGGCAAGATGGTTCTTTTTTATAGATTAACCATAATGATCTATAATTAATAAATGTTAACATATAATAACATTTACTAACATTAAATGTTAAATTTTGTCTTATTGTACTTGAAGTATGGAAAACAATAAGTATTGTATCATTTATGTTAGTTCATATACAACATTTATTTACTTTGCTCATGTTTTTATTTCGTAAGATAGTTATTTTAAATAGGAACTCTAGGTCTAATTCGTTTTATTGTTTAGTTTTAATATTTTGTTGAATGTATTATAAAACAATATTTAATATTTATTCATTTATTTAAATCATGCACATTCACAATGCATTTTATTTTAATAAAACTGGCTAATGGCTAACACACCACCTATTTCATTATATTTCCCTTGCACACCACATGGTATCATGAAGGTAAACTAGGTATCATGCCAAGACGAATCTTATAATATTCGGCTACATTGAACTGGACGCAAAACGCGGAAAATTTTCGCGCGACTTCGACCATCTTTCATTCATGATTATGAGCATTAACCCTACCACCTATTAAGAATGGACACGCAGGTTTTCTTGGAATCGGAACCTTGCAAGAAAAAGAAAACAAGAACACAAACAGAAACAGAAAACATAAACAAAGTCGGTAGGGCGGTGGGATTATAAATGATAGAACTTGCACATTCAGCGTGGAGTAAGAGGACAATAATCCTGCCAGTAATATTATATTATCTATGATCCTGCCCATGGTACTATTCGGCTAATTAGACACAGAGAAAATAAGTTAACGAGTCACTCGTGTGTTCGCACGGCACTGCCTGACTGTAGATAGACATTGGATCCTGATTTTATAACGACCAAAATCCATAACAAACCCCGAATGCACTTAGAACACTACACGCATCTCCGCACAAAATCCAGCCGACCTTGGCTGCTGAGCTCGTATTTCCGATATTCTGCTGCAGAGCGACCAAACATTCCATAATCGAGTACCAAAAATGGTCAGTTGGTTCTTATGGTGTTGGATTAAGAGCTAAATTATCCTCCCGAGGTATTCGAAGCCCGCGCAGCAGCAGCTGCGTTGCGAATGTTTTGAGGCTATTTGGGAACCGGTCTGGCCAAGGCAAAGGGCATCTTCGGCTAGCTGGCAACACCAAAATATGCAGAGCGCTTCGATTATCCGGAGCAATTTTAATCGGTAACTGTTATAATTTGAATAGCGAACTGTAAAAACTTTTGTTTGAATATCGGCAACGGTTCAAATTTCAAACATCGAACAGTAAAAAACTTAAATATGCCTGCTCTCAGTCAATTTTGACGTTATTTGAGAGCAAGGAACGTCAAAGCTGACTGTCGGAAGTTATAATTTAGTAGAAAAAGACAAAGTGAGGTAAAGAGACGTAAATAAATAAATAAAACAACTACATTAATACCAAACTTAACAAGTTAAGCGCGGAGTTTCCACGATGCCCTGACATGAACGAACTGACATGGTGGTTGCGAAAACCGTTCCGGCGAGTCAGATCCTCCTTTACAACGTGTTTGAAAGACCTATTATTTAGTGGAAATACCTGCATTCCATAGTTCACCGATCCTATAGATAAATGCGTGATCTAGCTATAGCTAGTGGATCGCAATGGTTCTTACTTTGGGACTGTTGTGTACCATCGCATTTCGAAGTGGCAATGATACCCTCCCGTTCACCCGGCGAGTCATTTACTATGGTAAACTCCTTGATTAGAACTTACATAGGTTATCGTCCTAGCCCTGGCTAAACATTATGTTTGCCCTTAATTCCACCTAATTAACATTTAACTTCCCCATTAACCGCGACCGGTTGAAAGGGGTAGGGTTCCGTAGCAAGACAAATTATTTAACAGTCGAGACGGCCTCGACTGGTGGCAGCAACATTTAACTAAATACCCGGAAGTCGTGCATTCAATACGTGTTTATTTCGCAACATAATCGCGAAATGACAATGGTATTTACCCTGGTGCACACGAAAAACTGCATGTTTGTTAGACAATGATTACGGAAAAAATTACAGTGTGAGGCAGGAACAGCCAAAACTGTTTGTGTTGAACAGGGCATGGATACTGTCATGTGTAAAAAATACGTTTTTCAAGATGGAGGATGATGCCCGACTCTCAACTGTTTATTTTCAAGTCATTTTTATTAAATATTTCGTTTTAAATATGGAATGCTGGTCGCCAGCATTACAATATTAGCACAACTACTCGCATCCAAGTAGATGGCGCACGAAGGGTTCCGTACCATCGTACAAGATTTAACACAAAAAATCACGTTTTTTGTATGGGGGCCACCTTTCATTTTTATATTTTTTTAATTATACCTATTTGTTTTTATAGCGGCAAAATTAATACACACTCTGTGAAAATTTCAGCTGCCTAACTATTACGGTTCATGAGATGCAGCCCTGTGACAGACGGACGGACGGACGGATGGACGGACGGACGGACAGCGGAGGCTTAGTAATACCCGTACCCAAAAGGTGCCAACGGAACCCTAAAACCTCATACAAAAATCATATTTTTTTCGTGTTAAATCTTGTAGTATGGTTTGTGCCCTTACGTGTACCATTTGTGTGCGAGACCGACTCGCACTTGGCCGGTTTTTAGGGTTCCGTACCCAAAGGGTGAAAACGGAACCCTATTACTAAGCCTCCGCTGTCCGTCCGTCCGTCCGTCCGTCCGTCTGTCCCTAACAGGTAGGAAGCTTAAAGTTTCACAGATTATGTATTTATTTTGCCGCTATAACAACAAATAGGTAAAATTATAAAATAATAAAAATTAAAGGGAGGCCCCATACAAATAACGTGGTATTTTTGGGGTAAATCTTGTAAAATGATACGGAACCATCCGTGTGCGAGTCCGACTCGCACTTGGCCGGTTTTTACTTTAGGTTAACCGCTAGATTGATATTGTGCGAACGCAGCAGTCCCCTTAGCACTATATTATAGACTTTTCTGTACCTCACGTGAGGCAGATAGTTAGCACCTGGTGTGTGGTGTGTGGTATGCAGGATTCCTAAGTACGGTCTAGGTGATGGCAAACAGGCTAGAAAGTGGTTTTCGACAGAGGACTTTCTCTAAAAAAATGCATATCCACTCCTAGCCTGCCCAGCCTTGGGCCGTGGCTGCATGACTAAATACCGATGTAAAATTATTTATTCGGTGTACATCCTGTTATTTATATTGCTATTGGAGGTTCATTTCATCATTTTTTTTTATAATTCCTGAAATAAAAAAAAGTTGTAAAATCTTTCTGTCAGAAAATAAATGTAAAAAAAATTCGATACGTAATAAATTCTCTGAATAACGATACTTCAGATCAGTCTTTCTCAAAGTGGGCGATAACGCCCCCTTGTGGGCGCTGGAGGCCTACAGGGGGGCGGTGAAGGGCTCAGGGGAAATAGGGGGGCGTTGAACTTGTTTAGGGGGGCGATGGCGGGTTTGTTTTTTTTTCTAATATTTTAAACTAAAATTAAAACCTACCTCCTACACTACATAGATTATTTTGCTAAACCTTATTCACAAAGTTCAGTATAGTTACCCTTATTAGAACTTAGAAACAAGATATAATAGAGAACTCATGTGCCACGCTATAAATATGTAATTAAATAAAATGTATTTAAGTAATTATTGCGATTGGGATTTAAAAGATGTGGTAAAGTTAAATATTTTGGGGGGCGCTCGAAAGTAATTGATCCTCCAAGTGGGCCATAGAAAAAAATAGTTTGAGAACCTCTGCTTTAGATACTTAGATATCCAGACCATTACTTAATTCGAGAAGGAACGCGGTGTGATGTGTGTGCGTGAAGAGTACCTACATAATGCTAATAAGTAACAATTCCGATGTTTATAAGTTGTTAGATATTTCATTGCTCTGGTATAATCTACTACTAAGTATTGTCAGGTGACTAGACCAGACAATTACTAAGGTAAACAAGTGGTATCAATGTATGCAACCTTGTCCTACTTTGTGCCACGTTACAACGTTCAGAGTTCGATTTTAGAGATTTTTCGCGTGTTCTTTCACGCTTTCGCGGTATTACCATGAATTAATGATACCAATTTTGTCATGTAGCTGGACATGTTTGGAAAATACCACACCTACAGCAACAAATTATGATTAAGTATATAATTTTAATGTAACTGGTCATGGATGACTTATACCAAACATACTGTCATTGTATTAGTCCAAAATACACACCGACAATTTCAGTTGCCGTTTAGATCATCGTTCATCCAATGCGATCCATGTCATCAAGTAACACCAAGTCGGATGGAACTAACCGACCAACATTGCACAACTAGTTTTAAGTGGAATCTGATCCACGAAATCCCTTTAACGCCTCTTACGACATGCGTAGCTAGAATCACCACTGCCAAGTGGAAGAAGATAATAATAATAAAAATGTCAAGTGCGATTCGGACTCGAACACGAAAGGTTCCGTACCATCGTACAATATTTAACACAAAAAAATCACGTATTTTAATTTTAATTTTTATATTACCTATTTGTTGTTATAGCGGCAAAATAAATACACACTATGTGTAAATTTCAGATGCCTACCTATTACGGTTCATGAGATACAGCCCTGTGACAGACGGACGGACGGACGGACAGCGGAGGCTTGGTAATAGGGTTCCGTTTTCACCCGTTTGGGTACGGAACCCTAAAAAGATTAACATTATGAGAAGGAAAATTATTTAAATAATTGTACCATTTTTATACAGGATGTTCACATCGACCGACAATTTTTTTTTCAGTTTCGTTTGCCTATTTGACCTATTCGACCTTTTTAAATGTCTAAAACACTATTTTTTTATTTAACGATTGAAAAGTTTATTCATTCAAATATTTATGAATACTTCCATGGGAGAATCTGTCAAAGAGCAGTAAATTTGAAAGTAAACTTCTTATTAGTATCGTCAGCAGGGGCATTAATCAGATAATTAGGATAGACAGGTGGAAATTCCAGATCGCTCGGTCTCACACTCTCAGGATTATTATAGGCCATTATAGGATTATGTGCCAGGATAGGTTCCTGCATCAATTCGGGGATAAAAAGTTTTTATTTTATGTTTTAAATTTGTTTTGTTTCCGTTAAAAAAGCGGCTTGTTAAAGGTTTTCAGACAAATGTATTAAGCTTTAAATAATTACGTTAATTAAACAATGATTTGCTAGCAGGAGAACTCTCACTTCACTCGTCAACAGCCTTGCGAGAACAGCCGCGACCTCTGGAGGCGTGTACCGGAACATTGACATCTTCCGCCAATCTTCGACTCCGCTCGCATGAACTTCTTGATTTTGTTTAGTTATCGATACAAGTTTAGTTATTTTAACTGCGGATATCCCAAAATGGAGGTAAAGATAGTTATAGTATCGTCGTTGGTTGGCATTGCTGGCCAAGTCGAATAGACAGCTTGATCTATTACTTATTTTGTGGCTTGATGTTTGCACGCTGACGTGCTTAGATTCTAGCATCGAATGCATTAGTGGAAAAAATATATATTTTCCATATTGGACTAATCCACCCGCCGCAATATATATTGTTTTATAGTTTATTCATCATCCATAGACAGTAAACTGCACTCTGATTTGTCATATTTTATCATCAGCCAGTTCAGCAATACCAGCGAAGAAGAACTGGCAAGAAACTCCGCTGGATTTTTTTTCCCACGTTCATATAATATGTGTTGCGGCCAGGCCAGACTTTTTCCTAATGGACTCGTCCACCCACGGTGACGGCATAGAATGTATAATGAATAGTGGTGACCGTGAGGGAACCGCTAACGGTGACGTTTTTATTTCCCAGTTTACTACCCAGCGGTCAAGGGCTTAACGAAGGTATGCGACGGGTCACCTTAAAAAAATGCGAAATGTTAAAAACTAGAGTCTTCCAGCGTAGTATTGTTCCTTTCATAATGTTTTGTAGTGTGTTAGATCTGACAATACAATCCGACTTGTTTCATAACTAACCAGGTTGCTCACACTTTGGTAATTTAGCTTAGCAGAATGGTAATAATAATGCATAACACAATTTAATCGAAAACAATATATCATAACAAAAATTAAAATAACTATAACTAAACTAAATTAAAATATTCCTCTGCAACGTCTCTTTTGAATGTTTCTAGAACACTAGCGGCGTTTCCGCTCTGAATAATAATTGAGAATAAATTGAGCTATATTTAGTTAGCACCCTTATAAAAATCGGATAAGTGATCCACAAGTTATCTGCGGAGATAAAGACGCCAATCGTTGGATCTCATAAGAGTGATGATTACTCGTTTGATAACTCAGACCAAGTTGTAGACGTAAATTGAAACATAGAAGAAGATTGAAACATGAAACATAGGCAACTCAATGACGAAATTGACATAAGAATGCTATATACACTAAGCCAAGAAGATAAGAACGTAGCTTGCATATTGAATTCTTGTGTAATTATGTACTTAGCTCGCTCATAGACACACATCACGGCAATCGTAATGGTCTTGTGACTTCGATAAAAACTTGTAGTTTTAGACTCGAGACCTGCTTCGATAAAAACTGGGCACAACGCAGGGGTCCGTAACGGATTTAATCTGTGTTGAATTAGACACAATAATATTATTTAAAAGGGAAAGTTAGTTTATAGGTAATCAAGCTATAAATCAATAGCTTGCCTTTGGGGTAAATCATCAATAAATCAAAGTCCCAATGACAGAGGCGGCGTTCACCCGCTTAATGTCCAAGCTGAAGTTCTGCTTGAGGAAGCTGTGCGTTTACAGTTCAATGAGCCTTTTGCCCAAGTTCTTGTAAAAAAAATGGTGACGGAGCTCCAAGTCTCAAGGATTCCCACGGCAAAGGTGATACATTCTTAATTAGCCTTGATGTCTCTGCATTTGTTTTGTTTAATTTGTTTAGCCTTTGCTGCAGCATAGCCGAATACCCTCGAAGATCCCTCCACAGGACTGGAGCTAAGGCTTCTGCACACGTTGTGTCCCAGATAAACGCCCTCCTTTGCTTCCAGTCTGATACCATCTTGCCATCGTCGCAGAATACACCAAATGGTTCGAGCCTCGCTTCCACAAATGTACAGATACATTTGTTGAAACGAATGGAATTAATTTTATAGGTCGATCCCTAGATTTTAAAGCCAGGTTTTTTATCATCGAGTTCAGCAACATCGATCAAGGTCGGATTATTGCTAGACGTGGAACGGATTCCAAGTAAAACTGTAGCACCCCCGGCTAGGTCTACTTTCTTATTAGGTTTTTAATAGCAGTTAATCCTACCCGGGTTGATACCATTAACTGATAACCCCCTAACCCCACAGCCTAAATTTCCAAAATCCGTGGTACTTTGGAATTAATGGGTGGAATAAAAAAGATACGAAGTAAGACATGGCACCTCATTGCCATGCGTTGTGATAGGTGCTGTTTGGTATTAGCCATGCATGTCCAGTTCCATAAAAAATATGGCAGATTGTACCTGTGCAAATTGTGTAAAAGTTGTTTAATAGATTATAAGAAATCTTTACCCATGATCTGGCACTTACATAAGTATTATACATTTGGTCCCACTGAATTTATTCCCGTGCATGTCGTTAGAGGCAACTGAGGGATTTTTCGTTCTGATTAGAATGTTGCCTAAACCTCTTGCACCTTCTTCCTTAGGTCCCCTTCTTTACTTACGAATCGGCTGTAATAATTGTCTGTTTTCAATTCAGTTAAATGTAGCCCTGCATGGTACCGGCATATTACCTTTGATTTGTTGGTTTAATTTCATCACGTATGTGGTAAAGCCGTTAATCAGAAGAACACGCTCCCTATACAAACGTACTCGTAGTTTACAAATCATTTGAAAACCACTGTTTTACTAGATTATGTATTATGTAGATTAGGTATTAAATTTCTTAATATTAAACGTCTTTTTTTTTTCGAAAAATATATCCTTGTTCAAAGCAAATATAAAAGACAATTTTAATGAATAAGTTCTTTTTACTGTCATTTGCTATGTTACAATTTTTCAAATTTTTTACAATCAACCACATCCAGTCACAAATATTCTTTTCCTGATATTCGATAAAATATTAAGGTATTTTTTTTAATAAATATTAAAAAACTCCGTTTGTATGGGAAACATGCCTATCTAATGCCTTCATCGTTTTAGTTCCGCCTGGTTCCAACGCCACCTTGTGTCCTGAGAGGTTAAAGGTAATTTCTCTACGGCCTTGTGCGGACAGAACAATACTTTTCCATAATTATAGTTACGTGACTGGAAAGTAATTTTAAAAGATGTCACAAAGGTCCTCTCCATGACCGATAATTTATTAATCGACATCTTCCTGAAAGCCTTCGACTGTCGGCACGATATCAACGATATCATTGCAGATTCACATAATTGTACCGCTTTTTTCGCGAAAGACCCTCAGATATATTCATTTGGCCTCGATGCTTGAACTTGTTGGTTTTGAACTCTGTAGAAATATCTTGACGTGCAGAAGTCATGGTAGAGAATGATTCACGTATATTTACGGAAGAGTCGTTTAAGCATCATGTAGTGGAACGCAATAATCTATTGAGTACTTGTATAATTGAAAAGTTTAACTAATTGGATAATCTTATGAATACTCTTCTACGTCAAAAACTACAGAACATTGAGGCAATGTTCCGTGATTTTAACCATGCATATTTAAGAAATATCTAGAGTGCTATTTATCACATCCTTCAAGAATATCAATCCGTATCGGAAACGAAAAAAAAAACAACAATTCAATCTATAAAAAAACAATAACACCACAAAATTATTTTAGATTCGAAATAAATTTATTTTTGGGAACGCGTATGTACCTTTTCTTATCTTGTTTTTTTATAACAAACATAATAAATAAAGCATTATCACGGGTGCCATTTCAGGATCCCGATCGATTACGGTCCCAGAGTACACAGCGGTTGACTAGTTGTCAACCTCGTTACGTTCAAGGATGTTTAGGGCACAATGGATGGCGACCCCATCGCTGTGGCATCTATTGCTAGGAAGCCTAGCACCATCAAAGTTCTGGGTTTCACGATGTTTTCCCTTCATCGTAATACATTCGTGTTATATTGACATGATATATACACTGGGAACACACCTAGAACTAAATATTCTGTTGATTATTTTATTGTTTTGGGTCTGACTGCCATATCTTGACTAAGTTGAAAAGAGATGAGAAATATTTTTTGTTAAATTTTTATCTAATTCCATCAGCACAGTATAACCAGACTCAACAATAATTAATTGTGATCGGAACAACCATTTTTATACGATAGCTAACATGATCTAGGAAATACGGTACCGTATCTTTTTTCCCTTAGCAAGAGTCAAAATTAATTTAGGCATAAATAAAGGGTACTTAAGCCACATAAAGAAGGATACTAAAGCTGCATGAACACTTTTCTAGCAATTCGAATTATTTGGCTATACTAGCTTGGCAACTTGAAATTTGCGTTTTTGCAACTGGAGCCAGATTCTGGGCTGCCCCTTTTTACCCGATCTTCGGGTTGCGGTGAAACGGTTCCGGTTACATTTGACCACATTTTTTGGTGAGTGCAGTGATCCAAAATTGAACAATACAATTATCCTACAAATAAGTGGTGTTTTTGTCGTGTGCCCGCGTCACATCCACATCCCATCAGACAGCAGGACGCCGGTCGAGGCGTGGAGTACGCTCGCATGTGGAACGTGATCAGCGACAACCCACTGTAGACATCACGACACGCCAGAGCTTATGGTCACGCGAACTTCAATTATGCAATACCGAAGTGAATTACAGGTGGTGCTAAACTTTGATGCTATTCACACTTTAGTTCATCCCGTTAAGCATTATTGGACTGAACCGGCGTAAGATGTGAGAAAATATGTGAGGGAATTCGATCAATTCTCCACCAATCAGATTTTGATGCCTAATATTTTGCTAATATACTACGACTACAAGTCTTATTCTGCTAATTGATATCTGCGCGCGTTATGTTTGTGTTTTGTCAAACCGCATGTTTCGGCGAAATGGTATTCTACTAGCGCAGTTTGCAAAACGCATGCGTTATGTTTGTGTTTTGTTCCCAAACTCATAACGCTTCGTGTTCTCGTGGGCAGTCTGTTTTGCCGAAAACTTGCGGTTTTGAGAATTGTATTCGTCAAATTAAATGGTATCGGTAACTATAAATCAATGTTTCCTTAAAAAAATTAATGCATTTGTGTTATTAGATTAAAATGATCTTTTTACGTACATGTTTTCACAAAGTAGGTACATCATTCGTTTTCTGACTCTTAATGCAAATTAAGCATATACGTAAATCTATACGAGGGCAAACAATTTTGTCACTATTTTAATCACAATATTGGCATTATCTAAAAACCTACTGGAAGATAAATCACATCGACATATTTTGTACTACACATGTATGCATACACGTATAGCCAAATTAAAGGAATTGGGCGCATCTCTCGCAGGTTTGTACTTGCTTCGAAGCATCGCTTCGCCGAACTGCGAAGATCACTTTTCTACATTACGTTGGTATATCGCTGTCTCTTTCTTTTCGAAATTAACTGTCAAAATAGTGACAGGTTATTTTACCCTTTAAGCGGCGCGCAAGACAAACCATTCCATAGACAATATCAAAACGCGTGCGTGAATTAGCTGAATTCCGATTTTTGGAAACCGCACTCAAAACTTAGCGTGTTATGTTTGACCGAAACATAACTCATACGGAATGGTTTGAAATTGAACAAATAGCAGAATCGGGCTTCAGCACGGAAGGCACATAAGCTGATTGTCGCAGAATTTATAGAATCCCCTCGCATATTTTTTCAAATCTTACGCCGGTTACCCCCATCTCATCCAGGAATCTTATTGATAATTAAATGTTGAAGTTCTCAAACTCTTTTTTATGTATTTTGTAGCATTTAAAGGGACAATGTAATAAATATTTTGATACTATAAGACAAAAAAAAATTTATTTTGACTCCCGGCGTGTGCCTCCTAGGTTCTTTTGCGTCCGTGGTAATAGAACCGTCATTAAAAAAATTACGAATCCAAGAGTGTGTGTAGTTAAAATCTGTTCATCTTTAATTTCTCTATTATTAGGTGAATAACTTATCAAGCATTAAATAAATCAATAATATAACTTCAGGTGCATCGAATGATTTTTGTTTCCATAGCACAAAACTTGTTCCATAGAAAAAAATCGGCAAAATAAGCATATTATTGATTTCACATACCTTCAAACGCACATTTCAATCTCGGTTATAAAAGAATTCAATTTTGGTTCATAATAAAAAATGCATTGACTAAGAGAACCAGCGGGCTTTGACAAGCCAAAAATAGATAGAGAAAGGGGTTTGGAATTTTGAACGCTTATTTATTTTTTGCAAATAAAACTCTGATGACTAAGTTGGTTTGTTTTTGGGTTGTTTAATGCTAATTTCTGGACATAATAGTTGCATTTGATAGCCCGCCCCATTCTGTAGGAAGGTTATGAGCGTATTAACATCACGCTACGACCCTGCCGAGCAGAAATACCAAAGTCACAAAGAACGCTAAGCGAAACGGTAAGTCGGGGCCGACTCCTTTACCTGGCTCCGCTCGGGTGAATTTCCAAAACGAAATTGACCCGAGCGGAGCCACGAACCGAAGCTATATGTTACACCCGAAGTGTGACAATCAAAATTGACACACGCTCCGCATCACCTTCAATTTGAACAATGATACGACACGTTATGTATTTGCTTCTGTTGAGATAACGAGAGGAAGCTTTCATTAGCTGTGTTATCTTCAATGCCGCGAAGCGTGCGAGCCTATTATCTCTTCTGTGGAGCCTTCTGGGCTTCTCAATTTGGAGTATAATATTTATAAATATTATATCCAATGGGGTCCCCATTGGATATAATATTTATAAATATTTCTGCGCCAAGTGGTTGGATAAGTCACTAAAATGCACCGTCTAGGCCAGTCTTTCTCAAAGTGGGCGATAACGCCCCGTAGTGGGCGATTTTGGCCTAAAGAGGGCGGTATAGGGCTTAGAGGAAATCGAGAGGCGTTGAATCTGTTTAGGGGACGATGTTTGATTTATGTTTTTCTAATATTTCAAAACACATTTAAATTAAAATAAAAACCGACCTACTTCTACGTCGATTATTTATTTATCCCTGCCCAGTTTGATAGTAAAGAATAAATAATGTATCGTGGATTTATACATTTCGAGCACGTTAAATAGCATTAAAAAAAAAACTTTTTTTGTAGTTACGATTATTATTACTTTTTGAGTCGGCGTCAGCCGGGCACGCGCTGCGCCAGTCAAGGGAACCTTGGCTACCTTGGCTGACACGGACTAAAAAAATTACAATAATTGTAACTACAAAAATGGCATTTTTTTTTTAACTTTTTAGTGCTTTTTCTTTGAAGTCGGTTATTTTTTTTGTTATTTTTTTATTTTCTTTATTTTTAGTTAATCTGAAGTACACTAACTAATTTGTACACGTCCATTCCAATAAAAAAAGAACCATCGAAATCGTTTGGCGTTATATTGAGTTATTCGTCCATTTGTCGCGCACATCTTAATACAAATTTTCTCATGGATATCATTATCAGAACTTAAGCAAATTAAAACAGGACCACATGGGAAGCACTAGCTTTCATATAAAAAATAATCATCAAAATAGGTTCACCCAGGCGAAAGTTATGAGGTAACAAGCATAAAAAAAACAAAAACAAAAAAAAACATACAGACGAATTGAGAACCCCCTCATTTTTTTAAGTCGGTTAAAAATTTAATAAAAATACAAATCAGCCGTAGCCGCCGCTTCAACGCCCCCCAATTTCCTCTGGGGTCTTTACCGCCCAGACTATAAATATACTATAATAGAATAGTACACTCACATGGTACGCTATAAATCTATAAATAAATCAAGTACAGATTGCGATTGTGATTTTTTAGATGTAGGAAAGCGTTTAGTGTAAATAGGGATAATTTCTCAAAGCGGGCGGTAGACGAAATAAGTTTGAAAACCTCTGGTCTAGGTCAAATCGTTGAGAGCAACATTTAACGGAATAACTTTGTTAGTTGTAAGTAATTTAAACGGACGGTTGCTGTTTCTATTGTTCTTTGTTCTTTGTCCTTAATCTCTTCTACCAAGGATTTTTTTGGCAGAAGCATTTATTTGTGGAATTGTGGACGGAAAAATATGTTATGTAAACCCGTGAAGTTTCTTTGCGGGTTCTTCTTTACTGGATTAATCGAATCCGCGGATCTTTGGGACGTAACTTAGTGTTTGACTACAAAAAAGTTTTAATAAATGAAATGAAAATGCAATGAAAAATTAAGCCATCAAATGACAGACTTGTATACATTATTACCGTAAGCTTTTGTTTTACGTATTTTGATTCTTTATTTTTACAGTTCCAGGGTTACGGCGAAGTCAACAAACCATTAAAATTTCCTTTTGCAAATTCGCTGAACATCAAGAATTACAATGGAGTTCTTCAAAAGCACGGTTTCTCAGGGTAGAGTGCACTCTCTGGTTATGGTTATCCGGCCTTATTTTCGCCTGACGAAGATCTATAATAACCGTAGTGCACCAGAGATGGTGCACTCCATCCTTAACCTGGAGTCCATGGACACCTTGGGTTCTAGTCCATGTTTGATATGTTTTTTTTATGCGACCAGACATGGATGGCTAATACTACACAACTTATGATACTACCGTTATGATATTAGCCCAATATACCACATTCCCGAAAAAATTAGGTGCCATGCCAGGACCTTCCCTTTATGAGCACGGCTACATTGAACTGGATGGAAAACACGGACAATTTTTCATTGCCGCTTGATGACATAATATATTATATAAAAATAAGAATATTTTTTGTGGTAATAAATGTGTATTTTTCAAAATGCCTTTTTACATTCTCTTCAGTTGACTTTGGAAGGGATCCGTCATATTTTTGAAATTACCCAAGGGGTCCATGACTACAGAAACCCTGCGGATAAAGGAAGCTTCACTCACCGGTCCGCGGTCGTACGTGCCTCCGGTCTGCCTCTTCCTGCCTGGAAGGTGTGGGGGGATGTTCCGCCAATGGATTGGCTATGAACGAGGGTAGGGGGAGGTGGGGGTACTTAACACTAGTCGTTGCGAGGTGTGCGCGGCACGGGGGAGCACTCTCGAGAGAGTGTTCCCGGACATGCGCGTGCGCAGCTTATATGCCGCGCCGGCCACGCGCGTGTGCGCTGTGACGATGCGTGATAACAATTTTGGGAAGGTGTACTACGAAACACGTGTGGCGGAGACATATACACACAGATCAAATAAAAACATGGACAATCATGTTGCCATATTCTAAGAAGAGGATAATTTCCTTTGTAAATGGGGCCTTAAGTCCATTACATATATTCTGCCATATTAGACATTTCTTAAAATCGGAAGTTCATTATAAAAATGTTCTGCTGGAGAACAATTTTGATATCATTCTATATAAGAGGATAATATAAAATAACAAATAAATAATAAAGTATTTTTTTTATTAATTATCGAATTTCAAACAATTAAAATTATTAATATAACTCTAATTAAATAAATATAAGACCCTGAGGGGAAATTACAACGCAGCAACCATGACAAAACCGGTTAAGATGGTTATACTAGTGGTTATACTGTGTTCCTGATTTCAATGGAATGAGAACATGAAAAAAAACATGTATAATTCCAGCTAACGTTCTACCAAAACACAAAGAAAAATGTTACAGAAATTAATATTTTATGCATGGAAAATTTTTGAAGTCAGGTCTCAAATATATTATTTTTCAAGTTTGCGGCTTATATTGATATTAACTAATATTTATTTTAACACAATTTCAAAGATCTTAGCATAATCTACCCATTCAGCGAAAAACATGTTGAACTTTTCCCAATTTCTTTAACGAAACAATAAGAAAACCGGGTTCACGCGTAATGCGGGTTGGTCACATGTAGAAAGAATTATTTCGAGCTGCTCTTACTAAGCGACGGCGGGCTCTGGCTATCTCGTTTTAATCGCAAAAATTGGTCCAAAATGTTTAGGTATGAGGATGCTCTTAAGCATGGACGTGTTCACGTGCCTAGAGTCCCGTTTCGGGACATGTTTTGATCGTGCAGGCTAAAGATTTTCCCTTCGTTGTTTGTGATATTGCGCTCCCAGTGACCAACGAACGGTTTATTCCCGCTGGACGCCCGAAAACGCCTAGGCGGGATCCCAGGTGTGGCCCCCTCCACATATTGCTTTAGCCAATGCGAATGGTTTGATTGCGTTCAGTTCCTGATCTTTATGGAATGAGAAGATGAAAAAAAAAAACATGTATAATTCCGTTCCGCCGTTCAGTCAGCATCATAGACAAAAACGGAGGAGATATGGCATCGAGCGCGCCTACTATGGGAACCGCTGTCTTAAATTTTCGAACGGTACAAATACAATTTTAACGTATAATACATGCCACAAGCAAACATAATCGCAGACGTATTGGAGAGTGTGTGGGTGGGAGCTGACTCGACGACCGCTATTTTAGAGCACATCCGTGCGTACTCTAGTCCAAACAGAAGCCCGATTCTGCTATTTGTCCAATTTAAAACCATTCCGTATAAGTTATGTTTCCGTCAAACATAACACGCTAAGTTCCGAGTGCGGTTTCCAAATATCGGTATTCAGCTAATTCACGCACGCGTTTTGTTATTGTCTATGGTGTGGTTTGTCTTGCGCGCCGCCTACAGGGTAAAATAACCTGTCACGATTTTGACAGTTATTTTCTCACTCAAATATGACATACGAAAAGAAAGAGACAGCGATATTCCAACGTAATGTAGGAAAGTGATATTCGAAGTTCGGTGATGCGATGCTCCGAATTTGACAAATAGAATTCTCAAAACCGCAAGATTTCGGCAAAACACAAGGCCCACGAGAACATGAGTGCGCGTTACGAGTTTGCGAACAAAACACAAACACAACGCATGCGTTTTGCAAACTGCGTTAGTAGAATACCATTTCGCCGAAACATGAGGTTTTGAGAAAACACAAACATAACGCGCGCAGTTATCAATTAGCAGAATAAGGCTTCAGCCCGACCTGTAGTAAAGGGTGCATCAACAGGACTATTCCTGGAATCCCGTGCTCAGAAATCAGGCGTATTTCAGTCGAGAAAACCAGAATCGGTTTTCTCGACGTAATTATTCCGAAGCACAGTCAGCACGGGATAACACGTAAAAATTAGAAAATATTCAATCCTCTTCTACCCTGATTTTATACTGCGTCGATTTTGCAGAGAAAACATGTGCGGAGGATACCATGACAAGTTAACTTGCTTAATGTAGAGGCAAGTGATTGAATCTGACGTTTATTGGATCTTAAACATCTTAGATTCCCGATTTCTGAGAACGGAATTATTAGAATAGGCCTACAATTCCTTCAAGTAGGAATTGTACAGCTAGTGGTGTAGTGACTAAATCACACCTTTTAAGTATGGGTTCAAACGTTCACCACGGTCATGCACCACTTTCTTTATCTTTCTGAAATATATAAGTGCATTTCTTTACGAATGCGATCTGTTCCATGGTTCGGAACCTATATAAAACTGTAGGTTTTTGCCCCTTCCCCTACTAGGTTGAGGTTGTTGAGCCCACCCGGGTTTGTACCACCGCATTGGATGAAACTATGGTTAAAGCGGCAATGAAAAATTGTCCAGTGTAGCCGGGCTTAGGGAAGGATCTGGCATGGCACCTTATTTCTTCGAAGATGTGGTGTATTGGGCTATTTATATATTAAGACGGCCACAGCAGGCTTACCTCAGGCAAAAAAGAAACAGTGACGTAACGTCTTTTTCCCGTTTGTAAAAATTTTCCTGCCATACTTTGTAAGAATAAAGAAAAATCTTTGGTAAGTTTTAATAACTTCCTAATTAAAAAAAACCATTAATTTTTTTTTATTTACAGAGTTTGAATCCTTATCCTGCTAGTGGTAAATTCCCTGCCCTCGTAATTTCATTTTCCTGAATGTCAATTCATTTTCCTCTTTGAAAAAATCAGATAAAATCTTTAAAGATTACAAAAGTGTCTGGTCATCTCTACACCAAATGTTTAATTCGAACATACTGAATGTATCCAGACTTGCTTTTCTGAAAGATTCGTTAAATTTAATCATAATTTTTCGGACTGTGATTTTGTCCACTTTTTGGAGATTGACCCATAGCCATCATGTCAGGTTGCATAAAAACCGGCCAAGCGCGATGCGGACTCGCACACGAAGGGTTCCGTAGCATCGTTAAATGTTACCTATTTGTTGTAAAAGCGGCAAAATAAATACACACTCAGTGAAAATTTCAGCCACCTACCTGTTACGGTTTATGAGATACATCCCTGTGACAGACGGACCGACGGACGCACAGCGGAGGGTTCCGTACCCAAAGGGTTCCGTTGGCCTAAACCCTAAAAATGGACCAGAATTAAAACAAACACTGTTTTACTCATCAGACATCTAGTTCGATCAAATAAAGCTCTTTTGAGGATAATTTTGGATCTTTGACAAGAAATATGCGCATGATCTTCTTTCAACATTTGTATAGGGAAAGAGAGGGAAGGCCTTAATTAAATAACTGCAGCATTTTGAATCTGAATAGCCGTGAATGTTCTCAATGGCGTGATAACATTGTTCGGAAATGGCCCTCGAAAAGCGCCGATGGGCGTGACTTTCGTGCCTACCACCCGTGACAGTGCACGATGTAGGACAACCTTGCTCTAATTTTATAAAAAAATGCCCGTTTTGGCAATAATGTACATGGCACTTTGTCAACCTCGGTAGCCCACTGTAATGCCCATACAAATTAATCACGTGACTTCAACGAAATGTATGGGACCGCGAAAATAACATCGAAATTTCGATGAATGAATGAATATTTTTTTATTGTGCAGTAGAAAACAAATACAATTACAAAAACAATTCGAAACAACAACAACATTGCACATAGGCGTACTTATCAATAGGAGTGATTTCTTCCAGTCAACCTTTGGGGTGATGAGGAGAGACAATCTAAAATATCTGTAGGTATGTATACAATAGCAATTTTAAAGGAAAAATAATAAATAATTTATTTATTTATTTAGAAAACCAACAGCGATTACAAGTTACATTTTGATACTAGATAATATAAGCTTATGCTAAGGCCAATAATAGGTTTTCCTAAATTAAACATATTTTACATAAAGTCTATCTTGTTCTACAAGAGAACGTAAATACAATCAGCAAAAGGTAGGTAACAAAAAAAACTATGGTAGATTTTACTAGTATGCTTTTGGAGTCTTAATAGTAACTTATATTTAATTAATGAGTGTGTGTGTTTTGTATAATAAATTTGTTTTAATGTGTGTGTGTTTAAAAAAAGCATAAAAATAATAATAAAGTAAATGAAATAAAATAAATATTAGGTTGGGGAAAAAGTTTCTTCGCATTTTTTAAGAAAATTCAAAACATTTTTTAATATGGTTTATTTACATTTAACTAAAGTATGTAGGTACCATTTTGTTCGATAACTTTTTGCCATCTTGTAGGTAGGGACATGATCCCATTGCTATAGAAATATTGGGACTTCTGATCAATATACCGCGACAAGTGGTTTTGGCAGTCCTCTCGTGATGTTAACCTGACACTGCCTAAAGAATTCTGAAGAGACCTAAACAGGTGGAAATCTGAAGGTGCAAGGTCAGGACTATACGGCGGATGCATTAACACCTCCCAGCCAAACTCTCTTAGTTTTTGCTGAGTGGCTAAAGATGTGTGAGGTCTAGCGTTATCATGATGAAAAACCACACCCCTTCTGTTGATTAATTCCGGCCGCTTTCTCTCAACTTCTTGCTTTAATCTCATCAGTTGTTCGCAGTAGAGTTCAGAATCGATGGTCCTGCCTGGTGGTAACAGCTCATAATGAATAATGCCCTTCCAATCCCACCACACACACAGCATCACCTTGTTGCGAGTTAACCCGGGTTTCGCCACAGTCTGTGAAGCTTGACCGGCCTTTGACCACGACCTTTTTCGCACGTTCTTGTCGTACGTGATCCACTTTTCATCACCAGTTATCAGCTTCTTCAAAAATGGTTCGGTTTCATTACGTCGTAATAAAGAATCACAAATGAGTACACGGTTCATTAGGTTTCTTTCAGTGAGCTCGTGAGGTACCCAAATATCGAGCTTTTTTGTGTACCCAGTTTTTTTCAAATGCGCCAAAACTGTTTTGTGGTCAATTCCTAGTTCTTCAGCTACGTCGTAACTACTGATATGCCGATCTTGCTCCACTTTTTCAAAAATGGCATCCATTTTATCCGTAATAGGGCGACCAGAGCAACGTGCATCTTTGACATCAAAATTTCCGGATTGAAAACGCTTAAACCAAATTTGTGCTACTCTCACAGACACTGCACTAGGTCCATAAACATCGCAAATTTTTTTCGCGGCTTGCGTTGCATTTTTACCGTTTTTGTAGTAAAATTTTAAAATGTATCGAATTTCTTCATTAGATTCACGCATTTTGACAGTACGAAAAACAAATGAGAATCACACATTTTCCTAATTTGAATTTGGAATTATGTTCTTTAAAATTTAAACTTTCAATGATACCAAAACCAGCCAGATACAAATAGTATAGCCAAAGAGATTTTATTACAAGTTCATACATACTATAATGCGAAAAGACTTTTTCCCCGACCTATTATATATATATATACAGTATAAAGATACATAAACCATATGAATCGATATTAACAATAAGGATTTTTTTTCAAATATTGAGTACTTTCTATTCCCGAAGTTTCTGCTACCTAACCCGAAACACTCTCTATATTTACACAGACAATTCATGCATGATCATACCAAATATTTGGAATACATTTCCGGTTGAACAAACATGGAAGTGTGCCATATTCTACGCATCTCAGCTAACTTGCGAGCCCGAAAACATTCCTCTAGGCTCTAGCCGGAATTATCAAAAATCCCCAATAAATCATGACGCATGAACTAAAGCAGAACTACAGCGCAAATACGACGGGGTAAGGCTGGCACTGATAGCGAGATAACAGAAGTAGACCGAGGTGTTTGTCGAAGCTCAAAGAGTTTCAATACGGTGACACTGACAACATCTGAAGCCTTCGGTACCATATGGCTTCTGGGAGTGGGACATTTTAAAAATAATTTGGGGATTACGTGTACATTGATGCGACCTGACATGGATGGCTAATACCACACAACTGCCGTTATGATATTAGCCCAATACACCACATTCCCTAAGGAATTAGGTGCCATGCACAGCACGGCTACATTGAACTGGATGGAAAACAATGACAATTTTTCATTGCCGCTTCGAACATATTTTGGTCCAATGCGATGGTACCAACCCGGTCGGCCTTAAACCCTACCATCTAGTAGGGGAAGGGGACCTAGAGTTTTACATGGATTCCGAACCATTGAGCAGCTCGCATTCGTGACGAAATGCACTTATCGAACTCGGAAAGTGAAAGACAGTGGTGCATGTCGGAATTGAACCCAGGCCGAGACCCAGGCCTCTGGTACGCTAGGCCAGTCCCCGCGCCACTAGGCTACGAGCCGCTCAAAAAATAAAAAATAGTCAATCCTCTTCTACTCCGATGTTATCTTGCATCGATATTGCAGACAAAACGTGCTCTGGGGGTTACAGTTTTAAATGAACTCGCCGGGTGTAGATGCAAGTGAGTGATTAAATGTCATGTTTAGTTGCATTTAGTACCACGCTATACGCTCAAATAAGGTAATCGCCTCATAAATGAAATGTGTAGGCGAAGCATTTGCCGTCTCTGCCCACCCCTTCTAGTAGACGTGGTCGTCATGGAACTCTTACTTCGATGCATGCACGTCCGCAGGAGAGAAAGTGTCGATATTCACCTTCCAATTTGAGGACTTTTCAGCGTAACACTTAAATTAATCCTAAATTTAAGAATTGTAAAGAGGGATCATTTTATTTGAGAACCCATAAATTGCGTCAATGCCTTTTTAGACCAAAACACCTCGTGTGTGCGTAGAGCCTTAACAAACGTGACAATAACGTCACAGAAGCCAGAGGATATAGTTGAGCAGTGATAACTACCTTATCTGCTGATCGAGATGCACACATTCTCTTTAAATACACGTCAGTACAGACTTCACCAAACCATAACCTTATATGCTAACGATGCTCAGTTCTGGACCCTGAGAACGTTCCAGAACCCATGTACATCCCCTTCTTACTAAGTGTAAGGAATACGCGCCCGCCCGAGTTAAGTATCGTCGCATTGGAGCAAAGGTTTTTTTTTATGCAGCCCGACATGGATGGCTAATACCACTCAACTACCGTTATGATGTTAGCCCAATACACCACATTCCCGAAGGAATGCGGTGCCATGCCAAGGCCTTCCCTTTATGAGCACGGCTACATTGAACTGGATGGAAAACACGGACAATGTTTCGTTGCCGCTTCGACCATTTTTTCATCCAATCCACCTAGTAGGGGAAGGGGACCTACAGTTTTACATGGATTCATAACCATGGAGAAGCTCGCATTCGTTCAAGGAGCAAAGGTAGTCCAAGTGACTAATGACAATGTTAAAAGCAACCTTAAATATATGAAAAGTCCTGGCGTGATACTTAGTTCCTTAGATATTGCAATAGATCAATACCACGAAACAAGTGGCCCAGGACAAGTCTATGATACAACTGAAGAATGATATTTTGTCCGGCGGTCGTTTGTGGTTCAGGAGCCACGTAATACTAGATGGTAGGGTTAAACCCGCCTGGCTGGTACAATCGCATTGAAGAACGATGGTCGAAGCCGCAATGAAACCTGATCCAGTTCAATGCAGTCGTGAAAATTTTGATTTCATGTTTCTCATGACAACACTTCAAGCAGGTAGTCAAATAGATGGATCTCGGACTGTCAAGGCAATTCATTGGTCTGATCGACTGAAATATGGAACAATGCGTAGGTACAATTTGGGCTGCATGTTTGAGGCAGATAAAGTCGTCCGGGAAGATCTTTGCAATCAAGGAGTCATTCTCCTCTCCCCGAACAGCGACAAGGACCCTCAATGTCGCGACCTAGCTCCTGAGCCCGTAGTCCCAGTTGTCACCTAAATTGGCGTTTACGGGAAAACGATCGACTGGCGTTTTCAAATGAATGGAGACATTGAAGAGCGCGCGCAGTGGGCGTTAAGCGAACTAACATTTGCGAGTCCGAGTTTGATTTGACAGCTTACTCAATGTTGCCGTAAATACGTCGATGTTGCAGTTAACGCCGGAGTTTGACTTTGACAGCTCGAAGAAGTAAAACCACAGAAAATCTATTAAAAACTTTTATGGAGTTGGACGTTTTCACGGAAATTCGAAGTTCCGTTAACGTCAGTTTAGGTGACAACTGGGACTACCAGCTCTGATCGCTTCGACCAGCTGTATCGTTGCAAGCGGGATTAGGGTTACCAAACGTCGGGATTTATCCTGACTTGTCGGGGTTTTGCAGGGACTTGGACCTTTCTTTCGAAACGTAATGGTTAGACCCTTTCCTGATTCACATTTCGCATCGAGTAATGAAAGAACGTAGCCACGTTTTAGTGAAAATACACTGACGGTGGCGCCGGCCAGTCAGTTCGCTTACGATTAGGGACGCGCAACATCAAATGTTCGTTACTAAATGGCGTCCTGTGCACTTCTGACGTGTCGTTGAGAACATCAGAAGTGAGTGAAATCGTTAAGCGAACCGCCTAGCCGGCGCTGTCGACAGTGCATGTATTATTATTAAAACGCATCTACGCGCTACGCTGCCACAATACGAATGAGTTCAGGTCGCCGTCCTTCGTTACTCGATGCGGCCGAAACGCCAACGGGACTAGCTTTTGTAGTCGTGGAACTAACACGAGAAGTTTTCACACGAGTAGCGGTCGTTTTCTGTGTAGAAAAAATTTGTAGGTAGCACATTTTTTCAATATGTGATATTGTGGTATTATATTCAAACTGTCAAAGTCAAACTCAGACTTCCGATTTCCGTAGGCGTAAACGTCAACGTCGACGTATTTAAGGCAACGTCGAGAAAGCTAATCGTGTGAAATCATCTCACTCGGGTCAAAGGACATTGATTGGGTCGAAGAATACCATTATTTGTTTGTTATTGATTCACAGTAGTGTTGCATGTATGCAGACAATTTTAACCTTTCATTCTAACTAAAGACGGAAGTGAGACCCATCAACGTATGTCATCAAAGACCACAATACGAGGTACCAAAAACGACATATCGAAAGGGTAGGTTACCAGCTTAGGCTTACAAAATATGAGTATTCTCGCAGACCGAGCCATACAATTCTCTCATAGCATTGGTTGGTGTGTTGTTATTTTAATGATTGTATAGTTTTTTACATTCGATTCTGCAAGCTTCACTTATCTATCGATCCGTCTGATATAATATATATCCATCCACCACTTTCAAATTAATACATATTTTGAACTTCATAGTTCAATGACAGTCACTCTGGCACAGTTACCATGGTATATAATTAAAACATAATTCTGAATAGCAGGTAAACAGGAAATATTGAGATTAAAACCGAAATTTAGTTGCATTTCGTACCAGCCAACGGAATAACACGCATTTTGGCAGTTAGCGTGGTACGAAATGCAACTTAAGCACGCTTGGCATGTTACTTACCATAGTAACCCCCAGATCGTCGGTGAGTTATGGCGGGTCCTTTATTTCGGGGAATTTGGCCGGTCGCACCAGGGTCGGACACCGCGACAGCTCAATTTACCAATAACGACACGAGCGTCACCTGCCGGCACTGATGCGACCCCGTCAACAGTTACGTCATCTTGACTCGCGTCACTAGACATCACGGAGGGTTCTAGACACTTTTGCCTTCCGTCTACCTACCTAAACCCGGCGGCCTCAACTCATTTGCGGGCACGGTACAAAACCGTGCTGTTGCGCTCTGGGACCTTCTCTGTTTCTAAGAATAAGACAGGTTCCGTGATGAGGAAGATGCAACCTGTCCACAAAAAAGACAATGTGCATAGTGTATGATTTGGTAAGATTTACGAAAATTTTAATTTCAAAACGACTTAAAGCTAAAAGTAAACCACGACCACTGTAGTCAAAAATCTAACAAAAACCAAATATATTATAAATCTTGATTAAATAAGCTATGTCTGATGACTAATCTTTTTAAGATGTTCTTACTTTATCATTGCGTAATCCATCTCCAAAGTTATTGTATAAAACGCGCGAAAAATCCGAACTTTCGGACGTTATAACTTGGAAACCAAAGACAATTTTACAATGCCAATTGTCATCAGACATCTACTTCAATCAAATAAAGCTATTTTGAGCAAAATTTTGGATCTCTGACAAGAAATATAGGCGTGATCTTCTTTCCCCTTTTGTATGGGGAGATGAGCGGGTTGGGCCACCTTAAGGTGGCCTGGCGTGAATGACTTACCCCTGTTTTCACCACCTCCAGTTATCTGAATTCCGATAGTTAACTTTCGGCTACATTGCATTTTTGTATGATGTAACCGAAAGATAACTTTGGGCTTTTGTAGCTGGAGGTGGTGGAACCGGGCGTTAGTCAGCGTTAGTTAGCGGGCACAATACAAAACCATGCTATCGCGCTCTGGGAGCTTCTCTGTTTCAAAGAAAAAGACAGGCTCCGTGATGAGGAGGATGCAACATGGCACAAAGCTGACAATGAGCATAGCGTTTGATTTGGTAAGATTTACGAAAATGTATTTACAAAACGACTTATAGCTAAACGTAATCCACGACCGCTGTAGTAAAAAATCTAACAAAAACCGAATTGACTATCAATCTTAATGAAACAAGCTATGTCTGATGACTAATCTTTAGTAACCAAACTATTTTTTTCCATATAAATGCCAACGGTCATCAGACAACTAGTTCGATCAAATAAAGCTTATTTGAGCAACATTTTGGATCTTTGACAAGAAATATGAGCATGGTCTTCTTTCCATGTTTGTATGGGAAGTTGAGTGGGAAGGCCCACCTTAACATTACATTCATGTGTTTCAGGACTGGCCCTCCGGCTTCCTTCTTTTATGTAAATGGGAATGGATAGCTACTACCAAACCTAATGTCATGGCATTAACCCAATACACCACATGGGTTCCATGCCAGGATCTCGGCCAGGATCTTCCTAATATTGTGTGGGATTAGTAAGTAGGGAATGAGACCTACAGCCAAAGAATACCTATTATACTAGCTTTACGTGGAATCGGAACCACGGCCAGCCTAGACAGTCGAAGGGTCAACACCAATCGATCGGTTTGCCGTAAAGGCCAATTTAGGTGACAGCTGGGACTACGGGCATTTAGATGCCTGTGGGATCGAAAGAATTATTACGTCATTCCGGGCACATAGGAGATAAGTCCTGTCTCCGCTGTTCCCTTCTCACGCTCAATAGAACGAGGAGTCGTTGTCCGCGACCTATTGTTGGACAGTCGCATGTTGCAAGCGAGGTGACTCCTGTCACACCTTGTCTATGCTACTGTTTATCACCCGTACTCACGCGATCTCGAATCAGGGTCTGCGCTCGCATGCAGATCTATTCAATTTGCTACCGCCATGTTTTAAATACCTCTTTAAACAAACATGCATTGCCTTCTTCAATTGAGCAATGCCGTACCAGTTCCATCAACACGCACCCGTTTCGGACAGTGTTTCCAAAGTTTTTCGATCCCATATATATATATAATAGGATTAATAAAGGTAAATGCACACACAATCAGCATAAAAGAGAAAGGAAAAAAAGTCTTACAGAATGGCTACTTGCTAAGAATTATGAGGACACCGAGAAACTCCTTGAGATCATAAGTTAATTTGACTAGATTTATTTATTATATCTATGTTTACATGTGTACTCTCCGTCACTCCCATGTACACCTACTAACCCTTCCTAACAATCATTAACATCCCCAAAACGAATGCACACATACACACACCCTCTCTCGCACACCCTCACACACCCTCACCACACCCTCACCCTCACTGTGCTATAAATGTCAACATCTGCTATGCTGTTCTAATCGTAACATGTAAAACATTGTACCCGCATTGATCATGTAATAGGAAATGTTTCTACTGCCCCCTATAGTACAATCATAGGACTCGTTTACGGGGCAGGACTCACTGAAGGCCATGGGTCCCTTACTATGTTCTTTTTTATATTTATATATATTATTTGCTTTCATTCTTATTCCACCTTACTTCTTTCATCAGTCTCATTTCAATTCATTTATTTATTCAACTTCTGGTAGTCAAACTACACTAAGTCTTGTCACAATTTGATTGATCCGTGGATTAGACCAACTAGTGATTGACATTTACATAGATAGAAATAAAATAAAATATATTTATTATTATTTTATATATGTTTTGTTATTTTTTTGGTTTCTAGGACTATTCAATATAAATGAGTGTATTTACTGTTTTTATAATTATTTTAATATTTTATATTACTACCTTCTCTTCCAATACTATCTATCTGGAAACCTTACATTACCTAAATGTTAAAAATTCAGGATTACCATACGAAGGACATTTATCACGATCCTGGCCTAAAGAACAAACAGTTCGTATTCTCTCTTGTCTTCCTTTCTTGGGATTGATAGGTCCGATGTTTCCCACGATCATGCATGGTCCTATTTTCTACTTTATAGACTTTATGGCCAAGTCGTACAATAAAATGTTATCTACTTTTTTTTTGCTCCAAATATGCCTAGGATCGTTTGGACCATACCTCCGTTGACAACCTGTAGAGAGAATCTGTAGTTTTCATACATCTTGACATCAACATCTTGAGGTGAGGAAACTTTTTTGTCGTTGGGTTTCCGAAACGGAAAAACAAGCCCGTGTGGATTGGGAAATGAGAAATGTGACTCCGAGGCGTATTTCTGAAATATTTTCTGCTGACGAAACATTGATACATCCGGAAAGCAAGAAGCGTTCGTCAGTATGGATATTTCCAGATATCCAGCTAGCAAACATTGCAAGGACCTCAGAACATGAAATGGGTCACCGAGGCGTATTTCTGAAATAATTACTGGTGACGAAACATTGATACATCCGGAAAGCAAGAAGCGATGTCAGTATGGATATTTCCAGATATCCAGCTACCAAACATTGCAAGGACCTCAGAACATTGGGAAGAAGACAGCAGTGCGAGAAAATTACCGCGCCTAGAGAAATCATACTGCATCAGAATAACGCGTCTTCAGACACTTCCCAGAGAACAGAAGCGTTTATTCTAGAATCTAGTATGGACACCCTGACTCAACCACCTTACAGCCCCGAATTAGCTCCCAGTGATTTATTTTATTTCCAGTCGATAAGGATAAAATCAAAGTAAAGTTTGTGTCGAGTGCCGAAGAAACGGTTGCTGCTTACGAATCAGCCATTTCTGACTTCTGAGGAAGACGTCAATAAATGTTTCCAGAGCTGGTTCAGGCGGATGGAAATATGCTTACAGAGAAATGGAGATAATTTCGAAAAATATATGATACATAATGTATTGTTTACTTTTACGCAGCCTCAAAATGCGTCTGAATTTTGTATTTTGGTTTCTTTGATTTTGGCTCTCATATTTCTATTGTTTAACTATATCTGAACAATGCCTTCCAGGAGTATAAATATAATCTGCAACAGGTTCTATTGATGTTTTTATTTAAACCTGATATTTTATATGGCTTTGCAAGAGCAAAGTCTGTATTTTATAATTTTATTTCCCCATTGCTGGCGGAGGGACTGTATGAGAAATTGGTAGACGCGCAACCTCCGCAAGGCTTGCTTGCTGGTTTGAAACCAGCTTTGCTCTATACTTAAAAAGTAGTTCTTTTACAGCGTTCTTTATTTATAGAAGATTCTAGATTATATCATGTTCTTATATTTCACTTTCTGATTTCAGCATATTACTAATTTATTATTTAAAAGATTCATTAATGCCTTTTAAGCATTTTTTTCCCCAAAAGCGAAGAAATGTTTCACTCACTCACCCGTTCATAGTTCACTTGTGAGTTCAAAAAACTTCTCGGCGGCCGCTCTTTCAATTGTTTCAGGGACCACGATTCTGTGTTCATGCCTTCTCTTGTTCCTTTTCTTCTTGAGTCCATTCACTTACACTCAAGTTCTTTATATTTCAGCTATTTTCCCGAACCTAACCTATCCCTTTCTTTCCCAAGATTCAAATTTAAATGCATTCACTGCTCCACGTTCAACCCTTTCGGGCGGGAAATTCAATTACAATCAGATTTTAAAGGTCACTTCAAATTGATTTTGGGGATCACTTGAGTGTACAATGTACAATGAGGCCGCTGGGAGAGGTTGGGTCCTACGGCTGCGTGCGCGCATGCGTGTACCGAGAGCTAATCTGCGCATTGTTGACAACATAATAGCCGCGGCGGTGGACAGAGCGTCCTGACTGCGCGGCCTTAGCCTGTAACTCGTGCACCTTACCATTTTGACGTTTTACGTTTCTGTATGTTATAATTTACTGAGAGCATGGAAGGACGGAAGTAGCAACCGAAATTCGGAGTAGCACTTCTACATACATACCAGTTCAATGTAGCCGAGCAATATAAGGAAGATCCTGCCATGGCACCTAGCTTCCGTGTGGTGTGTTGGGCTAATATCAGACATTCAGTTCAGTATTAGCCATTCATGTCCAGTTACATAAAAAAACTCGTCTCCCTTCGTGGCATGATCGCAAACCGCACCAGCAGCCGGAGACGTAAATCTCGGGCGTTGCTGGCGGTGATCTGTGCGAGTTACAGGGTAGGGGCGCGGAGAGCATGAGGCGAGGGCCGCGGTGACGGACGCCCAGATTGCGCCCAGTTCCTGCAATTAGCCAGTTATGACCAGTGAAAGTGTTTTGATGTTTTCGTTTCCTCTTCCTCCAGCCGACCCACCTGTCCTGTCGGTCGGCGTTGAACCCTGCGTCTTTATAGCAACTAGTTGCCGAATAGTGTTTTATTTTAACCAATGGCAAATCATGTATCCGTACTAGGTGGAAGGGTTAATCGAAGCAGCGATGAAAATCTTATGAATAAATGAATGAATAAATTATTTATTGTGCATAAACAAAAATACAATTACAGAGAAAACATACAGCAAAACAACAATACTGCACAAAGGCGGACTTATTACTAAGAGTGATTTCTTCCAGTCAACCCTTTCTGGATCTTAATGTTTTCTATTCAGTTCAATGAAGCAATTTCGTGTGTAAAAGTAGTTCATGAAAATTAAGGCACGTATTTTTCTCCAACTAATGCAAAAGTACCTACAATACGCAAAGACTTGAAGGATTGGTGGGATGGAGAGGAGCCTTACATACGAGACGTTATGGGTTCAAATCCTCGCCCGGGTCATGCAACACTTTCTTTCTCTTTCTTAATTGGATAAGTGAATTTCGTTACGAATGCGAGCTGTTCCATAGTTCGGCACCCCTGTAGGTCCCTTCCCTTACTAGTTGTACGGTTAAATCCGTTGAGACTATGGTTGTAGAAGCAATGAAAAAGTGAAGCAGCATATGTCTTGTGTATTGGGTTGGGCTAATATCATAACGGTAGTTTTAACATATTAGCCATACATGTTAGGTTCCATAAAAAAGAGCTTTTAAATACCGGGAGCCACCTGGGACCTGGGGTCATATGTCATGCTTTACATACACAACAATCCGTCCAAAATCTACCTTGGGAACTGTTCTTCAGTTAGTCAGTGCGGTCACTGAGTGATCTTTTCACTCAGTGACCGCACTGAGTGATCCCAGGCGTCTGGACGCGCGACGCGGCCGAGCTACATTACTAAATGAGGGTCATCTCGGATTGAATTAGATTCGAAAATAGAGTCTTGACTTAAGTAAACGTTACTTAGGGGGTAATCGGCTTTAACTAGCACAACTGTGCGCGAAATTAGTGGAATTGTTACGTAGAACATAAAAAAGTAGAAATATTGATCTCATTCCAGCGGGATATATTTATCATAGTTAGTTCATTTATTCCATAGAGTTTTCTACACGTCACTAATTGTTTTATTTACAATTTCAGAAGATGTATCAGTAGGTAGGTAAAAGTATTTAAAATTGGTAAAGTACATGATACAAATAAATAACAATGAGAAGCAGTCAATAATAATGAAATCGATAAAAAGACGGACGGACGGACGGACAGCGGAGGCTTAGTAATAGGGTTCCGTTGGCACCATTTGGGTACGGAACCCTAAAAACGAAAGTCTTATTATAATTTAACCAGTCAAGCGTGAACGCATCAACGTGCCGAGGCTCCTTACTGCAGGACATGGAATAAATTCGCCCTCGCCTGATGATTTTTTTTAAATTTCATACAAAATTAGCGCTTTAGAAATCAAGCTTTTTCTCAAAAAGTATGACGTTACGCGCGACTACATAAGTTTAGCCATTATGTTCTTTTTCAGAACTTTAGGAGAACATCTCCATCTCCACTAATTATAAAACACTAAACGTGTCTGTAATTTTGGAATTTTGCAAAAATCTTTTTCGAGGGGCTCACTAACGAAACTGAATATAAAAAACAATTTCACGATGAAACAGCTAATTCTATTTAGATGCTATTTTCACTAATATACTTCTCACAATAATCACCCTAACGTGAGCGGCGAGCAGACTGCCTAACACGTCGATATAAGCTAAAATTGGTACTTCGATGGCATAATATTAATAATTTTAACGCACACGTTATACAATTAGTGCGACCGATAGACACCAGAGCCTGGTACTAGCCAAATCGCAAAGTTAGACGAGGCACCCCAAGTAAACTAAGTCTGACGATTATAAGTGTCATCCTTACAATATATGATTCCTTGTCTAGGAATCGAATGATTTTCGTTAATGTATGTTTCCTTTTTCTATACAAAATACATTGCGGAAACGGTGTCCATTTCCGAACTTTTTTGACTAAATGTAGAAATCTAAAAGCAAATGTAATTTTTTGTTTATGCATATATGCTGTTTTTGCTTATATCTAGAAATCGAATGACTTTCAGATTTCTAATGAGAAAAATCAACTTTTTTTATTTTTATTATTATTTAAATAAATGATGGAATAAAAAAATATTAACAATCCATTATCAGTCTGGAGTTCTATTTGGATTTGCTGAAGCGTTTCACTACATATTATTACATTTGTTAAAAAGTGCATTTGTATGGCGCGAGTAGTTGGCTAGTCCTAGCGCCTTAAGGTGGCCCAACCCGCTCATCTCCCCATACAAAAGGGGAAAGAAGATCACGCCCATATTTCTTGTCAGAGATCCAAAATTTTGCTCAAAATAGCTTTATTTGATCGAACTAGATGTCTGATGACCATTGGCATTGTAAAATTGTGTTTGGTTTCTAAGTTATAAGGTCCGAAAGTTCGAATTTTTCGCGCGTTTTATACGATAACTTTGGAGGTGGATTACGCAATGATAAAGTAAGAACATCTTAAAAAGATTAGTCATCAGACATAGCTTATTTAATCAAGATTTATGATCTATTTGGTTTTTGTTAGATTTTTGACTACAGCGGTCGTAGTTTACTTTTAGCTATAAGTTGTTTTGAAATTGAAATTTTCGTAAATCTTACCAAATCATACACTATGCACATTGTCTTTTTTGTGCCTGCGAATGAGTTAGGCCCGCCGGGTCTATTCCTGGCATTTCAGTAATCAGGAATCAGGAATCTTGAGTCTAGAAAACCGCTTTTGTATCGGTTTTCAAAGCGAATTTCTTGACGAAAATATTGCGGAGCATAGTTTTTTTAAATCAATCAAGGTTTTCCGTCGCTCTTTGAAAATCGCTATAATAATGGTTTTCTAGACTCAGGATTCATGATTACTGAATGCCAGGAATAGACCGCAATGCAACTAATGGAGGAAAATAAACGAATAAACTAAAGAGGGTACAGCCAGCTCCAGTTTGGTCCGCATGCCTGACGATATTTCGCGTGGAGGCTGTATACGCCTATTCTAACTCGTAAGTCGTTACGACGGGCAATACGACTCGTGGCTGCCGGTCCGGAAGGAGTAGGCGACGCCTTCCATCAAAATGAGTCACGTGAAGAATGCAACGTACATTCGATGCACTTCCCATGCGGCCGGAATGGGGTCGGGATGGATGGATAATACATGTAGTATCATAATCAAGAGTAACACAAGGTGACACAACGGAACACAAAGAACAAGAACACAAAGAACGCCAAACTGTCGTGAAGGCAGCGGGGCTGTGAGGTTTTAAGGTGGGCCTTCCCGCTAAACTCCCCATACAAACTTGGAAAGAAGATCATGGGCATATTTCTGGTCAGAGATCCAAAATTATGCTTTCGATCAAATGATGGAACTAAATGTCTGATGACTGTTGGCATTTGAAAATTGTGTTTGGTTTCTAAGTTATAACGTCCGAAAGTTTGAATTTTTCGCGCGATTTATACAATAACTTTGTAGGTGGATTACTCAACGATAAAATAAAAACATCTTAAAAAGATTAGTCATCAGACATAGTTTGTTTCATGCAGATTTGTAATCAATTTGATTTTTGTTAGATTTTCGACTAAACCGGTCGTGGTTTACTTTTAGCTATAAGTCGTTTTGTAATTAAAATGTTCTTAAACTTACCAAATCGAACAATATGCTCATTGTCTGCTTTGTTAGCATGTTGCATCCTCCTCATAACGGAGCCTGTCTTTTTCTTTGAAACAGAGAAGGTCCCAGAGCGCAATAGCACGGTTTTTTACCGTGCCCGCGAATGAGTTAGTCCCGCCGGGAAGGGCCACCTTAAATCATAAAGAAACATTTGTTTGTCCATTAGCCAATGTACAATTTTGCACACTCTCAGTCGGCGTGCAGAATTGCATTGATTTTATGAATATGGATGGCTAATACCAAACTGACCGTCGGAGAAGAACATTCCTTATATTGCACGGCTACATTGAACTGGACGGAAAACACGGACCACCTATTAAGTAAGGAAGGGGACCTACAGTTTAACGTGGAATCCGAACCACGGCCAGCCTCTCTCAACGGTCGAATGGTCACCCATCCAAGACCAGACCGGACCCAGCGTTGCTTAACTTCGGAGAGCGATCGCCGAAGTGTCGCGCCACTGGGCCATTGAGGCTGACAAAATAGATATATTGTAGATAGCAAGAAACCTAACCTATCTAATCAAAACTATGGATTCTATGGATTTGCATCTTGTGATTTTTGGACTTTATGAAGGGGGGACGCGTCATAAATATGTTTTATTTTATTTCATATTTTCATAATTTCTCCGCGGCACCGATTCGACCCAAACGTGTGTCGCGCGGGCGCTCGAGTCACGTCGACGTCACGGGTCGCCCGTGGATGGTGGAAGCGCTGGCAGCGCGCCGCAGTTTCCGGGTATTCCACCGGACAGTTCCGCCGCGCATGCGCTGTCGATAGAACGCAGAAGTCCGTCCCGGAATGTGCTGCGCTGTTGTTGTGACCGGATTCGCAGAAGCCGCCTCGTGTCGCGGCGGCGGCGGCGGCGGGGGCTCACGCGTCTGGCCCACACACCTCTACGGGTGACCTAGTAGTCCTTTCGCCTCGTGTTTTCGATGTGGACATAGAGTGAGAAAGGACCAGGGTGAGAACCGAAATTCATCCATATAGCGACAGCGTAATGCACTAATGGTATAATTGATTCGCTTACGTTCGGGACAAGCAACCCCGAATATTCGTTGCAATAAATGGCTTCCTGTATTATTACGTATTGCAGAACCCCAAAAATCAGAACGACAAAACATTTGACGATCTGACATTTGTCGCTCTGCAAGCTATTTTAAAAAAATAGATTTTTGACGTTCTGAAGGCGACTCTTACGTGTCCTTTGGATCTCGATAAAATTAGTAAATAAGCGAATTCGTAAACATACTTACTCGCCTGCGCTACCGCCATTGCATGTAAAGTGGCTAGGCATACACCCCGTGGGACCTTGTATTGCGAGACTTTATTGAGCTGGTTGGACTATCCACGAAATTTATTTTATTTCCGCTTGGTTCATCATTCCCAGGATTAGGGAGGACCAGGTAAGATTAACCCTGCCACCAGTAAGGAAGCTCACCACGTAGGAGGGAGAAGTGGACCTACAGTAATCATAGTGAAAATAATGAAATACAATTCTCTGGACATTTACCTGAAGCACATTGACATTTTGTCAGCCTCAGTGGCCCAGTGGCGCGACACTTCGGCGATCGCTCTCCGAAGTTAAGCAACGCTGGGTCCTTTCTGGTCTTGGATGGGTGACCATTCGACCGTTGAGAGAGGCCGGCCGTGATTCGGATTCCACGTTAAGCTGTAGGTCCCCTTCCTTACTTAATAGGTGGTAGGGTTTATCCCGCCCGGGTTGGTACCATCGCATTGGATGAACGATGGTCGAAGCGGCAATGAAAATTGTCCGCGTTTTCCATTCAGTTCAATGTAGCCGTGCAATATAAGGAAGGTCCTAACATGGCACCTAGTTCCCATGTGGTGTGTTGGGCTAATACCATGACAGAACTTGTGGTATTAGCCATCCATGTCCAGTCACAAGCAGGAAACCTGAACGTGGTACCTTTTCAATACATATTCCTACTGATCGCTAAGCTAACCAGACAATAATTACGTCAGCTAACGAATTTCTCGATTATTTTCAATACATATTCCTACTGATCGCTAAGCTAACTAGACAATAATTACGTCAGCTAACGAATTTCTCGATTATTTTCAATACATATTCCTACTGATCGCTAAGCTAACTAGACAATAATTACGTCAGCTAACGAATTTCTCGATTATTTTCAATACATATTCCTACTGATCGCTAAGCTAACCAGACAATAATTACGTCAGCTAACGAATTTCTCGATTATTTTCAATACATATTCCTACTGATCGCTAAGCTAACCAGACAATAATTACGTCAGCTAACGAATTTCTCGATTATTTTCAATACATATTCCTACTGATCGCTAAGCTAACCAGACAATAATTACGTCAGCTAACGAATTTCTCGATTATTTTCAATACATATTCCTACTGATCGCTAAGCTAACCAGACAATAATTACGTCAGCTAACGATTTTCTCGATTATTTTCAATACATATTCCTACTGATCGCTAAGCTAACCAGACAATAATTACGTCAGCTAACGATTTTCTCGATTATTTTCAATACATATTCCTACTGATCGCTAAGCTAACCAGACAATAATTACGTCAGCTAACGAATTTCTCGATTATTTTCAATACATATTCCTACTCATCGCTAAGCTAACCAAACAATAATTACGTCAGCTAACGAATTTTTCAATTATTTTCCAATCGACACAATCATAGCCAACTATTCTGCCCTGCAGAGCCTAAAACGGAGTAAGTAAAAACAGTATATTTTGAGAAAAACGCGAAAAACCTATTTACAATGCATCTATTCAGAGACGATAGTAACTTATGAGTAGTGTTTTATTTTATTTCATATTTTCATAATTTCTCCGCGGCACCGATTCGACCCAAACGTGTGTCGCGCGGGCGCTCGAGTCACGTCGACGTCACGGGTCGCCCGTGGATGGTGGAAGCGCTGGCAGCGCGCCGCAGTTTCCGGGTATTCCACCGGACAGTTCCGCCGCGCATGCGCTGTCGATAGAACGCAGAAGTCCGTCCCGGAATGTGCTGCGCTGTTGTTGTGACCGGATTCGCAGAAGCCGCCTCGTGTCGCGGCGGCGGCGGCGGCGGGGGCTCACGCGTCTGGCCCACACACCTCTACGGGTGACCTAGTAGTCCTTTCGCCTCGTGTTTTCGATGTGGACATAGAGTGAGAAAGGACCAGGGTGAGAACCGAAATTCATCCATATAGCGACAGCGTAATGCACTAATGGTATAATTGATTCGCTTACGTTCGGGACAAGCAACCCCGAATATTCGTTGCAATAAATGGCTTCCTGTATTATTACGTATTGCAGAACCCCAAAAATCAGAACGACAAAACATTTGACGATCTGACATTTGTCGCTCTGCAAGCTATTTTAAAAAAATAGATTTTTGACGTTCTGAAGGCAACTCTTACGTGTCCTTTGGATCTCGATAAAATTAGTAAATAAGCGAATTCGTAAACATACTTACTCGCCTGCGCTACCGCCATTGCATGTAAAGTGGCTAGGCATACACCCCGTGGGACCTTGTATTGCGAGACTTTATTGAGCTGGTTGGACTATCCACGAAATTTATTTTATTTCCGCTTGGTTCATCATTCCCAGGATTAGGGAGGACCAGGTAAGATTAACCCTGCCACCAGTAAGGAAGCTCACCACGTAGGAGGGAGAAGTGGACCTACAGTAATCATAGTGAAAATAATGAAATACAATTCTCTGGACATTTACCTGAAGCACATTGACATTTTGTCAGCCTCAGTGGCCCAGTGGCGCGACACTTCGGCGATCGCTCTCCGAAGTTAAGCAACGCTGGGTCCTTTCTGGTCTTGGATGGGTGACCATTCGACCGTTGAGAGAGGCCGGCCGTGATTCGGATTCCACGTTAAGCTGTAGGTCCCCTTCCTTACTTAATAGGTGGTAGGGTTTATCCCGCCCGGGTTGGTACCATCGCATTGGATGAACGATGGTCGAAGCGGCAATGAAAATTGTCCGCGTTTTCCATTCAGTTCAATGTAGCCGTGCAATATAAGGAAGGTCCTAACATGGCACCTAGTTCCCATGTGGTGTGTTGGGCTAATACCATGACAGAACTTGTGGTATTAGCCATCCATGTCCAGTCACAAGCAGGAAACCTGAACGTGGTACCTTTTCAATACATATTCCTACTGATCGCTAAGCTAACCAGACAATAATTACGTCAGCTAACGAATTTCTCGATTATTTTCAATACATATTCCTACTGATCGCTAAGCTAACTAGACAATAATTACGTCAGCTAACGAATTTCTCGATTATTTTCAATACATATTCCTACTGATCGCTAAGCTAACTAGACAATAATTACGTCAGCTAACGAATTTCTCGATTATTTTCAATACATATTCCTACTGATCGCTAAGCTAACCAGACAATAATTACGTCAGCTAACGAATTTCTCGATTATTTTCAATACATATTCCTACTGATCGCTAAGCTAACCAGACAATAATTACGTCAGCTAACGAATTTCTCGATTATTTTCAATACATATTCCTACTGATCGCTAAGCTAACCAGACAATAATTACGTCAGCTAACGAATTTCTCGATTATTTTCAATACATATTCCTACTGATCGCTAAGCTAACCAGACAATAATTACGTCAGCTAACGATTTTCTCGATTATTTTCAATACATATTCCTACTGATCGCTAAGCTAACCAGACAATAATTACGTCAGCTAACGATTTTCTCGATTATTTTCAATACATATTCCTACTGATCGCTAAGCTAACCAGACAATAATTACGTCAGCTAACGAATTTCTCGATTATTTTCAATACATATTCCTACTCATCGCTAAGCTAACCAAACAATAATTACGTCAGCTAACGAATTTTTCAATTATTTTCCAATCGACACAATCATAGCCAACTATTCTGCCCTGCAGAGCCTAAAACGGAGTAAGTAAAAACAGTATATTTTGAGAAAAACGCGAAAAACCTATTTACAATGCATCTATTCAGAGACGATAGTAACTTATGAAGCTGTCAGCGTCTTGGGCTCCGTTCCTGGCAAAATATGGCAACACAAGAGTTCGACTGCCAACACTGATGCAAAGTGACACCGTCAGCATAGTTTGCACGGATAACTTCATTGCCGAACTGAATTATTCGTCACTACCCTCACCTGCGGCTGAACCTACCCACAGCTACGACTGGACGAATCGTCATAGGTCCTCCAGGTCGCGTCGCGAATCCTGATGATGTCCACAGCGTGGTGGACGAAACGTCGAACTAAATAAATAAGCTGTACACTGTTTATCCGTAAATGTAAAATAATATGTCGAACAACAGTTAAAATCTAAATAAACATATCCTGATTAACACCTACTTACTTGGTGGTAGGGTTAATCCCGCCCGATTTGGTACCATCGCATTAAATGAAAGATGGTCGTAGCGACAATGAAAATTGTCCGTGTTTTCCATCCAGCTCAATATAGCCGAGCAATATAAAGAAGGTCCTGGCATGGTACTTAGTTCCCTTGTGGTGTGTTAGGCTCACAAGGTTAGGCTAGTATCATGACAGTTGGTATTAGCTATCCATGTCCAGTTGCATAAAAAATAGTAGGTAATTTCCTCTCGTTACCACTTCATGTATTGGATAAGGCTGGGAGTCCTAAACAGGGTGCGTCAGTATTTCACGTCGGAATAAAAACTGCAAGGCAAGCGTGAGTCGGTTCAGCTAAGTATACACCTGCTTAGCTCATTGGAATCGATGCAGCGCCGTGAGGTGCGTCTCGTCGACGACCCAGGTATCCCAGAATTTAGAGATCTACAGCTGTATTCAGAGTGGGCGGACTAACTTTAACCCGCCGGACTAAACCGGTTGTTGTATGGTTAGTCCAGTGCTAATCTCGTACTAAGCCTTGACAAGTGCTCTCTGAATAATACTGCCAGGGTGTAAGTATTTTATCTCTTTATACTACGGAGAATTCTTTTCGGAGCTGCAATAACGCCGTACTTACTAAAATCAGTTATTATTCTCTTCTTTTGCGTGCACTCGTCTTTCTGTTCGACTCGTAGTTCAGGCGCCTTGATTTGTCTTCCATGCCAGAGATGATGGGTTCAAATCCTTGCAACACTTTCTCTTTCTGAGTTGGATAATTGTATTCCGTTACGTATGCCAGTTGTTCCATGGTTCAGAATCCATGTAAAACTGTAGGCCCCTTCCTCTACTAGGTGGTAGGGTTAAGCCCGTTCGGTTTAGTAACATCGGATTAGTGTTAATGTTTTCGATCTAGATGAATGTAGCTGTGATCATAAAGTGAGGTCCTGGGAACCTAATACTTTCCGGAACTGGGCTAATATGACGGTGGGTATGGTATTAGCCAACCGTGTACAGTCACATAAAAAAAAGTATCCCGTTCTCGGAAGACAGAAATGGCACCCTTGGTATTTTTCTTTTTAGAGAAAAAATAGTGACCTCGGAGAGAGGGTGTGCTAAATTGTTTGCTGGTTTTTGTTTAAAAATCAAACACAGACCTTCTTATTTTTAATTTATTTCATCTTAATCAATAAAATAAGTTACAACAAATAGCGCAATGAAACAAAGACAATATAAATAAACTGCTACAAGATAATTAAATACGTACAACAAACTTCACCGAAAATTTTAGCTACCCTCTACAGTGTATAAAAATATCACTTAACTTCTTATGCATTTTTCGTTACGTCCACACTTTACTTCTTCCCATTCGCATTACTACACTCACTGGCTAAAGGAATTATTAAATTTGACATTTCCCATTCAAGTGGTGTTATTCAAGCAACTTAAATCTTGTTCGTTGAACTCACTCGATTTAACTCACACGGAGTAAAGTGACCTCTGTCATTACCTGTTCCAAATCACTTCATTAAAATTCTTCAGCTTGTCCCCTTATATCGTGCAGTTGAATAGAAAATTATTCCAATATGTACCAACAAAGACAATGTTCTACTTACTAACGTGGAATATCGAATGAATTTGATACTTTGCCTATTTAAACCTATTTATTGGAAAGCTAAGGCGTGTTCTAGCAACTGTATCATAGATGCAAACACATCCTATGTTAAAAAGCTGTCTGCGTCTGTCTTATTTCTCTGCGTAAGTGAAAATTCATTTCAAATTCAGTCCATTGCGTAACACGTGATAAGACTCAACATTTTTGAGAGCTTTTTTAATAGAAATACATCTGTAGACTTACCTAAGCAATACTTAACTGCAACTTCGACAAGAACAATGTATAGCAACCGAAATAAAAATACATTAATTCCTGCAAAACTACTACCTGTCCACAGTTTTGCTATGTTATATTGTTAATATTTAAATCGCCTTACTGCCACTAATGGAGCAGATTTTTTTTTCGCTTCTTCTATCGATTTCAGCATGCAACGCATATCCCACGCTTTCAGAGAAAAAACTTTCGTGTCATTATAATGGTTAATTATTTAAATTGTTACTTGTTTATTAAAGAAGTGATATTTCTTAGAGCGTTTGGTATTGAGTTGAGTTGTATTACATTTCACAGATAACCAATACAGTCGAAAAATACAAACGTAGAATGTCGAATCATCCGAACATCCTAACTTGCCACCTTTTGGACGAAAGAGACCAAGCTTGGAGACTGAAGCCCGGAATCACACAAGATTTATTATCAAACACGCTACAAATGCTCAAAGCAATAACTACGGCTATTATTGTAAAAGTAGGTGCGCCAAAGGACACACTCCACAAAAGACAGTTAAGGTGGCCCATCCCGCTCAAATCCCCATACAAACGGGGAAAGAAGATCACGCACATATTACTTGTCAGAGATCCCAAATTTTGCTCAAAATAGCTTTATTTGATCAAACTAGATGTCTGATGACCGTTGGCATTGTAAAATTGTGTTTGGTTCCTAAGTTATGAGGCCCGAAAGTTCGGATTTTTGGCGCGTTTTATGCAATAACTTTGAAGGTAGATTACGCAATGATAAAGTAAAAATATCTTAAAAAGATTAGTCATCAGACATAGCTTATTTAATCAAGATTTATAATCTATTTGGTTTTTGTTAGATATTTGACTACAGCGGTCGTGGTTTACTTTTAGCTATAAGTCGTTTTGTAATTAAAATTTTCGTAAATCTTACCAAATCATACACTATACCCATTGTCTTTTTTGTGGACATGTTGCATCTTCCTCATAACGGAGCCTGTCTTTTTCTTTGAAACAGAGAAGGTCCCAGAGCGCAACAGCACATTTTTGTACCGTGCCCGCGATTGAGTTAGTGCCGCCGGGTTGGGCCACCTTAAGAAAATTAAGCAAACCTTTTGCCGAATGTCCTACCATAGACAGGTTGCGTTTAAATGGATAAAAAAAAAACATTTCACAGAAAAGATGCAAAGTTAAATGGAGTTGATGCATGCAGCTACTATGAAATATGTTCCAATATTAAAATAACGGCGCCATGTACCTTTTTTAAAAACATAGCGAGCATTCATAATCACACCTCAAGTGATTTGAATCCCCTTTTTGCTCATACTTTGGCATGCGAATAACTCACATTCATTTCTTCAGATGAATTATGCAAAATCATTAATGTGTTATTTTTTATGATATCATGTGAAATAAAATTTCCATATCATTCTTACAAAAACATATTTATGGTATTGCCATCGATATATTAAATTTCACAGTATATTTAAAGGTTTAATAAGTTTCTCAGTCCTTGATACACATTCTCGGAATACATTTCATAGGAAATTAACATATACTGTTATAGCTAGCAAGCTCCCAAGAAAACACATTTGTGTACGCCCCAATCATTACTCATTGGCATAACCCACTCAATTTTCTGAGCGGCCGGATGTAGTTTCAAAGCAATAAATACAAGGCAGGCTAGAGAGGTCATCCCCTCCCTCAGTAAGCGCATCACGCACAAACTATTGCATCTGAAAAGGATTGACCTACGTACAGTAGTGGGAATAATGACGGGACACTGTCCACTCAATAAGCACCTCCATAAACTGGGGATAACACATAGCCCTCTATGTCGCGGCTGCATGGAGGAAACATAGACAACCGCCCATGTACTGTTGGAGTGCAGGAGTTTGGCCAATCAGTGGGCGCGGACCCTGGGAGCACCGGGATCCCTCCCGGAGGCCTGCGGGAACTTCAAAAACCTGCTGGACTTCTGGGCTGTGCTGGGATGGCTCACATAGTCACCCCTGTTACTCACAATGACCACTCTGTAGCAGTAGGTTTCGTGCGGACAACAACCGCCCAACTAACGAACTAACTAAAAGTGCGTGAAAATATAAATAGTATAAGCATTTCTTCAAAATGGAACAAAAAAAACCCAACCAAATCTTTTCGTAATCATTTTAAGCCACTTGTCTGCAAGCAAATAATAAAAAAAATTATAGGTGCCAAAAATGTATGCTGGTGCTAATTTATGTAGTTCACGAGGATGTTCAAAAATATGTAAATAAAATATAATAACCCTGTTAGGGTAGTGCACCAATATGTAAGCCTACAATTAAAACCAGGTAGCAATTTAAAGCTGCACATATTCATCAGTAAGCAGTCATGAATGTCTCCTAGGAGCTTCCTACTAAACAGGGTTATACAATTATTTTTTTCAATTATTAGGAGCCCTAAAAAATCTGACTTTTATCCAATCTGAATAATGATGTCAGTCAGTCAGTCAGTCAGTCAGCGTGTTTGCGTCCACTGCTGGACATACGCCTCTCCAATTTTTCTCCAGTCCTCCCGGCCCTCAGCGGTACGGATGTATTACTGCCTAATTTTCGACGGCCCAAAAACAGTGTCCCGGAATACGCTAACAAAAGGCAATTTTCATAGTCCCTTCAGACTACGCGACAATTTATGTGAGACATGAATGCATAACAAATGAACTGATATTGAGCTATGTATTATAACTAGTTACATATATTAATTCTGGCTAAATAACATTAATACAATGTGTTTTAACAACTCAAATATGTGTGTATTTAAGTACTGATTGGTCTATGGAGCAGATGAAAGGTTGTAGTGGTGAACTAAATATACTTAGATACAACTGAGAAACCTACATACAAACTTAAACGTTTGTACGCTAAATTCATCGAAACATTAAGATTTTTCACATTCGGAATTCACAGAGCGCGAGCGAAAATAATTTAGAAAAAAAGGCGGCGACCATCGAATATGTACACTCCCCGAATAAATTACGGAACATAACAATATGATCTTAGAAATCACAAGAAAATCGCTTCGGAAGCTTCCCCGGACGACGCCTAACTAGCAACAATACGCGGTCGTCACACCAAAAATACGTACCTCATAGACTATCCAATATATTATCCTCTCCAATTAAAAAAACAACCCCACCCAATCGCCATACATATGTACAAATTGATCCTTACACTCCTATACATTAGTTATTATGCATTTTCTATCTAACCTTAACTTACCGTTTCGGAAGGCAATCACTCCCTACAAACGTTAACCAAACACTCATCCATACGTGTAAACGAATATTGAATGCCTTATTGTGAATTACTTACGGAAGATAAATTTCAAAACCATCCATTTTCCCATACGCCAATTAGAAGAGAACTTACGGCTAATAAATCTCTGCAATTTTCAACTTTACCATATTCCAGGTACCACGCACCAAAACAAACGCCAGACAGAAACGCTAATACTAAAAACAAAACCTATAAAGGCAACTTACTCGGTAAATGTGAACTGTTAGAAAAGTGTGACTCGTAAGTCAGCACACGATGTGAGAATACAATTCCAAGATCTTTGTCGGAGGGTGAGAGCTGATTCGTCTAACTTAACCTATAAACACCGGCGTACCGATCGAACGGATCGATCGAAACCGGAGATTCTGAGATTTGAACATACAATCCTCACATTCTGTTCTCAGATCTCAGTCTTAAAAACTAACTTTACATTATTTCATGTGTTAATACTAATTTAAACCTAATAAAAAAGAATTAAAGCAAAAAATTCTAAAATTACGAATCACAATATCCGTACAAACATTTGGACAGTCAGAGCAATGAGATTGAAACTGAAAATTGTACTTAATCTAATACAACTTGTGTAAGATGGATGTACTTTACAATAAGAACGATACATAATTGTTGGATGTCCATGTAATATGTACTTTAAGAATCATTGTCTACGCTAGCTTGTTTGCTCAAAACTTTTACCTCACATATTAACTGGCCTGCATATTAGAAAAATTGCATATAACCACAACATCAGTAGTAATGTAATGGATGTTACCCCGCACATCCATCTGTATATGATCCCACTATGTGTGCATCAGAAGTGTGCACCTTACCTACTTCCATATCATTGAATTTAAAACTAAGTGCATTTCTATGTAAAAAATGTTACATATTTCTTATTTAGATTTTTCATTGAATGAATACACATGATTAGCCCCTGATTTCACCACCTCCAGCTACCTGAAATCCGATAGTTAACTTTCAGTTACATTGCATTTTCGTATGATGTAACCGAAAGATAACTTTGGGATTTTTTTTTTTTTGAAACGGGCGTAGATGAAGTAGTGGGTGTACGTAAAAGGAATAAAATACATGAAAATAGTTTCTTAGCTAACAAATAAATAAAAAAACGTTTTCAAATGAACAACAGAGCCTACCAACTGGTGGTGTCCGATCTTGATATTCATAGATGTTGCTTGTACGTGGCTTAGTCAAAGCATAACTTCCGGCTATCAATTCTGACGTTTATCCCTTACATTGTATGTCAAAAATTACAGACGGCAGACGGAAGTCATACTTTGGCTGAGCCAAGTCCAAGTAAAGTCTATGAATTTCAACATCAGTGACGACGAAAAATCCTTCAGTCGCCTCTCGTCACTATACCCATAAGTGTTAGGGTGGCAGCAAAGTCCAAACGAGTGGTTGTCAGCCGTTTGCAACCAATATCGATCGAACAAACCACTTAAACTGGTCATTGGTACAGGAATAAGAATAAACTTCTATGCCAGCTCACCCGAGGCTAAAAGAAAATACACGACGACACTACCACTTACATTTATTGCGACAAAAATGTCAGCGGCCAGTGCAACACTACATTATGTGCGTACACCAAATACCTGTGCATACACCCTGACACTCGATGTATACAAGTGTATACACAAAAGTGTCGCTGTGTATCCGCACTTTTAGTATCTTCACAATGATATACAGCAATTCTACCTAAAACAGTTGCTTTCGAGCAAGTGTTTTTTAAATAAAAGCCTTAACTGCAGAGCATAAAATATAATTTCGCACATGTCGAGGTATGGGCTAGTTTTTATTCTGTCGCAATGTTCGTTTTTCAAATATTGTCCCACTGTTAACGATTCAAATAAGAATAGGATAGGATCACCGCCATTTTGAATGTCAAACTGCTAAAACCCTCACTTCACTTCACAAACTTCAGTACTTTGCCGCGTACTTTCCCTCGCGAATTCGAGTGAAGTTAGTCACGAGCCCCGTCTTATTCTAATTTAAATCGCATTGTACATTCTTTAGTCATCAATTTTTTTTAAATATCCATCTGGATGCTCACTAACATATTTTCATTTGTCTTCTTCTATTTTCAAACATCTGCCCACTGACAGATTTCATTTTGACAGGTTCTTTTTTCAAAACTCCTTGAACCGCTCGCAGCGGGTGGGTCGGGGCCGCAGGAGTCAGCAGCAGCCGCAGCATCATGAGCGCGGCACGGCGGAGGCGCGGCGGCGCGGGGGCGGCGCGTCCGGCGCACCTCCCCCACCCCCACCGCCGCCACCCCCTCCGCCCTGTAGCCGCGACACGATCGCGTTTAGACGCTCCTTCTGCCGCTCGCGACTCTGCCCGGACAAACACACGTGACATCATGAGGTTCACTACGGTGCGCACGTTAAGAACTGAGTCTTTCGAGCCCCTTGTCACCAAAAATAAACCGAGCGACTAGCTTTTTCAAATGTATGGAGAAATTTAAGAGAGCGCGCAGTGGGCGTTAAGTGAACTAACATTTGCGAGTCCGAATTTGATTTCACAGCTCACTCATCGTCGCCGTGAATATGTTGACGTTGCCGTTTACGCCGACTCTGCGTTTTAACACAAATCTGTAGTGCGAGTTTGATTTTGACAGCTTGAAGAAGTAGAGACACAAAATAGTAAAAGATTTATGGATTCGATGTCACTTCGAGAGTTCCATAAACGCCAATTTGGGTGAGAACTCGTACTGACCATACTGTTAACGGTATAGAAGAATGCAGCCACTGAAGACCAACCTTGTTGTTGTTATTGTTGTTGTTGTTGGTGGGGGGTGGGGGTGGCTGCAGGGCGGGAAGCGAGGGCTTCTTGTCGCGGTCGGCTCCGTGCGCCTGCCCCGTGGCTGCCCCCGCGCGCCCCGCGCCGCCCCCGCGGCCCTTCAGGTACTCCGGCAGGACCTCGTGCGGCTGTTCAAGGGTAAGTAACCGTTCAAGACAAAGATACTCATATTTTAAGGTGGCCCTTATAATAAAATACTTGGCTAATATCATAACGGTATTTCTGTGGTATTATCCATCCATGTCAGGTCGCATTAAAAAAAGTCTACAGACCATGTAACAGCTAGCATTCATGACAAGTTCACATACCTAACTAAGAAAGAGGAAGAAAGTGTTGCATGAACGGGCGGGGATTTGAACTCACGACCTATGGCATGCAAGGCAAGTCATCGCGGTCCCTGGGCGTTGTCAGGACGCCTCTTGGGTAAGTCGCTTGCCGTTCGCCATTTGCAAAGCTTAATCAAGAGAAAAATTACACAGAAAGCATCTGTACTCACGGCGTATGTGCGCGATATCTTGAGCCGCTGCGGGAAGTGCGTGAAGGCGTAGCTCTTGGTGCAGATTGGGTACTTGGGCCGCGAGAGCTTGGTGAATAGGTGCGCGGTGCGGTCCACGCGCAGCTCGCAGATGTACACGTGCTCCTCCGCCGCGGAGACGGGCCGGCCCTGCGCAACACACCGGGGGTTTACAGTGATGACGTCGAATATATTAGACGTGTGGCCTTTGAAAGATATCGCTCAATAGAACGGCCTGTAAGCTATATTCCCTTAACAGACGTAGTTTACTAATCATTTGAAAAACACCTGTGTTTCCCAAATATCAAGCAAATTGAAACAGTGGTTTTCAAATGATTAGTAAACTCCGTTTGTATGGGGAGCGCAATTTTCGGATGCTTACGGGCCCACCTTAAAGAAGGCACAAGAGAATTGTATTTAATTATTGTTATTATTGATTTAGGGCCGATTTTTCAATCCTCAGATAGTACTTATCGGACTGATAGTATAAATTCATGTTTGTGAAAAGACGGATAGTCATTGTTGGAGAATTATATCTTCTATCAGAATAAGCGGGCTACAATTTTACTAATAAACATATGGACTTACTTTATCTGATGGATAAGCAGAAGCATAAACAAATCCGTCGAATAGTTATCTGGCTGTTTATCTGACTATTCAAAAGCAGCCCTTAGTTATATACTAGCAGCTTTAAGCTGATGGGTGTACTTTACATTTTAATATTTTGAGTACACTTCTATTATTATTATTATGTTTTTATTTTTATTGTGTGTTTGTCTGACTGGTTTTTAAAAACATTTAATGTGAGAGCACTAATCACTTCTTGGGGCAATTTGTTCCAAGAGTCCACTACTCTGTTTGAAAGAAAATACTTCCTTGGGTTTGAATTAAACCTGGTTTAAGCTTAAGCGAATAGACACAAAATCCGATTTAGTGTATTGTGTACACCGATTTAAGTTTAAGCACATAATAGTTGGCATTAGGTATTTTAAAAGTTTTCTTCAATTGTTGAGTACGCGTCTTACCTTGCAGTAGGTGTTGACGTCCATGACCCAGCACTGCGACATGACGAGGTCGATGGGCACCGCCTCGTACAGCGGCACGCGCATCACCTCGTTCGGATAGAACCTGCGGAAGGAGACGCATTGGTGCGGTCAAACCAGAGCGGGTCGCCATCGGTGTGCCATCTAAATATGTTGAAAAAGATTATTCGAGATGTTCGTGTCATCATAAACGATTTTATGGGTTTTGCAAAGAAATACCGAAAGGAGAATGCCCAAATCCAGGCCCCTTGGAAGTGTCTTTTTTTATGCGACCCGACATGGATGGCTAATACGACACAATTACCGTTATGATATTAGCCCAATACACCACATTCCCAAAGGAATTAGGTGCCCTGCCAGGACCTTCCCTTTATGAGCACGGCTACATTGAACTATATGGAAAACACGGCCATTTTTCATTGCCGCTTCGACCATCTTTTCATCCAATGCGATGGTACCAACCTGGCAGTGCTTAAACCCTACCACCTAGTAGGGGAAGGGAACCTACAGTTTTAGATGGATTCCGAACCATGGGGCAGCTCGCATTCGTGACGAAATGCAGTTACCGAACTCGGAAAGAGAAAGACAGTGGTGCATGTCGGAATTGAACCCAGGCCTCTGGTACGCTAGGCAAGTCCCCGTGCCACTAGGCTACGAGCTGCTCAAAACTTGACACTTGACACTTATGCGATAATTTATATTTATTATCGTACTAATATTATAAACGCGTAAGTTTGTGAGTATGGATGCATGTTTGATACTCTTACACGAAAAAACTACTGAACAGAGTTGGATTAAACATTACAATATCATTCATTATACACCAGAATAATAAATAATAATAATAATAATGTTTTATTTATTTAAATTCGTTTAGCACAAAGCACAATAGAACAGAGTTTAAAAAAACATAAGAACATATTTTATAGTTTTTTTTACAAATAAAGGTTCTATTATAAGCGTATATTCTTAACAACAATGGTAAGTAAGCTCTTCTTTGTTTTTCTTTTATTACACTGCCTCCTACGCTAGCCTAGTGACTGTGATATAAGTAGCAGGTTCTTAGCAAATTTAATATGCGGGCTTAACTGTAAACTATAACATAAGTTGTATTGTTTTTTTTTTTTTATTAAACTGTAAACTAGTAAGTGCTAGTGACTTTAAACACCTATGTATATGAGGGTGAGTATAACATATAGGTTATCATTTATGAAGGTGCTAGCTGAGGTACCCGGACTCGCTCGGTTTAATTTCGTTTAGGATTGATGTCGGGCTGCACCTAATCTGTTAGTAAAGTAGTTCGACTAGGCTTTTGGACCAGCCTTTTGGGTACAGCCCGACATCAGTCCAAAACGACATTGACCCGACCGAAACCTCATTTAGTTTAAAAATATTTTAAACTATCTGAATCCCTTTTTTCACGGCTGGTTACTTGTTAAATCATTAAAATTCAGGCCCCTTAGAAATGGGCCTTTTTTATAAAGTGGCCATATTTTTTTATAGAAATAAATAGTTTGAGTTTTCTAAGATCCACTTAAGGTGTCACCGCATCTTTCACTGGTAGCTGAGGTAGGCACTCACTTCCTGGTGGGCTCGTGGTAGGTCTCGTGCGGGCGCAGGTAGTGGTGCCCGTAGACGAAGCGCTCGCCGGTGTCGCGGTGGCGCCACAGCCGCTCCACGCGGAAGATGTCCAGCTCCGAGACGGGGATCTCACCGATGCTCTTGTACGTGTGCTTCAGCACCTCACTCTTGTCGCCCTGCGCGTTCAAGTTATATGTAACTATGTGATCAGCTCACTGTAGTAGTTGTTTATGACAAAATTTATATCTTTAGCGACAGCTACATTTGATGTAGACAATCAATTTTATGTTCCGTACCCAAAGGGTGAAAACGGAGACCTATTACGAAGCCTCCGCTGTCCGTCCGTCCGTCAGTCCGTCTGTCACAGGGCTGTATCTCATTAACCGTAATAGGTAGGCAGCTGAAATTTTCAAAGAGTGTGTATTTATTTTGCCGCTATAACAAATAAGTAAAATAAAAAAATAATAGAAATAAAAGAGGGGTCCCATACAAAAAACGTGATTTTTTGTGTTAAATCTAGTACGATGGTACGGAACCCTTCGTGTGCGAGTCCGACTCGCACTTGGCCGGTTTTTTATATTATTATATTGACGAATATTTATTTATAAGCAATCTTAAAATATAACCTGCTGATGAAAAGAAAACTGACGATGCCTCAAGAATATAATTAAATGTTACATAGTTGTAAACAGTTGTATTTATGTGTGCAAATAAAAAGATTTGATTTGATTTTGATGTTAGCCGTTTATGACAAAACGAACAGTTCTAGCAACATCTACATTTGAAGATTGTAATCAGATTTTGAAAATAATCTGAAAAAGTTTTTGGTCGTTCAAAATCTGATTACAATGCTTCAAATTTAGATGTCGCTGAAACTCAAATTAATGAGATAATGGTAATGTCGTATCCAATAAATACATAAAAAGAATACTATTCAAACCGAAAATTGCAAATGTTTCACAATGTTTTGTTGCCACTGGAGCAGTGAATCGCTTTAAGAACGGCCCGTAAGCTATGCTCCCCATACATACGTAGTTTACTAATCATTTGGAAACCGCTATTCCAATTAAATTGATATTAAATTACTAATATCAGGTAATAAATATCTGTGTCTGCACGCGTTACATCCAAAATTTGTCAAAGTAACGTAAGATAGTACTAGCGTTTTATCTTTTAGTTTTGGCTACTGCTTTAATCTTGACAATTCTATTGATGCCTTGTTATTTGATAAATCCTGACAATTCTATTGGTGCTAATTTGATATTTATTATTGTATTTTAATTATTACTATATTTTCTTTAATTTTCTATTTTGTTTGATAGTTAATTTTTATGCTAGCATTGCTGATTTTGTAAAATTTAAGTGTAGTTATAGTTTATTTCAAAATATAGACTTAAGTCAGCCTCTTGCCATGATATTGACAAATAATGAACTTTTTATGCTTTAATTCTAATTGTATTTAATTGTGATTGTAAATGTTTGACGATTCCAAGTGTTTCCTGCGTCCCAAAGGAGGATTAATAAATACAAATACAAATTAGTTTTAGTTTCAGTTGCAACTATTTATCCCAGCCTTTGTGTTGATAGCTAGATAGTTGGAGATTTGACACTCACCTTCCTGTCCTCCTCCTTGTCCTTGTCCTTGTCCTTGTCCTTGTCCTTGTCCTTGTCCTTGGCCTTGCCCTTGACGCGGCGGTCGGCGCGGCGGCCGCCCCTCGCCGCCTCCCCCGCGCCGCTGCCGCCGCCCGCGCGGCTCACGTCCGGGTGCGCCGCGTCGACGGGGATGTCTCGCAGCACGTACACCGTGTCGCCCTGGCGGACCTGCAGCGCGCCGCGCATCAGCGACAGGTAGAACCGGTGCCCCTCCTCCGTGTGCTCGTCCAGCGGGATCTCCAGGTCCACCTGCGAACGCCCCGCGTACACACCGTTAACTATCTCCATAGTCCAAGCATAAAGTATTATTATTGAAATTAGCTGTGCCCGTGGCTTCGCTCGCATTAAGCTCAATCGTGGCTTATATGAATCTATATTTGCGTCAAGTGGGGTCGCACATTTTGAATGCATAACAGCGGCAACACGAAGAACAACAAGCGTCAAAGAGCACTCTCACTGGTCTGGGCAGGCGACAACACGAAAGACAACGAGTGGAAGGACAACTTATCTTTACTTAAAATTAAAAAAAAAATCATAGACAAGAAAATAAATATGTGCAAGTGCATAAAAAGAAGTGCACGTATCAGCATGATGCTTCTAGTGCATTACAATATAAAAATAACAAGTGCCAAAGAGTCTCACGGGTCTGGGCAGGCACTTGTGGCAGAGGTGCGGCGCGCTGGTGTCGGTGAGCTGCATGCAGCGAGCGTGCTGCCACACGCCGCAGCGCGCACCACCGCACTGCACCATCAGCCCCTCCTCAAGGTGCAGCCCGCAGATGCACATTATCACCTCCTCTGCGATTCACGTTCCGGGGGTCATTGCGCGCACATTCTTATGCATTATTTTAAAATGAACAGGACTGAGAATGGTGTACAAATATTTCATAAGCTTCTGAATGATTTAAAAAACCTAGAGTCCGATGACATTTTCAAGACAGCTGTTAAAATATTTTTTTTCCAATAACTTATACTAACTTTCTTACTATAGTTTATATTTATATTAAGGCTCTAACTATTAATTAATTGTATTTTAACCGCAATGCAACAACGCAACATACTTATACTGAATTTAATATTTCTCATATATGTGAATGTAATGTTGTTTTGGGAAATAAAATATTATTTAACATGAAGAATACCAAATATGTGTGACATTGTAACACTATCTCTTGGCGTGAATTTTGCAAGAGTCGGCTAAGCAATAAAAATAGATGGTTGTGCCAATCGGTGACATTTTTTTTTGTGTGTGTGTCTTGTCTCTCTGCAATCAGCTTTAATTTTGAGCCTTTATCAGAGGTTTGGGTATGTGGATATGACTTGAAAAGCTGCCGTCCAATGATGACCAGCTTCATACTTCTTTATATAATTTACTGTATTCGTTATTATTGTTTTTTTTTTGACATGTGAGTATAAAATATTATGCATGTAAAATAGTCACTTTGGATACACACAATGGGCTCTCTGTGAAGTAAGCTTAGCGCAGAACCTTTTGCCCAACAAACAACTAACTAACTTTGTGCAAAAATATGTATGATATAGTCCCACTGCATCTCTTGCAGTGCATGTTGTTAGTTGCTATGTATCATATCTCTGGAACGTATAGTTCTAACGTGATGAACATTGGCATTCAAAATTAAATCTAAAAAATGCATCCACTTTCACTTCTGTGGAGTATCCCACGACAAGTTTTTTTTTTAATATCATTTTTGCAGTTATTTGAGATGTTTTAATAATTTCAGCATTTCAGGTGAGTGCAAGATGTACACCATACTCCGCGGTAACAGAAAACAAAATCGAATCACATGCAAAGTGCCTTACCAATGAAGCTATTAAGATCTCGGCGCCTGCTACCAAATGAATCCTAATGTTCTATCTATACTTCCAATTATGGCCTCCAGATGTCAGCCGATTCACAAATTAATCGGTGATCAATGAACAAAAGACAGAAATATCGAGAGAACAACTTACCCGGCTTGCTCTTCTGCAGGAAGGAAGCCGGCAGCGACTCCCCGGGACCGAGGATCTCCTTCAGCTGCTCGGCAAATTCGAGTTTACTGCTGTTGTAGACCTGGAGCCAACGGAACAACTGGTTATAGAACCACTGTCTTCGATAATTCAAGAACACAAGGATATAGTGAGAACCGTTATCAATTTCGATATAGTTATTATTAAGAAAACAATGGGAAAAAATGGGGGAGACCTTCACCCTGCAGTGGGGAGCACAGTAATTTGAAAGAATGCTGCAGATTATACTAATATTAAGGATCTAAGATTTAAGATGAAGATAAAATATCTATTCACAGTTTCTTTTTCACTAATACTCTAGAAATCATCACAATGTAATGACTACCATCTGTACTCACAAAAAACGGCTTTATTATTATTATTATTTATGTAAAAATATGTGTTATCTCAATTCTATGAACTGGACATGGATGTCATGCCTCCCGATGAAGTTAGGCGACAAGCCAGGACCTTCCTTTTACGAGCACGGCTACATTGAACTGGATAGAAAACAAGGACAATGAGTCATTTATTACCGTTCGGCAATCTTTCATGCAATGCGATGGTACCAACACAGGCTTAACATGACCACTAGGGCTAAGCAACTCTGAGCGCGGTCGGGTTCTGGTTGGGTGACCATTTGCAACCATTGAGATGGCAGTGGTTCAGATTTCAAGTAAAATTGTATTCTTATTATTACTTATTAGGTGGTGTGTTCATCCTGCCCCAGTTGGTACCATCGCATTGAATTATCGATGGTCGAAGCGCCAATAAAAATTGTCCGTGTTTTCCAATATGTAGCCGAGTAATGTAAAGAAGGTCCTGGCATGGCACCTAGTTCCCATGTGGTGTGTAACATGATATCATGACGGTCAGTCTGGTGTTAGCTATCCATGTCGAGTTAACCCATGTTAACACAACTTATTCAATATATCACTAAGAATTGGTAGGTGGCGCACCTTCCTGAGGTGGAGCGCGGCGGCGCCCTGCGGCGTGGAGCGGCCGAAGTGCCTGACGAGCGCCGCGAGCAGCCCGCCGACGTCCGCGTCGAACTGCGCCGCGCCGCCGTACGCCGCCGCCGCCGCCGCGCGCCCCACGCCCGCCAGCTGCCGGCTCGACACCTCGCCCGCCGCCCCCGCGCCGCCCGCGCCACGCTCGACGCTCGCGCGCAGCAGCGGCGCGCTCACGCTCTCCTCGTTCTCGTCTGCAATGTCGACATACTTACTGTTAAAATAAAACTTTTGTTTTTTTGAAAAAATCTAAGCCGAATGAAATGAAAGCAAAAAGAAAATCTTCATACGAATTTTGTTTTCTCTGTGGTTAGACACAGAATACTTTTAGCGAAAATACAAAGACATGCAGATACAGATTTGTAGCCTAAAATTAGATACCAAATATCAAGTAAGTTGGAACAGTGGTTTTCAAAATATTAGTAAACTACGTTTGTATGGGAGTCGAAATTTTCTGATGCTTACCGGCCGACCTTAAGGTTAAATATGGGTTTTACAAACTCGGCGCTCGGTGCTGGGGGGTGATGGATCTTGGGCGCCGCTGCACACACACTACCCTTTCGAAATTGAAAATTTAATTTTAAAAAACCGACACACAAACCTTTGACGTTGAGCAGCAGGTTGTATATGCTGCGGAACACGTTGTTGAGGCGAGCGCGCCGGCCCAGCTGCGGGTCGTCCTCCGCCTGCGCCAGCCGACGCGTCTTCGTGTTCTTGGGCGTCCGCAGAGCCTGCAAAGCGTGTTAGCGTTTCATTAATTAGGAGCCCAAAATACATGCCCTAAGATGGAGCACTGAAGTTTTGATGTAGAGCCCCTAAACAGGGAAAAGAAGCGTCGGCAAACCTCCAGAACGTTGGTCAGACGATATATATCAGATAGCTGGTGACAACTGGCGAAGAAAAACAGGAGACCGCACCACTTGGCGAAGTCTGGGGGAAGCCAACGTCCAGCAGCAGACAGCAAAAGGCTGAAGAAGAAGAATACATAGCAGCCAGAGTGCCGATGGCTAGCAGTGACTCCAGTTCATAGCGAGCAAGCTTCGTGAGATGCACAGCTATATTTTCTATTTTACAACTTTTGTGGCAACGATGGGGTCATTTGTGGACTTCGAGCGAGCTGCTGTCACGGAAATCGGTCTCAGCAATTATCTTGCCCATACCACACCAACGACACAGCCAAAACAACTCAGGCATGCAAGATATTTTTGTGAGACGCATGTGTGCATGCAGGGAGCCGACAACTGGGGGAGCGAACACAACACACCGGCTCGGCGCGGAGACGTGTGCCCGACTGGCTTGATTATATATGTTCATAGATTTACGCCGTCGCTGTACCAAATGGCATATCAGCCAAGCACGGCATTGCACACCGAAAAACCGCCGTTTTCAAAACATTATGGTTAGTTTATGCCAGACTATGGCTGGACTTTGGTAGCGAATGAGGGTCGTGGGGCAACGCATTTTCAAGGACAAGCGAAGAATTTCTCATACTCATACGCCTTCTTACACTTATATTATTTATTTATTTATTTGATGAACGAGCAGCCTAAGCTGATGTGTTCATGTCTGGGCTCACTGGTGCTTTGTTATTACGGTTACTTTAGTTTAGTGTTTTTAGGTGTTTGTCAAGCCTGTTTTTAAAAGAATTGGTGGTGGGTGCTTCAACGACATCTTCTGGCAACTTGTTCCACATTTCAACTACTCTATTCGACAGGAAGTGTTGTCTCGGGTTTGTTGAGCTGACAGTGGCATTGAGCTTTAGGCTATGACCACGGAGATGACTATTTGTGTTTCTAGTGAAGAGGTTCTGCAGTTCTGGACAGTCGCAATAGTCATTGAGAATCTTGTATGTTTCTATGAGGTCGCCCCTTTCTCTTCGTTGTTCCAAGGTTGTCAGCTTGAGCACTTTTAGTCTTTCCTCGTATGGTTTCTTCTTCAGTACTTTTGGTATCTTGGTCGCTCTTCTCTGAACTCGTTCTAGGAGAGTAATATCTTTGACGAAGTAGGGATTCCACTTCGTCAAAGATATTACTCTCCTAGAACGAGTTCCGAGAAGAGCGACCATTAACGTCTTATCTGGTTAAGCCAAGCGAATATTATAGGCTCATCATCAAACTGCTCTATTAGACATCTCCTATATTTAGTTGCGATATGTTCGGCATAAAATATCTAGTAACCTGTAGTCGCGTGAGGAAGACGGAGGGGTTGATGTTGACGTTGGCGAGTGCGTTGAGGTTGGTCGGCAGCGACAGCGGGTTGATGTGCGTGTCGGGCGGCGCGGGGGCGGCGGTGGGCGCGGGGGCGGGCGCGGGGGTGGGAGCGGCGGCGGGGCCGGCGGGCGCGGGGGCGGGCGGGGGCGGCGACGCGCGCTCGCGCTGCTTCCGCACCTGCACACAGACCAACGGGTTTCTTGCACTTCACTTGAGTATAAAATAGATTTCCATTTGAAATGCCGGACTTGTTTCTGTAGGTATCCGACGCTGCACACAATATCGCGCCTACGATTTCGGATTACAGAGCGCATCACCATCGCGCCCCAGTAGACATTGGCAAGGAAAACGTATGTGGATGCCATTTGTACATGGACTCAATAAAAACGATGTGCTCCTGGTTGTTGCAGATAAAACCGAAACAAGTAATTTTGATCCATATTTCACTCAATTTAGTCATAGTTCATTCACATACGCCTGTTGCCACCACGTCCAGCTACAAAAATCCCAAAGTTACATTTCGGTTACACCATACAATGTCATGTAACCAAAAGTTACTTATCGGATTCGGTAACTGGCGGTGGTGAAAACAGGGGATAGTCAACAACATAGTCACAAACAGTAGTGGACTTGGAATTTATGACTCTTACGAGTTACAAGCTGACAGCCCATGGGAAATTTAACTAAGCGCGTAGCTCTTCTTGCTGCATTTTGCGACTCTCGGCGCACGGCGGACCCTATTCGTCACGTCGAGCGCTCCACCGGTTACCTTCTCCAGGCTCCGCAGCAGGAAGCAGTGGCGGTCGCGCACGACGCCGCGCTCCCTCGCGCTGAGCGGCCGCGGCTGCGGCTCCTGCCAGAGCCGGCTGAGCTGCTGCTGCGCGCCGGGCGGGCCGCGGCTCTTGGCGTCGCACACGCTGAGCGTGCGCGGCGCGTCGCTCTTCTTGCTGCACTTGGCGGCCTTGCGCGGGCGGCCGACGCGGTTCGGCTGCGCGGGCGGCGGCCGAGGCGGCTTGGCGACGCGCTGCGTCTTGCCGCCGATCACGCCGCGGCAGTCCTCCGAGTCGCACTTGCACGGCTGCAAAGTGACGGTCAGTTTGACTTTTTTTATCTCATCCCCAGCACATGGCCTACGCTAGGACCTCCAAATGTTTGTCATTAAAAACCAGTACAGATGGCTACGCTGTGGATCAAAGGTACTCAGAAAAGCAAATACACCTCGCTTCGCGAAACCACGGTCAGTGAGGCACCACACCAGAGGATTTGCGGACTATGTCGCTGAGATACTGAACTTGTTCAAATTACACTTGAAGACTCCCAGGTCATAGGTATGAGGAGAAGCACCCGCCGGCAGAGAGTTCCAAATCCTGGCGGTGCGGCAGAGAAATGAGTTAGAGAAACGGTTCATTCCCAAAAGCCTAATGTCAACCACAAGGGGGTGCTCAGATAACAGGCCAAGTACTTGTTCACACCATGTTTAAAGGACCCCAGATTGTACTTTGAGGGAAATGCTTGGCATGGAGCCTATTCCATAATTCACCGGCACTGTTTAGTTTAGTGATCGAGTTGCGTGGACATCTAAGCACGCATTGTGGAGTTCGCGCGACCGTAAGTATGGTTTGATTTTGGTGGCGACCTTTCACAATTAGTTGCACGTACTGAAGAGAGGTTGGATTTTGTTAGTAGGTCAACGACACGTGTTTTCGGTGCTAGCAGCCTATTTAGGATAGCCTACATGTCATGGACGGGCTTGTGAGTGCAAAGTGTGTTGAGAACGCATATAGTGCAACGAGTGTTGCGTGCGCCGGCCGCGCTTCAGCCAGCTGACATCGGGAAAAGAGACGCCGATTGTCACACCAAGGTATGGTGGGTTCCTACCCTATACCTGACCCATATACCCACGTCCCTCGGCAGCTGGCGTGCAGCGCAGCATTTCGACGGGGTAAGCTAGCGCCTCTTAAAACAGACACTATAGATAAAGGATCTAGAGCATCAGTTGGTTCTTATGATTAATGAATCTACAATGCATGGGAAGAATAAAAACAGTTATTTAACTCTTATGATCGTGGGTTGTGGTGGCAGGAATTACTTGGCAACTGGCTTGTCCAGCGCTCACTTTACCCACACAGCAATGTATAAATTATGTGTGTGGTAATATTCTAATGTATCATATATTTTCCTAATTACAATTTATAACTGAAATAATATACCTGTCCTTCGTCTGGGTTGAAGAGAGAGAAGTTGTAGTCGTAGGTGAGCTCCTCGCCCGGAGAGATGTCACGCAAAGCAAACAGCGCCATGCGGAATGTACCTGGCAACACAAGTCTCATCAACAATTCAGTTCGCCTTCACCCATCAAGTGAAACTGTTTGTCCCACAACATTGTTAATGTTTCAATTATCCAAATATTACGGGAGGTCACGACATTTTTGGTCACGATAAGGTAAATGGCTGAATCTGGGTTCACATGTTAGAGACCAACCGCTAAATATGTCGGTCTGCCCGTGTCAAGTGGTTGCGTTTTCTAGATTAGCTATATAAAATAGATGCTGGTATGTACCTGCTGATGAATATACTGATTATCTGGAAACACTGATACCTATTAATTATACAACAATAACCAGACGGTTACTTAATTAAATACTTAAACATACCTAAAGTTATATCTGTAACCTAAATCGCCTATAACTACTAAATTCAACCAAAGATTTGTTCAGTTTTTGTATTGCTAGGCAAGTATGTATTGATACTTTCATGCTTCGTCATTTGCATCCATTTACCTTATCATATGTATTTTTGTCACCATAACTACTTTTTCAGGCGCCTTATGTAAGTAACGCAACCACTTAGAACAGGCAGACTGACACATTTAGCTCCAGAGGGTTGTACTTTATCCCGTGAACCAGTTTCAGCCATTTACGTTATCGTTACCATTATTGTCGCGACCTCCTAGTCTAAAACATATTCTTGGGCCGATTATGTTTTAGTAATTTGCAAAAAAAGTTTTTAATCCCAGGGTATGTACCACTTTCTTTTTTCCAAGGTTGAAATAGTTATTATTGCTGAGACTGCAGGTCACTTCTTGGTCCCAATTTACTAGGTACTATAGATAAACCCTCGTTTTTTTTGTCATCTTTTTGGATGAAATGTGATCAAAGCGGCAATGAAAAATTGCCAATGATGTCCATCCAGTTGACAAGGTACTTCATTTCTTTGGGAAGTTGGTGGGTTTGAATAATATATTGACAGTAGGTGCGATATTCTTTATCCACGTCCATGTCCAAGAAATCCCATGGGCGTCGTCGGGCACCTCAAGAGCTGGCGTATGCCATATGCCACGCTTAACATAAAAACCGGCCAAGTGCGAGTCGGAATAGCACTCAAAAGGTTCCATACTATCGTACAAGATTTAAAAAAAAACACGACTTTTTTTATTTTACCTGTTTGTTGTTATAGCGGCAAACACTCTGTGAACATTTCAGCTGCCTACCTAACATGCCTATCATGAGATACAGTCCTGTGACAAACGGAGAGACGGACAGACGGACGGAGGATTAGTAATATGGTTTCGTTGGCACCCTTCCTTAAAAAAGTAGACTGTAGACAACTATCCCTGCGCTCACCGTTGGCGGTCCACTTCTGCATCTCGCAGTTGGGCCGGCACGAGTGGTTGACGAAGCGGCCCTCGCCGCCCATGCGGTGCCCGTCGATGACGAGCCCGCCGTCGAGGTGTAGGCAGTAGTGGTGCGTGTCGCGCGCGTAACGCGACGCCATCCGCTCCTGCACATGTTCCGTACGGGTTTGGAAAAGTCCAAATCGTGTGTAAGTAGTAGAAGTGTCTGATGGAAATCATGTTGTGTCTAGGTAGTGAAAGTGTCTAGATGCAAAATCCATCACTCATGTCGTGTGAAGGTAGTGAAATCATCTGGTTGTGTGTAAGTAGTAACAGTGTCTGATGTAAGTCACATTGTGTGTAGGTAGGGAAAGTGTCTGACGTAAAATCCATGTTGTGTTTAGGTAGGGAAAGTGTCTGACGTAAAATCCATGATGTGTATCGGTAGTAAAAGTGCCTAAGACGTAAAATCCATGTTGTGTGTTGGTAGTAATAGTGTCTGATATAAGTCATGTTGTGTGTAGGTAGTGAAAGTGTCTGACGTGAAATCTATGTTATGTGTAGGTAGTAAAAGTGTCCGTAAAATCCATGTTGTGTATAGGTAGTAATAGTGTCTTATATAAGTCATGTTGTGTGTAGGTAGTGAAAGTATCTGACGTAAAATCTATGTTACGTGTAGGTAGTGACAGTTTCTGATGTGAAAGTCATGTCGTGTGAAGGTAGTGGAATGATCTGGTTGTATGTAGGGAGGTGTACCTTGAACTCCTTGTCTGAGACGACCTCGCCGACGTACTCGAGGATAAAGTCCCCACAGGCGATGCGCTCGCCACAGCGCACACCCCAGCCCTTGTGCTCCGTCATGAACCGCTCAATGCCAGGTGCCCACTCGTGCTTCTGTATCCGTTGATTTTTGCACCTCTCCCTGCGATGAACGACAACAACAGTTAATTTCGAATCAAACAAGAGTTCTTTGTTCGCATTTCTGTTTTATCAAATGTTTTAATATGTATGATAACTGGTAGCGTAAGACTATCCTCACCTGCAAGGACAGAGGCGTGGGGAGCACTCGGCATACACCAGCCGGTTGATGCAGTCCTCGGGGCAGCCAGACGACGGAGTGCAGTTGCAGGCAACGCTCTCGCACTCGTCCGTCGATGGCTTCACATCGTAGTAAACGTCTGTCGATGTGATGCTGTCTTTAGTTGCATCCAGAGAGGCGCTGAACTAAGATTTCACTCAGGGAGGGGCAGAAAAGTCATGCAATGACTTTTGGATGACAAAAAAAGGTAATGAAGAGATATTAGTGTAGCCAAAAAACATCAAACCAAAAAACTCATGTGAGACTCTTAAGGTGGCCCATCCCGCTCAACTCCCCATACAAACGGGGAAAGAAGATCACGCCCATATTTCTTGTCAGAGATCCCAATTTTTTCTCAAAATAGATTTATTTTATCGAACTTGATGTCTGATGACCATTGGCATTGTAAAGTTTTGTTTTGTTTCTAAGTTTTAAGGTCCGAAAGTTCGACATTTTCGCGCGTTTTATACAATAACTTTGGAGGTGCATTATGCAATGATAAAGTAAAAATATCTTAAAAAGATTAGTCATCAGACATAGCTAGTTTAATCAAGATTTATAATCTATTTGGTTTTTGTTAGATTTTTAACTACAGCGGTCGTGGTTTACTTTTAGCTATAAGTCGTTTTGTAATTAAAATTTTCGTAAATATTACCAAATCATACACTATGCACATTGCTATGTTATATTTAATTGAAAGAATGTTTACCTATGGGCATGATTCGCAATTTTGTATTGTATAACATTTTACACTTGTTATTGTTTAAATGTTGGGTTATTTGGTTTTTTTTTTAGCTTTCTTAGTCTGATACTTTTGTTTTGTTTTCTTTCTCATATTTTGTATTCACTACTTTTATTAGTAATTTGTTAAGTTCAAATATTATTTTAAGTGCTTCTTTTGTTTCTTGTTTTTATGTTCATATAAAATATTGTTATTTCGTCTTCGTTTCTCTGCACAAAGTATTTGTTTTTTACATTTTTTTTATATTTATTATTATGAAATAGTAAATAGTTTGCCAGTCACTGTCACCTACTTAAATAGGCTAGGCTTAAAATCAGCGACTAACATCTGTTAGTCACATGCTGCGTCTAGACCTTTTGTTGCAACTTGTTAATTTAATTTAGGCTATGTACGAGTACATACATGTAATTTTATTTATACTAATTAAGTTATTTTTTCTTTTGTACGAGTATAAATGTTATAGTTTTAATCAGCTTATTTGTGCATAGTTCGTAAATTTTGTCACATGATTTTTCTAGATGCAATAATAAACGTTTCTTATTCTTATTCTTATTATCTTTTTTGTGGACATGTTGCATCTTCCTCATCACAGAGCATGTCTTTTTCTTTGAAACAGAGAAGGTCCCAGAGCGCAACAGCACGGTTTTGTTCCGTGCCCGCGAATGAGTTAGTCCCGCCGGGTTGGGCCACCTTATTTCAAGTCAATGGCAGAGATTTTACTTTTGAATAAACGTGGAAGACTGGAACAAGCTGCTGGAGGAAGTCATAAGTGCTAGCTCAGTGAACAGTTTCAAAAAAAATTTGGACAATCATGTGAAAATATAAAAAAACAATTCGTATTATGAAAACTTAAAATAAAAATAAAAAAATTAAATAAAAACAATGTGCACTGAATCAGTGCAGTACACGCATCTGCTTGCAGTTGCTAGTGTGTATAATAATAATAATAAAGGAATCAGTCCGTTCCACGGAGGATGGAGGTAGAGAGGAGGTGTTATTACCTCATATTACTAAGGAACTTAGCGTGACACTGCACGAGGAAGATGGGGGAAAAACATTTCATGGTTGGGGGTTCAAGCTCCGCCTTTGGTGCAAAATCCATCTACCGGAACAACCGGTATTCTGGTAGCAGCTATTCCGAGAGCTATTCTTAGTGGTTACAAGTCTACAACTAGATGGCGCTTTTTGCATTTTATTGTGAGTTTTTCTATAAAAAACCTTCGAAATTTAAATCTATACCTTCGCGCGGATTCAAATAATGTTAATTCAAAAATGTCATAAAAATTTGCATAATGAGATCAATATTTCTTACTGTACAAAGAAAATTATTGCACGCCATCTATCGGCACATAGCAAGAGCGATACATCGATACAATGCTCGAATATTGACTCGAATTATAAAATATGAGGTGTTTTACTGACAAATAAAACTTAATTCCACCTACAAACTTTAGATTGTTTGGTCCTGTGTAAAGTTTGCAACATTTTACACAAAATCTCAAGTGTAATCGTCTGTTCGCTAAAAATTGCGCTGCAGACCATAGTTTGTCCCACAACCTAACACCGCCAGCGCCATGTCGCGAATGACGCTAAGCCACGCCTTCTTATCTCGTGGGGTGTGACGTAGAGACCCACTTGGTGGACACAGACCCAGTTTTTCTAAGACCATCTCCTCTCTACCTCCATCCTCCGTGGTCCGTTCTTATTTTTGGAATGTCAACAGTGTATGAGTGCATTTCCTGCCTGTTTTGCATTCAGTGATGGTAGAAAGCCGACGGAGGTGCATAATGGAGCAAAACATGCACTTCACTTTTAGATTTTCGCCCTAGGACTGTTAACTAAAGTGCTGGAGTAGAACTCACTGCTGCGTATCTTCTTGTAGTTCCATGAGGGCACCGCCTGGTTGTGCCGCCGCTGCCACCAGATGTCGTACGGCAGCGTGAAGTTCTGGCGGCGCTGGCGCACCCAGCGCTCGCAGTAGGGCGGCGGCGCGAGTAGCCCACGCGCCGCGTCGCACTCGCGCAGCTGGCTCCTCGCCTTTGCATCCATCGGCTTCGGGCTGGAAGCGCGTTGAAGGTAAATAAGAGTACGCCTGCCTGTCGGATGTTGCTATCGGATGTTTCGAATACTCCAGAAGTGTTTTTTAAAATTCATGAACATTGCGGAAATGCTGAGCAGAGCTAAATTACTTGTAATGAAAGAGAATGTATAATGAGATGCATGCATGTGTTATGACCTTTGCTTAACCCTCCGGGCAGCGTCATGATAGCATGAATGATTTTTTATAAGCCCTCAATCCTGCACAAATTTAAGACAGGAGGAAGTCAGATATCGTAGCAAATTTCGGTCTAAACAGTTTTTAACAACAGGTTTTAATGAATACTTTCGACACCCAGTGGCTATACGATTATCTTTCTCGTTTAGAATTTGATAAATGCATTTCAATGTAACCTGGGGGTCCATTTAGAGTAAGAGTGAGTTCGAATTTGCAACTTAATATCAACTCACTTTTTTAAATAGTTAATGTTTCCACACTTCTAGAACATCATAACAGTTAGGTAAAAATCTGGTTTGTCCCGTAAATACGTTGGAAGTATAAATAACGGTTCCGTTATTTAAATAATAATATATTTCCCAGCTATTTTTAGGTTAACTCACTCCCGAACTCGAACTCACTCTTGCTCTGAATGGACCCCCTGCATGCTTTAGGGTGAAGGAAAAACTTCGTGAGGAAACCCACCACTTCAGTTAGGCTTAGCTAGATGATTCAACAATTGGCTCACCACTTACATGTTCCTAGAAATGTTAGAATAGAGGTTGATAGCTGGTGCTCAAGCCAGAAATAGCACCCATGATGATTTTTGTGTTAATGTTTAAGAAATATTAAAAGTAAAAGACTCAACTCACTCATTCTCCTTATAGTAGTCAGAGAAAAGTCCCGCAATTAGGAACTTTTTCCTCAATCTCGGGTTCCTCTTTGATACTGTGGGACGTTCGCGGTCGCTTCCGCTGGCTGGGCTGTCATCGCGCGAAGATGCCACGCGCTTCTTGCATATCACGCTCTTAGAGAGAATGTCTATGCTCTTTTCAAAATCGATCTCCTTTTCGTTCAGTGGTAGAGGGTCATTTTCGAAGCAGTGATCTCGCTTTGAGTCTAGTCCGGCGTCCAACGACTTACGTGATAGTTTCATTCCTCTAACGGTGTCCATAGAACTATCTCTAGAGCTTGGCGTAGCCTCGCGAGCCTTTTTCGCCTGACATGACCTAGATTTCCTTCTTGCAACAATGCGTTCTGGCTGGACGACCTCTGTTTCTTTTTCGATGACATTTTCCACAGATTCGGCAGCAGCCTTTTTCTGGATGTTCTTTGGTTTGTCATTGCTTTCAACAGCGGTTTCTGTGCTCCGGGTGGATCTTCTCTCGCTTGGGCAGAGCATAGCTAAACTTGACTTGGGTCGAAGTCTTGTTTTATTGGCATTACTATCTATTGGCTTTCGTTTTGACGATATTATGTCCTCGACCTCTTGTGACGGTGATATCTCTCGCGTTTTTCTCTTGAGTCTATCTATACGATCCATTTGACTGCTTGGTCTTTCCGGTTTTAGGTTTAATAGGCTCAAGGGTATACTGTCCTCAGGGTCATTTCCAAACGAGCTGACAGAGAGAGATGGTATACTATCGGTTTCACTGAGGACCTCCCATTTGTTAACTAAGGTTTGGTCTTTATCGGTCTTGCTTCTAAGTTGAGGCGAAGGAATCATCGGAGTCGTCTTTTCATTATTTAGGTTAACATTGATGGGTTTCTTAAGTGAAATATTATTGTTTTCTAACAACTCTTTCCCCTGAAGCCTTTCCAAGGATATAACAGATAGTCTGCCTTGCTTGGGACAATCTTCTTTATTGAGAACTACCTTAAGCTCATTAGCTTTCTTGGCTGTAGTCCTTTCTAAGAAACTGTTAGTAGCCTCTCCTTCTTTAGGCACCCTTTCGAAGGCAGAATTGTTATCAGATGCCGCAGACTGATCGGTCTGTGTATCAGTGGAGTGGGCTATTGATGTGCTAAGTTTCTTTTTCTTCTTTTTAACACTGGGGAAACCAGTTCTATTTATTTGTCTTCTTTTGGGTTTCCTCTTGACTGTGGAATCCTCGGAGTTTTCTGATGAGGCATTTATAACGTTCTTGGGTGCAGTTATATCAGCCACAGGTTTCTTTTTTTCAGGTAAGTTCAAAATCATCTTTTCTGCTTGAACTTTAGGCTGCATCATTTGGGGTAGCAAGAGCTTGCTTTCTCGTATAATACTGCTGCCCACTTTTTTCTTCTTCTTTTCATTGCCATCTTCGGGCGGCTTTTCAATATCGGTGGCTAAGTTTCTTTTAGATTGTCGTAAATTGTGTCCGCTAGCAGTTTCCTGAATTTTATCAGATATGACAGAAGCGATTGAATCACTTCTTTTTGGCCTATTTAGAATAGTTTGAGTAGTCTCAGACATCAATGATAATGGAATATCTACTTCAATATCTAAGGTCTGCTTTGTACATTTTAAAGTCCCTTTGTTATCACTAGAGCGTAATTTCACTTTACTTTTATTAGAATCACATCTATCTACGGACACATTGTTCAGAGATATAGATGATTTAGGAATTTGTAATTCCAAATCAACAGAAGGTTCAAAAATACCTGTTGGCTGATCTACATTCACAACCACAGTCTGTTCTAGAAGGATTTCAGTTCCTTTTGGCAATTTCTTGGCTTCTGATGGTAATTTTCCTTTAGAAATTGGTGATTTTATTACAGTTGCTCTTGTGTTCATATGAGAAGTGTCTTTACTTTTACATTTTTCTTCGACAGCTTTGACACTAGGTTCTATATTCGTTTTATCCTTCTCCATAATTCTGGATTCTATTGATTTTCTTATATTGTTGTTAAGTAAAGTATCGAGCATTTTAGTGGCAGTGCTCGGATTTATTTTAGATACAAGGTTACTAGTGAGTCCCTCTAATCTATTCTTTTTGCGTGTCATTATTTCAGATTTTTGAGCAGGTGGTATAGTACTCTTGCAAAGAGTTCGCGCTGACATGGACTTGAGAGGATCTGCGGAAGAGCTGCTGTCATTTGATTGAAAACTTGGAGAACTAGACGAAGACTTCACAGATGTATTTTCTTCAATTATTGGAGTTGGAGTAGATGGTGCCGATGTTTTCGCACCATCAGAGACGGACTTATCTTCCGATAACTTCTTGGATAACGACTGCACAACTAGATCTAGACTAGAATTCGAAATCAGTTTGTCAGTCTCCATTCGATGCCTTTTTTTAGGGGTGACTATCGGAGCTGAATTTCTTGTCGTAGTAGTTGGTACTGAAACCTTTGAGTCTGGTTTAGGAGATGCAACCTTATGAGAATCATTCTTAGGGTCCGTTTTAACCTCGCTTTCCTTAGTTTTTGGCAAAGATTTCTCTAAATCATGTACCATTTTATGTACTGCTTTAAGCTTCTCAGAGGTCTCATATATTTTCTTAGACAATTCTGAGTGCTCTCCGATGGGTTTCTTTATTGATAGTTCATCATCTGTTGCATGTGAGGAGGTTGGGGAGGTATACTGAGACTTACACGCTTCTATTGCTTCATCGATTTGAACAGTGAGTGACTCAACAGTAGTGTTTATTCCGGACTTAATTGATTTGAGAACATCCTCTGGATTTTTCTCTATTGTCACTGGCGATGCTGAAGAAATCTGGCCTGCAACTTTAGCGCTTTCACAGGTTTTCTTGTATTTATCACTGATACCCTTTGCCTTGGTCACATTATCATTTCCTGTCGTATTCAAATCGCCCATGCAATTACTCTCTGTGCAGAGGAATTTATCTTGTGCACTTTCCGACTTTGAGTTGTCATCAAACTCACTGGAAACAAGACTGAGACTCAAGGTGTTGCTGGTGGAGGAGTTAATGTGATAGTGCCTTTTCTTAAGGGGAAGCTTGTGTTCGTTGGCAGTGGGGGCTTCCTTTCCACCTTTGGCTTGAGACTCAGCCATTTGTTTCTTGTGTCTTCGTTTTGTTGTGAGAACAGGTACTTCAGTGTTATCCGAAGTTTTCCTTTTCTTGGATACTCTTTTAACACATTTAGGATTCTCGGTTGCAGCTTTTTCTGTATTTTTAGCGACCTGCTGCTTCTCTATGAGCTTGGGAGCAATTTGACACAATTTAATGAAGCTTCCAGCAAGACCGTCCATTTCTTGGGTGAATTTCTGATCGACGGTGTCCACTGAGTCTCTGTCCCTACACCGGGATGCAGAACGCGACCGGTGGCTCCTTCTCGACCTATGCCTATGATGTCGAGATTCCATTTTCAAGGATATTCTCGATACTCTCTCAGTCGGTTTCAAATTTATTTTGGGTGGAGCGATCACTACAGGTCTTTTGTGTTTCTTGACGTGTAAGCCTGATCGGTGTGAAGGCTTCTTGAAATTTAAAAATACATTACGAGACAAGGTTTTATTTGGTATATAGGAATTCTTGGCTTTCTCAAAAATACTGGCCACTTGTTTAGGTGACGTGTCGCTCTCTGGATTCCTATAAGCCTTGCGATTCTTAGGTGATACATTACGTGTCACCTGTTTTAATGTGTTGTTATTCAATGAAATTGTCTTCTTTGTATTTGATCCCATCAATTTGGACGCAATTGCAATGGGAGAGCAGCCAAACTTATGTGTGAAAGCTATTTTATTGGCTGGCAAAGGTTTTCCTATGAAGCTTGACTTGTGTGACGTCTTCACTAAGGAGTTGTTATTCGTACTACTTTTAAAAATGTTTACAGCAGCAAAATCAGTGCTTTGATTTCCTAGGGCACTGAATACTGGCCCTGGTGCAAATGGATCATTCATATTTACTTTAGGTTTTGTTAGTTTTTTCTTGCTGAGACTACTAAATCCGAAACCTAAGGTTGGAGCTAAACTCGGAAACTTCGAGCTTACACTAACAAACTTTGGACTAGAACAAACTTTACGTGGGTACATTTCTGATTCAGAGTCACTTGTACTATTTCCCAGTGTCAAACAACTGAATGTTTTATTTGCCAACATTACAATTTCTTGATCTGATACAAAATGTTTCTGGTTTTTGTAATACGTCCTGTCTCGCACCGATCGCGACTTCTTCAGTTTTCTCATTCTTCGTCTGATGTTTCTCACGCTGTGATCAGTTTTGTAACCAGACTTGTCACTCTTATAGCCCGATTTATGATCACTTTTGTATCCAGACCGAAAGCAATCACTTCGATATCCTGACCTGCACCCATAGTCACTTTTGTATCCCGACTCCATCAGTCGACTGCAGCTTTTATAGGGCTTAACCTCATGGTCACTCTTGTAGCCCGACAAAATATCTTTATATTTTGGGTTCAGGTCTATCTGTCTCCAGGTGGGATCTAAAGGGTCTTCAGCAGGGCCTTCAGCCTCACTCTGATGGTCTCGCCATGAGGTATTTGACCCCTTATTATTACCCTTCTTCGGTAGGGATGCCAATTTATTGTTAAGATCTTTCCTCTTAGCATACACTTCCGACAGTACGGACCTGTTCGCCCTAGCTTCTACGTCGCTATCTCCGGAATCAGTTTGAGATTTATCCTTTGATGCGGGTCGCACTGCTCTCTTTACATTTTTGTTTTGCGTTCTATTGTTTTTCCGTCTAGGTGGATACAAAACTCTGTCCGTTGCATACAGCATTCTGTCCAGGGCGGCTATATCTAATTTGTGGTCAGGCTTTTTCGTTTTCTCCGATTTAGTTGGCTCATGTTTAAGAGGCACTGGCGAAGGCGCTTCAGTTTTTATCTTTCTCACTTCAACAATGCGATCTCCATATTCGCACTCACTTGAGTCTGAATTTGTTCTATTTCGAGTCCTGCTTTTCGATTTAGATCTGCTGCTCCTCTTCTCCTTTTCCTTTTGTCTGTTTTCCTTAAGAGGTGACTTATTTTGTACCCTATGACCAGAAACATCAAGATCCGGACGTCTAAGCGGAGAGTGTGTTGGAGAGTTATGATTTGAAAGAATTCCCGAGTCTGGAGAAACGTTAGGCGGATCATCATTATGACAAAAGTCATTAACTATATTGTTTACACATTTATCTTCTCTGTGAGATTCTGTCGGCACCCTCTCATGCCTGCTGCTTACGCTCGGTTCCTCTCTTACTTTCCGAGGACGCCCCCTCTTCTTCCTTACTTGAGGAACAATTTGTTTTGTATCTTCTTGAGATTCTATTGAATTCGTGCTTACCGTATCCAGCTTCTGGACGTCTATGGAGTGAGTTACATCACCACTAATTTCCGCTATCGGAGAGCTCTTTAATAAATCTGTAGTAACACCAAGTCCAGTAGACGCAATGTCTAGATTCATAAAGACGTTATTGTCAACGCAATCATCCAATGTTGGCGGATTGGGAATAAGTCCGGCCGACGTTATCTCCTCGAGATCGAGATCCTTGTTGATTTGCGAGAGTTCCTCGGTCTGCTGAGGACTTAGGTGTTGATGGTGATCGCTCTCGAGATGTTCGGTAGTGAGGAAGGCCGGGGCGATGGGGTTGATCTCAGGCAGAGAGTTAATCTGACCAAGGACACAATCGTTGACTACTCGGACAGACGCGCCGCCCGTTGAGTGGCTCAGCAGTTGAGTCTGAGCGACGAACTGCTGCAACAAACTCGATGCGTAATGTCCTCCCGCTTGGTGAGGGACAGCCGGGTTGGAACATTCGTTTTCTGACTCGGAAGAGTCGGCTGTCGCGCGTTGGATAGCGGCGGACACTAGCTGGGGCGGAAGCTCCATTTCACTGCTCGAGCCATCTCCTGCAAGAAAATTAGGAGATTTTACTGCTTGAATGAATTAGTGAACTCAGCTCAACTAGAGAGGTAAAATGCACGAATGATACCTGTATCAGGAACGGATTTATCCGAAGTCGGTGTAGGCGCAGTATGCGCGACGTGCGCCGGGTAGGGAGGGAAGGCGGCCACCGGAGGCGCCGGCTGCTCCGGCAGCAGCGCTGCCAAGTCCTCCTCATCGATCACCTGAAGACAATCGTCCAAATTGCTTAATGGAATATTACACTTCTCAGAGTTAGTGGTTCAGCGGTCTGGAAATGCAGCTTTCAACCTGGAGGTGTTCGTTTTATATCCGAATATTGGTAAGAACAGCTTTCTTTTCATTCCAGTTTTATAAGGGCATTTGTACTACAGAAATGCTTACAATGAAGGCTGCACCTTCACCGACATCAACAAAGGTACGTCAGGCGGCGGCGCGCGCCGTCTCCGATTCAGAGGACAAGAAGCAGCTGGAGGAGGAGCTGCTGGAGGAGGTGCTATTTGACGAGGATGCTGCGCGTGCGCCGAAGGCAACGAGGGGGGGTCAGTACCTGCAGGCTGCAGGCGGCGGCGAGGGCGGCGCTGGAGTCGTTGGAGGCGTGCGTGTCGGCCGTGCTCGCCGTGTCCGAGTCAGAGGACGAGGAGCCGCTGGAGGAGGAGCTGCTGGACGAGGAGGCTGCGCCGGCGCCGCCACCCGCGTCCGCACCCGCAGGCGACGCCGACAACTGCAACAAGGTAATCAACACTTAAGATGCTACTTTGGACAGGCGAAGACCACAAACAATCGGATCATCGCAGCAATTTCGCAATGCAACTGTAATTCGTATTATAGCAGAGGTGTGAAAGACGTAATACTGCTCAAGAAGTCGCGCCGCCCAGCATCGAATGATGTAATAGAAATCTGACTGCTTCCAGAAAATATGTAATTATTGAGGCCATGGTCATGTATAGACAGGTTATGCAAAGAAAGTATGCTATAAAGAAGGTCACTCTAGTAGTTCATGACAGAAATAATCGTATTAAAACTAAATCGTACAGAGCTTTCACAACTTTTTCATGTTGCCACTGGAGTAGTGCATCGCTTTAAGGTCCCTACTTGCGGCGACGCTGGGTTCGGGTCTCCTCTTTCCCTAAAATATGGTTGATAGAGGCGATGGCTGTGCCTGGCGTGATGCTCTTGAACGGGTGCTGTTTGTGGGGACTGGCTTGCTCCAATTGGCAACATTCTAGATGGCGGGCATGGTCTTTACTAATAAACTGATATTTGTCATGAACTGTTGCATATGACATGAATTGCTGATTCTCGTCAATTCATATTAATTTAGCGTGTTTATCTGTGAGTCTAAATACTTTTGTAAATTTAGACTAAGTGGATGTTCAAAAAAAAAACCAGCGGAGTTTCTTTCCAGTTCTTCTTCGCTGGGATTTCCCCGAACTGGCTAATGATAAAATATGACAAATCCGAGTGCAGTGTACTGTCTATGGATGATGAATAAACAATAAACAATAAACAATAAACATTAACACGCATAACACTTGCCCTATCATTTCATGAACTGTGAAGAGGAGAGCGAGTCGCTTATACGGAAAAAAACGTAAGCAATAAACAGCCAAGACACGGGTAACATCCAACCCCTACCGCGGTCTTGTCACCTCATGCTGGCCTAAGGCAGAAGCGTGCGCAGGGCGACGCAAGCGCCACGAAAGTAACATCCGGTCTAAAGAAAAATCTAGCATTCGAAAGATTTTGCGACACGATAGGCACCCCGGCTCGCTCCACTGGAGCACAGGTGGCGGGTGCGGCCTGCGGCGCAGTTAGCGCGTTTGACGAGTGCCCATTAGCGCTTGCACTGAACTGATTTATCGTAACGTGCGTGACGCAACATTCGCTGCGGTCACCGACGCACTGTTAGCGGCTCGCACACCTCGAACGTACACTTTTCGTTCACTCTCAGTCACTTATCTTTGGATGCATTGGTATTTTAGTGCTGGCAGACAAGAGAAGTCATAAATCCGGAATGCCAAATTCAGGATCATTCATCTCGCTGATTTGTATTGAGGGTCATTTGTACAAACGCAGCTCGCAGCGCAGAGGCACCGGGACTTACCTTCCTTGCGAGAGGTCAAAGGTTTGCTCCCCGCCCTGTTCATGCATTCATGCACCACCTAGTTTCTCTTATTAAGTTTTTTTAAGGATTTCGTTACGAATGAGAGCCGTTTCATGGTTCGAAACCCATGTAAGACTGTAGACAGCGTCAAACTTCCGCCTAGGCCTACAAGGCCCCGACCTAGGGGCTCAGCCAGCCTAGGCTGCGACCCCCAGCAGTGGCCGACTTGTTGTCCAATCTGGCAACCCATACCACTGCAATGGGGCAGGACGAGAGCGGTGCGATACCAACCGCGACCGAGGGAAGCAAATAGATTACAATAAGGTATAACGTACATTCTCTTTTTGTTTTAAACTCCACGGAGAGTACAAAAACTAGGTTGGTGGAATGCTTAATGCATCCCTGCATACTCGGAACAGGATATGTGGGACTGGAGTGCTGACGTCGACAACTATTAAACCCACTAAAACATCTCCCATTGGTATGGTCATTCGGCGTAGGCCTGCGTATAGCGGCGTAGAGATACCGGCATGACGTGTAGCGTCGTTATGAGTCCTATGCAGCCAGAGTGCTACCTTCTTCAGGAAGTATATGTAGAGGACTTCAGGCTCATCCCATCAATGTTGCTCATTGAAGGGATAGTGGGTGGGCATCATAGGAGCTTCGACTTGTCGGTCGAAAAGTGAGTCGAGACGTCTCCTGTTCGGGTTGGTTGGTACCTCTTTGTCTGGGCTTAGGTGGTTAGGTCAGTTTAACTGCTAGCAAGCTTACAAGTTGCCAATTGGAGCAAGCCAGTCCCTACAAACAGCACCCGTTCACGAGCATCACGCCGGGTCCAGCCATCGCCTCTCTCGACCATATTTTAGGAAAAGAGGACCTTATATAGACATAGAAACCAAACACAATTTTACAATGCCAACGGTCATCATACATCTAGTTCGTACAAATCAAGCAATTTTGAGCAAAATTTGGGATCTTTGACAAGAAATATGGGCATGATCTTCTTTCCACGTTCGTATGGGGTGTCAAGCGGGAAGGCCTACCTTATTACTAGTATTTCTGTTATGAACTATTCCCTGATGGCGGTCTGCGATTGTAGCAATCGTAGGCTACGTTGAATGCAAGGAATGCCCACATCCAGCCTAACTAGCCACCAGCGGAGACGTAATGTCTCCATCCGAGTACGTATACATCAGCGCAGTTGCCAATCAACTCTGCTGCGTTTGGCGGTGCGCGCGCAAAAAGCTACGTCCGGACCGGTCCCACGCATGCGCTACGATTCTTGGCATCTCTCTGACGGATTTAGCTTTTTTTCCGGCGTTTCGTACTAAGTAAAATGGAGGTTGCAATAAAGTCATCTTACATACATAGTTATTCAAGTTCATAAAACAAACATTTTCCTAACAGAAGAGCGAGTGTATCCCTTAAACTTAGATTTAATTTGTACGCTAAAAAACTCGAGAGCTACTGAGTGAATTTACAAGATGTTTTCACTGAGTAGGTTTTGTCACATGGCAGGGTGGTTTTAGGGTACGAATTTTCACAGTGAATCATCGAGGCCATGAACAGTGAGTGTAAACGAAGAGACTCGATTGATTTACAAGTAGAACAAAACGTTCAACTTAAACATATACAACTAAGCCAATGATTTTCTCGAATTTTACCATCCAATAAGCGCTTGAAGTTCAAAATATTTACAAATCAAGTTCAATATAAAAATACCGTTTGCAAGGGTGTGCAGTAGTTTGAATATGCATTTGTATGAGTTGGTAGGGTGTGTGAGAGTGTGTATGGTTTTTCAAGATGATAAAAGTATGGATATTCACCGGTCGTTTCTATATCGCTAAAACTGCGTTTTAAGCATAATTCGTGTGCAATGGTGTATGAAAGAAGTGTGTGATTTAATAGGTTTATACCTACACCTTATCACACACCACAATAAAACACATACATAGATTTTTTCCTCTTCGACACGATCGTATCTAATCGAAACAGTGATACCCATTTTACATGCTTAAAAATGACCACCGTTTACACGTATTGTGTTTCTATGAACACACAATCCCCGGTCTATTAATTTGACCCTACATCGTGTCATGACTGACCATATGCTCGGCACATACGCTACTGGTCGCAGTTGAACACCTGGCAACGAGCCGCCATTTTATTACCGCCCCGTCCTACTTTGAAGTTATGGAACTTTCATTAATTTAGAACGTGGCCAATTTAATTAAACATTAACGATCTATAATCGAGACTTTATTGAACTTTCTCGTTTAGAAATCCCACCGGAGCATCCGGACGTTTAAATATTTATATTTTTTTTTCAAAGGAAGTTTTTTTCCCTCGAAACATGCAAGTCTATCTACGAAACGGACCAAAAAAAAAAACAAAATGAAATCTTTATATATTTTTTGATCGGTATAGTTAATTATTTGGTGGGTGTAATAATATTAGAACATGCCCTGACTCATTTACCGTCAAAAAAGGGTTTTTGTCCGGGTTTTTCAATACCGTTCACTAAACAATCTATAAATGCACCGGTCAAAATTGGAAATAATAAACATATCACAAAAAAACATTTCACATTCCATGAACGCGACTCCAATGTATTGATAACGATTTCAGAAGTGGTCTCATCGCGCAAATGTGTTCCATCTCCCTCTAACTCGCTGTAGTGGTATCTGAGTTGACGCCCACGCTTGGTTGTAAGTACAGCGCGCTATGCTATGTCTATGGGTAAAACGGACAGAGAATTTCTTAGAGCACAAAGCCCAAATTTTTAAAACCCCTCATTTTTTAAAAGTACCTAAACACCACCCCTCCTAACATAAGAAAGCATTTCTGCGCGGCATCCGGCATCATCCATTGCATAAGCGAGCGGCTCGTAGCCTAGTGGGGACTGGCCTAGCGTACCAGAGACCTGGGTTAAATTCCGACATGCACCCCTGTCTTTCTCTTTCCGAGTTCGATAAGTGCATTACGTTACGAATGCGAGCTGCTCCATGGTTCGGAATCCATGTAAAACTGTAGGTCCCCTTTCCCTACTAGGTGGTAGGGTTTAAGCCCGCCCGAGTTGGTACCAACACATTGGATGAATAGATGGTCGAAGCGGCAATGAAAAATTGTCCGCGTTTTCCACCCAGTTCAATGTAGCCGTGCTCATATAGGGAAGGTCCTGGCATGGCACCTAATTCCTTCGGGAATGTGGTGTATTGGGCTAATATCATAACGGTAGTTGTGTGGTATTAGCCATCCATGTCAGGTCGCATAAAAAAAAGCGAAGATTCTCCGTTACGTCCCAGGCGAACTCTTCCCGGTTTTCCGCGGAGCAGACGCGCGTCGGTTTGACGGAGAAGTGATTGATTGCGAGCGAGGCCGCGGTCTGTTCTCCGCGGCCATAAAAATATAATTAGCCGAAACGGATGCGTATTTATTCGGACGATTCGCCGCGATGGCCCGCGCAGCGATCAAGGAAGGACGACAGTGAAGATAGAAACTCGTTCGAACGGCGGCAACGTAGCCACCACAGGACCCCTACTACGAACCCTATCGAGTACGCGCCTGTCGAGAAGGCGATCTCGCATGTCAAAAATATTGTACGCGTTTGACAGTTGTTATCAAAAGCGCTCTCGATTCCATCTGTCAAACGCATGCAATATTTTCGACAGGCGATATCGCCTACTCGATAGCGCTTACTTGACAGCATTCGTAGTAGGGGGACAGATAAAATAGAAGACCTGCGTATCGGGCGACCAACGCGGGAACAAAATATCTCTGCATCGACTTCCAGTGTTAAATGATGTTAATATTTTTTATGATTTATTTATTGTCTTACATACAGGATTGAATCACATTAAAAACAACAACATGTGTAGTAACACTAGCTTATGAAACATCCCACGAGTAGTAAGCACAGCTGTGCTAGCAGTATTTAAAATGAATAAGCTTACATTAAAGAAGTAGCAATAATAATAATCGACAAAACTGTTGCATTTGAGTGAATGGACAGCAACAATAAAGAGAATACATTAAGGCTCCGTATGACGCTAAATCGCACTTAGCTTTGTCTTAATTTCTCAGAGAATATTGAACTAATCATGCTAAAATTGCGTGATATGAAACTTCACTTATATCCGCTTAATCTGAATGATTATTGTTCCAATAGCATAACATTGGCCCGATAGAAAAAAATCGCGAAAATAGGTCGATTTTTTCACATTATGCTTTATTTCTCAGAATTGGTATTAATTACAGTGCTAGTAATCTCACATTATATTTGCATCATGATTTTCAAATTTTTGAATGATTATTATTGCATTTGGACACAATTTTTCATTCAAAGCATCAAAAAAATGAATTTTGGACTTACGACAAAATTTCTGAGCACCGTAAAGTATCCCTTTCCCTTTCGTTCTCTTGGCGACTATCTATCGCCATTTCGGTAGCCTCAGTCCGCTGCGATGTTTCGAAGCGGGCGCACGCCTCTCCGCACGACTCTCCGCACGCGGAGATCGCATTCGGGATCGCGACAGTAACAAAGTTCCGAACCAAATTCCTACGAGCATCAGCTGAACTTCATAGATGGCGCTGTATAATTTTCAATCAAATGTTATTGAGCTCTAAAGCCGAAATAATTGACACTGGTTAGTAACGTTCGGTTAGCAAGATATAAATAAATAAAAATATAATAAATAAATAAAATATTTGTTATAATATAAAAAAAGAGATGTTTCCAGGAACCGAACTTCGATATGTGTGGTTCTCAAATTCGCAGCAAAAATACGACACTAAAACCATTGTGCCACGACTGTCGTTACGTAATTATGCTAAATTCTCCTTCTCAAGCCTAGCGGGCACTACGAGTATTGGGGCGGCCGCAAATATCCGCCTCCCCGTGGAACGTGCGTACGGGTCGCAACAGGACAAGTCACATGACCTTGGCAGATAGCTCGGCGGGCGGATTTTTGTAGTTTTTGTCGGCGGCACAGAATAATTAGTAACATGAACAGAAGGAAAACTCCGTGAAAAGAATAAATGTTTTGTTTTGTTGGTTCGTTTTCAGGCTACCGTACCCAAAGGGTGAAAACGAAACCCTATTACTAAGCTTCCGCTGTCCGTCCGTCTGTCACAGGGCCTTAGGTAGGCAGCTGAAATGATCACGGAGTGTGTATTTATTTTACCGCTATAACAACAAATAGCTAAAATAAAATTATAATAAAAATTAAAAATATAATAAAATAAAATAAAATGAATTCTATGACGAAAAGAAACTCCAATATTAATCTCGGAGGAACGGTTCAGTTCAATTTCATGTGTTGTACATGTCATGTCATGACCAAATATGTTTTCGCTATATCTGGGGAAACATTTGTCGTAGACCCATCATGCGACCACTTAAAATAAACGCCCCGACCTGATCTAACTTCCTGTCATGTCAAAATTTGTTTTCGTTATCGCTTGGGAAACACTGGTCGTAGACCCATGATGCGACCACTCAAAGTAAACGTCCCGACCTGATCTACCTGTCTGTCATGTCAAAATTAGTTTTCGTTATATCATGGGAAACACTGGTCGTAGACCCATCATGCGACCACTCAAAATAAACGCCCCGACCTGGTCTAACTTCCTGTCATGTCAAAATTTGTTTTCGTTATATCATGGGAAACACTGGTCGTAGACCCATGATGCGACCACTCAAAGTAAAAGTCCCGACCTGATCTACCCGTCTGTCATGTCAAAATTTTTTTTGTTATATCATGGGAAACACTGGTCTTAGACCCATCATGTGACCACTCAAAATAAACGCCCCGACCTGATCTACCTGTCTGTCATGTCAAAATTAGTTTTCGCTTTATCATGGGAAACACTGGTCGTAGGCCCATCATGCGACCACTCAAAATAAATGCCCCGACCTGGTCTAACTTCCTGTCATGTCAAAATTAGTTTTCGTTATATCATGGGTAACACTGGTCTTAGACCCATCATGCGACCACTCAAAATAAACGCCCCGACCTGATCTACCTGTCTGTCATGTCAAAATTAGTTTTCGTTATATCATGGGAAACACTGGTCGTAGGCCCATCATGCGACCACTCAAAATAAACGCCCCGACCTGGTCTAACTTCCTGTCATGTCAAAATTTGTTTTCGTTATATCATGGGAAACACTGGTCGTAGACCCATCATGCGACCCCTCAAAATAAACGCCCGGACCTGATCTACCTGTCTGTCATGTCAAAATGACATGACAGACAGGTAGAATGGTTGGTTTTCGTTTTATCATGGGAAACACTGATCGTAGACCCATCAAGCGACCACTCAATATAAACGCCCCGACCTGATCTACCTGTCTGTCATGTCAAAATTAGTTTTCGTTATATCATGGGAAACACTGGTCGCAGACCCATCATGCGACCACTCAAAATAAACGCCCCGACCTGATCTAACTTCCTGTCATGTCAAAAATTTTTTTCGTTATATCATGGGAAACACTGGTAGTAGAACCATCATGCGACCACTCAAAATAAACGCCCCGACCTGATCTAACTTCCTGTTATGTCAAAATTTTTTTTCGTTATATCATGGGAAACACTGGTAGTAGACCCATCATGCGACAATCTACCTGTCTGTCATGTCAAAATTGTTTTTTGTTACATCATGGGAAACACTGGTCTTAGACCCATCATGCGACCACTCAAAATAACCGCCCCGACCTGATCTACCTGTCTGTCATGTCAAAATTGGTTTTCGTTTTATCATGGGAAACACTGATCGTAGACCCATCAAGCGACCACTCAATATAAACGCCCCGACCTGATCTACCTGTCTGTCATGTCAAAATTAGTTTTCGTTATATCATGGGAAACACTGGTCGCAGACCCATCATGCGACCACTCAAAATAAACGCCCCGACCTGGTCTACCTGTCTGTCATGTCAAAATTTTTTTTCGTTATATCATGGGAAACACTGGTAGTAGAACCATCATGCGACCACTCAAAATAAACGCCCCGACCTGATCTACCTATCTGTCATGTCAAAATTTGTTTTCGATACATAATGGGAAACACTGGTCGTAGACCCATCATGCGACCACTCAAAATAAACGCCCGGACCTGATCTACCCGTCTGTCATGTCTAAATTAGTTTTCGTTATATCTTGGGAAACACTGGTCGTAGACCCATGATGCGACCACTCAAAGTAAAAGCCCCGATCTGATCTACCTGTCTGTCATGTCAAAATTTGTTTTCGTTATATCATTGGAAACACTGGTCGTAGACCCATCATGCGACCACTCAAAATAAACGCCCCGACCTAATCTACCTGTCTGTCATGTCAAAATTTGTTTTCGATACATAATGGGAAACACTGGTCGTAGACCCATCATGCGACCACTCAAAATAAACGCCCGGACCTGATCTACCCGTCTGTCATGTCTAAATTAGTTTTCGTTATATCTTGGGAAACACTGGTCGTAGACCCATGATGCGACCACTCAAAGTAAAAGCCCCGATCTGATCTACCTGTCTGTCATGTCAAAATTTGTTTTCGTTATATCATTGGAAACACTGGTCGTAGACCCATCATGCGACCACTCAAAATAAACGCCCCGACCTGGTCTACCTGTCTGTCATGTCAAAATTTTTTTTCGTTATATCATGGGAAACACTGGTAGTAGAACCATCATGCGACCACTCAAAATAAACGCCCCGACCTGATCTACCTATCTGTCATGTCAAAATTTGTTTTCGATACATAATGGGAAACACTGGTCGTAGACCCATCATGCGACCACTCAAAATAAACGCCCGGACCTGATCTACCCGTCTGTCATGTCTAAATTAGTTTTCGTTATATCTTGGGAAACACTGGTCGTAGACCCATGATGCGACCACTCAAAGTAAAAGCCCCGATCTGATCTACCTGTCTGTCATGTCAAAATTTGTTTTCGTTATATCATTGGAAACACTGGTCGTAGACCCATCATGCGACCACTCAAAATAAACGCCCCGACCTAATCTACCTGTCTGTCATGTCATAATTTGTTTTCGTTATATCATTGGAAACACTGGTCGTAGACTAGCGATAGGCGATTGCGAATAAAAACAATCGAATTATTCGATTGTTCCCGTTATTCGATTCATTCGAATACAAATCTACGTTATTCGATTGTTGCACAGCGCTGCTCTGTGGCGCTACAGCGGAGCGGACGAGCGTCCAAATATTATAAGACACTTCGGCGCGGGGCGACCGCGCGACTGACGCGAGTGAACGAGATACAATCGATGCGCGCGCATACGCGACCTCACGCAATTGTACGCGCCGCGCACAATCGACGAGCAGCGCATAACTAGGTACGCACCGCACCGAATACAATTGCACGCAGTAATAGGGTTCCGTTTTCGACATCAACAACGACGAACAACGACGACAACGTCGCCAACGTGGAAAAAAAGATGTTCAAACGACAAAAGACGCGGCCGCGGCAAATAGCAGCTAAATAGAGGATACTGCGTACCAGGCGACCACAGGAGAGCAAAGTGAACTAAAAAAACGGGCCAAGTGCGAGTCGGACTCGCACACGATGGGTTCCGTACCATCAACACCAAAAATCACGTTTCTTTTGTATGGCCCCCCCTTTAATTTTTATATATTTTTTTAATTTACCTATTTGTTGTTATAGCGGCAAAATAAATACACACTCTGTGAAAATTTCAGCTGCCTACCTATTAGGGTTCATGAGATAGAGCCCTGTGACAGACGGACGGACGGACGGACGGACGGACGGACGGACGGACGGACGGACGGACGGACGGACGGACGGACGGACGGACGGACAGACGGATGGACGGATAGACGGACGAACGGAGAGCAGAGGCTTAGTAATAGGGTTCCGTTTTCACCCTTTGGGTACGGAACCCTAAAAAGTGTCGACACTACTTGTCACATTCCTTGGAATAAGCGACGTAGGTACCTGCTTAGTACAGAAAAGTAAATTTACTTCACTTGTGCCGCGGGAGGAATTTGGCTTTTTTTCGGCTCTCACTACTAATGAATAATGACGTAACGACCATCAGGTTTATTGAAAAATAATTCTTATTTTTATCAATTTACCTATCAATTTGGGAGACAAAAAATTAGATTTTTCTCCGTTTTCATCACTGCGCTACTAATTTACCTATCAATTTGGGAGACAAAAAATTAGATTTTTCTCCGTTTTCATCACTGCGCTACGGCGCTATGAACGGCGATATAATGTTGTGAGTCGCGTGGCGTCATTTTTTGCGCGCTCGTTGCATGGAAATTATTTCTCCATCGTCTTACGTTTATCTTTTTAAAAGTGTTATTTTACTTTTTATTGTATCAAATGACGTTTATACCTTTTAAAATCGTTAATCAGGTAAAAACTTTTACCAAAACCTATTATTATGTAATATTTTTTTATATGTGTAAATCAATTAAGTCTAACCCACGCTATAATTATATACTATACACCATTAACAATAAAAAGTAAAAAAAAACAGAAAAAAAAATTGTAACCCACAGGATTCGAACCGACATCCCCCATCGAACAATAACTGTAGATAAGACGTTTCACGCGCTACACCAACCAGCTACTGACGATTAATGTGAAAATAGTAAATCCTTTCATGAAGTAGAGATCTGACGAAATGGTTGCTGTTTTCTAGCAGCAACGTGAATAATATGGCGGGTGATCTCGAGCCTTGTGATTGGTTGTATGATCATTGACGACTTGCCGCGGGATCGATACAACTTTCACGAAGTTCCAGCGACGGCGTATAGGTGTCGCTCTAACAATATCTCATTTCAGTTTTATCCTAAGATTCACGGCGCCACTGCCGCTTCGGCGTCTAGCGGAGCGGTGGGGGGGAAATCGGGAATTTGTCTAGCTTCATACGCGGCCTTAAGTGAAAGATAAACAAAAACAACATTAGTCCTCAGGTAAAGGGTTTTACCATTAAAACTATTGTATGTAATTATTGTTTAATATGTGTATATCTATTAAGTCTAATCCATGCTATAATTATATACCAAACACCATTAACCATAAAAAGTAAAAAAATAAGAAAAATAATAAGGGTTTTATGTAAAATCAAATAAAAAAACAGCTATTGCACTTAAATCACAATGGGCATTTTCCGCCAGTCTACCCTTTTAACATAATGACACAAGGGTAGGTACGATAAAAGAGAAGGGTAGGTAGAGAGGCGTGGAAAACAAATGTAAAAAAAACCATATTAAAAATTGTAATATATAACAAAATTAAAATTTAACATTAATTCATATAAATGCATATTTAGACAATAAAGACAAAAACTGCTCCTTTACAATGCTCGCATTTGCGGGACGGCTCAGCTCAGCACCTGCTTGGCTCCCTGGACTCGATACAGCGTCGGGCCGTGCGTCTCGTCGACGACCCCAAGGTATCTATGAATCTAGAGACCCTCCAACTCCGAAGGGATGTAGGGTCTCTCTCTGTGTTCCACCGTCTTTACCATGGAGAATGCTCGTCAGAGCTACATAACGCTGTCCCTCCGTCCCCTTTCTACCATCGCACGACGCGGAACAGGCAGGAAATGCACCCGTTCACTGTCGACATTCCAAAAATCAGAACCAACCGATCCTCTAGGTCCTTTATTTATAGGGTCGGTAAACTATGGAATGCACTTCCTACCGAGTTATTTCCCTCAAATTACAACCTGGGATCCTTCAAACATGGTGTGAAGAAGCACCTGGCCGGCCGGCATGGTTTTCGCAGCCCCCTTATAAGTTCGAAAGCTCATGGCCATCGTCGGGCACCTTAAGTGGTCCTGGCGTATGCCATATGCCGCGCATTACATAAAAAAAAATGTACAAATGTGCATGCAACAGATAATGTGGTCAACTGAGAAACCAGGGACGCAGTAGAAAAATATGATGTTCATATCGATAGATGTTTAGAAGAGACATGATACGTGTTGCACCACCCGGCTTCCGACAATTGATGTGAAAATAGTTTTATTAGAAAATAGTTGTTTCAATAAGTGGAGAGCAGACAAAATGGCGGCTGTTTTCTGGGGTGACAGGAGGGGGGAAGAACAAAATGTCACGTATGACTGGACAAATACTATATTATAGTATGTGAACAATAGGGCGAGTGACTTTAAAGCCTTGCGATTGTCATGATCATAGACGGCTGTGGTAGCCGTCTATGATGACAAAGTGGTAAGTAAAAAAGCACTGACTGTAGTTAGCTTAAGAATTCGGGACGCGCAACATCGAATGTTCGTTGCACTAAATAGCACTTTGTGAAGTTCTTACGTGTTCTTGCGTGTCGTTGGAACTCGAGAGCGAATTCGTAACCGAACTGACTCGCCGGCGCTCCCGATATTGTGTGTAAAGTGGCTTCTTGTTTCGGTTTTCACTCCCGTCCCTCCACGCTCGTTGCGATGTGTCGAGATTTGGAATAATCGCGAGTTTTGTAACATTCTCGTCGGGTGAAGTAGGTCGCTCATACGTCTTTCGTCATGCTAAATTGTCGAATGCGCTCCGCTTGACCTCGCTATTTGCACGAAAGTACATCTAAATGGCGCTAAAGGCTCCTGTCAATTAATCGTCGCGGCAATCGCTGCCTTTCTCGATATTCGCGAGACGATAGTAGGTACATCCAAAATGGCGTTACCAGCTCCTGTCAATTAATTCGGCACGGCAATCGCTGCCTCCCCGCTCTTTGCGAGAGGAGAGTACCTTAATCTACAATGGCGTTAAAAGCTCCTGTCAATTAATCGGCACGGCAATCGCTCCCTTATCGATATTCGCGAGACGATGGTAGGTACATCCAAAATGGCGTTACCAACTCCTGTAAATTAATTCGGCACGGCAATCGCTGCCTTCCCGCTCTTTGCGAGACGAGAGTACATAAATCTACAATGGCGTTAAAAGCTCCTGCCAATTAATCGGCACGGCAATCGCTCCCTTATCGATATTCGCGAGACGATGGTAGGTACATCCAAAATGGCGTTACCAACTCCTGTCAATTAATTCGGCACGGCAATCGCTGCCTTCCCGCTCTTTGCGAGACGAGAGTACATAAATCTACAATGGCGTTAAAAGCTCCTGCCAATTAATCGGCACGGCAATCGCTCCCTTATCGATATTCGCGAGACGATGGTAGGTACATCCAAAATGGCGTTACCAACTCCTGTCAATTAATTCGGCACGGCAATCGCTGCCTTCCCGCTCTTTGCGAGACGAGAGTACATACATCTACAATGGCGTTAAAAGCTCCTGCCAATTAATCGGCACGGCAATCGCTGCCTTTTTCGATATTCGCGAGACGATCGTAGGTACATCCAAAATGGCGTTACCAACTCCTGTCAATTAATTCGGCACGGCAATCGCTGCCTTCCCGCTCTTTGCGAGACGAGAGTACATAAATCTACAATGGCGTTAAAAGCTCCTCTCAATTAATCGGCACGGCAATCGCTGCCTTTCTCGATATTCGCGAGACGATGGTAGGTACATCCAAAATGGCGTTACCAACTCCTGTCAATTAATTCGGCACGGCAATCGCTGCCTTCCCGCTCTCTGCGAAACGAAAGTACATAAATCTGAATTGGCACGGCCATCGCTGCCTTTCACGATATATGCCAGACGATTGTACATCTAAAATGGAGTTAAATACTCCTGTCAAGTAATTCGGCACGGCAATCGCTACCTTTCTCGCACATAGCCTAATTTCATGGCTTTCGTCATAAAAGTTTCTAAATTCTCTAAGAACATTGAACAAGCAAAACAAATTGATTTATCGAAATAATCGGAAAACTACTTTCAGTCCGGACATTCGTCTGAAGCAGGGTTCGAATATGTTACCTACTTGACCTTATATTATTGAGAAGTCGGAAATAGAGTATCAATTCTTAACTACAAGAACAAACGGGCTCGTAGCCTAGTGGCGCGGGGACTTGCCTAGCATACCAGGGGTCTGGGTTCAAATCCTCGCCGCGTTCATGCACCACTTTCTTTCTCTTTATGGGTTCGATAAGTGCATTTTTTTATCCTAAGATGAAAAAGTAGAAATAATATTATTTAATTGGACATTGAAGGCTATCACCACCTACTTTACTACTACTTGATTGGGGGCCCTTGATTGTAGCCCAAAACACCTAATGGAAATGAGGTGCCATGTCAGGACCTTCCTTATACTGCAGGACTACATTAAACTGGATGGAAAACCCTAAGAATATTCCTTACCACTTCAACAATCGTTCATTCAAAACGATAGGACTCTATCCTCCGTGGATAGCACCAACCCGGCCGGAATGAACCCTACACTAGCAAGTAGGAAAGGGGACCTAAACTTTAACGTGGAATCCGAACCACGAACGACTAATCCCATAGTCGCCTCTTACGACCCACACAGCACAAAGTACACAACCTAAAGAACAAACCGTATAGCTCTACAATTGCGAGCGTCTAATGCCACCAAGCATTTAGCTAATGATCGATGATGGCCGACTGCCTCCGCCTCCACACTCAACTAGGCTAAGACAAAGGCAGACGCGGACAAAGAGAGTAACGGTAACAGCGAGATCAGAAGTTGTCTGGCGCTCCCATTCCGCGTGCATCGTAAAACGCTGCGCGCCGCAAGAAATAGGCAATCGTCAGATCGAAACGCCATATCGCATCGATGTCTCAGACGATGTAGCAGGACTGCACTGGGAGGGGCCATTCGGGAACCACGAAGCCGTCGAACTCTCTCGATGATTCGTAATGGGGCGCAGGAATGTAAGCCGTCTTGCTGATAACACAGCGGCAGTGTTACCCTTCCGAAAAAAATAATGTTCCTAATAAAATACGACAAGGGTCACGGGTGCCATTTATGGCTTCCGATAACCCTATATTCTACCCGGCGCGGCGGAAGACTAATGTCGATTATGTTTCATAGAACAAGTAGCGAGCCGACTGCTGTGTTAACAAACCATTGCTACAGTGACTTACACGGCCGAAGGAGTGAGTTTCTGGAACAGACAGAGTCCTATAGTAGTATTCAGAGAGTACCTGTCAAAACCTAGTACGAGATCGCGCACTCGGCGTCCGCGCGACCCTACTTTGACTTGGGCATTAAATATCGATATCGAGGCGAGGCAGGACGTACCGAATGTGTCTATTTCCATTCAGCTGTGCGTGTATCCCTAGTATGTACGTGACGCGCTCGCCGGAATGCCTCTTTACGTACCTTTACGATGTTATTCTTCACGTTAGCAATGTTACAAAAACTCCCTAAATTACATAGAAACGAGAAAGACATTTGTGCAGCCAACTGTTGTCAAACAAACCCTTCTGTGGTTGAGAAGTGTGGTCCATACGAACGCCTTGGAAAGAAGCAGTGTCCAGCAATATCGACTACCGGAGTGGGTTAAAAATAAATAAAGCATTGCACGTAATTAAGGCGCTCATCGTGGAAGACAGCGCGATGTTTTACTCTGAAAACTCGGCCAACTGTTTCAAATGGTGACAAAGACAAAGACACGTCATTCTCTTATTCGATCCGATGAAACCAAGGCACGTTCACATTTCGATCTCGCCTTTCGACCTCGATCCGCACTCAGAATAGGCCATCGGCGCTCACGACGATATCTCATTAATGATCTCTCGATCGGCGACAAGATTTATTCGAGAGGCGGACCTTTGAATAGCGGCTGAGCGGGCGAGTACAGCTAACTATGTATTCATTGCGTACAGGCGGATCTGTCTCTGGTGCGACTGGTGTGTTGCGCTGATCGCTATCCTGTGACCATATTAGTGCACGTGTTTGCATGTTCTATAATATTGAGCAAAGCGTCGGACTAGTTTAAAACAAGTTCTCTTTAGATGTGAACTATTTTAGAACTAGCTGAAGCATCCTTGTCGTTCATGTGACGGAGAGGATGGCTGTAAGGCTCCTCAATCGTATGGGGTCTGGTCCTCTGGCCATATTAGCGCAGGGGTTTAAATGTAGGAATTCCAGAGTTAAGAGCCCCTCCATCTTCAAAAGTATTCAGAGTCTCTTCGTAGACAATCGTATGTGCGACGGAGAATGCTCTTCGGAGCTGCATAACATTATTCCTTTGTCCTTGTTCTAGCAGTGACGATAAACGAAATACACCTATGCAATGTCTACGTTTATCCTACAAGAATTTACCGATCCTATAGAGCATAATGTCGCTAAGCTGCAAAGTTCACTCCCTAAAGAGCTATTTCCCCCAAAGTAAAACGTGGGAATTCTTCAATTTTTCGAAAACCCCCGGAGGCCTCTTAGTAGAGAGGCTGGCGTACGCTATCGCTGTGCACATACAAAAAACCAGTAATAAAAAGATATATGACGAGATCGGAAAATAACTCACCTAATCGATTTATCTCTCTGTCGAAGCAATGACTCCATCATTACAGGGTATCCGCTCGGAGTTCAAGTTCGACGGGTCATTGTCTGGGCTAGGCCTCTCAAACGCTGGGCGATTTGAACAAAATATAACGCGAGACTTGTTGAACATTGCAGGGAACACAATCAATTTTGATTTGATACAATTTCGTATCAATAATGACGAGGGCTCTACACACCCGAATTTTATTTTAGTTTTTATTTTAGTTAAGCATTATTAGTTTCTCGGTATTGGTCAAAATCTCATATAGGAATCTATTATTACTTTATTGATAGGGCTACTCTCAAACCATTATACTCTTATTTTCTGTAGGTGGTAGCATTTAAAGGGATATGTAACTATGTGATCACCTGACAGTAGTAGTTTATGACAAAACTTATAGTAGGTATTAAAACCTAATGTGCAAGTGTTTCACAGTGTTGTGTTGCCACTGGGGCAGTGCATCGCTTAAAGGTCCTTGCTTACGGTGACGCTTGGCTGGGGTTATCTCTTTCCCTAAAATATGGTTGAAAGAGGTAATGGCTGTGCCCGGCGTGATGCTCGTGAACGGGTGCTGTTTGTGGGGACTGGCCTGCTCCAATTGGCAACATATTAGTTGGAGGGGATTGTCTTTACAAATAAAATGACATTTTTCATGAACTGTTGCATACGGCATGGATTGTAAGTTTTGTGTATTCATGTTAATTTAGTGTTTTACCTATGTTTTTGTTAAAATAATTGACAAACACTTTTGTAAACTTAGACTAAGTGGACGTTGAAAAAAAAAAACAGCGGAGTTTCTTTCCAGTTCTTCTTCGCTGAGTTTTGTTTTGCTGAACTGGCCAATGCTAAAATATGACAAATCCGAGTGCAGTGTACTGTCTATGGATGAAGAATAAACAATACAATACCAAAGTATTTCACCGGTATGGTAAATGCCTCTAGTTTGTTTCGTCATTATATTGTCACGCATGGTTCTGCCGGCCTGCATCGTTTCCGTAACTCATGAGAAAAGCAAAAGGCTGTTAGGGACTGGCGTACGCCATATATCGCAGTGTGCAAAAAAATTTTCAATATTCCTCGGACGCAATATTACGTACGCTTTTTTTCTTAGACATCGACATAGGCCAATGGCCCGTGTAATGGTTTCAGGCCACGGTGCAGCGCGTCTAGTAAATCTCGACATGTCCTGACGTATATTTTAGCTTTTCTCATTGTACCGACTTCTTGTTATAATAGGATATTAAACACCGTCAACCGGCAACGTCAACGTATGATTAAACACATCACTTTGTATGAACATTGTAGAAGGAACTCCATGTGGTTCTCTAAAAATGACGTGTTTGAACATTGATTAACTCAGCCGTCTCTTCGTGCAATCGGGGCATATAGCTTGTTTCATGAATATTTTAATTAAATTTCGTTTTTGTTAGATTTTTTACTACAATACTACAATTTTCGTAAATCTTACCAAATCAAATACTATGCGCATTGTCTGCTTTGTGGACGTGTTGCATCCTCCTCATCACGGAGCCTGTCTTTTTCTTTGAAACAAAGAAGGTCCCAGAGCGCAATAGCACGGTTTTGTACAGTGCCCGGGAATGAGTTAGTCCCGCCGGGATGGGTCCCGGAAGCCAAACGGCACGCCCAGAGAGGCCGGACGAGCGAGCGGCGGCGGCGCACACGTCCCGCGCCGCGCGTGGCGGGTCGCCCCGCATCGATCATATTAGTTTTTGTACGAATCACTTTGTGCGAGATAAGGCCAAGTTCGGGGCGTGACAAATTGACGCCACTCCAGAGCTAATGGCGCTGGTTGATTGACCGTTGCCTACGATTTCTTTTGGCCATCGGCTGGTGACTAATACGTCATGATATTAGCACTGCACGTAAGACTGTCGTGAAGTCAACGGGGCTCTGATATTTGGAAATTTGAAGAAATGCTCTCTTGTGTCTACTGGCCAAGGCAATATTTTGCCAGTTCTTCTTTTCGGTGATTGTTAAACTGGCTAATGTAAAAAAATGACAAATCCAAGTGCAGTTTACTGCCCTTGGATGATGAATAAATAATAAACAAGTGCATAATTTTGCATCAATGTTAAAGTATCCCTCGTATTTCTGTCTGTGAATTACCACATTATTTGCAAATACACATAATGACAGCCCGTCTACTAGACTAGAGAGTGGCGGCTCTGACCAGGGCCGGAATATCTATAAAGCAGAGTAGGCAACTGCCCAGGGGCCCCGCATCAGATAAGACCCCGGGCTGCGAAAAAAAAAAGTTTCCATGAGTGGAAATTTAATTTAAAGATTTGAATCAACAGAGTTTGCAAGACGGACGAATTTCTATTAACTACCCGAGTGGATACAATGAAAGTGTGACTTTAAATGAGCTCGGCAGAGAAAAAAATATTGTGCGAAAACTACTAATTCACAGCAAATAAATTGTCAAAATTTGCATTAAATGAATGAATTCCCGCACTTTTCAAGTGTGTCGGGCGGCTTTGTTTTTATTGCCAGGTGGCAAGAAGTTAGAAAAGTGTAAAGGGGTCCCGAGAATTGCATTGCCTAAGGGCATCGACATGGTTAATCCGGTCCTGGCGCTGACACATTCCCTCGTCGACTGATTTCCGCGGTTGCGCAACTCAAGAAAGCTAGCGAAGCGACCTCACCATATAAATACTTCTATAAGAGAAGTTTTCTGCAAATATTTTTACAAGACTTCCCACTTCCGTGACAGGCACCTTATGCACCTACAAAGAGGACGCAATCCGAGCAGGGTTTCATAAATCTCGTAGCACAACCCGTAAATATTGAGCGGCTCGTGGCTCAGGGACGCGGCGACATGCCTTGTATGCCAGAGGTCAAGGGTCCAAATCCTCACTCCGTCCATGCACCACTTTCTTTCTGTTTCTGAGTTTGGATAAATACATTTCGCCACGAATGATAGCCGTTTGGTTCGAAATCCATGTAAAACTGAAGGTATCCTTCCCCTACTAGGCGGTATATGAAATCCCACCCGGGTTGGTACCATCGCACTGTGTCTTCCATCCATTTCCATGTAGCGGTGCTCATAGAAGGTCCTGGTAAGGCAGCTTATTCCTTAGGGAACGCGAAGTTTTGGGCTAGCATCATGACGGTGTGTGTGGTATTAGCCATCCGTGGGGGTCGCTTGCAAATGAGCGTGGCTGAAAATCAAATTCGACTCGCTCTGGATATCATTTTTTGTGATAGTTTGATGAAAGAAATACACCGCGAGGAAACCTTACCCAAAGTCAGGTGTAGGTGCCCCCTGGCTAACAGGCCTAGAGATTATACATAAATTGATTTGAATCTTTACCTGACCAGAGGCCATTGACTACAAAATATTGAACAATAAAACGTATAGGTGTGCCTACCTAAGTCAAGCGCAGCACTGGTCCTAAGCCGAGCCCGAGCCGGTAAGCCACCTCCATGCATTCAGCGTTTCCCGTGCCCCCGACAAAGAAGTAAGTTTTATCATTCGACCCAAGGGCATGTCTCCAGGCGTGCGTCCTTATGAAATAAGCGCATTAGGTCCGTTCGAATGCGGCAATGGTATCTCACATCTAGAGTCAACACGCGCATATAATATTCGCCGGTTTGTCAGCGTATTTCGTAACGTCTCACATTTCTCACGGCGCGGACCGCGCAGCCCTAGCGAGCGGACAGGGTGCTCCAAACAAGTACTGCTAAACTTGAAAGTTTTGTTAAGGAAACTTGAGACAAGATCTGACACTGAGATAAACAGTCGTAACAGAAACTAAGACTAACGAAAAGTGAGTCATGTTCTGTCAGCCTCAATGGCCCAGTGGCGCGACACTTCGGCGATCGCTCTCCGAAGTTAAGCAACGCTGGGTCCGGTCTGGTCTTGGATGGGTGACCATTCGACCGTTGATAGGCTGGCCGTGGTTCGGATTCCACGTTAGACTGTAGGTCCCCTTCCTTACTTACTAGGTGGTAGGGTTTATCCCACCCGGGTTGGTACCATCGCATTGGATGAACGATGGTCGAAACGGCAGTGAAAATTGTCCGTGTTTTCCATCCAGTTCAATGTAGCCGTGCAATATAAGGAAGGTCCTGGCATGGCACCTAGTTCCCATGTGGTGTGTTGGGCTAATACCATGACAGAAGGTGTGGTATTAGCCAACCATATCCAGTCACATAAAAAAAAGTGTTATCTCAGCCTAAGACAAACTTAAAAACTTAACTAAGAGACGTTTGACGATGCTTTCGACTCGGGGGCAGCGAAAACCATGATGCTTCTTTAAATGACGTTTGAAAGACTCCAGTTCTTTGGCGGAAATACCTTTACAGAGATCTAGGGTCTGCCAGTCCTGGTGGTTACACTAGGATTAATGTGCGCGTTGAGCGATGGGAGCATGGGACGGAGCAACAGCGTTATCGGCTCCAAAGAAAGTTCTCCGTAGTACAGACGATAGCCTTTTGAATTTATTTTATTTATAAGGCGCCAAAACGATAATATCACATAAGTTAAAATATAGTTTAATCCAATTAATATAAAGCAATTAATCCAGAAAATATCAACACATTGTTATATATCTTAAACTTTAAACATTACATTTTAGAGAAAAACAAAGAACAAAAACAAACAAAAAAATCTATGATAGTACACAGAAAGATACACTACATCCCGTCGGAGCTGTAACTATGAAAGTGGGACGCATCATAAAGTCCAAAAAGTCCAAATCAATAATTCATTTATGTGGCGTGCAAGTAACACTCTTAATCTAAAATATAAACACCTCGACCTATTTCGCATGAATGTGAAGATAATCAAAAATTAGGTAAATATTCATTATTTTGGAAAGTAAGTTAGCAATAAAAAAAACGTAAACTCATTAAGCCCTGCAATATTAGTTTTTTTTTACCTTTTCAACTTTGGAAAATTAATTTATGTCGTAACCCGCTTTTATTTTTTGCCACATGTGATGCTCATAATTGACTAAATATTTTACTGTGCTTGTCTAGGTATGTTCGACGACTGCATCTTTTTATTTTTTAACCGATTTCAAAAAAGAAGGAGGTTCTCAATTTGACTGTATTTTTTTATGTTTGTTACTTCCGAACTTTCGCCTGGGTGAACCGATTTTGATGATTTTTTTTATGAAAGCTGGTGCTTCCCGTGTGGTCCCATTTACTATAGTAATATGTAAATATATACTACATTTTTTGTAATATATTGTTTTGTGTTAAGTCTTGTATGATGGTACGGAACCCTTGGTGTGCGGGTCCGACTCGCACTTGGCCGGCCGCACTTTGTTAGTCGTAAGTGTGTCCGAACCAGCGTAAAATCAGCGCCGTTGTTCACTCACCAAGAGGGATCTGCAGCACAAAACGCTGAGAAAAAATCTCCACATTGGGTATGATTAATTTTGTTCTAAATTGTGTGTTGGGAAAAAAGAAACGTATTTCGTTCATCTTTTTTCTTACGCCGATGAGCCACCCTGTAGAGTGCAGGCCGCACGACTGGCGCGCCGCGACGCAACTCCCGCGCAGCCTCCGAGCGCAACGCTCCCCTCGTGCGCCCGCGCAGGGTCCACAACCGCGCGGCGGCGCGCGCGCAGCCTCGCTCACCCCCTCACCCCGCCCGCCCCGGACGCCGCGCGCTCACGTAATTGGGAACGATTATTAAGCGAATTTATACGCGATAAGTTGACAGGCGGCTTCGGCTCTAATTCAATTCAAGTCGCGGGGAATTTTAAGCGGGACATGTTTACGGTTTCGTGCCGATTCGAGTGCCGGATATCTGGACTGGCGGCGGACAACGTCGGCAAAAGTCTCAAAAGCCACGACCAAAATTGCTTTACTCGAACTTGCCGTGCGACAATCGAGGTGAAGCAACTCTGGGCGCGGTCGCGATTTTGAGCAGCGAGGCCGGCCGTGGTTTGGATTCATAAATATATAAAGATACACGTTCCTCCTTTTACTAGGCGTAGGTTCTGGATCGTACCATCGCATGGAATGAAAGGAACACTGTTTATACGATTTAAAAAAAAATTTAAAACATTTCAAAAATGTCAAATGTTCAAAAAGACAGATTCGCGAGGTCTAATCTGAGAGAGCCACTGCTTAATTAATTTTAGGGACCGGCAAGAAATAACAAAATGATCTTGTAGCAAAAAAACGTTACTACAACTACTTCCTGGCTTCCCGGCCGCATCATAATAAAGAACAATACCATTCTTATGAGGGGCCGATGTCGAAGAGCGGTTGACCTCCAGCGAAGGCGGCCTCTTCAAAGGGCCTAGTCTTGTCACTGGTAAATTGTGATATGGCGAGACACGAACCGTGTTAAGGTTAAACGAGACGGTCAAAGAAAACGGAAAACAATGCACTTACTACACGGTGATTTTTTAAATTATATTATTATAAGGACTTTATAGTAAAATCAAATGGGGTAATTTCATCGTACATATATTGAATAAATATCATTACTATGAAAATTTACCCATCATGACCCCATTGATGACCAAAATCATGGTCACTCTAAGAGAGCGAGACGCGTGGCTCTTGTATAACTATCTCGGCTCGTGTTTTCTAATAGTTCATATTCCTGTTGTATAGTATTACCTATTACTTCCATGGATCATCTATAACAGTGAAAATACGCTGAGAGACCCAAAGGACAGTGAACGTTCATCTACGGGCAAGAAAACCACAATCCAAAAAACGCAGTTCTTTTTCACATATTTAAACCAACCTTTATGAATTATGGTCACTCTTTAAATCGATTTTTTTTTAAATACGTTTAGTAAATGAAACTGGCAGACTATAATTGCCCGGTCAGGAGGAAACTCAACCATGAATCTTCCATGTCTATTATAAACAAGCAGCGCAAAAAAGGCCATGTATAATAGGATCATCCTAACCATCCATTTGTCGGTGATGAGCGTTAACATGATGTATGCTTGAGAATCTTGACTACAGATGACAGACGATTATCTCTTACATTAAACGTAATCATAACGGCTAGGCAACATTGGAAGTCTAAATGCAACCATTTATTTGTTCTTTATGATCCGCCTCTTCGAAATCTCGCCTGTTGCACGAAAATGTCTTTTATTCATTTAAAATTCGAACCACGTTCACATTTCCTTTTACTGCCAACTCACAACTTCGCCTCCAGTTTTATTTTGGTCATTGTGCAAAAATCAACAACGTTAAGACAACCATATAAAACCGACCGATTTGTTTGCCCTTAAGAGTATTGCGTTCAGACAATGCGTTTACTTTCGAAGGACGAGGCTGCTCCATCGAGACATTTGCGTGTTGGCTCCGTAATGACTTGTTCGATTTCCGCCTTTCGATGGCATTATAAGGGAATCGATTGTCAAGAAAAGAATAATTAAGGTGGCCCAACCCGGCGGGACGAACTCATTCGCGGCACGGTACAAAACCGTGCTGTAGCGCTCTGGGACCTTCTCTGTTTCAATGAATAAGACAGGCTCCATGATGAGGAAGATGCAACATGTCCACAAAAAAAACCAATGTGCATAGTGTATGATTTGGTAAGATTTACGAAAATTTTAATTACAAAACGACTTATAGCTAAAAGTAAACCACCACCGCTGTAGTAAAAAATCTAACAAAAACCAAATAGATTATAAATCTTGATTAAATAAGCTATGTCTAATGACTAATCTTTTTAAGATGTTCTTACTTTATCATTGCGTAATCCACCTTCAAAGTTATTGTATAAAACGCGCGAAAAACTCGAACTTTCGGACGTTATAACTTGGAAACCAAACTCAATTTTACAATGCCAACGGTCATCAGACGTCTACTTCGATCAAATAAAGCTATTCTGAGCAAAATTTAGGATCTATGACAAGAAATATTGGCGTGATCTTCTTTCTTCGTTTGTATGGGGAGTTGAGCGGGTTGGGCCACCTTAAGTGTAGGTGGTATCTAATTCAATCAACATTACTTTTAAGTAAAACTGCTGCAGCCTTAAAATGTCGTTCTTACATTTATGGTTTGTTAGTTAGACGAAAATGTTATTGACCATATGACCAATGACCATTAAATAAATAAAATTAAAATAATTCAATCTAAATTATTCCAAAGTTACTTACTTGAAACATTGAGATCATTTGACTGAAACGTCCTAATACTATGGGCGCTGCTGTGAGCTCCATGGCGCGTGCCACTGACTAAGGAAAGACGGGAGTGGCGACCGAAACTCATACTCACGTTTTAGTGAAAATACACACACATTGACAGTAGCGCCGGCTAGTCAGTTCGCTTACTAATTAGCTCACTCCTTGAACTCTAACGAATCCTAAGAACTGCACAGGATGCCATTTAGTGCAACGAACATTTGAATTTTGAACTGAGCCCATAGTGCCAGTTGTCACCTAAATTGGCGTTTACGCCAAACCGATCGACTGGCATTTTTTAATGTATGGAGAAATTGAAGAGCGCGCGCAGTGGGCGTTAAGCGAACTAACATTTGCGAATCCGAGTTTGATTTGACAGCTTACTCATCGTCGGCTTAAATACGTCGACGCTGCCGTTTACGCCGACTTCGCGTTTTCATACAAATCGGAAGTCCGAGTTTTACTTTGACAGCTTGAAGAAGTAAAACCAAAGAATAGGTAGTACACATTTGTATGGGGTTTGACGTTTTTACGTAACTCCGAAGTTCCGTAAACTCCAATTTAGGTGAGAACTCAGACTGACCACTCTGACTAGCTGGCGCTACCCATCTCACCAAAATGTAGCTACGCTGCAGCTAGACGACCTTTCGTCGATGGATTGAGACTCCGACCTTTATTGTAGCTATATGGAAATATATGAAAATACTCATTGATGTCGTAGTTTGACGTGCAGGTACTGTTAAGGTGGCCCAACCCCGCGGGCCCAACTTATTCGCGGGCACGGTACAAAACCGTGCTGTTGCGCTCTGGGACCTTCTCCGTTTTAAGGAATAAGACAGGCTCCGTGATGAGGAAGATGCAACATGTCCACAAAAAAGACAATGTGCATAGTGTATGATTTGGTAAGATTTACGAAAATTTTAATTTCAAAACGACTTATAGCTAAAAGTAAACCACGACCGCTGTAGTCAAAAATCTAACAAAAACCTAGATTATAAATCTTGATTAAATAAACTATGTCTGATGACTAATCTTTTTAAGATGTTTTTACTTTATCATTGCTTAATTCACCTCCAAATCTATTGTATAAAACGCGCAAAAAATTCGAACTTTCGGACCTTATAACTTAGAAACCAAACCCAATTTTACAATGCCATTGGTCATCAGACATCTAGTTCGATCAAATAAAGCTATTTTAACCAAAATTTTGGATCTCTGACAAGAAATATGGGCGTGATCTTCTTTCCCCTTTTGTATGGGGAGATGAGCGGGATGGGCCTTTACGCAAACAGACGTCGCGTCCGCCTAGTCCGCTGCGGGGGCCTGTACCTGCGAAGGTGTCGCCGAGAGCTCGGTGGAAACGGCTGCTAATAAGCGCTCCGCATAATTTTGCTTATTTTTATTACGGTTTTTTTGTCACGGCCGCCCATAGCTTGTGGCGATGCCGTCTCTTCCAAGTCGGCAGCGAAACGCGCAGGGTTGACACAAATATATTGCATGCATACACAACATCACGCCTATTCCTCGGTTCAATCAAGGCATACTTCCTTCGCTTCCTTCGCAGACGTACATATTTTTATTCATGCAATGCAATTAATGCAATACCTATTTAATATACTATGTAATACCTGTACCACACACACACACACTGTCATATTAGCTTAACAAACTAAATGAGAACTAGGTATGAGGAATGCCAGGACCTTCTTTACATTGCCCAGCAACATTGCGTACACAGTGCTATTCAACTAACCTTTACGAAGTACTTCGTACGCTCTTATAGGCCGCACTACAGTTCCACTCACTTTCACTCCGTAAATCTGTTTATTTTTTTCTCTACATGTCCAAACCATGACGACGATTAATATTGTTATGTATTCTCATGAAAATGTAGATATGTTTGTGAACAGTCCGCTTCTCGGTGACGGCACACGTAATTTAGCTGTGCGCTTGGTTATTCAACTATCCAGATTAAGCAACACTGGACGTGGTCGGATTCAGGCAACTGCCCAAACGTTGAGGCTGGCCATGGTACCGATTCCACGAAAAACTGGACCCCTTCCTGACTGCAATATAACATGGCCCTGGCATGGCTAACTATTTCTTCGAGAACGCGCTGTGTCAGGCTATCGAAGTCCAAAATGTGGCATTTACCTACGCGAGTGTGTACGTTGGTGACGAGAGACAACCCTGGCGAAGCGCGAGAGGCGATGTCGGTTGATTGTCCCCGCCAAGGATTTCTGCCGTCAAGGACGGCTAGATAAAATAAAACGCGCTAAACTCGTCCATCGATCGCGCTCTTTCCGATCTCCGCGCCACCGCCGCCGTCGCGTCGCGCCGCCCGCATACGCCGGCGGCAGGCTCGCAAACAGTTACGTCACCGTTTCGCTTGCAAGTCTGCCTACCTACCTACCCACACAAGTCTTTAGAAGGAGGTATTATATAGCATTTTTAAAGACAACTTTTAAAATTAGAAATTAAAGACAACTTTTAAAATTACAAAATAAAAAAGACTTTCCGTCGTCGAATGTTTATGTGATAAAGTTTGGTGAAAAGCAAAATTTTATTTTATTTATGGTGTTATAACAATGTGTAAATACTTCACGTACAGCAAAATCCGGGCAACAGTCTATTACATAAAACGTTCATCGTTTAGTTCCCCCTTAAGGTGGCCCATCCCGCTCAACTCCCCATACAAAAGGGGAAAGAAGATCACGCCCATATTTCTTGTCAGAGATCCAAAATTTTGCTCAAAATAGCTTTATTTGATCGAACTAGATGTCTGATGACCATTGGCATTGTAAAATTGTGTTTGGTTTCTAAGTTATAAGGTCCGAAAGTTCGAATTTTTCGCACGTTTTATACAATACATTTGGAGTTGGATTACGCAATGATAAAGTAAGAACATCGTAAAAAGATTAGTCATCAGACATAGCTTATTTAATCAAGATTTATGATCTATTTGGTTTTTGTTAGATTTTTTACTACAGCGGTCGTGGTTTACTTTTAGCAATAAGTCGTTTTGAAATTAAAATTTTCGTAAATCTTACCAAATCATACACTATGCATATTATCTTTTTTGTGGACATGTTGCATCTTCCTCATCACGGAGCCTGTCTTTTTTCTTTGAAACAGAGAAGGTCCCAGAGCGCAACAGCACGGTTTTGTACCGTGCCCGCGAATGAGTTAGGCCCGCCGGGTTGGGCCGCCTTAAGGTGAAGGAAAGATTGTTTATGAATTCAAATTTAATTTAATATTAAAACATATTATTTTCCATTAATCTATACTAATAATAAATCTGTATGGTATGTTCATGGAATAAAATGCTTTGTTTTATAAGATACTGCGTTTGTAGACTCTATGCATGATACTAAAACTAAATTGACGATTTTTCGAAATATTTTCTGTATGTATGTGTGTTACTCTTAAACGAATCATCTGAATTATGAAACTTACAGATTACACGTGCATTTAACTACCCGCTAGACAGGAAAGGCTAAATAGAACTCAGTTCCGCCTACACTAAGATGTGGCTGTCATACAAACTGGAATGTTTTGCGCACCCTGGGGGAGAGGGGTAGCAGCTAAAGGGGGGAGGGGGGCCCAGCGGCGGCACTTCTTCTAAACTACACAACGGTTTTTAAGTTTCTACGGATTTTAAAAGCAAGGACTTGAAAATTGCAGGTATTAAAAAGGCCTACAGAACATTCCACGATATCATGTGATAACTTCGAACCACTCACCCGATTTATATGTGACAACGTATAGCATCTCTGGGCGCAAAAATGAACAGACTGACATCAGTCAAAAACGACATTTACCCGAGTGGAGCCGGGTACCGCAGCTAGTATTGTAATAAAAAGTAGCTTCACGACAAAAACTGCTTGTGCATATGCGCGAATGACGTAACTGAATGCACGCCCGCTCCAGGCCCGGTCAGCCCGCCTCTATTTGTTGATCTCCAGCCGTTTACTTATACAGGCAGCGAAGCGGATAGCCTGGCAGTAAAATCTACGATATGATGTGAATCGGGAGAGCGGGGGATAGGACCGTGGAGGTGAAGAACCTCCATGGATAGGACCGTACGGAGAAACAGATATGGAGATGTTTCGTAAGAGAATGGGCAAAGTGGCCATATTTGAAGTTGTCATAATAAGTCCTTCAGTCCCCAGTGACATTGGAGTATAAAATCTTTCAGTAACTTGTTTATTACTTATGTACCGCCCAATCGGCAAGAAATGCATCGTCTTGTAGATATATCTTTGCGATCATGGTCGTAGCTCGCATTCGTGACGAAATGCACTTATCCAAAACAGAAACAGAAAGAAATTGGTGCATGAATGAAAAAATAAATCGGGTGATAAGTCTGCATTTTTTATGTTTTTGCGGTGGAACAGTTTCTTCTTTTACAGGGCTAATAATATTTGTCATACCAAATACATTACTCCAAAATACCACATGCGAACTCAATGCCATGCCAGGACCTAATATTGCAAGACTAGGTACATAGAACTGGATGAAAATCATGGACATTTGTCATTGCCATTGCCATTAAGATTATATATAGTACCATTGATTGAGATTGAACCATGGAGGTGATATCACCTCCATGGTTCAATCAATGTCAAATCAAATCAAACATAATCAAAATGTTTTTATTTCAGCTAGCATTATAGGTGGAAAAACCCATAATGCTATAGAAATCGTATAAAAAAATGGCGAAATCAACCCTACCACCTAGTAAGGAACGGAACCTCTCCTACAGTTTTCGTCGCCATTTACGACATACACTAACTAATGCTGTGGGATCACTTGTATGATTTTTAAGTGCCGAGACCCACAAAACGTGTTAACATTCTTTTTTTTTATGCAACCTGACATGGATGGCTAATATCACACAACTACCGTTGTCATATTAGCCCAATACACCACATTCCCGAAGGAATTAGGTGCCATGCCTTTATGAGCACGGCTACATTGAACTGGATGGAAAACACGGACAATGTTTCTATGCCTATTCAACCATCTTTTCATCCAATGCGATGGTACCAACCCGGGCGGGCTTAAACCTTCCCACCTAGTAGGGGAAGGGGACCTACAGTTTTACATGGATTCCGAACCATGGAGCAGCTCGCATTCATGACGAAATGAACTTATCCAACTCAGAAAGAGAAAGAAAGTGGTGCACGTCGGGGCGAGGAATCGAACCCAGACCTCTGGTACGCTAGGCCAGTCCCCGCGCCGCTAGGCTACGAGCCGCTCAAATTCAGTCACATAGGCGTTAACGTGTCACGGAACCCTGCGACACCGCGCCACCCGGCCCGGCGCGCGTGTAGTGAGGATGTAGAGCCGCGAACAATAGTGCGCCGCCGCCGAACGAACGAACCTTGTCTAGTAGGATTCGGATCGACAAAAACAACAGTTCGATCACCTCGCCGAACCAGCGGCATTCCGATACTTTAGTCGATACACAGGTGAGTGAGAACGCCTCATGGCTGACGCTAAATTAAACCTACAAAGCGCATAGAGAATGCAGATTGAGCAGCTCGTAGCCTAGTGGCGCGGGGACTGGCCTAGCGTACCAGAGGTCTGGGTTCGATTCCGACATGCACCACTTTCCTTGTCTTTCCGAGTTCGATAAGTGCATTTCGTCACGATGGCGAGCTGCTCCATGGTTCTTAATCCATGTAAAACTTTAGGTCCCCTTTCCCCACTAGGTGGTAGGGTTTAAGCCCGCCCGGGTTGGTACCATCGCATTGGATGAAAAGATGGTCGAAGCGGAAATGAAAAATTGTCTGTGTTTTCGGGAATGTGGTGTATTGGGCTAATATCCTAACGGTAGTTGTGTGGTATTTAGCCATCCATGTCAGGTCGCATAAAAAAAAGATTACTCCATAGCTCGGAACCCATGGGAAACTGTAGGTATGTTCCCTACATGCTAGGTGGTAGAGTAAAGACCGCTCGGGTCGATACAATAGCATTGAAGGACAGATGGTGGTCTAAGCGCCTATTTTTTTTTCCAAACAGTTTAATGTAGCCGACTTCAACAAAGGGAAGGTCCTGGCATGTCACCTGATTCATTCGAGAATAGTGTGTGTTAGGCTTATATCATGACCGTGGGTGAATTCTTATAATGAAACCAACCAACGTGTTACGTTTTTGAAAATAACCAGGCGTTTGCTAAATCGACAGTGCAGAAGTTTGAATTGTGTGTATGATTGACGGATTTCCGTTCAGTATGTCAAAAATTTAAAAACAACAATTCAAAAAGAACAGTGCTAAAACAGAAAACTGGTGTAATTTACATGGGAGATGAAACCCGCATATAATCAAATAAAGTTTGCACTGTAAGTGACAACGTAGGCATGCACCCAACGAACTAGCAAAGTTGTGACAAAGATACGGAATTTAGTTGCTGATCTCATCTCAGAGACGCAAGAGTTATTCGCCTTCCGCTAGTCACAATCATAATTCGTGATCTCATAACGACATCTTACAACAGTTGGAGCCAGTTATTTTAAAATGGAGTTTCGATTTAAAAACATTATGAATTATAGCCCAAGGCATTGTACATTTTCCGGTCACCATGACGATCCACCTTTATGCCAAGCTGTTTCCGAGACCAGCGATGGGTTATTCGGAGACCCGCGATGGAATATTCCGAGACCAGCGATGGAACCTTCCGAGACCAGCGATGGTACCTTCCGAGACCAGCGATGGAACCTTCCGAGACCAGCGATGGAACCTTCCGAGACCAGCGATGGAACCTTCCGAGACCAGCGATGGAACCTTCCGAGACCAGCGATGGAACCTTCCGAGACCAGCGATGGAACCTTCCGAGACCAGCGATGGAACCTTATTATTACGCCACATTATTATTATTTTTTAACCGAATTAAAAAATCGGAGGACTGTATATTATTTGAATGTTTGTTATGCGATTACTACCCCAATTGTGAATTGATTTTGATGATTTTGTTTAAACACTCCACACATGCCTTACCTACTCCTATTCCCCTTCCCGCTCCACATTCAAACATATCTATTCCGGTTTTAAATCATTCCCATTCCGCTTGCAATAGTCACTAAATTGTTTTGTGACAGAGACCGCACGACGTCTTTGGTGCTCTTCTGCCATGTTGTCAGCGGGTACTTGAAGTACTTCACGATCCTTAAATTCCGGAGGTCATTCCGGAGTAGGAATTGAAATGCATCCGCAATCAAAACACCCATCACTGATAGAGACCTCAATGGCACGGCAATACTGTATCATTAACAAAGATAAAAAACGTAACCCAAACGATTTGATGGACTATTAAAAGACGATCCAACACGTCAAGTGGACGGGTCGCCTCATGTGCGACGGCGCATCCTCCGCTCGTCCTCCGAGCGTATAAATACGCGTGCGTCACCCCTGCGGCGCAGTGGTGAAACCAAACCGTCCCCGCTCAAGGGACAAGGTTGTATTCCATGTCAGTGAGAAAAGCTATTTTCTTTATGTGACTGGACATCGATGGCTAAAACCACACCCACCGTCATGATGTTAGCCCAGCACACTACATTCCCGAAAGAATAAGGTGCCATGCCAGAACCTTCCCTTTATGAGTCATGTCATGTCATGTCATGTAGTTTGTAAGTGCCGGAACCTCGGTCTGCTCCGTAATGGGGTTTTCTAGGGAACCTCAGTGGATGCAGGCGTAGTTTAATTTTAATTTATGAAATTCTTTTGCATTTCTTTATATAACATAACCTATTCTGTGCTTCGCCCATAAAGAGAAGAAAAAAAAATAGCCTCGCTCTCGACATGTGACAGTGGCACTGGCGTGAAGCTACACGCGAGTCGACGGATGCCGAGAGTGAGCCGACCCGCACCCGAAACGTCAAAATAAACATTGGAACGACAAAAGGAGCAGCTCGTTAACATAACGACGGCAAGGTCGGCGGTGCACGAACCCGCTGCCGCCGTCGCCGCCGCGTCGCCTCGCAGATCTCATCGCCGCCGACGTACGTGGACACGTCTCGCTGGCCGATCGAGCAACTTCCAGGGTCCATGTGGCTACAAGGAAGTATTATTGCTCATGATTATTGAGCGGCTCGTAGCCTAGTGGCGCGGGGACTGGCCTAGCGTACCAGAGGCCCGGGTTCAATACCAACTTGCACTGTCTTGCTCTTTCAGAGTTCGACAAGTGCATTTCGTCACGAATGCGAGCTGCTCCATGGTTCGGAATCCATGTAAAACTGTAGGTCCCCTTCCCCTACTAGGTGGTAGGGTTTAAGCCCGCCCGGGTTGGTACCATCGCATTGGATGAAAAGATGGTCGAAACGGCACTGAAAAATTGTCCGTGTTTTCCATCCAGTTCAATGTAGCCGTGCTCATAAAGGGAAGGTCCTGGCATGGCACCTAATTCCTTCGGGAATGTGGTGTATTGGGCTAATATCATAACGGTAGTTGTGTGGTATTAGCCATCCATGTCAGGTCGCATAAAAAAAAATCCGCTTCATGCTAACTACGAGAGCGCCATCTGCGACCACAAACCAAAGCGTGAAAAGCTGTTACCAGAGTTTGGTCGACAGATGGCGCCACTTTGCTCCTTCGATGGCGAATGTATTATGCAATGTTGTTCTCGTTCTGCTAAAATCATAACTATCTATTGACAATTCGGGTATGATTTGAGATTGTTCTCGACTGAGGTTCCCCATACGGGGACTTCTAGAATCCGGTGGAGTGTTCTAGAAAGAAGCTCGTAGGGCATGAATCTCTAATGAACAGGTACCAGCAAACAAATAAAACCGTAATGGGACGCCACCAATCTACGCAAGCGTGGACGGCACTGCAGCTGGGACAATTACCTTGGACCAGCGCAGCTTTTCCTAAAGTGTGCGCGGCCGCTAGTCCTCAGGGTCGCCGCCAGGAGTCCCTGAGTAGTCAGAACTTCCATCAGATCCATATGACTAAGGGAGCCATTATGATATTCTGCATACTCAAAAAGTTTGGGAATCCCTGCCTTAGACAAAGAGGAACGGGACGACGCTGTGACTCAAGCAGAATCAGATTTGAGCTCACCGCAAGTTGCGCCGGCCTGTCACGCCTGTCGCAAATGGTTAGGGACACGTGTCTGTGTATCTGTCACCCGGTCTACTTATATCTATATATATCGATGAGCGGCCGACAGAGGTCATATTCATCATCGCACCCTGCAAGGTATTTCGACCAAGATGTGGCGAAAATTAGTATCGCATTATGTGGTTGTCCAGCGAATGAGAGCGCCGCCTGAACACCTTTTCCGCGGACCCTGCATGAGTGAAAAACGCCAAATTATAATCACGTAAAATATGGCGTCGTCTGGCATAACCCACGACAAGGCAAAATAATTACATATATTCAGTCGTGCTGTAACTGAGTTAAACATGATTGTTTTAACTTAAGGGAGATTATATTTTTTACCAACCTAGTAAATGATTTAATTTGTTTAAATTACATTTTATTTATTCAGAATAAACGTTCTATGCAACTAATACAGTTACTAATGGCTGTTCTAAGTGACAATGTATTGAATTAAATAATCAGGTCAGCATCTAATTCTTTAACAGACAAAAATATCTCTCTATGGTCTTGTGAGGATTCCGTACCCAAAGGATGCAAACGTAACCCTATTACTAAGCCTCCGCTGTCCGTCCGTCCGTCCGTCACAGGGCTGTATCTCTATAACCATAATATGTAGGCAGCTGAAATTCTCACAAAGTGTGTACTTATTTTGCCGCTACAACAAATAGGTAAAATAAAAAAAATAAAAAATAAACGGGGCCCCCATACAAAAAACGTGTTTTTTTGTGTAACATTTTGTACGATTGTACGGAACCCTTCGTGCGCGAGTCCGACTCGCACTTGGCCGGTTTTTTTCTGTTTGACTTTCATATGTGAGAACTTCTCGAGTTATTTCCATATAATACCAAGACTGAATTTCCGTAACCAAAGGGTGAAAACGGAACCCTATTACTAAGCCTCCGCCCGTCCGTCCGTCCGTCCGTCCGTCCGTCCGTCCGTCCGTCCGTCCGTCCGTCTGTCACAGGGCTGTATCTCATGAACCGTAATAGGTAGGCAGCTGAAATTTTCACAGAGTATATATTTATTTTGCCGCTATAACAACAAATAGGTAAAATAAAGAAATAATAAATATTAAAGGGTGGTCCCATACAAAACAAGTTATTTTTTTTTGTGTTAAATCTTGTACGATGTTATGGAACCCTTCGTGCGCGAGTCCGACTCGCACTTGGCCGGTTTTTTGGGTTTGCTAAAACAAGACATCAGGTAGGAACCGCTACAGAGATGACCTTCCGAGACGGCAGAGTAGGTGCAATAAATTGATATTTCAACCGCGAGATGTCGGACCCTTGTTAGCCGCGAAATCAATTAGGTACGCTATTTGTCAGGCTGCATCCGTCGCGATCGCATTAAAATCCCATTCAAATCAGACCACAGGCGAGACGGGGAGCGATGAATACATGCATTCAACACGTGACAAGGCGTCTCTTTGTCAGTGAGGCATGTTAAAAACATCAGTGCAACGGTGTGCAACGGAGAGCACCGGCCTGCACTTATACCGACTGATTTTAAAGATAAATCCCTGAAGTAGATAACGTAAGATGAAGTAGCATAGAACAAAAAACCGGCCAAGTGCGAGTCGGACCCGCACACGAAGGGTTCCGTACCATCGTACATGATTTTAACACCAAAAAATTGTTTTTTTCAACCACGTTTTTTGTATGGAAGCCCACTTTAATTTTTATTATTTTGTAATTTTACCTATTTGTTTACCTGTTTGTATTACGGTTCATGAGATACAACCCTGTGCCAAAAGGACGGACGGTCAGCGGAGGCTTAATAATAGTGTTCCGTTGGCACCCTTTGGGTACGGAACCCTAACAATGACCAAATCATTCCTGCCACGGAGAAAAATTAGAACCGGTCAAGCGTGAACGTGTTCTCCCGTCACTGCTGTAGATAAACATGAGTCATGTTGCAATTTCATGCACAATTAGCGTTTCAGAAATCTAGCTTTTTACCAAGTACAAGAGTGTGCCTATTTGCATTAATTATTTCAGAATTTTCAAACAACCCTAATGGTAGTTTCAAAATCGGGACAAAATGCGTGTCAGACCATAAGGGTCCCTTTATTCGCTTTTTGCGACGGCACATTTAAAAAAACTAGGTTTTTTCATTTAAAAAGCGTCACTATCATCATTTCCTCGATATTGTTCTGAAAATAAATGGTTCCAAATTTTGCTAATCAAATTAAGTCGTAACATATATCACAATAACATAACCTAGAGTATTTCATTTCAAATGTACTTGTGCCGGTCAGTTGCAACAAAATTAGTTTCAAGACAAAAGCTCTGATTCCTGATCCTCCAAACCTTATTGTAACTGCATCATTGAGTAAATCTTTCATCTAAAAACTTAACAGGAAGGACAGTTCTAAGTGAGGTTTCTAAGGTGAGGTCGCTCGTGCGACACCTAAAATAAGTTTTGTGTTTATTTCCCTATTAACTTATTCTGTGGTTAAACCACTAAATCCATGCACCAGTATCTTGACGCGCGTGCACAATGTGGTGACTCCGAGGGTACGGTCGGCAGTAAACAACGATTTGCATATCGCCGGCCGAGCTTTCCCTCGGAGGCATTATTTTTATGCATTCACCCTTCTGATACGTGCTTAATCACCCCGGGTCTCCGGCACGGACATAACTGGCCCCGCAGCCTTTGCGGGGGACACTGAGCCCTATCCGTCAGGGGATAAAGGTGGGTTCGGCTTGCGATGGGACGACCAGCCGTGAGGTGCGGATTGGGGGTGGTACAGAAACACAAACACGCAACGAAGTAGCAGTTGGTGCACTGAAACAGTTCCGTGGCTTAGAAAATTTGTTTAAGATTCTCCTATATCATATAGGCCAAGCTAGGACAGACGCAGCTTGAAGCAAAGCACTTTTAAGAAACATACAGAACGTTAAGATCTCAATGAGAACTCAGAAATAGCACACGGGATGGCGATATTAGGACAAGAGCAGATAATGGAAAGATTTCATTAAACACTGGGAAAGAGCGCAGAGAATGACGAGATTTTATCGAGCACTTAGGACGAGAACAGATAACGGGAAGATCTCATTGGACACTGAGAAAGAGCGCAGAGAACGACGATATTTAATTGAGCACTTAGGACGAGAACAGATACGGGAAGATCTCATTAGACACTGAGAAAGAGCGCAGAGAATGACGAGATTTAATCGAGCACTTAGGACGAGAGCAGATAACGGAAAGATCTCATTAAACACTGAGAAAGAGCGCAGAGAACGACGAGATTTAATCGAGCACTTAGGACGAGAGCAGATACCGGGAACATCTCATTAGACACTGAGAAAGAGCGCGGATAACGAGTTGATTTAATTAATAACCTAATACGAGAGCAGACAACGACGAGATCTCGTTAAACAATGAGAAATAGCGCAGAGAACGAGGAGATTCCATCGAGACTTAGGACGAGAGCAGATAACGAGAGAGATTATTAAATACTGAGAAAAAGCTTAGAAAAATGAGAAGATTTAATTGCTAACCTAAAACGAGAGCAGATAACGAGGAGATCTCGTTAAACAATGAGAAAGAGCGCAGAAAACGAGGAGATTCAATCTAGACTTAGGACGAAAGCAGATAACAGGAGACCTCATTAAATACTGAGCAAGAGCTTAGAAAACGAGAAGATTCAATTGATAACTTAAAACGAGAGCAATACACGTCTTATGCGTTTTTGGTGATAATTGATTTAAAAAACCAAAACTAAGGCAATCCGAACAAATACCGGATAATTGGATGAAAGCGGCGATACAAACATTGTCGCCGTGTACATTTCAATAGAAAAAAAACTACCGATCCCGTGACCACTCCGCCACGCGAGGCAGACGCGCTGTTAGCTTGATGGCCGATTACAACTATGAAATATTGAACGTGTTTCATTAGCTAATACCTGCGTACTGCGCGAAGGGGGGGAGGGGGCGGGGGTTGAGAATGCATTTTACATTTTGTCGACGAGGGCGGGAAAGCAGGGGTGGTGTTAGGCCGATGACTTACCAAAAACAGGAACAGACAGCGCGAGTTTCTACAATTGTCTTGATGTACGAACCGATTAAACCGAACGAACGATTAAAAATCTTATGCTAGATTAAATAATTAAAAAAACATGTAAAAAAAATTATACCTCCGCTAAGTACAATCGGAGACAATCCAAAGTATACCCTTCAGGTTTGAAGTAAAATAATATTATGATAAACATTTTCCTTCCATTGTGATTTCGGTGGGATTGATTTACATTACCGTAGTAGACTCGGCTAGCGTCGACTAAAGAATTATTACATAGAAAAAAACTGTGGCCCAATATTTGACATGTTAAAATAATCACCCCAGGTTGTAGGTACTTTGGGGGACTTCAGTTCACCGATCCTATAGATGAAGGATACCCAAACGGCCTAGAGAATCGGTTCGTTCTCATTTTAATAATGTGGACAGTGAATGGGTTCCGCGTTGAGCGAAGGTAGACGCTATTTGGACACATTTCCCAAGAGCGAATATGTCAATGTTGACACCGCCTAGCGTCTTCTGGTTAGTCTCAGTCACGACTACATCTCGACACGAGACTCTAATTGCGACCGATCAACACTATTGGCTGTGTTGGCTTCATCAAAACTGTGCCAAGAGTAAAAGTGAGCGTTAGGTACGCGGTGCACGCGTATGAGCCTGTACCTAAATACATTAGGTGCTACTAGGCCTAGGTTCTACTTCGAACCCCCTCCTTATAGACTAGCAGGTCACGACAAAAATGGTAACGATAACGTAAATGGCTAAAACTGCGTTCACGGGATAAAGACCAACCCTCCAAAGCTAAATGTGTCGCTCTGCATGCACCTAGTGGTTGCGTTACCTAGATAAGGCGCCTGAAAAAGTAGTTATCGTGACAAAAAAATATATGATAAGGTTATCATCTGCAAATAACGAAGCATGAAAGTATCACTCACAAGTTAATACTAAAACTAAAACAAATCTTTGGTTACATCTCGTAGTTATAGGCGATTTATGTCGATCGATAAAATATATGATAAGGTTATCATCTGCAAATAACGAAGCATGAAAGTATCACTCACAAGTTAATACTAAAACTAAAACAAATCTTTGGTTACATCTCGTAGTTATAGGCGATTTATGTCGATCGATAAAATATATGATAAGGTTATCATCTGCAAATAACGAAGCATGAAAGTATCACTCACAAGTTAATACTAAAACTAAAACAAATCTTTGGTTACATCTCGTAGTTATAGGCGATTTATGTCGATCGATAAAATATATGATAAGGTTATCATCTGCAAATAACGAAGCATGAAAGTATCACTCACAAGTTAATACTAAAACTAAAACAAATCTTTGGTTACATCTCGTAGTTATAGGCGATTTATGTTTATTTAGACTTTCACTATTGTTACACATTATTAAAATGTTTCCGGATAGACAGTGTTATACATCGCTTACTAGTTTAAGTCGACGTTTCGTCCACCGCATTGTGGACTTTTGTGTATATTTTACCTATTTAATGAAATAGCGGCAAAATAAATACACACTCGTGTGAAAATTTCAGCTGCCAACCTATTACGGTTCATGAAATACAGCCCTGTTACAGACGGATGGACGGACGGACAGCGGAGGCTTAGTAATACGGTTCCTTTCGCACTCTTTGGGTACGGAACCCTAAAAAAAATCGAAAAAAAATATTCTCCGTAATTATTATTCACCCTCCTCCTGTGCAAAATACTCATGCGCATAAACACCTGTTCGCGTGGAATGTGTCACCAAATTCTACACAAACACAGGTGTTTTGAGACGGCAGGCCGTCACATGTTCCCAGCTTCATCGACAACAACACGAGCGTGACACTTTTATTTATTGATTCGTGAAGGATTCCATCATGCTTGATTCACCCATTTAAGGTGGCCCTTCCCGAAGGGACTAACTCGTTCGCGAGCACGGAACAAAACCGTCCTATTGTGCTCTGGGGACCTTCTCTGTTTTAAAGACAAAAACAGGCTCCGTGATGAAGAGGATGCAACATGTCCACAAAGCAGACAACGCGCATAATGTTTGATTTGGTAAGATTTCCAAACATTTTAATTACAAAACGACTTATAGCTAAAATTAAATCATGACCGCTGTAGTCAAAAATAAAACAAAAAATATCTTGATTATAAATCTTCATGAAACAAGCTATGTCTCATGACTAAACCTTTTTAAGATGTTCTTGTTTTATCGTTGAGTAATCCATATCCAAAGTTATTGTATAAAACGCGCGAAAAAAACTAACTTTCAGGCCTTATAACTCGCAAACCAAACACGATTTTACATGGCCAATGGTCATCAGACATCTAGTTTAATCAAATAAAGCAGTTTTGAATATAATTTTCGATCTCTAACAAGAAATATGCACATGATCTTCAATCCACGTTTGTATCGGGAATTGAGCCGGAAGAAGGCTTAAATGTAAACTTGTGGAGTAGGAATGGGAATGCATTTCTCTTTGGAGCCGGAGTGACCCATCACTAGCTCCCCCCACCAGCGTTCGCCTGACTTCTATCGGTACTCCATACGTCCATCGCCAATATCTGCATCGCCGACATATGCATCGCCAATATCTCCGTCGCCGGCGAGGCACGTGCGGTCCTCCGCGCAGCAGATGCGTCACGGATTTTTTTATTTATTTGTGCAATTCATTACGGGAGGAGGGACTTTAGAAGAATTCCAAATTATGGGTATACAGCCGGTGGCGAAATTGGTAGACGCAATACCCGCGAATGGTATGTTTTGCTGGTTCGGGTCCAGCCTTGCAGTATATTCGTAAAGTAGTGGGTTACTGGGCTCTTTCTTCAATTAATGTGTCCTTGCTTCACGGTCGATTATACATACATACATGTCACATTCCTTGGAATAACCGACGTACCTGCTTAGTACGAAAAAGTATATTTACTTAATTTTCAACACGTTCATATTATTTCATATTTCTATATAAACATAAAAATCCATAGACGGGCGATTTATTGTATCCCTGTATTTAATGGTGTGAGCCTGCGATATCGATGTCTTAGCGATTTATCGATAAGTGATTTGTACCTCGTAAAAGAGGCTCTGGCCTTCTGTCTCTATTTATTTATATAGTGCCAATCACATCAAGGCATAGTCCGCCGGTTCAGTTCTCTCGAATGGTGACACGAAAAAAGGCCCCGGACAGATAATGGGGTCGTTTAGAAGCAAAAATCTATAACATTACTCGTATCCCATCGGTTTTCCGAAGCTTAATCCTATAAGGTGAACAAATTGTTTGCTTACTCACGGTAAACCACTGTCCCAGCTTAGAGTCGTTGCGTACATACCTGAAACAAACATTTTAAAATTTAGTACACAAATATATTTTTTTAATATCGAAAATGTTTGCTTGTGGCCGGAGACCATGTAAAACCATGGATTTGTGCACCTCTTTCTTTCATACCAAATACTGAAATGTGCAATAACGCTCCGAACCAATGTGAAACTGTTATAGGGTTACGTCTGCCTGGGTTGCTACCACCGCATCGAATGCAAAGAGGCTAATAAACGCTAACCTTATCTTGCATTGTCCAGAAACCCAAGTCCGCAAATAGATAACACCACTTTCGAGTGTTAGCGTTACGAGAAAACCCCGGAAACACACAAAATTTAAGTACAAGTCGTCGAAAAAAGTTGAGTTTCATATAATATTTCATTATATTTCAAAAAAATCATATCTGATATTTTGCACATTTCAACAACTGACAGTTACGTCCGTACAGAGAATTTTCAGATTCAAGTTAAGTTATCAAAAAAAACTAAAACGTACTTTCGGCTCTCAGTTTAGTTATTTAATCAGCAAAATATCAGAAAAAAAATCCTTATTTGACTGAGTAAACCGGCACGAGCCATTTTTTTTATTTATTTATTTGGTATACGCATAGTAGAAGTATTCACATAAATGTACAAATTAAATTTATGCCTTGTAGTAAGTCCAACAGCAGATCAAAAATACTTGTGCATTGCTACCCAACAAGGTGTGGCCCGTTCTAGAGTAAGGTTAGGTTAGGTTGTATGGAGGATTGTATGAAAGTCGATCACCGTTCGGTTATCCTCTTACAGCTGCATTCAGAGGTGGCGGACTAACTTTAATCTGCCGGACTAAGCCGGTTTTCTATCTCGTACTAAGTTTTGACAGATTCTCTCTGAAAACGACTAATTTATCGTTACGGATTGGAGATATGCCTTCCTCATACAAACGAGTTTCGGTTATCACTCCCGTTCCTTCCTCGCTGCGTACAATCGACGAATTATCATCTCAGTGCGAAAACAAGCACGAAGCACAACGACCACTAATACGCCATCACAGAATACTAAATCTTCAAAACAAAAGATCGCAAGGGAACACATTCCATCAACTAAGTTCTCACAGGGCACCGAACGCGACATTATTCCCGTGGATTTACGACGCGCAATCCCTGCGCGCCGAGCCGAGCGGCCGCGGAGTAGCGAGACGGCGGACCGCGCCCGGGCTCTGCTCAGTAGCAGACACAATGACACACGTTTTATCTCACGTATTGTTGTTTCACGCAGCTAAAACATATGGTGGTGATATAAAAATGTGTTTTAGTTATGCACTAGACAAGCGAATGGTTTTAGGTAAACGCTAATACTAAAAGCTAGGCTCGCGGGGCTGTGCGTGCGGTAATTCTACCTGGATCGTAGAGCGTGGGAAGGTAGTTGCGTTTACAAATGTTCGTTTGCCCGTTCGTTGACCGTAACGCCGTCGAAATTCAAGAACGCTAGTTAGGCGGCCGTTCGGTAATTATATAATTCGCTCATGATCGCGACTCACCGCTGACTTGTATCATGTATTTAAATGACCAGTCTTCTTCCAGAATCTTTAAACCAGTGAAATTTCTTTATTGAATTAATCAAATCCGCGGATCGTTCAGTCTGTGGCGTAGCTTACTAATAGTTTTAATAAATCGAATTAAAATTGAATCACAATGATAACGAATCTAACCGTTGTCTCAAAATTCGAAACTCGAAATTGACTCACGGCACTTGGCTCAGCCAAAGCAAGCGGTGCAGTCAACATATAGTATAGAAACCATTCCCGGGCACAAATCAGATCGCTCCCTCCAGACCGCGCGTCACTTCGTGGTCGGCGCGCTCGCCGCCAATAACGACCTGTCGTAAACTACATAAATGCTAAAACCGCTAAACAACTACGTACTTCCTTATGATCGCCTCTCCCACTTCCTTGTCCCGCTCCTGTCTATCTGGTCCCATTCGCTCGTGCGGAGGGCTTGGAAAGAGACCGCAACAGACTGGAGATTCAGATTGCGGTATCCAGTCTCGGGTGATATCTTGGTGTACAATAGGAAGTCCATTGTACGTGTCGGTCTTTCGAAAGGGCTAGATAAAATGTTAAGATATCTGGGAATGAATTGACATGTTAGTTTGCTTCTTAGGCCGAGATTGGTCCGGATAAGGTATCAGGTACCACAACTAAAAGAAAACTGCTAATCAAAATTAAAATAACCGATATTTAGGACCGAGTGCACTAAAGGACAAAAAATGCTTACTTCAAGATTGAAATTCTGCCGTTTCGACGTTCTCGAGCAGATGTGATATTCTTTTACAAAAATATTAACTATGTTGATAGTCCAGACTTATTAAAACAAATTAATATAAGTATACCCAGAGTCGGTAGCAGAAGGCACGACAACATTTCTTTTCACACAGAATCGTGCTCCACTAATATCGGACAGCACTCACCAATCCACCGAATGTGTAAAACCTGTAATGAATGGAATGACAGAATCGACATTTTCGCCGACACGATATTTTCAGTAAAAAAGTTAAAAAGTTAAAATAAAATAAATTGTTTAATTCTTTCATATGTGATACATTGTTTTGTATTTTAAGTTCACTTAAAACTTGAAGTTTTGTTTCTTGTTAGATCTTTTGTATCTTATAATCTAATAATTTTCCCAGTTACTAATAAACCTAGATCATCAGCTGAATAGTCATTCAATGTTTTGTCCTTTGCATTGATAGGCAGTTTCTAATTCGATAGAAAGGGAGAAAACATTGTATAGCTATTCAGACGATGATCTGGGATTATTAGTAGCAGGGATATTGTTTTAAATAAGCTTTGTCCACTGTATAACTCACCATCATTTTTCACCTAACTCCCTTTCCTACCTCCTCGTACACATCCAATCATATTGGCATGACTTTATTCAGCTTGCCATATAGTAAGTGTGCGTTCACCTTTTTTTTAACAATTCTATGTCGAATGCCGCCTACTACTCAGAATTCAGTTCTTTTGTAGGCTGCAGTTATTTTATTAACTTGTTCACCCATCACATCCAATACTTGTTATTGTTAAATGTCTAATCTTAAGTTAATAATGTTTCTAATCATTTAAATGTCTGTTTGTTTGATGAAATAAAAATACTACTACTATACTATACTACTGTATACGTAGATGTTGATGTTTTTTATTTTTTTATTTTACCTATTTGTTGTTTTAGCGGCAAAATTAATACACACTCTGAAAATTTCAGCTACCTACCTATAACGGTTCATGAGATACAGCCGTGTGGTGTGACTGACAGACGTACGGACGGACAGCGGAGGCTTAGTAATAGCGTTCCGTACCCAAAAGGTGAAAACGGAACCCTAAAAACATTTTGCTTCGACTACCATGGGGCACAGAACACACATATCATAATGCCCATCGAGAACAAGAAAAGCCGTGTAGCGAGTCACGCACCGCGCGCGAGGCGAGATCCGACGGCGGGGGGGCCGTTCCGCGCGGGGGCCGTTCCGCGCAGGCGCGCGCGAGGGTGCAGCCGGCGGCGAGTCGGGAATTAGGCGGCCATTAGCATACTGTCGATGCCAATCTGCCGCCGTTTCTTTATTCCAAATCTTAATTAACGCGTGTGCGCGAGGTGGTAGCCGGAACTCGCGGCGGGGTGGGGCGGCGGCGGCGGCTGTCACGCAGCGCCGACCGCGGGGAGGCTCCGAGTCGGGAGCTACGACTAGGGTTGCCGACTCGCATTAATTGGAAATAAAATAACTAATAATATAATTAATCGCGAATTATAAATAAATAAAGGTCGCAGGTTCGAATCCTGCTTCCGACGAATGTCACGACCAATTCTTTTTCATATTCGTTTCAGAATCTGATGACAATGCTTCAAATGTAGATGTCGCTGAAACTCGAATTAATGAGGATAACGGTAATGTCGTATCCATTAAATACATAAAATGATCAATCGCGAATTGACTCAATCAGTAAAATAACCTCTGTCCTTCACCAAGAAGTACATGGTAGGCCATTGACCTGACCAAAAACGGATCCTCTACAAGGCGCAGATGTGGCCTTGAGTGGAGTATTTGTTCGCATTTTTGGGACGGCTCTCAGCGAAGCACCTGCTTGGCTCCCTGGACCCGATACAGCGTCAGGCGGTGCGTGTCGTCGACGACCCCGAGGTATTCCTGAATTTGGAGACCCTCAAACACCGAAGGTACAGTCATTGAGAATTTCATGTCACTACGTGATTAGGATCTCATGTAAAATGTAGGCTTCTTCCCTACTTACTTGGCCGGTTGGTGCCAACTCTGATTAAGGAGGAAAATTAAATATGTATATCTGTCTTCCATCTAGTTCAATATAGCTGTGCTCAAATAAAGGATAGGTCTTGGCATGGTATCCGGGTCTTTCGGGAACGTGATGTCATGGGATAGTATCATGACATTAGGTGTAATATCAGCCGTCCATATCAAAGTCCCAATGGCAAACTACAAGATAATGTTGCATTTTGGTTATGGTGACAATTTTTCACTGGGCAACATTATCGGCGTAGACTAGCTAGTTTATCGGACAAGCCGTGCAGTCAAGTTTTTCTATGTAGAGAGATTTGTGACGATGCAACGAGGAAAAACTGGCCAAGTGCGAGTTGGACTCGCACACGAAGGGTTTCGTATCGGTTCTTGTATAAGGCCCCCTTTAATTTTCATTTAGTTTTGTATATTTAGTAGTTTTAGCGGCAGTAAAAATACGCTCTGTGAAATTTTATATACCTAGTCTACATATTACGGTTCATGAGATACAGCCCGCTGACAGACGGACGGACAGCGGAGACACCCGTTGGGTACAGAACCCTAAACATTAAACAATATTTTTTATTTCATACCTGCATATGCTTCGCACAACAATAAACAATACAAACGTAAACACACAATTTCGAGTGCAGGGGAACGGCAGCGCCGAGTTGTTTATTGTAGTTATAGCGGGATGAGCGGTGGATGGGACGGACAGATAAGGGATTGCCCCCCGTGGGACTCGCAGCACATTTGAATATCTCCGGTCCGTCGCACCTGCAGCTCGCCCGCCCAGATCATCGAGCAAGGAAGGGCGCGAGCGGCGACCGCAACTCGTCCGTATAGCAGCGGCAACGTAGCCACATTTTAGTTTCCTGTGCTAAACTAAACACACACAGCCCTATTCAGAGTGGAAGGGCTAAATATAGTGCACCGGACTAAACCGGTTTTTGTATGGTTAGTCCGGTGTTAATCTCGGACTAAGTATTGACAGGTGCTCCTTGAATACGACTTTAACAGGTTTATTCAGAGTGGTCCGACTAACTTTAATCCGCCGGACTAAACCGGTTTTTGTATGGTTAGTCCGGTATTAATCGCGTACTAAATTTTGACCGGTGCTCTCAAAATACGACTCACACTGTTTAGTTTGGCACAGATAAAATGACGACTGAGGTGCGGTTCGCCTGGCCTCCGGGCTCTGTGACAGTTGTGTCAGGGTTTTTCGAGTCTGTGTTTTTTCCCTTGCGATAGGACAGCCGGCCTACTCGTGAGTCACCGAACTGTCTTCGTGGCTGTCATTTCATGTGCATGAAAGTATTGTGAGTCACAGGTGAGAATATCATAAGACCCGCTGATCGTTTTACTCCCCGTGAGGAAGTTAGTGTGTAAAAACACAGGGCTTAGTGAGCATTATTTGTGGCCTTGAGTCTAGTGGGCCTATTGCAAAGTCCGCTTTACTTCGCGAAACAATTTCGTGTGCCCCAAGAAAAGGTCGCGCTTTAGGGCGCCTTTCGACATTAAGGCTGAGATAAATAGTCGTAACAGAAACTAAGACTAACGAAAAGTAGTACTTTGTGACGTCACTTTGCAGTACTTACTTTGAGATTTCGTCCATATCAAATTGTGCCGAAATGACGTCACAAAGTACCACTTTTCGTTAGTCCTAGCGTTTGTTACGACTATTTATCTCAGCCTAAGTGTCACGTGTGCAATCCGAATCTCAGATGCCAGCTAAGTAAGCTTGAGTGAGTGCGATACGTGAAGAGACAAGAGTTCAACGCCAGCAATCAGCCCGCACCTACGGGCGCCGAGTGTTAAGGCCCTGGTACTAGCCAAATCGCAAAGTTAGACGAGGCACCCCAAATTAACTAACTAAGTCTGACCATTATAAGTGTCATTCTTACAATATATGATTCCTTGTCTAATAATCAACCTATTTTCGTTAATGTATGTTACCTTTTTCTATACAAAATACATTGCGGAAACGGTGTCCATTTCCGAACTTTTTTGACTAAATGTAGAAATCTAATAGCAAATGGAATGTTTTGTTTATGCATATATGCTATTTTTGCTTATATCTATTAATCGAATTACTTTCAGATTTCTAATGAGAAAAATCAACTTTTTTTATTTTTATTTTTATTTAAATAAATGATGGAATCAAAAAATATTAACAATCCATTATCAGTCTGGAGTTCTATTTGGATTTTCTGAAGCGTTTCACTACATATTATTACATTTGTTAAAAAGTGCATTTGTATGGCGCGAGTAGTTGGCCAGTCCTAGCGCCTTAAGAGAGTCGGCTACCTAAAAGGATCCGCTAGGTAGGCACGACTTTTCCGGCTGATTGGATCATTCTTTGGGCGCCCATCGGCAGGGTAAGCCACCGCTCGTGCGCCCTCTAAAACACTGGCTGAGATAAATTGTCGTAAGAGAAACTAAGACTAACGAAAAGCAGTACTTTGTGACGTCAATTGGCATTACTTTGAGATTTCGTCCATACAAAACGTGTCAAAATAACGTCACAAAGTACTACTTTGCGTTAGCCTTAGTTTATGTTAAGACTATCTCTGTAGCTGAAATAACTGACAGTCTGTTCGCTTACGAATTCGCCCACTACTGAAGTTCTCGAGTTCCAACAACAATAAGAACAGCAGGTCTATTCCTGGAATTCCGTAATCAGGCATCAGAAAACCGCTTTTACAGCGGTTTTTAAAGCAAATTTTCTCGACATCTCTGACAAGATATATGGGCGTGATCTTCTTTCCCCGTTGTTGAGCGGGATGGCCCACCTTAACACAAAACATGATATCCCCATACATGAAGAATCTAGAGAGGAAAGTAAAGTAGCATTAAGTTAGTGGAATGTGCCTCTCATTATTCTGTATATCCGAATTTTAAATTGACTATACATATTTTGAAACCGGCACAACATTTTTTCAATTGTTCCCCACGTTATTATGTTCGACTTTACGGCAACTTCCTTTAAGGTGGCCCAACCCGGCGGGACTAACTCATTCGCGGGCACTGTACAAAAACGTGCTTTTGCGCTCTGGGACCTTCTCTGTTTCCAAGAAAAAGACAGACTCCGTGATGAGGAAGATGCAACATGTTCACAAACAAGATAATGTGCATAGTGTATGATTTGGTAAGATTTACGAAAATTTTGATTTCAAAACGACTTATAGCTAAAAGTAAACCACGACCGCTGTAGTCAAAAATCTGACAAAAACCAAATAGTTTATAAATCTTGATTAAATAAGCTATGTCTGATGACTAATCTTTTTAAGATTTTCTTACTTTATTATTGCGTAATAAACCACCAAAGTTATTGTATAAAACGCGCGAAAAATGCGATCTTTCGGACCTTATAACTTAGAAACCAAACACAATTTTACAATGCCAACGGTCATCAGACATCTAGTTCGATCAAATAAAGCTCTTTTGAGCAAAATTTGGGATCTCTGATAAGAAATATGGGCGTGATCTTCATTCCCCGTTTTTATGGGGAGTTGAGCGGGTTGGGCCACCTTAAACGCCCGCGGACGCAATACCGCAATATCGGCGTCAAAGCAAATATTTCCGAGAGGCATTCTATAAGCACGTGTTGTGCAACCGATCGCCTCTCGCCCGCGCACGTCGCACACTCACGGTTTAGACCGAGAGGGGCCGGCGCAGCCGTGAAATCCTACACCGGCGACAACGCCGACCGCGTTGGGGCAGGTCCGAGTTTAACGCGCTGGGAGCTCGTCACGCATTCGTGCACATCACTTTTAGACGTTCTGACAACTCATTAGCATTGTATTATTTAGTTTCAACGTTAATGAGTTACAGAAATTTTACAAGTCACATTGTGTCATGTAGGCAATATACAGGTTCTTGATGAACGTACTGTCGAAACGTTTACCAGGCATTCCTTGGCATATTAGGAGCCAAAAAGGCCGAAAACATTTTGCTGAACGGTTAAAAAAATATCCATACTAAAATTGTAAACAATATTCAAACCACAAAACTCTCCTATGCAAACGTTTCGATGGTCGTACTGGCAATGTCGCTTCAGCTGCTTTGAGATCACGCGGGCGCTGCTAGATTGGGGCATCTATTACGTTTCAGTGCGAAAGGATAAAATATATCTCTTATTCATTCATCCTGCGTCGGTTCACACTTCCGAGGTTTTTTCAAACGAGAACTAAATTAACTAGTGCCTCTCTGAGCTGCAGACCTCGCGGGTCTGTCTTTGCCATAGATTAGCATTGTATAAGGGGTATCGATAGGCAACTTCACAAATTGTCTGGGCATCGCTAGAGCCGCCCCCAGCGGTTGGGTCACCAACGAATTCTAGAATACATGTAAGCCGTGCACGAACCGAGTTCCACCGCGCGTAGCGCCGCTTTACGATCGCACGCGGAGGCGATTGTTCGCTCGGCGCGGTTAGAATACCGACGTTTTTGTCTACCCGTGCAGCCCTACAACCACCTACTAACGTAGCTTAAGGGGAATGACCAACAGAAGCCTGAGTCCGCTAATAAATAACTCTACTGAGTCCGCTTATAAATAACTCCACTTTCGAGAGTTAGCGCTATGAGATAACAAAAAAATTTGTACAATTTTGTGTGATTCTCATAACTAGCGGACTCAGTAAGCCTCGGACTCGCACACGAAGCGTTCCGTACCATCCGTAAAAAATGTAACTAAAAAAATCAGGTTTTTTGTATGGGCGCCCGCTTTAATTTTTGTTATTTTTTAATTTTACATATTTGTTGTTACAGCGGCAAAACAAAATACGCACTCTGTGAAAATTTCGGCTGCCTACCTATAACAGTTCATTAGATGAAGCCCTGTGACGGACGGACGGACGGACGGACGGACAGCGGAGGCTTAGTAATAGGGTTCCGTTTTCACCCTTTCGGTACGGAACGCTAATAAACAATAAAATGCATTGATGTTAAGTACCTAAACTCAAATAAATAGGAAAGGTGGTTTTCAAAGAATTTGCACACTATGTTTGTACGGGAATAAACAAATGCTTACAGATCAGCAAAATTCCAACAGCTGTTCTCTACTTTCGTTTGGACTGCAGTTTCCCCTTAACAGTTCGCAGGGGCGCGCATTACTTTTTGCATGCTCTTCGAGTAGTTGTTTTATGCACGGGAAGCCAAGCGACCTATGTTACTTCTAGCAATATAATGCAGGGCTCCCAGGGAAAAACTTGCGTCATAAAAACAGACTGTAAAATAGATAAAGTAGTTCATAAACACAATCATTATTATGAACTTCGAAAACACGCTCCATCGCGATCACAATTAATTATATCCTCTCTCGTTTCGTCCGATTCCATTTTCTTTAAATCAATGTAAAAGAACTTAGTTGGAACAATCGTCGTGAAGCGAGAGACCTTATTTTCCTCCGCACTAGTACTAAACTGACGACAAGAAAATTCGTCGGGAGTCAAAATGCAAATCCATTTTTATTCTTATAGCTAACAAAATTAATATTACATTATCCCATTTAATGCAACAACTTACAGAAAGTGTATCAATATAATAGATTGAGAGCAGCCTCAACAATAAAGCCACTCTGACGAACACCTAAAAACAAATAATGCTAACTACAATTAGAATGTACAGAGCCCTCGTCATTATTAAGAAATTGTATCAACTAAAAATCGTAGAACCATAGAATCCGTAGAACCTTAAAAACCCTAATCATTTCGTATTACAATAAACATAGCAAGAAAAAAAAAACTGACAGATGCGAGCCGCCACCGTATCGTACCCATCCTCCATGATCGTACCGTGATAGAGTTATCCCCAATTGCACGAAGAGACGGCCGAGTTAATCAATGTTCAAACACGTCACTTTTAGTAAACCGCATGGAGTTCCTTCCTGTCCATACAAAGTGACGCGTTTAATCATACGTCGACGTTGATTTTTATTTTTTGTCGTTTCGTGCACTCGGCCCTTAGTAACACCGGTGACAGGTGACGCACATGTCTATCCCAACAATAAGCAGCCTGAGGATGAACCACAAAAACTTTCCAACTTCAAACCCTCGTCTGAAAGTCATGTTCGGATCGAGGAGTTCCGCGCCGTGCAGAGGCGCCGCCACAGCGTGACGATACCAGTTCGTAGGCCAGTGGCAGCTCATTCCAATCGGGATGTTAATGTCATTTTTAAATTCAGCGAGCACGGAAGCATCAGAAACATCAGAAACATGAAGCATCAGAATCAGTCGGTATGGGGCCGGCGCGGCCACTCTTATAAGGCCACATAAAAAGGTGGCAGCGCTGGCGAATTCGCTTGCTACTGATTTTCTCGAACGTAAGAACTTCATAGACGCTATTTATCGAATTCGTAAGTGAACTAACTACAGTTAGTTCTACGCTACTCTGCTGCCGCGCCACACGAATTAATTTCTACTCCAATCCTTCCATGCTCGCTGCTATAACTAGACTAGACGAATACGTCTATGAACTTGACGACCAAATAGTCGACTGTCTAATTGTGCCTTCATCGGTTGTCTTCTTCCATGTTATTGGATCAATTGGTACCATAGTATTAGAGAATGCTCGTTTATAATTAAGAATGCGTCTATTATCCCCTATCTGTATTTTCTATGTATGTTTGAGTGAGAGTGTTGATGAAACTAAAAAAAAAAAAAAAAATTTGGAACGTTGACTTCTCCGTGTAATTTTTTTCGGAAATGAAAAACTTTTCCTGACATGTCAGCTTTTTTAGGGTCTCGTGTGGATTTTTTCGTAATGTCGGGATTTTAGACGAGCCAATTTCTTTCAGGCCGTCGAGTCATCGAAACCCGACGCCGGCGGCCCAGGCGCGGCGGCGGCGCGTCCTTCACGCGTCGCGCCCACGTTCCCACGCCCCACATCGGCGCGTCTGCCGGCGGCGCCCTCCCCCCCCCCCCCCCCCGCCCTCCCGGCCCGTTCCGATCGCCGCGCGCGCTAATTGCGAGACGCCCCGCGTCCCTGAGGATCTTCGGGGCCACGGGGGATCCTGAAGGGCACGACTTCTTCATCGAGTTGTTTATAATAAGGGGCTGTTGCCCAACAATTTCGTAGAAATAAAATAAATTAATTACAATCACCGCTTCTCTTCATGGAAGATATAGCCGAGACCAAAATCGTAATATTTTCCAGTCCCACCCTCCATAGCAATAACTGCAGCCTGGTTCTCAGTCAAGAATAAACGGTGCCGGAAGCCAGCCACTCGCTTCCGGATAACAACGGCAAAATTGTCCACCCTCGCCTCTGTGAACATACCCGAGGCGCTGCAGTACCTGGGCAGTCTAAGCAGATAGCGAAAATGATAGGGTAATGCAAATGCAGAGACAACTTTAGTTACCAGGTTTATTGAAGATAGCTGAGGTTCCCGACTCAGCTGGGGTCAATTTAGTTTTGAACAATCACCCGAGCGAAGCCAGGCAAAATAAGCACCCGCCCCCCGACTAGCGAAAACCATGCTGGAACTAGTTTTCTCATTTTGTGAGGAAGAATTTATGCCAGCATGAAGAATATAAATAGGTTATCTATCTCGTCGTAAAGCTCATGAGTGGTGATATTTTCATTGCGATAGGATGTAAAATAGATAGGGCCGCCCAATCGTTAACGATTTGTCTTAAAATGTCCAAATATACCTTCGTCAAATAGAAGGAATTCAACGGTTTCTCCACTCTATCGTGCAAAAAAAGGCACGTTGAAAATAGGAAAAAGAATTAAAGATTCCGACAAATTGAGATTCGAATCGAATCGAATTGGAGAGAAGTCGGTTAAAAAGAAGAATGGCTAGTAGTACCTTTACGCGTCAAATATGTTTGAGAATATTTTCGAAAATGTTTCAGTTTTAATCACGTACATCGCTTCAATTGACCAATGACGACCGATTGGACAAACACCCCGTGACCGACGATATAACAGACAGAGTCAACAGTCAAAAGTTCCGATATTTGTTCGATGTTAACTGTTTACGAATATTCATGTATATTGTATGTTTAGCACCGTTGTCTTATGCACTTCCCCGTAAATATTACAGCGTCGGATCAATAATCAAGATACAACGTGATGGCGGCGCTACAATATTGACCAAGTATGTCGTTGAAGCAACCGATACAGCTCGTTCAGTGACGAAATCGATCACTATGCAATTTTCTTGTTTTTATTCTGGCAATTACATGTTGCTGTTTTTTTCTCACACTATCTAGTCTAAAGCTTCACCGCGTTTCGGTGTCGTTCGTTCCCGATTTGCGCCAATCCGACTCGATAAACAAGGATAGGTTGATCCGTTAAAGTAAATCTGATAATAAAGAATGATACTGATATCGTACAGGATGTTCGCTCAGCTCCCTTGGTGTGTTCTATCGCCTGTTCCACTGCCCAAAGTGATTACACCCACCCATTTCCACTTCAGAACGACGCGTGCCGAACGGGGAAAGCATCTTTTACAGTCGGGTCTACATTCCATGCATACGAATCGAATAGGCCGATTGTACATTTCTCGTACTCGAGAAAGCACTCCCTGCCTCTATATTTCGTGAAGGGGAAAAGTTTTTGCCAAACAGGCAAGGCTCCCATCGCTGTTTTAAACACTGATTGAGGTCTGTGTCGCGCGTCCTGTATAAAAATAGGAGCAGGAGGTTTATAGGGACCTCGGGGACGCCAGAAAAGCAAAGCTTTCGACTGGACCCTCTCATCTCTCCATTCCGTGATGACACGGTTGGATAGGGAGACAGCTCTCACACAGTATAGGCAAGAGGAGCAGTATATTGTCTACATACAAAAACCAGAAACGCCGCTTCTACCCACGCGTCACGAAATGTCGGTTCGTCTCGATACAAGCGACGGTATGCATTCAGTCGCGAGTGATCGTCAGCCCGTACGATCGGCGGCGCTTGGCCCCAGTTTCAAAGACCCGGCAGAGACGTCATACTGCACCTCTTATCTACGGTTGCCATCTCTAAATTTGGCAACCAGGACAAGACGTGAAAATACGCGTTAAAACCCCGGATTTTAGGGCCCAGAAACCGGACATGTCAACAGGTTTTTTAAACAGTCGGTCAATTTGAAAACCCGGACTACAAATGAAGCCCCGGATGCCCTCTAAACTAGGGCAAATCCGGGGAAACCCGGATGGATGGCAACCATACTCTTATCTATGCTGTGGTTATAACCAGTGCGGTCGGCAGTGTAGCGCCGCCGCGATGGGTGGTACACGGGGCACGCAGACAGGCGGCCGCCATGTGCGAGGCCGCCCCGCGCCGCGCCTCCGCCATGCACAGCTCAACAAGTGGCCACTGAGAGATTGATGCGCTCGACGCGATGCGGAGGGGCTCCGCTATGGCTGGCCGAACCGCTCCGCGGCCGCCTGAACGCACTTGGGCGTCGTTGCACACAATTTTAGAAGAGATAGACGACGTTCATATCGTTGGAAACTTTTTGCAATGAGTAGTTTTAAGGCGGCCCAACCCGGCGGGACTAACTCAATCGCGGCCACGGTACAAAACCGTGCTGTTGCGCTCTGGGACCTTCTCTGTTTCAAAGAAAAAGACAGGCTCCGTGATGAGGAAGATGCAACATGTCCATAAAAAAGGCAATGTGCATAGTGTATGATTTGGTACGATTTACGAAAATTTTAATTACTAAACGACTTATAGCTAAAAGTAAACCACGACCGCTGTATTAAAAAATCTAACAAAAACCAAATAGATTATAAATCTTGATTAAATAAGCTATGTCTGATGACTAATCTTTTTAAGATGTTCTTACTTTATCATTGCGTAATCTACCTCCAAAGTTATTGTATAAAACGCGCAAAAAATCCGAACTTTCGGACCATATAACTTAGAAACAAAACACAATTTTACAATGCCAACGGTCATCAGACATCTAGTTCGATCAAATAAAGCTATTTTGAGCAAAATTTGGGATCTCTGACAAGTAATATGTGCGTGATCTTCTTTCCCCGTTTGTATGGGGATTTGAGCGGGATGAGCCACCTTAACTTTTTAATACATTTTTTATTTTATTCGGGAAATATAAAGTTATTACAAACACATAATACAAACCCATGAAACCATTAAAATTTCTAGATAAAAATAACATATAATTTCAAACATGACATCTAAAATAGAAAAAAATAAAAACGAATTGAACAATACTTATAAACAGCGATGGATACAATAAGTCTATGTCTCTTACCATTCATGATTTATTATAAGAAATAGTTAACCGAAGCGACTAACAATAGCAATAATTTTTAGGATTTCTTAAAACACAGACCTACTAGCTTATCGAACCGAAGCAGTTTCTACCTTCGAGGAAAATTACAATCCCAGGTCTGATTCGAGGTGCAAAGTTTGGAACAAATTACACTTCCGATCAAAGGCAAAGCTGAAAGGGCAAAACAACTTTTGGCAAAACAATTACAGGACTGTCATGACATACATAATTTGTTGAAATTGGTTTATATCTCGATGTAAAGAACTCTAACAAACGTTTCAGGAAGATTATATTTCCACACTGTGGATTTATATTTCGTATCGGAGATGTATAATTTTTTTATGTAACTGAACATGAATGGTTAATACTACACCTACTGCAATGACATAAGCCCAATACACCACATTTCTGAAGGAATTGAGGTGGGCCCGTAAGCATCAGAAAATTTCACCTCCCATACAAACGTAGTTTACTAATAATTTAAAAACCACTGTTCCAATTTGCTTGATATTTGGTATCTAAAATCAAGCAACAAATATCTGTTTCTGTATATCTTTGTTTTTTTGGTAAACGTATCCCGACAATGATTAGTAAACTAAGTTTGTTTGGGGAGCATAACTTACAGGCCATTCTTAACAAGCAGGGCTACATTGAACTGATATTATATGATTGGATTTGCCTTCTTTCTATGCCAGAAGTCATGGGTTCGATTCTCGCCCGTTCGTGCACAACTTTTTTATCTTTCCGAGCTGGATATGTGCACTTCGTCACGAATGCGAGCTGTTCCATAGTTATGAGTCCATGTAAAACTGTAGGTCCCGTTCGGGTTGGTACCATAAGCTATGGACGTAATGATGGTAAAAGCAGCAATAAAAAATTGCTCGTAAAGGGAAGGTTCTGGCATGGCACCTAATTCCTTCGGGAATGTGATGTATTCGGCTAATATCATGACGGTGGGTGTTGTATTACCCATATTAGTGGTATTTTTGTCCATACATTATTTATTATTTTTACTACCTATACATTATTGGTTACTTACCAACCTGCTTAATTATCCGAGGGGCGAGCAGTGGGGTTATATAGATGCTAGAAGTCGGAGAAAAGCTTTCGTTTGGACTTTAACCCGAGCGAAGTCGCAGGCATCTACTAGCATCTCGTACACGGAATAGTGCACCGGAATCCACAACTGACATCACCTCACGTAAAGACCATTGCGTAAGCTCCTTCAGATCACAACGGCAACTAGTCATCCGTAGATTTATTTATTTATGTATTTATTTATTTATTTAGCAATATTACGTAATGAAATTGTACAGCACTTCAGTGGCTTCTGAAAACAATGGTATAAGACTTTATTTATTTATTTATTTGGAAAAGCCAACAGATACAGACATGATTAACATATAAAAGACAATTGAATACTAATTTACTAGGTATGTACCCAGCACCGCATTTCACATGTAATATAAAAAAAATTAAAGGGCTATTATTTATTATTAACACGGACAATTTTTCATTGCCGCTTCGAACATCTTTTCATCCAATGAGATGGTACCAACCCGGGCAGGCTTAAACCCTACCACCTTGTAGGGGAAGGGGACCCACAGTTTAACATGGATTCCGAACCATGGAGCAGCTCGCAACTTGTGGTTGCGCTGTCAGCTTTTATGTCCATTCATAGCTCCTAGACAAGGCTACTGCCCGTTTTCCAGGAAGCAATATCCCGGATATCCAGATGTCGGAAATTAAGGCGCTAGGACTAGCCAACTACTCGCGCCATACAAATACACCTTTTAACAAATGTAATAATATGTAGTGAAACGTGTCAGCAAATCCAAATAGAACTCCAGACTGATAATGGATTGTTAATATTTTTTGATTCCATATTCCATATGAAAAAAGTTCATTTTTCTCATTAGAAATCTGAAAGTAATTCGATTTCTAGATATAAACATAAACAGCATATATGCATAAACAAAAAAATCCATTTGCTTTTAGATTTCTACATTTAGTCAAAAAAGTTCGGAAATGGACACCGTTTCCGCAATGTATTTTGAATAGAAAAATGAAACATACATTAACGAAAATAGGTTGATTCTTAGACAAGGAATCATATATTGTAAGAATGATACTTCTAATCGTCAGACTTAGTTAGTTAACTTGGGGTGCCTCGTCTAACTTTGCGATTTGGCTAGTACCAGAGCCTTAAGACGGAAGGATTAACTACGGCTCGCAGCCGAGATCAATCACACCAAGGATCCAAACCAGGCATCATGTTACAAACCAAGGCCCGTTTGTCTGGTGGAGCGGATTTCGACGCGAGAATTAGATCAAGTGGCGGAGCAACGGGAGCACAAACAAATCGATAAACTATCGTTCTCATATGAAAGTTGTTAAATTTATCGATTTTTGCGATTTTTTTTTATTTAAATAAGCAAAGGCAACTGCAACCTAGATCATTTTGCATTAGTGTGAGGCCTTTAAATTTATTCTAAGTATATATATATGTGGTAAAACAAAATGATGGGATTACAATAAGAAGCCTACAAATATGCTGTAGTTTAATTATTTTTGATGATATCCTTATTATAGCTGGAGATTACCGATAATTCAAAATGTGCTAGCAATACCGTAGTATTTAATAAATGTTCGCAGGCAAAGAGTGAGTACCTAATCACCAACAATTTAGCTTGATTTATAAAGACAACATTTTACATCAAATTCTGAGTAAAATGTAGCAAAATTAGTACATCATGTAGTGGGTCGCGATATAAATACCGTTGTCAAACGTCAAACAAGATCGATATAAAATAAATGTGCTCCCATTAATCGATAAAAAAAACATTATCTCGAGTTTTGTCTATGCCATCGGTAAGTTTAATCGTTGACATATGATATAACTACCGATGTTTGTGCTCATAACTGTCGGCGAAATATTCTCCATTCGTCAATTCTTCATCTATTGAACGGATGAATTCACGAAAGTGTGTACAGCTAATGGAGGAAAAAAACCGGCCAAGTGCGAGTCGGACTCGCATACGAAGGGTTCCGTACCATCGTAAAAAAAAAACAAAAAATCACGTTTTTTGTATGGGAGCCCCCTTTAATTTTAATTATTTTTTAATCTTACCTATTTGTTGTTGTAGCGGCAAAATAAATACACACTCTGTGAAAATTTCAGCTGTCTACCTGTTACGGTTACTGAGATACAGCCCTGTGACAGACGGACAGACGGACGGACGGACGGACGGACGGACGGACGGACGGACAGCGGAGGCTTAGTAATAGGGTTCCATTTTCACCCTTTGGGTACGGAACCCTAATAAACGAAGATACGAACACGGTTAAGGCGCTAGGACTAGCCAACTACTCGCGCCATACAAATGCACTTTTTAACAAATGTAATAATATGTAGTGAAACGCTTCAGCAAATCCAAATAGAACTCCAGACTGATAATGGATTGTTAATATTTTTTTATTCCATCATTTATTTAAATAATAATAAAAATAAAAAAGTTGATTTTTCTCATTAGAAATCTGAAAGTCATTCGATTTCTAGATATAAGCAAAAACAGCATATATGCATAAACAAAAAATTCCATTTGCTTTTAGATTTCTACATTTAGTCAAAAAAGTTCGGAAATGGACACCGTTTCCGCAATGTATTTTGTATAGAAAAAGGAAACATACATTAACGAAAATCATTCGATTCCTAGACAAGGAATCATATATTGTAAGAATGACACTTATAATCGTCAGACTTAGTTAGTTTACTTGGGGTGCCTCGTCTAACTTTGCGATTTGGCTAGTACCAGGGCCTTAAGATAAGATTTCCGTTGCCGACTGCTCTACTGGCTAGCTAGAGCAAAAACATCGTATCTAAATTGCCGATCAATGAATGAGCCATTCAGCGAAATGTAATAAAGCGAAATTGCGTGCTTCTTGCCGATCTCGGATTCCTTTCTACACTCCGTTCGTTATAAAAGCAAGTATAATTTTAAAATACGACATTTTGCTCCTATTACGATCGCAGGAAGGTTCTTTATTACTCAAACACATTGCAGAATTTCCCAGACGCACGAGGCGACCCGAAAAGAGACGCAAAGCCCTTATGCCGTTCGGAGCAAGGGTTCTTTCGTCCCACAATGCATCTCCCGAGTCCGGTTTCCATGCGCGTATGCGCATTGCATATGAATTAATTATTGGGTGTTCTTGCGCATTGACGAGCGGCCAAGGGCACGTCTGCAGCCGCGGCCGCTGCGGACGCCATCTTGCATCGGTAGGAGGTTACGTTCTAAAGGTCATAGATCTACTTTTTTTTTTATACGACCTGCCATGAATGGCTAATACCACACAACTACCGTTATGATATTAGCCCAGTACACCACATTGCCGAAGGAATTAGGTGCCATGCCAGGACCTTCCCTTTGTAGCACGGCTACATCGAACTGGATGGAAAGCACGGACAATTTTTCATTGCCGCTTCGACCATCTTTTCATCCAATGAGATGGTACCAACCCGGGCGGGCTTAAACCCTACCACCTTGTAGGGGAAGGGGACCTACAGTTTAACATGGATTCCGAACCATGGAGCAGCTCGCAATCGTGACGAAATGCACTTATCGAACTCGGAAAGAGAAAGGCAGTGGTTCATGTCGGAATTGAACCCAGACCTCGGGTCGCTAGGCCAGTCCCTGCGCCACTAGGCTACGAGACGCTCAAATTCGTTCCAGTGTGAGAAAACACGTGAGTGATTAAATCGTCCAATGCTAACTGGTAACTTTCAGTTCACTTGGCAGAATACCCCGTCGTTTAGAATACCCCATCGTTTGACAGCGTGGTACGAAATGCAAATAAGCGTCAGAGCGAATCACTCACGGGCCTGCTCTCACGGGGAGTTAATTTACCATGATGATAACCCTCCAGACGATAGTTTGAGTCTTCAGAAGTGATACAAGTGGTCTAGTTCTTTAAAGTGAAACTGTTCACCGAGCGTTAGTGTGAAATATTATAGTGACGAGGCGACGTGCAATAAAAGTTTGTGTTCGTGAAAAAAAATATGTGTTTGTTATTACTCTTTTAATTAAAGGATTACTGGTGACTTAGATACACGTATCATTCTAATAAAAAAATCACTAAAATTTATTGAGATTTGTTGCCCTTTTGAAAAAAAAACTCAATCGATTGAAATCATTACCAAGAATTTAGTTACCATTATTATGGACTGGTTGGTTCACCAAAGAATGAACCAAATATCACTCTTGGCGACTGAAATGGAATGGATTTGTGTACATTTGTGTGTGTGTTGAGAAATCGATGCAGTTCAAATTTTACGTATAAAAAAAACTGTTCAAAGTGGATTTGTTACGTTTCGAACGTAACCACCACGTTTAATAACCCCCGCCCGTGCGACAACCGCGAGCGGCGATTCCGGTCGGGCAGGGTTGCCCGTGACGGCGGCGCGGTGTCGGCTGCGCCAGCGTGAGTGCACGGTCAACTCGCTATTATGCATCGCAAATGAACCATACAAGCCCAAGTGTTAGCAATGTTACGAGCGTGTTTGCGTTGAGCGATTGAGGAAACTTCGTACGGTTATCGAGTTTGTTTGAAGTATGTATAGAGCTATGCTAAAAAGTACATCTCTGTTAAAAGATTCGATTAAGCTTCATACAAATCTGATCCGTTGGCACCCTTTGGGTACGGAACCTAACTATTACTAAGCTTCCGATGTCCTTCCGTCCGTCCTTCCGGGCTGTATCTCATGAACTGTTATAGGTAGGCAGCTGAAATTTTCACAGAATATGTATTTATTTTGCCGTTGTAACAACAAATAGGCCCATTCAAAAAACGTGATTTTGTGGTGTTAAAACTTGTACGATGGTACGGAACCCTTCGTGTGCGATTCCGACTCGTACTTAGCAGCTTTTTCTGTATGTATCAGGGCTATACCTGTGTCAAATGCTTAGCTTAGTTCAAAAGCAGCTAAAACCACAATTTGTTTGCCACAAACTTGGTGCGGGTTCAGACATTAGATGCAGGTTAAGTAGCTACAACAGTCATTTTAAGGTGGCCCAACCCGGCGGGCGTAACATTCGCGGACACGGTACAAAACCGTGCAGTTGCGCTCTGGGACCTTCTATGTTTCAAAGAATAAGACAGGCTCCGTGATGAGGAAGATGCAACATGGCCACAAAAAAGACAATGTGCATAGTGTATGATTTGGTAAGATTTATTAAAAATTTTAATTACAAAACGACTAGCTAAAAGTAAACCACGACCGCTGTAGTCAAAAATCTAACAAAAACCAAATAGATCATAAATCTTGATTAAATAAGCTATGTCTGATGACTAATCTTTTTAAGATGTTCTTACTTTATCATTGCGTAATCCACCTCCAAAGTTATTGTATAAAACGCGCGAAAAATGCGAACTTTCGGACCTTATAACTTAGAAACCAAACACAATTTTACAATGCCTATGGTCATCAGACATCTAGTTCGATCAAATTAAGCTATTTTGAGCAAAATTTTGGATCTCTGACAAGAAATATGGGCGTGATCTTCTTTCCCCTTTTTTATGGGGAGATGAGCGGGATGGGCCACCTTAAGGTGGCCCAACCCGGCGGGACGAACTCATTCGCGGGCACGATACAAAACCGTGCTGTTGCGCTCTGGGACCTTCTCCGTTTCAAAGAAAAAGACAGGCTTCGTGATGAGGAAGATGCAACATGTCCACAAAAAAGAAAATGTGCATAGTGTATGATTTGATAAGATTTCCGAAAATTTTAATTACAAAACGACTTATAGCTAAAAGTAAACCACGACCGCTGTAGTCAAAATTCTAACAAAAACCAAACAGATTATTATACATGATTGAATAATCTATGTCTGATGACTAAACTTTTTCAGATGTTCTTACTTTATCATTGCGTAATCCACGTCCAAAGTTATTGCATAAAACGCCCGAAAAATTCGAACTTTCGGACCTTATAACTTAGAAACCAAACACAATTTTACAATGCCAATGGTCATCAGACATCTAGTTCGATCAAATAAAGCTGTTTTTAGCAAAATTTTGGATCTCTGACAAGAAATATGGGCGTGATCTTCTTTCCCCGTTTGTATGGGGAGATGAGCGGGATGGGCCACCTTAAACGGTTTTTCAATCTGATTTCAACTCGCTAGCTTAGTAGCCGGATTAATCCCGTCCGGTTACCGTTTTTTCTTGTTTTTAATCCAGTTCAATATAGTCGTGCAACACAAGGAAGACACTGATATGGCACCTAGATTTCCATGTGGTATGCCGGGCTAATATGACAGGTATGCTTTGTACAGCACGTGATCTAGGGGCTAGAGGACTTGCCTTTCATGCGAGAGGACTCGGTTCAAATCCTCGCCCGGACGTGCATCACTTTCTTTCTTATTCTGAGTTGGATAAGTGCATTTCGTCACGGATGCCGCTGTTCCATGGTTCGGAACCCATGTAAAACTGTAGGTCCCCTTCCCCTGCTAGGTGGTAGGGTCAGGCCCGCTTGGTACCACCGCATTGGATGAAACTACGGTTGAAGCGGCAATGAAAAATTGTCCGTGTTTTCCATCCATATCAATGTAGCCGTGCTCATGAAGGGAAGGTCCTGGCATGGCACCTAATTCCTTCGGGAATGTGGTGTATAGGGCTTATATCATAACGGTAGTTGTGTGGTATTAGCCATCCATGTTAAGTTCCATAAAAATACTGTAGGTGTGGTAATTTTAAGGTGGCCCAACCCGGCGGGCCCAACTCATTCGCGGGCACGGTACAAAACCGTGCTGTTACGCTCTGGGACCTGCTCTGTTTCAAAGAGTAAGACAGGCTCCGTGATGAGGAAGATGCAACATGTCCACAAAAAAGAAAATGTGCATAGTATATGATTTGGTAAGATTTACAAAAATTTGAATTTCAAAACGACTTACAGCTAAAAGTAAACCACGACCGCTGTAGTCAAAAATCTAACAAAAACCAAATAGATCATAAATCTTGATTAAATAAGCGATGTCTGATGACTAATCTTTTTACGATGTTCTTATTTTATCATTGCGTAATCCACCTCCAAAGTTATTGTATAAAACGCGCGAAAAATTCGAACTTTCGGACCTTATAACTTAGAAACCAAACACAATTTTACAATGCCAATGGTCATCAGACATCTAGTTCGATCAAATAAAGCTATTTTGAGCAAAATTTTGGATCTCTGACAAGAAATATGGGCGTGATCTTCTTTCCCCTTTTGTATGGGGAGATGAGCGGGTTGGGCCACCTTAAGCGTACGCCGCAGAGGCGAGGTAGCCCTGTTCCCGCGCAACGCAACCCGTGGATCGCGGATAAATCGTTTACATGGCTGTCGGCGCAAACTGGTCCCCGGCCGCGCCGGCTACTCGACTCGCCGCGGTCGAGTAGCCGCGTCTTATCTCGCCATTACGAGTTATTACGGGGACGCTATCCGGCGCATCTAGCGATTGTGCGCCTCCCGCGGCCCGCGCCGTCGATACAATGGACTTTTAAAACGCCTCGGGCATCAACTAGGCGGCGATAGACGCTGCGATGGGCGAAGCTGCCCAGCCATTTTATGTCTTGGTAGTTGTGTGGTTTAGCCATACATGTCAGGTCAGCCTCAGTGGCCCAGTGGCGCGACACTTCGGCGATCGCTCTCCGAAGTTAAGCAACGCTGGGTCCGGTCTGGTCTTGGATGGGTGACCATTCGACCGTTGAGAGAGGCTGGCCGTGGTTCGGATTCCACGTTAAGCTGTAGGTCCCCTTCCTCACTTACTAGGTGGTAGGGTTCATCCCGCCCGGGTTGGTACCATCGCATTGGATGAACGATGGTCGAAGCGGCAATGAAAATTGTCCGTGTTTTCCATCCAGTTCAATGTAGCCGTGCAATATAATATAAGGAAGGTCCTGGCATGGCACCTAGTTCCCATGTGGTGTGTTGGGCTAATACCATGACAGAACTTGTGGTATTAGCCATCCATGTCCAGTCACATAAAAAAAAAAAAGGTCGCATAAAAAAACCGCCCAAGTGCGAGTCGGACTCGCACGCGAAGGGTTCCGTACCATCGTAAAAGATTTAACACAAAAAATATCTTTTTTGTATGGGACCCCCATTGAATTTTTATATTTTTTTTATTTTACCTTTTTGTTGTTATAGATACTACACACTCTGTGCAAATTTCAGCTGCCTACCTATTACAGTTAATGAGATACAGCCCTGTGACAGACGGACGGACGGACGGACGGACAGCGGAGGCTTGGTAATAGGGTTCCGTTTTCACCCTTTGGGTACGGAACCCTAAAAAAGTGACTTACATAGGTACTTGTCAGTACGTGTCTTTTCCGGTCATCTGTCCATTATTCTTTTACTAGAAAAAACCAATTAATGTCGTTTTTTCCTCATAATATATGGATAAATAATACCTAATTTATTAAAAAAGTGCTGTGCTGATACCAGTTAATTAAGTGTCAAAATGTCCCTCATAAAACATATACCTACAGATAAGGCAGAACGTCAATACAAAATGTCAATAAACCTAAACTCAAAAAATAAACTTACTTTTCAGAATCTTTCGGTAACGCAAAGAAAACTAACTTCATTTTTAGGGTTCCGTACCCAAAGGGTGAAAACGGAACCCTATTACTAAGCCTCCGCTGTCCGTCCGTCCGTCCGTCCGTCCGTCCGTCCGTCCGTCCGTCCGTCCGTCCGTCCGTCCGTCCGTCCGTCCGTCCGTCCGTCCGTCCGTCCGTCCGTCCGTCCGTCCGTCCGTCCGTCCGTCTGTCCGTCTGTCACAGGGCTGTATCTCAGTAACCGTAACAGGTAGACAGCTGAAATTTTCACAGAGTGTGTATGTATTTTGCCGCTACAACAACAAATAGGTAAGATTAAAAAATAATTAAAATTAAAGGTGTTTTTAACGATGGTACGGAACCCTTCGTGTGCGAGTCCGACTTGCACTTGGCCGGTTTTTTCTGCATACTGTAACATTCGTTCTCGCAAAAGTTATTGTATTATATTATCTGATGATAAGACATTATTACGAATAAATACGTCGAAAGTGCGATTTCCGAAACGACCGTTTGACTGGACGTGCGAGCGTGTGCGCGCGGCCCTGACTCAACTTGGAACCTCGGGTTCCCAAGAGCGGTGGGGGAAGATCTGAGTAGGTATTTAGGAGTGACGGATGCCTGGCTAGACGGATGAGTTGGGTCGAAGACGACGCTACCATACGGTACGACCGTAACGTCTCAGGCGCGGTTCACTTGAACAGAATGCGGCCCCCGACCACTGCCGTCCGACAACCGCTCCGTCACCCCATCGGACGAGATAGGATCGGCGCGATCTGCGCCGCGGCCGCCTACGCGTTCGCCGGAGCCGGAGCCAACTCGGCGTGTGCACAGATGTTCTTGCAGTTGCTTCGCAAGCTGTGTAAACGAGGCGAATCGAGTAATGCGCAGATCGCTCGCCGGAGATATTGCGATGGCGATCGCATACCCGAGAGTGGGGGGAAATGCGCATGAGGACCGGCTGCACAGAAAGACATCGCCAACGTATCGTTACACAGAATTGGGAATGATTTAGAAATGCCTGTCCTTTCGCTTCATCGCGCTTGTCGCCGCTTCTGGGCAAATAGAGTGTGAAGTGTATTTTCTATAGCGCTCAGAGTGTCGAAGTGTCTTTCTCAAATCCCGCGCTATACTTTATAACCTAAACTGTGTGTGGCGTTTAGGGAGCGTCAATTAATTACGTGAGACTTTTAAGAGGGGGAGGGGGTCGAGCCGAATCCCACCTAATCAAAGTGGCGTGTAGGGGGGGGGGGGGGGGTCACAAATACACTGGGTAAAATAGGTAAAACACGATTCTCACAAAATATAGAAGCTACCCTCGTAAATGGCCTGTTTTAATATATCCAACGCAATGAAGCACATATTAACATACTTACATTAAAAATTCGCGTTTTGTAAAATCTCACGTGAGCCAAATGTCTCAACATCACACCGAGGGGGAGGGGGAGGTCGAAAAATCTCCGAAAATTGCCTCACGTAATTAACGTACGCCCCTGACTCTGATGCCCACTAACCATGCGCTATTTTGAGTAGCAGTAAAATCACTCTGGATTAAATTCGTAATAGTCATCTTGCATGAATTTGGAGCTCATGCAAGATGACGGTCGCACAATGTTCGGTCTTGGCGTCTCGCCTCCGTGCAATTAACGCGGAATAGGATTCGCGTTGCTTAGCTGCTCCTCTCGTTGACAGTGATGGGCATTGAACTAAAAAAACAACAAGAAGTGCCATCAGAGTCAAACATCATACAAGTGATCGTTTCAACTCGTTTTCCCCTCTAGACTATGGTGTTGCCTTCATGAAAATTTTATTTTCCCGCTCTCAGTTCTAATTTTTAATCAGCAAACGTTTTGCCGTCTATATTATTCATAACATACTCATAATACTATTTATAACCAAATATAAAATTTGAATATTCAATTAACACCCAAAACAATACGCAAATCAGGTATTTTAAAATAGCAACTTTCGTATTAATCCTCATCTGAGAGATATTTTTCTTACGCCTGGTTCCACCACCTCCAGCTACAAAAATCCCAAAGTTATCTTTCGGTTACATCATACAAATATGCAATGTAGCCTAAAGTTAACTATCGGATTTCAGGTAACTGGAGGTGGTGTAACTCATTTATCCGTCGCATTCTGTTGCATGAGAGCGAGAGGGACTTAAATAGGAAAATCATGTTTGCTAGAAAGGGCGCGCACTTGTCTGAGAGAACACCATCCTCGCGCGAACGCGATACACACACACTCACACCACAAATGCATGACTGACAGAGACCTATAGTGAAGTACTTCATAGGATATACGTATGCTAGAAAGAGATATCGGCTTTTCCGATAGTTTTGTCTTTCAATGTCGGATATCACGTAACGACACCGCGCCACGCCATACTTGCTACACATACCACCATAATATAACGCCGTTTGATAAAATTTTGATATCAAACCTGTGATATGTGATTCTTTCTTCCTTCTTGGCTTTTCCGTAATCGTTTTTACATTTTTACACTACAAACGACGGCATCATTCTTCCTTTCTTCTACCATAGAGCAGCACCTATACAATTGGCAAACACGCGCAAACGCCGTGACGGGTGCATCGAAACTGACAGCTCAGGTGCTCTAAATTGTTCGAATTAGAGTACCTGACTTGACACGCAGGGGAAAGCTCAGAACGGATCTAAATGTTTTCTTTATATCGATGGTGATGGGACATTTATTGCGAACTCTCCGCTAGACAGGGCGACTGCAAGATGGCAATCGGGCGCTCGGCAGAGCAGCGTGTCGGCGCCGAACATCGAATAAAGAGGCCCTATTACGAATTACCTTGAGTACTACGAGTTGCTTACCGTTTTGTATAAAATTGTTTAATGTAAATCTATATAGTTACAGTAAAAGTCATGTAAGTGTTACTGCACAAAACATGTCAAATGATACTACAAGTATCTACTCCCAGATAAGGTTGGTCACCCAGGGAGGAAAATGTCCACAACCTCAAAACCTGCAAGTTTGAGAGAGGCCTAAGCCCTGCAGTGGGTGGCACTAGAGCTATATAAGAATAACTTTAGGTCAAATAATAATGTGTGTGCTAGAAAGGCTTTAATAATAATAATAATAATTACGATTTACAAATCACTTATCGAAATTTTGCTGAGCTCTTCGTTTCCACAGGTTTACACCATTGAATAGAGCAGGCATTCAAGGGATACACTAAATCGTCCGTCCATGGGATTTAATATATGTGTAGAAACATATTTTGAACACATTTGAGAAAAATACAAAAAAATACATAGGAACAAAATCCGGTAAAATTTATTCAGGTAAGGTCCTGCATTTTTTTTTTTTAAGCGCGGAATTTGGCGCACGCCAGTACCTCACAAAAAAGGCGTCCGACGGCGCCCATTGGCTTTCGGACTTTCACAGGGGCTGCGAAAACCATGCCGGCCGGCCAGGTGCTGCTTCACACAATGTTTAAAGGACCCGAAGTTTTACTTGAGGGAAAAACTTCGGCAGGGAGTCGATTCCATAGTTTACCGACCCTATAGACAAAAGATCAAGAGGATCGGTCGGTTCATATTTTATGAATTTCGACAGTGAATGACGAAAAGACGATAGAATACAGCGAGAGACCCTACATCCCTTTATTCCAAATTGATGTCTCCAAATTTAGGGATACCTTGGAATCGTCGATGAGGTATGGCGCATCTTCCTTCGGGAATTCGGTATGTTGGGCTATCATGACTGGGATACCGTGCCGAGTGTACTAGCCTACCACGGGAAAACGAAGGGAGCCGACCGACCGGCGGCGGGCCCAAAACGGGAACTCGCTCCTCGGCCGATAATTATGGGAAAGCGCGGCTTTATCGGCGCGCCGGGCGCGGGGTGCGGGCTGGGGGGCGCTCACTTCGCAAAATAAAGGAGCGATACGGGCGGACCGGTTTCAATTATCCGACGCGGCGTCATCTGCCGTGCGTGCGGCGCGGCCGCGGCAGGCCGACACGCCCCGCCGAGGGAGCAGCGTTCAGTACCCGAAGTCCCAGTTGTCACCTAAATTGGCGTTTACGGCAAGCCGATCGACTGGCATTTTCTAATGTACGTAGAAATTGAAGAGCGCGCGCAGTGGGTGTTAAGCGAACTAACATTAACAACGAGTTTGATTTGACAGCTAACTCACCGTCGCCGAAAATACGGTTACGTTGCCATTTACGCCAAAGCCGCATTTTCATGCAAATCGGATGTCCGAGATAGATTTCGACGGCTTGTAAAAGTAAACCGCAGAATAAGTAGAAAAAACTTCATGAGTTGTAGCTCCGCAAGAAATGAGAAAGATATACTTTTATTGATCCATATAGTTGTGCATATATTTGTGCTCCCGATGCAGTTCAATGTAGCAGTGCTTATAAAGGGAAGGTCCAAAAAACCGGCCAAGTGCAAGTCGGACTCGCCCACGAAGGGTTCCGTACCATCGCACAAGATTAACCGAGGATTTATGTAAAGGAGCCCCCTTTAATTTTTATTATTTTGAATTTTTACCTATTTGATGTTATAGCGGCAAAATAAATACACACTCTGTGAAAATTTCAGCTGCCTTCCTATTACGATTCATGAGATACAGGCCGGTGACAGACGGACGGACGGACGGACAGCGGAGGCTTAGTAATCGGGTTCCGTACCTTTGGGTACGGAACCCTAAAACGTGCGCAATCAAAATGTCTTCCACCCTTTATGCGCGGCACCGCCATACCACGGTCGCACTGCACCTGCGCGGAGCGGTCGCACCTCCGCGGCACAAGCAAATGTCATTCTCAAGGGTATACCGCCCTACCTCATCTCATGTCCGCCGCGTATTTAATTGAGCATAAAATGCTATAATTGAATGACAATTGCGAAACAATAAGACGTATGATGATGACACGACTGCACTGTAGGTGTGTCCGCCAGTTTACTAGGTTGAATCGTATCGTATTTGTATTCAGGGCAGAGGCGTGACTATGCTAACTCGTCAGCGACAACTCGGTGATAACCAAGTAATAAAAAATCTCCTAACCGTGATCTCTGCTTTGATGTTGTCCGCCGACTTATTGCTCCAATGAAATATCGAACTATTTTTTTTGATTTTCAATGATTACCGATGTTTTAGATGGGATTCTTTTTTGTCGGATTATGAGTGATAGATGGAAGCCAGAGGATAGATTCGGAATAATTGAGTAGCCTTTAGGCTATGGTTTAGGTGACTGGCTCGATTGAGCTATCTCAATTGAGCCTCAGTGGCCCAGTGGCGCGACACTTCGGCGATCGCTCTCCGAAGTTAGGCAACGCTGGGTCCGGTCTGGTCTTGGATGGGTGACCATTCGACCGTTGAGAGAGGCTGGCCGTGGTTCGGATTCCACGTTAAGCTGTAGGTCCCGTTCCTTACTTACTCGGTGGTAGGGTTTATCCCGCCCGGTTGGTACCATCGCATTGGATGAACGATGGTCGAAGCGGCAATGAAAATTGTCCATATTTTCCATCCAGTTCAATGTAGCCGTGCAATATAAGGAAGGTCCTGGCATGGCGCCTAGTTCCCATGTGGTGTGTTGGGCTAATACCATGACAGAACGTGTGGTATTAGCCATCCATGTCCAGTCACAAAAAAAAAAAAAACCACCACTTTCACCGGTGACTCGCTTGCGAGGGCGAGTACCTGTCATAGGTATGTAGAAAAAGTGTATTTACATAGATATATTTTTACACAGTAAATGGCAGCTCTCATGCGAAATTGTTTCGTGTCGTTCAATGAGTACCCAGGTGTGAAGACCATATTGTAAAATCCTTGTAAAGATTGAGTTACACATAAAGGCACCGCTATGTCAGAGTTTTCAGCAAACTGGCAGTTATGAAGGCCAGGGCAAATATATTTGAAATATTTATCCATGTAATAGCATCATGAATAAAAAAAGTATTCTAAAAACCCCATCCTCCAATAACAGAGAAGATTTAACGACAACGCTTTTGCTAGGTGGTGAAGTTATTTATTTCTTCGGGTTAAGCCAGTAACCCTCCTGGAGGGTGATTTAAGTGAATTCCACCATAACCACAACAAGCTTCGCTGAGATGAACAAGGTGTGGGATGAGAGGTAAGATATAAATGCAGCCCGCGCAAGAGGAAATAGATCTCGAAAGATGATGCAGCTACGAGACAAATTGTCTTGTGAAAAAGACCCCGGCTAGTTGCATCTCGGTGAATTGTATTTTTGTTGATCATTGATTTAAATTAGAAGTCTGCGTTTATTGCCACAATTACGTCATATTCTGTGATTACCAGTTATGATTTGTTTAGAGAAATAATAGTAGTATTATAAATAAGAAATTGTAGTATTTGTACGAAACAATTCCCGTCCCTTCTACCATAAGTATGAAAGCAATCGCAACATACGTACATACAGATAATATAAATTAAACTATTCGCAGGTAAGCGCATACGATCAAAAACACATATGACTAGGCAGGATGCCAATTGTGTTACTGCATCGGAGCAGGAAATGGATAATTTCATAGCATCACGTATTGTATGAGTGTACGGCCCGAAAAAGTACGGTACACAGGATTGCATTTACTCATTTCATACGTATCAGATTGTATCTCAATGAAATTGCAAATAATACGCGCAACAGCGACGATCTTATCTACATATGCAAATTGAAACATACTATACAAAAAAGGATTTCTACAATTGGATCAAAAAACGCCGAAGACGGAAATATATCCAAACGCAGAGATGTCCATTTCTTCTGGATTAACAAGACATTCTTCGAGTTTAGTGAGCAGTACTTTAGCAAAAACTTTAATATCAGTAAAAATAAGAAGAAAGATAGAAGAGAAGTTCGGACTTCTCTGCGGACTGTGTCCGTATTTCATGCCGGACCAAAAACTGCTCCTCTACAAGGCGCAGTTGTAGTCTTGCGTGGAGTATTGTTTGCATCTGTGGGAAGGATCAGCGAAGTACCTGCATGGATCCCTGGACTCGACAGGACTTGATTTGCGTATTGTCAACTATCCAGAGGTGTCCCAGCATTTGAAGACGTCCAACTTCGAAGGGAATTAAGATATCTTCCTGTGGAGCCACCGGAGCTGCATAACGCTATGCTCTGTCCCTATTCTACCGTCGTTCAAACAGCAAATAGGCGGGAACGCAACCGCAAATAGGCGGGAACGCACTCATTCACTGCCCACATTCCCTCTATAAGAACCAACCCTCCCTGTACTACCCTGTACTGGAGGACTGATCTGGATGAAGATGATGGAGAATGGGTAAGCAGTGGACTGCACTACCTGACAAGTATTACCCCAAAGTACGATCCGGGGTCCTTTAAAAATAATGTGAAGAAGAACCTGGCGGCGTGTTTTTCGCAGGGCCCGAAATAAAGTTCCATGGGCGGGAGCCTTACTTGAGAGCTTGGCCACGTTTATACTGGAAACGCGCAACAGATTGTGTCATAAACGGTCAGACATTGATCGTGACATTCGCAAGGGCATGCAAATATCAAGCAATTACGCTGAGACAATGCTCATTATCTAGATGAAGCGACGACGGCGCGTCAATTACGTTGGAGGCTGCGTTTTTAGCGCAAACAGCATCTGAACAGTCAGCAGATGGCAAAACGATGTATTTACCACTATTGTCATATTCTGTGCGATTGTATTGAATAGTCTACACTTATTTTCTGTATTTCAAATTGTCTTTAAGAAAGGAATGAAAAGAGGCATTATCTAAAGCTTAAAAGACAATAACGAGATTTCTAAGAACGTTAAAAAGGAATAGATGCGAGATGTTCATAGTTCACTTTCACATAATAATGGATCGGCAATCGAGAAGCGCGACGATCATCGATATAGAAGTACAATCTCCTCTCCAAAAGAAGCAGAAAAAATCGAATTTCTAGAATATCTAGATCTGCAACACGAAATTACCAAAACGTGGCCGGTCGATTCGCCAATCGTCGTGCCAATAGTGGTTTCGGCACATGGGCTGAACGCATAAAGCCTCGACCCACAGAGGCTTGGTATGAATAATAGCTGGATCAAGGCTCCGACTCGGAAGGCGGTCCTGCTCGACACTGCACGTATCGTCCGAAGGTTTCTTTCTTTGGGACCCAACCACTGATAACTTGGTTTTCTCCCGCTGCTGGTGGACCCATTATTTTATTTAGTTATTCTACTAAAATTAATGCTAGACATTGATAGAACGCGATCGACGGTAAATTGTCCAAGGCCTCCCGGGCACGACACTTCTGCTCTGTAAATTTGTTTCGTCATTATTTCGTCACCCCATCCGGTCATTAATATTTTCACACTCGTAAATAAATTATTTACCAATAGACTCCTTCCCGTTAACCTACAATCATGAAATTTGGCAAGTGAGGATTCAGAACAAGTAAAGAAAAAAAAAGAAAAAAGTTAATTTGCAGTTATAAAAACAACAAAAAAAAAAACACCTTTTTAAGGAACACTCGGCGCGCGAGTCAAACTCACACTAATCCGGTTTGTTCTATAGTGCACATACTATATAAGAGCACTATTTAACATTCGTAACAAGATTTAGACTACCAGTTCTCATTCAAATCTGATCATCTCTGCCAATTCACAAAAACACACCTTCACTATCTCAAATGCATAAACATAGATCCCCGCTGCCTCTTCAGACCAATACGCTAACATACACACCATTACTTTTTATAAACATGTGACCATTAAACTGCTTTAGAATATAAAACTAACCAAAATGTATCATATGTAAATTCATCGGTCAATATTATTTAACGGGTGAAGAGGATTCAATACAAATCTTTACAACTGATGTTGTATAGATGTGATAAGACACTTCGAATAGGCTAGACATGCCAATCCTCTAGCTTTACTACTGCGCGCTTGGCGTCAAGTTTACAGCGTCAATTCTATTTTCACAACAAGAACGATTACTCCTAGAACAAGTCGTAATATTGACAAATTTATTCTCACGCGCGTGCGCCTGGCATGCCCTTATTAACAAGCGGGCATGCGATCGACGCAAATCATATTTGGGCATTGTATGCAGTTTGAAAGTTAGTCGCGCGGTGGTGAAGCGAGTGGATAGTCACGTCTAGCCTATTTCCAATTCTGTGGTTCAGACAACAGCGTGGCAGTCGACGATGACGCAATCGCGAAAGATAAAAATCGCCGACCATAATTTGTACCGATAGATACAAGAGATTAACAACTCGACTCACTGATACGGACGCTGCTGGCGAGATCAGTGATTACATACCTGAAAAAAGAAAAAAGAAAACACATGATAAACATATTACATGATATATTTGACTTTATCACAGAAACGCAAGTGTTCTATCGCATCAAATCAGACATCGACATAAGTAGGTCTGTTACGAGTTTTGTTTGACAAGCGATATCGATGAACTCGTTCGTCGATATAAAATTGTCTATAAAAAAAACAGCGCTTCAAGCGGACGTAATAGGAGTTTGGCTTGACGTTTGATATCGACCAACTAGATGAGAAAGAGATTCGATGCGAATCGATGTAATTTGTTGACAAATGGTATTACGAGTCACAATTTTGACAGTTGGATGAACGTCGAGCGAAGCCATTTTTAACCGACTTCAAAAAAAAAAAACACCGGTAGCACTCCGGGAGTGCCGGCAGAAGTGAAAACTTTAGTATTAACGTTGTGTTTAATTATAAGTACAAAAATACTATCATTTATGAGGTAGAATACAATGTTTATTTATTGCGCTATCGTACACAAATATGACAATTTACATGTTATTATTCATAATATTATATCGTTATTTATTTATATATTACATTAATTTTTATCTCTTAGAAAAATCAACTTTCATCCATAATTTCGACGACTTTTTCACCATCGTTATTACCAGAATCATCATCGCAAATTTCTAAAACTGATACAATCGGTTTATGATAGCTGAAGTAAGAAACAAACAGTTTTGATTCGAATCTACTAGTTCCTCTCCCTTCCCCTCGATCTTACGCTTTTTCGATCAGCATCACGTGACCCTGACGCGAGTTTGGAAGTTTTTACCCATCCAACAAAAAGTGCTCAGCGCCGCTAAAGAAGTTTTCACTTCAATCTTACGCTTTTTCGATCAGCATCACGTGACCCTGACGCGAGTTTGGAAGTTTTTACCCATCCAACAAAAAGTGCTCAGCGCCGCTAAAGAAGTTTTCACATCAAAAAGGAGGAGGTTCTCAATTCTTCGGAATCTTTTTTTTTGGACTTATGTTTCACATACACGTCAATGTTAGGCCCTGAATGAGGGTAAAATTAAAAGTAAAGCATAGCACTAAATCGCTTGTTCATTGAAAATTAAGAATAATGTAGAAATCAATATATAGCTTAGAATCCAACTTTACTTACTACAACTTTAGAGTAGAAAAAATATTGGATTCTAGATCATTCATTCCAAAAGAATTATGTTTCTACACTGATATTAAAAGTCCACGGCCCGTCCATGGATGTTATGCATCAATCGACGATAGATGTTATTTGGTTAAAAGTGATAAATAAGTCGTAATAAGCCTACTGGAATGGAAGCGAGGGGCTCTTTATTTTGACAGGTGATAGCACAGAAGCGGTTACGCCGTAATCCCAGAGACGAACTTCTGATACAAATTTAATAATACATACACCATAAAATTTACATACGCACTCGTAAAACGAGTTCGGATGAACGAATCGGTTAGAGGACGGGGCAGCTTTAGGATACATTTTTAGGGTTCCGTACCCAAAGGGTGAAAACGGAACCCTATTACTAAGCCTCCGCTGTCCGTCCGTCCGTCCGTCCGTCCGTCCGTCCGTCCGTCCGTCCGTCCGTCTGTCCGTCTGTCACAGGGCTGTATCTCAGTAACCGTAACAGGTAGACAGCTGAAATTTTCACAGAGTGTGTATTTATTTTGCCGCTATAACAACAAAATAAGATTAAAAAATAATTAAAATTAAAGGGGGCTCCCATACAAAAAACCGTGTTTTTTTTTGTTTTTTTTTTTTACGATGGTACGGAACCCTTCGTGTGCGAGTCCGACTCGCACTTGGCCGGTTTTCCTATATCATGTTGTTACTAGTTGTTAAGGCATTTAAAACGAATGCAATCAAATGTAACACCGGAGTTTTTTTGTTTTATGTGACTGGACATGGATGGCTAATACCACACCATTCTCTCATGGTATTAGCCCAACACACCACATGGGAGCTAGGTGCCATGCCAGGACCTTCATTTTATTGCACGGCTACATTGAACTGGACGGAAAACACGGACAATTTTCATTGCCGCTTCGACCATCTTTCACAATGCGATGGTACCAACCCGGGCGGGATTAACCCTACCACCTAGTAAGTAAGGAAGGGGACCTACAATTTAACGTGGAATCCGAAGCACGGCCAGCCTCTCTCAACGGTCACCCATCCAAAACCAGACCGGACCCAGCGTTGCTTAACTTCGGAGAGCAAAAGTGTCGCGCCACTGGGCCATTGAGGCTGACACTGAGGAGATATCTTACAAGTATCCTGACAAGGTTCAGTCGACTTATAATTTTCCTAAATATATCGTAAAAGATGTAAACTTAAATGCCTTCTAATAAATAAGTCATATATAAGCAAAGGCGGCAATCACCATCAAGCCATTAGAATTTTGTAATAGATTGTAGTCCTTATACTAATATATATTTGCATCATTTATTAAATTTGCACATCTTTCGTAGATTCTTCCTGGAAAACTAGTATGTCACTGTTTACAACATTCCAGCGACACTTACACGACATCGCGACGTTTTCCGAAAGGGTAGGAACAGATAAGACAGCGCAGTGCTGCTTCACGACAGCATGCTTTCGCTTCTTCAACAAACATCTTTACATCATCTATTAGAAGTGCTACGAATTTGACCTTTACAAATATAAATAGCCACGTTTAGGCCGTCTCGGACGTCAGGACGGTGCCAGCTCCACCGATTTCAGCTCTGTTAATTTGCTTCGTTATTCTTTCACGACTCATTCGTTTCACGTCTCCAAATAATCTAACTTTCCCTGTTCTATACTTCTACGCAGTTTCCAAATCTAGTTACAATATTTCTAAGGGTACATTTCGCAGTTTAACCTCAAATTCGTTTCGGTTTTATTTTGGGCAACGTGAATCTTCATACTATTGGGCCGTTGGTCTCCTTGGAACAAAGAACCGTGTCGGCATGTGTCACGCTACGCAGTGTGTTCTGTCGCAGCGTGAAAAAAACATTAGACCAAGAGATAAAACTGATCTTCCTCTTAGTTTTTTATGTGACATACGTCAGGTTCTACATTACTTTTATTTGGGTCAGATTTGTATAAAATATTTCGATTTCAACTAAGTATGCTTTTTTTTTTGCTCAAACAAAAAACGACGACCACTTTCTACTTACAAGAGCCCTGATAATAATTGTGTTGAACGTAACGGTAATAATAAAGCGATGAAATTATAACGACACATGAATAATATAAACATCACTTAATACAAATAAAATTAGGACAGAAAAAACATATAAATCATTACGGGTGTAATTTCTGCCTCCCGAGAAGCGAATATTCGGTCTTAGGTTACCCAACAGTTAACTTCGCCACTACCGTCACAGAATAAGTAAGAGTGCTACCGTGATGATTAAGGCACACATGCATGGCGATACCAATGCTGTGCCATTTGGCTATTGCTAGCAAGCCAAAGTAGTGGGCTTTCGCACGCTGTATTGTTGGCATTATTATTGGCATTCACTGTTGGCATTCCTCAAATTAGAACCAGCCTATTCTGTATATACTTTATTTATGGATCGGTAACCTGTGGAGTGCACCCCCAACCTGGATTCCATCAAACATGGTGTGAAGCAGCACATTGCTGGGGGGAAAATAATAATTGAAGTTTGACATTTGTCTCTGGCAGTTCCATCTTTCGAGTCGACGAAATCAACCATCATCGCAAACACTCAATTCGACAAACGGCTCGGTTCGCCGCGGTGCGGGCGGAGTTTTGACACAAAACTCGTTACAACGCCACTGGCCTTGAACCGAATTTCACGGTCGCGATGGCCGCCGGCGGCGCTCCCACCACGTGCTCGCAGTTTCTTGCCGCCATTTATTGCTAAATTGGGCGCGAGTTATGTCATCGACCGCGACTACCGGCTATAAAACTCGCCAGGAATTGATAGCTATCGCGTTTAATATTCAAGCGCCAAGCTGCGAAATCAACATTCTCGACACTTTAAAACGAGCGCCAATCGACGTGTCGAATTTATATCTCGCGATATACCACACAGCACATTAATCGTTAAACAGTAGTTAAAAAGTAGGGGTTCCCCGACTTTCTCACCTCACCCCTTAGGTAATAAATACCTTCAGCATCAGAGTGGTGCCTATAACTGACAGGAAGAATCAAGCAATACGGAAGTGCGGCATAAATCGGGGTATTGGTTTTCAAGTTATCGTTGACCAGTAGTTAAAATACGTCGGTTTTACCCTACATTATAATTTTTAATCCCGTTGCTCTATAACTGACAGGAAGAATCAAGCAATACGGAAGTGCGGCATACAACGGGAAATTGGTTTTCAAGTTATCGTTGACAAGTAGTTAAAATCCGTCGGTTTTACCCGACATAATAATTTTTAATCCCGTTGCTCACCCCTAAGGTAATAAATACCCCGTGATGCTGAGTTGTGCCTATAACTGACAGGAAGAATCAAGCAATACGGAAGTGCGGCATACATCGGGGAATTGGTTTTCAAGTTATCGTTGACCAGTAGTTAAAATCCGTCGGTTGATTTTGCTACGAGTATTTATTCTTATCCGACGCTGAGATAAAATAAAAATAACCCCAAAATATTGGAGGTTAGTGTCACATGGAGCCCTTATTGGCGGAAAGAATACAGCTATATGTAAGTACAGGCCGCATAAAAATCAAGGCAGTAGTCTCAAGTTATTATGAATAAAGTTTTGATAGCGCATATCTGGAGTCGATCTTTTGCAGCGCGTTCGACGCGGCATCGGCGTTACATAATAAAAATCGGCGGTGGTGGGCTCGTTAAACTGACGGTTGACTACGCAAAGCGACACACCCATTCAGAGCTGCCCATTTTGGTTACGGCTGCCAATGACGCGAACAAGGATAGAGGTAACGAGATCGCGGATTAGAAACGTACAAGCGAACCGTATTAAGAGTGGTCAGTCGGAGTTCTCACCTAAATTGGCGTTTACGGAACTTCGAAGTTACGTAAAAACGACAAAACCCATTGTCCATTGCCATCCGTCAACTTCCGATTGGTATGAAAACGCGGAGTCAGCGTAAACGGCAACGTCGACGTATCTACGCCGAAAACGGTGAGTAAACTGTAAAATCAAACTCGGACTCGCAAATGTCAGTTCACTTAACGCCCACTGCGTGCGCTCTTCAATTTCTCCATACATTTAAAAACGTCAATCGACCTTTTTTAGTTAATAACTCGCGCCATACAAATGCACTCTTTAACAAATGTAATAATATGTAGTGAAACGCTTCAGCAAATCCAAATAGAACTCCAGACTGATAATGGATTGTTAATATTTTTTTATTCCATCATTTATTTAAATAATAATAAAAATAAAAAAGTTGATTTTTCTCATTAGAAATCTGAAAGACATTCGATTTCTAGATATAAGCAAAAACAGCATATATGCATAAACAAAAAATTCCATTTGCTTTTAGATTTCTACATTTAGTCAAAAAAGTTCGGAAATGGACACCGTTTCCGCAATGTATTTTGTATAGAAAAAGGAAACATACATTAACGAAAATAATTCGATTCCTAGACAAGGAATCATATATTGTAAGGATGACACTTATAATCGTCAGACTTAGTTAGTTAACTTGGGGTGCCTCGTCTAACTTTGCGATTTGGCTAGTACCAGGCCCTTAAACGCCAATTTATGGGGGGTGGGGTAATAGCATAATAGTACCCATCCATGTCCAGGTAACGGCTTAAAGTGTAAAAAGCAAGAACCGTCTTCTCCGCCCAGCTTAGAAGGTCGAACGATCCTGGATGGGCCAGGGGGTAACAACGGGCGAACGATGATTAAATATGACGTTTAGTTGCATTACACAGCATGCCAACTGTCAAACGAAGTGTTATTCGGTCAAGTGTACTGAAATTTACCAGTCAGCAGGGTACGAAATGAGTAAGATTTAATCACTTACTTGTCTGTTCACACAACTTACATACAACACAACCCCGCCTAAACCTCGATGATCGAACAAGGAAGCGTTGCGCCACGGGCTATCAGCGTTAGATTCCTACCAACCTACCGGGGCACCTAGTGAGTGATTACAGAGTCTGGTTTTACATTATTTTCAAACTACATTGACATTATCTACATTCGTAGTGAAATGAATTTTAATCTCTCTTTCCACACATTGTGTCTCGAACCAATGTTCTCCGACACAAGGGACGACGGCAGCGTTAGGTCACAAGGATATTTGTTCAAAAGGGCTCTGGTTATCTGCAGGCACCTGTACGCCTGCTTCCAATACACATTAATATGTATAATGATTTTATAAAAGCTACGATAAAAATGGGCTGATAAATGTGACGATAATAACCCAAATAAGAGAGTACTGATAATATCGATATGACGCCAGCTCCGACCAATATTTAGAATCTTTGAACAGTTTAAGCGAAAAGCACAAACAATCTCGAGTACGCTGACACTTATAACAATGTAATACTCGGTTTAAAGCCTTCCAGCTAACTGGCCGAGGTAACCGTTAGGGCAGACTGCGAAGATATCGCCATTAAGGGGCCCATAAACTCGCGCTTCGAATCCACCTATCGAGGCGAAGACATCGATGAAGCTGCGAGGTAGCATACGTTTTGTTCGGGCAGCGCGGCCTCCTCTGTTCTGTTCCTTACGTTGCAGAATGCAATCGGATGGAACATCTTGGAGCAAGTGCTTCGGCGAGAACGCAAAGGCCACGAAAAACTATATTTGTCCTTTTACAAACTACAAACCTAATTTTATTAGACAAACTTACAAAACAAAACTATTTGTCACAATTCGTTACAAGACACAATTAGGTTGTCAATATTCAAACCTATATCGCACACCTAATGATATTACGTGTATTTTTTTGCAAAACCATATCGTTTCAAAGTGTCAATCTATACTAAATCTGTTTTGTAATTGCGTAGTTATGGACGATGTCATTAAGGATCCTTAAGTAATGGTTGACAGATCTTGTTCCCGTTCCAGGTTCCACATCGGTGAAGCAGCAAAGAACATTCCGTTCGATGTTTCGAACTGTGTGTTTGTGTTGTGAAAATGGGATCCTCAAGTGACAGTTGACAGATCTTGTTCCCGTTCCAGGTTCCACCTCGGTGAAGCAGCAAAGAATATTCCGGTCGATGTTTCAATCTGCGTGTTTGTGTTGTGAAAATGGATAATACACGAAGCAGTCAAAGTGAGCCAAAACGACCTTTCATAACATTATGTTCTGTAAAGTATGAAACAGCCAGCCCGAACGCACGCATAGTCTCTCATCTTCCACTTGCCTTTTAAGGGCACCAGACGATCCATACGCACGAGAACACGATTGAAGCGACAACTTTTTTATTAATTTTATTTCACCGTACTCGTTTCGCACGAATTTCGCTTATCGAGAATTTGGCGGGGCAGATTCTTTGATCACGGCACATCCACAATATTGCTTCAGCAACTGTCGAACGTTTCGATTCGAGATTCTGATTAGTATTTTTACACGCTTTTATTTGACTTGCTTCGTTCGTCTGTTTTTGCGGTTCAAAATGTGTAATCATCGATTCTATGTTTGGTTTATTTTGTAAATATTGTTACTAAAATGGTAGCTAATTGATCTTTACGTCCTAGAGTGAGATCTTACATTTTGCTGGATAACCTATATATATATATATAATCATAAACTCACACCGATTCTCTGGGAGGATAGGCAGATGTGAAGTTTCGATCACAATTTCGCTTTAAAATCTCTTCGTGCTCTATAACAGTTTCTACTTTTGTCAAGGCCTATACCGGCTTAAAATTTGATAAGTGGGGAAATTGAGAAGTAGATATAAAATATTCCACCAGTAAGCCCCGATTTTAGGAGAGACGTATGAGTTAATCAATATTCAAACACGTAACGTATAGTGAATCGCATGAAATTGACGCAGCTCATTTCCATACTGTCCATAAAGAGTGACGTATTTAATCATACAATGACGTCAATTTTAATTTTGTGTCCTGTCATGCACTCGGCCATGTTATGGAGCGTTTTGCTCCTAATTCGTGCAGAATTATTCCAATTCTCTCACTCCTTTTTTCTCGGACGTTTTCCCAGCTTATCCCTTCCGGAAATACACTATGATCAATAAGTTCCGAGAATGTGTAGTTTGAATTTAAAACGCTTAACCGATTCGAATATTTTTTTTCTCAGGTTGGTACACCTTTCCCTGACACTCCTGCCAAATGTCAAATAATAAATGTCATTAGTAATTGTTTGGCGTCTGTTAATATCAATCAAGTTTTTGAATAAATTCACTCAATTATTTTCACCCATTATCTCATCAAACCGTCAATCAATAAAGTTTTAATGCCAAAAGTTTGTTTTGTAATAATTTTGAAAGGACCAGAATAAATTACTTACATTCAAGAATCAAGAAGTGAAACTTGAAACTGGCAAATTGTCCACACTGGACAGAGCCCAAAAAACAAATTAAAAAATTAAAGTTTTTGAAGTTCGTCGCATTTCAAAATGAAAAAAAAAAATTTAACAAAGAATTTGTTTGAAGTTTTGTGTTTCCAACCTAAGTTTCCAACGAAATCTCTTGTGCTGATGCTTTCAAATGCTACAAAAAGCCTACGGGGACTCTGCTCTCTCAATAACAAGAGTATAGAGTGGTATTCGTCGTTCAAAAATGGTCTCAAAGAAGTTGACGATGCACCTCGTCGTGGACGCCCTTCAACATCAACTACCGATGATAAGGTTCAAAGAAAAGTTCAAGAAATCGTACTCGAAAATCGTCAAATAGTCAATAAGGAGTACTACCTGGCCGTAATTAAGCGTTTGAGAGATGCTGTGCGTAGAAAACGACCGGAATTGTCGCAAAACAACTCATGGATCTTGCACCATGACAATGCTCCGTCTCACAAAGCGCGCATCTTGACCGATTATTTGACCAAACATATTGTAAATACAATCCAACAGGCACCGTATTCTCCGGATATGGCACCACGTGACTTTTTCCTGTTCTCAAAACTTAAATCACCCCTTCGTGGAAAGAGATTTTCGAGCATCGATGAAATAAATGAAAATGCGACGAAGGCATTGAAAGCCATTCCTTCACCGGACTATCAAAAGTGTATGGAAGAATGGGTTAAGCGTTGGCGTATGTGCATCGCTTCAGGCGGTTGTTATTTTGAAGGTGATAAAATAAATGTATCCGAAAATTAACAATTTTTTTTTTTATTTATTAATTCCCGGAACTTTTTGATCATAGTATGTATGTGTTAACATTATTTCGCTACTCATCCGCTCTACACGTCCATTCTCAACATATCCCTTTCAATTCTTGCACTCATCTTCTTTCACTATTCACTTTATCTAACTACTCAACCAGCTTATTATTCGTGGTTTTAGAAACTTCTTACACGACATTTGATTTCCATCTTACCCTTCCGAGCCCTTTAAGAGAAGACTGTTTCAATGTGCGGTACAACCCGGTCAGGTCGGTGATCGTACGGTAAATCCGTCAAATAAGGCATAAATCATAAACATAAACGCTCCGCCTTACCACGTTAGACGGTTCGACGGTATCGGAGTCTGTCACGACTGACAGAGTCGTGCGTGTGAAAGCGTGTTGCTTGTGTGTTTTGCCTTCACTTTAGCACAACCGAGTAAAAGGGAGAAAATGTTATTCGTCTTACTTTACTCAGACTTCGCCGTATTCGTGTTTTAGTTTCAAAGGCGCCTTGTTTATTATAATGCACGATAGACGTGGTAAATGGTAATTTCGTGGAATATTTTCGAAATCTACAGCGAGAGCTATGTACACAGCGTCGCTACGCAGTTTTACCAGCGCAGCGGTCTGAATAGTAAATATCTAGAGGACGCTTTAATATGTTCAGCTTTCCGGGTTTTCTCTGGGCGTGGAGTCACGTGAGCCAGGAACCAGGGAATCCCTGTAGAAACTTGCAGACTTACTCCAACTCTGCCGTGAAAGAGAACACAGGTGCGTAACGCATAATTTTAGCATGCTTTCACTCTGCATGGTCACCTCGCTACACTTCGAAGAGTCGCGCGGAAGTTACCTGGCTGTGCTGGTTCTTGTAGGAGCTGACGAGCTGGCTGACGTACTCCCACACCTCGCCGGGAGCCGGCCAGCCCGTGGTGGGCGCGGGCGTGGGTCCGTAACCCTCCATCTACGCATACTCGCACTCAACTCGTACGCACACCGCTGTGGTCACCTCGCTCCATCTCGAGGAGTAGCGCGGAAGTTACCTGGCTGCGCTGGTTCCTGTAGGAGCTGACGAGCTGGCTGACGTACTCCCACAACTCGCCGGGAGCCGGCCAGCCCGTGGTGGTCGCGGGCGTGGGTCCGTAGCGCGTCATCTCCGCATACTCGCACTCAACTCGTACGCACACCGCTGTGGTAACGTCGCTCTATCTCGAGTAGTAGCGCGGACGTTACCTGGCTATGCTGGTTCCTGTAGGAACTGACGAGCTGGCTGACGTACTCCCACACCTCGCCGGGAGCCGGCCAGCCCGTGGTGGGTGCGAGCGTGGGTCCGTAACCCTTCATCTACGCATACTCGCACTCAACTCGTACGCACACCGCTGTGGTCACCTCGCTTCATCTCGAGGAGTAGCGCGGACGTTACCTGGCTGTGCTGGTTCCTGTAGGAGCTGACGAGCTGGCTGACGTACTCCCACACCTCGCCGGGAGCCGGCCAGCCCGTGGTGGGCGCGGGCGTGGGTCCGTAACCCTTCATCTACGCATACTCGCACTCAACTCGTACGCACACCGCTGTGGTCACCTCGCTCCATCTCCAGGAGTAGCGCGGACGTTACCTGGCTGTGCTGGTTCCTGTAGGAGCTGACGAGCTGGCTGACGTACTCCCACACCTCGCCGGGAGCCGGCCAGCCCGTGGTGGGCGCGGGCGTGGGTCCGTAGCGTTTCATCTGCGCATACTCGCACTCAACTTGTACGCACACCGCTGTGGTCACCTCGCTCCATCTCGAGGAGTAGCGCGGACGTTACCTGGCTGTGCTGGTTCCTGTAGGAGCTGACGAGCTGGCTGACGTACTCCCACACCTCGCCGGGAGCCGGCCAGCCCGTGGTGGGCGCGGGCGTGGGTCCGTAACCCTTCATCTACGCATACTCGCACTCAACTCGTACGCACACCGCTGTGGTCACCTCGCTCCATCTCCAGGAGTAGCGCGGACGTTACCTGGCTGTGCTGGTTCCTGTAGGAGCTGACGAGCTGGCTGACGTACTCCCACACCTCGCCGGGAGCCGGCCAGCCCGTGGTGGGCGCGGGCGTGGGTCCGTAGCGTTTCATCTGCGCATACTCGCACTCAACTTGTACGCACACCGCTGTGGTCACCTCGCTCCATCTCGAGGAGTAGCGCGGACGTTACCTGGCTGTGCTGGTTCCTGTAGGAGCTGACGAGCTGGCTGACGTACTCCCACACCTCGCCGGGAGCCGGCCAGCCCGTGGTGGGCGCGGGCGTGGGTCCGTAACCCTTCATCTACGCATACTCGCACTCAACTCGTACGCACACCGCTGTGGTCACCTCGCTCCATCTCCAGGAGTAGCGCGGACGTTACCTGGCTGTGCTGGTTCCTGTAGGAGCTGACGAGCTGGCTGACGTACTCCCACACCTCGCCGGGAGCCGGCCAGCCCGTGGTGGGCGCGGGCGTGGGTCCGTAGCGTTTCATCTGCGCATACTCGCACTCAACTTGTACGCACACCGCTGTGGTCACCTCGCTCCATCTCGAGGAGTAGCGCGGACGTTACCTGGCTGTGCTGGTTCCTGTAGGAACTGACGAGCTGGCTGACGTACTCCCACACCTCGCCGGGAGCCGGCCAGCCCGTGGTGGGCGCGGGCGTGGGCGCGTGACGCATCATCTCAGCATACTCGCACTCAATCCGTACGCACTCCGCTTTGGTCACCTCACTTCACAACACTAACGCTATTTAGATTTAGTTGCGCCCACGTTTATTTAGTGACATGTAGTTGAGTTTTGAGCTCTGAGTTAATAGTTTATTCGCTTTCATTTATTTGTAGATACGGCTGAATAGTAAACATCAATTAAAAACCCTTTATCCTTAGCAAAGGGTTTTTAACGCATGAAAAACATTGTCCCGATCGATGCCATCGAAAACCAAGCTACAAAATTCAATGATGAGTTTTCCCGTCAATGGTTGGTTCCATAAAAAACAAGAACCTGAAATAAATTACTATTCATAACCATTCCGGCCTGTCGCTACGCGCTCTGCCTGATAACTCTTGACACAAAAAGTCTGCGAAAAAATGCTAATGATATAAGTACGAGCATGCAGTTGGCGAGCCCGACGCGGCATGATAAGGCGCAACCTTGGGCGCTATCGGCGAAACTTCGGGGGAGCGGAATGCGAGACGCGCATCTGTGGCGAACCAGACCTGCGACACGGCCGCCTGTGCGTGACCGGACCGCCGTTAGGGGGGAGAACAACGTAAACAGTGACACTTGTCTTGAACTAGAACTTCACGTCCAACCACACCTGCGCAGTCGATTATTGGGTCGCGTCGGGATCGAGCAGTACAGAGGGGAGGCACCCTTATTGTCAGTGTAGGACGTAAGTTGTCTGCTTCGTTAGCCTAGTGGCGCGACACCTCGGCGTTCGGTAGTCATGAGACAGCCCTGGAAGTGATCGGGTTCTGGATGGATGACAGTTTGAGGCCGGCCGTGGTTCCACGAAAACCTTTAGGTCCAACTTCCTTACGAGGAACTTATACATTAACAATAAGACGTAGCTTCGCTGGGGCACGACCTCGTATCAGTCAACGATCACTGGTGGGTGGATGGGTGGGGGATAAATCGACACCCAGGATAATATGTCCACCAAAATTGTGTCTATGTAGGAAATATGTTCTTTATTCATTATATTTTATGTGAATATTGTGCTTAAAATGTTCTCAAACACACAGATACATAATATACTTGGTAAAATCTAAAAAAATCACCGACGCAAAAACATTTTGGAAACAAAACTACGGTGATATACATATATTAACGAGGAAACGAAATACCAAAAAAGTTGAGCACAGAGACTGTCGCATCTGGGCGTTAATTCGTGTTATCATTCCGTCGTGTCTTCCGAGCACGCGGGGAAACGCGAAGCGAGACGCGACGACCATTTGACATTTGGCTCGGACAAACGGTCGCATTCGAAAATTCATTCAATACGTTTTGATTATTAGGGTTCCGTACCCAAAGGCTGAAAACGGAACCCTATTACCAAGCCTCCGCTGTCCGTCCGTCCGTCTGTCCGTCTGTCACAGGGCTGTATCTCAGTAACCGTAACAGGTAGACAGCTGAAATTTTCACAGAGTATGTATTAATTTTGCCGCTACAACAACAAATAGGTAAGATTAAAAAATAATTAAAATTAAAGGGGGCTCCCATACAAAAAACGTGTTTTTTTTACGATGGTACGGAACCCTTCGTGTGCGAGTCCGACTCGCACTTGGCCGGTTTTTTTCATCTATAGACGCTCCGGCATCGGTGTGGGATTCGTTTTAGGGTTTTAGACAATTTTTTGACATAGGGAGTCGTAGAATGAAATGGCGCGGGGACTTGTATGTCAGAGGTCATGGATTCGATCCCCGCCCGTTCATGCCCCATTTTTTTTCTCTTTCTTAGTTTGTTAACTGCATTACTTGCATTCGTCACGAATGCGAGCTGTTTCATCGTTCGGAATCCATGTAAAACTGTTGGACCCCTTCCCTACGGTAAGGTCCAAGCCCGCCCGGGTTGGTACCATCGCATTGGATGAAATAAAAAATTGTCCGGTTTCTTCCAGCTAAATACTCGTAGGGTAATACTCATAAAGGGAAGGTACTTGCATAACACATAATTCCTTCGGGAATGCGGAATATATGATATAAGTGGAGTTACATAAACAACAATAAACAGTCAAATCATTCGTATCCAGTTAACTATTAAGGGCAATTTTCGTATTATTTCACAATTTGATCGTTGAAGGGTGATGTTTATTGCTTCCATGCACATGGACATGCAAGGATTTTTCTATATTTTGAATGCACATATTTAGGTTAGGTGAAGTATCATCAAAAAACAAAAATTGCACGAGTGGTGCGAAACTCATAAAAATGAAAAATAGAATACTCGTACAATTTATCTATGTATCCATGTATCTAAACGAAAACATCAGTTAATGTCATAAACATGTCACTAGTATTTACGTTTACATAAATTTCTTCCACAAACTTCTCCTAAAAACAGTTTACAGCTTGGCGGTTTTTTTTTCATTCTGTGCCATAAACTTTTACTAATTCAAAGATGAAATCGTTTCGGTATCGCCGTCCAGAATGTCGAATTTCGTCGCAACAGATTACACTCAGCGAACGATCAAATATGTACGCAAGTGACGGAATTAGCGCACGTTTGTTTGTTTGCAAGATCTCGCGTCCTGCCGGTTTATTTAACAGAACGCCAACACGCCTACACAGGCGAAACTAGACCTTGGGTCCGATGATACCGACGTTACTCTTTTGTTCATCACAAGCACTGCTCCGAACATTCAAACTTAGAACGCAAAAGCGCGGGAACTCGCGAACTGTCACCGCCGCGAACACGCAAAACACCGAAACTCCCGAACGTTCGAAACTTCGAAAATACGCGCGAGGCGTCCCGCCGTTTATCGCGCCGGCCGCGTTCTGTAACCGCGACGCGAGCGGTGCGGAGCGGCTAATGAGCGCGTGCATTCGCGATCCGCGCCGCGCTCCCCCCCTCCCCCTCGCCGCGCGCCGCCTCCCCTCGCCCAGTGCGCCGCGGCCGCAAACCAGTTTACGTGAAAATGTTTTAATTCCTCGCGGCTCGCGGGTTTTCTCTCCGCGTACGGAAAAGGATTACCGCCGTGGATGTATTCGGTGGCCGGCGTCACCTGCCTCGGACACACAATTTCATTCGTCAATAAAAAAAACCCAGCCGGGTGACTATTAGCGACGTGAATCATATGTGTCGTTTTTGGAAGCTAGTCAGTTAGTCTACATAGCATTCCCTCGAAAATATTTTTTCTAATCCTTATTACTAATATGAAAAATGCGAAAGTAACTATGTATGTCTGTTGCGTTTTCACGCCTAAACCGCTGAACCAATTTTGATGAAATTTGGTATGGAGAGAGTTTGGGAAAGGACATCTTTGAGAGGCTATTATTTGTGGCGAAAATTAAACTCAAAGGGGGTGAAAATGGGGATAACATTTTGCATAGGGAACTCGGATAAAAGACATCAGTCCTAAAAGACATTGACCCGAGCGGAGCCGGGTACCTCAGAAATTATAATATAAAAGCTGCTCGCGTATAACCTGTGAATACAAAATCAGTAACTGCAAGTAAAACAGTGTCAGCTACTTCAACTGCTCAGATCTATCTATTTTATTTTTATCTATTTTATTATTCTACAGAGCAGTACGTCAGCTCTTTTCTTGAGACGTCTCGTCTGATCCCGACATCCAAACTGCCCGAGCATCAAACAACGCACACAGGCGACGCTCAACGCCCGTGCATTGCCCGCCGGGCCCCCACCCCGCCGCCCCCTGCCCAGGAAAAAGCGCAGTCTCCCCAGGCGGTGGCGGAACCGGAAGTGCAGCCCTAACCAGGCGCACGCGAGCGAGCCGCGGCCAAAACAAACGCGAGTCGCGCCCCGCCCCGCCCCGCCGCCCCCGCGCGCAGCCCCGCACACACCCCGCGGTAATTAAATGTACTGAGGTGTCGCCAGGCTACCGTGAACAGATTTACACCCAAACCGTCGAGCCGTTGTCAATTAGGACGCAAATCCATTCCTATATATTCGTAAATTCGCTATTTCATATATGCACAGAATATGTTAGAGCAGAGGTTCTCAAACTTATTTTGTTTACCGCGCACTTTAAGAATCCATTATTTTCCGGCGCCCCTCAAAATGTTAAGCTTTGCCACATCTTATAAATCACATTTACAGTCATTACTTTAATAATTTTAATTTAACTATTTATTTATAGTGTGCAACATGAGTTTACTATTATATCTTGTTTTTTAGTTGTTTTTAGGTTAATTAAACCAGTTTTGTTCATTAATGCCCAATAATTTTGAAAATCTTTTTCGTAAAGGAAAAAATAAAAAAGGCTAGTAACTTTCTGGCGCAGGAACTTTCCTTGCAAGCCTGCCAGGTCTGTTTTCAAATACCCACCCCGTTTATGTAGCACTGTCTTTATCTGGATAAGTGCATTTCATCACAAATGCGAGCTGTTCCATCATTCGGAATCCATGTAAAACCGTAGGTAAACTAGGTGGTAGGGTTACGCCCGCTCGGGTTAGTATGATCACATTGGATGAAAAGATGGTCGAAGCGGTAATCGAAAATTTTCTGTGTTTTCCATCCAGTTCAATGTAGCCGTGCTGCTTAATTCATTAATTATGAACTCCTTGAACCCAGGCTTCAAAATTGATTTGTCAATATCGAAACTAAAAACAGAACTCAAACAATTGTAATTGTGTAATGTATAGAAAATAAAAATACCGATGAATGTGCATATACGTAAATGTATATTTTTACTTTTAATTATAAACAGTTCTTGAGTGTGTAACATGCCAGCTGACGAAACAGTCAGTTCGGGTATCGCACGTAAACATTTATAAAATATTGTTATCATAAATCTCCACATGAGGGACTAAAACTCATAAAGGGAAATTCCTGGTATGGTACCTAATTTCTTCAGGTATGCGAGGTGTTGGGATAATATCGTGACGGTGAGTGCGGTATTAGCCATCTATGTCCAGTTACATAGAAACAATTAATTTACAGAGATAACATTATACATGCCCAATTATTTGTTTTTTATCCCTGCTAGCTATTTTGGGATCTTGATGCGTTTGATATTTGATTAAATTTGCAAAAAAATACTCCGTTATTCCTCGAAGCTGTTCCTTTTCACATTTGTTAATAAATAAGAAAATTCCAACTCAACCGAACCCAGAAAAGTAAGCTCGAAACCTTCGTAACCTACAGTGCCTTAAGCTCGTAACCTACAGTACCTTGAAATGTCGTTTTGGTGACGTTCAAAAACCCAAACACACGACAGCGATGTATCATCTGTTACGGAAGCCTGAATAAGTGAAACGACTTACCTGCCACCCTCGTACCACCCCCGGAAGGCAGGCGCGCGCCGCGTGTCGCCGCACGGCAAGGAAGGGCTAGGCACGCGCTAGATTGATTAGTGAGGCAGGGTAACGGTAAGGACTTTTGTTCAGGCAAAGGCATAGTAAAAACAAGGCAGCCGATCAAAACTCTCCGGAGAATTAACCAGACCATGGACAAATCGAGTCGATAATGCGTGTCCGAGGCTTGACTCACTGCAAGCTAAAGCAGTGCCTACAATTACTAAAAAAAACAACGTAATTTTTAGGGTTCCGCACCCAAATGGTGCAAACGGAACCCTATTACTAAGCCCCCGCTGTCCGTCCGTCAATCCGTCCGTCACAGGGCTGTATCTCATGAACCGTAAGAGGTAGGTAGCTGAAATGTTCACAAAGTGTGCATTAATTTTGTCGCTGTAACAACAAATAGGTAAAATAAAAATAAAATGAAAGGGGGCCCCATACAAAAAAAACCTGATTTGTTTGCGTTAAATCTTGTAAAATGGTACGGAACCCTTCGTGTGCGAGTCCGACTCGTACTTGGCCGGTTTTTTAAAATGAATGTATTTATGCATTCGCACACATCCCTAACACTACACAATTACTGGGCTAACTAATTTTATGAATATTATCTACATACTATAATCTTTATATATTTGTTTGTGTAAGTGGCTGCTTATAAAAAAAGGAGAAAAAACACAATGGTCTCAAAGCACGAATAAACTCTAGCGTAGATAAAACATAATTCATTGAATGTATTGTATAGTTATGCATCTAAGTAAGTAATAATATGAGTAGGATTTATTTCGGCGTGTACCTACTCTATTTGCTAGTCGGTCGAGTGTGAACGACCGTGCCGTCGGTACCACATAGACAAGTTTCTGAGCGCACGTATTGCCAATTGGCACGCAAGTATTATTTCGTTGATTATTTCTATTGCAAAATTAAAACACTTTAATGTTTTTTTATAGTTTTTACTACTACGAAGAATGCACCGATACATTTTAATGATTTATATATATTTTTATTTTTATGCTAATGTTATTTTAGATGGAAATCAATGCCTTTCTAGGGTTCGATTGCTAACCTGCAGCCTGCAATTAACCTCTTAAACATTCCCTAAGAAGCCAATAAAAATCAACAATGCTGCTTACGGCGTCCTCGAAATCATAATAATAGTGCATTTCGGCAAGAAAGCGAGCTGTTCCATCGCTTGCAATCCATGTAAAAAGGGTAAGTCCCGCCCGGCTTGGTGCCATTGGATGAAAACATGGTCGAAACGGCTTTGAAGAAATGTCAATTTTTTGCATCCAGCTCAATGAAGCCGTGCTAATAAAGGGAAGGTCCGGGCATGGCACCCAATTCCTTCGGTAATGCGGTTTGGTAGACTAATATTATGACGGTGGGGTTGTTACGAGGGCTTTATACACCTGACATAGTTTAAGTTGACGACGGCTTTTACACCAGAGAATACTTGTAATCCTATAAATTACATTAATTTATATAATTGCATTAGTAACTTTGTGAGTTGTATGTAACTTAAACTGAGGATTGCTGTTTCTATTGTCTCTTTGTCTTAATCTGTTCTACCTAGGAATTGTTTGGCAGTAGCATTTAGATCTAAGTGTGTATTTCGTAATTGTGGCCGGAAAAATGTTATGCAAACCGCGGGTTCTTCTTTAATGGGTTAATTGAATCCGCGGATCTTTGTGACGTAACTTAGTGTAGTTTGGCTACCAAATAAATAAATAAATGAAATTAAATGAAATTAGCAATGTATAGCCAGTCACATTCATATTAAAAAAATCTGGCGTGTGTAAACCCGCCATCACAGACAAACAGGCGAAGAATTCGCGAGCGTCGTGCTAAATAACAGGAAAACATCACCCGCCCACCGCCCCGCCGCACCGCCCGCCCAAGCTACACACTCATGTGTCAATGATCTTCCCATTTAGGCAGATCTCGCAAGTACGCGCGCATAATACACGAGTAGATGAATTATCGCAAGAAAAACACTTATAGCCTCGTGGTTTCAAGATAAATGGATTGACTCTCAGCACATTCGTCCAGATTTTTTCCGGACATGTCTGGGTTTTTGATCTACCGTCTGGACTTTTGATATGTCCAGATTTACGCTGTCGTGAAGTCAAAGAATATCTAAGATTTGAAAATTTTAAGAATTGCATTCTTCGTTCGTTGACCAAGGCACAATGTTGCACGGCGACTGCCATTACAATAGCGAAATCGTCTTCCAGGCCCTAACGTTTCCCTACCCGTAAACGTTGTCAGATTTTAATCAAACATTTGAGAAAGTCACAAATCACTTGAGAAAGCTTCATTCTATGTCCTTATATTTTGATTTTTGTGTAAATATATGTATTTCTCAGTAAAAAAAACCGGCCAAGTGCGAGTCGGACGGACGGACGGACGGACAGCGGAGTCTTAGTAATAGGGTTCCGTTTTCACCCTTTGGGTACGGAACCCTAAAAATATCCCATAATTTTGATATAAACCCGGTGCTCTCTTCATATATTTCATGGCTACATTGAACTGATCGGAAAACAATGCAACATTTCGATTCGACCATCATCCGGGTTAATCCCTCCCGGGTTGGTAGCATTGCATTGAATGAACGATGGTCGAAGTGGCAAGAATAAAACTTCGCCAGCCGGCATGGTTATCGCAGCCCCCGTGAAAGTTCTCAAGCCCATATGCGTCCTCGGGCACCTCTCGTGTGAGGTCCTGGCGTACGCCATATGCCAATATATCAGAAACAGTATCGACAGGTCTGACGCGGCGCACTGCGGAGCTAACTGGGCTGCATTAAAAATAGCGACGTCGCGTCACGCCGATACGCGGCGGCAGCGCAGCGTGGCGTGTTCATTTGTAAACAGAGCCGGTAGTCTCAGTTCTCACCTAAATTGGCGTTTACGTAACTTCGAAGTTCCGTAAAAACGTCAAACTCCATACAAGTTTTTACTAGATATTCTGAGGTTTTACTTCTTCGAGCTGTCAAAGTCAAACTCGGACTTCCAATTTGAATGAAAACGCGCAGTGGACGTAAATGGCAACGTCGACGTATTTACGGCAACGTTTGAGTAAGCTGTCAAATCAAACTCGGGCTCGCAAATGTTAGTTTGTAGCTTGAAGTAGTAAAACCACAGAATATCTATTAAAAGCTTGCACGGAGTTGACGGAAAACGCCAGTCGAACGGTTTTCCGTAAACGCCAATTTAGGTGAGAACTCAGACTGACCACTCTGTTCTAGTTGTGGCAGACAAGCTAGCGCAATCCGGCGCCGAGATGATACTGTTGCAATGTAAACTCGATCAGCGTGATTGTTTTAAATGAGGTCAACATATTCGCTAAACTAACTCATAAAGGAAACAATATAACATTATTTGGCTAGTATAATTTTACTAGTAGAGGTACCCGGCTCCGCTCGGGTCAATGTCGTTTTGGACTGATGTCGGGCTGAACCTAACTCTTAAATTAAAAAAAATGTTTTTTTTATGTGACCTGACGGTAGTTGTGTGGTTAATACCACACAACTACCGTTATGATATTAGCCCTATACACCACATTCCCGAAGGATTTAGGTGCCATGCCAGGACCTTCCCTTTATGAGCACGACTACATTGAACTGGATGGAAAACACGGTCAGTTTTTCATTGCCGCTTCGACCATCTTTTCATCCAACGGGATGGTACCAACCTGGGCGGGCTTAAACCCAACCACCTAGTAGGGGAAGGGTACCTACAGTTCTACATGGATTCCGAAACATGGAGCAGCTCGCATTCGTGACGAAATGCACTTATCGAACTCAGAAAGAGAAAGAAAGTGGTGCATGTCGGGGCGAGGAATTGAAGCCAGACCTCTGGTACGCTAGGCCAGTCCCCGCGCCACTAGGCTACGAGCCGCGAGTATACTATTTGCATTATCCACTCATACTAAGGTTTTCAATCCAATTGCAACGCGTAACACGTTTGAGTGAAGGACGTTTTGGGTGCTCGCGCCGCTGTTAGGTCGTGAACACTGAATTGAGCGTAGAATCGTCGATTCCTATGATCGGCCAACACATGGGTGCCAAGATGGCGAGACATACCTACCTACCCACGCGCTTTCCAAATAGTCGAGATGACAAATTGAACAATACGCGCGCAACTTTCGCGTGCCCGTCGCGACACACGCGCTACACCAACACGCCGCGCCGCGCGCGCTGTTTTGAAATTAAAGAGGTGTTGATTGGGTTATTAATGGACAGACAGACAGGCGCCAGACGTTGGCTGTTTTAAGAATAAGGCCCGATTTTTCAATCCTCAGATCGTACTTAAGGTGGCCCAACCCGCTCATCTCCCCATACAAAAGGGGAAAGAAGATCACGCCCATATTTCTTGTCAGAGATCCAAAATTTTGCTCAAAATAGCTTTATTTGATCGAACTAGATGTCTGATGACCATTGGCATTGTAAAATTGTGCTTGGTTTCTAAGTTATAAGGTCCGAAAGTTCGATTTTTTTCGCGCGTTTTATACAATTACTTTGGAGGTTGATTACGCAATGATAAAGTAAGAATATCGTAAAAAGATTAGTCATCAGACATAGCTTATTTAATAAACATTTATGATCTATTTGCTTTTAGTTAGATTTTTGACTACAGCGGTCGTGGTTTACTTTTAGGTATAAGTCGTTTTGAAATTAAAATTTTCGTAAATCTTACCAAATCATACACTATGCACATTGTCTTTTTTGTGGACAGAACATTTTGCATACTAATACAAGCCCATTAGTCAACAAATAAACGTTCATTTCGATTCAGTACAATCACACAGCTTGCCAGATAAACCGACGGGCTTACAGACCAGTTAATAATATCATTACGGGGCGCATTATATCAATGACAATTGAATACAGGGGCAACAAGTTTTTGAGGGATGGGTGATCGCCCGACCACTTGTAAATAGGATGGGGGAACCAGCATTCGAGGGAGGTGAGAACACAAAGCCGTTTTAGACTAGGAGGTCGCGACGAAAATGGTAATAACGTAAATGGCTGAAACTGGGTTCACAGCATAAAGACCAAACCTCTGATGCTAAATGTGTCAGTCTGCTTGCACCAAGTGGTTGCGTTGCCTAGATAAGGTGCCTGAAAAAGTAGTTATCGTGACCAAAAAAATGTGATACGAATAATGGCTTCAAATAACGAAGTATGAAAGTATCAGTATATACTTGCTTATTAATACCAAAAGGTAACGAATCTCCGGTTGCATTTCGTAGTTATAAACGATTTAGGTTACAGATATAACTTTAGGTATATTTAAGTATTTAATCAATAAACTGACTGGTTATTGTTGTATATCAATATCAATATAGTATCAATATTCTCAGGCAATCAGTATATTCATCAGCCGGTGCATACCAAGATGTATTTTGTATAACCTATCTAGCTAACGCAACCACTTGGCGCAGGCAGACCGACACATTTAGCATCAGAGGGTTCGTCTCTAACGAGTGAACCCAGATTCAGCCATTTACATTATCGTGACCAAAAACGTTGTGACCTCCCGGAATATTTCGGTAGTGTGTGGCCTTTTCGTGGAGCAGTGACTACCATACAAAGGCGATGACATCTGATAGTATGTAGGTAAGTCTGGGCACTTTTGGTTTGAGAGTGCGTATACCAGATTGAGTGAATTATGCTCGTAAAGAGAATTCTCCAAACACGAGGTCATACGGGTCGCGCATGAAATGTTTGCGAGGTCTTCCGGAAACGCTTTCTAGGGTTCCGTAACCAAAAGGTGCCGAACGGAACCCTATTACTAAGCCTCCCCTGTCCGTCCGTCCATTTTTGTATATTATATCCTGTTTAAAATAATTATTGTGCATTATTATATCTTGTGGCTAGCGTTCAGCAACGTAGACTCAGCGCCATTTCTGTTTCACAGCGCGGTCAGCGGGGATCAATCGATTTACACGAGAATCAAGGAGCTAAATTATTGATATTTGCAATGAGTACAAAACTTACAAAATAAAAACATGGCCATACAATACTTTTTAAGGTTCCGTACCCTAAGGGTGAAAACGGAACCCTATTACTAAGACTCCGCTGTCCGTCCGTCCGTCCATCTGTCACAGGGCTGTATCTCATGAACCGTAATAGGTAGGCAGCTGAAATTTTTACAGAATGTGTATTTATTTTGCCGCTATAACAACAAATAGGTAAAATAAAAAAATATATATTAAAGGGGGGTCCCAAACAAAAACGTCTTTAATCTTGTACAATGGTACGGAACCCTACATGTGCGAGTCCGACTCGCACTTGGCCGGTTTTTTTATGACACATAAATACAAAAAATGGTAAATGTCGTCTATTCATAATATTTATTTATTATTACATTGCTGAATTGCTATTTCTAGAGAGTTTTTTTTATAATTACTCATAATCGGCGTATATTATCAATACTATTATAATGTAAATGAAAATGACTGTAAAATATCAGACCCACCTCTATGATATTAGTGAAACACACAGCATTCCCGAAATAATACGGTGCCATGCCAGAACTTCATGAGCACAGCTACATTGAACTAATGTAGGGTCAGTTCAAGCTCTCACCTAAATTGGCGTTTACGGAACTTCGAAGTTACGTAAAAACGTCAAAGAATCAGAAAGCCGCAGAGAATCAGAGCACCCCTAATCTCAAGCAGAGAGTGGTTGGCATTAGGCTATTGAGAACAAATCGTTTCTCAAACTCATTTCTCTGCCGCACCGCCAGGATATGGAACTGTCTGCCGGCGGGTGCCTTTCCTCATACCTATAACCTGGGAGTCTTCAAGCGTAATTTGAATAAGCTCGATAGCTCAGCCGTAGTCCTCAAATCGGCTGGCATGGCGCCTCACTGAGCGTGGTTTCGCGAGACGAGGTGTTTTTGGCTTTCCTGAGCACCTTTGGTCCTCAGCACAGCCACTCATACCGGTTTTTCATTAAAAAAAACCCATACAAACTATTACTAATTAAAGGAATGTAACATGTATGTATGTATAATCGACCGTGAAGCAAGGACACATTAATTAAAGAAAGATCCCTGTAAAAAGGACTACCTTACGAATATGCTGCAAGGCTGGACCTGAACCAGCAAAACATACCATTTGCGGGAGTTATTCTGTGGTTTTATTCTTAAAGCTGTCAAAATCAAACTCAGACTTCCGATTGGTATGAAAACGCGATGTCTGCGTAAATGACAACGTCTTTGCATGCAGCAAGCGAGCAAGCTGTCAAATCAAACTCTGACTAGCAAATGTTAGTTCGCTTGACGCCCACTGCGTGCGCTCTTCAATTTCTCCATACATTTGAAAAAGCTAGTCGATCGTAAATGCCGCCCGTTGGCACCCTTTGGGTACGGAACCCTAAAAAAGGAAATATAGTGCCAACAGAAATCAAAATTTACTGACTAAGATTAATATGTAAGAAATAAGAGACATAATTAGGACATTTTTTTTTATACATTAATAGAGGGGGAGATGCGAACTAGAGGATGTAACTGATTGCACTGCCTCGCAGCGTGCGTTGTGAAGGAGTCTGAATAGGCAGATGTGTGCGAGGGAATAGATAGTACCAAGGAGATAGTACCATTGTACAAAATCTAAAACCAAAAAACACGTTTGATGTATGGGCCCCCGCTTAATTATTTTTTTTACCTATTTGATGTTATAGCGGAAAAACAAATACACACTGTGAAAATTTCAGCTGCCTACCTATTACGGTTCATGAGATACAGCCCTGTGACGGACGGACGGACGGACAGCGGAGGCTTAGCAATAGGGTTCCGTTGGCACCCTTTGGGTACGGAACCCTAAAAATTAACAAATCATGCTGCATGGAACAGTTCATGAAAAATATTATTTGATTTGCAAAGACTATCCCCACCAACTAAACATGTTGCCAATTGGAGCAGGCCAGTCCCCACAAACTCAAACCCAAACTCAAACTCAAAAGTACCCGTTCACGAGCATCACATCTGGAACACTTGATGCACTGAGGCCCTCTTCTATTTGTGAATGTTAAAGCCCAGATTGTTTCAAGTATGCCCAAAAAGTGTACGCCATGGGATGAACAAAACACGATACACACCGGTTGAGAGTTCCGTTCGCTTCGTTCATCCACTCACCCAGTCGGCACAGTGAATTACTATGAAAAGCAATGAACTGCGCATCAGCCCCTTCACTCATGATAATTGACCGAACGAAGAGCGAAGCTGGAGCGTATCTCCATTTCAGATTGGGCAAACATTATTTCGTATGTCCCCGGCCGCTCTCCTCTACAGATCGCATTTTCGTGAAATGTTGTGAGCATGTTCGATAATTATATAGATTTGTTTAGTCGAGACAGTTTTAAAAATAAAAAAATCCAAATTTTTAAAAATGTCATTTGTTCAGAAGACTAGACAGTATACAGCTTTATTATTAGTCAGTGATATTGTGATTTCACTGGATACAATTAGCTTAGATAAAGTTCGTAATTTCACTAGCTAAATTATAACATCACGGATTTGACAATGTCACTGCAACATATTCATAAAATGGAATTCCAAAGTTATTCACATCACTTATTCAGAATACTGAAAGAAAGAGTTCAATGAAATCGTCAAGAGATGGCAGTTCGTGGATACTACACTGCAACGTTACCTTAAGGTGGCCCAACCCGGCGGGACTAACTCATTCGCGGGCACGGTACAAAACCATGCTGTTGCGCTCTGGGACCTTCTCTGTAAAGAATAAGACAGGCTCCGTGATGAGGAAGATGCAACATGTCCACAAAAAAGACAATGTGCATAGTGTATGATTTGGTAAGATTTACGAAAATTTTAATTTAAAAACGACTTATAGCTAAAAGTAAACCACAACCGCTGTAGTATAAAATCGAACAAAAACCAAATCTAATAAATATTATAAAGGGGAAAGTTTGTAATAATGGATGGATGGATGGATGGATGGATGGATGGATGGATGTTTGTTACTCTTTCACGTAAAAACTACTGAATGGATTTTAATGAAACTTTACAATAATATAGCTTATACATCAGAATAACACATAGGCTACAATTTATAAAGATATTGTGCCCATGGGCTTTAGAACTTTCATGGGGCTGCGAAAACGATGCCGGTAGCGCTACTTCACACCACGGGGAGCGGGGCCGGGGGCGGCGGCGGGAGGGGGGCCGGGGGCGGGGCGGGCGGTGCGACGGGGGCGGGTGCGGGGAGGGGGGGGCGGGTACAGCTTGGTATTTCCCGCAACTTTAGGACTACTTGGCAAAATCCTTGAGAACCAATTACTCGATTTAGATGCGGATTGTATCTACGTCTAGCCCGATTCTACTCAAAACTTATAGGCTACATAATATAACGCTTCATTACCTGAAGGGTGAGTAGAGAGTGTAAAATTCTTATAACTTGCGAACCACTAACCCGATTTATGTGCGTATTTTATCAATGTATAGGTTCTCTGGGAGCAGTCAGGTTCGAGATGGGTTACTGTTTTCGATGTTGAGGCTAGCTGTGGATTGGAGTCCACGCAAAACTTACCTACATTACACGTTACTTACTTACTAGGTAAACAATGTTGTTTTTTCAATAGCCACCAAATGTCAACGAAGCTCTAAATGGGAATTATTGGATGTTACTCACTAAATCATGCTATTTCGGCTCGAACGATCTTGATTAAATTTGGTAGATGGATGCATTGTCCTGTACCAGTTTGACCCTATTTTGGATCAGCCATGTGGGCTACTTTTTATCCATGAAATAATTTAGCCGACACTAACCCGAGCGGAGCCGGGTACCGCAGCTAGTAGATTATAAATCTTGATTAAATAAGCTATGTCTGATGACTAATCTTTTTAAGATGTTCTTACTTTTTGGATTTCTGACAAGAAATATGGGCGTGATCTTCTCTCCCCTTTTGTATGGGGAGATGAGCGGGATGGGCCACCTTAACAAAAAAAAGTCGGTAATGTTTGGAAGATTCGTATTAGGTAATGCTATATTTTATTGTATTTATGCAGGAGGCTTCTTTGTTTCCTCAGCTTTGCCCGCCTATCATGAATATGTTAGCTCAGGGTTCAAATATGGTCTATCACTTTGGGCTAACACAACTAATGCAGACAGAGTATTTAGGATGCAAAAAAAAATTATTCTGTTTGTGGTGCAGGTTATTTCGATAGTTGCCGACCTCTGTTTAAAGAGCTAAATATAATGCTGCTTCCCTGCTTGTATATTTATGACATATACTATAAGGTGAGTTTATAATAATCTACAAGCCTTATAGGGTTGATTCAGTATCTGATATAGAACAACTTTTGCTAAGAATGTAGGTATGTAATTTTTTTGTTCAATATGAATTTTTGAGAAATTTAAACAGTACGTTCTTCCCAGTATTGTAAACAACTTTTGGGAAGAAACTATGTATAACGATGGTTTCGAAGAAATAATTAAATAATCAAATTATTAAATGCGCGCGAACTTCGCTAAAACGGCACCGCTGCCGCGCCGGCCGGCGCCGCGGCGGCGCGGAGGCGGCGCGCGGCGGCAGAGTCTATTTTACCTACCCGAATAGTTTTGCCTCCTTCCCACGCTGACGTACGCCGCGCCGGGCTATGGATTTGGTCGGCGCGGCTGGAATGTAGGTATGTACACAAGCATGCATGTCCTTTTTCGCCCGATCAGCACTCGCTTCACATAGGGTCGAGTGCACGAAAGGACAAAAAATCAAAATCAACGTCAAAGTATGGTCAAACACGTCACTTTGTGTGGACTATATGGAAGGAACTCTATACGGATCGCTAAAAGTGACGTGTTTGAACATTGATTAACTCGGCCGTCCCTTCGTGCAACCGGGGCTTAAATTCACTCACGTGCGCCATGGACCTTGACATACTAGTTGCTTTCAAAACGAAAACAAACGCCCTTCAGTGAGAGGGGCGGCGGCGGCGGGGGAGATGGGGCGGCGGGGCTTCTGTCTGCGCACGCGGCGGCGGCGGCGAAGAATTGTCTTGTGTCAGTAGGTCACGGTCGGGTCAATGCCCCGTGGTTGACCTATATTTTTAATTAGGTAGTTGAAGAGTTAGTGCACTTTAATAAATTATTTTCTTGGAAACCATTACAGATAGGTGCATAGCTTCTTCGCAAAAGTTGTTTACAATACTGGGAAGAACATACTGTTTAAATTTCTCAAAAATTAAAATGGAACAAAAAAAATTACATACCAACATTCTTATTCTTAAAGTTGTTCTATATCAGATACTGAATCAACCCTATAAGGCTTGTAGATTATTGTAAACTCACCTTATATAATTTTGTAAAAGAAATCAAAATTATTTAAATTTAGTAAGCTAGTCATTCCTATAACACACGGTCACGACATAATCTTACCATTTCGAACATAACGTTAGCAGTATTTAAAAAAAGTGTGTACTACATGAGTGTAAATTTTTTGACAATATACCAGAGACACTGAGACAATTGCCATATTAAATTAAGGAAAAACTTATACAAGTGGCTCATAGAAAATAGTTTTTATAGAGTCGAAGAATTTTTTGATTTTAAATATTATTAGATGGTTACTTTTTTTTTATTAATTGTGACTTATTTTTAGGTATACGTTTGTATATATATAATGCGCAAATTTTGGTAATGTACTGTCATGGCCATAATTGTAATAAAATCAATCTTTCATTCTTTATTTAACGATAGGCCTTCAATCCTTAACCTGTAACATTATTTCCATTGAAACAGACGGTTGGTTAACAATATAAGACAGTTTTTCATGAAGCGTCAACTAGTTGAACGCAAACGTCGGATTCGTCGCCTGTTCAACTAAGAACGCGGCCCACCGTGCATGGGCCCGTGCGCTTTAAGCCTGAGTGGGCTTAACCCTACCACCTAGTAGGGAAGGGGACCTACAGTTTTACATGGTTTCCGAACGACGAAACAGCTCGCATTCGTAACGAAATTCACTTATTCAAATCAGAAAGAAAAAGAAAGATCGGGCGAGGATTTGAACCCAGACCTCTCGGATGAAATGCAAGTCCTTTAGCTCCTAGACCAAGAGCTGTTCGAGCTGGTACAAACCCTCTGATGGGGACCCACAGTTTAACCTTTGTCGGCTCATACAACATGCACGGGAAGAATTGCAGTGGGCCCAATTGTATTATTTTGATGTGCCGGAACCCACACAACACATAGTTTGAACAGATGTATGTTTGTAGAGGAAGCGAAAGTATGAAGTGGCCGTAATGTATGGAGCGCTGTCATCTCTGCCTGCCCCTCCGGGGAAGTGGCGTGGTGGTATATGTGACATGTAGCAGTTCTCCTAATTTTGGGACATGTTAATCCAAGAAACTTATATTAAGGTGATTCAAACACCCGAAATGTCTTAACGACGATAAGACGAAATATAAGTTATCCTCTAACTCTTCTTTGTGCCGAGAGCCAAAGGAATATGTAGACAAATGTGGAAAGAACACTTTGACAGGAGGTGTGTGGAGAGGGAAATTTGGTACAAAACGATTGTATCTGAACCACTCTGGGGGTCCATTCAGAGCAAGAGTGAGTTCGAATTCGTCACTAAATATCAACTCACTTTTTTAAATAGTTAATGTTTCTACACTTCTTGAATGTCATTACAGTTAGGTAAAAATCTGGTTTGTCCCGTAAATACGTTGGAAGTATAAATAACGGTTCCGTTATTTAAATAATAATATATTTCCCAGCAATTTTTAGGTTAACTCACTCCCGAACTCGAACTCACTCTTGCTCTGAATGGACCCCCTGTATCCCTTGGTTTAGCAGTGTCCATCTGCCTAGAGAAATCATTACTATTGGCTTAAGACTCAGATCAGGACACACTCCTCTAAATAGAATGGGACATATGATGAAGAAACTGGACTCTCCAAATTGTTCTACTTGTGACAAACCAGAGGATAATTTCACCTATTTATCGAGTGTGTTCTGAACGAGAGGCTTCGACTGGGTCTTGAAAAAATATTGTGTACAGATAGAATGAATTTATTTTGTTAGATACACGAATCATTGGGAAAGTCCTGGTCAAACGAGTTCAGAGAAGTTGTATATTTTTTCAAGCTGTCATTGGCTCGAAGGAGTAGCTGATAGCTTGAAGTAATTATTATACTATAAAGTCACTATGGGGCTGGCATAGTCGGTGACGGCTTAAGTCCCAAATAAACAAGTAGATAAAAAAAAACTCTTCTATGAATGTATTTTGCAATACTGTAATGAAAAGATTTACTTTCAACACAGCATTGATAAGTCTACGCTTTATTTGAATACTAGCTGCGGTACCCGGCTCCGCTCGGGTTAGTGTCGGCTAAATTATCTCATGTATAAAAAGTAGCCCACATGACTGGTCCAAAATAGGGTCAAACTGGTCCAGGACAATGTATTCATGTACCAAATTTAATCAAGATCGTTCGAGCCGAAATAGCATGATTTAATGAGAAACATCCAATAATTCCCATTTAGAGCTTCGTTGACGTTTGGTGGCTATTTAAAAAAAAACATTTGCCGCGAGAACCTTTCTGCACTTTCACTGCTACCTTGCTTACCTAGTAAGTAACGTGTAACGTAGGTAAGTTTTGCGTGGACTCCAACCCACAGCCAGCCTCAACATCGAAAACAGTAACCCATCTCGAACCTGACTGCTCCCAGAGATGCTATACATTGATAAAATACGCATATAAATCAGGTAAGTGGTTCGCATGTTATAAGACTTTAAGACTCACTACTTACCCTTCTGGTAATGAAGCGTTATATTATGTAATCTATAAGTTTTTAGTAGAATCAGGCTAGACGTAGATACAATGCACATCGAATCGAGTAATTGGTTCTCAAGGATTTTATTCTGTTGGTCGCTCCACCGGCGATTTAGCGTGATGCCAAGTAGTCCTAAAGTTGCAGGAAATACCAAGCCGTACTTCAGTAAAAGTAAGCGCTGCCGCCGCAAAGCCGAGCCGTGCATAGCATTGCAGTTTGTATGACAGCCCCATCTTAGCGTAAGCGGAACTGAATTCTATTTAGCCAATCCTAATTCCCGGGTAGTTAAATGTACATGTACTAAGTTTTACAAATCGCTAGTGCCTTGAAAATTCGCCAAACGGACACCAAACAGACACGACGTCTGCCCTCACGTCCCCCCCCCTCCCCCCGCCGCCGCTCCCCGCCACCGCTCCCGGCTCCTCTCCCCCAGGTGTGAAGTATCGCTACCGGCATCGTTTTCGCAGCCCCGTGAAAGTTCTAAAGCCCATGGGCACATAAATTGTAGCCTATGTGTTATTCTGATGTATAAGCTATATTATTGTAAAGTTTCATTAGAATCCATTCAGTAGTTTTTACGTGAAAGAGTAACAAACATCCATCCATCCATCCATCCATCCATCCATCCATCCATCCATTATTACAAACTTTCCCCTTTATATTATTTATTAGATATATTTTATAAAAATGTGTAAAGGCAGAAGGCCTGCTACACTCATCTCGGGTTCTCTGAGGGGTGAACATATGGGAACGAGTGTTATTCTCAAAAAAATTAAGAAAATTTTTCTCTTTTTTTTTTAATAGGGGACTTAAGACTCGCTATGGACCAGAATGGGATACCATGCCAGTGCATACACGGGGCTTGGAAAAAACCCCGGCTAAAAGGTCCTAAGTCCGCAAGTCTGACCTAGCTAAAAGTTGAGCAAGTGACGGCGGCGCCACCGATTACCTAAAGCCCCAGGTGATGGGATTATTCATGAGATTACTCATGTATTCTTGTGCTGCCTCGATGAAAACCCTGGGGGACCAACGCTCACCAGCCATGATAATTTTTCGTGTATTTATCAGCTCTTACGAGAAGATCTCGTCTCCGAAAATTCTCTCGCATTTTGGGGTATTGTTCAAACGGTCTTGGTCTAGCATTTTGATGTTTCTTCAAGCGTCATAAGCATTCAGGGCCAGTAATCTCCACTTCCTGATGGTTTGGATGCTTTATAATTACATGGATTCTTGTGTTTCGCAGCACACTTTTTTATTTCTTTCTTTACTATCTCGGTTCGGATGGACACATTGAGGTGGCCCATCCTGGCGGTACTAACTTATTCGCGGGCACGGCACAAAACCGTGCTATTTCGCTCTGGGACCTTCTCTGTTTAAAAAAAAAGACAGGCTCCGTGATGAGGAGGATGCAACATGTCCACAAAGCGGAACATGCACATAGTGTGTGATTTGGTAAGATTAACGAAAATTTTAATTACAAAATGACTTATAGCTAATAGTAAACCACGACCGCTGTAGTAAAAAATCTAACAAAAACCAAATTGATTATGAATCTTGATGAAACAAGCTATGTGTGACGGCTAACCTTTTTAAGATGTTCTTACTTTATCGTTGAGTAATAACCCTTCAAAGTTATTGTTTAAAACGCGCGAAAAATTCGAACTTTCGGATCTTATAACTTAAAGAAACCAAACACAATTTTACAATGCCAATGGTAATCAGACATCTAGTTCGATTAAATAAAGCAATTTTGAGCAAAATTTGGGATCTCTGACAAGAAATATGAGCATGATCTTCTTTCCCCGTTTGTATGGGGAGTTGAGAGGGAAGACCCACCTTAAAGGCAGTTCATGGCAATTATGACAGTTTATCAAACATTATAGTTCCGCGATAGTGCACAAAAATGCTGGTAGTATGTTTGGTCTAGGTATCGTGGGACACCGGGTAGGAACGAAGCTCCTTTCGCTATATATTATGTATTACCTCAAGAAACTCTTCAAAGTCATACCGAATAACATTCCGCAAGCTCCAGTCGTCAAGTTAAACACAACATTACGCTTAAAAGAAGCCTATTTTAATTAAATGGGCACACACTGTTTCAGAGCTCTTTGACCGTTGAGCCGTTTTGAAAGTAATACACGCAAGACCATTCCACCATCCCACCGAACTACTGTATCAAGAAGCTAAAGTGCTGAGTATTCGACTGTGATTCGGCGCAGAAATTGTTAAAACATTTCATAAAACTGCCGACCTAACCTTCAAACTGGAATTACTAAGACCTTGCCGCCGTGACAAATGGCACATTCCAAGTAGTACGACTGCTTTTACTCAAAGTTCTTCATTTCTCGTGCCATTCACATGCACCAAAATTCATCAAATCTTTCACATTCAAACCCTTACATCCACAACGTGCACTAAAACAGTTACCAAATGGCTATTTAATTTAAATTATAATCACACTAACAATTTTTTAAACATAAGTAAGCAAATATAATTTCTAGTTGTAACCCAAAATGCTTAAGTATTACTGAAATAAACAGCACTGAAACCCACAAAAGTATCAACAGCACTGACTGTTTAGACATAAAACACTTGAACACAATAATAAACAATCAATAACCAATAAATAAAATCAAAACAAATATAGAATGTGAATGATAAGTAATATTAGTAGTACAGTCAATGAAGCAAAATGGATTATTTTGACACCTAGTGCTAGGGTAGCGTGAGCCCTGAACAGTTCCAGAGAGACTTCAGAAGGCGGCACCGCCGAGAGAGTAGAGAAGATGCGCTGATGAGTCCCTTCCTTCATCCTTGCTGAGTGGTCAGTCCGAGTTCTCACCTATATTGGCGTTTACGTGACTTCGAAGTTACGTAAAAACTTCATTTTTACACTCTTCCAAATTTACGATTTGTGTGAAAAGGTGGAGTCGGCGTAAACGGCAACATCAACATTTATGGCGACGATACCTAAACTGTCAAATCAAACTGATACTCGTAAATGTTAGTGCGCTTAATTCTCAGTGCGCGCGCCATTAGATTTCTCCATGCATTTGAAAACATCAGTCGATCGGTTTGGCATTAACACCAATTTAGGTGACAAGTAGGGCAAGGGGTACTGGTATCTGGTGTATTTTCCCAGCATTACCTTCCATCACCTCATCCAGCGATGTATGGTTTTTCTTTAAATAATTTATATACAGTCCACTATTTACTCCAAAGCTTCCATCGCATCCATAGCATCCGAACGCGCGATAGGCATCAATAGAGCTCCAAAATAAAACTTTGTGAAGTAAACTAAAATTGAAGTATACAAAATTCTTACCTTTAAGTACGACTGCCCAAAACTCATTGAAATATTCACACGTAACCAGAATGTTCATCTTCGAGGGCACAACATGAAACTGCAAGAATGAATACTCGCAAAAACTACATATCCAACCAAGTAGTAGAGCCATGGAATAAACTCCCAGAGAATGTCATTAACGCTATGACCACCAACCAATTTAAAAATAGACTGAAGTAACAAAATTTAAAGTAAAGAAAAATAATTAAAATAAATAATAATCAAGTTAATCACTGGATTTAGACGCATCAGCATATGCTGCCCACCAAAACCTTATAAATAAATAAAAAAAACTTCTAAGCAAAGAGTCCTACCTTAGTGCGCGGTCGTCCCCGGCCCCGCCTCGGCCGCTCGGCCCCCTTCGCCGCGCCCGCCGCGCCGCGCGCCGCGCCGCCGCCGCGCTCCGCCGCCCCGCGCGCGCCGCGCTCGCCGTCGCGCCGCGCGGCCGCCTCGCGCCGCTGCCGCCGGGCCGCAGCGGCCTGCGTCACGGCGCGCAGCGGCAGGTCATCGTCGCTCGACGACGCCGACGAGCACTTGCTGAAATGGAGGATTATCGTTGGTTACTGGCTGCAGTATGCGGCTCCACTCGGGAAAAATATAACCAACGTTTGTTCAACGCAATGGTAAATGCACTTTCACACAAGCTAATGGCAACTTGCCAATAACAATCCTGAGCCGGTAGTCTAAGTTGTCACCTAAATTGGCGTTACGGCAAACCGATCGACTGGCGTTTTCAAATGTATGGAGAAATTCAAGAGCGCGCGCAGCGGGCGTTAAGCGAACTAACATTTGCGAGTCCGAGCTTGATTTGACAGCTTGACCTGTCGACGTTGACTCAGTTTAAGTCCACTCTGTGTTTGCATACAAATCGGAAGTCCGCATTTGACTTTGACAGCTTGAAGAAGTAAAACCACAGAATATCTAGTAAAAACATGTATGGAGTGTGGAGAAAACGCCAGTCGATCGGTTTGCCGTAAACGCCAATTTAAGTGAGAACTCAGACTGACCACTCTGTTATTGACTGGCAATCAATACTGGCAGTCTATCTCATGAACCGTATCTCATGAACCGTAATAGGTAGGCAGCGGAAATTGTCACAGAGTGTGTATTTATTTTGCCGCTATAACTACAAATAAAATATATTAAGAAATAATACAAATTAAATAATACGTTATTTGTATAGGGCCATACAAATAACGTGATGTTTTATGTGTTAAATCTTGTACAATGGTACGGAACCCTTCGTGTGCGTCTCCAACTTGCACTTGGCCCGTTTTTTTCTAAGCGTGACATATGGCATACGTCACACCTATATATAAAAGATGCCAGACGCTCCCCACAGACTCTCGAACTTACAAAAGGGCTGCGGGATGCTTTTTCACACCATGTTCGAAAGACACCCCAGGTTGCATTTCATAGTTTATCGATCCTATGGATTAAGGATATACATAGAGGATCTATTTCCTAAATTCATTATTCCATTCTATTTTAGGATTGTCGAAAATGAATGGATGCATTTCCAGCCTGCTCCGTGTTGAGCGATGGTCGAAAAGGTACAGCGGGATGGAATATAGCATAGCAAGGAATCCTGTTTCTTTTGGGAGTTGGGAGGGTCTCTAAATTAAAGGGTACCTTGGAGACGTCGACGAGTTGACAGCTTGGCATTGAAACGAGTACAAAGTGCCAAGCAGGTCCTTAGCTGAACGGTCCCACAGTTGCGATCAATACTCTACGCAAGACCTCACCTGCGCCACATAGAGGAGCAGTTTTTGATCCGGCGTGAAATATTGGCGCTGCTGCTTGTCAGAAAGGGCCTGAGGCCTGTCTCACACGAAGTCATCGAGAAGTGAAGCTCGCCGCTTCCCTCCCGTCCCCAGGGCCCCTACTAAGAACCCTATCGAGTAGGCGCTATCAAGGAGGCGATATCGCCTGTTAAAAATATTGTATGGGCTTGACAGATGGTATCGACAGCGCTGATTGTATCATCTAGCTAGATTGTAGGCAGTCTAGGGCGGCTTTATCTACCCTAAATAAGGGACTGGCCCGCAAACTCATAAGTCAAGGGCAAAACTTAGGAAGTTTGTGGGATTAATGACGTGTCACTGTTTGCTAAACAAGCACCTGCAAACACTCGGAATTACAGATAGTCCTCTGTGCAGGGCCTGCATGGAGGAAAACGAGACCGCTGAACACGTGCTTCTGCAGTGCAACATGCTCAGCGAACGACGGAGGGTGCTGCTGCTTTCGCCCACATCGCTTGCGCTGGTCTGCAGACACCCGGGCCGCCTCGTCACCTTCATATACGACATTGGCTGGCTAGGGTAGCAAGAATTGAGGGGGCGTTGTACAAAGGACAACTCAACGTGGGACCAAGTGCAGGGAGCGACCACCCCCAAACAACAACAACTATCTGTCAAACGCATACAATATTTTTGACAAGCGATATCGCCTGCTCGATAGGGTCGTAGGAGGAGCCCAGGCCCGTCGCGTCGGTGATGCCCACCTGCACGAGTTGGAGCTGCTGGTGTCGGAGAGGGCCTCGCTGGCAGCGGGCACCGCGGCTATCTTGAGCTTGAGGCCCGTGTCGCAGGAAGTCACCGAGAAGTGCGGCTTGCGGGCGCCGCGCGCCGGCCGCGGGCCGCCGGCGCCCGCGCCGCCGCCGCCGCGCCACGAGCCGCCGCTCGACGACGAGCTGCTGCTGTCGCTCTTCTGCAATGTAAATGCGCAACATTGTCAACATTCGGTGTTTCAGTTTGGTCAAATAATTTTTGAGGAATCGTTTCTGATTAAGATGGCCCTTCCTGGCGGGACCAACTCCTTCGCCGCCACGGTACAAAACTGTACTATTTTGCTCTGGGACCTTCTCTGTTTCAAAGAAAAATACAGGCTCCGTTATGAGGAGGATGCAACATGTCCACAAAGCAGACAATGCGCATAGTGTTTGATTTGGTAAGATTTACGAAAAAAAAATAATTACAAAACGACTTATAGCTAAAAGTAAACCACGACCGCTGTAGTAAAAAAAACTAGATTTTTTAGTGTTAAATCCTGTACGATCAAACGGAGCCCTTCGTATGCGAGTCCAAATCGCACTTGGCCGGTTCTTTTTAATATAATTAGAAATTGTGTTTAGATTAGCTTTATTGTTTAATACATACCTCTGAATCGCTGTGCGAATTCGAATCGGTCTCTCCACTCGACTCTTGGGTCTTCGGCAGCTCTGTGCCCATTTCTGCAAAATATTAAACATTTCTTTAAAGCAAATCCTAGGTAAAAGGTTTTAGATATTTATTTCATCGAGCTTGTGGAATATTAACGAACAACCGTGGTTCTGGAAATGAATCGAGGTGTAGTCAGTGTCACGTGAGCCTCATTTTCTCGTAAAAACATTGCAGTTTCTTATTATTTTTTTATTTAACTGGACATGGATAGGTAATACCAAACGGACAGTCAGATATTAGCCTAACACACCACATGGGAACTAGGTGCCATGCCAGGACCTTCCTTATAATGCTCGGCTTCATTGAACTGGATTGAAAATAAGGACAATTTTCATTGCCGCTTCGCTCCCATTGAATGATCCCGTTCATTCAATGGGATGGTACCAACCCAGGCTGAATTAACCCTACCATCTAGTAAATAAGGAAGGGGACCTGCAGTTTTACGTGGAATTAAAAAATTAAAATTGACAATGAAAATGGTCAATGAATGTTTAAAAATTAAACATTTAACAATATAACACCCTGGTACTTTTGCAGAGATTTCAATAATAATAAAATACCATAGAAATCCTGGGTAGGTTTAGCCTAGGGTTAGGTTAGACTCACTTAGCCAGCCCCACATAACCTGATACCGGAATCGGGTATGCGTAAAGCGTTTCACCTCCCAGATCTCTTGCAGCCTCCGCTGGGCTACAAGGTTATAAAAAAAAAATTAAGGGGCGGACGTTTAAAAATAATACCAAAGCTCTGGCTGCGTGGTTACAGATGGGTCCTAGCCTCAATTTATAGTATTAATTTTATTTTAAAAGAAGATCAATTAGTTCTCCCGGTCTGGTACTAAGCAAAAGCGTCAGCGCCGCATCACTTTGTAAGGAGAAGTGTTGAGGGCACATTTTTCCATCAAGCCCCTCATCTGCCAAATGCGCGATCATGAACATAGTTCCAAAAATGTCCTTACATGCAAATGTATTTAAAAATGCAGAACTAAGTAGGTAGGTACATGAAAAACGTAATGGAACGTTATGCTAGCCAGTTAAGTTTAATTTTAGATTGTGTAATTGCCCATTTTTTTAATATACTGAAAACCTAAAAAAGGTAAAAATTAGAAAAAAATTAATGATGCAACAGGGACATACTCGTGGTGTTTTCATTAGGAATCCAAGCAACGTGAAATTCAAGTTGAGAATAAACATGTATATCAAGAAAAAAACCACGAAATGATACAATACTTTCTTGGTCAAAGGAGCTGGGGTATCGCCACCGCAGTTGTTTGAACAAACTTACTTTTTAACATTTAGCATCTTTTTTCATGTATAGCGTGACGTATAGCGTGTGCCAAGACCTCAAAGAGGTCGCAACGATGGCCACGGGCTGGAACTGCGGAAACCATGCATTGTGGCCAGTTGTTTCCTTTCAAATTTTATTTTAACAATATTTTACATTACCTACCTACGTCAAAAGCTAATGTATATTGTAGTTGATGCAGGTACATAATGTTAATAAAATATAAATATTATTATTTCTCCTCACGAAATGCAATACAAACTGTGGTGAGTACATACGTGAGGTGAAATTTTGGTAAGGCGAGCATCAAACTACGTATGTGCTGCTTACCTACTTCACAGGTGGAAAAGCAGTTGCTCCGCGCCCGCGAGCATCCGCGCCCACATCACGAGCCGTCGCTGCCCCGCGAGCGCCTGTGAACACAATCAGCGCCGATCACACCACACACCAGTCGCACCGTGCACCGTTACACCACAACCGTCGCGGTGACAGCCAGCCCGTGACGACAGACACCCGCCAGACCAGTTTCGAGCGAATTGGATTCCTCGATTCCCACTAGAACGGCACGCTATCCATGTTAACCGCCGCTCTTTGGCGGCTAGACATTGTACCGGAGCACCTGCCGACCCGCAGGACGCACTCTCGAAGGCGCGTTGGCGCCAAATAATTGCATACGTCTTCAGACACGGCCCGCTTGACCCATCACCGATAGATTTTAACGAGTTAAAAATATATTCAAAGACTGTGAAATAACTTGAAACTGACCAGTCGATGAGCTACTCTGAGCAGAGGTTTAACTTGTTATTTGATATTCAGCACTCAAGCACAACACGGATCCTCCATGTTTACAATTCCACTATTTCCTACTGTACTTTTTGACCAAACTAACTTGGATCGCTGTAATTGAACGAATTCCAAGCAGCTGCAAACTCTCTCTTCAAAAAAACTGAGAGCCAAATGGCTGCATAATATTAAATGATCCCTTCTTAGTTTGAGCGAGTTATAATAATCGCGATGATAAGAGTTGTATTGGTAATGATTTCGACATCTCGCTTTCACCCCGTATGTTACAAATAGGAAAAAACGAGATAGCAACAAATAGAAAGTAATTCGTTCATGTAGGATTGCGCAAAATGGCGTCGAAGCAGATGGTACAGAAATGTCATGTTCAATCCTTTAAATTAATTATTTTTTATGTTTTAAAATAAGATATATTTGTTAACATTTCCTTAACCATAAAAACATGATATGAAGTATTGTTAAATATATATCTATTTACAACTTTTAAAGAAACTGTTTTGACTCCGATGTTATTCTTTCAATTGCGCATGGTCCGATTTGAATTATCAACGTTTACAATTCTCACGGCGAACACATGCGTGCAACACCCAAGATTGCAATCTCAAAGCTGTCAGCATCAAAACCCATTCGGACTATACATGCGAGCGCCTACGGAAAAAAACAAACATGGAACAAATTACATATAATCAAACGCAGCGAGCGTTATGGGGGCCTTCCCGCACAAGGTGCCCATGGATGAGATTTTTTATCTCGTCTGATGGGCACCAGGGTTGTCGGAAGCCCCCGGCACTGCTGCAATCCCGTCTCGACTGCTCCTGGACGGTTTTCATTTTAGCTAGTACATATTTAATTCTTGCTTTTGATATAGTTTTTATTAAGATTCGCAAATAAAATAATGTTTTATTAAAAAAAAAAAAAAAATTGAATACCAGTCACAATCATGGAAGTGAAATTTTGAGTAAGGAGATGTGTGAGTCAAATAAGAAGGTCGTTTGTATAATCAAATCAATTCCTCTAAGCTAAACTTAAACACTGACAGCCGTATTCAGAGTTGGCGGACTAATTTTAATACGCCAGTCTAAACCGGTTTTTTATGGTTAGTCCGGTTCTAATCTCGTACTATGTTTTGACAGGTTCTCTCTCAATACGACTGCTAAAAGACATTCAATGGTTTATGAAACAACATGGTCGAATGACGACAATACTATAGAAACTTCAACTGGTTATGGTGCTGTCTCTACAACAAACACAAAAACAACAATCGTTGTTATTAATATTATGTCTGCCTACAGAACCAATACGGTAAAAACAACTAAATAAGTAAATGAATAAATAAATAATTAAATAAAAAAGAAAAACAGCTAATCTGGTTGTAAGTAGCTGAACGCCCCCTCTTGTGTCCCGCGCCGCCGTCTCTATGAGGATCGGATGGCGCGAGCCGCGCCCCTGGAGCTGCAATGGGGTGCTATTTATTCATTTAATTATTTAGTTGTTTATACCGTATTGGTTCTGTAGGCAGACATAATATAGAAACTTCAATTGTGACACTGAAAGTTGCGCGCACAGTGCCTTATCTCCAAAGCGTGTGGGCGCTGTGATGTAGCTTTGCGTGCCCTTAGTACACCAATACATTCGTCTGCGGCAGCGAGTCTCTGCGAAACCATTGCGGTAGCGAAACATCTACGGCAGTGCAAGCACCAATTTCGTCGCATCGATTTTGAGTGTAGTGGAGTAACTTCAATCAAACTTGCTACGTATTGCAATTGAGAAACCCCTAACCTAAGTTAATGTGAAATACCGATCGACTGACATTTTTGTCAGTCGATCGGTTTGGGTGATAGCGTATAGAAATGTGTGAGACCGACTAATTTTTTTGGTTTCCATACCCAAAGGATGCCAACGGAACAATATTACTAAGGTTCCGCCGTCCGTCCGTCCGTCCGACCGACCGTCCGTCCGATCGTCCGTCCGTCCGTTTGTCCTTCCGTCCGTCCGTCTGACACAGGACTCTCATGAACCGTACTAGGTATACATCAGATTTTTTCACAAAGTGTGTATTCGTTTTGCCGCTATAACAACATATAGGTTAAGTTGAAAAAAAATCAAAATTAAACGGAGGGCCAACACAAAAACATGATTTGTTTGTGTTATATCTTATACGATGGTACGGAACCCTTCGTATCCGAGTCCGACTCGCACTTAGCAGGTTTTTTTCTATTGTCATTGCTCTCTAACCCAGTCATTTCCAAATTTGTCTGTAAGATGAACTTCGCATACTTTCCTGAAGGAACGCATTTCTACTGCATTTATTCTACGTTCGTGCCTCTTCTGCCATACCCAAGATTCGCTTCCATACATAAGTGTAGGCCGGCAGCAGTGCCACCGCGCCGCGCCGCCCCGCCAGCTTTACAGAGGGTCTACTCATGATAATCTCACCTGTGTGTCACCAGAGACTCACTGTTGAGTCACAACGCTTTCGTACTCATGAAATGACAGCCACGAGTCACCCTAGTGTGGTCCCTTTTTAATTGTTGTAAATAGAGTGCGACAACCCTAACATTACATTTGATGTTTGATGTGACTAACTCGCTTTCGCTTTCCTGAGTAGATAAACAGATACATATCTGCTTCATAAAAATAATCTGTGCTTAACATACTGCAATTTATTTATCTTCTTTGGCTTTAAAACACAGACCATATGAAAGAACAACTTATTTTGTCTGTGGGTGTAAATTTTCAAAGAAAAGTGGAAATATTTTAAAAGTGCAGTAATGGTATTTTATAAAATCAAATAGTTCTCTTTATATAATCGCCTAATACCGTTGTTTCCTTAATTATTTCCAGGTTTATGTAATTGTTAGATTTAAGTTGAAGTAGGTTAGATCAATCGAAAATGGAAGAGTGCGAGGCATGGCATGACCTATGCAACATTCCAGCAGACCCACCCTCTATGAGAGACCTTTGTGATAAGTGCGAGTAAGTAAATAAACGAAGTAATAGGGATAGGCACGTATTTTTATGTCGTTACACCAGAAATTCGAGATTCCTGTCTGACACATTGGCGTCGACCTCAGATTTTAGAGGATTTTTTTTCCTCTTTCCAAGGACATGAAAATTCGTGAACGCATTATACTTAAATTCAGTGAAAAGGTAAATTTTTTTTTGGAAATTATTTCTATGAAATTTTAAATGGGTAACAGGGGATTCGTCCATCCATATTATATATAACCTGTTTAATGTTTAAACACCACATTCCCGTAATGTAATATTTTTAGTAAAATTATTGACTCTCTCTAACATTATTCTATGTACCTATAGTGCCTTAGAATAATGTTAGAGAGAGTCAATAATTTTACTACACAATAAACACATCCCTTGTACAATAACCGCATAAGACTAACAGTCGTATTCAGAGTGAACCTGTCAAAACTTAGTACGGGATTAGCATTGGACTAACCATATACCAAAATGGTTTCAGTTTCACCTTAATACGCGTACTAAAGTTGGTCCGCCCACTCTGAATACTGCTGCATGTATTTTTTCTGTTGTTTGTTTGCTAAAACAGGCAGTTAGTAAGTATAGTATATGGAGTGGTTGAAATTGGGTAGGATTATGACTGTACCTATATTTTTTTACGTTGTAAGAATTTATATTGGAATATTAAATATCAATAATGGACGAGAAAATGTCGACTTGCTAAATAGATGGTTACTTAAAAGTATATTTAAAATCATACTCTTGTTGAACTTTTCCATACCTACTTACAAAAAAAATTGTCTAAATGTAATGATAATAAAATAAAACTTCCACTAGGTATTTTCTTCAATATGTTGATGCAAATACATCCAGGCATCCAATACTGTGTTTTAGCATTATGTTGCTATTTTATATAATTTTGTAAGCATAATCGGTCGTATAAACGTCGTAGTAAACCTGTCAAAACTTAGTACGGTTTAGTCCGACCTTAATACACGTACTAAAGATAGCCGCCGACTCTGAATGCTGCTGAATATGTTTGCATCTTTTTTTAAATTAAGTTCATGTAAAGTCTTAACTATACATCCTTTTATTAATTTATAACGAGCCTAGTCTATGTAGAAGTTATAAATGGACAAAAGAGCATATATATCTGCATTCGCTTCATATATGGTCTGCGTAAATATGACCATGTATCGCAGTATCGTCGAGAGCTTAAATGGCTACCCATCCGTTTCCGAAGGAACTGTCATTTACTAATTCTTCTTTACGGAATTCTAAATAACCCTAACTCTCCTGAATATCTTCGTTACCGGTTTTTGAACCTCTCTTCACATGGTCTCCCTTTGCGATCTAGCAATGACAGTATCCTTGCGATTCCTCGCCATACGACGTGTTTTTTCTCAAACTCCTTTACTGTTCATGCCGCACGTCTGTGGAACTCGTTGCCGATCACAGTCCGCTCCTGTCAAACTATCAGCTCTTTCAAACTTAAAGTCAAGGAGTTTTACTTAAATGAAATGTAAAGATGATAAAATGTTCTCAAATGTTCAATTTAATTTTATTGTCCTTCTAATAGTACAGATTTTAGAATCAATGGTAATAGGTATTATAGGTTTTTTTTCCCCTGGTTTGTGGATATAATAATATGTATTAGTGTATTGTATCATATATATTATTATATTCAATTATATGTATAAATATGTATATATTATGGTATATGTATGTTTATGGTGTGTCACCTACCTACAAATATTTCTATTGCCTTTCCTCATCACCCCAAGGGTTGACTGGAAGAAATCACTCTTAGTGATAAGTCCGCCTTTGTGCAGTATTGTTGTTTTGCTGTATGTTTTCTCTGAAATTGTATTTTTGTTTATGCACAATAAAGAATTTATTCATTCAAAGAGCTAACAGCGCAATCAGAAGACTTACATCATCAGAACCCATAGAAACTGTACAAAAGTAAATATTTTATTAGAAAATTATTTTTAAAAAAATACATGAATGTCCTTTAAAAAAAAAATTTGGAGCGGCGCACGCCAGGACCTCACTATTATTTACATTTCAGGTTTCCACGCATTCCAACATGATCATTACCAATTGCTCGCTTCTGACCTTAAAGGTGTGGAACTCGGCATTCGACGGCTTCACCGAACATATCCGGGCCCATTGTTAGCAGAGCAGGGATTCAATCGAGGTCAGGACTAGTGGTGGCCACACCTAACTTACCGCTAGCGTAGACGGAAAGGACGTAGAGAATTCGCAGTCCTACCCTCGACCTCCCTATCTCTCATATATATCATATGTAGGATGCCTCCAGTAAGGTCTTCGCAGCTATCTATATGTATGAGGTTAGCTTTGATCTTAGCAGGCCTAAATTCTTAAAGAAACTGTTCAGCAACCTTGCTGGTGGTTTTCTAGCTCCGACTCAACAGCAAACAATTCCGTCTTGATCATTTGAGTTTCAGCGACATCTAGATTTGAATTTTGATTTGGAAAATAATCTGAAAAAGGTTTTGGTCGTGACATTCGTCGAAAGCAGGAACGAAGACAGGGCGGTAACAAAAGCTACCCAAATGAGCTTCTAGGACCTTAAACTATCGGTAACAAAAGCACCCAAAAGGAGCTTCTAAAACCCTAAACTATTGATAACAAAAGCTACGCAAATAGGCTTCTAGGACCCTAAAATATCGGTAACAAAAGCACCCAAAAGGAGCTTCTAAAACCCTAAACTATTGATAACAAAAGCTACGCAAATATGCTTCTAGGACCCTACACTATCAGTAACCAAAAGCACCCAAAAGGAGCTTCTAAAACCCTAAACTATTGGTAACAAAAGCTACCCAAATTGGCTTCTAAGACCCTAAACTATCGGTAACAAAAGCACCCAAGCTTCTAAAACCCTAAACTATTGGTAACAAAAGCTACCCAAATAGACTTCAAGTACCCTAAACTATCGGTAACAAAAGCACCCAAAAGGAGCTTCTAAAACCCTAAACTATTGGTAACAAAAGCTACGCAAATAGGCTTCTAGGACCCTAAACTATCGGTAACAAAAGCACCCAAAAGGAACATCTAAAACCCTAAACTATTGGTAACAAAAGCTACCCAAATGGCTTTAGGAACCGTAACTATTGGTAACAAAAGAATTTTTTACTATCCCCGTTTGCAGGCGTCCCAGCGTGGTGTGCTGGTGCTGGGCGCTGCCGCGGCGGCTGCGGCCGCGCGGCACCGTCGTCCTGCTGCAGCACCCGGCGGAGCGGCGCCGCTGCCTGCGCACCGCGCGCATGCTGCAGCTCGCGCTCGCGCCCGACCGCTGCCTGCTGTACCGCGGCAAGCGCTTCCCGCAGCCCGCGCACCAGCACCTTCGTGACGTGCTCGAAGCGCCCGACACCGTGCTACTCTACCCGAGCGATGCGGCCGTCGATATCAATGTAATGCGCTGGATAATTTTGTTTATTCATTCATCGAACAAACTGACTTATAACAGAGAATATTGTATTAAACTTTTATGTTATGCAATGCGATTCAAATAAGAATAGGATAGGATCACCGCAATTTTGAATGTCAAACTGCTAAAACCCTCACTTCACTTCACAAACTTCAGTACTTTGCCGGGTACTTTCCCTCGCGAATTCGAGTGAAGTTAGTCACAAGCCCCATCCTATTCTTATTTGAATCGTGTTGTACACTGTTATCAGAAAACTTGTCAAACACCAGTAGGCACAAAGTACAGTTTCAGATACTGAATCTGATAAGCTAGTTTTTTTCAAGATTCTGAAAAAAATTTTTTTTATGTAATAGCTACAAATTCCAATACAGATAATGGACACAAAGAGCGCTGCCCTAAGAAAACAATAGAAAATTATTATTTTAAAATGTTGACAGAAAATTTATATTTGTAAAATTCTAGTTTGAGCTTCAGAATTGAAAAAGATCCGAACACTGTAAGGTTATGTATTCGAAGCTGATGATTAAAAACAAGACATGTTTTGTAGAAGGTCACACAATACTTTTTAATTAGTCTCATCTTTGTTGAGATTAAGCTTTTAAAATGAAAAGTTTCTCATCTCTATTTTCCAATTCATATTTGCGTACATTCAACGCAAATTTGTTTGTGTGATTCAAGTTAAAAAGGTTTAAATGTTTATGTAACTGTAACATGGATGGCTAATTTCATACCTACTGTTATTGTATTATTCCAACACACCTCATAGGAACTAGGTGCTATGCCAGTGACCGTCTTGCAGACTTGGACATGGATTATAACTGGATGGAAAAAATGTACAATTGTATACCGATCCGAAAAGGCGACCTTTTTTTTTTTATGTGACTGGACATGATGGCTAATACCACACCTTCTGTCATGGTATTAGCCCAACACACCACATGGGAACTAGGTGCCATGCCAGGACCTTCCTTATATTGCTCGGCTACATTGAACTGGATGGAAAACACGGACAATTTTCATTGCCGCTTCGACCATCGTTCATTCAATGCGATGGTACCAACCTGGGCGGGATTAACCCTACCACCTAGGAAGTAAGGAAGGGGACCTACAGTTTAACGTGGAATCCGAACCACGGCCAGCCTCTCTCAACGGTCTAATGGTCACCCATACAAGACCAGACCGGACCCAGCGTTGCTTAACTTCTGAGAGCGATCGCCGAAGTATCGCGCCACTGGGCCACTGAGGCTGACTAAGACCTACAGTCTCTGCAACCCATAACCATGTACCATCCTTGTTTTTGAATTTCGCACAAAACTCTGTATGCGGAGAGGGTTTCGGTACCTCTAAATAGTGGTTGTGTTTTCATTCGCAGGAATTGCAGCTGGACGAAGCGTCGGCGTACAATCTCGTCATAATCGACGGCACCTGGCCGCAGGCGAAGGCGATATTCGCCTCGAGCCCCATCCTGCACGGGCTGAAGCAGGCGAAGCTGATCGGCCACCGCAGCAGCGAGTACGTGATCCGCACGCAGCCCACGGAGGGCTGCCTGAGCACGGTGGAGACGGCGGCGGCGGCGCTGGCGCTGCTGGAGCGCGAGCCGCGCTACCGGCAGCAGCTGCTGGCGCCGCTGCACGCGCTGTGCCGCTACCAGCTGCAGAGCGGCGCCGTCACGCACCAGTCCAAGGAGTTCCTCATCAAGACCAACGCGTATCCCAAGCTGATCGGCAAGCGCCTATCCAAGTTGCTGAGGTCTACCGATGAAGTAAAAAGTTGATATTGATTGGTTTTTTTCCTCATGTACCTACCTTTCTGTACCTTTTTCTCGATATTTTTTTTTTGTATTTAATGGATTCGACATTACCGTTACCTCATTAATTTGAGTTTCAGTGACATTTACATTTGAAGCGTTGTAATAAGATTTTGAAAATAATCTGAAAAAGTATTGCTCGTGAAATTCGTCGGGAGCAAGACTTTGAACCATCGACCTTTGGATTACATGTCCACTGCTCTAAACCAACTGAGCTATCCCGACAATAACGTCAGCCAACGAATTTCTCGATTATATTCGAATCGACACAATACTTCCCCTATCTTCTGCTAGATGGCGCTGATGTTTTTTGCGTATTGATGCTACGCTAAGGCATTTTGACTGCAATGATTGAGTTATCAATCTTATTGCTGTCATTACCAAAGTCGATTTTTTTCTTTTTCTCTTTTTACAATCTATTCAAGATTTCAGAAAAATGTTCATCTTTGGTAGCTTAATAATGTGCCGCGGGATATCGCGTACACCAATCCCAGGTCTAAAAGATGCCCGACGACGCTCACGGGTTTTCTAACTTTCACAGAAGTTGCGAAGCCAGGAGCTTCCTCGCATCAAGTTTGATAGCACAGGGTAGACATTCCATACTTCTTCATATCTTTATGTTCACGAAATGAAAGCGGCAAATACCGGGTGTTTGGTAATGCGATACATTCCTTCTAAGGGGTCATTCTAGAGATAATTTGCAACAAATTTGGCCCAGCGAAATGGAGGCCTAAAATTAATAGTTTTTGAGTTATATAAGTTTTAAGTTTTTTTAAAAATGTTCTGTGTTACTATGAAAAAGTGATGATTGTAAAATAACTACTACACTCTGGACATTTTATCAGCGGTTTCCTAATAGCTAATGAATGAGAGACTACTTCAAAATGCAATTTGCATGCAAATTAAATACATTCAGAATATCCATAATCTCAGAAATAAAGGGTCATAAATGACGGTTTATGTATAAAAAGTACATTTTTTTTTAATTCAGAGAGAATTACTAAAAAAAAAGTATGACAGTAGTATTTGTAATAATGAAGTTATTTCCATTTTTTTAGTAATCCTCTTTGACTTACGAGTAAGTAATGTTTTACATGTTTGAAAAATGTTACGGCTTTTCAAGGGGCAGTAAGAGACATTCTCCGACGTTTCGAGCTAATCATTCAGCCCGTTTTCAAGGAGGCATCCGCCACGTTCGTACGCAGCAGACGACTGAAAAGCCGTAACATTTTTCAAAAATGTCTAACGACCGCGGTAATCTCAAAAGTATCATAAGTAATGTATTAATTTGTTTCTACATAAACTGTCATTTATGACCCTTTATTTCTGAGATTATGGATATTTTGAAGTAAAGAGTTGTTTTACAATCATCACTTTTTCATAACACAAAACCTTTTTAAAAAAAACTTGAAACTTAAATAACTCAACAACTTTTGATTTTCACAGCCCATTTCACTGGGCCAAACCGAAAGAAGTATATGATTGAAAATTTATCGATGTTTAAATGGAGTTTATTTGATCGGCTCGTAGCCTAGTGGCGCGGGGACTGGCCTAGCGTACCAGAGGCCTGGGTTCAATACCGACATGCACCACTGTCTTTCTCTTTCCGAGTGAGATAAGTGCATTTATCACGAATGCGAGCTGCTTCATGGTTCGGAATCCATGTAAAACTGTAGGTCCCCTTCCCCTACTAGGTGGTAGGGTTTAAGCCGCCCGGGTTGGTACCATCGCATTGGATGAAAAGATGGCCGAAGCGGCAATGAAAAATTGTCCGTGTTTTCCATCTAGTTCAATGTAGCCGTGCTCATAAAGGGAAGGTCCTGGCATGGCACCAAATTCCTTCGGGAATGTGGTGTATTGGGCTAATATCATAACGGTAGTTGTGTGGTATTAGCCATCCATGTCAGGTGGCATAAAAAAAAAGTTGGTTTAGATTGCAATAGTAGGTTGTCTACGTCCTCCTGTGTGTCATGGCAATCTTGAATAGTTTTTAATTTTTTTATTATTTATTGTCCTCAGTAAAAAGTACAAAAGAATACTTGATTTACGTATAGCTATAACCCTCAATATTCCGTGGATATAACGAAATCGTTTATGAATATGTTAAACATACGTGGCCCATAAGGTGAGAACCCTGGGGAATACCTGATGTGACCGGGACAAACATTGAGCAGTTACCTTTAAGGTGGCCCAACCCGGCGGGACTAACTCATTCGCGGGCACGGCACAAAACCGTGCTGTTACGCTCTGGGACCTTCTCTGTTTCAATAAATAAGGCAGGCTCCGTGATGAGGAAGATGCAACATGTCCACAAAAAAGACAATGTGCATAGTGTATGATTTGGTAATATCTACGAAAATTTTAATTACAAAACGACTTATAGCTAAAAGTAAACCACGACCGCTGTAGTCAAAAATCTAAAAAAGCTATCTCTGAAGACTAATCTTTTTAAGATGTTATTACTTTATCATTGCGTAATCCACCTCCAAAGTTATTGTATAAAACGCGCGAAAAACTCGAACTTTCGGACCTTATAACTTAGAAACCAAACACAATTTTACAATGCCAACGGTCATCAGACATCTAGCTCGATCAAATAAAGTTATTTTGAGCAAAAGTTTGGATCTCTGACAAGAAATATGGGCGTGATCTTCTTTCCCCTTTTGTATGGGGAGATGAGCGGGATGGTCACTGCTTGGGAGCAGTCACTTATAACTTAATTCAATGCGATATTTACGAATAGTTTGATTATTCTCATCTTTTTATAAGCTACAATTTTACGTCGAATTCTAAACAAGGCCAGCCTCAACTGTCGAAAACGGTCACCCATCAAGTACTTGACCGTGTCCACAGTTGCTTCACCTCGTTTATCGAACGGCAAGGCGTCCCGCGCCACTGGGTTACGGATTTGCGTCTTGAGCATCTCTCTTTTACTGTTGCTTTGTTTTCTTTTGTCAATGAGATGATAACAGCGAGCACGGAAGAACGGGAGTAGAGATCGAAACGCATTAGTATGGCGGCAGCGTAGCCATGAGCATAGATAAATTATACTAGGGCAAGATTGATAACGTCATACAAGTGTTGAAAAGGGTTAATAAAAGTCAACAGATGGCGTTGCAACTCACATTTGAGAATACATGAAATACAAACCAATGAATATCAATGATATTTTTTATTTACAATGACATTAACGTTTTCATCATGCCTGCTTAGGCAACATTTGGAATTAAGCTTAGTTTAATAACGCTGTAACTAGTTCTGGCACTGACGGCAGATGGCGCTAGTTAGAAATGTCATAGTAACACTGAAATAAGAAGTATTTAGCGAGTTTTGTACGTTGTATGCATGGAGTAATTTCCTCACCTCCATGGTTGTATGACGTTAGCAGTCAATCCCTACTGTCCTTTGTCTATGCCACGAGCTAGTGGTAAACGTGTAGTTATGGTTAGTTCGCTTACGAATTCGAGACGCGCAGTATCGAATGATTGATGCACTAAATGCGTCCTGTGAAGGTCTTACGTTTCGTTGGAACACGAGAAAATCGGAAGTAAGCGAACTGACTCTCCGGCGATACCATTTTTGTATGTAAGAGTGGCTACAGCATCCCCACACAAGAGTTTCGGTTGCTACTCGGATATGCATGGCGTGAACACCCACCTGACTTCATGCAGATAGCAGTGCCTGCGTAAGGGTAAATAATACATGAACCGATCAGTTCACTTTCTCTAGGGGTGTTAAACAGGGGTGTCTGAGGCCTAAGTACGCTAATAGATTACTCCAATTTCGAGCGTTAACGTTATGATCACAAAACATGACATAGATTTACAAATTTGCCGCCAGTAGGATTTTCGATACCCTACCTCACAATAACATAAATTACCATTTATATGTCAATGAATATGTGACGTTATGTGTGTGTACTTTCGTCCTAATTACACAATCACTTTCCCATAAATGTATTGCTTAAATAATAATTTGCTATGGAAGGTTACGTACAAGCGCGTTGTCGCTCTAGCAGGCTATAACAGTCGCTGTTTCCGGCCTCAAATGCGGCCGGAAAGATGCTACTTTCGAAAGCAAGAAAAAAATTAAAATCTAATCCTAAAATCTGCCGCCCTAGGCTCCACCCTACTCAGCCTGCTGGTAAATCCGCACTGGTGATATGTATGAGATAACCCCGGAATCACACAAAATTGTACCAAACCACGACAACAACGCATTGGAAGATTTGTTCAAGACGCTTGAATGGGACAACATGGGTATCAACGTAAATGGAGATTTTCTCAGTCATCTTCGCTTCGCCGATGACATTGTTCTTCTGTTAAATTCCGGAGTTCCATGCTGGAAGACCTTTATAAAGCATTGATAAAGAGGTCTGAATATGAACCGGGACAAAACCGAGGTCTTGGCGACCGTCGTAAGACGGGAGAACAAATCGTTATCGATGGAGAAGTGATCGAGCAGGTTGAAGAGTACGTCTTGGTCCAATTCTGCAGCTTGTAGACAAGGACTGACCGAGGAGTTCGAGAGAAGAATTCAACTGGGTTGGGCTGCCTTCGCGGTTATGACATACGGGTGTGATACGTGGATCTGACGGTCGCCGTTGTCCAAAGGTTGAAAATTGCCCAGTGAGCAATGGAGTGAGCCATGCTGGGAATAACGCTACGAAATATGGTACGTGTATAACGAGGCAATCCGCCAACGTACCAAAGTAGCCGATTGGTAGACCGTTGGAGTAACCGTGCACTGGCGGCCGTGGACAGGAAAACGGAGTGTTGTTAGACCACCCGCCAGGTGGGACGACGACATCAAGTGTGCCGGCGGAAAGCAGTGGTTCCGTACCGCTGAGGGCCGGGAGGACTGGAGGAAAATTGGAGAGGCGTATGTTCAGCAGTGGACGCTAAAACGCTGACTGACTCACTGACTGACTACAACTGCATCACGCTCTCATAACGCTAACGCTCGACAGTGGAGTTATCAATTAGCGGACTAAGCCCCGGTTGCACGAAGATACGGCTGAGTTAATGTTCAAACACGTCACTTTTAGTGAACAGCATAGAGTTTCTTCCATACTGTCCACACAAAGTGACGTGTTTGATCATGCGTTGACGTTGATTTTGATTTTTTATTCTTTCGTGCACTCGGCCCTAAGGCTTCTATGTAACCTTGGTTGTTCAATCTGTTCGACAGATGTCTGGCTAATTTGAAAGTAGTGATTGGTGCTTTTACGACTGGGTGACGGACTTTTCGCATACTTCCGAATGCGTCGCGGCGTCGCCAAAATTCCGTGTGCGACGCAACCTTGCGTCATTCACGCCTGCAGCTTATTTTCCGCTATCAAATGGTATTCTACAAACCACAGCTACAAACTCACCAATCCGGATGCGACACTGCTAACGCAAAGTAGCGTAAGAGTCGGCTTCATATTATATTGCAATTATATAATATTATATTGCTGGCCTACATCCTTATTTAATATATGACTACATTGAACTGGATGGATAACTATCGTTATGATATATCCCAATACACCACATTCCTCAATAAATTCGTTGCCATGCCAGGACCTTCCCTAAATGATTACGACTACATTGCTACATTGACTACATTGATGGAAAACACGGACAATTTCTTCATTGCAGCTTCAACCCTAGTTTCATCCAATGCGGTGGTACCAACCCGGGCGGGCGGGTAGGAGAAGGGGACCTACTTTACATGGGTTCCGAACCATGGACCCGCTTGTATCCGTAACGAAATGCACTTATCCAATTCAGAAATAGAAAGAAAGTGGTGCATGACCCGAGAAAGGATTTGAACCCATAACCTTTCGCATGAAAGGCAAGTCCTCTAGCCGCTACAACATGACCACGAGCTGTAAAATCCTCCATGCATAATAACCTAGGATAACTTTAAAGTTACAGACGAATGGGCGGTGTAAGCCATGATTAGTTGGGCCCATCAAAGGAGATATCTATGGTTAGCTCTGATAGTAGGCCTCTGTAGGAAATAAATGATGAAAGAAGAAAACAAACTAGGGATCTAAAGTTGAATAATAAAACGTTTAAGGCTTTTTTTCTATTTGGTGTTACCTAAGAGCACAACATACTGACAGCTCTATTCAGAGTGGGCGGACTAACTTTAGTACGCGTTTTAAGTTCGGACTAAACCGGTTTTTGTATGGTTAGTCCGGTGCTACTCTCTGAATACGACTGTTAAGGTTAACTTAGGGGGTTCCCTAAGAACCCACCACCTAGGGCTAAATGTAGTTAGTGACGCCGCCGTCACTTGTGTAACTTCTTATAGAAGACTTAAATGCTTAGGGTTTTTAGCCGATCCCCTTGGGGACGCTAACCTAAAGAACTGCCCGAGAACAACAGAGTCATCCTTAGGCTCCAGGCGCCAGCGGCTGCGCAGAAACCAAATTCGATATAGTTTTGATTCTGCGTTGCCGCAGGCGCTTGGAAGGGAAAGGACTCTGTTCGTCCCGGGGTTACACGACTGCGTTGCCGCAGGCGCTTGGAACTCTGTTCGTCCCGGGGTTACACGATTTTTTTCATTGACACCATAGCGGCACTTGTCCGGTGTGCCATATGGGATTTCGCCGACATGTTTCACATGCTATCACAGAATAAATCCAAGCCAATGTGTAGGAACCGTTTATGCGACGGAATTTGGTGAACTTACCACAAATGATAAACCGCATTTTTAACATTATGTACACGTCAAGAGATGTCGCAGTGATTCCTCTCACGTACCGGCTATCAAAAAATCGATTAACTTTTCACACAGGCGAGCACCGAGCTTGGAACTCTGTGCATTGCGAAAGTCAGAAACATTTATAGACATTGCTACACATAAGAGAATCGGTAGATACCCAAGTTTTTGACCAACCAGCGAAGTATGTCACAATGTTTTATCAAAGACATTCGCGGGACATCAGTCGTTGACCGGCGCCGGGGAGTCAAGGTCTCCTCGGCATCAACACATGACGAGCCACCTTCGCCGTCGTGCGTGTCGTCACACGGCAACCGAAGCGCCGCGCCGCCGCGCCGCGCCCGCCAGTCCGTTTCGTATGCCGTCCAAGATAATGGCAGAGCGATCGGCGGCGAAGGTTTTCGGCGCGGGAAAACTACAGCGCATCACTATTGGTTACAACTCTCTGTGGGTGGGACTTGTTCGCATTATCGTGCGCACGCGACGGCGCAACATCGTCACACGTACGTAGTCCGCTCCGCGCCACTCGGTTACCCGGTTCAGTGTCAAGCCAAGTGTATTTACATAATCACGTAATCAGCGCGGCCAGCCGTGTTTACGTCGTCGGCTTTGCTGTCTAAAAGGTGGAAAAAAACTGCGAATCGGCCATTGCGAGTGGCCCACCAAACCCAGGAGTGACGAGTGATTTGTGCACTATTGGAAAGTGTATTCATAAATCGGGAGTGAATAAGTAATGATTAGTCATGGAAGTTATTCGGCTGATGGTGTGATTCACGTTTAGCGGGTGACAGCTGTGTTGACAGTGTGGAGATGTTTTCGCGCGTTGCCGCCAGACTGCGCACGTGTTCCGTCGCTGTCAAAACAACTCGGAAAATGGGAGATTATCGGACTTTTCTGTAAGGTGAGCCAACGTTCTGGAACGAATCTTGATACTTTTGCATTGTTCTCGTTCAAGCGGTCGAACGGAATGTTACATTGTTTCTGTGCCGACCTCAAATTAAATAACTCGCTTAGCGTTTGTGTTCGCCTTTCTGAATCGTAAAAACCCAGCGTCACCGAGACGCGATTGAAATTATTGGTTGAAAATACACTTTATTGGTACGTAATAAGGTCGAAGTTGGAAAACAGATTCCATATCCAATTTCCTGAAATCAGGAATCTTCGTGTTGATGGTTGAGGTGCATCCAACAAATGTTTCTCTTTGCTCTCACGTTTTTATGCTGTCTGGGTACCGGTACTTAAAAATAATACGAGTGAGTGCCACTGCATGTTTTCCCGCGCATTGAATAAGCGATAATCGTAGCGACAATACAATTTAAAATGTCCGTGTTTTCAATTTAGTTAAACAATTTAATTTAGTACATACAACAGTCGTAGAGAAGATTTATTGTCTTATGTGGTGTGTTTGGCTAATATCATGACAGAAGATGTGTTAGCCTTAAATGTCCAGTTACATAAAAAAAAATCAAACGAAGTTATGTTAAACCACTCTCTAAATTTACTACCTACCCAGTTCATTGGCTCAGCAGACGTGTGGCGATTTGTACCTCGAGGACCCAGCGTTCGAGAACCCTAGGGACACCACCATAAAAGTGCTCAAACAGTCCCAATCTTAGTCGTAGCACTATGTTAATTTCGGTACCACTGATCTAAGTCGGCTCTATGACCTCTGATAGGAACATTTTCGAAGGTCAACAAAGTTTGTTCACTTGCAGTCCGAGCACCCGATAAGGTGCAACAATTTTGAGTGGAGTATCTTCCCTCAAACTTGCTACGCGTTGCATTGAGGAAGAAAACTGCTTATTTATCACGACAGGTGGCGTCTAAGCGAGTTCACCGAAAAGATCTGTCAAAGCTGTCAAATATCATACAAAATTAAACAGAATAGATTTGAAAATTGTATTTACTCAATCCATATGATTAAAATGACTCAATTTTGCCCATTTTATTCCGAAAATAAATTCTTTTTATTTATATTCTTTTTATTCTTAATTATATAACTGATTTGAGTGTTCTGTGGGTGTTTAAACTATTGTCTTAATTATGCTAAAAAGAAGTCGTGGGAAAGAAAATATCACTAAAACTTAACATAAAGTATTTTGTTATACTTTGTTCTGGTCAATGATGTTTAAATTTGTTTGAAGACAAATAAAAACTCTTATTTTCCTCTAAACCTTATTCTAACTGCATCATGGAGAACATCTTTAATCTAAAAACTCGTAAATCGAACTTGACAGGAATGACAGTTTGACGTTTTTATGGTGAGGTCGCTCAAATGACATTTCTTCCCCATTGGATTGACGCCCCTAGAACGGAACCCTCCGTGTGCGAGTTCGATTCTCATTTGGCCGGTTTTTATCAAGTTAGAGTAATTGTCTGTGATAATATTGGTTTTATCATTAAATCTCCGGTTCCACTGCTTCTTTTTCTGGAATAGTTTACTGAAAGTAAAACTCGAACTGAATCAGACTTGGGCCTCCAGTCCAGTTTTGACGTTCCTGCAATCGTATTCTGTGCGTTGCATAATTTCCATGCTAGCGCAGCCAGTCTAGATCTCCAGGGCCTGTGCTGCGCGAATGCGACCTTGGCCACAGACGAATTAATAATCCAACCTTGACTAGGATACAATTTTTACATGGAAAACGAGTTTAAACTGTAAAGGAGAATGGACAAAAAACACCTGGAACGGTTACGAATCTACGTTTGTTACTACATTTTTATTATGTGGCCGAGTGGCGGTAGCTACGAGATTTTTTTTTATTATTTCTTGCTGGGCGGAAGTATGTCCAAGATGAGATATTGCTAATTTTGTATAATATCTAGTAGGATATATCCAACTGTTATAGAACTGTTAACGATGCACCGAGCGCGTCATTTGGTCTCTCTCTTTGTCCACTTTTGAGCGGCTCGTAGCCTAGTGGCGCGGGGGCTGGCCTAGCGTACCAGAGGCCCGGGTTCAATTTACGTCAATGAATTTCCACTTGCACCACTGTCTTTCTCTTTCCGAGTTCGATAAGTGCATTTCGTCACGAATGCGAGCTGCTCCATGGTTCGGAATCCATGTAAAACTGTAGGTCCCCTTCCCCTACTAGGCGGTAGGGTTTAAGCCCGGCCGGGTTGGTACCATCGCATTGGATGAAAAGATGGTCGAAGCGGCAATGAAAAATTGTCCGTGTCTTCCATCCAGTTCAATGTAGCCGTGCTCATAAAGGGAAGGTTCTGGCATGGCACCTAATTCCTTCGGGAATGTGGTGTATTGGGCTAATATCATAACGGTATTTGTGTAGTATTAGCCATCCATGTCAGGTCGCATAAAAAAAAACCACAGATTAAGTACTGATTAGTGCTCGTCAGAGCTGCATAACACTGTCTCTCCATCCCAGTTCTACCTTTGCTCAAGGGGCAATAGGCTGGGAATGCACCATTCACAGTCGACATTAAAAAAAACACAAGAACCAACTGATCCCTAGATCTAAGGGTTGGTAAACAATGGAATCAACTCCCTGCCGATGTATTTATATTGCAACTAAGGTCCTAAGTACGTAACGAAGGTCCTTCAAACCAGGTGCGAGAGAAACACTTGGCCGGCAGGCATAGTTTTCGCGGCTCCACTGAAGGTTCGAAAGTCCATGGGGGCGTCGGGCACCTTATAGACTAGGAGGTCGCGACAAAAATGGTAACGATAACGTAAACGGCTGAAACTGGGTTCACGGGATAAAGACCAACCCTCTGAAGCTAAACGTGTCAGTCTGCCCGTCCCTAGTGGTTGCGTTACCTAGTTAAGGCGATTGAATAAGTAGTTATGGTGACAAACCATATATATGATAAGGTAAATGGATGTAAATGACGAAACATGAAAGTATCAGTACATACTTGCTTAGCAATACAAAAAACTAAACAAATCTTTGATTGCATTTCTTAGTTATAGGCGATTTAGGTTACAGATATAACTTTAGATATAATTAAGCATTTAATTAAAAAACCGACTGGTTATTGTTGTATAATTAATAGGTATCAATGCTTTCCAGACAATCAGTATATTCATCAGCAGGTACATACCAGCATCTATTTTATATAGCCAACCTAGATAACGCAACCACTTGGCGCAGGCAGACCGACATATTTAGCATCAGAAGGTTGGTCTCTAACATGTGAACCCAGATTCAGCCATTTACATTATCGTGACCAAAAATGTCGTGACCTCCCGGAATATCAATAGGTCCTGACTTACGCGATATGCCACGCTTAACATAAACAAAATACAGTACCCTTTATTGCATACATTTATTTTGTATCACTGTTTTTTGCCCTTGATTGATTTCATCGAAAGACCGGCAACTAATCCTTGGACTTTTCATTCACCATTGAACGTCGCGTCAGCATTAGCGATTTGAAAATAAGAACAATATTGGTACACATATTCATAACCATCTTTACAATTCCCAGAAGCAATCATGTGAGCAAACCGATTCATGACAAAACGCTGCTGTTTAATTCTCTTAATTACGTAACTAATTGTAGTATTGTTATCGACATGATATAAGCCGCCGATATAAGTGATGTTTTTTCGATGAGTATTGAGTAATATACGGAAGTACCGTTAAACTATTAAAAAAATATTTAGTGACCCGAGCTGAACTCATAATGGAGACAAGAGGCACATTTTAATATTCAAAGTTTTGTAGGTGGCTCAAACCCCACCTAATGTCATTATGTTATAGTCCGACAAAGTCCATGGCACTTATTCAATCCCTCTTACGACATGCAGTGTAAGAAATGCAGTGGGATGACTTATATTTGTTAACCCACACAGCACAGTTTTAGATTTATACAAATAAATAAATTAGCATAGTATATTTGATTAAAAACCATTTATTATTAAAAGTATTAAAAGTAAGTCTACGATACTAATAAATATAAACATAAAAGCGCCAGTAAGTAATTATTAGTCATGCTAAAACTGCATTCAACCATAAACACGGTTCCCACCTGAGACCGATATATCCTCCTACAAGGCTACAAAGATAGATCCTTCGATCGATTCACGTGTTTGAGAGCAAAACATTTAGTAGAACTGCTTTCGTAGAACGACCTCCGGTCAAGAGGGATGAGATGTGCCATCCAGCGCGCCTCGGTACAATGAGACCCGCTGTCACCAATTTTCTAAAACTACGAACCCTACCTCCAACGTGCATGCCATGCCACACACAAACGTAAGCAAAGAAGTTTTGGAGGATTTGCGTTAGCGGGACCTTTTTTTAGGGTTCCGTACCCAAAGGGTGCCAACGGAACCCTATTACTAAGCCTTCGCTGTCCGTCCGTCCGTCCGTCCGCCCGTCCGTCTGTCACAGGGCTGTATCTCGTGAACCGTAATAGGTAGGTAGCTGAAATGTTCACAGAGTGTGAATGTATTTTGTGAAGTGACGTTTTAAAATAATAAAAATACAAAAAACTTGACTTTTTGTGTTAAATCATTTACGATGGTACGAAACCGTTGAGTGTGTGAGTCCGACTCGCACTTGACCGGTTTTTTTTCTTGTCGCACAATTCTGTCAAAGCGGCATGGATTCATGGAACTCGTGCATGGGCACCACCGCTTTCCTAGACACTGAATGCCATTTGTCGAGTTTTATATAGTAAAAATATTCTTACTAGCTTGACATAAAACCAAAAACCGGCCAAGTGCGAGTCGGACTCGCACGCGAAGGGTTCCGTACCATCGTAAAATATTTAACACAAAAAAATCACGTTTTTTTGTATGGGAGCCCCCTTTAATTTTAATTATTTTTTAATTTTACCTATTTATTGTTATAGCGGCAAAATAAATACACACTCTGTGAAATTTTCAGCTATCTATCTGTTTCGGTTACTGAGATACAGCCCTGTGACAGACGGATAGACGGACGGACGGATGGACGGACGTACGGACGGACGGACGGACGGACGGACGGACGGACAGCGGAGGCTTAGTAATAGGGTTCCGTTTTCACCCATTGGGTACGGAACCCTAAAAATCAAAATACCTTGAAGAAGATGACCATGCAATGACACTATTTTGTCGAACAAGATCCTTCCGCTCATTTTCTTTCACTCGAGTTTTTGGACACTTGTTTTCATCTTTCTTGACAATTTAAAACACTGCTCATCTATCTGGTAAGGTAGCTTGATTAGCCTTGGCCCAGCGGCGCGGGGACTAGACTAGCATACCAGAGGTCTGGGTTCAAATCCTCGCCCCGATCATGCACCACTTTCTTTCTCATTCTGAGTTAGATAAGTGCATTTCGTCACGAATGCGAGCTGCTCCATGGTTCGGAATCCATGTAAAATTGTAGGTCCCCGTCCCCTTCCAGGTGGTAGGGTTTGAGCTCGCCCGGGTTGGTAACGATCGCATTGGATGAAAAGATGGTCGAATCGGCAATGAAAAATTGCCCGTGTTTTCCAACCAGTTCAATGTAGCCGTGCTCATAAAGGGAAGGTCCTGGCATGGCACCTAATTCCTTCGGGAATGTGGTGTATTGGGCTAATATCATAACGGTAGTTGTGTGGTATAAGCCATCCATGTCAATAATTACTACCGTTGAACCGAGATGATAACTAAGCGGGTATCTCAAGCATTGACATAAATATTACTGATCTCAAGCAAAGAAAAAATGTGTATAGACGTATAATGTATTGAAAAGAAATGTCAAAACATTCCATTCTTGACATTAAGTACCTCCTTATCTTAATTCTGTTATATCAATGATGATTGCTCCCCAAGTAGCACACGACTTGCATAATGAGTTGAACAGTAGCCAGTCAACAGGTTTTCAATAATTAGGTGGGCCCATCAATTTTATGTGTCGCTGTCGTCTCGCTCGAGATGAACGAAGCGTGGCCATAGAATAATGAGCGAGATGAAAGAAGACGGCGCAAGATGCATCGATGAGATTTTTGGTATCGTGCTATTTGAGGGCGAGTCTCCAAAATACCACGGCTAAATGTGTTTTTGCGATCTTTTTTAGGGTTCCGTACCCAAAGGGTAAAAACGGAACCCTATTACTAAGCTTCCGCTGTCCGTCCGTCCGTCCGTCTGTCACAGAGCTGTATCTCATGAACCGTAATAGGTAGGCAGCTGAAATTTTTACAGAGTGTATATTTATTTTGCCGCTATAACAACAAATAGGTAAAATAAAAAACTAAAAAAATTAAAGGGGGGTCCCATAAAAAAACGTGATTTTTTGTGTTAAATTTTGTACGATTTTACGGAACCCTTCGTGTGCGAGTCCGACTCGCACTTGGCCGGATTTTTTCTTTTATTTGTAGCTGTGTCTTGGAAACCGTAATGTAACAAGGCTTGATATTCCTGGTAAAACAAACATTTTTCAGGTAATTCAGACGTGACGCACTGATTCTTTGCAGATCTTGTTTCACTTGAATCATAACTTCAGATCATTACTTTGCCTTTCCACCTATTAAATACTAGAGATAAACAGCTCTATTCCGAGTGGGCGGACTAACTTTAGTACGAGTTTTAAGGTCGGATTAAACCGGTTTTTGTACGGTTAGTCCGGAGCTAATCTCGTACTAAGTTTTGACAGGTTCTCTCTGAATACGACTTCTACAGTTTTTCTTTGAATCCGAACCGTGAGCGACGAATCAATTAGTCGTCTCTTACGGACATGCGCGGACAGAAATGCAGTAGGCCCAATCGTATTATTCGTATGCGCCGGAACCCACACAGAAAATGTATCGATTATCGCTTTATATTTACTTATGCCCTTATCGAACCGAACGCAATCGGCTGCATTGAACGCATACTAAGAGCCGAGTGCACGAAAGCACAAAAAATCTAAATCAACGTCAACGTATGATTAAACACGTCACTTTGTATGGACAGTATGGAAGCAACTCAGTGCGGTTCACTAAAAGTGACGTGTTTGAACATTGCGTGCAATCGGAGCTAACCGTCACAGTGCAATCCTTCCCATTCGTGTCGTAGATAGGAAGGGAAGTACAGATTATGGAGGTAAAGGTTTTCTTCTAAAATCAGTGAAGACGAAATAGACAAGGTCGATCGATGGGTCTGATGGCGGTAGGGAAAAAACTGCTTATCAATTAATTGCCGTGTTTAGTTAAATTTTTGTGGAAATAAGAAAACCCTATTATGTTTTGCCAACATAAACAGTTCGAGAAACTTTATAGGAAAATAGACGACAGCATGGGCTATATTATTTTATAAATAATAAAAAACATATTTCATCTCTTAACACTTTGAAAAAATAAGGTTTGTTTGTAAGGATTTCGTTTCGGCAAGCAGCGCTGCCGATTAAAATATCTGTTATTTTCTTCCTCTTATGCTCTAGTAATTTTTTACGTTAATTTAAATCTTGTAGATCAATAAATGTTTCGTGATTTACTGGAAGCAGGGAGTGACTATCTTCCATAGGCCTAGGGCAGTCAAGTCAAATCCGCCCTGGATGTATGTTGAATCTAGTGGTTTTTCAGTTTTTCAGCACTGTGATGATCGGTTGAATTATTTCTCTGTTACTACGAAACCATAAAAATCACTTTTTTTTTATGTGACTGGACATGGATGGGTAATACCACACCTTCTGTCATGGTATTAGCCCAACACACCACATGGGAACTAGGTGCCATGCCAGGACCTTCCTTATATTGCTGACTGGATGGAAAACACGGACAATTTTCATTGCCGCTTCGACCATCGTTCATCCAATGCGATGGTACCAACCCGGGCGGGATAAACCCTACCACCTAGTAAGTAAGGAAGGGGTCCTACAGTTTAACGTGGAATCCGAACCACGGCCAGCCTCTCACAACGGTCGAATGGTCACCCATCCAAGACCAGACCGGACCCAGCGTTGCTTAACTTCGGAGAGCGATCGCCGAAGTGTCGCGCCACTGGGTCGCGTCACTATTCATATTTGTTTGCTCGAATGCCTCATGTAGGGTCATATGTATTTCCAAGTGGTCAGTAGGGCAACAAATATGGTGACAATGTAGAGGCAGAGGCGGGGGTTGTTTGCTAAAACCGCGTTGTAAAACCGTCGGGTAGTTACAAAACTCCAAGACATTTCTTCCGTCTCCATGGCGACGGTTGATGAATTCGTTATTTTGTCCGTATCCATGGAGACCTTGCACGTGTCCCACTGCGGCTGCGCCGATACAGCCGCAGCTTTCGAGGGATCGAGGGATGCCAGACTCGATCCCACGTTACAACTGTTAATGTTTCCATCATAACACTCTAGGGCTGCGATAAGTAGTCGCAACAGAAACTAAACTAACGAAAAGTAACTTTGTGACGTCAATTTGCATTACTTTGAAATTTCGTCCATACAAAATGTGTCAAAGTGACGTCACAAAGTACTACTTTTCGTTAGTCTTGGTTTCTGTTACGACTATTTATCTCAGCCTAGGTGCGATTGGGATCCTTGCCGCCGAGCTCCGCAGTGTTTACAGCATGCTATAATGATTGAGACCCTACGCCTGATATATTACCCAGGAATATGTTGATGCCCGTGGGCATGCGTCAAACAGCTAAAGTTTAGAGACAGACAAATATTGTGAAGAGAGTGGTAGATAAAAGCTATACTAGAGTCCGTGCGGAAAGATAACCGTCGTAAGATTTGAGGGCGCACATGTGCACATTCACCGTATTTATCCTGTTGACAACACTGGCACGTCATTATAGTATGACATTCGCCCGGTTCCACCATCTCCAGCTACCAAAATCCCAAAGTTATCTTTCGGTTACATCATACAAATATGCAATGTAGCCGAAAGTTAACTATCGGATTTCAGGTAACTGGAGGGGGTGAAAACAGGGGTGTAACAAGCGTCATGCATGATGTATGAATGTATGTATGTCAAATGAAGTTTGGTTGGATTGGGTTGCCATGTGAAAATCTTAATGTTAGTTCCATTGTACGCCACGCCGCCGGTTCTCCTTCCGCACGGACTCTATCACCAAGAATAAAAATGGTGGCGAATGACAACTGACGCTCATCGTAACAATTTACCCCGAAAATGACCCTGCCAAGGCATACAATGTCAGTTTCCTTGGGCCATGGTCTCCAGCAGCGCGCACTGCTTTAGTGAACGTGCATCGAATAAGCGCAGCCATTGCACCGCAGGCAATACTCGAACCTGATTCGGAAAACTCGATCGCTGCGCTTCAGAATGGCCGCCCGGACGGCGACCCTCAAGGCCGATGTCCGCGCGACGCCCGCCAATACTCGAACCTGACTCGGCAGACTACACTTTTTTCCTCGATAATCAACCTCGCAGTGCTGCCGTTTCATTCGGTACTTTGTTATGTGATATCGACTGACATATTGCCTATATAAAATAATATCCTATATATCCTATTCCCGGAAATTATAACATGTTTACCTTATATTCCGGGAACCACGGGAATCAGAATTATTATTCTGATTCCCGTGGCTTTGTGCTCCGCCTACTGGAATTGTTACTCAATACAATTGTATCAGTAAATATGGCTGTAACCGTGAGCCGTGATATTATAGTGTCACTAGTGATATTAAAATTTCACCGAAATATTGTTGTGGCGACCTAGCGCCTCTACCAAGATTCACATGCCATAAATGCAACAAGATGTCTTAATGATGTGACTTAAGGTGGCCCATCCCGCTCATCTCCCCATACAAAAGGGTAACGAAGATCACGCCCAGATTCCTTGTCAGAGATCCAAAATTTTGCTCAAAATAGCTTTATTTGATCGAACTAGATGTCTGATGACCATTGGCATTGGTAAAGGTCCGAAAGTTCGAATTTTTCGCGCGTTTTATACAATAACTTTGGAGGTGGATTACGCAATGATAAAGTAAGAACATCGTAAAAAGATTAGTCATCAGACATAGCTTATTTAATCAAGATTTATTATCTATTTGGTTTTTGTTAGATTTTGAGAGAACAGGGAATGAACCTTCTCCACGTGGCACTCGCCATTAAGGCTCCATATGATGCTAAACTCCAATATTTTGGGTTTATTTTTATTTTATCTCAGCGTCGGTTAAGAATAAACACCAATAGAAATGTCGAAGTTTAGACTATTATCTGGTATGTGACCGTAAAACGGTTTTAATGATTTGCTTATATTCTTTAAAATATATATACTTGTAAACACCTATTTACTAGTTATTACTAGGTTTTCAAACCGGCGCTTGGGAACTATACATTATGCAGACAATTTTATTTTTTGTGATACAAGGTTATCTAGTGAATAAGCGTGAAACATATATTAATTCACTTTAGAAAGTAGTCTTAACAGGTCAAAAACCTAAATTTCGCTTCGTCGCGCTCGATTTTCACGCGCATACAACAATAAACCTTAACGCATACTCAGTGCTTCCGGATATCGCCAGTATCGTTTGTTTGCTTAAAGCTGGAGTCCGTTGGAGCCTTAAGAGTGCCAATGCAATATGCGGAGGCAGCAAGACCTACCGAAGGCCTACGGGGCTGTGGTCCCCAGCTGGATGTTTTTGGGGCGTTTAGCGGGAATAGCGTCTCCCTATCGTAACCTAACTTGGTCACTGGGAGCGCTATAGTATAATAAACAGCGAAGGGAAAGTCGTATAGCCTGCACAAAACATGCTCTGCATTGATACCACTCCCTTAGTGAAAGAAATGGCTAATAATTAACAAAGGAAAAGGTCCTGGCATCGCCCCTAATTACTTCGGGAATAAGATGTAATTATGTTTTTTTTTATCTCCAAGAAAAATCATTGAGTATATTAGTTATCCGTGTTGCTGCATACAAAATCTTAAAAGAGAAAACATACAGGTTAATTTATTGTAATTTAACCCGTGAATTTAACTGCCGATAAGCCATACTCAGGCTCTGGCTGATGAGACAGGACCAAAACAAACATTCCAGGAAGATTATGAACGGTTGGAAAACAGCCAAAATGTTTACCTCAAAATCTAAAACAGCATGAACCGTTTAACCAATTACACGGTGGAACATTAGCAATTAAACGTTCATATGCAATTTAAATATGCATCATACGATTTTCTTAAAGGGTTAAACATTGGTTAAACAGAGTGTAATTACTTTGCTTGCTTCACTCTTTTCATGTTCCAATATGATAAACTACATGGTCATTAATGATAACACGTAGGTATTTTACGATAACGACTATAGCAATATATTATCCCTGTCACTATTTACACCACCTACGTAACTTCTATGGATATCGAAATACGTTTATTATTTAAACATTTCATACTCATTTGAGTAATTTATATTACTTTAATGGGTACAATGTCCAGCGACGGATCTAATATTTCGTTTCGGGGAGGCTGCTATTTAAAATATGTATATACTTCGAGGGACTTATAATTTACACTTCAATTCTTTCCTGTATTTTGTGTACCTACTTGTAGGACTATCTTATAGACCACCATATTGCCACTTGTTTTGACTCTACTGCATAGATATATTGTACGCACTTTCTTGTGACCCACGATTACAGTCTGACTCTGATACTTTTTTTGCAAGTCCAACTCGTGCATTTTTTATCAAAGAGATGCAAATAGACTTGTAAAGCTACTAAAACCCGTGACCTTTCACACAACAGACCTAAACAGCATGCATGCAGGCATGTATGCTTTTTGCCTAAAGTCACGCGTCCAAGGATAGCAAATCCCCCTTAATAATATCTTCATTTATAAACATTATGACGGGTGTCATTTCTGGCTTGTCAGAACAGAATATGCGATCTTACTATTCACTTCAGATGATCAAAGTAGATTTTGGGGCTGACAGGGACTAGAAGTGCGCCGAATTGAGCCACTCGCGGAGTTATGCATCACAAATGGACACGTTTAATAGTAAACATTGCTAGGATAATGTTTCATACTATTCGGTTAGATTAGGAGGCGAAGAACGAAGCACCCTTATCATCACATGTATGTGTAATGGAAAGTCCGCATGTTCCAGGATGTGCTCGTACCGCGTGTCGCTGACCGTTGGCCACGAGAGCACCGTGGGGGGTGCGCGCTGCAGTGAAGCGACGCACGACTGGCGGCTGTACGTGCGCGGCGCCCGCGGCGAGGACATCAGCCCCTTCGTCAGCAAGATCGTGTTCACTCTTCACCAATCCTACACGTACCCGAAGCGAGGTACGTCTCACCTGGCTCTCTCGATCGCTCGCCCCGCCGCCTGCAGTGACCATGTAGTCGCAGGATGCGCTCGTACCGAGTTTCGCTGACCGTTGGGCATGAGAGCACCGCCGTGGGAGAGACGCGCCGCACCGACGCGACGCACGACTGGCGGCTGTACGTGCGCGGCGCCGGCGGCGAGGATATCAGTCCCTTCGTCAGCAAGATCGTCTTCACTCTGCACCACTCCTACACTTACCCAAAGCGAGGTACGTCTCCTCTGGTTCTCTCTACGGCTCGCCTAGCCGCCTGCGGTGGTCACGTAGCTACAGGTGTGCTCGTACCAATTGTCGCTGGCCGTGAGGTACCAGAGTTAAAAAAGTTGAAGTTAGTTCGTTAAAAAAATCTAATTTATATCTAGGCGTTACTTATCGGGAAAGAAACGAACGGTCCCGTATTTGTATGCCGTTAAACTGAAATGAAGAATACTTGAGTCACTTTTAATCCAAGGCAAAGTCAATATGAAAGAAAGGTATCTCGAAGTAGTTTCTATTTCCAATTGGCGACATGAACATAGGGGACTGTACTGCCACAGTTACAATGCAGGGCTAACTCTTATTCGGGTCTCACATCAAGACTTACTTGATAAATAATAGATAAATAATAATGCAATAGTAACCGGCTGGCCGTCCATACACGGTAAAAAAATAGCTTGAATTAAGAAAATCAGTATTGTCAGTTGTTGATTATTGGATTAAGACAATATTTTCTTGAGTTTACTCTATGGACTTGAACTAAATAATGAAAAAATTCGTAATGTAAGAATATAATAGTGTCAAAAATATATCTTGGATGAAGACATTCATTACCGTGTTATATTAAATAATACGATCTTGAGTAAGTTAGGGAGAATCATGTTATTTAATTTAACTTAGCATGGGAATAATTAATAAATAATTTCCTTATATCGCAAAACGTTCATGCAATTCCTATTCATAATAAAATCATAAAATCATCATAGCAAAAATCTAAAGCCTAATAAACCAAGATAATTTTGTCAACACGTGGTGATTACCATTTTATAACGGCCTTTAAAGCAATTGATGACCCCCGCCTTTGATTGCCGCCCCGAGTATTTATAACTTGATCCGGCGCTGTAGTCATGGCAGCGCCATTCTGTACACTATCGTACGTTAACGCTAAATTAGGATCGTAGATTATGATCGCAGCGTAGAATCCATGGTCGTATGATATTATTTTAGTATCTCTCTAGCTAGCTTTCGTCGTCGACTCCGTCGGAGAATAAACATTTGATTCGTGTAGTATTTCACAAGTCGGGAAATATATCAGTGGGCATAAAAATGTAGCAGTGAAAACTTATTGTAAAATTTTTGGACCCCCATATTTGGTCCATTTGGTCGTATTTACCTAACTAGTGACAGATTTTACGGTTTCCTTGATAGGATTGAGCCACGTTGCTTTCAAAGTAAAGACAAATAACTCTGATGTATTTTTAAACCGTACCTATTAAAATCTACAATATTAGTGGGCAAAGTGCTTAACAATTTTACTTCCAACAAAGGAAAACATCTGGATGACTTAGGTTATTTACATGTTGTATTTTATATGTTGATTTAAATTTTTTATGAACTTATTCATATGCAAATTATTGAATGATGTCCAAAATTCCAAAGAGGCCCCGATTGCAGAAAGAAATGTCTGAGTTAATCAATGTTCAAAGACGTCACGTTTAGTGAACCGCATGAAGTTGGCTCGGCTATCTTCCATACCATCTATAAACACATATGGGACCAACTAGAAAGTATACCCTTTCGAACAAAACAATTATTTTCCAAATCGGTCCAGGGGTCTTCGAGTAATCGATGAACATACATAAGAAAAGAGAAAAAAAAAATCCGACGCATTGAGAACCTCCTCCTTTCTTTTGAAGTCGGTTAAAAAGTGACGTGTTGACATTGATTTTGATTTTGTCTCCTTTCGTGCACTCGGCCCTAGTCTTTGATTCCAAACTAGCTTTGCGGGGATTTTATTTGGGCCAATTTTTTTATTCTAAGATAGTACCTACTTATCGGACTAGCACAAATGAACGTTTGTCAAAAGACGGATAGTCATTATCGGAGAATTTAATCTTCTATCATAATTATCTGACTGTAATTTTGCTAATAAATTTATGGACATACTATAACGGATGGCGGATATAAGCAAAGGCTTAAAGAAATCCGTCGAAAAGTTATCTGGCTGATTATCATACTATTGAAAAATCAGAAAAAGAATTTTATAATTTGTGCAAATCTGAACTAAACAGGACTATTACTTATTTTGTGACTAAACCCACAAATCAATTTATTGCACAGTAACGAGCAATATGTCAAATTGAATAGTATCTTCATGTAGGTACCAGATTACTGGTAGCTATATGGATGCAATACAGTATGAAGCGTGGATACTCAGAGATAGCGATAACAGCATTTAGATTACAAAAATCGACAGAAATGACTTAGTAGATAACATATTTTTAGAAATACAGGGACGTTTCCGTATTCTTTAACAGCGACATTGACGATTCGTCTAAGTCAGGACTCATACCTGCGACCGACACGTAGATACCTACGTGTCTGATACTATAATAGACCATTGAGAATAATTATAACAGAGCTATCGAAACAGCAGTGAAGAACAGAATAGATCTGACCACCGTCTGGGAACAATCCTCAATAGTCTAGCATGCCCAGGTTACTGTTTACATTCGGCGTAATCGAATGTTCTGACGCCCTTGATATAAATCAGGAAAGTGATGACGACACATGCATCACCACCGATCAGTAATCATAACCCGTAAATATGCTATGCTTCACATGTTAAATAGCAAAAACATGCACAATATACACAATATTTTATGACTGAAAGTGGTATGATAGATCGCGATGTCGTTTTAGTGACAAATTGACTCGTGGTGTCGAGATCTGACCCCACTCAGGCCTTGACACCCACTGGGGGACAATAACTGTGCAGCGCGAGGGACCGCATGCAAGGAAGTGTAGAAAGGTAAGAAGCACGGACGCTACATTTCCAGACCGTTCCAGGTCCGGAAATAGACCAACTAGAGTCAGTACACGTATGGATTGCATAGAGTATCTTTCCGGAGAGACCCAGCCCCGATTGCACGAAGAGACGGCGGAGTTAATCAATGTTCAAACACGTCACTTTTAGGACGGTAGGAGGAGTTGATTCCATACTGTCCATACAAAGTGACGTGTTTAATCATACGTTGACGTTGATTTTGATTTTTTGTCCTTTCGTGCACTCTGCCCTAAGTGTTGGTTTGTACAATACAAGACGAGGTCGTATTATGATGGATGGCACCATAAGTATATGACGTGCCAGCGAGTGAGTTTACCAAGCTCAGAACAGACTATATTGCGAATAAGCCTGCTATCTTGATAATGGATTGGGAAGCAAGACGAGCAACGCTTGCCAAAATCGCAGTACCGCATTATTTTTTCATTACGTAAATCGAGACATATGGCATACGCCAGACTCTCAACTAAGAGGAGCCCGACGAGACGCCAGAACTTTTCTAACTTTTTCGGGGACTGTAAATTCCATAACGGCCGGCCAGGTGCTTCTTCACATTACGTTTGAATGAAGCAAAATTGTACTTTGGGGGAACGGCCTGGGCAGGTAGTACATTCCACATTTCACCGACCCATAGATAAAGGATCTACAGAATCGGTAGATAGGTGAACAGGACATTGGTGCATTCCTTCGCGATTCGTTGAGAGATGGAGAGATTACGCAGATCGAACAGCATTTTCTGTGGCACAGCCGATAGTGCACAGAAATACCTCCTCGAGGCAAAATGGCGAGAGACTAGTGGGCTATTCGTCGGGCAGCCGTGCATTCTGGTCTCTCGCCAATTCGATTCGTCTTTACTTCTGTCGCTCTGCTACACCTCCCCTGAACGCCGAGGATGCACCGTAGATTGCTATTCAAATGTTTGAGGACGTTAGACACTTCGATACTGACAATATGTCAAATTGAATAGTATCTTCATGTAGGTACCAGATTACTGGTAGCTATATGGATGCAATACAGTATGAAGCGTGGATACGGGCTTTCCTGGCATTGTGCTGAAGATGTGTTCTCCTGAATTCACACCGATAATCACCCGTTTCTTCCATCTCTCCTTCACCCGGGGTATCGTTCCCTCTTGCTGGAAGAGAAACTCGGTCCAACCGGTACCAAAAAGGGCGACCCAGTGAATACCTCCGACTAGTCGGCCATTGCGATAACTTCTCTTTTATGTAAAGTTATGGAGCGCCTTATCAACTCGCATCTCCTAACGTAATTAAAAGCAAGTAAACTCCTGGATGACAAGCAGTAGGTTTTCAACGGTCAACGGGAAGACTTCTAACGTATGTTAGGGCTGAAAAAGTGGACAATTTTGGGGAGTCGCTGGCAGTGCCATTGGACATCTCCAAAGCATTTGACCGTGTTTATACACCGCCAATGAACCACGCAGGCATTTAGCCGATCAGTCCCACAGATACGAACTATACTCCACGCAAGACCTTTTTTAGCAGCAGTTTTTGGACCAGCGTGAAGTACTGATTTTAAAGTTTTTATTGCGAGCTTGGCTGTATCCTCGATATAGCGCTCGAAATTTAGGTTACCCTTCAGATCGACACCGAAAATCCCAGTGTAGTCGTGGATACGCGAGTTGTATGAAAGTCCTCACTAATGAAGCAGAAAACAAACTCCTCAATAGGCTATGTTTGAAAAACAGCTGTACCAATAGTGTGGTTCAAAGCGCGGAGGTCTCGCTCGATGCTGCATGCATCGATCACAGTATCCAAGCTACCCGATCACTTGCAGCTTGGATAGGTTCCGCTGTCAGTCGGTTCTTCATGTTTTCGTGATTTTTTAATGAATTGAAATGCAAATATTTAATGAATCTAATGATAAACCCGTCTGTATACCTATGTTGTACCTCTAGTTTCATGTAAAATGGTTGCAAACGTCAAACTTAATGCCTTTGGTTTCTTTTTTCTACCGATCTTTGATGTCTAGTGGTACATACCTAGGTGGTATGGGCATGAGGTGTGATGACAAAATGGCTGGTAAAACCTAAATGTATCTGCTCGATTTAAAAATGAAATTACAATGTTTCTAATGTAGACGTTTTTATAAGGTTGGTTTGACCTTGCTGCTGACACGTGACCAATGCCATTAGTAAAGCACTTTATCCACTTTTCTCGGCTACGAATACATTATGTACGCATGCGCTTACTGGCATTGGCATAGAATAAGTGGCATTGGTATGCTTATATGTATATGCAGGTATATTGTCCTTCACGCAGACTCTATGTGGCTTGGCATTGAGTCGTCTTATCTCAACGCTTCATTTGTCTATGCCATTCAAACTCCTTCTGTAGTGTTGTGGTCATGATAAGACATCCATTAGTTAGTGTGAAATATAAGAAGTTGGTGTCTTATTTTCAGAGTATCTGTCCAGAATGAAGTGTCCTTATTGGCAAATTCTTATATCCACAAGACGTGATTCTTAGCTAGTTCTCACAGCTATGTTAACTTCAAATTTAAAATGAAACATGGATTGACATGGATCAGTATATTAACTTTCGCTGCGACCATAATTCATTCAATGCGAGATTTTGAAAAAACCTATGCACCCAATCGAATACAGTTGCGCATGTTTATAGAATCACAGCGCGGGTAGTACGGAAACTCGAACGTTGGGCCTGTGTTGCACGTACAGGCACCGGCAGATACCTAAAAATCTGCGCATACAATCCGGGTTAGCTGCCGCGACCTATACCTATTGTTGATGGGATGAATTCATCCATGACCTATTTAGTAAATACTTAAAATACAACATTACTTTTAATCTGAGATTATAATTATGACCAACCTACCTGATTAGCTTAGCGTATGCATAAGACAGAATCAAATGATTGTGTTTTAATTACCTACCCTCCAAACTAAACGTAAAACTTCTTATTTGTCTCAACTCGAACAGCTAGATTTGCCTCCTCAAACACTATCACAGCCTCGGGTTATCTTATCGGGACGAATTCAGGCGCAATGTTTCAAATAAATGTATTTTTCTCCGCAGTGATACACGAGCCACCGTACGAAATAAAAGAATCCGGCTACGGCTGCTTCGAGGTGCCCATCTACATCTACATCAAGCACAGCACCAACCCCAGCAAGATCAAGTTCCGCTACAAGCTCTTCCTGCAGAACCAGCAGCTCAGCGGCTCGCAGAAGTTCAGCCATGTCTTCGAGGACCCGCCCGAGCTGCTCAAGTCGTGCCTGATAGAGGGCGGCGCCCGGATCGTCGAGAAGCCCCCTCCGGCGAAGGCCGACATGGACGCGGTCCCGCGAGTCCCGCCCGTCGACCGGTGGCGAGCGGGCGAGGAGCAGCTCAAGCGGCGACACAACGGGACCAACGCCGTCGACTCGAAGCGAAGAAAACGGGAGCCGGAGGTGCGGAACGGCGAAGTGAAGCGGACTAGCGATGTGCCGGTGAACGGTGTGCACAGGCCGAGCGAGCGGACGGTTGTGAATAGTGTTAAGAAGGTGCTGGCGAGTGTGGAGATGAGCACCGCGGAGACGGAACTGGTGTCGCAGCTCTACATGTCTCTGAGGAGGTACGAGGCGGCTGCGACGTCGGCCAGCCTGCGGCTGCCGTCCTTCGCGAACGCCATCTACCGCGTGCCGGAGCTGCCGCGCTCGCTGCGCGGCCTCGCGCCGGACGACGACGAGTGCGGTCGCTACGTGCTGAGATAGCAATTCGCGTGGACTGATCCCTGTGCCTTACGTAGAGAGCTAGAATTTCCGTGCGGAAACGAGACGGTGCGGTGCGCTGAGTAGAGGTTGATTCTAAGAACGGATAATATTCTAGAAGTGCGATGCTGAGAAAAGCCTTGGCGCCTGTCGGTACGAAGCGCGGAGGCGCGCAGCCCATACAAATTGCACAGGGTCAAGCGTTTGGAAAGTTTTAGTGGTTACCGTACAAACGACAAGGAATCGCACTTCTAGCTTGTTTTCTGTTCTGAGTGTTGATTGTATTCTCTGTTGCGGTCGGGTCGAAATGTCTCGATTCGAAACACTGTTGTATTTTGTCTGATAAATAGAATATTCCTTTATTATTGATGGGGTCCCATGTTAAGTTTGCATTTTAGGAAAGGCTCGTAATCTGTGCTCTCCATACAAACGTAGTTTACTAATCATTTGAAAACCACTGTTCAGACAATATCCGTGTCTGCACGTTTTAGTTTTTTTGAAAAATCTAAATCGAAAGAAAATCAAATGAAAGCAAAAATAATATCTTCATAGACATTTTGTTTTCTCCGTGTTTTGACCCAGGATACATTTAACGAAAAAACATGCAGATGCAGGAGGTCTACTCGTGACATTCTCACCTGCGTGTCACCGGTGAGTTACAACGCTTTCGTACTCATGAAATGAAGGCCACAAGTCACCTGTTGTCCCTTTCTAATTATTCTAATTAGAGTGCGATGGTGTTTGATGACTTCAGGCGAGAGCGCCTCACTTTTGTCCATGACTAACTCGTTTTCGCTGTCCTGGCTAGATAAAAAGATATTTGTTGCCTGACATTATAGTATGCGAAATATCAAGTTAATTGAAACAGTGGTTTTAAAATGATTAGAAAGCTATACATTTGTATAGAAAGCGTAATTTTCTGCTGCTTAAAGGCTTACCCACTTTTTCAAATAGTCGACCCCACAGGAAGGCAATATTTCAATACTTTTAAATACTTATCCATATTTTTTCGGAACCAAAAATCACACCTATTTACAGACTGAACATATGTATTTGTGGCTATAAAACAGACTGATTAACCTAGCTACATTATGTGTTATTCCATGAAAATCAACTATTGTTACAGTACCCAGTGCTAAATAATGCACATCGGACGTTGACAAGATGTTTCGACTTTGTAGAGCGTGTGTACTACTTGCGAAAGAAATCACGCCTTCAAAGCCGAAATTAGCCGATCTTCTTTTTCTAACGTCCAATGTACATTAGTTATTTGCTGCCAGGTGCTGTACAGACCTTTCCTTAAATGGATATATATTTTTTGTAATTATGTAAAATTCAATTGTGAGTGTATTCGCGTGTTCGTAATTCTTCTCTTGATTGATTTTGATTAAATTTTGTTCTTGTACTTATGGGGTCACCTGAATGGTTCTTAGCTACAGGTGGACCCGGTAGAAGGCGCTGTCGTCGATATCCAGTTTTACTGTTTAAATTAACACGCCCGCGAATGTTTCTGAGCCCGTAGTTCCAGCTGTCACCTAAATTGGCGTTTACGGCAAACCGATCGACTGGCGTTTTTCAAATGTATGGAGAAATTGAAGAGCGCGCGCAGTGGGCGTTTGATTTGACAGCTTACTCAACGTTGCCGTAAATACGTCGACTTTGCCGTTTACGCCGACTCCGCGTTTTCGTACAAATCGGAAGTCCGAGTTTGACTTTGACAGCTGGAAGAAGCAAAACCATAGAATATCTAGTAAAAACTTGTATGGAGTTTGACGTTTTACGGTACTTCGAAGTTCCGTAAACGCCAGTTTAGGTGACAACTGGGACTAGCAGCATAGGAACTAGACCGCTCGGGTGAATGTCCAAAACGGAAATTGATCCGAGTGAAGCCAGGAACCTCAGTTATTATTTTCTTCCTTCCTGGGATAAAAGGATTTTTCTCGTTCAGTCATAATTATCGCATGGAGTCAATTTTCATTTTGCCATTTCTTATTTTAAGCCTATGATCTAGATTAACTTAAGAACATTTAGGAACTTATATTGTATGGAGTGAGGCTGATTGCAAAAATAGACAATAGCACCTACTTTGAAACCCGCTGTCTCCGATTTTTAAAAACACACGCTTGATGAACACATTTTTAGAGATCATTCGTGCACGATGTGGCATACGATATTCAGATTTAGCCAGACTCCCCCTAAACATACCCTTATCGCTTATGTTATGGGAGTTAACAAGTAATGACAAGGACCTACTTTTATTAATCTAAATCATAATATGATTACATGCCAAGTTTTTCCGATAATCATGTTTGCACAAAAGTGATTATTGTGAATCTAAAAATTTAAAACGACCTCTTATCGGATACGGTCGTTGTAGGGTCATATGCCCCCTTAAGGGGCTGCTAGCACCCAATGACATTCAGTTCCATCAGGGCCTAATTGAAAGCAAGTTTTATATTTTTTTTAAATAACTACAACTTGAAATTTCAAAAAGTTGAAAGATAAATTGATTATTAGTTCTATTTTATAATTGTATACATCTGATATTCTTTCTTTAATTTTTTTTATGTATTTTTATACATATTTGCCCCGTTTGAGCAATCAAAAAAGCATCGGGGTATGCCTAAACCATCAATCTACAAATACACTTCGAAATTCTTCGTAGATTTCTTTATGAAAAACCGGTATTGTATGTGGTTATTTTTAAATCAAATTCAATGTAGTTTTACTTATGCCCTATGTAACTGAATGCAATTCAGTGCTGTCTTATCGTGGCATGTCAGATCGTTCATATTTGAATAACTAATCAGGATATTAAAATGTTCTTCAATTTTGATTTGCAATGCACAAAATGTGAGGGTTTTTTTTCAAAAGTACCTGACACCTCGCTCCGACAGTGCCATAAATTATCATGTTTGCGGTTTTTAGAAGGTAGGTAAGAAAACAATAAATTGTATAAAGTATTTTTCAGAAAAGTTGCACTGTTTCATATAATGTCGCTATATTGTGTCACTACGTGGACATCTAGATATATAATTTAATTAATAAGTTTATAAGTGTTAATGTCTGACATTTTGTCTTGAAATTAATAAATCCTACCTACATTTGCATTTGTGCAAAAATTTTAACGAATTGTAATAAATATATAATAATATTATAATTTCATAAATCATAAACATATATGCAATTCATGAGCAATAATATTTACTATGTACACAAAAATATATTTATGAATTCGAATTTCAACCAATATCGGACATTAACCATGACATCCGTGCACGCTCCAATATTTTCATGTCGTTACTCTGAAAGTTAATAGCTATTCGATATTACTTTCAGTCATACTCATACTGATTTCGAATTGTCGAAAGGGACTTAGGAATTCTACCTTTCCCGGCGTAAAGACATGAAAATACGTGAACGGACACAAAACAAGTAAATAAATAAATATAATGATATGATATTAATGTTACCAAACGCGGCTGTAAAACATGGTGCTATTTCCAGTCATTGTTATTAATTGTTATTATTTTAGATGTATTTATAATGTTGTTGTAAACGAGTGATCTCATTTTGTACAACAGAATCATTTTTTTAATTTTTCTATATTTTTTTTTTTACCAATATACCAACACTTTACGTCATCCTAATTTAAATATTGGTCGATTCCCAACCTGCCCAACCTGTAGGCCCAATTTTGGAATCAGGAATATTTCAGTCAAGAAACTAGCTTGTCAAAGCGATTTTCTCGACGGAGAACCTTGAATAATTAAAATACCGTGCTCCTGAATTTTTTCGTCAAGAAAACAGCTTTGACAAGCGCTATAAAAGCGATTTTCTCGACTGAAAGATTCCGCATTCATGAGCACGGAATAGGCCTACTGGCATTGCCAGTTGTCGTGTTTTGATTTGTGTTAGCTGAGCTCTTATCAAACACCGATATGTCTTTGCCGCTTGCTAATAAACATGTTCCAGGCATGATATTGTTTTTTTTTATTTATGTTGGGTCACGCGGAAATAGCAGCATGAGATATCTAAGAATGATTGAACGACATCGATGAAGGAAAACATCGTAAGGAACCCACCTAGCGTACTCACTGAGTGGCTCGTATCTTAGCGGCGCTGTAATTGACCTGCATGCCAGAGTTCATGGTTTCAAAACCACGTTCATGCATCATTTCCTTTTTATGTCCGACTTGCTCCATGGCTCGGAAACCATGTAAAATTGTAAGCTCCTTTCCCCTACTACCTAGGTGGCAGGATTCGAATTATAATCCGATTTTGAATTTTTTTTTATGCAACTTGACATGGATGGGTTATGATATTACCACACAACTACCGTTATGATATTAGCCTAATACTCCACATTCCCGAAGGAATTAGGTACCATGCCAGGACCTTCCCTTCATGAGCACGGCTACATTGAACTGGATGGAAAACACGGACAATTTTTCATTGCCGCTTCAACCATAGTTTCATCAAATGCAGTGGTACCATCCCGGACGGGTTTTACCCTACCACCTAGTAGGAGAAGGGGACCTACAGTTTTACAAGGCCTGTACAGTGCTAAGCCTAGCAACGGCCAGCCCATAACTGACATCAGTACTGTTCGGTTTTATCATTAAGGTGGCTCATCCCGTTCATCTCCCCATACAAAAGGGAAAAGAAGATCACGCCCATATTTCTTGTCAGAGATCCAAAATTTTGCTCAAAATAGCTTTATTTGATCGAACTAGATGTCTGATGACCATTGGCATTGTAAAATTGTGCTTGGTTTCTAAGTTATAAGATCCGAAAGTTCGAATTTTTCGCGCGTTTTATGCAATAACTTTGGAGGTGGATTACGCAATGATAAAGTAAGAACATCGTAAAAAGATTAGTCATCAGACATAGCTTATTTATTCAAGATTTGGTTTTTTTATGGTTTTTGTTAGATTTTTGACTACAGCGGTCGTGGTTTACTTTTAGCTATAAGTCGTTTTGAAATTAAAATTTTCGTAAATCTTATCAAACCATACACTATGCGCATTGTCTTTTTTGTGGACATGTTGCATCTTCCTCATCACGGAGCCTGTCTTATTCTTTGAAACAGAGAAGGTCCCAGAGCGCCATAGCACGGTTTTGTACCGAGCCCGCGAATGAGTTAGGCCCGCCGGGTTGGGCCACCTTAAGTGCTCTAATTACATGGTCATATTACCAAATAAATAATAATGACACAGATTAGGTACTGGCAAAATTAAAAACCATAGCATATACATAGGTACGATCATTCACGTAGATTTGTACCTGCAAGAATCATAGCACCACACGAAGAACAGACTAAATGGAATCATATAGAGTAATATCATACCATATTGAAGCCTCTCTAGCCCAGTAGCGCGACTGAAGAAGGCGTAGTAGACGTCGAGCATATCTCAAAAACGACTTCTTGTAGTTTTATACGTATATTCACTTGATGACAAAATAGTGTGCTTACTGCACACGTGCATCAAACAATGGCGCGAACGGAAGTGAAGTTTGACAGATCGGCCGCAGCCGGAAACATACGTTTCAGGCAACTATATTTAGCCAACCAATGTTGGTATTATACAGCGACGAGTTGCCGTTAGATAATCCAGGCGAGGTAACTCTGGGAGTCTCAGGTTTGATGGATGACCATTTTCGACCGTTCAAGCTGGCCATGGTTCCGATTCCACGAAACACTGTAGGTCTCCTCTTTACTTATTGGTGTTAGTACCATTGCATTGCATGAAAGATAATCGGAATGGTAATTAAAATGATCTGGGGGCCGCTTTAATGTAGTCATGCAAATTAAATGTCCTGACATGGCACTTAGTTCCCTAGGAGATTATTAGGCTAATATCATTACAGTAGGTGTCATCTATGTCCACAAGTAGGTACCCTTCCTTACTTACTAGATGGCAGGGCTAATCACACCCGGCTTGGTTTCTTCACATTGAGGGAACGATGGCACAGACAAAGGATAGTAGGGATAGACTGCTAACGTCATACAACGTACAAAACTCGCTAAATATAGCCCCACATAGCTTATTTTGCGCGTAGCCAAAACTGAAATTAAACGGTCGCCTTCTTGGACGTCATTGTCAGATTTGCCTTTATTCTGAGCTTTGCCGTTGTATGAAGATTTTCGGCATTTCAAACGCCTAAAGTGTACAAAAGTGAAGTTCGAGAGATTTTCTTCAATGTGAGAATGTTCTTCAAGGACGAAAAAGGAAAGAAATAGACAATTATCCTATTTCAAAACATCACCGACCGCGTTTCGCCGTCACAGGCATGTGTTGCCATTGCAACAAATCTGGTTACACACTATTTATACCTTCTAGGCTGAGTTTATTATAGAGGTAGGTCGTAAAATGTTTGCCCATAAATGGGGGATTTTATTTTCTGTGGTAACCATAAGACGCCAGTGGTGCCCCCAGCCAGGCGCAAAATGATCTATGTGGGACTATACCTCTTATATTCTCTCCTATATATTCCTATTATATTCCTCAGTGGCCCAGTGGCGTGACACTTCGGCGATCGCTCTCCGAAGTTAAGCAACGCTGGGTCCGGTCTGGTCTTGGATGGGTGACCATTAGATCGTTGAGAGAGGCTGGCCGTGGTTCGGATTCCACGTTAAACTGTAGGTCCCCTTCCTTACTTACTAGGTGGTAGGGTTAATCCCGCCCGGGTTGGTACCATCGCATTGAATGAACGATGGTCGAAGCGGCAATGAAAATTGTCCGTGTTTTCCATCCAGTTCAATGTAGCCGAGCAATATAAGGAAGGTCCTGGCATGGCACCTAGTTCCCATGTGGTGTGTTGGGCTAATACCATGACAGAAGGTGTGGTATTAGCCATCATGTCCAGTCACATAAAAAAAAAAAAAAAAACCATATGACATATCTAACCAGCGCCATCTCCCTTCACTGCCACAAATAGTTACACCATTATTGAAAAAAATTATGAAAACATTACATTGTAACTATAAATTAAGTAATTTCATTGTAAATAAAAAATATCATTGATATTCATTGGTTTGTATTTAATGTATTTTCAAATGTAAATTGCAACGCCATCTGTTGAGTTTGCATGACGTTAGAAATCTTTTCCTACTATCATTTATCCATGACAATGGTCGCAGCAGCAATAAAAAATTGTCATGTTTTCTATCTAGTTCAATGTAGCTCTACAATATAATGAGGGTCCTGGCCTGGCTACTTTCATGACAATAGGTGTGGTGGTAGCCGTATATGACAATACGTGGCAAACAAAATAAAATGAAACAACCAAAATACTCTGCGCATATTTTTTAATACGAGCAAAATTTCAACAACATGAACGTATCCTGAGATCTGCCGCCGACACTAGCTAGCTCCGCAGCATCCGTCCTCAACTATATACACGCGTCGCTTAAGTACAATCACACCTCGATTACATCTACTATACATTTATCACTTTGTTCGTGGCCGCTCACCACTCTATACACTAACACTTCATCCGCGAAGTTCCCAAGTTCACTGCACGGCTCCTCTAAATATAAATGTGAGTCCTTTTCTATATTTACAGTCCACTATATTGTCACCCGTGCCAAACGGCGAAAGTCCACTACGTCATGTCAGTTCTCAAGAGTTCTTGAGGGTGCTGCGGTTGGCCTATTCAGTAAAATGGCTAGCCACTTCAGTGCACAAAAGGTCTTCGAATGTTTTATTCCACACTCATCACACGGCTGTCTACTTTGTTATCCGTGCGAATTAAGTGTTCTTCAAAGTCATCTGTTATGTCATGGCTGAACGCCGATGAGGACTCTGTCCATCCGAAATGACACAACTGTCCACTTTATAATGTCATGGCTGAACGCCGATGAGGACTCTGTCCATCCGAAATGACACAACTGTCCACTTTATAATCCATGTCAATGACAAGGCCTTTGAATTTCACACCCCACTGTCCATATCCAAGGACACAGCTGTCTGGAGGTCCTCCTCCATCTACAATGACATTGATTTCCACCTTGTTATCGATGCCAATGGGGAGATCTTTGAAGAATTCATTCCCTAGTCCCCATCAGCAAAGACACACCAGGCCGCTTTGTTACCCATGCCAATTACGAGGTCTTCAAAGATTCCACACCCGTCTTTTTACTATGATGCATATCCACTGTTATCACTGCCAATGAAGAGGTCTTCAATGTTCACTCCCTATTTTCCAGCAGCAAAGACACAGCTTTCCATTTTATCCGTGCCAACGAAGCTGCGTGCAATGGCTGAACATCCAGTCGACCGGGCGCGACGGCACGGCCAGTAAATAGTCCAAAGGCCGGCGCCTAGTAGATGACCTCATAGACGGTCGCCTTCTTGTCGCCGGAGCCGGTGACAATGTACTTGTCATCTGCTGAGATGTCACAGCTGAGCACCGATGAGGACTCCTTTGACTGCAAGCAAGAGAACATTTTATGAGTACAACTTAAGTAGAAATAACTATGTGATTTGTTGAGACTTATTGACTTTGATTTCATATCAAGTAGAAGGTGTCGTCAACTCACATAGGGCCCATAGTAGCTAATGCTTCATCCAAGGTAAAAAAACTTATTCAGTACTGTCATTGAAAGCGGGTGAAAACGAATTTCTAACCTCAGTACGTAGGAAGCCTCACTAGTATTGCCAACCCTAGCGAAGTCAACAGCAAGTGATAGTGAGATCCAGTTTTGCCAATGATGTGGGTTTATAATGGCAACCTTAGCTATGTGGAAATGGCCGGTCGAGCATTGGCAACCTCAGCTACGTCGTCAGTGAGTTCGGCTGACATTGTCGACCCCAGCCACGTGTGAAGCTACTTGGGGCAGTATTGCTACTGAGGTAAGCAGTTCAATAAAAGCCACCCCAACGTCGGAGTTCTCGGTCAGCGCGGTTGAAAGCGAGGGAGAGGCGGTACCTGGAAGATGCTCGCGCCGTAGGGCGTGCGCCACGCGTTGAGCAGGTTGTCCTTGCCGGTGGACACGAACCACTTGCCGCAGGAGGCGAAGCGCAGCGAGAGCACGCACGACTCGTGCAGGTGCAGCTGGTACTTGTCTGGCTTGACCGCGTGCAGCACCTCCACGTTGGAGTTCTCCGTGCTAACGTCAGCGCGGCTGAGAGCGAGGGAGAGGCGGTACCTGGAAGATGCTCGCGCCGTAGGGCGTGCGCCACGCGTTGAGCAGGTTGTCCTTGCCGGTGGACACGAACCACTTGCCGCAGGAGGCGAAGCGCAGCGAGAGCACGCACGACTCGTGCAGGTGCAGCTGGTACTTGTCTGGCTTGACCGCGTGCAGCACCTCCACGTTGGAGTTCTCCGTGCTAACGTCAGCGCGGCTGAGAGCGAGGGAGAGGCGGTACCTGGAAGATGCTCGCGCCGTAGGGCGTGCGCCACGCGTTGAGCAGGTTGTCCTTGCCGGTGGACACGAACCACTTGAGGCGAAGCGCAGCGAGAGCACGCACAACTCGTGCAGGTGCAGCTGGTACTCGTCCGGCTTGACCGCGTGGAGCACCTCCACGTTGGAGTTATCCGGGCCAAGGTCAGCGCAGCTGAGAGCGAGAGAGAGGCGGTACCTGGAAGATGCTCGCGCCGTAGGGCGTGCGCCACGCGTTGAGCAGGTTGTCCTTGCCGGTGGACACGAACCACTTGCCGCAGGAGGCGAAGCGCAGCGAGAGCACGCACGACTCGTGCAGGTGCAGCTGGTACTTGTCCGGCTTGACCGCGTGGAGCACCTCCACGTTGGAGTTCTCCATGCCGACCGCGAGCCATTCGCCTGCAACAAACACATCATTGTTTTTTTTTTTACCAAAGCCATCATGGACTGTAAGTCGTTCCCCTTGTGTGGGTGCACACAAAGTACATAGAATTGCATGAAATTCGTTGTTTATGATTCGAAGTTATAACGGTGTTACAAATTACTATAACATGTTTTATCTAGTGACCTCCTACATTAGATCCTGTTTCATTTAGAATTGTTATAAAGTCCATAAAACACAAGATCCAAAACTATTAGCTTTAAATACTCTCTCAATTAGGTTAGGTTAACTTAGGGTAAATTCGATTTGTTTAGGTTAGGTTAGGTTTGGTTTTGTGCTGTTTATAATGCACAAGAAAATACATACTTCTGGATGTTCTGGGTTTTGAATTTTGGCCTTTTTGGACTTTATAATTTCATTTTGACCCGTATATCGCTTAAACATTATTGTATTCAGAGTGGGCACACTAACTTTAATCCGCCGGACTAAACCGGTTTTTGTACGGTTAGTCCAATGCTAATCTCGTGCTAAGTTTTGACAGGTGCGCTCTGAATACGACTTAAAGTAGTTGCATACTGTATAACGGAATTGGGCTTGGTACAAAGTAAGAATCAGAATCTATTTATTACTTAAATGTTTTTTTACCAATCAAATATAGATAGTCACTCTTGCGAAGGATATATTTACTGTGGTGACACATTTTTCTCATGTTTTTAGACCTCTGCTCTCGTCACGATAACCAGAGGTTTGGAGTAATCAGTGTTGTACCATTTTGTACTATGGACTGTATTTTTGCACCAAGATAACGGTTGTCAAGGTCAGCCGGGGGCATAGGATCATCATGGGGTACCAGGAAAAGGTACCAATATTTGCCAGAAAACGGGATAAGACTGGGTGCTGCGTTATCAAAGTATGTAATCAGTATATTATATGCATGTATACAGTCTTGTTAAAACTGGTTTGTATTCAAACATTTATGAGATTTTACTCAGTTATCGCGTGTCATAATACAAATGGAAATTTCCAAGATTTGTAGCATGGATGCAACGGCACACCTACTGTGATGTTATTAGCTCAACATAACACGAGGTGCCATGGACCTTCGTTATATGGCACGGGTCTACGGGGGATGGAAAAACATGCGGCGGTTTTCATTGCCGTTTTAACCATATTCATCATTAGCCAGTTCGGGTAATTACATTCAATGCGATTGTACCAAGGCAAAATTAACCCTGGGACATATGGAGTAAGGAAGGAACCTACAGTTTTACGTAGAAACAAAACCACGGATAACATAAATTGTCTCTAAATGAAATGAAATTAAACATTTATTTTTATTAATTATGGATTGCACATGATACGAAGAAACAATGCTCTCAAAATTCGATCATGGCCATAACTGTGTCTTCCACAATTTGCGTTTTACCGCGAATAAATATACATATACACAATCAAACAATTGAAATAATGTTGTTTTATAGATAATTCCCTTATAACAATATAACTATTTATTTTTACTAGGTAATTCATATTTGCGTACCTGTGGGACAGTAGCCGAGTGAGAAGATCTGTGAGCTGAAGTCATGCTGCTGCAGTTGCCGTCCTTCCCGGAGGTCCCACGATCTGCAAGCACAACACGCAACTTTTAGTACACGAATCATTTCTGATTCATTCGGACAGAGCGAATAATACTAATTGGATATTAAAGGGTAAGAGATGTGTCGACACACTTTGCCGTTTCACTTATAGCAATGAAAAAATCATTTTTCTCCCTCTACTCTTGCATATCCCTAAGGCTGGAGTGCAGCATAACTGGTTACGTTAATATTATAGTTAAGATATATCTATCCTTAGTTAATGACATGAGACGAAAGAAGACAGATATATCTTAAGGGCCTGGTACTAGCCAAATCGCAAAGTTAGACGAGGCACCCCAAGTTAACTAACTAAGTCTGATGATTATAAGTGTCATCCTTACAATATATGATTCCTTGTCTAGGAATCGAATTATTTTCGTTAATGTATGTTTCCTTTTTCTATACAAAATACATTGCGGAAACGGTGTCCATTTCCGAACTTTTTTGACTAAATGTAGAAATCTGAAAGCAAATGGAATTTTTTGTTTATGCATATATGCCGTTTTTGCTTGTATCTAGAAATCGAATTACTTTCAGAATTCTAATGAGAAAAATCAACTTTTTTATTTTTATTATTATTTAAATAAATGATGGAATAAAAAAATATTAACAATCCATTATCAGTCTGGAGTTCTATTTGGATTTGCTGAAGCGTTTCACTACATATTATTACATTTGTTAAAAGTGCATTTGTATGGCGCGAGTAGTTGGCTAGTCCTAGCGCCTTAACAATAACAATAACGCCAGAGATGGCGCACACCAGCCTAAGTAGACACATTCAAGCGCCGCCGGTGTAAACGCCGGCTCACCTGACAGTGTTGTAGAGGCCGCCGGTCCACAGCTTGGTGCCGTCAGCGGAGATATCGATGCAGGATGCGCCGTTGGAATGGCCCTGGGTGTGACGCACCAGGCTCTAGTTGTGGAGGTCTCACAGCGCGGTTTTACCCTCAAAATAGCAGTATGCTCACCTTGCAGGATGCGCCGTCCTAATGGCCCTGGATGTGACGCACCAGGCTCTGGTTGTGGAGGTTTCACAGCGCGATTTTACCGTCAGTATACGAGCAGGCTCACTTCATAGTAATGTCGAGGCAGCCGGTCAACAGCTTGGGGCCGTTGTCGGCAATGTCGATGCAGGATGCGCCATCGGAATGGCTCTGGGTGGGACGCACCAGGCTCTAGTTGCGGACGTCTCACAGCGCGATTTTACCGTCAGAATATCAGCTGGCTCACCTGACAGTGTTGTCGAGGCCGCCGGTCCACAGCTTGGTGCCGTTGTCGGCAATGTCGATACAAGATGCGCCGTCGGAATGGCTCTGGGTGGGACGCACCAGGCTCTAGTTGCGGACGTCTCACAGCGCGATTTTACCGTCAGAATATCAGCTGGCTCACCTGACAGTGTTGTCGAGGCCGCCGGTCCACAGCTTGGTGCCGTTGTCGGCAATGTCGATACAAGATGCGCCGTCGGAATGGCTCTGGGTGGGACGCACCAGGCTCTAGTTGCGGACGTCTCACAGCGCGATTTTACCGTCAGAATATCAGCTGGCTCACCTGACAGTGTTGTCGAGGCCGCCGGTCCACAGCTTGGTGCCGTTGTCGGCAATGTCGATACAAGATGCGCCGTCGGAATGGCTCTGGGTGGGACGCACCAGGCTCTAGTTGCGGACGTCTCACAGCGCGATTTTACCGTCAGAATATCAGCTGGCTCACCTGACAGTGTTGTCGAGGCCGCCGGTCCACAGCTTGGTGCTGTCGGCGGAGATGTCGATGCAAGATGCGCCGTTGGAATGGTCCTGAAAGTGACGCACCAGGCTCTGGTTGTGGAGGTCTCACAGCGCGGTTTTACCCTCAAAATAGCAGTATGCTCACCTTGCAGGATGCGCCGTCCTAATGGCCCTGGATGTGACGCACCAGGCTCTGGTTGTGGAGGTTTCACAGCGCGATTTTACCGTCAGTATAGCAGCAGGCTCACTTCATAGTAATGTCGAGGCAGCCGGTCAACAGCTTGGGGCCGTCGTCGGCAATGTCGATGCAGGATGCGCCGTCGGAACGGCTCTGGGTGGGACGCACCAGGCTCTAGGTGCGGTCAGAATATCAGCTGGCTCACCTGACAGTGTTGTAGAGGCCGCCGGTCCACAGCTTGGTGCTGTCGGCGGAGATGTCGATGCAAGATGCGCCGTTGGAATGGTCCTGAAATTGACGCACCAGGCTCTGGTTGTGGAGGTCTCACAGCGCGGTTTTACCCTCAAAATAGCAGTATGCTCACCTTGCAGGATGCGCCGTCCGAATGGCCCTGGATGTGACGCACCAGGCTCTGGTTGTGGAGGTTTCACAGCGCGATTTTACCGTCAGTATAGCAGCACGCTCACTTCACAGTAATGTCGAGGCAGCCGGTCAACAGCTTGGGGCCGTCGTCGGCAATGTCGATGCAGGATGCGCCGTCGGAACGGCTCTGGGTGGGACGCACCAGGCTCTAGGTGCGGTCAGAATATCAGCTGGCTCACCTGACAGTGTTGTCGAGGCCGCCGGTCCACAGCTTGGTGCCGTCGGCGGAGATGTCGATGCAGGAGGCACCGTCGGTGTGGCCCTGGAACTGCCGCACCAGGGTCTGGTTGTGGAGGTCCCATACCGCGATGTTGCCGTCGGAACAGCAGCTGAAGCACACCTGAAATTATGATAGAGACGATTAGCGTATTCTTTGGATTCAACTGACAATTTAGTTCAATTAATGATGTTTTGGAGCGAGAATATTTATCGCACTTCTGCATCGCTCAAAATAATCAAAGTGTGGAAACGAGAGGTCAAGTTTAAATAAAATCCGCGCAAGAGGAAAAGAGACGGCTGAAGATGCATGGATGAAATGATGCAAGGTTGAGACTTCGAGAGACCCTACATAGTCGTGCTTTTCCGAACTTGTTGGCATGGCTAGAAGCATTTTGTGTGACAATGTTGTCTTGTTCTGTGTTTCAATCGTGAAAACCAAGAAGCAAGCTGAGATACGAGTCGCTGTAAAATATGGCATGTTTCCGTTAGGTTAGGTTATTTATTTATTTATTGATAAGAGCTATGAATAATATGAATATTCACAAACACAAATAAAAAAAGATTAGGTTGGTAGGTTATTTTATTTTAGTTTAGGTTAGATTTTTTTATGCAACCTGACATGGATGGCTAGGTTAGGTTAGGTTAGATAAGGTAAGGTTAGGTTAGGTTAGGTTAGATTAGTTAGGTTAAATTAGGTTGGGTTAAGTTAGATAAGGTTAGATTAGGTTAGGTTAGGTGAGGTTAGGTAAGGTCAGATCAGGTTAGGCCATGATGGGTGTCGGTATACCTTGGAGTCGGGACTGATGGCGAGCGCGTAGCAGGCGGGCGCCGAGCTGGTGAGCTCGGCCTTGATGCGCGGCGTCGGCGACGCCAGGTCCCAGATGGACAGGTTGGACGCCTCGCCGCCCACGATCAGCGTGCGCCCGTCCGGCAGCAGTTTCACGGAGCGGATGTAGTTGTCCCGTTGCTGGAATGGACGGGCTCCAATTAGTGCGGGGTATTTTTAACCGACTCCAAAAAAGGAGGGGGTTCTCAATTCGACTGTATTTTTTTTATGTTTGTTACCTCAGAACTTTCGCCTGGGTGAACCGAATTTGATGATATTTTTTTTATTTGAAAGCTGATGCTTCCCGTGTGGTCACATTTCAATTTGATTATGTTCTGACAATGATAACCATGAGAAAATCATAAAAGTCTTAAATTTGCATTGAGTATGTGCGCGACAAATGGATGAATAACTCAATATAACGTCAACCGATTTCGATTATTCTTTTTTTATTGGAAAGGACGTGTACAAATTAGTAAGTGTACTTCAGATTCACTAAAAATAAACAAATGAAAAAAAATAACAATAAAAAACGACTTAAAAGAAAAAGCTCTTAAAAGTAAAAAATAATTGCCATTGTGTTCATAATAAGTGGTTCACTATTATCTGATTATGGAAAGGATCTTCTAAACAAACTGAAGTAATTAAACACAGACGTTCCACTCGGCAAATGAATACCTTTAATCAGAAACTTCCGTTTGAACGATACTGGGAAAATGTAGGTACCTAGATGAGTATGGACCTGACATTTAATTAATTGTATCGCTAGAGCTCCAAGAACACGGTCATTTTGACAAGCAATCATGCCCCTTCCAGTGCCAAAGCAATAATATCCTAGCTAAACGACCGACAAATTGCTGGTTTTCAGCTCTGAACTTCCATAAGGCAGTCCGTCACAATTAATGCCGCAAGCCGATAATTATGTCCAGTAATAACCGTTCTAGTTCAATCTGAGCCGCATAGGAACTAGTTTATTACGTGGCAGAGACTTTATCAACCGGTGTAATTACTTTATTTATGTGTCGGTATTGCCACAGAATATTATTACGTTCACTTATATTGCTCCTCGGGCTACGGATTTAATTATTATTATCTACTAGACGCAAACTCATAGCTATGCTCATAGCGTCAACTCACTGCTTGTTTGCACGTTTGTTGCTTGTGTACAGCGGTACAGCGCCTGACAGCGAACAGTTTAACCAACACGAAAGCAATGAAAGGGAAGATATATTTTGTTGTGATTTTAAAAATGTATCTGTTACGAAAGTTCGTCCAAAAACACTGTGTGTTGCGAACACGGTGTGTTGTTCGAAGAAATTTCGTCGAACAACACACCTCGTAATATTGTTAGAAAATTAAGTTAAGATACGCTAGACAAATAACTTGTAATGTAAGGTCGAAAATATTTCAAACCATTTTTAATATGCTCGCCTTTTTATGCAATCGAAAAATATGAGTGTTCATTGCTAACGCGTTTTCTTTAAAAATTTAGAATAGATTGGCGAATGTTCAATTCTCTAATAACTTGAACTGTGGTCATCAACATTGGCGTCTGCGATCATCATGAGACTAGTTCTAATTTATCTATGTTTATTGTATGCATTGTGTAAAATTTCTTCCGATACTCCGAGCGCAATACTACGCATTCGTTGTGGGTCGGTCGTGCGTGACCGATACCGATATGGTCAAAAAGGTTCTACCAATGTTGAGATTAACCGAGCGAATCGGCAAATGAACATGAAATCAACGGTCAGTGACCGAAACGAAATTATATAGAGCTGACCGACACGTTACTGGTATCAATCGGTCGATCGAGATGAACTAATGAATGAAACGAAAAAAAAAGAACTGGTTACTGTCCGTGAATGCAGCCGACCGACCGAGAGACAAGCACGATGTCGGTCACTCGCTACTCGGTAATGTGGCGTTCTGACGCTTCCATTTTTGCTTCCTTGTAACTCGGTTTATCATCGAGTACATTTAAGAATCTACTTCTTCACATGATCTGGCTAGCACTGGTGGCAGAAGTGGTGTCTTGCCAGACCTTCCTCTATTAACTCTTGTTTAAATTGGCGTCTTATTAACTTGCCCTGAGGGCCACACTGCTAACAATCTCACTTTATTAAGTGCCGGTCGCAATTTCACATGGGTTGACTTGTACAGCAACATCCTGGACAAAACTTCTCCTGGATTGCAGAAAACACTTAGCTTTGAGTGTCTCCTCGCACACTTCTCCGCCCACTAGAAAAGTGATTTTTCCTCGCATTTATTTGCGACTTTAGGCCGAAACCCTGGGGTAGGAAAATGTTAAATGAGTGCAATTCATATCCGTTGCATCATTTCCATTTTGCATCACGGTTCTAACGGAAATCGATTTTATGTGGGCATGACCTGTTGGTAGATGAACGCTAAAATTACGGTACCTTATTAATGATATTTGTTTCATTGCAGCACTGATTGGGTGACTGGGTTATTTATGAAGATACTCGCGTTTAATTTCGCTTATTTCTTTAGGAACCAGCATGCATTCATCTGCTGTTTGATTAAAATTGGTATGTGAATTATAATCTGTTCTGTTTTTATTTTAACTGAAATTTAAAAAGTACGAGTGTAGTGCCGAGTGTTTTATGAATGCCTAGATATTCTTCGATATATTCGATACATTCTTGATTCGAAAACGTGTGTTCTGCCATGCAAACGCCAGATGGAAAGCAAATTAGAAGCCTAAGAACCCGCCCTAATGCCGATCTCGTATCGATCATTTCAATGAACTGATTTGAAAGATTCGATCATAACCGGTTGATATCACTAAATACTGTCGATCGACCCACATTGCCAATGCGCTTACAGCGCTCGAGATTTATACAGAGTGCATGTGCGAACAAGTGAACTAAAATCACCGAAAGGCACCGCGACATTTTGGCTCCATACGCTTTAATCAATTTGTCCACGCCGATAGCAAGCAATCGATTAGCGTGTTTAGCCACGGCTCCGGGGAGGTGACTCTATATTATTTCTAACAGCGAGTTGAACGCGAAGCGTATTGTGGGCGTAAAATGGTCGATAAGTGACGCTGGCGTGAAATGAACACGCTCTAGCATCGGTAATACATCGATTTGGTCGGTTCATTTGCGACGGTTTTGGCTTCGAAGAAATTGTGGATAGAGCCAAGGACATTAGGGTGGCCGGTCTTAGAGTTGCTGCGGTCACATATTGTGAATCAAAATCTTATCATTGTGGTAAGTAGGTACATCAATTGAAATTTGCAAGTATTTAACAACTTTGTAGCATTAAACTAGATAAGCCTCGTTTTTACCAACTGCTGATTTATTTCAATCGACACTTAAAAGACTTTTATTACTAAAGTGCTGATTATCTGGAACTGGTATTGACTGCCAACAGCTAAGAAAGGCCCTTATTGTGAGGTGATTAAGCTTATCAGCAGCAGGTGAAAATGGCCCTAAGTCTTTAATAGCTGTAGTTTTCTATAGATTAAGAGTGATAGGATATAAAATATATTAAATTATTAGATGCAAGATTACGAATACATAATGAAACTGTTTTTTTTTATCCAGGAATCAAAAAGAACCCAATACATTGTTACAACATGCGTATAAAAAAAACATTAGCCAGCAAATAATCCATTAATCATTTCATAGTGAAGGGATGATATTAAAGAATTTGCTAATATGTTGAAAAAATGCAAACAAAAGGAACATTCTGTTCTGCATGAGCGGATGTCGTAACAAATTCATGTACATTTTTAGAGGACACATGGAAGAACGGAGGAAAGGCGCCTATCAACGTCTTCTCTTCGAATTTATTTCCAATTTAATGACCAACAGTGTAGATTAATAAGGAAAGTAAAAGTCTCTTTCAGTTCGGTAGAGCTCGTGAAATTAACGAAGGCAACATGGGTCCGGTGCAGGCGACCGTGTATTTAGAACACTATTCGCACTTGTGTCAGCCCTGAGGAGACAACCCTACGAGCAATCGCCATGTAAACAAGGCGCGAGGCGGCTATGTGCGCGCTTTGTTTACACGGCGACTGCTGGCAGGGCTACCACCTCAGGGCTGACACAACTATTTATTGACACCTCTCGTGCCTTCGCAAATGTAACGAACTCCCCCAGCAGCGCCCCACTCGACAGTTACCGACTCACCAAGCAGTCGAGCTGGCTGACGGGCGCCTTCGCCTGCGGCTGGCTGATGTCCCACACCTTCACGCAGCCCTTGCCGCCGGTGTACACGTACTTGGTGGGGTTGGAGATGGTCACCGCGCACACCACCTCGCCGTGCGCGAGCGTGTTGATCTGGCGCGCGTGCCGCGGGATTCCGGGGCCCATTAGCGCGTCCGGCGGGAACGGCACGGGCTGCATTTGGCCTTCCGCCGATACGTGGAACGAGTACGCCCTGCGGACGGGTTGGTGACAGTTAAGGTGGCGCTATGTGGACTCCCCGGTTGTGTTATAAAGACTCTAGAAAGGCAAGGAGAGACTTTGAGAGAGTTTTATTATGTAATTGGACATGGATGGCTAATACCAAACTAAACGTCAGAAATTAGCCTAACACACCACACGGGAACTAGGTGTATGAGCCCCCCCTTTAATGTTTATTATTTTTAATTTTACATATTTGTTGTTATAGCGGCAAAATAAATACTCTGTGAAAATTTCAGCTGCCTCCCTATTACGGTTCACGAGATACAGCCCTGTGACAGACGGACGGACGGACAGCGGAGGCTTAGTAATAGGGTTCCGTTGGCACCCTTTGGGTACGAAACCCTAAACAAATATATAATATGAGGGCACACTCACGGCTTGCCGCCGGGGATGGCGGCGAGCGCGGCGGGCCCGAGCGGCGGCCGCAGCGGCTCGTAAGCGAGCGCGGCGCGCGCCGCGTAGCCGCCGCCGAGCGCGTACGCGTCGTGCGCGGCGTGCGCGGCCGCACCGTGCGCGTGCGCCGCGCCGTTCATGCCCAGCTGGTACGGGTACTGCGCCAGCGCCGGCGGCTTCACCACGCCCTTCAGCCCGCCTGCGCGACACAACGCGCGCCTTAGAATGGAATACACTCGGACTCTCCGGAGAGTCGGACTCTCGCACGAAGGGTTCCGTATGATAGTACAAGATTTAACACAAAACAATCCCTTTTTTTGAATGGGGCCCCCCTTTTTTTATTTTATATATCACCTATTTGTTGTTATAACTAGACACTCTTTTTTTTTTTTTTTTATTTGGTCCACAAACAGAGTGATATGTTACACATGATACATTTAAAAAATCCCTTAAAAATAGTCAAACATATACTCCTAAGCAGTGAACACGACATGCATTATAATAATATACAGAAAGTACACACTCTGTAAAAATGTCAGCTGCCTACCTATATAATGAGATACAGCCCTGTGAAAGACGGACGGATGGACAGCTGAGGCTTAGTAATAGGGTTCCGTTGGCACCCTTTGGGTACGGAACCCTTGAAAAGATCGAACGTCGAATACACTCTGTATTCAAACGAATGATCTTTCCTTTTAGTCAGTTTTTATGGGAAATGTTGTTATTATTGAAGTAAGTAAGGCACCATTGTTTATTATTGTGGGAAACATACCCGACTCGACTTTAAAAAATATCATACAAACTATCTTAGATTTCGGATTTGGCCCTGAAGGCCCACTTGATAAAATCACCCTGTTTATGGAGAGAGCGTAATTTGTAGTTTGGTCGGAGTCATAGATGGGGTCTTGCCAATGCCTAGTTCTCTGAAGAAAATGGAGCTGGACACCGAAGTGTACGCTAATCGTGCGAATAAGTTGTCATGTCGGGACTCACCGCTGCCGCCGGCGCCGCTGCCGCCCGCGCCCGACGTCGGTGTCACGGACTTGGAGATGGGCGTGGTCGGCTTCTCGTCGAGCTTCTTCGCGGATGGTGTCGACGCGTTGCTCGACGTGCCCGATCTGCAACGAGCCGCTGCAATGTACTCTGTGCCACGTGCTACACTCATTAGGACGGATGGTTTTTCAAATTACGATCTCATTACTTCCTCGCTCAGATTCGCGCTATTTCGCAGTTTCGCGCTTAGCACAAGCTCTTATGCTAAGCCCCGGTTGCACGAAGAAACAGCTGAGTTAATCAATGTTCAAACACGTCACTTTTAGTGATCCGCATAGAGTTCCTTCCATACTGTCCACACAAAGAGACGTGTTTGATCATACTTTGACGTTGATTTTGATTTTTTGTACGTTCGTGCACTCGGCCCTAAGTCATAGGCTGAGATAAATAGTCGTAAAAGAAACTAAGGCTAACGAAAAGTAGTACTGTGTGACGACACTTTGCAATACTTTGACATTTCGTCCATGCAAAGTGTGTCGAAATGACGTCACAAAGTACTACTTTTCGTTATTCAAGGCTGAGATAAATAGTCGTAACAGAAACTAAGGCTAACGAAAAGTAGTACTTTGTGACGTCAATTTGCATTACTTTGAGATTTCGTCCATACAAAATGTGTCAAAGTTACGTCACAAAGTACTACTTTTCGTTAGTCTTACTTTCTGTCACGACTATTTATCTCAGCCTTAGTTTCGGTTACGATTATTTATATCAGCCATAGCCCTCACTCGGGCTTGGCTTAGCCAAAGTATAGCTTCCGACTGTCAAATTCGACATTTGTTCCATACACTTTCTGTCAAAACGACATGACAGTCGGAAATACTTTGGCTTAGCCGAGTAAAAGTAATCTTTTTGAATCTCAGCATTAGTTTATAAGAAACTAGCTTAGGTGCTCGGCTCCGCTCGGGTCAATGTCGTTTCGAAATGATGTCGGGCTGAATTATGCTATGTTATATGAGTTTGCAATACCAACTTTGATCTCTCTTTTCCACTCCCTTTGAGTTTAATTTTCGCCACAAAAGGTAGCCTTTGTCCCTTCCCAAGGTCAGACTCTCACAATACCAAATTTCATCAAAATTTGTTTAGGCGTGAGAACGTAACAGACGAACAGAGTTACTTTCACAATTATAAAATATTCCGCCACGAATTTCGCACAAATGATCTGCGAACATTTGGTGGATGACATTCCAATGAAAATGTTTGATGTAGAAGTGCCATTAGCGCACTATTCATTCAGTGTAATCGGCATGATGCAGCCAACGCGCAAATTGATTGAAAACAATACGCAAACGAAACCCAATGCACACTGTCAAGTGACATTACCGCGTGTTAACAACAGAGCCTGTAGTCCCAGTTGTCACCTAAATTGGCGTTTACGGCAAACCGATCGACTGGCGTTTTCAAATGTGTGGAGAAATTGAAGAGCGCGCGCAGTGGGCGTTAATCGAACATTTTCGAGTCAGAGTTTGATTTGACAGCTTACTCAACCTTACCGTCGACGTTTCCGTTCACGTCGACTCCGCGTTTTCATACAAATCGGAAGTTCGAGATTGACTTTGACAGCTTGAATAAGTAAAACCACAGAATATCTAGTAAAAACTTGTATGGAATTTGACGTTTCGACATTTCGACGCCAGTCGATCGGTTTGCCGTAAACGCCAATTTAGGTGACAACTGGGACTACAGACTCAGCATTTATCAAAATGTCAATGCGGCAAGATGGACGCCATTGCATATTTAATTAGTCGGCAAAACCGCAAGGGCTATATGTTGTGACCGTTCGGAGAAAGCGAGGGAACGTGTGAATCAGCGAGCTTCGGTGACGCGATTCGTAGAATCTCCGCCTTCGACTGACGAACGTATTGGTCTTGATTACTGGGAATTTGAACTTAAATTAGTGGGAGAACGAGGGGCGTATCGTAAAATATAGGGGATTCCAGGGGATTCAATACGTAAGCAGATTTGTTTCATGTAACGGAACATGAATGGCTAATACCGAACTGACCGTATTGGCCTAACACACCACATGGGACTAGGTGCCATGCCAGGACCTTCATTCTATTGCACGGCTACATTGAACTGGATGGAAAACACGGACATTTCATTTTCATTTTCATTGCCGCTTCGACCATCGTTCATTCAATGCGATGGTACCAACCCGGGCTGGATGAACCCTACCACCAGTAAGTAAGGACGGGGACCTACAGTTTTTCGTCGAATCCGAAGCACGGCCCGCCTCAACGGTTGAAAATGGTCATCCATCCAGAACCTAACCGCGCTCAGAGGTGCTGCCCCAGTTTATCGATTCGCAAGGCGTTGCACACTGAGCTACCGAGGCTGACAAGCAGATTGCGAGGCAAGCTGGGATGATTCGAAAATACTAATACATTAAATGTAAAAAAAAAATCTGTCTGTCTGTTGTGATTTCTGCAAGCAAAGAGCAAAATAAAGAAACAAAGTTCTATCTACCAATCAATTAACATATTTAATAGACTACCGAATGAAATAAAGAGTGCAGACTCAACTAACCTATTTAGAAATAAACTTAAAGAATTCCTATTAGATAATCCTTTCTACTCTCTCAGTGAATATTTTAATTATAATAAATAAGGATAACTTAGAAGATTAAATATAAGAAATAGTATTACTTGTTATGCTTATTGTATGTAAAAAAATATTCGTCGGCTTAAGTGATGTGTGTACCTATTTGTAATGAAATGTTGTGTGTACCTATTTATAATGAAATGTTGTGTGTGTACCTATTTATAATGAAATGTTTCTATGCCTGCATGGTAATTATTCCGAAACAATAAACAACAATACAATTTCACGAGTTAAATTATCTAGTTATTTCAAACTTTCCATAGCATCTTGCTCGGTTGTGTAAGTTCATTCATCTAAGGTCGGCTAGCCCGACGGCTCATGGACGCGTCGCGAACATCAAACAAGATGGCCGCTCCCGCGCTCACCTCGGACTGTGCGGAGGGTGTTCCTTCTTGGGCTGCAGCTTGTCGATGCCGTTCTCGCGCGGCGACGGCGCGCCGTTGTGCGGAGACGTCGGCTCCTCGCTCGCGTCGTCCACGACCAACTCCTGCGCAACCGATGGTACCCTCAATACAATATGAACGCTACAAAACAGGAGACATGGTTACCACCAAGAAGAACGGTGGCGTAGATTTCGGTGCGCGCGCAAAATTCGCGGTCTTTTCATTAGGGTTCGAGACGCTGCGAACGAAGAAACGCCCGGTTGGGCAGTGATGTTTTCTTGTAACTTTACGATGCACAACTTCACATGGTGGATATCACAGAATATAAACAAGACGGAAATGAACAAAAAGAACAGACTAAACTAAAATCGATAGGCACGATGCCAACATTCCACCACCCTCTATAGCTATTAAAAATAATTATTTTTATTCCTGAAAACAACCTACATGAATAAAACAAATGGTACAATATTTTGAGAGCAATTCAATCCTTTAAGCAAATATGTCCAGGAAGAATCCCGTTTGACATTCGATTGACGATGACAAAAACTGGGGTGCACAGTGCACTCGTCATTATATCGATACAAAATTGCTTCCACTGAACTGATTTTGTCATTCTGTAATTTTGTTAGTAATTAGATACTACATTATACTATCAGAAAAAAAATGCAATGAAATGGACAAAATTCCTAAACAAGTTCTCAATAAATAATAATGTTAAGTAGAAATGATAATAAAATAATATACTTTGTATGTATTTATATCTATTAAGATTTCTCTGAATGGGGCAATGATTGAACGATGTTAATAAAGGACTGACATTATGTTAGTCATTACAGAATACGACGGACGTGTTCAAGGAAATCGTTAAAAAAAAAACCGGCCAAATGTGAGTCCCAAGTGGGGCCCCCCTTTAATTTTTACAATTTTCTAATTTTGAAAATGTCAGCTGCCTACCTATTACGGTTCATGAGATACAGCCCTGTGACAGACGGACAGATGGACGGACGGACAGCGGCGGCTTAGTATTAGGGTTCCGTTGGCACCCTTTGGGTACGGAACCCTAAAAAAGATAACATCTACGCGCCAAATACAAATCAAGGAAACAGAAGAAACGCGGTGGACGCTAGTTGCCACATTTGCATAATCAAAGCGCTCGATGAAAGCAAATATAAATTTATTATCTACAAAGGCACATTCGTATCTGTTTTATTCATTAAAACATAGCGTACCGCTGCTCTCTCTTTACAAACGAAGATTTATTCAATACGGATAGCATTTATAAATAGTGACATATTATTTTAATGGGCTTTCATTCTCCAGTATTTAAGGCGCTAGGACTAGCCAACTACTCGCGCCATACAAATGCACTTTTTAACAAATGTAATAATATGTAGTGAAACGCTTCAGCAAATCCAAATAGAACTCCAGACTGATAATGGATTGTTAATATTTTTTTATTCCATCATTTATTTAAATAATAATAAAAATAAAAAAGTTGATTTTTCTCATTAGAAATCTGAAAGTAATTCGATTTCTAGATATAAGCGAAAACAGCATACATGCATAAACAAAAAGTTCCATTTGCTTTTAGATTTCTACATTTAGTCAAAAAAGTTCGGAAATGGACACCTGTTCCGCAATGTATTTTGTATAGAAAAAGGAAACATACATTAACGAAAATAGGTTGATTCCTAGACAAGGAATCATATATTGTAAGAATGACACTTATAATGGTCAGACTTAGTTAGTTAACTTGGGGTGCCTCGTCTAACTTTGCGATTTGGCTAGTACCAGGGCCTTAACATTTATTGTCACTGGAATCTTGTCAGAGGTAAGGTCAACATACTTGATCCCTTTATTGTTTTCCCCAATAGACAATAACAGCAATCATTAATCAATACATTTATGTAATTTTCCCACCACTGGGTACCCCAATACGAAGAGAGGCGGGAATTCAGGCTGCGATGTATTTTCTTAGTTTCTAAAAACCGGCCAAGTGCGAGTCGGACTCGCACACGAAGGGTTCCGTACCATCGTAGAAAAAAAAACAAAAAATCACGTTTTTTGTATGGGAGCCGCCTTTAATTTTAATTATTTTTAATCTTACCTATTTGTTGTTATAGCGGCAAAATAAGTACACACTCTATGAAACATTCAGCTGTTTACCTGTTACGGTTACTGAGATACAGCCCTGTGACAGACGGACAGACGGACGGACGGACGGACAGCGGTGGCTTAGTAATAGGGTTCCGTTTTCACCCTTTGGGTACGGAACCCTAAAAATTGACTTTGCAACTTACGTGTCCTAAGTCTTTATCCTCTTTTTTAAGTTTCTTGTGGTCCGGCTCGGCTGGACTTCGCGTTCTATACTTCTCTCTCTCGCCGGGGGATATCGAATTTCTCTGTAACAAAAACGCACCTTGTAAGCTCCAAGAATATAAAAAACCACACATAGCATCGGCCCATGGATCGACCTTACACTATCCAGGTAAGTCAAGAAGTCTTCATTTGAGTCACATAATGAAATATGAACACGTTATTTTTAAAAGTACTATAACAAAAGCGCTATTTCTTTTGGCACTAAATTTGTGGTAACACAAATATGTAATTTTATTGAATCTAATCAGTTTATTTAAATAATAAGTAATATCAAAGTAAACAATGTTTTGTGTGTACATTGTGAAAAAAGATAAACGTGTTCAGAACTGCGGATCAGTGTCCAGATAATTCTAATATCTCTTCTCATTTCTCATCACCCCAAGGGTGCCAAGGGTCGCACTGGAAGCTATCACTCTACAGCCGGTGTAAGCGACCGGATTGAATCCCCAGGCAAACGCGAATCCTCTACAAAAGGCGGTTTAACATTTGCTTCAAGTAGCATGCTCCTAAATAGAACGAAACAATCGCGTCAAATGACATGCGACCGTGCTACTCCTGAAAGCATGTTTGAGCTGAGTTTGATCTCATGGTCCGATTGGTTGCACGGGGAAGAATACCCCTCATTTGACACGTATTGGCAGGGTCTATTCGCGATACCAAAAATCACAGTGTGAACTAGCAATTTCATGGGATATTGAAGAACGTGTTGAACATGTACCATTGGTGTTCATTTTATTGCGAGAACTTTTCAACATTGTTTCTGATTTTATATTCTAAACAAAATACTTTTCACATCTGCCATTGCAGGTTTGTACAGTTAATAGTGCTATTTAATAGCATGCTATGGAATAGCATAACGTGAACAAATAATAGCATTATAACAATACAAGCATACTATAATAAATCATCATGCTTTATTGGTGCAGCATGTTAACCCGGCTTTATAGTATGAATATATTCATTCGTAGATCCACTCTTTACCGGCAGCTTGCCGGAAGCTGCCGGTATTCTCCCAATCTACATTTTTTTCTATTTCAATTACAGGGCACAATTCCCTGTCTCCAAATTGAATATTATCGATTTGCGGAGCACGATTCCGTGCCTAATCTCCTCACGGCTCTAATCTTCCCTTCGTCCGACTAAGCATAATCAAACACAATTTCCACATTCAATATCCGGCGCATCTACGAGCGCGCCGAGCGGCGAGGGGGAGGGGGGCTCCCGCAAACAAAACGTCCGCATGATTAGGTCCTCGTTCTGCAGACTCCGCGAGCCACGGAACACTCCGAACGTGTGCGCAGGCCAGCGCAAACGGAGCAAACAAACAACGAGCGTAATCAAATAATCATACGCTCCGATTCATTCGCAGCGCAAACACGGCCCGGACTGTCGTATATCTACGTAGAAATGTAAATATTCGTCCGATCAACGCTAGAGTTAATTATTTCGACGGGTTCGTGTCGTTATTATAATGTAGGTTGACAGATCTACAGTTCCGACCGTACAGGCGTACATTTTTCTAGCGAATACGAAGAAAGTTCTGGTGGTGTCAACCCAACGTCTCACGGCAATAAAAGCCGCCACACACGTAACGTCCCATCATAACGCACTCCGTCGCCGCCCGGACCGAGCTAACTCCTAATTTTACGAGGGGCACTTTATGGCGCGTCCGTTAATTCGAGCCGCGTTTGGGCATTATTCGCGCCATCCTGCCGCCAAATTAACCCCCGAGCATTACGCGACTATACGACTCCGCGGGCCCCACCTCCTTAGCGCAATTAACCCCCCTGCCGCGCGGACCCGCCATCTTTTGGAGGTGATGCGGAGTAATTGGTTGGGGACCGCCTCCCGCTTTTGAGAATGAAGTGGCGAAAACTATGAAAATGCAAATACCCTGGTGTTTTTGCCCTTCCATAATCGGGTAATAGATCATTGATGCTGACCGTCATGCAATGCTGTGACTTTATTTTGCTGCGCAAGTTGTATTCTTCTGTCTTCAGAATAGATAAATTTTTATTTTATTATGAACTGTGGGGGAGACAGGAAGACAGAAAGCTTGAAGCACTCACGTATGCTACGTGAAAAAAATACCTGAAACGATGAGGCGAACTTGTGGTTGCATGACACAGTGCATGTTTCGTGATGTGACGTGATGTATTTGTCTGTCTAGCATAGTATAGGATAATATCAAATAATTTCCAAAAAAATACTACATAAATCATATATATATCTTATATAATTAATACATATTCAACCATCATTTCAACTGCAAGGCATTGCATTATTAGAGCCAAACGCAGCCCCATTACTCAAGCAAGAGAGGCATCAGCGCGAACGTGTAATACCATTAGACCCACCAGCATACAGTGAAGTTTTACTATATTTACTCAACCCACACGCGCCAGCAGAGTTGCCAGAGACGGCGGCGGCAGTGGTAAAGTAGCCGCTGTGCGCTACAACAGTTACTAAGTACGTATGCAATATTGCTATGAGCTCGTAGCATAATGTAAGTGCGAGCGGAGTTCACAAGCAGAGCCGCATGTAGTGGGCATGTCTTACCGCAAGCGTGCGGTCGGGGGTGACTAAGGGAGTGCAAATATTACGTATCAGTTGTGGCAGAAGGCAGAATACTTAAGTAGATTGTAACATTGGTCATGTCTTAATTTAATTCGTTTATTTATTATTGAAGGAAAATAAATGCAGACAATAAAACACAGTAACAAAGAAATAAGTGGTAACAAATATGAAGATCGGTCTTTAAAACAATTATTCAACGAAAACGTTTATGTTCTACTTTTTCTGGACACTTCCAACGGGGCCGGTTTCATGCCCAGGAAAAAAGTAATTGAAAAATGTTTTTGAAAAACACTAGTGGGCGTACACACAGCCGCAGTTATGTGAATAACAGTTTTATAGAGACGAAGATATTGGATTATTTGTATTTTCAGCCAAAGTTCACTGTTCCGATTGTTTAAAGCAATTGTGGCCTAATTCGGTAGCAGGAACTCCCTTTACATCGATTTTGGCTATCGGACCCGTAAACATCACAAAATTGCACTCCCCATGCAAACGTAGTTTAGAAATCATTAGAAAAGAACTGTTTAAAATAACTATATTTTTGGAATCTAACATTAGTCAATTCATATCAGTGTCTGCGCGCTTTTGTTCTTTTGAAAAACATAACTGTCGGTCAAACCACAGAGAAAAATAAAATGAGTGACCGATTTTATTTTTGCTCTCATCTGGCTTGGTTTTATTTTATAAAAATAAAGCTTGGAGACAGATATTGATCGACTTATGCTAAATACAAACATTTAAGTAAATCGGCAAAGTGGTTTTTTATTGTAATTAAATAAAAAAGGTTTTTTTTAATTGGTTTAAAAAAATATTTCCCCAACCCTATTATGTGTGGAAGAAAGCTTAAAAAGCGTTACACGTCTAATTAGAAACACAAAAAGAAAAAAAGGTCGCAACGTAACTCGTGAGCGGCCCCGGCACGGGGGGTGTGACGTAACATATAAAGTGGCAACACAGGCACTCGCCCCAGTTCGCCGGCTTATTGTCTGCGGTCACGCGACGAGCCGTTTAGCCGCCGCCCGGTTAACCGGGTGGGGGAGGGGGGCGACGGTTAACCGGATGAGGGGGTGGGGGCGCGGAAGCTCGGGAAATAGATAAATCGACCGCGCGGGGGCGCTGCGGAAATGTACGGAGCCAGGATTGAGCGGCGGGCGGCTTATTTTAGTTTCGTCTAGTTCCCGAAACTGGTGTTTGCACGCGACGCGGCGACGCAGAATAGAAGGCCTCGCGTGCGAATTGAATTGATTTCGACTGAAGTACATGCATAGCCGATTGGCGTTAGGTTAGAAATGCCGTGAAATCTGTATTATTGACCCAGGATTGAATAAAATACATGCATGTTTCACAAAAAATAATCTTTGGTGTGTTTGGGAACTTCGACATGTTTAGTATAATTTCTGTATTCAACAGTTGATTCATTAGAAGCAACATCCAAAATATTTGTCTATCCATCACGAGTCAACGGCAGCTAGCAACACAAGATTTAGCCATCTTGCGGACACATTTTTGGTTATGAAGTGCCGTGTGCCTTACAAATTCAGTTGTGGGTTCATTCTGGAAATTTCTACAAAGGTGGCGAACGAAAGCTACATTGCTATCACACAATTTGATGAAAATCATTTGAAAAGAAAGGGGCTGCATATGCAAAGGTTATCCAATAATCACGCAACGTTTACAGACGGAAGCCGTATTCTGTTTTAATTTCACAAAAACTCCATGAAGCTCGATAAAAATGCATTAAATATAACAAGCGGGGCAGGCTGTATCGTTTAACTCATATAAAATAAATACAGCAGGGATTGTAAATACACATTAAGGAGCTATAGAGAATGCATTAGCATAAATTTATTGCGGCAACTTGGCGCGTCTCGTCGTTTTTACGGAACTCGTAAAAGTTTATTGTTCGCCGACTCTAAAGATTTGCTTTACTGCCAGCACGGCGAGTGACGGCCGAGGAATCTTCTTTATGGCCTACCCTCGGAGCGCATCCACAAGATGGCGGACTTGATGATGTGACGGCTCTTCTGTGCGTGGGGCCGTTCAAGTCTTCCGTTAATGAGAGGGCGAAGTCATAAACACACCCATCACGAATAACGGGGAGTGTGTAATAGTTATGTTCTCACAAAGTTAAAGCTATAACAGTGTAACATTAAAGGATTGTTATATTAATGTTGGTGACGTTTTACAGAGGCCAAAAAATGAACCAACTAATCGGAGTCAAAATACATGAAAAAAAAAAAGCGAACAGATGGCATTGTTTATTAAGGTCTACCTAATGTATAACTCGATAAAATTAATACATAAAATACGAACAATAAATCAAGGACGTCATCTTAATAGATTCCTGGGCCGATTTAATGTCGAAACCCAGAAAGAAGTAATTTTATTCAATGACAAAGTTACGCCCACACACCTCCACGGATCTGCCAACACCACCTCGAACCTTATAAAGACGTGCACACATGGCACGCGAGGCGACGCACGGCGCGACGCGACGGTGGCGCGGCGGCGGCAGCTGTACGCAAGTAGCGAGCTTCGATAAGCAATCTGTAGCAGCGATCTCGCTCCTGGCGCTATTACCAACCTAATTAGACCAATTAACAGGCAGGGCGTCGCTCCCTCCCGCAGGGCCCGGGGCGGGGGGGGGAGGAACGGGAGCCAACCGAGGGGGGATCGCTTTACGTGAGTAAACAGAACTCACGTTTACGCCGTATTCATTAAAAAGATAATTGAGTCGATTTTCTCGGCTGATTGTAGGGGGCGGTGGAGGCCCGTGTTTTATAGATTCCCTTTCACAATAATGAAGCACGTTACGATACACAAATTGAATATAAAATTGCCGGGGCCGAGCGAGGGGAGATTTATATTAAATAAATGGCTCATTCATTAGGCAAAATCAATGTTAGATATTTTTATTGTAGTGTTCGAATTTGCATTTCTTGATAATACATACCTTGGAGGACAACATTACGTTTTATGCAAACGATTTAACATGACGTGTCGATTCCGAAACCACAAAAACACAGATATAATTACAACAAAATAACAGAGCGCAGGCTCCAAAGTGGCGTAAAATTTGACGTGTCCATGCGAGAAATTTAAATTGGAACCGCGCCACCATGATTAGAGTTTTACTAATTAGATTGCGGCTCTGCCGTTCGAGTTATAATGAAGGCTTAATTTTCCGAGAAAAATATTTGCAATTTTCGCCGACTGAACGATCGGAAGCGGTGACGTAAATTTGCTTTGTTGCCAGCTGTTTTAACTCAAATATTTACGGCGGATAAAATTATACGCATTTAACCACATTATTGCATTGCACGAATACTTCAAAGCAAACAAATGCTTTCAACATATTATCGCAGCGGAATGCATTAAACTTATATAGAAACATATTTAATTTACATTCGTCCTGAGCGTTTATTTTTTCTACGAGGATTAAGCCGCAAAAAAGTGTTTCAAATATTTGTCGAGAGCAATATCCCCCAAAGGAAATATCGCCGTTGGGCCAAAATGATTCCTGTTGACAAATAATACGAGGGGAGCCTCGTGGAGGTAATATAATACGGTGCTTGTATCGGGACCCCTCATAATTAGAAAAGGGAAGGGCACATTCCGAACTGGTCGGCGAGTGCGTTGGGGCAGATTGTAGCCAAACTGGCAGGATCAATACGGGAGAGTCAGCGTCACAAATCTGTGCCGACTCTACTGACAGTTGGGAAACTTCGTAATTGGAACATGTAAACAGTCAAATATTAATGCAATCCACCACTAAAAAAAAAAGAAAATTGGCTTTTTCGGGTTTACGCGTTAAAGACAAGTTCACCACTCTTTTGACTCTGGTTCTTATTTAAATATAAAAATCTCGTCTTTTTAATGGCGTGAAATACATTCCGAAATAAAAATCATTGCAAATCTACCAAAACGAAAACAAAAGATAAGCTCAATTTAAAATAAACAAGAGAAAATAATTGCTACACTCGGTATTTTTTTTCGTGGTACTAAAACTTAATTTACTTGAGCTTAATTTACTCTTCCATCATTATGTTTATTGAAAGCAAATATTACAATATTATAACGATACTAGAACGATAATATCGTCCCTGTTTTGCTATTGCAGATCTCTATTACAAGATGGAATCTCCCATTCATGTGCTACTTTATCCTAAAAGACGGCGAACTGTAAATAAGACCCACTTAATCTCCAGAAAATAAAAGGGTTCCTTGAAAGAGATACATGGCATTATTAATATCACAGATTGCCTGAGCGACAACCCTAGCGCCGTTACGGTACTTCGTTAAGCCGCGCCGGGTCGGAGCGAACCCTAAATTAGGGTTGAGACAATCCGTAATCCCTCCTCATCGCGTCGGGGGATTTATATTGTTATTGCTCTCCGTCCGGAATTATACGAGGGTCCGGAGACTAATGAAAGGGGGAAATTTAATTCCTAATGATTTTCTTCTTAGCCGGTAACGAGAAAACTTGCTGTTGAAAAAAAAGGGCACCGGAGGACGTTTAAAGGAGGAATCGCTTAGATTGATGCGATACGATCGCCTCTTATCTAATTTACTCTCACAAGTATTTTACAATATTTACTGTTTTCATTGTCTGTTAAAGAAAAAATATCCTTGCTCTTTCGGCTCACACCTCATTTTACGTCTATTTAATGGGTACGTAATTTAAATGCTCGACATGTGTCTGCCGCAGCCAGTTCAGATCAAATAGGGATAACAGAAGCGGTCCGAGGGCATTAGTCAAAATGACAAATGTGTTGTTCTGTCGTCCTCTAACATAATTACCTCCGTTGCGGTCGGAACATAATAATGTCCCAGCGTGAATGCATAACATATTCTGCGGTTAACTTGGAGTCTGACGGCTCATCGCGGATTTTCTGAGACTCATTGCGGTTCGTTATTGCCAATGTCGATAGATCGAAACCAATTGAGAATGAATTCTCGCAAGGCTGATAAATTCCGAATGGATTCAAATCATTTAGTTCCACTCCACATAAATTAGCCGCGCATGAATGCGAATTGCTTCAAGTGGCTTCTATCTGCGTCTGCGTAGCTATCTAGAGCGGGCGTCGAGTGCGGATGGTGTGAGCAATCGTCGGCTTTACGCTTCAATAAGGGCGAGTGCACACGTGCAGGCGTCTAGGGTTGCCACTGCCGCACCGCTGCCGTCATGACGCCGCCAAATGGAAAGCCCAGTTGCCGCTGCGCATAATGAATGCACTATCTGCGTTGCATACAATGAGGTTATGCCCCGCATGACGTCTAGCACTAATGTACGCCGTCGCATCACTGAATAGGTAATATTGCTATCGTCTGATCTCGCTCGGGCTGGATGCAAATTAAACTAAGTACAGCCTGCGAGATAGAGAATCGGTTTATGTGGTTACGGTAGATCAGTATTACTAGCAGAATTTATTTATAGAGTCTGCATATGAATATTATCACAAGAAACAAATTGCTATATTTATTGCGAGTTGAGTTTTCTCTTGCATGGTACTTAAGGGGGTGTGTGTGTTAAAATAGATGGCGCCACGGTCGGTCGTAGCTATTTCTGCTATTACTGCTTAAAATATGCACTATAACTGTATTAGCCAGGAAATCAAACAGATGTGTAATTAATCTCAAAAAACAATTACAAACATAAGCTGCATTTTTTTAGATAATTGTGAGAATGTGTGTAAAAAATGGCAACTTTTTTCGCTATGCCTCATATTTATGTCAAAAATGCTTGCCTCTTTTTTATATATTGTTTTATGACATTAAACACATAGCTACTTAGTGTGCTCGGCGATACAGATAACTTCCCATTTTTGGGGAGAAATAGCAGACATAGCGACGCATTTCGCATGGACGCATAATACCCCTTAAATTTGCAATTCTGTTTATCACGAACTAGACAAACATAAAAGGACATACATTACGTATTTTCAAAACAAGCGTGCGTTCGGAAACCTGTATGCCAATGTGCTGGCTTTGTCGAACACAACTGGCAACACCGGTTTAACGTAGCCTCGCTAGCTACACACCTACCCGCAGAGTCACCGCAATTAACCGAAGCCGAGCTAACGTAAACATGGCGCCCTAACCGCTGTTGCTTTAGTTAGTGTTAGTTTTATTACCATTAGCACGCACGGAGGCGGCAGCTCACTAATTTCTTTAATTATACGAAGGCTCGGCCTCGCAAATGACTGCGTGGAGTCGGAAAAGTCATAAAGCAAATAAGCCGGACGGGAATGGAATGTAAACTTTAATTCCGCCACCGAGTTTTCTACACTAAAGATCATAGAGCATACCATTAAACAGTGTTACCGACTCTTGCCTGTTTACATTTGACATGAGCAAATACCCAGCTCGGTAAAACGATTTATAGCTGCTCTATGTCCACAAAGGATCGGATTTCTGTAGGGTGAGTTTGGAGCGTTTCTGTTTGAACAGTGATTGTGTAAAAAACGCCAGCGCCAGCTCACATAAAATAACTCATCGATAACGAGTTCGGTAAAAATCGGTAACAAGGCACGGCTCGAATTATTTACGGTACGAATACACCCGCCCGCGTTGGTCCGACTAGAGCAATAAAACCAACGGGAAACAAATAAAAGCCAGCGCCGACTTTAAAAAAAATACGAGTTGCCAACATTCGCATTCAATCACAATTTATACTTTTAAGCGCGCCACACACGGCGCGATAGGGTGGCGGTCGCGGCGGAGGGGCTGTGGTGGCTCTGGCGTTGTGTGTGTAGTCTATGGTTGCTATAAATTCCACTCGCGCTGTAAACGGGAGCAGATTGCACGTGGGAGTGGCAACACAGGCGCGGTGTTGGGGGTGAGAAGGTGGAGGCACGTCACGCCCGCCGCCGGCTTTGTGTTGTGTTGCCAGAGCACGTTCAAATATGTTTATCTTTCGTATGAACGCTACGTGTACCGGATTTTTAGTTCACTTCAAATTTTTCGCTACGTATCCGGGCGCAGGAAAGCTTGATTTTTCTTTTATATTTCTTTCGTAGCTAGCTGGTAACAATGTTTCGGACGAAGACGTCCTAGGATTGCTCGATTTTCTACTAGTAATTATCAATGCATTTAGACGTTTATGAGTAGTAATAAGTACATATTTTTGAGATATGTGCAATGTATTTTTTTCTACTCCCATTTCGTTATTTTCCTAAAATAAAGTCGTGTGATAAATATAAACGGATAGATCAGTGCGGTCAACCATATTTCGGCCATTCCTTGGAAAAGAGCACTCCTATTACCAATTTCCAAAATACAAAAGCAACTCAACATTGTGGACAATATATTTAGGTACTGTGCATATTATGCTGTTGCGCATTGCATTTGTATTTCTCCGAACAACCCGCACAGCAGACGGGCCGCCATCTTGTAAACAGCGGAAACACGTCGCAACCGCAGCGCCGCATGTGCTGCCAGCGGTGCACACACACGCCGGCAGCGCAGCGCCCGGCCGTGTTCACAGCGGCCACGACAACACGCTCGCAAACGAACCTCCTAGGAGAAGGATAAGACGCAAATGCACTTGTGTTTGAGGTGGGCGCCAGTAAACCCGCTCTACTCGATCCGCAAACCATCAGGGATGTGGTCATTTCACAGCTTCTTAAAAGTATCGATAAGTATACAAATATATTTATTTTAAATTTAGTAACCATTTAATAACTTACATCCCTTAATTCTTAATTCGTAAGAGTCCTCTAATATTGCGAAAATATAGTTAAAATTACTAATTATTGTCTCCAATACAGCGTTACACCAGTTACAAATAATGTTCTAATAATAAGATATATAGCAATAATAAGGCCCATATCAATATGATGAAATCTAGTAAACATATGTACAAAACTAAAATGCTATAAAATATCTGCAATAAAATAATGTAAAACACGAGATTTATTGACCCAGATACCGTGCATCATAAAGCCAGTTGCGCAATACGCTGTCACGAGCATCACCCGTCGCTAGCTCGATTCACCAAGATTTAAATAAACATAAGCCTCCGGTGGAGGCGGACTGGGCCATCACCTTTATTTATTGGCTCTTCGGGAATAGCCTCGTAAAGCTTAAGTGTCCGCTGCCGATGCCTCCCAGGCGGCCCGATATCCACTCTCGCCCCGATACATGTTATTACTTACTCCATTATTACCGTGTGTGTTGAGGCGAATTAAGGAACAGTTACGTAAGTTCGATTTGCGGTTGGCTTTGGTGCTTGTGTGTTCGCACTTAAATGACAATTGAGTAACAATACCACGGCCGCCGTGGTATAGTTGCAGTGTGGTGTACTTAGTAGACAGTTAATGAAAAGTTATTATCGTCGCTTACTAAGGTTCTCAAAGTAATTTCCACGTGAAAATGATACGAGTTAGACGAATTATCAATAATTCGGAGCTGTAAATTATTTTGCTTCTTTGGAATTTGCTGCGCCGTGGTATACTTAAAAAGAACATCCCTCCAGTCTTGAGCTATTAATTATAACTTACTATATCGTCAAACACAATTAAAAACTAACGATGCAACAATAAAACCAATCAATAATTTGCGCTAATTCCTGTGTTAGATGTTTTTTACATGTTCTTGTACATTAAGGAGTATCGACAAAATATAAACGGTGCATCCCTTCGACGCCGCGCGATGGTGTTCCGTTCTAACAGTTACTATGGAGTGTTCGGATCTGCACAATGCTATCTCTGTGTGCACGCCTCCGCACCGCCTCCGCCACATCTCACCCGCGCATATTACTGCTGCAGTACTGCCAGGAACAAGTCATGCTAGGGTTGTCGAACTCACTGAAGGTAACGTTTAATAGATTCTCAAATGTTTGTTGATTATGTGTCAGCTATTGTCATCCGCCCCCGCTATCTCTAGACGCCGTTTGTATTAAATGGTGTAAAGAGGACCAGAATTGGTGAGGAAATCCTTCAATTGTGACCGCATTAATTCTTGCACAAACTTCGAAACCGTCTTTGCACAGCCGCAAAGTCTACATTTTTGCACAAACTCCTCAAAACTCACAAAACAACTTCAGCCCGCCATCCGTCCGCCATTTCATATCCGCGTCCCATCCGAAGTTGGTCCGCGCGGCACAAAGCCACTCCCAGGTGGGGTGGGGGCGGGAGGGGAAGGGGAGGTGACAGCCAAACCCAGTCTCGGGGGAGGAGTGCACCACACACTGAGCAAAAATGTTATTCATTGCTCAGATGGAAGCGACTGCAAGTAGGAACTGTGGAATGCATTCCCTGCCGAAGTATTTCCCCAAAAGTACTGCATGGGGCCCTTCGGAAATGGTGTAAAGAAGAACTTGGCCGGCCGGCAAGGTTTTCGCAGCAAGTTCGAAAGCACATGGGCGTTGTCGTGCACCTTGCAAGAGCCTGGCTTACGCCATATGCCGCGCATAACTTTGAAAAAATAAAGTTATCACTGAATTAAATCTTTAAAGAAATGTCTGTATTTTTGTCCGTTCATAACATAAGAACCACTAACCCGATTTTTATGCAGTTTGCATATACGTATAGCTTGATTATTACCATGAATTATTTGCTACTTACAATCCCACCAAACCCTTCAAGGGGTGGGTGAGTGGGTAAATACCGAGAGTATTTTGCCACACTTTAAAACGGCCGTATTGAGATATAAGAGCGGGCGTAGGTACCCGCAAGAACCCATTAAAGCGACATTATCATTATCGACCTCAAATGAGAACTACGATAACGGACTCGAGAAACGATTGATTGAGATAAATCGTTCTTATGACTCGCTGATGTGTCGCACAATGTAGAATGGTCCGCTTTCATTACTGAGATTTTACGACCCTACCCATTCGTCCAGGTCCTAAACGAGCAGCCAGTTTAATCGCAAACTTAACGATAACACGATAACAATTTAACGATTCCTAGCAAAAGGCGCCCTAGAGAGAGAGCCCCCTGCACACCGAGACATAAATCACAACAGAAAGTCAATAACAAAATGTATTCAGTCGCAGTAATCCAATCTCGGCTGGCATCGCAAGTCACGTTGCCGCCGAGCCGGTCTGTCCATACCAAACTAGCTACCTATCCGTCGAGTATTAAAGGAAGGTAGTGACGACTGGAACCCTACCGGGAGTTAACGGGTTTCAAGGTTTTTCTGGGAATCCGTTTCGTGCTATGCTAAATGTCAAACGGCCAAGTGAACTGCAATTTTCCAGTTGGCATGGTATGAAGTGCAACTTAACGTCAGATTTAGTCACTCACTTGCCTCTTCGCCCGAAATGTTAATTTACCATGGTAACCCCCTGGCGATACCGCCAGTGTACGTTTTATCACTGAAACGTGGCTACGCTGCCGCTATACGGATAAGTTTCGATCGTCTCTCCTCTTTCGTCCTTTCTTACTCGTTGGTTCATATCAAACTAGCTACTACGTATCGCTGCCGGTGTAGGCCAGGTCGGGTCTGGTCGGAGCCAGATACTCGATCGACTCGATAATCCGCAGATAAGCCATCGATGCAGCATTTCCTGATTTGAAGTGGCTCGCGGTTTGTATTATTCAATCGTTGAACCGCGCGCGAAACCTCCGGAGGAACGTGGACAAAACCTGCACGGTATTAGAATGACGTCAGGGAAATATAGACTTAAGGATATACGTATATGTCAGTATCTTTAGGTATGACAAAAACGTATGAAATATAGTTACTCTTAGTAGTTTTCGTATTCCAGGGTATGCGGTTAACCGCCGTTGCCTCTTATATCGGAGACTACGGGGGCTTCGTATTCCAGGTATGCAGTTAACCGCCGTTGCTTCTTGTGTCGGATACTACGTGGGCTTCGTATTCCAGGGTATGCGGTTAACCGCCGTTGCCTCTTGTGTCGGAGATTACGGGGACTTCGCATTCCAGGGTATGCGGTTAGCCGCCGTTGCCTCTTGTGTCGGAGATTACGGGGACTTCGCATTCCAGGGTATGCGGTTAGCCGCCGTTGCCTCTTTTGTCGGAGATTACGGGGACTTCGCATTCCAGGGTATGCGGTTAGCCGCCGTTGCCTCTTGTGTCGGAGATTACGGGGACTTCGCATTCCAGGGTATGCGGTTAGCCGCCGTTGCCTCTTGTGTCGGAGATTACGGGGACTTCGCATTCCAGGGTATGCGGTTAGCCGCCGTTGCCTCTTGTGTCGGAGATTACGGGGACTTCGCATTCCAGGGTATGCGGTTAGCCGCCGTTGCCTCTTGCGTCGGAGATTACGGGGACTTCGCATTCCAGGGTATGCGGTTAGCCGCCGTTGCCTCTTGCGTCGGAGATTACGGGGACTTCGCATTCCAGGGTATGCGGTTAGCCGCCGTTGCCTCTTGTGTCGGAGATTACGGGGACGTCGCATTCCAGGGTATGCGGTTAGCCGCCGTTGCCTCTTGTGTCGGAGATTACGGGGACTTCGCATTCCAGGGTATGCGGTTAGCCGCCGTTGCCTCTTGCGTCGGAGATTACGGGGACTTCGCATTCCAGGGTATGCGGTTAGCCGCCGTTGCCTCTTGTGTCGGAGATTACGGGGACTTCGCATTCCAGGGTATGCGGTTAGCCGCCGTTGCCTCTTGCGTCGGAGATTACGGGGACTTCGCATTCCAGGGTATGCGGTTAGCCGCCGTTGCCTCTTGCGTCGGAGATTACGGGGACTTCGCATTCCAGGGTATGCGGTTAGCCGCCGTTGCCTCTTGTGTCGGAGATTACGGGGACGTCGCATTCCAGGGTTGCGGTGAGCCGCCGTTGCCTCTTGTATCGGAGACTACGGGGGCTTCGTATTCCAGGGTATGCGGTTAATCGCCGTTGCCTCTTGTATCAGAGACTACGGGAGCTTCGTATTCCAGGGTATGTGGTTAGCCGCCGTTGCCTCTTGTCTCGGAGACTACGGCGTCTTCGTATTCCAGGATATGCACATCTTCATTTCTTTACCGAAGATTTTCGGTTCGGAACCCATGTGAAACTGTTTTCTATTTATGTACTCACCATTGGTCGAAGCGGCAGTAAAGATTTGTAAAAAAATAACTGTGACAAGAAATTTAGTTACGATAAATATGTACAAAATGGCCAGCATTTTTGTTGACAATTTAAGAAACTATTGATTTCCCATAAAGTAGCCACAGCTTGTAGATTTGTAGTACATAACTACAGTTAGATGTTAATTTGATCGACACCCAAGCGATAAAAGAGCCATGACAACATAAGTAACAACAAAACGGGCGCTCATCATCTTACGATTCGTTACAAAGTCACGAATTACCTTCCCCTTACGGACTCAGCCCGTATGCTCGCGCAACGTTACGGGGCCACATTGTAAGCAAAGATGGCGCAAATAAAAAGTATCTGCCGGGTGAATTTAATATACAATAACAGCGCCGGGAGCGGGGTGTGCTGGAAGACGGCGGAGCGTTAACAATAGCTAGGGGTGGCACATCATAAACTCCGGGCACGTCTGCCGCCACTAGGGTTGCCACCCCGATGCGATTTGTAGCTAAGCCCTCACTTTATTGCTACCCCTACACTGTTTACGGTGCTCGCTCTCTTGGCAACACCGAGGGATATATATCCAGACAAATTAATACGAATGGTCGGTATTCAAACACGTAAACAGCCCTGTTGGAACGGTGTGAATGAATTATGATCCCATCCGAACCCTATTCAGAAAGGCGAATTTGTTGATGTAATGGGAATATCTTGCAAGGCAACTAAGGCGCGCGAACAAGCAATAAAATAATGACACCGGAGAATATCTCAACTAGCAAATTACCGCGCAAAAATGGAGTCGGCGAGTTTAATTTGCGCAAACGTCCTTCCGCGGCCGTTATTAAATAAGGAAGTCGCGAAGAGGGAATGCTAAATAAAGTAGAGAGCCCGACCCTGCTCTCCAGTTTTCCACGTCGCCAGCCGCCGCTTCCGCCGCCAGGGGGCCGAACGCTCCCCCCGGGGGGGTCGGGGGGGGGGGGCTCGTTACCGCCCGGGGAGAGAGGGCGGGGGAGCGTCGTCTTATTCAGCGGAACGAAGATAAGGTTGGATGAAGAGGGTAGCGCGAATATATGACAGACATAATGAACCGTTCACGATATACTCCTTGTATTTTTTGCGGGCCGCGAGGGTCCGCTATGATATTCAAATTGAATATTAAGCTCGATTTGAGAAGGAAATGATATGAATGCAAAGTGGACGGGGGCGCAATAAATCATGCCCCCGCGATGTAAATGACTTTGTGTTCATGCTAAATTATAAAATATACTTTATACGGCTAGAATTGTGATTTGTACGCTGGGTCGTTATTCGAAAGCGTGTATGATTTTATCTCGACGCTTTAAAAGTATTCCTATGAGAGCTCGTGTCGACATATAAAGTCGAAGCGCGCGCAAATTTGAATTTGGAAGCAGTGTTAAGACCATGGACTTAGAATAACTAATAGAGCAAAGCGGCCAGCGACACACTAAATCGATGGTCGAGACACGAGGCAAGCTCTAGCGCGCTCTAGCGGCTAATGAGTAGACAGTGTCGCGGCGAGCCATCTGTCGTCGCAACCGGCTCGCTACTGTCTTGTTCACGGCTCCCCAACCCCCGTTCCTGATCCCCCCGGCCGTCAGCGAAGTGAGGACGTGCCCACCCGACCGCGCTCCCTAGCGGAGGTCGACTCAATCTTTAAGTAGATTCTGAGGACCCTCCAAACTTTTCATCGGCAATATGAATAAAAGTTATTAGCTTTTGCGCGTTATTTATTTAACGGTTTCGAATTAGTTTTTGTAATGAATTTCTTTGGGACCGCGCGTTGAATTGCATTGAAGCAAAGCAAATTTACGTTTCTAACATGCATGTAAACAGCTAAAAGTGATAATTTTATCGTTCGGGAAAACTGCCAGCTTGTGGCCTCTTGAAGACACAGCCATTCAGTCTGTTAACCCCTTTCAACTCTGACGCCGGGCAAACTGCATAAGTATCAACCCCCCCCCTTGCCCCCCTCCCCCCCGCGCCTGCCGGTGCTGCCGCCGCGTCGGGCGGGAACTCGTGCAAACTTTATTGCATCTTGAAACATGGCACGTGATGGTCGTCCCTAGTGGCAGTCGGTTTTACCGGGCGACATTTCACCTGAAAGGTGACTTGAGGATGCGCTTTCCGGCATAGACGTTCCGCATACCCGATTCGTGCTGAATTTCCACATGCCAACCTTAAAATATATGGGGACTGAAAATTGTTTTACGAGTGTCGGCAATACTCGTAGAACAAAATTCGTATCAGAGATGTAATTTATCACTTCCCTAAATGTTGTTCCATTTTTACCCAGTCACCTATGTAGATAATATTGGGGGTTATTTTTGAAACAAACATAATTAAGGCTGTTCCGACCCATATAAAGTTGTTTGCACACATAACGCAAAAAGTATTGCACTTTAAGCCACGACTTAATAATAAAAGTTTAATATAGTCATATTACTTGCAGCGAAAACAATTTCACAATTTCAGGATTTATGGGTTTTGTTACAATTTATTTAAATACGATTACTTTTAGTGTTCTGTGTAAAAAAAACATTGTATGGGTTGGAACATACTTAAGATAAACGGGAGCGTACCTTAAGAACATAATGAGGTGATCAAGTTCCATACAATAGTTCATGTCTTTTTCCTCAGTCAAATCACCACATATTTTTTTGAAATTATGCAAATTAAATAAACCAACTGAGAGCTACTAACATACTATAGACAGACACATACTAACATTGGAAAAAAGTTGTCTATTTTACATTCATTTTCGATTTGTTTTTACTGAAAAATACAGATATTTACAGAAAAATCAAAACATACGGACATAGAAGGAAGCTTTTTCAAGTGATATAAAAAACATATTAAAATCTGACAAAGTTTAGGGATAGGGAAACGTTAGGGCCTTGAAGAAGATTTCGCTAGTTTAACGGCAGTCACCGTGCAAAAATGTGCCTTGGCCAACGGACAAAGAATGCAATTCTTAAATTTTTTAAATCTTAGATGTCTTGTGACTTCACGACAGTCTTAAGGTGGCCCAACCCGGCGGGCCCAACTCAATCGCGGGCACGGTACAAAACCGTGCTGTTGCGCTCTGGGACCTCCTCTGTTTCAAAGAATAAGACAGGCTCCGTGATGAGCAAGATGCAACATGTCCACAAAAAAGGTAATGTGCATAGTGTATGATTTGGTAAGATTTTGGAAAAAATTAATTTCAAGACGACTTATAGCTAAAAGTAAACCACGACCGCTGTAGTCAAAAATCTAACAAAAACCAAATAGATCATAAATCTTGATTAAATAAGCTATGTCTGATGACTAATCTTTTTAAGATGTTCTTACTTTATCATTGCGTAATCCACCTCCAAAATGATTGTATAAAACGCGCGAAAAATGCGAACTTTCGGGCCTTATAACTTAGAAACCAAACATAATTTTACAATGCCAATGGTCATCAGACATCTAGTTCGATCAAATAAAGCTATTTTGAGCAAAATTTTGGATCTCTGACAAGAAATATGGGCGTGATCTTCTTTCCCCTTTTGTATGGGGAGATGAGCGGGTTGGGCCACCTTAAGAGATGGTCTTCAGTCTGCAATTTTGTGATAATATGTAATATCCGAAAGGTCATGTCCAAGCCTTCGCTACCCAGTCTGGGAGGCAAGCGAGGACGAGCTGCGCGCTGTTTGTGTGGTATGTTTGACCACCGTCCGAGCGGACTGCACACATGTCGCCCTATGTGCTCCTGCTGCGACTAACACCTGACACAATGGTGACACGGGGACAAGACAAATTGTAGGATTCGTGTTCGTGTGGTTGCTTTGGTCTTGATGAGCTCAAACAAATTGCAGAGCTGGTTGGAGAGATCGAATATCTGATTTGTGGGTGGGTTGCATGACTAGTCTGACTGACCATGTCGGAATCATCGAGTGAGATTAGGGCTGCCACCTCTTCCGGAATTGCACCATGAAAATAAAATTCTCGTTTCTCTCGAAAAGTATTTCGTTAATAATCGAAAATTTAATATTGACGGTTATTTTATTTTATTGATTCGGAGAAACAACAGTGCATTCATACATAAAGTGAATTAACAAAGTAAAAATATATTTGAAAACACATAATTTGGCGCCAAAATCGGCCATGATTTTTTTTTATAATTTTGATATACCCAGTGTCACTCTCAGAATTAATACGAATCTAACGACACCTCTCAAGCTAAAATCCATCAAGCCGTTTAGGCTGCAGGGCGTGCCAAAGAAATATACATACATACATACATACATACACTCGAAAAACATAACCCTCCTTCTTTCGCAGTCAGGTAATAAAAATAAACACCAGTTACATATTCTCACAGTTGAGCATACAATATTCAGTTATGCACCAATATTTCTATTCGAACTTCAAAGAACCTTTTTCTTTTAATCGTCCATATGGACTATTTTAAGGTGACATCTATTTTGTAATTTCCCTGAAACCCGTACTGTAAAGGTGGCATGATTTTGCCATCTCCCGGAAAACCGTCCGCAAAGGTGGCAACCCTACGATAGCCCGGCACATAGACCGACAAACCAGGTGGTCGTATTCGCAGCAGCCAGGACCTCGATACGATAGCACAAGTAATGTTACATTGTGACAATAATATTTTTGCACGTCACAGTGCGGACATCTGTTTCCTTTGTATTCCATCATAGGTATTATGGAAGTCAAATTTCCTGTACTCACTTTCGTTACATTCAATCTTGCCCAAGCCATTTAGGTATATTTTGGACAACGATATTTCTGTTACGGGCGTAACGAGCATAAATGTATTTATTACCTTAGATTCGATAAATTAAATCGTTTCTAAGAAAATAAATAAAATAACTAAGACAGCATAATAATATCTGACTTTTCAATTTCTTTTGACCTCCCGAATCACCTCCTCATATGGATGTAGTACTAGTGTCATAAACGCCCACTGTGAAAAAGGAAATAAGTTCTTTAAAAAATAAATGTCCAACCATATCTAAGCGGTCGCTGTTCACTGTCGGGGTGAAGCAGGAAAATTGACTATAATTTCACTTCCGTGCAAACGAAAATCATTCAAACATCTGAGGTACATCGAAATAGGAAGAGAAAGCACTCCAAAAGAACCCTCAGGTCTACGAGAGGGCGCCAAAATCTGGCGGCGAAAATTCACACGTCTCCAATCGAAAAATAATGAACGAGCGCTCTGCGGGCGGAATTAATTTGCGTGATGAGTCGGCTGCAGCGCTCGAGGGCTCCGGCGGGCGACGGGGCGCGGAGAGGGCGCGGGCCAGGGGCGAGGGGAGGGCGCGGGGCGAGGTGAGGGCGTCGCGCGAGAGGGCCCGAGAGCCCTCGAGCCGCAGTGGCGCCCCCTAACGCGTTACTCGCGCGAAGTTGTTTTGTGAGCGAGCTCGCGCTCTCGGCTGGTGGAGGGTCTCGCGCGGCGCGGAGGGGTTCTTTTGAAGATTTTGAGCGGAAATATGCAACGAGATGCCCTCGAGGACGCGATGCAACCGGCGTTGGTGTGCATCTGAATGTGTTAGTGTCGGGCAGTGTCGGAATATCCGAGGAAAGGAAAAGATGTGTTTCTGGTTCAAGTAAAAATAACTCTTGTCCATAGGTGTGGTCGCTGTGTAGCGATACTTCTGTATGGTATCAGTAATATGATACATCATTGATTCCTCTGGGGACAGAGGGATCACACAAATCGCTTTCAAGCTAAGAGCTACATTTTATTTTTAGGGTTACGTATTTAATAGCGAAGCCAAAAATGTTTTTAAGTCATTGAATGCCACACTGCTTTGTTATTCGGGCGAAACACTGGCGCAAATTTGCTCTTGTTTCTTCCGCTGTACGAGCGTTCGCATTGCAAAAAATTCTGTCGGAAAATCCGTAGCTATGTAGAGGGTTCCATTCAAACTTACTTAGAACATATTTTGCGTTTCCGCAGCAGTGTAGGGCCTTGAAAGTGTTCTAAACGGCCTCGACAGTATGGCAGTCAATACATGTAAATGGTGTCGACCATCACTCGCACGCATCCTCCCAGGGGTGTTCTACTAATACCCCTCTACAGTATAACCTACCATTACCTGTGTAATAACGCACGCGTCCCCGGCCCAAGCGCACGATAATTCCACCCAAGCACCAATAAAGAAGTTAATTCAATTTAGCTTCCCCCTCGCCCCTCCTCCCGCCCCCTCCCGCCTGCTCACCCCCCTTCCCCCCCGACTCTCCCCTACCCTCGGAGTCACGCATAACCTCAATGTCTCCGAATGTTATCATCGCATTTTATTTCTCCTCGGAGCTATAAATGTCCCTCAAGTGTGCTATCGCGTATTTTCGTTTCTCTACGTTCGCCGGAGAAATATTGTCGCCGCCTTCGTGATGAGAGCGGGAGTAACGGATAAGTGAATGTGTATTTTGATAAATTACAGACGATTTTAGATTGAAAACGTTCAACAAGTGGATGGATATTGCTGGTACTCACGTGTCTTTCTTCTGCTGAGCTAATCCCTGAAAAGAAAAGAGACAATAGATTAAGGTCATATTTCGTATGAGATACGTTTTGGTGAAAGGAACTGGGTAGATTTGGGGTTTGTCGGGCTAGGGAAATGCATGTCATCATCTCCTGTGCAGTGTGGCGAATGAAAACAAAAAAGACGTAAAAAAAATGAACCAAACATTCAAAATACGTACTTATATTATAATTGCGAAAGTAACTCTGATAAGTTTTCAAATTTTGATGAAATTTGGTATAGAGAATATAGTCTGGACTGGGTGGTATCATTTAAGGAAGATGAAAGTTTGTATGGGGAATACATGTATGTAACATAAAATGTTAGGTTCAGCCCGACATCAGTCCGAAACGAAATTGACCCAAGCGAAGCCGGGTACCTTAGCTAGTATTTAATAAAAGCTTTAAACATACAAATACCCTTGCTAAGAGACTGGAAGTGACAATTGAAACTATTTAAATTGATAATCAGGAAATAGATCAATTACATGTAACACGCTCCGTAAATTCATTGGTGGTTGGTGATGTGTTGAGTAAAGCATCGAGGCGATCACAAAAAAGGGTTGCAATTTACAACCTTTTGCTGTTTTAGCACTAGTAGCCTAGCCCAATTCTAAATTCGGGTACTTTAGATTCTTCTGTATCCACCATGATAGACTAAATTATACGTATACGTCGTCAGATGTATGAGTGAGTGTATGATTTTGTCAATTCATGTGCAGACACAAGCGTCGAAGGCTCCGATGCTTACTCACGCGCATAGCAGACTGACGCAGAATATAAACCCATCAGTGATACTTTAAACCACAAACGATCCCCACATCGGTAGGGAATAACCTGGACTAAATTAGAGCACCTAACATAAAAATCCTCGACATCGACAACGAACGATAAGTCGACATAGATTTAAACATCACAAAATATTTTAATAGTGCATGAGCCAAGTTTGTTAGTAGGTATATTGTAATTTCTAATTTCCATTACTAATCCATTTGCACTAAAGGGTTGCTGTTTCTTTGGTTCTTTGTCTGTTACCAAAAAATGTTTCTTTACAGAGTTAATCGAATTCGCGGATATATCACGTTTGTGACGCATCTCTGGTAATTATTATGGTAATGAGTATTTTATATATTCATCCTTATTTTTCGCCTAAAAAAAAGAAGATAAACCTATAATAACCTTAACTACAGCATTAACCACAGTGTAGTTGGACTAGCAAAAGTTTAAATTAAATAAAATGATGCCTTGCCCCCGGCTCCGCCCGCATTTTTAGACCAAACTAAAACAGACTGTTTTCCCGGACTCCTTTCTCCCGACCCTATTGCTCACCCATTATTGGGTAATGTTTTGTAAAGATAAGTAGCCTATAACTGATGGTCAGAATTAAGGTTTACGCAGATTCAAGCTGCATAAATATCGGATTAGTGGTTTCAAGTAATACGTGGAGAGGATAAGGAATATAGTTACGGTTATTGTAAATCTATCTTCTGTTTTCTTCAGGCGCAAAATAAGGACAAATATATTTAAAAATTATCACTAACCATAAATGCTTGTGCACTCCACATTAAGTCATCTTCACATTATCACCACTACACGTTGAGTTGCCGTGTGAAACTCCAAAGTGGCGCCCCCCGGTCAGGCGAGTCACGATTCGGCATTCGATCAATGGCGCAACAAAATTACAATAGAAATCGAAATATGTGGAACTCCGCGTAAGCTCTCGATGGATCCATTAATCATATAATTGACTTTCGACAGACATATCGCACAAATTGTACGCCCGTAGTGCTGGGCGCGCCATTACGACACACGATAGTCCCAATCGAATTATAACCGGAGAGTTACCGCGCGAATTACGAGCCCTGTCATCATGAATCTATCCGTGGCAATCGAGAGGTTAAGTGCTCGCAAGTTATGCTGTTCTTGTCACAGCTATACGCATGGTTAGAGTGGTGCTCGGTGTCAAATAGTTGTGTTACTAAGGGTGTAAGTATGTTATTTTGTAGTTGCGCTTGTTAGATGTATCGTCTAAGAAAATTAATGTTAGGATTAATTAGTTAGTTTTGATTTGATTCGGATCCAATAGTTGTGGATGATCCAGGAGTACATAAACTTTGCCTTAATAAAGCAGTAAAAAAAGTAGTGATTTACTTAGAAAAAACGGAACACTATTACTAAGCCTCCGATGTCCGTCCGTGCATCCGTCCGTCTGTCACAGGACTGAATCTCATGAACCTCAATAGATAGGCAGCTGAAATTTTTACAGAGTATGTATGTATTTTGCCGCTATAACAACAAATAATTAAAATTTATAAAATAATTTAAATTTTATAAAATAATTAAAATGTAAGGGCCCTATTCAAAAAACGTGATTCTTTGTGTTAAATCTTGTACGATGGTACAGAACTTCGTGCGCGAGTACGACTCGCACTTGGCCGGTCTTTATAAAAAAAAAGAGAATTGTAATATCTACGAGATTTATCGTATCATCATCCGAATAGTTTTATTATATGTAGTTACAGTATGCTGCTCTTTAATAACTTGACATGGATGGCTTATTATACCACCGTCATGATATTTCCCCGATACACCGCATTCCCAAAGGAATAAGGTGCATGCCAGGACATTGAACTGAATGGAAAACACGGTCAATGTTTCATTGCCGATTCGACCATATATTCACTCAATGTAAACCGGGCGGAAATGACCCTACCACCTAGTAGGGGAAGGGGTCCTAAAACTAGGTCCCTGACATGGATTCCGTGCCATGGGACGCATTTGTAAAGAAATGCATTTATCCAACTCATAAAAAGAAAGAAAGTGTTGCATTGCATGGACGGGCGGGGATTTTAACCCATGCGATGGCATGCCAGGCAAGTTCACGCGCCCCTAAACTCATTATATTATAATAAATATATCAACGCAACGCAAATCAATGGAATAGTTTGCTCCTATATTCCAATCTCCTTATTTTATTTCTTTCACATTATTCTCGATCAAAACGAGAAAATTCAATCAACATACATATGCATACGTAAAATAACTGTATTCGCTTACTCGTTCGCCAAACCCCGGCAAAATCCGAAAAGACCCCGTGGATATAATCCGCGGCGCGGGCGGTGTTTGCTCTCGCTAGCTGCGGTGCGCGCCGCTGCCTACCCGCGCCCGCCGTGTAGGTAGCGGGGTGAAGCCACCCAACTACGCTCCGAGTCAGAAGTTGGTGTAAACACGGCGGGAATTGCTTACTTTTGTCTAAAGCGCCTGCAGTTAACGATAATGCAGGCATTTTACTTTTTACATTATATTGGTAGTGAGTGCTGTAGTGCCGTGAGGTTGATTTCTTCAGCCAGCCAACACCAACCCGCAACGCCGCTTGTCTCACGCCGAGGATTCAGAGAGCTCCCTAGGATCCTATCCCAGACCCATATGCTCATGACCTCTGCAGCGCCAATCGACCGCCTCTTAAAAAGTGAGAGTATGATTTTATGGCGTTGACTTAAGGCGCTAGGACTAGCCAACTACTCGCGCCATACAAATGCACTTTATAACAAATGTAATAATATGTAGTGAAACGCTTCAGCAAATCCAAATAGAACTCCAGACTGATAATGGATTGTTAATATTTTTTTATTCTATCATTTATTTAAATAATAATAAAAATAAAAAAGTTGATTTTTCACATTAGAAATCTGAAAGTAATTCGATTTCTAGATATAAGCAAAAACAGCATATATGCATAAACAAAAAATTCCATTTGCTTTTAGATTTCTACATTTAGTCAAAAAAGTTCGGAAATGGACACCGTTTCCGCAATGTATTTTGTATAGAAAAAGGAAACATACATTAACGAAAATAATTCAATTCCTAGACAAGGAATCATATATTGTAAGAATGACACTTATAATCGTCAGACTTAGTTAGTTAACTTGGGGTGCCTCGTCTAACTTTGCGATTTGGCTAGTACCAGGCCCTTAAGCCGTTAAAATGTTTGCACGTGCAGTGAGTGCCTTGCATAAAAGGTAACGCCCGTCTCCTTAGTTCGTGGAGTTGTCTTTGTTTTCTATTCCGTTCAGGTGCCGCGTAAAGGGAAGCTCCTGGCATGGCACCAAATTCTTTCGGGAATGTGGTGCACTGGGCTAATATCATGACGGTCGTGTTGTGGCATTAGCCATCCATGTCAAGTTGCATAAAAAAAATAGAAATGAAAAAAAGTTCTTCCGAAAGAAAAATGCTAAACAATTATTACTAGCACTTTACCTGAATTAGCTAAAGTATCAATAGACATGTTCTATAATTTTAAATTAGTACCTATTATAAGAGCTGAGTAGCTAAGGTATCATTAACAAATTAATCAAATTAAGAATTTACATAAAACACCACGTACCGTAAGAGCTAAGTGTCGATGGTAAGTTAATCAAGTTATGCAGGTATTTTGAATTAGCACCTACTTTCGGAGGTGCAGCCCAGCGGCCTTATTGCGGAACAGCGACGGTCGCTGCCAGCGTCGGTGTTGCTGCTAACGAGTCATCGCATACAAGATTTTTCGGCTGCCATCGACTTACCGATACCGATGACATAGACTATGTCGATGGCGGCTACGGATAAAAATTAAATGCGGTTGCCTATCTTTTATCCGCAGTAACGGTAGCCGCAAAATGTGGTCTGCGATGACTCGTTAGCAGCGACACTGACGCTGGCAGCGACAGACGCTGTTCGGCAATAAGGCCGCTGGTATCCATTAAAAAATAAACAAATTTTGTATTTTTAACTGCACCTATAATCAGATATAAGCAGCCAAAGTATCAATAAAAAAATAATCATATTACGTATTTTAAAGTTGCATGTACTATCAAAGCATGACAATATCATGCCTAAATAAAATGTATCAACAGGATATCCTTTAAATACAAAATAATTTTGCCTATCCATAATCCAGCGAGGACCCCTATACCCAATTTGAACCCCGAGCGTACACGTCACGCCGCCGCCGCAAATGAAAATGTAATGCAGAAATGGATTTGGAAGCGCCGCCGCCGCAGCCTCCCGGCGGCGCTGGCGTCGCTTCGGTTAATTACAAAGCAAGCGGCAACCTGCCAGCGCCCCCCTCTCCGGGGATTACCGGCTTACCGCCCCCCCCGACCTTCCCGGCGAGCGCCGCTCCTGCCCCCCGCCCCACCCCCGCCCGGGGTAATTTGTGCTATTATCGGGTGTACTAATGTAAGAGGCGCCGCCGCCGCGATGAAGTGGCTAAAATTTCGTTCTCGTTCGCTGGAGCCTTTCGGATTCTGTGACAAAAAAGATAACCAGGTTTTCGGTTCTTATCCACCGCCTACCGGCAAAGTGGATTGCACACCCTGCTAAGGTATTTTCCCGAAATTACATACAAAACGACCATGTGGATATGAACCTAAAAAACATATATGTAAATATGGGAACACCTACTGACTCAACAACGACGAGAAGATGCGAGAACACAAACAGATTTGCCATGTTAACCAACTAAAGAAAGATCTTGGAGATACGAACCCAAATGCAAGTGTTGCCACGTCTACCGACTAATCAACGACCGTGAACATACGAACCCAAAATGCAAGTGTTTCCGCGTCTACAGACTAAACGATGACCGTCAAGATACAAGCCCAAAATGTAAGTGCTGCCACGCATTCCCACTAATCAAAGACCGTGAACATACGAACCTATAATGCAAGTGTTGTCACGCCTACCGAATAAACAACGATCGTGAAGATACGAGAAACAAAGATCTCGAAGATACGAACCAAAATGCAAGTGTTGCCAAGGCTACCGAATTATCAACGACCATGAACATACGAACCCATAATTCAAGTGTTGCCACGCCTACCGACTAAACAAATACTGTGAACATACGAACCCAAAATGTAATTGTTTCCACGCCTAGGGAAAAAGCGAAGACCATTAACATATAAACCAAAATGCAAGTGTTGCCACGCCTTCTGCCTAAACAACGACCGTCAACACCAGAACCCGATATGTAAGTGTTGCCACACGTGCCGAATGTACAACGACCGTGAAGATACGAACCCAAAATGTAAGTGTTGCCACACCAGCAGGTAACCACGAGGGTGGGGGTGGGAGGACCATCGCAGCCCCCTCCGCCTCCGTACGAATTAATTACTGGGGTAACGCCTTAAGTGTGTCATGTGTTCTACACAATTAGCCGAGTAATTTTGCGGGTTCTTGAAGCCTTGACTTGTTCAGGGGCGCGCGAGGGTGGGGGCGCCGGAGGTAAATCTAGAGTTAATTGAGATATGAAATCGGGTGGAACTTGGTAATTGCTCGGAGAAGGGAATGCTTCACGAGTTTGGCGAAATCTTTGCGTGTTCTTAAGCGCAAATTCGCTCGCATGCTTTTGCTGATATTAAATAAATTTATGAATACGGGTTTCCAGATATCGTAAATTAACTTACGAATGTAGGAAGATTGGCGTAGCTGGTGAGCACTAACTTGGAGACCAAGGTTTGATTGATACCAAAGAAAAAAAACACTTTTCCTGTTAGAATCAGTCTTCGGCGTCTGAATAAATCTGTCCTTTTAAAACGAGAAGTAACTTTCATTACAAATTATTGAGGATCACATTTTACTTGAACCGTTACAAGAAGTCAATTTCCATTTATTTCCAACTTCTTGTAGTCAACTTGTAGCGACCGGAGCGCTCTCTTCATAAAACTGCTAGTTTCAACATGCCAAAAAATGCAACAAACAGATGCCTAGAAGATATTCCGCATGTACTACAACAGATGGCGCTACCCGCTGGAAACCTGTATCACACTAACGAAGCATACAGACTAGAGAACAGTGCGTTCTGACCCACCTTATCATCTCCACAAACTCCTCGAAGGCTGGAGTGCACCATCTTCGGTTATGGTTAGTGTTATTTTTGTTATCTCCTTCAGAAAGACGTAAGCTGTGTCGTGTCACAATCTGATCGATCCGCGAATTCGTTTCAACTCAGTCAGTGGTGATCTAACCAAGCAAAAATTATCACATGGGAATTTACGCAATGGGCTTACGGTATGGTTTTGGCAACGCAAATAATGGAGGAGCCCACGAACGGAGATCCGGAGCACCAGCCGCGGAGAATCAGAGCACCCCCTTGTGGTTGACATTAGGCTTTTGAGAACGAACCGTTTCTCAAACTCATTTCTCTGCCACACCGCGAGGATTTGGAACTGTCTACCGGCGGGTGCCTTTCCTCATACCTATAACCTGGGAGTCAAGCGTTATTTGATTGTAAGCTCTATAGCTCAGCCATAGTCCGAAAATCCACTGGCATGGCGCCTCGCTGAGCGTGGTTTCGCGAAGCGAGGTGCTTTTGGCTTTTCTGAGCACGTTTGGTCCTCAGCGCCCATGCCGTTAAAAAAAATCTCCAAGGAAATTTAAATTACCCCAAAAAGAAAACTTCCGAAGCGATATTCACCGACGAGTCATCATTTCGGCGCGAGCCCGCCCCGGGCCGGCGGCAAACAGCCCCGCGAAGGCCAAATTTAAAAAGCCCTCAATCGAGTCTGCCGGGTGCTCCGTAAATATTGAATCAGAAGTGGGGTAAGGACGTTCGAGAGATCGACATTTAGGCAAACAGCTCTCGACTCCGGCCCCGCCGGCGGGGGGCGCGCTGGGGGGAGCGAGGGGGGGACCGGGGGGGGGGGGGGGGGTAATTCGGGAGCGCGGTTTCTTCGGGAATTTCCCGGGGAGCTTTTCATTCGGCTGCGTCTCGGAGCGCGATAGGCCGGGAGTCGGGAGCGATCGGTGAATGTTTTGAGTGCTCTCGAAAATTTTCTAAAGTGCGATGTGTGACAATTCACTGCTTTTAAAAAATATTAATTCGCCATAGTCGGCTGCGATGACACGTCGAAGACTCAAAAGTTCCGAACCGCTTGATAGACTTGGTTACTCCGTGGGGTGTTAGTTCAAATGTTTTTTCTTCAATGCCAGTACATCAAAGGGGTCTGGGAGTGAAGTGAATAAAGTAAGAAAAAAGGAGATTTACATTCGGTTTCGCAGTAAAAACTAGTTTTAAATTAAAAAATAAGAGTTTTATTGTTTTTAAGGTTTTTTTTTATTACAGGTAGTATTATTTTCTTGAATTCTATGAAGAAAATAAACCCCAACGTCAATATTCAGTATTCAACGGAGTATTTTTTTTTGTTTCGTTATAATCTAACAAGTTTTCGAGTACAACTTGCGATGGCATCAAACCACTACTGCTACTACCCTTCCTGGAAAACGGCGGGAAGAAATACATACATACACAATGTATGTATTTATATAACCTAAACCACAAACATATCTCCACAAACCAATAATTACTTAACAAAAAAATACCTTCAGCCTAAAATGAATAAGCAGTGGGTAACTTGCATTGTTATAATGGCAACACGTCCCAGTACCGCGAATATGAACGTTCAAGATGGCGACCGTTTAGTTCCGATTTTGGCCACGCGCAAAATAAGCTATGTGGCACTATAACAATCAATTAGATCAGCCGCGATTTTAGCGTATTCTGTCACAACGTTTGTCGTCGTTCAAATTTCGAACAGATTTGCCGCCATCTCTGAGCGTAGCAGGGGGGTTGGAGGGATGCCAGAGGGAAGGCCGTGAGGCACTAATAGTCTCGAGGGCGCGCGGTCGCCGCCGCCGGAGAGCAAACAGCTAGACGACAGCCGGCGGGCACGTCACTACGAGATAGCCCCGGAGCAGCAGGAAAAACAATACGCGACTTGTGGGAAAATGTTCGAACATGTCAAGGACACAAGACTTCCGAACCGCTGACCCCGTCGAGCAAGGACGGAGGGAAGTGGCGACCTAAGCTCTTTTTAGTGATAATACACACTGTCGAAAACGGTCATTCAGTGCGAAATTCAATCCATCCAACTCGTGATGTTCTTGAGTTCCAAAGACACGTAACTACTGCACAGGAGGACATTTGCAACGAACATTCGACGTTGTGCGTCCCGTATTCGTAAGCGAACTGACTATACCTTCAGTGTATTATCACTAATACCACAGAATAAGTAGCTAATACGTGGCTACGCTGCCGCTTTATGGATGAGTTTCCATTTCCACTCCCGTTCTTACCAAGGGGCTAGCTAGTCCTCGGGTTATTCACTAGAGCTAAAAGTGTATACCCGATTACTAGTAGTCAAGATTACCAGGATTACCTTTTGATTTTCAGGTTCCCAAGGACTCACAGAGATTCCTGGATATTTCCAAGATTCTTAAATGCCTACAAAATATTCCTAGGGATTGATTTATTTCAAAACAAAAGTAAGATGTTAAAAAAATATATTTGATTTAATATCTTGATCCTATGATATTTGTGTTTTTTTTAATTAAGAAAATATGTTTTTTTAATTTTTAAAAGTAATACAATACGAAAAGTAAATACAAAAAGAGTCAGAGTATCCTATTTATAGTTTTAGTTAATAAGTATCGTTTAGTAGTATTAGTATTAGTAGTATTAGTTAATAAGTATAGTATTAGTTAAGTTAATAAGTAACTTCAATAAGTTAATAAGTATCCTAATTCTAGTCCAATAAGTTAATTGTTACTTACCTGTTAATGTTGTGCGTGCCTAGCAAAGGTTTTTTGACACCAGGCATTTTTGTTTAGTTAAATTTCTTTGTAATTGTCTTTGTGAGTAAACTGCTGGCATGCCTCGAAATAAATCGATAAATTACCAAATATTTCTAGGATTTCGTAAGATTTCTATGGACTACCAAATATAAATATTCCTAGAAACTACACACGCAGCCGATATAGGTAAAATGCTCGGTTTTTTTTTCTAATGAGCAAAACCATTCCTTAATTCCCTGCGATCACTCGGGACTGGCTAAGATTTTCAGAGTCCTCGAAATCCCGCCTAATATTATGTTACCGGAGAGTACCATGAATTGAATAGGATTGGCAATGATTACCTTGGTATTCCCAGATTTCCTAGCTACTCGGGATGACCTAAGATTTCCAGATTCCTCGGACTCTTACCTAAGATCACCTGAGATAACAATTATACACCAGATTTCCCAAGTGACTGACACCTCGGTCCTTCAATGCTCGTTGTCTGACCCGATGGACAAGACTCGGCGGGATGTCAGTCTACCCTCGAGTCTGTACCCGAAGTCTCAGTTGTCACCTAAATTGGCGTTACGGCAAACCGATCGACTGGCGTTTTCAAATGTATGGAGAAATTGAAGAGCGCGCGCTGTGGGCGTTAAGCGAACTAACATTTGCGAGTCCGAGCTTGATTTGACAGCTTACTCAACGTTGCCGTAAATACGTAGACGTTGCCGTTTACTTCGACTTCGCGTTTTCATACAAATCGGAAGTCCGAGTTTGACTTTGACAGCTTGAAGAAGTAAAACCACAGAATATCTAGTAAAAACGTGTATGGAGTTTGACGTTTTTACGGAACTTCGAAGTTACGTAAACGCCAATTTAGGTGAGAACTGAGACTACCGGCTCAGATTTCCCAAGTGACTGACACCTCGGTCCTTCAATGCTCGTTGTCTGATCCGATGGACAAGACTCGCCGGGGTGTCAGTATACCCTCGAGTCTGATCTCGTTACCAAAAGTTAGTTGTTCGATAGCTCTATCTAGGAGCAAACACGTGAAGGTGTAGTTGAAAATGTCAAGGACGCGAAACTTTGGAGCTGGCGACCCGAAGGTCTAGACCGCGAGGTGTCGTATAGCTACTCCTAGAAAGATACTCTTGAGTGGTGAGATATTGAAACAACTCAAAGAGGGTTACTGCACGGGATAATGCCAGCGACGTAACAGTGAATTGATTTAACTGCAAGGTATTTATTAAACAAAATAACCTATACTTTTTAGTCCCGCGACGTCATAATATTTTGTCAAAATATGTGTTACTCATAATATTAAAATAACCTATCTTCTAAAACACCGGCCAAGTATGAGTCGGACTCGCTTACGTGTGCGTTTCTGTAACATTCTACAAGATTTGACCCAAATAATTCATGTTTCTATGCTATTTGTCGTGCAATACCTGCGAATGGTATGTTTTGCTGGTTCGGGTCCAGCCTCGCAGTATATTCGTAGAGTAGTTTTTTTTACAGGGATCTTTCTTTAATTAAAGTTTCCTTGCTTCACAGTCGATTATACAAACATACTACGAGATTCAATAAGAATAGGACGGGGCTCGTGACTAACTTCACTCGAATTCGCGAGGGAAAGTACGCGGCAACACCGCGGCAAAGTACTGAAGTTTGTGAAGTGAAGTGAGCGTTTTAGCAGTTTGACATTCAAAATGGCGGTGATGCTATCCTATTCTTATTTGAATCGCATTGTACATGACACGTAACTTTGAGATGTTTCTAGCTGGAGGTGGTGGAACACGGACGATATATTAGCAGGTAGTGTCGGCGAAAGGACTGATCGCAGGGACGATAGAGTAGAAGGTAGTGTCGGCGGAAGGACTGACCGTACTGGCGATAGAATAGACGATAGTGTCGGCGGGAGGACTGACCGTACGGGCGATAGAGTAGACGATAGTGTCGGCGGAAGGACTGACCGTACGGGTGATAGAGTAGACGATAGTGTCGGCGGGAGGACTGACCGTACGGGCGATAGAGTAGACGATAGTGTCGGCGGGAGGACTGACCGTACGGGCGATAGAGTAGACGATAGTGTCGGCGGAAGGACTGACCGTACGGGCGATAGAGTAGACGATAGTGTCGGCGGGAGGACTGACCGTACGGGCGATAGAGTAGACGATAGTGTCGGCGGGAGGACTGACCGTACGGGCGATAGAGTAGACGATAGTGTCGGCGGAAGGACTGACCGTACGGGCGATAGAGTAGACGATAGTGTCGGCGGGAGGACTGACCGTACGGGCGATAGAGTAGACGATAGTGTCGGCGGGAGGACTGACCGTACGGGCGATAGAGTAGACGATAGTGTCGGCGGGAGGACTGACCGTACGGGCGATAGAGTAGACGATAGTGTCGGCGCAAGGACTGACCGTGGACAATTGAGTAGAAGGTAGTGTCGGCGGAAGGATTGACCGTACGGGCGATAGAGTAGACGATAGTGTCGGCGGGAGGACTGACCATACGGGCGATAGAGTAGACGATAGTGTCGGCGGGAGGACTGACCGTACGGGCGATAGAGTAGACGATAGTGTCGGCGGGAGGACTGAACGTACGGGCGATAGAGTAGAAGGTAGTGTCGGCGGAAGGACTGACCGTAGACGATTGAGTAGAAGGTAGTGTCGGCGGAAGGACTGACCGTACGGGCGATAGAGTAGACGATAGTGTCGGCGGGAGGACTGAACGTACGGGCGATAGAGTAGAAGGTAGTGTCGGCGGAAGGACTGACCGTACGGGCGATAGAGTAGACGATAGTGTCGGCGGGAGGACTGACCGTACGGGCGATAGAGTAGACGATAGTGTCGGCGGGAGGACTGACCGTACGGGCGATAGAGTAGAAGATAGTGTCGGCGGAAGGACTGACCGTGGACAATTGAGTAGAAGGTAGTGTCGGCGGAAGGATTGACCGTACGGGTGATAGAGTAGACGGTAGTGTCGGCGAAAGGACTGATCGCAGGGACGATAGAGTAGAAGGTAGTGTCGGCGGAAGGACTGACCGTACGGGCGATAGAGTAGACGATAGTGTCGGCGGGAGGACTGACCGTACGGGCGATAGAGTAGACGATAGTGTCGGCGGGAGGACTGACCGTACGGGCGATAGAGTAGACGATAGTGTCGGCGGGAGGACTGACCGTACGGGCGATAGAGTAGAAGGTAGTGTCGGCGGAAGGACTGACCGTAGACGATTGAGTAGAAGGTAGTGTCGGCGGAAGGACTGACCGTACGGGCGATAGAGTAGACGATAGTGTCGGCGGGAGGACTGAACGTACGGGCGATAGAGTAGAAGATAGTGTCGGCGGAAGGACTGACCGTGGACAATTGAGTAGAAGGTAGTGTCGGCGGAAGGATTGACCGTACGGGCGATAGAGTAGACGGTAGTGTCGGCGAAAGGACTGATCGCAGGGACGATAGAGTAGAAGGTAGTGTCGGCGGAAGGACTGACCGTACGGGCGATAGAGTAGACGGTAGTGTCGGCGAAAGGACTGATCGCAGGGACGATAGAGTAGAAGGTAGTGTCGGCGGAAGGACTGACCGTACTGGCGATAGAGTAGACGATAGTGTCGGCGGGAGGACTGAACGTACGGGCGATAGAGTAGAAGATAGTGTCGGCGGAAGGACTGACCGTGGACAATTGAGTAGAAGGTAGTGTCGGCGGAAGGATTGACCGTACGGGCGATAGAGTAGACGGTAGTGTCGGCGAAAGGACTGATCGCAGGGACGATAGAGTAGAAGGTAGTGTCGGCGGAAGGACTGACCGTACGGGCGATAGAGTAGACGGTAGTGTCGGCGAAAGGACTGATCGCAGGGACGATAGAGTAGAAGGTAGTGTCGGCGGAAGGACTGACCGTACTGGCGATAGAGTAGACGATAGTGTCGGCGGGAGGACTGAACGTACGGGCGATAGAGTAGAAGGTAGTGTCGGCGGAAGGACTGACCGTACTGGCGATAGAATAGACGATAGTGTCGGCGGGAGGACTGACCGTACGGGCGATAGAGTAGACGATAGTGTCGGCGGGAGGACTGACCGTACGGGCGATAGAGTAGACGATAGTGTCGGCGGGAGGACTGACCGTACGGGCGATAGAGTAGACGATAGTGTCGGCGGAAGGACTGACCGTACGGGCGATAGAGTAGACGATAGTGTCGGCGGGAGGACTGACCGTACGGGCGATAGAGTAGACGATAGTGTCGGCGGGAGGACTGACCGTACGGGCGATAGAGTAGACGATAGTGTCGGCGGGAGGACTGACCGTACGGGCGATAGAGTAGACGATAGTGTCGGCGCAAGGACTGACCGTGGACAATTGAGTAGAAGGTAGTGTCGGCGGAAGGATTGACCGTACGGGCGATAGAGTAGACGATAGTGTCGGCGGGAGGACTGACCATACGGGCGATAGAGTAGACGATAGTGTCGGCGGGAGGACTGACCGTACGGGCGATAGAGTAGACGATAGTGTCGGCGGGAGGACTGAACGTACGGGCGATAGAGTAGAAGGTAGTGTCGGCGGAAGGACTGACCGTAGACGATTGAGTAGAAGGTAGTGTCGGCGGAAGGACTGACCGTACGGGCGATAGAGTAGACGATAGTGTCGGCGGGAGGACTGAACGTACGGGCGATAGAGTAGAAGGTAGTGTCGGCGGAAGGACTGACCGTACGGGCGATAGAGTAGACGATAGTGTCGGCGGGAGGACTGACCGTACGGGCGATAGAGTAGACGATAGTGTCGGCGGGAGGACTGACCGTACGGGCGATAGAGTAGAAGATAGTGTCGGCGGAAGGACTGACCGTGGACAATTGAGTAGAAGGTAGTGTCGGCGGAAGGATTGACCGTACGGGCGATAGAGTAGACGGTAGTGTCGGCGAAAGGACTGATCGCAGGGACGATAGAGTAGAAGGTAGTGTCGGCGGAAGGACTGACCGTACGGGCGATAGAGTAGACGATAGTGTCGGCGGGAGGACTGACCGTACGGGCGATAGAGTAGACGATAGTGTCGGCGGGAGGACTGACCGTACGGGCGATAGAGTAGACGATAGTGTCGGCGGGAGGACTGACCGTACGGGCGATAGAGTAGAAGGTAGTGTCGGCGGAAGGACTGACCGTAGACGATTGAGTAGAAGGTAGTGTCGGCGGAAGGACTGACCGTACGGGCGATAGAGTAGACGATAGTGTCGGCGGGAGGACTGAACGTACGGGCGATAGAGTAGAAGATAGTGTCGGCGGAAGGACTGACCGTGGACAATTGAGTAGAAGGTAGTGTCGGCGGAAGGATTGACCGTACGGGCGATAGAGTAGACGGTAGTGTCGGCGAAAGGACTGATCGCAGGGACGATAGAGTAGAAGGTAGTGTCGGCGGAAGGACTGACCGTACGGGCGATAGAGTAGACGGTAGTGTCGGCGAAAGGACTGATCGCAGGGACGATAGAGTAGAAGGTAGTGTCGGCGGAAGGACTGACCGTACTGGCGATAGAGTAGACGATAGTGTCGGCGGGAGGACTGAACGTACGGGCGATAGAGTAGAAGATAGTGTCGGCGGAAGGACTGACCGTGGACAATTGAGTAGAAGGTAGTGTCGGCGGAAGGATTGACCGTACGGGCGATAGAGTAGACGGTAGTGTCGGCGAAAGGACTGATCGCAGGGACGATAGAGTAGAAGGTAGTGTCGGCGGAAGGACTGACCGTACGGGCGATAGAGTAGACGGTAGTGTCGGCGAAAGGACTGATCGCAGGGACGATAGAGTAGAAGGTAGTGTCGGCGGAAGGACTGACCGTACTGGCGATAGAGTAGACGATAGTGTCGGCGGGAGGACTGAACGTACGGGCGATAGAGTAGAAGGTAGTGTCGGCGGAAGGACTGACCGTAGACGATTGAGTAGAAGGTAGTGTCGGCGGAAGGACTGACCGTACGGGCGATAGAGTAGACGATAGTGTCGGCGGGAGGACTGAACGTACGGGCGATAGAGTAGAAGATAGTGTCGGCGGAAGGACTGACCGTGGACAATTGAGTAGAAGGTAGTGTCGGCGGAAGGATTGACCGTACGGGCGATAGAGTAGACGGTAGTGTCGGCGAAAGGACTGATCGCAGGGACGATAGAGTAGAAGGTAGTGTCGGCGGAAGGACTGACCGTACGGGCGATAGAGTAGACGGTAGTGTCGGCGAAAGGACTGATCGCAGGGACGATAGAGTAGAAGGTAGTGGCGGCGGAAGGACTGACCGTACGGGCGATAGAGTAGAAGGTAGTGTCGGCGGGAGGACTGAACGTACGGGCGATAGAGTAGAAGGTAGTGTCGGCGGAAGGACTGACCGTAGACGATTGAGTAGAAGGTAGTGTCGGCGGAAGGACTGACCGTACGGGCGATAGAGTAGACGATAGTGTCGGCGGGAGGACTGGCCGTACGGGCGATAGAGTAGAAGATAGTGTCGGCGGGAGGACTGACCGTACGGGCGATAGAGTAGAAGATAGTGTCGGCGGGAGGACTGACCGTACGGGCGATTGAGTAGAAGATAGTGTCGGCGGGAGGACTGACCGTACGGGCGATAGAGTAGACGATAGTGTCGGCGGGAGGACTGAACGTACGGGCGATAGAGTAGAAGGTAGTGTCGGCGGAAGGACTGACCGTAGACGATTGAGTAGAAGGTAGTGTCGGCGGAAGGACTGACCGTACGGGCGATAGAGTAGACGATAGTGTCGGCGGGAGGACTGACCGTACGGGCGATAGAGTAGAAGATAGTGTCGGCGGGAGGACTGACCGTACGGGCGATAGAGTAGACGATAGTGTCGGCGGGAGGACTGACCGTACGGGCGATAGAGTAGACGATAGTGTCGGCGGGAGGACTGACCGTACGGGCGATAGAGTAGAAGATAGTGTCGGCGGAAGGACTGACCGTGGACAATTGAGTAGAAGGTAGTGTCGGCGGAAGGATTGACCGTACGGGCGATAGAGTAGACGGTAGTGTCGGCGAAAGGACTGATCGCAGGGACGATAGAGTAGAAGGTAGTGTCGGCGGAAGGACTGACCGTACGGGCGATAGAGTAGACGATAGTGTCGGCGGGAGGACTGACCGTACGGGCGATAGAGTAGACGATAGTGTCGGCGGGAGGACTGACCGTACGGGCGATAGAGTAGACGATAGTGTCGGCGGGAGGACTGACCGTACGGGCGATAGAGTAGAAGATAGTGTCGGCGGAAGGACTGACCGTAGACGATTGAGTAGAAGGTAGTGTCGGCGGAAGGACTGACCGTACGGGCGATAGAGTAGACGATAGTGTCGGCGGGAGGACTGAACGTACGGGCGATAGAGTAGAAGATAGTGTCGGCGGAAGGACTGACCGTGGACAATTGAGTAGAAGGTAGTGTCGGCGGAAGGATTGACCGTACGGGCGATAGAGTAGACGGTAGTGTCGGCGAAAGGACTGATCGCAGGGACGATAGAGTAGAAGGTAGTGTCGGCGGAAGGACTGACCGTACGGGCGATAGAGTAGACGATAGTGTCGGCGGGAGGACTGACCGTACGGGCGATAGAGTAGACGATAGTGTCGGCGGGAGGACTGACCGTACGGGCGATAGAGTAGACGATAGTGTCGGCGGGAGGACTGACCGTACGGGCGATAGAGTAGAAGATAGTGTCGGCGGAAGGACTGACCGTGGACAATTGAGTAGAAGGTAGTGTCGGCGGAAGGATTGACCGTACGGGCGATAGAGTAGACGGTAGTGTCGGCGAAAGGACTGATCGCAGGGACGATAGAGTAGAAGGTAGTGTCGGCGGAAGGACTGACCGTACGGGCGATAGAGTAGACGATAGTGTCGGCGGGAGGACTGACCGTACGGGCGATAGAGTAGACGATAGTGTCGGCGGGAGGACTGACCGTACGGGCGATAGAGTAGACGATAGTGTCGGCGGGAGGACTGACCGTACGGGCGATAGAGTAGAAGATAGTGTCGGCGGAAGGACTGACCGTGGACAATTGAGTAGAAGGTAGTGTCGGCGGAAGGATTGACCGTACGGGCGATAGAGTAGACGGTAGTGTCGGCGAAAGGACTGATCGCAGGGACGATAGAGTAGAAGGTAGTGTCGGCGGAAGGACTGACCGTACTGGCGATAGAGTAGACGATAGTGTCGGCGGGAGGACTGAACGTACGGGCGATAGAGTAGAAGGTAGTGTCAGCGGAAGGACTGACCGTAGACGATTGAGTAGAAGGTAGTGTCGGCGGAAGGACTGACCGTACGGGCGATAGAGTAGACGATAGTGTCGGCGGGAGGACTGAACGTACGGGCGATAGAGTAGAAGGTAGTGTCGGCGGAAGGACTGACCGTAGACGATTGAGTAGAAGGTAGTGTCGGCGGAAGGACTGACCGTACGGGCGATAGAGTAGACGATAGTGTCGGTGGGAGGACTGACCGTACGGGCGATAGAGTAGAAGGTAGTGTCGGCGGAAGGACTGACCGCACGAGCGATAGAGTAGAAGGCGGAAGAACGGAAGCACTGACCGTTCCCCTTGGTGTCGTCCTGCCGGTGCAGGTCCGGCGGCTTGGCAAGCACCGTGAGCGGGTGGTGCGGTACGGCGACGCCGAGCCCGAGCAGGCCCGCCGGCGGCAGCGCGCCCTGGGGCAACAGCGGCAGGCCCGGCCCGCCGTGCGCCGCCGGCAGGTGCGCCGCGTGCATCTGCTGCAGCAGCCGCGGCAGGTCCGGCCGCTGTTGCTGCACACACACAGACATGGCCGCGTTAGCACGTCGTTGACAAAGGATAGTACAGTAGGGACAGACTTGTAGCGGTAAGACTGCTGCGTCGTCAGCTATCTTTACGTGCGCCTCATGAGCCTGTAATTTTTTTAGTGAATACACGATCTCAACCAGAGCCTGTAGTTCCAGCTGTCACCTAAATTGCCGTTTACGCCAAACCGATCGACTGGCGTTTTCAAATGTGTGGAGAAATTGAGGAGCGCGCGCAGTGGGCTTTAAGCGAACTAACATTTGCGAGTCCGAGTTTGATTTGACAGCTTCCTCACCGTCAGCGTAAATTTTGCCGTTTACGCCGACTGCGCGTTTCAATACAAATCGGAAGTCCGAGTTTGACTTTGACAGCTTGAAGAAGTAAAACCACAGAATAAGTAGTAAACATTTGTATGGGGTTGGACGTTTTTACGTAACTTCGAAGTTCCGTAAACGCCAATTTAGGTGAGAACTCAGACTGACCACTCAGAACACACGTCTTTCAGTCCGGCCTAGCGAGCCGACATTTATTTTCTGCTAAAGACTGTTAACGTGATGCAACGAATAAAACACCCAAAAAACTGCTTATTTTCCCTGGTACGAAGTCATTTCTAACCAGCGCCATCTGCCACCAGTGTCACTGCACGGCACATCACACGGCATTCCTGAAGAAATTTGGTACTATGCCCGGTCCTTCGCTTTATTAGCTATATTACCGGATGGAAAACACGGATAATGTGCATTTTCGCTTCGATCATATTTTCATCCAATGCGATGGAACTAACAAGGGCGGGCTTAACCCTACCACCTAATACAGTATGGTCTAAAAAGTGACACACAAGCCAAAAGTCACACCCAACTGTTCAGTTCAACATGTCGTTAGTTTTATAACATTGGATTGCAGCAATAACCAAGTAAATATAAGGCTGTAAAAATATGAGTTAGGGCCGAATTCACGAAGCGAACAGATCTCCACTTATCAAAGTGTGCTTAAAACACGGAAAGTGACTTTTCGTGTCGATATTCCCCCAGCAGTCTCTTGCATTTTTAAAACTAACCCGAATTAAAATGTGTCGGCACTTAGCACCTAAGCCCCCGAAGTGTACCCTCTGGCCCCACCCCTTACCCCACCCCCGCCTCGCCCCCCTGCCCTCGAGTTACCGCGATATTTTAAATTTTAAATTACTCCGCACCGGGGGCGCCACACGCCCGGCGACTGAGCGAAATTGATTACGCTTTCCCCGTTATTCCCCTTTTTTCTCGTCCGCTCTTCCCCCACACCCGTCCGCTTTTCCCCCTTTTGCCGGCGCACTTTTCCCGTTTTCCCCGCGCCACGCGCCTGTCGTTTAACGTTATTATTATATTTTCTCCGCGTTTTTATCCGTCGCATCTCCCGACGTCCGCCTGTTTATTTCGATGCCATTAGACATTTTTGTTTCGGTCCGCGCGCGTTTTTTTTTCGTCGGCGCTCGTTCCGTCGGGGGCGCGCTCCGGCGGGCGTCTGAAAATTAATTGGATTTTCGCCGGAGGGTGAAAACATATTTTTTTATATTTATGCCATTGAAACGCGTAATTTATGATATGTCAAAAGGTGGCGCGGGCACTTAGCCTGAGTACTCGGCGCGTGGAGGTTTTGTAATTCCTGTTGGATGTGTAAACAGCGGCGTCCGCGGGGTTTTTTTTTTGGAGGGCCAATTCATTATTTCCACATGAAACAAACTTTTGTAGTATTCTCGCCTGCGCATTTACGATTTATTGTAAGCATTAAATGTACCGATTGTTAGCTGTGCATCTTTCGAGATATGTGATTTATTGTCATCTGTTATTGAGTAGCATAATGCACGCCACTTGCGCGCGTTCGAGGCAATTTTAATTATTAATTATTTTAAATTGTCCCCATTTCAAAATTATCTAAGTACATCACTTCATCTAAATCGTTAGAGCCGTTTTTGAAAAAGTAATTATAATTTATGTGTATCTATTAGATTACTAGATATTAGATTACGTTACTAAAAAGCCTTCCAACTGTTTTTAGTATTTTTGGTAAGGGTTGCGCAGTTGGGTTCGATTGTAAAAACCAGAGAACTGTAACATTTTACATTTATCTACCTATTCATCAACAAGTCGCCTGTCGGTAACAACTAATTGTTATTCAAACCGCCCAAAAAGCATTTCCCCGCCAAATTAAGTGGGCTTAACTGTTATAATTCTATTGTTCATACTTTGCTCCACTGCCAGCCACTTATTTGTTTAAATTAACTTTCACAGACCCCGAATAATTACGATTCCGAAACAAGCGCGAAATTAATTATTCGACTTAGACTATTTGTTTACGTTCTACGACCCAATGCAATTATGTTGGGTTGAGTGCGAACTCGTCTTGTGACGTTGATTTTTATCTTTATTTAATTTAACGCAATACTAATTTGTGATATGATTCTCGATTCTTTCAAGTCTAGGTTACCTACCTGAGGATTTATTTATTTATGTACATTCTAAGTAATTCATAAGGAGGCTTTTAAGTCGGTGATTGGCAGTATTTCGGGAATTTCAGGCATCGGGCTAAATGAATTATAAAATAGATTTTTCTGTAACGGAGAATTTATTAAGTCAAGCACTTTCAGTTATGTTCGACTCTCATAATCGACAACACCACCGCTTCGAAGAGAAAGTAATTATCAAAGGTTAAGAAGGATATAAGAACCGGGTTCTATGAAGGTTCCATTAAATATAACTATATGTATATCGCTGTAGGTAAGTATTTGCATAACAGCAGCAAGTATGGTCAGTATACATATGTAGGCATAATAACACGTTTCTTAGCTGCATTAAAAATAATTACACGTTTATATTTATCTCCATGTGAACATGTGAAATAATATTACACAAAGAATAGCTCAGAGGTTCAAAGTTGTATTATAATTTCGTGAAGATTTCATTATAGCATTACATGTACATACTCTTGGTACGCACTTTTCATATTCCTCCTGCCACTGCCATCTATCTTTGGGGAAATAAAATTCCCAAGTCCTGAAAGTGATTCACATGACTATATTATTCCCTCGAAAGTTTAAATTCTCGTTGAGCTCGTTTTAAAGCATTTCGGTGCGATTTACGGATCCATTATGTACTTTCAACGCCGAATCATAATTATTTAAGAGAATTCACCAATTATTTAAAGCGTGAATATTTGCGCCTAAAAGTGAGCGCGAAATTCCGAGAAACGCGGCCAACTTCCCGGACGTCGAGACAGCCGACAATCGCTTCGGGATAACACACTTCGCCACAGAATAAGTAACACTTCGCGCTAATAGAACAAATAATCGCGACAAATGGCGCTACACGGTGAGCCACTAGAACAAATAATAAATGTCGAATCTCAGCGGCTTCCCTGGGGCAATATCGGAACTCGGCGCCCCACAGTTCGCGGGGGAAGAGGGGCCGTCACCCCCTACCCCCACCCCCTCCCACTCGACCCGCTCTCCTTTCATCTCCTTCGCTATGAATGACAATGGCGTCATATTTTCGCGCGAGGCGCTCGACGTGTTTTTTCGCGCCTCCGACGCTGAGTCGCGTGATTAAATAGCGATTCAATGTGGATATTGCTGGATGCTTTTTTATTTATTTTCGCTTAAAGAAATAAAGAGGGGTCGCAATTTTCGCTCGTGACTGAACATAATTAGGTCCGGTTTGCCTTTACGGAGAGCGATTTGACACTCTATGTTTTTTGCATATAATTTTTTCGAAAAAACCAGTCATAACGAATGGCACTGCACGATGGTTTAATGTTGAACATGCCTAATGGTATTACATATTTTCCGCCTTTTTGGTGAACAAATAAAATAATTTTAAATTATTAATTAATTGAATTATTACTAAACAGTCGGAATCAAGAAAACCAACTCATTTTGAAATGCTCGATTTAATAGGAGTTAGTAGAAAACGAAGAATTGTAACAGGCTAGTTTCTCCAATTTTATCCAGATCTCGATGTAAGACATATATTGCACCCTCGCACGACTTCTCAACCCCAAGCATTTTTCTTACAACCCCTCTCCCCAATTCCGGTCATCCCCCACGTTCGGTGCTCGCGGACTGCTCCGCGGTGCCCCAGGGGCAGTGCGGACATGCCCGCAGCGGGGACACAAATCGATAGTTTAGGAGTATTTTTCGGCTGCCTACGACAGTGTAAGGAGAGTGCTCGCACTCGGCACAATTCTGTCCAATATTTTTCGCACAGTGGTCGGATGTAAAGACGACTATACATATATGCAGGCGCGGATCCAGCATTTCGCTCAAGGGGGACATCAGCGAGTATGGACGGACCGAAGTTGGAACCAAATCTCGTTTGTATGGGGGCGACGTAGCCGCTTACATACAAAAACGGAAGCGCTGGTGAGTCAGTTCGGTTACAAATTACTAGTGATTTTCTCAAAATGGAACGAAACGTAAGAAAACGTAAGAATATCACATGATGCTATTTATGTAGTGCAAGAAACATTCGATGTTGCGCGTCCCGAGTTCCTAAGCGATCTAACTACGGTTCGGTTACACGTTTTGGAGTAACTCGTGGCTATCATACGAATGAGTTTCGATCGTTCCTCCCGTTTTTCCATCCTCAGAGGGGGACATGATGTCAAGGAATTTAAAATGAGCAAAAAAACATTAAAAAAAAATAATGAAAATATGTAAAATTATTTGACTAAGAGAAAAAACCATCATGCACTGATTTTGGTTTTGCAACCAGAATACAGTATAGGGTTAATTTTTTTTTTTTTATGTGACTGGACATGATGGCTAATACCACACCTTCTGTCATGGTATTAGCCCAACACACCACATGGGAACTAGGTGCCATGCCAGGACCTTCCTTATATTGCTCGGCTACATTGAACTGGATGGAAAACACGGACAATTTTCATTGCCGCTTCGACCATCGTTCATTCAATGCGATGGTACCAACCCGGGCGGGATTAACCCTACCACCTAGTAAGTAAGGAAGGGGACCTACAGTTTAACGTGGAATCCGAACCACGGCCAGCCTCTCTCAACGGTCTAATGGTCACCCATCCAAGACCAGACCAGACCCAGCGTTGCTTAACTTCGGAGAGCGATCGCCGAAGTGTCGCGCCACTGGGCCACTGAGGCTGACGACGGCTAATATTGCCATTGAAATGCGTTAAAATGCTGCTATCAAACTACCGTGTCATTCGCTACCCTCGTTGTGCATCGCCGAATGTTCATGGCCAAACGAGGCGATTCAAAGAAATAAAGCCGCAGATCGCGCCCAGTTCCGTGTCGTGCGACTCCGCCACTCCGGCGATCAATTCCTAAGCAGCCTCTCCGAGCCGCCGCAAAAACGCCGCCGCCGCCGTGCGGTTTTCCGACCGCTTTCCCGAGCTCGGCATTTCCCGCCCCTCCCCCCCTCCGCCGCGCGCCGACACCAGGTGCCCTCGCCCGCCGCCGCGGAGGATTTTATGGACTTTTACGACAGAGTATTCCGGAGGCGGAATTTAAATTGTCCAGACACAGCGCGCTTCAAATATGTAAGTGGATGGAAAAAAATACCGCTCCTCCAGAATTTGTCCTTTGAAGCGTAGGAGTAAATGTTTTGTTTCTCTCTCTCTTGTTTCTAACTCTTTAACCTTTTGTACATTACTTTAAAAAAAATATTTCTTTGAGCACAGATATTGTTTTAAATAATCTTTAGAATATAGTGATCCTCATACTTTTCCTTCATTTTCTTTTATGAAAAACCGGTATGGGTGAATGTGCTGAGAGATCAAAGGTGCTCAGAAAAGCCAAATCCTCCCCACCACGCTCAGTAATATACCATACCAGCTGATTCTCGAACTACTTACGACGCAACTTAGTTTGAGCAGTCATTTATTCTCAAAAGCCTAATGTCAACCACAAAAGGTGCTCTGACTCTCTGCGGCGCGGGTGCCCCGGATATAGGTTGAATGTTTCAGTTCAGTTTCAGTTTCTTTATTTCCTCCATTAGATGTATATTACACACTCGGATTCGTCATTTTTTTTTCCTGTCGGTTCGATTACTTCTGGCGAAGAAGAGCCGACAAGAAACTTCGTCAGGTTGGTCATTGCATTATTATTTTTTCCAGTGATACTTACAATGACAAATGAGTAGGAATAAAGTTCTACAGAGTAAGGCCCATGGTGGTAGCACCTGTAAAATCCGTCTGTGGCTCAGAGATCCAATTCAACGGTGGGCTGCTCCATCCAAATCATCAATATAATCTCGATGATTTTGATATTTTTTGGGAGTTTCGTCTGTTTGAGCTCTATCACGTACACTAATTAATTAGAGGAATAACGAATAAATAAATCTTTTAAACCAAATATCGAGAGCTCGTCAAATGTAGTCGGTTAATGTTAATGGCCCCGTTAAGTCGACCTCACCGGTGCCTGTAGCGACTTAATGACTACGACAGCATCACAATTATCTCCGGCACTGTTAAGTGCGGCGTAAGTGGTTGTTAGCGCTCATCTCGTGATTACAGCGCGATCGATATCATCTACCGAGACGCCTCGCGGTACATCGCGGCTTGCGAGACGCTAATGATATGCCGTGCGTTATCCTACTGTTACGCGCTATCCTACGTTTATTTGTTACATTACTAGCTGACGTACACTTTAGTTTTGGATGGAGTATGGGCTAAAACTAGCCGGAATAAAAAGTAACCCATGTGCTGATCCAAAGGTAGTCAAGTTCCACCTTCCTTCCCACAGGCTCAAAAAAGCGAAAAATAGTATCACAAATGAATCCGTTCATTACAGAGAAAATAGCAAATCTGACCGCAGAGTGCTACCTCGAGCGGAACTTATCAAACTTGCCATCAATTTAAACCAATCGGGCGGAGCCGGTGTAACAGGCAGGAATGAATCCCCGGTAATTTTGAATCCCTTACAATGGTCGCCATTGATCCCCGGTAATGTTTAATAAACACTGCCATAAAAGTAATGACCCTAACGACTATAAACAAACCACGCTCGCGCCAAACGCTCTCAAGTGGCTAGGAGGACGTAGGCAGCGGACGTAGGTAAATAGTGAATGAAGTGATACTGTTAAATACTTTTAGAGTTCCGTTCCCCAAGATAATAGACTAGGAGGTGGCGATTTGATATTTGAATCATCTTGAGTCCTATAAATAAAAGCTAATCGCTGACAACCTTTTTTACTGGTCGATAGTATCCGCGGATCTATCAGTGTTTGGCGTAACTTAGTGTAGTTCAATTACCAAAAAAGTTTAAACAAATGAAATGAAAAAAAAAGTTTACTAATGAAGCTTAATTTCTGGCAGGTTTTATGACCAAAGTGGGAAAGTAGGAAAAAAATTGAAGTAATTATACCATTACCTTACATTAAGTATGTACATTAGTAAAGCATAAATGAAGTATCTAACAAGATGTTGCTCTTTGCGGACGATTGCAAGTTTTATAAAATTATTAAAAATAGTCACGACTCAATTCTTTTACAAAACGATATTAATCGAGTCTCTTTGCGGTGATTTAAAAACAAAATGTCCCTAAATTTTCTAAAGTGTGTTCAAATTACATTTACGCGTAAACGAAAACCAGTTTTAACCGAATATTATGTTAACGGCAATACGCTTAAGCAAGTGGATATTATTCGTGACCTAAGTTTGGTATTAGATAAAAAACTTTCATTTAATGCTCATATAGACAACATAATTTCTCGTTCTTTTAAAATGCTAGGTTTCAAACGTAATAGCAAAGTTTTTAAAAATCCTGCGGCAAAAGTTGCATTATTTAACAGTCTTGTAAGAAGCATACTAGAATATGCTAGTCCAGTGTGGAATCCCAGCTACAAATTACATATACTCGTACAACGCATCGAGCGTAGTCAAAAGATGTTTTAAAACTTTTTATCTTTTTTTGACAATAAAGGGAAGTTTCTTCCTAACTACACTGACGGACTGATTTTTTATGGAGTAGATTGCATTCGGATATTATTATTATTTTTACAATTATTAATAATCAAGTATTAAGACCTTTCCTTTTCAGCCAGATAAATTTTAACGTACCAAGACCAAATTCAAGTCCTAAATCCCTCTAAAACTAAAAAAACATAAGACTAATCGAGGATCTCTTCAAATTATAATGCATTCGTTCATCATCACGATATTGATATATCGGCCCCATCACTAGAATCACTTAAAAATAAATTCAAAACCTGTATGTAATTATTTCCCCTCCTTTGTTCTTTGTAATAATGTTCACTCACTTTTAAACACGTGTTATTTTAGTTGATATATTTTGTTTTGTAGCGTGTTTATATGCCATGATTTATTTATTTTTATTCTTCTTATTAGAATTAAGTTAATGCCCTACCGTTAGACTTAAGGAAATGTTAATAACCATGTTGTGTTTGTCCATTATTGCTGATAGTTTCACTTTTTTTATATCTAAGTTTTGTTATTACCATGTAAGAAATGAGTCACTTTTGACAAACCTAATAAAAAAAAAAACAACTCAATCGTCTCGAATATTTTACAGGTTTTTGTAGTTAAATACATAAATCACAATTCGAAATGGCTAATTTTATGTTTTTTTGTAAGTTCTAAGTAGAGTAGTCCTAAGCAAGTGTTAACGTTGCGTTCCGAAATTACAGAGTGGTCTAGTGACTAGAGGACTTGCCTTTCATGCGAGAGGTCTGGGTTCAAATCCTCGCCCCGGCCATGGCATTTGGAAACCGCTATTCCAATTAAATTGATATTTAAAATCTAATATCAAGTAATAAATATCTGTGTCTGCATGCTTTTGTTTTTTTGAAAAATCCAAACCGAATTAAATTAAAGCATAAAGAAAATTTTCATACGAATTTTGTTTTCTCTGGGGTTTGACCCAGAATACATTTACCGAAAAAACAAAGGCATGCAGACACAGATATTTGTAGCCTAATATTAGATACCAAATATCAAGTAAGTTGGAACAGTTGTTTTCAAATTATTAGTAAACTACGTTTGTATGGGAGGCGAAATTTTCTGATGCTTACGGGCCGACCTTAAGACGTCCTGGCGTACGCCATATGCCGAGCTTAACATAAAGAATGGTTCCATGAAAAAACATCTGTTTGTAGCCTGGGTTTAAAGGTGACCCCAGGACGTATGTATAACTTCAAGTTCATGCACACCGCATAAAAAGCGAAATTTTCGGACTATTCTCGGGTGAAATCTCTTAACATTTATATCCGACATATTATTTTTGCCCTCAAATAATTTCTTGAATAGCACATATTTGTCAGAAATGTGTCTTAATATCAATAAAAATATTTTCTTATAAAATTTTGACATGCCGTGACATGCCACGATTTATTTCCATGCATGTCGTAATAGCGGACAAAGTGATTCGTCCCCTTCCTTCTTTCCTAGGCGGTAGGGTTATTCCCACACAGGCTGCTACCATCGCATTGAATGAACCCATACGAGGGAATGCCGCTGGCATTAAGTTGTACCTTTTGCCCGAATGTGTAGTGCAATGAACATGTATAAATAAATAAATACATTGGCAATTGTAGAGCTCGAGGTCTAGGGGTTAGAGGACTTGGCTTTCATGTGAGAGGTCAGGGTTCAAATCCTCGCCCCGGCCATGGAACCGCTATTCCAATTAAATTGATATTTAAAATCTAATATCAAGTAATAAATATCTGTGTCTGCATGCTTTTGTTTTTTTGAAAAATCCAAACCGAATTAAATTAAAGCATAAAGAAAATTTTCATACGAATTTTGTTTTCTCTGTGGTTTGACCCAGAATACATTTACCGAAAAAACAAAGGCATGCAGACACAGATATTTGTAGCCTAATATTAGATACCAAATATCAAGTAAGTTGGAACAGTTGTTTTCAAATTATTAGTAAACTACGTTTGTATGGGAGGCGAAATTTTCTGATGCTTACGGGCCGACCTTAAGACGTCCTGGCGTACGCCATATGCCGAGCTTAACATAAAGAATGGTTCCATGAAAAAACATCTGTTTGTAGCCTGGGTTTAAAGGTGACCCCAGGACGTATGTATAACTTCAAGTTCATGCACACCGCATAAAAAGCGAAATTTTCGGACTATTCTCGGGTGAAATCTCTTAACATTTATATCCGACATATTATTTTTGCCCTCAAATAATTTCTTGAATAGCACATATTTGTCAGAAATGTGTCTTAATATCAATAAAAATATTTTCTTATAAAATTTTGACATGCCGTGACATGCCACGATTTATTTCCATGCATGTCGTAATAGCGGACAAAGTGATTCGTCCCCTTCCTTCTTTCCTAGGCGGTAGGGTTATTCCCACACAGGCTGCTACCATCGCATTGAATGAACCCATACGAGGGAATGCCGCTGGCATTAAGTTGTACCTTTTGCCCGAATGTGTAGTGCAATGAACATGTATAAATAAATAAATACATTGGCAATTGTAGAGCTCGAGGTCTAGGGGTTAGAGGACTTGGCTTTCATGCGAGAGGTCAGGGTTCAAATCCTCGCCCGGACATGCACCACTCTCTTTCTCTTTCTAAGTTGGATAAGTGCATTTAGTTACGAATGTGAGCTGTTCCATGGTTTGGAACCCATGTAAAATTGTAGGTCCCCTTCCCCTACGTGGTGGAATTAAGTCCGCCCGGGCTGGGCTAAGTACCACCGCATTGGATGAAACTATGGTTAATGCGGCAATGAAAAGATGTCCGTGTTTTCCAACCAGTTCAATGTAACTGTGCTCATAAAGGGAAGGTCCTGGCATGGCACCTAATTCGTTCGGGGATGTGGCGTATTGGGCTAATATCATAACGGTAGTTGTGTGGTATTAGCCATCCATGTCAGGTTGCATAACAAAAAAGTGGAAGTTCTCTTGTTCGTACTTTAACAGCAGACAATTCTGTTCTATATCCCTTCATTGTAAATTGGTCGATCATATGATAATATATGATGTTGTCTAAGTTATATTTCTTTGGAATGTATGTCTTCAAGTGGACCGTTAGTTCAAGTGGTTTAACATTGGGCGCGCGGTTGGGATCTGGAAGGGTGACGGTTGATGATGGATGCTCGCTAAGAACGTATTTTTCGAAATTCCTTTGTTAAGGTAAAGGTAAGGGTAAACAAGGACGAAATACACAAGTGACAACCACCTACACACTCATATAGAAGTCTTCGGAACCCATTGATATTTAAACGTGAAATTTACAGTGTGGATTCCCGTTAAGATTACAACACTTATTCGCCGAGTATTATTTATAATTATCTCATCATCATTTTGGCCTCTTTTACCCCTAAAAGAGGCCAAAATGTACAAATCTTCTTTAGGCACTTAACACCTAATTTCAAAAAACATTTCACCTAGGAACGTAAGAGATTTAGAGTGGCTTGCTGAAAAAGGTATTTTAGCTCTTAAGGGGTCAAAGAGACTAAAATGAACGAATTTACATTTTTTTTTTCTAAGCGACCTGACATGGATGGCTTATACCACACAACTACCGTTATGATATTAGCCCAATACACCACATTCCCGAAGGAATTTGGTGCCATGCCAGGACCTTCCCTTTATGAGCACGGCTACATTGAACTGGATGGAAAACACGGACAATTTTTCATTGCCGCTTCGACCATCTTTTCATCCAATGCGATGGTACCAACCTGGGCGGGCTTAAACCCTACCACCTAGTAGGGGTAGGGGACCTACAGCTTTACATGGATTCCGAACCATAGAGCAGCTCACATTCGTGACGAAATGCACTTATCGAACTCGGAAAGAGAAAGACAGTGGTGCATGTCGGTATCAAACCCAGGCCTCTGGTACGCTAGGCCAGTCCCCGTGCCACTAGGCTACGAGCCGCTCATATATAACACCTGAAATCTCTAGAACCATTGAGACTAGAAATGTTAAATTTAAATAGTGGCTTTCTGTTAAGATGAGAACACTTAATTGGCAAGGATTATTCAAAATGTAATTGTTAAGGGAGTAAAAGAGGTCAAAATTGACAAATTTTCATATTACATTGTACTAGAAGCGTACGAATTTTAACAGTAGCTTTCTTTTAAGGTGGCCCATCCCGCTCATCTCCCCATACAAAAGGGGAAAGAAGATCACGCCCATATTTCTTGTCAGAGATCCAAAATTTTACCCAAAATAGCTTTTTTGATCTAACTAGATGTCAGATGACCATTGGCATTCTAAAATTGTGTTTGATTTCTAAGTTATAAGGTCTGAAAGTTCGAATTTTTCGCGCGTTTTATACAATAGGTGGATTACGCAATGATAAAGTAAGAACATCGTAAAAAGATTAGTCATCAGATACAGCTTATTTAATCAAGATTTATGATCTATTTGGTTTTTGTTAGATGTTTGACTACAGCGGTCGTGGTTTACTTTTAACTATAAGTCGTTTTGAAATTAAAATTTTCGTAAATCTTACCAAATCATACAATATGCACATTGTCTTTTTTGTGGACATGTTGCATCTTCCTCATCACGGAGCCTGTCTTATTCTTTGAAACAGAGAAGGTCACAGAGCGCAACAGCACGGTTTTGTACCGTGCCCGCGAATGAGTGGCCCAACCCGCCGGGTTGGGCCACCTTAACATCAGAATGCTCGCTAAGAAATATTTTTTTTTGCAATTTAGCTAACTAGTTACCTCTAACTCTTTAACCGAGCCTTAGTTTATTTCGGCCTCTAACTCGAGAGGCCGAAATAAACTAATTTTCAAATAACACACGAAATCTCTAGAACCATTAAACCAAGAAATGTGAACATTTCAGAATGGCTTAGATGTATGGTAAGCACAGCGCATATATATTTACGAAACTAAAAACGAACTTTCGAAATCCAACTATGGGTAGTAGACAAAAGCAAAACGTACAAACTCTCACATACTACTTAGTGCCTGATTTGAACTAACTCATATTACTCCGTTATGTTAAGCGCGACATATGGCGTAAGCCAGGTCCTGGAAGAGGTGCCCGGCGACGCCCACGAGCTTTCGAACTTTCACGGGGGCTGCGAAAACCATGCCGGCCGACCAGGTGCTTCTTGTCACCATGCTTGGAGGACCCCGGATTCTACTTTAGAGAAAATATATCAGGAAGTCGATTCCATAGTTTACTGACCCTATAGATAAAGGATCAACCGGATCGGTTGGTTCTTATTTTCGGAATGTGGCCAGTAAATTTGATTACCCTACCTGTTTCGCGTTGAACGATTGTAGAAAGAGGACGAAAGGACAGCGTTATGCAGCTCTGACGTGTACTCTCTAGCTGATCAGGTGATTCTTCACACCATGTTGAAAAAATCGAATTACAACGATGCTATTTAAATGTCGCTATGGAGGCGGCGATATAGGGGATGACAATTTATATGGCTCATCTAATATTGTCGCTACATAATTATACCTGCGTATGGCTCGATTTTTTTCCGCAATTTTAGGGCTACTTTACATCACGCTAAATTACCAGAGAGGTGACCAGTCGTATGAATTGGTTATAACTTAAGAACCAATAACCCGATTTAGATGCGTTTTGTATCGAAGTCTCGCCTAAATCTGCGCATTACTTATAGGCTGCAAAACATCACGCTAACATACCAGGAGAATGAACTGTGAGTGTTAAATATTTCTAATAAAACTGACGGACTGCTCCTCCATGTTCCATGGAAATTGGCAGAATACGTCGCTGTAAATTATGAGAGAGGAGACCGGTCGGGATAAAAGTTCATAACTTGCGAATTATTCACTCGATTAATATGCGGTTTGTATCTACGTCTGGGATCTATGGGCGCGGTTGGGTTTTGGATGGGTGACCGTTTTCGATGTTGAAGATGGCTGTCGCACGAATCCTAGAGTATAAATGTAGGTCCCCTTTCTAACGTAGGTACTAGGTAGATTTAATCCCGACTGAGTTGGTAATGATGATCGAAGCGGTCATAAAACATGTCCGTGTTTTACATCCATGGTAATGTAGTAGTGCCAGTGCAAGATCGTCCGGGCGGCAAATGCTTTTAAAAAAACTTGGAAGAAATTGGCCCCAATGTTTTACAATTAATTAATGTACATTCCTTCCACTGAATTTATGAATGGCAATAATTTGATGTTATCTTAATCAATCATGCCACATCGGCTCAACCAATTTTGTTCAAATTTCGTAGACAGTAGTGTTAACTAGCCTTTTGGACCAGCCCGCGGGGTTACTATTGAAACAGTATATAATTCAGCCCGATATCAGTCCAAAACGACATTGATGCGAGCGGAGCCGGGTACCTCAGCTGGTTATTAATATAACTTAGTACCTACATAAACATCTAACTTGAATGAAGTAAAAGGAAAACTTAACAATTATTTTGTGTTCTGTGTGATTCTGTTCTTACGTTTATTCGTGTGCATGTCTCAGCATTTTATCCTCAGAAAGGAAAAATGAATAAGAATGGCTTAAACAAGTCGTTCTTTCGAATTTAGTTAAGTGCTGACACAACGTGAAAAAGTGTAGTTGTAGATTGATGCTCATTATATTTTATGCAGAGCTAGTAGTCTGAGTTCTCACCTAAATTGGCGTTTACGGCAAACCGATCGACTGGTGTTTTCTCCAAACTCCATACAAGTTTTAACTAGATATTCTGTGGTTTTACTTCTTCAAGCTGTCAAAGTCAAACGTGGACTTCCGATTTGTATGAAAACGCGGAGTGGACGTAAACGGCAACGTCGACGTATTTACGGCAACGTTGAGTAAGCTGTCAAATCAAGCTCGGACTCGCAAATGTTAGTTCGCTTAACGCCCGCTGCGCGCGCTCTTCAATTTCTCCATTCATTTGAAAACGCCAGTCGATCGGTTTGCCGTAACGCCAATTTAGGTGAGAACTCAGACTACCAGCTCTGAACATCACACATAGTGGCGAAGATAGAGGGCTCAATAACATAATACTTCTGTCGCTTCTACGGGCATGCTCTTCGATTACGGGGTACTATTATGGCTTAATGAAGCCACTCACTTATCATAGTGGTTTATTTTTCATCGTCCAGGCACACCTACCACTTCCACCCACTTGCCACCTCTGAATATTTTTGTCATTCTTTCATTAGGTATTTATTCTGTATACATGTCCAAACCACATTAAACTAACTAGTTGGACATACTAAGTTTCTGATGAATAATTTTAACGTAAGCAATTTATGGAGTGGCTATTATCGCTCAATGCCAGTAAATGCGCTGTGCACTGTACACCTAGGACCCAAAAATCCACATCACTCTCACTACTTTGATGGAAACATTATAGAGACAGTGACAACGCAACATGATCTTGGTGTGACAATTTCAGAAGATCTTAAATGGGAGACACATATCACAGAAGTCGTCAAGAAAGCCAATTCCCTACTATACATGATCAGAAAGGCCTTCTCGTACATAAATACAGAACTATTCCTAAAATTATATAAGGCCTATGTTCGCCCCTTATTGGAACATGCTTTTCTGATTTGGAACCCTTATTTTAGAATGATAATAGACCTTGTGGAGGGCGTTCAAAGACGGGCCACAAAAATGATTGCAACACTTAAGAAGCAAAGTTATGAACATCATCTTAAAGTTATCGGACTCAGCACCCTAGAGGAACGCCGCCAGCGAAGGGACCTCATAGGCTGAGATAAATAGTCGTAACAGAAACTAAGACTAACGAAAAGTAGTACTTTGTGACGTCACTTTGCATTACTTTGACATTTCGTCCATACAAAGTGTGTCGAAATGACGTGACAAAGTACTACTTTTCGTTAGTCATAGTTTCTGTTACGACTATTTATCTCAGTAATAGAAGCATACAAAATCCTCAATGATTATTATAATTTACCAAATCTCAAAGAAATCAAAAAAACTAAACCACTCTGCATCAAATTCTAACCTCAGGAAACACTTCTTGGTGAACAGAGTTGTAGACTTTTGGAACAATCTGCCGGAGGAGGTCATTAGTGCTGAAACTGCAAATGGATTTAAAAACCGACTAGACAAACACTTAAAGACAATAAAAAAAACAAATAATTAATAATAATAATAGACAATCAATAATAATAATAGACAATCAATAATCAATAAATAAAATCAAAATAAATACACAATGTGAATAAATTTAATGAGATACACTTAGATGAGAATCCACACTTTGAACAATTTTGGAATTTCATCTCGAACGTATTAAAATAAAAATTTTACTTAAACCTTTTATTAGTATACGATATCACCAAGTTATTAAAATAAACTCAAATATTCGCAGTCAATGCCCAAATTAATTTTTGGTTTTTAAAAACTAACTTTTTATCACGAAGGGAAGTAGAAAAATAATAATAGCATACCATTTATAAATGAATTATAAAACAAAGCAATCTTATCCGGTTTTTTCCGTAACTGCAAGTTTATGCCAAGTTTAAGCCGCAAGTAGGCATACTTAATGTTGAGCATACTATAGTCAAAACCTTAGTCCTAAACATATGTAACTGTTGTGATCTAAAATTAGGTCGATGGCTAAAAGCCACTGTTATTCTTTAATTTCTCAGACAGTTATTAACTTATCAACCTCAAATTGATTGTTTTATAACTTCAGGTATATGCACACCAAATGAATTATTCTAAGCACGAAAACAGCTGGCAAATGGATAGGTTATCACCTGGTTAACACAAATGGTACTTTTATCCCGGAAAAATGTTGGGTTCAGCCCGAAATGAGTCCAGAGTGGGCAGTCAGAGTTCTCACCTAAATTGGCGTTTACGGCAAACCGATATACTGGCGTTTTCAAATGTATGGAGAAATTAAAGAGCGCGCGCAGTGGGCGTTAAGCGAACTAACATTTGCGAGTCCGAGTTTGATTTGACAGCTTACTCGACGTTGCCGTAAATACTTTTACGTCCACTCCGTGTTTTCATACAAATCGGAAGTCCGAGTTTGACTTTGACAGCTTGAAGAAGTAAAACCACCGAATATCTAGGAAAAACTTGTATGGAGTTTGACGTTTTTACGGAACTTCGAAGTTACGTAAACGCCAATTTAGGTGAGAACTGAGACTACCGGCTCAGAACGACATTGAGCAAGCAGAGCGGGTACTTAAGCTAGTGACAAATAAATAGAGACCGATGGATGAGATAAACGTACTGAACCTGAAACTGAAGGAAATCTTGCGTTGCGTTTAATTAGTAGCTAAAATATTTCTATATAATATATTTCTAATAATGAATGGGTCAGGGAATGCGGTAATTGTGTAACCATGTCCTGTTGGAAAATTCATGAGTGGTTGTAGGATGTAGGGTAGGGGCCATGCTTGCTCCCGCTAAAAGGTGCAACAGACAATTCGACAATTTTTTGACGCTTCTACAGCGAGCACATGCGTCACTGGATTCTAGGACTGCAGTTGGGGGCGGGCTACCCGATCAAGCCTTTTATTGCGAGAGTCCTAGTGCACCTGATTGTAGAAAAAGTAAAGCTAGTAATGAACGCCATCTCGCCACGCCATGCGCTGCGAGCCGCACCGTTTCCTATATACAGGGTCCATCACTCGAAGCGTTACCAATTGAAAATTATGTTATTTGGTTAATTAAAGTACGGTTTATTAAAAATTGTATCAAAATGCAAAAAAAAAATTGAATTTTAAGACAATCATTGTTATAGTTCGTATAGCCTCCTTTGGCACGGATGATAGCACCAAGTCGTCTCGTAAAGGCTTTGCAGGCTGCACTAAGTTTGCGTTATTTCCGACGGAGCGGTGCATTCAGCGTATCCACACTTTCATATCTTTTGATTGATACGGCTACCTCCAAAATGGATCATACCGTGAATTCCATTGGAATAAAATCTGGAGAGTAGGCCACTGTTCTGAAAAAATTAACCGAGGAACGTGGTACTGTAATTAAAAATGTGTCAGGCGAGCTTTGTGGGACGGTGCTGAGTCTTGTTGGAACGTCCAGCTGTTCATACCGAATTGCTTACATGCCTATATTATGAGCGCATCATTTAACACCTTTTGCTGGTACACTTGTTGGACATTGACGCCCTTCTCGATAAACACGAGTGGAGAGCAAAAGCATTTGCGGTCACTGCAGCCCAGACCATAACAGAAGCAGGCGCTTATTTCTGTTATATTCTGGCACGCAACTCTATCGTATAAATTCTCGTTGGGCTTGCCCTGCAGCCAAACACGATCATTTAGTTTGTTTACATACCGTTGGGCATTAAAAAAAAATTAATCGGAAAAAACAATGTTTTCCAGATTGCCACATTCGTGCAAGACTTTCAGTGCTCGAGCTCTTTGTAGTCGGACTGCCTTTTACACTGAAGTAAGATGATGTACTTTTTGTATCTTGTAGGGTTTCAGTTTCGGTTTTTTTAAGTATGCGCCTAATACTTGAGTCGGATACTTTCAGACTTTATGTCAATTTTGCAGCGATATCGGCTGGCGAGGATTTCTTTGAATTCGAGCCTTCACCTTTCGAACCATGTCACGTGATGTTGCTGTTTTCGGATGACCGCCTCAATTCCGTTTAGTATTGGTCCCGGATTGCTTATAACGTTCGTTTCACTAACATTTTGTTCCGACGTTAAATATCGGAGCTCCCGAACGATGGTTGTGATTTTCCGGCCCATGGCAAAATGATCACATTGTTCGTTTAATATCCATTGCGAAAATTCATTATCAAATTAAAATCTGTTCCCGGGCTTTTCGCCCACTTAAAAACAATAAAACAAACTGACGAATTCGGGGCGCTGTCATTATTGTTTTGAAAATAGAAGCAGTGTGAAGTTAGTAACAGTTCGAGTGCCGGACCCTGTATACCACTAGCTTTTGCCTGCGCTAGAAACCGTTGGTTGATTTCGAAAATTTATATTGTTCCATCATAAATGCTTTTAATCTCCCATTCATCCCCATAAGGTTTTATAAATAACATTTAGCCATTTTACCACTAGCTTTTGCCTGCGCTAGAAACCGTTGGTTGATTTCGAAAATTTATATTGTTCCATCATAAATGCTTTTAATCTCCCATTCATCCCCATAAGGTTTTATAAATAACATTTAGCCATTTTACCACTAGCTTTTGCCTGCGCTAGAAACCGTTGGTTAATTTCGAAAATTTATATTGTTCCATCATAAATGCTTTTAATCTCCCATTCATCCCCATAAGGTTTTATAAATAACATTTAGCCATTTCAGATTTTAAAGGAGTTTCCCCTTTTTTAAATCAATTTTCTTAAAATTCTCAACAACTGCACCCATATCGATTTTAGGCTTATTTAACCAAGATTTGAATTGAATTTAAGCCTGACCGACCCGCTAGGTTTCGCAGCCACCCTTAAAGTTCGAAAGCCCATGGGCGTCGTCGGGCACCTTAAGGGGTCCATCGAACAGACGTAAAGAAGCACCTGACCGACTTCGTTTACAAATATAGTGATTTATAAATAAAAACTTTTAAATATTAAAATAAGATATAACTTATGTTAGACAGAAATAATGTAGCTTTCAAATTTTGAAAGAATTTTTAAAATCAGTTCAGTAGTTTTAAAGATTACCCTGTGCAAACTAGCTGAGGTACCCGCCTCCGCATGTCGCTTTGGACTGAAGTCGGTTTGAATTATTTCCTGAATAAAAAATTGTCCAAAGGCCTGGTCTAAAACGCTGTTTCACGACAATGCATCTATCTATAAAATTGTAGCAAAATGTTTTAAGTCGATATATTCCGGGAGGTCACGACATTTTTGGTCACGATAAGGTAAATGGCTGAATATGGGTTCACGTGTTAGAGACCAACCCTCTGATGCTATATATGTCGGTCTGCCTGGGCCAAGTGGTTGCGTTATCTAGATTGGCCATATAAAATAGATGTTGATGTCACCCCTCTTGTAATTTAGAGAGATGTACTCCACCAATTTTCATGGTAGTACATTCAAGAGCAGCTTCATTCTATTTTATTATGAACATTTAATCCAATCTGCTTACCCCTTTGGTAATTAAGCATTAAATCTGGTAATTAAATTCTAAGTAGCCCTAATGTTGGGGAAAAAATCAATCAAGCCTGGTACAATTTAACAGTCTCTCTAGTCTTGCCAAACGCTTAAATATTTAAAATCCTTAACTTGAGGTATTTTTGGTTGCCCATACAATTTTTCATCTCTTATTTCACCACCTTCAAGATTTATTCGTCTGCAATAATATGTATCCCTTAAGGCTCTCGTGAAGAAAGCGGAAATCGAAGATTTGAAATTTTTACGAAATGCATTCTATGTCAATTGGCCAAGGCACAATTTTGCACGGTGACTGCCATTAAAATAGCGAAATCGTCTTCCAGACCTCCCTACCCCTAAAAGTTGTCAGATTTTCTTCCTTATGTCCTTATGTTTTTATCGTTTTGTATGTATGTATATCTGTATTTTGAAGTTTTTTTTTTAAAAACACACTTTCAAATATGTTTAGCCAATATTTTCCAATATCATAGGTTTATCAAAAAATTAAAACATAAAGACGTACATTTTGACAACATATTTAAGAATCCTAAATTTCAAAAACCTAATAAAACGTTAAGAGCGTGTATAAAAATATCGCCTGTAGTATGGGGAATTGATAGGGTAGGGGATAAAATTACTCTCTAATTGTATCCGTCGAATGGTCATAGTGACCATATAATTGTATAGGAATCAATAATAGTGGGGTCTTCTGCATCTCATGAGTTGGTGCAGGTGCGGGCCTATAGGGTTGCCCCTTTTGCCCGGGCTTCTTCTCGTCAGGTATGAAGCACTGCCGGTCATTGGTGGCCGCTATCAAGCGGCGCGTCATAAATCATGCAGCCGAAACATCGCCACCGTTTCCAAATATGCTCTAAAAATGTGTTTGTTGAGTCAGTTCCCACCCACACAAACCCTATATTACGTATGTGACTTTGTTTCCATGTGACATGTACTTAGAGTTGGTAGTTTTTGAAAATTGGAGACAGCGGGTCTCATAGCAGGCGCGCTAGATGGCATATCTCCCTGGTAGTTCCTGAGATTAGCGCATTTATACACAACGCCAGTCACGTTGGTGCGCGCCATAGTTTTAATATTGCAAAAACACCGAACATATTAATTATAATTGCATACTTTAAAGGGCAATTATAATGTGCATAAAATGCTTAAGGCAACGAACGTATTTAATTTAGTAAGGATTGTAATAGTATCCCTCAAAATAGCTTTCCAATTACCACAATTTATTTGACCATTTTTTAAAACATTTTTTTTTATAGTAAGCTATCCTTAAAAGATAGACATATTTCATCGCAGACTTATCTGTAGACCGTCGTCGTAACGCCCAGTACATTAAATTTGGGAAATTATTATTGGGATTGAAACAAACAAAAAAGTTTAATAACTTTTTGCTGAATATCCTCTTAATAAAAAGTTAGACTTTCCATGCAAAGTAATTCAATAATTTAGTGTAAAAAGAATCTAATGTTCCGTAAGAACGTGGGAACGTTGTATTTACAGTCGAACAAAGAGTTTAGGATACACATCCGGTTGAATGAAAAGATGAACAGTCGAAATACTTTGACTTTTGGAAACTATTATAGGGTTGAGTATAGATTCAAACATAGTTGAGGATGTCTACTAGCTACTGAGTAAACAAAATCCTAAAAAAATTTAATCAAAGGTTGTATTTAAACACCATTTATTTTTACGTTTAACCGGAAGTGTATCCTTTAACCTTTGGTTGACTGTACAAATGGCTAATATCACACCTACTGTCATGACATTAACTTGATACGCCACGTGGGATCTAGGTTCCATGCCAAGACCTTCCTTATGCATGGTTACAACGTGCGCCAAATTACACTAAACTAAAACATACATTTCAAAAATGTATATCTCGGTAACTAGACACTTTAGAAAAAAATGTAACCTTTTTTGTCTCGGAAAAACATGAGGACTACGCTGGCGAAATTAATGTACTGGCCGTTACGACATCCTGTATAGGAGGAGCAATTCCACCACATATTATTTTGTTATATCTCCAAAGGATTAGGCAGCGTTTTCGATTAAAGTTCCCCAATCAGCTTGATTTTTTCCGATATCTTTAACAATTATCGTCATATTTCAACCAATTTACACAAAACACTAATGAACTATACACATAAACCTTGATCCCGTGAAAACCGTATGAAAATCCGTTCAGTAGTTTTTAATTTATCGCGTTCAGACAGATAGACAAACAGTTTTTTTTATGCGACCTGACATGGATGGCTCATACCACACAACTACGGTTATGATATTAGCCCAATACACCACATTCCTGAAGGAATTAGGTGCCATGCCTGGACCTTCCCTTTATAAGCACGACTACATTGAACTGGATGTAAAACAAGAACAATTTGAATGTCGAATTTGAATGTTCGTTAGGTTTTTTTATTGTATGTACACTCAAAGTATATTGTCCTATTGTTGTAACTTCCACCACGGGCCTTATGGTCTACAGGAATGGTTTAATCCAAATATTTAAGATACATTGTTTTGTACGTAATGCATGTATATTGGATACATAAATAAATAAATGTAAATACATTTTTCATTGCCGCTTCGACCATCTTTTCATCCAATGCGATGGTACCAACCCGGGCGGGTTTAAACCCTACCACCTAGTAGGGGAAGGAGTCCTACAGTTTTACATGGATTCCGAACCATGGAGCAGCTCGCATTCGTGACGAAATCCACTTATCGAACTCGGAAAAAGAAAGACAGTGGTGCATGTCGGTATTGAACCCAGGCCTCTGGTACGCTAGGCCAGTCCCCGCGCCACTAGGCTACGAGTCGCTTATGTTGCGGAGGGGGATTTTGTTTTCTAATATCTAGTGATACCGTACAAATATGATGATATGGAATTGCTTGCAAAAACCTAATTGCATTGTCACAATTTAACTCCGGAACCCTAATTGTGACCGCAACAAAATTGTTTGATTATTTATGCGTAACATGTCTTATATAAGAATATGCGAGGCACTTTCTAACTATTCATGATGTATACAAAGATTTTTTATACCTTAGTATTTTTCCTTTAGTATTTACCCAAAACGTGTTAACGGAACCTTATTACTAAGCCTCCGCTATCCGTCCGTCCGTCCGTCCGTTACAGGGCCCGTCTCATGAACCGTAATAGGTAGGCAGCTGAAATAATCACAGAGTGTGTATTTATTTTGCCGCTATTAAAACAAATAGGTAAAATTAAATAATAATAAAAATTAAAGCAAATACAAAACACGCGATTTTTTGGTGTTAAATCTTGTACCATGGTACGGAACCCTTTGTGTGCGAGTCCGACTCGCACTTGACCGTTTTTTTTTCCATTTTAAGCTGGCACGGTTATGGCTAATACGTAAAGTCATCTTGAAATCAGACCAACAAACCGCATCTAGGTGCCATATCAGGACCTTCCTTATATTGCCCATCTACATTGATATGGATGGAAAACACAGGCAGTCGTTCATTATCGCTTCTTCCATATTTTCATCTAATGCGATAGTACCAACCCAGGTGGGCTTACACACCTACCACCTAGTAGGGTAAAGGGACCTAAACTTTTAAATTGATTCCGAACCATGCAAACATTCGAATTCGTGAAGAAATGGACTTATCGAACACATTTGATATTGTTTGTCAGCCTCGGCAGCCCAGTGGCGCGACGCCTTGCGATTCGATAAGCTTGGTCACCTGTGAGCGGGTAAATTTTGGATGGGTGACCATTTTAAAACGTTAAGGCTGGCCGTGGTTCGGATGACACGTAAAGCTGTAGGTCCCTTACTTACTAGGTGGTAAGGTTAACGGTGGTACCATCGCATTGAATGAACGATGGTCGAAGCGGCAATGAAAATTGGCCATGTTTTCCATTCAATTCAATGTAGACGAGCAATATAAGGTAGGTCCTGGCATGGCACATAGTTCCCATGTGGTGTGTTAGGCTAATATCTGACGGTCAATTTAGTATTAACCATCCATGTCCATTTACATACAAAAAACATGAAAAAACATCAAAAAGAGAGTCAGGCATCACCGGTCGAACTCATGAACCTGGCATCAAAAGTAAATCCCTACGCCCGTGAGCTGCGAGTCACTCACTCTATTATCAAGACGTCTTGGAATTTGTTTTTTTATTCGGAATCTTAAATTAAGGTGGCCCAACCCGCTCATATCCCCATACAAAAGGGGAAAGAAGATCACGCCCATATTTCTTGTCAGAGATCCAAAATTTTGCTCAAAATAGCTTTATTTGATCGAACTAGATGTCTGATGACCATTGGCATTGTAAAATTGTGTTTGGTTTCTAAGTTATAAGGTCCGAAAGTTCGAATTTTTCGCGCGTTTTATACGATAACTTTGGAGGTGGATTACGCAATGATAAAGTAAGAACATCATAAAAAGAGTAGTCATCAGACATAGCTTATTTAATCAAGATTTATGATCTATTTGTTTTTTGTTAGATTTTTTACTACAGCGATCGTGGTTTACTTTTAGCTATAAGTCGTTTTGAAATTAAAATTTTCGTAAATCTTACCAAATCATACACTATGCACATTGTCTTTTTTGTGGACATGTTGCATCTTCCTCATCACGGAGCCTGTCTTATTCTTTGAAACAGAGAAGGTCCCAGAGCGCAACAGCACGGTTTTGTACCGTGCCCGCGAATGAGTTAGGCCCGCCGGGTTGGGCCGCCTTAAAGAGAAAATCTCGTTTGGAAATGCGTCGCAAAAGGCATTACTAAAAACAAATGTCATAAAAGAGTATGTACCTTCCTACTACAATTATGGCAGTTGGTCAATGGAGCGGCGGTGACGCGTCTCGGTTTTGTTTATACAACTCGAAGCACTCGAATCTACCTCCCATTCACTTTGTCGGCCGCCTTGTTTGGTATTCAACTTGATTTACGATCATAAAACGACATAATTAGTGTCAAATTACTGTAAACAGGGGTTCACTTTTAGAGGGGATTCATTCCTGCCTGGGACACCGGCGGTGTTTACGTAGATTATCGCCGACATTAGACCGCAGCGAGTGGAGTGAATGAGGGGTAAGCTCGGGGGGCGCCGAGGGGGCGAGGGGGCGAGGACGGGTATGTTTGCGAAGATAGCAACGCGCCATTAGGCAATGTATGGGCCCGGCGCACGACACGGAGCGGTGTACATTATTAACGCGGGCGGGGGCGGACGTGCGCGGACTGTGGGGCAACTTCGGGCGGGTTTGTTAGGGCAGCTTGTTCTGGCTCTTGCCGCGGACTGAGACCTGGAAGGGCGCGTGAGAAGTTTTTGTTTGAACTCTATTGAGGGGAAATTAAAATGTTCATTAAAATGTTCACCTTCACAACATTTTGTCATTGCTTCTACTTAAAGGCATGCTTGTAACTCCCAACAATACTTCGTTTGATAATAATTTACATACCACTCTCCCAATTTACTTGATATTTGGTAACGAATATTTGTTTCTGCAAATTTGTTTTTTTCGAACAGCATGTGTTAAGCTACAAAGAATAGATCATTTAAATGAATATTTTATTTTACAATAATTTGACACGGATATTTGTTGCCTAGTTTTAGATACCAAATATCAAGTAAATCAGAATAGTGGTTTCAAATTCTTAGCAAACTACCTTTTTTGTATGGGGTCCATATATTACGGCACGTTCTTACGTCAATTATCAAATCGGTTATGTGCTGATTCAATAGATGAATTCATAATTATTAATTAATTTTAGGTTGAAAAACAAAAATCTATTTTACATGCATTACAATTAAAAACTGAAAAAATTTTTGTCGACGATTGATTACAAGCAAAATTTGAACCTGTGATATGATCTAAATTTTATAAGAAAAAGGTTACATCGAAACCATTTAAAACATAAAGAATACAATCAAACACGACAAGACTGATCTTGAAAAAAGGTATTGTAACGCACAGCACTTTCAACAGGCAGGCTTCAACTCCACCGAGCCGTGAAAAGGAGAATAAATAGTGCGCAAATACAATATCCAGAAATTCGCCGTGGAAACCCAATTCAAAGGGTTTCCCCTGCGCTCTCGAGCCATACGATATTTATTTTATCACCTACGTGCTTCCCGCCGAGCGAGGGGGCAAAAATGACAAATTTATGTGGAGATGGAAAAAGATTGGGAGTTTTCCCCGGTTCGCTCAGTTCCCCCTCGCAGATCCGTTTCGAGTTGCCGGCGGCGGTTAGGGGAAGGTCGGCTGAGTCCGGATTTATTTTTTACTCTCCATTCGGTAGGGGAGGGATGGGACCCGAGTACATTGACCCCGAATGACGTTTCACGGTAGGAAGTGAAGTGAGTTCGCCAACACTCGTTATCTGAGATGTCTCTATTATTGTTTGACTTGTCTCAATATTGTTGCATCGGAGGCGCTCTGAAATTTTAAACTTACTTCTATACGATGATTTCTATATGATGTATTAAGTTATAAAAAAAAAACCTGCCCATTATGTCAGGGCCGGTTTTTTGGTTTTATGTTGTACTATTTCAGATACTGAGCCTAAAATTATGAGCATCGTTTTATGAGACCTTAAATTTTGCCAGCATTTTATTATTTTTTGTAACAGAGGATTTATTATAGAATATTGAATAGATCACCAGAATCAAAATTAAGATGACCAATAATAACTTAAAAACACCAAAGATGAATAATGCCTAGCAGAACTGTTCATTTAAATTCACGTAGGCCTCGACCCTTCAATATAACTCCATCCAGCGCTAAAATAACACAACATCCTCTGTAAACACGTATTTATCGCTATACGACTTTCTTACGCCGCCTTCTAACCCGCCTTACTTTATCGAACACGAGTAACTCCGCCACCCCCCACCCCCTCCCCCCCCGAGCCGGTCGGGGGCGAAGAGGGGCCTACAACAGTTAAGCCCCGATACGGGTCCCCGCACTTGTATCGCTCTTTAGTGGGAAAACCGTCTTGTATCGAGTGGGCGTGGGGGAAAGCGCGGAGCGTGTCGCCCCGACTTACCCCACCCGGGGGTGGGGCAAAATGGGGACTGAAATTGAATCACGACATGAAATAATGTTTCGATAATACAGTTTCGCTGAAGTGGGCCGTAACTCAGGCGGAATGACAAAATGCTATTAGTCTTCGCGTGCTGCTATTTGCTTTACTTCTTAATAAGTACCTAGTCGATTCCGGCAATTTGTTGGCAGCTTTAGACACCTACTCACTTTTTGTTGTTTTCAAAATTTTGTGACAGCGGGAGACTGTTGACTTTTGGCACGGCTTTCTGGGAACTTTTCGTTTTCAATAAAAACAGAAGGAATATTCCCAAATATCACATTACTAATTCAGCAGGAACTAGAAATGTATAACGAATTTAAGTATAGTGAAGAAGATAACTAAGTTTGAAATATTTAGGTATGCGATTTAAAAATGCTAACATTACTGGTGTATGGTGAGTGCAAATAAAAACATTGAATACTTTAAAGGACCAAGACTTCCTGAGCGGAATATTATGTAGATGGAGATCACGGCGACATCTAAGGAAAGTGTCGAAGTATTTAATTAGCTCGGTTTCCCCTAGCTCTCTCGTCTTCCCCCGGTCCGCCGAAATCGCTCCGCCGTACGAAATTAATCTCTATTACCTCGCTAATTGAGATTAGTTTCCCGATACCGCGCCGCCTCCGCCACTGTTATTGAATAATGTATGGGCGTTCGGTGCACGCGTCTGCTTTTCCGGAATGTGATTAGCTCCCTACTAATAACATTTTCGCTGCATCTGTCACCTGGTTTGTGTACTTCGGAATACCTACGGTTTGGGCTATATTTACATAACATCAAGACGCGACGTCTCCCTAGGGGCTAGGCAGATGCGACCTAAAGATTGGGATAGGTATGTGTGAGGCAAAAAAGTTCGTTTAATTTATCCATACGCTTAGAATGTAAGCACAGCGCGCTATGGATTGATCAGAATTTTAAATGATTTATAAAAAGATTCAGGGTACACCATGAACGTTTTTACATATACAGTTCATTAATTTAAATAAAAAAAAAACTGACAGCAATTGAGAGCTTCGTTTTCTTTTTAAAAGTTCGCTAGTTTACGCCTAGGTCAAAACCTTACCCAGGAAAAATGTTTGTCGGTCTGTGTGCCGAACAGCTTGTATTATGTATGTTTTCAAAGCTTTTATGCTTTCCACTTTGTTGTATGGCTCCATGAAAATGGGTATGGGATATTTGAGCACGGAGAATATATATGCGCGACCCCACTTTATTCTAACTCACCCTCTGATGGAAAACTCCTTTCTAACGACGAATCGGGTCCAACTATAGCTAAAAATCAATAATTAGACCCGGTGTGTGGTGGCGGCTGCTTACGAAATTCAGATTTTTCAACTGTTCATTTGAAAAACACGCCCGAATTTTACCGGTCTCCACTCGGGCGAATTCCAAAACTAAATTGCCCCAAACGGAGCGGGGAACCTCAGCTAGTATGATAATGTTATTGATTTCATTTCGCGATCTCTATGGCTCTTTAGTAACCCACCCAGACAGCGTACACTTAGATGTTTACACAGCAGACATCAGCGTGGCAGTAAAATACACTCCGGCCATTTTGGGAACGGCTTCAAACGTGGCCTGCAGGCCGATGCGGATTGTATGGCCGACGACGGACGCGCGGTGCACTGAGAAGTGCTTTCCGCGGGCGTAAGTCGACTCTTGAGTGGTCGTAAAGTTAGCGCGCGTATAAATAAACGTATTCGCGCCTCAGTCACAGCAGACATCATGCATATTGTGTGTAATATACTATACTAGTACTTACTTACGGCATAGACAAAGGATAGTAAGCATAGACTGGTAAAGTACAAAACTCGCTAAATACTTCATATTTTCGCTTTTACTATGACATTTGTAACCAGCGCCCTCTTCCGTCATGCCAGAACTAGTTACACCGTTAATAAACTAAGCTTCATTCAAAACTTCTCCATGAAAACGTTACATTTTAACTATAAATTAAGTAATGTCATTGTGAATAAAACATATCATTGATATTCATTGGTTTGTATTTAATGCATTCTCAAACTTGAATATGGAGTCCCACAGGGGTCCATACTAGCGCCGTTACTTTTTATAATTTTTATTAATGACTTTTCAAAACACAATAGTTTTTCATCGCTCACGGCACTCATAGTACTATATGCGGATGATGCAAATGTAATTATAACAGATGATACTATTGAAAAACTTATAACAAAAATGGCCAACATTATAAATGAAATAGGTAAATGGTTTACCGCGAACGCTCTAATGCTAAACAGTTCCAAAACACACTGCATAAACTTTAGCATAAAAAATAAGAAGGACGAGCCTGCTACGGATCAGCTGTTTATAAAATATAATGATGAGCTCATACAATTCGCAACATCGACGGTATTTTTGGGCTTCACTCTTGACAGCCACCTCCGATGGGATAAACACATCGAAAAAGTATGTGACAAGCTGTCAAAAGCCTGCTACTGCTTAAAAATACTATCGAAAACATGTGGTCTGGACACACTAAAAAGTGCTTATTTCGGTTACTTTTATTCTATTATGTCATACGGCATCGAATTCTGGGGAACATCGAGAGAGGCCATTGGAGTGTTCAGACTACAGAAAAGAGTAATGAGGATAATGACTCACTCAGGTTGGGACACACACTGTGAGCCACTATTCAAAAAACTAGGATTACTGACAATGTTTGATATCTATGTTCTGAGAGCAGTCATGTATGTAAAAACGAATCCTACAGAGTATAACACTTTCAACCATAATTATAACACAAGAAACAAGGAGAACATTCAACAATGGAATCACAAAACAGAAAAATTTAAAGCTAGCGTAATATTTAATAGTATTAATATATATAATAAATTACCCTTGAAACTGCGTGACGAGGGCATCGAAATAAAATATTTTAAAAAAATGTTGATAAAATGGCTACTCTCCAAGTCATTTTATGACTTGAAACTCTTTGACATCATTGTATAAATACTTTTAATTTAATTAATTTATTTGACTACATATTTGAAATTTAAAATGATGACTTATAGCATATTTAGTACATAATAATTGTAAGTAATTGTAATAACATGCATGATTTGACAATGTATCAATAATACTGAATAAAAAAAAATCATTCATTCATTCATTCATTCATTCATTCATTCATTCAAATGTTTTTTTTTATGCGACCTGACATGGATGGCTAATACCACACAACTACCGTTATGATATTAGCCCAATACACCACAATCCCGAAGGAACTAGATGCCATGCCAGGACTTTCCCTTTATGAGCACGGCTACATTGAACTGGATGGAAAATTTTTCATTGCCGCTTCGATCATCTTTTCATCCAATGCGATGGTACCAACCCGGGCGGGCTTAAGCCCTACCACCTAGTAGGGGAAGGGGACCTACAGTTTTACATGGATTCCGAACCATGGAGCAGCTCGCATTCGTGACGAAATGCACTTATCGACCTCGGAAAGAGAAAGACAGTGGTGCATGTCGGTATTGAACCCGGGCCTCTGGTACGCTAGGCCAGTCCCCGCGCCACTAGGCTACGAGCCGCTCATACGAATTGCAACTCAACGAGTATCTGTTGACTATAATTATCCCTATTCAACACTTGTATGACGTTAGCAATCTTTCCCTCACGTTAGCAACGTGACACTGCATCTTTTGCATGTTTTGTTGCAAGAGTCGGCTTAGAGTCTAATCTCTGGAACGGCCATTTTTAGACTCATCCAGTTGCTACTCAAATGAAAGATATCAACGAGATATATCACGCGTCATGTTCAAGTTCGATAGCATCATATTTCTGTAATCCTTCGATCTAAACCAAATTTAAAAAAATAAACTCATCGGTCCCCGACCGAACGCGACCGCGCCCAGAGTTGATTTACATTTAGAACGGCCGAAAAGTTCATTTAAAAGAAATCGAGTCCTAGTAGGCCTTGTCAGTAGGAAACAGTCACAAATGACAGCCCCGAAAGGAGTGGTCCCCCAACGGAAACCGTTTGCCTCAAACTACCCGGGTTCACCCTCCTGGCCCGCCCTCAACGGTCTACACGTGTGTCTGTCTACAGCTAGACACACTTACCTCCTCTTCAGGCCACGCACGCCCTCTATCCGTTATGGGTGTGAATTGATACTTGCAACGCGTAAAAGCGTCCAATAGACCCCTCTATATTTGTTTTTTGATAAGTTAATGGAGGTTCCTATAGGGAACGGGTAATCAATATTCAGGTAATTAGAATAATTATAAAGTTATTACATTTCAGTATTTAAACATGTAACGGGTAATCAATATTCAGGTAATTAGAATAATTTAAAGTAATTACATTTCAGTATTTATACAGGTTGCATAACAGCAGCCACTGCCGTAACTTCAGCATCGTGATATTTAAAGACAAAAATCTTAATCATTTTTTTCTATCACTTTTTCTTCTTGTGATATGATTATTGAAGTTCATTATTTCCCCATCTTGCCACTCGTGATCGGGCTAACTAGCCCACACTTATTCTTCTCGCCATCTTCGCTCATGGCCAGCCCACCCCTACCGGCGTCGCCGATTTCTTGCCCCAATTTTTAAATCCGTTTGCAAGAAAACAAAATGGCATTCAACTTTATTGTTTGTATTGATTTCAAGAATAATTTATCTGCCTGCAGTTAAACCGCGTATAATAAGCTCTTCAGTGAACAAAAGTACAAAAAAGCCATTCGACACCAAATAAATTACCTCGGATTTAAATTAATTTACGAATTTGAGCATTTTCGGGTTCATTCGACAATGTCACTTTTCAATGAAATAATAAAACATGAAAGGAGGCAACTGCATTACCGCACCGTAAAGATTGAATTTTTAATGAAAAGATTTCTTAAAAATTCGCCACCCCTAAGTCCCCCCACTCCGCGGTTGGGGCAGGGGGGAGGGGGGGAGGCGTTCCGGGGCGAATCCCTTTGAACCCGACTCGACCCGAAAATCAAAAAGGTTCCTAATAAAAAAAGGTCCCGACAGATGGAGGCCGACTGGTATTTTTATTTAAATTATTTCGCCCCACCCCCGTCGCACCCTCGCTGGGGTGAGCCGACGATATTGTACTTTGTAGCCGGCGATGTAGCGCGTATTCAGGGCTGGCTGGCAACACAGCTATGATATTCATTTCGGAAAGTGGTCGTTGTGTGAATGGCGAAGCGTGCGTTGTTTCAGAATCACGTTTCCTTGTTTCGTATCGTTACGTTGGTACAGCCCCGTAACAGGCAGAAAATACGAAAAGTCAACAATAATCTTTAGTCAAGAATTACAATTAACATTATTTTAATTAACTAACTAACTTTAATTAAATTAAGAATTAACAAACAATTTTACTACATTTCAATTCACCACTTTCAACTCCGGATACTAATCCGGATGAACTGTTTCAGTTAAAAGAACTGGATCAATTGTGTCATTTTAAGGAACTCTTCTATTCCCCGGTATCGCTGGTGGTATATCCCGAGAACTGTCCACCCCCAGTAATAGTTCGGTTCGTATATCAGTAGAGATCTTCTTTAAATATTGCTACTGATTTTTAGGCGCACCCAGTCGAGAACAATCTCCTTCAAGGTGTGTGCAATGTTCCAGAGATGTTCTGATTTCAGAACATTATGCAATATTGTTTTACCGGAACAGTGAAAAAGTTCCAAGGGCCAAATACATCGATCAGTGACGCCATCTGCCGACGGCTGTCGGTCCTGGGGCAAACATCGTCTCGGAATTCACGAGCATTTGCGCCATTGCGTCGCAGCAGTAAAAAAAATGTATTTACATTCTTGGATTGCATTTAATTTTATTTGAGGCAGCTTACTAAAAGCTGCTACGGCTATAAATGACCGAGGAAACATTTCATTTCATATTACGATTTAAAAACCGGCCAAGTGCGAGTAGGACTCGCACACGAAGGGTTCCGTACCATCGTACAAGATTTAACACAAAAAATCACGTTTATTGTATGGGGCCCCCCTTTATTTTTTATATTTTTTTTTATTTTACCTATTTGTTGTTATAGCGGCAAAATAAATACACACTATGTGAAAATTTCAGCTGCCTAACTATTACGGTTCATGAGATACAGCCCTGTGACAGACGGACAGACAGACGGACGGACGGACGGACGGACGGACGGACGGACGGACGGACGGACGGACGGACGGACGGACGGACGGACGGACGGACGGACGGACGGACGGACGGACGGACGGACGGACAGCGGTGGCTTAGTAATAGGGTTCCGTTTTCACTCTTTGGGTACGGAACCCTAAAAAGTGTCACGGAGAGAAGCGTCACAGTGCATTGGCCGCTAATTGCCCCAGCACACACGTCGCGGCGTATATTGCCCACTATTTACGCCGTATCGGCCAGCGTTTACCGACACAGTGGCCACAGCAGCGCCGCGTCAGCGTGACCAGCGAGCGACAATTGCTTTGGAGGTATGCTCTTGTATGGGCCCTCTAAGAGTAAGCTCAACCGAAAACGAGCCATTTATGAGATTACCGCAGTCGTTAGACATGTTTGAAAAATGTTACGGCTTTTCACGCGGCAGGAAGAGACATTCTCCGACGTTTCGAAATAATCATTCAGCCCGTTGTCAAGGAGGCATCCTCCAAGTTCGTAAGCAGCAGACGACTCAAGCTCGAAACGTCGGAGAATGTCTCTTCCTGCCGCGGGTAAAAAGCCGTAACATTTTTCAACCACGAGAACAAGATATTTCAGCCAAGGCATGGATCTGCCTGCCGGCGCGCGCGGGAGTCTTTCCTCGTAGCTATAACTTGGGAGTTTCCAACATTATTTGAGCAATGAGCTCGATTACTAAGAATCCGATGATATGGTGTCGCGACGTGAGATGTATTTGGCTTTTCTGAGCACCTTTGCTCGGGACAGCCACCCATACCGTTTTTTTATTTAACAAAATCTCACATACCGCAGCGCTGCAGTGAGTCGCTATATTTCTCACTGAGCGGTGTAAATTGTCAGCTACATCGGTCAGCGTTTGCGGGTAAAACTCTGCAATGTTCGCTATAAAGTCAGTCATAATTGTTAGCCAGACATCGCCGCGAGCACTGGACGCAATTTTTCTGTAACATTTAGCCACATCAGCCTGCATTGAAATATGTATGGTTCTAAGAACTCGTGACAACAAATCCGATACCGAGCAGACCGTGCGTGTCTAAAGGCTAAAACTCTCTTCATAAAGTAGACTAAGCTCAATGACAGTTCGTCGGTGCCTCAGATCAAAAATAAAGGAATATACCATCGAGCGCCCGCCCATGGGACCCGCTGTCTAAAATTCTCTAAATACAACAACTCAACTTAAAAACGGCCCGTTAGCTATGCTCCCCATACAATCGTAGTTTACTAATCATTTGGAAACCGCTAAAAAAATTGATATTTAATATCTAATATCAGGTAACGAATATCTGTGTCTGCACGTAGTTTTTTTTAATCCAAACCGAATGAAATTAAAGCAAAAAGAAAGTCTTCATACGAATTTTGTTTTCTCTGTAGATTGACCCAGAATACATTTACCGAAAAAACAAAGCCATGCCGATACAGATATTTGTAGCCTAATATTAGATACCAAATATAAAGTAAGTTGAAACAGTGGTTTTGCAAATTATTAGTAAACTACGTTTGTATGGGAGGCGAAATTTTCTGATGCTTACGGGCCGACCTTAAACGCACATGCCACATGCCCAATGAGGGGTTTATGTGGGTGGGTGGAAACCGATTTGGCGAACGCATTTCTCCATCCTTGTCTCTTCACTTAGCTACGTTATCTTTTTAACCGACTTCAAAAAAAAGGAGGAGGTTATCAATTCGTCTGTATGTTTTTTTTTTAAGTTTGTTACCTCATAACTTTTGCCTGGGTGAACCGATTTTGATGATTATTTTTTTAAATGATAGCTAGTGCTTCCCAAGTGGTCCCATTTTAATTTGGTTAAGTTCTGACAATGATTTCCATGAGAAAATCATAAAAGTCTTAAATTTGTATTAAGATGTGCGCGACAAATGGACGAATAACTCAATATAACGCCAACCGATTTCGGTGATTCTTTTTTTATTGGAAAGGACGTGTACTAATTAGTAAGTGTACTTCAGATTCACTAAAAATAGCAATAAAAAAAAAATTAACAAAAAAAATAACCGACTTCAAAGAAAAGGCACTAAAAAGTAAAAAATAATTTCCATTTTACGATTTTACGATTTCTGTTATTTTTTGAGTCGGTGTCAGCCAAGGTTAGGTTAGGTTAGGTTAGGTTAGGTTCTCTTGATTGGCGCAGCGCGTGCCCGGCTGACGCCGACTCAAAAAATAACAGAAATCGTAAAATCGTAAAATGGAAATTATTTTTTTTATTATTTTCCCTCTCCCCTATCCACCCTTTCTCGCTTTATGGCCGCGGTGGAGGACCGCTTTACTTTATGGCTGTTCAATTAGCTGGTAGAGCATGTCGCTCGTTTGTGCGACGCATTGTTTGCGCGACTACTTACGCGCCTTTATATTCACAATGTCCCGCCGCCGCTGGGTTCGTTTGGTCGGTGCATCGCGTGACAAACGGCGGATTAAGATTGATGATCGCTGTCGCTTTCCGTGTGATATTTTTTAGGGTTCCGTACCCAAAGGGTGAAAACGGAACCCTATTACTAAGCCTCCGCTGTCCGTCCGTCCGTCCGTCCGTCCGTCCGTCCGTCTGTCCGTCTGTCACAGGGCTGTATCTCATGAACCGTAACAGGTAGGAAGTTGAAATTTTCACAGAGTGTATATTTATTTTGCCGCTATAACAACAAATAGGTAAAATAAAATAATATATGAAAATTTAAGGAGGGACACATACAAAAAACGTGATTTGTTTGGTGATGATGGTACGGAACCCTTCGTGTGCGAGTCGGACTCACACTTGGCCGGTTTTTTCTACTTGTGTAGTTTATAGCCAAAAATACGGTTCACGAGATACAGCCCTATGACTAGTAATAGGCTTCCGTTTTCACCATTTGGGTACGGAACCCTAAAAAACACAAATTATGGTTGATTTTAAACACCCAACCCGAACTAAAAGTTATTACAACATAGACGAAGGCAAACATATTTTTAAAAATAATAACAGGTCGGCTGAAAGAAATCTCTTCGAGGGATAAGCCCGCCTTTGCGCCCCACTTATGTTGTTTTTGCACTATACTTTCTTTTGTAAATTGTTTTTTTTTGTGGCGTAATAAATAATTTTCAATCAATCAATCAAAACAGCAAATACTGGGAGCTTAAATTTAAATAATTTGGGGGAACAATGAGAAATATTAGCTGTTGAGTAGCTGTTGCGATCTGGGAACGAATTAGTGCGAGACGACGTTCGATTTCTGGAGGGGCTCGTAATAAATAACTCACGATTAGGTCTCCTCAAAAAGCTCGCACTCATTCATTCCCAGGTCGCATTCAAGATCATTAACTCTACGAAGCTGATATTTTTCAAAACAAATTGATGGTTCAAACCCCGTTTAAACCATCAAATCATGGGCGCAAGCGTGCTTTCGTGGGTTCAGAACATTCCCGCAATCCGCACGCGAAAGTATCGAGGTGTGGTGTGTACCATGTGAATGTACAATCAACCAAAGGTTAAAGAATACACTTCCGGTTAAACGTAAAAATGAATGGTGTTTAAATAAACCTCCGATTCAATTTTGTTAGGATTTTTAACCGACTTCAAAAAAGGAGGAGGTTATCAATTCGTCTGTATGTTTTTTTTTATGTTTGTTACCTCATAACTTTTGCCTGGGTGAACCAATTTTGATGATTATTTTTTTAAATGATAGCTAGTGCTTCCCAAGTGGTCCCATTTTAATTTGGTTAAGTTCTGACAATGCTATCCATGAGAAAATCCTAAAAGTCTTAAATTTGTATTAAGATGTGCGCGACAAATGGACGAATAACTCAATATAACGCCAACCGATTTCGGTGATTCTTTTTTTATTGGAAAGGACGTGTAAAAATTAGAAAGTGTACTTCAGATTCACTAAAAATAAACTAATAAAAAAAAATTTACAAAAAAAATTACCGACTTCAAATAAAAAGCACTAAAAAGTAAAAAATCATTTCCATTTTTGTAGTTACGATTTCTGTTATTTTTTGAGTCGGTGTCACGGAAACTTTTTGTTCGACTGTACGCAAACGCAAGAGGTTTCGCAGATCTTTATGCACTTCTTTCAAACCCGTTATTGAAGAGAATCCTTTAATCTTCGTAATGGATACAGTTGAACAGTTTCCAACGTAAAATACTATTCAGTTCAGCGGACGAGGTGGAGCCGAAATAGTGAGTCGTATTTTTACGGGTTCCATGAAGATTTATAGGTGACTCAAATGCGACGTATCCGCCTGATATTTCGAGCATTCATACTGCTCCATTATACAAAACTGTGTTCGAGGTATAGTTGAAAGTTGAAAGATCTTGTCATTGACGTAGAAAGAGCTCTTGTCCTAGATATGTCCAGAGGCATGGACATATCTAGGACAAGATATGTCCATGCCTCTGGCATGGGCCTTCGCGCTCAACTCCCCATACAAACGTGGAAAGAAGATCATGCGCATATTTCTTGTCAGAGTTCCGAAATGATGCTCAAAACTTTGCTTCATTTGATCGAACTAGATGTCTGATGACCGTTGACATTGTAAAATAGAGTTTGGTTTCTGAGTTATAAGGTCCGAAAGTTCGAATTTTTCGCGGGTATACAATAAAGTTTGGAGGTGGATTACTCAACGATAAAATAAAAACATCTTAAAAATATTAGTCATCAGACCTAGCTTGTTTCCTGACGATGTATAATCAATTTGGTTTTTGTTTGATTTTTGACTATACAGCGGTCGCAATTTACTTTTAGCTATAAGTCGTTTTGTAATGAAAATTTTCGTAAATCTTACCAAATCAAACAATTTGCGCATTGTCTGCTTTGTGGACATGTTGCATCCTCCTCATCACGGAGCTTGTCTTTTTCTTTGAAACAGAGAAGGTCCCACAGCGCAATAGCACTGTTTTATACCGTGCCCGCGAATTAGTTAGTCCCGCCGGGAAGGGCCACCTTAACCAAAGATTTCTCCTTGCAATTTTGTTAATCTCCTCCGCGTTATGTTACGCGAACACGACGCAAGGAACAGTCCACGCGAGCAGTCGCCAGACAGGGGCAGCAGGGGGGCCCCACCGGGGCGGGGGCGTTAGCGGAATGCTAAATTCGTTTCATTTTATAGTCCATAAAGTCTCTCCCTCTATTTATGCACACTTCGCACGCTTTACGCCGAATATGTTGGCGTCGTAAAGACGAGATCGACTTTACGGCCCGAACGGTTTATATTGCGTCTCGTGCGGACTGGGACGCGGAGTGCGCGCACGCTGTGCGGGCACGTCCCGGCGACCGTTGCGAGGGGATTTGCCGGGGAAACTGCACATCGGAATGTCTCGGACGGTGTGCTTTACTGCTTGCATCTTAGTAACTATAGTACATTCGGTGACGAAACCGGGGCAGCATGTGGCGACCATAGATCGAGAAAGGGAGGCGTGTCATCTCCCAGGCGACGCTAATTTGCTTTTAGATATGGCCTATTTAGGGAGTAATTAATAAAATTAGTTTTCGCGCGCAAAATACTACGGCAGTGCGACCCGACCCGACGCTACGTTGCGACGTTGCCACTTTGTGCGCTGTCGGCCGCGGCGCCATCGCCATCCCCACCACCGCTCCGTTGTTCGTTTCATTGGTGTGTTCACACGGGAGGATTTCGTTTATGTAATGTTTTTATTTAGTTTAGGGCCGATTTTTATATAGTCTGATAAACAGCCAGATAACTAATCGACGAATTTATTTACGGTGCTAATTATCCACGCGTTGAAGTAAGCCCGTATTGTTAATAGCTAAATTATATTAATGTGGCCCATCCCGCTCATCTCCCCATACAAAAGGGGAAAGAAGATCACGCCCATATTTCTTATCAGAGGTCCAAGATTTTGCTCAAAATAGCTTTAGTTGATCGAAGTAGATGTCTGATGACCATTGGCATTGCAAAATTATGTTTGGTTTCTAAGTTATAAGGTCCGAAAGTTGGAATTTTTTGCGCGTTTTATACAATAACTTTGGAGGTAGATTACGCAATGATAAAGTAAGAACATCTTAAAAAGATTAGTCATCAGTCATAACTTATTTAATCAAGATTTAAAATCTATTTGGTTTTTGTTCGATTTTTTACTGCAGCCGTGTGGTTTACTTTTAGCTATAAGTCGTTTTAAAAATAAAATTTTCGTAAATCTTACCAAATCATACACTATGCACATTGTCTTTTTTGTGAACATGTTGCATCTTCCTCATCACGAAGCCTGTCTTATTCTTTGAAACAGAGAAGGTCCCAGAGCGCAACAGCACGGTTTTGGACCGTGCCCGCGAATGAGTAGGCCCGCCGGGTTGGGCCACCTTAAGATAATAGTGATAGGAGATATAATGATCCTATAGAAACTATCCGTGTTTTGGCAAAGTAAAATTTTGCTATCAGACCGTTAAGTACTATCAGGGGATTGAAAAATCGGCCCTTAGTATGGAAAACAAAAGTTCACTGCAGAAAAAAATGTTATCTAGCGTTTTTGCTCCAAAGGATTAACTGGTTTGCTTTAAGACCACTGGCCATAGGACACCCTGTTTGACTCACCCCGATGATGGCGTTGAGCTCCGTCATGGTGACCTGCTTGGCGCGCTCCACCGCCGAGGCGACCTGCTGCTGGTGCTCCTGCGAGAGGAACGGCAGGATCTGCGCGATGATCGCGTTCAGGCGCTTCGCGATCTCCGTCTGCGGGCGGGGACAACGGGTCAGTGTCGGGCGACGCTTGTCACCAAACTTTCCAACGGAATTGAGACGGATTATTATTTTTAGGGTTCCGTACCCAAAGGGTGAAAACGGAACCCTATTACTAAGCCTCCGCTGTCCGTCCGTCCGTCCGTCCGTCCGTCCGTCTGTCACAGGGCTGTATCTCATGAACCGTAATAGGTAGACCGCTGAAATTTTTATAGAGTGTGTATTTATTTTGCCGCTATAACAACAATAAATAAATATAAAAAAAAAAAAAATTAAAGAGGGCTCCCGTACAAAATTTTTTTTTGTTTTAATTCATGTACGATGGTACGGAACCCTTCGTGTGCGAGTCCGACTTGCACTTGGCCGGTTTTTTTTTATTAAGGAATCGAACAGTATTTCAAAACACTATTTACAGCTCAAAAGTCATGTAAGTGTAACTGCACAAAACATATCAAATGATACTACAAGTATCTACTCCCAGATAAGGTTGGTCACCCAGGGAGGAAAATTACCACAACCTCTGAAATTTGCGCAGCAATTGTTTTTTGCCCAAAAAAATTTTTTTTACACAGGGCAACAAACTATTGCACTTTGACGCATAAATTCATTGTAAACGTTAAGTAACGCCGTAGTAATTGTGACAATTTTTTTTTATTTCAGGTTTAATGGTTCTGTTGCAAGTGACGATTAGACATTTTACACCGTTACATGGTGCTGTTATATAAGTAATACAGTTTTTTTTTTATTTCAACGAAGTCAATAAACCTGAAATTTTGAAATTTCCGTATTCTGAAAAAGTCCGTATGATAGAAAACAAATATGTACAGTAGGCAGCAGCATAATAGTGTACTTTGGCTAGGAAAGAACTCGTCTTTTTTATTTGAGTCCACGATTGTACAAAGGCTAAAAGATGCACTTCCGGTTAAACGTTCAAATGAATGGTGGTTAAATACAACCTCCGATAACATTTTGTTAGGGTTTGTTTACACAGTAAATAAAAGACAGTATCAACTATATTTTTATGCATAGTCCGCCCTATATAATTGTTCCCAAAAGTCAGAGTATGTTCTTCTTTTTCTTCAACCGTAAGTGTATCCTTAATTTTGAGTGTTTTTAGCTTTTTCTTAAAGATTCGGATTTGACCATGAAGGCACACTCGAAAATTACAGAAATTATATATTAAGGCGCTAGGACTAGCCAACTACTCGCGCCATACAAATGCACTTTGTAACAAATGTGTATGTGTAATAATATGTAGTGAAACGCTTCAGCAAATCCAAATAGAACTCCAGACTGATAATGGATTGTTAATATTTTTTTATTCCATTATTTATTTAAATAATAATAAAAATAAAAAAGTTGATTTTTCTCGTTAGAAATCTGAAAGTAATTCGATTTCTAGATATAAGCAAAAACAGCATTTATGCATAAACAAAAAATTCCATTTGCTTTTGGATTTCTACATTTAGTCAAAAAAGTTCGGAAATGGACACCGTTTCCGCAATGTATTTTGTATAGAAAAAGGAAACATACATTAACGAAAATAATTCAATTCCTAGACAAGGAATCATATATTGTAAGAATGACACTTATAATCGTCAGACTTAGTTAGTTAACTTGGGGTGCCTCGTCTAACTTTGCGATTTGGCTAGTACCAGGCCCTTAATAGATACCTTATCATTTTCAGGTATATCCGCACCGTGAAGGATAAACTATGATGTATTAAAAAACCGCCGAAATAAGAATTTTTTTTTACATTGTTATTTTTCGAAGTTGTTTGTTCCATTTGAATGTTTTATTTAAAACATCTAAAAAAATGCACCAATAAAATTCCACGAAATTCCAACCGACGATCGTCCGAAAATGGTGTTTGACAGTTGAAAGAGACCTCGCATTTGTGACATGAATATCGCTAAATATTCGCAACCGATTACAAAGCGAACAAGTCACTAAAGCCCAGTGCGGTGCTAAAATTAAATAGGTTTCAATTAACTTTTTGCCGTTAATCCGTGCAAGCGACAGTCCGGCTAAACGAATTACGCAACTACACCGACCGCAGCGGTTTGCGGACTAGGCGCCACGATTTTCATTTAAATAAACAATTCAATAAAATGGCGGCGGGCTGGCCCGATCTGTTTGCTAATGACGCCCGAACGAGCTGGCGATTGGGGAAAAGTATGCGTCGAACATTACCGGAGCGTAGCGCGGGTCATAACTATCAACTAGGCTTTCGTAAGTTACACCTACGTCATTTTGTTTGTAAAATTAGAAAAAATCTTCAGAAACTCTGTTTAGATAAGGTTTCTAAATTTGAAAAGAATTAAATCTGAATGATTCGCTGCGTATTCTGGTGTTATTCTTTTAAAGCGGAAAAAAGATGCAATTTAATATTAGTCATTTTAAGCGTATACTTTCTACATTACACCCCAATGTCACACCTACATACAGTCACTGGCACATTGCTACTCTTGGCTCCAGGACCTTAAATTAACAGAAAGTCTCTAAATTGGGAGGTGTTCTTAAGATATTTAATATTAGTAGCACATTTTAGATCACCATTACTTCATTCATGTACCCAAACGTGACGCAAAAAGAGCATAAGTACATGCATTAAATAAAAGTACGAAGACGGTTATTTTGGAAACGTTTCATATCCATTGTTAAGAACATTCATATGTTCAATATGATGTAATATAACTTCCAATATTGCCTTCTAGCGAAAATCCACCCAACCTGATCTCACAATAAGACTCAATAGAGCGCGTAATGTATGTGCGTGAGCACTATGGAGCACAAAGTGTAAATAACTTCTATTAGCTTATTTTATTACGCGGTCGTTTGGCGGCGTTTCGATTAAATAAAATAAACATTGATCAACGCGGCCATTCCGCCGCCTCCGCCGCGCCGGCCATTATAGCCCGGTACACGGGTCGCGGTGGGATTTAATGTTGCAATTTCTCGCCGCTTAATTGGACTTAGTAATTGTGCGGTCGAAATGGCTTTTGAAATTATTGACCGACGCGAGAGAAGGTTGTGTCTGTCTGTATGATTTTACGATTCTTCCGCTGCGCCAATCTATAATTCCCACATTGGGAGGTTTTTTTTTATGGATTAGACATGCATGGCTGATATCACACCTACAGCATGAGGAGCGTACGTTGTGATGTTACAAAAGTGAGTCTATTCACTTATCCGTCTACATATATATAAAGACGAATTTAATGAAGTTAAAGAGTTGATAATAGCTCTTTATGTAAGTGGACATGAATGGCTAACCATCAACACCTTTATATATTGTCATGATATAAGCCCAACATACGCCATTCCCTAAGGAACTAGATGCCATGCCGTAACCTATCCTTAATGAGCACGGCTACTTAAACTGGATATAAACCTCTACTAGTAAGTAATAAAGGGTACCTAGTGTTTTAAAGTATTCCTAACAATGGAGTGACCCGCATTCAACGAAAATTCAACCCGATTTGAGCCCGAAGTCTTTGACATAGAGACTATAGGCGTTAACCTCTGCACTACGGGTCATAGACCGGGATAGATACGGTTTGAGAAGCACATGAAATCCGAAATACATTTTTTTTTCTCATAAACGTAGTATATATTGAAGACGTGTACCATATTTTAACGGAGTGTGTGCGGGGAGTGGTCGAGAGGCGACAGTTAAATAGTATAAACTATGACGTAGGGACCTATCAAACAATTTTAAGCTTGCCATTTTCCGAAATGGCAATTCAAATTTACAATTTTGTAAGTGTCATATTGAAAAGAAGAGACTGAATTCTTGTGTAATTTCTAATTTTAAGTATTTAATATGTAACAGGCCTCACGGGGCTGACATGGTCACAAAGTGTACCCAAGCCCTAAAAAAAAAATAGATAAAAAAAAAACGTATTATTTCATGTGGACGTGTGTACATTAAGTTTGCAACATTTTGGGGGGTCCGGAAGATGGAAATAAAATATGAAATATGTTTAAACAATGATTTCTCCTAAACAAATATTTAGAAATGTTATATGTTATCTAATTTTAGGCGTAATGTAACTGTGAATTTGCAACAATTTTGTAATTACGGAAATTTATTTAAAAAAATTTTTTTACTAAAAAAAATCTATGCCCCGAACCTAACTTGCTATTGCTATATTTCTTTCTAGAATATGTAAAAGAAAATTAAATTCTTTAAAAACTATACAATGAACGATTTTATACGTATTTCGATTTTTTTTTGTTGAATGTAAAAATTATAAATGAAAAAAAATGTGCTTCTAATATTTGCAACATTTTACAAATTTCACAGAATATAGAGTTTGCGGTCAGTTTCCAATTTCAGAAAATAAAATAGAATTTTCATTATTTGCTTTGCAGATATTATGAAAATAGTACAAAAAATATATATTTACACAGTTCCGTAAATAAGAAATTGTTGCAAATTGACAGTAATATTACACCTAAAATCAGCTAACATATAACATTTTTAAATAAGATTTCTAAATATTTGTTTAGGAGATATCATTTTTTAAACATATTTTATATTTTATTTCTATCTTCCGGACCCCCCAAAACTTAATGTACACACGTCCACATGAAATACTACGTTTATGAGAAAAAAAAATGCATTTCGGATTTAATGTTTTTCTAAGTGCTGATTTAAGGCTAAAGTTCCTGGAGTATCAAACAAAATTTGAATCCATTACAATATCAATATTTTTCGGAAGTCTTTAATTTACATCGTCCGTATAGTCTAGTAATATTGCTGACACTCTTTTTTATTCTGCGAAAGTGTTTCATTTAACAACCATATTGATACGGCTAGGCACGTATGTAGACGTCACCAAACTACAAGCTATCCCAAACGATGTCCGACAACACTCCAAATTTGACCTCACATTAGCATACAATAGTGAATTGTATAAAGACATCGTGTGCGGCGATGCGCTGCATGAGTAAACATGACCAGTGCACCCTGTACGCGCTTAGATTGAGACAAGATGGATATTATTGTACAGTGATTAGGAGATTTCCTAAAGCTGAGAATGCATTAATGATATGGTTGTAAATTGAACGCTTCGGCGGAAATAATCTTGCATGCAAGTAAAATAATTTGTATAAAATAGGAACGCCTGCCCAGACCTTCCTAGTTAATGAAGCATATATAATTAAGAGACAACTTAACACGGCAATTTGGTGGTATGGGGACAAATCATGCTCGTAAGGCTGGGTGTTAGATGGGTGTAAGACCGTCCGGTATAATATAAAAATATACTATTATAAATAATTTAACATATCATAGAATGACAGCAACGGTTCCATAATTACACATTAAACGCCGCCACATGTTTGAATAAACGCCTATTGATCACCCTATCTAGGCAAGAGCCTAGTCACACAGATCCAGTTGAGTAAGGTAGGTTACGTCAAGTTTTTCCATCAGTATTCGAGCCACCCGGCGCGCGGGGTGTCGGCCGCGAGGCGTGAAGAGCGGTTCCCCGGCTGGGGGGCGGTGGGGAGGTAGCACGGAGGGGGGAAGGGGAGGGTGGCGGCGAGTTCGTGACCGCGCATACTGAGCGCCTTGCAAATTGCAGTCGTGTCGTGTCGCCGTCTAATCCCGCCGCGGAATTGTAGTATCACGCAACTTTTTATGAGAGCCTGGTCTTACGACGCCAGTGTTAGGCCTTTATGAACACTAAGTTCAACAGGAAACGTGCCGTTCCTAATTTAAAATATCAAAATGAACTGTTAACACGGCAGATCGTCAAGCAAAGTTTTTGCTTCGATATTGGAACATATGAGAACGATGCTGTTACAGACAGATGGATGCGCTGACGAACGGTTCTAAATGGACTCACGAAAGCCTACAAAAATGTGACACTCCCGTCTACTCAAACCGCGGCCATAAATAAAACCACTGCAGCTCCCAACAAATAAAGCGAAGCATTTAATCTGCAAAGTTTAGCGTGGCGGCCACCGGCGGCGGCGGCGCGCGCAGCGGTGAAGACAATCAACTTGATATCTCCGTCCCTCGGGGTTCCCGCCACTGCGATCGCAACAAAGGCGGGCTCGAACAATATGCGCTATGTGGATGTGGGTCACCTCAGCGCTTCATATCTGCGATGGCAGGGGCCAGTGTCGCCAGGTTGATCATGTATTAAAATATACAGTGTAACATTTCACGAAGTCCTACTACCATTTACTACTGAGTTTCTTATTGAACGATAAAATGGCTGAAGTGGACGAAGAAGTCGACGACTTCAACTATGAAATGTATCTGGCATAGTTCTTGTTGGTCCTTAAAAAAAACTTGCAAACATAGTTATTACATTAGAGTTAAACAAAAAAGGCACAATGTTTCTTAGAATAGTTCTTTGATTAACTATGTTTAAAGATGTGCAGAAAAAAAGAGTTGGAAGTTATATCTGAAGCTTAGACATTTATTTCACAGGATTTTTAGATTTTTAGCTCGTGGTTTTTAATCGCAAACACAGTTATTTTTTAATCGCAAGAGATTTTAAGTTTAAAAAAATCAGCCTTGTTAATTTTATTTTAGGTAAATTGCAAAGAACTATAACATATCATAAAGAATACGCTTAGTACAAACCAACGCGCGTTACATACATGCATGTCACACAATACACAATACCTTCACAGAAATGATTCGGATAAATTGAATATGAACGCAATAAAATCTCTAAAGACCAAGAAAATTATTAAAAAAATGTTGCAAAGAGATTTTCAAGAATAATTTATTTTTAAGAGTACAGCACTCTGCTAAAAAACATTACCTTGAAGTGAAACAATGAAATATTGTCAGCGGCATGGGGCAGAGAAGAGAAGTGCATTTCCGTAACATTAGAGACAACTGCACCGCTGCGGCGATGCACTTTATAGTGTCTCATCCCCGCTCGTAGATTAAAAGGAGGAGAACTCGGCGAGAGCGCAAAAATGCCGGGATAAAAGAAGGGTATACGAGGGAATAACGCGGGGGCATTAGCGGATGAGAGTGGTGCGACACAGAGCGCTTAGACTAGGAGGCCGCGACAAAAATGGTAATGATAACGTAAATGGCTGAAACTGGATTCACGGGATAAAGAACAAACCTCTGAAGCTGAATGTGTCAGGCTGCCTGTGCCATGTGGTTGCGTTACGTAGATAAGGCGCCTGAAAAAGTAGTTATGGTGACAAAATATACCTATATGATAAGGTAAATGAATACAAATGACGAAGCATGAAAGTATCTGTACACACTTTCTTATCAATACAAAAACTGAACGAATCTTTGGTTGCATTTCGTATTTATAGGCGATTTAGGTTACAGATATAACTTTAGGTATATTTAAGTATTTAAAAAAAAACCGACTGGTTGTTGTTGCATAATTAATAAGTATCAATATTTCTAGACAATCAGTATATTCATCAGCAGGTACATACCAGCATCTATTTTATTTAGCCAATCCAGATAACGCAACCACTTGGCACAGGCAGACCGACATATTAGCATCTGAGGGTTGGTCTCTAACGTGTGAACCCAGATTCAGCCATTTACCTTATCGTGACCAAACATGTGGTGACCTCCCGGAATAGCTGGCAACCCCGGGCGCTCGGGGGGGCGGGGGGCGCGGACCGAGAGATCAGATGGGGGCGATACTTGTGTGACTGGGGCTCGCTAAATCGATCGCTACTTTAGGCTTCCGGAAGTGAAAAGGTGAGATTGCAAGTGACGTGCGACTCACTTGCGAGGGCGTTGATTTCTTCGAATGATATGTAACATAGGGAATGACAACTACTCGCGTGAATTATTTTGTGAGTAAAGCTAATTCTGAAATCTGAAGCCGTTAGAGCAGAGTTTCTTAACATTTTTGTATTTGTTGCGATATTTAAAAAAATATGATGGGCCCCTTCCTAATAGAAGGAAAGGAAAGCTAGGCATTTTGAAAAAATCCACTTAATTTCTTACCCCAGAAAAGTTTTTTTTTAGATATATGACGCGTAGTTATTTATCGTCATCACGTTAAATATGGACCCCCAGCACTCGTGCCATGGACCCAAGGCGTTACACCCTATTTAAATCACGCTTCGAACCTGTAAGCCCTGCTGCTCACAGGCTCACCGCCCATATAAACATCATACAAATGTAGTTTACTAATAATCTTTCAGTTCCAATTTGTGATATTTGGTATCTAATATCAGGCAACAAATCTGTCTGTACTTTTCAGGTTTCCGTACCCAAAGGGTGCCAACGGAACCCTATTACTAAGCCTCCGCTGTCCGTTCGTCCATCCATCCGTCCGTCCGTCCGTCCGTCTGTCACAGGGCTGTATCTCACGAATCTTAATAGGTAGGCAGCTGAAAGTTTCACATAGTGTGTATTTATTTTGCCACTGTAACAACAAATGGTAACATTTTTGAAAATAACAAAAATCAAAGCCCCCATACAAAAAACGTGATTTTTAAAAAAATCTTGAACGCAACCCTTCGTGTGCGAGTCCGATTCGCACTTTGCCGGTTTTTTTTAATCACCCAGCCTAGTATCACACCGCTGGCTCCGTGGTTATCAAATATCTACAAACAGTTCTCTCTACGCGTCTGTTCTGTCATCTCGATTGTGTACGGCAGCCGTGAAGGTGGATGTGGTATCTCCGGGTGTAACACACTGGGGTGTGGGTCGTGGGTCGTGGGGCGTAGGGTGTGGGGCGTGGGGTGTGGGGTGGGGGGCGACCATTAGCGTCGCAGCCAGAGGCGCATGCCGCCCCCCACGCAGCCTTTTCAGCGGGCGCTTGAAAGCAATTTTCTTTTATTTTTCGCACCGAACGAAAGCGGGATGAACTCCTTAATGACAAAACGCCGCTATATCTTGTCTCGCTGTGCGGTTGCTCTTCTAACTAGGTAGGTGTGCTCTTTGTAGACGGCGTATTCGCAAACGGGTATTTTCGAGCAGCAATGGCTGAGTTATTTCGCTGTTACTTCATTGTCAACTGAATGACTGACTAGAATTGAGAAGGGAGTTGGGATGGTTTGGCATGTATTTATTTATTGTATTGTATTTGGTATCAAAACAGATATAACATTTTTAATAATCAACAGGATATACAAATTACTAAGGATAAACATATCCAGCAGCATGATACACAGGTAAGTAGAAGGATAAATCACAACAAAAGAAAATAACAAAATAAAAACCGGCCAAGTGCGAGTCGGACTCGCACACGAAGGGTTCCGTACCATCGTAAAAGATTTAACACAAAAAATCACGTTTTTTGTATGGGAGCCCCCTTTAATTTTAATTAGTTTTAAATTTTACCTATTTTGTTGTTATAGCGGCAAAATAAATACATACTCTGTGAAATTTTCAGCTATCTATCGGTTACGGTTACTGAGATACAGCCCTGTGACAGACGGACGGACGGACGGACGGACGGACGGACGGACGGACGGACAGCGGAGGCTTAGTAATAGGGTTCCGTTTTCACCCTTTGGGTACGGAACCCTAAAAACACAATATACAGGACTTTTAAGAATATTCACTTAACTTTATAAGAAAGAGTTAAGGCAACACGAGTAAACTAAACTAAAAGCTACATTAGAAAACAAAAAAAGATTAATATTTCATGTAGTACGAACGGGTGACGAAAGAATGACGAAGTGGATTTACAGAGCGGAATTGAGTAGGATTATCGTGCTCAGGCGGCCCAGTACACGAGCGGATCGATGAATTATTTGTGAAGGCCAGATACGTGCCACCCGTAATCGTAGAGCACATACTAAAATATGTATGCGTCTGTAAAGAAAGCGAAAGAAGTATGCTGTGACCATACAAATAGGATGTACCTAAGCGCGCGCATGCTAGGTCTGTGGCTGTGACATTACCGGACATATCTGCCGACACCTCCAGGGAAATGAAGTGATGGTATGTATGTGTGTGTAAAAACATTTCGCGGCACAAATATTTAAATATCAATCCAGACACGAAAATTCATCTAAAACTGTTTTTTGCAATAAATTGGCCGCCGACACGAAATCGTTGAGAAAAATCAACAACCGGCGATTAATTACACCCCAGTCGCATATGTGCAATAAAATTAGCTAATTAATCGCCTAATGGACTTGCCAAATTATTGGTCAGTAATCAGAGAGTAAAAACTAAAGCAAAAACCGGCCAAGTGCGAGTCGGACTCGCACACAAAGGGTTCCGTACCATCGTACAAGATTTAACACGAAAGAATCGCGTTTTTTGTATGGGGCCCCCCTTTTTTTTTTTATTTTTTTTATTTTACCTATTTGTTTGTTGTAGCGGCAGAATAAATACACACTCTGCGAAAATTTCAGCTGCCTATCTATTACGGTTCATGAGATACAGCCCTGTGACGGACGGACGGAGGGCGGACAGCGGAGGCTTAATAATAGGGTTCCGTTTTCACCCTTTGGGTACGGAACCCTAAAGAGCCCGTTCTGAAGGCGTTCTGATGAATAGGTTGGCTACGTTTGAAACGCGTCATATTCGGTCGGTCGGTATTAGGTATCGCTGTATTATAAAGCAATTCGCCGTCTGCGGTCCGATGACTACAATCGGGGGGTAATCGCCTGTGAAATGACGGGAGCACGCAGCTCTTTGAACGTAGTCCAACGTTTGAATTAGGAATACATTATCGGCGTGGGCATGGGCGGATTATTGTGTTCTGCGGTCAGGAGGAAATATCCATCCATCCATGGATAGGCTTACCGTCATGATAATATTCAGGGAGATTGGTGGGGACTCACAATCTAGAATGAACTGCAGTTCGGATTCCGAACCATGAAATAGCTCTTATTCGCTATGAAATACATTTATTCAACTCGGAAAGAGAAACAAAGTGGTACATGAATGCGTGAATCGAATCCATGAACTGAGAACAAGTCACCGCGCCTCTGAAATCATTAAATGCTCTCTTTATTACCTCCGATCTTATTTGTTTTGATACCACTTACTACAATATTACAAACACTATTATGTGTAAAGGAGACAGCTCATGAAGGAAACATTTCTTCGAGGTGTTCCTACAGCGAGACACTATTACTTATTTTGTAGCGAGACTACGCTAACCTAACCTAACTGCACAACCTTGCAAGAAGAGGAGATATCACGTGCATGCTAACAAATACGTAAAGCCGCAACCGACACGGGTCAATGAAAAGCGAACTAGCAATATCCGCCAATGGCAAAAATCCATTTTCCACAGTTGCATCAGCGCTCGGTCGCCGAACCGCCGACCGCCAACCGCAGCCGCGACCGCGACCGCCGCGCAGCGCCATCTAGCGGTGGCGGTGTGCGGCGGGCTGCGCAGCTGCGGCCGACAGATGGGGCGACCGCCGCCAGCGGGCCGTGCGGTCGCGACACTCGCGCGCAAGCCTCCTGCGGCTTTTACATGGCGTGTCGGAGTAGCAGTGGACTGTACAGTAGTGGATTCGCAGGTTGAGGAAATTTGGAGCTCTGTACAATCTCTGGATCGATACCACCGCCTTAGAGTACCACTGACCGCATTGAACTTGCCATTGACTCGTTTCCATCGAGTTCTACGTAATCTTGCTAACGCACAGAAATCGGAATATACTAAATTCAGATTTCTGTGTGCTAACGTCCTGACCATCTAGTTCTACGTTTGCCATTCATACATCGCCAGTCGACTTCGAACAGCGTATGTACCGGGCTATTTTACTCGCAATTTCCAATTGGATCAAAACGAACGAGTGACAGTTTTGGCATTGCCGTATCTATAAAATATACACAATTAATGTGTAAACTAGCGAGCTGCGAATTAAAATGAACCCGAAATTCGTGTTTGTGCTCACTAACTTTGCTTTGACTGATACCATCGATATAATCTATTCGTTGATGACTGAAACGGATAGCAATCAAACACCACGAATAACATAACGAGCATTCGTCCGTTTTACTCGAAATCGAAATTGCGGGTAAAATAGTCCGGCACGGCCCCAGGTAGATTGACTCGCCGGATGAAGTCTCTCGCAAGTGAGAGATTAATTCTGACGAAATGAAGACGGCGAATACGCATTGGAACGCGAATGTTCGTTGCACTAAATGGCGTCCTTCGCAGTTCTTACGCGTTCATTGGAAATCGAGAACATGAGGAGTGAGCGAATATGTTCGACGACGTATACAATAGTTCACTCAGACTGTTGCGGAAGTGAGCCGATTGTATTTGCAGCCGACTGCGCTGCCGCTCCGCCGCCGGTACGGTGTTTACTCCGAGGGGGATGGAGTACGACCGTGCCCAGTAGATAAGCTGATATCATTGCTGGGGATGCCGCTATTCCCGTGGAGTACAGGGAGTTTAGGATCCACGTACGATTTTCATTGTCAGTCGTCTGTCACCCTCACATCCCCCGATCGTTTACTATAAACCGGAGTGTGTCTATCAATTCTATGTGTGTATGTATGTTTGTATATTCCTTATGGACTCAAAAACGACTGGACCGACTTTGATAAAATTTTCAGGTGATCTTGACATTAGCCCACCCGAGGATCCTGTGAAGTTTAGTGGCAATCGGATCAACAAATTGTTTTGAATTGTTATTCGCGAGAAAATCATATTCAAACCACTGGCCACAAAGCCGGGTCGCTAGTTTTTTTTTAAAATCTACTTCCTTCTGAATGTGAGCTTCTGAAACACAACCCAACCTACCTGCCTATGTTACCTTCCCATAGACCGGACCATAGACATACACAGGGGGGATAAAAAACGAATCTGTTCCTTTTTTAAACGTTACCCACACCGCGCAACACTCACCGCTCCAAACACGGCCGCGTCATTAATCGTCGGAACGGCGATAATGTAGGCGAGGTAAATAGATTTTTCATAAAATCAACACGAGAGCGGGACGGCGGCTGTTTGCGAAGGCGCGAGCGAGACAGCGCATGCGAGACGGTGGCGTGTTGACTCAGTGACATTTGAGCAAACAAACTTGGAGAAACAGCCAACTCGGCAACGTTTGCTTAGGTCCGTCCGCGCCGAGCGCAGCTATACGCTGTACATCGATAGCTCGTGTGCTGACGGAACATCTCGGCGTGACTGAACGAATACGGTAAGCATGTCCGGCCTATTCCCCTGGTAAGACTAAGGCTCGATTGCACGAAGAGACGGCTGAGTTAATAAATGTCCAAACACGTCCCTTTTAGTGAACCGTATAGAGTTCGTTCCATATAGTCCACACAAAGAGACGTGTTTGATCATACTTTGACGTTAATATTGATGTTTTTTCCTTTCGTGCACTCGGCCCTTTGCCTCAATTGCACGAAAAGACGGCCGAGTTTTTTTTTTATGTGACTGGACATGGATGGCTAATACCACACCTTTTGTCATGGTATTAGCCCAACACACCACATGGGAACTAGGTGACATGCCAGGACCTTCCTTATATTGCACGGCTACATTGAACTGGATGGAAAACCCGGACAATTTTCATTGCCGCTTCGATCATCGTTCATCCAATGCGATGGTACCAACCCGAGCGGGAATAACCCTACCACCTAGTAAGTAAGGAAGGGGACCTACAGTTTAACGGTCGAATGGTCACCCATCCAAGACCAGACCGGACCCAGCGTTGCTCAACTTCGGAGAGCGATCGCCGAAGTGTCGCGCCACTGGGCCACTGAGGCTGACAATCAATGTTCAAACACGTCACTATTAGTGAACGGTATGGAGTTCCTTCCATACTTTCCATACAAAGTGACGTATTTAATCATACGTTGACGTCGATTTTGATGTTTTGTCCTTTCGCGCACACGGCCCTAAATTAGCTCAGCTTCAAAGCTGCATTTGGGCTGACTAAACAACTACGGGTAGCTAACTTTGTTTCCGATAAATCCCTGTCCTAACCTGGGGCTTACCATGGTACATTTACTCGCCGGGTGAACGGACAAGAGAGTGATTATATGTGACGTTTAGTTGCATTTCGTACCATGCACACTGCCAAAGCGACGTCTTATTCGGCCAAGTGAACTGAAATTTACTATCGCTAACTTGCCTGCTCACCAAAGTAGTTAATTTACTACGGTAATCCCCCCGAACATTACGTGCGAACTGCATTTCCATGCAATAATTTCTTCGGCACTATTATTCGCAGAGCCATAAAGTTTACCCGGTTATAGACATTGCGAATGCAAATGTGGTCGGTGCCATCAGCCCCCCCTAGCGACGTGACGTCGAAGGGGGAAGAAGGCGAGCGGTGGCGGCAAAGGGAAGGGGGTGGGGGCGGATAATGAAGGTTCGTCGCTATAAGTGCACCGCAAGTTCCGCCCGGGGCCGTAACTTCTAAACATCGTCCGCACGAAATCCGCACCTCGAATCCCTAGCTGGCCAAACGATACGATCAGCACTGGAAGACCATTACAAAAGCGAGTGAACAAAACAAAATCCGATGCACGAAAGCGTGACAAAAGACCGGTTTACCTTCAAACGCCAACAGGCTGAAGGAAACTAGGGGTGGTGTTTTAGTGGGTAAGGTTTAGTCTAGGGTTAGGGTAGGTTCACTACACCAGTCCCACATAACCTGATTCCCGAATCAGGTATGCATTAAGCATTTCACGACCCTAGTCCTCTTGTAGCCTCCGAGGCTAATAGCTATAGGCGCGGGCTATAGGCGCCGGGCGCCGCCGAGCTACCGATGCTGGCATCGATGCATAGCAAGCAGTATGCCATAAGAGCAGATGGGCCCAGTCGGCTATGCCCTGCATCCCGCTGCACTCGCGGAGCGATCGCTCGAGTTGCGGAGGCGCCCTCATTAGCGACGCGACGCGCGCGACGCCGACGCTCCGCCGTGCGCCGCGCTTCCATGCAATAACTAGGCACACGTCCCAATCACACCTTCAGACACGCCAGGGCCTCCGAAAGAGCCACTCGGGATCAACAAGCTGGTAGCGAAATAAAGCATAATTCGATCGCTTAAACTGGCCGTCGAAAGATAGGGAACCACTTAGAATAAGTTTAAGGCTACAAGCCGCTGAGCTACCGATGCTGGCATCGATGCATAGCAGGCAGTATGGCATAAGAGCAGATGGGCCCAGGGGAATATGCCCCGAATCCCGCTGCACTTGCAGAGCGATCGCTCGAGTTGCGGAGGCGCCCTCATTAGCGACGACGCGACGCGCGCGACGCCGCGTAACTAGGCACACGTCCCAATCACACCTTCAGAAACGCCAGGACCTCCGAAAGAGCCACTCGGGATCGACAAGCCGGTAGCGAAATCAAGCATCTTTCGATCTCTTAAACTATTGGCCGTCGAAACATAGGGAACCACATAGAAAAAGAAGTTTAAGGTGGCCCAACCCCACGCGACTAACTCATTCGCGGGCACGGTACAAAACCGTGCTGTTGCGCTCTGGGACCTTCTCTGTTTCAAAGAAAAAGACAGGCTCCGTGATGAGGAAAATGCAACATGTCCACAAAAAGACAATGTGCATAGAGTATGATTTGGTAAGATTTACGAAATTTTTAATTACAAAACGACTTATAGCTAAAAGTACACCACGACCGCTGTAGTCAAAAATCTAACAAAAACCAAATAGATTATAAACCTTGATTAAATAAGTTATATATATATGTTCTTACTTTACCACTGCATAATCCACCTCCAAAGTTATTGCATAAAACGCGCGAAAAATGCGAACTTTCGGACCTTATATCTTAGAACCCACTCATAATTTTACAATGCCAACGGTCATCAGACATCTAGTTCGATCAAATAAAGCGATTTTGAGCAAAATTTGGGATCTCTGACAATAAATATGGGCGTGATCTTCTTTCCCCGTTTGTATGGGGAGTGGAGCGGGATGGCCCACCTTAGAGGTAACCATTTGACCGACGTACTTTGGACAAGCAGCCTCGGAAATATTTCGTCAGCTTGTGGATAGACTGCAATAGTACGTTCGAAACATCGTCCATCATGTACACCAAGAAACACTGATAAGCGAACACATACAAATTAATACATCGATAGAACCAGCTCTAAGAACAAAGTAACTATCGTAAAGGACCTGAAAACTGCCACACGCACAACATATTCAAACATTGTTGACGATTATTCCATTCCACCTTATGAGCAAAACCTACAAGCAAAATAGCTTATTACCAAGTCTTTATCCAAAGCGTCGCCTTTTTAATATCTTTCAATACATTCTAAAGTGGAATCGGAAGTGGGAAAAATCGACCAAAAAAAAAACAAAAGATAGGACGGTCGTTTTGTCTGAAATCTATACACCGGAAATAGAGACAAATTTGAGATCTCTTTCTGTCATGCTGAAGTCAACCATAGAGTAAAAGGGACTTCCTTCTCTTTCCAGTGTATACAAATGAGAGGAAACGACCGTACCTCCAGCTGCGGTCAGAACAAGATAAAACAATTGCCAATCGCGCTTCGATTTATTTTGGGGCGAAAGCCGAATTTTTTTGCTACTAGCTGAGGTACCCGGCTCCGCTCGGGTCAATGTCGTTTTGTACTGATGTCGGGCTGAATTATTTCCTTGATATTATATGAGTTCCCCATACAAACTTTCATCCCTTATTTCACCCTATTCGGGTTTAATTTTCGTCACAAAGCTAGCCTATGTCCTTCCCCACGGCCCAGACTATCTATATTCCGAAATTCATCAAAATTTGATCAGCGGTTTAGGCGTTAAATGCAACAGACGGACAGAGTTACTTTCTTCGTAGGAACATACGTTGTTTTGGCGAAAATAGAGTTCGTATTTGCATTGTGACGTAACTAACGAGGGCGAGTCCCGCCTGGGTGCATCAATCCGGCAACAAATCACCGAAGCGATATCGGCAGGCGCGCATCCAACGCGCCTCCGTCCGCACCGCGCCGTTCCGAGCCAGCGCTTTGTCATTTCACCGGCGTCGAATATCCGAGCGGCGGAGGCGCGGCGGCGGCGTCGGCACAGCTCCAGCCGTGTGGAAAGCTCGCGGCTGGCACGTCTAGCGACCGGTCGACTCGACGCGCCTCGAAAGGTCGACGCAGAAGGCTGATCGACATCGATAGTTGACAGGTTGAAAGTCGATCTCGCACTCTTGTTTTCTGGCACATAAATTAACACTTCACATGTCTATCCTTTCATGTCGATATTTTACGCACGGATAGACGTACTTATGACGACAAACATGTCTCGACCGATGTCCGCCCAAATATGGCGTAAGCCAGGACCTCTTAAGGTGCCCGACGATGCCCATGGGCATTCGAACTTACAGGGGGCTGCGAAAACCATGCCGGCCGGCCAGGAGCTTCTTCACACCATGCTTGAAGGACCCCAGGTTGCACTTTGGGGGTGATACCTCGGAAGGGAGTTCATTCCATTGTTTTTCGATCCTATGGATGAAGGATCTAGATGATCGGTGGGTTCTTATTTTTTTAATATCGACCGTGAATTTGTGCATATTTTCCTGTTCCGCGATAAGCGAAGATAGAAAGGGGACGGAGGGACAGCGCTATGCAGCTTAAACCATAATGTAAAGATCGAACATGTTTCGACAGAATAGAACCATCCGACTGAACCTACGTACTGACCAAACCCTAAGTCGACGCACGAACTATGCTTGACTGGTCCATGCAAATGACAATCAGATTTAATTCGACTCCTAGACGTACAGACATTTTGAAGCTTGACTGATCAAACACATAGTTAAGGTATACGCTGCGGTTGATCAATGACCGATCGATGGATAGGCAGTTGGACGCTTGACAGATGAACACCCGAGAAGTCGGCGCCTGAACGAGAACGAAAAGATGGGTTAAACCTCGACAAGGCTGTGACCGCCAAAACTCGTGTGTCGTAACGCTCGACTTATCAGCATTAAGACAGGTCGACGCTTCACAATACACCAGTTACCACTTCATCGTCTTAACAATACACTCCACTCGATAAGACGTTCCAACTTCATTTCTAGACGAACGCCAAAGGTCTAGCCCTCGCCACTTCGCGAAAATTCCGTTCCATTAGGCTCGACCTACACTGCTGCGGGCCGGCAGAAATGAGATAGAAATTGATACGACAGGATCTCTCCGGAACGATGTGTCAAAGCTTAACGGTGGAGTGATTTCGCCGCTCCGCTGCCGGGAGGGGATGGGGTGGGTATTCACCTGCCGGGGGTCGCGACGAGGTGGCGGGTTGGGGTCTTGTGGGGGTCTCGACAATGTTTTTGCTATACGAGTTTTATGTCGGTATTTAAGGGAATCCGGAGTTAAGCACACAGCTATCGTCAGTTTATTATGCAGTTATACAGACAGACAAACTTCGCTACCATCATTTGATGTACTTAGTGAGATGTCATAGATGTATAAAAGTACTACATGATATACACACTTATGATAGAGTGTTGGTATAAAACCATTTTAAGATTTATTGATTGATTGAATTATTTTTAATACGCCACACAAAAACAATTTACAAAATAAAGTATAGTGCAATAACAACATAAGTGGGGCCAAAAGGCGGGCTTATCCCTCAAAGAGATTTCTTCCAGCCGACCTTTGGGTGTTTGAGAAGTTCAATAGGGATTTATTCGTAGGTAGTGGCGGTAGGTTTGGTTTGTTAGTTTGAGTATTAACCTAAAACTAAGTATTCATTTGGTACGGTCGTTTCGTCTGAAATCTATACACCGGAAATAGAGACAAATTTGATATCTCTTTCTGTCATGCTGACGTCGACCATAGGGTAAAAGGGATTTATGAATTCCTTCTCTTTCCAGTGTATACAATTCAGAGGAAACGACCGTACATACTATATTAATTGGATTTAAAGTTTTCCTTTCATTGCGATACAAAATAATTGATTTTATTTTATATATTTATTTACTCTCTATATTTGATGAAAATATATGGTTCCGAAAATATAAATATGTATGTAAGTCATGTTTGTATGTATATAGTTACCCACACGATTTGAAACCTTGTTCTTTACCAAACAAGGTGTGTATAGAAAAAGGCGTTGCAGATGTAAGAAATACACTGGGTAAGCATTTATTTATGTCGCAGTGAAATTGGCAAAGTCGTGATATTGTAATTTCACTAGTGACATTATAATTTCCCGGATTTTTGTCAATATTATCACATCAATACAATAAACGTAATCTAACCACATTTTAATCATATAACTTCACCTAACCTAACTGAACTCCAGTGATAAATAGAGAGGATTGACAAAACATCCGTGAAGTTACAATACCACTACTGAAATTACAACATTATATTATATTATATTATATTATATATTATTATATATTATATTATATTATATTATTATATTATTATTGATAGGCTAGCAGCTTTAAGCTGATGCGCCTATATCACAACACTTATTTATTTATTATATTTTATTTTATTTTTTTATTTTATATGATTGTCCAATTTATTTTTGAAGGAATTTACGGAAACAGCGTTTACAACTTCACTGGGAAGACTGTTCCAAGATTCTACCACTCTGTTGGCAAGAAAGTGTCGTCGAGGGTTCTGCTTCGATCGATTGTGATACAGCTTTTTTGAGTGTCCTCTCAGGTTTTTAGTATTAGCAATGGTGAACATATCTTGTAGATTGGTAGAGTTGTAAGAAGAGTTGAGAATTTTAAATGTTTCAATAAGATCTCCCCGTTCTCTTCGTTCTTGTAGAGTGGTGAGGCCAAGCTTGTCCAGCCGGGTTTCGTAACTTTGCGTTTTTAGTGCAGTTGGCATTTTTGTAGCTCCCCATGAACATTCAATACATGCCTTCAAATGTCTTCCATTACGGAACTGAAATGTCCTACGAGTAAGTGAAAACAGCTCAGGGCCACCCCGGAGTATTATTCCGTAGGTAGAGTGCGGGGGGTGGCCGGGGGGGGGGGGGTAGTGGTGCGGTAGTCCGCAGCTTTGCGGCGAGCCCCGCAAACACCCCCCCCCCCCTCCCCCGCGCCCACACCGCCCGCACCCCCGCACTACCACCGGATAATGACCTAGCTTCTCGCCCGCTCCGCGTCTGTTTTTCTAGTGGGCCGAATTAATTAGCGTCGCGAGCGGTTTTTCGGCTGAAAACCGTTCGAACAAATAGTTCACTGCCCATTCGTATTATTTCAATGTTCCCACGGCGATGTAAATTGGAGTGCCATTGCCTGGATATCGCTCGACCCCGTCGTGACAGTATTAGAATAAGGGCCTTTTTCACCTACTTCTGATTAGGTTAATCGCCACATATCAAGGGCCTTTCTTAGCAGCTTGCAATCAATACCAGTACAAGATAATCAGCACTTTAGTAATACATTACAGGCCATTTAAATGTCAATTAAAATAAATCAGCACTTGGTGAACACCAAGCTAAGATGAGTAAGATGTTGACTTTTACAACTTCAGAACCTATAGTTGTATTGGATTCCTAAATAAAGTCTTACTTATTCTGTGGTTACAGTACTTAGTAGCCAAATATCAAAGCTTTGGTTCGAGTCAATGTTCAACTTTGACGTGGGTCATACCAGCCATATTATTAGAGCATCGATCTTGCACTGTGCAGTCACTGAATCTGTCAAAGTCCGAAATCAATGTTAGTTTAAGACTTGGAGAAAGGCTCCTGGGTAAAGGTAATCTTTGACTGGTCAAATGTATATTTAGCTAAGCTTCCGACTTTGGCTACCACATCGACAAAATTACGATAACCTTTTTTTCTTAGTCTGCATCTAGAAACCCTCATTGCTCAGATTATGAACGTCAGCATTTTCTCAACTAAGTATGGCATTAATTAAAGAACACACAGACAGTGCTTTAACGTTCGGACCGTTGACGCAGGGCTCCGTGGGTCGCGGCTAAACTCCTAAAAAACAAACACACATTCCGCCCTATTAATTTAACTGCGCGCAACCCCAGGGTCTCGTAACCCGCTACCTCCGGACTCGCGCATCAGATAACCCTACCTTGAGCGTGGGGTTTACGCTGACAGAAAACACAAGAGCCAGTGTCAGACAATGGTATAGACAGTTTCGGTCGAAATGACTGTAGACCACGACGGCTATAATTAGACGCATTAGTTGAGCAAATACCATTGTGTGTCTGTATTTCATATATTTTATATTTTTTTTATTATTAGTCCACTGGTAGGTTAGACAGTTGGAAAAGTTAAACAATTAAATCACAATGTTATCTAACATTTCAGTAAAGTTAAAATCAAATCGCAACATCTATTAAAACGTGCAAAGATGAAGCCAGGGGAGTATCTTGGTTGCTTCGTGCCAGAAAGTTGATTTTTTATTTTCCTTCACATTTCGTTTGATTTGAGTTTGTTTGATATCATTTAAAAGTGGGATTATACGCTGGTTATATTGATACAGTTATCTTCACCTGTACATTTGTTGGATGTTGTCCTGTCCCTTTCACTCGCAAACGACTGCGCAGAACCAAAACTATGTCGGATTTGGTTTCTGCTCAGCCGCTGGCGCTTGGAGGGGGTAGGACAACATCCTTCCCGGGCAGTCTACGTTACATGCATGACATCGAAACGAAGCTGGCGCCAGCAGCTCCCGCGCGTGTGAACCGATCATTTGGCTACATTTCACGGCCGGACGCCCCAAATTGCTTATCCGAGCCTTCCCCCGCGTATAAAAAGGGCCCACCGCTCCGGCATTAGTGCGGGCGGTGCGGGCGCGGGCGGCCTGCGGTCCACCGCGCGGGAAGGGCTCCGCTGTAGCGGCGGAGATGGGCGCCGTTTGTAGGGGATGGAGGTAATGGAAGGTGGCGTTTTATGAAGTCACAAATGTTTGCCCTGATCTTGTGAGTGATTGCAAACGTGAGGGTGGCGAAGAGAACAAAAACAAACTATTTATAAACAGAGATCTTAATCGATAGATGAGTCGTCGACATACAAGTCGAATGTCAAAACATGTGTGTGGCACACCAACGTCACACGTTGCGGGTTGAATTTAATATTTAAATATATATTCAAAAAAATAATTAAAACATACGGACATAAAATTAAGCTTTCTCAAGTGATACAAAACCGGCCAAGTGCGAGTCGGACTCGCACACGAAGGGTTCCTTGCCATCTTTCAAGATTTTTAAAAAATATCACGTTTTTTGTACCGGGATTTTTTAATTGTACCTATTTGTTGTTATAGCGGCAAACACATTCTGTGAACATTTCAGCTACCTACCTATTACGGTTCATGAGATACAGCCCTGTGACAGACGGACGGACGGACAGACGGACAGCGGAGGCTTAGCAATAGGGTTCCGTTGGCACCCTTTGGGTACGGAACCCTAAAAAGTACAAACGTAGCTCTCAATTGATTTATTTAATGTTAAAATAGAATCTGGCCATTGCGTCACTTGACTTCTTCCACTGATTTTGAGAGTAACGTATCATGCCCACTTTTAGGGGGATGTTGCTAGTTATAAGACACTGTACCTGCTTTAACCGAAAAAACCGGCCAAGTGCGAGTCGGACTCGCACTTGTCCGTACCATCGTAAAAAAAACACGTTTTTTGTATGGGAGCCCCCTTTAATTTTAATTATTTTTTAATCTTACCTATTTGTTGTTATAGCGGCAAAATAAATACACACTCTGTGAACATTTCAGCTGTCTACCTGTTACGGTTACTGAGATACAGCCCTTTGACAGACGGACGGACGGACGGACGGACGGACGGACGGACGGACGGACGGACGGACGGACGGACGGACGGACGGACGGACGGACGGACGGACGGACTTACGGCTTAGTAATAGGGTTCCGTTTTCACCCTTTGGGTACGGAACCCTAAAAACCATTATTTAAATCTGACAACTTTTAGGGGTATGAAAACGTTACGGCCTGGAAGGCGATCTCGCTAGTTTAATGGCAGTCGCCGTGGAAAATTGTGGCTACATTTTCAAATCGTAGATTTCCTGTGACTTCACGACCAGTGATATGTAAACGGTAAGGATATGTCCTTTCATACAATTCTGTCGCCCGTTGCGGTATTCCGATGTTCCGTCTTTCTTTGCGTTTTTCATGAGTTTTACCACATAAATCGGCATTTTTGGGGCGAATTATTAGCCAAATGCAGACGCACAGGCGCGCGACGACCGCGACAGCGAGCGGCTGTTTGGCGACAAATTGGTGTATCGCGACGCAAAGAACACCGCTTTCTTTGCTCAATGTTGGTTGAACGGAAGGGCCTGTCCTTACGTAGTAATATTTATGTCAATGCTCACGACAGCCTTATGTCACGAAACAAACCTATAAATTGATTGCTCTAAAACCCCTCCGGGTAATGGCGTCCGCACCCAGCGCCGCGTGGCGGGAGCGTGGCGGCCGCGCGAACCAAAAACACGCGCGAACTGTCGCGTGACCGGCCGATGTCGCGCGCCCGCGCCGCGTGGGAATCTCGATTGTGTCCGACCTCACGTCTCGTCATGCATTGTGCGGATGAAAACACGTCAAATGTCACCGCGAGAGTCAACAATGATAACGGCGACGGGGCACACTTAAGTGAAGGACTATTATCACAGGCTATTATATTTCGATTACGGCTTGAGAATGTGTGATAATCTAACGAATTATCTTCGCTCAGGCTTAATGTTGCAAGTCACTCAGTGTTGCATCTGTAATGGGGTAATGAAGTTGTTGAATAGACATTTGCGATATAAATGCAATGCTCTAATTCAAGTGCATGTTTGAAATCATGATGGTTATCTACACATTACAGTCTGGTCTGTGGCGATCCCTGAGATAAATAGTCTCAGTTACGACGAAAAGTAGTACTTTTTACGTCATTTTCACAAATTTTATTTGGACGAAATGTCACTTTTGACACAAGTTAGTATTACTTTCGGTTAGTCATTCCAGTTGCCACTATTTATCTTAGCCTTCAGGTTGAGACAAACAGTGGACGCAAACACGCTGACTGAATGTTTATCCATCAATATAAGTAATATGTTGAACAGCACGAAAACTAAACTAAACATTTAGATGGATACCACGTACAATTACGAAAATAAACCCGAACACAGAATTTTATCTCTTTCTTCTTTTATTTCTGGCTTTCAACAGGCCCAAGCCATTTCGAGCCTCATTCATACGAGCCAAAGAGATGGTGCGTCAATTCACAGCGCTCATCGAACCGATTCATCTTCATCGCGACGCAATATCGCATTGTGACGTCGTCCATTTCACAGCGCCGCGCGACATCTGCCCCTGTGTATTGGGCATGTTTCTGAATGAAATCACTGGCCAAACAGCATTAATTTACGCCCTACAAGCTAAATAAACCGACTCGAGCGTGGACCCCTAGAGGCGTATGTCCAGCAGTGGACGCAAACACGCTGACTGACTGACTGACTGTTTATCCATCAATATAAGTAATATGTTGAACAGCATGAAAACTAAACAAACGTTTAGGTGGATACCACGTACAATTACGAAAATAAATCCGAACACATAATTTTATGTTGTTTAGCGTTTAGGTGTTTTTGGCTCTCAAAAGGGCCAAGCCATTCCGAGCCTCATTCATAAGAGCCAAAGAGATGGTGCGTCAATTCACAGCGCTCATCGAACCGATTCATCTTCATCGCGACGCAATATCGCATTGTGACGTCGTCAATTTAACAGCGCCGCGCAACATCTGCCCCCGTGTATTGGGCATGTTTCTGAATGAAATCACCGGCCAAACAGCATTAATTTACGTCCTACAAGCTAAATAAACCGACTCGAGCGTGGTCCCCCCCTCGGCCTCCCGCGCCGCCGCCTGTCATTATACCCGCACGTTCGAGCGAGGGGTCACCGAGATGGTCGGATACATTTTAGGGTTATGTTGTAGCACGGATAGGGTGTGTTGAAGGCAAGCGGGTTGACTATAATCGATTTGACAGTTCGGGAAAGTGATTTAGATTGCTATATGAGGCGTTTTCAAAAACGTTTTCATCATTAAAAACATTTCCCGCCAAAATGTCAGTTTTACAATTACTTGGAGTAGTTTGAAAACTGACTTTTGAAGGCCGTGGGTCGATGTTTTTTAACCGACTTCAAATACAGAAGGAGGTTCACAATCCGTCCGATTTTTTTTTTTATAATGCCGCGTTTACACAGTCAAAGTCCATTTCGACAAAGTGAAGTTCGATTTGATTTCAGTTTCTTCATTCTTCAAGCATTCAAGATCTGAAGTTGCGAGATGCCACAGTCGTTTTTAACTTGACAACATTTTGTTTGTCAATTGACAGCCAAGTATGCTTATGAAAAGTTGAACATGATCCAAGATGTACTTGATTGAATGCGGTCGTCCAAGTGCGCTTCAATCAGTGTTGCCATTATCGAGGCAGCGTCCAAACAACAATTAAAACCATTTTGTCCATGTGGACTTTTCTGTGTCAACGTGGCTTTACGAACAGTCGAAATGCTGCAAGTGCGAAAATGGAGGCAATTTTTAAATGTTCATCTCGACGGGATAGACTTTTTTTCTTGCAGCATTTGACGGAATCAGGATGCAATAGGAAAAACCGTCGATTTAAAAAATACGTTATTTGACAAACAATCTGTAAAAAATATGTCATAACAATGGATCTTTAAACTAAAAATACTACACTATACAAAATTTTGAAATATTTTTTGTAATTACGTATTCCAAAAATGTGTAAAAACAAATATTCGTTTTTACTTTAAAATAAAATTATCACGAAAATTGTTCACCGTTTTCATGTTAAAGAAATGTTTTTTTTAATGTTATTTACGATCGTACCTTTGCTGTTTTATTTATTTTGTATTTGTACAGCACGGAGTGTAATAAAACAGGTTTTGATGGTTTCTGACGCGCAACTAGAAGTAACACTAACAGAAAGTACTAACTAGTGTTAAAAGTGACATTATTTACTATGACAATTTAGGAGTCTCGTTTTAGCCTCAACTTTCTATACTAAAAGGTCAAAATAATCACCCTGTAGGTGGTGAGTTTTGGGTGTGTTCCGAACGCGACGCGCTGCTTGCTTATAATAGGATATGCGTGTCAAGGGTTCATTTGACATTGAACAAAAAACGTTAGTCTTGTTGAATTCATTCGACGCGCATGTAGTCGGAGAACGCTAATGGCATCTTGCGTGTTGGAATGGTTTGGGAATGCGAGCTGTAATAAATTAAGTGACTATGATATTTTTTGTAGCATTTAACTGTGCGGTGAGATTTTGATTTAAATGAAATATATTATAGTTGTGTTTTATTTTTTAAATATATCAAGCAAAGCGGCGACACCAGTTTTCCGATAGGTGTTTCAAACATTGGCAGTAATGCGGATGCGGCGTGCCTATTCGTTGAAATTTAAAGTTTAAAAAAAACGGCTTTGAATATTTTATTTACGTGTTTTACATAGTTGTTTAGTATAAAATTCCAATATCAAACATGTAATGTTAATTTAGGCAAGCAAGTTTATCATAAACAGGACTCAAAAAGTCATAAACAGTCGATTTAATAAATATTTTTCACTTATTCATAATGACATTTACCTAGATCTGTAAAAATGAGTATGTGGAGTATAAGACTCTGATCCAAAAAATACGAAACTACATAGCGATTTAGAGATGTGTTTGAAATTTTAGTACTTTTGTATGAAACAGCTTTAGGGCCGAGTGCACGAAAATACAAAAAATCAAAATCAACGTCAACGTATGATAAAACACGCCACTTTGTATGGACAGTATGGAAGGAACTCCATGCGGTTCACTAAAAGTGACGTGTTTCAACATTGATTAACTGAGCTGTCTCTTCGTGCAATCGGGGCTTAGACTCATCCGTCAGTTGACTCTGTGTGTATTTACATTCCAAGTCTATGGTTGTAGCAATATTATATTTAATTTAATTGTGAAAGTATTTTGTTTTTCATGTGTTTTGTTTCATTCATTGAAGTACAGACAGACAGTAAGATACATTAAAGTAGTATTGAAGATATAGTATATGCAAGAATATTTTTATTATTTTCATTTTACTCTGATTACGCACACAATTGATAAAATACCGTGTGAACATTTGTAAAGCGTTAGAAATAAAATTAAATTTATTTATTTATATAAGTTTATTGCACTCAAAAAACATTCGGGCAAAAGGTACAACTTAATGCCGAAGGCATTTTCTACCAGTCTACCTTTGGGTATCGTGAGCAGTAGTGCGAGTAGTAACTATGGAGAAATAGCTTTAGAGGAAACATAATTCCTACACAATATGCAACAAATACACATTATACTTAAACTTAAATATATAACTTATATAACTGTACATAAATATAACTAAATAAATATCAATAAATAAATACTAAATACTACATATATATATTATAAAAACAAATAAAAGATGATACTTAATACAATATAATTTTAAGGAAAAAAATATATATATTGGCAAAAGAAATAAAAAAATAAAAATAAATACTGACCAACTTAAAGAAGTATGAGGGAGAAAATTAAAGAAATCATAAAGACAGAAAATAAGCTTTGAGATTTTTTTTGAAAACATAGATAGAGGGGGAATTTCGTAAATGGGGAGGTAGCTGATTCCACTGCCTCGCAGCGTGCACTGTAAAGGAGTCTGAATACGTGGAGGATGTGTGCGAGGGAATGGCCAGTACCGAAGAGCCGGTCGATCTAAGTGGGAGACCATGTGAGCAAAGATATGAAAACCGATTACGAAGGTACGAGGGAGCATTGGGATCATTAAGGATGCTGTAGAGAAGTGAAAGGACATGAGTATTCCTTCGGTGACGAATATCGAGCCATTGAAGACGAGTTCGGAATTCAGAGATGTGATCAAATTTACGAAGCCCAAATACGTAGCGGATACACACGTTGAGGAGGCGGTCGAGTTTGTTAAGGAGCTCTTGATTGAGGTCAAGATAGCACACGTCACCATAATCAAGTAAAGGGAGAAGCAAGGATTGTGCAAGCGTAATTTTGGTAGCGAAAGGAATAAAGTTCTTTAAGAGTTTCAGAGTATGCATGCTAGCAAACATTTTGCGGCTTACTTGACTAACTTGTGGTTGCCAAGACAGAGTTTCGTCGATCATGAGTCCCAGGTTTTTCACGCATTTAACGTAAGGAATGACAGTGCCATTGAACAAAAGATCAGGTAGCTCGTCTCGATTCAGCTTAGCTAGAAGTTTGTGAGTACCAATAATGATTGCCTGCGACTTAGAAGGATTGACTAGAAGGCCAAACCTCGTAGCCCAATTTAGTACCAAATCAAGATCTACATTCATAAGACTTATATCAGTAGCAAGGTCATCAATACGAAAGTGTCTATACAGCTGCAAGTCGTCGGCGTAGAGATGGTAGTGAGAAACGAGAATTGAAACAATTTTATTAATAAAAATTGAAAAGAGTAAGGGTGAGAGAACACCGCCTTGAGGTACACCAGCAGTTATGTCACACCAAGGTGAGTAAACATTGTCTAAACGGGCACATTGCTGGCGACCACGAAGATAAGATGAAAACCAATCTATTACTGGTTGAGATATATTAAGAGAGAAAAGGATGGCACAGAGAATGTCAAAATCGACGGAATTAAAAGCGCTACTGAAATCTAACAATACTAAAAGAGTAAGTTTTCGATCATCCATGGCAAGCCGAATATCGTCAGTAATCTTCACCAAAGCAGAGGTGGTGCTATGGGATGGGCGAAATCCAGATTGAAGAGGGTCATGAAGAGAATTAACAGAAAGGTAGTTGGAAAGTTGGAAATGAGCTACACGCTCAAGAACTTTAGATAGAAACGGTAAAATTGAAATAGGACGATAATCACTAAACGCAGAGGGACAAACTTTTTTTGGTAGTGGTATGATATAAGCACGTTTCCAAGTGTCAGGGAAACAACCCGATACCAGAGAGTGATTAACAATATTGGAGATTATGGGTAAGAGCAAGTCTAGTATCGGGATGAAGAGATCACGACTCATATTATCACTACCAATAGCTTTGCTTTTTATTGAATGTATGATTTTACTTATTTCGCCGTTAGAGACTTGGGTGAATTGGAAAGGTTCGGGCGAAATATGAGCAGGGTCTTGTGAGAGTAATTGGCGAATAGTGTTTGCTTTATCGGCAGAACCAATTGTCACCGGAGAAGCGGAAAAGTGACGATTGAGACCATCTAGGTCGATGGCAGGATTGACATCAGAATTTGATTTGCCAACACCCAGGGTTCTTAAGAATTTCCACATATCATTGGGAGAAGTATTTAGGATGGAATTGTGAATGTGGCGGCGTTTAGCATCCCTACACATCTTATTACACCGATTTCTTGCACGCTTGTATAGTACTAGATTTTCCTCTGAAGGCTGTGACTTATGTTTACGTTTTAATGCGTCCCGTTTGGACATCAAGATGCGAATTTCACCAGTAAGCCAAGGAGCAGGTGCATGTTTAATTTTAACTTTTCTAACGGGCGCATGCTTATTATAAAGTTCAATGACATTGGTCGTCAATGCATCGACCTTTGAATCAATAGCATCAAGTTTAAATACAGGTTCCCAATTTATTTTAGCAGCATCATCTCTTAAAGCATCAATGTCCATTCGTGCAAAATTACGCAGGGATAATAGTTTAGGTTTTTGTTTAGGAGGTTTGATTTTGTAAGATAAAAATATGAGGTCATGGCGTGAAAAACCAGGAGCAATTAGCTGACCATGGGAACTAACTAAGTCAATACGAGATGTTAAAATTAAATCTAAGAGAGAATGTGAGTCATGTATTTGATAAGTGGCCTGAAGGGGAAGAACATGAATATTTAAGGACCTAATGATATGGCGTAATTTAAGAGACCGGTTATCTTCTTTTATTAAACAAGTGTTGAAGTCACCCATTATGACTATGAAATAATCCCATACAAGAATCTCAAGTGCTGCCACTGTATCTGAATACCAATAAGCAGATCAATCTCTCGATCAAAATACAAAAATAAATCCTCAAGACATCGTATACATCCGATCGCTACTCACGCGCAACGACTTCGTTATTTCCCGTCGCCATAACAACATGATTGACAGACGCGTCGGGCTGAGTGCATTTTTTACACAAAATAAACGGATTAAAGGCGGAGCAGACCAAAAAAAGACTCTTCGACAGACACCGGCCGATATCAATTTACATAAATTGAACAGTTGTTTCTCGCCAGGCGCCGCCGCAGAGTATTCACAATAAAAACACAACGACGCAGATCGGAGCGATAAAGAATGTTGAAACGCCATCCTGTTATTGCAATTTAAGGTGGCCCAACCCGCTCATCTCCCCATACAAAAGGGGAAAGAAGATCACGCCCATATTTCTTGTCAGAGATCCAAAATTTTGCTCAAAATAGCTTTATTTGATTGAACTAGATGTCTGATGACCATTGGCATTGTAAAATTGTGTTTGGTTTCCAAGTTATAACGTCCGAAAGTTCGGATTTTTCGCGCGTTTTATACAATAACTTTGGAGGTGGATTACGCAATGATAAAGTAAGAACATCTTAAAAATATTAGTCATCAGACATAGCTTATTTAAGCAAGATTTAGAATCTATTTGGTTTTTGTTACATTTTTGACTACAGCGGTCGTGGTTTACTTTTAGCTATAAGTCGTTTTGAAATCAAAATTTTCATAAATCTTACCAAATCATACACTATGCACATTGTCTTTTTTGTGGACAGGTTGCATCTTCCTCATCACGGAGCCTGTCTTATTCTTAGAAACAGATAAGGTCCCAGAGCGCAACAGCACGGTTTTGTACCGTGCCCGCAAATGAGTTGAGGCCGCCGGGTTGGGCCACCTTAAGTGCTGTTACGATCGGGCCCACTCGAAATAATTAAAGAGAAAAATATACATTTTAATGGCGAGGTGAAGTTAAACAGGTCCGAAATTATACGTTACTGTATGTGCGTATTGAATGTTCGTGACACACTCTGATAAAAAGGTAACGCATTTTATGTAGAGAGAGGTTGTTGCTAGCGGTTCTGAAGCGGGGTTTTATGGCCATGTTCAGTCACATGAAAAAACTATTTTTTTCCCTTTCTAAATTTTTCTTATTAGATTGCAATGACACGACCAAATTACAGCGTTGACGTAATCCGAAAGCGAAATAAGAATGATTCACATTCATTTGTCAATTTGAATTCGATGGATTCCAGGGGCTATAATGTATTGGATAACAGCATTAATATATTTTTTATACATAAAATAAGTCACCAGTACCAATTAATGTATTAGGGACACTAATTCTGAGATAAATAGTTGTCACAGAAACTAACAATGACCCAAAGTAATACTACCAGTGTCAAAAGGGACATTTCGCCAATACAAAATGTGCCAAAGTGACGTAAGAAATAAATAGTTGTAACAGACACTAACACTAACCCAAAGTAATACTAACCAGTGTCAACAGAGACATTTCGTCCATACAAAATGTGCCAAAGTGACGTAAGAAATAAACAGTTGTAACAGAAACTAACACTAACCCAAAGTAATACTAACCAGTGTCAAAAGGGACATTCCGCCCTTACAAAATGTTCCAAAGTGACGTAAGAAAAAAACAGTTGTAACAGAATCTAACACTAACCCAAAGTAATACTAACCAGTGTCAAAAGGGACATTCCGTCCATACAAAATGTGCCAAAGTGACGTAAGAAATAAATAGTTGTAACAGAAACTAACACTAACCCAAAGTAATACCAACCAGTGTCAAAAGGGACATTCCGTCCAAACAAAATGTGCCAAAGTGACGTAAGAAATAAACAGTTGTAACAGAAACTACCACTAACCCAAAGTAATACTAACTAGTGTCAAAAGAGACATTTCGTCCATACAAAATATGCCAAAGTGACGTAAGAAATAATTAGTTGTAACAGAAACTAACACTAACCCAAAGTAATACTAACCAATGTCAAAAGGGACATTCCGTCCATACAAAATGTGCTAAAGTGACGTAAGAAATAAATAGTCGTAACAGAACTAACACTAAGGCAAAGTAAAACTAACAAGTGTCAAAAGGAACATTTCGTCTATACAAAATGTGCCAAAGTGACGTAAGAAATAAATAGTCGTAACAGAAATTAACACTAACCTCAATTAATACTAAACAGTGTCAGCAGGGACATTTCTTCCATACAAAATGTGCCAAAGTGACGTAACTAAACTACTTTCTTTCTACTTTTCAAACTTTAGCAAACTTGTACCAACCAATAAAACAGTTAAAAACTGACACGTCACCCCACATTTGTTTTAACCGGTACACGCTCAACAAAATAATAAGGCGCAGTAAAAAGTATCAAATATATATGAGTGGGATTTAGGCTTGCAGTGGGGATTAACCCGTCATTCCCAGAGCTATTGGATTCAATGGCCGTGATTTACAACCGAATCTTTTTATCCATTGTCAGGACAGCCGAAGTGTGACAATGCAAGCGGCGTATTAAAACGGGGTTATTTCTCGTACGGGAAATATTAATGAAAGACTTCATAAATGAAAATCATTTCAGAATAAAATTATTGATTGATTCGTTTGCATTCGATTCGATGGAATTAATTAGGTAGTCCAGTTGTTGAATATTAACCGCGCATTTTGATAATGCTGTTTATCTTTGAAGCGCATTTATTTAATGTGACAGTCGTTTTAGATAATAGTTTTAAGCTCGGTTTAAAATATTAATTACTTACATTAAGTTTCAATCATGAAACCAAATGGCAGTAAATACTTTTTTATGTAACTGGGTATGGTTGCCTAACACATCTACATCGTGAGCCTAACATACGGCTACCCGAAAAGAAATAGGTACCATGTTAGGACCTTCCCAGCATAGCTGCGACATTTTAACGACCATCTTTTTATTCAATGCGATGGGACCAACCTGGGCAGACCTGTCATTAATTAGGGAAGGGGAACTACAGTTTTAAATATCGGATAACAATGAATAAGGTTACCACCCTGAGTAACAAAACCGCGGTTTTAGATACGCCTGCGTAAGCTACGAGCCACAGACTTGTACTGTAATTTACTTTTAAATAGCAGCACACAAACATCCATTCGTTTTGCCGACACAAAAACAAGTTGTTATTGATTTAGTACAGTTGCCGAAACACGTGTACCGATCTCCCTCTTCCCTCGAACTTCGTAATCAAGCGCTCATTCACCGACACCCGAGGAGCGAATTAAAAAGAAATCCCTTCGACGAAAAAAACACTCGCCCTAACGAGAGCGGCCTCCGTCGAATCCATTATAATTAGTTTCTCGCGACGATGCGAGGGCTCGATAAATAAACGTTCCGAATGAAATTAAACACGTCGCCAGAGCGGGACGGTCGACCGCGAGCGAGGGAGACGGCGCGCGGGGCAGATGATACTCGCGTGGGGTCGCACATGAATAATGCACCTCTTAAGGATTGCCAGCCGACCGTTGCGAGGGTGTACAGTTTTTTCTTCAGTAGCTGCTATAATTTGGTAGTCAAACGTACAGTACGAAAATGTGAGCGTGCAAGGGTGATAATTTAAGAACATGTTTACGTAGACTGAACTGAGTATTAACAGTTCAAAAGAAAGGTGCCAGGAAACAAAAATAAAAGCAAAACACGAAAATAAAAAGGTTCCCTTGCAAAGCAAAGCAAGGGAACCCCTGAACTGAAATGCATGTATTTAGATAACACAGTATGAATTATTATTGCGTTCCAATAATTACTTAGGGATCTGTTTGGGACTGTGTCAGCCTAAAAGTTATTTCTTCTTAAGGTTCGTGCATACACTACCTTGGGACTACGTGCCTGCTGCCCTAACTAACCGAGCTAACCAGAAGACTATATCAGCCAACCAATTAACCGCTAACGATCTGACATTTTAGCTGCTTCAGTTGAATATCAGGACTAAGAAATCTGTTCCGGAAAAGGCTATTCGGCTATAAAAATGCAACGCATATCTCTCTTTGAGGAACGCCCTGTACAAGCGGGCAATTTAATAAAACCCCAAAAAGCAGATCGGCCCCTCACCCCACATGCGAGTCGCACACATTCCCCCCGAGCATTATACGGACTAAATTTGAAAACACAATTAGACTTAATACAGAGGTGATTGTTGAGCGAGCCCCGAGGGTCGCACCCCGATATCTGTCAAAAGGGGGGGAGGGGTTCGCCCCGAACGGCAAATCCTTTAATTTCGGGGTACGCGATCAAATAATAACACGCCAAATGTTACCAGTTGCAGCTTTGTTGTGCAGATGAGGCCGGCGATACGCTGCCACGTTTAGCGGTTTTATCGAGGGTGCCGAAAAATGCGCGGGAAACGCCATCTGTCGCGCTCGGTCCTTTGTAGATGGCGCTGCGGCGTTCGAGCAGTGTTTTTTTTTGTGTTTCATTTTGAGCGAAGGTTAAAGGGATGCCTGACTGATTTGGAGTGTTAAATTGGGGCGTGAGAATTAATAACGTCATTACGGCGAGCTGCAGGGGCGCTGAAGTTTGTAGAGCTGTTGAAAGCATTTTTATTGTAAAAAGGCACGGTCTTTATGGATTTGCATTGGAATCCTTTTCGCGCGTTTAGAGGTTCGGATTCAAAGTTTTATTTTTCTCGAAGAAAAAGACAAGCGAAGAAAGAGACAGGTAACAGTGTTATCGTTTCGACCGTAAAGTAAAATGGGTTGACGGGTTTGTGACAGCAAAAGTAACGCTCGGAAACTTGTTCCCGTGCGCAGAAGCCTTATTTCATTAATAGATAACTGCATTTTCGAGCGTAAGCGTTATTAGATTGTACCAGATTTTGTGTTATCTCATAACGCTAACGCTCGAAAGTTGACTTCCACTCTCGAGTGGTTTGGTACAATTTTGTGTGATTCCGAGGTTATCTCATAACGCTAACAGTCTAATAGTCTAATGGAGTTATCTATTAGCGGACTAAGGTTTCTGCGCACGGGAAAAAGTTTCCGAGCGTTACTTTTGCTGTCACAAACCCGTCAACCCATATTACTTTACGGCCGAAACGATAACATTGTTACCTGTCTCTTTCTTCGCTTGTCTTTTTCTTCGAAACAAATGAAACTCTACAACAGTGTGCGTCCATTTCATTAAATAAATAGACGTCTAGCGCTTTAAGCTTGTTTTTATGGACGACTGGCGCTTGTGAAATGTTATTCCGCCGACTTTGAAGTGATTCTTCAGGTAATACATAAAAAAAGAAAGGAACTTCCCACAACACTTTGTATTGTTTAAAATAGGTCAATGCAATCACAAAACAAATAGAGTATTTATGTATATATGACAACTTTTCTGAAAAAATATTTTTTAGATAATAGGCTGAATGAATTCCAAGCTCTACATCTCTCAGTTACAAACATTGTTAGAGTGTCCTACAAACCATAATTCCTATACATTTTGGACTTATTGAGCTTCTTTTTAAAAAATACTGGTTCAGCGCCGCGACAGATCCCACTTCTTTATGATAAAGTGGAAGTTCCTGACGGAATCTTACACACCGGATCATCCGTTCTCCGGAACCCTAAAAACGGAGCAAAAAGCTGACCGGATTAAAGCGGCATATTCCGCGCCACGCGCCGCACAAACTGGAAAACAATCTCAACGCGAGAGAACAAAGCATTTCTACGTCGCCGCGTAACAATGGACCCTCGCTTAACGAATACATCCAGCTTCCGACTAGACCCCTTCCTAATGTCTCTTAAGAGCATCCTCATACCTAAACATTTTGGACCAATTTTTGCGATTAAAACGAGATAGCCAGAGCCCGATGTCGCTTAGTTAGAGCAGCTCGGAACAATTCTTTCTAAATGTGACCAACCCGCATGACGAGTGAAACTGGTTTTTTTATTGTTTCGTTAAAGAAATTGTAAAAAGTTAAACATGTTCTTCGCTAAAAGGGTAGATAATGTTAAGATCTTTGAAATGTTATTAGAATAAATATTAGTTAATATCAATATAAGCCGCAAACTTGAAAAATAATATATTTGAGACCTGACTTCCAACATTTTTTTCCATGCATAAAATGTCAATTTCTTCTTTCTGTTTTGGTAGAACGTTAGCTGGAATTTTACATGTTTTTTTTTCATGATCTCATTCCATAAAGTTCAGGAACTTAACGCAATCAAACCATTCGCATTGGCTAGTTTAATAACCTTAAGGCTCCATATGACGCTAACCTCTATAATTTGTGGTTATTTTTATTTTATCTCAGGGTCGGTTAAGAATAAACATCCGAAAGAAATTCAAAATATCATAGTTCAGACTAGTATCAAGTGTATGCCCGTTAAAAAAGTTTTGATGAGTTGCTTATATTCTTAAAAAAAAGGATGTTTGTAAACACCTATTTACTAGGTTTTTAAAATGTTTTCTAGCCGGCGGCGCTTGGAAACTATAAATTATTTAGTTAATTTTCTTCTTTGTGGTACAAGATCACATATTTATCTAGTGAATAAGCGCGAAACATATATTCATTCACTTTATAGATCAAAAACTCAAATTTCGCTTCGTCCCGTTCGATTTTGACGCGCATACAACAATGAACTCCAACGAAAACTCAATGCTTCCGGAGATCGTCATTATCGTTTGTTTGCTGAACGCTGGACTCAGTTGGAGCCTTAAGGGGCGTTTTGAGTTGTAAAACGCGTGGAATAGATGGATAGGTTGAAAGATACTAGTATGCAAATACTTATAACAATCGGAAACTAGTTTGTTGTAGTTTATAAGAGGGAGACAATATAGTTAGGCGACAACTTGCATTTCGAGATGGTGAATAATAGTAACCAATGATTACTAAGAACGTATTTAATGTGCAAATAGTAAAAAGAAAGAAAAAAATATTAGGTACGTTGAAATATATTATGATGAAGTATATTTTCGGACTATTTTTAGTTTTATAAAATAACGAAAGCCAAAGATAATTCACCTTATGCCTGTTATTGTACCTGCATGGTGACATAATATTTAGAAACGGGTTTTGCCATTCTTCTTTAGAGATGCGACACTTCACCATTGTAACTATTATCAAATCTGTTACGAGTTATAACAGTTACTTAATTTGAAATGGAACCGATATTACAAGTACTTAAATTATATTATGTTTGGTGGGAGAACATTAGCGCGGATTATATCGCCGCACATATTCATAGCCAACACACTTTTGTATCAATTAAATTGGAACAGAAAGATGGGAAAGATACCTAATGTTTACGCATGTATGCATGCACATTGTCCACACAAACAATAGGTGTATCGTATCGAAAGCTCTTCCATTCCTGACACCCGCGACGTGACGGTGGCCCCGCTGGGCTCTAGGGGGTCGCCCCTTTGTCCGTCACACCGCCCCTCCCGCGCCCCCTGGCCGACTCCCCCCTCCGCCGCCGCCGCACCCACTCGAGTGGCGATCGCACGGTTGGCTGCCTCTGGCACCGATGTTGGATTCAATGTTTAATGTAGGGGTGTCACTCATTGTTGCAACTGTTCACTCCGGACTACTCGCCAGCACTTTATCTAATTGGGTTGGCTTTATTCTTTTCCCCTTTTTATGGCTTGTGATGTTGATGTTGCACGAGAGTTTCGTTTTTATGTAATGACTAATACGTTATTCAATATTTCCTTGTTCAGGAAATTATCACAAGTGAATTTTTATACAAAAGTAAAGTTAAATAAAAACACTCTAAATATAATTTATATCATTAACTTATTGAACCATTTAAACGGTTAGCTTTTATTCTTATTATTAACGTTATGTTCATTTAATGTAAAAAAACAAGTAAAAGTTAGAACTACAAACACATATTTAGTGTTTGTTATTTGTTGTTCTGTTTATTGTTGCAAATGCTAATTATGACTTAAAATAAGAAAATATGACCTCTCTGAGTGTAGCTTGTCTGCCGATTTGACGAATACAAATACAATACAATACACTTCATATTTTCATCTGTAAATATTATTTTTAAAGATATATTTATAATTCCGTTTGTAAATCATATTTACAAATAAAAAAAAGATTATTATTAAATATATAGATATGTGTGTACCCTAAATATATATATTAAATAAGTTTTATAAAACAGAGGAAATCTATGGACTTTATCCTATATTATGTCATATGCTATCGTAACTAACGTCCAATAGGGCTAATGCTGAGATTTATAGACGTTACTCGTACTTGGCTAAGCCAAAGTATGGCTTCCGACTGACAAATTTAACAGTCGGTGCATAAATTTTATGTCAAAACTGACAGTCAAAAGACATACTTTTATAGCTGCATACTAATATATTTATACAGCCAAGTACGAGTAACGTCTATGAATCTATGCATAAGTGTTTATCTGATAAATGTACAGCTACAATCATCGAGTGACCACTTTGCGACCTATGATCGTATTTACCTGGAATATTTTACCTAATTTTAACAACTGAGAATATTGCGTTTTCCTCACGGTCGCGGTTCATTTACCCGCGAAGTACCGAAACACGTAAGCGCACTCTCTTTCGGCCGCGTGGCGTGACGAAACAAAAACAGCGGCGATAAAAATCGTAGTGGCCGCAATTAAGAAAAAACCTGAATAGGCGGAAAACTTGTCCCATTCGTCACGGACACGGCTGACCGGGGGCCGGACGGTTGTTGCGGCGCGAATAAACGGAGTACGCTCGCTATTGGTCACGTTTAATGGCCGACGGGTTGATAGAATACAAATAAGTTCCGTGTAAAAAATACTCCACATACAATGCTTTGCTGCAGTGTTACTCAAAACCGTTGATTGCTATAATTTTATGTTTCAACACAAAGTGTACAAAATTGATAATAATTTTACATATTAAACATTTAGCAACATTTCATACCATTTGTCGAAAACCTATATTTTCCTAAAAAGCCAATGACAGCTGCCATGAACATTTATTTCTCTTTTGGTTCTTGCAGGCTGGTAGATTTTTTTTTATTATTCATTCTACCTCTTTTCTTCGTGTGTACTTACTCAATTCTATTATTCGTTGTTCGTTTGCGTATATTTTCTGCGTCACAAATTTCCAGACAACTTGTGCAAACAAGGTGTGCGCGCACATGAGCGATTAAGGGCGGTGGTGACCGCGCCAGCGGCGCGAACGGTTCCAACATAAATAATAGCTGCGAGTCGCGCGTGACAGATGGCGCCGGAACGGGTTCCACGCTCCATTAAGCGCACGTCGCTGAATATTATTATCAGTAATTACTTGCTATCAGAAGGCTGCGTGTAAATTACTCCACCGACAGCGTATTTACATTTTTTATTGCCGCTAGACCGAGTGCGTTGGTTGCTCATTATGTCTCGGCGATGCGGTGATCGCTTCGGTTCTTTTTTTGCTCTCCACGCTGGCTGTGTTCGATAATAGCTACCATATTTTATAGATGCGCGTTATAATGATGTTTTGTTCGTTAATTCATTAGACGGACTATTGTGGGATCGGTTTGCTACTCTTCCGGTTCTGACGCTGACAGCTCGGCTTAAACTTAAAGCGACTTTATGATGCTATAAAGTCTTAATAATATTCATAACATCTATTAGCGTCCATCTAACGAAACACTGTTTTTCATAATACTAGTAGCGTGACAAGTTACCACGGTAATAACATTTATTCATAATTCTATTATATTCCACCATCTATAGGACACAAAATGTACTTGTTTATTAATTTAACCCCGCGGCCGCCGCTCCCCAGCGTACTGCGCTCCGCGCGCACGAAACAGACGAACACGCGGTAGCCCTATTAAGTGTTAAAAACTCGTCAACCGTCGCCCGGGCGGAGGGTCGCGGGGACCCGGGCGTAAAATCAACAGATTACCCCTAGTCAAATTAAAGCACCCCGCCGCGCCATTGTCGTGAATCTAATACACTAACTAACTACCCCCTCCCTCGTCTCCCCTGCCGACCCCTCGCTCCACGACCCCCGGCGGCCCCTTTGTTTGTGTCCCCTTCCCCCGATTTGAAATTGAAAAGCTTTAGACGTCGCGGTATTCATACATGAGCGGAGATTTTTGGAGTTTAATGATTTTAAGTGTTTGATGATTTTGGGTCGCCAGTGAAAGGATGGATTCGAATGGAAAGATTCATAATATGGAGGGGTCCTGCACGATGTGTGCTTAGATAGGTCGGTGTGTTCGTGTTGTTATGAAGTATTACATTAAATATTGGCAACAATAATGTTCGTGAATACATAAACCTATTGACGACTTTAAGTTGAATACGATAGCGATACGAGAATACATAACGTAATTAAAACTACAAAATTAAAAACCTTTTGACACTTAAACTTAAGATGGAGTTGTAAAACTAAGTAGCGACCAGCAGCGAACGCTCCAAGTGTGCATTAGTGCAAAACACCGCATTTCAGCAGAGGTGGCGGCGGCGGCGGTGGAGTTGACAAATTCAACCCCCCGGGAAACAAGGGGGTAAACGGTGCGGGGGCGATGCTTCCACTCACCCCTCACTACCTAATATAAACCCACCACTACCTCACTACCGCTCTACACGAAAAACACCAGCGACCCTCTCGTCGGACTGCGGCGTTTTATGTTCGACGTGAAAACTCTAAATAAAATGCTTTCGTTTTATACTTCGTTTCATATTTATGCTATTAAGAATCTGTTGAGCTTTGTGCGTAAGTGCATACATACTTTTATTTACGTATCTTGTAAAATATATGCTAAGTTTTTATTTATAATATCCCTTTTGACTGTCAAACTGACACAAATGTCAGTATATAAAGTTCTTTGACTGGCAACGGACAGCTGTGTCACCTGTCACTTTGACGTTACATTCTGATGTGAGGCGTTTTTTATGATTTATGTTCTTTATTTGCATAGATCCAACTAGGTTTGGTGCAAAGTTACACCAAAAAATCTGAAATCGTATACTCCAAAAAAGTATGGTGTTACTATAGTTGTCGGGCAAAAAATAGTTGAAATCTTGAGTAGAAGGCAAACAGAAAAATACGCTGACTGCCAGCCACTAAACCGCGTGCCAGCTAAAAGGTTCAATGGAATACAATGGATACACATTAACTGTGTTACGAGGACGCATGGAATTTTAGGTGTGATCATACCACTAATATGCTGCTGCCTACACACATTCTACCAGCTTAAAAATATTTACTTAATAGTTATTTTCATCATCACGATCAAAACAATATTATCTATGCTATTTGATAAAATATAAACACAAACGTACCTGTTTGTGCATTTCCACGTTGAGCCCGTAAGACATTTCGTAGTACTGAAACATAAAAGCAAAGCTTAAATGCAATCACAACAAACCGTTCCAACGGACACGTTACAATTTGCTAAAAGAAATTCATTGAAAAAGAAACGTTTAATGTTTTATTTTCGAACCAACAGCGATCGGTCTAAATCGAGCGTCAGGATGAAAACATCAAACAGATTTAGCGTGGGTGGACCTTTAAAGTGACGCGGGTTGTGAAACTTGGCTGGCGGCTAAACGACAGCAGTGACAACATGAATAGTTAGAGCGCGGCCATCAACGAACTAGCGGGGGAATGTTTTAAAATGATTAAATCGTAATGTAATGTCGCTATTATGGCGAGCTGCCAAGATGGCGCCCTATGCGTGGAGCGCGTTCGTTTTAATAATAGCTCCAATTTGTATGCGCCTTCATTGATGTTGGTTCGAAACAAAAAATACATGGGCCAGAGAAATATATTGTAGTTTCCTATTTGCAAACAAAATCACTGCAGATCAAAGTAAAGAAAAATAATTTGAGCAAGTGGAAAAACTGCACAACTGGACAATTTTTTATCTAAATAATAAATGGGAAGCGATTGGCACGATAGCATCTAATTGGTTTTGTTTTATGCGTCTGAAGTCCATTCAAAAGGTACTTCCTTTAAAAGTATGCTTCTCTTTAATATTTAAGGAGGTATAGGTGAAGACTAGTTGACAAGCAAATTATCAGTACAGTCGCTGTTATAATTATCTTACCATAACATAGTGCCTCTGCATCTCCGTCTTCTCTTGCACCAGTTTCTCGCATTCCAGCTTCAAGCTGCGTCACAGCGACGGACACAAAGCGCATGCCACACCACAAGCACAACACAGAAGCGGTCCACAGTGCGCAAGCACGGGTTAAGTTGGTTAATGGCGTCGCGCGAGTTATTTTGACAGCGGACGCACAGGTGACGGCGCGGCGAGGCGTGCAGCGTGCGCATGCAAGCGGTGGTGGTGAGGTTATAAAACAAAAGAGAAATCAAAATATTAGTAATGCAGTGGGTACGAATGTTTGAGTTCAAAGACGCATACATCCACTGAGAATAGATATTGTTTATTTGCTACAAGATTGGACAAAACTTTAAAAAAAGATAAAATTGCTTGCGAAGACTTTATAGTTAAAATATGCATTCCATAAAAAAATATAAGAAAACTGAGCGCATTGTCTTGACTTTGAGTCAGTTTCTGATTTTTGTTCTGACGTGAGATTTATTCTCCTGTCATCCGATAGTGAAAAAAATTTAAACAAGTGCACTATTTCCCGTGGTATGTATGCTTCTTAATGTGGATAAATAAAGATGTTAAGAAATGGGATAGATTCACCGCGAACGGTGACGACTGGAGGGTTAAATTGTGGTGGCACTATTAATCTATCAAGACCGGTCTGGTATACCGGTGAAGATGTCACAAGAGGGTTAAAGATGTGTTTTATTTCTCGTCGACTTAATTATGCGGCGAGTCTAAACCGGATATTCGTTAATTTACTGCCTCGAAAGAACATTAGCTTACGTCCTGTCAATTTGTCTTACAGAATAATACAAGAAACGAATGGTGAAAAAAACCCTTTTGTTTTGCGACAGGAGATATTTTTTTGTTCGCCGTTTGTTCGCTAAGGTTCGTTGGCTTCCCTGAAGCATTGATATTGTAAAAAAAAATACATTACTGTATTCGCAGGTGCTAAGCATAAAACAATTATTTGATATTTTCAATTCAATTTGTAATTTAGAAATTAGGACAAATTGGATAATCATTTTGTTTGGATCTTAGACGTTTTTAAATGGCAATCTAATTTATGCGAATTTAGTTTAGTATTATTGGTTACTTACATTACAATTATTATTTGTTTGTTTCGTTTTGGAAAATGTTTACTTATTTACTGAAATGTTTTTATTTATTTCAGATTTTTCAATCCTCAGATAGTACGTATCGGACTGATAGTACAAATTAACATCTGTCAAAAGACGGATAGTTATTACCGGAGAGTTATACAATTATCTGACTGTAATTTTACATAAATAAAAATATGTACTTACTATAACGAATGGATGAGCAGAGGCGTAAATAAATCCGTCGAATAGTTATTTGGCTGATTATCAGACTATTGAAAAATCGGCTCTAAATAAAATTCTAAACTATTAATTTATTAATTTGTATTGATAACATCATCAGTAATTTTTTAATCCAAAATATCCTCTTTATTTCAGACCGATGCGAAAAAAGACAGGCATTGATTTGTTTTGACATATTTTAAAATAAAATAAATATAATTAAAATGACATGAAAGTGAATAATGATGGATGTGTATTGATGATGCCAATGTTAGATAGGGATCCAGCTCCCACTACAACCGAGTACACAGAATTGCTACAAGCGTATACTTTCAGATTTTAACCGTAAATCGTGCTCGACAGACATCCAAACAAGCAGAGATGCACGACTCACCATTACATAATGCCTTTGGATTTCTATCTTTTCACTGGCTAGCTTTTCACATTCTAACTTCAGGCTGAAAAGAAATACACACGAATGTAGGTCGGTGGCTCCAGTCTAGGCAAACACACGCTAATATCAGTGAGTAAACAGTATTATATGGAAATATGTTAATTGGATAGGATATTATAGTTATTTTAACTTTTTGTTAATTTATACAATTCAACTAGGTGCTAGCTAATGTTGTTTTAAAATCCGTAAGTAAAAGTAGGCACTGAATGAATAAATGTATATAAAAAAGAACGCAGTTATTTTAATTATGTATATCTGCGTCATTGCCAGCGACATTTAAGAGATAATAATCTACATAATTTTAAACAAATGAAACGTACATAAAGATTATTTATATTCTCGAATGCTTAACAATTTGGAATTTCAAGAATAATTAATAGTAGGGAAGAATTAAGAATTGTTCGGATAGCAATTTGGAATAATTTAGATATTAAGATAAGGTATTAAGATAGATAGGTAAAAATTCGCTGCATAAGCATAGGAGAGATAGGAATGGAGGATAAATGTATAATGTTGATGAGAATAGAGTTCGTAGTAGCAATGGTAAGCGTAACCAATTGGACATTGTAATAAGAGGACAACGTATTATTTCTAAGTAAAAAAATATGCTTGGAATATGCTGGAAAAAAAATAGCACTGAAAGATTAGTTGGCAAGAAATTATTCAACTGAAAATATTTTACGATTTGAAAAGGCAAAAATTTAAGATTGAACAATTTGGAGAATGAACAGTTGAAGATTCTAGATATGTAGTAAGTACTGTTGGAGACGGTAATGGTAAATAAATTAACGGTTCAAGATTTGATTGTTGAAGAATATAAGAACGGAGATTATACCTTTAGGTGAATAATATATCTTTGAATGTTTTATTAAACATAGGAGAATTTATTTTAAGGTTGAAGAAATAAAGAGTTGGAGTTTGAACAGTTTACAATCAACAATTAGCAAGGGTGAAAAATGAATATTGGAAAACTTTATTATTGAATATTGTAAGGTTGAACATAAAGAGTTGTAATTTGAACGGGAGAAGATTGTGCGAACGGATAATTTATATTTAACCATAGTGAGTGTAAACGATGGATATTTTGAACCTGAACGATGAAAGATTGTAAGATTAATTGTAGGATTGAATAATCAAGGGTGGAGAGCGACTGTACTAACGGAGATTGTACGCTGAATTGTAAGGTTCAAGATGTAAAGGTTGGATACAGAAACTGTAGTGACGGAGATTGTACGCCGAATTGGAAGTTTCTTGAATCAAGTGAAATCGAACGATTGAAGAAAGGTATTGAGGGAAAGATTTTTCGGAAGGGGAGAGTAAGGATGAAGGATGTTCGTTAGCGTGGAGGTACTGACTTGTGGTACTGCGCCTGCAGAAAGTTGAACTCCTCCTTGATGCGGTCGCAGGAGTCACCAACCGTGAACTTGATCTGTTGTCCCGGCTGCGGCGGGCCCTGCCGGCAAACAACGTTCCGCCTTATTCTCGTGCACAAAAGGCTCACTGCATTTATTTTGTTCAGTAGATAGAGTAGACATCTACTAAGCAATGGGACGGGGAAGGTCGCAGAAAATATCAATTTAGTTGAAAAATGCCAGATATTTAGTCAGGATACAGAAATGATATTAACATTTTTTTTACTATCTTGTCTTGAAAAACATTAGGATTACGCTGCCGAAATGTATGTAGTGACCGTTGCCACATCTGTATGTATCTATGTAAATACACATATATTCATATGTATAGGCGTAGGTTGGGTGCTGGAGGATCTAAGTAGGACTATGACCTACACGAATGTATGAATTGTACAGGATTAGTCCTACGGACACAGAGGCTTCTGTGGCTCTCTATGATAGCTGTCCATGATCATTTCAAGATATCATGTCTATGTATCGTGCTTGCTTGAGAGTACAGAATTCAGTCCCTTGCGGGTTACAATAATTCCAATAGTGTTCACATCCCAATGAATTACCCAAACTTTACCTAAAACATAATCAATATTTTAATAAAGGACAAATCGGCCTTTTGCGTTATTTTCATAGCCGGCTCAACATACACGGATACGAAATGAAGCGATTTCTCGCTTATAATTAATACCCGCTTTACGATTTAATTTCAAATAAATTTCCGCAAGAACCCCGGCCGCCGGAGAGCGGCCCGTTAACAGATTGGTAAATAGATCAGCGGTTTATTAAATAAAGAAACATCTCGAGCCCGAGCGAGACGGGAGATTAAAATAAATAAAGCCGAGATTAGACTGGTTAGCAGGAGTCTCCCACGCGACGCGACGCGACGCATATAGACGGACGGCCGGACGGATTAGTGGCGACGGAGCGGTTGGATGTTGTGTTAGGTACTGTCACGTAGTGGATTTTTGGTAAGCCACTACAGTGTTCATAGCTCCTTGGCCAAGGCTAATCCAATCGCCTTGCTCCCTCCGTGGTTTTACCTAATTAAAATCTTCCTTACCCTCAGAAAAAAAGAGAAACGAAAATGATAATTTCGTAGTGCGGCGACCATTTTGGGTCGCCCACTTTACCAGCAGCCTTCGCAAAGAGCGCACCTCTACAAACCGCGGTCCACTTACCGGTAACCCAACTTCAATTTAATACCTTTTAGCGACTGCTCACAGCCCTGTTCATTTAATTAAACTCATTTCCTCCTTGGTCGCTATTGACCTGGCTTTATTTTAGCTCCTCAAGCACCCTGTAACCATTTTACGGCGCCCACGCCCCATTTTATCGTGAGCGCCCGTCTAAGTGTTTCGAAATTGACTTCAGCGGTTCCTGCGGGGCTCTTCTTGCGAGCCCCTAAATGTAACGACTGACCGCGTGAGGCACGGCTCGCGAGGGGTCGCCGTCGCCGACAGCGACGCGGCGAGGTAGCCGAGCACGCTGGCCGGCCATCCGCGCAGCCGCGCCGATGCGCCCCGCGCCGAGCAGCGCTGAGCCACGCCGCCACGCCGTCGGCCGGCGTTGACGACGCGGCCGACACGCCGGCGCCGCTGCTCTGAGCCGACGTCCCGCGCGCCGCACCGCACGCGCGTGCACCCACCATGCTGCGCACCGACGTGGTCCACCACTGAGTGAACCAACCACCAAGTTTTTCTACCCTTAACGGAGGCCTCAACGACAGACTTTCTAACTGCAAACCATTTACGTACCGCTTGAGCATTTTGTTGTTTAGTTTTCTTTGTAATAAATGTCCACCTTTATTCTCACTAAAATTGGTCGTATTCTTTTTCCCCGTCCCTGGTAGTGCTTGGCTCGGCTACCCCCTAAGGGTACACCGATTCTACGTTTAATTTGGAGTGGTGGCGCGTGATGACGCGGACGGAGCCGCCGCAAAAGCGAGGGTTCCGGCCGAACGTCACAGTACGTCGTCGGGTGCATCTAGCCTTTTTTAGGGTTCCGTACCCAAAGGGTGAAAACGGAACCCTATTACTAAGCCTCCGCTGTCCGTCCGTCCGTCCTCCGTTACAGGGCTGTATCTCATGAACCGTAATAGGTAGGACAGCTAAAATTTTCCCAGAGTGTGTATTTATTTTGCCGCTATAACAGCAAATACATTAAATAAAAAAAATATAAAAATTAAAATGGGGGTCCCATACAAAAAACCAGATTTTTTTATGTTAAATCTTGTACGATGGTACGGAACCCTTTGTATGCGAGTCCGACCCGGACTTGGCCGGTTTTTTATCGAACTGGACATACCACCCCTTAAGAGTGTTGTTCTTATGAAGGTATTACTACACTCGACGATCGTGTTCGATAAACTATCGGTTTGCATTTTTAAGCTTTCTTAATAAGCACTTTAATGGTTATCAAAAAAAAATTGGCATGGGACCATATTATGATTTTTACTATAGTTGTAATTCACACTTTGACGCGCGTTAACTCCTTAAAGTGATTTAGATTTACATGGAAATAGTTTTTATTTTGGGCTAAACGATTACACTAATTAAAAAATTTGCGATTCTCAGTAAATCAACGACGAATTCTTTCCGAATCGCTCATGCATTAATTAATTGTAATTAATGTATAGTCTAAAGAAAAAATATTTCCAAGCGTCAAACTAGAGAATCGATTAGTCAATATAGTGAACTTAAGGCGCTAGGACTGGCCAACTACTCGCGCCATACAAATGCACTTTTTAACAAATGTAATAATATGTAGTGAAACGCTTCAGAAAATCCAAATAGAACTCCAGACTGATAATGGATTGTTAATATTTTTTGATTCCATCATTTATTTAAATAATAATAAAAATAAAAAAGGTAGATTTTTCTCATTAGAAATCTGAAAGTACCTAATTCGATTAATAGATATAAGCAAAAACAGCATATATGCATAAACAAAACATTCCATTTGCTATTAGATTTCTACATTTAGTCAAAAAAGTTCGGAAATGGACACCGTTTCCGCAATGTATTTTGTATAGAAAAAGGTAACATACATTAACGAAAATAGGTTGATTAATAGACAAGGAATCATACATTGTAAGAATGACACTTATAATCGTCAGACTTAGTTAGTTAACTTGGGGTGCCTCGTCTAACTTTGCGATTTGGCTAGTACCAGGGCCTTAAAATAAAACAGCCTCACCGCTTATTATTTAGGAGTTAACGCGCGTCAAAGTTTATTAAATGAGTTTAAGGCTTTTTAAATGAGACCAACTATTATTAATCTAAACTATAAAATTAACCATGCGACTTTTTTTTCAATAAACTTGTTGTCATAACAGTATCTATTAAGAACACTAACAATATAAGACTATAGCTTATCGGATAAGCTCGTTAAGGGTCATATGTCCCCTTAAAATATGTGACCGCAGGTGTACTGTAGGTCGGAAAGTATTGTTTTTAAAGTAAATAATGAGACGGACCGAAGTAAACACTTTCGCTTGAAGCAACGACACGTTGGCTTTGTAATAAATGATGTACAAAAATAAATTATCTAGACAACATTGTTTACAAACTTCAATTAATCAACTACAAATTCAAAACCTATCAAATACCTGAATAATAGTAATATCGTAATCAAGTTCTGGACTATCTTCTGTTAATTTCAGTTAATTCGAGCAAACGAATCGAATATTGAGGAAATTAAAAACATAAATTAGTAGGTAATTATATAGAATAGATATGTAGCTACAAATTTAACACTTTAGCCGTTCAGCATCACGCACCAATTGAAAAATTAAAAGCTCCAAACCCATTTATCTTCGTTTCCTCGCAACAAACATTCATATCACGAACCTAAAATTACGGCCCGCGTATTACCATAATACAAATTACACCTTAATGACCATAATTCGGAGCAAACACGAGAAAAAGGAGCGGACCCATAAAGGCGGCGACCGCTCGCCTCTTAACACAAATAAAATAATGTGAACACGCCGGCGCATACGGCGAACGAAAAAAAAAAAACCGAAAACGTCCATAATAAGAAGCCCCGAAATAAAAATGAACCGCTGCGCCCGGCGGCGGCAAAAAATAAATAACTCGGAACGTTTCGAGGAAGAAAAAAAAGTTTGAAAGGAAACAAAAGCGGCGTATAAATAAAGCGTAAAAGGAGCACGACGAGTGAGCATCGGCGTGTAGGCGATGTAAATGTACGAGACAATCGCGGTGGCCGGGGGAAAGAACGCCGACAGCTCGGAATTAACCTGTAGGCCAATTCTGAGAGTTCCGAGTAGATGTATCAGGTGTGATCTCAGGAGTGCAATTCTTTAGGCATTCTGAGCCTGCAGTCCCAGTTGTCACCTAAATTGGCGTTTACGTCAAACCGATCGACTGGCGTTTTCAATCGTATGGAGAAATTAAAGAGCGCGCGCAGTGGGCGTTAAGCGAACTAACATTTGCGAGTCCGAGTTTGATTTGACAGCTTACACAACAATGTCGTAAATTACATGACGTTGCCGTTTACGCCGACCCCGCGTTTTCATGCAAATCTGAAGTCAGAGTTTGACTTTGACAGCTTGAAGAAGTAAAACCACAGAATATCTAGTAAAAAGTTTTTACGGTAGTTTGACGTTTTTACGGAAAACGCCAGTCGATCGATTTGCCGTAAACACCAATTTTGGTGACAACTGTGACTACAGGGTCTGGTAATCGATCTCAGCGCCACACTGAATTAGCGGTACGATATGATACATTTTCATGTCTTTCCGAATTCAGCGCGATCCGTAAATGCACCCAATAGGTCTGCAGTTATTTACTGATTCAGTGAGGATACAGGAGTGTGTATTTCGTATGTAAATTAATAAGCGCAAGAATTGGCCTCCCGCGCAGCGCTACGCTGCTGCTGGGCGGAAATGTTCTCGCGGAGACACTACACGACCGCGATCGCGGTTGGTGTTGTGGCCTTTGAAGACGTTTTTGTGTTTTACATTCGGAACTCGATTGTGAAAGATATACAATACATTAGGAAGTTTACTGTAACATAAATATTGTTCCCCGGTATTATCGATTGAAAGAAAGACAGGTGGTATGGCGACGACAATTGAGAAGGGCTAAACAGTAGACTTCTCTGCAACTGTCGTGCCCCACCCGACCCTTTCTCGACAGTCCGTCTAGGGCTTTCTATCATCTTTTTTTTTTATGTGACTGGACATGGATGGCTAATACCACACCTTCTGTCATGGTATTAGCCCAACACACCACATGGGAACTAGGTGCCATGCCAGGACCTTCCTTATATTGCACGGCTACATTGAACTGGATGGAAAACACGGACAATTTTAATTGCCGCTTCGACCATCGTTCATCCAATGCGATGGTACCAACCCGGGCGGGATGAACCCTACCACCTAGTAAGTAAGGAAGGGGGCCTACAGTTTAACGTGGAATCCGAACCACGGCCAGCCTCTCCTTACGGTCGAATGGTCACCCATCCAAGACCAGACCGGACCCAGCGTTGCTTAACTTCGGAGAGCGATCGCCCAAGTGTCGCGCCACTGGGCCAATGAGGCTGACAAACTACTACTTACTTCAATACTTCTTACCCCTGTGTGATGGTGTGTTTGAAAGGTATCCTTTCTACGACAGCGATCTTCATACCCTTTATCACGTTGCTAAAGTTGAATTGTTTATTTAATACTGGGAGTTATTTCTTTCATATCACCGTTTTTAAAGAATAAACCACTATTAGTTATTCTGTGACTAAACTTAGTCCTCTTCCTTTTCCCTCCTTACCTTCGAAATTATTTAAGCACAAACCGTAATGTTTGTCATCACAATTTGCCTGCCTGGTCTGGTCTCAATTTTTTTTCTTTTTATTTCTTTCGTTCTTTTGCTAATGGTGGCGAGGGTTTTTGTAAAAGGTTTGTAAAAGAGACGTATATATAGGTTCTCAAAAAGAAATAGTATGTGTATTGTTCGTATTTTTCTCCATATACCTAATACTGAAACTAATAATACTGTAACTAAGGGGTTCATTAATAAACCCAAATCAACCTCGGAATAGTTACACGAGGTTTTGTCTTTTGCATTGACATGCAGTTTTAAAGTCGATCGAAAGGGACAAATCATGCGATTAGTTCAGTGACCGAATTGCGCGGATCTCTGAGCACGCATTGCCGAGTTCGCGCGACCGTAAGTATGGTTTTGTTTTTCGTGGCGAGCTGTCACAATTAGTTTCACGAACTGAAGAGAGGTTGGATTTTGTTAGTAGGTCAACGACACGTGTTTTCGGTGCTAGGAGCCTATTTAGAATAGCCTACATGTCGTGAAGGGCCTTGTGAGTGCAAAGTGCATCGAGAACGCGTATAGTGCAACGAGTGTTGCGTGCGACCAGCCGCGCTTCAGCCAGCTGACACCGGGAGAAGAGACGCCGCGTGTCAAGCCAAGGTTAGGTGGGTTCCTATCCCTTCCCTGACCCATATACTCACGCCCTTCGGCAGCTCGCGTGCAGCGCCGCATTTCGTCGGGGTAAGCTACCGCCTTTTAAAACAACATGGTATGACAATTCCGAGGTTGATCTGGGTTTATTAGTGCACTAGGTCATAAAATCCATGCCCGCGATCAATCAATGAGCTGAGGTCGAACCGAATATGGGTTTGACCGGTAATGGCCACGTCCACAATGGACTGCCACGCGTTCGCCTCGCCGGCTGCGGGGGAAGCGCGGGTGCGAGGTGCGGGGCGCGGGTCGGGGGGAGCGGGGAGATGTCGCTCGTGTCCCCCCGCACTCCCCGCGCGCCCCTCCCTTCCGACCCGAGCCGCTGTGCGCGCGCCTTTATCTCGTCCACTTCCACGTTACTTCGTTACAATCGCACGCAATGACGCAATAAAAGCAAAGTGTACGCGTGCACCGCGCATGGCGCGCGCGGCGCGTCGAGACGACGCGACACTACGCTTCTTCACGTTCCGACTTCACGCCTACTTACGCGCTAACGCGCACTAATTAATGGCCGGGAAACATTTCTGAGAATGCGCGATTGCACTTTAGAAAGCAAAAGCTGTGATAATACCATAATCTATCTACCAGCGGTGCCCTACCATGTCTGCCTACCGCGTAGGCGAAGTGGCATAATATTATATGTATATGTATACATGTACATACATATATTGTATAATTTTGGTTATGGCGTTTTCGTACGAAACAGCACGCAGCAGGATAACGTATTTCCAAGCAAACAGCTTTTTTTTCGTTTCCCATTCGAGCTATTCGTACTGTACTGACTTTGAAAGAAAAGTTAAACCGGAAACAGTTCCAGTGATCCCCAAAACATGCTCTACGTCGCCGTACTCACACAATCCCCACACATAATTCCCACGGGGCCGTGGATAAATCGATCGCGCCGAACGATCGAAACCAATGCCATTAATAATACATTTCAGCTCCAATGCATCGACGATAATACGCAAGTATAATCCACGGAAAAAAAGCACGAAGGAACCGAACCCCAGGGCAAAAACGTACAAAATAATATCCCCATAAATTATCACCGAAAAGGTCAAATTAAAATACAATGAACGCTTTTTGAGTGGCACTATTGTGCTCCGCTAAACTGAACAAAAAAAAAGAGAGAAAAAGAAACAAACGCTTTAAACGGATATTCGAAAAAAGAATATACGTGTTCTTATTTTGAATTATTGAATGCGTCAGCCGCTCTACCTGTACCCGCGGCGAACGTTTTTTTCCCGTCCGAGAAATTCTCCGCATTTCTATGGTCCGATCTCTCGCTTCAATGGACCGGGCATCTGCTGTTTATACAAGGAGCATCTTCACAAACGCACTCGGACAAATTATTTTGGTCTGTATTTTTGGCACCGAATTATAACTAGTAAAGGGCTACGAGACAACGTAAGATATGGTGAAAATTATGAATGTAATTCATTGGTTAACAGGGTGTAAAGCAAAGACACTCAAAATACACAGGAATGGCTTGTTAAAGACGTTCTAATGTTTATATAAAAGCTGGTAACTGGCAGGTTGTCAAGATGAGGCACACGAAACTATAAGGCCCGATTAGGAGACGTCGAAGATAATTAATGCACGTATTGTCCAAGTGACATGTTAAATAATACGAAGACGTCGATTTTAAGTTCATGTCATTTCGTGCACTCGGCCCTAAGGAACTCAAAATCGACAGCGACAGTCTACGCCCAGCTTTGGGCAACAGCCGGACTCCAACCGCCGGAAGCCACCGAAACTGGGCATTGAACCCAGCCCACGCCGACCCGGCTCGACCGAGCCACACATCGCCACCGTGGCTCGGCGCGCTAATTAACATGTTCCACCCACTGAATAAGTAATGTTTGTTTCCTGTTGTTCCGCTAGCGCCGATAATAACGTGCACCTATTACCGCATTACGCTCACGGGCACGGTCCGACCGCCACCGCTACCGCCCCCGCCTCCCCGCCGCCCCCGCCGAGGTCGCCTGCCGCGGCCGGCCGCGAAGAGACGCGATATGAATTATTTACAGATAATGTATGTGCTTACGAGCTGAAGTACCCGGCTTCGCTCGGGCCAATCTCGTTTTGGTCATTCAGCCGAGCGGAGCCTAAATTCGGACTATTACAAACATCTGGCAATTAAAATGTGTGCAATGTATCGTCTGATAATGCAGTTTTATACGAATGTATTTGTAGTTCGATATTATTGGCTATAATGGCGCCCGCATAAAAGGTAGGTATACTGTTTTTTAAACTTTTTAAAAGAAACAATCTTGCCATACATTATTTTAGTGTAACTCTAATAGTTTATGCAGCGCACGCCGAGGTAACTATCAGATGGCAAGATTATGTTCGACGTACTTGACTCTTAGTCACAGTTTATCTAATTTACACAATATATCAATAATGTATAGCCTATGTGTTATTCTAATGTATAAGCTATATTACTGTTAAGTTTCATCAAAATCCATTCAGTAGTTTTTGCGTGAAAAAGCAACAAACATCCATCCATACTTACAAACTTTCGCGTATATTATACTTCACTACGTATATTACATGGTAGTGAAGTGATGTCGAACGAAACGACGAGCTTTTGCTCAGCGAAGCTACGGGAGCTCTGTATAGTTCGGTCAATTATGAACTCTATTTCATATTTCGGTTTGTACAGCTCGTGCAGGGGCTGGAGGCCTTGCCTTTCATAGATTATGGGTTCAAATCCTCGCCCCGGTCATGTACCACTTTCGTTCTCTTTCTGAGCTGGATTTCGTTACGAATTTAAGCTGTTCCATGGATCGGAGCCCATGGGAAACTGTAGGTCCGCTTCCCCTACTAGTCGGTCAGTCAGTCAGTCAGCGTGTTTGCGTCCACTGCTGGACATACGCCTCTCCAATGTTCCTCCAGTCCTCCCGGCCCTCAGCGGAACGGAACCACTGCTTTCCGCCGACGCACTTGATGTCGTCGGCCCACCTGGCGGGTGTTCTTCCAACACTCCGTTTTCCTATCACGGCCGCCAGTGTAGGACACGGTTACTCCAACGGTCGTCGTCTTTTCGGCGGACGTGACCAGCCCACTGCCATTTGAGCTTAGCCACCCGGTGTCCAATATCGACTACTTTGGTACGTCGGCGGATTGCCTCGTTACGCACCATATCCCGCAGCGATATTCCCAGCATGGCTCGCTCTATTGCTCGCTGGGCAACTTTCAAGGGTTAAACTCGCCCGCATTGAATGAAGGCTTACCCTTTCACTCCCGCAGCGCTCCCGTAGTAAAAAATCCCGGAGACAGGACCGGAAGGTACATCCGGTGCTAGTCTGGAAAACTGTAGAAATGCAAAGGCTAGTAGTTGACTCGTAGTGGTATTAGCCAGCCATATTCGATTATTTTAGGGTAGGATGCAAACAAAACAGACACTTCAAATCCTGTACTGATTCAAGATTGATTCCATTTAGCTCAGTGTCCGATGTGTCCAGGTGGCCATTGACTTAGGTTAGGTTTATTTTTTAATGTTTCCGAAATATCTACGGGTGTCCACGCCTTGGTCATGCCATTCGGCGTGGGTACGTGAGTAGACATTTCGCGAAACGCGTGCTTATTTCTTAAGCAAATAATTGAACAAGTAAGCGGATATTTGACACTATTCCAATGCAAATAGTGTGTTTAATAAGCGCGCCAACCTTTTAGCGCTTTGGTTTCTTTTTGCTGACGCTAAGTGTCGGGTGGCCTACACCGGATGACAGGCGATGCAAAGTAGCATCAGCAGCGTTCAGGACGGCCCTTGGGGTCTTTCAAATGGGCTCTTATAGTTTACTAGTTGAGGTTCGGGTCAAATTCGTTTTGGACACTCACCCGGGTGGAGCCCCGATCAAATCTGTTGTTGTTGTTTTTTTTCGCGCCACCTACCGGGTCCAACAATAGCTAAAAACAATTCAGGTGCTCACATTTAAAAAAAACATCAATATCTGTCAAGATGTTTAGGAGAATCACGAATACATGCACACTGAGTTTTTTACAAAAAGATTGGCATCGTCTTGGCAGCTGTCAATGTACGAATGTTCATCAAAAAGAAAAAAACAAACCCCTATAGACTCATTTCTATACTCTCTAGTATATTACAAATTTCTTGCTATATATAGTGCGCGCTATCGAGAAGGTGATATCGCCTGTCAATAATATTGCATGCGTTTGACAGATGGTATCGAGAGCGCTTTCGATACCAACTGTCAAACGCATACAATATTTTTGACAGGTGATATCGCATTCTCAATAGCGCTTACTCGACAGGCTTGGTAGTAGGGGGGCGGGTCTTTCAAGACCATTTTTCTCACACTGAGAAAAAAGTAGGCTGTAAAAGTGACAAAAATCACGTTGTCAGAAAAAAATTGTTGAAGCATCAAAATAAGTTGTTACTATAACGAATCGAGCTTATTTCTCAGGACAGCTTTTATTTTGTCAATTGCTTTTTGTCATTGAAACAAAGTCGTATTTGTTACTGTAATAACTTTGGTCACTGTTTGTTAGTGTAACAAAGTGGAAGTTGCGAGCGCAACAATGCCTAGTATGTTTTGCTAGAATTACTTTGTTAGATTGTATATATGGTCGACAAAATAAAGGTTGTCGTTGCAACCAATTCACTATGACGGCTCTCCAGGGTTAAAGTTTCTTTGTTGGGCCAACAATATTTTTTTCTCAGTGCAGGAACGCGTGAAGCCTACCAATAATAAAAAGGAAAGTGGTATCACAACGGCATTTTAAAAATTATCAACGAAACGAATAAGTGAGACCGCGACTTTAGTGTGTCATCTGTGTCTATCTATTGTCTCACTTTCTTGCAGCGGGAAGGGACAACACACGAATCAATAAACGGATGGTCGGTCGTTGAGCCACAGAGTAGCGTTGTATCCGCCGCCGCGTGGGCGAGCGCACAATGGCGTTCCGAAATCGATCACTCGCGAGCGAGGAGGCCAGCGCGCGGTTATGAGCCATTGTTATCCGTTGCGCGAGCCATTCGGTGCGTCGCGACGGAGGTAACGCCGATTGCCTCCGTAATTGGCGATACGCGACGCATTTGTGTATTCCGAAGTGAGCGTCGTCACACCTCCGACACTCCGAATTTCCTATGAAAAACCGGCCGCGCGGCAAAAACGACTCGCGCACGCTAGACGTGGTTGTGCGGCGCGTTGCGTGCAGGTTTGGCAATCGTCTTAACAATAACGGCGCAGCGGCTACATAGTTTTTGCCATACAACGGCCAAATTTTGGGAGCGACGTTTTTCAATTCAATTTTCAAGGACAAGCGGAGCGTGTCGCGTCGCTTCTTTTACCCATATTCATTATATGGAGTCGTCATGATGAAAAGTCTCGAATTGGTAACATACGACGCGCCCTTGTACTCGTAGAACAAACACGAGAAGTTCTGACATGAGTAGCTCATTCTGTACAAAAATATGCTTCTATTTTTTTGCAAATCATTGACACATACATGCCACATAGCACGCCGGTATAGTCGCATTCAAAAGTCCAGTAGCACATTCCAGCGCGTTTGCTATGAAGCGCTCGCACCGCGCGGAGGTGGAGCGGGGAGGGGGGGATGGCACCGCCCGCGCGGCTTGCGGTAGGACGCGCCCCCCCCCCCGCCCGCAGACCAGTCGGCGGGGGAGGGGGCACGCCACATGTGCAAAACAAACCCGACCGCAGGGTGCTACTCATAGATAAAACCGGCCAAGTGCGAGTCGGACTCGCACATGAAGGGTTCCGTACCATCGGACAAGATGTAAAACAAAAAATCACGTTTTTTGTATGGGACCCCCCTTTAATTTTAACTATTTTTTTATTTTACCTATTTGTTGTTATAGCGGCAAAATAAATACACACTCTGTGAAAATTTCAGATGCCTACCTATTACGGATCATGAGATACAGCCCTGTGACAGACGGACGGACGGACGGACGGACAGCGGAGGCTTAGTAATAGGGTTCCGTTGGCACCCTTTGGGTACGGAACCCTAAAAAGGGTGCTACTGGACTTATAGTCGTCGATGATGCATGGTGTGACCTAGCGTTCCATCCGGCTTCCGTGTTACCAATACATCCAGAACCGCCAATTTATTCTCTATTTCCGTGTTGAAATATATCCATGGGTGTATGCCACACTGACGTATTAGGGAAAACAGTCCAGATGTGTTCTTCCACTGTTCATGATGGCAATCGGAGGGGTGTGCCGCCATCTCCAGCGGTCTCTAGCAGTCCTCCAGAAGATATTTGCCACCGCCACCGACGCGATTAGAGACTCCATAGCAACACCGTCGAGTTGCAGGTAGTAATTCCCCTGCCACAAAAAACATTTTGACGTAACAGTGTTCCATGAGCATCGTGTACCCAGTCGAGATAGTTTGGACTAGCTTGTTTTCAATTTTGTTTAGAGTATATCAGACAGAGGCACAATTGGGATTCTCCATCGGAGCCCACCATAAGGTCGTCGGGCTCTAGTTTTTTTTTCTCAATTTCTTGCACAAAATGACTGGAATCTGGCCTTCAGGTATGAATAAGTCCTTCCCACGAGCGTTTGCAGCATTTGTGGAAAGGTATTTCGACAAAAGATAGATCGGATATTGCATTTGGCTGACAATGGCCCTGAGTGGTATTCCCTCTTTATGGATTTTGGGCAGTCAGTTGAATTTTGGTGGCTGTGTATTGTGCGCACACAGCGCTTTCATACACCCAGATCTTGACTGTTAATCAGAGCAGCAGTCTTTCTGGTTACTTTTGCGGTTGGATCCCAGATCTTGACTGTTAATCAGAGCAGCAGTCTTTCTGGTTACTCTTGCGGTTGGATCCCAGATCTTGACTGTTAATCAGAGCAGCAGTCTTTTTGGTTACTCTTGCGGTTGGATCCCAGATCTTGATTGTTCATCAGAGCAGCAGTCTTTCTGGTTACTCTTGCGGTTGGATCCCAGATCTTGACTGTTAATCAGAGCAGCAGTCTTTTTGGTTACTCTTGCGGTTGGATCCCAGATCTTGACTGTTCATCAGAGCAGCAGTCTTTCTGGTTACTTTTGCGGTTGGATCCCAGATCTTGACTGTTCATCAGAGCAGCAGTCTTTCTGGTTACTTTTGCGGTTGGATCCCAGATCTCGACTGTTAATCAGAACTGCAGTCTTTCTGGTTACTCTTGCGGTTGGATCCCAGATCTTGACTGTTAATCAGAGCAGCAGTCTTTCTGGTTACTCTTGCGGTTGAATTATAGCTTACCCTCCACTCCTCCACTATCACGCATTCCTCGGATGTTTCCATTGTAATCGTCGACAAGACTACAGTAAAATTTCCTTTGTCGGCCGGGAGCACCGTCAAGCTTATCCTCCCGCAGCTCTTCCAGTGCTCTTCTCTCCGCTCCTGCGATGTTGGTTTCTGGGCTTGGCCCAGCTTGTTGGAGCTTAGCCTGAGCGGCTCGTAGCCTAGTGGCGCGGGGACTGGCCTAGCGTACCAGAGGCCCGGTATCAATACCAACTTGCACCACTGTCTTTCTCTTTCAGAGTTCGATAAGTGCATTTCGTCACGAATGCGAGCTGCTCCATGGTTCGGAATCCATGTAAAACTGTAGGTCCCCTTCCCCTACTAGGTGGTAGGGTTTAAGCCCGCCCGGGTTGGTACCATCGCATTGGATGAAAAGATGGTCGAAGCGGCAATGAAAAATTGTCCGTGTTTTCCATCCAGTTCAATGTAGCCGTGCTCATAAACGGAAGGTCCTGGCGTGGCACCTAATTCCTTCGGGAATGTGGTGTATTGGGCTAATATCATAACGGTAGTTGTGTGGTATTAGCCATCCATGTCAGGGCGCATAAAAAAAAAAAAAAAGAATAATGAACGGAGCATTTTGAGGGCGTCGTTCAGCGTCCTCCCTCGGGATGCGATTTCGTGAAATAGCCCCCTCGACTTCGGTTTCGGGGCAATCTCGGTTAGTCTCTTCTTAACCACAGATATAGTTTACGGCGTCAGCGCAGCACCAGAAAAGTTTACAACGTAATGTTTACGCAATAGTTACAATATAACGGCTTTTACAAAAGAAAATATTGTAACTTTGTTTAATATTGTTTGAGCAACTTTGTTCGGTAAGGTTTTTTAAACTCTTTGTATTGACGGGTTTCTGCTTCTTACGCTCTTTGTACTGTTTACAAATTTGTTTTGTTTAGCAATAAGCTGCATTCAGATCTAAAAGCCTCATTCAGATTGGGCGGATTAACTTCAATACGCCGGACTAAACAGGTTCTTGTATGGTTAGTCCGCTGCTAATCTCGTACTAAGTTTTGACAGGTGCTCTCTGAATACGAAAGTAGGTATTTATTTCATTATTGTCAACCGTTATACAATATATAAACCAGTGAAGTTCCCTTCCGGGTTCTTCTTTACTGAGTTAATGGAATCCGCGGAACTGTCAGTTTGTGACGTCACTTTTTTTATAAAAAACCGTTATGAGTGACTATGCTGAGGACCAGAGGTGCTAAGAAAAGCCAAATATACCTCGCCTCGCGAAAGCACGCTCAGCGAGGCACCCTGCCAGTGGATTTGCGGATTTGCTTTGTCAAACAAAATAAATTAAGAGCATCCTCGTAACTAAACATTTTGGACCAATTTTTTCGATTAAAACGAGATAGCCAGAGCCCGACGTCGCTTAGTTAGAGCAGCTCGAAATAATTCTTTCTAAATGTGACCAACCCGCATAACGCGTGAAACCGTTTTTTTTATTGTTTCATTAAAGAAATTGGGAAAAGTTAAACGTGTTCTTCGCTGAATGGGTAGATAATTTTAAGATAAATATTAATTAATATCAATATAAGCCGCAAACTTGAAAAATAATATATTTGAGACCTGACTTCAATTTTTTTTTCTATGCATAAAATATATATTTCTGTAAAAAAAATTCTTTCTGTTTGGTAGAACGTTAGCTGGAATTTTAAATGTTTTTTTTCATGTTCTCATTCCATAGAGATCAGAAACTTAACACAATTAAACTATTCGCATTGGCTAGTATAACCATCTTAAATGAAATGAAACTCCGACGTTAGTAACCATTAGTTTCCAAAATGTGCAGAGACGGTGTTAATCTAAATACATAAAAATAGTACAAATTGTCAATAAATAATACCTAGCATACTCGCATGCTTTGTATACGTAGACACCTACTGGTATTCCTTTTGTGATGTGTTCATTCCTTCACGCGCGACATAGAACTTAACGACCTAATAACGCGGCTTTAGTATGCAAAAATGCAAATATTTGTGCTGCGATAAGCTATACAAGGCTCACATACATCTTGTACGAGTATTTACCCCACTTATACTCTCAGTTTGTAGACATAAAATTATCTAGGAGATTGTGACTGATGCCGCTTCGCCTTGACATGAACTTAAACGTATGCGCACACACATCATTATGTATGTGTTGCAGTGATCGTTTCAAAACCATGATAATATAATTTCACTAGTGATATTAAAGGACAATTGGAAAATCTCAATAATATATCCGACTAAATAGACATCTATGCTTGCACTCTGGCCGAGTTCCAGAAGGCAATTACTGTTTACTTTGAAGCTGCATAGTTTTGAAATAAGATTTGTACTGTATCTCTAAATTGCCTAACGCCTTGGCTATTACGCTGTAATGTTAGGTATATTGTTGCATAAATAAATTAATTAATTAATTAATTAATTGGAAGGTCACTTTTAAACATCAAGGTTAAAAGTTACAGGTTAAGGTATTTTTGTAATAATCACATTCGACCTCATACTACCACTGGACTAAATGAATACTTGCCAAGATTTCTTGAGTTTATAATGCATTAAGTTTTCCGGAATAGTGTGAAAACACCTTCTAGCATTATCTGCTGTGCAATGTGCCCTCTCAACCGCTTTCAACACGTACCTATGGGGTCTTCTACAATCAACCTTTTTTTAATACGAATGTATTGATTTAGTTTAGAATGAAGCAAAAAACTTGAACGATTTGTTTTCAAATACTTATGTGATTCATTGAGTTTTTTACTTACATTATATGTATGCACCATTATTTGAAGCCTACCGAATAATGTATTGTAACTTATAATAACTAGGTTTATAGAATAATGTATATCTATAATAACCAGGTTTATTATAATATGCGTATGGCGCTCTATGATCTCTGTCTACCCTTTCGGGGCATTGACGTTGTGTTATGTATGTATGGAATGAGACCATTATAATATCACTAATGAAATTATACTATCTGGACTTTGACAATATCACTGCGACATAAGTATAATGAATGCCGTGGAAATACACATATTATGTGGGTGCGATAATACCGATTGAATTTTCAAGCGATCAAACTATTGCCTTTTGGCGCCAAACGATGCCTTCCCCGAACCGTTTCAAAGACGCGTTCGAAATTCGAAACCGTTCCGAGAAGCGGCGGGGCGCGGCGCATCACGCGGCCGCTAGTGGTCACAAAAACTCTCGAAAACTCCGGAACGCATTCCGGAACGGAGCGTCACTGTTTAGCGGCCGCGAGTGAATCTAAACATCGGCCAAATATTGACGCGGCGGCCACGACATGCGCCTGTTGACATTGCCCGAGACAATATTTGAGTTCACGCATACGCGGCGGAGACTCGGCTTTTGAATAGTGTTTAGGTCGGAGTAGGTTGAGGCACTTGTACCGGAGAACAAATCCTCGAGAGGATCTAGCTTACTTTCGGGTATGTGAAATTTACATAACAAAACATGTCGAGACGAGATCAAATAATGTTTCATGGAAATGAGAATATGGGAATAATGAGGTAGATAGTCGGACTGTCGTCCTTTGTAGCAAGAGTTCAACTCGAACATTTTTGCCGAGTGCCTTCGTGTAGATACTAGCTACCGCGATAAGTACTTCAGTATAGCGAAATATCAAGTAGGGGAGAAAGTGGTATCGAGTGCCCTCCCCACAGCACGTTTCGAGTGCCTCTTGAACCCACCTACCACCAGCTGAGTCGCAAGTGTGCGAGTGTTTTATATACTTCAAACAAATTCCGAATCCTTGCGATGATTGCGGTTGTGTGAAAATATTATATTAATTTTATGTCAACGGTCATGTGTTAACACCAGGTTATTTTAATTGTAATAGGTACCTTTTTTTTTTTTATTTATACCGATGCCGATGACGTTATGACTAGAAAAACAAATGGCTATAACATATAAACATATAACATATATATATTAAAATACAGCTACAAATTCACCACTTGACCAGTGTGCCCGTTTAAGCGCCTTTAGGAATAGATCTAGCGACTCTTTTGCTGAAATTCATAGACGTAACTCGTACTTGGCTGAGCCAAAGAATGGCTTCCGACTGTATTGTATTGTATTGTATTGTTTTATTGCATTCATAGGTAGGTAACCTACACTTAAACATGTCAAGAATCGTTATGCTAGGTCTATGTCAAAAATATAAATGTCGCATACTTCCATGCATATAAGAACTGGCAAACATATTTTGCCAGTCACAAAATAAGTTTAAAACTTAAGTAGTTGATTAATTAATGCCACTAATTAATTAATGCCACACAAATTTGACATTCGGTCTATACGGTCGAAAGACATACTTTGGCTCAGCCAAGTAAGAGTAATGTCTATGAATCTCAGCATTAGTATCTAAAAAAATATTTTATGAAAAATCTGCCCAATTATTGTTGACAAAAGACTACTTATTTTGACTGTTCGTCTTTGCCTACAACTTGCCTACTTTGGTCTGCCACTTACTCCGTAGAAATTATGATTACTTTGTTATGTAAATATAATGGAATATCGACTATCCGTAATCTGACATAAATTATTTGAACATATGAGTTACTTGTAAAACTTACGTCTGGAAATCACGAACCTGACACATGACACTCGCAAGTAAGTCGTTGTCTTTACTTACGGCATAATGCCCACGGTATAGGTAGGCTCCATTCTATCATCAATTTCATAAGGCTTTCGAGCACTGCGACCGCAACGCGACCACGCTGGGACCGCAAAGTCGTGCGACTGGCACACCATAATCGCGCAACCGAATGCATATAGGTACAAAAGCAACAAATAAGTATAATGCGAACAAATAGTTATGCGTTGCTTGTGTCACAGAATAACGAAAAGTGGCATGAGGTAGTGACGTCTCAAAATATAGTAACGTACTGCATAGGTACAACCGGATCCAAATTACGTATAATAAAACTGCAAGCGTTTTGAAAAGTTTTACCAAAGTTTGCTGGATTTGCTTGACGCGGTTCAACGTACCAGCGTAAAGTTGTTGTTTTACCTAAAAATAAAAGCATGTAGCTGCATTCATTTCAGATCTCGTCTCACCTGAAAATACTCGTATCCTGTCAGAATCGGTTCCGAGATCACTTTGAGGCCTGAAGCACACATTCGTTTGTTTCCGGCCCATATTTGAATCACTCTACCAAATTCCGAAATTCGAAACAGCCCGAGCTGGTCTGTCCATATCTCGGTTCGATAAGTTTTCAAAGGTTTATAATCAGTAAAATAAACAAACATTATACGTAATTTATATGTATTGTTTTACATTTAGTGGAATTTTTGTTTGGTTTACTGATTATATTAGACAGTTCCGTTCGGAAAATGTGTGACGGATGGGCCAAATGTGTTATAAGAACGCAGTGAGCGTTCGGAGTCGGAATGTTTATTCAGAGATCGAATCAGGAGCCCTGCTAAGAACGATATCGAGTAAGCGCTTTCGACAAGGCGACATCGCCTGTCAAAAATATTGTAGGTATGCGTTTGACAGTTGTATCGAGAGCGCTTTCGATAGCGTTCGTAGTAGGGGGCTAGGAAAACGAACGTATTCGCCGGACTTGCGATCACAAAAGACTGAAATACGCTACCTAGGTAGGTACACACAGTTATAAATGCTGTCGAAATACGGCGCTAATCAAACTAATCAAAACGTCAGCGAAACTTGACACTTAATTGAATGTTTAGAGGAGTGTGAAACTGCGCGGTGGCATATTCGCACCCACTCCGTTTGCACAATCTATTTAGCATTCAACATGCAGACATACGGTTTCACATGTCGTTGGAAATGTTAAGTTAGCAGCAGCACCCTGGCGTGATGTTTGAATTTGTTTTTTTCAAGAAAGTAAGCAAGCAAATACCTACTTAACTGTCCAGAAACATGTTTTGTACAATTAATTGAAAGTTATCTATAAAATAAGTTTTATAGGAGTCCAAATTGTGCATACCTATGTTGAGAAATAGTCGTGTGTCGTATCTATTTAGGTACACTGCAAATATATGACAGAAAGGACCTAGTTAAAACTGAATTGTGAACCGATGTAACACCTGTCAAAACATGTTTAGGTAGAAAATGGATCGTTTCAGTAACTAACCTATGCCTTGCTTATTCTGTGCCTATTATTTATATATTATTGTATGTAAAAAAAACTGGCCAAGTGCGAGTCGGACTCGCACACGAAGGATTCCGTGCCATCGTACAAGATTTAACACAAAAAATCACGTTTTTTCTATGGGCCCCCACATTCATTTTTATTATTTTATAACTGGTTGTTATAGCGGCAAAATAAATAAATAATCTGTGAAAGTTTCAGCTGCCTACCTATAACGTTTCATGAGATACGGCCCTGTGACAGACGGACGGACGGACGGACGGACAGCGGAGGCTTAGTAATGGGGTTCCGTTTTCACCCTTTGGGTACGGAACTCTAAAAATTGGTATTTTAATGTTCCATTCACCTGTTACTTTGTCCCTGCGAGTCACGTGGCCACCATTCAACTATTTCTCACACATCTCAAGTTTGCGTATGTTACAAAAAAGACAAATGGGTACTGACCGGATGTCTAGCGGCCGCCACTGCAGCAGCAGCCGCCGCGGCGTTCATCGCACCCGCGCTCGGATACATCGTTCCGTCAGCGGCGCATCCCGTGGGGCACTCACTCACTCACACCTGACACCGCACAGCACGACACACACTGCACCCCGCACCGCACGATCCACCGATCCACACCAAAAATACAAACTTTTCCGATAAAAAACTTCTTGCCTTCCCGCACTCCGCGAGCGAACTAGTGATCGGCTATCGGGGTGAACGCTCCGCAGAGGAGTACACGACACGCTTCCGGCGCCGCACGGTTCCGACTTCGGCTCTCGTATTTCCAGAGGAGGCGAAGCAATCCAGCGAATAAAGCGTCGGAACACTTTGCGATACGACTCCGGAACGCGATAAATAAATCGACACAGCACGAGCGACTCCCACAAAAGCCGCAAGCAAACTGACTGACGATCGTGAACCGGGGGGGTGGGGGGCAGCGGGCGGTCGTCGCGGAAAGGTTTCCCCCTTGCCTCGTCCCTCCGCTCGCAAGCACGCTCGACGCCACCCCTCCGTCGTCACCGTTCCCCCCTCACCCTACTAACGGCGTGCAACGCGGCGCGGTCTCCGATATTGCTCGAATTTTTCTCTCTCTCGGCGCGCTATCGACCATCTTCGTGTTTGAAGAATACTTTGCGTGGATCGCACTGAGATATGCCTCCCTTCATGCCGACGTCACGGCGTAGTAGCTAAAATCATTCCCGGGTTCGAGGTGAGCGGGCAGGGATCGGGAGGTCCTCGTTGCTCGGAAACATCGGGATTAACTCATCGTGACTTGACATAATTTTGGCAAACTAGATGCAACGTTTTATTATTGTTTATGTCCGGCGGCGGCGGCGGCGCTGCTGCGGAGGTAGGGGCTGAGGGCGCAGTAAAGTAACATCGCGTGTCCCCGCGTGTACTTTGAGTTGACACGTCTGGCGTGTAGCGTGCATGCGTCCGTGTGGGTGGTACAGCGCGGAGCCCGTCGAGTGCGAGGCGGGGACCGCTCGCTGCGGTCGGCCGTGGCTAATTTATCTAATGTCGCGAGCGGAGAGAAGCGTGAATTGAGGCGCGTTGCGCGCGTAATTGATATGTCTATTATCGGGTGCGCGCCGGTAAATTGCGGGGGAAGGGAAGGGGGAGGGGGGGGGGGGCGTGCACTTAGCCGCGCCGCCGGTAGACTATTCTAGGAGGTTGTAAAATTATTTAAATGAGGCAGCGGGTCTGCCCACCAACCTGTCAGTCTCCGTGCGGCGCGACCCATGGTGGGTGGAGGAGACGAAAATAATTATTTCATCTGCGCGGAACTCACTTTGAAATGCAGGGGTGTAATTGATGCATTGGTAAAATATACTATGTCGGTAGGTACTATCGGTATACCTTGGTATAGGCCTTCTCTGCCTAAGTTATGCTTGTGGGTTTCATCAATAAACATAGAGCTTTTAACTAATATTGTTCCATTTGGACATAATTATTCATAAAATACATTATTCGTCCGAAAGTGAAAAAGTTATTTTATTTTATAAATATGTTTATTTATTGGAAAACTTACAGCTTATTTACAACGAATATACAAAATGGACTATGTAATTTTCAAAATCCAAAAACATCTTTTCACAGATACAATTTGAGTAGACTGCTATCTTAGCGTAAAAACCTTAATTCAATCTAATTTTAATAATATATAAGTATAAGTTTTAATAATACATTTGAACCATTAACAAATAACTATATCAGCAACCTAGCTAGCACTCAGCCTCAAAATATCTAATGTAACCCACATCATTCCTAACCTTACCTACCTAACATAAGATAAACCACTTCATCACTGACTTTGTGTCTGTCCGTCCGATTGTAACTTGAGAACCACTTATCCGATTTTGATGCAGTCTGTATCTACATACAGCTCGAACACAAGTCATCCTTATCAATGATTATAATCCGAAAGTTATCTATTGATTGATGAATAGTACTTGCGGGCAAGTCGGATACAAGTTGGGTAGGTACCTACCTACCTATCTCGATTCAAGGAGTGACACCTAGGTAGATAGACAATCTTAAGTTGCCTTTCGGCTGATATATATGTACCCTACTTAGTCATATAAATCCGCATTTAGATACGAGCACCTGCATAAGTGGGTGTATATCTTATTTGGGCATGTACTTACCGATAAAATACCTAATCCGTTGATAAGGAGTGGTAAAGTGTGGCTGTTATTATTCCGTGGTAAAGTACCTACATGATTCTATGCCTACATTGTGTTCCTGGACATGATAAATGCTTGCTAGATTATTGTGTGTGAAAACGGAACCTCAACATTCGAAATATCAAACCGAAGCTAAATTCAATGAGTCACAACTTAGTTCAGTTATACTGTCTACCTTCCGAAAAATACTCCGAGATCCTGCGCGGCATCTCAAATAAAAACCGGACAAGTCAGTAATTTTTATTCATAAAATTATTATTTTTTAAATCTGTAATAAAAAAACTTGTAATCGTGTCCTAGGATACCTGTAAATTGACTGATCTGACAACTTTCCTGCTAGCCCTGTTACAAATAAATAAACACGCAAAAACGTATCGAAGAAACCAGCAGTATTCAGAGTGCATGGGGGACTAGCTTTTGTGTTTTTGTATGGTTAATCCGGTGCTAATCCCGTACTAAGTTTTGACAGGTTCACTCTGAATACGACTGTAACAGTCAAAACCGGCTTAGTACGGGCTTAATCCGCGTATTAAAGTCAGTTCGAACACTCTGAATACAGCTGTTATAGATACGTATACTCCCTGCGTGTGACAAGAGGTGCTGTTGCGACAGGCTATGCACTCGGCCCAGCAGTCCTCGACAAGTTCGAGGTGTCGAAGTGACGAACTTACCGGGAACTCCGACACCGAGGTGGAGGACATTCGATACCCAGAGGCCGAAAAACCTGAATTGGGAACGAGCCGGATGTGCCGCGCTCATAGCTTCAAAACCGTGCACTTGCAGAAAAAAACATACTGTCAGTCATGAGTGCGAGTCATGCCAGAAGAAATTATATACACAAAAATATAATACAGGATGTCGTAACGGCCAGCACATTAATTTCGCATGTTTATCCGAGACAAAAAAGCATAATTATGTTTTTCTCTAAAGTGTCTAGTCACCGAGATATACATTTTTGAAATTTATGTTTTCTAGTCCAGTGAAATTTGACGCGACGTTGTAACCGTGCATAAGGAAGGTCTTGGAATGGAACCAACAGCCCACGTGGCGTGTCAGGCTAATGCCATGACAGTAGGTGTGATATTAGCCATCCATGTCCAAGTATAGCAATTATTGTACTGTTGTGTGTGAAAATAAATAATTTTATTATTATTATTATTATTATTAAGTACATTTAACGTTCCCACATTCTAACGGAACATTAGATTCTTTTTACACTAAATTATTGAATTAGTTTGTATGGAAAATCTAACTTTTTATTTAGATGATATTCAGCAAAAAGTTATGAGACTTTTTTTGTTTGTTTCAATCCCCATAAGCATTTCCCAAATTTAATGTACTGGGGGTCCATTCAGGGAAAGAGTGAGTTCGAATTCGTCACTAAATATCAACTCACTTTTTTTAATAGTAATGTTTCCACACTTCTTGAACATTATTACAGTTAGATAAAAATCTGGTCCGTCCCGTAAATACGTCGGAAGTATAACTAACGGTTCCGTTATTTAAATAATAATATATTTCCCAGCTATTTTTAGGTTAACTCAATCCCGAACTCGAACTCACTCTTTTCTGAATGGACTCCCTGGCCGTTACGAAACCCTGTATATTGTCTTTATTACAGGTATTAGTCTTTTGAAATGATTCACCCTGAGCACGTTAACACTTTTCCATACGGCTAAACCACTTGTAAAATACCTGTGACCACTCTTCTTTAGACACTTCAGACACCTTAAAATTATAAGCGAAGACTTTCTCTTACGAGTCTGAGTAAATCAACGACGAATTCTCCCCAAATCGCTCATGCTTTAATTAATTGTGATGATGTAAAGCTTAATCAAAAAATATTTCCAAGCAAAATACTAGAGAATCAATATGTCATCCTGAGATATTTTAAATTGAAACAAATATATACTGAGCATTACTATAAGGGCCGATTTTTCAATCCTAAGATAGTACTTATCGGACTGATAGTAAAAATTCACATTTTTCAAAGTACAGATACATTCTAGAACAATATCTTTTATCACAATTATCTGACTATAATTCTACTAATAAACATATGGACTTTCTATATCGGATCGGAGCGTAAATAAATCCGTCGAATAGTTATCTGGCTGTTATCAGACTATTAAAAAATCAGCCCTAAGCCCCGATTGCACCAAGAGACGGCTGAGTTAATCAATGTTCAAACACCCCACTTTTAGTGAACCCCATAGAATTCCTTCCATACTGTCCCTCAGCCTGTTCCTGCCATCGCTTCATGGATTTCTTTCTACAACAAACAGATAGGTTTTGTAGATTGGGTCGCTTTCTTTGTTAAACTTCTGTAGACATAATGCAGCTTGTAGACTCGTTGTTTATTATTGCTTTAGTTAAAATCTTTTGATCACCGTAGTGCGGTAGACACAATTTATTAAAGGCGCGATGCCAGCTGATTGAGTTAACTTAATACTAGTTGAGTTTTTGTGGTTGTTGTGCAAAGTTTTAACGATAATTTCGGTGTTTCAAAATGATGAGTTATGTTAATAGCGTGCTATCTGCAGGGTGCAACAGCCACAGCCATAATTTTGGCATCGATATACAGTTCTGATGAAAAATAGCCTTTTTAGGGTTCCGTTCCCAAGGGGTGCCAACGGAACCCTATTACTAAGCCTCCGCTGTCCGTCCGTCTGTCACAGGGCAGCACGCTATAGGTAGGCAGCTGACATCTTCAGAAAGTGTGTTTTATTTTTCCGCCTTAACAACTATTATGTAACATTGAAAAATAATAAAAAAATAAGAAAAAATTCGATATAGAAAACGTGATTTTTTTGTATTAAATCTTGTATTAGGTTTTTTTTATGTGACTGGACATGGATGGCTAATACCACAAGTTCTGTCATGGTATTAGCCCAACACACCACATGGGAAACTACATTGAACTGGATGGAAAACACGGACAATTTTCATTGCCGCTTCGACCATCGTTCATCCCATGCGATGGTACCAACCCGGGCGGCATTAACCCTACCACCTAGTAAGTAAGGAAGGGGACCTACAGTTTAACGTGGAATCCGAACCACGGCCAGCAAACCCATCCAAGACCAGACCGGACCCAGCGTTGCTTAACTTCGGAGAGCGATCGCCGAAGTGTCGCGCCACTGGGCCACTGAGGCTGACTGGTACGGAACCCTTCGTGTGCGAGTCCGACTCGCACTTAGCCGGTTTTTATTTTAGAAAACTCTACTTTCTCCTCGGTATATCATACCGTTTCTGTTGCAGACTCAACTTCGTGAGTGTCTATTAGATAGATTTTTGTAACCATACATATGATCTATACAAAAAAAAATTAACAAAAAAAATAACCGACTTCAAAGAAAAAGCACTAAAAAGTAAAAAATAATTTCCATTTTTGTGGTTACGATTTCTGTTATTTTTTGAGTCGGCGTCAGCCGAGCACGCGCTGCGCCAATCAAGAGAACCTAACCTAACCTAACCTAACCTAACCTTGGCTGATACCGACTCAAAAAATAACAGAAATCGTAACCACAAAAATGGAAATTATTTTTTACTTTTTAGTGCTTTTTCTTTGAAGTCGGTTATTTTTTTTGTAAATTTTTTTTATTTATTTATTTTTAGTGAATCTGAAGTACACTTACTAATTTGTACACGTCCTTTCCAATAAAAAAAGAATCACCGAAATCGGTTGGCGTTATATTGAGTTATTCGTCCACTTGTCGCGCACATCTTAATACAAATTTAAGACTTTTATGATTTTCTCATGAATATCATTGTCATAACTTAACCAAATTAAAATGGGACCACTTGGGAAGCACTAGCTATCATTTAAAAAAATAATCATCAAAATCGGTTCACCCAGGCAAAAGTTATGAGGTAACAAACATAAAAAAAAAACAAAAAAAAAACATTCAGACGAATTGATAACCTCCTCCTTTTTTGAAGTCGGTTAAAAATACAGCATAGTTGCATTTTGTGCTTGGTATGTTTTCCTGAAACAAGGAATGTGTTTCTTCTTGAATTGAAGAATAATCTAGATCAGTTGAATTGTAAATATTTTTTACGTAACTGGACATGGTTGGCTAATACCTGCTGTGATGAGAGTAGCCCAACACACCATATGGGAACTGGGTGCATGCCATGCCATTCCGACATGCCTTTCTTATATCCCTCGGTTGGTCCCATTCCCACCCACACAAACCCTCCAATACATCTGCCACTATATTTTCTTGAGGCATGTCGTCTAAAAAACGGCGACCGTGAGTAGTAAGCGCGCTAGATAGCACACCTCCTTCCCATTTTGATCTGAGGTTAGTACAATAATTTACTTTCATGTCGTTGTATTTCCGGTTCGAGGAAACCAATTCATTGACTCAATTAAATATAGAGCCATTCTTTTTTATCCAACTACGCTGTACAGTCGACCAAATATCTTGTAATATATAATACTTGGTAATTTTAGTAACATTTTCAACCGTAAGTTTTTATCTTTCGAACTTCGGGCGGTTGTACACATAGCCCTGACTGTTCCGCCATGCCATCTCATAGGTGTTTAATAAATATATAAAAACACAATTGCATTCATCCGACACACAGAATTTCATCCGGTTTTTTTTTCCGAAATATAGTACTATCAGTTAATCTGACGAGAGCCCTGAAAAAAGACTTACCCCAGCAAATAAAAAGAACTGTTGACAGCTGACAAACATAGCTTATCTCAACACCACCGCGTCGCGCCGTACGCTCAGATAATAAACTAAATACTATTTTAGGTACATTGTCGTTAATGGTATAAGTAGGTAGGTGATGTGCATATTATTCAATTGTTTTTTTTTACATTAATATAGTATTTCTATGGAATGTGACATGTATGTATGTATAATCGACCGTGAAGCAAGAATGCATGAATTGAAGAAAGAACCCAGTAAAAAGAACTACTTTACGAATATATTGCAAAGCTGGACCCGAAACAGCAAAACATACCATTCGCGGCTATTGCGTCTACCAATTTCGCCACCGGCTGTATACCCATAATTTGGAATTCTCCTACTGTCCCTCTTCCCGTAATGAATGCCTCCTACTAACACAGTGTTTAAGATTATACCTACATGCATTTATTTAACGCTTTATCTGCATTGCGGACATTGACTGCAAAGATTGAACATTCAAACATATTGTCGTCATTCATTGTTGTATTCATGCGTCCTTGCTTCACGGTCGATTATAGATACATACATGTCACATTCCTTGGAATAAGCGACGTACCTGCTCAGTACGAAAAAGTATATTTACCTAATATTTCTACATCCATAAAAACGTTTCCATCGCTGAGTAACTTTAAAAGCAGAGGTAAATGATTTAACACAAAAAAAAACACATTTTTTGTATGGGGGCCCACTTTAATTTGTATTATTTTTAAATTTTACATATTTGTTGTCATAGCGGCAAAATAAATGCACACTCTGAGAAAATTTCAGCTCCCTACCCCCATTACGGCTTATGAGATGCAGCCCTGTGACAGACGGACGGACGGACGGACAGCGGAGGCTTAGTAATAGCGTTCCGTTGGCACCCTTTGGGTACGGAACCCTAAAAATTAGTAACCGAGCAGCACAATTTCATTCTTAAGCTCATCTAAATAACTCAATGATTGCACTAAACGTCGACATCATCTCCTTGGGAATCCTGCTGTGGAAGATTTAACATCTGACGCGATTGCGCAAATGTAAAATAAATGGACCTAAAGCACCTTACCTATTAGCTAAGCGCTCAAACAATTACCCCCTCCCCCCAACCCCCTCTGTAATCCTAATTGGTCCTACAAAGTGATTACCGGTACGTGATTCATGAAGACGAAAGCATCTCATGCAGTTTTTAGGGTTCCGTACCCAAAGGGTGAAAACGAAACCCTATTACTAAGCCCCTGCTGTCCGTCCGTCCGTCCGTCCGTCCGTCCGTCCGTCCGTCCGTCCGTCCGTCCGTCCGTCTGTCCGTCCGTCTGTCACAGGGTCTGTCTCATGAACCGTAATAGGTAGGCAGCTGAAATTTTCACGGAGTGTGTATTTATTTTGCCGCTATAACAACAAATTGGTAAAATAAATTACTAGACTAGGCGTTAGGGACCAGGGTGGTGCGCATTGAATGAACGATGGTCGACGCGGCGAGTAAATTTGTCCTTGTTTTCCATCCAGTTCAATGTAGCTGTGCATTATAATGAAGGTCCTGGCAAGTCATCTAGTTCCTATGAGGTTTGTTGGGTTAATATCATGACGGAAGGTGAAGTATTAGTCATTCATGTCCAGTCACATAAAACACTGTTACTTATTCAGTGATATTACTATAGCCTCGTGTGTCTGAGCCTAGTGTGGAAGACATGACGAGAAGCACTGACTTCGACCTGCTACAATGTGGGTAATCACAACCATAGCGGACTTTATCGTTAGCTATGCCACAACGCATTTTAAAGATATCATTGTAGGTTATCTAAACTTCGAAGTCAGTGCTTCTCGTTCGGTCTGCCACTCTAGGCTCAGACACACGAGTCCAGTTATAGCACAGAATAAGTAACAGTGTTTTTTATGTGACTGGACATGATTTGTGTGACCAAACATATATGAGATTTCAAATAGTATTGTGAAATACAGAATCAAGAGAAATTGCATTTCATACAGGATCGATCAGTTTTCGCCGGTCTTGCCAGATATACGAATACAAAATTGACGTATGATGTGTATGTGACGAAATTCTCCCTCATGCGTAGAGCTGTTAAAAAGTACAAGTAAATATTAATTCTCAATGAAAAATCTTTGGCGTTTCCAGATTTCCTTGACTACTATGTTCTTAATAGGCATCCAATGGTTAGTTCCTATGACACTCCACCCGGACGAATGCGATGACTGGAGTCCGGTCAATAGGTATTTAAAAATATCGCTAGAACATTATGTCGCTAGGCCGCCGCAGTCGACCCAAGCTAAAGTAAATATTGCGCCTTCGACATTTTTTATGCGCGGGCAGTCCGTAGGCGCGCCGATAAGCCCCGGTAGCAATACGCCTGCACCTCCACAACGAACGTACTGTTTCGCTGTATAAGCGCAGACGTATAACGTTGCATGGCCGACAACGAAGCACGCTGTATAAATAATAAACAAGCGCCGACGAGCCACCGAGCTATCGGTTGCCAGCGCCCGCCATCGCAGCCGCCGCGCCACCACCGCATCTCCGTGTGTGGCGACGACGCTCGTACGATATCGTTTTGAAATTCGAACGTCGCGTCGACTCGCTCAAATTTTGATTCTAAAGAAAAAATGGTGTCGGCCATGTTGTTGGAAGTAAACGAATGTGGTGTGACAATTCTGATGAATTATTTATTACATTATCGAGTTTCATTCTAGGAATTTTGCATGCAGACTCAGATACGAAGACTCGAATTCTAAGAATACCAACCGCCACAAAACACAAATGGTGCATGGTTTGCAGACTACATCAATAGCTTGACCATTAGTCATAATGTATCTAAACTAAATTGCTATGATTACCACCTGTGTACCACTCGTAGTGACACCAAAAAATAAGTTAATACTTACATACCAAACCCGGATTACCTACTTGATTGATAAAATCAAGTAGGTAATCGATAAGTAATACACCCAGCTCAAACGTAAGTGCGAACGCGGCTTAAATGTATTTAATAAAATAAAACCGCACCTTATCAAAATATCGTCAACATTCCATATCTGCCCCGTCTCTGCGGTCGTCGGGCGACGCAACACTGTTACTAACTCCACTTGAATTTAACATCTATTACAACTAGATAGGGTTCACTATCATGTTGGATGTTGTGAATATTATCCATTACGTAAACGTGGCTAATAGCTTGTAATTAGCACGGAGAAAAGTGTTGCTAGTGTTGCGGCGTAGTACCTAAAGGTAGTTAAGGCGGCAATTGTAGCTAAAATATCGATATATTTTCCAAAAGACAAAGTGAAACATGGCAATACAAATAAACATAAAAAAAAACAACGCACGGCGCAACCTTTTACTTGAAGATTATCTGTACTATCGTGTAGGTATCTTCGTCGTTACAGCGGAAAGGGTGAATTAATCATTCTTTTTTATTTTTCACACGACTATACACTAAAATAATTTTCTTTTTGTTGAATAATTTCGCACCGTCTTATATTTTTCTGCTTGCGTTAATAACCGGCTTTGCTTAAGATATTTATGAGAAGTATACAGGATGTAAACGAAAGTATTTTTTTAAACTATGTATGTATTCTATATTCGATATCAAACACATATTTCACTTTTTTACTTTTTTGAATCGTTTAAAAAGCCTTTAAAAACAAAAATAAATAAAAGTAAGAAACATTTAATGTTTCGACAGTATTCACATGCGAATATCTCGTAAATTATTGTTCAGCTTTTAATAATGATAACACGTCGAAAACTCTATAACTTTAAATAAGGGATTGATGGTCGTTTACGCCCTGTAGGCATAACACAAAAACTTATAAAAAAAATCTTAACATCTTAGAGTAGACCTTAGGGTAGATATTTTTAAAATTTGACAAGACAATATCTTAATAATAATAAGTAAGATAATCTCTAGTAAGATAGTGGTAGTAAGAATGTTAATGCACTGGGAAATGTAGTAAGCGAATCCCGGGCTAGTTATCCAGCTATAGAAATGAACTTATAAGACCAAACAATATACCTAGAGTAGATTACCTTCACATTGAGCATTCGTGTTAAACACAATACTCAAAGAGGCGAAAGTAGGAATGCCAACGGGAACTGAACCACACTCGGAACCACGCCTCCCGAGGTGCGACTAAACCGCTAAACACGCACGAGATAATCAGCCAGCTCTAAGAGCACAGTGCAGACTACATATTTACAGACCATGAGCACAGAATAAGTAATACACGAGGGAGTCAAACAGCGTAAATTCTAACTTCAACCTGTCCACACTTCCAGGCGATAACCCCTCCTCTGTCTACCTCATTATGTGAGTATAGTCTGTCCACTAACTGAGGAGCGTTCCCCCTTTCGCTGCACATTTGTCTACCTATACGTTGCACTGAAACAGGTAGTCAGAGCCGAAAGGGTTGATTCTGTACACGAAACTGAAAACCTTTCGTTCCGCACTTATGCTCACTTATTATATTACAGGACGCTGCCGCTAGAATTGTCATATGGCGGTATCTTTCCATCATTGTTTTTTTCAATTCATACATCCCATTAGGTTATCATGCATTAGACATCTAATAGTTATCTATTTTTTTAACATTGAGAGATGTCGATCACGAGGTGCAAGTCATTAATTTTGTCAATGTCTTTTCGAAGTGAATATGCACAAATTGCACTATTACTTTATTCACCAATGATATATATAATAATAATTCATAAATATTTATGATATAGTATTAGGGAATCAGTATACATAATAAATCTAGGAATTGTTATACTTCGTTCTACCAAAATAATTTCCATTTATTGAAAAAAGAGAGGGCCAAGATGGGACCCCTGAGGCACACCAACAGACAATTGTATACCAATGAGAGTGCTTTATGATTATGATTCACCAATAGAGCAAATGAGCGTAGATGAGAAAAATGAGATGTTTTTGACAAAAAGCCATGTTAATGGGGAATGCTGTATTTTTTTAGTCTTTTTATGCTCTAGAGATTCAAATACCTTTCCTATGACAGATTTCAATGAAACATGTCTACAACATCGTTTGAGCATCCTTTTTAAGAAAAAGAAAAAGGTTGAACTTGGGTCCTGAGAACTTGGTAGTTTAGACGTGAAGTACCGTCTTCCGTCAGACCAGACAGGTTTTAGTAAACGAGTTGAAAATGTATAATACTTACAACAAGCAACTAGCGACATCTGTCTGCTTAAACATAATACCAGACATGTAAAATTCATATAATCAACAAAATTCAACACATAAAACATCAGAAATCACATAAAAGTAGCTGTTGATTTTATACCGATAAAGTTTGATGATATTGTGATCAACCGTTGTAGTTTCTGTAGATGTCGTTTTATTTTTATTTAAAAAAATGTTTTTTTACTCAAGTTATAAAATTAAAAATAACAAATTTTCAAACGTTCATTTGCTGATTATTGCTGCGATGACGCATTCAAGCGGCCTAACATTAGCGATCACACTATAACTGACTTGCATGGCGTCCGACATAATGCCGCTATTGTTTTGTTCTTCGACGTTCAGGATAAGGGAACGCTCATTCGCGAGTCACTGCCAACTACACTACACACAAGTGTGTCGGTGCTCACAAACTAAGAACAACGTAAACTTCTTCTAACGTAAACGAATTCTTCTCCGATGCAGCTATGGTTGATGATGATTTTTTGCTTGATGGCCTCTGTCTACGGTTTTGTAGACAATTTTCCCAGTGTCGTGTTGTTGGGTGACTTTTGTCCTTTTGTGATGATTCATGTAGGAGTGGTCAAATCACTATAAATAATGCGTGAAACATTTTTACCTATCTGAGCTTCGTATGTGCTATTAGTAGGGAAAAAGGAGAAATTTAATACTGACACCTGGGATGGAAAGAAAAATTCACGGTTAGTCAGAAAAAAGGTGAACCGAAAATTACAGCTTATTGTTATTATTTTTGATAAGATAGGACAAAACTTTTAGGTAGCATGGATGTGAAAGGGTTAGAAGGCAGTTTATGTCGGTAGGGAGAGGGATTTTAAATCTTGGAAGTATTGTGTATAGTGATGGAGTGTTTAAAGGCAGGAGAAGAACATCAGCGATGGTTGTCACCTCACTGTCACGCATACAGTAGAGCTTATTTTAAATGTGGAAAAAAACGCCGAGCTCATTGTAGATAGCGCGTGATTCACTTTTATTTATCGTAAACATATCCAGCAAATTCGGTTATTATAACTAAACTGAACCAGTAAAAGTTTCTACATTCATGGTTTTGCCACCAGTCGTAATCGTTATGCAGTATTATTTCCGCTAAATACTGTATCCGAATGTAGGTAGGTACCACTGATTATTTTCAAATCAGGTGCGTATAAATGTAGAATGCTTTTTACAAGCAATTTATGCCCTGATTTGTTACAGAGGTTAAACTCATTGAAAGCTATTTTTCGTAATGTAGTGTCATTAAAAATACCGTAAACACATTGACAAGTAAATAGGTATCAGCAACATTGATTTCGAATCGTCAGCTTCTTATTGTAACCGCCTGCCTGCTTACATTGCAACGCATTATTACCGTGCTCCAGTTGAAATGAGTCCAAATCATTATGTCGTACGACAGTAATGTTTATGGGTATTTAATGACAATTGTAATGTCCGGTTAGGTATGTTTTGTTTTGTGTCGTGCATTTACCTCCTGTTGTTGAGGATACCTACCAGTATCGATAACTGGTAGTCATAGTTGAACCAGCATTAAGACACAGTGACTATAGGTACCTACACCTAGTTTACTAGCTCAGTATCATGATTATTTATTCTATACTCGTGCCTAGCCCAGAGTACAACCTGCTATTCCGATGGATACAATTTGTGAATAGCTATAAGACAAGTGCTTCCTAAAGGAGTATACAAAAACCAGACGAGTTATCAAGGATGACACAAGGCACATCTCTCAACATGCGGGCCGACCCATGCGACCGTATTTTTTGTCGCCGTCGAGAAAAATATGCGCCTCTCCATTGTACCGTGGGACTTCGAAGAATCCCACATTTTGTTTCCTATCCGACCGTAATGGCCTCCCTTTACATCGCTACTCAAAACGGCGGTGCATTCTTCCGTGCGACAATGAGGCAATTACTATTTCTTTCCGACGATCGCGTCCGAAAAAAAATAACTGGAGAGCGCGAGGCGACATCGAGAATGCGTCCGGAGAAACAAACACTTAACATTTTAACTCGTAGCGATAATTAATTCTCGCCGGGACGAGCGGCCCGGCCGGTGAATAATGAGTGAATTAAATTCTCTCTTTTTACTCGTCTCGGCTTCCTGCGCGCCGATGTGCGCATGTTTATTTAATTCGAAGTCATCGCGATCGGGACAATGTCGCTGGCGAGGCGACGCGTGTTGAAGAAGCGCCTCCTTATCTGTCTATCTCTGTCTCGATGTAAGTAGGTAGCCGCTACACTCGCTCGGAGCATACCGACACCGGCGAGACGCGATCGACTCGGTCGCGCTCTCTCGTCCGGTTTGCGTCCGCGCCGAACGCATCGTGGAGCCAGAACGGAACGCAAACCGCACTCCGCGACGAGATCGTCGATCGCGACTCGCGCGGGATATAGGCACTTGGATAGAATGCGCGTCTTTTGTGTGCAAAACTTGGCTCACAATACGAATTCCAATGTTTGAATTTCGAACGTGCTCAACATTTCTTGTTTATTTTTATGAAAATGCGGCTCCCCAACCTCATTATTTATTCTATAGTTTTCATCGGTTCTAGTTTTTGTGCACTCGTATATTCTTACAGGATAGGTATACCTGGTACTTATTTATTTTTAGACTTATAAATTAGTATTGCAAACTAGATTGCAAACCTAACACTTGATTATCTGTCAACCAACTACCGTTAGCTGCGGTCCCAGCAGCTGTAATAAGCAGGTAGGTAGATACCTATAGTTACCGTGAAAATAATGTACTGCGGGACTTTGGAGTCGTGCAGCCGCGCCTGGCACCTACTAACATGACTTCGATGCATCGACTCGACACGAGGACGACGCGACGTCGCCAGGGGCGGCTGGGCATGCGCCTGTTGACTCAGCGCACTATACTGCGGCTGGAACCAGTCGCGGTCGCGCCGCTCCTAACCGCACCCGCCGCGCCGCGCCGCCGCCAGACGTGATGTCGATATTAATTATTATCAAGCCAGACGCTTCCTCCGACGACTACCCACCCCGACCGACCCTCCCGAGCGCCGTGTCGGCACGCCCGTCAAATATCCGCGGAGAAATGCGCTCCGAATCCGCGTCCTATTGAACTTTCCGCAGGTAGAGCGCATCGAATTAACGCAACACCGTGCGGCGGGCGTTATTCGATAATAACGAACGCGGTTCCGCGCCGTCCGCTCCGCGCAAGTAGCCAATTCACAATTTCGTCCGCAAATTCCGTTCGCCGCCGCGCCGCGCGCCGCACAGAAAAATATCCCTGTTTACACCTACTCGCACGAAGCGAGCACGCACACACCCGGAGCCGAGCCTACACCCGCACGCACACACGAGTGCGCGCTCCGACCGCATTTTATTTTTTCGCTGTCGCCCATTTCGCCGTCATAGCTATTTCGACTCGAGCCATTATACATCACCCACACGGAGCGCGGGGCGACGCGCCCGTGTGCGTGAGGCGCGCGGTAAAATACTTCCACAACGCTGTGTCGGTCCACGTGGACCCGCGCGCGGGAAACGCGGTCGCCCCGACGCTCCGCTCGCGCGTTGGTCGTCGCTCGCCCGCGATTGGTCGAAAGCGGAAGAACGCTTATTAAGGGCGGGGTTACACGCGGGGCGCGCTCGCGATTGGCCGGAGCCCACGTTCGAAACTTAAACATTGGACGGGCGATTTTTATAAGAGCCGGAGTCCACGTGGACTCGTTTATCTATTCAGACGCCAGCGGCGGCAGTCGTGCGGCGGGCGCGGGGGTGGGCGGTCGGCGGTGAGGGGGGAGGAAGGGGGTATACGGGCAATCAGTATAGGCGGGAGGAATACGGCCATATTTATAAGAGCTGCGGGGATGCAATCACGAACGCGGTAACCGGGGGTGAGGGGGCGAGCGGGCGGGCGGGTGCGGCGGGGAGGGGAGGGGGGGGGGAGGTAACGCTCGGCAGCCATTTTGAGGGCAGCTCTTTTTATATTTTTTCGCGGGCGCGGCGGCGCGTCGCCGTGTGTTTTGGGATATTTTTTCGTTGCACATTTTGTGCGCTCTCCACTCGGGCTCCGGTCGCTAATTGCGGGGTGGGGGGGGGGGGGGGAGGGCGCGACCGTCCCGCCCCCTCCCGAGACTTACAAGATAACTTTCAGAAAGTTGTAACTCCTTAATCTCTGGGAAATGGGTCGAGCGCGGCGCAGCGTGTCTGTGGAAGTTGTCAGCTCGCGGTGCGCACCTTTTGCTTTGAGCACATAAGAGCCTTTTCTACCCACATACCTGCCTGCATTACAGGTGGGCATCTATCTCGCATCTATCTGCGATACCCCCGTACCTATATTCTGCTTGCCGGGGTGGCATTGAACCCGCCCCGCTTTTCATGTTTTCCTGGGTGCGTCTCTTTTAGAGGCGCTGGGTTTGTTTGCATACTTGTAGTCCCAGAATAACTGTAGTTTAACTGTTAAACTACAGTTATTCTGGGTATTAAAATTTAACACCTACCCAAACTTTTCACCGAAATAATGACACATTCGCATTTATGCAACACACTAAATATTGTACTAAATGTTCTTATTTTGTTATTGAAAACGTACCTATAAATAAGTAGGTACCTGTAATATAAATGCATGCTCTTCGTCTTTTCTCGTATGAACAGCTGCTCACTACATTATATTGTCGAGAATGACACAAAACCACTCCTTATGCGCCGAGTCTGTATGAAGCTGTGAACAAATTTATTCCATAGGTCGCGTATGCCTACCTACTAGCTAACAAATAAATATTATATTATATTTCAATCAAAACTACTTTTCAATTGGATTTATTAAAGTCATTGGTTTCACCTACTCATAAACATCTCTTTAAAAATACGTTTACGTGTTTATTGTCGTCTCGTTTGCCAAAGCGTGCGTCAAGCTAAGTTGATTCGTTCAATCGGCCACCAAATAACCACTTACGCCATCTAGGGGAAAGATGATGAAAGGCCGCGTACGTTTGGTTCTGATCTACGTGAAGCGGACATTTTTGTAATAACCGTGTATGTGTCAAGATTGTGAAACCTATACTATTGTTAGTTTAGCCACAGATTAATCAATTGGTTTAGTGAAAGCGTGAAAAAGAAGCCAGTCGTTTTGTAAAAAAAAAAGTTCAATTTTAAATTCAACGCCGCGTTTTATTAGACGGGCGAGGAGAGGCCGGCCTGATTTTTTTTTCGATATGTAGGATTGAATGGTGGTGGCTTCTGGGGGGGATTAATCAAAGTAGTATGATGTGTGTGGGGAAGCTACTGTAAAAGAAAACATTTTCATTTTGGATATTTTGACCTACAGAACCGCTGAAGAGAAAGTAAGGAGAGGTGGCATGCGCTCGATACCGCGTCTCCGCTGTATGGTCAAAGTGAACGTATAATTGCAAAATAATCTAAAAATGCGTTCATTGAGTCAGTGCACCCCCACAGACTCTCCAATACTTCTGCAATTATGTTTGCATGTTGTATGTACGTTTAAGGCGGCCCAACCCGGCGGGCCTAACTCATTCGCGGGCACGGTACAAAACCGTGCTGTTGCGCTCTGGGACCTTCTCTGTTTCAAAGAATAAGACAGGCTTCGTGATGAGGAAGATGCAACATGTCCATAAAAAAAGAAAATGTGCATAGTGTATGATTTGGTAAGATTTACGAAAATTTTAATTTCAAAACGACTTATAGCTAAAAGTAAACCACGACCGCTGTAGTCAAAAATCTAACAAAAACCAAATAGATCATAAATCTTGATTAAATAAGCTATGTCTGATGACTTATGTTTTTAAGATGTTCTTACTTTATCATTGCGTAATCCACCTCCAAATTTATTGTAGTACTCCCAATGGCAATACACTAAACACACCAAGGCAAAACGTCATACCATATGACATCAAAGCTAAAATCATGGAAAAAAGGCGGTTACGGCGAGTATGGCACAGTACCCGCCATCCCGTAGACAAGAAACTTCTTAATAAAGCCACACAAGACCTTAAAAAAGTAATAAAAGAAACTGAAAATGCCACCACGGAAGCTTTCTTAAAGTCTCTTACTGCAAAAAGTGACACACACTACTCTCTGTGGAAAGCTTGCAAAGCAACAACTCAGCCCACTAATCCTAAGCCTCCTATTCGGAAAATAAATAATGACTGGGCTAGAACAGCGCAAGAAAAGGCTGAAACATTTGCAGACCACCTTGCATCAGTATTCAAACCCAACGATGCAGATCCTGAAACTGATGAATCGCCGATAGTTCAAGTTCTGCAACAAGATTTCCAACTCGATGTCCCAATAAAACCAGTAACTCCCCAAGAAGTAAGGAAAGCTATCAACAAAATGGATGATAAGAAAGCACCTGGTTTTGACCTAATCGACAAAATTGTCCTTAAGAACCTTCCAAAAAAGGCAGTCGTATTTCTCACCACATTATTTAACTGCATTATCAGAATGGGGTACTTTCCCTCGCTTTGGAAAGTTTCCCAAATCTTAATGATACTAAAAGCTGGGAAACCCGTCCAGGAAGTAACCTCATACCGACCAATCAGCTTGCTGCCAGTTATTTCAAAGCTCTTTGAGAAGATACTACTAAAGCGACTGCTACAATCACTGTCTGAAGACCATATCTTACCGGATCACCAATTTGGATTCAGACAGGAACATGCTACAATAGAACAGGTCCACAGAGTGTGTAATGCAATTAGAGGCACCTTTGAAAGAAAGGAATACTGCTCTTCTGCCTTTCTTGATGTGCAGCAGGCATTTGATAGAGTCTGGCACAAGGGCCTGCTGTATAAAATCAAGAAGCTTTTACCACATACCTACTATAACATACTGGAATCATATCTCTCCAACAGAATTTTCCAAGTAAGGGAGGGCGACTGCACCTCGAGATTTCATGACATCCTGGCAGGAGTACCCCAAGGTTCTGTCTTGGGTCCCGTTCTTTACACAATATTTACGTCAGATCTACCAGAAACTCCAGGTGTTATGGTGGCAACATTCGCTGACGACACAGCACTCATGGCTACTGATAAACTACCAGAAGAAGCATCCAAATCCTTGCAAAAAAGCCTCAATAGTGTCGACAGATGGCTTAAAACATGGAGAATAAAGGCCAGTGCCTCCAAATCAGTGCATGTAACCTTTACCTTACGGAGAGGAAACTGCCCACCAGTGCAGCTAGGTGAAAACCAGCTCCCCCATAGTGACTCAGTCAGGTATCTAGGATTGCATCTGGATCGCCGGCTGACCTGGAAAAAGCATATACAGACAAAGAGAGATGCAATTAACCTAAGGTATCGAGGAATGTACTGGTTGCTGGGACGTAACTCCAAGCTGACTCTAGACAACAAGCTCCTTATATACAAAGCAGTCCTCAAGCCAATATGGACTTATGGAGTCCAATTATGGGGCTCCGCAAGCGACTCAAACATAAGTATTATCCAAAGAACTCAGAACTACATCCTGAAGCAAATCTCCAATGCACCCTGGTTTATACGAAACTCAGAAGTTCACGAATACCTCCACATCCACACAGTCAAGGACGAGATCAAAACTTGCTGCGAGAGATACCAGAATAGACTGAAAATCCACCCAAATCCACTGGCTGCAAAGCTAACAATACCAGATACAATCGACCGCCTCAAACGGCGCAAAATTCTCCAAGACCATAGCTTCTAGAAAGCCAAAATTAAATAATAGAGAGATCTCCACTGGGAAATCCTACTCTTAATGCCAACTTATCACTCATCACATCTGCTCATAGTCAAACGACTGATCGCAAGATTAAACATACAAAAAAAAAAAAAAAATTATTGTACAAAACGCGCGAAAAATTCGAACTTTCGGACCTTATAACTTAGAAACCAAACACAATTTTACAATTCCAGTGGTCATCAGACATCTAGTTCGATCAAATAAAGCTATTTTGAGCAAAATTTTCGATCTCTGACAAGAAATATGGGCATGATCTTCTTTCCCCTTTTGTATGGGGAGATGACCGGGTTGGGCCACCTTAAGTTGGGTAGGTAGTTTTTTAAAATTTGAGACAGCAAGAATTGATAAACGCGCTTGAGGGCATATCTCCTTACTTTTTTATCTATGTACAGAACAAATCCCGTGGAGGGTCAGAGTATAGTTGCCAACTACTTGCAAGGAAATACAAAAACCATTCATGACCGCAAATTTTTCATAAAATGTATCAATAAACTACCTAAAGAAAATACGTTTTGCCTTTTCCAAATTAAACGCCAATTCATAATAAAAAAAATATTTTTAAATAAATATCTATAAGACCAGCCGAGATGCAGGCGATACCGCCTAGTTCGGTTGCCTTTCAGCCACCACCTAGGTATGGGGAAGTGACACCGCTACCCGCAACCGAAAATGTTTCTAAACCTTATAACTAAACTTAATTTAATGCTGACAGAACTGAATATTTGGTTTAGCGCGAACGGACTCCTCATCAACAGTTCAAAAACAAAATGTGTAAAATTCAGTATACAGCACAACCAAGACAATGAGGAATTATTCCTACAATACCAAAGTGAAATAATAAAATTTGCAACACAAACACTATTCCTAGGATTTACAATAGACCAAAATCTAAGATTTAATATACATATCGACAATCTATGCGAGAAATTATCAAAAGCGTGCTACTGCCTTAAAGTACTCTCAAAATCTTGCGGCCTCGAGACCCTCACTAACGCATACTACGGTTATTTCTATTCCATACTAACCTACGGAATAGAATTCTGGGGATCCGCAGAAGTTTCAAGAGTGTTTAGGCTGCAAAAGAAGGCGATACGCACAATATCACATTCCACGTGGGACTCTCACTGTACTCCACTCTTTAAAAAACTAAAGATGCTTACTGTATACGACATCTACATAAAGAAGACTGCGTTGCACGTGAGAAGGAATCCGTCAGAGTTTAGTGAACAAATACATAAATATGATACTAGGAATAAGGGTAATGTTACACAGAAAAAACATTACACAAGTAAATATAAGAAAAGCCTTCACTATAATAGCATTAACATCTATAACAAACTTCCAAAACAAATCCGACAAGAGTTGGATTATGGAAAATTTTGCACTCGCTTACACAACTGGCTCCTAGAAAATACTTTCTACGACCTAAAATACTTTTCAATTGTAGTCTAGACCGCTGTGTATGTGGGTGCAACGTGACGAAGAGCATTTTGTAGGTAGCGGTAAGATTACTCTGTACCATTGCCTAATTATGTTACAATAAATTATTTGATTTGATTTGATTTGATTTGATGTATCTTTCTATAATGTACCGTCTTTGCATTTCTTGTACCAAACCTTTCCAATTGTGAAATAAACAATACAAATATTACGGGGAACTTAGAATAATTAGTAAAGGGCCTTTTTCACATACTGCTCATTACTTTAATCGCCACATATTAAGAACGGCCCGTAAGCTATGCTACCCATACAAACTTAGTTTACTAATCATTTGGAAACCGCTATTCCAATTAAATTGATATTTAATATCTAATATCAGGTAACAAATATCTGTGTCTGCATGCTTTTGTTTTTTTGAAAAATCCAAACCGAATGAAATAAATGCAAAAAGAAAATCTTCATACGAATTTTGTTTTCTATGTGGTTTGACCCAGAATACATTTACCGAAAAAACAAAGGCATGCAGACACAGATATTTGTAGCCTAATATTAGATACCAAATATCAAGTAAGTTGGAACAGTGGTTTTCAAATCATTAGTAAACTACGTTTGTATGGGAGGCGAAATTTTCAGGTGCTTACGGCCGACCTTAAGGGCCTTTCTTAGCAGCTTTCAATCAATACCAGAACAAGATAATCGACACTTTAATAATAAAGGCCCTTTAAGTGTCGATTAAAATAAATCAGCACTTGGTGAAAACCAGGATCTGGTTCGACACTTAAAAGGCCTTTATTACTAATACGCTGATTATCTTGTACAGAGCCGGTAGTCTAAGTTGTCACCTAAATTGGCGTTACGGCAAACCGATCGACTGGCGTTTTCAAATGTATGGAGAAATTGAAGAGCGCGCGCAGTGGGCGTTAAGCGAACTAACAATTGCGAGTCCGAGCTTGATTTTACAGCTTACTCAACGTTGCCGTTAATATGTCGACGTTGCCGTTTACGTCCACTCCGCGTTTTCATACAAATCGGAAGTCCGCGTTTGACTTTGACAGCTTGAAGAAGTAAAACCACAGAATATCTAGTAAAAACATGTATGGAGTGTGGAGAAAACGCCAGTCGATCGGTTTGCCGTAAACGCCAATTTAGGTGAGAACTCAGACTGACCACTCTGGTATCGATGTCGAGATAGTAAGAAAGGCCCTTTAAGGTGGCCCAACCCGGCGGGCCCAACTCATTCGCGGGCACGGTACAAAACCGTGCTGTTGCGCTCTGAGACCTTCTCTGTTTCAAAGAGTAAGACAAGCTCCGTGATGAGGAAGATGCAACATGTCCACAAAAAAGAAAATGTGCATAGTGTATGATTTGGTAAGATTTACGAAAATTTGAATTTCAAAACGACTTACAGCTAAAAGTAAACCACGACCGCTATAGTCAAAAATCTAACAAAAACCAAATAGATCATAAATCTTGATTAAATAAGCTATGTCTGATGACTAATCTTTTTACGATGTTCTTACTTTATCATTGCGTAATCCACCTCCAAAGTTATTGTATAAAACGCGCGAAAAATTCGAACTTTCGGACCTTATAACTTAGAAACCAAACACAATTTTACAATGCCAATGGTCATCAGACATCTACTTCGATCAAATAAAGCTATTTTGAGCAAAATTTTGGATCTCTGACAAGAAATATGGGCGTGATCTTCTTTCCCCTTTTGTATGGGGAGATGAGCGGGATGGGCCACCTTAATGTGAGGATTAAGCTAATCAGTATTTGGTGGAAGAGAAGGGAAGGCATTGTTTTGGATTGTTTATTTAATGAAATTGAGCCGGAAGGATTTATATTGCACCAAAATGTTTGACATAGACTCTTTCTAGTTCAGTGTGAGGTATTCGGTGGTTGACACTATACATACATCATATATACATAACAGTGTATAACTGTAGTGGGCGCCCACTTATACAAGTTAACTCTTGTATTGCTTGTATCGGCGGATATCTTAATAACACGTTAATAAGAAATATTAAAACATGTTTCATAATTACTGTGAGCCTAAAAAAACTAGAGATATTCTCTGTTGCGCTTTTCGAAATTGTAGAAAGTTTCAGAAATATAAAAAAAAATCTATGTAAAATTGTTAAAATTGTCTCCTCGGAATCCATAGCAATTAGCAATTAAATAACAATTTCTAGGCAAATGTTTTGTTTTATCTTATTTCAATATTGAATCAACCCTATAATAATAATAATAATAATAATAATAATAATGATTTATTTCGGACCATAATATCCATATAAGGCTGCACTAAATCACTTGCAATAAACAGTTGAAATCAAAATAAAATCAAAACAAATCGAATTAAAATAGATAAGTGCAAATCAAATAAAAATCAAATTCTATAAAATTATTAATAAGTATTACATTTAAATTGTATACACATTACATAAAATTCAAGAAATTCCGAATCAAATACTTCATTTGATTTGAATAGACAGGTGTTTTGATTAGACCTTTTCAAAAAAACCGCGCATAACATCTACACAAAAGGAAACTTAAAAAGGCTTAGGCAAAGAAAGTTCGTACCGGCAGAGGGCGCTAGACAAAATATGATAAAACATTCACGCGGGAAAGGCAATAAAGAAAAGTCACGCGCTAGGGTTCCTGTGGCGCCCCCTGGGGACGACTCGGGAACTGTTGAAATGTGGACAAAACGCGGGAACTCTTCGTCTGCTAGACCGCGAGCGCCCGCTCGGAAATTGACATCATATTGTTTATTGTTTATTCATCATCCATAGACAGTACACTGCACTCGGATTTTTCATATTATATCATTAACCAGTTCGGCAATCCCAGCGAAGAAGAACTGGCAAGAAACTCCGCTGGTTTTTTTTTCAACGTCCACTTAGTCTAAATTTACAAAAGTATTTAGAATCACAGATAAAAACGCTAAATTAATATGAATTGACGATAATCAATAAATGATGTCATATGCAACAGTTCATCACAAATATCAGCTTATTTGTAAGGGGACCCATTTGTAACAACCATGCCCGCCATCTAACATGTTGCCAATTGGAGCAAGCCAGTCCCCACAAACAGCACCCGTTCACGAGCATCACGCCGGGTCCAGCCATCGCCTCTATCAACTATATTTTAGAAAAGGGGAGACCCACACCTAGCGTCGCCGCAAGCAAGGACTTTAAAGCGATGCACTACTCCAGTGGCAACATGAAAAAGTTGTGAAAGTTTTGTACGATTAGTTTGAATACTATTATTTCTGTCATGAACTACTACAGTGACCTCTAAACAAGGAGTCAAAATACAAAATACATTATAAATCTTGCAGCTAAAAATAAAAACAATATTTAATATTAACCCTTTAAATGCTACCACCTACAAAAAAATAACATAGGTTGCAGAGATAATCCGATTTCAGTTTAAACCAGTTTTCACTAGCGAAAACTACTTCTGGTGTAAGCGGAAGGAATACCATGTTTGGTTTACAGGCATAGATGCCTGGAAAGGTCCCTGCCTCTCCACACAATGTGCACAATGTGCCAGCAATAGTAACATATTCGATGCTAGAGAGTGCTCACGTAGCTTGACATGGTGCTAGGTCAGGAGAATATGCCGGGTGGGGTAGGACAGGCAGATTTTTAGGGTTCCGTACCCAAATGATTCCAACGGAACCCTATTACTAAGCCTCCGCTGTCCGTCCGTCACAGGGCTGTATTTCATGAACCGTAATAGGTAGGCAGCTGAAATTTTCACAGAGTGTGTATTTATTTTGCCATGCTAACAAATAGGTAACATTTAAAAAATATAATAAATAAAGGAGGGCCCCATACAAAAAACGTGTTTTTTTCGTGTTACATCTTGTACGATCGTATGGAACCCTTCGTGTGCGAGTCCGACTGGCACTTGGCCGGTTTTTTTAATGGAAAAGTATGTCACATTTTATCATTAGCACTTCAACAATCACAGTGAAGAAAAAATGGCTAGACAGGATTTTCTTCCAACAACATTTACAAAAGGGGTTGCCATGCTTGCATACATGATTATACCTATTATTTTTTCACCTCCATAGATTATACCTGCCTGTCCAAAAAAATTGATTCTATTGTTTGTGAATATGAAGTATATGCCATTGATGATAGAGAACAAAAATACAGGTTTTTTTTATGCGACCTGACATGGATGGCTAATACCACACAACTACCGTTATGATATTAGCCCAATATACCACATTCCCGAAGGAATTAGGTGCCATGCCAGGACCTTCCCTTTATGAGCACGGCTACATTGAACTGGATGGAAAACACGGACAATTTTTCATTGCCGCTTCGACCATCTTTTCATCCAATGCGATGGTACCAACCCGGGCGGGCTTAAACCCTACCACCTAGTAGGGGAAGGGGACCTACAGTTTCACATGGATTCCGAACCATGGAGCAGCTCGCATTCGTGACGAAATGCACTTATCGAACTCTGAAAGAGAAAGACAGTGGTGCAAGTTGGTATTGAACCCGGGCCTCTGGTACACTAGGCCAGTCCCCGCGCCACTAGGCTACGAGCCGCTCAAGCGGTTAAAGCGCTCAAGCGCTACGAGCGGTAAAAACTCATTAAATTAATAAGAATTCTCTAGCCCTAGTTGGAGGCTTGCTTTAGCTGCTCCCCCTATTTCCCTCCATAGTTTACGCTATAGTCAACAGGAAGCCATGCAGTTGTTTTAATTAACGATGTTGAAACGTAACTTTCCCGTGAAAGGGTTTAATTTTCTTGTAAAATCATAAACGTTATCAAGAATACATATTACACAAGGATTGCTAAAGACCACTATGCTGCTCTCCTTATTAAAAAGGCGGTAACTACATATGGGCCTCATATGAAGTTACCACCTTTTTAGGGTTCCGGACCCAAAGCGTGCGAACCCTATTACTAAGCCTCCACTGTCCGTCTGTCCATCCGTCCGTCCGTCCGTCTGTCACAGGGCTGTTCTCATGAACCGTAATATCTAGGCAGCTGAAATTTTCACAGAGTGTCTATTTATTTTGGCGCTGTGAAATAAAAAATTAAAAAATAAAGGTGGTCCCCATACAAAAAACGTGATATTTTTGTATTCAATCTTGTACGACGGTGCGGAACCCTTCGTGCGCGAGTCTGACTCGCACTTGGCCGGTTTTAATAAGGAAGGCAGTATGCACTTCATTAGGATTAATCACGATTAATGTATGTTTTGCTATTATTAAATTGTACATTTGTGAATTGTCCCTTATGGTCGCTTTTGCTGCCAATAAAGGATTATGAATTTATAATTTGAATTTGAAGTACAAACGGCATCACCCTAGACGTCACACATGGGACTTTGACCTACATACGTTTGAATGCCTACTTTAGCGCTGAGGCTGATGTGCCCTGTGCATCGTGTATCAAGTAGCATCCGAGCTTGTTGATTTTTTTTTATGTGACCTGACATGGATGGCTAATACCACACAACTACCGTTATGATATTAGCCCAATACACCTGATTCCCTAAGCAATTAGGTGCCATGCCAGGACCGTACCTTTTATGAGCGAAACTACATTGAACTGGATTCATTGCCGCTTCGACCATCTTTACATCCAATGCGATGGTACCAACCCGGGCGGGCTTAAACCCTACCATCTAGTAGGGGAAGGAGACCTACAGTTTTACGTGGATTCCGAACCATGGAGCAGCTGGCATTCGTGACTAAATGCACTTATCGAACTCGGAATGAGGAAGACAGCGGTCATGCATGTCGGAATTGAACCCAGACCTCTGGTACGCTAGGCCAGTCCCCGCGCTACTACGCTACGAGCCGCTCAAATTGTTGTTTATTGTTTATTCATCATCCACAGGCAGCACACTGCACTCGGATTTGTCATGTTTTATCATTAGCCAGTTCAGAGTTCACGGCGAAGAAGAACTGGCAAGAAACTTCGCTGATTTTTTTCAACGTCCACTTAGTCTAAGTTTACAAATTTGTTTACCACTGCTTACAGAAACACGGGTTATTGGTACCCGTTTATGTCAATACATTAAATTAATATTAATTCACAAAAATCTACCATTCACGCCGTATGCAACAGTTCATGACAAATATCGGTTTATTCTGCAAAGTCATGTCCGTCATCTAACATGTTGCCAATTGGAGCAGGCCAGTCCCCACAAGCAGCACCCGTTCACGAGCATCACGCCGGGTCCAGCCATCGCCTCTCTCAACCATATTTTAGGGGAAGAGGTGACCCGAACCAAGCGTCACCACTAGCAAGGACCCTGAAGCGATGCTCTGCCAGTGGCAACAAGAAGAAAAAAATAAAAATTGTTTTACATGTCCACGTTTAGTTTTATTACTATTACTATTATTTCTGTCATGAACTACTACAGTGACTTGATCACATAGTAACATAACGAAAAGCTAAACTTATTATAAATTTAACTGATTTCTGAAAAATGTATTCCGACAAAATGAACTAATGATCAATAAGAATCTGGTGTAAAGAGCCTTCGTCAGAAATAAAATATGTATATATGTAAATATTACATAATAGTCTGAAATGGTTGGTCAATTTATTTATATTACATAGTAATATCGATGTCATCAATTTATGAAGATACAAAAGTATCTGTGTCAAAATATTAGTAGACGTTTAGAAATACTTTGTTATATTGTCGGAGTACTAACAGAAATCCTTATCTTCTAATGCTTCCTTTACACTATAGTAAGACTTTTCTATTAGAAGTGATTTTAATTTCTTTTTGAAAGAAATGTCAACCATATCTCTTAAGCTTTTCGGTAATTTATTGTAAAACCTAACACTGTTACATAAAAAACTCTTAGAGGTTTTAGTTAATCTATGTTTTACACATTGAATATTATTCTTGTTCCTAGTCTTATGACTGTGTATATCTGAATTTAGTATTACTTCATTCATATTTTTTCTAGCATGACAAATATTTTGATATACATATGCACTTGGTAATGTCGTTATGTTTACTTCCTTGAATACATTTATACAAGAGTCCTTAGATTTCATACCTAGCATACAGCGCAATGCTCGTTTTGTAATCTAAATATGCGGTTAACCTCCGATGCAGTACCCCAAAACATTAATCCATAAGACATGACACTATCGAAGTAAGCATGGCAAACAGATTTCGCAGCTTTTGTACCACATAGCTCCCTAATTTTTTTTATAGCGTAACATGCTGAACTAAGTTTACCAGCTAGTACATCTATATGGGGTTTCCAATTTAAACTGCCATCAAATAGAAGCCCCAGAAAATATATCTCATTGACAACATTTAATGATAAGTTCTCTGCAGTGCTTGCAATGTCATTAATTGGGATTCGTCTATGTGTTCCCAAGGCAAAGTGAATAATATTCGTTTTGTTCACATTCAATAGCAGATTATTAGATTGAAACCATGACTGTAGCGACTTAAATGTTTCTAGGAATGACTCTTTTAAAACAACAATATCTTTATTATTAAGGACTAGTGAGATGTCATCTGCAAACATGACTAATTCTATGTCTTCAGAAATGCAACTGGATATGTCATTAACATATATTAGAAAGAACAATGGGCCAAGAATAGATCCCTGTGGAACTCCCATGTTTATTGATTCTACATTGGATTTAGTCCCATTTATATCACACACTTGTTTTCTGTTATTTAAATACGATCTACATAGTTGCAATTCCTTGTCTCGAACTCCATAATATTCTAGTTTTCCTAAGAGTATATTGTGATCTACACAGTCAAACGCTTTAGATAGGTCGCAAAAAAAGGCCATACGTATGCTTAGAGTTATCTAATGAAGTAATGACAGTTTTAACCATTGAAGCTATGGCATCACCTGTCGACCTGCCTTTACGAAAACCAAACTGTTTAAAATTTATTACATTTTTTTCTGTAAAATAATTTAATAATTTTTTTTCAGTTACCTTCTTTGCTAAAAACTGGAAGTAATGAGACAGGGCGATAGTTTTCAACGTTATTATGACACCCTTTTTTATACAGTGGAATTACTCTGGCTATCTTAAGTAGATCAGGAAATGTGCCTGTTTCTAGAGATTGGTTAATCGCTATTTGAAGTGGTTTTGCAATGCTTTGTCCAAGTGATTTTAAGACTTTAGGAGACACATTCCATAAGTCTTGTGAAGTTTTGGGCTTAAGGCCCTTTATAATACTCATTATTTCGTCGAATGATACTGGGTCAAATGAGGCGGAATCTAGATATCTGCTAGTGTATGTACTTAAATATTGTAGTGCTGATTCTGTACTTGATTTAATACCTTTTGTTGTTTCTTGTGCAATGGTGGAAAAATATTGGTTAAAATGATTGGCAACTTTATTATTATCACTAATTGTATCATTTCCTATCAATAATTCTACATTGGTATTGCTACATTTAGGAGCCTTTCCAGTTTCCTCCTTTATAATTCTCCAGGCTGTTTTTATCTTATTATCTGAATTAATGAGTTTATCTTTTAAGAAAATCTGTTTTGCTGTAGTTGAAACTTGCTTGAAGATTTTACTATACAATGATATATAAGATCTGAGATTAACGTTATTATTAAGTTTGCATTAATATGCTTATCTTGGATGCAACGGATATGATTAGGTGTCTTTTGATAAATTGGCCTCTTCCGCTACATCTCCGAGTCGGGCCAAGCCGAAGGGGGGAGGCCCCCCGCCTGCCCCGCCAGCGGACAAACAAACCTCTGAGTCAATAGCGCGGAATACGCGTCAACCTACAAATAATTCACACGCTAGTCCCTACAAATAACGTCTCGCTCGCACCCCCTCCCCCCCCCCCTCCCGCTCCGGAAGTCGACCCCAGCGCCGCCGCCGCCCGCAAGCTGAGTTATTTATCGCGCCCCCCGACCTACCCCGCCCGGGGGGGGGGGGGGCGCCCCCGCCAGCTGTGGGGTCGCACGGCGATACTTGGTCGTGTGGCGGGCGATAGGCGAACTTGGCTACAATCGCTCCTTGTCCAGCTAAACGAATGACGCACCGGGTGTTTATACCCGGTGCGGGACTTTCTTCTTTCTTAGTAATTAGGTACTTCTTTGGAAATAAATTGTTGTCGGGTTTTCAAGCCTTGAAAGTTGAGTGTGACCCTATGTTGGCGAATTCAGATGATTATCGCTCGGGTCACCACCAGTATCTTAAATATACATCTGTAAATAATAATAATAATTGTTTATTTAGGTCCATAGTTCCATTAATATAAAATTAAAAAAATAGAATAGAACTTACAATGAGACCCACATAAAAATCTTATTGCATATAAATCGTTTGATATGATTATCACACCGAGCCACGCGTTCCAACGAAGCCACTTTGCTTTTTAGGGTTCCTTACCCAAAGGGTGAAAACGGAACCCTATTACTAAGCCTCCGCTGTCCGTCCGTCCGTCCGTCCGTCCGTCCGTCCGTCCGTCCGTCCGTCCGTCCGTCCGTCTGTCCGTCTGTCACAGGGCTGTATCTCAGTAACCGTAACAGATAGACAGCTGAAATTTTCACAGAGTGTGTATTTATTTTGCCGCTATAACAACAGATTAAGTAAGATTAAGAAATAATTAAAATTAAAGGGGACCCCATATAAAAAACGTGATTTTTTTGTATACATTTTTTTACGATGGTACGGAACACTTCGTGTGCGAGTCCGACTCGCACTTGGCCGGTTTTATAAATATAACGAAGAAGTGGTCTAGCCCGTTTTCAGCGAACATACCAGACGCACTACACCGCCAGGGTAGGCCCAACATGCAGCGGAGTGTGTTGTTGTTGAAATTAGTAGCATAGTGTAGACACTTCCGACAAGTTTAAAAATTACCCTTTGCATTAAAACACCTTTTTCACAATTACATTTCCTACCCTATCCATCCGTCAACATTACAATTTACATACATACATAAAAACTATCACGCCACCGGTTCTTGCAGGAGTAGGCAGAGATGATAGCCATATGCAATACTTCTTTCGCTTCTGCTACACACAAACATTTTTTCATACCATGCTCTATGATTACAGTTAAAAATTACCTACAGGTCGAAATTGAGATTCCTCATCCTTTTGTGAGTATTGAGTAACAATATAATATAATACTTTTGCTCTTAGAGCGCTGCAATGAAAATGAATTCTAAACATGCCGAAGATTTGCGCAAGTGGAGAAAAACTGGGTCAGGCCTCAAGCCCAAATGCTGTCCATGGTGTCTTTGAAATTTCCATAGGTAGTATTTTGGGAAACTTTACTATCGGCGTAAGAATGGCGGTCAATGGAGAAGAAAACTGCTTATTCATCACGATAGGTTCACCTAGAATATCTGTCAAAACTGTCAGATACCATACAAAATAAAACAGAATAGATTTGAACATTTTATTAACTTAATCTATGTAATTGAAATTACCCAATTTTCTCCATGTTACTCCGAACATAAATTGTTCTTAATTATGCTTATCAAAAGAAGTCTTGGAAAAGAAAAAAAAAATTAAAAAAAAAAATAACCGAATTCAAAGAAAAAGCACTAAAAAGTAAAAAATAATTTCCATTTTTATAGTTACGATTTTAGTTTTTTACTTTTTAGTGCTTTTTCTTTGAAGTCGGTTATTTTTTTTGTTAATTTTAAATTTTTTTATTTGTTTATTTTTAGTGAATCTGAAGTACACTTACTAATTTGTACAAGTCCTTTCCAATAAAAAAAGAATCACCGAAATCGGTTGGCGTTATATTGAGTTATTCGTCCATTTTGTATGCATTTGTAGAATGAAAGCGAGACTACAAATAATCCCAATGAAATTTGCAATATGTTCTCCGAATTTTTTAAATCCGTTTATGAGCCCTCATCATTAGACCCTGATTCTTGGGTGGTGCCAAACGATACTGCATTCAATAACATTTCTTTGCACTCTTTGCACTTCAGTCCAGACACAATACTTAAAGAACTTAAAAATTTAGACATTAACAAAGGTGCTGGTCCTGACCTTATTGAGCCATTTTTTTTGGTAGCCGTTGCGGATACTATAGCATGCCCTTTGTTTATTATTTTCAATAAATGCATCTCGGAAGGAGTGTTTCCTGATGTTTGGAAAACAGCTAATATCACACCAGTTTTTAAGAATGGGGGCAAGAATGAAGTAAAAAATTATAGACCTATTTCTATATTGTCCGCCTTGTCGAAGCTCTTTGAAAGGTTGGTACATCAAGCTGTATATCCAATACTTCATGACCAAATTTTATCACAGCAGCACGGCTTCGTTCAGCGTCGTTCTACAATCACCAATCTAACTATATACTCCAATTTTATATTTCATAGCTTGGACAATGGTGAGCAAGTTGATTCTATCTATACCGACTTTCAAAAGGCATTCGACAAGGTGGATGAACTTCTTCTAAAAAAAATTGCCTTCAATGGTATTAAAGGAAATCTGTTGAGATGGTTCTCTTCATACATCTCTAATAGAAAGCAGCGAGCAGTTGTCAATGGTTATTGTTCTGATTTCATCTCAGTATCTTCTGGAGTTCCCCAAGGATCAATTTTAGGTCCATTTCTTTTTATCTTATTCATTAATGATGTCATTCATAATTTTCGCTATAGTAAAATTCTCGGATATGCTGATGACATGAACATTTATGTAAAAATACGTTCTAAAGAAGATTGTGAGGCACTTCAAACTGATCTGGATTCCTTTTATAACTACTGCAATTAGAATAAACTATTTTTAAGTATCTCGAAATGTAAGGTTATTACTTTTACTAAGAAAAAACAACCACTCTATTTTAATTACCACATTGGAGGTGTTTTGCTAGAACGTGTTGAAGTTATTAGGGATCTAGGTGTGTTATTCGATACTAAGCTTCATTTTGACAAACATATCGATAAAATGATTAATAGTGCATATAGAATGATTGGCTTCGTGCTTCGCACGGCGCGTCAATTTAAAAGAGTCTCAACGTATATCTTACTATATAATTCACTCGTCCGGTCACAACTAGAATACGCAACGTCAGTTTGGAATCCGTTTTATAGTTCTCATTCTGTTGAAATGATCCAACGAAAATTTTTAAAAATTTTACATCGTCGCATGTACAGGCGAACCCTTTCGTATGAGTTACACCTAGACCAATTCTCACTATCAAGCCTCCACAATAGACGTATATTACTAGATATGTCATTATTTTTTAAAATCGTCAACGGTTTAGTAGATTGTCCTGATTTACTAAATCAAATGGGTCTGCGGACTCCGTCACGCTCGACTAGAAATACGCATCTCTTCCACTTGGATCTATGTCGAACCAACTCAGGTTTCCGTATGCCGGTCTGGCGTATGTGTAATACATACAATACTCAATTCGGTGACTCGGATGTGGACATCTTCTTCATGACGTCTTATCAATTTAAGAAAGCTGTATTGAGTACACTTTCCGCTTAGAAACAAATGGCCAAATACATATATTTTCTAATATATTTATGTATGAATATACTGTAGTTACTATTAATATACTCATACCTTAAAATAATCTAGTTCTGTCAATGTTATAAACTTATTTACTTTTCTTTGGTCCTATGTTCCCATACCATACTGTATTATACTATATTATACTATATTGTATTACATCACATTACGTTTTACAGATTGCAATTTATTCGATCGGGATGATTCACTTAGGCATTGCAACGACAATATCGACTGTGGTTTGCTTACTAGCATATAACATCTTTAATATAAAAGTTAATCAATAGCTGTAAGTTTTTCTTATTTTGTTTCTCTGTTCTGCACTATACATATACTGCTTCGTCCTACTACTTTTGCAAAACTTGTGAAATACGAAGCTGGACTAACATATTTTCTAAGCAATATATCACACTTATATTAAGTTTTCTATGTTACTCTGTTTGTTTTTCCTGAAATAAATAAATAAATAAAAAAATAAAATAAAAAAATAAATAAATTTTTCGCGCAATCTTAATACAAATTTAATACTTATATGATTTTCTCAGAAAATCGTCAGAACTTAACCAAATTAAAATGGGACCACTTGGGAAGCACTAGCTTTCATTTAAAAAAATAATCATAAAAATCGGTTCACCCAGGAAAAAGTTATGAGGTAACAAACATTAAAAAAAAACAAAAAAACATATAGACGAATTGATAACCTCCTCCTTTTTTTTAAGTCGGTTAATAACACTAAAACATAACCTATCATATTTAGTTTCAGACTTTGTATTGGTCAATGACATTAAAATGTGTTTAAAGACAAACAAAATCTCTTCTTTGCCTCTAAACCTTATTCTAACTGCATCATGGAGTGCATGTCTCATCTAAAATCTCGTAAATTAAACATAACAGGAATGACAGTTTTGTAGGTGAGGTCTACAGCCATAAGCTATGAGTTTTCTTCCCCATTGAAGCGCCATCTTGGGTCGGTGTCATGAGTGCAAACTATTAGATGGTCAGGCAATGATAGTCCTTATAACATCGCAATTAACATAATATTTGGTGCTGCCACCGTGAAACTTGTATTCAAAAAGTAACCACAACGCGTGCACGTATTTTTTGCGGGTAACTGGATCGGCGGCGACACCTAGCGGGGGTGGACAGGGTCAAGTGGGCGTGGGGGGGGTCGGCAGTGCGCGGCGAAGGGGGTCGGGAGGCGCTAATTCCGCACGCGTGACTTCCTTGCCCCCGTACTCGGCGCGCCCGTTTTGTTTTTTCGGGGCGACTGTTTTTTGCTCGTCCGCGTATTACGGCGCTGAATAGCCGTGATTGTGACGGAATAAGCTCGGGATGGCTTAATTGAAAAGGTGGCCCGCGTTCAGGCAGAAGGGTCCGAAACAAGACTCGACTGCAGTTGTCATTTACAATGCGTCACATCCTTGTCTCCATGCGCGGTGCAGTCAGTGAGCCTGTCATCAGCCATAATATTTTTTCCCGGTCTGACTTAGAACCGGATTTCGGATTAGAACATGGCTAGGATTTTGGCGTGCTCACATTTGAGCAATGGATCAACGGAGGTGACACAGCAGTAGGGTCAGTCTTGAAATTCACTTTCGCCGGTGACTCAAAGGCGAGTATCTTTAATCCACTATGTAGAAAAATGTGTTTAGTTGCGTAACCATAATGGTTACCATTAACATTTGTTTTGTTTTATTACTGTAACAATATTATGCGCGTTCGATCGGATCGATCATGGCATACTTTTGAAAAAACTGTTGGAATTAACTAGGTATCCAAGGTGATTTGCACAGATGGTTCTATTCTTACGTAGCATGGCGTCAACAGGCAGTCGTCGTAGGCTGTTATCGAGCAAACTTTGTTGAGGTTCCATCTAAAGTTTTACAAGGATCACATCTAAGATCACTTCTGTATAATGTGTATATCTATGATATTAAAGATTGTTTATTTTTCTCTGAATGTCTTTTATATGCAGATGACAAGAAAATATATAAAGCTGTAAGAGACATTGAGGATTGCCAGAAACTCCAAATGTACCTCAACAGGGTTGCAGAATATTGTAAATACAATTTAAGTGAATGAGGCCAAATATAAACAAATCACGTTTTCCAGAAATAAAACTGTTATTCATTTTAAGTATACAATAAATAAAAAACATTAATACAATAAACATGACTCTTGAACAACATAAAACATGTTCCTGACAAAACTAAACGTATGGATACCCTCTCGGTGACCATGAGTAGCGTTAAATGAAGTCTACATACGTTGGCAAGTGAAGACGATGAGTTCCGTCGAGCGCCGGCGATTGCCTGCGAGCAAAGAATTATGCTGAGTTTAGAAAGTTCACTACCTGCCCTCACTCAATTCGGATGCACCCCACCACAGAATACCTAATAGTGCTACGACCATTCGACATTCGGCTGACTCGATCGCCATACAAAAATCGACAAGTGGATCGGTTTGGCCCACCTTACTTTACTTACTTTTGAATCTCACTTCCATGTGTGGGTCGCTTGTGAGCTGTCATCTGATATAGCTATAATAAAGTAGGCATAATTTTTCTACACGAATTTTGACAGTTTCTCAAGCGACATCTTTTCGTGATTGCTCCCTGAGTGGACCCCCAGTGTACGTACTCTTGAATCTCACTTCCGTCGGTGACAATCCCTTATTAGTCTGTGGTCGGTGAGGCGCTTGCGAGATATTATCCGCTATATAGACACGATAACCTATCGTGTTCTATTTTATGAGTTCATACACTGGCGGCCTACTCAGGGGGTAAATCGCCAGTGTATACACTCATGAACAGAACACTACTTACATTCACAGAAAAAAGTGAAACGCTTAGCTTTCGCCTAATATCATTAATGAAACATTGTAGGTTATGTCATCGCACTCTTTATTACTTAATGAGTAAGAACGTTTTGTGACTCACCGGTGAGTCACAGGTGACTGTCAAACACAGCGAATGTGAATTTCAAGAGTAGACCCCCAGTTCGTATGCGCGTTTACACGCGCTTGTCGCACTCTCGCCACGATCGCTGCTCTGCGGTCCGCCACGTGACCGCCACCCCGCCCTCGCTCTCCCGCCTACACTGTTTCACGTTTTAGCAGGCATTAGATTAACGTTTGCATTTAATCGGCGGATCTGTCTGTCAGAACTGCTCGGTGGACAAATAAGGTAGGACCAAGCCATTGCAACGGGTCGTGTCATAAAAAAGGGCGGGCTTAAGGAAAAAAAACATTAAACATTATATTTAACAGTCCAAAATGTCATAAAATGTCACCATGTCTGGTGACATATTATTGATACATTGTTAACATGCGATATTATTATTAAATAATAAAAAAATATGTACATTCAAATACAGGGTGTAATCATGGGCTGTAATCAACCGCCAGTCCTATTTTAACCACGTAATCTATATATGATATAAAACTTATTTGAAGAAACAAAGAATATTTGCGACATTGATCAAATTCATTAATGAAATCACGGACGAATATGTGATCTTAGATTTTCATCTAAGTATGTGATACGGCGTTCAGTTCTGTCTTTAAAAATATATATCTAGTTTTGCTATATTTTTAACATTATATAAATGTGTCATTATCATGGAGGTGAAGAAATTCCATGGTCATTATATTATTCGCTAATCTTCTGTTGATTGACATCAGCAAAAAAACTCTTCATTTCCGATCTCTGATCTGAGAGCATACACTCCTAAGATTTATTTTAACTAGGCTTCAAGTAACACATTACATGGGAAGTAGGTTTATTTTATTTTTTTATTTTATTTTTATTTATTTTATTTTATTTATGTAGTATTAAAATGCATGCCAACGTTATAAAACGTAGATAGTATTAATACTTATGATTACAAGGTTCTGCGGCATGTTCACTTAGCCAAGATTGCAGGGTATGACCTGACAATACTTCTTCTAGCTTTTCCCTTAGTAGAACCGCAGAATAATATTCAATGAGTTCAATGAGGAAGAAAACTGATTATTTATCACGACAGGTGGCGTCCAAGTGAGCTCACCTAAAAGATCTGTCAAAGCTGTCAGATACTATGCAAAATAAAACAGAATATATTTGAATACATTTACTCAAACTACGTTATTAAAATCACGCAATTTTCTCGTTATTAATCTGAAAAATATTTGTTTTAAATTATGCCTATGCTAACACAATTAATTATTATAAAATACATCTTGTACATTTAAACATTCTGGACCTTGTAGCTCTAGCGTAAAAAAATCTCCTCCATTGGCACCGAATGTGGAAAGGTCCCCATAACGCTTATGCTGCTAATTAAATGAAGTCGTAGAAAAGAAAATATCACAATTACATAACCAATAATATTTCATTTCCAACATTGTGCTGGTCTATTACATCCATGATTACATCATTAAAAATAGTTTGAAGACAAACAAAGGCTTTTTTTTTCCTCCAAACTTCATTACATCTTGCATCTATTCTCGTTAAATAGTTCGGAGAAGTCGCTGCGCTCCTATCTACGATTCTCGTAAATAAAACTTGACAGAAATGACAGTTTTGACGTAGTATACATTAATTCAAAGAGTTCGGAAAAGTAGAAGCTGCGCTATTGCACATATTATTGCGCAGGTACCCTTTAATTTTTTGCTTTGAAACCCTCAAACCAGCCACATAAATTCGTGTTATTTTTGTGAAACCAAAGTACCTTTGCCCGAATTGTCGTTTCCTAGGGATTTGACATTGACGTAGGCATTTGACGTCATTCATTTGTCATTACATGCATGCGTCGTATTTTCTTTCGTTACTGAAAAATATGTCCGTACGCGTCTTTGGCGACGTGCTCAAGTGATGCCATGGGGAGAATGGCCGTCTTTGGAAAGTCTTGACACAGTGTTAATATCGAGCGCTGCTTCTGAGTCGGCTGCGGGGATCATGAGGTGAAGATGGACGATGGCGGGAGGTCTAGCTGGGGAGGGGCGGGGGAGGCCGAGAAGGCCAAGAAAATTTATCGGTAAGTCCAAAATCCAAGTTACGAGCGAAAAGGAACTTCAGTGTTATTGCATGCTGTGGTTCTAGAATAGAATCGTTCATGCTTCCTAAGAAGAACATAGCATGACCACTAGGCCTTTTCTTGGAATTCCATGCTCGAGTTCAATCAGTTCAGCTCAATCAGTTGAGAAAACAGATTTAATAGCAGTTGTAAAATCTATTCTCCCGACGGAATTATTCCGGAGCAAGATGTTTCAATGATTCAAGGTTTTGCGTCGAGAAAATGGCTTTGAAAACCGCTATAAAAGCTTTTTTCTCGACTGAAAGATTCCTGAATTCCTGAGCACAGAATTCCAAGAATAGGCCTACAGAAGGATTTATTTCATAAAGGTCGGGTTCGTGGCACCCACAATCGTAGAGCATATATGAAAATATGTATGTCTGTAGAGTAAGTGAAAGAAGTATTCCAGCGCATTGTGGTTTAATGCAAGAAAACTAAACATTTTATGCTAGTTGAACTGACCCCTGACTTAACATTCTAAAGGACCATATTTTTTTTCTCTTTCACAACACACAAAAAGAAAAGGACTTTGAGGCACTCATTAGTTATAAATACTGAATATCAATTTATTTTATCGCCCAATCATTTTAAAAATTTTAAATTGGTTTTCTTGAAATAGCAACTAAAATTTCTATAGCGCTGGATGGTTTTTTAAAAGTTTTGCCAGACTTCTTTGGTCAATTATGATTTCTGCTCGGGCACTTCACTTTGCTTCACTTGGTCTATAACACTAACATAAAGTGGGAGCCGATATTGATGAAAAATATCCATATGGCAGATTAAATATTAATACATTTTACGTAAAAAAAATATTTTGCAGTTACGTAAGTGACACAGCACGTCGAATTGATGAAGCAACACCAGCTTGCAAGACCACTTCTGACCTGTTCACCATCCACATGGAGAGTCTGCGACAGAAGCTGAGGGACAATTGCGAGAAATTAATGTTCCTGGACCCTCTGGCATACGGTCGCAAAAGTCTAGAACTGCTCTGGCGGAAAGCTTACTACGAAACAGTTTCCATGGGGAAGAAATTGCGCAACAAAGAAGAAGACTACGACAATTACATTTCCACACATATCGTGTGCGGCATAGGACACTACCATCATATAATTTCAAGGATTCAAACTGAGTTGGATGTCGAAATTTCTTGTTTCGATTATCCTCCGATGAGCTGGGAAGATGATGGCAAAGGCACCAAGTTGAACATGGACGATGACATAAAACAATGGGGATTGGGAATTATTCACTCTTGTTTGATATATCTCGGGGATTTGAGCCGTTACCAATCGGAAATGTTTGATTTTGACACCTCTATTGCGGCACGTTACTACCTCCAAGCGGCATACCTGGATGTATCGTCCGGGATGCCGTATAACCAACTGGGAAACTTATATACTGATAGAAATCATAACTTGGATTCGGTTTGCTATTACATGCATTGTCTGAGCTGCGCTGTGCCATTTGAAGGAGCTGATGGAAATCTCTCAAGGCTCTTTGAAAAGAATGCTCAATTCGTAGACTCTGTTGCGTTGGAAGACGTTGAAAGCTTTTCTCGGAGTGAGCGGGTTAAATTGTCCATAGCGAGGGTACTAATATTGACGGAGAACTGGTACGTGGGGAAAGAAAATATCGATGTGGCGCAGTTATGTAATCTGACGGCCCAAGACTTGAAGGTCTGCTTGTCGTATGAGGAACCAATTTTACCAGATATCAATAAGAATTATGATGAATTTGTGCAAAGGAGTGAAGAAGAGATTCTGACCCCATCATACCTTAGCCATGACAGTATATACAAGATTGTTAAAATATGTCTGTTTTGCATTGAAAAAGTAAGCGAGGTGGATCCAAACAAATCATTTGCTGTTAAAGCCTTCACACTGGCATTGTTCTCTCAACTGCTGCAGAAGTTACTGGAAAAAATGCTTAAATGCGGCTTTTTAAATCCGTCTCGAATGCCAAGGCGACCTACTTATCGCAGAAATGAAAATGATTTGAAAGAAGAATCAAAACCTGATGTTGACATTTCTCAAAATGGCTTAGAAACTCAAGTCGAGAAGATAAAGGAAGCAATAGTGGGGGAGGTTAAAGTAAATGGACATTTATCAGAACTCGAAGAAAATGTTGTTGTCAATGGAACTGGGAAAAGTAATGGAAAAAAGATAGCTGCAAAACGACGACGCCGACGCCGTCTTAATTCTTCAGAGTCTTCTGAGGAGAGTGATGATGAAACAGAGTCCAGTTCACTGGAGACGGAAGAGTCAGGCTCTGAAGATGATGGCAGCAGTCATTCAGATGACTCAGAAGATTTAAATGATGAGCATAAAATTGACAATATTAAAAAATCTGAAGAAGTTAGACAAGAAAAATTGTTAAATAATAAACACTCTACAATTTCCGAAGTTAATAAGCGAGCTGGCAAAATAAATGAGATTGAAATACAAAATTTTCTCCGAGGCAACAATTTTCTGCCAAGTCTCAAGCTGCTACAGGATTGGGTTCTTACAGAGACTGACCTAATATTATCCTGTGGGGAAAGCGGAGAAGCACTTTTCCAATCAGTTGTTGATCTTCTTAATATACTTCGAATAAACTTTACAAACAAGGCTGTTCTAAAGAACCGCCCTTCCTGTAAAATTTTAAATTTTGCGCGAAGCTTGACCACCAAATGGAAGCTTGAATTCAAACTGGTGCCTCTACCTGAGGATGTAAATCTTCGAGCCACCAATATATGCAAGTTTGACAAGAATGCGGCTGAGTGGGATCTCGTTAAGAAACTTAATCCATCCATTTATGAGGAGAATGCTATGAGAATTTTGAACTTCATACACTTTGGGGAGCAAATGGCAGATATTGTCCCTCGTATCCGGTACAACAGGACGATGCAGATATTCTTCATTAAAAAAAAGCCAGTCATCAAGGTTGTGCGTAAAGATGTTAAGAAGAAATTACAGGTACTGTATTCTTGTTTTCATGTTTACTGCTGTTCAGTCATTGTTGTGTATGCTGTTGAATATATATTTTTTTGCGTGATTTTCTAATATTTTTTGACTACATTGGAAACATGGTCTTACCAGATTTTATGGGCTCAATTTAACTTTGTTGGAATTGCATACATTGCACATGAATTGTTAACATACTAAAAAGTGATTGACAAGTTAAATCTATTCAAATGCTATCAAATTAATAAATTGTACTCTATAAAAATATAATTCCTTTTCAACTATCATGTGTAGATTGGGTGTAAATTTAAAATTTCCTGCACTGATCTTACCCTCAGCGGTCGCCGCCGAAGCCACATTCGGGCCGACATAACCACCCCGGCGAGACCAGCCTCATGCGGAACCTCGGGAAGCTGTGGCTACAGTCACAGGTACGTCTGCTTAACAACAGAATTTATTACGAATATAACATTTTCACAGTTCTCAAGTCTTACTGTCAAACTTCTTCACGGATTTTGTACCTAAAAATTCACTAGGTAGCTGTTCCATGTGTCCACAACTCTGTTGGTGATAGTGCTATTTTGGTGGAGGTTAAGGAAATGTTTATTGGACGAGCTAAAACCGAATTATATAGGGTTTTTTGAGCTCTTACTTAAGGTGGCCCAACCCGGCGGCACTAACTCATTCGCGGGCACTGTACAAAACCGTGCTGTTGCGCTCTGAGACCTTCTCTGTTTCAAAGAAAAAGACAGGCTCCGTGATGAGGAAGATGCAACATGTCCACAAAAAAGACAATGTGCATAGTGTGCATAGTGTAAACCACGACCGCTGTAGTCAAAAATCTAACAAAAACCAAATAGATTATAAATCTTGATTAAATAAGCTATGTCTGATGACTAATCTTTTTAAGATTTTCTTTCTTTATCATTGCGTAATAAACCACCAAAGTTATTGTATAAAACGCGCGAAAAATTCGAACTTTCGGACCTTATAACTTAGAAACCTAACACAATTTTACAATGCCAACGGTCATCATACATCTAGTTCGATCAAATAAAGCTCTTTTGAGCAAAATTTGGGATCTCTGATAAGAAATATGGGTGTGATCTTCTTTCCCCGTTTGTATGGGGAGTTGAGCGGATTGGGCCACCTTAAGGTGGCCCAACCCGGCGGGCCTAACTCATTCGCGGGCAAGGTACGAAACCGTGCTGTTGCGCTCTTGGACCTTCTCTGTTTCAAAGAATAAGACAGGCTCCTTGATGAGGAAGATGCAACATGTCCACAAAAAAGACAATGTGCATAGTGTATGATTTGGAAAGATTTACGAAAATTTTAATTTAAAAACGACTTATAGCTAAAAGTAAACCACGACCGCTGTAGTCAAAAATCTAACAAAAACCAAATAGATCATAAATCTTGATTAAATAAGCTATGTCTGATGACTAATCTTTTTTCGATGTTCTCACTTTATCATTGCGTAATCTACCTCCAAAGTTATTGAATAAAACGCGCGAAAAAATCGAACTTTCGGACCTTATAACTTATAAACCAAACACAATTTTACAATGCCAATGGTCATCAGACATCTAATTCGATCAAATAAAGCTATTTTGAGCAAAATTTTGGACCTCTGACAAGAAATATGAGCGTGATCTTCTTTCCCCTTTTGTATGGGGAGATGAGCGGGTTGGGCCACCTTTTAAGGGTACCCTCTCAACAGCCACTTGAATTTTGCATACATGGTGTGTAGATATTGACTAAACTGTATGGGTCAGATATATTTTTTGTCATACAAAAGTTATAGAACAAAATATATTCACTTTCGTGTGCAGAGTCATCACCTTTGATATGAATGGCTAATATCCTATACACTGTCTTGCAGCACAGAGCACGGCTCCAATTAATCGGATTGAAAACACTGTACATTTTCAGTATTGCTTTGACCATCTTTAATGCTATGCAAACAAACATTCTCAATCAATTTGTGGAGACCTACCTTAGAGGAGTTTGGTTACCAGAAGTTTTGATGAATGAAATAAATAGTTGGATAAGAGATAGTTGTAAGCTACAAGAAAATGTAGTGAAAAGGTAGGGATTGATTAAGCTAGTTTGAACATGTAGAATTAATTAGTGATAAAACAATGACAAAGCAAATTTACAGAGCGAAAGTAGACTTAATGCCTGAGAAGAACTTACCATTACCAAATAGCTGCATCATAAAGGTCGTTGCGCCCAATGCCCAACTTGTTGGGATAGCTCAGAGGTAGAGCACTGGACATGTAATCCAAAGGTCGATGCACCCGTTATTGATAAGAGAGGTGCATGCCTGTTGAAGCGAGAAAATTCGTCACACCCGGGACGTACAGGTGTATCTCATTTTAATTAAATTTGCAATAGAATTGAAAACGTGATAGTTTCTCTGTTTTCTTTAATATTTTAGTGAATATACTGCAAATTATGCTGTAAAAAATAACCTGGTAAGAAGCTAAGAGTATAAACATAAATAATAGAGCAAATAAATTAAAATATGTATTCTATATAAAAGCTATAATTGTTAGATACGCCTGTATGTCCCGAGTGCGACGAATTATGCATCGCGCTCACTCTGTCTTCCCCGACTTTGGAAATGGCGCGACTTTATGTACATGCGCGTGCGCAGGTGCGCGAGCTGGAGAGTGCCGTGCGCGCGGGTGGCGGCGGCCGCGAGGCTCTGCCCGCGTACCTCGCGGTCGACACGGACGCCCTGACACACCACACGGCGCTGGTGAAGCAGCTGGTTCGCGCGCGAAGATTCATCGTGCTGGTGCCGACAGTCGGTGAGTGACTCCAGAGTCTTCTTCTAGCCCCGCTAGGAGGCTCCTCTAGGCACTTAGATGCGTCGCTACCCGTTGTACCGTCCCGGCTGGCAGCTACTTTAGCCATCCGTGCTCCTCTATGAAGTATAGGACCCTTGATGGTTGCTTCCTGACCTCATTAAGGCTCCTTGCTGGCGCAAGGAATAGGAGCCGCTGTTGTGCCACCTCCGGACACTCCAGCAGCACGTGGGCGGATGTTTCCTCGGCTTCTAGACACCCTCTGCAGAGTGGGCTATCAGTGTCTGTTAAGCATACAGTGACCAGATAGTGTTGCCGGAGTATTGCAGAGTATTCTTCTTGCAACTGGAGTTGAAGGTTGTCACTTCAGAAAGAGCAACTGAGCGCAGTGGAAGCATACTGGGCCCATAAAACGGAAGTCTTTAGATCGGAACTACGCTATGCTACCAAATGTTTGCAGGCGTTTTTCACCTCCATTCATTGAACCAATGCCTTCATGCTGTTCTGAAATGTCCTTGTGCTGTTTTGGACAAGCATGAACGCATTGGTTCAATGAGACTTCTTTGGACTTGGGAGCGCCAAACAGGAGTAGTAGCAGCGTCGCTTCAAGGTCCTTTCTTGCGTTTATTAGGGTAACCACTTCCCTAAAATATAGCTGAGAGAACCTTCAAGAGGTCCATTCGTGGGCACTGGCCTGCTACTATTGGCATCATGTGTGATGGCGGGCATAGACTGTCGCAAACAATGAAATAAATGTATTTACCAAAAAAAAAGTACTAATAACACATTTTGTCTGTGGGCAGTGGCATCTTTCAAAATTGAGATTAAGTCAACATTGAAAAGAAATGTAGCGAAGTTTCTTGCCAGTTGTTCGCTATGATTTTTAAAATAGCTTCCATATCCATATAAAAATCTCCATACAATATTTAATTATGTTTTTTTAATATCATTGCAGTGTTGCAGTCCATCGACGACTTGAAGAAGGAGCAGGGCGGCGCCCGCGACGCGATCCGCTGGCTCGAGAGCCAGCTCCAGTCGGGCTCGCGCTTCCTGCGCACGCAGAGGCCCGGCGAGACGCGGCCCCTGCCGCTGCTCAGGTACCCGCGCAAGGCGCCCAAGCACGTGCACCAGTACGTGCAGATCGTCGAGTTCTGCCACCACTTCGTCGCGCGCGACGGCGAAGCCGGCGGCGCCGGCGACCACGAGCACGCCAAGAGGCCGTCCGCCGTGCTCGTCCTGCTCACGGGCACCAAGCTGACCGACGTCAGCGACGAGAAGGACTTCAGCTACACGGGCGTCGCGCAGTCCGCCGGCGTCCCCGTCGACTGCATCGTGCACTTCTTCTCCAAGTGGCGCCATCTCTTGAACAAGACCGGCAAGAAGAGATGAGACGCGCGACGGTGGCGATGGCTATGTCTCACGGCGCGATCGCGTCGGCTCGAGGTGCCGATTGGAGCGATGCGACGAAACACTGACCCGTCCAAGATCCCGCGTGTTTGTTTCCGGAGAGGACAGTTTCAATGAATGTCTGATGCGAACGTGTCCCCGGCTCTCCCCGGACGGTTATTTAAAGCATTCGCATAATGATAGATGCTGTCAAATATTTTTGCCATACGACTGACGAATTGTGGTTTTTTGCGTGGAAAAAGTTTGATGCTTGCAAAGGAACTAAGTCTTTAGAGAATCAGATGCAGAAAAAAATATTTCTTCCTTTCCAATGTCTAGATGTATCGAGTCATTTATTGAAACCTTTATTATTTAAAACATTACTCACTGTATTTCTTTTAAGATTTACCTAAGCATTAAATATGTATTTCCAAAATTGTAATTCTGAGGTTCAGCTTTCAATTCTTTTATTCATGAGTAAATCACAGAACTAAATCATTCATATTGACGTAGGTATCAAAACATTACCTTCATGGTTGAGATATTCATTAGTTATTGTTAAATCATCCCTCATCACTTTCTTAATAAACTTTGGCATTTATAACTTGTTTTATTTGTGCAGGCATTTACTGTCATGTCAACATTAACTGTGTTCAGCGAGGCACCATACCAGCGGAATATCGTACTATCACTGAGCTATCTAACCTTTTTAAATTACGTTTGAAGACAATCAGGTTATAGCTTTGAGGGGAGGCCCCCGCTAGCAGGCAGTTCCATATCCTGGCGATGCAGCAGAGAAATGAGTTTGAGAAACGGTCAATCTCAGAAGCCTAATTTCAACCACAAAGGTGCTCTGATTCTCTGCGGCGGGTGCTCCGGATATAGGTTGGATAATGTCCAAGTCTCAAAGTGTGGAAAAGAGGGTACACATTGAAAAGTTTCAAACATTTTATTCACATGGAAAACAATTTATAACAGTCAATGATAGCAGCTCTCAAAACAAAAACATAATTACATATTACATTCTGTAGGCTGCGTTTATCAGACCAAAACTCTCAAGGAAACATATCAAGTTCATTTATTCATATTTTTATGTGACTGAGCATCGATTATGTGAAATGATATTTGCAAGTGCTAGAATTCTCACAATATGTTGTTACGGACATGGTCACGTGATAGTGTACAGTGCACAACATAATAAACACCACACTTTGCGTACATGGAAATTTTAGCGCTGCATTTACAATTAGCTTGTGTGCGCTATGGAAAATACATTATCATTGCCCCACCCATTGATTAAGTTTGTCACTGTTGCTTCGCTCAAGATTAACAAAGCATGGGAGTGAGAGGGAATCAATTACAACGCACGTAAGAGGAAAAAAGACGGCGAGATGCCATGAGACATTTTTTATAAAGAAAGAGACCCCCAACAGACCCAAGCTAGTTGCGTTTTTCCAAAGTTTTTGCTTTCATTTCTTAAGGTGGCCCATCCCGCTCATCTCCCCATACAAAAGGGGAAAGAAGATGACGCCCATATTTCTTGTCAGAGATGCAAAATTTTGCTCAAAATAGCTTTATTTGATCGAACTAGATGTCTGATGACTGTTGGCATTGTAAAATTGTGTTTGGTTTCTAAGTTATAAGGTCCGAAAGTTCCAATTTTTCGCGCGTTTTATACAATAACTTTGGAGTTGGATTACGCAATGATACAGTAAGAACATCGTAAACAGATTAGTCATCAGACATAGCTTATTTAATCAAGATTTATGATCTATTTGGGTTTTTGTTAGATTTTTGACTACAGCGGTCGTGGTTTACTTTTAGCTATAAGTCGTTTTGAAATCAAAATTTTCGTAAATCTTACCAAATCATACACTATGCACATTGTCTTTTTTGTGGACATGTTGCATCTTCCTCATCACGGAGCCTGTTTTATTCTTTGAAACAGAGAAGGTCCCAGAGCGAAACAGCACGGTTTTGTACCGTGCCCGCGAATGAGTTAGGCCCGCCGGGTTGGGCCACCTTAATCCTAGATTTCAATAAAGCATGACCCACTTTCTCGACCATATTCTTGTTTTCTTCATTATTTCAAAGAACAGCTTGAAACATAACTTTAGATCTTTATTCTGTAGGTACATGGCGATTACGTATTTTTTTTAGTATAATATTTTATAGAATAGGAAAGTGGTTTACCATTGTATGGGCCGAAGTAATAAAATAAATATTGTATCAAACCCAATTGAGTTTGTGGTTCTTAATTTAAAAGCAGAAAGACAGACGGACGCCAGACTCTGGGTTTTCTAAGAATTATTGATTTTTATAAAAGCTATGCATAAAATTGCCTTACTTGCATTCTATGTGTTGAGACAAACATAAATCTATGTGTTTGAGATGCTAAAACGTGTCTAATTGTACACATCGACAAAATACTGCATTGTACCTATTTTTATTGGGCCCCGCCGCTGTTTCGTAAATTATTTATATTATTATTATTGTTAAAATCTGGGTACATACCCCAGTAGTTTAACTACACTGTAAAAATTTACTAGCTAAATAAATTAAAGAAAAAAAAATGCGGCGATGTACCGCCAAAGCCAGAATGTTTTTTTAAAACAAGGTGAAAGTCAAATACTTTTAACTAGAAGGTAGCGAACAAAATGGCAGCTAGGTCGTCGATCTATTTTGTTTCTATTGTGAATTCTTTTGTATGAGTTTTTATTAGAGATTTATCTTGCACATAATTTAATTAAAAATTACGTAAAAAGAAAGATACAACCAAGCCACTTCCCGGAGGGGTATGCTATGTAAAAAAATGTTTACAAATTTTATTGGTGTTTGCGATTTAAAATGTGATGCTATTCCGATGAACCTCCTTCCAGTAGATTTTGTATGAAAATATTTCGGTTTCATTCGTTAGGTGTTGGAGTCTTTTTTTATGTAATTGGACATGAATGGCCAATACCGCACCCACCACCGTGATATTAGCCCTACAAACCGCATACCCAAAAGAATTAGGTGCCGTGCCAGGACCTTCCCTTTATGAGTTCGTTTACATCAAAAACAGATTTTTTTTTGCCGTTTCGACCACCTTTGTATCCAATGGAACAACCAGGGTGGGCTCAACCCTACTACCTAGGGGAAGGAGACCTACTGTTTCACTTGGATTCCGAACCATGGAAAAGCTCGCATTTGTAATTAAATGCACTTATCCGACTCAGAAAGAGAAAGTGGTGCATGAACGGGGCTGGGAGTTGAACCCACGACCTCTGGCATGAAGGGCAACTCCACACCTCTGAGCTACGAGCCGAGCCGAGTTATTGTAAGTCTATCATCGCACACGGACATTTGTTGCAACTTCAAAGGGTCAAAGTCCAAAGTCGTCAACTGTACATTCATGTGTTTTTTTTAAACTGTCATTGTGCGGAGCTCCTACATTACACAAACGAGTTACAGGATTGATTGATCCATGATTATGGTAAACTGTTCCGCTATCTTTAAAAAAAATATCCATATGTAAAATAATATCCAGCCCATCCTCTTTAGCCGAGAAAGCTGTGGGAAAATCACTTGATTGCAACGGGCGAAACATAAATATCCTGCCAAAGATATAACTAAGAAGGTCAGGGGCTAAATAGATCCAATTTATTTTCATCATTGACTTCAAATAGGCAGTGCACTTACACAGAAATCGTGATTGCCTTGAATGAATGAAATTGCAAAATAATTTTAAGTTAATTTGACTCTTGTTCACATTGATATTGTAAATTTTTTTTTTTTTATGCCAACCTGCAGCGGGAGCACAAATGAAAGTGGACACTTGTCGAGCTAGAGGGATAAGAAATTTTGTCGAGGATTTTTATCAACTGTGATATCACAAATGGTGAGCTCGATTAATTTATCGAGATCGAGTGTTAACTCGATAGAGAGCGGCAATTAGGCGGTTTTGTCCACAAGAACTGTCACTTTAAACCTCCCGACCCTGGCTGTGTTCGCGCAGACTGCTCCATGATATTCAGTGCAAGGAGCAAGAAATATCGTTTCCTACAAATCGCCTACACCTGAGTTATTTCGAATAGAATTTCGTATAGAGGCACAATTAAGTACGTTTTTAATGAATTTAGATAAAAATTGCTTGGTTTAGCGCATTTGCCTTGTGAGATTAGAAGGATTGTAGTTTATCTAATGTCAATGTGACGTTAATCTCTGCACTTTTTTCGTTTTCCCGTTCAGCTGGAGCGTTGCTCTAAGCCGTCCTGCCTGATTACTTCCTATAACGGAAAGTAAAGGATGGAATGGAAACGTCTTTGCCCAAACAAACCCATACATCTTTCGCTCTTATTACCGCTTTTCCCATGTCTTTGAACCATGAAAACGTTAAGAAACGCCTGTGCCATCGCCACTACATACGCACATATCCGTAACACGAACAAACACCTCCTTCTAGGATTTAACACTCCCTCCCGGTGGTGGTGACAAAATTATCCTCAACAAACGTCAAATTAGTAGGATTAAATTTATTTGTGCTTCCACAAATGGACAACATTTATTCTTTGTCGAGTTTTGTCTATGGTGTGGGTTTATTTTGACAACCTCACTCGACATAACCTTGTTTATGCTATCAGTTGGCGACAAGTGTCCCGCACACAAGATAAAGACTATGTACGTAAGTTTGTCGGCCAGATAAAATTATTTGTGCTCCCGCTGCTGAGGGTTTACCTTTTTTTTCACACCAGCAACTATATATGCATTCAAGATCGTCCCGAATTGCTCATATTCACTGCCGTGAATGTTATGCCAACATAAGGGACGTGATTTTAGACCGCACACAGATCGTACAAAGGTTGAGAGCATGTGCGCCGTGTACACTGTAAAATGTCTGTCATAGAACTTTCAAGAAGCATGTTTATCTGTAGTTCTAAGATCGCGTTTCGCCGTCTATTGGTCTCGTTAGACGATTTTAGAGACTTACAAAGTATTTTCGAGGTGGTTAGGTTAGGCACATATGTCTGCTCAAATTCGTTTACATTTTTATATTGCATAGCTAGTGAAAGTTTGTGGCTGTGAGCAGCGATATCTATTAGCTGTGCAGGCTGTGTACGCAATTCGGAACATAGGGTTCGGCTGAAACTAGATCTGGCGCTTGGAGCTATTCACAGATAAGCTGCTAACTTAGCCATGCATCAACTTTTGACTGCCTGCAATTGTTTTTCAATAAATGAATACCTTACAAGTTGGGCTAAACTTTTGGAACCATACATGGATGGATTAATACCACTTCTACTGTCATATTAGAACACATATTTTCGAAGGAATCAGATGCCATGCGTTACCTGTTCTTCATACGACACGGACAATTTTTCATTGCCGCTTTGATCATTTTACTTTACCACCTAGCGAGTAAAGTAAAATGTTCACAAGAGTATGTATTTACTATGTAGAAGTGAAAGTGTATTAGTGGACGAATGGATTCTTGCGATGCGACATTGTGGTGACTTCGGAAATCCATAATGATTCGCCCATTTTCGCGAAAAACGATTGGCGAGTGAATTCACCACGTCAAGGTACAGTCGAGCCATGAAACAGTAAGCGTAATCAAACTTTTTGAATCTAACATTGTGATATCTAAAAGGTAATCAAATACATACAATTGACTTAACAATTTGATGAACTTATAGAAATCTCTTGCAAATGGTTACATAAATACCGACACATTTGATTACACGACTTGGTCAATGTAAACCTACCTTTTTCCAATCTAGAGGAATGATGATATATGGAAGTCTCACTAATCCGGCACTTCTCACAACCGCCCGCATTTCTGCTGCTCAGTTACAGCGAGCCATGTCAAAATCAACACATATCGTTACCTGTGCATTCTCGCTTTAAAAAACGAACTTGCGGCTACTTGAGTGATATGTTTACTTTATTTCGATTGAATTTCCCTACACAATACAGTAATCCGAACATTCCGATAAACCGGGACCCCATGGTTTTTAATAGTGCTGGATTTTTTTTTTTATGCGACCTGACATGGATGGCTAATACCACACAACTACCGTTATGATATTAGCCGAATACACCACATTCCCGAAGGAATTAGGTGCCATGCCAGGACCTTCCCTTTATGAGGCACGGCTACATTGAACTGGATGGAAAACACGGACAATTTTTAATTGCCGCTTCGACCATCTTTTCATCCAATGCGATGGTACCAACCCGGGCGGGCTTAAACCCTACCACCTAGTAGGGGAAGGGGACCTACAGTTTTACATGGGTTCCGAACCATGGAGCAGCTCGCATTCGTGACGAAATGCACTTATCGAACTCTGAAAGAGAAAGACGTTGGTGCAAGTTGGTATCGAACCCGGGCCTCTGGTACGCTAGGCCAGTCCCCGCGCCACTAGGCTACGAGCCGCTCAAATTAGTGCCGCCCGGATTAGTGAAACTCCACGTATGCTATAAGTGTACTAATCATGCCTCAAACTAACGACCTCCCATTGCACCTGCTTTGGCTCTTAAACGTAAAATAGAATCAAATCTGTTCTCCTGTCATGTTGCTCAATGCGGGGTCCGTTAGAAATAAAAAATATCGTGATATATTCTCAGCGTATAAATAAAAATTTAATAAATAACCGGCAACATCTATCTATTCTATTGTATATTATAATATACAAATAAAACTTTCATGAACTTAAAAGCTAATGAGATAAACTTCTTCTTACACTACATATTTATAAATTTAAAGACTTAAATGGACTGTACACACCACAAACGATCAGAACAATATCAAATACATATGTGTTACTAAATAGATATTCTGATATCCGTTTGTCCTAATCGGTAATAGATTTCACATGAGTAATAAGTGTTTTGTATTAAAAAAAATCCCGACCATACGCAAATTAAGATCACTCACTTAGTATATAAAAGTGAATTTCTCCAGATATTCTAAGACTGAGATATATAGTCCAAGCTAAAACTAAAACTAATGAATAATATTACTTTCCTATGTTATTTTAGCAAATTTTGTAAGGCAGAATGTCACCTTTGACAGTAGTTAGAAGTTTCGCTTAGTGATAATTCCAGTTGCAGCTATTTATCTCAGCCTAAGAATCTATAGAACAAAACCGTTAGCCTCTCCGCATGGATTAAATGCAATTTACAACACAGAAATACTACAGAAAACAAACTTGAGAATTCATACACAAACACAACCTTGACATAATATAGTGTGTGCAAACTGGTTTTGTTCGAGGTGTTGATTTCATAAAAAAATTAAGAAGTTCACAAGAGAATGAGATGGAAAACCTCGCATAAGTGGATTGTTAAATATAAATTATGCGATCACGCGATTCTAATGGCAGAATTCAAAAAGAAATATTTAATGAATCAATCATTTATTTTGACAATATAAACCATGCATAGACATTGTGACTAAGTCATCTGCTTATAATCTTACAAGTGGAAAAGCCCAAGGCTCCAATCAGTGCATATCCACGTATGATTTTGTTTAGTAACTTCCTAAAATAGATCTATACTTAACTATATACTTCCTGTTTATATTAAATTAATTTAAAGATCGCTCAGATTAAGTATATATTATGTTATATTTGATAATTATATTAATTTTGGACTTCAGTTTCTGGTTGCCCTCAAGCTTGATGCACATTCCAAAACACTTATCTCAGTCAAATTAAAAAGTCTTCCATACTTAGTATGTACAGATACATTTACAGTAAAATTAATAAAAATTCACACCACAATGTGTTATGTTTTACACGCACAGAATATCTGATTTTATTACTAAGCAATGTCAACTAGCTTATGTTTAACTAAATATTGCACTAAACACACTACGAGTCTCGATAAAAAATTATGAGCATTTCGATAACGCTTTCAGCATCGTACGCCCAACACTTCACATCACTTAATCGGACAACTCACCGAAGACTTAAACCATCGGTCGACCCGTCGCATCGTGCTTAGCTAGCGGATTAGTTCGATCAGACGTTGCACTGTAGACCGATCGAGGAGGCACAGATCAAAGTCGAAAGTTTGTGTTGTGACCTCATAGCGACCGGTCTCCGCGATCAGGTTCACGACGCGTTCGAGCTCCTCGTTGCTCTTGATCGTCATGATGCGCTGTTGCAGTTCCTTGAGTCGCAGCATGTAGTCAGGGGACAGGTCGCCGGCCTCTGGCGTCGGGTCGCGCCGCGGTTCCGCATCGCTCGCACCGGACGCCTCCTCTAACTCTTCTCCGACACTGCTGGTCACACCGTTGTCCGGGGGCTTAGTCTCGGCCTTGGGCGGCTTGGACCCGCCCGCTGGGCCCTCTGGTTTTTTCGTATCCATCTTTATAACCTTGCTGTCCACCTCGTCAGGCTTCGTACTGCTCTTTCGCTTTCGTTTCTTCTTTTCATCACCCTCGGCACGCTTAGATTTGTCCTTGTGCTTCTTTGATTTCTCCTTTTGTGGCGGGGGGTCTGACGGCATTGTCTGCTGTCGCTCGTTTCTCTCGACCGGCCGCTCGGGCTCCGGCGCCGGCGTAGGGGGCTTCGGATCAACCTTGACGGGTGGGTCAGGGGGCCGACTCGGCTGTTTGTTCTTGTACTTGGAGTCTTCTTCATCGTCGGGACCCGAATCCGAGTCGGAGTGCGACGTAGCACTTATATCATCCAGACCGACAGAATTGCGGGCCTTGGATATTATTCCACTCTTGGAGCTGCATTGGGAGCTGGTGTCGATGGAGATGGGGGAAGCGGGCTCAATTTTGATCGGTCGATCTAATTCTACAGGTTTTGGAGTTTCCTGTTTTAATACCGGAGTATCCTTTGGCTCGGGTGGTGGTTCTTTGACCTGTTTGTCATGTTTATGTTTCTTGGAGTCCTTGTGTTTCTCGCGCGACTCCTCTCTCTTTTTGTCCTTCTTTTTATGCTTGTGCTTCCTCTCCGACTCGCCTTTTTCTTTCTGTTTGGGTTCTTCATGTTTTTGAGGCTCCGGTTTCTTAAGCATGTTCTCTATTGAAAACTTATTGAATGGTTTGTCCTGTTTTGGTGGTTTTTCCTTAACCGGTTGCGGTGGTTCCGCTGGAGGTTCCTTTTCTTTTTTTATTTCGAACTCTTTGGGCTTACTGGGTTCTTTAGGCAGTTCTTTCGGTATTTCCTTGGTGGATTTGTGATTTTCTTTCTTGTGATCCTTTTTTGATCGCTCTTTCTCTTTGTCATGGCTCTTCTTTTCCTTCTTGGACTTTTTCTCCTTTTCTTTCTCCTTCACTTCTGGAGGTTCCACCTTTATATTTTTCTTCTCTGGCTCCACGGTTTTTATTGGTTTCATGTCTGCAGATCCATTCGGCTTGCTTGGCGGACTGGGCGGCCGTCGTGGTGGACTTGGACACCTCTTTTTTGGTGGAGTAGGCGCCGGAGATGGAGGCCGCTCGTTTGGCCTTTTGCTGGACTTCTCTTTGGTTTTCTCGGCTTCCTTGTGACTTCGCCTCTCCTCTTTAGCTTTATCTTTCTCCTCCCTTCTCTTCTCTTTGTGCTCATGTTTGGAATTCTGCTTGTCTTTATCCGATGAGGACTTATCCTTTTCTTTTTTTTCTACTTTTGGTGGAGCCGGAGGGGGCGGGGGCGGAGCAGTCTTCTTGGGGTCGGGCGAAACTTTGGAAGCTTTTTGTATTGGAGGTCCAAACAGATTGACAAAGCTATTAGATGGCCGTGGCAAATCGTACCGATGTTCCTTGGGCTTATGTTTCTTTGCTGCATCGCCTGACAGTTTGGGTTTGCTGATCAACTGCGGCTTTTCATCGGTGAAAGAATCGCGGCTGTTCCTCTCCTCGTGGCTCCCGTAGGACGTGTGGTTAGTGATAAACCCTCCTCCTTTGAGGAGTTTTTTTCGAAAGTCTTCATTAGGGTTCTGAAAGACATGCTGCTCGTTCATTAGGTTATAAGTGTCCGGGCCTGTCTGGTGTAAGGTGAGATCGTAAGAGAACTTTATCTTCTTGGGCTCATCCTTGTTCTTCAGGTACACCTCTATTGGTATGACGAAGCCAGCGTAGCCGGATTCCTTTACAGTGAATGGTGGTTCTTTAACAACTGAAACAAATATATTTTCTGAATTATTTTTTATTATGATTTAAATAATTGTATTGGTAAGACTCAGCCATTCTGACAAATGGAAGCTGTGACAATCACAAGGGATTTTAATCTGTGTGGAGCATGTTATGCAATGCTAAAATGTACATACTTTTATCTTTTTTAACAGACTTAAAAAAAGGAGGAGGTTCTCAATTCGTCTGTATTTGCCATTTTTGTAGGTACGACTTTTGTTATTTTTTTAGTCGGTCTCAGCCAAGGTAGCCAAGGTTCTCTTGGCTGGCGCAGCGCGTGCCAGGCTGACACCGACTCAAAAAATTATAAAAGTCGTAAAGACTACAAAAATTGCAATATATTTTTTACTTTTTAGTGCTTTTTCAGGAAGAGAAGTTTCAAGTTAATTAAAGTTCAAACAAGTCAACTACGAGTTGACTCAGTTGGCTTCCATACTGTGGATAAAAAGTGATGTGTTTAATCCCACATAGACATTGATGACCTTACGTACACTCAGCACTTTGTCCGCACATTGTAAAGCATTTTATTCCCATTTGATATATTTTGTGGAAAATGTGAATAAAAAGCTCCCCTCTTTTATCGAAGTTAATGAAGCAGAAATGTATCCTAGTTCGACAATGTTTTTTACCATTTTAACATGAATTGATTACATTTTGGTGAACTATTTTGGCATGAATCAAACCCCACGTTTTCCTGGGCCTATTAATAGTTAGATACATGCTAAATAATATCTGTTTATCTTTGTGATGTAACTTAAGTGTAGTTTGACTACCAAAAATTAAATGAAATGAATAAGTGCTATTTCTGCTATAACTCCCCAAAAATAGGAAGCTTCAAACTACAACTGTATTGGTGGGCACTCTAAGCTAAGTTATGTATTTAATGTCATGAAACTAATTCAAAAACTGGCTAGAATTAGTTAAATAACTATTTATCTCCAGCTTATTTTTGTAATTGTTTTATGAGATTGAATAAGAACTGTTATATGTGCCGCCATTACTTCTGTACATGTACCTCCATATTTGTAAGGAGTACAGCAGAAATAGTTACGAACGACGGTGGTCCATCTACTATGTGCAAAATCACATTAAGTTTAACATAGCCTCAATTATCGATAATTAGCACAGAATCAGTGGAATTTTTTTCACAACAGGTGTTAAATTGGTAATAAGTAAATGATTTTTTTTACCTGTAATGTTATGCTTCAAATTGGCTTCAAACGTAAACGTTGACTGCCAATATTATTTGTGAGTTCACTACATTGCCCCTTCAAAAAAACGCTTACTGAGGTTTCTGCTTACGCTATAAACTTTTTCATATGGACACTCACTTTTGCAATGTATTATATTTGCAATGCATTCAAACATGGGCTTGAACTTTATTTACCTTACGACCGCAGCAACTTCTACATTTCACAATTTAGTACCACCTCTCAAGTTTATGGAAAATAGAAAACAACCACCCTCCCGAATGCTCACAAACCAGTATGGGTCAACTGTCTTAGGTTATGGAAGGTCTGATGCCGGTAGAAAACAGTCCTCTCCCAATGCTTACAAATCAGTACCGCTTCACTATCTTCGGTTTAGGGAAGGACTTGTACAGGTAGAAAACTACTGTCCTGTCGACATGCTCTGAGTTTGGCTCACCACTCTTATGTTTGAGAAAAGTCTCGGGCAGGTATAAAAGTACCGTCCTCTCCATACGCTCACAAATCTGTATCCCTCAACTATCTTCGGTTTAGGGAAGGACTTGTGCAGGTAGAAAACTACTGTCCTCTCGCAATGCTCACAAATCAATTTGGCTCCCCTTTCTAATGTTTAGGAAAGGTCTCGGTCAGGTATAAAAGTACCGTCATCTCCATATGCTCACAAATCAGTATGGGTCAACTATCTTAGGCTATGGAAGGTCTCATGCCGGTAGAAAACAGTCCTCTCCCAATGCTCACAAATCAGTAGCGCTCAACTACCTATCTTTGATTTAGGGAAGTCCATCCCTAAATCAAAGATAGGCAGGTAGAAAACTACTGTTCTCTCAACATGCTCACAAATCAGTTTGGCTCACCACTCTAATGTTTAGGAAAGGTCTTGGTCAGGTATAAAAGTACCGTCATCTCCATATGCTCACAAATCAGTATGGGTCAACTATCTTAGGCTATGGAAGGTCTCATGCCGGTAGAAAACAGTCCTCTCCCAATGCTCACAAATCAGTAGCGCTCAACTACCTATCTTTGATTTAGGGATGGACTTGTGCAGGTAGAAAACCACTGTTCTCTCAACATGCTCACAAATCAGTTTGGCTCACCACTCTAATGTTTAGGAAAGGTCTCGGTCAGGTATAAAAGTACCGTCATCTCCATATGCTCACAAATCAGTATGGGTCAACTATCTTAGGCTATGGAAGGTCTCATGCCGGTAGAAAACAGTCCTCTCCCAATGCTCACAAATCAGTAGCGCTCAACTACCTATCATTGATTTAGGGAAGGACTTGTGCAGGTAGAAAACTACTGTCCTCTCGCAATGCTCAAAAATCAGTATTACTCACCTCTCTTAGGTTTAGGGAAGGTCTCGTGCAGGTAGAAAACCACCTTCTCAACAAAGTGACCGATGTTGTGCGAATCGGAACCACGCACAAACACATTCCAGTCGTGCGTGAAGCCCTCGGGGGTGGCCTTCGTGCGGATTGAAGCCTCGTGCCCGATCTCGAAGTTGACGCGCACCGACATATTCGCTGCAAACGATTATTTCCTGTCAGTTTCTCCGATAGAAGAATAAGGCATGCATACTACCACGGGCATATAAAAGAGAGGCCATAAATTGTGATCACTCCATAGTAACTATAGTACTGACAGTATGATTCTGGTGGTTACATACTGGCATGGCTGTTCCACTAGCAGAAGCTCTGCTTTGGTGATGAGCAATGCACGTCTAATTATTGATATACAGTCAGTCAGTCAACGTGTTTGTGTCCACTGCTGGACATACGCCTCTCAATTTTTCTCACATTTAAAATTGTAGGTTATAGGTTATGGGCAAAAGTACTCCGAATAGTCATATAGTGATTGATATACTGAAATGAATGGGGTTACCTTATTTTAAATTTTGCAAAAATTATGCATCGTATTTCGAAAGGAGCATACAGGGCCAAATCAGATTTAAGTAAAACTTGTAACCCTTGTAAAACTGTAGGTTCCCTTCCCCTACTAGGTGGGTAGGGTTAAGCAAGCCCGGGTTGGTACCTCCACATTGGATGAAAGGTCAAAATGGTTGAAGCGGCAATGAACAATTTTCCGTGTTTTCCATCCAGTACAATGTAGCCGTACTCATAAAGGGAAGATCCTGGCATGGCATCTAATTCCTTCGGGAATGTGGCCATCCATGTCAGGTTGCATGAAAAAAATAAAGAAGGTACCTTCTTTACAGTATTTAAGTTATGCTCTATTTTGTTAGTATGCTTTATATGTGAGAGAATGTCAACGATGCCACTATCGACATAATAAGGACTGACAGAAAAGTTCAGTAAAGTCAGATATCTGTTATACATTAAATTATAAAACCGGTCAAGTGCGAGTCGGACTCGCACACGAAGGGTTCCGTACCATCGTGGAAAAAAAAACAAAAAAATCACGTTTTTTGTATGGGAGCCCCCTTTAATTATAATTATTTTTTAATCTTACCTATTTGTTGTTATAGCGGCAAAATAAATACACACTCTGTAAAAAAATCAGCTGTTACGGTTACTGAGATACAGCCCTGTGACAGGCGACAGACGGACGGACGGACGGACAGCGGAGGCTTAGTAATAGGGTTCCGTTTTCACCCTTTGGGTACGGAACCCTTATAAACTTACATTACATAAATTAGCTTCTAATTAAGAAACATCATGATTTTTTTTATTTTGAATTTGTTTGACATTCATCAATGCATTTCCAATTGGGAATGCAATAGTCCTAATTCTCCCTAGCCATTTTATTAGCTACAGCTTTGTCAATATTTCTTTAACCATTGGCTCTAAATAGGAATAGGTTATGGAGAAAAAATATTTAAATTATTTACATAATTTTTCTTGGTGGGTTGTTTTACAGGAAATGGAGGCTAAACATTGAATAAAATTAGTGTGTCAGTTTGAGAAATGTTAGTCTGAATTGTTTGAAATGGTAGTACGAGTGAGGTGAGGTGATGTGATGTAGTTCAGAGTGCAGATCTATAAAAGCAATAGCACATAATAATTACTAATTTATAACAGTCTAATATTCAGTTTCGTCATAGTTCATATTATTTAAGTTTGGTATACAGTACCCAAAGTCTCAGTTGTCACCTAAATTGGTGTTTCCGGCAAACCGATCGACTGGCGTTTTCAAATGTATGGAGAAATTGAAGAACGCGCGCAGTGGGCGTTAAGCGAACTAACATTTGCGAGTCTGAGTTTGATTTGACAGCAACGTTGCCGTAAATACGTCGACGTTGCCGTTTACGTCGACTCCGTGTTTTCATACAAATCGGAAGTCCGAGTTTGACTTGCTGTCAAGCTTGAAGAAGTAAAACCACAGAATATCTAGTAAAAACTTGTATGGAGTTTGACGTTTTTACGAAAAACGCCAGTCGATCGGTTTGCCGTAAACGCCAATTTAGGTGAGAACTAAGACTGACCACTCAGGCGACAGACAAGGCGTATCCACATAGAGAAAAATCGAGACGAATTAAACTCTCGCTTCAGATCCCTTCTATGGTTGCTTGGAAGGTACACTAGACTCTCATTAAACAACAAAGTACTGATCTACAAATCTATCCTGAAAAATTATTTTTGCTTCATACTAAAACTGCAAGGGCGAGCTTAAATTAAATAAGCAACTAATTCCTAACGCCACATAACTTTATCACACAAATAAATTAGTTCAGTTTGAGTTTCTTTATTTCTTCCATTAGATGTATATTTCAGACACAGATTGTCATTTTTTCTTTTCCTGCCGGTTTGATTAATTCTGGTGAAGAACCGGCAAAAAAACTTCTCCAGGTTTGTGCAGTAACCATTCTTGTATGACAAAAATATGTTTCTCGTTGTTGTGAACTGTGCCTTGTAGTTCAGTAATTTATAGGGTAATTGATATGTTTGTTTGCATTTACTGATTATGAAATCGTCTCTCGTTAATCAGCATCTTCGCATTCATTTGAGGTTGAACAGCGACATTAACACCGATGTATCCAAACTATGATTAGGACTAGGACCTGAGACTTTTGGATTACATTTTTACCGAATTATCTCTGAGCTATTCAGACAAACACATCAGCCAACAAATTTCCATGATTACATTCCAATCGATACAATGCTTTTCCTAACTGCTGCTAGATGGCACTGTTTTCGCATATAAATACTATATAGTATTTGTCAAACACATGTTGAGACTAAAAACTTTTCTAATTATTTTCAAAATCTAATCGCAATGCTTCAATGCATATCATTGTTTAACTACAAATTATCGGTGATTTTTCAAATAATAAGAAAGCTTTGTGTTTTGGGGTATCTGTATAACCGGTCATCACAGAAAATGATCGCGAAAAGTACTACACTTATTTAAATGAAACTTTCTGTGCATGGATAGAACTATGTCAAGGCGATTAGACCCTCGACAAAGGGATTCAAACTTGAAGATTTTAGATACGCACAATACAGATGTGTATTGTATCCTGAGTGGTCAGTCCCAGTTCTCACCTAAATTGGTGTTTAAGGAACTTTAAAGTGACGTAAAAACGACGTCAAATTCCATACAAGTTTTTAATAGATATTCTGTGGTTTTCCTTCTTTAAGCTGTCAAAATCAACCAAGCATATTCGGCGTAAATGGAAATGCCGACTGCACCAATGTCGAGATGGTGAGTAAGCTTTCCAATCAAACTCGGACTAGCAAATGTTAGTTTGCTTAACCCGCGAAGTTTCTTTGCGGGTTCTTCTTTACAGGGTTGATCGAATCCGCGGATCTTTGTGACGTAACTCAATGTAGTTTGACTACCAAAAAGTTTAAATAAATTAAATGAAATTAATATTAAAAACCGCGCACTGCGCGCGTTTCTTCAATTTCTCCATACAATTGAAAACGCTACAATAACTTTGGAGGTGGATTACACAATGATAAAAGTAAGAACATCTTAAAAAGATTAGTCATCAGACATAGCTTATTTAATCAAGATTTATAATGTATTTGGTTTTTGTTAGAATTTTTACTACAGCGGTCGTGGTTTACTTTTAGCTATAAGTCGTTTTGAAATAAACATTTTCGTAAATCTTACCAAATCATACACTATGCACATTGTTTTTTTTGTGGACATGTTGAATCTTCCTCATCACGGAGCCTGTCTTATTCTTTGAAACAGAGAAGGTCCCAGAGCGCAACAGCACGGTTTTGTACCGTGCCCGCAAAGAGTTAGGCCCGCCGGGTTGGGCCACCTTAAGAGATTCTTAGGGTATCTTAAATATGTACCTATTTAGGAAAAATACTAAGAATGAGTAATGGTAATAGTATTTTTTTGAATGATTTGTTATAACAAATTTCGGATAGAACAAACGGTTTCAAGAAGTATCTTCAAATTCGTATAAGTCCTGTATCAACATTAGATGCTAGAGGCGTTCATCTGTAACCTTGACTTTGCAATCAAGCAAAATGATGACAACAATACGAGGTATGTGCTCCGACGATTTGTGATTCGGTTAGCCACCCAGCAGAACAAGTATAATAAGAATAACCTAAGGTATCTAACTCATTTGATCAGAGAGATAGTCTAATTTAGGCAGTGTAATTTTTATCAGATTTTGGACATTTTGAGAGAGGCATGGAAAATAACAATAGATTTGGACCTCATTAGACAAACTATGCATTGGACCGCAAACTGCAATCGCAAACACTGAAAATTTACCATTTCCTATCGAGATTGCACAAAATTGTCAAACTGGAGAAAAAATGGGAAAATAAATACTTACGCGTATTTAATATAACTGGTTTTTACAAAGGCCTCAGAGCCACTGGCATCGCAATCCTTAATAGAAGCATGCGTGATCCTATTCGATCGTTTGTTTACAGTGGCGGCTAACCAGCACTTTTGTTGTTGCTCTCCGCCATGTTACGGGATCTCGCGCCATCACAGTATCCGACCATAGACACAGGAGAAAATTCATCGACAAAAACAAAATGATATATTTATAATGTCACACAAAAAACAAAATAATAGAGTTTTAATTATCACGTTTTTATTCTAGGTTTTTTCCAGCTGTATGTGATAACTTGTATATTTTTTGTCGTTACTGCAGGAGAAAGGGGGGGGGGGGCTCTTCACTAAGCGAACACGAAATATTCTCGCATGAGAAACCGTCAAACGTTATGTAGAAAACAATTATGCCTAGGTACTTTTTCTATTTAGCGGAGCAAGTGAATCACCGACGGGTAGTGAGGTTCAAGAACATGGGCCGATCCCGCTCGTAGTGACTGCGTTTAGTGAGTCTACTTATGAGATTCTCATCTGTCAGTCACCGGTGAGTCACAGAACTTTCTTCGTGGCTGTAATATCATGATTACGCAAGTATTGTTACTCACCGGCGAGAATCTCATGAGTAGACCCGCGGTTGAATTGACCCATCGCTAGTTAAATAATAAATGATCGTAACGCCAATTTAGGTGACAACTGAGACTACCGGCTCTGATCACTGTTCATGGCCTCACTATGGGGATGTTTGTGGTCTTCAGTTACGCACCGTCTCGTGTTCAGCTGTCTGCCATCCGGGTGGCGCGCGTGCAGGGCATCGAGTCTGGGTTGGCCGGGTAACCGGTCTGCCTGCGCGGCATGCGGATTACACGCTGAGCAGCAGGGCGAATCGTGATATGATGCGGGGACGGCAGTAGTGCTAAAAGAGCACTTAGCTTCTCTCTCCCTGACGGCGGCGGTTCCTCGTAGTTCTGCTCTCCCTCTGCCAAGCCATGCTTGCCTCAGCTATTAGGGTAACGCTTTCGGCTGCTGTCCCTACTGCGGGCGGCTGAGGGTGCGCGTCGTCTTTCTTGACATCAATATGACTGTATGAGATCTCGAATTTATCTCTATTTCCGGTGTACAGATTTCAGAGTAAACGTCCGCAGAGCTGCTATTCGTTGCATACGTACAAGACATATACCTAGCACAGCGCGATGTGCTTGCAAGACGATCACTACCGCTATTAGTGAACGGAGATGGACCACATCTGCCCGATGAGACAACTTTTCAAATCGTTATCAGTACATTGGAGTCATGCTCATGGAATATGAAATGTTTTTTTGTGAAATCTTTAAGATTTCTCTCAGTCAGTCAGTCAGTCAGTGTGTTTCCGTCCACTGCTGGACATACGCCTCTCCAATTTTTCTCCAGTCCTCCCGGCCCTCAGCGGTATGGAACAACTGCTGTCGTCATCCCAACACTCCGTTTTTCTGTCCATGGCCGCCAGTGTAGGTTACTCCAACGGTCGTTGTCTCTTCGACTGGCGTAACGAGCCCATTGCCACTTGAGCGTAGCCACTCGGTGTCGAATATTGACTACTCTGGTACGTCGGTGGATTGTCTCGTTACGCACCATATCCCGTAGCGATATGCTTCAACTTCTAAACAACGGCGACGGTCAGAGTCCACGTTTCACATCCGTAAGCCATAACCGGGAAAACGCGTTGGTAATATATTCTGGTCTTTATATTTTGTGAAAGGTCAGACCTCAGAGCGAATTTAAGTTTTCCGAAGGCAGCCCAACACGGTTGAATTCGTCTCTCGACCTCCTTAGCCAGACCTTGACTACCAAGCCGCAGGATTTGGCCGAGAAATACGTACTCTTCAACCTGTTCGATCACTGCTCCGTCCATAAGGATTTGTCCTCCCGTTCTTCAACAGCATGATCATGAACTCGGGATTACTCTAGTTTTCGTTAAAGAAAGGATGGTGACTTGTGTATTTATAGATTTTTAAGTGGAAGAGATTAAAAACCCGAACAAAAACCATTTTTTATGGTAAATAAGAGGGGACCCTCTGATCAACTTTCTTAACTTTTCCTCAATATTTAAAAGTAAAAATTAAAATATAAATTCAAATCATTCTTTTGAAGCTATATAGTTAGCGAATTTAATTTAAAAAAAAAACAGAAACAGTACATTTTGAATGAAACGATTATCGTCTCATCCATCAGTTGACTCTATATGCCCCGATTGCACGAAGAGACGGCTGAGTTAATCAATGTTCAAACGCGTCATTTTTAGTGAACCGCATCGAGTTCCTTCCGTGCTGTCCATGCAAAGTGACGTGTTTAATCCTTAGGTTTAATCATACGTTGAGGTTGATTTCGATTTTTTGTCCTTTCGTGCACTCTGCCTTATGTATTTTCATTCTAAGCCTATGAGTAAGAAGGTTTCATCCGAGCAGTTGTCATCCTCAATATTGAAGAAATATCGGTATCAATGATCGGTATAGACCGCATTACCCTCAACGCCACAGCAGCATTTGCAAGAAAAAGGTATGTGGATTAAAGTCTAATGTGTGGCGGTGTGGCTAAATGATCGTTTTCACCCTTTGGGTACGGAACCCTAAAAAAGAAGTATGTAAGCTCAATGAGTAATTTAATAGTTCTGGAATGTAATCACAGAATATTCAACAATTATAATTAATTTTCTGTGACCAAAACCCCATAGTACTTATTATATTAGATTTAAAAACTTGTGGTGGACCTATCCACAGGACCTATCGTTGAGTTGGTTACATTGGTGCTGGGGTCAGGATGTTTTCATCGTTTGCTCGCTCATTTTTACACCCACTGCGGTAGGTATTATCTACTCTGTAGAATTCGCGTTTTTGACGAAACATAACCTCAAATTTCATTAAGGCACCTAAAAATCAGAGAAATGCCTATTTCATAAAATAAACAGATGTCTACAATAGTCGTCTCGATATGACAAATGACCAGATTCTGAACGAAATATTTGAAATCGCCAAAAATGTGTTTCCAAAAGGGGTAAACATCTCCCCTCAATTTTAATCCTATCGAAACCAGAATGGTTTTATTTTGAAGCCCTTTCATTCTACAGGTCCATTTTTCACTTTTTGATATCTTTTTTGATTTTTGAGAAGTTTAAGATTCTGTGAGAAAGTCCCAAGAGAAATGGTAAAAATGAAGCTTTTTTTTTAAATAAAAAAATTTAAAACCCTTTAATAAAAATTGCAGTATGTGCTCTTTCAGTATGTAACACATCTCTTGATATCATTCTCATTTCTGTATCTTAATAATTGAGGACGCTAGCCCCTGGTCGCACTTTTTTTTCAATGGGGTGCTGTACTGAAACGCTAGAAAAAGCATTTTCAGTGATAAAATTCCACTTAGTACTCTGAAGATATATACTTTTGACAGGTTGGTGTCACGTGTGGCTTCCCAGGCGAGCGGTATTCATTCATGTGTCTCCCAAGCTGCTGTTAAAAATACTCTTGCAAAGCCGGAAGGACCTCTTCTCGCGCTAATCAGGACCAAGGTGAGCTATTTCATTTTTCAGGCCATCTACCATTTGTTACATCAGCGAGCCGTCTTACCTGCAAGGGGCCATGCCATTTGACATAAAATGCCAATATCACAATTATTAGTAAGGGGCGATTCCGCTATAGATGATTTCCGAAATGATTTTTTCAATCACGCTATTAGTTGTTTTTTTTGTTATTAGTGCAAAGAAGAAAGTCTAAATATAATAATCAATGTATTTTTATTTGATTTTATACCGTATCTTCTTTTTTGACGCTGTTGGAAATATTACCACCCGAAGAATTGGTATAAACTGTAAAATCATAACAAGCACAATGGCGCGAAACCGTTGTTGTTGACGGCTTGCGGTTATGTTTTACCGGCTAAACGTGAAGTGGAAATATTTATATATAATCGTGTTCCAAAAAATTTAAGTATTTGTTGCTATTTATTAAGAATTATTGACTGCTAGAATACACTGTTAACTTGTTGCACCCGCGATGCAAAAGATATAAAAGTTTACTTTTTTAACAGAAATGAAGAGCTAATGTTCTGAAACTTTGCAAAAGTAAGAAGAAATAAAAACCATACTTAAATTATTTGTTTTCAAGAGTATAATGATTATTAGGTTAAAATAAACGATAACTTAAATTGGTTGCACCCGCGATCTCATGTCGAGATCGCGGGTGCAACTTTTTTTCACGTAACCTTTTTGTGTGATTACTTTTACATTTCGTTGTTTTGATATACCTTGACTAATAATATATGCTGAAGACGATTGATGATATTTATTAAATATGTGCGTCTATAGTATATTCCTTATTTTTTTAAAGAAATATTAGTTAAAATGACAACAGAGTAACATAAGGAGACTCCTTTGCAGAAATATAGGCGGAAATTAAAAGAAAAACCTGAGCTTCATGCTGAACACCTCCAACGGGAAAGGGCTCGTAATTCCAAACAGAGAGAAGTAATGCAATGAAAAATATTAGCTAGAATCAGATCCAAAGAAAGAATGCAGGCAACTAGAAAGCGACGTTAGAAAGAACAATTTAAACAAACATCTGCTAGATACAGCAGTCCTCGCACACTAGGCAAGGCTTTGGCAAAAATAAAACGTAATTTACCAGTCAGTGCTACCAAAGCAGTGGAAGTTAGCTTCTGAATTCAACATTTGACAAAAATGACGCCGCTAAGGCAGCGCTGCGAAAGCTAACTGATGGAGGGAAAAAACTGATTTGTGATTTTTATAATAGGGATAACATGCACATTAGCACAGAAATCGTTAATGACATACAAGACGTGCAATTTGATGATATTATCACGAAATTGGAAGCGCCAAAAAAAAAGGCTTTGGAAATAATATGTTCATAGAATTTTCGGCAATTATTGACGTATTTCAAAATAAATCATTAATAAAAGCGACAACAAAAGCATAATTGTTAGTAATAAATATGGTTTGATCTCTTATTTTGTTCCTTTATAAGTAAAATTGATGTTTATGTTCACTTAAATTAGACTCGTTGCACCCGCGATAATTTGGTGTTGCACCCGCTATTATTAAAAATAATATTATTTCATTGTTTATTTTTGTTTTCTTTAAAGTTTTTATGTTATGTTCTTTGTTACTTTAATACATTTCAAAATATTAAGACATAACATATTAAATGTATTAGAATTAACAGATTTATGTGTTTTTTACTTGTGATCTGGAAAGGTTGGGCCAAATTTGTTGCACCCGCTATGGCAATTTGGACAAATCTCCTGGCTTTTAAAATATCATTTCAAAATTTTTGTTAGTTAATATAAAGTAAACATATTAAAATGTAGTCTTTTAAAGACTAATTTAATTAAAAATGTTTTTAATTTAATTAGGTTTAATGAAAACAGGCGTCTAAATGTTGCACCCGCGATAATGGAATGACCCTAAGGTTAAAAAAAAGGATTTCATCAAATGTATACGCCTGTCTTTTGAACTTTGTGTAACTTTAAAGTAACAGTAAGTAACAGATAAAAATGCTTCGTAACAACAATGAAAGGTTAGGTTAGGTTTTTAAAAATTTAATATTGAAACTATAGACAGACTTCCCCGCAATCTTAGGCACGCCCGTCTTTATCGTTTTATGTGCATTCCAGTTTCCCAACTCTAACATAACCGTCATTCCCAGTATTCTTTTGGCAGGTTCAAAAAATATAAAAACTTTTAATCCCCTAACTATAAGGGTATGAAAAAGATCATTTGAAGTACCTAACAGTACTCTACAAAAATATATTTTATCACCAAAAAATGTGTTCTGGTTCAACATAAATATCTAATTCAATAATAAAATAGTAAAAAAGTAAAGTATTTTTAGTTAAGTTCCAGTGATCCCAGGTCCGGGGCACATTTTGTCCGGCGAATAAGCCTCGAAATTCAAAGAGGTAATACCGCCAGTATTATATATACATATACAGTACAGCTTGAGTTTCGTATATATATACAGCTTGAGTTTTGGCTCTTTTAGCATGGACTTAGGCTGAGATAAATAGTCGTAACAGAAACTAAGACTAACGAAAAGTAGTACTTTGTGACGTCACTTTGACCCATTTTGTATGGATGGATTCTCAAAGTAATGCAAATTGACGTCACAAAGTACTACTTTTCGTTAGTCTTAGTTTCTCTTACGACTATTTATCTAAGCCTCAATGTCAAAGTAATGTAAAGTGACGTCACAAAGTATTACTTTTCGTTAGTCTTCGTTTCTATTGCAACTATCTTAGCCACAGTACTAAAAAGCTTTGCATAAAAATTTGCCACATACATGGACTTACCCGCACTGACCTTGGTTAGGCCATAATGTCTTCGCTTAATCTATGGCTGTGTGGTTCTATGTAATGTGCATGACCCTAGTCCTATCCTTGTTCCCCGCATACACATGTCCCTCTCACTCTTTCACCGGATGGAGCGAAGATTGACAGCGTCTGCTGAAAAGGCTGAAAGGCCCAGCTGTCAGTGCAATTATAGATACCGCGATGCACGGACACGCCATGTCATCGTAGCACCGGTTCCCGCCAAAACTATCTCGCAGCCGCCGGGTCCTTAGGTACCCAGGAGTACCTCGCCAGTACCGCGTGTGCTCGAAACTCGAACAATCCAAGGAACTTTCCGTGCCCTTCATCGTCGAGGACGGAGCGTTCCCGAAACGCATCCTGTGGGAGAAGGAGAAGCGTGGTGGCCACCCGCACACATCAGGAAGTCTCCATCGTGGTGAGTCGTCCCACCTTCATTTATCCAACCCCTAGAAGATTGTGCATTGCATGGGACCACATACCTTTTATTTTTTTGCGAACCTATATAGGCCTACCTTTTACAAACCCATTTACAAAACCCAGCGACCTACCCGCGCCACCATAAAGTGGCCCTTCGAACCGCGATACCTATTGGTTAGCATTCTAGAAAGGTATTGTTGTTAAACTCATTTAAGAGTCCCGTGTTTTAAAATGGCTACCAGTGCCGATCGATTCGAAATGGATCGAGAAAAAAGGTTGTTCGAACGGAAGTTAAAACGCTTTGAAATTAAAATGAAATGTTATTTCGAGCGCTTACAAGTCATATTTGACCAAATCGCATATTTAAACCCAGAAAATGGTGATATATTTATTGCAAACGCCGCCACTACTAACACCTTGCGCCAAGAATTTTTGTCGACATTGGATGAATACAATGATCTGCTAGCGTCAAACCCGGACGCTCCCGAACCCTGCTACAAGTCCATGAACGCTTTCGAGGACTTGTATGCACAAATACAGTTTAAATACGACCAAATAATGTCGTCGCGTCAAACCACGCAAAGTAATAGGGTGGACGGTAAAATGTCATTCCGACAGACGCCAAAATTACCACGCTTAGAGCTGTGTTCGTTTAATGGCGATATTCAAAATTGGCCTGTGTTCTACGAGACTTTTAGAACAGTCATCCACGAAAATAGCGATCTATCTGATAGTGAGAAAATTCAATATTTAGTAGGTAGACTCACTGGTAAAGCGCAAAATATTTGCCAAGGTTTTTTACCAACGTCAGAAAACTATATTGTACTGTGGAACGCTTTAGTAAGCAAATACAATGACAAACGAGTTTTAGCCGCTTCCTATCTCGATCAGTTATTCAACTTGCCACCTGTTGTCGGTGAGCCTACACCCAGCAGTCTTGAAAATTTCGTCGACAAATTCTCTTCGACAATCGCCGCGTTAAACCAACTAAAAATCGACCGCTTGGACGAGTTCATATTCATTCATGTTGGTTCGAAAAAGCTGGGTGTAGAAACAGTAAAAATGTTCGAAATGTCTATCAGAGGCGAAACTAAAATGCCTACGTCGGCAATGTTCATAGATTTTGTTCGAGAACAATCTCGCGTTCTACAGCGCGCGTATGCGGGTACGTCGAAAATCACGCCACCGCAGCGCGCGAATAACCCGCCGCCGTCACCCGCGAATAACAATAGGTACAATCCACCGTCAGCCAAATCTGCTTCGCACCTTCCGCCGCCAACGCGTAATAATTACAATAATAAAAATACGTTCAAGTCATTCGTAAGTGTACCGGACGAACGATGTGTTTCCTGTGGAGGAATTGATCACGTATTGCTATATCATTGTTCAAAATTCACCTCTATGTCCGCCCGCGAACGATTTAATTTCGTTAAAAACAATCAAATATGTGTAAACTGCTTAAGTAGCAAACACATGCTCCGCCAATGCAAATCGGAAGTAAGATGTCGTATTTGTTCCCGATCGCACCATACACTACTTCATTTTGAAGTAAATAATGATTCCTCGCTCTCGAATACTGCAAATAATGCAAATCATGTAAATAATGGGTATCAAAATGGCTCCAACGCTCGCGTCGCCTGGAACCCCGCTCCTCACACCGCCGCCGCCCGCGCAGCTCCCTCCACCGTCGCGTCGTCTCCGCCGCCCCCGCTTCCGCAAGCCTCCTCCGCCGCCTCCTCCGCCGCTTTGTCACTCTGCTCGGTCGGGCCGTGTCTCGCTGAAAAAACTGGTTTTCAGAACAACACCGTTTTACTGAGCACCGCTTTATGTAACGTACTAGATACCGAGACTGGTAAAGTCCATCCAATTCGTATATTGGTAGATAACGCCTCGCAAAGGGACTTGATTACCGTCGCATGTTGTGACAGACTAAACTTAAGAATTCACCCGCTTTCGCGAAATAACTCAGTTGCAGGAGTAGGTGATATTACTAATCCTATTGAAGGAATCACCTGCCTGACCATCCGCTCCCGCCTCGACGATTCTGTAGGGTTCACAATACAACCTTACGTCGTAAACCGCATCACTAATGAATTGCCTTGCAATAAAATTGATATTTCGCCATTCACGCACTTACATAACATACCGCACGCAGATGATAATTATTATGAGCCGGGCCAAATCGACGCTATTGTCGGAGCCAGCTTGTTCCTCCGCATTCTAGGAAGTAAGAAGATCGTTGGTTCGCACGACGAACCGGGCGCGGTTGAAACCTCATTAGGTTATTTAGTTTCAGGAGAAGTTCCGATTATTCCTACCGCTTACAATACAGTGCGTACTTACTGCAATATTAATGACTCGCTCGAGAAAAGTATGACTCGGTTTTTCGAGTTAGAGGATGTTCCCGCCGCATCGCCATTCACACCGGAAGAGCAGGAATGTGAATTGATTTACGCTAATACTGTTAGGCGTGACGCAACGGGCCGATACAGCGTTGCATTACCTTTCAGAGACGAGCCGACCCTGGGTGACTCACTGAAGTTAGCCGCGCGTAGATTTCAGTCATTGGAACGTAAACTGTCGTCAGATACCGCGACTAAGTCCGAATACGACAAAGTCTTTGACGAATATCTCCAAAAGGGCTACTTGCAACCTGTCGGACTAGTCTCGGAGCATGTTGCTCAGACCCACGCGCCTATTCAACAGTACGTAATCCCGCATCATAGTGTAGTTCGACAAGATAAGTCGACTACTAAGGTTCGAGTTGTGATGGATGCAAGCATGAAGACTACTTCGGGTCATTCGCTTAATGACTTCTTACACACTGGACCGAATTTACAAAACGAACTATTTAAAATTATTTTAAACTTTCGCTTATACCCAATAGCATTGAGTGCTGATATACGACAAATGTATTTGCAAATTCTCGTTGAAGAAAAGGATAGACGTTTTCAGAGAGTATTGTACCGATTTAATCAAAATGAACCGCTTCGAATTTCCGAACTGACTCGCGTCCCATTCGGCTTACGCTGTAGTCCGTATCTCGCGCTGCGAACCGTACGTCAGTTAGCCGCAGATGAGCGCGCGCGCGCGCCACTGGCCGCACTGGTATCGGAACGTGACATCTACATGGATGACTTAGCTACGAGCTGCTCCACTATAGATGAGGCTACAGAACTCGCAAATCAGTTGATTGATTTATTCTCTGCTGGAGGATTCGATCTGGTGAAGTTTTCGAGTAACTCACCACAAGTAATGAAAGCCATACCTACTACTCACCGCGTCTCGGAAGCGGTAGAATTCAGCTCCGATGATCATTATAAAATCCTTGGTCTGCACTGGCTACCTGGTGTAGACGTCTTTACGTTTACCGTCAGCGAAGAAAATCGCAATTGTACAAAACGCAACATTCTATCAACTATTGCCCGTTTATGGGATTTAATGGGATACGCCGCTCCTGCTATTCTTTTGGCAAAACTGATTTTAAAATCATTATGGGAAAACAAAATCGATTGGGATGAGTCTCCTCCTGCAGGTGTCATCTCGCTCTGGCACCAGTTTGTGACAGATCTTCCCTACCTACAGAGCATTCGATTACCTCGACATATCGGTGCCGATGCTGACTGTACTATCTCTATACTAGGATTTGCAGATGCCAGCGAAAAGGCTTACGGAGGCGTGGTCTACATACACGTATGGTTTCCGCTTGAACAGAGTTACCGAATGACTTTAGTCTGTGCAAAATCAAAGGTGGCACCGCTCCGTAATGTTTCGCTCGCACGTCTCGAACTATGTGGAAACTTAATCCTCGCAAAATTAATGCGTGTAGTGATTGACACTTACGCCGCCCGCTGCACTATAAACAATGTATTCGCTTTCACTGACAGTACAGTGGCGCTCGCCTGGATACATTCTGCCCCCTCGCGTTGGCAGACCTTTATCGCAAACCGTGTTACTAAAATTCAGGATAATATAGCCGCCAGTCATTTTTATCACATACCTGGCAAGGATAATCCTGCGGACTGTCTGTCGCGTGGCTTGATGCCAGCACAGCTGATGGCGCATCCTCTATGGTTTGATGGCCCGAGTTTCGCCCACTTACCTTTCGATGAGTGGCCGTTACATAAATGGGATCCGCGGACTGCAGACGAGCCGCCTGAAATAAAAATAAATGTAATGTCTACTACTACAAACTTACCTGATCCGCCCCTGCTTGTCAGGGTCGCGTCCCGCATCTCTTCGTGGCCGAAGCTGCTTAGAGTCATAATCTACGTATACAGATTCATTAAAATATTGTCAAACAAGTTCGAAATATCGCATCTAAAATACGCTGAACTGGCTTTAATAAAGGCAGTGCAGCACGTCCATTTTATGGAAGAATTTAAAAATGCACGATCGGGGAAAAATCTCTCGCCCGCATTTAGAAAACTGAACGCTTTCGTCGACGAAGGTGGCATTTTTCGTGTGGGTGGTAGACTCGCCAATTCTAGTCTGCCTTACGAGAGCCGGCATCCGATCCTGCTTCCGCGCCGCGACCATGTCGTCGAACTCATAATCGACTACCACCATCGCAAGTACCTACACACTGGGCCTCAGCTTCTCATGTCGTTACTGCGACAGAAATATTGGATTTTGGCCGCACGTAATATAGTGCGTACGCGAGTGCAGAAATGCAACATCTGCTTTAAAACTAATCCAAAATCTCAATTCCCGCTGATGGCCGATCTGCCCGCGTGCAGAATAAACGAAGCAAAGAGTTTTTATCACTCTGGCGTAGATTAAGCTGGACCTCTGAATATTTTGCCTGTTCGGCGCAGAGGAACACGAAGCGTAAAGGCTTACATATGTCTTTTCGTGTGTTTTGGTTACTAAGGCCGTTCACGTCGAACTGGCTTCAGACTTGAGCACTGAATCATTTCTGAACGCCTTTAAACGTTTTATCGCACGAAGAGGTCCTGTAAGTTGTATTTATTCCGACAACGGAACGAATTTCGTTGGCGCAAAATCATATCTCGACGTCATCTATGACTTGATCTCCACTGAGGAGTATCGAGATAAGTTTGCAAATGAACTTCGGGAAAATAACATCGAATGGAAGTTCAACCCACCATCGGCGCCGCACTTTGGCTCGATGTGGGAAACGAACGTTCGTTCGGTCAAATTACATCTTTATAAAGTTGTGGGCACACAACTTCTTACCTTTGAAGAAATGCTCACAGTCCTCGTTCAAATCGAGGCTATTCTTAACTCGAGACCTCTTACCACGTTGAGTTCCGATCCTAGCGAGCCTTTAGCGCTCACGCCAGCTCACTTTCTCACTTTAACGCCACTGAAATCCTTTCCGTCGGAGGACGTTTCGCGCGAATCTATTAATCTCCTTCACAGGAAACGCAACGTTGATCATATTATTCAATCGTTTTGGCGAAGGTGGAAAGTGGAGTACCTAAATAATTTACAATCGCGTCAAAAATGGAATACTTCCTCGCACCCTGTTGAGAAGGGCACTGTAGTAATCCTCAAATCTGGGGACAGCGCACCTTTGAACTGGCCCCTAGGTATAGTCGAGGACACCTTTCCTGGGAAAGATGGGATCGTTAGGGTCGTGGATGTCCGTACTAAGTCTGGAACATATAGGCGCCCAGTGGTAAAGATTTGCCCATTGCCTAACCAGTAAATTCATTTTTATATTTGTAACCGCTAAAATAAGTACTTTAATCTTATTAATAATCATTTCTTTAAGTTCGAGTTCGCTCTTGCTTCACTCTCGTATTTTTCATACACCGCATTTTTCTTTATTAATTTATCCGCTCCGCAATATTCATTCGTTAACCGCTACAGTTAGAAATATTTTATTTATTTTTGATTGCTTTTCGCTGCAATATTATTGTTTTCTTTCACTTAATTTTGAAAGGACTGGGTCCTCTCAAGCTGGGGGGCATGGTTAGGCCATAATGTCTTCGCTTAATCTATGGCTGTGTGGTTCTATGTAATGTGCATGACCCTAGTCCTATCCTTGTTCCCCGCATACACATGTCCCTCTCACTCTTTCACCGGATGGAGCGAAGATTGACAGCGTCTGCTGAAAAGGCTGAAAGGCCCAGCTGTCAGTGCAATTATAGATACCGCGATGCACGGACACGCCATGTCATCGTAGCACCGGTTCCCGCCAAAACTATCTCGCAGCCGCCGGGTCCTTAGGTACCCAGGAGTACCTCGCCAGTACCGCGTGTGCTCGAAACTCGAACAATCCAAGGAACTTTCCGTGCCCTTCATCGTCGAGGACGGAGCGTTCCCGAAACGCATCCTGTGGGAGAAGGAGAAGCGTGGTGGCCACCCGCACACATCAGGAAGTCTCCATCGTGGTGAGTCGTCCCACCTTCATTTATCCAACCCCTAGAAGATTGTGCATTGCATGGGACCACATACCTTTTATTTTTTTGCGAACCTATATAGGCCTACCTTTTACAAACCCATTTACAAAACCCAGCGACCTACCCGCGCCACCAGACCTTATAATGACATTGCTCCAAGGTACCGCTATCGCTATAAAACGAGGTGTCAGTTTTGGAGACATGTTCAACTACTTTTACCACCTAAACATCATGCCGGAACCGTTCTTTTATTTGAGCACAACTATATTTAACCTGACTGATAACATATTTTCCGCTGATTCCGATCGGCCTTCACGAAAGGGGCTAAGGAGTATTTCAGTTTCAGTTTCAGTTCGCCCCGACATGCACCACTTTCTTTCTCTTTGTGAGTTCGATAAGAGTATTTCGTCACGAATGCGAGCTGCTCCATGGTTCGGAATCCATGTAAAACTGTAGGTCCTCTACTAGGTGGTAGGGTTTAAGCCCGCCCGGGTTGGTACCATCGCATCGGATGAAAATATGGTCGAAGCGGCAATTAAATATTGTCCGTGTTTTCCATCCAGTTCAATGTAGCCGTGTTCATAAAGGGAAGGTCCTGGCATGGCACCTAATTCCTTCGGGAATGTGGTGTATTGGGCCATCCATGTCAGGTTGCATAGAAAAAGTTTGTGAATAAAAATACTTGCAAGAGTTCATAAACAGTGAAGAAAGTGCATCCATACTGGTTAGAATTTGGTCAATTGGCTACTGAATACCAATCAATGTATTAAAATGTGGCTGTCTAATGGTAAATGTGGCTGTGTGGTCCGTGTGTTTGTGTGTAGGTGCGCTGTTACTTCCCACGTCCCAACGAGACGAAGCGAGTCCGCCGTCATGGATGGGTCTTCCGTATGTCCACACCCAACGGCCGTCGCATCATCATGCGTCGCATCCTTAAAGGTCACTATGTTCTGTCGCACTAGACGATAATACGATAGACGATAGACAAGACAATTACAGTCTAAGACAAGTTTGTTACTATTAGTACGTATGGAAAATGTAGATTTGTTATGTTGTGTGATTATAAGGTTCTTGAATAAATAAGCATTTTAGTTTTTCTTCGTATTTTTGCCTGTCCCACATTTTATACATTATTCACTTGTGCGGGGCTTACGCGAACAATTTTGAAGAGAGATTAGTTTAAAATACCTTTCTTAAACCCGACGTTTCAACTGGAATTGCATCCAATCATGGTTACTTTTGCCTTACTTTTACTTTATACGGATGTTGCAACATCAATTTGGAAAATGATAATGAGATTGAAATAAACAAAAAAGTTTTGTATATTCACTAAATAAAAAGTTAGACTTTTCATACAAAGTAATTCATTCATTTAGTGTAAAAAGAATCGAATGTTCTGCAAGAACGTGGGAATGTTTATGTACAAGGACATGAATGACTAATATCACACCTAATATGACATTAGACTGACACGCCACTTGGGATCTAGGTTCCATGCCAAGACCTTCCTTATGCACACTAACATCGTGTCAAATTACACGAGACAAAAACATAAATCTCAAAAATGTATATCTTGGTAACTAGACACTTTAGAGAAAATAATATTAACTTTTTTGTCTTGGAAAAACATGAGGATTACGCTCCCGAATCTTTTGTAGTGACCGTTGCAACACCCTGATATCAAGACACCCCTCTATAAATTGAAATACTTATCCTCACTATGAATATCTTATACATATCTTATAACTGTAATAAAATCGAGTAAATGAAGTGAAAAAAGTTTTAAATAACTATTTATTCACATTTTGTATAAAACTTCCCTTCACTTACAACAAAATTAAATTCACTTACAAGCACTATCTACATCTTAACAATCTCTTGAGCTCTACCTTTAACTACTTGCGGCTTCTAGTAAAACTGCTGTTGTCTGGAAAGTACTTGTATTGCAGAAGCAAATTTATAAAGTACAGTTGAAAAAAAAAAATTACTGAAAAATTAAACTAACTTGGATAATCTCATCGACTGCTAAAATAATTTTGAATAAAAGATGATATTTTTTTAACAAAACAGGGTCTTAATCACAATGCTTATTTCATCTAACACATCCAGAGATTACAGTTCATTGAGGATTACAAATAGAACAAAAACTTATACATTTGTATTCAGAGTAAACCTGTCAACACTTAGTACGAGATTAGCATCGGACTAACCATACAAAAACCGGTTTAGTCCGACCTTAATACGCGAACTAAAGTTAGTCCGCCCACTCTGAATATGGCTGATCGAGATTAAACCGTTAAATGCGTTTAATAATGCATGCAAGAGTTAATACAGATTGACAAAACCCTTGCATTGCGATTGTTATTTCATATGCTTCATTGCATCATCATCACAGATTATAAAACCATTTATTGCTGTACTTTACCTACATTCCAGTAGACACGAAAGTACACTTTGACAAGACTTTTCCACGCAACAAATTATCTTAGCTGAAGCACTGCATAGTTTAAGTGATATGTTTGTAAAAATTACGCGTTGACACTGGGATATTTGGTAGTTGGCCAAATGTTTCGCCTGTACGAAAAGGACTTTCGCTGCCTTGGAGTTACGTCTGACCGCCCGCCTGGCTAAAACGGTTATCAAAAATGTCGGCTAAGCACAGTATCGTGCATCAGGAAACCATAAGTTTTACAAACACATCGCTGATCGGTGAAGCGCGATGGCTGGGCATCGAACAATACTCAATCGTGTACCGAAGAACAGCACCATTAACTAAACTCACGAAACCGACGACCCTCGCATAATTCAATTAAAAAGGTACTTCTGCGAGTGTAACGACGTGTCAGACTGAGAAGCGGACGGGGGCTTCGAAGCCGGCTTCATGAGGTTAGCGAACTCGGCGACCACCCACGCCGTGAGCCTGATGATGGCGAGATGAGCGCACAGCTGCAGTAAAAGAGCCCCGAAACCCTTGTACAGCCCACCGACACCCTCCTTGGCGACGGTGGTGCTGTAGCAATCCACGAAGCCTTCGTAACCGGTAAGTATCGGCAGTACCGATGTACCCGTGTCCAGATTGTCGATTATTGTTCTAGTACCCTGGAAAACAAATTAAAAGATTTATTTAAATACACTAGCTGCTTGGGGCGAAAGCATCAGAAAATGGCGCTCCCGCAGAAAATAGTGCACATCGGACGATGGAAAGGAAAGGCTAGTTTGGGCTTTTCGTCATCTCTCTCGCACGTAGTACAAATTAAAAGATTTATTTAAATACACTAGCTGCTTGGGGGGAAAGCATCAGAAAATGGCGCTCCCGCAGAAAATAGTGCACATCGGACGATGGAAAGGAAAGGCTAGTTTGGGCTTTTCGTCATCTCTCTCGCACGTAGTACAAATTAAAAGATTTATTCAAATACACTAGCTGCTTGGGGCGAAAGCATCAGAAAATGGCGCTCCCGCAGAAAATAATGCACATCGGACGATGGAATGGAGAGGCTAGTTTGGGCTTTTCGTCATCTCTCTCGCACGTAGTACAAATTAAAAGATTTATTTAAATACACTAGCTGCTTGGGGCGAAAGCATCAGAAAATGGCGCTCCCGCAGAAAATAGTGCACATCGGACGATGGAAAGGAAAGGCTAGTTTGGGCTTTTCGTCATCTCTCTCGCACGTAGTACAAATTAAAAGATTTATTTAAATACACTAGCTGCTTGGGGCGAAAGCATCAGAAAATGGCGCTCCCGCAGAAAATAATGCACATCGGACGATGGAAAGGAGAGGCTAGTTTGGGCTTTTCGTCATCTCTCTCGCACGGTATTGAGTGACAGCATGTGACAGCGACGACGCTCTACGAAGCCGAACCTAGCCGATTGTCTCTTTCCAACGTCCGATGTGCATTATTTACCGCCGGTTACTGAAGTTTAGTTATTATTTGAAAACCACTGGCTTTATACGCACATCAAATTGACTTGATATTCGCTATCCAATGCCAGGCAACAAGTATCTGTCTTTTTAATGTAACTGAAAATGGATGGCTAACACCACACCTACCGTTATGATATAAGGCCAACTCATTGCATACCCCAAGGAATTATGTGCCATGCCAGGACCTTCCCTTTGTGAGCACGTCTACATTGAACTGGATGGAAACCACACATACCTAAGACACATTATTTCAAAAATACAATGTTATTGGACTATCGGAGCAGCTCGTGGCTCAGGGGCGGGTGGCCTTACCTTCCATCCCGCCCCGCGGTCTGGGTTCAAATCCCCGCCCCGTTCAGGTACCACTTTATTTATCTTTCTGATTTGGATAAGTACATTTCATTATGAATTGAGCTGTTCCATAGTTTGGAATCCATGTAAAATTGTAGGCCCCCCCTAGGTGGCTTAGGCATTGAATGAAAAGATGCTTGAAGGGGCAACAAGCATTTTTTTATTTATTTATTCATAAGTTTTAGACAGGCAGCATATACTGATGCATCTAAATCCAGTGTTTAACTTGACAAATTTAGTTGCCAAGTGGTTTTTTTGTCCGTGTTTTCCATACAGTTCAATGTAGCCATGCTCATAAAGGGAAGTCCTAGCTTGACACCTAATTCCTTCGGGAATGTGGTATGTTACGCTAATACCATGACGGTGGCTACCACCACACCCATCCATATCGTCACACAGTACTAAAGTTTATTTGAAACTTTCGCAATGTCTTCAATAAAATCTAAATGGGCGCAAAAAAGTTGTAATTTTTTTATTTGATAAGTGATGATTTCTTCAAACAGAAGTTACTAAAAATGCGTTGATGTGTGCATCCACGATTAATGATTTTCCAACTTCAGGCGTGCCATTTAAATTTAGTTGAAGATATTGCGAGCATTTCAAATCACCTCAAGAAAAAACTCATTATGACTGTTTCAACAATGCGAAAATTACCAGTTGAACTGTGATATCGCAGAAAAATTTGGTCCGACTCAGATGCGTATGAGTTGTCCTACCAACTAACTCCACCATAAACAACATAAAAATGCTTCTAATGTACATAGATGTCATTTAACCTCCGTAACGCACATCCGACAAAACAGTCATGTTGTAACTATTAAAATCATACAAAGCATCATGGCACACCTGTATATGCAACCGATGCACGATCGTCTCCATGGGATAGAACGCGATCTCTGTGGCTACGAACGCGATCATGTTCGCACGGAGCTGGATCTCCTCGAGGATCGGGTTGGACAGCTGCTGGCGAGAGTGCGTCGAGTACGAATCGCTCAATTCGTAGCGGTGCCGCTGTTGGAACCGCAGGACGCGTGCTATGATAGACCGAAGTGCCATGCTGGAAAATGCATGCAACATTAATGTTTGAAATTGTGCACTTACACTAAACACTACTCTACTTAGCAGTACACACGGGCACTTTAGCACCATCTATGTGTAAATTACAGCTGGTTCTTCTATGTTGAGATTAAATAACAGATGATCCTACTATGTTGAGATTAAATTACAGTTGATCCTACTATGTTGAGATTAAATTACTGTTGATCCAACTATGTTGGGATTAAATTACAGTTGATCCTACTATGTTGAGATTAAATTACAGTTGATCCTACTATGTTGAGATTAAATTACAGTTGATCCTACTATGCTGAGATTTGGCCAGTAACATTGATATCGCACACTTTCGTTTCTGCATAATTATTCTAGGTATAATACCTAGAAAAATACCCATATAATTCAAATGACACAGGTATTTGAAACGGTTACTGCCACATGTTCAATATAAAGATTTTGTGGCGGTTTGGGCTGGCATTCAAATTCATAAAAATGTCATGTGGCCTACCATGAAATATTCATGAATTTGAAGTTGAGGTGCAGCGTAAGAATCCCAGCTCAAACTGCCACAAAATCTTTATATTAAACATGTGGCTGTGTCATTTGAATTATATGGGCATTTGAATAATATTAAACATGTGTCAGGTAGACCAATTTTTTATGTAACTGGACAAGACTGGCTAATACCACACCTAATGTCATTATATTAGCACAACACACAAAATGGGAACTAGGTGCCTTCACTATATTGCAATAAATCAGCTTCTTTGAACTAGATGGAAAACATGGACAATTGTCATTGCCGCTTCTATTGTATTGTTTATTTATCATCCATAGACAGTAAACTCCACTCGGATTTGTCATATTTAACATTAGCCAGTTCAGCAAAACAAAACATATTCTTCGACCGTCGTGGCAGCGCGCCGGCGCCAACCAATCGAGCAGCCGTGATGCGATATCAACAAACATCCTCACCTGACGACGTACTTGGAGAGGCCGAACGCGACGGTGGGCGCGACGATCGCCCACACGGGCAGCATGCGGCCGCGCGCCGGCGCCCCCCACTCGAGCAGCCGGCCGCCGCCCTCCCGGAACACGTCCAGCACGCCCGGCTTGTCGCTTGCGACGTCACTCTGCACCGTCTCCACCAGGCTGGCCGAGTAGAACGGCGTCACCACCGCCAGGCTGATGCTGAGGGGAGATTTTCGCTTATCGATTTGATGCAGTCTTTTTCTATTGATTTGGTTAGGGCTTTAGCCATGTTTGGCTATGCCAGGGCCAAAGTAACTATTGTGTTTATTGATTGCTGCAGAGCACAAGAGACATGTTAAAAAAGGTAGTCACAAACTCTACTCTGTGGTTTTTATGGATTTTGATGAATACATTCAGTCTGTCTGTGCATAGATCCATCAACAGTTTGTTTTACATTACTTGGTTCCGGACGCAATCCAAAAGTACGTAGAGCTGATCTTCTACTTGTTGACAAGTGGAGCAGTGCGGCGAATACTTTTTACATAAAGTGCAGTGTCTTATTTAATGCTGTATATTCGGAACGTAGTCTGAGGCTTGTCACTATATCAGATCTTGGCAATTAAGAATTGAGAAGCCATAGTGTCGTAAGTGGTTCACATATAATTTTTTTATATAATATATTTTAGAGAATGCAGGATAGTTTTGACGCAGTTTTTATTTGACAGCTGTACAATAATGTGGTCACTTGCTTACTTCTCACTCTTGAACCCTACTAGGGGCTAGGGGCCCCAAAAATGTTTGATCACGTCAGCTACTAAGTTTTGCTAATACTTTCCTATTACAAAATAAAAAGACAAGTGGCCAATAACTTTTCAATGAAGCTTATTTATGGATTGGTTATGGTGTGGTCTCTACCACAAAGACTAACTAGCAGCAAACAAATCTTTGATGTTGAGTGACAAGCCCTCTCTTGTGTCCCGCGAAGAAATCTTTGAGGGACAATTTTAATCCGAATTTATTAATTAGAAGACAGTTGTAGCGTTTTATTTTAAATCCGCTCAGTTTCAAATGGTTTATAAACTCACCATTTCAGAAGGATATGTTGTAAAAACTGCAACACCGAATGACATTTGCTGATATCTCTGAAAAAAAAAAAACAAACATTTTAAACTCCTTTGGATCTCCAAAATGCTTCCACAAATTTACTTATGTACTTCGCGAGTGCATACTTAGGCCAGTTGGTAGCCTTGGAGAGCAGTTCCTCTGTGGCAATGTTCAGACCCTTGACGATGCAAGTGGAACCGATGCCCTTCCACAGGGTGGTCACCTCCTGCCGCCGATGCAGGCGGACAATAACTGGTAGCAGCGTGTACGGTGCAATGTGGTAGTGCCGGAGGGTATTGTGCACCTGCAATATTTAATGCAATATCTGAATCCATGTGGTTACGCGAATTATGTCAGGACAAGCGCTACAGAAACTGGTCTTGGTGTAGTCTCTAAGAACGAGATTAAAAAAAAAAAAAAAAAAATAGTTTATTTAGAATTAAGAATTATCTCAAATTAGTTTTACGATAGTTTTTAATCTAAAAGGCCAATTCAAGAATTCCATTGATTTAAGATTGGTTATTTTAAGAATTCCGTTGCGAATTTGGATGGACTTATATAGGCAAAAGCAATAAAACAGTTATCAGAAAGTGGTGGGTTGCTCAGTAGCGCGACGTCTCGGTGTTTGATCGAGATTTTAAGCAACACTGGGCATGGTCTGGTCCTGGATGGGTGATCATCCAGCCGTTGAGACTGGCCGTGGTTTCCATTCCACGGAAAACTATAGGTCCCCTTGCTTTCTTACTAGATGGTAGGGTTTATCCCATCTGGGTTGGTACATTCACATTGGATTAAAAGATGCTCAAAGCGGCAATGAAATATTGTCCATGTTACCTATGCAGTTCAATGTAGCCGTGCTCATAAAGGGAAGGTCCTAGCATTGTACCTAATTAAGTTGTGAATGTGGTGTGTTGGGCCAATATTCTGACAGTAGGTGGTGAGCCATTCACGTCCAATAACATAAACTATTTGAGAGGCTTTACCTCCACCACTTAAGATGGCCCTTCCCGGCGGGACTATTTCATTTGCGGGCACGGTACAAAACTGTGCTATTGCGCTCTGGGACCTTCTCTGTTTCAGAGAAAAGGACAGGCTCCGCGATGAGGAGGATGCAAAATGTCCACAAAGAAGATATAGTTTTTGAGGATAGTGTTTGATTTGGCAAGATTTACGAAAAAAAATATTACAAAACGACTTATAGCTAAAAGTAAACCACAACGATTGTATTAAAAAATGTAACAAAAGGCAAATTCATTATAAATCTTCATGAAACAAGCTATGTCCGATGACTAATCTTTTTAAGATATTTTTATTTTATCATTGAGTACCAAATATTAGAAAAGTAGAAAATAGTTTTATCTCCAAAGTTATGATATAAAATGTGCGAAAAATTCAAACTTTGGACCTTATTACTTAGAAACCAAACACAATTTTACAATGCCAACGGTCATCAGACATCTAGTTCGATCAAATAAAGCTATTTTGAGCAAAGCTTTGGATCTCTGACGAGAAATATGGGCATGATCTTCTTTCCACGTCTGTATGGGGAGTCGAGCGGGAAGGGCCACCTTAAGGTGGCCCTTCCCGTCTGATGACCATTGGCATTGTAAAATTGTGTTTGGTTTCTAAGTTATAGGGTCCGAAAGTTCGCATTTTTCGCGCGTTTTATACAATAACTTTGGAGGTGGATTACGCAATGATAAAGTAAGAACATCTTAAAGAGATTAGTCATCAGACATAGCTTGTTTAATCAAGATTTATAATCTATTTGGTTTTTGTTCGATTTTTTACTACAGCGGTCGTGGTTTACTTTTCGCTATAAGTCGTTTTGAAATTAAAATTTTCGTAAATCTTACCAAATCATACACTATGCACATTGTCTTTTTTGTGGACATGTTGCATCTTCCTCATCACGGCGCCTGTCTTATTCTTTGAAACAGAGAAGGTCCCAGAGCGCAACAGCACAGTTTTGTACCGTGCCCGCGAATGAGTTAGGCCCGCCGGGTTGGGCCACCTTAAGGAAATATAGTATTTTTTGAAATTATGAAGAATTATTTATAATCCAGCTACCAGACCTGACACTGTCGGCGGAGAACGATGAATGGGTGGCTAAGAAGGTTCTCAGTGAGGAGGCTGGCGATGCTAACTCCGGTCGACACCATCGAGCTTGTATCTGAAACATATGTCATTGTTCGTGTCATAGGAAACCAAGACTGTGAAAAGTTGAACGTATTCAAAGCTTTTTTTAGGATTCATCTTAGCTATAGAAGTTAGGGAATTATTATGAAGACGAAATAAAATAATGAGTAATGCAATGCTTATAATCCTGAAGTAATTCTGTCTTACTAATAAACATTTCCATTGCTTATCCTCGGAACAATTATACATAGATATATAAATGTTTTAGGTTTCATTACTCATGCTATTGAAATAGAGAAGGGATAATTAAACCTACGCTCACTAGTGTTCATAAGAAATGGACTCGACTCAGTAGCTTTGCCGCCGTCTTATGCCCTCAGATACGTAGCCCCTACCGCAAAAATACTGCACAGAACACTGGGTCACATCCTGGGTCACTCGATTCACTGATTGTGGAAACTATAAATCAACTGATGCGTTTTTGTTCAATGCCTGATACAAACAAACATTAACATGGACACTGTTTACAGCGTACTGCCAAACGTTCTACACATGTCAGCTGTGGACGAACTATGCAAAAAGGTCGCACGATAGCATTCGTGTTCAATATAATAACACGTTCCGGCAGTTGATGGGCCTGCCGCGCCACTGCAGCGCATCAGGTATGTTCTGCGAGGAGCGTGTCAACACGTTTAATGCTATCGTGCGGAACCGGATTGCCCGATTTTGGTCTGGAATCAGGTTGTGTTCCAATACAATTATTCGTGGGATAGCTGATTGGTTCCACTCAGCAATCTTTCAGAAATGGAATGGGATTTTGCTTTGTGACTGATTTTATCTTTTTTAATATTGTATTGATGTTATTATAAATTTTTCTTAGTTATATGTAAAAATATTGACAATCTATGGACCTTGGGTCTGCCAATAAACGATATTATTAATATTATTATTATTATTATACCGCCTTTATTCGTTATTTTTTGACAGCTAGAAATACCAAAGTAATTGCGATGGTATAAATGTTTATTCGTAAGGCAGCCTTTTGGCTAAAGCACGCAAGGTTAAAGACAGAACACTGCTGCCGTTTTCGTAATCGTGAATGCCACAAAAAAATATTTATCCTTATCGAAAACTAACCTTGATAGGGTCGAAGACCAAATCCTGATGCTTGTTCTACAGGATTGTTGTTTGAAGAAATTGCCTCGCGAGGCCACGCGGTGACCCCTGCCCCAGGATTCAACGGCAGTTCCGTTAATTAGCACCAGAAGGTAAGGCTTAATCGAGAAAAGCATATAGGTTATGGGTATACTTTCAGGCAGTATTTAAATGTGTGGGATTACCATCGTCACCGAGATCATCGTGCACGAGCGGGGGCCCCTGGTACTCCTCGTGCAGCGGCGTCGTGTAGCCGTAGATCTGCTGGTAGCGGGCGTCGTACAAGTCGTGAGCCTCGCGCGCGCCGCCCAGCTCCGAGCCAGCGGGGAAGCTCCCGGGGCGGCTGTAAGCGGGGTATTCGCTGAAGCCAGCCATCGCCCCCAGACGAACCGGACTCGATCAAGCGATCATTTTAAATACGAATTACGGGTTGGATAATGGATTGCGGCAACAGCGGCTAAGATTGCTCAAGATTTTGACATTTTCGGTGATTTTGACGGTGACTGACATTGACATTTAGATTTTTTTGTGACTTTTCCACACGGAAAGGCAAGTGCTTTCACTGTACAGCCATCTCTTGTAGGTTTTTATGTATGTCTTATTTGCGATTTGTAGGACTAAGGCCCGAGTGCATGAAAGGACAAAAAATCAAAATCAACGTCAAAGCATGATCAAACACGTCACTTTGTGTGGACAGTATGGAAGGAACTCTATGCGGATCACTAAAAGTGACGTGTTTGAACATTGATTAACTCGGCCGTCTCTTCGTGCAACCGGGGCAAAATGGGTTCATATTACATTGATAGCCCCTGTCAGTAGTGGGTAGTCTATTGCCGTGCTTGGAGTTTTACTGTCGTTCCTTCCCGTTGTCCCACATTCATAACAGCCCCGAGTTATCAGAACTAATATTACAAATTTATTATAAGTTAGGTATGTAAACTGATTGTTTACATACCTAAAATACCTTGTCTTCTTCCCTAAAAATACCATTAACTTGTTTCACATTATGCCACAGACCTGGCATGCGCGTACATCCTATTTCTAGGCATTATGCAGTGCCTTAACTGTTCTGTTGCACTCAAATCCAAAGTTTCATCGGCAAGCGACCCAAAAACACTCAGAACTGTTAATTTGATCCAGAATCCATTTTTAAATCAACTTTCCACAAGCGTATTTGATTTCATTTTGAATAACCGGACTAAGGTACATACAATTTTCAGATTTTTCTGAATCATGCGCGCAATGATGCGCACTTGATCGCTTGATTATCACTCTGTAGTTATATAAAAGTAGTAGTTATATAAATGCAGTCATACAAAGTAGTGTACTGAAGTACACTACTTTGTGGCCCGCCACTACCAAAATGGAAAGAAGTAAGCTCCTTTGTGTTAGTCAAACCTAACAAACGATGTGCAATGATGCTATGATATGATGCTATGCAAAATTATAGGTGACGGATTAATATTAGGAAAATTAAGCGCGGGAAATACAAAGACCTTTTAAAGGACTTTGAATTTGTCGCGTTTGCGGTAGAAACGTTCGGGCCGTGGAGCGCAGACGCAAAGGCTTTCTCGGAGAGACTTTGTGTCAAATTAAGGGAGGAAACCGGGGTCCCACAATCGGGGGCCTACTTTTACCAAAAAATTAGTCTGGCTATTCAGCGCGGAAACGCCGCTAGTGTTCTAGGAACATTCAAAAAGACGTTGCAGAGGAATATTTTAATTTAGTTTAGTTATACTTATTTTATTTTTTGTTATGAAATATTGTTTTCGATTAAATTGTGTTATGCACGATTATCATATTTAAAAATGAATTCTAAACCAAAACCATAAAATAAAATCCGTTGAGGTAAAACGTAATGTTTAAAAAACCAAGCCCTGAAAGCAAAAAATCACGTGCATCATATCATTGTCTCCATTACTGCGTGAAAGAAGAAACAAAAGAAAATACGAATATGGTAAGCAAAAGAATCGACCAAATAAAGCTCTAAAAAAACTATTACTTTATAACATCCTCCATGCTTTATAAGCATAAGATTGCAATGTGGACTTGAACTAGCAAGCAAACCTTTCGCGTTATCTAAGAATTTTCCTAAAGTTCCTCCACGCGTAATCAATCCTACTTAAACAGTTTTAGGATTCTACATTCCTCCTTTTTTAACGCTTTTTTGAAATATACCATGAAAATGGTAAATTTTCAATTACAAACAAGAGAAAAAGGAATATACATTTATTCAACAATTATAAAAACAAATAGATCACAAGGATACAATTATAATACATTACACGTAAAGATAAAAGTAACGTTTTCAATTTACATTGCTGGAAATTATTTCACACAGCACGTTGCGATAAAGTAGTAGTTTTATCGCGGCGGGTCTTAAATGAACTCCTGTTATACAAAAAGTAATTAATACAAATTTTCAGGTAACGGAAATGACAAACTAAAAATTAAATAATAATATTCAGAAGAATAAATGACACTAGAACAACGTATAATTAACTGAAAGTTAAAAATCAACCATTAACAATATTTAAAGTATTTTTTTTCCAAATACAATACCTAAACTACTTATTTAAGAAATAAATGAACATCTATTATAATTGATACATCATTAAAACAATTTTATACTTTGATTAAAACAGTTTATTGTACATATGAGTGGAGGTATGTTCCACGGGGCGGGGCATATCTGAACGAACCCTCAAAAGTTGCACCCTTATGTTTGGCGACACTAAGCAGATTACCTACTGCCCGCAATTTGGTGAATCGACCTTCGCATCAGCTATGGAAGTTTGTCCACATGGGTCTCTCTCAACCTGACAATGAGCAAGACAAGACAATTGCAAACCACGGCTCTATTTTTCGTGGGGCAAAAGCTATACTTCATTTACTGTAGGATTCTTATTTTCTAAAAAAATACGGGCGTTTACATTATCTAGTACTTTTTTTGTTTGTTTTTTGCCAATCACAACAATGGTTTTTATGTGAACCAAATAAAATAATCCCCAAACAAAATAAAACCAGCAACTTCCTATTGACAAAACTTACCTAAACTATATAGAATTGTTTTTCTCCATGCCCGCCGAGCTGCCCATAGTCCCTAAAATACTCTGTGCTTTTCCTCTTTGAATTTCCATGCTAATTCGCCGCATGAAAAGAGCTTTAGCGCGATGGTCCCCGAATTTTTCAATTAAGTAGTAGTCATCTTGAGACCATGCGCCAAGCTATTTCACAGCGAACGCAAGGAAATCAAAGTGGTCAAGCACAGGATACATGTTTCTTAATTTTGTTTGCTGCGGCATTATTAGCGGCGATGTGGCCAAAGATCTTTTAATAATATTATTAATACCACAGTGACGAAGTATTCGACTAGATCTTATCTATTACTTAGGGCCGAGTGCACGAGAGAACAAAAAAACGAAATCAACGTCAAAGTATGATTAAACACGTCACTTTGTGTGGGCAGTATGGAAGGAACTATATGCGGTTTACTAAAAATGACTTGTTTGAACATTGATTAACTTAGCCGTTTTGTCGTGCAACCGGGGCTTAGTTGAACTGATTTATAAACGTGCGATCAGCCGCTATGACGCCATTGAGCCTGGAGCCTGTGACCGTGCACCTTGTCATCTGGCAGTTTGTCACGGTGGATTCTTTCATTACGCAGTCGGACACGGTCGATCCGCTCAGTATGGTCGATGTCAGGTTGGAGCGTGTCACTCTTGAGCTGATGATCCTCGAGCCGGCCAAGTAGGAGTCTGCTGTCACCGCGGAGTCGGGTGTCACTTCCGAGCTGCCTGCCTGCGCTGACACACCCGGCACTGGTGATATGATGGCGGCGCAGACGGCTGCGAATATGATCAGCTTGCCGGAGGGAGCAAAACGTGTCGCCATGTTGAGTCCTGGTGAAATGAAGACATTTTATTGGCTGTCTGACTTATAGTGAGTGATCATTAAAATATTTGCTGTGGCAGTTATAATGATGGTGGATGCCAAATTAAGTATACTGTCTACTGTAATCACTAAAATATCTACGCGCTTTTAAAAATTGTGTTAAAATTATGTGGGTAACCTAATTTTGTTTCCAGAAGAGGAGAATATGAATCATACTGCAAACGTCAGTTGATATTAATAATCAGTTTGTTAAAATGTAAGTTATGTAAGCTGTAATCACACAATAATATCACAATATCACACAATTAAAAATAACAATTTGTAAATGTGTTACACAGGTTAACACCACAAACTCTCTGCACACATCAAAGAATTGGATACACTACATGCTAAGCTCACTTGTTCCAAGATATGTCATACAACTGTATGGTTTCTGTTGACTTGAGGAATCAGGGCCGAGTGCACGAACGGACAAAAAATCAAAATCAACGTCAAAGTATGATCAAACACGTCACTGTGTGTGGACAGTATGGAAGGAACTCTATGCGGATCACTAAAAGTGACGTGTTTGAACATTGATTAATTCGGCCGTCTCTTCGTGCAACCGGGGCTCAGTCTCCGAAGGTTAGACAACTGCTGATCGAACCCGTAACAGAACACAAACACAGAAACCTTTATAAAGATTACCTCATATTTGTGTAGACAGACAGATTTTTTTATGCGGAAATACTTACCAATAATAGATCCAAGACGCACTTGTTTCGCGCGGATTTATAAGCACTCTGTAACTCAATGTTGTTCGACCTTGTGCCAGTGATATTGGTCGCTCTTAAGGAGGAAACAGAACTCAAAACGTGAAAATCCATCATTTAAAAAAATATTCATGAAGATAAACATTCTCTATAACATATTTCATATGATCTAAAAACTACCAATTTAGCATTGTTACTATACAAAAAGGTTTTAAAAAAAAACCAAACGAAGCATAATTCATTTAAACAAAATTATCTTGAGAAGCGCTCATGGTTAACGTACAAGTATAAATTTTAATGGTCTATACAATCACACCTTTTTTCATGTTTCTACACGCGGAAACGAATAAATATACAGGTATTTATAAAATGACTTTTGCCACACGACTCTGACTCGTACATATTCTTACTTACTATGACAACTTCCTGAGTCTTGTTTCCGCCTTAAGGTGGGCAAGCACACGAAAATTAAGCTTTCCATATAAGTAATTTGTTAATCACTTCAAAACCTCAGTTCCAATTATTAGATTTTCGGTATCTGACGAACAAGTTGTCAAAACAAAGTACGGCAGTAAAATTGTCATCAATATTGGATAAATGGTTCTCTAGTTATAGGCATTTAAACTCCACCTCTTTTAATTTACCTAGCAGGCCTAAAGTTGTCGGAAAATTCAAGCCATACATACCTTCAACGTCTGATAAGTCGCTCACTTATTAAGTGATAAGAGTGCGTCAGTACTTCACGCCTGACCAAAAACTGCTTCTTTACAAGGCGCAGATAAGGTCTTGCGTGGAGTACTGTTCGCATTTGTGGGACGGCTCAGCTAAACACCTGCTTGGCTCTCTGGACTCGATACAGCGTCGGGCCGTGCGTCTAGTCGACGACCCCGAGGTATCCCTAAATTTGGAGACCCTCCAACTCAGAAGGGATGTAGGGTCTCTGTCTGTCTTTTATCGTCTTTACCACGGAGAATGCTCGTCGGAGCTGCATAACGCTGTTCCTCCGTCCCCTTTCTACCTTCGGTCAACGCGGAACAGAGAGAAAATGCACACATTCACAGTCGACATTCCAAATATAAGAACCCACCGATATTCTAGATCCTTCATCTATAGGGTCGGAAAACTATGGAATGAACTCCCTTCCGATGTATTTCCCCCAAAGTACAACCTGGGGTCCTTCAAACATGGTGTGAAGAAGCACCTGGCCGGCCGGCATGGTTTTTGCAGCCCCCCTGTAAATTTGAAATCCCATGGGCGTCGTCGGGCACCTTAAGATGTCCTGGCGTACGCCATATGCCGCGCTTAACATAAAAAAAAAGATAAGTGAGCGACTTAATAAGAGTTTTCATATCTCTAAATTGAGAAATTACGGGTTGCCCACACACATTTTCATACCCGATTTCACCTTTTTTTTTACCCATAAAAAATGCCATTTTGCCTTAATTTTTTGACAGAATACAAACTTTATCCTTGCGAAATTACTTTAAGATCGGTTTAGTCGTTTTTTCGTGAAAAGGTAACAAACAAATAAATATAGTTACTATCACATTTATAATATGACTAGCCGAAGTACCCAATGTGCTCAAGTCAATATCGTTTCGGACTGAGGTTGGGTAGAACGTAATAAATTATGTTATATCAGTTCGCCGTACAAACTTTCATACCCCTTTTAACCTCCTTTGAGTTTAATTTTCGCCACGAAAGGTAGCCAATGTCCTTTCCTAAGGTCCAGATTAATTCTATACCAAATTCCACCAAAATTGGTTCAGCGGCTTAGGCGTTAAGACGTAACAGACAGATAGATAGAGTTACCTTCGCATTTATAATGTTAGTATGGTAGCATGGATTATAGATTTTCTTGGCGACATACAGCTGCAAGTATTCTGTGCTGCAAGCATTTGAGAAAATATTAATTATTTTTCACATTTTTAAAAGCCTGTCTTTATCATGGACTGGCCTAGCGTTCCAGAGGCCTGGGTTCAATACCGACATGCACCACTGTCTTTCTCTTTCCGAGTTCGATAGTGCATTTCGTCACAAATGCGAGCTGCTCCATGGTTCGGAATCCATGTAAAACTGTAGGTCCCCTTCCCCTACTAGGTGGTAGGGTTTAAGCCCGCCCGGGTTGGTACCATCGCATTGGATGAAAATATGGTCGAAACATAAATGAAAAATTGTTCGTGTTTTCCATCCAGTTCAATATAGCCGTGCTCATAAAGGGAAGGTCCTGGCATGGCACCAAATTCCTTCGGGAACGTGGTGTATTGGGCTAATATCATAACGGTAGTTGTGTGGTGTTAGCTATCCATGTCAGGTCGCATAAAAAAAACATACATTTTTAGGTTATTTTTTTCAAACTACTCAGACGTTTGCATGGGTGAGTGACTTGACAAAATCTAATCTTGAAATCTATCTAACAAATACATAATAGAATTAAAATCGGCTGAGAAGATATGGGTATATTGAATAACAACCATATAAAATTTTCCATTTCTACAGCTTTCAACAAGAGAAAAACTTATCTGATTTTGATGTTAATTGTATCGACGTATGGCTTGATTTTACCGCAATTTTCGGGGTACATAGCATCACGCCAAATTACCAGAGAGGTGAGCAGTAGGATGTAAAATCGTTCATCAAAAATTTGGAATATTTTTTTTCAAAGACCGTATAAAAGCATGTGCCGCCAGGACTTTCCTACACTGGCACTACCAAGGTTGCATCCAGCTTTCAAGTCTAGGGGTCAAGTAGATTCAGCCGAGGGAAGTCATATATATTTAGTGTTGCAATGTGTCCTACATGGTTCCGTGCGCAAACACGACGTGATCCAGATGCGAAGGCCTCAATCAGCCCTCAATGAAGGCTCCAGATTCAATAGAGAGAGGACTTGCTAGAGAAAAGTTCAAACATATCGGCGGAATGGGCAAGCAGTTAATCAGCCAATCCACCATTGCAGTGACGGTTAACTTTTTTTTCCGCCAAAGAGAAGAAAGATCTTCTTGTGAAGATGGCGATATGCGAATACGCTATGCTGAATGTACAGTTCCACCAGGTAGCGAAGTTCTTGGAATACAGGACGAAGAGTCTTCTCCTTGTATTCCAAGAAGGCGAGTGACCCTGAAGGTATTCTTGCCCTGTGCCCTGGTGCCGCGCTTTGGAATGAGTTCCTGTCCTACCAGTCGTTACCGCCTATCGCGTATTCCACTCGATATGTGGTAGGCACATATCCAGAACGTTCAGCCGGCAGACCGACCGAAAAAGGCGATCGATCAGTTGGGTCCCGGAACCCTGTCGCTAAGCCCCCGCTGTCCGTCCGTCTGTCACAGGGCTGTATCCAATGATCCTGTTTACATATGACGGCATATGTAAACAGCTGAAATTTTCACAGAGTATGTATTTCTGTTGTCATTATAACGACAAAGAGTAAAAATAAAAAAACAAATACAAATTAAAGGGGTTCACCATGCAAGAAATGTGATTTCTTTGGGTTAAATCAAATCTTTGGGTCTTTGTATAATAATACGAAACCCTTCGGGTGCGAGACCTACTCGCAATTGGCCCGTTTTTTCATTTTTAACTTTTCTGTATATTAATTGAAGACTAAAACTAAGCAAATTTATTTTAAAGAATTTACTCGGTATTTCTTTCTCAAACATATTTTTTTAGTGCAGTATAAAAATAAAGATAAAAAAACCGGCCAAGTGCGAGTCGGACTCGCTCACGAAGGGTTCCGTACGATCGTACAATTTTTATATTTTTTTTATTCTTTATCTATTTGTTGTTATAGCGGCAAAATAAATACACACTCTGTAAACATTTCAGCTGCCCACCTCTTACGGTTCATGAGATACAGCCCTGTGACAGACGGACGGACGGACGGTCGGACGGACAGCGGAGGCTTAGTAATAGGATTCCGTTTTCACCCTTTGGGTAACCTAAAAACAAGAGCTAATATTCCAAAACCACTACGGGCATACGATTATTCGAAACCATTCTTATTTCAATGGCAACAAAACCACTGTTGAAAGTGTATTACTTACTTCATTTCGGATTTTATACACTACATCACTAAAATAAGTTGACACGATGTTAGGACAACTGGATGAAAGGTGTCTGGGATACAAGATAATTTAAAATAATTGTAACACTATTTTAATGGTGAACGTTTCGCCGTATATTTTTTTGTGAATTCAAATCATAAAACCATGAGTATAAAATAAACTAAAATTAAAAGTTCAGTAAAAAATACCTGCAAATAAATGAATATTTTATTCAGATGATTTTGGATAAATGGTAAATTCTTCTGGTTTTGCTTTCTGGTGAAGAAATTGTAGTCTGTCAAATGAGGGTTCCTCTGAAACAAAATTAAACAAAACATTACTCACAGACCTAGCATGCACACCGTGCACTTACCTACCGGTACCTAACCGATGTGTGTGACGTGACGACTTTGTTTACCTAGAGATACACAGTGACACAGCTTATTGAATGACAAATGCGTTTTTGCATTTTTTTTCTCGATCGTTGACCTGTGCATTTGTTGATTGTGAGGTGAACGTGTGTAATTACCGCGACCAATACACCTTTTTCTGGTAAATAAGAAGTGACACACTAATTCTTTGTCGACCATATTTCTTATCTTTTCCTCATACGTTCAAAGTAAAACTTAAAACATAACTTCACATCAATATTTTGTCCCCACAGTTTTAGTCTTATCTTTAAGTCTATGATATTACAACAGATTTCTCGACAAATATTTGTCAGGATTCGATTAAATATATTAGGGTTAAAGGTCGATGCTGGTTAAAGTCCGAAATTATTTTTGCAACATAGGGTGTTTGGTAATTCAATACATTCCTTCTAAGAGGTCATTCTACAGTTAATTTGCAACAAATTTGGCCCAGCGAAATGGGGGCTAAAATAATTATTTTTTGAGTTATTTAAATTTTAAGTTTTGTTAAAAAATTTGTTATGAAAAATTTTGTGTGCTATTATGAAAAAGTGATGATTGTAAAATAACTAAGTACTACACTCTGGGCATTTTATCAGCGATTTTCTAATAGCTGATGAATGAGAGACTAGACACGCTGACGATTTTTATTGAGGAAAACAGTGTATTTTAGTAATAGGGTTCCGTTTTCACCCTTTGGGTACGGAACCCTAAAAATATGGAACTTGCGTAGAAGTGGATAAAATTTGTACCTTTTCCGGAAGCTTATGAAATAATGAAGTTATTTCCATAATCTGTATGCCACGTGTCAAACTTCTTTTAGTAATCCTCTGTTTTAAATAAATGTTTTCTTTTACATAAACTGTCATTTATGCCCCTTTGTTTCTGAGATTATGGATATTTTAAATACATTTATTTTGTTGGAGTAGTCTCTCATTCATCAGTTATTAGAAAATTGCTGATAAAATTCCCAGAGTGTTGTAGTTATTTCACAATTATCACTTTTCATAATAAAACAGAAAAAAATTAAATAACTCAAAAACTATTGATGTCAGATTTTATGTCCCATTTTACTGGGCCAAATTTATTGCAAAGTAGCTCTAGAATTACCCCTTAAAATGAATGTATCAAATTACGAAACAACCTGTATACATTTAACGAGCTCTGTAAAACATAATAGTTCGATTCTATAGTTTAAAGTTTGACGAACATTAATCGTTGAAATCATTCCTTGAAGACAATGATTTCAAAGGTATAAGTAAATGCTTGAAGATAACGTTCGTCACATTTGTTTGAATAGTGTATATTTATATAAACTTATATGTGTCCTAAGGTGCTTTGTTTATTAGTATCATTTGTAAACAGCGCTCTGCGCAGTTCATGACAAATGCACTAAAATCTTGCTTATGTATCCTAGTTTAACCAGCAAATAAAATGTTGCCAGTTGGAGCAGGACATTCTCCAAAAAGAGCACCCGTTCACGAGCATCACGCCAGGACCAGCCATCACCACCTTCCACCGTATTTAAGGATGAGAGGTAACCTGGACTAGTCCCCACCGTAGCAAAGACCTTAAAGCGTTGCACTGCCCCAGGGGAAATGTATTTTCTACTTTCACTTATAATACTGCAACTTCCTTCATAATTTCTAGCTGTAAGGACATCGGTCCTTACATTTAGAGGGGGGACGTAATTTAATGTAATACAGAGTTTTGCAACAGCCATTACTACACACACAATATTCGGGAAATTATTATTGTGATTGAAATAAACAAAAAAGTATAATAATTTTTTTCTGAATATCCTCTAAACAAAGTTAACCTTTCCATACAAATGAATTTATTAAGTTAGTGGAAAAGTTAGAACGTTGCATGTAACTGGACATGGATGGCTAATATCCTCGCTAATATTCAAATTCAAATTTAAATTCAAAATTATTTATTATTAGACATTGGTCTGATACGCCACGTGGGATCTAGGTTCCATGCGAAGAGCTTATCCACGGTTACAACATCGCATCAAATTACACTAGTCGAAAACATAAATTTAAAAAAATTATGTCTCAGTACCTAAACACTTTAGAGAAAAAAATATGAACTCTATTGTCTTGGGAACGTATGAGGATAAAGCTGGGGAAATGTATGTACTGGCCGTTGCAACAAGCTGTACAGGCTACTGCGCAGAACAAGCGGTTGAATACATAGCGACTTCTTTCCTTGTAGCTTGCTATAAATGGCTAACAATATTCAGTAGTATTTAGAGGCTGAGATAAAAAGTAGAAACAGAAACTAAGACTAACGAAAAGTAGTACTTTGTGACGTCACTTTGCATTACTTTGAGATTTCATCCATAGAAAATGTGTCAAAGTGACGTCACAAAGTACTACTTTTCGTTATGCTAGGGCTACATTAGCGGGCTATGGCGAATATTCGTGTTCACGCGATGTATGTGGCCGGGTACATCGTGTCATCGCGTTGTATTCGCGCGAAGACGATGTAGTATCGGCGAGCTGTCGGTAAACTGGCGCGGATCAAAGAGATTTGTCGCGACAATATTCGCTTGGGGTGGCTACACCTACGTCAATTCAGTATCTTCCAGACTTTGAAGCAAGACGGACGTGCCTGTATTTTTTGTACACTATTGAGTGGAGTAACGAAAAAGTGTTAAGAGTTCATTCAATTTTATGAAACGGAGAGAATCATATGGAATCCTAGTGACCCCGACCATAAAAAGAAGCACTTGGTACATGATGCGTGGATTCGAATTAAAAATAAGCTCAGTTGGCCTACCACAGTAGAAGAAATGAAGAAGAAAAAAGATTCATTGTTGGCATACTATAGAGCCCATCTCAATAAAATTCTTTTCATATTATTTCGTAAATGATACTCGTACAATTGTAACAAATAATAATTAACTGACATATAATGCAAAGCCACTGTTTCCTCCATTTTTAAATTACCGCCTACGTCTCGGCCGCACAACAAACTCAACCAACACATGCGATTCCGGCACGATGCATCGCGTCAACCCGACACGAATCTTCGCCCGCTTAATGTAGACAAGAACATCGCCTATGCCCGAACACGATGTTTTTGTCGCGCCAACACGATACGAATCTTCGCCCGCTAATGTAGCCAAAGCATTAGTCATAATTTCTGTAACGACTGTTTATCTCAGCCTTTGTATCTCAGCCATAGTGAACCTGTGAAAACTTAGTACGGGATTAGCACCGGACTAACCACATAAGAACCGGTTTAGTCCGACATTAAAACTGCTCTCCTTATTCGAAAGGCGATAACTACACATGAGTCTCATATGTAATTACCGCCTTTTTAATAAGGACGGCAGAATACGCGTACTAAAGTCCGCCCACTCTGAATAATGTCGATTGACTTAACGAAGCTACTAACCTGTTAATGGTATTTTTATAGTTTCTCTTTGCGTTTACTCGATCACCTCATTAGTGAATGTGCGATCAGACGCCCTTACGCCACTCAGTCTTGAGCCCGTCACGGTACATCTTGTAAGCTGGCAGCCAATCAGATTCGAATCCGTCAAGGTGCAGTGAGACACTTTCGATCCAGTCGCTGTGCTGCTTGTGAACGTTGAACTTATCACTTCGGAGCCGTAGACTTTTGAGTTAGTCAAGGTTGAGTCGTCTGACACACTGGAGTCCTGTGATACTTGTGATTGGGTATTTGTAAACGCTGCTGCTCTTGGCGCGGTGGCTACGAAGATAGCGCATACTACAGCAAAAGCTAGCAGTTTGTAGGTGACAGCAAAATTGGTCGCCATTTTCGATTCTGGGTATCTGTTGAAATTAGCATTTATTACTACATTACAACATATATATTGACTCGAAATATTATTTGAAAATGCAAAAGATATAAAGCTCGATTTTACTCTACTTTTTTCCTCACACCCTCGATCGCACACACTCATATACACACCCTCTCATATCCTCTCACACACACATACACCATACATATTCATATTTTCTTGAACCTTAGGAATATATTAAACAAACAAACATTGAAATCCATTTATTACGCTCTAGCACAGTCGATTATCTCGTATGGACAGATAGCATGGGGAGGAATGGCTAAAACAAATATGGACCCATTGGCCAAAGCTCAAAAGGCCCTATTACGCGTAATAAGTAGAAAGCCATATAGGTATCCCTCTGATTTACTTTTTCAAGAATTGCAATTGCTTGACGTGCGGCAATTGTATATAAGAACGATTACACTGGAACTAATCAAAGAAAAGGAAGCTGATCCCAATTCAAATACCGCCGCCACCTTCAACCCTCCGTACATCACTCGGCAAAGACACTTTCTTCCCCATCCCCCTACATCAACTCGTTTTGCGCAAAGATTTTACTCTTTTTTGGCCCCAAAAATTTATAACCACATTCTAAAGTCTATTCCTCATCTAACTTCAAATAAATCCTTGGCACGCAAAAAACTTTTAAGTTCTTGGATTATAGCCAAAGGAAGACCAGAATGTGAGCAAGCTCTGACCTACATAATTGAGTAATAATTTGATACTTTTAACTCGTAACTAAGTTATAACTTAAGTATATAAAACACTGTTTTCTTGTTTATTTCATTACGATTATTTGAATGTTCGTTAGGTTTTGTTTATTGTATGTACACTCAATAAGTTCATTGTCCTATTGTTGTAACCCTTCCACCACGGGCCTTATGGTCTACAGGAATGGTTTAATCCAAACTGTTTTAAGATACATTGTTTTGTACATAACGTATGTGTGTTATATTGGATAAATAAATAAAAAAAAAAAAAAAACATCAGATACACGTACGTACCGATTTTTTTTTCTCTCTCACTCTCCTTCTCGTCACTAATGTACCTTGTCCATAGGAACCTAATTTAACTTTTTTTTAAGGGATTCTGAAAGGGGTGTATTGAAAACAGCGGCAGCGCGAGCTGCGTCCCAGCTGAGTGCATACCTAATTAGCGCAGCACCTACGAATATAGACTAGGTCAAATGAAAACATTTAATCATTTTAAACATCTTTATGCATGCTTGTTACGTTAGAAGTTATCTCTTTTTTATTATGTTTTGTTTGGTGTTGTTTTTGTTTGTTGCGCTGAATAAACGATTTGATTTGATTTGAGATGCTGCGCCAGATGAGCGAGGTTTATAATTTCAAATTCAGAATTAGTGAACTTTGATACGAATACACTTTAAAGCTTGTTTCAGAATTGTTTATATATTTGTTAATTATTTATTAAATGTATAGTGTGTTAAATGTATACTATATGGTAATACATTTATTATGTGACCAAAAACTTAGATTATCGCCTGTCGCATCCCGTGGCAAATACCGTGAGTTCAAATTCAAGGGTTTGCAGATCAGAGATGAAAATGCACATTTTTGTTAAAGATGCCGGTCGCTCCATGATTTGGAACCCATGTAAAACTTACCCGTTTAGCCCGCAGGGATTGAATTAAATATGGTCCTAGCAGCAATTACATCTTTTTTTGCTTGTTATCATGGATAGCAAATAAATACAACATGTCATTGCATGGCACCTAAATCCTAACTGTATATAGTGGAATGAGATGATAGAAGGTATGATATTAGCTATTTATCGTAAGAAAAATGTTAACATTTGTAGAAATCATATCGGTATTAGAATAATTGGGGTATTTTAAAATGGATAAAGTCCAGGACACAAATACTCAAGGCAGGAAATAGGATAGAAGAAAATGAGAAATAAGAGCATAAGGCAGCGGCTAACGCTTTCGGGACATCCTTGCAAACTGAAATTACAGGAAGATACGATTACGGTGACATTGCAAACACCATGCTTAGAGACCTCATATCTTAACAAATGAGTACAGCAACAAGCCAGATAATATTTTAAGAGTATCGGTGGTAAGTATCACGGAATATTGAGGAGGCAGGAAGTGAAACGTTTGTAGATCCAGGACCGCTCTTACCGTTTTACTCAAGACCTTTTTGCTCCGCGAAGGTATAACCGTCGCAATTAGCTATCCCTTCTTCAGGATGTTCCGACCCATACAATGTTTTTTTTACACAGAACGCAAAAAGTATTGCACTTTAAGGCACGAATTCGTCAAAAATATTAAATATAGCCATAGTAGTTGCAGCGAAAACATATTCACGATTTCAGGTTTAATGGTTTCGTTGTAATTGTCGATTATAAGTTTTACACCGTTAGATGGCGCTGTTAAATAAAAATCGTATTTAAATAAATTGTAACAAAACCAATAATCTTGAAATTGTGAAATTGTTTTCGCTGCAAGTAATATGACTATATTAATTTTTTTTTATTAATTTGTGGCTTAAAGTGCAATACTTTTTGACTTATGTGTGCAAACAACTTTATATGGGTCGGAACAGCCTTAATTAGTAACCAAACAATAAATCCACATTTGTTTAGTTAATATGAACCTTAACGTAATGGATCTATGTTGGAATTCCAATACTGTTTCCAACCAAATGTTACGTCACTTTCGAACACGGCCGAGCGCCTCACACGCATGCAGTCACTAACAAAGCAGCGAGACATGACCTCTCGTGTTTACACGTTATAATGGCACAGTACGGCATTACTCCTTTTCAATTTTAGATTGTATCACGGATAAGTTAATGCACAGGAACGGCGCAGAGGAGTGAATCATGCGCGCATGAAGTGCGCGGGTCCCCGCTAAAGACCGGCGCGCGAGTTCCGCCCACTTCACAATTCTTACCTCCTAATTGTTCTGTGGTAAGTATCATCACCATTACTGATATTTAAATTACATGAAGTCGGTTAAAAAAAAATACATTAAATCAACCAACGAACCACTACCATAAAGCCCTAAGCCAAAAACACATGCTATTTAGGCACGATTTTTAAATCCTCAGATAGTACTTATCGGACTGATAGTACAAATTCACTATTGTCAAAAGACGGATAGTCATTGCCGGTATCATCTATCACATTTATGTGAACATAATTTTACTAATAAACATATGGACTTACTTTATCGGACGAATAAGCATAACCGTTAATAAATCCATCGAATAGTTATCTGGCTATTGAAAAATAAGCCCTTATTAATGTTCAATGATATTCCAACTGGATGGTGGACTTTTCCTTCCAACCCAGAAGTATGGGCTCAAATCCCGCCTCGTTCATGCGCCACTATCTTTCTCTTTCCGAGTTGGATAAGAACATTTCTTCACAAATACAAGCCCTTCCAGGGTTTAGAATACATATAAAACCGTTGGTTCCTTTCCCTTACTAGGCCCGTCCAGGTGTACCATCGCATTGGATTAAAAAAGGGATTGCCCTGGCATGGCACGTAGTAATTACGTATTATTAGTAAGTCACATAAAAAAAATACGATGATTAATATTTAAACAACTCACCAAGATTTCAGTCAGGACGATGCAGCAGTGGATGCTAACTAATGGCGATGCTCTCTGCATTGAATATTTATACGTTTTGATGTTTATCAAATGACTCAAACTTGTTATGTCCAGACGGTCTTTATTTAAATACCACAACAACACCATTACAGTAACATGATTGCAGATAATGTTGTAGTTTTGGATTTTGTTGTTATCTTTGCGTGCAACCAACACCCTGTCAATGTCGCAGCAATGTATATCCGTCTATTCGCCTGTCAGAGCCCTGCGGCTCGTAGCGTAACAGTTTTGAAGTTGAAATTAAAAGATTAGCCCAAAGTAATCAACAATTAAATAAATAGTGGATATGAAATGGTGTCAATTATTATATATTTATGTATCTTATTTGTACAATTATAATCCCCTTGCTCCCCATCCAAACTATATCTGGAGCACCCGCCGCAGAGAATCAAAGCACCCCTTATGGTTGTCATTAGGCTTTTGAGACCGAACCGTTTCTCAAACTAAAAATTAAATAATTAAAATCAACATCAAAATTTATTTAAAATCAACAAATTAGCCTAAGTCCATTTTTTGTATTTTTTATTATTCCTTATTACTACGTCCAAAGGCTATCCTGCTTTCCATGCTAGGATTCCCTGTGTTATGGGAAGGGGGGTTTTTCGCCAAATGGTATTTTACATTAACAATGGACAAAGCTACAATAAAAAAAAGTAATTTTAGAGAAAGGATATAAATAGAGGGATATGTGTATGTCTGTGTATAAGAAATGTACATATAAGACATACTAGTAAACAACTATACTATATAAAAAATTGGTAATTATAAAAATTGGAGAAAAGAGAACAACTTAATAAAATACAATAATAATAAAATATTGATGTGGTTTGAATGAAGCTGCAGCACCGCCAGGATATGGAACTGTCTGCCGGCGGGTACCTTTCCTCATATCTATGTATAACCTGGGAGTCTTCAACATCCTACATTTATTTTAGGCCAGTTGCGTCATTTACAAGGTTTTGTCCAGTCATAACTTGTGTCGTATGTCACGTGGTATCGAGATAGATTTTTATTTATTCAATACAATTTTATTACGAGAATTGAGTTTGGATTGGATTCGTTGGAGAATTGGGATTGATTTTGGTAAGAAATCAATATATTTGAATATATGGAACGAATGGGTGACGAAAGAATAATGAAACAAGTTTACAGAGCAGAAGTGAGCCGCAAAAGTACCGCGACCAAATCGATGCAATAATTCGTAAAGGTCGGCTACGCAGCGTACATATTCTGCGTGCATACATACATACAAACATACAAACAAAATGGCCATGATAATCTAGTATCATAAAGCCCTTGACTAATAATGACCTTTTTTCGTACCAAGCCGGTACGTCGACCGTAAAGCAAGGACACATTAATTGAAGAAAGAGCCCAGTAAAAAGATCTACTTTACGAATATACTCTATATATACTTACGAAAATAGGTCCAGCCTTGCAGTATATTCGTAAAGTAGTTTTTTTTACTGGGCTCTTTCTTCAATTAATGTGTCCTTGCCTCACCATCGATTATACATAGATACACATCACATTCCTTGACATATTTACCTTAGTTTTAATTATTTAGTAAATTTGACGATGGCATATGCCAGATATTGTAAGCTGCTTAAATGCTTATTATCTATGCCTTAAAATAAGAAAAAACCGGCCAAGTGCGAGTCGGACTCGCACACGAAGGGTTCCGTACCATCAACACCAACAAATCACGTTTTTTTATGGGGCCCCCCTTTAATTTTTATATTTTTTTTATTTTACCTATTTATTGTTCTAGCGGCAAAATAAATACACACTCTGTGAAAATTTCAGCTGCCTACCTTTTACGGTTCCTGAGATACAGCCCTGTGACAGACGGACAGACGGACGGACAGACGGACGGACGGACGGACGGACGGACAGTGGAGGCTTAGTAATAGGGTTCCGTTTTCACCCTTTGGGTACGTAACCCTAAAAAAATAACTGTCTGAGTGTAGCTTGTCTACCAATTTGACAAAATGATACACAATACAATACATACATGTATGCATGTATAAATGCATGTATTATTTAAAAAAATACCTAAATCCCAGTTTTAAATCCTTGATAAATAAAAAAAATAAAATAACGTTTTCGTTTATGGATGTATATAATATATAAGCTTTAAACCACTCTAACTTTTTATTTTATGGTTGGATCAGCACAAAATGAAAAAAACCCACACTTTCCTAGTTTACAGAAGTTTGAAAGGTCTAGCACAAGTCATACAAAAATTATATTCTTTAATTGTTTTTAAACGATCAGAATTTTGTTTACGAAAGTTGCTTATACTGAAATCCAATAGTACGAATGCATGCTCGGCATTCTCTTACTTATTTCTACGGTACATCTCTTCTTTCAATTTTTTTTTGAAATGCGGCTTCGATTTGTCCGATTAAAGTGTCTCTGGAAGGCACAACTTTTGCTTGGCACGTCTCTTGACGTAAAAATCAAAGAGTCCGTGGAAGCCAGTCTTTCAATTCCTGAGTTTGAAAATGTGATGTCCTAGATATGTCTTCCCAGCTTCCGGTCGGTCAGGTGTGTACTCCAAAGAATACTTTTAAGACTATACTATATACTACTGTAGGCAACTTTGTTAGCTCTAGTATCCGTATCCGATAAGTTATTGTTTTATATTTTTTGTGTTCATAATAAGCACTTATTAGCAATCATTATCATCTTAAGAGCTTGGCATGAAAGAATTTTATGATTTTTAAAAATATGAAATTTCAAGAACTGGTTACCAAATTTTTTAAACGTGATAACTCCTTCAACATAAGCGGTGATTGTATATTATATTATTTTAATTTTATTACGCTCGCCAATTGATTTTCTAGTGTGGCGCTTGACAACATTTTTATGTTGGCTTTGTATTAATTAAAATGAATGAAAATATGAGCGATTCTGGGGGAATTAGTTCTTAATTTGCTCAGAATCGCTCATGTTAAGTAATATTCATCAGCATTTAGCCAAAATGAAAATTGTTTCCAAGCGGAACACTAGATAATCGATTATTTAATTAAATGAAATGAAAAAAAAATATGCTATCACCGCTAATGTTGTAGGAGTTATCCCATTTAAAAAAAAATCAATTTAAGGGTTGAATTTGAATGGCAATGCCCAACTTTTATTCGTCTTAATTATAAAATTGTTCAGTGTTAAGTTTTTTCAATAGCCTTGTTTGAAGGAAAGTGCTTTTTAATAAAACTAATAATACAAAACGAACGCTTATCGCATACGGTCGTTCTAGGGTCTCATGTCACCTTAAGTAATTTCTATTTTTAATCCATTTGCACTGAGGTAGTCTGTGCGCTGAGGTAGTCTGTGCACTGAGGTAGTCTGTGCATTGAGGTAGTCTGTGCACTGAGGTAGTGAGGTAGTGTTTCTTTTGCTACCAAAAATCTTTTAGCACTAAAAACCAGTAAAGTTTCTCTGCGGATTCGTCTTTACTGAGTTAATCGAATCCGCGGATCTATCCGCTTTCGACGTAACTTAGTGTAGTTTGACTACCAATAAATGTTTAAATAAATAAAATTAAAAAACATACGGATCAAGTGAAGGTGCAAGAAGGTGAGGATTTACCGATTGAGGCTGGTGTCTCGAAGAGCTCCATTTTTTTTGTTTTATGTGACTGGACATGGATGGCTAATACCACACCATTCTGTCATGGTATTAGCCCAACACACCACATGGGAACTAGGTGCCATGCCAGGGCCTTCCTTATATTGCACGGCTACATTGAACTGGATGGAAAACACGGACAATTTTTCATTGCCGCTTCGGCCATCTTTTCATCCAATGCGATGGTACCAACCCGGGCGGGCTTAAACCCTACCACCTAGTAGGGGAAGGGGACCTACAGTTTTACATGGATTCCGAACAATGGAGCAGCTCGCATTCGTGACGAAATTCACTTATGGAACTCGGAAAGAGAAAGACAGTGGTGCATGTCGGTATTGAACTCAGGCCTCTGGTACGCTAGGCCAGTCCCCGCGCCACTAGGCTACGAGCCGCTCAAAAATTAGTGAAATAATAATGTTGCGGTTTGCTTAATTAATGGCAAAGATGCTAATATTGTCCTTTATTTTTGTCTGACCCAATAAACGTTGACCTTGGTAAATCGATTTCTCTCGAAGACAGAACGACGTCTTTGGGATAATGTATTCACCAAGGACTTACAGTTTTTTTAATTTGAAATTGATCCGATATTTATATTAGTTCGCAAATAGGTGTTATTTAGTACATCTTATTTATTTAAGTATAAGCGACGTAGGTTGTTTTAATGTGAAACATCTATTGGCGCACGTAGGCATTTAGAGGGTCGTTACTCTATCATTTCCCCATACTACGGGCGATAACTGTTTCCATGCTCTTAATACTATACTTACTCATAGAAGAAACTTTCTCAATTTCAAACTTTATAATAGAATGAAACTTCCTCAAGTCATATTTTTAGTGGTAGGGAAACGTTAGAGCCTGAAAGAGGATTTCGCTATTTTAATGGCAGTCACCCTGAAACATTTGTGCCTTGGCCAATTGACAGAGAATTAAGCCTTACAGCCTTAAGGTGGCCCATCCCGCTCAACTCCCCATACAAACGGGGAAAGAAGATCACGCCCATATTTCTTGTTAGAGATCCCAAGTTTTGCTCAAAATAGCTTTATTTGATCTAACTAGATGTCTGATGACCATTGGCATTGTAAAATTGTGTTTGGTTTCTAATTTATAAGGTCCGAAAGTTCGAATTTTTCGCTCGTTTTATACAATAACTTTGGAGGTGGATTACGCAATGATAAAGTAAGAACATCTTGAAAAAATTAGTCATCAGACATAGCTTATTTAATCAAGATTTATAATCTATTTGGTTTTTGTTAGATTTTTGACTACAGCGTACGTGGTTTACTTTTAGCTATAAGTCGTTTTTTAATTAAAATTTTCGTAAATCTTATCATATCATACACTATGCACATTGTCTTTTTTGTGGACATGTTGCATCTTCCTCATCACGGAGCCTGTCTTTTTTTTTAAAACAAAGAAGGTCCCAGAGCGCAACAGCACGGTTTTGTACCGTGCCCGCGAATGAGTTCGTCCCGCCGGGTTGGGCCACCTTAAGAAAGACTCGCCTGCCCGGCACCGCACTACCGCAGCACGCCGTGCGCCTGCACAGAGAGCGGCTTGTACTTTTGATGTAAAACCTGACCGCCCAAGTGATTCACCTTTAGAGTCACTGGAGCACTTATCTTCGCCTCGAACCCCCCTGCTGGGTCCTTGGTGGTCATTGGATTGATTTTTTTTATCGTTTCCATGAAAATAAAGATCGTTTTCTTTGCAAAACTGTAACTTAGTTATTTGTTTTTACCTTAAGAATATTTTCCGAAGTTACAGCAGTGACTGCTCATAGCTGTATAGATAGCGATCGACGAAACATTATAAAAGAAACAAAAGGCTTAATCATAATATATATATGTATATAATTAATATAATTAATTATATATAATTAAAGGAATTACAATTTTACAATTACAAATTACAATACAATATAACAATAACATAATTACAATATACTTTTCTGTATGTACTACGTAAGTACGTCGCGTTTTTAAAAAAATAATATTTCAAGGTACAATCCAAAAGTTGATGAAGGAAAGCCGAAAAGTTGTAAAATAAACAACTTATAATTATAGTGCATGCTTGGACTTTAAGTAACCAACAGAAACGCTTTTGCGTGCACTGCGTCTACCAATTGCGCCATTTACTCTACGAATAATTTTACCATTAATCGGAATTTCAAGCCATGTCTTCTGCAGTACCATCACCGGTGATCAATGCCTCATACTAACATAGTTCTTGTCACAGAAATCGGTTCTTGTAGTACTTTGTTTACGCAGACTACGTTCCAACATATGCCGGCGACATCCCACGACATTTTTGGTCACGATAAGGTAAATGGCTGAATCTGGGTTGTTGTTAGAGACCGATGCTAAATATGTCGGTCTGCCTGCGCCAAGTGGTTGCGTTATCTAGACTGGCTATATAAAATAGATGTAAGTATGTACCTGCTGATGAATATACTGATTGTCTAGAATGTTGATACCTATTAATAATACAAAATAACCAGTCGTTTTTTTAATTAAATAATTAAATATACCTGAAGTTATTATCTGTAATCCAAATCATCTATAAATACGAAATGTAACTAAAGATATGTTGAGTTTTGGTATTACTAAGCAAGTGTGTACATTCATATTTCGTTATTTGTAACCGTATCATATAAAAGATTGTGAATCTGAAGTTAAAGCCCTTTTAGCTAAAAGATCAGCTTTTTCGTTTCCTTCCAAACCAACGTGGTATGGTACCCACTGAATAATTATGTTTTTGCCCTGGGACATCGGCTTCATTATGTATTTTAAGATCCTTTTAAGGTGGGCCATCCCGCTCAACTCCCCATACAAACGGGCAAAGAAGATCACGCCCATATTTCTTGTCAAAGATCCCAAATTTTGCTCAAAATAGCTTTATTTGATCGAACTAGATGTCTGATGACCTTTGGCATTGTAAAATTGTGTTTGGTTTCTAAGTTATAAGGTCCGAAAATTGGAATTTTATATTTTAATACGCAATGATAAAGTAAGAACATCTTTAAAAGATTAGTCATCAGACATAGCTTATTTAATCAAGATTTATAATCTATTTGGTTTTTGTTCGATTTTTGACTACAGCGGTCGTAGTTTACTTTTAGCTATAAGTCGTTTTGTAATTAAAATTTTCGTAAATCTTACCAAATCATACACTATGCACATTGTATTTTTGTGGACATGTTGCATCTTCCTCATCACGGAGCCTGTCTTATTGTTTGAAACAGAGAAGGTCCCAGAGCGCAACAGCACGGTTTTGTACCGTGCCCGCGAATGAGTTCGTCCCGCCGGGTTGGGCCACCTTAAGAACTCTATTTAAACTGTAGTATTATGGTAGTAAAATGTAAAGGCACTATGGGGCTGACATAATTGCTAAGCGGTTAAAGACCCAAAAAAAAAATAGATTAAAAAAACCTCATCATAAATTTGTTTTGTCACCATAATTACTTTTTCAGGCGCCATATCTACGTAACGCAACCTCTTGGCGCAGGCAGACTGAAAAATTTAGCTTCAAAGTGTTGGTCTCTATCCTGTGAACCCAGTTTCAGCCTTTCACGTTTTCGTTACATTTTTTGTCGCGACCTCCTAGCCTAACAACTGTTATGTATGATCTTGAACACTTATGTATGCCATGAAGACTCACGTATTATGGAATTGTTGGAATTCATAAAAATGCTCCCTTATTGATTAAAGAGTAGGCAGCGCGGTGGGATTTTAAGACGCAAAGCATGTTGTAGCGACCTAGCGCCCTCTACTGAGAGCTGCTAGTTTCACATGCCACAAATCAACAAACAGATGCATAGAAGCTAATTAACATGGCGCTAGATGGAGCTACCCGCTAGACATGAAGTCTATATCGCACTAACGAAGTTTCTCAGCGAGTTAACACATATACAACATTCAAATCACGACTAGAGGAGAGCAGCTGCGCGGCCGTGGGTCTCAAGACCTGACCCACCTTTTCATCTCTCCACAATGTGAAAGGTTTGCTTGTTAGTTTGAGCCCACGCTTGCACTATAATAATAAAGACACCCAACCCCCTATCGGAACATTATGGTTGGCTTTCTTTTAACATGGAAGGAGTGTCGAAATTTGCAGGGTCCTAGTTGATTTCCTCATAACTAAACGTACGATCCGTAGCGGTGACTCCACTAAGTTTGGAGCCTGTCACTGTGCATCTTGTTAAATGGCAGTTATGAGCAGTAGAATCCGTCAGAGTAGAAGAAATCAGTTTCGTTCCAGTTACAGTCGATCCTGTCAGTGTAGAAGCATCCATTGTCGTTCCAGTTGCAGTCGATCCTGTCAGCGTAGAAGCATCCATTTTCGTATCAATTGCATTGGATCCCGTCATAGTAGAATCAATCATTGACGATCTAGTCCCAATGCTATCAGTCAACGTTGAACGTGTTACAATACAGCTAAATACGTGTGATCTTGTAAGTGTATATGTGGGTGTTAAAATAGAGTCGGCCGTTGCAGTCGAATCGGTGAAAGTCTGAGCTGATACGCCTGGAGCGGTTGGTGTCAATGCAATTGCGCACACCGCAGCAAAGACAAAGAGATTTCTCGGTAGAGCGAAAGTGGTCGACATCTTCAATTCTGCGCTCCTGTTGGAATAAAGAACAAAAATTAACATTTTCTTAATTACGTTATAATTAGAATAGAAATACAAAGGTAAATAACTAATAATCCAAACTAAAATCTTACATTTACATCAATTAAAAAGAAACACACTAAAATCTAATATCTAAAAACTATAACATATCCTCCTCTGGGAATGGCCATACTAATGAGCTGCCTCAGGTACTATAACGATCTGATTTCGCCTGAAGCTGCGCGCATGGCCATTCCAAGATCTTTGCCCAGATCTTTTGCTTCCACGGACCATGCCCCCAAGGACAATAATTTGTTTCAACCATTGAAGAGAAAGGAGGACCGTATAATTGTACGGGAATCCGCCGGGGCGTCGTATGCCACGAAGTTGAAATAACGCCACCGCGTGCGAATGTGCTCGAATGCGGTTGTCAAGTTAGTTGCCACCTGCACAGACCCTCCAATACGTCTGCAAGTACGTTTTCATGTTGCATGTACGCTTAAGTTGGGTAGAAAAATTGTCCGTGTTTTCCATCCAGTTCAATGTAGCCGTGGGGAATTGGGCTAATATCATAACGGTAGTTGTGTGGTATTAGCCATCCTATCAGGACGCATAAAAAAAAGAGGAGAACAGCCGGACCCTCAACAGCATTTTTGCCCAATCTGAAACGTAGACGCTGCGCTCGAGCTTCGCTCTTTGCTCGGTCAATAATACAGATGCCGTTCGATCCATAGATATGTTGCTAATCACAAAGAAACAGAAGAAAATCAGTTTAAAAACAATGTATCGTGGGTCCGGTATAGCGGGTTTCGAAGCATCGAGCGGGTACAGGTCCCGGCAGTCACCGAAAAATTCGCGCCCACGCGACACCTGTGCATCAGCAGGGAGGGAACTTGATCAATTTTGAACCAATCGGTAGTGTACGTCAAAATAGCGCCAGTAAAAGCCATAAATACTTCTGATGAGTGCAAAATTGATCGAATTAAGTTCTTGCCAAGGGTGGCTTCTTAAAAGTCAACAAAATAACCTCAAAGTTAGTGCTTGGGCGACTATGTAGATTTATAGCTAATTTGCAAATAGTGCTTCCTTTTACTCGAGTGTGATTTATGTATGTTATAACGGATGTGTGTGCAATATTTTTTGTTATTTGGTTTACTCCTTTTTTTTGTATTGTGTGTATTTGACTTTTTTTCTCTCTTTTTTGAATACGTTTCGACAGTCAACTGAGTCAGTCAACTGAGGCCTCTTTTCTTCATTACTACTTGCTAACTATTTGTGCTACTTTTATGTTAAACATCTTGTCCTACGTACATCCTGTTTACATGAAGAATATTTTTTTAATTTTGAACTTATTTTCTCACATTTTATTATCGATATTTGGTACGTCGATGCATTTTTACGACGTTTATTCCCAACTCTGATTTTGGGTGACAACTGTAGATATACTAATCGACAACGACGCACCGATATGATATCACTATCTCCAACAAGTCGTGTATGATATGCGAAGGTCTTTGGGGACAACTGTGATGAATCAACGAGATTGCAGCGCTTTGTCGACTGATAAAATCCGTTGACAAAACATTACTAAATTGATAAACAGATTTAACAAAAAAAATAACCGACTTCAAAGAAAAAGTACTAAAAAGTAAAAAATAATTGCCATTTTTGTAGTTACGATTTTTGTTATTTTTTGAGTCGGCGTCAGCCGGGCACGCGATGCGCCAATCAAGAGAACCTTGGCTACCTTGGCTGACACCGACTCAAAAAATAACCAAAATCGTAACGACAAAAATGGAAATTATTTTTTACTTTTTCGTGCCCTTTCTTTGAAGTCGGTTATTTTTTTTGTTAATTTTTTTTAAATTTATTTATTTTTAGTGAATCTTAAGTACTAATTTGTACATGTCCTTTCCAATAAAAAAAGAATCACCGAAATCGGTTGGCGTTATATTGAGTTATTCGTCCATTTGTCGCGCACATCTTAATACAAATTTAAGACTTATATGAATTTCTCATGGATATCATTGTCAGAACTTAATCAAATTAAAATGGGACCATTTGGGAAGCACTAGCTTTCATTTAAAAAAATAATCATCCAAATCGGTTCACCCAGGCAAAAGTTATGAGGTATTTCAGGCCTTTTCCGTCAACTGCTGAACGTAGTAGTAGAGGAGGTCTAACGCATTTGCCGTTCACTGTACCACTTGATCTTATCCAGCTACCACATGCAGCGTTGACGATGACGTCTGTACAACTGTAGACAAAGGAATGCACTGCTAACGTCATAGAGAGTACAACACTCGTTAAATACTTCTTATCCTCGCTGTTACTATGACAAATATATTATAAAAATATAAATATAATAATATTATAAAAACATTTCAAAATATCGTTGCCGTTTAGGACGAGTAGTGAAATTCATGTCAAAAACACTACTCTATTGGCATTTTTTTAATACTGAAGATTAGGTGCTAGGAAAAAAATTCTATGTTAAAAATAATGTTTTGACATTGATCATTGATATGTATTTTTATTAAATGTTACGGTTGAGCCGTTTTCGAAGAGTAGCATTTAGTATACAGGGTGTAATCTACGTTGAGGGTTCCAAATTTCGCCTACGCAGGCATGGTGAAAACTTTACTTTTTAACTATGATACCTTACGCTTGCTGACTCTAAAACTGGTTTGCTCAAAAGATCATTTAAATCATTTTTTATTAAATTAACTAAAACGATGTCACTCTTCCAACGTAACAAAAAAAAAGAGAGAAACAAATGTCTCATCTATTTTATTTTTAATTAAAAAAACAATTACAAATATTACGAAATGTGTGTCCAAGACAGCTAATATTCATTAAATGAATAAACCATATTGTTTATTGTTAATTCATCATCCACAGACAGTATGTATACTGCACTCGAATCATTCGGGATTCATGATAAATAAATTAATCATAATAGCCCAACGAACCTCATGGTAGCTAGATGCTATGCCATGATCTTCCTTATATAATATGGCTGACTGAACTGGATGTTAAACACGGATAAATTATCATTGTCGCTTTGACCGTCATTCATTCAATGCGATGTTACCAAACCGGGCGGGAACAACCCAATTACCTAGTAAGTAAGGAAGGACACATAGGTACAGTTTTGCGTGGTGCCAAAACCAAGAACGATGAAGTCCTTAGCCATCTGTTACGACACGCACGGGAATAAGAAGAATCCACACAGCACACCAATTATATTTTTGTAATAATCTGCAAATGAGAAAACCTGTATATCTCTGACATGGGTACTACATTGTAGTATTAGCTTTTGGCTTTTTAGTAGCATGAACGGCTTTTTACACCTGAATAATTTAGATCATAATACCTTTTAATTTAGAATAAGATGTAATTATGGTAGTCAAGAGTTTGCTATTCACTTATATATTTATAATGTTCTTTGTGAGCAGTAGCAATCAATCATTGTAAACTAGTTAGTAAGATCAATGAAAAAAAAATACAAGCTTTGCCAGAAGTAATCGAACTGACAGGCGAAATGACGAATCCGGGTGTTTAATATACATCGAATGGAGGAAATAATGAAATCGGAAACTGAAACTGAAATACCCTTTCTTAATGATGTTCCGACCCATACAATGTTTTTTTTTCGAATGCGTTCAGAACGCAAAAAGTATTGCACTTTGAGGCACGAATTCGTCAAAAATATGAAATATCGCCATAGTAGTTGCAGCGAAAACATATTCACAATTTCAGGTTTAATGGTTTCGTTGTAATTGCCGATTAGAAGTTTTACACCGCTAGATGGCGCTGTTAAATAAAAATCGTATTTAAATAAATTGTAACAAAACCGATAATCCTGAAATTGTGAAATTGTTTTCGCTGCAAGTAATATGACTATTTTTTTTTTATTTTTATTTATTCAGGAATCACACAGTTACACAAAATATATAAGTAAAAAAAAATAACACATAATAATTAAACCAAAGAAGATTCCACTTAAACAAAATAACAGAATTTACAGTGATTCAAGTACAAGATACAAATACAAACCAACTAAACATATTACTACTACGCAAATTTACTCAATGTGAGATAATAAAAAGAAAAGAAGCGGAAACAAAATTAAACTTTTATTATTAATTCGTGGCTTAAAGTGCAATACTTTTTGCGTTATGTGTGCAAACAACTTTATATGGGTCGGAACAGCCTTAAGGTCTAAATTAAACTTTAGTAAATCTTGTACTAGATCCGCAACCAAATGGTTGTTCTGATAACATTTCATTTCATAGATGGCTCTACTAAAACTGTGCTAGAGGAACTACAAAACAATTAACTAAAATACAGTTTTTTCTCAGTGTATTACATAGTTTTACATACCAATATTTTGGTCAAGACAACGGTGAAAGGGAACAACGCTGACAAAGAATAACTAACTGATGATGAAACTTTGGCAGCGTGGCTTTATATGCACATCAATCTCAATGTCCCTCAATTAAGCGGCGGTGCGCTGAATTAGTAAACAATGATAACGAAGTTTAAAATTATTTTCCTTGTTATGAGAAGAAGAATCGATCAATGTGAACATCGATCTTTGTTTTTAGGGTTCCGTACCCAAAGGGTGAAAACGGAACCCTATTACTAAGCCTCCGCTGTCATGTCCGTCCGTCCGTCCGTCCGTCAGTCACAGGACTGGATCTCATGAACTGTAATAGGTAGGCAGCTGAAATTTTCACAGAGTGTGTATTTATTTTGCCGCTATAACAACAATAGGTAAAATAAAAACAATAATAAAAATCAAAGGGGGTCCCCATACAAAAAACGTGATTTTTTGGTGTTGATGGTACGGAACCCTTCGTGTGCAAGTCCGACTCGCACTTGGCCGGTTTTTTGATATCGCAGTCACACTTTTAATATTCTGGACCGATTATTTCACTTCCTTTTCGAGAGCTGTAGATTTTTTTTCTAAGGATCTCAAATTGATTTCGAAGGTGTAGTAAGAGCTGGAGCCCATTTCCGAAACGAGTTTGTTCCTTGCGCATTCTCGGTGGATTTTAGCCCAGGAGTGCGATGTAGTTGTGAGACCATAATATGGTCCTTACTTATGAAATTGCCGTTTTGTCAAACTGGCCAGTTTGATCCGGATAAAAATGGGACATGGTCCCTGCTAGTGGTTCGTATCGGAGAAGACAGGGACCAGACGTTAGCTATCTTTTCAGCAAATACTCTACCGCCCCGCGTTGAGCACCACTGTATAATTTTATGCTGGCTTAGCTGTTGCCGAAACACGGTTGGCTGCAGGCCGTCCGGTCGAGCTAAAACGGAGACGCGCAGGTCGTTTAGGCGAGCCCTGATCCGTCCCAGCTTCCTTTGGACGTAGATTGTACTCTTCCAGGAGAAGGACCTGTAGGTCTATTACGAGTTTTTTCGAAAGCGATATCGCATCGAAATCGCATCGAAATCGCATCGAAAATGTATGAGAAACTGAGCAGCGCCTCTAGTGGGCGAAAAGGATAACTCATTTCGGTATTACGAGTTCTTTTGACATTTGAAATCGCCTTCGCTTCGCTAGCGAAATCGATTCAATTTTGCCATTTGTATGGAAAACGGTATCACGAGTCACAATTTCGACAGCTCGGCGAAACGAAATTTTCGATTCGATTCTCACTGGCAGCGCCTCTAGTGGGCGAAAAGGGTAACTCATTTCGGCATACGAGCCCTTTGACATTTGAAATCGCCTTCGCTTCGCTAGCGAAATCGATTCGATTTTGCCATTTGTATGGAAAACGGTATCACGAGTCACAATTTCGACAGCTCGGCGAAACGAAATTTTCGATTCGATTCTCACTGGACATTTTCTTGGTGACAGGCCTATATTTTATTAAAAATGTGCTCGCGGGGGTATTTCGCGTGGCGAATTGTTGCTGAAGCCGAACAAGAAGACCTGCGTGAAACACACCGGGGTAATAATGTATATCTAAGATGGATGGTGGACCCAGTTAGGTGTCTAACTGAGTCGGAATTCAAGCGGCGTTACCGCATATCAAAAGAGGCCTTCGCGTTCCTCAGCGAGGAGCTCAAAATGTTACACCGACCTGGCGGTCCTCTCAAAGAGTTAGCCGCAACCATAAGGTATTATTTTATTTTTCCCGAGAAACCCAACCATGATGATTTTTTTAATCGGTTAACTTGTTGTAGGTTCATTTGTTTCGTATCACTGGAAAGGGATAATTTGGCTTGGCATTACTCCACATTCATTATGTGATTGAATTGAAACCAGCCGAAGTCTTAGATCATTTTTCAAATATGGACCGAATTTTTATATACATTTTTGTCAGATTTTGTCTTTATGTCATGTGTCTGTATCCTTTTTTGTAATAAATTAGTTCGTACCTAGCAAGAATGTTCTTAAAATCCCCCCCCGCCTCTCCACATAAAGGCAGCAAGATAAAGTTCGTTCGGTTACGTTGCGCATAACACAACCAAATATCTATAGTCCGGCTGCCTTTTCATTATGAAAGACGCTAAGGTGAGAATGAGAGCTAAAGAGAAGCAAGTAATTTGTGTAAAAGAACGAATATAGCAGTTGTCACACTCTTACCTCTAGGTCTTCCGCAAGAGTGAAGAAACGCCGTATGCCTTTTTTTTTAATGTTATGACTGCTAATCCAAACATTACAGCAAAGAGGCTTCTAACAATAAAGCAAATAAATATTAGCCTTAACTTAATGGATTAAGATTTTATTTCGCTTGGCAAAATTAAGTTAATATGAGCGTGTAAACGGTGCTATGTCACGCTTTGTCTATGGTCTATCGCTAGCGAAATCGAGCTCTCGATTTCGAGAGGTGGGTAACTCATGATCGCATTTTGACAGCTCGCGATATCGACAACCGCCGAGTCGAAGCGATTTCGAAAAAGGCGATGCTTAATAAAGGTGTGTATTTTATTAAAAATGTGTTCGCGGGGGTATTTCGCGTGGCGACTTGTTGCTGAAGCCGAGCAAGAAGACCTGCGTGAAACACACCGGGATAATAATTCATATCTGAGATGGATGGTGGACCCAGTTAGGTCTCTAACTGAGTCAGAATTCAAGCGGCGTTACCGCATTTCAAAAGAGGCGTTCGCGTTCCTCAGCGAGGAGCTGAAACGGTACACCGACCTGCGGTCCTCTCAAAGAGTTAACCGCGACCATAAGGTATTTATTTATTTTGCCCGAGAAACCCAAACATGATGATTTTTTTAATCGGTTAACTTGTTGTAGGTTAATTTGTTTCGTATCACTGGAAAGGGATAATTTGGCTTGGCATTACTCCACATTCATTATGTGATTGAATTGAAACCAGAAGAAGTCTTAGATCACTTTTCAAATATGGACCGAATTTTTGTATACATTTTTGTCTTTGTATCCTTTTTGTAATAAATTAGTTCGTACCTAGCAAGAATGTTCATCAAATCTCCCCCCCCCCCCCGCGCCTCCACCTAAAGGCAGCCCTGAATGCGCCTTCCTGGTTGTGAATAATGTCTGCAGTGTTTACCATATATTTTTTAACTTTAATTTGATGTTTTAGATCCTGGCCGCACTGTCTTTTTATCAAAGCGGGTCATACCAAAGGTCTATTGGTGAAGGTCGGCATCTTTCACAAGGAGCTGTGAGCAATTACGTGGCTGAAGTCACTGCTGCTTTGAACCATCCCGAAATCATCAAAAGATTCATCCAGTTCCCCACGACTAAAGAAGCGAGGATCAAAATAAAACAAAAGTTAATAATTAACAAATTGTATTTTGTTGCTTCCTACAAGACTACTTATTTATTAAAGTCAAGCTTGACATTACTTGCATTGTTCATTCAATATCCATAGGCGGCATACACTGCACTTCGATTTATCATATACTAGCAGCCCGTCCCGGCTTTGCACGGGCATAATATAATTGAAAAAATATTATTTTGACACAATGATACACAAATAAACCCCTTATTACGTAGAGTTCCTAAAAAAAGAGCATTAACCTACATTGAAATATTTGAAATAAAAATAACCAATTTTATGAATTTATTTTTTTTGTATTTTTTTTTCTTATTTGTGTTTTTTACTTTTATTTATTTTTCATGCTATTAATTATTTTAAAAAGGTCATAACCACAAAACAAAGCCATTAAATAAATAATTTATTGAGTTAAAGCCAGGGAGTAAACATTATTTGATGTTGTTTTATTTTTCACTAAATAATTAGCTTAACTGTTATTATGATACTTTTGAGGTTACCGCGGTCGTTAGACATGTTTGAAAAATGTTATGGCTTTTGTGAATGTCTTTAGAGAGTGTATCTTCCTGCCGCGTGAAAAGCCGTAACATTTTTCAAACATGTTTAACTGTTATTAGCTACCTACATCTACTACTATAACCTACAACTAAAAAGTATTTAATCGAAAATCATAAAAACTATTTAAATCACTTATTTATTAGGATAACTAAATGTACAACATATATTAATGGGTCCAGTTCTGAAAATTACTCTTTGAATGCGTTTAGTTACCTACTAAACTAATTATCATAAAGCGACAAAATATTATCAAGCGACAATTTCTTAAATTCCGCACACGGCTGCTGCGTAGGGAGCCGACTGACTCCCCTCCCGTATCTCTGAGTGACGCCTACAAACTCTAAAACGCATAGTTTGTCAAAGGGAAGTTTTTTCTAATTTTTAAACTCATGATATCTTTCGAATGAAATGTCGGAATCGGATAATTCAAAAAGTAATATAAAGGTATTGAAACAGTCTTAAATAATAATTTATTTATTTTGATAAGGATTCATATCTAGGTACAAATAAAGAGCCTTTTCTAGCGGCGGTAATTAAATTTTTATTTTAAAATAAATGCACACTTATTGTGACATAACTATAATAGTTAGATGTATGCTGTCGCGACATTTTTTGTAGATAATGTGTTCTATAAAATTGTACTACATCATTTTGTTCTATCGTGAATAGTTTTCGCAGCGCACGCGATGTAAGGAACATTCTTGGTAATTTTTTTGCACCTTGGGTTACGTTATCGGAGTTTTGGTAAGGATCCCTAATTTTTTTAAGATAAAACATAGTCTATGTCCCTCGGATAGACTGTAGCTTTCCAACGGTGAAATAATTTTTCTACCTAGAGCCTATTCGGTTCAAATACACAAACAATCAAACCTTTCCTCTTTATATAATAGTATAGATAGAGTATAGATTAGAGAGCTCCGATAATAAACGCGTCCGATCGCTGCTAAATTCAAAGTGCTAGAACCGCAGTCTCCGACGCACTATTTATAGGCACGCTCCCACCGCCCCGGCCGGCCCGTACTGCCGCAAACCTACGTCCCGCAATTTTTAAATCTGTAATATCTTCGAATATGCTGTAAACGGCCATATAAATCTATATTAAATCAACAATGTATTTAAGGTATTTAATTGGATAAGGATTAATGCTGTATTGGTTAAAATCGCCTCGAAAATTAGCCATTATTTGTCGTATGAAGTTAATGAAAAAAAAATTTATTGTGGTATATCCATAAGAGATAGACATATACCATCGCGGAGTTTTCTGTAGACTTTTTCAATGTGTACAATACTTAGTACATTATTTCGATAAATCTCGTAGGATTCAGCCTGCGTTTGCAATGTAAGCGGAAAAAATGTAATTTATTACGACATCACATTGGAAACCACAAAAATAACAGTATTTCTCCACTATTTAATGGATGTTATTATACATATAAACCTTCCTCTTGAATCACTCTATCTATTAAAAAAAACCACATCAAAATCCGTTGCGTAGTTTTAAAGATTTAAGCGAACATGGGGATATAGGGACAGAGAAAGCGACTTTGTTTTATACTATGTAGTGATTTATCATTATCCATGAACATACCTACCTACCTAAGATTTTCTTTCAGGTTCTACGACAAATCTGGCATACCAGGCATAATAGGTTGTGTCGATGGGAGCCACATAAGGATATTTACTCCACAAAAGGAGGTTGAGCACCTCTATTATTGCCGGAAAAATTTCCACTCGCTCAATGTGCAAATGGTCTCATAAATTAATGTCTCATAAATTAATGTCCAAAATAGGTATAAATAACAGTCTTCTTGGAAATACCATGCAATTTTTTCAATGTATGTTGCAGTTAAGTGATAGTGACTGCAGGATTCTGGCCGTAAATGCCAAGTATGGAGGTGCCACACATGACGCTTTCATATGGGAAAATAGCTCCATCAACCGGTATATGCAGGCACTGAACCGTACAAATCCTTCGTGCTGGCTTCTCGGTGTGTAAATTATCTAGACCTGTTATTAACTACTTAAAAATTAAAATTGTGTGATTCCAGGAATAATACAAAGCATTACTGCATCTTACCATATTACGAACATAAAAATAAATTAACCAAATCCGTCCAGCCGTTCTAAGTAATATGCTTACAAAATAACTCAATGTCATTTTTATTTATATAGAAGACTAGCTTTTACATGCGGCTCCGCCTGCGGTTGTGACCATTGAAATCCATACAAACTTTCACACTACTTTTCAACCCTTAATTATATTAAAGATAAAATAAGACCAAGTTTCAAGTAAATCTGACAAAAAACTAAATATTTTCCTGCATAAACTGTGACAACCCTTTTCACCACTTTAGCTTACAACTATACTTTTTACTGTTCATGCCATATGCAACAATTCATAACAAATATCCTTTCGTATACCAACACTACTTAAATTTCGCATATTTTAACATTTAACCAATTGAAAAATCTCATCGAAGAACAGGCAAGAACCTACATGGAACCTTTTTTTAAGTTCACTGAAAAATATGTACCACTCCCAGCACACACCACATGTTATATATTAACTTTCTAAATAATTACTCATAATAAATTCAGTCGTGCTCAAAAAAAGACAAATCATCCACATTGGATGTTTTCCGCCCAGTTCAATGTAACCGGCCAAGATAGAGGAACTTCATTCACAACGATCCCAGTTCAATGTAGGCGTGCTCAAATAGAGGAACTCCACCCAGAGTTGATTCCAGTTCAATGTAGGCCACGGCTTAAAATAAGGCACAAATCTAGTTTTGAGGAGGACGTGGGATGGAGTGTTCTAGGATGTCTAGAAACCTCCCAAATAGATCTAGCATCTGCTGTGCCAAAGCCTCCCGACGTCGGTCTGACTCCTCACGGAAACTGCGTTCCTCTTGGCGGAAACGTCGTTCCTCTTCACGACAGCGACGGTCTTCTTCATCTCGACGTCGTATATATTCCCTCCACTCCCGGTCAGAAGCTGCGAAGGAGGTTGCGGCCCGTTCCATCGCAGTGGTCTGCCTCAACCTTCTCCGCAACTGACCTGGAGGAGAATGAATAGGCGGAATTCTACGACGTCGAGGTGAACGAGGAGACGCAAGGCGTCGTGGTGTGTGCTGGCGGTCATCCTGCTCCGGAGACTGATGTGCAGGGTCAGGCCGATTCAGCATCGGCGGCTGCGATGCCCCCACTGAGTGTGCAATTGGTGCCATCGGCGGTGGAGCCCGGCTCGTGCTCGGTATGTTTCGCCAGTCCACCTCCAATGCTGCAAATAAAGATTATAATGTTTAGTTATCAAGTTACTTTGCTAGACAGAAATTAAAACAGAAATGAATACTGGGTTTTTATGAGCGCCAAATTGTATGCATCAATAAATATTTTTTATAAGTTTTTTGTGTTCCATCTTAAATTCTTTTTGGAATGCATCGAAATAAATAAATAAACTAAAGGAAAAAATATGACTTGCACAATAATATGTCATCCTCTCAATCACATTATAGTCTTACCACTGAGCTATCGCAATCTATACATGGTGTTTCAGGATAGGTCACTCAAATCGAAATAATGATGTTTTTTCGTAGTCCCCATATATTTTGTTAATGTCACGTGAAAGATTTAAAAAAACTTGGGAGTTTCAAAGGATTTTTTTCTTCTAATATTGAGTTCTTTATATTCCTGAAGTTTCCACTACCTATCCCCAAACAACCTATATACAACACTGACTTTGTGTAAAATTTGTACATATTTCAATACAACACCCATTCGAAAATATCATTAATATGAAACAAATGCATACGCATAGGTATTTCAGGTGCTGCAGTGGCGGCGGGCGTGTCTGCGTGCAGCAGCAGCAGGGAACGAGCAGGTGCGGTGTTAAAGATTTGGGGACTATCGGAGTCTGGCGGGGGAAGTGGCTCCAGCTGTAACAATAAAAGAATGTATTATCCATGCATCTGTTTTTCCGCACTGCCTCATTCCTCTCTTTCGAGTATATCTGGAATACTACTGTATTTCATTGACAACATGCACCCAGTATACTATTAGAGTGTCTTAAACACAGATAAAAAATGGAGGAAATATGACATCCAGCGCGCCCTCCTATGAGACTCGGTGTCGCCAATTTTCTAAAACTACCAACATAAACTTAACGTTTATACCTATGCAAATATAGTCGCAGACGTTTTGGAGGGCGTGCTTCGGTGGGAACTGACTTGGCAAACGCAATTAGGAAGGACAATCTATTGAGGTGGCGATGTATGGACTGTGTAGCACATGACGCGCCATATAGTGATATGTGCAAAACTGTGCATACTGCGGCAACCGGTTTACACTCACATGACACTTGTCGTTACTTTTTCTTTTGTAATAACATTTTAAAAGCATTAATCCCAGAACATTGTGTCGCTGAAGAAAATAGGCATTGAAGAAAGTTAATAATATTATTAGGTACCTGATCAAGGCCGATCTCAGCGATATCGAGCCCTACAGCCGCCCTGGGATTCATAATTGTGAGCACTCTCTGCTCGAGATCAGAGAGTGCTCCCGCTTGTCCGGCAGGGCCCCCGCCAGTCCCAGTGGCGGCCTGATGAATTTTGGCCGCCTTCTTCTTAGTTTTATTTTTATAGTCACTCCAAACCTAAAAGAATTAACACATTAATGCAGTGAATACTTATTAACACACCAGTAAAATAGTGGATTTTGTTTTATGTGCGACACAATACGATATACACTTTTAATTTTTACAATGCATTTACGAACCTTTTTCCACCTTTCCTCACTTTTCTCGTTGCCCGAGCCGCTGCTGTTGAGCAGACTCACCAGTTGCGCCCACCGCTCCGCAATGGCTTGCCTGCCCCGGGGGGCGTCACTTGGTTTGTTGAGGTCTCCGTGTCTATAAGAAATGATTTTATGAGTAAATTAAATTTTAATCAAAATTAGGAATACTTTTCAATTGAAATAATGTTATCACGAACTTACTCTTCCATAAATCCCACCATAATCTCAAACTGATCGTTTGTTGTCCGAGCCATTCTTCTTCTTCTTTTTAGGGTCCTACTTTTGGGTCCCTTTTAATGGCTTTCGTGCATCTAACACATTTCGCCAATGTCAAAGTTCATAGCTATATACAAATAGTGTAAAAGGTTCTGAAATTAGTTGCCAACGAAACATAAAAGAAAATCATAATTTAAGATCATTTGCACTGATAAATGAAGCAAGTAACTTTAGAATTTTAAAGTTAGTCCGAGCCATTTTTTATATTTACTCGCCAGCATGTGATCACAGAATACACTACATTCCTGGTGCCCTGCATCTACATAGCCAATATCTCCGTCGCCAAGCTTCATCGCCAATATGTGCATCGCCAACATATGCATCGCCGACGATGCATCTGCGGTCCGACCGCAGATCCGCCGCCAATGACCGGAGACGCATATGCGTCGCCAAAAATTGGAGGCGCAGATGAGTCGCCAAAGTGGGTATGGTGATTTGTAAATTAATTGCGTTAAGTAAGGTTAGGTTATGTTATTTTATGCTGAATTTTAATCCAAAATCCTATTCCACTGACACAGAATACACTATTCAGTAAATCTTCTACACTATCTACACTAATATCATAAAGAGGAGAGATTTTCCAAGTGTGTAAAATCACCATAAGGAAAAGTAAATAAATAAATCAATTTGATTGTTGTTTGTTTGTATTGAATATGCTCCGAAACTACTGCACCGATTTGAAAAATTATTTTATCATTAGAAGCCGACATTATTCCTGATAAACGGAGCATACTTTTTACCGCGAGAAAATGCTTCATTCCTACGGGAAAACGGGTAATAGAACAACGGCAGGGCGAGCACGGGCTGACAGCTGTCACGCAACCCAATCGCGCGATCGTGCTGTCTCACCCAAACTTGCGACACATCCAACAAGTTTGGGTGAGACAGCACGACCGCGCGACAGCTGTTAGTCCGTGCTCGCCCTGCCGATAGTAAGAATTATTCTTCCGTACATATCTATTTCAAATAACTTTTTTAAAATTAAAAAAAATATATAAAAAAAACACGATGTTTTGATTAAAACAAAATTTCATATAACCCATGAAATGTGTGAAACTTATGTGTATAACTTTATTTTACGATTAATAAATACAATATAATATGTTGTTTTAACACGCCTATTGACTTATGCTATTTCTACGGGTGCATACTCTCTGGTTGATATAGTTATGGTTATTTTAGATCTGTCTTTATTTTTCGACTGAAGAAGAAAAAGGACGGATCAATAATTACCATAACCATATCACCAACCAGAGATTGGTGCACTCCACCCTAAATCGAGCGTTTTCAATCATCATGTGTCGACCAAAGACTTAACGAAACACTTCAGGTTGAGGGAAAAGTCAATTATTGTTCATTGTTTACTTATCATCCATTAGGCATTACATTGCACTCTGATTTGTCATATTTTATTTTACTACGTAAGCTTTATATACGCTATCTTTACAGATGATTGTGTTAGGTAACTACTTATTCAATATTACGGGAAGGTTGTGTTTTAACTTCGTTTATTTTAACATCCAATTGGAAGTGTATCTCTTAAGCTTTGGTCGACTTTATTCATTAACATCCAATGTACAGCTTGGCAAAAAAGAGTTTGGAAAAAATTAGGTCGTTTCTTCCTCACATATGGCCACACTGTTTACTTTGACTAAGCGAGTTTGATACTTTGCTTTTAATTTAGTTATATCGTTTATCGTATCGTTGGCCGGCGAGACACTCAACAGATGCATGTTAATAATATGCGGTTACTCGCAATTTCTAATTGTTAAAAGTTTTTTTTGCATTTTCTGTCATGCACCACTAGAACATTTTATAAAACACATTTTATAAATACACAGAATAGTCTTGTTAATTTGGAAGGACTCAAAGTACATAACAATTTTTGTTGTTTAATTTACCTAAGTACTAAGAACAAATAATACTTCCTCCTACTTGCTTGACAGACAAGTGCTGTCAGTACACAGTCAGGCATTTGGCCAAACTTTTATAAATAGTGAGCACAGCCCGAACGGAAGTATGCATCAGCGAGTAGTTGCAGGTAGAAATGGCTATCTAGGTGCAAAGTGTAGTTTTATCAGCGTAGCTGGTATGGAAGGGAAATCTGAGTTGATATTTACCGGTGAGTCCCACGCTCCTTTGTAAATTAGGTAGGCCAATGCGAGAGCTTCACTGTCACTGGCAGACGGAGTGCAGCGGGGTAGCCCTCTTGTATCGTTGTACGGCCGTAATACAGCTCAGGCAGCTGAGCAAACGCTTGAGCGACTTGGATAGGAACGCAGCACGGAACAAATCTCTTGTATAGCTTAAGGAGTAGTACGTCAGCTCTTTACAAAGGCACTTAACGGAAAAGTACGCGTTGCGGTTACAACGTCTATATATAGAGCGTCGGTTTGCGCGCCAAACCCGGATGTGTCGGTGTGACGTCATGACTTCAACGTTAGAATTTAAATTGATTCCATTTTTAAATTGATTCCTTATGCTATAACGAGATTCGCATGGACGGGGCTAACGACCGCATTGACAGATCTTTGTTCTTTTGCTGGACGTAAAGGAACGGCAAAACTTACTTCGCTTTGTTTTATTTTAATCTTTATTTTATTTATATATTTAATCAATAAAAAATGTACCATTGTTAAAAATACACTTTCGCCATTTTATGGATAGTTCATTGATACCTTTGCGGAAAAAAAGTGTGGGAGCGAGAGTCAATAAAATCTTTGAAGGTGCTTTTGAGTGCCTCATCGGAATGGATTTTTTTAATTGCAACAAATACTCCATATTGTTTCATTACTACGCGTGTGACACAATACTCAAAGAAATATTTGTGGTAATACTACTAATAGATTTTTGTCTTTCTTTTATCAAAAAAAGCTATAACATTTCTAATTGTTTAATTGTAAAGAAGGATTTTCAACATAGGTGTTCCTAAAAAAACCGGCCAAGTGCGAGTCGGACTCGAACACGAAGGGTTCCGTACCGTCGTACAAGATTTAACAAAAAATCCGGACCTTTTATTTTTATTATTTTTTTATTTTACCTATTTGTTGTCATAGCGACAAAATAAATAAATACTTTGTGAAAATTTCAGCTCCCTACCTATTATGGTTCATGAGATACAGCCCTACTGTGACAGACGGACGGACGGACGGACGGATTGACGGACTGACGGACTTAGTAATAGCGTTCCGTTGGCACCCTTTGGGTACGAAGCCCTAAAAATAATATAACAACGGACTGGAAGTAGAACGAACGCTGCTTAACATCTTCGAAATCACAACCCTGACGTACATTTCTGTGCGAGTTATTTCAAAACAGACATCTGCGTTCCCCTGAAACAATATCGGCTGAAAAGATAGCTAGCTTCTTGTTCTACGCTATGAGCCGCTAGCAGGGACCATGTCCCATTTTTATGGCGTATGATGCATGCCCTACGAGACGACAATGGGCTCTCGAATTTTCACGGGGCCGCGTAAGCCATGACGGCCGGCCATGGTACCTACTTCTTCACACCATGAACTTGTGGGAAATATCTCCGCAAGGAGTGCATTCGACTGTTCACCCAACCTGTGAATAAAGGATCTAGCTATAGGAACTTTCGCCTAAAGCAAAAACAATCTAATTACAATGCTTCAATATACATATCATTGGATAACTTCAAATTAACGAGACAACGGTATGTCGTAACCATTAAATACATAAAATTATCGTACAGAAATCGTTAATTATTTTGACTTCACTCTCATAACGTTTCAATATAAAAAAGTTTACAGAAAGATAAAAATTTCAAATGTAAAGCGTAATTATCTTTGAAATGAAAATGGCTTGAGTATCACCAACGAGAAAATGCTGATATAGTTTTAAAATAAAAGGTTTTTCTCGTTGAGTACCGCTCAGTATTTTTATTTATTTTTGACAATCATTTCAAAAAAATTCCGTGGTTTAAGTTCATGTTTCTACATCGCGGAAAGTAATAAAAACAGGTATTTTCATGAATAAAACGGTTTGTTTCCGCTTTAAACATTCGAATATTCTTCGATATGCGAGAAGGTCAGAATGCTACATCGAATCAACAGGAGCGTCATAAATCCTTGTTGAATTTTTTTAACAATTAACTTGGATTGTTAAAAACAAATCGCAAGAAATATCCGCACTATTTTGTGGTGTTCCTCCCCTTTGCTTAAGTTGTGCGAGATTGATTTTGCAGTGAGTTATTGCGCAGCTATTTAATTGAATTCAACAATAAATCTCCGACATAACAATAAGTTAAAATGATGAATAAAGCTGACCCAACACCATTGTAATTGCTTATTTATTTGGAAACCTTTCGCTCCTTCAACGGTTGCTGGATCGACATCGCAGCCGTAGGTCGACTATATTGTATCTACGCTCTCTCTTCGCATTTTTTTAGATTTCATTCGAGTACCAACATCTTTTTTTTTCATTTCATTAATTTAAACGTTTTTGGTTTGGTTACGTCAAAAACTGAATGATCCGCGAATTCGATAAACTCTGTAAAAAAGAATCCGTAAAGAAACGTTACGAGGTTTCCATCCACAGTAGTCTAAATGCCACTGCCAAACCATTTTTAGGGTTCCGTACCCAAAGGGTGAAAACGGAACCCTATTACTAAGCCTCCGCTGTCCGTCCGTCCGTCCGTCCGTCCGTCCGTCCGTCCGTCCGTCCGTCCGTCCGTCTGTCACAGGGCTGTATCTCATGAACCGTAATAGGTAGGCAGCTGAAATTTGTGTATTATTTTTGCCGCTATAACAACAAATAGGTAATATTTAAGAATAATAAGAATTAAAGGGGGTCCCCATACAAAAAACGTGTTTTTTTGTGTTAAATCTTGTTCGATGGTACGGAACCCTTCGTGTGCGAGCCCGATTCGTACTTGGCCGGTTTTTGTTAGAACAGTTTAAGGAAAATAACAAGAAGAAAAGAAACAGCAACCCTCAGTGCAAATGGATTAGAAATAGAATTTACATGATGGCTTAGGACTAGAAGTTCCTGAGATATGACTCATTTATGACATGACACAATACAATTTGAACAGGAGAGGAAAGTAGACCCCGATGAGACCTTTTATGCCTATTCATGCTTGTATGCGATTTTTTTTATCATGACACTAGAAAGGAACGGATACGCAAGTACAGCAAAATAGCAGGTAAGCTCATTATTTGTCTTGAACTCAAGAATAATTTCCCTATGTAAGGCCGTATTTAGTGCTATACGTACTGTAGCCATTGATGCAATCGATGAAATTTGATTGCAAAGGATGATATGATCTGATTTAATGATGTCGCCACCAAAGTTGATTTTGGTATCGGACTTTAGAGTCAGCCCGGTTTTAACTTGTAAGCTCAGATTTCCATTTAACTCCATGTCAACTAACATTTCAATCATTCAACAGAAGATTTTTTTTTATTCGACCTGACATGGATGACTAATACCACACAACTACCGTTATGATATTAGCCCAATACACGAAGGAGTTCCCGAAGGAATTTGGTGCCAAGCCAGGACCTTCCCTTTATGAGCACGGCTACATTGAACTGGATGGAAAACTCGGACAAATTTTCATTGCCGCTTCGACCATCTTTTCATCCAATGCGATGGTACCAACCCGGGCGGGCTTAAACCCTACCACCTAGTAGGGGAAGGGGACCTACAGTTTTACATGGATTCCGAACCATGGAGCAGCTTGCATTCGTGACGAAATGCACTTATCGAACTCGGAAAGAGAAAGACAGTGGTGCATGTCGGTATTTAACCAAGGCCTCTGGTACGCTAGGCCAGTCTACGCGCCGCTAGGCTAGGAGCCGCTAAAGATAATACGACCTGAAGAGATAATTCGACCTGTCATGGACATTACCAAAAGGCGTCTCAACGATTTGAAGCGGTCGCCCTTCTGCATTTAGCGGCACCGTCTAATAAGTGATTTGTATTATTCCGTTGTTTCCGCTGATTGGTCGCACCGGGCCCATCAGAGACAGGCCTCCCGCGAAACAGATTGCTCTCTTAATTAATGGAGACACGAGGAAAAGCGAATATCCTCCATTTTGCCAAAAGATGAGTGTCTGCGAGAGACGGCTTCTTGGGAGGAGCGCTCGCGGGGTGGAAACGTGGAAACAAAAATTGCTTAAGTATTATACAAGTGATATACACAATAAGCTACGAATGATTCTGAACCTGCCTTTGAAACAAAAGATCTTCTGTTTCGTGTACAGAATACTTTTGACTACTGGTAGCTGTACACTGATCATTTCATTAAATATTCCTCGCACACAGGTCGCGGTAAGTGGCATTGCATTAAAAATGTAATTCCAAAAGATATTGGATTGGAAGCCTTAAGAGGGTCTGCATGTCGATTCCCGACACTCTATCCTTAGCAAGTTGACAGACAGCTCTTTGGTATTCTTGAAAACAAGTGCGTCCATGAAAAAGGCGCAATAGTAATTCGTCACGATTTCTATATAATCACTGGATTGGCAAGTGCAGTAATCAGTTATGTATTTAATGTCATGAATCTATTTTAAAATAAGGCTTGCATTGGTGAGATAATGTTTAAAGCATAGCGCAAATGCTAATTGTAAATGACCACTATTCGCAGACATCCTATGTGTGGTTTATGCTTTTGTAAACACACATTTTGTGTCTACGTACTTACAAAAATGTATGTGGAAAGCGGTTTTTTAAAAATCGTACTATAATAAGTACCTTTTTGCTCCAAATATGCCAACGAATACCTGGTTAACATTTGGACCATACCTCCTCCGTTAACATTTCGTTTAAAGCTTATTTTTTTCTGCAGATGACTTATTCTTTATTTCATCTTTTTAAACGACTTCGTCTTCCTTTTATATGGTAAAAAAGTATATTGCATATAGCACTTCATTGGGAGCGCTCGTCACCATACCTACCCTGATAAGTAATAAAAAAGGCAACCACTCCTTTTGGCTTCCATAATTTTCAAGCTTCTCATTTGAATACCTCTTCACTCCTTACGAAAATAATGAGGCGTAATAGGTAGCCCATTTCTCCACGTATCCGCCATTTTAATTTGGTTAACGACCTGACGAACACCCGTACAACACGAATCTAATTATTTATAACCATACTGTAAATTAAATATTTTCTTAGCGTACACACGAAAAATACAAACTGTCGGATGTTCTGGGTTTTGTACGCTTTTTAGGGTTCCGTACCCAAAGGGTGCAAACGGAGCTCCATTACTAAGCTTCCGCTGTCCGTCCGTCCATCCGTCCGTCCTTCCGTCCGTCCGTCCGTCCGTTCGTCCGTCCGTCCGTCCGTCTCTATCGCATGTACCGTAATAGATAGGCAGCGGAAATTTTCGTAGTGTGTATTTATTGTGCCGCTATAACAACAAACATGTATAATTTTAAAATAATAATAATTAAAGGGACACAAAAAAAACCAGATTTTTTGTGTTAAATCTTGTATGATGGTACGGAACCCTTCGTGTGCGAGTCGGACTCGCACTTGGCCGGTTTTTGGACTTTATGAAGGCGACCCCTTTGCAAGACGGTTTTTACTGTCGGAATTACATTTGGAATCACGTATTATTTTCAGTGTAGACGTTATGGCCTAACTCGTGGCTACGCTGCCGCCGTACGAATGAGTCTCTCTCGCTTTCCGGGACAGTGGTCGTTCCAACGTTCCGTGACAGCGTCCAGCGATGGCCGACAGCGTCCCGCGCGACCGGAATTAGTCCATAATTATCGGTGTCGCGGGGACAAGCGTTTTATTGCTTGATTTAAAATCGCGCCTGCGTAATCTAATGGACGTTGATAAATCGGAAGCTTTTACTGTCGCCGATAAGCCAGGATTGATCGGAGCGAGCTGGGTGTCATTATGTCGATTGGTTTCGGGGGCGGTCGGCGGGGAGGGGGTTTGTTTGTTGGTCAGTGTCCGACATTGAGCGAGATAGGACGGCAATGGGGACCGAAAGGCACATAGAGTAAGGTAGGACGGGGTTGGTGAAACTCATCCGGTCAGCGGTAGCGTAGCCCATAGGCTTCGAATGTAAAAATATACAAAGTTAACTGACGGATGAGACCATAGAAAATGAACATTTTCATAGAAAATGTACTGAGATTTCCATTTTTTACAAAAAAAATCAAATATCGGTATGTAGCTTCAAAATAATGATCGGAAGTCATGTTTAAAGTTTTACTTTAAAATATTGAGGAAAAGTTAAGAATTTTGATAGACATTGAATCCGTGGGTCACTACTTATTTACCATAAAAAAAAGTTTTTTGTCCGGGTTTTTTTTACTCCCGTTCACTTAACAATCTATGAATACACAGGACCCCACGATTTATTTAAGGAAAAGTAGAGAAATCACAAAGATTATACTAATAACGGTTTGAGAAGTTGTCTCATCAGGCAGATGTGTTCTATCTCCCTCTTACTAGCGGTAGTGGTACTTGAGTTGACGTCTCCCTCCCACTGTTTGTTCGTCTCGTAAGCACAGCACGCTATGCTAGGTCTATGACGAAGCCAGATAATACAGAGACGGAAGCGCCGGACAGACAGTTCGCTAACCAAGTCGGGACGACCAACATCGAACGTTCGTTGTAGTACTAAATGGCGTCCAGAGCCTGTAGTCCCATTTGTCACCTAAATTGGCGTTTACGACAAACCGATCGACTGGCGTTTTCAAATGTATGGAGAAATTGAAGAGCGCACGCAGTGGGCGTTAAGCGAACTAACATTTGCGAGTCCGAATTTGATTTGACAGCTTACTCACCGTCGGCGTAAATGCGTCGACGTTGCTGTGTACGCCGACTCCGTATGAAAACGTACAAATCGGAAGTCCGAGTTTGACTTTGACAGCTTGAAGAAGTAAAACCACAGAATAAGTAGTAAACATTTGTATGGGCTTTGACATTTTTACGTAACTTCGAAGTTCCATAAACGCCAATTTAGGTTACAACTGGGACTACAGGATCAGAGCCCCTATTCCGACTTATCACCTAAATTGGCGTTTACGGCAAACTAATCGACTAGCGTTTTCAAATGTATCGATAATAATTGAAGAAAGCGCGCATTGGGCGTCAAGTGAACTAACATTTGCGAGTCCGAGTTTGATTTGACAGCTTACTCACCGTCGGCGTAAATGCGTCGACGTTGCCGTTTACGCCGACTCCGCGTTTTCATACAAATCGGAAGTCCGAGTTTGACTTTGACAGCTTGAAGAAGTAAAACCACAGAATAAGTAGTAAACATTTGCATGGGCTTTGACATTTTTACGTAACTTCGAAGTTCCATAAACGCCAATTTAGGTTACAACTGGGACTACAGGATCAGAGCCTCTATTCCGACTTATCACCTAAATTGGCGTTTACGGCAAAATAATCGACTAGCGTTTTCAAATGTATCGATAAATAATTGAAGAAAGCGCGCATTGGGCGTCAAGTGAACTAACATTTGCGAGACCGATTTCGATTTGACAGCTTACTCATCCAACACCACAGAATGAGTAGAAAAACTTGTGTAGGGTTAGACGTTTTTACGTAACTTCGAAGTTCCGTACACGCCAATTCAGATGAGAAGTCCGATAAGGGTATGCTGGGTAGAGCGGAGTGGCGCTACCGTCAGTGTATGCAAAATTACCAAAACGTTGCTACGCTGCGCTATAAGGATGTGGTTCAATCGCCACTTCCTTCCTTTCTTGCTGGATGGTGTTCAAAACGACTCCGGTACGATGCGGTTATCCGTCGCTTTGATTTTTGGGATTACAGTAAAAGTGCCCCTTCGTGTGGTCAGTGGGGCACACGGCTCGGTGAATTGTTCCATTTGGACAAAATTTATCATTAATAACTCTGTTTTCGGACGATACTCGGGTGATATTATGTAGGATTTTGTAAGTATAAATTGAGATCTTCATTGCTTACTAGAATATTTACTTACTTTTTAGGGTTCCGTACCCAAATGGTGCCAACGGAACCCTATTACTAAGCCTCCGCTGTCCGTCGGTCCGTCCATCCGTCCGTCCGTCCATCCGGGCTGTATCTCAGCAGCTATATAGCTATATAGGGAAAAAAATTACAGAGTGTATATTTATTTTGCCGCTATAACAACAAATCGGTAAAATGTGTTTTTATTTTAGTTAAATCTTGTACGATGGTACGGAACCCTTTATGTGCGAGTCCGACTCGCACTTGGTCGGTTTTTTGTTGCTTGCTCATGCGTTGCCGTCGCATTTGATGAATTATTGTCGAAGCGGCAATGAAAATCCGTTCTTTCTATCTTAAGGTGGCCCAACCCGCTCATCTCCCCATACAAAAGGGGAAAGAAGATCACGCCCATATTTCATGTCAGAGATCCAAAATTTTGCTTAAAATAGCTTAACTTGATCGAACTAGATGTCTGATGACCATTGGCTTTGTAAAATTGTGTTTGGTTTCTAAGTTATAAGGTCCGAAAGTTATAATTTTTCGCGCGTTTTATACGATAACTTTGGAGGTGGATTACGCAATGATAAAGTTAGAACATCGTAAAAAGATTAGTCATCAGACATACCTTATTTAATGAAGATTTATGGTGGCCCAACCCGGCGGGCCTAACTCATTCGCGGGCATGGTACAAAACCGTGCTGTTGCTCTCTGGGACCTTCTCTGTTTCAAAGAATAAGACAGGTTCCGCGATGAGGAAGATGCAACATGTCCACAAAAAAGACAATGTGCATAGTGCATGATTTGGTAAGATTTACGAAAAATTTTATTTCAAAACGACTTATAGCTAAAAGTAAACCACGACCGCTGTAGTCAAAAATCTAACAAAAACCCAATAGATTATAAATCTTGATTAAATAAGCTATGTCTGATAACTAATCTTTTTAAGATGTTCTTACTTTATCATTGCGTAATCCACCTCCAAAGTTATTGTATAAAACGCGCAAAAAATTCAATCTTTCGGACCTTATAATTTAGAAACCAAACACAATTTTACAATGCCAATGGCCATCAGACATCTAGTTCGATCAAATAAAACTATTTTGAGCAAAATTTTGGATCTCTGACAAGAAATATGGGCGTGATCTTCTTTCCCCTTTTGTATGGGGAGATGAGCGGGATGGGCCACCTTAAGCAGCCGTGCAATAAGGAAGGCCCTGGCACGGCACCTAGTTGTGTGTGGCGTGTTGGCCTAATATCATTGGCTATTTCTTACAGTTTCGGATTCATTTATTAATTTATATTATCGTATTTTAATTTCTACCTATATACCTGGTTATAACAAAAAAATAAAATTTAAACACAGAATTATACTAATTTATGGAATACAGATACAGATGCAGAATATGCAGTGTTAAGTTAAATATATATTCCAGAGATTATGAATTAAATAGTAGATCAAGAAAACGAATTTAGTAGATTTTTCAGAAAATAATTAAAAAACTGCCTAACTGGACCCTATCACGAATAAAGGTATCATGAAAACTGTGCTGGCGTTTTTCAGGATTCATGGGAGCGCAATGTGATGGAAAAATTCGCTCCAAGAGACAATATGGAGCGACAATTCATACGGTAGAAGCGAAATGTTTTCGGGGTCTGAACAATTGTTTGTATGAACAAATAGAAGTTCATTGAACGAGGTTACGGTCTTAGCTGCGAACAAGATAACATATGAGGAAGCAAAAAGTATACATAAGTACACTAAAAATCAACGATTAGGTATTTTCGCGATGGTTTGTGGTTTAGTAGTCAGGGCTGCTGTTTCCATCCCCTAGAAGGGTTGGTTCGGTACCCGGTTACGTGCCGCTTTCCTTTCCTTTTCTTTCTTTGCTTTCGCCCTTAACCGCAAAGAAAAAAACCGCCCAAGTGAGAGTCGAACTCGCACACGAAGGGTTCCGTACCATCGCACAAGATTTACAAAAAAAAACACGTTTTTTGTATGGGCCTCCCCTTTAATTATTATTATTTTATAATGTTACCTATTTGTTGTTATAGCGGCAAAATAAATACATAATCTGTGAAAATTTCAGCTTCCTACCTGTTACGGTTCATGAGATACAGCCCTGTGACAGACGGACGGACGGACGGACAGCGGAGGCTTAATAATAGGGTTCCGTTTTCACCCTTTGGGTACGGAACCCTAAAAAAACATAGCGAGAAAACTCAATACTTCGTGTTGGGCTGCAGTGAGCTGGGTCGATTTTTCATTTTATATAACTCGAATTAATCTTTAATATTGTCATATATGTTGTGCACTCCACTCTAAGCTGTACCCCCAGCCTTATAAGACTTCGGACTTTTTCAAAATAACTGGTTTAAGGTGGCCCATCCCGCTCTTCTCCCCTTACAAAAGGGGAAAGAAGATCACGCCCATATTTCTTGTCAGAGATCCAAAATTTTGCTTAAAATGATCTAGATGTCTGATGACCATTGGCAATGTAAAATTGTGTTTGGTTTATAAGTTATAATGTCCGAAAGTTCGAATTTTTCGCGCGTTTTATACAATAACTTTGGAGGTGGATTACGCAATGATAAAGTAAGAACATCTTAAAAAGATTAGTCATCAGACATAGCCTATTTAATCAAGATTTATAATCTATTTGGTTTTTGTTAGATTTTTGACTACAGCGGTCGTAGTTTACTTTTAGCTATAAGTCGTTTTGAAATTAAAATTTTCGTAAATCTTACCAAATCATACACTATGCACATTGTCTTTTTTGTGGACATGTTGAATCTTCCTCATCACGGAGCCTGTCTTATTCTTCTAGTCTTTTAAGCGCGCTGCGTGCGCACGCTAGGTCTATGGATTCAACGGAAGTTTTCCTTCGTTCTTAACTAGAAATCCATTTAAACTGATAGAACAAAAAAAAACCCTTGAAAGTCGTACTGGTCTGCATGCAAAATTCGAAGTTATTTACGCGAACTCGCGCGATAATGCTCACGACCGGTGGTGTATAGCTTCCGGTTTTGAGTGTTGAGTGCAGCGTCACGGCCGACCGGGACGGGTCGGTGTGAACTTACCAGACATCTAATGAAAACATTTATTATGTAAGTAAATAAAATACGCGTGTTAATCTTCTAAAATATACAATAATACTTTTGTGCATGCGTTACGGTTATAGCCCGTTGTTGGTTAAAGTCCGAAATATTTTTTCAATGCAGGTAACTAAGATTTTCGAAGTATAGCCGTGTTGAGAGCACTTATTTGGAGTTTTTGGTAAGAAAAAAAACTTTAACCGATTTTTTTCCAATTGTTTCAAGTTCAATTATTTTTAATTGACATGAAGTGCACTCAACATGGGTACAAGTGCGGAAATCCAATAAACTTCAAGGAAACATATTTTCGGACTTTCAAATATATGCATGTTTTTCCCATAGATTTCAAAATGGCGTAACCGATTTTGATATTTTTTGGCAATCTTCTGCTCAGCCCGGCGGGTGATCCAAAGTTTGGTCCCTACCAAACAATCGGATCATTAGACCTATTGATTTTGTTTTTTTGTTATTTGCGAGCAAATCACAATCAAACCGCAAGCTGTTCTCGAGTAATGCGGACGGACAGGTGCCAGGCGTTGAGTTCGGTATAGTACTTTAAAGACAGCCCGAACACGTCTTGTGACAACGGAATTACTATGCGATGTTCTGTCCTCGTCTTATTCATATTGTTAGTAGGAAAGAAGTAATTTTGAATTATTACTTTTTATTATTTAACGAGTAACCGGCCGTGAACAATGGGGATTCAGATAGTTTAAAATATGTTTAAATAATAAATACAAATTATCGCATATGTGTCAATGAAAGACACGAATTATTTCTAAGGGGCCTGGATTTGGGCATTCTCCTTTATCAAGTTAATGACTCATCAGCATATGCTGCCTCTTTAAAAGTATACATAAATAAATAAATAAAAAATCTCCTTCCTTTTCTCTTCTGTAAATACGACCCTGTCCTGCCCACCAGTCCACGCCATTCTGGCGTTCCGTCTTTATTGGGCGCCCGTAAACGCTATTTCGACAGAGAAATGCTTTACGAGTTAAAAGCTTTGAAGCATAAAACCGGAAGTGCCGATGCGCAGACTTCCTCTAATATGGATTTCATATATTTTTACGGTGCGGCATTCGCAAAAAAAATGTGTAAATTATACAGCGACGACAGTGGAAAATTGCGTTTTTACGACTATGTATAATCGAGATTTTTTCATATGCGCCTGGCCTAATGGCGCCATGTGTTTCTGGAGTTTTATCTTCGCAATTTTTCGTTAGAATCAACGTTTTTTATTATTTTTAATGTGCTTAATGCCTTTATAGCAACACGCCATGACGTTTTTGACATGATTTTTTGAGCGGCTCGTAGCCTAGTGGCGCGGGGACTGACCCAGCGTACCAGAGATCTGCGTTCAACACCTCGCCCCGACATGCACAACTTTCTTTCTCTTTCTGAGTTCGATAAGTGAATTTCATCAGGATCGCATTGATTGAGAGATGGTCGAAGCTGTAATGAAAATCATCCATGTTTTTCATTCAGATCATTGTAGCCGCGCAATTTAAGGAACGCAGTTCCCTTGAGGTGCGCTGGGTTTATAAAAGCACCCCTAAATAGTTACGTAACGCTAACAAAATGTAAGTAAACTGCTCATGAACCATGTCTAAATTGTTGGAATTCCAAATTTTTATGGAGGTTTATGGTGTGATTATTTAGTTGCAGGAAGATTGCATAAAAAGGTTTGCTTATTAAATTGTGTTTTGACTTGCAATTGCGCCAAACAGACGGCGATATTTCGGGAACAGTCTACTTAATCGTCCGCTCCGCTTTTCAAATAAATGCCCTTTATAATTAGGTATATAACTTTAGATACATATATTCGCATCATATGATTTTGTTTCCTAATAAACTATCCTTAAGAATCTCCTTAAGCGATATATAAATGTCACGGTGGACTTTTTTTGTAGAAAAGAGACACAATTCCATTATACATTGTTATGTTAAAAGGATTGGGCAGCGTTTTAGATGAGTCAGTCAGTCAGTCAGGGTGTTTGCGTCCACTGCTTTACATACGCCTCTCCAATTTTTCTCCAGTCCTCCCGGCCCTCAGCGGTACACTTATCAAAGTCGGCATGGCATGATTTTTTTCTGATATCTTAAACAATCATAGTTATATTTTAACCAATTTACACAAAACATTAATAAATTATACACAATAAACCTTTCTTGAATCACTCCGTATATTGGTAAGACCTTATGAAAATCCGATCGTTAGTTTTTGAGTTGATCGCGTTCGGACAGACTGACAGGAGACTTTGTTTTATAATATGTAATTAATGTTAAAATTTGAAATTGATTTGAATGATGAAATTATTTCGTTCCCACAGGAAAAAAAATCAATAGAAAAAATCGCCAAAATTTATATATCACTACTAATATTATCATCACTACTAATATTATATACGCGAAAATTTGTAAGTATGGACGTTTGTTGCTCTTTCACGCAAAAACTACTTAATGGATTTTGATGAAACTTAAAAGTGATATAGCTTATACATCAGAATAACACAAAGGCTATAAATGATTAATATATTGTGTAAATTAGATAAACTGTGACTATAAGTGTCTAGTACGTCGAACATAATCTTGCCACCTGAGAGTTACCTCGACGTGCGCTGCATAAACTATCAGAGTTACACTAAGATAATGTATGGCAAGATTGTTAGTTTAAAAAGTTTAAAAAATAGTACACCTGCCTTTTATGTGGGAGCCATTATAGCCAAAAATATCGAAGTACAAATACATTAGTATAAATCTGCATTATCAGACGATAAATTGCACAAATATTTAATTGCAGATGTTTGTAATAGTCCGAATTTAGGCTCCGCTCGGCTGAATGCCCAAAACGAGATTCGCTCGAGCGAAGCCAGGCACCTCATCTAATTTTTTCATATTTATTGTTATTTATACCAAGCGGAAAAATGCTAGCCTTAAATCATAGAAATCGATAATTTCGTAATCTCTACTTATATAAAAGGAAACGTCTGTCCACATGCGAAAGGTAATCTCCGTAACCACAAAACAGATCAAGATGCGATTTAAACCAATTTAAAGAGAACATCGCTGGGAACGCTTTAGCGTACATACCATCACGCTAAATATCCAAAGGGCTGAGCAATATCAATGAAATTACTCTCAAACAAAATTAATACCATGCCGTGGCGTATGGTGGCGTTACTTGCGACGTCATTCAACGATTCACTATTTTCGCATTAATGTTCAGAAAGCGGATGGCGCAGGGCGGAGTACCGACTCTTCTATACGTATTTTGTTCGGGAGGCTGTAGGTTCGAATCCTGATAGCGTCAATTTTTTTTTTCGTTTTTTTTACATTTTATTGTTTATGGGGTCTCGCATATAATAATTGTAGCATGGATTAGACTTATCTCCACTTATATAAAAGAGTAATAAATATAATATTATAAATATAAATATTATAAATATAGTCTGTCTAGATGCGTTTACGCATGCAAGAGTTTACAGAAAATATCGCTGGGCTCACTCTAGGATACATATCATCACGCTAAATATTAGGTTGGGGAAAAAGTTTCTTCGCATTTTTTAAGAAAATTCAAAACATTTTTTAATATGGTTTATTTACATTTAACTAAAGTATGTAGGTACCATTTTGTTCGATAACTTTTTGCCATCTTGTAGGTAGGGACATGATTCCATTGCTATAGAAATATTGGGACTTCTGATCAATATACCGCGACAAGTGGTTTTGGCAGTCCTCTCGTGATGTTAACCTGACACTGCCTAAAGAATTCTGAAGAGACCTAAACAGGTGGAAATCTGAAGGTGCAAGGTCAGGACTATACGGCGGATGCATTAACACCTCCCAGCCAAACTCTCTTAGTTTTTGCTGAGTGGCTAAAGATGTGTGAGGTCTAGCGTTATCATGATGAAAAACCACACCCCTTCTGTTGATTAATTCCGGCCGCTTTCTCTCAACTTCTTGCTTTCATCTCATCAGTTGTTCGCAGTAGAGTTCAGAATCGATGGTCCTGCCTGGTGGTAACAGCTCATAATGAATAATGCCCTTCCAATCCCACCACACACACAGCATCACCTTGTTGCGAGTTAACCCGGGTTTCGCCACAGTCTGTGAAGCTTGACCGGCCTTTGACCACGACCTTATTTGCACGTTCTTGTCGTACGTGATCCACTTTTCATCACCAGTTATCAGCTTCTTCAAAAATGGTTCGGTTTCATTACGTCGTAATAAAGAATCACAAATGAGTACACGGTTCATTAGGTTTCTTTCAGTGAGCTCGTGAGGTACCCAAATATCGAGCTTTTTTGTGTACCCAGTTTTTTTCAAATGCGCCAAAACTGTTTTGTGGTCAATTCCTAGTTCTTCAGCTACGTCGTAACTACTGATATGCCGATCTTGCTCCACTTTTTCAAAAATGGCATCCATTTTATTCGTAATAGGGCGACCAGAGCGACGTGCATCTTTGACATCAAAATTTCCGGATTGAAAACGCTTAAACCAAATTTGTGCTACTCTCACAGACACTGCACTAGGTCCATAAACATCGCAAATTTTTTTCGCGGCTTGCGTTGCATTTTTACCTTTTTTGTAGTAATATTTTAAAATGTATCGAATTTCTTCATTAGATTCACTCATTTTGACAGTACGAAAAACAAATGAGAATCTCACATTTTCCTAATTTGAATTTGGAATTATGTTCTTTAAAATTTAAACTTTCAATGATACCAAAACCAGCCAGATACAAATAGTATAGCCAAAGAGATTTTATTACAAGTTCATACATACTATAATGCGAAAAGACTTTTTCCCCGACCTATTATTCTAAGGGCTGAGCAATATCAATGAAATTACTCCATCCCGTGGCGCATGACGGCGTCATTTTGCCAGAACCGATTAACAATTTTCGCGTTAAACGTAGAAAGCCGGTTGGCATAGCGCGCATAATCGACTGTTTCGAATATATTTTGTTCGAGGGAGGGTTCACGTTCGAATCCTGAAATCTCAATATGTTTTTCTGTTTTATTTATCTCGCATATAATTATAACATGGATTCGACATAATAGATCTAATTTTTGTTTCAGGTTTTTTTACGTAATAGCTTAATGGCAAAACTATTTTCCTAAGGAACAATTTTAATTCATGGTAGTCAGTGCGAGGAATTTTGTTCCCGAGTACGGCTGAGTTAATCAATGTTCAAACACGTCACTTTTAGCGAACCGCATGGAGTTCCTTCAATACTGTCCATACAAAGTGACGTGTTTAATCATACGCTGACGTTGATATTGATATGCAATTCCTTTCGAAACTTTGGGCGAAGACGTTGGGTTTATAGCGCCATCTCTACCCGGATAGAGGCGTTTTTTAGTTCATTAGTATTAGCGATTAGAAGTTGTACACCGTTATATGGGTTATATCATAGATGGCGCTGTAAAAAAGAAATATATTCTGCAAATATTTTCGCAGCAACTATTTACTATGGCATTATGTAACTTTATAATTATATTATTTGCTTTTGTGTACAAAAATTTTGTATGGGCCAGAAAAGGATTAAATTAGGCATGGGGAACTATCTTTTGTCTGAAAGAAAATCTTTAAACGTATGAAAATGTGTATGGGTAACCCATAATATCTTCAAACTAGGTATAAGAAAACGCACCTGTTTTTTATTGAATAGTTTCTATGGTTTGGTCAAGAATATAAGTTTGGTGTTGGTCATTACTGATTGCACTTATGTATCTTCTTTCCAGACTCGCTAACTTTAGGGCTAATTAACATCAGTGGGCCCATTCAGGTAAGAGTGACTTCGAGTTCGGGAGTGAGTTAACTTAAAAATAGCTGGGAAATATATAATTAGTTGATATTTAACGACGAGTTCGATCTCATTCTTACCTGAATGGGCACCCATGCAAAATTATGAGAGGGGTGTGCAAATAAGCAGTGGTATGAAATGCTTATAAAAGTTCCACGTCTACCCTGATTCTGCTCACAACTTAAAAGCTACATGAAATAACACTAAATTACCAGAGCGGTGAGCATTAGGGTGAAATGCTTATAACTTGAGAACCACTCACCCGATTTATATGCGAATTGTATCTACGTTTGGCATCTCTGAGTGCGCTCGAGTTACGGATGGGTGACCGTTTTAGGTGTTGAGGCTGGCTGTGTTTTGTATAGAGGCGTATGTTCAGCAGTGGACGCAATCACGCTGACTGACTGACTGACTGACTGACTGACTGTGTTTTGTATGCCACGTAAAACTTTTGTTCACCTTTCGTAGGGTTAATTCCACCTGAGATGATACACCATCGCATTGAAGGAATGCATAATCGGGGCATGAATATTGTCGTGTTTTAGATCCATTTGAATGTGGAAGTGTCATTGCGGGAAGATCCGGGTGAACCTGGTACTCTTCGACAGCCTCTTCTGGTGATGACAATCGTTGGCCACGTATTGGTGAAAACATTTTGGGAACAGAATAATGTCACAAGGTGCCAGGTCGGGTCTGTATGCAGGATTACTCATAAGTTCTACGTTTTTAACCTTTGAAAATTCGTGTGTCTGCATGGCCGTCTGAGAACTGGCATTGTTGTGATGCAAGATGATGCAGCGTTTACTGTTATTTTTACGGAGTTCGTCATTTACTTCCATCAAACAGATGGTGTTATACAAATCACTATTTACAGTCTCCAAAGCAACAGTCTGCATGCCTGTCTATTTCATTTTACGGCGCACATCATTTATCTTTTTGTTGTATAAAGCTTACCATCACAAAATTAGTCACAAGATTGACGCGATAGTCGCCTTTCATAGTGTTTCATCGCCAAAAGCAGTTTGAAGCCGAGCAAGGCTTTGTTAACTGTCAAATTACACTTAAAATCGTATAAAATCATACTACGAAAATTTTCATAAGTTAATAACCATGGAGATATAGACACGCATTTTTTTAAATGACGCCACAATGCAAAAATAAACAAGACAAAACAGCCTAAGAACCGATTGCACGAAGAGAGGGATAAGTAAACACTGTTCAAACACGTCACTTTTAGTGAACCGCATAGAGTTCCTTCCATACTCTCTATGCAAAGTGACGTGTTTAAGTTGACGATGATTTACATTTTTTGCCCTTTCGTGCACTCGGCCCATGCGTTATAATACCAAAATATTTAATTAAAAAATTTAATTACTTTTTCGGTATTTTTTAGCTAAGTGGGCAGTTCCGAAAACTTATAGTGTGCCCTATGTATTATAAATGGAAATGTTATAATATTTCTTATTTAATTAAGCTATATCAGCTCCATCCGTTATGATTAAAAAGTAGCAGATAAATAACATCGCTATTGACCAGCCTTTTCGACTAGCCATTTGAGCTACTTTTTATCTTCTAGGAAATAATCCAGCTCGACATCAGTCTAAAACGACATGGACCCGAGCGGAGCCGGGTACCGCAGCTAGTAATTTAAATAAAAATCTAAATTAATCAAATAAAATCACCGGCAAAGCTACTGAAATCTGCAAGAAGGACCTAACAATGGCAATTCAGGATTTTGTCATCACATTCTGAATACTCAATTAATTCCGTTTAAGTAAGTCAAGGATATTTTGTCGCTTCCCATTCATACCTACATAGTCCAAGCGTAAGCTTAGCTATAGGAGAGGCATTCAAGCATATCTTTAAAGTAAGGAAGAAGGCGGAAAATGAAGCCGGGTTAGAACAAAAGGGCGGACTTGTTAACCTTAGCTTAAGATAAGATTAATGGAGCAAATGTTCGGAGTTTCGTGGCGTAAGGGATGAGCCATTGACTTATAATATCAGAATATGATAAAGTATAATCCCTCTTAGGTGTCCATTGATTGAATATGTAAAAGACGGATTTTACTCTTTTGATGCTTATAATATTTTTATGTACATATATTATTGTATTATTAATTTAGCTCAGTTAATCAATTACTGATATTTAAATGTTATCAATAAATGTGCACGAAAAAAGATATAAAATAGTCAAGTTTATTTGCTTGCCCCATACAAACAGGGAAAGAAGACCACGCCCATATTTCGTGTCAGAGATCCCAAATTGTGCTCAAAATAGCTTTATTTGATCGAACTAGATGTCTGATGACCATTGGCATTGTAAAATTGTGTTTGGTTTCTAAGTTATAAGTTCCGAAAGTTCGAATTTTTCGCGCGTTTTATACAATAACTTTGGAGGTGGATTACGCAATGATAAAGTAAGAACATCTTAAAAAAAGATTAGTCATCAGATATAGCTTATTTAATCAAGATTTATAATCTATTTGGTTTTTGTTAGATTTTTGACTACAGCGGTCGTGGTTTATTTTTAGCTGTAAGTCGTTTTGTAATTAAAATTTTCGTTAATCTTACCAAATCATACAATATGCACATTGTCTTTTTTGTGGATACGTTGCATCTTCCTCATTACAAAGCCTGTCTTTTTCTTTGAAACAGAGAAGGCCCCAGAACGCAATACCACGGTTTTGTACCGTGCCCGCGAATGAGTTAGTCCCGCCGGGTTGGGCCACCTTAACTGAGTTTATCTAATCATGCTCTACATTAGAATGAAATGTAAAAGTGACAGTTGGCACAGCTGTCTGTTGCCTCAAAGAACTTTTAGTTACTGACAGCTGTGTCAGTTTGCCAGTCCAAGTGTTAGGTCTTTATAGAGATGCTTGAATCTATCTCCTAACAGACGAACCTAATTAACTAGTCATCAGTTGAACTACAACTGATGACCCCCACTGAGTTCAAAATTAATTTGAACTCAGTGGGGGTTTGTTAATGCAAATAGTGACCTTTCGTTTCGGAAATTAAATATTTCAAACAAATAATAATCCATCATTTCACTGTTTGGATCTTGAGATGAGCATAGACACGAAGATCCCGAAAATGGTGTCCTTGTGAAAATAAGTCTTGAGAAACAACTTTCATGACAACAACTGGGGTCTTTGAAATGAAATGTAATGAAACCTGCGTGCCGTTATGGTATCCGCAGCCTCTGAAAAAGTTCGAAAGCCCATCGATATTAAAAAGGTATAGTCTGAGATATACAATAACTACACAATCTTTATAGGGGCTGTTTCGGTATAAATTAAATCAATTTTAGACATTATGGTACAAGTCGGATTTTCTACTAATATTGAGCATTAGCTATCTACTAGTATCAGATATGTATGTAGAATCGTCTTAGAAGCGAGGACACATTGATCAAAGAAAGAATCCTGTAAAAATAACTACTCTACGAATATACTACAAGGCTGAACCTAATGGAGGTCACATTCTTCATCTCCATGCTGGACCCGAACCAGCAAAATATACCAATTTCGCCATCTGCTGTATACCTTTAATTTGGAATTCTCCAACAGTCTCTCCTCTTAAAATCAATGCCTTCTACTTAAGGTGGCCCAACCCGCTCATCTCCCCATACAAAAGGGGAAAGAAGATCACGCCTATATTTCTTGTCAGAGATCCAAAATTTTGCTCAAAATAGCTTTATTTGATTGAACTAGATGTCTGATGACCATTGGCATTGTAAAATTGTGTTTGGTTTCCAAGTTACAACGTCCGAAAGTTCGGATTTTTCGCGCGTTTTATACAATAACTTTGGAGGTGGATTACGCAATGATAAAGTAAGAAGATCTTAAAAAGATTAGTCATCAGACATAGCTTATTTATACAAGATTTAGAATCTATTTGGTTTTTGTTAGATTTTTGACTACAACGGTCGTGGTTTACTTTTAGCTATAAGTCGTTTTGAAATTAAAACTTTTCGTAAATCTTACAGAATCATACACAATGCACATTGTCTTTTTTGTGGACATGTTGCATCTTCCTCATCACGGAGCCTGTCTTATTCTTAGAAACAGAGAAGGTCCCAGAGCGCAACAGCACGGTTTTGTACCGTGCCCGCAAATGAGTTGAGGCCGCCGGGTTGGGCCACCTTAAACAGTTTTTAAGATTATACATACATTTATTTAACGCTTCATCTGCGTTGCGGACATTAACTGCAAAGATTAAACATTAACTTAATATTGAGTATTTTCTATTCCTGGAATTTCTATATAATTTTAAAAGCAATCGAAACACTTTTCATACCGCTCGAGTCGATGGCATGGAGGTGAGGTCACCTCCATGGTCGATGGTAGACCGTGGACTTCATTTAGCCGCCGTTGCATTTTCAGAAAGCTAACGGGACCTACTTAATTTACTTTGTTGCAAAGAGAGATTTTTATGTTAAACGTGGCATATGGCGTACGCCAGGACCTCACAAAAAAGGTGCCCGACGGCGCACATGGTCTTTCACTTTCACGGGGGCTTCGAAAACCATCATGTTTATAGGATCCCAGGAGAACATTCCGGCAGGGAGTTGATTCCATAGTTAACAAACACTGCTGAGAATGCTGCAGATATTTTTTTATTCACTGTTACTTGTTTACATATCTGTTGTGTTCCGAAAATGTAGTACTATCATATTTTAAAATATCTTAAGCAATTGGTTTTTTGTTTTCATTATAAATAAAATTAAAAAAAAACTCAAGGAATACACAAGGACAATTTTTTTTAACTCGACGGAATATACAGTAACGTGAATAACGTGAGTAACGTGAAAAATGTGTTAATTTTTAATAAACAGATTAAAATTTTCAAGTATTCATGTATTTACTGCTCTACTGTCTACCGGCGGTTGCCTTTCCTCATACCTATAACCTGGGAGTCTTCAAGCGTAAACCTCGCTGAGCGTGGTTTCGCGAGGCGAGGTGTTTTTGGCTTTTCTGAGCACCTTTGGTCCTCAGCACAGCTACCCATACCGGTTATTCATAAAAAAAATAAAAAATGAATAACCTTACCGTCACTAATCAAAGTGTTGGCATTGAAGCTCAAACAACCTAGACTAGACTATTGTATCCACCTGCATTTAGCATTAGAAAATCTTTTTCTTATTTCAAAATTGTATTATCTCTTCGCGGTTAAAGACCATGCCATGATCTGAGAAAGAAAAAAATGTTTTAGACAAAATTGATTAGTGAAGGTGTAGTTAATGCTTGAATACTTAACAATTTGAAACAGTTTATTAAAATTTTCACTTTCCTTTAGTCTGCCGTAAAATATTACTTCACAGGATTTGTTCCTTATAAACGAAACTGGTGAAATAATACAGGATGCAGGATCCAAAAATCGAATAATGCTGTTTTCGATTTTAACAAAATCGACGTCAAGACTGTGTGAGAGAGAAGGAGACACCTCTGAGTGTTTTTCGCTATTTCTTATAGTTTCGTATTTGGCCCAGAAGGCCAACTAAAAAAAATAAGCCTGTACATATCTGTAACTTGAATACTGTGCAAACATCTTGCAAACTCACGCGATAGAGGAACATACGAGACTTAAAGCCGACAAGTTTTTAAAATTCCAATCAGAAGTAATGTCACTGTTACCAAATGTATAAATTGCACATTTATCTAACCTGACTGCTGAAATATCTAGTAATTTATTTAGTTTATGCTGTAGGATTATAGACCTTGAGTGAGATTTTCAAAGTGAAGCTAGTTTTAACTGAAATATGGTCCGCCATTCCAACCCCAGCCGCGCCCGGTCCTCTCCCCCGCAGCGAGAACTACAATTAGTAAACTTCGAACAAAGTCCGCGGATAAGGCAACAGATTACCCCGACCAACGTTCTGTAAGAAACTTGAAAGGAGCGTAATTAGAGTATTATGCAGATTGACGCAACGGTCAAAGGTCTTTTTTTCCTTCAAAGGTTGATGTAGCCGAGATAGCCGTGAAGCCGCTGTCTCTAATGAAAAAGGCGAGTCTGCTTATTTGCAATTGTACTTGTTTTCGATTGTTCTTTCATCATCCATAGACAGTACTGCACTCGGATTTGTCTTATGTTAACATTGGCCAGTACAGCGAAACAAAACACAGCAAGAACTGGCAAGAAACTCCAGAACTGGCAAGAAACTCCGCTGTTTATTTTTTTCAACGTCTACATAGTCTAAATTTACAAAAGCGTTTGCACCTTTTTTGAAGTTAAGGTGGCTCTTCCAGGCGGGACTAATTCATTCACGGGCACGGTAGAAAACCGTGCTATTGCGCTCTGGCACCTTCTCTGTTTCAGCAAGTCCAACAGGCAGACAATGCTCAAAGTGTTTGATTTGGTACGATTTACTTAAATTTTAATTACAAAACGACTAATAGCTAAAAGTAAACCATGACCGCTGTAGTAAAAAATCGAACAAAAACCAAAATGATTATAAATCTTCATGAAACAAACTATGTCCGATGACTAATTTTTTTATAATGTTTTTATTTTATCGTTGCGTAATCCACCTCCAAAGTAATTGTATAAAACGCGTGAAAAATTCGAACTTTCGGACCTTATAACTTAGAAACCAAACACAATTTTATAATGCCAACGGTCATCAGACATCTAGCTTGATCAAATAAAGCTAATTCGAGCAAAATTGTGGATCTCTGGAAAGAAAAATCATATTCATGATATATAATATCATGAATATGATTTTCTTTTCACGTTTGTATGGGGAGTTGAGCGGGAAGGCCCACCTTAAAACACACAATTCACGAAAGTTAACAATTCATGCCGTATGCAACGTTCATAACAAATATAATTTTATTTGCAAAGACTATCCCCACCAAGTAATATGTTGCTACTTGGAGCAGGCCAGTCCCCACAAACAGCACCCGTTCACGAGCATCACGCCGGGCACAGCCATCACCTCTCTTCACCGTATTTAGGGAAAGAGATAACCCGAAGCAAGCGCCACCGTAAGCAAGCGATGCACTTGCAATTGTGAAACATTTGCACGTTTGGTTTTAATACTATAAGGTTTTGTCATAAACTACTACATACAGTGAGCTGATCACATAGTTACATATTCATTTAAATGTATAACTCCAGGGCACCCACCGCGTCGCTTCGTACATCTCATCACCAAAACAATTCTTATACTGCTGGAGCAAAGTTTGTCAGAATCAATGCCGGCAAGGGTTCCTGCCCATACAAAAAAAGTCGAAAGCGAGTCGCGCATATCATAACACTGGGGAATGGAGTTGTTCGCACCCATGGTTGCTAGTATGCCGGACGTGTCTTCTGGGGTAGTGCCAAAAGAACAATGACTAAGTGGTTTACTTGTCCCACATCACGTCGTTCGGGTAAGTACCACGGCGTTTCGGTGTAAACATTGCTGATGCACTTGGAAGTCAGCTGTCACTCAGCCGGCCAGGTGGACTTGCACAGGGGATCGACAGCTCGGGTTCGTAGAAGCTGTACACACACTCCCATTGGAGCCCTACCTGCAGGTCAGGGAGATCCAGAGAAACAGGTTACCGCCGTGTATCCACGGAGACTGGTGACTGGCATAGCACCAGTCGCTTTAGTAGGCAGCCCAAAAACTGACAATAACCACTGCCGTCCGAGTTCTGTCGCTCTGCTACACCTCCAAATTGTTAGTTACTTTCTGTGTTGGTTTTAATATGTTTTAATTTAAATAGAATGTATTTAATATATATGGTTTAAGAATATTTTAATTTTATTTAATTTGTAGCGATCTCGAACAATTACTTTGAAACATTGGATTTGGTGACGCTGATGCAGCATGAGCCATTTGAATCAATAATGGACTGCGAGAAAAACAATCGTTTGGTGTGGCATATAGTGTTACACGTTGAGATGCACATAATAGACCACATAAGTCACTTTAATCCAGCCAACAAATAAATACAATTAAAACATCTGTGGCTGTGTAAATAGTCATATGGTACGTATATGTATGTTGGGTTGTCAGGTGAACATTATGCGACAGCGGGTCTCATTCTAAATAAACAGATAGTAAAATAGAATTGTCTGTTCCAAATCAAATAAGTACATCGGAGATTGATTTAAAAGCTAGCCAAGTTAGACAAATTTTGATGAACTAAGTTTCGAAATTAAACCGTCCATTGTAATACTGCAAAATATTCTATGCAAAGATTGTGCACCTAATTAAGGGAATAAGGTGCTATTTTATAAGGGAATAAAATGCTATTTTACTCCATTCTAGAACCATTTTCATAATATTATCTTTTTCTTTGCCAGTTTTCGCTTATGCTTCAGGCCTGCTACCTACGCAAACATGTAATGTGTATCTAAATGAAAATTACAGCCAAATTGTGTTTCAGACGGCGGCTGGCCGGTGCTCAGTCGTACTTCGAGCTCTTTTGGTCCTTTGAGAGTGTTTACAAATCAGCCAGGCGATAAATTTTGCCTCTGGCCGTTAGATATAAATGCGGAACCTTAATTGTGTGTGACTCCCGTTATTAATTTGGCATATTTTACATGTTTACAAGTGCTTCCTTCATCGGAGCGTGTCAAGGGATGTTACGCACTTTCAAACAATTTCCTATTATTATGTATTTACTTGAATCGGAGTACGCACAGTCAAAGGCTTACGGTTTGCATGAATTCCTGTGTCTTTGATTTGCAGGGTGTCACGTCACCTCAGTCACTTCATCAGTCACGGAGAGTGCTAAAATTAAATTTTGAATATAATGTTTTCACTGAATCTATTTATCTTCATAAGATTTCTACAATTCATACTGCTACGCAGCTAGTTGCGCATTGTAGGTGATTTCAACGTCAAATTGTATGGTCAGCATTCGCGAATCTTTTTCACTACTGACACAAAATATTGAAAAATGTTCTATTACTGTACTATTAAACCCATACTAACACTACAACCCATGCAGTGGGTGACTGAATAAAATAAATGTATTTAGATATTTATTTGAGGAAAATAAACTTAATCTGTGCTTAACGGCACAAATATTAAACTCTTAGTTTACTATATTAAGAAGGCGTTAGCTTAAGTCTTTCAGGGTTAAACATAAGCGTATAAAACTAAAACTGAAATAAAAAATCAGCATGTTCACAAATAATTAAAAATAATTTTAATGGTTATGACAGGGCTGTATGTAGGTGATACTGAGAGTATGCATGCAGAGGGGGGGGGGGGGGGGGGGTAAAAAAAAGTGAAATGTTAGTTGAGTCGGACTCGCACACGAAGGGTTCCGTACCATTGTACAATATGTAACACAAAAAATAACGTTTTTTGTATGGGCCGCCCTTAATTTTTTAATTTTTTTATTTTACCTATTTGTTGTTATAGCGGCCTTGTTATTTCAGCTGCCTACTTATTGCGGTTGACGGACGGACGGACGGACAGCGGAGGCTTAGTAATAGGGTTGTCACCCTTTGGGTACGGAACCCTGAAATGAGAAAGAAGAAAAATATATTCATTTATTATTAATTAATTGTACATGTGTCCATTATCGAAATGTACTGGAAAGGGTTCAATATAAATAATAATAAATATTCGATAATAATATAATTTTGCAGTTTGCATGCATATTATTATTGGGACCAAAAGCTTGTGCAGTCTTTATTTTGAGTGTAAATAAATAGGTAGGAATATTCTGTTCACGAAACTAAATTTTTTTTGATCCATTGTTATTATAATACTGGTTTGACCGATTCAAAAATAATTAATTATGCTACTACCTTATGGGTTTATCGCTGTGACGCTACACAAGTACCCCATCCTTATCACTTTCATACTCTTTTATAGCTTTAACAATAGACCTGTCTCACCTAGCATCTACAGCGCGGCGAATGACTTGAATTCGAATTTCGACGCTCAGTAACCGAAATGCTATCGCCGGCAACGGTCTCGCTCCCGTTCCGCGTCGCTATACCTATCTACAAAAATACCATCAAACGTGAGTTCTGGTGCCTGTTCGCTTCACCTCGTCTCCAGCTCTTCCAAGGACAATTCGCGTGTGGCGGCCACCTTCCCACTGGGACAGTTCCGGATCCAGCAGAACCTCCTGGACTTTGCGGCTACAGGGTGAGTTCTACCATTGTCCTTCCTCTCAAGCCTTGGCGCAGCTGTCACCGCAATAAGCCTGTAACCCTATAAGGGTTAAATATATCCTACCCTATAAGGGTTAATAAATAGATTTAGGAAGAAGTATAGAACTTGAAAACCAGCGACTTAATCCGCGACACCAATAATACAATCAAAATATCCAGTCTCGTTCACATAATCACTCCCTCCGGCGTTGACTAGCCGTTTCTTTATGTTTAGTGTATTGTACAAAAACTAAGTGAAATATTAAAAAAAAACAGCTAAATCCTTAGTTTAATGGACAGGCAACGTGATTATTTGTTTCAGGTTTTGTGTGGTCAAAATAACCTAAGCTGAAATAACCAATTTCAGCTTTGGTTCTTTTAAACTATTATGATTTCAAAATAATCGACTTAGGGCCTTTTTCATCTGTTTCTGATTAGCTTAATCGCCACATATTAAGGGCCTTTCTTAGCAGCTTGAAATCAATACCAGTACAAGATAAGCAGCACTTTAGTAATAAAAGCCCGATTGTCAATTAAAATAAATCAAAACTTGGTGAAAACCAGGGTAAGAATGATAAATGCCGGGATTAGACTAATTCACTAACAATGGTATTCTAATAGCGCATGCTAACTTTAATACGCGGATTATCGCCATACCAAATTTTGAAAGTTCACTCTGTATACGACCTATATAGAATAGAACCTATTACGACGTCAGGATTTACCTAAATTCCGGCCTTTTCTAATTCCCTGGGACACATCAACGATTTCTAAAGCATCAACCACAAAAAGCTCTTCAGTGTTCTCATTTCCAGCGACCGCCCACCTGCCGGCAGACACGGGGCAAGGGCGAGCCCATCACGCCGCAATATTTATTATTGATAGGAAAGGGGAGAGTTGACACTTTTCCAGCCCCGCAGCATCAATCACTCGGACACTTTGCCGACTCTCGGGGTCATTAGGCCTGCGCTGTATTGTTTACGGCCGCAGCTCGCTGCGTGTTGAGAAGGGTGTGTTGAGAAGGTTCGGGTCACAGAATTGGGAATAGAGCGATGCCCGTCCTCTCAGTTCAATACCGCGCATGTCGCCGCCTTTCATACTTCGGGCTACGTTACGGGCGCTTGTCGCTACCTTATATTCATACTTTGGGCTACGCTACGGGGTCCTTTTCGCCGCCTTATATTCATATATCGGGATACGTTACGGACGCTTGTCGCTGCCTTATATTCATACTCCGGGCTACGCAATGGGTGCATGTCGCTGCCTTCTATTCATATTTCGGGCTAAGTTACGGGCTCTTGTCGGCCTGCTACGGGCGCTTGTCGCTGCCTTATATTCATACTTCGGGCTACGTTACCGGGCACTTGTCTCCGCCTTATATTCATACTTCGGGCTACGTTACCGTTACGAACCCATGCAAAACTGTAGGTCCCCTTCCCCTACTAAGGCCCGGTTGCACGTACCGTCCTGCACGTCAACATCACCGTCAACGTATGATTAAAGACTCATCAGTCAAAATTTGCGTTGCACAAAACTTAAACATACGTTGATCGCTGATGTTAACGGCTAATCGTAATCACTCCCGGCCCATTGATCTCCGTCAAAATCACGATCAAGTAATAATTAAAAGTGTCAAAAGTCCCTATTTTTACATTTTTGTAGTCTTATTGAACATTAAATAATAGGCAAACGTCGCCATTAATGGAATACAATGCTTTGTTTTTAGCCTGGCACTCGATTCCACGGATTAAAAATGTCGGCGCCAAATCTATGTTATCTATGGTGCTACCTACAGCTGATAGCAAGCCGACATATTGGGCGCTAGTAGCGCCACCCCGCGGCTCCAAGAGCAACTGTTTTGTTTGTTAGTACGAATGATTGACGCTAGATGGTGCTACAATTTTGTCTGTCTCTTTCTGATAATATACTGTGAAAAAAAGGACAGTACTATGTCAGCTCAGGCGGTGCTGAGAGTTGCCATACAGCAAACATTTTTTCCGATTGTTTCGAGGGACTATTTGTGGTCTGACGGCTGGCAAGCTAACTTTGACGAAAATATGTTACGTGCAATTCAAATTCATATGATGGGCGATTAGCTGTCACATCATCGTCAAATGTAATCAGTAACGGATAACATTTTACGAGGCGTCGTGCACTCGGCCTTAAGTGGTAGGGTTGAGCCCGCCCTGGTTGGTACCACCGCATTCGATGAAACTATTGTTGAAGCTGCAAATATTTTTTTCCGTGATTTTCCATCTATTTCAGTGTAGCCGTGCTCATAAAGAGAAGGTCTTGGTATGGCAACTAATTCCTTCGGGAATGTAATATACGAGTATTAGACTAATTTCATGATGGTATCTATGTCAGGTTCTATAAAAACTTATAAAAATAATTTGGACTTTACATATGGTCTCTAAGTGGAGGTGGGTCGTTAGGTCTGTTGTAGATGAAGGTACATTTCGATTCAGTTTAGATCAAATAATGTTTTATGGAAAATTGTAATTACCGGTTAAGACCGTTTTAAGTATGCACTGTAGAGTGGCGCATAGGTTTACGTTATGTAACGAGACGAGAAGTGGGTGCTTTGGAGTTTTGACAGTTAAGGTGGCCCATCCCGCTCATCTCCCCATACAAAAGGGGAAAGAAGATCACGCCCATATTTCTTGTCAGAGATCCAAAAGTTTGCTCAAAATAGCTTTATTTGATCGAACTAGATGTCTGATGACCATTGGCATTGTAAAATAGTGTTTGGTTTCTAAGTTATAAGGTCCGAAAGTTCGAATTTTTCGCGCGTTTTATACAATAACTTTGGAGGTGGATTACGCAATGATAAAGTAAGAACATCTTAAAAAGATAAGTCATCAGACATAGCTTATTTAATCAAGATTAATAATCTGTTTGATTTTTGTTAGATTTTTGACTACAGCGGTCGTGGTTTACTTTTAGCTATAAGTCGTTTTGTAATTAAAATTTTCGGAAATCTTATCAAATCATACACTATGCACATTTTTTTTTGTGGACATGTTGCATCTTCCTCATCGCGGAGCCTGTCTTTTTCTTTGAAACAGAGAATGTCCCAGAGCGCAACAGCACGGTTTTGTATCGTGCCCGCGAATGAGTTCATCTCCGATCTGGATCGCTGCACATACGTGGGTAGCACGGCTCACAAAATCTAGCAGGTTCCGTTGTTGTCCTTGCGGTATCGGACGCGCGCAAAGCTCAGCTGTCGAAAAAGAACAGCAAGACAGAGATTTAAATTGATTCCTAAATGGAAAAACTGAGAGCTGACTGTGGCGGCACGCTGATGAACTGCGAGCTAGTCGCTTCGCGTTTTCGGTCTGACGGACGATAAAAAGAACTATATACGTAATATTTCCGTTGGGAATCAATCATCTGTGGCTACGTCGCAAAGTTGAACGGGACGGCAAAATTAATTATGCCACAACGTCGTACTTAAAATAAATTGATTACGAATTCGATTTCGATGTAAAAAGTGATTGTCCGTTTATGGAAACTTCACCACGGTAGCTATCGGTGTGGTGCAAGTGGGATAGTGGCCGGACCGCCGTCAGCGGGTGACATTTTGACGTGCTCATTCCGAAAGGGTTTTGCAAGAGCGCGTTAACGGTATCTATAGACCATGCATGATGAACTGGTTGAAAACGAGTTCGTGGAAAAATAGAGTTACATATCTCAAACACAGTATTTATAAATATTTAAGTAAAAAAAACTTTGGAATTGAGGAGTGACAAAAAATGAATGACTAATCACACATCTTCCATCTTTATCATTATCATCCATGTGAGGCTGTCATTGAGAGCATCAGACTTTTTAAAAGGGTGATATGGTTTTGCCTTTGGAATAAAAAAAATCTTAGGTGATACTTTATTTTGAAAAACAATATAGAAATTTTCCAAATAGAGTGATTTCAATAACCTCTGCTTAACCTTAAATGAACAGCAAAGCATATCTATCATAAGTGTTATGTTTGCAGATATGGTGTTTTCTATTGTTACTTAAACTGTGGAATGGACTTATGCATTTTTATGGGCATTGAATTGATTGAATAATCAAGCCATACATGGATATAAACCGCATCAAAATCGGGTAAGTGGTTCTCAAGTTAAGAGCGGACGGCCAACTGAAAGATAGCCTGAGAGACCAACTGATAGGTCGACAAACTGGCAGGCATGTGGACAGGCAGACATACACACAGACACACAGATATACGCCTGACGTTGGGCCTCCTTTTTGATCGGCTTCTAAGGATTGTAGGGTGATTTATGATTCCGACAGATTTTAAAAACTTGATATTCATCAATTGTTTTTATAATGTGAGCTAATTTTAAAATGGTTATAATATATTGTGGGGGCTGCGCGCCTCCACTACCTGCTACCAGACGGATCCTTCAACATCTGGCCACATGGCATGCGGCCAGGCAGTGAGAGTTCGTCGCCGGTCGACTCAACACGACTCCGGACAAACGCGTAAAATACATTGTACAATCATATATCAAATCGTCAACAAATCTAACAATAAATATATAATACCGTAAACTGTGTTTAGCATCATTCAAACCCACAAATTGGTGACCCCGACGTGATCTAAAGACAATATAAAATACAAGTGTGATTTAACAATACAAACAATATTAATTACAATAAATTGTGTGGTTTGAAAAACAAAACAGTGAATCATAAAAAAAAAAAACATTTTAGTGCAAAATGACGGACTCTAACTCCTTCGAGGACGCGCGTGATGTTGCGCCCGAAGTATGTCGTATAGGGGTACGCATTGCCCCGTTCAACGCATCGGATCCGGAACTATGGTTCTGGATGATCGAAGCGAGTTTCAAAACTTCCGGCATAACATCGGAAACAACCAAATTCGGTCACGTGGTATCCATGCTTGACGCAAAATACGCTTCGGAAGTGCGCGACCTCATAAGAAACCCGCCTACGGAAAATCCATACCAAAAACTCAAACAGCAACTCATCAAATATCTCAGCGAGTCACAAGAAAAAAAAACCCAGCGCTTACTAGAACATGAGCAATTGGGTGATCGCAAGCCGTCGCAGTTTTTACGACATCTGCGCGGTCTCGCAGGTACCGCCGTGCCGGAGACAATGATCCGGACTTTATGGTTGGGCCGCTTGCCGCACAATATGCAAGCGATCCTTGCAACTCAACAGAATGTCCCGTTGGATCAAGTTGCCGAGCTTGCTGACGTTATTGCGGACTCGGTTATGACACGCCCGTCCATTACCTCCGTCGCTGAGTCTACCTGCATACCACCCCAAAATGATCTGGCGTCTGTCATGAATAAAATGATGATATGTTTTAATGACACATTGATGGCCGTGCGACATGAAATATCGGAGCTAAGAGAAGAACGCTCTCGTCAACGCGAACGTTCAAACTCACGTACGCGCTCGCATTCAAGAACACGTTCCAATTCCGCCTCACGCTCACTGTCGTCGGGTCAGTGCTGGTACCACTGGAGATTTGGCAGCAATGCTAGAAAATGCGTACAACCTTGCAATCAGATCTCGGAAAACTTTGCGGGCAGTCGTTGATGGCGACCCACGACCTCAGCCCGGACAAAGTTCGCCGTATTTTTGTTACCGATAAGACTTCGAAGACACAATTTCTGATCGACACAGGAGCCGACCTATGTGTATTTCCTCGACACAAAATACGAGGACCGCGAGAAAAGTCCGCCTACGAACTTTCCGCGGCGAACAGCACGTCTATCGCCACATACGGCACCGTCGTACTTAACTTGGATCTGGGACTTCGACGAGACTTCGCTTGGAGATTTGTGGTAGCCGATGTTTCCAAACCCATCATCGGCATCGATTTCCTGGCCCATTACAACCTTCTCGTGGATCCACGCCGTCGATGCCTGTTAGATGGAACCACTAGTCTGACTGCTCAAGGTCAAGCAGTAATGGGTGCAGTTTCTAGTGTAAAGACTATCTCCGGATCATCACATTTCCACGAGCTACTCTCGACATACTCAGAGATAACACGGCCAGACGGAGCTCCCGAGCATATCAAACATTCAACAAAACATTTCATTGAAACGACACCCGGTCCCCCGGTGTCCCTCAAGCCGCGCCGTCTGGCTCCTGATAAATTGAAAGCGGCACAAAAGGAATTCAATGCCATGATACGCCTGGGGATCGCACGGCCTTCCAAAAGTTGCTGGGCCTCCCCATTGCATATGGTACCTAAATCAGGCGACGAATGGAGGCCTTGTGGCGACTACCGAGGGTTGAACGCGAGAACGAAGCCTGATTCATATCCTGTACGTCACATACAAGACTTTTCACACGCACTACAAGGAAAAACTATATTTTCTACAGTCGATCTAGTCCGTGCATTTAACCAGATACCCATCGCCGAGCAAGACATTCCAAAAACGGCAATAACAACACCATTTGGCCTTTTCGAATTCACCTTTATGACCTTCGGACTGCGTAATGCCGCGCAAACGTTCCAGCGTTTCATCGACGAAGTACTGCAAGGCTTGGACTTCTGCTACGCCTACATCGACGACATTTTAATAGCTTCAACGTCCCCAGAAGAACATCTCAAACACCTGGACATACTTTTTCAACGTCTCAAGGAGTACGGAGTTGTCATAAATCCGTCAAAATGCAACTTCGGAAGAGCAGAAGTCAAATTCCTTGGATACTTGGTATCAGAAAATGGTACACGACCACTTCCTGATAAAGTCGAAGCAATCCAAACGTACCCAATACCAACTAATATTAAAAAATTACGTCAGTTCCTGGGTATGTTAAATTTCTACCGGAGGTTCATACCAAAAGCAGCAGAACTGCAAGGCCCGCTGAATGATCTCCTCAAAGGTAATTTAAAGGGTCAGGCCCCAATCAATTGGACCACTGAAACCAGGGGAGTATTCGAGGCCTGCAAAGAAAGTCTCGTACAAGCCGCGCTGCTAAGCCACCCAAAAATTGACGCTCCCCTGGCTATATTCTGCGATGCGTCTGATTATTCAATTGGCGCAGCTTTACACCAACTTGTCGAGGAGCAGTGGCAGCCCTTGGCGTTTTTCTCGAAGAAACTTTCACCTGCAGAGACCAAATATGGAGCCTATGATAGGGAACTACTTGCCATATATCTCTCGATTAAGTATTTTCGCCATATGGTTGAAGGACGTGCGTTCACTGTATTCACCGATCAGAAGCCTCTTATCCATGCCTTTAAGCAGAAACCGGATAAATGTTCTCCACGGCAGTTCCGACACCTGGATTTTATCGGCCAATTTACCACCGATATAAGGCACATATCTGGGAAGGACAATGTGGTAGCCGACGCCTTATCACGGATAGAAGAACTGTCCCAAACCATCAACTTTGAAGAGCTGGCGTTATCTCAGCACTCAAATAAAGAGCTGAAGACATATCTACGGGAAGGATCTGCTTTGCAACTTAAACAAGTGCTGATACCTGGTACCACCGTAGCTGTCTTTTGCGACGTCTCCACGCCAACAGCAAGACCATTTTTGACTCCATCTTTTCGAAGAACAGCATTTAACACAATTCATCAGCTGTCACACCCTGGCATCAAGTCTTCAGTGAAGCTCGTCACTCAACGTTATGTCTGGCCATCTGTCAAGTCGGACTGTAGACAGTGGGCTCGCAGCTGCATCGAATGCCAGAAAGCGAAAATATCCAGACACGTATCGTCTCCTCGGGGTGTGTTCACATCACCTTCAGCCAGATTTGAGCATGTCCATATCGACATAATTGTCATGCCGTACTCCGAGGGCTACCGATACTGTCTGACCTGCGTCGACCGATTCACGCGTTGGCCTGAAGCTATCCCAATCGAAAACCAAGAAGCACCGACTGTTGCACGTGCGTTCTACGATAACTGGATCGCACGTTATGGCACGCCTCTGCGCATTACAACAGACCAAGGCACACAATTTATGTCCCACCTGTTCAAGCAGCTCAGCAGCTTGACAGGTTCGACCCAAATAAGGACCACAGCATACCACCCAGCTGCAAACGGAATGGTTGAGCGTTTCCATAGACAATTAAAAGCCGCTATTAAGTGTCACAACAACAATCGCTGGACCGAAGTTCTTCCGACGGTTCTACTTGGAATTCGTTCAGCCTGGAAAGAAGACTTACAAGCTACCTCAGCAGAACTTCTGTATGGTGAAACAATTCGTTTGCCCGGCGAATTTCTCTCTCCTCGCTCTACATATCAAGAAGCAGGGGAGCCAGCAGAGTTCATAAAACACCTGAGAGAAAACATGGGAGAATTACGTCCAGTGGTTGCATCTCAACATGGCCAAAAGAAGACCTTCGTATTCAAAGATCTTGCCACGACTGGGCATGTCTTCGTTAGATGCGATGGACAACAAGGACCACTGCAGCATCCTTATAATGGACCTTTCTCCGTCATCAGCAGGAACGAGAAGACTTTTGTCATTAGAGTCCGCAACCGAGATGTTACCATTTCAATCGACCGCCTGAAGCCAGCCTTCATAATGCCTGAAGAGCACACCACGGAGGCTCCAGTCAGGTCCACCAGTCCGGAGGGAAGTGATCACCAGAAAACCAACAAAACAATTGCAGAACCTCCAGCAACGAGAGCCGGCCGTCGGGTTCGGTTTCCAGATCGTCTGCAAGCTGGTTACTCGTGATCTAGCTCGATCACTGGCAGGGGGGTACTGTGGGGGCTGCGCGCCTCCACTACCTGCTACCAGACGGATCCTTCAACATCTGGCCACATGGCATGCGGCCAGGCAGTGAGAGTTCGTCGCCGGTCGACTCAACACGACTCCGGACAAACGCGTAAAATACATTGTACAATCATATATCAAATCGTCAACAAATCTAACAATAAATATATAATACCGTAAACTGTGTTTAGCATCATTCAAACCCACAATATGTTCAATTAAATTGAAAGGTCTAAACAATTTAATAGAAATGTAATTTATGATTTAATATTGATTCAATTAATTTACAATGCGTTCGTTTATTTTATATTTTGGTGTTTATAATTTAAGGGTTATTATGTATGTTAAATTAAATGTAAATGTCCAAACAATGTAATATGATATTTTTTGCATTCCGGAGATTATCGCGTTTGAACTAAAAGAACGCGCGAAAGATTTACCGGAATATGAACTCCTACCCCTCCCAAGACTACCGGATAAGTCTATAGATAAGGGGCTAGAGTCCGCGCGTCGCTGAGTAAGCTGATGACACGGAGACAGGGTTCCGAGAGTTGATCCGGGTGATCAATGCTATTAGCTCCGTGTGACGCGGAATGGCGACGAATGTCAGGGGGGTTCGGGGATCTGATACTGACGCAATCTCTGAATAGGAGACTGTTCCGTACGGAAGGTTCAAATCCAACGTGATTGCACAATTTCGATTAGGTACTTTACGTTCAAATGTTTCAAATTCAAATTGCAATTAATCGGTTGAGGTTTGAACTTACTTTTCCCTTTCAAATACGCTCGAAACGGCCCGAAGTCTCAGCGTATTGGTTGCCGCCGAAATTCGGCGTCCATGATTGGTCCATGCATCGTGACCAACGCGTCGCCGTGCCGCGGCCGGCGCGAATCAAACGGCAGTGAGAACTGACTTTCGCGCGCGAGCGAACCGACTTCTGGCCGTCCTGTCGCAGATCCACCAAACCCAAGATCTTTTCTTTGCATCGACTACGTTTATCGAGAACAGTGACCTCAGTGACCTCCAGCCCTTTAAGAGACTGCACCGCACCGCCACCGCTGCCGCCAACCTGAGCCAGTGCGCGGGATGAAAGGTCGTGGAAGGTGTATTCGAAAAGGTTAGTGAGTCAAACCTCCATCATATTGCATACACTACAGTCCACTTACTCTCGTAGAGCTCTGAACATGGTCCTTCGAGCCGGATATAAGTAATATTTCTAGATTGTGCATTCACGGCGCGCGTACAAACGCTGCCGCCATACGTTTTCAAAGTTTGCAAAAGGTAACCGTAGTAGGATTGGGGGAACGGCATAACGTATAATATGCAGATCGTATAATGTCATATTTTAACAAAATTTTAAAACCATGCACAACGTATAATCGGCAGATCGTATAATCTTATACGTAGTGCATGAAGAAGTCCAAAAAATTAAATTGCTTATTTCTCCATGCATAACGTATAATAGTCACAACGTATAATGTTATGAACTTTATTTAACAAAAAAAGAAAACCATGCATATCATATAATGCAAAAATATTTCATACGATAAGCGCCCTTATCGATATAAGATTAAAGATTATACTCGCACGCGACTTTTCGACCGTCTCAATTAGCGTTGTAGCAAATTGTTACTCTTCAACAGATATCGATTCGTAGCAATTTCAGCCTTAAATGTATCGTTGTTAGGGCGCTTTATGCAGTGCTTCTTGGCATATTATACGTTCTGCATGGTTTTCTTTTTTTGTGAATTCATGTTAGGAATATTATACGTTGTGACTATTATACGTTCTGCATGATGCAAAGAGTTTATTTTATTTTTAAACTCATGCACAACGTATAACATTATACGTTGTGACTATTATACGTTATGCATGGTTTTAATTTTTTGGAAAAAAATAAGATTATACGTTGTGAATATTATACGTAGTGAATACGACTCGTAGGATTCACTTATCGTGGAACCGACGTCATTTCGTGGCAACGTTCCCTGTAAACATTTTTTAATATATTGTTACAGTTGCATTGCAAACGACTTCACAGTGCTTGATAGTCAAATCGCGAGCGATAGGTACCTACCTACTTACCTTTAAACACCTACCTACCTACATTCTTTCGGGTTTGCGCACATCTTCATATTATATCTAACGGTTATTTCATTAATTTTCTAACTTCACAATAATAAGCAATCGCATCTATCGATTACATTTCAACGATTTCAGACACATCTTTACAGCCAAACCGGTTTTGTATTGCTACGCGCGCAGCTCGGTTCGAGCGTTTATTTCAGTTTCAGTACAACCTACTTTACGTTGCGTACCCATTTGCGTAATTAATGGTTTACAATTAACAATTTTATATCATTTACACTTGCATATCATTTAAACTTACATATCATTTACACTTACATTTTAAATTTTACTCGGTTTAATTTACGTGTTTAACAAAATGGCGCAACCGGGCGACTCGTTTCCGCCAACCGCCGTTTCAAACATAAATTCTGAAACGGGTTCGAATCCTGAAAAGTCAACACGCCGAGTCATCAAGGCTATTCCGTACGAACAGGATTTGTTTGAACGTGATATAATATTCACGGAATTACGCGCTATTTCCGATATTATCGACACGGACGAGTTTCTTTGCCGCGCAAAAGAGCTCCTAACTCTTCAAAGAAAATTTTCAAAAAATCAAATAAAAATTGAAAAATATCTTATGGCTAGTGGTTAATTTGACAAAACTGAACAATTGACCATACGATCAGATTTCAACGACCTTTACTACAAAATCCAAGTCTCTGCGAGTAAATTAAAGCAAGCCGAGCTAATTACTCGCAGGATGAGTCATTCAGTTCATAATTCTACAGCGCGCGATGTAAGCCACTGCTGCGGGACCTCTGGACACGATAAACCACGACTACCTACCCTGTCCTTACCTACTTTCGCTGGGGAACCTACGGATTGGAACGCATTTTTCGATCTGTACAATTCTATCGTTCACAGTAGCACCAGGTACGAGGATGTTGAGAAGTTTAGGTATTTGTTGACATGTCTAAAAAATGAGCCATACAACCTGATAAAATCCATACCAGTCACAAATGAAAATTATCAGGTAGCAGTGGACATGTTAAAATCGAGATATGAAAATCTTCGTCTCATCGCGTGCAGACATCTCGATCGCATTCTCGATTTGGAAAACCTTTCCAACTCCGATAAAGGCTTGCGCAACATCTTAAACATTTTTCAGGAAAATCTTAAAGCACTCGAAATGATGAAATTTCCGATTAAAGAGTGGGATTTCATTCTCATTAACTTATTGCTGCGCAGATTAGGAGCAAATTTGCGCAAACGGTTTGAAATCTCGTTGCCTTCATGTAGTTCGATACCTACACTGGCAGAGTTACTTACATTTCTAAATAAAGAACTCGCAGCGAATGAAAGTGTAAATTTCAACAGAACTTCTGATTCCTCGGCAAGTAATAATGCGAAGAGTTCCGTTCAAACTAATTCGCATTACAAACAAAACCAAGTGCCGTCGAAGTTTTGTGCCGCGGCTACAACTACATCGGAACAACATCGTTTCAAGTGCATCGTGTGTCAATCGGCACACTCACTCGGGAAATGCCCACAGTTTCAAAACTTGTCTGTCTCTGCTAGGCGTACCACTATCAAGGGACAGAAAATTTGCATCAACTGTCTGAATGTAGGCCACGACATAAAAGATTGTAAATCAAAGTTTACATGTCGAACTTGCAATCAAAAACATCATTCGTTGTTACACGAGGAGATTCCGCTGATCGTAGCTGCTGTCGCTGCGCCTGCGCCGCCGCCACCTCCGCCGCCTGCGCCGCCGCTCGTGCCTGCGCATGCGCCGGTGCCTAACGATACCATGACGTTGGCCGCGTCGCTAGCTAGCACCAGCACAGTTGCAAATCAAACCTACACACATAATACTGTGTTGTTGAGCACTGCGCTTGCGGATATTTACCTAGGCTGTGATCGGAAACAAACCGTGCGCTGCATCATTGACAGCGGGTCGCAGGCGACTATCATTACCGAAGCCTGCGTAGAACGTTTACGATTACCAAGGCGACGAGTTGATGTACCTTTGGAAGGAATTGAAATAAATAGAACTATACCGACGCGAGGTGTAGTTAATTTTCAACTTTCTCCGCACAACAAAAGCGGTCCTATCTTAAATGTCGAAGCACTCATTTTATCTAAACTCACTCGCTACATGCCCGATGTTAACATACCTATTGACAGTTGGCCTCACTTAAAAAATATTTCACTTGCGGATTCGGACCTGAAGACGGCGAGACCGATTGAATTATTGATCGGTGCCGATCTATTGGCAGAGGTTCTGTGCGGAGTTCACGGACCCCCAGACACGCCCACTGCTATTGATAGCATATTTGGGCACCTGCTTATAGGTAAAATAAAACATCCCGGTTCCATTCCTTTTCATACATGTCATAGCTCATTTTCCGATGACATCGACATGTCCTTGCAAAAATTTTGGGAACTTGAATCAATTCCCGAAACAGAGTTTATTTCTCCGCAAAATAAATATTGTGACGATTTGTACTCAAAAACTGTCACACGTGACCCGACAGGACGTTTCATCGTACCCCTGCCATTTCAGCCCGATGCGCATCAGTTGGGCGAGTCCTACGATATTGCATTATCTAGGTACAAAAAACTTGAATTTCGCTTGCAAAAAAATCCCTCTCTGCGAGAACAATACAATCAATGTCTCCAGGAGTACGTGGATTTAAATCACATGGAGGTTCTCGAGAAATCGGAGCGTTCCGTTGCAAATACCTATTTCATTCCACACCACTGCGTGGTGCGGGAGGGTTCCGTCACTACCAAAGTCCGCGTTGTGTTTGACGGCGGATGTAAAACATCAAATGGAAAATCACTAAACGATATTCTCATAACGGGACCTAATTTGCATCAAGATATCGTACATGTACTGTTAAAATTTCGCATTCATCCTATTGTTCTAATTTCCGACATTAAACAAATGTACAGACAAATTCTTGTCCGGGAGCAAGATCGGAACTTCCAGCTTATACTCTGGCGACCTTCTCCTACCTCACCAATACTGACATACAGACACCGCGCTGTCGTGTTCGGCTTGAGGAGTTCACCCTACCTCGCACTGCGAACGATCAAGCAACTCGCTCAAGACGAGAAGGATCGTTTCCCGCGCGCCGCGCAAGTATTACTGAGCGATGTTTTCGTCGACGATGTGGTCACCGGAGCCGCCAGTGAATCGGAAGCCTTGACTCTGCAGCAAGAACTCATTGATATTTGCAAATCTGGCTGCTTCGAGCTGCGGAAATGGTGTAGCAACAACCCCGCTCTCCTCTCCTCGGTCCTCGCCGAGGAGTCATTGGCAGAGCAGAAGCACGACCATATCGTATTTTCCGATCTCGACGACAGCACCGCTGGCGTGAAAGTACTTGGGCTGAGGTGGAACCCGAAACAAGATTGTTTTAATTTCGAAATAAATTGCAAACCGCGTGAAAGTACAAAGCGAACTATCTTGTCTGAAATATTTCGATTATACGATCCTTTAGGATTTCTAGGTCCGGTGGTTATCTTGGCCAAGCAGCTTATCCAAAGTATGTGGTTGACCAAAACCGACTGGGACGAAGCTCCTCCTCGTGAAATCATAGAAATCTGGGATCGTATAAAATCAGAACTACCTCTTCTATCGAAAATACATTTTCCGAGACATATTTTGCCTACAACAGACAGTGTCCAAATTCACGGCTTTTCTGACAGTTCTGAAAAGTCCATGGGCGCATGCGTGTATTTACGTCATTGTGATCGTGATGGCAATATCACCATTCATTTGCTAATTGCTAAAACCAAAGTTGCGCCGTTAAAAAGAATATCTATTCCTCGTCTCGAACTTACAGCGGCATTCATTTTAGCGAAACTTATCGAGTTGGTTGTAAACACATACAGACACATGGTCGACATAACTGAAGTTCACGCTTGGACGGATTCGACAATCGTCCTTTCTTGGCTATCGGCGTCGGCGCACGAGTACAAAGTGTTTGTAGCAAACCGAGTTACCGAAATCCTTTCTCGCGTGCCAGCCAACAGGTGGCGCCACGTACCCTCGGCTGATAATCCCTCTGACTCGGCCTCTAGGGGTATGTACCCTTCGGAATTCATTCAACACAAGTTATGGTTTTCGGGACCTCCCTGGCTTCGATTGCCAGAAAACGAGTGGCCGAAATTACCTACCATACTTCAAACTGAAGAGGAGAAGGGAAAACAGGTTCTTTCTATTTTAAACCCGGAAGCGCCTGACACCGATTTCATTGCAAAGTTTTCAAGTCTCGATAAACTACTGCGAGTGGTTTCTTACATATTCAGATTTTATCGTAAATGTCGAAAACAATTAGATGACAATTGCAATCGTCCATACATTTCAGTTTCGGAAAATAAGTATGCGTTGAAATGTCTCATAAAAATTGCGCAAGGAAACGCCTTTCAGGATGATTTAATAAAAATAAAAACCAAGACAGTGTGTTCAGACAAATTGCGACGTCTCAATCCATTTTTGGACTCTGAAAACATATTGCGAGTAGGTGGCAGGATTGACAAATCATTCCTTCCATATGAGACAAAACATCAAATAATATTACCTAAATCTCACCACCTAACTCATCTTATAATTGATAGTATGCACGTACAATACCTACATGCAGGTCCGCAAGCGCTGCAGTACATTCTGCTGCAACGTTTCTGGATACTTGCAGCGCGTGACGTCATCCGTCGCCGAGTGCACCTCTGTGTAAAATGTTTCCGCGCGAAACCACACGCGCCACAGCCCATCATGTCGTCTCTTCCAGCCGACAGGGTCCGCCCTGCTCGTGTCTTTTCTAAAGTTGGAGTAGATTATTGCGGCTTCTTTCACACTCGCGCGAACAAAATACGTAACGCAAAAATTTATAAATCGTACGTGGCCATATTCGTATGCATGGCGACCAAGTGCGTACACTTAGAATTGGTCAGTGACCTTTCGACTGAATCTTTAATTGCTGCCTTGCGACGTTTTGTATCTAGGCGCGGCGTACCGAGTGACATTTTCTCTGATAATGGCACCAATTTTGTCGGTTCAGATACTTACTTGAAAGATCTGTACTCATTTCTTAACGACAAATCAAATCAGAATTTCGTAGCCGAGCACGGAGTTTCTTTGGGAATTTCATGGCATTTCAATCCCGCCTCCGCCAGTCACTTTGGTGGAATTTGGGAAGCCGGTGTGAAAAGTTTCAAACACCATTTACGTCGCGTAGTCGGTACGCAAGTTTTAACTTACGATGAGTTTCATACTTTCATTTGCGAATGCGAGGCCAGTCTGAATAGTCGACCTCTTTGCGTTCTCAGTAGCGAGCCCGAGGTGCTAGCTTTGAGTCCAGCTCATTTCTTGGTGGGTTCTCCACTCACTACCCTCGCGGATACCGACCTAACCGATACCAAGCCTTCACGCCTTACGCGTTGGAGACTGGTGCAGCAGTTTACTCAGCATCTGTGGAGACGCTGGTCCAAGGAGTATCTTCACCAGCTGCAACAGCGCGGAAAGTGGTGGACGTCTCGCGAGGCGCTGACACCCGTGCGCAAGGGTTCCGTAGTTCTCGTTCGCGAAGATAATCTCCCTCCTCTCCAGTGGAAGCTCGCTCGAGTAGATGCTCTACATCCCGGTACAGACGGCGTTACTCGCGCTGTTAGCTTGCGGATGGGCAACAATCTGGTCAAACGACCCGTTGTGAAGGTGTGCCCACTCCCGATTGAATAAATCGTTTATAGCCTATTGGTTATCAAGCACTTTAGACTTTAAGTTCAAAATACGTTATATTTATTTTCGAATATTCATATTCACTATTTAACCACTTTAGAATTAAGTTAACTTTCGTTTCAATTTATAGTTATTTACAAGTTCAGCTTTACCTTTTTCTTTTCATTTACTTTGTTTTCTTTGAAATAACTAGGTTGTTTCAAGGCGGGCTGTATGTTCCGTACGGAAGGTTCAAATCCAACGTGATTGCACAATTTCGATTAGGTACTTTACGTTCAAATGTTTCAAATTCAAATTGCAATTAATCGGTTGAGGTTTGAACTTACTTTTCCCTTTCAAATACGCTCGAAACGGCCCGAAGTCTCAGCGTATTGGTTGCCGCCGAAATTCGGCGTCCATGATTGGTCCATGCATCGTGACCAACGCGTCGCCGTGCCGCGGCCGGCGCGAATCAAACGGCAGTGAGAACTGACTTTCGCGCGCGAGCGAACCGACTTCTGGCCGTCCTGTCGCAGATCCACTAAACCCAAGATCTTTTCTTTGCATCGACTACGTTTATCGAGAACAGTGACCTCAGTGACCTCCAGCCCTTTAAGAGACTGCACCGCACCGCCACCGCTGCCGCCAACCTGAGCCAGTGCGCGGGATGAAAGGTCGTGGAAGGTGTATTCGAAAAGGTTAGTGAGTCAAACCTCCATCATATTGCATACACTACAGTCCACTTACTCTCGTAGAGCTCTGAACAGAGACAGTTAAGGTGGCCCTTCCCGGCGGGACTAACTCATTTACGGGCACGGTACAAAACCATGCTATTGCGCTCTGGGACCTTCTCTGTTTCAAAGAAAAATACAGGCTCCGTGATGAAGAGGATGCAACATGTCCACAAAGCAGACAATGCGCATAGTGTTTGATTTGGTAAGATTTACGAAAATTTTAATTATAAAATGACTTATAGCTCAAAGTAAATCACGACCGCTGTAGTCAAACATCTAACAAAAACTAAATGGATTTTCAATCTTCATGAAACAAGCTAGGTCTGATGACTAATCTTTTTATCATTGAGTAATCTACCTCCAAAGTTATTTTATAAAACGCGCGAAAAATTCCAACTTTCCGACCTTATACCTTAGAAACCAAATACAATTTTTCATTGCTAATGGTCATCAGACATCTAGTTCGATCAAATAAAGCTGTTTTGAGGATAATCTTGGATCTCTGACAAGAAATATGCGCATGATCTTCTTTCCCCGTTTTTATGGGGAGTAAGGTCAGCCCGTAAGCATCAGAAAATTTCGCCTCACATACAAACGTAGTTTACTAATAATTTGAAAACCACTGTTCCAATTTACTTGATATTTGGTATCTTATATAAGCCTCAAATATTTGTGTCTGCATGTCTTTGTTTTTTCGGTAAATGTATTCTGGGTCAAACCACAGAGAAAACCAAATTCGTATGAAGATTTTCTTTTTGCTTTCATTTCATTCGGTTTGGATTTTTAAAAAAAACAAAAGCATGCCGACACAGATATTTGTTACCTGATATTAGATATTAAATATCAATTTAATTGGAATAGCGGTTTCCAAATGATTAGTAAACTACGTTTGTATGGGGAGCATAGCTTACGGGCACCAACTGAGTCCGCGTAAAAACCTGTTATTAAAACATGGCGATCTCCGTAAGCATTGATGCATGCGAGTCAAAATCAAGTTCGCAGCTTGTATATTTCTTATAGCGAATTAATATTTATTTATTTATCCATAATATAACATTACAAGATGTAACATTCTTAACCTACGCAATAAAAATAACCCCAAAATATTGGAGGTTAGAGTCGGGTACATCCTTAGGGTCGATCGAACTGATAGGACAAAACCAATCCACCGTGTTGGTAACCTTGAAGAACCTTCCTTTTATTTCACAGCTCTTTAAACTGGATGGAAAACATGGACAATTTTCATTACCGCTTCGACCATCGTTCCACCAACCTGGGCGGGATTAACCCTATCACCTAGTAAGTAAGGACCTACAGTTTTATGTAGAATCCGAACCACGAACTACAAAATCCTTAGTCGCCGGCTCTTACGAGATGCAAGGCAAGAAATGCAGTGAGCCCAATTATGTATATTCAAGTTTTCTTTTTGGCATCGTTCTCGAAATTAATCAAGCCACTGAGAACATAATTACTTAGAACATACTGGAACTTAGAACATAATTGCACGGTCTGCAAGAGGTCTCCGGAACCCCAAAGTGAATAATTTCCCCACTCGGCCCGACATCCAGTTTTACAAAAGCGTTGGCTCGCTGCTACAGCGAGAAATTACTTCCGCAAATAAGATTAAGGCATTAGGCTGATAGCGAGCTGCATTTTAAGTGAGTTAAGCTGCCTTGGGGGACACCCGGACACTTATTGCTTAAGCTCGGTGGACGAGACATCCGACTTGCCAGGAAGACAATGCTAGGGTTTTTCACATGCTCATTCCGGCATTAATTTGGTGTTGGTTTTGAATAAATAATTATAATATTACTAGCAGCTCGTCCCGGCTTTGCACGGGCATGATATCATTTAAAAAATATTATTTTGACACAATGATACACAAATAAACCCTTTTTACGTAGAGTTCCTACATTGAAATATTTGAAATAAAAAAAACTTAGATATTATTATTAGATGATTATGAGATATTAGAGAAATAATAAATTCAAAGTGCTATAGGGAGAACCGCGGCCTCCGACGCACTATTTATAGGCACGCTCCCGCCGCCCCGGCCGGCCGGTACCGCCGCAAGCGCTACGTCCCGCAATTTTTATATTTGTAATATCTTCGAAAATATATTTATTTAAATCATATGCTGTAACAGGCTATATAGATCTATATTAAATCAACAATGTATTTAAGGTATTTATTGGATAAGGATTAATGCGGTATTGGTTAAAATGACTTCGAAAATTAGCCATTATTCGTCGTAAAAAGTAAATGACAAAAAAAAAATTATTGTGGGATATCCATAAGAGATAGACACATACCATCGCGGAGTTTTCTGTAGACCTTTTCAATGTGTACAATACTTAGTACGTTATTTTGATAAATCTCGTAGGGTTCAGCCTGCGTTTGCAATGTAAGCGGAAAAAATGAAATTTTTTACGACATCACATTGGAAAACTCAAAAATAACAGTTTTCTCCACCATTTAATGGATGTTATTATACATATAAACCTTCCTCTTTAATCACTATATCTATTTAAAAAAAACGCATCAAAATCCGTTGCGTAGTTTTAAAGATTTAAGCGTACATAGGGATATAGGGGCAGAGAAAGCGACTTTGTTTTATACTATGTAGTGAAGCGCATTGACTTAACAGCCATACGATCAAAGTGCAATTGTAGAGAAACAGAAATATATTTTCGAATTTATATCTCCTGTTCGGGCATCTACCCGCGGCTCGGCGTGTGTCGAAGTCCGACGAAATACATTCCGTTTTTCCCTGACTTCTCTTATGGAAATAACGTTTCCGACTAAAAATGTACGTCGCTATTTTTAAGGAATGTGATATGTTTGCATGTATAATGAAACGTGAAGCAAGGACACATTAATTGAAGAAAGAGCCCAGTAAAAATAACTTCTTTACGAATATACTGCAAGGCTGGACCCGAACCAGCAAAACATACCATTCGCGGGTATTGCGTCTTCCAATTAGGCCACCTGCTGCAAACCTATAATATAGAATTCTCCTACAGTTTCTCCTTCTGTAATCAATGTCTTCTACTAACACAGTGCTCAAGACTACACCTACAAACATTTATTTAACGCTTCATCTGCGTTGCGGACATTGACTGCAAAGATTGAGCATTTAAACATATTGACGACGGCGCGTCACCAAAATTGTATTTAACATCAGACGCTAGAGCTAGTCCTAGGTTCACTTAAGGCTGTTCCGACCCATATAAAGTTGTTTGCACATAACGCAAAAAGTATTGCACTTTAAGCCACGAATTAATAATAAAAGTTTAATATAGTCATATGACTTGCAGCGAAAACAATTTCACAATTTCGGGATTATTGGTTTTGTTACAATTTATTTAAATACGATTTTTATTTAACAGCGCCATCTAACGGTGTAAAACTTCTAATCAGCAAATATGTTTTCGCTGCAACTACTATGGCTATATTTAATATTTTTGACGAATTCGTGCCTTAAAGTGCAATACTTTTTGCGTTCTGTGTAAAAAAAAACATTGTATGGGTCGGAACATCCTTAAGTAAACATACTTTTTCGTACTCTTTCCAAGGAATGCGATGTGTATAATCGATCTTTAAGCAAAGACATATTAATTTAAGAAAGAGCTCTGTAAAAAGAACTACTTTATGGATATACTGCAAGGCTGGATCCGAACCAGCAAAGGGTATTGCGTCTTTACATTTCGCCACCTGCCACCCATAATTTGCCACGTGGCCTTTATGTCGACCAGCAAACAACACACAACCTTGTCGTGCTTGCTTTTCTTCTGCTAGTACATGCCTAGCCACCGGTTCTACAACTCGATCTGTCACAAACCGTCAGACCGAAATAAACCAAGATATCTGTGATGTTTCTGACGACATGTTTTTTCAGCAGGCAGGCAAAGGACCGTTTCCAAAATTGTTAAAAGGATATTAAAGTATATTCACCTGCCTTAAAATAACAGTTAAAATAAACGCTGTCCAAATACCATTAAAAGAAACATTCTGGATGCAAAATATGTATATCATAATGTGCCCCAATGTTAGCATATTCAAACAATAAAGTTTTTCGGCAATGATGTATCAAAGTTGACAAGAGTGATCAATTTCACTGAGAGTCGCGTATTTTTAAGGATAGTTTGAAAATCTGTCTTACAGGAAGCGCCAACATCCATTCATCACTGTCTCGCGTCTGTTGGGAGAGTCATAATGAAGTTTATTTACGAAATTCTCTCCCTTTCTCAGACAGGACACAAAAATGAGACAGATTTGTCTTCTTAACTCGACTTTAAAGGTTTCTTTCACTTGAAAACAAAACGGAAGTCAGGGAAGAAAGTTTTTCAGAAACATTCAGCCACTACATGACAAAATAGTCTTTAGTATGGATTTGATAATACAAAATTATGACATAATTCCGCCATTAAATTATATAAAAAAATGTCCAGGTAAATACAAGCCGACTCTAGTGTCCGAAATCAAATTGACTTTGTTGATGACATGTACCTAGTCCAAAGGCCGCAGGTTCGTCTCCGCCTTCAGACGAATGTTCATAATGAAACTTTTTTAGTTTTTATTGATTGCTTCTCGTTTTTGATATTTGTCCAATTTATTTTAAAACTGTTCACTGAGATAGCACTTATCACTTCTTCTGGCAATTTATTCCAAGTGTCAACCATACTGTTAGATAGGAAGTGCTTTCTCGGGCTTGAAGTAGTAGAAATTAAAAGATAGTCTTCCGTAAAAACTTTCGATTTAGTCCTCGAGCGGAACCGGGTACCGAATATTTATTCCTCGAGCGGAACCGGATACCGAATATTTAGTCCTCGAGCGGAGCCGGGTACCGAATATTTAGTCCTCGAGCGGAACCGGGTACCTAATATTTAGTCCTCGTGCGGAACCGGGTACCGAATATTTAGTCCTCGAGCGGAGCAGGGTACCGAAGATTTAAAAAAGAGTCATGCAAATAAATATTTCAAAACCATTTCATTCTTTCAAGAATTATTTAGACTGCTTTATTTCTAAATAAAAGGTCACCTGAAATCAAGTTGAAGAAGTTTCTGTTATTCTTTGTTTGTTAATTAAACCACGAATAGGTTCATTTCAATACGTTATCGACAGACGTATTGTAAGGAACAAATGAATTAAAGTTTTTCGTAATTTGAATTGGATAGTATCCTTGGAATTACTTTCAATGCAATGGTTTGTTCATTTGCTTTAAAAACCATTTGTATTGATTCTTTATAAAAGCACACATGCATTTTTCTATCTTTAGTCAAATAAAAAAAATTACTTTGCAGGTTATAATCACACTTTTGCTAGCTTTTGAGAAATAGGTGCAAAACTGACTTTTTGTATATTACTTATTGTGCATAGAAAATATGTTCCTAATATTCTTTAATGAGGTTTGTTTCTCCCAATTTCTATTTCTACTTTACTGATGCGGCTAGTAGTGCAGGGTGCGGGGCCTAGGCTTTCATTTGAGAAGTCTTGGGTTCAATATCGTCTTGTGCATGCATTACTATCTCTCTCCTTTCAAGTTGGATAATTAAATTTCGTCACGAATGCGAGTTTGGTCCATGCTTAGAAACTTATATTTTCGGTTAAACCATGTAAATAAGCAATGTAACCGAAAGCTAACTATCTGATTTCACGTAGCTGAAGGTGGTGAAATAAGAGGTAAGTGAAAGAGTTAAGGCCGCCTGGATTGGGACAATTGCATTAAATGAAATATGGTCGTCTTTTACACCTAGTACAATGAAGCCGTGCTTATATAGAATAGACACTGGCATGGCTCCTGTCTCCATCTGACATTCGGTGTGTTGTACTAATATCATGACAAACGGTGTAGGCAATAGCCATCCATGTCCAGTTACATTAAACATCTGCACTTTTAGGTTTCAAATATATTTAAAAAAAAAACGGCCAAGTGCGAGCCGGTCTCGCACACGATGGGTACCGTACCATTGTACAAGACTTAACACAAAACAATCACGTATTTTGTATGGGGCCCCTTACTGTATATTATTCTTTAATTTTACATATTTGTTGTTATAGCGGAAAAATAAAAACACACTCTTTGGAAATTTCAGCTGCCTACCTATTACGGTTCATGAGATACAGCTCTGTGACCGACGAACGAACGGACAGCGGAGTAATAGGGTTCCGTTGGCACCCTTTGGGTACGGAACCTTCATAAAAATGCTTAATGTATTACCTACACTGATTAAAGATTCGGAAAATGAATTAATCTAAATTAACATATAAACCAAGCTTTCCGAAATTGATTAGTCTAAAGATTCTGAAAAAAATAAAATGAAAACTTTGTGAGAAGAGAAAAGAAAACGGCCTTTGATGAAGGCGAAACAATTCCCACCTTTTTGTAATTCACTATTGTCAGAATCTTCGATGCGCGCTTGGTTCCGAATTGGAAATGCTGACGGCGGCCGCAGGCTTCACCCAACGGGCGGGGATACATGAAGGTATATTTTATGGGAAGTGTTATTTTTTCACATACATATAACAATAAGTACGAGTCGGACTCGCACACGAAGGGACCCGTACCATCGTACAAGATTTAATACAAAAAACAGGTTTTTTGTATGGGGGCCCCCTTTAATTTTCTTTTTTAATTTTTCCTATTTGTTGTTACAGCGGCAAAATAAATACAAACTCTGTGAAATTTTCAGCTGCCTACCAGTTTCATGAGACAGACGGACGGACCGACGGACAGCGGAGGCTTAGTAATAGGGTTTAGTAGTAGGGTTGGAACCCTTTGAGTACGGAACCCTAAAACGCTAATCTTAGAAGATTGAGAGATCTGTGGGTGTCAGAACTCAGGGGTCGGTGTATGTCGGTGTCTAAAACGCTAATCTAAGAAGTAAGAAGAGGTCTGCTTGACCTGTGGGTAGGGTTAAATAATAAAGTTAATTCTAATAAAAAATATGGAGTTTATTTTTTGTACTTTCTTTATGGGACTAGACCAACCAACCTCGGGTAAAACCCCGATTTTGAGTAGCCAAAGTTCAAAGACCAGCGGTTCCCAAAGTGCACGCCGCGGCGATTTGGGGAGCCACTGCTCAGGGGCAAAAGGCATCAATCAGGGGCCATATCTTAGGGGAGCATTTAGAGCTTTAATCAGATTTGAACTTCGCACAAACAGGCATTTCATTTCATTTATTTCTACATTTGGTAGTCAAACTACACTTAAATTCGTCACAAACGAGATCCGCGGATTCGATCAACTCAGCAGTAAAGAAGAACCCGCCAAGAAATTCTACGGGTTTACATATTTTTTCCGTCCATTGTAACATTTGCATCGAAGTGTAAACACACTCCTCTACAAAATCTTTTCATAAAATATTTATTGAATGCGATAATCTTTATAAAACACGGCCATTGAAATGATGAATGAAAAAAATAATGCTAGTGGTAAGGAACGTTTATCTCTGTAATACAATTCTAAAGCTTATAATGGCTATTTTAGGTATTTCCTTTCATATTTTTTTATTCAGCTTCTGGTATTTAGTAAAATTAGATTAACTCATGTCACAATTTGATTGTTCCGCGGATTCCATCAACTAAGTGAAGAAGAACCCGCATAGAAACTTCACTGGTCTATAAGTTTTGATTCTTTAATTTTTTGTACCACATTAATGGCATAATACACTTTTTAATGAGTACCTAAATGCTACTGCCAGTCTTAAATATTTGGTATAAGCTGCGATAGAAAATGCAATCTTTTGTACAAGAAGATGAACACACGCACGCCTCTTCACTTTCTGCAAAACTGGTTGATATTTAACAAACCGAAGTTTGTCTGAATGTTTGTCAGGGTATTTCTAAGAATTTTCATTCAGCCGTCAAGTAAAACACCTCCGTTTCGAGAAGCTCGACATTTATGTAAAGAAGAAATTCACTATACTTCTGGGCTCGTATACCCTCCATGGTGCGGATGAAGAAATATCAAACAATAATAATGTTAACAAAGGCTTCCATGAGCCGTGTAGCCGAGCTGAAGACAGAGGGGAACAATACTGTAATTTGACAGAGCGCGCTTAGAAGAGTAATGAATGAATAGCTGGATCGGTTCGAAGTAAACTATAGACTGTATACAGAGTGTCCTAACGGCCATGGAGGTGAAGAAATTACGTTCTCTATGGTAACGGGCTGTACATTAAATTTGGGAAATGCTTATGGGGATTGAAACAAACAAAAAAGTTTCAAACCTTTTTGCTGAATGTCCTCTAAGTAAAAAGTTAGACTTTCCATACAAATTAATTCAATAGTTTAGTTTAAAAAAAAAATTAAACAAAAAAAAATAACCGACTTCAAAGAAAAAGCACTAAAAAGTAAAAAAATAATTGCCATTTTTGTAGTTACGATTTTTGTTATTTTTTGAGTCGGCGTCAGCCGGGCACGCGCTGCGCCAATCAAGAGATCCTTGGCGACCTTGGCTGACACCGACTCAAACAATAACAAAAATCGTAACTACAAAAATGGCAATATTTTTTTTTATTTTTAGTGCTTTTTCTTTGAAGTCGGTTATTTTTTTTGTTAATTTTTTTTTACTTGTTTATTTTTAGTGAATCTGAAGTACACTTACTAATTTGTACACGTCTTTTCCAATAAAAAAAGAATCACCGAAATCGGTTGGCGTTATATTGAGTTATTCGTCCATTTGTCGTGCACATCTTAATACAAATTTAAGACTTACATGATTTTCTCATGGATATCATTGTCAGAACTTAACCAAATTAAAATGGGACTACTTGGGAAGCACTAGCTTTCATTTAAAAAATAATCATCAAAATTGGTTCACCCAGGCAAAAATTATGAGGTAATAAACATAAAAAAAAAAAAACATACCGACGAATTGATAACCTCCTCCTTTTTTGAAGTCGGTTAAAAATAATCTAATGTTCCGTTAGAACGTGGGAACGTTGTGTGTACTTGGACGTGGATGGCCAATATCACACCTACATACTGTCATAACATTAGGTTGACACGCCACGTGGGTTGTAGGTTCCATGCCAAGAGCTTCCTTATGCACATTCATTACTTCGCTTCATTATGTTACAACGTCGCGTCATATAACTCTAGACGAAAACATAAATTTTAAAAATGTTTTTCTCGGTAACTAGACGCATTAGAGAAAATAATACTACGTTTTTTGTCTCGGAAAAACATGAGGAATATACTGGCGATTAATGAACTGGCCCACTGCATATATACAATGAATTTGTAGATCTTCTCTTATAGTAATCATAATAATAATTACAAGAGAATGAATCGGTATAGTGCTGCGAAGTTAACGGAGAATTATGATTTAATAATAATTAGGAATATAATTACACATGCTTTGCGTATACATGATGAAACTGTATGATGAAACACAGATTACCAGAGGCATATTCAGATACAAGTGAGTTCGAGTTCGGTGCTAAATATCAACTCACTTTTATAAATAGGTCCTGTTTCCGCACTTCTTTAACGTCATTTTAGTTTGGTAAAAATCTAGTTTTTCAACTACTTTTATACTATTTATTTTGTTTTAGCTATTTACTCCCGAACTCGAACTCACTTTTACCAGACACTTCTACCCCAGAGCATGTTTCAATCATATTAATGGTGATGAGGTATTTAATTAATAATAATAATAATAACGTTTATTGCACGATAAAGTGTACAAAAGGTAGAGCTTAATGCCTAATGTCATTTTCTACCAGCCTACCTTACAATTACCTTACTTGACAATATTGAGAACCGAAAAGGGTAGGCGCAAATAACAAGAGAAAAAAAAAACAGAACAACTATACAACACATAAGATTTTTTAATTATGCCAGGTGTTAGCTGTAATTATCTGCAGGATAGTAAAACAAAAACAAAAAACTATACCGTACATTACAATATTTACATAATCACATATTAAAGAGAACTTTTTCATTTGTCACCCATACGGAGCAGGCAAAATACATTAGATCAGATGTGATTTTTAAAATTTATATCTATAGTTTCCCGTTTTCAGGAAAACTGAAATATATCAATTATGTTATGATTAGATATGTACAAACGAACTACGCTTGTTTCATAGCGAAACATTCAAGTTGACACTGCTTTTTTCGCTCATACAAGAATGGACATTCTCCTCTGACTGACGGTTCGCCGCCTTATTGTACACTAACAGTTCCGAATCTCATAGCAATTTCCGAACACGGTGGCAAACCAGGAGTTCGATATCGTAATCGCAGCCCCAGCGAAACGGGGCTGGGAGGGGCTGGGAGGGGCTCGTGTAAAATTGCACATTTCCACCTGACGTTATCTCGCATAGATCGTATTTCCGGACAGAATCCAGACTGCGAGCGACATTTATATTCATAGTGCGTCCGACGAGATTGGCCGATTAAAGAGTTTCTGTTTTTATGGTTCCGTACCGAAAGATGTGCGAAACGGAATCTTATTACTATGCCTCCTCTGTCCGTCTGTCCGACCATCCGTCCGTCCGTCTGTCACAGGGCTGTATCACATGAACCGTAATAAGTAGACAACTGAAATTATCACAGTGTAGTTATTTCTATTGCCGTGACAACAAAAAAAGTAAAAACAAAAATCAAAGAGTGATTTCAAGAAACGTGAATTCTTTAGGTCAACGGGGTGTTTAACTTTAAATAAAGCTGCAGTATCCGGCTGCGCTCGGGTGCAGCTCGCTTTTAGTTAGCTTGCATCGTTGTTGAATTATTTTGTAGATAGCAAGCTTGATCAGTTTCTCACGTCTCTGTGCATTGCCTAAGTGCCTTTTTGTAGACGATGTTTGATGTCTTGGGCCAGCCTCGGTAGACCAGTGGCGTGGCGCCTTGAGATTTGAACAGAGAAGCTAGGTAAAGGAACTCTGAGCGCGACTGGGTTCTCAACTGTTGATGAGGGTGGCCTTAGTTTGGATTCCACGTAAAACTGTAGGGTCCCTTCCTTACCCACTAGGTAAAAAAGTTAATCCCGCCCAGGTTGGTACCATCGAATTGAATGAACGATCGTCGAAGCGGAAATGAACATTATCCGCGACCAACGCGCCAATTCACAACAGCCGCACTCGTTAACGTGAATAAATACGATGACACGGTTGCGATAGCTCAACGCCAGACGATTTATATGTGATGGCTAATTTCAGCCCCCTTACCCCTCCAAAGTCACACTTCACCTACCTTGGTCCCCTACCTACATACCTACCTTGTCTACCCCTGTCCGTCCCTCCGGCTGACTTTTCAATCACTTTAGAACATTGATTCCTTTTTCATATACTGATCCTTGCACACAAGATAATTGCATTGATAAATCCTGTAAATTTAAAATATAACGTTAGAAAGTGTTATACATGCATGAAATTCTCTAAATATTTTAAATTTCATCAAAATTTCTACAAGATTTTATACTTAAAAAATATCTTAAACAACGAACTAAATGCCCTATTCTGAACTATTTTTACCTTCTTAATAAACCTTTAGTATGACCAACATTTGGCACTACTCTGGCTTATCTTATACCGCTGTAATATTTATTCTATACTTATTAATGAGTTGACTAGTTAACGAGTTCAGGTTAGAAATTAAAGTTTTTTTTCCAGGATACTTTCAATGTTTTGGTTATTCCGAATATATATTTGACTTTCCGGTTTGAAATTATGCGGACGTGTCCTTATGTCACCATGATTTACTTATTCCACCATATGAATATCCCCAAGTTGACTCTATGTCGTCTGGTGTGCAGATTTTCTGAGAAGACTCCAACACGTAAAAGTACCATGTAAGTTTTTGCTTTTATCTAAACAGTTGTATTCATATTTTCACTGTGTTTGACTTATTAACAGTGTTCAGCTTACTTATTTCGCTCAACGTTTCGTCCACCACGCTGTGGACATCATCAGGATTCGCGACGAGACCTGGAGGACCTCTAATGCATGGTTCAGTCAGATGACAACAACGGGACGCCGGCTGCGCAGATTTGTGGGTAGTTTAAAATGCATATGAGGGTAGTGGCACAGAATTCCGTCCGGCACTGAAGTCATACATGCAGTGTCGGCAGCTGAACTCTTGTATTGCCATATTTCGCCAGTAACGGACACCAAGCCACTGACAGCTTCATACTATAGTCTCTGTTAAAGTTGGGATGCTTTGTAATTTTTATAGATAATAGATAGCTTGGTTCGAGCGATTTATGGTTTTTAAGCGAATCGTTGATTAAACGGTTTTTTCGTTTTCGCTTAGCGTTCTTTCTGACTTTTTACGTTTGGCTCCAAAGGCTCGTAGCGTAATGTTAAATGGCTTATAACCTAGGAATGTGACATGCATGTATGTATAATCGACCGTGACGCAAGGACACATTAATTGAAAAAAATTAGCGTTAAATAAATGTATGTAGGTATAATCTTAAATATTGTGTGAGTAGGAGTCATTGATTACGGGAAGAGGGACTGTAGGAGAATTCAAAATTATGGGTATACAGAAGGTGGCGAAGTTGGTTAGACGCAATACCCGCGAATGGTATGTTTTGCTGGTTCGGGTCCAGTACATTCGTAAAGTAGTTCTTTTTACAGGGATCTTTCTTTAACTAATGTGTCCTTGCTTCACGGTCGATTACACATACATACATGTCACATTCCTTGGAATAAGCGACGTACATGCTTCGTACGAAAAGGTATATTTACTTAAACTTATAACCTTTCTTAAGGTTTGGACTATCAAATAAAAACATTTTTTCAAATTAAACCGTTAGTTCCAAGGATTAGTGCGTTTAAACAAAAAACAACCAGTTCCCTGTTGACCGCCGCCGGCACGGGTGCTCGCCTGATGATGGACCAGATGTTTGGTTCGAAACGTCGTGAAATATTATCGACACACCGTGAGTAAGCCGTTTTTCACAAACCTTAAAATGAACAAACAAACTCTTCGACTTATTTAAATAAGTATAGATCGAAATCTATTCACAATTATGGGAACTTCAACACCTATCTATCAACATGTGCAAATGACCTAGAAGAAATTGTCGCCGGCTCCTTAAGGCTGTTGCGACCCATATAAAGTTGTTTGCACACATAACGCAAAAAGTATTGCACTTTAAGCCACGAGTTAATAATAAAAGCTTAATATAGACATATTACTTGCAGCGAAAACAATTTCACAATTTCAGGATTATTGGTTTTGTTACAATGTATTTAAATACAAATTTTATTTAACAGCGCCATCTAACGGTGTAAAACTTCTAATCGGCAATTACAACGAAACCATTAAACCTGAAATTGTGAATATGTTTTCGCTGCAACTACTATGGCTATATTTAATATTTTTGACGAATTCGTGCCTTAAAGTGCAATACTTTTTGCGTTCTGTGTAAAAAAAAACATTGTATGGGTCGGAACATCCTTAACCAAAAGTTGTCTGCGCGAATTCATGCCTGATAATTTAAGACACGATCCCCCTGAACGCTGAAAGGAAACGGAGGGACCTCATGAATACAGGCCGATCCGGCGTCATGCAAATTGGATGTCACGGCCGCAGTGGCAACTTCTCCCACAACGATCCTTATGAAAGTGAAGTCTGAAAAAAACTCCGAAAATTGATTTTTTGGGGTCCATTTGCGTAACACATTTCAATTTGCATACGAAAATAAACTGTAACGTACGCGCTTTTAGCCCCAGCCGAAGCGGAATTAATATTTTCTTTTTCGGATTCATTGTCGCGATGTTTGATGGATGGGACGATGAGTCAACTTGCCGCGGTTGGCTCGGGTACTATGAACACAATACAAAAATAATTTTCAATTTCAATTTCCTTTATTTTAACTTCTGGTAGCTCAACTAAATATGTACAACAGGCCTTTTTCGCCACATATTAAGGGCATTTCTTGCCAGCTTGCAATCAATTCCAGTACAAGATAATCCGAACTTTAGTAATAAAGGCCCTTTAAGTGTCAGTCAGTGATAAATATGTCGATTTTTAGACGACTGTATTAATGAAATTTGCTGATTTTTTTTTTCTTTATTAAGGTTCGCCAACGGGGAAATACACATACAATTTACAAAAGGAGATGTGTGACAAAAATATAGCGTTCGTGCACACCCCACAAGTGGCGAACACAGCATGCGTAATACTGACAGAATGATAACTTAACCTAACATATTTAACAAAACAAAACAGCATTTTATTAAAAATGAAAATGTTAAACAAAAGAAAAGTTCTGAACCAAAAAGAATATTATTTTTAAAAAAATATATGGGCACACTTACTAACTACACTTTTTGTATATATCGTCGGCCTAGTGCAAGAAGTCACTAAGTACCCGAATCCTAGTTTCGAGTTATGAATTTTAAAAGTTTTTTTCCAGTTGAGTTGAAATATCTTTTCTGATTTTGGGAAATGTGAAAGTTAAAAAATATGTACATTTGCAATGAATTTATTTTCATTAATATCAAGGTTTACAAAAAAAAATTTTTCTTCCAAACATACAAAAAAAAAATCAAAACTCCTTTAATTACTTCTAATAAATCGAGTGATACTGAGAAATTTTACTTAATGATATTGCAATGATGCACGACTAACATTCAAATTACAATTTATTTTGCAATTCCTCATTTTCAAAATGGCGATGTACCTAATTCTTAGATAATATGATTTTATTTCCCAGCTATAATAATTGAAAAAATAAGAAAAAATCACAAAATTACATTTGCATCAAATCTTAATGAAACTAAATGCAACCAAGGAGTGAGCAACATTTTAGTAAGTAGATGTCACAACATTTTATTTAACTAACGTAGGCAAGTGGATTCCATCTTTTTAAAATTAATATGTAAACAGTTTGTAAAGGCACAGCAACACCAAGTAATTTTTGGGCAGTAAAATGGGGCGTAAGTTATAGCAGACAGTAATCGAAGATCTACTCGCATTGTAGTTTATTTTTCAGGTTCCTCTTCTACAGAACTTTCATCCACATCGGATTCAGGTAAGTAATCTTTTCCTGCAGCATCAGGCAAACTTTCATACCAAGGGTGTAGTTCGCTTGGAATGACATTATTTGTGCACATTTTTAATAAGTCTTTTTTCTTACTCTTTGTAATGGGAAGAGGTTTTTTGTAAGCTTTTTTAATTACAAATGTTTTGTAGTCGAACTCCTGCGCAGGTTCTTCTTGCACCTTTAGCCGTCTTCTTAGATTGGGTTTTTGGTGGTCCAAAGAATTCTTCCTTAAGCGTTGCTCTTCTTCAGAGATATTAACTTTCAAGGTTTTGTATTCACTTTCGTAATCATAACGATATAACACGATATTAGGCTTTTGTTTCTCAAAGCGCAAGCACTTTATTTGAAGCCAATGAACTGTTTGACCATCAGTGTTCACAGATCGATTCAACATTATATGGGAAGCCAGGTCTTTTAAATCCAATATGTCTGAATATTTTAATTCAATAACTTCGTAGGGATTTTTCGCAGTACGATTTTTCTTGTCCAGTGTCTTTCGATTAGACCTCGCGAGTTTTACAACGTTGATCCAATCAATCATGGAATATATTGGGAAACTCTTTTGTTGAGCTTCAATTGCGCTGTGAATGCTGTCAACTTCCATGTGGCTGTGCCCTGACTCTAAATACTTTTGCTCTATTGCTTCTAGGTGAGTGGTTTGTACCAAGTACAGCATCAAATATGTCAAATATTGATTTCTATTTTGTCCTGAACACGTGTCAGAAAAGATTGATACCTCCGTCACTGTGTCCGGTAAAGTCTTCAGCCAATTTTGTACTGCAGTTCCTATTTCGTTGCTACCTTTCATGCCATTTATTTCGGTCCACATAATACAATAAGCATTGTTAGGCAATCGTGCTTCATATATTGAAGCATTGTAAACACATTTAATGACTTTTTGTAAAATTATTAACATCGAAAGTCTGTGATCGGAATAATTATAAAATCACTAAAGTATTTTAATGAATTTATGGTAAACAGTTGAAACTACCAGTGGCATGGAATTATATTTCAGAAGAACTCATGTAATGATTTAATGAATTCTGTTTTGTTTTAAAATTGGTTTTCATTCAAATAATGACTTTCACACGTCTGCTATTTCTAAAAATAACGTCCTCTAAGCTTTGATGACTTCTTGAGCTGATAGAGCAAGAAAAAATAGGTACTTAGTGATAAATAACTCAATTTCGGTAAAAACGTCACTTAGTGACTTCTTGCACTAGGCCGACGATATTAACTTATAAATAGGTACTGCTAACTTTTTTAATGATTTGTGGGGAGTCTGCAAAAATATCAAAAAAATTACGCCAAATGTTGCATTCATTGAACATTCTAACAACTGTAGATTCAATCAATAAACCTATTTATTTGTGTTTATGTCCAATATATTAAATTTATTGAGAAGATAATGAGGTTTCATACAATGGCTCGTAGCTCTCAGTTAATTTCAGTTGATTTAAATCAGGCACGAACCACTTATGTAACTCGATCGCCTCATTATCCTCTTAAGGGGTCAAAAGTGGCTACAAATGGTTCGTGCAATATAACACAGGGCTGTTTAGATGATATATTGACTGTATTATGCATGACTAGATGCATTATTATTGTTTTATCTAAAATCAACGGGTTCGATTCCTGTTTATAATTTTCCTGAGCGCAGAATTCCAAGAATAGGCCTACGAGAGTGATGTGGTGCAGGCGGCAAATCCAAGTTTATCTGACATTACTGAAGCCAGTATCATATTTGGCGATACATCAACTGCTGACGGTCTAATTTGCATATCATTATTCATGTATCTATTCGACCGATGACGTCAACGCCTAATGACGTCACATAGCTTACGCCCGTGTGTCACTTGATTTATGGCCGCAGTGTGTTTATACAGGAGCATAAGGAGTAATTCAGTATCTATTTCAGTTCATAACGAATGGCTATACGGAATTGTGAATGATATACTGAAGCGAAATAGCAAATCTATTCTTCTAGCCGGTTCAACCATAGTCAGCCTCAGTGGCCCAGTGGCGCGACACTTCGGCGATTGTTCTCCGAAGTTAAGCAACGCTGGGTCCGGTCTGGTCTTGAATGGGTGACCATTCGACCGTTGAGAGAGGCTGGCCGTGGTTCGGATTCCACGTTAAACTGTAGGTCCCCTTCCTTACTTACTAGGTGGTAGGGTTTATCCCGCCCGGGTTGGTACCATCGCATTGGATTGCCGAAGCGGCAATGAAAATTGTCCGTGTTTTCCATCCAGTTCAATGTAGCCGTGCAATATAAGGAAGGTCCTGGCATGGCACCTAGTTCCCATGTGGTGTGTTGGGCTAATACCATGACAGAAGGTGTGGTATTAGCCATCCATGTCCAGTCACATAAAAAAAAAGTTATCCCGGGCGGGCTTAACCCTACAACCTAGTAGGGGAAGCGGACCTACAGTTTTACATGGGTTCCGAACCATGGAATAGCTTACATGTGTAACGAAATGCACTTATCTAACTCAGAAAGAGAAATAAAGTGGTGCATGACCGCGGCGCGGATTCGAACCAATAACCTGTCGCATGAAAGCCAAGTCTTCTAGCCCCTATATCACGAGCTCTATGTCTTTACGATTTTAGTGGTTCAGTCGTTAGATGTCTGTAAAACGGACAAAAAGACAGAGACCATCCAAAGTTGTAAACTAGTTTGTAAATGCCAAAGAAAAGAAGACATATCCGGGGAAATGTCTTAACGGTTCTTCTTCGCCAGAGGTAATCGTACCGAAAGAATTAGAAAAAAAAAATTACGAAAATAATGTTTTATAAGCTGTAGTTTTTCTTTGTTTGTTAAATAGATAGTCATAAATTAAGCATGCAGTGTTCACAACGTAGTAGGGTGTACATTGCTGTATTAATATAAGTTTATTTTTTATTATAGTGTCTATAATGTTTAACCCTGTAAACCAATAAATAAATAAATAAATAAATAAATAAAATACATCTAACGAAGGGAATAAGAAATTGAACCTGAAACTGGAACTAACAAAAGGCCTCCAAAAAGCACTCAAAAAACAAAAGGATTTCACTATTATCTCCAGTTCTTCCCATCACTCACGAGGCATTAAATTATTACTCCGGCCCGCATTAAATCTTTGTACATTCCATTTTTTTTTTCTTCCAGGGACATATTTCCACATAAAATAAATCATACCGCACGTCTTATTTATTGCTCTTAAGGCCCCACATTCGGAATCTGCGTGATTTATCTGGTCCCTATATTTTATGTCGCGCGGTGAGCAGTGCCGTATTCGACGCACGTCCTCGCCGCATTATGCACCGCCGACAAAATGGACGCCGCTTATCAAGATGGCGGCGTATTTTTTTATGAAAATTAGTTTTGAACTCCCGCACGCGTGGTTGGAAGGATTTGGGCAAAAGTGATAAAGGCTTAATACGTTACTGGAAGAGGTTAATGTAAAATTTATCGTAGTCAATTGTACTTCATATTTTGCTGTGGATCTTTAATGATGCTTACCTTTTGCGGTAAATATAAAATCTCATATGGTTTAACATTCATAACGATTCGAGAAACTATTTTGTACAGTTTTTCAGATTTCATTTGATTATAAACACAATAGGTCAAGGCCGAGACCTTCCAGAGATATGACAAAATATTATTAGCACTTCACACCAAGAGATAGCATAATTTTCATGTCACAAAAAGGCAGATTTCGATGAGACCTTTACTCACCTGAGACCTGGTACTCAAATACCAGCTCGATGGGTGTATGACTAGAAATTCAAGAGATAATACGAAACACAAAACGTGACCTTTTAATTCGAATACCGACATGATGTGCCAGAGCTAGAAATTACAAAGAGATTACACGATATATTTCAACATGTCATGTGGGTAGATCTCAAAAAGATCTTTCATGTGAGTCGTCCCAGACCCATCACGGCGGTGGAAGTTCCAGAGATATGACAAAAGCCATGGCAAGAGATGCAGTGGGAGTATTCCATACATACATATCACTCATCAGCACGTATCAAAGAACTTAAACTTTCAAAGAACTTTTTGTTCACATTAAAAGACATTATTACAATTTCCGGTATATTCCAAAATGGTGGCCACTTTTATCAATTTCGGAGCGTTGGCACTTCCGTTTGTAATCCGATATCGATATCCATCTAATAAAAAACAAAGCTTTTATGCTTTGCTTCAATAATACTTTTATCGCCATTATGTTGCTATTTTTCCCCAATATAATTGGTTACTATTTTACTTACTAGTTTTTTTCATTACACCCAGAATGTTAATCTTAGATCTTTGTCGTATATTTGGTGTGCCTGTATGCTAATAAAGTCATTCTACGTATGCCCATTTAATTTACTGTAAATATTTTGACTTGGATGATAAATTATAAGGAAAATATTGTACTATTTAATTAGCTTCGAACACATGACGCAAGACGAATCTAAAAAAAATAAAACCTCCAGGGGCCCCGCTATGAGAATGGCAGGCTTCGTGAGCAACCCTCCGAATGATTCTATGCAAATGGCGGACCCCAGCGCGTTGCGAGCTGTCACTCCGCGTTACCCAGCCCTCGCGTCGTCGCGTTCACGTCCTAACTACATAATTCAGTGGACAAACATCTTGCATATTTAAAGAATCCTTCACGCTTCGTTCAACCTGCGGCTCGTGCTAGTGTTGAAATTCAAGATGGCAGACGTACAACGGAAGATACTCTAGGGAAGTCTTGCGACACGGCTTTGTGTGCATTGTATGCAAGACGAGATCGGATACGCTCTCTAGTTCACAAACTTTATAATAGTTTATTTGAGACACAATAATTATTGTGTTTTAGTTACCTATAATTCATACATAATTGTTGTATTCAGTATAAGGGTCTGAAGATGATTGGTTGATATCACACCTATTGTGGAAGCCGAAGAGCTCGCAGCCGAAGAGACGACGACCGGTTGGAGTAACCGTGTTCTACACTGGCGGCCGCGGACAGGAAAACGGAGTGTGGGAAGACCACCCGCCAGGTGGGAAGACGACATCGGTGCGTCGGGGAAAAGTAAATGTAAATGGTTCCGTACCGCCTAGGGCCGGGTGGACTGGAGAAACATTGAAGAGGCGTATGTCCAGCAGTGGACGCAAACACGCTGACTGACTGTGGAAAATCACACCGCGCGTATGAATGTGTTTTACCGCCAAAATCGTCCTTGCTTACTTACTGCCGAAAGAGCTTAATTGATACCTTTAACTTTTACCTTCCATCAGGATCTTTCCTTTGCAGAGATGATTGAAGCGAGACTTGGATCTGGAAGAAAAGGCACGAATGTACATAGAATAAATGGTGTACAAATGCGTTCCCTGAGTAAAGCTAGTGTAGCGAGTTTGCCGGCTAGGTTCTGTTATAAATAGGTTAGAAAGCAGTGTCAACTGAAAATATAGTAATGAGAATTGAGAAGAGTATTTTGAGAAAGTTTGGACATGTATTGTGGATGAGTAAAAGAAGAATGACGAAACTGATTTACAACGCGGAAGTGAGTGAAACTGCCGTGCAAGGGTGGTTTAGGAGAACGTACGATGACCAGATTGACGAACTTCGTAAAGGTGAAGATGTATGTCTGTAGAGGACGCGAAAGAAGTGTGCTGTGATCGTACTCTGCCTACCCTTCCGGGGAAACGGTGTGATGGTATGTATGTATGAAACTTATTTACAATCATGCAAAAAGAAATATCAAAACGAAAACAATAAAGAACTTTTTTAGGCTTCATATTATCATAGTTCTAATTTGGATTATCAAGTCGACCTAAAAAATTTGTTAAGAGTAACCAATATAAATCGAACATAAATTTCTTAAAAGGGTACATTTCAAAAAAAGCACATGAAAAGACCATGAGAGCACAACACAATATTGTGTATTTGAGATGGATTGGCCCAAAGAAGTTTATGGGATCTTGCAGGTTTCGTAGTGCTGTATCGCAATCAAGCTCGCAACTGCAACACTCTTAGTATTCTGTGTTTGAGGACTCTCTAAATGCTAATTTACTCTACTGTATTCAAACTATTGTGCACGCGATGCGAAATATGCAGAGATGTTTTGCTTGTATTTAATGCTTACGACATTACCGTTTTCATATAAACAGGTTTAACAGCGAATTTAATTTTTTAAAAGATACAGTAAGCATTTGTTTCGGGACATTCATTTGAAACGGTAATAAGTTCACGAGAGAAAAGAATAGTATTAAAAGTAAACGTGCAAATGTTTCTCGATTTTTTCTTGGTGCCCCTGGAGTAGTGCATCGCTTCAAGGCCCTTTAGACTAGGAGGTGGCGACAAAAATGGTAACGATAACGTAAATGGCTGAAACTGGGATCACAGGATAAAGACCAACCCTCTGAAGCTAAATGTGTCAGTCTGCCTGTACCAAGTGGTTGCGTTACGTAGATAAGGCGCCTGAAAAAGTAGTTATGGTGACAAAAAATATATATGATAAGGTAAATGGCTGCAAATAACGAAGCATGAAAGTATCAATACATACTTGCTTAGCAATACCAAAACTAAACAAAATGTTGGTTGCATTTCGTAGTTATAGGCGATTTAGGTTACAGATACAACTTAAGGTATAGTTAAGATTTTAATTAAAAAACCGACTGTTTATTGTTGTATAATTAATAGGTATCAATGTTTCTAGACAATCAGTATATTCATCAGCAGGTACATACCAACATATATTTTATATATCCAATCTACATAGATAACGCAACCACTTGGCACAGGCAGACCGACATATTTAGCATCAGAGGGTTGGTCTCTAACATGTGATCCCAGATTCAGCCATTTACCTTATCGTGACCAAAAATGTCGTGACCTCCCGGAATACTTGGTTGCAGTGACGCTTGGTTCGGGTCTGCTCTTTCCTTAAAATATGATCGAAATGGCGATGGTTGGATCCGACGTGATGCTGGTAAGCGGATGCTGTTTGTGGGGACTGGCTTGCTCCATTTGGCAACACGTTAAATGGCGGGCACAGTACTTGCAAATAAACTGATATTTGTCATAAGATGTTGCATGCGCCATGACCAGCCTCAGTGGCCCACTGGCGCGACACTTCGGCGATCGCTCTCCGAAGTTAAGCAACGCTGGGTCCGGTCTGGTCTTGGATGGGTGACCATTCGACCGTTGAGAGAGGCTGGCCGTGGTTCGGATTCCACGTTAAGCTGTAGGTCCCCTTCCTTACTTACTAGGTGGTAGGGTTTATCCCGCCCGCGTTGGTACCATCGCATTGGATGAACGATGGTCGAAGCGGCAATGAAAATTGTCCGTGTTTTCCATCCAGTTCAATGTAGCCGTGCAATATAAGGAAGGTCCTGGCATGGCACCTAGTTCCCATGTGGTGTGTTGGGCTAATACCATGACAGAACTTGTGGTATTAGCCATCCATGTCCAGTCACATAAAAAAAAATGAATTGTGATTCACGTTTAGTGTTTTTACATATGTATAATATTTCTCCTATCATTTATGATAAATACTTGTAGTTAATGTTACAAAAGGAAAATAGTCGCAAGAGCGTTTGTAAACTTAGACCAACGGGACGTTGAAAACAATTCTAGGGAAGTTTCTTGCCAGTTCTTCTTCGCTGTCGAACTGGCTAATGATAACATTTTACAAATCCTAGTGCAATGTTCTGCCTATTTATAATTAATAAACAATAAAAACCAAACATTAAATCCGCTTACAATCTGAAAATCTGATTGCAGGGACTGGAGATCTTAAACTTTCCACTGATCTTTTTCGTAACTGTATGATCAAATGCGGCCCTGCACGAATCACTCGAAGATTTATGACCGAAACAAAGGATTTATAAATAGCTTTCGATCATCTCATGTTGACACTTTACGGGACATTTCACAATTTGCACTGATCACTTTCTAAAGGCTATCAGTATGAGTGGAAGAAAATAAATACGGTTAAGAAAGAAAGCGATGAAGTTATTATTTACATAAGCTGTAATATATTAACCGTCTATAATTTTCATTTCATATCTAAACTTCTATCTATTAACTGACAGACAATGCACAGTTTAAGATGGCTGTAACCCTATCGATACCCCATTTTACGGGGCATAACTGTTTACATGCTCTATGTTTTACTAGGTTTTCAAAAATGTTGTTTCTATAATAAATATATAAATATAATATTGAACCTACGTCTACATTAAATTTTTTTTAATTTATCTTTTTATTGGTAAATATTGGCTTGTAAATATTGAAAGTTCTCTTATTTTTGAGATTTTCTTTGCTGGTAAATACAGATATTTACATAAAAATAAAAACATACAGACATAGAACAAAACTTTCTCAAGTGATTACATTTTTTTAATTTATTTAAATCTATAAAATCTGAGAACTATCAGAGGTATAGAATAGTTAGAGCCTGGAAGGCGATTTCGCTAGTTTAATTCGCAGTCGGCGTGCTAAATTGTACCTTAGCCCAGGAGACTATGGACAAAGAAATCATTTCTTCAAATTTTTAAATCTTAGAGTCCCGCTACCTTCGCAACAGTCTTAAGTAGATGGCCCAAGCGATTTAAAGCTCAGAGGAAATATGCCGTCAGTACCGGATTTTTTGAGATTCCACCCCTTAAAGTTTGCATGGATGAATGTTTTGTCCTCTGTGCGTTCTTAAGTCGTTCATCCGATTGCTATGAAATGTTGTTTAGTGGGTACACTCATGTCCGCAAAGATTTTGGACCTGAATTTTGCCGGGTTTCGCTCGGATCAATGTCCAAAACGAAATTAAACCGAGCGAATCCGGGAACATCTCTATTATGAAGATACAATATTTGGTCTGGTAAGTTTTTTAGCATTTGATACGAATCCACGTCCAAAGAGACGAGCTCAACATAATGTTCAGTGCAACTGTTTCAAATAAAGGCCAAATCCTTCTTCCGTCGCTTCGTCTCGATTCTGAATTCAAGCATGGTCTCGAGACTGCACTGAAATTGGACACGAACAAATAGGTTTACTCCATTACTGTTCAGGAAGCACGCTGAAAAAACCTATTTCTTTCAACGTTAATGTTGCTACGTATTTAAACCTTATATCAAAACTTATTAACAGTTTTATAAATTGAGAATGTTAAGCAGGTTAATTTAGTTTCGGACATTTTTTAATGTGAGAAATAAAAATAATCTATCTATACACGGTGATCAGAAAAGCTGTCGAACACCCGAAGGCAGGAAGTACAGTTTCAGAATACTGAATGAAATACTAAATTTTTTCAAAATTCGGACAAAATAAAACAAAATTGACAATCAATATTTTTTTAAATCTAATAGCTGCAATATCCAATACAGAAAACGGACACAAAGGACCGTTGTGCCGCGTTTCACCGCCACAAAGCAACAAAAACTGCGCAATAACAGTAGGTAAGTACATACTAGCACCTTCAGATAGGTATAGATGTACAATGAATTCGAAATACAGCATTGTAGTTATTAAATAAAAAACAAAAACAAAATTCTTTTCAAAATTTTGTCCCATTTTTTTAAAAAATATAGCTTTGATTCATTATCTAAAACAGTACTTCCTCCCTTCGGGTGTTCGACAGGTTTTTTGATCACCGTGTACATGTAAATCACGTGTCACGATGTTCGTACACGCTAATTTCCGAAACCACCCAGAAGATCTCAATGAAATTTCTTAAATGAGTACGGTTGGTTCCAGCTCGAAAGATAGGATGGTTTTTGGAGGCGATAAGTGGCTCCGTTTTCGAGATTCAGATTTTTTTTAAACTGACCGTTCAAATAACACGCCCGTGAATTTGTGCTCCGCTCGGGTGAATGTCGGAAACGAAGATGACCCGACCGGAGCCGGGTACCTCAGCTAGTATTCTTATAAAACTGCACGAAATATCTTATCACATTATCGCCGTAATTTGAACGTTGATATATTTTGGTTGAAATAATCTTTAAATATTTTGTTTTCTGCTGAAAGAATTTTACAATATTTCGAAATGAACCTTGCATACATTCATGCTTAAGGGTGGTCCGACCCATTAAAGTATTGCACTTTGAGCCACGTAATTATTTTTTACTCGTTTTATTCTACATTACGCGAGGATTCAAGGCTAGAATCCTTGCCAAAGAAGAAATAAATAAACGACAGAACTGAAAAGAAATGCCCGTGTTCGTGCGTTCTTTCAAAATCTTCCAATTGACAATATAATTTCAAGGATAGTCAAGAGCAGCTAGCATGTTTCACATCCTCCGATTAAGCACAGCTAAAACTAATCCTTTGATCGATAGTCGAGCTGAGATACCCTTTCTCTGTTCCAGTGTAGCGGGGCAGTCAATAAAGCGGAAGATCGATTGCAAGACCTAGCGAGGCTCTCGCTTCGTCTAGGCCAGTGGTTCTCAACCGGTGGTCCGCGAACCACTGGTGGCCCCCGGAAGCTCCCAAAGTGGTCCCTGTAAGCTCCCAAAGTGGTCCGCGGAGCCATCCAGAAGATATTAAATTCAAAATTTGAAATTCATTTAATCAGTGGTTTTCAGTTGATACGAAGTACAAACCAATTTATCACATCGTCAAAGTGCGAAGTTATCACATGCAGAAATTGATTTGAAAAAAATATACATGATTAGGTCTACATAATATACATCGTTAGTCAATTACATTAAATAAGTATAAATCAAATTATATTCATGACATCAATTAAATTAAATCAGTAAATGAATTATTTAACCAGCATAACAAATTAAGCGAAATCATTAGTAATAATTATTGGAAATACTTCAGGTCATAAAAAAATCTTTGTAAGCAGCCACTTGTGTAGTTATCGTTTAAATACGTGATAACTTTAAATATGTGAGGAGTTGACACCACGACACGTGGCGCGAGTTAGGCTACAAGTGAAAGATTGGACCTTTGGCAATTTCTTTCCTAAAGTTTCGAGAAATTGCTCTACGTCACCTAACTCTGTTTTCATCAACATCTATGCGAGCAAAGATGTTGAATATTGCGTAGTTAATTACAAACGCCGACATGCGTTTGCGCCGACATGAGTAGCACTGAACCAAGGATTCAGAAATTAATAAAGAGTATGCAGTCATAAAAATCGCATTAAAATAATATTTTTTTCTCCGTAAAGTGAAGTTTTCGTGTATTATTTTTAGATAGAACAAACTTTTATTCATTTGGTTTTACTGAATATTACCTCCAAACAGTTGGTGGTCCATGGCGTGACAGAAATTTTGTCAAATGGTCCCTCATCACCGAAAGGTTAAGAACCACTAGTCCAGGCGTTGCCTGGAGCGGCAATATACGTCTCGGTGCAGAGTCGGGACCATTCATCAAAGGCGCGTCGGGGGAAAAACTAAGGCTTCCGTGGACGCTCTCTCGACGGTTTAAGATTATTATACCAGCCAATTCGTATGGTTTGATTGCGTAAAGTTCCTGAACCTCATGGCGTGAGAACATGTGTATTTTCAGCTAACGTTCTACCGATATAGCTAAAAAAATATTTTAGAAAATGATATTTTTTGCATGGAAAAAATGCTGAAGTCAGGTCTCAAACGTATTGTTTTTCAAGTTTGCTGCTGATAGTGACATTAAATGATATTGATTTATATATCACTAGCAGCCCGTCCTGGCTTTTTACGGGCATAATATCATTTAAAAAATATTATTTTGACATAATGATACACAAATAAACCCTTTTTACGTAGAGTTCCTACATTGAAATATTTGAAATAAAAAAAACTTAGATATTATTATTACTTGATTATTAGATATTAGAGAAATAATAAATTCAAAGTGCTATAGGGAGAACCGCGGCCTCCGACACACTATTTATAGGCACGCTCCCGCCGCCCCGGCCGGCCGGTACCGCCGCAAAAGCTATGTCCCGCAATTTTTTAATCTGTAATATCTTCGAAAATATTCATTTAAATCATATGTTGTTGAGGGCCATACAGATCTATATCAAATCAACAATGTATTTAAGGTATTTAATTGGATAAGGATTAATGCTGTATTGGTTAAAATCGCTTCGAAAATTAGCCATTATTTGTCGTAAAAAATGAATGACATTTTTTTTTTATTGTGGGATATCCATAAGAGATAGACATATACCATCGCGGAGTTTTCTGTAGACCTTTTCAATGTATGCAATACTTAGTACATTATTTTGATAAATCTCGTAGGGTTCAGCCTGCGTTTGAAATGTAAGCGGAAAAAAAATATTTTTTTACGACATCACATTGGAAACCTCAAAAATAACAGTATATCTCCGCTATTTAATGTATGTATGTATTATACATATAAACCTTCCTCTTCAATCACTCTATCTATTAAAAAAAACCGCATCAAAATCCGTTGCGTAGTTTTAAAGATTTAAGCATACATAGGGATATAGGGATATAGGGACATAGTGATATAGGGATACAGGGACAGAGAAAGCGACTTTGTTTTATACTATGTAGTGATTTTAAAAAGCGTCACATTATGTAACTAAATGAAGGTTATGTTTGACTTTTCGATTTATTTAACGAAACGATTTAAAAACCGTATACACGCGTTATGCGGGTTGGTCACATTACGATAGATTTATTCCGAGCTGCTCTAACTAAGCGACGTCGTGCTCTGGCTATCTCGTTTCAATAGCAATCATCGCAAGCTCTTCAATTCTCCATACATTTGAAAACGCTAGTCGATCACAGGTGACAAGACGAACTAGGGGCTCTGCTTATGCCATTCACGTGTAGTTTATGAGTATACGTATTACGTAGTTTAATTAAATAGTATTCATTTGCCTGAAAATGTTTACTGCAATAACAAAGAGTACGGAATCCTAAGTAAGCGAAAAATGCACTATCATTGTAGCTATTGCTGCTTGCAACACCAGCTGTGTTGCAAGCAGCAATAGCTGTTGTTGAGAATTTTAGTGGTATCTGCGAAGTGATTATGTTTTTTTATATTGATAATGTTAACTATAAGGTCCGTTACAAGAAAATAGTAAAATTTTGCTAACAGACATCTACTTTCGTTGAGGCATTGTAAAAATCAGAAACATACATGCAGTCTAAAAACATAACCCTTCTTCTTGCGCAGTCGGGTAAAAAGTGTTTGGTCTGGATATTCGGCGACACCGGGATTCGAACCTGCGATCGTTGGATCACATGTCCCTTTTCTACCGCTGACCTGACCCGACAATTACGTCAGCCAGCAAATTTCTCGATTATATACTTGTAAACGTTAAATTTAAGTATATTATATTTTGGGCGCGGCACATGGCGTGGGCCAGGGCCTCATATTTGAGGTGCACGACGGCGTCCATAGGCTTTTGAACACTCTCGGGGACTACAAAACTATGCTGGCCGGCCAGGTGCTTTATTACATCATGTTCGAATGACACCAAGTTGAACTTAGGGGGGAATAGATAGAAAGAAAGAAATAGTTTATTTACCTGTGTTGAAAGAGAAATTAACTTAATATAAAATTAACAGAACAACTAGAAAGCTTAGAAGTAAAAGTCAATACCTATACACATAAATATAATAATAGGTCGGGGAAAAAGTCTTTTCGCATTATAGTATGTATGAACTTGTAATAAAATATCTTTGGCTATACTATTTACTGTCAAAATGAGTGAATCTAATGAAGAAATTCGATACATTTTAAAATTTTACTACAAAAAAGGTAAAAATGCAACGCAAGCCGCGAAAAAAATTTGCGATGTTTATGGACCTAGTGCAGTGTCTGTGAGAGTAGCACAAATTTGGTTTAAGCGTTTTCAATCCGGAAATTTTGATGTCAAAGATGCACGTCGCTCTGGTCGCCCTATTACGGATAAAATGGATGCCATTTTTGAAAAAGTGGAGCAAGATCGGCATATCAGTAGTTACGACGTAGCTGAAGAACTAGGAATTGACCACAAAACAGTTTTGGCGCATTTGAAAAAAACTGGGTACACAAAAAAGCTCGATATTTGGGTACCTCACGAGCTCACTGAAAGAAACCTAATGAACCGTGTACTCATTTGTGATTCTTTATTACGACGTAATGAAACCGAACCATTTTTGAAGAAGCTGATAACTGGTGATGAAAAGTGGATCACGTACGACAAGAACGTGCGAAAAAGGTCGTGGTCAAAGGCCGGTCAAGCTTCACAGACTGTGGCGAAACCCGGGTTAACTCGCAACAAGGTGATGCTGTGTGTGTGGTGGGATTGGAAGGGCATTATTCATTATGAGCTGTTACCACCAGGCAGGACCATCGATTCTGAACTCTACTGCGAACAACTGATGAGATTAAAGCAAGAAGTTGAGAGAAAGCGGCCGGAATTAATCAACAGAAGGGGTGTGGTTTTTCATCATGATAACGCTAGACCTCACACATCTTTAGCCACTCAGCAAAAACTAAGAGAGTTTGGCTGGGAGGTGTTAATGCATCCGCCGTATAGTCCTGACCTTGCACCTTCAGATTTCCACCTGTTTAGGTCTCTTCAGAATTCTTTAGGCAGTGTCAGGTTAACATCACGAGAGGACTGCCAAAACCACTTGTCGCGGTATATTGATCAGAAGTCCCAATATTTCTATAGCAATGGGATCATGTCCCTACCTACAAGATGGCAAAAAGTTATCGAACAAAATGGTACCTACATACTTTAGTTAAATGTAAATAAACCATATTAAAAAATGTTTTGAATTTTCTTAAAAAATGCGAAGAAACTTTTTCCCCAACCTAATAGAATATCAGGTAAATCGGCATGTATCGCAGCATATGTCACTGTATTATGGAATTCATAATGCAGTGGCGCTGATTTTAAGCCTAGCCGTTCATTGAACAGGAATGTTTGATTTATTGTTTAACATACAGCACAGGGTGACAATACTATAAAATAAATAATAAAAAATAACATTAAAAATAAACAAGTAAATCACTATACTATACCATGTATCAAAAACAGCATATAAAAAAAATATTCAACCAACTTAACTTACATAACAAGTTCACAAAAATAAAACATGAACAGGCAGAATTTAACCAATATGCATCTAACATATGGCAATCTAACATAACAGTGTATACAACGTAAGTATTTAGGTAAATAAAAAGAAAACAAAAATTAAAGGAAAAAAAGTACAAAGAATACCACTCCATTCTACAGTTTATCGGCCTAATAGAGATATAAGTTCATATCCATGTTAACAAATCTGAGCCGTGCTCATATAAGAAAGATCCTGGCATGGCAACTAATTCCTTCGGGAATGCGGTGTGTTGGGCTTATACCATGACCATTCGCCATTAGCCATTCTTGGCCAGTTGCTTAAAAAATACATCACTTCGGAGTTGGAGGTTCTCTAAATTGTTGTCGTCGACGAAACGCATGGCATGACCCTGAATCGAATTCAAGGAGCCAAGCAAGGTATAATGGTATACTATAAAGTAAATGAGTTCCTCTAAATCAACAATGTCACGAGTGACCAAAACGATAAGATTGATCAATATTTCAAACGATCATTTAATAAATGATTCACTAAATGTAAATGGAAAGTAATTATGATGATTATGATAAAGCTTGTCAAGCACTTGGAATGATTGCATTATGAAGGTAATGTCGATAAAGATGAATGGTTTTTAAAATTTGATCTATTCATAGATGCAAGGAAAGAGATGTTATTAGCTTTGTCGGTTTTAACTAACACGGTCGCGTTTAACGTGTACAAAGATGGAATTGGAAGATCTAACAAAGGATATCCTAGATGATCAATTCATTATGAATTTAAAACCGGCCCATATTCTGCAAACCGTACTAGGCCTGAATAGGGTCGAAGTGAAAAACAAATTTGTCACATCAAGACCTAAGTCATCCATCCTTCCTTACCTATGGTTCGCGTTTCAAATTTACATTGCGTACATGTGCATCGACACGTCGTTGGCCACGACGTCTTTTGACGTCACCATGAAGAATTCCGCAAGGATAATTGTAACAGTTGCCTTCATTTTAAACAATGTCGTTACGTTTCTGCCGCAACGGAAACATGTGAAAATGATCGTAAACATGCAAAAAATTGACCGCCTTTTAAAAACATCGAGGGGATTCTACTTACGTCAATTCCGTAGAAATATCTACATGATAGTTACTTTCTTAACATTTGTGGTCATCATGTTCTTTAGTCATTGGATTTGGCTCAAATTCGACCAGTATGATTTAATGGTGTACGTGTTGGCATGCTTTCGTTTCGATATGGACATATTCTCCTGTGCCATTTACTTAGATTTTTTAACTGAAAGGCTCCAGTATCTCAACGAGAAATTAGAAAATTCAGCCGAGAATCGAACAGACTCAAACACATACAAGAAATACGCCGACGATAATGGAGACGCATACGAGATTATAGTACGCACGTTTGGTAAACTCAAAAAGTGTTATCGATTTCAGGTAATTTTGGAAAATATTTTCAACTTAGATTGACCCAGAATGAGATCAATGTTGACCATATTTTACAAATACATTTATTGTTTGCAGGTATTTCTTTACTACAGTTACGCGGTGATCAACATTCTAAACATTGTACAAATGTTTATAAACTCCTTCAAATATCCAAAGGTATGGTTTGTGAAACTAAGTAATTAAATGAGATAGGCTATGATGGCTTAACCTCTCTATGATTTATAGAGAGGTTAAGCCTCAATATGACAAATCTCTTTATAAGCTCAAATCAGTACCTGACTTCCATGTTTATAAACTCCTTCAAATAACCAAAGGTATGGTTTGTGAAACTAAGTAATTAAATGAGATAGGCTATGATGGCTTAACCTCTCTATGATTTATAGAGAGGTGAAGCCTCAATATGACAAATCTCTTTATAAGCTCAAATCAGTACCTGACTTCCATGTGAATTTGATATGGTCCAACAGCTGTACGCTAATCATACCCCGGCATAGTCGCTTTTATTGTGTGCTTGAAGACGCAGTGTGGAAGACAATTGCTCATTTATCATGACAGGTGGCGTCTAAGCGAGCTCACCTAAAAGATCTGTTAAAGCTGTCAGATACCATACAAAATAAAACAGTAAAATGTTATTTACTCAATCTATGTAATTGAAATGACTCAATTTTCTATAAGTTATTTCGAAAATAAATTGTTCTTAATTAAGATAATCAAAATAAGTCGTGGGAGAGAAAAAATAAGAAAAAACATAACCTACAATATTTTAATGAAAATTTGCGCTGGTCAACATTTAAATTTATTTGTGGACAAATAAAAGCTCATCTTTTCCTCTAAACCTTATTCTAACTGCATCGTGGAGTACATCATTCATCTAAAAACTCGAAAATCAACTTGGCAGGAATGACAGTTTGACGACTTAAAGATGAGTTCGCTCATGCGACAGCTACAATAAGCTTTGAGTTTTCTTCTATTGCTATTGCTGTATTCCGATATTGGCTAGTAATGCCATACATTTCTATATGTTGATCGTCTCGATCCGCGGACAACAAAAGCTCTTCTTAAGGTGGCCCAGCCCGGCGGGACTAACTCATTCGCGGGCACTGTACAAAACCGTGCTGTTGCGCTCTGGGACCTTCTCTGTTTCAAAGAAAAAGACAGGCTCCTTATGAGGAAGATGCAATATGTCCACAAAAAAGACAATGTGCATAGTGCATGATTTGGTAAGATTTACGAAAATTTTTATTTCAAAACGACTTATAGCTAAAAGTAAACCACGACCGCTGTAGTGAAAAATCTAACAAAAACCAAATAGATTATAAATCTTGATTAAATAGGCTATGTGTAATGACTATTATTTTTAAAAATTTTCTTACTTTATCATTGCGTAATAAACCACCAAAGTTGCGCGTTAGTATAAAACGCGCGAAAAATTCGAACTTTCGGACCTCATAACTTAGAAACCAAACAAAATTTTACAATGCCAACGGTCATCAGACATCTAGTTCCATCAAATAAGGCTCTTTTGAGCAAAATATGGGATCTCTGCTAAGAAATATGGGCGTGATCTTCTTTCCCCGTTTGTATGGGGAGTGGTGCGGGTTGGGCCACCTTAATGATCCCATATGAGTACCCATTTTAACGTTACTCAATTTCCCAGAAAGCCATCAAAAATCCGCTGCCGGTGATGGTGGGTATAGTGACGCACAACGTGGCTGGAATGGCCACCGCCGCGGTGGCCAGCCAGCGGTTCCTCGACGCCGTCGCCCACCTCCACCGCACCAGTGCCGACATCCTGGCAGCCTCCGATAACAGTTGGTGACAATGATTGACATTACATTTTACGCATGTAGAATCGCCATAAAATAAGGTAGGACTAAAGTTCGCTTCTATATTGGGCAAAATTTTAAATGAAAGTTCCGGTGATCCCAGGTCCGGGGCACATTTTGTCCGGTGAACAAGCCTCGAAACTCAAAGAGGTAACACCGCCAGTATTTTAGGTACAGCTGGAGCTTCGGGAATCGAATTATTTTCGTTAATGTATGTTTCCTTTTTCTATACAAAATACATTGCGGAAACGGTGTCCATTTCCGAACTTTTTTGACTAAATGTAGAAATCTAAAAGCAAAAGCAAAGTGAGGAGGCTGCCCCGGGCCAACCGGCGAATAGTCTGTAGATGGACTCAGCGGTCCGTGTGGTACACGGTGGGGATACCGCTGTTTTCCTGACGCAGAGGTCTGGGGGCCCTTCCGTGCTCCGCGGCTGCCGTACAGCCGTGCTAACTAGTGTGTGTGATGGCATAACCGCCTCTCTGAATTGTTCTTTCCTCTATGCCTCTTGAAACAAAAAAAAAACCTTTTAAAAACCCATGGCACAAAAATCAAAAAGAAAACGTTCCACTGCGGTTTTTAATAAACCCCCCAAAACTTCCTCCCCTTTTCGTGTTGACCTCGCTAACATTCGAGGTCTGCGCTCAAATTTTGTTGCCGTCTCACATCATTTAGAGTCGGCAAAACCCCACCTCCTATTTTTGACGGAGACTCAAATCTGCCAACCTGCAGACTCATCCGATCTCACTGTCCCTGGGTATTCTCTTTACGATCGCTTTATGCCCAAGAGTGGTGTTTGCTTGTATGGTCGATCTGATGTCTCCGTCAAAAGACTTAGCCATATTGAAGACTCCCGATTCCCCGTGATATGGGTCCGTGTGAATCTTACCCACGTGGTGAGAATTTATGCTGGCCTGTATCGCTCTCCCAACCTCGGTGTCAACGAAACCTCTGCACTCTTCGAGTACCTCAGCAGAGCGACGGACAAACTGCTCGAAGAGCTTCCTACGGCCGAAATCGTGATGGTTGGCGACTTCAACGCCAAACATAAGGAGTGGCTTGGCTCCACCGTCACCGATCACCCCGGTAGGGAAGCTTACAACTTGGCCATAGCTCATGGATTGTCGCAGTTGGTTTCGGGGTATACCCGCATTCCCGACAATCCTGCGCATAAGCCTAGCTTGCTGGACCTTGTGCTGACCTCTGAACCGGCAGGATATAAGGTAAACGTGAAAGCGCCACTTGGAGGCTCTGATCACTGCCTGGTATCCTGTACAGTGCCATCGGTGTCTCTCGCGACTGGACGTGAGCCCAGTACACGCAAAGTATGGCACTACAAGTCAGCACGATGGGAAGAATTCCGTTCTTTCCTTGGAACCTTCCCTTGACAGGAGGTCTGCTTTGCCACTTCGGACCCATCGAGGTGCGCCGAGTCTATTGCGGAGCTATTACAACAGGGTATGGATTACTTTATTCCATCCTCTGTTGTACCAGTGGGTGGCAATAACAAGCCCTGGTTCAATCGCCAATGTCGTCTCGCGGTTGAAGCCAAAAACCAGGCCTATAGACAATGGCTGCTGGACCGAACCGTTGTGGCAAGGCGTGCCCTCAATACCTCCTCCAAGTCTTGCAAGCGAACGCTGACTATGACCAAGTTTAAGCACGACCATAAAATTGGCGAGAGACTAGTGCGCTGCCCGTCAGGCAGCCGTGCATTCTGGTCTCTCGCCAATTCGATCCGTCGTAACTTCTGCCGCTCTGCTACACCTCCCCTGGAACGATCTGATGGATCACTCGCTATCCTCGCGAAGGAGAAGGCGAATATTTTTGCTCGTCTTTTCGCGTCTAACTCAACGTTGGATGACCAGGGTGCAGCCCCTCCCTCGATATCACACTGTGGGTTTTCGATGAAGGAGCCGAGGATGCACCCTAGACTGGTATTCAAATGTTTGAGGACGTTAGACACTTCGAAGAGTAGTGGTCCTGACGGCATTCCAGGCATTGTGCTCAAGAAGTGTGCCCCTGAGCTGACACCGATAATCACCCGTCTCTTCCGTCTCTCCTTTACCCGGGGTATCGTTCCCTCTTGCTGGAAGAGAGCCTCAGTCCAACCGGTACCAAAAAAGGGCGTTCCAGCGAGCCCCTCCAACTATCGACCCATCGCGATAACTTCTCTTCTGTGTAAAGTTATGGAGCGCCTTATCAACTCTCAGCTCCTAGCGTACTTAGAAGCGAATAAACTCCTGGATGACAAGCAGTACGGTTTCCGAAAAGCGCGGTCAACCGGAGATCTTCTAACGTACGTTACGCATATATGGGCCGAAAGACTGGACAACTTTGGGGAGTCGCTGGCAGTGGCATTGGACATCTCCAAAGCCTTTGACCGTGTTTGGCACCGGGGCCTACTAGGCAAGCTCCCGTCCTTCGGCATTCCCCCCAAGCTTTGCTCATGGATCGCCAGCTTCCTGTCGGGCCGCTCCTTGTACGTTGCCATCGATGGTGCGAATTCGGACGACTTCCCGATTGGGGCTGGTGTACCACAGGGCTCGGTGCTGTCACCAACGCTATTTTTAATCTTCATTAACGATTTACTGTCCCTCGGCATGATACACAGTTACGCTGATGACAGCACCGAGCATGAGGGGTATGTCAGGGATTGGAGGAGCAGAGATGCACAGCCCATCGAGGCGCAACGTTCTGTGGTAAATAAGGTAGATGCTGTTCTCGATAAAGTAGCCAACTGGGGCCAGGAGAACCTTGTCGCCTTCAACGTTCGCAAGACCCAATGCTGTGTTTTCTCTGCCAAGGTAGAACCCTTTCCGCTCCTCTCAAGTTTCCAAGGCAACGTAGTACCTGTCTCGGATCACCTGGACCTACTGGGCTGCAACATCTCCAAAGACGTGGGTTTTCGGCGTTTCATTGAAGCCAAGGCCAAAATTGCATCGCAGAAACTGGGGATCCTATACCGTTGCAGAAGGTTCTTTTCACCGGTACAACTACTTCTTCTTTATAAATCACAGATAAGGCCGGTGATAGAATACTGTAGCCATATATGGGAAGGCAGTCCCCAGTACCTGCTGGCGTCCTTGGACTCAATTCAGCGCCGAGCGGTCCGTCTAGTTGGGGACCCACAAATCACCGCTGGCTTGGAGTCACTGAGCCACAGACGGTTTGTGGGGTCGCTCAGTCTGTTCTACAGGTACTACCATGGACGTTGCTCTGTGGAACTTGCATCCCTCATTCCTCCCCATCCTACCTATATCCGGAGCACCCCCCGCAGAGAATCAGAGCACCCCCTTGTGGTTGACATTAGGCTTTTGAGAACGAACCGTTTCTCAAACTCTTTTCTCTGCCGCACCGCCAGGATATGGAACTGTCTACCGGCGGATGCCTTTCCTCATACCTATAACCTGGGAGTCTTCAAACGTAATTTGAATAAGCTCGATAGCCCAGCCATAGTCCGCAAATCCGCTGGCATGGCGCCTCGCTGAGCGTGGTTTCGCGAGGCGAGGTGTTTTTGGCTTTTCTGAGCACCTTTGGTCCTCAGCACAGCCACCCATACCGGTTTTTCATAAAAAAAAAAAAAATGAATTTTTTGTTTATGCATATATGCTGTTTTTGCTTATATCTAGAAATCGAATTACTTTCAGATTTCTAATGAGAAAAATCAACTTTTTTATTTTTATTATTATTTAAATAAATGATGGAATAAAAAAATATTAACAATCCATTATCAGTCTGGAGTTCTATTTGGATTTGCTGAAGCGTTTCACTACATATTATTACATTTGTTAAAAAGTGCATTTGTATGGCGCGAGTAGTTGGCTAGTCCTAGCGCCTTAACATTAGTTCCTACCTATCTAATAAAGAGATTGTATAGGACTAAGGTTACGAGGGCAATGAGGTGATCGAGTTCCATACATGGCTCGTGCCGGTTTCCTTAGCCAAATTAAGATGTATATTTCTGAAAATTTGCACATTAAATAAAACAACTGATACATACGTCGACGCATTTTTATTTTTTTGATAACTAAACTCATATCATTTTGCAGAAACATCAATAAAGAAAATTATTTAAGGCTTAGTGTCGACGACTTGCGACTTAGGCATTGGGATTATATAAAAAAAAATGTTACGATAATGACACTCTCATTTTCAGTTCAAGGTCCTCGCCTTTGGAACGAATTACCGTCTGACATACGCGACTCTGAAACCTTATATATTTTCAAAGTTCGCTTAAAAAATTACTATTCGAGAGTTATATCTGACTTACTACAATATCGATCTAGTCGTTGCCTTCGTTTAGTGTAAATTTTTTGATCTCCCTACTGCTTGCATGCCTGATTTATGTGCTCATTTATGTTTTTTGATATTTGTATTATAATTTTGTTTCTTTTAGTTTTACATTTCCGCATGTTTTAATTTTAACAGAATGTTTACTTTACTTATTTGACTATCTAAATGATGTTGTTAAATCTAATGGGTAGCCAGAATATGGCGGCCCATTAGGTGAAACTAACACTTGTACAATTATGTTAAGTCTACCCTAAGAAAGTATTTATAAGTTTCATCTAATACACAGTTTATTATTATTATTATAAATCTAATGGACTGGTTGTTTTTATACCGAAAACATGTTTCAACAAGCAACTGAAAATCTACGTAAATACTTGAAGCTATTTTCAGGAGAAGAGGCTATAAAAGAGCTTTTCAAGAACAGTTTTGGATTTGATAGCGATTATGAAGTCTACATTTAGGATCGAAAATATATTATGCAAGTTGTAAGTTATTTTCTCGCTAAAATACGCAGTTTGGCCATTAAGGCTGTCCTGAAGTCACAGGGAATCTAAGATTAGAAAATTTGAAGAAACGCATCCTTTGTGCATTGGTCAAGTCACAATTTCGCATGGCGTTTCCCATTAAAATAACGAAATCGTCTTAGTTCCCTACCCCTAAACGTTGTCAGATTGTAATATTTTTTATATAACTTGAGAAAGCTTAATTATATGTCAGTATGTTTTGATTTTTCTGTAAATATCTGTATGTTTTAGTAAAAGAAAAAACGAAAATAACCGTAAAAAAAGACAAATTTTTACCAATATTAATTAGCCAATATTTTCCAATCAAAATTTAATCAAAACATATAAACATAGATTTCTAAAATATATTTTAGAATCTAAAATTTCAAAAACCTAGTAAAACATTAATAGCATGGAAACAGTTATCACCCGTAATTGATAGGGTAACGACGACGTTCCTGGAATTCGGATACATCTTGGAAACACTGCGCGGTTCGTAATATAGCTAGAAAGCTCGTAATGAATAATACAGAACAATTAGTATCAATCAGTGCATTCATAATCAAATGGGAATTTGTTTTTTTCAGTGCTGAAACGGCAGATGGCGAAGAAGATTTTGCTTTTGGGAAAAGCCTACGAACCCCGATTTACAGTGTACGGAATATTTTCACTGGATATATCGTTACCTTTTCAATGTCTTGCCTTCATAACTACTTACACCGTTGTACTAATACAATTTGCATTTCATGCGTAGATTTTTAAGGAACTTTAATTAATTAATGAACACAGAAACTTCTAGAAACGCTTTGAAAAGACAAAGATTGTAGCTCTTTTTGTGTTTTGTCTGCCGTGTACACGTATGACGTACACGTGTAAACGACTTCTTTCATCTCGTGACACATTACTTTGCAGATAAAAATGAACTGAGCCCAAATTGGTGAGCCTCCTTGTTTTTAGGGTTCCGTAACCAAAGGGTTTTTTTTAATGTGACTGGACATGGATGGCTAATACCACACCTTCTGTCATGGTATTAGCCCAACACACCACATGGGAACTAGGTGCCATGCCAGAACCTTCCTTATATTGCACGGCTACATTGAACTGGAAGGAAAACACTTCTTCAAAAGGTTTCAAAAAATATAACTCTACTACTAAAATATTTAATCAAACAGCACCTGCCTGTTTCTTATCTTTTAGAAGTTGGGTTACAGTTTTCTTAATGTCAATGCCTTTGTTACCCGGGGCATAATAATGAATCGATTGACACCTTATTCATCAAAATCGGATGAATACTTCAAGCCCTACAGTGGAATATACGTAAAACAAATATACATACATAGACTGCTAAAATAATAACCCTTAAGGTGGCCCATCCCGCTCATCTCCCCATACAAAAGGGGAAAGAAGATCGCGCCCATATTTCTTGTCAGAGATCCAAAATTTTGCTCAAAATAGCTTTATTTGATCGAGCTAGATGTCTGATGACTATTGGCATTGTAAAAATGTGTTTGGTTTCTAAGTTATAAGGTCTGAAAGTTCGCATTTTTCGCGCGTTTTATACAATAACTTTGGAGGTGGATTACGCAATGATAAAGTAAGAACATCTTAAAAATATTAGTTATCAGACATAGCTAATTTAATCAAGATTTAAGCTAATTTAATAAGTCGTTTTGAAATTAAAATTTTCGTAAATCTTACCAAATCATACACTATGCACATTGTCTTTTTTGTGAATATGTTGCATCTTCCTCATCACGGAGCCTGTCTTATTCTTTGAAACAGAGAAGGTCCAAGAGCGCAACAGCACGGTTTTGTACCGTGCCCGCGAATGAGTTAGGCCCGCCGGGTTGGGCCACCTTAATTTTGGCTTCGCCGTAGTCGGTTAAAAGTATAACTTGAGCTGGAAGAAATTTTAAATAGAAATGAGTATTATTTAAGACATGTTTGTTTTTACTGTAATGTGCATTAAAAAAACCTTAAATACGTACTGTGTTTTTTTTTTAAATAAAATAAAAAGGAATAATCAAGAGTGTAAAATTACTTGTTGATGTGCGGTGAAGATTACCGATTGTTTTTTCTATTTTAATTTGAATTCAGATTATTGTTTTTTAAAATTAATTTGTGTTTAAATTCAAATTAATAGAAAAATCGTTAGGTCGTTGAAATAAAAGTCGCGTAATTAATGTGTTCTTCATATCCAAGATACCACAGAAGTTCGACTTTGAAATCTCATGTTAAAGGTCACATCTTCTGTGTGACCTCTCGTCGTAGTCTCGTTTCTAGTTATCTCTTTCCACCATATTTGACCGTTTCATTTGTTACCGAGAGTTTGAAATAGGAATGTTTGCAGTCACCAATATGTCAATAAAATAGTACCTAAACTTGTCGATGGTGTGCACTGGCCATACCAGTTAGATAGTGTACATATGCCACGATGAAATGCGGTCTGTAGATAGAATTTCCATCATGTCGTCGTACTGGTCGCGTTGCGTTGGTGCGCTGGGCTTGATTGGCATCTAACAGGATCTAACTAACCACAGCAGCTTTGAATGTTACGGGAGCAACACGCTATCCAGGTGATTTTGTAAAAAAATAATAAAATAAATAAAAGACCTGAACCAGGCAAGTTTTTTTAAGGAACTGAACATTGAAGACTAATACCAAACCTACTGCCGGGATATTACCCCAATACACATATGAACTACATAGGTGTTATGCCAGGTCCTTATATTGCTCGGGTGCATTGAACTGGATGGAAAACACGGACTCTTTGTATTGCGGCTTCGACCATCGTTCATTCAATGCGATGGTACTAATCCGAGCGGAATTAACCCTACGACCTAGTAAGCAAGGAAGCGCACCTACCGGTTTAGGTGGAATCCTAACCATGAATTCAATTAGTCGGCTGTAATATGCACGGCAAGAAATGCAGTGGGCCCATTTGTATTTTATTTAGTTTTGCTGCGAAGTGTAATTTACTAACGTACAAATCTTAATAGCTTTATCCCACACATGCGAACAATACTCAACGGAAGGCCTGATATGTGCCCTGTAAAGGAGCCGTGTTTGATCAGGTGTGAAATACTGACGCACCAGCCTGGCTTTGTTGTCGATATGGCGTCAGGTCGACATTAAGAATCCTTATGTGGTCGTCAATACAGATCATTAATTGTGTTCAAACGGTTAGGGACAGCAATAACAGACATGGCTTTGGAGCAGCGACCGTTAAGGTGGCCCATCCCGCTCATCTCCCCATGCAAAAGGGGAAAGAAGATCACGCCCATATTTCTTGTCAGACATCCAAAATTTTGCTCAAAATAGCTTTATTTGATCGAACTAGATGTCTGATGACCATTGGCATTGTAAAATTGTGTTTGGTTTCCAAGTTATAACGTTTTATATAATAACTTTGGAGGTGGATTACGCAATGATAAAGTAAGAACATTTTAAAAAGATTAGTCATCAGACATAGCTTATTTAATCAAAATTTATAGTCTTTTTGGTTTTTGTTAGATTTTTGAAGACAGCGGTCGTGGTTTACTTTTAGCTATAAGTCGTTTTGAAATTAAAATTTTCGTAAATCTTACCAAATCATACATTATACACATTGTCTTTTTTGTGAACAGGTTGCATCTTCCTTATCACGGAGCCTGTCTTATTCTTTGAAACAGAGAAGGTCCCAGAGCGCAACAGCACGGTCTTGTACCGTGCCCGCAAATGAGTTAGGCCCGCCGGGTTGGGCCACCTTAACTAATACTTTTATGCTGCGGACATGCAGAAAGTCGGCGATCAAGTCACACAGCTCAGTTGGAAGGCCAAGGAAGCTTAGAAAGTAGTGCCTTGTGCCAGACCCGGCCAAATTTTGTCGCGATATCCAGGCCGATAGCCATACTTTCCCCATGATTTTCGAGTGCATCATCTATCTCATGTGAGAGGTAAACTACGAGATCCCCAGCAGATCAATTCGGACGAAAACCGAATTGATGATCGCTGAGAACTTCATTGTTCTCTAGATACTTCATCAACTGAGCGTTTACATTACATGTTATTTCATAGTTTGATTTGATCGATACAAACAGCAATATAATAAGGAATGTGACATGTATACATGTATAATTGATCGTGCAGCAAAGACACCTAGTAAAAATAATGACTTTACGAATATACTGCAAGGCTGGACCCGAACCAGCAAAACGTACTATTCGCGGGTATTGCGTCTACCAATTTCGGCATCGACTGTATACCCATAATTTGGAATTCTTCTACAGTCCCTCCTCCCGTAATCAATGACTTCTACTAACACAGTGTTAAAGATTATACCTACATACATATTTTAACGCATCATCTGCGTTGCGGACACTAACTGCAAAGGACATCGAAACATATTGCCGTAGCCACCAAAATCGAATTTGGCATCAGACGCTAACGCCTAGGACTGGCGTTGACTTAAGTAAATATACTTTTTCGCAGCATTTGTAGACGCAGTACCCGTGAATGGTATGTTTTTCTGGTTCGGGTCAAGCCTTGCAGTATATTCGTAGAGTAGTTCTTTTTACCGGGCTCTTTCTTTAATTAATGTGTCCTTGCTTCACGGTCGATTATACATACAAATACATGTCACATTCCTTGGAATAAGTGACGTACCTGCTCAGTACGAAAAAGTATATGTACTTAAATAATATAATGGACCTATAATAGACCATAAAATGTATTGAATAATGGTCTATTTAATTTTTACTTTTCTATGTGTCATGGGCATCCCCAGGAAAATAAGTTTATATTGAGTTTGAAACTTGCGTTCAGTGGCAACGCTTGTTTTTGCCGAACTTTTCCCAATTTCACTAAATCGAGGAAACTGTGATTCACCAGTGACTTTCGGGCATGCACATTGCAGCTCTGTCGGAGACTGTTCCACACTCTCATTGATCATGTAAGCGAATTTTACGTTAGGATCAGTTGGGATATTTTGCAGCAAAATAATTTCGAGCGTCAAGTCATCGAGCGTATCTGTAAGTCACAGCCATTTTGATCGGAGACTTTTGTTTTTACCCCTTACACTGAGAAAAATAAGGTAAAATTAAATCAAAACCCTGTTACTGCAACCCGAAAATCTGGTAAAAATGGACAGCCCAAGAGTCTGGCACCAGTTACTAAAACGTTTCTAGTTACAATTATAGGGCAATTCAACTATATCAGAGCCCGAAGTCCCAGCTGTCACCTAAATTGGCGTTAACGCCAAACCGATCGACTGGCGTTTTGAAATTTATGGAGAAATTGAAGAGTGCGCGCAGTGGGCTCTGCAGCTGACATTTGCGAGTCCAAGTTTGATTTGACAGCTTACACACCGTCGGCGTAAATGCGTCGACGTTGCTGTTTACGCCGACTCCGCGTTTTCATACAAACAGCAGAGCAGACAGCTTGAAGAAGTAAAACCGTAGAATATCTAGTACAAACCTGTAAGAAGTTTGACGTTTTTGCGTAACTTCGAAGTTCCGTAAACGCCAATAGGTGAGAACTCCGACTGACCGCTCAAACGGACCGTTTACGTCTAAATTGACTGAACTCTAGCTAAATCTACTATACACGCTTTTACTAAATCATAAGAGCTATCGTAAGTTATGATAATACATAACTTGATAATTTTATGCACAACATTACCCTTTTCTCATTAATTTGAGCGACTTCTAAATTTAAAGCATTGTATTCAGATTGGAATCGGATTACAATGCTTCAAATGTAGATGTCTACTAAAACTGTACTGATGTCACCAGATAACATTTAACCTTAATATATTTTTTTCTCAGTGCATCAGTAGTTTTAAGCAATTAGCGTAAAACTTGTTAATATCCTAAAACCGATAATCTCGTAACACTAATGCTTACCGGCCGAGGTATCCTATCCCGCGTGCTCCAAGCTAGGGAACTGATGAAGCAGACGAGAATTCCGCTTGCGTGCGCAGATCGCAAGCGAGGCGGGAGAGCAAACACATTCGTGCTCGTCAGCACAGAACTCACCGCATTAAGAGTCACCACTTCATAAAGAGTCTTACACTGATATAAATAGTCGAAACTGGAACCAATACTTACCAAAAGAAACTAGTGTCAAAAGTGGTATTTCTTTCATACGCAATGTGTCAAAGTGACACAAGAAAGTACTACGTAACGTTACTTTTAGTTTCAGTTTAGATTATTTATCTCGGCCTTAGAAAATACTGGGGCTCTTGGGCTTACATAATTTGAGGAGTTTACATGCGGTTGAAGTGAAACTCTCAGACACCGAGATATTTTTTTCGATAGCGGCTGTGGTATTCGGTGGTCTGGTGGTTCAAGGCAGAGGGCGGCGGCGGAGGCGGTGGCGATGCGATCGCCACTGCGGCGTCGGTAGCGGCCTACCGCTCTCTGCGCAGGCGCAGGTCGCGCTGCGGTAGTGCGGTTCAGGGGCGGGTGGCGGCTGCTCAGTGCCGGGCACGAGTGGTATCTGCGAATTCTATCTCATAGACACTATAGACGCATGTGTTTTTCTCTTTTACCTGTTGTTTGTCGATTTTGTAATTACAACGGTGCCAAAACCTTTCATTTTAATTATTTTATAATCATCGATATAAGCGATGCATTTATATTCATTGCAATTGTATCAACTCGGACAGAAATGTGAGAAATGAGAAATGGTCGAGGCGGCACGAGTGTTTTCCATCTATTTCAATTTAGCCGTGCTCATAAAGTGAGGGTCCTGGCATTACTGCCCCATTACGAGCCTGCCAACGCTAGAAAAAACTCGCAACGAGTAATGAGCCAAGGGCAACATCTACACCGCGCGCTCTGTGGCCGCGCATCGCAGTGCAAATATCTCACGGAGCCCACGGTAATTGATGTCTTTGTGTGGTCGCCTTAGCTGACGGCATCACCTGAGCGCGCCATCTGTTGGATCTCGAGCGGGTCGCTCGAGCGGACTTGATTGCGAAGACGAGCTCGAAGATCCCAGGTTGGCTAAGACGCAGAGAGAACTTGTTCCACTCATGCTACTACTTTCCAGGTGGTGCTGTGATTTTTTTTATGCGCCCTGACATGGATGGCTAATACCACACAATTACCGTTATGATATTAGCCCAATACACCACATTTTCGAAGGAATTAGGTGCCATGCCAGGACCTTCCCTTGGACAATGCATCATCACGCGTGCCTTTTTTGGCACCGATTCTTATTCGGTCCCAAAATACCTTGACCTGGTTTCGCAATATTAATTTTGTTTTCATACATAACCAGCGGACCCTACAGGCGTTATCCTGCCATAGAACTCCGTCGCAGCGCCACCTACCGGGTTCAGTTGTAAAACTTAACCATTCAGGGAATGTACCATAATTGTAGAACAACCTGTGCCTAGGAAAAATGCATCGTAACGGTTTCCAAGGAAATCACCCTAAAAGTGAAGTAAACAATATTCTCATTATAGTTCTACATTTTAAATTCGATAAAATACTAAAATATCTTTGGATCAACCATCGTTACCATGGAAAAGTTCGACAACAGCGCCCTTATAACCCAATCCTTGTTCACGCAAAACTTCATGTTACTCCACCGGACGAACAATTGAATATTTGGTTTCGCGGTGATATGATTCATTTTATACACAGTCCCGATCTGGCATCGTGCGACTTTAATTCATTTCCGAAAATCAAGGAGAAATCTCAAGGCATCCCCTTGATGAACCCTGACGATGCAGTGACCGTCTTCAAAAATGACGTGGAAGAGATCTCTAAAAAAGGACATTGCTTCTTTCTGTAGTTCCATCATTTAAGACGTCGCCTAGAAATAAATGGAGAATTCTTTAAAAAAAAACAGTAAAGTATATTTTAAAAATGCCGCGTATTTTATTCTGTCAGTAGTCTGGCATTAGACGTCCGAAAGCTCGATCGCTAGAACTTCAAGCAATCGTCAAAGGGGTAATCCAGTTTTAAACAAACCATCCTGCATCTAAAACATTCGATGCAGTATCTATTCCACGAACGGCGAGTTGATTTCGAATAAAAAAGCACTACTTCCTCAGTTGCCGCTCGCGAACTTTTCCACATTTAAATAACGTATTGGCGGATATCCAGCGTGCGCGCTGCTTCGAAAACTGATTTAGAAATTTTCCAAAATTTCTCCAACTTTGACAGTTCCTCGCGCGACTTCGCGTGCGCTTGTCGGTTTGGAAATTTTCCAGGACGAATCAGGTTAGGAAGTAACCTTGCTCATTGACTAAGAAAGGGTTCCAAATTACGAAGTTGCCTCCCAATATTTAGCCGTATTCATCATTTTCTAGATAATATTGGGTATCTATGCATTCGAAAACCTCATATTTTAAACCATATCTGTGTGATTATCAGAATAGGTGTTAAAGTTAAAATGAGTCAAAGTACAATGATTAAAGGAATCTATTTTCAATTCTTCAGGATACATTCCCTCGTTTGTACACATGTTGAATGTATTGGGAGCAGTTCACTGAATGTATTGGCATTTTATTTTAATACATCAGTCCTTGGTCCAACATGGCTCACTATTTTTATTTACCTACACGATTTAATGGCTCTATATACTACTATTTCAGTAAAATAACCTATAAAAAATAATTAAATCTGTTTAGTCAATCAGATTAGACCTAGTTTAATAATACATTTATTCTGGGTTTGAATTGTCTACTTCAGTTTTGCCTAAATTACCATAAATAATATTAAATACTGGTAACATAATTTTGTTTTTGTGATTTAAATATTATCTTTTGTTAGTTTAGTAGTATTTTAATAGTCAACGGCTGGTTACCCTGAAACCTTTTATTGCGGACCGGCAGCCGGAAATGGCACCCAAGGAGATATTTATGTTTTTTATTTTTTATTTATTGACAACACAAAAACATTTTTATTTTCTCTTCGGCCATATTTCATTCAAAGCGATGATACCGCTGGGGATCTCCTCATGATGTCCTTCATGAGACTCTTTTAAGATGGGCGAAGATATGGCTATCGGCCTGAATATCGCGAAAGCATTTGACCAGGTCCGGCACAAGGCACTGCCCTAAGGCCTTCCGCTCGAGCCGTGTGACTGGATTGCCGACTTTCTGGATGGCCGCAGCATAAAAGTATTAGTTGGTGGTTGCTGCTTCAAAGCCATGCCTGTCTGCCATGCCATGTCTGTGAATGCCGGCATACTGCAGGGCTCTGTCCTATCCCCAACCCTTTTTCTGATCAATTTATTGGACATTATTTGATACGAAGATGACAGCATGCTACTAGCCAGGTACACCAGTCACCAGATCTCAAGCTGGGCTGAAGTGGAGAAAGATAGGCGGCGCCTCGTTGTTAGACTAGAAGAGACCCTGGACTCGATACAGCGTCGGACCGCGCGTATCGTCGACGACCCCAAGGTATACCTGAAATTGAAAACCATCCAACTCCAAAGGGAGGGACCGTACATCCATTCGGACCTGGAGCATGTGTTCTATATTGTTAACCATGGAGAATGATCATCTGGGCTGCAAAACGCTGTCCCTCCGCCCTAAACGCTAAACGCGGAACAGGATGAAAATGCACAAATTCACAGTCCACTTCTTCTTCGGTGAAGTTCCGAAATATTAAATGTTAATATATTACATACGTAGGCATGCACGTCCGGGAATTAAGGAGACTTATGTTATTAAGGTAAAAGGATAATCAATCAAAAACAAAAAGATTATTACGACAGTGATAAATATGCGAATTAAAATATTTTCGATCAGTATGATTGTGATACCGAACAAACACGTAATGTGTTAGTGGTGATTGCACGACGCTCTCAAACATGATGTACCCAGTGGCTATTTTAACTGCATTTGCAGGTGAGTGTTTATCATTTCAAGTTTGAGATGAAAAAAATCCAAACCTCAATATTATTTCAAAAGACATTTCTAACGGATTGATTTGAAATTATATAGAAATTGAAATTGGATTAGTTTGAAATATACTTTCTTGTCTAATGATTAGGTGCGCTTCTGAAGTAATAATAAAAGTAAAAAACATTTTCAAACCAACATTTTATTTAAAAGCTTTAGAAATACCATACAATATAAAATTTACTAGTTGGGGGACTCAGCTCAGGTCGATATCTCGACAACAGCGCCACCTACCGGATCCAATAGTTTTTCTAAACCATCAAGAGACCCACTCAAATTTGGACATACATTTATTTTAAGTATTACTTATTTTTTTTCGACATATTTCTTGTGATTAAAATATTTTGTTCTACGATTTTTCTGTGGCTACACAAAAAAAAATTGAAAGATGAAATTTTTTAAAACATGAGTCACGGAAAATAAGAAGTTCTGTTTCGCCTAAAAAATCACCCCTTTTGGCTTTGACTACTGGTAGGTGGGCAGGAATATATCTGTAATTTTTTTATGTTCACCGCGGCATGTGGCGTACGCCAGGTCCTCTTAAGGTGCCAGCCGGCGCCCATGGGGGAATTTAGAAATTTAAGGGGTGCTGCGGAAACCATGCTGGCCGGCCAGGTCCCTCTCACCATTTTTGAAGGACACCAGGTTGAACTTTGGGGGAAATAACTCGGAAGGGATGTCATTCCATAGGTTACCGACCCTGTAAATAAAGGATCTAGAGGATCGGTGGGTTTGGAATGTCGACTGTGAATTTGTGCCTTTTCTTCCTGTTCTGCGTTGAGCGAAGTTAAAGAGGGGACGGAGATACAGCGTTATGAAGCTCCGACGAGCATTCTCCATGGTTAAGACGATAGAACACGGAGAGAGAACCTACATCCCTTCGGAGTTGGAGGGTCAAAAAAGCAGGGATACCTGTGAAGCTTTATTATATTGATATTTTTGCAGTGTGCCTTGTGGGCGCCATCCCATATCTTCCACAACATGAGGGTTATCCAAGATTTGTGACCATGTCTGACAGCGTGGACCAAACCAGAGTGGTGGATCTCGAAGAACCAGTGGATTGGAAACTTCTAGATGAAATCACCAGAAACCCTGCAAATACCCAATTTTGGCTCTACACCAGGTTTGAAACCAAAGATTTGGATTTCGATTTAGACCTCCGTTTGAAACATGTTATATGGAGTCACGACAACAACTTTGATAACACATGACTTTACATTTCGTAGCTCAGTAGACGAAGAGGTTTTGTTATTCGCATTTCTAATGAAGCGATTACAATGTAATTGACCAAGCATAATACATTGTAAAGCACAATTTGTAATGCTGTGATAATAGCAGACATTTATATTCAACTGATGTCGAGTTATCTTTCTAGCAGACATTTATTGCTGCCATGCATATGCTACTGATTTCTAGTTAATCGTGTCTCAGCACTACTATTATAATATACATTAAATATATTTATTGGACACCATTACTTATTATAATATACATCTTGAAAATTTGAACATTCTGAACCTTGTAGCGGTGCCCATTATTCTATATAAAAAAATCAGTGGACACCGACTGTGGAAAGGTCCCCATAACGCTTGCTGCGTTCCCCTCTGCACGGCCAGGCTGATGCGCTGGAGGAAGAATGGCCCGGCTCGACTAACTCCAGACGATTTATAGATATAATATAAATAGAACGATATTATTGATCGTCAAACATTGATTTCAAAATACTAATTTTCTTTATGAGTCTTAAAAACAAAATCCTAATCCTAGAAATAAATAAATTTGGGAACAGCCCTTCATTACATACATCATAAAGTCCAAAAAGCACAAGGTCAAAAACCCATACCGTCCTAAACACTAATGAATACGGAACCTTTTTAATTAAGCTCGGTTAGGTTAGGTTATATTATAATATTTGCATTTATAAATATATGCAAAAATACATACTTTTGGATGTTCTGGGTTGTGGACCTTATGCTTTTTGGACTTTATGAAGGCGACCCCATTACATAACTTAATTGGTTTGATGCTAGAACGCAAATATGCCGCGCTTAACATAAAAACAAATATCCTTATAGAAAATAGAACGTTTGTAAAAATATCGCGATAAATGTTGGTATAAGCAGATTAGGCAACCAAATGCACAATTATTCAGCTTTACCAGGTCTATTCAGAGTGGTCCGATTAACTTTAATCCGCCGGACTAAACCGGTTTTTGCATGGTTATTCCGGTGCTAATCTCGTAATAAGTTTTGACAGGTGCTCTCTGAATACGACTGTACGACTCTTACAGCACTATTAAAAGTGGGCGGACTAACTTTAGTAAGTACGCGTATTAAGGTCGGACTAAACCGGTTTCTGTATATAAAAAAAAGGTTTCCCACTGTTCTCTTTTTTAGCACAGCTCAAATTCAGTCATCTATCTTAAAGTATGTCTCATTACTATTTATGTATTATGGCTAATATCGATAAATGAGACCAAACAGGTAATACTAAACAGTTATTTTAACCGATTGAACTATACCGCTTAGTGAAAATAGCACGTGTGACAGATTAGATGATTTTGAAACGGTTATAAAAACTAATTGAACATTACGGCTGACAACAAATCAGGCGTTATGCTAGGTCTGTGTAACTGTCCAGTTTCTAGATGTATAGTAATTTTCACAGATTGGGCAGTACATTTTCACTGAATTTAAAACGTATTTAAGAATAATAAAATACGAAAGCTAGAAACAGTTACAACACTGAGAGAAAACAGTTACGGCAAATTGTTAAAAAAAACAATTAAATGATACAGTAGCATTTAACGTTTAAGGTTAACTGTTTTCACCCAGAGCACACAATTTACTCAGTTGGCTCTGATTCCGATTCTTTTTGTAAGTGTATTTCTAATAAATGTTGTTATCTTGCAGACGAAACCCAGATGAACCCCAGTTTCTGGTTATGAACGAGGAGCACACGGTCAGGAACTCCAATTTTGATGTAAATCGACCAGTGAAGGTGATATGTCACGGCTGGACCAACACTGGCCATTCTGAGCCGAACCCTTCACTCAGAGCAGGTTATTTAGAAAGATTTAATATCCATATTTTATGCGATTTCAAGAAAAGATCATCGAAGCGGCCATGACAATTTGTCCGTGTTTTCCATTGTGGACGGCCAGCCTCCACACTCAAAACATGATAGATAAATACAACAAAGTAGCGTCCTATAGGCATATGAAAGTTGCGTTGCGATGCCCGCTTAGCGACAAGTAAAAATAATACTTTTATTTTACGCACACATCGTAAACATAAAATCAAGGACATCGCAGGCGGACGGGGAACGGGGAACGGGGGACGGGTGCGGGGGAGAGGTATGACCCTGAGCGATCGCGCAGGTACAACGTTCGAAAGTACTCGAATAATGCTCTGCTTAGCGACAGGTAAATAATAATAAAAATAATAAGAACACGGCTCACGCGCCCAAGGCCAACGCCGGCAGAGGGGTGGAGAGCGGGTACAGAGGAGGGGTATGACCCTGAGCGACTGCGCATGGCAGGGCAGAGGGGAGCCGGGAGGAAAGATGAGCGGGGGAGAGGGGAGAGTGCGCATGACCACTCGAAAAATGGCGGGATTCCAAGCGAGGGGCGAGGGGGATCAGAGGCTAGGACAGAAAAAGCGCGCGCGTCCCTCGTCAGTTGGCGTCGGCGGGACCTGGAGAGCGGTGGGTGCCTCTACTTGAAAAAAATTCGGCGCGAGAGTAGGTAGATTTGCAAACAGCTTTTATTAAAATAGAGTCAAAGAATGGACAGCGCTGGACCTTGGTAAGTCTGTACTAACAGTTTCGCCGTGTGGGTGAGCCGACGACATATGTATTGTTTGTATATCGAAGCTCGCGCGGCCTGGAAGATGCGCAAGCGCATTGGATGAAGGATGAGATATGCGGATGTACTGCATTTTGAATTTCGAATAGTGTGGAGGGAGATTTTATAAAGTTCTAGGTAAAATTTTACGTGGAATAAAATCTCTGGTTACAGTGGGGAGGACTGTTTTGTGCTCGGATAATTTGTGCTATATTTAGGAAGAACCTTACGTGTGTAATGATGATCCGTAGACTCTGATGAGGGTTACAAGCCGTGGTTTTACGTGGAATAAAATCTTGTCCTACAGGAGGAGGGTTTTCTGTGTTTGAATAATGTGTACAATATTCGAGGGGGGCTTCACGTGGGTATTAAAGGTCCGATGGCTCGGATGAGGGTTACAGGCTGTGGTTTTACGTGGAACAAAATTTCGCCTCACAGGAGGATGGGTTTCTGTGTTTGATTTATAAGGACTATATTTAGGAAGGGCTTAGGAGTGTTTGGGTATGAGTGAAATGAGGGAGTGCGTCAGCGCACGCTGAACCAGAAAGATATTAAATTCCTAGGATCAGTGTAGAATAGTAGGACCGGGAGTCCATAGTGGGGGCGACGGAACAGTCACGTACACCGGTTCGTTTTTTTCTAGATAAAATCTATCTAGCTAGCTACAAAAGGATGAAACGATATTTCTTCACAGAAATGTTAAGGCGATGGATGTCGAGTTGTGGGAAGCATGTCTAATCCACATATTTGTGCACGCTATGTGGATTTTTGTTTGCAGTGCGGCCAGAAAACGAGGCATTACGGGACATCGGTCGGGTCTGGGATCTCTATGAGGTTCCATGCCAGATTGACTGTACCTTAAACGTAAATGTAGCATCACTAACGAACATTCCGAGAAGCTGCGGATCCTGAATTTGAGCCTTAAGTTAGATTGGGCGGTACCCCTTTACACTGAAAGGAGCCGGAACCCATTAAGACTTTCATACTCAGTCAAACTCTAGAGAACCTTGAAAGGAAAATATAGTATTGGCATTATCGCAATATAACTACACTACGATAATACAATACATACCAAATATCTCTCTGAACATAAATGACACTATGACACCGTAATTTAAATTGTTGGCATTTAGACCTGGGAGTCATGTTCCAATATTGAAATTTCACCTCCCTTGAGAGGAAGGCGGAGGCCATACCCTGGTTCGCTGACAACCGGCGACCAGGTTGACTATCTTAATAAATACAAAATCTGAAGGCATATCCATTTTGGATTGACCTCAGTGTACATTTCGCAGGCAACTTCCTGTTTCCCTGCTTAAATTAGTCGACAACCTTGAGGGTCTGTCATGACTGCGGATAAACGCTTATCTTGAACTGCTGTTTCTATCAGCTCTTCTGAAAGCCTTTATTGGCTTTATCACGATCTGCCAAGTGCCGGAACCGTGAAAATGTGGAGACACTCTCATGACCTACCCTGAGTCCAGGAAGGCTTGGCAACGCGTGTGGGTGATGTCACCTGTCACAAAAATCTTTAATGTGGCTACGCTTTGGTGCATCCGAGGCAGTCCACGAAACTACCCTTAAGTCCATGCTTGCTATGGCAGATGGGAGGGTCTGAGGTATGTCCTACATTCATGTGGGCTGGTACAAGACGGATTCGTAACTATGGTCACCCGCCGTAGTTTTCAGTCACCGTTTGATCGGCTGACAAAACGAAAATTCTTGTGATACCTAATGTGTCGTACTTGACGTTGTCAGTGGACACTCAAAATATATAGTGGTCATGTTGTAAATCCAATACCCCAATTGGTATATAATGAACCAAATAAACTCATATCTCCCTACACGGGAATTGAACGTTGGTGTTCAGAGGCTCCGTTTTCAGGATGGTTGGCCGCCGCTTTTTGAAGCAGAGGTCGCATATACAGCCTGAAGGCAGGAAGGCGATCATGTGGGGACGCGGGATAACAGTGCCATGGATGGACCTTGGACTGTGAGGGGCGTCACCATTACCCCATGGGGTAAACATTTTTTGAAGTTCTGGGCATGCTGAAATGCTCTATTCCAATCAATTCAGATTTGTGTTTGTATGTGAGAGCGCGTGTGTGAGAGAGAGCGAGATTATGTATTAGGTTAGGATAGGGAGAAAGGAACTGATTAGAAGAACCGAAAGAGACAGACAGCTAGGTACAGGAGGAGGGCATAGCTCCAATGAGGATTTGACAACAATATTCAGGAGAATACATGTTACCTAAGCAAGTAATGTAGTCAAATAACTAGATTTAACGTGAGCAAATCAGGAAACAGTAAATGGGAATATATTAGACGAATGGTTATGCAATGTAAATAATGAAAGCATATAGGACGATCACGAGCCAATGGGGAGAACAAATGGGACGAGTGGATACATGGCAAATAGGTAATTAATGTAGGATGTATCCAAGGGAAATATAAGGTACATAACTTAGGTTAGATATGTATAAGCTATGTAGGGTAGGAGTTTATTTTAGGGGGGGTCTGGAGGTTTACACCATCCAGTTCAATGTAGCAGCTCTCATAAAGTGAAGGTCCTGACATGGCACCTAATTCCTTCGGGAATGTTTTGTATTGAGCAAATATCATAACGGTAGTTTTGTGGTATTAGCCATCCATGTAAGGTTGCATAAAAAAACCAAAGATCCTTTTAGATGTAATGCATTTGCATGTTACAATTCGTTGTAAAAGATAAAATTGAATCAACAATATTGTGGAACAAATCGTCGAACACGTGAAAGAAATATTAAAATCCAAACAACATCTCAGAAAAATAATTTCCTAAAACAGTCGTTTCATGCGATAGTTCATAACCAAATAGGGGAACACATATGTGTCTTCGTTAATGTGGCATATGGAATCACACTCGAGAACATCGACTACATGCATGGTCCCCCCTGAATAAATTATCTCAAATTACTACAATCAATAACACTGTTAATCCGGTAGATAAAAGTAATTTTAATGATACGTGGGTGTGAAAATGTCTGCATTACATTGATAAGACAATGATGACGCAGTTTAGTGTATAAACAATGAACTACAACAGATAATGACTTGCACGACACTGCCACAATGAACCGTCAGAAATAGAACGCCAGACGAACTAGAGAAAGTAGCATACTGCGCCAGGGCACGCAGAGAGTATTGCCACTAACAGTTTTTCTCTATGGGACACTGACTGGTTTCAATGCCTATTAAATGACTATATATATAAAACTAAGACTAATTATTAAAACAATCCACCACATTCTAAATTCGAGTTTTCCTATATATTTTTGACAAGCATTGAATTAAAATGGAGAACATTATCTCGCGATGATTTTGTACGATTTAAAATGTCGGCTAAAAACAGAAGAATCATTTAAAAGACTTCGAATGGCGATTATAGACTAAAACCTTTCTGAAGCGACTGTTTTCCGCTGGTTTAACGAGGTTTTGGAACCGAGTAACTCTGGCGGACGAAGAAAGAAGTCGCCGCTTTAGGACGGCTGATACAGAAGAAACCGTGTAGTCACGGGAATAGGCGAATTACATATGAAGAGATTCAGCATAAACTGCAGATTGTATTATAGGGAAGTGTGTATGAAATTCTACACGGACATCTTCGGGTGAGGAAGATAATTTCACGCTGGGTACCCCACAATCTAACCCAGGCTCAGAAGAAGGTTCGGGTAGAATGGTGCCGAGACGTTATTTCATCACCTCCATGGCCGAGACATGATAGCAAAATTTCAAGTAGGCTCGTCTTTGCGCGTTCACGATATCCTTACGGGTGATAATAATGGATTTATCAATATGAATCATAAACAACGAGTCAGTCGATGGAGTGGCTCCTCAAAATTAACCAACGCCTACCAAAGTGAAGCGAGCGAGAAGTGCAGGCAAATTTTTGATCGCAAGTTTTTAGGGTTCCGTACCCAAAGAGTGCCAAGGTGCACTGTCCGTCCGTGGGTCCGTCCTTCCGTCGGTCCGTCCGTCTGTCCGTCTGTTCGTCTGTCACAGGGCTGTATCACATGAACCGTAATAGGTAGACAGCTGAAATTTGCACAGAGTGTGTATTTATATAACAACAAATAGGTAAAAAACCGGCCAAGTGCGAGTCGGACTCGCACACGAAGGGTTCCGTACGATCGTACAGGATTTACAAAAAAATTACACATTTTTTGTATGGGCCCCCCTTTAATTTTGATTATTTTATAATGTTATAAATAAATAAATACAAAATAAATACATAATCTGTGAAAATTTCAGCTTCCTACCTGTTACGGTTCATGAGATACAGCCCTGTGACAGACGGACGAACGGACGGACGGACGGACAGCAGAGGCTTAGTAATAGGGTTCCGTTTTTACCCTTTGGGTACGGAACCCTAAAAATAATTAAAGGGTAAAATACAAAAAAACGTGATTTTTTTAGTTAAATCTTGTATGATGGTACGGAACTCTTCGTGTGTGATTCTGACTCGCACTTGGCCAGTTTTTTACTTTTACTGATCATCGAATCTCTTTCGAGATCAAAGAAGCATCAATTCCCACGTAACCAGTGCCCGTAATCAATGCCTCCTACTAACACAGTATTTAAGATTATCCCTACATACATTTGTTTAACGCTATAGGAACCTGCGTTACGGACCTTGACTGCAAAGATTGAACATTCAAACATATTGCCGCCGTCACCAAAATCATCAATCGTCACTAATAAATGTATGTAGGGATAATCTTAAATATTGTGTTAGTAGAAGGCATTAATTACGGGAAGAGGGGCTGTAGGAGAATTCCAAATTATGGGTATACAGCAGGTGGCGAAATTGGTTAGACGCAATGCCTGCGAATGGTATGATTTGCTGGTTCGGGTCCAGCCTTGCAGCATATTCGAAAAGTTGTTATTTTTACAGGGATCTTTCTTTAATTAATGTGTCCTTGCTACACGGTCGATACATACCTCAAATACTCAAACACATTGTAGATTTATTTGAACATTTATTTTTCATTCACTCATTTAATTGTATGAATGTATTTATTTATGTAGTTATTTTTTAGGGTTCAGTACCCAAAGGGTGAAAACGGAACCCTATTACTAAGCCCCCGCTGTCCGTCCGTCCGTCCGTCTGTCACAGGGCTGTATCTCACGAACCGTAATATGTAGGCAGCTGAAATTTTCACAGAGTATGTATATTTGTATACATACAGAGTATGTATTTGTAATGTATATTTTGCCGCTATAACAACAAAGAGGTAAAATAAAAAATATATAAAAATTAAAGGGGGGTCCCATACGAAAAACCTGTTGTTTTTCGTGTTAAATCTTGTACGATGGTACGGAACCCTTCGTGTGCAAGTCCGACTCGCACTTGGTCGGTTTTTTTGTGTTCTATATTAATTTAAATTGTATGATACCAATTTGTTCGTGACTTCGCTGGTCTGCATCTGTATATTTTCGACTGTTTGTTATGCAAATAAAAACATATGTTAACATGAGGTTAGTTATTGTTCTTTTGTGGTAAATGTTCTGTTTTGTCTACCAAAGAAATAAAGAAATTGCATTTCCACAGCATTTCTGGCGAGGAGCGACGTCAACGTCATCACGGTAGACTGGAGCCAGCTCGCCGGCGGCAGCTACGTGGGCGCCGTGAGCGGCGTGCCGGCCGTGGGGCGCGGCGTAGGCCAGTTCCTCGCCTTCCTGAACCGGCTGGGCGTGGCGTGGAGCAGCATGCACCTCATTGGCTTTAGCCTGGGCGCGCATGTCGCTGGCAATGCCGGCCGTGAGATCGGGGGCCGCGCGGCTCGCGTCACTGGTGAGTGTTTCTCGTTGACGTGAAGTGACCCAGGAATGTGTTATGTATAATATGTATGTATTCTCTTACGTTTACGGATGTACAGCTTACTTATTTAGCTCGACGTTTCGTCCACTCTTTATCCACTATTTATTCGTAAACGTAAACTAATATGTCGAACAACAGTGAACATCTAAACAATCATATGTATGGATATGGATATACTGTTAATGGGAAAGTTTGCTTACGTCATACAAGTGTTGAATAGAGATAGTAAAAGTCAACAGATGGAGTTGCAATTCACATTTGAGGATACAAACCAATGAATATTAATCATATTTTTTATGAAGAATGACATTACTTAATTTTTACCTTAAATGTAACGCTTTCATGCCTAGGCAACATTTGAAATTAAGCTAATTTTAATATCGGTGTAACTAGTTCTGGCAGTGACGGGTGATGGCACTAATTAGAAATGTTAAATAGTACCAGCGAAAATAAGAAGTATTCAGCGAGTTATCCAAATCGATGAATCCTTATTTATGAATTAATTTCAAGAAAATAATGCATTAGTGGCTCTGCAAGAGTTATTAGATACATTGAAATAACCAATTCATCAGGCAGCCTAAGCTAAGTTAAGACCTAATGCTTCTGTACAGCGTTAGGAATTAAAATGCTAAAAGCTACGTATGACCATTGTTCAAAACGTAGCATAAAATACTGGAAATATCTGTTTTACATCATCAAAATGGTGGCTCTACAGTCTTTTTTTTTTTTATGCGACCTGACATGGATGGCTAATATCACACAACTACCTTTATGATATTAGCCCAATACACCACATTCCCGAAGGAATTAGGTGCCATGCCAGGACCTTCCCTTTATGAGCACGGCTACATTGAACTGGATGGAAAACACGGACAATTTTTCATTGCCGCTTCGACCATCTTTTCATCCAATGCGCTGGTACCAACCCGGGCGGGCTTAAACCCTACCACCTAGTGGGGGAAGGGGACCTACAGTTTTACATGGATTCCGAACCATGGAGCAGCTCGCATTCGTGACGAAATGCACTTATCGAACTCTGAAAGAGAAAAACAGTGGTGCAAGTTGGTATTGAACCCGGGCCTCTGGTACGCTAGGCCAGTCCCCGCGCCACTAGGCTACGAGCCGCTAATTAAATAAAATTAAAAATAAATTACTAAAGTGCTGATTATATTGTACTGGTGCTGTTTGCAAGCTGCTAAGAAAAGCCCTTAGTATGTGGCGATTAAGCTATTTTTTATTTTATTTGACACTTAAAGGGCTTTTATTACTAAAGTGCTGATTATATTGTACTGGTGCTGTTTGCAAGCTGCTAAGAAAGGCCCTTAATATATGGCGATTAAGCTAATCAGCAGTAGGTGAAAAAGGCCCTTAGTGTTACCTTCTTGCAAACTGAAAAGCCATAAGCATCAAATAACAAAGTTGTAAAAGGTGAAATTATCAAAAAGTTATTATCTGCTATTATAATGTGAATACTTTAGCAGTACACAAGTTAACCATTGCATTTAAATGCGTACAACAAAGTAAACTCAACGAATTTGGCGTATTCTATAACATATTTAAAAATGAAACCACTTAAACAAATATACTATAGCAACCTAAGTGGTAAAAACTTTAAGATCAATTTTCTGCCCGCCGACAACGATATTTATATTGGTTTTAAAAAAACCGACTTTCAGGTTTAGATCCAGCTGGTCCTCTCTGGGTCACCAACTCCGACAAGATCCAGTCCGGTGATGCTGTGTACGTTGAAGGCATCCACACTGACGGAAACGCTCAGGGGATCGGCTCTGCGATAGGTCGGCTTGACTCACTTTTACTTTTACAATAATCTTTAGTATTCCTTCTCTTCTATTCTCTTTTCTTTCTTATTCTCTCATTCTTTTTGAAATATAATTGTTTAATTAAGTGGGTACTTTTTATTTTTCCATCGTAAGCTATTTATCGAAATGATTCCTCTCTCTATATCTTATACACAGTCTGTTTCCGGATAGGTAGGAGTAACTTCTAGAATATAAATCTCAATATAAGAAGAAACTCGAACACTGAGATCACTTCAATCGAAAACACGATGTTTTTTCGCGGTCCCCGAAGAAATTAGTTCTGTAGCTTCAACAAAATGTTGACTGCGAGGAAATATATCGGAATTTTGATTTGTGTTAGAAGGATTTTTTTTCTAATATTATCATTTCTATTCCCAATAATTTCTCCTACCTACCCTGAAACTGTGTACCCTCTGACTTGTGATAATGGTATCACATCAAATTCAAACGAAGATGCCATGCATGGAGCAAGAAGCTCTTTGAATGGCTTCAGTATAATGGCATGATCTTATGTATTATAAAAGAGTGACAGCGGGATGAGAAAGCACGAAACGTTTATTTTAGTTTTACACCTTTCATTCGATCAAGTAAAAAATAGAATCAACCCCGGTGAAGTGAAGGAAAGGGATAGATTATTTAGCCACAGAATAACCCAAATTAGCATTCCAAAAGTCATAATTTCATTCTCCGTTTAATTCTTTCAGTTTAATTGGCAGTTGGTTCACAACATTGTGCCTTGGCCAAAAGAGAAAGAAAAAAATCTTAAAATTTTCAAATCTCAGAGCCTCGCTACCTATACCTCGCTAGGTATACTGAAAAGTTATGTGGATCACTGAACTGGGCATTCCATTTCTGAGATTTTTTTATTTTCCACTTTACGTAGTTATGAGACCAAATAAATTTTTGTGTTTTATTAATTTCAGGGCACGTGGATTTCTTCCCTAACGGTGGCACAAGCATGCCCGGGTGCTTAACTACGCTCTGCAACCACCACATGTCATGGGAATACTTCATTGCCACAGTTAGGTACAACCACCTGATTGGGAACCGCTGCGATAGTACCCTTCAGGTCAGCCTCAATCGCTGCGAAGGTGAATCCCTCCACATGGGAAATGATGACCTCACGAAGTCTGGGTATGCACACTCAATGTTAAAACTTTCACTGTTATGGAATGTCATGTTTCTTAGGGTTCCGAACTCTTCGTGTGCGAGTCCGACTCGCACTTGGTCGGTTTTTATTGCAATAATTACTTTGGCGAATCTTGTCCACCTTCTTCTCTTAAGCGCGATTAGGGTAAAGCTGTTGCTTATTTAGATCTTTACAAAGATCTTAATAGCTACATAAACATTTTTTATATCTCATCTCATCAAGCATCTCATTGTTCTTACAATGTGACCGTAAAGTAAGTAAAAAATGTATGAAAGTGGTCCAAATATTGAATTTTGCGAAAAAGTCGAGATATTGCTGATGTTTTTAAAAGTAAAAGTTAAAGATAACACAAGACACCGTCAATGGATATCTTATGTGATAATTGAATGTTTCCTTTCTATTTGCAGATCCGGAATCTATCGTGTCAACACTGAGAGAAATTATCCTTTTTGATTTAAGTATTCTCGCAAATGTTTACTAATACAATGCAAGTTTATTTTGTCCTAATTATTGTTGAACTAAATTACAAATAAAAAGATTGCCAAATAAGTTTTTTTAGAACTGGACATGGATGACTAATATTACGCCTCCTACTACACCGAATCGTATGTTAGGAAAGTTATTTGCAGTACTATATAAAGTAGGTGGGTGAATTTGGAAAATATTTGGTGCAATCCAAATTCATATTCCGGCATGTTGTGTGACATGAAGCAAGAAGTTCCACCGCTATCCAGAAGAGCTCGAGCGAAATGGGGCTGATTTTTTAGCCGCTGTTAACAGTAAGCAGTTAGGCGTGTGTCGTCTCAAGTTCCACTGAAGTGGACAGAATGACAGCATCGGTTGACGTAGACGCCGATGTCAAGTGAATGATAAATCATCCGCTCAGCCTGCAACTTTGTCGAAGTGTCCTGGTCAGAATCAATTGATACACAATCTGAGTGATTTTACCTGACCTACCTGGGTTAGAGAGCAATGTCAATTGAAAAATGATGTTGTGACTAGAATCGACCAAAGAGTGCTAAGATTGTTTGGACACATGGAACGAATGGATGACGAAACAAAACAGGCAGAAGTGAGCGGAAGTGTCGTGCCCAGGCGGCCTAGGAAAACGTGCCACGACCAAATCGATGTAATTTTTCGTAATGGAAAGAGGTGTGCAGTGATCGTACCTTATGGCGCACTATCATCTCTGCCTACCTCTCCGCGAAAGCGGCGTGAATGTATGTATGTATGCATTTCAAGGAGGTCGGCACGGCCGTTTACAAGCTTACGAAAAGTTTCTAATGACAAATTGTCTTCCTTGCCCTTATGTTCCTTACACTCCTAGAAAGTCCTAATATCAAGTTTGGATGCAAGAATGTACAGGAGCAGGGTATCTCACGAAGCTGTGGGCTCCCGAGCGTATTAAGCGCTCTTACATTTCCATTGAATGTGTCAATAAGTTGCCTCAAATGAATAGCTCGAAGTTGAAAAATGATTTAAGATTAATAGACTGGTCCTCTCTGGGTCACCAACTCCGACAAGATCCAGTCCGGTGGTGCTGTGTACGTTGTTTGTCGCGTTACAAACTCCACGCATTTATACAGTCAATGGCACTTGAAAATTCCAACGATTGGATTATCAGTGCGGCGTCGCCCTCGTGCGCGGCACAGCAGTGAAGTTTCTGCACATTTATGCTGTCATTGTGATGGATCATAGACAGGAAGGTGTCGTGAAACTGTAAGAAGTGTTTTGCCTTGGAACTAAGGCAAAACTATTTTTGGTAGCTTCACGCCAGTCATCTGCTTCCCCGACTGTGCTGCCCTGACGAGCTGATCGACTGTAACTGAATGTTTGATTGTACATTTCTTGTTCTCCAGCTACCTACCAACTGTAGGTAGCTGGAGCGCATCTCTCTGAACCTGTATTTCATCAAACGGCGTGTAAATATCTTTCATTTATCAAGTCGCTGTTTCAGCTCGAGCACTTGTTGATTTGTTAGAGGACTTTTGAGAATGTTTAGGTAGTTCGCAAACTGTGTTGAACTAAAATAAACTATCAAAAATACTGCTAAACGAAAGAAAAATCACTTTGAGAAATATTTAAACTACAAGTATCATTTAATGTTTGGTACGAATCAAGTGTACGCGTTCAATCTCAATGTTTGGTACGAATCAAGTGTACGCGTGTTACATATACAAACACTGTCAACCCTCCAACAAAGTGATCTATCATACTGAACCCTATATCGACGATCTACATTATAGTGATCCCCTTTTGAATAAACATAGTGATCAGTTATCTGTCTTCCAAGAGTGCATCACGCGGCCGGCGCCCAGCACCAATGTTTGCATATCATCACAACGGCCGACCCGACGGACCTAAACATAACTAACGTAGCTGTTCTGGAGGAGGCCTTGGACTATGGTAGGTGCCATGCTGCGTTTGTGATAGACGGTTTTGTTTCTGGAACAATGATTTTATTTGAGGTCAGAAAGAGTTCCTGAGTAGCGAATGGGTTTTCTTAAATAGTTCTGGTGGATGAAAACGAGGTATTCTCTTAGTTGAGGCCATGAATTGAACTTGCCCATTATTTTGGGTAGAGAGGGTCCTATTATTTTATTTTTTATTGCATTGAATACGCGTTCTTGTTGCGATTCGGGTGTTTTTTGCCACACAAAATCGCTTTGTTCGATAAATCTGGTGACTTCGTGAATATTACCATCAAAAGGTTCAATATAAATGTGGGCTCTCATGGGATACATTCTGAAATGGGGTAGGGATGGTTTGGGTGATTCGTGGATTTTGGTCGCGGCTTCGTCGGTCCCCTTTTTTTTTTTTTTTTTTTTCTGGAAAAGGTAAATGCGTAATATTAGGGTCTTAAGCGGCTAGGTTTTTATTGGTAAGTTATTTTAGAGTTTTGAATAGATTATAGGTACGTCTAGAGGTAAGGTTATGTTAATATTTCTTAAGTTTATGGTATAATGGAAGGTAGTTGAATATTCATAACTAAGGTGTAACTATATGTAACAAACTATATTATTTACAAGGTCTTAGTCTATTAGCATGAACTAGTTGAGTTCGATTCGCTTTTTGAATCTGATAATTGTTGTTAAAACCCTTTCTAATAATGGTGTATGGCCCGTCCCAGAGGTGGCCTAGATTATTTGATGTAGGTATTTTTAACATCACTCTATCGTTGACTGAATAGTCTGCTATATGAGCGATTGTATTATCGTACCTCTCCTTAGCTCTTTCTTTCATGTTTTTGAGATTATCATTCGCTGTTTGGCGGGCTATTCGTAAACGTTCGTTCAGATCTCGCAAGTAATCTTCGACTTTGTACTCTGAAACTGGTTTTAAAGAATAGAAGAGACGTGGTTTTACACCAAAAAGGAGTTCATGTGGTGTATAACCCGTTGAACTGTTAACTGAGGTATTATGGCACATTATTGCAAAGGGTACTATTTTGTCCCAATTTAATTGGTTTCTATTATGATAATTGCGAATGTGTTCCCGAAGAGTGGCATGAAATCTTTCCAATGCTCCATTGGTTTGTGGATGATAAGCGGTGTTGAAACTTTGGGAGGCTCCTAGGAGTTTTAATAAATGTTTTATAGTGCTATTCATAAATTCACCACCTTGATCGGAATGAAACCGTTTAGGTATGCCATAATGTTGACAGAATATTAGTAGTTGAGCTGCGACAGTAGTGGGTTGTTTGTCGGGAATAGAATAGGCTTGTACGTATCTAGTTAGTTCATCTTGGAGGGTTAGTATGTATTTGTTATAGTCATTAGTGATGTCAGAGTATGACACTAAGTCCATAGATACTCGTTCGAAAGGTTCAGTGGAGGATGAGGTGATAACCATAGGGGCTTTAAATGTTTTACGCTGGATTTTATTTTTCTGACACAGTTGGCAATTTTCTATATAAGTTTTAACGTCGTCGTTCATTTTTTCCCAATTGAATTCGTCCCGGATTTTCCGTATAGTTTCCTGGACACCTCGGTGTCCCGAAAGGGGTAGGTCATGAAAACGTTTCAAGATTTCAGGGATTTGATCTGGAGTAGGTGTAGTAACGTGATTTTCGCAAATGGTAATCTGTTGTTGGAATTTGTCGGCAAGGAAGGCAGTGACGTATAGCTGTTGATTGCCTTGCATCGTACAGGTGTTGTCAAGTCTTAGATTTGGTATGTAAATGGTATTGGCTTCGTGAGTTTGAAGGCAAGAAAGTAAGGTGTTGAAATAATCTTCTTCGTTCCATGGGTCAATGTAATTAGTTTTGGAGACAGTGAGAATTATGTTGCAGTTGTTTGTTGATGCAAGCACATCTGTTTGATAGAGTCGGCTAGGTTGATGTCGTTGGATCTGGGTGAGTGAGCACATTTCGATTGCTTCGCTGTACAGAGGATTCTGCATGGATAGATCTAGGGATATTGGAATAAGAATGTTTTTGTGACGAAGATTTAGTAATCTATTATTAGAGAGTTTTAAATACTTGGTGTCGTAAGTGGGATTAGGATTAGTTTTGAATTCATTGTACGAGATGTCAGGTGAGCTCAGATTACATGGCATTGTCGGGATAGGAATTCTGGATAGTGCGTCGGCATTAGTGTTATTTTTACCGGCTTTGTAAATGATTTCGTATTCGTATTCCTCGAGTTTGAGGCGCCATCGGACTAATCGGCTGCCTGGGTCTTTGATTGAGAAGAGCCACGTAAGTGGTTTGTGATCGGTTACAATTTTGAATCTCCTACCGTACAGATATGGTCTGAAGTGTTTGACGGCCCAGACTATTGCAAGTAGTTCGCGTTCGATGGTAGAATAGTTTATTTCGGCTTTGTTTAACGTGCGGGATGCATATGATATGGGAAGATCTTTCCCGATCTCTCCTTGCGAGAGGATGCTGCCGATTGCGAATTTCGAGGAGTCACAGGAAATAATAAATTCTCTAGAGAAGTCCGGGTATTGTAGAATAGGGGTATTTGTTAATATTTCTTTACATTTATCAAAAGCTTGCTGTTGAGCGTCTTTCCACTCGAATGCGACTTCCTTTTTTAATAATGACGTCATAGGTTTAACTATGTGACTAAAGTCTCTTATGAATCGGCGATAATAACTGGCCAGGCCTAGGAAAGATTGAATATCTTTACAATTCTTAGGGATTGGAAAGTCCCTTACTGCTGAAATTTTTTCCGGGTTCGGTTTTACACCTTCTGAGGATATAATGTGTCCTAAATATGCAACTTCTCGTCGTAAGAACTCACATTTATCTGGTTGAATTTTTAATTGATACTTGCGAAGCCGTGAGAAGACTTCGCGGAGCTTGTCTTCATGTTCTTGTAAATTAGACGCGAATATTACAATGTCGTCTAGATACACAAATAGTCGTTCTCCTTGGAGACCATACAGAATCGAATCCATAACTCTTTGGAACGTTGCTGGGGCGTTCTTCAGTCCAAAGGGCATTCGACGAAATTCATAGTGACCATAAGGGGTGCTGAAGGCTGTTTTGGGAGTGTCGTCAGGATTCATTTCTATTTGATGAAAACCGGATGCTAAGTCGAGGGTTGAAAAGTATGCTGAGTGTCCTAATTTATCTAGTATGGCTGTGATATTAGGAAGGGGGTACGAGTCACCGACTGTGATCTCGTTTAGCTTACGGTAATCAATTACTACGCGCCATTTCTGTTTTCCGGAGGCGTCAAGTTTTTTAGGGACAACCCAGATGGGGCTGCTCCATGGAGAGGCGCTAGGTTGGATTATACCTTGTTCTAACATTTTATCGACTTGGGTCTTAACTTCTTGTTCGTGGATTTGAGGAAATCTATATGTTTTCGTGTGAATTGGAACATTTGATGTAGTAGAAATGGAATGTTTAGTGTGGTTAGTGAAAGACAGTGAGTCGTTTTCTAAGAAAAATATGTCTGAATATTCTCTGCATATCTGGTCTAGCGATTCCCATTCCTCGTTATTGAGATGCTCGCGTCGTATTGAACTTAGAACTTTGTTTTGTTTGTCTAAAGAGCTGTAATGATTATTAGGGTACTCATTAGTGTAGGTTACGAGTTCGGTTGGACACTCAGTAAATGAGTCGGTGATAATAGTGGGTCTGTTGATATAAATGTCATCATTAGATGTGTTTACGCAAGTAATTAGGAATTGGCTTTGATGAACTTGGACAAGGGAACTGGGTATCAATATTCCTTCTTGTAATGTTTGTTTCTGAACAATGGCTTCGCCACTCGTTATCTGTTTGGATAAACATGTGATTACTGTCTCTGAGCGTGCCTTAATGAGTTGTTGATTTGTATCCTTGCTCTGGGACCGATGGAGCTTGTACTCTTGCCCACGGATGCGTAATGTGTTTGTTTCTAAGCAGATATTGGCTTTGTTTGCTATGAGGAAGTCGTTACCTAATATTCCGTCTGCGGGAATGCTAATTTCGGCGATATGGAATTTGTAATAAGGAAGATTGTCGAGCGTTATTTATGAGGTGCCTAGACTGCGGACCTTTGAGTCGGGTCCTGATATTCCTACAATTAATACGACATCTGATTCATTCAGACGGTGTTTTCCCAATTTTTCTGGATGGATTATGGAAACTCCGGCTCCGGTATCGATGAGTAATGTAAGTGTTTTATCTTTTACATGGAATGTGCAGAATAAAAGATTTTCGGAAGATACAGAGGATATAGTGTAAGTTTCTATGTGGACATTTTGTTCGTTCGATATTACGGGAGGTGAGATGGAAATAGGTGTTTGTCTTTGTTTTTTAGGCTTCTTTATAGGTTTCTGTTTATTATGATTCCTTTTGAATTTGGATTTTGAATGACGCGGCCTGGCATTGTTAGCATGGGGTATCGAATTTTGAACATTAGGGATTTGTAGGTTATTTTCATATGATTCAGCGGATTTCGGAACTTGTATTTGCGAGGAGACAGAGCTGTTAGGTTTCGGGAATTTGGAGTCTACGAGATTAGGTAGCATGGGGTATTGTGAGCTTGAAACGACAGAGGCGTATGATCTAGAAGGAGTCGTGTCATGATTTTGCAGATTATTAGATACAGAGGATTTAGTGGATACAGTGGATTGGGTTGGTAGGTATTTAACTTGATTTGGATTAGGCGATCTGGTGCAGTAGTTGTAGTTAGGTACATGAGATTGAGGCATGTATTGGGGTCTGGTTGGTTGAATGTTGGATACAGAGGATTCAGTGGATCGGGACGGCTGATATGGACATTGCATAGAACGAGACGAGTTGGCATAGTTATTACCATTAGATATAGAAGATAGAGACGTATGTTGAAGCCTATTTGGCTGAGTTTTGGATACAGAGGATTTAGGATTTATTTGAGTTTGTTTTTGATTCAGTGAGGAACCCTGTGGGTATGGATTTAGAATGTTCGCGTGCGGCGAACTAGTAGGTATATAGGGATTAGTAGATTGGGTCGTCATAGAAAGGTATTGAGTTTGCGTTGATACAGAGGATTTAGAAATGGTAGATTCAGTGGATACAGAGGTGTTATCGTTTTGATAGGATACAGAGGATTTAGGATACAGTGGTTCTGTTTGTGTACCTGCGTCAGTGGTTAGTCCCCGATGGACCGGTGACGCGTGGTGAACAGTATATCGTTTGGGCTTTAATACAACTGGAGTTTGCTCAGTTCGGATGAAGGACTGACTTCCGAGATGCCCGCCTCGGAAGCCTGGGGGTAGTTTAAACCCTCGTTGGCATGGTATCCGTTGGAAGGGTTGTGAGTTTGGGCGTAGTGCACTGGAGCACGGGGTGCAGTGGCTCGCTGGTTATTGTATGCTCTTTTCCGGCATTCAGATATAATGTGCCCTTGGTTCTTACAATAATTGCAAAACTTTGGTCCAGCGGTGCTGGGGTAGCGATTCGTGTTTTGTGGGTTAGTAGGGAATGTAGGAGGGCGCGTCGGCATAGGCTTGGGGGGTTGCATTCTTGGGGTATTAAATGGACGAGGTTGCCTGTTAGATGTTTGCCAAGGGGTTGTACTGATTTGTGTGTTAGGTTTGTAAAGCATTTGGCGAGCACTATTCATGCGACGGACTTTGTCCTCTTGAATCGCGAACCTTCCGGCGTCTGATAGTTTGGTGAATTCTTTTGTTCTGAGCATTATGCCAATCTCAGGGTACGCGCCGTTGCAAAACACGTTAAGGGCGGTTTCTTCGGTGGTTGCCGTCCTTCCTATCAGTGAATCACCTTGATTTTCGGCGTTTAATTTTTCGATGATTTTGTTTTTGCACAGATCGACTCTGTGAAAGAAATCGGTAAGCGATTCTCCTGATTTTTGAAACAGGGACTGGAGTTCGAGAGATAGGTGGCCCAATGTTTTGGTGCCTGAAAACTTTTCAATCAAATGATTTTTCAGCTCGTCCCAGCTTTTGTATGTACGTGCGTGAATGTCTGAAGCGCGGGGGCCTATTATTCGATTCAAGCAAAACGTAAGCAGAATCTGCATTTGATCCTTTTCAGAGAGTGAAAATGCCGAATCACATGATCTTACAAATCGGTATACTTCGGAGTTATTGTCAGTGTTGAACTCGGGGATTAAACGTAGCAGTGTGTTTATATTTATGACGTTCGTCCCTTCGTCGGGTTGAGACATCGTGACTATGTCTTTATGATACAGAGATAAATATAGAGGTTAGGGATACAGAGTTCGGATAAGGACAGAGCAATACTTTAAGCCACTCACCAAAGAAGGATGATCGTCTGCAGCATTTCCACGGTTGCAATTCGGAGCTGTTGTATGGTCCGGCGAAGTAGCAAAACCCTTGAGGTACCGCCGCTGCTAAGCTGTTGACTGCTGTGCGCGACGTGAACTTCGACTTGTCCGCGGCGTGACGATCCTACCGGCTGCGCCAATTTTGTTATACAAAAAGGCGAGTGTACTTTATATTGCACTGTTTAATCAGAAATTGACACGATATAGAACAATACACACGGGATAGAACAATATAGCTAGGGCTTCCACATGAAACCCTAGACCGGCAGGCAGAAACCAGGTCCGTAGCTAGGTATTTCGTGTAGGAGATCGGAGAGCGAACTGATCAATGAAGGTCTGTTGCGTTTATATATTAAACGCTTTCTATACTAGCTTAATGATAGGTTCAGAGTTTAGGTCCGTCGGGTCGGCCGTTGTGATGATATGCAAACATTGGTGCTGGGCGCCGGCCGCGTGATGCACTCTTGGAAGACAGATAACTGATCACTATGTTTATTCAAAAGGGGATCACTATAATGTAGATCGTCGATATAGGGTTCAGTATGATAGATCACTTTGTTGGAGGGTTGACAGTGTTTGTATATGTAACACGCGTTCAATCTCAATGTTTGGTACGAATCAAGTGTACGAGTTCAATCTCAATGTTTGGTACGAATCAAGTGTACGCGTTCAATCTCAATGTTTGGTACGAATCAAGTGTACGCGTTCATTCTTAATGTTTGAATAGATCGATAGGCCGTAGATCGTCGCGAGATTGTATCTCGCTTTGAAGCTCGCTCGAGCGCCGCTCACGGAAACTGCATTAGAAAAAACTTGTCGCTATTTCAGTAGTTTTTAGGGTTCCGTACCCAAAGGGTGAAAACGGAACCCTATTACTAAGTCCCCGCTGTCCGTCCGTCCATCCGTCCGTCCGTCTGTCACAGGGCTGTATCTCATGAACCGTAATAGGTAGGCAGCTGAAATTTTCACAGAGTATGAATTTATTTTGCCGCTATAACAACAAATAGGTAAACTAAAACAAATATAAAAATTAATAAAAAACGTGATTTTTTTTAGTTATATCTTGTACGATGGTACCTACGAAACCCTTCGTGGGCGAGTCCGACTCGCACTTGGCCGGTTTTTTCTATGGATTTTATACACGTTTTGTAAATAGCGTAATGTTATTGTATGATGTGTCAATGGACTGTATATGTTTGCATGGTGAGATTATTTCGGACATTCTTGGCATGAAAAGTAAGTTCGATTAGTTCGATAAGTTCGATCGATTTTACAACTGCTATGGTGCAAATTGAATGCAAAACAATGAATTATAGTTATGGCCTGATGTATTGGAGATAGTAAAGGACTTACATACAATGACTCTGTGCGTTAAGTAAATATACTTCTTCGTACTAAGCAAGTACATCGCTTATCCCAAGGAATGTGATATGTATGTGAGGACACGATATTTTAAGAAATGTACCTACAAAAATAACTACTTTACGAATACACTACATCTATGATGATACTATGGTTGAAGGGGCAATGAAAAATTTGCCGTGTTTTCCATGAAGTTCAGTGTAGCCCTGGTCATAAAGGAAAGGTTCTGGCATGGCAATAACACAGTAATAAAAAAGTGCATGAATAACGGATCGAGCCGATGACTTCTGGCATTGAAGGCGAGTCCCTGCGCCACTTAGCTACAAGCCGCTGAAAACCCTAAAATACGGTTGTTATATGGCTAGGGTTTTAGAGGCGTAAGTACATACCCCGTCGAACGGTGTCCAGGACGTGTATTCTTGGCATTTAGTCATTGCGGATTCAATAGAGTTAACAGAAGAAGAATTTACTTTGACATTACTTTGGCATTCTAGAAACCGATCGTAGCGCCACACGGAATGAGTGGGCACGGAATTAAACGTTTACATATGTAATAGTCGTTGTTTGTATGGACGATGAAATCAGATGAGTACAGAAAATAAAATCCTCGATGACAAGACGCATTTGTTTTCGAGCGCTACCATTCGATGGCGTATAAGAGCGAGCACTTTTAGTACTGAGAAACAGAAAGAGATAGCACTACACTAGCTCCCACTGCCACTGTCCTATTCAAAATCATACTTTCCGAGTTCAGGAATAACGAAAAATAGCATATTCGTTTCCGTATGCGATTCAGTAAATGCCGCAGGAATAGGTCGGAAGTAATTAACTGATTCAGCTATGATTCAGCTATGATTCAGTAAAGTGTTTACATAAGTTTGACTAGAATGCACCTCCTGTGCCGGAAGTACGTGGTCGTGAGTATTTGGGTTGGCAAGGACTCGGGAACTTACTCAAACCTCGCGTTGCTTTGACTTCCGGCGGCGTCTCGAAGCACGCGCAGTTGCGCGGAAGACGATTCCTCTTGGCTCCACTACACAATGCCTGGGCGAAGCATCACACTAAATATTCGATTTTGTCGGCAAAACGTGAGGAACGCGATGCGATATGAACCGGGCACGAATTCACACGATGTACAGCTTCTTGACACTTCTGTGACACTGTCTCCTCTTTGACCGCCGACCACAGAAAATTGCCAACTCACCGTCTTCTCTTTGACAGTTGAAGCTAGCAAACTACTTTCTAGTGGCTTGCAATTTGGGACTAAAAGGCTAGATTACACTAACACACACTTTGTCGGTTTTTTTGCCTTCAAGTGTTTATAACATTCACTCAGAGAAACAATACTCAGGTTTTACCCCCTGTTTGCGGAACTTGCGGCCGCACGGAAGGATCTTTAAATTTCATGATTTCAGCAATAAATCCTATTGGCTTACTGTTGAAAGTAGGTGGAAGAGCATAAAGCTGGCTAATTTTATATGTGATCAAATAATCAGTTTTTTTTTAATTACTTATTTAATTGTGCAATCTGAGATTCGGTGCCCATTCGCTCGTGAATGGCTGAAAACTCTAAAGTAAAATCGGAGAGGGTACCGTTTTTAAGATTCCGTACCTAAAGGGTGAAAACGGAACCCTATTACTAAGCCTCCGCTGTCCGTCCGTCCGTCCGTCCGTTCGTCCGTCCGTCCGTCCTTCCGTCTGTCCGTCTGTCACAGGGCTGTATCTCAGTAACCGTAACAGGTAGACAGCTGAAATTGTCACAGAGTGTGTATTTATTTTGCCGCTATAACAACAAATAGGAAAGATTAAAAATAATTAAAATTAAATATACAAAAAACGTGATTTTTTGTTTTTTTTTTCTACGATGGTACGGAACCCTTCGTGTGCGAGTCCGACTCGCACTTGGCCGGTTTTTTACCATTTCGAACCAATTATTTATTATTAATTATCCCCTCCCACACATTTACTTATCAGACACATTTTATCAAGTTTAACGCATTATCGCGTAAAATCCCAGATCAAAAGTGCGTGAGTGAAAAGCTGCAAATAGGTACATGCAATTTTGATAAAGGAGAATGGCAAAACCCGTTTCCAATGTTCCATAACTTGTGTCATCCCGATAAGTATATAGAAAATTTACTCAGTATTTTAGAAAATATTGTATATCTTTAGATTACCCAAAAATAGCCGGGGAAAGAATCTACCTATACCTATACTACACATATTCACTAAATGTGCGGGCGCGCGTCGTAGTGCGCGTGGACTGAGGCGATGGGAAACACCTACACACGTGTATATGCGGTATGTTTATGAAGCATGCCGACACACACTACATGGCGTCTTTTGAAGTTCTTCCATATTCTTACGTGTCATTGGAGCTTGTAAGCGAACTCACTTGCCGCGCCGGATCCGTTCTTGTACCTCTATGCTTGTACGTAAAAGGGGCTAAGCCGCACCCCACGACACAAACGAGTTTCTGTTGCTACTTCCGTCCTCCCATGCTCTCTGTGAGGTCCTGGCGTACGCCATATTAGTCGAACCCAGAGTGAACCCGTCTTTGAGGCAATTGGGGTTCATACACGTTACAGATGCTACCCACATAAGGAACAAATTATTAGTGTCCAATAGATTATTTTAGTGAGATTTAATTATTAAAACCTATAATTGATTGATCTATTTATGGATCTTGAGAAATACCTATGTGTTTAAATATTTTATAACCTCAAAAGTTGAGTTTGTAGCTGTAGAGGCTTATTCCCGAGAATTCGTTTGACAAAAGTTATGGCATTCGAAAGTGGACACAAAAAACTATATGATGAACCTGAAACTATGGAGACACAATTTCAAAAAATTGAAAACCGCGGTCCATAGTGATCTTGCCATTCTCATTTAGTTTGATGGATTAAATAATGGATAAAGGTTGAAAAAAGGTTAGGAAAATAGTATTCCTTATTGTATATGATTGCAAATTGTTAAATGTAAAATAAACAAAAAAACTAGATTTTTTTTGTGTTAAATCTTGTACGATGGTACGGAACTCTTCGTTTGCGAATCCAACTCGCACTTGGCCGGTTTTTGTTTTGAGAGCCATAGAGTTGATAATTTTATGTATTTAATGGATACGACATTACCGTTATCTCATTAATTTGAGTTTCAGCGACATCTACATTTTAAGCATTGTAATCAGATTTTGAAAATAATCTGAAAAAGTATTGGTCGTGACATTCGTCGGAAGCAGGACTTGAACCTGCGACCTTTGGATTACATGTCCACTGCTCTAAACCAACTGAGCTATCCCGACAATTACGTCAGCCAACGAATTTCTCGATTATATTCGAATCGACACAATGCTTCTCCTATCTTCTGCTAGATGGCGCTGATGATGTTTTTTTGCGTATTGATCCTACGCTAAGGCATTTTGACTGCAATGATTGAGCTATCAATCTTATTGCAGTCGTCACCAAAGACGTTTTTGGTATCGGACACTAAGGCTGAGATAAATAGTCGTAACAGAAACTAAGACTAACGAAAAGTAGTACTTTGTGACGTCACTTTGACATAATTTGTATGGACGACATCTCAAAGTAATTCAAATTGACGTCACAAAGTACTACTTTTCGTTAGTCTTAGTTTCTGTTACGACTATTTATCTCAGCCTCAGAGTCAGCCCGGATTTAACTTGATAATTTTATGTATTTAATGGATACGACATTACCGTTATCTCATTAATTTGATCCCCGACTCAATAATGTACCGTTATGCCCCCCCAGGTTAAGTTGCCTAACAAACTCTCTATGGCAAGAATTGAGATATGAGTGGTTAAAACTCTTTTTAGGGTTTGTAAGAACCAAAAACTTGGCCATCTTCAGACGAGCACTACCAACATATACTTGTTAGTAACGTCCTGTCAACCCAGTCTCCGTGGACTACCTAAGATTCACGTTTAAATTTGATTCAAGTATTGGATTTCGAACTACATTCTATGGGAACTCCCTTCTCTCTCTGTCTACCCCTCCGAACAAACGCATCAGTGTTAAACGCTATTATTCAGAGCTAGTACAGTCGTTTCCTATCAAATGTATACACTGGAAAGAGAAGGAATTCCTAAGTCCCTTTTACTCTATGGTTGACGTAGGCATGTCAGAAAGAGACCTCAAATTTGTCTCTATTTCCGGTGTATAGATTTCAGACGAAACGACTGTACATATGTTCTGACTTGAATGTTAAAAGCTTAGAATTATCCTCTCAGCTTGAGCATTTAAAAACATGCCGTGAATTTATCGCGCGGAACCCAATCTGCGAAAGTAGAACCAGCAGTGGTCGGTTTTTTTATTTTCCGAGTGTTTATAACGTTAATCGTTCTTGTTATTTTAAGTACAAAACTAAATATTAAAGAGAGATGAAAAGGTTTGTGCCCAGGAGTGGAATTGCAAGCTAGTGTAAAAACTCAATTCGAATGGGATAACCCTATTACCAAAATGTATCACAAAACGTTTTTAGAATAAAGTTTAGAAATTGACCGGCACTTTTTTTTCTAATTAACTGGTAACAAACATAAAATACACTTAATTAAATATAAAAAAAAATCATCCATTGGGACTGTTGTCATTGTCCCCAATACTGATGCAGCGTTCCCCCGCTGAATAGCTAAGGAGACGCGTTGTTTAAAAAATGAGGCAGCTCGCCGATCGCCTGTCGATTCTATAAGTAATTTTCCCAAGCGTCTCGCAAAGACCCACGCATCGCTACTCCAAACTCCGTGGGTCTCCACAGCGAAGGCGAGGAACTCAAACTGTTCCTTTAAGGATTTATATTTTGAGTGTTTGAGTGCCTCGGCCTTCCCTGCAGCTGAACCCGCGGAGCAGGAGGAACCGTCCACGTGACTCGCTGCTAACGTGTCGGTGCAGGTAACGTCCCATACTAAGGCCTTCCCTTGCGACCAGGGTAACAAAGTGATGCCATCGGGTCTCTTACCGTCATCTCGAAAGATACCCGTAGGCTCTAAAGTGCTGGGTATCTTGGCGGCCGCAAGTGAACGCTTTAGAAGGTCGTTTATCGATGCATGACGTGATAAACGACCAGCACTCTTGACGCACGAGAGTCCATGGTAACCGGACGTGTCGACCGGCGAGCCGCAGGGGCAAGTGTGAGGCTGGCATTGGTTCTTCAGAAACTGAATCTGGGGCATGGCTCAAATCGTTTCCGTCGCCAAATTAGGAACTCTCCTAGACAAAACCAGTCTGAGAATCACGATAAGCTCACGTATAGGCGCCAAACTGAGTCAACCACACGTCTGTGTTTGCGACACTAGTGTCCATGCTTTCGGACACCACGGACTATCGTGTCAAAGGAGCTCTGGTGGTGCATTCTAGCCAAACTTATGTTAACACTTTACTGAATCATAGCTGAATCAGTTAATTACTTCCAACCTATTCCTGCGGCATTTACTGAATCGCATACGGAAACGAATATGCTATTTTTCGTTATTCCCGAGGTTATTCCTCAACTCGGAAAGTATGATTTTAAATAGGACTGTGGCAGTGGGAGCTAGTGTAGTGCTATCTCTTTCTGTTTTTCAGTAATAGAAGTGCTCGCTCTAAGCTGCTAACGAATGGTAGCGCACGAAAACAAACACGACTCGGCGTGTCATCGAAGATTTGTATTTTAGCTTATTCTGTGTTTGTTTACTGCTTATGGTGAACCTCACTGAATTTTCAATTCTAAAAGTAAGTAACTAACGGAACAGTGGACTAAAGGAACGGGGAGGAAGTCGCCGCTTCTTTCTGGGGTCGGCGTGTCGACGTCATTCTGCATTTCTTCGCCCGCTTAACCAGCAGGCGTGTGACGAGTTACACCACGAACGATGAAAAGCCTAACAATTGCCGGACAGGCCAGACCCGCAAATGGTTTCCAAAAATGTTTCCTAAAATCCCAAACATAACTGGCTAAAGCCGAATGCCTGGCAAATTATTATTCCGAAATTATTCCACGAATGAATCAGTAAACGCAGCTGTCAAAATCTTCCCAGAATGCCAAAGTTTTCATCGTCCATACAAATAACAATTATTACATATGTAAACGTTTAATTCCGTGGCCACTCATTCCGTGTGGCGCTGCGATCGGTTTCTAGAATGCCAAAGTAATGTCAAAGTAAATTCTTCTTCTGTTAACTCTACTGAATCCGCAATGACGGAATGCCAAGAATACATGCCCTGGTCGAATACCCCGTCACTGTGGTAATAATAATATTATTAAAAGATCTTTGGCCACAGTCAATATTCCAAGCCTCCTGGAGCCACCCGGAATTAGCCGCTCCGACGGAAAAAGACCAGATGGGCCAACTCTAGTACCGCGGTGTCGACACTTTGATTTCCTTGCGTTCGCTGTGAAAACGCTTGGCACATAGTCATCGGATGCGAAAAGTTTTTCAGACTGAATTAGAAAACTGAGAAATCCGGTGACCATCGCGCTAAAACATTTTTCATACGGCGATTTAGCATGGAAATTCAGAGAGGAAACGCACAGAGCATTTTAGGTACTATGGGCAGCACCGCGGGCATGGAGGAAATTTTCTATTTAGTTTAGTATAATATTAGTTGTTAGTTTAGTTGAGTAAGTTGCTGGTTTTATTTTGTTTAGGGTATTATTTTGTTTCACACTGTATGTATTAATTGATTTAATAAATAAAGAGACTATTAAAAATACTTCAAATATGTTCGCATTCAAGATGTCGCAGAATCGAGCGGCTCGTAGACTAGTGGCGCGGGGACTGGCCTAGCGTACCAGAGGCCCGGGTTCAATACCAACTTGCACCACTGTCTTTCTCTTTCAGAGTTCGATAAGTGCATTTCGTCACGAATGCGAGCTGCTCCATGGTTCGGAATCCATGTAAAACTGTAGGTCCCCTTCCCCTACTAGATGGTAGGGTCTAAGCCCGCCCGGGTTGGTACCATCGCATTGGATGAAAAGATGGTCGAAGCGGCAATGAAAAATTGTCAATTGTGAAAAATTCCATCCAGTTCAATGTAGCCGTGCTCATAAAGGAAAGGTCCTGGCATCGCACCTAATTCCTTCGGGAATGTGGTGTATTGGGCTAATATCATAACGGTAGTTGTGTGGTATTAGCCATCCATGTCAGGTCGCATAAAAAAAAATGTAAATTCGTATCCATGCCTGTTTTTAAAATTTAAAATGAAAAACAGCCTGATGCTCGTACTATATTTATTATACATATATATATTCTAATAGAATTTTGCCATTATCAAGGAATCCAAGCGAATTCAAAATATGTCGGTACAATCGTTCATGTTAGAAAGGGTAGGCTCGGCCCGTGTCAGCTCTGTACATGCCGTGCGCACTGGGAACAGAAATAAAAACATTAGATTACATTTAGATGACATTAGAGTACATATAACTATCCATGGTGATTGCGGGTATGTCACTCAAAACGGTATGGAAATGGCGTTGCGTTAAATAAGTAAATGATACACTTCACGCAATAGCACTAGGAATATCGTTGTATTAAAGATATATTATAGTTTAGATGGCTGTTTCAAGAAGAACAACAGTTTAAGGGTAAGCTGTGGATTAATTACACTCAACGGGCTTACAACACAGTGCGTGTGCAATATAATAATGCATTCAGATTCCTACTCGGTCTACCCAAATTCTATAGCGCCTCAGGAATGTTTACTGGGTCAAGAGTAGATGGCTTTGAGGCGGTACTTCGTAAGCGTATTGCCTCATTCAGGAACCGCATTTTCATGCCGAACAACTGTACAATAATTGCCGCATTGGAAGGTGGACTCGAAAAAATAATTTGAGTATTGGTCTGGTGTCCATCGCTATATCCAAATTATGTGAAATATGATATCTGAATTTCAATGTGTTTGTTTGTTTGATTTATTGCTTAGATAGTTGTTATTTGCTTTTGTGTTATAGTTTTGTTCAAATATGGACTTTGTCTGCAATAAATATTATTATTATTATATTATTACAAAATTTATCTCTGTAGACAGGCAAACAAAGCTGTCTTCGACATAGAAATAGCCATGCAGACATTTCGGAGATTTCCATTTTGCATAAATTTTGCTTTACAGAGAGTCTGGAACTTGGGAAAGGACACATTACAGGAAAGGAGCCTACATTTTGTGTCGCCCCGTTCATACACCACTTTCTTTCTCATTCTGAGTTAGATAAGTGCATTTCGTCACGAATGCGAGCTGCTCCGTGATTCGGAATCCATGTAAAACTGTAGGGCCCCTTCCTCTACTAGGTGGTAGGGCTTAAGCCCGCCCGGGTCGGTACCATCGCATTCGATGAAAAGATGGTCGAAGCGGCAATGAAACATTTTCCGTGTTTTCAATCCAGTTCAATGTAGCCGTGCTCATGAAGGGAAGATCCTGGCATGGCACCTAGTTCCTTCGGGAAGGTGGTGTATTGAGCTAATATTATAACGGTAGTTGTGTCATCCATGTCAGGTTGCATAAAAAAATCATAAAACATTTTAAATACAGTTAATTACTCACAAGACATTTTTCATACGGCGAATTAGCATGGAAATTCAAAGAGGAAACGCACAGAGCATTTTAGGTACTATGGGCAGCTCGGCGGGCATGGAGGAAATTTTCTATTTAGTTTAGGATAGTATTAGTCGTTAAGTAAATATACTTTTTCGTACTGAGCAGGTACGTCGCTTATTCCAAGGAATGTGACATGTATGTATGCATGTGGTTCGGGTCCAGCCTTGCAGTATATTCGTAAAGTAGTTCTTTTCACTGGACTCTTTCTGCAATTAATGTATCCTTGCTTCACCGTCGATTATACATACATACATGTCACATTGTTAGTTGTTAGTTTAATTTAGTAAGTTGCTAGTTGAATTTTGTTTAGGGATTATGTTGTTTTTGTTCAAACCGTATGTATAATTTGATTAAGGCGCTAGGACTAGCCAACTACTCGCGCCATACAAATGCACTTTTTAACAAATGTAATAATATGTAGTGAAACGCTTCAGCAAATCCAAAAAGAACTCCAGACTGATAATGGATTGTTAATATTTTTTTATTCCATCATTTATTTAAATAATAATAAAAATAAAAAAAGTTGATTTTTCTCATTAGAAATCTGAAAGTCATTCGATTTCTAGATATAAGCAAAAACAGCATATATGCATAAACAAAAAATTCCATTTGCTTTTAGATTTCTACATTTAGTCAAAAAAGTTCGGAAATGGACACCGTTTCCGCAATGTATTTTGTATAGAAAAAGGAAACATACATTAACGAAAATCATTCGATTCCTAGATAAGGAATTATATATTGTAAGGATGACACTTATAATCGTCAGACTTAGTTAGTTTACTTGGGGTGCCTCGTCTAACTTTGCGATTTGGCTAGTACCAGGCCCTTAAATAAAGGATGATATAGTTTTTACTCACATTGACTTGTTATTAAGGGTGCCCATCTGTCCCGTAGCTCCTCTACACGTGCTTAAAGCGATCTGCGCGGTGCTGGTGCACATTGACCCAAAAATATGTCCTCTCTCGACGGTGGCTTCGAAAAGCCTGAAGGCCCTATTGTGGTTGCAGAGACTGGTATAGCATCCTGGCTGGCTGTTGCCACCGTTGACGAAGAAGTCCACGTTAGCGATAGCGGATCCGATTCCGAGACCAGTACTTCCACCGTCTGTGTGAATGGCTTCGACGTAAAGACCGTCCGATGGTCCCAGACGGTCCCTATTGTAGTTCCATAGCGGCCCGGCAGGGTCCAAGCCTGAAATGAACAGTTTCGATTAGTATTGTCTTCAAGGAGAGGACTGGAGAAAAAAAATGGAGAGGCGAATGTCCAGCAGTGCACGCAAACACGCCGACTGACTGACTGACTGACTTCTCTTCATCACACATGTGATTAATGCGACTAATGGTGCGTTTGTTAAAATAAGTATTTTAAATAAAGTTTGAGCCGATTGGGCTGGGGATAGAGGACTTGCCTTTCATGCGAGTTTTTTTTTTTTTTTTATGCGACCTGACATGGATGGCTAATACCACACAACTACCGTTAGGATATTAGCCCAATACACCACATTCCCGAAGGAATTAGGTGCCATGCCAGGACCTTCCCTTTATGAGCACGGCTACATTGAACTGGATGGAAAACACGGACAATTTTTCATTGCCGCTTCGACCATTTTTTCATCCAATGCGATGGTACAAACCCGGGCGGGCTTAAACCCTACCACCTAGTAGGGGAAGGGGACCTACAGTTTTACATGGATTCCGAACCATGGAGCAGCTCGCATTCGTGACGAAATGCACTTATCGAACTCTGAAAGAGAAAGACAGTGGTGCAAGTCGGTATTGAACCCGGGCCTCTGGTACGCTAGGCCAGTCCCCGCGCCACTAGACTACGAGCCGCTCAAAAGGAAGCACCACAAGTGGAGGCACCACTTTCTTTCTCTTTCTGAGTTGGATAAGTGCATTTCGTTACGAATGCGGGCTGGTCCATGGTTCGGAATCCATGTAATACTGTAGGTCCCCTAATAGGTGGTAGGATAAAGCCCGCCCGGGTTGGTACCACCGCATTAGATGAAACTATGGTTGAAGCGGCAATGATAAATTCAGGGATTCTAGGCCAAACACAGAGATCGTCAATCATCGTGAGGCCAACGGTGAGTTTTGGTTTAACAATGAGACGGACCGCTCGGCATTGTATTGAGTCAAAGAAATGTTGGCCTTGGATTCAATAAAGCGCCGAATAGCCACGTCTTTGGAGATGCTACAGGCCAGTTGGTGCAGATGCTCCGAGAAGGGTACCATTGTTACAGCGAAAACATTTTCAGTACTTCACGTTTATTGTTTTTTTGTAATTAGCAACTTTTAGTTTTAAACACTTCGATGATCCAAATATAAATACAATTCAAGGGTTTAATTAATATTATATATTGATGACGCAATGTAACCAAATATCTTAGGAGCTGCGGAGAAAACAATGATAACCGAATAAATAACCGAATAAAATTTAGTTCGCCGTAGTCGGGTAAAAACAGCAGATGAAGCCAGATGCTGATTAAATGGTGTAGCGGTTGTAAGTTTTTAGATTACCGTGGTTACTGTTCATTTTAAAAGATTAACGGTTTTCTACTCACGGTATTATTTGTACAGAGCACGACGCTTCGAGCCAAACATTTGGCTCATCTTCAGTTGAACAAATAAAGCCGTGAGTAGAAAGCCGTTAATCTTTTAAAATGAACAGGAACCACGGTAATCTAAAAACTTACAACCGCTGCACCATTTAATCGGCATCTGGCTTCGTATGCTGTTTTTACCCGACTACGGCGAAGTCAATAGGAAGGGTTATGATTTTAGCAGTCTATGTCTGTTTATTTGTATGTACGTATTTTCCACCGTAGCGCTTAAACTATTCATTGGTTTTTTATGTATAACGTGTCAATCCATTCGTCATTATGGCCCTGGTATTGTAAGCACTTTTTAAAAAAACTATCACCCGACTACTAAAAGGTGAGAAACAAGGTAGGTGCTGTTTGTTAGAACCAATAGAACGATGATATGAAACAGCACCTACCACGTTTTTTACCTTTTAGTTAGAGTTTTTTTAACCTTTTCGGATTATCATTTATGTGTACACATACCGCAACTCCTATTTGTGAATTTACGAGAGAACTCACCAGTGACGCGTGGAACGCGGCCTCCGAGCGTGCGACCAGCGCTGCCGACGGCGTGAGCGCCCAAGCTGAACCCGACCAAGTGCAGGCTGGAGATCTGCAAGCCCTGGCCCTCCATGAACATCACGAACTGGGCAATGTGGCGTCCCACGTCGGGCACTCCATTCGCGGCGGTGTTGTAGAGGGATGACGCAAGCCGACTCCAGTCCACGCTGATCACATTGACGCCCTGACTGATCAGTCCTGTCAACACAAAACATTGATCAGCTATAGCAGCAGGAGGCGAAACACGTTAATTCATGTCCAGTGCGACTTTTCTTTTGTTCCACGTTTTTCCTCTTGGGTAAATCAACATTAAAAAAACGTGGTAGACTAAGTTTTTTTTTATATTTATTAAGTTATTGTTGTTATTAATTGTTATCAGTCGGAGTTCACACCTAAATTGGCCTTTAAGGGACTTCGAAGTTACGTAACAACGTCAAACTCCATACAAGTTTTTACTAGATATTCTGTGGTTTTGCTCCTTCAAATCAAACTCGGAGTCGCAACTGTCAGTTCGCTTAACGCCCACTGCGCGCGCTCCTCAATTTTCACATTTGAAAACGCTAGTCGATCGGTTAGGCGTAAACGCCAATTTAGGTGAAAACTGAGACTAGGTGCTCTGATTGATGAATGTTGTTATTTACATATTTACTTAAATCTATTGTCACCAAAGTCGAGGTATATTTATGGTTTGATGACCGCAGATCATCGGGAAGTCAGTTTTAAATAAATTGAAAAATGTGTATCGAATAGACATTGTGGTGTGTGGCGGAACCCACGTACAAATTATACAATTGGGCCTGCTGCATTTCTTCCCGAGCATTTCGTAAGAAACTAAGGGATTCGTCCTTCGTGGTTTCCTTAATTAACAGGTGGTTGGGTTAATCCCGCCCAAGTTTGTACCATCGCATTGAATGAACGATGATCGAAGCGGCAATGGAAATGGTCTGTGTGTCTCATTAAAAAATAAAACGAAGGTCCCATGAAGTGTGTTGAGCTGATATCATGACGGTAGGTGTGTCCAGTCACATAAAAATGATTAATAAAACGTGTTAATAAACATTTTTTTTAAAACGATTTGGAAACTACTGATCAAATAACCTGGTGCTATTTCGTTGATATCAGATCTGTAGCCGCCAGTCCAACCGTGGCAGAGGATAACGGTAGGACGACTGGGGTTGAAGTCGGAGTTCCGTACAGAGGCAGCGTTGTTAATTACCAATTCATGGTATCTCGTCAATAAGAGACTCCTGAAACAAAACATGAATAATTTGAGCTCATTAATATGTTCGAAGAACCAACTATTGAGAAAGGTGACTGAAGCATGTATCGTACAATGCTGGCCTGGAACCAGCTAGTACATCAAGTCTACAAATTCCACCACCTGCAGGTTTATTACTGGCATTCAGCAATCAAGAATCAGGAATCTTGTGTCTAGAAAACAGCTTTTATAGCGATTTTCAAAGCGAGTTTTTCTACGAAAAAACTTGATTGGTTAAAAACACTATGCTCCCGAATATTTTCGTCAAGAAAATCGCTTTGAAAATCGATATAAAAGCGGGACTCAGGATTCCTGATTACTGAATGCCAGGAATAGACCTGCTGTCCTCCGAGATGTAACTGAGAATTCTCCTACTGAGCTAGACACCACCGGTTCTTAGGAATTTTTTCACCTACTGCTGAATAGTTTAATCGCCACGTGTTAAGGGCCTTTCTTAGCAGCTTGCAATCAAATCAAATCAAATAAATTTATTGCAAAAATAAAGTTAGAACTAGTACAGAGATGCAGCTTGTCCTCAACTAAGCTAGGCTTGTGCTAGAGGAGCAGCCATGACAGATATTGTTTGGTACATATTTGTATAATTACTTAAAACAGTAAGCCGGGTACGATAATTTAACAATATAAAAGACAAAAAATATGCAAAAGCGAATACGTCAAGTTCAGAAAAAAATATGAAAATATCATATAATTAAATATCTTTAGTACATACATATTTTATATATCATACATATTTACATATCATATTGTATGATATAATATATATTACAATATATAGCTTCAATACTTCAATCAATACCAGAACAAGATAATCAGTATTTTAGTAACAAATACCCTTTAAGTGTCGATTAAAATAAATCAGCACTTGGTGGAAACAAAGCTTTGGGCCTTTTTCACCTACTGCTGATTAGCTTAATCGCCACATATTAAGGGCCTTTCTTAGCAGCTTGCAATCAATACCAGAACAAGATAATCAGCACTTTAGTAACAAATACCCTTTAAGTGTCGATTCAAATAAATCAGCACTTGGTGAAAACAAAGTTCTTCATTCTTCATTTAATATAAAGCCATAGAAAAATGATGACGGGAAAGATTGCAAGTGTTGAATAGGAATAATAAAAGTCAACAGATGGCGTTGCAATTCACATTTGGGAATACTTTACTCGTAAATACATGCCATTGAATATCAAAGATATTTTTTATTTACAATGACATTACTTAATTTTATAGTAAAAATGTATCCTTTTCACCATGCCTGCTCAGGCAAAATTTGGAATCAAGCTTAGTTTTATAACGGTGCGTGTAACTAGTTCTGGCAGTGACGGGAGATGGCGCTGGTTAGAAATGTCACAGTAACAGCGAAAATAAGAAGTATTTATAATAGCGAGTTTTGTACGTTGTGTGACGTAAGCAGTCTATCCTTTGTCTATGGTACAACTGAGAACTCTCCTAAACTCTATGGCTAATGGCTCAAATGCTATCGAAAATCTCGTTTGAATTTTAAATTATATATTAAAACTTTTTGGTTGGTTTCATATAAAGTAATGACCATAAAATGTTGTTAATGCGTTGAGAATATTCTTTAAAAAAAATGTATTTTAAATATGGTTTTTACTAGGTATTCAAGCCGGCGGCGCTTGGAAACTATAAATGATTTTAGAAAATTATTTTTGGATCGTAGATATAATACTTCTTTAGCTGACTACCTATAATTGTATTCGTTCGTTTTTTATTCTGAAAATGTGTTCATATTTATGTAATACGGATGTATTCTGTACGTGAGCCATATTAAATAAATATACATACAGGGAGGGGTATGCGTTCTTACCTGGTAACTAAGTAGTAGCGGTTGTTGGCGCCGTTCCTCTCCGCTTGCAGAATGTCCTCTTCGACTGGAGCCTCCAAGTCTACCAGGCGCATGTTTCCGTCTACATCGGGAAACTCTATGAACCTGGGGTAGGTCTTGTTCCTCCCTATTCCGTTATCCTCCAGGATGGCGTTTCCCAGGCATACTGAAAAACAGAGCAACATAATAATCGTAAAGAAGAGGAAATATTTTGTTCTGACTTAATTAAGTATCAGGAAATATGTTAAAAAAACAGCCATGTTTCAGCCAGGAAGGGAAGGTCCTGGCATGGCTCCTCAATCCTTCGGGAATGTGGTGTATTGGGCTAATATCATAACGGTAATTGTGTGGTATTAGCCATCCAAGTCAAGTTGCATAAAAAATACAATTGTTAGGACAGACGCATGGCAAATGCTGCAAAAGTAATATAAAAATTATGACAATACTTGTGGTATTACCCCATTCGTGCCTAGTTCATACAAACAAGTATTGCTTTTTAGCACCATTTAGGTTTTTATTTTATAATTTGTATGTGTGACCCTGTAAATTATATATGGACATTACTACAATATAGAAAAAAAGGTATTGTTTCGAATATGCAATATAGATTTGGAAGAATATTGAATAGCACCACATTTAATTCAAGACAGGGATGGTACGGGTGAGTTGCGAGTTAAACTTAAAGTTGCATAACTTTCAGGAAACGTTAACAATATTTTTTTTATGCGACCTGACATGGATGGCTTATACCACACAACTACCATTATGATATTAGCCCGATACACCACATTCCCGAAGGAATTAGGTGCCATGCCAGGACCATTCCTTTATGAGCACGGCTACATTGAACTGGATGGAAAACACGGACAATTTTTCATTGCCGCTTCGACCATCTTTTCATCCAATGCGATGGTACCAACCCGGGCGGGCTTAAACCCTACCACCTAGTAGGGGAAGGGGACCTACAGTTTTAAATGGATTCCGAACCATGAAGCAGCTCGCATTCGTGACGAAACCATATTTGGCATCAGACGCTAGAGCCAGTCCTAGGTTGACTTAAGTAAATATACTTTTTCGTACTAAGCAGGTACGTCGCTTATTCCAAGGAATGTGATATGTATGGTTTTGGTGATGACGGCAATATGTTTGAATGTTCAATCTTTGCAGTCAATGTCCGCAACGCAGATGAAGCGTTAAATAAATGTATGTAGGTATAATCTTAAACACTGTGTTAGTAGGAGGCATTCATTACGGGAAGAGGGACTGTAGGAGAATTCCAAATTATGGGTATACAGCCGGTGGCGAAATTGGTAGACGCAATACCCGCGAATGGTATGTTTTGCTGGTTCGGGTCCAGCCTTGCAGTATATTCGTAAAGTAGTTCTTTTTACTGGGCTCTTTCTTCAATTAATGTGTCCTTGCTTCACGGTCGATTATACATACATACATATCACATTCCTTGGAATAAGCGACGTACATGCTTAGTACGAAAAAGTATATTTACTTATAGAAGTTTCCTTAAAGGTTCTACTTCTCTGGTTGATCGAATCCGCGGATCAATTAATTTGTGTTTAGTGTAGTTTGACTACCAGAAGTTGAAAAAAAATGATATGAAATACTCCCCGTTCATTTTGTTGACCACAGTCAATTTATTTATTATAACTAAAAAGCTCCTAATGAGTTTCGTCGCCACTCCTCGCCTTTCTTACTCGATGAGCGCAAATACAGAATATATGCGTCAGTTTTTCTGACATTATAAATTACTTAAGACTAAGGGCCTTTTTCACCTACTGCTGATTAGCTTAATCGCCACACATTAAGGCCCTTTCTAGGCAGCTTGCAATCAATACAAGTAGAAATTAATCAGCACTTTAGTAATAAAGGCTCTTTAAGTGTTGATTAAAATAAATCAGCACTCGGTGAAAACCAGGCTAAGTAACGAGAATTGAGAAGAGTATGTTGTGATGGTTTTGAAATGTACAGCGTATGAGTGACGAAAGAAAGACGAAGCCGCGATGTTAATTATTTAAAAATAAAAATGTTATGATACCTGCTACGATCGCCGCTAGGACTAGGAAAGTCTTCATCCTTGTCGAATTTCCTGACGATTGTAACTTCCTCGGTGCACGTGCATCCTTTTAAATGCTTTTGCAATCACTTCATTGTCTCCTATGCATATCTTTATCAAAACCAGATTGTATTTTTTACGACAATAACAATAATGCAGATGCATATCGGTTGTTTTTAGGGCTCCGTGGCGAGACGTGAGAAAAGGGACTGTTGTTGTCTGGCCCTGGTGTCTATCGGTCACACGCATTTTGTCCAGAAATGTTCTACAGTTAACGGATATTTTATAATTCTAAAAATTACCTAATGTTTTTTTTTGCTAACAAAAAAGGCGCGAGACCACGTCCACGGGCTTTGGGACATTCACAGGGGCTGCAAAAACCATGCCGGCCGGCCAGGTGCTTCTTCACATCACGTTTGAAGGACCCCAGGTTTTACTTTGAGGGAAACATTTCGGCAGGGAGTCGATTCCATAGTTTACTGACCATCTAATAAAAGCTCTAGAGGATCGGTGAGTTCTTATTTTGGGAATGTCGACAGTGGCGCAATCCCTGCCTGTTTCGCGTTGTGCGGCGGTATAAACGGGATTTAGGGTACGCAGTTTTCCACCAACTTATTACTCTTGCCCAAAACGACAAACTTTTTGAGTTTTTTTTTATGTGACTGGACATGCATGGCTAATACCACAAGTTCTGTCATGGTATTAGCCCAACACACCACATGGAAACTAGGTGCCATGCCAGGACCTTCTTTATATTGCACGGCTACATTGAACTGGATGGAAAACACGGACAATTTTCATTGCCGCTTCGACCATCGTTCATCCAATGCGATGGTACCAACCCGGGCGGGATAAATCCTACCACCTAGTAAGTAAGGAAGGGGACCTACAGCTTAACGTGGAATCCGAACTACGGCCAGCCTCTCTCAACGGTCGAATGGTCACCCATCCAAGACCAGACCGGACCCAGCGTTGCTTAGCTTCGGAGAGCGATCGCCGAAGTGTCGCGCCACTGGGCCACTGAAAAAAAAATGCTAGATCAAAACGCTTATTTTGCATGAAACTGCAAAATAATCATCAGGCGAGTGCGAATTTATTCATTTCGCACTCTGTCTAGTTCTACTACTTCCAACCAACATAATACTTCCAACATAACCCATATCCGTGTTCAGCAGTGACGGAACCCTCGCCCCGTGAATACGTTCACGCTTGACCAGTTTTTTTCGCACATTAACACGCGCTTCCAGTCCAATTAAAGGTCCAAAGGTACGTAAGTGCAAAGGTGCATCTATCTTATCACTGGTTAATTGTGATAAGTTGAGTTTGATGGATCGTTGCATGGGTGGTACGGAAAACGATTAACTCCAAAAATAATTACCCCACGCACACAGTCCCGATACGTTTCGATATTTTCAAGCGCTCTTGTTTTTGTGGTGACACTATCATTATCATGGCGAATTATTCATTGTTTTCCGATATTATCCAGTTTTAATTCAAGGCAACGATGGATGGTGAAACGAATTCTTAACCGCCCTCAAAAAAAAGAAGGAGGTTCTCAATTCGTCGGAATCTTTTTCGTTTTAGGGTTCCGTACCCAAAGGGTGAAAACGGAACCCTATTACTAAGCCTCCGATGTCCGTCCGTCCGTCCGTCCGTCCGTCCGTCCGTCCGTCCGTCTGTCCGTCTGTCACAGGGCTGTATCTCAGTAACCGTAACAGATAGACAGCTGAAATTTTCACAGATTGTGTATTCATTTTGCCGCTATAACAACAAATAGGTAAGATTATAAAATAATTAAAATAAAAAAAAAAAATCTTTTTTTGTTCGATGGTACGGAACCCTTCGTGTGCGAGTCCGACTCGCACTTGGCCGGTTTTTTATGTATGTTCACCGATTACTCGCAGACCACCGGAACGATTGGAAAAAATATTGTTTTGTTCAAAAGGGTATTCTTCCCAAGTAGTTTTTTTTATTTTAGACAATTATTTGTGAATGTTAGTGCATGGATGCTATAAACTTTTAATAGCATGTGTCTCCGCGTTAAGCTGACTCTTGTATTAGAATGTGTCTAGAAGTAGAATGTAGTGGTAATGGTAAGCAATTGAGTGAAATATGTGTATGGGGCCCCATTCAATTTCTATTATTTTTGCATTTTACCTATTTGTTGCTGTAGCGGCAAAATAATGACACACTGTCACTCACACTCTGTGAAAAATTCAGCTGCAAACCTATTACGGGTTCATGAGATACAGCCCTGTGACGACGGATTGACGGACAGCGGAGGCTTAGTAAAAGGGTTCTGTTGGCACCCTTTGGGTATGAAACCATAACAATGCTCCTCTTCCTGCACAGAAGCTGAACTTAATAATACCGGCGTCGCTTGAGGAGTACTTCTAAACGCTGCCCGAAATAAATATTTACTAAATACTCCTGGGAGCTCCGAAAGCATTTGTTTCAAGGTAAGATACACAACATATAAATCCGATATTCGGCTTGCTTACACTGAAAAAAATAACAGTGAATCTAACTGTTATTCAGATAATAACAACCGTCTTGCAACATTAAAATAGAGCCAACGAAGTAAATTGGTTACTCTGAGTAAAAACAGTTAGCCTCAAAAAACAAAAGTGACTGTATCTTTTAAATGTTTTTTTTAACCGTGTACCATAACTGTTTTCTCTTACTGTATTCTATAATGCGTAAAAAACTGTTTCTAGCTTTAATATTTTTCCATTCTTACTACGTCTTATATTCAGTGAAAAGGTATTGTCTAATCTATTAAAATTACTGTACCTCTTGAAAATGGACAGTCGCACGACTTCAGTCGGCCTTGCCATGTTTAATAAGTTAATATAACCGTTCTATCTATAACTGATCAATCAGTTAAAATACGTGTTTTGGCTTATTTATAGATACTTATCGTAACTCATTCATAGTAATGAGAAATATGAGTTTACTGTATATAGATAACTGAATTTGAACTGTGCTAATATCAGAAAATCAGCTTGTTCAGTTATGAATAGAAAAATCTTTGCAGGGCGAGATAATTCTTTTAACCTCAAACGACCGTTTTAACATTAATATTAATGTTCTCTAAAGCATTACCATTAAAAAATACGGTTGGCTATGGCGACTTGCGAATTTTTTAAAACAGTCATTAGATTCGAAATTCGATCAAAAATTGAATTTCGATCCAAAACATACATTGTTCAAAGTGGCGGTCTTTTTTTTTTTCAAAAACTGGTGTATGATAATACGAATATTGTATTATATTATCATAGATACACATGAATATTGATTTCAATGGCAAATTGAATAACCAAACAACTTTAAAAAGTCGCAATTTTCTTCCTATTTACAAATTGGATGTGAATGCTCTGAACAACAACGCTATTAGATATTGGGTTTCAGGAGCATTTAGTCCATATAGCCAGTGGCTCTCTGAGCTGTAGACCTTGCGAATCTGCCTGCATAGCTTAAAACTGAAAATCTGATTAAGGTTCACTCTGCTAATGGCAAAACGATTATTTCATACCGAATACTCGTTTAAAAGTAACAAAAAAACTTTATTATTAATAACTGAGTCGACACGGTTATTGTAAAACCGTACAAAAATGCAATGCACTCTGCTAATCTGCAAGTAAAAATTGTAGATTTCAACTAATTAAAGTATATAATAATAGTTACGTTGCACGGTTGCTATTAGCAAATTGTACCAATTTATTCGGTTGTACATAAGAATTAAACGGTTGCATTCAATAGTTGCGTTTTTTCAGTGAGAAAAGCAATTATATATATTTTTGAGTTAACGTAATATTGAGATGAAATTTCAATTTCTAGACCCGGAACCTCAGTTATTGATTTTCAAAAGATACGGTCCAGTAACTAGACAGATATAAATATCAGCTACTTTACGGAGAACATGGCCCTACTACATCAGGCCTATTCCCAGAATTCCGTAATCAGGAATCAGGAATCTAGAAAACCGCTTTTATAGAGTTTTCAAAGATATTTTTTTCTACTAAAAACCTTGACTCCGGAATACTTTCGTAAATCTTTTTGCTAGATTCAGGATTCCTTATTCCTGATTACGGAATTCCCGGTTTCGTAAACATATAAAAAAAATCTGTCAATTTTCTGGAAACTCGACGCTCGACGCAGTATTTTGTTGCCTTTTTTGTATGTTTTTTTCGTCATTAGGTTTGCATGCAATTAAGCTCAATATCTCTAGTTAAAATCATCAAAACACTCGTGCAATGTTATCACGTAGCTGATAGTTAACGTTAATTACGATTACGCTGAAAAAGTATTTTAAGATTAATGATTAAGACACCGTTTCACATTGGTAAGAACAGCATTATAACTAATATCGTATCTGACCTACACTATAGCAATATAAAAATTAGGTAACGTTAGAAAGGATTTTTTAAATTATTTTTTTTATTTTATTTTACTCGGAAAACGATCAGTCTTAAAACTAACTAATAACAAAACAAATCAATATAGCTTAATCCAACAAGGTTTCCATTAGCATCTTAATCTTCTTCTTTTTAGCATTTTGTTGTCCACTGCTGGACGTAGGCCTCCCCCAGACTTCGCCAAGTTGTGCGGTCTCCTGTTTTTCTTCGCCAGTTGTCAACCTGTCCATTAGCATAGTAATACTAAATACGTAGACAAAGAAGGAGAAAAATACAAATGCTTAGCAGATATAAAATAAAAGAAATAAGACAAATAAAAAAAAAGCATTTTCAGTACAAAATAATTTACAATCTTCAAAAAAATTAAAAATACTAACAAAATATTATGCAATATTGAACAAAAGGAAAAACGAAATAATATTACCTAATGTTGTTCAGAAGTAATAAAAAAGAAAAGATGCAACACTATGACAATTTTATCTTTTTAATAGCGTCAAAAAATTTCATTCTGCCGTAAAAAGAATACTATTAAAAAAGAATATACACTGAATGGTACTGGGGGTCCATTCAGAGCAAGAGTGAGTTCGAGTTCACCTAAAAATTGCTGGGAAATATATTATTATTTAAATAACGGAACCGTTATTTATACTTCCAACGTATTTACGGGACAAACCAGATTTTTACCTAACTGTAATGATGTTCTAGAAGTGTGGAAACAGTAACTATTTAAAAAAGTGAGTTGATATTTAGTGGCGAATTCGAACTCACTCTTACTCTGAATGGACCCCCAGTACCATTCAGTGTATATTCTTTTTTAATAGTATTCTTTTTACGGCAGAATGAAATTACTTGGCACTTTTTAACATTTAAAAATAACTGATTTAAGGAACAATCGTTTGAAAGAGGATTAAGGTCCAGTTGTAGGTCCGAACATGGAGCAATATCATCGACACACCGTGAGTAAGCCGTTTTCCACAAACCTTAAAATGAGTGTTAACCACGGTAATCTCAAATAATGCACTTATCTAACTCAGAATGAGAATGAAAGTGGTGCATGAACAGGGCGAGGATTTGAACCCAGACCTCTGGTATGCTAGTCTAGTAGCCGCGCCACTAAGCTACGAGCGGCAGTGCAATTACGAAGCAGAACATTGGGTGTAGGTTGCTGTACGTACAGCAATATGACAGCTTTTGCGATTACGAAATCGATGCATTCACAAATGGTGCGGCACTCAGCGCTACCCGCAGCAATTAGGTCAACTCCATACATTTCGCGTCGAATCGGTATTACGAAACGGCAAAGAACTGTCAAATGCGGGGAGGTAAACGCCTATTTCGTCTGCTCGTCTAGTCAAGTACCTCAAAAGTTGACCTATTGTCGACACTGATTGGTCCGTGCTGGATGTAGGTGGATGAAAAACGGCTTCGTAATCGCGCTTTAGAAATGACGGGGGCGCACCTAAACGTACCGCGGCACTATCCTCAAATTTTGCGTAAAAAATAAAGCTGTCATATTGCTGTAAGTACAGCAACCTACACCCAATTTTGTGCTTCGTAATTGCACTGTTGGTAAGGCTTTGGACATTTATGGGTTCCGAAATATGTAATGACTTGTATTCTCAACCAAAACGCCCATTTTAGAAACAAAAATGTGCATACTGACCATATGATTAACACTAGGTTATGGGTTACGAATTCCCTTTAATTCTTTAAACTAAGCGTTAACACAAATATCCTCTTGTACCAAGCCACAAAAATGTTCCGAAACAATAGGAAGCGGCTCTAGCGAGCGAACTGCAGCTGAAATGAAGTCGTTAAAATACCTTGGATTTTCGTGAGAATCGTTTAAGTTGGCCGGGAAAGAGTTTAATTTTCTCGCTTTTTGTGTGCGCCGACCACCGAACACGGGAGGAGGACGGGAGGAGCAACTGTTTTTTTTTAAAGTTTGTGGTTATTATTGAGTATTTTATGTCTTAAAGAAAGGAATAAAGAAAAATGTAGTTTATTTTGCTCATTTCTTACTTACGTCGTATCGTTAGGATATACTGATAAGGATTTAGACATAAGAAAAATGACTCGTCATAACTTCAAAACACAAGTTTTTAATTGACTTATGTAAATGAATTATGAAGATACTGACCTCAAACTCTCGGTGTTGGTCTGAGTCAAAATACATAAAAACCAGACACACACCACATAATTATGCGTCACATCACACGACACCACCCCAAATGAATCCATACCACACTACATCACACCACACCACACCACACCACAACATATCACACCACAATTCCATATAAAACACAACACACCACAGTCCTAAAAACAGAAATGTATTAGATTAAGTTGAAATACTCGTATACCTAAACTAATTAATTAAGTTTACTATATAAATCTCCCTTATATTACAGCTGTAAAGCTAGTTTAGGGGAGAGAGATTGCATAATTTGTGTATGTATGTTGCATATAATAAACATTTCATTTTATTTCATTTGTACTAATTACAGTTTAAGTTGGAATAGTAAGCAAAAATGGCCATGGCTCAGCATGCCCTGCATGGCGCTGGTTTTCAGTCGCTGCCGCGTGAGTGAGTGAGGGTGTGGTGAGGTGTGTGAGGGTGAATGGGAATGTATGCTGCTTGTGTATGAATGAGAGGGGGGCAGGTGTGTGAATTATGTTGTGTCTGAACGTGTACGTGTGCACTTAGTACTGGAAGTAACACATTGTCATAAGCCGCTGAGATATCTGGAAAGCCGACCCCGACACATATTTTTTTTGTGATTTCTGGGGTGAGCTTAGGTTTAAGTAAATATACGTTTTCGTACGAAATAGGTATGTCGTTTATTCCATGGAATGTCATATGTATGTATGTATAATCAAAAGGCAAAGACACAGTAATTAAAGAAAGAGCCCAGTAAAAGTCGGCGTTCCAGTCATACAGCTCGGGTGAAAGGCCGTAAGAGGGCAGTTTGGTAAGCAGTGTCTTTTGCCAGACCTACGCCCGGCTCCACCACCTCCAGCTACAAAAATCCCAAAGTTACGTTTCGGTTACACCAGACAAATATGCAATGTAACAGAAAGTTAACTATCGGATTTCAGGTAGCTGGATGTGGTGAAAAGGGGGCTAGTCAAATGGAGTCATGATATACAGGCCGATAGCCACACCTTCGCCATGATTTTCGAGCGCATGGCCCATCTCATGAAGAAGCTGAGAAGTTCATTGCTTTCGAGATACTACACTCAAGGGCGTCGCCAGCGGATGGCGCAGGGGGGGCAAGTTGACTTTACATACTACAATTCATACTTTTCTCATTCGCATTGGTGAATTCATTCGAGTTTCGACGTACGGGAATGATTTCAAGGCTTGAACTTCAAGCAAATCAACTCAAAGACTAAGGACTTTGGTTGCATTATATTTGGCAACTTTTTTAGAATCTCTAGGGGGGGGGGGGGGGCGGCTGCCCCTCCCTGCCCCCCCTTGGCGACGCCCTTGACTACACTACTACTACTACACTAAAAGTTAATGAAGCGCTCCATCATTTTGCAGAGAAGTGAGGTGATGTTTTCTTTTAGGCACGGGCTGAACGTTGGCCGATTTCTAAGCTGCAGGTGGACATCCAGTGGAGAACGATAGGCGGTAAAGGCGGGTAAGAACAGGAGTTATTTTTAACTGACTTCAAAAAAGGAGGAGGTTCTCAATTCGTCGGAATCTTTTTTTTTTATGTAAGTTCACCGATTACTCGAAGACCCCTGGACCGATTTGGAAAATTCTTTTTTTGTTCGAAAGGGTATACTTTCTAGTTGGTCCCATTTTTATTTTATCAAAATCGGTTCAGTAGTTTGGTACTTAAATACAACAAACATCGAATTTCTTAAGCCCGCGAACCCAGAAATGTGATTTTTTAGTTACAGTAGCTTTCTTTTAGGGTGAGATTGCTCAGTTTGAGAGGTTTTTTTTATTTAACTTTGTGGAGTATTCAAGAGGGGTAAAAGAGGGCAAATTGTACACATTTCTATCTCTAGAGCCGCTGAACCCAGAAATGTCAGAGTAGGTTTTGTTTTAGATGGGAAATAATTTTGGAAATTCTACTATTAGATCAAACAGATCAAAATGAACACATTTAGGCGAAAACCACTCATATTGAGATCTCCGAAACCAAATATCCTAGAAACTTAAAATTTTCAGTGACTTCTTTTTACGACGAAAAGGCTCGCTCATAACGGATTTTACAAATTTCAACTGTTAAGGCTGTTCCGACCCATATAAAGTTGTTTGCACACATAACGCAAAAAGTGTTGCACTTTAAGCCACGAATTAATAATAAAAGTTTAATATAGTCATATTACTTGCAGCGAAAACAATTTCTCAATTTCCGGATTATTGGTTTTGTTACAATTTATTTAAATACGAATTTTATTTAACAGCGCCATCTAACGGTGTAAAACTTCTAATCGGCAATAACAACGAAACCATTAAACCTGAAATTGTGAATATGTTTTCGCTGCAACTGCTATGGCTATATTTAAAATTTTTGAGTGCAATACTTTTTGCGTTCTGTCTAAAAAAAACATTGTATGGGTCGGAACATTCTTAAGGGGATAAACGAGGCCGATATGTTTACATTTTCATACAACACTTACGCAAGAAACAGACTCTCCGGAACGATGGAAGGATGAGAAATTCAGAAGCTCAGCGGTTCCGGACATTCGTTGATTTGCCTTGTTAGGGTTCCGTACCCAAAGGGTACCAACAAACCCAATTTCTAAGCTTCCACTGTCCGTCTGTCCGTCTGTCACAGCGCTCTATCTCATGAACCGTGAACTCATGAATCCAGATAGGTACCGGTCTACCTTTCGTCAGAAATGAGATTTCTCAATGGTTTCATTTCTGCTAATGCTCGTTCATTGTAGGGTTTAGTAACAGTTAAGAGGGTTCGCATGGGATAGTGAGGTGCGCATGATCTTCTTTCCTCTTTGTATGTGAAGTTGAGCAGGATGGCTCGCCCACCGTGAGTAAAAAAGTTACGCCACCACTAAAAAGCAAAAAAAAAAAAAATTTTTAAATAAAAAAAGGCCGCCTTCAAAAAACCGGAACTAAAAAGCAAAAAATAATTGGTTAATTTTAATTAATGTACGACAAGCTATTTTAATACTAACTAATTATGTACAATTTCTTAATTTTTAATCAGCTTTTGAAGTCGGTGCCTTGGGTAGACGTTCTGTAAGGGCTGTAAGTAGTTAGATTAATATCACCTATGGCTAAGAAAGAAATATAAGTAGGTAGCTACTTACATTTACCTACTTAAACAAAACACAAAAACAAAAATTAAATAAACAAACAGGTCGGAAAAACGTATGTAAGTAGGTATTTAGGCAAGTACTTTGTAATTTAAATATGCCTTGTACTTAAACTAAATACCTAACAGAGTAAAAACAAAATATTTACAAGAAAACCCTACAAACTAAACAAACAAACCAATATAAAAAACGACCACTTATATGGTAAGTATTTAGGCAGGTGTAGCTTGTACTTTTTATTCTACCTAAATAACTACATAACACAAAATAAAAAAAATACAAATATAAAAAAGAACAGAAAACAACAGGTATCGACTTTGAGGTGTCTGCTCTCAACTACGTGTCAAAACGAGTGTGCGGTTAGTACATATCTCACCAATTTCGGCAGAAATCGTCTCGTTTAGACAACGATGTCGAGTACTGGATGTCGTAGGAAGCACCAATCCACAGAGCAGCGAATTAACGTACTCCTTCACCAGCGCGCGCCTTTATAAAGCCGAAAGTACTTACAATCGTTGAAACCCAATTTCAGTACGCTGCGCTGAATCGATATCAGCTTGCACGTAAACCAACGCTAAGGGCATCTCCAGTTAGACGAGCAGTCGCTTAAAATGCTCTGTGGACCAATCATTGCTGACTCAGGTTGTTTACGCTCTCGTAGACTTCGGGTATGTTCGGCTGAAATTGTATCTGTTCGGTCAACGGCGTGCGGAGCAAACTCACCGGCCCAAGGCACCGACTTCAAAAGATGATTAAAAATTAAGAAATTGTACGTACGTAGTTAGTATTAAAATAGCTTGTCGTACATTAATTAAAATTAACCAATTATTTTTTGCTTTTTAGTTCCGGTTTTTTAAAGGCGGTTCCTTTTTTATTTAAAACTATTTTATTGGAGCACAATTCTTCAACACCAGCGCAGGAATACCATTTGGGCCATTCGCCATCCTGAAGTCTATAGAGAGCCTATAGGCCGAACACCTCACGCGTAATTGTATCGGGACAGAGAATTAGCACCCAGGAATGGATGGCAGAATGGAGCCGCCATCATTCAGACGTGAGTTCGCCGCAAAGAGGAGCCTTTAAGGCTACAGTAAGACGTTTTCGATCGCTGCTCCCGTCCTTATTGCTCGCTGGTGCAGATAATCAGAATGGCGCATTAGTTGCGAATTAGGTTTTACAGTCGGGCATTCTCATTTTAATGTCCACGAGTCAAAATATGCATCGGTTATGTGGGAACCGAGCTCGATTTAAAAACTAACTTACTGTTAATTCAGTTAAGGAATTTGAATAATGTATTTACAAACTCAAGTACCGATAACCCGTATGCATGTAAGCAGTGGATTTGTTAACCGAAACGAAATTGACATTGAAAACGTTTTCGGCAAAGTTTCTTAGCAGTTTTTCTTCGCTAATTATTTAACTGGTTAATAAAATATGATAAATCCGAGTGCATACCGTTGATGAATAAACAATAAACAACAATAATATGCTTAAGATATCCAGTACTTGGTAAGTATACTTAAGCTACGTAATAATGGTAGATAAATGGTAATTTTGGTGATAAAGTGTTTTAAATCACATTTTACTAACATTTTTTGCAAGATAAGGTTGCTTGATAAGAGTAAAACAAAGATATCCAAAGAGATCGCTGCGAGCAGATATATTTAGCCGTAGTCATGTGAAAGAAACATATGAAATGGCTCTTAATAACTTCCTGAAAATTCGGCGCATACGTTTTTTCTATTTACGCTCTTACGAAATATGTCAATCTAGTTTCAAAGTACATCCGCATTTATAACTAGCACTGACTGGTTGACAAATAAGATTTTAATTGCGCTTACAATGCGTTAAATATGATTCACCCGGGCATGTGCTATCAGTTTTCTCGCGATGTGAATCCTCAAAGCCTTTTCTCACACAAACGACCAAAATAAATCTCTCTCAAAGCATAAAACACGAAGGTATAAGCGACTTCACCACACCGCACCAAAACCGTCCAGGCGGATAAGAAAGAGCCCTCTTCAGCAACAAATAAAGGTGCCTTACCTATACGTTTACTCTAAGGTACCAACTAAATGTATCTGTGTATCCTGTACCTTTACCCTAAGCACCAACCGAATGTACCTGTGTATCCTGTACCTTTACCCTGAGGTACTAACTGAATGTATCTGTGTATCCTGTACCTTTACCCTGAGGTACTAACTAAATGTATCTCTGTATCCTGTACCTTTACCCTAAGTACCAACCGAATTTACCTGTGTATCCTGTACCTTTACCCTGAGGTACTTACTAAATGTATCTGTGTATCCTGTACCTTTACCCTAAGTACCAACCGAATGTACCTGTGTATCCTGTACCCTTACCCTGAGGTACTTACTAAATATATCTGTGTATCCTGTACCTTTACCCTGAGGTACTAACTAAATGTATCTGTGTATCCTGTACCTTTACCCTAAGTACCAACCGAATGTACCTGTGTATCCTGTACCTTTACCCTGAGGTACTAACTAAATGTATCTGTGTATCCTGTACCTTTACCCTGAGATACTAACTAAATGTATCTGTGTATCCTGTACCTTTACCCTAAGTACCAACCGAATGTACTTGTGTATCCTGTACCTTTACCCTGAGGTACTAACTAAATGTATCTGTGTATCCTGTACCTTTACCCTGAGGTACTAACTAAATGTACCTGTGTATCCTGTACCTTTACCCTGAGGTACTTACTAAATGTATCTGTATATCCTGTACCTTTACCCTAAGTACCAACCGAATGTACCTGTGTATCCTGTACCCTTACCCTGAGGTACTTACTAAATGTATCTGTGTAACCTGTACCTTTACCCTGAGGTACTAACTAAATGTATCTGTGTATCCTGTACCTTTACCCTAAGTACCAACCGAATGTACCTGTGTATCCTGTACCTTTGCCCTGAGGTACTAACTGAATGTATCTGCGTATCCTGTACCTTTACCCTGAGGTACTAACTAAATGTATCTGTGTATCCTGTACCTTTACCCTAAGTACCAACCGAATGTACCTGTGTATCCTGTACCTTTACCCTGAGGTACTAACTAAATGTATCGGTGTATCCTGTACCTTTACCCTAAGCACCAACCGAATGTACCTGTGTATACTTTACCTTTACCCTGAGGTACTAACTAAATGTATCTGTGTATCCTGTACCTTTACCCTGAGGTACTAACTAAATGTATCTGTGTATCATGTACCTTTACCCTGAGGTACTAACTAAATGTATCTGTGTATCCTGTACCTTTACCCTAAGTACCAACCGAATGTACCTGTGTATCCTGTACCTTTACCCTGAGGTACTAACTAAATGTATCTGTGTATCATGTACCTTTACCCTGAGGTACTAACTAAATGTATCTGTGTATCCCATCGATATAGAATATAGTTTTTTTAGTTCAATGTAATTTAAACCATTTGCATTTCATAATTGTAATTTAAATCATTGCATTTTTAGTGCAATGTTTAGTTAAACCTGTACCTGTACTTATCTATTGTATCTATGGTAGCGGCTCGTAGCCTAGAACCAGAGGTCTGGGTTCAATTCCTCGCCCCGACATGTACCACTTTCTTTCTCTTTCTGAGTTCGATAGTAGTAAGTTTTTAGTACTGTAATGCATTTTTTGCATTACAGTTTTACATGGATTCCGAACCATGGCATTCGTGACGAAATGCACTTATCGAACTCGGCAGGAAAAAGACAGTGGTGCATGTCGGAATTGAACCCAGGCCTCTGTTACGCTAAGCCAGGTCCCGCGACACTAAGCTACGAGCCGCTCAAATTACCAAATCATAAGTAGTTCTGTTCCGTTACTCCATCATTATATCTTCGACCTAATAAAATTTACTGAAGAAAGTAATTATTACCGCAAAGTTAGTGGACCAAGGCCACCTATCTCTTAAATTGACCGACATCAGAGACTTATCGTATCTAATAGTATTCATCCAGTGCCTTTTTATGCAGATGGCTGTTTTGAAAAATCTAATGTATTTCTACATAATACCTTTACATCTTAAATATACGCTAAACCAATTCTACTTAGGTAAATAATGCGTACATTTGTAACAATTACATCGATAAGTGTTGTTGATGACTGCTGTACTTCAAGATAGTGATTATCAAAAAAATATAATTCATGTGGGCTGATAATATCAGCATTATAAAAATATTATGTTCGAAGATGGACTGTAACAAAATAATCACTTAAGTATCTAATTGACACAATAATAATTAGACATTTAGATTTATTATTTGTCATCAATCAAATTTTGAGTAGATCGATCAAAATTATGTGTTTGTTTAGATTTGTACGTATCATTTGAACACTGTACATCCGTAAATATAATATTATGATCGAACGGTGTTTCTAATCAATCCAAGAGTGTCATTTTAGCATCAGATTATTCCACTTTTAAACTAAAATACTATTTTAGGCCGCATATCTAATACTAATATTATAGTTGAAGAGTTTGTTTTTTTGTTTGTTTGTTTAAATGCGCTTATGTCAAGAACCACCAGTTGGATTCGAAAAAATATTTTTTCCTTTGATAGCCTTACTCATATGGAAGGCTACCGGCTATTTACCATCACGCTGCAACCTTTAGAAGCTGAGCAAAAATAAATAGCGAGAGAGAACGGTAAGCGAAAACGAATGATGCATAGGCTACCTGACCAGGATAGTGAGCAGTGGGGGTAAAATGAATATAACAAAAAACATGGAATGCACTTGCATCGATCTCCATGGAAATTGGCAAAGTAAGTCACTTCAAATTAGAAAAGGGGTGACAAGTGGAGTAAATTCTTATAACTTGCGAATCACTCACCCGATTATCTACGCATGACATCTCTGGGCGTGTTAAGGTTCCCGATGAGTGACAATTTTCGATGTTGAGGTCCTCTTTTTAACACGCTTTTATTAGTTTACTTATGATAGGTGTTAGGATTGGTCGCGCCCAGGATTGGATGTTTGGATGTTTCCTATCGCACTTCCAAGCTGTGCAATATTACCCTAAAGGTACGCACCATTACGACTCAACCTATTTTGAATGAATTTGGTAGATATATACTTTGTCGTGCACAAGCTACTTCTAATTCAGAAAATAATTCGCTCCGACATAAGTCAAAAACGAAATTTACCCGAGCGGAGCCGGATACCAGATATTATCATTAAGATTTTATTCAATATAAAATTCCATAATTCCAAAAAATCTATTATATTTTTGGGATTCCAAAAGATTTCCACAAATTGTTTTTAATTTACGCATTACACATTAAAATATACACATTTTTTGGACTTTGTCCCGCATGTAATGGAGGGAATAAAGAAACTGAAACTGAACACGAATGTGAGCAATGGTTCGGATTCCATGTAAAACTGTATGTCCCCAAAACAATATATATGGTAAAGCAGTGCACGCTGTCGAAGTATGGGATGACAGTTCGAATTTGAGTATTCTTCGAAGGGACAGAGAGCATTTCGTTCTGTGCTCGCTCTGCAGTTTTAAGGTGATTTGCTCGCGAATAACAAAAAAAGAAAAAAACTCTGTTCATCCGATATCCATCCCTTAAGAGGATAATGAGGTTATCGAGTTCCAAACTCGTGCCTGTTTTCTCACTTCATTTACGATTTTTTTTTAAATATTGCTCATTAAAAAAAACAACTGAGAGGTACGTCCGTACGTTTTGATTTTTTGGATAACATATCTTATATCCTCTAAACCCATTAAAATTTGAATCAAAATGTTAATGGTCGTCTATAATGAATATTAGTTTGCAAAATATCAGAAACAATTTTATGAATTTGACTGGCGAAACAGGCACGAATCATTACATGGAACTCAATCACCTCGTTATCGTCTTAACAGATCCTGTGTCTTATCTGAAGATTGCCTGAAAATTGTATCAAAATCGCTCACGCCGTTTTGGAGTCCATAGGGAATAAACATACTTATCTATACACGCATACAAACGTAGATTTTTATATCAAAGGAAGATGGATGGATAGATAACATTTTTTCATACATGTTTTTGAGCGGCTCGTAGCCTAGTGGCGCGGGGACTGGCCTAGCGTACCAGAGGGCAGGGTTCAATTCCTCGCCCCGACATGCACCACTGCCTTTCTCTTTCCGAGTTCGATAAGTGCATTTCGTCACGAATGCGAGGCTGCTCCATGGATCGGAATCCATGTAAAACTGTAACGCCCGCGTTGGTACCATCGCATTGGATGAAAAGATGGTCGAAGCGGCAATGAAAAATTGTCCGTGTTTTCCATCCAGTTCAATGTAGCCGTGCTCATAAAGGGAAGGTCCTGGCATGACACCTAATTCCCGGGAATGTGGTGTATTGGGCTAACATCATAACTGTAGTTGTGTGGTATTAGCCATCCATGTTAGGTCGCATAAAACAAAAAGGTAATGGATAAATTGCTTGTTTCTCGACCGAAATTCATGAATCGGGCGGCAAGCTTCTTGTTAAGTCCGACTTATCTGCGTCGCACTAGCGGGCCGGAGCGAAGGGCCGCGTTCATCTGTTTCTGCCGGAGCCGGCCGCCGCGAAATGACCGCAAAGGTCTCGAATTGATTGCGCTGCGGTAACGCGGACTCCGAACGTACCTCCGGAGTTCGGGTGAAGTGACCGTGGCGCGGTATGGCTTCTAGTGAGTGTCCGGGGAAACCGCTCAGGAAAAACATTCAGATAATCAGTACTAAAATATCATCATTCCGCTCTTGGCCGAAGATATGAACTTGTTTGGGTGACTAAGGCATCCAACATCACGATATCACAGCCCAGCACACCGCATTCCGGAAGGAATAAGGTGCAATGGACTTTTACTAAATATTTTTTATGTAACCTGACATGGATGGTTAATACCACACAACTACCGTTATGGTACAAGCCCAATACACCACATTACCGAAGGAATTCGGTGCATGCCAGGACCTTCCCTTTATGAGCACGGCTAAATTTAACTGGATGGAAAACACGGACAATTTTTCATTGCCGCTTCGACCATCTTTTCATGCAATGCGATGGTACCAATCCGGGCGGGCTCAAACCCTACCACCTAGTAGGGGAAGGGGACCTACAGTTTTACATGGATTCCGAACAATGGAGCAGCACGCATTCGTGACGAAATGCACTTATCGAACTCAGAAAGAGAAAGAAAGTGGTGCATGTCGGGGCGAGGAATTGAACCCTGACCTCTGGTACGCTAGGCCAGTCCCCGCGCCACTAGGCTACCAGCCGTGCAAATCCCTATACTGAATTGATTTTGAGCGGCTCGTAGCCTAGTGGCGCGGGGACTTGCCTAGCATACCAGAGGTCTGGGCTCAAATCCTTGCTCCGTTCATGCCACCACTTTCTTTCTCATTCTGAGTTGGATAAGTCCATTTCGCCACGAATGCGAGCTGATCCATGGTTTGGAACCCATGTAAAACTTTAGGGAAGGGGTTATTTAAGGGGATACTACTAGGTGGTATGATTTATAATAATAATAATAATAATAATAATAATAATTTATTTCAGGTGCATTGTCCCATAACATTGTAAATAATATTAAAACTAAGTTACACATTAATAAAATCCTTATAATAAATTCGTCCCAAAATGTTTGCTACTATTCTATTCTCACTGATGGCTGAACGGCGAAGGAATGCCGCCTTCTGTTTGCGCAGTACACCAAAGAAATCAGTCAAACCGTTCTCCGCGAACATGCCAGACGCACTACACCGCCACGGCAGTCCCATCATGCAGCGCAACGCATTGTTGTACTGCACACGCAGCGAGTTAAACGCTCGCTGCGTGTAGCTGCACCACAGGTGACCGGTGTAAAGCGCCTGACAGTATGCCTTGAACAGAGTAAGCCTGACCTCTCCAGAGCACTGCGCAAACCTGCGAGCCAACATGTTACTTCTCATGGCGATAGCCCTCCGCTGCCGCTCCATGTCCTCGTCGTCTTTCAGCCTATCGGTAATCACGTGCCCGAGATATTTAAACTTTGTAGAAACTCTCAATTGAGAGTTTCGTAAAGTTATAGGTGGCACGTGATCCGGTCCGGCACCATATTTGAAGACGACCACTTCGGTTTTACTGACGTTGTAGGTCAAATCGTGCACAGCGGCGTATTGCTCACAGATACCTATCAGTTTCCGTAAACCCTTCACTGAGGGGCTCAACAGCACCATATCGTCCGCATAACTCAGGTTATTCATGCATACGCTACCTAAGTAGCAGCCGACGCCGGCGCCGCTGAGCTCCTCTATGAGTTCGTTAACGTAAAGGTTGAATAGGTCCGGGGAAGTCAGGCCCCCCTGCCTCACCCCGCAGCTCAGTCGGTACTCGTCGGACAGCTTGTTTCCCCATCGTACAGCGTTAGTTTGGTTTCCGTACCAGTATCTGAACACATTCACAATGTCAACCGGGACCTCAGCCGCGTTCATTTTATTCCATAGTATGTCGTAATTGATTGTATCGAATGCCCGGCTGAGGTCCAGGAAACATCCGTATACTGTTGTCTTTTTATTTAAATAATATTTTACAGTACTTTTTAAAGACAATATCCCACACGAAGGGTATATAATATAAAAATTAAAAAATACAAAAAACTTGATTTTTTTTTGTTAAATCTTGTACGATGGTACGGAACCCTTCGTGTGCGAGTCCGACTCGCACTTGGCCGGTTTTTTTTCTGATAATCAGCCAGATAACTATTCGACGGATTTATTTACGCCTCTGCTTCTCCATCCGTAATTTACATACATAATTTTATCAGTAAAATTACAGTCAAATAATTGTGATAGAAAATATGACTCTCCGGTGATGGCTATCCGTCTTTTGACATATGTAAATTTGTACTATCAGTCCGATAAGTATTGTCTGAGGATTGAAAAATCGGGCCTAAGTAAAAAAACCGGCCAAGTGCGAGTCGGACTCGCACACGAAGGGTTCCGTACCATCGTACAAGATTTAACAAAAAAAAATCACGTTTTTTGTATTTTTTTAATTTTTATATTTTGCTTATTTATTGTTATAGCGGCAAAATACGTACACAGTCTGTGAAAATTTCAACTGCCTGCCTATTACGTTCATGAGATACAGCCTTGTGACAGACGGACGGACGGACGGACGGACGGACGGACGGACGGACGTACAGGGGAGGTTTAGTAATAGGGTTCCGTTTTTACCCTTTGGGTACGGAACCCTAATGAGGCGAACCGCTGAACAGTCGAGGAGGGCCTAAAAGCTAAAATGTTGAAGCGCTTTCGAAACGGGAGTTGGCGAGTGCAGCCAGACTTTATTACATCCGAACGATCCAATAAAATGCAAGTTTGCGTTACAGGAAAGTGAACAGTGCATCCTGGTAAACGCAATAATGTTTGGAGATGGAGACCCTTTAGGAGGGTTATGTTTTTCGAGTGTATGTATGTATATATGTATATTATGTATGTATATATGTATGTATGTATATTTCTTTGTCGCCCCCTGCAGCCTAAACGGCTTGATGGATTTTAGCTTGAGAGGTGTCGTTACATTCGTCTTAATTGTGAGAGTGACACTGGGTATATCAAAATTATAAAAAAAAATCATGGCTGATTTTTGGCGCCAAATTATGTGTTTTCAAATATTTTTTTTCTTGAAACCTATCGAGTGGGGTATCAAACTAAAGGGTTTTTTAAATAGTTTACAAAAAGGTTTGCAACTTATATGTTTAAATGTAATTTGGAATAAGAAATTCCAAAAACATCAAAATATTCAACGTTAAAAATTAATTCAAATGATTTTTGTTTACGCAAGCGCGCTGGTCACACCAACTCAGGTCATATACTCCTCTTTTCACTACCTCCAGCTATATGGAATGTAGCTTCGGTTACATTGCATATTTATATGGTGTAACCGAAAGATAACTTTGGGATGACTATAACTGGAAGTGGTGGATCCGGGCGATAGTCAGATAGATTTTCGACATTCTCGGTCGCCGCATAGACCGATATCACCATCATTGCTTTACTATCAGCATTCTGCACCTGCACAGCTCATAAATCCATACTTCCGTTGTCAATGGGTGTCACGCTGGGGAAGGTCCGCTTGTTCCACAAGAGGGCGACCCTACAGTGCCGAGATACTGTGGTGCCCAAAATCGGTATCAATCTGATAATATCTAAAAGCTTTACCAAAGATAGGAAAATTTTCCATGAAGATGTCGTCAGCCCCCTGATGAGGACCTATGTTACATAAGGTACATAAAATATGATCGTCATCATAATATCGCTGATCTTTAACCGTGCGTCCTTGGGAGCAGTGGGAAGGAAAAGCACGGCTTTGTCAAAGTTGGGTTTATCATCATATATCACATATTATTAACACGTTATATTATTCAAAATAATAAACCAGGAGTTCATGTACGGATTAAATCATGAACGTTATATTTTGATGGGCTTTGGAGGCAAGAAAAACAATAAACGCTCAGTTGGGATGTAACAGTTTATAAGCTCCAAGGTAACACATTCGATCGGGCGATTGTGGACCTCGGGCCCACATATATTTGCAAACGATGAATCCAGGTCTCTTTCGCCGCATCCAGTTAAAGTTCTAAACTGTGAAACTGGAACTTAACTAGCTCAATAATTAAATAAAAATGGCTTTAACAATGTTTTTGACTCACATTCAAAGCTGTCAGTCAAGAGACAACTTCCAGTCTTATGAAGTAGTGGATATAGATATTATAATCATGGTTATTATGGAGATTATTGAATTTTAACTAGCAGTTAGTTTATACATGGATGAAATCCTGTGATCAAAGCGATTACTACAGGGTCCGTCACTTGAACTGTTACTTCTATTTTCAAAATAATAATGACAGCGCGCCAAATTTTGGTGAAACGTCAATTTGTTTCATTGTTTTTAAGTGGGCGAAAAGAGCGGGAACAAATTTGAATTGTATAATAAATTTTCGCAATGGATATTAAACCTAACATTGTGATCGTTTTGTATTTGACCGGAAAATCACAACCAGTCATCGTTCGGGAGCTCCGACATTTACATGTGAACAAAATGTTAGTGCATCGAACCATTAAGCGTTATAACCTAGCATTGCTAAACGGCATAGAGGCGGTCATCCGAAAATAGCAGTATCACATGATATGGTTCGAAAGGTAAAGGCTCGAATTCAAGGAAATCCTCACCAGTGTTCTGCAAAATTTGCGAAAAGTCAGACAATACCCGACTCAAGTAATCGGCGCATACTGAAACAAAAAGAAATGCAACTGAAGCCCTACCAACAAGATACAAAAATTACAGCGTCTTAGTTCAGCGCAGAAGGCAGTTCGACTACAAAGAGCTCAAGCAATGAAAGTGTTGCGTGGCGATCTGGAAAACATAGTTTTTTCTGATGAAAAAATGTTTACTGTCTAACAGTGTATAAACAAACAACATTTTCGTGTTTGCCTACAGGGCAAATCCAACGAGAATTTAGACGATGGAGTTCCCGTTCGTAAACAAGCGCCCGCTTCTGTTATGGTCTCGGCTGCAGTGACCGCAAATGGTCGCTATTCACTCGTGTTTATCGAGAAGAGCATCAAAGTCAACCAGCAAGTGTGTGCAAAAGGTGTTAAATGTGGCGCTCATACCATGTGCACGTGTAAACAATGCAGTACGAAACGCTGGACGTTCCAACAACACTCAGCATCGTCTCAGAAAGCTCTTATCTATGGATCAAAGGAGGCTATATCGAACAATAACAATTATTGTCTTAAAATTTAATGTTTTATTGTGATATATTTTTTAACGAACCGTACTTCAATTAACTAAATAACATCATTTTCAATTGGTAACACTTCGAGTGACGGACCCTGTATATAACCTCAGGATTTGAGTGTCGAACTGTTCGCTTATAAATTTAGTGTAACTGTAATCAACGATGATGAGAGGGAGATTCTAAAAAAACCATATATAGGGTGTTAACGGAGATATGGTCCAAAAGCTAACCACGTATTCCTCGGCATATTTGGAGCTAAAAAGGTAGAAGATATTTTGTTGTACGACTTGAAAAAGATCCTCCCCATACATTTCAAATACCTACAAATAAAATGTATATCCTTTTTGTTTCAAATATGCCAAGGAATACGTTAACGTTTGGACCATACCTCCATTAAAACCTTGCATATATCGGCATATGATCAAAATTCGTTGAATGAGGGAATCTCATTCTATGAACTGATGACTTCATTAAAGCCTTAAAGATAACATGAAGAAACTTTTAGAAAATGTAGTTTTGTTTTAATATCAATCAAAAAACTCTATTTGTTACACCTCGTAGTGTAGGGACTAAAATATTGCCTTTCATGCAAGAGGTTATGGGCTCAAATCCTCGCATCTGTTATACACCACTTTATCTTGCGAGTGGTTCATGGTTCGGAACCCATGTAAAACTGTAGGTCACCTTACCCTACTAGGTGTCAGGGTTAATCCCGCCTGGGTTGGTATAACCGCATTAGGAAAAACTATGGACGAAGTGGCAATAGATCATTGTCTGTATTTTCCACCCATGGTATCCGTGTGCAGCCGTGATTCTGTGTAAAGGAAGGTCCTGGCCTGTCACCTAATTCCTTCTGGAATTTGTTGAATTAGGCTTATATCATGACGGTAGTTGTGTTACATTAGCCATCCATGTCAGGTTCCATAATAATACCTAACCTTACTTTCGTTGGAATTTATTAACGTGCAGATATTTAAATGATAAATGCATGCTCTACGAAAACTAAAAATAATTAAAATAAAACAATTTATTTAAAAATATAAAAAACCCGACGGCGTGAAAAATTGTAACTTAAAATTGACTCAGGAAAGGAACTGAAAAGATAGAAACAAGTTGAAAAATTAAATATTTGTTGTGTTTGAATGATCATGGTTGACAGTGTTTACAAACGCAGTCGGAGGCATAAGATACATTAACTACGATTTATATTTTTAATGGTGTGCCTATGCAAATTTCACGATGGTCGGTTGAGTTCGCGAAACAGACAAACTTACTTTCGTATTTATTATATGACAGTTAGGAGATTACAATTTGTCTCAATAAGTATATTTTTGCTATACCCATATCACTAAGAAATCGCTAGTCATTAATAATGGAATGTATTGGGAAATATATAATATATCATTATATAATTCATATTTTGCATCAAATACATTAACTATGATTTATATTTTTTTGTTATTAAATTCATTGAAAGTATACCTATGTAAATTTCATGATGATTGGTGACACCGAGAACGAGAAAAAAAACCCCACTTTATACATAAAAATGAAAGATAGGATATTGGAACTTCCCCCACCACGTATTTTCTTGCTCCACCGAAATAATCCATAAAATCGCTAGTCATTTACTATGGAACGTACTGGGGCTATTTGATGCCTCCGACTGCGTTTGTAAACACTGTCAACCATGATCATTCAAACACAACAAATATTAAATTTTTCAACTTGTTTCTATCTTTTCAGTTCCTTTACTAAGTAAATTTTAAGTTACAATTTTTTACGCTGTCGGGTTTTTTATATTTTTAAATAATTACAGTGTGATCATAATATGAAAGTGAAATGACAGTTTCCAGCCTTGTAATTTTTTCAACTTTCTTTTTAATTTTTTTGTGTCCTTGTTTCAACAAAAAAACGTGTTCAATTTTCTCCAGCATAAAAACCAAGTTAAATCCACTGAAGGGAAGTGGCATGCAGCCGTTTTCGCGTCTCCGCTATATGGTCTAAACGACCATGTAGTTGTATGGGAATCCGGCGGCGCGTCGTTTGCCACACATTCGAAACATCCACAAACCGCGAATGTGCTCTTTGACATGGATGGCTAGTACCACGCAACTAGTACCGTTATGATATTAGCCCAATACACCACATTCCCGAAGGAATTTGGTGCCATGCCGGGACCTATATTTTATGAGCACGGCTACATTGAACTGGATGGAAAATACGGACAATTTTTCATTGCCTTCGATCATCTTTTCATCCAATGCGATGGTACCAACCCGGGCGGGCTTAAACCCTACCACCTAGTAGGGGAAGGGGACCTACAGTTTTACATGGATTCCGATCCATGGAGCAGCTCGCATTCGTGACGAAATTCACTAATCGAACTCGGAAAGAGAAAGACAGTGGTGCATGTCGGTATTGAACCCAGGCCTACGCTAGACTGGCCTAGCGTACCACTAGGCTACGAGCCGCTCTAAAATAGTGTTTTAGTGGATTGGTAGTTTTTGAAAATTGGAGACAGCGTGTCCCATAGTAGATGTGCTTGATGCCATTATATTTCCTTTCTTTTTATCTATGGTTAATTCATTGATCAATGATCAAGTAAAACAAAATATTTGAAATCCCCTGCTGTTTTCCACCGGTAGCAAACCATGGAACAGCTCGCATTAGTAATGAAATGCACTTATCCAACTCCGAAAGAGAAATATAGTGTACAGCTCGCATTCGTAATGAAATGCACTTATCCAACTCCGAAAGAGAGATATAGTGTACAGCTCGCATTAGTAATGAAATGCACTTATCCAACTCCGAAAGAGAAATATAGTGTACAGCTCGCATTCGTAATGAAATGCACTTATCCAACTCCGAAAGAGAAATATAGTGTACAGCTCGCATTCGTAATGAAACGCACTTATCCAACTCCGAAGATAGTGTGCATTACCGGGGCGAGGATTTGAACCCACAACCTCTCGCATGAAGGGCAAGTCCTCTATCCCTTACATCACTAGCTGTGCGAGAGGCTGTGTTTGTGGCCGCGAAATTACCCTGAGTGGGTAAATTTTGGCCAATGTCCTGTTAAATGTTAAAACAACTTTTATTTTAAGCACTCGTAAAATTGTATTCCTGCATCAATGCAAATAAATAAGTAGAAGTATTGTGAATCTTGACCTTGAAAGTAATATCTAGGTCTCAAATCATTACTCGAAGTCAATAGTGCTAGAGAAAATGTCAAGTTAATAAAAAGACATCAATCAAGCAATTATGTTGTCTCGCAAAGTGGTGCAAACCATCACTTCGTAATTGTTTTCATATTTATTAATTCAATTTTAATTGAACTTGGCCGTGCTGTATGATCGCATGCAATCAAAACAGTGCAAATTAATATCTTTTCAATACCGTCAGCAAGCTTATACTTGTATACAGAATTGAAATGTTTTAGTTAATTGAAATATATGAAGGAATTCATTTACCGGAGACATTGATTTTATGGAATATCTTATTATAAATGCGAAAGTAACTCTGTCGGTCTGTGACGTTTTCACGCCTAAACCACTGAACCAATTTTGATGAATTTCGGTATAAAGATAGCCTGGATCTTGGAAAAGGACATACCTTTTGTGGCGAAAATTAAATTGGAAAGGTGTGAAATAGATGAAAGTTTGAATGGGGAACCGAACCAAAGTCCAAGGCGACATTGATCCGAGTAGAGCCGGCTACCTCCGCTAGAATTTAAATATGGCCACTATGTCGCATTACCGCAGCATAACCGTGAATAGACATGCATAGTGGTACAAGTTGCGGATGTACACACAAGAGAAATAATACTTCGCCGGCTGACGAAGATGCTGGTGAAAGTACCAGATACCGAGGCGTATTGGAACACGTGTCATCACACTTCTCTGAACCGCTCAATGGGAAAGAAAACTGCTTATTTATCACGACAAGTGGCGTCTCACCTAAAGGTCTCTCAAAGCTGTCAGATACTATACAAAAACAGGATAGATAGAAACATTTTATTAAACTTAATCTATATAATTGAAATGACTCAATTTTCACCATCTTATTCCGAAAATAAATTGTTCTTCATTTTGGTTATCAAAAGAAGTCACGTGAAAGAAAATATCACAAAAACAAAACCTATAATATTTCGTTTCATACTTTGTGCTGGTCAATGACATTTCAATTTGTTTGATGACAAACAAATCTCTTCTTTTCCTCTAAACCTAATTCTGTCCAAAAGATAAAAGGGCATATATGACATAGAAAGCAAATCAGCTTTATCGTGAAAACAACTTAGTCTAAGTTAATGTAAGTTACAATATTGGCATATTATCCTGTATTAGGACTTCTTGCTTAACACTAAAACCACTAAATACAGATATTTTTGCATTAAATTGTTCGATTCTTTAGAATTAGAAACTGCTTGCAAGAAAGCAGTTCATTATTGTAAAAAAATAATCATAGTTAGTCAAAATCTCCGGAAATATAAAATCATCTTTCCTTTGCAAAATAGTGAGCCATTCGTATGCTTCATATTAAAAAATAGATGTCACCTTTATGTATCTATTCTACTTTATTTCTTCTATTTAATAATAATTAATAGAAATAGTCTAAAGACTAAATAGTCAACATTTGGGTCGATAAATAATAAAGTAATTTTATCCTTTTTATCAGTCAGTACTTATTGACACAAAACCGTTTATACAGTGGAGTTAACACTCACGTTCATGAGAATTATTTCATTCGCCGTAACAATTTCAACCGGCGAGTACGACACTTGAGAACAAAATGAAGGACTCTAAATTAGACATTATAACATACGACCGCATGTTTGGGACGATCAACTTCGTACAAGATGTCCTGGGTATCACGGAGTTGTTTCGAAAGGTCGACAATATCAATTCGTGGCGTCACTCGCTGAAGCGGATGTATTTCATCGTTCTCTTCATAAACATGATCTACAGCGTTTGCTCGTCCATGTACATGTCGTTTGATATCATCATCAAGGAGGACAAGGACAGATATTTCGAATCGGCCGAGCTGATGCCTTGCGCTTTCATCGCCTTTCTCGTCGATTACAAGCTCGTTCACTTCTTTTTCAATTCCAAATATGTCGTCGCCCTGACGCAAGACTTGAAGGACTCGTGGATTGAGGAAAGTTCCTCTGAAGAGATAAAGAAGATCGTACACAACAACCTCAGGCCGGTCATAAGATTGGTGAATTTTTACTCGATTCACACGGGTTTTAACATTGCTACTTTTTTCATTACTCCATTCCTCATCGACTACTTGTTCCCCAAACCCGTTAGGGTTATTCCGTTCAAGATGTATTACCCGTTCAATTATCAGGAGTCAACCTTTCGGTACACGATGGTTCTGATATCGCAATTTGGCTGTGGTAAGTATTATTTAGAGAATTAATAGAGGTTTAGTACTTCCATCAAACCCCTTCACAAAATATGTGTTTATAGTATGATCGCAAATATCAATCAAAGTACTGAAAGTCTAGGCTTGGTTTTTACCAAGTGCTAAATTATTTCATGTGACACTTAAAGGGCCTTTATTACTAAAGTGCCGATTATCTTGTACTGGTATATAAATGAAAAAAAAAAATCGAATCCGAGTGTGTAATATACATCTAATGTAGGAAATAAAGAAACTGAAACTAAAACTAGTAACGATTGAAAAATGGTAAGAAATGCCCTTTAATGTACGGTTTAGGCTTATCCGTACTTAGTGAAAGAGATCCTGTGTCATTCCAACTTTCTTCGTAAGAGGCAATCCAACCGTTCGTCACAGACGACGTTGAAATAAAACTAAAAAAACGTATTCAATTCGTGCTTACGATTAATTGTTATTTTGAGTTAACGTCAAGATTATCGTTAACATTTTAAATAGGCGAAAACATTTCTACTACAAACACCTGATGTCGGGTAAGTTTGATCAGTCCTAATTACAATACGCGGCCAGTAATGGTTTTAATTTTCCATCTTTACAAACTTTGAGATCGCCTCCTTATCTGACAGCAAATTTTGAGTTATTTATTATTAGAAGTTTTCAGGGAATTGCCGTTTGATTAGGTTTCGATTGCAATCCTAATTCAATGTAGGACCAGCGAGTCTACTTTCAAATTTATTTGTAGCAAACATTGTGTATAGTTTTCATATCTTTTAAGAGGATAAAGAAGTTATCGAGTTCCATACAATAGTTCGTGCCTGTTTCCTTAGTTTTCTGAATTTTGCACATCAAAATTAACTGAGATCTACGTCTGTACGTCTTTTTCTTTTCGATAACTTATCTCCATGAAATACGATTTTTTGTAGTGGCATAAACATTTTTAAAGGCAAAAGTATTTAATGTGCAAAATGTCTAAATTGGACTGAGGAAAAAGTCACGCATCATTGTATGGAATTGGTATGGAACTTGATCACCTCATTATCATCTTAACGGATTTGCATTGGTTTTAAGAATTATTGGCGATACAATTTTAATTTTAAAAAGCCACCGAAGTTGTTGTGAAAAATAACTTTAGTTTTTTAATACATATATTTTTAAGTAATGTGACATGTATGTATGTATAATCGACCGTGAAGCAAGGACACATCAATTAAAGAAATATCCCTGAAAAAAAGGAATTTTACGAATATACTGCAAGACTGGACTCGAACCAGCAAAACATACCATTCGCTGGTATAGCGTCTAACTAATTTCGCCACCTGCTACCCATAATTTGGAATTCTCCTACAGTCCCTCTTCCCGTAATCAAAGCTTCCTACTAACACAGTTTTTAAGATTATACCTACATAACTTTATTTAACGCTACACAGAGAGAAATAATACGCCAATTTAAGGACAAAACATACTTGTACAAGTATAAAACGGATCTTAACTGCGTTTATATGATGCATACTGCAGCAAAAGTACAATGCAAAGACGTAGAAAATATCCGTCACTAACTCGTACTATTGACTGTACAAGTCATTTCAACCAAATAGATGGATAGTATAAAATATAAGTATGCATTCTCCGTCCAGGTCATGAGTTTTATACTTCTTATCTAGATGCTTTATATTTCCTTTCATTGTCATTAAGGATGTTGTATATTTACTTTATGTATGATGCATACTTTCCAAGTTTATTTTGAATTATTATTTATACGTTCCATACGTTCTGTGATAGTAATCATACGTTCAATTTGTATGATGCATACGTCCAAAATAGATAATGCATATGTACTAGACAGACAATAACATTGCAACACAAACGCGACAGGCGAATCTGTATGCAGCTCGCTCGTACATAGATCCGCCACGTTGCTTCCAATCGCAACTCTTCAACTACCGGATACTGTGTGAAACCATACCCATTACCATAGTTAGGTGATATCATAGATTATTTAATATTACACAAACTACTACTTTGGATGAAACTTGGAAGATTGAAAACAATTCAACGGAATGTACTTAGGTACATACAATATAGTATACACATGTTTTTGTACTTGGACGTAGACATACATTTATTATTGGGTAAACCAAATTAAACGTCTATGGATTAAACCATGTCGATCTGTAAATTTATTTGAAATATTGATGCATGATTATACCGAATATTCGTACTACTTTGTGACACGATTGGGGCATGAAGCACGGAAAAGGCCTTTTTATACTTCATTCAACGTCTGCTTGGTCTGAACGTACGTTTAAAGTAATAATCTCTCAAGAAGATTCTTTACTTTGCACATTACGATACATACTTCCGAAGTACATTGCAGTGTTTGAAAGATTTAAGTATACCTACTACGAGCCATTATTTAAATATAAAAAACATACTTCAGTAGTTTATAGAAAGCATACAACCGTAATGAAGTTAAATATGTCAAACGTATGTTTTACATATAGACGTATATTTTCGAAATGTACTATAGGTGCATGATGTAACATCTTGACAAAAATAGGGTTGTACATACAAAACATACTTGTGTCAATATAAAACTCTCGTTTTCCGTAACAAACATATTTTTTCTGGATAAAACGTAACTATACAAGTGGACGGAGACCGCATTTTTCTCAGTGTATACCTGCGGTACGGACCTTGACTGCAAAGAATGAACATTCAATCATATTACCGTCGTCACCAAAATCGTACTTGGCATCAGACGGTAGAGCCGGTCCTAGGTTGACTTATTATAATAGGTTGGGGAAAAAGTTTCTTCGCATTTTTTAAGAAAATTCAAAACATTTTTTAATATGGTTTATTTACATTTAACTAAAGTATGTAGGTACCATTTTGTTCGATAACTTTTTGCCATCTTGTAGGTAGGGACATGATCCCATTGCTATAGAAATATTGGGACTTCTGATCAATATACCGCGACAAGTGGTTTTGGCAGTCCTCTCGTGATGTTAACCTGACACTGCCTAAAGAATTCTGAAGAGACCTAAACAGGTGGAAATCTGAAGGTGCAAGGTCAGGACTATACGGCGGATGCATTAACACCTCCCAGCCAAACTCTCTTAGTTTTTGCTGAGTGGCTAAAGATGTGTGAGGTCTAGCCGGTTCATTAGGTTTCTTTCAGTGAGCTCGTGAGGTACCCAAATATCGAGCTTTTTTGTGTACCCAGTTCTTTTCAAATGCGCCAAAACTGTTTTGTGGTCAATTCCTAGTTCTTCAGCTACGTCGTAACTACTGATATGCCGATCTTGCTCCACTTTTTCAAAAATGGCATCCATTTTATCCGTAATAGGGCGACCAGAGCGACGTGCATCTTTGACATCAAAATTTCCGGATTGAAAACGCTTAAACCAACTCCCAGACCAACCAACGCTACTCTCACAGACACTGCACTAGGTCCATAAACATCGCAAATTTTTTTCGCGGCTTGCGTTGCATTTTTACCTTTTTTGTAGTAAAATTTTAAAATGTATCGAATTTCTTCATTAGATTCACTCATTTTGACAGTACGAAAAACAAATGAGAATCACACATTTTCCTAATTTGAATTTGGAATTATGTTCTTTAAAATTTAAACTTTCAATGATACCAAAACCAGCCAGATACAAATAGTATAGCCAAAGAGATTTTATTACAAGTTCATACATACTATAATGCGAAAAGACTTTTTCCCCGACCTATTATATACTTTTTTTAAATATATATATTTTTATAAATACAAACATGTCACATTCCTTGGGATAAGCGACGTAACATGCTTGGCACGAAAAATGATTTTTAAATATATTTTTGCACGAAAGTAAATCTATTCATTACAATACCTATGATTATTTTACAGTTTATTCGATGCCTCTATGCATGGCGATCCTGGATTGCTTCATTATTACCATTATCGCTCTCATGGCTATGCACTTTGACGTTTTGAGCCAGAAACTAAGAGAGCTGCCCAAGTTGCCCATGGAACCTTCTCCCGAGGAACTGCAGGAGATCAACAAAGGAATCAACAAGATATTGAAGAAGCACATCCACTTGATAGAGTACGTTCCGCTGAATTTATTACCTGATTCTAATATTTGGGTTGTATAGTAGCCTGGTGGCGCGGGGACTTGCCTAGCATACCAGATGTCTCTGTTCAAATCCTCACCTTATTCATGCATCAGCTTGGGAACTGACGTGACGAACGCTATTTTAGAGCAAATTCGCGCGCGGTAGCGATGTTTCGACTGTGTGGCATGACGCACCGTCGGATTCCCATACAATAATATGGTCATTTTAACCATATAGCGGAGACACAATATCCACCGATTGCCACTTCCTATTCCTTCCTATTTAGTGGCTGAAACCCACGCAGCATTATTACAGTAATGCACTTATCAATCTTGAAAACTAAAAATAATAAATCCATGCACGCGAACGAGTGTCGAACCAATAATTTTCTCTATTTAAGGAGTAGACTTACTCGGTCCGGCATGAAACAAAAGAAGCTCTGTTTAACGTTTCATCCATAATCAAAGCAATGCGCTAAAACAATTAAGCTAAGTTCAAATTCTCTAGTTTTTTTTAGATTCCATTAGGCACTAATGTACTATTTTTCTCAAGGACCTGCGACCTGGCGCAGCAGATCCTGGGTCCTGTGTTTCTGTTCACCTTCGGTCTCTCTTCACTCCTCATCTGCCAGCTACTCTTTATCATATCGGTAGGTTTATCTCTACTAACTTTTGCTTATTTTATTTTTTTCTATGGTCATTATATTATCTACAACGTTTTTTTTTATTTTTATTTTTTTTTATTTATTTAAGGGCAACCAAACACATAAAGATAAAGAAACAAAACATATCAACATAATAAAAGTACAAATATCTACATGCAACAGCAGTTGCCACAGAGTAAGAAAAAGTGGAGCTTATGCCTAAAATCTGTTAGTACCTTACAACTAAAATTATGCAAGAGCTATGACATTGTTATATGCACACTTAAATATGTTTTAAGTTTTAACATCTCAGAAACGTAAAAATACATAGATCAAATAAAGGAAGTAATTTCAAATTATATGTAAATCAATGAACAATTAAGAAATTATAGTTAACACCAGAAATGTATTGACTATACCTGAAGAGAAAAGAAAACAATAATTTTATGGCCACACAATGTGAATGACTTCAATCAAAATTAAATAAAACTTTCTTTAAATTAATTTTGAAATTGTGTTGGCTGCATTTAAATATATCTATATCGCCAAATTTATCATTGTATGTTTTAAATATCCGAAAGAAAGGCTTTCTCTTACCAGCGTTCGTACGCGTACGAGGCAAAAGAAAGAGATCAAAACTGCGGGTGGCACGACTATGAGGGACGCGAATGTCTATCTGCGCGAGCAGTTCGCTGCAGTTCATTTTGTTATGCAGTAGCTTATGAAAAATCATTACATCCAAGATGCATCTTCTATCAGCCAGTGGCATTGGATTTATGTCAACAACTAGATTGTTTTTTAAAAGTCGGAAGTTAAGAACACGATAAAAGTATTTTTGAATTTTTTCGAGAGAATTGATGTATTTTAAGTAAAAAGGATTCCATATTTCCGATGCATATTCCAAGTGTGATCTGACTAATGAATTGAAGAGTGTTATGTAACTTTTAGCTTTTAGGAAATCTTTAGTATTTCCGAGAACAAAACCCATCATTTTGTACGCTTTATTTGTTATGTGTTCTATATGCATTTAAAAGTGTAACTTTTTGTCGAAAATAACGCCAAGGTCTCTTATATCGTCAACGGATTCGAGAACTTCGCCTCCAAGAGTGTATATGGAATCAATGATGTTACGATTTTTGGTGATAGTGTTTTTTTTTGCATTTTTTGATGTTCAATTGCAATTTGTACCAAACACAGTAAGAGTAAAATCTATTCAAATTCTCTTGGAAGTTGATGCAATCGTTTTGAGTATTAATTTTCGAAAATATTTCTAAATCGTCAGCGTAAAGCAAAAATCTACAGAATTTAAAACATTGTCTAATATTATTGAGAAAAATTACAAACATGAATGGACCTAGAATTGAACCTTGAGGGACGCCCGTTGTTACATTCACTGTATGTGACTGATATCCATTAATAGTCACTTTTTGTAACCGAATATTTAAGTATGATATACGCCATCGAAGTAAATTACCTTTGATGCCATTAAAAGATAATTTTTCAACTAAGATACAGTGATCCACCTTATCAAATGCCTTTTGGAAGTCCGTATAGACGACATCTACCTGGTTACCGTTATCCATTTCGTCAAATAAGAAATTAGAGTAAATCATTAAATTGCTCACAGTTGACTTATTTTTAACGAAGCCATGTTGTTCAGGACAAATTCTCTCTTTCATAAAGTTATACAATTTCTCGTGAACACAATTTTCAAATACTTTTGAAAGACAGGACAATATTGAAATTGGTCGGTAATTCATGATATCTTTAGTAGGACCATTTTTGTGAACCGGTGTGATATTAGATAATTTCCATTCATTAGGGACGTTTGACAAATGTTAAAGTTTTAAAGTGGATTTTAATAGTTTTAACTTTCTTAGCCTGGTTTTCACCAAGTTCTGAATGAAAGTGCTGATTATCTTGTACTGGAATTTATTGCAAGCTAGTAAGAATTGCCCTTGATATGTGACTATTAAGCTAATGCACTAGGTAAAAAGGCCTTTAATGATATTACTTCACTCCTGCAATAAGTCCATTTGAAAATTGACATGGAAACTTATCGAAAAACCGTCAGTTAACCATCTTACATACCCTAAACTAAATAATTTAGAGTTCGTCTTAAAATTTCAGCTGGCGCCTTTGGACAAGCAGGTGAATTTCGTGGGAATGCTCACCTCGATGCTGGTGCAAATATTCCTGATGTGCTACTATGGAGATAAAATGGTGGAAAAGGTAGTACTTTTACTTATTTAATAGATCATCAGAACGTTCCCTTTATTAGAGCATGGTTACGTTGAATTGGATGGAAGACACGGTAAACGTTTCATTGCCGTAACGACCATTTGGTGGCAACGCAACCACTTGGCGCAGGCAGATCGACACATTTAGCTTCAGATGGTTCGTCTTAATCATGTGGATCCAGTTTAAGCCATTTACGTTATCGTTACTCGTTGTCGCGATCTCCTAGTCTAGCAGCAGCGACTCGCGAAATTGGGACGGATGGCAACCCTAAGTACGAGCCGCTCTGACTTAGTGATTGTACCCCTCAGAGCCTCCTCATGTGCGACGCGGCGTACGAGGTCGACTGGTACTGCAGCAACCCGGAGTTCAAATCGAAGATCAGGATCCTGCAGCAGCGGACACAGAGGCCGGTCATGCTGACGACTTACGGCTTCGCGGCGGTCGCCCTGCCCACGTTCTCCTCGGTAGGTGACCTCTTGACTGCGCTGCCTCCTCATGTGCGACGCCGCGTACGAGGTGGACTGGTACTGCAGCAAGCCGGAGTTCAAATCGAAGATCAGGATCCTGCAGCAGCGGACACAGAGGCCGGTCATACTGACGACGTACGGCTTCGCGGCGGTCGCCTTGCCCACGTTCTCCTCGGTAGGTGACCTCTTGACTGCGCTGCCTCCTCATGTGCGACGCCGCGTACGAGGTGGACTGGTACTGTAGCAACCCGGAGTTCAAATCGAAGATCAGGATCCTGCAGCAGCGGACACAGAGGCCGGTCATGCTGACGACGTACGGCTTCGCGGCGGTCGCCCTGCCCACGTTCTCCTTGTTACGTGGCCTCTCGACTGCACTGCCTCCTCATGTGCGACGCCGCGTACGAGGTGGACTGGTACTTTAGCAACCCGGAGTTCAAATCGAAGATCAGGATCCTGCAGCAGCGGACACAGAGGCCGGTCATGCTGACGACGTACGGCTTCGCGGCGGTCGCCCTGCCCACGTTCTCCTCGGTAGGTGACCTCTTGACTGCGCTGCCTCCTCATGTGCGACGCCGCGTACGAGGTGGACTGGTACTGTAGCAACCCGGAGTTCAAATCGAAGATCAGGATCCTGCAACAGCGGACACAGAGGCCGGTCATGCTGACGACGTACGGCTTCGCGGCGGTCGCCCTGCCCACGTTCTCCTTGTTACGTGGCCTCTCGACTGCACTGCCTCCTCATGTGCGACGCCGCGTACGAGGTGGACTGGTACTGTAGCAACCCGGAGTTCAAATCGAAGATCAGGATCCTGCAGCAGCGGACACAGAGGCCGGTCATGCTGACGACTTACGGCTTCGCGGCGGTCGCCCTGCCCACGTTCTCCTCGTTAGGTGGCCTCTTGACTGCGCTGCCTCCTCATGTGCGACGCGGCGTACGTGGTGGACTGGTACTGCAGCAACCCGGAGTTCAAATCGAAGATCAGGATCCTGCAGCAGCGGACACAGAGGCCGGTCATGCTGACGACGTACGGCTTCGCGGTGGTCGCCCTGCCCACATTCTCCTCGGTACGTAACCTCTTGACTGCGCTACCCAGCGACCAAGGAAGGACGGGGTGGCGAAGGAGACTCATCAGTGTAGCCAAATTTTAGTGATAAAGCCGATGGTTCCAAGGAATGTGATATGTATGTATGTATAATCGATCGTGAAGCAAGGACACATTAATTGAAGAAAGAGCCCAGTAAAAAGAACTACTTTACGAATATATGCAAGGCTGGACCCGAACCAGCAAAACATACCATTCGCTGGTATTGCGTCTACCAATTTCGCCACTGGCTGTATACCCATAACATAAGTTATGATATCCATCAATAGTGAGCGAATTCTTAAGCGAAGTGACTGGCCGGAACTACCGTGTATTTTCACTAAAAAGTGCCTACGCTACTGTCGCTATTGTTCGCGGCTTCATTATTTTCTTGCTCGCTGGCTTTTTAAATCAGGAATGCATGCATGTCCTTGCATTATTTTTTGTTTCCGTTCGGTATAATTTGGTACAGTGTCAAGATAAAAAACAATTTGATGCAGAATAATCAAGACATCAGAAGACTCGAGTTTAAGAATTAACCCGTTTCGGATAATTTAATTCGTTCCAAAGTTTTTTTTGCGAAACCAGCAAAAGTTTAATAAAGATATGGTGACACGGCCTTGGTCAGCCTCAATAGCCCAGTGGCGCGACACTTCGGCAATCGCTCTCCGAAGTTAAGCAACGCTGGGTCCGGTCTGGTCCTGGATGGATTTGGGAATTCCACGTTAAACTGTAGGTCCCCTTCCTTACTTACTAGGTGGTAGGGTTAATCCCGCTCGGGTTGGTACCATCGCATTGAATGAACGATTCAATGTAGCCGTGCAATATAAGAAAGGTCCTGGCATGGCACCTGGTTCCCATGTGGTCTGTTAGGCTAATACCATGAGAGGTGTGGTATTAGCCATCCATGTCCAGTCACATAAAAAAAAAACGGCAGGCAATACTAATGCATGTTATTTTTCATTACAGATTTTGAATACTTCGTACTCTTATTTTACGCTCCTGAAGACGGCTTCTGCTGGCGCCGACATTTAAATATCACCATTTATTCAATTTATGTTTGAACATTAATGGCTTCACTAATCTACAAAAAAAAAATCCCCTCTGTGGAAACCAAACATGAAAGTAGAGTCTCATTATTGTAACATAAGTAGGCTGTTCCATATGACGTAACCATCAAAGGAGTTTAATTAAATTTCACAACAGCTTTACCGCTTTCGAAAAACGCTCCTTCGTAAGAGTTTTCCAAATAGAAATTTTAATAAAGTAATATGATAAGATTCTTGGCATCACACCCAGGCTGGCTGTTGCTATCCGGGTTACCGTATTTTAGAATAAGCTAAAGTGAGCTGTTGGAAGATAGTGCAAGCTGCGCGGGCTGTATTTATGGCTTGCTTCATCCACTGCTAGTGGCGCATAGCGATGCACAGTGGTCCTCGCAATTGTCGGTTTGGATACAAAATTTAATCTTATAAGCTAAATTGAGCTGTTGGCAGATAGTGCAAGCTTCGGTTGTCGGTCTAAAGGAAACGTGTATTCTTATGAGCTGAATAAGCTAAAGTAAGCTGTTGGAAGATAGCTCAAGCTGCGCGGGCTGCATTTATGGCTCGCTTAATCCACTGCTACTGTCGCATAGCGGCGCACAGTGGTGCTCGCAATTATCTAGAATAAAAAACTTATAACATCTAAAAGCTGAAGTTAGCTTGATAATTTTATAAATTTAATGGATACGACATTACCATCGACGACGTTAATTTGAGTTTCAGTGTGTCCGAACCTGCGACTTTTGGACTACATTCCCACTGCTCTAACTAAGCATCCGTGAAAGAATCCATGGATGCAGAGTTAGAGAATCTCTTTCTATGAAATTATTTTTTCTAGGCTTATTCAATGGTTCATTAAAAAAATTAACACTTCGATTATTAAAAATTAACTCGGTATTCGAATAGTCCTCGAATCGCACAGAAGAACTCATATTTTAATTAATATTATCATCGCCGCCTTTGTGGTTGGAGTTAGGGCGCGTTAAACATGTTAAAACTTTTTGAATTTATTAAAATAAACAAAAATACAAAACCAAAACTTATGGGATACAGGTGGGAGGCAAAATGTCACCTGAAAAACAGACCTTACTCGTATGTCTAAACGATCTTATATGTTTTACGGTGTTCCTTTTTGTATTACTAAATTAATATTGAAGAGAGCAACATTTTAAAGATAACATTTATGACGGAGCAAATGTGATAGATCATTAGATTATGTTTCAAAGGACATTGCCGATTTTAATATGGGTCAGACACTTTTAAAAATGCATATTTGAGGTTAGTCTTGTGAATTGTTACCTCTTTTTGTGCCTTTGTTCACACGGAAAGGCAAGGACTTTCAGCATAGAACCATAAATATCTTTTTTCTATTCATTACGGAAAAGCCATTTAAGTTAAATGTTACTTAAAATAGTAGTTGACGAATGATTATAAACTTGTATTTATGTTTAGGAAGCGAAATCAGTATGCTATGATTAAACAGTATGGTCGTTATCCTTAAAATAAATTGATCTGGCTGATAACCTTTTCCATCCGATCTAAAGGAAAATATTATGGCGATAGCAGCGCCAGTCGGTTCTCCGTAAACTATTCAAGACATACTGACCGATCTTTACCTTGATACAAACATACAATCTGTCATGATGACGGCTTGTCGCGGTCGGAGCTGCCAGATATTGGTATAGAAAATAAACCAAAACTAAACCGAAAGAATAATGATAAAATATTGTATTAGTAACATAATTCATTTTACTATATACGGAGTGTATTTCGTTTAGATTTTCATTGCAGATGACTGTGACATTAATAATTTAGCTGAAATCGCAAGACAGGAATAAAATGTCGTTAGTTATTATAGCGAAATTACGCAACACTATGAACAACATGTGAACTTTTTTAAAATAATAATCCTTGTCCGCTGGGACTTTCTTTAATTAGTAATTGAAAAATACTATTTTTAATTTTCATTTTCAATCACATGTTTGCCTATTGGTCTCGGTCTTGGTCAATGTACGATGATGCGATTGAAATATTGAAGGACAGTTTAATTTCATAAAACATCCACGCGCACCACAGTGCGTTCGGCCGTAAGATATAACGTATAACTGGTGTGCGGTCTCTCGCTTAGGGTTAACGACTATCAAATTATGCGAGGAAATGTTTTGCCCCATTACAAGTGGGATGAAACTGCTGTAGCGGGTTTTTTGCGCTCCTCCCGGCGGGGCAGTCCCGGATGGTTGCAAATAAGTGCTTTTGTTCGGTCCGTATGGACACTTTGGTGAGGTGTGTCTGTTTCTAGTGCTTTGGTGCACAAAATAAATCGGTGTTATGTAACATTTTTTCTAGCTAGAATACATATTAGGTACTGTAAATACGAAAGTATTTTTCGTTTGTACTTATTTCACGCAGCAATTAATCAATGAATCGATTGGATTTTTTGCATTGAGATAGTCTATGAGCGTTACAAAGACTATTTCTTATATCAGAAATGGAATCTTTTTGATATTGTCTCGACAGTAGTATCCTGCAGATATATTTTCATCAACAAGAATATTAATAATGGCCTACCAGATTGTTCATGGCAGGACCTGAAAAACCACAGACCTATCATGAGTGCGTTCTGCTTCTATGTGAAAAACATTATTGGACCCTTTTTTATTTTCGGACTAACTTGGAGAAAATTTAGTCATTTCAATTACATATATTTTGTAAATAACATTTCCAAATCTGTTCTTTTTTTTGTATGATATTTGACAGCTTTGACGGATCGTTTAGGTTTAAAAACAAATATTTCAAAAATGTATATCTCGGTAACTAGACACTTAAGAGATTATTTTTTACTTTTTTGTCTCGGTAAAACATGAGGATTACGCTGGAGAAATTAATGTACTGGCCGTTACGACACCCTGTATATCTGATAATGATGGCAATAGGTACAAACCTGAAATGTTTACAGAGTGTGTATAACTATCGTATGTAACTATATAATAAAAGTAAAACATTAAAGGGAAAGCCCTTACAGGAGATTTTGTACGGTGGTACGATGGTACAGAACCCTTCGTGTGCGAGTTTGACTCGCACTTGATCGGGTTTTTGTGTTCTGTGTGCAATCAAAATCGTACGAGTCGGAACACTCTCAAGGTTGTCGTGAAGTCGCAGGAAATTTCATTCATGAAAATTTTAAGAAATGCATTTTTTTTTCAAATCATCTTCCAGGCCCTAACGTTTTCCTACCCCTAAACGTAATCAGACTTTAATAAAAAAACATTTATAACTAGATAAAGTACATGTTTGGATTTTTTGTGTTTCATGGGGTGAAAATTTGAACCCAGACCTCTGGTATGTCAGGCAAGTCCTCGCCCCACTGGGCTACGGTAGCGACTCTGTTAAGTCCGAACATTTGACGCGCATGAAGAGCCTGGCGAAGCATTCACCGTTCACAGCCCGCATACTTCCAAAACCGGCCAAGTGCGAGTCGGACTCACACACGAAGGGTTCCGTACCATTCTAAATTATTTAACACAAAAAACTCATTTTTTTTTTAAATTATATTTTAATTTTACTTTTTTATTGTTATAGCGGCAAAATAAATACACACTTTGTGAAAGTTTCAGCTGCCTACCTATGACGGTTCATGAGATACAGAACTGTGACAGTCGGACGGACGGACGGACAGCGGAGGCTTAGTAATAGGGTTCCGTTTTCACCCTTTCGGTACGGAACCCTAGATATGCCCAATCAGAGAGCTAACGGCCGTGCTACGCGCGCTGAACGAGGAATTAAGGGAGCCAGCATATTGGGTAGTGCGGGGCCGAGATAGCGAGCGCAAGTTGCTGCTAATCCCGGGCTGAGCTGCGCCGAGCCACCCCGGGCGGGGCCGAGGAGCTGCCGGCGCTCTGCTGAGCTGAAATATTATAATCACTTATTTCAGGAGGCGATTGATTGAAAGAAAGCTATTGGTTCTGTATTAAGATTCTTATACTAGCCAATGCGTATTGCTTGATTGCGTTAAGTTCCTGAACTTTATGGAATGAGAACATGAAAAAAAAACATGTATAATTTCAGCTAATGGTCTATAAATATAGTTAAAAAAGTATTTTAGAAAATGTTTTTTTTTCTGCATGGAAAAAAATGCTGATTTCTCATTCGTCTCAAACATATTCTTTTTCAATTCCGCTGTTGATATTGACAGTAACTGATATTCATTTCATTCATTTTAAAGAACGTAACAATTTAGTTAAGGTTATATTTGACTTTTTGAAATATCACGAAGGAAACAATTTTATTAAAAAACCGGTTTCACATTTCGAAATATTATTTTCTAACTAAGCGACGGCGGGCTCTGGCTATCTCGTTTCAATCGCAAACATTGGTCCAAAATATTTAGGTATAAGGATGCTCTTAATTTTCTTATTGAATATGACCGCGGGCTCGTGGTCGCACCGATTTCACAATAATGTGACCACAATAATTTATTTTACTAGTAGTCACACTGTTGGTGTGACTGCGAGTAAATTAACTAAACGTAAGACTCGTGGTCACATCACTATCAAAAGAAATATTGATGTCGTATGGCTTATAAAAAAATAACCATGGTTTATTAATTAGATTAACGTTAACCTAACCTTAAACAATGTTTTTTTGTATAATTAAATGGTTTTCTGGTTTCCCTCATATTATGACTACGAGTCTTATATTTAGGTAATTTACTCGTAGTCACAAAGTTGTCACACCGACAGTATGACTACCTAGACTTTCTTAAGTACGTAACCTACAAAGTTTTACGTGAATTTCTCCACACGGCCCGTCTCAACCATAAAAAAACGATCACACTCAGCTTTCCGGCTACGGACGCTGATTATAATTTCTTTATTATTATTATGTAATGATATATTCGGGCCTGGAATTAATTTTTGCAATTTTCCTCATATTTTTTTGGAACCTGACATGGATAGCTAATACCGCATAGCCCAGTACGCCACATTCCAGAAGGAATTAGATCCCATGCCAGGACCAGGAGCACGAACTCTAGAATGAAAATACGGAAACATTTTCATTGCAGCTTCAACCACAGTTTTATCCAATGCGGTGGTACCAACCCGGGCGGGCTTAACTTAGTAGAGGAAGAGGACCTACAGTTTTCCATGGGTTCCTAACCATGGTATAGCTCGCTTTTGTTACGAAATGCACTTGTCCATCTCAGAAAGAGAAAGAAAGTGATGCATTGCCGGGGCGAGGATTTGAACCCAGTCCTCTCGTATGAAAGCCCCTATACCATGAGCTGCTGAAAAGTCGCATAGTAATGATAAATATAATATTAGTTCCTGAGGACTAATACATAAAAAGAAATATCTAGGTATTAACCAAATCAAAATATATTCCTCCTCTATAAAATTACATACTTCCACTATTTGTAGGTAGAATTCCGCCCATGTAACAACGAAAAACATTACAATGCCGGCTCGTTATCTTTTAACGTTCACTTGCTAACAAAGCTGCTTAGCACAGACTACGCTAGAAACAATAGGTACCTGAAAAATCTTTTCACGTTAGCACAAACGAACACTTACTACAGTACTGCCAATCTAATTTGGCGTGTCACTACCAAAATAATTAATCTGGAGCGATACATACTATTTGTAGAGATTAAAGGTCGTAACTAAAACTAAGATTTGCATATAAATTTTTTTTTTATTAAAAGTGATATTTGTATAAAAAACGTCTGTCATTCAAACTAAATTATGTCACGACATAAACTGATTGATCCATGGATTCTATGAATTCAGTGAAGAAGGAACCCATCGTGTGCGAGTCCGACTCGCACTCGGCCTGTTTTTATAATCCACACGAAACTTTTGGACGTCCTGGTTTTTGGATGTTGAGCTTTTTTGACTTTTTGACTCCTTAATTTTAAGCAATGATTTCGACTCTTTCTGAACGCCTTTGCGTCAAAACAACCCGTTCCCACCGTACGGCTTCATTACGTCACCGTCTCTCAGATACACTTTCGGAATGAAAATAGAGCAGGCTGCTCGGAAAATTATAAGGAAGCCAGTAACTTAGATAGTTCAGAAATATTGATCCTTCTTGGAAAATATATCGAATTATTTCCCCATTAGCGCACAACACTTCCGTGTCTGTCATTTCTGAGAAATGTGATGTCAATATGCCGATTAATATGAATTACAAATGTTTATTCAGCGATTTTGTCAGCCTCAGTAGCCTAGTGGTGCGACGCCTTGCTATTCGATAAGCTGGGTAAGCACCGCTGAGCGCGGTTATTTTCTGGATGGGTGACCATTATCAACCGTTGAGACTGACCGTGTTTTAGATTCCACGTAAAACTGTAGGTCCCCTTTCTTACTTACTAGGTGGCAGGGTTATTCCCGCCCGGTACCATCGCATTGAATGAACGATGGTCGAAGTCCATGTTCAGTTACATAAAAAAAACGAGGGGCCGATTTTGATTTTGGTTACTAAAATTCACTCACAAAATCACTTAGTCAGTCAAATTCTCAAAAACATTCGTGAGACGACCAGTAGGCTGTGCCAATGTATTTTTTTATATTCACACCGTCGCTGTACATACTGTTTTGAAAACTTTCGGTTTCACCATGTGTGATGCCGTGCTTGGACGACATGTTCCGCCTCCGACGATGGAGGCACAGTACCCAAAATAAGAACCCACCGATCCTCTAGATCCTATAAAAAGCCCTCTAGAAAGCCCATTCAAGCTTATAAGGAACTGCGAAAACCACGCTGGCAGCCAGGTGCAACTTCACACCATGTTCGAAGATCCGGCGGTTGTATTTTGGGGGAAATACTTGAATAATAAGTATTTGGTTGTAGTTACCGAGGAGTTTGTAATCATGACGAATGCGAAATTTTTCAGTATTTCATTATACAAATCTTAAAAGCCGTCGAATCACGAAACCCTATTATCGACCACATACAACCCCAAGCGTTCCGTTTTCGAACGGAGAGGGTGGAATTCCCTGATATTTTCTTAGAATCGCTCGAGAGGGCTCGTCAAAATATTGTTGTAAGGCCGCCACATCAGATTTAATTTTGTTTTGATAGGATGTCATCTTCAACAATCACGTCGGGCGGTCCATTGTTCCTATGGATCATCTCGGACAACCACATTTAGACAGAGATGTGGAGAGGAACTGCTATGCAGGAAAAACACATCTGCGTCTGAATCAAAGGGTTAATTTGCGGGTAGAAATCACCTCCAGGCAGTAATGTTAAGCGCGGAGTCTCTCGTCGATATGTTTTATAGAACTTGACATGAATGGCTGACCACACCGTGTAATTACCCTGACAAACTGCCACAATCCGCATTTTTTATGTTAAGTGCGGCATGGAATACGCGACGTCCTTACTTAGGGAAGTGCCCGGTGACGCCCATGGGCTCTAACGGTCAGGCCGGCTGCGTAAACCATATCAGGCAAGTCTTCACAGTAAGACAAGTTGAAAAAAGCAGTCGTCTAATATACCTACGTAATCTTAAAAAAATATTTTAGTAAATAATAATTACAAGCTTCGCATGTTGCAGAAAATGATAAGAGGAATCAGGAAGATATGATCGGGAGAGGACGATATTTTGAAACAGAACTATCATTAAAATATTAGCTTTTCAATATTTGCTCTTTCCAATGCAGAACCCAAAAATTAACCTAAAAACATTATAACTCTTATGTGAGGTGCCGGGCACGCGCTGCGCCAGTCAAGAGAACCTTGGCTGACCCCGACTCAAAAAATTACAATAATCGTTACTACAAAAATGGCAATATTTTTTTACTTTTTAGTGCTGTTTCTTTAACGTCGGTAATTTCTTTTGTTAATTTTTGTTCATTTGTTTATTTTTTGCGAATCTGAAGTACAATAACCAGTATGTACACGTCCTTTCCTATAAAAAAAGAATAATCGAAATCGGTTGGTGTTATATTGAGTTATTCGTCCATTTGGCGCTGGCGCGCACATACTTAACACAAATTTAAGCCTTATATGATTTTCTCATGGATATCGTTGTCAGAACTAATCCAAATTAAAATGGGACCACACGGGAAGCACCAGCTTTCAAATAAAAATATAATAACCAAAATCGGGTTACCCAGGCGTCGCCGAATGAGGTAACAACATACAGATGAATTGAGAACCTCCTCTTTTTTTGAAGTCGATTAAAAAGAGGAGGATTCAAAATGCCCACAAAGCAGACAATGTGCATTGATACTTTTGAGGTTACCGCGGTCGTTAGACATGTTTGAAAAATGTTGCGGCTTTTCACGCGGCAGGTAGAGATATTCTCCGACGTTTCGAGCTAATCATTTAGCCCGTTGTCAGACACATTTCCGCTTCCGCCCCCACTCACAGCTACGATTTACGCCCACGGCGAGCCTAGCGGTCACCTCAGTCGTCTGCTGCGCACGAGCGCGGCGGATGCCTCCTCGACAACGGGCTGAATGATTAGCTCGAAACGTCGGAGAATATCTCTACCTGCCGCGTCAAAAGCCGTAACATTTTTAAAAAATGCGCATAGAGTTTGATTTGGTCTTACTTGGAATATTTACGAACATTTTATTACAAAACTACTTATAGCTAAAAGCAAACCACGACCGTGTAAGTCGAAAATCTAACAACAACCAAATTGATGTACAAATTTTCATGTCTGATGACTAATCTTTTTAAGTTGTTTTTTTTTAATTTTATCGTTGAATAGTTATTGTATAAAACGCGCGATAAATTCGATCTTTCGGAATAGACTAGGAGGTCGCGACAAAAATGGTAACGATAACGTAAATGGCTGAAACTGGGTTCACGGTATAAAGAATAACCCTCCGAAGCGAAATGTGTCAGCCTGCCTATTCCAAGTGGTTGCGTTACGTAGATAAGGCGCCTGAAAAAGTACTTATGGTGACAAAAAATATATATGATAAGGTAAATGAATGCAAATGACGAAGCATGAAAGTATCAATACATACTTGCTTAGCAATGCAAAACGGAACAAATCTTTGATTGCATTTCATAGTTATAGACGATTTAGGTTACAGATATAACTTTAGGTATATTTAAGTATTTAATTAAAAAATCGACTGGCTATTGTTGTATAATTAATAGGTATCAATGTTTCTAGACAATCAGAATATTCATCAGCAGGTACATACCAACATCTGTTTTATAAAGCCAATCTAGATAACGCAACCACTTGGCACGGGCAGACCGACATATTTAGCATCAGAGGGTTGGTCTCTAACACGTGAACCCAGATTCAGCCATTTACCTTATCGTGACCAAAAATGTCGTGGCCTCCCGGAATAGAACTTATTACCAAATTTTTGGATCTCTGACAAGAAATATGGGCATGATCTTCTTTTCACGTTTGTATGGGGAGTTGAGCGGGAACTCAAGCTCTGAGCGGGTTGAACATTCACGGCAACCCATCGCTTGCTGCCAATCCGACAATGAGAGAAAATAATAAACATCACAAAATAAACGTAGGAAATACTGGGAAATTGTTTTGATGTAATAATCGTTTTTCTGTTGCCAAAACGAAAACAATAATTTACATAGTTACCTACATAAGTACGAAGAACGACGAAGAAGCCTCATTTCGTGACTTCGCGAATCGTGTTTCTAATGAGGATTAATTTTGCCAGCCATGTATTATTATCCTCCTGATGCTGACATTGTTATCGTAGAGGTAAAATAAACGTGATTGTGATACGATTTTGGTACGGCATTGCGACATTTATGTATGAAGAGCTTTTATATTTTGTTTGTTAACTTAGATTGCTACAAAAAAAAATCATAAGACTATCTGAAAATATGTACAACCATGGACAAACACAGCATGCTTGAAAAAAACAACTAAGTTAACTATAAACATAGAAAACAAGAACTAAAGGCGTGAAACAGGAAGTACAGTTAGTAAAAATAGTAAAAAAACATTATCCAGATATAAACTTAAATTTAAACACATTTTTGTATCTTCGCAACGTGTACTTTCTGTGTCGTTCGACACAGAAAGTACACGAATATTAATTAAGATTATTTTAAATACAAATCGAGTTAAACCTTAAAAATTATAACTCAGAGATTAGAACATTACTTTAATACTTATGTTTTATCTTAAGGCCCTGGTACTAGCCAAATCGCAAAGTTAGACGAGGCACCCCAAGTTAACTAACTAAGTCTGACGATTATAAGTGTCATTCTTATAATATATGATTCCTTGTCTAGGAATCAACCTATTTTCGTTAATGTATGTTTCCTTTTTCTATACAAAATACATTGCGGAAGCGGTGTCCATTTCTGAACTTTTTTTAAATAAATGTAGAAATCTAAAAGCAAATGGAATTTTTTGTTTATGCATATATGCTGTTTTTGCTTATATCTAGAAATAGAATTACTTTCAGTTTTCTAATGAGAAAAATCAACTTTTTTTATTTTTATTACTATTTAAATAAATTATGGAATCAAAAAATATTAACAATCTATTATCAGTCTGGAGTTCTATTTGGATTTGCTGAAGCGTTTCACTACATATTATTACATTTGTTAAAAAGTGCATTTGTATGGCGCGAGTAGTTGGCTAGGCGCCTTAACTAGGGCATCACTACCTTGACCATGGAGGAATGCTCTTCTATGGTTATGAAAATAGTTGAATTGTCCCTCAGGTACATTGGATAAACAATTATATAAAATATTGCGACAACATTCGTTTTTAAACTAGTTTTTATGTTTTTTTTGATAGTCGTGTTTTTGCCTCAATGTGTCTTCTCTTGTGGCGGTTTTGAAGGAGTCGGCACAAGTAAATCTTGTCGTGTTTTTGCCTCAATGTGTCTTCTCTTGTGGCGGTTTTGAAGGAGTCGGCACAAGTAAATCTTGTCGTGTTTTTGCCTCAATGTGTCTTCTCTTGTGGCGGTTTTGAAGGAGTCGGCACAAGTAAATCTTGTCGTGTTTTTGCCTCAATGTGTCTTCTCTTGTGGCGGTTTTGAAGGAGTCGGCACAAGTAAATCTTGTCGTGTTTTTGCCTCAATGTGTCTTCTCTTGTGGCGGTTTTGAAGGAGTCGGCACAAGTAAATCTTGTCGTGTTTTTGCCTCAATGTGTCTTCTCTTGTGGCGGTTTTGAAGGAGTCGGCACAAGTAAATCTTGTCGTGTTTTTGCCTCAATGTGTCTTCTCTTGTGGCGGTTTTGAAGGAGGCGGCACACGTAAATCTTGTCGTGTTTTTCTAAGTTTCTTCGTATTTCATATAAACAGTTTGTGCTTTCGGAAAAGCTAGTGGTTTTTTTTTAAGTTTTTTCGTATTTCATAGAAATCGTTTGTGCGGGTCGAGCCGGGCCGCGTTGCTCTAAGGTGCTTTCGTATCTTTGAGGCGATCCGGATAAGAGGTCAATCTGTATAATCGGCGTTCGAATAGTTAATCGAGGTTCTACTTAATGAGCGTGCATCATCATAATAATAAAATGGGGGATTATAAGATACCGCAATCACTTCCAGAATGTTGTATTGCTCGTGGTGTAGGGGCTAGAGGACTTGCCTTTCATGCGAGAGGTTATGGGTTCAAATACTTGCCCAGGTCATGCACCACTTTCTTTCTCTTCCTGAGTTAGATAAGCGCCTTTCGTTACGAATGCGAGCCTTTTCATGGTTCGAAACCCACGTAAAACTAGAAGTCCCCGACCCTTACTAAGTGTTAAGGTCAAGCCCGCCCGGGTAGGTACCACCGCATTGGATCAAACGATGGTTGAAGCGGCAAGGAAAAATTGGCCGTGTTTATAATCCAGGTCAATGTAGCTGTGCTCATAAAGGGAAGGTCCTGTTTCATTTCATTTTTCATTTCATTTATTTAAACTTTTTGGTAGTCAAACTACACCAAGTTACGTCACAAAGATCCGCGGATTCGATCAACCCAGTAAAGAAGAACCCGCAAAGAAACTTCACGGGTTTACATAACATATTTTTCCGTCCATAATTATGAAATACATACTTAGATCTTAATGCTACTGCCAAACAATTCCTTGGCAGAACAGTTTAAGGCAAAGAACAAAGAACAATAGAAACAGCAACCCTAAGTTTAAGTCACTTGCAACTAATAAAGTTACTAATTCAATTATATAAATTAATATAATTTATATATTAGCTTATATATAGCCTGTGTTGGGCTAATATCATAACGGTAGTAATGTGGTATTAGCCATCCATGTCAGTTTCCATAACAAAAAACCTCAATTGATTCAGACTGGCTATGCTTGTAAGGAAGGTATGTATATAGAATGTTATCTAGGTAAAGTTCGATTCATGAGTGAGTGAGGAGTGGCAGGGAAACGTTACTTCACACACGCGCTAATAGGATGACAGCGAAAGTACTTTTTATCATTTATCACGCACACGTATTGTTTCCACTAGATGTAACGTGGAGCACTAGCCGGCGCGCGGCGCGGAGGGAGAATTAGACGGAAACGTTACCACACCAGCAAATTACCGAGGTCTTGTTAATCTTTAGGGTTCCGTAACCTAACGAAGGAAAAAACCTCATAGGATCACTTTGCTGTTCGTCCGTTCGTCTGTAAATACCCTTTTCCATGAACGGACAGATGTATCAAGTTGGAGTTTAAATCAAATACTGAGGGCCCTAGGTTGTGTAGATAATTATACAATATAACATTAACAGTTGCGGCCATTCATGTGACACAATTGTTTAAACTCGTAAACTCACCCTTCAAAATCCGTTTTGATGGATGGGGTTTGCGTTTCATCATTGACCTAAAATAAAATTAAGCAAGAAGCAACCGAACTTCCGGGACCGCATCGACTCTACGGCATGGGCCGTGCGTGTCGCGCTGGTGGTCACCGTGATTCAATTGGGTGCAAGGCGCAAAGCTTTACCACCAGATGGCGCCACATAAACTATGCCAAGGTAAACTATCACATAGAGGTTATGTTTACTCGCGAATCACAGACTAATTGTGATTGTCCGTGTTTTACATCCATTTCAAGGTAGCTATTCATATTGACTTAGTTTAATTGGTCAAACCTATAACCTTGAAATGAAACCGTGGCATAGTAATAGTGGTGGTAAAATTTGACAGCCGTCCTCGAGAGGCGTACGACAACGCGCAAGAGCTTTCAAACTTTCTCGAGTGCTGCGAAAACCAAGCCAGACTTATGCGCACGCGAAAGAGACAATCGCATAGTTTCGGCACCGTAAAACGTCATTTTCCTGGCACGTAGTACACAGGAAATGAGTGACGGTCTGCAAAACCAAAACTAGCCGATTTCTTTCCAATTATTTTTAAGGATGTTCCGACCCATACAATGTTTTTTTTACACAGAACGCAAAAAGTATTGCACTTTAAGGCACGAATTCGTCAAAATTATTAAATATAGCCATAGTAGTTGCAGCGAAAACATATTCACAATTTCAGGTTTAATGGTTTCGTTGTAATTGCCGATTAGAAGTTTTACACCGTTAGATGGCGCTGTTAAATAAAAATCGTATTTAAATAAATTGTAACAAAACCAATAACCCTGAAATTGTGAAATTGTTTTCGCTGCTAGTAATATGACTATATTAAAATTTTATTATTAATTCGTGGCTTAAAGTGCTATACTTTTTGCGTTATGTATGCAAACAACTTTATATGGGTCGGAACAGCCTTAAGGTACTTGTCCCTTGGCAAGTGGTCGCTCTGTCACTCAAATCCATTGATTCGCAATTGTTTTTACGAATTGTTTAGAAATTATCGCACTGTATTTAAATAATTTGGTTTCACCACTTAGGGCCGAGTGCACGAAAGGACAAAAAATGAGAATCAACGTCAAAGTATGATTTAACACGTCACTTTGTTTGGACAGTATGGAAGAACAGTAAAAGTGACGTGTTTGACATTGATTAACTCAGCCGTCTCTTTGTGCAATCGGGGCTTAGAAGACGAAATGGTTACTATTTAAAATATCAAAATAAAGTCAGATCATCGTCTGGCACCGATAAACTATTTAATGTTTAACACAAAAATGCCTTCTACAAAACATATTACGTTCGCAATTAACAATATATTGACAAGAAAGGAAGATAATTTACAAGAAAATTATTTTCGCCCAAAACAATGTTACGACGAGAAAAAATCACACAAACTAAATAAGTAAGTTCCTTGTGAGACTCCGGAGTTGGTGTCGACGCGACGCGTCGCACCATTTATCACGCTCGCTGGTGGGAGGAACCGGAAGTGCTGAGACGCGAAACAAAATGGCGATTATATCGCGGGAGACGGATGCCGCGGTGCACTGTAGCCATGGAGTAATATGTGCTCACTACATTGAATGGATGTGTTCAAAAGACAAAGATTCAAATATTCAAAGAGTTTATTTGTGATTTTTAGTTTTAAAATTTTAAAGACGAATAGTCGGTGGCGTAAGCTTTGATACACTTTGATCTCTTTTCCTAAAGGTGCCTAAATAAGCATAACTTAAACAAAAAAATGTTTTTGCAAGCTGCCAACGACGTGACTAATAAGTGTGTAGTAACGCTTTCAAGCAGAATATAAAATTAAATATTTACCGACCATCTCAAAGCATTTTATTAAAATGTCTAATAAATGAATAAAAAACCGGCCAAGTGCGAGTCGGACTCGCACACGAAGGGTTCCGTACCATCTACAAGATTTAACATAAAAAAAATCACGTTTTTTTATTTAATTTTTATTATTTTTTTATTTTACCTATTTGTTGTTATAGCGGCAAAATAACAACACACGCTGTGAAAACTTCAGCTACCTACCTATTACGGTTCATGAGATACAGCCCTGTGACAGACGGACGGACGGACGGACAGTGGCTTAGTAATAGGGTTCCGTTTTCACCCTTTGGGTACGGAAACCTAAAAATATCGAACAATGTAATATGCATTATGGTAATTTACTTATTCGTACTAAACATGTACGTCTTTTTCCGAGAAATTTATTACTATATACCTTCAGGTGAAATTTATGATTTTAGTTTCCATAGCACAAACTGCGCCAAAACAGGCATATTTTTTCATTTTTCTTGTTATTTGTAAGCATTATAAAAACAAAAGCTAAAGGATCTAGAACCTAATCGTGCATCTTCACCCAGCTTATCGAATCGCAAGGCGTCGCGTCACTGGGCTAGCAGCAGCAGCATCAGCAAACGATAATTCTGTGATTGGTGAAAGAAGTAATGTCTTGGACATGATGGTGCTTTTTGACGTAGTGCGGGGTCGAATTGATTGCGCCGAATTGCTGAACCAGTTGAGTTTGAATGTGCCTTGCCGTCGTACCCGAAACATACCATTATTTCACGTGCCACTTCAACACACAAACTATGCTGAAAATAAGATATTAACGCGTATCACACGAAACTATAATCGTAAGTTCAATGAAATAGATATCTTCATCCACACTAAACAAACATTTCAAAAACAATTTATTGAAGCTCTTGTGACCGTTGAAGACATTTAAGCATACATTTAAATAATACGAAACAAGCAAAATCATTCATCAATTTCATGCATTTTCACTTTCATTCCACCCATATTTATATATTTACATCAAGATGATTTATGCTGATACATATACATGCACACCCTCTCACACACCACACACACACACACACACCCTCACACAATCTCTCGCCATCATATACGAATACAGATGGAGCGCAGTCTTTTTTGTACAAGAAGTGGAAATCTGTTATTCGCTTATGTTTTGAATTTTTGTTCTTGTATAAAAACTATGTTTATAAAAGCTGTTGATTTCCCGAATAAATAAATAAATAAATTGAATATGACATGTAGGTGTGAATATGTTTAGCTCTTGTAGACTCTATGCTCCATGGACGTCACGGCATGATGCAGCGGGTCGCGGGTGCGGGGCGGAGGTCTGGCGGCGATGCCAGCTTTTGTGTATTCCATGAAGAAAAGGTTGCGCGGGTAGATTTGTACGTAGGGGCGTACTGGGTGAAGCATATCTATATCTATATCATCATATCTATATCACATAAAGTATATCTTTAACGATCAGAGTGGTCAGTCTGAGTTGTCACCTAAATTGGCGTTTACGGCAAACAGATCGACTGGCGTTTTCTCCAAACTCCATACAAGTTTTTACTAGATATTCTGTGGTTTTACTTCTTCAAGCGGTCAAAGTCAAACGCGGACTTCCGATTTGTATGAAAACGCGGAGTGGACGTAAACGGCAACGTCGACGTGTTTACGGTAACGTTGAGTAAGCTGTCAAATCAAGCTCGGACTCGCAAATGTTAGTTCGCTTAACGCCCGCTGCGCGCGCTCTTCAATTTCTCCATAAATTTGAAAACGCCAGTCGATCGGTTTGCCGTAACGCCAATTTAGGTGACAACTTAAATTAGCGGCTCAGGTGCAAACTTGTCGTGTTAGGTAAAATCCGGCCAAGTTCTAGTATGACTCGCACACGAAGGGTTCTGTACAGTACAAGATTTAACACAAAAAACACGTTTTTTTATTTACTCTTTACTCTGTAAAATTTTCAGCCTATTACGGTTCATGAGACAGCCGTGTGACAGACGGACAGACGGACGGACGGACAGCGGAGGCTTGGTAATAGGGTTCTATTGGCACCCTTTGGGTACGGAACCTTAAAAATACGTGCAGCAAGACGTCGCTTCTTTCAACGATTGAATTATGATTTTTTAATCGATCGTGAATCAAGACAGAAAGCTGTAAAAATAACGACGAAGGCTAGACATGCTGTACGTACGGGTTGGTACCATCGCATTGAATGAACGATAGTCGAAACTGCAATGAAAATTGTCCATGTTTTCCACCCGGTGCAATGTAGCCGAGCTATATAAGGAAGGTCCTGACATGGCACCCAGTTCCCATGTGGTGTGTTAGGCTGTGATAATGTAATATCATGACAGTTGGTATTAGCTATCCATGTCCGGATACATTAAACATTATTTAAAAATATAAAAAAACCCGATGGCATAAGTAATTGTAACTTAATATTTTTGAAAACACATAATTTGGAGCAAAAAGTGAGCCATGATTATTTTTTTTACTGTGATATACCCAGTGTACCTCTCACAATCACGAATAATCTAAAGACACCTCTTAAGCTAAAATCCATCAAGTCGCTTAGGCTGCAGAGCGTGCCAAAGAAATATACATACATACATACACTCGAAAAACATAACCGTCGGGTAATAAAAAAAGGACTGATTTTAGCGGTGGTCACTCAAATGGTATAGCTACGGTTTTCTATTTTGATTTTTTATATAAATTAAATGCAGTGAGCCTAACATGCCAATTTCGACACCCGCTTCTATAACTACCCATAAATTGGAATTCCTGCTCCCCCAATTAATGCCTCCGCAGTGGTAAAAAACCGGCCAAGTGCGAGTCGGACTCGCACACGAAGGGTTCCGTACCATCGTCAAAAATAAAACAAAAAAATTACGTTTCTTGTATGGGAGCCCCCTTTAATTTTAATTATTTCTTAATTTTACCTATTTGTTGTAATAGCGGCAAAATAAATACACACTCTGTGAAAATTTCAGCTGTCTACCTGTTACGGTTACTGAGATACAGCCCTGTGACAGACGGACAGACGGACGGACGGACGGACGGACGGACGGACGGACGGACAGCGGAGGCTTAGTAATAGGGTTCCGTTTTCACCCTTTGGGTACGGAACCCTAAAAATTAGACATACATTCGTTTATCGCTCCATCTGCTGCTCGGTTTTAGACTGCAAAGATTCAAACATCTTGATAAGGGGAGGATGGACCGTAGAATTATAAACTATGGGTATAAAGCGAGTGGAAAAATCGGTAGACGCACTTCACGCGAAAATTACTTTACTGGTTCGACTCCAGCCTAGCACAATACTTATAAAGTAGTTCTTTTTACTGTGACTTCTTTAAATCCTTCCTCTCTTTCGATTTTACATAATAATAATACACTATTACTTGATTAAAGCTATAAAACAAGATAAGTACGAATAAATAAATTGTATTTCTATTTTAACATACTTTCAAACTAAATGTCACCAGGAAATGTATTACAACAATATGAAAAAAAATATCACACATATATGTAGCTAGAATCGGCTCCAACGACCCACCTGAGATTCGCCTTGTTACAGAGGGTTTGTTCTATAGCACCGCTACTCCAAAGTATAAGTACCAGTGTTGAGGATAAAGCTTTATGGAAACGGACAGAGTTATTTTAATAAAACTGTAAAATGTTGTAGCCTATTTCAGTTTGTATTGTATTGCATTTCATTTCGTTAAATAGACAAGCTACACTTAGAGAGTTAATAAAAAAAAATGTCGAAATATCAACTTAATTTAAAAAATTAAAAAAAACTCTTAGTTTTAGTGCTGAACTTGCGTAGAGAGAACGCCTTTCCGTTCTATAATCGAAGTGAAGCAACTCTGGGTGATGGTGGATTCCAGGTGGATTAGAAAATTACCCGAGTGGAGCCCAGGTCATTCTAATGGTCAATTTAAAATATTCAGAATCTCGACCACAGCGCCACCTACCGGGTCCAACTATGTGAAGTTAACTTTTCACGGACTTAAACAAAGATTTGAAAAAAAAAATGCCGACATATATAACATAATAATATAAAAAAATATTAAGTATACCAGTATTCTGAAAGTTAAACCAAATATTTTCGTTAGAACAATTAAAAAAATAAGCCTACTCCAACATTTCACCCGCTGCTCTGCGAAAGGTAATAAATCGTTAAATATTTAAAAGACACTTGGCCTAAGTTCTGAGAAAGATTACTCTTGCATTGTAATTACTTAGCAGCCAACATTTCGCCTTTGTGAACCATACTGCCTTAATAAAACCTTCTATTAATAATGAAGAAGACAAAACTAAACTTACATTAAGTTTTAGTTGTTAGATTATAGTTTAAAGAAATATTTAAAAAGCAGTTTTCACGCGCACCGCATGGTTATTAATGTGGGTTCCGGCACAAAAATAATACGAGTAATCATACTGCATATCTGGCCGTGCATGTCGTTAGAAGAAACCAAAGGATATGTCCTTCTAGGGTTAGATTAAGCGTAAAACCGTAGATCCCCTTCATTACTTACTAGTTATTGCGATTAATCCCGCCCGGGTCGGTACCATGCATTGAATGAATGATGGTGGAAGCTGCAATGAACATTTGTCATGCGTTTGTGCAACTACCCGAATCGATGTATATATAAGGTTATGTAGATATAAGGGAGATTCTGGCATGGCACCTGATTTCCAGGAGATTTTCAATCATCGTCATCTACATAGAAACAATACAATCCCAATTTGTTTTGATGTATATTCATCTCAAGCTTGCATCTGCTTTCAGACCAATTGTTTCAGACCATTTTCAAAATCTTGTTGCAATTCTTTTACTTTTAACACTTAGCCAGTTCAAAAAACCACAGCGAAGAACTGGCAACAAAAGTATCAAAACGCTTTTGTCAGCTTATAAAAATAATAATAATTGAAATAATTGACTTGAATTAACTACTTCAATTTGAATTAAGCTTAAAACTTATTTTGTGACTGGCAAAGTATGTTTGCTGGTTCTTATAAACATAACGATAGCATATCATAACGATTCTTGACAGTAGACTTTTAGGTTACCTACCTATGAAATAGATGAAAAAGGAATGGATAGGGGACTAAACAAATTTGATGGTCCGTCAAAAGTACGTTCGGTCAGCTCATATGCTTTCAGTCGGTGTCAGACGCCAGTCCATGCGCGTCAATTAGACAAGACTTCAAATTATCAACAAAATGCCATCTTGTGTGGTTGAAAAATGTCGAAATAACACTATTAAGCACAACAAGAGCATTGGAATCAAATTCCATGTGTAAGTACAAGTATATTCTTAGTTCAGCTGACCTTAAATACTTTTATGTGTTGTAAAGTCGCAAACGGGGTTGGCACAAGCAAACTTAAATTGTCAGTTCGATTTTTATTTTTGTTTTCATTTCAGTATTATAGTGAACTAAACGTCATTTTAAAACAAGTAGGGCTGGCACAAAACAATAGTCTAAATTAAAATTCGAATTCAAACTCAAGTCGTTTCTTCGCTCAAATGTTTTTTTGACATTGAATGAGCATTCATTCCTCCAACCTTCTATATTGAATCATAGGCTCAATCTTCTTAGGGCTATTATCGAGAAATATTTAAATGTTATATACATAAAACCAATCTAGTGATTAAAGCCGCGAAAAAACGACAAAAACGTAATAAACTGAACCTATTTGAAGGAAATTAAAAACGTTGTAAAAAGAAAGAACCAAAAGAGGGTGGTTTATCAAAATATCATCACACATTTACGACAAACGACAATTACCATCAACGGATTTTGGTTACACTGTACTGACTATTATTTGGACAATTTTTTAGCATCTAAATCGCATTGAACGATTTTTTTCTCAATGCATAAAATGCAACCATGGACAATTCAAGAATAATCAATATTATTTGTATTGCAATGTTTGGCCCATACTTGCAATACATTAATTATTACCTGTTTGTGTAAATTTTATTTTATGATTACAATATATTTTGCGAATTATTATACTTTATTAATTTATCCTTAATATCGATGATCTTTCCTCAGAAAAACGATGGTTTGAAGAATGATTCCATTAATATTTTTTTCATTTTCTCGCTTGCAAACTCGCTTAAAGATTATTTGATGCCTTGTTAACCATACAATCAAGGTACTACTTGCTCTGACCACTATCACTGAATAGGAACCTTAATATTTTATTGTACAATACAATACATTGATATTTATTTTTGTGTGAATTTTTGGCAACCCTGCCGTTTTCACTTTCATTTTTCATTTAGTTTTGACGCGCCAATCTGGTCAAAGGGTTTGGCATGCGCGCATCGCTGATGTGTCATGATGATCTATTTGTCACTTTTTCGCATGATATATTTCCGTATACCTTGGTCCTGCTCTATTACCCTTTACGTAGTAGCGTTTGGTGTGCATGTTTAAGTATACATGTGTGAGTTTTTTTAGGGTTCCATACCAAAAGGGTGAAAACGGAACCCTATTACTAAGCCTCCGCTGTCCGTCCGTCCGTCCGTCCGTCCGTCTGTCACAGGGCTGTATCTCATGAACCGTAATAGGTAGGCAGCTGAAATTTTCACAGAGCATGTATTTATTTTGCCGCTTTAACAACAAATAGGTAAGATAAAATTCAAGGGGGGTCCCATACAAAAAACGTGTTTTTTTGTGTTAAATCTTGTACGATGGTACGGTACCCTTCGTGTCCGAGTCCGACTCGCACTTAGCCGGTTTATAAATAGGATCACCTTTGAACTATCGTTAGTATGGAGGTACCGTGTCCATTATTTTTCATCTAATCCTATGAATGCAATAAAACAATACAGTACAATACAATGAAATTCTTTATTGTACCCATTTAACCAAAGGCGGGCTTAATGCCTAAGGGCATTCTCTGCATTATCTATCTTTACAAAAAATACCGAAATTATACGCACAAAATCATGACAAATATTATTGTGTTGTAAATGTATGTTGCAAATAATTGTATTTATAAATGAGTGTTGAATATTTGAGCAATAAAACTATATTTCTATGCAATGCTATGTCCGAACCAATATGTTATACTATGCCAGGAACACTCCCTTAATAGTATAACGTATGTACTGTTATAATTACCTCAATACAGCCTCAATAGCCCAGTGGCGCAACACTTCGGCGATCGCTCTCCGAAGTTAAGCAACGCTGGGTCCGGTCTGGTCTTGGATGGGTGACCATTCGACCGTTGAGAGAGACTGGCCGTGGTTCGGATTCCACGTTAAACTGTAGGTCTCCTTCCTTACTTACTAGGTGGTAGGGTTAATCCCGCCCGGGTCGGTACCATCGCATTGAATGAACGATGGTCGAAGCGGCATCCAGTTCAATGTAGCCGTGCAATATAAGGAAGGTCCTGGTATGGAACCTAGTTCCCATGTGGTGTGTTAGGCTAATACCATGACAGAAGGTGTGGTATTAGCCATCCATGTCCAGTAACATAAAAGAAAAACCTTTTACACGACTCTTTCGCTGGGAATTCATAAATGTTATGAAATCGGAGTGATTTTTTTTATGCAACATTTTATGGATGGCTAATACCACACAACTACCGTTATGATATTAGCCCACTACACCACATTCCCGAAGGAATTAAGTGCCATACCAGGACCATGCCTTTATGAGCACGGCTTAATTGAACTGGTTGGAAAACACGGACAATTTTTCATTACCGCTCCGACCATATTTTCATCTAATGCGATGGTACCAACCCGCCCGGGTTGGTACCATCGCATAAAACCTACCACCTAGTAGAGAAGTAGACCTATAATTTTACGTGGATTCCGAACCATAGAACAGCTAACATTCGTGACTATATGCACTTATCAAAATGAAAGAATGTGGTGTATGAACGGGGAGAGGATTTGATTCCAGACCACTGGTATGCTCGGTAAGTCACCACGCCACTAGGCTACGAGCCGCTCAGAATGAAGCCGAATTAATGAATATAAATATAAAAGCTGCTATCTAACAGTAATTATTAAAATTTAACTAAATTTGAGCCGAATATTGTCACATGTGTAAGCCGGAAGAAGAGTCGTGATCTTGCATAGTAAAGGAGTTCTCAGTTTCCAAAATTTCATTCTGCATATTAAATTATTATATCTTATGGATAACAAACTTTTACACTCGCATAACCAAAATTAAATCAACTATGAACGGATGCGTTTCACTTTATCAAAACAACCCGAGAGACAAAGAATTTCGAGTACAAACGGCGCGGTGCTAGAAAGGCGAAATTAAACAGAGAATCGCTCCTACATTACATACAAAAATAGCGGTGGAATAGGAGCTCCTTGTTATTTCAGTAGGGGTGTAATAACAGCTCTGAAGATATCCGAGCGGGGGACGGCGGCGCTGGGCGTTTGTAAAAATAATATTACTGTCGGATTACGTCGCCTGTGCCGCTGCTGTGTAGGGATGGGAGATAAATTTAGAGCGAATTAAACCTGAATGCAATTGTGATAACAATGTTAACATACTTAGTCTGGTTTTCACCAAGTGCTGATTTATTTGAATCGAAAATTAATGGGCCTTTACTACTTAAGTGCTGATTGTCTTGTGCTGGTATCTATTGCGATATGGTAAGAAGTATCCGAGGATTTAGCTAATCAGTACTTGGTGGAAGAGTCACTTACATAGCTTGGTTTTCACCAAATGCTGATTTATTTTAATTGACACTTGAAGCGCCTTTATTAATGAGGTTCTGATTATCTTGTACTGGTATCGATTTCAAGATTTTAAAGAAAGTTACATACTGGAGTACCAACTTAGAAGCAAAGTACTAGCCCGCATCGTATCCATCAATTTTTCCAAACATATTGGCTTTTTCGAAGGTGTTTGGCCTTCGGGCAAGGTTGGAGAGTGTTTTATTCGTGGCTTGCAGGTGGTCGAGTGAACTTCGAATTTGTTCAAAAACGTCCAGCTCAGAGAGGTCATCTACTTGAATTTCGCCAGGGGTTGCAGACGGTCGGTGGTGGTTTAACTATGTAATCGTGAGTATAACGCGTCATAGTTCCCGACCAAAACTAAGAAGTTTGGGGCGAACCCAGTACTTCCGTTAACTGTCGTGTTGATGTTAGGTTGACGCTTGTGTAAAAAGGTGTGGTCGACCTTTATGAAATCCGAAAGCATATGTCCATATGTGCAATTGTATCGCCCTACCACATTTACATTGGGGGGTATAACGAGGTGTATGAAAGATCAGCAGTGTTTGAGCCAACCTGATCAGGAATACATGATTTTCCAACTTATGGAAGGACTTAGGAGGTACGGACCAAAGTATTATTTGATAAATGACAGTCACCCAGTAGGATTTTGCACTGAGAAAAACCACTTAAGGGCAATGCAATCGCTAATAAGGGTGAACCTGAGCTAAAATGGGGAAAACATGGGACGCCAATGCTTTACAGCACTGGCGTCTATAGTAAAATGAGTTGAACCAGTAACTCAAATTTAGACATTAGACCAGTGATCAAAATGAGACGGGTCCATAGGTGGTTATAATGTTTTAAGTTCTCCTTGTGGCAATAGAGTCAGCACAAAGATGCAATATAAGACAACTAGCCATCCATAAGCAGTAGACAATCAGTATAGAATAACCAGCAACCGACATGGTAATAGCGGGGAGCGCCAAATCATTTATCCGAAGCATTTCTATTTTAATCCTCTAGCTATTGCGTTATAAATTATTAAAATATATGCGATAATATGATGATTCTTCGGATTGTACATAATAAAGTAATACATTTATGTTATCACACCATAATGATAGCCTTGTCACACTAGACTTCTCGAGTAGATTCAGCTCAGGTGTGCGACACCGCACCGCTGCCGCCGCGCCACCGCCGCCGCTGCCTACTACCGTTTCTGTCATACAAATCTTCCCACACTATCCTCGCTTTTATTGCATTTCTTCTGTTCTCCCGTTACTTTAAATTCGTTTAGGATATGGTGATACGGGTCAGTGGGACTTTTCATTTGAATAAACCTCACATCCTTTTATGCGATCTCGCAATATGGTTCTTCAGGTTTTTTTTTTACTTTCAATTAATTTAATGTATTTATTTAACTTCTGGTACTCACTTTACACTAAGCCTGGATTTCACTAAGTGCTGATTTATTTTAATCGACACTTAAAGGGACTTTGTTACTAAAATTGTACTGGTATTGATTGCAAGCTGCTAATAAAGGCCCTTCATTTAGCTAAACTTTAAAAAAAATTGTTAGGGATCATATTATGACTAGACACAAAAAGTAAATGCCAAATCAACTTATAACTTTTGATAATAATATTTAATTTGCTCGCTACTCCCTTTTTCCTCATTTACATGCACAAATACACCCTCTCACTCACATACACACACACGCGCTACTTTGGAAAAGGATGCGCTGTAAACCAGCTTCGCAGCGTTTGCTTCGTACTAGCTGAGAGTATACCCATTCAGTGCAAAAAAATATAAGCCTCGATGTCTGAATATTAATTGTACACTATGTATAACTTGTGTCACTTTTTTCCTCATTTGATGAATTGGTGTTCTATATATTTTCGTGTGTTTTAGCCGGATAAACTATTTGAATTTGAATTAATAATCAGTAGGTGAAAAAGGCTCTAATTCATCTCACAATTTGATATAAGTTATATAAGTTAAGTTATATAAGTTATACAGTTACATAAGTTTTATATTTAAATTTAAGTATAATGTGTATTTGTTGTATAATGTGTGGGAATTATGTTTCTTCTAAAGCTATTTCTCCATAGTTACTACTCGCACTACTGCTCACGATACCCAAAGGTGTCTACCTTTGGGGATCGTTTCTGACCGAGACTGGTAGAAAATGCCTCCGGCATTAAGTTGTACCTTTTGCCCGAGTTTTTTTGAGTGCAATAAACTTATATAAATAAATGAATAAATTTGATTGATCCGCGGATTCGATCAACTCAGTGAAGAAGAACCCGCAAATAAACTTCACTAGTCTACAAGTTATTGTTTTTCCCCTTTTTTAAGCCTTCTTTATTTAAACCATACATTTGTCGGGGGCTGCGAAATGCCAGTCAGCCAGTTGTTTCTTCACACTACTTTACTTCTTTCTCATCTACAACCTACAAACGTTTTGCCGACAAAAGGGAGCCAGCTCGCAGTGTCTACTTGAAATCCCTTTTGATGAGTGAAATGCAGTGCTGTCTCAAAGTTCAGGCCACCATACTCACAAACAAGGAGCGATGGATAGACATGTCCTAAGAATTAATATAAAATTGAACAACTTCTAAACGAAAACACGGATACTATGGGAACATAAATGTTTCTTTGAGGTCTATCGGTCGTATTCAGAGTGAACCTGTCAAAACTTAGTACGAGATTAGCACCGGACTAACCACACAAAAACTGCTTATGTCCGGCTTAATTAAGTTAGTCCGCCCACTCTAAATACGGTTGTATAAGTTCAATTAGAGTTAAGTTAACTCCAAATCCTTTTTTCGAAGGATGCCAACACAGGTCGGTAATTCCGGTTATCATCATTAATTCAATACAATGACTGAATTCGGGTGGGACTTATCACCTTGTTAATTAAATAGGAAGGAACCAAGTAACCGTTGGAGTAACCGTGTCCTACACCGGCAGCCGTAAACAAGAAAACGGAGTGTGGGAAGACCATCCGCCAGAAGCCTTATTCTGCTAATTGATAACTGCGCGCGTTATGTTTGTGTTTTCTCAAAACCGCATGTTTCGCGCGAAATGGTATTCTATTAGCGCAGTTTGCAAAACGCATGCGCAAACTCGTAACGCGCGCACATGTTCTCGTGGGCCGTGTGTTTTGCCGAATACTTGCGGTTTTGAGAATTCTATTTGTCAAATTCGGAACATCGCATCGCCGAACTTCGAATATCACTTTTCTACATTACGTTGGCATATCGCTGTCTCTTTCTTTTCGTATGTCATATTTGAGTGAGAAAATAACTGTCACAATCGTGACAGGTTATTTTACCCTGTAGGCGGCGCGCAAGACAAACCACTCCATAGACAATAACAAAACGCGTGTGTGAATTAGCTGAATACCGATTTTTGGAAACCGCACTCGAAACTTAGCGTGTTATGTTTGACGGAAACATAGCTTATACGGAATGGTTTGAAATTGGACAAATAGCAGAATCGGGCTTCAGGTGGGACGACGACATCAAGTGCGTCGGCGGAAAGCAGTGGTTCCGTACCGCTGAGGGCCGGCAGGACTGGAGAAAAATTGAAGAGGCGTATGTCACGCAGTGGACGCAAACACGCTGACTGACTGAATGACAAGTTAACCAACCTATCAAGCGCAGACTTTGATTACATCCGGAATTGCGGCCGGCATGGTTTTCGTAGCACCTGTGAAAGGCCGAAAGCCCATGGGCGTCATCCGGCGCCTCTATCGCTCTCCATATGCTAAAGAACGATGGACGGACACCCGTGAAAACATTTTTTTCAAATTTATTCATACGGAGTTAAAATGCCATTACCGTACGTGCACTGATTTCCATATTCTCCGGTGGAGATTCCACAGAAAAAATCCTCGACGCCATGGTAAATTAGACTCGGAAAGACGGTCAACTGAGAAGAGAAAATTACGAGACCCTAAAAACTCCCGCTGTATCCGGCCCGCGGCTGTATCGCAGGTGCCCCTTCGCTGCCTCGTGAGTTATAAGCCGCATAAAGAAACGTTTTACGGTGCTGCGGAACCCTGAAGCGTTGAGCTATCTGAATTGATATTTAACCTCCAACACAATAAACTCCCTTTCCAGTGAAACGTAAGTATTTTTGTGATAAATGTGAATACAAAATTATGTGTATAACAATGTTGGAAGAACTTTTAAGATTTTTTATGTGTCTTCGTACATAATTTATTTTTAAAGATAAAATACAATATAGTTTGAGTTTTTACAACGACATCTACATAGCATAATTGCAATCAAATCGCACAGTAATTCTTTAAGATATAATCAGAACATCTTTTGGTCTGGATATTGGTCTGAAGCAGGATTCGAACGTGCAACCTTTGGTTTACATTTACTGATAAAATTCGAATCAAAACAATGCTACCCTTACTTACTTACCCTTACTTATTAATTCCTCGCTGAGACATTTCGACTATACAGTAATAAAATATTAACCTTATTTTTTCAGTTTTGACTTGAGGCACAAGAGCCTACATTCTGGAATAAATTAAGTAAAAAAATATATGCCATTGAAGCTTTCTATTAACACCTTCAGTGGAGTGATATATACGGGATGTATAGTCAATTTATATTAACAAATGAAACCTTAAATATAGACTCATAAAATTATAGCAAAGCGGGAAAATTTCATAAAAGTCGGTGACAAAAAAATTCACCGTCCCATACATTTTGGTTGGTAGGTATCAACAAGGTAACCAATTCGTAAAGAACGTTAACTCTACCGCTTTACAAGTGAAGACAAGTCGGATTTAACGTGGCGGAATCACGGCTCTCTTGCTACATATTTGAAATACTTGTACTGACGTTGCCTAACTTAACACATGGTGTAACGTTAAAAAGCTAGGGATTGGAACAGCACGATAGGAAGATGATTAAAATCCGCATGTAAATCTAATTAGTATGTGTAAAAAGACATACATAAAACCAGGCCCTGACCAAAGATACTACTAGTAATTACGACCTTAGACAACCGTCCGGCAGTGCGATTACGCAAAATTTGAGGATGGTGCCGCGGTACGTGTAGGTGCGCCCCCGTCATTTCTAAAGCGCGATTACGAAGCCGTTTTTCATCCACCTACATCCAGCACGGACCAATCTGTGTCGACAATAGGTCAACTTTTGAGGTACTCGACTAGACGAGCAGACGAATTAGGCGTTTACCTCCCCGCATTAGACAGTTCTTTGCCGTTTCGTAATACCGATTCGACGCGAAATGTATGGAGTTGACCTAATTGCTGCGGGTAGCGCTGAGTGCCGCACCATTTGTGAATGCATCGATTTCGTAATCGCAAAAGCTGTCATATTGCTGTAAGTACAGCAACCTACACCCAATTTTGTGCTTCGTAATTGCACTGCCGGCCAGCCATACCATTTTTTATGACTCCAGGTCGTACTTTTGGGGAGACACCTTGGCAGGGAAGAGTTTATCGGCCTTATAAATTAGGGATTTAAAGAATAGGTTAGGGCTAATTCCAGGATTGTCTACGCCGAATGGCGCACTATCTGTGCCCATCATGCGACGGTAGAAAGAGGACGCAGAAATTGTGTTATACATCTCCGAAGATGATATGTGGTAGATACTATAAAACACATCTATTCGAAGTAAGACCCTCTATTTCTTAATTCTGGGATACCTCGATGAGACGCACGGCACGGTGTTATATCGAGTCTTAGGGTCGAGTGCACGAAAGGACACAAAATCAAACCTAGCGTCAACTTAAACACTAATCATACCAAACTTTTGACGTGACAACGTCTTATAATTCGATGGAGCCGGCTGCACGCACGAAAAAACATGACTCATGCGGCGTTACCTCGCTCTGAGGCGTTCCATTTAAGGCTTGAAGTGCAAGCGAGAGCGCAGAACGAGCGACAAAGAGGCACAATCGGCCTCCGCGTTCGGCAGCGTTCGACATCTGTCTCTCTCCTACTGGAGTGGGCGATGCGTCCGCGTGGACAGCTGCTATACAATAATACCTTTACATGTTTTCGTCAAGAATGAAGTGCAGTAAAAGTGAATGTGGTGTCAATTGTTTATAGCAACGATAATTGCGGCGATAAAGGTAATGATTCTTTCGATATTAAATATATGTTCAGTGATATATTGTCGAATATTCGTGCTTTCATCATTAAAATAAATAGCATCGGTCCGCTAGTGCAGCGATTGTAGGTTATGTTATAATTGATAATTGAACTTATTGAACAACAACTTTTATTCAGTTTACTTGAAAATATCTATCAAACAAATAAAATTAAAAATTTCTTTTGAAAAATGCAACCATTCCATCAGTGTTTTCTTATGACGTTGTCACGTTCAACTATCGTCAGTAAACCGACTTTACAGACAACCGATTTTTTTATGGACCGTATGGAAGGGAGCTGAGTCCACTCCTAGCGGTTTGTGTGATGACGAGTTTAAACATTGATAACTCAGACGTCTCTTCCTGCAATTAAGTCTCACACATATGAATAAAAATCCACGCAAGACAGAAGGTCTAGTCAGCCAGGGAATTAAAAGACTACACCTCATGCCCGCAAGCAAGAGAGGCCACATAGCTGAGGGTGGCACTCAAATATTTATATACATATAGTTAAGTATATTATTATGCGAAACGTGGCTTAATAATAATAAAAATAGCAAGACCTTATCGGTGCCTTGTACATAGAATAGCAGTTTTTCGTCCGGCGTGAAATACTGGCGCTTGAGGACTCCCAGATTGTTGTAAGGTGAGCTTGCCCCTATCCGCGATATGGCATCCGGGTTTCAAGTCATGCGTCAGGTCGATACTGAGAGTACTTATGTGGCCATCAATAAGCAGATTTTTACCATAGAATATCTATAGGATTACATCCGCTCAACTCCATACAAAGTTCCGATTTCGTGCGCCTGTACAAGCACATTTCGCTCGTATGGGCTCTAAGCGAGTTTCGCGGTGCTGAACTGTCGCGAATGGTCCTTCTTCATATTTTTAAAAATAACAGAACCAGCAGTGCTCCGCCAATATTTAAGTGACAACCCCGACACACGATTGAGGGAAGGCATTTATCTCAAAAATCGCCTCAGTTGAGCTACGGCTGTGGCCCCGGTCGCACAGCTACGTATCTACTGTGTTTGTACCCTTGAGATTTATTTTTTATTTTTGCGTAGGCTTGGCATTTCTAATGGGTCTAATTTCTTTCATAAAGTCCAAAAAGCATAAGGTCCAAAACCCAGAACATCCAAAAGTATGTATTTTTGTATATATTTATAAATGCAAATATTATAATCTAACCTAACCTAACCTAACCTAATTGAAAAAGTTTCGTATTCATTAGTGTTTTGGACGGTATGGGTTTTGGACCTTGTGCTTTTTGGACTTTATGATGCGTCCCCTTTCTAATTACCCCAGGATATCACATTTTGTACCTTCCCATGATTCTCGATCACTACATACTCATTAGAGATGACACATGATGCCTTTGACTTATCGCCCTGGTATATACCGACCGATCTGTATTTTGGTGTCGGATATTTTAAGGGATGTCTCCCTTAAAATTCCCACCCAAACGTGCCCATTCTTCCAAGTAATGATCGAGAATGAAAACCGGCCAAGGGCGAGTCGGACTCGCAAACGAAGGGTTCCGTACCATCGTACAATATGTTTTGTACGATGGTACAGAAAATCAAGTTGTGTTATAGCGACAAAATTAATTCACACTCTGTGAAAATGTCAGCTGCCTACCATATATACAGCGCTGTGATAGACGGACGGTCGAAGAGTGGAGGATTAGTAATAGGGTTCCGTTACGACCCTTTTGGTACGAAACTCCAAAAACGGAAATTGAGGTCCTTGCGAAAGGCTTTCATTGTGCTTTCACACACTGCAGTCACATATACCGATACTTGGGATTCCCTGTTTATGAATGTTTCAGTCCAGAAAAATCACGTTTATAGCGGTTTTACCGACGGAAAGATCGACCTAATCCCTGTTTTTTCGAATTGATTCCTGAGCACGGAAATCCAAGAATAGGCCTACTGATGTGCGGACATATTGTCTTGCAGAATCCCATGGTGGTAAAGCTGCCTTTCGAAGCATACGCTTTGGCGTTTCAATCTGGAGGCATCTGCGTTCGGCAGTTCCGGAGGCGATGGCGCGATTCCCATTAAAACTTGTTCGCGCCAGTGCACTCTGGGGATGGGTCTGGAAATAAGGTTGGGACTTTTTCGTTGAATTCTGTGCGTGTATGAAATGAATGTTGATAGAGTTTCCTTCGTTCTCTTTTTAGCACAGTTAAAATTCAGTCTTTAATGGTAAAGTATTTTCATTAAATAATTTGGTTAATTAATGAATGAATACATTATTTACTGTGCATAAACAAAAATACAGTTACGGAGAAAACATACAGCAAAACAACAGTACTGCACAAAGGCGGACTTATCACTAAGAGTGATTTCTTCCAGTCAACCTTTGGGGTGATGAAAACTAAAACTTTAGATGTGTAATAAAAACTACTCAAAATTAGTGAGCGGTAGTATTGAAAATGGGGCAACTAAAGCTATTCTTAATTAATTAATTAATGAAACTTGTATGTCGGCTCTTCTCGAACCGACAGATTGTTAACGTGTCCAAGTGTAGGTATCCTACCTATGGATAAGAAATGATATAAATAAATAAATAGATGAAGAAAGGCAAAAGAAATATCTGCAGTATGTTTGGAAAATGTTACGGCTTTTCACGCGGCAGGAAGAGCCATTCTCCGACGTTCCGTTGTCAGACTATCCGTCTTTTGTCAATGTTAAATTTTGCAATCAGATCGTTATGTACTATCTGTGGACTGAAAAATCAACCCTTTAGTCTAATCTAATTAAGTTCAATAAAAAAACTCGGTTTTGATAGGATCGATTCTAAAAACACTAGTTTTTATTCTTTCAAATTCATACGTTATTCGTAACATTTTAGTGTAAAATGGTTTAAGGTTTGTGAAATAACAGGGACAAAAACAGAAAAAAACACGGAAGAGCGAGAACCGTTAAAAGCTTCGCCAGTAAATCCGGAGCGAAATATTGGCTTTAAAATGAGAAAGTGAAAAAAAAAGTAGAATAGTCCATTTCATTCCGTAAAGCGGCTTTACCGGCCAGGCCAAACAGAGCCAATGGCTCCGTCAGGGCACTTTCACATTAACCTAATATAATAGAAGAAAGGGAGCCCCGAAAAGTTGGAAATGAGGTGGAAAGGTGCCTGGACGTTCGAGGACCTATTCACGTCCCGAGCTGCAAACGGAAAAACTTTTCCGTCCCTGAACATAACAAAGCAATGCAGGAATACCTTCAGTCCGCTACCGGCCCGATTCTGATTCGCTGCTATAGATCGAAATCAATATTTGTCTAAAGCTAAAAAAACCGGGCAAGTGCGAGTCGGACTCGCACACAAAGGGTTCCGTACCATCGTATAAGATTTAACACAATAAGATCCCTTTTTTGTATGGGCCTTCCCTTTAATTTTTAATATTTTTAGGGTTCCGTACCCAAAGGGTAAAAATGGAACCGTATTACTAAGCCTCCGCTGTCCGTCCGTCCGTCCGTCCGTCCGTCCGTCCGTCCGTCCGTCCGTCCGTCCGTCCGTCCGTCTGTCACAGGGCTGTATCTCATGAACCGTAACGGGTAGGAAGCTGAATTATGAAGCTGAATATTATCACAGATTATGTATTTATTTTGCCGCTATAACAACAAATAGGTAACATTAGAAAACAATAATAATTAAAGGGGGGCCCCATACAAAAAACCTGTTTTTTCATTGTAAATCTTGTGCGATGGTACGGAACCCTTCGTGTGCGAGTCCGACTCGCACTTGGCCGGTATTTTTTCATTTGACCTATTTGTTGTTATAGCGGCAAAGCAAATACTCACTCTGTGAACATTTCAGCTGCCTTCCTAGTACGGTTCGTGAGATGCAGCTCTGTGACAGACGGACGGACAGCGGAGGCTTAGTAATAGGGTTCCCTTGGCACTCTTTGGGTTCGGAACCCTAAAAATAGTACGGTAACATAATACCAACGGCTCGTAGCTCAGGGGCGCGTGGACTTGCCATCCATGCCGGATGTCACGGGTTCAAATCCCAGCCCCGTTCGTGCACCAATTTCTTTAACCTGGCTTACCGACCCTTTAGATAAAGGATCTAGAGGATCGGTCGATTATTATTTTTGGAATATTAACATTGAGATGGTGAATAGGGACGGAGAGGGCGTTATGCAGCTCCGACGAGCATTCTCTATGGTAGACACGACAGAACACAGAGAGACCCTACATTCCTTCGGAGTTGGACGTTTCGAGTGCAGTGCAGCCGTGTTATCAAAGGAGATGTTTTGGCATGGTACCTAATTCCTTCGGGAATGTGGTATATTGGGCCAATATCATAAGGGTAATTGTGTTGTATTAGCCATTCATGTTAAACCTTTCATGGGCGGCGCTTATATCTATCCCATCTACCAACTAGTGGGTTTCTGAGCTGTAGACCTCGCGTGTCTATCTATTTGAGCATTTGACATAAAAAAAAAACAAATTTTGATTTTTTTTTAAAACTAGCTCGACTAAAAAAGCTTTATAATTATAAAACCGATCACGAAATTTCACGACAATCAGTTGAGACATGCGACCGAAAGAATGTTTCCAATCTAAAACGGAGGCGCGACGCTATATCTATCTATCAAAAAGTCGATAGTTCTTTCGATCTAAAGTACTATCCCGTTGAATGGGGCCCGGAGTTGAGAGCACCACTGGGACGAAGTTGGATCCGCTTGGATCGGAAATCGATGGAGTCGAGCGTGTCTGCTGGTGTTATGCTAAATCTAACCGTGGAATTCCTATGATATCCGACAGACATAATCTACTGGACAAATTGTGTTTTGAGTATGTGTTGGATGTTCAAGGCAAAATCACACGTTACTGAGACATCTCACTTGTGACTATTTAAAGCAGGAGGTATGGTTTTCGCAGCCCTTTGTAGGTTCAACAGCCCATTGGCACCTCTTGTATGAGAGCCTGGCGTGTGCCATATGACTATGCATATAAAATAATGGTTTGATCTTGTCTTCTTGACGTAATTGTAATAAAATTACCCCAAACCCCCCTTGGGGTCGAGTTGCCGGGTGAACAGGCAAGTGAGTGATTAAATATGACGGCTTAGTTTCATTTCGTAACACGCTAACTGGTTAATTTCAGTACACTTCGGCGAATAACACGTTGTTTAACAGCGTTGTAAGAAATACAAATAAACGTCGTATTTAATTACTAATGTGACTGTTCACCCGGCTAATTAATTTACTGCCGGATGGTGTAAAAACCGGCCAAGTGCGAGTCTGACTCGCACACGAAGGGTTCCGTACCATTAAACATGATGTGACCCAAATAAATTACGTTTCTTGTATGGTGGCTCCCTTAAATGTTCATTTGTTTTTATTTTTGTCGTTATAACGGCAAAGGAAATACACACTCAGTGAAAATTTCAGCTGTCTACTTATTACGGATCATGAGATACAGCCCTGTGACAGACGGACGGACGGATGGACGGGCGGACTGACAAACAACGGAGGCTTAGTGAAAGGGTTCCGTTGGCACTATTTCACTAGTGAGCAGCCCTCAGCCCTCAGGTTGCGTCGCAAAACGTCGCCGTCTCAGTTATGATATTGTACATACTTATCAAAATTATAGACTTAGAAAATGTATATCTCTAAACGAAGAGATAAAAAAATATAAATATTGGCGGTTAACAATTACGGATTGAGTAAGCCCGCGTCACAGCGGGCGAAATATGTCGGTGAAATCCGATACGGCACACAGAACAACCATATGAGTTAATCGCCATTGTGTTTTTTTTTATGTGACTGGACATGGATGGCTAATACCACACCTTCTGTCATGGTATTAGCCCAACTCACCACATCGGAACTAGGTTCCATGCCAGAACCTTTCTTATATTGCACGGCTACATTGAACTGGATGGAAAACACGGACAATTTTCATTGCCGCTTCGACCAACGTTGTTCAATGCGATGGTACCAACCCGGGCGGGATTAACCCTACCACCTAGTAAGTAAGGAAGGGGACCTACAGTTTAACGTGGAATCCGAACCACGGCCAGCCTCCTCAACGGTCGAATGGTCACCCATCCAAGACGAGACCGTGCCCAGCGTTGCTTTACTTCGGAGAGCGATCGGCGAAGTGTCGCGCCACTGGGCTATTGAGGCTGACAAAAGGCTGTGTGCAGTGACGACCGGTGCAAATTTTAAGAAGATAAACGTTTTTACCAGCGAATATGATAATATGTATGCAGAATCGACGACGCAGCAAGGACACAGTCATTAAACAAAGAAACCTGCAAAAGGAACTACTTTATGAAGGCTGGACTTGAACCAGCAAACATACCTACCACAGGTACTGCGTTTGCCATTTCGCCACTTTCTCTGTACCTACAATGTTGAATTCTCCTACAGTCCGTCTTACCATGATCAATGCCCCCTAATTACAAAACTTAAAAAGCATGACAATCAAAATGCAGTCCTGGGACGTTTTCTTGTGACTTCATCAAATAGCGTGCTTTAGAGGCAATGAAGAAGATGTATGATCACACCGTTGCACTCTACTTCAAAATGAGTTATCTTTACAGATTTGTTTTAAAAATAATGTGTCCTTAAATATGAGTATTAAGTCTTGTTGTTGTATAAGTTATTTATCTTCAGGCCCAATTAATGTTGAGAAACTTTTTTTTATCTTGTAAAGTTTTAATTTGAAAATATTAATCAAATATTTTATTTTTTTATTCAAACATTTGACGAACGCTATTTTTTGCTCGAACTTTTATAACTAACTGAAGTAAATCATCAAATATATCATGTATGTTCATATCCAAGTGTGCAACGTCACCATTATAAAAAAGGAATTCAATAAATAAATCAGTTTTATTCGCAAACCCTAGATGGTTCTCTATCCTTGGGCTTTATAATAGCGTTTGTTGAATTAAATTTCATATTTTGTATTAAATTTTTTTTTTATGCAACATGACATGGATAGCTAATAGCTAACTGACCGTAAGATATTAGCCTAACAAACCACATGGGAACTGGGTGCCGTGCCAGCACCTTCTTCATATTGCTCGGCTCGTTGAACTGAACGGAAAATACGGACAATTTTCATTGCCGCTTCGTTCATTCAAAGAGATGGTAACAACCCGGGCGGGATTAAACCTAACACCTAGTAAGTAAGAAAGGGGACCTACAGTTTTACGTGGAATGTGAACCGAGGCGAGTCTCACGGTTGAAATTGGTCACCCATCCGGAACTCATCCCCGCTCAGAGGTGCGTTACCCAGCTTACAAGACTTCCGAATCTGACAAACATGGAATATCCATTAGGGAATAAAATTCGACTGATAAGTTAGGTTAGGTTAGGTTAAACATTCGGAATCTTACAGTCGAGAAAAACGCTTTTATAGAGGTTGTCAAAACGATTTTCTCTACGGAAAACTTTAAATAACTAATATACCGTTCTCCGGAACATTTTGCGTTGCACTGCATTGAAAATCGCTACAAAAGAGGTTTTCTCAACAAAAAGTTTCCCAATCCCTGAGCACGGATTTCCAAGAATACACCTAAAGGTGTGCGAAAATATTTCGAACTATGTCCCTGTTAGTAGAATATCGAAACACAAAATTCCGCCGCTCACTTTAATGTCGAAATGCGGAATCGAAGATACGCTCCGCTCGCCTCCGATTCCCGAAGGCTTATTTTCCAAAAACGAACGGAAAGAAGTGCGAAAAAACTTTAATTAAACAAGTTCCATGGAGGGGGCGACCCGCGATAAACGGATAATCGATACTGCCCCCATATCCGAATCCACCTGGGTATCCATCCCAGTTAACCGGCGATGCCGTATTGGTGATGTATTGGTGCGGGGTAGAAGATGCTTGTTGGTCTGGAATATGGTACCCCTGGAGCAGAGTCATTTACGTTTTGTCATTCGTTCATTTTATTAATTCTTAGATTTAGATTCATTATTCAGATAAAGTGTAGCAGGCCTATTTCTGGTATTCCGTTATCAGGAATCAGGAATACTGAGTCAAGAAAACCGCTTTTAACGGGTGGTTAAATTGTAAGGGCCGATGTTGAATATGAACCACACCTAAACGCCAAGTTTTTTTCCGAATTTTATTTGACATTTCTCTATTTCAGACTTACTTAATTTGAACCATGGAGAGATACACAATCCAACAACGTGTTAAAGTTATCCAGACTTATTATGAAAATGGGCGTTCAAATCAAAATGCATATCGTGCACTTCGTGATTTTTTTGGTCAATTTGATCGTCCAAATGTGCGTACAATCGCAAAAATCGTGGAAAAATTCGAGCAAACCGGGTCTGTAGAAGATGTGAGAACACAAGTGCATGCTCGTACAGCTCGTACTGCACAAAATATTGCTGCTGTTCGCGATAGTGTGGCTGAAGAGCCGTCCACCTCAAGTCGTCGTCGTGCCCAACAATTGCACCTCTCACGCTCGTCGTTGATGAACATTATGCATAAAGACTTGCATTTACACGCTTACAAGGTGCAATTGGCTCAAGAACTAAAGCCTCTTGACCATTCCAAACGTCGTGAATGGGCAGAATGGTGGCAAGAAATGGCAACAGTGGATGATCAATTTTCGAAGAAAATCATCTTCAGTGATGAGGCACATTTTCACCTCAGTGGATTCGTCAATAAACAGAATTGCCGCATTTGGGCGAATGAGAATCCAAGAGTGATTGTCGAAAAACCAATGCACCCACAAAGAGTGACTGTTTGGTGCGGTTTATGGGCTGGCGGCATCATCGGGCCGTATTTTTTTCCAAAATGAGGCCGGTCAGGCAGTTACTGTGAATGGTGGCCCGAATTGGAAGATATGGATGTGGACGATATATGGTTTCAGCAGGACGGTGCCACTTGCCACACAGCTAACCAAACAATGGCTCTTTTGCGCAACAAATTCAATGGCCGTGTTATCTCACGTAATGGCGATGTCAATTGGCCGCCAAGATCATGTGATTTGACACCGTTGGACTTTTTTCTTTGGGGTTATTTGAAAGAAAAGGTGTACGTCGATAAGCCAGCAACAATTCAAGAGCTAAAGGATGAGATAATTCGGCACATTAACGGCATGGAACCTCCATTATGCCTCAGGGTCATCGAAAATTTGGACCATCGGATGGAGGTGTGCCGCCGTGGTCGCGGCGCCCATTTGGCCGATATTTTGTTCCATATATAATTGAGTAATAACAATATATCATAATAAAATAAAATTACAATAATTTCCTAAATAGTTTGTGTTTTATTCAAAATCAACATCGGCCCTTGAAATTTAACCACCCTTTATATTGGTTTACAAAGCGACTTTTTCCACACAAAACCTCGATTCAATTGAAATACTATGCTCCGAAATCTTTGCGTCAAGAACATCGGTTTGAAAACCGCTATAAACTCAGGATTCGTCATTACTGATTACGGAATTCCAGGAATAGACCTGCAGCTCGTGTTATAGGGGTTAAAGGACTTGCCTTTCATGCGAGAGGTCTGGGTTGAAATCCTTGCTCCGGTCATGCACCAATTTCTTTCTCTATCTGAGTTGGATTAGTTCGTTTCGTTACGAATGCGAGCTGGTCCATGGTTCGGAACCCATGTAAAACTATAGGTGGTAGGGTTAGGCCCGCCCGGAATTTGATAGAAACTATACTTGAAGCGGCAATGAAAAATTCTCCGTGTTTTCCATACAGTTCAATGTAGACGTGCTCATAAGGGGAAGTCCTGGTCCTAATTCAGGACCCATGCCAGGTTCCATAAAAAAAACAATTCGTTCATTAATCAATGTCGAGTGTCTTATGAAGTACTAATATGTATAAAAAAAATATTATACCGCCTTTCAATAAAAGTAAAAAATATTAATTTAACTTATAATTTTAAAGAATTCTTGTCAGCGAGTATTTTTTATAGTAATATAACACGGTGGTGACGTGTAAACCTCAAATGTGTCCCCGCCACGCCGTGTGTACAGGCCTAGTGTCATTCGGTGTGCGTTAAACTACATGTTCTATTCTGTGGCGCGCGCTTTTCGGGAACGAAACGAAGCGTCGCGCAGTTTTTTCCATTGGCTAATGTAATACTTTGTTCTTATAAACCTACGTGTTTTTTGGAAATAAAAACTATTTTGGAATTAGGTACAGTCGAGTTCACAGTTATAATTTATTTGTTCGTTTCTTATTGAGGAGCTTAATATAAATATTTATGGCGTTAAAAAGGGCAGTTTCAAACTTTCTGGTTTTTTGGCCGCACTGCCTGCAGATTACTCTCATTTCTGGTATTGTAAATGGGTTGTAGATAGTCAAATTCCTTAGAGTTTCTCCGAAACAACGAGTGCTACTTTTTAGGGTTCCGTATCCAAAGGGTAAAAACGGAACCCTATTACTAAGCCTCCGCTGTCCGTCCGTCCGTCTGTCACAGGGCTGTATCTCATGAACCGTAATAGGTGGGCAGCTGAAATTTTCACAGAGTGTGTATTTGTTTTGCCGATATAAGAAAAAATAGGTAAAATAAAAAAAATATAAAAATTAAAGTGGGGTCCCATACAAAAAACGTGATTTTTTTGTGTTCAATCTTGTACGATGGTACGGAACCCTTCGTGTGCGAGTCCGACTCGCACTTGGCCGGTTTTTATATAAATATCCTAGACTGTAGGAACATTTCAATAACGGCAACGGTAAAAGGAATATTAAAAAAATTGTGTTTACGCTATCAAAATTTAAAACGCAACAAATATTAAATACGATGTGAAATTTTGGCCGCATAATAGTTGACCCACTGATTTTTTTCCCAAGCATATCGTAAGAGTCTACTATACTTGTCGTTCGTGGTTGCACTTCGATACTTACTAAGTGGTAGGGTTTATTCTATTCAGTTCAATATGGCCCCGGAGATTTTCGATTTGGATTAGTTCTTATTTTAAGAATATCGACGATTCCCTGCCTGTTAGCATTAAGCCTAGACCTACCTATAAAACCCTTAGTATTCTTCGTAGGAAATCCTAAGATCTAAGATCTCATATTATTGTGTCGATACTGCTGGATACAAAGGTCCAAAAGAAATATTCCGAAAAGGCATTAATTCAAAGCCTTCACTTTGGGGCTGTGCCAAAACAATTTATGTTTAATTTCAGGACTTTCTTTGAAATCCTTTTCAAAGGTCCTTTGATATGCTCTTATTGTTATCTTTTGAAATCACTTTGAATTACATATAATGCCTCTCCCAATCCTTACTAATATTATACACGCAAAAGTTTATTTGTTGGATGATTTTACCATAGATTGAAGAGAAGGGTATAGATAGCTAACGTCACACAACGGTGGTTATTTTCGCTGGTACGGTGACATATCTAACCAGCTCCCGTCACTTCCGGAACTATTAAAATAAGCTTGATTCCACATTAACATTACATAATGTTAAAATGTAGTCTGGAAACATGAACGTTAACAAAAAGTGCACCGGAATCACGTATTTTTAACCGACTTCAAAAAAAGGAGGAGGTTATCAATTCGTCTGTATGTTTCTTTTTTTTTTGTTTTTTTTTATGTTTGTTACCTCATAACTTTTGCCTGGGTGAACCGATTTTGATGATTATTTTTTTAAATGATAGCTAGTGCTTCCCAAGTGGTCCCATTTTAATTTGGTTAAGTTCTGACAATGATTTCCATGAGAAAATCATAAAAGTCTTAAATTTGTATTAAGATGTGCGCGACAAATGGACGAATAACTCAATATAACGCCAACCGATTTCGGTGATTCTTTTTTTATTGGAAAGGACGTTTATTAATTAGTAAGTGTACTTCAGATTCACTAAAAATAATCAAATAAAAAAAAATAACAAAAAAAATAACCGACTTCAAAGAAAAAGTACTAAAAAGTAAAAAAATATTTCCATTTTTGTAGTTACGATTTCTGTTATTTTTTGAGTCGGTGTCAGCCAAGGTTAGGTAAGGTTAGGTTAGGTTCTTTTGATTGGCGCAGCGCGTGCCCGGCTGACGCCGACTCAAAAAATAACAGAAATCGTAACTACAACAAAAATGGAAATTATTTTATACTTTTTAGTGCTTTTTCTTTGAAGTCGGTTATTTTTTTTGTTAATTTTTTTTTTGTGGCAATAGAAAACCGGGATGTTTTCTAAATGAAATTAAGCAGTGGGAAAAAACCATTGAAATTAGTTAAATAAAAAATAACATCAATGGGTGACATTAGTGTCTCCCACAGAAGTTAAGGAGGCCATTGAATGCCGTATATATGTAGCTCGATGGTTCTCTTACCCCTGTTTTCACCACCTCTAGTTACCTGAAAAGCGATTAGTAACTTTCGTTTATAAGACATAATTCATGGTGTAACCGAAATGTGACGTTGTGATATTTGTAGCTGGAGGTGGTGAAAACGGGTGTAAGCATTATTTTTATCTAAATTCAGCACTATACATTTAGACAACTAGCATGCATATGGATGTGGGACTGTGGACGAGTGGCACAAATCCGAACCGCAAATTGGTAGATACGTTAAAAATAACAAGCGTACCAATGCCCTAACACGATACGATCGCGACCACCATATGGGAGCTGCGGACTCAGAGGGCAACGCGCATGCGCGCAGTTTCAAATCACCCCTCACTCTGCCCTCCACTTCCCTCGCGGTTCCATTTTCAAACAGAAACGTTCGTAACCCTTACAACAGTACACACCATTATGACTTTTATTCTTCTGAAGCTGAGGTTCGATTTGTAATATTAGGGTACCATGGTATTATGAACTATGATACATAATTGATAGGTCTTAACTGGTTCAATGTTGTCGTTGTAATAAAGACCCTTTGATGTTGAAAATAAGATCTATATTGTATAAGTTAAATGTTTCGGTGGATAGTTCTGCGGGGTTCGCAGCATCCGGCACGTTAAGCTCGCGTCAGTTAGATTGGCGCCGTCGCTTCCCGCCGCCGGCCGCGCTCCGAGCTCTCGCTTCGGTTTTTCGGAGCTCTTGGAATCTTTTTTCGGAGCCGCCGGGCGGTTTTTTCGCGGTGTAAAAAAAGTCGCCGTCATATCGGTCGCGCGGGAAACACTTTCGGCCGCGTCGAAATTAACGCTGGCGACGAGTGAGTGATTCGGTTGGTGTTTTTTTGTGAACCGCCAGTGCTGTGTCGTGTGGGATTGTTGTAAATTCGATTATCTGTCGTGAGGTATGTTGTCAAACTATTCAGTTCTATGAGTAAACTTTAACAATATGCATTAAGTTTAAAAGCTTTGTTGTCGGAATTTCGAAATATATGGTTTTACCTAGGTCACGAGATAATCCAGTAGATACATACATGTACTCTTTGAATATGGATATTTAGTACTGACTGTTGTTTTCTTCGGTGTAAGATAATGAGTTAGGTAAACCCACCTAAACCATCTTGATTTAAAGTAATTTTTATAAATCATTTTCCCAAAGTGTTATTGATATCATATTTCATACTATAGCGATAGCTTTTTTAGAAATCATTAAGTGTAAAAACAGCTAGGAGAAATAAATTTAGATGCACCTTATTGTACTGCATGGGTTTGGGCACGTCAAAATAGTACTTTCACCTTCATCATATATTTCACCTTCCTTACTTTCTAGATGATAGTGTTCATACCGCCAGGTTGGTACCATTAACTTGAATAAGCGATGGTCGAAACGATAATACGAATTTTACTTGCTTTCCATCCAGTTCAATAAAGCCGTGCAAAACAAAGAATCCTTCACATGGCGCCTAGTTATGACAGTAACTGTGGTTTAATCGTACATGTCCAGTTTTGGAATGTTAAATTAATTAACACCACAATATGTTTGATTATAGGCCGTAAACGTTCAAGTATTTACTAAAAAAATCTTGCATGACTTATGGCTTTAGTTGGTAAATTTATCATTAATTCCCAGTAGCTGAAAGGTACGTTAACCTTATATGTACACTGAAAAAAAAAACAGTGAATCTTACTGTAATCTAACTGTTACCGATAGCAACAACCGTGTTGCACCGTTAAAACAGTTAGCCTTGAACGTTAAATGCTCTTTTAATTGTTTTTTTAACTGTGTGCCATAACTATTTTCTCTTCCTGTTACCCTGGAAACTGTTTCCAGCTTTAGTATTTTTTCCATTATTACTTAGATCTCATATTCAGTAAAAAAACTGTCCAATCTGTTAAAATAACTGTACCACTTGGAACTGGACAGTTGCACGATTGATTTTTAGTCGGCCCTAATTATCAATCACTTTAGTTAATCGTTTTAAAATCATCTGATCCGTCACGCGTGCTATTTTTTACCAAGCGGTACTGTTTAATCACGTTGTGTGACGTTGATTTTGATTTTTTGTCCTTTCGTGCACTCGGCCCTATGTCTCTATTTAGGTGTATACAACTCTTATTTAGATTCGTTTTCCTGATCTTACTTGCAAGGATTCACCGGCTCCTTGCAGCAGGACTCCATTGGCTCGTCATGTGAGTGTTCACGACGAACCTGAAAACAAATATTTGACCCATGGATGACCTCTGGGTCATAATTTATTTAGGGATGCGAAACTTGCATCCCTTGTTCATGCCCATGCAAGCGAAACTTGCATCCCTTGTTCATGCCCATGCAACCTATTTCCGGAGCACTCGCCGCAGATAATCAAAGTTCCCTTTCGTGGTTGACATTCGGCTTTTGGGGACGAATCGTTTCTCAAACTCATTTCGCCTCCGCACCGGCAGGGTATGGAAATGTCGGCCGGTGGTGCCTTCCCTCAAACCTACAACTTGGGAGTTTTCAAACGTAATTTGAACAAGACTGATGTGGAATCCGCTGGCATGGTGCCTCGTTCAGCGTGGCTTTGAGAGGTGAGGTGGATTCGAATAAAGAAAGTAATGCGAGTCCTGTGTTTTCTATCAGGAGCTCTAGATGAATAAATAAAATACGCGAGTCCTTTAAGTACTTTGATATTAAATAAATATACTCTTTCGTACAAAGCAGGTAGGTACGTCGCTTATTCCAAGGATTGTGACGTGTATATTTGCATAAATTGACTGTGAAGCAAGGACACATATATTTTTTTTATTTCTCAAAGTAAAGTATGTTTGGCTGGGTCCGGTCCAGCCTTGCAATATATTCGTATTTCTTTTTACTGGGCTCTTTCTTTAATTTATGTGCCCTTGCTTCATGGTCGACACAACACATATTTGCCAGCTAAATAAATATAACAGGTCACTCTCCATGACATGGCTTGGTGTAGTACGACTATAGCTTCCCACAATCCTTATAGATCTATTATGGATTACATTACATTTTTCTAATCTTGTGTTGGCGGCGTTCCCGTATAGAAAACATCCATAATATAATCGGCTTCTAATCAATGCAATGTAGAGTCTCCTTATGTGAGCTGGATGCATTCCCCACGAGGACCCCGCTAGTACTTTGAATATATTATTAAATTTGTCGACTTTAAGCATCACCTCATTTATTTTTGTTTAGTTCATCTCAGTCCCTCCTCCAGCCATAATCCAAGTGATTTAACATGATACTTCGTTTAATAGGTATTCCATTAATATTTACATCACAAATTGTTTTTCTATGACCTCTAGCAAACACACACGTTTCTGTTTTTGGAGTTGAGATTTCTAAACCTATTTCGGACAAAAAATTAATAAAGATATGAGAGGCGTCTTCTATGCAAAATGCTGCATATTTTAAGTTAGGGGTGGTTTTATACAGTAAAAAGTCATCAGCGTATTGCACAACATTGACAAGACCTTTGCAGATTCTATAACAAATTTCTGTTGTTACAGTGTTAAAAAGTATTGATGATATTGGATCGCCTTGAGCCAGTCCTTTTGGACATTTTCGTACAATTGTACCCTTGTTTTCTGTAGCAATTTCCAGGTGCCTATCTTTTAAAAAAAGATAGAAATATTGACAAAAGTTCCTGCCAACATTTAGTGATTTAAGGAGGCCCAACCCGCTCAACTCCCCATACAAAAGGGGAAAGAAGATCACGCCCATATTTCTTATAGAGATCCCAAATTTTGCTCAAAAGAGCTTTATTTGATCGAATCGATCGATCGATAGTTGGCATTGTAAAATTGTGTTTGGTTTCTAAGTTATAAGGTCCGAAAGTTCGAATTTTTCACGCGTTTTATACAATAACTTTGGTGGTTTATTACGCAATGATAAAGTAAGAAAATCTTAAAAAATATTAGTCATCAGACATAGCTTATTTAATGAAGATTTATAATGTATTTGGTTTTTGTTAGATTTTTGACTACAGCGGCGAAATGACCGTTATCTCATTAATTTCAGTTGTAGCGACATCTACATTTGAAGCATTGTAATCAGATTTTGAAAATAATCAGAAAAAGTATTGGTCATGACATTCGTCGGAAGCAGGATTGGAACCTGCGACCTTTGGATTACACGTCAACTGCTCTAAGCCAACTGAGCTATACCGACACTTGATTATTTCAGATTATTTGCAAATTCTGATTACGCTGATGTCGCTGAAACTCAAATGAATTCCATGTTATGTTGTCCATTCATTTTAGGGATACAAATATCACGATGTTAATAGGAACATATCTCGCTAGTTAGGGTTCCGTACCCAAAGGGTGAAAACGGAACCCTATTACTAAGCCTCCGCTGTCCGTCCGTCCGTCCGTCCGTCCGTCCGTCCGTCCGTCCGTCCGTCCGTCCGTCCGTCTGTCCGTCTGTCACAGGGCTGTATCTCGTGAACCGTAATAGGTAGGAAGCTGAAATTTGCACAGAGTGAGTATTTATTTTGCCGCTATAACAACAAATAGGTAAAATAAAATAATAATAATAATTAAAGGGGGTCTCATACAAAAAAAGTGATTTTTTTGTGTTAAGTCTTGTACGATGGTACGGAACCCTTCGTGTGCGAGTCCGACACGCACTTGGCCGGTTTTTTTGAATACCAAAACCAACACTGTAATGTAAAATAACCCGTGCATACATATTTCTAACGATATTTCGTGGTGAAACCTATAATGGTTGAGTTGTAAGAACTCAGTACAAAAATTAAACAAACATTCTGTATGAACTGTATGATTAATATGTATTTGCTTAGGAACGTAGATTTTTAAATCTTAATTGTTTCTAAACATAAAAAAATGGTGTGATTAATATATTTTTTTATAAAATTTAAAGGATTGGTCGTGTTGCGTCTGATGCGTTGTTTGACAATGATTCCTTTCTCTGATTCAGGTAACATCAAATGGATCTGAAAATAAAAAATAAAACGTTAAATCAAATTTGATCGCAAACTTGATAACTGTACCGAACTGGTGCGTTTCCTTGTGATTTAGCATTTCAACATAAAGCATTCGCGTTCAACATGTAAACTACATACAAGAGAAAGACAGTGTTGCATGCAATGGGTATCGAACCCCAGTTGTCAGCCTCAGTGGCCCAGTGGCGCGAGACTTCGGCGATCGCTCTCCGAAGTTAAGCAACGCTAGGTCCGGTCTGGTCTTGGATGGGTGACCATTAGACCGTTGAGAGAGGCTGGCCGTGGTTCGGATTCCACGTTAAGCTGTAGGTCCCCTTCCTTACTTACTAGGTAGTAGGGTTTATCCCGCCCGGGTTGGTACCATCGCATTGGATGAACGATGGTCGAAGCGGCAATGAAAATTGTCCGTGTTTTCCATCCAGTTCAATGTAGCCGTGCAATATAAGGAAGGTCCTGGCATGGCACCTAGTTCCCATGTGGTGTGTTGGGCTAATACCATGACAGAACTTGTGGTATTAGACATCCATGTCCAGTCACATAAAAAAAAAAAGCATCTCGATCGAAGCGTGACCCCCTAACCTAACCTTACCAAACCGCTTGGCTATGGACACTCACAATTTACGGGTGATATAAACTAAAATGTAAGGTTTTAAGCTTCTTGAAACCCTGAGGAGGACCTATGTAGGAACAATCACAAAAGTTAGAAAATTATCTAATGGCTAAATCATATTTAACAGTTTTTGTAAGAGTTGAGCTTAGGCGCAACAAAATAGTATAATTTAAATGTATACTTACTTGCCAGTAAGAGTTGAGTGTAGGCACAACGAAATAGTATAATTTAAATCTACTTACTTGCCAGTAAGAGTTGAGTTTAGGCACAACGAAATAGTATAATTTAAATATATTTACTTGCCAGTAAGAGTTGAGTTTAGGTGCAACGAAATAGTATAATTTAAATCTACTTACTTGCCATTAAGAGTTGAGTTTAGGTGCAACAAAATAGTATAATTTCAATCTACTTACTTGCCAGTAAGAGTTGAGTTTAGGGACAACAAGATAGTATAATTTAAGTTCACTTACATGCTTCCGTCAATTCATCGTTTCGTTAATCACCGCGAACTTGGTTGGTTAATACCTGATTAACCAAATCAATTCTTCTTACTCTTGAGTTGGACAGAGTGCAGCCAGCTATAGATGATTGTTCCGAATTGCTGTTTGACATGGTTGAGCGTGCCACAATGGAGTTAAGACTAGTGGAAGACACATAAGTGCAGTCGATAACATCGGAATTCCTGATCGTTGTGCCCATTAGTGTGGAGCCAACAATTTTGCTGTTAAATATGTTAGTCTGAACTAGAACGGAATCTAAAACTTGTGAGGCCCAGGCCGACGAATCCACCAACACGGAATTCGTCGATATATCTGAGTCCGCAGAAACCAAAGACCTCACGATCAATGCTTGCGTCCTTTCTTCCATGGCACCAAGAGGTTTCGTTTCTTTGGACACGATTTCAGCATTTTGTGGTACACCCAAGGATGTGACAACGCTAATTGCAATGAGCGTGAAGAGTATGTTCAATAGTGGCTTGGAGATAAACATTTTAACAGATGCTTTTTACTGTATTCTATCCAGTTGCTTGTTCTGAAGCGAATAATTAATACGATTCTTGCGTGAGCGTTCTATATATACCTATAGCCACCTCAATCAATTTAATACTGAAATTAAAATAATCCAGCGATTGCTTATGTATAAAAAATTGCATCATGATTACACTATCATAGTAATGGAAAGTTTTTGCTCTGTTTGATTACAATCTGATTTAATTGCGATTTAATGAACGAGCGAATATAAGATTGTCATTAGGACAGTATATTTGAATCGCGAAACAAAAAAATTACACCCGTGTAGATAAAAATAAAATATGAAACTAGTCTTCATTGCCAGACACACAGGCTTCACAGGCACGACGGCCACATTATTTTTATTTTGTTTGTAAACATATCTCATGAAAACTATTATTCTCTGTTTTTTTTTATGTGGACATGGATGACTAATGCAGGGTCGCCTTCATAAAGTCCAAAAAGCATAAGGTCCAAAACCCAGAACTTCCAAAAGTATTTATTTTTGCATATATTTATAAATGCAAATATTATAATCTAACCTAACCTAACCTAACCTAATTGAAAAAGTTCCGAATTATTAGTGTTTTGGACGGTATGGTTTTTGGACCTTGTGCTTTTGGACTTTATGATGCGTCCCCCTAATGCATAATTTTATGTTTTTTTTAATAAGTATTAGCACTTTTAGTTAGAAGTTCGGTTAGGTTATTAATAGAAGAAATTCAATTTATTGTTTTGGAATTGAAAACCTACATTTAGTTAAACATATAGAAAATAAGTAACTATGCTTAGTTTAAGTTAAGTTTTTATTTATATTGTTCTGTATTTAATTAATAAGTAATAAGTGTTGTTTCTCTTTGCATACCCTAAGCTGTAAAATTTCCCTATCATAGGGTTGATTGTTAGAAATTGCCTGAGGCAATAAATCCGCCTTTGCATTGTAATTTTGTATGAATTGCAATGAAAAATATTATTATTATTATAAATACTATATCTATGAGGTGTCATGGTCAAACACCTCATGGGAATAATATAAGAAGGTCCTGGAATGGCACCTAGTTCCAATGTGCGTGTTAATATGTGTGCTAATATCATGACAGTTATCCATGTGAAGTTATCAGCCGTAAATTTCATTATTGGACATTGATCAAAATCGGTTCACCCAGGCGAAAGTTCTGAGGTTACAAACATAAAAAATACAGTCGAATTGAGAACCTCCTACTTTTTTTAAGTAGGTTAAAAATAGGGGTTTTAAGTACACGAAAGACAATGACGCATGTTATTTTGAACACAAGAATGTATTATTTTCGTTAATTTTCACAAAGATTTTCTTGCTGCATTCGAATTGCGTAAGTGAATATTTTGACGGGGACTTATTGCATAAAGCATTTGTTTGTTGAACCCTTTCTCTGTTCTTCTTCAAATAAAAATTTTTACCAATTTATTATATTTCGAAGTAAAGGACCTCGCTGAGTATTCAGAAATCAAAGTAAGTTCAGTTCGTCATTTCATTTGTCATTCATTACAATATTAGGCGAATCAAACAAAGAGCATAGATAACACATTTTAAAATGGTGTTCATTTTTAGTGTATCGCCTTCATAAAGTCCAAAAAGCATACGGTCTAAAACCCAGAACATCCAAAAGTATGTATTTTTCGTGTGTATTATAAAATACATATAATCTAACCTAACCTAACCGAATTAAAAATATCCGTATTCGTAACTATTTCGGACGGTATGGGTTTTGGACCTTGTGCTTTTTGGACTTTATGATGCGTTCCCTTCTTAGTTAGCTTTCTAGTAGTTCTATTCCGTCATTCGTAATAATAGATTTCTGGTATATCTACACCTTTGAAGGAAAATGTTTTTTGAATTTGAACATTTTATATAATTTCAGTAATAAATTTGTTACGCGTAGTCCAAGGTGCTACATTTCATTAGATCGAATCAGTGGCTTTTTTTCACATAACTGGACTGGATGGATATCTAACTGTTTATATAAATCTCACCTCATGGTGACCAGGGGCCATGCCACAGTGCTTTCCTCACATTGCATGGCTACAGTCCAATGGATGGTTAAAACAGGTAATTTTCATGGCCGCTTCAACCGATACGATGGTACCAACGCGCAACGTTAGGAACCACAGCCAACCTCAACGGTCTAACGGTCACCGATCCAAGATCCCAACCCGAGGCTTCGTGCCCAGGGTATCCAGTAGTAGACTAATGTCAACCTCGTATTGCTAAATGTTTAGGCACACATTGCACACAGGCGGGCCCATTGCTGCGTCATTTAGCTATTGCTAAAAAACCTAACTCCATCCGAAGGTTGGGTTTCCTTATGATGTTTTCCTACACTATGAAGCATTCATGTTTAAATAATACTCTTAATAAACTCTTAACGAGAGTGCTGCAGACACCGGGGTGTTGAATCCACTTTGGAAATTAAGACAACCTTAAGGAATTAAGAATGGAGTATACCTCAAAATTTAAAGAAGAATTAGTAGAAACCAGTTTGATATTTGTTTTATGTAAATGGACATGGATGACTGAAACCGAGCTGACCGTCAGATATTAGCCTAACACACCACATGGAAACTAGGTACCATGTCAGGACTTTCCTTATATTGCTAGGCTACATTGAACTGGATGGAAAACACGGACAATTTTGATTGCCGCTTCGACCATCGTTCATTCAATGCGATGGTACCAACCCGTGCGAGATTAACTCTACCACCTAGTAAGTAAGGAAAGGGACTTACATTTTACGTGGAATCCGAACCACGGCCAGCCTCAAGGGTTGAAAATGGTCACCCATCCAGAAAATAACCGCGCTCAGAGGAGCTTCCCCAGCTTATCGATTCGCAAGGCGTCGCACACTGAGCTACCGAGGCCTAGCTACAGCGTGAATAATGGAAGTTTGGTTAAAAGTTAGCTAAGGCGAATTTTCGAAATGATAATAAAACCAGACCACACTATACTAAGATATTACGTTTTTAAGAACGGCCCGTAAGCTATGCTCCCCATACAAACGTAGTTTACTAATAATTTGAAAACCACTGTTCCAATTTAATTGATATTTGATACTTAATATCAGGCAACAATAATCTGTGTCTGCATGCTTTTGTTTTTTTGAAAAATTCAAACCGAATCGAATGAAAGCAAAAACAAAATCTTCATACTAATTTTGTTTTCTCTCTGGTTTGACTCAGGATACATTTGCCGAAAAAACAAAGGCATGCAGACACAGATATTTGTTGCCAGATATATGACACCAAATATCAAGTAAATTAGAACAGTGGTTTTCAAATGATTAGTAATCTACGTTTTTATGGGAGGCGAAATTTTCTGATGCTTACGGGGGCACCTTAATTTAATATTTCTCAATTCTCCAATTATGTTGACGCAACGAATCACACTGGCAGGCATAAATGAAGATCAAAATCTTGCAATACACCTTCAAACATATCGAAGGTGATGAATACTTGGAGTCATTGATCGTATTGTTTCGAATATCTACAATCTGGTCTGTGAGATAATGTAATCGGGATCCAAAATATTACTTAAGCTCGTGTTGCATACATTCATGTTCAATGAAGTCAGCTGAATAAAGACTGGTCACAGTAAACTTTGAGCAATTTGATCAGTGTAGAATAAAAAAGGATTCATAAATAAAAAATGGGTAACGTTGCATTGTTATTAGTACTTGCAAGCATTGCATGCTCAGTCATAGCATTGAGCGTTCCACAAGATGTCGGCACAGAGCAAAAACATGACAATGATATCGACCCCGCTACTTCTGGCTTGCAACCACTTTTAATAAGATCACTGGTGACATCGAACAGCGAAGTGTCAACGGATTCATTGCTTGTGGATACGATTGTCGTCAACACATCTGTAAGTGGCGGGTCCATTTTAGTGCTGTGTACAGCAACTAACTCCAGAATACACGGCTCGATTATTATAAGGGGCACGTTGCAAAATTCGGACGTTAACGAATGCACTATGACCAATTCGGCGACTTTGAACTCCTGGGCGTCGGAAACCACTATGACGGACAGCAACGCGGTGAGATCTTCCATGGCCGGCTGCATTGCAACTGGCTCCAAAATGACAGGAGTCAATATGGTGGATGAGACAATTATTAATAAAGTGATCGGTTAAACCACTCTTTCAACCAACAAGCGGACTCCGAGTTTTTCAGAATCGATGTAAGTATTTTCTTCAAAAGTTTTAAAATTATAAATGATTTTTTTAATGAACCTGACATTTTTTATTTTTTTATTTTTTTTATGTGACTGGACATGATGGCTAATACCACACCTTCTGTCATGGTATTAGCCCAACACACCACATAGGAACTAGGTGCCATGCCAGGACCTTCCTTATATTGCACGGCTACATTGAACTGGATGGAAAACACGGACAATTTTCATTGCCGCTTCGACCATCGTTCATTCAATGCGATGGTACCAACCCGGGCGTGATTAACCCTACCACCTAGTTAGTAAGGAAGGGGACCTACAGTTTAACGTAGAATCCGAACCACGGTCAGCCTCTCTCAACGGTCGAATGGTCACCCATCCAAGACCAGGCCGGACCCAGCGTTGCTTAACTTCGGAGAGCAATCGCCGAAGTGTCGCGCCACTGGGCCACTGAGGCCATGTTGTTGTTGTATATAATTCAGCCTTTGGGACACATATGGAACACTTGGAGTCGTCAAAATCTATTCCATGGCAAAAGTCTAAATTTCGAATTTGAAACTCACTATCATTCGGGAATGTGGTGTATTGGGCTGATACCATTAGCCCAATACACCACGTTCCCGAAGGGATTAGGTGCCATACCAGGACCTTCCCTTTGTGAGCTCAGTAGATTCATGGTCTAGCTATAATTTAAAGATAAAACTGTAAGGGTCTTTTTCACCTAGTGCTGATTAGCTCAATCGCCACATATTAAGGACCTCTCTTAGCAACATGCAATCAAAATCAGTACAAAATAATCAGCACTTTATTAATAAATGCCCTTTAAGTGACGATAAAAATATATCAGCACTTGGTGAAAACCAGGCTAAGTCTCTGGTGCTTTGTGTTCTCAAATGAGACAAATATCCATAAAATTTCCTACATAAAGTTTTAACACGGGGAATGGGCACCAAATATGCACCGTTACAGGTTTAAAACATAGCTAGACCATCAATGCATCTTCCATCTTTTTGAAATTCTGAAATAAATGGCAGTTATTAATACAAATAATTAAATATGATTTCACATGCGCCCTTATGGAAGTGAATGCAGTCAGGTGTTAACACGCCCTTAGCGACAGTAAAAAATCTCCGTGTTTCCTATGCAACGCGTTCGTTTTTATTCCCTTTGCTTCTACGTTATTCGTTTTTATTTTCAGACAAAGTTATGCAGGCTTCGGTCAACAGGAAACCAAGGTGCTGAGTTTAGAGCCAGCCCAGATATCAGCCTATGGGAAGCCGGCACTGTGTGCCTCACAATCCTCCATCACCACCGAGCGCGAATGTACTTCTGAAATGCGTTCGTCAAGTCAGTTCTCACCAGCACTGGCCTTCTAGCAGACATCTGATAGAGCCACACTTCATCTATACGATCAATAGTATAAGCATATTCATTTATTAAAATACCATAGTCTCAATATGTTTTAAATAATGTTCAACGCCATGTTATTAAAAGGTTACTTAGTTTTTATTTTTCATTAAGAATTTAAAGTTTCTCATTTATGGCTCCGCTATCATCACTAACAATAAAACAGTTAATGTTAACTTGCCCGGTTTATATTGTAAATTTTAATAAATGTTCATGATGCATTTAATTTTTTCTTGACACAACCATTCCTGCACAGATGCACGCGCATCTAAAAATAGACAAGAGTTTTATTTTACACGACAAAGTCAAAAGCGAAAAGTGGCTACAGCAGGGGAATTACTGTAAGCACCGTTGACGTAGGACCATGATAGGTGTTTCCGTCTGAGTTTAACCTGCAAAAGTTTCTTAAATATCCGTTCAATGAACACTCAGTCAGTGAATTTAACGCTAATTAAACGGTAACGGTAATAAACTAGCCGATTGTCTCTTTTCAACGTCCGATGAGCATTATTTCCTGCCGGGTACTGTTATATTTATACTGAAATATTATATGTTTTTTCACGCAACCTGACATGGATGGCTAATACCCCAGAGGTTCAATTCCTCGCATGCCCCATTTTCTTTCTCTTATGAGTTGGATACGTGCATTTCGTCTCCAATGCGAGCTGCGTCATCGGTCGGAACCCATGTTAAACTGAAGGTCCCCTTCCCCTACTAGGTGGTAGAGTTTAATCCCGCCCGGGTTGGTACTATGGCATTGGATAAAAAGATGTTAGAAGCGGCAATAAAAATTGACCGTGTTTCTATCCAGTCAAATGTAGCCGTGCGTGAAGGTCCTGGCATGGCACTTAATTCCTTCGGAAAGTTGGTGTAATAGGCTAATATCGTAGCGGTGGTAGTGTGGCATTAATTTAACAGTATTGAAAGGGTTCAAAAGCAATCCCGAACAATTCTGATGTTTTCAAATAAAAAAATCTCGAAGTAGTGGGGTCTTCTGCAACTCAGGGTTGGTGCAGGTGCGAGCCCATAGGGTTGTCTTCTTCTCGGCAGGCATGAAGCACTGTCGGTCATCGGAGGCCGCTATGAGCTAGTGGCAGGCTGGTTTGTTGCTGCAGGTCGGGTTTAATCACCATAAATAATACGGAGTTGGCAGATAAATTTATTGTTATTTACCAGGACTCTTGGTCGTTTGAGCTTACATATAATTATGTATATCTTACTACTCTAGGTGAGGTTTGTGTCGTACAATAAGGGTCGTAAAGATTTCGGATTTTATTATCTAAGAGTTTTAGATGTGAGATGAAGGACTTTTATGATGGAAGTGTAAGTTAGCCGCTTAATTTTTTTCTCTAGGTAGCTCAAAGCAGTGGGGAAAATTTTCATCACCGGAGTAATGGAAGAAATAACTGGAGATTAATAATGTGTATTTTTCAATGTACATGTATAGATATTTTACGGCAGAAAATATCTGTGTTATTCCGGACTAGGATATAGTTTCTGCTTTTTATTACCTATGTCATCTTAAGTTAGTTCAAATTACATGTTTGCTGAAAAAAAGCTGAGTCAAGAGATCAAGATCTTTAAATTATAACCAGAGCTACGCCAGCCAGTGTTTAGTTAAAATTTAATATTTGAACTTAACTCATATTTCCTGTAGGGGCACAAAAATGCGAATTTCGCAGTGTCGAATTAATTTTCTGACAAATTAAAAACAGTATCAAAAATAATTATTTATGCGACACGTTAAGTGAAAATATGCATTTAAAAAAAAGTCTCCGTACCTATCTGACAACAACTTAGACATATCTTCAACAACTTACAATGTTTTCTATGTATATATATTATGTATTTATATCTAAATATTTTTCATGTTTTCATGTTGCCGAAAATGTGATAACACCGCTTTCCAGTCTTCCGTTACCAGGAACTATCTGAAGAAGAAAATTAGAAGTTACAAAATATATTTGTTTTCAAATAATGTTATGCATTGCAATGCTGTTTACGCCACTGAATTTGTGTGACCAAAGTGGAAACTTGTCTGGTAATTATAGGCCAAATAAAAACAAATGATCTAGGAACAAATCTAGTAAGTAAGTAATATTTAAATGTACTGAACACATAATTTTCCTCACCACTCTTACCATATCTGCTAATCACTATTATCTCTTAGTTCGGTAGCAATAAAATGAAATGGAATGACAGTTATGCGCACTCTACATTTGTGCTAGCGCATTGAATATTTTTTGACGAAGAATAGAATAAGAATAAGAATAAGAAACGTTTATTATTGCATGTAAAAATATCATGCATGTCATATGGCAAAAATTACAAGCTATGCAAATATAAGCTGATTAAACTATTACATTTATACAATTAAAAAAAAAAATTAATTAATATAAATAGAATTACATGTATATATGTAGCCTAAATTAAATTAACAAGGTGGAACAAGATATAACGAAGAGCAGTGATATCTAAATTTTCCATCCAGTTCAGAGAACGTGACGGAAAGAATAGATTTTTTAAATAGAAAATTATAGAATACAGGTAAATTCCTGCATGGCACGCCCCTAATTTCTTCTGGGACAAAGATTGTGAGACCTAATTTTAAACAGGGTTTGAAATTCGTTAGAAAAAAAAATGACTTTGCGTTTGCACCAGTCAACACATTAGGCTTAAATTGCAAATCTAGGAAACCTACAGGCTGTCTAAAATATTGTTGGATTCCTAGATTTTTATTCAACTCACCAAGAGCCTGTCGTTTTCAGTGATTCGTCATTCCCGGCCTAGTGCTATTTGTTACACCAATGACCTGACCGGTTATGGTGCGGTCAATCAAGGTGACGCCTGTCACTCTAGAACTTGTTGCAGTACAACGTAGCATCTTTGCGTGATTCAGAGTCGTTGTTGTCAGCGTGGTCATTCTCGCATCCGAGCCAGAAATGACTGCAGACGATGTCAGCGTACAATCTATAACACTCGAATCTATGACATCTGAATCAGTAAGTGTTGATCGTATGACGACAGAGTTGACCACCCGCGATAGAGTCACCGAAGAATCGGTTAATACCGACGACGTCACTTCAGAGTCAGTGGCGGAGGAGTATTGGGATACTATCGAATCGTTCGAGACTATGGACCTGGTCATTGTGGGACCTTTAAAACTATTGTATTGTAGTGGAATCTTATTTGTTTGAATATTAACATCGATCTTAAAACAAGCGACAACGCCGATACTAATGAATACCAAAAACATTTTAATTAGCACATAAATATTAAACATTTTGAACGATGCGTGGATCAATCTTGTTTAAATGACTTTTGTCTATGACATTCAACTTCCACTCAACGAAATCAACTGGGCGCAAAATATGCATTGCATTTTTGTTTATAAAAACATGGTAATAAATCATATTACAACTGATTCGAATTATTTTTGTACAGTGTCCAAAACGATTTTTCTTTCATGGGTCACAATAAAATCAGTTTTTGCAGTGATGTTTCCAATTGTGAACATGTCTGGCCCATAAAACGTTCTTGTTCACTCACAAAAAACCGGTCAAGTGCGAGTTGGACTCGTACACGAAGGGTTCCGTACCGTCGTACAAGATTTAGTTCTTTATTTTTTATTATTATTTAGTTTTATCTATTTTTGATATAGCGGCTAAATAAATACACACTCTGTGATCATTTCAGCTGCCTACCTATTGCGGTTCATAAGGTACAGCCCTGTGACAGACGGACGGACGGGCGGACAGCGAAGGCTTAGTAATAGGGTTCCGTTGAGTATACGTAAAAAGTATAGTTCTTTGAGGAACTTATTAGTTTAATTGGTTATTTAGATTAATCTGTTATTTGACTCACTGATAAATGTATATAGTTGCTTAAAAATAATTATATTGAATATAGCCCGCGTTGTGGCCAAATAATTTTCAGAATTAAAGGATAATTACCTGTATCATAATTATCCGTCCGTCCGGTCGTCCGTCCCTCCGTCCATGGGTCCGAACGTCCATTCGTCCATCTGTCCGTCCGTATGTAACAGGGCTGTATCTAATGAACCGTAATAGGTAGGCAGCTGATATTTTTACAGAGTATGTATTTATTTTTCCGCTATAAAACAAATAGGTAAAATTTTAAAATAATTAAAAACTAAGGGTGTCCCCATACAAAAAAAACCATGATTTTATGTGTTAAATACACAGCAGTACAACGATGGAACGGAACCTTCGTGTGCGAGTCCGACTCGAACTTGGCCGGTTTTTCATAATGTAACGTTAAAAGCAGGATTTTCTGACTTTCAAGTTTTAAAAAAGGTATACCTACCTAATCATACAACTGTTTACAGTGACATTATAATCCACATGAAATTTAAGTTTATTTGAGAACTAAAATGAAACTAAACTAAATCCTAGTAAGTATAAATGTCTGGCTTACATGTGATATAAAGAATGCAGTTTTTTTTGTGTTCATGCTACCACATTTAAAGGTTTATTATCTTCATTGACACCCTCATTATCAAAGGCCAACATTATCTTCAACCACAAATTGACCCTAAAAAAAATTATCAGCTTATTTACAGTATGCATGCAATTTTAATGCCTAACAGTTCTGTTGTTGTTTTTGCGAGATGTTCAATCGCCATTCCAGAGGGCAAGGAGTCGTATTCACTACTTTTAATATTCACAACTTATAAAAGTATTTATTTTCCAAAAAAATCAAAACCATGCATATCGTATAATAATCACAACGTTTAATTTTATACCCTAATAACGATACATTTAAGGCTGAAATTGCTACGAATCGATATTTGTTAAAGAGTAACAATTTGCTACAATTTCGAAAGGCCACCTTACGCTAATTGAGACGGTCGAAAAGTCGTGTGCGAGTATACACTTTAAAAGTATATTCATAAGGACGCTTATCGTATAAAAGGCTTTGGATTATATGATATGCATGGTTTTCTTTTTTTGTTAAATAAAGATCATAATTGTATACGTTGTGACTATTATGAGTCGTATTCACTACGTATAATATTCACAACGTATAATAGTATTTTTTTCCAAAAAATGAAAACCATGCATATCGTATAATATTCACAACGTATAATGTTATACGTTGTGCATGAATAAAGTTTAAAAATAAAATCAACTCTTTGCATCATGCAGAACGTTTAATAGTCACAACGTATAATATTCCTAACATGAATTCACAAAAAAAGAAAAACATGCAGAACGTATAATATGCCAAGAAGCACTGCATAAAGCGCCCTAATAACGAAACATTTAAGGCTGAAATTGCTACGAATCGATATTTGCTACAATTTCGAAAGGCCACCTTACGCTATTTGAGACGGTCGAAACGTCACGTGCGAGTATACGCTTTAAACGTATATACGTAAGGGCGCTTATCCTATGAAAAGTTTTTGGATTATATGATATGCATGGTTTTCTTTTTTTGTTAAATAAAGATCATAATATTATACGATGTGACTATTATACGTTATGCATGGAGAAATAAGTAATTTTATTTTTTAAACTTCTTCATGCACTACATATAAAATTATACGATCTGCCGATTATACGTTGTGCATGGTTTTAAAAATTTGTTAAAATATGACATTATACGATCTGCATATTAGACGTTCTGCCGTTCCCCCACTATTATACGTTATGCATGGAGAAATAAGTGCTTTTATCATTCAAACTTCTTCATGCACTACGTATAAAATTATACGATCTGCCGATTATACGTTGTGCATGGTTTTAAAATGTTGTTAAAATATGATATTATACGATCTGTATTTTAGACGTTCTGCCGTTCCCCCGACGGCATGCACATGAGTTCTTGTAATATGCAGCGTGAATGATAATAAAATAGTACTTGCTCGACACTCCAATAAATGTTAACAGTGGTACGTTCTCAAGGGCATGGTAGCGGTAGAAGATAGATTGGATTTATGTAATTATACTAGCTGGGGTACCCGGCTACGCTCGGATCAATGTCGTTTCTGACTGATATCGGGTTAAATTATATGCTGGATAGTAACCCAAAAGGCTGGTCCAAAAGACTAGATTGTTTTCCTACTTACTTGATATTTTTGACAATTCACACAAAATATCTTTATAAATTGTAGTCTATGTTTTATTCTGATGTAGAAGCAATATTATAGTAAAGTTTCATTAAAATCCATTGTATGTTATTCCGCCGCAGTAGACTGTAATCCCGAATAATATGTGGATCCGTCCGACCAAAATCAGTTAAGAAAACATTGCCAACTCACCCGAGGCTCCTTCTCCTTCTTACCGTTCTAGGGGCCCATTCAGGTAAGAGTGAGTTCGAGTTCGGGAGTGAGTTAACCTAAAAATAGCTGGGAAATATATTATTATTTAAATAACGGAACCGTTATTTATACTTCCAACGTATTTACGGGACAGACCAGATTTTTACCTAACTGTAATGATGTTCAAGCAGTGTGGAAACATTAACTATTAAAAAAGTGAGTTGATATTTAGTGACGAATTCGAACTCACTCTTACTCTGAATGGACCCCCTGGACGTCCAGGTCTGGAGTTGCAGTGTGTGACCCTTGAACCACTGACGCCGTCACTGCTGGGTTGGTGGAGCCACCGAAAAAATCTTGCGAACACGAGCACGGTGGTGTGCAGAAACCATGCACTTGTCACTCCGTTCCGTAATGCACTGTCAGGCAGCGGCGCGCGTGTCGCTCTCGCCGTGTCATTGCCAATCGTTTCAGCAACCGGTTTTGGCCGAAACATCCATTTAATACTTTTTACGTGAAAGAGTAACAAACATCCATACTTACAAACTTTCGCGTTTATAAAATTAGTAGGATATCACTCGTTTTGGATATCTTTTGAGCTGAACCTATACATTTTCCGGGATAAAAAGTGTTATTTGTGTCAAGCTTCAAAGCCAAAGGACAATGCCCATTTGAAAAGCGGAGCTGAAGACTACATGAACTGTTCCCGAAATATTTCTATTGTAAATCTCTAAAAATTGGAATTTTGAAACTATAACTGTATATATAACTGTATTGATTAGCACACTGAGCGAGCAGTTACGTGTTTAATGCCTAAAAATAAAAAATAGCAAAAAATTCTTTTTGTTAACTTTGTTCTGTGCTATCAACTTCGATGCACACATCCCATTGGGAATCAAGAAAATAAAATGTTACAAAAACGTGAAAGAGAATAGCTGTGTTCCGCAAATATTAATTTCCAAATGAAGTCAAATCGCCATTCGCGCACCACTTTCTTTCTCATTCTGAGTTAGATAAGTGCATTTTGTCACGAATCTGAGCTGCTCCATGGTTCGGAATCCATCTTAAGCTGTAGGTCCCCTCCCCCTACTAGGTGGCAGGGTTTAAGCCCGCCCGGATTGGTACCATCGTATTGGATGAAAAGATGGTCGAAGCGGCAATGACAAATTATCCGTGTTTTCCATCCAGTCCAATGTAGCCGTGCTCATAAAGGGAAGGTCCTGGCATGACACCTAATTCCTTTGGGAATGTGGTGTATTGGGCTAATATATAACGGTAGTTGTGTAGTATTAGCCATCCATGTCAGGTCGCATAAAAAAAGGAATGCGAGCTGTTCATGGTTCGGAATGCATGTGAAACTGCAGGTCTCCTTCCCCTACTAGTTGGTAGGCTTAAGCGCCCATAGGTTGGTAACATCGCATTCGATGATAAGACGGTCGAAGCGGCAATACATTATTGTCCGTGATTTTCATCCAGCTCAACGTAGCAGGGAAGCTCCTGGCATGGCATATAATTCCTTTGGGAATGAGGTGTATTGGTCTATCATTGCGGTAGGTGGGCTATGAGCCATCCATGTCCAGTCAAATCATAAAAAAAAACTAACTATAAATCATCGCACTTTGTAGCGGAAATAGTGGACTGTATAGATGTGGGCAGACCAGACTCACCAGCTCTCTCCAGCCGCACCTTCAGGAACCTAGCGCTCCCAGCAGGACACCACCAGACCATTGCACGACGGGACGAAGCTAGTGCTGCGTCGATGTGGAGAACTCCATAGGCACCAGTTCACTTCCCGGAAAAGAGCTGATTGTGCTTGTGCTTGTTTCTTCTAAATATGGCAGGGATCGAAAATGTTTATGGTACATGCGCATGAGCGTTACGAGTAGACATGCGCTCGCAAAATGCGCGGGAAAAGCAGACTGACCGTTAGGTCGCGTTCTGAACCCTCCAATGCAAATGGATTGAGACTGAAAGAACTGCTAATATTCCACAAAGATAACTGATTTTTTACCAAAATCAAAATTGTGTTGTCATCCTTGTCATTCGATTAAACACACTTCTAGCTGGTTTTCTGTTCTGAGGTCCAATCGGCAATAGAGAGAACGTTGGCCGGATGCGGCCCGTCTGTTTAACTCGATTTCCGGGACATCCCCCGGCCGTCTCGCCGTCGGCATACTTCCGTGCGCAATCGGACGGGAAATTGAATTCATAATCGACAGGCTTAGTCGACGTGGGATGTTCAAAAATGTCAGCGTTTACCGCCTCTGCGGTGAAGCCGCCGCGGCCGCAAAGGTTTCAGTAGCGATTAAGGCTGTCGTGAAGTCACTGGTAATGTAAGATTTGAAAATTTTAAGAAATGCTTTCTTTATCCATTGGCCAAGGCACAATTTTACATGGCGACTGCCATTAAAATAGCAAAATCGTCTTCCAGGTCCTAACATTTCCCCACCCCAAAACGTTGTCAGATTGCAATCAACATTTTTATATTACTTGAGAAAACTTCAATGTATGTCCGTATGTTTGGATTTTTTAGTTTGTATATGTGGTTATTTTAGTAAAAAAACCGGCCAAGTGCGAGTCGGACTTGCACACGAAGGGTTCCGTACCATCGTAAAAGATTTAACACAAAAAATCACGTTTTTTGTATTTTATTTTTATATTTTTTTATTTTACCTATCTGTTGTTATAGCGGCAAAATAAATACACACTCTGTGAAAATGTCAGCTGCCTACCTATTACGGTTCATGAGATACAGCCCTGTGACAGACGGACGGACGGACGGACGGACAGCGGATGCTTAGCAATAGGGTTCCGTTTTCACCCTTTGGGTACGGAACCCTAAAAAACGAAAATAAACGTAAAAAAAGACATTTCTTTTCAATGTTTATTAGCCAATATTTTCCCATCTAAGTGGTTTATTAAAAAAATTAAAACACACAGACATAGATTTTTATAATATATTTTAGAATCCAAAATTTCATAAATCTAGTAAAACATTAAGAGTATGGAAACAGTTATCGCCCGTAGTATGGGGAACTGAAAGGGTAAGGACTCTCTTAAAGACGCGATAACACCTGATTGCATTTAAGTCCACAAGAGCGTAAGTGAGACCATGTTCTATCATATAGATAGATACTACTACTTGTTTTGGAGTTTAGAAAAAAAATTAGATGCATTAATGGTCTTGTTACCTATAAATAAACCTAAAACGGTAAATATCTGAAGCTCATATTATTCATTATTCAGAGTGAACCTGTCAAAACTTAGAACGGGATTAGCATCGGACTAACCATACAATAACCGGCTTCGTCTGGCATAATCCGCGCACTAAAGTTAGTCCGCCCACTCTGAATACGATAGTTACAGATTTATCTTTAAATTATAGCTAGACCACTAATCTATATTTTAACTTTTTTAAATATCGAAATTCGTTCTAATATTTAGTTTGACGGCTTTACGCGCGTATGAGGAGGACGTGCAGGGTCAAATTAAATATTATAGTCATATCCCGCGAACGTTTTAAAAATTGAAATTCGTGTTCAAAATATTGAAAGCGCGGGTTAAAATCCCAGGGAATGTACCTCTTTCTTATTTTTATTTTTTTTATGTGACTGGACATGGATGGCTAATACCACAAGGTCTGTCATGGTATTAGCCCAACACACCACATGGGAACTAGGTGCCATGCCAGGACCTTCCTTATATTGCACGGCTACATTGAACTGGATGGAAAACACGGACAATTTTCATTGCCGCTTCGACCATCGTTCATCCAATGCGATGGTACCAACCCGGGCGGGATAAACCCTACCACCTAGTAAGTAAGGAAGGGGACCTACAGCTTAACGTGGAATCCGAACCACGGCCAGCCTCTCTCAACGGTCGAATGGTCACCCATCCAAGACCAGACCGGACCCAGCGTTGCCTAACTTCGGAGAGCGATCGCCGAAGTGTCGCGCCACTGGGCCACTGAGGCTGACAATTGAGATTGATTGAATAATTGATGAGAATCACTGCAGTGAGTGACCAGTGACCATGGGACCATGGGTCTCACTGGTCACTCACTGCAGCGGCTCGTAGCCTAGTGGCGCATCGACTTGCCTTGCATTCCAGAGGTCTGGGTTAAGATCCCCGCTCCGTTTATGGACCACTTTCTTTCTCTTTCCGAGATGGATAACTGTACCTCACGAATGCGGGCTGCTCCATGTCGATCATGTAAAACTGTAGGTCCTCTCCTTTGCAAGGCGGTAAGGTTGAGCCCGCACGGGTAGGTACGATCGCATCGGATGTAGAGATGATCGAAATGGCAATGGAAAATTGGCCATGTTTTCTGTCCAGTTCGATGTAGCCGTACTCATAAAGGGAACGTCCTGGCATGGCACGTTACTTCTTCGGAAATGCGGTGTGTTGGGGTAATGTCATGACGGTTGGTGTGGTATTAGCCAAAGCTACGTTAAAACACCAACAGATTTTTTTTAAAAGGTTAGGTTCGGTTAGTTTAGGTTAGGTTAGGTTAGGTTAGGTTAGGTTAGGTTAGGTTAGGTTAGGTTAGGTTAGGTTAGGTAAGGTTAGGTAAGGTTAGGTTAGAAAAGTATTCGTTTTTCAAAATGAAAAAGCCTGTTCGATTCGTTTCCCCCCATCAAACAATACTTCTTTCACCCGAAAGGGGGAAACTTCCCATACTTATGAAACGCTGATATGAAATAAGTGATCCATATTTGACGTATTGTCTTTTCAGAATTTAGAGAAGAATAATGAAACATTTCATGAAGAATAAAATACAACACCTTTACAAATTAAAATATGGTATAAATTGTGTTAATATAATTTATACGAGAGTTGCATGCCTTTTATAACAGTAGGTTATAAAAGGAAAGAAGTCTCATTCGTATAGATTTATAGACAAATTAATATCTATCGAAAAACATTAAATTGAAAGCATCAAAATCATCTTAAGGCTGTTCCGACCCATATAAAGTTGTTTGCACACATAACGCAATAAGGATTGCACTATAAGCCACGAATTAATAATAAAAGTTTAATATAGTCATATTACTTGCAGCGAAAACAATTTCACAATTTCAGGATTATTGGTTTTGTTACAATTTATTTAAATACGATCTTTATTATGCAACGTAATCTAACGGTGTAAAACTTCCAATCGGCAATTACAACAAAACCATAAAACCTAAATTGTGAATATGTTTTCGCTGCAACTACTATGGCTATATTTAATATTATTGACGAAATACTTTTTGGGTTCTGTGTAAAAAAACCATTGTATAGGTCGGAACATCCTTAAAATATATTTACAATAATGTATGCTCGATAAAATTTAAAATGTATATATTTATATCGGCCAGCTTTTTTGCGATACGAAAATCACATTAGGATATTTAAAAAATCCAGTGTTCCCTACACCGCACCGGGAAGACAGGGGTTATATTTAACTAATTAAGCCGAGAGTGCCGCAGACTGTCACTTCGCTCTCTCTATTTTTGGCCGATACATTATTCAGTCTTTCAGCGTGGATGGCAAATACGATCACTCTCATAATGGTTCTGTGCTAGCTACTGCAGCATCTATTATTATTTCAGCATGAATCGCTAAACCTACACTGAAAAAAAATATGTTCAACTGTGTTTATCTACAATTTCACTATTGTTACACATCATTATTAAAGTGTTTTCGGATAGACAGTGTTAAGAATCACTTACTTGTTTAAGGCGCTAAGACTAGCCAACTACTCGCGCCATACAAATGCACTTTTTAAGAAATGTAATAATATGTAGTGAAACGCTTCAGCAAATCCAAATAGAACTCCAGACTGATAATAGATTGTTAATATTTTTGATTCCTTCATATATTTAAATAATAATAAAAATAAAAAAGTTGATTTTTCTCATTAGAAATCGGAAAGTAATTCGATTTCTAGATATAAGCAAAAACAGCATATATGCATAAACAAAAAGTTCCATTTGCTTTTAGATTTCTACATTTAGTCAAAAAAGTTCGGAAATGGACACCGTTTCCGCAATGTATTTTGTATAGAAAAAGGAAACATACATTAACGAAAATAGGTTGATTCTTAGACAAGGAATCATATATTGTAAGAATGACACTTATAATCGTCAGACTTGGTTAGTTAACTTGGGGTGCCTCGTCTAACTTTGCGATTTGGCTAGTAGTAGTAAGGCCCTGGCTTAAGGCGACGTTTCGTCCACCGCATTGTGGACTTCTTCAGGACTCGCGGCGCGTCCTTGAGGACTTCCGACACGTCGTCCAGTCAGAAGTCAATTGACTTGAACGTCGACTTAAACAAGTAAGCGATTCATAACACTGTCTATCCGAAAACATTGTAATAATGATGTTCAACTGTTTACTGTTTCAGTACAGGTAAAATTCAGTCATTCCTATTAGCCTGGTCTTCACGAAGTGATGATATATGTTAATTGACTCTTAAAGGGCCTTTCTTAATAAAGTGCTGATTTTCTTGTACTGGTATCTAATACGAAATGGCAAGTAAGGCCCTTTAATGTGAGGATTAAGCTTATATAAGCTTTTCACTGAATATAAGACGTATGTAAGAACGGAAAAATACTAAAGCTAGAAACAGTTTTCACAGAGTTAGGGAAACAGTAAGAGAAAACGGTTATTGCAGGCAAGGCTAACTGTTTTCACTAAGTTTAAGTAACTGATTTACTTAGTTGGCTCTATTTTAACGTTGCAAGACGGTTGTAAATATCGGAATTAAAGTTAGATTCACTGATTATTTTTTCATTGCATGGATTAGTTGTTTTTTGTATTTTAAACGTAAGTAAAATATAACATCGTATAAGATATTTCAAGTTAACGTAATTTATTAATGCATCAAATCTACAGATTTATAAACATAGGGTGCATGCGGACGTCTATCCCATGTCTAAGTTCATGGAGTCATCGACGTGTTTTCTTAGATGGTGAAAACCTCATCAAAATCTGTAATTAACGAGATATTCGCATTTGAATAATGTCGAAACCGTACATTTTCCATCCATTTGAAATTTAAAATAATGGCATTTTTACAAATAATTAGTTTAAATTATTTAATATCAAATATAGATAACTTAGTTTAAAAGAGGATCGACGATTTACTATTCTTTTATTTTTAGTTTATTATTATAAATTAACATATTAATACGAGGTAAGCACAAAACTCGAGAACGGCTGGAATAATCGAACCCCGGCCTACCGGTGAGAAGCGCGAACCTGCATACCTCTCTAAAATAACATGTTTTAATAAGAAACACTTTTGTATTTTTATTACGTTCTTTACAATTTCATCAATCATTCACACACTTAATCGATACCTATTGTTAGAAAAACGACGAAACGCGGTCGCGACAAAAATGGTAGCGATAAATGGCTGAAACTGGGTTCACAGCATAAAGACCAAACCTCTGATGCTAAATGTGTCGGTCTGCCTGCGCCAAGTGGTTGCGTTGCCTAGATAAGGCGCCTGAATAAGTAGTTATCGTTACATTTCGTAGTTATTGACGAATTACGTTACAAATATAACTTTAGGTATATTTGAGTATTCAATAAAAAATATGACTTGTTATTGTCGTATAATTAATAGATATCAATATTTTCAGACAATCAAAATATTGAATCAGCAGGTGCATACCAACATCTATTTTGTATAGCCAGTCTAGCTAATGTAACCACTCAGCGCAGACAGACCGACATATTTAGCATCAGAGGGCTGGTCTCTAATACGTGAACACAGATTCAGCCATTTATCTTATTTGTGACCACAAATGTCGCGACATCCCGGAATATTCTTTTTTTTTATGCGACCCGACATGGATGGCTAATACCACACAACTACCGTTATGATATTAGCCCAATACACCTCATTCCCGAAGGAATTAAGTGCCATGCCAGGACCTTCCCTTTATGAGCACGGCTACATTGAACTGGATAGAAAACACGGACAATTTTTCCGCTTCGACCATCTTTTCATCCAATGCGATGGTACCAACCCGGGCGGGCTTAAACCCTACCACCTAGTAGGGGAAGGGGACCTACAGTTTTACATGGATTCCGAACCATGGAGCTGCTCGCATTCGTGACGAAAATGCACTTATCGAACTCGGAAAGAGAAAGACAGTGGTGCATGTCGGTATTGAACTCAGGCCTCTGGCACGCTAGACCAGTCCCCGCGCCACTAGGTTACGAGCCGCTCAGTTGCGTTCTTTGTTTCTGGGTGTAAGTTTGAGCCAGATCCCTGCAGTGGGTGTGGTGACGATGGCCTTGGGCTCGAACTGCAGACGATCTGGAGTCCTGGCGGTCGGCGACACGGTGTAGTTGCGCAGCAGGGAAATAAGACCCGTCCGCACTTGCATCTTGCCAAACCGCAGGCCTGCAAAACACAAAGAACACAAAATTATCAAATGTTTAAGGCTGTCGTGAAGTCACAAGAAATTTAAGATTTCAAAATTTTAAGAAATACATTCTTTGTCCATTGGCCAAGGCACAATTTTGCACGGCGACTACCATTAAGGTGGCCCAACCCGCTCATCTCCCCATACAAAAGGGGAAAGAAGATCACGCCTATATTTCTTGTTAGAGATCCAAAATTTTGCTCAAAATAGCTTTATTTGATTGAACTAGATGTCTGATGACCATTGACATTGTAAAATTGTGTTTGGTTTCCAAGTTATAACGTCCGAAAGTTCGGATTTTTCGCGCGTTTTATACAATAACTTTGGAGGTAGATTACGCAATGATAAAGTAAGAACATCTTAAAAAGATTAGTCATCAGACATAGCTTATTTAATAAAGATTTATAATCTATTTGGTTTTTGTTAGATCTTTGACTATAGCGGTCGTGGTTTACTTTTAGCTATAAGTCGTTTTGAAATTAAAATTTTCGTAAATCTTACCAAATCATACACTATGCACATTGTCTTTTTTGTGGACAGGTTGCATCTTCCTCATCACGGAGCCTGTCATATTATTAGGAACAGAGAAGGTCCCAGAGCGCAACAGCACGGTTTTGTACCGTGCCCGCAAATGAGTTGAGGCCGCCGGGTTGGGCCACCTTAAAATAGCGAAATCGTCTTCCAGACTCAAGTTTCCCTACTTCTAAACGTTGTCAGATTTTAGTAAAGAAAAAGATTTCACTTGAGAAAGCTTCATTCTATGTCCGCATGTTTTGCTCGTTTTCTAAATATATGTATATTTGTGTATTTTTTTTGTAAATAAACGTAAAAAACTGACAACTTTTTTCCAATGTTAATTAGCCAATATTTTACAATAAAAAAGGTATATCAAAAAATCAAATAAATAATACAGACATAGATTTCTTTAACATATTTTAGAATCCCAAATTTCAAAACCTAGTATAACATTAAGAGCATGGACACCGTTATCGGCCGTAGTTTGGGGAATCGATAGGGTAACGACTCTCTTAATATTACGGTTTCTAGGGCCAATCTTAATTATTTATCCTCGAAAAATGGACTTCTCAGACATTTCAATTGTGTTAACGCTGCAATAACAATCGACATCTTGCAGTATGTTCAATAAACATTTAAAAAACCTCTTAGAACGATAAGCTTAAGATTTTAAGTTTTTCTTTTACTCTTTGTTATTTTTACTACCTACAATTGTTATTTTTAGATAAGTATTCCACATTATCTTAAAATCAATGTTTATTGTATTTGTTTTTTTGAATTGATTTTCTGTTTTTTCTATTGTTGATTGTCATATTTTTGTGTTTACTTGTTTTCTACAAATTGAGTTTCTTCCGCATAAAAGCTGTGTTTGCCTGTAACTGGAATGTGCATCTTAAAGTGTTTTGTTTAAATAAGTCTTTAAAAAAGTTCTGTTGGCTTACCTTCCTATAAATAAATAACTAAAACAAATCCACACGATTACCTCCATAGTCTTCGAATTCCGCTCTAGCCGTTCTAACACTAACCATTTTACATATTTTATTTTATTGTTTAGTTTACGTTTACGGTTACTGTTTACTTTACGTTTACGGATAAACAGTGTTCAGCTTACTAGAGGTACGAGCAACTAAAGTTGGTCAACATCCAGCAATCTCCGGCAACATGATTTATGGACAAATCTGTACCCGAAGTCTCAGTTGTCACCTAAATTGGCGTTTACGGCAAACCGATCGACTGGCGTTTTCAAATGTATGGAGAAATTGAAGAGCGCGCGCAGTGGGCGTTAAGCGAACTACCATTTGCGAGTCCGAGTTTGATTTGACTGCTTACTCAACGTTGCCGTAAACACGTCGACGTTGCCGTTAACGTCGACTCCGCGTTTTCATACAAATCGGAAGTCCGAGTTTGACTTTGACAGCTTGAAGAATTAAAACCACAGAATATCTACTAAAAACTTGTATGGAGTTTGACGTTTTTACGGAAATTTGAAGCTACTTAAACGCCAATTTAGGTGATAACTGAGACCACCGGCTCTGGAACCATTCATGGAGCAATGAATTGCCCGCATGTGGTGAGCAAGTGCACGGATACTTGGCGATTCGATAAACAACTCACCGGCGACACGAAAAGTATGAAGCTATGTGGAGCAATATCGCTGCATATCGCTGGGATAATTGCCGAAAATTTATTAGGGTTGCTCTATATGGCTCCATTTATTGCTCCACTATGTTTGGTAAGAGATGCCCAGCAAATTGCCCCAAAAATTTCCCGTGTATCTTTATTTAGCTCGACGTTTTGTCCGCAACGCTGTGGACATCAACACTGTTTATCCGTAACCGTAAAATAATATGTCGAAAAACAGTGACCCACCAATTATAACCATTTTATGACTTACGGTGGCCCAACCCGGCGGGCCTAATTCATTCGCGGACACGGTACAAAACCGTGCTGTTGCGCTCTGGGACCTTCTCTGTTTCGAAGAATAAGACCGGCTCCGTGATGAGGAAGATGCAACATGTCCACAAAAAAGACAATATGCATAGTGTATGATTTTGTAAGATTTACGAAAATTTTAATTTCAAAACTACTTTTAGCTTAAAGTAAACCACGACAGCTTTAGTCAAAACTCTAACAAAAACCAAATAGATTATTGATGACTAATCTTTTTAAGATGTTCTTACTTTAACCTTGCGTAATCCACCTCCAAAGTTATTGTTTAAAACGCGCAAAACAATCGAACTTTCGGATCTTATAACTTAGAAACCAAACACAATTTTACAATGCTAATGGTCAGCAGACATCTAGTTCGACCAAAATAAACCTATTTTGAGCAACATTTTGGATCTCTGACAAGAAATATGGGCGTTATCTTCTTTCCCCTTTTGTATGAGGAGATGAGCGGGATGGGCCACCTTAAAAACAGTTAAGGCTGTCGCAAAGGCAGCGGATATCGATTATTTGATTGTTTTTAAGAAAGTATTCTTTGTCCATTGGCCAAGGCACTTTGCACGGCGACTACCATTAAACTAGCGAAATCGTCTTTCAGGCCCTAACGGTTATATACCACTAAAATTTGTCAGATTTAAAAGTAAAGAAAAACACTTGAGAAAGTTTCATCCGTATGTTTTTGTTATTTTTTTTCAACAAATTTTATCCACTGTTTTATATTTTTCAATTTAAAAGGTGTATCAAAAAACTAAGACACACAGATTGAGATATTGATAATATATATATTTTAAAATCCAAAATTTCAAAAAACAATAAGAGCATGTAAACAGTTATCACCCGTAGTATAGGGAACGAGGGTCCCGTTACATAGATGCATACAAAAAAGATTGCTCATGAAAAATCTAACCTTTTTTTCAGCTTTGAGCACAAGTAATTAGTTGGTGCACGACAACAGAAATTAACCTATATTGGTTTTTTTTTATTTTCTAATAACCGTAAATAAAAGAAAATTTCGGGACACAATGCGCGTGACCGACAGATACTATAACCAGACCACAAGCACAGTAGATGTATTTATAACTGTGCGACCGGGGCCACAAAATGTTCGTAAATCTTACCAAATCAAACACTTTGAGCATTGTATGCTTTGTGGACACGTTGCATTATATTGTCTGATATGTCTTACCACAGTTATTGTTCTCGGTCTGGCTTCCGGAGGTTGCCCTAATAGTTTGTTTGTCTAACGCTGAACTCAGTTGGAGCTTAAGTACTATGTACATATATGAGGATTGAAAAAATCGGCCCCAAGATAAATTGTCAATTTTAGATCCAATTAAACGCCATACAAATGTTGTCTAGCTCGTAGCCTAGTGGCGCGGGGACTGGCCTAGCGTACCAAAGGCCTAGGTTCAATACCGACATGGACCACTGTCTTTCTCTTTCCGAGTTCGACAGGTGCATTTCGTCATGAATGCGAGCTGCTCCATGGTTCGGAATCCATGTAAAACTGTAGGTCCCCTTCCCCTACTAGGTGGTAGGGTTTAAGCCCGCCCGGGTTGGTACCATCGCATTGGATGAAAAGATGGTCGAAGCGGCAATGAAAAATTGTCCGTATTTTCCATCCAGTTCAATGTAGCCGTGCTTATAAAGGGAAGGTCCTGGCATGGCACCAAATTCCTTCGGGAATTTGGTGTATTGGGCTAATATCATAACGGTAGTATTAGCCATCCATGTCAGGTCGCATAAAAAAAAAGGTAATTATAATTACGGCTTGATCGTGGAGATTGTCGATATCGGTAGGTTTGATAATATAAATCTTTATAAGTCATCGTTATTAGTTATGTATTAGGTAAGGTAAGGCGAGCGCATTACAACGTTATGATACTTTTGAGATTACCGCGGTCGCTAAACATTTTGCTGATCGATCAGCTCGAAAAGTTGGAGAATGTCACCTCCCGCCGCGTGAAAAGCCGTGACATTTTTCAAACGGGTTACAACATTGTTCTGTAATTAATTGCTCTGATATTATTACAATTCCTGCCTTGTTCACAATAGATATCAGAGTGTTCGGCAAAATACTACCCAATGTATTCAATGGTCCGGGGAAGTTACTCCAGGCACGTAAGGGTTCGCGCCGAAATTGTAATCCGACTCCTAGCGGCAGGCGTAGCATACGCTTGACCAAAAGACCAATTCTGGGAATTTCGAGCATTGGAATCAGGAGTTTTCTCAGCAGAGCAGCTCACTTTGCCATCAGCTATTCTGGTAATCGATCGCAGCGCCACACGGGATGAGCGGTGCGAAAATAAACATTTCCATGAGTTTCCGAATCCAGCGCTAACGAAAAATTACACATTCATTTCCATAAGCGATCCGGAAGTGCAATAGAATAGATCGGAAGTTATTTAATGATTCAGTGAGGATTCAGGAGTGTGTATTCCGTTTGTAAACGAATTAGCGTAAGAATTGACCAGCTGACGCGCGCCGTAGCTTGGAGGGGAGACAGCAAGCCTCTCATCAACTAGACTAGGAGGTGGCGACAAAAATGATAACGTAAATGGCTGAAACTGGGTTCACGGGATAAAGACCAACACTCTGAATCTAAACGTGTCAGTCTGCCTGTTCCAAGTGGTTGCGTTACGTAGATAAGGCGACTGAAAAAGTAGTTATGGTGACGAAAAATATACATGATAATGTAAATGGATGCAAATGACGAAGCATGAAAGTATCAGTTCAGACTTAATTAGCAATACATAAACGGAACAAATCTTTGGTTGCATTTCTTAGTTATAGGCGATTTAGGTTACAGATATAAGTTTAGGTATTTTTAAGTATTTAATTAAAAAAACCGACTGGTTATTGTTGTATAATTAATAGGTATCAATGATTCCAGACAATCAGTATAATCATCAGCAGGTACATACCAGCATCTATTTTATATAGACAATCTAGATAACGCAACCACTTGGCGCAGGCAGACCGACATATTTAGCATCAGAGGGTTGGTCTCTAACATGTGAACACAGATTCAGCCATTTACCTTATCGTGACCAAAAATGTCGTGACCTCCCGGAATAAACTATTTGGCCTTATATTACGCGAAACCGGTTCAATAAATGTATCGTGGTATGATATGCGACCTTGGACTTCATACAATAACATTGTAAGTAGCAATACAACGTTTTGTGATCGTCGAAATGGTTTGTTTCATTTCAAGGAATTTATCGCACTTGCATAACTGATGGCAAACATAGCATTATTTAAACTCCACTGGCTTCGGAGTTGTTGGGAAAGTTTACATTGTATGATTTGTTTTGCGGGAGAGGAAGTAGCTCGTAGTTCGCGGCTGATGCGCATACTTTTTAAAGAATTTTTAACTGCGCAAAAAATCCGTTAGTTCAGCTGTGTTAATTTTAAATTATTCGCCCTAAAAATAACCTATTATCACACAGTCGTAAATTTAGTAATTTCCCTAGAGGGGTGGGTGGCAACTAGGTGCCATACCAGAATCTATGTAATCCGAAACAGGATGACAAATCACTTAGTCGCCTTTTACGACTTGCACAGGAATAAATGCAATGCACCACTTTTAGGTGCTCGAATCCACACTGAAAATATAACGTCATTTTGAACTTGAGTTGAGCTTTTACATAACGGCCCAACCAAATTCCTTCCATTTTAAAATAGTTTAAACATTATCACCGTGTAATTTCCGATATTCTGAAGGTTTATATTATATAATTTTTATTTTGATGAATCTGTGTGAGGCCGCACTCCGTCTATTTATTTTTAGAAATTTCATCACTTAATTGCAGTACTTAATAATTAATTTTAAAGTTAATGTTGAATTATTCGCCATAAAAATAACCCATTATCACCAGGTACAGATTTTTAAATTTGTTTGTTACGCTGGAATATTTGATAACATTCACTTGGTATTGATATACAATCGCTAATGTTCCACAAGAGATTAAATCGAACCCATTATCTCTGAATACTTGGCAAGAATTTCGTAACACATACCAATGCATATCCGGTGTCCTTCGCCAAACGGCATGTAGGTGTACGGGTTCCGTAGCTGCTTGATTTCTGGAGCGAACCGCTCCGGGTCGAACACCTCCGGCTCCGGATAGTGTTGCGGGTCGTGATGAATACCGTACACCGGCAGGTGGACAAACATGCCCTCATCCACCACCTTGCCGTCCGGCAGAGTGTAGCGGCTCGTACACTGCCGCGTGATCAGCGCTAGCACCGGGTAGACACGCAAGGTCTCTTCGATCACCATGTCCAGGTAGCTCGCCTCTTTCAGTGTCTCGTAGCTGATCACCCCGTTGTGTTTCTTCAGCAGTTCGTCGATCTCCGCGTGCACCCGATCCTGTATTTTCGGGTTCTTCGCCAGCTCGTACAGGGCGTAGCTCATGGTCGTGGACGATGTCTCGAAGCCGGCCGCGAAGAAGACGAAACTCTGGGCGGCCAGCAGCTGATCATCTAGTGGCACGCTGATCGTTTTTTTTGTTGCGCCCGGTTTCATATTGTGTATGCTGTCTCCTTCGATGTAACCACACTTTTTCAGTTCCGAAAGGAGGTCAATGAAGTCTTGTCGAACAGCTGGCTTTCCCTCCCGGCTTTCGATAGTCTTTTTTGACAGTTCAATAAAGAATGCATCAACGACCGGATCTACGTGTAGATTTAATATTTTGAATAGCCCAGGTGCCAGAAGACGCAAGAATAGTTTAATCGTTTTCACCTTTGAAGTTTCGAATATCCTGTATCCCATCTTTCGGAATATATCGTCCTCTTTGCTCATGGAGTTCATTTGTAATCCAAAAGCGCACGAGCCGATGACGTCCATGGAGAAGCGCGACATGAGGTCCCTGACTTCAACTTCGGTGCTATCGGCGACTCGCTGATGCGTGAACTTTTGGAACTCCTGTTCGCACTGCGCCACCAAGTGGTACATGCTGCGCATCTTGGCGGAAGAGAATAGCGGGGTGAGGTTTTGCCGCAGCAGGCGCCAGAAGTCTCCGCTCGTTCCAAACACGTTAGCCGTCATCGGTTCTTGCTTCGTGTCGAAATCCAATCCTCTGCTGTTGAAGTAGTAGAAGTCTTTTGCCATTATCAATTTTATTAATTCAGGATCTCTCACCACGAGAACCGGCTTTGTACCGATAAATGCACCCACGTATTTTTCACCCGGGAACTGATTGTAGATTTCTTGAAGGGCCATGCCAAAGTTCAATTTAAACAGAAGAAACTTAGAATAATTTCCCAATAATGGAACAGGTTTCGGTCCAACGATATTTCTTTTCTTCCAGTAGTCGAAATTACCGAAAGCAACTTTGTAAATAACGTAGGTAAGTAATGAAACAGCTGTCGCGAAAACCACTAGCTCAATCATTTTGGAGCCTTATTAACTTTAAATATTCAGTTGTTTTTAGTCATTTCCGATCGATCGTAAAGAAATAACTCCAGGTGCCTACTCGAACTTTGATTTATTTAAACGGAAGGCAGTCAAACCGGAATGGATCACACCACACTGACCGAAGTTGATCCAACACTGGAGACAAACAGAGTCTACCGAGCGCATATATTAATGCAAAAAATAGGATGTTTATCAATATCTACTGTGGATATACATAATTATCTTTCAAATTTACTGCTCACGAATGGAATTTTATCGTTGTTTGCATCAAGTAAAGGATGAATGCAGAAATCGTTGAAATGTCAAACTTATTATAACCGATTGCATAATGATGATGTAATCAGTGGCTGCGGTGTCATATCGAAGCTGACGCATGCGCAGAGCGCAACATTTTATGCCATTGAACGTGGGTCCGTAACAGCGAGCATTGAAACACAGGAGTAGCGATCAAATTTCATTCTCTTGTAAAATAAAATCTTCATTCAAATGTTCTTTTCTCTTGGTTGGATGCAGGATATTTTTTTTAACGTCAGTGCAGAAACAGTTATTTATTGCATTGTATCATATAAAGGAAATGGGGAAGACAACACAAAGCTTATTGTAGAAGTCGCAACGCACAAACTGTAATTCCTGTCAAGTTTTATTTACGACTTTTTAGATGAAATATCTATTCCATGATGCAGTTGGAATAAAGTTTGCAGGAAGAGAAAAGCTTTTGTTCGTCTTCAAACTAATTGTAATGTGATTGACCAGCAAAACGTTTCAAATTAAATATTATAGTTTATCTATACCATTATATAAAGAGGAAAGGTTTGTTTGTTTGTGTATTTGAACTGAATAGGCTCCGAAACTACTGAACGGATTTGAAAAATTATTTCACTGTTGGAAAGCTACAGTCTATCCGAGTAACATAGGCAATATTTTATTTAAAAAAAATTAGGGATCCTTACCAAAACTCCGATAACGTAACCCAAGGTGGAAAAAAATACTAAGAATGTTCCTTACATCGCGTGCGCTGCGAAAACTATTCACGATAGAACAAAATGATCTCCTACAATTTTATAGAACACGTCATTATCTACAAAAAATGTCGCAACAACATATATCTAACTATTATAGTTATGTCACAATAAGTGTGCATTAATTTAAAAATATATTATTATAATTTAAATACCACCGCTAGAAAATGCTCTTTAATTGAACCTAGGTATTAATCCTTATAAAAATAAATAAATTGTTATTTAAGACTGCATTATTACCTTTATATTATTTTTTGAATCATTCGATTCAGACATCCATTCGAAAGATATCATGAGTTTAAAAATTAGAAAAAACTCCGCTCGGCTAGCTATGCGTTTTAGAGTTTGCAGGCGTCACTCAGGGGTACGGGAGGGGAGTCAAGGTCACAAAATAAACTAGCCGCGCGGCTCATTCCCGCTGAAATTATTTCTAGGTTTTTTTTTTATTTTAAATATTTCAATGTAGGTATATGCTCTTTTTTTAGGAACTCTACGTAAAAAGGGTTTATTTGTATCGTTGTGTCAAAATAACTTTTTTTTTATTATATTATGCCCGTGCAAAGCCGGGACGGGCTGCTAGTGTTATTATAAAATTATCTTTTACAGAAATCTAATAAATATTATAAAGGGGAAAGTTTGTAATAATGGATAGATGGATGGATGGATGGATGTTTGTTACTCTTTCACGTAAAAACTACTGAATGGATTTTATTGAAACTTTACAATAATATAGCTTATACATCAGAATAACACATAGGCTACAATTTATAAAGATATTGTGCCCATGGGCTTTAGAACTTTCACGGGGCTGCGAAAACGATGCCGGTAGCGATACTGCACACCAAGGGGAGCGGGTCCGGGGGCGGTGGCGGGAGCGGGGCCGGGGGAGGGGCGGGCGGTCCGACGGGGGCGGGTACGGCTTGGTATTTCCCGCAACTTTAGGACTACTTGGCAAAATCCTTGAGAACCAGTTACTCGAATTTAGATGCGGATTGTATCTACGTTTAGCCTGATTCTACTCAAAACTTATAGGCTACATAATATAACGCTTCATTACCAGAAGGGTGAGTGTTAAATTCTTATAACTTGCGAACCACTAACCCGATTTATGTGCGTATTTTATCAATGTATAGGATCTCTGGGAGCAGTCAGGTTCGAGATGGGTTACTGTTTTCGATGTTGAGGCTAGCTGTGGGTTGGAGTCCACGCAAAACTTACCTACATTACACGTTACTTACTTACTAGGTAAGCAATGTTGCAGTGCAAGTGCAGAAAGGTTCTGGCGGCAAATGCTTTTTTTTAAATAGCCACCAAATGTCAACGGAGCTCTAAATGGGAATTATTGGGATGTTTCTCATTAAATCATGCTATTTCATCTCGAACGATCATGATTAAATTTGGTAGATGGATACATTGTCCTGGACCAGTTTGACCCTATTTTGGATCAGCCATGTGGGCTACTTTTTATCCATGAAATAATTTAGCCGACACTAACCCGAGCGGAGCCGGGTACCGCAGCTAGTTGTTCATATTCCGTGTTCCAACTCAGGATGGAGCAGCTAGAAAGTTTCGGATAAATTTTTTAGGTCAGCGAAAAAGCAAAAAATATGTTCACAGAGCTGTCATTCTGTAAGCCAAAACGTTTCTTGTTATATTTGCTTATTTTCTTATCGGTACAAAATGGAGCAGCTAGCACGAACACAACGGATGATATTACAATTTGCCATCGGCCCAGTGCTTATAAATATTCAGATTCATCAGTTCAACTATTCCCGTAATACATCATCAATAATATCAATCAATAGTAACAATATCTTGTTTTCAGTTCATGCATACATGCATACTGTCAGGCAGAGAACATCATAATTCTTGCTTTTCCTCTACATACATACATATTTTCAAACATACTTGAGCGGCTCGTAGCCTAGTGGCGCGGGGACTCGCCTAGCGTACCAGAGGCCTGGGTTCAATTCCGACATGCACCACTGTCTTTATCTTTCCGAGATCGATAATTGCATTTCGTCACGAATGCTGCTCTATGGTTCGGAATCCATGGAAAGTTGTAGGTCCCCTTCTAGGCGGTAGGGTTTAAGCCCGGCCGGGTTGGTACCATCGCATTTGATGAAAACCTGACCATTACGGGGTACGGAAGACCACCCGCCAGGTGGGAAGACGACATCAAGTGCGTCGGCGGAAAGCAGTGGTTCCGGCTGAGGGCCGGGAGGACTGGAGAAGGATTGGAGAGGCGTATGTCCAGCAGTGGACGGAAACACGCTGACTGACTGACGGGTGCTACGTACCTGACCATTACGAGTGCTATGTACCTGACCATTGCGGTTGCTACGTACCTGACCATTATAGGTGCGTCGTACCTGACCATTACGAAGTAGTTCGTTAATCTGGTCGTGGTTTTCTTTATTCAGATATCGAATTAAACATGAAAATAAAATTTATTAATAAAACTTTCATTTAAGTTAATTGAAGATTTTCTAAAAGTTTAAACATTATGTTAGGTAGAAGGACATAGGTAAGTAAGCCATACCCAACGGATCTGACATGGTCACTAAGTGAACCCAAGCTCAAAAAAAATTCAATTAAAAAAAAGTTTTGGATAGGTACCACATCGGTCACGTATGCATTGGCCAAAACATAAATAATATGTGTTTATCATGTTGAGCTCAATTAAGTGATAAAATTGATTATATAGATTGTGCTTACAATGACAGTTAAAGTATGTATAATTTAAGCAGACGAAACATTAGTTTTTTAACAACTTTATTAATAAGTTCTTCATCTGTCCAAAATTAGTCGAGCCGTGTCGTTTATATTTAGCTCCAACTCTCTAACGAACGTCTTCACTAATTAGAGCGAAAAATATGAGTACAGACAGCAAAACTAATTTAGTCATGTGGAATCACTGGCTTTAATTGAGTGATCTTAATTATAATTACTTTAAACCATGGGTTGTTGAGAATATTTTGTTTCTTTGGTAATTAACGATATAAGTCTACATCGTTTTTTTAAACTAATTTTAGTAACAATTATCATGGTACTGATGAAGTGTAATATCTTGTTTTAATAAAATATGACAATTTTCTTTACAAGACACATATTTTTTTCTACGATTCGTAAAGTTTATTAGACTTGTAAACGCACATACTTACTTACAGGATATTAATCTAAAATTCAGTTAACCGCGATGAAAAAGCCCCTCTCACTCTATGATATTGATACAATTTTGTATCAATAATGATGAGGGCTCTATACACCCGAATTTTTTTCTTAGTTTTATTATTAGTTTCTCGATATTGGTCAAAATCTCATACGGGAATCTATTCTAACTTTATTGATAGGGCTGCTCTCAAACCATTATACTCTTTATTTTCTGTAGGTGGTAGCATTTAAAGGGATATGTAACTATGTGATCAGCTCACTGTAGTAGTTTATGACAAAATTTATAGTATTCAAACCTAATGTGCAATTGTTTCACAGTGTTGTGTTGCCACTGGAGCAGTGCATCTCTTTGAGGTCCTTGCTTACAGTGACGCTTGGTTCGGGTTATCTCTTACCCTAAAATATGGTCGAGAGAGGTAATGGCTGTGCCCGGCATGATGCTCGTGAACGGGTGCTGATAGTTGGTGGGAATAGTCTTTGCAAATAAAATTATATTAGTCATGAACTGTTGCATACGGCATGAATTGTATTTTTTTGTGAATTCATGTTAATTTAGTGTTTTACATATATTTTTGTTAAAAAAATATATAATCACTTTTGTAAATTTAGTCTTCAAAAACAGCGAATTTTCTTTCCAGTTCTTCTTTGCTGTGTTGTGTTTTGCTGAACTGGCCAATGTTAAAATACGATACATTCGAGTGCAGTGTACTGTCTATGGATGATGAATAAACTATACAATACAATACAATATGTACTGCGCATAACAGAAAAGGAGAGAACACAAGTGGGCGGCAACCCTTACACCAAATCACGTTCAAATATTGGAAAGGAGCCGCCCGCAGTTTTACGTTTTACAGTCAATATATTAATTATGCCATTTGTGCAAAGAAAAAAAAAACAAATTCAATATCACATCTCAAAATGTATTTGGCCTTGGTTTTGAATAAAAAAAAACGATGTTCCGTGCATGTATTTTATAACTAGAATAGAGAATTAATCTAACAACGGAATCTGAATTATAGAAAATTTACATGTTGTTTCATATTTGAATGTAGCAATTTTGAACACTACTAATGAACTGACGAAAATAAATTACCCAAGAAATAGACTTCACTCTTTTCCTAAGTTCTTAATTTAACCTTGATTAAGTATCCTAATAGGATGCGAGAATGAACTTAAGCCCCAGAATAAAGTAATCCTGATCCTAATCTGCCGACCATATAGCACCAAGTTTCTTTGATGATTTATTACGACAATTTAGCATCAAACGAACATAAATAATTTCGTAGGCACATCAAGGGGCGATGTGTTTACATATTTTGGACATTTACGGGCATCGTAACACAAATTTATGACCTGCTTCTCTTACATATCGTACCTGTGAAATTTTAATAAAATCATACATCATGACTTTTGCTTCAGGGCGTGAACACCCTAAATATCCGTAGATATCCGTAGGAGCAGCAGGACAGAATTGATTCTAAATATATTTTTTTTAAACCTGGCCGGCCGGCATGGTTTTCGCAGCCACCCTCTTAGTTCGAAATTCCATGGGCGTCCCTTAAGAGGTCCTGGGGGTCCATTCAGAGTAAGAGTGAGTTCGAATTCGCAACTAAATATCAACTCACTTTTTTAAATAGGTAATGTTTCCGCACTTCTAGAACATCATTACAGTTAGGTAAAAATCTGGTTTGTCCCGTAAATACGTTGGAAGTATAAATAACGGTTCCGTTATTTAAATAATAATATATTTCCCGGCTATTTTCAGGTTAACTCACTCCTGAACTCGAACTCACTCTTGCTCTGAATGGACCCCCTGGGGTATGCTATATGTCGCGCTCAACATAATAAAAAATCTGGATGGGTGACCATTCGAGACTCGAGGCAGGCCGGGTTTTGGTCATCAAGTGTACAGTGCATGTTCAAAAATACCGTACCACAACTCTATTGGACTGATTGATTTTTTTTTGTTTTGTTACAGATAGTGGTTGTGAAAACTGTTACCAGCGAAGATGTGACCTATGAAGTGTGAAGTGATGTTTTGAATCAAATTTTTGAAGTCAGTGCTTGAGTGGTTGTAAATTTCATCCGAAGTTTTCTTGCAATCTAGTGTCTTCTTCTCTGCGAATCCGAACCATCGACGATCGATAAGAACGAATACACAATCCTCCGCGCAATAACGCTGGAAGTGTCAATAGAGACATTCCCCCATCAATAAGGAAATGTCCTGATCTCCCACCGCCACCTCGAAGCGAGCCGATTCATGTGTTGCCCGTCGTAATGTGGGAGCCGAGTTGGGGCTGGTGCGGGGGAGGGGCGCGGGGCAGGCGGTGGTGCGCGCGGGACGTGCTGTGGACGGTCACTGCGGCGATCCTGCTCGCGGTCAACTGTGAACTCGTCGAGAGTAACAAAGGTCAGTTTGCTTTACAAGCCATTTTCTTACGAATTTTTTTTGTGACTGGACATGGATGGCTAATACCACACCTTCTGTCATGGTATTAGCCCAACACACCACATGGGAACTAGGTGCCATGCCAGGACCTTCCTTATATTGCACGGCTACATTGAACTGGATGGAAAACACGGACAATTTTCATTGCCGCTTCGACCATCGTTCATCCAATGCGATGGTACCAACCCGGGCGGGATTGACCCTACCACCTAGTAAGTAAGGAAGGGGACCTACAGTTTATCGTGGAATCCGAACCACGGCCAGCCTCTCTCAACGGTCGAATGGTCACCCATCCAAGACCAGACCGGACCCAGCGTCGCTTAACTTCGGAGAGCGATCACCGAAGTGTCGCGCCACTGGGCCACTGAGGCTGACAAAAAAATCAGTCAGTTAAGACTGACTGATTTTTTTAGCCTCAGCCATTCCATACAATTGTTTTGTCACAAGTGACAGCCGTCTTGTAACGTTTAGATAGAGCCAACTAAGTAAATTGGTTACTCTGAGTAACCATGTGAGTTCGCTTTGTACATTGAATGTTACTGTATCTTTTAATTATTTTTAACTGTGTGCATTAAGAACGGCCCGTAAGCTATGCTCCCCATACAAACGTAGTTTACTAATTATTTGGAAACCGCTATTCGAATTAAATTGATATTTAATTTCCAATATCAGGTGACAAATATCTGTGTCTGCATGCTTTTGTTTTTTTGAAAAATCCAAACCGAGTGAAATGAAAGTAAAAATAAATTGTATTATTATTGTAATATAAATAAAAATGCCATTGCCAAATAAACTTAAGATTTACCCTAGACCGTCTTTCGCGTAGGATGCGCCAGAGAAGAATTCATAAATGAATAGCAGAGTCATGATGGGATGAAGTTGAACGCAAGACGGAGGCAATGAAGAAAATCCTAATAAATTGCCTTTCGTTAGCACACTGCCAGCGAAGCAAAACTTTGTACAGGCCACACTTTGTTTCACCCTTCCCCTTTAATTATATTCTCCATTATTTACAACAATCTGCTTTGTTTTGCCAAGTCAATTCAGACGAGGGAGAAACACATTTAGCTAACGATTATTATAGCGGCATTGTTGTAATTTATACTATTTGGATCAACGTTAATATTTGTCCTCGTGCACTTGGTTTTTAAGTTCCGTACACGAAGGGTGCCAACGGAACCCTATTACTAAACCTCCGCTGTCCGTCCGTCCGCCAGTCCGTCCGTCTGTCACAGGGCTGTATCGCATCAACCGTAATACCTAGGCAGCTGACATTTTCACAAAATGTGTAAATATTTAGCCGCAATGACCACATTTTACAAATAAAAAAAAAATGAAAGGGGGCTTGGGGGGGGGGGGGAAACTTGATTTTTTTTGTGTTACATCTTGTACTTTGGTACAGAACCCTTTGTGGGCGAGTCCGACACGAATTTCGCATTTGGAAAAATGTGATGAGTCTTTCTTAATTATTGCTGTATTTTTAATATATTATCGTACATATTAAAAATACAGCAATAATTTTACTTCGATATATAACAAAATAAAATAAAAACACGGCGGAAGTCGATCTGCTTAGATAACTTTGTACCGATGGCTATGATTCTGAAATTTCTTGCAAGAATCGTTCTGGGAACCATTTTGTTGTCACTTTATAGGTTATATAAACATAATGATCTAACAATCAACTAACAAAGGAAGCAAATATATAGAATATTAACGGGCGTATGGTCCTAACCTTGGCATATTTGGAGGAAAATAATTGACAAACAGTGAATTGAAATTGAAAAATTGTTTGTACAGTTATTTTTACTATACTAGAATAACGTTGCTATTTCAACCGTAAGCTAAATGTGTTTCTTTCCTGTCTGAATTGACCTTAGCAAAACAAAGCAGATGTCTGTAAATAATCGAGAAAATAATTAAAGAGGAAGGCTGAAAAAAAATATGGCCTGTACCAAGAATACATTCTCATCACAAAACACTCGCGTGCAAACGTCCTGATGCTCATACAGGCAACATCGCATCAGATGCTTTGAGAATATGCGGCCACCGTCATCTTAGAATTTGAGTACTTTCGCCACAGGTTTTGCGTCATCTAACACATTTCCTTGCGAAAACGCTGGTTTGCCTGCGTTTGTTCGACCATCCCAGTTTTTGAGCATAACTCTATTAACACTCTGTTATTGTACTTGAAAATATGATTTATTTTATTATGGATTAAATACATTTACTGCATCCGTATCAAAGTTGCCGATGGCTTTATGTTTTGTTAGTATTGATTTAATATCAACATAAGTACTGGTAAGTTTTAAAATACCGAAAGTTAGCGACATAAGACATTGATCAACATTATGGATTCCTTTATCTCATTCCAAGACATTAACTATTTTTGTTGAGTAATTATGACTTATTAAATGAGTAACTATTCATTTCAGTGCTTAGTTTTTCATTTAAAAAATAATGAAATATGTCTTATCGGATAATATTTGTATTTTTATTTGCGAGAGGCTTGGTATTAACTATGCATCTACCCTTGTGTAGGATCTACATATAGGTTTTTTTTGTTATCATTTATGTTTTTTGTATTTTCTTATTATTTTCTCCATAACAAATTAAAATAACAAACAAATAAATAGAAACAAAATAATAAGTATGCCGGTTCAGCCTGAATTGGTACCATGGCATAACACAAATGATGATCGAAGCATCAATGAAATTTTTTTGCGTGTTTTTTATTCAATTCAAAGTTTACCTTTCTCACAAATAGTCAAAAAAGTCATTGCACCTAATTTATTCGGATTCCATAAAAAATATATGTAAACACATGCGCTAAGTGTGTTTCCGGCTCTGTCGGCTCCCGCGGTATGACGGCGAGCTGAGCGCCGCGGGTTCCCAGGGGCGAGACAAAATGTAACGAACCACGACGACATACAGCTTGTGGAGCCGAACCTACGTACGCGTATACGTAATACGTGCAGTTGCGTAATATGGCGCGTCCAGACACAGTCTTTTGGAGTTATCAGGGCGTTACAAAGAAGTGCATGTTTTATTCAATAAAATAAACTGTGAAACTGTCAATCCGCAAATAGCAACCGTCTTGCAACGTTAAAATAAAGCCAACTAAGTAAATTGTTTACTCTAACAGAATGAAAACAGTTAACCTTAAACATAATCTTTTAATTGTTTTTTTTAACTTTTTTCTAGCTTTGATTTGTTTTCCATTCTTACTTACGTTTTATATTCAGTGACAAGGTTAAGTGACAATCTGTCAAAATTACTGTACCTTTAAATTGAACAGTTGCACGTCTGATTTGTAGTCAGTCGTAATATTAAATCAGTTAAGATAACCGTTTCTGTAATATCTAACTGTTTATTATAACTGTATAATATTAACTGTTTGGGCTTATTTATAGCTACTAACCGTAATGACTGAATTTTAAGTAATTGTGCTAAAACAGAAAACAGATTTTTTATTTTATGTTTATACTTAGGAGATAGACAACTCTATTTTTCATTTATGTGTATGATCGTGATGGACGTGGTACATTTTTAACCACGGAGGATAGAGGGAGAGAGGAGATGTTTTTAACTCATATTACTAAGGATCGCAGCGTGACACTGTGCGGGGAAGCGGGGGGAAAATCGCTTCATGGTGGGGTCATGCACCGCCCACTTTTGCGAAATCCATCTACCGGAAGAATCGATATTCTGGTAGCAGCTATTCCGAGAGCTGAGTGGTTACAAGACTACAACTAGATGGCGCCTTTTAAATTTTGCTAAGAGTTTTTTCTACAAAAAAACCTTAGAAATTTAAATCTATGTCTTCGCGCGGATTCAAATAATTTTATTTTAAAAATGTCATTAAAATTTGCATCATGAGATCAACATTTCTTACCTTAAAACGAAAATAATTGCGCGCCGTCTATCGGCACATAGCAAGAGCGATACATCGATACAATGCTCGAATATTGACTCAAATTATAAAATATGAGGTGTTTTACTAACAAATAAAATGTAATTACACCTACAAACTTTAGTTTATTTTGTCCTGTGTAATGTTTGCAACATTTTACACAAAATCTCATCGTGTAATCGACTGTTCGCCGAAAATTGCGCCGCAGACCATAATATTGTCCCACAACCTAACACCGCCAGCGCCATGTCGCGAATGTCGCTAAGCCACGCCTTCTTTATCACGTGGGCTGTGACGTAGCCACCCACTTGGTGGATACAGACCCAGTTTGCTTAGACCATCTCCTCTCTATCTCTATCCTCCGTGTTTTTAAACGACTTCATTTGATCTCTTGATTGCGAAGTCTTATTACATTTTTTTTAAGAGAGGGCCATAAGTCATTCAAATTTGTTTTCTCTAATCTCCTAAAATATCCATCTATTGCACATGACAAGGAACCGTTATACTATAAGGTGTATGTCAAATAAAATTACCAATTTTTTTTTATAAAGTTTCAAATTGGATTTCTTTGCAAAACCGGTTGGTTCCTAAATTTGAAAATAATCAAAAAATTCAAATTATTTTAATCAATATTTGGATCAAATAGAAAATTGGCAATCCTTTTCCGGAATCCAAAGCACTCTTTGAACAAACAAACATATTGTGCCTTGAAGCACTCGCATCAATGATTCCTACAGACAAATGTTCCTCACTTCCGTGTTTACATTTGAGTATTGTGTTTGTCCTGAAACGGTTTCACATGTCCTTTATAACAATGTTTAATTAAGGGATAACATGAGGCAATTAGGCAATTGTTTATCAAGTAAAGTGATCTCAGATATAACGGGCCTGGCTGTGACAAAATACAGTAGTCTATAGAAATGTGTTATTCATCAATGCCTCACCCTCCAAGGAATAACGTATGAATTGTTGGTTTTTTTTTATGTGACTGGACCTGGATGGCTAATACCACAAGTTCTGTCATGGTATTAGCCCAACACACCACATGGGAACTAGGTGCCATGTCAGGACCCTCCTTATATTGCACGGCTACATTGAACTGGATGGAAAACACGGACAATTTTCATTGCCGCTTCGACCATCGTTCATCCAATGCGATGGTACCAACCCGGGCGGGATTACCCTACCACCTAGTAAGCAAGAAAGGGGACCTACAGTTTAACGTGGAATCCGAACCACGGCCAGCCTCTCTCAACGGTCGAATGGTCACGCATCCAAGACCAGACCGGACCCAGCGTTGCTTAACTTCGGAGAGCGATCGCCGAAGTGTCGCGCCACTGGGCCACTGAGGCTGACAAAATTGCGGTTATCCTTGTGTTTCTATATTTGGTTAAATGACGTTGAACTAGTTTCCATGTTTTGAGGATTGGATTAATTTAATTTATTTAAACTTTTGTGGTATTCACACTTCACTAAGTTACGTCAAAAACTTATAGAGCCGCAGATTTTATCAACCAGTAAAGAAGAATCCGCAAAAAAACTTTGCTTGTTTTCCGTCCACAGCAATGAAATACATACTTGGGTCAAAATGCTACTGATAAACAATTCTTAGTAGAATAGCTTGTTGCAAAGAACAAGAACAACAAGAACTTACTTGAACCACCGATTTTATTTTTATACAATAATATGTATAGTCTTACAAGAATTATCTGGTGCGTGTTCTTAAATAAAATTTAGAATTACATTGGGAATACATTACATACATTACATTACATCCATTACATTACATTACATACATTACATTACATACATTGCATTACTTACATTACATTTCTCACATTACATTACATACATTACATTACATTACATTACATTACATTACATACATTACATTACATCCATTAAATTACATTACATACATTACATTACATTACATTACATACATTACATTACATCCATTAAATTACATTACATACATTACATTACATACATTGCATTACTTACATTACATTTCTCACATTACATTACATACATTACATTACATTACATTACATTACATACATTACATTACATACATTACATTACATACATTATATTACATATTTTACATTACATCCATTACATCACTTCAATTATATTACATACATTACTTTACAGGAATACATTTTAGTAAAAAGCTGTCGCCTCTGGCTTGGCTCATGTGGTTTTTGAGATTTATGTAACGCCGATTTAAAAAAAAAATCTTTTGGATACAATACGACAAATGAATTCTTTCCTTCAGGGGTTACGGCAGCTCGGGATTGCAAACCTAGGCATGCGAGCAATATAACGTTGTTAGTCTCTTTATTGTAGCGACGAAGCCGGAATTCCCGTAACTCTTTTTTTTCTTGGCTCATTTACTGGGAAAAAATAGTTGGGTATGTTTTGCTTTCTAGTCCCGAATTGTTTATATATATAAAATGGATGCTTGGAAAAAGCTATTGCTATTTATACTAGATAATAATTCATTAAATCATTTCTAATAATAAACTGCTGGCACGTTTCTTGCAAATAGGGCATGGCACCTCGATGGCAATGTGAATTCGGCAACGTTTATTTTTTTATTAAGGAATGCCATTGTGCGCGTGAACTTAAAAATAATAGTTGCACGGAAATGTATGTTTCGCTTCACTGTGTTTTGTTTTCATGAACTGGCTAATGCTAATATTAAAATATCACAAATCCGAGTGCAGTGTACTGTCTATGGATGATGAATAAACAATACAATACAATATGTACAAGGCAGATGATATGTATTTTTTTAAATTGTAAACATTAATTCATCGGAGAAATTTATCAAAAAATCGTGGCATATGTGGTAGACTGACACCATAGAAAACCGTGACATTCTAACTATGGAATCCTACTCATGTAAACGTTATTTCTATTTTTTCTATTACAAAGTACCCATACTCTCCAGTCATTATTTTAAATAAATATAATAACTGGGATCCGCTTTTGATTATTATTGCAAAATAATAATAATAAATAATATACAAAATAAGTGAAATAATATTATAAGAAATACATAGAATACTAACCTGGGACGAATCGTTTGCGGTCGCTACGAACTACAGAAATATTCGAGCGATTCTCGCTTGCCTGCCTGCATCTAAAATCGGAGCCCAATAACGATATCGAAATTTTCAAATTATTCGGCCAACATTTTTGGAACAACGCCCCTCGAATCGACACGATTGCCTCCCGTGCATATGCCATATTGCGCATTCTTATTTCGTCAATATACATTTTTTTATCTAAGTCGAGGTTTTCGTTATTTGTTATTGTCTGCGAGTGGCAGACAATACGACAACACAATATCAGTAGAATTACTCATGTAACAAACACGAGAAGTTTTCACATTTGTTGCTGTATATTCTCGTCCGTGTAAAAAAAAGTTATGAGCAATAATTTTAAGCACTACGGAATTATGTGAACGCAGCAGACCCAACTAGATACCAACGCTCACCTGACACATCGGCACATAAGTATATTTTAGGGTCTTATTGGGTTTAACAAATTTGGTAACGCACCTGCCAGGGTCTTAATTATTTTTCTCTAATTGACATAGTTGTAATATGTGGTATTTAAATTGTATTCTTACAAAGTTCGAAAAATACGACAGGTGTCGTGGGATTTCCTACAGGAACGAAGTTCCTTTCGCTATATTCTGCATTACCTGAAGGCGCACTTTTAAGTTGGACGGAATAACATTTCAGGAGCGCCAGTCGTCAAGTTCAACACGAGATAACGCTTAAAGCGTTAGACGCCTATTTTAATTAAATGGGCGCACACTGTTGCAGAGCGCTTCATTTGCATTTCGTTCCCAATGCATTTTTTTTTCATTACGGCCGAAAGGTGAAAACTAATATCTGTCATCAGTATCACGTAGAAAAGAAAACCGGCCAAGTGCGAGTCGGACTCGCACACGAAGGGTTCCGTACCATCGTAAAAAAATGTATACAATAAATCACGTTTTTTGTATGGGGACCCCCTTTAATTTTAATTATTTCTAAATCTTACCTATTTGTTGTTATAGCGGCAAAATAAATACACACTCTGTGAAAAATTCAGCTGTCTATCTGTTACGGTTACTGAGATACAGCCCTGTGACAGACGGACAGACGGACGGACGGACGGACGGACGGACGGACGGACGGACGGACATCGGAGGCTTAGTAATAGGGTTCCGTTTTCACCCTTTGGGTACGGAACCCTAAAATGCGAAGAAAGAGACGGGTAACGGTGTTCTCCTTTCGGCCGTAAAGTAAAATGGATTGACAGCAAAAGTGTCGCTCGATCACTTTTCCTTGTGTAGCTCCCGTCCGCCAAACGCGCGTTCAGTGAGGGTCCGACCTTCCAGGGAGCAACTCTACGTATTGACGAGCATATAGGGATACTTGGGGTCGACCTGACGCATAACCTTAAATTCGGACGCCATATCGAGGATAAAGCCGAGCTCGCCTCGAAAGAGCTGGGAGTTCTTGACAGGGTGCGTTAGTATTTCACGCCTGACCAAAAACTGCTCCTTTATAAGACGCTGATAAGGTCTTGCGTGGAGTACTGCTCGCATTTGTGGGACGGCTCAGCTCAGTACCTGCTTGGCTTCCTGGACTCGATACAGCGTCGGGCCGTTCGTCTCGTGGACGACCCCGAAGTGTCCCTGAATTTAGAGCCCCTTCAACTCAGAAGGGATGTAGGGTGTCTCTCTGTATTCTATCGTCTTTACCATGGAGAATGCTCGTCGGAGCTGCATAACACTGTACCTCCGTCCCCTTTCTACCTTCGTTCAACGCGGAACAGAGAGAAAATGCACTTATTTACAGACGACATTCCAAAAATAAGAACCCACCGATGTTCTAGGTCCTTCATCTATAAGGTCGGAAAACTATGGAATGAACTCCTTTCCGAGATATTTCCCCCAAAGTACAACCTGGGGTCCTTCAAACGTGGTGTGAAGAAGCACCTGGCCAGCCGGCATGGTTTTCGCAGCCCCCCTGTAAGTTAGAAATCTCATGGGCGTCGTCGGGCACCTTAAGGTGGCCCAACCCGGCGGGCCTAACTCATTCGCGGGCACGGTACAAAACCGTGCTGTTGCGCTCTGGGACCTTCTCTGTTTCAAAGAATAAGACAAGCTCCGTGATGAGGAAGATGCAACATGTCCACAAAAAAGACAATGTGCATAGTGTATGATTTGGTAAGATTTACAAAAAAATTAATTTCAAAACGACTTATAGCTAAAAGTAAAAGTAAAGCTGTAGTAAAAAATCTAACAAAAACCAAATAGATCATAAATCTTGATTAAATAAGCTATGTCTAATGACTAATCTTTTTACGATGTTCTTACTTTATCATTGCGTAATCCACCTCCAAATTTATTGTATAAAACGCGCGAAAATTTCGAACTTTCGGACCTTATAACTTAGAAACCAAACACAATTTTACAATGCCAATGGTCATCAGACATCTAGTTCGATCAAATAAAGCTATTGTGAGCAAAATTTTGGATCTCTGACAAGAAATATGGGCGTGATCTTCTTTCCCCTTTTGTATGGGGAGATGAGCGGGAAGGGCCACCTTAAGAGGTCCTGGCGTACGCCATATGCCGCGCTTTACATAAAAAAATACATATGTTTTTAAATGATTGCAAAAAATAATTAAATTTTGAATAATGAACAAGGAGTAGATTTATACGCGAGCATGCACGATTTTTCCCTTCTCCCGGCAATACATTTCTACCGCCGCACATCCGCTGCTATATTCTGGCTGCTTAGTCCTCGAAAGAATTTCCAAGGCAGGCAAAATGTTTTATTTCCTAGTAGCTATTCCGCTGCAAATGGATAAAAAATGCAGGGGAACCCGTAGGCGATGAAAATTCGACGTACGACTAAATATAAGGACTTTTTTTCTATGGGAGGACCTCTTATTATCGATTAAATACACGTCAAGGACTATAAAATAATGTTCACGTTGGTATTATAGCTGAATTAGAAAAACCGGCCAAGTGCGAGTCGGACTCGCACACGAAGGGTTCCGTACCATCGTAGAAAAAAAAACAAAAAAATCACGTTTTTTGCATTGGAGCCCCCTTTAATTTTAATTATTTTTTAATCTTACCTATTTGTTGTTATAGCGGCAAAATAAATACACACTCTGTGAAAATTTCAGCTGTCTACCTGTTACGGTTACTGAGATACAGCCCTGTGACAGACGGACAGACGGACGGACGGACGGACGAACGGTCGGACGGACGGACGGACGGACGGACAGCGGAGGCTTAGTAATAGGGTTCCGTTTTCACCCTTTGGGTACGGAACCCTAAAAATCCAAATGGGGTTTTTGATAATTATTATTTATTTATTGTTGCCGTTGCGCCTTGATCTTGTCATATTACGTATTTCTGAAAACCGAAACACAGTCACGCAAAACGACATTGCCGATTTTACTATGGGCCAGAAAAAGCACTACTACTTAAACGATATGGTTTACTTTACTTTCACAGCAGGAATAACCCGTCAGACACTTTTAAAAATGCATATTTGAGGTTGGTCTTGTGAAATGTTACTTATTTTTGTGTCTTTGTTCACACGGAAAGGCAAGGACTTTCAGCATAGAACCATAAATATCTTTTTTGAATTTATTATGAAAAAGGCATTTAAGTTAAATTATAATTAAAATAGTAGTGACGAATAAATTACAAACGTGTATGTTTGTAGAGGAAGCGAAATCAGTATGCTATGATCGAACAGTATGGTCGTAAACCTAAAATAAATTGATCTGGCTGATAGCCTTTTCCGATCTGAAGGAAAATATTAAAGCTATGGCAGCGCCAGTCGGTTCTCTGTAAACTATTGAAGACGTACTGACCGATCTTTACCTTGATACATACACACAATCTGTCATGATGACGCCATGTCGCCATGGAGCTGCCAGATATTGGTTTTGAAAATAGACCAAAACTAAATCTGAAGTATAATTTTATTTGTAACATAATTCATTTTACTATATACGGAGTGTATTTAGTTTAGATTTGTATTGCAGATTAACGACTGTGACATGAATCATTTAGCTGAAATCGCAAGATAGGATTAAAATGTCGTTACCTATTACAGCGAAAATACGCAACATCTGACAACACTGAGAACAACATGTTGTGAACTTTTTTAAAAATAATAATCCTTGTCCGCTGGGACTTTCATTAATTAGTAATTGAAAAACATTATTGTTAATTTTAATTTTCAATCACATGTTTGCCTATTGGAATCGGTCTTTGTGAATGTACTCTTTAATTGGATTTTGATTTCGGCATTGTCCTTTACAGTTAACAAAACCAAGGCACTAAAAACACTTGATCATTTTTGGTCCCTTGTAATATTAAAAAAAAAGCATATGTGCAACTAACTTTCAATAATATAAAATAAAAATTCGCAAGAATACATAATATTGATGAATGAAAGATCTTAGAAGCAGCACAAAGCAAAGTTATTTCTAGAATAGAAGTACATGTATCTAGATATGATGGTTGAGCGCAAATAATTTTATTCCTTATTCAATATTCCAGTCAGCCTGATATCGTCTACGGAAAGTGGAATAACGTTTTAGATGAATACGGACAGCAAAAAAGACAAATTTATTAAATCAGAAAAATGGAAATGATTGAAAAAACATTGTTCAAAAAATTTGTATTTTTGTATTATAATGCGATAGTATCAACCGATTCCATATTGAACAAAACCGACCTTCAGTTTGACTTGGATGCCGAAGAATGGAAAATGTCGCATCAGAAAAGTCGCAAACTCAGAAAAAGCCAGAGCTCCTATTGTCTTTTCCCAACCCAATATGCTCACGACTTCGAACTACACCGCAACAAATTTGTCGGAGTGAGTACGCCTCTAAACAAGTATATTTACTTGATCTGCATTTGTTCACCAGATTGTATCCGGCACGTATTTTTCCGATAATGATCCGATTGTGACTACCAATCTACCCGTGCTGACGGTACAGTTAACGCCAGTCTTGCTTGTTGCGTGCATATTCCGAGTTTCACAGCATTTGTTATTGAAATACATTTATTCTTATTTCTTTCAGCGGTGAGCCCACTGTATATATCACAACGGGTCACATGTGACACTTTACGTGAGTGAAAAGAGGACGTTTGCATATGAAACGGATATAAAAATAAGTTTTGTGGAGTATAAAAATCCGTTTTTTTCTCAAAGATAACTACGATTTTCTAGATATACCCGTGTTGAGTGCACTAATGTCGGAAAAATAACCTTAACCTATTTTCTTCTAGTATCGTGAAATAAAAAATAATACATATGTATGTATTTATTAAAAATAAAAATGTGTTAAGGTCCTTAATTACACATTAAATATGGGTGCCATGAACCTTTATGGATGCAACTGCAGATATAACAATGACTTACAAGATTTAAAAAAAACTTAATAACCTAATCTAATTCATATGTAGGGTGATTCGGAGACGATTAGACACAAAGGCTTTTTTTGTTATAGTACAAATCATGCGGAAATACATATTAGCAGCGAGGTAACAAAGGTTATTCGATACAGACCCAAACGCAATTTCGTCTCAACCAACGGGTTATTACTTTCACAGATACGAGAATCGATGGTAACACCCTTTTGCAATTTTTGTTTTTGAGTTAACAAGGATTTTTCGGATTGGCTAAGCAACTGCGAAATCGGTAGCCTGCTCGGGAAACCGTTTCGTTAATTCTGAATTTAAATGCATGAGATCGAATTGGTTGGAGTGAGCGAGCGAATTCAAGATGGCCGCGCTCTCGGGCGCAGAGCAGGGTTGCGGGTAGCCCTTCAATAGTGGATCCGGTGAAGCCATTTTGAATGTAATTTAAACATCTTTCGCACACCGAATGTTTACGACGAATTGAATGTTTTAGAAAAGGAAGAGCCGAATCGCCTTATTTTTCTTACAATGAGCACACCAGAGTAGCCAAATATTGATACCTTATCTAATAATAAATCGTAGTTTAAAATCTGTTCACGTCTTATGCATTAAGGTGGCCCAACCCGCTCATCTCCCCATACAAAAGGGGAAAGAAGATCACGCCCATATTTCTTGACATAGATCCAAAATTTTGATCAAAATAGCTTTATTTGATCGAACTAGATGTCTGATAACCATTGGCATTGTAAAATTGTGTTTGGTTTCTAAGTTATAAGGTCCGAAAGTTCGAATTTTTCGCGCGTTTTATACGATAACTTTGGAGGTGGATTACGCAATGATAAAGTAAGAACATCGTAAAAAGATTAGTCATCAGACATAGCTTATTTAATCAAGATTTATGATCTTTTTGGTTTTTGTTAGATTTTTGACTACAGCGGTCGTGGTTTACTTTTAGCTATAAGTTGTTTTGAAATTAAAATTTTCGGAAATCTTACCAAATCAAAATTTATGCACATTGTCTTTTTTGTGGACATGTTGCATCTTCCTCATCACGGAGCCTGTCTTATTCTTTGAAACAGAGAAGGTCCCAGAGCGCAACAGCATGGTTTTGTACCGTGCCCGCGAATGAGTTAGGCCCGCCGGGTTGGGCCGCCTTAAGGCCCTGGTACTAGCCAAATCGCAAAGTTAGACGAGGCACCCCAAGTTAACTAACTAAGTCTGACGATTATAAGTGTCATTCTTACAATATATGATTCCTTGTCTAGGAATCAACCTATTTTCGTTAATGTATGTTTCCTTTTTATATTCAATTTTTATTTTCCAAAAACACACGTATATACATAATTAACTAAAAAAAAACAATATGTTATAATACATTTTACAAAAAACTACCAGTAGTTAATAAAATTATACGTTGCAGCCTACAGAAAAACTAAATTCTGTGTAGTAGGCCGCATTAGGTATAGCACATAAAAGTACATTAAAAAGTAATGGTGTGGTAAAAATACATTGCGGAAACGGTGTCCATTTCCGAACTTTTTTGACTAAATGTAGAAATCTAAAAGCAAATGGAACTTTTTGGTTATGCATATATGCTGTTTTTGCTTATATCTAGAAATCGAATTACTTTCAGATTTCTAATGAGAAAAATCAACTTTTTTATTTTTATTATTATTTAAATAAATGATGTAATCAAAAAATAATAACAATCCATTATCAGTCTGGAGTTCTATTTGGATTTGCTGAAGCGTTTCACTACATATTATTACATTTGTTAAAAAGTGCATTTGTATGGCGCGAGTAGTTGGCTAGTCCTAGCGCCTTAAACATTTACTATTTTTCATAAGCAAATGAAGAGTGGCTCGTAGCGCAGGGGCTCGGTGAATAGCTGTCAATGCCAGAGGTCATGGGTTCGATACCCGCCCCGTTCATTCACCACTTTATTTTTCGTTCTGAGTTGGATCAGTGCATTTGGTCACGAATGCGAGCTGTAGGGTTAATTCCGACCGTGTTGGTACCATCGCATTGGATGAAAAGATGGTCGAAGCTGCAATGAAAAATTGTTTGTGCTTTCCATCCAGCTCAATGTATCTGTGCTCATAAAGAGAAGGTAGTGGCATTGACGCTAATTCCTTCGGGATTGCAGTGTGTTGAGCTGAACATCATGGCGGTGGATGCTATCCAGTTCAATCACATAAAAAATATACCTAATTTTACTAAATTATATTCAGTAATAAAGATATATTACAACATTCTATTTCGTGTTGATACAATCGTAAATAAAAAAAATACCCAGGGTAAGAGCTGGAATTATAGTTCTTTTTACAAAATAAAACATTAACCATTTAATAATATTCTGACATGTCACACGTGTTATTTTCACTGAACGGAGTTATTCAATCGGTTACAATAACTGTTTAATATTAACTATTTTGGCTCATTTATACATACTTACCGCTAAACATTAATAGTAATGAGACATAATTTATTACAAATTACAGAATTTCAACAGTTGCACTTCATTTTATTCAGTGTACGTTACATCTGAAACCAGATGTCAAAGGTCAAAACCTTGCAAATGACCCGAATTACATACAAACAAAGTGTGTCGGCCGATGTGCCGAACGACCTGTATAACAAACGTATTCCTAATTATACAACCGAGAGCAAAACGATAAAGTCATTAAAAGACAACGAAGGATACGCGTGCAGATGTACGCTCCGAATGTATCATTAACTATATCAAAAATAGAACAGAAGGCCCGAAACTGTGGCGTCATGTCACAAAAAACATCCCTCACTGTTTGCCGCCACCCTTCGGGTACAAAAACGGGGCTGTTCTAATTGTTTGCTCATTTTATGTCACCCTTGGGCTCTGATGCTGCGCGCGAAGGGCAATAGTGGTCACACGAGTCGATAGTAACGATTTTTTTATAAAGCGATTTTTCGAAAGCGAGTTTTTTTTATTATTTTTCTTTATTATTATTCAAAGGACACGTGTTACAAAAACATAGCGTTCGTGTAAACTCTATAAATAGCGAACACAGCATGCGTAATAATTACAGAATATTAACTTAAGGCTGTTCCGACCCATATAAAGTTGTTTGCACACATAACGCAAAAAGTATTTCACTTTAAGCCACTAATTAATAATAAAAGTTTAATAGAGTCATATTTCATGCAGCGAAAACAATTTCACAATTTCAGGATTATTGGTTTTGTTACAATTTATTTGAATACGATTTTTATTAAACAGCGCCATCTAACGGTGTAAAACTTCTAATCTGCAATTACAACGAAACCATTAAACCTGAAATTGTGTATATGCTTACGCTGCAACTACTATGGCTACATTTAATATTTTTGACGAATTCGTGCCTTAAAGTGCAATACTTTTTGCGTTTTGTGTAAAAAAACATTGTATGGGTCGGAACATCATTCTATTGAGCATTCTATTAAGAATATTAAACAAAAGAAAAGTTCTCAACCAAAAAGAATATAATTTTTACAAAATTATATCGGCACACTTACTAACTAAATACTTTTATATGTGTTAACTTATAAATAGGTACTGCTAACTTTTTTAATGTTATGCAACAATCTGACAAAACTAGGAAAGACACTGAGTCGTGTTATTGCAGTCCACAAAAATACTTTTTGTATAAATGATGTATTTATATATTGCCTTCGTATCGTTTATTTACCATTTAAAAAAAATGATTTAGAAATCATATTACCAGCGACGGACTTTTTTCATATTTTTGTGAAACAAAATGATAAAAACATATTTTATGATCTTGTTTTATCTAATATCATTATGTAAGCCTTTATAGCAAACATTTATCATTATTTATAACTTTTAAGTTTGTAATTTTTCTTTTCAGTGCCACCCACTGCAGGACTTAGGCCTCTCTCAACATTGTAGGTTTAAAGGTTGTGGTCATTTTCTCCCAGGCTGACCAACCCTATCTGGGTGTAGATCAGATACTTCTAGCCTCCTACCACTTTGTGTCTATTGGTTCACTTCAATATCAAGTGCTAGGAATTTCGTGTATATTCCTAACTCGTAGATAGATATTAAACCATAAATTAAGCAAATGTACGGACTCTTTTCAGAAAAGCACAAGACGGGGCCAAAAGTAATTCGCATAAGAAAAACTAACGATGTAAACATTTAGGTCCACTTAATAGATGGTACGGCCAAGTCGTGAAGGTGAATATGAAAAATTGTCCGTGTTTTCCACCCATTTCAATGTAGCCGCCGTCATGTAAAGAGAAAATCCTGCCATGGCTCTTAATTATTTCGGTAATGCGGTGTGTTGGGCTACGGTCACGACAATAATTGTGATATAAGACATCCATACCTAGTTCCATAAACAAAAACTATCGATAAAGACCTACATATTTATCACTTTTGCCATCGGACCACTACAATCGCGAACATAACACATGTGCCAACCCGTCAAAACTATTAACGCCCCTCCCTTTGTATATAAATCGCTATCGTAATATGGAGCACCCTTAAGTTCAAACGTTATGAAAAGAATCGATTTACTTGCGAACAATAGCCTCAGTACTTAATGCGTTCCATACTCCAAAATTTCAGATTTAAGAGTTTGTATTGTTTCTGTTATATTAGTAAAACTAAATTATAATGAGTTTTATTAGAACAAATTTAAAGTTCCAATTTTATGAATTGCAGAAAGTAATAAGTATCACTATTTACCACCGTACACGTGGTCATTTTTTATTGCCGCTGCGACCATCGTTCATTCAATGCGATGGTACCAAACTGGACGGGATTAGCCTAGCGAGTAAGGAAGGGGACCTACATTTTTACGTGTAACCCGAATCACGAAAATACTCAACGGTTGATTATAGTGACCCATCCAGACCCCAACCGCGCTCAGAGGTGCTTCACCCAGCTTATCGAATCGCAAGGCGTTGCGCCAACTGGGTTACGAGGTGTGAAGAAGCACCTGGCCGGCCGGCATGGCTTTCGCAGCCCCGCCGAAAGTTCGGATGCCCATGGGCGTCGTCGGGCATCTACAGTTTTACGTGGAATGCGACCCACGGCCAGCCTCAACGGTTGAAATTGGTCACCCATCCAGAATGGGAAGGCGTCGCGCAACTGGACTAACGACACTGACACATATCGATACGAACGTGGTAGATATCGTTTTATTTTATTATATGTGCTTTGTTATGCATTAAATACAAAATATATATATTTCCAAGTTGTTTAAGTTACTTTATGCTTCAAATAAGGTTTTCTTCATTGGAATTCTTCCTTCTTTTAAACTCCTCAAAATTTTAAGTGCCGTAATGAAATACACTCATTTTAGACCGGGATAGATACGGTTTGAGAAGCACATCAAATCCGAAATGAATTTTTTTTTCTCAGAAATATATCATTTCATGTTCATATGCTTACATTGAGTTTGCAACATTTAACGGGGCCCGGAAGATAGAAAAAAAATTAAAATGTATAAAAAAATATATATCTCCTAAACAAATATTTAGAAACGGTATTAAAAAAATGTATATGTTAATTCTTTTAAGGCGCAATGTAACTGTGAATTTGCAACAATTTTGTAATTACGGTAATGTATTTAAAAAAATGTTTTTACTAAAAAAAATCTATGCCGCGAACCTAACTTGCTATTGCTATATTTCTTACTAGAATATTTAAAACTATACAACGAACGATTTTATACGTATTTCGAATTTTTTGTTTAGCTTTTGCGTGAATGTAAAAATTATAAATGAAAAACAATGTGCTTCTAATATTTGCAACATTTTACAAATTTCACAGAATATAGAGTTTGCGGTCAGTTTCCAATTTCAGAAAATAAAATAGAATTTTCATTATTTGCTTTGCAGATATTATGAAAATAGTACAAAAAAATATATTTACACAGTTCCGTGTCACGTTATTTTCCGAAGAAAATAACGTTCATGTAAACATCAAATAATAACAAGATAATTCTATTCATATTTTAACAAGTCAATTAATGAACGCATCCTTCTATTAAATTATCTCGTCATAAAATGTAACAATCCGGAAATCAACTTTTCGAACGCATCCAAAACATGTCTGTCGTCATGGAAACGACACTTGGTGTCTCGCTCTGACTGTAAGGTCAGAGCGAGACAACAATTCCTGTCAATTGGCGAGGAGTTAACTGTCAAAGCGAATGAAAAACGCATTATTGCGACGTCTGATTGACGAAAAATGTCGCGGGTCTCTTTGTTTTTGGTCTGCTTGCCGTTTAACGGGTTACAGTTAGTTACCTGTCAGTTAACTAACTGACAGATAGTTAACCAACAGATAAGTAACTGGCAGACAGGTAGAAATGAGCTCCAGGGTCGTGGGTAGGTGAACGTGATTCGTGCCCCTATGTCATATTCAGATGTATGCCATCAATCAAACACAGTTGTAGGTACAATAAGAAGTTTATATTCTCTTAGATAATTACATCACACAGATGACAATTTGGAGGTTACTTCGCTGATATAAAATATAATGTTTTACATATGACATGGTTTTACAGTGTGATTAGAGATCTAGGGAACTAACAAGGTCTGGATGCTCGGTGGTACTTAGCTTTGATTAATGTTGGTGTGCTGTTTCCCCCCCCGGATTTCTACTCTTGTTGGTTCAGCTCCAAGAAGCCGGTGAGGCCGTCAACTTGCCGATGTGAAGATGCAGCGAGAGAAGCTCGCATGTGCCTGTGATGTGGTTTCTTGGACGAAGTTATGGTGTGAAGATCAAGTGCTATATTTCTCTTGATGTTAGGGTACTATGTGGAATGTTGTTCATTCAACGTCGCATTCGTAGAATGCGTTTTGATGTTCATTATATCCATCGGATAAAAGAAGTGAGGCGTAGGTTAAAGTTGATTACAAAGATGGGTCAAAGATAGGTAAAAAGGTATGTAAAAAAAAAAGGTATTTAGGTGTATATAAGGAAAGGCCGCCATCCTGTCGACCGCAAGTTGATTTGTTGTTATTGATACCGCATCCTTTCCTGACCGCCTCGATTTGCGAACTTTTAATGCATCGCGTGTTTTAGCTTTTGGTTCAGCGCTGCAAAGCGCGAAGTGAATGATTACCGCGACTATGTGTAATTTGCTTTTCAAGCCATCTCTCGTGGGCAAACGTCGCAATAATGCGTTTTTCATTCGCTTTGACAGTTAACTCCTCGCCAATTGACAGGAATTCAGACTGTAAGGTGTCTCGCTCTGACTGTAAGGTCAGAGCGAGACACCAAGTGTCGTTTCCATGACGACAGACATGTTTTGGATGCGTTCGAAAAGTTGATTTCCGGATTGTTACATTTTATGACGAGATAATTTAATAGAAGGATGCGTTCATTAATTGACTTGTTAAAATATGAATAGAATTATCTTGTTATTATTTGATGTTTACATGAACGTTATTTTCTTCGGAAAATAACGTGACATCCGTAAATAAGAAATTGTTGCAAATTCACAGTAATATTACACCTAAAATTAGCTAACATATAACATTTTTAAATACAATTTCTAAATATTTGTTTAGGAGATATCATTTTTTAAACATATTTCATATTTTATTTCTATCTTCCGGACCCCCCAAAATGTTGCAAACTTAATGTACACACGTCCACATGAAATACTACGTTTATGAGAAAAAAAAATCATGCACCACTGTTTTTCTCTTTGCGAGTTCGATAAGTGCATTTCGTCACGAATGCGAGCAGCTCCATATTTCGGAATCCATGTAAAACTGTAAGTCCAACCGAGTTGGTACCATCGCATTGGATGAAAGATGGTCGAAGCGGCAATGAACAATTTTCCGTTTTTTCCATCCAGTTCATTGTAGCCGTGCTCATACGGCTACAATGAACTGGATACATTGAACATCATTTAAGTTAATTTAATTAGTATAATTATTATTTTTTTTTTTGGACAACTTTAAAGGCTTTTTCTTTTTATTGTATTGTACTGATGTTATCAATTGATATGTATGAAACACTTAACATGACGTATTCTATAGCATTAAGTGCTTACAATGTAATATTGTATCCTTAAAAAAATGCTCCACTGAATAAAGAATTTGAAATATGAAATAATATGAAACATAAAGGGTAGGTTCTGGCATGGCACCTAATTCCTTCGGGAATGTGGTGTATTGGGCTAATATTATAACGGTAGTTGTGTGGTATTAGCCATCCATGTCAGGTCGCATAAAAAAAACAAACAAACAAAAATACAGACGAATTGATAAAATCTTATTTTTCTGAAGTCGGTTAAAAATAAAGGGTCTTTCACTTACTTCTATCGTTGCAGACTGCATTCAGAATTATTCACAAGAATACCGGTTATGTAGTTGTGCACTTTCAGCTGCAACTTTTATATATAACAAGCGAACGGATTTCAGGAACACTTTTATTCCTGTCCTCGCTGAAAACCTGTAATGGCCGGCAGTGCGAGTGGCAGAACAAAAGTTGCGCCGTAAACAAGGAAAAGTTACGCGCGGATTTTCCTGAAGAATCACCGGCTCGGAAAAAATAGTTAAGACTGCATCGAAGTTGATGCCGATGGCTGGAAGCTGAGTTAGGAGTATAGTTTTAGAAGTCGATTTGTTTCAATCCTTTCCATCCAACAATCAACAACAACTATTGTGGAGGGATAAACCATTGATTAACACAGATCTGCGTAGAGTCTGGTATGTCAGCCTCGGTAGCTCAGTGTGCGACGCCTTGCGAATCGATAAACTGAGGTAGCACCTTGTAGGTAGCACTTCGAGCGGCTCGTAGCCTAGTGGAGCGGGGACTGGCCTAGCGTACCAGAGGCCTGGGTTCAATACCGACATGCACCACTGTCTTTCTCTTTCCGAGTTAGATAAGTGCATTTCGTCACGAATGCGAGCTGCTCCATGGTTCGGAATCCATGTAAAACTGTAGGTCCCCTTCCCCTACTAGGTGGTAGGGTATAAGCCCGCCCGGGTTGGTACCATCGCATTGGATTAAAAGATGGTCGAAGCGGCAATGAAAAATTGTCCGTGTTTTCCATCCAGCTCAATGTAGCCGTGCTCATAAAGGGAAGGTCCTGGCATGGCACCTAATTCCTTCGGGAATGTGGTGTATTGGGCTAATAACATAACGGTAGTTGTGTGGTATTAGCCATCCATGTCAGGTCGCATAAAAAAAAGTTATATATGTTTCTATTGTGGAGGGATTGATTAACACACATATGGCAAGAGCAGATCACCTCCTAGCTCAGGGGCGTAGGTGTCACGGGTTCTATCCCCGCTCCGTTCATGCATCATTTTCTTTCTGTCTTTTACTGGATAAGTGAATTTCGTCACGAATGCAAATGCGCCATGGTTCGGAATATATGTAAACATGTTGATTCCCTGCCCCTACTAGGTGATAGGATTAGGATAGGTTAGTCCCGTCGCATTGGATCAAACGATGGCCAAGCCGGCAATAATTTTATTTCCTGTTTTCCATCCAGTTTAATATAGTCATGCTCGTTAAGGTAAGGTAAGGCACCAAATTTCTCCAGGAATTAGGAGTGTTCCGCTCATATTATGACGGTCCATGTCCAGTAACTTACATAGACAAGCGATACTGGAGAAATGTTTGTCGTTTGAGACACCAAACAAAGCTATTACAAATATTGAATTATGTTATTGGAATAAAACCACAGGTAAACGTTAGATGTGAATTATCACAAACTCTTAAAAAAACATCGTCTTGGTCTTTCAAAAACACAGACACTTAATAGATTCTTGGATAAAATTAATATCATTTTTATTTCTACGGTTGGTTTCGGTACCATCGCTTTGAGTGAAAGATGGTCAAAGCGGCCATTAAAAAATTTGGGGCTTGTTCCATCCAGTTCAATCTAGCTAGGGTCATAGCATATCACCCAATTTTTGACCCAATATCTTCGGGAATGTGGTGAGACTAATATCATGACGAGAGGCATCTATATTATGTTTCATAAAAGCAAAATCACATGTGAAAAATAGTTTTGATGAATTTTGAAGAATGCAAAATGTGTGAATTTTACCTGAAAGTATTTCACTATTACACCGTAAAGCGAAGGAATTTATGTGAACATTTATTGAAACATCAAACTATGTAATTAATTGTGTGTTAATTTGAGTAAAACTTGAATTCGGTGTTCGCGCTAACTTTCTGACAAACTTACTTATGAGTTCATCAGCGAAAATTACGCAGTTCGGAATATTCCATCGTTGAAGTTATAACGAACATTTAGGAAATCATTGTTTCATTTAGATTACATTATAATAATATTTCAGGTGATTTTGTTTAGTAAGAGCTGGTAAAGGGCCGCTTTCAGAAGCGATGTTATAACATTATTTATAAATATAGAAACATTATCTGCCTTAAAAAATACTGACCGATACTTTAAGGCGGCCCAACCCGGCGGGACTAACTCGTTCGCGGGCACTGTACAAAACCGTGCTGTTGCGCTCTGGGACGTTCTCTGTTTCTCCGTGATGAGGAAGATGCAACATGTCCACAAAAAAGACAACGTACTATGCACGTTGGTATGATTTGGTAAGATTTACGAAAATTTTTATTTCAAAACGAGTTATAGCTAAAAGTAAACCACGACCGCTGTAGTCAAAAATCGAACAAAATCCAAATAGATAATAAATCTTGATCAAATAAGCTATGCCTGATGACTAATCTTTTTAAAAAACCACCAAAGTTATTGTATAAAACGCGCGAAAAATTCGAACTTTCGGACCTTATAACTTAGAAACCAAACACAATTTTGCAATGCCAACGGTCATCAGACATCTAGTTCGATCAAATAAAGCTCTTTTAAGCAAAATTTGGGAACTCTGATAAGAAATTTGGGCGTGATCTTCTTTCCCCGTTTGTATGCGGAGTTGAGCGGGTTGGGCCACCTTAAAGTAAATAACTTTAAAAAAAGATATTATAAGATTTTTTGAAAGAGTAATTACTTCAAAACAGAAAAGTGGTTGAAACGCAGACAATAAAGTTTATCATAAAATTATTTTACTGTATATAGCTCATTTTAATTGACCGATCGAAGTGAAATTAAAGCCTCTTCGTATGTCCGGAAAAATCCTTTCGTATGTCCGGATTCAATCAATGTTTTATTGTTCAAAGCAGATGCAAAATAATTGTTCCCATTTTGAATATGTTATGTGAATGGCTAACATTTTACACACTGCTATGATATTAGTCTAGTAGATTAGCTTGAAACAACGTGTCCAGCCAGACCATTTATATTCTATTGAGCGTGCACCGCAGAACATTTTCATGATCACTTCGGCCACGTTTTATCAAATGCGAAAGTGCAGCCCTAGCAGGCTTGACCCTACAACAGTTGTAATTCTGACAAACATTTAAGTAAGTAAAACTTAATTCTTGGATCATCATCAAAATCGACTAATATCCACTAGGACTCGCTCAGAGTATCATATCCAAAATTCAGAAAGAAAAGGAAATGATGTCACACCGAAGTATGTTTATTTCGCAATGAGATATGAGGTAAATGATCACGTTAGCGTTTAGTGGAGAGGCGGCCTAATGGTTTCAGCTCACCGCACACCGACTCATGGCTTCTCATTACGCCGCCGGTAAGAGCTCTCTGCGAACCTCATTACGGCCGGACCACTGCGTGACGCCGAACTGATTTTGCAGAGCAGAGAGGGCAATTTTTTGGACCTTCCTTTGTCCTACGAGTGTGCATTCGAACGAAAAGTGGGGTCGGTTCGGGAAAATTAAGGGCGGTATGGATTTCTTTCTTTGGAAATATCTTATCTATTCTCTCTTGTGGAAGGGTATAATAGCGTCACAAGTGTATGATGAGCTAACATATACGAGTATGTTTTCGCATTACTTCGCTTAGCGGCTTGTAATGTAGTTTCTTCTTGGATAAGCGGATAAAATGTTTATAATAGAAAATAAGATAATAAAACACATTATGGAAATCGTGTACATCATCGTTTAAAAGTTGGCTTTTACGGTTCATAAATGCAATGGAATCAAGGATTTTTCGCATAAAATTTAACACATTGCCCAAAAATAAATTTCGTGTATCATTTATAGTTTACATATCATCTGTTCTTATTTAGTTGGACTCCAAAATCTAATACCGGCCAAGGGCGAGTTGGACTGGCACACGAAGGGTTCCGTACCATTTTACAAGATTTAACACCAAACAATAATGTTTTTTGTATGGGGATCCCTTTACTTTTTTATATTCCTAATGTAACCTATTTTTTGTTAAAGCGGCAAAATAAATACCCGCTATTTTTAAATTTCAGCTGCCCACCTATAACGGCTCATGAGATACAGCCCTGTGATAGACGGACGGACGGACGGACGAACGGACGGACGGACAAGCTGGAACCCTCACAAGACTAACTTAAAAAAAATTAGCTTAAATTGGTTACGTAGTACTTTTTTTTATGCGACCTGACATGGATGGCCAATACCACACAACTACCGTTATGATATTAGCCTGTAGCTACCTAGCGCCCTCTACTGAGAGCTGCTAGTTTCACATGCCACACATCAACAAAAACACATGCACAGAAGTTAGTTAACATAGCGGGCGCTAGATGGCGCTACCCGCTAGACATGAAGTCTATATCGCACTAACGAAGTTTCCCAGCGAGTTAACACATATACAACATTCAAATCACGACAAGGGGAGAGCAGCTGCGCAGCCGTGGGTCTCAAGACCTGACCCACCTTTTCATCTCTCCACAGTGGTGACCCCGACGTGATTTTACAACAACAACCACGCCTCCTCTAGTCAAAACAAAGGTATACTTCAGCAGCCACGACAATTGCTACCGGCCTCCCACCAGCGGGTCTCACTGGTAGTAACTCAAGCATGTCGTCATCCAGCATCACTTGCATAATGCACTTATCGAACTCTGAAAGAGAAAGACAGTGGTGCAAGTTGATATTGAACCCGGGCCTCTGGTACGCTAGGCCAGTCCCCGCGCCACTAGGCTACGAGCCGCTCACATGTTAACACACGTTGCTTTTCGATACAACACGCCTTACCACTCTATATCACACTACTAAATAGAGCATATCAAATCAGGCATCAAAACATTTTATAAAAAATGCTTTTCTTACCGTTTTTTTTTTATGTGACTGGACATGGATGGCTAATACCACAAGTTCTGTCATGGTATTAGCCCAACACACCACATAGGAACTAGGTGCCATGCCAGGACCTTCCTTATAATGCACGGCTACATTGAACTGGATGGAAAACACGGACAATATTCATTGCCGCTTCGACCATCGTTCATCCAATGCGATGATACCAACCCGGGCGGGATAAACCCTACCACCTAGTAAGTAAGGAAGGGGACCTACAGTTTAACGTGGAATCCGAACCACGGCCAGCCTCTCTCAACGGTCTAATGGTCACCCATCCAAGACCAGACCGGACCCAGCGTTGCTTAACTTCGGAGAGCGATCGCCGAAGTGTCGCGCCACTGGGCCACTGAGGCTGACGATACACATACATACATACATACATAGTTCCACAATTCAAGAACCGAAAAGCAGGATAAGAAGGATGGTTTATTTCATGTTTTATAGTGGCCGTAAGTCGTGTCCGTGGTTTCCATCCGTTTGATGCAGCCGCGTCATAAAGGAAAGATCCTGGCATCCTATGAATATGTGGTGTGTTGGTCATTTCATTTTTTTCTTCATTTCATTTCATTTCATTTTAGTCAGATGGTTGCATGAAGTAACATACAAATTTTTACACTACACTACTCAGATCACTACACTACTACTACACATCTCAGATCATATAAACATGTCTATTATTATAATTTTTTACTTTCATCATCAGCTGTAAAGAGGCCTTGTCATAAATAGAGAGTCAGATAAAAAAGAATACATTAATGATTAGATTGTCCAATGGAAAGAGATCGACTCATTTGTAGACTAACATTTCAACATCGTCAGCCATAGATAATTGGTCCATAGAAAATTGATAGTAATGATATATAACTAACGTCAAACAAGTGTTGAATATGGATACTAAAATTCAACAGGTGGCGTTGCAATACACATTTGAGAATACATTAAATACAAACGATGATTTAACTTAATTAATAGTCAAAATGTAACGTTTTCATCATGCCTGCCTAGGCAACATTTGGAATTAAGCTTACTTTAATAACGGTGTAACTAGTTCTGGCAGTTACGGGAGATGGCGCTCGTTAGAATGAAGCAGTTTAGTAGGGATCTATTATTTGTCTATGGTTGTGCTATTATCGTAACGATGGGTGTATTATTAGCCATCCATATTCATTTACTTAAAAAAGACCCCTCGTATTTGAAATATTTTAAATTATATTATATGATATTTAAAATATGTTTTCCAGTTGATGGTTCTGCCGCAAACACGCACACTTGCGTGAGTCCACACGCGTCTTGATGGTTTGCGTCTGATGAAGCACTAAAGCTTCCATTTGTACGGAATCACGTGGAATTCGGAGTAATTCGTTGAGTGTACTCAATGACCGAAGATGGATGCGGGTCGATCAGGAATTGAGTAGCGAACTAAGCACGCGTGTACTCACATCGCTACTTCTGTTGCGTTCGTTAAGGATGTTCCGACCCATACAATGTTTTTTTTACACAGAACGCAAACATTATTGCACTTTAGGGCACAAATTCGTCAAAAATATTAAATATAGCCATAGTAGTTGCAGCGAAAACATATTCACAATTACAGGTTTAATGGTTTCGTTGTAATTGCCGATTAGAAGTTTTACACCGTTGGATGGCGCTGTTAAATAAAAATCGTATTTAAATAAATTGTAACAAAACCAATAATCCTGAAATTGTAAAATTGTTTTCGCTGCAAGTGATATGACTATATTAAACTTTTATTATGAATTCGTGGCTTAAAGTGCAATACTTTTTGCGTTATGTGTGCAAAAACTTTATATGGGTCGGAACAGCCTTAACGGGATTTGTTCTTCATATAGGAACATAATTTCGGTTTATAGCGTATTTGTGTTGCTATGAAGCTGTGTTGGTTTGGACAAACGGAACGAATGGATGACAAAACAAATTTACAGAGCAGAAGTGTCGTGCCCGGGCGGTCTAGAAGAACGTACCACGACCAAATCGATGTAATTCTTCGTAAAGGTATGGTACGTAGCACCCGTAATCGTAGAGCATGTACGTAAAGGTGTATGTCTATAGATGAAGCGAAAGAGGTGTGCTGTGATCGTACCGTATGGCGGTACGTTGTAATTTGATTCTTTTTTTAGGGTTCCGTACCCAAAGGGTGAAAACGGAACCCTATTACTAAGCCTCCGCTGTCCGTCCGTCCGTCCGTCCGTCCGTCCGTCCGTCCGTCCGTCCGTCCGTCTGTCTGTCCGTCTGTCACAGGGCTGTATCCCAGTAACCGTAACAGGTAGAAAGCTGAAATTTTCACAGAGTGTGTATTTATTTTGCCGCTATAACAACAAATAGGTAAGATTAAAAAATAATTAAAATTAAAGGGGGCTCCCATACAAAAAACGTGTTTTTTTTGTTTTTTTTTTACGATGGTACGGAACCCTTCGTGTGCGAGTACGACTCGCACTTGGCCGGTTTTTTTAAATTACAAGTTATATTTTTTGGAAACATTTGAACATAATGTGCTACTACAGTTGATTTCGGTTATTTGTTTATTTCACCAAGTTATTCATCAGGAAAAAACTAATGACAGTACAACACGTTTCTGCCTTAGGACTGATGGATGATCTTGTCTGTTCTCTCCACGCTCACCCTAGGGATAGATCCAGAGATTAAACGTGAGCTTTTCATGACTTAAACAAATGTTACAATCACGAGCGCAGATCTGCTCGTGCTAGGGCGAAATTAAACATCTCGTTTCGCGATTCTGCCCCGAGCTAAGTAGAAGAAGGGGATTGAGGGGAGATCATATAATTATGCTTAAGCCGAACGGTGCTCTGTAATATCGGAGTCTTAACAAAGTAAGATCCCTGAATATAATTTGCCTTGTGAAAAAAAACCGCCGTACCATCGAAAACCGAAAACGTTCCGTACCATCGTACAAGATTAGAAAATGTTTATTGTATGCAGTAAATAATAAAAACTAAAGGGCTGTGATCGTAATAACGGCTATAGTTTTTAGGGTTCCATACCCAAAGGGTGAAAACGGAACCCTATTACTAAGCCTCCGCTGTCCGTCCGTCCGTCCGTCCGTCCGTCCGTCCGTCCGTCCGTCCGTCCGTCTGTCACAGGGCTGTATCTCATGAACCGTAGCAGGTAGGATGCTGAAATTTTCACAGATTATGTATTTATTTTGCCGCTATAACAAGAAATAGGTAACATTATAAAATAACAAAAATTAAAGGGGGGCCCCATACAAAAACCTTTTTTTTTTGTAAATCTTGTACGATGGTACGGAACCCTTCGTGTACGAGTCCGACTCGCACTTGGCCGGTTTTTATTATTTTTAAACTTTATTTTTATTTATAGTTATAGCGGCAAAATAAATACACACTCTGTAAACATTTCAGCTGCCTACCTGTTACGGTTCAGGGGGTAAAGCACTGTGACAGACGGACGAACGGACGAACGGACAGCGGAGGCTTAGTAATAAGGTTCCGTTGGCACCCTTTGCGTACGGAACCCTAAAAAAACGTCAACTATTGGGGTCGATTTTGATAAAAAGTAAAACAGCATTATTAGATGTTTACTGATGCGATTAAAAAAGCATTTTCAATGCTAAAAAGAGAAGTCAGTGCTGTAATATATATATAGGCCTCGCTTTAGCGTGTGATACCAAATACGATTTCAAAAATGAAGGCTACTGAATTCTTTAGTATCGGCAAATAGCAATAATCCGTTTTTTTTTGTTTTCTTACAAGTTTAAATCTAAAACTTTGACTGTAAACGTTATCATAGGGAAAAAACCATTCAGAGTTCACCATACAAACTTTCATACCCTATTTCACACCATTTGAGTTTGATTTTCTCCACAAAAGGTAGCTTATATCCTTCCTTCTACAAGTTCCAGACTATCTTTATACCGAAATTAATCAAAATTTTTCGAACTCAAAAATTAATCGAAAAAAAAAAGTTGCTTCGCACTTATAATATAAGTGTGTATAAAAGTAACTACCGTATTATTATACTTATTAATACGATATTATTTAGTTTGTATGGGCCGGCAAAATAAAAACTTTTTTAGGTTAAATAAACCTCGTATTTTTGCCTCGTTAAATTTAAGAGCGTTCGCTAAGCGCGCCGGTTATTTCAAAGCGGAAAACTTTCCGAAAGGTATCAATTTCTTCTGACAAAAGGTCCCGAGGAGAAAAACTCCAATTCCCCAAAAATATACCCCTATCCCTTGTCCTATTCAATCTGGTGGCTCGTACTGACCCTTGCAACGTCTCCACTTAGCACTCAACTGTCATGGCGGCATAAAAGGCGCGAAAGGTCGCCATCTTGCTTGAGATTAACCGCTAGATGGCGACACTTTGTGGTTGGCCGTCAACGCATGGGGTTTCGTACAGTTTCCCGACTTACGTTTTGACGTAACTGCGCATGGATGTTTTCTTTCTTCTTTCGGCACTTACAAATGATACATGAGGTCCCATTGTACTTCTTGCCATGCATGTCGTATTGGACGACAAAGGGTTTTGTCCTTTATGTTTTTGATTCCACGTAAAAATTTCGACTTTACTTAATAGGTTTTAGACTTAATATGTAGTTTGGTTACCCTCTTAACCCTACCAACTTTCTAGGAAACTGTAGTTTTACATGGCATTTGGAAAATGGAGATAAAACTTTATGTAAATCTCTGCAATTTATTAAAAAATGTGTTCATCATTTCGAAATTGAAATAAATATCAGGTGACTTTTCGGTATGCTGGGTATAAACAGGTTTAATTTTTCAAGTTTGCCTTCAGAGCCAAATTCGAAACTATAAAAAATAGCGAACAAAACTCAAAGGAGTTGTGAGGCCGATTTTGAAAAAAAAAAATTTTTTTGTAGTCGAGAATTGAACTCGTTGGTTTTAAAAACATTACGCGCGCTATATTTTTACATCTCTAAGACGTAATCTTGGCATGGCACCTAGTTATGAGGAATTCGTCATAATGGGCTGATATCTTCATTAATGAATATTTGTAGATATTATATTCGATCGGTATAGACACGATCAGTTACGTAAAACCTCTATTATTTTTATCTGAACTCTTAAAAACATGTTAAAAGCGTTGAGAATCTTAAAATAACCGAATAGAAGAACATAATTTTTATTAAATCCTAATTCTAATTTGAGCTGGCTCTAGTGTCCGATACTAAAATTGACTTTGCTGACAGCAGCAATTTTATAAGCGTAGAGACAAGCAAAGCAGCGACATCTAGTAGTAGTACACAGGGAAAGCATTGTGTCGATTATAAACGTAGTTTTCTAGATAGCTTAGAGGTCAGAGCAGTGGACAAGAAATTCAAAGGTCGAAGGTTACGAAAATCCAGAGAAAATACCAGACCATAAATGTTTTCTTACTATTATTGAAATGTGATTACAATGCATAAAGTTATATAGGTTTCGTTTCATTTGAATATTTTATTGTAAAAGAAAAAATATATTAGAAAGCAGTCTCAATTTAAAAATGATGTTGTGACTACAATCGAGAAAGGAATGGTAACATGGTTTGGACAAATGGGACGAATGGATGACGAAAAAAATTTACAGAGCAGAAGCGAGAGGAATAATCGTGGCCGGGAGACCTGGAAGAACGTACCGCGACCAAATCGATGTAATTCTTCGCAAAGATCCCGGAGCTATGTAATCGTAGAGCATGCATGAGAGGATCTGATCTGAAGAAATGTATGTGCACGAAGCTAAAGAGGTGTGCTGTGATCGTACCGTATGGCGCTCTATCATCTCTGCCTACCCCTCCGGGAAAGCGGCGTGAAGTTATGTATGTATGTATGCAAACATATGTATATTATATCAATATTTAATACAAACAAATATTCCTAACCGATATTTTGTTTTCTGGTATGTGTGTTAAAAAGAGAGAGAGTAGGGGCGTAGATTAATTATACTTACTGGCGTTAGTCTATGGTAGGGGTGAGTGAATATTTAGCGAAATTACTAGATGGAGCTGTTTCAAGATTTGTTTTTAATATTTTGCTTGGTTCTAATTATTTTTTTATGTGACTGGACATGGATGGCTAATACCACACCTTCTGTCATGGTATTAGCCCAAAACACCACATGGGAACTAGGTGCCATGCCAGGACCTTCCTTATATTGCACGGCTACATTGAACTGGATGGAAAACACGGACAATTTTCATTGCCGCTTCGACCATCGTTCATCCATTGCGATGGTACCAACCCGGGCGGGATTAACCCTACCATCTAGTAAGTAAGGAAGGGGCAGTTTAACGTGGAATCCGAACCACGGCCAGCCTCTCTCAACGGTCGAATGGTCACCCACCCAAGACCAGACCGGACTCAGCGTTGCTTAACTTCGGAGAGCGATCGCCGAAGTGTCGCGCCACTGGGCCATTGAGGCTTTACCGTTTACCGCTAAAATCCACCTGAATAAGATTTAGGCACGACCGGTTATCTGTCTGCTGATCTAATAACCCACCTACTTGAACGCGTTACATTTCTATATAAAGTTATCAATTTCTGGTTCCGTCTGGATTCAGATGTATCGTTCGGAAACATGTGGGATGAGCAAGTTCGCAAGCGGCCACCAACGCATTCCGCTCGTCGACCCGGGGGGAGAATAGTTTCGTCTGGAGACAATAAAAAAAGGGTCCACAATTTATAAAAGGAGAGGAAAGCTTTTAACAGTAAAAGTTTTGGACGCCATCTTGCGCTGTCTGAGCGTCAACTAATCGCGAGTGACGATTGGTATTTTGCGCCCTCGGAGATTTATTCGATACTTTGGCTTGCAAATTTGATTGTTTTCGATGTTTTCGAGGCGTTGAATAAAGATGTCCAACCATTCGGAGATTCAAATGTATTCCGGGAAATCCTACCGACGGATAGCGCGAAGAATTGCGATGACGCGTTTGTGTGATTTTCAAAAAGACGTACCGCAGGTCTATTCGTGGCATTCAGTAATCCGGAATCAGAAATCATGAGCTATAAAACCGCTTTTATAGCAGTTTTCGAGGCGAGTTTTTCTACGGAAAACCTTGAGTAATGAAAAAAACTATGCTCCGGAATATTTTCGTCAAGAAAATCGCTTTGAAAGCTGCTACAAAGTTTTAGAGACTCAGTATTGATGATTGATAATTACGGAATTTCAGGAATAGGCCTGCTGTGCGCGGTCGCATTATGGACGTTGAAGGCGGCAATAGGAGAGGCGAGTCTATTTGTCCTGGGAGAACTTTAATACCAACGTTCTCCCGGCGGGCGGCGGAGCGAAACTTGCCGATATAAATCGTCCATTTGTTTGCCAATTTGTCTAAAGTTTGCCCTGAGTTTCCCAGGGCTGCGGGCGCAATTACGCTTATTGCTACAGTGGCTATAGCCCTGTAATTGACGGTAGCGCCTACCAGTTAAAAGTTCTAGAATTCTAAAGTTTGCACACTTCTATACACCCGACTGTTAAGTTGAAGAAGGCTTTTCCACCTGAAAACACTTGCAAAACTCAATAATGTATAATTATTATGCTCTAAGCTTACGTGGTTAAGAGGACAATGAGGTGATTGAGTTCCATTGATTGGAATATCACTCGTGCCTATTTCCTCAGTCATTTAAGATATATTTTTCTGAATTTTTGCACATAAAATAAACCAACCAAGAACTACGTCTGTACGTTTTGATTTTTTTGGTAACCTAACTTAAACATTTTAATTACTACGCCCTTAAACATTTTAATAAACATCTTTAGAGGCTTTACCTTAGGTTAGGTTAGGTTAGGTTAACCTCATTACTCTCCTAAGACATTTCTATTATTAGGCCAATCAGGTTGTTGTTGATTCTTCGTGGTTCGTAGCTCGTTGCCTCAGACTGTTCCACCGAAAATTCAAGATTGGCAATAACATTGTGGCATTTATTCATAAGTGTGTTAAATCATACATTTAGTCAAAAAAATACTAATCTATATACTTGTGAAGTTTGTAATTCTTTACTAAGTTAATCCAATTCGCAGATCAATCATATTGTAACATGACTAAGCCCCGACGGCTGAGTTAATCAATGTTCAAATACGTCACTTTTAGTGGACCGCATGGAGCTCCTTCCGTTTTGTCCATTCAAAGTGACGTGTTTAATCATATGTTTACGTTGATTTTGATTTTTCGTCCTTTCGCGCACTCGACCCTAAGTATAGGTTGGCTAACAGAAGCTTAAATAAAAGTCCATAAGTTCTCATACGAGTGACAATACATTCGAAATGCAATCCGATCATCGAACACAAATATCGAAATATCGTAATAAGGGTCTCTTCCACCAAGTACTGATTAGGTTAATCCTCACATTAAAGGGCCCTTCTAACCACCTCGCAATCGAAACCGGTACAAGATAATTAGCACTTTAGGAATAAAGGCCCCGTAAATAAGTGTCAATTGCCAGCTTTCAAATGAAAAAATAATTATCAAAATCGGTTCACCCAGGCGAAAGTTCTGAGGTAACAAACATAAAAATAAAATAAAAAAACACAGTCGAATTGAGAACATCCTCTAGTTTTGAAGTCGGTTAAAAATAAATCAGCACTTGGTGAAAACCAATCTAAATGATACGAACATAGTTAAGTATGAAGATAATTGTAATTTTGGGAATATTGTCTGTGATATATATTTGTGTTGAGAATCCGAAGTGAGCAAGGTAAATATTTAGTTTAATATTGACTACTGGTCCTCACTGCTCAAATATTAGCAGTTTTGGCCGTAATGTTAATATTGGTGATCGGGGATCGGAGAAAGTTCAGCTGTTATTACTCACGTATTACGGAGAAAATTCAGCAGCACAAAAATACCCAATTGGCGTTTCTGTTAAGGCTGTTCCGACCCATGCAAAGTGTTTTGAGCACAGAACGCAAAAAGCCACGAATTTATTATCAATATGAAATATAGTCAAGCAGTTATGGCGAAAACAGTTTCCGAATTAAGGTTTTGATACAATTTTAAAAACACAATTGTTATTTAATAGCGCCATTAGATGGCCAGGTGCAATAATTCTAATCGCTAATTACAAAAGAACCATTAACAGAAATTCCCTACCAGCTTAAATTTAATTAATAGGAAACCCACTGCTCTCTATAGTACAGCCTGGTTATGGGCCAATCTATAACTCATGTTGCACTCAAAATTGCCATCTTTATTCTATGGCTTAATTTTTTTGTTAAATAATAACACATGTATTTTTACGATTTTTTCATCCTAACCATTTGCACGTGGACAATTATCGGCTTGACAAAATGTAAGGGAAAAACACTATCGTAATTGCACCCCTGTCCTGGGACCGCAGTAATTTCACCAATAAAAACAATAAATATTGCTTTAAATGTATATGTGTTGCCATTATTAATTGTCTCCTGGCAAGCTGTGTTGGCACAGTTGAGTGATTTTAGCTACATATATCGAAAGATATTCTTAATCGTCTGTGTATGGCTTCTCCCCCCTATGAACTTGAATAAAAATAAGAATATAAAGTAAATATACTTTACGTACTAAGCAGGTACGTCGCTTATTCCAAGGAATGTGATATGTATCCTGGTGGCAAAATTGAAAGACGCCATACCAGCAAATGGTATATTTTGCTGGTTCGGGTCCAGCCTTGCAGTATATTCGTAATGTTATTTTTACTGGGCTCTTTCTTTAATTAATGTGTCCTTGCTTCACGGTCGATTATGCATACATACTTATATCACATTAAATGAGAATATTTTTTACGGTTATGGGATGTATAATAAGCCGGATACAATCCATTAGGCATAATAAAGTGCATACAAGACTGCTATTGTTAGATATTATTCTTAAATTTCGTAATGAGTTTCAAGTCAGTAGAACATTATTGAGACATATAAGTAATTCGGCGTGTTTTACACAATTTGAATCTTCAAATCAAATCAAACCCTATATTTACTTCTTTGGCCATACAACATAGTAAATAGTATTTAAAATAAATAAATTGCTTAAGTATTTCAACATAAAAATAAAATGTTCTTCATAGATATAAAATCTTGTGTATTGCAATAACAATATGCTAACAAATGTTGGAACCACGTAAATTATGACGTAACTAATATCGCACAAGTTAAAATTTAATGAAAATGTAAAATGCAAAAGAGAAATTAAAAGAAACTTGATTGGGAGTAAATCACGAATAAATATTTTTATAAAAATGTGATAGGTATTGAAGTCATATAACTAAACATTTATCTACAACCACCTACACAAATAACTAAATACGACATTACTATTATCTCATTAATTTGAGTTTCAGCGACAAATCAGCATTCAGCTTTTGAAAATTATCTGAAAAAGTATTGGTCGTGACATACGTCGGAATCAGGATTATTTTTAAAATATGATTACAATGCTTCAAATGTAGATGTCGCTGAAAATCAAATTAATAACAAAGTGTGTAATGGCTTGAAAGCAACTCATCATTTAAAAAAACATTCACCACAATACATATTTGTATTAAAAAATCGGTTATCTGTAAAGTCGGTTTACTGACGATAGTTGAACATGACAACGTCATAAGAAAATACTGATTTGATGGTTGCATTTTTCAAAAGAAAATTTTAATTTTATTTGTTTGATAGATATTTTCAAGTAATCTAAATGAAAGTTGTTGTTCAATTAGTTCAATTATCAATTATAGCATAACCTACAATCGCTGCCCTAGCGGACCGATGCTATATATTTTAATGATGAAAGCACGCATATTCGACAATATATCACTGAACAAATATTTAATATCGAAAGAATCATTACCTTTATCGCCGCAATTATCGTTGCTATAAGCAATTGACACCACATTCATTTTTTACTGCACTTCATACTTGACGAAAACATGTAATATTATTGTATAGCAGCTGTGCGCGGACGCATCGCTCACTCAAGTAGGAGAGAGACAGATGTCGAACGCTACCGAACGCGGAGGTCGGTTGAGCCTCTTTGTCGCTCGTTCTACGCTCTCGCTTGCACTTCAAGCCTTAAATGGAACGCCTCAGAGCGAGGTAACGCCGCATGAGTCGTGCAGCCAGCTCCATCGAATTATAAGACGTTGTCACGTCAAAAGGTGAAAGTAAGTTTGTTGGTTTTGCTTGCTTACGCGCAACGGACTGAAGTGATTTTTGTATTGGCATAGACGAACACAGGCACGGACTAGATTGTTGCGAGCAGAGCCTGGTATCGCAGCTAGTAAAGTATAACGATGATGTCCGTATGACGTACATGCTTAAGGATGTTCCGACCCATACAATGTTTTTTTTTTTACACAGAACGAAAAAAGTATTGCACTTTAAGGCACGAATTCGTCAAACATATTAAATATAGCCATAGTAGTTGCAGCGAAAACATATTCACAATTTCAGGTTTAATGGTTTCGTTGTAATTGCCGATTAGAAGTTTTACACCGTTAGATGGCGCTTTTAAATAAAAATCGTATTTAAATAAAATGTAACAAAACCAATAATCCTGAAATTGTGAAATTGTTTTCGCTGCAAGTAATATAACTATATTAAACTTTTATTATTAATTCGTGGCTTAGAGTGCTATACTTTTTGCGTTTGTGTGCAAACAACTTTATATGGGTCGGAACAGCCTTAATATAAGCTGTTTATAGCTCCAGAAGTTCTTCATAAATTATCTTTAGCACAGGAAAACCAAGTGTCGACACCTCAATTGTGCCGCCGGAGGAATTTGGCCTTTATTTTGGCACTCGCTGAATACATTACGAATGAAGAATGACGTAACGACGATCTGGTTTATTGAAAAATAATTCTTATCTTTATCAGTTTACCTACCAATTTGGGAGACTTCAAATCGGATTTTTCTTCGTTTTCATCACTGCGCTACAAATGTGCACGGCGTTACAATGTTGTAAGTCGCGTGGCGTCATTTTTTGCGCGCTCGTTGCATGGAAGTTATTTCTCCATACATTCTTCACATCCACGAGGAAATGTGCACGGCGATACAATGTTGTAAGTCGCGTGGCGTCATTTTTTGCGCGCTCGTTGCATGGAAGTTATTTCTCCATACATTCTTCACATCCACGAGGAAATGTGCACGGCGATACAATGTTGTAAGTCGCGTGGCGTCATTTTTTGCGCGCTCGTTGCATGGAAGTTATTTCTCCATACATTCTTCACCTCCACGAGGAAATGTGCACGGCGATACAATGTTGTAAGTCGCGTGGCGTCATTTTTTGCGCGCTCGTTGCATGGAAGTTATTTCTCCATACATTCTTCACATCCACGAGGAAATGTGTACGGCGATACAATGTTGTAAGTCGCGTGGCGTCATTTTTTGCGCGCTCGTTGCATGGAAGTTATTTCTCCATACATTCTTCACATCCACGAGGAAATGTGCACGGCGATACAATGTTGTAAGTCGCGTGGCGTCATTTTTTGCGCGCTCGTTGCATGGAAGTTATTTCTCCATACATTCTTCACATCCACGAGGAAATGTGCACGGCGATACAATGTTGTAAGTCGCGTGGCGTCATTTTTTGCGCGCTCGTTTCATGGAAGTTATTTCTCCATACATTCTTCACATCCACGAGGAAATGTGCACGGCGATACAATGTTGTAAGTCGCGTGGCGTCATTTTTTGCGCGCTCGTTGCATGGAAGTTATTTCTCCATACATTCTTCACATCCACGAGGAAATGTGCACGGCGATACAATGTTGTAAGTCGCGTGGCGTCATTTTTTGCGCGCTCGTTTCATGGAAGTTATTTCTCCATACATTCTTCACATCCACGAGGAAATGTGCACGGCGATACAATGTTGTAAGTCGCGTGGCGTCATTTTTTGCGCGCTCGTTGCATGGAAGTTATTTCTCCATACATTCTTCACATCCACGAGGAAATGTGCACGGCGATACAATGTTGTAAGTCGCGTGGCGTCATTTTTTGCGCGCTCGTTGCATGGAAGTTATTTCTCCATACATTCTTCACATCCACGAGGAAAACAATTTGGAATTTCTTTGTGACATCTCATCCGACGGATAACGAAACGGCCGGCGGCGAAGCGGCCCGAGCGACAGCTGCCGCCGTTATTTAGTTGTTTACGGAAAGTAAAACTCGTTAGGGTCTCAATGGCGGCGGATCGGCGCATCCATCACGCGATTTGCGGCGTCCATTTGTGCGGATCCGGCTGCTAAATCTGACTAACTGCCCGCCATTTGTCCGCGACCGCGGCGCTAGGTGGCGCTGGGGGCGGTAGGGGGGCCGCGCTGCCGGCGATGGGGGATCGTTTTGTAAAATTTGGTTGAATTGGACTTTAGGACTTTTGAGCGGGTATTTTGGTGTAAATGTGCGTTTTAATTTTGTTAGAAATGTGTCATGAAAAATAATTTGAAATAGAAAAGAATGAAAATAATTTGGCATCATGTTATTTCTGTGTTCTATCGTTTTTACCATGGGGAATGCTCTTTGTAGCTAAGGCTTTCTACGATCGCTCAAACCTATAGACGAAGTATAGTAGGGAGAAACTGCTAACGTCACGCAGCGGAAAAATCTCGCTAAATAATTCTTATTTTCGCTGGTACATTTCTAACCAGCGCCATCCCTCGTCACTGCTAGAACACCAAAAGTTACACTGTTATTAAACCAAATGTTGCCTAGGCAGGCTTGATGAAAACGTTACATTTTAACTATAAATTAAGTAATATATAAAATTTGTATTTTATATAGTCTCAAATGTGAATTGCAACGCCATCTATTGACTTTTATTATCCCTATTCTTCCTCCCTGTCTCTACTATCATTTATCTATGCTCAAAGCGTATCAAGCTGGGAATGGCACCCATTCGGTCGACAATGCCAATACTGGAAATGATCCACAAACAATTCAAGCACTAGATCCTGTATCCTTACGGCTGGTAAACGTTGGAATGCACTACCTGCCCAGGCATTTCCTCGAAAGTACAACCTGGGGTCCTTCAAGCATGGCGTGAAGAAGCACCTGGCCGGGCGGCATGGCAGCAGCCCCCGTATTTTTAGGATTCCGTACCCAAAAGGTGCAAACAGTCCGTCCGTTCAACCGTCCGTCCGTCCGTCCGTCTGTCACAGGGCTGTTATCTCCTGAACCGTAATAGGTAGGCGGCTAAAATTTTCACAGAGTATGTATTTATTTTGCCGCTATTACAAATAGGTAAAATTTAAAAAAATATATTAAAGGGGGCTCCCATACAAAAAACCTGATTGTTTTGTGTTGAATGTTGTACGATGGTACGGAACCCTTCGTGTGCGAGTCCGAATCGCACTTGGCCGGTTTTTCGAAAGCTCATGGGCGTAGTCGGGCACCTTTTAAGTAAGGGCCTGGCGTAATGCCTTATGACACAGCATAGATCAAAGTAGCAGTATGACGTCTCTGCCGTGTTCTTGAAATAATCACTTGCGATTGATTGCATACCGTTAGCTCGTATGGATTTTGAGGCGAGTAGGTTGAAGCGAAGTTTTGGCCGCTTGTATAGAGAAAATATTTAAAAATGTACAGAGACAAAGAAAAAAAAATTAAGATAAAATTCATACTTTTTCAGAATATTCTGTTTCGATAAATAAACAAATGAACATTATTAACTTGAATTGCTTTTGGATAAATGTTTAGCATATCGACTAAAATATTTTTTTTGTATTTTTTTAATATATTTTATAATTATAATATTATTATTTTTATTTTAAAGATTCGATACGATATTTTATGACAATTATTGATAGAACTCATCACAAATGTATAGATTGCTATAATCGTAGTCCTTGTGATTTACTGGGTCAGTACTTACGCAAAAAACATTTTGCAGTTCACACGCGGTAGAAGGGAAACCTTCAGAAAGCTAAACATCGAGAGAACGAGACGAATGCAAAATGTGTCTCTTTTTACTGTCGTTTTTTCCTTCAGAAACAAAAAACATATACTAGATTATTCATGTCTGGTCACCCTTATCCGGAGGCGTGAGAAATGGCACCGCGCCCAGAGCCTCCTGTGGTCTCCAGCTCGAACTCTGCAGATGCGAAAATTACATCCATCTTCGATTTGACCTCCTTCCTCCACAACCGAATTACTACATTGTATAATTTTCCGGAAATTAATAATAATATTATTCCAGAATTTCGTGATGTGAAATTATATTGGACCGTTAAAAGTTGAATTGCTTGATCTGCGAGTGGTAGGTAATCGAATTCTTCGATTGCGACGCTTTATTTGAAAATACATTTGAAAATGTGTAAAGGCATAAGGCCTGTTACAGTATATGCTAACCAAATAATTAAGGTTTTGTCAGCCTCAGTGGCCCAGTGGCGCGACACTTCGGCGATCGCTCTCCGAAGTTAAGCAACGCTGGGTCCGGTCTGGTCTTGGATGGGTGACCATTCGACCGTTGAGAGAGGCTGGTCGTGGTTCGGATTCCACGTTAAGCTGTGGGTCCCCTTCCTTACTTACTAGGTGGTAGGGTTTATCCCGCCCGGGTTGGTACCATCGCATTGGATGAACGATTGTCGAAGCGGCAATGAAAATTGTCCGTGTTTTCCATCCAGTTCAATGTAGCCGTGCAATATAAGGAAGGTCCTGGCATGGCACCTAGTTCCCATGTGGTGTGTTGGGCTAATACCATGACAGAACTTGTGGTATTAGCCATCCATGTCCAGTCACATAAAAAATAAAAACAAAACAAATAAATTGTGATTTTTTTTTACATCTTTATAAATGGCTAAAATGTCTATATGATTATCGAACCTGCTCTTAAAATTTCACGAGAATCGGTTGAGAATTGCGACCTGTAAAGGACAGCAGCCGGACAGGACGAAAGTATTTTTGCCCAAGCTGAAAGGGAGACGCTCGCGCTCGCTCAGTCATTTCGTAGTAGCACGCGACCACGATGCATTAAATAGTAAGTAAGTAAACTTGGACTAAGTTGACGTTGAAAAAAAAAACCAGCGGAGATTCTTGCCAGTTCTTCTTCGCTGGGATTGCCTAACTGGCTAATGATAAAATATGACAAATCTGAGTGCTGTTTACTGTCTATGGATGATGAATAAACAATAAACAATAAACAATAATTTTCTGTGATATTATTATTAAATGTGGGCAACGATTTGATTTTACGGTCCATTCATTCACAGCCCAATGTTGATCGAATCCGCGGATCGAATCCGCGGATCTTTGTGACATAACTTGGTGTAGTTTGACTACCAAAAAGTTTCAATAAATGAAATGAAAATGAAATGAAATGATTTCACAGTCAAGCGGAATCGTAGACGCGCCAATCCGCTCAGGTATTCTACATTATGGAAATACCCTTCCATTTCAATCTACGATGCGAAATCTTTTGCGGTTCTGGTCATATTTCCCTTTTGATAAGACAATAAAGATGGCCCTAGCGTCGCGAAGGCCCAGATAGCAAGGGAATGCCTCAGGAAATGGAACAAAACGCTCGTAACTACATGAGTCACGTAGGGAGATCGGAGAACGGGCACGTTGTATGGGTGGGCAACATTTGGGCGATGCTACAGTAGAAATGGAAGACAGTGGGACAACTGAACAACAAGTTATTCCAAAAGTATTAGTTTTCAATCTTCCGTTGGTAAACTTTAGTAGTTTGCATAGTAGGTACTCGACTGAGTGCTGGATCGGTATAAAATACCCATTAGTATGCTGCCATTACAATAATAAAATGCAATTATATCGATGCGTCGGTAGCCCAGTGGCGTGACAGCTTGCGATTCGATAAGCTGGGTGAAGCAACTCTGAGTGCGGTTGGGTTCTGGATGTGCTACGATTTTAAAATGTTGATACTGTGGTTTGGTTTCCACGTAAAACTGTAGGTTCCCTTCCTTACTTACTAGGCGGTATGGTTAATCCCGTCTCGGTTGGCACCATCGCATTGTCCGTGTTTTCCATCCAGTTTAATGTAGCCGAGCAATATAAGGAAGGTCCTGGCATGGCATCAAGTTCCCATGTGGTGTGTTAGACTAATATCTGACGGTCAGTTTGGAATCATCCATGTCCAGTTTCATAAAAGATGAAATTGACTGTATTACATGCATTTCAAAATTAATTGCATTATTTCAATATTCTCATCATTTTCAATACTCAATCTGTTCTTAGCAGCCTTATGATTAAGCACAATAAAAAAAAGTTTTAACCAAAATAAAATAATAGGTTTTTTTTATGTGACTGGACATGATGGCTAATACCACACCTTCTGTCATGGTATTAGCCTAACACACGTATTAGCCTTATATTGCACGGCTACATTGAACTGGATGGAAAACACGGACAATTTTCATTGCCGCTTCGACCATCGTTCATTCAATGCGATGGTACCAACCCGGGCGGGATTAACCCTACCACCTAGTAAGTAAGGAAGGGGACCTACAGTTTAACGTGGAATCCGAACCACGGCCAGCCTCTCTCAACGGTCGAATGGTCACCCATCCAAGACCAGACCGGACCCAGCGTTGCTTAACTTCGGAGAGCGATCGCCGAAGTGTCGCGCCTCTGGGCCACTGAGGCTACGAGTATACCTTCAACTGAGTACTTTCATTATGCAGGATATTTATTTCATTTTTTATTTTATTTAATTTTATTGAAGAAATCAACAGCATTAAAGTAAAAGTTGTACATACAAATTAATCTAAAAATAAAGCCAATAATAGATTTCTCTATATAAAACAAACAGCAATAAAAAAACTAACCAAGAATGTTTTTTTTACGTATATGCGACTAAATAGTGGGGTGTTACGGTTCATGAGATACAGCCCTATGACAGACGGACGGACGCACGGACATCGGAGGCTTAATAAAAGCGTTCCGTTGGCACCTTTTGGGTACGGAAAAGTGTTGTTTATTGTTTATTGTTTGTTCATCATCCACTGCACTCGGATTCGTCATATTTTATCATTAGCCAGTTCAGCATTCGCATCGAAGAACTGGCTTGAGTCTACGTTCAACGGAAACGGGATCCTTTTAATCACGAACAAGCACATAAAGTACAGTTCGGAAAACACCGTCGCTCACATTTTTCCCCAAGGTCTCGACGGCGGCGCTCCGAAAGGATAAACCAACCGACAATCGGTTTCAGGCACGACCGCTTGGACCCGGCGGCTGTTTGCAAACGTCTGCAAACATTGTTGTTGCGATCCCGAACGTATCTCCACGACCCGACCTCTCACGGACAATTAATTTGAGGGAGTGTAGACCTTTCACTCGGAGGACAGCGGAAATAACATTTCGGGCGATTCGAATGACTTACTCAATGGTTATTGTAAAATAATAAAGAATTTACTGTTTGCAAGTACTTTTATTCTCTAAATATGATTCAGCTAGACAGACGCTGTCTTGATCAGGTGTCAAATCATAATGCGCGAGGTCGCCCTGCCGACCGCATCCGCTTTTTCATCCCCTCTCCGCGCCACCGCGATTCGTTGGCCGGAGATGACGTCACAGCTCAGCCCAGCACACTACGCGTCAGGCATCAGCATATGCCAGTCGCAAGTGTCACAAGCGCGTACTATCTCAGCCAGCATTCGATAGTACGCACTTGCCAGCGCAGCACACCACGCGAGAGGCACCAGCATGTGCCTGACACGAGTGTCGCAAGTACGCACTATATCAGCCAGCAATCGATAGTGAGTACTTGCCAGCTCGGCGCACAGCAACAGCTCCTCCCTTACATTATATTAAAATAAATGATGAATCGGCTTAATAATGGCCCGTAAGCTACGTCCCCCGTATAAACATAGTTTGGAAATGAAATGAACTTTGAGAATTATTTAATTTTGATATAATCTGTAACTGTTTGCCTTTCAGTAGACACGTATGGTTCAAATTTTAACCAGAGTGGTCAGACTGAGTTCTCACCTAAATTGGCGTGCACGGAACTTCCAAGTTACGTAAACACGTCAAACCCAATACACGTTTTTACGATATATTCAGTGGTTTTACTTATTCAAGCTGTCAAAGTTAAACTCCGATTTGTATGAAAACGCGAAGTCGGCGTAAGCGGCAACGTCAACGTATTTACGGCGACGTTGAGTAAGCTGTCAAATCGAACTCGGACTCGCATATATTAGTTCGCTTCACCCTCACTGCACGCGCTCTTTAATTTCTCTATACATTTTATAACGCCAGTCGATCGGTTTGGCGCAAACGCCAATTTAGGTGACAACTGGGACTAAGGCCTCACAGTTTTTGCGTAACTTCGTAGTACCGTAAAAGCCAAATTCGTTGAGAACACGGACTGACCACTCTGATTAAGAAATTATACCTTCATGAATCCTCGATTTATTGTTCGACATGAAAATGGTAATTTTTTTTGTTCGGCTGTATTGGTTTAAATCGAATGAGCGGAATCGGTGCAGAAAGATTTCCGTTAATCGCTACGCAGGGTGGGCGCAGGGACCGCATACCCGGTTAAGTATATCCGGATGAATTTGGGAGTTGAACCGGACGGCAGAAGGTCGCGCGCCGGCGCGGTGCCGGATCCACTCGCCCGAGGCCATACCCGGTCATTCGTTCCGCCCGACACATTCCGTCCGGGTAAACACTCTACTTATACTCGCTAAGCCGCGACCGAACTTGGCATGAATTATGACTAACTTGTTACGGTTTTAGATAATAATATCTACGGAATATGTTTGGCGGGATGTCGAATAAAAAACTTAAATGGTAATGTAATAATGCTCTTTTTCACATTTTCATAAAAAAAATATATTCACTAAATATCTTTTTAAATACATCTTTTTTATTTGATGAAACGGGCAATTTTTCAACAAAAAAACAAAGAAAGAACAATAACATCGAACGATCGTCTTAAAAAAATCATAAAATTCATAAGCTAAGCTAAAGAAATATTCAACTTATTAATAATTAAAATCATCATTTTGTTTTTGGTAGCTGTTGTGAAACAAGTTGAATTAATAGAAACACTTGAATTGAAGAAAATAGTATTTCGGTATTTCAACCCTGGCCCGGAAATTTACAAGGTTCTACGAACGAAAGTGTACGCTCGATGCACATAAGCGTTAAAGTGACGCACGATGATATGACGCGCGTTCCTCGCAACAATGCACACTTGCGTCAAATCAACGCAAATGTCCAGTCAGCCGTCTAGACAGTCGTGTGCGCCAACATGAAGTATGAATTTTAGGAAAATATTAATGTCTACGAGTTTTATGGATACAAGAAAAGATTAAAATAAGTTTTTTTTTATTATTACCGAGTTTTGGTGAATTCATAAGACGAGTTGAAGGAAAAGCTGTAAAATTGTACAAGTTCTCTAGAAACCAAGATAAGAGAGTTCCCTTGGCTTTATATGAAAACTTTCATTACAGTTACATATATGTTCACATATTGTAAGTCCTAATGTTCTTTTTTCCCCTCTCCTTACAGTACTTGTGACTTAAGTCCAAAGAACATAAAAAAATCTCATTTCTCAAAGTCGAAGAAGCACCTCCATTTGTTTGTGCAACCTAACATGGATGGCTAATACCACACAACTACCGTTATGATATTAGCCCAATACACCACTTTCCCGAGGGAATTAGGTGCCATGCCAGGACCTTCCCTTTTATGAGCGCGGCTACATTGAACTGGATGGAAAACACGGACAATTTTTCATTGCCGCTTCGATCATCTTTCATCCAATGCGCTGGCACCACCCCGGGCGGATTTAAACCCTACCACCTAATAGGGGAAGGAGACCTATAGTTTTACATGGGTTCTGAACCATGGAGCAGCTCGCATTCGTGACGAAATGCACTTATCTAACTCAGAATGAGAAAGACCCAGACGTCTCGTATGCTAGTCTAGTCCCCGCCGCTCAAAATATCCACCATGGGCGTCGTCGAGCACACAGAAATCAGAATTATTATTCCGATTTCTGTGGTCGGGCACCTCTTATGTGAGATCCTGGCGACCGGCAGTGCAATTACGAAGCACAAAATTGGGTGTAGGTTGCTGTACTTACACCAATATGAGAGCTTTTGCGATTACGAAATCGATGCATTCACAAATGGTGCGGCACTCAGCGCTACCCGCAGCAATTAGGTCAACTCCATTCATTTCGCGTCGAATCGGTATTACGAAACGGCAAAGAACTGTCAAATGCGGGGAGGTAAACGCCTATTTCGTCTGCTCGTCTAGTCGAGTACCTCAAAAGTTGACCTATTGTCGACACAGATTGGTCCGTGCTGGATGTAGGTGGATGAAAAACGGCTTCGTAATCGCGCTTTAGAAATGACGGGGGCGCACCTACACGTACCGCGGCACCGTCCTCAAATTTTGCGTAATCGCACTGCGGGGCTCGGCATAAAAAAAACACAGACGTCTCCGCTTCAGCTCGACAGATTGTGGAATTTTTGCGCGACTCGCGAAAATTTCTCGGAAAAAATCTCACTTTGAAGTCCCCCGTTGATACATCGATAATCTGGCGAAAGCGCTCAGCACCTACTCCGGCGTTTGAGCGCTCCCCGCGCCCTCGAAACTCCTCCAAACCGTATTGTCGCCTGTCCTCGACCAGCACTCAGATGATTATAGCTTTTTTTGAATGGGCAAAAGGTTCCCGGAAAATTTAAGTGTTTCGCAAATATAGGAATAATCGGGACGCGGGATTACCTCGTCACGCCCAAAGCTTCTTGGTAAATCTTTTGAGATGTCGTTGACTGCGGGAAGCGATGCCTGGATATTTGGCGTAAGGCGTCGCGCTCGGAGATTTGCGGTGAGATCCGGGAAATTCTCGTTACACCCGGATTGGTGGATCAGTTTCTTCTGGAGTGATGAAAACAAGATAATTTGCGTTTATCCGTTTATTTTGCACACATTTTGGTTTGTTTCTTTTCCACGCGGTTCGATTACCGCAGATCAACGAGAAATGTCTTTATTTTATCATAAAAACTAGCAGCCCGTCCCGGATTTGCACGGGCATAATATAGAGTTCCTACATTGAAATATTTGAAATAAAAAAAAACTTACATATTATTATTAGATGATTATTAGATATATGAGATATAGAGAAATGATAAATTCAAAGTGCTATGGGGAGAACCGCGGCCTCAGACGCACTATTCATAGGCACGCTCCCGTCGCCCAGGTCGGCCGGTACCGCCGCAAACGCTACGTTCCGCAATTTTTAAATCTGTAATATCTTCGAAAATATTAATTTAAATCATATGCTGTATAGAGCCATATAGATCTACATTAAACCAACAATTTATATAAGGTATTTAATTGGATAAGGATTAATGCTGTATTGGTTAAAATCGTTTCGAAAATTAGCTATTATCTGTCGTAAAAAGTAAATGACAAACAAATGTTATTGTGGGATATCCATAAGAGATAGATATATACCATCGCAGAGTTTTCTGTAGACCTTTTCAATGTATACAATACTTAGTACATTATTTTGATAAATCTCGTAGGGTTCAGCCTGCGTTTGCAATGTAAGCAGAAAACAAATATTTGTTTACGACATCACATTGGAAACCTCAAAAATAACAGTATTTCTCAGCTATTTAATGGATTTTATTATACATATAAACCTTCCTTATTAATCACTCTATCTATTTAAAAAATACCGCATCAAAATCCGTTGCGTAGTTTTAAAGATTTAAGCATACATAGGGATATAGGGACATAGGGATATAGGGACAGAGAAAGCGACTTTGTTTTATACTATGTAGTGATAATACACATTTTTATTATGTTTTAGTTTATTTTCGTGATGCCGCAGACGATCGAGTGCCGACAAGAAACTTTGCCCGAAATCATAATACGGGCAGTTATTAAAAAGGCGGTAACTACATATGTGTCTAATATGTAGTTACCGGCTTTTTAATGAGAAGGGCAGAATACAAAAAAAAATGTTTCGTATATCTATTGAAAGAAACATTACAATCCACGTATATATAAAAAAACAAGAGTTTGAGGGCAAATCAACAATTATACATTAATCAAATTAATAGAGATTACCATAATACATACAATAAATAGAGGTTACCATAGAAAAATAACTCGCTGGTTGAACAGGCAAGTGAGTGATTTAATCTGGCGTTTAGTTGCATATTGTACCACGCTAACAGTTTAAACGACGTGTTATTCGTTCAAGTGATCTAAAATGCTCTAAGACTAAAATGTACGAGTTTACATGGCATGAAATTAAATTGGACGCCATATTTAATCACTCAATTTCCTGTTCACCCGTCCTGTTAATTTACCATGGTAACTTCACCCATAAATATTTATTAATCCAAAATTCGGGTGTGCGTACAGTAGGTACTATTGTCATTATCGATAGAAAGTTTAAAAAAAAACCGACCAAGTGCGAGTCGGACTCGCACACGAAGGGTTCCGCACCATCGTAGAAATAAAAAACAAAAAAAAAACACGTTTTTTGTATGGGCGCCCCCTTTAATTTTAATTTTTTTTTAATCTTACCTATTTGTTGTTATAGCGGCAAAATAAATACACACTCTGTGAAAATTTCAGCTGTCTACCTGTTACGGTTACTGAGATGCAGCCCTGTGACAGACGGACGGACGGACGGACGGACGGACAGCGGAGGCTTAGTAATAGGGTTCCGTTTTCACCCTTTGGGTACGGAACCCTAAAAAGTAGTAGGTACAATCAGCGGATACGAAGAAACTGCGTATTATCTAAGACTATCGTAAAAACATCTTTATCTTAAAAGGAAACACCATTTAAAAAGTTCTTTGCTATTTAAAGTTTTTTGAATTATGACTGAATAGATCATGTAAATTCTAAATAACTACAGTGCTTCAACGTTAATCTGCTATTCAATATATTCTATTTGATTTGTATCAAAAATGACGATGGCTTTTTACACCTGACTAATTTTGATCATAACTCCTATTAATTTAGAATGAGATCACATTATGGTATTTATAAATTTTCTCGTGACCAATGTAATTTTAAATGTTCTTTGTGGGTAGTGACTGTAAACTAGTTTATAGTATAAATGAAAAAAAAATAGAATGACAAACCTAGCGAAGTTTCTGGTCGGTTTTTCTTCGGCAGAAGTAATCGAAACGACAGAAAAAAAACAATGAATCCGAGTGTGTAATATACATCTAATGGAGGAAAAAAGACAATGGAGAATATCTCTACCTGCCGCGTGAAAAGCCGTAACATTTTTCAAACATGTCTAACGACCGCGGTATCCTCAAAAGGGGGACGCATCATAAAGTCCAAAAAGCACAAAGTCCAAAACCCATACCGTCCAAAACACTAATGAATTCGGAAATGTTTCAATTAGGTTAGGTTAGGTTAGGTTAGATTATAATATTTGCATTTATAAATAAATGCAAAAATACATACTTTTGGATGTTCTGGGTTTTGGACCTTATGCTTTTTGGACTTTATGAAGGCGACCCCTCAAAAGTATCAAAAGACAATGAAACTGAATCTGAAATCAAATTATTGCTAGTAGTATTTAGATCTAGATGTTGATAAATAAAAATAAATGTTAGTTCGTTTTTTTAGGATTCTTTACTAAACTTATCGTATCATCATCAATATTTCAATATTTCAAATTCTTTATTCAATTGAGCATTTTACAAGTGTACAATACATAATTGTATACACTTAATACTATAGAATTTGAAGTTTGTGACATGTACTTTCAATGAAAATACATGATCTGTAATTCTAGTTTGAAGTTTAGAAGATAGCATCCTTACATATAGCTTCTGATATGGAAAGTTTTGTACCTCAATGAAATTATCTTTTGAACTCTCTTTGTTCGTGGTAATATCTTCTTTTTTCCTCTTGAAGACTTCTCTCTTGGGCTCTCAGTGAAGAATATTGTCGGATTTATTTAAACTTTTGACCGCGAAACTCGCAACTGCGAGTCGGAAGTTTCAACAAAAATATTCTTACAAAAATCACAACCACAAGACGGAGTGCGCAAAACCGAGCTAGAAATTTATAAATGCATTTATTTAAATTATTGGAACTTATGGAAGTTCGCGCGGTAATATTTTTTCACAAAACCGATTTCTTTGCTTTTAAGCTGCTCTTCGGATAGCGCTCATGAATCTTTTGAATATTTCCAGAAGGAATACCCAACGTCAGTTTACGATAAGATGAAATATTCACAGTCGGTAATGTACATTAGAGTTGGGTTAGAAGAAGGTTTATTTGAGATTATAGGTACCGATTAACGTTAGTTTAGAAGAAGGTTTATCTGAGATTATGGTTACCGGCAAAGAACCCGAACCCTGTTGGAGTACCTTCTCCAGCGAACGCCACTTTCACATACAATGGCGGCAGGGCCAGTGAATGAGTTCGCTTAAGAACTACTGATTTTCTCGAGTTACAACGGCACGCTAGAACACGTAAGAAATTCAAAGGACACTATTCAGTGCAACGAACATTCGACGTTGCGAGTCCCGAATTCGTAAACGGACTAGCTGCAGTTAGAAAGAACTAACTCGTGGCGAAGTCCATTCCAACCTGCTCAGTCGTAATACATGCGAAAACGCACATGTAACTGTACAGAAACATACAGTTTTGCTGCGCGAACTTGCCTAAGTCATTGAGTAGTATTAAAGAGTTTTGTATTTACTCTCATATCAATTTCCTAAAAAGAAACAGCTCTTATTACATCAGTAAGAGCCATATCAAAATTAAGACTCATCTCACAAATTCTTTCTTTGTAATTTTGTTATGAGATTTAACAACTTATGTGCTCGCCACTATAGTAATAGTAGGTAACTTGCAATTTTTTGGGAACTAAAGCAGAAATACTACGAACGACCCTTGGCGGTATCTACATAGAGGCTCAATCCCTCTTAAGAGGATAATGAGGTGATCAAGCTCCAGGCTCGTGCCTGATTCCTCAGTCAAATTAAGAATTTTTTTTTTTAAACGTGGCACATTAAATAACTCAGCTGAGATACGTCCGTACGTTTTGTTTTATTTTCATAAATTATACGCCTTTTTGTATTTTCACACACATTTTTAGATGCGTATATTGAGATATAATAATACATTTATTATAGATTGAGCGGCTCGTAGCCTAGTGGCGCGGGGACTGGCCTAGCTTACCAGAGGCCCAGGTTCAATACCAACTTGCACCACTGTCTTCCTCTTTCAGAGTTCGATAAGTGCATTTCGTCACGAATGCGAGCTGCTACATGGTTCGGAATCCATGTAAAACTGTAGGTCCCCTTCCCCTACTAGGTGGTAGGGTTTAAGCCCGCCCGGGTTGGTACCATCGCATTGGATGAAAAGATGATCGAAGCAGCAATGAAAAATTGTCCGTGTTTTCCATCCAGTTCAATGTAGCCGTGCTCATAAAGGGAAGGTCCTGGCATGGCACCTAATTCCTTCGGGAATGTGGTGTATTGGGCTAATATCATAACGGTAGTTGTGTGGTATTAGCCATCCATGTCAGGTCGCATAAAAAAAAATATATCACGGATATAAGTTAAACACAAAAACAAAAACGTTCAGACGTGGCTTTTAGTTGTTTACATAATTTGGAAATCATCTGAAAAATATTTTTTAATTTGGCCGAGGAATCAGTCACGAACCACTGTATAGAACATGATCACCTTTTAAGTGGTCTATCCTCCTAAGGGTGTTACATAGTCACAAGTGTCGTGATAAAGTTCACAGCGATCGTAGTATTCTCCAAAAAAAAACACATACTTTTATTGCAGATTCCTGAAAGTAAAATCCTTTAATTTAAGGGTCCTCATCAGAAAATATTTCTTAATTTGGCTCAAGGAATCAGTCACGAACCATTGTATAGAACATGATCACCTCATTATCCTCTTAAGTGGGATAGAATGGGATATTTTTACATCCATAAGTTCCGTCTTAGTCTAGAATAGATAAGGGGCTCCGGGACATCTGTAAGCGAGAACTAATGAAACACTGAGCTCGGCAGCGCAAATATTATCAGTGGAACCCGATTCCGGAGCGTTGGCTTACAAAGTAGGACACTACAAGTGTTATCTCGACCGTTTCTGTCGATAATTTCATTCCAAGTTGGCGGCGCGATTGCCACGTCCGACACAATAGGATCTTATCGAGTTCCACGTGGACTAAGGACACGCAGGACGAAACGTGTAATGGGACCAACCTATTCAAAATAAATATTAAATCATTTACAGCAGAAGAGACATACATACATTTCGAATACGAAACTAGTTTGTATCGAAATAAATACATCTTTAATACTTTTGATATTACCTCACTCAGTAAATAATAAAACATAATTTATTCTAAAGAATTTTATAAAAGTTATTAGAGATATTGAACTCCACATAAATAATAATGTTTTGGTGATTATGGCGATAACGCTACATTAGTTGTTAATACATACATAGGTCAATATAGATGCTTTGTTTACGTCAACGCACCTGCGGATTTGCGTTGTTGTTTATACCTATCGTTCATGCGACGACACGCAGCGAAAGCATTCGTGCCTCGGATGCCGCTTGCGCAGGACGACTCCCAGTGCGTCCGCGCCGCCGCGCGCCGTAGTGTTTGTTTACTATCGCGAGTGTGAAACTGTACCAGAATTATGTGAGTTCATCAAAATTACCTTTATTATTGCTCTCTAAATTAAAGCACTATTTAATTGGAAGTAATTGAATTAAACCATTTATTTAAGGTTTGGCCAAAGTTTAACATTGAAAGGAAGCATTTGTTTCGTTGATTAAATGCTAACGGATATTTATATTATATTGTGACTATATTTAATTGGTTATAACAATAGACAAGGCATTATTAACGTAACCTTAGATTTAAGACGTTGTGTATCGAGCATTCGGGAGACGTGAGTGGGTTTTTAGCTGTTTTATTAATCTGGATTCGTTTCGAACTTTCATGAAGTAATTAGTTAAGACTAGAAACATGTGATCAACTGGATGATACTAGACGAAGCTTGTGAGAATTCATTAGCAGTTAGTTATCTTTTCAAATTCAAAATCAACGTGGAGTCTAAATGCTTCCAGTATTGTTAATTAAGGTATTCCCACCCAAAAAAGTCAACCAAACCTCATAGCTTTTGAAATGTTGATTTATTAATGTTAGAATGGATTCAAAATAATTAAATTTGCTTCAAAGTTATATGAATACATTATTTTGATATTTGAAATTGTAAGATTGTGAGGTACGGTTGATGTAGTGTAGACGCTGACTGAAAGGTTCGGAAGTTATCTTGTTTTGGCATTCGGAGTAATTGAGGCAGAGATTAGTTAGATATAAGTAAATTTGCGATTGGAAGATGCACATAACTTAAAATACATCATATCAGCCAATCCTTTTTGGAAGAAGGCGTAATGGTGTATACATGTTGGTGTTGGACAAGCTATTATCTTTGAAGGGTTCACCAACTTGTGCGTCTACCATCCTAGGCCTGGCTGCACCTAAATAGGTACAGCACTAAGTTTTCATCCAGATAAATTTAACTTATTTTCACCTTAGACATTCATAATGAATGTTTGTTTACACCTAATTGAATAGAAGAATAAACCATATTTACAGTTACTGACTGTTTCTGTTATAGGAAGCATATTGCTTTACATTTACATAGATTTATGTTTTTGTAGCCTGCCTACAATACCCAAATGAATCGCATGAAACAAGATACATAGAAACCAGATTATTTCTGATAGGATCAGTCTACCCATGTGATGCCGATACACCGAATTATAAAAGGTAGTGCTGAAATAAGTTAAATTTACTATAGATCAGATTGTTTATTGTTTTACTTAATAATCATGTTGTGATTAATCCGAGTTAGGTAGTTAAAAATAAGTAAATTTATGTAATGAATGATTAACCGTGAGCTAGATATAAGTAACCGTATATGTTTACGGATTTCTATGAGTTTAACGTGGCGAACTGTCGTTCAAGAAGGTTGTATGAATGTTGGACGAATTAAGGGGATTTTAGACTCGGAAAAATCACATCTAATACATTGTTGTTTTCTTGAGTTTTGGTTACATTTCGGTGCTACCTTATTTAAATTGCAATTGCCTTGATCTATTGTTGAAGTTTCCTATTCTCTTTAAAAACAGAATAAAAATATAAAAAGGGGAGATCATATTTTGACTATCCTAGTGTCGATGAGGGTTTACATAAATACAAAGTATAACTTCCATTGTTTACAAATTATCATTAATGTTATTAAGCCTACAAACACCGGGCCATACCGAAGTTGGTCAGACTTTAAATATATATGTGTACATCTTATGCGGTATGTATTCAGGGTTTTGGGAATAGAGCCGTTGTTGTAATACACAAGGTACAAACGGATGGGTTAGGTATATAATTCATCAACATTCGAGACCTAACTACAGGTCAGCTTAGTATTGAATGGTGCTTTGATTTTAGAGATGAGAAGGGGTGATATGAATACCATCTAAACTGAGAACCTCGTTCCAGAGCTGGTTGGAAATGAATATAAAATTACTATACCAAGATAATGTTACTGTCATCGTTGAACGTTTTCGAATAGTTCGAATAATTGACTTCCTATTACTCTGGGTTGTTTGTTGCACTCAAAACAGTTGTGGATAAATGTATTATCATTATTAAGAAATACTTATAACTTTCTAATGTGGGCCCACAACTTCCAATTTTTAATAAATGATTGAACAATATCTAAAGTTTACGACATTGATCGGTTAGATAAGAATTAGGACCCATTCAATACGGTTTGAATCGATTACATATATCAGTGTCGGATATACGTGAGTGTCGATGGCCATTGAGAGGCTCTTTTAGAGTCTAAGGGATCCCTTAAGCGAGCATCCAAAATCACAAGCTTTGGAGTCCGACACTGTATATTCAGAATTCAATGAATCTGATAAGTGCACATGACGATTCATTGAAAGTAAATTTCATGAACCAAATCTGACATGTACATCTTTACAATGACATTATCTACCGATAAAAGTTTTTCTAAATTAATTATGACCATGTGAAATAAATAATAAACTCTATGAAATATAATTTGACGATTTAGCTTGAATCTGAACGTCTACGGAAATGTAGGATCCTCAGACGATTACGTTGCCATTTATGTAAGAGTCCGACCGAAAAAAGATATTGTAGGAGGGTGGATTCATTACAAACGCGAACGATAGTCATCTAAAATGGTATGTATGCAGGGTGTAAATTCACAGCTGTATGTTTGCCATTCCAATATTTTAAGGCCCTTTTTTAGAGTTCCGTACCAAAACGGTGAAAACGGAACCCTATTACTAAGCCTCCGCTCTCCGTCCGTCACAGGACTGTATCTCATGAACCGTAATAGGTAGGCAGCTGAAATTTTGACAGAGTGTGTATTTATTTTGCCGCTATAACAACAAATAGGTGAAATAAAAAAATATTAAGAATCAAAGGGGGGGCCTCATACAAAAAACGTGATTTTTTGTGTTAAATCTTGTACGATTGTACGGAACCCTTCGTGTGCGAGTCCGACTCACCTACTGCTGATTAGCTTAATAGCCACGTATTAAGGGACTTTCTTAGCAGCTTGCAGTAAAGGCCCTTTAAGTGTCGATTAAAATAATTCAGCACTTGGCGAAAACCAGGCTAAGTGTCATAAAAAAAATCCTTTTGCTGTGCCTGCCAAAAAGGTGTGCATTTTATTTTAGCTTCCTGAAAGGAAAATCCTCTGTACCGTAGTGTCCTGATAAAAACATATATATATATTTTATTATAGTATCGTAAGAGTTTTGTTGCAGGGTGAGGAATTATATATTATCAAAAGTGATACTTTTTATTTATAATTTATAAAAAATATATTAATTTCAGCGTTTTTTACTTCGTTATACATCAAACCTTTCTAGCGGAGGCATGTACGTTGGATAATTGATGTTCGTCTCTATGTCTAAGTGTAACCTAACCTAACTAACATAAACTACTTCCAGTAAAACTTTAGTCAAATCATAATATCACTTATGAAATTGCTATCATAAAATCACGGTAGATAAGAGGTTTGTCAGCCTCAGTGGCCCAGTGGCGCGACACTTCGGCGATCGCTCTCCGAAGTTAAGCAACGCTGGGTCCGGTCTGGTCTTGGATGGGTGACCATTAGACCGTTGAGAGAGGCTGGCCGTGGTTCGGATTCCACGTTAAACTGTAGGTCCCCTTCCTTACTTACTAGGTGGTAGGGTTAATCCCGCCCGGGTTGGTACCATCGCATTGAATGAACGATGGTCGAAGCGGCAATGAAAATTGTCCGTGTTTTCCATCCAGTTCAATGTAGCCGTGCAATATAAGGGAGTCCTGGCATGGCACCTAGTTCCCATGTGGTGTGTTGGGCTAATACCATGACAGAAGGTGTGGTATTAGCCATCATGTCCAGTCACATAAAAAAAAAGATAAGAAACTGTGGGTCAGAATGGTTCAGAACCCCATTAGCATGTATTTTATGAATTCGTTTGCATAAAAATTATACATCTGATGAAATGTAAAATACAGCAAATTCGCATCTCAATTTATTTTTTGACTTTGAGGATTATTATCATAGTTTACTATTTTTTTAACTATGAATGATATTGTATTTTATCCGTAAGCGCCTTAGTCGATGGCTAGCCAAGACTCCAACGGCGATCCTATTCCGGCCACGTAGCGACGACGGAACGCGCGCGGTGGCGGCGCGGGTGACGCGGCTGTGTAGCGTTATTCTACTTATCTTCTGCAGATTGAAATTACTCCAACAAACGATGAAGTTAATGTTATACCACCGTAGCCCAGGGGCGTGGTGATGCCTCGGTGTTGTATCATCGAGGCTAAACAATACAGGGAGCGACCATTCGACATTTGTACATTACACGTAAAAGTGAAGCTTATTGCTTGCTTACTCGCACACCGATAGTTCCGTAAAAATGTGTACCTACAATGATAGTTCGTCCATCACGGTGTATAAACTGTGATATAATTACGAATTATCGATTTTCGCAATGTTTCCTTAGTTTTTAATGCGATACCTTGCCACTTAACTAATCGTATAGGTCAACGTAATAAGTCAACCTTAAAAGTTTTGTGTGATTTGTCATTATAAAAAGTTGCCATATTTTTTTAACGCTTTGACTCATGTTGATGAAAATTGTTTCTACAGCTTCAGCAGACTGTTGACCTGATCATTTATATTAATTTAATTCAACGTAATACATCCACCCTTTTCTTAGAAAAAGTGTCTTGACAGACAGAATGACGGACAACGCAGTGATCCTTTGAGGGTTGTTTTGAGGGACGGAACCCTAAAAATTTATAAGGATGACTGACCTGTAAGTAATTTATTTTAAATTTAACTATTTAGGTATCAATATTTCCTAGATTTGAGGTACCAATATCGCGTATTCAAACCACGCCAAGAGCGACGCAAACGGCACTTGAATATCAGATAAGTAGCAGAAAAGCTGCGAGAACACTCAAGTGTCTTATATCATAATACTAATGTCCCCACGGATTCCTCAAACAACTCCGCGTCATTAAACCGGACCCATTACTTATTCTGTGCGAGAGCCGAGCTCCTCCAGAAGTAAAACATTTCGAAACAATTCCGAGGAGCAAATGCCCACAAACGAGTGAAGTCCAAAAACGGGACGGCAAAAAGGGGAGAGAACTCGAAAAAGTAAAATTATATGGCCACAATTCGCGGTCATCACTTACTCAGACAATGGTCCAACTTTTGTAAAAATAAGGTGTGTTTTTTGCGGAGTTTTGCCAGGACTCGAGTCGGTGTGGTGTAGAATGGTCTGGTTTGAAAAAATATGGTCGATAGTGATTTTTAGGTATTCTATATTACGTACATACATTCCATCACGCCGCTTTACCGGAGAGGTAGGCAGAGATGATAGAGCGCCATACGGTACGATCACAGCACACCTCTTTAGTTTCATCTCCTGACATATATATGTGTATGCATGCTCTCCGATTACAGGTGCTACGTACCAGACCTTCACGAAGAATTAAATCGATTTGGTCGCGGCACGTATTTCTAGGCCGACGATTTTTCCGTTCACTTCTGCTCTGTAAATTTTTTTCATCACTTTTATGTCATCCACTCGTTTCATATGTTCAAAGCATCTTGGAACTCCTTTCTCGATTCTGGTTGATTCCGGTTGGATTCTGGTGGTGATTTTTCGATAGACACTGCTCTCTAACGCAATTGTTTCCGTTAGCCAACTTTCCTCAAGGTATTCTATATTCATGCATACAACTTGTATTGATTGTACTTGTCGACAAAAAAGATGATGTACCAGATTTTATAGAAAACAATACAGAATAGTTTCGGTATAGTTTCAGTTGCTTTATATCCTTCATTAGATGTGCATTACACACTCGGATTCGTACAACATTTTTATTTCTTTTTCTTTGATACTTGCAATGGTTAAGAGATCACTACTCACAAAGAATATTATATTTATGTGTATTTTCGTAGAGCAAACTATTGACTAGCGTAATTACATAATCTTATTCTTAAATATTAGGTTATCTAATCTATATTATTGTGGTGTAAAAAGTAATCGTAATTTTCGATACAAGTTAGTATTAAATAAATTAAAACTTTGTAGATAAACAAATTTACACCACAATGGATCATTGAGAGATGAAAACCTGTTAAACATTTTTAAATCATAATATGTTAATAAAAAAAAAGTTATCGACAAAGTAGTTGTTTAAGAGGCGATGCTCACACCGTCAAAGTATTGCTGCAGAGGTAATGAGCATATGGGTCTGGGATAGGATCCTCGGCGTGAAACGAGCGGCGTCGCGGTCTGGTGTTGGCTGGCTGAAGAATGCAACCTCACGGCACTACGGCACTCACAAAAGCCCTCCCCGAAAACAGCACCTCGCACCAAAATACACGTTTCGTTGGCCTCTCAACAAAATCTAACCTCGTCTCAGTTCGTTCATCTAATTGTCACAGCTCCATAGTCACAGACTAAACAGTATTCTATATCGGTGCTCAGATTGGGACTCGGTCACTAAACTAAACAGTAGCATATATTTCAATATGATTTAACAATTTTATAGTTCTTGTTTTTAAGTTACAGGACCGTTATTTCTCATTATGAATATTACTAAATCAGTTTGAATTTTTTGAAAATATATTTGAATTGAAAATATATACGATTGAAATATGAAAGAAAAAACGACACGATTTCAATTTTGAGACAACATTAAAAAAATGTTTTTGAAATCTTCAAAGGTCCGTTTATCTTTTTATCCCAGCAATTTTCCCAGATTTCATATTCATTTGGACTGCGAAATCGAGTCTTCTTTATTTGCCTTAATTTATCAAAGAGAGAGATCTCATTATTAACTTACTTTTCCGGGGGGGTATCTTAACCAGAATGAAAATGCAGCTGTTTTTATCGGATGGTGCCCATTCTATTCATAACCGACGCTTTCTTGGCACACTGAGCGCGTTTCAAAGGTAACTTCTCAGATGGAATGGCATTTTATCAGATTAAAACAGTATCCTTTTTTTAACTTCTCTTCTGCAGGTATAGTCGTGAGGCAAAATAATGTTGACCGCTGACCTAGTTTTTATTAAAAATGTAGTATTATTAATGTATGTGTTATGTATAATCGACCGTGAATGTTCAATGAAATGTGTGAATGTTTGAATGTTCAATCTTTGCAGTCAATGTCCGCAAAGTAGATGAAGCATTAAGAACGGCCCGTAAGCTATGCTCCCTGTATGGGGAACGGCAGAACGTCTAATGTGCAGATCGTATAATGTCATATTTTAACAAAATTTTAAAACCATGCACAACGTATAATCGGCAGATCGTATAATTTTATACAAAGTGCATGAAGAAGTTTTAAAAATAAAATTACTTATTTCTCCATTCATAACGTATAATAGTCACAACGTATAATATTATAATCTTTATTTAACAAACAAAGAAAACCATGCATATCATATAATCCAAAATCTTTTTATACGATAAGCGCCCTTATGAATATACTTTTAAAGCGTATACTCGCACGTGACGTTTCGACCTTCTCAATTAGCGTAAGGTGGCATTTCGAAATTGTAGCAAATATCGATTCGTAGCAATTTCAGCCTTAAATGTATCGTTATTAGGGCGCTTTATGCGGTACTTCTTGGCATATTATACGTTCTGCATGGTTTTCTTTTTTTGTGAATTCATGTTAGGAATATTATACGTTGTGACTATTATACGTTCTGCATGATGCAAAGAGTTGATTTTATTTTTAAACTTTATTCATGCACAACGTATAACATTATACGTTGTGAATATTATACGATATGCATGGTTTTCATTTTTTTGGAAAAAAATACTATTATACGTTGTGAATATTATACGTAGTGAATACGACTCCCCATACAAACGTAGTTTACTAATAATTTGAAAACCACTGTTCCAATTTAATTGATATTTCATACTTAATATCAGGCAACAATAATCTGTGTCTGCATGCTTTTGTTTTTTTGAAAAATCCAAACCGAATCGGTTGAAAGCAAAAACAAAATCTTCATACTAATTTTGTTTTCTCTGTGGTTTGACTCAGGATACATTTACCGAAAAAACAAAGGCAAAGATATTTGTTGCCAGATATATGATACCAAATATCAAGTAAATTAGAACAATGGTTTTCCAATGATTAGTAAACTACATTTGTATGGAGGCGAAATTTTCTGATGCTTACGGGGAGTGGCACCTTAAGGTCGGCCCGTAAGCATCAGAAAATTTCGCCTCCCATACAAACTCATAATTTGAAAACTACTTTTCCAACTTACTTGATATTTCGTATCTCATATTAAGCTACAAATATCTGTGTCTGCATGTCTTTGTTTTTTTGGTTAATTTTATTTGGGTCGAACCACAGAGAAAACAAAATTCGTATGAAGATTTTATTCTGTTTGGTTTATTAAAAAAACAAGAGCGTGCAGACACAGATATTTGTTACCTCATATTAGATATTAAATATCAATTTAATTGGAATGGCGGTTTCCAAATGATTACTAAACGACGATTGTATGGGGAGCTTAGCTGTTTTTTTTTTTTTATGCAACCCGACATGGATGGCTAATACCACACAACTACCGTTATGATATTAGCCCAATACACCACATTCCCGAAGGAATTTGGTGCCATGCCAGGACCTTCCCTTTATGAGCACGGCTACATTGAACTGGATCGAAAACACGGACAATTCTTCATTGCCGATTCGACCATCTTTTCATCCAATGCGATGGTACCAACCCGGACGGGCTTAAACCATACCACCTAGTAGGGGAAGGGGACCTACAGTTTTACATGGATTCCGAACCATGGAGCAGCTCGCATTCGTGATGAAAATCCACTTATCGAACTCGGAAAGAGAAAGACAGTGGTGCATGTCGGTATTGAACCCAGGTCTCTGGTACGCTAGGCCAGTCCCCGCGCCACTAGGCTACGAGGCTACCTATGTAGGTATAATATTAAAAACTTCTTTAGTAGGAGGCACCGATTACGGTAGGAGGAACTGTACTACAATTCCAAATTATGGTTATGCAGCACGTGGCGAAATCGGAAAACGCTATATCCGAGTGTGGCGGTCAGCAACCTGCCGACGCGACATTTCCTATCCCGAGCCGCCGCCTCAGCGCCGTGAAACGCGGCCCAGTCGTTCCAGAGGTTTATGGATCATAGCGTCCTGCAAGGATTCGATTTTCTGTTTACATACATTGATGACGTAATCATAGCAAGCTCGACTATTGAAGAACACAGATTGCACCTAGAAAAGGTTTTTCAACGCTTCAACGAGTTCGGCATAGCAATCAATCTGAGTAAATGCAGTTTTGGGAAATCGGAAATAGATTTTTTGGGTTTTCACGTTACCCAGGATGGAGTTAAGCCCTTGGAGGGAAAAGTTAAGGCAATCGAGGATTTTCCAAAACCGAGTAATATCGAGGAATTAAGAAGGTTTTTGGGAATGTTAAATTTTTATAGAAGCCACATTCCAAACGCAGCCGGTGCCCAAGCAGAACTGCATAAGTACTTGCACAATACAAAAAAAGAGATAAAACCGAAATACAATGGACACAACAATCGGAAACCGCATTCGAAGAATGTAAACGCAGCCTAAAGAGCGCGCTCACGTTATCGCACCCGTTACCCGACACCCCTTTGGCTATATTTGCTGACGCGTCCGAATACTCTGCGGGCGCTGTTTTACAACAACGAGTCAGCAATACATGGAGACCGCTAGGTTTTTTTTTCAACCAAGTTCAGCGATGCGCAAAAGAAATATAGTGCATACGACAGAGAATTGGCGGCAATTTATTTAGCAGTAAAACATTTCAGATATTTTATAGAAGGAAGAGACGTCATTGTGTACACAGATCACAAGCCGCTGACACACGCACTCAGTAAGAACGTGGCCAGCGGATGTGACACCCCGAGACGAATAAGACACTTAAGTTTTATAAGCGAATTTTGCACGGATATCAGACATATTAGCGGATCAGAAAATGTAGTCGCAGACGCACTATCGAGAATAGCTGAAATTTTTACCCCGACGACCATAGATTACAATGAATTAGCAAGCGACCAGGAAAGAGACCTAGAACTAATGGAACTAATGAAAAAAGATAATCTTTGTTTCAAACTGATCATGTTGCCCAATGTTGGCAAACCGGTATACTGTGAGATGTCAAAGGGGAACGCACGACCATACCTGACCGAGAGACACCGTTACAAAGCTTTCACAGCAGTACACGGGGTAAGTCACCCAGGTGTACGGGCCACAAGAAAACTGATGACAGACAGATATTTTTGGAAGTCCATTAATAGTGAGGTAAATAAATGGAGCAAGGCATGCGTATCTTGTCAGAGATCCAAAGTACAGCGACATACGGTCGCGCCGCTAGGTGAATTCGCGAGTGTTGGACGATTCAGTCATCTACACATCGACATAATTGGCCCTTTTCCGCCCTGTGAAGATAAAAGATACTGCGTCACATACATCTGCAGAACAACCAAGTGGATAGAAGCAGTACCGATACGCGACATTACGGCGGAAACCATCGCGAGAGCAACGGTAGATCACTGGATTAGTAGATTTGGATGTCCGGAGAAGATTACTACGGATCAAGGTACCCAGTTCGAGTCGCAGCTATTTCGTCAGCTGACAAATAAATTTGGAATCGAAAAAACTCGAACGGTCAGCTGGCACCCGGCATGCAATGGCCAAATCGAGCGAGTCCATCGGGGCGTTAAAGCAGCCTTAATGGCAAAATGCACGAGCGCCGAGTGGGCCCGCGAATTGCCACTAATTTTGCTAGGATTGAGATCGGCCGTTAAAGAGGATATCGGGTTTAGTCCAGCACAAATGACCTACGGAGCGTCTCTGAGGCTGCCAGGAGATTTTTTTGTACCGAGCAGGCCACAAAGTTTAGACGCCGACTATGTACAACGCCTAACCACCACACTCGAATCGCTGAACCCATCTCCCAGAACGGCCCACGGTGAAAGGAAAACGTTCGTTCACAGCGACCTGCGTACGTGCTCGCACGTGTTCATCAGAAACGAAATAAAGCGTTCCCTCACGGCTCCCTACCAAGGTCCGTACAGGGTATTGAAGAGGCAAGACAAATATTTCGACATTGAGCTACCGAACAGGAACACGCGAGTGACAATAGATCGATTAAAACCAGCGTACCTACTCAACGAGGACACCATCGAGCCAGAAAGGCGACCCCCCTACCCAGTCCTCCAACGGACAAGTCCCGACCACGAGGAGACACCGCAATCGAGAGTTGACACCCTGCCGGTACAAACCATGACGAAAACGGGGGACCGCGAGGCGAGCACACAAGCACCGACGTCAGCAAGAACCACACGGGCAGGGCGACTAATCAAACCACCAGTGCGTTTCGCTTAACGTAGGGCGGGACGTCCGTGGGCGCCCAAACAGTGGCGGCTGATACCGCGATAAATAAGTGATATAGGAAGTGATATCAGTGGTGCGGGCTGGCGTGAACGACGTTACTCTGCGCAGCTCGCACATTAGATTAAGAACAGTGGTGACAGTAGGAGAGCCCGAACTGTTAGCAAGCATGGTTTTTTTTTTTTTAAAAAAAGGAAGGGGTTGATGTGGCGGTCAGCAACCTGCCGACGCGACATTTCCTATCCCGAGCCGCCGCCTCAGCGCCGCGGCAGTGGGTCCGAGGCAGCCGCGCCGCGCACATGCATTCCACCTCGTTGCACAATATAAATGTATCAATATATAGTCAAATCGTATGAACGAGTTTCCGTTGCATCCCCGATAACCCTACCGCATAGAGGCATTATCATTACCCCACACCGAGCATGGTATGTTTTGCTAGTTTGGGTCCAGGGTTTGCGGTATATTCGAAAGTAGTTCTTTTACTGCATTATTTCTTTAATTAATATGTCCTTGCTTCACGGTCGATTATACAAACATACACATCACATTCCTAGGATAAGCGACGTACCTGCTTAGTACAAAAAAGTATATTTACTTAGAATGTCAGCCTCATTGGCCCAGTGGCGCGACACTTCGGCGATCGCTCTCCGAAGTTAAGCAACGCTGGGTCCGGTCTGGTCTTGGATGGGTGACCATTCGACCGTTGAGAGTGGCTGGCCGTGGTTCGGATTCCACGTTAAACTGTAGGTCCCCTTCCTTACTTACTAGGTGGTAGGGTCTATCCCGCCCGGGTTGGTACCATCGCATTGGATGAACGATGGTCGAAGGGGCAATGAAAATTGTCCGTGTTTTCCATCCAGTTCAATGTAGCCGTGCAATATAAGGAAGGTCCTGGCATGGCACCTAGTTCCCATGTGGTGTGTTGGGCTAATACCATGACAGAAGGTGTGGTATTAGTCATCCAAGTCCAGACACATAAAAAAAAAAAAAAATCTGGTTTGGTCCCTACTATTTAACAACACTGAAATTGTTTTGAAAACTTACGGTTTTCCGGTGTGCAGTGCCGTACTTGGCCATGTTTCGCCTCCAACGACGGAAGCATGGTTACCGTTTGACGAGCCGGGCTGTCAGACGTAACTCCGGGGCAGCCAAGTGGCCCTTAGGTGCTTCCGTCGTTGGAGGCGAAACATGTCGGCCAAGCACGGAATTGCAAACCGGAAAAACGTAAGTTTTCAAAACATTATGTACAGCGACGGTGTAAATCTAAGAAACCACCACTAAAAACCGGCCAAGTGCGAGTCGGACTCGCACACGAAGGGTTCCGTGCTATCAACACCAAAAAATCAGGTTTTTTGTATTGGCCCCCCTTTAATTTTTATTATTTTTTTATTTTACCTATTTGTTGTTGTAGCAGCAAAATAAATACACACCCTGGGAAAATTTCAGCTGCCTACCTATTACGGTTCATGAGATACAGCCCTGTGACAGACGGACGGACGGACGTACAACGGAGGCTTAGTAATAGGGTTCCGTTTTCACCCTTTGGGTACGGAACCCTAAAAATGATGATAAGTGTTCACAAATTGTTGGAAAGAGGCCAGTTGCCTGCATAAAACCATAAAAATCCTGTCTTCCTCTTAGATTTCTGCCAATTTAAGTTCCTGTCCTACTATGTAATTGTGTACGGCACTACAGACATGTCCTCTCAGATGACGTAACTCCCATTTGCGATAACTACACCACATTTTCCCGTTTCAAATTTCATCACACTTAGCAACCGCCCGGAGCCACAAAGCGCTGTCTCCTCGGGGCAGGATTCGTGTTTACCCGGAAAGCGATTGTGGCTGGTCCATAGATGGCATAGACATATAGTCCTACCTAGTATGTGCGGAGGACTTTTTCTTTACTGTTTGTTAATGGTGTATAGACACTAGCTTTCTCAATTGATCCCAAATGAGTTTGTTTCTTACGAATCATTTTAGTCGATTTTAGCCGTAGAGTAGTAAACAACTACTTTTCATGTTAAGTGCGGCATATGGCGTAAGCCAGGACATATTAAGGTGCCCGACGACGCCCATGGGTTTCTAGAGTACATTTCATGGAGGATAAGTGGTAGTACATTCATTTAACGCTGCATGTGCGTTGCGGACTGCAAATAGTCAACATTCACATTTATTCATTCATGACTTAGTGTAGTTTGACTACCAGAAGTTGAATAAATAAATGAAATGAAACTTGACTTGAATTGTCAATTTATAATCGCCGCTTCGACCTTTTTTAAACACCGCGGTCGTCACCATGGTAAATTTTAGGCATCACAATTTTCACATAACTGCGCCGTACTGGTACACTCAGACCACAGCACTAAATTAAAGGCATCCATTTTGCCGCATAGTACTCAACGCCGCTGTTCGATAGGAGTAATGAGCTTAACGCAGGCTTATAGTGAATCATTTACAGAATAGAGAGCTCGGTATTATTGGCACCGAGGAGGTACATTTCCGTAGAATACATGTTTTGAAGTAATATAAATAAAGTAACATGAGGTTATGAACATTTAGATAAAAAACATTTTTGTTTTTTACTTATTTTGTTTAGTATTAACTTAGTTAGTATTTAGTTATCGACAGACAACAAGCTGCTCACATACCAAAGTATTCTAAAACCCGCGTGGATGTACGGTGTTCAACTTTGGGGGAGCGCCAGTAACTCCAACATTGCTATGCTGCAACGACTGCAAAACATAATCCTTCGATCCATAGCAAATGTTCCGTGGTTTCTCACCAACAGTGAGATCCACGAACATTTGCAAATCAACACTGTTAAAGAGGAAATTCGGTACCCTGCAAGCATATCAGAAAATACTGATTTATCACCCCAACGTCCTGGTAGCTCAGTTGACGCACCAAGGCTACCCCAAAAAGCTCAAACGACACAACATCCTGGAGCTACAAAATCGGCAGTAGCTTCACAATCATAGAGAGTAGCTGCTCCCAGTGGGGGGCACACACTTCACGACCTTATGTCTCAAAACAAATCTGATTATAGTCTGAGGACGGATTGCAGATGTTACACGGATAAAAAAACTTATTGAGTAAAATGTTCATAAACACAAGGCCGGTCGGCCAAACTTCATTTAAATTAATGGTGCACACTCCACTGGTAGTGAACACAACATGGATAAAAACAAACAAAAACATAGAACAAAGAAGTTATAAATCTATTACATAATTATACTCTTAAAATAAAAATCAAGTTAGGCCTCCATTTGGATTCAGAGGCCTCTGTAAAATTTACATTTCAAACAGCCAAAAAAAAAATATCTCACAAAAGATAAAAAGGAAAAAGAAAAGAAGAAGTGTTGTTATTGTTTTAGCGTGTACATTTTTTTTATATTAACGGTCCTATGAATACCAATATTGTGATGCTTGTGAAAGCGAAAGCGGGAAGTTCTCGTATTCGCCTCTGTCGAACTCTGTACAGAAACAAGTTGGCATCTTTTTTTCTACATAGAGTTTGACAGAATCGAACACGAAAACTTCTCGCTTTCGCTTTCTTGAGTTAATGCAGGCTGCAGTGACTGACCTGGAATGGATACATATATTTTTGTCTATTCTGTATACGGGGAACTTTAATATTTATTTTTACCAGAAGATCCGGGCAGATGTAGGCTGTACACCATGAACTCCAGGATACTACGTACCAGTGAGTTAAATCGTAAAATTGTGTGTTAGGATTTTTAAATACGTTGGATTTATGTGATACAAAACCTAACATTTTAGAAGCCTTTTTAGCAATATGCACATATTTTAAATGAAATCGCATAGATTTATCCAAAATGATATCGAGGTCTCGGATATGATCAACTTCCACTAAAATATCATTCCCAATCAGCGAGAAAAAACATCAATAGTGTAGTTGTACTTAAATGATTTATATTTTCTAGTAAAATTTATGTTTTTATTTTATGCGACCTAACATGGATAGCTAAAACCACACAACTATCGTTACGATATTAGCCCAATACACCACATTTCTGAAGGAATTAGGTGCCATGCCAGGACCTTCCCTTTATGGCTGCATTTCTGAACATTGAATGGCATATCGTTTACAAGACACCAGGTTTTAATTCATCAAGGTCTTCTTAAAGTAAACAGCAATAATTATCCTTTTTATGACCTTATACAGTTTTAAATCATCAGCACACATAATGAATTTAGAGTTTCTTATAAATCTAACTATTTATAAGATAAAAAACTAAATCAAGAAGAACAGAGGACCAAGATATGACCCCTGCAGCACACCAGAGAGAATCGTACAACTATCAGAAGAGTAACCATGAGTAACAATGAGTTGAGATCGATTCTTCCGGCATTATTAACACCAACGCAGCAAAGAACGTATTGAAATTAAAATGGTTTCGTTCACCCGGTCGAATGCTATGCTGAAATCAGTGTAAATTACATGAACCTCATGGTTGTCATCGATAACCTCCATGATCTCCATGAAAACAAGCGTCATACGTGTGGAAGTTTATTTGATATAAATGTGATATGCACTTTGAATCGACCGTTCACCAAGGAAAGCTGTAAAATAAACTACTTTATTAATATAGTGCAAGGCTGGACTTGAACCATCCAACATACCTTACGCGAGTATTGTGTCAACCAATTTCGCCACCAGCACCCATTATTTGGAATTCTATAGTCCCTCCTCCTGTAATAAATGCCTTCTAACATATTGTTTAGGATTAAATTTATATTATATTGTGTAACATACGTTACTTTATTAATTTTCATTTTTAGGCATTATCAATATTTGTATGTCATAACTTTATTGAACTACACTTAGGAAGCCTTCAGAACGATGGCAGTGCCTATGCATACACGCAATCGACATTTATAGTTATCTACATAATGGAAAAGTACACGTTTCTGGGAACCAACTGTCAAAATTCTTCTAGAAATAAGACAACAAACCACGAACATTGGTACCGTCTCTTTCTACCATCCAGCAATTTAAGGATGCTGTCTCCCTCATGCGCGCGCTCGAGCCAATGGGAGAGGACCACAAAGGGAGCTATCTCCTTCGCCCGCCACTGCGCGAGCGCGTTTTGCCACCACAGACCGCCGGCCACCGTCAGTGGCGCCGGGCGCGTCCCGTCGTCTCGTCGCCAGAGACCGCCAAGCGCCGCGAGTGACACAAGTCGCGTCCCGGGGTCTCGCCGTCGCCGCTTTCGCGCTGGCTCAGTGGAGCACAAACGCACCCTCCGTCTCTTCGGCGCCCACCCCGTGCTACTTGGAGTGGGCTCCGCCAACGATTCGCTCTGTGCTGCGGTGCGTCCAGCCCTGAGGAGACGCCCAGTCGCTCGAACTTGGCCGCGTGGGGGCAGGCGCCATTCGCCGTCCAACCATGTGCTCCAGACATCACCTCCATTAGGTACCGTACTGAACATGCACATGATGAACATGGTGCAGTAATTTAATTTCACTGTGCTTTTCATTTGGTTAGACAGAATTACTACACATCTTGTGACGTATGGTTAAGGACCCGGCCCCGCTCACCGACTGATATCCACATGGCATTAACCTCTTAACCATACGTCACAACTGGCATCACGCATAGCGTGGAAATGTCCCTCAGACATCCTTTCTTTCCATAAAAAAGAAATAATTTAAAACATACCATTACAATTGATGCAACGCTTTACCTGCGTTGCGAAAATTAACTGCTCGATCCTACAAATACATCACATTCGCCTTTTCCAAGGAATATGAAATATTTGTATGTATGTATAATCGACCGTTAAGCAAGGACACATTAATTCAAGAAAGAGCTCTGTAAAAAGGACTACTTTGTGAATATATTGCAAGGCTGGACCCGAACCAGCAAAACATACCATTCGCAGGTTGGTATTGCGTTTTCCAATTTCGCTACCTCCTATATACCCGTAATTTGGAATTCTTCTACAGTCCCCGATTTCTAACAATTCGTTCATTATATCAACAAATATTTAGAAACGTTTGGAAGGCTCATTGAATGAATTTCAATTTGGAACTGATGAATTCACTACTGATCATTTTTACGTTGGAAATGCTGCATTTTGCATGCTGCGGTTGCTGGAATTCACTGATTGGCATTCCATTGCACTACAATTTCGAGTCTTTAACAAGATACTCTTTACATTTTCGTATTTGAATTTAAATTTTAAACCACATTGAAAATACAAATATGATCATTCAATTAATTTGGTCAAAGCAGGAGTATACGTTTCACAGGTATCTATTTAGAGAAAGGATTACTTCAAAAAGTGATTAAATAAATATATTTTATAATTATAAGCAAACAACTGAGGTACCCAGCTCCGTTCGGGTCAATGTCGTTTCGGGCTAATGTCGGGCTGACCCTAACATTTGAGACAACCGCCTCAAATATATTTGTTAAAATACTACGTATGCATATGTATATGGTAGGGCCGCAGCGGCTTCGTAGCACTCAAGAACAATTGCGTTGTCCCTTCTAGAGAAAGCGGTGATTTACGATTTCCGGATGGTTTTGGGGGCTGCGCGAGCGCGGGGGTTTGGCATTCGAGTTCGGACAGCGGTGTAGCGCAGGCGGTGACGCTCGCTATCGGCGGGAAACGCGAATTTTCTCAACCTTGAATGTATTCCGATATTCGATCAGTGGTGGTGTGAACTGTGATAATGCTAGGAAATGAACTGTGACCATGCTAGGGAGTGAATAGATTAATTATAGGATTGTGATATGAAAGACTGGTTCCTGAGGACATTTACAGCTGTGCGAGGTGGCTGGATCGTGTTGCAAGCAGATTGCAGAGGATGAGTGCTCTCTTCATTACACTGTCTTATTACTAGATTGATATTATTGGTGTAACCGAATAAATTACCGTCGCGCGGTGTCGGAATTAGGTGCGTTCGCGTGATGCCCTATTTTGCGGTACGGGAATTGAATTCGATTACGGACGGTTGCGACGGAATTTTGCTGAGCGGCTTTGTTGAAGTCCGCGGCGATGCCGTAGCGATGGAAACCGCCAATTGCTCAAGGTACCTAATCTATACAATTATCATAACGGTCCGACGGATTTTTACGAGTGGTTGTGCAATATTTTCCAACGACGTGGGTCGATGGATCTTATTCCGCCGATTTTCCAGCAGGGCATCGGGACGAGTGGTTGTGCAATATTTTCCAACGACGTGGGTCGATGGATCTTATTCCGCCGATTTTCCAGCAGGGCATCGGGACGAGTGGTTGTGCAATATTTTCCAACGACGTGGGTCGATGGATCTTATTCCGCCGATTTTCCAGCAGGGCATCGGGACGAGTGGTTGTGTAATATTTTCCAACGACGTGGGTCGATGGATCTTATTCCGCCAGTTTTCCAGTAAGGTCATCGGGGGAAAATTCCCTTTACGTTGTAAGCGCGGGCAAAAACATAGAATAATTATAGTACCTAAGTTAGTATAAGGTCTTGCTTTGTATAACTGTGTAAGCTTGTAGCTAGTGTCAGGAAGTCGAATGTCTTAGACCTAAGATAGCTGACATGACTCGGCCGATGGCAGACATGACATTAGGCGCCTGCCCATAGTCTCTCGCCTCTACGTGGCGGCAGGTAGAAACGTCCATTCTAAATTGATATATTCGTGTACTTAAAAATTTCATTCGATTTATATCCATTCAATCATACGAAGAAGTCTAACAGACGGAATGGCGGCTAAGGAGTGACCATTAGTTCAAATCTCCATGGCCCATAACTTACTAGACGATCACATGTTAATAACTTTGGCCAATTCCAGATATTAGTTAATTAAGTAGCAACACTAGACCTTTCTAAGTATGGGCTATGCGAGGCTTGATATAAGTTAGCTAGCAGACAGGTTGATTAGTAAGATAAATAAGTAGGATAGTGATAGGGTCGTCTCACATTATTGACTAAGCCCCGATTGCACGAAGAGACGGCTGAGTTAATCAATGTTCAAACACGTCAATTTTAGTGAACCGCATGGAGTTCCTTCTATAGTGTCCATAGAAAGTGACCTGTTTAATTAGACGTTGACTTTGATTTTAATTTTTTGTTCTTTCGTGCACTCGGCCCTAAGAGATGAAATTGAACATTACGGCTGACTACAAATCAGGCGTGCAACTAACCAGGAGATACAGTAATTTTAACGGATAAGACAGTACCTCTCACTGAATATAAGATGTGAGCAAGACTGAAAACAATACTAAAGCTAGAAACGGTTATTGTACACGGTTAAAAAATACTTTAAAATATGTACTGTAACATTTTTAATTTTAAAGGCTGTTTTCACTTAATCAAAGTAACTAGTTTACTGAGTTGGCTCTATTTAACATTGAATGACGGTTGCTATCATTGGAATAACAACCACAAACGGATTTTCAGTGCACGAATCCCTGAATGACTATCCGTAGGCGCCTAGCAGATTATTTTCTAACACGTTATGGCGGCTCATTGATAAAACACTTTAATAATAATAATATGGTCCATCGTTTAATAATTTTCATTATTGCTGAAGGTTTTCGACAAAAATCCCATTTGACAACTTTTACTGGAGCTTGCGGCCATAGATCCTCACCACTACTGCGCCACCCACCACCTTGGCTCCCTGCAAAGGGGACCAGCCGACACGGCCCCGCTACCACCTGATGCGGGGTCCACCACTTCTCCGGCGTGCTTGAGGTCGGCGGGCTGCTGCCTGCACCTGACCTCCTCCGCCGGAGGACCGAGGCGCATCACCCGGCGCCGCGCGCCAGATATTCTGCGTGCCGGCGCCCAGCAGTCCGGCGGATGCGGGACTCTCCGAGACGGGGGTGGTGGAGGCCTGCGTGTCAAGGCCACTACCTAACGTTCGAAGCCTGGCTCACGTCGTGCCGGAGAGCGCCGCCACCACGGCCTGCGCCCACCGGCGCGCTTGGAGGAGGCCCCCTCTCGCCGCCGGTGGATTCTCCATTTCTTATTATTATTTTTATGTCTTTTTTCAGTGTAAATATGTAAAAATAATTTAAAAAAATGTGACAATAAATATATACCATAATAATAATAATGTTTTATTTATTTAAATTCGTTTAGCACAAAGCACAATGGAACAGAGTTTAAAAGAACATAAGAACATATTATACAGTTTTTTACAAATAAAGGTTCTATTATAAGCGTATATTCTTAACTACAAGGGTAAGTAAGCTCTTCTTTGTTAATTTCAATTCAAATCACAGTTCTCAATACCAGAGGACTTGGAGTCAGATGATACACATTGATTCGTGTACATGAATTATCCAAATATGGAAGTGTCATAGCCTATTGATAAATTACTATACAATTCAAAAATTAGCATCAGTGGAGAATTTTAAAGTAATCTTATAATTGAAAGTAAATGTTTGCATCAGGCAAACATGTAGCGCTTGGCGCATCAAGTATAATAAAGCAAATAGAAGCATCGGCAAAGCTAGGACGTTATAATTAAAGAAATATATTAAAATTATCCATAAATACTTACAGCGAAAAGCAAGACTCGAACAAGCAAGAAAACCAATTACCAAACGGGCGTCTATCAATTCCACTAACCAATGACTCAAATCCATCCATCTCTTGCCGCTGTCACATTACCATGGTAACGATGTCCCTGCATTTCTACACAAGTGTTTCCTTGGAAGAAACTACAATACCACGGCTTGGATGGTCACCCTGAATATTGCTAACTGCAGGCGCTATTCTCTCATTTGTACGTGGTTAATCGAAACAATATGATGCCAATTTTCCTAGTGGAAAGGGTTTTTTATTGCAACCTTTTCTCTGGCTCGTTAAGGGATGAAGTTCATAGAGGTCCATTTAGCAGGATTGCCTATCTGTATTCCGGGAGGTCACGACATTTTTGGTCACGATAAGGTAAATGGCTGAATCTGGGTTCACATGTTAGAGACCAACCCTCTGATGTTAAATATGTCGGTCTAGCTGCGCCAAGTGGTTGCGTTATCTAGAGTGGCTATATAAAATAGATGCTGGTATTTACCTGCTGATTAATATACTGATTGTCTGGAAACATTGATACCTATTAATTATACAACAATATCCAGTCGATTTTTTAAATTAAATACTTAAAAACACCTAAAGTTATATCTGTAACCTAAATCGCCTATAACTAATAAATGCAACCAAAGATTTGTTCAGTTTTTGTATTACTAAGCAAGTCTGTATTGATGTTTTCATGCTTCATCATTTGCATCCATTTACATTATCATGAATTTTTTTGGTCACCATAACTACATTTTCAGTCGCCTTATCTACGTAACGCAACCACTTGGAACATGCAGACTGACACATTTAGATTCAGAGGCTTGGTCTTTATCCCGTGAACCCAGTTTCAGCCATTTACGTTATTTTTACCATTTTTGTCGCGACCTCCTAGTCTACTGAAGTCCTACTTCAGTTATTTCTGTACAACCTATTAGCAGCGATTCATTGTTCCGGCTTCAAGACGTACTGTTGTGTGTTTGATTTAGTAAGTACTCGTAATTAATAAAAGGCAATATTTTAATCGCCCAAAAAGTTACCCCCGTGCACGGAACCTTTCAGGACGAATGGCATGCGAACGATAAGTTTTTTCATTTTTATTAAGGTTCCGTACCCAAAGGGTGCCAACAGAACCCTATTAGTAAGCCTCCGCTGTCCGTCCGTCCGTCCGTCCGTCCTTCCGTCTGTCACAGGGCTGTATTTCGATAGACAGCTGAAATTTTCCGTAACAGATAGACAGCTGAAATTTTCACAGAGTGTGTATTTATTTTGCCGCTATAACAAGAAATATTTAAAATTAAAGGGGGGCTTCATACATAAAACGTGTTTTTTTTGTATTTAATCGTTTACGATGGTACGGAACCCTTCGAGTGCGAGTCCGACTCGCACTTGACCGGTTTATTAAATTGAAAACTACTTGAAATAAAAATGGACGCCGAAAAGTACATTAAAAAATCCCCAAGATTTTATCTGTGTTCACAAAAAATAATAGCAAGCGAAAACATTTTCAGAGCCCCAAAGATCGCGACTTAGTAACAATACCCCAGCCAAAACGCAATTGGAGCGGAATGGGCAAATTGACAAGCGTCCTAATCCACGCGACCGGCCATCTCAATTCCGTGTCGCGAAAACAGAATTATTCGGAAGCGGCGGGCGAACGGAATGTTTCTCCAACTTTTAATTATTAAATTTCACAAGAAGCGGCTTTGTGGATTGTTGAAAGAAACGGCGGCGGGCTTTGCCGGGCCTCCAACGCAAAGCTCCACTCGTAACGAGAGCTTTAAAATTGGCCAACTGCGAGCTCCGCTGTTTGGTCAGAGCACAGAAGGGAGAATTAAGTGTTGTGTGGGCGTTACCCGGCTCGCCGCTGTATGGTCATATCAACCTGTGGGAAGTTGGTCGCGTCTCGTGCCAAATAGACCAAACGTTCACGTACTGTGAACCTGTACCACTTTTATAATGCCTTTCAAAGCGTTTTTTTTAACGGAAAACCTTGATTTTTTTTATGCGACCTGACATGGATGGCTAATACCACACAACCACCGTTATGATATTAGCCCAATACACCAAATTCCCAAAGGAATAAGTGCCATGCCAGGACCTTCCCTTTATGAGCACGGCTACATTGAAGTGGATGGAAAACACAGACAATTTTTCATTGCAGCTCCGGCCATCTTTTCATCCAATGCGATGGTAACAACCCGGGCGGGCTTAAACCCTACCACCTAGTAGGTAAATACTACAGTTTTAAATGGATTCCGAACCATAGAGCAGCTCGCATTCGTGACGAAATGCACTTATCGAACCCGGAAAGAGAAAGACAGTGGTCGGAATTGAACCCAGACCTTTGGTACGCTAGGCCAGTCCCCGCGCCACTAGGCTACGAGCCGCATGATTGTTGTTGTTATTGGCATTACCTTTAAGATTTACTGAATGTTTTTTTCGTGTACCGGGAGTGCAGGGACCTGGCGGTCGCATGCCGTGAGGTGGCGCCAGGGGTGTTCTTTGTTTCACCTGCATTCGCGTCTCGGCAACGTTGCGGTGTCACATAACGGGCATGGCGCCCCCGGAGATCGTCGACCTCAGTGATGGCGCTATACGAATTCGTTTCTGTCGCTACTCCCGTCCTTTTATGCTCGCTCTATAACGAAGTATATAATAATTTAATGCATTCAAAGGATACGACATTACGTCTCATTAATTAGAGTTTCAGCGACATCGACATTAAAAGCATTGTAATCAAATTTTGAGAATAGTCTGAAAATGTTTTTGGTCGTGACATTCGTCGGAAACAGGATTCAAACCTGCGACCTTTGGATTACACGCCCGCTGCTCTATCGCAATGTGGGAACTTTGGGTTAAAACGCAAAGAAAGACGGAATATCGGAATACCGTAACAGATGACAGAATTTTACGAAAGGGCATATCCTTACCTTTTAGATAACCTACCACCTAGTCCTACATTGCTACTAAGAAGCAGCTTTGAATATCGGTATAGGCGGTATGATAATATGGGTTGGCTGGGAATATTAAATACCACACAACGGTAGTCAAAGATAATTATGCGTGTGTGCTCTTACTTATGCCTCAAATAACACCCAGAATGTGTCCCCGGCTCGCTAATGCGCCCTAAGTCCGAATGCCAACAGCTAGTAGCAATTGTTTGCTAACCCCGCATTATAAAGCCGCTCTCAGCGAAATCCCCCTCCAAAAACGGTCCCTAATTGTCTGTTAAGCAACTTCCTAAAGCGACCTCACTGAATCGCCAAAAGCAATAATTCACCCTTACCGGCGGATTTTCCTAGCGAATGTCCTCGCTTCCTGCGCGGCAGGAAGTTGACTGGAGGTCGCCTTTATTAAGGGGAAGCGAAATTTTGACGCCGACTCCAGGGCGGGGGAGCCTTGGTGTGGCGGGGGCCGCCCACAAATGGTATTAGGAATGTTCTTGCTGGATGCGTATTTTTGTGGTTTTTTTTATTATAAAATCAATCGATATTTCTTCGTATTTAGGCACAGAACCCGTCAAAGTGCAAGAGTTTGTTGGTAACGTAACCTTTTTATTTTTAATTGAATAGATTACGTTTCAACTATGTAAATCAAAAATATCTTTTATTTTCTGAACATATATGTATGCATATAAAAATATTTGATCTGTTATTTCATACATAACAAACGAATACATTATTGTAACAGCCAAATGAGAAGCACGCGAAAACATGTAAATATTTAAGGTCCTTTACCGAAAATTCATCACACTTCCACAGCCTTGATCAGCAATTATTTTATGTGATGAATAATGTTTTTTTAATCAAACGTCAACGTTGTGAATTAATATCAGAGATAAATTATTTTGGAAAGAACCAAGGCAGCATCGTGACCAATCGACGCAGCCCCAATTTTAATTCATCATCTATGTACATACTTGTTAGGATTGTTAGAAGTATTTAATTCATCACGTCCTTCTAAAAGGGATATGTGGCGTGGGGACGCATCATAAAGTCCAAAAAGCACAAGGTCCAAAACCCATAGCGTCCAAAATACTTACGAATACGAATATTTTTAATTCGGTTAGGTTAGGTTAGGTTAGGTTAGGTTATAATATTTGCATTTATAAATATATGCAAAAATACATACTTTTGGATGTTCTGGGTTTTGGACCTTATGCTTTTTGGACTTTATGAAGGCGACCCAGTGGAATTAGAGTAAATAAAATAAAATAAAAAATGAATAAAAGTAGAATCCAACTTTTTTGGTAAAATATTCGTTATATTGTAAATGACGTGGATTAAAATATAACTTAAGCACCCACAGTAGTCTAAAATCGTTTAAAATATTCAAAATTAACATATCGCATTTACACAATGTATCGTTGAAGATGAACAGAATGACTGTTCATAAATTGTTCTTGGAACAATCGTTCGAACCGAGCGACTGAACAGCTAAGTGACTCACCTTGACCCATGACCTCACTTGAGTTTATTTTGACTACAGCGCTGACTGATTAATTACTTGACTTGGAAAAAGTTACTTCAATACTAATTATTTAAAGAGAAAATAAGTTACGTCGCATTATAAAAACAAAAATTATTTTGACTATCTCTATCACCGGCCTACTTTAAAAAAAAGTGGTCTTAATTCAACCCTCTGTCCTGTTCCTTTTTACTAAATAATATTTAAGCACATGTAATTTTATGATGTTTCTTTTAACATAAAACTAGATTGTTTATTTGTATTTCTCAGTACTATTATATTTTGTATTTTATGCTGATATCATGACGGTCGGTTTGATATTAAGCTATTAAGTTGGTTAGCTAAGTTAAGCTATTTATGTCCAGTTACATAGAAAAATAACACCGTCTACTTATTGCAAATATTGAGATGCAAAAAATGCCAAAAATAAATTTCTTGTACGGAGGCCAACATATATTTTTAATATTTGTTATTATAGCGGCAATTTGTCAGCCTCAGTGGCCCAGTGGCGCGAGACTTCGGCGATCGCTCTCCGAAGTTAAGCAACGCTGGGTCCGGTCTGGTCTTGGATGGGTGACCATTAGACCGTTGAGAGAGGCTGGCCGTGGTTCGGATTCCACGTTAAGCTGTAGGTCCCCTTCCTTACTTACTAGGTGGTAGGGTTTATCCCGCCCGGGTTGGTACCATCGCATTGGATGAACGATGGTCGAAGCGGCAATGAAAATTGTCCGTGTTTTCCATCCAGTTCAATGTAGCCGTGCAATATAAGGAAGGTCCTGGCATGGCACCTAGTTCCCATGTGGTGTGTTGGGCTAATACCATGACAGAACTTGTGGTATTAGACATCCATGTCCAGTCACATAAAAAAAAACAAAAACATTGTCGAAATTTCAAGCGTCTACCTATAACGTATACGTATAGTAAAAGTAGTTTAAGTGTAACAATACACACAAAATCGTATGATACTTCGAGTATCTGCTCTCCTCCCAAATAGGGTTGGTCACCCAGGGGGGAAAGCGACCACAACCTGAAAACCTATAAGGTTAAGAGAGGCCCAAGCCCTGAAGTTCATGGCACTAGAACAAATAAATATAAACATAAAACTAATGGGAATCAGTGATATGGTAGAAATGCTTACATTTTACAATAATATTGCCATACCAAGATTTTAGAAATATAAACAATAGAAATACACTCTTTTCTGTCTACCTATTAGGGTTTATTAGTTACACCCCGTTGACGAATAGACGGGCAGCGAAGGCTTAGTAATAGGGTTCAGGTGGCACCCTCTTGGGTACAGCACCTTAAATACGGTGCCATGAGGCTGGTTTCCTGACAATGTGGCTTAAGAACGGCCCGTAAGCTATGCTCCCCATACAAACGTAGTTTACTAATCATTTGGAAACCGCTATTCCAATTGAATTGATATTTAATATATAATATCAGATATGTTCTTAGATTTACACCGTCGCTGTACATAATGTTTCAGTAACAAAGTTCAGGTAACAAATATCTGTGTCTGCATGCTTTTGTTTTTTTGAAAAATCCAAACCGAATGAAATGAAAGCAAAAAGAAAATCTTCATACGAATTTTGTTTTCTCTGTGGTTTGACCCAGAATACATTTACCGAAAAAACAAAGGCATGCAGACACAGATATTTGTAGCCTAATATTAGATACCAAATATCAAGTATGTTGGAATAGTGGTTTTCAAATTATTAGTAAACTACGTTTGTTTGGGAGGCGAAATTTTCTGATACTTACGGGCCTACCTTAAGCCCTAAAGAAAAATATATTTCATATTGTTTTCTTCCATACTATTCTTCCGACCCCTCCCGTGTCGGGTACAAACACGGAAACATCTAAACCATGACAATTGAGCCCGGCGACAGACATTTTAATCCCCCGAGAATTGACGCCAGGAAAATATGTGACTATTGTTTTCGAAAGCGTAATTTCGACAAAAGCGCGGGTTCTTTGATCTGGCGAGTGTCCCACCGAGGAAGGGATGCTATTAATTTAACAAAACCGGCTCAAGGGAGTAATTTGAATACAGGAAGCTGTGGGTCGCTTGAAAGGGACGATTACAGCGCAGGCGCCGAACTCTTTACATAACTTGATGTACCGCGCTTGACTGCCGACATTGAATAATAAAATAATGATTCTAATTGAATAACTCTCGCTTTGATACGTCTTTACGGGCGTTTCAGCTTGTTTTTGCGGGTTTGTTTTGGTTTGATTGCATATTCTACTCTTTGATAGAAATTTCGTATTCCGCTCATTAAAATGATTCTTGAAATAATTATTTGAAAATTAAATAAAGGAAGGTTGATTCTAAATTCCACTACACTAACGTAATGCCGACTCTGTGCCTAAATTCAACGCCGGAACCCACATAACAGATTAATATTCTTTTGAGATTACCGCCTTCGTTTAACGTGTTTGAAAACTCACGGCTTTCACGCGGCGGGAGGAGACATTCTCCGACTTTTCGAGCTGATCGTTCAGCCCGTTGTCAAGGAGGCAGCCGCCATGTTCGTACATAGCAGCCGACTGACAGCTAGGCTCGCCGTGGTGTATAAGTTTGTATGGGGAACACATATATCCAGAATATAATTCGGTCCGACATCAGTCCGAAACGATATTGAACCGCGCGAAACCGGGTACCACCGCCGGGGTTGCCACCACAAACCCCAGAACCGCGCTTGTACCGACGGCTGCGGTATTCTCTGGCTGCATAGTCCAACGCCTCTAGTGTTCGACAGGCGGTCGCCCGCATCAACGTAGTTAAGGCTGTCGTTAAGTCACAGGAAAAATTTTAAGAAAGGCATTCTTTATCCATTGGCCAATGTACAATTTTGTACGGTGACTGCCATTAAAATAGCGAAATCTTCTTCTAGGCCCTAGCATTTCTCTACCCCTAAACGTTTTCAGATTTTAGTTTTTTTTAATCACTTGGAAAAGCTTCATTCTATGTCCGTGTGTTTTCCTTTTTTCGTAAATATCTGTATTTTTCAGTAAAAAAAAATCGAAAATTAGCTTAAAAAATAATTTTTTTCCAATGTTTATTAGCCAATATTTTCAAATGTAAAGGTATATTAAAAGATTTTTTTTTATTATTTTTTTATTTTTAGGGTAGAATGAAGGTTTATTTGATAAAATATTAAGAAATAAAAAATTAAAATAATTATCACAAATTAAAATATTCGTCCATGTTGACAATGACATTGTCCCCATAACGGAGGCAGCGTTTCCCCGCTGTATCGCCTGGCTTATGCGCTGCTGAAAGTACGCTCCTGCTCGAAGGTCACCCGAAGCTTCTATCAAAAGTGGTTCGCTGTTGGTAGAAAGCGCGACTGCGTCCTCGCTCCAAGGGCCAAGTGTCTCAACCGCAAAGACCGAAAGTTCATAGTTCGCCGCGCAATTACTATACTTGCGATGAGGGTGTCCACGCAGGTGGAATTTAAAAGAATTAAAACATACAGTCAGCTTCAATAGCCCAGTGGCGCGACACTTCGGCGATCGCTCTCCAAAGTGTCTTGGATGGGTGACCATTCGACCGTTGAGAGAGGCTGGCCGTGGTTCGGATTCCACGTTAAACTGAAGGTCCCCTTCCTTACTTACTAGGTGGTAGGGTTAATCCCACCCGGGTTGGTACCATCGCATTGAATGAACGATGGTCGAAGCGGCAATGAAAATTGTCCGTGTTTTCCATCCAGTTCAATGTAGCCGTGCAATATAAGGAAGGTCCTGGCATGGCACCTAGTTCCCATGTGGTGTGTTAGGCTAACACCGTGACAGAAGGTGTGGTATTAGCCATCCATGTCCGGTCACATAAAAAAAAATACAGATATAGATTTCTACAATAATTTCAAAAACCTATTAAAACGTTAAGAAACATACCATTATTTATAAGTTAAAATATACAAAAGTGTGTAGTTAGTAAGTATGCCCATATATATTTTTTTTATATAATATTCTTGTTGGTTCAGCACTTTTCTTTTGTTTAACATTTTTATTTTTAATAAAATGCTGTTTTGTTTTGTTAAATATGTTAGGTTAAGTTATCATTCTGTTATTATTACGGATGCTGTGTTCGCCACTTGTGGGGTGTACACGAACGCTATATTTTTGTAACAGATCTCCTTTTGTAAATTGTACGTGTATTACCCTGTTGGCGAACCTTAATAAAGAAATAAATAATAAAAAATAAAATTGAGAGCATGGAAACGGTTATCGCCCGTTGTATGGGGAATTGATACGGCAACGACTCTCTTAAAGCGCGCATAATGGCTTCGTTAAATTAGATGAATTAATTAGTTTCTACAAATATTAAAAAAAATATTAAGTAAAATTGAGCAAAATTACAAATGTGTTTGCATGTTTCAATGTCCGTAATGCAGGCACGGACCTGCGTTACGGACCGCCCCTAATCAATGCATGTATAATCTTCAACACTGTGTTAGTAGTAGGCATTGATTACGGGCGGAGGGACTGTCGGAGAATTCCAAATTAAGTAAGTGGCGACGCAATACCGAGAAAGGTTTGCAGTATATTATTTTTTACAGTTTATCTTTAATTAAAGTGGCCTTCCCTCACGGTAGAGTATATATTTATATCATATTTTCACGCCAGATAATACTTGTAATGCTATACATATTATTGTGTAAGCAGTTCCGTTAATTAAGTAACTGAGGATTGCTGTTTTTTTTTGTAATACAAAAAAAGTTTCGCAGTAGCATTTAGTATGTATTTTATTATTATGGACGAAAAACCAGTGGAGTTTCTTTGTGGATTATTCTTTACTGAGTTATCGAATCGGAGGATCTATCAGTTTGTGACGTAACTTTGCTTGACTACCAAAAGTTTCAATAATTAAAATAAAATTGTTTGAAAAAAAGTGACGTCCTGGCTCCGTACGAACAAGCATATGTACTTGAATTAAATCCGTCTTTTCAACTCATTTTTACACACAAAATTACCTCCAGAACTCAATGTATACAACAATGTAGTCTTTGAAAACTCAACCCGTACAGAAGTGTAATAAATACAATCGAATTACCGTCCGTAATTGAACCCCAAAAGGATTTTAGAAGTTAGTAAGAGAGATAATTTTGTGGAAGTTTAGACAGGAGCACCGAACACCGCTCCCGCGATTGAAAAGTGATTTTCCATTTTCAAAGTACGAAAGCCTTTTCAACGTGGTGGACTGGAAAATGCACGCTTTTGCCGAAATTGAATATTTTCCGATTCGTTTATTTTTATTTTTCCGAGTTGCTTTATGGGTGGAAGCCGCAATGGAAAAAATGTACCATATGAAAACTGTGCACGTAATATGCCTCCTGAAAAAAAAAACACAAACCTTTAACAAGCCTACCAGGGTTAAGCTCACCCGGGTTAGTGCCATCGCATTTGATTAAAAATGGTCAAAGCGGCAATAATAAACATTGTTACCTAAAATAAAAAAAATAAATAAAGTCGAACAAAGAACCTCCTTTTGTGTAGTCGATTAAAAGAATATATATAATCCGTTTACCATCTTGCAAATTGCACTAATGCAGGCAGGTAATGAAATTGGCCCACTAAGAATCAACCGTTGGTTCGTAAACCTGTGGCACATTTACTGAGATATTTCATTTAAAGTTTAAACAGAGGTTATTTATATGTAACGTGAAAAGGTTTTTTACTTTGCCTGAAAAAGTTATAAATTAATTTTCTAATGAATTATGGATTTTTTTAAATTTCAAGCCGATAAACCTCATGCAATTACAGACGTTCACCTTATTTTTATGTAACTGGAAATAAATTGCGAAGACCACACCATGATATGAGCACAACACACCTTGGTCACGCCGTTAACTCATTTTCCCGCCAACACTAGTTCATACATAAAAACGCTGATCATTATAACAATGTTCTCTCGTTCCTTCTCATCTTATCCCCACCTGAGTGAGAGAGAGACGGAACTACTGCATACCACAAGACGCGAGCGATTATGAAATCAAATCGTGCTCGCGAGTCGGAGTTCTACCGCCATAAGAACCGCGCCGCGAATGGTCGCTTCAAAGAAAAGCCATCGTTCCACTGTCAATGTGATACCATCGCATTGCCCTCATCGCTCGAGGAGTTGTACGCGAGTTGTGAAAAGGTGTACGCGTGCGAGTGCTTGGTACCTGCCTCCAGCAACATTCCTGGCCAGAAGAACGTGCGAAAATCCCTTTTTTTTTATGCGACCCGACATGGATGGCTAATACCACACAACTACCGTTATGATATTAGCCCAATACACCACATTCCCGAAGGAATTTGGTGCCATGCCAGGACCTTCCCTTTATGAGCACGGCTACATTGAACTGGATGGAAAATACGGACAATTTTTCATTGCCGCTTCGACCATCTTTTCATCCAATGCGATGGTACCAACCCGGGCGGGCTTAAACCCTACCACCCAGTAGGGGAAGGGGACCTACAGTTTTACATGGATTCCGAACCATGGAGCAGCTCGCATTCGTGATGAAAATGCACTTATCGAACTCGGAAAGAGAAAGACAGTGGTGCATGTCGGTATTGAAACCAGGTCTCTGGTACGATAGGCCAGTCCCCGCGCCACTAGGCTACGAGCCGCTCAGTGGAAGGTGCGAGCCCGGAGTCATAAGGTCAGCAAATCTCTCATCCACACCTGATTTTCGAAGAGATAACTTTAGCCGCCATTGTAATTTTTGATGATATTTGTTTGTGATGTGCGATGGTGGATGTAAGAATTCCAATGGTCATTGACAACTCAATCTGGTACTCGGAACACTATATTTCAGTTGACCATATCATATCACTGTCAGCCTCAGTGGCCCAGTGGCGCGACACTTCGGCGATTGCTCTCCGAAGTTAAGCAACGCTGGGTCCGGTCTGGTCTTGGATGGGTGACCATTCGACCGTTGAGAGAGGCTGGCCGTGGTTCGGATTCCACGTTAAGCTGTAGGTCCCCTTCCTTACTTACTAGGTGGTAGGGTTTATCCCGCCCGGGTTGGTACCATCGCATTGGATGAACGATGGTCGAAGCGGCAATGAAAATTGTCCGTGTTTTCCATCCAGTTCAATGTAGCCGTGCAATATAAGGAAGGTCCTGGCATGGCACCTAGTTCCCATGTGGTGTGTTGGGCTAATACCATGATAGCACTTGTGGTATTAGCCATCCATGTCCAGTCAGAAAAAAAAATAATTCTTTGATATAACTTTGCACCACACTGTCATTTCGCATTGTTTTTTGGATAAAAACAAGCAACGATTTCAGGATGTTCGTGATGTTTTTTTAAAATCTTAATCTGAAGCATTCGGTACAGAAAAGCAATCCTTGCGTGCATATTGAATATATAGAAAAAAAGCGTCGAAAACTATAGAAGGCCGGGCTATTTTCTCAAGTGACATAAAACATAAGTCGACATTTTCAAGGCGGTCTCCTCTTGGAGTTTTGGCAACGTCGATGTCAGGGAATTTGAATTAAGTATCCATTACGACTCATAAAATGTGTTGGTCAATGTGGAAAGAACGAACTTGTAAATTTTTAGTTCATAATTTTGCGTATTTAATGTCTAGGACATTACCGTTATCAAATTAGTTTGAGTTTCAGCGACATCTACATTTGAAGCACTGTAATGAGATTTTGAAAATAATCTGAAAAAGTTTTTGTAATCCAAAGTTCGCAGATTCGAATCCTGCTTCCAACGAATGTCACGAGGAAAAACTTTTTCAGATTATTTTCAAAATCTGAATACAAGGCTTCAAATGTAGATGTCGCTGAAACTCAAAATAATTATAGTTCAATTCTATTCTAATTGTTTTCTTCCTTACAAGGGCTTAAATTGATAGCTATGTACATCGACTATTTTCACTCATGCCTTGAAGGCACAACTTAGTATTAAATAATTGTATTGTAAGCATAGTTAATATATTCCTGTGTGTGTACTCTCGGTGTACCTAAAAATAAATAAATAATAAAATTTATTGTCTTAAAGATGTAGAATACTTGTACTAATAACTATAGATAATTAAACAGTGCTTGTTACAGTGGCATTCGCCTCCTAAAGAACCCAAACAATCACTTCGGAGCAAAAGTCTAAGACAGATATTATTCAATTGAGCAGTATTAAATATTGTTATGTGCGACCGACTTAGCAGCTCAGTGTGTACTTGACGTGAATTCGCATGTGATTGGATGTGCCCCCTGCCTGGCACGGGGCTCAGCAGTTAGCAGGACTGGCTATTTTTTTTTTGGATTACAATAGATTTCATACAACTAAATATTATACAAATAAGCAAAAGAAACTCTTAAACCTACACAGTAATGTACTGGACCTTATACGACACATGTTACTTAGCTATGAAGAAAAAATATATCCGTATTCATTATATAAAACAATGACTTAATTATTGAGAAAAAATAAAATTATGTCAAAAACAAACAATATATACTCGTCCAATTTTCATGATATTGGTTGGATATAAAATTGTAATTTGTCTTTCTCATACTTTTTATATTGACAAAAAAAATATTTATTATTGTTGGCTGTTGCTGCGAATAAGACTGACTGTATGTATATTTAAGTCTTATCATAGAAATAAATCTTAAAAATTATCTTGCACATTTTAATATAGCCGCTATAAGTCCTACACGTTACATTTATTTTGAGTATTTTACATATTAGCCTGAATTTGAAATTCAAGTCCTCGAACGATTATTTTTTACATTTTTACATTGATGTGTAGATCAATGGAAGGTTGTAAAACTATATGTGACCAGGCAAAACTTATATTTACGTAGGCTAACGGACGTAAACCCATTCAAGAGTTCGCGCTCGTCCCTTCGCGCAAAGGAGCGTTTGAGTCCGTTTTCGCTGCGTCAAATTATGAGCGAGTGTTGCCAAGTACCCCTTCAGGCAGTATCTGTATAATAACCAGAGGAGATCTCATAAAGATTTCGAAAGAAATGGTGCTGCAATAGAGAAAGATACTCATGATTTAGGCAAGAGCTGGGGCACTCTTACATTACTGTTTATATTATTTGTCCTTCGATTCCAAAATAGTTATATTTCGTTTATTTTGTGGTATCCAATACGAATGAGAAATGGTTAACCATAGAGATCTTATCTTAATATGTTAATTTTAAAATTATATAAAAATGAATTAATTGAAATAATTCAGCTTTTATTGTTAATATTACTGCGATTAATATTTTGATTTACTAAAATATTTAAAATGCAATTATTAGAAAAAAGAAAGAAAGAAAGAAAATTCGTTTATTTGTCAGAAATTTAGTACTAACTGAGAAACAGGACTTATAGTTACCAAACAAGCTGTAGATATGTTACACATAAAACACCAGAAACATAAAAACGAAAGTAACGCTACATGTAAAAAAAATAATAATAATAAATCTAACCGAAAATTGACATAAAATAGACCGTCTCAATTTATGCACACATAAAATTTTACATGCAAGCCCGGAGGTGGGGGCATTTTTGTAAAATATTATTTGGTGGGCCTCTAACAATCTTTGTTTGATTTTTCGACAAAACCTTTCCTGACTTTTCAAATCTTTTAGTGGTGGTGGGAGTACATTCCAAACTCTAGAGGCTATTATCTTACAACCACCTTCAATCGCTGCACCATGGTGCTGTTATATTTTCAGGAGTACGCCTCTATTTCGGTTGAATAATGTTTTTGGATTTTTTTAATGAATGATGTTGTGCACCAGACAAACCGCATGTGCCTTCTATTTTTAACCGACTTCGAAAAAAAGGAGGAGGTTCTCAATTCGTCGGAATCTTTTTTTTTTTTTTTCTCTTTTTTTTTTTATGTATGTTCACCGATTACTCGGAGACCCCTGAACCGATTTGAAAAATTCTTTTTTTGTTCGAAAGGGTATACTTTCTAGTTGGTCCCATTTTTTTTTTTATCAAAATCGGTTCAGTAGTTTGGTACTTAAATACAACAAACATTGAATTTCTTAAGCCCGCGAACCCAGAAATGTTATTTTTGAGTTACAGTAGCTTTCTTTAAGGGTGAGATTGCTCAGTATGAGAGGTTTTTTTTTAATTCAACTGTTGGGGGTATTGAAGGGGGTAAAAGAGGGCAAATTGTACACATTTCTATCTCTAGAGCGGCTGAACCAAGAAATGTCAGAGTAGGTTTTGTTTGAGATGGAAATGTTTACGAAGAGAATATTTTTGAAAATTCTACTATTAGGGGGGTAAAATAGGTCAAAATGAACACATTTAGGCGAAAACCACTCATGTTGAGATCTCCGAAACCAATTATCTTAGAAACTTAAAATTTTCAGTGACTTCTTTTTACGACGAAAAGGCTCGCTTGTGATTTTACAAAATTCAACTGTTAAGGTCGGCCCGTAAGCACCTGAAAATTTCGCCTCCCATACAAACGTAGTTTACTAATCATTTGAAAACCAATGTTCCAACTTACTTGATATTTGGTATCTAATATTACACTACAAATATCTGTGTCTGCATGTCTTTGTTTTTTCGGTAAATGTATTCTGGGTCAAACCATAGAGAAAACAAAATTCGTATGAAGATTTTCTTTTTGCTTTCATTTCATTCGGTTTGGATTTTTCAAAAAAACAAAAGCATGCAGACACAGATATTTGTTACCTGATATTAGACATTAAATATCAATTTAATTGGAATAGCGGTTTCCAAATTATTAGTAAACTACGTTTGTATGGGGAGCATAGCTTACGGGCCGTTCTTAAGGGGATACACGAGACCTATATGTACACATTTTCATACAACACTTACGCAAGAAACAGACTCTCCGGAACAATGGAAGGATGAGAAATTCAGAAGCTCGGCGGCTCTGGACATTCGTTGTTTTGCCTTGTTAGGGTTCCGTACCCAAAGGGTACCAACGGATACTATATTACTAACCTTCCGCTGTCCGTCCGTCCGTCCGTCTGTCACAGCGCTCTATCTCATGAACCGTGAACTCATGAATCCAGATAGGTACCGGTCTACCTTTCGTCAGAAATGAGATTTCTCAATGGTTTCATATCTCATAATGCTCGTTCATTGTAGAGTTTAGTAACAGTTTAGAGGGTTCGCATGAGATAGTCAGGTGCGCATGATCTTCTTTCCACTTTGTATGTGAAGTTGAGCAGGATGGCTCGCCCACCTTGAGTCAAAAAGTTACGCCACCACTAAAAAGCAAAAAATAAAATATTTTTAAATAAAAAAAGGACCGCCTTCAAAAAAACCGGAACTAAAAAGCAAAAAATAATTGGTTACTTTTAATTAATGTACGACAAGCTATTTTAATACTAACTAATTATGTACAATTTCTTAATTTTTAATCATCTTTTGAAGTCGGTGCCTTGGGTAGACGTTCTATAAGGGCTGTAAGTAGTTAGATTAATATTACCTATGGCTAAGAAAGAAATATAAGTAGGTAGCTACTTACATTAACCTACTTAAAGAAAAAAACAAACAAACAAAATGAAAAATTAAATAAACAAACAGGTCGGAAAAACGTATGTAAGTAGGCATTTAGGCAAGTACTTTGTAATTTAAATATTCCTTATAACTTAAACTAAATACCTAACACAGTAAAAACTAAATATTTACAAGAAAACCCTACAAACTAAACAAACCAATATAAAAACCACTAATATGGTAAAATTTAGGTAGGTGTAGCTTGTACTTTTATTTCTACCTAAATACCTACATAACATAAAACAAAAAAAATTACAAATATAAAAAAACCCGACAGCGTAAAAAAATTTAACTTAAAATTGACTTAGTAAACGAACTGAAAAGATAGAAACAAGTTAAAAAATTAAATATTTGTTGTGTTTGAATGATCATGGTTGACAGTGTTTACAAACGCAGTCGGAGGCATCAAATAGCCCCAGTACGTTCCATAGTAAATGACTAGCGATTTTATGGATTATTTCGGTGGAGCAAGAAAATACGTGGGGGGGGGGGGGGAAGTTCCAATATCCTATCTTTCATTTTTATGTCTAAAGTGAGGTTTTTTTTTCTCGTTCTCGGTGTCACCGATCATCATAGCAATAACAAAAAAAAACATAAATCATAGTTCAACTATTTGATGCACAATATGAATTATTTAATGATATATTATATATTTCCCAATACATTCCATTATTAATGACTAGCGATTTTCTTAGTGATATGGGTATAGCAAAAATAAACTTATTGAGACAAATTATAATCTCCTAACTGTCATATAATAAATACGAAAGTAAGTTTGTCTGTTTCGCGAACTCAACCGACCATCGTGAAATTTGCATAGGCACACCATTGAAAATATAAATCGTAGTTAATGTATCTTATGCCTCCGACTGCGTTTGTAAACACTGTCAACCATGATCATTCAAACACAACAAATATTTAATTTTTCAACTTGTTTCTATCTTTTCAGTTCGTTTACTAAGTCAATTTTAAGTTAAAATTTTTTACGCTGTCGGGTTTTTTATATTTTTAAATAATTTGTTTTATTTTAATTATTTTTAGTTATCGTACAGCATGCATTTATCATTTAAATATCTGCACGTTAATAAATTCCAACGAAAGTAAGGTTAGGTATTATTATGGAACCTGACATGGATGGCTAATGTAACACAACTACCGTCATGATATAAGCCTAATTCAACAAATTCCAGAAGGAATTAGGTGACAGGTCAGGACCTTCCTTTACACAGAATCACGGCTGCACACGGATACCATGGGTGGAAAATACAGACAATGATCTATTGCCACTTCGTCCATAGTTTTTCCTAATGCGGTGATACCAACCCAGGCGGGATTAACCCTGTCACCTAGTAGGGTAAAGTGACCTACAGTTTTACATGGGTTCCGAACCATGAACAACTCGCAAGATAAAGTGGTGTATAACAGATGCGAGCATTTGAGCCCATAACCTCTTGCATGAAAGGCAATATTTTAGTCCCTACACTACGAGGTGTAACAAATAGAGTTTTTTGATTGATATTAAAACAAAACTACATTTTCTAAAAGTTTCTTCATGTTATCTTTAAGGCTTTAATGAAGTCATCAGTTCATAGAATGAGATTCCCTCATTCAACGAATTTTGATCATATGCCGATATATACAAGGTTTTAGTGGAGGTATGGTCCAAACGTTAACGTATTCCTTGGCATATTTGAAACAAAAAGGATATACATTTTATTTGTAGGTATTTAAAATGTATGGGGAAAATCTTTTTCAAGTCGTACAACAAAATATCTTCTACATTTTTAGCTCCAAATATGCCGAGGAATACGTGGTTAGCTTTTGGACCATATCTCCGTTAACACCCTATATATGGTTTTTTTAGAATCTCCCTCTCATCATCGTTGATTACAGTTACACTAAATTTATAAGCGAACAGTTCGACACTCAAATCCTGTGGTTATATACAGGGTCCGTCACTCGAAGTGTTACCAATTGATATTGATGTTATTTAGTTAATTGAAGTACGGTTCGTTAAAAATTATATCTCAATAAAACATTTAATTTTAAGACAATAATTGTTATTGTTCGAAATAGCCTCCTTTGATCCATAGATAAGAGCTTTCTGAAACGATCCTGAGTGTTGTTGGAACGTCCATTACGGCGGTATGAGCGCCTCATTAACACCTTTTGCACACACTTGCTGGTTGACTTTGACGCCCTTCTCGATAAACACGAGTGAATAGCGACCATTTGCGGTCACTGCAGCCGAGACCATAACAGAAGCGGGCGCTTGCTTACGAACGGAAACTCAATCGTCTAAATTCTCGTTGGATTTGCCCTGTAGCCAAACACGAAAATGTTGTTTGTTTATATACCTGTTAGACAGTAAACATTTTTTCATCAGAAAAAACAATGTTTTCCAGATCGCCACGCAAGACTTTCATTGCTTGAGCTCTTTGTAGTCGAACTGCCTTCTGCGCTGAACTAAGATGCTGTAATTTTTGTATCTTGTTGGTAGGGCTTCAGTTGCATTTCTTTTTGTTTCAGTATGCGCCGATTACTTGAGTCGGGTATTGTCTGACTTTTCGCAAATTTTGCAGAACACTGGTGAGGATTTCCTTGAATTCGAGCCTTTACCTTTCGAACCATATCATGTGATACTGCTATTTTCGGATGACCGCCTCTATGCCGTTTAGCAATGCTAGGTTATAACGCTTAATGGTTCGATGCACTAACATTTTGTTCACATGTAAATGTCGGAGCTCCCGAACGATGACTGGTTGTGATTTTCCGGTCAAATACAAAACGATCACAATGTTAGGTTTAATATCCATTGCGAAAATTTATTATACAATTCAAATTTGCTCCCGCTCTTTTCGCCCACTTAAAAACAATGAAACAAATTGACGTTTCACCAAAATTTGGCGCTGTCATTATTATTTTGAAAATAGAAGTAACAGTTCAAGTGACGGAACCAGTAGTAATCGCTTTGATCACAGGATTTCATCCATGTATAAACTAACTGCTAGTTAAAGTTCAATAATCTCCATAATATCCATGATTATAATATTTATATCCACTACTTCATAAGACTGGAAGTTGTCTCTTGACTGACAGCTTTGAATGTGAGTCAAAAACATTGTTAAAGCCATTTTTATTTAATTATTGAGCTAGTTAAGTTCCAGTTTCACAGTTTAGAACTTTAACTGGATGCGGCGAAAGAGACCTGGATTCATCGTTTGCAAATATATGTGGGCCCGAGGTCCACAATCGCCCGATCGAATGTGTTACCTTGGAGCTTTTTTTTTTTATGTGACTGGACATGGATGGCTAATACCACAAGTTCTGTCATGGTATTAGCCCAACACACCACATGGGAACTAGGTGCCATGCCAGGACCTTCCTAATATTGCACGGCTACATTGAACTGGATGGAAAACACGGACAATTTTCATTGCCGCTTCGACCATCGTTCATCCAATGCGATGGTACCAACCCGGGCGGGATATACCCTACCACCTAGTAAGTAAGGAAGGGGACCTACAGCTTAACGTGGAATTCAAACCACGGCCAGCCTCTCTCAACGGTCGAATGGTCACCCATCCAAGACCAGACCGGACCCAGCGTTGCTTAACTTCGGAGAGCGATCGCCGAAGTGTCGCGCCACTGGGCCACCGAGGCTGGCGAAACTGTTACATCCCAACTGAGCGTTTATTGTTTTTCTTGCCTCCAAAGCCCATCAAAATATAACGTTCATGATTTAATCCGTAAATGAACTCCTGGTTTATTATTTTGAATATTATAACGTGTTAATAATATGTGATATATGATGATAAACCCAACTTTGGCAAAGCCGTGCTTTTCCTTCCCACTGCTTCCAAGGACGCACGGTTAAAGATCAGCGATATTATGATGACGATCATATTTTATGTACCCTATGTAACATAGGTCCTCATCAGGGGGCTGACGACATCTTCATGGAAAGTTTTCCTATCTTTGGTAAAGCTTTTAGATATTATCAGATTGATACCGATTTTGGGCATCACAGTATCTCGGCACTGTAGGGTCGCCCTCTTGTGGAACAAGCGAACCTTCCCCAGCGTGACACCCATTGACAACGGAAGTATGGATTTATGAGCTGTGCAGGTGCAGAATGCTGATAGTAAAGCAATGATGGTGATATCGGTCTATGCGGCGACCGAGAATGTCGAAAATCTATCTGACTATCGCCCGGATCCACCACTTCCAGTTATAGTCATCCCAAAGTTATCTTTCGGTTACACCATATAAATATGCAATGTAACCGAAGCTACATTCCATATAGCTGGGGGTAGTGAAAAGAGGAGTATATGACCTGAGTTGGTGTGACCAGCGCGCTTGCGTAAACAAAAATCATTTGAATTAATTTTTAACGTTGAATATTTTGATGTTTTTGGAATTTCTTATTCCAAATTACATTTAAACATATAAGTTGCATACCTTTTTGTAAACTATTTAAAAAACCCTTTAGTTTGATACCCCACTCGATAGGTTTCAAGAAAAAAAATATTTGAAAACACATAATTTGGCGCCAAAAATCAGCCATGATTTTTTTTTATGATTTTGATATACCCAGTGTCACTCTCACAATTAAGACGAATGTAACGACACCTCTAAAGCTAAAATCCATCAAGCCGTTTAGGCTGCAGGGGGCGACAAAGAAATATACATACATACATACATACATATATACATACATACACTCGAAAAACATAACCCTCCTTCTTTCACAGTCGGGTAAAAAGAACAGAAAACTATTGGTAGCCACTTTGAGGTGTCTGCTCTCAACTACGTGTGAAAACGAGTGTGCGGTTAGTACATATTTCACCAATTTCGGCAGAAATCGTTTCGTTCAGACAACGATGTCGTAGGAAGCACCAATCCACAGAGCAGCGAATTAACTTACCTACTCCTTCACCAGTGCGCGCCTTTATAAAGCCGAAAGTACTAATAATCGTTAAAACCCAATTTCAGTACGCTGCGCTGCTGTATCGATATCAGCTTGCACGTAAACCAACGCTAAGGGCATCTCCAGGTAGAATGCTCTGTGGACCAATCATTGCTGACTCAGGTTGTTTACGCTCTCTTAGACTTCGGGTGTGTTCGGCTGAAATTGTGTCTGTTCGGTCAACGGCGTGCGGAGTGAACTCTACCCAAGGCACCGACTTCAAAAGATGATTAAAAATTAAGAAATTGTACATAATTAGTTAGTATTAAAATAGCTTGTCGTACATTAATTAAAAGTAACCAATTATTTTTTGCTTTTTAGTTCCGGTTTTTTTGAAGGCGGTCCTTTTTTTATTTAAAAATATTTTCCATGTTCATAATTTGGAGCTCATTCAGTATAGGCGTGTTTTGATTACTTTTTGATGATGCTACATATAATTGTATTTAATGTTTTTCCCGGTTACTTCCACTACTCGCGATACTGATACACCGACCATTATTATTAATTAATATTATTATTAATAAATCTCTCCCTCCGTTCCAGTGGCGGTGGTGACGGGGTCGCGCCACCAGACGACGTCGCCGCTGGCGCGCGCCGCGCCCACGGCCGCGCAGCGCGACGCCGAGCCCGACTTCGTGCGGCCCATCGCCAACGTGACGGCGGCACTCGGCAGGGAGGCGGTGCTCACGTGCTCCGTCTCCGACCTCGGCTCCTACAAGGTACCCTCAACATATTGTTACGAGCAACGCCCTCGATCACCTGGTAGCCTGGTGGGAGAACACGCCTCTCCCCCCAAGAAAAGCCCGGGTGGCCCCTCCTAGGAGGGGTACCTAGGAGTATCTAGATACTCCCCTAACAAAATCTTCGCTAAGCCGTGTGCCAACTCGATGTAATGGCGGAACTGTTCGTAATACCCTTCGTCCGCGAACGGGCGGTCAACAGATGGCGCCACTAATATGTTTGTTAGGCGCTTTTGATTCCATACTGCTGCTTCTTCTTCTCTGGAATATTCCAGCAATTCGTCAAATTAGATTGTTCACGAACTTACTGTGCTCACGTGCTCCGTCTTCGACCTCGGCTCTTACAAGGTACCCTCAACGTATTGTTGCAGGTGGGAGATCACGTCCCTCCCTCCAAAACAAAGCCGGGTGGCCCCTTCTAGATACTCCCCTAACAAAATCTTCGTCAAGCCGGTGGCCAGCACGACGTAATGTCTGTGTAACTGTTCGTAATACGGTCAGCAGATGGCGCCACTAATATGTTTGTTGGGCGCTTTTGATTCCATACTGCTGCTGAAAATATAACTGGAATATTCCAGCCATATGTCAAATTAGATTAGATTGTTCACGAACGTACGAGGCTCTGCAAGGGCCTCTCGAATGTTCTTCGAAGATAGATGCTCTGTGGATGGGAGGTAAGGGATACCATCGATTGAGATTTTTATTTTGAAGTGATACAAGTGATCTATTTCTTTGAAAGTGAAACAGTTCGTGAATTATAGCGAAAGAGTTTATTTTTCAGATCGACTCGTAATAAAATTGGGTATAAGAGTTTGATAGTAAATAGTCGAATAAAGTTATTTTCGTTAACTTTAGTGTTTTTCACCTCTAAGCTAAACTCACCCACGTAAAATATTGTCTAAGTCGAAAAATTATTCTGAAATCTATTTGTACATGAAAAACAAGATCACGAGATATATTTAAATAAGAAAATCAATAAAAAATGTGTATAAATAGGAAGGAGGCGTTCGAAGAACAGGCTTGGGTAGCGGAGATACCCGGTCCTGAAACACAATCAAATTCCCTTACATAATTAGATTGTCAAGTCTAAAAATATACAAATATAAATTTATTTGCTTTTAAACCCACAAAAAACACAACAACCTATTTTTCAGAAGCATTTATGAAAGTATTTATCAATGCAAACATTAACATAATTTATATTCTTAGGTACAATATATGCAGAGCTAATATCATACCTACGTCAACGGATTAGCCGAATAAACTACATTCCTAAAATATTTATTTGACATGTCTGGTTTTCTTTTTGAGAAAGTCTAAATTGAACTGGATGTAAACTACGGACAATTTAACTGGCGGTTTCGTTGGATGCGATGGTATCGACCCGGGCGGACCTGACCCGGTGGGTTCCGAACTGTAGAGGTACTTTAATTCTCACTGAAAATCCACGTCGCTTTTCATGTTGAGGGCCGATTTTCCAATCATCATATAGTACTTATCGGCCTGATAGTACAAATTTACGTTTGCCAAAAGACGGATAGGCATTACCGGAGAATTATATCTGCTATCACAATTATCTGCCTGAAATTTTACCAATAATAATATGAACTTACCGTAACGGATGGATAAGCGAAAGCGTTAATAGATCCGACGAATAGTTATCTGACTATTTATCAGACCATTAAAAAATCAACACAATATAAAAAAAACACAATCGAAACACTGCTGTATCGATCATAAAGAATGAAAAATGAGATACGCACTTGACCCCGATCGTCCTGGTTTTTCCCCTTCCTTGGCCTTTTATAAGGTACTCATTATTTATGCATAAACGCCTCAGCGTCTTAATCACGGTGGTACTTGCGTTAATGAAAGGGAGATAATAGAAAATGAAAAAAGATAAAGCTTCGTATTTTTAACTTAAGTAAACGAAATATTTTTCAGGAATTCTTGATTACTTTCGCTTAGTAATGAAAACAGAAGTTGAGACTCTCGTCCTTGCGAAAACGTTACTTGTAAGATTTTTTTTGAAATTTTTCTAGACTTCAAGAAAATCGCAGTAGAAATATTAAAATGTATTTGTATTTGTATTTTATTCATCATCAATAGACAGCTTGCTGCACTCGGAATCGTCACATTTCCATATTTAATATCGTTAATCATAATCATAATTTTACATTCGTCAGTTTGTGAACGAAATGATAGATTTTAATAACATTACTGGATTTTTGTACAATGAATCGTTTTGTTCGACTGCGGATTAACTATAAGGAAAGGACCTGGCGTATTGTTCCCATAAAGGTATGTTAGGTTAAGATAATGACCATCAGTCCCATAAAAAAAACTTCGAGCTAAATTATTAAGCAATGCGCTGTTTATCCGTAAAAATTTGCAATACTTTAATTTTATCAAACAATAAGCCTTGGTTTATCCAAAAACATTTGTGATAACTTAGTTTCATAAACAAGTAGGCATACCACTGTTTGTCCGGAAACATTTGTTATATTTTTTTTTCGTAAAATGAAGTTAATTAATAAAGATTTCAATTATGGTTGATATTTTTTTCAGGGATTAAAAATCCCTTATCTAAGGGCTATCGGTGCATGATTCACAGAAAAACTAATTTATTTCCGCAGGTACCGCCTGGCATTCAAGTATAGAAAGCTATAAGTCAACATTTATGTCACTCTTAAATGGAGTCTTAATAACATTTTACGTAACATATGGTCGGCTCACTTTAATATAAATTGTGTGCTAAGCGTCTGTATACTGATACTTGTGCAGGAATGAGATGAGACTCGGCTTCCCAACAATACTTCCTTAACCTCGGCGATGTTTATTTTGGAAAGCGAGCCGGCCGCGGCTCTGTGGTGCATCCACACACAAGCGATTACGAACGAACATTCTTGAGTTAATTAAATCTTAAGAATAAACGTCTCTCAAATACTAATTCTAATTGAAAATATTTATTTCGTTTCACGAAAACTTAAGTGGTAATTCATGAGGAGGTTACATGATTTTTTTCGTTTTTCGAATCGTGCAAAATATGTTATATTCATAAACCTAGCACAGCGCGCTGTGCTTACAAGACGGACAAAGTGTGGGAGTGAGACGTCAACTCAAGTAGCACTACCGCTAGTTAGAGAAAAATGGAACACATCTGCCCGATGAGACGACTTCTCAAATCTTTATCAAAGCATAGGAGTCTTTCTCAAAGAATGTGATTTTTTTTGTGAAATATTATTTTTCCCTAAATAAATCATAGTGATCTGTGCATTTATAGATTGTTAAATGAACGGGAATAAAAAAACCCGATCCAAAACCCTTTTTTATGTCAAATTAAGTGTGACCCACTGATTTTTTGTCGATCAAATTTCTTAACTCTGCCTCAAAATTTCAAATTAAAACTTATAACATAACTTCATATCGTTATTATGAAGCTCCATAGCGATTAAGGGCCTGGTACTAGCCAAATCGCAAAGTTAGACGAGGCACCCCAAGTTAACTAACTAAGTCTGACGATTATAAGTATCATTCTTACAATATATGATTCCTTGTCTAGGAATCAACCTATTTTCGTTAATGTATGTTTCCTTTTTCTATACAAAATACATTGCGGAAACGGTGTCCATTTCCGAACTTTTTTGACTAAATGTAGAAATCTAAAAGCAAATGGAATTTTTTGTTTATGCATATATGCTGTGTTTGCTTATATCTAGAAATCGAATTACTTTCAGATTTCTAACGAGAAAAATCAAGTTTTTTATTTTTATTATTATTTAAATAAATGATGGAATCAAAAAATATTAACAATCCATTATCAGCCTGGAGTTCTATTTAGATTTGCTGAAGCGTTTCACTACATATTATTACATTTGTTAAAAAATGCATTTGTATGGCGCGAGTAGTTGGCTAGTCCTAGCGCCTTAAGAAATTCTTTTGAGTAAGAAAAGAATCTTCAGTACATTTTGTATGAAACGATTTTGGTCTCATCCGTCAGTTCACTCTGTATATCCTTACATTCTGAGCCTATGGACTGATTACATCGTAAGAGTAAATGTCCCAATTGGTTCATCCAATTTTGTTTACTCTCACTTTATGGGATTAAAATAGAGAAAAGCAGATCATTTCAGGCGCTGGGGCCAGTCAACACATAGCGAGACACAAATGTACCTTCGAACCAGCGAGCGTAGAATGACGAGAGTAGAAACCGAAATTGTATGGGGGTGGCGGCGCGGAGCCGCGCCGGCCCGCGGCGTAACCACTTTTGCATACAAAAACCGACCTAGTGCAAGTCGGACTCGCACACGAAGGGTTCCGTACCATCTACACCAAAAAATCTCATTTTTGTATGGTATCTGTATTGTATTTGTATTGTATAGTATGTGTAATCGCCCTTTAATTTATATATTTTTTTATTTTACCTATTTGTTGTTATAGCGGCAAAATAAATACACACTCTGTGAACATGAGATACAGCCCTGTGACAGACGGACGGACGGACGGGCAGCGGAGTCTTAGTAATAGGGTTCCGTTTTCATCCCTTGGGTACGGAACTCTAAAAAATTAGGTTTTTTGTAACGGGCCCCTATAATTTAATTTTTTTTATTTAACCTATTTCATGTTATAATGGCAAAATAAATACAAACTCTCTGAAAATTTCAGCTGCCTGCCTATTACGGTTCATGAGATACAGCTCTGTGACAAAAGGACGGAGGAAAACAGAGAAATTAATAAATGCATTAATAATAATCTAAAAATATAATAAAAAATAACCTAATTTCGGTATCGTATTCCAAGTAGATGTTCCCTTTATGTGATAAAACTGAACAGAAACTGACGCATACGGGCAATATATTTCTGGAGTGACAGACTTCTATTTTATTACGCACTCTTGATATGAGTTCCAGGAATCAAGGCGTTACACCAGTCATTCAACGTTTAAAGAATACACACCTGGGCATAGCAGCAGTAAAATTGCTACATCGTTTAGCACTAAAATATTACATATCCCTTTCTCTCTCCTCTCTCTGACATTTTGCGTGAACGTAAATATCAATTCGCTTTAAATTGAGTCAAATATTGCTAGATACATTTATTAACCTTACCTTGTTTAAATCAATCTTATTTTAATGGTGGCAATGGCAAATTCAAGTTGATCGATATAGGCGTCAAGTGTTTGAGTAGGCATCATTTGCAATCGTAGGCTGTTCATTGTAATCAATTTTAATTTAAATGAACAAAAAAATAACGTGCCATTGACATGATGTAGCCAGTAATGTAGAAGTGAATGGAAAATTACTCTTTCCTTCGAGAATGCGGTATGTTGGGCTAATATCATAATGGTGGATTTAGTATTAGCCATCCGTGTTTGGTTATCAAAAAAAATTAAACCACAAAGAATATGCTTTATGTTAATTTAACTAAAATTTAATGCAATGCATCAATCACTTGGTTTTTTCTCCGGCATAGACATCATAATATCCAATCGAAGTAATTACATAATCCTATTAGAGGTCCAAATATTTTATTATACTTTTGACATAAACCCGCCTATGAAGATTTAATTTTTTTTACAGTTAAACAGATCAATACGTTCAAGATGCAATTTTGATGATTTGCTGAGTATTTAAATATCACTGTATATAATTAATTCAAGCTTCGTCGTAAATAAAAAAGATTGTTGAAATGGAAATCGTAACGCATTAGAACATCACTAATCGAGTAGCACTAGAACGTTAAGTCAGTTATTCATCCACTGCTGGACATACGCCTCTCCAATCCTTCTCCAGTCCTCCCGGCCCTCAGCGGTACGGAACCACTGCTTTCCGCCGACGCACTTGATGTCGTCTTCCCACCTGGCGGGTGGTCTTCCCACACTCCGTTTGCCTGTCCACGGCCGCCAGTGTAGGCCAACGTTAAAAGTAAAATAAATTAAATCAATTTATTGTACAAACTATGTGCAAATATACACGACGGTATATTGCCATTTAGTAGATGTTGTTTGAAGGCATTTTTTTGCATCAATATTATAGGAATAATATGCAAATACATGTACCGACATTCAATTTCATGCCATTTTGTAGATGTTGTCCTGCAAGCATTTTTGTTTGTGTCTGAATGCCCTAATTCAAACGGTTTTTCTCTAATTCTGAAAATACTTAGAAAACATCAGGTCTGGAGGCACCCTCGGAAACCTACCTGCCTTGGCTTTAATATTTAAGCCACTCCGAGATTAAACTGAACCTTTTGGCAAATCACATCCCTTAGATGTGCCCGGCACCTTTTATATAATTTAACTCATTTTAAATTAACGGATCCCTAAAAGCAATTTGAAAGTATCACACGTAGGTTTTGATTACTGATCACTATAATTATACATTAAATCCATGAACTATTTGAAGACGGGATGCAAACAACTAAAGTTAAAAATGCATTTTTTGCGCAAGGCTTGATTCTGGATAACATTTTAAATTATCAATATAAAGATATACACAGGTGAAAACTTTAAAACATACAATCAAAGTTATTAAAAAAAATTAGCTATTATTAAAACGACATAGGAACTTATCGACGGCCAGTATGAATTAACGTGAATTCGGAAGGAAATATTCGTTCTAACCATGATTCTTTTATCGATGTCCGATCCCTGCATTAGGTGAAATAATACGGTGTGCGTGTGTTCGTAATTCTTCAATCACTCAACGGCTTTACCTATTTTAATGTTTTTTTTTTAATTCTTATCTTATTATAAGAACCATTCCCTTCTTAAGGCTGGTCCGACCCATATAAAGTTGTTTGCACACATAACGCAAATATATATTATATATAATAATATATAATTATAAATAATAATATATTGCGTTCTGTGTAAAAAAACATTGTATGGGTCGGAACATCCTTAACTATAGCTGGACCTGGTAGGTGGTGCTGTTATTAACATCCAGAATATTTTCACAAACAAAATAAAATACTTACCAAATTTTCAGACCCCCAAATTCTCAGCATGTTTTAAGTATTTCAAAACGGACTCTTTGAATAACACGCCCGGGAAGGAAAAACTTTTATTGGGATTCGCTCGGGTTAATCTCCAAAAATGACTCGAGCGGAGCCAGGTATCTCGGCTAGTTGTCTACAAATGATGCGATGCGCAGGAACATTTTACTTACATTTCATGGTTTGTGGGTAAGATAAGGCGTATCCCGGTATTTCTTCCCGCGAGATAAGTCAGCACGAGTCAAGTATTTCACTCAAGGAGGGGGGGGGGGAGTATGGAAATATTGCAGACATATTTACAGGCCGAGAGCCGGAATTTATAAGATTTGTATATTTTTTTAAAGCAGTAATTTCGGATTGTAGTTTTTTCAGATTGATGAGATTTTCTCTATTGCTTAATATACTATGTCCTTCGAACTCGAGGACCGAACAAGAGATCGAATTTTTTTGTGTCAGAATTTATTTTTTACAGATTTAATTTAAAATATTACGCACTCCGTCGATATCCCGCACCGAAGACAATGGGTTCCGAAAAAAAATGTATTTCTCTTCTTTTTTTATATATTACCATTTATTTAAACTTCTGTTAGTCAAACTACACTTAATTGTGTCCTCATATGATTGATCCGCGGATTCGATTATCTCAATAAAGAAGAACCCCAAATAAATTCACGGCTACATGCTTAAATTGTGCTTTGTTTGACCCAATTTATGCTAAAATACACATATGAATGAATAACTGAATGCTAATGCTTAACCTAACCTAACATCACCTAACCGAATCTATTTACACCGAACAAATCAGTGCAATATTATCAAATTGATTTAATGCTTGGTGACAACTGAAGTTTTTTTATTGCTTCTTCTTCATAGAGTTAATCAAATCTGCGGATCAATCATATTGTGACGTGACTCAGTGCTGTTTAAGTAATAGGTTGGTGGTGAGTTTAATAAATAAAATTGAAATTGGAGATGGAATTGCAAATACGTTTACGGTATGGATTTTAATATCTTAAGGAAATTAACAAATTTAAAGAGACAAAAAACATTCTCTTCTCAAGGCTGTGGTGAAGTCACAGAAAATCTAGGATTTGAAAATTTTAAGAAATGCATCTCTCACGTTTCCCTTCTCCTAACCGTTGTCAGATTATAATCAATTTTTGTCACTTGAGAAAGCTTCATTCTATGTCTGTATGTTTTGAATTTTTTGAAAATATCTGTATATTTCCATAAAAAAACCGAAAATCAATGTAAGAAAAGACAACTTTTTCCAATGTTTATTAGCCAATAATTTCCCATCTAAAGGTGTATCAACAAAATTAAAACATAAAGAAATAGACTTCTACAATATATTTTAGAATCCAAAATTTCAAAAACCCAGTGAAACATTAAGAGAATGGAAATAGTTATCGCCCGAAGTAGCGATATTAAAAAACTAACAAACTTCGGGGCAGGGGTGATATCCCGGCCTATGAGATGAAATGTGGATTTAGTGGTCAGGAAGGCGGGTGAATAAAGAATCTCATGCATCATTTGTGTGTTGAGTGATGACGTGCCAGATAATAGTAACGTCCGGGGAAATGGCTCGCTGGTTCATGATAGGTCGGTGCAAGAAAGCAAGCTAGTTTTCAAGCCAACTTAGTTATTTTATTATTAGATTTACGTCTATACCATCGCTTAGCCGCAGTGCTAGAAAAACTTTGTTCATGGAACTGGTTACGCAGAGAATCGGAGCAACCCTTTGTGGTTGGCAATAGAATTTTGAGAGCGAACTGCTGCATCACTAGGATATGGAACTGTCTGTTGTCTCTTCCCTCAAACCCATAACCTGGGAAGTCTTCAAACGTAATTTAAACAAGCTTGAAAGCCCAGCGATAGTCCGCGAATTCCATGGTGTGGTGCGTCACTGAGCGTGGTAAGGTGGTTCTGGCTTTTCTGAGCTGGCTGACTGGTGATAGAGAGGCGGTTTTAGAACAATCATAGCATATTGTCTTAATTTCTCTACACACATATTATAAGCATATCATCTTTCATTCGCCTAGAGGCGTCCCGTACCGATTTTTGTGATTGGACATGTATGGCTAATGCCGTAACGACTGTCCTGATATTAACCCAACATGCCGCATACCCGAATAAATTAGGTGCCATGCCAGGAACTTGCCTTTATGAGTATGACTACATTAAACTAGATGGGAAATACGTACAATGTTTAATTGCAGATTAGACCATATTTCATCCAATGCGATAGTACTGACAGGGCGAACTTACTCCTACCACCTAAAAGGGAGACAAGAACCTACAGTTGTGCAGAAGTCCACACCAAAAAAAACTATATACTCGTTGGTACAGGTTGGCTGTAAACAGTATTTTTATTATTAAATCAACACTGAAAAAAAAAAACAGTAAATCTAACTGTTATTCCGATAATAATAACCATCTTGGAACGTAGTAAGAGTAATTCGTTTACTCTAACTGAGTGATAACAGTTAGCCTTATACATTAAATGTAACTGTATCTTTTAATTATTTTTTTAACTGCTTTCTCTCGAGTGAAAAATGGTTTTATCTTTCGTATTTTTTCCATTCTTACTTACGACTTGTACTCAGTGAAAAGGTACTGTCCAATCTGTTAAAATCTCTGTACCTGTTGAAACTGGATATTTGCACGCCTAATTTGTAGTCAACCGTAATGTTCAATCAGTTAAAATAACCGTTTCAAAATCAAGCGATCTGTTACACGTGTTATTTTCACCAAGCGGTATTGTTCAATCGGTTAATATAACTGTTTAATATTAACTGTTTTGGCTCATTAATACATACTTACCATAATACATTAATAGTAATGAGAAATACTTTACCATTAAGGACTGAACTTTAACTGTGCTCATTTTGTAAACATTTGCACGTAATTTTTTTCAGTCAACACTCTATATATATAATGAAACAATCGGAAAAAAATCTACTGAAACAAATACATATATTCGCGAAATAATTGGATTCTAAATCTGAAATAACAGAAATATTTTATTATGGGATTTATTGAAAGAGAAAACGTACCAGCATTTACCATTTCTCTGAATTGTTAGAAGGCACATACGCCAGAAAGCTTTTAATGTTTCAGTGGCTGGCCTCGTTTTGAACCAAACATACTATCTGCTCTCATCCCATTTCAGTTAGTTAACTTGCTTATGTTGGGAGCAATCAAAATACCTCTTTGGGGTGCGATTATATTAATTAAAATTCATGCTTGAAAGGAGTATTGGTATTTATTTTTGCCACTGGAGTAGTGCATTGCTTTAAGGTCCTTGCACGCTTGGTTTGTGTCATCTCTTTTCCTAAAATATGATCGAGAGAGATGATGGCTGTGCCCGGCATTGCTCGTGAACGGGTGCTGTCTGTGGAGAGAGGTCTGCTCCAATTGGAAACATGTTAGTCTGCTCCAATTGGAAACATGTTAGTCTGCTCCAATTGGAAACATGTTAGTCTGCTCCAATTGGAAACATGTTAGTTGGCAAACATGGTATTCTCCATGAACTGTTGCGTAGGGCGTGAATTATTAACTGGCGTGAATTATTTCTAATTTACTGTATGATTTTTGTTAAAACATTTGACAAACGCTGTTGAAAATTTAGACTAAGTGAATGTTGAAAAAAAAAAACCAGCGGAGTTTCTGGCCAGTTCTTCTTCAGTGTGTTTTGTTTTTGTGAACTGGCTAATGGTAAAACATGACGAATTTAAGTACAGTGTACTGTCTATGATAATAAAAAACAATATAATACATTACAATTGTTTATTGAATGATCAACCTGATGCACAAAGAAACGAATGATATTGGAGCATTTAATGGTAAAGAAAAAAATTAGACAATAATTGCACTGCATTGAGTGAAGGGTGTTCGTAACAACAACATCCTGTTTTGGGTTTTATTCGACTTTAAATCGGACTAAATATGCAAGAGCTGTAGTCGAAAGAAGATAGTTCACGTAATGTGTAATATCACTGAGATAGACGATAGTTGATAGAACATCGGGCATACCCGTTAAGCAATGATGGGTGCGGTTGGGTTATCGTGGAGGCTGCCCATTCCACAGGAGATTATAATTTTCCTTCCTCATTTACAAGATTTTAAGGCTTAATGTTTACGGATGTACAGTGTTAAGTAAAGCTTACTTCTTTCGGAAAGACACTAAAAATCAACTGACACTGTACATTAGTAAACATTAAGTATTATGTCGAACAGCGTAATCTAAATAAACATACAAGATTGTAAGGGTTAATCTTGCCCGGGTCGGTGTGATCTCATTTAATAATTAGTTTTAATAGTCAAATCGGCATTCAATGCATCGAATCTTCCATCCGGGTTAACGTAGCTGTGCAATGTAAGGAAGGTCCTGGCCTGGCAGGACCTCGCATGGTGTGTTCGAATAATTATGATTTCAGTAGGTGTGGTTTAAGAAATTTTGCAAATTTATCTCCTGATTAAATTGATCTGAGTTAGCCGAAATGTATCTGATGAGTTTACACATCGAATATTTCCTTAACAGATGAACATGAATATATTGGATGCACATAGAACGACAAAAATATTTCATACCACGGGGCCCTTTGAATTATTAACGTCAAAATAATATTCTCGGGCAGAGGTTGAGCCTAGCTATCCAGAGAGGGAATGCGGCCAGTCTTTTGGGCACCCTGCCGCCTGGCAGCGATATGGCTGAAATTTAATTTTTGTTATAAATGTATGTAATTTGAGGAATAGTTTAATTTATAGGATAATGTATAATATTTTAGTTTTTAATTTCTTTGTTGATTTTTTGGATTTAAAAAAAGTGAATTAAATAAAAGCTTGTAACGATCTCAACTTAAAAAACAAATACAGAGGTACTAATCACTTCACTTCAGCAATAACAAATAATCATAGTTTTATAAATGGTATTTTTTCCGAAACTAAATTTCAACTGTTTTCCAAACAATTTTATTAAATTAACATAATCGCTCCCCGGCCCAAATTATTGTAGCCCAAACTCAAATTCACATCCAACAAGCCCGTAATGTGAACATCAATATATCTCTCCTGTTCTTTCTGCGCCGGCGAGTGTTCAAATGACAGAGATAGCGGCCGAGCGGTGGGACGGGGTGTCGAGGAGGGTTATTCCCGACGGCGCCGTCATTATCTTTATTACTTCATTAAGATTTAAGAGTGCTTATATTTAACTATTTTATTTTCTGGCTAGAGTGGAGAGCGAATGCCAACGCTGAGAGATGGTAATTCCCTGCTCTGATTTTGGAAGGATGGGGTATTGTGTTTTTGCGGAGTTTGATATTTGCATTCCGTGACGAATGCGAGCTGTATGGTTCGGAATCCATGTAAAATTGTGGGTTTTGCCTTCTCCTGTTAAGTGGTGTCCTAGCAGATGAATGTAGCTTTGGCTTCCTTAGGAAATGCGTTGTGTTGGGCTAATATCATGACAGACAGTAGCCATTCCTGTCTTGTAAAATAAAATAAAACTATATTTTTTTATTGTGTGGAGTATTTTCACACGGATTTTTTTTACATTTTGCAGTTAACATTTTAAAATATCGAATCGTTACATTGCCAGTAACTAATCCAAGATGATAATTCATTTATTATTCAATTACATAATATAAAGGGTCTTCTTTCGGTAAATAATCCAGCACAATATTAAAGAGTTTTATCAGTGATATTATGTTAAAAATATCTTACTAATTCTAATTAGTAATTTAACATTATCTCCAAATGCGCTCTTTGGTATGTGTTTGCCCTCTGGTACAAACCCAGAGAGCACTTGAAATAACATCATATCCGAAATTGCTTTTATATTATTTCGTTTTTTACGCCCGTGGGATCCAACTCGTCACCAAGTCCAACACCAGCTCTTGAGAATATAGATCTTTATGACACGATAAAAGGTTTATTTTTAGGTACCCTTCGTTCACATTATGAGAACTGCATTCCAAACACGTGTTAGTCCTGTTGAGAGTTCATTTTATATCATTCGTTAGTTACTTTTTGTCATTGGAACTTGAAACTAAATAATGAATAGAGCAGTTCTGTCATATATTGATATGTGTATTCTGTAATGTGGCGTCATAGATGTAATGTAAAGTAACTACGAAATTGAGTATGTATTTGATTATTTTAGATTTTGGATTCCTTATTAATATTTTATGAATTTCAAGTTGATATTAACTCAATTGTGACTTGTTTCGGGAAAATTAAATGATCCCAAATTAATTGTCCTTCTAAGATAGGGAAACCTTATCAATAACCCTAAGTGATGTAACCTTTTTACAGTAATAACCAGTGCATTGTTTACATGTAAAAAACATCACTAACATCCTTAAAATTTCTTTGCGGATTCTTCTTTGCAGAGTTGATCGAATTCGCGGATCTTTCAGTTATTGACGTAACTTAGTGTAGTTGGACTACCAAAAGTTTAAATTAATGAAATGAAATTAATGTAACAAACTACAGCCAATAAGTTCCGTTTCCAAATATTATACTTATATATATTATACGGGTACCTCAGCTAGTTTTTAGGGTTCCGTACCCAAAGGGTGAAAACGGAACCCTATTACTAAGACTCCGCTACCAGCTGAAATTTTCACACAGTGTGTATTTATTTTGCCACTATAACAAGAAAAAGGTAAAATTTAAAAAGAAATAAAAAAAACACGAAAAACGTATTTTTTTGTGTTAAATCTTGTACGATGGCACGGAACCCTTCGTGTGCGAGTCCGACTCGCACTTGGCTGGTTTTTTATTAACCGACTTCAAAAAAAGGAGGAGGTTATCAAGTCGTCTGTATGTTTTTTTTTTTTTTTGTTTTTTTTTGTTTTTTTTTTTTTATGTTTGTTACCTCATAACTTTTGCCTGGGTGAACCGATTTTGATGATTATTTTTTTAAATGATAGCTAGTGCTTCCCAAGTGGTCCCATTTTAATTTGGTTAAGTTCTGACAATGATACCTATGAGAAAATCATAAAAGTCTTAAATTTGTATTAAGATGTGCGCGACAAATGGACGAATAACTCAATATAACGCCAACCGATTTCGGTGATTCTTTTTTTATTGGAAAGGACGTCTACAAATTAGTAAGTGTACTTCAGATTCACTAAAAATAAACAAATAAAAAAACAAATTTAACAAAAAAAATAACCGACTTCAAAGGAAAAGCACTAAAAAGTAAAAAATAATTTCCATTTTTGTAGTTACGATTTCTGTTATTTTTTGAGTCGGTGTCAGCCAAGGTTAGGTTAGGTTAGGTTAGGTTAGGTTAGTTTCTCTTGATTGGCGCAGCGCGTGTCCGGCTGACGCCGACTCAAAAAATAACAGAAATCGTAACTACAAAAATGGAAATTATTTTTTACTTTTTAGTGCTTTTCCTTTGAAGTCGGTTATTTTTTTTGTTAAATTTTTCGCCATCATATTGAATTTTTCTTTTTACTTTTAATTTAACTTCTCATCATTGAATAGGTGTATTACTACACTAGCTGAGATTCCCGGCTTCGCTTGGGTCAATTTCGGTTTATTTATATTTCGATTCGTGTGCAAATTGTAACAGTAAGTTTTGTAAGGATTTGCAGTAAGTATTCATAATTGTACTGATGTTTGATTGTGTATTTAGAAACTTGTCTTTTGTCATTAAATTTTGTTTAATAATCTATGCTTAGCTAGATGTAACATACCGGTGTACTTTATATTTTTATACGAATAGTCGAATGTTGTGCAATAATATTTGCTGATCTTACACTACGTTACAGCATCGAATCCAGGACGAAACAACTTTTAAAATCTATTTCCAAAACTTTCAGATTCATCGCTTTACTTAGGAAGTGTCGCAAACTTATTGAAATGCTTCTACTCCGCAAGTTTCGCGAACTTTTATACGAAATCGCATTTCCTATATCAGAAGCCGTCTATGTGGGAGTCGGCGATGGATAGAGCCTTACTAGAGCCTTTACGGTCCCAATCATTTCTATTCCTTTTCTCGAAATGAAAGCAAGTAACAAAACGGTGAAAATTATATTGGAAAGTGATCAAAAATGCGAAAGTATTTACATATTTAATTATTAAGCAGAATTGAAAGTACTTTTTAAGTCAAAGTATTCATTTTAGAAATGTATACACAATGATTAAGAATATTTTGAAGAAATACTTTTTTGTTACCACAATGGTGGTGGAAGTATTCCTTTATTGATTATTGACAAAAAACCATATACAAATACTGCCTACGTCAGTGAAAGTCATCCATGTTTTTTTGTGCGTTTCAATATTAGCCATGTCTAAATATGGCTTTAAAAATGTTACTTCAGTTCTTTCATGCTTAGAGCATTTGTTAAATATATTTATTTCAGCGGAAATCGGAACTCGGTTAGTTCATTTGACTGAAATCTTAAGAAAGTTGGAAATCTTTTTTTACTGATATGTTCGAAATTAAACCGGATAAAGTTGATCCGGAAGCAGGGACACATGTGCTCCAACAGACGAGATGAGGTCCCGACACGATACAATCAACGTAAAAGTAGTTTTACAAAGCGAGTTTGCAATGTGAATGTTTGTTTGTTGACTGTACCGACCGAACGAACTAGCTACTAGCCCGACGTGCGCAAACATTGAAGCGGTAACTAAGCGATGTACAGTTAACAGCAGCGGTGAGGATACGCAAGCATAATATTTTTATTCCCTTTGTATAATCAATTTTGAGATTGCTATACACGTTCTAAGATTACGGGTGCCGCGTATTTGACCTTTACGAAATACTTCATAAATCTGTGGTGTGACCATGGTAATTAAACTCTCTGGGTCAGAAGCAGGTGGACAAGCAAACGAGTGATTAAATCTGACGTTTAGTTGCATATTCGTATTTTGGGCCCGAGATTAATTGTATCCTGTCGTTCCATTTAATAATAAAAACGGATACAAGGCAGTCAGATTTAAAAGTAGCATTTAGTTCCTTAGAGGAATATGAAATGTCTGTGGACGATACAAATATATTTCTAGACCGATATTTTTTTATCGAATCCGAGAAAGAATAAATCTGTTTGTGACGTAATTTAGTGTAGTTTAACGACCAGCAGTTAAATAAATAAAATGTTTTTTAAATAATTTAATGAGAAACATATTAGATGGGGATTGGTAAAAGGAAAAGTCAGTAAACGATATTCTTTCGAAAACTTAATCTTAGAAACATCATACCGTTTAATATTATGATACTAATTATATTTGTAATATAATATAATCCAAATAAAACTTAAAGCTAAAATTATGCAAACATCGCAAATTTGGAATCATCTCTTTTTTTTCCGACCGTCCACAAATGGCAGCAGATATAATGAAAGCCAAGCCTTTTCATATTCATAAATGGCGGACGCGGTCTATTGAAGGCGCGCAGATTGAAACTTGGCCCATTCGCAAATATTATTGCTGTCGACTCCGCTTTAGGTCTCTTTCTTGTCATATTTTTAAATTGATTCATGTAGCCAGCTTCTGGTATGGATGCATCTGCAAACCAAATGTATTTTCAATGTTATGGAGACACACGACTGGTAGCTTAGTGGCGCAGGGATTTGCCTTGCATAACAGAGGTCTGGGTTCAAATTCCTGCCCCGTTCATGCACCACTTTCTTTCTCTCTCTGAGTTGGATAAGTGCATTTCGTAATTAATGCGAGCCCTTCCATGGTTCGGAATCCATGTCCCCTTCCCCTACTAGGTGGTAGGATTAGGTCGGCCTGGATTGAAATGCTGTTGAATCGCACTGGATGAAAAGCTGGTTGAAATTAAAAATTGTCCGGTTTTCGGGAATCGAGTGTATGGCTAATATCATGATTCATGCAGGAATCTTAGTCATATATTATTGTTGATGTTACTCTCAAACCTCTCGCTTAATTTTCTGTAGGTGGTAGCATTTGAAGGGATAATATGCTATATTTTTTAGCTGTAAGAAGAAAAGAAGATTAATGTTGACTCTTCGTTAAGAGAGAGAAGTAATAAGAGAGAAGAGACAAATACAGTGAATTCGTTCATGAAGAAATAATAGGATTAAAACTGAACATGCAAAGGTTTCACTTTTTTTCTTGCTGCCACTGGAGTAATGCATCGCTTCGAATAAGTCGATCCGAAATATGGAAAACATATAGTCGATCCACTGAAAAAGTCCAAATCAATGCCGTGTAATATTATTTTAATACTACATACATAACTCAGCAAAAACTACAGACCTAGCATGCGCGGTGCATCCTATTTCTATGGCAAAAATAGCCTTGCTCGAAACGAGGTTAACATGACGGGCATTACAAAAAACATTATTTTCATGGTCTGTAACATGTGAGAAATTTTATACCGTTAAAATAAAATAGTGTTTAGGAACTCAAAATAATTTGAGGGAATTTTGCATTTAAGGGAGAATGCTATTCGTTAAAATATTCGGTCGTTATCAACTTTTCAGAAACGCTGAAATACTAGATTGATGTAAATTGAGTTTACTACGACATTGGTCTATATGTTTTCGATCGTGCGTAAATATTTTTAAAGTTGATCTCGAGTCTTTAGATTTTCCGGTTGCCATTTTGAATTTTGCGTAGTGTACAACCGCTGGTTAAAAATAAAGCAGCGGTTAAACTATGTCCATTTCGAAGAAATTATTGAGGAATGTATAGAGTCAACGGTTACCTTAGTACTTAACCTAATTTATTTTTAACCAGTGGCTCTGCACTGCACACTTAGGTACGAGAATAGATTATCACTCTTTCTATGGTACGAGCGAATGCCGCTTCAATAAGGAAAGGATATGAGAATTTTAACGAAGATGGAACAGATATTCGTTCGTCGTCTCATTTCGAGTTTTTCGTCAAAGTAAGATTGCCAGGCGTCAGAATTCAAATAATGTAAGCTATATAGTGCTGTCCTTTTTCCACAGTATATTAAAACAGGGCCAGTAGACGAATGGAAGCGCCACCTTGAGTTAACTGTTCGTACAAACAAATACAAACCGTTTTTCTAGGAGTTCCGGGGCGAACCATATCGGCTTGCTTTTAGCTTGGTGGCAGGCACCACAGATTGCTAAAATTGGCACCGAGTCTTAGCCTATTTGACAAGGATTAAAAAGCTTTGTACTATATCAATGGCGCAGTTTGTCCTTTATTTAATGTCGCATTGGACTACCAATATGCATAAAAAATATTTCTAGCAACATCATTGTGACTTTAATGCCAATTGATGGATCGGGAGGGATCACGATCAGCCGTTTAAATCGCCGATCAACGTAATGATTAACTTTTGTGCAACGCAAATATTGATGTCCTTTCATACACGCGACCCTCAGACTACCAGTAACCCCCAACCCTTTAAATATTGGAGTAATAAAACAATTCTCAAGGGATTTTGCATATTCAGTCATTGTTTCCGTCGAGGGACTGTATTAGGTTGCGGGCCGATGAATCGAGCTCATTGTTTTTTTATCTGTTACCCTTACCTGCTAATTTTGTTAGTTTGTATCTTAATATTTTACGAAGTGATTTATATTGATTTCAGTAAACATATGCATAAAACTTTATCATACCGATAAAATACTTGATCATAATCAAAATTGGTCTAAATTGGTTCAAAAGCTACCTACACGATCGCACACAAAGAGTACGAGTGGGAACGGAACTAGGCTCAGCACTTCCAGTAAAATTTGGTGTACCACAGGGTAGTATACTTGGTCCAATACTATTTCTCATTTATGTAAACGACTTATGCAGTATTAATGTCCAAGGAATGAAATTGTTCTCATTCGCTGATGATACGGCGCTGTTATTTGAAGGAGAATCCTGGGTTCAGGCTATTAGAAATGCTGAAGAAGGACTAAAACAGGTGAAATCATGGCTTGATACAAACATACTGACTCTTAACGTTTCTAAAACCCAATACATTTCCTTCTCAATAACACAAGCTGCAAAAATGTCATCACAAATGACCTTAAAATTGCATAATGACTCATGCAATTATTTTAATTCAACACCACCATTTGCTTGCGCATGTGAAGAAATACAACGAGTCAAAATAGTTAAATACCTTGGTACACAAATCGATGAAAATCTCAATTGGGATGCTCACATTAATAGCCTAACAAAGAGAGTTAGAAAACTTATTTATATATTTAAAGTAACCCGGAATATACTCGACATAACAACCCTTAAATCTCTATACTATGGACTTGGTCAAAGCATTTTGAGTTACTGCATTCTCGCTTGGGGAGCCGCGACCAAAACTTCTATTGAGCGATTAGAAATAGCTCAAAAATGCGTACTGAAAATAATGACTAATCGACCCAAAAGATATTCCAGCCATGAACTTTTTCAGGATGTAAAAGTGTTATCTGTTAGAAAAATCTATATACAAAAAGTATGTTCATTTTTGCATTCATGGAAGGGAAAAGAAATTCTGAAACGGCCCGAACATAAATATGACACAAGGCTAAGACAAAATTGTTACAACCAACCTACTACAACGTCACGCTTTTCACAAAGGTCATTGCAATGGCTCGGACCAAGAATATACTGCGCTCTAAACACACGAATTGAAAGATATCTCTATTTTAATATGAGTACATATAAGAAAAAAATTACTACTTTGCTTTTGGATATGTCTGTATGTGATGTTGAAAAACTCTTCAGTGTCGTAGTCTGATGCAATCTACCTAATATATGCTCAAATAAAAAAAAACCTTGCACAAACACATCCTCACATACACCCACACATACACACACAAACTCCCTAACACTGCCTCACATTCACGCTTATAATACATAAAATGGATAATACATTCAACTCATCATATTCTACAACATACGATAGACAGTACAGTGTGCGTTCACCATTACTTTTTAATGTACTTTTATGTGCTACACCTAATGCGGCCTACTACACAGAATTTAGTTCTTCTGTAGGCTGCAACGTATAATTTTATTAACTACTGGTAGTTTTTTGTAAAATGTATTATAACATATTGTTTTTTTTTTAGTTAATTATGTATATACGTGTGTTTTTGGAAAAAATAAATTGAATTTGAATTTGAAATTGAATTGAATTTGAATTTATAATAATGAGTTTCTTATAAAGAAAAACCATACCAAGCATCTTAAATAAATATTTGTTTACATTTTGTACTTTCATATTTCAAACTTAGGTAAAGCTAAATAGCTGACAAAACCCCCAAAATTTTCTAATAAAAAAATTAAGCAACATGAAAGTGCTCCATTGAATTAAAATTAAAACCCCGCTTGAACTTGCTCCAAAAACGTGAATTGGTTATTTGTGCTAATGTCACACCCACACAATGTAATTAAAAAGCGAGCTCAAAAAATAAACCTGTAAAAAGGGGTCAGACAAAAGGGGAACTCATGCGCCCAGGGTTCCGTTACACTGAGAATAAAATGGTTGAACAATGGAACCAAAAACGTCTCAGCGCAACCCGAAAATCGAGTAACAGCCAGTGTCAAATGGTAAAGAAGCAATGCACAAAATTAAGTATTTTTTTACTTAAAAAAACCGGCCAAGTGCGAGTCGGACTCGCACACGAAGGGTTCCGTACAAACAACACCAAAAAATCAAGTTTTTTGTATGGGAACCACCTTTAATGGTTATTATTTTTTTATTTTACTTATTTGTTGTTATAGCGGCAAAATAAATAGGTTATGGTGCTGTCTCTACAACAAACACAAAAACAACAATCGTTGTTATTAATATTATGTCTTCCTACAGAACCAATACGGTGAAAACAAATAAATAAGTTAATGAATAAATAAGAAAAACAGCTAATCTGGTTGTATGTAGCTGAACGCCCCCTCTTGTGTCCCGCGCCGCCGTCTCTATGCGGATCGGATGGCGCGAGCCGCGCCCCTGGAGCTGCAATGGGGTGCAGGGAGTGCAGGATCGGGAATCCGGCAAAATAAATACACACTCTGTGAAAATTTCAGCTGCCTACCTATTACGGTTCATGAGATACAGCCCTGTGACAGACGGACGGACGGACGGACAGCGGAGGCTAGTAATAGGGTTCCGTTTTCACCCTTTGGGTACGGAACCCTAAAAACGGACCCTATACCAAACAAAGTCTTGTATTTATGCAAATACAGTGCATATCCTCACTACAAAACTACTAGTTGTAATGTGACTGTGTACTGTGTTTGTATAATCGTAAATCTTTGTTTATAACTTTTCGATTTTTTCATATATATTACCAAACTTGGCAGCGCCATATCACACACATGAGTCATGACGAAATTACCCATAGGCATTAGGTAATGTGTCGGGAGGAAAACCAAAGCTATATCGTCTAGACAGGAGCTGTTTATGTAAGCTACTTGTCCAGCAACTAAGGATCTATAGTCTAGACAGGAGCTTTTTAAGCCTCTCTTACAGGACCTTCCATTACGGCCCAGTGCAAATATTTGGGCATTAACCAACACCAAACTGTTTTATAATAAAACTGTGCTACTTGTGTGTATCTAAAGGCAGTTATAAACATACACGTTATACAGGGTGTAATTGCATCATTCCACATCCTTGAGGTCATTCTGTATCGGAAACTGTGCCATTTTCATGAAAAATAAATATTAAATTCCGATGTTTTAAATAATCACGGGATTTCAACAAAATGTTTGGTGACCGCGAAATATCGATAGATTTTTTTTTTCATGACATTGATTCAGTTTCCGATATAGATTGAGGAATGATGCAATTACACCCATATCATCAAATTTATCAATTTTATATGTCTGTTTGTTGTTTTATATGTAAGCTCTTATTAGTTATTTATGTACCTATCATAGCAAAATTTATATAAAAATCTGTGTGTATATATATTATATAAAATATTTCTAGTAATATAGTACACAAAGTAACATTTTCTTTCACATATTTAAAAACCCATAGTACGGTTAAAACCTGATGAAGGTTATTGTTCGAAATGATTTATTCCTATAAGTTTATTGGATTCCTACGGATGTGCCCATGTTAAGTGTGGTTGACATTGGGAAAAACAATGTTTTTTTAAGAGTAAATATAAACATTAATTTAAGTTTCAGCGACATCTTCATTTGAAGCATTGTAATCAGATTTTTAAACTTAAATTAATGAGATAGCGGCCATGTCGTATCCATTATCCATTAAATAAACAAAATTAGTAATTTTAATATTTTAATATATTTTTTTCTTGAAAGTTATAGGAGCAAAATTGTTAAGGAAGTTTTCCTGACTATAAAATCGAAATTCGTGCATTCGACGGTGGGACTTCGAAAATCCTAGTTACCTACTAGTAAAACTTGGGACTTTAATCGACATTAGGCTTTAACAGTCATATTGTTTGGAAGTAGCATTAACATCTTAGTGTGTATTTCATAATTGTGGACGGAAAAAATATGTTATGTACATCAGTCATGTTTCTTTGCGGGTTCTTCTTTAGTTGAGTTGATCGAATCCGCGGATCAGTTTGTGACGTAACTGAGTGCAGATTGACTGCTAAAAAGTTTAAATAAACGAAATGAAACATACTTAAGTGGTTAGATTCAATATTTTTAGCTTTCTTCGATTTGTAAATTTTTATTTCAAGATGTCAAAAGGATTATTTTCAATGTTTTGATGTACAATGTCCCGTGTTATTACTACTGTACTTTTTTATATTACTATAATTATCACTAATTTAGTTAATTAGCACTAATATTACATTTAAATCACAGCACTACCAGTTTTTTCTTTTATTTGCAATCGACAACGAAACCCTAAGCATCTCCCCGCGCGCCGCCGGCCTCTGCGAAAGTTTTTATTCAGCCGCCGTGGACCGAAGCGGCCGAGAATGCATTTTTCATGTTCCCACTGAAACACTTCTTTGCTCTTCGCGCTCTTTTGGCAAACTTTTTTTTTTGATAAGTCGCTCGCGGCGAACAGCGATGCTCAGATTTATATATTTTGAATATTTATTGTTTTTAACCGACTTCAAAAAAGGACGAGGTTATCAATTCGTCTGTATGTTTTTTTTTGTTTTTTTTTTTTTTTTATGTTTGTTACCTCATAACTTTTGTCTGGGTGAACCGATTTTGATGATTATTTTTTTAAGTGATAGCTAATGCTTCCCAAGTGGTCCCATTTTAATTTGGTTAAGTTCTGACAATGATATCCATGAGAAAATCATAAAAGTCTTAAATTTGTATTAAGATGTGCGCGACAAATGGACGAATAACTCAATATAACGCCAACCGATTTCGGTGATTCTTTTTTTATTGGAAAGGACGTGTACAAATTAGTAAGTTTACTTCAGATTCACTAAAAATAAACAAATAAAAAAACAAATTTAACAAAAAAAATAACCGACTTCAAAGGAAAAGCACTAAAAAGTAAAAAATAATTTTCATTTTTGTAGTTACGATTTCTGTAATTTTTGAGTCGGTGTCAGCCAAAGATAGGTTAGGTAAGGTTAGGTTAGGTTCTCTTGATTAGCGCAGCGCGTGCCCGGCTGACGCCGACTCAAAAAATTACAGAAATCGTAACTACAAAAATGAAAATAATTTTTTACTTTTTAGTGCTTTTCCTTTGAAGTCGGTTATTTTTTTTGTTAAATTTGTTTTTTTTTTGAGACCCGGTGATCGTTTGGTTTTGCAGATTTTTTTACATGTTTTGTTATCATTTTCACTACTGAAGCATTTGTTTGGATACAGGTAAGGTTGCATTTTGGTGTGTGACTCGTGCCACTCGACTAGATGTCAAATGTTGTCCCAGCACAATTGACAGCTGGATTTTTTGTGAATATGTAAACTGTCTTTGTGAAATTGACTAAGCATTACGCTGAAGATAGCGGGTCTCATAGTAGGTGAGCTATGGAGGACGTCATTGGCTCTATAATTTCCGAATGACTGTCAAAACAACAAAATTTGATGTTCCGAGCCCCGAATTCGTAAGCTAACCAACTGTAATCTTTGCATTACCACTGATACGGGGCTAAGCTGCCCCTATGTGGTTTCGTTGGTCACCCGAGTCCTTCCTTACTTGATACGAATACTAAATTTTTGCTTATTGCAGAGTTATCTCCATAACATACATATAAATAGATCTTCCTTGTATATATAAGTATATGTAGTGAAATCATTGGCTCTCTAATTTCCGAATGACAGTCAAAACAAAAACTTTCTATTTTGTGTCTCCCAAATTCGTAAGCGAAGTAACTGCTATCAGTGCATTAGCACCACGGAATATTGAGGAGGCAGGAAGTAAAACGTTTGTGAATTTGTTCCAGGACCGCTGTTACCGTTTTACTTAAGACCTTTTTGCTCCGCTAATGTATAACAGTCGCAATTGGCTATCCCTTCTTAATCAATAACCAAACAACAAATTCACATTTGTTTGGTTAATATGAACCTTAATGTAATTTCATTTCATTTCATTTTCATTTTATTTATTTATTCAACTTCTGGTAGTAAAACTACACTAAGTCATGTCACAATTTGATTGATGCGCGGATTCGATCAACCAGTGAAGAAGAACCCGCAAAGAACCTTCGCTGGTCTATAAATTATGTTTTTTTATGTCTTTTTTTTCGTCTACATAAATGATATAACACAATTATGATTTCATACCTAAATGCTACTGCCAAACTTACATTGGTAGAACGGTCTAAAGCAAAGAACTAAGAACTACGAGGAAACAACAACCCACAATGTGAAAAGTCTTAATTAATAAATAAATTACTTAACTTAATAACCTAATAATTATACATATTGATATTTATTTCGGGTGTAAACGCCTTCGTCAACTTAACAGATATGTCGGGTGTACAGAGCCCTCGTCAATTTTGATACAGATAATGGTTCTATGTTGGAATTCTAATACTGTTAGCAATCAAATGTTACGTCACTTTCGAACACGGTCGAGCGCCTCACACGCACGTGGTCGCTAACAAAGTAGCGAGACATGACCCGGCGAGCAAAACGCCACCGCGACGCCATATTGTTTCGTAATGTATTTGTCGTAAGTTTTATCGCTATACACGTTAACGAAATTTACCGGTGATACGAAACTCCTCCATTATGAAGGTTGTGCACCCGGCTGTCGTGTTTGCACGTAATTATGGCACAGTACGGCATTATTCCTTTTAAAATTTAGGTTGTATCACGGATAAGTTAATGCACAGGAACGCCGCAGAGGAGTGAATCATGCGCATATGAAGTGCGCGGGTCCCCGCTAAAGACCGGCGCGCGAGTTCCGCCTACTTCACGATTCTTACCTCCTACTTGTTCTGTGATTAGCACTGATACGTGGCTAAGTCGCCCCCGAAGTGGGTTTCGTTAGTCACTCAAGTACTTTCATGCTTTGTACTTCATGTAGAGATAGCTCCATAACACATTTAAAAATAGATTTTCCTTGTAAAGCGAAGTCAATGTGACGTCATTGGCTCTATAATTTCCGAATGACAGTCAAAAGCCCCGTCACGAGGTCAGCGCGGTAATAGATGCTCTCTCGCCGCGAGCCTTTTATCCGATGTGACTTTATTTAGCTCACGAGACCATGTTGATATGTTTACAGTAAGATATTTTTTATCAAAAATAATAATAATATAAATGTTTATAAATATACGGGAGATTTAACTATACAATTTAGTTTGACGGCTTACCGCGCGTTTGAGGAGATACTACTCCTCGTAGCCTAGTGGCGCGGGGACTGGCCTAGCGTACCAGAGGCCGGGTACAATTCCGACATGCATCACTGTCTTTCTTTTTCCGAGTTCGATATGTGCAATTCGTCACGAATGCGAGCAGCTCCATGGTTCGGATTCCATTTAAAACTGTAGGTCCCCTTCCCCTACTAGGTGGTAGGGTTTAAGCCCGCCCGGGTTGGTACCGTCGCAATGGATGAAAAAGATGGTCGAAGCGGCAATGAAAAATTGTCCGTGTTTTCCATCCAGTTCGGCTACATTAGCCGTGCTCATAAAGGGAAGGTCCTGGTATGGCACCTAATTCCTTCGGGAATGTGGTATATTGGGCTAATATCATAACGGTAGTTATGTGGTATTATCCATCCATGTCAGGTCACATAAAAAATATTAACATGCACTAAAAAGTAAAATAATGATTGCCATTTTTGCAGTTGCGATATTGTTATTTTTTGAGTCGGTGTCAGCGGGGCACGCGTTGCGCCAGTCAAGAGAACCTTGGCTATCGTGGCTGACGCCAACTCAAAAAATGACAATAATCTTAGCTACAAAAATGGAAAAATTTTTTTTTACTTTTTAGTGCATGTTAATTGGTTTTGGGATACTTTTTCTTTCAAGTTGGTTTTTCATGTTAATTTTTTTTTATTTGTTTATTTTTAGTGAATCTGAAGGACACTTACTAATTTGTACACATCCTTTCCAATAAAAAAAGAATATTCGAAATAGTTTGGCGTGATATTGGGTTATTCTTCCGTTTGTCGCGCACATTCTTATATATATATATAACCTAATCCAACATTCGAAACCATTTCTTTCTTTAATATGTACACACCGCATTATCTCTTGACTAACTCTATTGTTTTATGTATTATTGCATTTTTTTTATATTGTATGTTAATTATTTAGCTCTTTTTCATATTTATACTTTGTTCTGAAAATGTTGATATGTTAAACTTGAGGAAAATATCCCCCACAACACAGGGAATCCTAGTGTGGGGGTTATGAATCAAACTGTATGTGAAATTCATTTTTGGTAAAATAAATAATAATAATTATTATTATTCTTTATGCGAATTTAAGACTTATATGATTTTCTCATGGAAGTCATTGTCAGAACTAAACCAAATTAATATAAGACCGCATGAGAAGCAGCAGCTTTAAAATAAAAAAAAAAACATCAAAATCGGTTCACCCAGGCAAAATTTCTGAGGTAACAAACATAAAAAAATACAGTCGAATTGAGAACCTCCTCCTTTTTTGAAGTCGGTTAAAAATTGGAGACAGCGGGTCTCGATGCCACATCTCCTTACTTCTTATCTATTGGCTACACTTACTAATTGAGGAGCTGCCTATAAGATAAAATATTATGAGCTCTCGGTCTATTGCTAACAGTTCGATTGACCGGCGTTAACCCTTGTCACTCAGCGGAGAGCGCTTGGGACACCCACTCGACGTGTAACTAACGACATTTTGGGAATCCCAAAAGCGTCCTAGATGTATTTAACGACCTCTATAGGTAATAGTATATTACATATGACTCTTAGACACCTTGGACTTTGTGGGATTTCAAACTTCGTGACTAAAGATGTTAGGTGTTTGCTCAAAGGATGCTTAACATGCATATATAATAACAAGCGACTGAGTTGGCTATTACAGGCTATTAAGGTGTTCGGATTTTTTAATTAATAAAAAACAATTTATGTTAATGCCATACACAATATGAAAACCATTCAGGTTTATGATTATACTTTTGACTTTCCATTGTGCCAAGAGACTGATTACTGTTTGCTTATAATCATTTATTTTGCATAGCATGCTGATAGTAGATATATAAGTTGTTTGATGGATGAGTTTTCACCCACCGACGATGACGCCATATGACATGCGGAACATTTTACATATTTATGGCTTTATAGGAAGAGTTTCCAGGTTAATTTTATTAATATGGTGTTCAGATTTTTTGAAAAATAATACATACGACACAGAATGGGCTCGCCACTGCACATATGTGTGCCTAAAGGTGCGTACTCACCTGCGAGCCGTCATCGTCGCCGCATTCTTCCGCATACGCAGTGTTAATTTGTTATCTTAATTTTTTTTTTTATGTGACCGGACATGGATGGCTAATACCACAAGTTCTGTCATGGTATTAGCCCAACACACCACATGGGAACTAGGTGCCATGCCAGGACCTTCCTTATATATTGCACGGCTACATTGAACTGGATGGAAAACATGGACAATTTTCATTGCCGCTTTGACCATCGTTCATCCAATGCGATGGTACCAACCCGGGCGGGATAAAACCTACCACCTAGTAAGTAAGGAAGGGGACCTACAGCTTAACGAGGAATCCGAACCACGGCCAGCCTCTCTCAACGGTCGAATGGACACCCATCCAAGACCAGACCGGACCCAGCGTTGCTTAAGGTGGCCCATCCCGCTCATCTCCCCATACAAAAGTGGAAAGAAGATCACGCCCATATTTCTTGTCAGAGATCCAAACTTTTGCTCAAAATAGCTTTATTTGATCGAACTAGATGTCTGATGACCGTTGGCATCGTAAAATTGTGTTTGGTTTCTAAGTTATAAGGTCCGAAAGTTCGAATTTTTCGCGCGTTTTATACAATAACTTTGGAGCTGGATTACGTAATGATAAAGTAAGAACATCGTAAAAAGATTCGTCATCAGACATAGCTTATTCAATCAAGATTTATGATATATTTGGTTTTTGTTAGATTTTTTACTACAGCGGTCGTGGTTTACTTTTAGCTATAAGTCGTTTTGAAATTAAAATTTTCGTAAATCGTACCAAATCATACACTATGCACATTGTCTCTTTTGTGGACATGTTGCATCTTCCTCATCACGGAGCCTGTCTTATTTTTTGAAACAGAGAAGGTCCCAGAGCGCAACAGCACGGTTTTGTACCGTGCCCGCGAATGAGTTAGGCCCGCCGGGTTGGGCCACCTTAACTTCGGAGAGCGATCGCCGAAGTGTCGCACCACTGGGCCACTGAGGCTGACAAAAATCTTCATGGATTAGTTATTCTATGTTCATGGTCATCTCGGACGAGCAGTCTATCGCTGTGCAGCTTATATTTTACCAGACGGACTCTCCGATGAAAAAATAAACAACGATTGTGAAGACACAGCATGTCAGCTTTGGTAGCTCAGTGTGCGACGCCTTGCGAATCGATAAGCTGGGGAAGCACCTCTGAGCGCGGTTAGGTTCTGGATGGGTGACCATTTTCAACCGTTTAGATTGTGGTTCGGATTCCACGAAAAACTGTAGGTCCCCTTCCTTACTTACTAGATGGTAGGGTTAATCCCGCCCGGGTTGGTACCATCGCATTATTATTTATTTCATATTTCAAATTCTTTATTCAATTGAGCATTTTACAAGTGTACAATACATAATTGTATACACTTAATACTATAGAATATGTCCAAACATGTAAATTTCACAATTTCCAATAATAAGTACACAGTAAATTAGATACAGTCACAGAAGCCTTTACAGTTGTCAAAATTTAAAATTAACTGCAGTAGTCCATACATGAAAAAATAAATAATAATAAAAACAAAATGTAAAATAATAGGCAGTGAGATAATTACAGTAAATTCATCATTAGTAAGTTATTTAAATTCATAAGTTAAAAAGTCATCAATAGAATAAAATACATTTTCAATTAGGATAGTCTTCACGCTGTTTTTAAATTGACACACTGGTAGAACAGTTAAATAGCCAGGTAAGTGATTGTATAATTTTATTTTTAAATGGTCAGCCTGTTTCTTAACTCGAGACAGATGTGTATGCGGCAAGATGAGATTATGTCTTAACCGAGTTGGATATTTGTGAACCATTTCATGTGTAGAAAAGCTTTCACGATTTTTGTGGACATATAAGTGACATTCTAATATATATTGTGCAGGCAGCGTCAAAATTTTTGCCTGTCTGAAGTAAGCACGACAGGAGGTTCTGAATTGAAGACGAAACATTGTACGAATGGCTCGTTTTTGTAAAATAAATACTTTATTTGCTTTGGTGCTATTTCCCCAAACAAGTAAGGCATAGCTCATTACCGCATGAAAATATGAGAAGTATGCGACTCTTTCTGCGGCGTAATCAGTGACATCCCGTAATATTTTTAGAGCAAATATTGCTGATGATAGTTTTTTGCAGAGAATCTCGATGTGGTTGTTCCAGGTTAAAAGTTTGTCCATCACTGCTCCTAGGAATTTTGTATTTGTGTCACTGCATAGGTCAGAGATTTCTGTAATACCAATATTTTGTCTGTTAGAGGAATGGAATTGCATTATTACCGTTTTATTGTTGTTCAAGCTTCTACCATTCATTTCGAACCATGATTTCGCTCTGTCCCAGGTAACCTTAACTTTGTGACTAAGAATTTCATTTGTAGGAGCCATGATTGCGAGATTAGAATCATCAGCGTACAGTGTTGGTGTGCATGTGTCCATTAAGTTAAAGGTGAAATCATTTATATATATTAGAAACAATAGTGGTCCAAGAATAGATCCTTGCGGTACTCCAATATTTTGTTCGCTGGTCGTAGAATTACTCCCATTTGTTTGCAAAAACTGAGATCTCTCGCTTAAATATGATTTTATTATTTCTAATGGTGCGTTTGTAACCCCATAGCATATAAGTTTACCGAGCAAAACATCATGTCGAACGCAGTCGAATGCCTTCGACAAGTCACAGAAAATACCAGCGCCTTTGTGACGTTTATCCAGAGTTTTCCACATATCACTGACGAATTTATATATAGCCATGGACGTTGACTTACCTGCTCTAAACCCAAACTGTGATTGCGATAGAAGTTTATTGTTTTCAAAATAAAACATTATTCTTTCGAAAATTGCCATTTCGATTACTTTTGATATCACTGGGAGGATACAAATAGCGATTGTTCATTGAATGAAATGATTGTTCATTGATTGTACTGGGAGGATACAAATAAAAATAGTTCATTGAATGAACGATGGTCGAAGCGGCAATGAAAATTGTCCGTGTTTCCCTTCCAGTTCGATGTAGCCGAGCAATATAAGGAAGTAGTTCGCATGGCACCTAGTTCCCATGTGGTTTGTTAGGTTAATGTCTGACGGTCAGTTTGATAGTAGCCATCCATATCCAGTTACATTAAAAAATCTTGTCATGATACCTAACACACCACAAGGGAACTAGGTGCCATGCTAGAATCTTCTTCATATTGCTGGGATAAATTAAACTGGATGAAAAAGACGGTAAATTTTCATTTCCACTCGACTTCTTCGGTCAATGCCAACTCGGGCAAGATTTACTCGTAGGTTCTAGTAGGTAAGGTTGGGAACCTACAGTTTTACGTGAAATCCAAACCACAAACGGCAAATACCTTAGCCTCTTACGCAATTCGTGGGAAAAATGCAGTTAGACCACTAGCATTATTTTTAAGTGCCGGAACCCACATATATGTGCTAGAATATTTTCTATGATTCCTAATTTCCGGTCTAATATAATAAAAATAGCTCTATACTAGCGCTATTAATGTCTATGGACAACGAAGCATACGGATATGCCGTAGGTACGCAGTTCACCGCACGCCTCCCGACCCGGGGCAAAAACTCAATAACGTCCCAAAGCTAGGATGAGTTTCGTACTCAATTATTTCGCAGTTGGAAGCAGAAAATATAGCCGCACCCGGAAACGGCTAGGGGAGCCGAGGAAGGGGGGGAGGGGGGAGGGGGCGGGAAAAACGAAAGCACGTCCTGCCGATTGTCCGGCGGCGACTGCGTGAAAAACATTTAGGTTAGATAGGAAGTATGTAAAAAATAAAACAATTTCACGGTGATATATTACCTTTTCTTTCGCTCGTGTACGCTTTAACGAGTGGGTCGAGTTGCGATCGTGTTTCTTAGAGTTTATCTGTCTCTTTTAAAACGCTAGAGCAGTTTCATTGTAGGATACAATTATGTTGATATTTTGTTGGTATTTAATGGTTATGACATTACCGTTTTCACGTTTATGTTTGGTGATATCTACATTGAAGAACTGTAATCAGATTTTAAAAACGATCGGTCTTGAAATTAATCTGAAACAGGATTCGAATCGACCATTAGACGCATTCGCTGCTTCTTCGAATCCTTCTCTTGACAAACGCCCAGATATTTTTCTTCTGAATAATTTCAAAATTGGTTTAGTAAAGTGGGAGTCGCAATTTATCTCGAATTATCAAAAAAATAATTATAATACAAGAAATAAAAACATGTCTGCACCCTTTCAAAGTGGCTACCTAGTTCGAAGAAGCAATAAAGAGGGGTGAAGTTTCCCTCTTTGCCTACTGTATTAAACATGTTTAAGTACAAGTAATAAAACTGTGACTAGTACCATAGCCATCTCTTTCTCTGAATCAGCGACAGAACGTATAAAAAGAGCACCGAAGTCGTAAAACAGTTTGGTCGCAATTCTTGTAGTACCATTTGCCGCCATTTCAGCGGTGACAATAGCTTACGTGCATTTAATTGACAGACTTTTGATGGCCACTTTGTTTTCTAGAAATAATGAAATTTTATTTAAAAGTGATGCTAATTTTATGTAATGCATACGAAATTACCGTACGTAATGGATAAGCGACCAATCTCATTGATTTGAGGTTATCCAACGACATTTACATTGAAGCATTGTAATCCGATTTTGAAAATAATCAGAAAACGTTTTTGGTCGTTACATTTGTCGAAAGCAGGATTTGAACCTGCGACTTTTGGATTACACGTTCACTGCTCTGCAGGCGTATTCCAGGAATTCCGTAATCAGGAATCCTGAACCCCGGTTGCACGAAGAGACGGCCGAGTTAATCAATGTTCAAACACGTCACTTTTAGTGATCCGCATGGACTTCCTTCTATAGTGTCCATAGAAAGTGACCTGTTTAATCATACGTTGACGTTGATTATGATTTTTTGTTTTTTCGTGCACTCGGCCCTTAGTCTAGAAAACCGCTGTTTATAGCGGTTATCAACGCGAATGTTTCGAAGGAATACCTTGATTATATTGAAATACTATGCTCCGGAAACTTTTGATCAAGAAAATCGCTTTGAACACCGCTATAAAAGCTGTTGTCTAAACTCAGGATTCCTCATTCCTGATTAGGGAATTCCGGGAATAGGCATGCTGACTGCTATCTCCCAAATCTAAGTCAGCCTACGAACTTCTTCATTAAATTTGAATCGATGCAATGCTTTCGCCGACGACATTTAGTGACAATATTGTTCGCTTGTATTGTAGCAATACACCTGTATTGCTTCGACATTTCGTATGTATGTACGTGTCGTGTCGAATTCGTTTTATCCTTGTTTCTTCGGATACAAGCACGGTGCCCGTTCATAAAAAAATTGAACGAAAAAGGTGTCTTCTATGCAGCCCGAATAAAGCCGATGCGAGTTCGCCACGGATTTTCACGAGCCTTTCACAGGGCAAATAGTTTTGTGGTAGAAATAATTCTCTTTGATGTGTAGCAGCTGCGTTTATATTATTGCATTAAGATTTTTTCTTCGTGGCTTGGGCGTTTGTGTAGAATTCTCGTAGAGACGCTACCTCATCATTATAATAATAATATTTTTTTAAATTGTCTAGTCCAAGAGTGTATGTAGATACTGGCGTAAATATAAACTCATTCCAGTAAGAAATATAGAAATTATTTTTGATAATTAATTTACGTCTTATATAGATGTAAAGTTTGTTGTTTATGTGGATGTTGAAGGTGTAAGTAGATAGATGTGTGATTTACTTCTTTTATGCACGTTTTTATTTAGGACAAAATTTCACTGGAAAGTTACATTGGTTTTCAACGTTGTTTTCAGAATCTAGAAATAAACATGGGATGAGGGTTCATCGTTGTATGTATGGGCCTAAATACCAAAAAAAATTGGAATTATGATTCGTGTTATTGGCACAGTTGAACTTTACGTGTTAGATGCTAAAAACTTTTCTAATGAAAGGACACGAGAAATTTATAGAATATCATAGTAATTATCTCTGCCCGATTATTTATGATTTAAGATACCACCTCCCCTCCAACCACTCCACACTTTCATTACAGCAAGAAGTAAATTATATCTTAATCTAGAGAATATTTCTATTTAAATATATACATCGATGCGTGTGTATGTGTGTTGTCATGGACTTGAAAACGGTGAATTGTTTTAAATTTTCAGGTAATCTTAAACATTTTAGGAAATCTTTTGATTAGCCCAGCATTTCATTAGATGTTGGGTATCAATTGGATCAACGAAATTAGTTTTTTTTTATATTCGATAGCAGAGAACATTCAAACCGCAGGGCTAGCAAGGGACAAATTTCTTTCATTCCCGTCAATGATTCCGAACTGTCATCTCATACTTCGACAGCCACCACTGGACTGTACCACTATGGACTGACAGAAGAAGATTGCGTCATTCTGTCACATGCTCCATCCATCCACGAAGTCACCTGGCTATAGATACCTAACTAGTGCTTTTCGAGCGACGCCGGGGCCGGTCGCTAGTATATTATATAACCTTGAACGCGTCATAAACATTTACCAAATTAGCGAAGTTTTGAAGATTTTACAACAAATTTTCCACTTAAATCTGAAAATTGTTCTCATTAAATATTACATGAGTTTGTAATGGAATCGTTTTCATTATTTACGACTCGAAAATGGTAATGAGCAGACAACGGAACGGGAAAAGTGCGGGAAAATTCCTGAATTATTAATCAGGATACATTAGTACGTGCACGGCTGCCTGTATACACTGGAAAATAGGCACGAAACAGTAATCGTACAATTACGATTTTTATAGGTGATTAATAATCCGAAAGTTAGAAAATTTACGACAGCGGTTCTCATTGTAGGCGTGCTAGATGACACATCTCATTCCGTTTCTGATCTAAGAGCGGGGCCGTAGCCAATATGCAATGGTCATACGGCTCGTAGCCTAGTGGCGCGGGGACTGGCCTAGCGTACCAGAGGTCTGGGTTCGATTTCGACATGCACCACTGTCTTTCTCTTTCCGATTTTGATAAGTGCAGTTCGTCACGAATGCGAACTGCTCCATGGTTCGGAATCCATGTAAAACTGTAGGTCCCCTTTCCCTACTAGGTGGTAGGGTTTAAGCCCGCCCGGGTTGGTACCATCGCATTGGATTAAAACATGGTCGAAGCGGCAATTAAAAATTGACCGTGTTTTCCTTCCAGTTCAATGTGGCCGTGCTCATAAAGGGAAGGTTCTGGCATGGCACCTAATTCCTACGGGAATGTGGTGTATTGGGCTAATATCATAACGGTAGTTGTGTGGTATTAGCCATCCATGTCAGGTCACATAAAAAAAAACCACACAGCTCTATATTTGTCTATCAAGCCTAGAAAGTGGTGCAAATATATAGTTCTTGCAATTCACGAAGTCTAGTGGGCTTCACTTGTATTAAAAACGTATCTGCATGCGTGTATAGTAGTCGTAAGACCGATCTTGGGCGTGAATCGCATTTACCTGTATCGTTTTTAGGGTTCCGTACCCAAAGGGTGAAAACGGAACGGAACGGAAAACTCCGCTGTCCGTCCGTCCGTCCGTCTGTCACAGGGCTGTATCTCGTGAACCATAATAGGTAGGCAGCTGAAATTTTCACAGAGTGTAATAACAAATAGGTAAAATATAAAAAATATTAAAACCAAAGGGGGGTCCCATACAAAAAACGTGATTTTTTTGTGTTAAATCTTGTACGATCGTACGGAAGCCTTCGTGTGCGAGTCCGACTCGCACTTGGCCGGTTTTATGGTTCAGTACCCAAAGGGTGACAATGGAGCCCTATTATTAAGCTTCCACTGTCCGTCCGTCCATCCGTCCGTCCGTCCGTACAGGACTGTATCTCATGAACTGTATAGCAGGTAAACAAACAGGTAAAATTGAAAAATAATAAAAAATACAAAATCTTGTACATTGGTACGGAACCCTTCGTGTGCGAGTCCGACTCACATTTGGCCGTTTTTTATGCTAACCATACCCGAGCTCGCTCTTACGCACACTTTGTGTGTATGCAGATATGTGTTTAATACAAGTAAAGCCCACTAGACTTCGTGAATTGCAAGAACAATAAATGTGTGTATTCTGAACAGAACAGACGTAACAATAAACACCTTAACCGAAATCAAGAACACTCATGACTCCACTCAGCACATATAATTGGACATTTTCACTACGACGTATTTCTCCGTTACCACCCTTATTATCCGTACCATCCCAAAAACACGTCCCCCATTGTTCTATCTCTCCGGAACGATCTTTATGTCTCGACAATAAAGGTCAGATTCATTTGAAATTATAGCAACGATGGGTCTTTTCAGAGGAGATTGTTGGCTCACCTCACTTTGCCGCACGCCGCTAGCGAGTTGATTCAATGTCTCCAGCGTTTTGTCTCCGGCTCGCCGACGGATGCAATTTGCAAGATTTATATTGGAGCGAGTGTGGGACTTTTTGTTAGAGCCGGGCGGGAGCCCTGCTGTCACTGCTGTGCCTGACACTACGTGTCTGCAAACTTGCACAGTGCGCCGACGAGAGCAGTAAGTAACTGACTTCAATTAGAAAAACCGGTCAAGTGCGTGTAGGACTCGCACACGAAGGGCTCCGTGCAATCATTCAAGATTTAACACAAAATAATCGCGTTTTTTGTATGAGGACCCCGTTGCATTTTTATTATGTTAAAATTTTACCTATTTGTTGTTATAGCGGCCAAATAAATACATACTCTGTGAAAATTTCAGCAGCCTACCTGTCACGGTGCATTAGATACAGCCCTGTGTAGACGGACGGAAGTACGGACAGCGGAGGCTCAGTTATAGGGTTCCGTTGGTCAACTATATTTCAGTTAAAAGTTATCGAGTTCCATCAGCATAGTTTTAGTAGAAACAACAAATTAAGTGATATTAGAGCAACCATTCGGTTGCGATAGCTAACATGATCATTTAAAAGTGCGTATGGTAGATTTAAATTAGTTTACACATAAGGAAAGGGTACTACAGCTAAAAACTTGTCTAGTAATTTGAATAATGTAGCATTTGGCACTATTTAACTGATATAGTTTAAGTTGTCAAATAATTGTATAGAAAAATTATTAAGTAACTGATGCCAGACTCTTGGAAAGTAAGAAATCAACCGATCCTATAAATCCGTTTTTGGGTCGGTAAACTATGATGTGGACTCCATCCGAGGTATTTTCCATAAAATCCAACCTGGGTTCCTTTAAATATGGTATAAAGAATCCCCAGAAATAATTCCCAGCTCCCGTGAAAGTTAGGCTCGTAGCCTAGTGGCGCGGGGACTGACCTAGCGTACCAGAGGCCTGGGTTCACTTCCGTCTTGCACCACTGTCTTTCTCTTTCCGAGTTCGATAAGTGCATTTCGTCACGAATGCGAGCTGCTCCATGGTTCGGAATCCATGTAAAACTGTAGGTCCCCTTTCCCTACTAGGAAGTAGGGTTTAAACCCGCCTGGGTTGGTACCATCGCATTGGATGAAAAGATGGTCGAAGCAGCAATGAAAAATTGTCCATCCAGCTCAATGTAGCCGTGCTCACATAGGGAAGGTCCTGGCATGGCACCTGATTCCTTCGGGAATGTGGTGTATTGGGCTAATATCATAATGGTAGTTTTGTGGTATTAGCCAACCATGTCAGGTCGCATTGAAAAACATGTGCCATTTTCCGCGCTTTACATATGGAAAAAATAACTTCAGAAGGGAGTCCCATTTCATTGTTTACCGACCCCCTTGATGAATGATCTAGGGGATCGGTTGGTTCTTATTCTGAGAATGTCATCACTGTTATCACTGCTCTCTTGCGCGATGGTAGTTTGTGTGGGTAATCACAAAAAATCCATTAAATCCAACCGTAATGGCAAACCACGTCGACAGTAACTGCCGTAATAGCAAATGAAAGTTCGCCCCTATCTTTAGTTCTTCAGCAGGCCGCGTCCCTCCCCCCTCCCCCTCGCCTCCCGCTCTGCGCAGCCGGAAGTGGCAGCGCGAGATTGCCCGTAAAACTTCAATCAGTGCTTCTCAAACTTTATTTGCGCTGCAGTTCGGGTGACGTGGCGGAGGCGCAGGCCGGAGGGCCGGCAGAAGAACCTTTGAATTCACCGGCGCGTGTAAAGCTCTTTTATCATTCATGTTTGAAAAATGTTACGGCTTTTCACGCGGCAGGTAGAGATATTCTCCGACGTTTCGAGCTACTACAGTCGTCTGCTGCGCACGAGCGTGGCGGATGCCTCCTTGACAACGGGCTGAATGATTAGCTCGAAACGTCGGAGAACCTACCTGCCGCGTGAAAAGCCGTAACCTTTTTCGAACATGTCTAACGACCGCGGTAACCTCAAAAGTATCTTTTATCATTCGTTTGTTTTCGTTTTGTAAGTGCTTTAGCATCTAATAAAGGCGATAAAGCTGAAACTAGAATGATCACTATCTGCTATCCCGACGAAATCATCTTTATGTAGATGCCAAATATTGAGTGTCAGACAGCTCTTCATTAAATTTCTTATTCTCAAATTTCACAAAATACGGATATCAACAAGGCTCTGAACATTTTGGGTTATACAAGGTATTAATGCATTTAAGTTGTGCATGATTGGCTCATGACATTGGATTATACACCAACAAAAAATATTCTTGCAATACTTTAAGGCCCTGGTACTAGCCAAATCGCAAAGTTAGACGAGGCACCCCAAGTTAACTAACTAAGTCTGACGATTATAAGTGTCATTCTTACAATATATGATTCCTTGTCTATTAATCAACCTATTTTCGTTAATGTATGTTTCCTTTTTCTATACAAAATACATTGCGGAAACGGTGTCCATTTCCGAACTTTTTTGACTAAATGTAGAAATCTAATAGCAAATGGAATGTTTTGTTTATGCATATATGCTGTTTTTGCTTATATCTATAAATCGAATTACTTTCAGATTTCTAATGAGAAAAATCAACTTTTTTTATTTTTATTATTATTTAAATAATTGATGGAATAAAAAAATATTAACAATCCATTATCAGTCTGGAGTTCTATTTGGATTTGCTGAAGCGTTTCACTACATATTATTACATTTGTTAAAAAGTGCATTTGTATGGCGCGAGTAGTTGGCTAGTCCTAGCGCCTTAATATAACATGACATAATCCAACTATGAAACCATTTCATTTTAATACACACCGCATTATTCCTTGACTTATTTTGTTGTTTTTATACAGTATAAACTTTTTTTTCTCTCTGTTTCATGTTTACTAATTAGCCCTTTTTCATATTTATTTTTTGTTCTGAATATTTTGGCATGGTAAACTTAAGGTGGGCGCTCAACTCCCCATTCAAACATAGAAAGAAGATCATGCGCATATTTCTTGTCAGAGATCCAAAATAATGCTTAAAACAGCTTTATCGAATCTTAATCGAACTAGATGTGTCCCGTACTAACCTACGGCTTTCAATGCTGGGACATGAGTGCGGAAGCCTGTAGAAAAATAAATACTTTCCAAAGGGCAGCAGAAAGAAGCATGTTAGGCATTGACTTTGAAATCATTGATGTTAGGACTAAAGCTCGCACACAGGAAACGAAATACCCACATCAGACGACTCACAAAAATACGCGACGCACTGACAGCAGCGAAGCATATGAAGTGGAAATGGGCAGGACATATATCAAGGATGGAAGATGGTCGTTGGTGTGCCAGAGTGACATCTTGGTACCCAAACGATGGCAAACGAGCTCGTGGTAGACCCAGGAGGCGCTGGGCAGACGACATCACAGCGACGGCAGGAAAAACATGGACGCGACTAGCAAGAGAAAGGACTAAATGGAGGTTGATGGGAGAGGCCTATATCCTAAAAGGATCCCCTATTCTTCCATAAAATATTCCATAAATATGATATGTTTTATACAATAACTTTAGAGGTAGATTCCTCAACGATAAAAGAAAAACATCTTAAAAACATTAGACATCAGACAACAAGATATTTTCATGAATATATATAATCAATTTGGCTTTTGTTTGATTTTTTACTACAGCGGTTGTGATTTACTTTTAGCTATAAGCCAACCCGTGAAGTTTCTTTGCGGGTTCTTCTTTACTGGATTGATCGAATCCGCGGATCTTTGTGACGTAACTTGGTGTTGTTTGACTACCAAAAAGTTTAAATAAATGAAATGAAATGAAATACAAATCTGTCGTTCAAGTTTGATTTTAACAGGTTAAAGAAGTAAAACTACGCCAATTCAGGTAAAAAGTCGGACTTTGGGCTATGATTGCATTGGTAAATGTTTTTGGATAACCTTAAATGAATGAGATAACGGTGATGTCGTATCCGTTGAATACATCTTCTTCTTCTTCAGCCTTTTGCTATCCACTGCTGGACGTAGACCTCCCCTTGACTTCGCCAAGTTGTGCGGTCTCCTGTTTTTCTTCACCAGTTGTCACCTGCTGTCTGACGTATGTCGTCTGACCATCGGGCTGGTGGTTAGCCTACTCTTCTTTTCCTTGTTGCTATAATAATAATAAATGTTTATTTAGGTGCATAGTCCCATTCATTTAATATTTAATATTTACATACAATTAATAAAAAAATAGAATAGAATTTACAATTTGATAAAATCCACATACAAAATCTTATTGCAAATAAATCGTATGATATTTGAACCTGTTATTGGAAGGAAACGTTTCTAAAACCCAATACATTTCCTTCTCAATAACACAAGCTGCAAAAATGCCACCACAAATGACCTTAAAATTGCATAATGAATCATGCAATTCTTTTAATTCAACACCACCATTTGCTTGGACATGTGAAGAAATACAACGAGTCAAAATAGTTAAATAACTTGGTACACATATCGATCAAAATCTCAATTGGGATGCTCATATTAATAGCCTAACAAAGAGAGTTAGAAAACTTATTTATATATTTAAAGTAACCCGGAATATACTCGACATAATAACCCTTAAATCTCTATACTATGGACTTGGTCATTCCTAGTTACTGTATGTAAAAGTGTTATCTGTTAGAAAAATCTATAAACAAAAAGTATGTTCATTTTTGCATTCATGGAAGGGAAAAGAAATTCTGAAACGGCCCGAACATAAATATGACACAAGGCTAAGGCAAAATTGTTACAACCAACCTACTACAACGTCACGTCTTTCACAAAGGTCATTGCAATGGCTCGGACCAAGAATATACTGCGCTCTAAACACACGAATTGAAAGATATCTCTGTACATATAAGAAAAAAATTACTACTTTGCTATTGGATATGTCTTCAAGTGATGTTGAAAAACTCTTCAGTGTCGTAGTCTAATGCAATCTACCTAATATATGCTCAAATAAAAAATAAAAAAAACCTTTCACAAACAAACACACCCTCACATACACACACAAACTCCCTAACACTGCCTCACACTCACTTATAATATATATATATATATTCGCTTATAATAAATAAAATGGATAATACATAAAATGGGTCAACTCATCATATTCTACAACACACGATAGACAGTACAGTGTGCGTTCACCATTACTTTTTAATGTACTTTTATGTGCTACACCCAATGCGGCCTACTACACAGAATTTATTTCTTCTGTAGGCTGCAACGTATAATTTTCTTAACTACTCGTAGATTTTTGTAAAATGTATTATAACCTATTGTTTTTTTAGTTAATTATGTATACACGTGTGTTTTTTGGAAAATTAATTGCATTTGAATTTGATATGATTATCACACCGAGCCACGCGTTCCAACAAACCCGCGTTTCTTTTTCTTAATATAGCGAAGAAGTCGTCTAGCCCGTTAGCTAGTCAGCGAGCATGCCAGACGCACTACACAGCCAGGGTAGGCCCAACATGCAGCGGAGTGCGTTGTTGTACTGTACACGCAGCGAATTGAATACTTGCAATTATTAAACTCTTCATTTTACCATTTTTTTTATGCGACCTGACATAAATGGCTAATAGCACACAACTACCGTTATGATATTAGCCCAATACACCACATTCCCCAAGGAATTAGGGGCCATGCCAGGACCTTCCCTTTATGAGCACGGCTATATTGAACTGGATGGAAAACACGGACAATTTTTAATTACCGCTTCGACCATATTTCATCCAATGCGATGGTACCAACCCGGGCGGGCTTAAACCATACCACCTAGTAGGGGAAGGGGACCTACAGTTTTACATGGATTCCGAACCATAGAGCAGCTCGCATTCGTGATGAAATGCACTTTTCGAACTCGAAAAGGACAGTGGTGCATGTCGGAATCGAACCCAGACCTCTGGTACGCTAGGCCAGTCCCCGCACCACTAGGCTACGAGCCGATTTTAAGATTGCTTATTTTCAATGTAGGATTTATTTTATTGAATCTAGTGAAATGTGCTGTGTGATATGTCACTCCGTCTCCCACTTCCTTCAGATCAACCCGAATGTTTTTATCCGTTCGTTCTGGGCCGAAACTTTGTAACGGAAATACTTTATGAGCGCACCGAGGGTGAAGGGAGATCTTTTCTCCGGAATTCCCTCGACGGTGCTAAAAGTTCCTGGAAAGTGTCCTTACATAAGTCAGGACAGCGATAACACAAAGGGACGGAAATAAGAAAATAAACAGCCTTTATTTTCATTTCCAATTTTTTACCATTTGCATGTATATTTTGTAGGGAACATTGCCTTACAAGTGATACAAGGTATAATGCCTTGTCTTGTTGATTTTTAGGGGCCCGTCGCAAAAAGTGAATAAAAAAAGTAACATTTATGGTCTGACAAGAACCGAATTGTTCTCCTATCAAGAGCGTAATAGCACCTGATTGCAACCAGTTCCATAAGGGTGTAGGTAAAACTATATTTAATTATATTTAAAATTAACCACAACGAATTTTGATAGTCAAAAAAGTAAAAATGTAGATTGATGGTCTAGCTATAATTTAAAGATAAAACTGTAAGGCTGAGATAAATAGTCGTAACAGAAACTAAGACTAACGAAAAGTAGTACTTTGTGACGTCACTGCTTTATTTTGACATTTCATCAATACAAAGTGTGTCGAAATGGCGTCACAAAATACTACTTTTCGTTAGTCTTAGATAGATGCTTCGTGTTCTCAAATTAAGCAAATATTTATAAACCATCATAAAAAAGCTTTAAAATAGCATATGAGTCAGATATTTACCGTTATAGGTTTTAAATACAGCTAGAACTTCAATGCATCTTTTCTCTATTGGAAACTCCAAAATAGGTAGTAGTTGTTTTTAAAAATAATAGAATATATTTCCACTTACGCCTTTATGGAACTGATCGCAATCAGGTGCTATCACACCCTTAACAGTTGATAAAAACACAATGGAAAAAAACTAATACAGGTATACTTATGTAGTTGTGCAAAACTAATTAATGTTGCTCAAAATATCACCTTTTTAGGGTTCCGTACCCAAAGGGTGAAAACGGAACCCTATCACTAAGCCTCCGCTGTCCGTCCGTCCGTCCGTCAGTCCGTCAGTCCGTCAGTCCGTCGTCCGTCCGTCTGTCCGTCTGTCCGTCTGTCACACTGCTGTATCTCAGTAACCGTAACAGATAGACAGCTGAAATTTTTACAGAGTGTGTATTTATTTTGCCGCTATAACAACAAATAGGTAAAATTAAAAAAATAATTAAAATTAAAGGGGGTCCCCATACAAAAAACGCATCATCATCGTACAAAAAAAATATTTTTTTGTACGATGGTACGGAACCCTTCGTGTACGATTCCGACTCGCACTTGGCCGGTTTTTTACTTGATTTATAAAGCGCTAATTATTTTGTATAAATCCTAGTTCTCTTTAAATCCACAATTATTAGACTTGCCCCTGGACTATGGCCCTGGATCATCTGTCCAGGTAGCCAGGAATATATGGATTAGAACAGTGGAAGTCCACGTGTGGGGATAAGTGTGGCAGCTCCACAACAACGTCGAGCGGTGACGGGACCCTCGGCATGTGAACAAGTTCACGATTGACCAGTTTTTTGTATGTTTAATAATTACAAATGTTTTCTCTGGATAGCCCTCTTCAGGTGAATGTCTAAATGAGCAACTCATAGTTCTGGGCGTGAGGCCTCGCTTCATATTCGACAGATCGAAGGCTTACTTCCGCCTCGCGCGTGCCCCATTTTTTTCTCTTTCGTAGTTTGATAAGTGCATTACACAAATGCGAGCTTCTCCATAGTTCGGAATCGATCTTTTTAAAATTATGTACCGTGTACAAAAGGCCAATTGCCTAAAACCCAGCAATTCGTTATTTTGTTTAAATATTCTCAAACAATTTTAATTTTTTTTTAAGAACCTTGACATAGGTGGATAATATCACACTCACAGACTTCATTTAAGACTGCTCCGACCCATATAAAGTTGTATGCACACATAACGCAAAAATTATTGCTCTTTAAGCCACGAATTAATAATAAAAGTTTAATATAGTCATATTACTTGCAGCGAAAACAATTTCACAATTTCAGGATTATTGGTTTTATTAAAATTTTATTTAAATACGATTTTTATTTCACAGCGCCATTTAACGGTGTAAAACTTCTAATCGGCAATCGCAACGAAACCATTAAACCTGAAATTGTGAATATGTTTTCGCTGCAACTGCTATGCTATATTTAATATTTTTGACGAATTCGTGCCTTAAAGTGCAATACTTTTTGCGTTCTGTGTAAAAAAAACATTGTATGGGTCGGAACATCCTTAAGCCCAACACTCCGCATTCCCAGGTGCCTAGAGAGGACCTCCCCTTTGTGAGCATAGCTACAATAAATTGGATGGATAACACGGACAATGTCCCACTACTAATGTACACTACCACCTAATACGTGACCTACAGTTTAACATAGATTCCCAAATATAAAAAAATCGCATTCGTGAATAGAAATACACGTATCAACTCAGAAAAAGAAAGAAAGTGGGACTGCTATTTAATCCGTGACTTCTGGCATGTAAAGCAAGTCGCCCCTGAACTACGAACTGCTTCAATGTACGATGATATGTAATATTACAGGCAGGACGTGTCACGTAACACGATCTAATAATACCATGTACATGCCTAGTTAAACATTACCTAAGCATTGTACACCCCAGGGTCCGGGCGTTCTGCTCACATTGGCCAGTTTTTCATTCGAGTATTCCCAGTGACCGAAGTATTCCACAAGAACGGTAAACATTGACACAGCTCGCATGGACAGCTCGCCCGTTGCTATCGATGGCAGGGCTGAAAGAGCTGCCTTTTATTTCGTTTACGGTCCAGGTTTATGAAATATGAAATATAGTTGCACTGTGTAAACGGAACAGTCGTATTTACGACGCTCTATTCATCCATGAGAGTGCATGAAAAGTGTTTGGAAAGAGTACATTTTATGGCGACATACTTTTGTTTCAGTATCAATCTTAAATGGATTCAATGCTTTCGCGAATTTCAAAGGTGCGAGAAAATAACTTAAATATTTTAATCTCAATTTGTGTCCGCAGGCTATCTCGGTGTCTGTGACAGATGTAATTTATCAAGCTTTAAATCTTCTGGTGTAGTTTTTCTAATCCTTTTTTTAACGGTTTTTTTATTCAACGTCCAACAAAATACTTAACACTGCCTACATAAACATACTACATCTTGTAGTCATTCACGTAAGCGTTATAAATACTTTAAGACTATACATACAATATAATGATTCTCTATTAATAAATTGGTTATCTTAAAGACAGCATAGTGCGCTGTTTATGACAAATGTCGTAAGCACAGAAGATAAAACGAAGGAGGAGTGTCATGAGAACGTTAACCGGGAATTTACGATGGATCAGCTCTTTTTATAAATGTATTTTTTTTTTGTTTACTACTACAGGGTTCACAAAATCTTTAATGCGCCACAAAAAACAAATTACAGTGTAATATCAACATAACAAGTGGGGCGCAAAGGCGGGCTTATCCCTCGAAGAGATTTCTTCCAGCCGACTTTTGGATGTTTGAGATGTTCAATGGGGATATATCTTCTCAGAGCACTCCCTAAAGCGGGACTACATACATGGTATAACGCATGCGAAAACGAATGATTTGCTAATCACGTAAGGCTTGATATATGCAACGTGTAATATCGTATGATGTGAGATTCCGGGCAACAATACATCGGGAAGTGGGTTGGTAGGAAGGTAGGATACAGACACAACAAAGGCCGTAAGCCCGAGGCATGCAAGCATCTCATGGGATATTACGTCAGCTTACAATACAACCAATAATGTAGACCAAGGGCTGTTGCTGAAACTAACTGTATTGTTTATTGTTTATTTGTAGGCAGTGCAGTGAACTCAGGTTTTTTTATATTTTATCATTAGCCAGTTCAACAGTCACAGTAAAGATCTGGCAAGTAATTTTTATAACTTGCAACCTTCAGTTATATTTTGTTTTATTATTAACTTTTATTTTATGATTAGCCCGATGCTATGTTTATTTTCTTTCTGAAATAATAGCCCTTTAAAATTCTTTTATATTATATGTGAATTGCGGGGCTGGGTACATATCTAGTAAATTAGTATTAAATTGTCTTTTGTATCTTAATCATGTCTGTATCTGTTTGCTTTTCCAAATAAATAAATAAATAATATAAACTTCCGTCCGTTCATCGCACGCATTTTGTCCTGAATTGTTCTTCAATTAACGGATGTTTGAAAATTCTGAAAAAAAATAATTAAATATGTACACTCATGTAGTTTCGCACTATGTAATTAATTTTGCTCATCTTTGAGAAAAGATCGCGGAGAGACAGACAGACATGGCGAAACTATAAGGGTTTCCTGTAGACAACGGAACCCTAAAAACTATATTTCTGAAGAGTAATTTTTTTTAAGCGTAATCGCAAAATATTTTCAGGCGAGGACGAATTTATTTCACGTCCAGCAGTGCCGAAAGTCTCGGAACGTAACGCGTTCACTCTTGACCGTTTTTTTTAATCTGATTTCCTAACCCAGCTTAGGACATTATATCCATTTGATCTCAGATACATATTCTGATAAATGTACATAAATCATACTTGTTAAAGCTATTCATGCTTGTCAGAACCGAAACGGAATACTGAAAACTTTTTAATACATTACTGTTATTAACTTATGTGTAGGTGGTAAAAGATTTTGAAGGAATCATAAGACTTTTTTTATGGATGAAGTTGCATTGGTTAATGGATGCATTTGAAATGACTGCTGGCGAGTGTGTTGTCGGATTTTCTACGTTCGCAGTAATCGAAACGTCTTGTGAACTCAGGAATCCAAAGTATGTTTATGGAGGAAATGGAATCTAATGGAGAAACATAAATGAGTTTATTGGAAGCTTTAAAACGAAAAACTATCTGGTTTGCCGCCCGCCCTGGACTGTAGGGTGGGCAGAGAGGGGCAATTGTTGCAGAGTGGTTCGTTGTCTCTGCAAGCTTTTTCTATTTACCGTCGTTGCTTACAAAGCGAACTCCGATATTTTCTTTCCTTTTCTGCAGCGGGTCCTCGATACACTGCAAATTGCTTATTGAAAATGTAAATTTGATAAAACATCACTGAGCAAGAGATAGAGCGTGGCTCTGCAATTTGCATTAAGAGTCTCTAGAAAAATATCGTCTATTCGTAAAAGTATATACATTGTTTCAAGATGTATTGAAACACGAAATTTTCGCTTCACTCCATAAACATTTCGCTGTCCAGTTGACAACAAATCGTTGATGGAAAGTTTTGTAAAAATACTAGTGCGATAACATTTTAAAAGAACTTGGTTTAGCCTCTTCAGCCCAGGGGCATGACGTGGCGGGTTCTATCTTTTTTATAGAATTGGCCATTCATGGATAATATATACCACACACTGTCACGATATTAGCCAAAAAACCTCATGGAAACTAGATGCCATATTGTGCAGCACATTGAACTGGATTGAAAACACGAATCTCTTTCATTTCCGCTTCTACCATCATTCATTCATTCAACACGGGGACCGCGTGCATGGGAAGAAATCCAGTGGGACCTATTGTATCCATTTTAATTGCGGCCGACACAGCTATTAATTACTACATGATGCTAGCCCAATGTACCACATGAGAAGTGTGTGGAAATCATGAGGTTATGAATTACTGGGCGCGTTGGGGTGATCTTTCTACTGTTGAGGCTGTCTGTGGTTCGGAATCTGTAAAACATATGCACTTAATTACTAGTTTCGCTAAAATGTCTTACTTAAATAGTGTTGTATTTAATACAGTTCGGTATTTTTTTTTTAACGTCCGCTATGGGTGGCCGTGCTGAGGACCAAATGTGCTCAGAAAAGCCCACTGAACCTCGCCTCCACGAATCCACGCTCAGCGAGGCCATACCAATCGATTTGCGAACTATCGCAGAGCTACCGAGCTTGTTCAAATTACGCTTTGAGACTTCCAGGATATAGATATTATGAAAATCACCAGCCGGCAGACAGTTCCCTTTCCTGGTTTCGTCCAACCATTTTTTTACGGTTAATGTTACTGTATTCTTGTACAGATTCACCGTTCGTTAAAATGAATGAATGAATGATTTATTGCATAAAGAAATTAAAGATTTCAGGATACTAATTAAATAAATAAAGTGTAGAAAAAAAAATGCACTTGTTTTCATGAGTGACTTACAGATGGCATGCACGATATACCATAAATAAATAAGACACATTTATCGGCCACTGTGCATCACAAGCTAGAAGTTATATAGGTAACTAAACAATATGATAAATAAGTACCCTTAGGTGAGCAGCGCCACCTAACCTGGCCTAACGGCTGTACCATAGGTGGCACCTTCTTCCTCGCTTATAGTTACATTATATACCTCAATAGCCATACATTTCACAGCCTCAATAGCCCAATGGCGCGACAATTCGGCGATCGCTTTCCGAAGTTAAGCAACGCTGGGTCCGGTCTGGTCTTGGATGGGTGACCATTCGACCGTTGAGAGAGGCTGGCCGTGGTTCGGATTCCACGTTACACTGTAGGTCCTCTTCCTTAACTTACTAGGTGGTAGGGTTCTCGCCCGGGTTGGTACCATGGCATTGGATGAACGATGGTCGAAGCGGCAATGAAAATTGTCCGTGTTTTCCATCTGGTTCAGTGTAGCCGTGCAATATAAGGAAGGTCCTGGCATGGCACCTAGTTCCCATGTGGTGTGTTGGGCTAATACCATGACAGAAGGTGTGGTATTAGCCATCCATGTCCAGTCACATAAAAAAAATACCTACACGCGTATGATACAAATTAAAATTAATAAAATGATAATATTATTTTTTCGTCTTTGCCAAGCGATAGGCGCGGTTATGTTGTAAGTTAACTAAAGTACTATCACCAGCGATTAAGGCAACAGAGAGTATACTACTGAGGACATTAATTGAGATATACACTCGCAAACATTTATGACTGGACATTGCAAAAATGAAATAGATAGTGAATATATTTGAGCAAGTGGTATAAATGTGTATAGCCAATGCGGTGATTTTGTAATATCATCAGTGATATCTTAATTTACTGAAATATTTTCAAGAGCCTCGCTGTCATATTATAAATCTTACCTAACCTAATGTTAGTAACTTTAAATCTATGCTTTTTTGTCGTAAGTAAATGTCGACTCGCCAGTCCGGAGTGAAACGCGTGCAATCTGGTAGAAGGGCGTATATTCACTGAATAAATGCAGGCGCGCGTCGCAGCGCGCGTGGACAGAGGCGGAGGGAAAATACCTATACACGTGTGTGTGCGGTATGCTTACAAAGCATGCCGCCACATAATTCCCCTTTAAAAAAAACTCAATTTAAAATTACATTAATAGAGTTTAAACACGTTCACACATTGAATAGATACACAGGAATACAAACATCAAATACAAAATAATAAAACATTCTAAAGTGTAGCGAAATAAATGATTGCAAGTGTACATAAAACTGCATGACCTAAAAAACATTTTGCTGGTCATTGATTGCGTTTGTAATACAATTCTTCGTCCATTCGACGTTGAAGAAATGCTGATGGTCAATCGACATACCTACGTATTGACAATATGTTTGTCAGCTGAAATGCTACGCTGCGATTTAACATTGTTCACAAGTTCATTACGAGTTAATTTACGTCGAGCTGATAGGTACCTACGATATTTGCAATATGCAATTATGCGTTGCTATGGTGCAATTACTAAGAAGGGTACTTCAAGTCGTGAAACGTATAATGAAATATCCGGGTTAACATATTTTAAAATTACACATTAAAGTTTCACGAGATTATGGATATACGTTTCTTATTCTAACTAAGTGATCACAATCACTTGCAAGCGTGTGTCATACCTGAACCACGTCATTACAATCTGCCTTGAGCGCAGTATTGAAATGGGTTCACTGCACTGCACTATGACATGGTGGCAGCTACGGCCACGACAGGGACGGCGACATGAAGTCGGCAAGGTCCGCAACGGGGACGGTGCCACGTGGCGGCTACGGCCACGCCAGGAACAGTGTCTCGGTGACTGCTACGGCCACGACGACAGGAACGGCGATACAGTGGCGGCTACGGCCACGACAGGAACGGTGTCTCGGTGACTGCTACGGCCACGACGACAGGAACAGCGACATGGTAGCGTCTACAGCCACGACAGGGGACCGTGTTTCGGTGGCGGCTACGGCCACGACGACAGGAACAGCGACATAGTGGCGTCTACAGCCACGACAGGGGGGCAGCGACGGCCCCGACGGGAAACAGCATGGTGCTGTGTGCACCGTGAATCCTATTGGGTGTTCTTACACCTACATAGGACCACAGGCGCCGGTGGTGCTGAAGCGCAGACATCAGCGCTGGCGACGGAGCGAAGAGCCGTGGTGTCGCCCCCGGATAGACGTCATCTCAGGCGGCGGCACAGGCGATACTTCCTCGTTTTCTTCAGCATCGAAGCGGGATAAACAGCTGCGGTGCCTCCGCTCGCAAGCAGCAATGTCTTGCGGCGGAGGCGACGGAAGGCTTACGTGTTACTTCATTTGGGGTCACCACTTTAGCGAAGATGAATGTCGACTCGCCAGTCTGGAGTGAAACGCGTGCAATCTGGTAGAAGGGCGTATATTCACTGAATCAATGCAGGCGCGCGTCGCAGCGCGCGTGGACAGAGGCGGGGGGAAAATACCTATACACGTGTGTGTGCGGTATGCTTACAAAGCATGCCGCCACACTTTAACTAATGTAACATACCCTAATCTAATTAAAACGAACCATGACCAGTAAAAAACCAGTGAATTCCCAATATCACCAAACAATTCGGCTTGTGGTCTAGGGGCTAGAGAACTTGCCTTTCGTGCGAGTCGTTATGGGTACACATCCTCGCCCTGATCATGCACTACTTTCTTTATATTTCTGAGTTGGATAAGTGCATTTCGTAACAAATGCGAGCTCTTCCATCATTCGGAACCCATGAAAATGTTTGGTCCTCTTCCCCAACTAGGTGGCCCGGCTGGTTTGGTTCCACCGCATTGAATGAAATTCTCATTGAAGCAACAATGAAAAATTGTCCTTGTTTTCGACCCAGTTCAGTGTAGCCGTTCTCATAAAGGGACGGTCCTGGTATGGTACCTAACTATGGTATTAGTCATCCATGTCATCATGCGATGATACCAACCCGGTCGGGCTTAACCCTACCACCTAGTAGGGCAAGAGGACCTACAGTTCTACATGGATTCCGAAACATGGAACATTGCATTCGCAATGCACTTTTCCAACTCAGAACGAGAAAGAAAGTGGTGCTTGAACCACCGGGCGGAGATTTGAACCCACACCCAAGTCCATCCCGCCCCTGAGCCACGACCCATTTCATAGTTTTATAACAGACCTAGCAAGCCAAAACCACTTCGTCGGACCAAACAAGATATTTTACTTTCACCCGAGGGAAGCCAACAGTGCGATTACGCAAAATTTGAGGATGGTGCCGCGGTACGTGTAGGTGCGCCCCCGTCATTTCTAAAGCGCGATTACGAAGCCGTTTTTCATCCACCTACATCCAGCACGGACCAATCTGTGTCGACAATAGGTCAACTTTTGAGGTACTTGACTAGACGAGCAGACGAATTAGGCGTTTACCTCCCCGCATTTGACAGTTCTTTTCCGTTTCGTAATACCGATTCGACGCGAAATGTATGGAGTTGACCTAATTGCTGCGGGTAGCGCTGAGTGCCGCACCATTTGTGAATGCATCCATTTCGTAATCGCAAAAGCTCTCATATTGGTGTAAGTACAGCAACCTACACCCAATTTTGTGCTTTGTAATTGCACTGCGGGAAGAAAATTTGCACCAAAATCTATCGCATGAAAGGCATGTCCTCGAGCCCTCAAAAGTGGATCGCGATCAATGGTATTATCTCTGACTATTGACCGAAACCCGCTCTCCCAAAGCAAAGTTGCATCTGCGTTGCGAGCGGCCGAGGCGCCTGGGAAATCTTTTGATTTCTCTGGAGGGGATACTCCTTCCCTCTGATGTGCGGAGAACAACGAGATGCAGGACACGGAACGTCGGATGCTGATAGAAGCTGCGTCGGCATTTAAAAATCCTATAAATATTTTCAGTTCAGCTTGAATTGAAAACTCTCGCCGCTCAATATAAAAAACCAAAGAAGATATTTTATCAAAATGCAAAACAATGGATTAGGTGCGGCAGGGCCTTCATGGCCGTTTGTATTTTGCGGGGTTACAATTATTGGACAGACTGCTATGTATACATTGCAATGTAGTATTCAAGAAACAGTCAACAAAGAAATTAAAAACTAAAATATTATACATTATCCTATAAATTAAACGAATCCTAAAATTACACAAATTTATAACAAATAATAAATTTCAGCCATATCGCTGCCAGGCGGCAGGGTGCCCAAAAGACTGGCCGCATTCCCTCTCTGGATAGCTAGGCTCAACCTCTGCCCGAGATACCAGCCAGCCCTCGGGTCACGCGATGATTCGATCAACCGCGACGACAAATCCTCAAACAGAGTTCTAGCATCCGGCCACCATGAGCCTAACGTTTCGACACCAAACGGCACAAACATATAGTACTCACCGAGCATTGAATATTTGCGCCGTTTTAGTGCCTCCGCGCCTGCAGCCGCCGCGCCTGCTTCCAGGGAGGTTGCATCAATGTGAGAGGGCGCCACCGTATCTACACATGTTGCGTCCCATACTAAGCTTTTTCCATTTTTCCACGGAACGAGCGTCATTCCGTCTGGCCTCTTACCGTCGTCACGTGCAATACCGTACGGCTCCAGAAGAGCCGGCACATTGACGGAGGCAAGAGCCCGACGGATGACATCATTTAAGCTGGCATGGCGGGATAGGCGACCGGCGCTGCGTTGACACGATAGGGCATGGTGGCCGAGTTGATCGACCATCGCGCCGCACTGGCAGCGGTGTCGCTCAACAGTTTTGGCACCGATCCTAAGGCTAGCCGCAAGACAAAACGTGTTTCGATCTAATAACGTGCCGACATTCGAGGAAGGCACAGCTTGCAACCAGTATCCTGATTCTGTTGAGCTCGTAGCAAGAAGACGAGCTCAATCTGCTGGGTTAACAGGATTGTTTAAAAGGTGATCTTATATCTGTTTACAACGGGGCTCGTCCCATAGCTTTTGAGAAATCACACTGGTGGGCAGGATATTTTATTAATTCAAGAAGCCTACTGCTCATGGTGCTGATTTTGAGTATTAATTCCTTAGAAACCGGCCAAATGCGAGTAGGTGGTACCGCATACGATGAAACTATGGTTGAAGCGGCAATGAAAAATTGTCCGTATTTTACATCCAGTTCAATGTAGCCGTGCTCATGCAACGGTAGTTTTATGGTATTAACCTTCCATGTCAGGTTGTATAAAGCTGAAACGATATATACACTGAGAAAATAATGCAAGTTAATTGATGACTTAGGGCCGATTTTTCAATCCTCAGATAGTACTTATCGGACTGAATGTACAAATTCACGTTTGTCAAAAGACGGATAATCATTGCCGAAAAATTATATCTTCTATCACAATTATCTGACCAACATTTTTTAATAATAAACATATGGACTTACTACATCGGATGGGCAAGCAAAAGCGTAATTAAATCCATCGAATAGTTATCTGGCTTTTTATCTGACTATTGAAAAATCAGCCCTTAGGCGACCAAATTTGTTGATGGTGCTTCGAAAAACATCTGTGTATGCATGGAATGACCTGAATTTTCAACAATCACGACAAAGTTGAAACAAAAGAAATATTGAAAGGACCGACCTTTTTGTTAATTAATGAAATAAAAATCTAGATCATAACAAAGGAAATTTGTGAGTGAATCTAGCGGAGTGAAACGAGAAAAACTCACCATGCCCAGATAGGTTGTGTGCTTCGCAGAGGTCTAATTGTCAAGGAAAAGTTTAAGGTATAATTAAAGAGCTTCTATGAAGATATGCACTCCTACGAGAGTGAGGGAAGTATGCAGCGATAGGACCGCCGAAAAGGCGTGATATTTTTTATGTACGCACACATAATAAATTAAACGAAATTATAAAGTGGAAATAAATCTTACATGCAAACTAACTATGGTTTTCCTTTTTAAGGTTCCGTACACAAAGTATGCCAACGGAACCCTATTACTAAGCCGTTATTACTGTCCTTCCGGCTGTCAGAGGGCTGTCAGAGGGCTGTATCTCATGAATCGTAATGGGTAGGCAGATGAAATTTTCACAGGGTGTGTATTTATTTTGCCGCTATAACACCAAATAGGTAAAATTTAAAATAATTAAAACAAAAATCGTGAGTTTTAGTATTAAATCTTGTACCACCATACGGAACCCTTCGTGTGCGAGTCCGACTCTCACTTGGCCGGTTTTTATCAACATCGCATCACATTTAAATCTGTAAAAAAAGCGTTTTCATTCCGCCTCCGCACTCCTGAACTTTCTACTCAAGAGTATCGCATTTCAGTTGAAAAAATAAACCGGCCCGAATCACGATCAGTATTGAATAAATTTGTGATGCAAATTACTTTTGGAGTGAAATATGACGGCGGGAAGTCGCGAGCCGTGTTCTGGTACCACTGGGCTGCTGCGCCACCCATTTTGGGGTCCCATCCGTTTATTTGATGATTTGATCCGAAGAACGATATTGAAAGAACGAGTATAGTTTGAACTTGAGGCACATCTCTCAACAACAATAATGTAAACAAACAATAATGGCGACATGTAAGCATTGCATTATGTCATTGTTGTATGAGCGTCAAAATCATTTTCAGGCAAGCACGACGAAGCGAATTTTTTTTTTATTTAAAGTATATTTATAAAGTTAATATATATATACATGTACATAATATAGTTAAAGGATTAATATTTCCATTGGTCAACCGGTCGCGTAGCTGCAGGCTGACAACGAGATAATACTGTCCCTGCACATACGCCTGGAGACGCACAGCGGGCGATTCGCCATCTCGCATGACGAGCCGCAAACCTGACCGTTGCATAGTCTCCCGCTGAAGTTGGAGGATTAACCTTTCCCTTGTTCAACAGGTGGCGTGGCTGCAGGCTGACAACCAGAAAATACTGTCCCTGCACACGCGCCTGGTGATGCACAGGGCGCGATACACCGTCTCGCATGACGAGCCGCACACCTGGCAGCTGCACATTCTCCCGCTGAAGTTGGAGGATTAACCTTTCCCTTGTTCAACAGGTGGCGTGGCTGCAGGCTGACAACCAGACAATACTGTCCCTGCACACGCGCCTGGTGACGCACAGAGCGCGATGCATCGACTCGCATGACGAGCCACACACCTGGCAGCTGCACAGTCTCCCGTTGAAGTTAGAGGATTAACCTTTTCCTTGTTCAACAGGTGGCGTGGCTGCAGGCCGACGACCAGACGATACTGTCCCTGCACACACGCCTGGTGACGCACAGCGCCCGATACGCGGTCTCGCACGACGAGCCGCACACCTGGCAGCTGCACATACGCCCGCTGAAGGTTGAGGATCGGGGCTGCTATATGTGCCAGATAAACACCAGCACCATGAAGAAACAGATCGGATGCGTTGACGTCCTTGGTGAGTAATTTTGCCCTTCCTATGCAACCAGTTATCCCTCGCACGTACAAGGTATGCGCATTGTCTTCGAACTTCAGCCCCTGTGTACCTTCCTTTGCTACCTGCTGACAAAAATACTTGGCGCGAGTCTTGTAGTAATTAATTCTTAATACCTTCTTCACATACTGCAGCTCTGTCTGTGTCTATGTTCTTGCTGTCACAGATTATGCACGTGCAGGTCACGAGAGATCGTGTTACAGAAAGTCTGTGCAGGATGGCTATGTGAGTTAGCGTTTAGGCGTAGGTTTGCGGTATACCGTGTGACCTACCGTGCCATCAGCTCTCCTCGTAACCAGTACATCTAGAAACGCTAACTGCCTTTAACTAGCAAACGTTTTAAAAGAAAACGAAGCTCTCAAATGCTGTCAGTTTATTTTACATGAATTTTGAAATGAAGATTCTGTTAAATGCTTTCTCATTCTCGGGAATTTGAGAGGTCATGAGTCCTGTTAATGGTATTAACTTCATTAAATATATTTTTTTTCTAGAATAAATATATACAATAAAATTATACACAAAAATAGTTATAAGGGTTTAAAGCAGGAATTTTGGTAATTTGGGAAAAAAACATTACTAATTTAAAATTATTTCTAGAGGAACCGTGTGATTGAGTGAAAACTAATTTCAATATCCAGATAAGAAAATCAGGCAACGGACTCATTTCTAGACGCCTTTCCAATGAAAATAAATACAGTTTATTGGACCATAAAATTGGCATAATCCTGACATAGCACCCTTTGCCATTTATGGCCACCGTTCTCCGGCAATAAAAGCATTACTTATTGCGACAACCGACCGTCCCGTCCCTTTTTGCATAAAAAAATCTCGGGAGAAATGTGCAGGCTAAATTTGACAATATCGTTTGTAATATCCGGGGATAAGGTTTACGATAAGTGCGTCCTGGACCCCGGACTTAGGATAATGTCATGCGATTTCGCGAACGCGTACTCACCGTTGTAAGGCCGTGAAGTTAAGGCATGTACATTTTTGTTTGTTTTTTTTTATGTATGGATGGCTTAAACCACACCCACGGTCATGATATTAGCTGAAGACACCGGGTTTCCGAAGGTGTCATGCCAGAACCTTCCCTTCATGAGCACGGCTACATTGAACTGGATGGAAAACACGTACAATGTTTTATTTCCGCTCCGGCCATCTTTTCATCACATGCGACGGTACCAACCCCACTTACTAGTAGGGGAAGGGGACCTATAGTTTTTCATGGATTCCGAATCATGGATCAGCTCGCATTCGTGACGAATATCTTATCCTACTCAGAAAGAAAAATAAAGTGGTACATGAACGGGGCGGGGATTTGAACACAGACCTCTGGCATGCAAGGCAAGTCCCTGCAAGACTAAGCTACGAGACGCTCTTATACCGAGCTGTTAAAGCATTCCTATTTACTAATAGAAAACGGAGTGACCGGATCCGTAAGGGAACTATGGGAATAAGTGGTTATAACGCTGCCCCTATAAGAATGGGATTCGATCCATATGTCTTTACTCAATAGCTAGCAGGGATTATCTGCTGTGTGTCTTGCTGCTTTGGTGGTTGGCCTTAGTACATTGGTGAGTGCCTAGTTGATAAGGTTTACTTAATACTTTCCAAATTTCCTTTTCCATTTTCATTCATTTAAACTTCTGGCAATTAACCTATATAAACTAATTTAAGTTACAATATGATTAATCCACGCATTTGATTATCTCAGTTCACTGGTCTGTTCGAGTGAGCCATCTGTCAAATGTCAAATTCGTTTTTGTTAATTCGTACATACAGTTGAAAAAACATATACACCTCAGTGGCCCAGTGGCGCGACACTTCGGCGATCGCTCTCCGAAGTTAAGCAACGCTGGGTCCGGTCTGGTCTTGGATGGGTGACCATTCTACCGTTTAGAGAGGCTGGCCGTGGTTCGGATTCCACGTTAAACTGTAGGTCCCCTTCCTTACTTACTAGGTGGTAGGGTTAATCTCGCCTGGGTTGGTACCATCGCATTGGATGAACGATGGTCGAAGCGGCAATTAAAATTGTCCGTGTTTTCCATCCAGTTCAATGTAGCCGTGCAATATAAGGAAGGTCCTGGCATGGCACCTAGTTCCCATGTGGTGTGTTGGGCTAATACCATGACAGAACTTGTGGTATTAGCCATCCATGTCCAGTCACATAAAAAAAAAATAAAAAAATATATAAAGCTTTGTTTGAGATCTGATTCCTGACGGCGGTAGTAAAAGCAATGGTTCATAGTTACCGATTGTCAAAATTATAATACCAAAACGCTTTTTATCTCGAATTTAATATCGGATATCCACATATGGATATTTATCCTAGAAACCTTCCTAAAATCAGACGCAAAATCTAATGTCATCTAATCTTGATATCAAAAGAAAAGGTCTAGATTTAATTAAAGTTAAAGTATTAAATAATATAATTTTATTTAAATACACTTAGGGCCTTTTTCACATACTGCTGACTATCTTAATCGCCACTTTTTTTTTTTATGCGACCTGACATAGTTGGCTAATACCACACAACTATCGTTATGGTATTAACCCAATACACCACATTCCCGAAGGAATTAGGTGCCATGCCAGGACCTTCCCTTTATGAGCACGGCTACATTGAACTGGATGGAAAACACGGACAATTTTTCATTGCCGCTTTGAGCATCATTTCATCCAATGCGATGGTACCAACCCGGGCGGGCTTGGACATATTAAGGGCCTTTCTTAGCAGCTTGCAATCAATACCAGTACAAGATAATCAGCACAATAGTAATAAAGGCCCTCTAAGTGTCGATTAAAATAAATCAGCACTTGGAGAAAACAAGGCTTACTATTTAATAAAAATAATATTATTAAATTTAATAGATACATTTTCGTATACAGTTAAAGTATTAACTTAAATTACATTTCTTTCATTTGTGAAATCATTCCATTTAATGCAGAAAAGATTTTCGAGAAAAGACAAATAAATATAAAGGCCTCAGAAAAAAGAATTATTGCATTCACTGTGCTTATTTCTCTCTTTATTATGTCAATATGTGTGTGTTTTCGACATTGATTTCCGTTTTAACTTTTCCGCATTCGATTGGTATCAATATTATTGAATGATTATTTTTTTTAGATGCGTTCCTCACTAGACATATCTGAGCTTTTTAACCTAGGGTTACAGAAGCCTCAATCTAATAGGTATGATAATCCACCCATGCTCGCTGTCTATTACTCTCGAGGAGTTTACTTTGAAAGTATTATTATTAACCAATTATGATACGAAATCCAAACCACAGACCTAGCATGAGAGCGCTGTGCTGACATTATAGGCCTATGATCCAAATGGAGGCGACTACGCGTTGCGAAATGACCTTGACAATTTGTTGGGACTACTCCCAATTAGTTTCCCACATCTTAGCTCGCGGGCAGCCCGCCTCTCCACAGCACCGCCTGCTCATTCACTTCATACGCGTAATAGTGTTACTTTACTTTGATTTCACGAATTACGAGTAGTTTCAATAAAATGTAAAATGTATCATACTCAACACTCAACCAAAATATAATAATTAGAACATTTTTTTTACTGCGATTATATAATATAGCATTTCCACCTGTAAGTTTCTTACAACTTATATCTTCATAAGTGCAGTTCTTGACGGCTTACTTCATGTTAAACTATAGGTCCCCTTCCCCTACTAGGTGCTAGGGTCAAACCCGTCCATGTAAGTATCATTGCATTGGATGAAAAGATGGCAGAAACGGCGATTAAAATTGTTGTCCGTGTTTTCCATCCACTTCAATGTAGCCGTGCTCATAAAGGGAAGGTTCTGGCATAGTACCTAAGTCCTTCGGGAATGCGGTGTGACTAATATCATGACGGTGGGTGTTGTATTAGTCATCTATGTAAAGTCACATAAAACATGTTATAGTGAGCAGAAAAATTTATCATGTTCGAAACTCAACAAAATACAATAAATAGAACAGGTTTCCCAAAGTTTAAATTACTGCCGTTATCTTTTTTTTTATGGAACCTGACATGGATGGCTAATAGCACACAACTACCGTTATGATATTAGCCCAATACACCACATTCCCGAAGGAATTAGGTGCCATGCCAGGACCTTCCCTTTATGAGCACGGCTACACTGGACTGGGTGGAAAACACGGACAATTTTTCATAGTCGCTTCGACCACCTTTTCATCCAATGCGATGGTACCAAACCGGGCGGGCCTAAACCCTACCACCTAGTAGGGGAAGGGGACCTACAGTTTTACATGGATTCCGAAGCATGGAGCAGCTCGCATTCGTGACGAAATGCACTTGTCGAACTCGGAAAGAGAAAGACAGTGGTGCGAGTTGGAATTGAACCCGGGCCTCTGGTACGCTAGGCCAGTCCCCGCGCCACTAGGGCTATATACATATATATACATATTTGTGTAATCTCTTCTTCTCTCTCTACTTATATAAAAGGCAACGTCTGTCCACATGTGAAAGGTAATCTCCGTAACCACGGAACAGATCAAGATGCCGTTTGTACCGATTTACAGATTCAATCGCGGGGCTTGCTTTAGGATACATACCATCACGCTAAATATCCTAAAGGCTGAGCAATATCAATGAAATCACTCTCAAACAAAATTAATACCATTCCGTTGCGTATGGTGGCGTTACTGGCGGCGTCATTTTGACCGCTCTCTCTAAAACAGAAGCGATTCACTATTTTCGCACTGAATGTCAGAAAGCGGATGGCGCAGGGCGAATTACCGATTCTTCTATACGTATTTTGTTCGGGAGGGTATAGTTTCGAATCCTGGGGGTCCATTCAGGGCAAGAGTGAGTTCGAGTTCGGGAGTGAGTTAACCTAAAAATAGCTGGGAAATATATTATTATTAAAATAACGGAACCGTTATTTATACTTCCAACGTATTTACGAGACAGACAAGATTTTTACCCAACTGTAATGATGTTCAAGAAGTGTGGAAACATTGACTATTTAAAAAAGTGAGTTGATATTTAGTGACGAATTCGAACTCACTCTTGCCCTGAATGGACCCCCAGATACCCTCAATGTTTTTTCCGTTTTTTACATTTTATTGTTTATGGGGTCTCGCATATATTCAAATTCAAATTCAAATTCAAATAGTTTATTCAGCCACAACACAAGAAAATACATAGGGCACCAATTAATCAAGCAAATAAAAAAGTAACACAAGTTATATTCAACGTACAATTTTCATTTAGACCTCGAGGGTTATATTGTGTTGCACTGAAAGGGTATGCTCTCAGCTGGTACGCAGCAAACGCTGCGAAGCTGGTTTTCAGCGCATCCTTTTCCAAAGTCCTTTAACACATGAGTAGCGAGGGTGTGTGTGTGTGAGGGTGTGTGTGAGGGTGTGTGAGGGTGTGTAGAAGAGTGTCAATGAGAGAAGGTGTGAATGGGAATGACAGCGTGTGTGTGCGTGTAAATGAGGAAGGAGCAAATTAAATATTGTCAAAAGTTAAAAGGTGTATGTAGGCATTAACTTTTTTGTCTGGTCATAATATGATCCCTAACTATTTTTTTAAAAAATTTTTTTGACTTGGTCTGGCGAGCTGGGGGGGGGAAGATCATTCCAGCACTTGGTAGCCGAATACCTAAAACTTCCTCTAAACTTAACTAGCTTATGCGACGGAATAATGAGGAGTTGGTTACGTTTCCGGGTATCATGCTTGTGTACGTCGCAGAACCAGTTAAGCTTTTTTCGCAGGTACTCTGGCGTCTCATGCTTGACCACCTCAAAAAGCAGAGCCGCCAAGTGCAGATCCCTGCGCGATTTCATATTAAGCCAGTTGTTTAATGAATGGCCATTAATGAATGGCGTGACATGGGCCCGACGAGGAATGTCGAAACAGAACCTTGCGCAAGCGTTCTGCACACGTTGAACCAGGCGCATGGACGCCGCGTCTAGGTTAGGCCCATAGGCTGCATCTGCATAATTGAAGTGACTCAGGACTAGCGCCTCTACGAGATGTACTCTCAACTTCTCCGAAAGATGTTTCCTTACAGCATATAGGGTCTTATTTTTAAACAAACAGAAACTGGCCTTCCTTCGGACATGTTCTCGGAAATGAAGATCCTGATCCATCCAAAGGCCTAAATTCCGAACGCAGCGTTCTCTGGGTATTTCCTCTCCGTTTATATGTAGTCTCATATTAGCAGAATCGACTTTTTTTAATTGTGTTCTAGTTCCTACTACAATGTACTGGGATTTGGAAGCGTTTAATTTAAGGTCATGGCCGAGTGAGATTTGAAAGATCCTACCTAGATCTGCATTTATGAGAGCTTCCGCTTGTGTGACCTTATCAGGATGAAATGAAAAATACATTTGGGTATCATCGGCATACATATGGGTTTTCATGTCCATCACGGGTGCTAACAGGTCAGCTACATAAATAGTATAAAGCAGAGGAGACAAAATTGAGCCCTGTGGAGTACCGCGATTAAGAATCAATGGACCAGAACGTCTTACAGTACCATCCTCGTCCGTACATTCAACTACCTGCGATCTATTATTGAGCCGACTGGAAAACCACTCGCAAGCAGATTCTGAAAGTCCAAAGTACGACAACTTAGCGAGCAGCAAAGTAATATTGATCATGTCAAAAGCACGTGAAAAATCCAATAATACAAGGACCGAAGCCTCACCATTGTCTGCAGCTGCCAGAAGGTCATCTACTACGTGAACAAGCGCTGTTGTCGTACTGTGTTTCTTACGAAAGCCGGACTGATATGGAGGTATAGCTCCGTTATCGTGAAGAAAATGTGTAACCTGAGCATTCGCAATTCTCTCAACTACCTTAGACATCGCCGGTAAAATGCTGATCGGTCGAAGGTCATTGAGCGCATTAACAGAGGATTTCTTGGCCAAAGGTTTCACAATAGCTTGCTTCCAGGATTTCGGGAATTCGGCTGTTAGTAGAGATCTGTTTACAATACTTGTGATAATGCTCAGTGTAGTAGGGAGGGTCAGTTTGATCATTTCGATTGACAGATCATCACACCCACGAGCGTTACTTTTTATTTTTTGTAGACATTCGAGCACCTCTAAATCGCTCACCGCTTTGAAATTGAATTCAACGTTTTCTCTGTGTTTATGACTGTAATAGTCACTAACTGTAGAACCATCGATATTGGATGTTCCGTTATCGGGAAATGCGAAAAATGAGTTAAGTCGTTCGGGATCATTCAGATGACTTGGGATGGTTGCAAAATCATCTTTCTGAGTAATGTGCTTATTTATACTTTTCCACAGTAATTTAGGATTGTTTAGTTGTGTGCTGACATTGTGTCTAAAGAAGGCTGATTTTTCCATGTCTAATGCAGATGTCACCTGGTTTCTCATAGATCTATAAAATTCTTTGTGACTTTCTACCCCTGATTTTTGTGATCGAACTAGCGCTGCGTCCCGGACTGCCATCATTTCTTTAATTGTCTCTGTAATCCAAGGTTTTGGTGATATTTTGGCAGTGAAGGTGTGAATAGGTGCGTGATAGTCAAAAATATGCCTGATTATGGAGTTAAAACGTGTGACCATATTTTCAACTGTTTTTTCAAGCAATATGTCACTCCAAGGGGCACTTCGTACATCGGACTCGAAAAGGACAGGGTTAATTTTATTTAAGGACCTACAAGTAATTTACATGTAACATATAATTATAGCATGGATTAGACTTAATAGATATACACATATCTATTAATATCTCGGCTTTCACTATCAAATCAAATCAAAAATCATTTATTCATCATATAGACAGTAAGATTTATAACATAAATAATAAATATAATAAATATAACAGGGACCATCTCAGCATAAGTTGCATTTCACTTATGCCGGAGTGCACGACGCTTCGTAAAATGTTATCCGTTACTGATTACATTTGACGATGATGTGACGGCTAAGCGCCCATCATATGAAATTGCGTTGCACGTAACATATTTTCGTCAAAGTTAGCTTGCCAGGAGTCAGACCACAAATAGTCCCTCGAAACAATCGGCAAAAATGTTTGCTGTATGGCAACTCTCAGCACCGCCTGAGCTGACATAGTACTGTCCTTCTTCCACAGTATATTATCAGAAAGAGACAGACACAATTGCAGCACCATCTAGCGTCAATCATTCGTACTAACAAACCAAACAGTTGCTCTTGGAGCCGCGGGGTGGCGCTACTAGCGCCCAATATGTCGGCTTGCTATCAGCTGTTGGTAGCACCATAGATTACATAGATTTGGCGCCGAAATTTTTAATCCGTGGAACCGAGTGCCAGGCTAAAAACAAAGTTTGTATTCCATTAATGGCGACGTTTGCCTATTATTTAAGGTCCAATAAGACTGCAAAAATGTAAAAATAGGGACTTTTTACACTTTGAATTATTACTTGATCGTGATTTTGACGATGATCAATGGGTCGGGAGTGATTACGATTAGGGGTTAACATCAGCGATCAAAGTAATGTTTAAGTTTCGTGCAACGCAAATTTTGACTGATCAGTCTTTAATCATACGTTGACGGTGATGTTGACGTGCACGACGGTACGTGCAACCCGGCCTTAGTGAGCAGCAACGCTGATTTACGTCTGGTCCCTAAAACAATAAAATAAAAACCAAATCCTTCGAATCCTGTCGAAACATTAAAAAAAGAGAGAAAAAAAAATAAGCAACACAATACAAAAAAAAGAGAAAACCAAATATCAAAAAGTATTACACACACATCCGTTTAAAACATAAATCACATTTGAAGAAAAGGAAGCAAAATTTGCAAACTAGGTAAACATCTGGGTAGAGATGGCGCCACGTGTACTCTCATAGAAAAGAAAAACTTCTATCCGGGTAGAGATGGCGCTACGTGTGATTGGCGATTAGAAGATCATGGCGCGATTGATGGCGCGATAGATGGCGCTGTGAAATTAAATATTTTCAAAGACCGAAATTCTGCAAATATTTTCGCCGCAACTATTTACTATAGCATTATATGACTTTATATTTATATTCTTTGCTTTCTGTGTACAATAACTTTGTACAGGCCAGAACAGGATTAAATAAGGCATGGGGAATCTTTTGTCTCATAGAAGATCATGAAACATATGAAAATTTGTATGGGTAACCCATTATATCTTCAAACTAGGTATATAAAAACGCACCTGTTTTTTAATGAATAGTTCATATGTTTTTGGTCAAGAAATGGCGCTATCGCTGATTGCATTTATGTATCTTTTTTCGAGACTCCCTAATTGTACCTAATTTATATCGCATGGGTTTATTATTCCCGCAATTTTAGGACTAATTAGCATCAGGCAAAATTATGAGAGGGGTGTGCAAATAAGCAGTGGTTTGAAATGCTTATAAATTAAGATCCGATGTAGACCTTTTGGTTTCCACGTCTAGCCTGATTCTGCTCACAACTTTAAAGCTACATGAAATCACTCTAAATTACCGGAGCGGTGAGCAGTGGGGTGAAATGCTTATAACTTGCGCGGGGACTGACCTAGCGTACCAGAGGCCTGGGTTCAATACCGACTTGCACCACTGTCTTTCTCTTTCCGAGTTCGATAAGTGCATTTTCTTCACGAATGCGAGCTGCTCCATCATCCGGAATCCATGTAAAACTGTAGGTCCCTTCACTTGGTAGGGTTTAAGCCCGCCCGGGTTGGTACCATCGCATTGGATGAAAAGATGGTCGAAGCTGGAATGAAAAATTGTCCGTATTTTCCATCCAGTTCAATGTAGCCGTGCTCATAAAGGGAAGGTCCTGGCATGGCACCAAATTCCTTCGGAAATGTGGTGCATTGTGGGCTGATATCATAACGGTAGTTGTGTGATATTAGCCATCCATGTCAGGTCGCATAAAAAAAAAACTTGCGAACCACTCACCCAATTTATATGCGAATTGAATCTACGTTTGGCGTCTCTGAGTGCGCTCCAGTTACGGATGGGTGACCATGTTCGATGTTGAGGCTGGCTGTGGTTTGTATGCCACGTAAAACTTTTGTACACCATTCGTAGGGTTCATTCCGCCTGGGATGATACATAGGTACCATCGCATAGAAGGAATGCATCATCGGGGCATGAAAATTGTCGTGTTTTAGATCCATTTTAACGTGGAAGTACGTAAGTAAGAAATAAAATAAAAAAATATGCTGCGTTTACTGTTATTTTTACGAAGTTCGTCATTTACTTCCAGCAAACAGATGGTGTTATACAAATCACTATTCACAGTCCCCAAAGCAACTGTCTGCATGCCTGTCTGTTTCATTTTACGGCGCACATAATTTATATTTTAATTGTATAAAGCTGACATCACGAAATTAGTCACAAGATTGACGCGATAGTCCCCTTTCATGGTGTTTCATCGTCAAAAACAGTTTGATTCCGAGCAAGGATTTGCTGAGCCGTCAAATTACACTTAAAATTGTATAAAATAATGCTATGAACATTTTTATAAGTTAATATCATATGGTGATATATACACACGCATTTTTTTTAAATGACGCCACAATGCAAAAACAAGTCACAGTAAGACAAAACAAACAAGTCAAAATAGCCTAAGAACCGATTGCATACCGAGAGGGATGAGTTAATCAATGTTCAAATACGTCACTTTCAGTGAACCGCATAGAGTTCCTTCCATACTGTCCCTACAAAGTTACGTGTTTAAGCTGACGATGATTTTGATTTTTTTCCCTTTCGTGCACACGGCCCTATGAGTTATAATACCAAATTACTTAATTACTTTTAAGATATTATTTAGCTAAGTGGCCAGTTCCGAAAACTTATAGTGCGCCCTATGTATTATAAATGGGAACGTTAGAATATTTCTTATTTAATTAATGCATATCGGCTCCACCCGTTTTGATTAAAAAGTAGCAGATAAATAACATATTTATTGACCAGCCTTTTGGGCTACCTACTTTTTATCTAGGAAATAATTCAGCTCGACATCAGTCCAAAAGGACATGGACCCGAGCGGAGCCGGGTACCGCAGCTATAAAACTTATATCCTCATAAGGGTCATTATAAGCGAAAATGTCGGTATGAAAAAAATACAAAACGTCTTAACTTTTTTCTTAGACTTTAGGACTCGTGAGAATAAAAAAAACTGTAAAAGTAACCGATAACATTTCCTTGATTTGAATCATGTCTAATTCACTAGAACTCAGTTCGTAATGGCACGCTGACTACGCTTCGGACATATCCCATTATAAAAATGTTTATTCCTTCTGAATATAAAGAAAAGTTTTAATTGACGATATTGCACAAAATAAAAAGTCCTAAATAACATTGTATTAGAATGTGAACGAAACAGGTATCATCTAACAATATTACAAGTGTTTCTGAAAATGTACAGGTTAAAAAACCTTTTTTTAAATTCATGCAGTCGTATTCAGAGAGCACCTGTCAAACCTTAGTACGAGGTTAACATCGGACTAAACCGGTTCTTGTTTAGTCCGGCCGATTAAAGTTAGTCCGCCCACTCTGAATACAGCTCGTAGTGTTTTATGTCAACTCAGTAGTGAAGATTTTCTAAGGAGGTAGTGGCTCTTTCACTATGGGACTGGCATAGCTTTTGTTTAAATAAGTCCTAGAAATAATAGAGAGAAAAAAAAACGTGATCACTTGCATCCAAGCCTGTACAGTTATCATTGTTATTTGTTAATATCAAATCTTCAGACCTAGTCTCAAGGTCGTACACAAGCCGATCGGTGTTGTCAACATTATCTGAGCGTACTGTTTGCGAGTGCGAGGGATATGGTATAAATTCACGCTACGCGGCTGGCTTGATTCCGGCATTAGCTATTTTATTCCCGGGTTCGCAATTAGTAGCAGCCGTTACACTTGTTTGTGTTTACAAGTTGCGATCCGTTTTCATATTAATTTGTACAGTCTGTGCGCAAAGGGAACTGAAATTGTGATTTTTACATGGTAACCCAACCCAGCTACCTGTCAAATGTCAAACTTGTTTTTGTGTTGAGTAGCAGCCGTAACTATTGTTTCTGTTTACAAGTTGCGATCCGTTTTCATATTAATTTGTACAGTCTGTGCGCAAAGGGAATTGAAATTGTGATTTTTACATGGTAACCCAACCCAGCTACCTGTCAAATGTCAAACTTATTTTTGTGTTGAGTAGCAGCCGTAACTATTGTTTCTGTTTACAAGTTGCGATCCGTTTTCATATTAATTTGTACAGTCTGTGCGCAAAGGGAATTGAAATTGTGATTTTTACATGGTAACCCAACCCAGCTACCTGTCAAATGTCAAACTTGTTTTTGTGTTGAGTAGCAGCCGTAACTATTGTTTCTGTTTACAAGTTGCGATCCGATTTCATATTAATTTGTAAAGTATCTGCGAAAAGGGAACTGCCAAGGCGTACAAGGGAACTAACTGACGTTGTCATTTTTACATGGTATCCCAACCCAGCCATCTGTCAAATGTCAAACTTCTTTTAGTGTCGAGTAGCAGCTGTAACTATTTTTATGTTTACAAGTGGCGATCCGATTTCATATAAATTTGTAAAGTATCTGCGAAAAGGGAACTGCCAAGGCGTACAAGGGAACTAACTGACGTTGTCATTTTTACATGGTATCCCAACCCAGCCATCTGTCAAATGTCAAACTTCTTTTAGTGTCGAGTAGCAGCTGTAACTATTTTTATGTTTACAAGTGGCGATCCGATTTCATATAAATTTGTAAAGTATCTGCGAAAAGGGAACTGCCAAGGCGTACAAGGGAACTAACTGACGTTGTCATTTTTACATGGTATCCCAACCCAGCCATCTGTCAAATGTCAAACTTGTTTTAGTGTCGAGTAGCAGCTGTAACTATTTTTATGTTTACAAGTGGCGATCCGATTTCATATAAATTTGTAAAGTATCTGCGAAAAGGGAACTGCCAAGGCGTACAAGGGAACTAACTGACGTTGTCATTTTTACATGGTATCCCAACCCAGCCATCTGTCAAATGTCAAACTTCTTTTAGTGTCGAGTAGCAGCTGTAACTATTTTTATGTTTACAAGTGGCGATCCGATTTCATATAAATTTGTAAAGTATCTGCGAAAAGGGAACTGCCAAGGCGTACAAGAGAACTAACTGACGTTGTCACTTTTACATGGTATCCCAACCCAGCCATCTGTCAAATGTCAAACTTGTTTTTGTGTTGAGTAGTAGCCGTAACTATTGTTTCTGTTTACAAGTTGCGATCCGATTTCATATTAATTTGTAAAGTATCTGCGAAAAGGGAACTGCCAAGGCGTGCAAGGGAACTAACTGACGTTGTCATTTTTACATGGTATCCCAACCCAGCCATCTGTCAAATTTCAAACTTGTTTTTGTGTTGAGTAGCAGCCGTAACTATTGTTTCTGTTTACAAGTTGCGATCCGATTTCATATTAATTTGTAAAGTATCTGCGAAAAGGGAACTGCCAAGGCGTGCAAGGGAACTAACTGACGTTGTCATTTTTACATGGTATCCCAACCCAGCCATCTGTCAAATGTCAAACTTGTTTTTGTGTTGAGTAGCAGCCGTAACTATTGTTTCTGTTTACAAGCTGCGATCCGATTTCATATTAATTTGTAAAGTATCTGCGAAAAGGGAACTGCCAAGGCGTGCAAGGGAACTAACTGACGTTGTCATTTTTACATGGTATCCCAACCCAGCCATCTGTCAAATGTCAAACTTGTTTTTGTGTTGAGTAGCAGCCGTAACTATTGTTTCTGTTTACAAGTTGCGATCCGATTTCATATTAATTTGTAAAGTATCTGCGAAAAGGGAACTGCCAAGGCGTGCAAGGGAACTAACTGACGTTGTCATTTTTACATGGTATCCAAACCCAGCCATCTGTCAAATGTCAAACTTGTTTTTGTGTTGAGTAGCAGCCGTAACTATTGTTTCTGTTTACAAGTTGCGATCCGATTATATATTAATTTGTAAAGTATCTGCGAAAAGGGAACTGCCAAGGCGTGCAAGGGAACTAACTGACGTTGTCATTTTTACATGGTATCCCAACCCAGCCATCTGTCAAATGTCAAACTTGTTTTTGTGTTGAGTAGCAGCCGTAACTATTGTTTCTGTTTACAAGTTGCGATCCGATTTCATATTAATTTGTAAAGTATCTGCGAAAAGGGAACTGCCAAGGCGTGCAAGGGAACTAACTGACGTTGTCATTTTTACATGGTATCCCAACCCAGCCATCTGTCAAATGTCAAACTTGTTTTTGTGTTGAGTAGCAGCCGTAACTATTGTTTCTGTTTACAAGTTGCGATCCGATTTCATATTAATTTGTAAAGTATCTGCGAAAAGGGAACTGCCAAGGCGTGCAAGGGAACTAACTGACGTTGTCATTTTTACATGGTATCCCAACCCAGCCATCTGTCAAATGTCAAACTTGTTTTAGTGTCGAGTAGCAGCTCTAACTATTTTTATGTTAACAAGTTGCGAGCCGATTTTATATTAATTTGTAAAGTATCTGTGAAAAGGGAACTTCCAAGGCGTACAAGGGAACTATCTGACGTTGTCTTTTTTATTTGATAACCCAACCCAGCCACCTGTTAAATGTTAAACTTATTTTCGTGTTGAGTAGCAGCCGTTACTTTTGTTTGTGCTTCCAAGTTACGATCCGATTTCATATTAATTTGTAAAGTCTCTGCGAAAAGAGAACCACCGGGGTACAAGGGTACTGACACTGTGATTTTTACGTTGCAACCCAACCCAAACACCTGTCAAATCTAAAACTTGTTTCCGTGTTCAGTAGCAGGCGTTACACGTTACCATATGTTTTCGTACTAATTTGTGGAGTTGTACGTACAAGGGAACTGATATTATGATTTTCACATGGCAACCCAACCCAACCACCTGTCAAATATAAAACTTGTTTCCGTGTTTATCGCTTTGTTAGTCGTGTTGTTTTCTGGTGATTTCTCTTTTAATATCATTTCGAAAAGTGGTAAAAACTTGCCACAGTTGTGCAAGGGAAATCAAATATTATCATTCAATACGAAAAAGCGAATACAATTATCGACCTGCAAAGAGTCTGTCGGTTACTATTGAACTATAATTACGTGGCAGTGTTGTCGACATGACAAATATAGTAATTCGACGCTGCTGCGTCCTCAAATCATATAACGGTTGGTTTTCCGGACAGACTCAGTATGACACAGATTGTACATTTATCGAAAATCGGGTTCGATTTATATTCAGAAGGAGAGCTATATTTTTTTATTTAACGGGATATGGATGGCTTATTAGTCCAACCCCTCAATCAAATCTGTTTTGCGTTAAGGCGCAATTGAACAAAAAACCGGCCAAGTGCGAATCGGACTCGCACATGGAGGGTGCCGTACCACCGTACAAGATTTAACATAAAAACACGTTTCTTGTATAGGGGCCCCTTTTAATTTTTGTTGTTTATACTTTGTATCCGTTTGTTATTATAGCGGAAAAAAATATACACACTCTTTGAACATATGTATTTAATTTTAAATGTTTTGACGATTCCAAGTGTTCCCTGCGTCCCAAAGGAGGATTCATAAATACAAATACATGGCGTGTATTCTTGGCATTCAGTCATTGCGGATTCAGTAGAGTTAACAGTAATGTCAAAGTAAACTCTTCTTCTGTTAACTCTACTGAATCCGCAATGACTGAATGCCAAGAATACACGCCCATGTCAGCTGTAGGTAGCTGAAATATTTAAAGAGTTTTATTTTATTGCGGTTAATGAGATACAGCCCTGTGACGGACGGACGGACAGCGGAGGCTTAGTAATATGGTTCCGTTGGCACCCTTTGGGTACGGAACCCTAAAAAACATCCAAATAAACAAAAAACACGTTTAGTGGGAAGGGCAAAATCACGTAGCCGCTAAAGATAATTGCTAATTTTACGTTATACCTCTTTTGTGTGGCACCAGCGCGGCGAGCGTAAGTAATGTGAAAGCAAGTTTCAAATACATATAGAATTGTAATATATATAAAATTGTTATACATATTCACAAACAGACCATCACGCTGCTTTCAAAGAGGGGTCGGCGTAGATAATAGAGCGCCATACGATTCGACCCTTTAGCTTCCTTTACATAAAATAATATGTTCATACAATCTGTACGGTAACGGGTACTATGTACTAGGTCTTTACAAATTATTATATCAATCTGCTCGGGGTACAATATCCTTGGTTGCCTGGGCATTAAATTGTGATACATTTTGGTCTGCAAATTTATTTAGTAATGTTTTCATCAACACTTATCTCTAAATGACGTTTTCAATTATCATATTTCTTATACATATGCCACGATATTTTTAATCCGGCCCGTCGTAGGAGATTATTATATTATTTTTCACCACCAAGAGAGACTACTGAGAAAGTAGGTACTTATTTACTCAAAGGGAGAGGAATGTATTAATGTCACCTTTATAAAAATTTGTTATTTATTTTTAAAAATGTTCCAATAAGTGATAACATTTCATTTGTGTTTTGCTTCTACGTGGAACTGGTGAAAGGAATAATCCTCATTTTTTTCTCGGAAAAAATATTAATACTAGGCAGAAAAATAATTTGCTAAATGTATAAACTGGGCAGATTCTGTCGGGCCAATTCCAATGCTCTGGAACATAAATATTAAGATGGAAATGATGTTCGAAACCGCGTTGAAAGAATGGCAAAGCTTTTTTGGCAGTCTGGAAACTCAAACGCGTACAAAACTATTGAAATTGGCGCAAACACAAAATAAGTAATTGTACTATGCTACCAATCCAGGCGCTTGAATCGGGCTATGGGTTGCATAGGTTTTTTAAACGCACAGTCTGTACAAAAGACACAAGTACTTTTGAGTAAAAAACAATATTTAAACCAATTAACACACAAACACACAATTACACAAATGAAGACAATTGAAAACATTGTGCAAAGTTTTTAGAATTCCGTGCGCAAAAGGTAATAAAAAAAAAGTAATTTAAAACCGCCGGGCACGCGCTGCGCCAGTCAAGACAACCTGGTTACCTTGGCTGAGATTGACTCAAAAATAACAATAATCATAACTACAAAAATGGCTTTTTTTTTTTAACTTTTTAGAGCATGTTAATTGGCTTTGAAATACTTTTTGTTTGAAGTCGTATTTTTTTTAATTGATTTATTTTTAATGAATCTGAAGTATACTAACTAATTTGGATTCGGCCTTTCCAATAAAAAAAGAATCATCAGAATCTGTTGCGCACACACGCAAATTTTAGACTCCTATGATTTTCTCATTGATATCATTGTCAGAACCAAACCAAATTGAAATGGAACCACACTGGAAGCACCAACATTCAAATAAAAAAATAGTCATCAAAATCGGTTCACCCATGCGAAAGTTCTGATGTAACAAATAAAAAAAAACATATACAGTCGAATTGAGAACCTCCTCCTTTTTAACCGACTTCAAAAAAGGAGGATGTTATCAATTCGTCTGTATGTTTTTTTTTTATGTTTTCATAACTTTTGCCTGGGTGAACCGATTTTGATGATAATTTTTTAAATGAAAGCTAGTGCTTCCCAAGTGGTCGCATTTTAATTTGGTTAAGTTCTGACAAGGGTATGATGATGATGAGAAAATCATATAAGTCTTAAATTTGTATTAATATTGCGCGACAAATGGACTTAACGCCAACCGATTTCGGTGATTCTTTTTTTATTGAAAAGGACGTGTACAAATTAGTAAGTGTACTTCAGATTTACTAAAAATAAACAAATAAAAAAAAATAACAAAAAAAATAACCGACTTCAAAGAAAAAGCACTAAAAAGTAAAAAATAATTGTAATTTTCGTAGTCACGATTTTTGTTATTTTTTGAGTCGGTGTCAGCCAAGGTAGCCAAGGTTCTCTTGATTGGCGCAGCGCGTGCCCGGCTGACGCCGACCCAAAAAATAACAAAAATCGTAACTACAAAAGTGGCAATTCTTTTTTACTTTTTAGTGCTTTTTCTTTGAAGTCGGTTATTTTTTTGGTAATTTTTTTTAAGTCGGTTAAAAAGGAACGCTTGTGGCGAGACCTATTTGTTTGTCCGTGCGAGTATCATGGATTTCATCAAACATCGTCGATGGAACGCGAGAAAATCTGTAGTAAGCGACCGCATTTGGCGGCGCTTACTACTGATACGCTTGTATGTATAAAAAAACTGTTAGCAAAAAAAGTAACCGACTTCGAAGAAAAAGCACTAAAAAGTAAAAAAATAATGGCCATTTTGTAGTTACGATTATTGTTATTTTTAGAGTCGGGGTCAGCCGGGCACGCGCTGCGCCAGTCCAGAGAACCTTGACTACCTTGGCTGACACCGACTCAAAAAATAACAATAATCGTAACTACAAAAAAAAAAATTAACAAAAAAAATAACCGACTTCAAAGAAAAAGCACTAAAAAGTAAATAATAATGTTCATTTTTGTAGTTACGATTTCTGTTATTTTTTGAGTCGGCGTCAGCCGGGCACGCGCTGCGCCAATCAAGAGAACCTAACCTAACCTAACCTAACCTAACCTAACCTAACCTAACCTAACCTTGGCTGACACCGACTCAAAAAATAACAGAAATCGTAACTACAAAAATGAACATTATTTTTTACTTTTTAGTGCTTTTTCTTTGAAGTCGGTTATTTTTTTTGTTAAATTTTTTTTATTTGTTAATTTTTAGTGAATCTTAAGTACACTTACTAATTTGAACACGTCCTTTCCAATAAAAAAAGAATCACCGAAATCGGTTGGCGTTATATTGAGTTATTCGTCCATTTGTCGCGCACATCTTAATACAAATTTAAGACTTTTATGATTTTCTCATGGATATCATTGTCAGAACTTAACCAAATTAAAATGGGACCACTTAGGAAGCACAAGCTATCATTTAAAAAAATAATCATCAAAATCGGTTCACCCAGGAAAAAGTTATGAGGTAACAAACATAAAAAAAAAAACAAAAAAAAAAAAAACATACAGATGAATTGATAACCTCCTCCTTTTTTTGAAGTCGGTTAAAAATGGCAATTATAGTTTTACTTTTTAGTGCTTTTTCTTTGAATTCGGTTATTTTTTTTGTAAATTTTTTTTATTTGCTTATTTTTAGTGAATCTGAAATACACTTACTAATATGTACACGTCCTTTCCAATAAAAAAATAATAATCGAAATCGGTTGAGTTTTTCGTCCATTTTTCGCGCACCTAATTAATACAAATTTAAGACTTTTATGATTTTCTCATGGATATCATTCTCAGAACTAACCCAAATTTACCAAAGCACCTGCTTTCAAATAAAAAAAATATTATCAAAATCGGTTCAGCCAGGCGAAAGTTATGAGGTAACAAATATAAAAAAAGCAAAAAAAAAAAAACATACAGACGAATTGAGAACCTCCTCCTTTTTTGAAGTCGGTTAAAAAGTGGCTTCGCCGCCACCATAAAACTAATTTCGGTTGCTGGCTCTTTCCATGCTCGGTGGACAATAATGACTAACCTCTTGACATCGGCGCCTTCGACGTCTGGTGAGCGGTAGGTCTGTAGGGCACTGCTTCTCAGGACCTCTCAGTATCAAGCTCTATACTGACACTCTCTTCTTGGCTTCTAGCCTTGATATCTATTGTTTATTCATCATCCATAGACAGAACACTGTACTCGGATTTGTCATATTTAATGAGGACACATACAATAATACGCTGCGGTGGCGGATCAGGCGGTTATTTTTCGGCGCGAAAATCTGGCTTGTCTGGTTGTGCTTGCTTCCGTTCGGATCGTGTCTCTTCCGTCGGGTTTCATCTCACGTCTTCGAGTGAATGCGCCTCTGTCTTCTTCTTGAAACTGGTGAGAGGAAGAATATGTGTTGGTACGAGTAAGTGATGCGTTGTATGTGTATGAACAACACAGATATGGTATTCGAATTTGAGTCTTGTTTTAACAAAACGGCTCAAAAAGTAAGGTTTTAGCAAAATCGTGCATTTCGTGATTGTAGCTGCGTGGGCCGGAATCGTGTCAAGTGTGAGAACGTTGACGCTGGCATCCATTATTAAAGGCACAGGTGCCTATTAATAGCTGAACGTAACCTCACCTACAATCTATCTACATTTGTGGGCCATCTTTTTTAATTTGAATTTTGAATTTGAATTTGAATCTCCGGTCGCCTTTATATGCAACTCGGATTGGGGCAGTATTAAAATTACGTGTTAAAATTCATTTAAGAAAAAAATCAAATTCAATTGAAAACATAATTCAATTTATAAATAGATACATATATAGGGTAAATGTTTCAATTGTGCCTTAATGGACAGTTCTGAAACTATAAGAAATGGCGAAATACAATTTAAAAGGAGTCGAAAGGCTGATTTTGATACAAAAGAAAACTGAATTATTACATTTTTCGTTATTTTTAAAATCATTGTAGATAAATATTTATACATTCGTAATAAAATTACAATTTCAACAAAATTAGTCAAGTCGCGATTCGATGTGTATAAAATATTAGTCACCTAAATAGGTAGAGCTGTGGTTTCTAAAGAAACATTACACCGAACCACGAAATCAAAGTTATTTCAAGTCGAATTTCCAAGTGATAACGCACACAGATGTGAGTATGGGCCCATATCATTGGTTGCTAACAATTCGGGAGACCCCAAAAACTGAAAAAATCTGTTGCAATTGTTTTTAAGTTTCTTCGAGAATTTTTTCCTGAAATTTAATATTTTCTTGAAACTCCAAACATAAATAAAAAGTCAATGTGTGTCAAAGTAACCGGTAAATTTACTGTTAGTTTCCAACTGTATATTTCGTTAGAAATATGGAGGTATGGATATAATTACTACATTACCAGGGAAGTTTGCGGAGTTTTAAGACAAAGTTTCGTCGAGTCACTTCCTATCCTGAGCGGAAAATTAACTTACTATATTATGCACGGTATCATAAGCTACTAATGTATTCTTAAGGTAAGGATACATTTTCCATAAAATATTTAATAAAGATTGCAAATGCGCTGTGTTTTGATATTGTGTAAGTTACTATTGTTTATTGATTGTTAAAAAAAAAATGTTAACAAAAAAAACGACTTCAAAGAAAAGCACTACAAAGTAAAAAAAAAATGACATTTTTGTAGTTACGATTTTTGTCATTTTTGGAGTCGGCGTCAGCCGGGCACGCGCTGCGCCAATCAAGAGAACCTTGGCTACCTTGGCTGACACCGACTCAAAAAATGTCAAAAATTGTAACTACTAAAATGGCAATTATTTTTTTACTTTTTAGTGCTTTTCTTTGCAGTCGGTTTTTTTTGTTATTTTTTTTATTTGTTTATTTTTAGTGATAATAAAAAGAATCCTCGAAATCGTTTGGCGTTATATTGAGTTATTCATCCATTTGTCGCGCACATACTTAATGCAAATTTAGCAGTCATATGATTTTCTCATGGATATCATCACTATCAGCACTAAACCAAATTGAAATGGGACCATTCGGAAATCACCAGCTTTCAATAAAAAAAAAATCAAATTCGGTTCACCCAGGAGAAAGTTCTGAGGTAACAAACATAAAAAAAACATACAGTCGAATTGGGAACCTCCTCCTTTTTAACCGACTTCAAAAAAGGACGAGGTTATCAATTCGTCTGTACGTTTTTTTTTTGTTTTTTTTTATGTTTGTTACCTCATAACTTTTGCCTGGGTGAACCGATTTTGATGATTATTTTTTTAAATGATAGCTAGTGCTTTCCAAGTAGTCCCATTTTAATTTAGTTAAGTTCTGACCATGATATCCATGAGAAAATCATAAAAGTCTTAAATTTGTATTAAGATGTGCGCGACAAATGGACGAATAACTCAATATAACGCCAACCGATTTCGGTGATTCTTTTTTTATTGGAAAGGACGTATACAAATTAGTAAGTGTACTTCAGATTCAATAAAAATAAATAAATAAAAAAAAATTTACAAAAAAAATAACCGACTTCAAAGAAAAAGCACTAAAAAGTAAAAAATAATTTCCATTTTTGTAGTTACGATTTCTGTTATTTTTTGAGTCGGTGTCAGCCAAGGTTAGGTTAGGTTAGGTTCTCTTGATTGGCGCAGCGCGTGCCCGGCTGACGCCGACTCAAAAAATAACAGAAATCGTAACTACAAAAATGGAAATTATTTTTTACTTTTTAGTGCTTTTTCTTTGAAGTCCGTAATTTTTTTTTGTTATTTTTTTTTTATTTCGGTTAATTATATTGTACTAGCGACCCGCCACGTCCACGTGCTGTAACCCGAATAACCACAATCATCGCATCGGGCATCAGGGCGGCTCGTAGCCTAGTGGTGCGGGGACTCGCCCAGCGAACCAGTGGTCTGGGTTCAAATCCTTGCACCATTTTCTTACTCTTTCTAAGTTTGATAAGTGCATTTCGTTACGAATGCGAGCTGCTCCATGGTTCAGAATTCATGTAAAACTGTAGGTCCCCTCCCCTACTAGATGGTAGAGTGTGTGTAAGCCCACCCGGATTGGTACCATCGCATCGGGTGAAAAGATGGTCGAAGCGGCAATGAACAATTGTCCGTGTTTTCCATCCAGTTCAATGTAGCCGTGCTCATAAAGGTCCTGGCATGGCACCGAATTCCTTCGGGAATGTGGTGTATTGGGCTAATAACATTACGGTAGTTATGTGGTATTAGCCATCCATGTCAGGTTGCATAAAACAAAACAAGTAACCGGTCAAGTGCGAGTCGGACTCGCACACGAAGGGTTCCGCATCATCGTACAAGATTTTAAAGGTTTTTGGATGGGCCCCCCTTTTTTTATTTGACCTATTTGTTGTTATAGCGGCAAAATAAATACACACTCTGTGAACATTTCAGCTGCCCTATCCACCTATTACGGTTCATGAGATATAGCCCTGTGACAGACGGACAGACGGACGGACGGACAGACTGACGGATGGACGGACGGACGGACGGACGGACGGACGGACGGACGGACGGACGGACAGACAGACGGACGGACGGACGGACGGACGGAAGGACGGACGGAAGGACGGACGGACGGACGGACGGACGGACGGACGGACGGACGGACGGACGGACGGACGGACGGACGGACGGACGGACGGACGGACGGACGGTTGGACGGACGGATGGACGGACAGCGGAGGCTTAGTAATAGGGTTCCGTTTTCACCCTTTGAGCACGGAACCCTAAAAACTACATCTTTAATCACTACACTATACATCTTTATGCACTACACTACATACTCATATTTATTTCGTCCACCAGGAAACGTCGAGCTAAGTAAGTAAGCTGAACATCCGTAAATGTCAAATAATACGTCAAACAACAGTTAGATTTTCGAAATAAACATATACACATTCATTTTATCAGTACAACATTCCTAGTCCGGCTGGACGGATTTTGATGATATTTTTTTGTACTTACGAAGCCATCTGGATGGATCTTAGCTACAGTTCGACCCGGTAAGTGGCGCTGTTGTTGAGATCAAGATTTTTTTGAATTTTTACAAATTTTTTTATTTTTCATTGTTGATTCGTCATCCATAGACTGCACTCGAATTTGTCATAGTTTATCATTACCCAGTTCTGCAATCCCAGCGAAGAAGAACTGGCAAGAAACTCCGTCCATTTCAACGTCCACTTAGTCTAAGTTTACAAAAGTATTTAGAATCACAGATAAAAACTCTAAATACTTTCATTTGTAATATTGTAATTTTTTTTTTACACATCAAAATTTATTCATTAATGCGATAATTAAACTTACAAAATATAAAAGATTTCATCCAATTTTTCTCTACAAAGCAATTTTGTAGACGCCATTACGCTCGCTGCATTTCCTCGCTGTATAGCCAGTCCGACCCTCAGTCGAAAATATCTTCCAGATCGGTAATCGCCTGAACATTCTTTTAATTTAGAACCCAAGTTTTTGACAAATAATTTTGTATCCTTACTCCAAACACCTAAAGTCTCGACCGCAAAAGCAACGAACTCATAATTTACTTTAATTGCCGAATATTTTGAGTGTTTTAATCTTGCAGCAGTTTCTGCTGCTGCTCCTGACGTGCGAGCGGTCGAACTAACATATGAGGCCGCCAATGTATCTACGCATGTGGCGTCCCACACCAGAGCCCTGCCTTTGTCCCATGGAATTATGGTCATGCCATCTGGTCTCTTTCCATCATCCCTACTCAGGCCCACCGGCTCTAATAATGATGGAATATTTGCAGAGGAAAGTGCTCTTTTAATTAATTGGTTGAGGGTTGCATGACGTGAAAATCTGCCTGCACATTTCAGGCAACTTAATCCATGGCGTCCTTTGGTATCGACCATAATGCCGCAACTGCACTTATGCGGCAGGCACATGTCGCAACCAAACTCTAAATTAATATGAATTGACGAGAATCAACAATTCATGTCATATGCAACAGTTCATGACAAATATCAGTTTATTTGTAAAGACCATGCCCGTCATCTAACATGTTGCCAATTGGAGCAAGCCAGTCCCCACAAACAGCACCCGTTCACGAGCATCACGCCGGGCACAGCCATCGCCTCTATCAACCATATTTTAAGAAAAGAGGACACCCGAACCAAGCATCGCCGCAAGCAAGGACCTTAAAGCGATGCAATACTCCAGCGGCAACATGAAAAAGTTGTGAAAACTTTGTACGATTTAGGTTTAATACTAATATTTCTATCATGAACTACTACAGTGACCTCTAAACAAAGAGTCAAAATACAAAATACATTATTATTCATACAGCTAAAATAAACCACATAATATTAACCCTTTAAATGCTACCACCTACAGAAAATCAAGAGTACAATAGTTTAAGAGCAACCTGTGTAATAATAAAGAATAAGATTCCTGTAAGAGATTATGACCAACACCTACAATTAAATAATGCTCAACTACAGTTCGGGTGTACAGATCCCTCGTCATTATTGATTATTGTATTGTATTTATTATTTTCACCTAACACCTGCACCTACACATTATCCCACATTTTCCAGCCTTCTAGCACTTCTCAATATTTTTAAATTCAATAATAGTTTCAAATAACCCGCTCGCAAAGGTTTCTGATGACATTTTACCGGGCTCCGCTCGGGTGAATGTCCAAAAAGGAGCCGGGAACCTCAGTCACTATTCATATAGATTTGAAAAGCAATATCTGAACTAAGCCATAAAGCAGCGTAGTCAAAGGTCTGCTGGCACTCGAACTATGAGCCATACCTACTTATCGGAAAACGGATTTGAGCGGCCCTACAAAACTCATAAATCATATAAAATCCTCTCCGATAGAGCCGTCTCGAGTGGATCGGTTTTATTGTTATGCAATCGTGATTTTCATATCTATGTTAATAGGTATTATAGTTGCCTGCTACGTCATATGAGTACGAAATTACAAATACGTTCTGATATAAGCGAAAGTGGTACGCATTACGGTGCTTATAAAAAATCGCTTTGCGAAAGGAAGAGATAAATAAGGAAAGAAATATTTTTTACAATTATGTAACAAATTCAATCTAACAAAGTTCCATTGCACAAAGTCGGACTTATCGCTACACGTGACTTCTTCCAGTCAAAACAAATCTGGTATTTTTTATGGGACCTGACACGGATAGCCAATACCACAAAGCTACCGTTATAATATTAGCCCAATATTCCACATTCCTAAAGAAATTGGGTGCCTTGCTAAGACGTTCCCTTTATGAGAACGGCTATACTTAACTGGATGGAAGTCACGGACAATTTTTCATTGCAGCTTCAACCATATTTTTATCCAATGCTAACTCGGGCGGGCTGAACCTTTCGGCCTATACTAGCAGGGGAAGGGGATAATCTTATTTATTTTATCCAAACCAGTCTAACTATTAGAATAAATACTACACTCGTTTTTGCAAACGACAATCGCGTTTTCTGTGAGCGATAATCCACCCGTCGCTGTTACTTCGCTCCTTTTTCCTGCCAAAGATAAATATTATTTTACTTACCTATCTGTCTCCACGAGTGTCTATAGATCCACACCAGTATTTCTCCTCCGCGTTGGAACATTACGTTATGCCTGTCTAGTACTTACTCATTTCTCGGAAGTTTTTCTCATTACCACATGATAGCGTGCGTGCGCCAGACAACTCGTTACAACTCGAATCACAAAAGACTTCGCTATTATTTTCCCTCATACAAAACCGCAACGGGCCTCGCTTTTAGCTCTTAGTGGATAAACTTAACTAATAGAGATTAGCTAGGGGATGCGAGCGTGCGTTAGTTTGGGATTAGTTCTTGGTGCCCGGTTCGTTTACGAATGTGCTGATATTTGTAATATCACCAGCCTGCTCGTGTTGGAATAGTCTAAGCTGCCATAAGAAAAATTATATGGCTCTATTATCACATGTACGTAGGTCTATATCATTATGGGCAAGGCCTCAAGATGGGCTTCTGCATTTCCGATCAAACATGACACGCTGTTGGATTTCTCCAAATTTCCTAAGCAAAAACCAATGAGTGATTGACAGGTTGTATGGACCCGAATAATGCATGTGACACAGATAATTTATCATGTATGTGTTTGAAACACACAATACTCTCAGTTAATGAAAGATCGAACATGATCAATGCACATACATTTAAATATACATGTACTCCATACCCATTGAAAGAGAATACAGTAACATTTGAGCCATATAAATGAAATTTACAACAGTTTAGCGGCAGTAATGTGTAAATTGTATTGTATTGTTTATTCATCATCCATAGACAGTACACTGCACTCGGATTTGTCATATTTTAGCATTGGCCAGTTCAGCAAAACAAAACACAGCGAAGAAGAACTGGAAAGAAACTCCGCTGTTTTTTTTTTTCAACGTCCACTTTGTCTAAGTTTACAAAAGTGTTTGTCAATTATTTTAACAAAAACATAGGTAAAACACTAAATTCACATGAATACACAAAAATTTACAATCCATGCCGTATGCAACAGTTCATGACAAATACCATTTTATTTGCAAAGACAATTCCCTCCAACTAATATGTTGCCAATTGGAGCAGGCCAGTCCCCACAAACAGCACCCGTTCACGAGCATCACGCCGGGCACAGCCATTACCTCTTTCAACCATATTTTACGGAAAGAGATAACCTGAGCCAAGCGTCACCTTTAAGCGATGCACTGCTCCAGTGGCAACACAACACTGTGAAACACTTGCACATTAGGTTTTAATACTATGAGTTTTGTCATAAACTACTACTGTCAGCTGATCACACAGTTACATATCCCTTTAAATGCTACCACCTACAGACAATTAAGAGTATAATGGTTTGAGAGCATCCCTATCAATAAAGTAATAATAGATTCCTATATGAGATTTTGACCAATACCGAGAAACTAATAATGCTTAACTAAAATAAAATAAAATTCGGGTGTATAGAGCCCTCGTCATTATTGTATCGAGTAATAAGTAAGTATTGGGTCATATAATTTATCGTTACCGATGTGAAACAGTGTGGTTGTAGCAAAGAGAGCCTCTGTTCTCACTGAAGTAATCACGTTTGTAATTAATTTGTAATTACTCATTGCAGCTAAAATCTCTGTCGATATCGACCGAACGGAGCGCAGACAGTTTTTAATAATATTATTCTCAATGCGGACTTGTTATATTGGAGCTGGTGGACTAACATGATATGTCTTGTAGATAGTTTTAAACATATTATTTTTAAATCTACGAACACGATAAATCGGACAATTCCGACAAATTCCGAAAATTATTGAATAAACCCATTATTAACGAACCCACCATTCTTCAACGAAGTAACTATTAGTTTTATAACATTTGATTGCTCGGACCCAGAGCCGTGGCAATTACAAGCCACGGGAATGTTTCTTCCAACACTCGAATTCGGCAACGTGCGAACATCGCCCGAAGTTAGAGTGACGGCCCAAATTAGAGAAGTTAGCCACAAACGGATGAGCGTCGTGTTCACATCAACCGTCGCTAACTTCGGGCTGTTCCCCATTTCTCGGGCGTGGCGCTGGAATATTCGAACTCGCGCCAATGACACGCAAACATTGTACACTCGGAAACTAAGGGCGAACAAATGGTAATGGAGAAACAATATTTCTGGCCGCGTAGACACAGTCAAGGACGATTGAATAATGAAACAATTTCTGCGAGTTAATCCGGAAATTGATAGAAACATAATTCACGATACTGAACACTTTGGAACTTAGTACGGAACAAGGCAATGGGGTAACAATATTTCTTTTTTTTTATTTCAGTTCATTTCTTTAAACTTTTGGTAGTCTAACTACACTAAGATCCGTGGATTCGATGAGCTCAGTAAAGAAGAACCCGCAAAGAAACTTCTCTGGTTTACATAATTGTTCAGTCCACAATAATGATACACACACTTAGATCTACCAACAATTATTTGGAAGAACAGTATGAGACAAAGAACAAAGAACAATAGAAACAGCAACTATCTGTGTAAATTAATTAAAAATACAAATTACTTAACTGACAAAGATGCCAATACAATAATATTCCTGGCTATGTAGACAAATACAATGTCGGGTTATAGTCAAGGACGATTGAATAATGAAATAATGTCTGCGAGTTATTCCCGAAATCTTTGTAAACGAAAACCGTGATATTATTATTATTCCTATATATTTATTTATTTGCACATTTTTTTAAATTACTTTGACATATTTACACCAAAAAACATAAAAAATATTATCATTTAATGTATGTAGATCAACCGTGAATCAAGCCCACATTAGCTGGACGTTGGGTCCCTTAAAGGTGGCCTTGCTGCTCGGCTGATTCTATATTATATTCATGTCATATTTGTTGCATCTAAATTAATTAATCTAGACATTATGATGACTCAGTTTTTTTTAAGATTAGCTCATTATTAACCATGAAAACCATTCTATCATCATTTCGTTCATTAATTTTCCTCCATTTAGCGTACACATACTCTTGGATTTGTAATTTTTCTAAAGACGATTCGATCAAGTGAACCACCCATTGAAATATTAGGGACACATAAATCGGAACGAAATACATGCCCAGCGGTACACATGTTCTAAATGTTTTACAACAAAACACAACTTTAAAAGTCTGAAACTGATCTGGCCGCCACCTTTATAGGCAATATTTAATATTTACAAATAATTAATGCCTCAAAGTATATGTATTATACTTTGTGTTGAGTTTATAAGAAACTTTATATAGGCCAGATACTTTTATACCTTAAGCAAGAAAATTAATATATCCGAACAAACCCATGATATCAAAAATATTTAATCCCGAGCGTGTCTACATAAAACACGGGTTTTTGTAGGTTGTAAATATTTTAATACATTCCAGCCGTCGTTTTGCGAGCATCAATGTTTCCTGTATTCAGTTTTATCTTCTTCATAAATGAATAACCAAAAACATTTTGTTCTTGAAAAGTACAGCAGAAAATTGCACATTAAAATAATGACATAGCAATATTTTTCCAATTTGAAAACGTCTGTTATGTTTTGCTAGTATGCTGTGAAGAAAAACCAGTTATGATATTTTGACAATATAATTATGTGTATCGTATGTATATTTTGTATAGTGGAAGTTGAAATAAAAAATCTATAAATTTTATTGCCGGTGATTATTGAACTGGCTGAATGTAGGAATATAAAAAACTGCAGTTTACTATCATCGCATTGAATGAACGATGGTCGAAACGGCATTGAAAATTTTCCGTGTTTTTCCTCCAGTTCAATGTAGCCGAACAATATAAGGAAGGTCCTGGCATGGCACCTAGTTCCCATGTGGTGTGTTAAGGTAATATCTGACGGTCAGTTTTGTATTAGCCATCCATGTCCAGTTACATAAAAAAAACTATGCATGATAAATAAAATAGCATGAATTCTCAAGTTTTCCACACGTCACAATTATTTTTATTTACAATTTTATAAGAAGTATCAATGCTTTCAGTCAATAATCAATAAGTTTCATTACTTACTAAATCAAATATCGAATGTTTATTCACTTTAACATTACTTCGTCCAATCCAAATTCGAATATCGAATTTAAATATACACTAACGTTTATTCACTTCAAGATTACTTTGTCCACTCCAAATTCGAATATCAAATTTAAATATACACAAACATTTATTCACTTTAAGATTACATCGTCCACTCAAAATTCCAATATCGAATTTAAATATACACAAACGTTATTTTGGCTGATGAGATAGTTTTGTTAAGCGAAAGTGAAGTTTTCGCGTTAGCAGAGACCGCAAAATGCTTTTAGTGCCAAAATGTCGAAAACCGGCCGCGTCTCCCACGGGACAACCACACAAAACGTTGACAGGGGAAAAGAAGATTAATCGGATATTTATGAACTGAACGATTTGTAAGACATCAGTTCTTGGGATGTAATATATCTTCGTCGCCTTTAGCTTTCCTTGGCCCTGTACATTTGTCCTATTACGCGAAGATTGACAGTTTCCAGCACCCGCAAGTATCGACTTTCATTCGAATTTTGTCGAAGTACTTACAGAATATTGTATACCTTTCAATGGTATATTCTAAAATCGCTCTGGTCTTTAGCGGGTTTTTTCGGATCCCAATAATGGTTGCATACATGAAATCAAAACAGTCTCAATAGAAATGAAACAATTGGACACATCGGAAAAATACTAGTACAACTCAGTAATTTTATTTTTTATTATTCAGTATATATTTATTGAACAAATCTTTGGTTATAGAAATACGAAATCGAAGCCTTAAAAAATTTAAATCTAAAACTAGATTTAGCCATAGGGAGGTTCCACCTGGGACACTCTAAAATTTTGTCTTCATTACTTCTAAAATGCTAATCATTCACGAAATCAATTCCATGATCTCTGGCATGGAATGCCCGCACCTATGACCAACGAGCCGCAGAGCATTATAAAAATTACCTAACTTTTATGTAATATCGATAACACCTCAACTGTTTTTCAAAATTGCGACTGGGACCGACCAGTAAGTCTATTTTGTGGCCACTGATCGTTGATAAGTAACACATAACTCTCCTTTATCGTGGCCACAAGCATTATGATTTTCCTCGCGTTAATAAAGTGCGTGGATCGCCCTTAACGAGAGCGCGTGTCACAAATTTTCCTGTTCCAAACGGAAGCGTTTATGACACCATAAAAACCTCCATGGCTTTATGGTGAAATGGCATCGGCGTCCTGTGCGGTGCGTCCAGTACTATAACCTTATTGTACCTTTATGCGTGATCACATCGTCGGCTTTATCGAGGTAGGACACAGAACTCTGCCTATTGCAAGACTAGATATCGTCGGCATACTGCCAAAACCCGTTGAGTGGCATTTTTTAATAATAATAGTTAATAATGCAGTTCTACTTAGTTTTCCAAGATCTTTCTTTTGAGTTTTCTTTGGGGGATATATAAAAAAAAACGTTTAGTTTTAGAGTTAGGTTGTGTTATGCACACATGTATTCCCCAAAATAAGAACCCACCGATCCTCTAGATATTTTATCTTTAGGGTCGGTAAACTATGGAATCGACTCCCTGCCGAAGTTTTTACCTCAACGTACAACCTGGGGTCCTTCAAACACGGTGTGAAGAAGCACCTGGCCGGCCGGCATGGTTTTTATCAGCCCCTGTGAAAGTCCGGTAGCCTTTTTTGTGAGGTCCTGGCGTGCGCCATCTGCCGGGCCTTGGCTTCTTAGTACAATGAAGTCCGAGTAGCATAGCTAAAAACGAGACAAAACACTGAAAATAAAAAGGGCTATGATGAAAATTCAGCACGAATTAAAATAACCGCTGCCCATTATCTTTCTAAACATAAAATTAACAATAATAAAAACATAATGGGTCGTATTACTTATCACTGATCTTTCCATCAACCCTACAACCACTTACTCAACAGCAGACGCTTACGAAAAATGAGAAATCCCTGGGAATTCCCGTCCAACACGCCCCGGGGAGCAGAAGACGACAGCAGCTAAATAAATTTTGCAAATTTCATTTACCCCGGCGCAAGATTTATTTCACAAACAACTCTCCGGGGACTTGTTAAACGTCGGGTGTTATCTCAAAAACTCTAGGCGTTTTAATATGCATAGTTTCCATGCAGTCGGGTCACCTTACAGCAGCCTGGTCGTATTCAGTTTGAACACGATACCAGCAAGATGGCTTATCTCTTATCTGGTTAGCATACTATTACTTGCACTTAAAAACAAAAGTTTTCTAGTCTTCTCACAAAAAAAATCCTCGGTGCAATATTTATTTCTTAAACAACTCTCAAGGGACTTGTTAAACGTCGGGTATTATCCCAAAAACTCTATGCATTTTAATATGCATAGTTTCCGTGCAGTCGGGTCACCTTACAGCGGCCAGGTCGTATTCAGTTTGAACACGATACCAGCAAGATGGCTTATCTCTTATCTGGTTAGCATACTATTACTTGCATTTAAAAACAAAAGTTTTCTAGTCTTCTCACAAAAAAAAATCCTCGGTGCAATATTTATTTCTTAAACAACTCTCCGGGGACTTGTTAAACGTCGGGTATTATCTCAAAAACTCTAGGCATTTAAAAATAAAATAAAAAAATCAAAATTAAAAAATTCAAAATTCTAAATTCATTTAATCCGTGATTTCCAGTTGATACGAGATACTAACCAATTTATCACATCGTCAAAATTATTAGGTCTACATAATATACATCTCAATCAATTGAAGTCAATCAAATCAAGTCAATTACATTAAATCAGTATAAATCAAATAACATTCATGAAATTAATTAAAATTAAATAAGTCAATGAATTATTTAAACAGAATAACAAATTGAGTGAAATCATTAGTAAACATTAATATGCATAGTTTCCGTGCAGTCGGGTCACCTTACAGCGGCCAGGTCGTATTCAGTTTGAACACGATACCGAGTGGGCAGTCTGAGTTCTCACCGAAATTGGCGTTTACGGCAAACCGATCGACTGGCGTTTTCTCCAAACTCCATACAAGTTTTTACTAGATATTCTGTGGTTTTACTTCTTCAAGCTGTCAAAGTCAAACGCGGACTTCCGATTTGTATGAAAACGCGGAGTGGACGTAAACGGCAACGTCGACGTATTTACGGCAACGTTGAGTAAGCTGTCAAATCAAGCTCGGACTCGCAAATGTTAGTTCGCTTAACGCCCGCTGCGCGCGCTCTTCAATTTCTCCATACAATTGAAAACGCCAGTCGATCGGTTTGCCGTAACGCCAATTTAGGTGACAACTTAGACTACCGGCTCAGCAAGATGGCTCGCTATGCTGTTATCTTGCTAGAATACTATGCAAGTAGCATTGAACCACAAAAGTCTAATCCACTAGGCTCACAGAATATTTTGTTTTAATGTGCAAATATACAGGTTGTTTGGAAATTCGATACATTTATTCTAAGGGGTTATTATAGAGCTTATTTGTAACAAATTTGACTACTTGCATTTAAAACAAAAGTTTTCTAGTCTTCTCAAAAAAAAAAATTACCTCGGTGCAAGATTTATTTCCCAAACAACTCTCCGGGGACTTGTTAAACGTCGGGTATTATCTCAAAACTTTAGGCGAATACATAGGCAAAGCATAGTTGACGTGCAGTCTTACAGGCAGCCTGGTCGTATTCAGTTCGAACACGATACCATTAAGTTAGCTCTCTCAACCATACCACTTGCATGGAACCACAAAAGTTGTCTAGTCGAATAGTCTGGCGCAAGTTTTTTTTATAAACAATTCTCCTGGGGCTTGTTAAAATTGGGAATAATCTCAAAAACTCTAAGCGTTTCAAAGTCGCTAAGTCGGATCACCTTACAGGCAGTCTGGTCGTATTCATTGTACACACGATACCAGTAAAATGGCTCGCTCATCTGATATATTTTTAGCATAGTATTACTTGCATCGACCACAAAAGTTGTCTAGTCGAGTAATCTCACGAAACATTTTAATTACTCAGCCGCAAGATTTATTTCACAAACAACTCTTTCGACGTTCTTCTTCATTCTCTCAACGTTACATCGGGTATTATCTCAAAAACTCTAACCATTTGAACATATACATATAGTATCTGTGCAGTCGGGTCACATTACAGGCAGCCTTGTCGTGTTCAGTAAGAATACGACAAGGCTCATTTCATCAGGTTATTTAGGCTCATAGAAAATTATGTTTGAATGAGCAAATATAGTTGCCATGCACCATAGTTATCGAGCTTTTAGAACTATTTAAGTCTAAAAAAATTACTGTTCTTTGTTTTTACAGAAAAAAATCGCTAATTTTGAGCAGTTAGTGTTTATTTTTGCTGCTTTATTATACTCTAGTAGTGCATTTTTTATCGTTGAGATCCATTTATATAAAACTATACGAAGAAGTTTTGTTAACAATACATTTTAAAACTAACCGTTTGTTATTAGGACAATATGGTCCTAATAAATGTCGAAATCCTTATATTATCAATAGTCAAGCACTCAGTTTAATCTCAAATATGATTTTTTTTAAAGAGCTATTAAAAAAAACGAGGAATAATCACCAAACCTTAATCGGTAATGATCACTAGCAACTTTCTGCTTTAGACAATCACGTCATAATTGTTATTACAAATTTTACCACAAGCAGAAATATAGCATTCCTTTCACGATGTCTTAGGTCTTACACAAACTGCATTCAGCCGCTAGACTCGTTGCACGTATATTACGCCATCCGACGTGTTACATGAATGGGACCTAATGAAGATGGTTTTCTCTGCTTAAAGCTGTATGGACTTCGTTAGAAAGAAATGCTGGTGCTTAACTGACTAGATATATTTTTCAAATTAATGATGGGTAACATAAATTGGAGTGCTTACTGATAATCTATGAGTTAATTCTGTACTTGGTTTTATATATGTATACATATATTCCATTCAGTGCATCGGTAGGTAAGCTGGAAATTAATCGTATAAGTTCTGGCAAAGACAAATTAAAAATACAAATAGAGAATCTATAGAAATCGCATGTCTTTCCCTTGTGAACGTATATATATTTTGACGAATAGCGTTAGAACTGTGGCTCGAATGTTCCAAACAGTCTCAGTGCGTGATCATCCATGTCCTTCCCCTAAAGTACTTTGGTGGCATATATCCAACCAACCCCCATGGTTTATCGCATATCTTTACGTTTTCCTTCTCAAGAGTATTCCAAGAGAGGACAAAATAAGTTACATACATACCTAGACCAATAGCGTGGTTGCTGTGGCTCGAATGACCCTTTTCGTCTCAGTCTGCGAGCATGCATGTCATTCCCCTACAGCACTTTAGTGGCTTACGTTCAACTAGTGCCCTAATTTATCTCGTATCCTTGCATATTTCTTCTCACGATTATTCCAAGAGAGGATAAAATAAGTTACGTACATACCTCGACCTATAACGATGTCACTGTGGCTCGAATTTTCCAAACATTGTTTAGTCCGTGTGTATCCATGTCACATATTTGCCTCAATCACTTTAGTGTTATATGATCGCCCAACGTCCATAGTATTTCTCTTGTCCTTACGTATTTATTGATACGATCGATTTCATAATTCCAAACGTTCCGTTAAGTTCCAAACATTTTCATTCCATCACCATCCATGTTATTCCCCTACAGCATTTTAATAGCACAGTTCCGCCCGATGCTCATAGTTTATCTCGCGTCCTCGCATATTTCTTATCACGAGTACTTCAAGAGAGGACGAATTAAGTCGCATACCCCTACCAATATCGTTGTTGCTGTGGCTCGAATGTTCCAAACTTTCTTCAGTCCGTTAGCATCCATGTCATTCCCCTACAGAACGTTAGTGGCATACGTCCGCCCAACGCCCCTAGTTGATTGCGTGCCCTTTTTATTTTCCTCCTAATAGTACACATAAATTTCGCGGCAAGAAAAGGTTATCACGTTCCGTAGAGCACCGCCGGATATCATGTCACGCTTGCGTTTTTCCTTCATAGACGAATTAAGCGTGCTTAAGGTGGCCCATCCCGCTCATCTCCCCATACAAAAGGGGAAAGAAGATCACGCCCATATTTCTTGTCAGAGATCCAAAATTTTGCTCAAAACAGCTTTATTTGATCGAACTAGATGTCTGATGACCATTGGCATTGTAAAATTGTGTTTGGTTTCTAAGTTATAAGGTCCGAAAGTTCGCATTTTTCGCGCGTTTTATACAATAACTTTGGAGGTGGATTACGCAATGATAAAGTAAGAACATCTTTTAGCTATGTCAGATTAGTCATCAGACATAGCTTATTTAATCAAGATTTATAATCTATTTGGTTTTTGTTCGATTTTTTACTACAGCGGTCGTGGTTTACTTTTAGCTATAAGTCGTTTTTAAATTAAAATTTTCGTAAATGTTACCAAATCATACACTATGCACATTGTCTTTTTTGTGGACATGTTGCATCTTCCTCATCACGGAGCCTGTCTTATTCTTTGAAACAGAGAAGGTCCCAGAGCGCAATAGCACGGTTTTGTAGCGTGCCCTCGAATGAGTTAGGGCCGCCGGGTTGGGCCGCCTTAAAGTCTTTCCAAACAAAAGATCGTACAGGATGCGGGTAGTTGGTGTCTATTTCGGTCGGAATTTTTTAGAGATTTAATATATTTTGGGTAAAAATATCAGGTAAAATCAGCAATATTATATGATTCGTTTAATATTCTATATTTCCATTTTATGACTGCTTTAATACTTTACCTAAACCTATTGGTGTTACGAGTATTAATCGCGGATTGATCGCTATTTTATGCGTTGATAAATTAAACTCGTTAAGAGCATCTTCAAACTCAAGGTCACATAGTTCGCGCGTGGGGAGTTTCTAATTTATGATGATTTATCATTTATTTCACAATAAATTCAATAATTTTCTTGCTCTAAAGTATTTTTTTTTATATTATGCGAGTGATTGTGCCCAAAGGTGCCCGGAATACCTTACCTCGCGAAAACATGCTCAGCGAGGTACAGTACCAGCTGATTTCCAGACTAAACCAGCTGGTAGCAGAGCTATCAATTTTGAAGTTGTAAGAAAAGGGGCTCGCCAGCAGACAGTACTATTCCCAAATATAATAATATTAACCACGAGATGATGCTCCGATTTTCTTTTTATCAGAAACGAATGTTTACTGCTGTGGATATTATTTTTATGAAAATGTGTCCCATAGAAGGAGTCACGCTGACTTTTCACAAAATGTTCTACTGCAAACAGTTCTTGCTTAGTTATGCAACAGTTAAATAAGCCAAAAATATATTCAAGAAAAATTGATTTAGGGGCAATAGCCCCTTAACAGTGATCGAACGGTTGATTCGGTGTGCGCCGTCACGATCAGTTGGAAGGGCTACATTTTATATCGCAGGGCCTCTTTATTTGAGCACTGCGTATTTAACTTAACTTGGCTCTGATTTATTGCGTGAACATTTCCATCCGTTTGCGGTGGCCGTCAGAGAGCTATGAACGTAGGGAGCTCTCGACGAATTAAGCGTGCTTAAGGTGGCCCATCCCGCTCATCTCCCCATACAAAAGGGGAAAGAAGATCACGCCCATATTTCTTGTCAGAGATCCAAAATTTTGCTCAAAACAGCTTTATTTGATCGAACTAGATGTCTGATGACCATTGGCATTGTAAAATTGTGTTTGGTTTCTAAGTTATAAGGTCCGAAAGTTCGCATTTTTCGCGCGTTTTATACAATAACTTTGGAGGTGGATTACGCAATGATAAAGTAAGAACATCTTTTAGCTATGTCAGATTAGTCATCAGACATAGCTTATTTAATCAAGATTTATAATCTATTTGGTTTTTGTTCGATTTTTTACTACAGCGGTCGTGGTTTACTTTTAGCTATAAGTCGTTTTTAAATTAAAATTTTCGTAAATGTTACCAAATCATACACTATGCACATTGTCTTTTTTGTGGACATGTTGCATCTTCCTCATCACGGAGCCTGTCTTATTCTTTGAAACAGAGAAGGTCCCAGAGCGCAATAGCACGGTTTTGTAGCGTGCCCTCGAATGAGTTAGGGCCGCCGGGTTGGGCCGCCTTAAAGTCTTTCCAAACAAAAGATCGTACAGGATGCGGGTAGTTGGTGTCTATTTCGGTCGGAATTTTTTAGAGATTTAATATATTTTGGGTAAAAATATCAGGTAAAATCAGCAATATTATATGATTCGTTTAATATTCTATATTTCCATTTTATGACTGCTTTAATACTTTACCTAAACCTATTGGTGTTACGAGTATTAATCGCGGATTGATCGCTATTTTATGCGTTGATAAATTAAACTCGTTAAGAGCATCTTCAAACTCAAGGTCACATAGTTCGCGCGTGGGGAGTTTCTAATTTATGATGATTTATCATTTATTTCACAATAAATTCAATAATTTTCTTGCTCTAAAGTATTTTTTTTTATATTATGCGAGTGATTGTGCCCAAAGGTGCCCGGAATACCTTACCTCGCGAAAACATGCTCAGCGAGGTACAGTACCAGCTGATTTCCAGACTAAACCAGCTGGTAGCAGAGCTATCAATTTTGAAGTTGTAAGAAAAGGGGCTCGCCAGCAGACAGTACTATTCCCAAATATAATAATATTAACCACGAGATGATGCTCCGATTTTCTTTTTATCAGAAACGAATGTTTACTGCTGTGGATATTATTTTTATGAAAATGTGTCCCATAGAAGGAGTCACGCTGACTTTTCACAAAATGTTCTACTGCAAACAGTTCTTGCTTAGTTATGCAACAGTTAAATAAGCCAAAAATATATTCAAGAAAAATTGATTTAGGGGCAATAGCCCCTTAACAGTGATCGAACGGTTGATTCGGTGTGCGCCGTCACGATCAGTTGGAAGGGCTACATTTTATATCGCAGGGCCTCTTTATTTGAGCACTGCGTATTTAACTTAACTTGGCTCTGATTTATTGCGTGAACATTTCCATCCGTTTGCGGTGGCCGTCAGAGAGCTATGAACGTAGGGAGCTCTCGAAAAGTTCAAAAAACGTAAAGTGCGCCAGAAACACACATTGGAGCACGCACAGAATACTCATAACTCTATTTCTTAGCTGGCAAGAAACAAGAGCGACAATCTGTTGCTGCGCAGAGACTGTATGGGATTGAGTTACTGCCCTTGGATAGGGAAGGGCCCAGGAGGTTATATAATTATTTATGTTTTCGAGCCTGGTGTCCAGAACCTTTTCATGTAAACATATCGGTTATCTCACTACATAGTTACCGCTCCGATCTAGTAGGACCCCGATTCACAAAATTCCTTAAATGAATCCTTTTAGACGAACCATACAGCTCGTAGCCTAGTGACGCGGGGACTGGCCTAGCGTACCAAAGGTCTTGGTTCACAACATCGTTGAGTTCGATAAGTGCATTTCGTCACGAATGCGAGCTGCTACATAGTTCGGAATCCATGTAAAACTGTAGGTTTCCTTGCCTTCTAGGTGGTAGGGGTTAAGCCCGCCCGGGTTGGTACCATCGCATTGGACGAAAAGATGGTCGAAGGGACAATGAAAAATTGTCTCTGTTTTCCATCCAGTTCAAATGTAGCCGTGCGCATAAAGGAAAAGTACCTTGCATACCTGGCATGGAACGAATTGAATGAATGAATGAATGAATGAATGATTTGAATGATTTATTTTTGCATGAAGAAATTACAGATATTTTCAGGATACTAATTAATAAAATAAATACAGTGTAGAAAAAAAAAATTACACTTGTTTTCATGAGTGACTTACAGATGGCATGCATGAAATACCATAAATAAATATGTAACATTTATCGGCCACTGTGCATTACACACGCTAGAAGTTCTACAGGTAACTTAACAATAAGATAAATAAGTACCTTTGGGTGAGCAGGGCCACCTAAACTGGCCTAACGGCTGTACCATAGGTGGCACCTTCGTGCTCGCTTATACATAGCTACATTACATACCATACAATTCCTTCGGGAATGTGGTGTGTTGAGCTAATATCATAACAGTAGTTGTGTGGCATTAGCCATCCATGTCAGGTCGCATAAAAAAAACATTAAAAATAAGAGAATGTAACCAATCCTGAACTGACTGGAAGCACTTCTGCGCTTTCCCTGTTCTATGGGCCGGGTATAGGCACGTCGCGGGTCGAGGCGGCCGGTCGTGCCCCGCGCGCCGCCGGCTGTCACGCTTGGATTCTGGGACTTTCGGTTAGGTAAAAAGTTGCTAGGTGTTAGGGATTTGGGGGTTTCTCGCTCGTTAATTTTACGGTGCGGTGTCGCTTCCGGCATTTTTAGGGAATTAATTGGTTCCGTCGGAGTTCTATCTGGGCTGCTGGGCGAAGCGACGCGCTTACATCGGTCCGTGCATGCTAAAGTGGGCTCATCCAAAATACACGGAATATTTTAATTTCGAATTTAAAGAACATTGAAAGTGTCCATTTTTTTTCGCCCATTTTGAACGCGTCGTTGGTTTTTGATGGACAACCTAGTACAAAAGTACTACTGTACTATCATGTTTGATAAATGTTACGGCTTTACACGGGGCAGGAAGAGACATTCTGAGAGACAGTCTCTTCCTGCCGCGCGTAAAGCCGTAACATTTTTCAAACATGTCTAACGACTGCGGTAATTTCAAAAGGATTATACTGTACTATCAATTTGATTTAGTTGTCATTTTTTATTGTATTGCACTAAATAGCGTCCTGTGACGTTGTCGTCCTGTGTGTTGTGTGAAGTGTCGTTGGAACTCAAGTTTAAATTTCCACTACTCGCTAGATTTAATCGATTGATTCAATCGATGAAGTGTATAGCTTGATATAGCCAGTTAACACTTGTCAGCCTCCGTAACCCATTGAACCTACTTCTCGGCGTTCAAATATATGTTAAGCAACACCGGGCACGTTCTGGATGGATGACTGTTATCGACCGTCGAGGCTGGCCGTAACTCGAATTATTTTACTAGGTCGCGCCGACCCGGGGTAGTTCATGAAAACCGACATTGACAAAAAGCTGACAAAAAGAAAGAAGAAAGAAAATACGTTTTTTTCCCAACACACAATTTAGAACACGTACAAAATTCAACATACACACTTGTGGAGAAAAGAAAGGAGCCAGCTCAGCATTTTGTGCTGCAAAGTTAGTGAAAGTGGCAGTTGAAGTGATATTAGCCCGAGTATTAGCCATCCATGCCCAGTTCCGTAAACAAATAATAGGCCTGTAGAACAGCCTGTCCGACGTTACCCGTCCGCGCTGCATTATCTCTGAAAATCCACCAAAAGCGAAGAATAAACCCAATCCGAGCAATTTCGCCCTCGCGCAAATCCAAGTAACTCACTCACAGGCGGGTTAATCTTCAAGTCGCGAGCGGCGCGGATAAGTGAAATATTCGGCGATAGCGAGAAATTCAATTCTGTTGCCGTAAATCTCGCGGGCTTTTGGCGTCTGACGCGTTAGTAACCACAAGTCGCTCTATCGACACACTTTAGATTGATCGCGATGCGTGTCGCTGGCTGCGGAGCTAACCGCACGCCTTATTTGGCCCTCGAATGCCTGTTTAGCATTGTAGCCTAGGGCATTGCTGCGAGACGTTTTATATTCCGGGAGGTCACGACATTTTTGGTCACGATAAGGTAAATGGCTGAATCTGGGTTGACATGTTAGAGACCAACCCTCTGATGCTAAATATGTCGGTCCGCCCGTCCCAAGTGGTTGCGTTTTCTAGATTGGCTATATAAAATAGATGCTGGTATGTACCTGCTGATGAATATACTGATTATCTGGAAACATTGATACCTATTAATTATACAACAATAACCAGACGGTTACTTAATTAAATACTTAAATATACCTAAAGTTATATCTGTAACCTAAATCGCCTATAACTACTAAATGCAACCAAAGATTAGTTCAGTTTTTGTATTGCTAAGCAAGTATGTTTCGATACTTTCATGCTTCGTCATTTGCATCCATTTACCTTATAATATGTATTTTTGGTCACCATAACTACTTTTTCAGGCGCCTGATCTACGTAACGCAACCACTTGGAACAGGCAGACTGACACATTTAGCTTCAGAGGGTTGTAATTTATCCTGTGAACCCAGTTTCAGCCATTTACGTTATCGTTACCATTTTTGTCGCGACCTCCTAGTCTATTACCTCATTCGATGCACGACCGGAACTATCAAGCAGTGAATTGAAAGGTGCCCGTACACGGACAATTTTTGAGGCAATTGATTGCTGGGCAACTGTTGCCGAACATAGTGGAGCAATAGGTGGAAAAATTTTCGGCAATTATCCCAGCTATATGGAGCGATATTGCTACACATCGCTCCAATTTCAATTAAAGAAATGACCATGATAATCTAGTATGCTTAAGGGCCTGGTACTAGCCAAATCGCAAAGTTACACGAGGCACCCCAAGTTAACTAACTAAGTCTGACGATTATAAGTGTCATCCTTACAATATATGATTCCTTGTCTAGGAATCGAATTATTTTCGTTAATGTATGTTTCCTTTTTCTATACAAAATACATTGCGGAAACGGTGTCCATTTCCGAACTTTTTTGACTAAATGTAGAAATCTAAAATCAAATGGAATTTTTTGTTTATGCATATATGCTGTTTTTGCTTATATCTAGAAATCGAATTACTTTCAGATTTCTAATGAGAAAAATCAACTTTTTTATTTTTATTATTATTTAAATAAATGATGGAATAAAAAAATATTAACAATCCATTATCAGTCTGGAGTTCTATTTGGATTTGCTGAAGCGTTTCACTACATATTATTACATTTGTTAAAAAGTGCATTTGTATGGCGCGAGTAGTTGGCTAGTCCTAGCGCCTTAATGATACTAGATTATTAACTTGACAAATTAACTTAGTTTTAATTATTTAGTAAATTTGACGATGGTATATGCCAGAAATTGTAAGCTGAATGTATGTTTGCTTGTAGCTTGTCTACCAATTTGACAAAATGAAATACAATGCAAAACAATACATACTTTTCATGTCGCCGGTGAGTTGTTTATCGAATTGCCACGTATCATTTTTCTCACCACATGCGTGCAACTAATTCCTCCACTAACGTTTCCATACTAGTTCATAAACCTTGTTGCCGGAGATTGCTGAATGTTGTCATGACGACGAAATCGACAGATGTTGCTGCAAGTTGGGCAACTTTAGTTGCCCGTATACGGGTACCTTGAGGAAGCTCAGACATGCACCTCATTACCATGAAAAAGTGTGGTGTTATCCATGCATGTTGAGAGAATGTGAATTTTAATGCTTGTTATGCTAATAGTAGTTAATGCTAATGCTTTATAATCTGGTGCTGCTTGCCTCTCTAAGCCTGGTTTTCACCAAGTGTTGATTTATTTTAATTGACATTTAGAGGGCCTTTATTACCAAAGTGCTGATTATCTTGTACTGGAGTCAATTGCGAGATGGTAAGAAAGGCCTTTTAATGTGAGGATTAAGCAAATCATAACTTGGTGGAAGAGACCCTAATCGTATCAAATATAAAATCATCACTTTTCTTTAGTTTTCCATATTACATAACTTCAGAGTTTTGTTCTTATTAGCGACACTATTAGCTGGTTCAATAATACTGTATGTGTTATTTTTCGAAATAAATTCGATACTATTTAATATTTAAATATAACCATTTTTTTCTACTACGAATGAAAATCTGGGTAATGTTTGAACCATATGTTCGTACATTATTTAACCAAATGTTCATGCTTCTTCCAAATTACAGAGTAGCAAATGTGCTTCAGTATTTCTACCTACTTTTTGCATTAGGTTCGATTGCAGCATCTAATGAGGTAATAAATCTAACAGGGGACCTTAGACTATTATCATAGCCGTAACATTTTTGTTGTTTTCAAGATAAGCATTTCAAATATCTACTTACGCCTTGCACTCTGAACGAAATTTATGTTATGTTATACCTTAATCTGTTTTCGAAAACAAACAAATTTCTCAATTCGTTTTCGGAAAATGTAAGGGTAATTAAATCAAAGAAATCGTCGAAAAGTCGAAAAAAAAAACATTAAGATTGAAGTTAAAAATATCTCGTAAATCATGTAACTTAATAAAAAATGTAAAACATACAAATCAGATGATATCCCATTCGTTAGAACGCTTTATCGTTATTAGTAAGAATTTTATAGCACAATATTTTTTTTAAGCCGGGCGAGGGTATATATGCCATGATCAGCGTCAAATTAAGGGCCATTGAACCTGGATGCTATTCTAATTAGTCCTAAATATATGACAGACCCATCATTGAGTATTCGGAGAATAATCCGATTACAATTTGTGCGCAAAGAGGTGTTTCGCATATTTTTATTTCACACATCTTAGCAACACGAACATATTCAACCCAAGATTGCTAAATGTGAAATGTTTTTCCACGAATTTATTATTGGTGATCGTTTCACACGAGGGATTTCAGAATAAAACACGCTTTTATCAAATAAATGCTTTAGCGAGTAAGTTATTAGATTTTTCGTTAATGTTGATTTATAAAATCAATGCATTAATTACGTTATAAATGCATTTAAGTCTAAGGTATGGATTAGTATAACGTTAAATAATATAAATCAGTTTTCATTCGCGAACATAAAAAAGTCATAGAATCTGGCCATATTTATTTAACCCCTCAATATAACGTTTTTAGGGTTCCGTACCCAAAAAGTCCCAACGAAACCCTATTACTAAACCTCTGCTGTCCGTCCGTCCGTCCGTCACAGGGCTGTATCACATGAACCGTAATAGGTAGGCAGCTAAAATTTTCACAGAGCGTGTATTTATTTATTTGCCGATTTAACAGAAAATAAGTAAAATAAAAAACGCGTTTTTTTTGTGTTAAGTCTTGTACGATGGTACGGAACCCTTCGTGTGCGGATTCGACTCGCACTTGGTCAGATTTTCAGTTTTGAAGAGTATTTTTTCACAAGCTACTACTTTGTCTTGTCTAACTTGTATAGGTAGTAAATTTTCTTTCGAAAATAAAAAAAATCAAGCATTTAGATTAATTAATCATTGAAAAGCCCGTATTTATTGCTAAATTACTCTCCCAATACAAACATAATTTAGAAATATGTACTTAAAACCACTTATATCTCGCAGTTTCAATTTGAACTATTTTTTATCTATTTAATAGTAAACATGTTTTCCTTCTTTGTTGCATCAAACAGCTATAATACATTTGGTGAATAAATGTAATTTTATTAACCGACTTCAAAAAAGGAGGAGGTTATCAATTCGTCGGAATCTTTTTTTTTTTTTTTTTTTTTTTATGTATGTTCACCGATTACTCGAAGACCCGTGGACCGATTTGGAAAATTCTTTTTTTGTTCGAAAGGGTATACTTTCTAGTTGGTCCCATTTTTTTTTTATCAAAATCGGTTCAGTAGTTTGGTACTTAACTATAACAAACATCGAATTTCTTAACCCCGCGAACCCAGAAAAGTGATTTTTTAGTTACAGTAGCTTTCTTTTCGGGTGAGATTGCTCAGTATGAGAGGTTTTTTTTTACTTCAACTGTTGGGGGTATTCAAGGGGGGTAAAAGAGGGCAAATTGTACACATTTCTATCTCTAGAGCCGCTGAACCCAGAAATGTCAGAGTATGTTTTGTTTTAGATGGGAATTCTTAAGAAGAAAATATTTTTGGAAATTATACTATTAGGGGGGTAAAACAGGTCAAAATGAACACATTTAGGCGAAAACGACTCATGTTGAGATCTCTGAAACCAATTATCCTCGAAACTTAAAATTTTCAGTGACTTCTTGTTAAGACGAAAAGGCTCGCTCACAACGGATTTTACAAAATTCAACTGTTAAGGGGGGATAAACGAGGCCGATATGTACACATTTTCATACAACTTAAACTTACGCAAGAAACAGACTATCCGGAACGATGGTAGGATGAGAAATTCAGAAGCTCAGCGGTTCCGGTTCATCGTTGTTTTGTCTTTTTAGGGTTCCGTTCCCAAAGGGCACCAACTTCCGCTGTCCGTCCGTCCGTCCGTCTGTCACAGCACTCTATCTCACGTGATCTCATCGTATCAATTATCGTACGTATCAACCGTGAACTCATGAATCCAGATAGTTACCGGTCTACCTTTCGTCAGAAATGAGATTTCTCAATGGTTGTATTTCTGCTAATGCTCGTTCATTGTATTGTATTGAATTGTATATGTATGTATATCTTCTTTCCACTTTGTATGTGAAGTTGAGCAGGAGGGCTCGCCCACCTTGACTTAAAAGTTACGCCACCACTAAAAAGCAAAAAATAAAATATTTTTAAATAAAAAAAGGACCGCCTTCAAAAAAACCGGAACTAAAAAGCAAAAAATAATTGGTTACTTTTAATTAATGTACGAAAAGCTATTTTAATTCTAACTAATTATGTACAATTTCTTAATTTTTAATCATCTTTTGAAGTCGGTGCCTTGGGTAGACGTTCTTTAAGGGCTGCAAGTAGTTAGATTAATATTACCTATGGCTAAGAAAGAAATATAAGTAGGTAGCTACTTACATTTACCTACTTGAACAAAACACAATAACAAAAATTACATGAACAAACTGGTCAGAAAAACGTATGTAAGTAGGTATTTAGGCAAGTACTTTGTAATTTAAATATGCCTTATACTTAAACTAAATACCTAATACAATAAAAACAAAATATTTACAAGAAAACCTTACGAACAAACCAATATAAAAAAAACAACGACCACTTATATGATAAATATTTAGGTAGGTGTAGCTTGTACTTTTTATTCTACCTAAATACCTACATAACACAAAACAAAAAAAAATACAAACATAAAAAAGAACAGAAAACAATAGGTAGCGACTTTGAGGTGTCTGCTCTCAACTTCGTGTCAAAACGAAACGAGAGAAAGTGTGCGGTTAGTACATATCTCACCAATTTCGGCAGAAATCGTCTCGTTCAGACAACGATGTCGCAGGGAAGTACCAATCAACACAGAGCAGCGAATTAACGTCCTCCTTCACCAGACCAGCCTTTATAAACCCGAAAGTACTAATAATAATCGCTGAAACCCAATTTCAGTACGCTGCGCTGTATCGATATCAGCTTACACGTAAACCAACGCTAAGGGCATCTCCAGTTAGACAAAATGCTCTGTGGACCAATCATTGCTGACTCAGGTTGTTTACGCTCTCGTAGACTTCGGGTGTGTTCGGCTGAAATAGTGTCTGTTCGGTCAGCAGCGTGCGAAGCGAACTCTACCCAAGGCACCGACTTCAAAAGATGATTAAAAATTAAGAAATTGTACATAATTAGTTAGAATTAAAATAGCTTTTCGTACATTAATTAAAAGTAACCAATTATTTTTTGCTTTTTAGTTCCGGTTTTTTTGAAGGCGGTCCTTTTTTTATTTAAAAATATTTTTATGGAACCTGACATTATTGTTTTGCGTATTCTTCTTAATTGTTATGTAATTCAATTCTTCCGATATGCTATGACGCAATTTACTCTAGTTTGATTAGTTATGACATGGTAAAATAAGTGATATAAAATATCCATAAAACATATAACAAACTCATCGATGAACTATTCCCTAAAGGTAGCACCTGCAATTGTGGTGCTTATATGAAATTAGTTTTGAGTGTAGAGAAAGCGGAATGAGCTGTAATCCACCGATCGTGAAAAGACGGGAGAGTAACTACTGAAACTCGTTTAAGTGGGGGCGGGGTAGCCACTTTTACAATACACAGGGCTCTATTTAGTGCAACGAACACTCGATGTTCCGCGCTCCGAATTCGTAAGAGAACTATATGCGTTAGACGTTTTCCACTAACTCGTGACTGCGCTGCCACCATACGATTGATTTACGATCATCACTTCCGTCATTTTATGCTCGCTGCTATAATCGTATGGAATCTAGCTCTGTCATCTCTGCCCACCCCTCCGGGAAGTGCTAATAAAGTTCTGCTTAAGGCTGTCGTAAATCCACAGGAGATGTCATATTTGAAAATTTTAAGAAATGCATTCTTTGTCCATTGTATTGTATTGTATTGTTTACCCATCATCCACAGACAGCACACTGCACCCGGATCCGTCACACTTCAGCATCGGCCAGTTCAGCAAAACAAAACACAGCGAAGAAGAACTGGAAAGAAACTCCGCTGTTCTTTTCTTTCAACGTCCACTTAGTCTAAGTTTACAAAAGTGTTTGTCAATTATTTTAACAAAAACATAGGTAAAACACTAAATTCACATGAATACACAAAAATTTACAATCCATGCCGTATGCAACAGTTCATGACAAATATCATTTTATTTGCAAAGACAATTCCCTCCAACTAATATGTTGCCAATTGGAGCAGGCCAGTCCCCACAAACAGCACCCGTTCACGAGCATCACGCCGGGCACAGCCATTACCTCTTTCAACCATATTTTAGGGAAAGAGATAACCCGAGCCAAGCGTCACCGCAAGCAAGGACCTCTAAGCGATGCACTGCTCCAGTGGCAACACAACACTGTGAAACACTTGCACATTAGGTTTTAATACTATGACCTAGGCACAATTTTTCACGGCGACTGATCGTCTTCAGGATTAAGTTTCCCTATCCCTGAAAGTTGTTAGATTTTAATTAAATTGTATTGTATGTCCGTATTATTTTTTTTTTGTAAATATCTGTATTTTTTTTGTATAAATCGGAAATGAAAGTAACAATATTTTCCAATCTGAAAGGTAAAAGTAATGACCTGCATTTCTATAAAATATTTTGGAATTAAAAAAATTCTAAAAACCTATTAAAACTTTAAGAGCATGTGATCATATCGCCCTTAGTTTGGGAATTGAAGACGATTCTCTTAAGTTAATTTAATATTTTTTTTAATACAATTATATACATACACAGGTTCACATTCGTCTTGCACAAACAATGAAATGAAATCCACACAAATATACACTTACTCATAATCATACATAGAATCACTAAACAACAATATACATGTACAACAATAAACATTAACACACACACATCATCACATGCGCACACACCCTCACACATCCCCATCACAGGTTGTGACTGAAAACCAGCGTCGCCAAACTGCTGCAGCTTGCTGCAGCTCTCGTAAGTGCGAACCATCGCTGAGTCATAAGCCTTTTCCCTAGGGTACTTTTTGTTTTATAAAAAATAAGTTCTCTTGGCTATATATAATTGTACTCTATCGAATAAATGATTTTCTATTCTTTTCTATTCTATTGAAATCTATTAATTTCACGGTAATCACAATAATCTGCTATTTATTAATTCTGTGACCTTCAGACTGTGCCATCGTACTAAAACATCGTTTGTTTTACTATAACATAACTTATTTTACTTAATTACTATTCGTTTATCGAGGCGACCCGCACAAAGTGCTCCCGCCGACGGGCGGCGGCCCAAGTCCGAGGCCGCCTGACCAGGAATTTAATATACCCTCGTAACTAGGACATTCGGAAGTTATTAGTCATTCAGTGAAGCTGAAATATCAGAGCGAGTGGCTGGTGCGCGTCCATTGTGGACCCTTGCTTTTTATATTGCGGCCCCTTTATTGCGGAAGGACCGCGCGCTTTCATATCCAACCCGGTCCTTTCACTTATATTGTTATTTAAATATTAAGGATCGCCGGACGGACGGTCCTGCTTTTGTAAAATTCACGTCGTCTCTACAGTATGCTCCGTGCTCGCAAATTGCTCGCGTTTAACCGCATTCCTGGGTTTATTTTGAGCTGCTGCGAGTGTGGTACGCCCGATTTGCATTTTGGATAGTTTTTTTTTTGCATTTGAGCTCGCGTGCATGCCTTTACGATTGTAAGCTCGATAGCTTGGAAGTACACTGAAAAAAAATATGTGCTACTGTTTACTGTTTAAGTACAGTTAAAATTGTAAAATGTATTTCTTATTACTGTTAATGTATTACGGTAATGTGTTACGGTATCTATTAATGAGTCTCATCAGTTATTTTAACTGATTGAACAGTACTGCTTGGTGAAAATAACACTTGCGACTGTTCAGATGATTTTGAAATGGTTATCTTAACTGATTAAACATTACGGCTGACTTCAAATCGGGCATGAAACAGTAGCTTTACAGTGGAATATAAGACGTAAGTAGGAATGGAAAAATACTAAAGCTAGAAACAGTTTTAATACAGTAAGAGAAAACGATTGAAAGATACAGTAACATTTAATATTTAAGGCTAACTGATTTCACTCAGAATAACCGATTTACTTAGTTGTCTCTATTTTAAAGTTACCACGCGGTTATTATTATTGGAATTACAGTTAAATTCATTGATTATTTTTTACATATTTAGTGATTTAACCAACCCGGATTGCATTGCGATCATGGAAAGACGAGAGACGTACCTGAAACTCGATTATATTGGGGTTGCTTGTCCACTTTTACATGCAAAAACCATAACATCGGAGAGTCGGTTCGCTATAAAAAAACTCCAGTTCCAACGACACGGAAAAACAAGTAAGAACTCCACAGGGCGATATTTAGTGCGAAGAACATTCGATGTAGCGCCAGGGTCGGATTAAAAGATATGGAGGCTTTTCTAATAGGTGAAACAATATATTTTTTGTTGATGTCGCGCAATGTAGCCTAGAGTAAGACAAAACTTAAATCATTCGGGTTTGATCCATATAAAATATCACTATTGTTATACAAACGATTTAAATACTAACTTTTATAAAGATAAATGATGAAGGAACAAATTAAAAATGATCCTAAATTGATTTATTGTTTTTTTTTATAACATTTGGATTTACCAACCTTTTAATATGTATGTGGGGGCCCCCTCTCTTGTGTAGGCCCCGGGCAGATGCCCGGTTGCCCTCCCTTAGACGTGGCGCTGTGTAGCGCGTCCTGAATTCTTACTAACTACAGTTATTAAGACTCCAACTGACTCCAGCGTTTAGTAAGCCAACGATAATGGCGATCTCCGGAAGCAATGAGTTTGCGTTAGGGAGCGCGACGAAGCGAAATTTATCGTTTGACCTGGAAAGTCTACTTTTTAAATTGAATTAAATATTAGTTTCACGCTTATAAACCTAGTAAAAACCTATTAAATAGGTGTTTACAAACATATATTTTTTTAAGAATATAAGAAACTCATTAAAACTGTTAAACGGTCATGCACTAGATTATAGTCTAAAACTCTCTAAAAGTTTTAAACTTTGATATTTCGATTTTTCTTCGGGTGTTTTGTTATCGACGCTGAGATAAAATAAAATACTGGAAGTTAGCGTCATATGGAGCCTTAAGAGAGTCGTTACATTATCGATTCCCCATACTACAGGCGATACCTGTTGCAATGCTCTTAATGTTTTATTAGTATTTTTTAGATTTGGGAGTCTAAAATGTATTATAAAAATCTATGTTCGTATGTTTTCATTTTTTGAATACACCTTTGAGATAAGAAAATATTTACTAATAAACATTGGAAAAAGTTGTATTTTTGTACGTGCATTTTAATTTTTTTTTTGAACTTAAAAATACAGATATTTACAAAAAAATTAAACAGAAAGAAAAAGTTTTAGATTTTTTTATTGCTATTTAGAATGTTAAATGACATAAATTATTCTTAAATTGATTTTTAAATATGTTAGCTTTTCAAATAAGTTAGGATATTATATTATAACCTAGATGTTATTTACATGTTATCCAAGTGCAGCACATGGTATCTTATAACGAATAAAGAGTTTGTATTGAATTGAGTTATGCAAAAAAATAGTGGCAGGGTTAAGCACGTCTGGGTTGGTATCATCGCATTGGATGAAAAGATGGTCTAAACGGCCGTTAAAAAATGTCCTTTATTCATCAAGTTCAATTTCTCCGTGCTCATAAAGGGAAGGTCCTGGCATGACAACTAATTCCTTCGGGAATGCGGTGTGTTGGGTTGGTATCATGACGGTACTTGTAGTGTTAGTCAAACAAACAATATTTAAAAGTAACTGCGAGGCAATGAAACTACAAATCTGAACTCAAACCAGCCGTTTCTGTGTTCTACACCCAGAACACAGAATTATCTCCCACAATCCCTTTCTTTTCTCTTTTATAATACGGGAATTCGTTCTTTTTCCTTTAATCGTCTCTAGACAATTTAATAAGAATACAAAAAGTAACATCAACCCAAATGTCGATTGTAACGTTTCCCGGAAGCCGAATTTCGAGGACCGAATACTCGATCTTATCGGCCGAATACTATGTAATGTTCGTGAATTTCCGTAGGCACATATAATTAATATTGAGTGTACATAATCTATTGCTAAGAATGTTCTATTTTTATGCTCATCTCCTTTTATAAACCTCTTATAAATCATGAAGCGAAAGAAGGGTTTGCATGCCGACGCATCGAGCGGGTTGGAGCTCAGGGGCGCGGGTACTTGCTTTCGAGACCAGATGACATTGGTTCTACGCTCTCTCACGTTCATGCCATATTATCAGTGTTTTATTTTATTTGGGAAATCAACAGCTTACATATCTAGTACAATTTGGAAAATTAGAATTACCTTAAACTAAAGCCAATTACAGATTTCCTCTAATTACCGTTACAATTTTGTAGATTAATATAAGTAGTATAAAATGCGTGAAAAGAGAAAAAAGGAGAACAAGTGAAAATACATTGTAGTATACATTACATTACATTATCTGCACATGTTTGTGTAGGTGAAAAAAGAGGTGTAAAAAGTGTACGTGAGTGTGTGGGTGAGTGGGTGTGGGTGTGGGAGGGTTTGTGAGAGCGTGTGAGGGTGTGTATATTTATATATAAATTTATAATAATAATAAATAATAATAATAATAATAAACTGTTTATTAGATGAAACTTATACATACATTCTTAGAGTAGACTTAACATAATTGAACAAGTGTTCGTTTCATCTAATGGGCCACCATATTGCCTTGAGGCAATCTCTTCCTGGCCACCCATTAGATTTAACAACATAATTTAGGTAGGTGAATAAGTGAAGTAAGCATTAACTTAAGATTAAAACATGCGACAATTTAAAACTAAAAGAAACATAATTTTAACAAACATCATAAATCATAAATCAGGCATACAAGGAGCAAGCAGATCAAAAATACACACCAACCGAAGGCAACAACTAGATCGATATTGAGGTAGGTCAGATGTAACTCTGGAGGTAGTACTTTTTTAAACGAACTTTGAAAATATATAAGGTTTCAGAGTCGCGTATGTCAGACGGTAATTCGTTCCAAAGGCGAGGGGCTTGAACTGAAAAGGAACGTGTCATGAAGTTGGAGCAGTGCTCAGGTATTCGAAGCAGACGCTTATCATATACTTTTATGATACATTTACATTTATATACTTGCGTTGGAGTGATAGGGTTTGCTTGCAATTGATTGTTGATAAATGAGGTGTCATTCAATTGTATTACTAAAACTGCTATTATAGGTATTAACGAGTCGTGAAAGAACAGAATTTTGGGCGTAGTTTGTGCGGTGTAGTTGAGTATGAAATAGATCAGTGTGTCGTGTGCGGCGCATTGGTATTTCGGTGATTTCACCAACGAGCTCGGGACAATCTATTCGACTATTTACCAAATCAAAGAGGAAATTCATGTCTAGTCAAATCCGGCGCTCTTCAAGTGTTAAAAAGTTATGATGATTACATCTATCTAAGTAGGAATGTAACTTATGCTTTGACTTAAAATTTATAAATTTTGACTGGATCCGTTCAATTTGAGCTTTTTACCCGACTGCGAAAGAAGGTGGGTTATGTTTTTCGAGTGTATGTATGTATGTATGTATATATGTATGTATATATGTATGTATGTTTGTATGTATGTATGTATGTATGTATGTATATTTCTTTGGCACGCCCTACAGCCTAAACGGCTTGATGGATTTTGGCTTGAGAGGTGTCGTTAGATTCGTCTTAATTGTGAGAGTGACACTGGGTATATCAAAATTATAAAAAAAAATCATAGCCGATTTTTGGCGCCAAATTATGTGTTTACAAATATATTTTTCCTTGAAACCTATCGAGTGGGGTATCAAACTAAAGGGTTTTCTAAATAGTTTACAAAAAGGTATGCAACTTATATGTTTAAGTGTAATTTGGAATGAGAAATTCCAAAAATCATCAAAATATTCAACGTTAAAAATGAATTCAAATGATTTTTGTTTACGCAAGCGCGCTTGTCACACCAACTCAGGTCATATACTCCTCTTTTCACTACCTCCAGCTATATGGAATCTAGTTTCGGTTACATTGCATATTTATATGGTGTAACCGAAAGATAACTTTGGGATGTCTATAACTGGAAGTGGTGGATCCGGGCGATAGTCAGATAGATTTTCGAAATTCTCGGACGCCGCATAGACCGACATCACCGGCATATCTAATAGCTTTACTAAAGATAAGAAAAAACTTTCTATGAAGATGTCGTCAGCTCCCTGATGAGGGCTTCTGTTACATAGGGTACATAAGATATGATCGTCATCATAATATCACTGATCTTTAACCGTTCGTCCTTGGGATCAGTGGGACGGAAAAGCACGGCCATGCCAAAGTTGGGTTTATCATCATATATCACATATTATTAACCCGTTATATTATTCAAAATAATAAACCAGGAGTTTATCTACGGATTAAATCATGAAAAGTTATATTTTGATGGGCTTTGGAGGCAAGAAAAACAATAAACGCTCAGTTGGGATGTAACAGTTTATAAGCTTCAAGGTAACACATTCGATCGGGCGATTGTGGACCTCGGGCCCACATATATTTGCAAACGATGAATCCAGGTCTCTTTCGCCGCATCCAGTTAAAGTTCTAATCTGTGAAACTGGAACAATAATTAAATAAAAATGGCTTTAACAATGCTTTTGACTCACATTCAAAGCTGTCAGTCAAGAGACAACTTCCAGTCTAATGAAGTAGTGGATATAAATATTATAATCATGGTTATTATGGAGTTTATTGAATTTTAACTAGCAGTTAGTTTATACATGGATGAAATCCTGTGATCAAAGCGATTGCTACAGGGTCCGTCACTCGAACTGTTACTTCTATTTTCAAAATAATAATGACATCGCGCCAAATTTTGGTGAAACGTCAATTTGTTTCATTGTTTTTAAGTGGGCGAAAAGAGCGGAAACAAATTTGAATTGTATAATAAATTTTCGCAATGGATATTAAACCTAACATTGTGATCGTTTTGTATTTGACCGGAAAATCACAACCAGTCATCGCTCGGGAGCTCCGACATTTACGTGTGAACAAAAGTTTAGTGCATCGAACCTTTAATCGTTATAACCTAACAGGAAGCATTGCTAAACGGCATAGAGGCGGTCTTCCGAAAATAGCAGTATCACATGATATGGTTCGGAAGTTAAAGGCTCGAATTCAAGGAAATCCTCACCAGTGTTCTGCAAAATTTGCGAAAAGTCTGACAATACCCGACTCAAGTAATCGGCGCATACTGAAATAAAAAGAAATGCAACTGAAGCCCTACCAATAAAATACAAAAATTACAGCATCTATGTTCAGCGCAGAAGGCAGTTCGACTACAAAGAGCTCAAGCACTGAAAGTCTTGCGTGGCGATCTGGAAAACATTGTTTTTTCAGATGAAAAAATGTTTACTGTCTAACAGTATATAAACAAACAACATTTTCGTGTTTGGCTACAGAGCAAATCCAACGAGAATTTAGACGATAAGCAATTCGTAAGCAAGCGCCCGCTTCTGTTATGGTCTGGGCTGCAGTGACCGCAAATGGTCGCTATTTACGCGTGTTTATCGAGAAGGGCGTCAAAGTCAACCAGCAAGTGTGTGAAAAAGGTGTTAAATGAGGCGCTCATACCATGGGCACGTAAACAATGCAGTACGAAACGCTGGACGTTCCAACAACACTCAGCATTGTCTCAGAAAGCTCTTATCTATGGATCAAAGGAGGCTATATAAAACAATAACAATGATTGTCTTAAAATTAAATGTTTTATTGTGATATCTTTTTTAACGAACCATACTTCAATTAACCAAACAACATCATTTTCAATTGGTAACACTTCGAGTGACGGATCCTGTATATATAACCACTGGATTTGAGTGTCGAACAAATTTGTTTGCTTATAAATTTAGTGTAACTGTAATAAACGATGATGAGAGGGAGATTCTAAAAAAAACATATATAGGGTGTCAACGGAGATATGGTCCAAAAGCTAGCCACGTATTCCTCGGCATATTTGGTGCTAAAAAGGTAGATGATATTTTGGTTGTACGACTTGAAAAATATCCTCCCCATACATTTTAAATACCTACACATAAAATGTATAGCCTTTTTGTTTCAAATATGCCAAGGAATACGTGGTTAACGTTTGGACCATACCTCCACTAAAACCTTGTATATATCGGCCATATAATCAAAATTCGTTGAATGAGGGAATTTCATTCTATGAACTGATGACTTCATTAAAGCCTTAAAGATATCATCAAGAAACTTTTAGAAGATGTAGTTTTGTTTTAATATCAATCAAAAAACTCTATTTGTTACACCTCGTGGTGTAGGGACTAAAATATTGCCTTTCATGCAAGAGGTTATGGGTTCAAATTCTCGCATCGGTTATACACCACTTTATTTTGCGAGTTGTTCATGGTTCGGAACCCATGTAAAACTGTAGGTCACCTTACCCTACCAGGTGACAGGGTTAAGCCCGCCTGGGTTCGTAACATTGCATTAGGAAAAACTATGGTCGAAGTGGCAATCAATCATTGTCAATATCCGTGTGCAGCCGTGATTCTGTATAAAGGAAGGTCCTGGCCTGTCACCTAATTCCTTCTGTAATTTGTTGAATTAGGCTTATATCATGACGGTAGTTGTGTTATATTAGCCATCCATGTCAGGTTCCATAATAATACCTAACCTTACGTTCGTTGGAATGTATTAACGTGCAGATATTTAAATGATAAATGCATGCTCTACGAAAACTATAAATAATTAAAATAAAACAAATTATTTAAAAATATAAAAAACCCGACAGCGAAAAAAACATTAACTTAAAATTGACTTAGTAAAGGAACTGAAAAGATAGAAACAAGTTGAAAAATTAAATATTTGTTGTGTTTGAATGATCATGGTTGACAGTGTTCACAAACGCAGTCGGAGGCATAAGATACATTAACTACGATTTATATTTTCTATTGTGTGCCTATGCAAATTTCACGATGATCGGTTGAGTACGCGAAACAGACAAACTTACTTTCATATTTATTATATGACAGTTAGGAGATTATAATTTGTATCAGTAAGTATATTTTTGCTATACCCATATCACTAAGAAAATCGCTAGTCATTAATAATGGAATGTATTGGGAAATATATAATATATCATTATATAATTCATATTGTGCATCAAATACATTAACTATGATTTAGATTTTTTTGTTATTAAATTCATTGAAAGTGTACCTATGCAAATTTCATGATGATTGGTGACACCGAGAACGAGAAAAAAAACCTGACTTTAGATATAAAAATGAAAGGTAGGATATTGGAATTATCCCACCACGTATTTTCTTGCTCCACCGAAATAATCCATAAAATCGCTACTAAATCCACAGTGAATACTATGGAACGTACTATGGAACGGGCTATTGGATGCCTCCGACTGCGTTTGTGAACACTGTCAACCATGATCATTCAAACACAACAAATATTTAATTTTTCAACTTGTTTCTATCTTTTCAGTTCCTTTACTAAGTCAATTTTAAGTTAATTTTTTTTTCGCTGTCGGGTTTTTTATATTTTTGAGTTATGTATTGAGGAGACCACATGCATGACCCATATTCTAATACACTTCGAACATGGGCATAAAACAATGTTTTGAAATAATCAATATTTTTAAAGGGTTTACCTACACGCATAATAAAATTAAGATTTTTATACGCCTTGTCGGTAATAGCATCAAAATTTTCAGAAAAAAGTAGTTTTTCGTCTAATATTACACCTAGGTCACGAACTGAAGCTACTTTATTTATTGGAGTATTGTTAGTTGCATATTTAAAAATTATTGGCTTCACACTGCGGGTAAACGATATCTGTAGACATTTATCGGCATTAACATTCTGTCAAGTTTGTAATATTTAGAAAGCAGGATCGTGTTAACTATGCTACGGAATCCATGTAAAGCTCTCGCATTGGATGAAATTATGCCACACAATGGCTCGTGCATGATTCCTCGGACAAATTAAGAAATATTTTTCTGACTTTTGCACATTAAATGAATCAACTGTGAGCTACGTCCATAGGTTTTTTTTTTATATACGCTTTTAAAAATGTGTATACATTTTTTTTTTATGTGACTTGACATGGATGGCTAATACCACACCTTCTGTCATGGTATTAGCCCAACACACCACATGGGAACTAGGTACCATGCCAGGACCTTCCTTATATCGCACGGCTACATTGAACTGGATGAAAAACAAGGACAGTTTTCATTGCCGCTCCGACCATCGTTCATCCATTGCGATGGTACCAACCCGGGCGGGATTAACCCTACCATCTAGTAAGTAAGGAAGGGGACCTGCAGTTTAACGTGGAATCCGAACCACGGCCAGCCTCTCTCAACAGTCGAATGGTCACCCATCCAAGACCAGACCGGACCCAGCGTTGCTTAACTTCGGAGAGCGATCGCCGAAGTGTCGCGCCACTGGGCTATTGAGGCTGACAAATACAAAACGATACATGCTAAAAGTTAAGTTGTAGGGTACCATATTTTCTTGCAGATAAAGATTTTTTCATTTCGTTTTATTTCATTTCAAACTATTAAAAAAGACAGTCCTTACCATTCCGTAATACGGGCGATGACTGGTTACATGCTCTTTATATTTTAATAGGTTTTTTAAATTATGGATTCTAAAATATATTGTCAAAGTCTACGTATGTGTGTGTACATTATTTTAATAAATCTTTTATTTTGGAAATTATTGGCTTAAAAACATTGTACAAAATTTGACCTTTTTCCCTTTATTTAAAATTTTTTTCATTGAAAAATACAGATACTTACAAAACAATCAAAACATACGAATATAGAAAAAAGCTTTCTTCAATGATTAAACTTATTTTTTATTTTTTTTATGCAACCCGACATGGATGGCTAATACCACACAACTACCGTTATGATATTAGCCCAATACACCACATTCCCGAAGGAATTTGGTGCCATGCCAGGACCTTCCCTTTATGAGCACGGCTACATTGAACTGGATGGAAAACACGGACAATCCTTCATTGCCGCTTCGACCATCTTTTCATCCAATGCGATGGTACCAACCCGGACGGGCTTAAACCCTACCACCTAGTAGGGGAAGGGGACCTACAGTTTTACATGGATTCCGAACCATGGAGCAGCTCGCATTCGTGATGAAAATGCACTTATCGAACTCGGAAAGAGAAAGACAGTGGTGCATGTCGGTATTGAACCCAGGTCTCTGGTACGCTAGGCCAGTCCCCGCGCCACTAGGCTACGAGCCGCTCAAAATCTGACAACTTTTAGGGGTTACGGCCTAGAAGTTAATTTCGGTAGTTTAATGGCAGACCTGGAAAAGTGTGCCTTGGCCAATGTTATACATTTTAAATCTTAGACAGTGACAAATAACGGGATTTATCCGCCATCAGGGCAATCGGAAATTTCGCCAAGGAAAAAATATCACAACGGACAGTTCACCCGAATCGAGCAGCTGGTGAGAGCAGGAATTTCATCAGAGACAAAGCCACGACGAGCTGCCCGCAAATACGTTCGAGCACGCCAAGTTACGGAAACGACTGTTTTTCAGGCACCGAGCCTTTCTTGCCGAGCCACAGCAATATAAATAAACAGGCGAAGGGAAAGTAAATGGAGGTTCGCGCTTACTCCTCCGTCCCGTCGCCGAAAAGACATTCAAGAGTTCCCTTGATACATTACTTTTTTTCGTTGAGCGCAATTCGATACAAAGGCGCTCTGGGGATTGGCACGTTTGTGATATTATTTGATTACAACTGCGGTAGGCGGGCTTGCTAGGAGCGTGTTTTTTGGTTGGATGGAAAGGAATTTTCTTCTCTATGCTCAGGGGCTCGGACCTTGCCTTCCATGCCAGAGGACATGTGTTTGATTTTAATTATATATATGTAAAGAAAACCACTTAGCTTTTCTTAGGTTAATACTGGCTGCATTATTCAAAAAACCTCTGAGATGTCAACTCAGACAGTCATGACACTCAACTAAATATGAAAGTGGGTTTGTTATTGTCGTGAAGAATTAACTTACCTAAAGATACAAAAAGACCTGAAATAAAGGCTTTAAATGTTGTTTCTTTCGTTTTACAGGTAAGTCCATCTTTTGTTAACATATAATGCACTTAATTGGTTAAAAACCGAATGCACAAATTATAATTAAAACTTTCGTTTTACAGAGAAACGCAATTACGTCTTTGTTTCATTATTTCTATGCGGAGAGTATAACACTATTATAAAACAACATTTTTTGCAAATATTTCAAGAAACATGGAAAAGTTAAGGTTTGATTTTGCTGTGAAATCCACAGCAGACGGAAAATCGAACATCATATGTGTAACCTCAATAGCTACACCTCATGGACAGATTTTTGGAATACCAAATGACTTCCAACCTGCAAATCTACACCAAGAAATTACAAATACACCCAATTATGCCAAAATAAAAAAAAACATTAAATAAAAGACATCAAACGAGGAATATATGGATTAACTTGACAGATGAATTATCAAAAATATATTTGGATGAAGAACGAAACTTACAGTTTAATGATTTTTACCTAGAAGAAATTCTGGAAAAAACAACTAATGATGAATCTATACCTGGTGGCTCAAATCAGAGTTTGGAAAAACTATTAGAAAAGTTACTTGAAGATAAACAAAAAAAATCTGAAACTCAAAACTTGGGAAGAATTGCAAATGATTTCATGATTAAGAAATTCTCTGGCAGAAACTCGAATGCTCACCAGTGGATCAAAGATTTCAATAAAGAATGTGAACGTTTCCAAATCGATGAAGACAAGAAGAAAATTGAAATTTTAAAATTTTTTATGGAATATTCCAGTCAAGATTGGTACAACTGCATGCTAATGAAATTTACAATGGAATCAGATTGGGACAAATGGGAGAAACTTTTTTGTGAGACGTTTGCAAATAAAAGATGGTCACCCATTAGATATGCCCTTGCCTTTAAATATCAAGCAGGTTCGTTACTTGAGTATGCTTTAAAAAAAGAGAAATTATTACTGGAAGTAAGAAAATCGATTGATACTGGGACACTTATAGACCTTATAGCATTTGGCTTACCGAATTTTGTGGCTGATAAAATTGACAGAGAAAAATTACAAGGAACGGAAGATCTATACAATGAAATAGGAAGATTGGAACATCTTGTTGGAAAGAATAAATATGATAAAAAAATATTACATATTCGGACAATAAATACCAAAAAAATCCAGAAAAACAACCATGTCAAATCTGTTTCAACGAGAAAAAAAAGAAATGTTACCATGCTGAGGAAAATTGCTGGTTTAAAGTAAAAACCAAGAAGCTGTTGTGAAAACGGTTAACAACTCAGAACTTGAAATTGAATTCAATGAGAAAAATCCAAAAAACTAGAAGTGCCACCATTAATAAAAGTAAAGTTACTATTAAACGATACCTTAAAGGTTTATGGAATTTATGATTCAGGTTCCAATGTGTCATTAATTAATGCAAAATTATTGAGGATACGGATATAATTATTTTTAGCCCGAACAAAAAAAGATCTGTAATATCTCTATCATCTATAATAACAAAGAGTCAAAGATTCAAAGAGTTTATTTGTGATTTTTATTTTTGTACAGTATCCATAACTATAATACGAAACATAGATTGGGCACTTCAGCCTTAATGTTTCTGAGTTTAATCAGTGCATTTTCACGAATGTGAGTCGTTACATAAAAAATACCCAGATCATTTTGAGCGGCTCGTAGCCTAGTGGCTCTCTTTTCTCTTCGTCTTTCTCTTTCCGAGTTCGATAAGTGCATTTTCAACACGAATGCGAGCTGCTCCATGGTTCGGAATCCATGTAAAACTGTAGGTCCCCTTCCCCTACTAGGTGGTAGGGTTTGAGCCCGCCCGGGTTGGTACCATCGCATTGGATGAAAAGATGGTCGAAGCGGCGATCAAAAATTGTCCGTGTTTTCCATCCAGTTCAATGTAGCCGTGCTCATAAAGGGAAGGTCCTGGCATGGCACCAAATTCCTTCGGGAATGTGGTGTATTGAGCTAATATCATAACGGTAGTTGTGCGGTATTAGCCATCCATGTCGGGTCGCATAAAAAAAATGTTTCAAACATTTTGAATGATTATTATTAGAAGTTTTACTATGAGACTGGAAAACAATTCCGACTAAGGTATGACCCTGAAGAAGGCTATGACTTATTGCTATGAATCTTCCCACAGGTAAACAGGGTTTATGTTGGACCATCCCGCTCAACTCCCCATACAAACGGCGAAAGATGATCTCGCCCATATTTCTTGTCAGATATCCCGAATTTTGCTCAAAATACCTTTATTTGATCGAACTAGATGTCTGATGACCGTTGGCATTGTAAAATTGTGTTTGGTTTCTGAGTTATAATTTTGTGCGCGTTTTATATAATAACTTTGGAGTTGGATTACGCAATAATAAAGTAAGAACATCTTTAAAAGATTAGTCATCAGACATAGCTTATTTAATCAACATTTACAATCTATTTGGTTTTTGTTAGATTTTGACTACAGCGGTCGTGGTTTACTTTTAGCTATAAGATGTTTTGTAATTAAAATTTTCGTAAATAGAAAGAAAGAAAGAAAATTCATTTAATACTCTTTACCAAATCATACACTATGTACATTGTCTTTTTTGTGGACATGTTGCATCTTCCTCATCACGGAGCCTGTCTTTTTCTTTGAAACTGAGAAGGTCCCAGAGCGCAACAGCACGAGTTTGTACCGTGCCCGCGAATGAGTTAGTCCCGCCGGGTTGGGCCACCTTAAGAAATATCTTGAGTTAGTCCCGACGGGACTAACTCATTCGCGGACACAGCACAAAATCGTTCTGTTTCGCTCTGGCACTGTCTCTGTTTTAAAGAAAAAAACACTCCTCGTGATCCTCATTCGTGACGTAACACGTTCACGAAGCAAACAATGCGCGTAGTATTTGATTTGGTTCGATTTAAAAAAAAAAATTAAAAAAAGACTTTTAACTAAAAGTAAATCACGGACGCTGTAGTCGAAAATCAAACGAAAACCAAATTTATTTTGAATCTTCATGGAATAGGCGAGGTTTGATCTAAGTTTTTTTTACCTTGTATATTTTATCGTTCAGTAATCCACGACCAAACTGCATAAAACGCAGAAAAATTTCGAACTTTCGGACTTTATAACTTAGAAACTATACACAATTTTACAATGCCAATGATGGACATCTGTCTAGCTGTTTGAGTATAATTGATCTTCTTTCCACGTTTGTATGGGGAGTTGAGCGGGAAGGCCCACCTTAACGGTAAATACGAAATTACATTACAAGAAGCCAGTCAGATGTTACCATACGAATTAAAGCATCGCACGAAATAAAAATAAGGGTTCCAAGACACAGACCAAATTATGTTTCGAAATTACAAAATATGATCAAAGCTATTACGAGAATGAAGATGATTCAATTTAAATTATGTTCAGCTTTGTGATCCTCCAACTTTGTAATATCTACAGTATCATTCAGCTCAGTGCATCTTTTCTCTAAATTAAATTTAGTATACTAGCTAAGGTACCCAGGTCGGCTCGGGTCGATATCTTTTCGGACTTATGTCGGGCTGAACCTAACATTTTTTGTTATACGAGTTCTCCATACAAACTTTCATCCCACTTTTCACCCCTTTCAAATTTAATTTTCACTACAAATCGTTGCCTATGTCCTCCTTTAAGGTTTAGGCTATCTCTATACCGAAATTCATCAGAATTGTTCAGCGGTTTAGGCATGAAAACGAAAGAGACAGAATTACAATCCCATTCATAATATTAGTATTTTTTTTTATGTGACTGGACATGGATGGCTCATACCACACCTTCTGTCATGGTATAAGCCCAACACACCACATGGGAACTAGGTGCCATGCCTGGACCTACCTTATATGGCACGGATACATTGAACTGGATGGAAAACACGGACAATTTTTATTGCCGCTTCGACCATCGTTCATCCAATGCGATGGTACCAACCCGGGCGGGATTAACCCTTCCACCTATTAAGTAAGGAAGGGGACCTACAGTTTAACGTGGAATCCGAACCACGGCCAGCCTCTCTCAACGGTCGAATGGTCACCCATCCAAGACCAGACCGGACCCAGCGTTGCTTAACCTCGGAGAGCGATCGCCGAAGTTTCGCGCCACTGGGCCACTGAGGCTGACAAGTATTATGGATGTAGTATGGATTTCACTCGAGACAGGACATATCGGCCAGCCCTAATGACTATTTAGCATTTCATAATTGCCTAGAAATATACACGGTGTTAATTTTTTTCGCGACAATTCTATTTTAATACCGATTATTTAACTATTTCGTATACTGATCATTTTGTGGTATATATAAATTAAATCTAAAATAGTAAAAAAAAGTTGCAGATTTAATCCAAACTTTAACCTCAGCGACAATATCCCTTTGGAATGGTGTAAGCACGCCATGTGTTCGCGCCACTGCCAAGGTCACGCGTTTGCTGTCTCGCAACTGACTGCGCGCCGCCGCAAATTTTATTACGTCGATCCGAATGTAAATTTTCACATTTATTTTAAAAAATGTTCTACTTTAGAACTTTTTGTTAATGCAGTGCGATTCCTATTACGAAATACTATGTTTTCATACTCGTATTAGTAATCGAAAATTTTAAAACAAAAGGTCAAAACAAAAAAAACCTACTTTTTCGGTATCAGTACGTGACCCAAAATAACCCCTTTTCGGGAATGTCGCCTACTTGGGTTAACACCGTATATATAAGTCCCGAGAAAAAAAAATAGCACTTTCTGAATGTATAATACACTTCCAAATGCCTTTTTCCACGCAAATACGCTCAATACTTACAAACCTTTCGTAAAATGTGTAAGAGCGATGCTTGGGGAAACGCACGAGCGGAGCAATTTTCGCATTCACCGCAAGAGGGCTTTCAGACATTTTTTCCTGTCACGAATTAAATTGAAACCGCTGAATGCCGGTCGCTTTTGTGCGAGCTTTTAAAATGTATCATTCGCACTCGCGTGCTTTACTTAATTGATTGTGTGTTGCATGGTTGCCGTGTTAAATCTGCCTTGGTGGTAGCAATGTTATATTCCTCGCTGTCACTTGAGCCCATATTTCCTTTCAGTCTATGAAATATGCGCTTGTAAGTGTAAATTATTCTATGAAACTCAACAGGTATGGTTAATTCCTTACCAAATATCATGCTGTTTGGGCAAAATACCCCATTCTTAAATAAATAGGTGACGTGCCCAGACCTTCCCTCTATGTACACATCAAACTGTAAGTACAATATTTTGTTGGGGATTCGCCAATCATTTATCCCAAACAAGATAGAGGAATAACCTATATTTTTACATGTGACTGGTCGCATAATTATGTCTGATAATAAAGGCATCATTAAAAATATGGGTAATACGTTTTATGTCTGTGTTTTACAAAGTGTAGCATAAAATAGTTTTAGAATCATTATTTCGATATATTTGGTCTATCTAATCCGATACTAATAAGCAATGTATAGCATTTCAGCATTAGCAGTAAAGGTTTTCTTTTTGAATAGTGTTTATAACCTGTTTCCCGATGCTGCATAATTCAACGCCCTATTGAATAATTCATCATTATTTCAACTAACAAAGAAAATTTCCATGAGCATCGTTCGTACACCATATTTGGCGTTATTTGTAAATAACACATCCGATTAGTAATAAAATATGTATTTTGAGTATTTTTCAATCAAAGACATGAATGAAATTAGCTGTGAGCAGCCTAAGTACCTCCATTTGTAATTTAAAGAAGCACTCGGCCAGAATATACATTTTTGACAATGGGAAGAACGAATCTTTTAAATGAATAAATGTTGATTCATCAAAGCCTGATGTTTCAGCGTTGAACAGTGTCGAACTCTACGGACAGGCAACGTGGTTGCATGTATTCGTGGAAAACTCTGCCCTGGGCCACACACTGCTAGGAGCTATAAAGTTGAAACCTGCAGCGCTACAAGCCGGGTATCTACTCTGGCCTATTTCGCCGCTCCGTTGCGCGGCTCCGGGTGCACTAACCTGGCACGACGACCTACATCGATTTTTATCTTTGCTGCAATTTTGTTTACCGTATATACGTATAAGTTTGTTGGGCGCGGTTTACATTTGGTTTTTTTTATGTAACTGGACATGGATGGCTAATACCTAACTGACCGTCAAATATATGGGAACTAGGTGCCATGCCAGGACCTTCATTATATTGCTCGGCTTCATTGAACTAAATGGAAAACAAGGGCAATTTTCATCGCCGCTTCGACCGTCGTTCATTCAATGCGATGGTACCAACCCGGGCGGGACCAACCTACAGTTTTACGTGGAATCCGAACCACGACCTGTCTCAACGGTTGAAAATGGTCACCCATCCAGAACCTAACCGTGCTCAGGAGTGCTTCCCCAGCTTATCGATTCGCAGGGCGTCGCACATTGAGATAGCGAGGCTGACAAGAATTATACCTAACGTAAACGAAACCGAACATAACATAACTTAACCTAGCTTAAACCTGCTGGTCGCATTTCTCAACTGATTCTCGTGAAATCTTGTGAGCCATAATCATATAGAATTTCGTAGACGAGCAGTGTTTTTGAAATTTTTTTAAAATGTTTACAATGTGAATTGTTGATAAAGACAGACTTGCAAAGTCTACAGCTCAGAGAGGCACTAGTGTAAGATAAACATAAAACTTTCACCCGATGGTTCATAAAAGTTTAAATTACCATGCCAGTACCTAATTTTCGCCAGTACCTTATTCGTATATGGTTGCTCTCAAACCATTGTACTCTTTATTTTCTGTAGGTGGTAGCATTTAAAGTGTTAATATTATATAGTTTTTTTTAGCTGTTAGAATAATAATGTATTTTGTATTTTGACTCTTTGTTTACAGGTCACTGTAGTCGTTCATGACAGAAATAATCATATTAAAACTAAATCGTACAGAGCTTTCACAACTTTTTCATGTTGCCACTGGAGTAGTGCATCGCTTTAAGGTCCCTACTTGCGGCGACGCTGGGTTCGGGTCTCCTCTTTCCCTAAAATATGGTTGATAGAGGCGAGGGCTGTGCCTGGCGTGATGCTCGTGAACGGGTGCTGTTTGTGGGGACTGGCTTGCTCCAATTGGCAACATGCTAGATGGCGGGCATGGTCTTTACTAATAAACTGATATTTGTCGTGAACTGTTGCATATGACATGAATTTTTGATTCTCATCAATTCATATTAATTTAGCATGTTTATCTGTGAGTCTAAATACTTTTGTAAGTTTAGACTAAGTGGACGTTGAAAAAAAAAAACCAGCGGAGTTTCTTTCCAGTTCTTCTTCGCTGGGATTTCCCCGAACTGGCTAATGATAAAATACGACAAATCCGAGTGCAGTGAACTGTCTATGGATGATGAATAAACAACAAACAATAATGTAAGCCCCAGCCAGTTTGTTTGTGTACTGTTTATTTTATTGATTGTTATTGTACTGTGGATTATATGGGCAATATGACCATACGACCACTTGACACTTAGCCTTCTGTTTCTATTTTGTACCAAGACAGGCATCGAACCCTACTTAAGATATCACATACATGTCACGAAAGTAACAGCTTTAACATGTGACAACAGTTATAGCAGGTATAGCGGTTAATAAATGTATGTATGTATAATCTTAAATACTGTGTTAGTAAGAGGCATTGATTACGGGAAGAGGGTCTGTAGGAGAATTTCAAATTATGGCTGCTATACAGCAGGTGGCGAAATTAGTTAGACGCAATACCCGCGTATGGTATGTTCATAACGTAATTCTTTTTACAGGGCTCTTTCTTTAATTAATGTGTCCTTGCTTCAAAGTCGATTATACATACATACATGTCACATTCTTTGGAATAATCGACGTACATGCTTAGTACGAAAGAGTATATTTACTTTTGTGACAAACACGTTTGTATGTAATGACCTCCTCGGTAATCGTGCCGTGATCACTCGCCAGCTTTCTCGCCGGCAACGCGGAGCTTTACGTCCGCCTTTTGTTGTCGTAAGTGCAGCAAATGTAGTGAGTTGCTATCTTGCTCTCCACTCCGGCGTTACTGCAAAAACTTGGCGTCGCGGCAGCTGACAGATCGCTGCTTGAAGATGCGATCGTGACAAGCGACAGGCGAATGAAGACTTCCCGTTGGGGGGTCGCTTTCATCAGAGCTTAAGTAGAAAATTTAACATAATATGAACTCGATTTTTAGACGGTTATGCGATGCACTATTCGAACGCGTTTTTATTAACTGTTTGTTTGATTGTCGCTTCGGCGCACAGTTTATAATCGATTAAAAACGAATTCGCCTATTATAAATATAACTGAGGACTGAATGACAATGCAATAAAAAAAATCGAAATAAATAAAAGAAATCCTGGTGAAAAAAAAAAAAACTGGTGTCTTTCTGAGCTGTAGACACTGCGAGTTTGAAACATTTGACATTGTTGAAAAATTTCTAAAATTTTTAAAAACTGACTCGACTAAGAAACTACTAACTATGGAGCTTGCTCACAAGATTTCACGAGAATCGGTTGAGAAATGCGACCTGTGGAGGAGAACAGCCGTACACACGAAAGCATCTGATACGGAGACGCGACCCTCAAACTTTGCTCTTCTCTCGGGCAAACATATTTTTTACTAAAATATTGATTAGCAAATTTCATACACATTTTTAATCTCATGTTTTCCAAATGTCGCCTTAACAATTGCCCTAACTCATTAAAAGCGATGTTTTCGCTTCAAAGCCAGTCTTAATTTCAGAAAAATATGAACAAAATTATCATATACATTATCTATATTTTGTGAAATACTTTTGTGTTAAATCATATACATATTTCAATCCAATTCATAAGCTAAAAGCAACCTCATTTTCAATAAATAAAAGCTGATGACGCTAACTTTTCAGCGGTGTTTCAGTCATTAAGGTGGGTAGAACGGCTATACCATTAAATATTTCCGTGATACGTGAAAACTTTGAAAGATATTTCACCTTTGAAAAGGAGGCTTTCAAAGTCGCCTACCTCTTAACTGTTATTTATAATATTGTAAGCAAAGCGTGCTAAATGCCACTTAGGTTTATTTTATAACGCTTAAGAATTTTAATTAGCGAAAATTTGTTTGTGTGATTTTAATTTCTCCACCAAATTTCACTGAAACAGGTATACTTACATGGCTGATAGCACACACATAGACCCACTACACACCACTGAACAGCGAGCACTCGAAACTTTCGTATGACGGCAGCGTGAACATGAGTAGGGTAAATGCACTGACTGTAGTTAATTCCATAGTAAACTCCAATCACTAAATTAGATACCTCTCATCCAGCCCTAACCATTGATATAAATTTGCATGCAATTCATAAACTCCCAAAATTAGTTCCACCTTCATTTAATTTCTACAAAGCCGATTACGCTGCCATAAATTTAGCTTTGTCCGAAACAGATTGGAATAGCTTCTGGACGAATGACAACGATATCGACTTAATTTTTGAAAAGTTCTATTCATATATCCATGAAATTATTAGAAAATTCACACCTATGAGACCTAAAACTTCCTCAAAGTATCCAATATGGTACTCAAAACCATTAGTAAAAGCGCTAAAAGAAAAGCAAAAAATTTAACAAAAAAAATAACCGACTTCAAGGAAAAAGCACTAAAAAGTAAAAAATAATTTTCATTTTTGTAGTTACGATTTCTGTTATTTTTTGAGTCGGCGTCAGCCGGGCACGCGCTGCGCCAATCAAGAAAACCTAACCTAACCTAACCTAACCTAACCTAACCTAACCTTGGCTGACACCGACTCAAAAAATAACAGAAATCGTAACTACAAAAATGAAAATTATTTTTTACTTTTTAGTGCTTTTTCCTTGAAGTCGGTTATTTTTTTTGTTAATTTTTTTTTTATTTGTTTATTTAGTGAATCTGAAGTACACTTACTAATTTGTACACGTCCTTTCCAATAAAAAAAGAATTATCGAAATCGGTTGGCGTTATATTGAGTTATTCGTCCATTTGTCGCGCAATCTTAATACAAATTTAAGACTTTTATGATTTTCTCATGGATATCATTGTCAGAACTTAACCAAATTAAAATGGGACCACTTGGGAAGCACTAGCTATCATTTAAAAAAATAATTATCAAAATCGGTTCACCCAGGCAAAAGTTATGAGGTAACAAACATAAAAAAAAAAAACAAAAAAAACCAAAAAAAAAAACATACAGACGAATTGATAACCTCCTCCTTTTTTTGAAGTCGGTTAAAAACCCACACAAATTACAAAAAAATTAATAACCCTAGAGACAAACTTACCTTTGAGCTTCTTCGTAACCGATGTGCACGCATGATCTCAACTTGTTATGCTAAATATAAATTCAATACAGAGCGCAATATAAGAAAGTATATAAAATTCTTCTGGAGCTTTATAAAACATACAAAGAAAAATAGCAGTGAGTTACCAAACAAAATGTCATACGAAAACACTGTGGCTGAAAATGGGCCCTCAATTGCGAATCTCTTTGGTGAATGTTTCCATGCGAATTATACAGAGCCTCGTAATAATGCCAGAGTTTCCTTGTTTAGTGACCTACACCCTAGCAATGTTGAAGCGTTTAGTAGCTTCCACATTAGCCCAAAAGACGTTCTAGAAAAGCTACTCACTTTGGACGGCAATAAAGGACCAGGACCAGATTCAGTACCCCCGTATTTAATCAAAAGTTGTGCACACACTTTATCAGTTCCTTTGTCCCGACTGTTCAATGACTCAATTACGAAAGGTGTGTTCCCCCAACTCTGGAAAAAAGCACATATTACCCCTATCTTCAAAAAAGGTGACACTTCTGTAATTAATAACTATCGCCCTATATCTATCCTTTCAACAATGGGCAAAGTATTTGAAGCCATAGTGCACCAAAAGATTTACAACCATGTAAAAAAAAAAATTGTGCCACAGCAACATGGTTTTATGCCTAAAAAGTCTACCATGACAAACCTCACACTCTTCTGCAACGACGTTATGAAGGGGTTGGATGAAAACCTTGAAACACACGCAATCTATACAGATTTCAGCAAAGCTTTCGATCGTGTAAATCACAATATTCTCCCTCGTAAACTAGGTGCATTAGGAATTCATGGCTCTCTTTTACGTTGGTGTGAATCATATCTAACCAATCGCTCACAGCTTGTCCTAATAAATGGATACAAGTCTCGTAGTTTTGACGTTCCATCAGGGGTACCCCAGGGTTCCCATGTCGGCCCTCTCTTCTTTCTAATTTATATTAATGATATTGCTGCCAAAATTAAATATAGTAAATTTCTTATATTTGCCGATGATCTCAAGATTAACTTGACAGTTGAAAATTCAAGGGACTGCGAGCTTCTGCAAAATGACCTTGTCAATATAGAATCTTGGTGTCAAAAGAACGAACTGGCACTTAATGCCCAAAAATGCTTCCACATAAAATTCACTCGAAAGCGCAAACCAATTAAATGGAACTATATGATTGCAAATGAGGTTCTACAGGAAGTTACCAGTTTACTCGATCTCGGTGTTATGGTCGACCAAGCGATGAGATTTAATGTGCACATCGATTACATTGCTAAAAAAAAATTTTACAAAAAAAAACATAACCCTCCTTCTTTCGCAGTCGGGTAAAAAATAACCGACTTCAAAGAAAAAGCACTAAAAAGTAAAAAATAATTTCCATTTTTGTAGTTACGATTTCTGTTATTTTTTGAGTCGGCGTCAGCCGGGCACGCTCTGCGCCAATCAAGAGAACCTAACCTAACCTAACCTAACCTAACCTTGGCTGACACCGACTCAAAAAATAACAGAAATCGTAACTACAAAAATGGAAATTATTTTTTTACTTTTTAGTGCTTTTTCTTTGAAGTCGGTTATTTTTTTTTGTAATTTTTTTATTTCTTAATTTTTAGTGAATCTGAAGTACACTTACTAATTTGTACACGTCCTTTCCAATAAAAAAAGAATAACCGAAATCGGTTGGCGTTATATTGAGTTATTCGTCCATTTGTCGCGCACATCTTAATACAAATTTAAGACTTTTATGATTTTCTCATGGAAATCATTGTCAGAACTTAACCAAATTAAAATGGGACTACTTGGGAAGCACTAGCTATCATTTAAAAAAATAATCATCAAAATCGGTTCACCCAGGCAAAAGTTATGAGGTAACAAACATAAAAAAAAAAACAAACAAAAAATCATTGTATGTTTTTGTTTTTCTTACACTTAATTTATTTTCTTTATTGTTGCTGTCCACTCACTCAAATGAAACAGTTTTGTCGTTTATTGTTACTTCTTTATTGTAATATTATTCATTTTAATTTTCTTTGCTATTTTGATTTTGATACATTTGTTTTGTGTATTTTGTTAATTCTAAATACTGCTAGCACATGCTGTGCTTACTACTTGTGGGCTGTTTCATATGATATTGTTACTATACGTGTTGTTGTTGTTTTAAATGAGATTCAATCCTGTATGTAAGCCAATAAATAAATAAATAAATAAATAAATTCGCTTACAAATTCGCGCTACGATCTTCAATATTGAATTTACGTTGAACTAAATAGCATAATGTGAACTTTTTACGTATTCTTACGCGTTCTTAAGTGTAGTTGGAATTCGAGAACATCACACTAAAAAAATCCAACAATAACAGCCGTATTGCAACGTTAAAATAGAACCAACTAAGTAAATCGGTTACTCTAACGGAGTGTAAACAGTTAGTCTTAAACATGAAATGTTACTGTATCTTTTAATTGTTTTTTTAACTGTGTGCAATAACTGTTTTCTCTTACTGTTTCCCTAACTTTGTGAAAACTGTTTCTAGCTTTAGTATTTTTTTCCATTCTTACTTATGTCTTAAATTTAGTGAAAAGATACCGTTCGATCTGTTAAAATTCCTTTACCTCTTCAAAACGGTTGCACGCCTAACTCATAGTCAGCGTAATCAGTTAACATAACCGTTTCAAAATCTGTCACACGTGTTGTCGGTACTTTTAAATCGGTTAAAATAACTGTTTAATACTAAATAGTTTGGCTCAATAATTGATACTTAGCGTAATACATTCTTTTTAACGGTACACTGTAAAAAGTTGCACATAATTGTTTTCAGTGTAGTAGTTTTGCGAATTTGTAAGCGAACCGTACCGGTGGTTCCATTTCTGTTGCCACTCCTGCTTTTTCACTGCGTTACCAGCGAGTGGAGGAAAGAGTAATCGAATCCCACACAAAATCAGAGGTTTAATTGAAGAATACCAATCAACCTTTGTTCGCGCCTTAAATCGGCGGGTCCCAAAGGTAATTTTACACTGACGGCGCCAGCGAGCGGTTCGATTGCACTGCCACGTCAGCCGATAGATTAATACGGCCCAGAGGCGTGATTGGCTGACGCGGACTCCCGGCTTAATCCATTAGCCAATAGTGTGCCGGCACCAATGGTCAGGCTGATTGCGAATTTCGAACGGCGCCGGAGCCGTAGCCTAATCAAGTTAATACTGTCTGACTTACTGTGGCTGGTTATTCGTGGACAAAAATCGATTCGACCTATGATTTCAATTCTCCATTGCTCATTTTTTCCGTTGCTTGAAAGATTTATTTTTTATGCGACCTGAAATGGATGGCTAATACCCACACAACTACCGTTATGATATTAGCCCAATACAACACATTCCCGAAGGAATTAGGTGCCATGCCGGGACCTTCCCTTTATGAGCACGGCTACATTAAACTGGATGGAAAACACGGACAATTTTTCATTGCCGCTTCGACATCTTTTCATCCAAGGCGATGGTACCAACCCGGGCGGGCATAAACCCTACCACCTAGTAGGGGAAGGGGACCTACAGTTTTACATGGACTCCGAACCATGGAGCAGCTCGCATTCGTGACGAAATGCACTTATCGAACTCTGAAAGAGAAAGACAGTGGTGCATGTCGGAATTGAACCCAGGCCTCTGGTGCGCTAGGCAAGTCCCCGCGCCACTAGGCTACGAGCCGCTTATAAAACTCTTGAAAGTTTAGGTACTTTGTATTCCGTCTGTATATCTTATCTTTTTCTCAGCAACCGGTTTTTTATTTAAACTGACATGAATGGCTACACAAGTACCGCTATGATTCTAGCCCAAAACACCACATCCCTAAAGAAATTCGGTGCCAGACCTTCCCTTTTATGAGCACTATATATTTAATTGGATGGAAAACACGGACACATTTTTCATTGCCGCTTCAATGATAGTTTCATCTAAAGGCACCAAACCGGGCGTGCTTGACCCTACCACCTAGCAGGGCATCTACAGTCATCTACATCACCTGCGTTAGGGCGGCGTAGCCAATTTTACATACAATTACGGTAGCCCCGGACAGTCAGTTCCCTTACAATGGCAACGCGCCGGTGTGTTAGTATTAGGTTATGTGAGTATAGGGTAATCGTATCGTATACGTGTAATCATGATATTTGGTAAGAAGCAATGTTTTCTCAGCAAAAGTAAAGGAATAATCCGAAAATTGTAAATTTATAGCTATATCACGTTAAAAATGTGCTATTATTTGCCAACATTTGCAGTTGATTGTGTACGGACTCCTCGGCGCACTAGGGCGAGTCAGGTACGCACTTGACGGGGTTTTTTTTTATTTATTTGATGAACGAGTCGCCTTAGAAGATGTGTTCATGTCTGAGTTCACTGATGCTTATTTTTAAGTAAGTTTATTACACAATTTATGTATGTATGTATGTACCAAATGATTACTTAGTTTTAGGTTAATACTCAAACTAACAAACCAAACCTACCGCCACTACCTACGAATATATACCTATTGAACTTCTCAAACACCCAAAGGTCGGCTGGAAGAAATCTCTTCGAGGGATAAGCCCGCCTTTGCGCCCCACTTATGTTGTTATTGCACTATACTTTCTTTTGTAAATTGTTTTTTTTTTTTTGTGGCGTAATAAATAATTTTCAATCAATCAAACAATGCTTTTTTTATTACGGTTAATTTTACACCTTTGTTTGTTTGTTGCACCTTAATTAACTTATTACCCAATACAGATGCCCCATCTTTCTGTTGTTTGTGTATGATTAGTGAAAACGGTTCAACTTTTTTTCATAGATGGTAATTTTGATTTTGAGTGACATTAGGTTGCTGCTTATAACTGCAAATTATTGTATTCATGTTTCAGACAACAGCGACCTAGAGTTTCCTTGAAAATCTAAATAGCGTTTTGAAAAAGTTAATGATTAAATAGAAGTCCTAAAAAAAATCCCGTCCATATTTCTTGGTAAAACGTACAAGAGGAATGAATTAATAAATTAAATAATTTATGAATGATGATGGTTTTCGTTTACATTATTGCTAGTATATGGGAAAAAAGTTCAATTAAAAAAATCGCAATTTTAATTACATTTTTCAAGAAACCATTTCTATTGATTTTGTATGGTACCGGTCGTTTCAATTACATAATACGACGTTCCCAAATACTAAGAAATAAAATCAATTATCTTTTTCTTACATTCTTCCGACGCTCAACAGGCTTCATCTACGAACGAGAGACACAGAGCGCAAACATCTTAAAAGGTTCTCTAAACATTGTTAGGAGCATAGGTCGACATATTTCCGAGTCGGCAATGTAGCGATTTAAGAATTTATTCGAATTTTTTAGGGTTCCTTACCATACGGGACCCTATTACTAAGCCTCCGCTGTCCGTCCGTCCGTCCGTCTATCACAGGGCTGCATCTTGTAAACCGTAATAGATAGACAGTTAAATTATTTACAGAGTATGATTTCTATTTCCACTATAACAACAAATAGTTATATTTTGTCAGCCTCAGTGGCCCAGTGGCGCGACACTTCGGCGATCGCTCTCCGAAATTAAGCAACGCTGGGTCCGGTCTGGTCTTGGATGGGTGACCATTCGACCGTTGAGAGAGGCTGGCCGTGGTTCGGATTCCACGTTAAGCTATAGGTCCCCTTCCTTACTTACTAGGTGGTAGGGTTTATCCCGCCCGGGTTTGTACCATCGCATTGGATGAACGATGGTCGAAGCGGCAATGAAAATTGTCCGTGTTTTCTATCCATTTCAATGTAGCCGTGCAATATAAGGAAGGTCCTGGCATGGCACCTAGTTCCCATGTGGTGTGTTGGGCTAATACCATGACAGAACTTGTGTTTTAGCCATCCATGTCCAGTCACATAAAAAAAATAAAATAGGACGTATTTATTTTTTTCATTTCATTTATTTAAACGTTTTGGTATTCAAACTACGCTAAATTGAAAAAATAATTCGCGAATTCGATCAACTGAGAAAAGAAGAATTCGCAAATAAACTTTTAGTTCCGTCCACAATCACGAAATATACTAAGATCTAAATGCTACTGCCAAACATTTTATTCTAGAACAGTTTAAGGCTTCCGTGCTCAATAATATTTCAGTCAAAAAAACCATTGTAAAAGCGATTTTCTCGACGGAAAGACTCCGAAACACAGTATTACAATGATTCAAGATTCAGGAAAAGTCAATGTTTTTTTTTTCACAAAAGCAAGGATAGATATAAAACTAGTGTATACACGTCAACTGTTGATAGACATAAACATGATTCCAATCCCACATGACATAGAAAAGCAGAATTATAATCAAGGTCCTGTGTAATGGAGTCATGATCTCATGATCAAAATTCACAATTTCGTAAAGTGTTTTTAAAAAACCGGCCAAGTGCGAGTCGGGCTCGCACACGAAGGGTTCCGTACCATCGAACAAGATTTAACACAAAAAATCACGTTTTTTGTATGGGGACCCCCTTTAATATTTTAAAATGTTACCTATTTGTTGTTATAGCGGCAAAATTAATACACACTCTGTGAAAATTTCAGCTGCCTACCTATTACGGTTCATGAGATACAGCCCTGTGACAGACGGACAGACTGACGGACGGACGGACGGACGGACGGACGGACGGACGGACGGACGGACGGACAGCGGAGGCTTAGTAATAGGGCTCCGTTTTCACCGTTTGGGTACGGAACCCTAAAAAAACGGCGCATTGTAGAATTTATATTTTGAGATCGGTTACAGGTCGTCTTATAGCATATAAAAAGACAATGCATGGTCCAGAGGCTTCTAAGTCCGGAGGTACAATAGTCGACATGATAATTTTCATGCTTGTAAGAGATGTATCAATAACCGTTTATTTATCCGGTTTAGCTCGTCTAGTCGATCTTATCTGTCAGTCAGCGTCTTTACGCCCCACGGAACCGCTGCTTTCCGCCGACGCACTTAAGGCGCTAGGACTAGCCAAACTCGCGCCATACAAATGCACTTTTTAACAAATGTAATAATATGTAGTGAAACACTTCACCAAATCCAAATAGAACTCCAGACTGATAATGGATTGTTGATATTTTTCGATTCCATCATTTATTTAAATAATAATAAAAATAAAAAAGTTGATTTTTCTCATTAGAAATCTGAAAGTAATTCGATTTCTAGATATAAGCACAAACAGCATATATGCATCAACAAAAAGTTCCATTTGCTTTTAGATTTCTACATTTAGTCAAAAAAGTTCGGAAATGGACACCGTTTCCGCAATGTATTTTGTATAGAAAAAGGAAACATACATTAACGAAAATAGGTTGATTCCTAGACAAGGAATCATATATTGTAAGAATGACACTTATAATCGTCAGACTTTAACTTGGGTTAGTTAACTTGGGGTGCCTCGTCTAACTTTGCGATTTGGCTAGTACCAGGGCCTTAATGTCGTCGTCCCACCTGGCGGGTGGTCTTCCCACACTCCGTTTTCCTGTCCACGGCCGCCAGTGCAGGACACGGCTACTCCAACGGTCGTCGTCTCTTCGGCTGACGTGGCCAGCCCACTGCCACTTGAGCTTATCCAACCGGTGTCCAATATCGACTACTTTGGTACGTCGGCGGATTGCCTCGTTACGCACCATATCCCGTAGCGATATTCCCAGCATGGCTCGCTCCATTGCTCGCTGGGCAACTTTCATCTTCTGAACAACGGCGACCGTCATAACCCACGTTTCACACTCGTACGTATCTGAGTGACTATTTCATTATTATATGCCAATGTTTAAGCAACTGCAAAATATCTTTTGTGCATATCGATCGTCAATAGCACTAGACTATTCTCATTACTAAGTCGTATTTAGTCGAGCTATCGTAGGTCAGACACTTCACTTTTAGGCCTTCGGAGGGTCGCTCTCTGTGCTCGCTGATAAAAAAGTACGATTCCAGAGATATTTGAAATAACGAAATTACTTGCGAAATAAAAGGGAACTTCTGATTCGCGACATGAAAGGAGAATATTAAATGGGAAAAAAAATTAAAGCGAAATCGTTGTATCGGAAAATTTAATGAAATATTTTCCGCGAGCAATTTTCACAGCTCAGACAGTTTTCCATTACGTTGACAGGGCCTGCTCGTCGGCGGCTACGGTGTACAAAGATGGGTCTTATCACGCGCTTTAAAAATTGATTATATTTTTAATTGAACAAAATAAAAGTGATCAGTTTGTGTAAATATGTATTTAAAAAAAAATACTATATTGTAGCATGTTGGTCCGTCTTGTATCTTTGCGAGGCGCGCATATAACATTTAGTATACATAGCAGTTGTAGATTGTTTTAATTTGGACTAAAATGTTGACTGAATAGATAAATTCATTGTTGATATCGTAAATAAACTACCTACACATATTATTACATTTAAAATAAAAATGTTAGAAGATTTATCGTTACAATTAAAAACATAATATAATAAAAAAAAAACTAAATAAAGGCTGATTTATCACTAAAGCCGCATTTATATTTATTTTATTAGTACACCCACACATATAAACCCTACATACATGGTAATACTGTATATTACCTTATTATTCGGGGGCATTTTTGTTAATTTTCATTAATTTATAAAATACTAGCAGCCCGTCCCGGCTTTGCACGGGCATAATATCATTTAAAAAAATATCATTTTGACACAATGATACACAAATAAACCCTTTTTACGTAGAGTTCCTACATTAAAATACTTAAAATAAAAAAAAACTTAGATATTATTATTAGATATTAGAGAAATAATATATTATAGGTACGCTCCCACCGCCCCCCCAACCGGCCGGTACCGCCGCAAACGCTACGTCCCGCAATTTTTAAATCTGTAATATCTTCGAAAATATTCATTTAAATTTATGCTGTAGAAGGCCATATAGATCTATATTAAATCAAAAATGTATTTAAGGTATTTAATTGGATAAGGATTAATGCTGTATTGGTTAAAATCGCTTCGAAAATTAGCCATTATTTGTCGTAAAAAGTAAATGACAAAAATTGTTTATTGTGGGATATCCATAAGAGAGAGACATATACCATATCGGAGTTTTCTGTAGACCTTTTCAATGTGTACAATACTTAGTTAATTATTTTGATAAATCTCCTAGGGTTCAGCCTGTGTTTGCAATGTAAGCGGAAAAAATGTAATTTTTTACGACATCTCATTGGAAACCTCAAAAATAACAGTATTTATCCACTATTTAATGGATGTTATTATACATATAAACCTTTCTCTTCAATCACTCTATCTATTCAAAAAACCGCATCAAAATCCGTTGCGTAGTTTTAAAGATTTAAGCATACATAGGGATATAGGGACACAGAAAGCGACTTTGTAGTGATGTAGTGATTTTCTTTTGTCACCATCTGTACTATATTTTGTTTGACATAGAGAAATCTATAATTTTATTTTGAATGTACAACTTTTACTTTTATGCTAATGATTTCTTCATTAATACAATAATAATAAAATAAATTTAGTACTAATTTAAAAATATATACTTGCATGTTTAAACTAGCGGTTTAGTCTTTCTTAAATACAATTTAAGATAAATTACTCTTTTCTTGTGCGGATTCCCTCACAAAAAATAATACTTTTTGTCCTATTGCATTTTTTTTCGTGCATTTCGACTGAGAGAATCGTTAGTCTTGGCTCGGATTCAACATAAAACTGTTGGTTACCTGCCTTTTTTACCGTGGGTTAATCCTGCCCAGTTGGTAGCTTTACATTAAGGCGCTAGGACTAGCCAACTACTCTCGCCATACAAATGCACTTTTTAACAAATGTAATAATGTGTAGTGAAACGCTTCAGAAAATCCAAATAGAACTCCAGACTGATAATGGATTGTTAATATTTTTTTATTCCATCATTTATTTAAATAATAATAAAAATAAAAAAAGTTGTTTTTTCTCATTAGAAATCTGAAAGTCATTCGATTTCTAGATATAAGCAAAAACAGCATATATGCATAAACAAAAAATTCCATTTGCTTTTAGATTTCTACATTTAGTCAAAAAAGTTCGGAAATGGACACCGTTTCCGCAATGTATTTTGTATAGAAAAAGGAAACATACATTAACGAAAATCATTCGATTCCTAGACAAGGAATCATATATTGTAAGGATGACACTTATAATCGTCAGACTTAGTTAGTTTACTTGGGGTGCCTCGTCTAACTTTGCGATTTGGCTAGTACCAGGCCCTTAACAATCAATGGTCAAATCGGCAATCAAGTTTATCTGGAAAACACGGTCACAGTTCTATGTAGTCATGCAATATGAGAAGGTCCTTGTATATCCTTAGTGGTGTGCTGGGCGAAGACAGTAAGTGAAGTATCAGGCTATCCATGTCATAAATTACATGAAAAAAAAAACAACTCAAATTGTACATGCAAAAAGGAAGCGTAGTACTTAACCCAGGCAATTTAAATGGTGTAAATCGATTTTAATATGTTAATATACAAACGGCAAATATGCTTTAAATCACTAATTTTGTACGCGGTATGTCTTTGATAAATGACACATAAACACCTAAATTTCTACCATGGAGAACACTCATATACTCCATGGAGAGCATCATAACGACATCCTTTCGCGTCCTTTCTTCCATCGAGCAACACCTAACAGGCAGCAGATGGCCCATCCACTGGCGACATTTCTCGAATCAGAACCAACTTATCCTATAAATTACTTAATTTTATAAAGTCGGTGAGCTGTGAAATTCCAAGGGTCTTCCCCCAGAGCACAACTTTGGGTCCTTCAAACGTGGTTTTACGAAGCAAGAGACCGGCCGGTATGTTTTCGCAGCCAGTAAAAAAATGAAATATATTCATAATATGAACCGTACTACATACACAATAAATATTTTATAAATTAAATTAAGCCAATTTTTACAGGACACTAATTGAGTAAACGCGTGAACACATTAAACATATAATTAAGGACATACATCGCATATATGTGCACAATTTAATATTCAATAATTATGTGTATGAGTCCTTGTCCCTAAAATGTTTACAGAATCTACTATTTCCCAAGTTTTTAGGGTTCCATACCCAAAGGGTGAAAACGGATCCCTAAACGGAAGCCTCCGCTGTGTATCCGTCCGTCCATCCGTCCGTTCGTCCGTCTGTCCGTCTGTCCGTCCGTCTGTCACAGGTTTGTATCTCATGAACCGTAATAGGTAGGAAGCTAAAATTTTCACAGAGTGTGTATTTATTTTGCCGCTATAACATCAAATAGGTGAAATTAAATAACAATAAAGATTAAAGGGGGGCCCATACAAAAAACGTGATTTTTAAATCTTGTACGATGGTACGGAACCCTTCGTGTGCGAGTCCGACTCGCACTTGGCCGGTTTTTATTATTCAAATATTCCAATAGTCTTTTTTATATATCATTTCGATCTATTGCCGCTATTGCCTAGCCGGTCGCGCTATGTATAAAACTAAAACATTAAATAAAAAAAAACAAAGCCGGACCTATTTCTGCCAACCGTCCAACACATTTATTCGCGTGTGTGGAATCACAGCGAGACGCATTCGTGTCTCCGCGCCTTTTCATATCTCCTCCGCTGTATCGTCGATTCGACGGCGGCGGCGTCGATCGCGCTCGCCTATTATCGCGGACCTTTGTTCGGGTGAAGTGGAGGTTGCGTTTGTCAAAATGGAGGCCGATTTGCGGTAGATAGAGGAACGATCTTGACAAATTCGCCGGTACTGCAGACAAAAGTGAGTGAAGTACATGACCAGTAAGTACGGAACGGAAAATCATTTCTCTATTCGTTCTAATATCTCCATTCAATCTTAGTCATCTAAGCATTCAATTACTAGTTTCTTTTTGAGCCCTTCGGATTTTTCGTTAGTATCTTTTTAAGGTGGGCCATCCCGCTCAACTCCCCATACAAACAGGGAAAGAAGATCACGCCCATATTTCTTGTCAGAGATCCAAAATTTTGCTCAAAATAGCTTTTTTTGATCGAACTAGATGTCTGATGACCGTTGTATAATTGTGTTTGGTTTCTAAGTTATAAGGTCCGAATGTTCGAATTTTAATAAAGTAATTTTAAAATTAAAATTAAATTAAAATTTTATAAAGTAAGAACATCTTAAAAAGATTAGTCATCGGACATAGCTTATTTCATCAAGAATTTTATTCTATTTGGTTTTTGTTAGATTTTTGACTACAGCGGTCGTTATGGACTTTTAGCTATAAGTCGTTTTGTAATTAAAAATTTCCTAAATCTTACCAAATCATACACTATGCACATTGTCTTTTTTGTGGACATGTTACATCTTCCTCATCACGGAGCCTGTCTTTTTCTTTGAAATAGAGAAGGTCCCAGAGCGCAACAGCACGGTTTTGTACCGGGCCCGCGATTGAGTTAGTCCCGCCGGGTGGGGCCACCTTAAGGACTCAAATCGTGAAAAATCTTTGCTTTTAAAAAATATTGTTTGTATTAATAAAACTCTAAAAAAAAATTTATTTCTCTCATGTAAAATCTAGCTCTAGTTTTTTTAATCAAGACAAAAAGGTGCAAAAAAATCCAAACGTTAAGTGTTATTTATTTCACAATAAAATTGTCTTGAGAAACGCTCATCGTTTTGATATAGAACTAAGGTAAAAGTAATAAAAATAATTTTATTAACAATCGTTTTTGTTTATGGATTGTTTATAGAGCGCTGGAAAACTGGTATTTTCCATGCATTCAACGACTTTTTCCACGCAGCTCTCACTCTTATTTACTACGAATCTTTTCTATAGTTTTTGTTAAAGACTGTACTTATGGTTTTATTGATAAAATTCAAAAGCATCGCATTCAGAGGAATACCCTGTTGATAAATGCAGACATTTATTTATTTTGAACAAGCACCTTTTACTGATACATCCAAATATTGTTCTATGTATGTTTTTAATGTAACTGGAGATAGATGGCTAGACGGAGACGATATTAGCCTAACACACCTCATTCCCGAAGGAATTAGGTGCTATATCGGGAACTTCCAATTATAAACGCAGCTGCATTGTCTGTTTAATAATGTTGTTATCATTTTTAATATCAACAATACCAAATCACCACCAATCAATTCTTGCAACGGTTTGCAGCAAATCATGAAAAACAACCCCTATTGGTAACTAAACTATTAAAAAACCAATTAAAATAGTAAGTATTTAAACAAAGTAATTCATTAGCTGAATCCTTTTGTGTAAGCACAAAGAAAATTAAAATAAAAGTGTGGCAACCTAGCGCCCTCTACTTAAGAGTTTCACATGCAACAAATGCAACAAACATATGCATAGAAGCTAGGTGGCGCTACCCGCTAGAACGTCCAAGATGTCAAAAACACATGAAGTCTATATCGCACTAACGAAGTTTCCCAACGAGTTAACGCACATACAACATTCAAATCACGACTAGAGGAGAGCAGCTGCACAGCCCTGGGTCTCAAACCTGACCCACCTTTTCTCTCCACAATAGTTTTTGTGATGAATCAAATGTATGTTATACTAGCTGCGGTACCCGGCTCCGCTCGGGTTAGTGTCGGCTAAATTATTTCATGGATAAAATGTAGTCGACATGGCTGGTCCAAAAGGGGGAACGGCAGAACGTCTAATATGCAGATCGTATAATGTCATATTTTAACAAAATCTTAAAACCATGCACAACGTATAATCGGCAGATCGTATAATTGTATACGTAGTGCATAAAGAAGTTTAAAAAATAAAATTTCTTATTTCTCCATGCATAACGTATAATAGTCACAACGTATAATATTATGATCTTTATTTAACAAAAAAAGAAAACCATGCATATCATATAATCCAAAAACTTTTCATACGATAAGCGCCCTTATGAATATAGTTTTAAAGCGTATACTCGCACGCGACTTTTCGACCGTCTCAATTAGCGTTGTAGCAAATTGTTACTCTTCAACAAATATCGATTCGTAGCAATTTCAGCTTTAAATGTATCGTCATTAGGGCGCTTTATGCAGTGCTTCTTGGCATATTATACGTTCTGCATGATTTTCTTTTTTTGTGAATTCATGTTAGGAATATTATACGTTGTGACTATTAGACGTTCTGCATAATGCAAAGAGTTGATTTTATTTTTGAACTCATGCACAACGTATAACATTATACGTTGTGAATATTATACGATATGCATGGTTTTCATTTTTTGGAAAAAAATACTATTATACGTTGTGAATATTATACGTAGTGAATACGACTCGTCCAAAATAGGGTCAAACTGGTCCAGGACCATCCTACTCCATCTACCAAATTTAATCAAGATCGTTTGAGCCGAAATAGCATGATACATAGTATGACTTCGGTACAATTAGTAAAAGTAAGCGCCGCCGCCCCCCCCCCCCCCCCCTCTAGCCGCGGCCCTTCCGCAGAGCATTGCAGTTTGTATGACAGCCACATCTTAGCGTAAGCGGAACTGAATTATATTTAACCCATCCTAATTCCCGAGTAGTTAAATGTACATGTACTAAGTTTCATCCAATTCGGATAATTAGTTTAAGAGTTAAGGAGAAACATACAGGCATACATAAATACATGCATACATACATACAGAACTGATTTCTAAAAATCGTCAATTTAGTTTTAGTATCATACATAAAGTCTACAAACGAAGTATCTTAGAAAACAAAGCAACTTACTCCATGAACACCCCTTACAGATTTATTATTAGTATAGATTAAGTTCAACGTTAGTCAAATGCAGTCTGCAAAATTATCTCACTCCCTCACAGTACGGAGGCCGAGCGTTAAAAGCCCTCGCCGTCGAGAGCTCTCATTGGATATGGTTAATTTAACCCGTCTAGCTGTCGGCATGCGAGTTACCAACTCGAGAACAGTTACAGCCGACGTCCTTAGTAGATGGTAACCGAGTGGTATTTTAATCCACTTACGAAATATTTCTTCGAGAATAGCGGATGTGGTAGATAGCAGTCACTGAATTGACATTGATTAAGTTTAAAATGTGTGTGTTTCTTTAATTAATGTGTCCATGCTTCACGGTAGATTATACATACATACATATCACATTCCTTAAGATGTGTCTGTTCCATTAAGGACAATTACCATCTATAGCTATAAAAATCGATATATGCATATTTGTTCCTTATGGAATCCAAAACGGCGTGAGTGATATTGATGAAATTTTCAGGCAATCTACAGATCAGCCCAGCAAGTGATCATGTGAAGTTTGTTAGCGATCAGATTAACAGTTTTTTTTGTTTGCTAATTCCCGAGAAAATCACATTCAAACCGCAGGGCAAGCACATATTTCTCTCAGTCCTGTCAAAGAATACTGCTACATGGAGTATCCACTTTTTTGTAATAATACATTCACTGACGGTAATGCCAGCCAGTCAGTCGATTGATGCTCAGGCTGGCTACCTACGAACACTACCACCAAGTAGGGGAAAGGGACGTATGGTTTTACATTGATTTCGAATCATGGAGCAGCTCGCAAACAGCAGACGGAATGCGCGTATTCAACTCAGAAAGAGAAAGAAAGTGGTGCAGTAACGTGGTTAGGATTTGAAGCCAGACCCCTGGTATGCTATTCCGCACCACTAGGCTACGAGCCGCTACTGTTTCATCAAATTATTATGCATGAAAAATATGTTGAAAATACAGAAAGAGGATACGTAACACCTTCAGTAGTTAGTCATATAGTGGTGTGGCCAAAGAGAGGAGGTTAGAACGCACCTGGTGCGATGATGTGCTGGCGACTGTAGATATTGCCTTCTGCCAGCGACGCACGCAGATGTGTGGGTCCAGGCCTGGACGTGCGGTTGGCGCGATGGTCTGGATGCCTTTCCTTTTGATGACTTTCCTTGTAATTCCTTTGGGTTGTTGGGCGCGTTCTTTCTCTGTTGAACGCGCGAACCTTCTGCTGTGCTTTCGACCGGTATAGGCGTATCCGGTAGTTCACAATAATAATAATAATAATATTCTTTATTGCAATCCATACAAAGTACAAAGCAAAGGCGGATTTATTGCCTAAGGCAATTTCTAACAATCAACCATATCATAGGGAAATTTTACAGCTTAGGGTAAGCAACGAAAAACAACGCTTATAACTAATTAATACAGAACAATGTAAATGAAAACTTAACTAAAACTAAGCATAGCTACTTATTTTCTATATATTTAACGAAATGAAGGTATTCAAATAAATAAAAAATAAAAAAATCCAGCCTATTACTAACATAGACATAAACATATCTATATATACATAAATATATAAAATATACATAAATAAATAAAATATACATAAATAAATACTACATGATACATAATTAATGCATATACATCTACTTACTATATAAAATGTATATTATTTCATACATGACAACGGAACTGAAATAAAAGGAAAAATTAAAAACAATTATAACAAACAAACTCAATACTGCGTCAAATAAAATGATTTCAGTCTATTCTTAAAGGTTGGCAAGGATTGTGAACTTCTAATATCAAAAGGCAACTCATTCCACAAGCGAGCTGCATGGATTGTGAAGGAGTCGGTGTAACAGGTGGAACTATGAGGTGGAATGAGAAGAAGTTGTGTGTCCGAGGATCTGAGTGAAAGGCCATGAGAGGACAGGAACTGAAATCTATCTTTGAGATATGGAGGAGCAAGCGGGTTGTTGAGTACAAAATATAGAAGAGAAAGTATATGGATATCGGCGACTACGGATGCTACGGATGGCACTGGCGTGAATGTAAAAAGTTGCGCCGCGCACAAGTTGTTGTTGGTGCTAACTCGTGGAAGAAAGTGAAGTTTGGAGGGAAATGATATGGAGACAATAAAATTCATTGCAGGGTAGTTTAATAAAATCTCAGATCTATCAGTCTGCCAATTGGCGCGAAAATTCAAATGTCTACCTGATAAATTATTTTAGTTATCTGTGTTTGGATTGGCCAGGAAAAAAAAAAGACGAACCTGGCGAAGTTTTTGCCAGTTTTTCTTAGCCAGAAGTAATCCAACGGTTGTTAGATAAGTTATATTAATTACCCAGTAAAAATAAATAGTTATAGGTTTATTTTATTATTGCCTTATGTTAGTCGTAAGTGTGTCCGGACCAGCGTAAAATCAGCGCTGTAGTTCACTCATCAAGAGGGACCTGCAGCACAAAATGCTGAGCTGGCTCCTTTTTTTTCTCCACAAATGTGTATTTTGAATTTTGTAAGTGTTCTAAGTTATGTTGAGAAAAAATAAACGTATTTTCTTTCTTTCTTTCTTCTTTCTTTCTTATAAGGGAATTATCTATAAAACAACATTATTTTCAGTTGTTTGATGGTTTATATGTATATTTGTACGCGGTCATGGCCATGATCGAATTTTGAGAGCATTGTTTCTTCGTATCATATACAACCCATATTCCGAGTGTGATATTTGCATTTAATGGATGAAACAAAGAAACTGAAACTGATCGAAATATCTGGAATACTGCAGTTCTGTCTGGTGTCCAAATTATAAAATTCATATTAATCGAATTGAAGGTGTCCAAAAGCGATTTCTATATAATCTATCATTTTCACAAAATAAAACCAGATCTTTTCCACATTACATAGATATATTGAAACACTTTAACATGCAATCACTTGAACGGCGCAGATTCGTTTCCGATTTACTAATCCTTTTCAAAATTATTAACAATCTAATAAACTGTCCATTTCGTTTTAAAACAGGTTAATTTTATAATTCCAAGAACCAGTGCATGACCATCCAATTTCATTCCTTTAGATATAAAAAATAGGACCAAGCTAGGTATACACTCTCCACTTGCAAGAATGTTTAAAAATTACAATAAGGTATCACACATAGGGTTTGACCTTGATTTAAATTCATGCTCATTAGAAACGTGTTAAAAGGGCCTAATCGATCTTTTTAAAATCGACTCTTTCTTTGTTAAACGTTAAGGTGTCCCTTCCCGGCGGGACTAACTCATTCGCGGGCACGGTACAAAACCGAGCTGTTGCGCTCTGGGACCTTCTATGTTTCAAAGAAAAAGACAGGCTCCATGATGAGGCGGCTGCAACATGTCCACAAAGCGGACAATGCGCATAGTGTTTGATTTCGTAAGATTTACGAAAATGTTAATTACAAAACAACTTCTAGCTAAAAGAAAACCACGACCGCTGTAGTCAAAAATCAAACAAAAACTAAATTAATTATAAATTTTCATGAAATAAGTTATATCTGATGACAAATCTTTTGACGATGTATAGATTTTATCGTTGAGTAATCCAACTTCAAAGTTATTGTATAAAACACGCGAAAAATTCGAAATTTCAGACCTTATAACTTGGAAACCAAACACAATTGTACTATGCCAACGGTCATCAGACATCTAGTTTGATCAAATATAGCTATTTTGAGCAAAATTTTGGATCTCTGACAAGAAATATGGACGTGATCTTCTTTCCCCGTTTGTATGGGGAGTTGAGCGGGATGGGTCACCTTAAATTACATTATTTTCAGTTTTTGTTTTTTGTTAGTAAGTACTTAGTCGTTTGTTTTGTAAAGTTTTAAATTTTTTGTTTCCTTTCTCAATTTTTAATACTAGTCACTTTTATTAGACTAGTCACTGAATATTCGCTTTAGGTTAAGATGCATTCTGCTTATACATTTTGTGTTTGTCTTTTACTGAAAGTGCGCTCAGGCTTAATGTTAATGTATTTATTTTTTCTCATGTGAATTTTAGAGCTGTACTTTCGTTGAAGAACCTAATGAAAAAAAATGTAGAGTTTGAGAACTCCATTTCAGTCTTTCCATTTAAATTTAAGAACATTTTAATTCTGTAATTGCGGCCGCACATTCACTGAAATTGATCTGTCCGTTGTTAAATTCCATTTCCGACGCGGGGTTTAATCATTTTATTTGTGTCGGGAAAACATTTATTTCGGGTTTTATTTACACGACGCCCATAAATTATTGTACCTTCAAACAGATGTCATCGGCATTTTTCTTCCGTTCTGTCGGTCAATTTATTTATATTCGTTCAATAGGTCCAAGCGGAACGCGTTGGCGATATAATGAATCCGTTTCCATTATCCACGGAATATACGTGACCGAAACCAGACCATTTGGAGAAATGTTTACATACACATCGAATTCTAGTTTTTTTTATGTAACTGGACATGGATGGCTAATGCCGAACTGACCGTCAGATATTAGCCTAACACACCACATAGGAACTAGACGCCATGCCAGGACCTTCCTTATATTGCTCGGCTACATTGAACTGGATGGAAAACACGGACAAATTTCATTGACGCTTCGACCACCGTTCATACGATGCGATGGTACCAACCCGGGCGAGAATAACCCTACCACCTAAGTAAGGAAGGGGATCTACAGTTTTACGTGGAATCCGAACCACGGCCAGCCTTAACGGTTGAAAATGGTCACACATCCAGAACCTAACCGCGCTCAGAGGTGCACACTGAGCTACCGAGGCTGGTTTTCTTTATTTGGTTCAAACTGCAACTGCAATTGCGTGTTACTAAAAAGCCAGCCAAGTGCGAGTCGGACTCGCACAAGAAGGGTTCAGTACAATAGTACAAAATTAAACACAAAAATTCATTTTTTTTGTATGGGCACCCCATTTAATTTTGATTGTCTTTTAATTTTACCTATTTGTTGTTATAGTGGCAAAATAAAAACACACTCTCTGAAAACTTCAGCTCCCTACCTATTACGGTTCATGAGATACAGCCCTGTGAAAGACGGACGGACGGACGGACAGCGGAGGCTTAGTAATAGGGTTCCGTTTGGTACCCTTTGGGTACGGAACCCTAAAAACCGACGTTCGGGAAACACACATGGCGTTCGAGCTCGCGTTGATGAGGAATTCAATTTCGCTGTAAACGCCATCAGTGCGGGCGTATCGCGGCTTGAGCTGACAGTGGCGCGGCGCCCCGTGACGGACGGCCCGACGGACAAACATCGTATTCAGGTCGGCGTTACATATAAATTGTGTTTCAATATACATGACTCACGCATAGTTAATTGGACGGAATAGCTAGTTTTGTAATTGGAGTAATTTTCGTGTGTATTACCATAGAATAAAACCAGCCTCGGTAGCTCGGTGTGCGACGCCTTGCGAATCGGTAAGCTTGGGAAGCCAGCCAATAGTGTCGCTTATAAGGAATGTCATTCTATTTTTTTATGCGACCTGACATGGATGGCTAATACCACACAACTACCATTATGATATTAGACCAGTACACCACATTCCCGAAGGAATTAGGTGCCATGGCAGGACCTTCCCTTTATGAGCACGGCTACATTGAACTGGATGGAAAACACGGACAATTTTTCATTGCCGCTTCGACCATCTTTTCATCCAATCCTAAATCCAGCCCGCCCGCCGCTCAAAGCTCGAGCCGTTCTGTCAAGTAATGGTACACGACAAACTAAAGTGTTGATGTTTAATTAACTGATTCATATTTTCAAGTATACATATACTTCACTAATCAAATTATCTAATACATTTTTTTATTATTATTCTTTATTTATTACTTGAAAATTTTATTTTATTATGACCTTTAAGGTGGCCCAACCCGGCGGGACTAACTCAATTGCGGGCACGGTACAAAACCGTGTTATTGCGCTCTGGGACCTTCTCTGTTTCCAATAAAAAGACAGGCTCCGTGATGAGGAGGATGCAACATGTCCATAAAGCAGACAATGCGCATAGTGTTTGATTTGGTAATATTTACGAAAATTTTCATTTCAAAATGTCTTATAGCTAAAAGTAAACCACGACCGGCGTAGTCAAAAATCTAACAAAAACCAAATTGATTATACATTTTCATGATACAAGCTATGTTTGATGACTAATCTTTTCAAGATGTTTTTATTTTATCGTTGAGTAATCCACCTCCAAAGTTATTGTATAAAACGCGCGAAAAATTCGAACTTTCGGACCTCATAACTTACCAAACATAATTTTACAATGCCAACGGTCATCAGACATCTAGTTTGATCAAATAAAGCTATTTTGAGTAACATTTTGGATCATATGGCCATGATCTTCTTTCCCCTTTTGAATAGGGAGTTGAGCAGGATGGGCCACCTTAACCGCCAACATCTAATACAATTTTGAAATTAGAATTTAGAGTTGCGATGCCGAATCTTGGTGTAAAAGATAAAATAACTGTATGCTTTTCGCTATTTCTTAAAATGAATATTTGACCAAACCGGCAAAGTTTCTTGTGGGAGAAGGCTATGATAACGGCAGACATCAATATCTTTAACGTATCCGAGTGTGCAATATACATCTAACGGAGTGAATGAAGAAATTTGAACTGAAAATCCCTAAAGAGCTTACTTCCGACTTCTGACACCGCGGAGCAAACTTGACCTCAAGCATTGTTTCTGCTGCTATCTAAAACCACCACACTTTCGCGTGACGGTGTGCCAACCAACTTTCTTATCTGAGACGCGGATAAATTCACTTTGGCGTTTTCCAGTGGATGAATCGAGAAAATGTCCTCTACCCCACAAGAATCGACTGAGAAGATAAGAAAGTCGGTGGGCCTTACGGCGAAGGGAAATTTTTATAAAGGCCCCGGAGTAATCCAAGGCAGGAGTTTCTCCGTGAGTTATGGGCGACCCTTTGGTGCATAAATTTGGCCCTTCCCATCTGCTAGGCTCCCAGGGCCATTATTTCTATTAGAATTGACTCGTTCCGGGGCCATTTTCATTAAAGTTGTGGGAAGTTTTTCTCGGAGTCGCCGCTTCCGTTAGATTAACCTATTCTTTCACAACTATATGTATGTATGTGTCTCTCAGTTTATTTGTAAATTAATTTATAAAAATTAGATGTATTTTTATATATATAATAATTAATTTAATATTTAAATTCAGACTCAGCCGTACAATGAGAGTAAGCCGCTTAATCGGAAAACATAAAAACTTCAATATATGTGTGCACAGCATCATGCCATGAATACGTCCCTTGAAAATCCATTAATCCCTCCATATCCATGAATTTTTCAAGTGTGCCTAATCAGAAACTATAAGAAACAGTGAAAATACTCAAAGGAGCAATAGGGCCGATTTTGGTAACTAAAATTGCCTCATTGGATTTTTTTCCAAGGAGAATTCCATATTATGGATATACAGCCAGTGGCGAAATCGGTAGACGCAATATCCGCGAATGGCATGTTTTGCTGGTTCGGGTCCAGCCTGGCAGTATATTCGTAAAGTAGTTCTTGCTTCACGGTCGATTATACATACATACATACATGTCACATCCCTTGGAATAAGAGGCGTACCTGCTTAGTACGAAAAGTATATTTACTTAATTTCTTTTAGTTTGCACTTAAACATAACTTTTCAGAATTTGTTCCTTTTTAGCGACACTATTGACTGGTGCTATAATACAAAATGCGTTATTTTTCTAAAAATTGACTAGGTATCTAATTGGATTCCCGGCTATAGAAAATATTCAAAATAAATCTTTTGACTTCTATAATCTGATTCAGACTCCTGTTATCATGTGGTCATGTTTTAGGTTATTCCAGGACTTTTAACATTACAATAGTCATATTGCGGTTATAAATATTTCTACTACATGAATTTTAATGATTAGAGGGACTGCTGTTAGAATATATCCTTCCCAAAGTTTCACAAAATATTCAATCACGTTAATCCAATGAGATTCCATTTCAATATCTGTAAATAATGTGAAGATAATTTTACTATTTTCTACATTCAGGTCATTTCATTTGTCATCTTTTCTCACAGTTTCACGATAATTTTAATCACGTTAATCGACACTATTTCCATGTTTGTAAATAATGTGAAGCTAATTTTACTATTTTCTACATTCAAGTCATTTGTTTGGTCATCTTTTCACACATTTTCACGATAATTTCAATCACGTCAATCGACTGAGGTTCCATTTTCGTGTTTGTAAATAATGTTAAGTTAATTTTACTGTTTTCGATATTCAGGTCACTTGCTTTGTCATTTTTTCCCTCAGTCTCATAACAAAAATCCGTCTCGTTAATCCGCTGAGGTTTCATTTCAGTTTTTGTACACAATGTAAAGCTAATTTTACTACGTTATGCATTCAAGTCGTTTGTTTTGTCGCATGTTCTGTGTATTGTGAAAATCACAAAGGAGCTTAATTTCACGAGCGTTCGCGTTTGCCTCTCGTATCTTATTGAAAATTCTTCTCTCCGTTTCAATTTATTCTCTGCCAATTCCGTTTCATTCTTCGAAATTATCGGAACGAATTATAATCGATTCGGGAGTATCAAAATTTTGAACGAGCGCGTAACGGCTTCAGACTAGTGGTGAGTCTTGTCATCTCTTGTAGCGTGGGTTCGAGTAGCAGTGCGTCTATTTGTTTCGGTTTGAGTTTGCGGGCCTTTCAGTAGCAGGTCCTTAAATACATAAGTCCCTTTTCGCCTTCATTCTTATCCTTGGGCTAATATTTGTTTAGCAACAATGTTACACATTCGGTGTGGTATTAGCGATCCAGTACTATAAAAATAATGACGTACGCCTTGCGTAGGTTTAAATTAGATCAAAACTGCGCTTCACTTGTCAATTTTGTCTCACCGTCCCCTCTTGCGATCGGTCGTCTTAACGCGTTGCTCAACCCTTTTATGGTAATAAACTTACTTACAGACACCATAAAAATGATGAAAAACCAATACCCTGCTTTATGAGCAAAGCTAAGTTTGGTTGCATATAAAATAAGAGTGGCGTTGAATGGAAGAATGGAGTCGTGTGACGATATTTTCAGTTAAAACTCTTATCATATTGTGTAACTCGTTGAACTTCCCCTGGAATAACTTTTAATAGGATATATAATAAGAAAAATATAAGCTTGAATGTAAGAAATCACTGATAGATATAAATCCGCCTTTGTGCAGTTGTGTTGATGTTTTGAATTGTCCTAGTTATATTTTTTTTTTTTACATATATTGAACAATAAATAATTTATTCACTCATTCATTCAAAATTTAGAACAGCTATCAAGCATTGATCAATCACGACTACCATTAACAATTGGCCGTTCGAGATAATATTGACAGAGTTCATGACATTACATAAAAATCCTAATTAAAGAGGTTTGTGACACGTACATGCCCAACTTTGGCGATCGTATTGATCCTTTGAAAGTTATTTCACTCTTAAGATATTTTAAAATATAACTGAGAAGCCAATACTGTTTATTCAAACTACCTATTTCATTTCGACTTAAAATTAATTAGTTTTTAAATGTAATTTATTTCTAAGCAAATTTCTCACTGAAGTGATGGCTCGAGGGATTTTGTTTCGGAGAAAGACACAGCTTTTTGAGCTAGCCTTGGCATATTGCAAAGATGAAATTGTTAAAAGCCACAGGAATTCAGAAATATATAGAAAATATTGTTTATTATAAATATAAATGTTTTTGGTCCCAAATTTTGTTTGGATTGGTCCCAGGTGGATTTAATTATAAATTACGATTTTTTTAAAGTGTGCCTTAACGGCCAAATCCGAAACTTTAAACGAAAAATACTCAAAGCGGTCATGAGGCCGATTTTGATAAAAACTAAAACTGAATTATTATATTTTTGAAAAAAAAAAACATTTTTTTCTAGCCGGGTATCGAACTCTTTGATATTGTGAAAAGTAAGGGTCCTATATTATTTAACCAGTCAATAGTGTCGCTTTTAAGAAACAAATTCTGTGAAGTAAAATTATAAAAAAACTAGCTGAGGTACCCGGCTCCGCTCGGGTCAATGTCGTTTTGGACTGATATCGGGCTGAAACCCAAAGGGCTGGCCCAAAAGGCTAGTTGAACTACTTTACTAACAGAAGATTAAACAATGTATCTAACAAAAAAAAAAACTGGATCAAAATCCGTTGAGCCGATGTGGCATGATTGAATAAGAAAACATCCAAATACTGCCATTTATAAATTCAGTGGAAGAAATGTACTTGAATATATTGCAAAATATTGGGGCCAATTACTGAATTGTTTTTTAAAAGCATTTGCCGCCGCGCTGGGGCGATCCTGCACTGGCACTACTACACATTGCCATGGACGGAAAACATGGACATTTTTTATTGCCGCTTCGACCATCCATCATTCAGTGCGATGGTACGTAACAACTCAAGCGGGATTTACCCTACAACCTAGGTAGTAAGAAAGGGGAGCTATATTTTACGTGGAATCCGTACCACAACCAGCATTAACATCGAAAACGGTCACCTATCCAAACCCCGACCGCGCCCATAGGTCCTGTACGTAGATGCAATCCACATATTAATCGAGTGAGTAGTTCGTAAGTTATGAGCCTTTAATCGCAACAGTAACCCCTCTCGTGATCTAGAGTGATGTAGTCTGCCAAATTCTACATGCAGGAGCAGTCCACTTATTATTTTGTTATAAATATGTAACCCTTTCTTCTCACTCCTCTGGTAAGTTAGCGTGATGCCTATACGGCTAGACTCAGATACAAACCTCATCTAAATTGGGTAATTGGTTCTCATGTTATAAGCATTTCATACTACTGGTCACCTCTCTGGTAATTTAGCGTGATGCTTAGTAGCCCTAAAATTGCGGAAATAAATCGAGCTATACGGAGGTACAATTATCAGCTAAGTATCTGCTTGGCTCCCTGGACTCGATACAGCGTCGTGCCGTGTGTCTCGTCGACGATCCCAAGGTATCCCTAAATTTAGAGACCCTTCAACTTCGAAGGGATGTAGGTTCTCTCGCTGTATTCTATCGTCTTTACCATGGAGAGTGCCCTTCGGAGCTGCACAACGCTGTCCCTCCGTCCCATTTCTACCACCGCACAACGCGGAACAGGCAGGGTATGCACCCATTCACTGTCGACATTCCCAAAATAAGATCCCACCGATCCTCTATATATTTTTTCTATAGGGTCGGTAATCTATGGAATCGACTCCATACGGATATATTTCCCCCAAAGTCCCCCGGGGTCGTTCAAACATGGGGTGAAGGAGCACCTGGCCGGCCGGAATGGTTTTCGTATCCCCCGTTGAAAGTTCGGAATACCGCGCTTGGCTTAGTACTAATCTAAGAAACAAAAAATAAGAAACCGTTCAACTGAACCGTTATCTTACTTAAAAGCCCAAACTAATGTGTGTAGCTAGGACACGGCTAATTGCTAAGTTAGCATACCGCGCGGGTTGGTAGAAATAATACAAACAATTTACGTAAAAAACCTCATACTAATCCGTGCACCACACGACCACGGAGCGATGATCTCTGCAACCGCGTCTATCGTTAGCAATCGCGGGAAGCCGACTGGCAAAGAATATAATACACTGTGTCCGACTGGCGAGGGGCGCGGGCAGAGTTACCGATCGCTCCCCGATTCCCCGAATCACGGGAAATTTGAGGTATTGCGGGGAAAATGGTGGGGGAATGCAAGCGTTGGGAAATTTGCGGGGGATTGGCCAATCCCTGGAGGATTTAGATTTTTGGCCACATGACCTTTTTTTCTTTGCTCATTCGAGAAATATTACGAACATTGAAGCAATCGGGGCAACTTTGGATTTCATCTTCTCCCGAAAGTTGTTCGGACGGCCGTCGACTGCACGACCTTTTATTTTGCTCATTCGAATTTAAAATTTCGTTCCTATTCCGGATTTTTACGGAATTCCGGGAATCCTAAGAACGTTTTTGGGCAATTGTGGTTATCGGCAACACTGGTAGCCGCTTCGCGCGCTTTCGCGTACCTTCGGCTCTTCTCGGCAATACTCGGTCCTCGTCGGGTGACCGCCGCCGTCTCGGCCCTCGCCGCGCTATCATTTCGTTTTCGCTCCGCGCCCTCTGACTATTTTTCTTTTTGCTCGGCTCCTAAGGGTCGTTACGTGATGTTCAATAGCCTAAAGCCTTCCTTAAGAATTAGGCTATCGAATGTAAAAATATGTTTTCAAACCTGACTGGTAGTTCCAGAGATTAGGGCGTTCAAACAAAAAAACAAAAAAACAAACAAACAAACTCTTCAGCTTTATTATATTAGTATAGATAAAAAAAACCTTTGTTATGCCACGTCATCTTCATATGAGGATAGTAATTCGATTTTTTTAAAGTAACAGAAAAATCTTTGGTCTCGGCATTGAACTAAAACTATACTGCTACAGAAAACAATGAGCAGACCTAGTTTGAGATACTGAAATAGACTTTGATGACGACTGCAATTAGGATGATATCTCAATCATTGTAGACAAAATGGCTGTGTAGGTGTCATACTCTAAATCAGCGCCATGTAGTATTGAAAACCGGCCAAGTGCGAGTCGGACTCGCACACGACGGGTTCCGTACCATAAACACCAAAAAATCACGTTTTTACTATGGGGCCCCCGTTAATTTTTATTATTTTTTTATTTTACCTATTTGTTGTTATAGCGGCAAAATAAATACATAATCTGTGAAAATTTTAGCTGCCTTCCTATTACGGTTCATGAGATACAGCCCTGTGACAGACGAACGTACGGACAGCGGAGGCTTAGTAATAGGGTTCCGTTTTCACCCTTTGGGTGCGGAACCCTAAAAAGGGAGAGCACTACGTCGGTTAGAAAATGATAGAGAAATTCGTTTCCTCACGTTTTTGTCCGGATAACTTAGCAGTCAGAGCAGTGGACGTGTATTCTTAACGATGCAGGTTCACTTGCAATGCACTTGCACTAATTTTTTTCTGATTTTCAAAAACCTGATTATATAAAATATTCTTATATTTCTCCATCCCTGAACGAACACAGATGCACTGTCCATTTAAGGGATGATTTTTCAATAGTCATATAAACAGCCAGATAACTATTCGCCGGATTTATTTACGCTTCTGCTTATCCGTCCAAAATAACAAGTCCATATGTTTATTAGTAAAATTATAGTCAGATAATTTCATTTCATTTCATTTCATTTATTTATTCAACTTCTGGTAGTAAAACTACACTAAGTCATGTCACAATTTGATTGATCCGCGGATTCGATCAACCAGTGAAGAAGAACCCGCAAAGAAACTTCACTGGTCTATAAATTATGTTTTTTTTTTGGTCTTTTTTTTTTCGTCCACATAAATGATATAACACAATTATGATTTCATACCTAAATGCTACTGCCAAACTTACATTGGTAGAACGGTCTGGAGCAAAGAACTAAGGACTACGAGGAAACAACAAACCACAATGTGAAAAGTCTTAATTGATAAATAAATTACTTAACTTAATTGTGGATATAATTCTCCGGCAATGACTATCCGTCTTTTGACAGATGTAAATTTGTGTCATCAGTCGGATAAGTACTATCTGAGGATTAAAAAATCGGCCCTAGTACAATTTGGTCTTCAGATGATTATTTTCTTTTTCTTATAAATTTCCCCAAAACAACATCTATTTTTAATTTTTCAAAGTAATGGTTGATTCGCCCCTACAGAAAAGCAATTAGCCAAGCATCAATACGAAATAAGAGCCCTCGTGATGAGCACAAAGGGAAGTTTGCTGCGAATTCAGTGGGAGAGCGTTTCCGTTCGAATGAAAATTAAAGCAGCACTCACAATGGCGGGGCGAAGTTCGGAAGGCGATATTTCACACTCAACGGGCCATTTAGAGAGAACTATCTACTTATCGAGCCGTTACATAGGCGATTACCACCGCAACATTTGCACAGCTGATTTCGCACTCATCTAAGGGCGCAAACATACGTGAGCTAAGGCTCACTAATCTTTGCATTGAGAGCAATCATAATTGGTTGCGCTTAATATTTTTACAATTATATAATGTTTACTAATACATTTTAATTATAACTACGGTACCCAGCCATGCTCGGGATAGTGTGAAAAATTTTTTTTTATGCAAAGAATCACGTTCACTCAAAGCCGCAATTTTAGCGGCTCGTAGCCTAGTGGCGCGGGGACTGCCCTAGCGTACCAGAGGTCTGGGTTCAATTCCGACATGCACCACTTTATTTTTCTTTCCGAGTTCGATAAGTGCATTTCGTCACGAATGCGAGCTGCTCCATGGTTCGGAATCCATGTAAAACTGAAGGTCCCTTTCCCCTACTGGGTGGTAGGGTTTAAGCCCGCCCGGGTTGATACCATCGCATTGGATGAAAATATTGTCGAAGCGGCAATGAAGAATTGTCTGTGTTTTCCATCCAGTTCAATGTAGCCGTGCTTATAAAGGAAAGGCATGGCACCTAATTCCTTCGGGAATGTGGTGTATTAAGCTAATATCATAACGGTAGTTGTGTGGTATTAGACATCCATGTCAAGTCGCATAACAAAAAAGTCCAACCGTTTCCCCATCGCTCCGGAAAATTAAGAAAAACCAACAAATACACTTTCGCATAAAGTTGAGAAAAGCACAGCAAGCTGACGTAGGAATCCCATGATGCATTAAAGTATGATGCATATATAAACAAGCGGAGCAGCGCATCTACTCAGGGAAGCGAAGATGAAAATCCTCTCGTGAGGAGTTGTCAAACTCAATGTGAAAAAAGTGTATATATTTCTTCTGAATTGAGCTTGACAGCGTCCAAAACGAGAACTTTTCGTGTTCGCTTCCCTGAGTAGACCTGCAGAACGCGTTTCTAAGTCGTATGCAAGGGGCACGGAGACTTGCTTTCCATGCCAGGGGTCATGGGTTAACTCCCCGTTCCGTTTCTTCACCGTCTTCTTTCTCTTTCTGTACCCGAAGTCTCAGTTGTCACCTAAATTGGCGTTTACGGCAAACCGATCGATTGGCGTTTTAAAATGTATGGAGAAATTGAAGAGCGCGCGCAGTGGGCGTTAAGCGAACTACCATTTGCGAGTCCGAATTTGATTTGACAGCTTACTCAACGTTGCCGTAAATACGTCGACGTTGCCGTTTACGTCGACTCCGCGTTTTCATACACATCGGAAGTCCGATTTTGACTTTGACAGCTTGAAGAAGTAAAACCACAGAATATCCGGTAAAAACTTGTATGGAGTTTGACGTTTTTACGGAACTTCGAAGTTACGTAAACGCCAATTTAGGTGAGAACTGAGACTACCGGCTCTGAGTTCCATAAGTGCATTTCGTTACTGATACGAGCAGTGCTATGGTTCGTTTTACACATATAACTATAGGTCCCTTTCCCTGCTACGCGATAGAGTCGATCCTCGTTCGGAGTTAGTAACATTGCATTGGATGAAAATATCTTCGAAAAGGCAATGAAAAATTGTTCGTATTTTCCAATGTAGCGATACTTATAAACGCAAGGTTCTAGTAAAGCACTTCACTCCTTTGAGAATTCGGTGGTTGTAAACCATCTATTTCCAGATATATAAAAAAGTCAATTGGAAAAAAGAAAAGGTTATTGATACTCATTGCAGGATATTATTATTCTCTACTCACAAAATACAGTAACATTTTATAAATTTTAATTTTTTTTTCAAACTCATTTTTTTAAATTTTTTCGCTTGAGAACCAGATGTTAATCTGAAATAATTAAGACAATTAATGTTCAATATAATTGTATTATTCACTTCAACTACAGGACAACGACACAAAATTGTCTTAATCAGATCCAATTTAATTACATGTATTGACAATATATTTTAAATTTAAACCAAGTTGCATAGACGGTCTCATGAATTTGCGACCGAATGTAACGTACCTTTTACACATAAATCAGGCTTTGGAATTCGCCTATTCGGGAAGAACACTGCTGTGTGTTCGCTGTATAATTTTGCATACGATTTTATGCACTGCTGATTCGTTGTTAGAATATTATCATACATAATTAGAGACAGTTTTGGTGGTCAAATCAATACCTTGCTGTTGAAATGTTTCACTTATTACTTTAATTTAATAAAAACAAACATAATCATGGGTGCCGTCTTTAACTATCTGGCTATTGGCAACTGGGCCCCTACTACGAACCCTATCGAGTAGGCGCTATCGAGGAGACGATATCGCCTGTCAAAAAGTATTGTATGCATTTGACAGATGGTATCGACAGCGCTGCATGGAGGTGAGGAAATCCTCCATGCAGCGCTGACGAAAGCCCTGGTTGACTATTTGTCAACCTTATTTCGCCCAATATAGAGTAGTGAGCACCCCTTAAAAGAAACTGGTGGATTTCCTCAAGAAATTGTCCGTAAGCATTCTTTTACATATGTTATAAGTTCTTTTGTTGGTCAGCTCAGCAGGTCTATTCCTGGCATTCAGTAATCAGGAATCCTGAGTCTAGAAAACCGCTTTAGTAGCGGTTTTCCAAAGCAATTTTCTTGACGAAAATATTCCGGAGCATAGTTTAATCAATCAAGGTTTTCTGTAGAGAACTCGCTTTGAAAATGGCTATAAAAGCGGTTTTCTAGACTCAGGATTCCTGATTCCTGATTACGGAATGCCAGGAATAGACCTGCAGTACTGCGACGCCTTGCGGTTCGAGAAGCTGGGTGAAGCAACTCATAGCGCGGTTGTGTTCTAGATAGGTAACCGTTTTCGACTGTTCAAGCTGACCGTGATTCTGATTGCACGTTGGCACACTTCCTTCCTTTTCGGCCCGGGTTGTTACCGTCACATTGAATGAACGATGGTCAAAGCGGCAATGAAAATTGTCTCCACGCAGGCTAATATAATAACGATCGGGCTGATATTATCTACCCATGTCCAGTTACAAAACAAAATTTAATGCGATTATTAAACTCTTAGCTAGAAAGACGGTAAAGGGTATAGAACCCGCGTCTCCCGGTTGGCAAGCGCGACCCCAACCGCTCGGCCACTCTTCAGAAGTTTCATGGTGGACTTTCAATATGTTGTTTACTGTTTTCGTACCGCTTCAGCTCGTCCAACGTTTCATATAGTCAATACATCAACTGGCAACCTGGCAGGGTGCCAGAGAACGCTCCTGTTGTTGCAATACGTTGATATTTGATACCACCGACGCGTAATGTATGATAGGTGTTCCGATATCTGTTACGCGTAGCTTATTTATGAATATCTGAGTTGCTTAATTAATTTGCTTTCAATTTAAATGTCGTTAGTAAGTATGTAAATACGAGTACATGAGGCGCTCATTGTACCTCCGCACTGCGCTATTTCACTGGAAACGAATAATCAGTGAATCTAACTGTAATTCCAATAATAACTACCGTCTTGCAACGTTAAAATAGAGTCACCTAAGTAAATCGGTTACTCTGCTTAGGTAAAAACAGTTAGCCTTAAACATTAAATGTTACTGTATCTATTAGTTCTTTTTTAACTGTGTACAATTACTGTTTTCTCTCACTGTTTCCCTAACTGTGTCTTAACTGTTTCGAGCTTTAGTAATGTCTTATATTCAGTACTTACGTCTTATATTCAGTGAAAAGGTACTGTGCAATCTGTTCAAATTCCTGTACCTCTTGAAATTAGACAGTTGCACGCCTAATTTGTCGACGTAACGTTTGGTCAGTTACAGTTAACTGTTACAAAATCATCTGATCTGCCACACGTGTTATTTTTACCAAGTGGTACTATTTAGTCGGCTAAAATTACTATTTAATATTAACTGTTTTGATTCATTTATAAATGATACGAAGGTATGACCGTAATAAATAATGATTAATGAGATATAATTTAACATTAATGACTGAATTTTAACTGTGCTAAAACAATAAACAGTTGCACATCATTATTTTTCAGTGTTGATCAGTCCACTGTAAAACTAATTTTAGATAACCTAATACTAAATAACCTAATATTAAATAAATTAAAAATAAATATAATATTTTGAAAACTAGCAGGCGATCTGAAGTTAAGGTGGCCCAACCCGCTCATCTCCCCATACAAACGGGGAAAGAACATCACGCCCCTATTTATTATCAGAGATCCCAAATTTCGCTCAAAGAGCTTTATTTGATCGAACTAGATGTCTGATGACCGTTGGCATTGTACAATTGTGTTTGGGTTCTAAGTTATAAGGCCTGAAAGTTCGAATATTTCGCGCGTTTTATACAATAACTTTGGTGGTTTATTACGCATTTATAAAGTAAGAAAATCTTAAAAAGATTAGTCATCAGACATAGCTTATTTAATTAAGATTTATAATTTATTTGGTTTTTTTTAGATTTTTTACTACAGCGGTCGTGGTTTACTTTTAGCTATAAGTCGTTTTGAAATCAAAATGTTCGTAACCAAATCATACACTATGCACATTATCTTTTTTGTGGACATGTTGTATCTTCCTCATCACGGAGCCTGTCTGTTTCTTTGAAACAGAGAAGTTCCCAGAGCGCAACAGCACGGTTTTGTACAGTGCCCGAGAATGAGTTAGTCCCGCCGGGTCGGGCCACCTTAATGCAGAATGTTGAAGCAGACCTATTTTATTCATATTCATGCTCGTAAAAAAAATGCTATCTAAGGCACCATGGCCCCCTGGCACACTAGGAAAGGTCAACACATTCATGTGTGTGTGTGCAAATACTTTTCACTCTTTCTCAATGTACAATTTTATCCTTTACTAACTTACATTTACGCTAATGTAAAGTACGTAACGAATCATTTGTTTATTGTTAAGATAATGAAGAGGTATGTCGATGTAGGCACGGTACGAGAATTTAAAGTACTTTATGAAATTACTAGCAGCCCGTCCCGGCTTTGCACGGGCATAATATCATTTAAAAAAATATTATTTTGACACAATGATGCACAAATAAACCCTTTTTACGTAGAGTTCCTACATTGAAATATTTGAAATAAAAAAAACTTCGATATTATTATTAGATATTAGAGAGCTCCGATAATAAACGCGTCCGATCACTGCTAAATTCAAAATGCTATAGGGAGAACCGCGGCCTCAGACGCATTATTTATAGGCACGCTCCCGCCGACCCGGCCGGCCGGTACCGCCGCAAACGCTACGTCCTGCAATTTTTTAATCTGTAATATCTTCGAATATATTCATTCAAATCATATGCTGTAGAGGGCCATATAGATCTATATTAAATCAACAATGTATTTAAGGTATTTAATTGTATAAGGATGAATGCTGTATTGGTTAAAATCGCTTCGAAAATTAGCCATTATTTATCAGTCAGTCAGTCAGTCAGCGTGTTTGCGTCCACTGCTGGACATACGCCTCTCCAATCCTTCTCCAGTCCTCCCGGCCCTCAGCGGTACGGAACCACTGCTTTCCGCCGACGCACTTGATGTCGTCTTCCCACCTGGCGGGTGGTCTTCCCACACTTCGTTTGCCCGTTTGTGTACACATTATTTGTCGTAAAAAGTAAATGACAAAAAAATGTTATTGTGGGATATCCATAAGAGATAGACATATACCATCCTGTAGACTTTTTTAATGTGTACAATACTTAATATATTATTTTGATAAATCTCGTAGGGTTCAGCCTGCGTTTGCAATGTAAGCGGAAAAAAATATTTTTTTACGACATTACATTGGATACCTCAAAAATAACAATATTTCTCCACTATTTAATGGATGTTATTACACATATAAACCTTCCTCTTCAATCACTCTATCGATTAAAAAAACCGCATCAGAATCCGTTGCGTAGTTTTAAAGATTTAAGCATACATGGGGATATAGCGATATAGGGACAGAGAAATCGACTTTGTTTTATACTATGTAGTGATAGTGATGATGATGGCACGCATGTAAGAAGACTGTTTATATCCTTCGATGAAACGGCTCATGAAATAGAAGCTAGAAACATTGGACAGCAAACGTCAAACTTGTGGATGGAAAACTTCGCACTTGTAGAAAGTGTACTCTCATGGGTATTTTAGAGAAATTTAACTCCACATAAAATGTTACATTGAAAGCGGAGGCACTGTCTAGCTAGAATATAGACCCGGTTTGAGAGCGAGGCGAGTCCATCGGTTTCTCATAATGAGGTAAGTATGGTGGTTGCATTTCTTGTTGCCGGTATGACAAGAAACTTCTTTTCATAGTAGTATGTGCGAAGACTTGCCTTGCATGCCAGAGGGCATGGATTCAAATTCCCGCTCAGTTCTTGCACCACTTTATTTCTCTTTATGAGCATTTCGTCACAAATGCGACCTCTTCCCCATGGTTCGGAATCTAGGTGATCAGGGTTCCGTTTGGCACCCTTTGGGTACGGAACCCTAAAAAGCGGCAGCGTAGACGTATCCAGCTCATTTCCAATGCTGTGGTCGTACGTCTCAGTCGATATAATTCAACGACTACCTTTATTTAGCCTGTTGCCTCAACCTTTTCCCTATTGCGTGTTCCTCTTGGGGCGAGGGCAGGAGGGGGAGATTCACCACAAGTCCCAACCCCCCTTTCGAAGCCAGTCTTGATTAATTTTGATTCAGCGCACTTAAACAGAGAGCGAAGGTAAATATTGGATTTCAATTTCGTTCTGCTGCCCGAATCGGTATAACTTCGTTGTTATAGATATTTAATTTGATAATTCCAATTTATTCCGGATCGCTTTCATTATTTTGAAGTGGAAAGTTTTATTTCCGGACAGAAATGCTTTGTATGTGGAAAACGTGTCCTTGGTAGATAGTGCGTACATTGATCGTTATCATGCATTTTTTAGGGTTCTGAACGCCACGGAAATCCTATTACTAAGGTTCCGCTGCCCGTCCGTCCGTTTTTTTTTCAAAACTTTTTATTTATTTAAACGTTAACTTCCATAAAACACCGGCCAAGTTCGAGTCGGACACGCACTCGAAGGATTCCGTACGATAGTACAAGAGTTGAATAAAAAAAATCCCGTTTTTTGTATGGGACCCCCCTTAATTATTTTTTTTGTAATTTTACCTATTTGTTGTTATAGCGGCAAAATAAAAACACACTCTGTGACAATTTCAGCTGCCTACCTATTACGGTTCATGAGATACAGCCCTGTGACGGACGGACGGACGGACAGTGGAGGCTTAGCCTCTACTGTCCGTCCGTCCGTTCGTCAATAGGGTCCGACGGTTGGCACCCTTTGTGTACGGAACCCTAAAACAGATTTATTTCGAATACTCGTTGACAGCTTTGCACCAACTATAAGACCGTACCGCTATGAGGTAACCTCTGTTACTTTAAATCGAAGAAAACTTTCAAAATCTGTTGAAAATATTTACTAAGCGTTAGCGATCAATACTAGAGTCAGTTTACTTAACTTACGGGCTTATAATATAGTTTCGGAGATCGTGGCTTTTGAAACAGCTAAGAACCTGCTGCGATGCGCCCCGAGGGCACCAAACTTTTGGAACTTGAGCTCCGCTAAAGGAGCAGTTTGACGCCGTCCTCTTAAGGACTTAAGTAATGGTTTAAAGATCCTGACGACCGGTATTTTCTAAAAGTATTCAATCAATTTTACAACGCTTTCGAAATACTTTTAACATTTTTTTTTTTTATTTTAAGTTATCCAAAATTCATATTTTTAATTTCCTTTCGAAGGTTGTAACACATTTATGCGTGACTGTATATTTTTGAAATTTAAATTAAATGCGTCAGATAGAAGGCAGTATTATGATCTTGATGATTTGCAACCAAATCATAGTAAATTACATTATTGTTCTTATTAGGTTTTTAGCTATAGTACAGATCTAGTATTCATATGAAAAATACAATAATATGTAGCCTGAGTGCACTTGTATAGAAGATGACGAAATAGGTAGACGCTTTTCGAGATTTGCTTGTCGGCTTAAGTCATCCTTCCTGTATATTCATAAAGTAGTTATTTTTACAGTTTTTTTCATGGGCGAGTCTACATAGATATCACATTCCTTGAAACATACAAATATTAATTGCTGTGTCTGTGTAAGAATTAAGACCATTTGCCCATGCTGTGCCCGGGACGCAATCTTAATAGATTATTTTTCCGAGATTGCATAATTACTATATTCATTATCCGCTTGACGATCCGCCGATATCCTTTGTTGCAGTTCCACCGAACATAATCGACGAGGGCACGTCGAGCGACCTGACGGCGCGAGAGGGATCCGACGCGACGCTGCGGTGCCGCGCCGCCGGCCGGCCCGAGCCGCGCATCCTGTGGCGGCGCGAGGACGGCGCGCACATCCTGCTGCGCAACGAGAGCGGGGAGCCGAGCAAAGGTACAGTCCACTACAGGAGACTAAACTCGCTACAGGGGATGGAACGGAGGAGCCGAGCAAGGCCCTAGTACGTGTAGTAATAATATCCAAACAAAGGTAAAGTACATTCAGTATATGTAAACATAATCGAGGAGGGCACGTCGAGCTACCTGACGGCGCGAGAGGGATCCGTCGCGACGCTGCGGTGCCGCGCCGCCGGCCGGCCCGAGCCGCGCATCCTGTGGCGGCGCGAGGACGGCGCGCACATCCTGCTGCGCAACGAGAGCGGGGAGCCGAGCAAAGGTACAGTCCACTACAGGAGACTAAACTCGCTACAGGGGATGGAACGGAGGAGCCGAGCAAGGCCCTAGTACGTGTAGTAATAATATCCAAACAAAGGTAAAGTACATTCAGTATATGTAAACATAATCGAGGAGGGCACGTCGAGCTACCTGACGGCGCGAGAGGGATCCGTCGCGACGCTGCGGTGCCGCGCCGCCGGCCGGCCCGAGCCGCGCATCCTGTGGCGGCGCGAGGACGGCGCGCACATCCTGCTGCGCAACGAGAGCGAGAAGCCGAGCAAAGGTACAGTCCACTACAGGAGACTAAACTCGCTACAGGGGATGGAACGGAGGAGCCGAGCAAGGCCCTAGTACGTGTAGTAATAATAGCCAAACAAAGGTAGAGTACATTCAGTATATGTAAACATAATCGACGAGGGCACGTCGAGCTACCTGACGGCGCGAGAGGGATCCGTCGCGACGCTGCGGTGCCGCGCCGCCGGCCGGCCCGAGCCGTTCATCCTGTGGCGGCGCGAGGACGGCGCGCACATCCTGCTGCGCAACGAGAGCGAGAAGCCGAGCAAAGGTACAGTGCACTACACTAGACTTAACTGGCTATAGGGGATGGGAGAACCGAGGAGCTGAGCGAGGGCTCATTCCACAAAGAATGCGGGCCCAAAAAACGCCCAGCAAAGGTACCGACCATGTGATTATTTCTAAACATTTTTGTATATGTGCTATTATTACTTTCTTACTTACTTTTGAAAATGGTTTTTCTGTCTTTGCATCATTTTGAACTTATTCGTTACTTAAAAATATGTCACCAACGCTAACGTTGATAACTTTACTCAACATTCAATTAAAAAAAATACATTGAATGAATCGGAAAATACAAAAAGACAGCACTGCTCTATTACGATTCCAATGAACTGCGTTCAATATCAATGGCCCAATAGAATAATCTAACGCTTATTTTGGTAAAGGAAACTGTTTCGATTCTGCACAAATAAGCAAATGGGTAAAGATCCCTATGAATAATATATTTTGTCGGCGCCGAAATCCACGCGGCGGAAAGTCGGATCATCCAATTTCGACATCCAAATGGACCGCTACAAAAACACATTTTAGTTGAACGATAATAGGAAAATGCCTCGCAGCGAAATCACTTATCAATAATTCTTCGGACGCATGCGATATGTGGTTAGAGCTCTATTTATATTGGAATGGAGATATTTTACAATTCTTCAAGCACCATATACAAGTTATGGTTATAAAATTAATGATTGTCCAAGATATAAAGAATGGCGGGGTGAATTTTATAATTCTGTATAGTAACCCAATATTTGATTTGTAGTTGTATCGCATTATTTAAGAAACATTAAAAGTTCGATAGTGACCGGTAAAGACCCCGGCGCGAGCGATTACTTCCCTTCCCAAGCGCCAACGGCTGCGCAGAGACAAAACTTGGACTATACTTTTCTATAATACATACATTTCGGCTAAATTTATTGAGACTAAGTTATGCAATACGTTAGTTATATATACGAAACCTAGTGCAGAAATTACTTTGAAAAGTAATCAATCTTGTTAGTTATTACATACATCTGTCCTCCTAGTGTGCGTGTGACTGATCTCTGGTTTCGTAACAATAAGAAAAAAAACCGATTTAACCCATATTTAACTGAATATATTAAAAAAAGCAGTTTTTCGTTGTGTCAGGTACATAAAACTACCTTGAGGAAACAGATCATTCAGCGATTTGAAAGTGTTCAAATGCATAGTATTCTTAAGCTCCAGCCTGGTCACCGTACAAGATCGTATGATTCGTTTGCTTGGAATATATAGCTAGTGGTAATATTTCGCCCATGGGGTAACCAACGGTCACATGCACAACAACATTAATAAAAACATTTCAACATTTCGAATTTGGCAGAGCCTAGTGATACATGACACACCTTTACGATTCGCTATAGATCAATACAGTGCGCCCCTCGTGCTGTCCATTTTCACTTGTCCATCGGCATAAGAATAAAAATAAATTGGCTTTTCCGCTCCCAGCACTTTTCACAAGCAATCGCGTTACCGAGTCTGCCGGCAAAGATCCCGGTAAACTTTTGATAGGCACAAACGTACCCACACCGACGCAACACCGACGAACTTGCACATTCGTGCTCGTATTGAATGTTGAACGAGTTTTTCTTGGGGAACTAACTCTGAAAATGTGTAAGAATGACTCCTGAGACCCCTATATGGTGTGACATTTAAAGGAGTGACATAATTGGCCAAAGGGAAACTATTTTAACGCAAAGAAACTTTCACTTTGGCAAAATAACTTACAACAAAGGTGGTATTAAAAATGTATCCTGCAACATTTTTGTATATTTTTATGTTTTTTTTTTCTTTTTTATGATATTTAGAGTAGCCCAAAGAAAATATAATATATATTTTTGTGTTTTCAATTACGACCATTCAAGACTTGGCACTTTTTATCCTAATATTTTGAATCTTTAAAGCAATAATTTGAGTTTTGTTAACTAGGTTTTCTGTTGTTTACAGTCAGAAAATTAATTATATTTTATGTGAAATCATAATTCTACCATAAAACTACGGAAGATTTTTTTTTCCAAGCAGATGCATTTTTAAACTTTTATAGAAGACACAACATTTCTGAAAATATTAAAGTAGAGATACGGCTGATGAGAGAGCCTTTAAAATTCTTGAAATTTTTTTAATGAACTTTTATATGCTCAAATTACGTATCAGTGAATCTAATTGTAATTCCGATAATTACAACCGTCTGGCAACGTTAAAATAGAGCCAACTAAGTAAATCGGTTACACTGAGGGAAAACGGTTAGTCTTAGTAATGTTACTGTATCTTTTAATTGTTTTTCTAACTGTGTACAATAACTGTTTTGTCTTCCTGTTTCCCGAACTGTGTGAAAGCTGTTTCTATCTTTAGAATGTTTTCCATTCTTTCTTACGTGTTATATTCAGGGAAAAGGTACTGTCCAATCTGTTAAAATTACTGTACCTCTTGAAACTGGAGAGTTGCATTCATTATAATTTGTAGTCACATTTAAAAACACTTTCAATTGAACATAAAAGTAATCGATTTGACAAAAACATTTGTCTATTAGAATGCTAAGCTAAGCTATTAGAATGGGATATAATCACGAATATAACCTACACCATTGGGAAGCAACATTACCTTTTGCAAGTATTAAGGCGAATTAGACACTAAGACACGATTCCTCGAATCGCATTTGCTGCAGTTGTAACCGCTGTTTTTAAACGTGCAGGGTATTAACAGAGGTATGGGCCAAAAGCTAACTACGTACTCCTTAGCATATTTGGAGCAAAAAATGTATATGATTTTTTGTTGTACGACTTAAACATTGAGAACAAATATATTTTAAGTCGTAGAACAAAAAGTTATTCGCCGTTTTTTTCTCCAAATATGCCAAGGAATGCGTGGTTATCATTTGGACCATACCTCCCGCTAACACCCTGCATGAATAAAATAAAATCAACATTTTACATTCGTTTTAGGCGAATCGAGCTCTTTTTCATACAAAAATATAGAATACGACTGTTCAATTTTCACCAGCATTGCAACCATTTTTAGTTCAGTATCCAAAAAATCTGTATTATGTTTTATATCTGTGATAGCTGAGATTCTCGGTTTCACTCAGTTAAATTTTGTATTGTACATATACCTCAGCGGGCATGTTATAATGCGTGCTGCGTCTTTAAATTAAAAAAAATGTAAAACTATAACATAAAAGCATACAAATGACCGCATAAATACAAAATCAAATTGGATCAAGCCGTTTAGAACTTGTTTTGTGTGTACGAAAAAAACATGTTTTTTGTATAATCCAAAGGTCGCGGGTTCGAATCCTGCTTCCCACGAATGTTATAACCAAAAATGTTTTTTTATTATTTTCAAAATCTGATTACAACGCTTCCATGTAGATGTCGTTGGATAGTCTCAAATTATTGATGTAACGTTAATGTTCTATCCATTTAATTTATAAAATAACATACACACATTCACGCTCCACCGACATGCAAGTCATCTTTAATGTAAAGATTTCGCGCGTGGTATTCATGCGCCCTAACTGGATGAGACGTGACTGAAGTTAAGCATAATTGCGAATAATTCTCCACATAAATTTCAATCCCTCAAAATGCTTCGAGCCGCGATATTGTTGCGGGCGCGGGGTGTGGCAATAAACACTTTTGATTTGCTATTCCAATTCAACCATCGTCTGAGAAATTCTCTTACAAGACGTGTACACGTTATGCCCGTACGCCTGGCCAAGCAACTTTCTTGGTTTAAAAAAAATTTTGACTTGTTTTTTAATAACATATTATATTCATTTTCTCTAACACTATTAAACTTTATCTAACCTGATGGCTTAGTATGCACGGTGTGCAGTTTCAGGTACATTATAATGTTTTGTTTGTTAATTGACATTTTTTAAAAACTTTATTACTACTAAAACATATTTCACGAATTATTAAGTAAATTTAAGTAAATATATATTTTGAATGTAAACTTGATTTTTGTTTATATTAAAAGAACAATTCTACCATGATTTTAGTGTACGATTAAAAATAAAAAGTATAGGCTGGGGTTGATTTTTTTTAAAGAATGTTATGTCACACATTAAATGATTAATTGATTGGTTTTATTTTATTTATTTCAATAACAAACCAAAAAGTATTCATGGGTGCCATACCGTACCCTAGCACCCGATATTCGATCTCAGCCGTCGACTTATGTAAACCTCATTTTGACCAATTATATTTTTAGTCACACATAACGGCGAACCGATTGCTATAATTTTTGTATTTGTATATGTATTAATTGAACATAAATAAATCTTGCTGGCCGTGCACATGTTATAATACATGCGTCGGCCTCGGTGGCCCAGTGGCGCGACACTTCGGCGATCGCTCTCCGAAGTTAAGCAACGCTGGGTCCGGTCTGGTCTTGGATGGGTGACCATTCGACCGTTGAGAGAGGCTGGCCGTGGTTCGGATTCCACGTTAAGCTGTAGGTCCCCTTCCTTACTTACTAGGTGGTAGGGTTTATCCCGCCCGGGTTGGTACCATCGCATTGGATGAACGATGGTCGAAGCGGCAATGAAAATTGTCCGTGTTTTCCATCCAGTTCAATGTAGCCGTGCAATATAAGGAAGGTCCTGGCATGGCACCTAGTTCCCATGTGGTGTGTTGGGCTAATACCATGAACAGAACTTGTGGTATTAGCCATCCATGTCCAGTCACATAAAAAAAAAAAATGAAAATGAAATAATTGCATCACATTTACTAGTCTACATAAAGTAATTAAAAATTACACTTATTACCATTTTTGAAAATTGCTAAAAATTTAAATTATACTTGAACAAAAAAAAAAATTAAAATCAAATAAATATTTTAAAAAGAGTATTATCATTAGAAAACTTAAATATGGCTAACTCACATGTAATATTTATTATTATAATAATTATATATTAGTCTTAATTGCAATCAGAGTCATTGAAAAAATCTTTTAAATTATAAAATTGTATTATAAGTTTTTAATTCATATAGTGCTTCTTACATTTTATGCTAACTTGATTCATAATAAGCATATATTTTCATCCATAATAATGTTTTAAATATTTATTTTCGTGAATTTCTATTTATATTTATTTTGATCGGAAAACATATCTTTAACCTTGAAAATTACATTTTGAGAAAGAAAATATTTCCTCCCTATACAATTTTGTGTAGAGATATTCTATAACTAAGAAACCCCCATACTCGCGCAAATTTTCATAATCTGTCATAGGTACCTATAGTCATAATCATTAAGGTTATTTAAGTATAAATTATGTACATATGATGATGTAAGTAACTATACTTTTTCATACCAAGCATATACGCCGTTAATTCAAAGGAATGTGACATGTATATATATTGCAAGGCTGGACTTATGGGATTTTATTAAGTTTACCTAGGACCGGCTCTAGCGTCCGATATCAAATACGATTTTGGTGACGACGGCAATATCTTTGAATTTTCAATTTTTGCAGTCAAGTTCGGTAACGCAGGTATAGCGTTATATAAATTCAAGTAGGTATAATCTTAAATAATGTGTTAGTAGAAGGCAATGATTACGGGATTAGGGACTGTTGGAACCTTTGCAGTATAATGTGCAGGAATAACCTTTGCAGTATATTCGTAAAGTAGTTATTTTTACAGGGATCTTACTTTAATTAATATGTCCTTGCTTCACGGTCGATTATACATACATACATGTCACATTCCTATGATGAATTACATTAAATATCGTACCGCATACATTCACTGTCGCGATAATGCCTCAGCCGAGTGACTTTCCGGAGCACTGAGGGTGTGTCGCGCGGCACGGTGGGCCTGCCACGCCGACGCGCCTCTAAAGCCCGATTCACACGTCTTCGTTGAGATTTACAGCGGCCATTAGCGACGTGCGGGAACTCGGCAGTAATTAATGTAGCCGAAAATCAATCCCTCCGGGGGCGTGAGTCTAGACTCGGTGCAAACGTCCCCCGCTGCGCAGTAAGCCGTAGCGCCGAAAGCGAAACTTGATTGAACTTATCCGATTATCTTTTTGTGTCCAATATTTTTGCTTGAGAAGTATCATTTTTGTTGGATGTCTTAAACCTTTTATCTCAAGCAACCGGTATCAATGATTTCAGAATCATTTAAAATATTAAATGAACAATTAAAAAATATTATGATTTAAATCAATAATTAATTTAACAAGCTAATAATTACTTTTTTTATATTATAAGCGAGTGTTATTGATTGATACATATTGCACGGCCCCGCAAGGACAGAGTAAGACATCACTATAAGAACCTCTAAAAATTTATTCATTGCTTAGCCTCCACAGCATACTTGTAAACCATGGGTCGTTCTTGACGCCTATTACGACATGCACGGTAAGAAGGCCAGTAGGCTTAGTTGTATTCGTTTTGTGCCGGAACCTACACATTTCTGCTGACTCCGTTACGAATTGATATTTTTATAATGTGTTTGACTTTTCACAGCCACTTTCTATCATAAGCTGACTAGCTGACTCACCTGCTATTACATACTTTTCATTATAGTATGGAAAAGTATGTATTCAATGAAGAAAGTACAAAACTGGACTCTACTAAGAAAATCAATCGGGGACACTGCAGTTGTACAAAAAAGACACGCATGCTCAGTATAAAAACTAAAATATTTAAAAACACTTATCTGACTTCAATCACTAAGAGGACCTATATTCTTTCATAAAATATATGAAAGGACCACCTCTGAAATATTTCCTACTCATGAGAAAAATAATTAGTCAAATCGGTTGACATTTTGCGGAGATATCGAGCAACATACATCCAAAAAAAAACATGCAGACGAATTGAGAACCTCCTCCTTTTTTGAAGGCGGGTAAAAATGGTGCGCAAGACACGGTATTATCTCACGAAAACCTGCATTGTTCATTCACGCCGCGAAAGCTGCAAAGCCCGCTCCGAAATCCGCACGGAACCCTTCACCTGAGCGCCCGAGTCCCGGCCGGCCATATTCTAGCAAATGCACCCGCCCGTTGTCTACGGGCGCCGCGCGGTGCATACGCAACCAGCGCCGTGCAAGTACAATGGAGGTGCACGAGCGCCGGTGTGCAGCCACTCGCGTGCATGTGCATCGCTCGTGCAACAGCTGCACTGAGAAAGATTAGGGTGCATAAGGCTTCGCCTGGTTCCTCGGTAGATAACCGATTTCAGAGCGGCTATACTACGGCGACTATATTGCTTCTATACTTTTCAACCGACCTTTAAATTCGACCTTCAATTTGTTTTTTTATGATTTTTTATTATTTGTGTTTTTACGTTGATCGATATCTCCGCAAACTGTCAACAGATTTCAATGATTATTTTTCTCATTAGTAGTGTATATCTCAAGTGCAATTGTTTGAAAGAATACCATTATTAACGGTGGAAAATACTAAAAAGAGTGAATACATAACGGTTTTCAAACACATTGAACAGATTCCAAGTACCCTGGAGTAGAAGGCGGTACAAAAGCACACCTAATAAAAAAAAAAACATTCCCACACATTGAGAACCTCCTCCTTTTTTTTGAAGTCGGTTAAAACGGTTCGATGGACCCCTTCCGTAATGTTGGTTCAATGTTTTTTAAAACTGTAATTTTTCAAGCAAATCGCTGTTTTCAACGAATGTGATATGTATGGACCGTGAGGCAAAGACAAATAAAATAGGAAGGAACTTGTAAAAATAACTACTTTATGAATATACGAGTATGCACTGTAAGGCCGGACTTGAACCAACAACTGGAGGAGGGGCTGTAGAATAATTCCAAACTGGAAAGGGGTTAGAGAGGGTGGAGGGATTGTTTACACAAAGCCTTGAATTTTAAAATGAATATATTATTTTAAATTCATTTCGAAATTCTAGGCATTTCGAAGTTTAATGGTAGCTTTACAATTTAAGAATGAAGCGAATTACTAACATTATCATGTAACTAAAGATTTTTTTAACAACATGTCAAATGCCAATAAAATATTTTTGGGACCAAGCAGTAGATTAGGAGGTCGCGACACAAATGTTAACGATAACGTAAATGGCTTTTTTTTTATGTGACCGGACATGGATAGCTAATACCACACGTTCTGTCATGGTATTAGCCCAACACACCACATGGGAACTAGGTGCCATGCCAGGACCTTCCTTATATTGCACGGCTACATTGAACTGGATGGAAAACACGGACAATTTTCATTGCCGCTTCGACCATCGTTCATCCAATGCGATGGTACCAACCCGGGCGGGATAAACCCTACCACCTAGTAAGTAAAGAAGGGGACCTACAGCTTAACGTGGAATCCGAACCACGACCAGCCTCTCTCAACGGTCGAATGGTCACCCATCCAAGACCAGACCGGAACCAGCGTTGCTTAACTTCGGAGAGCGATCACCGAAGTGTCGCGCCACTGGGCCACTGAGGCTGACTTAAACTAGGTTCACGTGATAAAGATCACCGCTCTGAAGTTAAATGTGTCGGTCTGCCTGCGCCAAGTGGTTGCGTTACCTAGATAAGGCGCCTGAGAAAGTAGTTACCGTGACAAAAAAATATGATATGGTAAATGGCTGCAAATAACTAAGCATGAAAGTACATACTTGCTTAGTAATACCAAAACTGAACAAATGTTTGGTTGCATTTCGTAGTTATAGGCGATATAGGTTAACAGATATAACTTTCAGTTCATACATACATACCTTCACGAGCAAAACAGCAAAACATACCATTAGCGGGTATTGCGTCTATTAATTTCGCCACCGGCTGTATAACCATAATTTGAAATAGTTTTCCTGGTTCGGGTCCTGCCTTACAGTATATTCGTAAAGTAGTTCTTTTTACTGGGTTCTTTCTTTAATTGATGTATCATTGCTTCCCAGTCAATTATTCATACATACATATCACATCCATGTCAGAAATAATAGTAATAAAACTAAACGTGCACATGTAACACAATTTTTATTATTTTCTTCTTGTTGCCACTGGAGTAGAGCATCACTCCAAGGTCCTTGCTTGTGGTGACGCTTGGTTCGGGTCACCTCTTCCCCTAAAATATGGTTGAGAGAGGCGACGGCTGGACCCGGCGTGATACTCGTGAACGGGTGCTGCTTGTGGGGACTGGCCTGCTCCAATTGGCAACATGTTAGACGACGGACATGACTTTGCAGAATAAACCGATATTTGTCATGAACTGTTGCATACAGCGTGAATGGTAGATTTTTGTGAATTAATATTAATTTAATGTATTGACATAAACGGGTACCACCAATAACCAATAACCTTAGATGAAAAAGAATGGATACGGTACCTCCATACTGACGATAGTTTAAAAGCGTTCCTATTTTTAAAAAAACTCACACACCTATACTTTTACATGCACACCAAACTCTAATACGTAAAGGGTAATAGAGCAGGACCAAGGTATAAGGAAATGCATCATGCGAAAAAGTGACAAATAGATTCATCTAATCGCGGAAGAATGAAATGAGACAACAATTTCCTTAAATTGAATTAGTTATAGCATGAGAAAAAGGGATGGTGACATTTGTGACGTCTGGTCGTAGATATAGTGCAAAATTAATCCTAATCCATCATGACACATCAACGATGCGCACATGCTAAGCCCTTTGACCAGAATGGTGCGTCAAAACTAAATGAAAAATGAAAGTGAAAACGGCAGGGTTGCCAAAAATGATCACAAAAATAAATAACAATATATTGTATTGTACATTAAAATATTAAGGTTCCTATTTAGTGAAAGTGGTTAGAACAAGTAGTACCATGATTGTATAGTAATAGACAAGGCATCAAATAATCTTTTCGCGAATTTGCAAGCGGGAAAATGAAAAAAATATTAATGGAATCATTCTTTAAACCATCGTTTTTCTGAGTAAAAATCATCGATATTAAGGATAAATTAATAAAGTCGAATATACACAATTTGTAAATATTTAAATCATAAAATAAAATAAACACAAAGAGGGAATCATTAATGTATTGCAAGTATGGGTCAAACATTGCAAAACAAATAATATTGATTATTCTTGAATTGTCCATGTTTGCATTTTATGCATTTAAAAATTTCGTTCAATGCGTTTTAGAGGCTAAAAAATAGTCCAAATAATAGTCAGTACAGTGTTATGTAAAACCTGTTGATGATTATTGCCGTTCGCCGTAAATGTGTGATGGTGTTTTGATAAACCCCTAAGTTCTTTCTTTTTACATTTTTTTTAATTTCCTTCAAATAGGTTTTATAACGGTAAATAGGTATTTCGCTTTTGTCTTTTTGTCGCGGCTTTAATCCCCGGATTGGTTTTATGTACATGATACAGTTTTACATTTACATATTTTTCGATAATAGCCCTAAGAAGATGGAGTCTATGATTAAATGTAGCAGGTTGAAGAAATGAATACTCATTCAATGACAAAAGGACATTTGAGCCAAGAAACGACTTGAGAATTTTAATCTTTATGGAAACGAGCTGTCTGTCATATGTAAAATTTTGACCATTTTCAAGGATGTACCTTTCTATCACAGCCTCAGAACTAAGACATAATACAAACATCCTAAACGACATTATAAAAAATAATAAACAGTACGTAAACTATTGTTTACAGACAGGTTGGCCCATAAATTAAAAGTATGTCAGCGGGCCATGGAGAGGAGTATGCTGGGAACGACGAGATGGATGAAAATAAGGAACGAAGAAATTAGAAAAAAAAACAGGAGTAAAAGATGTAATAGAGACGGCGAAAAGGTTAAAATGGGAATGGGCGGGACATCTAATGAGAAGAACCGATGAAAGATGGAGCAAAGTTACCACGCACTGGATACCTCGTGATGGTTCAAGAAGAGTGGGACGACCACTGATGCGATGGAGCGACGAACTGCGCGCAGCCTGCCCACAGTGGTGGCGGGTAGCGCGAGACCGGCAGCAGTGGCGAGACAAAGTGAATATCGTGCTCAGTGTCGTTTAGTTTAGGTACCTGTCCGAGTGTTATAGTAAAAACTTCTAGGAAATTAAGTGAAAAGTGAAAAGTTTATTTGTTAATATGAAGTGAGAGCATAAAGAGTGAGTGAATGGTTAAGACAAAAATATTTATATATAAATAGACTTAGAAACAGAAACATTTTCACGTATAATACGAATCTTTTAGAATTAAGATAGCATGAAAATATAGAAACTGATGAGGAAAAAAAAAAAAGAAAAAAAAATGGAAAAAAAGCGAATAAGGAGAAAAGAGGCTAAAAAAATATATATATAAAAAAAACAGGCTAAAAAAAAATAAAAAATAAAAATAAAAAATAAAGACAAAAAAAAAGGACAAAAAAAAACACAGAGAGAATGTATTGCGTTTATATTTGATTTCTGTATTGTGTATATGTATAACTGTGTGCTTAATATTAATATTGTAAATTGTTTTCGGGACTCACCATGATTACCTTTTTGTACAATATTGTTTAATGTGAATCTATAGCAATAGTTAAAGTCATGTGTCAGTCAGTGTAACTGATATCAAATGATACTACAAGTATCTACTCCCAGGTAGGGTTGGTCACCCAGGGAGGAAAATGACCACAACCTCAAAACCTCTAAGGTTGAGAGAGGCCTAAGCCCTGCAGTGGGTGGCACTAGAGCTATATAAGATAACTTTAGGTCAAAAAAATAATAATAATAAATAAATAAATAAATAAAATTGTAATATGTGTGCTAAAAAGGCTTAAATAATAAATAATAATAATAATAAACTATTGTTTTGTGGCAGCCCTACTTGTTTTTAAAATAAAATTTGGTTCAATATATAATACTGAAATGAAAACAAAAATAAAAATCGAACTGACAATTCAAGTTTGCTTGTGCCAACCATGTTTGCGCCTTTACAACACATAAAAGGTTTCAGGTCAACTAAACTAAAAATATACTGAATATGCTTGTACTTATACATGGAATGTGATTCCATTGCTCTTGTTGTGCTTATTAGTGTTATTTCGACATTTGTCAACCACACAAGACATTTTTAAGGCATTTTGTTGATATTTTGAAATCTTGCCCAACTGACGCGCATGGATTGACGTTTGACACCGACTAAGAGCATATGAGCTGACTGAGCGTATTTTTGACGGACCGTCAAAAATGTTCAGTCCCCTATCCATTCCTTTTTCATCTAAGCCAATAACCCGTAATTCTGTAAGCAGTGGCAAACAAATTTGTTGAAAAAAATCAGCGAAGTTTCTTGCCAGTTCTTATTCGCCGTGAATGCTGAACTGGCTAATGATAAAATATGACAAATCCGAGTCCAGTGTGCTGCCTGTTGATGATGAATAAACAATAAACAATTCCTTGGAATAAGCGACGTACCGGCTTAGTACGAACAAGTATATTTACTTGTCCGTACTTTTTACGGCACCGTGAAATGCGATACATTCGATTGTGATTGCACTTACTAGCAACACACAATGTGCACGCAACCGTACAATGCGATGCTTGCCGGCGGCGGGCGATCGCTTTGTCCGCGGAATGCTGTTGTGGAGGCGTCGCCACTACAGTCGAGGAGCGCCTCTCGAGTCAGCTCTGTGAGTGCCCTCTGCCGGAGGAGACTTGGCAATCGGGTTCGCTGTGATACGTCGACTGTTGCCGCCGAGTGAGCCGTACCATGCCAACTGGTAAATTTTTGTTCACTTGGCAGAATAACACTTTTGACATTTAGCATGGTACGAAATGCATCTAAACGTCAGATTTAATCATTCCATTCCCCTGGTGATTTGTATTACCATGGTAACACCCTAGTTTGATCAGGAATTCGCTCACTCCTAATATTTTCCAGTTTTTACAATACCAACCCCAACACCTGTTGCAGTGCGGGACTATTTTTAATTTCTTGCGTATTTGCTTGCACGAACGATAACGCCCTTTGGGCTGTTTAACAGCTACATGGCTACCATACAGAACAATGGAACAGCTCGCATCCGTGACGAAATGAACGTATCCAAATCAGAAGATGAAGAAACGGGGCATAGATCAAACCCATGGAAGGCAAGTCCCCGCGCCCCTAACTAACGAGCTATGATACGAACACAAGAAATACCATGCCAGTATTACCAATATAAAATACCTCGGTAAAATACGTTCTATGGCCGGAGCGGCAGTGAGAATTGTCCACGTTTTTTTCTACACAAGTCGATATAGCCAAACAGGCCTATTTGGCTAATATCATGACGTTGGGTGTAGTATTAACAATTAATGTCCAGTTACTCAAAAACATTACATTCAATTTATTCTGGAGATGCGAATTAGTAAAATTCTTAGTAAAATTAGAGGTGGCGCGTAATTGCTGGCGGTGTCAGCACAGCTCCCCCTCGGTCGCGAACCTGGCGGAAGTTCAGGCTACTATTAACTAATTTTAGGGGGAGTTCACGCGGTGCGAGTTGGAATTCCCAGGGATCGGCGGGATGTTCCTTCCAATAGTGCTGACGCCGGACAGTTTTGTTGAAGTGAATTAAGTTAAAGCAATCGAAGCTCTCGAGGGCAGACAATGTAAGTACTTATAGGGTCACCTGGATAGTTCCCAGCTATAATTGGACCCATACACTGTCGTGGTTATCGAGCTCCAGCCTTTTTTAAATTGATCTTTTAAATAACACGCTCGTGAAGGTTTTACCTTTAACCGGGCTTTTGCTAGACCTGAGTGGAGCCGATAACTCTGCATATATAAAAGTATTATTCAATTCCTCTTTTTAAAACGTTTCATTGAATCCAGCTACCTTGCGCCCAGAATCACCCAGCTTCGTCCCACCTCAAGTCGACGTAGCACTCGCGTCTGCAGCGAGCGGCTGCAACGCTGGCGCGACGCCCGCGAGCAACCCAAACAATTAGAGGTGGCCCGTAATTGCTGGCGGCGTCAGCACCGCTCCCCCTCGGTGGCGAACCTGAAGGAAGTTCAGGCTACTATTGACTAATTTCAGGGGGAGTTCGCGCGGTGCGAGTTGGAATTTCCAGGGCTCGGCGGGATGTTCCTCCAAATAGTGCCGACGCCGAACAGTTTTGTTGAAGTGAATTAAATTAAGGCGATCGATGCTCTCGCGGGCAGACAATGTAATTAATTTGAGACTCCGAGCCGGTCTCTCACAATCTATTAAGGTGGCCGTTCCCGACGGGGCTAACTCATTCGCGGGCACAGCACAAAATCGTTCTGCTGCGCTCTGGCACTGTCTCTGTTTTAAATAAAAACACCGGATAAGTGCGAATCGGACTCGCACGCGAAGGGTTCCGTACCATCGTACATGATTTATCACAAAAAATCACGTTATTTTTACGGGGTTACCCTTTCATTTTTATTATTTTTAAATTTTACCTATTTCTTGTTAAAGCGGCCAAATGACCACTCTGTGATAATTTTAGCTGCCTACCTATTACGGGTTATGAGATACAGCCCTGTGACAGACGGACGGACGGACGGAGGGACGGACAGCGGAGGCTTAGTAATAAGGTTCTGTGGGCACCGTTTGGGTACGGAACCCTAAAAATACAGTCTACGTGATGAGGAGGATGCAACACGTCTACAAAGCAATCAATACGCTTTGTGTTTGATTTGGTTAGATTTACAAAAAATATAATTACAAAACGACTTAATACTAAAAGTAAATCGCGGACACTATAATCAAAAATAAAAAAAGCGAAATTGATATTGAATCTTCATTGAACACGCTGTATTCATGTCCCAAAGTCGAGGATCAATTCAACCTTTTTATGAAGTGTAAATGGAACAAGAACTCCCGCAATGCCTTCCGTAATTGCAAACCTCGATGCTGATAGGTTAAACTTATTTTTTGCAATGTATTATGCGCTAACCGAGCCATGGTCAGCTGATTGTATACACTTGAAATTTGTTCGAATAGCATCGTTTGAATTTTTTTTTAAAACAATGGGGCTGACATGAGGCAATGCCTTATTGTCCCCAAAAGGACAAGAGAAGAAAAAAAGTTAAGGCGCAGTACTGTCGATGTGTCGGATGGCTTTATTCTTTAGGTCTTTAAGTTTGTTTGTAATTGCGTGTAAAAGTGACAGGAAGAATTAAAAAAAAATAAAAAGCGCATTGCATTTCTTTTAGTAAAAGTGGCTCTGCAGTGTCACATCTTTGTCGACTTAGCGTATACATTTTCTTCTGATATCTTTGAAAATTTCCTAAAGAGTGAACAAAGATCAAAGCCAATGGAAAACTGACGACAATAGTGCAGCCTGTCGGCCATTTTCCAAAAGCGCTTACAGAAAAAACTCTCAACACCACGTCCGAGGCCCTAACCTAGTTAACCCGGTGGATCGGTTGCCCAGGCTAGGGGCGCCGCCGCGCGATAATGGCGGCTTCGTCGGCGAATACCGCCCGCAAGTGGGTAGTTGGAAAATAAAATCGCCGCTGTTAACAACGGGAGTTTGCATGCTAACGGCGCGGCTGGAGCGGGTAGACATCGGAGTCCTGGCGTATACTCGGGGGAAATATCGGCTGAAAGCAGAGCGGCTTAGGATTTAGTTGGAGCCAGTTTATCTCTTTTAGGGTTTCGTGGGCGTAACTGAGAATCCTGGCAGTTTCCTGTACAGGTGGCGGCAGCTAACTAGAATCCAACACCCAATTGCCACATCTGCGGAGATGTGGAATTTAGGGGTGCTGATTTTTGTGCATTTTGTTTTCCAGGGTTCAAGTTATTTTCCGGGGCCTACCTATACTCTAGCTTATAGTTTATCACATCTATTATAATCCTAATAATTCATGCATCATTTGATATTCAAAGTGATAATCTTAAGAGGATCGAACTCCTGCCTGTTTCCTTAGTCAAATTGAAAAAAAATTGTCTGAAATTTTGTAAATTAAATAAATCAACTGTGAGCAAAATTTTTTGACTTTAAAAGCTTAAAACTTGACTTTGGATGTGCAATATTTTAGAAATTTATTTCTTAATTTGACTGAGGAAACATGCACAAGCCATTGTATGGAACTCGATCACCTCATTGTCCTCTTAACTATACCGAGTGATGTTAATTACTTAACTATACCGTCGAAATAAAGCGTTTAATCTGATCAACTTTCTTCGAAATAAGAAAATTACATACTCAATTTATATCCCTGACATTTTAAAATGAAGTTTCGTTTCAAAATGTAATGTTAATCTTTGCTTTTATGTTCAAATGTCAATAGTGAGTCTCAACCATAGATAAAAACCGGCCAAGTGCGAGTCGGACTCGCACATGAAGGGTTCCGTACCATCGTAGAAGATTTAACACAAGAAAAGACGTTTTTTGTATGGGTATTGTTTATTTATACCTATTACAGTTTAAGAGATACATCTGTGACATACAGACGGACGGACGGTCGGAAGGATGGACAGATGGACTGACGGACGGACAGCGGAGGCTTAGTAGTAGGGTTCCGTTTTCACTCTTTGGTTATGGAACTCTAAAATGAAAGGAGATATGGCATCGATCGCATCTTCTATGGGTCCCGATGTGTGAAATTTTCAAAACTACCAATCCAACTTAAACGCACATGGCACATGGCACATAGTCGCAGAAGTATTGGAGGGTTTATGTATGTGGGAACTGACTTCACGAACGCTAGTTTAGAGCACATCGTGCTGCTGCTGTGGTGATGTTTCGACTGTGTAGCATTCGATGATAAGGTCATTTTGACCATATAGCGCATGCGCAATATCGGCCGCATGCCACTCCCCCTCCTGCCTTCAGTAGTCTCAACATTCAGAAGACCTATAATATGTAGCTTGTCTGGTGACCCAGAACCAGCTTCATAGCCCCTACTGTAAGGCTTCAGCGATTCCAGCGGCTAGTTTGCACTGAGATTATAGGCTGCATTCGCTCAACGCCTACTGCTTCCTCAGCGCTGATGCTGGGATTGTCAAATTACAAACAAGAGGTGGCAATCTCAGTGTGAATTACTGAGTCAGTGGTGGAATACCGTGGTGGTATAGGCCGACATGCTTAGATGAAAAAGGAATGGATAGGGGACTAAACAAATTTTACGGTCCGTCAAAAGTAAGCTCAGTCAGCCGATATGCTCTCGTGTCAGACGTCAGTGATGAATTTAGTTGGGCGAGATTTCAAAGTATCAACAAAATGTCGTCTTGTGTTGTTGAAAAATATGGAAATAACGCCATAAAGGACAACAAGAGCAATGGAATCACATTCCACGTATAAGTGCAAGCATATTCAGTATATTTTTAGTTTAGTTGACCTGAAACCTTTTATGTGTTGTAAAGGCGCAAACAGGGTTGGCACAAGCAAATTTAAATTGTCAGTTCGATTTTTATTTTTGTTTTCATTTCAGTATTATATATTGAACTAAATTTTATTTTAAAAACAAGTAGAGCTGCCAAAAAACAATAGTCTACGTACTGTTTATTATTTTTTATAATGTCGTTTAGGATGTTTGTATAATATGTCTTAGTTCTGAGGCTGTGATAAAAAGGTACATCCTTGAAAATAGTCAAAATTTTACATGTGACAGACAGCTCGTTTCCATAAAGATTAAAATTCTCAAGTCGTTTCTTGGCTCAAATGTCCTTTTGTCATTGAATGAGTATTCATTCCTTCAATCTGCTACATTTAATCATAGACTCCATCTTCTTAGGGCTATTTTCGAAAAATATGTTAATGTAAAACTTTATCATATACATAAAACCAATCCGGGGATTAAAGCCGCCACAAAAGGACAAAAGCATAATAAACTGAACCTATTTGAAGGAAATAAAAAAAAAAAAAGAAAGAACTTAGTGGTTTACCATCACACATTTACGGCGAACGGCAATAATCAACAACAGGTTTTACATAACACTGTACTGACTATTATTTTGACTATTTTTTAGCATCTAAAACGCATTGAACGAAATTTTTAAATGCATAAAATGCAAACATGGACAATTCAAGAATAATCAATATTATTTGTTTTGCAATGTTTGACCCATACTTGCAATACATTAATGATTCCCTCTTTGTGTTTATTTTATTTTATGATTTCAATATTTACAAATTGTGTATATTCGACTTTATTAATTTATCATAAATATCGATGATTTTTACTCAGAATAACGATGGTTTAATGAATGATTCCATTAATATTTTTTTCATTTTCCCGCTTGCAAATTCGCGAAAAGATTATTTGATGCCTTGTTAACTATACAATCATGGTACTACTTGTTCTGACCACTATCACTAAATAGGAACCTTAATATTTTAATGCACAATACAATATATTGTTATTTATTTTCGTGATCATTTTTGGCAACCCTGCCGTTTTCACTTTCATTTTTCATTTAGTTTTGACGCGCCATTCTGCTCAAAGGGCTTAGGATGCGCGCATCGTTGATGTGTCATGATGGATTAGGATGAATTTTGCACTATATCTACGACCAGATGTCACAAATGTCACCATCCCTTTTTCTCACGCTATAACTAATTCAATTTAAGGAAATTGTTGTCTCATTTCATTTTTCCGCGATTAGATGAATCTATTTGTCACTTTTTCGCATGATGCATTTCCTTATACCTTTGTCCTGCTCTTTTACCCTTTACGTATTAGAGTTTGGTGTGCATGTAGAAGTATGGGTGTGTGAGTTTTTAAAAAAATAGGAACGCTTTTGAACTATCATCAGTATGGAGGTACCGTATCCATTCTTTTTCATCTAAGCCGACATGCCACCATCCTACTAGATGTCATCAAATAGTGCCTAATAGTAGAGGATGCGACAGAATAGGTATTTTTTTTATAGACATTTTTATGTTTAGTCATACCTAAAATTATTGTTTCGTGCCAGGTTCATGTATCATTCATCGGACAGTATGTAGGTCTCGTTTCACTACGTGACAGTGCGAATCCGACTCGCACACATATTTTTTTAATAATTCCTATTTTTTTTTTAAAATATCAAAGTTTAAAAAGACTCTCGCCAGGTACACAATTCAGAATGCCACTAGTGTATTTATATTTAAAAAAAATTAAAGTAGTACATCATGGTTATGAGTTCAATTATAAATCAAACAAAAACGTGCGTAGCTCCAAGTAAATTAATTGAATGTGCAAAATATCAGAAAAATATTCCTTAATTTGACTGAGGAAACACGCAAGATCAATTGTAAGAAAGTTGAACACCTCATAATACCCTTAGGGCCGATGTTTCAATCCTCAGATAGTACTAATCGGACTGATAGAACAAATTCATATTGGTCAAATACGGATAGTCATTGCCGGAGAATTTTATCTTCTATCACAATTATATTGCTATAATTTTGTTAATAAACGCATCGACTCACTATATCGGATGGATAAGCAGAAGTGTAAATAAATTCGTCGAATAATTAGCTAGTTAGTTTGGCTGTTTATCTGACTATTGAAAAATCAGCCCTTAAGGTGGCCCATCCCGCTCAACTCCCCATACAAACGGGGAAAGAAGATCACGCACATATTTCTGGTCAGAGATCCCAAATTTTGCTCAAAATAGCTTTATTTGATCGAACAAAATGTCTGATGACCGTTGGCATTGTAAAATTCTGTTTGATTTCTAAGTTATAAGGTCCGAAAGTTCGAGTTTTTCGCGCGTTTTATACAATAACTTTGGAGGTGGATTACGCAATGATAAAGTAAAACATCTTAAAAAGATTAGTCATCACACAAAGCTTATTTAATCAAGATTTATAATCTATTTGGTTTTTGTTAGATTTTTGAATTAGGCGGTCGTCGTTTTGTTTTAGCTATAAGCCGTTTCGTAATTAAAATTTTCGTAAATCTTACCAAATCATACACTATGCACATTGTCTTTTTTGTGGACATGTTGCATCTTCCTCATCATGGAGCTTGTCTTATTCTTTGAAACAGAGAAGATCCCAGAGCGCAACAGCACGGTTTTGTACCTTACCCGCGAATGAGCTAGTCCCGCCTGGAAGGGCCACCTTAAAGAAAGAACACGCTACTCTTGAACATTTATTGTAAACATTGTGGCATACAGTTTTCGGTTCTCTTCTAAATAGCAATATATCGCTGACTGTACAACCGAGCACTCGGCACATAGAGCGTCCTAACCGAGCATCAGTTGACCCAGCCACTTATCCAGGATAACGTGCCCTTAGAAATGGCCGCCAACCGCGATAGCTGAGGTAAAGACACTGTGAATAGAGGGCGCGCCGAGCGCCTTTATGCGGCCACACACGGCGGCGCCTAAGTGAGCTTGAAAACCTTTACGAGGCTCTTTTGGCTGGTTTGCTTGGCATTTTCTCGAGGTTTCCCGAGGTGGGAGGTAATATTTCAGCTCGTTGCTTGTGAGTTCTTCGCGTTCATTAGAGTTCTGAATTATCATTCGTTCTTTATAATTTTACTAGCAGCCCGTCCCGGCTTTGCACGGGCATAATAATAATAATAATAAAGCCATTTTATTCCTTAATTTATGTTAATACATGTTTGAAAATTAAAACTAGAAAAAACTGAACTAAAAATTAAGGACCCCTCTTCGGGTAAAGACCTACTCCATTGATTTTAATTCTCCTTTCTCTTTCGCTACATGTTTCGTCCCCCTTTTTTATTTTTATTTTATTCGACGACCCATCTTTCTTCAGGACGAATTTGTTGTGACGGGCATAATATCATTTAAAAAAATATGATTTTGACACAATGATACACAAATAAACCCTTTTTACGTAGAGTTCCTACATTGAAATATTTGAAATAAAAAAAACTTAGATATTATTATTACATGATTATTAGATATTAGAGAAATAATAAATTCAAAGTGCTATGGGCAGAACCGCGGCCTCCGACGCACTATTTATAGGCACGCTCCCGCCGCCCCGGCCGGCCGGTACCGCCGCAAACGCTACGTCCCGCAATTTTTTAATCTGTAATATCTTCTAAAATATTAATTTAAATCATATACTGCAATGGGCTATATAGATTTATATTAAATCAACAATGTTTTTAAGGTATTTAATTGGATAAGGAATAATGCTGTATGGGTTAAAATCGTTTCGAAAATTAGCCATTATTTGTCGTAAAAAGTAAATGACAAAAAAATTTTATTATGGGATATCCATAAGAGATAGACATATACCATCGCGGAGTTTTCTGTAGACCTTTTCAATATATACAATACTTAGTACGTTATTTTGATAAATCTTGTAGGGTTCAGCCTGCGTTTGCAATGTAAGTGGATTTTTTTTTATTTTTTACGACATAACATTGGAGACCTCAAAAATAACAGTATTTCTCCGCTATTTAATGGATGTTATTGTACATATAAACCTTAGTCTTCAATCACTCTATCTATTAAAAAAAACCGCATCAAAATCCGTTGCGTAGTTTTAAAGATTTAAGCATACATAGGGATATAGGGGCATAGGGATATAGGGACAGAGAAAGCGACTTTGTTTTATACTATGTAGTGATGTACTTAATGAATACGGCATTACCGTTATCTCCTGTTACCGACGAATGTTACGACCAAAAAAATTTTTCAGATTATTTTCGAAATCAGATTACAATGCTTCAAATGTAGATGTCGCTGAAACTCATTCGTTCTTTTTCCACACCATTTTTTTTGTGAATTAAAAATGCAATATGTAATATATTGCAATTTTGCATGCATTTATTTCGAAACGAATAATTTGGGTGCAAAATAAAATTGCTTGTACATTTTACCGTAGAGCGGATCGAAGCTCCGGGGCGCGGGGACTTGCTTGCGATTCAATCATGGATTTGATCCCCACTCCGTTCATGCAATATTTTCTTAGTTTTTTTAAGTTGGATGAGAGCATTTCTAGATGTTCCATGGTTAGAAATTCAATATAATCTTTCAGAAATACATGTTATCTTCCTCTACGAGAAAGAACGGTTAAGCCCACCCGGGCAGGTACCATCGTATTGAATCTAAAGATGATCGAAGCGGCAATTAAGCTCTGTACGTGTTTTAGCCATCCATGTCCAGTTACATAAAATGTTTTTTAATATCGATTCTTAAAACTTTTCCAACATTCATAGACTCATGGATTAAAATTGGGATTCAGGGGGAAAATAACTCGAGGGAGAAAATGACAATATTTCTTTATTTGTATCTAGCTGAGGTACTCGACTCCGCTCGGGTCAATGTCGGGCTGAATTATTTCCTGGATATTATGAGTTCCCCGTACGAAGTAGCTTCCCCTTTTTAACACCCATCAAGTTAAATTTTTGCCACAAAGAGCACCCTGTTTTCTTCTTCAAGTTCCAGAATATCTCCATACCGAAATTATTAAAAATTGGTTAGCATTTATATTATTACTAAGGATTACTATTTCCATACGTTTCTATGTTCATTGATACCATGGATATACTCCATGCTACCATTATCGCAAGATAGTAACTAATCGTAATATTTCATTTATTCATAGCTCACTATAATATCGCCAAGAAAATTCCTCGCTGAGACGTGATGAAACTTCAGGTGCGCGAAGAGATTTTCATAACAAAACCCTTCATGTAGCTCGCGTGCCTTTCGCTCCTCCGACTTTCACGGACGGAATCCTAGAGATGAGAAAAATCTAGATTTTTTTAGTAATAAAGCATTCCTTGATTCGATGTTAAAGGAAATTGATGAGGAATCAAACATTTCTAAGCGGTTGTCAATGCTAACTTACTTTCTACTTACTAACTAACAGATAAATGCATATCTTTGATAATATTCCTTATTAGTCTGCAGATCAGTCATGTCTTCAGTTCTAATGATAACTATTAACCCTAATATCCAAATCCATGGGACTCGTATACTGATTCAACAGGATATTAACGAAAAGCTTCTCGAGATTCAAAAAATCCTACAATAAAGCTTACAATAAAGGCCAAAACTTCCATTAAGTTCTAAAGATTAGTCACGTACTGGCTTCTGGCTCGTCAGAAGTAACACTTTTTTTTATTTATAATATTGATTTTTACCATTTCACTCAGGCACATGTAATGTATACATATATACAAAATATATTTCTTTACACATCCGTACAAATGCACATACCACTTACACACACACAATCGTCATACCCAGCTGGTAAGTTTCTCACTGACATGGCCGCTTGCGGCTTGGGTAGTTGCCTCAATGTTGCTTACGGAGACACGACAATTTTTAGGGTGAAAAATCCAGAGGGTGAAAACGGAACCCTATTACTAAGCCTCTGCTAACCGTCCGTCCGTCCGTGCGTTCGTCCGTCCGTCCGTCCGTCCGTCTGTCACAGGGCTGTATCTCATAAACCGAAATAGGTAGGCAGCTGAAATTTTCACAGAGTGTGTATTTATTTTATAAAAACAAATAGGTAAAATAAAAAAAAATTAAAGGTGAATACATAGAGAAAACCTGTTTTTATTTGGGTTAAATCTTGTACGATGATACGGAACCCTTCGTGTGCGAGTCCAACTCCGCATTTGGCCGATTTTTACGTTTAACACACACACAGCGGAGAGGGTGGGTGTCTGAAAAACAGCGCCGCTTGTGAAGTGCCCTACCGCACTGGCAATTTTCTCGCTGAGCCTCCTAACCAATGAATAGAAAGGAAGAAGAAGTGGCATGCGGTCGATATCGCGCCTCCGCTATATGGTCAAAATGACCATATAATTGTATAGGTATCCGGCGGCGCGTCGTATGCCACACGGTCGAAACTCCGTCACCGCGCGCAAATGTGCACTAAAATTGCGTTCGTCAAGTTAGTTCCCATCCACTCAAACTCTCCAATACGTCTGCGACTATGTTTGCATGCAGCATATACGATTAAGTTGGATTGGTAGTTTTTAAAAAATGGTTTCAGCGGGTCCCATTGTAGGCGAGCTCATGCCATATCTTTTTACTCTTTACCTATGCTTCTAACCTATTCATACAACATCACTGTTTATAATCTTAATACTTTAAACATTTCTATTATTTTATTTCAATTCATAATTAGTGCCTACCTTCATTATAATTATTATCATAGTTCGAAAAACAAATTTAAGTTTAACTCATATTCTGTAGAGTAATTCATATTCTGTAATTACTTTATTGTATGTGTTTATTGTTTATTCATCATCCATAGACAGTACTCTGCACTCGGATTTGTCATATTTCATCATTAGCCAGTTCGGCAATCCTAGCGAAGAAGAACTGGCAAGAAACTCCGCTGGTTTTTTTTTCAACGTCCACTTAGTCTAAGTTTACAAAAGTATAAAGTACAGCAATTCATGTCATATGCAACAGTTCATGACAAATATCACTTTATTTGTAAAGACTATGCCCGCCATCGAACATGTTGCCAATATGCACAAGCCAGTCCCCACAAACAGCACCCGTTCACGAGCATCACGCCGGGCTCAGCAATCGACTCTGTGAACCATATTTTAGGGAAAGAGGAGACCCGAACCTAGCGTCGCCGCAAGCAAGGACCTTAAAGGGATGCACTACTCCAGTGGCAACATGAAAAAGTTGTGAAAACCTTGTACGATTTAGTTTTAATACTATTATTTCTATCATGAACTACTACAGTGACCTCTAAACAAATAGTCAAAATACAAAATACATTACTATTCTTACAGCTAAAAAAAAACTATTCTGTATATTTCTGGTGTTATCTGAATACATTAATTTTCTTTATAACTTTTAAAAACGAGCAAGAAACGCACCTGCCAGGCAACTTCACCACTGCGCCAGGATCGGTCCCCCAGCCGCCAGGACTAGGCAGGATACACAAAAGCGGGCGAGTTGCTATGCGGGCCGGGCGGCGCGGCGCAGGCGAGCCGAATACAAAACGCAGGCGGCTCCCTCACGGTAGCCTGCACGTTGTACGCAGTCAATTAGGCCTCCGGGGTAGTCGTGCAAACAACACATGCCATTATACCCGCTGTCGGTGTAGGTGTGGGCGCGACACACTGCAACCGACCCTTACTCCATGAACGTACGAATGGGAGTAGTTTGTAGTTATCGAACAATACATTGGACTTTGACCAATATGGCTTGTGGGTCAAACAAGGAAAATGGTGTGAAATCTAAAAATACAAAAGTGAAGTATGTGCTCATGTCGAAGTTTAACCAGGGCATTCATATTTAGGGGCAATTTAATTTGATTTTGAAAATAAAACTAATCAAAATTTTGTCTGGAAGTGACTTAAACTAGTTCTGCTAATTTTCAAACTGTTATCTAGGTATTACCTTTTAAGTTGTAATCTTGAATTAGATAAACATTTTAATAAATCAGTCCATACGCTCGATAACAAGCAGGTTCCAGCTGTGTGGGTTCCGGTACGTTAAAAGATTACAATTCGGCCCACTCCATTTCTTCCCATTCGTTCGACATGCAGTCGTAAGAGTCGACTAACGGATTCGTCGTTCGTGGCTCGTATTCCACGTTTAACTTTAAATCCCCTTCCTTATCCACTAGGTGGTACCTACTGCCGCTTCGACCATCGTTCATTCAATGCCATAGTACCAACCCGGGCGGGATTAACCCTACCACCTAGTAAGTAAGGAAGGGGACCTACAGTTTTACGTGGATTCCGAACCACGGCCAGCCACAACGGTTAAAAATGGTCACCCATCCAGAACCTAATCGCGCTCAGAGGTGCTTCCCCAGCTTATCGATTCGCAAGGCGTCACACACTGAGCTACCGAGGCTGACATCGACAACGTGACAGGATTGACATTTCTAAGCTGAGGTCGCTCGTGCGACACCTTCCAGGGATAAAATATTTTTTTCAAACAAGCTTTTCATGCCAATTAAGATGAATTGAACGTGCAGCTGACTGCGCGCGGCGAGACAGTTGACGCTCTCGGTTTTATAATGATGCAGTTGCAGCGTTAAACAAAATTAAATTTTGTCGTTTGGGCGTTTCTTAATTAACTACCGAGGACGTGTTAAACAAAAAGGTACGAGGATGACGAAGCGAAGCAAGTTTACACTTAGAATTGTAACCTGATAAGACTCGACGTTATTGAAATAATTATACTATTGAATTTTTTAACCAAAACATAGTGAGAATTGTTATCTTGTATTACTCGACGTATTTGAAAAAAAAAACAATTATTTTGAAAAAAGATTTTTTTTTTATTTTCCCATCTATTAATAGGATTCATATTAACTTTTAGTTTTAACTACTGTTTTATTCTTGACAGTTATATTGATGCCTTGTTATTTAATCTAAATTTAATTTTTGTGACAAATTTCCTGACAATTCTATTGATGCTATGAATTTATTATTTTATTTTATTGATAAAAATATTTTCTTTTATTTTTTGACTATTATTTTGCTACTTGCCTTGCTAGATTGTAATATTAAAGCTTCGTTACAGTTTATTTCAAAATCTAAGCTTAAGTGAGCTTCTTGCCGTGATAACCACAGATAACTTGCGTCCCAAAGAGTATACTCTAGTATAAATAAAAATAACTACATTTATTATCTAGCTGCTACATGGTTCGGAATCCATGTAAAACTGTAGGTCTCCTTCCCCTCCTAAGCCCGTCCAGGTTGGTACCATCGCATTGTATGAAAAGATGGTCGAAGCGGGAATGAAAAGTTTTCCGTGTTTTCCATCCAGTTTAATCTAGCCGTGCTCATCAAGGGAATGTCCTGGCATGGCTATGGATTAAATCTGATGTTTATTTGCATTTCTTACCATGTTAACTGTCAAACGACGTGTTATTAGACCAAGTGAAGTGAAATGAGTTGAGATGGTACGAAATTCAATCGCTCATTTGCCTGTTCACGTGCTATTCACCTGGTGATTTATTTCCCCTTGTAGGTTAATTTTGTGATCTGAATTGCGTCAAGCACTTTAAATAAATATCCGCTTCTAAAGCATTTTCGCGAATAATCAGTGTCTCATTGGCGCACGAATAAACACAATTCCGAAACGGAAACAAGATGACCAAAACAGATTTTCGACAGAGTTCGGAATGTAACCTTAGGCGGAGCGGAACATTTTAATAAGTTGCCGCACGGCCAGCCCGGGCCAGGGTGCGGCCAAAGTTCGGCGCAATTAAAGTGAACATAAAATGTGTCAATATTGGCACAGAGCTGAACGGAACCAATACACCATTTTCACTTCGACCGTCTTTCATTATATGCAGTGTTACAAGGAGTGGCGATCGAAACACAGTCGTACGGCGAAGGCGTATCTATTTACGAGTATTAGATAAATAATAATGTGAATAACATTTATATAAATTCAGTTATTATTCGATTATTACAAATTTGACAATTACAAAAGGGAACAGCTATTTTACTCCAGGAATTTTAGCCTTAAATCAGCACTTAGAAAAACATTAAATCCGAAATGCATTTTTTTTTCTCATAAACGTAGTATTTCATGTGGACGTGTGTACATTAAGTTTGCAACATTTTGGGGGGTCCGGAAGATAGAAATAAAATATGAAATATGTTTAAAAAATGATATCTCCTAAACAAATACTTAGAAATGTTATTTAAAAATGTTATATGTTAGCTAATTTTATCAGTCATAGTTAGTCAGTTTCCAATTTCAGAAAATAAAATAGAATTTTCATTATTTGCTTTGCAGATATTATGAAAATAGTACAAAAAAATATATTTACACAGTTCCGTAAATAAGAAATTGTTGCAAATTCACAGTTACATTACGCCTTAAAAGACTTAACATATACATTTTTTTAATACCGTTTCTAAATATTTGTTTAGGAGATATATATTTTTTTATAAATTTTTTTTTCTATTTTCCGGGTCCCGCTAAATGTTGCAAACTTAATGTAAGCATATGAACATGAAAATATATATTTCTGAGAAAAAAAAAACATTTCGGATTTAATGTGCTTCTCAAACCGTATCTATCCCGGTCTATTTATGGTTACCTTATTACAGGTAATTATAAAATTGTTTAGTAAATTATAAGGTTCTACTATTTGAAAATAATGTTAGCGTTAGGTAGGTACCTATTTTATAATCTACATCACTACATAGTATAAAACAAAGTCGCTTTCTCTGTCCCTATATCCCTATGTATGCTTAAATCTTTAAAACTACGCAACGGATTTTAATGCGGTTTTTTTAATAGATAGAGTGATTGAAGAGGAAGGTTTATATATATAATAACATCCATTAAATAGTGAAGAAATACTGTTATTTTTGAGGTTTCTAATTTGATGTCGAAAATAATTACATTTTTTTCCGCTTACATTGCAAACGCAGGCTGAACTTGACCAGCCCGAAATCAGTCAAAAACGACATTGACCCGAGCGGAGCCGGGTACCTCAGCTAGTATATAATATAATAAAATATCCTAAGTGTGAATGTGACAGATTATGAGAGTTCTTGTGGTTATGAGGGTGAAGGGGTGTTGGAATGTGTGTAAGAGCGTGAGTTGGGTGTGTGGGTGTGAGTTGAGTGTGGCGAGTGTGATCGAGAGGGTAGCTATTTATGTGTGTGTGAGGAATGTGTGAAGGTTGAATCTGTCTTTGTAAAATGTCTAACTTGAGTTGGTTCCCTCACGAATTCGGGACGCAAAACACTGAATGTTCGTCCTGTGAATTTCGTAGGTGTTCTTTCGTGTCGTTGGAACTCGAGAAAATCAGTAGTGCTTCCTTCCTTCCATGCTCGCTGAGAACTATCAACCCGGCTGGCAGAATGCGGAGACCCGCAATTTTTCTTGGAATCCGAACTACTTATGTACTTATCAGAAACAGAGGGAAATTAAAATAACTCGTAGATTTTTTTTTTTTTTATGTGACTGGACATGGATGGCTAATACCACAAGTTCTGTCATGGTATTAGCCCAACACACCACATGGGAACTAGGTGCCATGCCAGGACCTTCCTTATATTGCACGGCACATTGGACTGGATGGAAAACACGGACAATTTTCATTGCCGCTTCGACCATCGTTCATCCAATGCGATGGTACCAACCCGGGCGGGATAAACCCTACCACCTAGTAAGTAAGGAAGGGGACCTACAGCTTAACGTGGAATCCGAACCACGGCCAGCCTCTCTCAACGGTCGAATGGTCACCCATCGAAGACCAGACCGGACCCAGCGTTGCTTAACTTCGGAGAGCGATCGCCGAAGTGTCGCGCCACTGGGCCACCGAGGCTGACATAAAGAATAAAGATGTGCAAACATTAAAATTTTACCGTTGTTCTTCGACATATCAGGACAAGGTATTTTTATAAAATGCCACATGATATGTTTTTTAAATATTTTTAGGACATAGCTGATGTTAGTGCTAGATATTTAGTAGGTAAATGTGTTTTCGATTTACAATATATTGGTCTGCTCACAGCTAGAAAAGTTTTTGTCAAACGACCACTATATACGTGTGTCTATTTTTGTAAAAATGCCTATTTTTGAGATTGTTTTCTGTGGAGAATTTTTTTTTCTTGTGAAAAAGGACATCCATTTGTTGCGAATATACCAGATGTTGCGTCATATCAGAACGATTATTACTTTCTGAGAAATTAACGAATTACTGAGAGCAACCTTGACTCAGCTTTTCAATTTCCACGCATGGATGATTCATAATTGTAAGCCAAATATTTGTATATACTGTTAATTTATACAGATCTTTCAAATTTCAAGTCACTTTGTGTCCACTCTAGTCTACTACTCTTTCAAGTATAACAAATTCTGTGTACCACATTGGCTCAAATACCGCATGACAGAAATAGTTATATAAATTTTTAATTCGTTCCCTTTGTAGCAGAAAAACTGATGTTGAAAATTCCAATGGCTCCAAATGGAAAATTCCAATTCCTCAGGCTTGGCGATAGATTGAGTAAAATTTTAATCAGCAATCAAAAAATGCCGACTACCTAGCGACTAGGTTTTTAAAAACTATAAAAATAAATGCCTCCTTCCGTAAGTAAAATACGAAAGATTATGCATACGAGTACTTCGATCGATATTATAATAATTTGTAATAGGACTTAGATTTGAAAACATGCAACCCTAGCTCGGCGCGGTGTACGAGAATCCGGTGACACTAACAATATTGTATTGATTTACATATGTGATAACTCGACTTATTATTTCTGCAAATACGTTTGTTGGCTATTTTTCAATTTTAATTAAAAGCCAAACACTATCCAAATGTTACATCAGTAAATCTGTATGTTGTTTTTTATGTTTGTTCGTGTATTCCGGCAATTATTCGGCATTATTATATTGGTGAAACGATTGCGCTTATCTTTGTGAAACTGATAAATCATAACATTTTGTTCACTATATTGTAATGTGCAGATAAAAAAAAACTACAAATGGGATTATGAATGGAGACAGTTTTAGGTTTTAAATCATTGATTTTAACATGGGCTTAAAAATATAATATCAACGAAGCTTTTAAATGCTACACAAAGCTGGCAACCATAATAAATAATATTTGGATTATATTCAGGAGCCATAAACTGCATCTATTGAGATGTAGTAATTGTTTTTAGGGTTGCGTACCCAAAGGGTGCCAACGGAACCCTATTACTAAGCCTCCGCTGTCCGTCCCTCCACCCGTCCGTCCGTGTGTCACAGGGCTGTATCTAATGAACCGTAATAGGTTGGCTGCCGAAATGTTTACATAGTGTGTATTTATTTTGCCGCTATTACAACAAATAGGTAAAAAATAATAAAAATAAGAATTAACTAGGGGCTCCCATACAAAGAACCTGATAAGTCTTGTACGATGTGTTAAATCTTGTACGATGGTACGGAACCCTTCAAGTGCGAGTCCGACTCGCACTTGGCTGGTTTTTTTTAGCAAAAATTAGATGCGATGCAACAAAAAACTACATATAATGATACAATCATACGTTCTATTGTTCACAGTGGATGTCTTCCTGGGCAGCAGTCTGAACCTAAGCAAGGTGGACAGGAAGCAGATGGGCGCGTACCTCTGCATCGCATCCAACGATGTTCCTCCTTCCGTCAGCAAGAGGATCATGCTAAACATTAACTGTAAGTTCACACGTCAATGCTAAACATCAATGGTATGACCACATATTACTGTTAACCATCAACCGGTTAGTTTCATATCAATCCTAAACATCAACTGTAAGTTCACATATCAATGCTAAATATCAATTATAGGATGACATATCACTGCTAAACATCAACTGTAAATTTAAATAACAGTGCTAAACTTCAACTTTTAGTTTAAATATCAATTTAATACAAGTTCGCATATCAATGCTAAACATCAACTGCATTATCACATATCACTGATAAACATAAAGTGTATGATCACATATCAATGCTAAAAATCAACTGTAAGTTCACATATAATTGTTTATGTAAGGCGCGGAATATAGCGTGCATCAATGCTAACATGAACTCGGAGTTCACATATCAATGCTAAATAGTAACTTTAAGTTTGTTAACTTTTAAATGCTTTATCAATGCTTAAAATCAACTGACATCGTAAATAATAATTTTACTACTTTTTAGACAAGTAACCCGAAACTAGAAGTTTAAATATTGTTATAATTTTCGTAATTGATAATTTAAAGAAACTTTTGAATTCAGCCACATAAACAAATTTCATTTTGATTTTTAAATAAAATTACCTAAAAAATGTTGAGTAACATTCAATTCACTAATAGCAAGCAACATTGGCTTTGGCAAGAGAGATTAACTTAACTTTTAATCGAGAAGATTTTATGCGGTGCAGTATTAAATTGAAGAAAAAAATAGATTACCGGTTAAAACTTAAAATGAACCGTATAAGATTATAGGTTTAAATTTATGGTAGGCTATATTTATTTCTAAAAAATTCCAAGTATGTCTCCACATTTTTGACAAAATAAAATATATTTGAAGTGTCCACTGCTGTATGTAGGTTATTACAAAGTATGTGGGTAGGTATACAGCTTTAAACCCTGATTAAAATTCAGCCCGACATCTGTCTAGAGGTCCCAAGCGGAGTCCTTCAAGAATATGGCACTTTTGACCTCAACGCTTTTATTGAAGGCGAATTATTCGATATTTCTCAGTAATAACGAGGACAATTATTCTACCACAACGATTCCACTCACTCGTGACCCTGAAGCAAATGGAATTTCTGAGAATCTCTTCGTCATTGGAATTCCTTAGCTTTTATCTCTAAGATGGAACCGTATTACTAAAATTATGGTAGCGTTATTTCGACGGAGATATGCGTGGAAATGACGGATCGCTTCAATTTTCATTAGACTTTTTATCGCGAGAGAGGCACTTAAGAACTTAATCATAATATCCAAGATGTTATTTTGTGAGTATACATTTTATTCTTCAATACTTTACGATCTTATTGATACGTATAACTTTATTTATTTTATCCTTTCAGGAACATAAGAACGTTCAAATTTGGTATTCATTTACAATATTTTGTACGTTGGCCTTTCAGCCTTAAACTCCAAATAACTATAAAACGACTCATTTCATTTTCAGTTCATTTAGGCCTAATTATATTGTATTGTATTGTTCATTCATCATCCATAGACAGTACACTGCACTCGGATTTGTCATATTTTAGCAGTGGCCAGTTTCAGCAAAACAAAACACAGCGAAGAAGAACTGGAAAGAAACTCCGCTTTTTTTTTTTCAACGTCCACTTAGTCTAAGTTTACAAAAGTGTTTGTCAATTAATTTAACAAAAACATAGGTAAAACACTAAATTCACATGAATACACAAAATTTACAATCCATGCCGTATGCAACAGTTCATGACAAATATAATTTTATTTGCAAAATGATATTTCCACACAATCCCCTCCAACTAATATGTTGCCAATTGGAGCAGGCCAGTCCCCACAAATAGCACCCGTTCAGCATCACGCTGTGCACAGCCATTACCTCTTTCAACCATATTTTAGGGAAAGAGATAACCCGAGCCAAGCGTCACCGTAAGCAAGGACCTTTAAGCGATGCACTGCCCCAGTGGCAACACAACACTTGCACATTAGGTTTTAATACTATAAGTTTTGTCATAAACAAAAAAAACATATGGTATATCATATTTCAGTGGGCTATGTTTGTAAGAAATCTAAGTTAAAATGGTCCGTATTCGGCAAATAATATCTTGTTTAATATCTCTTACAAATGTTTGATCCCCGGTAATATCTTTGAAGATGATATATTAGATGGAGCTACAACAAACTACAGTATTTTTATTCAGCAAAACTAGGCTGAAGTCTCTACTTAAGGTGGAATACGTTCCAACTACAAAAAAAAATTACATATACTATATTTATAAAAACAAATGAAATTCTCTGACGGAAGAGCCGTGATAGCAAAGCAATAGTAGACAAGTGTGCCTTCGTAGCCAAATCAGAAACTATAAGAAATAACGAAAATCAAAAATGGCATTGGGGCCTATTTTTTATAAACGAAAACTGCATCGTTAGATTTAAAAAAAAAATCTAGCCGGTTATTGAATCCATTGAGCTTAAGAAAAATAACTCAACCTGCATTTTGCACAAGGAAATAGTGTTGCCAATAGGAAAAAATGCTGTGACGTAATATAATACGGTAAACAAGAAGGGCTTACTTCTAACGAAATAGTATTTTATTGTTTGTATCAGTTCATACTTAAACTTCATACTGCTGTTAAATATTTTAAATTAAGGTTAATGTAAAAATGTGAACCAGTTAGTTTCAGAACTGCTTTACTTTACCCTTAAATACTACTTCACATATTGTTTTCCTTTTAAGGGCCACTATTGGCTGGTAATAACAAATATTTTTAAAACATTTTTTCTCAAATTCAATGAGTGCGATGCCCGGTTTGAAAAATACATTGTAGAGGTATGAGCAGTTTTAGTTTATATAAAAATCAGCCAATTTAATTATTTGAGTGTTTTTAGCTATTTCTTATAGTTTGTGATTTGGACATGAAGGCACACATGAAAATTCACCCTGTGCTCATAGGCCGCCATCTTGGTGTCCATTATTCTAAACGGCCGTTCCATTAATTTAAAATTTCCAACTAAGTTTCGCCACCCCGATCAGCACTCGTAAACTATTGACGGCCACCAAACTAGGCCCTCGTCTCCTCTGACAATCTTGTGGTGGGCAGACTGCCAACACCACTTCTCGGATACCTCACTGGGGTTACCGTTTACTATACGTTATCGTCAAATCTATAAGTTAGTATCTGGTATCATCCTTTAGCGATAATGAAACCTTACCTCCTGGCATGGCACCTAATTCCTTCTGGAATGTGGTGTATTGGGCTAATATTATAACGGCTGTGTGGTATTAACCACCTATGTCAGGTTGTATAAATAAAAACGTCTCGCGGATAGCTCGGCCAAGCGGCTGTCGGACTCGCACACGAAGAGTTCTGTACCATCGTACAAGGTCTAACACAAAAAAAAATAGGTTTTTTTTTTATTCATATTATTACATTTTACCTAGTTTATGTTTTAGCAGCAAAATAAATATAAACTCTGTGAAAATTTAAACTGTCTACAAATTACGGTTCTTGAGATACAGCACTGTGACAGACGCACGGACGGACGAACGGAAGGATGGATGGATGGATAGACAGCGGAACCTAAGCAATAGGGTTCCATTTGGCACCCTTTAGATACGGAACTCTAAAAAGCACGCCTGCTGTAACTACCATCCCAACTTATACGTACATAAGCATAGTCGCAGACGTATTGGATGGTTTGTGTGGGTGGCGCGCGCGAAGGGCGACGTTTTTACTGTGTGGCATACTACGATATGGCTACTTTAGCCGTGCGTCTGTTTGTTTATCAGCATATAACTTAATGAACCGCTTAGAAAGCTCGTAGTGTTTATGGGTTTAAATTCTCGCTCCGATCATGGACCAATTTATATCTATTTAGATTTCGATTAATGCATTTCGTTACAAATGCAAGCTGTTGCATGGTTCTGAACCCATGAAAAACTGCAGGTCCCCTTCCCCTGCAAGGTGGCCGCCTGGCTTGGTACCACCATATCGGATGAAACTATAATTGAGGCGGCAATGATTTTTTTTTCGTGTTTACATTTAGTGTAATCGTGTTCGTAAAGGGAAGGTCCTAGCATGGCACCTAATTTCTTCGGGAATGTGGTGTATTCGGCTAATATAATAATGGTAGTTGTATGTTATTAGCCATCCACATATAAAAAACACAGAACTCAATTCAACAAACAGATATACAAAGGAACTAACTGGATTCCATACCAGAACCTTTCGTATGTTTCACGGCTACATTGAACCATGCAGATGGAAAACTCGCACCATTTTCGCTTCAATCATCGTTAATTCAATGCGATGATACCAACCCGGGCGGGATTAACCCTGCCACTTAGTAGAGAGGTACAAAATGTCTCGCGGAATTCGACCCACAAACGACGAATCTCCTCGCCGACTTATATGAGAGGCACGAAAAGAAATGCAGTGTGCCAAGCACAATTATTTCTACGTGTCGGAACCCATACACCACTTGATTAAATTATGCTCAAACTCGCGCTTAATTACCTGAGGAATGAGCAGTGGGGTTAATCATGGGAGAAGTAGGTAAAAATATCTTTCGCGAGACCTTAACGCGCGCGAATACAATCATTCTATGAACAAGGATTTCATCGTCTAAATACAACTCAGACGAAGCGAAAAACGAAGAAATGACTGCTCCGCTAGACACCAATTAGGTTAGCGTCGCCTCGAGATATGTGGCTGACGGCCACGGAATACTCCGTACGTGGAAAATCCATGAAATATTTGACAATAAAAATAATAATCCCCAAAATATTCTTTGCGATATACAAGAATATATTTTGTTACGTTGATTGTCCTTTTCTGCAGTAGATATTACAGAATATGGTTTTTACTCTGCAGGCTCACGTGTTGTCTATCACTCATAGATACGTCTATACTCACATCACGAATATCGCTTCGATCACCGATTTCGCTAACATTCACCATTGAATTGAATTGTTGGAGGTATACATTCCGTCCATGGATTTTAATATTTTTTCAGAATAAGTTTCTTTTTTTATGTAACTGGACATGGATGGCTAATACTGAACTGACCGTCAGATATTAGCCTAACACACCACATGGGAACTAGGTGCCATGCCAGGACCTTCCTTATATTGCTCGGCTGCATTAAACTGGATGGAAAACATGGACAGTTTTCATTGCCGCTTCGACCATCGCTCATTCAATGCGATGGTACCAACCCGGGCGGGATTAATCCTACCATCTGGTAAGTAAGGAAGGGGCCCTACAGTTTTACGTGGAATCCGAAACACGGCCAGCCTCAACGGTTGAAAATGGTCACCCATCCAGAAACTAACCACGCTCAGAGGTGTTTCCCCAGCTTATCGAATCGTAAGGCGTCGCACACTGTGCTACTGAGGCAGACGAAGCCTAATAAATAGTATAAATGTGTTCAAAATATATTTTTACACAAACATAAAAAATCATGGACGGGCGACTTAGTGTATACTCGTACCTTTAATGCTTAATTAAATGAATATGTACTCTAAGTACAAGAGATCCCTTTATTAACTTACTGGGAAGTAGCGTTCATTTCGCACGGGTTGGTGCCATCACATTAGACGAAAAGATGATCGAATCGGCAGTATATTTTTTTGCGTTTTCATCCAGTTCAACATAGCCGCGCTCATGAAGGGGAGATCCTGTCTTGGTACGTAATTCCTTCGGGAATGTGGTGTATCAGGCTAATATCATGACGGCCGCGTTGGTATGAGTTATTCATGTTATTCCGGGAGGTTACGACATTACTACGAACCCAGATTCAGCCGTTTACCTCACTGGTTAGATACCAACCCTCATACCACCGAGTTTGCGTAAGCTAGATTGGCTATACAAAATAAATGTTGGTGTGTACATACTGATGAATATACTGATTGGTTGGACGTATTAATACCTAATAATTCTACAACAATAACCAGTTTTTTTAATGAATAACATAAAGCGCCTATAACTACGCAATGCAACCAAATATTTGTTCAGTTAAGGTATTACTAAGCAAGTATGTACCGATATTCATATTCATGCTTCGTTATTTGCAGCCATTTACCTTATTATTGTTTTTATCACGATTGCAACTTTTTCAGGCACCTTATCTAGGTAACGCAACCGCTTGGCGCATTCCTACCGACACATTTAGCTTCGAAGGGTTTTTCTATATCCCGTGAACCCAGTTTCGGCAATTTACGTTGTCGTTCCCATTTTTGTCGCGGCCTCCTAGTCTCTGTCCAGTTACGTAAAAAAACGGACTATTCGCTCGATCGAGGTTTCTTTGTCCGCAGTCTCGCCGTCAGTGCTGTCCGCCAGCCAGCTGATCGGCGTGCCCAGCCGGAGCTCGGCGCGGTTGGAATGCTTCGTGGAGGCGTACCCCGCCACGGTGCACTACTGGCTTCGCAACAGTGCCGAGGAGAACCTACTGATAGGGTAAGTTTGGCATAGGACTAAAGCCCACGATACACGTGCGTGCCTTAAGGCGGTCCGTAAGCATCGGGAAATTTCGCCTCCCATACAAACGTAGTTTACTAATAATTTGAAAACCACTATTCCAACATACTTGGTATCTAATATTAGGCTACAAATATCTTTGTCTGCGTGTCTTTGTTTTTTCGGTAAATGTATTCTGGGTCAAACCATAGAGAAAACAAAATTCGTATGAAGATTTTCTTTTTGCTTTTATTTCATTCGGTTTGGATTTTTCAAAAAAACAGAAGCATGCAGACACAGATATTTGTTATCTGATATTATATATTAAATATCAATTCAATTGGAATAGCGGTTTTCAAATGATTAGTAAACTACGTTTGTATGGGGATCATAGCTTACGGGCCGTTCTTAAGCCTGCAAATTTGGGCACGCACTTTTTTATCTTTACTATTTTTAAGACTTTTTAAGCTAATCCTAGTCACGTACTTACATTGTGCGTCCCGTGAACGGTATAACTTCACCGTGAAGTCACTCAATGTCGTACACAGTGCTCACGCTTTGGAGGTAGGACACTGTGTGCGCAACTGCCAGTGTCATATTTTGACATAGCGTAGTCTACAGTTTTTTTACAAACCGTTGAATGTCTCTCAGTTAAAGAATCAAGTTTAGCTAAGTTAGCTTAAGTAAGTAGCAACTAATGTCATTTGTTCCATGTTTGTTGTTTTGTTTCCGTAAGCGCGTACACAAACGGTTCGAGCTGTTACAGCTTCGAGCGTGCAATCTGATTCTGTAATCATTTATGATTCAAAACGAACGCGCAACTCTCTACAGCGATATAATAATATTGAGCGGCTCGTAGCCTAGTGGCGCGGGGACTGGCCTAGCGTACCAGAGACCTGGGTTCAATACCTACATGCACCACTGTCTTTCTCTTTCCGAGTTCGATAAGTGCATTTCGTTACGAATTCGAGCTGCTCCATGGTTCGGAATCCATGTAAAACTGTAGGTCCCCTTCCCCTACTAGGTGGTAGGGTTTATGCCCGCCCGGGTTGGTACCATCGCATTGGATGAAAAGATGGTCGAAGCGGGAATGAAAAATTGGCCGTTTTTTCCATCCAGTTTAATGTAGCCGTGCTCATAAAGGGAAGGTCCTGGCATGGCACCAAATTCCTTCGGGAATGAGGTGTATTGGGCTAATATCATAACGGTAGTTGTGTGGTATTAGCCATCCATGTCAGTCGCATAAAAAAAATATTCTGTTGTCTGGTAGCACTACATATTTTCTCTGTATATGAATTATCAAATGAACTTAATTTAATACATATTTTTATATTTATTATTGAATTCGTGATTGACAAATCATAATAAAACCGATTAAATGTTTTTTTTCTGGAAATCATGTGAACTGAAGGAGTATCAATTCAAAGCCAACAAAGCACCTACGTGTTTTTTTTATTTTAATTTCAGCCGTAATAACCTTTTTCACAAGTTAGTTTGTGTGAGCAGAACTTTTATTTAATCAGAGTTTGGTAGAGAAATACAATATTTCATTTAAGAAGAGGAAAGTATTTTCTATTATTAAGAGTGGTTTTAGTGATTCAAAGACCAGGTCGTTGAAATATCGTTCCAAAGGAGAGTTGAGATAACATTTTCAAGATTCCATGTAAAATGAAAGTCGGAATACAGGTCAGCAGGCTTATTCCTGGAATTCCGTAATCAGAAATCAGGAATCCTGAGTCTAGAAAACTTGTTTCATAGCGGTTTAAAGGGCGATTTTCTTGACGAAAAATTCCGTCGACAATTTCGCTTTTGAAGCGGTTTAATATTCTCAGGATTTCTGATTCCCGATTATAGAATTCCAGGAATGAACATTAAGTTAGATATTAACTGAATCCCTATGCGTCTCTCCAAGTTCTTACCAATTACTTAACATTAATATTGTGAGGAAAAATAATTCTCTCATTTTATTCCCAGATTTATATTCACCCGAATTTACGATGTCGAAATAAGTGTCTCGGCAAAAATACTAATACGATCGTAGCCGATGGCTTAGAAAATAGAGCATTTATTGAAAATATTCTTCCCTCTTTGCGAAATACCGAACCTCGCCCGCTCGATTCCAGGTACTTATACTGCAGAGATCTGAGCTTTAACAATAGCGCAAATAAATGTTTAGTCATCGCAATTTCGTTGAGAGAATAAAAATGTTTGAAGGCAAAATTTTCATTTTAGATGTTAGATACAAAAAATGTTCCATTTCTCGAAGAGGTGTCCTCGTAATCCACATACTGCGAATTATCTTCTACTCAGGAGATCATTTCAAAGTCTCAGCGGCCGTTAGCATTTTTGTAAATGAATATCAGTTTTTTTCTATATTTGATTCTGCACATTGTTTTATAAAAAAAATCCAATACACATACATACTTACTTTTGCTGTGTTGACGAAAACGTGAAATATTTACGTTTTAAAAGACAAATACATGCAGATACATACCAGTTGAATGATCTTGTATAACAACAGTAAATTGAAATAAATTATTTCTTACCTACGTTTGTATGCTCACGGCCACAGATCGGACGCTTACAATCTTAACTTAATATTACAAAATCATAACATAAATTGGTGGCCAATGAGATTTTATAAATGTCTAATCACTTAGTGAATTTTTAAATTAAATATATACAAAAGCTTTATGCACCGTATTATTTAGAAAATGTATGATGATTATCGTAGACGTAAACCATTACATTATTTTATGATTTGTGTTAGTTACAGTGGCATAATGTTTTTAAATGTCACACTGAAACGCCCAAACTCGCCATTACACTCTGTAATCCATTCTGTAATATTTTTAACACTTACCAGTCGTATTCAGAGAGCACCTGTCAAAACTTAGTACGAGATTACCACCAGACTAACCATACAAAAACCAGTTTAGTTTATGGCATCGAACACATATATTTTTCTAGAGCAGTGCATGATAATCTTAAGGATGTTCCGACTCATACAATGTTTTTTTTTACACAAAACGCAAAAAGTATTGCACTTTAAGGCACGAATTCGTCAAAAATATTAAATAAAGCCATAGTAGTTGCAGCGAAAACATATTCACAATGTCAGGTTTAATGGTTTCGTTGTAATTGCCGATTAGAAGTTTTACACCGTTAGATGGCGCTGTTAAATAAAAATCGTATTTAAATGAATTGTAACAAAACCAATAATGCTGAAATTGTGAAATTGTTTTCGCTGCAAATAATATGACTATATTAAACTTTTATTATTAATTCGTGGCTTAAAGTGCAATACTTTTTGCGTTATGTGTGCAAACAACTTTATATGGGTCGGAACAGCCTTAACAGTTGTTTTTGTGTTCGTATTGCATGATTTTTCCAAAGTTTAGCTAGGTGTAGGTTTCCTTTTGGGAAGGAACTTACATGGATTTTTCCGCTTTCACGCTCTATCTTGCTCACTTCAATGCAAATTTAGCCAGACCCGGATCCATTTGATGCTGCTTTAGCTTACACGCCTCACTGGGCTCTTGCAGGAGCGAGAATTCCTTCATCGAGAAACCAATCCAGCTTAATCCCTTTGTGCTCGAGATTACGACAGCTAATGAGGACGCATTTAGGGTCATAATGGGTTGGTGTTTTAATCGCCGCTTTGATCTACGACCACAAAAGCTTCAGTAACGTTGTAAGCCTGGGTTTACAGCCAAATACGTCTTTCATCACACATCTCATTGTTAGCTTAGCTGAGGGTCCGATTTCCTATGCTGCACAAACTGTATGTTGCAACACCGCGGAGTTGACCTCCTTCTGCAAAACAGTCAATGAAGTGTTCAAAAACTAAGGAAAATCACTTTTAGCGCTCACAGGTTTTTCAAAGTTTTTATCTGATTAGTTTTAGAATTAAAAAAAAACGGCACTCGCCAAATCATTTAAATAAATCTTGATTAACAATAATATAATGTTTATTAGGGTGCAATGCGGGACCAGTAATAATCTTATACCTATTATTTATTTATTTTTTTATTCATAAAAAGCACAAGGTTTTACATAATATATGTTATCTCCTAAGCTAAACTAGGTTGGTATTACAGGAGATAACCTAAAATAACACGTTCGGTTACATGTCTACACATTCTCAACATTAATAATACTAACAATATATATTATTTCTATGTTTATGCATGATTTGTGTGTAGGTAACATTCAGGTGAGTAATACTTATGTATAAATATTAACTCTTAACGCCTTCTTTTCAAATTACATTATAAATATGTGTTTATATTTGAAAGCATACGAGAATTTTTAGCATGTGTATGATTCGCTCCAATATTTAACAGTATTTATGGACATATGTTAAATTCGACCATTGTATTTGATTTTGATATTAAGGATGTTCCGACCCATACAATGTTTTTTTTACACAGAACGCAAAAAGTATTGCACTTTAAGGCACAAATTCGTAAAAAATATTAAATATAGCCATAGTAGTTGCAGCGAAAACATATTCACAATTTCAGGTTTAATGGTTTCGTTTTAATTGCCGATTAGAAGTTTTATACCGTCAGATGGCGCTGTTAAATAAAAATCGTATTTAAATAAATTGTAACAAAACCAATAATCCTGAAATTGTGAAATTGTTTTCGTTGCAAGTAATATGACTATATTAAACTTTTATTATTAATTCGAGGCTTAAAGTACAATACTTTTTGCGTTATGTGTGCAAACAACTTTATACGGGTCGGAACAGCCTTTAGTCGATGATTGTAATGCATTTTATGTCGAGACAGTTTGCAGGTTTACAAATAATTTCTCAATAAACAAAACATGCATACACTTATACTATCACACCGCTTCCCCCGAGGGGTATAGCTAAAAGTTTGCCCTACGATACCATCTCAGCATGCTTTCTCAAGCATGGGCAACAAGGGATTTATTATTAATCATACAAACAGGTACAACTAAATCGTATGTCAGCACGTTATATAGATATAGGTTTTTTTATTTATTTAAACATGTTTTTATTAAAACGTAAATTGGAGTAAAAAACGCTATGGGAATGCATGCCTTTATAAAAGAGAGCGTGAAATAAAAATACTTTGACTTTGATAAGCCGATTCGTCATTTCTGCCTACTCCACCGAGGAAGCAACGTATGAGGTAATGTATCATGGTAATGAGCACCCGCCGCAGAGAATCAGAGCACCCCCTTGTGGTTGACATTAGGCTTTTGAGAACGAACCGTTTCTCAAATTCATTCCTTTGCCGCACCGCCAGGATATGGAACCGTCTACCGGCGGGTGCCTTTCCTCATATCTATAACCTGGGAGTCTTCAAGCGTAATTTGAATAGGCTCGATAGCTCAGCCATAGTCCGCAAATCCGACGGCATGGTGCCTCGCTGAGCGTGGTTTCGCGAGGCCAGGTGTTTTTGGCTTTTCTGAGCACCTTTGGTCCTCAGCCACATACTGGTTTTTCATAAAAAAATTGTGTGCTTTAGATCAACGTTTCAATGTCGCGTTATTTTCCCCAGGAGCAAGTACGAGATGAGCGATGAGGTTGTATCGCGCTACCAGGTGCGCATGACGCTGGTCATACACGAGTTCGCGTCGGAGGACGTCGGCACGTACACGTGCGTAGCCACCAACACCGTGGGCCGTGGCGAGGGCACCGTGCGACTCTACGGTACACTGCCACTTTGCATTCTCCCATCATGATAGTGCTCCATCATATAGATTCATCACATAGTGACGCATTAGAGCGGCTCGTGGCTTGCCGCGTTTCGAGGTAAGAGGTGACTCTTACGTTGTATACTCTGGCGGTCACTATAATGGTAACCGTGCATCAGAGTTGACTCGGACGAGTGTGTGAAATCATTGTGGTCTATGATCGTACGCAACTTTTTCGCGTGCACTACTATAAGAGTGGCATAACCTCACCTTTTCCAGCACTGCTCAGTAAGTTTTTTCTGATTTTGTGTCATTGTTTTATTATTTTATAGTTTTGTGTATTTATGTAGCAAAACAGTTTCCGTCATGATATAGATATAGCTTTTTCCTGTCAAGTTCTTTAGATTAAATGAAGAGATTAATAAATATTAGAGACATAGATTATTTAAAAGATTATCTATGAAATGTGTCAACCACTATCATAGCACACTAGGATGGAGGCTACTTTGTCATTGTACACTGTTATTGTCAGAACGCGGGGCCGCTGGAACTTACGTTCAGGTCCTGGAATGGCACTTAATACCTTTGGAACGCAGTGTGTTGGACTAACACATTAGCGGTGGATATAGTATCAGCCATCAGTTACATAAAAAAATCGCAGTGGTCATTTAAAATAGTTTAAATTATTCATCAATTTAAATGTAAATCGAGTTTCAATTAGTAAAACCATCAAAAACCGTGAAAGATATTGGATAGGCCCGAGGTCTGGGAGACATCGAGAGAGGATGAGAGATTTCTGACCTGATGCCTCCGGGCTCGCACCTTCCACAGGGATGTTTCTCAATTTCTTGTGGCCAGGAATGTTGCTGGAGGCAGCTATCAAGCACTCGCACGTGGACTCATTTTCACCACTTGCGTACAACTCCTCGCGCGATGAGGGCAATGCGATGGTACATTAAGAGGATAGCTTGTCTCTTCGGAGCGACCATTCGCGGCGCGGTTCTTTTTGCGGTTGAAGTCCGACTCGCGAGCACGATTTTAAATCATGATCGCGCGTATCTTCTGGTTTGCAGTGGTTCCGTCTTTCTCTCTCTTTTAGGTGGGGAAAAGATGAGAAGGAACGAGAGTTATATTGAGTAGTGTTTTTATGAAGTAGTGTTGGCGGGAAAATCAGTTAACGGCGTGGAGATATGTCGTTCGCATCTATATAGAGGGCTTATTTAAAAAATAACAACTAAAAAACGCAAGAAAAAAACGCAACAATCTTATGTAGTATCAATTTTGCTGCACAACACCCTGTTATACGAGCTCATAGCGCCTTCTACGCCGTAACACTTCTACATCGAAGAAGTTTTAAAAAGCCAGAATTGCAACGATGAAGGAGTGCTACGACGTAGAAGCGCTACGACGTAGAAGTGCTACCACGTAGAAGTGCTACGATATATAAGTTCTACGACTTAGAAATGCTGCGACGTAGAAGCGCTACGCCTTAGAAGAGCGGTAGCAATTTTCCGTCCGACGATGTTACGCTGAATTATAGCATTGTGAATTCGCAATAAAATACCTTAATCCTAGTTTTCTGTTTCACTTTCTGCTTATAAAATACTTTATTATGGGCTCATGCAATAATCGCATGTGTCATTTTACCAATCTTAGTCGAGTAATATATAAAAAACAATGCATTCAATTTCCACAACGCAGTTGTAACAATTTAACAAATCGGATGTAGAAATTTAATATAATATACTTACTCATATAAGGCAGTAGGTAGGCTATCAGATCTATTTCTAGAAAAGTGGTCTTTTTAAAACTACGCTTGGGCTTAGTGATCTCTATTTCCGCATGTTTATGGTTATTCTTTTGTGCAGAGGTAAAGATCACAACGACGACCACTACAACCACTACCACGACGACAAGCACTACCACCCCCCCGCCGCCGACGCTGCCTCCGTCCACCACCACAGAAGAAACGCCGCCGCCCAGTAAGTATAGACAGGGACGTTACGAGCCCTTCCATTCCTTTGGATCTAATCATTTATCGGCAAATTCACTAGAACTGCGCATCGAATGGAATCACGCATGATGACACTGGGATGACGACACTGGAATGACGACACTGGAATGACGACACTGGAATGACGACGCTGGAATGAACGACACTGAATCTTCTAATTTTTTTTTCTCTAATATACCTTTAAGATTGGAAAATGTTAGCTACAAACATTGGAAAAAGTTGTCATTTTTAAACTTAATTTCAGAATGTTTGTCGCTGAATAATACAGATAAATAAATAATAAATAAAATAAAAATAGTTTATCGTATAAAATTGTTTACACATAGTCAAACCACTTACTTACATATACAGATGCATTTAAAATAATAACATTAAATGTATGGTTTGCTTTGACTATGGCCGAGCGAGACTATGTCCCTTAAACTAGTCTATAGACTCTCAAATAAGGGTCACAAAGTGGTGCAAAAAAACGTTTGTTGGGCCTTATGAAATAAATAGGCATATGATACAAGTACATTAGTAGAACTAAATTGCTACTGTGCTAAATTGTATACAATGTGGGTTGGTATTTATAAAGAAAAAAATTATATATGTAAAAATAATATAAAATAGAATTTCAATAAAATAAAAATGAAAGTCAGTGTAGTGTTTCAATGTGTGTGTTTTTTTTTATTTGGTTATTGTTAACATGTATTTATGTTTTGTTTATTTTAATGTTGGGTTATTTTCATGTTATTTTACCACGCTTAGCAAATTTTCAATCTGTTCATAATGTTGGGATTGCAGCCATGTTATTATTTGAATTTTATCCATTATATTTCCGGAAAAATATTCATACGGACTTAGGGCCGAGTGCACAAAAGAACAAAAAATCAAAGTAAACGTCAAAGTATGATCAACCACGTCACTTTGTGTGGACAGTATGGAAGGAACTCTATGCGGTTCACTAAAGGTGACGTGTTTGAACATTGATTAACTCAGCCGTTTCTTCGTGCAACCGGGGCTTAGAATGAAGCCTTCTCAAGTGCCTAAAATCTGAGAACTTTAGGTGTCGGGAACCGTTAGAGCCTGGAACACTGACAAGCGCCGTGCAATATTGTGCCTTGGCCAATGGAAAAAGAATGTATTTCTTCAATATTATCCAATTTTCGATTTCCGCTGCTGTCGCGACATCCTTAATGAGGCTGTGTGTTTTCAGGGGTCGTTGTACCATTGCCGCCGGCGGAGCAGAAGTTTTACACGCATGACGTCACCACTTATGGTTAGTTAGACAATTCAAGACACTTATTGCGTTTTTTTTTCCCACTCTTGTTTTCTGATGATTTGCTGATTACGTATATCAAGTAAAAAAGTTACGATATTTTTTCCAGGGATTAAAAAAATTCGTCCTCCTTTACTTTTTTTAAACCTACACAAACATTTGGAGCGAAATGAATAATTTTCATGCCATACATATTATCTCTATTTTTCCCCAATTATTTCGAGTAATGCTTGGTTACTGTTAGCATCATAAGTCCCTTAATACCCTGTTTGAATAACTCTTAAATTTAAGAGATTTCTATTCTATTAAAACAGCAAACAAACAATTGCGTCTTGGCAAATTTTAGGATTCTAAATCGTGCAGGAAGTTATTTATATTGATTTGCGAGTGCCAAAATACGGCATAAAGGGCAGTATTTTTTTTCGTGTTCACGTTTTATTTAAGCTTAATGTTTTACAGCTCCAAGAACCCATGGACTGAACAATTTGATAATGACTTCAAATTAATTAATACCTCCACGCGTATTATACAAGCGTTTACAAGGGTATTGACTGACAGACATACAGACAGACGGACAATGAAGTAGTCCCATAAGGATTCTCGTTTTCCTTTTGAGACACGGAACCCTAAAAGTGGAGGTATCCGAAATGTTGCTTTGAAAAGATGCAGCAAACAAACAGTGTGTGAATATTTTAAAACACTTCGCCTCGTACATTTTGTATCAAGTGAAGTATTGAGACTGGTACGTTAGCAATTCCCTGCCGCCGCAGACCGCACGTTTCCGCTGAAAGTTTCGCAAGTTTCAGGCGAGTGAGTAGTTCAACCCAGGTGGCGTCGCCGCAGGAGAATTAAATATTGGAGGCGTGCTGAATCAATTTTACATGAAGACGAAATTGTTAATAATATATTTTCTTCTTCACTATAGGTTTTAACCTACAGCAATGACTTTTATATTAAAATAAATAAAAATCGCGCTAAATATGTGTTATCGCAGCTTTCAGGCCGTTGCATATTCTTCCTTTTCAAATAAAATTTATTAAATATTTTTAATTAATTTAATTTAAATTAAATTAATATTTTTTTTATGTTGTGTCTCATACTTGTTTTAGCTTTGTATGTGGAGAGATTTTGTATTATGAATACAATTTTTAACAAAAGTTTTGTAGGCTATACTCTTTCAGATGTACAAAATTATCTGTTAATGATTTAACTACACGTGAATAAAATTAGGCGCGTAATAAAATACACTCTTGGCTCTTGGTATACAATGGTTTCGTCAGACTATAAAATAGAATAGAAAGCATACGGCTTCCGCATTACCTGCCATTGTGTCGCGCCTGAATAGTTTATGAAAGTTTTCGTGAAGAAAACTTTTTGGTCCGAGCAATGTTTGTCTAGAAGAGAGTTTTATTCAGTTCTCCATTCCGTGTGCAGTAGCGTATATACTTCTAACTGTGAACATTGGATTATTATATGCCTCTCCCCTTACTTGTCCCCGTACGTACGTTTTGATAAGGAAATTACATTTAAGTTTACCCACACGTGAAAAGCTATCTTTTTGCTTAAGAAATATATTTTGTTTCCTAAGGGCGTACATACCAAAATTTTATTTATTTCTCACTAATCAGGTACCTGGCTTCGCTCGAGTCAACGTCGTTTTGTACTGATATCGTGTTGAATTATTTTCTGGATAAAAAATAACCCAGAGGGCAGATCCAGTACAATATAGGTGTGTAGATCGTTTTTCACGTTTTTTTTATCTATAGGGAATCGTGGAGTAGTGGTGCGGGGACTTGACTTTCATACTAGAGGTCTGGGTTAAAATCCCCGCCCCGTTGAAATGAAAATATACTTTATTGCTTACAACTATTACATAGTATGCAAAGGCGAGCTCATGTTCGAACATGAACGTTCAAGGCGAACCGTTCATGGACCACTTTCTCTATTTTTCTGAGTTTTGCGCATTTCGTCATCAATCCTTCGGAAATGTGGTGTATTGGGCTAATATCATAACGGCAGTTGTGTGGCATCAGCCATCCATGTCAAGTTGCATAAAGAAATACACACACACATCGACTAATATATTTGGACATTATTTTTTCTACTCGCAGATACAATGGCGAACGTAATCGAGCAGTCCGTGCTGGACAACAGCTGGCTGCCGACTGCTGAGTCGGCGAGCTCGGGCTGCCCCCCCGCCGCCCCCCACCCCCTATTCCTGCTGCTGGCGCATGCGCTCGCGCCGCTCGCGCGCCTCCTCGCCGCGCACGCCCCCGCGCGCGCGGCGAGATGATAAAACTGCACCGACGTGAAGTTTTAAAAACGCGGGTAGATGTCGCTGTTGAGAGAACGGGGAAGAAGACAAGGCTTGTTGTAGGTGTCGCATGGGCGACCTCACCTTGAAACATCGCACCTGCCATTCCTGTCGAGTATTATTTACGAGTTTTTAGGTGAAAGATGTACTCCATGATGCAATTGGAATAAGGTTTGGAGAAAAGAAGAGATTTTGTTTATGTTCTCATTGTTTAATGTAATTGGCAAGAACAAAGTTTGAAATGAAATGTTATACTTTATGTTATTTGGATTGTTTCTTCGCCGCGACTTCATTTGATTTGATCGTTTCGAACAATTTGTTTTCGGAATGCCCCCGAGGCAATTGAGTTATTTCAATTATATAGATTATGGAAATATGTTTTAGCGTCCCTGACAGTTTAGACAGATATTTTAAGGTAGGTCGCCTAGACGCCACTTGTCGTGATTAATAAGCAGTTTTCTTGCCCGTTGATTGGATTTTTAAAGATGAATAGATGCTTTTTATTGTAAAAAGTATAATTAATATGTAACTATGGCTGACACGTGTAAGTAGTTTAATCTAACAGTAACATCATTAAGGTATAATGTACAGTGACTGATAAGACACTGAGTTTATCTATGTTAAGAGCTATTTATACGTAGTTAAAATGCCACTAATTGGCGTGGCCTATGGTGTGTCAGTTGGGGTTAAACTTACAGTTTATATCAAAATTATTAACAGCTAAGATGTAAAATACTATCTGTGAAAACTCGGAGAAATTTGGTCATCAAGACATAACTAATAGAACATTTATACTGGAATAAATGTGAATGATGATCGTGAAAGAATCCGATAGCTTTTTATTTAATTTGTTTTTTCTGTGGTAAAATAAAAAAGATTATTCGAGCGAGAGGCGAAATAAATAAACATAGGCCACGTGCCGCCATTTCTACTCCCCTTCTCGAGATAATCAGGTTACAACAATGTATGCTCTGGCAACGTAAACAGATAAGTGAGGTATGTTGTCTTATATAGTAAAAGTAAATAATTAAGTATATTTCGAAAATGCCAAAGGATAAGATAAATATTTAATTTACATATCATTAGGAAATGTACATATGTATATTTGTAAATTAGTCTAAGTTGGTAATATTAATTGTGTTTTTTTTATATTTTGCTCAAAATAAAAAAAATTATTATATAATTAAGATGTTGATATTGATATGATGCAAAATAAATTGAGTAAAAATGAGACATTATTCTAAAAGGCATTTAAAAAGCAAATATCATACTTATTCTTAACATGAATACCAGACACCCAACGGGAGGTTCTGATTTCAGCGAGCTACGGTGTATGTATGTATTCTGCTATATGTTCATCCATTTCCCCTTATATCCTGAAGTACTCGTATTATTATCACTCCACTCTGAATCCAATATGGCGTCTTATTGCAGACATAAACTGCTACCTATAAGCCATTTGAAAACCAATAAAATTGTTGGAATGGTTCGAATCATCTCTTATAGACTCGACTTTTATTGTAAAATTTAGATGTGTTGAAGTCAATAAAAATATACTACATTTACGATACACGAATACAATAGAGATCTGCATTTATTGGGGGATAACCACAAATTAAATTTGTTAACAACACAACCAAATTACAGCATCACACAATAATAATAATATTTACAATACAATATTATTAATTTTTATTATTACAATATTATACAATTTAATAACAATATTGAGGCACACAGTCCTAAATGCATGAAATATGCAGAAATAAATAAAAAAATAATGAATTTAACAATTTTACTAATTATTCCTTAAATGGAATTCTTGTACATGTATCTTATATACTGTTAAAATAAATATATTTATTAAGAGTGAAATATTTTCAGTCCTGCATAGGATATCTGTGTCAAACCGAAATGTGTTACCGAAATTTGAAAACGTTTTTAGGTTTTGAACATAACGTAAAAAATATAATCAATAATAAAAAAAGTTTACCAGAGCACAATACAACTTGATCACTACACAAAACATCAGCACAGGTAAACCGAATCAACGTTGTTTCACGTTTTGATGCCCTTCATTATCCAATTAGAGCATTATTTCCGCAACGCGAAGGGCGAAATTAGCGCGAGAGATTCGCAGAATTCAATTTCGATGATAAACAAGTTAGGGCGCGATTCGACGCGCCCCCTTCCGCCGACGACGAAATGGAAACTTCTCTCAAAACATCCTAACGCTACTGACGAGGCCAATCAAAATGTAAAGCCAGCGGCACCGGCTAGGGCGGCGCAAGTGTCGACATTTCGAGATATCGATGTCAATTCGGCAAACGTGTTCGATAGTGGGATACCGCCAATAAATATGTGATTGAATTGTGTAATTTTATGGGTAAATCAAATAACGGAGTATATTCGGAAGCGACCTGACAATATAGACGTTGCTTTAGGCCACGTATAGGGAATTAAGTAGTTTTATTCTACATGTTTTGGAAAAAATCTTCTCAGTATAATGTTTGTATTTTTTTTCAGAATGCACGAGAACGTAATTAAAAAAAAATAATTAATTGTACATACTTACATTTTACATACATACTTAATTTTGATTGACCTGCATGACAACAGAACCACATATAAACATAAATATTGTATCATACATTAAGGGATGCGAAAAAATATGCTTCGATGATTTAAATCACAGACCCGAAAAACATGGCTTTAAGATTGTTTTTTTTTTTAATTGTTGTGCGAACAAACTTTTTAATTGCATACCCAAACGATATCTATACACAGATTGATCGAATTAAAATAAATCGATATGTTCCATACCGAGTCGTTCACATCACTTGCGGCGGCACTTTCGTAATGTAATCGTATGAAGCTGAGAGGAAATTTGACGAATAAATTTCATTTTGTGCGCTCTAATGAAAATTGCGATAACAACCGTTACAGATCTGCGTCACCTATCCGAACCGCCCCCGGTGTGTCTCCGGCTTTATCGTGCGTGCTACTTGTAATCTCCGGTGTGTACACGCTTAGTCTACAAATGTCGAAACTTTTATCTAAGTTTTTGGTGCCATCTTGAATATCTATTTACTGTGCAATAGCCCAAACATTCAATTGCCTTTCCTGGAAATATGTAGCGTTCTATAACAAGGAAAACGGCCAAGTACGAGTCGGATTCGCACATGGAGGAAGTTCTGGTATGACACAAAAAAATCACGTTCATGATTGATGGCCCTCTTCAATATAATTTCATTTGAATTTTTTTTGTTATAGCGGCAATCAAAATACACACTCCATGAACATTTCAACTGTCCACCTATTACGGTTCATTGGTTACAGCCCGCTGACAGACCGATGGACGGGCAGTGTCGTAGCTACGCCAATATAACCAATGCGGCCGCATGCAGCCCCTCATTCAAAATGACCCCAGCGGGGCTCAAAAAAGAAACCATTTTAGTATAAATAACTAAGCTCCTAAAAAATAATAGCATCAATAGTCTTAGCTACAGTTATTAGTTAAGGCTATGGATATATTTCATGATGGCAGTTTGCTGTTGCATCGGGGTCGAAAATGGCTACTTTTTAGGGTACCCGAAGGGTGTCAACGGAACCCTATTACTAAGCCTCCGCTGCCCGTCCGTCCGTCCGTCTGTCACAGGGCTGTACCTCATTAACCGTATGAATGAATGAATGAATAAATTCTTTATTGTGCATAAACAAAAATACAATTTCAGAGAAAACATACAGCAAAACAACAATACTGCACAAAGGCGGACTTATCACTAAGAGTGATTTCTTCCAGTCAACCCTTGGGGTGATGAGGAAAAGCAATAGAAATATCTGTAGTTAGGTGACACACCAGAATTTGAAAAGGAAAAAAAAATAACTCCATAAACATACATATACGATAATATATACATATTTATACATACAATTGAATATACTAATATATATGATACAATACACTAATACATATTATTATATCCACAAACCAGGGGAAAAAAAAACCTATAATACCTATTACCATTGATTCTAAAATCTGTACTATTAGAAGGACAATAAAATTAAATATATAAATAAATACCGTAATAGATAGGCAGCTGAAATTTTCACAGAATGTGTATTTATTTTGCCGCTATAACAACAAATAGGTAACATTAAAAAAATACAAAACAAAGGGGGCCCCCAAAGAAAAAATCGTATTTTTTTATTGTTAAATCTTGTACAATGGTACGGAACCCTTCGTGTGCGAGTCCGACTCGCACTTGGCCGGTATTTTGCATTGGGGCCCAAAAATTATAGTTACGGCGCTGCGGGGAATCGGCGGACGGACAGCAGAGGTGAGTAATAGAGTCCCGTTAGCACTTTTTAGGTACGGAACCCTAAAAACAGTTTCGGTAGCCCAGTGGCGCGACGCCTTGGTGGAGCGGTTCTGTTCAGGATGGGTGACCATTTTTAACCTAAGAGGCTGGCCGTGGTTCGTATTCCAAGTAAAACTGTAGGTCCTCATCCTTACTTACTAGGTGGTTGGATTTATCCCGCCCGGGTTAGTACCATCGCATTGAATGAACGATGGTCAAAGAGGCAATGAAAATTGTCAGTGTTTTCCATCCAGTTCAATGTAGCCGAGCAATATAAGGAAGGTCCGGGCATAGCACCTAGTTCCCATGTGGTCTGTTAGGTTAATATCTGACGGTCGGTTTGCTATTAGCCATCCATGTCCAGTTACATAAAAAAGTTTTTCATAAAAATATTGTTTATAATGAAGGTTAAAAATTTAATTACTTTATTTTTTTTATTTCAAACCGTTCACATTAGAACAGTGTCTCTTAAAAACTCATCAATTCAAATTATTTAAGGCTAACCTGGCCTCGTTCCTTGTTAAGCTGGGGAATAAATGCTCAAATTTATTAAATGTTCAATTTAATGTTCACCATCCCTTTATCTTTCTGTGGGCCTTATTACGAAAACCAGAATTATGCCCCGACCGCAACTGTCCAACAGATTCATTAAATTATACCTACGTAAGCTAGGAAAACTGAGTTTATATAAACCTCTCACAACTCCCCTGGAGGTGGCCAACGAAAGTTTTTGGTCGTTGAAGCAAGCGGACCCATGTCAGCTACACAAAATGTAATCTCGTACAATTTTGCATAGGTTTCCTCTTTTGTGTTATCACTACGTTGTAAGCAGATAATATGTTTTGTATGATTTTTTCAAAATTTTATTGGTTGCTGTACGAATATTTTCTTTTTCGGTAGTATTGCCATTATTTCTGATTGTGTTATTGGAGATGTGTAAATAACTTAATTTGATAATGAAATACTTTTAATTTAAATTTGTCATTTAATACTTTTAAATAATACTTACGATTTATCATCTACTTAAGTCTTACTAAATCATTTCTTAATACTGTCAAATAAACAAATACATACCAAAATAATATGTGTTTAAAAATAATTTTTCTGAAAATAAATAAACCTATGGTTTCATCTTTCAATTTTATACTAACCGATAACTGATACAATTTTTAGTTATACTTAAATTCGCATTTTAATTATAATATTAATTCATACTTACACGCCTTTTATCTCAGAAAGAAAAGCTGATATGATTGAGTAACATTCAGTATGACCGTTTCGTCTTACGATGATAGCATTGAACGAACGATGGTCGAAGCGGCAATGAAAATTGTTCGTTTTTTCCATCCAGGTCAATGTAGCCGAGCAATATAAGGACACCTAGTCCCCATGTGGTGTTAGGGTAATATTTGACGTTCAGTTTGGTATAAGCCATCCATGTCTTGTTGCATAAAAATACTGCTCCCACTTCATCAATATCCATGCATTTTTTCAAACAGGATCTGCGATTGCGATTGGTAAAAATGTAACCATCACGAATCACATGATCTATCTGATCATAGGAAGTTCTTCTCGGTTACATAGATCCAACTCTCGAAATAAAACTGTTTAATATGACAAAGAAATAAGGATACCAACATCCTAACTCAACTCGAGACAACTCTTAACTTTATTCCTGGTCCCAACTCAATGTCAGTGGTAAACTATGTAAATAGGGTCCTTCCGAGGATCCTGAATGTTCTGCGTCTTATTAAGCTCACTCTGGAATCAATTTTGCTACAATAGGTATGTTGGATTCTGGATTCACCTTAACCTATGTTTCTATAGATTAATTCATTTTCAGATATTCAAGCGAACAATACGTTTTTGTAAACTATAGTTTTTCGGGAGTTATTTGGACTTAGTTATTGATTTTTGTGTTTACTAAATTTGGTACCAAATGTAGCACAATACATGTAATTATTTCGTGTGTGAAATTTAAACTTGGGTTGATCTTTTTATGCACGCCCATGATACATGCTCGTACAGTTAGTAGACGTAAAATGACTTACATTTCTTATTCTCTGATACAGATAAGATCTTACTTCTCAGAACATTTGCTTTTTCTTTGAATATCGAAATTCGTTGCATTAATTTTTATAATTTACTTAAGCCCTTATGGGACTGAATGCGATCATATGCTAAGAACCCTTTAAATATGCTCGTTATTCAGAGTGTATGTTAGTATTTGCTTAATTTTGATGGAGATGTAAACGGCCTCAGAATTTGAAAATTAATTTTAAATATAATATTTGGTACCGACGGCCAAATCAGGAAAAACAATACAAAACGATTACCGAGATATGCCAATATAATTATTAAAGGTAAAAGTTAACAAGTGTATTTTTTTTTCCCAAATCACCTAAATCAGAACTCATACTGACGGTCAGCAATCAAAAGAGGTCAGGCCGAATTATTGAATGGATGTTATATGAGCTCCCCATACATAGGTTAATCCCCTATTTCACCCACTACGAATAAAATGTTCGCCTCAAAAGGTAGCGAATGTCTCTCTTCAAGGTCCAGATAATCTCTATACCGAAATGAATCAAAATTGGTCCTGTGGTTTAGGCGTGAAAAAGCAACTGAGACAGAGTTACGTCCGTATTTATGGATATAGTATTGGTATGGATACCATTGTGTGCCGAATAAATACTTATATATTTGCAATATTGATGGTAAATCACTCCACTATTGCTTTAGTGGAGTGATGTTTGGTTCGGAAACATTTACCTGGACCATTTTAATTATTGTTTCCATCGCATATCTTAATAACTCCAAATTCAATTATTTCATTAACCAAAGCTGACGGGCCTAACCTACGGTAGGAAGCCACTAGAGTCCAATACGTATATGATGTTACATCCGGTATTAAAATTTATAATTAAGAATAGAAAGACAAAAAAGACAATAATTATCGAACTCAAAGGTTTTACCAACGTACCGACTGCACAGGGAAATGAATAAAAAAACAACATTAATATATATTCGACCTTTAATTTAGGTTATTCAAAATGATTCCCATGTCTTAAAAAAATCCCTAAGATGTCCACGGGCTTTCGAACTTAACGACAGCAAGGAAAATACATTTTTAATTAGTAAAATATTCAGTTATAATTATAATTGTTATGGCGCCATCAAGATTACGTTTAGAACCAGCGAGCGTACCGCTCTTAAACAGTTGTGTTGCAAGCAGTTCAATTTTGAAAATGTCACGCTTTCACATTCAGTTAGCTGAACGTTTCAGAGTGACGTAATCGCCCGAGTAAAATAACAGCACCCGGTGATATCACGTCTGCACATGAAGATTAGATGCCTCCTGCCACATAAATTGGCGGACCTCTTGAAAACTAGGGGCTCGCCGGTGTGGGATATGCAAATGGCAGGGTGTAATGTGATTGTGAACAAATTGTGTGAGCAGGAGCTGCCATGGATAAAGGACGAACTGGAACCGAGGATGCCGTTAACCTTGAAATCGTATAGACCGCATGATTTCTTGACCTGAAGACTCCACGTTTACACTCTAGTATTCCATGAAAACATTTGAAGGACACCGTGCCCAACGTAAATATGGACTCAAACCGAACACTTAAAGTTTTTCAGTTTTTTCAATTTTCCCTCCAAGCGTGTCAAATGAGTAGATCAAACTAAGTGCGATCAAAACAACCTCTCGGCAAAGTAATCCATACCGGATTGTAGATATGGTAGGTATTCCATAATAATAATATATTATTAAACAGAAAAGTAAACTGACTTATCAGACATTGCATTGTCTGTTTGCCCTTTGTTAGCAAAAGCCTCTTCCAAGCTCTCATGCTGTTCGATCCCTTGATTTTTTTATGCAACCCGACATGGATGGCAATACCACACAACAACAGTTATGATATTAGCCCAATACACCACATTCCCGAATGAATTAGGTGCCATGCCTGGACCTTCCCTTTATGAAGACGTTCATTGAACTGGATGGAAAACACGGACAATTTTCCATTGCCGCTTCGATTATACTGCATCAATGCGATGGTACCAACCAGGGCGGGCTTAAACCCTACCACCTAGTAGGGGAAGTTTTACATGGATTCCGAACCGTGGAGCAGCTCGCATTCGTGACGAAATGCGCTTATATAACTCAAAATGAGAAAGGAAGTGGTACAACATGAACGGGCGAGCATTTGAACCCAGACCTCTGGTATGCTAGTCTAGTCCCCGCGCCACTAGGCTACGAGCCGCTGCTCTCGTCCATTTGATCCTTGCCTTGAGTCTTATCTCAACTTCCCATTTTTTTATTTGTCTTCCTCTTTTCGTTTTGTTGTATTTAGGACACCAGTCCATTATATTTTGCTTCATATTTACGTTCCTCCAATTGTATGTCCCGTCCATGTCCATTTGAGTTTTTTGGTTTTTAGGGTTCCGTACCCGAAGTGTGAAAAGGGAACCCTATTACTAAGCCTCCGCTGTCCGTCCGTCCGTCCGTCCGTCCGTCCGTCCGTCCGTCCGTCTGTCACGTCTTTTTTCAAGCTTTTCCCTTTCCATAGCATACTGACAGACTGCTGGTTATTTTGAGTCTGAGACATAAAAGCATTTAAACATATCCTACTAGCACACAACCGTCATAAGCATCCAATTTAGACGGCATCATAAGAGTTTTCAGGATATTTGAAAACTGTTAAATGCTGAATTTTCCGACTTCTACCTTAAGTTCCAAATAAACTATGCAGTGGCACTAAAACGGCTTGGGATTATACAATAACAAAAAACCCTTTTGTCCAGCAAAATTGCTCAGATTTATGTCTTAAATCACACGTTTTGATATTTTGATAACTTTCATTATACCTATGATTTACCAGTTGGTTTATTTAATATTTAAAATTTCAGAATCATATTTCCTAATTTGAATGAGTTCCATTGTATGGAGCTCGATCATCTCATTGTCCTCTTAAGGTCTAGATGAGCGGCTACAAAAGGTACTCACTAAATAATGTAGATATTAAGTCCTCTTTTTAAGCTAATTGAATAGCTAATCTTTCCCATTTTAATGTTTTTCCAAAATTGATTTTGTCAAACAAAATAAATCCGATCCTTCCCTCCTTGGTCGGCGGTCGGGCCGCGGGTGCGCAGAGACTTTCGAATTAACTGCGATTTATATCGGCGCGGGACGGGGCCAATTACCATCGAGCGCCTACATTATGTATTAATCCCAGGATCCGGGCCCCTGGTTCTCTTGCGCGTGCGCGGTCCTGGACTCGGATGGAACGAGCGCGTTCATTTGTTTAAAATTCATATGCTTTACTACGTGCTGTATGAAAATGATGAGGGTCGGTTTAGTTATCTCTTGAATTCATGAAACGCGTTTTTTTGTGCACGTTCATCACCACCTGTGTCTGTGTCTGAATTTATCTAGATTGCTCAGAGTACTGAGATTAAAGCGAGATAGAGTAATAGGAAAACTCAAATTGTAATCTTGTGTATTTGTTTTTTAAATTCTCACACTTTACAATGGGTAAAGCGGTACAATATTTTTAGAAGTGATGAACTATTGTTTCGAATCTACTCAGCACTGAGAAATCGTTTTTGAACTTTTTTTTTTAAGGAGGACTTCTAGAACCAATATTGTGAACTTTGAGATAAAGCATCAATTTTGTATTTTTAGTGCAGCTTCACAATTATCCGGTAAAAACTATAATTTTGGCTTTAAGCATAATCACTACATAGTATAAAACAAAGTCGCTTTCTATGTCCCTATATCGCTATATCCCCATGTATGCTTAAATCTTCAAAACTAAGCAACGGATTTTGATGCGTTTTTTTTAATAGATAGAGTGATTGAAGAGGAAGGTTTATATGTATAATAACATCCATTAAATCGTGGAGAAATACTGTTATTTTTGAGGTTTCCAATGTGATGTCGTAAATAATTTCATTTTTTCCGCTTACATTGCAAACTGACTCAAATCAAAATAATGTACTAAGTATTGTACACATTGAAAAGGTCTACAGAAAACTCCGCGATGGTATATGTCTATGTCTTATGGATATCCAACAATAATTTTTTTTTGTCATTTACTTTTTACAACAAATTATGGCTAATTTTCGAAGCGATTTTAACCAATACAAAATACCTTAAATACATTGTTGATTTAATATAGATCCATATGGCCCTTTACAGCATATGATTTAAACAAATATTTTCGAAGATATTGGTGCCTATAAATAGTGCGTCGGAGGCCGCGGTTCTCCCTGTAGCACTTTGAATTTAGCAGCGATCGGTGGCGTTTATTATCGGAGCTCTCTAATATCTAATAATCATGTAATAATGATATTATGATATTATGCCCGGGCAAAGCCTGGACGGGCTACTAGTAACCAATAAATCGAACTATCATAGCGGTTGCCATTATGGATGTCTGTAGAGTTTTAACGAAATACTTAATTCGAATCTGAATCCTTGCCTACCGCGACGTAGACCTAACATTGCACCCACTTGCTGCTTGCTAGCATCCTCGCAAATGACACCGAACGAGCACGGAAGAACTCCTTACGAATTCGCACTTTCGGTCGCAGTCGGAAAACTGTCGCGTGCAGTGGAGTTTTGAATTCGGAACTTAATTTCTAACTGCCAGATTCAGTGCGCGAATTTTCACGTGAACTTTTGACGGTAATATGTTCGCATTAGCGTCACCGCGTTTATTTTAGAGTGGTCCATGCGAATAGATTTATTAGTGAGAAAAAACCTTCGGTTATGGTGGATGTATTCAGATAAATTATTTTGTATGTATTTAATGGATACATTACCGTTACCTCATTCATTTGAGGTGATGCAACGACATACATACATAAGCATTGTAATTACATTTTGAAAATAATCATCAATAAAAATAAAAAAATAACATTCTGTTCTAGGCAGGATATTTATTATGTTTTTATAAAAAAATCTAATTACAATGCTACAATGTAGATTTCGTTGAATTGTCTCAAATTATGAAGAAATGGTTTTAATAAGTGAATTACATAAATATTAATTACTGTTTGAAAAATGTTACGGCTTTTTACGTGGCAGGGAAGACATTCTCTGACGTTTCAAGCTGATCGTTCAGCCCGTTGTCAAGGAGGCATCCGCCACGTTCGTAAGCAGCAGACGACGTCCGAGAATGTCTCCTCCCGCCACGTCAAAAGCCGTAACATGTTTCAAACATGTTTAACGACCGTGGTAATCTCAAAAGTCAAATAATTAATTACCCTGGCTCGCCCTCTTTTAAAATTTTACAAGTTGTATTGATATTTTATTTTGAAATATTGGATAAATAAATAAAAAAGAAAAAGCATGATTTGTTTTTACATAATTTGACATTCATTGACCACACCTATTGTCAAATTTTTGTCATATCAGCATATTCCTGATATTGCATGGCAACATTTTAAACTGGTTAGGAAACACGCACTATTTTCATTGTCGCTTCGACCATCGTTCGTTCAATGCAATGGTACCAACCCGGACGGAATTAAACCCTACCATCTAGTAACTAAGGAAGGGGACCAACAGTTTTGCGTGGAATTCAAACCACGGCCAGCCTCAACGGTTGAAAATGGTCACCCTAACGGCGCTCAAAGGTTATCGAATCACAAGGCGTCGCGCCAATGCGCTACCAAGGCTGTTTTAAATAATTTAAATCACTTCTATAAAATATATTTATATTTAAAAGTCCACGCGTATGTTCTAAAACGAACCTGGCCACCTGTCTCAAATAAACATTTCATAATTAAATATTCCAGACAAAATCTAATACTTATCTGGAGATAAAGGGGTGAAATATATGTATTTTACAGATTTTAATTATTATAATTTTTATTTTAAACATTTTCATAACGCCTAATTAGATCATGTTAGGTGCCAAATAAAATAATTATATGTTTGTGTTGTTTTAGATGCCAAAGTATACCTACTTAGTTTTTGTATTTTAATACTGGTAAGGGAGTACTATTATTTATCTTTTAAATATTGTTAATCACGAAATATATGTACCTGCTGTATATAAAAATGCATTATTGATCACTTGTATATACGTACGTATCTTAATAAATATAGTATAAGTTACATTATAAGATCTTATAAACTAGCATAAAAAAATTTCAATTTAATTTTTTAAGGCATTATTTTTATTTATTTAATACATTTGTGATGTTTTTTTTTAATACTTAAATAAAAAAATTAATTAAGAAATAAAATGTGTAGACAGTAATGTATTGTTGTGAATAATACGTACTTAATATTTTAGTTAAGTGAAATTCCAAGGACAAGAATAAACTGAGTTAATGTTACATTTGATGTCTTTTACTTAAGATACCTTTTCACAAACTTAACAAATAGAAAATAGTTGGGTGCAGCATATATATTAAAGTGAAGAATAATTCTAAAAGTTTAAGATTCGAAACCGTAAAACATTAAAATGTCAAAAAAATACATATATTTTACCACATACATTTTACCCAAAGTCAAAAACTGTTTTGAACTTTGAGGAGTAGGTATTAAGGACTTGTGTTAAGAAACTGAAAATATATTTTTCATAAAATCATTTTAAATAATAGGAGAATTATTTTGGAAAACATATTTCAAACACAAATCTTAACTGCCAATTTCATTAATGCCTGCGAAGCTATTAGCGGACTGTACTTCGCGTAGAATATACTATCCTCTACGGATTTTAAATGATATTGTGTACCTCACATAAATATATATATGCATTAACGGTATTAAGAAGCGGGTAATCAGAGTCGAAAGGAGGTGATTCTGTGAACATATTTTTTCAACGGTTCCAGAGGATTTTTATTAACATATTTATACATATTTATTTATGGGGCGTATTTCATGAATATTCGTTAAGTTAGCAATAAAATCAAAACTTGCAAAATTTGATGAGGCAGGAATTTGATCACTTCATGATCATTTCTACTTATATCATCTTCATACTTTTTGTGTGTCAATCAATAAAAATGGATGCGAAGACCGAATTAATTCGATCTTTACAAAAAAGTTGTGGAACAATAAATGTTCAGATTCAAGTACAGAATCACCTCATTTCGGCTCTGAATATATATTTCTTTACAATCTGTATTAAATATGCCGAAAAAAAATTACAAATACATACACATGCACAACATACACAACATAAATACATAAAAATTCATCAGTTAATATTAGCTTTGAAATAAAATTAATAAAAAGAGAGAAAAAAGCTTGGCTCCTGTTGAATTCCGTAGTATTTTCCGTTGATAGTACCGTAATTTTACTGAGCAAAACTGTCCTCCACTGGCTTTAGAAAAGCTACAGAAAATTATCTCAATTTGAAAGATCCCAACGGGCGGAGCCGTCACGTAGACGTGCTCCTCAATAGATTCGTTAGTTCATAAATAATAAAAACTCGAAATCGTTAACGGACATTCATAGCGAGTGAAAATCGTAAAAAAGCGTTATGGATGTTCTATCGAATTTGGCGCACTCGTTATGGGTTCGATACTAAATACAGAAAGGTTTTTTCTAATGTGCAGCACCCCTTTTTCGGGTTTATCATCCCCATACATTTTTGTAAATACCTACACACAAAAATGTATGGGGAGGACGATTTTTTTTTTCAGTCGTACAAAAAAATGTTATTTACTCCAAATATGCCAAGGAACACGTGGTTAACGTTTGGACCATAACTCCGTTAACACCCTGTATGACATCTATAACTCTTAAAAACATATTTAATTAAGTATTCTATTTAGTATAATATTAAGTAACTATTCAACTAATTTCATTAAGAAGTTTATATTAAACATACATGCATACATATTTTCACGCCGTTTTTCCGGAGGTGTAGGCAGAGATGATAGAGCGCCATACGTTACGATCACAGCATACCTCTTTCGCTTTATCATTTATATTATGCGTTTTATCAAATTATCAATTTTAGAACTCTTTCATGTTTATTCGTCACAGTTCTTATTTCATATAAGCTTACTATTTCTCTAAATATGTTTGACGTTTATTTGATGGAGACTGCTCCAATGAGTTGTTCAATGTTATTCAGTCAATTCCATTTAACTTAAGTTCGACGTGGTAAGAACCCATTTGTTCATAGTTTTATATTCTCTATCCATTCCTTTATATCCCAAAGACCGCAAAAAATCTCCTGTACTGAAGAGGCATTTTTACTTAACTCGCAAATATTTAATTTTCCCAGGGCATCTTTGACGCTTTTAACACTCATAATAAAAAAAAATAAGGAATTGAATTACGAATTGAAACTGTCATGAAAATGATAATGAATTAAATATAAAATTCAAAACAAATTTTTTTTAAAGAAAAATGTGTTGATATTAATAATCAAAACATTGTAATTATTAGAAAGGTATTTGTTTGAATTAAATTATATTAATCATATCAACGCAAATATAGACATCGATATATAGTATTTACTAACTTGAAGTGTCATTAATACATTTATTAATGGAGTAATATTCATCATTAATTAGAATCATCCCCCGTCGGTATATCATATGAATCCCACGCCGAGCAACGCGCGTGCCACGCCGCCGACTATTCGTGAGTAATAGCAGACGTGTTACTGCGTCTTTACGTCATTCACACGACTTTATAGTGCTCCATTAAAATCTGAATGCTCTCATAGAGGACTTTAAGAGTTTAGACTAGCATATTTATGAAACATCTATTTATAAACTACGATTCGAATCAAATTTAACCTTAGAAATAATATATCAAAAAAATCGATTTTTCCTTAGGCATACGAAAGTTGTCACCTTTTTAAGCCGATAGATAACTCTACAATCATCACTGAATTAAATATCCGTCTGTAAGGATATTGATAAAATGGTCGTTCATTGCTTGGTTATGGATAATTATGGATGTTTGAAAAAAAAATTAAACTTACAAATTGTGCGAGTTTTTTGTTAGAGAGAATGCCATTTGGTAGTAAGTGTTCTTTTTGCCTTTGTTTTGTGTATAATAAAAGCAAAAAAAATTTTTTTATATAATTATTCGTCGGAGCTGCTAACGCCGTCCCTCCGTCCCCTTTTTACCATCGCACAATGCGGAACAGGCAGGAAATTCACCCGTTTACTGTCGAGGTTTCAAAAATCAGAACCAACCGTTCCTCGAGGTCCTATCTATAAGATCGGTAAACTAAGGAATCTGAGGTCCTTCAAGCAAAGTTTTAAGGAGCATCTGGCCAACCGGCATGGTTTTTGAAGCGCGGTTAGGTTCTGGATGGATGACCATTTTTAGCCGTTGAGGCTGGCCGCGGTTCGGATTTCACGTAAAACGGTAGGTCCCCTTCCTTACTAGGTGGTAAGATTAATCCCGCCCGGGTTTTTACTATCGTATTGTATGAACGATGGTGGAAGCAGCAATGAAAATTGTCCGTGTTTTCCATTCAGTTCAATGCAGCCGAGCAACATAAGGAAGATCCTCGCGTGGCACCTAGTTCCCATGTGGTCTGTTAGGCTAATATCTGACGGTCAGTTTGATATTAGCCATCCATGTCCAGTTACATAAAAAAATATGCCGTTACATGCTTCTCAGACGGATTTTGACATGCACAAAAAAATTATTAAATTCATACCAGTAACTTTTATACAATACAATGTCTGAACGTCTTTTTGACTATCAATCCGCTTACCACTTGAGAACTACTCACCCGATTTTAGTGCGGTTTGATCTTATCATACATTACAAGCTGAATAAGACTTAGACCTGAGGGCTTAGCACTGAGGTTAATTATGAAAGGTTTCTGATAAAAATGACTGTAAAAGTGAGCTATATTCACATGATTTCATAGAAAATACTTTGAAGTTATTTTTTTAAATACATAAATAAAATTTAAAACATTAAAACTATATTAAAAATTTTAATTTCACAAATTTACATAATATATTAATTTAATTAGATTGAAATATTTTTGGGTAATTCGTGTAAACTCACTCGTGGATTCGTAGTTTTTGATAGACAGTTCGATTATCAGGGACGAAGAAAAAACGACAAGAAACTTCGCCGGCGGTTACAAATCTTAGGGCAAAATAAATGCTACCACCTACAGAATAATTAAGAGTGCAATGATTTGAGGGCAACCTCGACAATTAAGTATGAATAATATTCCTGCATGAGATTCTGAACAAATAACAGTCGGATTCAGACGTGCGTAAAACAGAGCGAGAACCTGCAATCCACTCATTAAGGTGGCCCAACCCGCTCAACTCCCCATACAAACGGGGAAAGAAGATCACGCCCATATTTCTTACCCCAAATTTTGCTCAAAAGAGCTTTATTTGATCGAACTAGATGTCTGATGACAGTTGGCATTGTGAAATTGTGTTTGGTTTCTAAGTTATAAGGTCCGAAAGTTCGAATTTTATATAATAACTTTGGTGGCTTATTACGCAATGATAAAGTAAGAAAATCTTAAAAAGATTAGTCATCAGACATAGCTTATTTAATCAAGATTTATAATCTATTTGGTTTTTAATAGATTTTTGACTATAGCGGTCGTGGTTTACTTTTAGCTATATTTCGTTTTGAAATCAAAATTTTCGTAAATCTTACCAAATCATACACTATGCACATTGTCTTTTTTGTGGTCATGTTTCATCTTCCTCATCACGAAGCCTGTCTTTTTCTTTGAAACAGAGAAGGTCCCAGAGTGCAACAGCACGGTTTTGTACAGTGCCCGCGAATGAGTTAGTCCCGCCGGGTTGGGCCACCTTAAGCCATGCTTTAGTCAGGATATCTTAACCTGGGGTCCATGGACCCTTTGGGCGTTTATGGCATCGGTGTTGGGGTTAGTGGCATGAGTGCTGTGGATCCAAGTTCGAGAAAATGACAAAAAATACTGCGCGTGATGAATTAAAAAATATATACGTATTTTTACTTTTTCTGTGATAATAAATACAAAGTAGTTTTTTACAAAATGCCTTGTTTTCTTTTCCTTCAAGTGAGTTCGGAAGGAGGAATTTTAAATTCCCGCAAGGGGTCCATGAGAACAAAAAGGTTAAGAAACCCTGCTTTAGATGAACCATCGTATGAAACAAATAGTTTTTTTTTAAAGTAAAATATTACATATAACACTGTCAGCCTCAGTGGCCCAGTGGCGCGACACTTCGGCGATCGCTCTCCGAAGTTAAGCAACGCTGGGTCCGGTCTGGTCTTGGATGGGTGACCATTCGGCCGTTGAGAGAGGCTGGCCGTGGTTCGGATTCCACGTTAAGCTGTAGGTCCCCTTCCTTACTTACTAGGTGGTAGGGTTTATCCCGCCCGGGTTGGTACCATCGCATTGGATGAACGATGGTCGAAGCGGCAATGAAAATTGTCCGTGTTTTCCATCCAGTTCAATGTAGCCGTGCAATATAAGGAAGGTCCTAGCATGGCACCTAGTTCCCATGTGGTGTGTTGGGCTAATACCATGACAGATCTTGTGGTATTAGCCATCCATGTCCAGTCACATAAAAAAATATATATATTAAAATGTAAACAATAAATGTTGCTACAACTGCATCTACGAGACATCAAAATAAAACGAGTTGTGATTTCAATAATACTTTAACGGAAAACGCACATCACAAAAATGTGCCACTCCATATTTATTTAGCGAAATGGCATCAACAAAATTTGGTGGAGCGCCAGTTTGTCACCGCCAGCGGTGAAGTCGGAGCGCGGGCGGAAGCGGAAACGGCGGCGGTGGTGCGGAGGTAAAGTCTGTGCGGCGCGGCGGGTGCTGGCAACCACGGAGTAGTTAAGGATGGCCCGTAAGCTATGCACCCCATACAAACGTAGTTTACTTTTCATTCGGAAACCGCTATTCCAATTAGGGCCGATTTTTCAATCCTCAGATAGTACTTATCGTACCGACGGACTTATGACGGATAGTCATTGCCGGAAAATTATATCTTCTATCACCATTGTCTGAATATAAATTTACTAATAGACATATGGACTTACTATATCGGATGGGTAAGCAGAAGCGTAAATAAATCCGTCGAATAGTTATCTGGCTGTTTACCTGACTATTGAAAAATCAGCCCTTAAGCTGATATTTTATATCTCATATCAGGTACCAAATATCTGTGCACGCTTTTGTTTTAATGAAAAATCCAAACCGAATTAAATGAAAGCAAAAATAAAATCGGTTGTTCAGTATAGTACTTCATGTTTGTGTGTTGTCAGAATATTGCCGGAATTATCGTGATTATTATTCAGTGTTGGACCTTATGCCCGCTGCATAAGGTCTACTGTCGGGTTGAGCAGTCGTAACATATTGAATATCGAGACTTGCTTCCCGTACGTGCGCCGGTATGTTTGAATACCCGCAAGACTTGGCGTGTACGTCTAGCTGCTCGCCTTTTGAAGAGTACCCACTCTTCACTTCTATTTAAAACGTTGGTGAGTGAGCCTGCAAATTTGGTAATCTCCTTAAAACCTAGAGTGGAAGTCCTGGCTGTGGGAAGGAAGTGATTGGCAGCGGAGGCGGTGCGTAAAGCTGAGGGTTTGTGGTGGCGACTGCTGGCTGCGTGGACGGTGGTGAGGTCTCGGGATCGGTGTGTTGCGGCGACGAGAAAAAAACATTAAATACAGTCCACAAAGAAGGAACATCGGTTATGGTGCTGTCTCTACAACAAACACATAAACAACAATCGTTGTTATTAATATTATGTCTGCCTACAGAAGTAATATGATAAATATATTATTTATAAAAATAAAATCTTTATACAAATTTTGGTTTTCTCTGTGGTTTGACCCAGAATACATTTACGGAAAAAACAAAGACATGCAGACACAGATATTTGTAGCATAATATTAGGTACCAAATATCAAGTATGTTGGAACAGTAGTTTTCAAATTATTAGTGAAGTACGTTTGTATGGGAGGCGAAATTTTCTGATACCTACGGTGTGTAGGTCAAATAAGATGGCGCCACAGTCGTTCATAGCAATCTCTGATATAACTCCTCAAACATAGGAAGTTATGAACTATAACTGTACTTTTCAATAAATTAATGTATTTTTTTCCAGTGGGTGTGACTTTAGCCATTCATGCTAACAAAACAGATATCCTTCATAAATAGATAAATGCAGACATCCTTGAATTTCGAACCTTCATGATTCCACCCTGGTTTCCCATTTCTAAACGTTACTCCGCATTAGCGGCTAGACGTTTGCCACGTCACGCGAGGCGGTGACGGCGACGCGCGTCGTAGAAATCTATGGACTTCGTATACCGTAGAATTTAGCCTCTAGGCTCGACTTCACCTGCTAATTGATGAATGGCTGTTGAATATTTTGTATTATCAGGTAAAGTGAGCTCATAAGTTCCTTTATAACAATGTATTTATATTTACTCTAGGGAAAATACGAAAGCTTACGTGCATGAATACTGGAAGAGATTCATTGTCGGTTACAAGCAAACTAGTGTATGAGGTAAAACTGAAAATTGAAGGTATGCTGTATCAGGTAGCATTGTCCAGTACATATTATCCCAACGCACTTATTGGAAAGCACTTTCCATGCCAGAACCTTTTTTTAATTGCTCGGCTACATAGAGCTAGATGGAAAACACGGAAAATTGTCCTTGCTGCTGTGACCATGGTTCATTCAATGCGATAGTACTAACCTGAGTTCCCACTCAGGTGGTAATCCCTTACCACCTAATACATAAGGAAGAACACTTGCAGTTTAATGTGAAATCCAAACTATAAATGGCGAATGCCTTAGTCACTTCACACGACATTCACAGGATGAAAATAAACTCTGAAGCCCTCTCCTTGCAAAAACAATTGTTCAATGAGGAATAAGGAATGCAAGTTCCACAGAGCAACGTTCATGGTAGTACCTATAGAACAGACTTAGCAACCCCACAAACCGTCTGTGGCTCAGGGACTCCAAGCCAGCCGTGAGTTGTGGGTCCCCAACGAGAATGCGAAACGACGAAAAGCGCTGAATTGAGTCCAGGGACGCCAGCAGGTGCAGGGGACTACCTTCCCAAATATGGATACAGTATTCTACCACCGGCCGTATCTGTAATTTATAAAGAAGAAGTATTTGTTGCAAGTAGCGTTACGTCTAATTAAAGAACGGAGAAATATATATCAGTTTTTTGTAAGTCACTAATGTCCATGTCCCAAAGCATTTATCGCGCCAATGACGTTGAAAACAGTACATTCTGTGCCTTATTTTTTTTCTTTATTTTACTGGAGTTTCAGTTCGGTACTGCGCTTATATAGCATTGAACGTGAAGCTTGGCTTTATTTTTGTATGTAATTAAAATTTCAAGTCAAGTCAAGTCAAGTCAAGTCAGTCAGCGTGTTTGCGTCCACTGCTGGACATACGCCTCTCCAATCCTTCTCCAGTCCTCCCGGCCTGGATTAAAATTTAATCGAATGAAATTGGACAAATAGAGCTCACATGATTTTGTATTCTAAATAAAAAATGAATTGCATTTTCCCTTGAATTTGGGGTAGCTTTAATCCTACAAACACACGCCTTGGGCCTTATTGGGTGTGGATGCGAAGTTACTGGTCCCTACCACATCCATGAAAATGAACAAAATACACGGAAGGGGATAAAAGGGGCACGGGGCAAAGGATTTGTGCAAAGGATGTTTATTTCATCGTTGAAGAAAGGTGAACACGAATTGCACTGACAATGGCCAATCCAGTTTAGTAGTTTCGCTAACATGCAATATAATTAATTAAGAGTAGCAATATTGTTGATTTTATTGAATTCAAACGCATATCTTGTAATCACATGTGACTTTACAGTTAGCTAACCTGATGGATGCAAAATTAGCTAATTTAATTAAAACTGACCGTGTTTTCCAATCAGTTACATATAGCCGTGCAATATTAAAGAAGGACCTGGAATGGCACCTAATTCCCATAAGGTGTATTAGGCTAATTATCATGATATAAGGCTTGGTATTAGCCATTCATGTTCAGTTGTACCTTAATAATAATTTTATCTTTCATGAAATATTAGCTCGCAAGGTAGGTAACATAACGTTAAGCAAGAAAGTGTCGTCTCAGACAAGTCATATAAGTCAGTCATAAAACATTAAAAAAAATGTGCTTTGAAAATACTGGACCCTAATGTAAGCCTCGTTATTTCTAACGAAGAACTTGAATTCAGATTTTTATTCTCAGAATATAAATTATAACTAATGCAAGACACGCGAGACTTTTACATTTTTTCTTAAATTTCATATTTTCTTCCACCCTGTATCGTTTTGATTTAGGGGCCTTATTCCGTTCAGTCCTATTTAGAAATCCACAGTACAAGGAAGTTTCGCCTCCGCCTATAGGACCGCGGTCGCGCAGTAACCTTATTGAAATTGAGGCAAACAAGATTTGCGGACGAAATCGCCCAGAAGCTTTGTTTGTTTCGTGGTTTGCGGTTCTTAAATCCCCCCGGATTTATTGTTGTTGCCCGCATATGCCTGCGATGTTTCCACCTCATTTCGTGAGACTTTATATGCAAACGCTTTTTTTTATTAAGACCCGTCGCATTGTGATTTGGAAGACTCTTCAGAGCTCAATAGCTGAACACCTGAATCGTATTTAAGTTTCATTTGTATTCTAGGTATTTGTCAGAATCTCATACAGGGATCTTATTCATACTTTGATACGGCTGCTTTCAAACCATATTACTCTTTTTTTTGGAGGTGGTACTCATAGCATTTAAAGGGATAATTTTATATTTAAAAAAAATCTATCAAGAATACAAATGTGTATGGATTTTGACTCCCGGAGAAGTATTTTGTCGGAGTATATTGCTATATGCTCTTGAACAGGTGTTGTTTGTGGGGACAGGCCTGCTCCAATTAGCAACACAGATGGCGGGTATAATCTTTGCAAACAAACTGATATCTGTCATTAAATGTTGATTATTTTCGATCTTTTATTATTTTTTACATTGTTTTTTAACTCTGTCAACACTCTTGTAAACATAGACTTCGTGGGAAAAAAACCCGGCCAAGTCTCTTGGCAGTTCTTATTTGCTGTGTTTTGCTAACCCTTTCACCGCAAAGGTTTTTTGGCATCATCCTTCTCAATACACCACACTACAATTATTTCGATAATATGCAGTCTTGAATTGTTCTTTGTTTTGTAGCAAATAGTGTGTTTCCACTGTTGAAACAGTAGAAATCTAATGAACGCTAGTATGTACTGTGCAATTATGTAAATAAAACACATTATTTCGTAATCAATAAAGTTTTATTAATGTTTGAAGTGGAGTCGTTTTCTGTCGGATATATTCGACGATGGCGCCTGCAGAATGCCTTGCTCTGACGGATATATACGTTCCTGGCGGGGAAAGGTTTTAACTAATAAACAATAAACAACAACAATAAACTCACCTGTGGTGCTCACTGGGATGATATTGTGAAGGACCTGTCAACCATGTAGTTGTTGTTCGTTTCGCATTACTCAGGAGACACGTGCGGAATCACAAAACGTATAATAGCGAACGCGAACAACTCCATCCGTCTACTACTACAGGTAAGTGTACACTATTGGCAGAACAACTCTTTAGTTGAAAATACTCCATCGGATGAATATGATAAAATATTGTACGAGCTAAAGTTTTTAGCTCCCTAGAGTTTTCGTCGGAATAAAGTTATCGGGCAATTTGATACTTTTGAGCTCTGAGACTAACCACGTTTACGCCAACGCTTCATTGAAATAAAACCACTATGTTGGACACTCCACAAATCTTGAAATGAAATATACAAGATAAATGTAAAAAAATATTTTTAAATAAAAAAAGGACCGCCTTCAAAAAAACACACCGGAACTAAAAAGCAAAAAATAATTGGTTGCTTTGAATTTTTGTACGATAAGCTATTTTGATACCTAACTAATTATATACAATTTCTTAATTTTAATCATCTTTTGAAGTCGGTGCCTTGGGTAGAGTTCGCTATGCACGCTGACCGAACAGACACTATTTCAGCCGAACGCCCCGAAGTCTACGAGAGCGTAAGCGACCTGGGTCAGCAATGATTGGTCCTAGAGCATTTTAAGCGACCGCTCGTCTAACTAGAGATAACCTAAGCGTTGGTTTACGAGCAAGCGGCTTAAACCGGTAGGCGTAGACGATGACTGATATTGATACAGCGCAGCGTACTGAAATTGGGTTTTAACGATTAATAGTACTTTCGGCTTTATAAAGGCGCGCGCTGGTTACTACGCGCTGGGCACGTTAATTCGCTGCTCTATGGATTGGTGCTTCCTTCGACGCCGTTGTCTGAACGAGACGATTCCTGCCGAAGTTGGTTAGAGCGCGGGCAAGCCGATGCGATGACGTACCTAGGTATTCTCGTTTTGATGCGATGTGCGATGAGCGATGTAGGTATTTAGTAAAGGACAAGCTACACGTACCTAAATATTGACCATATAAGTGGTCGTTGTTTTTATATTGGTTTATTTGTTTATTTTGTAGGGTTTTCTTATAAATATTTAGTTTTTACTGTGTTAAGTATTCAGTGTAAGTCTACGGCATATTAAAATTACAAAGTACTTGCCTGAATACCTACTTACATACGTTTTTCCGACCTGTTTATTTATTTCTTTTTTGGTTTTCTGTTCTGCTTAAGTAGGTAAATATAAGTTTGAAAAATGTTACGGCTTTTCACACGGCGGGAGAAGACATTCTCCGACGTTTCGAGCTGATCGTTCAGCCCGTTGTCAAGGCGGCATCCGCTATGTTCGTACGTAGCAGACGACTCCTCCCGCCGCGTGAAAAGTCGTAACATTTTTCAAACATGTTTAACGACCACGGTAATCTTAAAAGTATCATAGGTAAATATAAATATCTACCTAAGCATTTTTTTTTGTTACTCATAGGTGATATTAATGTTACAGCCCTTACAGAACGTCTACCCAAGGCACCGACTTCAAAAGATGATTAAAATTAAGAAATTGTATATAATTAGTTAGGTATCAAAATAGCTTATCGTACAAAAATTCAAAGCAACCAATTATTTTTTGCTTTTTAGTTCCGGTGTGTTTTTTTGAAGGCGGTCCTTTTTTTATTTAAAAATATTTTATTTTTTGCTTTTTAGTGGTGTACTTACGGTGGGCGGGCCTTCCCGCTTAATGCCCCATACAAAGTGGAAAAGAAGATCATGCGCGCATTTCTTGTCACAATCCAAAATTACACTCAAAAGAGCTTTATTTGATCAAACTAGATGTTTGGAGACCATTGGCATTGTAAAAAGATGGCACCGTACTATCGTACAAGATTTAAAACCACAAAATCACTTTATTTGTAGGGTTTGTACTCCCTTATTTTCTTATTATTTATTTATTTTACATATTTGTTGTTATAGCGGCAAAATAAATACACACTTTGTGAAAATTTCAGCTGCCTCTGTACCTATTTCTGTTCATGAGATAGAGTCCTGTGACAGACGGACAGACGGACGGACGGACGGATGGACGGACGGACGGAAGGACAGCGGATGCTTAGTAATAGGGTTCCGTTGGCACCCTTTGGGTACGGAACCATAACAACGCAAAACAACGAATATCCGGAACCGCTGAACTTCTGAATTTGTCATCCTAAAAGAAAGCTACTGTGAATATGTAATATTTCTGGGTACAGCGGTTCCGGAGAGTCTGTTTCTTGCGTAAGTGTTGCATGAAAATGTGCACATATCGGCCTCGTTCATCCCCTTAATAGTTGAATTGTAAAATTCATTGTGAGCTAGCCTTTTCATCGTAAAAAGAAGTCACTAAACATTTTAAGCTTCTAGGATTATTGGTTTTGGAGATCTTAACATGAGTAGTTTTTATCTAAATGTGTTAAATTTGGCCTTTTTTACCCCCCTAATAGTGGGGTTTCCAAAAATATTTACTTCTTAAGCATTCATCTGAAGAAAACCTACCATGGTACCTACATTTCCGGTTTCAGCAGTTCCGTACATTTAAAATTTGTACAATTTGCCCTCCTTTATTCCCCTTAACAGTGAAATTTAAAGAACCGCTCTTACCGCGCAATGTCACCCTAAAAGAAAGCTACTGTAAAGAAAAAAACACATTTCTGGGTACATTGGTTCCGAAAATTCGTTGTTTATTGTACATAAGTACCAAACTACTGAACCGATTTTGATAAAAAAAAAATGGGACCAACTAGAAAGTATACCCATTCGAACAAAAAAAGATTTTTTCAAATCGGTTCAGGGGTCTTCGAGTAATCGGTGAACATACATAAAAAAAAAAAAAAAAAAAAAAAGATTCCGACGAATTGAGAACCTCCTCCTTTTTTTTGAAGTCGGTTAAAAAATACGTCCAATTAAAAAGCAACCAAAGAACAATCAAAATGCAGAAACAAAATCGTTTTGATCCCTAACATTAAAAAGAATACTTCAAAGTGTCAGAACTGGAATCGAATGATTTGCGGTAAGTTTATGGAGCCATGACAATATCCAAAAAAAATATATTTTCTTGGCAAGATCTTTTGGCGTTTCAATGGAAGGAAAATTATGGCTTCTTATCAAAAGTTATAAAAATAGTTTGTATATAACGTGCATCTGCGCATACTTACAATTGAAAACATTTTAATATCCAGAATTCTCACATCTAGAATAATAATAAAATGCAAAATGATAATATTATTGGCTAAAATACTGCTTAATACCAAACGCATTTTCGCAATATTTTAATGAGCTAATTTGAACCCAATTTAACTGATAACCTCCGTTCAAGAACGAGCGAGTACTTCAAATCATTTTATCATATCTATTTATAAAATACTCTGTTGTAAACTTAGAATGAGTTTAACAACAGAACTAACATAAGCGCGCTGAGCTTACAAGACGAACAAAGTAACGAAGCAAGTGAACGTAAGTAAGTGAAAGTAAGTGAACGTAAACTCAAGGATACATACAGCGAGTTGGTGAGAGACGGAACATACCTACCCAATGAGACAAATCGCTAACCGGACATAAGGTCCGCTATGTAGGATCTAATATACCATCTTGTAAGTACTGAAGGGGAACCTTAATTTAAGTTTAATTTATCAAATGTTGCAAATTGGTTTTTTACATATATCCGCAATGATTTTTTTGGTAAAATCTTAATGATTTCTATAGTTTACTTTTAAAGAAATAACCAAGGTATAAATAAAACATGGTGACTGCACAGGTTGTAGATTGTAAGAAGTATGTACGTAAAAACCCTGTCAAATAACTTTTTTTTGTACATAAGAGGCGACCCACTGGATTTCTGTCGATTATATTTCTAAACTTTCCCTCGATATTTCAAAGTAAAATTAGATACATAATTTTAGCTCATTATTTTTAATATTTCATTATAACAATTTTTTTTAGTAAAAAACGCAGTACATTTTCTGTAAAACTATTTTAATCTCATCCGTCCATTAGGTTAGGTTAGGCTACATTTAAGTCTTAAGGCTACATTCATCAGTAAAATGTTCAAGTGTAACGTTCTTCAGTAGCCGACAATTTCACCTTCGTATGAAATGATCCGTTTTCGAGCAACATCCGTCCGTCTTGTTAGGATACACCCGACCACCCGACCACAAACGTATTCTTGTCGTGTTCTAGTACCGACTCCCCATTGCGAAACTTGAGAAGGAAAAAATAAATTGAATTCGTCACTGATGGCAGGATAAAAATGAAAGGGCGCAATTCATTTCTATTCGTGTGTGAAAAATCATATCGCACGTTGTGTGAAAAGAAATATATATTATATTCAGATATACATGTACGCATGAATTATTCATGCGTGAATTGTTCAGTGTGCTTTGTTTTGATAAATGAATTAAAAAACTCACGAATGTTATGTTTTCTTTGATATTGTGGAGGTAAAGGTAGGTCAGGTCTTGAGACCCACGGCTGCGCAGCTGCTCTCCCCTAGTCGTGATTTGAATGTTGTATATGCGTTATCTCGCTGGGAATCTTCGTTAGTGCGATATAGACTTTTATGTCTAGCTGGAAGCGCCATCTAGCGCCCGCCATGTTAACTAGCTTCTATTGCATGTGTTGGTCGCATTTGTGGCATGTGAAACTAGCAGCTCTCAGTAGAGGGCGCTAGGTCGCTATAATATTAATCAATACCACAACAATACTTTATCTTTGCTCAATACCACAACAATACTTTATCTTTGCTCAATACCACAACAATACTTTATCTTTGCTCAATACCACAACAATACTTTATCTTTGCTCAATACCACAACAATACTTTATCTTTGCTCAATACCACAACAATACTTTATCTTTGCTCAATACCACAACAATACTTTATCTTTGCTCAATACCACAACAATACTTTATCTTTGCTCAATACCACAACAATACTTTATCTTTGCTCAATACCACAACAATACTTTATCTTTGCTCAATACCACAACAATACTTTATCTTTGCTCAATACCACAACAATACTTTATCTTTGCTCAATACCACAACAATACTTTATCTTTGCTCAATACCACAACAATACTTTATCTTTGCTCAATACCACAACAATACTTTATCTTTGCTCAATACCACAACAATACTTTATCTTTGCTCAACACCACAACAATTCTTCATCTGCGCACAACACTCATACTTTATTATTTGAAACTTGCAACCTTCTGTTATATTTTGTTATATTATTAACTTACATCTTATTTTATTACTAGCCCGATGATATGTGTGTGTTTCTTTCTGAAATAATAAGCCCTATACCTTTTTTTTTAATTATATGTGAAATGCGGTGCTGGGTACATATCCAGTAAATTAGTATTAAATTGTCTTTTGTATGTTAGTCATGTCTGTACCTGTTTGCTTTCGAAATAAATATTTCGGTTCTTTTTTATCCAGACGGGCAAGACAAGATGATGGAGGGTACATCTATATGATCGCACTTCTGCACACATCAGCGAGCATGAAAGGACGAGCGTAGAACGAAAAGCGTAACCACTTTTACATACAGGAACGGTAGCGCCGGCGAGAGCGTTCGCTCACGAATTAGCTTACTATTGATTTTCTCGAGTTCCGACGACACGTGAGAACACGTAAGAACTTCACGGGTCGCCATCCTTCCATGCTCGCTGGCACACATTTATCTCTTAGGTGCTTTGTAGGTGCATCACTTTCATTCGGAACAGCTCTACTCTAGTCAATTATTTTTGTTATTTACTATAAGAAGTCTAAACCATCTCGTGCTGTATTTTTTATTGTTCCGTACCCAAAGTGTGCTAATGTAACCCTATTACTGAGCCTCCGCTGTCCGTCCGTCCGTGCGTCCGTCCTTCCGTCTGTCACAGGGCTGTATCTCATGAACCGTAATAGATAGGCAGCTGATTTTTTTTACAGAGTGTGTATTTATTTTTCCGCTATAACAACAAATGGGCGCCTAACTCCTCCGACGATGCTACCTCTTTGGCGTAGGGCCGATTTTGCATTCCTCAGACAGCTCTTATCGGACTGTATATTGGACGGATAGTACAAATTCACGTTCATTAAAAGACAGATAGTAGTTGACGTAGAATTATATATTCTATCATAATTATTTTAATATAATTTTACTAATAAACATATGCACTCATCGGACTATATCGGGTGGATAAGCAGAAGCTTTCTTTTCCCCATTTACGAAATTCCCCCTCTATTAATGTTTTTAAAAAAGATCTTAAAGCTTTTTTTCTGCCTTTATGATTTCTTTAATTTCCCTCATACTTCTTTAAGTTTGTCAGTATTTTTTTTAAATTTATTTTGCCAATATTTTTTTTCCTTTTAATTTTATTGTATGTTTATTGTATATTTTGTTTATTGTATTGTACCTGCGACCTTTGGATTACATGTTCACTGCTCTAAACCAACTGAGCTATCCCGACAATTACATCAGCCAACGAATTTCTCGATTATATTCGAATCGACACAATGCTTCCCCTATCTTCTGCTAGATGGCGCTGATGATGTTTTTGCGTATTGATCCTACGCTAAGGCATTTTGACTGCAATGATTGAGCTATCAATCTTATTGCTGTCGTCACCAAAGACGTTTTTGGTATCGGACACTAAGAGTCAGTCAGTCGGTCCTGCTTCCGACGAATGTCACGACCAATACTTTTTCAGATTATTTTCAAAATCTGATTACAATGCTTAAAATGTAGATGTCGCTGAAACTCAAATTAATGAGATAACGGTAATGTCGTATCCATTAAATACATAAAATTATCACATTTTACCAAACTCCACTCGGGTGAATGTCCAAAACGATATCCGAGCGGAGCCGGTGACCTCAGCTAGTTTAAAATCAAAACGAATTGTGGCCTTTATTAAAATGTATTCTAAGAATTAAAAACAGACTTCTATTGTATTGAAAATCCTTTCTTACAAGCGGATCCTCGTAAAAACATTCATCATAATATGAAGCGAAACTTCGCTCCAAGTTCGCTTCATATTGGAAAGTTTTCGAAACTCAGTCCATTATAAACTCCTTACACCTAGAAATATCCAAGGCTCCGGTAAAGCCTGAATACTTCTGAAAAAATAATGATTAACGAGGCAACTATGGAGCTGCCGATATTAGGCAGAGTAAGGCAATTTCAGTTATGGGTACCTGAAAAAGGAAAAGGTAAAGATTTAAATGCCCATTAAAGTTTGAGGACTTGTGTATTCAATCTACGTAATTATCCGAATGCATTAATATCTAATTTTCCTTAATATTAATATATATAGCTGTTTATTACATTTTTTTATTGAGCGTTATCAATGAAACAAAATTAGGAATTAAACAAAGGTAACTTAAGGCTGTTCCGACCCATATAATGTTGTTTGCACACATAACGCAAAAAGTATTGCACTTTAAGACACGAATTAATAATAAAAGTTTAAAATAGTCCTATTACTTGCAGCGAAAACAATTTCACAATTTCAGGATTATTGGTTTTGTTGCAATTTATTTAAATACGATTTTTATTTAACAGCGCCATCTAACGGTGTAAAACTTCTAATCGGCAATTCAAACGAAACCATTAAAACTAAAATTGTGAATATGTTTTCGCTGCAACTACTATGGCTATATTTAATATTTTTGACGAATTCGTGCCTTAAAGTGCAATACTTTTTGCGTTCTGTGTAAAAAAAGCATTGTATGGGTCGGAACATCCTTAATTGGTTTGTTTATATTTAAATGAGTGGCTAAGGCCAATAGATAGATATTAGATGTAACGTGTATCCAAAACTGGCACAAAGCCTCAATAGGGTATTTTCCATAGCGGTGCGCGGTTACCGGTGGAAGGCCTAGAATGCATTAATGCAGGACTGCTTTTTTGACATTTACTAGTTTTTAGGGTTCCGTACCCAAAGGGTGAAAACGGAACCCTATTACTAATCCTCCGCTGTCCGTCTGTCGCTCCGTCCGTCCGTCCGTACGTCCGCCCATCCGTCCGTCTGTCACAGGGCTGTATCTCGTGATCCATAATAGGTAGGCAGCTGAAATTTTCACAGAGTGTGTATTTATTTTGCCGCTATAACTACATATAGGTAAAATTAAAAAAATAATAAAGATTGAACGGGGGCCCATACAAAAAACGTGATTTTTTTATGTTAAATCTTGTACCATGGTACAGAACCCTTCGTGTGCGAGTCCGACTCGCACTTGGCCGGTTTTATTTATTTATCAACTTTTTGAAATAGATAACAAATAATCATGAACAGAGCGAAGTGCCGTACTAAGGGTCGATAAATATCGTGGAATAATATGAAATCAAGGTAAATAAATCCGTTTAAAAATATGTTAATATTTCTCATCAAATACTTACAATTAAATGAATTGCCCATGTAGTGCGCTGGGCAATAATCATTACTACTTTCACAAATAATTGATTTTTGTAACATTTAATATGGGGTGCGAACATTAAATAAAAAACCGTCATGGTTTAACGTTAAATAGCAGTTTAAAAATCATTAAACCGAGTTCAAGCAACCTGGAGTAGAAGCCGGTACAAAAGCACGTACATGGGGTCCATCATACATTTTGAGGTGTGCTTTTGTACCGCCTTCTACTCCAGGGTGCTTGGAGTATATTCAATGTTATTAAAACTGTTTTTAATATTTATTTTAGTATTTCCCACCCTTAAGAGGTTTTTTTTTTAAACAATATATAAAAGGAGCCGCCCTGAGTTATTTATTAATAAAGAGAAAAATAATTATTCTGATCGGTTGACAGTTTGCAGAGATATCGAGTAACATACACACAACAAAACAAACATACAGACGAATTGAGAACCTTTTCTTTTTTGAAACTTGGTTTAAAAATAGGCCTACAAATTTAGGCAATTTTCTATAAGCAAAGGTTGTGCTATGAAAACGAAAATTATTAATTTCGTGCGCATACACCTGAAGTTATATGATCATCAACTTCCACTTGATAAGCTAAATAGTTCTCTGAGAAATTAACGAATACCTGAGTGCAACCTAGCGGATTACACAGATGTAAGCAGTGAACAACCCGTTTTGACAGCGACACTAAATCGGTACATCTTACTTTTCGATGCATCTTCAGTATTATCTAAATTATATATATACTCATACATTTGCCTACATATGCCCAGCGAGCAATGGAGCGAGCCATGCTGGGAATATCGCGTAACGAGGCAAGCCGCCGACGTACCAAAGTAGCCGATATTGGACACCGGGTGGCTAAGCTCAAGTGGCAGTGGGCTGGTCACGTCAGCCGAAGAGACGACGACTCTTGGAGTAACCATGTCCTGCCCTGGCGGTCGTGGACAAGAAAACGGAGTGTGGGAAGACCACCCGTCAGGTGGGACGACGATATCAAGTGCGTCGGCGGAAAGCAGTGGTTCCGTACCGCTGAGGGCCGGGAGGACTGTATTGTATTGTATTGTTTATTCATCATCCATAGACAGTACACTGCACTCGGATTTGTCATATTTTAGCATTGGCCAGTTCAGCAAAACAAAACACAGCAAAGAAGAACTGGAAAGAAACTCCGCTGTTTTTTTTTCAACGTCCACTTAGTCTAAGTTTACAAAAGTGTTTGTCAATTATTTTAACAAAAACATAGGTAAAACACTAAATTCACATGAATACACAAACATTTACAATCCATGCCGTATGCAACAGTTCATGACAAATACCATTTTATTTGCAAAGACAATCCCCTCCAACTAATATGTTGCCAATTGGAGCAGGCCAGTCCCCACAAACAGCACCCGTTCACGAGCATCACGCCGGGCACAGCCATTACCTCTTTCAACCATATTTTAGGGAAAGAGATAACCTGAACTAAGCGTCACCGTAAGCAAGGACCTTTAAGCGATGCACTGCTCCAGTGGCAACACAACACTGTGAAACACTTGCACATTAGGTTTTAATACTATGAGTTTTGTCATAAACTACTACTGTCAGCTGATCACATTGTTACATATCCCTTTAAATGCTACCACCTACAGACAATTAAGAGTATAATGGTTTACTGGAGAAAGATTGGAGAGGCGTATGTCCAGCAGTAGACGCAAACACGCTGACTGACTGACTGACTAACTGACATATATCTATACAAATCGCTTAAGAAACTAGTCAACAAATTCAAAATCACCAAAAACAACACCTCGTGTTTGCACACATTTCGTATCACCAAATACATCCGATGGTGGCGCTTCCGGAGTGAGGCCTCTCAGAGTGCGGAATCCAGGTGCGCATATTTGATCAAACACTCCGCGAAACTCACCCCAGGTGAGAGAATTACCTCCGCGACGCGCCCCGAAAATCCCTGTTAAGTGAAAAAAGATAATCAAAAAGTTGTGTAAACAGCTCCAGACATTTTCGCAGACGTGGGATACGTACATTTGGCTCCAAGAGAAATTTGCGATAAACATATTATTTTAAAATAATAAGTACTTTGGAGGAATCACCTCGGCAGGAACTATCCATTGTTAGCTAGAAAAGTTGGTATAAGCCGGCGAATGAAGTTGGCAAGGAATCAATAATTCAATTTTAAATGAAATGACTAAGTTTATATTTTTTATTGTTTATTGTTGTTAATTGTTTATTCATCATCCATAGACAGTACACTGCACTCGGATTTGTCATATTTTATCATTAGCCAGTTCGGGGAAATCCCAGCGAAGAATAACTGGAAAGAAACTCCGCTGGTTTTTTTTTTTCAACGTCCACTTAGTCTAAATTTACAAAAGTATTTAGACTCACAGATAAACACGCTAAATTAATATGAATTGACGAGAATCAGCAATTCATGTCATATGTAACAGTTCATGACAAATATCAGTTTATTAGTAAAGACCATGCCCGTCATCTAACATGTTGCCAATTGGAGCAAGCCAGTCCCCACAAACAGCACCCGTTCACGAGCATCACGCCAGGCACAGCCATCGCCTCTATCAAGAGGAGACCCGAACCCAGCGTCGCCGCAAGTAGGGACCTTGCGGCGACGCTGATACATATGATGTTACTAGCTGCGGTACCCGGCTCCGCTCGGGTTAGTGTCGGCTAAATTATCTCATGGATAAAAAGTAGCCCACATGACTGGTCCAAAATAGGGTCAAACTGGTCCAGGACAATGTATCCATGTACCAAATTTAATCAAGATCGTCTGTGCCAAAATAGCATGATTTAATGAGAAACATCCAATAATTCCCATTTAGAGCTTCGTTGACGTTTGGTGGCTATTTAAAAAAAAAACATTTGCCGCGAGAACCTTTCTGCACTTTCACTGCTACATTGCTTACCTAGTAAGTAACGTGTAACGTAGGTAAGTTTTGCGTGGACTCCAACCCACAGCCAGCCTCAACATCGAAAACAGTAACCCATCTCGAACCTGACTGCTCCCAGAGATGCTATACATTGATAAAATACGCATATAAATCAGGTAAGTGGTTCGCATGTTATAAGACTTTAAGACTCACTACTTACCCTTCTGGTAATGAAGCGTTATATTATGTAATCTATAAGTTTTTAGTAGAATCAGGCTAGACGTAGATACAATGCACATCTAAATCGAGTAATTGGTTCTCCAGGATTTTATTCTGTTGGTCGCTCCTCCGGCAATTTAGCGTGATGCCAAGTAGTCCTAAAGTTGCAGGAAATACCAAGCCGTACTTCAGTAAAAGTAAGCGCTGCCGCCGCAAAGCCGAGCCGTGCATAGCATTGCAGTTTGTATGACAGCCCCATCTTAGCGTAAGCGGAACTGAATTATATTTAGCCAATCCTAATTCCCGGGTAGTTAAATGTACATGTTCTAAGTTTTACAAATCGCTAGTGCCTTGAAAATTCGCCGAACGGACACCAAACAGTCACGACGTCTGCCCTCCCCCCGCCGCCGCTCCCCGCCACCGCCCCCGGCTCCTCTCCCCCTAGTGTGAAGTATCGCTACCGGCATCGTTTTCGCAGCCCCGTGAAAGTTCTAAAGCCCATGGGCACATAAATTGTAGCCTATGTGTTATTCTGATGTATAAGCTATATTATTGTAAAGTTTCATTAGAATCCATTCAGTAGTTTTTACGTGAAAGAGTAACAAACATCCATCCATCCATCCATCCATCCATCCATCCATTATTACAAACTTTCCCCTTTATATTATTTATTAGATGTAACGTTTGTGTACCTTACTTTAATCTTATCCTTTATAATGTTTATTTAAGTTTTTGTAAGGGGGTTCCTTGAGAACCCACCACCTAGGGCCAGGTGTAATTCGTGGCGCCGCCGTCACATGTTTAATCCATAAGTGAGGACAGATTCGCGCGCTGCGCATTTTACCGTGGATTACCCAGCCCTAAGTTTATACTGGCATGGCACCCCATTCCGGTTCATAGCTAGTCAGCCACGAGTTTTTCTTTTCGAACGAATCACTTAAGACGGGAGTGTTCACCCTTCAGGGGAGCCCAAGATGAGTGTGAACCCCTTCCCATAGCTTACCGTTTAAAAATTAGAAGAGAAGTATTGTATCACACAGCAATAAATGCATTCATAAAATGTTTTTCTTATTTAACACCTCTGGAACAGTATCGTTGTTGACTACATATAAAACTTTTCTTGCTATTTCTACCTTTAAAATCATCAAAATATTTTGTTTCTATCATCGAAAATGTTTAATTTTGTCACTTTTTAATTTAATTCAAATTAAAAAATTACTTTTCGTAGCTTGGTTTTCACCAAGTTCTGATTTATCTTAATCGACACTTAAAGGGCCTTTATCACTTAAATGCTGATTATCTTGTACTGTTATTAACTGCAAGCTGCTAAGAAAGGCCCTTAATATGTGGCGATTAAGCTAATCAGCAGTAGGTGAAAAAGACCCTTAATCTCAGGCTTTCGTATGGATCCCAAAAGAGTGATCCACGATAAGATTATTTATGCCGTCGCTAGGGGGCGCTCTTCTAATAATATCATATTAAATTCTCTTTTTTGTTCAGCCCACGATAATATTCCCTGCTCAAGTTTCCCGCTTAACAACTTTTCGGTATCCATTACAATCTTATGGATAAAAGTGAGAAATATTTTCACACTGGATGTCCCAGAGTTTGTTGCTAGAACGCTAAAATTTTAGAAACAATAATTTTGGTTTTGATAAGAGCTCTATTAGTTGAAGTGCCATACAGATAAGTGCATGATCACATGCATCTAGATAGCATGCATCTAGATATACATGTATCTCAAAAGGTTAAAAAATATATGTATTATTTTGTCAAAGATTGAGTAACCGTCACGTTTGCCATTTTCACTGATGTGCGACTCTAAAAATGTGTATACAAATTCAAAAAGGCGTATATGATGGAAAAAAGTTAAGTTATCAAAAAAATGAAAACGTAGAGACGTAGTTCCCAGTTGACTTATTTAATAAGGAAAACAAAACGTTATTTATTAATGTGGAGGAACAAAGCACGAGCATGGAGGTGTCTTTACCTCCATGGGAACGAGCCGTAACATAAACACATTAACCTCTTAAACAAATTAGGTGCCATGCCAAGACCTTCCCTTTGTGAGCACTGCTACATTGGACTGGATGGAAAATACGATACATTTTTCATTGCCGTTTCGACCATCTTTTCATCCAATGCGATGGTACCAACACGGGAGGACCTACACCCTACCACGTAGTAGGTTGAGGAGACCTACAGTTTTACATGGGTTCCGAATCATGGAGCCGCTCGCATTCGTGACGAAGTGGACTTATCCAACTCAAAATGAGAAAGAAAGTGGTACATGCGAGGATTTGAACCCATACCTCAGGTTTGCTAGACATGTCTCCGCGCCACTAGGCTACTAACTGCTCATGCTGCACTTACATAAAATCAACGGGTAAAAAATACTTAAAATTAACATAAAATAGAATAAAATTAATGGATCCATTTGAATGCGGTACTAATACGAGTTCGCAATGCGAGTTGAACTAACAGTTTGCTTTTTGGTCGAAAGATCCTTTTGTGCAGAACTAACTGCCCCAGCCTGACCTGAACCTACGAATTAACGTTCACTAACTAAGCAAAATGAATTTAATTATTCACATTGCACGATATAGCTAAGTTTTCGACCCGCGCTATGTAAATGGGTGGACCTTTCGAGCCTAAATTAATTTATGTTGGAGCGAGACGGGAAGTTTCTTTTTTGTTATCATTTATTATTATTCCGAATTAAAGGAGAAACATTGTTTTGTAAAAATTGATTACAAATATACAAAATTGAATCTTCTGAAGAGTAATAAAAAGGACGGACATATATTTTAATGTTCAATCTTTTCAATCCGCAACGCAGGCAAACCATTATATTAATCGTGACTTACCGCAAAATCGCTTGCGGCATCATCATGTAAAAATATGTGTTTGTAGTTATAAAAATACTTGTATGTCTCATGTGTACGACATGAGGACATGGTCCCATCAAATGAGCTATCCATGGTCAACTCCTTTCGTAAGCTCCTTGCAGATCAAACCCGCACGAAATCAAATTAAAAAAAAATTATTTTTAGAATTCACTAAGCACCCAGTTGAATTGTATAATGTGTGTATATTAAAGGTATTATTTCATTCTTGTTGTGCTTATAATATGATTGTGTATCTTTAAAGATAATTTAATTTTATTTAACTAACGATTTGCTATTCTATATTCGAATTAATAAATCACTAATAACACGCATTATCAAGTTTCCAAGGATACTCCCAAGTATCCGGATATAACATTTTTCCAGCAACATAACTGAATAAGCAGGGACAAAACCGTTATCTTCACAATAATCTACCTCCAACGGCGCCCCGGCAAAGATATCTTACGAAACCCTAAAAACAAACGAACGATAAAATTAGTGCCAACATTTTCCCTCGCCATAGGGCGTTCAAAGTCATGGCTCGGTCGGGATGAAACAAAATAAAAAGCCGGTAACTCCGACTAGGGGCTTTAATTTTCGCCGGAACAAGTCGAATGGCTGTAATGAGAGAGACAAAGAACCCCGAGGAGGCAGGGCGGAAACTACACATTTTCCTCTTGTTTTCGTATCTTATTGGATTGACACGGGTCTGGCACGCATCAATACGGTGTGCTCGTTATGTTCCGGGAGGTCACGACATTTTTGGTCACGATAAGGTAAATGGCTGAATCTGGGTTTGCATGTTAGAGACCGACCCACTGATCCTAAATATGTCGGTCTGCCTGCGCCAAGTGGTTGCGTTAGCTAGATTGACTATACAAAATAGATGTTGGTATCTACCTCCTCATGAATTAACTGATTGTCTGGACATATTGATATCTATTAATTATACAACAATAACCAGTCACTTTTTGTATTATAAGTTATATTCGTAACGTAAATCGCCTATAATACCGAAATGCAACCAAATATATGTTCAGTTTTGGTATTACTAAGCAAGTATGTACTAATACTTTCATGCTTCCTTTTTTGCAGCCATTTACCATATCATATACATTTTTTGTTACGATAAATACTTTTTCAGGCCCCATATCTCGGTAACACAATCACCTGAGGCAGGCAGACTGACACATATAGCTTCAGATGGTTAGTCTTTATCAAGTGAATCCAGTTTCAACCATTTACGTTAACGTTACCAATTTTGTCGCGACCTCCAAGTCTATTAGGGGATAAGCGTTAAATTACCAAAGTTAACTAATAAATATCATTAAGTCGAACGGCTTGTAGCTCAGAGAATGACGCCTTGCCTCTCAATCGATGGGACCTGCGTTCAATCCCAATTCTTGTATCGACCAGTTTCATTCTCTTTCTTAGTTTCATAAGTGCGTTTCGCCATGAATGCGAGCTTACTTTATGGTTCGGAATCCATGTAAATTTGTAGGTATCCTTACCTACTAGGTGGTAAAGTTTTGCCCGCCCGGATCAGTATCATCGTCTTGAATCAAAGACGACCGAAGCGGCAACTAAGCATTGTCTGTGAATACGGTAAGTTTATTCATGACAGTGGGTTTGGTATCTATAGTGTAGTCCACAGAAATCTGTTTTCATATTTTTTAAGTTAAGCGCTACATAACAGACGCCCATGATCTTTCAACTTTTTCGGTGCCCGCCATTCCGGCCGGCCAGACGCTTCTACACATTTCGTTTGAAGAACCACAGATTATACTTTGGGAGAAATACCTCTGCAGGGAAAAGAGCAAGGCTACTTTAATTTTAAATTTATTTATTTAAAATTTTTCTTCTAAATTGCTATTGTAAATTATTCCGGGTATTTTATTGTATTCAAATGAAAGTATAGGTTTTGGTATATTGTAAACCCATGAATTATGTGTAATAATTTCAATTTGTTATTTCATGAACAATTTCATCCCAGTGGTTTTGATTGGGTTTAAAGCTACGCTTTCAGTTATTAAGCTGCATATGAGGGATCCGTTTGTGCTAAGCCAGACATTAAGTTCTGTTATGATAAGATAAGTCGTGTTTTAAGTCATTGTATCGTAATTATAGAACGGTCGTGTTTTTAGAGCCATTTTATGTAATTTGGTAGCTACAAAGTTGGCATCATCTTACGCAGCACGATAAGGATTGTTAGATTTACATGTTCAGGTGGGTCTTTTATAAATTATAAGAAAGAGAGTTGGGTCGAAGATAGAGCCTTGCGGTACATAAAACTTTTCTGGGGGTAACACCACTTATTAATTTTGTTCTCATAGCAGATTTGTATACTGAATTTAAGGTTATCAAGGTCGAAGAGCTAGCTGGCACTCTCACTCTATATTTCTCTCGCTTGTTAAGCAGGATGTTGAAGTTTACACCTTCAAATGCTATGGAAAGGCCAGCATATTTATCGTTTCCATTTCATATGTTTAGTGATGAAGAATTCGTTAAAATTTAAACATTTTAAAGTGATGACAATCTTTCTTTAAAGAATTGCTCCTAAAACTTCCATCGGTACATATTTTTTCGCAGCCACTCGTAGTATGCAAATTGAAAATTCATTAAATGATTTTCCATTCCATTTGAACTTTTTTTTCCTTTATCGCCCGGACTCTCGGTGTCTCGTTCGATTCTATTAGGTATGTACTTGGTATCCTTACATTGGAATTCTCGTAAGAATTATGTAACTTTCGTTTTATCGTGATACTGGCTTAACTTCTAAGTACTTTGTAGAACTCCTTTGAAAACGTACTTATCATTAAACAAAACCACTGTTACAGTATTTAAAAATAATACAAAACGATTTGATGATAAAATTTTATTAAAATATATAAAAACAACAAAATAATTAACGTTAGTTAACAACAACAACCCGAGTCAGTTTTGAAATAGTGATATTATTTGTATTTATCTGATGTTAGCTTATTGTAAAAGAAAAAGTTAATACAAATATTTTTTATATTTTTTTGAAGTTTGGAAAACATACATATGATTAAAAAAATACAGTCCAGCATCCAAGCAAAAATCTGAAATAAATAAATATACTTTTTTGTAGTAAAGAGGTACGTCGCTTATTACAAGGAATGTGATATGTATGAATGTATAAGCAGGGACAAAAAAATTTAAGAAAAAGCCCAGTAAAACATAATTTTCTATGATTTCACGATTTTCTTTTTGGGATATAAAGGACATCGCAAAGTTTGTATGGGCTAGAAAATCGTCACTAATTTAAGAGTTTTTGGATCGAACTACCACAGTTAAATTGTTTTGACTAAGGTGAATCTAAATTGATACATTTCAGACACTGTAAACTCATAGAAACGTCAGCAGATGCATCTAAAGTAGCAGTGATGCATTTACTGAAGCGATTACTATTTTCGTATTTAGAACAAGAGTCTTGTTTACTGCAGCGCGCTGGGTGTCGCTTCCTGAGCCAGAGGTTCGTGGTTCGCGCCGCATCGCATTCCATTTTTTTTTATGTTATAATCGGTTGCAGGTCATTCTTAGATTTTCTAGCTCATTTTAGTGGGCACACCACCATAAAAAAGTTATTCTGAAGGATAATATAAGCATATTGCTAGTTCAAGCACTTAGTATATAAGTTACATGAAATAGTATGTGAACTGAGATATTTATTTGAGATTAGAGAAAAAAAATGGTAATTTGCTTATTTTGCCTCCAGAATCCGCAGTGTTGTGTCTATTCAATATTTGGGGAAAACTTACGGAAACAACTTGGTGTCTCGGCACAAAATACTCATTTGGTTTTATTGACGGCTGTGTCTAGATTTCGAAATATACGAATTCGATTTTTTGCCTAAAAATATATGCGGTCAACTATCTAAAAAGCAAAAAAGTGGTTATACGAGAGAAATGTGCAATTTAAGAAAACAAACACAACATATTATCACTATTATGCTATAGATGGCGCTGCGCATCGGATTATTATTTTAGCTAAAATATATTGTGTATCGATGTATTTATGAAAATAAAAATAATGGTACGGGTATTGGCACTATATACCTAATTGAAAAAAGAATTATAGTAAGAAATGACGATAATTTATATAATAGTAAATTGCTGAAATATCTGATAACAGATTGCTCTACTTTTTCTGCAAGGGAACTATTTGTTCAACGTCTGTTTAGATCGAATTATATTTGCTGGAGTTCTCATGAAAGTTGAAATATTTGAATATTCTAATCATTAATAATTATTATCGATGGTTTCGAACACTATCGAGCACATTTCTGTTATACCAAAAAAGTCACTGGAGCTCCGGTTGCATATCTCCTTTATAAAAAATATGAGTATCAAAATCAGTGCTTACTGTATAAGATAATATTTGATTGTTATGACTTCTTTCATTATAATTCATTCTTATTATTTATTAACTAATAACAATTTTGAACCAACATGTAGATAACGGATTAAAATATGACAATATAAGCTAATTTATTTAGGATTTTGAGGAATAAAAATGAAAAGCTCATATACATATAATAATAATACTCTTTTATTAGAATGATTTTGGATAGACCAAAATCAAAATCAAAAATTATTTTATTCGCAGTGATTACATTACAATATTAACAACTTACATTCGTATAAAAGATTATAATATTGATTCAGATCATGTGAATTCGTCGTTTTACACAGTAATATTAAAATAACTTAGTACGTAAAAAGTTTTGTCAAGCAGCCATGTTCTTCTTTTTAAATCTCATGTTAGTTTCTTCTCGCAAATCTCTCGGTAGCTTATAATACATGGTAATACTATTGAAGTACACACCTTTCTTGAATTTTGATGTGTTGATGTACCTGCAGAGAGCTCCGCCTGGACCGCCGTAATTAAGATACATTAAGGGTTCCAACGTATTGTATTCCATTGCGGCCGGGAGATTGACATTCATTCCTGTCTCCTTTTTTACGAAGAAAAAGGCAAGCTTAGAAAGAGACAGTAACGGTTTTATCGATAAGGTACAGTTGCAATATCCCATCTTTGGTTTTGCCTTAAGCGATACAAAACGTACACTTCATTCACACAGAGCACTTCGTTTTGCAGAAACGCACGACGAACTAAGTAGCGATTACCACCTGGCGACGGACAATGGCGGCCACAAATCATATAACAATAAGGACATTCCGTCCGATGGAGTCCCGCCCTAGATGCCTCGTCCTCGCAATCATATTAATCAAACGATAGGGCGCGTGGGAGAGAGCAGCTGTGCCTCCCAGGAGTGGGCAGGCGCTTATGAGCTCGGAAAAATGTGGTACAGTCTCGTAAATAAGTTCGAAAAAATATTCCTTTTTAAGGTGGCCCAACCCGGCGGGCCTAACTCATTCGCGGGCACGGTACAAAACTGTGCTGTTGCGCTCTGGGATCGTCTCTGTTTCAAAGAATAAGATAGGCTCCGTGATGAGGAAGATGCAACATGTCCACAAAAAAGACAATGCTCATAGTGTATGATTTGGTAAGATTAACGAAAATTTTAATTTCAAAACGACTTATAGCTAAAACTAAACCACGACCGCTGTAGTCAAAAATCTAACAAAAACTAAATAGATTATAAATCTTGATTAAATAAGCTATGTCTGATGACTAATTTTTTTAAGACGTTTATCATTGCGTAATTCACCTCCAAAGTTATTGTATAAAATGCGCGAAAAATTCGAACTTTCGGACCTTATAACTTAGAAACCAAACACAATTTTACAATGCCAATGGTCATCAGACATCTATTTCGATCAAATAAAGCTATTTTAAGCAAAATTTTGGATCTCTGACAAGAAATATGGGCGTGATCTTCTTTCCCCTTTGAGCGGGATGGGCCACCTTAAGGTTCCGTACCCAACGAGTGCCAACGGAACCCTATCACTAAGCCTCCGCTGTCCGTCCTTCCGCTTATCACAAGACTGTATCTTATGAACCGTCATAGATAGGCAGCTGAAATGTTCACAGAGTGTGTATTTATTTTGCCGCTATAACAACACATAGAAAACATAACATAACCTTACGGTTAACATTATGGTTAGTATCCATAATACAAGAATAGTAATGAGTTATGCTTTACCATAAATTACTGATTTCGTTCTGAGCAGAGAAGCTCCTACACACTCTGTATGAACTTTTTTCAGCGTATTGAAAATTACCGATGATAAATTTGAATTGGGTTTTTTTAAATGTAAATGGACATTGATACCACACCCAAAGTCATTAAATTAGCCCAACACATCGCCGTGTGTAAAATAGACCTACAGTTTTACATATATTCCAAACCATTGAACAGCTTATATTCGTGACGAAATTCACTTATCTTACTCAAAATGAGAAATAAAGTGGTGCATAAACGGGGCGAGAATAGGAACCCAGTCATGTCTCTCTGTGGGGCAAGTATCTGCGCCACTAAGCTACGAGCTGCACGGTTTAATTGTTTTATCCGTTTATTACTTTTTAACCGACTTCAAAAAAAGGAGGAGGTTATCAATTCGTCTGTATGTTTTTTTTTTTTTTTATATTTGTTAACTCATAACTTTTGCCTGGGTAAACCGATTTTGATGATTATTTTTTTAAATGATAGCTAGTGCTTCCCAAGTGGTCCCATTTTAATTTGGTTAAGTTCTGACAATGATATCCATGAGAAAATCATAAAAGTCTTAAATTTGTATTAAGATGTGCGCGACAAATGGACGAATAACTCAATATAACGCCAACCGATTTCGGTGATTCTTTTTTTATTGGAAAGGACGTGTAATAATTAGTAAGTGTACTTCAGATTCACTAAAAATAAACAAATTAAAATAAATTAACAAAAAAATTAACCGACTTCAAAGAAAAAGCAATAAAAAGGAAAAAATAATTTCCATTTTTGTAGCTACGATTTCTGTTATTTTTTGAGTCGGTGTCAGCCAAGGTTAGGTTAGGATAGGTTAGGTTCTCTTGATTGGCGCGGCGCTTGCCCGGCTGACGCCGACTCAAAAATTAACAGAAATCGTAACTACAAAAATGGAAATTATTTTTTTCTTTTTAATGTTATTTCTTTGAAGTCGGTTATTTTTTTTGTAAAATTTTTTTTTTAGTCTATATTTGACCTGATTTTTTGTTGGGTTAGAAAAATCCTTTCGAAGTTGGTTCCGTGTCACTGCCAATAGGAAGTATAGAAAATAAATTATTCAGGAATCTAACTGGTCTTTAACCGAAAAAAAAAAAGATTTATTAACGAATATATTAAGTACCATTTCAAAGGTTTTCATCAAGGATCATGAACGGATTGTGGGCCTACTCTGTGGCGAGTCTATTGCTGTGTCGTAAAGAAGTCCCCGAAACAAACAGATTGCCTGTGATGTTTTCCTTTGCGGTATGCCGTTGTACAGGGTATTGCAACGGTCAGTACATTACATTTGTGAAATCATTACTGGAATAAAAAAAAACCAAATAATTAAAATAACTTTTTTCTGAATATTCTCTAAATTTTTTGACTTTCCGTGCAAATAAATGTATTAATGAAGTGTTAGAGAATCTAATGTTCGCTAAGAAGGCTGTATGTAACTGGACATGGATGGCATGACGTTAGCCTGACACGCCACGTGGGATCTTGGTTCCATGCCAAGATGCACCACGGTTGCAACATAGCGTCAAAATACATTTCAAAAATGTATCCATTTCAAGTTCTATTAAAGAAATACACGATCATAATACATTTTAAAGCGACCAATCTATTTAAGGATTATCTGTGCATATTATTTTGTCAGATGTAAAAATATATTCCTTGTGTTTTTTTTTTAACTAAGCAAATGTCAGTATTTTTAATTTGGCTGTTTGTTGTTTGACTGTACCCAGCGTGAGCTTTCGCCGCGTGGTGTCGCGTGGCAGCAAACAAGATCGATGTCAGATGTTATTGTGAGAGAGAAAAAATCGCGGCGCTGAAAATAAACCGATTCGCGGCTCGTCATCTCACCGCTTCCACGAGTTACTTGCCTCTCGCACGTCCGTATTTCATTGAAATTTTATATTTTCAAATAAATTTAATGAATATATTTTGAATAACTTCCTTGTACAAATTTATGGATAGAAAATTCTTTATAACGCCACGAAAACAATTTTTAATGCAGTGAGACGCAAAGACGAGCTTACCTCTCGAAGTGATTTCTTTCAGCCGACCTTTACACTTTGAACGGTGTACACTGATCTTGTGCACTGATGGACGAACGGGTGGACGGACGTCCCGAGCGACGGACGGATGGACAGCGGAGGCTTGGTAATAGGTTTCCATAGTATACCACAATTCGTTTGTGTGGGGTTGGAGTAGCGACTTTTACATAGAAGTGCGAGTGAGTTCGCTGACGAATTCGCTTACTACAGATTTTCACTCCCCATACAAACGTGGAAAGGGGTCGCCTTCATAAAGTCCAAAGAGCATAAGGTCCAAAACCCGGAACGTCCAAAAGTATGTATTTTTCGTGTGTATTATAACATGCATATAATCTAACCTAACCTAACCTAATTGAAAATATTCGTATTCATAAGTGTTTTGGACGATATGGGTTTTGGACTTTGTGCTTTTTGGACTTTACGATGCGTTTCCGTGGAAAGAAGATCATGCCCATATTTCTTGTCAAAGATCTTAAATTTTGCTCAAAATTGCTTTATTTGATTCAACTAAATGTCTGATGACCGTTATCATTGTAAAAATTGGTTTGGTTTCTAAGTTATAAGGTCCGAAAATTTTGGAGGTGGTTATCAATGATAAAGTAAAAACATTTTAAAAAAATAGTCATAGACTGAGCTTGTTTCATGAAGATTAATAATCAATTTGGTTTTTGTTAGAAAAAATTGTAGTTTGTAATTAAAATGTTCGTAAATCTTAATAAAACGCATTGTCCGCTTTGTGGACATGTTGCATCCTCCTCATCAAGGAGCCTGTCTTTTTCTTTGAAATAGAGAAGGTCCCACAGCGCAACAGCACGGTTTTGTACCGCGCCCGCGAATGAGTTGGTCCCGCCGGGAAGGGACACCTACTTCTATTTAGTCTAACGAACATTCCATGCTGCGCGTGCCGCATTTGTAAGCCCACAGCCGCAGCCACAGTCAGACGTTTTCCACTAACTCGTGGCTACGCTGTCGCCACACGAATGAGCTTAGATATCTGTTCCTGTCCTTCCTTGCTCGCTTGATCCTTCGAACATATTCCCGTGGAATCCTCTCCAATTTTCCCACCATACCATCAACTAAAATTGATCAATAACCTGCTCCCTCTCCGACATCGTATTTTAACCGGAACATATATAACAAATAACAACATAAAATATACAAAATATGTTGCGATCTCTTTGTTCGCAATTCCCAGTGATTATGCAGAGTTGCCAACACTCGCTCCCTGTAATCAAGAGAGCTAACTTCTGGAAAAGTACCCGAATTACATGAGTGGAGCCGGTACATTCTGAAGGTACGAGTTTACTGGATGTTAAGATCGCACGCTGGCGCTGAATAACAATGGAACATCAAAGATTACAGTTTGTCTAAAACTTCGTTACTACGCTAAGGGCCGAGTGCACGAACGAACAAAAAATCAAAATCAACGTCAAAGTATGATCAAACACGTCACTTTGTGTGGACAGTATGGAAGGAACTCTATGCGGATCACTAAAAGTGACGTGTTTGAACATTGATTAACTCGGCCGTCTCTTCGTGCAACCGGGGCTAAGTGACACTCCGTTATTAGTTAATTTCTGAGAGAGTGCACTTAAGGTCGGCCCGTAAGCATCATAAAATTTCACCTCCCATACAAACGTAGTTTACTAATCATTTGAAAACCACTATTCCAACTTACTTGATATTTGGTATTAAATATTAGGCTACAAATATCTGTGTCTGCATCTCTTTGTTTTTTTTTGGTAAATGTATTCTGGGTTGAACCACATAGAAAACAAAATTCGTATAAAGATTTTCTTTTTGCTTTCATTTCATTCTGTTTGGATTTTTTTAAAAAACAATAGCGTGCAGACACAGATATTTGTTACCTGATATTAGATAAAAAATATCAACTTAATTGGAATTGCGGTTCCCAAATGATTAGTAAACTACGTTTGTATGGGGGACATAGCTTACGGGAAGGCGCTAGGACTAGTCAACTACTCGTACCATACAAATGTACCTTTGAAGAAATGTAATCATATATAGTTAAACGCCTCAGTAAGTTAAAATATCCAGACTGATAATGAATTGTTAACATTTTTGGATTCCATCGTTTATTTAAATAATAATAATAAAAAAAAACAGACTTTTTTACATTACAAAAATGTGAAAGTAACATGATTGCTAGATATAAGTAATGAGAGCATATATGCATACACAAATAATTCCATTTGCTTTTAGATTTGTTTCTATAATTTATTTTGTGTGGAAAAAGGACATACATTAACGAAACTAGGTTGATCTTTAGACAAGGAATCATTAATTAAAATAATGAAACTTCTAATCGTCAGACTCAGCTAGTTTACTTGGGGTTCCTCTTCAAACCAGGGCCTTTACTTATTATTATGCTCAAATTTATGATTACATAGATAGATAAAATTGACGATTTAGTTTCCCACAGCACAATCTTTTCTGGATAGAAAAACCATTCAGACAATTCTCAATACCGCTTCGACCATCGTTCAATCGATGCGATGGAACCAACCTGGGCGGGATTAACCCTACTACTTGGAAAGGGGACCTACAGTTTTACGTGGAATCCGAACCACGGCCAGCCTCAACGGCTGAAAATGGTCCCCCATCCAGAACCCAGCCGCGCTCAGAGGTGCTTCACCAAGTTAATCGAATCGCAAGATGTCGCGCCAGTGGGCTACCGAGGCGAATAATATATCGTAACATATTTAGGCCTGGGTGATTTCGGACCTTTTAGTTATTATCTTAATTTTTCCCCAAATGTCCCTTTCCATTTAAAACAGGATAACAAAGCAATCCTTGAGGTCCCTGGCTCTTGGGGTCAAACTTTATATTTAGGTTGAATCCAAGCTCGCTTCAAATCTACTGGGTATCCACAACATTACTTATAACATAATAATATTGTTAACTGGTAAACGTGGAACCCTTCTCCTAAATCTAACCGCTACTTAAGTGTTACCTCCATGGCCTGCGAACATAAAGTACACAGCAATAGGCCTCTTTAATCAGCAAGGTGGGAGTTGCGAGAAACGTGTAATAAGTTATTTCCTTCATCGCAAACATTTTACTAAATAAGTATATACGTTAGAATATTGTGTGTTTTGTACACGCGTGAAAAGAAGAAATTTCGTCTTTATTAGAATGAATTTTCTTTTATAAAAAATATTGATTTTTGACATTTACAACAATTCTCGGCAACATCGTCATAGTTGAGATAATCACTTGTTATTTGCTATGCAGAATGATTTCCTCTTTAACTTGAAATCCAGAACATTCGATATCCGTATCAACAACGTTTTTAGGTTATTTTATAATAAGAAATCCTAGGTTTTAACATAATTTGTTATGTTTGTAAATAAAAGAACGATTGGTATGTTTTAATGACAAACCGGTATGGGTATCTGTGCTGAGAGACCAAAGGTTGAATACCTTAGTGTCACCCACCTTAGATAGCAAAACCATGCTCAGTGAGGTCCCATACCAGCAGATTTTCGAACTTTCGCTGAGCTATCGAGCTTGTTTAAACTACTTTTGGGCTGCTTCGTGAGGTAACTTTCACCGATTTTTTCACCTTTTGATAGTCAACATTTCTTGTTATAAAATACTTTCTCCTATTTTTAGAACTTTATGTCAAGTAAACTCAAAGATCGCACTACCTTGGAAAGTAATTCAGTTAGATATCGCGCTGGTGAAACTAATAACTCATACATGACGCTGCAAGAAACGTTTATTTTCATTTTTATTTAACTGGAAATGATTGGTTAATATGACACATACCATCACACCAAATTACCGAAAGAATTAGGTACCCTAACATTTAATATTTATCTTCGCGAGCACGGATACATTGAACTGGGAAGAGAACACGTAGAATGTTTCATTACTGCTTCCACCATATTTCGATTCAAAGCGATGGTGCCAACCTTAAAAGGCTTATAGCCTACCTATATACTCACTTATCTAATTCAGAAATATAAAAAAAGTGGTGCATGGACGGGCGAGGATTGAAACCATGGTCTCTGGCATGGAGTCTCAGATCCTCTGAGCTACAAGCCTCTTAAGGTCTCAGGTTCTCTGTTCTGAAACAGTTCTCTTTTCATTTGTAGGACTAAATATATTGTACGCCATAACTGTTGAAATTACATTTAAACATTTTTTTCGGTCATTCGCTTAAGTTTTGCACTCATGGAACATCATTTACTATATTCCTTGTTTTTAGGGTGTGAAAGAGGGATTCTCACTTATCTAGATTCAAAACTTGATCTACAATGTTTTTTAGGACTAACCATACGTGATGATCTACTTACTGCTTTTGCAGTAATATATAAAGGCACGGTCACGTTGTATGTGCATTTATAAATATAAATTATCCAGTGAGCAGGCATTTATCGCAAAATGTATCGTAAAAGCTATTCATAAATCGAAAATTCGTATTTTCAGCTAAGCGAAATGCAAATGGGCTATTACAGTTGCGATATATTGTGCCTGGTAGCCAAAACAAGTGCCATTACACTGCCCCATTAAGCATACGACTGCAACCCCTGGCTGTGCCCATGAATTATCGCACAGTGATCTCTTTTTCAGGTTTATTTATGCACTCTTATCCGTATGTAGTTATCTCAAAGGATTGCGTAATACATTTAATAATCAACAATAATAACTATGAAAATCGTTAACATATAAATCGGGGAAAAAGTCTTTTCGCATTATAGTATGTATGAACTTGTAATAAAATCTCTTTGGCTATACTATTTGTATCTGGCTGGTTTTGGTATCATTGAAAGTTTAAATTTTAAAGAACATAATTCCAAATTTAAATTAGGAAAATGTGTGATTCTCATTTGTTTTTCGTACTGTCAAAATGAGTGAATCTAATGAAGAAATTCGATACATTTTAAAATTTTACTACAAAAAAGGTAAAAATGCAACGCAAGCCGCGAAAAAAAATTGCGATGTTTATGGACCTAGTGCAGTGTCTGTGAGAGTAGCACAAATTTGGTTTAAGCTTTTTCAATCCGGAAATTTTGATGTCAAAGATGCACGTCGCTCTGGTCGCCCTATTACCGATAAAATGGATGCCATTTTTGAAAAAGTGGAGCAAGATCGGCATATCAGTAGTTACGACGTAGCTGAAGAACTAGGAATTGACCACAAAACAGTTTTGGCGCATTTGAAAAAAACTGGGTACACAAAAAAGCTCGATATTTGGGTACCTCACGAGCTCACTGAAAGAAACCTAATGAACCGTGTACTCATTTGTGATTCTTTATTACGACGTAATGAAACCGAACCATTTTTGAAGAAGCTGATAACTGGTGATGAAAAGTGGATCACGTACGACAAGAACGTGCGAAAAAGGTCGTGGTCAAAGGCCGGTCAAGCTTCACAGACTGTGGCGAAACCCGAGTTAACTCGCAACAAGGTGATGCTGTGTGTGTGGTGGGATTGGAAGGGCATTATTCATTATGAGCTGTTACCACCAGGCAGGACCATCAATTCTGAACTCTACTGCGAACAACTGATGAGATTAAAGCAAGAAGTTGAGAGAAAGCGGCCGGAATTAATCAACAGAAGGGGTGTGGTTTTTCATCATGATAACGCTAGACCTCACACATCTTTAGCCACTCAGCAAAAACTAAGAGAGTTTGGCTGGGAGGTGTTAATGCATCCGCCGTATAGTCCTGACCTTGCACCTTCAGATTCCCACCTGTTTAGGTCTCTTCAGAATTCTTTAGGCAGTGTCAGGTTAACATCACGAGAGGACTGCCAAAACCACTTGTCGCGGTATATTGATCAGAAGTCCCAATATTTCTATAGCAATGGGATCATGTCCCTACCTACAAGATGGCAAAAAGTTATCGAACAAAATGGTACCTACATACTTTAGTTAAATGTAAATAAACCATATTAAAAAATGTTTTGAATTTTCTTAAAAAATGCGAAGAAACTTTTTCCCCAACCTATATTATATATTATCTTTCAACAGTTACATAAGTGATAACATAAATATAATTCGAAGAAATTAAATATATTTTTTAAAAAGCAATCATGTAATGCAATGATGGACATGCAATAAGCCAATAGAATGTGCTCATTGATATTGCATTTTCATTTGAGTTAAAGGATTGCAGTGGCCACATCACTTAACAAAAAATCATTGTTAAATGTAATTGGCCAGAGGCGACGTTATTAGAAACTAACGTAAAATTGTAGGTCCTTACTATGGGTCAAAGGTTGATATCATAGAATTGGACAAACATTGGCCGAAGCATCAATAAGAAAATAACGTGTTTTTCATGCAATTTAACAAATCCGTGAAATTTATAGAAAGTCATGGCATATTGTGGCACCTAGTTCGCAAGCGGTTTGTCGCGCTATATCATGACAGTTGGTGTGGTGTTCAATTACATATCACTTGGTTATATTATACATATACTTATTTGAATCAATGAATGAATAATTTTTTTTTATTTTTTATTATGCAATAGAGAAAAAAATACCTTTCAAAACAACAACAAAACTTTATTAAAGCGGGCGTATCAATAGTGATTTATTCCAGTCAACCTTTGGGGACAATCTAAAATATCTGTTGGTAGGTACACAATAGCAATTTGAAAATTGTTTTTATTAGAAACACATAAACGATTTGTGCATGATGTAGCAAATTTGTCACATTAAAACATTTACACGTTATTACCTTGGGACTTCAGCGATAAATATGTAAGTTATGTAAGACGGGAGTCGGTATCAATTATATCACAAGTTAATTCCACCAACTTTCCATAGGCGCATTGTCAATTTACAAGTTTTACACGGATCACTCCGCCAGCGCTGTTGACTTCCACAGTTTGTTTGTTTGTGACGCTCCACACCCCAGAAACACACACGAAATACGAAAGGTGCCGACACACATGCCCACCCTCGTACACACAAACACACACGCGAATCACTGAGGCTTTGTACTCTTTGTAATTGGGTCTGCCGAAGCATATGTGTTAATTTGGGATGCGTACGATTGTGCGATATACTTGAGATTGACTAACGGTTGTATTTAAGTGGCTTAATCTTACATCACTGGTACAAATTATTGAACCAGATTTTTTTACTGCAGGGGCACACAATTTATTTATTTATTTATTCGGAAAACTACCAGCTTAACAACTAACACAAAACATGATTTAAAAACTAAACATATCGCCAATTAAAAGATTTCAACAAAAATAAAATCTATAATAATGCAGAGTATTTTTAAGACAAAATTAAGTAATAAAGGTGTAATAAGTAAGGAGTTTGTACTGTACAGAAAAAAAAGGGTGTGTAAGGGTTTGTGTGAGTGAGGGTGAGGGGGATGTGAGAGGGTGCTTGTCTCATAATCTCACGAAAAGCTTTGTATCCAACCAAATAGTACCAATATACATGGCACGATACCAGAGGATGAAATGAACACTACGACAACAAATCGATTAAAAAACAGTCCGAAAAATCACATCAAAAAACATCAATCATATCATCGGCTCGTGGCTCGGGGGCGGGTGAACTTGGTTTCATCCCAGAGATCTGGGTTAAAATGAACGCCCCGTTTATGCACCAAATCTTCTGAGTTCGGTAAAAGAATTTTGTAACGAATGCGAGCAGTTTAATGGTTCGAAATCCATGTAAAACATGTCCTCTTCCTGTATTATGTGGTAGGGTTAATCTCGCCTGGGTCTCGGTGGGAAAAGGAAAGGTCCTGATAACACCGAATTCCTACGGGAATGAGGTGTTTTGGGCGAATATTATGGGAGTGGATGTGGGATTAGCTATACATGTTCAGTCACTTAAATAAAACTAATGCAAACAGTTTCCATTCCCTTTTAGGGCGGCCATACTGGCAAGGCGAAACTTTACTTTGGGCGAAAAAATGCTGTACGAATAAGGGGTTTACTATGCTGGTTCATACGGGGTGAACAGGCACATGATTGATTCAATTTGACGTTTAGTTGCATTTCGTACCATGCTGAATAATTCGGCCAAGTGAACTAAAATGTCTCTCAGTTAGCATGGTACGAAATGCACATATACGTCAGATATAATCACTTACTATCTGTTCACCTGGCGAGTTATTTTGCCATGGTATCCAACCAGCAAATTAGATACTTTACAGTTTATCAATCGTTAAGGCTGTCGTGAAGTCACAAGAAATGTATTATTGGTAAATTTTAAGAAATATATTCTTTGTCCTTTGGCCAAGGCACAATTTTGCTCGGCGACTGCCATTAAAATAGCGAAATCGTCTTCCAGGCCCTAAAAGTTGTCACATTTTAATCAACCTTCATTCTATGTCTGTATGTTTTGATTTTTTTTTATATCTGTAGTTTTCCGTAAAAAAAATCTAAAATTAACGTAAAAATCGACAACTTTTTTCCAATGTTTATGAGCCAATATTTTCTAATCTAAAGGGTATATTAAAAAAAAAACATACAGACATAGATTTCTATAATATATTTTAGAATGCAAAATTTCAAAAACCTACTAAAATATTTAGAGCATGGAAACAGTTCTCGCCCGTCGTACGGGGAATAGATACGATAACGACACTCTTAAGTCGCACGTGTGAATATTCGCACAAATGTGGTGACCGCGCATCAGATAGTGTTGTTATGTAGCGAGCGCGTCGCCACAACTTCTGGTGCCAGTAACGAACATTCAAAACTGCCGCCGAAGAAACTTCTCGCCAGCTAAACCTTGTTTACACGGGCGTATAAGCAAAGCCTTATTGAATTTGATAAACCGCCTTCAGGTTTTAATTAACTTCCTTTATTTATGACATGAAAGGAAAAAGGTTCGGTCGAAAAGCGAACATTGATTCCGATCGGTTCTTCACCCTTTATTTTCATTTGTTGTATTGTATTTATCCTTTACAACCCATTTCGGAGTTAACTTAGTAAATATTAAATACAATGGTTCAATAAATACATCTGAAAAACAATCTGATATTAAGAAATCTCTCCAACAAATTTTATTTCTTATTATGAGTTTGTTTTGATTTATACATATATTTTAAAGTAAGAAAACGATATATACTTTCTATGGAATATTTGATTCATTAAGTATAATCGTTTCCTTTTGAAAACAATTTTTTATAATATGCACATTGTATATAATAATTCGAAGTATTTTGTTATGTTAAGCGCGGCTAATGACATACGGGAGGCTCATTAGGTGTCCGACGACGCCCATCGGTTTTCGAATTTTAACGAGGGCTGCGAAAACCATGACGACCGGCCTGGTACTACTTGACACCATACTTGACACAACCCCAGCATAAATACCTCGGCAGGCAGCTCATTCCATCGTTCAGTGACCCTATACAGAGAGGCTCTAGAGGATCGGTTGGTTTTTATATGGGAAATGTGGACAGTGAATGGTAGTGTGGAGCACATCATGGATTTTGCATCAATTCTCAACTCAAGTGTGGCTCCTGACGTCCGAGCAGGCCTCCATAGATAATATACGCCAACATAGATCTGCCGGTATCACAAAAGGGGAAGCCGCTTGAACAAATACAGCAAGTTCTTTTTCCATTTACACTATTTGTGTGTTGCTATTTGTTCACTGTTGTCCATATCAGTAAATATAACAATATTTAGGCATATATTGTTGTTTATTGTTTATTGTTTATTCATCATCCATAGACAGTACACTGCACTCGGATTTGTAATATTCATTACCCAGTTCGGGGAAATCCCAGCGAAGAAGAACTGGAAAGAAACTCCGCGTCGCCGCAAGTAGGGACCTTAAGGTGGCCCAACCCGCTCATCTCCCCATACAAAAGGGGAAAGAAGATCACGCCCATATTTCTTGTCAGAGATCCAAAATTTTGCTCAAAATAGCTTTATTTGATCGAACTAGATGTCTGATGACCATTGGCATTGTAAAATTGTGTTTGGTTTCTAAGTTTTAAGGTCCGAAAGTTCGAATTTTTCGCGCGTTTTATACAATAACTTTGGAGGTGGATTACGCAATGATAAAGTAAGAACGTCGTAAAAAGATTAGTCATCAGACATAGCTTATTTAATCAAGATTTATGATCTATTTGGTTTTTGTTAGATTTTTGACTACAGCGGTCGTGGTTTACTTTTAGCTATAAGTCGTTTTGAAATTAAAATTTTCGTAAATCTTACCAAATCATACACTATGCACATTGTCTTTTTTGTGGACATGTTGCATCTTCCTCATCACGGAGCCTGTCTTATTCTTTGAAACAGAGAAGGTCCCAGAGCGCAACAGCACGGTTTTGTACTGTGCCTGCGAATGAGTTGGGCCCGCCGGGTTGGGCCACCTTAAAGCGATGCACTACTCCAGTGGCAACATGAAAAAGTTGTGAAAGCTCTATACGATTTAGTTTTAATACGATTATTTCTGTCATGAACTACTACAGTGACCGTAAACAGAGTCAAAATACAAAATACATTATTATTCTTACAGCTAAAAAAAAACTATATAATATTACACTTTAAATGCTACCACCTACAGAAGATGCATTAATGATATTATTATACTGTAAAGCATTCAATTTTTGTGAGCCACGTAGAGAGAATTAAAATATTCCAGAAAACATTTTGAACAACGCCTAGATTTGAGGAGGAGGCGAGACTTTTTCCCATTGACAATTATATTACTACATCGCAAGGATAGGCCCTTCCATACAAAATAAATGGAACAAAAAAAGTGGGGTTCTATGCGTCGCTGGGACACCACTTTGTCGCCAGACAGACGCTTGCTGTCGTCATGCACGTATGAGTCACCTCTGACTAGTAGACCGCCCCAACAATGCCCAATTGTGTGGTAAAATCGCGCATGAATTACACAAAAAACGCAAAGAAAGAAGTAATATCGGAATGCCGCAACAGGCGACCGAATTGTATGAAAGGCCATTTCCTTTACCTTTACCATGGATACTTCTCAGATCAAACTAAATAAATAGACGATCTGCAATCAAAGTTCCCAAAGTTATTACACACATTTCTGACTTCCTCTCGTCAAAGAGGCGACCTTGGGATGCTTTTCGCGATCAAACGAACAAATAACGGCTGAAGTGCGACAAATCGTCTCGGAAACTTCTTGCGACGCTCACACGCCCCGACATTCGTTAAAACATAGAGATGTGACGTTGTCATATTATGGACTGGACCAGAGGTTCTCAATCTTATTTCGTCTGCCGCCCACTTTGAGAATCCACTATTTTCCAGTGCCCCCCAAAATTTTTAGCATTATGGCATCTTATAAATCACAATCGCAATTTTTACTTTAATTAAATTATTTTTAATTATTTATTTGTGCCACATAAGTTTAATATTATATCATGTTTCTGAGTTCTTATGAGGGCAGTTAAACAACACTTTATAAATAATATTTAGGATAATAATCGATGTACTCGTGCTGTAGTAATCACGTTTTTATACCTTTAATTTTAATATATATTTTTTTTACCTATTTTTTGTTATAGCGGCAAATTAAATACACACTCTGTGAAAATTTCAGCTGCCTATCTATTACGGTTCATGAGATACAGCCCTGTGACAGACGGAAGGATGGACCTACGGACGGACGGACGGACGGACAGCGGAGGCTTGGTATTAGGCATCCGTTTTCACCCTTTGGGTACGTAACCCTAAAAACCAAAAAATCTAACTATCTTTACTTATATTTTAAAATTACAGAAAATAATTGTGTGACTGTCATGTCCACAACATCCAAAAACCTCAGAGACAAAAACACATCTTAAATTTGCGTGAGAAATGCGTTCGCATATCTCACACCGTTTGCCCACCCACTGGAAACGAGAAACGCCTTGGAATAAGGCTCGCGAGGTATTTTTAGAACTTCAAGCAAACAAGTTGAGCAATTATGATAGAGATGAGCCGAGTCTAGAAGGATCTCACATTATATCCTACTCGACTCGACTTGAGAGATAAGGAATGATATTTTTATAGACATTGAAAATCGTACGTGGGACTTGAACCGAGTTACACGTTCACATATCTTTTTTTACAAAACGGTCATGGTTGGCTAATACCACAATTACCGTCGTGATATAAAACCAACACAAGGCATCCCAAAAAAAACAGGTGCCTACCTTTGCACATTGAGCATGACATATCGACCATTTTTTCATCCAATGCGATGATACCAACCCTGGCTGTCTTAATACGGGGATCCACAGTTTACATAAATTCCGAATCTTGGAACAGCCCGCATTCGTGTCGAAATGCACTTATCCAACTCAGCAAAAGAAAATAAATGGAGAATGAACGGGGCAGTGATCTGAACCAATGAACTCTTGCATGCAAGGCAAGTCCTCGCGCCCCTGAGCCACAAGTCGCTCAAATCTAACAACAACATTGGTATATACAGATATTCACTTCTTATCCACATCAATATAATTGTTCTCCTATTAACAATAAAAAAATACCAACATAGTTCTTCTTTCTGAAATAAAGAACATCTAAATGTACTGAACGTAATGAATAAATTAAGAAAAAAACAAAGAGTCATTGAAACTACCGCCAATGGGGTGCACGGCGCAAAGCTTTACCACCAGATGGCGCCACGTAAAACTATGCCAAGCTATCACGTAGAGCTTATGTTACTTGCGAATCGCAGGCACTCACATTGTCCGTGTTTTACATCCGTTTCAAGATAGCTATTCTTTTTTTTTTATGTGACTGGACATGGATGGCTAATACCACACCTTCTGTCATGGTATTAGCCCAACACACCACATGGGAACTAGGTGCCATGCCAGAACCTTCCTTATATTGCACAGCTACATTGAACTAGATGGAAAACACGGACAATTTTCATTGCCGCTTCGACCATCGTTCATTCAATGCGATGGTACCAACCCGGGCCTACCACCCTACTACCCTACCACCTAGTAAGTAAGGAAGGGGACCTACAGGACGACTTTTACGAGTCTCGGCGGACCGGAAACTCATCTCGCGCATCCGCTTCCGGTGCCCCCTCCCCTCCTCCCCCTCCGCATATACCCCAACAGCCATCCATTCTTGTGTGTTAGTAGTCGCGTATTATCACGATGTATGGCTGTACGTTAGCGATGCAGGCCAAAACAAAATGTAAAACAAACCACGATTAACTAGGGAATGTGATATTTATGTATGTATTAACGACCGTGAAGCAAGGACAAATTAATTGAGGAAAGAGCCCAGTAAAAAGAACTAAATAGTTACAAATATATTGCAAGGCTGGATCCGAAACAGCAAAACAAACCATTCGCGGGTATTAAATATGGAACTTGTGTAAAAGTGGACAAAATTTGTACTTTTTCTGGAAGATTATAAAATAATAAAGTTAATTCCATAATTTGTATGCCACGTGTCATACTTTTTTTTTCATGAATCCTCTTTGATTTAAATAAATGTTGTATTTTCTTATAGATAAACTGTAATTTATGACCCTTTATTTGTGAGATTATGGATATTTTGAATTCATTACTTTTTTTTAAGAAGTCTCTCATTCATCAGCTATTAGAAAATTGCTGATAAAATGCCCAAAGTGAAGTAGTTATTTTACAATCATCACTTTTTTGTTTTTATAATAACACAGAACATTTTCAATTTTAAACCCCCATTTCACTGGGCCAAAATTGTTGCAAATTTGCTCTAGAATGACCCCTTAGAAGGAATGTATCGAATTTTCAATCAACCTATATTGTTATTCTACGAATGAACTGTACTTAATGTTTGTCTAAAGTCTTGTTTAAAGTCGAATAACCGTAATTAAACATCGCGCCCAGTGGCGCGACACTTCGGCGATCGCATTGGATGAACGATGGTCGAAGCGGCAATGAAAATTGTCCGTGTTTTCCATCCAGTTCAATGTAGCCGAGCAATATAAGGAAGGTCCTGGCATGGCACCTAGTTCCCATGTGGTGTGTTGGGCTAATACCATGACAGAAGGTGTGGTATTAGCCATCATGTCCAGTCACATAAAAAAAAAAAAAGTTCGCGATAAACTTAAATTTGCCTCTAACGCTCGCGCGTGTACTCTATTCCATTGTCTCAAGAGCGTATTTTGTACACGCAAAGATCATATAAGTTTGGTGCGTACTGTACATCAAATTTCTAATGAAAAATCTGAATTCCTTAAATTTGTCAGTTCTTTTTTATAATTTAAATTCAAATCAAATTGATCACAAAACGGTTATGTCATAGCTATTCATGACATACAAAATAATAAATCAATGATACTGTTTTTACGGTTTCTAACTAATCTTACGATGATTTTTTTTTGGGACCACAGATTAGACTTCAAGAAATATTGAAGAGAGGAACCTTCTAAAAATTTCCTCCCTGAATTAATTATTTAATGAGAGAACAACGCCTAGACAGAGTTTTTAATATTTAACGTTAACTTTGAGTAGTCAAAGTTCATATAAACTTTTATCCAAGACAGTGCCTGTGAAGACTGAAAGTTTTAAGTAAATTCATAATGACGTCTAAAGCTCGTATTTTTTCTTTGCTGTAATTTAATATGATCTTGCATTTGCTTGGTTTCTCAAGGTTATATTTCTTTTATAAAAATCAGTATGTGTAGGTTAGAGCTAGGCTTAAAAATATTTCGAAAATTAGTTGAGATATTAATGTTGAAGAGCGAAATAACAGGCTAGTAACAGGATGGCTGATACCACACATACTTTCATGGTATTATCCCAACACGCATGCATTCACGAAATAATTAATTTCGTGCCAGGACCATAGACTTAGGATGTGCGCTCATGCCTTTTCATTGAACTAGAGGAAACACACGAACCCTTTTTGATTGACGCTTCGACCATCTACTGCAGTCTAGCGGTCTTAACCCGGTCTTCTTCAGTACCAGAATTTGATTAAAATTATTAAAAGTAATGTTTTTTTGGGTTTTTTTAAGTTTACGCTGTCGATCCGTCCGTTTACCAGCGGGCCGTATCTCATGAATCGTATAAGGTGGATAGTTTAAATTTTGTAATATTTTGAACCCATGTAAAACTGTAGGTCACCTTACCCTACCAGGTGACAGGGTTAAGCCCGCCTGGGTTCGTAACATTGCATTAGGAAAAACTATGGTCGAAGTGGCAATCAATCATTGTCAATATCCGTGTGCAGCCGTGATTCTGTATAAAGGAAGGTCCTGACCTGTCACCTAATTCCTTCTGTAATTTCTTGAATTAGGCTTATATCATGACGGTAGTTGTGTTATATTAGCCATCCATGTCAGGTTCCATAATAATACCTAACCTTACGTTCGTTGGAATGTATTAACGTGCAGATATTTAAATGATAAATGCATGCTCTACGAAAACTAAAAATAATTAAAATAAAACAAATTATTTAAAAATATAAAAAACCCGACAGCGAAAAAAAAATTAACTTAAAATTGACTTAGTAAAGGAACTGAAAAGATAGAAACAAGTTGAAAAATTAAATATTTGTTGTGTTTGAATGATCATGGTTGACAGTGTTCACAAACGCAGTCGGAGGCATAAGATACATTAACTACGATTTATATTTTCTATTGTGTGCCTATGCAAATTTCACGATGATCGGTTGAGTACGCGAAACAGACAAACTTACTTTCATATTTATTATATGACAGTTAGGAGATTATAATTTGTATCAGTAAGTATATTTTTGCTATACCCATATCACTAAGAAAATCGCTAGTCATTAATAATGGAATGTATTGGGAAATATATAATATATCATTATATAATTCATATTGTGCATCAAATACATTAACTATGATTTATATTTTTTTGTTATTAAATTCATTGAAAGTGTACCTATGCAAATTTCATGATGATTGGTGACACCGAGAACGAGAAAAAAAACCTCACTTTAGATATAAAAATGAAAGGTAGGATATTGGAATTATCCCACCACGTATTTTCTTGCTCCACCGAAATAATCCATAAAATCGCTACTAAATCCACAGTGAATACTATGGAACGTACTATGGAACGGGCTATTGGATGCCTCCGACTGCGTTTGTGAACACTGTCAAACATGATCATTCAAACACAACAAATATTTAATTTTTCAACTTGTTTCTATCTTTTCAGTTCCTTTACTAAGTCAATTTTAAGTTAATTTTTTTTTCGCTGTCGGGTTTTTTATATTTTTAATTTCTTTATTTAGACATGAATCCACAACCGGACGACCATAAATGGATAATAATGTGAGGCACGGCATATAATGTTCTTCGATGTATTCATTGTTTTGCTTTTTAGGGTTCCGTACCCAAAGGGTGAAAACGGAACCCTATTACTAAGCCTCCGCTGTCCGTCCGTCCGTTCCTCCGTCCGTCCGTCCGTCCGTCCGTCCGTCCGTCCGTCCGTCCGTCCGTCCGTCCGTCTGTCACAGGGCTGTATCTCATGAACCGTAATAGGTAGGCAGCTGAAATGTTCACAGAGTGTGTATTTATTTTGCCGCTATAACAACAAATAGGTAAAATAAAAAAAATAAAAATAAAGGGGGGCCCCATACAAAAACGTGATTATTTGGTTTTGATGATTCGGAACCCTTCGTGTGCGAGTCTGACTCACACTTGACCGGTTTTTTCAATATTCTTTATTAAACTACTTTACGGAAATGCCTAAGGTGAAGGAAAAACGTCATAAGGAAAACCCATCAATTTGGTACGATAATCATAGCTATATGTAGATGAATGTAACATTTTTTTTTATTTGTTTGTATAGTGACAATGTAATAAATATCTGATACCCGATATATTTAAGTTACTAACTTTACTATTTTATGATTATTCTGGACAATTCGGTACAGTATCGTATGATATCCTTAATTTATTTTAATTGTTATCTGAAAAAAAATTTTTTTTTGAGCAGTGTATCAATGTAAAAATATTGTCGATTTCAGATGTACTGCCATAAGAATGCTCAATACAGAACAAGAACAAAATGTGAGCTACGGTTAGGCTCACTACTCATTATGTCTTCTATAAAATATCATTCGGCAAAACTGGCCGATGTGTCTCATATTCAGGATATTCAGCATTTAACCTATGCTACGGCTTCATTAAGTGATACAGGGAAGATTACAGTCACGTACTTGTGAGAACGTATATGTATGCTATCTGATCCATGTACGGTTTTCCGACGTTAAAACGAAATATCCAGTTAAAAGATAAATATACAGTCGCCACAATAGGGTTAATTTCGTAAAGAAATATTGTATCGTCTTGAGATCGAATAGGGTTCGAATTTAGCCCATTCTTCTTGTGTCGTCATTCGGAAACCAGATTGTTTGTGCATGTGTCTACTTACAAGAGTTTAGGTGAACAATATATTTTCTGAAATCAACTGGACATTAAAGTGTAGCTTATATATTTTAATGCATTTCAAGACTGTTTTATATACATGTTTAAAAATATTACTAAAATACATTTAGATTACATTTTGATTAGATTAGATACAGTAAGTTTTTTATTTTTTAATAAATTATTAAAGAAATTGCAAGCATTTTAATCTTATTTTAGGGGAATATTTACTACCTATTCATCTGCCTCATTTCAGTGTCCTGTCAAATAAACTTACTCGGCACCTTTTTCGGCTCATGCCTTTATATCGGTAATATAATAATAAATAAAATATGGGCTAAGCGAGAATGAAATTTGTCCATTTGTTTGTGATCCATTCAATTCAATATACCCCCGGAATACAAAAGAGGCCCTGGAACATCAACTTTTTTCTATGCTTTGTTTCGATTATATGTATTTATTATTCTTTGGCACTTTAACAGTGCACTTGAATACTGTGCGTCAAATAAGTAACATCTATTCGTATATTTAAGGATAATGCTTGTTGTGTTCTGGTTAAATCATAAGAAGGAATGAATATATTATTATTGCATGTAAAATAAACATTTTCCATACATGTCCAGTTCCATAAAAACATTTATTTTTTCAAATGATGATCACGGTTTTATTGATGGGACAATGATTGACGGTAATTAACTGTTATGTGATGCGATACAATATAGAAAATAATAAAATTACTGTCACTGTCACAAATAATGTAATTATAAAATGGTGATTTCGCATGAGTTATTTAACTATTAACTCACCCGGGGACCCAAGGGAGTAATTGAATCTGACGTTTCGTTGCTTATCATACCATGTTAACTGGTAAAGATCAGTTGACTTACCCCTGATTTCACCACCTCCAGCTTCCTGAAATCCGATGGTTAACTTTCAGTTACATTGCATTTTTGTATGATGTAACCGGGCGTTAGCCGAATAACATGTTACAGAATGTACCTAAACGTGAAATGTAATTACTCGCTTGCCTGTTCACCCAGCGACTTCTTTGTGGTTCGGGGGTAACCATAGACCTAGCATGCGCGTCCTATTTCTATGGGGGTAACCATACAGTCGAGTATGGTTACCCCCGAACACGAATCCATTCGTATGAAAAAGTAAATTAGATTAATCGAACTCGATGCTTCCGCACGTACGTAATGGCCCCTGAGAGCGGTTTCGACGCGGGCTCGGGCCGTTGTAAATAAGCCCAGCGTGCCTTTGTGTAGAGGGACATCGTATTTCACAGATTAAATCGAATTTTAGTACAAAACATAGCATTCTAAAAGGTTATTTTGCGGCGCTGCTTTGCTGGCTATGTACCCAGTTCTGTTGATATTTCGAAAGTTAGAACTTATACATTACTGTAATGAGTTATAAAATGTTTATACTCCGATTTCGTAAAATCTTAATCCCGAAAAATTAAAATATGTATGTGAAATCGACCGTGAAGCAAGCACATATTAATTAAAGAAAGAGTCCATTAAAAAAAACTACTTTTCGAATATACTGCAAGGCTGGATCCGAACCGAACGAAATGTATGCAGGTATAATCATAAATACTGTGTTAGTAGCATTGATTACTGGAGGAGGGACTTTAAGATATTTCCAAATTATGGGTATATTGGAAATTGGTTGACGCAATGTTTTGTTGGTTCGGGTCCAGCCTTGCAGGATATTCTTAAAGTAGTTATTTAGACTGGGCTCTTTTTTAATTAATTTGTCCTTGCTTCACGGTCGATTATACGTACATGTCACATTCCTTGGAATAGCGACGTACCTGCTTAGGACGAAAAAGTATATTTACCAAAAATACGTGAAGCACTTTTCGACGACTCTGAAATTTTGCAAATATGCATGTAATCGTTGACTATGCATGATTGTCGGTATTAAACCCAGGCCTCTGGTACGCTAGGTCAATCCCCGCGCCACTAGGCTACGAGCCGCTACCAGAGTACCGCGGGAGTTGGGGTATCTCGTCGTCATCTTCGGCCTTAGGTCCCCAATATTTGAGGTTGGACTCGCGGGGGCATGTGGTTAGCTGCAGGAGCGGGCAGTGTTGTCTTCCCGACAACGCATGTGCGTTCGGGTGTCCGCTGTTCCCTCAGCGATCGTTTCGAGTACCAAGTCGTAATGGGCTGCAGAGAGAAAGGGACGCGGGCAGGTGAGTGGTCCTTGTTAAGTTGGAAGGTCCTGGCGAAAGTCAAGGCTGATGACACCTGCGGCGAGGGGTTAGTCACTCGAGCAAAAAGTGTACATCAGATTCCTAGTAGTCAAGATTTCTTTGGGATTTCTAGATTCCTAAAGATTTCCAAAGACTACCAAAGATTCTTAGAGATTCCTAAAGATTTCCAAAGACTACCAAAGATTCCTGGAGATTCCTAAAGATTTCCAAAGACTACCAAAGATTCTTAGAGATTCCTAAAGATTTCCAAAGACTACCAAAGATTCCTGGAGATTCCTAAAGATTTCCAAAGACTACCAAAGATTCTTAGAGATTCCTAAAGATTTCCAAAGACTACCAAAGATTCCTGGAGATTCCTAAAGATTTCCAAAGACTACCAAAGATTCTTAGAGATTCCTAAAGATTTCCAAAGACTACCAAAGATTCCTGGAGATTCCTAAAGATTTCCAAAGACTACCAAAGATTCTTGGAGATTCCTAAAGATTTCCAAAGACTACCAAAGATTCTTGGAGATTCCTAAAGATTTCCAAAGACTACCAAAGATTCTTGGAGATTTCAAATATACTGGGATTTCGTAAGATTTCTGAGGACTACCAAAGATTCCTAGAGACTACCAAAGATTACCTGGATTTTTTAAGGACTACCAACACATTTTTGGTACATTCCAATGATTTCGGGATTTCTAAAGATTCTTAGTGACCACCAACGATTCATAGAGACTTATAATTGCGCGTTGCGCGCAGCACGTGTCCGTGACGTCATCGCAGACAGGCGGACGGCGCGGTCGGCGGGGGTCGGCACGGGCGCGGCGTCCGCGCGAGGCGGCAACAGCGCGGGCGCGGGCGGCGGCGGCGAGCGGCGCCCGCAGGAGGCGGCAACGGCGCGGCGGGCGGGGAGCCCCCGCGCCGTGGCCGGCCGGTGCGCGTTGGTGCGATATTCGTTTTGGACATATTCACCCAGGCGGAATCCGGTTAAATTAGATCCCATATTATCTCAGCGATCTTTAGATCAGCGCTGATTTTTTCTTTCCCTGAGGCATTATACAATACCATTTTTGAATCAACAGTACTTATTTCACATACTAAATTTCAAGATGAGGTACTCCGCTCTTTCGAAATATCTTAGAATCTCAGCCATCATTAGGTCAGGGTTGATTTTTTTTTTTGCCTGGGTCATTATAAAAGGCTATATTTGAAACCTTAGCAAATATTTCACGTAGAAAACTTCGCGATTAGGTAGGTACTCTTCTTTTTCGAAATCCCTTGCAGTCGTATTCACTGTGAACCTGTAAAAACTTGGTACGATATTAGCACCGGACTAACCATACAAAAACCTGTTTACTTCGACCATAATACGCGTAGTAAAGTTAGTCCGCCCCGAGCTCGGTTCACAACATACCTACAATCATCTAATTATTTAATCAAAATCACTGACTAAAAGTCGCCCACCCAATACACAGTAAACAAACCGGCCAAGTGCGAGTCGGACTCGCACACAAAGGGTTCCGTACCATCGTAAATGATTTAACACCAAAAAATCATATTATTTGTATTTTTTTATTATCTTTAAATTTTACTTATTTGTTGTTATAGCGGCAAATTAAATACTCACTCTGTGAAAATTTCAGCTACGTACTTATTACGGTTCATGAGTAACAGCTTTGTGACAGACGGACGGACGGACGGACAGCTGAGGCTTAGTAATAGGGTTCCGTTTTCACCCTTTCGGTACGGAACCCTAAAAAGTATTATACGCATGATAACCTTCTATTCGCTTAGTACGCGTATTAAGGTCGGACTAAACCGGTTTTTGTTTGGTTAATCCGGTGCTTATCCCGTACTAAATGTTGACAGGTTTACTCTGAATACGACTGAATATGTTTTGGAATTGGGTCGTCGGGCACACGCGGGGTGCGCGCTGCGCACACTCGTGCGCACACGTGTGCGTGATTTCTTTGCAAACTGGCGGCCGCGCCCACGGCCGCGCTATCATTGTTAGATTAGATCCCGTATTATCTCAGCGATCATTAGGTCAGCCGTGTTTTTTTTTTTGCCTGATGCATTATGCAATACCATTTTTGAAGCCATAATACATATTTGACATACTCAACTTCACGATGAGGTACTCCGATCTTTCGAAATCCCTTAGTATCTCAGCCATCATTAGGTCAAAGTTCATTATTTCTTTGCCTGGGCTGTTATAAAAGTCTATATTTAAAAACCTAGTAAATATTTCACGTACTCGAGATAAGGTACTCTTATTTTAAAAACCTTTACAGTCTTATTCAGAATTAACCTGTCAAAACTTACGTACTGTACTAGAATTGCACCGGACTAAGCATACAACCGGTTTAGTCCGACCCCGACAAGATTATCTGAGATTACAAAGACTTTGATCGGATTGCCAATGATTCCCTTAGGATTCCTACACTCCCTGGGAGTACTCGAGACTACCCAAGATTTTCCTATTCCTCGGACTCCCGCCCAGGATTACCCGAGATTTCCATTAATTTGAAAGGATTCCCAATGATTTCCTTGGTATTCTCAGATTCCTTAGGATTACTCGAGATTACATAAGATTTCCAGATTCCTCGGACTCCCATCGGATTCCTCGGACTCCGCCTAAGATTACCCGAGATTTCCATGAATTTGATAGGATTCCCAATGATTTCCTTGGGATTTCCAGATTCTTTAGGATTACTCGGGATTACATAAGATTTCCGAGATTCTCCGGACTCCCACCAGATTCCTCGGACTCCCACCTAAGATTCTTGAGATTCCCAAACGATTGTACACCAGATTCCTTGAGTGAGTGACCCCTCGACCTGCGGTGCTAGTCTGGAGAACTAGACGTGCAAGAGCTAGAGTTGTGCAGGCCCATCTAGCCGCGTATCAAGGGAATGGAAAGATGAATATGTCCATCGGGAAGTAAGTATGTAGACTGAAGAACTCCGGTACCTTACTGGATGTATGAGAGTCAGCTTATCTGTCGTCCCGAGCGTGGATTGAAATGTTAGCAGCTTCGGTTGCGGTTAAGGTGTCGATTATAATATATCAGCACTTGGTGTTAACCAGGATAATAGTATTTTTTGTTCAAAATTATTTACGTTAAACACCCACACACATGCTTGTATTAAATGCGCGTCCCTGCTTAGTAACACATAGGTATTTTTGAGATGTCTAATCAGCCATTTATTTCCGCCTAAATATTTCTCATATCTACCATCCGATTATTTACAGTATGTCTGACATGTCCTGACGTGTTTGTCTAAACTACAAATATAAAAGATTCCATTCACACACATCTGCACCCTGCTACCTGATGGAATCGATCTCTTGCCGTAAAGTTGAACGGTGTATTTTCATAACAACATTACACGAACCACTATTCAGGAGAAAGGGGAAAAACGAAGTGAGTACTTTTGAGAATAGGACTCCTTTTTTAGGGTTCCGTACCCAAAGGTTTCCAACGGAACCCTATTACTAATTGTCCTATGTCCGTCCGTCCGCCAGTCCATCTCTTGAACCGTAATAGGCAGGCAGCGAAAATTTTCACAGAGTGTGTATTTATTTTGCCGCTATAATAAAAAATAGGTAAAATTTAAAAAAATTAAAATTAAAGTGGGCCTCCATACAAAAACCGTGATCTTTTGGTGTTAAATCTTGTAAGATGGTACGGCACCTTTCGTGTGCGAGCCCGACTCATACTTGGCCGGTTTTTTGTTCGGTAATCTATATACATACTCATAAACGCTCATGATCGCGCTAATGTTTGGAACTACCGGTCGGATAGAAAAAAATATTTTTGCATTTGATAGCACATTTTTTGAGGTAAATTATGGGTATTTTAATATCACCACAACACTAAGGAGCCGAACGAAAATCAGAAAGAACGCTAAGCGAAATCGAAGTCATAGCACGGGCGATGCGATCGGTGGATCGAGGGGCCGAGGTTGCATTTTATGAGTCGTATTCACTACGTATAATATTCACAACGTATAATGTTATACGTTGTGCATGAATAAAGTTTAAAAATAAAATCAACTCTTTGCATCATGCAGAACGTATAATAGTCACAACGTATAATATTCCTAACAAGAATTCACAAAAAAAGAAAACCATGCAGAACGTATAATATGCCAAGAAGCACTGCATAAAGCGCCCTAATAACGATACATTTAAGGCTGAAATTGCTACGAATCGATATTTGCTACAATTTCGAAAGGCCACCTTACGCTAATTGAGACGGTCGAAACGTCACGTGCGAGTATACGCTTTAAAAGTATAATCATAAGGGCGCTTATCGTATGAAAAGTTTTTGGATTATATGATATGCATGGTTTTCTTTTTTTGTTAAATAAAGATCATAATATTATACGTTGTGACTATTATACGTTATGCATGGAGAAATAAGTAATTTTATTTTTAAAACTTCTTCATGCACTACGTATAAAATTATACGATCTGCCGATTATACGTTGTGCATGGTTTTAAAATTTTGTTAAAATATGACATTATACGATCTGCATATTAGACGTTCTGCCGTTCCCCCCATTTTATCGGATAACACTCGGGTGACTGTCAAACACTACGAGCGGAGCCGGCATCCCCAGCTAGTATACCAATAATATTTCTAACGAGTCCATTGACTGACTTTGTAGATAATAGAGCGACGCGTTACTATTTAGTAGACGGATTGTATTTTACTATCGGATCTGTGAAATTTGGCAAGACTCAAATGTAATGTGTTAAATTAGTGTGGACGATAGAGCAGACGACAGCGTACTACTTCCTTCGCCTAACTTACCATGGAGATGATTATAGTATTTTCTGTCATTCTGGCAGGTAAGTAAATGCATTAAATGTAATAAACAAACACGCAATAATACGCATTTTTTTTAAGTTAAAACTTAAAATATTTTCGTTTCCGTACTAATTTTATCTGTAAGTTACTTTTTTTTTATATCTGGTTCCAAATCTTCCAAATAAGCTATTTACAATTTTATAAGCATAATATGATTTTTTTTTCAGTATGCTCTGCCAGCGCCATACCATCTGCTAGTGACAATGCCCAGTTGAAAAATCACCCTAGGATAGTAGAAATGTCTGATGGGACGGGTAACCTTCGACTCGTCGACTTGGAGGAAGAGCCTGACGAATCTGTGTTGCAAAGCATCACTAAAAGCAGTTCTTTCAACGAGTACTGGCTCTATACAAGGTGATAACAAGGATCTGAAATAGTGTAAAGAATTATAAATACTAAAAACCCGTCAAATGCGAGTCGGACTCGCACACGAAGGGTTCCGTACCATCGTACAAGTTTTACAAAATCAGGTTCTTTGTATGGGGGCCCCCCTGTATTTTTTATTAATTTTAAATTTTACCTATTTGTTGTTATAGCGACAAAATGAATACACATCCTGTGAAAATTTCAGCTGCCTACCTATTACGGTTCATGAGATACAGCCCTGTGACAGACGGACGGACGGACGGACAGCGGAGGCTTAGTAATATGGTTCCGTTGGCACCCTTCGGATACGGAACCCTAAAAACTAAATAATATGCCGGAATAAGCAATAGGCGGTGTCGACTAGGCCAACCACATAAGTTCTGACGAAATTAGTTTTTCGATAATATATTCATATTATTGGATATACCTTTTTTCTGAGGCATTAAGTATGTCCTTTACTAAATGGAGACGATACATTCATACTTATTGATTTAGCAAAAAATAGTGGTCTTGGATTGTACTTCCATACTTATTCTAAGGAACAACAAAATAGTTTTATTTGGATTCAAAATTTTAATTGATTGTGACAAATTATTAGTGATCATGTAGTATCATGGCTTTGGTTTTAACACCGGTAAGCTGCTGGTTTTATCTTGTTAGTTTAAAAGTGTATTTATTGTAATGAAGTATGTAATAAATGATACATTAAACATTTTATATACCTACAGGTCAAATCCGAATTATCAACAATACCTGTACATCGATCAACCAGCAAGCCTTAAGAATTCTAACTTCAATGCGAGCCGACCTGTCATTGTGACTGTCCACGGATGGATTAATAATGGAAATACAGAACCTAACCCTGCTCTGATACCTGGTATGTACCTGTTCATGCTGAAGAAAGCCGTAATCTCTCATCATCTTTTCAATTCAAGTTTCAAGTTTTAATTTCGATTCGGATGGAAAACACAGACAATTTTTTACTACCATCTTTCATGGTTTCGATCCGCAGTACGATTACGAAGCGCGACAAGAGGTTTAGGTGCCGAACTTACCCCAAACTGACGGCTTTCGAGCACAAAATATGTCTGTTTGGGGTACTAACCGCACCTACACCTCATTTCGCGCTTTTTAAACACACTGTCGGGCGGTATTAGCCCTACCACTTAGTAAGCGATAGCCAGTATATAATGTAACAACCAGTACTTTTGAGCTAAGAAACTGGAGAACTCGCTAGCAGATGATTCAAGTTTAGCCTTGTTCTATTGTTCTTTATTTGTTATTTTGACAGTTATATATTTAACTTGTATTTTTGCTTCGTCATTTGTTCTAGAATGTTTTTGTTGCCCACCCCATTGTTTCTCGCATTTAAGCAGCGGGTTTCATTTGTCGAACTGAAAGTTGATCACTTGCATCAGTTTGATTGTGTTAAGGTGGCCCTTCCCGGCGGCACAAACTCATTCGCGGGCACGGTAAAAAATCGTGCTATTGCCATGGAGGTGAACAAATATATGGAGAAATAACTTCCATGCAACGAGCGCGCAAAAAATTACGCCACACGACTTTCAACATTATATCGCCGTACACGTTTGTAGCTCAATGATGAAAACGGAGAAAAATCCAATTTGAAGTCTTCCAAATTGGTAGGTAGACTTATAAAGATAAGAATTATTTTTCAATACACCAGATAGTCGATAAGTCATTCTTTATTCGTAATGATGTATTGAGCGAGTGCCGAAACCAAAAAATATATGCCGAAACAAAGGCCAAATTCCTCCGGCGGCACAATTGACGTGTCGACACTTTTTTTAAGTTCCATCCGTTCTCCTATTACTTCTTCACATCCATGGCTATTGCGCTCTGGAAACTTCTCTGTTTCAAAGAAAAAGACAGGCTCCGTGATGAGGAGTATGCAACAAGTCTATAAAGCAGACAATGCGCATAGTGTTTGATTTGGTAAGATTTACGAACAATTTAATTACCAAACGACTTACAGATAAAAGTAAACCATGACCGCTGTAGTCAAAAATCTAACAAAACCAAATATATTATAAATCTTCATGAAATAAACTCTCTGATGACTAATCTTTTTAAGATGTTTTTTTATTTTATCATTGAGTAATCCACCTCCCATAAATCCCATCGCCATATAAAACGCACGAAAAATTTGAACTTTCGGACCTGGCGTTTCGTTATAATGCCAATGGTCATCAGACATCTAGTTTGATCAAATAAAGCTGTTTTGAGTATAATTTTGTATCTCCGACAAGAAATAAGCGCATGATCTTCTTTCTACGTTTGTTTGCGGAGTTGAGAGGAAAGGCCCACCTTAATGCACCATTCACCACTTAATATACCTACATTTAGAAGTTTAAGGTGGCCCAACCCGCTCATTTCCCCATACAAAAGGGGAAAGAAGATCACGCCTATATTTCTTGTCAGAGATCCAAAATTTTGTTCAATCGAGCTTTATTTGATTGAACTAGATGTCTGATGACCATTGGCATTGTAAAATTGTGTTTGGTTTCCAAGTTATAACGTCCGAAAGTTCGGATTTTTCGCGCGTTTTATACAATAACTTTGGAGTTGGATTACGCAATGATAAAGTAAGAAAATCTAAAAAAGATTAGTCATCAGACATAACTTATTTAATCAAGATTTATAATCGATTTGGTTTTTGTTAGATTTTTGACTACAGCGGTCGTGGTTTACTTTTAGCTATAAGTCGTTTTGAAATTAAATTTTTCGTAAATCTTACCAAATCATACACTAAGCAAATTGTCTTTTTTGTGGACAGGTTGCATCTTCCTCATAACGGAGCCTTTCTTATTCTTAGAAACAGAGAAGGTCCCAGAGCGCAACAGCACGGTTTTGTACCGTGCCCGAAAATGAGTTGAGGCCGCCGGGTTGGGCCACCTTAAGTAAGTTTTAATACGGTGACATTGTACGGTGGTACATAGATAAATATTTTTTAATGTGTCTATCACGTGTGTTTTTGCATCTACTGTATGTTTGGTTGTTCTACAATAAAAACAATTCGGTGACATTCTATGCACGTTGAAATAGTTTAAAAATGTTTATCTTAACCTGTACAATCCTTATTAACTCATTTTCTTACTAAGAACACAAATCTTTCCTATTTCAGTTCTCCTCGAAAGAGACGACTACAACGTAATTGTTCTGGACTGGAGTCGAATGGCGAATCTCGCGTATACGACATCAGTCATAGCCGTGCCTTACGTGGGCCAAGAGCTGGGTCGGTTCATGGGCTTTCTCAACGGCCTGGGCGTGCCGTGGAGCAGCATGCACCTGATCGGGTTCAGCCTGGGTGGCCATGTCGTCGGCAACGCTGGCCGAGAGTGCGGTGGGCGCATCGCTCGAATCACAAGTGAGATCTTAAGACAGTCTTTACCTTATCAGTTCTACATACTACGGACGATAATTGTTTACATGCTTTTAATGTTTTACTAGGTTTTTGAAAATTTAGTTTCTAAAACATGTTGTCGAAATCTATGTTGGTATTTTTGATTTTTTAATATAGTTAACTTTACATTCGAAAATGTTGGCTGATAAACATTGGAAAAAAATATGTTTGTACGTTCATACTCGATTTTTTTAGTGAATAATACAGATATTTACAAAAAATAAAGATATACATACGGACATAGAATGAAGTTTTCTCAAGTGATCATTTGATTAAATCTGACAACTTTTAAGGGTAGGCACGATTTCGCTAGTTTAAGGGCCTGGTACTAGCCAAATCGCAAAGTAAGACGAGGCACCCCAAGTTAACTAACTAAGTCTGACGATTATAGGTGTCATTCTTACAATATATTATTCCTTGTCTAGGAATCGAATTATTTTCGTTAATGTATGTTTCCTTTTTCTATACAAAATACATTGCGGAAACGGTGTCCATTTCCGAACTTTTTTGACTAAATGTAGAAATCTAAAAGCAAATGGAATTTTTTGTTTATGCATATATGCTGTTTTTGCTTATATCTAGAAATCGAATTACTTTCAGATTTCTAATGAGAAAAATCAAATTTTTTATTTTTATTATTATTTAAACAAATGATGGAATAAAAAAATATTAACAATCCATTATCAGTCTGGAGTTCTATTTGGATTTGCTGAAGCGTTTCACTACATATTATTACATTTGTTATAAAGTGCATTTGTATGGCGCGAGTAGTTGGCTAGTCCTAGCGCCTTAACGGCAGACGCCGTGCAAAATTGTACCTTGGCTAATGGACAAAGATGTATTTCTTAATATTTTAAAATCTTAAATGTCCAGTGACTTAAACATTGAGCAATTTTTAGGCCCTCGCAGCTAACTAGCAAAACCCGGAGTGCACATAATTGTGTCCTGTCTATCCGTTCGTCCCTCCATCCGCCTGTCCGAGCATCATAGCCATGATACTCGGAGACTATTGGGAGTAGGTATATAGATGCGATTTAGAAGAAATGTGTTTTCAACCATTACTCAAGGGCTAGAATTAGTTTGGTATGAAAATTACTTATGACCACTCAAGGGCTAGAACTCGTTTGGTATCAAAATAACTTACGAACACTAAACAGCTAGAACTCGTTTGGTATCAAAATAACCTACGAACACTAAACAGCTAGAACTCGTTTGGTATCAAAATAACCTACGAACACTAAACAGCTAGAACTCGTTTGGTATCAAAATGACTTATAAATACTCAAGGATTAGAACTCGTTTAGCATCAAAGTAACTTATTAACACACAAAAGATAGAACTCGTTTGGTACCAAAATAACTTATGAACACTCATGGGCTAAAACTCGTTTGGTATCAAAATAACTTACGAACGCTTAACAGCTGGAACTTGTTTGATATCAAAATGACTTATAAACACTCAAGGGTGAGAACTCGTTTAGCATCAAAATAACTTATGAACATACAAAAGATAGAACTCGTTTGGTACCAACATAACTTATGAACACTCAAGGGCTAGAACTCGTTTGGTATCAAAATTACTTATGAACACTTAAAAGCTCGAACTTGTTGGCATCAAAATAACGTATGAACACTCAAGAGCTAGAACTCGTATGGTATTCAAATGACTTGAATACTTACGGGCTGGCACTTTACTGTGAATTCATAAAAAAATGTTATGTCTATACATCGGCTAAAACCTTTGATAACATTATGTGACAATGTTTCTAAAATTCCAATTTCACTTACAGGTTTAGACCCAGCCGGTCCATTATTCAGGTTCAATCCGAACAGTATAAGGAGCTCAGATGCTGTATACGTCGAAGGAATCCACACGGATGGGGGGCTCCAGGGCATAAGCACCACCATCGGGGACGCAGACTTCTTCCCTAACGGCGGAAGTAATCAGGTACGATGCCACCTTTGCGTTACTTCTTTCTTAATTAGTGCAACATTTACAGTCAGTCAGTCCGTCATCGTGTTTGCGTCCACTGCTGGACATACACCTCTCCAATTTTTCTCCAGTCTTCCCGGCCCTCAGCGGTACTGCTTTTTCTTATGCGACCTGACATGGATGGCTAATACCACGCAACTAGCAATGTGATATTAGCCCAATACAACACATTCTCGAAGGTGCCATGCCAGGACCTTCCCTTTATGAGCACGGCTACACTGAACTGGATGGAAAACACGGACAATTTTTCATTGCCGCTTCGACCATCTTTTCATCCAATGCGATGGTACCAACCTGGGCGGGCTTAAACCCTACCACCCTGTAGGGGAAGAGGACCTACCGATTTACATGGATTCCGAACCATGGAGCAGCTCGCATTCGTGAAGAAATGCACTTATCGAACTCGGAAAGAGAAAGACAGTGGTGCATGTCGGAATTGAACCCAGACCTCTGGTACGATAGGCCAGTCCCCGCGCCACTAGGCTACGAGCCGACGCACGTGTCGTCGTCCCACCTGGCGGGTGGTCTTCCTACACTCCGTTTTCCAAAATTTACGTTGGAGGTTAATTCGGGTTGAACAGCTGTGGTGATATGAGCGGCTACTCAGCTGCTGTTCGGATGGCTCGGCTAATCGGATGGGCTCACCAAATCTCGGCAGTGCAGAAAGTATTTACAACCTTTTTTAAATGTTAGAAACAAAAACTCTAGACAAAACTGATCCAAAAGTATTTTTTAATAGCCTAAAAATCCTTGGCGTCAAGTAAAACAATATATTTTACCGAAGCCTGTTCACGATACGCATGTAAATATTGAGTTTGCATGGTGGGATGAATCGAGCGGATAGTGAATGAAGACGTCACGATTCTAATTTTTTTATGTTCATTTCATCAACATTTAAAAAAAGTGTTGCCGGCATTATCTTTCACTGTAATTTTCGACATTTTCTAGTTATTTTCAAAGCATGGAAAAATATTAATTTCCTATATATCTAGCAAATTTTCTCGAACCTGTTATGATAGGTAGCAATAACATATTTCCACATTAAATCAAATAATACATCACCGTATAACGCTTTCTTACATTGATTCAAGATAACATAATCTGACTTCATCTTTGGGTTTGTTGGCGGGTTACGACCACAGATCATAAAAGGAAGGAGAATGGTCACGTAATTGCTATCAGGTAAAATCGTATGGGAGCTTATGCTCCCGAAATGCGTTTCCGAAGTCAGCTCCCAACCCAGAATAAGTAATTGATTAGTGGCTCCTACCAACTCAAATACGTCAGCAACTATATTTGTGTTTGGCACGTATATGTTGGGTTCGTAGTTTTGGAACGACAGCAGGTAGCGATAGGTGGCACATCTCCTTCCTTTTTTAATCTATGGTTAGGACGAAGGACACATTTGCTTTCGACGTCTGTTGGACCTGATTATGACGTCAGTGTTTTATTGAGTGCAAACGCCTCAGCAACTAACATAATATATAATTAATCTTATTCAAACGTACTTACAGTGTTAGACGATAAGATATGATGCATTAGCTGATGTGACTTCAATCAGGAACGGGAAAGCCATTTTTTTACGTATATAATAATAATAATAATAATAATATTGTTTATTGGCAGACCCAAGGTCCATAAATTGTCAATATTTTTTTTTTTTACATATAAATCAGAAAAATTTAAAATGACAACAATACAATAATTTAAAAGATAAAAATATAAAATCAGTCACAAAAGCAAAATCCCATTCCATTTCTGAAAGATTGCTGAGTGGAACCAATCAGCTATCCCACGAATAATTGTATTGGAACAAAACCTGATTCCAGACCAAAATCGGGCAATCCGGTTCCGCACGATAGCATTAAACGTGTTGACACGCTCCTCGCAGAACATACCTGATGCGCTGCAGTGGCGCGGCAGGCCCATCAGCTGCCGGAACGTGTTATTATATTGAACACGAATGCTATCGTGCGACCTTTTCGCATAGTTCGTCCACAGCTGACACGTGTAGAACGTTTGGCAGTACGCTGTAAACAGTGTCCGTTTCACTTGTTTCGTGCACCTGGCGAACCTTCTCACCAGCATATTACCGACATATATAATTATAATCAATCAATATTATAATTAAACCTAATAAGGCGATTACTGTGACCTTCGGTACTTGGATGGAATAAAACTAAAGATTTATATATATTCACTCTTTTTTTTATTCAGTTTTTTTACAAATTAAAATTATTAAAAAAATATATTACTTCAGCATTGCAGGTTTTCCAAAACAATTACAATAATTTTACCTTAGCAGACTTTTTATTATTGCAAATTCATTCTGTTTACTTTATTTCCGTGTACACATCTATGACATTTAATATTTAAATACACGTTCACTATCCCACATCTATGACATTTAATATTTAAATACACGTTCGCTATCCCACATCTATGACATTTAATATTTAAATACACGTTCACTATCCCACATCTATGACATTTAATATTTAAATACACGTTCACTATCCCACATCTATGACATTTAATATTTAAATACACGTTCACTATGCCTTTTGTTTGCCTAATCAAAGATTATGTGGATTATCAATGTCCCTTTCCAGCCTGGATGCTCGGGCAGCTCCTGCAACCATCATCGCTCCTGGGAACTGCTGGCCGCCACCATCACGCACAACCACTTATGGGGTAACCTCTGCAAAAACATGACGGAGGTCAGGGACAACGCTTGCACCGGCCCACTCTACCCTATGGGCAACGACGACCTTACAAAGACAGGGTAAGTTATCAACAAATAATCACATGTAGCAAACAAAATTTCCCGAAGAAAAAACAAATTCTTTAATCATATTGAAGTGGTTTAGTATTTGACTTCAAACTTGATAATACATCGCGCAAACCAAACCTCGGGTTGGTTCGGCTAATTCATTAAATTCTAAGTTGTATTTGATTATCTTGGTTAGATAGGATAGAGCTAGACTAGGTTAGAAGCCTACAAATACCTCAGCTCCTTATTCCTTGTAACTCCCCGTTGATTTTTGAAATGTAATATTTGAACATCCCTGGAGCGCAGACTTCAATTGATTAGAAAGCGTATTCCCAGTTTCACTCAAATAATATATGTGTTAAATCGGCTCGGCATATTACGTGAATATTTTGGTGTGACCGTTCCATTTTATTTGACCAAAACGTTATGTAAATATGATCATCCTCATAATTAAAAAAAATACTAGGAACTAATATTAGACGATATAAATATAGATATCCGCAAAGTACAAACTGGAGTCTTCCAAACATGTTATGAAAATTCACCTCACCAACCGCCATGGTTTTCGCAGCCACTGTGAAATTTTGAAACAATCCCTCTTACACAAAACAATGTAAGTTTGTCTTTGATTTAAGCCATGGAAGCTTCTGAATATGTTTATATTATGCCCGATAATTGTACATTAATCATTGTGTTTTTACAGTTCCGGTATCTACAGAGTCAACACAGACAGCGGTTACCCATACTGAAAAGACAACCACCGCTCACATAATAAGAAAAAATAAATTATTGTCAAATCTTTATCAGTATTTTATTGAACAAGTATGTTTTTACTAAAAATAAAAATATACTAAAAGTTCTCATAAGCATTCTTAAATATTTAAGGTGTGGAACAAATGCCTTGCCAGGAGCGTGACAGGACGATCCTCTTGAAAAATCCCATGCCTTGGGAAATATATAGGCGGGAGTGAATTCCTGATTTTAGAAGTGAAATGATTAATGACCACTGATTTGTTTCGCACTTAATAAGATAGTTCGACCGTAAAAGAATTCATTCCCAGCCGATCATTGTATGTGGAATGGGGATTGTGGAATCACATTGAACAGCTCCTTGGAACACCATCATTATGTACACTATGTATGTATCCTAATGTATGCTTCCATTCCTTGAATGCGTTGATTTGATTCAACGGGTCATCATTAAACTTTTCACCCTCCTCCACTGTTCGCAAGTCTCTGTACTTCCTCCACATAAGTTTTCAACAAATTAACCTTATCTGCTGACAGAAGTCCTAGTTCACAGAACTATTTGTGAAAACGTCCATCTCAACTGTGAAATAACATCATATACTTTAGCATATACCTGCATTTTTCAATGAATTACTTAAATGATTTCGTATTACTTTCAAATAATTGGAGTTCAATACTATTGCAGCCGTGGGCTAAAAACCAGTAAATAAATATTTTGGGTGTACTTAAAGTTTTTGCAACCGCGCCCTTTCGTAATAAAAATCACTATACAGGTTGAGTTTTTCATGCGTGCCCCGTCATGGCAACATCCGAAACTAATGGTAAACACTCAAAGGAGTCATTAGGCCGATTTTGATAAAAAATCTAAAACTGCATTATTAATTTTTTGAAAAAATATATTTTTTAACCGGGAATCGAACTCGTTCAATTTGAGAGAGAACCACTCTTATAAAGGACAAATTCTGTGAAGTAATGTTATACGGAAAACTAAAGAGAAGTGTTGATTTTTAATAAACTGATTCATATTTTTAGGTATTCAAATATTGTTTTGAGTTTCTAATCTAAAATTACATAATAATATGACATTGGCGGAAAATATGAAACCAAAAGGCATGCATTGTAGGAAGGAAATATATAAAATATAACAAAAATGTGGTCTTGTTAATAAAAAAATTTACTATGAAAATCCAATACTAATATTATCTTTTACAACACTTGGTGATGTAGTTACATTAAGATCCTTATCGGTTATCCGTATCTGCTTGATTGATTTAGTGTTTGAAAATCGTAAGAAATTCACGATAAACTATAATCTTGAAATAAAACGTAATATCAAGAGAAGTGCTAATATTAGTGTGGTTGAAACATCAGAGGAGGTAACGCCGCTGTGTGTTGCCTTCTGCCTCGCTATGAAGGTATTAGTGGTACTTACTATCACTCTGGCAGGTCAGTTGATATTATGTTACATTTTAAATCGTCATTGTATAAATAAACGATCCGTCAATTGGAAAAATATCAAAATTGTGATATGACAGACCTTTTTTATTTATTGACTGAGCCGCTTCACTCGTGAACAAACAACCCAAATCAGTCAAAGAAGTCTTCGTGATTTCTTAAGTACAGGTGAACAAACAATCCGAGTCAGCCAAAGATGTCCTCGGGATTTCTCAGGTACATAATTTCATAAAAAACAGTTATTAGCAGTTTCCTTAATATTTTATTTTCATAAAACAGATTCTGCGAAATTAAACACTATTACATTGTTTAAAGTTATTATTTATTTCTAACATTGCGTGAACCAGTTTAATCATTTAATGCACCGGCCTATTAAATAAATTAACTATCGAATAACTTATTATATCGTCAATTTTCTAATACAAGGCAAACCCTAGATAAATTGTATATCGTTTTACATTGCACGTGTAGTTCGCAGATTGCAATTTTTTTTTTATTTGGAAAATGCACAGAAATTATCACTATACATAGTTGCAAATGGGCAAAGTTAGAGACTCACAAATAGGTGTCGCTGCCAATACTGCGAGTCTTCCAATGTGATCTGAAAACTCGTTTAAATGAAGAGAGACTAAGATGTACAATAGGTCAAAATGTTCAATGTCATGTAACAAAAGTTCTGAGAAAGCGTCACAGTATATATAATTTTAATTAATATAGTAGGATTTAAACCTTATTAATCATATTCGGTCAGTGATTTTAAAAATATTGTTAGTTTAACTATAACCCTTGTTTTCTTGCGTGTGTAGGTATTGACAACATGATTTGTGCACATGAATTTACCGAATGTCAGACTCTATTTATGCGAATGTGTTACTCCTTTTAACTTGACATTTTGTAGTGGAATATTTTTTTTTAAGAAAGATTAGAGTAAGTAAGCGAGTAGAGTTGTGAACATGCATAGAAACTGAGATATTTAGCTTCATTTTGAAAAGATTTCTTTAAATCGTTTAATCTTTCTCCAGGCACCATTTTTGCGAGTTAGTTTATGGCTTACATTATATATAGCGCATAGTGCTAACGTTGGTTTAACGTTGATAAGGCCAATCTGTAATGCGTCTAAAATAATTTGAAGATTGGGTTGGGAATATAAATTTTACCCTCAGTGTTTGCTGTTTACATGACATGATAGCTTATATAGAATTCACAAATGGAAAATATTGTTTGTATCACTGCTTTATACGCCACAGCATCATAACAACAAATGTTTGCGCAGCATGTGTTGCCAGCGTCATTGTACCTGCAAGAGAGAAAGACCAGGTGAAGAAGTACTCTAGATTCATTGACATGTACGATGATATGGGCAACCTTCACCGAGTCGACTTGGAGGAACAGCTGGACGAAGCAACAAAGCAAAATGTCACCAAAAGCGCTGCCTTCAATCAGTACTGGCTATATACAAGGTGATGACTTCAATAATTGTATTTGATGCAATAAAACTCTTAATATATTTTTATTTCGTGGGCACAATAGCTGTTGAAATTAAAACAACCATTTTTTTTTTGTAATGGCTTTTGTTTTTTTCCTAAATTCCAAAATGAAAGCACTTTTGAATAGTAAATCGCCTTTCCGCACGGTAGCAGTTTTACTCCGACATTGAACCCGTTATCAAAGAAGCAAGGAACCTCTGTGCCTTTATGCAGAGACTGAATGACAGAATTATCTTGCGCTGAAGAAATGCAGCGATGCAGACGACAAGTAATGTGAGCTGTTAATATCTTAGCACATAGTATCACCATGTTTTTGAAGTATGGGATTTCACATTGGAAAGAATTCAAAAGTGTTTGCTCAATTTAGTTGACTTTCCATCTTCTCTAGCCCTATTCTTAATAAAGTTATTTTCTCAGCGAGTCTATCTTTATAATTATATATTTCTATCGACAGGGGTTACTAAAATGGGTTAGACGCTTTGAAAAGAGACGGATTTGAATGAAAGGCCGTTTGCACGTACTAACAGAACCGAACGATTTAATTAAGTTCCATCAAAATGACGGATCCGGGGAGTATCAGGAGGGTACCTTCCTACGTTACGCGAGCTAGTGAATCGTTCAATCACTTTCATGTCTACACGATTTAATTTGGCCAAATTAGAAAGAATTATGATTGTATACATACGGTGCTATGTTGGTTTTCTCTTCAGAATTGTTCAAATAAGAAATTGTATCTTTTTTTATGTTGAGCGTTGCATATGGCGTACGTCAGGACCTCTTAAGGTGTTTGACAACGCCCATTAGGATTTTGAACTTATAGGGGGGCTGCGAAAACCATGCCGGCCGGCCAGTTGCTTCTTCACGCCATGTTTGAAGGATTCCGGGTTACTAATTAGGGGGAAATATCTCGGAAGGGAGTTTATTCAGTTTTTTTCCGACTCTATAGATGAAGGATCTTGAGTAGCTGTGGTTTCTTATTTTTGGAATGTCGACTGGGAATTTGAGCATTTTCTCTTGTTTCTTGTTGAGCGAAGGTAGAAAGGGGATGGAGAGATGCAGCTCCGACGAGCATTCTTCATAGTAAAGACAATTCGACAAAGAGGAAAACCCTGCATCCCTTCGGAGTTGAAGGGTCTCCAAATCCAGGGATACTTCGGGATTGTCTACGAGAATATATCAACGTTCGTTTTGGAACTAGTTTATTTGTAGAAAACCAATATTTTACTTCAAAAACCCCTACTTCTGTGGTTACTATATTTATGTGTACCGTGCTATTTGATTCATTTTCAGATCCAATCCGACCGTTCCTCAATATTTGTACCTCGGCCAAACAGCGAGCATCATAAACTCAAACTTTAATCCCAATAGACCCGTCGTTGTCTCTGTCCACGGTTGGATCAATAGCGGGCATACTGAGCCCAACCCTGCTCTCATACCTGGTAAGTATTGTTAGTTTTTCTACCATGATACCAATGATTCCAAGTAGCAGGCCCTCCATTACAAACGTACCGAACAAAATTAAGACGCCTAAATATTAAAAAAAAACTCATAATGTTTTTTCTTGTTTTCATAAAGCTTTCCGTCCTTAAACAGTTTTACATATACAGGCGACGTATCTTTAGCCTGTACATTGTCAGCAGTCTTATAGAGGAAACTGAGTCATGTCTCTACGAAATATTAATCAAATTATCCGTAGCGTTTTGTTATCTTAATTTGTCGTATGCCGTTTTACCTTGGTACTATTTTCAGTTCTACTGGCAAAGGAAGACTACAACATCATCGTCCTCGACTGGAGTGTGATGGCGAATACAGCTTACACGGTGGCAGTTGCAGCTGTGCCGTCTGTAGGTCAAGGCTTGGGAGAGTTCATGGCCTTTCTCAACAGCCTGGGAGTGCCGTGGAGCAACATGCACCTGATCGGGTTCAGTTTGGGAGGCCACCTTGTCGGCAGCGCCGGTCGTGCAGTTGGGGGCCGCATCGCTCGTATCACTAGTGAGTATGGTGTTCCAAATAAGTTTTTTTATAACTGCTGCAGCTTCTATGAGCTTGGCATTTCTGATACGATCCCAACTATTGTTATTTTGTAAATTATAGAATAGTTCCGAATATTTATGTTGCTACTACTCTTCCTGACTACATTAGTTCGCGTTTTATTCTTATTGATTGATCACTTCTTATTTCAGCCTCGGTGGCCCAGTGGCGCGACACTTCGGCGATCGCTCTCCGAAGTTAAGCAACGCTGGGTCCGGTCTGGTCTTGGATGGGTGACCATTCGACCGTTGAGAGAGGCTGGCCGTGGTTCGGATTCCACGTTAAGCTGTAGGTCCCCTTCCTTACTTACTAGGTGGTAGGGTTTATCCCGCCCGGGTTGGTACCATCGCATTGGATGAACGATGGTCGAAGCGGCAATGAAAATTGTCCGTGTTTTCCATCCAGTTCAATGTAGCCGTGCAATATAAGGAAGGTCCTGGCATGGCACCTAGTTCCCGTGTGGTGTGTTGGGCTAATACCATGACAGAACTTGTGGTATTAGCCATCCATGTCCAGTCACATAAAAAAAAAAAATTGTTTTCAATTAGCCGTTGTAGACTTATTTGGTTGCACCGGAAGACTCTGATTCAACTCAATTCAATTCCTTCTGACGCTCTTTTATTTTTTTATTATTATCAAATTAGTTTTTGACCAGAACTTGCAGCTTAACTGACAGCAGACGATTCGCCTGGACATGTTTACACACTATTTGGTTTATGTCTGTATTATTACTTACAATTTATTTCATAACCTAAATCACTGCATTCATTTTGCTTTCTAATTTTTATTTGTAATCTTTTCTAATTATTTCGAATCTTTTAATTTCCATTTAAAGGTTTGGACCCTGCCGGTCCCTTGTGGACCAACAACGCGGCTGCAATCACAAGCACTGATGCTGTCTACGTCGAAGGCATCCACACAGACAGTGGGGGCCAGGGTATCGGCTCTCCCATCGGCGACGTGGACTTCTTCCCTAACGGTGTGAACGGCCAGGTTTGAATAAATCTCATTCTATCCGCAAAGTTAAAACTGCTATTATGAAAAAGATATTTAAATTGTTTCGTTCCTTTGAGTAGAGCAAAAGCAAGGAACTAGATTTATTTAAAAAACTTAGAACGGAACAGTGGCAAAAGCCTGGTTATGAAATATACAAATACGAATTCCCGGACAGTCCGGACAGCTAAATCGGGTAATAGAACATATGCACCTGGATATATAATTATTTTTTTTATTGATCAAAGTTTCATCAACAAATTTTGTTTACTTGATGGTTTGATACCAGTTCACTGCACCATCTCGATGGCTGCACTACTATGAATCCTGTTTCAATATTGATAAACACATTTATGTAACACGAATGCTTCTTCTTCTTCTTGTTCAGCCTTTTGTTGTACACTGCTGGACGTAGGCCTCCCCCAGACTTCGCCAAGTTGTGCGGTCTCCTGTTTTTCTTCGCCAGTTGTCACCTGCTGTCTGACGTATGTCGTCACACGAATGCTTAAGGTGAACTTATTGCACAACTACATCGAACTGGATGAAAAGGATGGACAATTTTCATTGTCATTTTAAACATCGCTCATTCCACCTGGGATGAATCCTACCACCTGTAACGTGGAATCGGAACCACGGCCAGTCTTAATGGTCAAACAGATTCCTCACCAAAGAACATGCCAACAATTGGCATGATTTTCAGACGGGTTGCCCAGACAGTTCTTGCAACCACCATCGCGCCTGGGAACTGCTCGCCGCTACCATCACGTACAACCACCTGTGGGGTAACCTGTGCGCAAACATGGCGCAAGTCAGCGCCGACACTTGCGCGGGCGCCCGTTTCCCCATGGGCAATGATGATATCGAGAAGTTCGGGTGAGCTTGATTAGATATAATATGCCTTATATATTATATTCATGATTAAATTTAAATAAGATATAAGAGGAAGAGTACACGAAACTATTAATGAAACTATGGTTGAAGCGGCATTGAAAAATTGTCATTGCTTTCCATCCAGTTCAATGTAGCCGTGCTCATAAAGGGAAGTTCCTGGCATGGAACCTATTTATTTCGTGAATTTGGTGTAATGGGCTAATATTGAATATAATATTGTTACTAATATTGACCAGCCTGGCGAAAGTTCTTGTCGGCTGTTCTTCGCCAGAAGTAATCGAACCGACAGGAAAAAAAATGACGAATTGCGAGTGTGTAATATACATCTAATGGGAGAAGTAAAGGAACTGAAACTGAAAACGCCTGTAGGTTTAACAAAGATACTACATACAATAAAGAAATAATTATTGGGATCTATGTGAAAATAATCCATAATGTTTTTTATGAATTCCGATGGACTGAGTCCGTTATACCAAATGACAAGCAAATCTCTATAGTAGCTGTGTATTGGTTATTTATAAAATTATGAAGCATCTAAGAACAATATTCCAATAATACGTTTGTATTTTCTATTCAGGTCTGGAATCTACAGAGTTAACACCGGCGGCGTGTATCCTTATTGATAACTTTTAGAAGTACATAATATAAGCTAGTGTTGTTCTTTGTAGAATTCATAAAAGTCTTATTACGTGACATCCACAGAAATCCACTGTCGCATTTATGTACCTTATATAATAAAGACGTTACTTTATTGTATGGTATTTTTTTTAATATGATCCAAAATTCTAAGTGTTCTGAATGAGCTCAAACATTTAACAACATTTCGCGTAAATTGATTCTTATTTTTCCCTAACGACATTTACCGCAGCGTAGCTGGGTATATAGATAGTTTATCACATTTCGTTATTTAAATGTTTTCTATTTATTTATTATTTCATTCGGTTTGATTATTATGAATAAATACGCCATTACCTTTTTAAATAATTTTATTATAAATATGTTTAAAAATATAACTAGATGGACTATTTATAGAAAGAGTCACATCAGAGGTATTGATGTCGATTGTGTGGTTAAATTAACGTTAAAGTCGCCCGAATGCCTACAATTCTCATACATTCGAGTAAAAATGTAACCTGACTAGTTTATCGGCACAAGTACTACATACGTAGCAATCATAGATAAAAAGGGAGGAGATATGGCATCGAGCGCGCCTACTATGGGACCCGCTGCCTCCAATTTTCAAAAACTTAAGGTGGCCTAACCCGCTCATCTCCCCATACAAAAGGGGAAAGAAGATCACGCCCATATTTCTTTTCAGAGATCCAAAATTTTGCTCAAAATAGCTTTATTTGATCGAACTAGATGTCTGATGACCATTGGCATTGTAAAATTGTGTTTGGTTTCTAAGTTATAAGGTCCGAAAGTTCGAATTTTTCGCGCGTTTTATACAATAACTTTGGAGGTGGATTACGCAATGATAAATTAAGAACATCGGAAAATGATTAGTCATCAGAGATAGCTTATTTAATCAAGATTTATGATCTATTTGGTTTTTGTTAGATTTTTGACTACAGCGGTCGTGGTTTACTTTTAGCTATAAGTCGTCTTGAAATTAAAAATTTCGTAAATCTTACCAAATCATACACTATGCACATTGTCTTTTTTGTGGAAATGTTGCATCTTCCTCATCACGGAGTCTTTCTTATTCTCTGAAACTGAGAAGGTCCCAGAGCGCAACAGTACGGTTTTGTACCGTGCCCGCGAATGAGTTTGGCCCGCCGGGTTGGGCCACCTTAAACATACATGCTACATGCAAACATAGTCGCAGACATATTTGAGGGTCTGTGTGGCTGGAAACTGACTCGACGAAATACATTTTAGAGAATATTCGCGCGCGCTGGCGACGTTTCGACTGTGTAGCATACGACGCGACGCACCGGATTCCCCAACAATTTTATTATATGGTCATTTTGACCAAAAAGCGGGGACGCGATATCGACTGCATGCCACTTCTTCTTCATTTCTCTTCAGTGATAACAACCGACGATGTTCAAGAATCGTATTTTCGCAAGTAGTCTGTAGTTCTTTCTCGTGGCAGATTTGTTCGCAGTTGCGTTCGGAGCTCAATTAGACTGGATTTATTGTCGGTTACGTCGACCAGAGCCCGTTAGTTCCCACTAGCAGCGATAGATGGCGCTTTTTAATCCACCTCTAACGAGCAAGCGGAGGATTAGATCCAGAAGCTTGCCAGAATCGCTTTCCTATGTTAATACTTGTTGGTAAGCGGACTCATACGATTGGTCAATGTTTTTTAGTAAACATATTTTTAAATACGGATTATCTAAATCTATTAAACATTATTTTGCTAGTTCGGTTTGCATTAGATCCAGTCCAATTTTTCAATAGTCAGATAAATGGTCGGATATTTAACAAGCCAATAAAATGATTCCGCTATTTAACAGACTGATAGGACTAGCTCGATTTTTCAATCGTGAATCAAAGGTCAGTTAGCTGCCTGAAGATTATTTTCGATGGTGGCAATATTTCTCATGACCAAGTTCAAGTGTTAGAGAGAGATAGCTCAGTAAAATAGCTCTTATGTTAGAAAAGGATACCACTTCACATTTTTTAGTTTGTCAAGATTGACAGCAGCTTATGTTTTGGTTCAATATAATTTCGAAACCCAGTTAATCATTTCGTTTGTTTGCTTGTGCCCGTTACGTTCAATTTTTTGGATTTTGTCGTTGGTTTTTTCTATCGAAATGGAGAGCAAGAAGAGAGAGCGGGCTTATTTCCTCCTCCTTCTCAATCATCATATCATCAATGATATCAAAAAGTCCCATGTTTTAGGGACGAAACCTTGAATAAAGCACCGAATTGTAAATCACTGAGCGATAATAATCTTGATCTATTCAACCCATCAATATCAATTTCAAATGACAAGAGTAAACGTCATATTTATCAGACTGATAAGTGACTATTTGACAGAAAATCGGCCAGATAAATTTATTGCCTAGATTTACATCCTATTTCTATGGCCTAGATAGTAGATTTATTCCTCCGATAGTCACTATTCGTCTATTGAAAAACTAAAATTTGTACTATCAGACCATTAAGTACTATTCGATTGTTTATCTGACTATTGAAAAATCGGGCCTTAACTTTATTCTCAGTTTAGGCATTTGAAGAGCGCGCCGGATTGGAGAGAGAGATCACCTTTGCTGTTCGCCCAGCCTACTCGTTGACGGCCACTAATATGCCACACGTCAATGATATTTTGACCATTTTATAATGATTTATTATAATTTTATGATGTATTCGTTATTTCTTAGTTTTTGGTCATGATTAAACGAAACCACTATCATATAGGAAAATAAGATGTACTACAAACATATTTTGATAACAACCAAATACAAAATTGTGGTGTCCCTTGTGCCTGTACCATGTACCTCAACGTGTGGTTTAAAATCATGTTTTCAGAACATAACTGACTTGGTTTACATGTTTACCATTTAGCTGACATGGATTATTCCGCTAGTTAAAGTTTACTATAAAATAAATCAATTTTTTTTATTTTAAAAATGTGTTTGTTAATCGCCGGTGGATCTTTGCGCACAGCGAGCATAGAAAGACGGAAAACACCTATTAACAGACGTATTCAGAATGCACCTGTCAAGATGTAGTACGAGATTAGCACCGGACTAACCATACAAAAACCGGTTGAGTCCGGCGTATTAAACTTAGTTCGACCACTCTGAATACGGCTGCAAGTGTTTACAGCTTTGCCATTTAAAACAGACTGTATGGAGATTCTGATAAAAGGATCCTTTCCATATCCGTTAGCTATAAATACTACCGAAAAACTAGTTTCACCGAACCGTTAAGTAAATAATTAATACAATTTGGTTGGACTGCAATATATTTGGTGATGAATACGATAGGGCAATGCTTCCGTGCACAATAATTCCCACTTTTGTTATTTCAAAACATTTCAGAGGTTGTTCTTATTCATATTTTTATTTATTATTTTCCTTATTTTTATTTTCCTAGGCCTTCAACAGTCGCCACAAGATAATAGTGAAAAAAGTGGCTCCACCGAAAATGAATAAATTATTAACATTCGGAATTTTCTTCCAAGACGTACTCAAAATATCCGCATAAATATTCTCAAATAGAGATATCGTCCAATGCAGCTTCTGTCAATTTCCATTTCTAAAATCCCATTACTCACATTTCCGATTCAAGTGGCGACTTCGAAGCGCGCCCCCGGTTCTCCGTTCCTGAGGGCCGAATGTCGTCGTTGGGTGCAACGTGACTCATAACAGAGAATACATTGGACATTCTACATCAAATTAATCTGAACATGATTCAAATTAGACAGCAAATCTTCAAAAACTAAACCGTCCTTGGAAAAAGCGACGTACCTGCTTAGTACGAAAAAGTATATTTATTTCAGTCAACCTAGGTGTTTAGTCCCAAATTGCAAGCCACTAGAAAGTAGTTTGCCAGCTTCAGCTGTCAAAGAGAAGACAGTGAGTTGGCAATTTTCTGTGGTCGGCGGTCAAGGAGGAGACAGTGTCACAGAAGTGTCAAGAAGTTGTCAATCGTGTGAATTCGTGTCCCGTTCATTTCGCATTGCGTTCTTCGAGTTTTGCCGACAAAAGCGAATATTTAGTGTGGTGCTTCGCCCAGGCATTGTATAGTGGCCGGATAGCCTTCGTGTCCAGGGGTGGAGCCAGGAGAAAACGTCTTTCGCGCAACGGCGCGTGCTTCGAGACGCCACCGGAACTCAACGCAACGCGAGGTTTGAGTGAGTTCCCGAGTCCTTCCCAACCCAAATACTCACGACCACGTCCTGCCGGCACAGGACACCATTCGATGGGGTATGTACTTACGCCTCTAAAACACTAGAACTGGCCCTAGCGTCTGATGCCAAATACGATTTCGGTGACGACGGCAATATGTTTGAATGTCCGCAACGCAGTTGAAGAGTTAATGTATGCAGGTAAAACCTCAAAGACTGTGTTAGTAGGGGGCATGGTTACGGGAGGAGGGACTGTAGGAGAATTCTAAATTAAAGGTATACAGTAGGTGCCGAAATTAGTAGAAGCAATACCCGCGAATGGTACCTTTTGCTGGTTCGGGTCCAGCCTTACAGTATATTCGTATAGTTTTTTTTACAGGGATCTTTCTTAAATTATTGTTTCCTTGCTTCACGCTCGATTATACATACATACACATCACATTCATAGGAACAAGCGACGTACCTACTTAGTACAAAAAAGTATATTTACTTAAAATGATAAAATTGCATTGATTTTGAGTTTCAGCGACATCTAAATTTCAAGCATCGAAAACTCGTTCTGAAAATATGAAAAAGTTAGATCATTGCGGGTAAAATTCCTTAGCGTAGGATCGTACGTGAAATCATCGGCGCCATCTAATGGAACATAGGGAAAGTATTGTGTTGATGCGAATAAAATCGAGAAATTATTTGGCTGACGTAATTGTCGGGATAGCTCAATTGGTTAGAGCAGTGGGCATGTAATCCAAAGGTCGCAGGTTCGAATACTATTTCCGACCAATCTTACGACCAAAAACATGTTTCAGATTATTTTCACAATCTGATTACAATGCTTTAAATGTAGATGTCGCTGAAGCTCAAAATTAATGAAATAACGGTAAAATCTTAAAAAACTGGACAAGTGCGAGTCGGACTTGCACACGAAGGGTTCCGTACCATCGTACAAGATTTAACACAAAAAAATCAGGTTTTTTGTACAGACGGACGGACGGACGGACGGACGGACGGATGGATGGACGGATGGACAGCGGAAGCTTGGTAACAGGGTTCCGTTGGCACCCTTTGGGTACTGAACCCTAATACATTTATCAAATGAGAAAATGTATGCACATCCGACATTTGACTGTTCTGTGGCGACAACGCGGTTTCCCATTCTTCAAGATCCGCTGCGTTGCGGCGGTTAGCCGCGGCCGCTCGCCGACCTCTCGCCAGCTTTATTTTATTCTGGAAGAGACCGTCAATAAATTGAATAAGCCCACTGAATAGTCCACATTTCTGTTCAGCTCTCGACGTAAAATCTTGGGGAATTCTGGAACCACTTCTTACCCGCTAGTTCGTGGCGAGGTTGGAGGTAATTTTTTTGTGTTTTCGTTTGGACATGCCACAGCTTTTAGATTACCGCTGTCATTTCAAGAGTTAAAAAAAACTCACAAACAGTCGGCTGCCCCCTCGACAACGGGCTGAAAGATCAGCCCGAAATGTCGGAGGCAGTCGCCACCTTAAGGAGGCCCAACCCGGAGGGACTAACTCATTCGCGGGCACGGTACAAAACCGTGCTGTCGCGCTCTGGGACATTCTATGTTTCAAAGAAAAAGACAGGCTCCGTGATGAGGAAGATGCTAAATGTCCACAAAAAAGACAATGTGCATAATGTATGATTTGGAAAGATTTACGAAAATTTTAATTACAAAACGACTTATAGCTAAAAAGTAAACCACGACCGCTGTAGTCCAAAATCTAACAGAAACCAAATAGATTATAAATCTTGATTAAGTAAGCTATTTCTGATGACTAATCTTTTTAAGATGTTCTTACTTTATCATAGCGTAATCCACCTCCAAAGTTATTGTATAAAACGCGCAAAAAATTAGAACTTTCGGACCTTATAACGTAGAAACCAAACATAATTTTACAATGCAAATAAAGCTATTTTGAGCAAACTTTTGGATCTCTGACAAGAAATATGGGCGTGATCTTCTTTCCCCTTTAGTATGGGGAGATGAGCGGGTTGGGCCACCTTATTTGCCGTGAGTTTTGTAGAGGACGTGGTCTGAGGCCCTATTACGACTTACAAATCACTTATCGTAATTTAGCTCAGCTCTTCGATACCTCAGTTAGCACCATTCAATAGAGCAGGCACGTGAGGAATACAGTAAATCGCCCGTCTATGGAATTAACAATCTGTGTAGAAAAATATAATAATATAAATATGTATCTACACAGTTATACCACCCATGGATGGGCTATTCAGTGTTATCCTCAAATCGAGCGTCTGTCATGCAGACCAAACGTTTTCGACTTAATAACATTATATAAAATATTCAATAATATAATAAAATGCACGCCACTCCTAAATCTGATTACAATTAGAGTTCCTTCATATACGACACGATCGAATGCTCTCTTCGATCTCAGTAGAACAATAACAAAGCCTGGTCAACGGAACCCAGTGTAAAGAATGTGTAAAATTTACAATGAAGGGCAAGACGAATATGATATTTTTAACGATTACATCGCTAAATTTAAGAAACATGTTAAAGTTAAATATGTAACCTAAGAGAAACTCCAGCTATACGATGTCATTGTTTGTTCTGTGTGTATCACTTCACTTTATTTGTAACTTTATTTGTGTTTTTATAATGTTTTTTTTATTACTTACTGTAGTAATGTCATCTGAACTATATAATCTGTTACCTGTGTTTTAGTGAGAAATATTTAGGATATAGGCTATTGTTATATTTGTTACATTTTTTTTTTACTGTGTCATTTGGTCTATTTCTGTTTTTTCTCCACAAATAAATAAATAAATGCCTGCTCTATTCAATGGTGCCAACCTGTGGAAACGAAGAGCTCAACGAAATTTCGATAACGATTTTTAACTCTTAATAGGGCCTCGGTGCTTGCCTTTCTCGTCTGCGGCGAAAAAAAGGAAACGCTACACGGTGTGTTACTAACATGTCCTTAGTTCTTAAAGTGTACGGTTTGGTCAACGCTAGTGTGGTTAGAAGCAAACGTCTGTGCATGGCCTACAGTCACCGGAATAGCTGCCCCCAGGGTCTAGGGGAGACGCCAGACCAATCGCAGCTGGCGTCATCGCGACGGGAGGAATGTGAACGGTGAAGGCTGGACGTGTATTCTGGCTTGGCATTCAGTCATTGCGGATTCCGTAGAGTTAACAGAAGAAGAATTTACTTTGACATTACTGTTAACTCTACTGAATCCGCAATGACTGAATGCCAACGCCCAGGGCTAAATTATCGACGGAATATCCAAGCAAAAGCATATGACTACTAATCTACCCTATACAACTGTACATGCATTATATTTAAGAAAATACATAATTACATTAGAAAGCCATCTACTTCCTCATATAAATAGGCATTTGTTAGTTTGTGCAATTTTTGTCAGCCTCGGATGCCCAATATCGACGTTAAATAATCAAGGTTAAGCAACGGTAAGCACGGTCGAAAATGAACTAGTGACAATTGGGGCTGGACGAGACGAGATTTCATGTAAAATTGCATACACCGTATTGAATGAAATATAGTCGAATAGGTTCTCTCTCACTACAAGCGCTGCTCACTACAAGTTCCTGTGGTATGGCATTTAAAAGTTATAATTTACAGCTCTACAGAAAAGCCAATATAACCTTGAGACCGCACCGCATTTTAAACTGGCATGGCACCTAATTCCTTCGGGGATGTGACGTATTGGGCTAATATCATGACGGTTGTTACGTGATATAAGCCATCTATGTTAGGTTCCATAAAAAATATATCGTAAACAAGACATGGATGTTTATTTTATTGTACGTTACAATAAATCAGCTTTCTTTATTCTACGAATGTACCTATACACAGAAGGCGCTAACTAGTATTCAGGGAGGTCACAACATTTTTGGTCACGATAAGGTAAATGGCTGAATCTGGGTTTACAGGTTAGAGACCAACCCTCCGATACTAAATATATCGGTCTGCCTGCGCCAAGTGGTTGCGTCAGCTGTATTGGCTATACGAAATATATATTGGTATGTACCTGCTGATGAATATACTGATTACCTGGGCATATTGATACTGTTACGCGGGTAGGGTGCAGATTAGAGAAGAAAACACCAATACTCAACACTCTTCCTTTATTCCAAATAATTCACAAGCAAACTCACAAATACAATTTCACATTAGGTTAATTCAAACACTAATTTACAAACTATATCACTCACTTCAGAGCTAGTTCACTGCACTTCTTTATCGCTTGTTGTCGCTCACTTCGCTTCCAAAAATAGACTGCCGCCCTCAGCGCCTTGGGCGCCTTTTATATCGGTGGAGCTTCTTTCCAGAACACTCCACCGATTTCTAGGCGCCCATGTAGGGCAGCAGTCGAGAACAATCTCCCTCGAGACATTACTAGAATGTCCGAGATTTGTTTCTGAAGTCAGCTGGACGAGGCGTCACTTTATATGGGACGACAGTGATGCGATAGCCTGCGCAATGCAATAAGACAAGTAGCGCCATCTACTGAAATTCGAAGGAACCATTTGGCGCACTTTGGTAGTGTATCAGCGCTATGTCTTCGCAGCGGGGCGCGCTCGTAACACTGCCTCCTCCTTAGTTATGCTCGTCTCGAGCATAATTGTCTCCGTGGTATCGGGCCAGACGATCTACGTGCACAATCTTTTCCCGACATCTATCATTCCGGCGGATACGATATGTCACGTCATTGATTTTAGTCACCACTCTATATGGGCCTTCCCATTTTGGTTGCAGTTTGTGACTTTTTCCTTTTTTTCGTAATGGATTATGTAGCCAAACTAAAGATCCTTCTTCAAATACATTTCCATTAGCTTTGCGGTCGTAACGTGTTTTCATCCGCTCGCTTGCTCGTAGACCAGCCTCTCTGACACGTTTATAAACAGTGTCCATTTTTCCTCGCAGATCTGACACATACTCTGTTACACAATGGGATGCCTCTGGTGGAATTCCTGTCAGAAGGTCAGCTGGTAGTCTGAGTTCGTGTCCAAAATTTATGTAGGCTGGAGTTTCATCTACGCTTTCATGCACAGCGGTTCGGTATGACAGCAGAAACAGCGGAATATACTGGTCCCAATCCTTTTGATGGTCTTCTACCAATTTGGCCAAGTGTCTTTCCAATGTCTGATTAAATCGTTCCACCATGCCATCTGACTGTGGGTGGTATGGGGTTGTCCTGGTCTTATGGATTCCCATTATTCGACATGTCTCCTGAAACACTCGGGATTCGAAGTTTCTGCCTTGATCAGTGTGTATCTCGAGAGGTACTCCATAGCGACAGAAAACTTCGTGGACCAATTTCTGTGCTACCGTGATCGCCTCTTGGTTTGGTATGGCAAATACCTCAGGCCACTTAGTGAAATAATCCATTACAACCATAAAGTAACGGTTGCCGTCATTTGTCGGAGGAAAAGGGCCAGCCACATCAAGAGCAATTCTCTCCCACGGAGCTCCAACATTGTACAATTTTAAAGTTCCCTTGCTCCGTGTATGAGGCCCTTTAACAGCGCTACAGATCGTGCATTTACGGCACCAATCTTCTACATCATCGCGACAATTTATCCAGTAGAACCGTTGTCGTATCTTCAGGAGAGTTCTCTTTATTCCCAAATGTCCACCTAAAGTTCCATCGTGCAGGCATTGAAGAACTTCTTTAATCTTAGATCTGGGGATGACTAATTGCAGAGAAGTATCCTTTCCGTTAGGTGTTTCCCATTTTCTGTACAATATTCCGTCATGAAGTACCAGGCTCGACCACTGCGCCCAGTAACTTTTAGTCGCTGTGCTCATTGCAGAAATATCTCTCCATTCTGGCTTTGTCTCTCCTGCTCTCTTCCAGTGAATAATGGGCATCAGATCATCGTCCCCCTCCTGGGCTAGCTTCATGTTTTCATTGCTCCATTCTTCGCTGATGTTATCCGTTCGGATGGCCTTTAAATGAACGGTCTCCTTTATCTCCTCCCTGATGCAGTGCTTACACTCTTCTGGGCAGGGTCGACGAGACAAAGCGTCAGCATTTCCATGGGTTTTACCACTCCGATGCTCTGTATCGAACTGATACTCTTGGAGCTGTTCCAGCCAACGTGCAACCTGCCCTTCTAGATTCTTAAACTGAAGCAGCCATTTCAAAGCAGCGTGGTCAGTCCTCAAGCGGAATCTTCGGCCGAAAAGATACTTGTTGAAATGCTGCAAAGTCTTCACTACTGCTAGAAGCTCTCGTCTTGTCACACAATAGTTCCGTTCTGGTTTTGAAAGGGATTTGCTGAAATAACCAATAACGATCTCCTTGTCCCCATGACGTTGTGAGAGTACACCGCCGATTCCGGTATTACTTGCGTCTGTGTCGACTATGAACTCTTTATCGGCTTCGGGGTAGCCCAAGATTGGAGTGTTACAGAGATGTTGCTTAAGTTCTTGAAACGAATTTGCGCAGTCCTCGTCCCAATTGAATTGACGCTTATCTTCTGTAAGTCGATGCAGAGGCTTAGCAATCTCGGAGAAGTTTCGGACAAAACGGCGGTAATATGAGCACAGTCCTAAAAAGGCACGAACTTCAGTCTTATCCTTTGGAATTGGCCACTCCTGTACGGCTTCGATCTTCTTTGGGTCAGTTTGGATGCCATTTCCGGAGATAACGTGACCCAAATAGCTAACCTGACGCTTGAAGAAAGAACACTTCTTGCCACTTAGTTTAAGGTTAGCTTGGCGAATCTTGCTTAAAACGTTCTCCAAATTCTTGATGTGCTCGTCAAATGTCCGCCCTAATATGATTATATCGTCCAAGTACACCAGACAAGCTTCCCCGATCAGCCCAAAAAGTACTCGTTCCATAAGCCTCTCGAAGGTTGCGGGAGCATTACAAAGTCCAAACGGCATCACTTTGAATTGCCACAGCCCATGCCCTGTCGTAAACGCTGTCTTCTCTTTGTCTTTGTTGTCGATTTCCACCTGCCAGTAGCCGCTTTTCAGGTCCAGGGTTGTGAACCACTTCATGCCACTCAATGTATCCAGCGTGTCATCAATTCTAGGAATCGGATAGCTGTCCTTTTTTGTTACATCATTTAAACGTCGATAGTCCACACAAAATCTGGTGCTGCCATCTTTCTTCTTTACCAGAACTACGGGTGAACACCATGGACTTGATGAAGTCTCTATAACATTATTTTTCTGCATGTCCGCTATCATTCTCTGAACTTCTTCTTCTTTAGCTACGGGAACGCGGCGTGGCCTCTGACGTATTGGAAGAGCATCTCCTGTGTCGATGCGGTGCTTAACCATGCTTGTTCTCCCAATGTCTCCGTCGTGCGAAGAGAAGATGTCTGAATATCGCATAAGTAGATTTGTTGCTTTCTTGAAATCATCAACAGTCAGGTCCCGTCTGCTTTCTTCCAAAAGAGTGGACACTTTAGATCTCCCTGTGTCCAATTTATCTGAGGAAATTTCATCACATTTGCGTAGCCAGGAAACTTCTTCTTTGCCACATATTAGCACGCCATTTGCCACATCTATTTTACAGTTGTTAGTTCTCATAAAGTCCAAACCTAGAATGCAATCATCGATGATATCTGCTAAAACGGCGGTATGACGATAAGGCTTACATCCAATTTTAATCGTAACTTCTATCCCTCCATAAACGGGTATGTGCTGGCCGGTAGCTGTCTGAAGCCTGCAACCATTAAAATACTGGCGACGATTCCATATGACGCGGCCAAAGGTTTTTGACTTAACGATTGTACGGGATGCTCCGGTATCCAAGGTCAAGTTGCATTGTATCCCGTTCACTTGCCCTTCAACGAGCAGGCTGTTTCCAGTACATGCCTGCGAAATTGTGACTTTCGGGGCTTCTATTTTACCAGCCAGCATCCGCCCCCCGGTTCTGGCCTTTTCATCTTCATTTGCAGCATCAGGCCTTTCGGTTTGATTTTTGGGGCAGTTGGTTCGAAGGTGCCCCAGTTCATTGCACTTGTAGCACCGGGGAGTAAATTTACGTCTTGCAGGTGATCTGGTTTCCGACGTCACCACTTCTCTTATTCGATACGCTCGGGGATCTGATCGAACCGCTTCGACCTCCAACGCGTAGGCAAGAGCGTCCTTCAACGTTGCGTGGTGACTTAATCGTACAGCAGCTCGTACTTCGATGTCCCTGATGCCATCCACGAAAGCCTGCACCAAGTAATCTTCCAACGAAGAATTCGATGATGATTGATGGGCCTTTCGGACAAGTTTTTCGATTTCCAGTGCCCACTGTTGAAGTCCTTCACTTGCTCGTTGTACTCGATCACGAAGTTGAGCTCGGTAGACGTGTTCCAAATGCTTGTCGCCAAACCTTGACTCCAGTGCTTCTAAAAGTCCGTCATAGGTGATTTGGGGACCTAAAGCCTCGAGAACATGGAGTGCCTTGTCCCGAAGTCCTAAGGTCAAAGCAGTTCGTGCTTGGTTCTCAATCCATCCATTTGCAATAACCACTGATTCAAACTGAAGTTTGTAAGCGGCCCAGGATGTCAAACCATCGAAAGGAGGAACCTTAAATCTTGCTCCTGCTGTTGCAGATGAAGATACAGTTACTCCACAGGTCTTGATTTTCTCCATTTCTTCGGATATCTTTGACTCAAGCCCGTTCAGTCGCTCTTCATGGCGCCCGAGAGTTTGGTCTTGCTCTTCGATCTTAGAGTTGACCTCATCAAGCTTCTCCTTTATTTTGGCATTGGATTCCCTAACGGCCCACATCAGTTCTTGCTGCTGCTCCTCCTGACGGCGAGCATGTTCCTGCGCCTGCTCCTCTTGACGGCGGGCCTGTTCTTCCTGACGGCGGGCCTGTTCTTGCAACTGCTCCTCTTGACGGCGGGCCTGTTCTTGCATAAAGGTCATCAATGCGTTCAAGTCCAAGGCAGGAGTTTGCGTCATTAATTGATGGCTCTCGAATTCTTGAGTTCCTGAGGCTGCTGCATCCTCGGCCGGTGTTGTGTCGGCTGCCGTCTGGCTCCTGGTCCTCACGCCTTCCTGGTCTTCTCTCGGTGTAATCGGCATCTCTAATCCCACTTCTGACACCAATTGTTACGCGGGTAGGGTGCAGATTAGAGAAGAAAACACCAATACTCAACACTCTTCCTTTATTCCAAATAATTCACAAGCAAACTCACAAATACAATTTCACATTAGGTTAATTCAAACACTAATTTACAAACTATATCACTCACTTCAGAGCTAGTTCACTGCACTTCTTTATCGCTTGTTGTCGCTCACTTCGCTTCCAAAAATAGACTGCCGCCCTCAGCGCCTTGGGCGCCTTTTATATCGGTGGAGCTTCTTTCCAGAACACTCCACCGATTTCTAGGCGCCCATGTAGGGCAGCAGTCGAGAACAATCTCCCTCGAGACATTACTAGAATGTCCGAGATTTGTTTCTGAAGTCAGCTGGACGAGGCGTCACTTTATATGGGACGACAGTGATGCGATAGCCTGCGCAATGCAATAAGACAAGTAGCGCCATCTACTGAAATTCGAAGGAACCATTTGGCGCACTTTGGTAGTGTATCAGCGCTATGTCTTCGCAGCGGGGCGCGCTCGTAACAATACCTATTAATTTTACAACAAAAGGCAATCGCTTTTATAATTAAATACTTAAATTTACCTAAAGTTATATATGTAACCTATATAACCAATATAACCAAAAATGTGTTCAGTTTTCAGTTCAAGTATGTACTGTTACTTTCACGCTTCGTAATTTTCAGCCATTTACCATATCATATATTATTTGATGTCACAATAACTACTTTTTCAGGCGCCTTATCCAGGTAACGCAACCACTTGGCGCAGGTAAACCGACACATTTAGCTTCAGAAGGCCGGTCTTTATCCTGTGAACCCAGTTTCAGCCATTTGCGTTATCGTTAACATTTGTGTCGCGACCTCCTAGTCTATAGATCTCGTAGAAAATGTTCCCGACCAATAAATAAGCTTCATGCTGGCAAGGAACACATAAATTGACCGCAGTGTTGCTCGTGGTGGCTCAGTGGCACAGTGGAGGCCAGGATAAGGAAAATGTGGGACAGTAGCGGCCACAGAAAAGGAAAAGCCTTTATAAGTAACATCCTAAAGCACATACAACCTTCATTTCCTTCAATACCAAACCATAGCCCACCTATTAAAACCGTCCTTTCGAAAGTATCATTCTAAATCGTGAAGCGCCTTCGTATTCAAGAAATTCACCGAAGAAAGCACTTGGCGACTTGGTATGCATAAATTAATCATGAATCGACTAGGTCAAAGCATCAGAAGGGTTACCGTGATAAATGAACTCGTCGAGTGAAAAGGCAAGTCAGTGCTGAAATGTGACGTTTATTGGACTGAACTTCTATCCCTCCATAAACGGGTATGTGCTGGCCGGTAGCTGTCTGAAGCCTGCAACCATTAAAATACTGGCGACGATTCCATATGACGCGGCCAAAGGTTTTTGACTTAACGATTGTACGGGATGCTCCGGTATCCAAGGTCAAGTTGCATTGTATCCCGTTCACTTGCCCTTCAACGAGCAGGCTGTTTCCAGTACATGCCTGCGAAATTGTGACTTTCGGGGCTTCTATTTTACCAGCCAGCATCCGCCCCCCGGTTCTGGCCTTTTCATCTTCATTTGCAGCATCAGGCCTTTCGGTTTGATTTTTGGGGCAGTTGGTTCGAAGGTGCCCCAGTTCATTGCACTTGTAGCACCGGGGAGTAAATTTACGTCTTGCAGGTGATCTGGTTTCCGACGTCACCACTTCTCTTATTCGATACGCTCGGGGATCTGATCGAACCGCTTCGACCTCCAACGCGTAGGCAAGAGCGTCCTTCAACGTTGCGTGGTGACTTAATCGTACAGCAGCTCGTACTTCGATGTCCCTGATGCCATCCACGAAAGCCTGCACCAAGTAATCTTCCAACGAAGAATTCGATGATGATTGATGGGCCTTTCGGACAAGTTTTTCGATTTCCAGTGCCCACTGTTGAAGTCCTTCACTTGCTCGTTGTACTCGATCACGAAGTTGAGCTCGGTAGACGTGTTCCAAATGCTTGTCGCCAAACCTTGACTCCAGTGCTTCTAAAAGTCCGTCATAGGTGATTTGGGGACCTAAAGCCTCGAGAACATGGAGTGCCTTGTCCCGAAGTCCTAAGGTCAAAGCAGTTCGTGCTTGGTTCTCAATCCATCCATTTGCAATAACCACTGATTCAAACTGAAGTTTGTAAGCGGCCCAGGATGTCAAACCATCGAAAGGAGGAACCTTAAATCTTGCTCCTGCTGTTGCAGATGAAGATACAGTTACTCCACAGGTCTTGATTTTCTCCATTTCTTCGGATATCTTTGACTCAAGCCCGTTCAGTCGCTCTTCATGGCGCCCGAGAGTTTGGTCTTGCTCTTCGATCTTAGAGTTGACCTCATCAAGCTTCTCCTTTATTTTGGCATTGGATTCCCTAACGGCCCACATCAGTTCTTGCTGCTGCTCCTCCTGACGGCGAGCATGTTCCTGCGCCTGCTCCTCTTGACGGCGGGCCTGTTCTTCCTGACGGCGGGCCTGTTCTTGCAACTGCTCCTCTTGACGGCGGGCCTGTTCTTGCATAAAGGTCATCAATGCGTTCAAGTCCAAGGCAGGAGTTTGCGTCATTAATTGATGGCTCTCGAATTCTTGAGTTCCTGAGGCTGCTGCATCCTCGGCCGGTGTTGTGTCGGCTGCCGTCTGGCTCCTGGTCCTCACGCCTTCCTGGTCTTCTCTCGGTGTAATCGGCATCTCTAATCCCACTTCTGACACCAATTGTTACGCGGGTAGGGTGCAGATTAGAGAAGAAAACACCAATACTCAACACTCTTCCTTTATTCCAAATAATTCACAAGCAAACTCACAAATACAATTTCACATTAGGTTAATTCAAACACTAATTTACAAACTATATCACTCACTTCAGAGCTAGTTCACTGCACTTCTTTATCGCTTGTTGTCGCTCACTTCGCTTCCAAAAATAGACTGCCGCCCTCAGCGCCTTGGGCGCCTTTTATATCGGTGGAGCTTCTTTCCAGAACACTCCACCGATTTCTAGGCGCCCATGTAGGGCAGCAGTCGAGAACAATCTCCCTCGAGACATTACTAGAATGTCCGAGATTTGTTTCTGAAGTCAGCTGGACGAGGCGTCACTTTATATGGGACGACAGTGATGCGATAGCCTGCGCAATGCAATAAGACAAGTAGCGCCATCTACTGAAATTCGAAGGAACCATTTGGCGCACTTTGGTAGTGTATCAGCGCTATGTCTTCGCAGCGGGGCGCGCTCGTAACAATACCTATTAATTTTACAACAAAAGGCAATCGCTTTTATAATTAAATACTTAAATTTACCTAAAGTTATATATGTAACCTATATAACCAATATAACCAAAAATGTGTTCAGTTTTCAGTTCAAGTATGTACTGTTACTTTCACGCTTCGTAATTTTCAGCCATTTACCATATCATATATTATTTGATGTCACAATAACTACTTTTTCAGGCGCCTTATCCAGGTAACGCAACCACTTGGCGCAGGTAAACCGACACATTTAGCTTCAGAAGGCCGGTCTTTATCCTGTGAACCCAGTTTCAGCCATTTGCGTTATCGTTAACATTTGTGTCGCGACCTCCTAGTCTATAGATCTCGTAGAAAATGTTCCCGACCAATAAATAAGCTTCATGCTGGCAAGGAACACATAAATTGACCGCAGTGTTGCTCGTGGTGGCTCAGTGGCACAGTGGAGGCCAGGATAAGGAAAATGTGGGACAGTAGCGGCCACAGAAAAGGAAAAGCCTTTATAAGTAACATCCTAAAGCACATACAACCTTCATTTCCTTCAATACCAAACCATAGCCCACCTATTAAAACCGTCCTTTCGAAAGTATCATTCTAAATCGTGAAGCGCCTTCGTATTCAAGAAATTCACCGAAGAAAGCACTTGGCGACTTGGTATGCATAAATTAATCATGAATCGACTAGGTCAAAGCATCAGAAGGGTTACCGTGATAAATGAACTCGTCGAGTGAAAAGGCAAGTCAGTGCTGAAATGTGACGTTTATTGGACCTTGCTGACTGTCAAACGACGTGTTATCCGGTAATGTGAACTAAGCATAGTAGTACTAATCACTTTTATTCTGTACGGTCAGTCCGAGTTCTCACCTAAATAGGCATTTACGGAACTTCGAAGTTACGTAAAAACCGTCAAACCCCATTCAAAATTTACTACTAATTCTGTGGTTTTACTTCATCAAGCTGTCAAAAAACTCGGACTACCAATTTCGTATGAAATCGCGGAGTCAGCGTAAACGGCAACGTCAAGTATTCAATTAAACGTAGGCTGAGCTAAATAGTCGCCATAGAAACTAAGACTAATAAAAATTAGTACTTTATTAACACATTTTATATGGTCGAAATCTCTAAGTAATGCAAAATGACGTCACCAAGTACTACTTTTCGTTAGGCTTAGTTTCTGTTACGACTATTTATCTCAGCCTCAGATTCGCAAATGATAGTTCGCTTAACGTCCACGGCGCGTGCTCCATCAGTCAGCTCAAATCTCCATACATTTGAAAAAGTCAGTCGATCAGTTTGGCGTAAACGCTCATTTAAGTGACACGTCGTAATAAGGGCTCTGTTTACAGATCACATATTGATTTACTGAAACAACGGTACATTCCCATGCAGTGAATATTAAGGTGCAACAAGGTTGGTTGCGGTTACATATTTAATTTGTTATCTCATTTTATGCTAAGTTTTTAGTAATCTCCTCTACAAGACCTATTTTACTCAAGTAATATAAAATATAAAATGGAGAAATAATGTTTAATGCCAACGTATTCATGAATTTTGCGTTTACCTTGTATATACCCAATATTGATTGTTCGCGGCATTCCTGGTCGCGTTCAGAGCACTTGCATCAACCGGGGCCTCCAGATCTACCAGGTGCATGTTCCCTTCTCCGTCGGGAAACTCCATGAACCTGGGGTAGGTCTTCTCTCTACGGGCTACGGGGAGAGATATCGGAGGAGGAATGACCTCAGGGTCTTTTCGCAACATAAATTGGTCCTTTATAAACACGGAGATTTTTTCAACTGTACCTTCATGTCTAAATCAGTGAAGAATATCTTAAAAAAACTCTTCAAAACAAAAATTGCACTACAACTGTATTATTAGATACTAGCTGCGGTACCCGGCTCCGCTCGGGTTAGTGTCGGCTAAATTATCTCATGGATAAAAAGTAGCCCACATGACTGGTCCAAAATAGGGTCAAACTGGTCCAGGACAATGTATCCATGTACCAAATTTAATCAAGATCGTTCGAGCCGAAATAGCATGATTTAATGAGAAACATCCAATAATTCCCATTTAGAGCTTCGTTGACGTTTGGTGGCTATTTAAAAAAAAAACATTTGCCGCGAGAACCTTTCTGCACTTTCACTGCTACATTGCTTACCTAGTAAGTAACGTGTAACGTAGGTAAGTTTTGCGTGGACTCCAACCCACAGCCAGCCTCTACATCGAAAACAGTAACCCATCTCGAACCTGACTGCTCCCAGAGATGCTATACATTGATAAAATACGCATATTAATCAGGTAAGTGGTTCGCATGTTATAAGACTTTAAGACTCACTACTTACCCTTCTGGTAATGAAGCGTTATATTATGTAATCTATAAGTTTTTAGTAGAATCCGGCTAGACGTAGATACAATGCACATCGAAATCGAGTAATTGGTTCTCAAGGATTTTATTCTGTTGGTCGCTCCTCCGGCGATTTAGCGTGATGCCAAGTAGTCCTAAAGTTGCAGGAAATACCAAGCCGTACTTCAGTAAAAGTAAGCGCTGCCGCCGCAAAGCCGAGCCGTGCATAGCAATGCAGTTTGTATGACAGCCCCATCTTAGCGTAAGCGGAACTGAATTCTATTTAGCTAATCCTAATTCCCGGGTAGTTAAATGTACATGTACTAAGTTTTACAAATCGCTAGTGCCTTGGAAATTCGCCAAACGGACACCAAACAGTCACGACGTCTGCCCTCCCCCCGCCGCCGCTCCCCGCCACCGCCCCCGGCTCCTCTCACCCTAGTGTGAAGTATCGCTACCGGCATCGTTTTCGCAGCCCCGTGAAAGTTCTAAAGCCCATGGGCACATAAATTGTAGCCTATGTGTTATTCTGATGTATAAGCTATATTATTGTAAAGTTTCATTAGAATCCATTCAGTAGTTTTTACGTGAAAGAGTAACAAACATCCATCCATCCATCCATCCATCCATCCATCCATCCATCCATTATTACAAACTTTCCCCTTTATAATATTTATTAGATTAGATAAAAACCGGTAAAGTGCGACTCGGACTCGCACACGAAGGGCTCCGTACCATCGTACAAGATTTACCCCAAAAATAACAGGTTTTTTGTATGGCCCCCCTTTAATTTTTATTCTTTTAAAATTTTACCTAGTTTGTTGTTATAGCGGCAAAATAAATACATAATCTGTGAAAATTTCAGCTTCCTACCTGTTACGGTTCATGAGATACAGCCCTGTGACAGACGGACGGACGGACGGACGGGCGGACGGACGGACGGGCAGACAGCGGAGGCTTAATAATAGGGTTCCGTTTTCACCCTTTGGGTGCGGAACCCTAAAAAAAACTAGCCGGGAATTGAACTCGCTTATTTCAATCAAATAACGCAGCCTGTATTATTGCACCAGCAAATAGTATCGCTTATAAGGAACAAATTCTGCCAAGTAATGCAAACTAAAAGAAAGTATTGATTTTTAATAAATTATTTAAACATCACCAAATCATAGTGTTAGAAATAAAAAAAAACGATAGATGATGCAGTTTTAATCTTTTATCAAAATCGACCCGATAATTCTTTTCAGTGTTTTTCGCTATTTCTTATAGTTTTTGATTTGGTCATGAGACTTGACAATTTCACCCTGCATAGATCAAAAGGTAATGCATTCGCACAACATATGTTTTCTCTTCACCAAATACAACGTGACTAAGAACCCTGGGAAGTTTGCGTGTATCCTCTCAACATTTCCACTCTAGCTTATTGAATTAGTGTTCTGGATCTAATTCCGGCGTCTTGTTACAACACCTGTATCTAGGGTATGAGGCACATCCTGGATCCACTAGCACTCTAGGCTTGAGCGACCGAGCGTGCCAAACACAATAACGGCCTGACTAAGACGATGTGGTGTGAGGCTTCCTATGTCTCCGGGCAGGTACGGGCACTGGTGACGACGTAAGGGTAGAGTGGCCTCCTGGATTATAATATTTTTTCTAAATTTGTAATCAATGAATCATGTTTCAAAAATGTTTCATGTAACAAAATTAAAAAAGTCAAGTAAAAGTTTATTTATTTCCCATAAAAATATAACATATTAATAATTAAGCGCATAGTTGTATTTTTATGCGGGTTTGTTCAATCAATTGGTCCCTGCCTCCCACACGAGGAGTGTGGGCGTCAGTGTCTTTTTTTAACTGGGCCTGGATACCTAATAAATGACCGACCGTCGTGATATTAACCTAACACACCACATGGGAACTAAGTGCCATGCCAGGATCTGCCTATTGCTCGGCTACGTTGATCTGAATGGAAATAACAATGAATTAATTTTCAAAATAGGTCGACAATTGACCGTGAAATCGGTGAACGGACATAAAAAAGACATAAAGTCGAACATAGAAACTCCTCTTTTGTGAAGTCGATAAAATTCGGACAATTTTTTATCGAAAATCACGATAAGAAATTCTTAAGATTTTTAAGAAATATATAAAATGCATGCCTTAGAATTTCAACCAACTACGCGCAAAATATCATGACATATTTACAAAAGTTAGCCGCGATCTGTACCACAGAATTCAATAAAAATTAAGAGTTTGTTCGTATTCGTGTTCGCGATCGTATTCTCCAATCTAGTTCAAGATCATGCTCAAACAAGTTGCAGCTATCCTGGCATGAGACTTGGTGTTTTTATTCGTTGTGAAGGTAATGTTCCTAATGTCCATAATGGTTCATTTCAAACCGGAGGGTTGTCTATTATTTTGTGGGAAATTTCGGTAAACATAGTTAGATGAACTCACCCGATCATATTGCATTGAACGACTTGATTTACATACAGAGAGCTTGTGGGAAATTTGAGTGCCATGCCGAAACGCATTTGAAAGAGGTTTAACTAGTTCGTCCAATGAACGAATTGTTCAACTAGGAATTGGTTAACTGGTGGCTGTGCCTGATGAGGTTAGGTTAGGTTAGGTTAGGTAAGGTTTGAATGAATTGCATGTGATCGTTTCCCATGCCTTGTGTACTACGGGAAACGTGTGGCAGAAAAACAGTAATCCGGAAAATGTGTTCTTCTTTTGTGTCTCAAAGTATGGATATAAAGTTGCTATTGAGTCGTCTATTTCTTGTCCGAGGCAGATATAATTCAAGCAATAGCAAATAACCGTTCACATCCAGACCATCACGGACGTATCTGCAAATATTTCCCTTTGCGATGCATTTGTGCAAACTGAACCGTCAGATAATTGATGAAGCTGATATCTGTGATATGAAGCGTGAATATCTATCCGGGTATCGGGTCGGAGCTACACTTTAGTCTATCATGAAAGGAGATCTTTGGACACAGAATAAGTTGCCTTTGGGAATCCGAAATGCATTGCATTGGAGTCAAATACTCCATCAAAACTATATCTGTATGCACAGGGCAATGAATTAATGTGCAAAACAATGTTTAAACTTAAATACCTAATTATATATTAGTTCAGTTAAATTCCGTTTAGTTATTTTGCAAAATCTAAGAAGAATAAACGCAACACCCCATAAAATTAAGGCGAAAGCGACTCTGTCGGTTAAATTTAGAAATTATACGGTTTTTACGGAGTTAGCAAAAATGACATGAACACATTACTTATTAAACAAGTTTCGGTAACTTTGGAGACCTTGAGACAATGAAAACCATTTCCTTTAGAAGGCATTCGAAAGAACAAAAAACTTTCAAGTGAAAAGCTCGAAAACTGTCCTACCAAACGTTTGGTATTTGTTTCCAAAAATTAAAAAGAAACAATCATTGCAGTTAAGATAACACGTGAGACCGATCAGATGATTTAGAAACGGTTTTCTTAACTGATTGAACATTACGGTTGACTGCAAATAAAGCGTGCAACTCTTCAGTTTCAAGAGGTACAGTAATTTTAACAGATTTGTTATTGCAGAATAGTTATTGCATATAGTTGCAATTAAAAGATACATTCATATTTAATATTCAAGGCTGTTTACAATCAATATAAATACCAGGCAATAACCGATCAAAATTATTTATTTGTTCCTTTCGCGGTTGAGACCTTCAGCCCGTGGTGTGAGAGCGCCAAATCCTTTATTTATGAAATCGGAAAGAAAATTATTGACTTAACAGGAGACAAAATGTCAGCAAGTTTTTTAACACAAAGACTGAGCATTGCTATCCAGAGGGGCAATGCAGCAAGCGTGATGGGAACACTGCCATACGTGTCGCCGCTGGACGAAGTCTTTTATCTTGGCTTTTAACCCTTGTGTCTTCGTTTTTTTTCTTTTTTATGTTTTTTAAAATTTTCATTTATTAATGTTATCAAATAAATTAATCTCCTTATTAGAGCAACCGATTTACTTTGTTGGCTCTGTTGCGAAACGGTTGTTATTAAAGCTGTTAGTAAATCTATCCTATCTAACTACAGACCAATTTCGATACTCCCAGCTCTATCTAAAATATTAGAAAAAGTTGTAAAAAAACTTTTGACTACTTACTTAGAATCGCGTAACTTACTGGCCTCTAATCAGTATGGCTTTCGAGCTAACAAATCTACCGAAGATGCAGTAAGAGAGATGACTAACTCTATATCTAAAAACCTTGATAGAGGTGAGCCATGCATTGGTGTTTTTCTGGACTTAGCCAAGGCATTCGATACCGTTTCAATTAAAATACTGCTGAAAAAGATGGAGTCGCAGCTGGGAATTCGAGGAATACCACTGCAATGGTTCACCAGCTATCTTACCGATAGAACTCAAACTGTCCGAATAGGAGGAGTCATGAGCGATGATCAAAAAACGACGTTTGGGGTGCCCCAAGGTAGCGTTTTGGGACCAACGCTGTTTCTTATTTATATAAACAGCTTATGTGCATTAAATCATGAAGGATGTAGTATTTACACTTATGCTGATGACACAGCTCTAATCTTCACGGCCCCAACATGGGAAGATGCCTTTAGACTGGCCGGGGACGGTCTTAGAAGTACAAAATGTTGGCTCCAAAGTAATCTTCTCACATTAAACGAAGAAAAAACTAAAATACGTATGCTTCAGTATACGAAATAAAAAGATAATAGATTCTTTGAATCTTCACATACATACCTGTGACCCAAAAACTAAGGATCCATGTGACTGCCCGAAGCTTGAACGAGTTTCAAATATAAAATACCTTGGTGTCATTCTTGATGAGAGACTAAGCTGGGAGAATCATATTACTACTCTATCCGGAAGAATACGACGTCTAGCCTATGTGTTCAAAGGCTTGAGGATCAGAGTAGGAAAACCCCTTCTCAGGACAGTTTATATTTCAATATGCCAATCTATACTTACATACTGCATAACATCCTGGGGAGGAGCAGCAAAAACTCATCTTCTGATGCATACGCACACACCCTCATACCTATATCTATATATACACACATATACTCACCCTCATATACATAGATGTTTTAAGTCACTAGCACTTACTAGTTTACAGTTTAATAAAAAAAAAACAATACAACTTATATAATAGTTTCCAGTTAAGCCCGCATATTAAATTTGCTATTTATGAACCTGCCACTTATATCACAGTCGCCAGGCTAGCGTAGGAGGCAGGGTAATAAAAGAAAAACAAAGAAGAGCTTACTTACCCTTGTAATTAAGAATATACGCTTATAATAGAACCTTTATTTGTAAAAAAACTGTATAATATGTTATTATGTTCTTTTAAACTCTGTTCTATTGTTCTTTGTGCTAAAAGAATTTAAATAAATAATAATGTTTTTATTATTATTATTATTAATCAGAGCATCCTCTTTTTGTTGACATTGAGCTTTTGAGAATGCACCGTTTCTCACACTCATTTCTCTGCCGCACCGCTAGGATATGGAACTGCCTACCGGCGGGTGTCTTTCCTGCTAATTTGAGCATGCTCGATACCTCAGCGATAGTCCGCAAATCCGTTGGTAAGTTGACTCGCTGAGCGTTATTACGGAAATTGACGTGAATTTGGCTTTGGGAGCACCTTTGTTCTCTCAGCTCAGATGAAAATAGAAATAAACGTATCGGTTTATTTTATTTGTAAATACATGAAACAGATTTTTTTTTTTGTTTCATTAAATAACATTATTTTGTCTTTGTCCATGTAAGAATGGTCCAATAACCATAATAAATAACCTTCATTTAATGCAAGGAATGTGATATGTATGTATGTATAATCCCGCAATCAATTCATTCATGACGGAAGGAGAAACTGTAGGAGAATTCCAAATTATGGGTTTACAGCCGGTGGCGATAGTGGTAGACGCAATATCCGCGAATGGTATGTTTTGCTGGTTCGGGTCCAACCTTGCAATATATTCGTAAAGTAGTTGTTTTTTACCGGGCTATGTCTTCAATTAATGTATCCTTGCATCACGGTCGATTATACATACATACATATCACATTCCTTTGAATAAGCGACGTACCTGCTGTAGTCGTATAAGTATAAAGTATATCTAATCTAATAAATATTATAAAGGGGAAAGTTTGTAATAATGGATGGATGGATGGATGGATGGATGTTTGTTACTCTTTCACGTAAAAACTACTGAATGGATTTTAATGAAACTTTACAATAATATAGCTTATACATTAGAATAAGACATAGGCTACAATTTATAACGATATTGTGCCCATGGGCTTTCGAACTTTCACGGGGCTGCGAAAACGATGCCGGTAGTGCTACTCATAGACCTAGCATGCGCGCGCAACATCCTATTTCTATGGTGCTACTTCACACCAGGGGGAGCGGGGCCGGGGGCGGCGCGGGAGCGGCGGCGGGGGCGGGGCGGACGTTGCGACGCGCGGTGGGTGAGGGGGGGGGGGGGGACAAGAAGTCGCTCATCGCTGAGTGCGCTACCCGAACACGGGCAGACCCGTGAGGGCAGACGTCATGCCGGTTGTGTCCGTTGGAGAATTTTCAAGGCACTAGCGATTTGTTAAAAACTCATTGTACTTAAAGTAATATAGGCCCAAGGATAGTTATTGGCAGGTTTTTTTTTGTTAGGAGTTACACGTACAAAAATATACTTCATTTTTATTTTAATTATATAGATAGGTTACTTACATGTTAATTATAAAGAATTACTTCGTTTTTATTTAAATTACTAAAGGTTGTAGGTAGGTAAGTAATTGGTCCTTTTTTGGTTATTTTGGTTCATTTATAATAATGTGAATAACATACTGGAATGATAATGTAAAATCTATACTAATAATAAATCTGTAAAGGTTATTCATGGAGTAAGTTGCTTTGTTTTATAAGATATTAGGATTGTAGACTTTATTTACGATACTGAAACTAAATTGACGATTTTTAGAAATCATTTCTGTATGTATGTATGTATGTTCCTCCATAACTCTTAAGGTGGCCCAACCCGGCGGCCCTAACTCATTCGCGGGCACGGTACAAAACCGTGCTGTTGCGCTCTGGGACCTTCTCTGTTTTAAAAAATAAGACAGGCTCCGTGATGAGGAAGATGCAACATGTCCACAAAAAAGACAATGTGCATAGTGTATGATTTGGTAAGATTTACGAAAATTTTAATTTCAAAACGACTTATAGCTAAAAGTAAACCACGACTGCAGTAGTAAAAAATCAAACAAAAACCAAATAGATTATAAATCTTGATTAAATAGGCTATGACTGATGACTAATCTTTTTAAGATGTTTTTACTTTATCATTGCGTAATCCACCTCCAAAGTTATTGTATAAAACGCGCGAAAAATGCGAACTTTCGGACCTTATAACTTAGAAACAAAACACAATTTTACAATGCCAATGGTCATCAGACATCTAGTTCGATCAAATAAAGCTATTTTGAGCAAAATTTTGGATCTCTGACAAGAAATATGGGCGTGATCTTCTTTCCCCTTTTGTATGGGGAGATGAGCGGGATGGGCCACCTTAAACCGATTATTTGCATGAGATGAAACTTAGTACACGTACATTTGACTACCCGGAAATTAGGATAGGCTAAATAGTATTCAGTTCCGCGTGCGCTAAGATGTGGCTGTCATACAGACTGCAATGCTATGCACGGCTCGGCGGGAGGGCGGCAGCTGGAGGGGGGGGCTCGCTTACTTTTACTAATTGTACTGAAGTACGGCTTGGTATTTTCCGCAACTTTAGGACTACTTGGCAAAATACTTCAGAACAAATTACTCGATTTAGATGCGGATTGTATCTACGTCTAGCCTGATTCTACTCAAAACTTATAGGCTACATAATATAACGCTTCATTACCAGAAGGGTGAGTAGTGAGTGTTAAATTCTTATAACTTGCGAACCACTTACCCGATGTATGTGCGTATTTTATCAATGTCTCTCTGGGAGCAGTCAGGTTCGAGATGGGTTACTGTTTTCGATGTTGAGGCTAGCTGTGGGTTGGAGTCCACGCAAAACTTACCCACGTTACACGTTACTTACTTACTAGGTAAGCAATGTTACAGTGCAAGCCACCAAATGTCAACGAAGCTCTAAAAGGGAATTATTGGATGTTTCTCATTAAATCATGCTATTTCATCTCGAACGATCTTAAGGAATGTGACATGTATGTATGTATAATCGACCGTGAAGCAAGGACTCATTAATTAAAGAAAGAGCCCAGTAAAAAGAACTACTTTACGAATATACTGCAAGGCTGGACCCGAACCAGCAAAACATACCATTCGCGGGTATTGCGTCTACCAATTTCGCCACCGGCTGTATATCCATAATTTGGAATTCTCCTACTGTCCCTCCTCCCGTAATGAATGCCTCCTACTAACACAGTGTTTAAGATTATACCTACATACATTTATTTAACGCTTCATCTGCGTTGCGGACATTGACTGCAAAGATTGAACAATCAAACATATTGCCGTCATCACCAAAATCGTATTTGGCATCAAATACAAGGTCAAATATAGGGTCCAGCCTTGCAGTATATTCGTAAAGTAGTTCTTTTTACTGGGCTCTTTCTTTAATTAATGAGTCCTTGCTTCACGGTCGATTATACATACATACATGTCACATTCCTTGGAATAAGCGACTTACCTGCTTAGTACGAAAAAGTATATTTACTTAAGTCGAACGATCTTGATTAAATTTGGTAGATGGATACATTGTCCTGGACCAGTTTGACCCTATTTTGGATCAGTCATGTGGGCTACTTTTTATCCATGAAATAATTTAACCGACACTAACCCGAGAGAAGCCGGGTACCGCAGCTAGTTTATTCATATAATGCAATGTATTGTTTTTTTAGTTAAAAAAACTAGTCTTAGGTCTTATAGGAGTTAAAGATTACGTGCACATTTCGCTTCGCTACTTCAAAATGGTTAATGGAGAATAGAGAAATACAGATTGGGTTCATAATTTTTTAATTTCAATAATCAGAATAACATTAAATCGGGAGACCATTTTTCAAAAGAGTAGGTCCAAGCCAAAGATTTCGATGGTCAAAGCAGATATGTCAAATTGTTTTATTAGTAGGGATAGGATTGTCCCGTGTTGACCCGGTACATGCCGCTTCTGGAAAGTAAGAAAATTGTTAATGCTTTAGCGAGCACATTGAAACAATCAGGTATTTCCCCCAAAGTACAACCTGGGATCTTTCAAACATGATGTGAAGAAGCACCAGGCCGGCCGGCATGGATTCGCAGACCCCCTGTAAGTTCGAAATCCCATGGGCACCTTAAGAGGTCCTGTCGGATGCTTAACATAAAAAATGTTAATGTTTTATTGACCGAGTAAAGAGCGAAGCCCTAATCTTCGTTTCAGATTGGGCAAATATGCTTTGTGTGTCCGGTTGTTCTCCTCTACAGGTCACAAATTTCGTGAAATTTTGAAGGGGCCGATTCGATAATTACATGAATAGATTTTTGTAAAGCCAGAGTATTATAAATGCAAAAGTCTGATGCGTTTTCACGCCTAAATTTCTGAGCCAATTTTGGTTCATTTCTGTATAGAGATAATCGAAGGGGATACAATATTTTTTTTAAAATCTGTTTTCGAACCAGAGATTAAATAAAGTGGTTTCCAATCATGCGACTCAGCTGATATAAGCACAATACACACAACGCTTATAAACAATATAAGCACCTTAGCGTGAAGTACACAATCTTTGATTAGTCATAACCTAACCTTACCAAAGATTGTGCACTCTACCCTTAATTATACTCGACGTGGATTGGAAAGCGCACAAAACATGCTAAGCTAAAGAAAATCTTATGTTCAACATTTTCTAACAACATACCCCCGCTTATTCAAGTTATGATTGCCCATCTCGAACAGTGCTCCTCTGCACGTGTTGATGGTGATCTGCAAGTTGCTGGTGCATAAGTTTCCATGCAGGTGGTTGTACGTGATGGTGGCTGCGTAGTACTCGGGACCCCTCATGTGATTGCAGAAGCTGGTGAGGCATCCTGGCTGGCTGTTGCCACCGTTGGGGTAGAAATCCACGTCAGCGACATTGGAACCTATTCCGAGACCACCACTCCCGCCGTCAGTGTGGATGCCCTCCACGTACAATCCGTCGGAGGACCTCACTCGGTTCGTATTGTAGTTCCACAAAGGCCCCGCCGGATCCAAGCCTAAAAATATATCAAATGATTTAGGGATTTATGCGAACTCCTCGGTTTCCATATGAAAACAAGTTTTAATATAACAAAATATATATACATTTCTACCTAAATTTCGATAATTGTAATCTCAAGTCCAAATAGATCTTCCTTGTAGATATAATAATACGAAATGACGAAAGCTCGACAAGGCTTTAAATTAAAAGCCTATCGGCAGGACTATTCCTGGGATTCCGTAATCAGTAATAAGGAATCCTGAGTCTATAAAACCCCTCTTATAATGGTTTTCAAATCGATTTTCTTAACGAAAATAATACGGAGCGAAGTATTTCAATTAATCACGGAAAAATCGTTTCTCGCTTTAAAAGCGGTTTTCTAGACTTAGAATTCCTGATTACGGAATTCCAGGAATAGCCCACCAGGTCTATTCCTGGCATTCAGTAATCAAGAATCAGGAATCCGGAGTCTATAAAATTGCTTGTATAGGGATTTTCAAAGCGAGCTTTTCGACGTTAAACCTTGATTAATTAAAAAAAAAACTATGCTCCGAAATATTTTCATCAATAAAATCGCTTTGAAACCGCTACAAAAGCGGACTCAGGATTCTTAATTCCTGATTACTGAATGCCAGGAATAGACCTGCTGTTGATCTAATATTTTCCTACGGATCATTTCGTAACATCGGACCTGTTTCATAATATGTAAGTGTTAAGCCCGCAATATTTCAGGAAAATCTATTCAATAAATTTTGAGATATTATTCATAAATCATGTAACTCATTATGTGTGTTGAGACGACCCTACTTATCAATCCTACTCATTTACGTAATTCATCAACCTGACTGCTAGCTAACTTATATCAAGTCTCGTGTAGCCCATACTTAGAAAAGTCTAGTGTTGCTACTTAATTAACTTATATCGAAATTTGGTCAAAGTTATAAACATGTTATTATCTAGTAAGTTATGGGCCATGGAGATTGAACTAATGGTTTCTCCTTGGCTGCAATTCCCGTCTGTTTGACTTCTTCAGTGTGATTGAATGGATATACATTTTTCGGAAGTTTAGGTAATGATTAAGGTACAAGAATAGATTAAGAATGGTCGTTACTACCTGCCGCCACTTTGAGGCGAGAAGACTCTTGGACAGGCGCCTAACATCATGTCTGTCATCGACCGAGTAATGTCAGCTATCTTAGGTAATAGTAGATTTGGTTTCCTGACACTAGCTACAAGCCTAAATACTACCATCTATGTGTAAAATACAGTTCACTTACACAATTATATAAAGCCTCACAGTTATATAAAGCAAGGCTTCGCGTTAACTTGGTACTAGAATTTATTCTATGTTTTCGGAGCCCCTGTCGACTTTAGCTACAGAGCTTTCGTAAGCGCATTGACCGTTGTTTACAAAAACTTAAAAGAAATTAATCTTATAATTTGTACAACCCCAGGTCTAGACAATCGGTAGGCCTGAAATTAGGAGCGATAGTCGCGGGTAATACAAAGCCCAGTCAGGCCATCGTACGAGTAATAGCGCCTGCGTCCAAACCCGTCAGATGGCGGCGGCTAACAAACCTTCCTGAAATTGTATTAATCGTTGCTTACAGCCAAGAAGAAACAGAGCTGTATACTGTACGACGCTCAAGCAGCTCAAAAGTCAGTTCGAAGCACATTTTGTTCCGAAAAAAAATCTGTCGGTAGTTCGCCACAGTTTTTTCACTCGTCATCAAAGGAAAGATGAAGACTTACATGCATTTGTCACCGATCTTCAGAACAAAAGTCTGGATTGTGAGTTCAGTCAACTACGTGAATCCCTGGTCATGGATATTTTTATCTGCAATATGGACATTCGTCATGTGGATATTCGCCAACGGCTCCTACAAGAACCAGAACTGTCATTAGACCGTGCACTGGTTATCGCCAAGTCAATGCTACTGTCACAAGAAGATTCGTCGACGCTGGAAGCAAGTACCATACTCGGAGTGAGGCGTGGATCGTCACATAGTCGCTCAAGAACACCGAGTCACACGGGAGGCCGAGCGAGCAGAGATGTCAACCAGGAGCAGCCGAGAAACACCGGAGGCAAGCCGTGTGGGCGCTGCGGGCAGCTGCATCGATCCAAGTGTCCAGCCGAAGGAGTCAAATGCAGGTCATGTAATAAATTAAATCATTTTGCTAAATATTGTTTTAAAAACAAAGTCAGTCATGTCAGAACACTCGACTCTCGCGAGGAGCGAGTGAGTCAAGGTCATATGAAGAGAGAGGTCTCATATCTCGACTCTCAAGCGGAGCGAGAGAGCTGTAAAAGTCAAAGTCATATAAATAGAGAAGTCTCATATCTCGACTCTCAAGAGGAGCGAGAGAGATGTAAAAGTCAAAGTTATTTTGTCGGTACTGTGCACGACACAAGGCCAAAAAAGTCATGGAATTTAAACATGTTTATAAACAATGTTCCAGTGAGTTGTATTCTCGACTCAGGTGCTGACATTAATGTTATGTCGCTCAGCACATATTTGTCTTTAAAATTGCCAGTCAGGCATATTAAACCATGTCACGCTGATATCTACGGATTCGGTGGTACTAAAATACCCATAGAAGGTAAAGTCACATTAAACTGTCACTTTAATGAAACTAATGACCAAATCACTTTCATGATTAGTCAAATACAGTGTCCAACGGTGTTAGGTTTACCTACATGCCAAGAAATCGGGGTTATGAAAAGAATATTTAACGTCAGTCATGAAAAATACCCCAATGTCAAGATAAATGAGATATTAACCAAATATAATGATGTATTTCAGGGCTTAGGATGTCTGCCGCCTGTCTGTCGCATCGTCCTACGGAAGGATGCAAGTCCAAGCATAGACCCGCCACGGAAAGTGCCGCTCGCGCTGTACGACAAACTGCAAGCGGAGCTGGGACGGATGGTGGAGATGGAGGTCATTGAAAAGGTTACTAAACCTACACAGTGGGTCAATTCTATTGTCATCACAGTCAAAAAGACAGGACAGCTAAGAATTTGTCTAGATCCTAGAAACCTGAACAAGTCAATATTACGTCAACATTACCCGTTGAAAAGCATAGATGAAATTCGGTACAAATTAAATGGTGCCAAGTACTTTTCACATTTGGATGCTTATTCAGGGTTCTGGATGATAAAAATGGATGAAGCTAGTTCAGAACTATGCACATTCCAAACACCTTATGGGAGGTATAAATTTTTAAGATTACCATATGGTATTAGTGCGTCACCGGAAATATTCCATAGAATAATGATTGAACATTTTGGAGATTTGCCGGGAGTCCTCATTTTTATTGATGATTTTCTCGTTTATGGTGAAACTGAGGAAATACACAATGAACGTCTTAATAAAGTCCTGGTCCGTGCTCGTGAAGTAAATTTAAAATTAAATATGTCAAAATGTCAATTTAAATTAAAAGAAGTAATTTTTTTGGGTCATATTTTCAATGAACAGGGAATGAAAGTCGACCCTGAAAGAGTAAGAGCTATTAAAGAGCTACCTAAGCCAGTGAATATCAAAGATGTGCAACGGTTTCTGGGTATGATCAATTATTTGGGTCCGTTCATAAAAAATCTGTCTAGTGAAACCGAAATTCTCAGAAATTTGGTAAAAAAAGATGCTCCATGGACATGGGATGCTAATCATGATCAATGTTTCGATCGTCTGAAGGAAATAATTGCTGACACACCAGTGTTAGCTCATTTTAATACGAAAGAGTCTGTCGTACTCTCCGTTGACTCCAGTCAGTCCGCAGTCGGCGCTGTGATTTTACAAAATAATCAGCCGATCGCTTACAGCTCTAAAACTCTCACCGATTGTCAAAAGAAGTATGCTCAGATTGAAAAAGAATTATTTGCTATTCAATTTGGCTGTCAAAAATTTCATCAGTATATTTATGGTCAAACGATTACTGTACATACGGATCACAAACCTTTAGTCTATTTATTCAAAAAGTCATTGCTCGAAATACCAGCACGTCTACAAAGAATGATGATGACATTACAAATGTATGATTTGAATGTTATACATGTAGCAGGTAAGAAAATGTTTATTTCAGATACTCTATCGAGAGCACCTTTGCCTGATTATTACACTCCCGATTCCGAATTAGACTGTCATGTCAATTTAATAGTGTCAAATCTGTCAGTCACTGAGTACTCTATGTCAAAGCTCAAAGAAGCTACAAGAAGTGACTCAACCTTACAAAAGTTAAAACAATATTATGTTGAAGGTTGGCCAAGTTCAAAAAATAAAGTTAGTCAGTCAATAAAACCTTATTGGAATATTCAAGGAGAAATTCATGTCATGAACGATTTGTTGTTTAAAAATGATCTTATTATCGTTCCACAAAGTATGCAAAAATATATGTTAGAGAAGGTTCATGAAGGGCATCAAGGTATAAATAAATGTCGAAACCTTGCAAGAAATACAATCTATTGGCCTAATATAAATGTTGATATTAAAAATTTGATTGAACAATGTCACGTATGTGCCAAATATGGTTCGTCAAATGTCAATGAGCCATTGCAAAGCTACTCTATTACCACACACCCATGGCAACGTGTGGGAGTTGATCTGATGCATTTTGATAACAAAAATTATTTGATTGTCACAGACTACTATTCAAAGTTTATAGAAATTGCTTTATTGAACCGAGGCTATTCTGCTACAAATGTAATCATTCACTTAAAGTCGATTTTCGCACGTCATGGAATACCGTTATGTCTTGTCTCGGACGGTGGACCACCTTTTAATTCAGCAGAATTTAAATCATTTTTATTTGAATGGGACATAGAACATATACTTACTAGTCCGTATCATTCACAGTCAAATGGTCAAGCCGAAAGTTCAGTCAAAATTATAAAAAACATGCTGAAAAAATGCCAAGATAGTAATTCAGATCCTTATCTAGCATTGCTGCAATATAGAAATACTTCAAAAGCCAATTTACCGTCTCCGTCACAACTATCTATGTCAAGAAACTTAAGATGTAATCTTCCTGTCTTACACAAAAATCTGAAGTCAAAAGTCGTCACATTCAATGAATATAAGAAGGGTTTTAAAAAAAACCAACAAAATAGTTATAAGTGTTATAATAAGAATACTAGAAGTCTAAGTTTACTTCAACCAGGAGATAAAGTATTGTACAAGAAAAATCCATCATCGGATTGGTCGTCTGCCACCGTCAAAGTAAGGCTAAATTGTCAAAGGTCATATATTATTGTCACTCCAGAAGGAAACACATATAGACGTAACAGAGTCCATCTTAAGTTAAGATCATGTCAATTTTATAATAAGTTTGAAAACCGGTCTGTCCCTGTCGATAAAAATATGAATCTGTCTCCACCACCCGTACGAGTCCAGTCACCCGCATCTGCATCCGTAGAGCGAGGCGACAGTCAGGTGGAAAACGTTAATAAGTCTAATGATTCTACAATAGTAACTAAGTCTGGTCGTCTAGTTGTTAAGCCGCAGAGGTTTCAGTAAAATGTTTATTACAACCAACTATGTAATATTTTAAAATTGTTTCGAGTCAAGTCAACTGTGTTAATTTAAGAAAAATTAAGTTCATGTAAAAAATTTAGGAACCTAGTCTATCAAATGTTTTGAAAACATAATTAAAAAAGGAGATGTTGGGAGTGGCAACACTCTTGACATACGTCAACTGTCACTGCGAGTTCCGGTAGCCATTCCTGTCTGTCATCTAAGGAAACGACACGGCTCCAGATCTCTCCTATATTTGTTAATACTATCAAGTCTATATCTAATAAATATTACGTCCACTCAACGGTGTCTCAATCAACGAATAACGTAACATATACGTCCTACATCTTGAGCAAATTGGTATGCGCGGTGCATGCGTGTGTGTTAAATGAAGTTTAATTTGACCGAATTTTATCTGACTTTTTTTTATCTGAAATTCTTAAATTGATTGAATCCCGCAAAAAAAATATCCTCCTCAATAACAATATAGATGACGTTGTTTTAAAAATGTATTTGCGCCTTAATTTTATTTGACTTTTTTTTATTTGTTTGTCTAAGAGTACATTTTGGTATGTGTTTTCATTATTGTTTTATGTGTTAGTATTGCGATAGAAATTAAACTTCTTTTTCATCATGATGTAAAAAAATATAATTTATGAATATTTAAATAACCATTAAATAATATAGTAAAATAATAATGGCGGATGCGGGTCTGCTCTCGAATTTAATAAAAAACAATAATCGCAACTAGAGATCCCTAGCACCACAGCTTCTGCCTCTCCCCTGCCGCCACCCCATTCGAGCATTATAAATAGCTTATCGATTGCTACACATGTACCTACTCCCTCTTCTCGCGTTTCCCGCTTGCCTTCCCTTTTGTGCTGGCCAGGCACTCGGATTGTACTAATATTGTGTAATTGTGTAATCCACCTCCAAAGTTATTGTATAAAATGCACGAAAAAATCGAACTTTCGGACCTTATTACTTAGAAACCAAACATTATTTTACAACGCCAATGGTCATCAGTCGATCAAATAAAGCTGTTTTGAGTATAATTTCGGATCTCTGACAAGAAATATGCGCGTGATCTTCTTTCCACGTTTGTATGGGGTATCGAGCGGATAGGCCCACCTTAATGTTTCATAACGCTTAACAATTTTAGACCCGCCAGCAAGAGTTCCACTTCAGAGACCTCTAATTTGAAAGTTTAAAAAAAAAAGTTTTTTGAAAGAAAAGGTACGAGTAAGAAATGTTATATGCTAAAATTACAGTAGAACATCGTATGATGAAATAATAAAAATAGTTGTGTTTATTTAATGTACATGAATATTGTCGCCAGATATTCCTGGCGATTAATAATTATTGTTAAAAAGGCCTATTTCATATATAGAGCTAATTTTGGTCTGTCACTCGCGACACCTTGAAAAGAAACGATATTTTTCTTCACTAGTACTTTTTCTATTAATTCCTTATTATTATTAGCTTCTTTATTAATTGAATATAAATTAAGTCAAGAGATCCAGGTGTTTCATTCCGATTACCAGAGCTCCGCCCCCAAGATAAAGGGGATTTCACCACAATATTATATGTAATCAAATCTTTGTCACCTAAACTGGCAATTATTGGCTGTATTTTAGATTGACGGATGTATGTTTAAGTTGGATAGAAAGGGTATGCATAATTTTAAGAAATGAGAATTCATTTTTAGGAAGGTACGTAACAAATAAATCCAGACAGGGTTTAATGTATGAGGGCGTGTTAGGGGATGTGAGGGGGTGTATGGGTATACATAAGAGGGTGTGTATGTGTGTGTAGGATGTATGAGTGTGTGAGGTCTATGAGGTAGAACAAGGAAGAAGTGGTATGGTGTGGATTGTGGGTTGCAGTTATGAGGTGAATGTGACGATATTTTGGTGCTTATATTTGTATTGTATTTCATTATCATGTTATACATTTTTATCTGACACACTCACTGGTGATTCGTCCGACTTGTCCCCCGACCTCCCGGCCGGCGTTGCCGACGAGATGCCCCCCCAGGCTGAACCCGATCAGGTGCATGTCTTCATATCTGACGCCGAAGCTGTTGTGCAGGAACCTCATGAACTGGCCCACGCCACGTCCGACGTCGGGCACCCCGGCTACGGCGGTGGCGTAACCGCTGGACGCCAGATCACTCCAGTCGACCGTTATCACATTGGCGTCCTCTCTGTTTAACAAGGCTGTTGAACAAGAATACATTTTTCAAATCAAATAATGCTTATGTTTGTGGGGCAGGCTGTGCCTACAGCTAGCGCAGCTTTGCGCTAGCTGTAATCAAAGCTACGTTTGAAATGCAATTGCGACGGTCAGCACGCGCTGAAAGACAAAAAACAAACCAGCTGTTTAGCAAAGGCTAAATATGGAATTTACGTTTTTACTCGTAGAATATAAAGTAGAAAGATATCATCTGTTTGTATATTTCGTTTATAATCGACGGTTTTTCGATTATAAAAGAATTTAATTATTACATTACTTACATTTAACGTTCGCGGTAAAGAGAACGTGAACTTTACTACTAACGACAAGGGCTTACCGCGTCTAACCGAAGGGTTGGGCTCCGTGACACCACAGCTAAGTCAGCCGTGACAGACGAAGTGAACTTTATTACTAACGACAAAGTCTTACCGCATCTAACCGAAGGGTTGGGCTCCGTGACACCACAGCTAAGTCAGCCGTGACAGACGAAGTGATCTTTATTACCAACGACAAAGTCTTACCGCATCTAACCGAAGGGTTGGGCTCCGTGACACCACAGCTAAGTCAGCCGTGACAGACGAAGTGATCTTTATTACCAACGACAAAATCTTACCGCATCTAACCGAAGGGTTGGGCTCCGTGACACCACAGCTAAGTCAGCCGTGACAGACGAAGTGAACTTTATTACTAACGACAAAGTCTTACCGCATCTAACCGAAGGGTTGGGCTCCGTGACACCACAGCTAAGTCAGCCGTGACAGACGAAGTGATCTTTATTACTAACGACAAAATCTTACCGCATCTAACCGAAGGGTTGGGCTCCGTGACACCACAGCTAAGTCAGCCGTGACAAACGATATGAACTTTATTACCAACGACAAAATCTTACCGCATCTAACCGAAGGGTTGGGCTCCGTGACACCACAGCTAAGTCAGCCGTGACAGACGAAGTGATCTTTATTACTAACAACAAAGTCTTACCGCATCTAACCGAAGGGTTAGGCTCCGTGACACTACAGCTAAGTCAGCGGTGACAGACTAAGTGATCTTTATTACTAACGACAAAGTCTTACCGCATCTAACCGAAGGGTTGGGCTCTGTGACACTACAGCTAAGTCAGCGGTGACAGACTAAGTGATCTTTATTACTAACAACAAAGTCTTACCGCATCTAACCGAAGGGTTAGGCTCCGTGACACTACAGCTAAGTCAGCGGTGACAGACTAAGTGATCTTTATTACTAACGACAAAGTCTTACCGCATCTAACCGAAGGGTTAGGCTCCGTGACACTACAGCTAAGTCAGCGGTGACAGACTAAGTGATCTTTATTACTAACGACAAAGTCTTACCGCATCTAACCGAAGGGTTAGGCTCCGTGACACTACAGCTAAGTCAGCGGTGACAGACTAAGTGATCTTTATTACTAACGACAAAGTCTTACCGCATCTAACCGAAGGGTTGGGCTCCGTGACACCACAGCTAAGTCAGCCGTGACAAACGATATGAACTTTATTACCAACGACAAAATCTTACCGCATCTAACCGAAGGGTTGGGCTCCGTGACACCACAGCTAAGTCAGCCGTGACAGACGAAGTGATCTTTATTACTAACAACAAAGTCTTACCGCATCTAACCGAAGGGTTGGGCTCCGTGACACCACAGCTAAGTCAGCCGTGACAGACGAAGTGATCTTTATTACTAACAACAAAGTCTTACCGCATCTAACCGAAGGGTTAGGCTCCGTGACACTACAGCTAAGTCAGCGGTGACAGACTAAGTGATCTTTATTACTAACGACAAAGTCTTACCGCATCTAACCGAAGGGTTGGGCTCTGTGACATCACAGCTAGCCACTGCGTGACAGAGGACTTGAACTTTATTACTAACGACAAAGTCTTACCGCGTCTAACCGAAGGGTTGGGCTCCGTGAGACCAGTGCTAAGCCAGCCGTGACATATGAAGTGAACTTTATTGCCAACGACAAAGTTAGAGCTTGTAACCGAGTTGACATTGTTGACAGACAATACTTGCCGAACGATCGAATTGCGCCTGAAAATAAACAAAGCCAATATTTTTCAGGAGAACTACAATCAGAGTCTCAATATTCGATATCATGTTTCCTAGAGGTCTGTCGTTTATTCATCATCCATAGGAACTATGTACAGTGCACTCGCATTTGTTTCATTTTATCATGAGCCAGTTTAACATTCACAGTGACGAAGAACTGGCAAGTTTAGCTGGATTTTTTAACGCCTACTTTTTCTAAATTGGTACCTTTAGGTGTCAATAAATAATTTTAATTCCTAATAACATTATTAATAAGTATTCATCATTATGTGAAAAGTGAAAAATAAAGGTATATTGACAACATTAATATAAACTAACGAAATTCCATGCTGCATGCAACAGTTCATGATGAACATCAGTTTATTTTGGAAAGACCACAGAAATAGAAATATAATAATTCTGATTTCTGTGGGAAAGACTATTCCCGCCATCTAACATGTAGCTAATTGGAGCAGGCCAGTGCCCAAAATCATCACGCCGAGTCCAGATAAGGCCCCTCTCAACCGTATTTTAGAAGCCAATTATTTTTAGTATTGACCTAGCATAGCGCGCTGTGCTTGCAAGACGAACAGAGTGTGGGAGTAGGACGCAAACTCAAGTAACACTACCACGAGAATATACTTACGTACGTACCCGATGAGACAACTTTTCAAAACGTCAACCCGGCGGGACTAACTCATTCGCGGGCACGGTACAAAACCGTGCTGTTGCGCTCTGGGACCTTCTATCTTTCAAAGAAAAAGACCGGCTCCGTGATGAGGAAGATGCAACATGTCCACAAAAAAGACAATGTGCATAGTGTATGATTTGGTACGATTTACGAAAATTTTAATAACAAAACGACTTATAGCTAAAAGTTAACCACGACCGCTGTAGTAAAAAATCTAACAAAAACCAAATAGATTATAAATCTTAAATAAGCTATGTCTGATGACTAATCTTTCTGTTCTTACTTTATAATAGCGTAATCCACCTCCAAAGTTATTGCGCGAAAAATTCGAACTTTCTGATCTTATAACTTAGAAACCATACACAATTTTACAATGCCAACGGTCATCAGACATTTAGTTCGATCAAATAAAGCTATTTTAAGAAAAATTTTGGATCTCTGACAAGAAATTTGGGCGTGATCTTCTTTCTCCTTTTTGTATGGGGAGTTGAGCGGGATGGCTCACCTTAAAGCTATTACATTAAAATTATTGAGCTACGCTCATGCGATGTGATTTTTAATGTGAAATCTTCATGATTTCTCTAGTTTTCCTTAAGGATATCCTGTGCATTTAAATGTTTTTAAATGAACGGGCGTAAAAAACCCGGATAAATATTTTTTCTGGTAAATGAGACATTTCTTTGCTAACCATATTTTTTTACTTTTTCTCATTATTTCATAATAAAACTTAAAACCTAACTTCAGATCATTTTTTGTAGCAACTTATGTTTATTTTGTATTTAATATGACATTAGGGGGAACGGCAGAACGTCTAATATGCAGATCGTATAATGTCATATTTTAACAAAATTTTAAAACCATGCACAACGTATAATTGGCAGATCGTATAATTTTATACGTAGTGCATGAAGAAGTTTAAAAAATAAAATTACTTATTTCTGCATGCATAACGTATAAAAGTCACAACGTATAATAGTATGATCTTTATTTAACAAAAAAAGAAAACCATGCATATCATATAATCCAAAAACTTTTCATACGATAAGCGCCCTTATGGATATACCTTTAAAGCGTATACTCGCACGCGACTTTTCGACCGTCTCAATTCGTATTCGTCATAATTCGTAGCAATTTCAGCCTTAAATGTATCGTCATTAGGGCGCTTTATGCAGTGCTTAAATGGCATATTATACGTTCTGCATGGTTTTCTTTTTTTGTGAATTCACGTTAGGAATATTATACGTTGTGACTATTATACGTTATGCATGATGCAAAGAGTTGATTTTATTTTTAAACTTTATTCATGCACAACGTATAACATTATACGTTGTGAATATTATACGATATGCATGGTTTTAATTTTTTGGAAAAAAATACTGTTATACGTTGTGAATATTATACGTAGTGAATACGACTCTGACATTATACGATCTTTATATTAGACGTTCTGCCGTTCCCCCGTAACGGTCAGTAGGTACATTCATTTCGCCAGCGTAATCCCCATGTTTTTCCGATACAAAATAGTAAAAAAAAAAACACCGGTAGCACTCCGGGAGTGCCGGCAGAAGTGAAAACTTTAGTATTAACGTTGTGTTTAATTATAAGTACAAAAATACTATCATTTATGAGGTAGAATACAATGTTTATTTATTGCGCTATCGTACACAAATATGACAATTTACATGTTATTATTCATAATATTATATCGTTATTTATTTATATATTACATTAATTTTTATCTCTTAGAAAAATCAACTTTCATCCATAATTTCGACGACTTTTTCACCATCGTTATTACCAGAATCATCATCGCAAATTTCTAAAACTGATACAATCGGTTTATGATAGCTGAAGTAAGAAACAAACAGTTTTGATTCGAATCGATGGATGTTTGTTACTCTTTCACGTAAAAACTACTGAATGGATTCTAATGAAACTTTACAATAATATAGCTTATACATCAGAATAACACATAGGCTACAATTTATAAAGATATTGTGCCCATGGGCTTAAGAACTTTCACGGGGCTGCGAAAACGATGCCAGTAGCGCTACTTCACACCAAGGGGAGCGGGGCCGGGGGCGGTAGCGGGAGCGGGGCCGGGGGCGGGGGCGGGGCGGGCGGTCCGACGGGGGCGGGTGCGGAACAAAAAGTGCTCAGCGCCGCTAAAGAAGTTTTCACTTCAATCTTACGCTTTTTCGATCAGCATCACGTGACCCTGACGCGAGTTTGGAAGTTTTTACCCATCCAACAAAAAGTGCTCAGCGCCGCTAAAGAAGTTTTCACTTCAAAAATCTCTAAAGTGTCTAGTTACCGAGATTTACATTTTTGAAATTTATGTTTTTGATTAGTGTAATTTGACGCGACGTTATAACCATGCATAAGGAAGGTCTTGGCATGGAACCTAGATCCCTCGTGGCGAGTCAGGCTAATGTCATGACAGTAGGTTTGATATTAGCCATTCATGTCAGAGCACATACAACGTTCCTACGTTCTTACGGAACATTCGATTCTTTTTACACTAAATTATTAAATTATTTTGTACGGAAAGTCTAACTTTTTATGTAGAGAATATTCAGCAAAAAGTTAACAGCTTTTTTTTGTCTCAATCCCACGTTATGGGATCCCAATAAATGTTACGTACTGGCCATTACGACACCCGGTATAGAATTAGAATGCCTCCGTTCACTTGCATTCGCTTTTACCTTGTATATAGCCAGTATTGATTGTTTGCTCCATTTCTGGTCGCGTTCAGAACACTTGCATCAACCGGAGCCTCCAGATCTATCAGGTGCATGTTCCCTTCTCCGTCGGGGAACTCCATGAACCTGGGGTAGGTCTTCTCTCGTCCAACTCCATCGTCCACTATGGCGCTGGCCGCGCACACTGTGACGCAACAAATCATTGAATAGAATAAATACTCATTATAAAACAGACAAAATAACAATTAAATGAGTCAATTTAAAATTAATTCGTTTAGTTTGTGTTATGACGTGACTCCAAAATTGCACGGAATACCGTTTTTTTTTTGTATTCTGTATTTGTATTTTTTAAAGATCGGTGACTTTTATTTTCCAAATATCGCTTGAATTTATGTTAATTACGGTTTGACTGCACCGTCTAGTAAAAACCGGCCAAGTGCGAGTCGGACTCGCACACGAACGGTTCCGTACCATCAACACCAAAAAAATCACGTTTTTTTGTATGGGACCCCCTCTTTAATTTTTATAATTTTTTGTTTTCACCTATTTGTTGTTATAGCGGCAACATAAATACTGTAAAAATTTCAGCTGTCTCCCTATTACGGTTCATGAGATACAGCCCTGTGACAGACGGACGGACAGACGGACGGACGGACGGACGGACGGACGGACGGACAGCGGAGGCTTAGTTATAGGGTTCCGTTTTCACCCTTTGGGTACGGAACCCTAAAAATAAAATGTACTCAACGGCATATCAGTATTTATGACGTAGCTGAAGAACTGGAAATTGACCAAAAACCAGTTTTGACCCATTTGAAAAAAGTTGGCACACAAAAGCTCTAGTCCCCAGATTTTGTGTGCCCAGCTTTCGGGAGTACAGAGCCCTCGTCAATTTTGATACAGATAAAGATTAAAGCAGCAGAAAATAAATCAATTATTTTCCCTCAGTAATAATTGCATCACATACAATAAAATGAACTTACCCGCTATGGTGGTGACGAGCAGGAGGAACGTTTTCATCTTTTAGATGATTTAACAGAACTGCATTGAATTCAAGATGTACTTCCTTTATATTTTTGAGTTATCTAATCGTGCAATATTATAAAAATAAATTTTATCTCTTTGCATTTGCTTTCAACAAATATAATTGATTACCACACGTACTGTAATGTTAATGTAATTAGTTTTTGAACTTTCAGCATATTATCAAGTGATAAATATATTTCTGATAAATCCAAGCCAATAACGCTGTTTATGCACGATGCACTTATAAACACGAGCCATGTTCCACGCGAAATTGCATTGATTTGGAGAAAGATCAAACGGCAGATGGGCAGATTACAGTTCTGAGCATGTGAGTTAAAAACCCTCATAGTAAAGGTAGTCGTACTCACATGGATAGCCCAGCCCTAGCATGCTGTACTAAGATGGACTAATGACGGAATTATGGACGACTGAAAAATGTGATAATAGTTTATTGTAAAAAGGGCTTTGGGTATGCATGTGAAAACGTGTTTTATCTTGTGACAAAAGCGATAGACTCGTGAAAAAAGTTTATGAGTTTGTTTATGGACACTGGCAGATTGAAAGTTCAGTGCTTTTTTCGATTCGACACACGATGTTTTGTTATTAAAAAAGTAACAACTTATGTTGTGTGTGATTATGATTATGGCCAGTGATTATTGGCCAGAATGGCCAGATTATTGGGATTGAAATAAACAAAACAGTTTGATAACTTTTTCTGAATATCCTCTAAATAAAAAGTTCGACTTTTCATTCATGACATTAGCCAGACACGCCGCGTGGAATGTACGTTCCATGCCAAGACCTTCCTATTTACAACATCACGCCAAATTAAACTAGACAAAAACATACATTTCAAAAATGTATATTTCAGTAATAGACACTTTAGGGAAAAACAGGAGGACTACGCTGCCGAAATTAATGTACTGGCTGTTGCAAAATGCTGTATATTTACTGTAAATAATGGGATTTTAAAATGATTATTCACATTATGATTTATTTCAATATTATTTATTTTGATTTATTGACGCACACATAACACTAAATCAGAAGTCCATTCATTCAAAAGATTGGGTGAGTCAGCATTTGTTATTAGAAGGGATGGCTTCTGCCCGTGTCGAGTCGATACATGCCGCTTCTGGAACATAACAAAAGTCATAATGATGTAGTTAGAAAATTTAAACAATCCTCATTGCTACTGTTGTATATTTAACAATGAGGTTAGTCCATCGAAATTTCCATGCACCTAAATATTCTGAGGCGAAACCGTCATTTAAATATATATTTACCCTGCTAATTAATAATTATTATTTAAAATAGTTTTAGCATACACACTGAAAAAAATTATGTGCAACTGGTTACGGTCTTAGCACAGTTAAAATTCACTAATTTATGGTAAGGTATTTCTCATTAATTAATGTATTACGGTCAGTATATATTAATGAGCCAGCACAGTTAACAGTACCGCTTACAGTACCGAAACAGTTCTCTTAACTAATTGAACATTACGGCTGACTACAAATTACACGTGCAACAGTTTCAAGAGATACAGTAATTTAAAAAAAATGGACGTAACCTTTTCACTGAATATAATACTTAGTAAGAATGGAAAACATTCTAAAGCTAGAAACAATTTTTACATAGTTATGGAAACAGCAAGAGATTACAGTTAGCACACAGCTAAAAAAGTAATATATTTATTTTAACTGTTTTACACTCACTTAGAGTAACCGATTTACGTATCTATATAGCTATATTTATCGTAGCTCTATTTTTATTAACGTTGCAAGACGGTTGTTATTATCGGAATTACAGTTACATTCATTGATTTGCGTCCTCATAATAAAAAATAATATTAAGCTGACGAAAATCTCATGCAATAAATCTTCTCTCAACTTACCCCCACTTATTCAAGTGGTGGTTGCCCAACTCGAACAATGCTCCCCTGCACGTGTTGAGGGTGATCTGCAAGTTGCTGGTGCACAGGTTGCCGAAGAGGTGGTTGTTCGTGACGGAGGAGGCGTACAGTTCGTACGCCCTTATGTGGTTGCAGAAGTTTGTCAGGCAGCCTGGCTGGCTGTTGCCACCGTTGGGGAAGAAGTCCACGTTGGCGACGGCGGAGCCGATTCCGAGGGCGCTGACTGAGCTGCCGCCGTCGGTGTGGATGGCTTCCACGTATACACCGTCCGAAGGGCTAACGCGGTTCGAATTGTAGTTCCACAGAGGGCCCGCTGGGTCCAAGCCTAAAATCGAGCAAAGTACTCAATAACATGTAAAGTGGCCATTTTCAAAGATAAAAATTCGATATCGATAGACGATGAAAAACAGTAACCAAATTTGTGGAAAATTGTATCAATAAGAATGCAAGATTTTGAAAATCCATCCGAGGTCTTTTTAAATTTATAAATGTCGCTTGGCGAAAATCTCCACAAAGCTGATAATGCAATTCTGATGAAATGTTTAAACCTGACCCCCGAGGTCACAGCCATGAAGCGAGCATGGCAAACCAACACCGTGCCTTGGTATGCCTACGAACGGCATTGCTTTAAAAAAATCGACCAAACATCTTGGAAAAACATTATGGATGTTTAGCTCCATTTTAAATTCAGCAGCAGTTTTAAATTTATATTTGTGTAGCTCTTAGCAGCTTTGAAATATTTTTTTCACAAGGGACCCCTATCAGTTTTACATGGAAGCATCTTGAATATAGCTGGGTTATTGATTGGTTTACAAATATTAAATGTAACGGATGAATGCACCATATCTATTTGTAGGATCGTAAATGATGACTTATATTTATTATCTTGGTCAGCCATTTAAAATTTAATATTTTTCTTATATTGTATTGTTTCATTCGATCTTATTAGATTTTATAATTTTCCACGTACATGCCTTCCTTTTAACCCTACACTCTAAGGAGTAGAAGAGATGGTTCACATAGCATCGTAAGATGGCATATACACTCAATGTCAGTGGATGACTCAACTAGCCGGGATACGGCAGCACTATCACATGCGACAAATATGTGAACTTCATTATAAAAATACATAATTGTCTCTTTCTAAAGTCAAGCATGCTGTCATGTAAATTTCTTTTAAATTTCTAAATAACTTAAACAATGAAGATACACTCACTGGTGATGCGAGCGATGCGCCCGCCACACTCGCGGCCGGCGTTGCCGACGAGATGTCCGCCGAGACTGAACCCGATCAGGTGCATGTTGTTCCATGGCACGCCGAGGCTGTTCAGGAAGATCATAAACTGACCCAAGCCTCGCCCGACGCCGGGTACCCCGACTACGGCGGTGGCGTAGTCGCTGGAAGCCAGATCGCTCCAGTCGATCGTTATCACGTTGACGTCGGCTTTATTTAATAATGCTGTTGGACAAAAGATAATGGTAAGTCAAATAATGCTTATGTATGCTATAAACTGCCTTACTGCAAACATTGGCTACTCGAAATCAAGATTTTTTTAATTTTCTAGGGTGATTATTATTAAGAGGGAAGCGGCGACATCGTGTATGTATGTAGTTACATATCTAAACAATGAATTGCTGTCAAAAGACGATGATTTTAATGTTAAATACGATTCATATTTGAAATGAATAACACCTTTCCGAATGGTTATAAAAACTAGACTTGTAGTTTAAAATCAGTGTATTTTGAGAGATTATTTATATTTGCGAATAACTCATTCAATTCTTTGAAAATCGTAATTTTTCCGTCCTTAAAGTCCTTAAGGCCCTACCGAACCTTATTCAACAAGAGTTCACATTTGTAAAATATTTGTTTAATTTTTCGATAAAGATGAAGAGAATTCCTCATGACGGAGATAATATGAATGAGTTAAAATAAAGAAAAAGGGTTATAATTTTGTTGTTTTATTTTTTATTTTGATCTTTAAAATTGTGCGTATCATAACAGACACCATACAAATTTTAATATTAATTTTAATATTAAAAAGACTAATGTATCTATCTGTTGAAGGAAACAATCCAATCAAATTTTTAACTGGCGATGCATGATTGTCTAGTTCATAACACTGTTGAATCCGACTAGTTACAACGAGAACGTGACCGAGTTCTAGTAACCCGGTTGCAATACAAAAATAGGTACAACAGTTTCCAAGAAAAGGTTGTGGAACTACAAATCTTTGCTTACCTTGTCTAACAATAAGGTTGGGATCCGTGAGGCCAGTGCTGAGCCAACCATGACAGATCACGTGAACTTCTTTACTAGTGTCAAAGTTAGAGCTTGTGACGGAGTTGGCATTGTTGATAGTCAGTACTTGGCGAACGAGCGGATTGCGTCTGAAAAAAGGCAATCAATTTCGAACATAATATAAAAAAAAACCCGACTGCGAAAAAAAATTTAACTTAAAATTGACTTAGTAAAGGAACTGAAAAGATAGAAACAAGTTGAAAAATTAAATATTTGTTGTGTTTGAATGATCATGGTTGACAGTGTTCACAAACGCAGTCGGAGGCATCAAATAGCCCGTTCCATAGTACGTTCCATAGTATTCACTGTGGATTTAGTAGCGATTTTATGGATTATTTCGGTGGAGCAAGAAAATACGTGGTGGGATAATTCCAATATCCTACCTTTCATTTTTATATCTAAAGTGAGGTTTTTTTCTCGTTCTCGGTGTCACCAATCATCATGAAATTTGCATAGGTACACTTTCAATGAATTTAATAACAAAAAAATATAAATCATAGTTAATGTATTTGATGCACAATATGAATTATATAATGATATATTATATATTTCCCAATACATTCCATTATTAATGACTAGCGATTTTCTTAGTGATATGGGTATAGCAAAAATATACTTACTGATACAAATTATAATCTCCTAACTGTCATATAATAAATATGAAAGTAAGTTTGTCTGTTTCGCGTACTCAACCGATCATCGTGAAATTTGCATAGGCACACAATAGAAAATATAAATCGTAGTTAATGTATCTTATGCCTCCGACTGCGTTTGTGAACACTGTCAACCATGATCATTCAAACACAACAAATATTTAATTTTTCAACTTGTTTCTATCTTTTCAGTTCCTTTACTAAGTCAATTTTAAGTTAATTTTTTTTTCGCAGTCGGGTTTTTTATATTTTTAAATAATTTGTTTTATTTTAATTATTTTTAGTTTTCGTAGAGCATGCATTTATCATTTAAATATCTGCACGTTAATACATTCCAACGAACGTAAGGTTAGGTATTATTATGGAACCTGACATGGATGGCTAATATAACACAACTACCGTCATGATATAAGCCTAATTCAACAAATTACAGAAGGAATTAGGTGACAGGCCAGGACCTTCCTTTATACAGAAACACGGCTGCACACGGATATTGACAATGATTGATTGCCACTTCGACCATAGTTTTTCCTAATGCAATGTTACGAACCCAGGCGGGCTTAACCCTGTCACCTGGTAGGGTAAGGTGACCTACAGTTTTACATGGGTACCGAACCATGAACAACTCGCAAAATAAAGTGGTGTATAACCGATGCGAGGATTTGAACCCATAACCTCTTGCATGAAAGGCAATATTTTAGTCCCTACACCACGAGGTGTAACAAATAGAGTGTTTTGATTGATATTAAAACAAAACTACATCTTCTAAAAGTTTCTTGATGTTATCTTTAAGGCTTTAATGAAGTCATCAGTTCATAGAATGAAATTCCCTCATTCAACGAATTTTGATTATATGACCTATATATACAAGGTTTTAGTGGAGGTATGGTCCAAACGTTAACCACGTATTCCTTGGCATATTTGAAACGAAAAGGCTATACATTTTATGTGTAGGTATTTAAAATGTATGGGGAGGATATTTTTCAAGTCGTACAACCAAAATATCATCTACCTTTTTAGCACCAAATATGCCGAGGAATACGTGGCTAGCTTTTGGACCATATCTCCGTTGACACCCTATATATGTTTTTTTTAGAATCTCCCTCTCATCATCGTTTATTACAGTTACACTAAATTTATAAGCAAACAAATTTGTTCGACACTCAAATCCAGTGGTTATATATACAGGATCCGTCACTCGAAGTGTTACCAATTGAAAATGATGTTGTTTGGTTAATTGAAGTATGGTTCGTTAAAAAAGATATCACAATAAAACATTTAATTTTAAGACAATCATTGTTATTGTTTTATATATCCTCCTTTGATCCATAGATAAGAGCTTTCTGAGACAATGCTGAGTGTTGTTGGAACGTCCAGCGTTTCGTACTGCATTGTTTACGTGCCCATGGTATGAGCGCCTCTTTAACACCTTTTTCACACACTTGCTGGTTGACTTTGACGCCCTTCTCGATAAACACGCGTAAATAGCGACCATTTGCGGTCACTGCAGCCCAGACCATAACAGAAGCGGGCGCTTGCTTACGAATTGCTTACTCCATCGTCTAAATTCTCGTTGGATTTGCCCTGTAGCCAAACACGAAAATGTTGTTTGTTTATATACTGTTAGACAGTAAACATTTTTTCATCTGAAAAAACAATGTTTTCCAGATCGCCACGCAAGACTTTCAGTGCTTGATAGTCGAACTGCCTTCTGCGCTGAACATAGATGCTGTAATTTTTGTATTTTATTGGTAGGGCTTCAGTTGCATTTCTTTTTATTTCAGTATGCGCCGATTACTTGAGTCGGGTATTGTCAGACTTTTCGCAAATTTTGCAGAACACTGGTGAGCATTTCCTTGAATTCGAGCCTTTAACTTCCGAACCATATCATGTGATACTGCTATTTTCGGAAGACCGCCTCTATGCCGTTTAGCAATGCTCCCTGTTAGGTTATAACGATTAATGGTTCGATGCACTAAACTTTTGTTCACACGTAAATGTCGGAGCTCCCGAGCGATGACTGGTTGTGATTTTCCGGTCAAATACAAAACGATCACAATGTTAGGTTTAATATCCATTGCGAAAATTTATTATACAATTCAAATTTGTTTCCGCTCTTTTCGCCCACTTAAAAACAATGAAACAAATTGAAGTTTCACCAAAATTTGGCGCGATGTCATTATTATTTTGAAAATAGAAGTAACAGTTCGAGTGACGGACCCTGTAGCAATCGCTTTGATCACAGGATTTCATCCATGTATAAACTAACTGCTAGTTAAAATTCAATAAACTCCATAATAACCATGATTATAATATTTATATCCACTACTTCATTAGACTGGAAGTTGTCTCTTGACTGACAGCTTTTAATGTGAGTCAAAAGCATTGTTAAAGCCATTTTTATTTAATTATTGTGCTAGTTAAGTTCCAGTTTCACAGATTAGAACTTTAACTGAATGCGGCGAAAGAGACCTGGATTCATCGTTTGCAAATATATGAGGGCCCGAGGTCCACAATCGCCCGATCGAATGTGTTACCTTGAAGCTTATAAACTGTTACATCCCAACTGAGCGTTTATTGTTTTTCTTGCCTCCAAAGCCCATCAAAATATAACTTTTCATGATTTAATCCGTAGATAAACTCCTGGTTTATAATTTTGAATAATATAACGGTTTAATAATATGTGATATATGATGATAAACCCAACTTTGGCATGGCCGTGCTTTTCCGTCCCACTGATCCCAAGGACGCACGGTTAAAGATCACTGATATTATGATGACGATCATATCTTATGTACCCTATGTAACAGAAGCCCTCATCAGGGGGCTGACGACATCTTCATAGAAAGTTTTTTCTTATCTTTAGTAAAGCTATTAGATATGCCGGTGATGTCGGTCTATGCGGCGTCCGAGAATTTCGAAAATCTATCTGACTATCGCCCGGATCCACCACTTCCAGTTATAGACATCCCAAAGTTATCTTTCGGTTACACCATATAAATATGCAATGTAACCGAAACTACATTCCATATAGCTGGAGGTAGTGAAAAGCTGAGTATATGACCTGAGTTGGTGTGACAAGCGCGCTTGCGTAAACAAAAATCATTTGAATTCATTTTTAACGTTAAATATTTTGATGATTTTTGAATTTCTCATTCCAAATTACACTTAAACATATAAGTTGCATTCCTTTTTGTAAACTATTTAGAAAACCCTTTAGTTTGATACCCCACTCGATAGGTTTCAAGGAAAAATATATTTGAAAACACATAATTTGGCGCCAAAAATCGGCTATGATTTTTTTTTATAATTTTGATATACCCAGTGTCACTCTCACAATTAAGACGAATCTAACGACACCTCTCAAGCCAAAATCCATCAAGCCGTTTAGGCTGTAGGGCGTGCCAAAGAAATATACATACATACATACATACATACATACATACATATATACATACATATATACATACATACATACATACACTCGAAAAACATAACCCTCCTTCTTTCGCAGTCGGGTAAATAGAGCATAAGATTCCCCTCCATGGAAGTAATTTGTTGTTTTATTCCGTTTTTTTTATGCGACCTGACATGGATGGCTAATACCACACAACTACCGTTATGATATATAAGTTTACAAACATATTTTTTTTCAAATATAGGCAACATTATAAAACCGTTTTACGGTCATACACTTGATAATAGTGTAAACATTGATATTTAGATTTTTGTATGGTTGTTTATTCTTAACTAACGCTGAGATAAAATAAAAATTGCCCCAAAATATTGGAGGTTGGCATCATATGGAGCCTAAAGTAAATTTGTAGAAATAATTAGAACGTCAAAGTTTACATACATGCGACATATTTAATTCAAATAATACAAAATATGATGTAGAAATAATTTTGAATGCCAACGTATTAATTAATTTCGCGTTTACCTTGTATAAAGCCAGTATTGATTGTTCGCTGCATTCCTGGTCGCGTTCGAAGCACTTGCATCAACCGGGGCCTCCAGATCTACCAGGTGCATGTTCCCTTCTCCGTCGGGGAACTCCATGAACCTGGGGTAGGTCTTCTCTCGCCCAATCCCATCGTCCACGATGGCGCTGGCCGCGCACACTGTGATACAATCAACATGTTTAGCAACATATTATTCAATGTGGGGGACATTAATTTAACATACACAATCACCTTCTAATGGGTCAATGAGTTAATACACGCCCTTGCGCGTCTCGTTGGGCACCTGGTATGTGACGGCCTCGCGTATGCTAAATAAAACCAAGTATTAATATGTTGGTATGCAATGATTGTCAAAGTAAATAATCTAAAAGTTTATGTGAAACAATAATAGCAAGTTTTTAACTTAAGGCCCTGGTACTAGCCAAATCGCAAAGTTAGACGAGGCACCCCAAGTTAACTAACTAAGTCTGACGATTATAAGTGTCATTCTTACAATATATGATTCCTTGTCTAGGAATCGAACTATTTTCGTTAATGTATGTTTCCTTTTTCTATACAAAATACATTGCGTTGTCCATTTCCGAACTTTTTTGACTAGATGTAGAAATCTAAAAGCAAATGGAATTTTTTGTTTATGTATATATGCTGTTTTTGCTTATATCTAGAAATCGAATTACTTTCAGATTTCTAATGAGAAAAATCAACTTTTTCATTTTTATTATTATTTAAATAAATGATGGAATCAAAAAATATTAACAATCCATTATCAGTCTGGAGTTCTATTTGGATTTGCTGAAGCGTTTCACTACATATTATTACATTTGTTAAATAGTGCATTTGTATGGCGCGAGTAGTTGGCTAGTCCTAGCGCCTTAACGGTTAAAAATCATATTCATAGTTGGGGTGTTAAATTGATAACGTGGATTATCTCCGCACTAAGCCGCGTTATCCACGTTTTCAATTTTGATAGCCAATTCTGAATACGATTGTAATTTTTTTATTGTTAATCGATTAACACGCATATATTAAATGCGATTTGACGGTAGACTCTGAGACCACAATTGACTTAAGTGACGGAAGCTATTTACTAAATACTCAAATAGATATATTTCTGACTAAAATCGTTTTTGCGTAGAAAAAGCGAAATATGCCAGGGGGTTCCCATGCAGACTAATCCGATAAAGATAAAATGGTCTCGTTAGATTAAACAAATCAATAACAATAAAATAAATTCATTGCACATTTTTAAATACAGAGGAGACCATGATCTAATGTACTGTTAAAAATAAATAGGCGTAATTTTTATGTGATGTAATTTCATGTAATAATTACTAAATAAGTAATGTAGTCCTACTAGACGCTGGTAATTGGCTACCGAATAGTTGCCTTGTATCGAATGCATTTTGTTTTTTTCTACGATTAACGAATTTACCGATTTATCCAAAAGTATACCCAATAATACTAGATATCAAAAAAAAAAATCTACTCACATTTTTTCATATGATACTAAATCTACTCACATTTTTTGGGATACGTAACATTATTGTGTACTAGCTACGATTAAATTATTCGTTCTCGTACACTAGAGTAAGATCATTCTATGGTAATATACAGTAGCACTGTATCATAAGCTTTTGTGTCAGATTTACGTAGGTGCAGATTTATAAAAAAACCGTCGGATTTTTTGTGGCTTTGAGATTTGATTTAATTTTAATGGTATTCCAAATTAAATTTTGAATTCATTATTTGACTTTGCGTATGTCTCGTACCAGAGAATCAATAAAAAATATCAAAATTAAAACCTTTTTTTTTACAAACTCGCGACAGCAGCCAACAGAGAATCATTATTTTCATTGTGGACAAACTAACAACCAAAAATGATCGACCGAATTTAAATGTTAAAAACCGGCCAAGTGCGAGTCGGACTCGCACACGAAGGGTTCCATACCATCGTAAAAGATTTAATACAAAAAAATCACGTTTTTTGTATGGGGGCCCCCTTTAATTATTATAATTTTTTAATCTTACCTATTTTTTGTTATAGCGGCAAATTATATACACACTCTATGAAAATTTCAGCTGTCTATCTATTACGGTTACTGAGATACACCCCTGTGACAGACGGACGGACGGACGGACGGACAGCGGAGGCTTAGTAATAGGGTTCCGTTGGCACCCTTTGGGTACGGAACCCTAAAAACTAAAAAAAAACCGAAATCGTAAGTAGTTCATTTTAAAACCCTTTATCTCTAAGACACTGAGCGGAATAAGCTTAAAAGAACATTAAAAGCCAACCAATGGCTTTGACAATATTTTTTTAGTTTCAGCACTTCATCAAAAAAAAAAAGATTCCAACAAATTGAGCACCCCCTCCTTTTTTTTTAAAGTCGTTTAAAAATAAAATTTACTCACCCGCCACGGTGGTGGCAAGCAGGAGAACCGTCTTCATATTTTCTAATGCTTGCCACAACTACGTCGAATCCGCACTAGTTAGTCCCTTATATTCTTGCATGATCTAATCATGCAGTAATTTAAATACATTTTATCATATTGCGTTGGTTTTCAATTAAAATTATCGATAAACACACGCGCTTTATTTTGAAAGTCGCTTGTTTTTGTAATTTCGACGAATTATCAATCGATTAGAGGATTAATACATCGTGGGGTACAAAGGGCATGAAAATTATGCATTCCTCATACATCATACGTGTAAGCCGATAATGCTGATAATGTTTTTCGATCGCTTGTAAACATAACTCCAAACGAAATTGCATTGATTTGTAGGAAAGGGGTCAAATTTAAGATGGGCTGATCGGAGTTCTTGCGAATAAGAGATCGAACCCTCATAGTAAATGTGGTCGTATAACTCAGTATGTTTATCGTTTTCTTATCTTAATTAATTAGAAGATTTCAATAATTGAGATTTCCATCACTAGATATTCAGATAACATTCTTAACTAGTTGAAATTAAGGTAGCTAAAAATACCGGCCAAGTGCAAGTCAAACTCGCACACGAAGGGTTCCGTAACATCGTACAAGATTTAACACAAAAAATCAGGTTTTTTGTATTGGACCCCTTTTTAATTTTTCAATTTTTTTAATTTTACCTATTTGTTGTTATAGCGACAAAATAAATAAACACTCTGTGAAAATTTCAGCTGTCTACCTATTACGGTAGCCCTGTGACAGACGGACGGACGGACGGACGGACGGACAGCGGAGTCTTAGTCATAGGGTTCCGTTTGGTAACCTTTGGGTACGGAACCCTAAAAAGTGTTATTTAAAAATTAATCATATCCCCAAATGTGCATGCACTTCCTTATGTAATCGAATGTTTATGTGTATTTTTTAAGTAACTGGTCATGGATGTCTAATACCACTGTCCCAAACCCAATCAGCCCAACACCGCATTCCCGATGACAATTAGATGCCATACTACTTATGAGCGCTGCTACATTGAACTGGAAATTACGGACTTTTTGTCATGGCCATTATGACTATGTACGAACCCGGGAGGGCTTAACTGTGCCAACTAGTTTTAGTTCAGTTTCAGTTTCTTTATTTCCTACATTTGATGTATATTACACACTCGGATTTATCTTTTTTTTTTCCTGTCGGTTCGATTACTTCTGGCGAAGAAGAGCCGACAAGAAACTTCGTCAGGTTGGTCATTGTATTTTTTTTTCCATTGATACAGTTTATAGTGATTTATTGATTACTCTGCTCACAAAGGACATCATAATAAGAACATTACATACATTGGTGACGAGCAAACTCTTGACTACGATAATGACATCTTATTCAAAATTTATAGGAATTATGATCTAAATTATTCAGATGTCAAAAGCCATCGTCATTTTTCATACAAGGTAATATCAAATCAAATAGAAGTTAGTAAATAAACAAATTCATACTACAATGTAGTACACATGTCAGAGATATATGATATGAAATAAGATATATATCTTTTTTTATACATATATGTATATATAAAAAAAAGAAAACAATACAAAATTGTATCGATTGTCAAGTTGTTAGCAGTTGTAAAAATATAAATAAAAATAAATTGGTAGTACCATTTTAGGTACCCGGTCAAGTATGTACTCATGAGCTTTGATTTAAACAAGTTCCCTATCTAATAAGTCTTCCACTACACTATCCAGTAGTAGTTTTTTTTATTAATATTGATCTCAATTTGCTCTTAAAACATTTATCTCCTAATATCCTAATCTCCTCTGGAATTTTGTTGTACAACCTGATATAATTACATATAAAACTTTTGATATTTTTGATAATTTTAGTAAAGTAAAGGAAGAATTCCCATTCGTTACGAAAATGCACTTATCCAAGACAGGAATACATAGAACGTGGTGAATGAACGGGGCGAGGATTTGAACCCATGATCTCTGGCATTCGAGGCAAGTCGCGGCGCCCCGAACTACGAGCTTATCTAAAGTTGTTAGGTAAAGTATGATTGAGCAGCTCGTAGCCAAATGGGGACTTGCCTAGCATAAGGGGTCTGGGTACAAATCCACGCCACGCTTTCCGAGTTGGATAAGTGCAATTCGTCACGAATGCGAGCTGTTCTATGGTTCGGAATCCATGTCTAACTATAGGTCCCCTTACCTTACTAGGTGGTAGGTCTTAAGTCCGCCCGGGTTGGTACCATCGCATTGGATTAAAAGATGGCCGAAGCGGCAATGAAAAATTGTCTTTGGTTTCCAACCAGTTTAATGTAGCCGTGCTCGTAAAGGGTAGGTCCTGGCATGGCACCAAAATTCCTTCGGGAATGTGGTGTATTGGGCTAATATCATAACGGTAGATCTGTGTTATTTGCTTAAAAAACCTCTTATTTATTCCTATACCTCCCAGCGATCAAACCCAAGTATGTAGAAACAGCCCTCAAAAAGGTGTAACGAAACAGACACGGAAAAAAAGTATTTCCTCGTAATAACTGGAAGGCAGTAGTTTTATCGCCGGGGGCGGAAAGAGATTGCGGCAATTAATCTTATGTTCTGACGGGCAAACTGGTATTTTATTGCAGATCTGCGAGCAGGGGGGCGTTTGCGTCTACAGATAGTGGCAGCTCGGTGTCTGTACATGCCCAGGAAACTAATGAGCCCTTTGGGAGAGGCGTCCGAAATGGTGTCTCAATTAATCACATTAAACCTTGCCTAATACAGTCTCAGATTCCAAACAATAAATCACATCGAAGTTTATGTATTGGAACTGCAAAACGAAAGTATCCGGCAACAATACTGCTTCATTTATCACTTTAAAATGATGAAACACCAAATAGATATAAATAATTGGTTTATGATCGTTTTGTCTCATTAAATTTAATTGATTGGCTTCGTTGTTGTTTAAAAATAATTCCACTAAAGGAAAGCTCAGTAATAATTTGTTTTAATAAACAATGTACAAGTCAACACTCGTACTAAAAAACATTGGTCGAGAAATTATGTGTGCAAATAAATAACACAATATGTTTTCACGACAAACATAGTACTGGTCAGTTACATTCGAGGCCGTATTTTAGACACACAGAAGATTATTCTTGCAAACTTTTAACAGATCCTTTTTAAACTGTATCATGGATACATTTAATTTAAACTCGTGAATAAAAGTTTATAGCAAAAAACACTAAAATAAAATCAAATTGTTTATGAAGCAGAGTACCTCACACGCCATTTATGTACAATAAGCTTTATGGTTTATTGCCTACCGGCAAGTAGTGAAGACCACAGACTTGCGCTTTTTATACAAAGGCTTACCCCTTACCTTTTCAAACACCAGTCAGACCATTCCTACCAGTGTCAGCCTCAATACGTTCTCTTTGGTCATAGAGTTACAAAGGTTGTTCGCTTTGATACAAATCCTATCCAAAAATGTACTCATGAAAATGCCTGCTTAAAGTTCTTCTTCTCCTATCCGAATCTGACAAAAGCGCAGGACAAGTGGTGGACAGAAAGTGTTCCATTTTTAGGGTTCCGTACCCAAAGGGTGCCCACGGAACCCTATTACTAAGCCTCCGCTGTCCGTCCGTCCGTCCGTCCGTCCGTCCGTCCGTCTGTCACTGGGCTGTATCTCAGTAACCGTAATAGATAGACAGCTGAATTTTTTCACAGAGTAGGTAATAAATAGGTAAGATAAAAACAAATAGGTAAGATTAAAAAATAATAATATTTAAAGGGGGCCCCCATACAAAAAACGTGATTTTTTTAATTCAATCTTTTACGATGGTACGGAACCCTTCGTGTGCGAGTCCGAATCGCACTTGGTCGGTTTTTTTTTTATCTGACGCATTATCACTTTCTGGAAATTATTTCCGGCTCGTGTGGTGCCCCAATGCCTACCTATGGGAAGGAGGGACCAAACTCAGTGTTAATAGACTTACCCCTGACACTTCTTGTTCTCCTCGCAGCCGGCATGACACCTAACTTTGCAAGGTGAAATGGGCAGCGTCTATCTAGGCGCTCCAATCTTTCATTTCATTGTTTTCATTTAAATTGTTTAAACTATTTTGATAGTCAAAACGGATAGATCCGCGGATTGTATTAACCAGTAAAGAAGAATACGCTAAAAAAACTTTACTGGTTTTCCGTCAACAGTAATGAAATATATAGTTAGACCTACATAAACTGCCAAACAATTAATAAATATTCATTAGAAATAGAACTCACTTCATCTTCACTTTGGTGGTTTAATATGATTTCATTCCATTAATTCGGCATGGCCACCACAGGAAGCTTTTAGCCAATACAATACATCATATATACAAATATAATAAATGTAAAGTCTTAGCATTACTTAATACAAATTGTAAACTCTATGGAATAATGAACAAAGTGTTAATAACATTATTGTCTTTTAACAAATCTTCAATTCTATAGTAAGCTTTCTCTAAAAGAATTTGTCTGATTATCCGTTTAAAACTATTTATTTCTTTTTTACCAATGCATGGCCAGAGTTTATTAAAGAACCTGACGCTGTAGCAGGTAAAGTTCTTTGAAGTTTCACTGCGCTTGTTATAGCCAAAAATCTAAGTGTGAGTGAAGTCACTTTTCAGTGAGCACTGGTTCCAAATAGCATAAGAGGCTATTCAAGGTTTGATTTTATCTGATTTGGTTTCCGATAACCTAGAAAAGGCTCGGTGGGTTCATAGAACCCAGTCCCCCCTCCTAAATCGGCGGCTGACTTTTTGGAAAACATCATTCCCTGTAAGAATAAACTCAATAATGTACTTTTGCGCAAATTATTTCAAACGATCATTATGTTTGTTAAATAAATCAAACACAGAATATAATACAACGTTAGTAAAATAGATATTGTTTATTGAATTATCGAATTTATGTATTATTGAAATCTGCTGTGATAAGGTTACGTGACTTCAAATCATACTAATCTGCTATTTTAATCAAAGCAAGTGAATATGTAAGTAAATGAGGTTGAAAATTTAAGACATATTAACGCTTCAGCTCACATTCCTTTAAGCAGCTTTGAATTTGTCATCCATTAAATTCATTGCTTATATGTATCAGAGTGCCTTGCCGCCTGGAATATTTAGGGATCGGTTGCATGCATAATTCATTCGAAATGCGTCAAGTGTCAAAAGTTCGCAAAGATGGCCACATACGCGACTTCACGTGTAACTAGGCATGCGCCGAGTTTAATATATCGAGAATTATTATTATACTTTTGTATGTGGACTGGATGACTGGGCCAAGCATCGTCAAATGAAAAGAAGAAATATTGAACGGCAAACTTAAACATTTTGTTTCAACCACTTTTGCGAAAACTCGAAAAAAATGTTTAAACCACCATGTTAAAAAAAATTATGAATAGTTGATTTTTTTTTCGAATGTTCGCATAAATCGTAGAAAAATAATCGTCTTGATTGAAAAACAAAAGTCTTAAAACAAAAGATGTTTCATAAACAAATGTTATCTTTATTTTCGTTCATAAAATCATCCTTTTTCGGCTCATCTTGCAAGCTGTACACTATAAGATTATTATAATAATCTTTATTATACGGTTTATAAAAACTCGTAGCTTTTGGGAGGGACTTGCTTTGCATACCAGGTCTTCACATTTTTCACAGTAAATTTTCACATTATAATATTTTTCGGCAGTAGTTCCAAATGATAGAAATGATCATAAATTATATACATTGGCAGAAAATGTTATTTTGGGCTTTAAAATATAGAACAAAGCATCGGTAGAAGGTATTACACCGATTAAGTTAGTCGCGTTCCAGCGCCAACCTGAACCGCTCGGCATAAATAATGTGTGCATAATCAACAAAAAAATGATTAATGATCAAAAGACAGTAATACAATTTTTCAATGCAATAATAATTGTACAATAGAAGTTAAAATAAAAATCCGTAAACAAAAGAAATAAAAAATTACCTTAAGTAGTTATATCTCATAACGATCCAAAAACAAAAGTCTTACTCCAAATTACTAATCTAAAGTCAGTTATGTAACTATTATATGGTTAATATTTAGTATTTGTTCATAGATATCAAAAGAATAAGCGTGACTTGTCAGTGTGTTCAATAGAAAGAAGTCGGAATGCTCTCTTTCTTTAGTCATTTTTTCCTTGCGTTAGGTCGATTCTGTATATATTCCACATACCTTATTACCACCTTAAAGTGGAGGTAAACTGTGTTTAACTACCATACAAAATATAAACCTACTAATACCGATATGCACAAACGGTAATACCGTAGTAAAAATTTATAAAAACAAGAATATATCTATCGATAACCAGGCTATCTAGCTTCTCGACATTCCCGATACTAGGTTCCGTTCGTCGCTCGTAGCTCGGGACGTCGTGGTCTGACACTCGTAATTAGTTTCAACTCATTACTCATACGCAGCCTGGTTCCAGCCAGCTAAAACATGGTTCCATTTTGCATCATCGGCGCGCTCTAATTTCATCTTTATTATAACGCAGGTATATTTTAAAATCATCTGCTTTAATTATGCGAATGACAGCCTGTTTAAAGAAGGGACCGAGTCGTAAATATTTGCAAAGGATGTGCAGGCCAGTTGGTTATGGCAGGATGCAGGATGCAAGTGTGGTGTACATATATGCGAAACTTGACCGTAGGTAACTTTATTACATAATTATTCTTATACAATAGCACAACGATAGCAAACACAAAGTAGCATAAACTCCAATCCTACTGTATCCATAAGGTGAAAATAAACTTTCCAATTTTTTTTTTATTTGTGACAAATGTCTTCGTTGCGTCTTCTAAGTGGCTACCGTCGAAGCATATGGGCTTTAAATTTTTTTAGGGAGCTGTGAAATCCGTGTCGAGTACCTTTTTCACATTACTTTTGAAAGGCCCCAGGTTGTACATCACGCAGGAAAAGGATTTCCTAGTTTTAGATAAAGATCTGACCTCATACAGGATCGATTGGTACTCATTGATGAAATGTGAACAGTACACGGTGCAACAGTGCCTGTTTGCGCGTTGAGGTTTAATATATTTTTTTTATAATATAATTTAATATCCTGAATGTTTCTGAGATGTTTGCAAAATAAAAAAAAGGTAAAAAAGATTACAGGAATAATCGAAAATGCCCGACATGGCACCTACTTTCTTCGGAAACTCGGTGCGGCAGGCTAAAATCATACTAGGCTCGATAAACATGTTCACATCAACGTAGATGTTCTGTGTTAAGTTTTTAGACATTAACGACAACGACTTAGACTATTTTGTTTTCTTCCTGTAGATTATTTTCAACCAAATATAGTTAAAAATAACCGCAAATACGTTTGCCTCAGTGTGAGTTTCGTTAACATTGCTTTATACATTTCAAGGTAAGAATCGTTTTCTGGCATACAAATCGCCAACATTGCAGGTCTCTAGGCAATTTCCAACATTTTGCTGAGGTTACAGCGCATTCTAACGCTTGAAAATGCAATTGAATCGGACGTGGCCATGCATCAGGCGGGAAAAATATTGACGCCATTTGCACGGCTCGAAATGACATTCACAAATCGAGCGCCCGGCACACCGGTGCGGCCAATAATAAAGCTTCGCGCGCGATTGATGCTCCGCCATTGGTAGCAGGTGGCTCTCAAGTAGATGTAGCGCCAATCAACGTCATCATTTTGAATTTGAAAATAGAACCGTTCCGCGCCATCTTTGAATTCTCGACGGATAGTATTTAGAGGGTTTTGATTGATAAAGTAACTCTTCCGTCCTTGTGTCACTCTAAAATCCATAAAAAAGTATTGTCTTTGGTTATTGGCAGTTACCAAATAGACAAGATTGTGGTGATTGATAAATACAAATTAACTATTTTTTCCGTTATTTGTGCTGTGAGACGTTGGTTCTTGCCCAACTTGATGATTATTGGTCAGGCTTTTTAAACCTGAGGTCCATGGACTCTTTAAGGGTCGTCGCATGAGTGCTGGGGAATGAATGACCAAAAATGTAGGTACCGTGAGTTCATACTCGCCTAAAGCGCTTGGCACTAATATAGCTCGCAATGTTCCTTTCAGTTTGAAAGGAGTCAATCCGATTTTGGAATGTGTGCAAGGGGTTTTGACGGAAAACAAAGTGTTTTTGGGTACCTTTTTTCATTGAGAGGAAAGGAAAAGATAATATTTATTGCCATGGTAGTCTAGTATGCTATGTATAAAAATGAAACACCCATACGAGGTATCCTAGTATACATACTATCTGCCTGGGTAGGCGTAATATATTGTATATCGTATAAATCTATCTAAGTCGTTGAAATATACAGTTTATTTGATAACATGCGGTTTTCCTGAGCGCGATGGAGACGATCATCTACGAAGGCGGCATGAGTAGGTACCGCTCATTGAATTTAATTGAATTCATTGAATTGAAAACACTGAAACGTCGATATCATTTATTTAAATTTAAATAATACTCGTAGCTCTGCCACAGCGCCTAGCCCCAATTCTCACCTAAATTGGCGTTTACGCCAAAGTGATCGACGAGCGTCTTCAAATGTATGGAGAAATTGAAGAGCGCGCGCATCTGCGAGCCCGAGTTTGCTTTGACAGCTTACTCACTGTCCCCGTAAACACGTTGATGTTGCCGTTTACGCCGAATCCGCATTTTCAGACAAATCGGATGTCAGAATTAGATTTTGACAGCTTGAAGAAGTAGAACTACAGAATAACCGGTAATAACTTGTATGGGGTTTGACGTTTTTACGTAACTTCGAAGTACCATACACAACCAATTTAGTTGAGAACTCGGACTACTCCAGTATTTATTTGCTTACTGGTTCGACTCCAACAATTACAACAATATATCCATATTAAGTTAAAAAACTAAATGTTTTCATAAAATGGTTCCTTTATCACGGTCGATGATCTACGATAAACTACGATATCTGTTACCTGAATATTTTTATGTAACATACTATGTCCTGCAATACATATTGGATATATATTTATTCATTACGGACGTTTATCGGTTCCTCGAAACGAATTGATATTATATCGTATTTTTTACAAGGTTATCGAGCAGGAAGGTGTAATTAATCAAAATATGATTGTAATTAACTCATCATTTCATACCTATTAATAAGCATCATAGCAAGGAAAAAGAAAAATTTAAACTGGCCAATTTCAGTAAAAAGTGGTCAGTAAATCCATGTTGATGATTGAAAAATCGGCCCTAAATCTAATTGATTTATAATGCATTACAAAGGGAATAGCATGAAAGGTTTTTTTTATAGAGGCCGTATGTGATATGAGTTCTGTGGTGTTCTGTGATCGAGCTATGGGGACGTTATCTCGGGATTGAAATGTACATTCATGTTGTGATTGTGAAGTATGACGGTTATAAAATTACACTTAAAAAGTAGGTTTGCTTTTATACATACTAGGCGGTAATATGGTGGATGACAATGCAATTAATGCGTGTTTTCTATCTCAGTGCAATCATGCTCAAAGTAAAGATAAGATAGGAAGGAATTCACAAAACAAAAAAACGAACTGCCCTACATTTTAACGCCACATATATTCAAAGAAAACTAGAAAACATAAAAAAGAAAAAAATATATCATAACATTTTAAAAAGTTGAATGGCTGTAAGCAATTCGTTTTACAATCTTAACTTCATTAAATTTGTAAGTTAAATAAAGTTTTTTTTTACTTTACATAATGTAGGTATAATTTTATTGTTTATACACATGTACTTCATACTCGACAATGATAAATACTAAGAATGCCTATACTATAATATAGTCCCTGTTCAATCACTGCTGATTAGCTTAATCGCCACATATTAAGGGCCTTTCTTAGCAGCTTGCAATCAATACCAGTATACAAGATAATCAGCATTTTAGTAATAAAGGCCCTTTCAGTATCAATAAAAATTAATAAGCACTTCGTGAAGACCACACTAAGGGCAGAGTGCACGAACGTACAAAAAATCAAAATCGACGTCAAAGTATGATCAAACACGTCTCTTTGTGTGGACAGTATGGAAGGAACTCTATGCGGATCACTAAAAGTGACGTGTTTGAACATTGATTAACTCGGCCTTATCTTCGGGCAACCGGGGCTAAGAGTTGTTATGTGTACTTTATCTGATTAAGGCTAAACCTGAATGTGACATAGGACCTCATTTCTTCTGGAATGCAGTGTTTAGGGTCGATACCATGACAGTGGCTGTGATGTTATCCCAATTCAATGCCCGAAGTCGGTGGATACAATGTATTAATTGAACAAGTAACTGGAAGACTGACATTGTCAGCAAAAAAATCAGCTCCTACTGCCGGCGACAGGACGTCGGGAGCACTCCGCCGGCAGCGTCGGTACTAAAACAGACTTTTTATTGACTTCGCTGTTTCAGTTCCGCACAGTAAACAGGCATTGCAATACCATCGGACTTGCGAGCACTCTACACCGTTTCTGCTTGGATTCGTGCATTTTTATCACAGTGTGATTTGGCAGCACGTAATGTTCTCGAAAATGTATACAAATGCAATGAAAACGATTTGTTTTCCAGAATATGCAATATATCCAACATAAATCAATTATTTGTGCTCTGAAAACGAATTGACGTGATCTTGAAATTGAGTTTTAGCGACATATTCATATGAAGCATTAAATGAGATTTTGAATATAATAGAATTGTGGGGATAGCTCTGTTGATTAGAGCAGTGGACATGTAATCCAAAGAAGTTCGAATCCTGCTTCCAACGAATGTCACGATCAATATTTTTTCAGTTTATTTTCAAGAATGTATAAAGAAATATATCAGGACCTAAACTTTTACTCATTTTCATATTTTTTACCGAACTGGACTTGACTGGCTGATACTGGTGTTGTATGTGGTGGGCTTTTATGATATTGCCCCAACACAACACTCAGGCACTGGACAAAAATGGGAACGATAACGTAAATGGCTGAAAATGGGTTCACAGGATAAAGACCAACCCTATGAAGCTAAATGTGTCAGTCTGCCTGTTCCAAGTGGTTGCGTTACGCCTTAAATATTAGTTATGGTGACAAAAAATATATATGATAAAATAAATGGATGCAAATGACGAAGCATGAAAGTATCAGTGCATACTTGGTTAGCAATACAAAAACTGAACAAATTTTAGGTTACAGATATATTTTTGGGTATATTTACGTATTTAATTTAAAAATCGACCGGTTATTGTTCCATAATTAATAGGTATCAATGTTTCTAGACAATCCGTATATTAATCAGCAGGTACATACCAACATCTATTTTAAATATCCAATCTAGATAACGCAACCACTTGTCGCAGGCAGACCAACATATTTAGCATCAGAGGGTTGGTCTCTGACATGTAAACCCAAATTCAGCCATTTACCTTATCGTAACCAAAAATGTCGTGACCTCCCGGAATATAAAGACCTTCCTTTCATTGCGCGGCTGCATTGAACTGTATGGGCAAATACGGATAAATATTGTAACTCAATCTTAACGAATCCGGCCACCGGATCAGTCAGAAAATCCGCTAGAAACTTTGCCAGGTGTGCATTTTTTTCTTTGACAATTAAAAACTAGTTTATAACGTAAACATACTTTTTCGTACTAAGCAATTGAATTTCTCCATTAAATATGATATGTATGTATAATCGACCGTAAAGCTGTTGGGATACGACATAGTTAATTTCGGCTCGGTTCAGTTCTGCGACTTACTTGCATTCCTAGGACTACCTCTAAGCGTCTGATGTCAATACGATTTTGGTGACGATGGCAATATGTTTGAATATTCAATCGTTGCAGTCGATGTCTGTGACGCAGGGAAGCGACAAATCAATGTATGTTTAATATTAAACACTGTGTAAGTAGCAAGCATTAAGGGAGAAGAAACTGCAGGAAAATTCCAAATTAAGGATACATCAGGTGTGCTCTCACATTTTCTCACATTTAAAAACATATATTTCTTTATTTTTTTTTCATTCATTACCAACCGTTTGAATAACACGCCTGGTAAGGTTTTTGATCACATTTTACCGGGCTCCGCTCGGGTGAATGCTCAAAAAGGCATTAATTATGTAGATTAATTTAATGTTATTTTATTTATTTGTATTAATAAACTTTACAGTATATTTCAGGACTACTATTTGATATACCTAACCCTTTATTTGTATTAACAAAAACATTGCCCAAAATAACGCTGATAAAACCGAACAATTATGTTGCAAAAACGTAATACTTCATAAATAATGAGATAATCATGTTTGAAACATCTACGGCTTTTCAAGCGGCGGAAGGAGACATTATCTGACGTGTCGAGATGAAAAGCCGTACATTTTTCAAAAATGTTTCCACGACCGCGGTAATCTTTTAACCCTTTTTAAATCTTTTAAAGGTAACCGCGCAGGCTGGCACACCTTCCATTTCCATGGGTCAAGTCAGTTCACACCAACACAAACATCTCAAAACGTCTGCGACTATGTTTGCATGGGGCATGTACGTTGAAATTGGCTTAGTAATTCTAGAAAATTGGAGACAGCGGATCCCATAGTAAGCGCGCTAGATGCACATCTCCTCCCTTCTCTGATCTGACTATGCAACAATGTAAGACTACCGAGGATGCAGATTTCCCCGGGTCCCATTATTCAAGTAATCTCGTAGTCTCCGAGCTCCTGAGACCTTGGCGGTCTAGACAAGCCTCACCGCTAAGTCTATCTGTATTAGTATGCTGCTTGTAAGGGATATATTGGGCCTATTCATGTGTGGAAGGACTTAAGGATGAGTTCCAACATAACGGAACCAAGAGTTGCGCCAGTTAATTGCTTATTTAGGGGTTAATTATTATAATTTATTATGCAGGGGAGCGGCTCGTAGCCTAGTGGCGCGGTCACTTACCTAGCATACCAGAGGTCTGGGTTCAAATCCTCGCCCGTTCGTGCACCACTTTATTTCTCTTTTTGAGTTCAATAATTGCATTTCATCAAGAATGGGACCTGCTCCATGTTTCGGAATCTAAGTAAAAGCGTAGGTCCTCTTCCCCTATTAGGTGGTAGGGTTATGCCCGCCCGAATGATACCATCTTTTCCGTCTTTTCCATCCAGTTCAATGCAGCCGTAAGCATAAAGGGAATGTCCTGGCATCGCACCTATTAGTCATCTAGGTTTGGATACATATAAAAGAGCCATTCCGGGATATTCGAATTAAGATGGACGGAAAAATGTCAAATTTATAAAGTCAATTCGTCAATCTTCCGTTGAATTCGTCAGTCTAACTAAGATTAGCTCTATTACCTCTTAAGTTTGGAAACATACTCATGTTTTAATTGTAATCACCCACATGTCCATCGCTTGGTTAGAAATACATAGTTACCTTTATCCCACATACTTAAATCTATTGATTAACGTTTCAACTACAAATATTAATTACTATATCTCCAGCTGCCTAGTAGGGCTGAACAATCTCAATTTGTGTTTCACTATTCACTCTAGGGCTGATTTTTCAATCCTCAGATAGTACGTATCGAACTGATAGTACAAATTCACATTTGCCAAAAGACGGATAGGCATTGCTGTAGAATTATATCTTCTATCAGAATTATCTGACTATAATTTCACTAATAAATATAGGGACTTACTATATCGGATATAAGCGGAAGCGTAAATAAATCCGTCGAATAGCTATCTAGATGTTTATTAGACTATTGAAATATCAGGCCCTAGTAAAATAGAATCACACGTCTCGTATAGACTTATATAATGGAATAAAAATGTATGCATACATATTTATAACATTCTTTGGTTCAAAATTATATTTACGGGATGAAAATTGTGTGAAAATAGATAACTTCAGACACAACGTCATTATATGACAACAGATAGCAACGTTGTCACTCTATACTGAGATGAATATAAAACATTTGGACTTAAAAAAATAATGTATTTTCTCCTCCTAAGCCACCACCCCTAACGCATGCATGAACTCATTAACGACCAGTATCCGCATGGTCGATTGACCTAAGCTCGCTTCACCTGTGGTAATCTCAACTGCCAGTCTCCCGTCCTCTGCACCTGGCATCCCAGCGGTGTTATTCTGTCGCTAAAGGACACACATACATATTCCATAGGATAGATCACACACGGTTAAGGCGCTAGGACTAGCCATCTACTCGCGCCACACAAATGCACTTTTTAACAAATGTAATAATATGTAGTGAAACGCTTCAGCAAATCCAAATAGAACTCCAGACTGATAATGGATTGTTAATATTTTTTGATTCCATCATTTATTTAAATAATAATAAAAATAAAAAAGTTGATTTTTCTCATTAGAAATCTGAAAGTAATTCGATTTCTAGATATAAGCAAAAACAGCATAAATGCATAAACAAAAAAATCCATTTGCTTTTAGATTTCTACATTTAGTCAAAAAAGTTCGGAAATGGACACCGTTTGCGCAAAGTATTTTGTATAGAAAAAGGAAACATACATTAACGAAAATAGGTTGATTCCTAGACAAGGAATCATATATTGTAAGAATGACACTTATAATCGTCAGACTTAGTTAGTTAACTTGGGGTGCCTCGTCTAACTTTGCGATTTGGCTAGTACCAGGGCCTTAACGGTTCATATACGGTTAACAGGCTTATCGTCCAACCGTTCACCAGTTTTTCCTCAGAAAATGCGCATAAAATTTTATTGACCGGCTAAAAAATAACACCCCCCCCCCCCCCCTCTTACATCTTGAATGTTGATATCATCAAAATGTATCGGGGGACAAAATATTTGTAAATTATTCGTTACCTCCGAATCTGCACCTAGGAATACCTAATAAATTTTTCATTTATCGTAATTTATGCAAATTATTGGCCGTTTTGTATAAAGGCAGTTTTGTATGAACGTTACGACCCCTCATGTTAATCAAGGTACCCGACTTTGGGCCAGTGATTTTATTTTTAAATCATGCATGCACTGAAAAACAATGATGTATTGCAATGCAAATGTGCATACACAATAACACATGACATAAGACATATAAGGAATTAGATATATATGCATAGTCGACGTGAAGCAAGGACACATTAATTATAGAAAGAGCCCATTAAAAATCACTACTTTATGTAAGCGTTAAATCAATGTTTGTAGGTATAATCTTAAACACTGTGTTAGTAGGAGCCATTCATTACGGGAAGAGGGACTGTAGGAGAATTCCAAATTATGGGTATACAGCCGGTGGCGAAATTGGTAGACGCAATACCCGCGAATGGTATGTTGGTTCCGGGTAAGCCTTTCAGTATATTCATTTAGTAGTTCTTTATAATTTATTTAATTAATGCGCCCTTGCTTCACGGTCGCGGTGCTACATATACATCACATTCCTTGAAAAAAGCGACGTAAACGCTTAAGTACGAAAAAGTACAGTTACCTAGCAATATAAGCCTGGTTTTCACCAAGTGCTGGTTTATTTTAATCGACACTTAAAGGGCCTTTATTTGTATTTGTATTTTATTCATCATCCATAGACAGCTTGCTGCACTCGGAATGTTCACATTTCCACATTTAATATCGTTGAATATATTACTAAAGCGCTGCTTATCTTGGTCTCGTATTGACTGCAAGGTGTTAAGAAATGCCCTTAATACGTGGCGATTAAGCTAATCAGCAGTATGTGAAAAAGGCCTTAAGTCTTTCACACATTAAATGGTAAGTTTCTGTTAATGCCGTCTAAAACCTTCACAGGCCTTAGAAAAGATTACCCTAAAACCCTCGGGTCAGCTCGGTTAAACTCAGTGAGATCTGAGATTAAAGAATCTGTATTGTCTGCTCACTTCTCCCAACTCCGTCACCCGAACAGCAGGTCTATTCCTAAAATTCAGTAATCAGGAATCCGGAATCCTGAGTCTCTCGTACAGGTTTTCAAAGCGAGTTTCTTGTCGAAAATATTCCGAAGCATAATTTTTCCGTAGAAAAACTCGCTTTGAAAGCGCTATAAAAGCGGTTTTCTAGAATCAGGATTCCTGATTCCTGATTACTGAATGCCAGGAATAGACCTGCTGGGCCTGAATGTCCTATTTCGCGTTTCATGCGCTCGCGAACGGTCTCTTAGTTTCTTGATTACGGCAATAAATCCTCTTTGGATACCGTTAAAAGTTGTGTTTTTATTGTTGAGCGACATCTACCTCGATTGGTTTGTTAGTTACCATAATGTAAGCTAGTTAAAAGCGAAGGTTAAATTGTTTTGATTTCATGGAGTAATACATTGAATAACGCATAGGTCAATCGATTGCAGTTCCGTTTCTTACTATTATTTTCTTGCATATGTGTTTTTTATTTGAATAAAAAAATATCAAATTAAAAAATGTTTTTTTTTATTTAAACTTACTGACGAGAGGTCTAATAAAGCTGATCCTAATTTTACGCAAACTATTACGATTACATAACAAACAAAACATCCGAAAGAAGACTCATTCACAAAAATTTTGAAGTAAATTATCCGTATTTAGTTGCTCTTGTTTAAAACACAGGATCCAAGCTGAGTTTTTTACTTACTGCATTCTAGCAAAATGAAATGCATTGTAGGTATGTTGATAGCCAAAAAAACAAGCTTACATTGGTCGCATAAATCAGCCAATATGCACTTTTCTCAATATGGCTGCACCTGATTTCCAACACGACCTTATAAAAACCCGACAGCGTAAAAAATTGTAACTTAAAATTGACTTAGTAAACGAACTGAAAAGATAGAAACAAGTTGAAAAATTAAATATTTGTTGTGTTTGAATGATCATGGTTGACAGTGTTTACAAACGCAGTCGGAGGCATCAAATAGCCCCAGTACGTTCCATAGTAAATGACTAGCGATTTTATGGATTATTTCGGTGAAGCAAGAAAATACGTGGTGGGGGAAGTTTCAATATCCTATCTTTCATTTTTATGTCTATAGTGAGGTTTTTTTTTCTCGTTCTTGGTGTCACCGATCATCATGAAATTTACATAGGTACACTTTCAATGAATTTAATAACAAAAAAATAATATAAATCATAGTTAAACTATTTGATGCACAATATGAATTATATAATGATATATTATATATTTCCCAATACATTCCATTATTAATGACTAGCGATTTTCTTAGTGATATGGGTATAGCAAAAATAAACTTATTGAGACAAATTATAATCTCCTAACTGTCATATAATAAATACGAAAGTAAGTTTGTCTGTTTCGCGAACTCAACCGACCATCGTGAAATTTGCATGGGCACACCATTGAAAATATAAATCGTAGTTAATGTATCTTATGCCTCCGACTGCGTTTGTAAACACTGTCAACCATGATCATTCAAACACAACAAATATTTAATTTTTCAACTTGTTTCTATCTTTTCAGTTCGTTTACTAAGTCAATTTTAAGTTACAATTTTTTACGCTGTCGGGTTTTTTATATTTTTAAATAATTTGTTTTATTTTAATTATTTTTAGTTTTCGTAGAGCATGCATTTATCATTTAAATATCTGCACGTTAATAAATTCCAACGAAAGTAAGGTTAGGTATTATTATGGAACCTGACATGGATGGCTAATGTGACACAACTACCGTCATGATATAAGCCTAATTCAACAAATTCCAAAAGGAATTAGGTGACAGGTCAGGACCTTCCTTTACACAGAATCACGGCTGCACACGGATATCATGGGTGGAAAATACAGACAATGATCTATTGCCACTTCGTCCATAGTTTTTCCTAATGCGGTGATACCAACCCAGGCGGGATTAACCCTGTCACCTAGTAGGGTAAGGTGACCTACAGTTTTACATGGGTTCCGAACCATGAACAACTCGCAAGATAAAGTGGTGTATAACAGATGCGAGGATTTGAGCCCATAACCTCTTGCATGAAAGGCAATATTTTAGTCCCTACACTACGAGGTGTAACAAATAGAGTTTTTTGATTGATATTAAAACAAAACTACATTTTCTAAAAGTTTATTCATGTTATCTTTAAGGCTTTAATGAAGTCATCAGTTCATAAAATGATATTCCCTCATTCAACGAATTTTGATCATATGCCGATATATACAAGGTTTTAGTGGAGGTATGGTCCAAACGTTAACGTATTCCTTGGCATATTTGAAACAAAAAGGATATACATTTTATTTGTAGGTATTTAAAATGTATGGGGAAAATCTTTTTCAAGTCGTACAACCAGATATCTTCTACCTTTTTAGCTCCAAATATGCCGAGGAATACGTGGTTAGCTTTTGGACCATATCTCCGTTAACACCCTATATATGGTTTTTTTAGAATCTCCCCTCTCATCATCGTTGATTACAGTTACACTAAATTTATAAGCGAACAGTTCGACACTCAAATCCTGTGGTTATATACAGGGTCCGTCACTCGAAGTGTTACGAATTGAAAATGATGTTATTTAGTTAATTGAAGTACGGTTCGTTAAAAATTATATCACAATAAAACATTTAATTTTAAGACAATAATTGTTATTGTTCGATATAGCCTCCTTCGATCCATAGATAAGAGCTTTCTGAGACGATTCTGAGTGTTGTTGGAACGTCCAGCGTTTCGTACTGCATTGTTTACACGTGCACATGGTATGAGCGCCTCATTTAACACCTTTTGCACACACTTGCTGGTTGACTTTGACGCCCTTCTCGATAAACACGAGTGAATAGCGACCATTTGCGGTCACTACAGCCGAGACCATAACAGAAGCGGGCGCTTGCTTACGAACGGGAACTCCATCGTCTAAATTCTCGTTGGATTTGCCCTGTAGCCAAACACGAAAATGTTGTTTGTTTATATACTGTTAGACAGTAAACATTTTTTCATCAGAAAAAACAATGTTTTCCAGATCGCCTTTCATTGCTTGAGCTCTTTGTAGTCGAACTGCCTTCTGCGCTGAACACATACACAAGCTGAATGCTGTAATTTTTGTATCTTGTTGGTAGGGCTTCAGTTGCATTTCTTTTTGTTTCAGTATGCGCCGATTACTTGAGTCGTGTATTGTCTGACTTTTCGCAAATTTTGCAGAACACTGGTGAAGATTTCCTTGAATTCGAGCCTTTACCTTTCGAACCATATCATGTGATACTGCTATTTTCGGATGACCGCCTCTATGCCGTTTAGCAATGCTAGGTTATAACGCTTAATGGTTCGATGACTAACATTTTGTTCACATGTAAATGTCGGAGCTCCCGAACGATGACTGGTTGTGATTTTCCGGTCAAATACAAAACGATCACAATGTTAGGTTTAATATCCATTGCGAAAATGTATTATACAATTCAAATTTGTTCCCGCTCTTTTCGCCCACTTAAAAACAATGAAACAAATTGACGTTTCACCAAAATTTGGCGCGCTGTCATTATTATTTTGAAAATAGAAGTAACAGTTCAAGTGACGGACCCAGTAGTAATCGCTTTGATCACAGGATTTCATCCATGTATAAACTAACTGCTAGTTAAAATTCAATAATCTCCATAATAGCCATGATTATAATATTTATATCCACTACTTCATAAGACTGGAAGTTGTCTCTTGACTGACAGCTTTGAATGTGAGTCAAAAACATTGTTAAAGCCATTTTTATTTAATTATTGAGCTAGTTAAGTTCCAGTTTCACAGTTTAGAACTTTAACTGGATGCGGCGAAAGAGACCTGGATTCATCGTTTGCAAATATATGTGGGCCCGAGATCCACAATCGCCCGATCGAATGTGTTACCTTTGAGCTTATAAACTGTTACATCCCAACTGAGCGTTTATTGTTTTTCTTGCCTCCAAAGCCCATCCAAATATAACGTTTATGATTTAATCCGTACATGAACTCCTGGTTTATTATTTTGAATAATATAACGTGTTAATAATATGTGATATATGATGATAAACCCAACTTTGGCAAAGCCGTGATTTTCCTTCCCACTGCTCCCAAGGACGCACGGTTAAAGATCAGCGATATTATGATGACGATCATATTTTATGTACCCTATGTAACATAGGTCCTCATCAGAGGGCTGACGACATCTTCATGAAAAGTTTTCCTATCTTTGGTAAAGCTTTTAGATATTATCAGATTGATACCGATTTTGGGCACCACAGTATCTCGGCACTGTAGGGTCGCCCTCTTGTGGAACAAGCGGACCTTCCCCAGTGTGACACCCATTGACAAAGGAAGTATGGATTTATGAGCTGTGCAGGTGCAGAATGCTGATAGTAAAGCAATGATGGTGATATCGGTCTATGCGGCGACCGAGAATGTCGAAAATCTATCTGACTATCGCCCGGATCCACCACTTCCAGTTATAGTCATCCCAAAGTTATCTTTCGGTTACACCATATAAATATGCATTGTAACCGAAGCTACATTCCATATAGCTGGAGGTAGTGAAAAGAGGAGTATATGACCTGAGTTGGTGTGACCAGATGCGCTTGCGTAAACAAAAATCATTTGAATTAATTTTTAACGTTGAATATTTTGATGTTTTTGGAATTTCTTATTGCAAATTACATTTAAACATATAAGTTGCATACCTTTTTGTAAACTATTTAAAAAACCCTTTAGTTTGATACCCCACTCGATAGGTTTCAAGAAAAAAAATATTTGAAAACACATAATTTGGCGCCAAAAATCAGCCATGATTTTTTTTATGATTTTGATATACCCAGTGTCACTCTCACAATTAAGACGAATGTAACGACACCTCTCAAGCTAAAATCCATCAAGCCGTTTAGGCTGCAGGGGGCGACAAAGAAATATACATACATACATACATATATACATACATACATACACTCGAAAAACATAACCCTCCTTCTTTCGCAGTCGGGTAAAAAGTACAGAGATGGGAAACAACGCTGCGGGTTCATATCGATAGAAATTCATTTTTCAAGTGTATTGTCGCATTCGGTATAACATAACGTTTCTACATTAAATTGTTGTGCTTGTATGTCTATATAACATACACATGTATTGCGATATATAGTGCGTAAACATGCAAGGGCTGGAGTTTTGATATTGTAAAGTAACTTGCCAGTTGGCCGATAACACGTCCTTTGACAGTTAGCATGGTACGAAATGCAACTAAATGTCAGATTCATCACCACTATGGCTTGACTTACCATGGTAAGCCCCCTGCTCTAGTACATGAGGAATGTCCTTTATCTCGGACAAACTTAAAATGTTCCTGCATTGAGGCCTTTTATTTCCGGTGCGTTTGTGAGTTTTCCTTAAATCAAACCAAAAGCTTCGAATGTTTTTACCTTTCCGATGCATCAAAAGTGCATCGTTACTCCGGCACGTAGGAGCACTTAAGTGCGATCGGCGGCGGCGCATGCATTAGTGATGCATTTTGGCACAATCTCGGCAAACTTGTGCGCCTCAAAACGTGGAAAAAACACGAGGGGCTGCCTTTGCCAAACTGCACGGTGCGCGCGCCCACAGAACAATGCATAATGGAATCGCACTCGGCAATATTAATTCCGAGATTTTTCCCTCTATGCATGATAGATTTTATTTTTTCTCGTTGATTCATTTAGAGGTACCTTTTTGAAAAACCGGCCAAGTGCGAGTCGGACTCGCACACGAAGGGTTCCGTACTATCGACAACAAAAAAACACGTTTTTTGTATGTATACCCTTTAATTATTATTTTTTATTTTACTATTTTTTTGTTATAGCGGCAAAATAAATAAACACTCTGTGAAAATTTCAGCTGCCTACCTATTACGGTTTGTGAGATAGAGCCCTGTGACAGACAGACGGACGGACGGACGGACGGACGGACGGACGGACGGACGGACGGACGGACGGACGGACAGCGGAGGCTTAGTAATAGGGTTCCGTTTTCACCCTTTGGGTACGGAACCCTAAAAATAATTACAAAAAAATACATCGGGTAATCTTTACATAATACATTTATTTTCTTCGAAGTGATTCATTAAGGGGTACTTTTTCTTTGAAATTTATAATAAAAAAATATATCGAGTAATCTTTATTATCATACAAAAATACCACTGTCCTCAACTTTTGTTTTTTAATTATAACATTCAAGATTACTCGCCTCATTTGCCAAATACCGCTCGAAATTCTTGAATAAGTCATCGAAAATTGGACCTTCAGAATGGACCATGTGAGTGGAGTTACGTTTTAAAGAAATATTCTTTAAATTAACAGATTGGTTCTTTTGTATGATAATAAAGATATCACGATATTTATGAATTTAATTTTTTTAAATAGTACCTTAAAATTAGTCAGCTATTATGAACAAACGGGACTTTAGCTATATTAAAGCCGGCTAAGTTGAACTATACCTATTCTTTGATATTTATTATGATCCTTGCTTAATCTAATATGAAATAGTCTCTTCTTGTTTCATGTGAAATGTTTACAGAACATACCATAGCTTTTTCTAAATACCTACACACAAAATGCACGGGAGGGGACAATTATTTTAAGTCGTACAACAATGTGTTATGTATCTTTTTTGCTCCAAATATGCCTAGCAATGCGTAGTAAACGTTTTGACCATACTCTGTTAACGTTATGTTTTCATCCCCATTCACACTGAACGTGCTACAGCCCACATTCCTCCTGTAAGAACCCATAAGTCCTATAGATTCTTATTCTATGTTTATGGATACTAAACCGTGGAACGTCTTAGTCAAGGGCCTGGCGCACGTCATATTTCGACCAATGCGATGGTACTAACCTGGGCAGGCTTACCCTTAGAGGAAGGGGACCTACAGTTTTCCTTAGATCCCAACAATGGAAATGCACTTATCAAATTTAGAAAGAGATAGAAGGTGGTGCATTAACGGAGCGGGAACTTGGACCCAAATATCTAACCTAAGATGGAAGGCCAGTCCACCCGCCACTAAGCTACAATCCGATCCAATACAAACGATTAGGACACATAAACAATGTTTCTTACTTTTAAGAACGGTTCGTAAGCTATGTTTCCCATACAAACGTAATTTACTAATCATTTTAAAAACACTGGTCCGATTTGCTTGATATTTGTTATGTAATATTCTAAAATTAATTTCTGTGTCTGCACGTTTTTGTAAATCTTTATACAAATTTTCTTTTCTCTGTTGTGTGACATAGGATACATTTTTCGAATAAAAATACACGTATAAACATAGATATTTGTTGCCTGATTTTAAGTCCCAAATATCAAGAAAGTTGGAACAGTGGTTTTCAAATGATTAGTAAACTACGTTTGTATGGGGAGCGTAATTTTCTGATGCTCACGGGCCCACCTTAAATGCCAAAGCCCACGTGTCTACTCCGTATTTTGTTCAGTCCGTGGTGGCTGGTCGTAGTAAGTGCGGTAAATTTGACTACCCTAAAAGGGTTTCTAATTGAGTTCGGGACATCCAATGTTTTCAGTTTTATTGCTTTAAAATTAACGCTTTAAAAATACGCAGTCCTTTGAATAGCTTGAAAACTGTACGATTTTGTGATGGCTTTTAAGGTAATATGATCAAGATATCATTGAAATCGTCAGAGTAGGCCGTTGGGCAGTTAAACATGTTAGAAGAGTATAGATACAGCGCCCTGAGTCCGACCTGTCACCTAAATTGGCGTTTACGCCAACCGATTGACTTGCGTTTTCAAATGTTGACATTGCCGGTTACGCCGACTCCGCGTTTTCATGCCAATCGGTAGTCCGAGTTTGTTTTTGACAAGTAAAAAAGTTTTATGTGTTTACGTAACATCAAAGTCCCATAAACGACAATTTAGGTGAGCGCTCATATTACCCATACTGATTATATTACGAGAAGAAAGGAATAGGATCTACTTGATATATTTTTAAGGCGGAAACAGTACTCGAAACGTGATCAATCGTCGATTTATCGAAAATTCTAACGTCTTACTCAGATCTTAAGACGAAAAATCCAGCTTTACATGTATTGTTTGTCAGTATTCCAAAAAGGTAGATAAACACTCATTGTTTTGATATGAAACTAATGTAAAAGTATAGACTTTAATATTCTTTACAATCCTAACTTCACTGTTTTTGTATTCATGTTTCTGCAGCGCAGAAAGTAACAAAAACACTTATTTGGCTTTTGCCACGCAACTGCGATTCTTACATAATATGGCAAACTTGTTTTCGGCTAAAATGCCGGAACCCACACAGTATAAACGACCAACACTCATAAAACCGCTATACCTTTGTATCATACACGCCTGGTAGTATGTGCGCAGCACAGAACAGAAAAGAAACGAGAAGTGGCATGTGGGCGATATCGCAACTCAGCGCGCCGTATGGGCATAAAATCGTATGGAAAGCTGACCGCGCGTCGTATACCACACAGTCGAAATGAATACCACGAATATACTAGTACGAGAGCGGACCGTCGTCAACCCTACGTCATCGAGTAACACCATGGGACCCATTTGTGGTTGTGCGGATTAGAATAGGCTTCCTAAAAATACTAGGTTGCCTGACCCAAACCTGGAACGTTTTGTGCAGTAGGTAATATTAAATCACTTTTTTGGTAGAATTTAACGTCATCGAGTAACAACATGAGACCTAGCACAATCGGTAAAGGTCATCAAGAAAAGCTAAAAAAAAGTAGGTTGGCTCGTCCTACCCTGGCACGTTCTGAGGTTGGCCGGTTTTAAAATGTCAAAAAATAAAAAAAAATACGTCATCGAGTAACAAGATGACAATACCACCATTCGATAGTCCTATGAACATACTTCATAAAAAAATTAGGTTGGCTGCCCTCAGCCTGGCACGTTTCCTCCGCGGCCATGTTGAACGTCGGATGCGCCCAGTTCTTATATTCATCCATTGTTAAATTAATATAATATAACAGTTTTGTGATATGTCTATCTATAAACAGGGATGTTTTTATTGATCAGAACTCATCTTGAATAGGTTAAAAAAAACCAAAATGAAATATTTGTGATATAGGTATTGATTGATTACGTGATATTAGGGCATTGTCGTATCTAATTATTAACTAAGTTTAACTCAAGTTAACTTTAGGTTATGATGCACATAGTTCCGCATACTTGAAGAGTAAAAACCGGAAGTTTCATATACATATGCTTTCGGAATCTACCGTATGGATCATTCAACGTAGGGAATCGCAACTCCAGTCAGCCCATGCCTACGGCATTAGAGGCGCACGCTTTAAATTCTGCCACGGGCCTCGTTATTACAAAATTTTAATCAGATTGTATGTAAAAATAACGTAATGAAGATTTTTTAATAGTCATAATAAAATAAATCGCCACAAAACTTAAACCCATAAGTGAAGTATCTCAAAGTTACTATTCTTTAATTCACATGAATTTAGGGTAAATATTCTAGAGTATATTTCCATTCTTTAAACATTTCAATGTATATGTTTTCTATAAATATATACGCAACGTTGCTGAGTCTATACAAAAGTACATGTCCACATCGTCACTCACATATTAAGGAAGTTTAGTAAGCTTTGGCGTCACTCTCTTTTCTTTATTTACGTATCTCTTTTATTATATCGTAACAAAGTTGCAATGTATCCAAACCGAAGCGGAATTTTAAATTAACAGCTCTTAAGTCGTAGGTATAGTTTAAATAATACCTGAAAAGCTCTGTAAAAATATTTATGTATTAGTTATAGAAAACATATACATTTATATGTTTAAAGGATGGAAATAACCATGAATATTTAACCTAAAGTCCTGTGAATAAAAGAATAGTAACTTTGTGGCGATTTATTTTATTACGACTATTAAAATTCTTCATTACATTAGGTTTACATTCAATCAAATTTGAATTATGTAATGAGGAGCTTCGTCGCCGAATGTAAAGCCTCTAATCTCGTAGGAATGGGCTGACAGGGGTTGAAGAAACGACCTTAAAGCGGTGCACACTCCAGTGGCAACAAGAAAACATTTTAAAACCTGTGTACGATTTAGTCCTTCTGATGAGATGATCTTACAGCAAAAAAAAACGACATAATATTAAACCTTTAAATGCTACCACCTACAAAAAAATAAGAGTACAATGGTTTGAGAACAGTCAGTCAATCCGTCAGCGTGTTTACGACCACTGCGGGACATACGCCTCTCCAATCCTTCTCCAGTCCTACCGGCCCTCAGCGGTACGGACCCACTGCTTTCCCCGACGCACTTGATGCCGTCTTTCCACCTGGTGGGTGGTTTTCCCACACTCCGTTTGCCTGTCCACGGCCGCCCGTGTAGGACACGGTTACTCTAACGGTCGTCATCTCGTCGGCTGACGTGACCAGCCCACTCATAACTGGGAGGACGCACTGGTCATATGTTCGGGTCTTTAAATTTTGCGAAAGGTCAGACCTCAGAGCGAATTTAAGCTTTCCGAAGGCAGCCCAACCCAGTTGAATCCGTCGCTTAACCTCCAAAGACAGTCTTTGTATACCAAGCCGCAGGATTTGACCGAGATAACAATTTGTCCTCCCGTCATACCCTCAGTCGCCATGACCTTGATTTTATCCCGGTTCATCTTCAGACCTACCTATCTTTCTACTACTTATCTTTATAAAGGTCTTCCAGCATTGTTTGAAGCTGAACTCGGGAATTTGACAGAAGAACAATGTGATCGGCGAAGCGAAGATGACTGAGGAAAATATTAATTAACGTTGATACCCATGTTGTCCCATTCAAGCGTCTTGAACACATATTCCGATGCGCTTGTGAACAGCTTGGGTGAGATCACATCCCCCTGCCTAACGCCTTTAGCAAGAGGGATGGGTTGGGTATTTTAATGAAGCCTCACAGTCATCGTCGCGGACCGATACAGATTTCGGAGTACCTCGATGTAGCGGTGGTCGATTCTACACCTCAGGAGGGAGTTTTCGACAGCCCATTTTTCAGCTAGCTGGATCACATTTTTATTTCTCGTCGAATATCCGTGTTTAAAATTATTATATGATTCCGGATAATTTCTCACATAAAAAATAGTTCTTTGTACGTACACATCATACATAGTATGCAATTTTAGGTTTTTAAACAAAGGCGTGCAAACAAGTGCGTCCCATTTAGAGTGTGTAATTATCCGAATTGCTTTCTTTTGTAGTCTAAATACTGAAACCGCTTCCAGTGAAGAACCCCAGAACTCAATGCCATAGGTCATGACAGAGTATAAATAACCGAAGTATCTTTACACTCTTCAGGGTATCCAAGTCACAGCATTTAGACAGGGTTCTGAGGAAATAACAAGCTTTTGTTAATTTATCACAAACATGTTGAATGTGTTTGTCCCATCGTAACTTTTGATCCAACGTGAAGCCTAAGAATATAGTAGATGTTGCAAACGTTATGACTTCACCGTTATATTCGATAAACATCTCATCATTCACTTCATGTTTAATATTTTTCATCTTAAAATGTACACAGTGTGTTTTAGCACTATTTAACATTAACCCATTTGCTGCGAACCATTTACCCAACTCCTCAATTATTTTTGTTGTTTTTGTAAGGGGTGTTTCAATACTTTTATCAGTAACAATTACATTTGCGTCGTCAGCGTAAATTACTATGGTTTTCGCGAGAAGTACTAGCATAGCGTCTTTTGCAATGTCATTAATAAAAATAATAAACAGCAATGGTGCCATGATTGAACCTTGAGGTACTCCGTAATCGGTTTCAAATAATCGTGATACAGAGTTATCGATAATTCCATTTGGTCTGTTTTTATATCTTATATTTACGTTACTTTCTCACCCACATTTTCTAACCCAAGCTCTTCACAAACGCATCGGACTATGTGTTCAAGACGCTTGAATGGGAAAACATGTGTATCAACGTTAGTGAATATATTCCTCAATCATCTTCGCTACGCCGATCACATTGTTCTTCTGTAAAATTCCCGAGTTCAGCTTTAAACCATGCTGGAAGACCTTTATAAAGCATCGATAAAGGTAGGTCTGAAGATGAACCGGGATAAAACCATGGTCATGGCGACTGAGGGTATGACGGGAGGACAAATCGTTATCGACGTAGAAGTGATCGAACAGGTTGAAGAGTGCGTATATCTCGGTCAAATCCTGCGGCTTCGTATACAAGGACTGTCTTTGGAGGTTGAGCGACGGATTCAACTGGGTTGGGCTGCCTTCGGAAAGCTTAAATTCGCTGTAAGGTCTGACCTTCCGTAGAAATTTAAAGACCCGAACATATGACCAGTGCGTCCTCCCGGTTATGACATGACGTACGGGTGTGAAACGTGAACTCTGACGGTCGCCGTTGTCCAAAGGTTAAAAGTTGCCCAGCGAGCAATGGAGCGAGCCATGCTGGGAATATCGCTACGGGATATGGTACGTAAAGAGGCAATCCGCCGACGTACCAAAGTAGTCGATATTGGACACCGCGTGGCTAAGCTCAAATAGCAGTGGGCTGGTCACGTCAGCCGAAGAGACGACAACCGTTGGAGTTACCGTGTCCTACACTGGCGGCCGTGAACAGGCAAACGGAGTGTGGGAAGACCACTCGCCAGGTGGGAAGATGAGACAAGTGCGCCGGCGGAAAGCCGTGTTTCCGTACCGCTGAGGGCCGGGAGGACTGGAGAAGGATTGGAGAGGCGTATGTCCAGCAGTGGATGCAAACACGCTGACTGACTGACCGACATTGCGAAAATTGTACCCATGTTCTCGAAGCACAGGGTCCATTTCGGTGAAGATATGGTCTTTGTCACACAACCGCTGTGCTCTGAGTCTCAATGCTCTTGCGACCGATTCCAAATGCACCCACACAAATGCACCAAAATGAGCATGATGCGAAGTAGCTTGTAGACAACGATTTGTGTGTGTCGGCTTGCGGTACACTGTGTGGCTTAGGATTCCATCCAATTGTCGAGCAACAAGTACTTCCAAGAACGCCAAAGTGCCTACCTTCTCACAATCTATTGTATATTTTAAATTTGTGTGAACCTAATTAAGATGAGAGATGAAAGCGTCGAGTGATTGGCGACCATGTGACAGATTGAAATCACGTCATCCACGTACCGTACCCAAAACATTGACTTAAGAGGTGAAGTTTGCAATGTGCGTTGTTCCAGCGGTTCCATGAAAAGGTTTGCCACCACTGGTGTCACTGGTGATCCCATTGCTACACCTTCTCGCTGGATGTATTATTGTCCTTGCCACAGAAAGTATGTCGTAGTGAGACAATATGGCAGGAGCTTGACGCACTCAGTGTCGATGTCGTTGCTGATGACTAAGTTTCTGATGATGTCGAGGGACTCTTGGACTGGTACGTGTGTATACAGCGACTCGACGTCAAAGCTCACTAATAGATCCATGCATGCCAACTTCACTGTAGACAACAATTCCACAAAATGGGCCGAATCTTTAACATAGGACGACGTCTTGCCAGACAGGGGTTGAAATATTGAGGCGACATGTTTAGCGAGGAGGTAGGTAGGAGCATTTATCTGGCTGACTATTGGTCTAAGGGGGTTCCCGTCTTTGTGAATTTTAGGAAGACCGTAGAAGCGCTATCACCGCATTTCCGCTACCACCTCGACCCACACCTATGACTTACGACCACGGCGAGCCTAGTTGTCAGTCGTCTGCTGCGTATGAACGTGGCGGACAACCTCCTTGACAACGGGCTGAACGATCAGCTCGATACGTCGGCGAATGTCTCCTCCCGCCGCGTGAAAAGCCATATTAATTTTCAAATATATTTAACGACCACGGTAACCCCAAAAGTATCACAAGTAAGGTTATTTCTTTAGTTATAGCTGAAGATAGATCATTTGCTGTATTTAATACATCACAATTCACATTACGTATTTGGGTCCCCAGTGCATTAAACTCGTTTTACTGTCATTTAAAAGTAGGTTATTTGCTTCACACCATAATTTAAGTGAGTTCATAGCTTGTATAAAGGACTCCCGTAGTTCTGATATACGATTTTTTGAAATTGATGATTTGTCATACGCAAATAAAATCATATCATTATCTGTTGCGATGCAGCTTTTTATTTATAACAACATATAAAACCACGGTCTTAGAACTGAACCCTGCGGTATACCCATAGTGATTGATTCTACATCAGACTTAGTACCGTTTACTTCACAATTTTGTTGTCTATTTAATATATATAATTTACAAATACCTCATTTATTTTCCCTAACACCATAAGTGTTCTAGTTTTCCTGGAAGTATTTTGTGATCTACACAGTCAAAAGCTTTTGATACATCACAGAAAATGCCGTAGGTGCTCATAGATTTAACTAGAGAAGTTAAAATAGATATTAACATCAAGGCAATGGCATCTCCTGTTGACCTACACTTACGAAATCCGAATTGATTATAATTAATAACACTGTGAATGTAAGGACACAGGCCGATAATTTTCAACATCATTATGAGATCCCTTTTTAAGCAATGGTATTACCCTAGTAATTTTTAATAAGTCTGGAAATGTGCCATCTTAAATACAATTCTAAGAGGTTCTATAATACTGCCCCATATGGACTTTAACAGATTAGTAGATATGTTCCATAAACCTTGCGGTCCTTTGGACTTAAGGTCTCTGTTACTTTTTGAATCTCAGAACAGCTAACAGATTCAAAAGTGACAGACTTCTTATTGCGTGGTAAAAATATTTTGAGTTGCTCTAATGCGAGATTTACAATTTATTGGATGTATTTAGTTGTATCTTGCGCGACAGAAGAAAAATATTTGTTGAAATGAATTTTTTTGCAACCATTGCACCCAAACTATCAATATATCACAAATCTTTTATTTTGTTTTTTTTTTTACCTATCCAAGGTGAGTTCAGATCAATAAAAACATCACCGGTTTGTAGATATACATATCACAAAACTGTTATATTATATTAATTTAATAATTTATTCATATAAGAACTGGGCGCATCCGACGTTCAACATGGCCGCGTAGGAAACGTGCCAGGCTGAGGGCAGCCAACCTAATTTTTTTATGAAGTATGTTCATAGGACTATCGAATGGTGGTATTGTCATCTTGTTACTCGATGACGTATTTTTTTTTATTTTTCGACATTTTAAAACCGGCCAACCTCAGAACGTGCCAGGGTAGGACGAGCCAACCTACTTTTTTTTAGCTTTTCTTGATGACCTTTACCAATTGTGCTAGGTCTCATGTTGTTACTCGATGACGTTAAATTCTACCAAAAAAGTGATTTAATATTACCTACTGCACAAAACGTTCCAGGTTTGGGTCAGGCAACCTAGTATTTTTAGGAAGCCTATTCTAATCCGCACAACCACAAATGGGTCCCATGTTGTTACTCGATGACGTAGGGTTGACTACGGTCCGCTCTCGTACTATACTCCCGAACAGTTCCCATCCATACAAACCCTACGTCTGCGACTATGTTTGCTTGTGGCATGTACGTTTAATTTGAGTTGGTAGTTTTATAAAATTGAGGACAGCGGCTAACTCATTCGCGGTCACGGTAGAAAACCGTGCTATTGCGCTTTGGGACCTTCTCTGTTTCAAAGAAAAAGATAAGCTGTATGTCCACAAAGCAGACAATGCGAATAATGTTTTATTTGTTAAGATTTATGAACATTTTAATTACAAAACGACTTATTAAATCACCTACATAAAAAATATAATTTAAAAGTAAATCACGAGCGCTGTAGTCAAAAATCTAACGAAAACCTAATTGATTATAAATCTTCATGAATTTTTTTCATCAGGTCACCGTCAGGTCTCATGACTTATATTTTTGTATTTTTTTTCATTTTATCTTTGAGTAATCCACCTCCAAAGTTATTGTATAAAACGAGCGAAAAATTCTAAATTTCGGACCTTATAACTACAAAACCAAACACAATTTTACAATGCCAACGGTCATCAGACATCTAGTTCGATCAAATAAAGCTGTTTCGAGTATAATTTTGGATCTCTGTCAAGAAATATGCGAATGATCTTATTTCCACGTTTGTATGGGAAGTTGAACGGCAAGGCCCACCTTAATTGCACTAGATGGCACATCTCCTTACTTTTGGATTGTAGGTGCGCAGGTAACCCCACAGTCCCCCGGATTCGAACATTTTAAACAGCGCACATCAATGTAAATGGCTCGCCCGGGACAACCGCAATACCGCTTACCAATAAACGAACTTTCTCCCAATCGAGCCCGGGCCACTCCATCGAAGGTCTGACCCCGATTGTTCTGGCTCGACTCTACGCGATCGAGTGGCTTAGGTTAAACTCCGTAAACTTGTTGCCCCAAATTTTACTTTTGTTATGGTACTGAACTCGTATCATAAAGGTAGGAGATATGCCATTTCTCCATTTTTTTTAACTGCCAACGCAACTTTAACGTATATGCCACACGCGACCAAAGTCGCAGACGTATTGTAGAGTTCGTGTAGGTGGTAGCTGACTTGGCGAATGCATTTCTGAAACACATTTGCACACGTTGACGATATTTGGGCGGTTTGGCTTACGTCGCGCTGCCGGCTTCCTATAGAATTATGCGCACACTTTTTCCATACAGTGGAGTCGCATTGACCCACATGACATTTCTCCTTTCTTTTGTCTGCAGTGGTACTGAACACGGATTGCCACACACCTACTGTCTTGCACACATACTAACACAACGCATTGGTGAATACGATGCCACCAGGACCTTTCTTGAACACGGCTTTGTTGAACTGGGTTGAAAATAGGTTTGATTGCCGCTTCGACCATCTTCCCGCCAATATGATGGTGCCAACCCAGGCGAGCCCCATCCTACCGGTAGGGAAGCGAATACATGGCTTTTATGTTTTTTCGCAACCTGTGAAAAAGTACATACTTCCATAGTAAGTTCATAATGATAATTTAGCATCAGCCTTAAAATTCGTTTAATCGATCCTTTTGTCTAATGACTCCTAACCAAACATTTTGGAAATGTTTTAAAGAACTGCATACGAATGTTTAACGTTGACCGCTTGTTTTGTAGATTTACATTAAACTTCCTCCTAGAATATACACTAAATACATGAAGTCTGTTGTATAAAATACTTTTCATGACAACTTTTGTGCCTTAGATTTTAATTTGTGTATCTATTCAACAAACATAATAAAAAAACATTTTCACATTTCAGGTACCAAGTTGACGGAGCCTATAGGTCATCGAGTCGAAAGCAACGCCCCCCGAATTCTCTCGATTGCTTTTGGCAACTTCCAGTTTGTTCCGGTTTGCACTGGTCTGGTATGTACAGCGGTCCCAGAATACGATTAAGGTGTCCTTAAGAAAGTAGCTCGACATAATACCAAAGTTATTTCTACCTTTTTTCATAACAAAAAAAAATATTCACATTTTTATTTTTATTTATTTTTCTTCCCGCCGATCTGCCAGTTGTTTAAAATAAAATTTTAATTCTTAATTATGAACGCCATAATATATTTCTACAAATAATATATGTTTATGAATAAAGCCATTCTTAATATTTAATATAAAAATATATAATGTAATCATTAAAAAAATTGTATTGAACAAATTGTGTCGTTCTTAAAACTCTTAACTGTTGCAATTTGTTTTACTGCAATGTAGAATTTTATTTCTTGAGACATGTTATAATTATGTGTTTTGTTGTTTTGGAAATTTAATATAATATAGTCTATTGTACCTTTGTTATTGAAATCTACATACGAAAGAAAAGAATGATGAGATGACACGAAAATAATTGGTCACGACAAAAATCAGTAATATTTCAAGAATTTTAAATAAATTCTTCGTAACTGCAAATCTTTATTGATACTGTAATATTTCTTTGCCAATCTGTCAGTTATTTAAGATTAAAATGAAATCATATTTCAATTTAATTATAAACACCTGCGAGAGAAACATTTTCATGGTCCCAACTTCCTTAGATTGTAAGTATTACACTTTTTATATTTGAATGTTTCTATAACGAAACGACTAAAGTGAACATTTATTACATGAAGTTTAAATAAACTGGTAACAAACATAAAATACACTTAATTAAATATAAAAAAAATCAACCATTGGGACTGTTGTCATTGTCCCCAATACTGATGCAGCGTTCCCCCGCTGAATAGCTAAGGAGACGCGTTGCTTAAAAAATGAGGCAGCTCGCCGATCGCCTGTCGATTCTATAAGTAATTTTCCCAAGCGTCTCGCAAAGACCCACGCATCGCTACTCCAAACTCCGTGGGTCTCCACAGCGAAGGCGAGGAACTCAAACTGTTCCTTTAAGGATTTATATTTTGAGTGTTTGAGTGCCTCGGCCTTCCCTGCAGCTGAACCCGCGGAGCAGGAGGAACCGTCCACGTGACTCGCTGCTAACGTGTCGGTGCAGGTAACGTCCCATACTAAGGCCTTCCCTTGCGACCAGGGTCACAGAGTGATGCCATCGGGCCTCTTACCGTCATCTCGAAAGATCCCCATAGGCTCTAAAGTGCTGGGTATCTTGGCGGCCGCAAGTGAACGCTTTAGAAGGTCGTTTATCGATGCATGACGTGATAAACGACCAGCACTCTTGACGCACGAGAGTCCATGGTAACCGGACGTGTCGACCGGCGATCCGCAGGGGCAAGTGTGAGGCTGGCATATCCTGATTCCTCCCCGGAGGCAGAAAGCGATGCGTAGCGTGTCTCGATCTAGAAGGGTTCCTAGATGTGCGGACGGATACGCCTGTAGCCACGCACCGGATTCTACCTGCGAGGCAGCCAGGATACGTGCTTTATTGGTCTTGTCACTATTCAGCAGGAGAGCGCTCTGTTTCAGGACAATTATCGGGTAGTCCCAATGTTTTTGTCCTTTTAAGTTAGCCGGTAATGTTTCACCTGGGCACAAAGCCTGCCAAGCCTCCAAGGCCTCATTCATGTACGCGATCTCGTAGCCACATTGTGACGGAGTAAGAATAATTCCCACGAGATCGGCGCAGCTGTGAACAGAGGACAGGAAGGCTGGCAGGGCTATGTCTGAAACTGATCGTAAGCCGGTGCCACCTGATTTTATAGGGAGCGAAATCTGCTTCCATGATTGATCTCCCGTTGTAATATTAATATTCAAAATTTTATTCAAACTATTTCTTAAATGGTCGTCGAATATTTTACTTTTCACTGGGTATTTCCAAAAAGGACAACATCTTAAAAAATATGTCAATTTAGGTATAAAAAAACAGTTTTTTAGTAAATGAAGAGCCATATGAGCGTTCAGGTGTAATAATCTCTCAGAAAACAAATCTAAAACTTTTTCCTTTTTGTTTATAAATGGAACTAAAGCTGATTCCGTTAGTGGGGCTCCAAGAAGAATAATTGAGTCATCATTTGATATTTTGATGTGCGGTAATAATTCTGACACTATTTCATATATTTCAGATTTTCTGGAATCTTGCACAGAGTTACAGAAAAACATTTCACATTTTACTAAATTTATACTTAAACCTATTTTCGAAAGTTCGGTTGTTAACTTTTTTAAATCTGATAAAACCGTTATTAAATTTCCACCAATAGTTCCATCGTCTAAATACCAAACATTAAAATTAGAGCTGAGATTTTAAGATTGGATCTATTGCCAAACTAAATATGGCTGGTCCTAGCGGATCTCCTTGTTGACATCCTACGGTTGACTGAATTAAGTGACTGTTGTAATAAAGGTTTGAAGCAGTAGAATAACATTGGTTTAAATATTGAAAAATGCTTGGTACTTGTTTCTTCACTTGTTCTAACATCGAATCTCGTTCGACGGAGTTAAAAGCGTTTCGAATGTCAATTTTCATAATTACCTCGGCATCATTTGTACTTTGTGACATAAAGGAGCGTGTAGCGTGAACTGCAGCTTCACATCCACATCTAGTCCCAAAGCCCAACTCTATCGGACGGAGCGTGTCCCCAAGAGCCTCCGATATACTTCGGCATGCTACTTTTGAGCATAACCTACATAGTGTGCATCCGATGGCGATCGGCCGAATTCCGCCATCCTTCTTATTGAGTGCGATAAGGGATGCACCATAAAGATATTTAGTAAATTCCTTGTTTACCTTGCCCGCTAGCATTAAATTGCACAAATTAGTCAACTCTTTTAAAAGGTCATCTCCTACTGTACCGTTAGAATAATTTATAAGATCTTTTAAGTGTTGTGGACCTAAGCCATCAAATCCCGCAGCTGATCCGTTGGGGAAAGACGCAATAGCTTCCTTGACGGAGCTTTCCTTAGTTACTAAGTATTCGTCATCATCATTCGGTGATTCTGGAAAAGATAGGATGCGTGATGGAGTGGGATGTTTCAGCATTAGTGCAGCCAGCGTTTCGTCCGTGTCATCCGCTAATGCATCTTCTGAAGTTAATAATCTCACTGCTCCACGGACGTCGCCGTCAGAAATTTTATCCTCAACTTTCTTGAAAATTGTCGCCTTAGAGTGAACATTGGTCGGAAGTGACGTTTCTTCTAATTGCGAACTGTAATTTTGGAGATTTTGTCTTATTTTCGAGGTGAGTGATTGTTTATTTCTTCCCTTTTTTTTTGATACGTGCAGTACTTTGTAGGAGAATATGAATAATTCCTCCCACGCTTCCGTGGTATTGTCGGAAGCACATTTCTTGACAACTGCACACAATTTGGATGCCACGGTCGTTCTTGAAGCTCGTGGTATCCTACGGACTACAGGACAGGTAAAACGTAGATATCTGATAGTGTCTTCAAATGTAGCCGGTGTGAAATTTGATGAGGTTGGTTGTGACGAAGGTAAAGCGTTTGCACAAAGTATGGTCGGCCTGTGTTTCTTGGATAGGTGGATGTTGAGGCCCCGGATTCCGTTAAAGGGCCTTCCATCCGCGCAGATAGAGCAATATGAACGATTTTGCGCCGGAACACTGTGACATGCATTATGCATTGCCTAGATCGCCTAGATCACTGTTTTGTTAAAAATAAAATTCTTCACATCATAAATTCTAATATAAATACTAAAGGACTCTACAATAAACAGCTAAAATAAATTAAAATTGATCAAAGTTTTGTAAAATATTTTTTTCAAATTCTGTCACCTGTCAGTTTTATTTTCAGTTTTAGTCAGTTTTGTCAGTTTAAATATAAAATTTGCAAAAATATTATTTTGCGCTCTTCATTGACGCATTCTATTCGCTGTCAAATCACTTTCTAAGAAAGACAAACTCTAATAAAACAAAGAACTCAAAGAATACTTTCATTACTTTTACAATACTTAGGCGGCATATCACCTAGCTGGAACTTCGGTTGTCTTTCGTCTCGAAAGCTACGGGTTCGATATGTGTGGACCTTTTTCTTTTCTTTCATATATATGCCTTTAGACTGAGCGTGCACCAATACTGGTCAGAACCCACGTAAATCTGTTGCCGCTGCTTATAAAGTGGGGTTGAGTCCGCCCGGGGTAGTCCACGTAGTAGACGAAGTACGGTCGAAACGGCAAATACAATCGTTTTTCAATCCGTGATTAAAGAAGAGGAATGTCTGGTGCCTAGTTCATTCGACCAAGTGGCAAGATGGCCTAAAATTGTGATATTATGTTAGTATTTGCAATTTTTTTATGCAACGTAACATGGATGGCTAATACCACACAACTACCATTATTATATTATCCCATTACACCACATTCCCTAAGGAATTGGGTGCTGTGCCAGGAAATTCCCTTTGTGAGCACGGCTACATTGAACTGGATGGAAAACACTGACAATTTTTCATTACCGACCATCTTTTCATCCAATGCGATGGTACCGACACGGGCGAGCTTAAGCCCTACCACCCTAGTAGGGAAAGGTGACATACAGTTTTACATGGGTTCCGAACCATGGAGCAGCTCGCATTCGTGACGAAATGCACTTATCGAACTCAGTATAATACATATAAATTATTTTTTATTTTCTTTCAGATATAGTATACATGTACACAATAGTGTTATTAATTCGTAACTAGTATAGCGTTTATTCCACCCGGGTTAGAAAGATCGCATAGAACGTTTCATTTTCCATGCAAATTCAATGTTTCCATGCAAAATAATGAAGGTCCTGGCATGACACTTGGTTTCCATGTGATCTGCTAGGCTAATATCATTACCAATTAAGTAAAGAAAATGTTGAACAATCCATTTTAAGATCTTCTCAGCGATGTCTATTTAAATTTAAATACACCCGGATTATTTTTTTATTATAAACCGACTCCAATAGGAGTCGGACTAGCACACGAAAAGTTCTGTACCATCGAACAAGATTTAACACAAAACAACACTTTTTTTTGTATAAGAGCCACCTTTTCATTTATTGGTTGTTATAGCGGTAATACATATACACAATCTGTAAAAAAATCAGCTGTCTACCTTTCGGCTCATGAGATACAGCCCGCTGACGGACGGACTTTGGCATCGTTTAGGTATGAAATTCTAAAAACATATCAAGGCAAACCTACAAAGTGATATCAAAGACAATGTGAATATATAATGATTAAACTTAATGGCTAGATATTATGTATATTTACTAAATTGAGTAGACCATTTGATAAATTAATTGCTTCATCTACATAATGTGAGTGTTATTGGGTAATATATTTTAGAATATAGCTTATATGCAATCTCCAATTAAAGCCTCAATAGCCCAGTGGCGCGACACTTCGGCGATCGCTCTCCGAAGTTAAGCAACGCTGGGTCCGGTCTGGTCTTGGATGGGTGACCATTTGACCGTTGAGAGAGGCTGGCCGTGGTTCGGATTCCACGTTAAACTGTAGATCCCCTTCCTTACTTACTAGGTGGTAGGGTTAATCCCGCCCGGGTTGGTACCATCGCATTGAATGAACGATGGTCGAAGCGGCAATGAAAATTGTCCGTGTTTTTATCCAGTTCAATGTAGCCGTGCAATATAAGGAAGGTCCTGGCATGGCACCTAGTTCCCATGTGGTGTGTTGGGCTAATACCATGACAGAAGGTGTGGTATTAGCCATCCATGTCCAGTCACATAAAAAAAATGTGTCCCTAAAAACTAATAGTGTTTTATTACTTAATCCAAGTATTCCTAGCTATTTAAAAACAATCGCTAGATTATTTGAATAATTCCGCCCCAATTATCACTTTGACTAAATTGAATAGATATTCTATTAGTATTTTCTTACCGCTCGCTCGAATCCGAGCTACTCCATGGTTCGGAATCCATGTAAAACTGTAGGTTCCTTCCCCTACTAGGTGGTAGGGTTAAAACCGCCCGGGTTGGTACCATCGCATTGGATGAATAGATGGTCGAAACGGCAATGAAAAATTGTCTGTGTTTTCCATCCAGTTCAATGTAGCCGTGCTCATAAAGGGAAGGTCCTGGCATGGCACCTAATTCCTTCGGGAATGTGGTGTATTGGGCTAATATCATAACGGTAGTTGTGTGGTATTAGCCATCCATGTCAGGTTGCATAAAAAAAACGCTCATTCTCGAGAGATTTTCAAAGTTTTTTATTCCGTCAAGTATGTGGCAACACGATCCTGATATTTTTTGTAGATACTAGCCTTCCTAAAACGCTTCTCTTTGACTTGAACTTTTACATGCATTCTTCGACTTAGATTAGCCAAATACAGCATAGTATCCAAGTTGTCGGTTGTACATTCACGTCAAGAACCGTTTTCCGAAGTTACAGCACTGACTGGTGGTAACCTTCATATAGCTTCCCTTCAGCCAAAATGAGAATTCTTGACAAATTGTTAAATACGCGCCAGAATCACGGCGAAAGTTTTCAGCGGAATTCGATTAGTTCAAGTCAATCAATGAACCCGGACCAGCAGACCGCCGGATAGTGGGACAGTTCCGTCGAATGATAACTTTGTCCTTTATGCCTGGGGCCAACAGGCTCGCGGTCCCACGTTAAGGATAATAGACAAAGTTTGAAGAATTATTGTGTCATTAGTTCTGATAATACGGCCTGTGTGGTGAACGCGTATGTGTACTAAGTGTCAGGCAGTAAGCAGTTACTTGTTAACGAGATGTTTCATTGCCTTATAAATACATATATAAGTATTAATTAGAGTTTCAGCGACATCTACATTTGAAGCATTGTAATCAGATTTTGAAAATAAACTGAAGAAGTATTGGTCGTGACATTCGTCGGAAGCAGGACTTGAACCTGCGACCTTTGGATTCACGACCAATACTTTTTCAGATTATTTTCTAAATCTGATTACAATGCTTTCTAATGTAGATGTCGCTGAAAGTCAAATTAATGAGATAACGGCAATGTCGTATCCATGAAATTCATAAAATTATATAAGTATTTTTTAGTGAAAAATACAGAAATATTTGAAAATACACAATATTTTATTTGTGATATCATAACGTTTGTATTAGGACGGCAACTTAAACTTGGATGTATAATGTATCATGGTAAACTTTGACCAAGCATGAAAACTTTTAGCATTAGATATTAGTAAGTAAAGTATTTTAGTTAATAAGTAGTTAAATTAGTTATCCCATCTGAGTTTCTGTGTTGCTTTTTCTGCGCATAGTTTCATATAATCGAAATGTATCATCGAAAAATAAAAATTTTGCAATCTCAATTTTAGCCATATATTAATAAAATAATTTAATTCCTTTTAACAATCTTCATTGAATAAGTCACAGAGCAAAAAACAAATAATCGCATAATATTAAAAAATGAGAAAAAAAGTAATCAGTTATTTACTTAAGTTCCTAAATGCATTAAAATAATAGTACCAAAACATCAAATAAAAGGGAAGCAGTTTTTTTTAAGTCGAAACAATCGTATTGAAATAAAGAATCTTAAAATATGTTTTGAAGTTAAGACTAACATATTTAAATTGACCTTCAAACTCAAAGATCAAGAGAAGACTTAAATCAAAACAATTCTGAGAAGGGTTTTATCGCAATAATAACGTCAGCTCTCAGGCTAGACTTATCTTTCCTAGAACTACTTACGTATGTCTGCCATTTGGCAGGGTTTCCATCTCGAAATGACTTTGGAAATTAGTTTTATCTCTAGATATTTTAACAATATTAAGTTTCCAACTTGGCTGGAAGTTATTCAAATGAATGGAAATAAAAAATTGAACTTTCGTGCTCTCCGGGCGAAGTTCTAATAGGTTAGCTATGGTATGGTATTTGAGCGGCTCGTAGCCTAGTGGCGCGGGGACTGGCCTAGCGTACCAGAGGTTTGGGTTCAATTCCTCGCGCCGACATGCACCACTCTCTTTCTCTTCTGAGTTCGATAAGTGTATTTCGTCACGAATGCGAGCTTCATGGTTCTGAATCCATGTAAAACTGTAGGTCCCCTTACCCTACATGTTGGTAGGGTTTAAGCCCGCCCGGGTTGGTACCATCGCATTGGATGAAAGGATGGTCGAAGCGGCAATGAAAAATTGTCCGTGTTTTCCATCCAGTTCAATGTAGCCGTGCTCATAAAGGGAGGTCCTGGCATGTCACCTAATTCCTTCGGGAATGTGGTGCAATGGACTAATATCATAACGGTAGCTGTGTGGTATTAGCCATCCACGTCAGGTCGCATAAAAAAAAAACATATTTTCAGGTGTGATTTGTACCGCGTTTTACTCCATAGTGCTTAGAGTATGTTCAATGTTTTTTAAAACTGTATTTTTTTCACTCTTTTTAGTATTTTCCATTCTTAGGAGTGGTAATTTAAAAACAATTATTAAAGGACCACCCCAGAGATATACACTACGAATGAGAAAAAGAAATATTCAAATCGGTTGACAGTTTGCGGAGATATCGAGTAACATACAAACAAAAAAACAATAAATAAAAAACATACAAATGAATTGAGAAACTCCTCCTTTTTTTAAGTCGGCTGAAAAGTGGCTAAGTTTTTACAACAAGTAAGTTTAGGTCGCCACTCCAGTACTTCCTCCCTCGTTCTTTCGTTCTATCGCATATTCAAACATTGGATCAAGAAGTTGATTCCCCGAACCCTTAATTATTGGCCGATTTATGTCCAGCTGCTGTGTTCGAGAGCGGACCACGGATCTCCGAAATTTACATTAGGGCCCAACATCTTAGCAGTGCCGCTACGCCAGTTGTTAGAATTTGCATAAGTTCCCAGTTTGATACTACATAGTTTCAGATGCCGTAGTTTGGATCATCTTTGGATATCAGAGGAAATAGGGATGAAGCGTTAAATACATGTATGTAGGTATAACCTTAAACACTGTGTTAGCAAGAGGCATTGATTACGGGAAGAGAGACCATAGGAGAATTCCAAATTATGGGTATACAGCAGGTGGCGAAATTGGTAGACAACACCCGCGAATGGTATGTTTTGCTGGTTCGGGTCTAGCCTAGCAGTAAATCCATAAAGTAGTAATTTTTACTGGACTCTTTCTTTTGTCAACGAGTACTTGCTTCACGGTCGATTATACATACATACATATTCACTCGTTAGAATAAGCGACGTACCTGCTTAGTACGAGAAAGTATATTTACTTAATGGCATTAACTTACATAAGGGCGTCAGTGAAACCACATTGAATCAGAAATAAAGAAAAATAAAAAAGAAAGATAGATAAATAAAGATAAATTTCAAGCCTAAATATAAAGATAAATATTCGACGCTTGTATTTTTTGATTAAACTGTTTTAATACTGAATATTTATTCATATTTTTATAATTTAAAAAATTAAAGCACTATTCTTTCTTTTCTTTCTTCCTTCACTCAACGCGGAACAGGGAGAAAATTCACAAATTCACAGTCGACATTCCAAAAATGAGAACCCACCGATCCTCTAGATACTTTATGTATACGGTCGGTAAACAATGGAATTAACTCTCTTCCGAAGTAATTCCCCCAAATTACGATCTGGGGTAATATAAAAACAATTACACGTTAAATATACATAACCTATATTAATTTAACAAGTTGCAACAAAAGGTACGCAGCATGTAACTAATATATCTTAGTCGCTGTTTATAAGCCTAGCTTATTAAAGTAAGTGACAGTAACTGGCAAACTACAACTGCATAAGAATCAATATAAAAATAATGTAAAAAACAAATAGTTTGTTCAGAGAAATGAAGACGAAATAACAATTCTTATATGAACATTAAGCAGAACCATATAACAGCGCTTACTAACCGAGGAAAAGCAATTATTATTTATTTTTAGGAACCGATCAAGGTTTCAGAGACAAAGGATTATATCTTCAAACTGGAGCCAAAAAGTTCACCGCACTACTGCGCCTCAAAAGTAGACCTCTCCGGAATTCCTTTTATCCCTGCAGATAGCAGATCACAGGCTGGCGGGAGTGCAGTCGCGCGAAGCCCGAAACTATCCGACCGCTTGGCCGATATTGATCCTTGGATTCCTTGAAAAACATCGTCTGCAAGCATAGAAGGTGAAATAACCGGTATTAGAAGGCTAACGCCTCAGGAGTTCGGCGCAAGATAAACTCGCATCCCTACATCGGATGACATATTCAAGGTGTCTCGAGATGGGCTAAAGAAACTTCAGGAATATAAACTATTCATTATTAGAAGTAAAAAATCAAAAATGAAAAAAGATATTGTGCTGCCAAGACTGATTGAAATCATTTAATTATTTGAAACCCTACACTGACAAAAATGGCAAGCAACTGTTCTCGGTTTTAGGACAGTTAAAATTCAGTCATTTATTGTTAAGTATTTCTTATTACTATTAATGTATTTCGGTAAGTATCTAAAAATGAGCCAAAACAGTTAATATTAAACAGTTATTTTAACCGATTGAACTGTACCGCTTGGTAAAAATAACACGTGTGACAAATCAGATGACTTTACACTAAAAAAAAAACTCAGTGTATATTACTGAAATTCCGATAATAACCACCGTCTTACAACGTTAAAATAGAGCCAACTAAGTAAATCAGTTACTCTAAATATATCTTTTAATTACACTAGTGTCACAACACTATTTGTTGGGGTATCGTTTGATTTTAAAAGACCCACGATACCACCAGGGGTATCGCCAGGGGTATCGTGGGTCCGTACTGTTACTGTGTGCTATAACGGATTTCTCTTACTGTTTCCCTAACTGTGTGAAAACTTTTTCTCGCTTTAGTGTTTTTTTCCATTCTTACTTACGTCTTACGTTCAGTGAAAAGGTAATGTTCAATTTGTTAAAATTACTGCAATTACCTCTTGAAACTGGACAGTTCTACGACAGACTTTTAGTCAGCCTTAATATTCAATCAGTTAGGATGACCGTTTCAAATTTATCTGATCTGTCAAACGTGTTATCTTTACCGAGCGGTACTGTTCAATAGGTTAAAATTACTTTATGACATCAATTTTTTTTAGCTCATTTGTTGATACTTACCGTAATCAGTAATAGTAATGAGAAATACTTCAAAATAAATGACTGAATTTTAACTGTGCTATAACAGAGAGCACTTGCTCATATTTTTTTTAGTGTGCGCACTGCTGGTCTTGGAAAGAGAAGGACTCGGCTCGCCTCGCAGGCTGTAGTGGGTAGTGTACGGTAGAACGAATCTAGAGAGGGGAACGAGGTAACTCCTACAGAGTTACCTCGTTCCCCTAACGAGAGGATTAAACTCAAAAAACTTTTACCAATCAGAAGTGCGTAAGTCATAAACGTGTGCCATCATAAGGCATAGTATTAGTCAGAGGTGGAGAATTTTATCGATCAGGGTTACCACATGCGTTTTGAATATTCCAGCTGCAATGAACACAATAGGAATTTTTGCTTGCGAATCTGCAAGATATCTGAGCCTCTGTTACGAGTTGCAAATCTCTGTTTTAAATAAAAAGACAATCCTCGTGATGAAAAGGATGCAACTCGTCCACAAAGCAAGCAATGCGCACAAAAAAATAATCCAAAACGACTAATAGCTAAAAGTAATTCACGGACGCTGTAGTCAAAAGTTACACAATAACAAATTGATTTTGAATCTTAATGGAACCTAGCATAGGTTTGATGATAAAGAATTTTTCAATTATTTGTTTTATCGTTAAGTAATCGACGACCAAACTTATTGCATGAAACGCGCGAAAATTTCAACTTCCGGACCTTATATTTTAGAAACTATATACAATTTTACAATGCCAATGGTCATCACACATCAAGTTTGAACAAATTAATATGATTTGAGTATAATTATAGATCTCCGGCATGAAATGTGCGCGTGAAATTTCCACGTTTGTATGGGGAGTTGAGCCGGAAGACCCACCTTAATTGCCTGCTCTATTCAATAGTGCAAGCCTGCAGAATCTATGATCTTGGTGATTTTTCAATAAGTGATTTGTGACTCGTAATAGAGGCTCCGTATATGTTCGGAGAAAACATTGCTATCGAAATTAGTTGTGCGCTACGCTTATAAGTACCGTTTCTCTTCTCCAATTCCCCGAATGGCATCGTTCTCTGACGAAACTACACCATTTGGTCCAAGTTGGCGAGAAAGTTTCCGTTAAAAGGTGGCGCCGCCGGCGGGCAGTTTAGATTAGAAAAGTTTGGCGGTCGCGCCGCTAGAGGGCGCTAACAAATGGCGCGCCTGATATATCCAATTTGTACCGCGACTGCGGGACAATGTGTCTTCCGGACTAATGCGTCCCTGGGAGACAGTCTGGCACGCCAATTATGCCGGCTGTCCAAGAATAGGGTTAGGTCACCTCATTGTTATATCGGACTAAATAATGTAATTTTTTTTTTCTAAATCAAATTTTACTAACAAAAATCTCTTTATAATTTGTTTGTACAAATTTGCAAATAACCATGCAAATAAACTCTTGTTTATCCACAGTTTAAGTTTTTTTTTTGTGCGACCTGACATGAATGGTTAATGCAACACAATTACCGTTATGATATTAGCCCAATACATGAATTTGGTGCCATGCCAGGACCTTCCATTGTATCTATCCATTGTAGGATAGCTGGAGCAGCGGCCATAAAATGTGTTCGTGTTTTCCATCAAGTTCAATAAAGCCGTACAATACATATAAGAAAGGTCCTGGTATGGCATCTTGTTTTCATGTGTTGTTTCGGTCTCCATGTCCGTTTATATAATTAAAAATATAAAAAACCCGACAGCGTAAAAAATTGTAACTTAAAATTGACTTAGTAAACGAACTGAAAAGATAGAAACAAGTTGAAAAATTAAATATTTGTATTAAATATTAAATATCATGGTTGACAGTGTTTACAAACGCAGTCGGAGGCATCAAATAGCCCCAGTACGTTCCATAGTAAATGACTAGCGATTTTATGGATTATTTCGGTGGAGCAAGAAAATACGTGGTGGGGGAAGTTCCAATATCCTATCTTTATTCATTTTTATGTCTAAAGTGAGGTTTTTTTTTCTCGTTCTCGGTGTCACCGATCATCATGAAATTTACATAGGTATACTTTCAATGAATTTTATAACAAAAAAATAATATAAATCATAGTTAAACTATTTGATGCACAATATGAATTATATAATGATATATTATATATTTCCCAATACATTCCATTATTAATGACTAGCGATTTTCTTAGTGATATGGGTATAGCAAAAATAAACTTATTGAGACAAATTATAATCTCCTAGCTGTTATATAATAAATACGAAAGTAAGTTTGTCTGTTTCGCGAACTCAACCGACCATCGTGAAATTTGCATAGGCACACCATTGAAAATATAAATCGTAGTTAATGTATCTTATGCCTCCGACTGCGTTTGTAAACACTGTCAACCATGATCATTCAAACACAACAAATATTTAATTTTTCAACTTGTTTCTATCTTTTCAGTTCGTTTACTAAGTCAATTTTAAGTTACAATTTTTTACGCTGTCGGGTTTTTTATATTTTTAAATAATTTGTTTTATTTTAATTATTTTTAGTTTTCGTAGAGCATGCATTTATCATTTAAATATCTGCACGTTAATAAATTCCAACGAAAGTAAGGTTAGGTATTATTATGGAACCTGACATGGATGGCTAATGTAACACAACTACCGTCATGATATAAGCCTAATTCAACAAATTCCAGAAGGAATTAGGTGACAGGTCAGGACCTTCCTTTACACAGAATCAGGGCTGCACACGGATACCATGGGTGGAAAATACAGACAATGATCTATTGCCACTTCGTCCATAGTTTTTCCTAATGCGGTAATACCAACCCAGGCGGGATTAACCCTGTCACCTAGTAGGGTAAGGTGACCTACAGTTTTACATGGGTTCCGAACCATGAACAACTCGCAAGATAAAGTGGTGTATAACAGATGCGAGGATTTGAGCCCATAACCTCTTGCACGAAAGGCAATTTTTTAGTCCCTACACTACGAGGTGTAACAAATAGAGTTTTTTGATTGATATTAAAACAAAACTACATTTTCTAAAAGTTTCTTCATGTTATCTTTAAGGCTTTAATGAAGTCATCAGTTCATAGAATGAGATTCCCTCATTCAACGAATTTTGATCATATGCCGATATATACAAGGTTTTAGTGGAGGTATGGTCCAAACGTTAACGTATTCCTTGGCATATTTGAAACAAAAAGGATATACATTTTATTTGTAGGTATTTAAAATGTATGGGGAAAATCTTTTTCAAGTCGTACAACCAGATATCTTCTACCTTTTTAGCTCCAAATATGCCGAGGAATACGTGGTTAGCTTTTGGACCATATCTCCGTTAACACTCTATATATGGTTTTTTTTAGAATCTCCCTCTCATCATCGTTGATTACAGTTACACTAAATTTATAAGCGAACAGTTCGATACTCAAATCCTGTGGTTATATACAGGGTCCGTCACTCGAAGTGTTACCAATTGAAAATGATGTTATTTAGTTAATTGAAGTACGGTTCGTTAAAAATTATATCACAATAAAACATTTAATTTTAAGACAATAATTGTTATTGTTCGATATAGCCTCCTTTGATCCATAGATAAGAGCTTTCTGAGACGATTCTGAGTGTTGTTGGAACGTCCAGCGTTTCGTACTGCATTGTTTACACGTGCACATGGTATGAGCGCCTCATTTAACACCTTTTGCACACACTTGCTGGTTGACTTTGACGCCCTTCTCGATAAACACGAGTGAATAGCGACCATTTGCGGTCACTGCAGCCGAGACCATAACAGAAGCGGGCGCTTGCTTACGAACGGGAACTCCATCGTCTAAATTCTCGTTGGATTTGCCCTGTAGCCAAACACGAAAATGTTGTTTGATTATATACTGTTAGACAGTAAACATTTTTTCATCAGAAAAAACAATGTTTTCCAGATCGCCACGCAAGTCTTTCATTGCTTGAGCTCTTTGTAGTAGAACTGCCTTCTGCGCTGAACTAAGATGCTGTAATTTTTGTATCTTGTTGGTAGGGCTTCAGTTGCATTTCTTTTTGTTTCAGTATGCGCCGATTACTTGAGTCGGATATTGTCTGACTTTTCGCAAATTTTGCAGAACACTGGTGAGGATTTCCTTGAATTCGAGCCTTTACCTTTCGAACCATATCATGTGATACTGCTATTTTCGGATGACCGCCTCTATGCCGTTTACCAATGCTAGGTTATAACGCTTAATGGTTCGATGCACTAACATTTTGTTCACATGTAAATGTCGGAGCTCCCGAACGATGACTGGTTGTGATTTTCCGGTCAAATACAAAACGATCACAATGTTAGGTTTAATATCCATTGCGAAAATTTATTATACAATTTAAAGTTGTTCCCATTCTTTTCGCCCACTTAAAAACAATGAAACAAATTGACGTGTCACCAAAATTTGGCGCGCTGTCATTTTTATTTTGAAAATAGAAGTAACAGTTCAAGTGACGGACCCAGTAGTAATCGCTTTGATCACAGGATTTTATCCATGTATAAACTAACTGCTATTTAAAATTCAATAATCTCCATAATAACCATGATTATAATATTTATATCCACTACTTCATAAGACTGGAAGTTGTCTCTTGACTGACAGCTTTGAATGTGAGTCAAAAACATTGTTAAAGTCATTTTTATTTAATTATTGAGCTAGTTAAGTTCCAGTTTCACAGTTTAGAACTTTAACTGGATGCGGCGAAAGAGACCTGGATTCATCGTTTGCCCGAGGTCCACAATCGCCCGATCGAATGTGTTACCTTGGAGCTTATAAACTGTTACATCCTAACAGAGCGTTTATTGTTTTTCTTGCCTCCAAAGCCCATCAAAATATAACGTTCATGATTTCATCCGTACATGAACTCCTGGTTTATTATTTTGAATAATATAACGTGTTAATAATATGTGATATATGATGATAAACCCAACTTTGGCAAAGCCGTGCTTTTCCTTCCCACTGCTCCCAAGGACGCACGGTTAAAGATCAGCGATATTATCATGACGATCATATTTTATGTACCCTATGTAACATAGGTCCTCATCAGGGGGCTGACAACATCTTCATGGAAAGATTTCCTATCTTTGGTAAAGCTTTTAGATATTATCAGATTGATACCGATTTTGGGCACCACAGTATCTCGGCACTGTAGGGTCGCCCTCTTGTGGAACAAGCGGACCTTCCCCAGCGTAACACCCATTGACAACGGAAATATGGATTTATGAGCTGTGCAGGTGCAGAATGCTGATAGTAAAGCAATGATGGTGATATCGGTCTATGCGGCGACCGAGAATGTCGAAAATCTATCTGACTATCGCCCGGATCCACCACTTCCAGTTATAGTCATCCCAAAGTTATCTTTCGGTTACACCATATAAATATGCAATGTAACCGAAGCTACATTCCATATAGCTGGAGGTAGTGAAAAGAGGAGTATATGACCTGAGTTGGTGTGACCAGCGCGCTTGCGTAAACAAAAATCATTTGAATACATTTTTAACGTTGAATATTTTGATGTTTTTGGAATTTCTTATTCCAAATTACATTTAAACATATAAGTTGCATACCCATTTGTAAACTATTTAAAAAACCCTTTAGTTTGATACCCCACTCGATAGGTTTCAAGAAAAAAATATTTGAAAACACATAATTTGGCGCCAAAAATCAGCCATGATTTTTTTTTATGATTTTGATATACCCAGTGTCACTCTCACAATTAAGACGAATGTAACGACACCTCTCAAGCTAAAATCCATCAAGCCGTTTAGGCTGCAGGGGGCGACAAAGAAATATACATACATACATACACTCGAAAAACATAACCCTCCTTCTTTCGCAGTCGGGTAAAAAATAGATGAAATTAGGAATAAATGGTTTTTCTATGAACCACTTTAAAATGAGGTGGTAAGATTTTGAAAACATTAGGTCTGGAACTCCATACATATAACTGAGAGGTTAAATATCCAGGAACTCGTTTAGGAACTGACAATTGAACTGATATGTAACTTTACATTGAAGTGAAGTTATCGCAGAGGGTCGAAGGCTGGTGGCACGAGTCTCTCAGCTTTTGAATCGGGACCGTTTAGACTACTTTAGACGGAGGCTTTCTTCCAGTAAGATGTTACGATCCACGAGTAAAGAAGAGATGGAAGCTACAGGTGAATATTGGTGCCAAATCAGGGCAACACATCCCAATGTCTGGGATTCCGCCAGGGCCACTCCTCTTAGAAGTGAGCCACCTATTGCTGCCCGTCCAAACAATGACCGGAGATAATAAAATCATCCTTTTTGTAAGTCATTTGAGGCTTTTGATAACGCATCGTTTCTCAAACGCATTTCTCTGTCGCATTTCATGGAACCTTATACCTTCAACTTGGGAGTTTTCAAAAGTTATTTGATAAGCTCGAAAACTCTTAATCGGTCCGATAATCCACTGATATGGTGCCTCGGTGGTATGGTGGTATCGCGTGGTGAGGTGGATTTAGCTTTCCGGAGCGCCTTTGAACTTTTAGTACAGCCAGCCCTAAATGTTTTTAATGTTTAAAAAACACAAGGAGTCGACAGAGTCGATTTGATACTAACGAAAAACCTGAATCTATGGATACTTTGAATTTTAGATCATTACTTTAGTCAAAATTATTTATAACTAGCAGCCCGTCCCGGCTTTGCACGGGCATAATATCATTTAAAAAAATATTATGTTGACATAATGATACACAAATAAACCCTTCTTACGTAGAGTTCCTACATTGAAATATTTGAAATAAAAAAAAACTTAGATACTATTATCACTTGATTATTAGATATTAGAGAAATAATAAATTCAAAGTGCTATCGGGAGTACCGCGGCTTCCAGCGCACTATTTATAGGCACGCTCCCGCCGCCCCGGCCGGCCGGTACCGCCGCAAACGCTACGTCGCGCAATTTTTTAATCTGTAATATCTTCGAAAATATTCATTTAAATCATATGCTGTAATGGGCCATATAGATCTATATTAAATCAACAATGTATTTAAGGTATTTAATTGAATAAGGATTAATGCTGTATTGGTTAAAATCGCTTCGAAAATTAGCCATTATTTGTCGTAAAAAGTAAAGGACAAAAAAATGTTATTGTGGGATATCCATAAGAGATAGACATATACCTTGGCGGAGTTTTATGTAGACCTTTTCAATGTATACAATACTTAGTACATTATTTTGATAAATCTCGTAGGGTTCAGCCTGCGTTTGCAATGTAAGCGGAAAAAAAATATTTTTTACGACATCACATTGGAAACCTCAAAAATAACAGTATTTCGCCGCTATTTAATGGATGTTATTATACATATAAACCTTCCTCTTCAATCACTCTATCTATTAAAAAAAAACCGCATCAAAATCCGTAGCGTAGTTTTAAAGATTTAAGCATACATAGGGATATAGGGACAAAGGGATATAGGGACATAGGGATATAGGGACATAGGGATATAGGGACAGAGAAAGCGACTTTGTTTTATACTATGTAGTGATTAATCATACCGTTTAAGGGAAGTTTAGGAAGAAACTAAGTACCTTTTCTTTGCCATAAGACCGCTGAATTTGATTCATTCTACACTAATAAGGGCTCCTTTCAAATACGTCAATTGTAAACATTTCCATTTAAGCTTGTTAATAATGTTATGGTTAGAAAATCGTTTTCAATTTGAACATACTGCTACAGCCTCGTCTGATGTAACAGAGCTCTTCATGGGCCCTGTATCATAAGTAACGCAATATTTTAAGATCCGTGAACACGAATAAAGGAGGTCTTTATTAAATTTCGCATACTTTTTGAGAGACTCAGACCTTTTCCTCGTACAGAAGAGTATCGATGAAGATAAAGGCAGGTAATATGGCCGTGATTTGTTTCTCGAATGTTCCATTTACGATCGTTTCACACGAAAGAGATTTTGCGAAGAGAATGAAAGGGATCTAACAAAGCGAGTCGACGCTTTTGATTAAAAATAAAAAGGTCAGATGTGCACTGGAGGAGTCACACTCAACGTGACGTGATACCGCATTTCTTATCGTTGTGCGTCATTCTGGCAACACTACCTAAGATAATTAAGGGTGCATTTTGTGTTTTATAAAGCGTATTTCAAAAAAAATCATGACCATTGTAAATATAGATATAATAATAGTATAGATACAATTTAGGTTTTGGTATTTATAGTTGTTCAAAGAAGAAAAATGTTTGGTTTTTATTTCTTACTTTCGTAGGCACTAATTAGGAACATGTTCTCATGAAGAAATTCAAGTAAGACCTTTGTATTAGTTTATATAGAACTGTATGTACCTCTCTGACCAAAAGGTTCTATATTTTTAGAGCCTATTATTTCTTGATACAAAGGAGAATAACGGTGTTAGAGTTTTTAATGTATTATGTATGTATTTTTGTATTTTATGTGTCATAGTGCGTCAGTTGCGTCAGTGTGCGACGCCTTGCGAATCGGTTAGGATCCGGACGGGTGACCATTTTCAACCGTTGAGGCTGGCCGTGGTTCGGATTCCACGTAAAACTGTAGGTCCCCTTCATTACTTACTAGGTGGTAGGGACAATTCCGCCCGGGTTGGTACCATCGCATTGAATGAACGATGGTCGAAGCGGCAATGAAAATTGTCCGTGTTTTCTATCCAGTTCAATATAGCCTAGCAATATAAGGAAGGTCTTGGCAAGGCACCTAGTTCCCATGTGGTGTGTTAGGCTAATATCTGACGGTCAGTTCGGTATTAGCGATTCATGTCTGGTTACATAAAATAAATTAAAAAATCGAATAAAATATAATGTTGAATTTACTAACAGGGGACTGCACGGTCCGGCCGGGCTTGCAGATCTGACCTGCTCCCTATTATTTTCAAGAAGATGTCGTCAGAATATCAAACGCCATCTCAAGACACGCACTGATGATTCCGTTACTCGTTCTTGATGCTCCACGAAAACCACTCTTCTAACAAAACATCAAAGCGCGAATTCGTGCAATATCCTCGACATCGAATTCAAATGAACCGTCCACCCGGAGTTCGGTCTCTAAGCGGCTGGAGCAGGGTGCATTTTCGCCTGGGAGGCCGAAGGAAATGTGACAATTTGTGCTCCATAGTGAGGGCGGCAGTGGAGTAAAAGCAAGTGTTTTCCACAAGCTCATTATAGAACAATTCGCATGCCGCGCCCGCGCCTGACTCGACAATGTTTTCTGTATGTACCATCGCGTCGGCATCGCATTCGGCTTTCATCCCCAAGCAACGATACCGTAGAGTGCGTACTAGGCCAGTCAATATAATATTTTGCCTTGCAAAAAGTGTGACGGAAATATTATTTTTACATTACGTATCATATGAGAAGTAAGTAAGGCCTAATGAAAAATAAACGTAATATAAAATATAGTAAGATTTTGAATAAAACGTGCTAAAATATGTTTCATCCAAAATAATTTACAAACGTTTGTTACAATAAATATCCCCGTCATTTTGTTAAGTTAATAATTTTTCGTATTTTTTTCTATGCAGTACAGATGGTGGGTTATTCTTGTGCGATATTCTTAGTTTATTATTTATAAATTCAGTAAAAATAGCCTCTATTTTTCTGCCCCAGTTGTAGGATTTTTCAATTTCAATATTATCATTGTATATGGTGGCACGTTCTGAAGGAAGACCAGACGGCAGCGTCCCACGTCATTGGCGAATAATAGCCTTAATCCATTTCGCCACCGTGTAAGTCAACATAATACCATGCTCAAACATGCATACACTAGTCTTTCGTTTTCGCATCCTTGCTAGCAATTGCTTACGAAGAGGAATCAGTTATATGATTATAATAAAAAATATATAGCAATTATTTTAATAATTGAAGACGTTCTATGTCATACTTTTGTTGATTCACACTGTCACAGCAATGTTAACTTGAATTGAATTGAATTTATTATTATAAACCAATTTTTTTCACCTTGATCCTAAATGGTATGTATTCCACTCAAGGTGACCAAAAAAACTTGGATCTTTTATTAAAGTATAGACCTATACTAGCAATGTCGAATTTTTGCAAGCCAACCGCCCTTTTTCTCTCTATTGACTGGAGTATGCCGTAGGGACGTATGGACCAGCCGCTGAATCACTCGATGGCTGCTACCAAACCCTCGGTTATTCAAAAGCTCTGCATAAATCATTCCTTACATATTATAGTTTGGAAGTGTGTTTGGGAACGGTTGACACCGTTTTATTTATTTATATAACTATTTTCTTTAGGCAGCCGGAGGCTGATGGGTCTACATCCAGTTGTGTTTTCCCTTTTGGTTCGCATTAGGCATTTGAGAACGAACCAATACAGGTTTTTCATCGAACAAAAACATAGTCAGTAACTATTATTATAAATATTATTAGATCAAACTTTACCGTAAAAGCTTGAGTCTGATTTCACGATTTCTATTTTTGTAGGATTCATCGATTCTGTATAAATATTATTATTATATACACCAGATTTGTGACTGTCTACTTCTGTAGTTAACCTGACCCAACGTACATAATCTTGACAAATCAAGTTATTTTTAATTAGGTGTGCTTAACAATTAAAATATACTGTTAACTATACCAATATTGTCTACACTACGTAAACTTAACGGCTGCCGAAGCAATCTAGGCCCAGATTCTGAAACAATTAATATTTTCCTCGTCGAAATGGAATCTAATCCGAAACTGATCCCTATTCTTTCCATATTTAGTGAGTTGTCGACCCGAGGGACATCCCTACAGGACTTAGGGGCTGTAAGCCGGTATCATCTCCCGCCTGGTTGCCGGCTCTCACTTCACGCGGTGCCCCTCGATCTGTACATCCCATCGGTGCTTGCTCAGAGAAGGACATTGCGCTCACTGATCTCATTTCTAATTTTATCTCGATGCCTTTTGAATATTTAAGGTTATCGATGGCTGGATCCGGCGTGATGCTCTTGGACGGACGCTGTTTGTGGGGACTGGTCTGCTCCAACCAGCAACATGCAAGATGGCAGGCATATTTTTTTTTGTAATTAAACTTATATTTGTCTGAACTATAGCATACGGCATTACCTATTTATTTTACAAAGTGAATTAATATTAAGGCCCTGGTACTAGCCAAATCGAAAAGTTAGACGAGGCACCCCAAGTTAACTAACTATGTCTGACGATTAGAAGTGTCATTCTTACAATATATGATTCCTTGTCTAGGAATCAACCTATTTTCGTTAATCAACGTTTCCTTTTTCTATACAAAATACATTGCGGAAACGGTGTCCATTTCCGAACTTTTTTGACTAAATGTAGAAATCTAAAAGCAAATGGAATTTTTTGTTTATGCATATATGCTGTTTTTGCTTATATCTAGAAATCGAATTACTTTCAGATTTCTAATGAGAAAAATCAACTTTTTTATTATTGATTATTATTTAAATAAATGATGGAATCAAAAAATATTTACAATCCATTATCAGTCTGGAGTTCTATTTGGATTTGCTGAAGCGTTTTACTACATATTATTACATTTGTTAAAAGGTGTATTTGTATGGCGCGAGTAGTTGGCTAGTCCTAGCGCCTTAATTAAATGTATTCACCTATGTTTTTCGCCTATCATCAATGGTTATCTTACATCCATGTTATAAGCCTCTGAAGATTTGTATCAAAATGTTTAAAGGCTATCATGGATAGTGATATATCGTATATATACTTAGGTTATCAAAAAATCAGACAGTATAGACGTAGTTCTCAAGTTGTAGCTCCAAATGTGCAATATTTCAGAAACATATTTCTTAATTTGACTGTGGCACTAACTAGCACATCAGCCATTTGCCATTGTATGGCACTCGATCACCTGATTATCCTCTTAAGAAGCTAAATCTGATGAAAATTCGTAATTACATTACACCACATAAGTACTAGATTGAATTAAGTGCAATGCCAAGAAAATATCTGCGTGTACGTGGCTCAAGTATACATGAATTGTAAAGTACTATCATGCTGTATTTTCCAGTGAGTTTTTACAATACTCCAATTGTACAGATTCCAAATAAATTGATTTAAGCCAGCGAAACCCTGTGGGATTACTGTTGTACCAACTAGTTAGTTTCACTTTAGGACTAAATTCAAATTTTAACAATTATAACTTTTCGCCAGCCATATTTTACAGGGAATCAAAACTTCCTTATTTACCTTGGGAAATTAATCAAACCACACAATTTATTGTTCGATAAATTTAATTTCCATAAATAATTTACATCGAATGTACCTTATTTCAAGCAGATTAGATTGCATGAAGATTTGGATGTTTCAATTTGTTTTCAAGGAAACTGAAACTCTTCAAACAGATATTGTTATTTGAAAGAAATGGTTGCCTCCATAAAAACATATTAATAATGGTTACGTCACAATAGATCTCAAAGGTCGCAGTGACAGCGGGCAAAAAAGCCCGCAGCCCAACTTCAAATAATAAATACGTCATGGAGGTAAGGAAGTTTACGTAACTATGAATTATTTTTAGAAGAGATACATTTTAAAAATATACCTACCTACCTAAGATATATATATATGCCTAAGATGCCTGTTGACTCAAATTAAATGTTTTATTATTGTTTCTTGAGACGGGAAAACTTAAAAAAAATTAAACGTTTTGGGGCGCATGTCCCGATCCCAAATGAAGCGTTTTCGCTATGTATACTTTGCATATAAATCTCCCATTAAATTGTTATTAAATTAATATCAAAATGGCCTGAGAAAGGAAAATATATGCAACTTCACACAATTAGGCAATGAGACACTGGTGCTCAATATGAAAGCCCTTCAATGTACGGATTAAGCAAATCAGTACTTGGTGGAAGAGACCCTTAGCCTAGTTTTCACCAAGTGAAGATATATTTTAATCGACAATTAAAGGGTCTTTATTACTAAAGTGCTGATTAACTTGTACTGCTATTGATTTGAATTTTGTATTTGAATGGATTTGAAGCTGCTAAGAATGGCCCTTAATATGTGGCGATTAAGCTCATCAGCAGTAGGTGAAAAAGGCCATTAGCCATACAATCCGATGTAGTGAAAAGCGGGTGTGAACGGCAATCAATGATTTCTCACTAACGTCAATTGTTGAAGGTAATTCATTCCAATTGAAACAGTATAAATCGTCGTTTCGGAAGAAGGGTGCAAAACAGGAAGAGAGTAAGATAGAGAACAGCGAGCAAGGAAGGTTGGGAGTGGCGATGGAAACTCATTTGTATGGCGGCAGTTTAGTGAAAATTTGTAAGCGAATTCGTAAGTTTGCTTACGAATTCGCTCGCTACTAAAGTTCTCAAGATCCAACGACACGTAAGAACACGTTAGAACTTCACAAGACGTTATTTAGTGCAACCATAGATTAAACATAGTAGGGATAGATTCCTAACGTCATATCTGTGTTGAAAAGCGATAATAAAAGTCCATAGGTGGCGTTGCAATTCACATTTCAGAATACATTAAATACAAACCAATAATAAATGATTACTTACTTACTATTACTTAATTTATAGTTAAAATGTAACGTTTTTATCACGCCTAACTAGGCGAAATTTGGAATCAAGCTTAGTTTGATGACGGTGTAACTAGTTCTGGCAGTGACGGGAGATGGTGCTGATGAGAAAGTCATAGTACCAGCGAAAATAAGCAGTTTTGACTATCCACTTTAATCTACGGTGCAACGAACATTCGACGCCGAGCGTCCCGAATTCGTAAGCGAACAACTACAGTCAGTGCATTTATACTATCTCGTGGCTACGCTGCCGATTTGCTGCTATACGAATGAGTGTATGCCGTCACTCCAGTACTTCCATGCTCGCTGATAGAGAAGGAGGCGGAGAAGAGCGCAGGTGGCATAATATTTCACATCCTCCCGCCAGACAGTTTAATAATCCGGCCATCTCGGCAAACTTACCGCTCTGCATGCGTCGCCTTACCTCAGATGTAACGAATCGTTGTTTGCAGGATTACACTCATCTGCCACAGTGAAGAGTGATTCTGCAGTGGAACCGGATTCGATTTGTTTTTATTGTTGTACGTGTTCGTGGCCCATATTTTTTTAATGTTAAGCGCGGCATATGGCGGAAGCCAGGACCTAAAAGTGCCAGACGTCACCTATGGTATTTTCTTTCAGGGGGCTGCGAAAATCATACCGGCCGGCCAGGTGCTTCTTCATACCTTGTTTGAAGGTTCCCAGGTTGTACTTTCGGGGAAATACCTCGGAAGGGAGGTCAGTTAGTCTTTCAATGGTGAATTCAGTCGACGATTTTATTATTATGTTATGTGACATGTCACTGTCATGATGTTTGCTCAAAACAACACATAGGAACTGGATGCAATGCCAGGACCTGTCTTGTACTGCACCCCTAAATTGACCTGCACCTCGCCGTTGTCCAAAGGTTGAAAGTTGCCCAGCGAGCAATGGAGCGAGCCATGCTGGGAATATCGCTACGGGACATGGTGCGTAACGAGGCAATGCGCCGACGTACCAAAGTAGTCGATATTGGACACCGGGTGGCTAAGCTCAAATGGCAGTGGGCCGGTCACGTCAGCCGAAGAGACGACGACCGTTAGAGTAACCGTGTCCTACACTGGCGGCCGTGGACAGGAAAACGGAGTGTGGGAAGACCATAGAAATAGGATGCTGCGCGCGCATGCTAGGTCTATGGGGAAGACCACCCGCCAGGTGGGACGACGACATCAAGTGCGTCGGCGGAAAGCATTGGTTCCGTACCGCTCGGGGCCGGGAGGACTGGAGAAAATTTGGACAGGCGTATGTCCAGCAGTGGACGCAAACACGCTGACTGACTGACTGAGGAACTCGCGCAGTCACCGTTCGTTTGAAACTACTCGTAGAATAGATAATCTTCCCATGTAACCATCGCAAAAATACCAGACGGTGCGTTGCCGTCTGCATTCGTTTCATATTACTTTGCAAAATTGCAACTTAAGTGAATTCCGACGCAAGTTTGTATTCAAGGAGTCGTTACAGCATATTTGTTCACACGAGCGTAGCATTTCAAACTCATGTAACTAGGGATGTCAAACAACAACAATAAATAAGTATCGATAGACTGTCGGTTTTATTGTCCAATTTTATTTTGTATCTTCCTGTTTTATTGTTTATTTATGCGACCTGACATGGATGGCTAATACCACACAACTACCGTTATGATATTTGCCCAATACACCACATTCCCGAAGGAATTTGGTGCCATGCCAGGACCTTCCCTTTATGAGCACGGCTACATTGAACTGGATGGAAAACACGGACAATTTTTCATTGCAGCTTCGACCATCTTTTCATTCGATACAATGGTACCAACCCGGGCGGGCTTAAACCTTAAACCTAGTAGGCCCCTTCCCCTACTAGGTTTACACCTACAGTTTTACATGGATTCCGAACCATGGAGCAGCTCGCATTCGTGACGAAATGCACTTATCGAATTCGGAAAGAGAAAGACAGTGGTACATGTCGGTATTGAACCCAGGCCTCTGGTACACTAGGCCAGTCCCCGCGCCACTAGGCTACGAGCCGCTTTCAACTTTCAACCCTTTTTCGAAGCAAAATAGAAAGGTACCATGGCAGGATCTTTCCTTAATGAGGATATATTGAACTGGGTGGAAAAAAACCGTCAATTTTTCTTTGAAGTTTCGATCATATTTTAATAGAAACCATGGCAACCCTGGGCGGGGTTAACCCGGAACAGCTTGCATTCATGACAAAATGCACTTATCCTTAATCAAGGCAGGTTTGCAGGGCTCTCGGGTTGGCGAACCGTGATGGTAACAGACATTACCACCCCAGTAAAGACCTCCGCATCTACTGGACTTCTGTGTGACACGCTGAATCTTCACTGTGCGAGTGGGTGACCTGGTGGTGCGTCGGAGCGGCGGCGAAGGTCGTGTGTCCATGATTTACATGGGTCCCGCACGATGTTTGGGGAGCTGTTAGTTGTTTCCCACTGCATAAGGTTAGCGTTCTGGGTGGCACGATTGTGGTGCGGTCTACGATATTTACGTTACATACCTGTGATTTATGTCTACAGAAAATTATGTCAATAAATATTAAATTACTTCATTAATGGATTGAAAGTATAAATTGTTCTATCGAAATACTGTTTTATTTTATATATAAAACAATAACAATAAACCCACAAGGCGTCAAAGGATGACAAAATGATAATCAATAATATTTTTTTAATAAAAAAAAAATCTTTTTTTATTTTTCATTTTAAAAAGATTGATATATGACCTTACTCAATAAATCAACAAATCAAAAACATTTGGTAAATTCAGACTCGAGTTACCCTCTTAGACTTAAGCACTAACCTAGAGGTATTTTTATATTTAATTTTTTAGCCTTTTGCACTTGTTTAAATTTTAGTATATACCAAAGAGAGAAACGTAAATTAAGAAAATTTCTCGCTGCAACCCTGTGTTGATAAATATGTAAACAATTTAAATCAATTTATGTGATGTGAACCATTTTTATGTGTGACCCCTGGATCTATAAACTATATAATAGAACCATACATTTTAATTCAAATATATTTTAATCTAAACATCGATAAACATTTATCGACCCTTACACATCCCTGAATACTTCCACCCGCCACGAGTGCCGACGGTAGTATTTACGGGAGGATTCCTCAGTCATAACTTACAGGGGAGGCCTGTTAGTCACGTTAGCAAGGACCCTTTTCGAGAGGCACTTGAGGCCACGCGACTGTACTTTCGCCTACTAAACGGGTGATCACGGCGACCGAAGAACTGGCGACTGAGAAGGGAATTATACACAATACATGTGAATACTCTTCACACATCCAGTTTTTTACTGTAGCTCTATCTGCTGCCCATTCCTTGGTTTTTATGTGACTGTACATAAAAGGACAGACTGTGGGTTCCGGCACATCTACTCATTCACAATACTTTTTACACATCTAGTAGTGGTATGGTAGTAGGTAGCTACACTTGCTACTATTTTTCTGTGGAATCAGAGGCCGTTTTGTTGTATTTTGGCCAGATTTGATGCTTTATTGAATTCAATTTTATCTCATTCTTACGATGACAAAATTATGGGCGATGACATGAAAGAAAAGATAACAATATATGTTATCTTTATTCTTAGAGCGTTCAAGGTTGTACTTTGACACACATATTATGAATTATATATAAATGATGTGTGAGAGATACTTTGTAGTCATTTATGCCAATGAGTCTGTGTCAATCAAACAATCCAATCCATTTCTAATATCAGCGGGTCAGCAGGTCTATTCCTGGCATTCAGTAATCAGGAATCAGGAATTCCGAGTCTAGAAAACCGCTTTTATAGCGATTTTCAAAGCGACTTTTTCTACGGAAAACCTTGATTGATCAAAAAAACTATGCTCCGGAATATTTTCGTCAAGAAAATCGCTTTGAGAACCGCTACAAAAGTGATTTTCCAGACTCAGCATTCCTGATTCCTGATTACGGAATGCCAGGAATAGACCTGCAGAAGTTAAATAGGAATCATGAAATCCGAAGGAAAAACTCATAATAAACTCAATATTTTAAGCAACCTGAGATAACCTGTAACCCTTCGAAAGTATTTCAAGCTCTCGAAACCAGATTAAGGGTACAATAGAAGTATTTTCAATAATCCCACTGATTTCCCCTAAGTGAAAAATAATGCTAGTAAAGACATCACCCACTCACTCAAAAGCACTCAGTCGGTAATAAAATATTTCCAACAAAGACATCATCCGATCAAAAGTTTCTCGAGGCCAACGAGCCTGATATAAATGTGATCCAGCCGCCCTTAGTTTTTCCGAGAAAGGACTTTTTCTTGACAGCAGACTCGGCCGGGAAAGTTTTTCAATTAAGGGGCGAGGAAATTACGCTAAGATCGAACTCGGCATAACAAATTACGCATCCCTTCCTGGCGGGTCCGCGGCGATTGAGCGATTCTGAATTTGTTCGTATATTTATGTAATACCTTCCCGCTCAACTCCCCATACAAACGTGGAAATCATACTCAACGATAAAACAAACACATCTTAAAAAGTCAATTCATCAGACCTAGCTTGTTTTGTTGATTTATAATCAATTTAGTTTTTGTGTGACTTTTTACTACATTGATACTTTTAGCTGTAAGTCGTTTTGTGATCAAAATTTTCGTTAATCTTACCAAACCAAACACTATGCGCATTATCTGCTTTGTGGACATGTTGCATCCTCCTCATCACCGAGCCTGTCTTTTTCTTTGAAACAGAGAAGGTCCCAGAGCGCAATAGCACGGTTTTGTCCCGTGCCCGCGAATGAGTTAGTCCCGCCGGGAATGGCCACCTTAAAATCCTTACTTAAGGGCTAAGATAAATAGTCGTAACAGAAACTAAGACTAACTAAAAGTAGTACTTTGTGACGTCACTTTGCTTTACTTTGAGATTTCGTCCATACAAAATGTGTACAAGTGACGTCACAAAGTACAACTTTTCGTTAGTCTTAGTTTTTCTTGCGACTATTTATCTCAGCCTAAGAATCGTACTTTCATCAGCTATCATGATAGTCAGATGCGAAAGCACAGCCTTCCGGTCGTCCCGCGAATATTTTCGTGTATTCGATCCCTCCCTAAAGGGAATGTACCACATTTAAGATGGTAAGAAGTCATTCACAGTTTACGATTTTGATGACCGCCAGTATCGAAGTTAACCTCCCTGTTTCCCCACCGCATGGTTAGCCGTGAATGCTTTTGTATTCTGACTAACCCGCTCTAGATAACTACCAGGTTTTGGTCCACATTCGGTCTTTATAACCTTATCAAGATGTTTCTTTGATTTTGAGCGAACCTTTTATCCTTCGCAGTCGCGATGATATCTCACAATGTATTCCAATCTCACAAATTTTCTAGTAAGGATCAGGGGGTCCATTCAGGGAAAGAGTGAGTTCGAATTCGTCACTAAATATCAACTCACTTTTTTTAATAGTAATGTTTCCACACTTCTTGAACATCATTACAGTTAGATAAAAATGTGGTCCGTCCCGTAAATACGTCGGAAGTATAAATAACGGTTCCGTTATTTAAATAATAATATATTTCCCAACTCACTCTTGCTCTGAATGGACCCCCAGTTCGATAGCCTTCTACCCAAATTATGAGTCCAATGAACCGACTATGCTCTGGCGTCAAATACGGCCCCTCGCTCGTCGACTGCGAATGCGCGCCACACAAATGTCAAATACCGACCCATTGTGGCAAGACCAGGCTGTCATATGGTGTATACAACATCGTAAGTATGTTCGGTACACGATTTCGTTTAACGTGGCTATAGAAGTCTTCACTTGAAAAATATGAATGGTCAATTTATCTTGACAGAATTTAATTTTGGCTGGTAATGCGCAGAACAGTACTGCAAGAAAAATATTCATTTCAGCATTCAACAGAAACTAGCAAGAGGCCATAATTGCGTATTAAACAAAATCATCATTAAAAAACTCCTTTCGGAAAAACTAACAGGATTATTTTTCGTTAATTACTCAGAGAGTATTCTCCGTTCCCTTGGAAATGCTTTGAGCGAAATTGGCTAGAACTCACTGCGTCGACGTCGACCAGCGTTACTATCTCCAAGTGTCGACCTTCCATACCTCACCCCAAACTTAACAACTCTGAAGAACAAACATGGGATCCCTTCAGAAGGGCAATTTGTTATAAATAATTATTTAATGTGAGTTATTTCCAACCCTTCTCTCTGTCGGCTCCTGTCTTTTCGCTTGTTCCATTGTTGCACAACTTTATCACATAATTTCGCGGAAACAGGTTGTCGGGACGCACAACGTGTAGCAATTATGAATCTAATTCGTTTCATGTAAGTATACCTCTCTCAATAGAGACTTGGCACTTTGGTGATTAGGAATATTAATATATATATCAATCAAATTCCTTCAATTTGAACATTCAAAGGAGATGAAATAAATTTATGTAATTATTGCAAGACCAATGCAAACAATCACTTTTTTGCTTTCACAAAATAAAATTAGCAGTTAGGCAGAGAGCGAACGCAAAAAGAAAAGTTAAGAATTTTTTTAACATGCTCTAAACAAATCTGCTAGGAATGTATGCTAAGAAAAGGTTATTTTAAGAATGATATTATCTCTTTTAACTCAACCAGCTACCAATCCACCCATACTAATATCATAACTGCGAAATAACTCTTTCTGTTTATTACGTTATTGCATTGCTGCATTGTAAAAACAGCATTGTAATCAAGTTTTTAAAATAAAGATTAAAATATGCTCTGGACATCCGTCTGAAGTAGGATTGGAACCTGTGACCTTTTAAGAACGTGTCCACCCTGATCTATCGAAACAATTGGAAATTCGAAATGCCATGGTAAATAAGAAATATCTAAAAATGGGATTCGCAACGACACTTTTTCGTACTAAGCATGTACGTCGCTTTATCCAAAGAATGTGACATGCATGTATAATCGACCGTGAAGCAAGGACCAATTCATTAAAAAAAGATCTACGTAAAAAGAATCAGAAGAAAAGTATAATCGTAAACACTGTGTTAGTAGGAGGCATTGGTTACGGGAAGAGGGACTGTAGGAGAATTCCAAATGATGGGTGTACAGCAGGTGGCGAAATTGGTTAGACGCAATACCCGCGAATAGTATGTTTTGCTGGTTCGAGTCCAGCCTTGCAGTATATTCGCAAAGTAGTTCTATTTACAGGGATCTTTCTTTAACTAATTTGTCCTTGCTTTAAGGTCGATTATACATACATACATGTTCCATTCCTTGACACCTGTGGACTTCTATTATCCTTATTGAACACTGGTATGGCTTCAGCAATCTATCCCTACCATTTTAGGCTATGCCAATATGGAACAATGAATGAAATTAATGCAAAGTGAAAAGCTTTTTCAAAACACTAAAACGATTGGGAAAACATTTAATGAATACGTTAACTTTTCGCTTCAACTCATTCTGAATTTGAAGGTCTCTCTCTTGAAGCGCAAAACTTTAGGGCAATTTGTAAAGTTCGCGGCAAGATTACGTTCGGGTCCACACCTCGGGATGGGTGGCCCCACTTGAGCTCAACTTGTTAGGGACGTGACGGCTACAACCATTTATTAAATCACTTAAGGTGGGAACAACTGACATTTCCCTATTTTCAATTGAAGAAACGAAGAAGACCGTCAAAACAAATCTATAGAACACCTGCATACGCCCAATCCTAACATATGGTCCCAAATTCGGGCACTCACTAAAGCGCGAAATACATAGGAAACTGAAAACCTGCCAGTCAGCAATGGAAAAAAGCATGCTGAGCATAAGGAGGTCTGGCAGAATCAGTAAAAAAACTATCAGAAAACGTCTTTGTGACGTCACTTTGGCTGAGATAAATAGTCGTAACAGACACTAAGACTAACGAAAAGTGATACTTTGTGACGTCACTTTGACACATTCTGTATGGACGAAATCCCAAAGTAATGCAAAGTGACGTCACAAAGTACTACTTTTCGTTAGTCTTAGTTTCTGTTACGACTATTTATCTCAGCGTTTGACACATTTTGTATAGACGAAATCTCAAAGTAATGCAAATTGACGTCACAAAGTACTACTTTTCGTTAGTCTTAGTTTCTGTTACGACTATTTATCTCAGCCTAAGAAAACATAAGTTGAGATGGGCTGATCGTATAATAAGAGGTACTGAAAAAACCGGCCAAGTGCGAGTCGGACTCGCGCACGTAGGGTTCCGTACCATCGTAGAAGATTTAAAACCAAAAACCGCAGTCGACGAGCGAGGGGCCGTATTTGACGCCAGAGCATAGTCGGTTCATTGGACTCATAATTTGGGTAGAAGGCTATCGAACTGGGGGTCCATTCAGAGCAAGAGTGAGTTGGGAAATATATTATTATTTAAATAACGGAACCGTTATTTATACTTCCGACGTATTTACGGGACGGACCACATTTTTATCTAACTGTAATGATGTTCAAGAAGTGTGGAAACATTACTATTAAAAAAAGTGAGTTGATATTTAGTGACGAATTCGAACTCACTCTTTCCCTGAATGGACCCCCTGATCCTTACTAGAAAATTTGTGAGATTGGAATACATTGTGAGATATCATCGCGACTGCGAAGGATAAAAGGTTCGCTCAAAATCAAAGAAACATCTTGATAAGGTTATAAAGACCGAATGTGGACCAAAACCTGGTAGTTATCTAGAGCGGGTTAGTCAGAATACAAAAGCATTCACGGCTAACCATGCGGTGGGGAAACAGGGAGGTTAACTTCGATACTGGCGGTCATCAAAATCGTAAACTGTGAATGACTTCTTACCATCTTAAATGTGGTACATTCCCTTTAGGGAGGGATCGAATACACGAAAATATTCGCGGGACGACCGGAAGGCTGTGCTTTCGCATCTGACTATCATGATAGCTGATGAAAGTACGATTCTTAGGCTGAGATAAATAGTCGCAAGAAAAACTAAGACTAACGAAAAGTTGTACTTTGTGACGTCACTTGTACACATTTATATTTATTTATTTATTTTTATAAAAAATATTTACCAAACTGAATGTTTTTTTGGGATGTAAATGTTCCGAATATCTAATATTCCGAATATCACAACGAATTTAATGTAAAAGGGATTTATAGTATGTTTTGCATGCGAGCGTCCTCATGCTCCTAATAGAGGTAATATGTAAACACGCAGGTGACATCCCGTTGCGATGGCAGTTAAGATATTCCGTGGAAGCTTTCTCATTCTAAACATCCCTAGGGTTTCAACTAGCAGCCATCACAAATTAATTTGAGCGCACGCATGCCACCCCATAATCCTGAAAACTGAGAAGGTAGTTAGAGTTTCAGCATTCCTCAACGAATACAGGATGTCGCTAGTTCTTCAACCGAATTCGTGGGGTGCCATTGTCTTAAAAGAAAAAAAATCTTCTTTACGAATCAACCAACATGTACTGTGCGCATCAAAGTAAGCGCTCAAGCTCAGTCGAGGAATTTCGACAGTGCACAAGGTAAGAGAGACCGTCACTTGCCACATCAGGGCGTGTATTCTTGGCATTCAGTCATTGCGGATTCAGTAGAGTTAACAGTAATGTCAAAGTAAATTATTCTTCGGTTGAAGAACTAGCGACATCCTGTATTCGTTGATGAATGCTGAAACTCTAACTACCTTCTCAGTTTTCAGGATTATGGGGTGGCATGCGTGCGCTCAAATTAATTTGTGATGGCTGCTAGTTGAAACCCTAGGGATGTTTAGAATGAGAAAGCTTCCACGGAATATCTTAACTGCCATCGCAACGGGATGTCACCTGCGTGTTTACATATTACCTCTATTAGGAGCATGAGGACGCTCGCATGCAAAACATACTATAAATCCCTTTTACATTAAATTCGTTGTGATATTCGGAATATTAGATATTCGGAACATTTACATCCCAAAAAAACATTCAGTTTGGTAAATATTTTTTTCTGATACCTGATCAAAACTTTTGAAAAAAAAAAAAACATTTCTTCTTAATATATTGTTTAATTTCATGACAGTTTAACGTAATTTATATTAATCATCATTCGTAACAACAAATAGGTTCACGCGACTCTGCCTCTTGCTATAGTAACTTCTTGAGTCTTAAGTAAATATACATTTTCGTACTAAACAGGTACGTCCCTCATTCCAATGTTCAATCTTTGCAGTCAATGTCCGCAAAGCAGTTGAAGCGTTAATCTATGTAGGTATAACCTTAAACACTGCGTTAATAAGAGGCATTCATTACGGGAGAAGGGACTGTAGGAGAATTACAATTTATAGGTATATACAGTAGATGGCAAAATTGGTAGAATATTGGCAATACCCGCGAATGGTATCCTTTGCTGGCTCGGGTCCAGCCTTGCAGTAGTCGTAAAGTAGTTCTTTTTACTGCGCTCTTTCTTCAATTAATGTGTCCGGGCTTCACGGTCGATTATACATACATACATAACACATTCCTTCTTGAGTCTTGTTTCCGCCTTAAAAAAGCATACAACAATTTTAAGATGGATTGACTATAAACCAAGTTTGGCGTGCGCGCGTCCAAGCCAGGCCCTACGAAGGCACCTCGGTCGTCCGCCGCGCGAACAGTTGCGCGTCTGCCGCCGGAGCACGCCCTGACACCGGACTAATCGCTCCGCGCCGCTAATTGTTTTACGTGTTGGCGCAAGTTTTGTTTGCCTGCCACGCATAGTGGTGGGCCGGCTGGGGAGACGCCCTTTGAAATTTAGACGAGGAAGATCAACCATTTGCACGTCTGCCTTGGCTCGTTAGCAAGCAGAGGCCAGGTATAGGGAAAAATGCTTAATCGGATAAAATGCTCATTTGTTCTCGTCATAAACATAGTTTCACAACTTTACCTCGAAGGTAGTTTGTTGATCGTGAGAACGTGTCCAACCCATACAAAGTTTCTTCTTAACTCGCATCAAAGGTAATGGTCTTTTAAGGTGACAAATTGCAGCAAAGTCCATTATTTTTATGTGATGCTTGAAAAAGTCTTGTATAATTATGGTTTTCCTTTAGATTTCACCCTTTCGCAGGTCCTCCCTGCTATTCTCACCGTTGAGGTTTAGAACCAGCCTGAAGAGGGAGGTAACTTTGATAAGGAAGTACTGTCGGGAAAATAGGGGGCAATATCTACTGCTAGATTAGAATTAAGATAAGGCCTAGCAACAGTTTCAATAGGCACATTATCCCTGCACGTAACCGACATGAAGCTTGGTTCGATCTGCCTCCTAATGTAGAAAAACCCCTTTCCGCTCCTAGAAAGTTTTCAAGGCAAGGTCGTACTTGTCTCGGAGCACCTGGACCAGCTGACCTGCAACATCTCCAAAGACATGTGTTTTCGGCGTTTTATTTAATCCAAGACGAACATTGTATCGCAGAAACTGGGGATCCTATACCGTTGCAAAAGGTTATTTTCACCGGTACAGCTACTACTTCTATACAAATCACAGATTAGGCTGGTGACAGGATACTGTAGCTACATATGGGAAGGCAGTCCCCAGTACCTGTTGGCCTCCTTGGACTCAATTCAGAGCCGTGCGGTCCGTCTTATTGGGGACCCACAACTCACCGCGAGCTGGTCTGTTTCCTCATACACTTATAACCTGGGAGTTTTCAAGCGTTATTTGAACAAGCTCGACATCATAGCGAGGGTGCCTTTCCTCATACACTTGTAACCTTCATATATAGCCTTATCATATATAGTGTATACATATAATCTTCACACTCATATTCTTCAAGCGTAATTTGAACAAGCTCGATAGCATAGCGAGGGTGCCTTTTCTCATACACTTATAAATTGGGAGTCTTCAAGCGTTATTTGAACAAGCTGGATGACTGAGCTATAGTCCATAAATCCAATGGCATGGTGCCCTGCTGAGCATGGTTTAGCGTGGCGAGGTGTTCTTCAGTACAGCTAGCCAAATCGGTGTCTAAAAAAATCTTAATTTTAACTGCCATTCGCGCTAAAAGCTACGGATTTATAAAAGTACTGAACCAGAAATACTCCCTAAATAACTCGTGAATGTCTAACGTGCTGCATTGTGTCCCACAATGCCGCCTGTTCTTTTGTTCGCTCGCACAGCGTGGAATTACATATTTCGTGATGTGAGTACATACGCATTTTCAGAGTTGGCACGTCCTAACATTTCATGCGTCAGTCAGCAACCTTAAGAAAGGCCCGTAAGCTATGATCCCCATACAAACGTAGTTTACTAATCATTTGGAAACCGCTTTTCCAATTAAATTGATATTTAATATCTAATATTAGGTTACAAATATCTGTGTCTGCACGCTTTTGTTTTTTTGAAAAATCCAAAACGAATGAAATGAAAGCAAAAAGAAAACCTTCATACGAATTTTGTTTTCTCTGCGGTTTGACCCAGAATACACTTACCTAAAAAACAAAGACATGCAAACACAGATGTTTGTAGCCTAATATTGGATACCAAATATCAAGTAAGTTGGAAAAGCGGTTTCTAAAAGTAAAGTACGTTTGTATGGGAGGCGAAATTTTCTGATGCTTACGGGTCGACCTGTTCCCCACAAACGTAGTTTACTAATCATTTGAATAACTCTTTTTCAATTTCCTTGATATTTGGTATCTAATATTCGACAATACATATCTGTGTCTGCACGTTTTGCTTTGCTGAAAAATCTAAAACAAGTTAAATAAGAGACAAAAGAAAATCTTCATAAAAATATTTTTTGCTATGTTGTGTGACACAGGATATATTTTTCGAAAACACAGACACGTGCAGATATTAGCGGTGAGACGTACGAGTATTTTCAGAGACAAATAAATACTATGACATTAACTAATGACAAATTATCTACAGTGACAGAGAATAAAGGGATAATCTGTTTTCTCTGGGCAAAAAAAAATTAAACCCATACAAAGAATGTGGTTTTTGGTTTTAAATCTTCTACGATGGTACGGAACCCTACGTGCGCGAGTCCGACTCGCACTTGGCCGGTTTTTTCAGTACCTCTTATTATACGATCAGCCCATCTCAACTTATGTTTTCTTAGGCTGAGATAAATAGTCGTAACAGAAACTAAGACTAACGAAAAGTAGTACTTTGTGACGTCAATTTGCATTACTTTGAGATTTCGTCTATACAAAATGTGTCAAACGCTGAGATAAATAGTCGTAACAGAAACTAAGACTAACGAAAAGTAGTACTTTGTGACGTCACTTTGCATTACTTTGGGATTTCGTCCATACAGAATGTGTCAAAGTGACGTCACAAAGTATCACTTTTCGTTAGTCTTAGTGTCTGTTACGACTATTTATCTCAGCCAAAGTGACGTCACAAAGACGTTTTCTGATAGTTTTTTTACTGATTCTGCCAGACCTCCTTATGCTCAGCATGCTTTTTTCCATTGCTGACTGGCAGGTTTTCAGTTTCCTATGTATTTCGCGCTTTAGTGAGTGCCCGAATTTGGGACCATATGTTAGGATTGGGCGTATGCAGGTGTTCTATAGATTTGTTTTGACGGTCTTCTTCGTTTCTTCAATTGAAAATAGGGAAATGTCAGTTGTTCCCACCTTAAGTGATTTAATAAATGGTTGTAGCCGTCACGTCCCTAACAAGTTGAGCTCAAGTGGGGCCACCCATCCCGAGGTGTGGACCCGAACGTAATCTTGCCGCGAACTTTACAAATTGCCCTAAAGTTTTGCGCTTCAAGAGAGAGACCTTCAAATTCAGAATGAGTTGAAGCGAAAAGTTAACGTATTCATTAAATGTTTTCCCAATCGTTTTAGTGTTTTGAAAAAGCTTTTCACTTTGCATTAATTTCATTCATTGTTCCATATTGGCATAGCCTAAAATGGTAGGGATAGATTGCTGAAGCCATACCAGTGTTCAATAAGGATAATAGAAGTCCACAGGTGTCAAGGAATGGAACATGTATGTATGTATAATCGACCTTAAAGCAAGGACAAATTAGTTAAAGAAAGATCCCTGTAAATAGAACTACTTTGCGAATATACTGCAAGGCTGGACTCGAACCAGCAAAACATACTATTCGCGGGTATTGCGTCTAACCAATTTCGCCACCTGCTGTACACCCATCATTTGGAATTCTCCTACAGTCCCTCTTCCCGTAACCAATGCCTCCTACTAACACAGTGTTTACGATTATACTTTTCTTCTGATTCTTTTTACGTAGATCTTTTTTTAATGAATTGGTCCTTGCTTCACGGTCGATTATACATGCATGTCACATTCTTTGGATAAAGCGACGTACATGCTTAGTACGAAAAAGTGTCGTTGCGAATCCCATTTTTAGATATTTCTTATTTACCATGGCATTTCGAATTTCCAATTGTTTCGATAGATCAGGGTGGACACGTTCTTAAAAGGTCACAGGTTCCAATCCTACTTCAGACGGATGTCCAGAGCATATTTTAATCTTTATTTTAAAAACTTGATTACAATGCTGTTTTTACAATGCAGCAATGCAATAACGTAATAAACAGAAAGAGTTATTTCGCAGTTATGATATTAGTATGGGTGGATTGGTAGCTGGTTGAGTTAAAAGAGATAATATCATTCTTAAAATAACCTTTTCTTAGCATACATTCCTAGCAGATTTGTTTAGAGCATGTTAAAAAAATTCTTAACTTTTCTTTTTGCGTTCGCTCTCTGCCTAACTGCTAATTTTATTTTGTGAAAGCAAAAAAGTGATTGTTTGCATTGGTCTTGCAATAATTACATAAATTTATTTCATCTCCTTTGAATGTTCAAATTGAAGGAATTTGATTGATATATATATTAATATTCCTAATCACCAAAGTGCCAAGTCTCTATTGAGAGAGGTATACTTACATGAAACGAATTAGATTCATAATTGCTACACGTTGTGCGTCCCGACAACCTGTTTCCGCGAAATTATGTGATAAAGTTGTGCAACAATGGAACAAGCGAAAAGACAGGAGCCGACAGAGAGAAGGGTTGGAAATAACTCACATTAAATAATTATTTATAACAAATTGCCCTTCTGAAGGGATCCCATGTTTGTTCTTCAGAGTTGTTAAGTTTGGGGTGAGGTATGGAAGGTCGACACTTGGAGATAGTAACGCTGGTCGACGTCGACGCAGTGAGTTCTAGCCAATTTCGCTCAAAGCATTTCCAAGGGAACGGAGAATACTCTCTGAGTAATTAACGAAAAATAATCCTGTTAGTTTTTCCGAAAGGAGTTTTTTAATGATGATTTTGTTTAATACGCAATTATGGCCTCTTGCTAGTTTCTGTTGAATGCTGAAATGAATATTTTTCTTGCAGTACTGTTCTGCGCATTACCAGCCAAAATTAAATTCTGTCAAGATAAATTGACCATTCATATTTTTCAAGTGAAGACTTCTATAGCCACGTTAAACGAAATCGTGTACCGAACATACTTACGATGTTGTATACACCATATGACAGCCTGGTCTTGCCACAATGGGTCGGTATTTGACATTTGTGTGGCGCGCATTCGCAGTCGACGAGCGAGGGGCCGTATTTGACGCCAGAGCATAGTCGGTTCATTGGACTCATAATTTGGGTAGAAGGCTATCGAACTGGGGGTCCATTCAGAGCAAGAGTGAGTTGGGAAATATATTATTATTTAAATAACGGAACCGTTATTTATACTTCCGACGTATTTACGGGACGGACCACATTTTTATCTAACTGTAATGATGTTCAAGAAGTGTGGAAACATTACTATTAAAAAAAGTGAGTTGATATTTAGTGACGAATTCGAACTCACTCTTTCCCTGAATGGACCCCCTGATCCTTACTAGAAAATTTGTGAGATTGGAATACATTGTGAGATATCATCGCGACTGCGAAGGATAAAAGGTTCGCTCAAAATCAAAGAAACATCTTGATAAGGTTATAAAGACCGAATGTGGACCAAAACCTGGTAGTTATCTAGAGCGGGTTAGTCAGAATACAAAAGCATTCACGGCTAACCATGCGGTGGGGAAACAGGGAGGTTAACTTCGATACTGGCGGTCATCAAAATCGTAAACTGTGAATGACTTCTTACCATCTTAAATGTGGTACATTCCCTTTAGGGAGGGATCGAATACACGAAAATATTCGCGGGACGACCGGAAGGCTGTGCTTTCGCATCTGACTATCATGATAGCTGATGAAAGTACGATTCTTAGGCTGAGATAAATAGTCGCAAGAAAAACTAAGACTAACGAAAAGTTGTACTTTGTGACGTCACTTGTACACATTTATATTTATTTATTTATTTTTATAAAAAATATTTACCAAACTGAATGTTTTTTTGGGATGTAAATGTTCCGAATATCTAATATTCCGAATATCACAACGAATTTAATGTAAAAGGGATTTATAGTATGTTTTGCATGCGAGCGTCCTCATGCTCCTAATAGAGGTAATATGTAAACACGCAGGTGACATCCCGTTGCGATGGCAGTTAAGATATTCCGTGGAAGCTTTCTCATTCTAAACATCCCTAGGGTTTCAACTAGCAGCCATCACAAATTAATTTGAGCGCACGCATGCCACCCCATAATCCTGAAAACTGAGAAGGTAGTTAGAGTTTCAGCATTCATCAACGAATACAGGATGTCGCTAGTTCTTCAACCGAATTCGTGGGGTGCCATTGTCTTAAAAGAAAAAAAATCTTCTTTACGAATCAACCAACATGTACTGTGCGCATCAAAGTAAGCGCTCAAGCTCAGTCGAGGAATTTCGACAGTGCACAAGGTAAGAGAGACCGTCACTTGCCACATCAGGGCGTGTATTCTTGGCATTCAGTCATTGCGGATTCAGTAGAGTTAACAGTAATGTCAAAGTAAATTATTCTTCTGTTAACTCTACTGAATCCGCAATGACTGAATGCCAAGAATACACGTCCAGAAGACGACCTAATGAAGAGCACGCAGAAGTTTAGTTTGTTTTGTTATTATGGATAACCCTCGTAAGTCTTTTAGGCGTTGTTTTCTTTCAGAAGTAATACTTTCTTGCACTAATTCGTTGTCTGAAGTATTAATAATAACACTTTTTCTGCGGTGCAAAATTATTTACTTGTGTGCCAAAGTGGCGCCATCTGCAGGGCATCACTAGGACAACTCACATGCCCCGCGCCCATTTCTCTCATCAGTTGGACTATGGACTATAGAACTAGATGCTACGGACACTCGCTGATGCTACGAGCAGTAGGGGCAGCGCCAACACGACAGCAAACGTCAAAGATGACGAGGCACAACGTTAGTTGGTTACTGAATACCTTCAGACCTGCACGCTTTGGAAAAATAATGTCGTGGAATGGAAGGCGTGATAAAAGCGTTGGTTAAGTGTTAGATTATAATTTTTTTCAGTTACTTTTAAAACAATTGATTTGGCCAATTCAAATTTAATTAATTTTGCTACTAGCTTATGGGTTTATCGCTGTGACGCTACACAAGTACCCCATCCTTATCACTTTCATACCCCTATCCATACAGCTTTACCCATAGACCTGTCTCACCTAGCATCTACAGGGTGGTGAATGAGTTGAATTCGAATTTCGACGCTGAGTAACCGAAAAGCTATCGCCGCCAACGGTCTCGCTCGGGTTCCGCGTCGCTATACCTATCTACAAAAACACCATGAAACTTGACTTCTGGTGCCTGTTCGCATCACCTCGTCTCCAGCTCATCCAAGGAAATTTCGTGTGTGGTGGCCACCTTCACACTGGGACAGTTCCGGATCCAGCAGAACCTCCTGGACTTCGCGGCTACAGGTTGAGTCCTACCATTGTCCTTCCTCTCAAACCTTAGCGTAGCTGTCACCGCAATAAGCCTGTAACCCTATAAGCATAGAATAAACCGATTTAGGAAGGTAAAGAATCTAAAAACCAGCTACCTAATCCGCGCCGTCAACAATTATGAAAAACTAATATGATTTCTCACATCGGTCTTCTGCAGCTCCTAATAATAAAACGGCCCTTATTTTTTTTTAATGAAGCAAAAATGCACATACTTTTTTTTTGTAACTGGACATAGATGCTGATACCAGACCTACCGTCATGATATTAACATCGCGTTCCCGAAGAAATGAGGTGCCATGCCAGTATCTTCCCTTGAATAGCTACATTGAACGGAATTGAAAGCAAAGACAATTCTTCATTGCCGTATTTTTACTTCAGTTTTAAGTAGATCTCGAACCATGGAACAGCTCGCATTCCCTCTGATGAACTTATCTAACTCGGGAAGAGAAAGACATTGGTGCATGAACGGGGCGGGGATTGAACCCTTGACCTCTGGCTTGGAAAGTAAGTCCCCGCGCTACTGCGCTGCGAACCGCTCAACTGCTTACGTATTTCATTTTATGCTCTGTGGTTAAATTACGGAGAATGAAGCGCAAATACTTTCCAGACGACCTATACCATCTCAAGAGCGACTTTTCTTAAGTATAACGTCTTCGGGCATATTTTGTAATGCAGATTAATTTATGCGTGGTATTAAAATCGCATTTAATTTCTGCTTCAGAGCTTATTTCTCCTCTGCCGACGCAGCAACGCGCAAATATTTTTGTATTAGCTTCTCTAGTGGCCGTATGCTGTGTGGGTATAACATTTTAAATAACGAACAGTCTTACTGTGTCTCTTCGCATTAATCTTCACATTCTTCTATTCTTTTTCTAAAGAAAGATTGAGAAAGAATTAGAAAGAAGATTAAGAAAGAAGATATTTATATTTCTAAAGAATAAATCTTCACCTCTTTTTCTAAAATAATGTTGAGAGAGGTGATGACTGTACTCGGCTCGTGAACGGGTGCTGTTTGTGGGGATTGACACTGGACCTTTGGACTCGATTGCGGGCATGGTCTTTTCAAATAACCAATATAAACTGTTGCTTACGACATGAATTGTTGATTCTCGTCAATTCATATTAATTTATTGTTTTTTGCTGTGATTGTCTGTAAGCAGTGGTACACAATTCTCGTCAATTCAAATTAATTGATTGTAAGTGGTGACATATTGTTAAAATGTAAACTAAGTGGACGCTGAAAATAATTTTCTGCGAAGGTTCTTGCCAGTTCTTCTTCGCTCTGAATGCTAAACTGGAAAATAATAAAATATGACGAATCCGAGTGCAGTGTACTGTCTATGGATAATGGGTAAACAATAAAATACAAAAAACCGGCCAAGTGCGAGTCGGACTCGCACACGAAGGGTTCCGTACCATCGTACAAGATTTAACACATAAAACAGGTTTTTTGCATGGGAGCCATAGAAAATTGTATTTTTAATTTTACCTATTTGTTGTTACAGTGGCAAAATAAATACACACTCTGAGAAAATGTCAGCTGCCTACTTATTACGGTTCGTGAGCTACAGTCCTGTGACAGACGGACGGACGGACTTAGTAATAGGGTTCTGTTGGCACCCTTTGGGTACGGAGCCCTAAAAACTACTGAGTTTCTCCGCTTACGTAATATCCAAAAGTTTCAATCTAGCCATTTCAATGATGCTGAAGACTAGCTCTAGGCTGCGCTTCGCAACAGCTGCAGCCGTAACCAACTTGAAAATATAAATCCAGTTTAAATCTTCTCTGGCTTAATTAATAGCCACGCAGACGCCCGAACTGTTACCGCGCTGTGCTTCAAAATAAAGATTAAGATGCGCTCTCGGGTTGAATAACTGGATAAAGATTGTGCCCAGTGTCTGGACTGGCTTACTCGATATTTAAATACATTTGCCGGTTCTTCGGGGAAAGGAACGGAGAATGACCACAATAAAAGCTGGGTGTGGCCGGGGATGTTATTGTTATTGTTAATATCTGTAAAAAAAATTTCAAATGTTTGATTTTAGTTCAATACTAGCTGAGATACCCGGCTCCGCTCGAGTCAATGTCATTTTGAACTAATGTCGGGCTGAATTATATCCTGGATGAAAAGTTACCCAACGGGTTTTTCCAAAAGGCTAGTCGGCACTACTTTACGAATAGACATTTAAGAGAGAGTTTTCAATGGATTTACTCATTTGTTATTTAAGAGTACTGAGAGAGATGTTATTCTGGTTTTATTGTTCTTGATCATAATAAATTCTTAGTAATATTAATTTAAATTTATAAAATAAGTTATCTTCCATTTTATCTAACTGATTTTTCAAAAGTCCTTTATATATACCAAATGAAATAAAAAATTTAGATCTAAATGAATTTAAGAAAAAATTGTATGTATGGTTAGTAGAAAAATGTTTCTACAAAATTAATGAATTTATGACGATAATAGTTTGAAATAATAGAAGTGTTTAATGGTTTTTTTTATATATATATAAATGGCTCAATTAGATAAGGAAACGTTAAAAGAGGTTAATTTATTCAAATTTACATACATGGTTAGATTAAGCTAATATAGTGATTGCACTGCTCTCTTATTGAGAGCCACGTGCTATTGTACGCCTACCCAGGCAATTTGTAGATGGCACTCGCTTTTATTTACCTCATTTGGGTTCTGTAACACCTCTGCAAATATGCAATAAATTATTTGATTTTGATTTTGATTTTTGAAACAGAAAAAGTCCTTTAAAGTCCTTTAAACGCTTCTCATCCATCCGATACAGTAAGTGCATATGTTTAGTACAAAAATTATAATCAGATAATTGTGATAGAAGATATAATTCTCCAGCAATGACTATCCGTCTTTTGACCAACGTGAATTTCCGTCCGATAGGTACTATCGGAGGATTGAAAAATCGACCCTTAGACTCTGGATTTTCTATAGAGTTTTCATGTTATTTGTACATTAATTCATTGCTCAATAGAGAGTCGAATGATTAATTAGTTCAATTTTATTTCTATGCATTGAAGTGACAAACATTATCGTTTTTTACATGAAATACGCTTAAATACCTCCTCTCATATACCCCGGATAAGCTAGCATAACTTGAGAACCTATTACATGATCAAAAACGTTATCACACTCCGACATGTCCTGACCTGAGTCATCCAATCTCGGAGGATCGCCTGGACCTTAAGGTCCGACCTAACCCGCACATAAAAAGTAAAACCTTTCGTAAATACCGGGAATCACAATCTCTTCGAGAAATTGCAAATGTATGTAGGTGAGGTCGCCCGGACAGCACCTCTAGCACCTTCCACGTATAAAATTTCCCGGAAAATCTTGCCGAGGTATTAGGTAAGGGTGTGCCCTGAAGGAAGATTTGTGGTTGAGGTCGTGACCTTAATCAAAGCAAGGCCTCGGTTCAGAAGAAAGCATTGTTAAACGAAGGCCTTTGAAGGCAAAGATTATATTGCAACCATAGAAATAATGATGATTTCAATACAATGACTTGCATATGTATCACACTGTAATGTGATTATAGTGTGATTTTTTTTTATATTAAGGGCGGCATATGGCGTACGCCAGGACATAAAGGTGCCCAACGACGCCCATGGGTTTTCGAACATTCAGGGGGGCTGCGAAAACTATGCCGGCCGGCCAGGTTCTTCTTCACACCACGCTTGAAGGACTCCAGGTCGTAATTTTGGGGGAAATACCTCGGAAGGGAGTTCATTCCATTGTTTACCGACCCTATAGATAAAGGATCTAGAGGATCGGTGAGTTCTTATTTTTGGAATGTCGACTGTGAATTTGTGCATTTTCTCCCTGTTCCGCGTTGACCGAAGGTAGAAAGGGGACGGTGGAACAGCGTTATGCAGCTCCGACGAGCATTCTACATGGTAAAGACGATAGAAGACAGACAGAGACCCTACATCCCTTCTGAGTTGAAGGGTCTCCAAATATAGGGATACCTCGGGGTCGTCAACGAGACGCACGGCCCGACGCTGTATCGAGTCCAGGGAGCCAAGCAGGTGCTTAGCTGAGCCGTCCCACAAGTGCGAACAGTACTCCACGCAAGACCTTATCTGCGCCTTGTAAAGAATCAGTTTTTGGTCAGGCGTGAAGTACTGACGCACCCTGTTGAGGACTCCCAGCTTCCCCGAAATTAAGGTCATGCGTCATTTGTGCATTTTTAGATTCTTAAGCCTAGCTACAAGTTCAATTTCATATTTATTGATTCATCGTTCTTCTGCGGTTAATAAAATATATTCATAATTTAGATGTTTATGATAATTTAGAACTTTACAACCACACTTAACGTCAATAATAACCAAACAAACTTCATGGTGCGAGGATCTTCCCTATGGACTTATATCTATCACTATAATCTGTCAACCACTGTTAACTAGCTTGTGATTATCAAAGAAAACAATTACAAATTTACTTACAAAACCATAGGTAGTCGAACCGGCAGAAAAACAAAAAATAATAGCGAATCCGAGTGTATAATATACATATAACGCAGGAAATATCTACAGAGACAGAAATTATGCTGCACGACTACACTGAAATGGATGAAAAACACGGACAAATTTCATTGCCGCGTTGACCATCGTTCATTCAGTTCAAAATCCACAACGAGAATTTATTCCATTGATTTGAGATCATCCAATGATATCTACATTGAAGCATTGTAATCAGATTGAAAATCCTGCTTTCGATGAATGTCACCACAAAAAACGTTTTCAGATGTTTTTCAAAATCTGATATAAATGCTTCAAAATACTGGTACATGTCGTTGGATGACTTCAAATCAATGAGATAATGATAATGTCGCTTGCATATAAATTAATACAATTAAGAACAATATTTTTTTCCCGACATTCTGTGGTATAGATGCCGTCAAAAAATCTCTTCAAATTCAAGTCCTGACGTTTGTAATAGAAGAAATAGAATAGAATAGAAATCGTTTATTGAGAAAGAATATTTAAATAATCAACATTATTTTCCCTAGACTAGCCCGCAGGCTATTTAATAGGAAATAGAGGCTTAACATTAAATTGGTGTATATGTTAGATATATATTACTGGTTCGTAGTCTGAATTATTATGACTGTAATGTAAGTGTGTTTGTCAGCCTCAATAACCCATTGGCGCGACACTTCGGCGATCGCTGTCCGAAGTTAAGCAATGCTGGGTCCGGTCTGGTCTTGGATGGGTGACCATTCGACCGTTGAGAGAGGCTGGCCGTGGTTCGGATTCCACCGGATTAAACTGTAGGTCCCCTCCCTTACTTACTAGGTGGTAAGGTTAATCCCGCCCGGGTTGGTACCATCGCATTGAATGAGCGATGGTCGAAGCGGCAATTAAAATTGTCCGTGTTTTCCATCCAGTTCAATGTAGCCGTGCAATATAAGGAAGGTACTGGCATGGCACCTAGTTCCCATGTGGTGTGTTAGGCTAATACCATGACAGAAGGTGTGGTATTAGCCATCCATGTCCAGTCACATAAAAAAAAGTCTGATGAGTGTTCTCGTCAACTGCTGCGACCAGGAGGATTACCATGGCAAATAACTCGCCAGGTGAATGGCATGTGATCAGGCGAAATAGTGATTAATGTTAGTTTCATTTCACTTCGCCGAATATCACGTCGTTTGACAGTAAACATAACACGAAATGCAACTAAACGTCAGATTTAATCCCTCTCTTTCCTATTAACCTGATATTCACCCGGCAAGTTAAATTACCATGGTAACCCCGCAGAGCCACTGTGGGCTACCGACTCCAGCCAGCTCTCTCCTCGCTGCGCCGACCCGCAATTTTACATTCCAATACGAGGGTTGAATTCTCGAGCGCGACACGAGGTTTATTGTATTTTTTGCGACCTCTAGGTGATCTAGTCCGTCGTGAATAGTCGGCGGCAGTAGGTGAGAAATTTAACTATTTTCTGATATTACAGGATGGGATCTTGTAAACGATCGGTTTCACGAAACCTTTATTTAACTGATTTTATCTGTGGTTTATGGTTTATCTATGTAGGTCGAAGCGGCAATTAAAATACCGAGCAATAAAAGGCATGGCACCTAGTTCCCATGTGGTTTGTCAGGCTTATATCGGACGGCCAGTTTGGTGTTAGTGATTTAAGTCCATTTACATCACAAAATAACTTCTATTTGTTTTTTTTTATGTAACTGGACATGGATGACTTAGAAAATGAAACATCTCTTACTTTGCTGTGGATTAGTTGTACACCATAAAATACTTGTGATGGGCTTAAACTTAAAACCTAATGCTCCTAATGCCATAAGGTCGGCCCGTAAGCATCAGAAAATTTCACCTCCCATACAAACGTAGGTTACTAATAATTTTAAAACCACTGTTCCAATTTACTTGATATTTGGTATCTAATATTAGGTTATAAATATATGTGTCTGCATGTCTTCGTTTTTTCGGTAAATCTATCCTGGGTCAATCCACAAAGAAAACAAAATTCGTATGAAGATTTTCTTTTTGCTTTCATTAGATTCGGTTTGGATTTTTCAAAAAAACAAAAACGTGTAGATACAGATATTGGTTTCCTGATGTTAGATATTAAATATCAATTTAATTGGAACAGCGGTTTCTAAATGATTAGTAAATTACGTTTGTATGGTTAAAGCTTACGGTACGATCTTAAAGGCTCGTAGCCTAGTGGCTCGGGGGCTGGCCTAGCGTACCAGAGGTCTGGGTTTAATTCCTCGCCCCGACATGCACCACTTTCTTTCTCTTTCTTAGTTCGATAAGTGCATTTCGTCACGAATGCGAGCTGTTCCATGGTTCGGAATCCATGTAAAACTGTAGGTCCCCTTCCCCTACTAGGTGGTAGGGTTTAAGCCCGCCCGGGTTGGTAACTTTCGTAGCGGCAATGAAAAAATGACCGTTTTTTCCATCAAGTTCAGTGTAGCTTTGCTCATAAAGGGAAGGTCCTGGCATGGCACCTAATTCCTTCGGGAATGTGGTGTATTGGGTTAATAATATAACGGTAGTTGTGTGGTATTAGCAATCCATGTCAGGTTGCATAAAAAAAAAATACTAAACCAGTTATTGGAAGCAGGATTGGATGTTTTTCCCTCGACAATCGAGGAAGTACTATCTCGTTATTGCGAACGAAGAATACACCGCCCCGCCCAGGTGCGACTACGGATTACCATAGGAATCCGATATCCGAGCCAGGTTTTATGTAAATATTGCTAAGGCAGCTTTTACACTTGCCTAGGAGCTATATCCGCAGGAAAGACTTTTATGACTCTTATAAACGACTTATCAATGTTCATATCTGGCTTTAAGTGCAAACAGAGTCAATGTACGAATTCTTATTCTAGCTTAATTGTGTTCAAATTATTTTTACTTCATGTATAACTTGTAAAATGTATTACTGTAAGTAGAAACTGTAAATAAATATATTCACCTCAGCTATTATCAACATGTTTTATTCTTCTTTAAATATACCTTTTCGTACTAAGCTTTTTTCAACGAATATGATGTGTGTGAAGCAAGGACACATTGAATGAAGAAAGAGGGCTTTAAAAAAACTACTCTATCAAAATACCGCACGGCTCGACTTAAAATAGTAATCACACTTTTCGAAGGTATTGCGTCTACCAATTTTGCCATCCGTTCTTTACCCTTGATTTGAAATTCTCCTACCGTCTCTACTCCCGTAATCAATGCCTTCTTCTAACACAATGTTTAAGATTATACCTACATACATTGATTTTACCCTTTACCTGCGTTTCGGACATTGAACATTGAAACATATTGCCGTTGTCACCAAACTCGTGTTTGGCATCGGACACTAGAGCCAGTCCTAGGTTGGCTTAAGTAAATATACTGTTTTCACTGAGAAAGTACGCCGCTTTTTCCAAAGAATCTGATCGTGAAGTAAAGACACATTATTTAAAATAAAATATCTGTTAATATACTTGAACCCGCAAACATACCCGCAAATGTTAGGTTGGGGAAAAAGTTTCTTCGCATTTTTTAAGAAAATTCAAAACATTTTTTAATATGGTTTATTTACATTTAACTAAAGTATGTAGGTACCATTTTGTTCGATAACTTTTTGCCATCTTGTAGGTAGGGACATGATCCCATTGCTATAGAAATATTGGGACTTCTGATCAATATACCGCGACAAGTGGTTTTGGCAGTCCTCTCGTGATGTTAACCTGACACTGCCTAAAGAATTCTGAAGAGACCTAAACAGGTGGAAATCTGAAGGTGCAAGGTCAGGACTATACGGCGGATGCATTAACACCTCCCAGCCAAACTCTCTTAGTTTTTGCTGAGTGGCTAAAGATGTGTGAGGTCTAGCCGGTTCATTAGGTTTATTTCAGTGAGCTCGTGAGGTACCCAAATATCGAGCTTTTTTGTGTACCCAGTTCTTTTCAAATGCGCCAAAACTGTTTTGTGGTCAATTCCTAGTTCTTCAGCTACGTCGTAACTACTGATATGCCGATCTTGCTCCACTTTTTCAAAAATGGCATCCATTTTATCCATAATAGGGCGACCAGAGCGACGTGCATTTTTGACATCAAAATTTCCGGATTGAAAACGCTTAAACCAAATTTGTGCTACTCTCACAGACACTGCACTAGGTCCATAAACATCGCAAATTTTTTTCGCGGCTTGCGTTGCATTTTTACCTTTTTTGTAGTAAAATTTTAAAATGTATCGAATTTCTTCATTAGATTCACTCATTTTGACAGTACGAAAAACAAATGAGAATCACACATTTTCCTAATTTGAATTTGGAATTATGTTCTTTAAAATTTAAACTTTCAATGATACCAAAACTAGCCAGATACAAATAGTATACCCAAAGAGATTTTATTACAAGTTCATACATACTATAATACGAAAAGACTTTTTCCCCGACCTATTATGTTTTCGTTTCAATCATTGAACACTCAAGTACCAGTCGAGGTGCAGGCGATACCGCCTAGTTCGATTGCCTTTCAGCCACAAACTAGATAATGCGAAGTGACACGGCTACCCGCATCCAAAAATCTTCGTGTATCTTTCAACAATACCTACTTTGCATTTCTTGCATGTACAAAACCTTGTATTTGCGAAACAAATAAAAAAAAATTGGGAATACTCTTTGTTTAACAGTACTTCTGTAGGGCGTTATCCTATTTGTCTCAAAACAATAAAGTAGGAGTACAACCTGAGTAGGAGTCTAACCTGAGTTAGAGTACAAATAGTAAGAGGATGCGTAGGATTTCAAAAACTCTACTTTATTTCGTTCGATAGAAAGCTTAGAAAGGCTAATTAGGCGTGCTATGTTAAGAACTTAATTTCTATCAGAGTAAACAATTCTCCAAATAACTGACATTTCGCAAAATATGCCCAGAAATAGTTTACGATTACAACGAATTCATGAAAACAGTAAATAATAGGTAAGGTTCGAAACAAAATCTTGCTGCTCAAAAGCATTAAAAGCCGTATTCAGAGTGGGCGGACTAACTTTAATACGCCGGATTAAACCGGTTATTGTATGGTTAGTCCGGTGCTAATCTCGTACTAAGTTTTGACAGGTTCTCCATGAATACTTCTGGCACAGTCAAATTCATACAAGAACCGGTCTAGTCCAGCGTATTAAAGTTAGTCCGCCCACTCTGAATACGGCTGTGAGTTTTCAAGGCACAGATCGTTCAAGGCGTGCTTTCAGTATGTATGCAGGCGCCTTGTGGTAATTACAATCAATCTGCTTGCGTGTGTTTAGGGTCTGATCCACCAAGTACTGACTAGCTTAATTCGTACATTAAAGGGCCTTTCTTACCATCTTGCAATTGATACCAGTACAAGATAATCAGCACTTAAGTAATAAAGGCCCTTTAAGTGTCAATTAAAATTAATCAGCACTTGGTGAAAACCAGGCTCAGCTGGATTTTTTCAATCATGAATAAGCGCGCTAAGTTTTTGTGAAGAATATAATTCGTTCAGTAGTTCGTTCAGCAACTTGTAGCGAATTTTAATTTGTAGTTTTGATTCTCGTCCACGTTTATGTCTTCCAAGAGTCCTTCCGTCAGTTTGTACACCAACCAGGCTTTACTGAACCGTTAAGTTACACTTAAAATCGAAGAGAATCATATTACAAACATTTCAGAACAACATTGAAAATTTAAACTTAGCTTTCGAAAAGAAAAACAGTCTATAGGGATTATTTTTTGAAACAGTTCCTACAGTAATGCCTTTGATAATTAAATTTCATTGCTACAGATATCAAGATCTTTTCTCCGATTCAGTTTTCTTAGTATTTTCATTTTGGCTTATCCAACCTCGCTTACAAGAATAATCAATTACAGATTGGTATCTAGATTGATTACCAATATTTTGGAAGAGATCTATAAATTGTGGAATTGAAATAAAGCATTCCGTTTACTACGTCTTGATCACCGAACGATAGGTTATTTAAGTTTCGAAAAAAAAAGAAGAAAACGTAGCCATGGGTAACGACCAGGAGAAAAAAAATCCGTATATTGCAATCCATATTCCGAAATGTCAACGAGCTTATAGTCTAAAAGTGGAACAAGTAACTTTGGCAGATTTGGATGAAAAAAGATAGAACACATTTTGTTGTCCGGCATTGGCGATACCTGCACATAAAACATATTTATGGGTAGTGACGTTTTCATTTAATCCGTATAACAATTCAGAACAAGATTAATATATATGTTGTATGTTGCGATCAAATTATTGCCTATATTGCAAGAATATTGTATTATCCGTAAAGTCAATCCATTTTTCGAATCTTCTAATAATAAAAAGGTTTAAAGTCGAAGGCAAGAGCAGTCCTAAGCTTTTTGTCTGTAAAGCTCCTTAGTTTAATGCAAGTTTTAAACCAGATTTTAGTTATGAAGAATTTTATTCAAACCTGAAACCTGTAATTAAATAAAAGTATATACTGAAGAGTTCACAATTCGAAATCAGACTTTAATAATAATCCCGATTTTTCGGAGTGATGTTGGTTAAATTCCGAAATCTCTTTATCCTTGAAGATAACTAAGATTTTAGAAATAATATTAGCGTAATCAATTTTATTTTTAATTTTTTATTACAAAAAAAAATACATTTTAAAGTTCTATTTTTTTTTCTTGACATCAACTATTATTTGTGAACTCAATATGTAAGTGCAGAAATACAAAAAACTTCAATAGCACTACCTAACATCGGGCTTTGACCGTAATAAATGTTAACATATTTGAGGGTCGTTTTTACAACGTTAGACAGGTTCACATTCCTTAAATTCCATCTGCGTCTGCGCTTTCAAAAACCGTGTTGCAACAATTTTGTGCCTAATGAAAAGTCTCCTACGAAAATACGATCGTAATATAATATCCAGAGAGAGCGACATTATTAGCTTCGACTCGGACAATTGACGTCTAAATCCCGCACGCTGAAAGCCTGGCTTCAGGCGCCTACCGAAAGCCCTTTTCATTGGGCTCACCGAAGGCTGCCGTCGGTCAAGGGAACTTAACCTGATTAGTGTGCCCAATTTGAGGGCTCTCAGGGTCTTCATAACCACTCTATAGAGCTCTTCCATTGCATTGAAGATAGGCTTAATTCGATTTGGAGATCTTCTGCGGGACGAGTGGCGTGATATTCGAGAGGACATGCCCGATTTTTACAATGATAAATTGGAATGTTATGACCCTTATTTGACCACCCGAGCAAGAAGGAATCAGCGGACTCTACGGGAGCACTTATACTTGTTTCATAGTAGTCTTGATGCACGGAATGTTTCGGAATAGGTACGAGAAACTTCAGGAATATAAAGTACTCAATATTAGAAGAAAAAAATCCTTATCACTCAACACGGAATTCCTATGTTTTTTTATGGTACCGCAAAAAAGGACAGAATTTAGATGTATGCAATAAGAAATGGCTACTTCTAATAACGAGTACATCTTATTTCTGAAGTTTTTTTAGCGTATACCAAAACATCTTGTATACAATTTCGGTGTATTTGTGTTCGTATTTTATTATTCTCTACTTAAACTGCTTGAGCGATTTTGATTGATGTTTTATGTGGTAAAACCTATGATAATATTAAGTTCTTAGCTATAATTGGGCCCGGTAGGGAGCGCTGTGGTCGAGATCTAGATTTTTTATTTGACCATTTGAATAACATGCCCGCGATGGTTTCAGCATGGCGATTCCCGACACTCTATTGACTTTACAATCGAGTCGATCGATTGCTAAATTTCAATCCAATCCAAATTTGAATTTGGTATTCTTGAGTTCAACTGTGTTCGGATTTTGCGATCGAATAGCATGTTAGTAGACCGAAGTAAAGTTTGCAACAGAGTCGCAGCAAGTTAGTAGTCCGACAAGCAACGCTTTTCAAGCAAACTTGGTTGTTTCATATTTTCGGGTGCAATAGAGAGGGATAGAAGATCGAATATATTTAGGGCACGGTTGCCGAACCCATAACACAACGCGCACTTCATAAATAGAACGTTCTTTACATTTCCCGCGCTTTTGTTTTATGTTGTTTGTCGGAGTTGATAATTTTATTTCGCTATAATTTGATTACCTATTACGATTGGTTTTCCTACAGTTGGAGCATTGTACTGACAACTTAGTAATAAACTATAGAGTTTTCTTAAAATATCTCCTCACTACGTAATTGAAAGATGTGTGTTAAATCCAAATATTGTGTTACATAAACAAATAATTAATAAACATAGCCTTAATTTCTTTTAATGTGAAATAAAAAAATGTGGGATGGTTTATCTATCCGATAGAACGTGAGACCGATGCCTATGACATTGTTGCCTAACATTGTTTGATTACGCCCCGAAGCATAAAATTATAATGATGTGAGTACATACATAAAATAACATTTATTAATATCTAATCCGTTTATTTTGTTATTTTCATTGACATTAAGCATGCATTGAGTTAATAAGTAAGGATTCCAAATAATATTTTGCACGAGGCAGGTTGAGACAAAGGAGCCGGGACGAGCTGAGTGCTCGAAGCGCCAGAAACAAAACTGATTCAGTTTTGTTTCTGCGCAGCCGCTGGCGCCGCTTATAAAGGGAATTACTTAATTTGAAGTAAGATTTAGAATTTTTTAGAGGTTTTGAATTTAAATTAATTGAAGTGAGGTTATGTTGTATGCAAAGACATTTCCTTAAAGAAATATTGTTTTTGTTGAATTCAAAGTCATAAAATATTTTCCATAGGTGTTGTAACAGGGATGCTATTCAAATATCGCACATTGATTGCATACAACAATCCAACCGGTCTCAAAAAGTACCTCCTTTATAAACTGGAAAGAAATTGACTGTAACTCGATCCTAACCCAGTTCCAATCCAGCTGAATAACTTCGGGAATACCGATTCTGACGTTTCTCCATACATTGTGATGACAGTTCGATCCCAAACTCGCTCGCAATTAATTCCGCTACTACTCGCTGGATCGAGGGCGCTGCTGTCGTTTTCAAGAATACCAAAGAACTGTCTGTCAACTTGCTAAGGATAGAGTAAGTTCAATCGAGTGTCGGGAATCGAAATGCTGGTCTTTTTTTACCGGATCCGCTTGTGTGAACGTCCGAAACGAAATGAGCCCGAGCGGAGCCGGCAACCGCAGCTAGTCTAATCTATAAATATTATAAAGGGGAAAGTTTGTAATAATGGATGGATGGATGGATGTTTGTTACTCTTTCACGTAAAAACTACTGAATGGATTTTAATGAAACTTTACAATAATATAGCTTATACATCAGAATAGGACATAGGCTACAATTTATAAAGATATTGTGCCCATGGGCTTTCGAACTTTCACGGGGCTGCGAAAACGATGCCGGTGGCGCTACTTCACACCAAGGGGAGCGGGGCCGGGGGCGGCGGCGGGAGCGACGGCGGGGGCGGGGCGGACGTTGCGACGCGCGGTGGGTGAGGGGGGGGGGGGGGGCGGGTGAGGGCAGACGTCATGCCGGTTGTGTCCGTTGGAGAATTTTCAAGGCACTAGCGATTTGTTAGAAACTCATTGTACTTAAAGTAATATAGGCCCAAGGATAGTTATTGGCAGGTTTTTTTTGTTAAAAGTTAGACGTACAAAAATACACTTCATTTTTATTTTAATTATATAGATAGGTTACTTACCTGTTAATTATAAACAATTACTTAGTTTTTATTTAAATTGTTAAAGGTTGTAGGTAGGTAAGTAATTTTTTTTGAGGTTACCGCGGTCGTTAGACATGTTTGAAAAATGTTACGGCTATTCACGCGGCAGGTAGAGATATTCTCCGACGTTTCGAGCTAATCATTCAGTCGTCTGCTGCGCACGAGCGCGGCGGATGCCTCCTTGACAACGGGCTGAATGATTAGCTCGAAACGTCGGAGAATATCTCTACCTGCCGCGTAAATAGCCGTAACATTTTTCAAACAGGTAAGTAATTGCTCCTTTTTTGGTTATTTTGGTTCATTTATAATAATGTGAATAACATAACAGCAATGATAATGTAAAATCTATACTAATAATAAATCTGTAAGCGTTATTCATGGAGTAAGTTGCTTTGTTTTATAAGATATTAGGTTTGTAGACTTTATTTATGATACTGAAACTAAATTGACGATTTTTAGAAATCATTTCTGTATGTCTGTTTGTATGTTCCTCCATAACTCTTAAACCGATTATTTGCATGAGATGAAACTTAGTACACGTACATTTGACTACCCGGGAATTAGGATAGGCTAAATAGAATTCAGTTCCGCTTGCGCTAAGATGTGGCTGTCATACAAACTGCAATGCTATGCACGGCTCGGCGGGAGGGCGGCAGCTGGAGGGGGGGGGGGGGGGGCTCGCTTACTTTTACTAATTGTACTGAAGTACGGCTTGGTATTTTCCGCAACTTTAGGACTACTTGGCAAAATCCTTCAGAACAAATTACTCGATTTAGATGCGGATTGTATCTACGTCTAGCCTGATTCTACTCAAAACTTATAGGCTACATAATATACCGCTTCATTACCAGAAGGGTGAGTAGTGAGTGTTAAATTATTATAAATTGCGAACCACTTACCCGATTTATGTGCGTATTTTATCAATGTCTCTCTGGGAGCAGTCAGGTTCGAGATGGGTTACTGTTTTCGATGTTGAGGCTAGCTGTGGGTTGGACTCCACCCAAAACTTACCTACGTTACACGTTACTTACTTCCTAGGTAAGCAATGTTACAGTGCAAGCCACCAAATGTCAACGAAGCTCTAAAAGGGAATTATTGGATGGATTCTCATTAAATCATGCTATTTCATCTCGAACGATCTTGATTAAATTTGGTAGATGGATACATTGTCCTGGACCAGGTTGACCCTATTTTGGATCAGTCATGTGGGCTACTTTTTATCCATGAAATAATTTTGCCGACACTAACCCGAGCGAAGCCGGGTACCGCAGCTAGTATTCTATAGATTTCATTGAAGATAGATTTCATCATGTATGTGTTGGAAGCGTGACAATATTTTATTTATATCATCAGAAATATATTTTAACGTTTTAAAAAGTGACAAACACACGGACTTGCCTTTAAATAAGAAGAATTCAAGCTACTACCAACCCAATCAATAGAATATTAAAATAAAATGAACGTAAAAGATAAATATTCATGAAACTATATCTAATATCATATTGTTTTTTGCAACTCGAATAAATTAAGAATAATTTGAAGGACATAAATAAAACAATATGAACTAAAAAAAGGGTTCTCCATAGTATTCTTCCACTCCGGAAGTAAAACAGAATATAATGAAATAGTCCTGGAGTTGTGATAATAACGGTTTTAGTCTTTCCACACAAAAGGAAACTCCAGTTTAAACATTCAACTTTTATCTTCATTTTAAGTAATCTTAATTTTATATTTTAAAAATATAATAAATATAATTATAATAAGATTGAATTAATATCAAATGTACAACATATTTCATCTAATTATATTTATTATATTGTCCACTACGAAAATATAGTTTAGCGTAATAAGCAAATAAGCCGATTTTTCCAAGGAATGTGATATGTATGTATAATCGACCGTAAAGTAGTAAGTAATTTAAGAAAGAGTCTAAAAGTAAGTAAGACAGGAGACCTACAGTTTTACGTGGAACCCGAACCATGGCCGGCCTCAACGGTTGAAAATGGTCACCCATCCAGAACCTAACCGCGCTCAGAGGTGCTTCAACAAGCTTATCGAATCGCAAGGCGTCGCGCCACTGGGCTACCGATATGTATTGTTTCACAAATATTCTGTGTTGCAAGATTCATACCAGCCAAAACATACGATCGAACAGTCCAAATAACCATTATCTGTGTAGAGAAAGAACTATATCTCAAGTCAAGTGCCGCGGGTTATTCGAACATCTCTCTTGGCCGGCGACCGAAAGAAAACTATATCACAAGAGCCGTGCAACTCCGACACCGCTGAACATAATTGAGTTAAACAAGGCTTTTAACTTCTCCTTCCGTTGGCCGAAGTTGGAACACCCTCTTACTAGTTGGCCGCTATCGAATCACAACTATAAACTAATGGGAAGGATCCTTTGTAGTTAGTATGCGGTGGGAATATTTACTTCACGTGGGTGCTCTTATACCAAAACGCAAAGGGCGGGGTGTGGAATGAGTGGTGGAATGGCTTATAGAGGGTGGCAAGGATCATTTCATATTTTTTTTATATATTTGGAAATGGTTATTAATTTGAGTTTCAGCTACATCTACATTTGAAGCATTGTAATCAGATTTTGAAAATAATCTGAAAAAGTATTATTCGTGACATTCGTCGCAAGCAGGACGAACGATGACACGATTAAAAGTCAAATTAATGAGATAACGATAATGTCGTATCCATTAAATACATACAATTATCATTTGGAAATGGGTCATGATATTAACCCAATACACTGCATTCTTAAAAGAATTAGGTGGCATGCAGGACTCTCCCATTACATTTAGTTATATTAAACTGGATGAAAAACTGAAAATATTTCATTACCTCTTGGACCATATTTGTATCCAATGCGATGGTACCAAACCGGGTGCGCTTAACTATAACACATAGCAGGGGATTCCATATTACATGATACAGTCCTTTATGGATTCATAACCATGGAATAGCTCGCACTAGTAACAAAATGCACTTATCCAATTCAGAAAGAGAAATAAAGTGGTGGATGAACGGAGCGGGGAGTTCAGTGCCTTGCTTCTCGCATGAGAAGCAAGGCACTGAACTCTGAGGTATGAACCGCTTTAAGTTACGAATCAATTCAGCCTATTATGTATTACAATCTCCATATGTTATTATTTTTACATCGTATGAAAAATCCGTCCCTATTCTACCATCGCTTTACGCGGAGCAGACTGGGAATGCACCCATTAACTGTCAACAATCCCAAAATAATAACCAACCGATCCTCTAGATCATTTAATCATAGGGTCGGTAAATGCACTCTCTGCTGGGATTCTTCAATTTATTAATTTTATTAATTATATATTTGATATTAAACTCTGCTGTCATCGTGCAGAGTGCTACAAAAATAATTATTATTATTGTAAAAGACCTTAATATGTGAGTGAGTCAACCATTCGTTGCGATGTGCACTTACCCCTTATTTGTATAATTATAGCACCAAAGCACTCTCTTCTTACTAGCTATCTTACTAAGTATTAGTGTACTATTAGAATCTGTTTTCGGTTGTGATGTCAATCATTACTTAAATTTTACTTACGCTTCTCATGCAGTGATATAGTTCATTGATTACATGTTTAAATAATGCCACATAATACTTAATAATACTTTTTTTCACCTTCATATGACCTTCGCTATGACCTCTAAAGATTTTTGTTACTAACTGGAAATCGGCGTATAGAAAAGGAAGGTGAATTTATCAGGAAAATCGAAAAGTTGGTATCGCTTCAAACAAGCCAGAATCGAACTGTTTTTATTATACGCTGACTACAATCACCAACAATTATTTTAAAGGGGCTTGTAGCTCAGGATCTCGGCGATTTTTCTTGCTCCACAGCGTCAATCCTCGCGCCGTTCATACACCACTTTTTTCTCTTTCTGAGTTAGATTTGTTCATTTCGTTCCGAATGCAAGCTGTTCTTGGTTCTGGTGAAATATTTTCACATATATATATGTATTAGAATTAGTTTCTGGCTTTAATATTGAATATAGAAGTGGGAAGGTGGGAAGTGGTGCTTTAATTTTTTTAGCTGAATATTCTAGTATTTTATTTATAAGTTTATTATTTATTTTATTATATGCAGGAGGTTATTCTATAACTTTCTTTTTTTACTTAAAATTGGTTATATTTATATATATATATATAATAGCTTATCGAACAGTAAGGCGTCAAGCCACGGGGCTTCCGAAATAAATTGATATAATACGGAATAATAAAGAATACGCTCAAAGTAAATTACGTATGTGTACTCTACACCGTTGGTTTAGAGTCTCTGAGACATGATAGAAGCAAGATAATTATTCCGGTTCAAGTGGGACTGAAAACAATCCGGATGATCGAAAAACATGATATTTGGATTCTTAAAAAACCGGCCAAGTGCGAGTCGGATTCGCACACGAAAAGTTCCGTACAAGATTTAACAAAAAAAAATATTTTAACACATTTTTTGTAGGCCCCTTTAATTTTTTTTTTTATGTTACCTATTTGTTGTTATAGCGGCAAAATAAATACACACTCCGTGAAAATTTCAGCTACCTACCTATTATGGTTCACGAGATACAGCCCTGTGACAGACGGACGGACGGACGGGCGGACGGACGGACAGCGGAGGCTTAGTAATAGGGTTCCGTTTTTACCCTTTGGGTACGGAACCCTAAAAACAAATAAAAAAAATTACTTTCTTATTCATTTATTAATTTCTTACATGATACAAATAATATTACATACACTGTGTTAATGCAACACAATAAACCTTTTCTTTAAATCACACGTTGCATCCCTGCTTAGAAGGTTTCATTTCTTCTGAAATTTATAACTATCCGTTTTCTAATGTTTCAATCGAGTGCACCTTTTATTTTCAATTATATCACAAAACCAAACTAAACAGTTTTTACTGTAAAAGGTAAATTAACCAGTTTCATGGAAAGCTCATTTATGCTTTCGATTTTTGAGGCGATCCGGATAAGATGTCAATCCGTATAAAAGTAATTCGCATAATCGGGGGTCCAACGTACTCGCATGGTTTGTGTGCCAAAATTAACTTGGTATTATTGCCGGTGTCTGTCGGTCCTCAATATGGTATAGTAGAAATACATACTACATATAATAGTACATATCAACACACAATCTATTGTGATTTTAAATTGAATCGTGTTCAGCCCTTACCTATAGCAAACCACTAAATATGCAATTGTAGGATGCTTACTCGTGTGCATTTCGTGACGGTATAAGTAGGAATTAATTTATATATAATTAATAATTACTTATATAATTTAAAATGTATTTCCCCCAAGGTACAACCCGGGGTCCTTCGAACATAATCTGGAGAAGCACCTAGTTAGAGATTTGCAAAAATTAAACTAATGTAATATTCCTTACTAAACTTAATAATTAGCCAAATATGTATGTAGTACATTAGAAATTGATTTAAGTTACCCTTGTGGTTACCCCTTATATATAAAATATACCTTTAAATTAGGTGTTTTATTTGGTGGTAATTTATCTATTATTTCTGATGAATATATGCATTTTAGGATGTCAGGAATATTTTTAACGAAAAAAATAGTCACAGAATTATAATAAATTTTCATTAATGGCCATTATTAGTGGCAAAATAAACCATTTAAGTTAATATTATAATCATCAATGTGTTACAGTATGGTTGCCAACAGTATATACTTACTCTTCCTCAAAATTTAAAAGCTTTTTCACTTCCCAAATTACTTAAGTTGAAATATTGTAGGTATCCAATAAGGACACGACCTTGTAAGTTTTATGTTAGGAAAGCCATTCAAAAACATGTCTGACTCTTTGATTTTATGCAATTAAATACCCAACTTAAATAGTTTTGACGCATTTCAGCCTAGTAGATGTTGTTTTAAGGTGGCCCAACCCGGCGGGCCCAACTCATTCGCGGGCACGGTACAAAACCGTGCTGTTGCGCTCTGGGACCTTCTCTGTTTCAAAGAATAAGACAGGCTCCGTGATGAGGAAGATGCAACATGTCCACAAAAAAGACAATGTGCATAGTGTATGATTTGCTAAGATTTAAGAAAATTTTAATTTCAAAACGACTTATAGCTAAAAGTAAACCACGACCGCCGTAGTCAAAAATCTAACAAAAGCCAAATAGATCATAAATCTTGATTAAATAAGCTATGTCTGATGACTAATCTTTTTATGATGTTCTTACTTTATCATTGAGTAATCCACCTCCAAAGTTATTGTATAAATGCGCGAAAAATTCGAACTTTCGGACCTTATAACTTAGAAACCAAACACAATTTTACAATGCCGATGGTCATCAGACATCTAGTTCGATCAAATAAATTTATAAATATGGGCGTGATCTTCTTTCCCCTTTTGTATGGGGAGATGAGCGGGATGGCCCACCTTAATTAGTAAAGTCTAGTAAACTGAAGCAAAACGATTAAGTATGTTGACACAAGCGCAATATAATGCAATAATACGGCCAGGGTAATTGTAAACAGGCCACATACGCTGAACTGTGGCTTCTTGACTGTAAACAGTTTAAGAAGGAGATAAGCCTTGTGGTAATCAGGAGAATCTGGTGACAGACAGTATTTTGTTTAAAAGAAGAACAGTTAAGTCAACATCAACTATAATTACTGCAGTGATCATTATTACAAAGATTATTTCATGTACAATATAAATTAAATGAAATGAAAAAAATACTTTTTTACTTATGGGTTAACAGGCAAAACATTTTCAGCCTTCAGAATCTCCATAAGATTTAGGTATGTTACAGCGTACGAATACAAAGTTCATATTCACACATTAAGTACTATAAAAATACAGTAAATCAATTCGTATCATAGCCATAAACAAAATACACACATACTTTCCTTGACGCTATCCAATAAAAAACAAATAGGACGCAGATAGCTTATTTCACATCTACTGAGATTATACGTGCCTATGACACCATATATCTGGAATAACCAGGTGCCACGCGCAGATTTTTTATGAGGTATGACTACATTAAACTGAACGTAAAGCAGGGACAATTGTAATTGCCGCTACTATCATCTGTCATTAAAACATTTGCACACATTTAGGAAAAAAAAAACCCTACCACCTAGTACATAGAGAAAGGGATTTACAATTTCACATAGGCAGCTTCACCAAGGGGTGACCCATATTCTCAACGTAAATGCAACTTTCAATATTGAATAAGAAAGAAGAATTTCTTCGCAACGGCTTTCCCCCAAAGCATAAAACGTGCATTGCAAACCGATAAAGACAAGAATCGTAAAGATTCAATCCTTTGCGTAAATATCTAAAAAGACTTATAATATAATAATATAATATAATGAAATTTGGGCTTATAAGGTACAGAACAACAAAATAAATGTGTACTCATACCGACGGTCGTTGAATAGAGGACGCTGACGGTTTTAATCTTGAGGTGGTGGTAGACAGTAAGTATACCATTACAGGCCGAACACAGTACCCACAACGCAACTATAAAGCGCAGGGATAATGCAAGCCCGACCACCATTGAGGGATACGCATTCTGTTCAGGACATAAAAACACAGTAACTTTATAATATTTTGTTAAAATACTGTGTGACAGGAAGTTTGCAAAGTTGCAAATTATTATGTGCAAAAGTGTGCTTCGAAACCATATTCTGAGAACAATTCACTTCGTTCTTACCCTGTCGATTCGGATGATTTTATATATCTCTTGTTTTATTTTATTTTTTCTAGATTACACAGTTGGATTCGTATTTTTTTAAAGACGGTTCGATCACTATGGATGAACAAAACCGGGCAAGAAACTTCGCCGGGATTCGAAAAGTAATATGTTTTATTCTTAAAGCTATTAGGGTAATCCTATTACTATCACATAAAAGGATTATGTGATATTAATAGTTATGCTTCAACCTAAATATTAGTATAATGGTTTGAAAGATAAACCAATTAAATCCTTTATATTCTCAGCAACTCTTAAACATATTATGTTAGAAATAAGATACCAAATTGCATAAATAGACGAAGAAGTATACTTACATTTTGAAATACTTCCATTAGCATAGTTAATTCGAAGCACAGGTAAATTATTGACGTAGTTAAGTATAGCAGAACCTGTAAGAAAAGTGTGTCCATTTCACATTGTCTTTATAGAACCTACAATCTTGATTACTACATTAACCTTAGGAATCATGTACCTGAAATTGAAACATTTCATTGATCTTTTGAAAAGCGTCATTAATGGACGAATATATTTCATACACGATATCCAAAGAAACTGCTTCAACTTTCTCTAAATCTTTAATTTTTCTAGAAGACTGTCCTTTATACAACCCCAGTATTGTCCATGTTGATTTTGCGCAGCTTTTCGAAATATTCCGGTCGAATATCTCTAAATGTTTCAGCAACATTTTAAATCTCTCAGTCAAACCCCAGATGAATCCCGATAAAACTACTTCTTGAATGTCACGAGATATTAAAGTAGCATATATAAAAAAGTAGCCCCAAACATTCAGCAGGTTAAACACAAGAAAATCGGCACCAATGGCAAAAACCAAGCCAATGATAAGAAATCCGACACTGGCATAGCTCCGACGGCGAATAATCTTATTGACTTTATGATTTTCATCAATGCACAAACGTTCGTCAACCTCCGATATGAGCATCAAAGCTTCTAGAGCAGTTCCCTTGGAAAAAACTGCACTAATCACATTGAGAACATATTCAATGATGACTATAGTTCCATATAGCCTATTCAAATTAGAACTGTTACTCAGTCTGCCTACGCTCTCTGAGTCTATAATTATAACGTATTTTATAAAAAACAATACGAGGGTAAGACACAAACTGTAGAAATACATCAGTCTCGGTACACCGAACGAAGCCCTTTGAAAACCTATCAATGAATCTAAATAAACTAAAGGTTTGATGGATTTAAAAAAGAAATCGTTAGATTTCTCTTTATATGGAACATTATTTTCTACTGGTATTGATGGAATCATTTCAATTACGAAGGCCATTTCGTTCTTCTAGTGGGCGGCTTACTGGACGGTAACAGTAAAAATATTAGACGGTAATACCTACGCTTCAAAACATGTATCACTCAAACATATTGCAATTAAATGTCCAATTAAATTACTGCCCTAATTTGATATTGTTCCAAGAAAAATAATAATGTCTTGAAATATATAACGTCTTACATCGATTCAAAGAAGAAGTCTGAAAAAGTCTCATCAAGTATTTATTAATCACAAAGTACATTGATTATTATCCACTCGAGTTGATTATAATCAGTATCATTCATGTTCGAAAAATTAATACTACTTCACACTATCTGCAGAGTTTCTTGATTAATTGCTTGTTGAATTTTGTAGCAACGTACTCGTAATAAAACAATTGCAGCCTAGTGGTTTTGATCGCACTTCTCATTCCTGAAATATTTGGTTCGATACCCATTTCCTTTAAATGGATATGGATAGCTATCCATCTATAAAATCTGCCACTACTACCTACTGCCATTATAATAACCGTACTTGTAAAACCGTAATTGTATTGGTCAATAATGGATGCTTTTGAAGAAATCGTTAAAATGTTTAAATTTCAGGTATTTATAGTACAATATTTTTTTTTTGTTTAAATTGTAAATATAACGTTTGATTGATATAATATGTTATGAATTACGTATTTAATCTTACAGGTATTGGTATTCTTGGCAGCTTCAATAATGTACCAGTGTATCTATTTAACATCACTATTGGAATTATTGCGGAAAGTAAGTAAATTATATTCTTTCTCTTATTTTCTCTGTCACTCATTCACATTAATCACTTAGACTAATTATGGTTTCCTAAGTATGATTAAATTAATAAACTAGTTTAACAGAGACAGAGGAGAACGTTTTTGACGTAAGTAAATATAATTTCGTATTACACAAGCTTATTATAGGTGAAGGTAGGTAGAAATTAAAAAATTAGTAAAGAAGGTACAATTTTATTTCAAATGTAGTCGATTTTCAAAAAAAAAATATATTCGAAAATTATACAAATATATAACTACAACTGGTAAAATCAATTAGGTTTTGCTTAGCACCTTCCATCGGCCTGTTTTTTATTCAAGTTAAAGTATTTATGATTACTGTTTGTTAGGGTTAAGTAGAATTTTCATATTATTTAAATTTTTTCATATGTATCTGTTTCTTGTTGTGTATTTGCATGTGTTCTGTGTTTATAACAATAAAATGATTTAACTGTTGTAGTTCGAAAAAAAAAAGTTAAATTATACTAAGCATTTTTTTTTAAAGCTGGATAACGTTAATCCGCTCAGATTTACTCTTTAAAACTGGTTTAATCTAGCCCGCTGAATATGCATAAAAAACCACTTCACTCCTTGCAATCTTCAGCCGTACAGCAGTAGCAGATACGTTGTTCGACGTTCAATTGCCGCGGACATAATTTCTGCACGAAAACGAGCCACTCTAGTTTTTTTTCATGCAACATGACATGGATGGCTAATACCACACAACTACCGTTATGATACACAGCCCAATGCACGACATTTTCGAAGGAATTAGGTACCATGCCAGGACCTTCCCTTTATGAGCACGGCTTCATTGAACTAGATTGAAAACACGGACAATTTTTCATTGCCGCTTCCACCATATTTTCATTCAATGCGATGGTAGGGGAAGGGGACCTACAGTTTTACATGGATTGCGAACCATGGAGCAGCTCGCATTCGTGACGAGATGCACTTATCGAACTCAGAAAGAGAAAGAAAGTAGTGCCTGTCCGGGCGAGGAATTGAACCCAGACCTCCGGTACGCTAAGCCAGTACCCGCGCCACTAGGCTACGAGCCAGTCGAACATAACAGTACATAACAGCTACATTATTCAGTACGCAACTCCTTGCTCCGAAATACACTAGCAACGGCTTCCCACCGAAGACTTATTCAGTTTCAGTGTTTTTCACTCAGATTCGTAATATTTTTTTCTTTTTCCGCCGGCCCGAATACATCTGGCGAAAAGGAACCGACTAGAAACCACACCAGGTTTGTCTTATTTTAGGGTTCCGTACCCAAAGGGTGAAAACGGAACCCTATTACTATGCCTCCGCTGTTCGTCCGTCCGTCCTTTTTCTTTGATACTCACGAACCAGTTTACTTTGTTTGATAGATTATTACTGTGCACAAAGAACATTATATGTACAAGGGTAATAAGCAAAATAAGGGAATTGTTGAATATGGTTAAAAAGGCATTCCTTTTCTTCGTGTCTATAAAAAAATCTCAGAAAACACTGTTAGACGTGCATATTACAGTAACCTAATCAATTGTCAGCCTCAATAGCCCAGTGGCGCGACACTTCGGCGATCGCTCTCCGAAGTTAAGCATCGCTGGGTCCGGTCTGGTCTTGGATGGGTGACCATTCGACCGTTGAGAGAGGCTGGCCGTGGTTCGGATTGCACGTTAAACCGTAGGTCCCCTTCCTTAATACTATCTGGTAGGGTTTATCCCGCCCGGGTTGGTACCATCGCATTGGATGAACGATGGTCGAAGCGGCAATGAAAATTGTCCGTGTTTTCCGTCCAGTTCAATGTAGCCGTGCAATATAAGGAAGGTCCTGGCATGACACCTAGTTCCCATGTGGTGTGTTGGGCTAATACCATGACAGAAGGTGTGGTATTCCACCATACATCCATGTCCAGTCACATAAAAAAATAAATTAGCACCGAACAAAACTTAATCCATCTTGTATGTGATATCTTTAAAGACGTTTAGGGTGGAGTGCACAATCTCTGTTAGTGATCATTTTTAAATGAATATATTATGATTACTTTTCACCTAAAGAAGAAAAAAAGATAGATTAATAATAACTATAATAATAAACTCTAGTTTTGACAAATCATATTCCTAGATTAGATATTTATTAGTTTGAGCTACAACTTTTTGGTTTGTTGTTAAAGCCATTTCAGTTCATTGTTGAGTCAATTAGTTATTATCAATTGATAATAAAATAAGTGATACTAAATGTAGACTTGTTATCACTATACATTAGTAATCAGTTATATAACATAAAATAAGTTTTAATGTAAAGCTAAGGTCTTATATCATACATGTAAGTAAACTTCGTAAAGAGAGTACCGAACGTGTCCTGTCCATACAAAGGAGAATGGCAAAACCCGTTTCCAATTTTACAAAACGTGTGTCATTCCGACAAGTATATAGAACATTAACTCAGTATTTTAGAAATGATTGTATATCTTTAGATTACCCAAAAATAGCCGGGGAAAGAAACTACCCATATATCACTAATTGTACGGGCGTGAGTCGTAGCGCGCTTGGTCTGAGACGGGGGAAACACTTATACACGTGTATGTGCGGTATGCTTATGAAGCATGCCGGCACACACGAAATTGCCTCTATTGAAGTTCTGACATATTCTTACGTGTCAATGGAGCTGGAGAAATTCAGTATTAAGCTAATTCATAAGCGAACTCACTTGCCGCCGGTTCCGTTCTTGTATGTAAAAGTGGCTACGCCGCCGCGCCATACAAACGAGTTTCTGTTGCTGCTTCCGTCCTGCCATGCTCTCTGTGAGGTCCTGGCGTATGCCATATGCCGCGATTTAAAAAAAACACACACACAATACTCTGAATTGGTCGAACCCAGAGTGAGCACATCTTTGAGGCAATTGGGGTTCATACACGTTTACAGATGCTACCCACCTACGGAAGAAACATTATTGACAAATTATTAGTGTCCGATAGATTATTTTAGTGAGATTTTATTATTAAAACCTGTAATTTGGTTGATGTATTTATTGATGTGTTTATGTGTTTAAACATTTAATAACCTCAAAAGCTGAGTTTTGGTGAGCTGTAGAGGCTTCTTCCCGAGAATTAGTTCGACAAAAGTTATGGCATTCGAAAGTGGACACCAAAAACTGTATAATGAACCTGAAACTATGGAGACACAATTAAATTTTTTTGGAAACCGCGGTCCATAGTGATCTTGCCATTCTCCTTTCATTATTCCTTTCGGCAAAAATCCCATGTGACAAGTCTTACTGGAGCTTGCGGCCATAGATCCTCACCACTACTGCGCAATCCACCACCTTGGCTCCCTGCAAAGGGGACCAGCCGACACGGCCCCGCTACCACCTTATGCGGGGCCCACCACTTCTCCGGCGTGCTTGAGGTCGGCGGGCTGCTGCCTGCACCTGACCTCCTCCGCCGGAGGACCGAGGCGCATCACCCGGCGCCGCGCGCCAGATATTCTGCGTGCCGGCGCCCAGCAGTCCGGCGGATGCGGGGCTTTCCGAGACGGGGGTGGTGGAGGCCTGCGTGTCAAGGCCACTACCTAACGTTCGAAGCCTGGCTCACGTCGTCCCGGAGAGCGCCGCCACGACGGCCTGCACCCAGCAGCGGCGCGCTTGGAGGAGGCCCCCTCGCCGCCGGTGGAAAAGATTCCGTTTTTATGTTATTTATATGTATATATCATTAATGTCAATATTAAAATAATTTAAGAATGTGTAAATATAATAAATAAGTATATTAGTGTAAAGGATATATTCGTTTATAGTATATATTAATATAATGGATAGTATACACATTCGTCCTCGAAATAATAATAACAAATACCAATAAAGTGTTTATGTTTCAATTCGTGTAGCACAAAAGAACATTGCAAATAGTTTACACAGTAAGTTTACAAAAAACTTATGTTATATTAGCTCAGTTTTCCTTGTTTTTTGCCCTTTACGCTAGCCTCAGTGAAGCTAAATGTTCTTACATGATCCATAGTGATGTGGACGGAGCATCCGAGATCCCTATAGAAGTGCAAAATCGGCAACTGAGCGATCTATTTGATACAATCATTGATATAAATGAGCTGTGCTCTCAAGGAGTCTGCTGAACTGGTAACTCAGTAAACCCTGGTGAACTGAAGCATGACGACTAGGTAGGTAGCGACAAGCGCTACGTAGCTCAACAACGTGGACATGTCTAATGTGAACAGGCTGCATACGCTGAACCGCGGCTCTCTCACTGTACACAGTTTCAGCAGGAGGCTGGCTCGGTGGTAGGCTGCAGAATCTGGCAATACACACGTAGCTATAGGAATTACATAATAAGGTCTGGTAATAACTGTTTTTCTGCACCCGTCTTACTTCTTAACTTAACTAAATATTTTGTGTTGAGAGCTCTTAAGAACGGCCCGTAAGCACTTCTCCCCATACAAACGTAGTGTAGTTATTATTTATAATCAACTGTTCCAATTGAATTGATATTTGATATCTATTATCAGGAAACAAATATCTGTGTCTGCACGTGGTTATTTTTTTTTAATCTAAACAGAATTTAATGAAAGCAAAAATAAAGTTTTCATACGAATTTTGTTTTCTCTGTGGTTTGAGCCAGGATACATTTACCAAAAAAACAAAGACATGCAAACACAGATATTTGTTGCTTAATAGTATATACCTAATATCAAGTAAATTGGAACAGTGGTTTTCAAATTATTAGTAAACTACGATTGTATGGGAGGCGAAATTTTCTGATGTTTACGGGCCCACCTTAAGTAGACACTGAATACAGTAACAATACACAATTCGTCAAAGAATAAATTATCAAATATACGTGAACACAGCGTATACGAGTGCAAGATGCATAGGTAAATTGAATATTACTATACCATTTTAAAATAAAATATTCTTTATACCTCTACTTGTCGAGGACATGATACTGACAATCCGTGTCCTGAATCGTCGGTTGGCTGTCATAATACCCTCGCAAGCTGAGCATATCACCCACACTGGCATGAGGAAGCGCAGAAACCACGCCACGATGACTGCCGTTGCAAGCAACGAAATGGTATTTTGCTATGTGGAAATAAACAAATTTTAAACATATTTTGCCATTTGTTTTGGATCAAGTTTTTGAAGGCAACAAATTTGTTGTGCTGGTGGTTTTCCGTGATCCGAAAATAAGTCGGACCGATACTCGAAGAGGGACGCCCCGGGTGAAGGAGAGATGGGTGATTATTGGTGCAAATTCAGCACACATCAATTTTATTTATTAAGGAGAAGAAACAGAAAAAAGGTATGATTAAAAAACATTAATTTAGCTGCCTCCACTACACTTCCCTCAAGAACAAACAAAGCGAGACAGATGAATAAACATAATATTAAGCATTATAATATGTATGCATAATAATAATGAACTATGCCAGAAACGCCGTCAGGATCACTAAGTTTCTGACATCCTCGAACATTTGAATACCAGCCTGGGATGCATCCACAGTGTGACATCTAGGGAGGGTCAACCAACATTAAATTAGACCCAAAAAGACCTATTAAAATGCTCGCCTTTTTCATCACTGGCGAGTGATCCATCAGTTCGCTAGAAGGGAGGTGTAGCAGAGCGACAGGTGTTACGACGAATCGAATTCACGGGAGACCAGAGTGGGCAGTCTGAGTTCTCACCTAAATTGGCGTTACGGCAAACCGATCGACTGGCGTTTTCTCCAAACTCCATACAAGTTTTTACTAGATATTCTGTGGTTTTACTTCTTCAAGCTGTCAAAGTCAAACGCTGACTTCCGATTTGTATGAAAACGCGGAGTGGACGTAAACCGCAACGTCGACGTATTTACGGCAACGTTGAGTAAGCTGTCAAATCAAGCTCGGACTCGCAAATGTTAGTTCGCTTAACGCCCGCTGCGCGCGCTGTTCAATTTCTCCATACATTTGAAAACGTCAGTCGATCGGTTTGCCGTAACGCCAATTTAGGTGACAACTGAGACTACCGGCTCAGAATACCAAAGGACAGCGCACTAGATTCTCAAAAATGGTATGACCGTGCTTAAACTTAGGCGCGGTGAACGTTCGCTTGCAAGACTTGGGGGAGCTATTTAGTGCACCTTGCCTCAGCAGCACGTTCTGAAGTTAGGTAGGCTGTAGGCATGGTTTTTGGCCTCAACCACGAGCGCTGGATTCAACCTGGCCAGGTGATTTCAACCCACTGGTACAAGAGAGGATTGCATAAAGTAAATAATTCAATTTTATATTATAAGTAGTATCACGTCTATAATATCACGACATAAAACTTATTTATTTATTTGTTTATTTATAGGCTTACATACAGGATTGAATGACATAAAAAACAACAACAACATGTATAGTAACAAAAGCTTATGAAACATCCCATGAGTAGTAAGCACAGCATGTGCTAGCAGTATTTGGAATGAAGTAAATACACAAAACAAACATATCAATATAAAAATTGCAAGGAAAATTAAAATGAAGTTTACAATAAAGAAGTAACAATAAATGACAAAACTGATGCATTTGAGTGAGTGGACAGCAACAATATAGAAAATAAATTAAGTGAAAGAAAAAGAAAAACAACATTAGGCTTACAATGATGCATGAATAGTCAAAAGGTAAGTGGTAACAAGCAATTCTTATATGAGTTTTTTTATACTTAATTGCGAACATGAAAAAAGGTCACACTTATCCCTAAAGTCGTTGCATGTTTTCAGCATTCTGTTAAGGGGAGAATGTGAAACTATGTTCGTGCGAGAGTTACCGGTCTGGAAAGGCATTCTATTTTCTAATCTACTTGTAAGACGAGGGACTTTAATATCAATTCCTTGTAGGAGTTCAGGGCAATCGATCAGTGCATTGAGAACTTTATGTATGAACATTAAGTCAGCCCGGGAACGACGCAGTGCTAAGGTATCTATTGAGTAATACTCGAGGCGAAGGTTTGTGCTAGTGAGTGACTGACAACGATTGTCAGCGAAAGTGAGGTGGTACAAAAATCGCTTTTGCACTCTCTCGAGTCTGTCGATATGTACCTTGTAATATGGACTCCAGGGCGTGTATTCTTGGCATTCAGTCATTGCGGATTCAGTAGAGTTAACAGTAATGTCAAAGTAAATTCTTCCTCTTGTTACTCTACTGAATCCGCAATGACTGAATGCCAAGAATATACGTCCAGGCCGTGATGCAGTATTCCAAAACACTACGTACCAAGGAGTTATATAATAGGATGAGAGTATATGGGTTTTTAAAATTACTTGCCTTTCTAACGACGAAACCTACCATTTTAAACGATTTTTATATTATGTATCTGTAATACCCAAATGATATAAATGTTATCTACTTCGAGAAATTCCGCAGATCATGGAGAAGGCAGGAATTGTGGGTAAAAATAATTATAAAAAGCCGCAATTGATCTAAAGGGTTGCAATGACAACGAGGCCAAATTCCATGTCAATAATATTCTAACACGTTACCTAAACCGATTTTTTAAGGATTCACACAAAGAGATCCTGCAAACCTAAATATTTAGATACTTCGTTAATCTTACACTACAGATTTATGAAGTTCCCATTATTAATAAAACATAATTGAAAAACTAACAACTCACTTTTGCAATAGCTTCCATGATTGTTGTTAAATCGAAACACTGGTACATTATTGCAGAAGCCAGGAATAGGAGAGTCTGTAATATAAAAAAACATTGTTTTAACTTGTAATAAAGCAAAAAAAAATATGAATAATTTTTGTATTGGACAATTTTAGAAATAGAAACTACCTGAAATTTAAACATTTTAACGATTTCTTCAAAAGCATCCATCATCGACCAGTAAATTTCATATATTTTTTCCAAGGGCATTTTTAGTTCTTGTCTCGGTTCTTGCGTAAGATTGTTATAATTTTCCCGTGCCATGTAGTCTCGAAACAAACCTAAAAATGTTTTCGGGGCAATATGGCTTGAAGACGGATTCGGCTCATATACTTCTGAGTATTGAAGGAGTATTGTCAATCTCGTAGTCAAACCAGTCAGAAAAACCGACAGTATTATAGCTTGGACATCTCGAGATATCATTGTTATGTATATAAAAAAGTAACCCCAGATATTAATGATATTGAATGCAAAGCAATCTATGCATATAATGCCGATATAGACAATTATTACCAGGCCTACAATAAAGTAGCTTTGCTTGCGTTTATTTTGGTGCACATGATGTTCTTTATATATGCACATGTTTTCATCAATATTCGAAATTATTTCCAACACTTTCTAAGCGTGTTTGTTGAAGTAAACAGCGCTAATAACATTAACAATGTATTCCAAATGGAGCATCCATCCAGTCATCAGTTGCAGGTTTAAGCCGTTTTTTATTTTTTGTACTGCTGGTTCATCCAAACAGGTCAAGTATTTGAAGAAAATTGTGATGAGAAGGAGACAAATACTGTAGACATACTTCCACGTTGGCTTCTTTAAAGATATTCTTTGTAAACCGAACAATGAATCTAAGTATAACAAAGGCTTAATTGAATTTAAGAAATAGTTTAGTATAGGTTTCGTCATGTAGCTTGATTGTCCTGGGGACACGGGTATCACTTTGATCGCTAAAGGCATCGTACTGGTCCCACGAGGCCGACGTGATTTTCATAAATAGACAAATATTATCTACCTAATAACTCGGCACCATTATATACTCTATTATTCATAACTCCAACCTCAAAAAGCCAAAGCATCGATTTAGATTTTGGTTACGATCGGCTACTCAGATCGCTTCTCGATACTGTAGGGAAACTGACGAATTAAGACTGAGAAATAAAACTGAAAATTTTAGAGATTGTTCAGATTGTATGTGGTGCTTGTATTGATCTTATTCTTGTTTTGGAGCGGTATCACATAACACTGTTTTTAAATGTGATATAAAACGGCTATGGTCTCTCTTCAAGACCTACATAATATTGATTCAAAAGTACTTAATACACTTAAATAGCGGCGCTACCGGGTGGTATGCTAAGTTATTAATCCAACCAAGTACATTAAATTTTATTCAATTGATGTCTGGTACAAGCGAATGAGTAGCACCTTAATAAAAATAAAACTGAATAATTAAAAGTTCTTGTCGATTCAGTTAATACGTGGAGGTTTTATTTAGGTTTTAGTAGGTTTTGATGAATACAACTTAAAATACAATAAATGATGAATAATTAATCGAGATAATTTAAGGTGATAGGCTGCATAATCATAATGTTGTCTGGCTTGGTTTTAAACAAGCCAGACATCCTTACAAATAATTGTGTTTAAGATAAAAAATCGCAAGAAACTAACTTCAATTAAAAAGACTCAAAGACAGAGAGATTCTAGTCGGTAGCAAATATCCCGAGGGGTCAGTCACTCATGGAATCTGATGGACAATTGTTTGGTAATCTCAAAAATCTCAGGTAAGTGGGAGTCCGGGAAATCTGGTGGGAGTCTGCGGAATCTTAGGGAATCTGGGAATCCCAAGATAATCATCGGCTATCCTAAATTCATGGTAATGTCGGGGAATCGTGGGCGCGGGAGTTAGAAGATCGTCGGAAACGGCGAGAATTCCCGAAATAATTCGATAATACTAAAATCGAACACCGGCATGATCTTTTTTTTGCTTATTCGAAAAATACTTGCAGTATTGCACTCATATTGGGAGCATAATTTCAATCTTGGAAGGCAATCCTCGACATGACCTTTTTTTTTGTTCATTAGATTTTTTTTGTATTAAATTCGAACGGAGAGGACAAATTTCGTTTATACATGCCCTTTTTCTAGCTCCTTCGAAAAGATTTTGCAGCATTTCAATCAAATTGGGAGCACACGTTTGATGTTGAAAGACAATCCGCATGAGTTTTTTTTTTTTGCAGTAATACACGGAAACTGGGAGCTCAAATTTCATTTTGGAAGAAAACACTCTGCGTGATCTATTTTTTGCCCATCCGAAATCTAACGAAAGTAATTTACAATCATTTTGGATTCACTTGCAATCTTTTAGTCCTTAGTAATCTTACGAAATCCCAGAATGTTTGGTAATCCTTGAAGTATTTGGTAATTCCTTAGGAATATTTGGTTGTATTTTAAGAATCATAGAATTCACCAGGAATCTTTGGTAGTCCTAAAGTAGTCATATTGACTACTCGTAATCTTGGTGAAAATTTTTTGGTAAAGTGACTGACCCCTCGTCTTTGCGATTACTTAATCAATATCCGTATATTAACATTGTTTTATGAAAATAAAAGAAAATAGAAAGAATGTGATATGTATGTATAATCGACGTGAACATAAATTAGAGACGAAGGGCACATACATTAGAGAAAGAGCCATGTAAAAAGAACTACATACTTTTAGAATATACTGCAAGGCTGGACCCAAACCAACAAAACATGCCATTCACGGGTATTGCGTCTTCCAATTTCGCCACCATCTGTATACACCCATTGATTGATTCCAACATATTGAATTGTACAAAAAAGTATATTTATTGAAGTCAACCTAGGACTGGCTCTAGCGTCTGATGCCAAATAAGATTTTGTTGATGACGGTAATATGTTTGAATGCGTTTGAATATGTGAATAGTCTAACAATGAGTCCCGCCTATCCTCCTTCACACCAGCCCAGTTTGCGGCCGCTATCAGTGTCGCCCAGATCGAGCAGATCAATAATTTGCATCAGAAAAAGAGATGGGGTCATATGGAAGCCCTGTGGTACGCAGTCATTAGCTGTCATTACTTTAGGGCAACAATCGTCAACCAAGACTTTAATGTTGCGACCATGTCGAAAGTCAGCCATCTAATACCGGTCTAGTGGATGCCCGTAGGAGGGCAGCATGGAAAGCAGTACCAGGTGCCAGACCCAGTCAAACGCTTTCGCGATATCCAGCCCGATAGCCATACCTTCGCAATGTTCGATGGTATATACATTATTTAATAAATTTTTGATTTTGTATTATTTTAATACAAGACGCTTCCGATCTCGATTTTGAAATAATTCAGTCAACCTAAAAGGCAAAAATGGCGACAAGTCTTCATCCCCCTTTAGGGGGTGACCCTTTTAATTTAATTTTCACCACAATAGGTAGCCTATGTCATTTCCCAAAGACCGGACTCTATAACAAATTTCCTCAAAATTGGTTCATCTTTTTAGGCGTGAAAACGTAACAGACAGACAGAGTTACTTTCGCATTTATAATATTACTATGGATATAGATAAATACAGAAAACGAATTACTTAAATACATGCATTTTTTACTTTGTTTCATACACTGTCTTTTACGCTTGCCTCAGTGAACAGATAGACTGTCCATAGCCCGGCTACCGGCAAGGACTGAGCTAGCTATTTGACACAATAATTGATATAAATGACCTTTGGTCTCAAAGTATCTGCTGAACAGGTCACTTAGTAAACTCTGGTGAATTGAAGCATTACGACTAGATAGGTAGCGACAAGCGCTACGTAGCTCAACAACGTGGACATGTCTAATGTGAACAGGCCGCATACGCTGAACCGCGGCTCCCTCACTGTACACAGCTTCAGCAGGAGGCTGGCTTGGTGGTAGGCCGCAGAATCTGTTGATGAACATTTTTTTATCATCACTTTTTATTGGGTAGCTAATTTAATAATTATTATAAATATTAATATTATGACTATTATGACTGAAATAGAAAGAATTCCCAAGAACATTTTACTCCAAGGTCGACGTCAATTTCGAGAAACGACATGAAAATACGTAACTTTATATTAAAACCTAGGAGAATAGACGTATAAGGATTTCATGCGAGAGGTTATGGGTTTAAATCCTCACCCCGGACATGTACCACTTTCTTTCTTTTTCTGAGTTGTATAAGTGCATTTCGTTACGAATGTTTGCTGTTCCAGGGTTCGGGCCCAACCTAAATGTAAAACTTTAGGTTCCCTTCCCCTACTAGGGGGTAGGGTTAAGCCCGCCCGGGTTGGGTTAAAGCGGCAATAAAACAATATCCATGTTTTTCATCCAGTTCGGTGTAGCCGTGCTCATAAAGGAAAGTTCCTGGCATGGCACCTAATTCCTTCGAGAATGCGGTGTTTAATGTGATGTTGCTGTTATTTTTACATATACTGTCATTTATGACACTATATTTCTTAGATTATTGACATTTTGAATGCAAATTTTTTTGAAGTAGTCTCTCATTCATCATCTATTAGAAAATCGCTGATGAAGCACCAAGAGCGGAGTAATTATTTTACAATTATCACGTTTTAGTAATAATACATATAAAATAAACTTTAGACTTAAATAACTCAAATACTATTGATTTTTGACCCCCAGTATGTTGGGACAAATTTGTTGCAAATGAGCTCTAGAATGACCCCTTAGAATTGATTGATTGAAAATTCTTTATTACGCCACAAAAAAAAAATTACAAAAGAAAGTATAGTGCAATAACAACATAAGTGGGGCGCAAAGGCGGGCTTATCCCTCGAAGAGATTTCTTCCAGCCGACCTTTGGGTGTTTGAGAAGTTCAATAGGTATATATTCGTAGGTAGTGGCGGTAGGTTTGTATCGTATGTATGTAGAAGGAATGTATCGAATTTCCAATCACCCTATATTATATAATGTTAACTTTTAAAACCAAAATGTTTTGCACAACACTGTACTGCACAGTCAAAGTAATATAAAAAAATAAAATGGAGAGCAGTGGACCAGTAATTGTGCCAAGATCTATGAAACAGTATGGGTTTGGTTTGAATACATTGGCAGGCCAATTTTAACAATGGTTCTTTCGAAGAATAATTTCAGCGCCTATAATATTCAAAGATATTGAAGTTCTGCAGAGGAATGCTCATTCAGGAAATAATCATTAATGTGTGGATAAGATAGAATGCCATAAATGTATGGAAAACATCTCTTTTTTTATAGCTTTTAAAAAGATGAGGGTAGTTATAATATATGTTTACCCTGGCTTGTCGATGACATGATACTGACAATCCGAGTCTTGAAGCGTCTGTTCACTATCACGACATCCTCGCAGGCCGAGCACATTATCCACACGGATGCGAGGTAGCGCAGGAACCATATACAAAGTACTGCCAATCCAACAAACGAAATGTTCTCTTCCTGCAAGGAATATGCAGTTCAGCAATCAAACCAATTAAAACCTAAAACTGGACAGGTCCTTAGGGTATCGCTTAGGGTACTCCCACGTTCCGTCGTGTCCCAGCAGGCCCTAATACTAATACGTTTTGTTTTTTTTTTTTATTATTAATATCGATACAGTAAAATTGAGAATACTTCGAGATGTAAATTCCTCTAATGAATCACGAAAAGATATGCAGCCCACAGTTTGCTGCAGATAGTGTTCAGCAAAAAATGCAGATGCGCCAGGTGGCGTATGGTTAGTACATTATTTTCTCACCTTCAGAATAATTTCCACCATGATTGTTAAATCAAAACACTGTAACATAAGTGAAGTAGCCAAAAAGAGCAGTGCCTGCAAGGTGAAAAATACATTGCTATTTAAAAAACAACTTAAGGCGCTAGGACTAGCCAACTACTCGCGCCATACAAATGCACCTTTAAACAAATGTTAAAATATGTAGTGAAACGCCTCAGCAAGTCCAAATAGAACTCCAGACTGATAATGAATTGTTAATATTTTTTGATTCCATCATTTATTGAAATAATAATAAAATAAAAAAGTCGATTTTTCACATTAGAAATCTGAAAGTTATATGATTTCTAGATGTAAGCAAAACAGGATATATGCCTAAACGAATAATTCCATTTGCTTTTAGATTTCTACATTTAGTCAAAAAAGTTCGGAAATGGACACCGTTTCCGCGATGTATTATGTATAGAAAAAGGAAACATACATTAATGAAAATAGGTTGATTCCTAGACAAGGAATCATATATTGTAAGAATGACACTTCTAATCATCAGACTTAGTTATTTAACTTGGGTTGCCTAGTCTAACTTTGCGATAGGGCCTTAAAAATTAAGAATTGCATGTACAAATTTAATATTATGTATTTTTGTACCTGAAATTTAAAAATTTTAACAATTTCTTCAAATGCATCAATTATAGACCAATACACTTCGTATATTTTTTCCAATTGCAGTACATTTTCTTTCACTGATTCTTTTACAAATTCCCGTGCCATGTAGCCTCGAAACAACCCGACGAATGTTCTTGGGGCGATATAGCGTGAAGATATTTTCAGGTCATGTATTTCTGAGTATTCAAGTAGTATTGTTAATCGTGTTGTGATTCCCGATAGAAAAACGAAAAATATGACCGTTTGAAAGTCCCGAGGTATCATGGTTACATATATAAAAATGTAGCCCCAGATATTCATGAAGTTGAATATAAAATTATCTAACCATATCAAGCCGACGTAGCCAATTATTACCAGACAAGCAATGAAGTAGCTGTGCTTAAGTTTGACTTCATGAACTTTATGTTCTTTATGAATGCACATATTTTCATCTATCTTGTCAATGATTTCCAACGCTTTTTTAACATGTCTGTTTGAATAAGCTGCGTGAATGACATTAAGAATATATTCAACAGCGAGTGTCAATCCAAATGCCTGTTGTAATCTGAAGCTATTTTTTATAGTCGGTGCACGGTTTTTGTCCCAAATAGTGAAGTTCCAAAACAAAACAATGATTAGAATCAGACAGATACTGTATAAATACTTCCATGTCGGTCGATTCGCTATATTATTCAACGATATTCTTTGGAAACCGAACAAAGAATCTAAGTACAACAAAGGCTTTATTGAATTGAGGAAATGGTTTGATACGACTTTGTCTTTGAGTTCTGTATGTTCTGCTGGCGCAGGTGTGACATTTATCATTAAAGTCATCGTTATAGATTTAGATGGCGGTAGACGACTCACATCGAAAAATAACAGAAAACTAAGTAATGACTAAGCTAACACTCACAACTCTAGTCATCAATGTGTCATTCTAAATAATCACTTAGAATAATCCTATTTTCCCAACCACATTTCATTTATTACGAATTAAATTAATTGAAATGTGTACACTTCGGTTCAGAAGAGTATACATTCATTAATAATAACTTTAGTTCAAAATATTGCAAAGTATTGAAAATAAAATAATACTTTTTTATGGCTAACACCACCCTTCCTGCCATGATATTAGCTCAACAGAGCTCATGGAAACGCGCAAGGTAATTGCTAAAATGTATTACTTTGGTCACGTAAAACCTATTGGTCTTCCTTTTTTGAATAGTTAATTTTCATAAATATCAAAACACCAGTATGCATGAAATAATGGAACAGGGTTTCGAAAAAAAAACGACCCCTTCCCTTTTCTCTTGGTGCTTTACTCAGTGTTGTACGTACAAACAAGTGTATTTTATTGACGTGGAGGGGGGAATAGGAATATTGTTTTTCCTTAGATTTTGAACAATATATACGGAACTAGATTATATGAGATATGTAGCCATACATTTAGGCCTGATTTTTCAATGGTCAGATAAACAGCCAGATAACTATTCGACGGCTTCATTAACGCTTCTGCTTATCCATCCGATATAGTAAGTCCATATGTTTATAAGTTAAATTATGGTCAGATAATTGTGATAGAAGATATAATTCAATGACTATATCTTTTGACAAAGGTGAATTTGTACTATCAGTCCGATAAGTACTATCTAAGGATTGAAAAATCGGCCCTTAGTGGAATACCATGGGCGAGATAAATATTGATCATAAATCAATAATAATAAGTAATGTAGACCCAGAGTTCATTTGGTGGCGGCATCGATACCACTTTGATCACTAAAGGCATTAATACTATTGTATTATTTTTAGTTAAGTAAATTCTATTTCTAATCCATTTGCACTATTTCTTTTGTTCGTGTTCTTTGCCTTAAACTGTTCCTAAAAATTTGTTTGGCAGTAGCATTTAGATCTAAGTATGTATTTCATTACTGTGGACGGAAAACTCTTAACATTTCTTTGCGGATTCTTATTTACAGAGTTGATAGAATCCGCCATTCCGTTTTTGACGTAACTTAGTGTAGTTTGACTACCGAAAAAATGTTTAAATAAAATAAATAAATAAATTTAAAAAATATATTATGTTCGCACCAAGTGACGAGATTCTGAATAAATTCAAAAAATATTATGTATCTAATAACTCGGCACCATTTTAATTCATAACATTTCCCCACATTTTTTTTTTCATTTATCATTTAATTTATTTAAACTTTTTGGTAGTCAAACTACACTAAGTTACGTCACAAAGATCCGCGGATTCGATCAACCCATTTCTACATAACTATCATATTTTTCCATCCACAATTATGAAATACACACTTAGATCTAAATGCTACTGCCAAACAACTATTTGATAGTGCAGATTAATACAAAGAACAAAGAAAAATAATGCAATGTACCCACAATTCAATGTTCATAATGTTTTACTCCACTCGAGTTATTCCAACCGCGATTCATCCATAATATATCCCAATTCATGATATTCTAGAATTTAACATTGAAATACAACGTTTTCGACCAATTAACATAATTCCTTAAATCTAGTACATATAGATAGCACACGCAACTAGGGTGGAAACAATCATCACATGTAGTTCACAACATGCGCTAACACGACATATGGCGTGCGCCAGATTCTCAACTAGGAGAAGCCTGACGACGCCCATGTGTTCATGTGCTGCTAAAACCATCCTTCTACCCCAGATTGTCCTAGTAGTCCTTGTTACGTACGGAAAGGTTCAATTCTTACGTGATTGCAAAATTTCGAGTATTTTAAGTTCAATGTTTCAAAATTCAAATTGGTTATGGTGCTGTCTCTACAACAAAAACAAAAACAACAATCGTTGTTATTAATATTATGTCCGCCTACAGAACCAATACGGTAAAAACAACTAAATAAGTAAATGAATAAATAAATAATAAAATAAATAAGAAAAACAGCTAATCTGGTTGTATGTAGCTGAACGCCCCCTCTTGTGTCCCGCGCCGCCGTCTCTATGCGGATCGGATGGCGCGAGCCGCGCCCCTGGAGCTGCAATGGGGTGCAGGGAGTGCAGGATCGGGAATCGGGAGCCGATCCTGAAACATAACATAGATTAAAAGTGCTAGGTTACTGTGCTAAAAATTATAAATTTGGGCAAGTATTTATTTATTTACTATACAGTTGCAATGAAAATTATTTTTTTACATGTTTCCAAATTCATTTATTTTCAAATAGGTAGAACATAATTTAGACATTCAATTCCTGCTCTCTACTCACGTCGTTAAAAGTACTGTATAATTATTTTAATTTAATTATTATATGATTATGTCTGATAAAAGTTATTGCATTTTATTAGGTTACGGTAGGTTATTGGGCAATACTAAAGAAAATTCAAATTGCAATTAATCGGTTGAGGTTTGAACTTACTTTTACCTTTAAAATACGCTCGAAACGACCCGAAGTCTAGTGTATTGGTTGCCACCGAAATTCGGCGTCCGGATTGGTCCATTCATCTTGGCCATCGCGCGGCCGCCGCCGCGCATCAAACAACAGTGACAACAGACTTTCGCGCGCAAGCGAACCATCTTCTGGCCTTCGCTGATTCACAAACCCCAGAACATTATTTGCATAGACTACGTTTATCTAGAACAGTGACCTCAGTGACTATCAGCCAAGTGCCACTTCGAAGAGAAACCGCACCGCTGCCGCCGCCGCTGCCGCCAACCTGAGCCAGTGCGCGAGGTTGAAGGGTCGTGGAAGGTTTATTTGAAAAGGCTAGTAAGTCAAACCTCAATCAACTTGCAAAAAATACCGTCCACTAACTCTCGTAGAGCTCAAAACAGTCCTAAAGATAGTGGTGCCTGCAAGCTAACATCATAAACTGGGTCACGATAAATTTAACATAGTTGACAAAATGTAAGCCGCCGCTTAATTCATTTACTCCACAATCCGAATTAAATTCACAGAACGCCGAATAAATTACAATCAAATGATAAACTAATTTAACAACGATTTCAACGTAGCACTGCGATTGGGTGAAAATTAAAATCGCTAATTGCGATCATAATTGAACCTACCGGCGCATAAATCAGTAGGTCTATTCTTGGACCTCCGTGCTCAGGAATCAGGAATGTTTCAGTCGAGAAAACAGGTCTTGTAGTAGTTTTCATAGCGATTTTCTCACGGAGAACCTTGAACATATGAAATACCGTGATCCGGAATTTTTCCGTCCTGGAAACCGCTTTGACAATCGCTATAAAAGTTGTTTTCTCAACTGACAGATTCCGGATTCCTGAGCGAGGAATTCCAAGAATCGGTCAGCTGATCGGGAGATACTTCCATTCACATTAAACTTGTTGTTGGCAACACTTTTAAAATACGTATCATGGCTTTAATAATTAATACAGTTATATAGTAAATACATTTGTTAGTTTGCTTAATAATCAATAATGATAATCAATTAATAATCATTAATATCAATTAATAATCATTAAATAATCCGTATCACTGACAGCCTCAAAGGTCGAACGGTCGCTCATCCAGAACCCGACCGCGCCAAGTGCTGCTTAACCTCGATGATCAACCCCGAGGCATCGCGCCACTGTGCTATCGAGGCTGACAAACCAGGCCCTTACATAATAACATGGTTTCATAACATTAGATGGAAACACAATAATGACTTGAAATATAAGGAATGACAGTGTACCAGGTTTTTTTTACGACCAGGTGTGGTATTACCCGTCCATGTCGAGTAACTAAAAAAAAGTTTTCACTGCAATTTAAAACATTTGTATTTCGTAGGTATTGCCCACTTTGGCCCTTTGCAATAAGGCGATCGTTGCACAATTATCTAATTTAATATCGACCTTACTTCTATCTTTGTAATAGGGCGATTTTTGCGCAATAGTCTATGTCAATATCCACCTTAGCCCTTCCTTTGTTTAGGTGTTTTTTGGGCAATATTCTGGCTTATAATAAGGACTGTATGCTCAGTAATCTCAATCAATGTCGACCTTATTTCTCCCTTTATAACGAAGTAATTATTGCGCAATAATCTCTGACATCTTACTTCTCCGTTTGCAATAAGTTGTATTTTCGCGCCAAAAACTCGGACGATATCGACCGAACGGAAGCCAAGGTGTTAATTTTCAGAGGTGGCGCCAATTCTCTACATAAAAATATACAGTTTTAACAGAGTGCTAAACCATTTAAGCCACATTCTTAATCGATATGTTACAATGAAAAGTAAAGAGGTTATGAGATTAGATCCACTAGGTTAAGCTGAAACACGAAAGGATGATGGCAAAGTGACAAGTGACAATTTAAACGTTACAATATTGCACTAACGAACCTTGTTAAGAAGACGCTTGGCACAGCCGCTGCCATGGCGGCAGCTTCGTTTTGGCCACAGAACAAAGCAAAGAGAATATCCATTTCAAAAGCGCTACGTGCTAAGTAGGTATAAAATGGTGTGACGTAAATAATACGTTTGAAAATGGCATTTGAAATCTTAGTTAGATTGAATTTCAAAAAGAACTATTTTAAAAAAAAATCGTATTTAGTGGGACTTGATTAGGTAGTCAAATGGTGAATGTTTTTAATTCAAATTACTTGTGCTATATTGCGGGATACAGATATCGCTAATGACAAAATACTTTGACCTTATATACTTTCTATAAAATAACCCAAAACACTTTCAATTTGAAATTCCTTTGCATTGAGGGTTGAGTTTTTTTTTTCTTTGTCTTAAACTGTTCTACAAAAAACCCTTGGCATTTAGATCTAAGTCTTTAATATTGTGCATGGAAAACAATTATAAGCTAGTGAAGTTCCCAGAGTTAATCGAATCCGTGAATACACAGAGTGAATTTTTCAATTGTGCCTTCATGGCTTAAACCGGAACTATAAGAAAAAGCGAAAAACACTCAAAGGAGTCATGGAACCTATTTTAAAGAAAGCTAAAACTCGATCATTCGATTAAAAAAAATGATTGAATATCATTGAAATTGAGACAAATAATAAATGACCTGTGACCTGACACGAGTCAATAGTGTCTCTTATAATAAACAAATTCTGCAAAGTAATGTTAGATTGAAAATAAAGGAAAGTCTTCATTTATTTTTTTCAAATCGTACATTATTTCAATTATTCGAAATGAAAGTTATTGAATAAAAGTTCTCGAAATGTCTTAATCGTCTAATAATTCCATTTGAATTTTTATCAAAATCAGCCCCCTTTGAGTGCTTTTCGCTATTTCTTATAGTTTTGGATTCAACCATTAAGGCACACTTGAAATTTTACCCGCATATCCGCATGACATAACTTAGTAAAATGTTTCATAAATGAAATGAAATCACAAAATACATTTTTTTGGACCGAAAGTCATACTTCAGTCTATCTCCTATAGTACTTAAGCCCAGCGATATCATAAGCCAATGCATGACCGCGGAATTACTCTGCTCCAAGGTGAGCAGAGGCCAGTAAGAAAATTGGAGAGAGCTCTCTATTTGTCTGGTGTAATAACTAGGATGTTTTCTCAGCGGGAGACAGGAGATGGGGCCTGCGAAGTAATGAAGCGCTGTTACTCCTGTCTTAGCTTTTATTGACATTGTACCGAGCAGGTTCTCGCGAAATTAAACTGTATCCAATGCTCTGATCGAAGCGTCCTATTTGAGATCTAGGCTTTAATTAAAATAGTCTATACCTACGTATTGTGGTGATGTTGGCGTCTAAATGCGTAACATTCTATCTTTGAGCCTTGCTGTCGATTCGACTAAACCCTGATCTGGCCCTGTCATCGGAATTTGCCTTAAAGACTTATTTGTAAAAAACAAGATTTAACTGGAATTATTATTATTATTATTAGGCCTCGTTTCGCACTATAATATACTTAACTATATAATTTATATACTTAACTAGATATTTTGAGTGCCGCCCTCAGTTGGGCTATATGGCCTTTCATACTGGACACCACACATATTTCTCTTAAGGAACCACACAACTGCCGTCATAACATTAGCCCAATACACCACATTCCCGAAGAAATTATGTGGCATGCCAGGAACTTCCCTTTATGAGCACAGGAAAAACACGGACAATTTTTAATGGCCGCTTCAACCACAGTTTTATTCAATGCGGTGGGACTAACCCGGGCGGGCTTAACCCTACCACCTAGTAGGGAAAGGGGATAGCTTTACATGGGTTCTGAATTCCGAACAGCTCGCATTCGTAACGAAATGCATTTATCAAACTCAGAAAGAGAAATAAAGTGGTTCATGACTGGGCGATAATTTAACCCATAAACTCTTGCATGAAAGGCAAGTCCTCTAGCCCCTACACGTACGAGCTGTACACCTAATAATGTATATCATGACATGGTATTAGCTATCCAAGTTCAGTTACATAAGAAAACATATTCACTTTCATATGTGAATTGAACTCGTATTCATTACGTAAGTACAGAGCCTCTATTACGGATTTCAAATCACCTTATCTTTATTATTCACTAATCTGTTTATTATTTTATACTACACAAATATAAAAATCCACGGACGGGTGATTCTCGGGTGTCCCTCAAATGCTCTATTCAATGGTGTAAGAGAGCGAAATCGATGAATCGAGCCAGTTCGATCCGTCGTAACTTCTGTCGCTCTCTACACATCCCCTTGAACGGTTGATGGATCACTTGCTATCCTCGCGAAGGAGAAGGCGAACATTTTTACTCGTATTTTCGTGTCTAACTCAACGTTGGATGACCAGGGTGCAGCCCCTCCCTCGATATCATACGTGGATTTTCGATGAAGGAGCCGAGATTGCACCCTAGACTGGTATTCAAATGTTTAAGGACGTTAGACACTTCGAAGAGTAATGGTCCTGACGGCATTTCTGGCATTGTGCTCAAGTGTGCCCCTGAAGAGACATCGAAAGAGACAAGAGTTGACGGCAGAATTGGATAGCTGATAAAATTTTCGCCCATTCTGCCGATATGCTCAAAAATCGCTCGTGGAATTACTCTCGTGCTATTCAGTGCCATTAGGTCTGGATTACGTCGTGATCGAGCACGGAACAATATTACTAAAGTTATATCGAATTATTGCGATTGTGATTTTAAAGATTTGGTAAAGCCCAACCTTTTTGAGGGGTGCTGGAAAATAATAGATTCTCAAAGTGGGCGGTAGACAAAATAAGTTTGAAAACCTCTGTTCTAGATTTATCGATAAGTGGTAAGTAACTCGTAATAGAGGGTCAGGATCAGTCGCACACATCATTGCACGAAGCAAACACGAGTTTAATTCACAGATGAAAGTGAAACATTTACACTTAGCTTTCCAATGACGTCGTCGTTGATTTTATGTTGCGTCATCGCACTCCAATTAGAATAATTAGAAAGGTTACTCGTATGAAAAAAATCTCGCGAATAACTGTCATTCCAAACGTAACAAAGTGTTAGTATTCACTGGTGAGTCACAGGTGACGCGAACGTGATTTACAAGATTAACCCCACTGGTAGCTCTATTCGGGTTGGCGCGCGAAATATATGTTTCGGAGATGACCTCCGCGTCCGCGCCTGCCTGCCTAGTAAGGATCCCAGTCGCAGCACAGCTTTCATGCCGCGTGCCGCCTCTGCCGTATTTCGATTCTACTTGAATTCCACCTGCGTGCGAATGGCTCGAATAATGCGTATTGTTAGAGCACGACGAATCTAAGACATGAATTACAACTTTTGTGAGAACGTAAAAAGGCTGTACTGAAATAAGTATCTACCTAGGCTGACCCTAAATTGTATTTTTAATGATTATTTTAAAACGAAAAAACCTCCTGCTTTTATTATTTCCTGAGGGGGGAGGGGGAATAGGATACCCCCTTAGGCTGTTAAACCGTGTACAAAACCCAAATTCGTCGGTTGCACGAGCTATTTTTCTCGTTGGTTGCACGTCTGTAAGTAGGTGGAAGATCATACCTTCACGCCGCTTTCCCGTAAGGGTAGGCAGAGAGCGCCATCCGGAATGATTACAGCCACTATCACAGCACACCTCTTTCGGTTCATCTACAATCATACTTCTTTTCATATATGCTCTACGATTACGGGTGCTACGCACCAGACGAAGAATTACACCGATTTCGTCGTGGTACGTTATCCTAGGCCGCCCGGGCACGACACTTCCGCTCACTTCTGCTCTGTACATTTGTTTCGTCCTTATTTCGTCATCCATTCGTTCTTAAACCATCTTAGCACTCCTTTCTCAAGTCTAGTCACAACATCTTTTTTTAAATTTTCGAGGTGGAAGATCAAAACAGAAAAACATATAGGGGCAGGTCAATATTAGATGGGACATTAGACTATAACATTAAAAGCAATGGCACTTACAGCATTGAGTGATGTGTATACCTTTAGTCGAGATAATAGGCGTAATGGTAGATATAATGTTACGACACAGCGGTCAAGCAGATTTTGTAGCAGTTGAGCCACATTCGAGAACGTGCGGAGTGCATTGGCCCAGCTGCTGCCGATTTGCGGGAACGCGGCGGTGGCGCCGCGGTGCGGCCGCGGGCGTCGCAAACTCGCCAACTACATAACTGTGCCAATTAGTGAAGTTGGCGTGAAGTTCTGGCGCCGGCTCAGATAGACGCGAATACGGGAAAGCTTAACGCATGTGTCCGTGCAAAGACATGCGTTGAGTTTGTAAGCGTCCCGCTCGAATGAATAACAGGGTGTTCGTGGAATCTGGAGTGAGTTTCATTGAGACCGAAATGTGCATTTTCGTTACAAATCCCATGTTAAACTGTTCAGATTCAGAGAGCACCTGTCAAAACTTAGTACAAGATTAGCACCTGACTAACCATACCAAAACCGGTTTAATCTGGTCTTTATTCTTAAAGTTAGTCTGGCCAATCTGAATACAATAGTTTGTCTCTCTAAAACTTTCATTCCAGATATTTCACAAGAAAATAATGCGCGAAAGGCGCTCAGACCCCGGTACGGTTTCTTTTAATTTTAAATAAAAACGATAATTTGTCGATTTCAGAGTTTCTCGTAGATTCTCGCGCATTCCGGAACTCTCTTCCGAGGTTTTTCCCTCAAAGTACAACCTGGTATCCTTTAAACATGGTGTACAGAAGAACTTGGCCGACCGGCATGGTTTTTGCGGCTCCCTTGAACGTTCGAAATCTCGTGGATGCCCTACCTTTCCCCACGCCAGCCAGAACTTGCGTTTCCGTGACGTTTAGAGTGTTCACCAAACGTCCAAAAGTCAAACCAAGGACGAATTTTGTTTATGAATGGCGAGGATACATTTTGTTGAACGAAGCACTCTTTTGTTGTGTAGCTGGTAAACTTAAACCAACAAATACATTTACAAATGTTTATTTCAGGAAGCCATTTTACATACATAATAAAAATGTTACAAACTACAAATATATTGTCTAAGATATTAGTCTAAGATAGGCCAAAGAAAAAAAAACATTTTTACGAACACCGGACCCACAGACATGACATTAGGTCAACAAACCGCAATCCCTGGGGAGTTTGGTGCCATACCAAGGACTTTCCTTTATGAGCACGGCTACACTGGTTGGATAACAAGGACATTTATTCATTGCCGTTCCGACCACATTTTCATCGAATGGGATGTTAGCAGAGGAAGGGGATTACAGATTTCATAGATTCCGACCATGGAACAGCTCGCAATCGTGACGAAATGCACTTATCCAACTCAGAAAGATAAAGAAAGTGATACAAAAACGGAGCGGGAATTTTAACCTAGATCTCCTTTATTACATTAATTCGATGGATCGAGGGTGTGTCTAAGTAATGATTCAACATATTTTACACATGTATAAAAACAAAAATATCAATACAATACAATAGCAATCTATATATTCGCAATATTATTTATTCATAACATTTCCGATAGATTATTTTATTTATATATTTATTTAGATGTACCTTAACACCTTAACAACTTAAAAACTAAACAATTGATGGTTAAATAATAAATACATAGTTAATAAGAATATTATGTGTTCATAATTTTATATTATTAAATAAATTTGATTTGAATGAAACTGATATAACTTAATCTGATTCATACACATTCATATTCTGACAAACCGATACAAATGTTGTCCAATGAATAGTTTAAATAGTAATAGGAAGTGGATTTTTTAGGATGTGACAGTCGTTTTCGGAGAGAACCTGTCAAAACTTAGCACGAGAATCGCACCGGACTAACCACACAAAAACTCTCGCAAAAACTGGTTTAGTCCGACCTTAAAACGCGTACTAAAGTTAGTCCGCCCACTCTTAATGAATACAGCTGTTAGAGTTATGTAAAGGGAGCGAGAAATCGGAGTTGCCTAATTATTGCTACCACGATTGATGTCCCTGAACGTCAATGTCTAAAAAAAACAAACTGTCATGTGTCAAAAGTTAAAATTATATTCTGTAGTGTCACACGGCGAGCTCTTGCGCGAGTTCGGTTTTGGCGGGAATCCGAACAAGTCGAGATTTTTTTGCTATCGAGTTTTTATTTGCCAATTCGTTTGTTTGTGGTCTTTCTTCGCGGAAAACCGGTCGAGAAGATGAAGGCGAAGAGGAAACGGAAAAAGAAAGACAAGAGGTCTCCAGAGGAGTCACTTTCGTCCGATTTATCGGACTGTGAAAATTTGGCGGGAAAAGATGATCTTGTGGAACAGGCGGGAACTACTGAGCTCAACATCAACACCACAGCTACTACATCAAAATTGAATTCACTCGATAAGTACCAACCATTCTTCATTAAAGACTACACCCGTGCATACCCTGAGGATTCGGGAGCACTGGATTTTATCGTATTCATAGAAAGCACAGAACCTAACAAGCCGATTGGAGACAGAGATATTATGAGCTTATCAAACTCTTTCAAAAGATACATTAAGGGCATCAAACAGTTCAAGAGGATAAATCGATACAAAATAGGCGCAATATTTGAAAAACCAGAGCTAGCCAATGCAGCTCTCGGTAACAAAACTTTTTTGGATCAATTCAAGCTTAAGGCTTCCATACCTGCATCTGCAACTGAAACCACTGGTGTCATCACCTCGGTCCCTACCAACTTATCCAATCATAAAATTTTTACCAACATAACAAGCACAAAAAAAATTATATCAGTAAGAAGATTCATGCGTAAAGTTAAGAATGAAAATGGTTTCCAACTAGAACCCACTCCTACTATTTCCATTACATTTGCATCAAATACTCTACCGGACTATATTGACATGAACTTATGGAGATTTAGAGTGGCTCAATACATACCCCGTTTAAAACAGTGCTTCCGATGCTTGCGCTTTGGGCACATATCAAAATATTGTAAAAACGGAGAGAGGTGCTCAATATGCAGTTGCGAAGGGCACAATTATAGAAATTGCTCTACGGAGCATGCCAATGCTACCTGTTATAATTGTCAAGGTAATCATGTCGCTATATCAGGGTTATGCCCTATAAAAAAGAAGAAAATTGAAGAAAACAAAAATAAAACCAGAAAAGTTCAATACAATGAATTATTTAATGAAAAGTCATTCCCTTCCTTACCTACCACTAACACAGATCAAACAGAAAAAAATTATAATACGCAACTAAAATATAACCAAATATTACACACGAATAAAGAAAATTCAGTCGACTCTATCCTGAATAATTTGTTAAACTCTGAAAAGGCAATGAACATACTTCTCGAAATGATTGTAAAAGTTATAACAATGAGCAAAACTGGCGAGGCTCCTATCTCTGCGCAAAACATAAAAAGCGTTATTCACGACTCTATTAGAAAAAATAAACCTGTTATATAATGTCTACTTTGAATGTTGTACAATGGAACGCGCAAAGTTTGCTATGTCATCGACATATTCTCACTCAATTTTTATATGAAAATGATATACATATTGCAATAATTTCTGAAACTTGGTTAAAACCACAACAACGTTGTAAATTTAGAGGATATCAATTGGAAAGATCTGATTCTGGAAATTCCCACAATGGAGTAGCAATATTAATTCATAATAGTCTAAGCTACACAAAAATTATCACCACAAGTGACAACTCGATACAAAATATAGCTATCAAATTATCTTACAACAACAAATTTGTAACTATAGTTAGTTTATACAGTCCCCCGAATTGTACTCCACCTTTCACAAAAAGTAAGTTCGATAGATTAGTAAAAAATATCTCTGAGCCAACGATTATTGCGGGCGATTTTAATGCTCATCACACTTTTTGGGGATGCAATAACACTGATTCACGTGGAAGGGACATTTTGGAAATAATTGATGACAACAATCTTGTTCTTTTGAATAACGGTGAAGTGACAACAGTTGGTTCCAGTAGATGGCGGCCAAATGCACTCGATCTCACAATGGTATCTTCTTCTTTAGCATTGTCTTGTAACTGGACGGTCCATGATGACCCTCTCGGAAGTTATCACCTGCCAACAATAACAAAAATATTATTAGCCAACAACACATACAACAATCAAGAGACTGCAAACAATTTTCCAAAGCATCCAAACTTTAGACTCGTAAATTGGAAAATATACTCAGATTTAGTTTCGAGAGAGCTCGAACATTTTAACTTTGATAATCTTAACCCAATAGAATCTTATGATTCTTTTTGTAATATTTTAAATGCAGCTATTGAGAAGTCTATACCCAAACGGAAGCATTCATCCACACCTAACTCCACTTTTCGGCATTCAAAACCCAAACTTTCTGTTCCCTGGTGGAATGAAAAATGCAGCTCAGCTGTAGAAAATTCCAGGAAAGCATATGCAACATTTAAACTAAATTGTAATGACGAAAATTACATAGAATTCAAACGGTTGCAAGCACTTAAAAAACTCATTTTAAAAAGAGAAAGAAGCGAAAGCTGGCAAAGGTTATGTGAATCATTTAACAGATATACACCCGTTTCTAAAATTTGGAACACTATTAAAAAATTTAATAATACCTACCAAAGTAATAGTCACAACACAAATCATGACTGGATTAATGATTTTTTGCAAAAGTATACACCCGATTATGTTGAAAATCAACTACATTCAATCAATAGTTCTGTTCCTAACAATAATGAAAATGAGTACCTTACAAAATATTTTACTTTACAAGAACTGAAATCTGCCTTAAATTCTAGACGAGATACTGCATGTGGATTAGATATGATTCCATATAAAATGCTACGTCACTTAAACCACAACAGTCTGGTAATATTTTTAAACACGCTTAATAAGCTGTGGTGTACTTCCATAATTCCATGGGAATGGAAAATAGATTGTCTCATCCCAATACTTAAACCAAACAAAAGTAAAGACGATGCAAATTCTTATCGACCTGTGGCATTGACTTCGTGCATTGGAAAAATTTTTGAACAGTTAATTAAACAACGTTTAGAATTTTTTATAGAAAGAAACAACATTTTACCTAGCAATCAATTTGGTTTTAGGAGGGGTCGATCCGCTAGAGAAAGTTTCAGCCATCTACATCTGGATATTTCAAAAGCTTTCTCATTAAATCACGATACCGTGTGTGTTTTTTTAGATGTCGTCGGCGCATTTAACAACATCGATCACTTTACACTTGCATCGATCTTGAACTCTTTGGGCATTCCAGCAAAATTAATAAATTGGATATATAATTTTTTAAATGGCAGGGAAGTATATGTGAAATACAGCAACTCTCTTTTTGGTCCCAGATTTTCCTATAGGGGAACGTCTCAAGGTGGGATATTAAGTCCCCTCTTATTTATAATTTATATTCACAAATTAAACTCAAAACTAGGATTTGATGTAAATAACCTCCAATTTGCAGATGATTTGGTTATTTATTGTTCCATTGGTGATAGAGTGACTACATTGACTTGTATAAATAAAGCCATGGAGAATTTGTATAAATATTTTACTGAGTTAAATTTAGATATAAGCCCAGAGAAAAGCAAAGTTGTTATATTTAGTAAAAATAAATACAAATTAAAAGCCGAAGTCTTCTACAATAACACTCTTCTTCCGGTAGTTGAAACCGTTAAGTTTTTAGGAATAATATTTAACAGTAACTTATCTTGGAACTCTTATGTCGATGGCATAGCAGACAAAGCGTTAAGATCATACAACATTTTGAGGTCCTTAGCGGGCACCTATTGGGGCGCGGATCCGAAAATCCTAATAATGCTTTTTAAATCTTTGATACGTAGCCATTTTGAATATGGTTTTCTATGTTTTTCTCATCATTGGAAACTTATAGAGAAACTGGAAAAAATACAAAATAAAAGCTTACGTTTAATAACTGGAGCGATGATGTCAACTCCCATAGTATCCATGCAAGTAGAATGTAACATTCCTCCACTGAGAATCCGCTTCAAATATCTGAAATTAAAATTTTTGTTAAAGCTTCTATCCATATCAAATCATCCTCTGTTTACCAAAATTCAACATCTCCTTTCCATCCCATCCGATCCTAGTCATCATCCTTACATCCTGAGAGACTTTTCAAATATATTACATTACAAAAATGAATATGAAATACAAGCCAATTTCAACTTTCCTTGCTATTTGGGAAAATATGACAGCAAATTCTACGGAATTCCAATTCAAATAGACGAAAACTTGGAGTGCAAAGAAGAATTTTTAGAACAAATTTCAAGTTACAGAGGTTACAGAAGAATATATACCGATGGTTCGAAAACAGTTCGTGGGGTCGGCTGCGCGATCTATGACGAGACAACCAAGAGAGGTTATGGCATTAAGATTCCTAGTTCTGCATCAATATACACTTCTGAAGCTTTGGCAATTCAAATCGCACTCGAGTTCATCGAAGTTCAACAACACTATACGTGGATAATAATAAGCGACTGCATGAGCGTTCATAGAGCCCTACAGAATACGAAACTAGATGCCAATACTCACTATGTCATACACCAAATACGGGATAAACACTTTTCCTTGATACAGCAAGGCTACGAAATATGTTTTTTCTGGATTCGCGGCCACATAAATTTGAAGCCACACGACTCAGCAGATTATCTAGCTAGAACGATAGCTGACAGCAACCTGAATATTTGCCATATTAAGAATGTTGCCCTACCGCAATCGGAATTTGTAGCGAAAATAAAACAGGAAATTATCCACGAATGGACCGAACAATGGAAAATGTCCAATACGGGTCGTTGGTACGCCGAAATAAACGATTTAGTTGGGAAAACACCTTGGTTCAATAAAACCTTACCAAAAAGAAGAAAATATTATACAACAATTTGTCGTCTACGTTTCGGACATTGTCTTTTTCAATCCCATCTTTACAGATTAAACCTTATCGACACCGCCGTATGCCCACACTGCAACTTAGCTGATCAATCCCTGGACCACCTCTTCTTTCATTGCTGTGCTTTTGATGAGCAAAGAGAAAAACTATATAAATGCTTAGAAATTACATACAAAGAAAGAGAAAAAATCCCGCTCGACCTGAAAAAGATATTAAGTCAACCGACCAACTTTGAACCCATATTTCTATATATACATGAGACAATAGAAAGTATTTAACTACATGACACTCCAGAATTGACTACAATCCATAAGATACAATAAAGAGAAGGCTGTATAGCGAAAGCTTTTGCCTGTCCATTGGATAAAGAAACAAAAAAAAAAAAAAAAGAGCTCTTGCGCTTGTGCGCTGCACGATCGGAGAATTTTCGCATTCGTGAAGAGCAATGTTTTACATCATCTGTGAATAAACACTCCCGCTACAATGTTCAAACTGCTATCCCGGCATGCCGGGGCCTGTCGCCACCGTGCCGCGATGCAGCTCTTTTGCGAAGGCAAGTTTGAGGTTAAGAAGGCCCGGGTGTACGTATTCTCGACTCCGGGACTAGTACGACACGCGTCCACGGGCCCCGCGGACACGATAAAGGCCGTCGGCCTCACTGACAAGATCCCGGAACCTCCGCCGGTCCCCAGCGTAGAAAGTTTCGACTTTACAGAAGCGGCACAGTCGCTCGCGGCGAACGGCGAGCCTTCATTTGCGAGCATAGGTCTCGGTGGCTGGTCGCCCGTCGGATTGGTGCAGAACTGCCTCGAGTATCTCCACGTCTCCCTCGACGTGCCGTGGTGGGGCGCCATCCTCATCGGCACAGTGTGCGTGCGGCTCGTCATGTTCCCCCTCGTTATTATGGCGCAAAGGAACGCCGCCATGATGAACAACAACCTGCCGGAGATGCAGGTGCTACAGTTGAAGATGACGCAGGCGCGGCAGACTGGCAACCAGCTCGACTCCGCCCGGTACGCGCAGGAAATGATGATGTTTATGAAGGAGAAGGGTGTCAATCCGTTGAAAAATATGATCGTGCCGCTCGCTCAGGCGCCCCTATTCATATCTTTCTTCATGGGCCTCAGAGGGATGGCCAACTGCCCTGTTGAAAGCTTAGCAACTGGCGGTATGTTGTGGTTCACCGACCTAACGGTTCCCGACCAATTTTTCCTCCTTCCCATTATCACGAGTGCCACCATGTGGGCTACGATTGAATTGGGAACAGACGCTGGCCGTCTGGACGCCCAGAACATGCAGTTAATGAGATATTTCCTCCGAGCGTTGCCCCTGGTTATGATACCCTTCACGATAAACTTCCCGGGTGCCATCCTCGTGTACTGGACCTCCAGTAACTTCATCTCCTTGGTTCAAGTCGGGTTCCTGAAGATACCGTCCGTGAGAGAGTACTTCAAAATACCAAAGCTGCTGAAACACGACCCCGGAAACTTGCCAATTCAAAAGAAAGGCTTCGTGGACGGCGCCAAAGAGTCTTGGACGAACATGAAGCTAACAAAGGAGCTGGCCGAGCGACAGAGGATCGATGAGATCATCTTTTCGAAGGCGGGCAAGGGACCTCTGCAGAAAACTTACAAGATCGACCCGACAAAGACACCAATACCGACATTGCAAGCCAAGTCGAAGTGAATTATTGTATATATCTAGTTATTTAGTTAAAATAAAGCTTTAAAATGTAATATTAAATTTTCTTTTTACTAACAGCGCAGAACATGGCCATGGTGGCCATGTTCTGCAATTGAAAATAATTGTTAATGAACATTACAATTGGTCAGCCTCAGTGGCCCAGTGGCGCGACACTTCGGTGATCGCTCTCCGAAGTTAAGCAACGCTGGGTCTGGTCTGGTCTTGGATTGGTGACCATTCGACCGTTGAGAGAGGCTGGCCGTGGTTCGGATTCCACGTTAAACTGTAGGTCCCCTTCCTTACTTACTAGGTGGTAGGGTTAATCCCGCCCGGGTTTGTACCATCGCATTGGATGAACGATGGTCGAAGTGGCAATAAAAAATGGCCGTGTTTTTCATCCAGTTCAATGTAGCCGTGCAATATAAGGAAGGTCCTGGCATGGCACCTAGTTCCCATGTGGTGTGTTAGGCTAATACCATGACAGAAGTTGTGGTATTAGCCATCCATGTCCAGTCACATAAAAAAAAATCTGTACCAGTCATATATTTGATAAGCAGTGAAAGTTTCGTTAAGAATATTTCCCTTTCTCTACAGCTTTCTCAAATCGACATTATTGATTTTTCATTAAAAGCACAAATTTATTTCTGGTTTAGAAATTAGAGATGAAATATTGATATGTCTGTATTAAATAAATTAAACCAGTCGTTTTTGTAATGTTAAACATTATAAAATTTCAGTCCTAAAATCCGAGCAATAGAAAGAAACGAAATAGATTGGACAGTAACGTCTTTTAAATCGGCTAGTGAAATGGATTTGATGGATGATCCAGTTTACATGATCCATGGAGTCAGATGATGTTTGCTTCGATACCTTTAGACCATAAAGGTGTTATTCATATCCTCTGCCGATGCATGCATTCCCTAGTATTATGGGTCCAAATAAAACTACATAATATTTTTATCATAACATCAATATATTATGGTACTTTTCAGAAACCCGCAAATGACGTATCATGATACCAATCACAAACATTTCTAAAGCACATATATCCTCATGTAATCAACATTGCAACAGAATATAATTACAATTTTCGGACCGCTCATGACATTTCTTGCACACAAATTTGCAATTTGGGAATTATAAACATTGTACAAACCAGATGCAATAAATACAAACGTACAAGATAGACACACGCCAACAGCATCTCTTTACATTAAAATATAAATCTATTTGTCTTATGTAATGTCTAAAAGACCTTGATAATAAGCGAATGCTAGCTCGATAATGAGTTTTGATCCAAAATTTTCAAGCAAAAAGGTAAAGAAACCACTCTTTTCAGCTTGAGGACAATCAATCTGTAAGTTGCGTGGATATGTTTATTCAAACTATTCACTGCGACCAAGGGCGTATGTACCAATCTTTTGGGCTAGGGAGAAATATAATGTAGGATTGCAGTCCGATTTCAACTATCATTACCAAAAGCACGATTAAAACTGGTCCGATTACACCCCTTAAAATGGCATCCCGTGAACGGTATGAAGTTAGCGCTGTGTCACGCAATGCCGTACACAGTGCTCACGCTTTGGAGGTAGAGCACCGTGTGTGCAACTGTCAATGTCACTTTTTGACGTTTCTAAAGAGTAGTCTATCGTCTTTCCACCGTATTCTTTCACAAACCTTTGTATGTACTTCAGTTAAAAATTCATGTTCAACTTATCTAGAGCAGTAAGATTCAAATTTGAGGTGAACTACTACTATAAACGTCATTTGTTCCATGTTTGTTGTTCTGTTGGTCTGAATCGTTTGTAATGATTACTGCTTTGAGCATGCAATCAGATTCAGGACGCTTGTGTGCGCTTTTACAGTGTGTTCATTTACAGTTCAAATCGAAATGCGCAGTAGGTAAACATTGATGAAATTATGACTCACAGGGTGGCAGCTGCCCCGCTAGCCAGGGTAGGATTAAGCCCATGGCTGACACTACAACCTTATAACTTTCAGCAAATTAATGTTGAATAAATGTATTTTACCAAAAAAAACTAAGGACACGGCTGTAGTGTAACAAGTAACATCTCAATTAGGATGAAAGAATACAAATTATTGTGCAGATTTGTAGTCTTTAACAAAACACCTTTGTTTGTCATCATGGAGACTAACAAATGTTGAACTTCATCTCTGTGAACTTTGCACCCACACGATCGAAACAACTTGCCATCCAACAACCATACGTGGGTGTCATGTTACCTTACAGTAATTTCAGGTTATAGATATCTGGTTATAGGTCTGTCAATAAGTCAGTTTATATGGGTAAATTAGGACAAATAAAAATATGTCACACCCATTACTTGCTGTCAAGTACTTGTGAAGTGTTTGATTGTTTATCATATTTTTAACTGACTTCAAAAAAGGAGGAGGTTCTCAATTCAACTGTATTTTCTTTTTTTTAAGTTTGTTTCCTCAGAACTTTCGCCTCGGTTAACCGATTTTGATATTTATTTTTTTATTAAAACTGTTTGATTATTGGATGAATCATTCAGTGTCGCTATAAACTATTTTTCAAATACCATGTATCTTACCCATGTAAATTGACTTATTATTCCGGGTTCATTTCTTAAACTGTACTGACTTATTTTAATAACTCCATATGACAAATGCCTGCATCCCAAAATATTCGTACTATAAGAGCAAATTTCAAATTTGTGTTGGCCCTTCTCGGACAGAAAAATATAAAGACTTTAACTTTTTGCACATATGCATAGACTAACAACGGAAAACCAAAACACTGCGTGATTTTCTAGTTCTTCAAATGTTTACCAAATTTTTTCAAAGCGTGTCAATTGCATATTGTAGAATGCAGGAAAAATATTGAAGTTTTAATTTCTTCATTCACACATGTGGTTAATAACTAATTTTAGAGCCAGCTAATAACTAATTTTAAAGCCAACTTTGTGCGTACAATTTGACATTGATATCAGAATCGATTTTAACCACTTAACCCAACAACTACATATTTAGTGTTCTAATGCTTATTTATAAATTCTATGGCGACTCTGCACTTGAAGTTGTGTTCCACCAGAGATTACTGGTAACGTATCATTAGAGCGACAAAAATAGGTGGATTAAGATTAACTAAGGTACCAAATATGAACATCAAATCACTTATTAGTTATGTGATTTCATATTAATGTTTCTAATGCTTTTCTCGACCTTCTGTTGCCTTCTCTTATGCCCCATTTCCACGAGTAAGAAAACTTCCGCAATGGGGCCTTATGCTCAGATTAGCTCGATTTAGATCGGTAAAAGCTCGCAAGCAACTTTCCTCCAACCTGATCAAGAGATGGCAATCTCTGTCCGTCAAATCTGGGTTGCTAATAGCAATATCTACTTGAACAACCCTAATTAAATTACAGCAATGTTTGGTGGGTTTCATTCTGGAATTTCTATACACCCTAACTATTATTTTAACAACTCAATAGATTTTTCATGGCACAATGGTACATTCACACGGATTTTTTTTATGAAAGATTTTTTTTTTTATGTGACTGGACATGGATGGCTAATAAATCGCACAAGTTCTGTCATGGTATTAGCCCAACACACCACATGGGAACTAGGTGCCATGCCAGGACCTTCCTTATATTGCACGGCTACATTGAACTTGATGGAAAACACGAATAATTTTCATTGCCGCTTCGACCATCGTTCATCCAATGCGATGGTACCAACCCGGGCGGGATAAACCCTACCACCTAGTAAGTAAGGAAGGGGACCTACCGTTTAACGTGGAATCCGAACCACGGCCAGCCTCTCTCAACGGTCGAATGGTCACCCATCCAAGACCAGACCGGACCCAGCGTTGCTTAACTTCGGAGAGCGATCGTCGAAGTGTCACGCCACTGGGCCACCGAGGCTGACAAAATACCGATACTCTGCAATAAGTTTTGTTTATTTGGAACCACCCAATCCGCAATGCCTGTCAAATCAGTTCCATCAGTTCAAATTTTCTAATTCAATTATTAAATTTATTTAAACTCGGTTTCAAAGTAAATATTAGTAGTTATATTTTTTCATTGTACTACTATAATTTACATGTTTTAACTAACTTTCAAGAAATGGATGCTGTTACCTTTAGCACGCATAAATAACTAAAAATAAACAAAGCCAACCATAATGTGTTACGTACTGTAACAGATTAGAGCAGCAGTCTGCACAGGCCTACGGACTTATGGTGAATGATGGTTAATGATGGAACGAAAGCCTATTAAAGGTAATTGTGCTAACAAATTATGCCCCAGTGACGTAACATATATATTTTGTTTATATCTCCCCAATAAACTAACCTAACTAAACTAACATTGCTAGATAAATTAAGGTGATTCTTCAAATGAATCTAGATGGCGCCATTATCGGAAACATTGAAAAAAAGGCATCAATCTAATTTTACAAATTTACATTCGGCGGATACAATAAAAAGCATGGAAATTTTTTTTCGGTTAGATGCACATTACCGTAAAAATACAATTATCGCAATTTTATGCATGATTATTGTGATTTCGTTTGATATTTTGGTCCATAGAACGGGGACTCCTCTGTAAAATTTGCAAATGGATGCAAATTAATTATTTTCCATATCTTCCGATAACCGCTATATTTTGTTTTAGCAAGCGCTTGAATCACCTTGGGTGCTAAGCATTACAGGTAAAGTAGGTTGTTGAACCTACATAATATTTTGCTAAGTTTGCACAGTTGACAAGAATTGCTACTAAATATGCAATTTTTTTGTAACAGTGAACGGTTTTGTACAACTGTTTTATCGAGATATATTTTGGACTGTGCCTTTAATACCACGATAATCCACTAACCTATTTACATGACAAATGCGAACCCATCATTGCTGAGGGCGCTTAGGAATTGTATGCCTATGTATTTAAAATCGGAGTTGGTCACAAATTTGAGGCAAGAGACGACAAATTTCACAACTAGAAAACGACTGTCACCGTAAGTGAAAACAATTTGTAAATATTCTATCAAATGCTATAAATAAATTCGTTTCACTTTCGTATCTACACCGTTTTTGATAATGCATTGGTGGTGGAAAAATCACACTAATATAATCTCGGTGTTGAATGGTTGTGCCTAACTAAAATACTGATGTGAAGGTGTGACGAGTCGAGGCAGAATGCAAGTTTGATTAGCCATATCTTCCCAAGAGCGTTAATTATGGAACAGCTAAAGTGGAATGATTTTATGACACCATTTTGCATACACATAGTATTGTATACTATGTAGGTATACAAGTTTTTTTTTTATGCGACCCGACATGGATGGCTAATACCACACAACTACCGTTATGATATTAGCCCAATACACCACATTCCCGAAGGAATTTGGTGCCATGCCAGGACCTTCCCTTTATGAGCACGGCTACATTGAACTCATTGAGGTACGTACATAGAATTGGAAATGAGACAGATATTATGCATATCCGGTCCTCAATAACACAAGTTTTTCAGTCTTATATCCAAACTCCATGTAAATTAAGTTCCATCGGAGGCGCCTGCTAGTATAATGACATGTCGGGTGCACGCATGTCAGAACAATTTTGACAAAATAGCGTATTATTGTGGCAGTAATACTTAATTTTTAGGGTTCCATACCCAAAGGGTGAAAACGGAACCCTATTACTAAGCCTCCGCTGTCTGTCCGTTCGTCCGTCCGTCCGTCCGTCTGTCACAGGGCTGTATCTCATGAACCGTAACAGGTAGGAAGCTGAAATTTTCACAGATTTTGTATTTATTTTGCCGCTTTAACAACAAATCAGTAAAATTATAAAACAATAAAAATTGAAGGGGGGCCCATACAAAAATCGTGTTATTTTTGGGGTAAATCTTGTACGACGGTATAAAAGCCTTCATGTGCGAGTCCGACTCGCACTTCTTAGAAAATACAAGTGAACGTGCATACGAGCAGTAACATAGCCCAGAAGTAGATAGGGGAAGCATTGTGTCAATTCGAATATAATCGTAAATTTCGGGATAGCTCAGCGGTAGAGCAGTGGACATGTAATCCAAAGGTCGCAAGTTCGAATCGTGCTTCCTAATGATGTCGAGACCAAAATCTTTCACTCTCTTATTTTCAAAATCAGATTACAATGATTCAATGTAGATGTCGTTGGATAACCTCAAAAGAAGTATGAATATAAAGCGCCAATAAGTGCCAAGCAAAGAAATTGATTCCTAATACTGTGGATATGTATAAAGTATCCTGAAATGTAAAGATACCGACGTTGGAAATGTGTGTGGACACGACCTTAAAAAAATAGGGAACAAGCGCTACAGTACTGCTACAATACGCTACAGAACTGTCAAGAACGAAAATATGTTAGAACTATGTAAATAAATATAATATTATATAAGATAATATATTTATAAAAAACTTGAGTTTTACTGAAATACACACTTTATACTGGTCCATTGTTACACTTCTGGAGCGGATTTCAAACAATCATAAAGATATGTTATCATCACACTGCTCAGACCGAGCAGAGTGATATTATAAATTAATAACTACATGAGATGTGTGAAAAAACACTCAGTTAAGACCTTTTATAATTTAAACTTTTTCCAAGACTAAGTAATGCGATTTTAATTTGACAAATGTGAATTTATAATAAAAAAAAAAATCTGATATTTATTATATTTATTATATATATTTTTAATATATAATTTGATTTATTTTTTAATTAATTTATTTTGTGTTTTGATAACTTTTGACGATGTGTACACAAGATCTAATATATAACTGTAATGTTCTTGAAATCACAGAATATACAATTTTGATTTTGATTTTGATTTTGAAGAAGGTAGAAAGCTGCTTAAAATTTTTATTGATATGTTCCACTTTTCATAAGTAATAAAGTGCAACATTAATGGATTTATATAATTTTTTTGCTAATCAATTTGTACCCCCTGACCGCCATGCAATTTCAACTACCGATGCACTGTCAATATCCACCATCACATCAGTATATATTCACTACAAGATTTAGGATTGCATTGCAAAAAATCATTCCTTTCTCCATCTCTCTTGCAGAGTTTTCAAATGAAGGTACGCCCTCATGGTAATATTGAGAGTAGGAAATATTTCTGCCAGGCCTTTCTCATCTATCAGACTGAGCCCGCCCAGGCCTAGATATGTATGCATCGGATCCGGTAGAGTGTCCGGCCATTTTGAGAAACCACCAATCACAATGTCCTGCGTTTCGTAGACGTACTTTCTATTCTCACTGAAGTCCGTTAAATGCAGCATGTCGAGCATCTTCAACGATGCACCCACCCAAAAACTATAGCACGTGTCGACTGGTTTGTTCGGTCGTCCTTGGAATCCGTCGGCCTGCCGGAAAATTAGCCACCGTCTCAGGCCTTCCATTTGTTCCTCTGTCAATTTGTCGAGCTGGTTGGTAAGAATGAGTGTTGCCAGGGCGCAGAAAGTTGTGCCACCGTGAGATTCCAGTCCGGGCCCTTGGGCAAGCCCGCAGTCGTAGCCCTGAAAATTAAACAATTGAAGGAGACCAGCTATATTGTGGATGTATTATGTTTGTCATCGCTTTATTATATACCAGTGGATCAGAGTGGTCAGTCTGAGTTCTCACCTAAATTGGCGTTAACGGCAAACCGATCGACTGGTGTTTTCCATAAAAACGTCAAACTCCATACAAGTTTTTACTGTGTGGTTTATTATATATACTTTATTCTGTGGTTAAAACTAGTAGCACAATGAGCAGTGACGATGAGAAACTTTGCGTGCGAGTTCATGACCCAGAGGAGGTGAAAATAAATTCTTAGAGGAATTAGACAAAACTATTAGAGCATATTTATAAAGTGAACAGGTAGCAATTTTATGTATAATTATTAAATCGACTCTCCATATACTTCATTAAATATTAGGCAGAAAAGTGACAGTTATTCCTCTTGATTGCCGTTGCTCATGTATATGACGACGCGTCTTAGCAACTCAGCTTACTCGAAGCTGAGGTCACTGACCATGCACTCTATGATGTATTGTGTCGCCGTGTCTACATTGAAGCCGCTCCAATCGTCCAGCATGTAGCAGATGCAAGCGGCGCAGTACACGAAGCGCATATCCGATTCGCAGCCCGACAGCGTCGCTGAGAAGTTACCCTCCGGCGATTGCAATGCTCTTACACCTAGAACCATTATATAGCCAATGTTTAACATGTTGGCGATAAAAAAAAATGTTTTTAATTATTAAAATTCATGTATGCTACATTTCATATATAAAATTCCATAAGAAATAAATCGTATGAGAGCCGTCTAGAGGCCTTGGGCCTCACCACGCTGGAGGAACGAAGACGTAGAGGCGGATCTTATTGAAACATTAAAAATTTTATCAGAACTCTATGATGTGGCAGATCTCAAACTGATGTACACAATAAATATCAATGATCACTTAAACTGAACCGAACCTCAAGCAAATCAAACCCGAGGAAATACTTTATCACTAATTGTGTAGTTGAGTCGTGGAACAAACTCCCGAGGCAAGTAATTAGTGCCGCTTCAGTCAGTCAAAAACCGACTTAACACTTTTACAAAAAATCACAAACTTTGAACTTTTTACATGAATAAAAAAACAGTACGCCCCCAGTTACCAACTTCGATGTACACGCATCAGCTTGAAGGTGCTAGTGTATCGAGACAATACTAATAATAATAATAATGTATAGATGAGGGAAACCTCTTTATAATCCATATGCCAAAGTATGCTCCCCGGCTTCCCGGGAAGCACTAATTATCTATACTTCCGGCAGATGGATGGAGACGGTCATGTAACTATTTTAAAACTGGCATACGCCAGAGAATAATGCGATCCGTTCTGTCATTCCAAAGTATGGGATGACAGTTTGGATTTGAGTGTTCTCTGACGGGACTGAGGGAAATTTATTTCGTGCTCGCCCTGCAGTTTGACAATGATTAACCCAAATAACCAAAAAAATATGCACAACTACATTAAACCGGATGGAAAACACGGATCATTCTTATTGCCGCTTCGACCATCATTCTATGAATTCAATATTCTAGTATTAATCACATACAGTTTATGTCTAATCAAAATCACGAATGACAAATCTCTTAGTAGCAAATCAACAAATCTCTTACGAATTAGAAACTGTGAACAGCACAGAAATGTATAAAGTAGTTCTTTCTGCAAACCTCTTTTCTGAATTCACCTTTGAATATACATAGATATCTTATTTGGTAGTTAACTTACGGTTGTCCAGTGTTGCCAATCGGGTTTCACGGACATTTAGCCCGCTGCGCCGCGGGCTTCCTCAGGACGGTGGCTGTCCTGGAGCAATGTTCAACAGCTCGTCAACAATAGTTGCATCGTCAACATCGTCAACAATAGTTGACATGCCGAGCTGTTCAACCCGTCAGCGAAACCTGATTTGCCTCACTGAACAACCGTAAGTGTTAACCGTCATTATAAGCAGCGACAGTCGTGTCACTCACCAGCTATGACAGCCTTCCTGTCGACACGCGAGAGGTCGTCGCCGAGCGCCAGCAGAGTGCACAGGCCCGTGTACGTCATGGCGAGGTGCCCGCAGCGGTAGTGCTCCAGGCTCGGGTCGAGCTCCACGTTGATGGTCGTGGAGCCTTGGAAGCCGCACGTCCACATGTTGTCCCCTGAAGAGCAACAAATCGGTTTTATTGACGGACATCTGGAATTACTTTTTTTTATGTTATGTTATGTTTTGGGTTGTGGTTTTGTTAGCCGGAGGGTCCCTTTTCATTTGCTGTGGTCAAATCTCGTGCCTAGCGTAGGGACACTATGCCGCTCCAGTCTGGAATGTGTGATGCTTCCTGTGCCCACTAGTTTTTTATACTAGTTCATTAAATTAAAAACAAGAATTTTTATATTTCTGATATTCCCGTTATTAGCCTACAGGCTTTTCCCACGGGTTGAACAGAGAAATCTATATTCACCATTAAGTGTTAGTAAAGTTATGGACTTTATCAAAATATATTTCGGTATCAGGCTAAGGGCCGATTTTTCAACCCTCTGATAGTACTCATCGGACTGACAGTACCAATTTACATCTGTCAAAAGACGGAGAGCCATTGCAGGAGAATTATATCTTCTATCACAATGATCCGACTATAATTTTACTAATAAACATATGGACTTACTATTTCGGATGGATAAGATGAAGCGTGAATAAATCTGTCGAATAGTTATCTGGCTGTTTATAAGACTATTAAAAAATCAGCTCTAAGTCAACCTGGATTTACTTATTTTATATGAACAGTCAGAACATAATGCGTGAAAAATAAAATTTACCATTCAAACTTAAATTAATCCAACTCATTTTCATCACATGCAATGCACCATTTAGGCGACCGCTTTTTACACAGAAGAGCCATTTAGCAACAGCAAATGAACTGGCAGTTTTTGTTTTAGTTTTAGTTTTTTATTAGTCATGAAGAATCACCGATATCACGTTACTAAGGTGGGCCATCCCGCTCAACTCCCCATACAAACGGGGAAAGAAGATCACGCCCATATTTCTTGTCAGAGATCCAAAATTTTGCTCAAAATAGCTTTATTTGATCAAACTTGATGTCTGATGACCGTTGGCATCGTACAATTGTGTTTGGTTTCTAAGTTATTAGGACTGAAAGTGTTTTATACAATAACTTTGGAGGTGGATTACTCAACGATAAAATCTACACATCTTAAAAAGATTAGTCATCAGACATAGCTTGTTTTATGAAAATTTATAATCAATGTAGTTTTTGTTAGATTTTTTACTCCAGCGGTCGTGGTTTACTTTTAGCCAGAAGTCGTTTTGTAATTAAAATTTTCGTAAATCTTACCAAATCAAACACTATGCGCATTGTCTGCTTTGCGGACATGTTGCATTGACATAGAAGGACCCAGAGCGCAATAGCACGGTTTTGTACCGTGCCCGCGAATGAGTTAGTCCCGCCGGGAAGGGACACCTTGAATCAGGACGTTGATGGATGAACTTCTGACCAATAAAAGCTATCTCAGTTAGACTCGCAGTCAGTCTCGCGATGTAAAGTTGTCTGTTTGCACAGGTAGAGTCCAGTGCTGTGGCATGAAGTTATGAAGTCATGAGGCAAGGTCAATTTACAATCAATTTGAAATGACATAAAGAATATAGTGGTTTTTAGAGTTCCGTACCCAAAGGGAGAAAATGGAACCCTATTACTAAGCCTCCGCTGTCCGTCCGTCCGTCTGTCACAGGGCTCTTTCTCATGAACCGTAATAGGTAGGCCGCTGAAATTTTTACAGAGTGTGTATTTATATTGCCGCTATAACAACAAATGGGTGAAATAAAAAAATAATAAAATTTCAATTTCAAAAACGTGATTTTTTTTCGTTTCATCTTGTACGATGGTACGGAACCCTTCGTGTGCGAGTCCAACTCACACTTGGCCGGTTTTTTTTAAAAGATATGTAATTAATTGGGTACCCTTTTTTTTACTTTTACATGTGTATAGGCTACCACTGCCATTCGCAAATTTTACCTACACAATAGTGAAATTTTATTCAATTTTAATTTAAGTACTTGTGTGTACTGTATGATACATCCCATCATAAAGTTCAAAAGTACAAGATCAAAACCCGGCAAGTAAAAAGGCTAGCGGGATGGAACTCTGTTGGTATAGTCTTCCGCTAGCCTGACTTACCTCATGTCGGAACTCAGGACACTTTGGTGCAGAAATTGCAAAAATAAAAGCATCAATGTTGCCTTCGGCCCTACCATTCAAATTCTTGTTTTTCAATTTTAAAACAATAATACACTTGCAGGCTTTTTCAGGGAAGTCAGAATATGTGCAAAATATATATGTTAGCTGTTTGAATTTTCCGCGTTAAAACGATCAGCGTTTTAAGGTAGTAAAGTACATAGCTAAACCAATTGCATTACCACCACTTTTAGGAAGAACTTGAAGGAGGTATATCCATTCGATGATTCTGTTGCGAACATCTTCGCTGATGGCCGATATGGAGTTGAGAATGTCAAGGCCGGAAACTGAGAAGAAAGCTATCGTCAACCTGAAATTAATAAATAGATCATTTTCATTTATTTCATCATGTTTCTTTTTTTTATTTTGAATTATATCATGGATGAAATAAAAGATAATTATACAAAAGGTTCGGTAAGGTTAGGTTATCCTGTTAACAATAATGGATTCCGTATGATCACAAGATTCCTAGGATACTTCTTACCTTATTACAAATTTGTGCCATGCGGGTTCTGGCAGTATAAAACAAAGTCGCTTTGTCTGTCCCTATATCCCTATGTCCCTATGTCCCTATATCCCCATGTATGCTTAAATCTTTAAAACTACCCAATGGATTTTGATGCGGTTTTTTTTAATAAATAGAGTGATTAAAGAGGAAGGTTTATATGTATAATAACATCCATTGAATAGTGGAGAAATACTGTTATTTTTGAGGTTTCCAATGTGATATCGTAAAAAATTACATTTTTTCCGCTTACATTGCAAACGCTGGCTGAATCCTACGAGATTTATCAAAATAATGTACTAAGTATTGTACACATTGAAAAAGTCTACAGAAAACTCGATGATATATGTCTATCTCTTATGGATATCCCACAATTTTTTTTTTTGTGATTTACTTTTTACGACAAATAATGGCTAATTTTCGAAGCGATTTTAACCAATACAGCATCAATCCTTATCCAATTAAATACCTTAAATAAATTGTTGATTTAATATGGATCTATATGGCCCGTTACAGCATATGATTTAAATGAATATTTTCGAAGATATTACAGATTTAAAAATTGCGGGACGTAGCGTTTGCGGCGGTACCGGCCGGTCGGGGCGGCGGTACCGGCCGGTCGGGGCGGCGCGCGGCGGGAGCGTGCCTATAAATAGTGCGTCGGAGGCCGCGGTTCTCCCTGTAGCACTTTGAATTTAGCAGCGATCGGACGCGTTTATTATCGGAGCTCTCTAATATCTAATAATATCTAAGTTTTTTTTTTAATTTCAAATATTTCAATGTATCAACTCTACGTAACAAGTGCGAGTCGGACTCCCACACGAAGGGTTCTGTGCCATCCGTGACATTAATTTTTATAATTTTTTATTTTACCTATTTGTTGTTATAGCGGCAAAATAAATACATACTCTGTGAAAATTTCAGCTGCCTACCTATTACGGATCATGAGATATGCTGTCCGTCCGTCCGTCCGCCCGTCCGTCTTTCGGACGGGCGGACGGACGGCGGACGGACAGCGGAGGCTTAGTAATAGGGTTCCGTTTTCACCCTTTGGGTACGGCACCCTAAAAATGGTTTATTTGTGCATCATTGTGTCAAAATAATATTTTTTTAAATGATATTATGCCCGTGCAAAGCCGGGACGGGCTGCTAGTAAAAAGAATAAAAGTGGTCCCACTTAGTTTCTTTCCATATCGTAAGAGGCGATGCAGGTATTTGTCGTTCATGGTTCGGATTATACGTGAAACTGCAGGCCCCCTTCCTTACTCACCAGGTGGTAGGATTAATCCCACACGGGTTGACACCATTGCATTGGATGAATGAAGGCCAAGCGGCAATGCAAATTGACCAGATTTTTTATATATTTGACTTTATAGCCGTGCAATATAAGGAAGGTCCTAGTTCCCATGAGGTGTGTGGGCTGATATTGTGGCGGTATATGTGGTATTGGCTATCTATGTTCAGTTACATAAATTTTGTTTCCCGCTGCTTGCCTAGAGCTGCCGACTTCCCGCTTGCGAAATCTACCTGCAAGGTGTCTGGATCAGTTTAGTTCAGTCTCCAAAATATGTGTGAAAGTACATCAAATTTTATAAATCAAAAAAGTTGTCTTTGTTTTTTATTCTTGCATCAAAATATTTCAATATCAAGCATTTCATTAGCAACTTCTGAGCATGGAAACTAAATATTATTGTTATTGGGACATATTTTCTTTCTTTTGTTTTAAGAAATTAAACATCTACAAGGGGATGAACCTTTTGGCTGTTTTTTTTAAATTATTTTTGTGTAAAAGCATGCCAGCTATTGTTTATTGTTTATTCATCATCCATAGACAGTACACTTCACTCGGATTTGTCACATTTTATCATTAGCCAGTTCGGGGAAATCGCAGCGAAGAAGAATTGGAAAGAAACTCCGCTGGTTTTTTTTTTTCAACGTCCACTAAGTCTAAATTTACAAAAATATTTAGACTCACAGATAAACACGCTAAATTAATATGAATTGATGAGAATCAACAATTCATGTCATATGCATATCTGATATTTGTCATGAACTGTTCATGACAAATATCAGTTTATTAGTAAAGACCATGCCCGCCATCTAGCATGTTGCCAATTGGAGCAAGCCAGTCCCCACAAACAGCAACCGTTCACGAGCATCACGCCAGGCACAGCCATCGCCTCTATCAACCATATTTTAGGGAGAGAGGAGACCCGAACCCAGCTTCGCCGCAAGTAGGGACCTTAAAGCGATGCACTACTCCAGTGGTGCATCGCTTTAAGCCACCACTATTTACCTATTAACCAACTAAGGTCATAAAATATTTAACAATAACTTCCAAAGTGAAAGGCCCATGTCTCAAATGCATAGTTTTAAGAAAATGCTGGAATGGAGTCAAATCCTGTTATATATCTATATATATATATTTATATTTTTTTCAATCTTGAACCAAACTAAAAAACTCGATATAATCTAATACCTACCATAATAACACACAACATGGTAACCATGGTCCATGCCAAGACCTTCCTTGAATTGCATGGCTACATTGAGCTGGATGGGAGCTGGACACTGAATGTTTTAATTGCCCCTTCGACCATATTTTATTCAAAGTGATAGTACTGATCCTGGCGGAATTATCCCTACCACCTAATAAGATAAAAAATAAAACCGAACTTAACAAGGCTGAAAAGTCGAAAACGGTTACCCATCCAGAACCAGACAGTTCCCAGTTGCTTCACTTCGATTATCATACGAGAAAACGTGCCCCTGGGCTACTGGGGTATATTTTATAAATGGGTCATGATAACTTTTCTTCTTGAACGCAAGGACTGTTGCTTGCAGATGCAATATATTCTCTTGGGAGCTTGCTATTTGATACAGCCTATAGGCTCGTCAGTTTTTCGAATTGATAGCCTTGAGTGACTGAGATGCTTAGGAATACTAAGCGTCCATAACATTACCTGGTGGAGTCGTGTGAGGAAAGTGAGCTAGGCAGTACGTGAAGAAAGCGCAGAAAGTACTTGATGTGCTGCCGCCGCGCCAACTCCGTTCCTTCGTGACCGTTAGTTTGGTCAGTGTCCCTCACAGAAGCATCCATAGCGAGAAATAACCTGCAAGCGAGCCAGTCACGGCCGAACTGACACACATTCGCAGCAACTCGCGACGGGCGCGCGGAGATTACGAGAGTAAACACAATTAAAAAAGGTACGTGACTTAATTACGCTTGTTCAAACATTTTTAATCCTTTTCCTTGATGATTTTATTTTGTAAAATCTTCAACTTCAATGCCCTCATGATTATGCTGTCCTGTCAAATCCATAGGCCAAATCAAATGGAAACGTCAAAAACATTTTATTCACGTTCGGTAGTCGTAATGTCCATCGTCAATATCTCCATCTCCACCATCTGCCTCGCCAATATCTGCATCGCCAATATCTCCACCGGCAGTGCAATTACGAAGCACAAAATTGGGTGTAGGTTGCTGTACTTACAGCAATATGACAGCTTTTGCGATTACGAAATCGATGCATTCACAAATAGTGCGGCACTCAGCGCTACCCGCAGCAATTAGGTCAACTGCATACATTTCGCGTCGAATCGGTATTACGAAACGGCAAATAACTGTCAAATGCGGGGAGGTAAACGCCTATTTCGTCTGCTCGTCTAGTCAAGTACCTCAAAAGTTGACCTATTGTCGACACAGATTGGTCCGTGCTGGATGTAGGTGGATGAAAAACGGCTTCGTAATCGCGCTTTAGAAATGACGGGGGCGCACCTACACGTACCGCGGCACCATCCTCAAATTTTGCGTAATCGCACTGCCGGGCGGCGGCGAAGCATCTGCGGCCCGGCCGCAGGTCCGTCACCAGCGACGAAGCTGCGGCTGGGCCGTATATGCGTCGCTTAGGAGGTGCTCCACATATCCATCTTCAACATCTGCATCGCCAATATTTGCATTGCCAATATTTCCATCGCCGGCAGGTCCGCAACTGGCGATGCAGATGCGGACCCTTCGCAGATCCGTCGCCACTATACGTGGGGGTGCGAAATCGTATAGCGGGTCAAAATCGTGCTATTGATCTCTGGGACCTTCTTTGTTTCTAAGGAAAAGAGAGTCGATGTGATGAGGATATTGCTTCTTATGATGCACAGAATACTACCACAGCACAGGAACGTCAAATCTGGCCGGAACGGCCAAGTCTGAATCGATCCAAATGAAATTTTCGGCAATCTTGTTCAGAAATAATAGCTGAATCCGAATTTAGATAATAGAACGACGAGTCCAAATACCTTAAACATCGAATTAAGCTTGAGAAACTTAAGAAACTCGGGCTGGTAGATTTTTGCTCGCTTATCAAAAGCATTGAAACGTAAATCGACCGGTATTTGGCATTTTTGTAAAACACAGATTAATCCAATTGCAACCCGTAGCAAGTTTGAGGAGTGTTACAAATATTAAACTCGCTGCGAGATTTCCAGCTGTTGGGCCGGAGAACGGAATGGCCCGAGCACCCAAAACGTTGCAACCATTTTGAGTCTTGTAGGTACTTTCACTCAAACTTCATACTTCATGGCAACGCCATAGGATTCAATTGATAGCCTCGATAGTCAGCGTTCTGAGAAATACCATTCAAGCAATAATTCATTCAAGTCACATTTTGAAATATGGGTGATGTCAAAAAAATGTGTAACCCCAAGTTAAGCACTCTCTACGTTATAACCTCACAGTTAGTCACTGAGAGCGCTAGTCGTTCTGGACTGAGAAACTTGTGTAGATTGCATCATATCCTTCTTTATTTTCGCCTGAAGAAGATAGAAGATTGATCTCAAATAACCATAATACTAACCAGAGATTGTGTGCTCCGCCCTTAATAATATATCAATAGTAAATAAAATACCCTTAACTTAAATTGTCTTTATTTGCATGCCTGTTGCACAAACATTAATTTGCAGATATTAATATGGATTATTGTGTAGTTGAGTGATTTTTATCCTTTGCGTCCTTCCCTTTGTGAGCACGGCACTTTGAACCTAGACCTCTGGGATGAAAGGGAAGTCCACCCTCCTCTGCGGCACGAGCTGCTCAAAGGATCGAGTTAAACTCGACGAGGCTCTGCATACCCTGGAAAAGTTTTGGGATGAGGATCCCAAAAGTTTTTCTAGGGTGTCTTCGAGCCGAACGATGAGGCGTCACCTATCCTCTTGCCGGGCTTGCGGTCTGGTGGTGACTGGAGAACCTGACTACCGACTGACTATCCTATCGCGGGCGTAACAATCAATGTCGCCTTATTTGATCATTAGATACGATGTTTATTTTCATTGTATTAATTAGCATCAAATCAATATCAATCAAATTGGAAGGTGTTTTCCAAGCCATCAGTCGATGTGCTCAAGGCGTTTTAAGGCTGATTCCCATATATCGGTGAAGTCACAGTTCCGTCACAGTTCCGGCACAGTTCCGTATCAGTGCTTCAGTGATGCGGCAGTGCTCCTATTCACACATGTCAGTTCTCTAGGGACCTTCAGGCAAAACGTCTGCGACGCACCTACTGAGATTTGTGATTGTTGATTATGGCTAACATAATCGGCATCACATAATTCAGAAGATATGAACCAACCGAGTACAAGCAGATTACAGGAAAATTTGCGATCTCAAGGTGGAAATGCTACAATTAATGCATTCCACCTCAGAGAATTATTAAAAAAATCGGAGGCTGGATCAGTACCCTGGCAAGCAGATAAAATATGATTTTTGCAACTTGTTAATTAAAAATAAAGCACATTTCTTTACACCTGTAGTATATTATTGAATACGTCATTTTAGGTACGTCGGTAGCATGCGACAAATCATATAAAACCGTATTTTCACGAACCAATTCAATCAATTGCTCGTCCTCCATTTTGTTTTCAATGCAACGGCGTCCGTGATACGTCCGTGATCCGATGAAAAATATCATCGTCGCCGATTACGTCCGTGATTGCCTGTGCCGGCACTGTCACTGACAGCACTGTGTCGTCACTGACACTGATAGGTGTGAACGCGTTCATAGATAATGTATGAACTGTGACTTCACTGATATGTGGGAATCGGCCTTTAAAGTTTCGTTTTAAGAGCGAGACAGAATCCTAGCAAAGTGATTGATGCGGCAGTTGAGTGTCCTCCAGCATTCGTCTTGTCATCGTCTGCGATGCGCGGTCCACATTGTCGAAATTCAAACTCCTGCGAATAGAAACACACACGGCTGTAGAGAATTGCTTGTTAGAACAGTCTAATGCTGAGATTCCAAGACAGTTCTTTGGTCCTGCCTGAGACTATTCTCAAGTCCTCCGACTGCCGAATTTGACATTACTCCCATTTATTTTACGATAAAATTGACAGTCGAAAGACTTAACAATCGTCTCAAGACCCAAAATGTCTTTAAATCTCAGCATAGGGTGCCAAGTCCACGAGGAAGTCAACTTCCGCGAGCAATGTCTGACAGACTGTCAGATATCAAATCTTTAGAGGCAATTACACGGGCGATTTACTATCTGACACTCTGTCCGACATATCCCGCAGAAGTTTACTTCCTTGTGGACGTGGGGCCAAAGGCCGACATTTTTTTTTCTTAAATTAAAAAAAAACCTCAGCAATTTACGCCTACATAATGTATCAATACCTTCCCAGTGATTTCTATAGCACAAGTTATCAAGATAGAGATCTATCAAAATGACCGTAATACGTTGACGAATGTTTCAAGTAATTCAATTATGAACTTTCATCTAAATTTTTTATGTACAAGCGCCCATTTCATAGGCAAAGAAATAATATATTATAGAACAGAATATTGCGGTTTTTAAAATAAATTGACACCTGCGCTCGTGAGTGTTCGTGGCACACGTCCACGGGCCTTCTGGCCGTGAGCATGGCTCGGGCGGAGTGCCGCATGCACGCCAGCCGAGACTCCAGGGGCTCCGTCGGCTCCGTCGGCTTCACCTGCACACGTTGCGTCGTTAGGTACAGTCGTGACAGTTCGTGACTCACGGCCACGGATCGTCAGGTCGTCATTCAGGCCGGGGCGGGGTGCATGTACCTGATGTCCCTAGTCGAGACTCCAGGGGCTACATCAGCGGTTCCCCGGTCTCCACCTTCTAACGTCGCCGGTTAGTTTAGTCGCAAGTTCACAGCAGCGGGTCTCCTGGGGTGAGCTTAACTGGGTTAAAGTGCCGCATGTATGCCAGCTGGGACTCTATGCGTGGAAGGAGCCTTGGAAGCGCCCGACACGGCTTCACCTATTCTCGTCGGTAGGTACAGTCTCGAGTGTTCATGGCTCATAGCCGCGGGCCTTCTAGCCGTGACATTTGACGGGACGGAGTACCACATTCATGCAGTTCGGAACTCTTGGCTCCACCTGCACCACGGATATCGCCGTGACCTGAACACTTGCTTTAATGCCCACGTCCGCGGCCGAGAGCGTAAAATGAATGGAGCCGGTGCTCTTTACGAATATGCCTCGTCCCGACCCTTGCACTCACATATCACCCGTTGCCCCTCCTCCGCCCCCTTCGCGCGCACCCCGCTTATCCCAAGCGCAACTAATGAATACTTGTAGACTTTTATTTATTTTAGCGGGCCAAGATGCGACGCTCCTACCTCAGGGTGCACCTCCAGGTTGTGCATGGGGTCCTTGAGGGGCTTGTCGGTGATGTTCTCCGCGCAAAGAGTGTACAACGCCAGCAGGAGCAAGTTGGTGCCAGGCACCGGCGTTGCTACGAGCGGCCAACTTTCGCACCTCACGCTCTGTTTGGCGAGACGTGTGCCAGCGTCACTTCTGTACCACATACCACACACAGAATTAGGGGGTTACTTCATTAAATGTGTGCCAGCATCGCTTATGTACCACATACCACACATAGACTTGGAGTTTTACGTCATTAAATACGTACCAGCGTCGCATCTTTACCACTTACCACACACAGAATTAGGGTGTCATGCATTAAACGTATGTCAACGTCAATTGTGTACCACATAGCACACTTAGACTCGGAGTTTTACATCATTAAACATGTGCCAACGTCGCTTCTGCACGTTAAAGACAGGAAGGTCCTGGCATGGCACCTAGTTCCTTTGTGGTGTGTTGGGCTAATACCATGACAGAACTTGTGGTATTAGCCATCCATGTCCAGTCACATAAAAAAAACATACCACATGCAGAATTAGGGTGTTACGTCATTAAACGTGTGCCAGCATCGCTTCCGTACAACATATCACACACAGAGCTGGTGTTTTACGTCATTAAACATGTGCCAGCGTCGCTTCTGTATCACATACCACACATAGAATTAGGGTGTTAAGTCATTAAACGTGTGCCAGCGTCGCTTCTGTACCACATATCACACACAGATTTACAGTCGTATTCAGAGTGAACCTGTCAAAACTCAGTACGGAATTAGCACTGGACTATTGATACAAAAACCGGTTTATTCCGGCAATAAGCCGCGTGGTAAAGTTAGTCCGCCCTGAAGACTGAAGACTGCTGTTGGAGTGTTACGTCATTAAACTTGTGCCAGCTTCGCTTCTGTACCAAATACCGCACACATAATTAGGGTGATACGTCATTAACTAAATTTATTTCAAGTGCTATTCTAGAAAATGTAACGATTGTTTTAGATCGAGGGATTACAGAGATATGGCACAATAAAATTTTCACATTACAGAAAATATAATTTGCTCATTACAAGAACTTGATGTCGATTAGATCTTTTCTTTTTATCATTTGGGTACTAGATATTGAACTAGAAGTTCTAGAGAAATGAGACAATACCATTTGAGCATGACTGGAAGGTAGATTTGATATACCCTTTTATTTGAGTAACAACATGGTGAGGATAGCAAGGACTAGAAGTTGCAGAGATGTAGCACAAAACCGACTCTTGCAACATGCAAGATATTCAGTGTGACATTTTTATGTTAGTATATAGTATAAGTTATGAAAGAACTTACACCGTTTCAAATCAAGTTCAAAACAGCACCACTATTTTCAGATTTGGATTGGTGCCATTTTCGAAAAATGGCGGCATTTTTTTTATTTAGAGTGTTATGCCAGCTAACTGCAAGTAGATCGTGCATCACCATTCGAACATTTTCTGTTTCATATACTTTGGTGTACGTACCTACACTTACACGTATCGAATGTTGAAATACTTAATTGTTGCATACGCGATGTCAACCGTAAAGATAAAGGAATATGTTGAATAAGTAGCTGGGTCTTAGATTTAGCCTTCTAGTGAGATTTAGATACTTTTCTTTATCTACGTCGCATGCGATGACTAAGATGATAAACGAGATTGAGAACAATAGGACAATAGTTTGCCAAGGATTATTTCCCCCACTAACGTACCTAGTTAGTAAGATTGGCTCGATTTCCTGCATCTAACATACGTTTGTTAAAATTGATTTATGTAAGCGGATATGGATGTCTAATACCATACGAAGGAATGAGGTGCCATGCCAGGACCTTCCTTCATCAGCACGGCTACATTGAACTGGATGGAAATGATTCTAGATGAATGACCGTTTTCAACCGGCGGGCCTAACTCATTTGCGGGCACGGTACAAGACCGTGCTGTTGCGCTCTGGGACCTTCTCTGTTTCAAAGAATAAGACAGGCTCCGTGATGAAGAAGATGCAACCTGTCCACAAAAAAGACAATGTGCATAGTGTATGATTTGGTAAGATTTACGAAAATTTTAATTTCAAAACGACATAGCTAAAAGTAAACCACGACCGCTGTCTTCAAAAATCTAACAAAAACCTAATAGATTATAAAACTCAAATAAATAAGCTACGTCTGATGACTGATCTTTTTAAGATGTTCTTACTTTATCGTTGCGTAATCCACCTCCAAAGTTATTGTATAAAACGCGCGAAAAATGCGAACTTTCGGACTTTGTAACTTAGTTTACAATGCCAATGGTCATCAGACATCTAGTTCGATCAAATAAAGCTATTTTGAGCAAAATTTTGGATCTCTGACAAGACATATGGGGGCGTGATCTTCTTTGCCCTTTTGTATGGGGAGATGAGCGGGATGGGCCACCTTAAGGCAAGCCGTGGTTAATTTTGACCAGTTTGGTACCATCGCATTGAATGAACGATGGCCGAAGTAAGTTCTATTTCTAATCCATTTGCACTGACGGTGACTGTTTCTTTGGTTCTTTCTTTGCCATAAACTGCTCTACCAAAAATTTTTTGGCAGTAGCATTTAGATCTTACTATGTATTTCATTACTGTGGACGAAAAAACTCGTAAAGTTTATTTGCGGATTCTTCTTTACAGAGTTGATCGAATCCGCGGATCATTAAGTTTTTGACGTAACTTTTTATATATATAGTTTGACTACAAAAAACGTTTAAATAAATGAAACGAAATGAAGCGGCATTGAAAATTGTCAGTTGTCAAAACTCATTCACAAATCCACGTGGCATAGTCGCGGTCCGATTTGAACCATCGTTACGAAAAGCACGCTCAAAAGTGGTCCGATTCGCGCTTACAGCCCTAAAAATGACGTCCCGTGAACGGTATCAAGTTAGCGCTGTGTCACGCAATGCCGTACACAGTGCTCACGCTTCAGAGGTAGGGCACCTCGTGTGGAACTGTCAATGTCACTTTTTGACGTTTCTAAAGAGTAATCATCGTCTTTCCACCGTGTTTTTTCATAAACCGTTGAATGTCCCTCAGTTCAAAATTCAACTTCAGCTTAGAGCAATTGATTAGATTCAAATTTGAGGTGAACTACGAGCACTAATATCATTGTTTTCATGTTTGTTGTTTTGTTTCCGTAAGCGCGTACACAAACGGTCCGAATCGTTTGTAATGCTTACTGCTTTGAGCGTGCAATCTGATTCGGGACGCTTGTGTACGCTTTTAGCAGTGTATTCGATTATAGTTAAAATCGGAATGCGCAGAAGGTTGACTCACTGCAGCGTGTAAAGCGCGCGCCTGCGGTCGCAGGTCGCCGGGATGGTGAGGTTGACGGCGACGCGCGGGTCGTACAGCTTCTCCCACTGTTCGCGGTCGTAGTCCTTGCGCACGCGTACCTTGCGCTTCTGCCGCTCCACCAGCGTGTCCGCCGAGCCGCCACCCACTGCCGCGGCGAACAACAAGGTCAAATTGTCTGGGTTACCCGCGGAATATGTTCTGTGAGGTTACCAATAGAACACTGATGAGAAATGAAAGAGAAATGGCATGCGGTTGATATCGCGACTCCGCCGCATGGTCAAAATTATCATGTCTTTATATGGTGTCGTATGCCACACAGTCGAAATATAGCCACCGCGCGCGAATCTCCAATAAGTCTGCAACTATGTTTGCATGTGGCATGTACGTTTAAGTCGGGTTGGTAGCTTTTGAAAATTGGAGACAACGGATCTCGTAGTAGGGGTGCTAGAGGCTTATCTACTTCCTTTTTATCTTTGCATTAGAACAACGGACGACTTTAGGTCCTGGCTCGGGAGGATGTTTAGTTTACCTGAGGTTTAATGGAAAGGTACTTTGCCTTTCCACCTGTATACAACATTGACAGTTGACATTATTCTAAGGAACTGTCAGTGGTACGAAATTTAAACTTTCTTCGCCCAGCAGAAAGGCTGGGGAGTGTTTTGTTTTGTTAACGTTGTCGAGTGTCGGCCAGCCACCAGCACCAATGGGCATCGTGAGCCGTGCGAAACCGTAGTAATAGGGTTTCCTTCCGACGCATGGGCGTCAACCAGCGCTTTTCATCGTCCATGAGTAGCGGCTGCAGAAACGCCTGGTATTCGCACGCGAGGTCTTCCACACAGGTCTAAACCCTGCACTACGGGCATCGAGTTCACGGGTCACAATCCGTACATCTCAAAAACCAGATTCCAAAGGACAACTTGTTTATTGAAGACAACTAATGAGGAGCATTATCAAAAGTTCCATAAAACGCATGTATCAAAATACAAAACATCGACTTTGATGTTTTGTGTTCTAAGCATTGAAAATGTAATTGCGATCCTACCGTTGGCTAGGAGCATGAGTGCTTGTAGAGTGTGGTGCGCGCGCAGAACCAAGCAGCTCAGCACGTCAGTCAGCCAACGCCACACGCGTGCGCCCTGCGACCGACAACCAACATTAGCACCGACGAATAGGAAGCCAAATTCTTAGAGCAATGCACTTCCCCCTTGGGCGGGAAGCAGGCCGCCTGATAGTCGTACAGCCAACTCACGCGGAACACAACTAATGTGGCGAGGGGCGGCGGACGTGTGCCGCTCCGCCAGCTCCCAGTCCACCTTGCCTATTTACATACTGGGGGATACCAACCGGTGAAGCAGCGCGGGGCGCAGAGCAGAGCACTGCCACCTTGGGCGGGAAACAGACCGCCTGATAGTCGTGCAGCCAGCTCATGCGGAACACTCCCGCCACGATCAGATGCCGCATGGCGGGCTCGTGCGCGGCGACGAGGTGGCGAGGTGCGGGGGACGTGTGCCGCTCCGCCAGCACTCAAACCGCCTTGTCTACTTACATACTGGGGGATACCAACCGGTGGATCAGTGCGGGGCGCAGAGCAGTGCACTTCCCACTTGGGCGGGAAACAGACCGCCTGATAGTCGTGCAGCCAGCTCATGCGGAACACTCCCGCCACGATCAGATGCCGCATGGCGGGCTCGTGCGCGGCGATGAGGTGGCGAGGTGCGGGGGACGTGTGCCGCTCCGCCAGCACTCAAACCGCCTTGTCTACTTACATACTGGGGGATACCAACCGGTGGATCAGTGCGGGGCGCAGAGCAGTGCACTTCCCACTTGGGCGGGAAACAGACCGCCTGATAGTCGTGCAGCCAGCTCATGCGGAACACTCCCGCCACGATCAGATGCCGCATGGCGGGCTCGTGCGCGGCGACGAGGTGGCGAGGTGCGGGGGACGTGTGCCGCTCCGCCAGCACTGAAACCGCCTTGTCTACTTACATACTGGGGGATACCAACCGGTTGTAAACCTCCAGACCCCCCCCTTAAATAGACTCCTAGCCTACATTAGCTTATACATATCTAACCTAAGTTATGTACCTTATATTTCCCTTGGATACATCCTACATTAATTACCTATTTACCATGTATCCACTCGTCCCATTTGTTCTCCCCATTGGCTCGTGATCGTCCTATATGCTTTCATTATTTACATTACATAACCATTCGTCTAATATATTCCCATTTACTGTTTCCTGATTTGCTCACGTTAAATCTAGTTATTTTACTACATTACTTGCTTAGGTAACATGTATTCTCCTGAATATTGTTGTCAAATCCTCATTGGTGCTATGCCCTCCTCCTGTACCTAGCTGTCTGTCTCTTTCGGTTCTTCTAATCGGTTCCTTTCTCCCTATCCTAACCTGATACATAATCTCTCTCTCTCTCATACACGCGCTCTCACATACAAACACAAATCTGAATTGATTGGAATAGAGCATTTCAGCATGCCCAGAACTTAAAAAAAATTTTTACCCCATGGGGTAATGGTGACGCCCCTCACAGTCCAAGGTCCATCCATGGCACTGTTATCCCGCGTCCCCACATGATCGCCTTCCTGCCTTCAGGCTGTATATGCGACCTCTGCTTCAAAAAGCGGCGGCCAGCCATCCTGAAGATAGAGCCTCTGAACACCAAGGTTCAATTCCCGTGTAGGGAAATATGAGTTTATGTGGTTCATTATATACCAATTGGGGTATTGGATTTACAACATGACCACTATATATTTTGAGTGTCCACTGACAACGTCAAGTACGACACATTAGGTATCACAAGAATGTTCGTTTTGTCAGCCGATCAAACGGTGACGGAAAACTACGGCGGGTGACCATAGTTACGAATCTGTCTTGTACCAGCCCACATGAATGTAGGACATACCTCAGACCCTCCCATCTGCCATTACTAATGCATGGACATAAGGGTAGTTTCGTGAACTGCTCCGGACGTACCAAAGCGTAGTCACTTTAAAGATTTTCGCGTCTAGTGACATTAGCCACACGCGTTGCCAAGCCTTTCCTGGACTCAGGGTAGGTCATGAGAGTGTCTCCACATTTTCACGGTTCCGGCACTTGGCAGATCGTGGTAAAGCCAATAAAGGCTTTCAGAAGAGCTGATAGAAACAGCAGTTCAAGATAAGCGGTTATCCGCAGTCATGACAAACCCTCAAGGTTGTCGACTAATTTAAGCAGGGAAACAGGAAGTTGCCTGCGAAATGTACACTGAGGTCAATCCAAGATGGATATGCCTTCAGATTTTGTATTTATTAAGATAGTCAACCTGGTCGCCGGTTGTCAAGCGAACCAGGGTATGGCCTCCGCCTTCCTCTCAAGCGAGGTAACATTTTAATATTGGAACATGACTCCAAGGTCTAAATGCCAACAATTTAAAATACGGTGTCATAGTGTCATTTATGTTCAGAGAGATTTTTGGTATGTATTGTATTATCGTAGTGTAGTTTTGTGCGATAATGCCAATACTATATTTTCCTTTCAAGGTTCTCTAGAGTTTGACTGAGTATGAAAGTCTTAATGGGTTCCGGCTCCTTTCAGTATAAAGGGGTACCGCCCAATCTAACTTGAGGCTCAAATTCAGGATCCGCAGCTTCTCGGAATGTTCGTTAGTGATGCTACATTTACGTTTAAGGTACAATCAATCTGGCATGGAACCTCATAGAGATCCCAGACCCGACCGAATGTCCCGTAATGCCTCGTTTTCTGGCTGCACTGCAAACAAAAATCCACATAGCGTGCACAAATATGTGGATTAGACATGCTTCCCACAACTCGACATCCATCGCCTTAACATTTCTGTGAAGAAATATCGTTTTATTCTTTTGTAGCTAGCTAGATAGATTTTTGTCTAGAAAAGCGAACCGGTGTACGTGACAGTTCCGTTGCCCCACTATGGACTCTCGGTCCTACTATTCAACACTGATCCTAGGAATTTAATATCTTTCTGGTTCAGCGTGCGCTGACGCACTCCCTCATTTCACTCACACCCAAACACTCCTAAGCCCTTCCTAAATATAGTCCATATAAATCAAACACAGAAACCCATCCTCCTGTGAGGCGAGATTTTATTCCACGTAAAACCACAGCCTGTGACCCTCGTCCGAGGCATCGGACCTTCAATACCCACGTGAGGCCCTTCCTGAATACTGTATACATTATTCGAACACAGAAAACCCTCCCCCTGTAGAGCAAGATTGTATTCCACGTAAAACCACGGCCTGTAACCCTCGTCCGAGTCGACGAACCATCATTACACACGCGAGGTCCTTCCTAAATATAGTACAAATTATCTGAGCTCAAAAGAACCCTCCCCACTGTAACCAGGGATTTTATTCCACTTAAAACTTTACCTAGAACTTTATAAAATCTCCTTCCATACTATTCGTTATTCAAAATGCAGTACATCCTCATATCTAATCCTTCATCCAATGCGCTTGCGCATCTTCCAGGCCGCGCGAGCTTCGATATACAATCAATACATATGCCGTCACCTCCCCCACACGGGGCTCCTCCTCGCAGTTTGCTACCGCTTGTGGTCCCCAACAATATGTACAGACTTACCAAGGTCCAGTGCCGTCCATTCTTTCACTCTATTTTAACAAAAGCTGTTTGCAAATCTACCTACTCTGCAAGAAAACATAGATTATTTAGCTAACTCATCTCGTTCCTAAATTTGCACTTTTGCTACTTTCTCAAACTCAATGACTCGTTTCAATGTCCCCAAACAAAATCTAAACGAGGGAAAAGACTTTGCAGGTGCAAATTCCTTAGTAAAACACTTCCGCGTATTCAACCTACGTGCCGTAAGCCCTGAATAGAGGCATACTGCCCCAGAGACTCGCTCGCCACCGACTGACGAGGGACGCGCGCGCCTTTTCTGTTCTAGGCTCTGATCCCCCTCGCCCCTCCCTTGGAATCCCGCCATTTTTCGAGTGGTCATGCGCACTCTCCCCTCTCCCCCGCTCATCTTTCCTCCCGGCTCCCCTCTGCCCTGTGATGCGCAGTCGCTCAGGGTCATACCTCCGCCCCCTCTGTACCCGCTCTCCACCCCTCGCCCGGCGTTGGCCTTGGGCGCGTGAGTCGTGTTCTTATTATTTTATTATTATTTACCTGTCGCTAAGCAGAGCATTATTCGAGTACTTTCGAACGTTGTACCTGCGCGATCGCTCAGGGTCATACCTCCGTCCCCTCTACGCCCCTCAGCCTGCGATGACCTTGATTTTATGTTTAGTCAGATGTGCGTAAAACAAAAGTATTATTTTTACTTGTCGCTAAGCGGCATCGCGACGCAACTTTCATATGCCTATAGGATGCTACTTTGTTGTATTTATATATCATGTTTTGAGTGTGGAGGCTGGCCGTCCACACGGTGGAGCAGTGCGGGGCGCAGAGCAGTGCACTTCCCCCTTGGGCGGGAAACAGACCGCCTGATAGTCGTGCAGCCAGCTCATGCGGAACACTCCCGCCACGATCAGATGCCGCATGGCGGGCTCGTGCGCGGCGACGAGGTGGCGAGGTGCGGGGGACGTGTGCCGCTCCGCCAGCACTGAAACCGCCTTGTCTACTTACATACTGGGGGATACCAACCGGTGGAGCAGTGCGGGGCGCAGAGCAGTGCACTTCCCCTTTGGGCGGGAAACAGACCGCCTGATAGTCGTGCAGCCAGCTCATGCGGAACACTCCCGCCACGATCAGATGCCGCATGGCGGGCTCGTGCGCGGCGACGAGGTGGCGAGGTGTGGGGGACGTGTGCCGCTCCGCCAGCACTCAAACCGCCTTGTCTACTTACATACAGGGGGATACCAACCGGTGGAGCAGTGCGGGGCGCAGAGCAGTGCACTTCCCCCTTGGGCGGGAAACAGACCGCCTGATAGTCGTGCAGCCAGCTCGTGCGGAACACTCCCGCCGCGATCAGATGCCGCATGGCGGGCTCGTGCGCGGCGACGAGGTGGCGCGGGGCGGGGGACGTGTGCCGCTCCGCCAACACCCAGCCCGCCTCGTCCACCAGCAGGCACTGCCAGGAGTCGCTGCCGCAGCTCGGCTCGCACTCGCTTTCGCTGCCTTCGGCACCCGTGCACTGGCCGGCCAACAAATCAACACTAGTCAAATCAAGTTGTCAAAAAACAATAGCGTGAACAAGTTGATGTAATATGTACAGATTATAGCAATGCTTTTGATAAAATAAACTTCTCTATATTCCAAAAACTAGTCTCATTTGGTGTTTAGGGCAATTTGTTGAAATAGTTTATGTCCTACATATCTCTCCGGGTTCAAAAAATAGTTTTTGATAGATATGAATAGGGTTGGTTTAAAGTTCCCTTGGGGGTCCTCCAAGGCTCACATTTGGAGCCTATTTTGTAATGATATATATAAATGACATTTTTAATGATATATTAAATTCAGAAATTAGTGTTTATGCCGAAGATGGCGCCTTCAGGGGAAAACTCAACCATTAAACTTACCGTTTGCTACTAATCTACGCAAGAAATAAGGATAATGTTGTCATAATCATCTATATGTCTGTTAACGTGCTGATGTGAAGTGCGCTTGGCAAAATTGGATATCAAAATGCAACCATTTATTAGTTTTTAGGGTACCGTACCCAAAGGGTGCCAACGGAACCCTACTACTAAGCCTGCGCTATCCGTCCATCCGTTCGTCTGTCACAGGGCTGCATCTCATGAACCGTAATAGGTAGATAGCTACGATTTTCACAAAATGTCTATTTATGTTGCCGCTTTAACAACAAATATGTAAATAAAAAAAATATTAATACTAAAGTGATTTTTTTATTTTAAATCTTGTGATCGTACGGAACCTTTCCGACTCGAACTTGGCCGGTTTTTGTAATCCGGCTCTTCAAAAAACTGCTACTAACACAAAAATGTATTTTATTCATTAAAAACTCAAACACTTTCCACAACTTCAACTTCGGTTTTATTTTGGTCATTGTCCCCTAAATAATTTAGGTGCTCACGGCGGTAATGGTGATACTATCCATGAGCGCGACGAGGTGCGAGGCGCGGAAGTGGAAGCCGGCGACGCCGAGGTCGGGTGTGCGGGGCGGCACGGGCGCGGCGGGCCGCAGCGCGCGCGCCGCCGTCAGCAGCGCGCGCGCGCCAGCCAGCGGCGCGTGCAGCACGAGCGTGCCCGGCGCCGCCGCCGCGCGCCGGTACCACAGCTCGGCCGGCCCGCGCGCCTCTCCTGCAACCGGCAGTGCGATTGTGAAGAAGTGAAGTACAGGTGCTTTACTGTAATGCCAGGCCATGCACAGAAAAATAAAATTATATTATATTTTGTAAATGACAGTTTTGTGTTCCACGGGAATCTTTCAGAGGATTTTTCAAGACACTAGGAGAGCTCATCTGAGTCGGTTGTTTTATAGAATAACATTTTTTATAATCCCTATAAACTTATGGTTCCCTATTTATTATTTTAACTGAGTTACGCTAGCCACGAGCACGGATCGACGTGACATGCACCTACCCCAATCTGATAGCAAACCGACAGATTATGTATGCAAAATCTGTCAGTGCTCTCAAAGGGTTAAATATCCGCTCAACAGCCTTGCCTGTTTCAACTGACAACTGTCGCGACGCGTAACTTAGTAAATTCGCTCGGCGTTACTGCGAATGCTGTGATGGTTTACTAAGGTGGAAATCCAGTCAAACTTTACCTTTTACCGGACCGATTGGAAATCCACTCAAATCTTACCTGTTACCGGACCGATTGGAAATCCACTCAAATCTTACCTGTTACCGGACCGATTGGAAATCCACTCAAATCTTACCTGTTACCGGACCGATTGGAAATCCACTGAAATCTTACCTGTTACCGGACCGATTGGAAATCCAATTAAATCTTACCTGTTACCGGCCTGATTAGCTCCTTGTCGCCCGGTACCACCCTGTGGCGCCATCTAGTGAGACCGCTCGGCGTCGCCACGAACGCTGTGCTGCTCCCGAGGACGCACTCCGCCCCGCGGACGCCTTCCCACTCGGCGAAGCGCTCGTCCCCCTCCGAGGAGAACCACTCGGTGGCGCGAGCCTCCCAGGCCAGTCGTGCCATGAGCTCCTTGTCGCCTGCGGGAGACATTCAGCAAGATGGAAGAATGGAGGATGATAATAGGGAGGACGGATGCCAAACTTTACCACAAGATGGCGCCACATAAAACTATGCCACTGTTTCATTTCAAGGTTATAAGTTGTTGACCAATTAAACTGAGTTCATATGAATAGTTACCTTGAAATGGATGCAAAACTCGGACAATGTGATTGCCTGTGATTAGCGAGTAAACATAACCTCTACGTAAAAGCTTGGCATAGTTTTATGTGGCGCCATCTGGTGGTAAAGCTTTGCGCCGTGCACCCTATTGAAACTCACTCGTATGGCGGCAGACCAGCCACGAGTTAGTGGAAAAGTTCTGTAGTTAGTTCGCTTACGAACACGGGACGCGCAACATCGAATACCGCCGCTGTCCCCATGCAAACGAGTTTCGGTTGTCGGTGCCACTACCGTCCGTCTTGTAGCATGTATGAATCTGGCACCGCGGTTTTATTTTAAACTGATGCTTGACAACTACACTGCTCATGGGAGGCCTAATTTGTTTGCATCATGTATCAGCATATTATATTATATCAGCAACATACAAGAATAATGTTGATAGAAAAACTATAAACCAATGAAGTTTCTTCGCTTGGCTAATTGAATTCAAAAGTTTTTATGAACAAAATAAAAAATAAAAAAAATTTACCAATAACTCTTTTCGGGAATTCCTCTGCCATACCGCCATTTGGTTCCATAACATTGTTTAATATACCTGGACCCTTAAAATGAGACCATATTTCATTGTTGGCCGCTACTGGTAGGTTTCAACTATTCTCCTTCAGCCCCAATGCTCACGTATAGAAGTTATGTGTTATAAAAGCAAGTGAAGAGATATTAAAAAATCTTACAGATGTAAGGCATGTCCAATAAACCGGGAGGTAGACGGTGGATGCTGTAGCGCAACTGCTTGTAAGTGAAGTCTGGTTCTTCGGCGATACGTCGCAGAAAATGGAGCACTTCTTGTATCGGACGTTCAAAACGCCGCTCCAAATAGCGGCAGTATAACCTTTAAACATAAACCTCTTATAGCAACCCGCGAAAACTTATAGCGTAATTAAATGTCCTGAAGTTCATTCATCTAAGATTTCAGTCCTCAAAAATGACAATTCATGCTAGAATCATGTTCACAGACACAGTTTTCTTGTTCAAAGAAAACTGAATTTAACCGTAGTCGGGCATTGGGCGTAACCGTGTCCTACACTGGCGATCGTGGACAGGAAAACGGAGTGTGGGAAGACCACCCGCCAGGTGGGACGACGACATCAAGTGAGTCGGCGAAAAGCAGTGGTTCCGTACCGCTCAGGGCCGGGAGGACTGGAGAAAAATTGGAGAGGCGTACGTCCAACAGTGGACGCAAACACGCTGACTGACTGACTCACTGACTCGCATTGGGCATGACTTGCCACGTAGAGGCTTGTTTAAATAGAACCCACATTTTCACAAAAATGCAGCATTGTATTGTAGCTCTCAATCCGTTCTTCCAAAATGTGTTGGGGCAACTATCGTATGACACCTTGTTTTTAGTGTCGGGCGAATGACATGACAGTAGGTGTGGTATTCTCCATCCATGCCCAGTAACATAATGTGCTAACAAAAATGTGCGATGTATTTGCCTGACTGCTAAGAGTTCACATAGCATGATATTGTCTTCATTCTAACCTATAGTTAAATACTTAAACAATATTTTGTACACTTCGACAACTTACATCACCACTCACCAGTCAGGCTGCACAAAGGCCTCCGTCTCATTGAGGGCGCCGAGTGCCAGCGCCGCAGTGGTGCTGTTCAGATGGCGCTCCGCCGTGGGTGGTAGCGAGGTACTGGGCGCCGGGTCCGGCAGAGACACGACAGCCGTATACCTGGTACCCTGGACCCGCCGCCAGAAATATCGCCGCATGCCAGTCTCCACGCGCAACTGCAGCAAGACAGCGAGGGGTTATGAGAGTGAGTCAGATCTCATAGATGTGTCTACGGTAGAGTTTTTGAATGTGCGTCATGTTATTCTGCATACCTTCTTGCCATGAATAGGCTAGGCAACAATATAAATACGAAAGATATTACATTTAGAAGGCCAGACCTAGAAATATCCCTCCTATAATAAGGTGGTAATGGGGACATTTTACAGATGGTCTCTTGAGTGCGTGAAATATTTATTAAATAGAATCATGACTAGGAAATTCCTGTTCTACTGCGACAAGGGTACAATCTTCGTTAATATCCACCTTCAACTACACATTATCTACAAGACAAAAAAGAAGAAAGAGAGAATCTTCTTGATTAATGATCTTAGAATGTACTTACGCGTCCGTCGTAGGGCACTTTAACCTGCAGGAGAGCCGAGCCCTTTTCCTGATTCATGATGGCCTCGCGAAGCTGCGCACACCAGAATAGAGCGTTACACATTATTATTGAACCTGCATACAATTAATGGCACCATAGAAATCGTTTTACAACCGGAAATAGGTACAAACTGGAAAAATCCTAATCAATAGTACAGACATAACAATAGGTTTTACTCGTAATCATGTTGTTCGGTTCTTAAATTCAACTAAGACGTGCTCACATATGTTTGTCTCGTCACATTATGTGTGTATTGTGGAGAACTACGAATACTTGAATTGTTTTTAAAGGCATAATATTACGTTTTATATTTTGAAAACCATTGTGGAAAACTTGAATAAACTTGGAGACATATTCCAAAAAACTGTACGAAAAACACTCTATTTCCATTTTACACCAATCACATAGAGCATGAAACACTAAGGCACCTGCACAAGTTCGAAGCTATAATTTCGTGTTGATCTGTCATCGTCAGGGAGTTCTGCATCCAGCAGATCCACGGTCCTGTATCCAGGCTTCAATATATTGTCTTCGACCTGTCAATCATATAAAACGTATTTATTATTATCGCATACTTGTTTAATCTACCTGAAAGATCAAGAGACTTCATTAAGGTATTTCGTTTAAATACGATGTCGCCGCTTTCAATATATAGTTATGAAAATTTACCCTAATAAAAAATCACATATGAAAGATATGAAAAAAATATAAAAGATCCTAACTATATTAGAATTTTGAAAAAACAATCCACCTTGGCAATCAAAAACTATTAGGATTTACAATAGGGCGATTTTTGTGTCAAAATCTCTTTCAATATCAACCTTAATTCTCTTTTTGCAATTAGGCTTATTTTGACGGCTCTGCCGATATCAAACGAACAAAAGCCATGTGGTACATATTTGCTTTAAAAATATAGTTTTACTTCAAGCTAGTTTTGTTATACTTCAAGACAGCGAAAAAATTAACGAGTTAAAAAAACAGTTTATTGAATACCAACCACTGGACGTAAGTCGTCGTGTAATATGGTGTTGCCGCGGTGGTCGATTATAAAAAGAGAACCTCCAGGGCCAAGCTGAAACATATGATAATTAAGCATTAAAAAACCAAAATCAACACTTTCGGACGTATGGAAGAAATCCTTCAAATTATGGTTAAAGTTATGCCTTACAAAGCCGTGGCCAATGCGTTAGATAAATCCTGGTGACAAGAAATATCTAATCTGTTTTGTTTGTAGTTAAACTTAAGAGTTGATGTTGAAAGACTTCTTCTACCTTTGCGCCTAATTATCATGAATATTATTGGGATGATTTAGGAATAAACCTTTTTGTAGACAATGGAGTTTCCAAATCCACATTACAGAATAATAGATCATATTCGACGCATGTGGATAGGAATGTACCCTGTCCACTTGCGTCAGTCGAGAATTTTAACATTTTCGTAAATGGATAATACCACGAGCCAGGAAGAAAACTACATCGAACATGCATCGAACCTTGTGGTACGGTAGTTGCAGGCGTAAATCTTGAATCGGAATATCAACACCAGCCACCCCCAGTAGCCTGGCAACACGCTCCTGTTATGATCCAAAATAAAATATTTAAAATACTTGCAATCATTGTAAGAGATGTCTTAATAGATATGATACCAGTTCTATTAAAATATTGTTAAATTTGAATTTTAAAGTAAACACATTTTTTCTTGAAATTCAAATGAAAATAGTTTTGTTTGTATTGAAACAAGTTTGTACCTAGCGCATTGATATTGGTTATAGAAAGGACATTTAAGTAATTTACCACTCTCGTCGAATTTCGTTGTCTCTCCTGTAACAAAGCAATGGTACGTATACTTAAATAATTATCAATATGAACGATGGTTTTTTGTCGACCAATAAATGGATGTTATTCGAATAAAATTGAACACCCATAACAAATCCGGAATCAAAGCAATTTACCGAGTGAAACAGCAATTTGATTTTTTTAACGGAAGCATTTTAAGAGCTAAAATAGCGTTAATTCGCTTTGAATTATCTTCAAGGGTTTTTTTTAATAAAGAAATAAAGAATGATGCATTTCCACTACTTACCTCCATTAAAAGCACAGTGACATTCTGTAACAAAAAAGACCTCGTTTAAAAATGGGCGTCGGAAAAAATAATGTATTGGAGAACTTAATTTATCGAAACAGTGCATTGAGAATGTTCCAAGCGAATCGTCGGATTTACGATCCTACCAAGTACTGATTAGCTTAATCCCTACATTAAAGGGCTTTTCTTACCATCTTGCAATTCAAGATGGTAAAAAAATCAGCACTTTAGTAAAAAAAGCCCTTTAAGTGGTGATTAAAATAAATCAGAACTTGGTGAAAACCAGGCTTATTGTATTGTATTTTTTTTGTATTGTTTATTCATCATCCATAGACAGTACACTGCACTCGGATTTGTCATATTTTAGGATTGGCCAGTTCAGCAAAACAAAACACAGCGAAGAAGAACTGGAAAGAAACTCCGCTGTTTTTTTTTTTTCAACGTCCACTTAGTCTGAGTTTAAAAAAGTGTTTGTCAATTATTTTAACAAAAACATAGGTAAAACACTAAATTAACATGAATACACAAAATTTACAATCCATGCCGTATGCAACAGTTCATGACAAATATCATTTTATTTGCAAAGACAATCCCCTCCAACTAATATGTTGCCAATTGGAGCAGGCCAGTCCCCACAAACAGCACCCGTTTACGAGCATCACGCCGGGCACAGCCATTACATCTTTCAACCATATTTGAGGGAAAGAGATAACCCGAGCCAAGCGTCACCGTAAGCAAGGACCAGTGGCAACACAACACTTTGAAACACTTGCACATTAGGTTTTTAATACTATTAGTTTTGTCATAAACTACTACTGTCAGCTGATCACATAGTTACATATCCCTTTAAATGCTACCACCTACTACGATATGTAGAAGACTCAGCCATCGATTTTTATGGAAGTAGCATGGACGGTATTAAACGTCCTGTGAATTCTTAGAGTAATCATTTTTACCTTGACTACGATCTATGATCACCAATTTCCATTTGTCCAAAAGGTATTGTCTTATACGAGGTATAGTTAAGATAGTCATACCTCTCGTTCGATATGGTCGTAGGCTGGCACTGCGACACTAATCATGAACTGGTAGGGCACCTTGTCCTCTTCAGAATAGTGCCCGAGAGTCGTCTGAAAAATAAATGTTCAGCCTAAATTATGAAAGCCCCTTCGTTGAACATCCAAATTAAGCATGAAACCAAATGACCCAAGTCTTAAAATTTTTTTAGAAAATGTTTCCCAATCATCTTATATTATGCGCAGCATATGGCAAACGAATAGAATAGGCCTTCGAATAGAACTGACCGACGACGGGCTTTCCAACTTTCAAGGGGGCTGTGTATTGCGATAATATAAAGGGGACGGAGGGACATCGTTATTCAGCTGATCCTGTTTGGCCGATACACGTTGTGTTTTAATTGTTATTTAATAAAATAATTCACCGAATACTGATTCCTCTGGAAGTCGCTGTCTTGCTGCTCTGGCGACAGGAAGGTGGTCTTGTTGCGTCGAAGGCGCATATACCGTCTCTTCTGCTCAGCTTTCTCTTTTTCGCGCCAACGAAAAGTGTTGAATCGAGGGTCCTGCCAGTATTTAATCAGGACTTTACCCATTTTATTTATCAAAAACAACTACATAAAAAGACAGTAATCTTAACCATCATGTGAACCGTGTAAACGGATTTTATTTGATTTAAATTCATCAAATAATGCGTGCAGTATTTTTTCGCATGTATTTGTCATCTGATTAAATCTATTTGTATTTTGTGTTTCATCAATCAATTCTTTGACCAATGTCCAACACTTATTTGTAGACTAGAATACCGTTGGAGTAATAATAATTAATAATAATATTTGGTACACATTTTCTTTCAGTCTTTGCTTAGACTAGCTGGAGCTCCTGTCTTCGCTCGGATTCGGTCTATTTCGTTTTGGACATTTTTTATACGTGAACAGCGCCACCTACCCGACCCAATTTTGAATCTAAACCAACCATCTAAGCTCAAACACACACAAAAATATAGTCAAAATCGGTCCAGCCATTTAGGAGGATTTCAGTGTCATACACATGTACAGAAGAATTATTATAAATATAAAGAAACATCTACCTGGATGTGAGCGTAAAGATCACTCCATACTGGCGGATCGCGATGCAAAGTGGACGTCGGGTGTCGCTGGTGGTTCAAAACGGCCGGTCGTTCCAGCACACGCAGCACTCTTCTCACCTGCTCGGTGACATCATCCGGCCCTTCCAACTGAGCGAAATACCCATCGTTATCACACGCCAGATTCTCCGCGTACTCCGTGTTCATCTTACCGATTCCCATCACGAACACGAACACTCTGACGCGCCCTTCTGGCTCCAACTGGCGCATCACCTCGGTCAAATTCTCCGGGACATCGTCGGCTATGAGGACCATGGCTTGCTGGCAACCGAAGGTGGAGTCACTGCGATGGCGCGACGCGTTGAGCAGTTCGACCGCTCTGTGCAGCACATCGGGTAAATGTGTGTTGTTCTTTGTTATGAAGCAGGTCAGGTTGTGAAGCATAGCCGCCACGTTCACGTGGTTTGCCTGTGAATCACCAGATGAGATAATTTTAAATCGCCTTTATTTTTTGGTCTTTGACTTCGAATAGGTGTTCTGCAATATAGAATCGACGATTCAATTAATTAGTACACATAAAGCGGTGGTTTTATCTTTAAAGGTTAAATACCTGCTATTGGGAAAAAGAAAATGAGATCGACTGGCCCTCGTGGTGGCCCCGGGAGCACAAATCCCTGTATGACCAGGTCCAAAAGGGAAATCTGACCGTCTAGTAATGTCCTAATATTCAAAGAATATTATATATTTTCCTGAAAGTACAATTTGATGTAAATAGTGTCTTAAATTTGATATACGTCGGAGCATTTCCTTAGGTTATAAGAGAGACGAAAAAACAAAGGTGTCCAAGTCAAAGTGTAAAGTATAAAGCAAAAATATTTTATCAGATAGATACGTACTGGCACAAGCATGTTTTCGAAACATGGTATGGGAGATTTAACTCCCACATTTCTGTTAAACCTTAGCACATTAACGTGATCGTCGTCCGTGAGTGCTGTCAGTAGTTCTCTCATCAGCTCAATCGCAATCAACTGTTTCAATTTCGTGATTGATCCCGTGGCATCAAGGAGGATCAGTATGTCACGGGGAGCGCCGGTTGCCTCTACGTACCATGTACGCATCCTACAGTCGTAGAGGTCCGGTTCTTTACTGCCTTTATCTTCGTCATCTTCATCATTTTGGCCCTCTGCAGCTCCAGCCATGCTATTCCAAGCAGCACCTATAGCGATAGACTCATCTAGATTCGCTAGTTACTATGAAAACATGGTTGATTTAAAGAAACCGGGAAGGTAGTTTCACATTGATTAATATCACTGATAGTTATCTACAACTAATGATTGTCAGTGACAATGGAGTTAAAGTATTTTCAGCATAAACAAAAGCAGTGTTTGTATTTAACAAAATTGATGCGTTTTCGTTTCGTAAGACCTAGCAATGGACTGCTGGTAAAGTTGCTTAAGTTTGTTATAAGGTCTATTGAGTGCCTTACATTTCCGAAGGATCTAGCACTTACCATTTGTTCATTCATAATTTCAATTAAAACAGACCTGGATAGTGCCGTAGGAAACCGCTGGCGCTGCAGTAGTACTGCCAGGAGAATGTTGCGTCATTGACATAGTTCCTCTGAAACTCATAATCGAGTTTTTCCATGCGGTGAATTGCTGGCAAGACTCTGTCGTCTGAAACATAGAGGTTGGTGATATTAGGTGATCTTGTAATACGAGTATTGTCGCGATGCCGAGTTTCTCCCACAACAACTTGAAGTGTGCTCCTACTACGGTAATTTATCAACTTAGAGTGGTGGATAGCGCCGCTTTTTAGTGTTCTTGGTCGCGGCAGCTGGCTGGGTTGTAGCCTGGCTCAATGTTTTAGCCATAGGCTTAGAAAGTAAGCAGTTTCACCACATTGTCTAGTATTTTAACGATTGACCTGAAAATTTGATGGATTGTTGAGGAATAACTTTTTGTGTGTGTTTTATCCATTTCCTATTTATATAATACTTACCGATTTCCTGTTACTTACATATGATTTTAAGAATGCCTACTCCCTATTTCATATACATTCATAATTAAGTTTGTTTAAAACAATGTCGTGTAGGACGCAGTCAAATACCTTAGATAAGCCATATAACGAGCTAAATGTGTGCTCTATTCAAGGTTTGCTTTTAACATTTTAGCTATTGCATCACATGTCCAACCATTTTTTTCTAAAACCAAATTGATTGTTCTGTTAGCAATATACAATATAAATAATATTGAAGTGGGACTAACCGCAATCGAAGGTCTCGACGGGAACATGGACACTGGCGGTGTTCCTGGTGATGAACGCGTTGAACTGCGTGCTGTGCTCGAGGTGCAGCGGTCGGTAACTCCTGCAGGTGAGGTTCTTCTTCCACGGGTTGTTGTTGTCGATCTCGTTCCATTTAGAAGTCTTGTAGCGGTCGAGTTCCTGATTTTTTTTTTTTCAAATAAAAAAAAAAACTAAAGACTAAGAAAAAATGGAGTAAGAGAAAAGGAGCTACATTTGAGTGAAACGTACCGGGTAAATCGGGAAATAAATATGTGATGTAAATGGTAAAACATCAAACTTTTACAGTTTTATACAGTACTACAATAGGCGTAATGCAAGGCTTTATTCTTGGTCTTATTTTATTTCTGATTTATGTCAACGAAAATTAAATTGAAAATTATCACCCATCCAGAACACAACCGCGCTCAGAGGTGCTGCGCCAAGCTTATCGAATCGCCGGGCGTGTCGCGCCACTGGGCTGGGCAACCGAGGCTGACAAGACGACAGGTGTGATATTAGCGATCGATGTCTGGTTACATAAAAAAACCGGCCAAGTGCGAGTCAGACTCGCACACAAAAGGTTTCGTACCATCGTACAAAATTTAACACACAAAATTCACGTTTTTTTGTATGGGGGCCCCCTATTTTTATTTTTCTCATTGTACCTATTTGTCGTTATAGCGGCAACATAAATACATGCTCTGTGAAAATTTCAGCTGCCTACCTATTACGGTTCATGAGATACAGCATTGTGACGGACGAACGGACGGACGGACGGACGGACGGACGGACGGACGGACGGACGGACGGACGGACGGACGGACGGACGGACGGACGGACGGACGGACGGACGGATGGCACCCTTTGGGTACGGAACCCTGAAAATAACAACTCACAACGCTCGGCCGAAAGGTGTAGTCCGCGGGGACCGCCGGCGCGGCGTCCCGCGCGTGCTTCTCCGCCGCCCGCGCGATGCCCTCCGCCGCGGCGGCGCGGCTCGCCGCCACGGCCGCCATCTTGCGCGCCACCTCGCCGACCAGCGCGGCGCCGTCGCGCGGCTCCGCCGGCCCGCCCAGCGAGCGCGCCAGCCGCTCGCGGTCCAGCGCCCGCCGCTCGTACGCCTCCAGCTGGCTCGCGATCTCCGCGGCCCACGATTTCACCCTGTCGGTGGAGAACCTCTTTATCTCCAGAAAAACCTCTCATCAAAAACCTCGATATCCAGTCCAGCACCGGAGAAAACTAGTGGTTGCGCCGTCAGATTCAGCTACTTAGTCACGGAATGGACAGATACATAGTGTGCATCAGGAAAGGAGACTCGTCAAGTCCTACTGGGCTATGGTCCCCACTGGTGTTTCCCCGAGAGCTTGTGCTGTTTCCCGTTTAGTGGGAACAGTAGCGACTCCTTTTGCTATAACAGGTCGTCATTGGGACCGTTTTTTTCCAAATGTAAGCTAAGCGTAGCCGTTGTGCACATTAAGCCCCGATTGCACGATGAGACGGCTGAGTTAATCAATGTTCAAACACGTCACTTTTAGAGAACCGTATAGAGTTCCTTCCATACTGCGCACACGTCTCTTTGTGTTTAATCATACTTTGACGTTGATTTTGATTTTTTGTCCTTTCGTGCACTCGGCCCTGAGCGAAAACACAAATATGGTAGCCTCGGGCCCAGATCACAAATTGCTAACTGCGGTCGTTGCCGGCTGCGGGAGGCGTTGCTCTGCTACCATCGCAAAAATAGGGATTGAGGCGGGCCACAGATGCCAGCGGTCGACGACGTTAGTGGGAATAGAGGCTCTCCCTTTGATATAAATAACCGCATGGTTTGTCCAACGGTTTGTCATTGCAATCGCTAAATCATGCACTGGCACATCTTACTACAAAACACCCTTTCCATTAAAAACAAAACTATTGCGTTGTCTCCTATTTATATTACATTCGAAAAGCGTATTCTTCTTACATCAATAGGCGTGCGATGAATATTTCGTCGACGGATGGTACAACTTAAGGATGGTCGTTTAATGTTCCGTAAGGTCTGAACGTAGCTGGTTCGTCGGGATGCACAGACAGATGACAGCTCAATATTTCAAATTATAAAGAGATTTAATTCTTTCACTGGTAACGGTAAACTCATTTTATTCATATTTTATGGAAAATTTCGACGGATTCTTCACAAACCAGTGAGTGTTATGGAGAATACAGTGAGAATTTCATCGTGTCTTGTACGTACTTTTCTAGCGAGAGGAGGTTCCTGTCGGTGTAGGGCGCCTCCGCAGTCTCCTGCAGCGGCGCCGCCAGCCGGGCCAGCAGAAGCAGCGACACTATCACCGCCCGCATGCTGGTCCCCTTCTCACCGCCTCCGCAGCGTCACCTACATACATATAAATACCGCACGATGTCCAACGAGAGTAGGGTAGTGACGGGTTAGAGAACGTCCACAGCGTCCTATTGCGGCGCCGTCAACCGTGTCAGGTACAGCAGATTACCACAACCAGACTATGCAGCTATGTCAGCCTCGGTAGCCCAGTGGTGCGATGCCTTGCGATTCGATAAGCTGTGTAGCTGGGTAAGCACCTCTCAGCGCGATTGGGTTCTAGATGGGTGACAATTTTCAACCGTTGAGGCTGACCGTGGTTCGTATTCCACGTAAAACTGTAGGTCGCCTTGCTTACTTACTAGGTGGTAAGGTTAATTCCGCCCGGTGTGACGTTCGTCCGGAACCCTCGCTTTTGCGGCGGCTCCGTCCGCGTCATCACGCGCCACCACTCCAAATTAAACGTAGAATAAGTGTACCCTTAGGGGGTAGCCGAGCCAAGTACTACCAGGGACAGGGAAAAGAATACGACCAATTAGTGAAAATAAAGGTGGACGTTTATTACAAAGAAAATTAAACAAAATCGCTCGAGCGGTACATAAATGGTTTGCAGTTAGAAAGTCTGTCGTTGAGGCCTCCGTTAAGGGTAGAAAAACTTGGTGGTTGGTTCACTCAGTGGTGGACCACGTCGGTGCGCAGCATGGTGGGTGCACGCGCGTGCGGTGCGGCGCGCGGGGCGTCGGCTCAGAGCAGCGGCGCCGGCGTGTCGGCCGCGTCGTCAGCGCCGGTCGACGGCGTGGCGGCGTGGCTCAGCGCTGCTCGGCGCGGGGCGCATCGGCGCGGCTGCGCGGATGGCCGGCCAGCGTGCTCGGCTACCTCGCCACGTCGCTGCCGGCGACGGCGGCCCATCGGCGAGTCGTGTCTCGGGTGAACGGAAGACATAACTGGGGCCCACTTGGTGAGCCCCGCAGGAACCGCTGAAGTCAATTTCGAAACACTTAGACGGGCGCTCACGAGGGTAAGGAAGATGTTAATTAGGTAAAACCACGGAGGGAGCAAGGCGATTGGATTAGCCTTGGCCAAGGAGCTATGAACACTGTAGTGGCTTACCAAAAATCCACTACGTGACACCGGGTAGGTACCATCGCATTGAATGAACGATGGTCGAAGCGGCAATGAAAAATTTCCGTGTTTTCCATCCAGGTCAATGTAGCCGAGCAATGTAAGGAAGGTCCTGGCATGGCACCTAGTTCCCATGTGATGTGTTAGACTAATATCTGACGGTCAGTTTAGTATTAGCCATCCATGGCCAATTACATAAAAAATGGGTCCCTGCTCGTCACCTCCGCTGCGCCGTAGCGCCAGAAGCATACATACATACATACCGCACCACTGGATTTCTAGCTAAAGTAGGGCGGTGTCGGCGCGTAGGGCACCTGCAGTGGCGCTGCCAGCCGTGCAAGCAGCATCTACGTCACAACCACTCAATTTTTTTTATGCGACCTGACATGGTTGGCTAATACCACACAACTACCGTTATGATATTAGCCCAATGCACCACATTCCCGAAGGAATTTGGTGCCATGCCAGGACCTTCCCTTTATGAGCACGGCTACATTGAACACACGGACAATTTTTCATTGCCGCTTCGACCATCTTTTCATCCAATGCGATAGTACCAACCCGGACGGGCTTAAACCCTACCAACTAGTAGGGGAAGGGGACCTACAGTTTTACATGGATTCCGAACCATGGAGCAGCTCGCATTCGTGACGAAATGCAATTATCGAACTCGGAAAGAGAAAGACAGTGGTGCATGTCGGTATTGAACCCAGGCCTCTGGTACGCTAGGCCAGTCCCCGCGCCACTAGGCTACGAGCCGCTCAAATACAGCTTTTTCCACGCGACTCTGATTCTTAATTTGGCAACATCCTTAGTGTTGTTTCCGCCTTTAGCTAAGCCACGATAACTGTTTCAAATATGAATCAACGTAAATATCGTATCACTCGGAATAGTGTTTCTACAACGTGGAAACTAATACAAACAGGTAGGTATATCTAGTTTTCATAAACAAAGCGGTTTTTTCCACGCAAATCCGATTCTTACTCTGCCAACTTCCCGAGTCTTGTTTCCGCCTTCAGCTAAGCCACGATAACCGTTTTATACGTATGAATTAAGGTAAATACCTCCGATATCACGCGACGCGCCGCGGTGCGTGCCACGCAGGACTGCCGCCCCGGAGCCAGGGCGCAGGGCGGGGTGGGAGGCTGCAGACGGCGGAGGCGCCGGCCAGCCTGGCGCCGCCCGAACTTGGGCGCCGCCGCCCCGCAACCCACCCCGACCGGATATTGTCTAGTCTACTCCGATTTAAGACTGTCGCTGCGAAACGCTTTTCGGACTGCATTGGAAAACTACTCATTGAGAAATCGGGTGACCATCGCGCTAAAGCATTTTCCATGCGGAGAATTAGCATGGGTATTCAGAGAGGAAACGCACAGAGCATTTTAGGTACTATGGGCAGCTCGGCGGGCATGGAGGAAATTTTCTATTTAGTTTAGTATAGTTTTAGTAAGTTTTTTTTTAATGCACACAACTACCGCTATGATTTGAGCCCAATACACCACATTCCCGCAAGGAATTAGGACCTTCCCTTTATGAGCACGGCTACATTGAACTGGATGGAAAACACCGACGATTGTTCATTGCTTTTTCATTCAAAGCGATGGTACCAAACCGGGCGGGCTTAAACCCTACCACCTAGTAGGGGAAGGGGACCTACAGTTTTACATGGATTCCGAAACATTGAGCAGCTCGCGTTCGTGACGAAATGCACTTATCCAACTCAGAAAGAGAAAGACAGTGCGGTGCATTGACGGGGCGAGGATTTGAACTCAGACCTGTATTTTCCAGCAAAAAAAAAACTTACAAGACAGTCAAAAAAAACTTTTTCCCGTGTTTATTAGCCATTATTTTCCAATCTATAAGATAAATAAATATATATATATATAGACGTACGTTTTGACAATGTATTTTAGAATGCAAAATTTAAAAAAACTTAGTAAAATATTTAGAGCACGTAAACATTTATCGTCCGTAGTATGGGAAATTGATAGGATAACGACTGTCTTAAGAGGTCAAGACAGCGTATAATAACCCGTGCCTCATTTTTGTTTTCGCAAGTGAGTAGATTTGTACCATCGAGTAATAGCCGTCCTTTCATCCGTAAAGCGGTACGGTAGCGCCGGCCAGTCAGTCCGCTTACGAATTCGTACATTAACTTGCCTCCTGATTTCCCAACGACACGTAATAACTGGGGAATTACCGTGTTGAATTAACTCACCGGGTGACCAGGCAAGTGAGTGGTTAAACCTGACGTTTAGTTGTATTTCGTTTCGCATTTACCAGTTAGCATAGTACGAGGTGCAACTAAACCAGAGATAATACGAGGATAATGAGGTGATCAAGTGTAATACAATGGCGCGTGCCTGTTTCCTAAGTCAAAATAAGAAACATTTTTGTGAAATTTTGCACATTGAATAAATCAACTGAGAGCCTAAAAGGATGATCGATCAGACCGGCACGGTAGCAGTGCGATTACGAAACACGAAACGGGGGGGTTGGTTTTATCTGACAGCTATTGCGATTACGAAATGGAAGCACCGGCAACGGAAGTGCGATTACGAAGCGCGAAATGAGGTGTAGCTGCCGCACCTACTCCAATCTGATAGATATTGTATGCGAAAACTGTCATTTTGGTGTTAGTTTGAGGTAGGTAGATGCGGCACCTACACCTCATTACGCACTGCCAGGCATCTACCGACCCATAGCCATTACCTCTCTTCTTAAGAAAGTGATAGAGGAGATCATAAACTGCCAGTTTATGAGATATTTCAGCGATTGAAAATACTACTTTCCTCCGAGATGATCCAAGAGTCCTCCAAATAATCAGAAAAGTCAGTCGATCTCTTGCACGACCTATTATTGCTATTCCGTGCGCAGGAATCAGGAATATTTAGTTCGAGAAAACCGGTTTATAGTGATTGTCAACGCGATTTTCTCGAAGGAAAAGAATCATTGAAATACCGTGCTCCGGAATATATTCGACAATTTTCGAACAACTTTTTTCTCGAACAAAATTACCTGATTCCTGAGCGCGGAATTCCAAGCCCGTTTATTCTACTGGAGCAACCTGTGAGATTTGTATTACCTGTCCACTGCTACCGCCAAGCTATACAGACAATGCCCATGGGCTTCGTCGAGTTCTTGTTTGAGAGGCGTACGCCATAAGTCGCGATAATCATAAGAAAACATAGATAGCGTTCTTATTGTTTGCAAAATGAACTGATATTACATAATAATATTATTATTAGTTTTCGTGAATTATATTGATACATTGTTTTGGCTTTTGTTCATTATCCACTGTAACTACATTGACCTAAATATGATCACATAACACGTATCAGTCGCATGCGTCATAGATAAAAGAGGAAGGGATAGATAGGAAAGACGTCATACCAGAGTTGAATAGGGATATTAAAAGTCTACAGGTGGCGCTGCAATTCACATTTCAGGATACCTTATTTAAAAACCCAATGAATATCAATGATATTTTTGATTTACAAAAAAATATTTATGTTATGAAATAAATAAAATAAATAACAATAATGTGACGGTAGATGGCGCTAGTTAGAAATGTAATAGTACCAGCGAAATTGGCAGTTTTCGGCGAGTTTTGTGCGTTGTATGGCATTAGCTATCTATACCTTCCTCTTTATTTATAAAAAATCCGAATTCTTTTTGTAATTTTTTGTCTGCCGCCTTGCACCTTTCCTACATCCCAAGGGTAGGTAGGAAGAGAATGCCTTTTGGCATTAGGCCCGCCTTTTGTAAACTGTTTTTATAATGGTGTACAATAAAGAATTTATTATTATTTTATTCTATGTATGCGTTGATATTTATCACTAACTCTGGTTAGTGATGATTTTAAAATTAAAATACATCCATCCTAATTATTTGCCTGAAGAAAAATGTTTTTTATGTAACTGAACATGGATGGCTAAAACCCGACTGACCGTCAGATATTAGACGAACACACCACTAGGTGCCATGCCAGGACCTTCCTTATATTGCTCGGCTACATTTAACTGGATGGAAAACACGGTCAATTTTCATTGCCGCCTAGTAAGTAAGGAAGGGTACCTAGTTTTACGTGGAATCCGAACCAAGGCCAGCCTCAACGGTTAAAAATGGTCACCCATCCAGAACCTAACCGCGCTCAGAGATGCTTTCCCCAGCTTATCGAATCGCAAGGCGTCGCATACTGAGCTACCGAGGCTGATAGATCTATAATAACCATAAATATAATACTGACCAGACATTGTGCACTCCAGCCTCAATGGACAACTCGAAGTTCACGGAGCGAGGCCTCACCTCTCTTTCCAGCCCATCCCTCATTTCACCTCGTGCATGCCCCACTTTCTTTCTCTTTCTGTGCTTAATAAGTGCATTTCCTCACGAATGCGGGCTGCTCTATGCTTCGGAATCCATGTAAAATTGTAGGTCTCCTTCCCCTACTACATATGGTTGGTTGGTTGGTATGGTTGAGCACCTCCAGGTTGGTAACATCGCATTTGATGAAAGCAACACGATGTCAATGTTTTACATTCAGCTCAATGTATTCGTGCTCATTAAGGTGGCCCAACCCGGCGGGCCTAACTCATTCGCGGGCACGGTACAAAACCGTGCTGTTGCGCTCCAGGACATTCTCTGTTTCAAAGAATAAGACAGGCGCCGTGATGAGGAAGATGCAACATGTCCACAAAAAAGACAATGTGCATAGTGTATGATTTGGTAAGATTTACGAAAATTTTAATTTCAAAACGACTTATAGCTAAAAGTAAACCACGACCGCTGTAGTCAAAAATCTAACAAAAACCAAATAGATCATAAATTTTGATTAAATAAGCTATGTCTGATGACTAATCTTTTTACGATGTTCTTACTTTTCATCATTGCGTAATCCACCTCCAAAGTTATTGTATAAAACGCGCGAAAAATTCGAACTTTCGGACCTTATAACTTAGAAACCAAACACAATTTTACAATGCCAATGGTCATCAGACATCTAGTTCGATCAAATAAAGCTATTTTGAGCTAAATTTTGGATCTCTGACAAGAAATATGGGCGTGATCTTCTTTCCCCTTTTGTATGGGGAGATGAGCGGGATGGGCCACCTTAAGTGAAGGTTCGGGCATGGCACCAATGAGATTATGAGATGTGCAGGACTTATATCATGACGGTGGGTGTAATTATTAGCCATCCATAACACATAAATAAATGTGTATGGCCTTTTTTACTGTTCATTTATACAGAAACACAAGATACAAGCCATACGTACACAACAACTGAGGGCCGGGAGGACTGGAGAAAAATTGGAGAGTCGTATATCCAGCAGTGGACGCAAACACGCTGACTGACTGTACACAAAAACTGCGTCAAATTTTCAGGTAAGGGGTTTTTTTAAATACCAGTATGGGTGGCGTTGCTGATGACCAAAGATGCTCAGAAATGCTAAATACACCTTCGGTGGTTTCTGTAGTAATTAGCAAAGCAAAGAATGTTACATACCATACATTTTAAATCATTCAAAATAGTCCAATACTTTGAAAGAAGTATCGATTGAAAGTTGAGTTTTTTTTAAACGCTCTGATACTCGTGTGACGTCAGTTTGGTCTTTAGTCGCAGCATTATTCTGTGGTCGCGGGCCATGCTTGGCACTCGTCTGCAAGCCCCTAGCGGATCGGCGCGGCGGCGCAAGCTGTGACGTCATTGTCAGACGTGACAGTAATCAGAGCCTTTTAAGGAACTGCCTTAGGACATTACCTTTTAAGTGGATAATGACGTGATCAAATTTCATAAAAAGGCTTGTGCCTAATGTATAGAGATACAAAAAGGATTTATTTAATGTGTAGAATTTCAGAGAAACATTTCTTAACCCTTTCCCCGCCAGAAACGTATATATCCGTCAGAGCAAGACATTCTGCAGGCGCCATCGTCGGATATATCTGACAGAAAACTACTCCACTTCAAACATTAATAAAACTTTACTGATTACGAATTAATGTGTTTTATTTACATAATTGCACAGTACATACTAATTTTCATTAGATTTCTACTGTTTCAACAGTGGAAACACACTATTTGCAACAAAACAAACAACAATTCAAGACTGCATATTATCGAACTTCTTTTTTTCGACGTGTGACCTGCGAGCGGAGCGGTTGTGTGCTGCGCTGCGTGTCTCGAAATTGCTGTCTACCTGCATCAAAATGGTTAAAAACTGCTTTTCCTGCAAATTGACTGTCAAGAGCAACAAAGCTGGAGCTGCTGAAGGTGCCTGCTGCTCGGTATGCTCAGACTGGTACCATTTTAGATGCTGTCCTAAAAACCAGGAACCTGCCGCAGCCTTGCCGCAAGGAAAATGGACATGCCACAAGTGTAAACCGAATTCGGTTACATTGCCCGCCCTGCAGATCCTGGCTGGTGATAATACTCCTCATAGCTCTCCCTTTGGGACTCCCGTAAGTTCCCCTTCGATACAAGGCCCTTTCAGCAACATCGATATGGGAAACCAACTCTCTAAACTTCAACAAGATGTTACCAAGATTGTTAGCAGCCTAGCATCCATCAAGGCTTCTGTTACAAGAATGGAGGCGAGGCAAGATGAGATGAACACCTTTCAGGAAAGTATGCGAGCATCTCTGGAATTTTACGGAGACAAAATCCACGAACTCGAAGCTAAAAGCCAGAAGCATGAAGACACTATCAAGCAGCAAAATAGTAAGATCTCCTCCCTAGAGGGTCTCGTCCACAACATTGTAAATGAACTCACCCAGATGAAATCTGAAAAAGATGACGCCGATCAGAATGCTGTAGCTGATCTAATAGAGATCAAGGGCGTCCCTGATTCTTCAGTTGACCTAGTAAGTGCTGTTGTCACCATATCAAAAGCCATAAACTGTCCGATCGAGCCGAGTGACATCGCAGAGGTCCAACGTTCGCCGGCTGCGAAAAGGAAAGACACCAGGGAAGTAACTGTTAAGTTTACTAAAAAGGAGACCAGGGACAGCTTCTTGCAGAGTGCCAGGAGCAAGCGTCCGCTGACGGTGCATGGAGCAGGCCTAACTGCCGCTACTAACAGTCCCGTGTACATCAACGAGTACCTAACTGCTAGAAAAAAAGTTCTCTTATTTAAAGCGAAAGCTTGCGCCCGGGAAAACAATGTCAAATACACGTGGACTAAGAATGGCGTCATACTAATGAGAAAGTCAACTGAAGACAAAAACTACACCATCGTCCGCCACGAGCGAGACTTGGATATATTTTTTCGCAAGGCTTAAAAAAACCGCTCGTAACCTTGAACTCGGCGCTTATACATATACATATACCTACTTAAATGTGCTTCTTTCTACTATTTTTATTAAGTTCATTCGTTCCATATTTCACTCACTCTTTACCGATCTAATCAATACTGTACAAACTACTTATACATTCGCCTATATATACATGTACTCATCACACCTACACGACACAAGTAATGAATTAACCCAAAACTATTTACACTCAACAAATCACCATTGGATTGTAATCGCAATCTCGCTCCTTGTCTACGTAATTATTACTATTTACTTTCACCCATTTACCTATTCCCTAGATACATACAAAGAGAAAATCCCACTCGCTCAACCTGCCCCCAAATTTCATCAAGTCAATTCACAACCGTGTGTTATATATGAATTAGCTATAACTATACTATACCAACCCCACTCCCTCTTAAACATAACTAACAGTTACACTAGTACCGCGCTACGACACGAAGATTCTATATCTAATACACGACTATTTGCAAATATCTATTCGCAACCATCTCAATCAAAACGACTATATTATATTGTCCGCCCACTACTCGTACAATCACGAAATCACAACACCGTATTCCTACTTCAAATCGATCAGTTACGAAAACTGCAACTAATAACTATTTCCATTCATTATATGTACAACCAGCCCATAAATAGCACAATGTTAATTAGTATTATCGTCAATCATTCCACACGCATTGAGTTTCAAACACCATCGGACGAAAGGCGCAATACTGTGACTGGTGATGGCAGGGAGTGGGGAGGGCCCAAGCCATCTCTTTTCAGCGTGATGCCGGCTATTCGCCTCGATCCAAGCAAACGACTGAGACCAGTACCTATCCACTTACCACAGACTGCATATTTAACTAGACACGGCCAAATAATATTTCTTGACTATGTTATTCGTCCTTTTATGACAAATATTTTTAGTTGTGATTGATACAATCTTAGAAACCGATATTGATGCATCATTCACCTTCGAAGAGCATATAATTGACCAACCTGAGAACTGCTGTAAAACTATTAACAATAGCAAGCTTTGTGTGTTAACAATTAATATTCGAAGTATCAATGCAAACTTTGATAATTTTCTTTTACTATTAGACAGGCTTAAAATTATATTCGACATTATAGTACTGACTGAGTGCTGGATTAACGTTCAGAAATACCAAGACAAGCATCTGGCAGGATATGATACATTCCATACTTGCAAACACAAGCTTCAAGCAGACGGTGTTGTGGTATATGTCAGGAATGATCTCAATGTGAAAGTATATGAACCTGATGTTGTAGACTGCAATTGCATCGCTATGGACATAGGTAATTCCTATACGTTACTCGCTATCTACCGCTCGCCATCTGTAAGAGTTGTGCATCCTTTTCTAAACTTTTTGCGAGATACTCTAAGCAATATAGGAAATCATAAACAAATTATTCTTACAGGAGATTTAAATATAAATACAATAAATAATGGCAACGATCCTAGTGCTAATGACTATCTCTGTCTAATGGCCGAGTTCGGCCTCGTGCCCGCCATAACTCATCCAACACGCGAGAACTCATGTTTAGACCACTTCATGATAAGATCCTCAGATAACTCTGTAAAAAGCATTGTATGCAGGACTGAAGTTACAGACCACTTTCCCATAATTGCCTGCATAGGCAATACTGAATCCCAACCTAAAAATAAGCTTAGTAGGGTAATTGAAGTAATTGATTACCTAAAAATAAAGAAAGAACTTTCAAACATGAACTGGGATGATATAACCACCCTAAAAGACCCTAACGAAGCTACAGAAAAGTTCTTAGAAACAATAAAAAACATTGTTAATAAATACACTACCACAAAGATTATCCCGTGTTCTAAATGGAGTAAACAACCATGGGTCACGCCTAGCTTACTAAAATGCTTCCGCAAGCGTGATCGACTACACAAAAAAGCACGTAAAAACCCCGAAAACCCAAACTTGCAAGAAACGTACAAGCGCTACCGTAATATTGTCGGACGTGCTGCTAAATCTGCTCGTGAATTGTTTATGCGCAATCAAATAAAGGAAAACCTTGGTAACCCTAAAATCACTTGGGAAACGATAAAAAGCGCAGCTTATCTTCCAAAAAAGATTGGTAAGGTTGCGAACGAACTGTTAAACCTTGAAAACACTCAACAAGATTCGATTAATTCAGTAAATCGCTACTTTACTGGTATAGGAGAAATATTAGCAACGAAGATACAAACCGCTCTTAATCAAAGTGAATCAGTTCTGGTGAATTCCATAAAAGACAATAAAAGACGTCCACATTCAATGTTTATAAAACTCACTGACCGAGACAAAATTGGGACCTTAATAGATAATCTAAAAAACAAGAGTGCTCCTGGGTGGGACAGCATTGGCACTCAGCTTATTAAAAAGTTAAGAAATCAATTGCTCGAACCTATTACATACATTGCGCAACTAAGCATAACATCAGGTATCTTTCCTAAAGTTCTTAAAAAAGCTATTGTCATTCCGATACATAAAACCGGTGATAAAACCGAGATAACCAATTATCGACCAATCTCTCTACTCACAGCACTCTCTAAGTTAATTGAAAAACTAATGAAGTCACGGCTCAACGAATTCTTGGAATGCAATGATCTCTTAGCCTCTAATCAATTTGGGTTTAGAGACAAAAGATGCACCGAGGATGCCATAGGCTGTCTCTCTGACCATATATCTACAAACTTAGACAAGGGTAAGCGCTGCATAGGGATATTTCTAGATCTAGCTAAGGCCTTTGATACCGTATCAGTTCCAATACTTTTAAGAAAAATGGAGCACATGGGTATCAGAGGTCTTCCCCTTGAATGGTTCCAAAGCTATCTGTCTGAGCGTAATCAAACGGTTAAAATTGGAGAGCTTAACAGTGAGGAGGCGGACATTATTTATGGCGTTCCGCAAGGCAGTGTTTTGGGTCCCGTACTGTTCCTTATATATATAAACGGTTTATGCGATCTCAGCATTGATGGTTGTAAAATTGTGACATTTGCGGACGATACAGCGCTAATATTTAGTGGCCCCACGTGGTCAGAAACTTACCAACTAGCTGAAGAAGGACTCAAGAAAGTGAAAAACTGGCTCAACACTAACTTACTCACCTTAAATGTTAGTAAAACCAAACACATGCTCTTCAGCATCACCAACGCTGGAAAACCTCTTATGCCACGAACACTGAAAATCCATACTTGCAACAACAGCTACAATTGCAACTGTGAGTCTATAGAACTAGTTAGCGTTGTGAAATACCTGGGTATACTTCTAGATGATAAACTATCATGGGAGAGTCATTTAGATAGTTTGACGAGCAGAATGCGCAAGCTTATCTATGTATTTAAAAGCATACGAAACATCGCTGATAAACCTCTTCTTCGTTCAATCTATTTAGCTTTGGGCCAATCGTTAATCTCTTACTGTGCAACGGTATGGGGTGGTGCTGCTAAATGTTTCCTAATGCCTGTCGAAAGAGCACAAAGGGCCTGCTTAAAAGTATTGTTCAAAAAGTCATCTCAATTTCCTACCCAATCTCTATACCAAGAATGTAAAGTATTAACAGTAAGACAAATTGCAATTAGTAGGCTCATTCAATGGATAAACTTGCAACCAGACACGAATAAAAGCCCCCATTATAAAATTCACAACACAAGATTTCAACACCATTTACTAGTACCTAAAACCAGAACTTCATTTGCTCAGCGTTTTCGATACTTTACTGCACCATATCTTTTTAACTTAGCTGATAAAGAAATTTTTTTACACGAAATTCACGGATCTCTTATAAAAAAACGCACTTTTCAATGGCTCAACGCTTTGGATTATTCAGAGACTGAAAAATTGCTTTATTAAAACTGTATGTATAGATGCCGAGAAATATATAAGTACAAATCCTTCATTATTAACAATCTCATTCACCCACACCATCTTTAGCATTATACATACAACACATCACATTCATACGCCACAAATCCAAACGACACTCTTACACACTTACAAGTTGGGTACACTTATCATCTATTAGTACACTTAGTAAGTAAACTTATTTATTTTAGTATTTTTCTTTCCTTTTTATCTCTTTATTAAGTTTTTTTTCACCCTACCAATCAACAATAAAAAAATAATAATAATAATAACAATTCTAACTTACGTCTGAGACAGCTCTAACCATGCTTCGCTCTATGGTTATACCTGCCATCTGCTTCACAGTCTTTGGCTAGTGCAGAGAGTAGGATTTAAAAATTGATATGTAACAGCCAAAGTTGTTTCAACTACATTGTATACCAATTATTTAAGGTACTTATTCATTAAAATGGTTTCTCTTTTTGCCTATACTAGCTTTAAATAATAATAGATATGTAGTTTGTAAGATTTTCATTATGTATGTAAAATGGCTTACTGAAATAAACATTTGTATTTGTATTTGTATTTGAAATAATTGTAGTGTGGCGTATTGAGAAGGATTATGCCAAAAAACCTTGTCGGTGAAAGGGTTAATTGGACTGAGGAATCAGGCACAAGCCACTGTATGAAACTTGATCACATCATTATACTCTTAAAATATCAAAATAATTCTTTCAGTGTTGTTTCAGTATAACATTCTCTATCCATTTTTTAAAAAAAACAACATTGGTCCACCACTTAATTGTTCGAGACAGCTAAACAGCGGGTGAGAAAAACCATCAAAAACATTTTCAGCACATTTATTCCGAAAAGTAAAATTGCACAAAAGTAAAGAATACATTTTGGTTTAGAAAAATATTACCAAACGAGAGGTAAGTATAATAAAAATATCCAATAAAATTATATTGTAAGTAAAAAAAACAATGCATTAGCCAATAACACATTCGAAAAAATGTAAAGTAGATCAAATTATTATGTCATTGCCGCGATTCCTAGTAAGTAGTGGAGAAATATACATATATAACAAACTCCTATCAGGACACCGTACGCGGTTGGATACATCGTCGTCTTTAGAAGACGAATTATTCTATTTTATCTACAAATAATTTTGCGACACCGTTTCATGAATCTGTAACAACATTTGTGACACACTTTATCACTTACATATAAAAATAAAGTAATAGTTGACACATATTAGAAAATTGGTACAATTATTTCATTTTTAGAATATCAGTAAAGGACCTTTTTAAGGACCTAGAAAATATACTTTTACCATTGCACAATATTATTTTGTTCCGGTGTTTTACTAACTAAAATAATGTAACAGAATGTGTTTGCACTTAGACGAATATTAAATCCGCATAAACCATTACTTTTATAGAGAGAGACAAAATTCGTATTTGCTTATGATCAAAAACTTTATTTCGCAATTTGTTTCAATGAAATATTATTTTAAGAAAGCATTGAAAAAAAAAAGAAAAGTAACAAACATTAACTAAAGAACATTTTGAATGATAATGAAAACAAAATGCTAAACATAAACTTGTCCTTTTTTTTTAGATAAGTATCATTCTAAAAATTAAGATTCTGTACAGCTTAAGAGCACGATAACGACAAACTGATTTCAGTTTGATAAGGGTATAAGTAAATCCACATTCCATATTATTCGAAAACAAACTATAAATATTAAAATGTTAAAAAGTAAATTTGTACTATATTTATGGTCTAGCTATAATTGAAAGATATGCTGGTAAGTAAATTTGGCGGGGTGGAACAAGGGCGGTTCCTCTACACGCTCGCTCGGCCGCTAGCGCACATCGGATATTGTTTCTGTACAGCCGCTGGCGCTGGTAGGAAAAAATCCATCCTCCAAATTTAATAAATATGCATGAATTTTCCAAAAATGTTTGACATAAGTACTGTTCTGCCAGAGACTTACTGTCTCTTATTGAGAGGGGGAACTATCTTAAACGGGTTATGCCCGGACTAAACCGGGTTAGTCCGGTGCTAATCCCGTACTAACTTTTGACAGGCTCACTCTTAATACGACTGATAATGTTTAAAATATAGCTTAACCTTAAATTAACCTTTCCTCTTTTGGAAATTTCGAAATAAGATGTAGAGTTATTAATAATATACATATTACCTATGTGTTTTCACTTAAACCCTTATTTAACTAAGTGGAAGCAGCTGTTATCACACCATTAACACGTTCGCGCGCTTATCGGCTCCAACAAAAATTTAGATGTGCCACAACAACCATAATTCTTTAAAACTCCTAATATACACAACCGCAATTGCATTGCTGATGTGTCATATTTTATGTTCATTATTTAAAAGAAATCCCGATTGGAACGTTTTCGATTTGGCACTTCGAGTTATAGCCATAATAAATATTTGTATGGAGTTTCCGAGTGCTGCAATGCACGCGCTGATCAGAAAGGTAGACAGTGCGAATGTGTTAACTGGACAAATGATTTTAAATCTGTTCAAACGCAAAAGACAATAACCATTTCATACCGCCTTGTTTGTCTAACTATAAAACATAGCTTGCATGCCAGATGCGATCACTTTCATGGTTACACTAAATACATTTACAATCCTTATTTTCCCTAAGCTACATTGATAAACGAGCCCTCTGGATCTAACTCGAGCCTGTTAACCAACCAAGTGAATATTGTACAAAATAACCTACGGTAACTTCCATTAACTAGCCTATATTAATATGACGCCACACCTCATTCAACTCTGCGGGACGGCACGGCTAGCGCTGTCTTCCTCTAAAGCGAAACCGCACTAGTGCTGTCCTTATCCCTCACGGAAGGTTACACAACTGTGGCATAACGTATGGCTTACAATTTTGTGACTACTTAAGAAAATATCACAATAAAGTCGACGACGCACGTCGCCGCCTCCCTTTGATCGATCACTGTCCTTCTCCTTTCCAAATCGGACAAATATCATCATACAAGAAAATTGTCATTTAGTTATTTAAAAAGTATCTATCTACCTATGTACACACATACATTTACATATTTTAAAATGTACTAACATCCATTTGACAATGCTGTTCACTTCACCCATAAATGTCACCCCATGGGTGCATGAATCGAGTAATTGTTCTGACGTTGATAGGAAATACGTAAGCAGAAAGAGAAGAGTGAAGAGAAAGAGAAGATATTACGATTTTTGTTCTAATGCTTTTGTAAATCGTTTATGGATTTAGCGTTATGAAATATATGTTTTTTCCATTCCAAACATTTTAAGAAATCTAAAAGGACATTTTGAAAAAATTATAGAAACACTTCTAACATATTTGTCGCTTTGAACTCTACGAATAACACTCAAAGTCCCAGGGCTGTCAGTGATGTGATGTCATCTCTGACGTCACATGCGTGCTCTATGCTCTTGCTTTTGGAGTAGTGCTGTGTTAGCTCGGTCCAACAACGGTAAAATCTTACAGATCTCAGTAGAAAGGCATACCATGTTGGTCGGCCAGTTTGAAATGATTTGCTCACGTGGTATCATTAGGGTTTAGACATTTAAAAACACAGGATCGAAATAAAGACTTTACAATCAGATCGTTTCACCTTATAAAAATGCCATTGCAACAAGAAAACTAGTTTTCCTCCATTTCTCCACTTCAATTTAAGTATTAGAAAAGCAGGGGGGTTCAATTTGAGTGCAAGAAGGTTCGGTCTATGTTTTTACATAATCATAACCTTTGGTACGTGTATCAAGATGTTACAGCCTATGCTCTCACATTGCATCGTATAAATCTGTCAGAGCCCATTTTATTCTCATTTTCCCCTCACACTTGACACTAAGGCTTGCGGCCTATTAATATCTGAATCACCCTAGAAATATTGGCTGCATCATTGTAGTGGTGACCAAGTTTGAATGGCCAATATTCTCCCATTACACAAGACGCAATGAACAAGAACCAATGAAATTGTCAAGTGTATTGAGATGGGAAGGCCTATGTTCTCACATTTCCATAGCATTCGACACGTGTATCACGATTTGCAGCATATGCTCTCACATTACCACCTCATTCCACACGCATATCAAGATGTAACGGGCTGTATTCAAACATTACCACAGTATTCAACATATGTATCAAGACTCAACGTTCCACATTCCCACAATACAATAACATTCAACATTTGTATCAAGATGTAACGGCCTTCCCGGATTGCCCTCAAATTTGAGGCATTAACCAAGATGGCCGACATTCTCTAATTCCCATCGCACCAAACATGGGTATCGAGGGCTACCCGACAGCCGATCCCGAGCTGGGTGAGTCGCTACGTGTAGGCCTCCAGCAACGGTTCATTCTCGTGCGCGTGACCGTCCACCGGCTCCGTATCACACTCCACGCGAGCGTAGCCGCCCGACTTCTTGGTGTCCGACGCCGAGCGCTGTGGAATAAGGGGCGTGTTATATGGCAGTTTGTGTTCAACCCACTGAAAAAAAAGGAAAGAGTAGTGGCATGCGGTCGATATCGCGTCTCCGCCGTATGGTCGAAGTGACCATATAATTGTAGAGGAATTCGGCGGCGCACTGTTTGCCACACAGTCAAAACATCGCCATGGCGCGCGAATATGATCTAAAAACGCCAACAAAACAAGTCAGTTCCCACTCACAAATCTTCCATTACGTCTGCGTCCATGTTTGCATGTGGCATGTACATTTAAGTTGGGTTGGTAGTCTCTGAAAATTTAAGACAGCGGGTCTCATAGTAAGCGTGCTAGATCGCATATCTCCTTCTTTATTATCTATAGTTGTTCTTGTCTAAGTTGCTTAGTGTAGTCCAGAGACGCAGCTTCAGTGAGTTTCAACTTTGAAGACAAAAGATAGAGTGTATAGTAAAAGTTTAAAATATGAAAGCAAACCATGGAGATAGCTGTAGTCCATCTCTATGGATAAAGTTTCTATTTATGGAATTCGCTCCCATGCGATCGGAATCAAATACCAACTAAAACTTGATTTTCAAGATGAAGAGGATTTGCACATGGATGGCTCATACCACACCTACTGTAATATTATCCCAAAACAAACGCATTTCCGGAGAAACTAGTGGTCGTGCCAGATTCTCCCTTACATTCCAGCATGGCTCCATTAAAAAGGTCGCTTGAACCATCTTGCATTTAATACTACATGAGGAATATGTTTCAGTTTCAGTTTCTTTATTTCCTCCATTGGATATTACACACATTCGAATTCGTCATTTTTTTTCTTGTGGTTCGATTAGTTCTGGTCAATGTATTTTTTTTTCCATTGATACTTTCAAACTAGTTTACAGTGATTGATTGATTATTTCAAGTATTGATATTTTCAAGATTATGTTCAAGGGGACCAATAGTTTTACATGGGTTCCGAACGTGGAGTGCGAGTCACCCACATCAAGTGGGACCCACATCACCCTTGCGCGCGACGTACCTGGTGCACGGTGAACGCGAGCAGCGCGACGAGCGCCAGCGTGCCTGCGCCCAGCGCCAGCTGCAGCCGCCACGCGCCCGCCGCGCCCGCGCCCTCCGTGCCCGCGCCCGCGCCCTCCGCCGCGCGGTACGGCGCCGCCTCCGCGATCCGCCGCTTGCCCGCCGACGAGTGGCGGCATTCGCCTGGTGACGCATCGACATCAAACTCTTCATTGGCTAAATTATTTATAATCGGTTTTAAAATATGGTATTTTAGAAAATATGTTCATTGCGTAATATTGTATTCTAGATTTAAGTATACTTTTGTACATATGAGGGCCCAGTTTTGCTGGGACCTTTATCAAAAATATTTGACGTTGTCTAAGCCCCGGTTGCACGAAAAAACGGTTGAGTTAATCAATGTTCAAACACGTCACTTTTAGTAAACCGCATAGAGTTCCTTCCATACTGTCCACACAAAGTGACGTGCTTGATCTTACTTTGACGTTGATTTTGATTTTTTGTTCTTTCGTGCACTCGGCCCTAAGTGTAACAAAGTGTAAAAATGAAGATTTGAAATTTAAATTGAAAATGATGATTGAAATTGAAAGTGGTCAGTCCTTCTCACCTAAATTGGCGTTTACGGAACTTCGAAGCTAACAAGTTATTAAGTGAGTGTCCAAACGGTTTTATAAATTGATTGACACTATTTATGATGATTATGTCCTCAGAGAGTTTGTTCCAGTCCTCTCCAACTCTGTTGCTGATGAAGTGCTTGCATCCATTAGTATTGTGCTCTGTTGTGTCCAGCTTCAAGCTGTGACCGTGTAATTGAGGGTTTTTGTTAAGGTGGGCCTTCCCACTCAACTCCCCATACAAACGTGGAAAGAAGATCATGCCTATATTTCTAGTCAGAGATCCAAAATTTTGCTCAAAATAGCTTTATTTGATCGAACTAGATGTTTGATGACCGTTGGCATTGTAAAATTGTGTTTGGTGTCTGGAGTTTATAAGGTCCGAAAGTCAAGCGTGTTTTATACAATAATATTGGAGGTGGATTACTCAACGATAAAATAAACACATCTTAAGAGATTAAGCATCAGACATAGCTTGTTTCATGAACATCATTATTCAATTTGGTTTTTGTTAGCTTCACTACAGCTGTTTTGGATTAATTTTAGCAATAAGTCGTTTTGGAATTAAAATTTTCGTAAATCTTACCAAATCAAACACGCTCATTGCATTGTCTGCTTTGTGGACATGTTGCATCCTCCTTATCACGGAGCCTGCCTTTTTCTTAAAAACAGAGAAGGTCCCAGAGCTCAATAGCACGGTTTAGTGCCGTGCCCACTGATAAGTTAGTCCTGCCTTAAGACTGAACAGCTCTTCTTGCATGACTTGGCAGTTGTATTTGGCTGTATTTTGTAAACTTCGATTAGGTCACCTCGTCTTTGTCTTTGTTCTAGCGACGGTAAAATCTTGATTCCGTCTTCGTATGAAATGTTTTTCAATGGGGACGAAAACTCAAAGCTTATTGTAGATGTCGCATGAGCTCACCTAAGAAATGTCAAAACTGTCATTTCTGTCAAGTTTCATTTACGAGTGTTTTTTATGAAAGATGTACTCCATGATGCAGTTAGAATAAGGTTTAGAGAAAAAGAAGATCTTTTGTTTGCTTTCAAAAAAAAATGTATGTGATAGACCAGCACAAAGCATGAAACAAAATATCATAGGTAATGTTTTTGAGATTTTCCTTTCCCATGACTTCTTTTGATTAGCATAATTAAGAATAATTTATTTTCAGAATAGCATGGAGAAAATTGAGTCATTTAAATAACATAGATTGAGTAAATAAAATTTTCAAATCGCTTGTTTTATTTTGTATGGTATCTTGTCAGCTCTTTGAGGTCAATTCGCTAAGACACCACCTGTCATCATAAATAACCAGCTTTCTTCCCCATTCATGTTAGATTGTTTTTTTTTTTTTTTTTGTACCTTTTCAAGATCATACACGTAATTTGTGACCAAGCCCTCAAACAGGAGGCCCACATCCAGAGGGCGCGCACTGACCTGAGTCGTCGCAGCGGCAGCAGGCGGGCGCGACGGCGGCGGTGGTGGGGGCGGTGGTGGCCTCGCCGCGCTCCGCCTCCGCACAGCACGGCACGCACTGCTTGTTCACCCTGCAACCGACACGCCGCTCGAAACTGTCTCATGCCTAGCTACCTAGCGTAGCGCGCTGTGCTTACAAGACCAACAAAGTGCGGGAGCGAGACGTCAACTCAAGTAACCACCGCGAGTTAAAGGGAGATGGAACACCACTACCCAATGAAACAATTTCTTAAATGGTTATCAATACATAGGAGCCGCGCTCAAGCAATGTGAAATAATTTTTTTTAAATCATTATGATTTCTCCAGCTTTCCTTACATAAAGCATGGTGACCTGTTCATTTAAATATTGTTGAGTTAACGGAAGTAAAAACCCAGACAAAAACCCTTTTTTATGGTAAATAAGGAGTGACCCACTGATACTTTGTCGATTAAAACTTTTCCTCAATATTTTAAAGTAAAACGTAGAACATAACTTCAGATCAATATTATGAAGCTACATATAGATTTAGAAAAATTTAGAAAGTGATAGATGACCGGGTCAAGGATTTGAGCCCATAGTCCTCTAGCCCCTAAACCACGAGCTGTATGTTTTTTTATGCAACCTGACATGGATGGCTAATACCACACAACTACAACGTTATGATATTAACCCAATACACCACATTCCCAAAGGAATTAGGTGCCATGCCAGGACCTTCCCTTTGCACGGCTACATTGAACTGGATAGAAAACACGGACAATTTTTCATCGCCGCTTCGACCATCTTTGATCCAATGCGATGGTACCAACCCGGGCAGGCTTAAACCCTACCACCTAGTAGGGGAAGAGGACCTACAGCTTGACGTGGATTCCGAACCATGGAGCAGCTGGCATTCGAGACGAAATGCACTTACATATCTAACTCAGAATGAGAAAGAAAGCGGTGCATGCGAGGATTCGAACCCAGACCTCTGGTATGCTAGTCTGGTCCCTGCGCCACTAGGCTACGAGCCGCCCATGAGCGATGCATGTATGTATATCACCTGTCCAGGCGACGCGGCGGCGCGCAGGCGGTGCAGGCGGCCGCGCCCGCCGCCGCGCACTCGCCGCAGCTCGCGTCGCAAGCGGCGCACGCGCGCGCCGCCGCGTCGTAGAAGCGGCCCGCGCGGCACGCCGCGCACACGCCGCCGCGCAGCTCGGATCGCGGCGCGCACGACGTGCACTGCAGCGGGCCGGCGCCTGTGAACAGAGTCGTGTCAGACGCTGCATTGGCGGGAGAGACTCATCGGGCCGCTACAGGCGCTCAAGATGACACAGATGCGTCGGAAAGATAACCTAACCTACCTAAGTAAGTAACTTAACGACACTCGACACTCCTTGGTGCTAAGGGCTTTTTTTTGTTGTTTTTTTGGCTATCTGCAATCAGTGCATACTATAAGCAGGTTTTTGAGTGCTTTCAAGACTAGATCGAGATAGTGGCTCCCTTTGGATGGCTATCTCTTATGAGTGATCTGTAAGTATAGGCATCTTATGTTCTCTTGTCTAGGTTGTCTAGGTTAGCAATAACATGCCGCTTCAATCTTTTTCTGTTACGATGATTCGTCTCGGCCCTAGAGGCGAATTGTACCTGCGCAGGCGCGGCAGTAGCGGTGGCACTTGTGGCACTCGCCGCCCGCATCGTAGAAGCCCTCCGGGCACTCCGGGTGACACTCGCCGGCCGCAAGACGCCAGCCGGCCGGGCACGTGACGCACTGGTCGCGCCGCCCGCCCGAGCACGTGTCGCACGACAGCTGGCACTTGGCGCATGTGTCCCGATCCGCGTAATACCTGGCCAGAGAAACATGCTGTTATCATTTCGCGAAATATGTAGGTGGACACGGATGGCTAACGTAGCACAACCGCCGTTTTGATAATAGCCCTACACTGCATTTCCAAACGAAATTGGTTGATGGAAAACGGGAAAAAATTTTCATAGCTCCTTCATGCATCTTTTCATTCATTGTGATGTTTCCAACCCAGGCGGGCTTTGTTGTAGGGGAAGGGATATACAGTTTCACATTAATTACGAGCCATGGAACAAATCGAATTCGTGAAGAAATGCACTTATTCAACTCGGAAAGAGAAAGAAAGTAGTGCATGAATGGGCATGGTTCGAATCCTCTGGCAAAGTCCTCGCACCCCCCAAGCTACAAACCGCTCAAGATACTTGTTATACTTTGTTTTCTGTGATATTCGTTTTATGTTCGTAACACTTTGAAAGGCTCGTAGCAGAGGGCGTAGGGCCTTGCTTCACATGCAAATAGTCATGGGCTGAATCTCCGCCACATTCATGCAACACATACTTTGTCTCCCTGAGTGGTAGTGCACAAACACGATCTGTTCCATGGTTCGGAATCCATGTAAAATGAGGTTCCCTTCTACTATTAGGTGGTATGGTTTAGCTAGCATTGGTGAAAAGATGGTCGAAGCAGCAATAAAAAAAATTCTGTCTTTGCTATCCAGTTCAATACAACCGTGCAAATAAATGCATATGGCAACACCCATAAAGGCAAGATCCTGGCACCTAATTCCTTCGGGATTGTGGTGTATTGAGCAAATCTTTTTTAAACCAGTGTGGATGGCTCTACTGAGGACGAAAATTGCTCAGGAAAACCAAATACACCTAATGTGTTTTTCGTTTAAGAGCATGTAGTTTGTTACCCTCTAGCGCACTGAGGAACGCACGCGCCCGACTGCAGCCGCAAGGAGCCGGAGCAAGCCGTGCAGTTTAGCCGTGACGCGCAGCGTGTGCAATGTGGTGGGCATCTCACGCAGCGGCCACCTTCCGCATAGTAACTGCAAATGTTATTCACAAAAACTTGATACTTTCGGCAGATAAGAAAAGCCTAATTCATGATTTGAATACAGCTGTGCATTTGAAAAGGTGGATATTATTTGTATGCATGTAAACTAAAGATAATCAAAGCAAAATGACATTCTTAGTTGTTTAGCAAGCACATATTTGTCTGATCTTAATAATAGCTTTTGCAGGTGGACATGTGTTAAAATTATCACATCCGAAGGTCCACCAGGGTTCTAACATAGATCCTTTACTGTTTAAGATAATAATATTAATGTTTTCCAGTTAAAATTGAATTTCTGTGTTAATTCTGATGCAACTATGGCATCTACTAGATCTATCGAGAACTAACATGATAGTCTTTTGCGCTAATCGTGACTTTAGTACTTTTGTATGAACAATTTCCAAATAATTTAACCGTCGCACAATTCGTATTTCAAACAGAACGAAATGATTCATGTTGTTGAATCACGGATGACGCTACGTCCGCTTCATCGAACTTTCATACACACAAATGCGAAAGTCGTTCACGAGAAACGTCGCGTCGTTTTCAAATTTCATTCTGCATTTGTTATCAGTTACAGTTTTATTTTCAAATTATAGCTAAACCATCAATCCACATATTTACTATATTGATTATCGAAATTCGTTGCGGCTATATTTATATACAATTTAATGTTGTTTTACTTACGTCCTTATCAAACTGAACGCAACCGGCTTGTAACACGCCCTTAAGCCCTCATTGAATCTAAACTAATCAGTTGATGACAAGCCCGTAAAAAGTAATAAAACAATCACCCGACGTCGCACTGGGTGAGGCACGCGCCGCCCTGCAGCAGCCGTGGCGCGCGGCACGCGAGGCACTGCAGCGCGCCGGCGCCGGCGCAAGCGGCGCACTCGGCCGCGCACGGCGCGCACCGCTCGCCCGCCCAGTACTCTGCGGGAGCGCAGCGCGCGGCGCCGGCCGGCGCGCAGCGCCCCTTGCGGTCGAGCGACCAGCCCGCGACGCACGCCGCGCACCCCGCCGGCCCGCATGTCGTGCATCCCGCCTCGCACCTGCCCACCGCACGCCGCAACGATCTTATTCAAATTCACATTCGCCAGTGATTCATAGTCACCGGTACGTTACAAACTTTCGTGCACGAATCACTCTAGTGTTGTCCCTTTGTAATTATTCTCATTAGAATGCGATGACACTACATGAAATGATCAGCGACGACGTCAGGCGAAACGTTTCACATTCATCTGTTAATTGAATTCATGTTCTCTTCATGAGTACAGACACTGGACATGGATGGCAATACCACACCCACCGTTATGATATTAGCCCAATAAGCCGAAATACCTGTAATCCGGCGTGTTGCGCTAATTTGTTGTAAAATTTCAAAGTTCATATATACCAATTTACTACACAGACCACCCATGCAGACTTCTTCCATGAAAAAAAAAGACCAAAAAAAAAACATAATTTATAGACCAGTGAAGTTTCTTTGCGGGTTCTTCTTCACTGGTTGATGGAATCCGCGGATCAATCAAATTGTGACATGACTTAGTGTAGTTTTACTACCAGAAGTTGAATAAATAAATGAAATGAAATGAATGAAATGAAATGAAATGAAAGGCAATTGCCTACGCCAATACGAGATGTTGCTGTTAGCAATTAAATGACAGGTTGTTAATATTGCTCTTGGGGGCCAAAGTGTCCATATTCATACTCACGGCATACACTCCCGCCGCTTCTTATCAGCGTAGTGGTCGGCGGAACACGCCGCTCCGCAGCTGCCATTGTACGCGTAGAGTCCCGCGCGACACGACACGCACTCGCCGGCGCCGGCGCCCGAGCACGACTCGCACGACGCATCGCACGGCGCGCAGCCCTCGTCGCGCGTCTCGTACGTGCCCGCCGGGCACGCGGCCACGCACGCTCCCGCCGCCAGCACGAGGTGGTGCTCGCACGACGTGCACGCATCCGCGCGCCCCGAGCACGACGCGCAGTGCGCCGCGCACGTCAGGCACCGCGCCTCGTGCTCGTAGTAGCCGTCCGGGCACTGCTGCATGCACACCGCGAGGTCCGCGAGCAGCAGGTGCCGCGGCGCGCACGTCAGGCACGCGTCCTGACCGCGCCCGACACACGTCCCGCACGACTCGTGGCACGGCAGGCACGCGCCGTCCTCGCCGTAGCTCCGCGGCGGGCACCGTGACACGCAGGCGCCCTCGAGGCGGTAGTTGCGGCACGACACGCACCGTTCTGGCCCGGGACCGTAGCAGCCGCGCGCGTCGCACTCCGCGTCGCAGTCGAACTGAATCTGCCCTTCGACGTCCCCGAGGGTACTTTGGCCGGGCGCCGGCGAGCCGTCGAGAGCGGCGACCGTCTTCTCGGGCTCCGACCCGGCGGCGAACAGCGGGTAGTTTTGAAAGCTGGCGTAAGCGTCAGAATTGTAAAAGGTGTCGGCGGTGGGCGCGGAAGGTTCGTAGACGTCTCCGGCGGTCGGGAAAGCGAAGGGCGGATGACCCCCGGAAGCTTTCCTCAGGCGCAGGGGCTCCACGCTCGTCCCGTAAAATATTAACTGCCACTTCTTGAGCACGCCCGGCTGGTTGACGTGTCGGTTACCGGCGTTGACGACCTGCAGACTCCACCGACCCTCAGCGCGCTCGCCCCAGAAGTGGACGCTCAGGAATGGCCAATCGTCGAAGTTGGAAGACACGACGTCGCGCGGACGCTCAAAGAGGAGAGTCGACACCGTCCCGGCGGGGGAGGTGAGCAAAAGGCGGAGGTTTCCCCGGGGGAAGAACCGGAGAGAGATCTTGCACTGAACGTGTTCCAGGTGTCGGACCTCATTGACGGTCCCGCGACAGCCTCTAACGTCCATGTGAGTCGTCAGGGAGTAGCCGTAGGTGGCGTCGATCGGTCGATCTTCGTTAATCTCCTGAGATTTGCAAATGTGCTGCGGAGGCACCGTAGTCCAGCGCTCGGCGAGCGACACCATTTCCGCTGCATCCATTAGGCCGTAACCAAACTTGTGACTAACTTTTCGTTTAACGCCATTCACGATCCAGCCCGTTTCCTTCTCGAGAGGTTGCGAGCGGCTCGTCATGACCACCAAATACTGCATGTCCCGCCAGGTGAGATCCGGATTCGCTTCTAATGCTAAAGCGCAAATTCCGGCTGCCAACGGTGCGGAGGCCGACGTTCCTGTGTGCTCTACGGTGCACATGTGGTCCGGTCTCAACCTGCCGTCCATGTCGACAGTCGCGACGCTCTTATCGTGCCCTGGTGTGCCGCTGCTGTAAGTCGAAGCCAAGGTCGACGAGCACTCCTCGAGATACCACGGCTTGTATCCGCCCTGCGTGGCGCTCGATATTGAAAGCGTGAAGATGCTGTTCGTGTATCCGTCGCAGTTGCACGAGTCCGTGTGCCTCCCGCCGTTGCCGCTGGCCCACACGAAGATGGAGCCCTTCCCGCGTCGGCCGCTCGTGACGCCGTAGATGAAAGCCCTCCGGGCGAGCGGTCCCGGTCCGTCGACCGTTTTGCCGTCGTCCTCGGGTCCCCAGGAGGCGCTGTAGATGTCGACGTGGTCCGGGTTGAGCCCGAGGGCGCGAGCCTCGACGGCGTCGTTGACGATGCCGTCAAGCATGCGCACGCCGCCGACGCTAGCGTTGTACGCGACGCCGACGCCGCAGATCTGGTTGTAGGCGACGGCGGCGACCTCACCGGCGCAGCGCGTGCCGTGCTTGTTGTCGCCATTGTCGCGCGGCATTGGATCGGGGTCGTTGTCATTGATGTCGGTCGATGCCACTGGATCCTGGGGAATTACATTACGTGATGAATGTTTTTACTTTTTTGATTGTTCTTTTATTTACATGAAATTGTTGTTTTATTTTTGTTTTCATTTTCACTAGAGGATTGCTTCCAAAATATTTTCATAACAATGTACCGAAAGAAAAACCATTAAGAAGATATCGTTTTGGAAGTAATATTTTGATTTTTTATTTTAATAATTTAGCTTTTTAGGCCGTAGTTATCTTTAAACCAATGTAAACTAGTTTGTATCACAATAACAAATATATTTACAAACCCTGCAAAGTCTAGAGTCGGTTCTTCTTGCCAGAGGTAATCGATTCGGCAGACACGTTACTAAGTTTTACAAATCGCTAGTGCCTTGAAAATTCGCCAAACGGACACCAAACAGTCACGACGTCTGCCCTCCCCCCGCCGCCGCTCCCCGCCACCGCCCCCGGCTCCTCTCCCCCTAGTGTGAAGTAGCGCTGCCGGCATCGTTTTCGCAGCCCCGTGAAAGTTCTAAAGCCCATGGGCACATAAATTGTAGTCTATGTGTTATTCTGATGTATAAGCTATATTATTGTAAAGTTTCATTAGAATCCATTAAGTAGTTTTTACGTGAAAGAGTAACAAACATCCATCCATCCATCCATCCATCCATCTATCCATCCATCCATCCATCCATTATTACAAACTTTCCCCTTTATATTATTTATTATATTATATATATATATATATTAGATATTAGATATTAGATTGTTTGTTTTATCATCCTAGCACCCGTTCACGAGCACACCGGGTCCAGCCATCGCCTCTCTCAACCATATTTTAGGAACAGACGTGACCCGAACCAGTCGTCACCGCAAGCAAGGAACTTGAGGTGATGCTTTACAACTATCTATCTTGGATTGATACAAACGGTCCATGATGGGTAAGAATTTCACTTACATAGTTCTGTGCGAGATCGGGATGGTTGGTCTGAATTCCATCGTCCAAGATGGAAACAACGACACCTTTACCGGTGTACCCACGCGCCCACGCCGGCGCCACGTTCATGTCGAGACCGTCTTTTGCGCCGCCGTTCTGCAAAGAGAAGTGACGTTGTTGTGAGTTGCAACAGACACAGCACCGCATCAACGTTGAAACTGCTGAGAGAAATGCATTTGTCAGTTTCAATAGCCAAGTGTTGCGATACCTTGGTGACGGATCTCTGAGCGGTTCCGGAGGAGATACCGTTTAGGGCTTAACCCTACCACCAAGTAGGGGAAGAGGACCTACAGTTTTACATGAATTCCGAACCATAAAACTCAGAAAGATGTTCGAAGGGCTAGTTGGCTTACCATGTCGATGTTGCTCCGAAAGGGCCCTAACCTAACTCAGGCTGGTCGCCGGCTCAACAACACTCACACCTACACAGCTGGCATGCTGAGGTGAGATTCTATAAGACGTGTGCCTTATTTTAACGAACACACCAAAGCATTCACAATACAAGTGGGCTTTGAAAAAGACACACTAGATAACCCACCAGCTTATCTTTTTGGTAGAAGGCCACTAAATATCCACAATACTGCTGGCCTTTTACAAGAAATTCTCTCTTATATCTATTTCCGCTAGCACATGCCTAGGCCGAAATTACCACTTCTGTCATAATTGATAACCTTGTCAAAAGACAACTTTACCCTATTTCCTGTAGATTTGGTTAGGGACAAGGAAAGGATTTCTCCATGCAGCCTAAACTAAACAAAGTGGTGCACAAACGGGGCGGGTATCTGAACCTGCACCTCCGGAATACAAGGCAAGTCCTTGCGCTACGAGCAGCTCAAGCCGTCCCACCTGACGAGGGCGCACATGACACTCACGAGATACCACTGCTCCTTGTAGAGCGGGTCCGGGAAGTAGGGGTTGGCCTGCGCGAGCGCACGGTGGTAGGTGCGCTGGCGAGGCGTCCACGGCACGTCCTCCACGGAGTAGTCGCGCTTGCTGCGCCGCCGCTCGTGCTGCTGCATCACCCATCGTACCTGGAAAAAGACATTGTTTTGCTAAAAAAAAGCTGAAAGAATGGTTCATAAGAGGGCTTCCATCCATAATTTGACGCGTTTTTGGCGATATTTCAACCCCCTTCTTTTTAATTTGAGTTTCAGCGACATCTACATTTGATGCATTCAGAAATCAGATTTTTTAAATAATCTTTTTCAGAATTGGTCGTGACATTCGTCGGAAGCAGGAAACTCAACTTTTTGTGTATATATTAATTATATTTTTTTTTCTTGTGTTTAGTTGATTTTAAGCGCTAATATGTTAGAATTAGCATTTGCAAATATTGCCACACCTATGTTTAGGTAGCATTTTTATAAACTGAGTAAGTAATTGTACCATATGTTCCTACTTTAAGAATACAATGCTTAAGAAATGTCTTGCAATAAAAAAAATGAATTTGAATTTGAAGGTATTCCAGGAGGGTGAGGTACGTACCTGCGGCTCCCGGGAGAGCCGCTCGTGGTGGTCGACACTGGCGTTCAGGGAGCGCCGGCGTATCTCGTGATGCGACAGCAGGTAGTAGTCTTTCAGGGAACCGATCTGCAACGGGAACACAACCTAAAGGAGGCAAATTTCGGGAATGCGATGCGGAACGGGGGACGCATCATAAAGTCCAAAAAGCACAAGGTCCACAACCCCATCATTTCCATCATATATAACAACACTGCTGACCCCTTCCGTAATGAAGCCTAAGTGTGATAGAAAGTCTAACAACTGTATTCAGAGTGGGCAGAATAATTTAAATCCGCCGGACTAAATCGGTTTTTTATGGTTAGTCCGGGGCTAATCTCGTACTAAATTTTGAAAAGTCCTCTCTGAATACGACTTTAAAGGTTTATATTATAATAATGAGAGGATTAGAAGACCCTGAAACGACCGTATCAAAAATCGGATGAGTGTTATATAAGGTGTTATAAGCGAGCAGATATGTGGCGCAGAACGACTTCGCAAATGTCTAATATTTGACCAACCGATTAGGTTTTACGCGAAGGCAGACGAACGCCAGTGAGTATACTAGCCCAGGAGATTTTGTTGCCTCAGTATATTGGTTGATTAGGAAGGTATTATTTGTGGACACACAGGTAGACGCCTTTAACTTTGTACTCTTGCACTTTTATTAATGGGCAATTTTGCTCATCTCGCTGCTCTACAGCGCCGGTTGGGAGCAGCTGCTACGAGCAAACATCGTTTGTTTAATGATATTTTTTTCCTTAGGTCCCGAATATTTCGCGGATAAACGATCATAAGTCACCTCGAAACGCCTCAAATATGAAAAACGTCATTCAGCACGCCAGATTGAGGAAACGACGGATTTATGCTAATATTTGTCCGCGGAAAACGAGCGCCGACACATACGAGAGCTATGAATAATTCTCCCTGAAAAGAACGCATGAATAAGTTTATTTCCTTTCAAATCATCTTGCCATTCATTTGACAAGAGTTTCTTGCAACAGTGGGCTTTAAATATTGCAACACAGATTTAAAAAAATCACTTCTATTGTTTTATTTGATAAAACAATTTCGACCCCTTGTCTTATTATTAAAACCAGGACAATCTAAGAGCATATGGGCTGTGTATGTATTTTTTTCTAAACTATAAATATGTCCAGTTCTCGAATAAAAATAATGATTACCTCAACTAAAATAGTTAGCAAAAAGTAGCATATCTATAGGGAATTTCCCTAACTGCTGTGATTTTTAACCCACTGGGAATTTTGTGGTGCCACATCGATGCCAGGAAAACGAGAGGATTTAACTATTTTAGGAATTTTGTGGTGACACGTCGATGCCAGGAAAACGAGAGGATTTAACTTATTTTAGTATAATTTGTGGGCAACAATAGAAAAAAGGTTTTTAATGGGAAAAAATATTTTGGTCACACCATAGAATTTTGAACAATGTTTTTGTAGATATTGGAACATTCGTGTTAAAAACACTGACTGGAATATCTGTATCGGTATTGTAGTCACTTTCGCTATCATCAGACGAGTGTGCAAGAACGCAAGAATCGTGAAAGGTCATTTCCGACGACATAAGATTTTAGTCACCTTTGGTCCCAATTCAAAGACCTTTGGCAATTACTCACATTCATGCATGCATTACTCAGTCATTGCAATTGTTTGCAGAATCAATTTGAGCAACCAAGCCGAATTTGAAAATGGTGTGAATTTTAAATAATAATTAGTTTTTTTAAACTAATATGATATGTATGTAGAATTGGCCGTGAATCAAGAACATTGTAAGAACTACTTTACAAGTATAGTGCAAAACTGAACTTGAACCAACCAGAAAATTTGGCGTTTACCAACTCCGCAACCAATAACATATAATTCTCCTACAGTCTCTCCGCCCGTAATATTTTTTTCCCACTAACACAGTTTTTTTGATTCTACATGCAAGTGATAATGAATGATAATGATCAAATATGACAAATCCGAGTGCAATGTATTATCTATGAAAGATGAATAAACAATTGCTAGGACAACTACAGAATTGGTAGATGCATTGACCCTAAAAGTAATCAAGATTCAGACCATTTCCCATTCACTTCATAAAGTCATTAATTTTACAGCTGTCTTTCAATGTGTCCTTGCTTTGCGGTTGATTCTCCATACAAAAAATATTCGTTGAAAATAGCGACAAAGTTCAGTACAAAAAAGTATTGAGTAATGCATCTTGCTATAAGATATAACCTCTCCACTGTCCGCGTTTCGTCATTCCTACAACTTTGCAATAACGATCAGCGTTTGAGGCCATGAAGTCACGTTATAATGAAGAACCGCTTTCCCTTGAGGCATTGGAGCTAGAATCCGAAGTCGGGAAACCACAACCACTTCCACGCGTGCCTCAAAGTCAATCTGAATACACTGCAAGGTGCTCGTTGCAGAATCTCGACCAAATTCAGCGTGGATTTTTAACCTAGTATTTTTCGATTATGTGCCCATTACAAAAGTAGGATTCTGAAGATGATAAGGTGGGTCGTTGGAGGTTGTATATTTCAATAGTGCGATGTATACTTCTTTGACGTTTGACCTTCAAGTGGGTAACCCCCTGGCTCAATGTGTGCGTGACCTCAACTTAAAATAATCGAGCTGCACCTGGCCGCGGTTCACGAAGCCGTGGCGCGCAGCGACGCCGTCGGCGTGCCCCGCGCCGGCCGGCACGTGCACGGCGAACTCGTTGTGGTAGACGCGCGCCGCGAGCACCGCGTGCAGCGCCCAGCACGCGCACCACGCGCGCCACGCGCCCCGCGCGCCGCGCATGCTGGCCCCGGCTCACGCGCCGCCACCTCCGCGCATCGCCGCTCGGCTCGCCGCCGGCATTCGTCTGCAACGAGGGGACGGCGCATCTTAGCGAAATCGTAGGTGCAATTTGTATAAACGAAAGCACAAGGGGTAAAACGATAATCTTGACAAAATGTACGAACACTAAAGCACAAGGGGTAAAACTATATTAAAGGTAGGTAAAATGTATGAACACTATAGCACAAGGGGTAAAACGATATTGTAGGTACAATTTATGAACACTAAAGCACAAGGGTAAACGATATTGCAGGTAGAATTTTTGAAAACTAAAGCACAAGGGGTAACACGATATTGAGTGTAGAATTTATGAAAACAAAAGCACAAAGGGTAAAACCATGTTGTAGGTAGAACGTATGAACACTAAAGCACCAGGGGTAAAACGATATTGTAGGTAGAATTTATGAACACTAAAGCACAAGGGGTAAAACGATATTGCAGGTAGAATTTATGAAAACTAAAGCACAAGGGGTAACACGATATTGTGTGTAGAATTTATGAAAACAAAAGCACAAAGGGTAAAACCATGTTGTAGGTAGAACGTATGAACACTAAAGCACAAGGGGTAAAACGATAATGTAGGTAGAATTTATGAACACTAAAGCATAAGGGGTAACACGATATTGTGTGTAGAATTTATGAACGCTAAAGCACAAGGGGTAAAACGATATTGTAGGTAGAATTTATGAACACTAAAGCACAAGGGGTAAAACGATAATGAAGGTAGAATTTATGAACACTAAAGCACAAGGGGTAACACGATATTGTGTGTAGAATTTATGAAAACCAAAGCACAAAGGGTAAAACAATATTGTAGGTAAAACGTATGAACACTAAAGCACAAGGGATAAAACGATATTGTAGGTAGAATTTATGAGCACTAAAGCACAAGGGGTAAAACGATATTGCAGGTAGAATTTATGAAAACTAACGCACACGGGGTAACACGATATTGAGTGTAGAATTTATGAAAACAAAAGCACAAAGGGTAAAACCATGTTGTAGGTAGAACGTATGAACACTAAAGCACCAGGGGTAAAACGATATTGTAGGTAGAATTTATGAACACTAAAGCACAAGGGGTAAAACGATAATGAAGGTAGAATTTATGAACACTAAAGCACAAGGGGTAACACGATATTGTGTGTAGAATTTATGAAAACCAAAGCACAAAGGGTAAAACAATATTGTAGGTAAAACGTATGAACACTAAAGCACAAGGGATAAAACGATATTGTAGGTAGAATTTATGAGCACTAAAGCACAAGGGGTAAAACGATATTGCAGGTAGAATTTATGAAAACTAACGCACACGGGGTAACACGATAATGTGTGTAGAATTTATGAAAACCAAAGCACAAGGGATAATACGATATTGTAGGTGGAACGTATGAACACTAAAGCACAAGGGGTAAAACGATATTGTAGGTAGAATTTATGAACACTAAAGCACAGGGGGTACAACGATTTTGTAGGTAGAATTTATCAAAAGTAAAGCATAAGGGGTAAAACGATTTTATAGGTACAATTGATTAAAACGAAAGCACAAGGAGTAACATGATACTGCATGGCAAATTTATAAAAACTAAGGCACCCGGGCGTTAAAGGATATTGTAAGTAGAATTGATTGAAACTACAAAGTAGATATACAATAAGTCGACAGGCCCCATTATACAAGTGTAGGACCGCTCTGAACCGGATTTGAGTAATGCGGTTGATTCCGTGTCGTGTATCGTGTCTAATTAAGTATCAGGTTATACACGTGACATGTACATACACATATTTAATTAATCTGACTACATCGGTAAGCACCTAGATTCGCAAACAATGTGTGCATCCATAGTGCTCACTGTATCAGAGGGTGCATTTTCAAATCGATTAACCTTAACTGGGTAATGATATCTTTTAGGTGGAACTAGACATAAATGGGTGATACCATATCAACTATCATGATATGATCTACCATTATCTGGTTTTAGATAAGTAAATGATTAGCTGTGACTCGATACAGCACCGTGCCATACGTCTCGTCGACGCGACTAGACAAATCTACAGACCCTTCAACTCCGAAGTGATGTAGGATCTCTCTCTGTGTTCTATCGTCTTTACCATGGATAATGCCCTTAAGAGCCACCGCCATGACATCTTTCAACGTGAAACAGCCACCCGTTCATTGTCGACAATTCCAAAATAAGAGCCAACCGATCCTCTTGGTAGTGGGACGAAGACATCGAGTGCGTCGGCGGAAAGCAGTGGTTCCATACCGCTGAGGGCCGGGAGGACTGGAGAAATATTGGAGAGGCGTATGTCCAGCAGTGGACGCAAAAACGCTGACTGACTATATATATAGTATATATAAATACAAATGCAATTTGTTGCCATCGATTAGAACTGCCTAGCCTACAAAAGTATATGCTTATAATCACGATTTCGTACAGATCCCAACTAAAACAATTTCCTGCACATCTCTTACGTCGCTCGTTCGCGCGAATAATCTCAATAAAGACGTCAATGAAAACAATAAAATCAATTCAGAAGGTTGCGCCAGCTCAGTGCCATCTCCGGTCTAATAATGAACCATCCGGTTAGAAGGACCCAACGCTGTTTACGCCTATACGACGCGGCCGCACCACCTCAGTGCCGTGCCATCTCAGGTCTAATAATGAACCATCCGCTTAGAAGGACCCTACGCTGTTTACGCCTAGACGAAGCGGCCGCACCATCTCAGGTCTAATAATTAACCATCCGCTTAGAAGGACCCAACCCTATATGCCCTTATACCACGCGGCCGCACCATCTCAGTGCCATCTCGGGTCTAATAATGAACCATCCGCTTAGAAGGACCCAACGCTGTTTGTGCCTAGACGACGCGGCCGCACCATCTCAGTGCCATCTCAGGTCTAATAATGAACCATCCGCTTAGAAGGACCCAACGCTGTTTACGCCTAGACGACGCGGCCGCACCATCTCAGTGCCATCTCAGGTCTAATAATGAACCATCCGCTTAGAAGGACCCAACCCTGTATGCGCTTAGACCACGCGACCGCACCATCTCAGTGCCATCTCGGGTCTAATAATGAACCATCCGCTTAGAAGGACCCAACGCTGTTTACGCCTAGACGACGCGGCCGCGCCATCTCAGGTCTAATAATTAACCATCCGCTTAGAAGGACCCAACCCTATATGCCCTTATACCACGCGGCCGCACCATCTCAGTGCCATCTCGGGTCTAATAATGAACCATCCGCTTAGAAGGACCCAACGCTGTTTGTGCCTAGACGACGCCGCCGCACCATCTCAGTGCCATCTCAGGTCTAATAATGAACCATCCGCTTAGAAGGACCCTACGCTGTTTACGCCTAGACGAAGCGGCCGCACCATCTCAGGTCTAATAATTAACCATCCGCTTAGAAGGACCCAACCCTATATGCCCTTATACCACGCGGCCGCACCATCTCAGTGCCATCTCGGGTCTAATAATGAACCATCCGCTTAGAAGGACCCAACGCTGTTTGTGCCTAGACGACGCGGCCGCACCATCTCAGTGCCATCTCAGGTCTAATAATGAACCATCCGCTTAGAAGGACCCAACGCTGTTTACGCCTAGACGACGCGACCGCACCATCTCAGTGCCATCTCGGGTCTAATAATGAACCATCCGCTTAAAGGGACCCAACGCTGTTTACGTCTAGACGACGCGGCCGCGCCATCTCAGGTCTAATAATTAACCATCCGCTTAGAAGGACCCAACCCTATATGCCCTTATACCACGCGGCCGCACCATCTCAGTGCCATCTCGGGTCTAATAATGAACTATCCGCTTAGAAGGACCCAACGCTGTTTGTGCCTAGACGACGCGGCCGCACCATCTCAGTGCCATCTCAGGTCTAATAATGAACCATCCGCTTAGAAGGACCCAACGCTGTTTACGCCTAGACGACGCGGCCGCACCATCTCAGTGCCATCTCAGGTCTAATAATGAACCATCCGCTTAGAAGGACCCAACGCTGTTTACGCCTAGACGACGCGGCCGCACCATCTCAGTGCCATCTCAGGTCTAATAATGAACCATCCGCTTAGAAGGACCCAACGCTGTTTACGCCTAGACGACGCGGCCGCACCATCTCAGTGCCATCTCAGGTCTAATAATGAACCATCCGCTTAGAAGGACCCAACCCTGTATGCGCTTAGACCACGCGACCGCACCATCTCAGTGCCATCTCGGGTCTAATAATGAACCATCCGCTTAGAAGGACCCAACGCTGTTTGTGCCTAGACGACGCGGCCGCACCATCTCAGTGCCATCTCGGGTCTAATAATGAACCATCCGCTTAGAAGGACCCAACGCTGTTTGTGCCGTGACGACGCGGCCGCACCATCTCAGTGCCATCTCAGGTCTAATAATGAACCATCCGCTTAGAAAGACCCAACGCTGTTTACGCCTAGACGACGCGGCCGCACCATCTCAGGTCTAATAATGAACCATCCGCTTAGAAGGACCCAACCCTGTATGCGCTTAGACCACGCGGCCGCACCATCTCAGTGCCATCTCAGGTCTAATAATGAACCATCCGCATCCGGACCCAACGCTGTTTGCGCCCAGACGACGCGGCCGCCAATTGAAGTGCCATCACAGCCATGTCGCCGCGGACGTGGTATCGTGCAATTAGGTAAGTAAACTGCTTATTGTGTAACGTCGCTCGGCGGCGCGGTGCGGACTGCGGGCGGCGGAGCGTGAAGTCTCCATGCGTGAAGTACGTGTGCCGGGGCGCACGCGCACGGACGACCGACTGACCGCCACGGCACCTCGACCGCCGATCAAAAAACCGGCCAAGTACGAGTCGGACTCGCCCACGAAGAGATCCGTACCATCGCACAAGGTTAAACACAAAAAATCAGGTTTTTTTGTATGGGAGCCCCGTTTAATTTTTATTATATTGTTACGAGCGCGCCCCGCTGCGAAGACATAGCGCTGATACACTACCAAAGTGCGCCAAATGTTTCCTTCGAATTTCAGTAGATGGCGCTACTTGTCTTATTGCATTGCGCAGGCTATCGCATCACTGTCGTCCCATATAAAGTGACGCCTCGTCCAGCTGACTTCAGAAACAAATCTCGGACATTCTAGTAATGTCTCGAGGGAGATTGTTCTCGACTGCTGCCCTACATGGGCGCCTAGAAATCGGTGGAGTGTTCTGGAAAGAAGCTCCACCGATATAAAAGGCGCCCAAGGCGCTGAGGGCGGCAGTCTATTTTTGGAAGCGAAGTGAGCGACAACAAGCGATATAGAAGTGCAGTGAACTAGCTCTGAAGTGAATCAGTGAAGTGAGTGATATAGTTTGTAAATTAGTGTTTGAATTAACCTAGTGTGAAATTGTATTTGTGAGTTTGCTTGTGAATTATTCGAAATAAAGGAAGAGTGTTGAGTATTGGTGTTTTCTTCTCTAATCTGCACCCTACCCGCGTAACAATTGGTGTCAGAAGCGGGGATTAGAGATGCCGATTACACCGAGAGAAGACCAGGAAGGCGTGAGGACCAGGAGCCAGACGGTAGCCGACACAACACCGGCCGAGGATGCAGCAGCCTCAGGAACTCAAGAATTCGAGAGCCATCAATTAATGACGCAAACTCCTGCCTTGGACTTGAACGCATTGATGACCTTCATGCAAGAACAGGCCCGCCGTCAAGAGGAGCAGTTGCAAGAACAGGCCCGCCGTCAGGAAGAACAGGCCCGCCGTCAAGAGGAGCAGGCGCAGGAACATGCTCGCCGTCAGGAGGAGCAGCAGCAAGAACTGATGTGGGCCGTTAGGGAATCCAATGCCAAAATAAAGGAGAAGCTTGATGAGGTCAACTCTAAGATCGAAGAGCAAGACCAAACTCTCGGGCGCCATGAAGAGCGACTGAACGGGCTTGAGTCAAAGATATCCGAAGAAATGGAGAAAATCAAGACCTGTGGAGTAACTGTATCTTCATCTGCAACAGCAGGAGCAAGATTTAAGGTTCCTACTTTCGATGGTTTGACATCCTGGGCCGCTTACAAACTTCAGTTTGAATCAGTGGTTATTGCAAATGGATGGAATGAGAACCAAGCACGAACTGCTTTGACCTTAGGACTTCGGGACAAGGCACTCCATGTTCTCGAGGCTTTAGGTCCCCAAATCACCTATGACGGACTTTTAGAAGCACTGGAGTCAAGGTTTGGCGACAAGCATTTGGAACACGTCTACCGAGCTCAACTTCGTGATCGAGTACAGCGAGCAAGTGAAGGACTTCAACAGTGGGCACTGGAAATCGAAAAACTTGTCCGAAAGGCCCATCAATCATCATCGAATTCTTCGTTGGAAGATTACTTGGTGCAGGCTTTCGTGGATGGCATCAGGGACATCGAAGTACGAGCTGCTGTACGATTAAGTCACCACGCAACGTTGAAGGACGCTCTTGCCCACGCGTTGGAGGTCGAAGCGGTTCGATCAGATCCCCGAGCGCATCGAATAAGAGAAGTGGTGACGTCGGAAACCAGATCACCTGCAAGACGTAAATTTACTCCCCGGTGCTACAAGTGCAATGAACTGGGGCACCTTCGAACCAACTGCCCCAAAAACCAAACCGAAAGGCCTGATGCTGCAAATGAAGATGCACAGCAGGGAAACGAGTAAAGGCCAGAACCGGGGGGCGGGTGCTGGCTGGTAGAATAGAAGCCCCGAAAGTCACAATTTCGCAGGCATGTACTGGAAACAGCCTGCTCGTTGAAGGGCAAGTGAACGGGATACAATGCAACTTGACCTTGGATACCGGAGCATCCCGTACAATCGTTAAGTCAAAAACCTTCGGCCGCGTAATATGGAATCGTCGCCAGTATTTCAATGGTTGCAGGCTTCAGACAGCTCCCGGCCAGCACATACCCGTTTATGGAGAGATAGAAGTAACAATTAAAATTGGATGTAAGACTTATCGTCATACCGCCGTTTTAGCAGATATCATCGATGATTGCATTCTAGGTTTGGACTTTATGAGAACTAACAACTGTAAAATCGATGTGGTAAATGGCGTGCTAATATGTGGCAAAGAAGAAGTTTCCTGGCTACGCAAATGTGATGAAATTTCCTCAGATAAATTGGACACAGGGAGATCTAAAGTCGCCACTCTTTTGGAAGAAAGCAGACGGGACCTGACTGTTGATGATTTCAAGAAAGCAACAAATCTACTTATGCGATATTCAGACATCTTCTCTTCGCACGACGGAGACATTGGGAGAACAAGCATGGTTAAGCACCGCATCGACACAGGAGATGCTCTTCCAATACGTCAGAGGCCACGCCGCGTTCCCATAGCTAAAGAAGAAGAAGTTCAGAGAATGATAGTAGACATGCAGAAAAATAATGTTATAGAGACTTCATCAAGTCCATGGTGTTCACCCGTAGTTCTGGTAAAGAAGAAAGATGGCAGCACCAGATTTTGTGTGGACTATCGTCGTTTAAATGATGTAACGAAAAAGGACAGCTATCCGATTCCTAGAATTGATGACACGCTGGATACATTGAGTGGTATGAAGTGGTTCACAACCCTGGACCTGAAGAGCGGCTACTGGCAGGTGGAAATCGACAACAAAGACAAAGAGAAGACAGCGTTTACCACAGAGCATGGGCTGTGGCAATTCAAAGTGATGCCGTTTGGACTTTGTAATGCTCCCGCAACCTTCGAGAGGCTTATGGAACGAGTACTTTTTGGGCTGATCGGGGAAGCTTGTCTGGTGTACTTGGACGATATAGTCATATTAGGGCGGACATTTGACGACCACATCAAGAATTTGGAGAACGTTTTGAGCAAGATTCGCCAAGCTAACCTTAAACTAAGTGGCAAGAAGTGTTCTTTCTTCAAGCGTCAGGTTAGCTATTTGGGTCACGTTATCTCCGGAAATGGCATCCAAACTGACCCAAAGAAGATCGAAGCCGTACAGGAGTGGCCAATTCCAAAGGATAAGACTGAAGTTCGTGCCTTTTTAGGACTGTGCTCATATTACCGCCGTTTCGTCCGAAACTTCTCCGAGATTGCTAAGCCTCTGCATCGACTTACAGAAGATAAGCGTCAATTTAATTGGGACGAGGACTGCGCAAATTCGTTTCAAGAACTTAAGCAACATCTCTGTAACACTCCTATCTTGGGCTACCCCGAAGCCGACAAAGAGTTCATAGTCGACACAGACGCAAGTAATACCGGAATCGGCGGTGTACTCTCACAACGTCATGGGGACAAGGAGATCTTTATTGGTTATTTCAGCAAATCCCTTTCAAAACCAGAACGGAACTATTGTGTGACCAGACGAGAGCTTCTAGCAGTAGTGAAGACTTTGCAGCATTTCAACAAGTATCTTCTCGGCCGAAGATTCCGCTTGAGGACTGACCACGCTGCTTTGAAATGGCTGCTTCAGTTTAAGAATCCAGAAGGGCAGGTTGCACGTTGGCTGGAACAGCTCCAAGAGTATCAGTTTGATACAGAGCATCGGAGTGGTAAAACCCATGGAAATGCTGACGCTTTGTCTCGTCGACCCTGCCCAGAAGAGTGTAAGCACTGCATCAGGGAGGAGATAAAGGAGACCGTTCATTTAAAGGCCATCCGAACGGATAACATCAGCGAAGAATGGAGCAATGAAAACATGAAGCTAGCCCAGGAGGGGGACGATGATCTGATGCCCATTATTCACTGGAAGAGAGCAGGAGAGACAAAGCCAGAATGGAGAGATATTTCTGCAATGAGCACAGCGACTAAAAGTTACTGGGCGCAGTGGTCGAGCCTGGTACTTCATGACGGAATATTGTACAGAAAATGGGAAACACCTAACGGAAAGGATACTTCTCTGCAATTAGTCATCCCCAGATCTAAGATTAAAGAAGTTCTTCAATGCCTGCACGATGGAACTTCAGGTGGACATTTGGGAATAAAGAGAACTCTCCTGAAGATACGACAACGGTTCTACTGGATAAATTGTCGCGATGATGTAGAAGATTGGTGCCGTAAATGCACGATCTGTAGCGCTGTTAAAGGGCCTCATACACGGAGCAAGGGAACTTTAAAATTGTACAATGTTGGAGCTCCGTGGGAGAGAATTGCTCTTGATGTGGCTGGCCCTTTTCCTCCGACAAATGACGGCAACCGTTACTTTATGGTTGTAATGGATTATTTCACTAAGTGGCCTGAGGTATTTGCCATACCAAACCAAGAGGCGATCACGGTTGCACAGAAATTGGTCCACGAAGTTTTCTGTCGCTATGGAGTACCTCTTGAGATACACACTGATCAAGGCAGAAACTTCGAATCCCGAGTGTTTCAGGAGACATGTCGAATAATGGGAATCCATAAGACCAGGACAACCCCATACCACCCACAGTCAGATGGCATGGTGGAACGATTTAATCAGACATTAGAAAGACACTTGGCCAAATTGGTAGAAGACCATCAAAAGGATTGGGACCAGTATATTCCGCTGTTTCTGCTGTCATACCGAACCGCTGTGCATGAAAGCGTAGATGAAACTCCAGCCTACATAAATTTTGGACACGAACTCAGACTACCAGCTGACCTTCTGACAGGAATTCCACCAGAGGTATCCCATTGTGTAACAGAATATGTGTCAGATCTGCGAGGAAAAATGGACACTGTTTATAAACGTGTCAGAGAGGCTGGTCTACGAGCAAGCGAGCGGATGAAAACACGTTACGACCGCAACGCTAATGGAAATGTATTTGAAGAAGGATCTTTAGTTTGGCTACATAATCCATTACGAAAAAAAGGAAAAAGTCCCAAACTGCAACCAAAATGGGAAGGCACATATAGAGTGGTGACTAAAATCAATGACGTGACATATCGTATCCGCCGGAATGATAGATGTCGGGAAAAGATTGTGCACGTAGATCGTCTGGCCCGATACCACGGAGACAATTATGCTCGAGACGAGCATAACTAAGGAGGAGGCAGTGTTACGAGCGCGCCCCGCTGCGAAGACATAGCGCTGATACACTACCAAAGTGCGCCAAATGGTTCCTTCGAATTTCAGTAGATGGCGCTACTTGTCTTATTGCATTGCGCAGGCTATCGCATCACTGTCGTCCCATATAAAGTGACGCCTCGTCCAGCTGACTTCAGAAACAAATCTCGGACATTCTAGTAATGTCTCGAGGGAGATTGTTCTCGACTGCTGCCCTACATGGGCGCCTAGAAATCGGTGGAGTGTTCTGGAAAGAAGCTCCACCGATATAAAAGGCGCCCAAGGCGCTGAGGGCGGCAGTCTATTTTTGGAAGCGAAGTGAGCGACAACAAGCGATATAGAAGTGCAGTGAACTAGCTCTGAAGTGAATCAGTGAAGTGAGTGATATAGTTTGTAAATTAGTGTTTGAATTAACCTAGTGTGAAATTGTATTTGTGAGTTTGCTTGTGAATTATTCGAAATAAAGGAAGAGTGTTGAGTATTGGTGTTTTCTTCTCTAATCTGCACCCTACCCGCGTAACAATATTGAAATTTTACCTATTTGTTGTTATAGCGGCAAAATAAATACACTCTGTGAAAATTTCAGCTGCCTATCTATTACGGTTGTTCATGAGATACAGCCCTGTGACAGATGGACGGACAGACGGACGGACAGCGCAGGCTTAGTAATAGGGTTCCGTTGGCACCCTGTGGGTACAGGAACCCTAAATAAAAAACCGGCCAAGTGCGAGTCGGACTCGCACACGAAGGGTTCCGTACCATCGTAAAAAATAAAACAAAAAAATCACGTTTTTTGTATGGGAGCCCCCTTTAATTTTAATATTTTTTTAATCTTACCTATTTATTGTTATAGCGGCAAAATAAATACACACTATGTGAACATTTCAGCTGTCTACCTGTTACGGTTACTGAGATACAGCCCTGTGACAGACGGACAGACGGACGGACGGACGGACGGACAGCGCAGGCTTAGTAATAGGGTTCCGTTGGCACCCTGTGGGTACAGGAACCCTAAAAAAGGAAGATGCGCTAACTATGAGACCGGCTGGCGCCAATTTACTAAGGGCGTACATGCTACACGCAAACATAGTCGCAGACGTTGCGGAGGGTCGGTCGGCGGAACTGACTTGGCGAATGCATTTCGTGAGCACATTCTGGCGCAGTGGTGATGTTTGGATTGTGTGACACACGACGCTCGGTCGGCTCCCATAGGATCATGTGGAAAGGGGGGCCTGCGGGAAAACCTTGTCTCGGCAAGCTCCGAAAGTTCCAAACTTTTAATATTAGCGAGCACACCAAGCTGTTATGGCATGCAGTAAGCATGGGACTTAGTTCCTGTATGGTATGTTTTTTATGGAACCTGACATGGATGGCTAATACCACACAACGACCGTTATGATATTAGCCCAATACACCACATTCCCGAAGGAATCAGGTACGCTGCCAGGACCTTCCCGTGAGCACGGCTACATTAAATTGGATGGAAAACACGATCAATTGTTTAGTGCCGCTTCAACCATCTTTTCATCCAATGCGATGGTACTTACCCGGGCGGGCTTAAACCCTACCACCTAGTTGGGGGGGAGACCTACAGTTTTACATGGATTCCGAATCAAGAAGCAGCTAGCATTCGTGACGAAATGCACTTATCCCACTCAGAAAGAGATAGCGAGGAGATAATCGAGGATTTGAACCCAGACCTCCCGCATGAAAGGCAAGTCCTCTAGCCCTTAGAGCTCGAGCTGTACTTATCGTAAAAGTGGTGAAGTATTAACCATATTACCAAACAAACCGTGAGATATAAGCCTAACAAACCACACAGGAACTAGGTGCTATTTTGAGGAGTTATAAACGAAATAGCTAGCCACGACTGTGACGCTAAGACTGGGGCAGCATTTTCTAATCACGCTCTAACTTCACGACAATGAAAGTGAAAATGAGAAAGCAATCCTAGAATATAAAGTCGTGAGGTTCGATTTCTGCATTGATTCCCACCAACGGACGGTTTAATTAAATTTTAATACACCCCAGACATAGAAACACGGGAGTTGCGCGCCCAAGAATCAATCTGCTAAATATGAATTCCAGAAAAAAATATTTCTCATTTTCGAAATGTACTTACATGCATGTAGAGTTCTTTAACTACAATTTTTACAAAATCCGCCGACTAAACATTTATCCGAAAAAGGTGTAATGATATCGATTTGTTTACCGAAACTTCAAACTTTGTAAGAAAATAAAACGACCAAGTGTGATTCGGGTATGCGTAAAAATGTATTACGTGTTTTTAGGGTTCCGTCCGTCCGTCACAGGGATGTATCTCACGAACCGTAATAGGTTTGGAAGATAGACACTAAAATTTTGAGGGGCCCAAAATGTATGAGGAAATGGGCATTCTCCTTTAGACTAAGTGGGTGGACGTTGAAAACAAAACCGCGGAGTTTCTTGCCAGTTCTTCTTCGCTGTGTTTTGTTTTGCTGAACTGGCTAATGTTAAAATATGACAAATGTACAGTGCAGTATACTGTCTATGAATGATGAATAAACAATACAATACAATACGCCTGTCCTTCTATGCTAGCTGGTTTTGATAGACGGACAGACAGCCTTCATTATAGTAGTGCCTTTACCTTGAAAAAACGGAACCCTAAGAGTGTACAGCGCGATTGACTTATCGTAAACACAGTTGTGAATGTTTATTGCACATAGCCGTTTTAAAACATTACGTTATCTGCCGTATGGTATACTTTCAGAACAGATGCAACAAGAACCGGGTCGTTTGCAGCACACTGTTCCAGAGATATAAATCGCGAATTAACGTCATTTCAAACTGTTTTTTAACCGACTTCAAAAGAAAGGAGGAGGTTCTTAATTCGTCGGAACCTTTTTTTTCTCTTTCTTTTTAAGGTGGCCCAACCCGCTCGACTCCCCATACAAACGGGGAAAGAAGATCATGACCATATTTCTTGTTGAAGATCCCAAATTTTGCTCAAAATACCTTTATTTGATCAAACTAGATGTCTGATGACCGTTGGCATTGTAAAATTGTGTTTGGTTTCTAAGTTAAAAGGTCCGAAAGTTCGGATTTTTCGCGCGTTTTATGCAATAACTTTGGAGGTAGATTACGCAATGATAAAGTAAGAACGTCGTCAAAAGATTAGTCATAAGACATAGCTTATTTAATCAAGATTTATAATCTATTTGGTTTTTGTTACATTTTTTAATACAGCGGTCGTGGTTTACTTTTAGCTATAAGTCGTTTAGTAATTAAAAGTTTCGTAAATGTTACCAAATCGTACACTATGCACATTGTCTTTTTTGTGGACATGTTGCAACTTGATCATCACGGAGCCTGTCGTTTTCTTTGAAACAGAGAAGGTCCCAGAGCGCAACAGCACGGTGTTGTACCGTGCCCGCGATTGAGTTAGTCCCGCCGGGTTGGGCCGCCTTAACATCTCATCATTCTTTTTTTTAACAGCCGAAAATTGGTTTTATATAATTATATAAAACTTAAAAGTTGCTGATTTTCAATACCAGCAGTGTTATTGTGCAATCACTGGACTTTTACTGGACGTAGTTCGGTTAGTTTACATAGGCAAGATCAGTATTGTTTAGTTTTTTCGTAAAAGCCAAATTTGCTTGTCACACTTTGCTTATGACTGGACCTTTTGATTTAAATAATACAAATTCTATTGTCCATGGCACCATTCAAATTTTAAAATCAAACTGCCATTTTGACATTTGACCACTTTTTCATTGAGCTTCCTAGAAGCAGCATCTCTTGATTTTCTCGCTTTCGTTAGTTTTCGACAATTGCTAAAATACAGTGCCTTCGCTACTATTACTAAGCCCTGGTTAGCCTCGCGAAGTGCAGCAGCTAATATAATCCTCGGCGGGATCCCTAACCGGCGGAGAGTTGCGGCGTTGCACCTCAACGGCGCCAGTGTAAGGTAACTCCGAGCCCCCGCAAAGGTACTGTCTGCACTAATTAATTATTCGTCGCCTTTTTCGTCATTATAAATCATTTTTCTTCGTTTAACCTATACAGTCCACCCTTCTCATTTTCTCACAAGTATGATTGGGTTAAGTTAAATAGTAAGGCAGATTCAACCAGAGACAATAATCCAGAGAACCGACACTATCTGTAGAGAGTTTATAAAATCACGGTTATGACAAGTAATGGTGACAGATACGATAGATAGTTCGATTTAGGGCTATGAAAACGATGTTTCCTAAAATCTAATAATGCAGTTTTAGTTTTCATCAAAATCGGCCTCACGACTCCTTTGAGTGTGTTTCGCTAGTTCTTATAGTTTCGGATATGGCCGTGAAGGCCCACTTGAAAAATACACCTGTATAGCAACATACGGTAGATAAAGGAGGACGGGAGGACTCCTTTTTAGGGTTCCGTACCCAAAGGGTGAAAACTGAACCCTATTACTAAGCCTCCGCTGTCCGTCCGTCCGTCCGTCCGTCCGTCTGTCACAAGGCTGTATCTCATGAACCGTAATAGTTAGGCAGCTGAAATTTTCACAGAGTGTGTATATATTTTGCCGCTATAACAACAAATAGGTAAAATAAAAAAAATATAAAAACTAAAGGGGGGTCCCATACAAAAACGTATTTTTTGTGTTAAATCTTATACGATGGTACGGAACCCTTCGTGTGCGAGTCCGACTCGCACTTGGCCGGTTTTTGTAAACCATCTGGCAACCCTACACGGACGAGACCCTCGGCACGTGAACATGTGACGCTAGACCGTTTGTTTCCGATTAAATTTACATTAACATTACATTGCCATGACGTAAACTACCCAACAACAGCTCGTGGACTCTCATTACTGGCTCCAATGATGGACGAAATGCACGAGCCGAGCACTTCAATTCCCGTGCGCGGAGATACGGGGCATTCTCCAAATAAACGTGGCCCACTAATTGGCGGTAGCGTCTGGCGTGCATTTGATTAAACAGGCGTCCCGCGATTATTCGAGTGCCCAATGGAGAAGAAAGCTGCTTTATTTATCACGACAGGTGCCGTCTAAGCGAGTTCACCTAAAAGATCTGTCAAAGCTGTCAAATACTATACAAAATAAAACCGAATAGATTTTTATTTACTCAAACTACGTAATTAAAATGACTGACTTTTCTCGTTATTATTCTGAAAATTATTTGTTCCAAATTATGCAAATCAAATTAAGTCCTCAGAAACATAACTGATAATCTTGACGTTTCTACGTAACTTCGAAGTTACGTAAACGCCAATTTAGGTGACAAATAGGACTAGGAGCTCAGGTAGAGCCGCTGGCGTGCGATACCTATCGGTCCATGTGAAACGCCGCTTCACCTTGGCGGCGCGGGCGCATTGTTAGACGGGTTGCGTGTACCTACTACGGCCGGTTCGTTGGCAAAAACTGCGCCGCGAGGTCGCCCTCTCCGCTATCGCAGTCAGCAGTTCTCTCGGAGCGACCGGAGCGTAGTCCTTTGTCTCAAATCCTTAAGGTCCGCCCGTAAGCACCTGAAAATTTCGCCTCCCATACAAACGTAGTTTACTAATCATTTGAAAACCAATGTTCCAACTTACTTGATATTTGGTATCTAATATTAGGCTACAAATATCTGTGTCTGCATGCCTTTGTTTTTTCGGTAAATGTATTCTGGGTCAAACCATAGAGAAAACAAAATTCGTATGAAGATTTTCTTTTTGCTTTCATTTAATTCGGTTTGGTTTTTTCAAAAAAACAAAAGCATGCAGACACAAATATTTGTTACCTGATATTAGATATTAAATATCAATTTAATTGAAATAGCGGTTTCCAAATTATTAGTAAACTACGTTTGTATGGGGAGCATAGCTTACGGGCCGTTCTTAATGGACGGTGACATGTCGAGAGACATACGAAGGCGCAAAGCCATCCGGATAGGGCTTCGAATCGTCGGGATAAATCCTGACATTTAGGGTTTTGGCAGAACTGCTATATCACATATCGTCTGGTCGACAACCCTGAGATATCCCTCAATTTTCATGACCCCCCAATCCTGAAGGGATAAAGGGTCTCCGTGTCCGATTATCTGTGACATGGTCATAGATTCAAGAGTAAGGTATAGATAACGACTGTCAAGCTTTATTCCAAATTTTGCCTAGGTAGGCATGATTGTAAACAAAAAATATGATTAATATTCATGGAATTGCAAAACCACCTGTGGACTTTTACTATCGCTATTCAACACGGGCATGACGTTAGGATGTAAAGCGCGGCATACGGCGCGGCACCTTAAGAGGACCTCTTAAGGTGCCCGACGCCCATGAGCTTTCAACTTTCATGGGGGCTGCGAAAACCATGCCGGCCAGCCAGGTGCTTTTTCACACCATGTTTGAAGGATCCCAGGTTGTACTTTGGGGGAAATAGCTCGGCAGGGAGAGCATTCCATAGTCTATCCCTACTATCTTCAAACTCCGCCATCCCTCCGTCACCTTTCTACCACTTGCATGCAACAGGCAGGAAATGCACCCATTCATTGTCCAGTCCCAAAATAAGAACTAAACTCTCTGGGTACCTCATCTATAGGGTCTGTAAACCACGGAATTAAGTCCCCTGCCAGGATATTCCCCCCTAAGTAGCCATCGGGTTCATTAAACGTGGTGTGACGAAGCACCTGGCCGGCCGGGTAAGTTTGAAAACCCACGGGCATCGCCGGGCACCGCTAATGTGAGAGCCTGGCGAGTTTTTCCAACAAAAGTATGCTTTTTAGGGTTCCGTACCCAAAGGGTGAAAACGGAACCCTATTACTAAGCTTCCGCTGTCCGTCCGTCCGTCCGTCCGTCCGTCTGTCAAAGGGCTCTATCTCATGAACCGTAATAGGTAGGCAACTGAAATTTTCAGAGTGTGTGTAAAAAACGTCATTTTTTTGTGTTAAGTCTTGTACGATGGTACGGAACCCTTCGTGTGCGAGTCCGACTCGCACTTGGCCGGTTTTTTATGTAACTTGACATGGATGAATAATATCACACAACTGTCATGACCCACCTTACCTTACCTAACCTAACATAACCTAACTCAACCCTCTTTCCCTCAATCTCTTTTCCTCCATCTCTTTCCCTAAAATATGGTCCAGAGAGGTAATGGCCTGGTGGTGGTGACATGTTAGTTGGTGGGGACAGTCTTTGCAAATAAAATGATATTTGTCATGAACTGTTGCATAGGTACGGCATGAATTGTTAAGTTTTCGTGAATGTGTGAATGAATGTTAATTGAGTATTTTACCAATGTTTTTCTAAAAAAAAATTTACAAACATGTTGTCAATTTATACTAGGTGGACGTTGAAAAAAAAACGAGTTTCTTTCCAGTTCTTCTTCGCTGTGTTTTGCCGCTTCAACCACCGCTTATTCAATGGTACGAACCGAGTAGGTAATTAAAGTTTTACGTGGAATCTAAAAGACGAATGTTATCCTCATAAGACGGCTAGTTTCAGCTATCGCTGGATAACCCGTGGGATAGCAAGCGCGCTGAGCGCGCATGCTAGGTCTATGGGGATAACCTATCGTTTCGATGTATCGCTATTCTATGTGAAGTCCCTGCCTGCGGTGTGTATGTGTCACTCTACAAGCTGAACGAGGAAAAGGTTATCGTAACTTCGGAGAGCGCTTCTGGCATCGAGCATGAAATTACGGGAGTGGCAACCGTAACTTTACATATAAACATACAGAATTCCTTCTTTTTTATGTAACTGGACATGCATGGCTAATACCATACCTACTGTCATAATATTAGCCGAACACACCTAATGGGGATTAGGTGCCATGCCAGAACCTTCCTTTTATCGCGCAGCTACATTGAACTGCATGGAATACACGGACAATTCTCACTGCCGCTTCGACCATCGTTCATTTAATCCGATGGCTACAACCCCGGCGAGCTTATCGAATAGCAAGTCGTCGCGCCACTGGGCTACCGAGGCGGAGAATTTGTGCTGTGTGGCTTTCGGCACGTACACATAATACAATTGGGCCCACTGTATTTTATCAGGTCAGTTTCCAATTCCAGAAAATAAAAAAAATATTTCATTATTTGCTTTGCAGATATTATGAAAATAGTACAAAAAATATATATTGACACAGTTCCGTAAATAAGAAATTGTTGCAAATTCACAGTAATACTACACCTAAAATTAGCTAACATATAACATTTTTAAATAACATTTCTAAATATTTGTTTAGGAGATATAATTTTTTAAACATATTTCATATTTTATTTCTATCTTCCGGACCCCCCAAAATGTTGCAAACTTAATGTGCACACGTCCACATGAAATACTACGTTTATGAAGAAAAAAATTGCATTTCGGATTTATTGTTTTTCTAAGTGCTGATTTAAGGCTAAAGTTCCTGGAGTATTCGGATTCCACGTTAATCTGTAGGCCCCCTTCCTTACCTACTTTGGTAGGGTTAATCCCTACCGGTTTGGTACCATCGCATTGAATGAACGATGGTCGAAGCGACAATGATAATTGTCCATGTTTTCTATCCAGTCCAATGTAGAGCAATCAAGGTCCTGGCACCAAGTTCCCATGTTGTGTGTTAGGCTAATATCTGACGGTTAGTTTGGTAAGAGCTTCCCATGTCCAGTTACATTAAAAATAAAATGGAATTCAGTAATCTTTGCAAAATATTACGCTAGCACAAAAAGAGTAATAGACACTAGTGATGATGTCAGCCACCGGAGTCAGGTAACACAACGTAAGAAATCGTGACCCGAACACACGGCCATTGGCACATCCGATTTGTGATTCCGAATCCGCCGCTTTTTATACAGCCGACGTCACCGCATCGAACCTGTACTTTCCATTTCGCCAACACTTTTACTTTCCGATCCGGCGGCGGCGAGGAGCGCGAACGCAACCGCGCGGCCCGCGGCTGCGACCGAGCCGGAGCCCGCGGTCCGACCTGTCACCTGAGCCTGTAGTCCCAGTTGTCACCTAAATTGGCGTTTACGGCAAACCGATCGACCGGCGTTTTCAAATGTATGGCGAAATTGAAGAGCGCGCGCAGTAGGCGAGTCCGAGTTTGATTTGACAGCTTACTCACCGTCGGCCTAAATACGTCGACGTTCCGTTTACGCCGACTCCGCGTTTTCATACAAATCGGTAGTCCGATTTTGACTTTGACGGCTTGCAGAAGTAAAACCACAGAATATCTAGTAAAAACTTGCATGGAGCTGTGACGTTTCTACGTAACTTCTGAGTTCCGTAAACGCCAATTTAGGTGACAACTGGGACTAGCAGCTCCGTTGCTGAGATTCATAGACATGACTTGTACTTGACTTACGCCCGGTTTCACCACCTCCAGCTGCAAAAATCCAAAAGTTAACTTTCGGTTACACCATACAATGCAATGTAACAGAATTTCAACTATCGGATTGCACCTGGAGGTGGTACAATCCGATCAAGGTTTAAGCCAAAGTATGTCTTCCAACTGTCAGTTTTGACATAAAATCTATCGTCTTCTGCACGATTTTGTATGCAGGTATGGACTTGAGGGTATCCTTTATTGCCCGGACTGCTTCTCGGCATGCTGTGCAGTGCCGGTCCTTGGTCAGCCGCCATAAGCTATAGGCATCATTTCATCAAGACTTCGGGCAGGCGCTGAGAGCGACGGGGAGCACAGCAGCAGCTCCCGGGGCAGCGGACGTCCTGTGGGCGGCCGTGCGTGCAGGGGAGCAAGATTGCTGAGGCGTGGATGTAGTGAAGCATCGACGTGCTCGAACATGCGGCGCGCGAGCTTCACAATGAATCCCTCCACCGGTAGCATCTGCACGTCGTTGGCGCTTACATCATTTCTGACCATTGATTTCTGACGTAGCACCCGGCCTCTACTATCATGCGGACTGTGAAGTTTTGCCGGACCTGGATTCCCTTCCTCTGAGTGGCTGAGCTTAGCAAATACCACGCTGGGGCTGCATACGTGAGTCGCGAGCGGACGTACGTTTTGTAGATCCTCAGCTTCGCTCGCAATGGCAGTCTTGATGAGATGACCGGTCTCGGGACAGCGCGTCGCGGCTTGGCTTGTCGGATGACATGGTCCACCGTAGGCGTCATGCGTAGTGACCGGTCGATGGTACAGCCGAGGTAGCGTACTGAGGATTGCCACTCTACGTCCTGACCTCGGAGCTGCAGGTTGCGTGGGTATGTGCGCTGTTGGCCAGTTACGATGGCGGCTGTTTTCCCGACATTAGCGGCCATCCTCAACTTGTCCAGCCACTCAGGTAGCAGGTCCAGAAAACCGCTGCATTTTTGAGGCTGCTATGTCTGCCCGGCGAGATGAGGCGAATCATCCGCAAATAGCACGAGCATCAGGTCTTGTTTCCGCTCCTGTGAATGCCCTAAAAGGGTAGGAATATCTTTCTGTAGGCCGTATAGAGAAGGGGCGAAAGGCAACTGCCCTGTGGCATGCCTGCCATGATCGGCCGCGTGGGTGAGTCATGTCCGTCCACCGAGACATAAAACCGACGTCCTTCGAGGAAGGATGCTACTGTCCTCAGGATTGCAAGTGGTGTGGTGGTATCCAGCAGCTTATGCAGGAGCCCCCCGTACCATACACGGTCAATTGCCTTCTCGATATCGAGAAAGACACCCACGGTGTAACGGCCACTGTTACGCTCAACTACCAAGTGGTGCAGGACACGCGTGAGCTGGAGAGTAGTGAAAATCTATGAAAAGAATATCAAATTTGACAATCGGAAGGCACACTTTGGCTAAGTCAAGCACGAGGAATATCTATGAATCTCAACATGAGTTTCATTTGACAGCTTGATCGTCGCTGTGAATACGTTGACGTTGCCGTTTGTCTACGCAAACCCCGCGTTTTCATACAAATATGGTAGTCCGAGTTTAATTTTGACAAGTTGAAAAGCAGAAACCACAGAATAGGTAGTAAAACTTGTATGGGGTTTGACGTTTTTAAGTAACTTCGAAGTTCCGTTAACGCAAATTTAGGTGAGAAGTCCGACTAGCGGCTCAGTAGTGAACGAATTCGTAAGCGTAATCTGTCGATATACAAATGAGTTTCTGTCGCCATTCCCGCCCTTTCCAACTCGCTGCTACAATAGCTTCGCTTCAACAATTAAAATTCTCAATTACACGAAATTGCATTGCACGCTCGCTTTATGGTCGTGGGAAGCGATCGAGCGCATTGAAAGATCTCCGCGAGAGGTCGCGGCGAGCTCAATGTTTTGTCACCCGCTTGTGACGCTCGCCACCGACAGCTCACCAATTTACGACGCGATTCCACGACATTATGTCCACTTAGCTGTTAATGGTGTTCGTAACGATATTTCGCGATAGATAACACGGTGTCGCCACGAAGCTCCTCCGCGGGGCGACCCTCCAGTTAGTACGGTCGTGGAAAAAATGCCTTCAACAGATTTCGTTTAATAATCGTTGGGGTAGCTATTTTTTTTGTGACCTTTGACCATTCGACCGCCATTTTATATGCATGCGTATTTTTTTTGGCTTATAGAGAAAACACTAAAAGATTAAAGTTTTCCTCTCTTTCAAACAATTTACAAGTGTACTCACAAATAATCAATTTCATTCCACGCCACGTCGATACGTCGCTTCGAACACTAAATTCCAAACAATATCAATCGTTCGTTGAACTGAAACAGCTAGTTCTCCATCGCTTTGTATCGCTTTGCTTCGCGTATCAATGGCGCCACCACTCGAAAACAATCTCGTTCGAGACAATCCCAGATTGTTCTAGAAATTACTCTCACGTTCACGATCAGGCCGAGGAGTTAATTTGTATGAAGACAACATTGTAGAATCAGCTACGCGATGGAAGTCGGTAGGTAGCGCCATCTGTTGACCAACTCAGGAACTACCTACTTTGCACGTTCGGTTTGATAACATTGAATATAAATGTAGGATATTTTATGATATACAACTTTGGTCAAAAACAATTGCCTTTCCATGATCATAGCCATGATATAAAAAAAGATTCATTTAATACATATATCTTTTTGTAACCTTGAAAACATCATTAACGAAAAAGAAAAAACTTGATAGATTTTAATTCAATAAAGATACAGTTGGTTTGTAGTAATACCTTGGCTGGTTCCGGAATACCATTTTGCATTGGAAGTTTAAAATATCCCAAAAACCCTGTTTAAGGTTCTATCCCCCTCTACCCGCAATGTCAAATTCGCTAGAGTTACTTGTTACGTAGGTGTGAAATCGTGCTGGGACGCGAAGCGGTCGACGTAGGCGGCGGCGCGGCGGTGCGGTGGGGGCGTCTTGTTTTTACGTGCATCATTATTGTTATATGGCATACTCGTCCACATTTTATTCTGATCCCATATAGAGATTGTACCACTCACGGTTCAAGGTTCCTCGTCAAACATGCTTGGACAAATGGTTTATGTGTCATGAATTTACTCACCGAATTTTAAAACTAAATGGATTTGTTTGAACGCCATTATTGAAAGAAACTACTCCTACGTCGGTGGGGTCACGTTTGACGAAAATACCAAGGGATTTTCTAATAAACCCATAGCAACCACTGGGCTACCGAGGCTGACACGACTGAGACTGAGATAAATAGTCGTAACAAAAACTAAGGCTAACGAAAAGTAGTACTTTGTGACGTCACTTTGACACATTTTGTATGGACGAAATGGCAAAGTAATGCAAAGTGACGTCACAAAGTACTACTTTTGGTTAGTCTTAGTTTCTGTTACGACTATTTATCTCAGCCTGAGACTTCGGACTCTATCCTTTTTTTTCGCACCCAAAAAAAATGTTTGCCTTTAGCTTCTTTCTAGACACGTCCACCGATACTAGGCGCCATAACAAGGGGTAACAGTCGAGAACGATCTCATTTCAGGTGCAGCTGTAATGTTTCAAAGATATTTAATTTTTTACAATAAATTGCATTGAAGAATCAGCGTGCCATGAAAATGGATATGTGGTGCCATCTGTTGACCAAGATCCAAGGTTTGCCATCATAGATGTCATTTCGTTCCGTTTCAAACTGGAACGACTCTATCGAAAATTCCGAAAGAACTATAATGTCATAATACTTAATGTTTACGGATGTACAGTGTTAAGTCAAGATTACTTCTTTCCGACGTTTCGTCCACCACGTTGCGGACATCATCAGGTTCGGGGCGCGGTGATCGGAAAGAAGTAAGCTTTACTTAACACTGTACATCCGTAAACATTAAGTAATATATCGAACAACAGTGAACATCTAAATAAACAACTATAATGTCGTTGGAACTAACGCACAAACTCGGCCGTAGAAGACTTCACCTCAAGGAGGTCTCCCTGGTGCTTCACAGGAGCTGAAATATCTCTAAATGACATCAAAAAAAGAAGTTGGCCTAAAAGCCATGTAACCAAAACTGGAGATTCCACAAATAAGTCGCTGATCGCTGAGAATAACCTAAAAATGTATCGGCTGGCAATGTTTTGGCTATCGAAACAGTGTTATTATTCTCAAAGAGCGAAAACAAAACATTTTAACGAAGCGTAAATGATAAGCAATGCACAATAAATTCTGTAATGATGATTCGCGACCAGTGAATGACCTCGGCGCTTCTGTGATATCAGTGTTTACTAAACAATCGACTCGTCCATCCAGCGAGGCTATCATCTTATTAACATTTCTCAACGGATCGGCGAATATCCCACGAGGTTGTTAGGGAAAGATTTGTGTCGGATTTTGTGAACGTGTTTCCGATGTGCGAAAATTATAATGTCTGAGTTAATGGGAGTATTATCACACATGACAATAAAATAACGAATCATTTTCTGAACTGTTATGGTATAACAGTACAGTATAACAAAAACTAGGAGAACATAAGACGCAAATTACAAAGAAAATTGAAACATTCACTTTCTTCAGCTTTGTAAATAAAAACATTGGTTAGTATAAAATCTACTCCCAAAGTGAGTTTATATTTCCTTCCTCATTTAATCCAAATCAACCAAACTTAAAAATGAGTTTTTCATTAAGTTAATGTATTGTGCGTAACGAGCGGGCACTTCAGCGTTCATTGCCACAATTGCCACCCTAGATGGGCAATGCCACCGTTAAAGGCGGTATGTATGGAGTCTCGTGCCCGCCGGGATTGCGCAAGTGAAACTACGCAGCAGCACGTGACGTTGCGTTACGTTGGCCGTTACACCGCCGACGGTCAGAGAAAGAGCATTTTTTGGTAATTTTATTTACAGCACATCCTGTTATACTTTAAATAACAGACAAAAATATTCCGTGTCCAAACAAGCTTGTAGCTCTGTAAGAGCTAATAGAAAACTACCAAAGGAGTTAACTTTCTCAGATAAAAAAGCAGTGAGATGTCAAGCGGACCAACTATGAGAGCCGCTGTCTCCTATTTTCCAAAACTAACAACCGAACTGAAATGTTAACACAACATGCCACGCCAAACATAGTCGCAGACGGAAACCTTAGGTGGATACCTGTGTCGAAGACCTCAGGTTCGAACCCAGGGTGTGCACCTCTATATTTATTATCCGAGATTAAAATGAGCATTTTAGTGGAGAATACCGGTAGCTCTATGGTTCTGACGTAAGACTGTAGGAGCCCTTCCATATCACTTATCTACATACTCACTAGGGTTAAGCCCGCCCAGTGGGAACCATCGCATTGCATGAAAGGTGCATTTTGTTCAAGTAGGAAATATGTATTACTAATTAGGGGTTCATTTTTAGATACGAGTATGTTGCGAAGCACGGAGTGACCCGAATTCTCAACGCAAATCTTGTTTAAGAAAGAGGTACATATCCTGGAATTAGAACAGGCGTAACCCCTACACTACAGACCACTGCAAACATTATACATGATGAGTGTCCAGTTGAACATCCCTACGTGTGGAAGTATAGGCTCGGCTGCCACAAAGATAGTACTTCGTCACAATATGGTGGTACGGGTGAATAAGCAACGACCCAAAGCGACCTCAACTCGGGAAGCGGGCCACCAAATCGACCTTCACTATAATCGAACTCGACGGAATTCGACCTCGCCCTTGCGTCAACTTCACGGTGGCGCTCAATGGCGTGAACAAATTCGACATTGCCCCGGATCTCGATTCCGCGCTGGCGGCTACCTAATTGGAGGCAAGCAGACGCGGACTGGTGTCCTTGAAGAGGCTATACATACGGCAGTGCCGTTTATACAATTTATAGCTATTCCACATCTAAATCACTGGACACCTGAAAAACCGCCCAGGTTCGAGTCGGAATCGCACACGACGGGTTCCGTACCATCGTACAAGACATAACACAAACAAATCACGTTTTTTGTATGGTGCCACCTATTAATTTTAATATTATTTTTTTGTTTTACCTATTCGTTGTTATATACGCAAAATAAATACACTCTCTGTGAAAATTTCAGCTGCCTACCTATTACGGTTCATGAGATACAGCCCTGTGACAGACGGACGGACGGACGGACGGACGGACGGACGGCCGGACGGACGGACGGACGGACAGCGGAGGCTTAGTAATAGGGTTCCATTGGCACCCTTTGGGTACGGAACCCTAAAAACGAAAAATCTACCCTTTCTTGTCAAAGACTGCGAGCAAAACGGGTAAACGGTACGCTGTTGTAGAGCGTCGCTCGGTGACGTCTAAAGTACGAGACGCAATTACGCGACGTTGTAGCGCTTTGACGCCATGCTAAAATCGCGTTCTGAAACCAATTCCCCTAATAGATAACTCCACTTTCGAGCGTTAGCGTCATGAGATAACTCCGGAATCACACAAAATTGTACCAAACCACTACAACTGCATTATGTTCAATGTTTATAACATTATATACATATAATAACATAATATGTTCCATAAGCATGTAAAGAATTATTATTAGGCTGAGTTTAATATCTTTAGAATTTGAGGTCACGTGGAATCGGTGAATTGTCCGCGTGGCGCTCGCACGTTGTCTTCAATTAATTAGCAACGTGGGTTATTCCCCCGCAACAATAACGTATCTTCGAGAGGTTGGCGGCTTGCAACACAATATTTCTCGCGAATCGAACCTCGCATTATAGATAGTCGCGCATCGACAATATCGTGTAAGCGTTTGACCGGGTCTGGCACAAGGCACTGCTTTCCAAGCTGTCCGCCTACGGCCTTAGACCCGAACTGTTTGACTGTATCGCCAACTTTCTGCATCACCATATAAAAGTTTTGGTTGACGTTTGTTGGTCCAAAGCCATGTCAAATAACACCGTCGTACTGCAGGGCTGACCCCAATCATTTTATTGTTGCAAATTATTGATCTGATAAATCTGGGGACATTGCTTGGTACGCAAACGACAGCACGGTGCTAGCCAGATACACCAATCACCCGGAATGTAGTGCAATTCAGAGACCCTGGAAATAGTTTCCATGTGGGGTCTCCAGAAGCTCATACGGCGACGGCAGAGATAGCAAGGCGTACGACTCTGCATATTGGCCCCCCAATTGCGATTCTCGGTGTCGACCTTACAAATTACCTGAATTTTGGACGCCATAAGAGGACAAAGCCAAGCTGGCCCCATAGAAGCTGGGAGACCTCAAGGGTGCGTCAGTATTTCACGCCGAACCACAAACTCCTGCTCTACAAATCGTGGATAAAGTCTTGTGTGGAGTATTATCCGGGGCGGTTCAACTAAGTACCTGCTTGGCTCCTTGGTCTCGATATTGGTCTTGTCGATGAACCCGAGGTATTCCTAATTTAGAGACCCTCCAAGTCCGAAGGGATCTAGGATCTTTCTCAGATTAATCGTATGTACCACGGTGAATTGACTTCGGAGCTGCATAACGCCAGCCCTCTGTCCAGTTTCAATTATCGATCAATGCGCAAATGGCAGGAAATACACCCATTCAAGATCGACATTCCAAACCAATTAATCCTGTAAATTGTTCATCTATCGGTTTGTTAAACTGTGGAATGCACTCCCAACGAAAGTATTTCCCCTAAAGTTAAACCTGGGGTCATTCAAACATGGTGTAAAGAATCAAATAGCCGGCCAGCACGATTTGCGCAGTCCCTGTGAAAGTTCGAAAGCCCATGGGCGTCGCCAAACACCTCTGCCGAGGGCCTTGCTTACGCATTTTTTTATGGAACTGGGCTTGGATCACTAATACCAAAACTTCTGTCGTGATATTAGCCAGATGGGAACTAGGTGCTATGCCAGGACCTTCATTATATTGCTTAGTTACATTGAACTAGACGAAAAAAACCACGAAATTTTCATTACCGCTTAAACAATCTTTCATTTAATTCGATGGTATCAACCTACTCGTGCGTTGGCCAACTCATTGGCAAAGTAATGTTTAATTGAGCAAGTGAACAATAAACTGAACAAGAGAGAACAATTTTATTTCAATACACTCTTGCTCACGTTATAATTAACGAACAGCCAGCATTAAGAAGACCAGTTATACTGCCAATTCATACTCAATCGAGCCAATTGATTGCTATTGGCTTCGCACACTCAAGTAAAGTGCTGTGTGTCAAGCCGCTGACGTAATATCACCACGTGTGTGTCACCAGTATAATTGCAATAATGCAAAAGAAGTATAGCATCGACAGTCCATATCAACGACAATGGTTAACAATAGGGCTTAGAAAGACACTGATTCCCACAGCACAGGATCACACATTAGCTAACAGTGACAGAGTTGAGGTTAGGCATTTGAAAACCATTCGTTTTTAAGGTGCCAAACGGAACCCTATTACTATGCCTCCGCTGTGCGTCCGTACGTCACAGGGCTGCATCTCATGAACCGTAACAAGTAGACAGCTGAAATTTTCACAGACTGTGTATTTCTGTTGCGGGGCCACCATACAAGAAACGTGAATTCTTTGGGTTAAATCTTGTAAATGGAATTCAAATTCGTTTCTCTGCCGCACCGCCAGTGTATGGAACTGTCTACCGGCGAATGCCTTTCTTCGTTCCTTCATCGTGGGGAGCTACCATGGTAAATGGACTTGCCGGCTGAACAGGGAAGTGAGTGCCGAAATCTGACGTTTAGTTAGTTAGCCTAATAACACGTCGTTTGACAGCATTGTATGATATGCAACGAAACTCGCGGCACATAGCCCAGTGGCGCGGGGACTTGCCTAGCATACCAGAGGTCTGGGTTCAAATACTCGCCCCTTTCATGCACCACTTTCTTTCTCTTTTAGAGTTCGTCACGAATGCGAGTTGCTCCATGGTTCGGAATCCATGCAAAACTCTAGGTCCCCTTCCCCTACTAGGTGGTAGGGTTTCAGCCCGCCCGGGTTAGAGGAATCTTCCGAATTTTTGTTTTTTTTTTAAGTATACTCCCCAATAACTCGAAGACGCCTGGACCGATTTGGAAAATTCTTTTTTTTTTGTTTGGAAAGGGTATAGGTCCCATATTTGCAACGCCGCGCCGCCCCTACACAGACGAATTTCGGTTGTTGCTCCCGTCTCTCAACGCTCGCCTAAATTGGCGTTTACGGCAAACCGATCCAATGGCGTCTTCCGTAAAAACGTCAAACTCCATACAAGTTTTTACTAGATATTCTGTGGTTTTTTTTTATTTCTTCAAGCTGTCAAAGTCAAACTCGAACTTCCAATTTGTATGAAACGCTGAGTAAGCTGTCAAATCAAACTCGGACTCGCAAATGTTAGTTCGCCGCGCGCTCTTCAATTTCTCCATACATTTCAAAACGCCCGTCGATTGGTTTGCCGTAAAGGCGAATTTAGGTGACAACTGGGACTACTGGCTCAAAGTGAAGTGCGCCCAAGCAGCCGAGTGAACGTCGAATGTGTGCCGCCGCGTCCTCGTGCCGCCTCCGCCCCGCCCCGCCCCGCCCCACCGCTTGCACACAATGCGTGTCGCAACAGCGCGCAACGCTGGCAACACAGCAACGCAGCACAATCGCGCGTCGTCGGCGAGGGTGGCCTTCGGGACTTGCACGGTATCCGAAGTCGGACGGAGACCACTAGCAGGGGGCAGGCAGAAAGCACCAAACCAAAGGTCAATCCTAGGGGAAGATGTAAGAGCATTATGGTAGAGAGGGAACGAAGAGATTTTGGCTCAAGCGGGCGATGGTTTACAGGCCGACGGTGGCGCCCGAAAACGGCACCGATGCGTCGTAAAGAGCCCTACCCTAGAATGGATTCAGAGTGGTCAGTCTGAGTTCTCACCTAAATTTGCGTTTACGGCAAACCGATCGACTGGCGTTTTCCGTAAAAACGTTAAAGTCAAACTCGGACTTCCGATTTGTATGAAAACAGAGAGTGGACGTAAACGGCAACGTCGACGTACTTACGGCAACGTGGAGTAAGCTGTCAAATCAAACTCGGACTCGCAAATGTTAGTTCGCTTAGAGCCCACTGCGCGCGCTCTTCAATTTCTCCATACATTTGAAAAAACGCCAGTCGATCGGTTTGCCGTAACGCGAACTTAGGTGACAACTGGGACTTCGGGTACAGATCTAAAGGGATAGGGCGTCTTACGACTCTCGACGCTTCTGGTACAGGTGGAAATTAGCGACACTTCACCTTTGCACACAAATCGACACACGAGCCTACTTTTGCTGGCGGAAGGCCACAACCAATTTCCGAATCTTCAGATTGTATTGTGTCATATCTCTTAAACTTCTGATCCCAGACCCATCCTGCTGATACTGAAATTAAATTGAATTAAAAAAATCAATTGCCGCTTCTGCAAAAAACAATGAGGTCGATCAAAACTGCGGGCGCCGCAGTCGACTAGAAGCACAACACTTCAAGGTGACAGTCGCGCAGTACATCCTCCTGTCAGCACATCGCATCGACGTTACGCGGGCGCATCCAATTTGCATACGAGTGCCCGCGCGACCAAGCTACACGAGGCTCCGGCAGAGGCGACCTTGCTCCGGACGGCCTCTCACATTCACTTCCGCGAACGCCTTCCGCTTCGGAACGCCATCTCTCCGCCGCCGCCGCGCTTCCGCGCAACCACAGAAATTGGCCCAACAATAACACCGGTGGAACAGTACACGGGGCAGGGCAGTAGGTGAACTTAAATAATTTTGGTATTGGTCAATATTCATCGAGTTTTCGCGGCACGACACACCTTTACACAACAATACAGATTAGGTACACTTTACCGGTTGGGGAAATAGACCGATCAACAAGTGGCATCCCCAAGACCTCTGGCAACATCATGGCGGAAGAGCGCCACCGACGAGAGCTCAGTACGCAACCTACGCGCTCGGGGCGGACATTGACTTGAGCTCAGAAAGGATGCTTCTAAGAATCCGCCGGCATCCTCCTTGCGGTCAAGTTTCTTACACCTCCAGCGGGCTAGCCCCTAAAACCACAATCGGTGCGTCCGATTGCGAGTGCGAAGTGTAGCGGGACCCTAAGCAGACGACGACTGCGCCGGCGCAACACGACGCCTTGAGACAACCACCGGAGAGCGGAATCAGCACCACACCCACCAAGCCGGCTGCCAGAAGGTAGCCGCACACAAGTGCAGAGGAGTGGAGCATCGAACAGGTAACGACCAACACTATACCACACTCCCCACATCCTCTAGTGTGCATCACTGGATCAGGTTCGATCAAATCTTAGCTATACACCTGACTAAAACGTTACTACACAAAGATACTGCGGGAGTCCATTTAGATTTCGAAACTTACCATCTACAGTGGAGAATACTCATTCAAACTGTCGGCGGCATGGAATCCCGTTCTTGCACCTCTTCGACAAAACAGGTCCAATCGACCACTCTATCAACTGCAGGAGAACATATTGAGCGCATATCAAGGGAAATTCCGAAGCTGAAAAACGTTTGCAGACTACCCAGACAACATTGCAAACTTCGCAGCCGCTTCAGGCGTAAGTCTTTTCTGCCCTCCTTATTCAAATGGCGGTGACTACATATGAGGCACATATGTAGTTACCGCCCTTTTAGTAATGAGGGCAATTTTGCTATATCTACATGCTACTCATACATCTAGTCACACACGCTCCACGATTAGGGGTGCTACGTGTCTGACATCAAACAATCTCATGTGCTGTGAATAATCGACTACGTAGTCGTGAATACTGGGTCAGACAGATGCCCTTTGAGGCCCAGCTTACCGTCTTCTATGTTGGTCGCCAAGATATCCAGTTAAATTACCTGAAACCAAAATAAAATTTCAATAAAAAAAAGTTTGAAAAGACCTACCTACCTATTAGACCTACCTAATTGAGTGCTGTAACTGTGTTTTTCTCTAAAAAATTATCAAACACTGTTTGGAGTGGACGTTGAGAAAAAATCTAGCGAGGTTTCTTGACAGTTTTTCATCGCTGTGTTTTGTGAACTTGCAAATAATAGAATATGACAAATCCGAGTACAGTGTACTGCCTATGGATGATAAATAAACAATAAAATATTTCCTTTGATGGTGAGCACGCGCCGGTCCGAAGTCGGCAAATATGACCGCGAAATACAACTATAGTAAGCAAGTATTATACAATACAGTACGTCAACACAGTCTAGGAACCGTTAGCCTACGGAAGACAACGGTGGTCGTGTCGTAGTCGGGGGCGCGTGTCAAGGTCACATCATAAAGGATGTTGAATGCAACGAAAAGATTGAAATGATTATCTAAAAAAAAATATAAAAACAAAAATCATTACTATTTTGGCTGCTTACCGGGCATATGAAAAAGAGGAAAGCGGTCAATTTATTTTGCATTTCGGATTAAATTCGGCAAGCAACCAATCCTCAAGCTGATGTATGAGTGTTGCCATGGACGCTGAGACACACAAGCAACTCTTTCCAGGGGCATTAATTCGAGACTCGTATACTATAACCAAGATTAGTCGCCTATCGCAACTTCACTCTCGAAGTTACCTCACTGCTATGCCGTGTGTACTGTGCCGCGCCGCGCCGCTGGAGACGCTAATCCATCACTAATCCAAGTCTCGTTTTAGCAGTCGCAGTTGTGTTTACTTGTATTGGTAGGCAATTTATCTATCATTTAAATTAAGCAATATTTCCCGGATGTATGCACGCGAATAGCACAACATAGTAACAATTCTAATATTAGAAACTCTATGAATTCAAGGTCATATCTATTTACTAAATAGTAAAAAAAAATTAAAGCAACCTGACATGGACTCTATTTAGTGCAACGAAAATTTGATGTTGCTCGTCACGAGTTCGGAAGCGAATTACAAAACTACAGTTAGACGTTTTACACTAACTCGTGGCTACGCTGCTGCCGCTATAAGAATTACTTTCGATCGCCACTCTCGTCCTTCCGTGCACGCTGGACCGGGCGGACCAGAACTTATCACCACCTGATTGGTGAAATGTTTTTATGGTGGCCCTTCCCGGCGGGACTAACTCATTCGCAGGAACGGTACAAAACCGTGCTATTGCGCTCTGGGACTTTCTCTGTTTCAAAGAAAGACAGGCTGAGTGATAAGGAGGATGCAACATGTCCACAAAGTAGACAATGCGCATAGTGTTTGATTTGGTAAGATTTACGAAAATTGTAATTACAAAACGACTTATAGCTATGTATGCTATACAATCCGTACCACGTAGAATGCTCTTCGGAACTGCAGACGCTATCCCTACATACCCTTTCCGCCATCACTCAAGGCGGAACAGACGGCGACTGCACACATTCACGCTGCACGTGCCGCCTTTAAGAACCAACCGATCCTGTAGATTATTTATCTATAGGTTCAGTAAGCTGTGAAACACTGGTATTTCTTTGAGAGTACACACTGGGGTCCTTAGAATGTCATGTGAAACAGCACCTGGCTGGCCGGAATCGTTTTACCAGGCCCGAACAATTTCTGAAGTGGCGTCGATGGGCGCCTCTTAGGTGAGGGCCTGGCGTGCGCCACATGGCGCGCTTTAATTTAAAAAATGTATGATACTTAGATATACACGCCTACCACTTCCACTGACTGTAAAAACATCTGAAACTATGGTCGCAGATTCCATCTAGGTTTTAGGTCCTAAAAAACTTGGGTCAAACTAGAGTAGTTTGATAGGGCAGACGGCACATGCGCAAGCAATCACATCGGCACACATGATTTCCGTTTCACCAGCAAACACGTTGGTCCGCACTTGTCACACTCGTACGTCACACTGCGATATTTTATTACGGAACTAGATCCGAGTCATACGCGATCACACGCCACGTTAGCTGCGACATATTTTGGAACTGGATCCGAGTCACACGCTACACAAGCTGCAACGATTTTTCGGAACTGGATTTGAGTCACGCGCTAAACACGCCACATGACCAGCAAGATATTTTGAAACTGAATCTGAGTCACACGCGATCACACGCCACGTGACCTGCGAGATATTTCGGTACTGGATTCGAGTCACGCGTTATATACACTACGCATGACATGCGAGAAGATATTGCTAAACTGGATCCGTGTCACACGCGATCACACGCCACGTAACCCACGAGATATTTCGGAACTAGATCCGAGTCAGACGCGATCACATGCCTCTTGACCTGCGATTTGATATTTCAGAACTGGATCCGAGTCCGACGCGATCACACGCCTCGTGCCCTGAGATATTATATTTCAGTACTGGATCCGAATCAGACACGATCACATGCCTTGGGACTTGGGATATGACATTTCGAAACTGGATCCGAGTCCCACGCGATCACACGCCTCGTGACCTGGGACATGACATTTCGGAACTGGATCCGAGTCAGACGCGATCACACGCCATGTTTTACGAGATATTACGGAACTAGATCCGAGTGAGACGCGATCACATGCCTCTTGACCTGCGATTTGATATTTCAGAACTAGATCCGAGTCCGACGCGATCACACGCCTCGTGACCTGGGACATGACATTTCGGAACTGGATCCGAGTCAGACGCGATCACCCGCCTCGTGACCTGGGATATGACATTTCGGAACTGGATCAGTGGCACACGCGATCACACGCCACGTAACCTACGAGATATTTCGGAACTAGATAGGAGTCAGACGCGATCAGACGCCTTATGACCTGCGATTTGATATTTCAGAACTAGATCCGAGTCCGATGCGATCACACGCCTCGTGGCCTGGGATATGATATTTCAGAACTGTATCCGAGCCAGACGCGATCACATGCCTCGTGACCTGGGATATGATATTTCGGAACTGGATCCTAGTCACACGCCATCACACGCCGCGTGACGCCACCCGGCGGCCTCGAGCTATCGGCTTTTTGCAATGCGCGGGCGCCACTTTCACTCCGCGCCGAGATGGCGTGGCCGGTTTTGGTCATATTCGCTTTTAACGTCCCCCTACTGGCAACCGTGGTTTCACTATTGCACCGTTTCATATCCGTGCATATATTTTGCCACGCCGCCACACTAAAGGGGTAGGCAGAGACTATGTTGCGCCTTAACAAAGGTGCCCGCTGGCCTCGTGTGTCTCATCAAAGATCGCGGGTTTGAATATACCCTCGGCAATCAATTCAGCTCGGATGTTCGCCTTCAGCTGCTCAATGGTTCTGGATTTTGTTCTTTTAAATAGCCCCAGAGAAAATAATCCGGCGCTGTTAAATTCGGGGAACGAGCGGACCAGTGAATTGTTGAGTTGAGTGGTTTGCCGAAAGTCTGTTAGATATCGCTGAATTTTTTTTTTATGCGATCTGACATGGATGGCTAATACCACACAACTACCGTTATGATATTAGCCCAATACACCACATTCCCGAAGGAATTTGGTGCCATGCCAGGACCTTCCCTTTATTAGCACGGCTACATTGAACTGGATGGAAAACACGGACAATTTTTATTGCCGCTTCGACCATCCAGGGGTGTCAAAACACAACTTAATAATTAATAAAACTAAACTAATAAGAATATTAAATATTTCGTTATATTTCGTACCACGCGGGTACGGAATAAAAAACTCCTCATTTATCACTCACTTGTCTGGATAAACCCGTGATCAAATGTACTATGGTAGAAGGCCTGTTCAATAATATCATTACATAACCACTGCGAAAGGACGGGAAGAAGCCATTCTAATCCGCACTTCCGTCTCACAGTGTCCATCGCTGTTTCCACAGAATTGAAAAAGGCTAGAAGTGCCTATCGCGCTTGCGGCCGTCTCATAGACTGAGATGAGAGAACCAACTAAAAATAGTAATATTACTAAGATTTGAGGCATACTTAAAAATGATTTTAACTTTTAATTATACTTTTCTGATTCATATGTTTATCACGAATGTTTAATGTATTTATGATTTATGTATTTTGTTTAATTATTTTTTTTAAAATGATTTGGAAGGTAAAATTTTATAGTATACTTGAGCTTTAACAGTGTATTTTTCTTAGTTTTGTATATTTTTTCTTTTGCATATTTCATTATTTTACATATTAATTTCTGGTAATTGTCCACAACTAAAATCCACCCATTTATTTTCTGGTAAATTGCCTGGAAAATTTTTATGGACGCAATGTCACTTCTGACACTAATTACATAGTATTACTTTCGGTTCATTTTAGTTCCAGTTGCGATGCGACTATATTATCATCAGCCATAATCGTGCTTCTGTGCTATGTTACTTATTTGTCTTGCAGTTTACACGAATGAACTATTACTAACTTAGATTAACTTAGATTAACCCCTGTTTTCACCACCTCCGGTTACCTGAAATCCGATAAGTAACTTTCGGTTACATTGCATATTTACATGTTGCAACCGAAGGGTCACTTTGGGATTTTTTTAGCTGGAGGTGGTGGCATAAGTCGCCTAGCAGGCGTGTGACCGCTGGAACTCAATTTGTATTCGTATGCAGTTCGAATATACATTTGCGACAAGCGCGCGCTCGTGAAGCGATGGTACAGTCATTTCTTACACATTCTCAAGTCTGTGGTTGTAACTAATTGAAGCCTCCAGCGGCAAATAAACGCTGGCAATCTAGTCACGAACATGCTGACCTACGCCGAGCATGGGATTATTTCCACGTTAATGACTATTGGGTAACTGAAATGTTACGACGACACGATATCGGAAGAGGGGTTTATAATCGATGGACACTGATTCAGTGAAAAACAATATTTCTGCCAGTGATATGTAAAAGGTAAGGATATGCCCTTTCATACAATTCTGTCGCCTGTTGCGGTACTCCGATATTCCGTCTTTCTTTCCGTTTTAAGTAATTCTTGCACGGTTTTACCACACAATTGGGCATTTTGGGGCCCACTATTAGCCAGAGGCGACGCACAGGCGTATGACGACAGAATGCGGCTGTCTGGCCACAAAGTGGTGTCCTTGCGACGCATAGAAGACCACTTTTGTTGCTCCATTTATGTTGCATAGAAGGGCCTGTCCTTACGTAGTAATATTTAAGTCAATGATTTCTGCAATAAATAGGTTCTTTAACTAACTGGACATTAACATGTTGATGGCTAATACCACACCTACTGTCAACGCCGCATCCCCAATCGAGTTAGGTACCATGATAGGCTTTTCCCTATATGAGCACTAGATTGAACTGCCACTTTATTCAATACGATAGTACCAATCCTGGCCTAACCTAACCTAAAACTAATACCAACTATTACGACTGCCTAGTACGGGAAAGGGGACTTGCAGATTTAATGGACTCAGAACCATGGCACAGCTCGCATTCATGACGAAATGCACAACTCGAAAAGAGAATTAAAGTGCAAGTCCGAAAGTGAAAGTGGGGCGACGATTGAATCCATGACCTCTCGCTTGAGAAGCAAAGCCCACGCAGTTCGAGCGTTCACTTTAGTGGGGTTTCTTAGTTAAAATAATATTGTAATTAATAATAACATTCCAAATTCTTGAAATGTATATATTGACAGCATTGTGCAAAAGTAATGTTGAACTCCGAACAACCAAGTAACCACCGAGCTGCCAGCAACGCAGGTTTTAGACAATTGCAACCTACCAAAATTATTTCGAGTCCACGGATAAATTAACGATACTGAAATCATTTTTGAATTATTTTAATTTAAGAGTCATTTCGTACCAGCTTGTTTAGAAGTAACCACCCCCGAGCCCTCGTAAGCACCAAGTAGGTAACCAGCGGTGCCTTATCTAACGAACCGCAAAATCGGCACAAGTCAACCGATTAAATACCATTTGCACGCCCCGCACATCGCCCGCGACAAGCGGCCGGAGCGGCCGCGGCCGCTGCGCGTCCAATCGCGTCACGACGAAGCTCAGCGATCCGTCACAGACTCGGGCATTCGTCAGCCGCGTCTGACAAGTTCATTGTCTATGCCGCTCTCGGCCAGCACTGGAGACCCGACGTGGATAATCTGCACGACACGTCCGGTTGGCTAGCCTTGGTTGCTACGGCTGCGTTGAGTGAGATGCCCCGAAATGCCGATATTGATGATTGTATTAGCACTTTAATCAACTACACTTTTTCTTTTTTATAAATAACGCTACCTTCAAAATGTATACTTTTTCTTGTTTTAGTGAGGGATAGTTTTGAAGACAGATCTTTATACTTGTTACCAATTATTTCTTTGTAACCATGTTTTATTGTCTGCCTTTGTGTTTCCTCCAATAATAAATAAATAACGCCAACTGAAAAAAAAAGTACTAGCTCAAGACAAAAGTCCTCTGACTAGTGGTCGTGAGAACTATCACTTGTCTATAACATGACTGAACTGCCTTTACCAGTAGAGTCTAGCATCTTGAAATTCTCGAGTCAAAGAAAAGTTTAAAATCGCATGTGAACAAAAAACACGACGTTTCAGCAGTCAAATGCAAGTTTGGATGATGCCATTCAATACATTAGAACAATTTTAAGAACATTTGTCACATAATAAAACATTAGTCCACCGATAAATCGCACAATAACATACTTTCAACGAATTCGATGCAAATAGTCATCGAATTGTAGAATTAATGAAACAAGAAAATATGACGTAATAAAGAATTAAGGGCCTGGTACTAGCCAAATCGCAAAGTTAGACGAGGCACCCCAAGTTAACTAACTAAGTCTGACGATTATAAGTGTCATTCTTACAATATATGATTCCTTGTCTAGGAATTGAATTATTTTCGTTAATGTATGTTTCCTTTTTCTATACAAAATACATTGCGGAAATGGTGTCCATTTCCGAACTTTTTTGACTAAATGTAGAAATCTAAAAGCAAATGGAATTTTTTGTTTATGCATATATGCTGTTTTTGCTTATATCTAGAGATCGAATTACTTTCAGATTTCTAATGAGAAAAATCAACTTTTTTATTTTTATTATTATTTAAATAAATGATGCAATAAAAAAATATTAACAATCCATTATCAGTCTGGAGTTCTATTTGGATTTGCTGAAGCGTTTCACTACATATTATTACATTTGCTATAAAGTGCATTTGTATGGCGCGAGTAGTTGACTAGTCCTAGCGCCTTAATCAGACGAACAAGATTGCGTCAGGGTGATGAATTAAGTACGACAATGAATCCGTGTTGGTAAGATGTGTAACGATGTTCCCTTGCAGTGCAGACCGGAAATAACTGTTGTGTTACCTGAAAGGCGACAAACACCGTGATCGTGATGACGCCAGCAGGTAAGGTAGGTATAGAATGAGAATATTACAAGGTGAGAAGCGATAGTTAGCTTTGTTTGAATAGATACGGAAACAGACGCAAACAGCCAAGACTTAACAATCGAGGACCGCAGACGTAGACACAAATGATGGACAAGAACCATTAAGAATGTGCTCAGTGCGCTAGACAATCGACCATCTTGCCACACAACGAGTCTTGCATTGAGGGATCTCGAATTAAAAAGCAATTAAAACGCAGGTCAGGTTATGGACACTAGTTTTCACGCTAGACTCCAGATCATGCCGTCTTCATTGACAGTAGAAAAAAGGCCTACCAACAGAAATTGGAATATTTAGCATTATTACGTGTGAATGTTAGTAGCACCGGTGGGCCCGAATTACAGCCAAAAATTACATACCATCAATATGTTTTGCTTTTTAACTTACATGCTGTGTGTGTCGTATGTTTGCTATATTGTTGTTGTTTTTGTGTTTCGGGCTTGTTTCCGCACTTAGACAGCAATTCATCCATTGTACATGTCAAGAAGCTCTACCAGCTGTCACATCAGCCACCCAAGCTCTTCCACGAAGCGCAGCAGTCTTTTTGGACTTCTCCACACTTCCTAGGCAGTTCCAGTGGTTTCTGGAGTCGTATGTTAGCCACCCCTGGACAATCCAAGATAACGCGAGCGGTTGTCTCTTCCTCCCTCTGTAGAGCTTGCACGGGCAAGCTCTACAGAGGGAGCTGTCGGTGAAATCTAGAGTGAATAAATGCTTATTTAGTGGACAGTACCCCCGCTAGAAGGTCAATCGCAGTACGTAACTTACTCCTGCTTAGTTGGAGAGAGGCGCGGCTCCAACTCTAGAACAGCCATTCTCGACTGCCTAGCATAAGCGTTTTACAATTCGAAGACAGTGTGGGAGTGAGAAGTTACTTTAGGCTTCATATGACGCTAACATCCAATATTTTGGGTTTATGTTATTTCAGCGTCGGTTAAGAATAAACACCGGTAGAAAAACCTAAATATGAAAGTTTAAACTATTATCTAGTGTATGACTGTAAAAAGGTTTTAATGAGTTGCGTATATTCTTTAAAAAAATTTATTTGTAAACACCTATTTACTTGTTTTTTACTGGGTTTTCAAGCCGGCGCTTGGAAACTATAAATGGTTTAGACAATTTTCTTTTTTGTGGGATAAGATCACATATTTATCTAGTGAATAACCGTGAAACATATATTAATTCACTTTAAAAGTAGACTTTACAGGCCAAGAACCTAAATTTCGCTTTGTCGCGCGCGATTTTACGCAAACTCAATGCTCCCGGAGATCGCCATTATCGTTGGTTTGCTGAACGCTGGAGTCAGTTGGAGCCTTAAGCACCACTACCGCAACTTACAGAGAGATGGATTTTTTTTTCAAATCGCTATAAGCACACAGTGCACACGACTTATTAAATGTGAAATGCATTCTCAAGTTCTTCTCAAAAAAATCATTTGTTGAAGACATGGGGATCGGTGCTTTTGTAGATTGTGATTTGAACGGGTATTTATGATACATATATCGGATAAATGTACGTTTGCTGACACATAAAAGTTGACTCACTGATTATTGGTCGATAATATTTTCATCTTTTCCTCATTATGTTAAAGTTGAAACCACACTTCAGGTCATTATTTTCAGGTAATGTAAATACATGGCGATTAAGGTGGCCCAACTCGCTAAACTCCCCATACAAACGGGGAAAGAAGATCACGCCCATATTTCTTATCAGAGAACCCAAATTTTGCTCAAAAGAGCTTTATTTAATCGAACTAGATGTCTGATGACCGTTGGCATTGCAAAATTGTGTTTGGTTTCTAAGATATGAGGTCCGAAAGTTCGAATTTTTCGCGCGTGTTATACAATTACTTTGGTAGTTTATTACGTAATGATAAAGTAAGAAAATCTTAAAAAGATTAGTCATCAGACATAGCTTATTTAATCAAGATTTATAATCTATTTGGTTTTTGTTAGATTTTTGACTACAGCGGTCGTTCTTTTTGCTATAAGTCGTTTTGAAATCAAAATTTTCGTAAATCTTACCAAATCATTCACTAAGCACATTGTCTTTTTTGTGGACATGTTGCATCTTCCTCATCACGGAGCCTGTCTTTTTCTTTGAAACAAAGAAGGTCCCAGAGCGCAACAGCACGGTTGTGTACAGTGCCCGCGAATGAGTTAGTCCCGCCGGGTTGGGCCACCTTAAGAGATGTTTATGTATGTAAGAAATTTCGGAAAATTTTGCATTAAACATACGTCAGTTGACTTTGTGTGTCTTTTCTATTCGAATGGACCTCACAGACTTTTTAAAAGCATGCCAAATAAGGTCCTGACATGGCACCAAGTTCCCATATGGTGTGTTAGGCTAAAATCTGACGGTCAGTTTGGTATTAACCATCCATGTCCAGTTACATAAATAAAAAAAGATTACTCGAAGCCAATAAAGATACATGTCTATTTTAACTTAGAATAGGGATGTTTATTCTTATGCCAGGACCAACCCTGACAGATTCAGAACAAAGACAGGTTATACCTAGCCCCCTCAGTGGCCCGGTGGCGCGACACTTCGGCGATCGCTCTCCGAAGTTAAGCAACGCTGGGTCCGTCTGGTCTTGGTTAGGTGACCATTCGACCGTTGAGAGAGGCTGGCCGTGGTTCAGATTCCACGTTAAACTGTAGGTACGCTTCCTTACTTACTAGGTGGTAGGGCTAATCCCGCCCGGGTTGGTACCACCGCATTGGATGAACGATGGTCAAAGCGGCAATGAAAATTGTCTGTGTTTTCCATCCAGTTCAATGTAGCCGTGCAATATAAGGAAGGTCCTGGCATGGCACCTAGTTCCCATGTGGTGTGTTGGGCTAATACCATGACAGAAGGTGTGGTATTAGCCATCCATGTCCAGTCACATAAATCATTTAATGCATCACACGCGTGTGAAAACATCTCACTCAGACAAATATTATCTTGATGTTTCTTCTCACTTGTGACAATTCCCTTCAAAACTCTAGTCAAAACAAATACTAAAACATTGGTAAAGATTGTTTTTTTCTCAGGAATCACATCAGTTAACAAACAGAAGCCTAAGTCCGCTAATAGATTACTCAACTTTCGAGCGTTAGCGTTATGAGATAACTCCGAAATCACACAAAATCGTATCAAATGTTTTGTTATCTCATAACGCTAACGCTCGAAAGTGGAGTTATCTATTAGCAGACTCAGGCTTAAGAAAAAAAACACACACGTTAAACTTATAATACCTCTTCTTTTGAGTCGGGGGTTAATAAAAAATTACATAAAATTAGTGCAATGCACTTTAAAGGATTGGTTTGTTCTAATTGGAGGAATATCGAAATAGATGTGTTATTCATAAGAGGCAACTAAGGGATTAGTAGTGAGTGGTTATGATTCCACTTGAAACCGCACTTCCTAGATCGTAGGGTTAAACAGTTCCGGGTTGGTTCCAACGCATTGAATGAATCCTACTCCAGTGCCGAAAAGAAAAAAACGCAATTTTTTTTTATACTGTCATTTCTAAGATCAAGAAGGTTTTTTCTAGTGTGACTTCGTGGCCAAATCCGAAAGTATTAGAAATAGCGAAAATTACTCCTTTGAGTGTTTTAATTGGTATCAAAATCGGCTTGATGACTCCTTTGAATATTTTTCGTTATTTTCTATAGTGGCAAAAAAATCGAGTGAATGTTGAAAAAAAACCAGTGTCTTGCCGGTTCTTCGCTGTGATTGTTCAACTGGCTAATGATAAATCTGAGTGCAGGGTGCCTATGGATGACTATAAAACAATACTAAGGGTCTTTTCCACCAAGTACTGATAAGCTTAATTAAAGGGCCTTTCTTACCATCTCGCAATTGATAACGGTACAAGATAATCAGCACTTTAATAATAAAGGCCCTTTAAGTGTCAATTAAAATAATTCAGCACTTGGTAAAAACCAGGCTTAATCTTAAGAGCCTACATTTTAAAATTTAGAAGCCCATTATCTTGACTCGTACCATAGTTGGACTTGGATAAGTTCATTTCGTCACGAATGCGAGATGCTCCATGGTTCGGAATCCGTGTAAAACTGTAGGTGGAAAAATGTTTCCTCTACTAGGTGGTAGGGTTTAAGTCCGCCTGGGATGGCACCATCGCATCGAATGAAAAGATGGTCAAAGCGGCAATCAAATATTGTCCGAGTTTTTAATCCAGTTCAATGTAGCCGTGCTCATAAACTGAAGGTCCTGACATGGCACATTCCGTCATATACTGCCATGTCCAATTATACCCTAATATACTGGAATTCACTGAAAATTCAATTCGTCGTTGTCGCCGGTTGGCGCCTACCCTGCAAGGGATCGTGGAGCGAACACGAGTTCAATTCACAGATGAAACTGATAATTGTATTAGTGTCATCACACTCTAATTAGAAAACCGGCCAAGTGCGAGTCGGACTCGCACACGAAGTGATGATGATTTTTTGTTTTAAATCTTGTACCATCGTACAAGGGACAAACAAAACTAAGGCGATCGTGTGGAAACGTTGAACGCGAGTAGCTGTCATAATGTGAGTAAGAAAGTGTAAGTATTCACCGGTGAGTTGCAGGTGACCGTGAAACACCGGGAATATGAATTTCAAGATTACCTCCCCCACACCCCCGTATCTACCGCTGGAACTGGTCCTGCGGGCGCGGATTGGGCTGCCCAGGCGCCCAGTGTGGAAACTTTGAACGCGAGTAGCTGTCATAATGTGAGTGAGAAAGTGTAAGTATTCACCGGTGAGTTGCAGGTGACCGTGAAACACCGGGAATGTGAATTTCAAGATTACCTCCCCCACACCCCCGTATCTACCGCTGGAACGGGTCCTGCGGGCGCGGATTGGGCTGCCCAGGCGCCCAGTGTGGAAACTTTGAACGCGAGTAGCTGTCATAATGTGAGTGAGAAAGTGTAAGTATTCACCGGTGAGTTGCAGGTGACCGTGAACCACCGGGAATGTGAATTTCAAGATTACCTCCCCCACACCCCCGTATCTACCGCTGGAACGGGTCCAGCGGGCGCGGATTGGGCTGCCCAGGCGCCCAGTGTGGAAACTTTGAACGCGAGTAGCTGTCATAATGTGAGTGAGAAAGTGTAAGTATTCACCGGTGAGTTGCAGGTGACCGTGAAACACCGGGAATGTGAATTTCAAGATTACCTCCCCCACACCCCCGTATCTACAGCTGGAACGGGTCCTGCGGGCGCGGATTGGGCTGCCCAAGCGCCCAGTGTGGAAACTTTGAACGCGAGTAGCTGTCATAATGTCACCAGATTCCCAGTAGTCAAGATTTCCTTGGGATTTCTAGATTCCTAAAGATTTCCAAAGACTACCAAAGATTCTTAGAGATTCCTAAAGATTTCCAAAGATTCCTGGAGATTCCTAAAGATTTCCAAAGACTACCAAAGATTCTTAGAGATTCCTAAAGATTTCCAAAGATTCCTGGAGATTCCTAAAGATTTCCAAAGACTACCAAAGATTCTTGGAGATTTCAAATATACTGGGATTTCGTAAGATTTCTGAGGACTACCAAAGATTCCTAGAGACTACCAAAGATTACCTGGATTTTTAAGGACTACCAACACATTTTTGGTACATTCCAATGATTTCGGGATTTCTAAAGATTCTTAGTGACCACCAACGATTCATAGAGACTTATAATTGCGCGTTGCGCGCAGCACGTGTCCGTGACGTCATCGCAGACAGGCGGGCGGCGCGGCCGGCGGCGGGGGTCGGCACGGGCGCGGCGTCCGCGCGAGGCGGCAACAGCGCGGGCACGGGCGGCGGGGGCGAGCGGCGCCCGCAGGAGACGGCAACGGCGCGGCGGGCGGGGAGCCCCCGCGCCGTGGCCGTGCGATATTCGTTTTGGACATATTTACCCAGGCGGAATCCGGTTAAATTAGATCCCATATTATCTCAGCGATCTTTAGATCAGCGCTGATTTTTTCTTTCCCTGAGGCATTATACAATACCATTTTTGAATCCACAGTACATATTTCACATACTAAATTTCAAGATGAGGTACTCCGCTCTTTCGAAATCTCTTAGAATCTCAGCCATCATTAGGTCAGGGTTGATTTTTTTTTTGCCTGGGTCATTATAAAAGGCTATATTTGAAACCTTAGCAAATATTTCACGTAGAAAACTTCGCGATTAGGTAGGTACTCTTCTTTTTCGAAATCCCTTGCAGTCGTATTCACTGTGAACCTGTAAAAACTTGGTACGAGATTAGCACCGGACTAACCATACAAAAACCGGTTTACTTCGACCTTAATACGCGTAGTAAAGTTAGTCCGCCCCGAGCTCGGTTCACAACATACCTACAATCATCTAATTATTTAATCAAAATACATACAATAAACACAGTCAACAAACCGGCCAAGTGGGAGTCGGACTCGCACACAAAGGGTTCCGTACCATCGTAAATGATTTAACACCAAAAAATCATATTATTTGTATTTTTTTATTATCTTTAAATTTTACTTATTTGTTGTTATAGCGGCAAATTAAATACTCACTCTGTGAAAATTTCAGCTACGTACTTATTACGGTTCATGAGTAACAGCTTTGTGACAGACGGACGGACGGACGGACAGCTGAGGCTTAGTAATAGGGTTCCGTTTTCACCCTTTCGGTACGGAACCCTAAAAAGTAGTATACGCATGATAACCTTCTATTCGCTTAGTACGCGTATTAAGGTCGGACTAAACCGGTTTTTGTTTGGTTAATCCGGTGCTTATCCCGTACTAAATTTTGACAGGTTTACTCTGAATACGGCTGAATATGTTTTGGAATTGTGTCGTCGGGCACACGCGGGGTGCGCGCTGCGCACACTCGTGCGCACACGTGTGCGTGATTTCTTCGCAAACTGGCGGCCGCGCCCACGGCCGCGCTATCATTGTTAGATTAGATCCCGTATTATCTCAGCGATCATTAGGTCAGCCCTGTTTTTTTTTGCCTGATGCATTATGCAATACCATTTTTGAAGCCATAATACATATTTGACATACTCAACTTCACGATGAGGTACTCCGATCTTTCGAAATCCCTTAGTATCTCAGCCATCATTAGGTCAAAGTTGATTATTTCTTTGCCTGGGCCGTTATAAAAGTCTATATTTAAAAACCTAGTAAATATTTCACGTACTCGAGATAAGGTACTCTTATTTTAAAAACCTTTACAGTCTTATTCAGAACTAACCTGTCAAAACTTACGTACTGTACTAGAATTGCACCGGACTAAGCATACAACCGGTTTAGTCCGACCCCGACAAGATTATCTGAGATTACAAAGACTTTGATCGGATTGCCAATGATTCGCTTAGGATTCCTACACTCCCTGGGAGTACTCGAGACTACCCAAGATTTTCCTATTCCTCGGACTCCCGCCCAGGATTACTCGAGATTTCCATTAATTTGAAAGGATTCCCAATGATTTCCTTGGTATTCTCAGATTCCTTAGGATTACTCGGGATTACATAAGATTTCCAGATTCCTCGGACTCCCATCGGATTCCTCGGACTCCGCCTAAGATTACCCGAGATTTCCATGAATTTGATAGGATTCCCAATGATTTCCTTGGGATTTCCAGATTCTTTAGGATTACTCGGGATTACATAAGATTTCCGAGATTCTCCGGACTCCCACCAGATTCCTCGGACTCCCACCTAAGATTCTTGAGATTCCCAAACGATTGTACACCAGATTCCTTGAGTGAGTGACCCCTCGGTTGCAGGTGACCGTGAAACACCGGGAATGTGAATTTCAAGATTACCTCCCCCACACCCCCGTATCTACCGCTGGAACGGGTCCTGCGGGCGCGGATTGGGCTGCCCAGGCGCCCCATCGGGATTGCAATTTTCTGCCGGCGCCTGTACCGCCGAGCGAATCGGCTCGAGTGCGCGCACGCGCTCCGCAAGGTCGCCGCGCCGCCGCTCCCTCTCTCTCGTATCCGCGTGCGGCCGAGCCGAGCAGCCTTGAATCGGTGGATGTAGGCTTCGCGGGTGTGAGCTACACTCTACGAAACACTCCTTTCAATCGAAGGCTCTCCAAGACTCATATGTAGGCTCACCATAAATATGACACACTTGAGCGGCTCGTAGCCTAGTGGCGCGGGGACTGGCCTAGCGTACCAGAGGCCTGGGTTCAATTCCGACATGCACCACTGTCTTTCTCTTTCCGAGTTCGGTAAGTGCATTTCGTCACAAATGCGAGCTGCTCCATGGTTCGGAATCCATGTAAAACTGTAGGTCTTAGGTAGGATTTAAGCTCGCCCGGGTTGGTACCATCGCATTGGATGAAAAGATGGTCGAAGCGGCAATGAAAAATTGTCCATGTTTTCCATCCAGTTCCATGTAGCTGTGCTCATAAAGGGAAGGTCCTGGCGTGGCACCTTATTCCTTCGGGAATGTGGTGTATTGGGCTAATATCATAACGGTAGTTGTTTGGTATTAGCCATCCATGTCAGGTCGCATAAAAAAAAACACTCTTTTCAATCGAAGGCTCTCAAAGACTCATACGCTTAACATAAATGAAGAACAAAACCGGTATGTAATAGCAAAGGTTAATTTAGTTTTTTTTTTTTTAAAAACAGCCAAAAATATTAATATGAATTAAGTATTTTTATTATACCATAGAAAAAGAGACATGCCGTGCACTCAATTGGATAATAAATATACAGTACACTTACATCAGTAACTTACACACGGTACACTTAAATGACTAAAAAAACCACCAGCTCTAATTTTTCGCCCACGCTTGCTTTTGATTTTATCACTTGAGTGGACTTTTTATAATAATCTTAATTTTGTCATAAGATCAGGACGCTAATGTAAACCGGGACCCGAGACACCGGGATATGGTCCTTAAGGTGGCCCAACCCGGCGGGCCCAACTCAGTCACGGGCACGGTACAAAACCGTGCTGTTGCGCTCTGGGACCTTCTCTGTTTCAAAGAATAAGACAGGCTCCGTGACGAGGAAGATGCAACATATCCACAAAAAAGACAATGTGCATGTATGATTTGGTAAGATTTACGAAAATTTTAATTTCAAAACTACTTATAGCTAAAAGTAAACCACGACCGCTGTAGTCTAAAATCTTACAAAAACCAAACAGATCATAAATTTTGATCAAATAAGCTATGTCTGATGACTAATCTTTTTATACGATGTTCTTACTTTATCAATGCGTAATCCACCTCCAAAGTTATTGTATAAAACGCACGAAAAATTCGAACTTTCGGACCTTATAACTTAGAAACCAAACACAATTTTGCAATGCCAACGGTCATCAGACATCTAGTTCGATCAAATAAAGCTATTTTGAGCAAAATTTTGGATCTCTGACAATAAATATGGGCGTGATCTTCTTTCCCCTTTTGTATGGGGAGATGAGCGGGTTGGGCCACCTTAAGGCGCTAGGACTAGTCAGTACTGGTGCCATACAAATGCACCTTTAAACAAATGTAATAATATATTGTGAAACGTCTCGGCAAGTCCAAATAGAACTCCAGACTGATAATATATTATATTGTTAATATTTTTTGATTCAATAATTTATTTAAATAATAATAATAATAAAAAAGTCGATTTTTCACATTAACAATCTGAAAGTAATACGTTTTCTAGATATAAGTAAAAACAGCATATATGCATAAACAAATAATTTCATTTGCTTTTAGATTTCTACATTTAGTCAAAAAAGTTTGGAAATGGACACCGTTTCCGCAATGTATTTTTTATAAAAAAAGGAAACATACATTTACGAAAATAGGTTGATCCCTAGACAAGGAATCATATATTGTAAGAATGACACTTCTAATCTTAAAACTTAGTTAGTTAACTTGGGGTGCCCCGTCTTTTGCGATTTGGCTAGTACCAGGGCCTTAACCGGGACTGTCCCGTTTAAACCGGGACCAGTGTTTTACCTGTGCTTTTCTCCTATCAATGGTAATTACCTATGCTGTTACTTTTACAAAGAAATAAAATCATTTAAGTTGCACAAATAGATACCAATAATTCGTATAATAATTAGCACACACACTTTAGTTTAGATTTTGTAAATTTAGAGTAAATGGCCATTGAAAAAAAATCAGTGAAGTTGTTTGCCAGTTCTTCACTGTTTTGTTGAACTGGCAAATGATAAAATATGACAAATCCGACTGCCTATGGATGATGAATCAATACAGCAATACATAGTATAAAACAAAGTCGCTTTCTGTCCCTATATCCCTATATCCCTATGTATGCCTAAATCTTTAAAACTACGCAACGGATTTTGATGCGGTTTTTTTTAATAGATAGAGTGATCGATGAGGAAGGTTTATATGTATAATAACATCCATTAAATAGCGGAGAAATACAGTTATTTTTGAGGTTTCCAATGTGATGTCGTAAAAAATTACATTTTTTCCGCTTACCTACCTTGCAAACGCAGGCTGAACCCTACGAGATTTATCAAAATAATGTACTAGGTACGTATTGTACACATTGAAAAGGTCTACAGAAAACTCCGCGATGGTATGTGTCTATCTCTTATGGATATCCCACAATAATTTTTTTTTGTCATTTACTTTTTACAACAAATAATGGCTAATTTTCGAAGCGATTTTAACCAACACAGCATTAATCCTTATCCAATTAAATCTATTATCTGATCTAATATACATCTATATGGCCATTTACAGCATGTGATTTAAATGAATATTTTCGAAGATATTACAGATTTAAAAATTGCGGGACGTAGTGTTTGCGGCGGTACCGGCCAGCCGAGGCAGCGGGAGCGTGCCTATAAATAGTGCATCGGAGGCCGCGGTTCTCCCTATAGCACTTTGAATTTATTATTTCTCTAATATCTAATAATCATGTAATAATAGTATCTAATAATCATCTAATAATAATATCTAAGTTTTTTTTTTCAAATATTTAAGACAAGCTATATAAGATACTAGCTGCGGTACCCGGCTCCGCTCGGGTTAGTGTCGGCTAAATTATCTCATGGATAAAAAGTAGCCCACATGACTGGTCCAAAATAGGGTCAAACTGGTCCAGGACAATGTATCCATGTACCGAATTTAATCAAGATCGTTCGAGCCGAAATAGCATGATTTAATGAGAAACATCCAATAATTCCCATTTAGAGCTTCGTTGACATTTGGTGGCTATTTAAAAAAAAACATTTGCCGCGAGAACCTTTCTGCACTTTCACTGCTACATTGCTTACCTAGTAAGTAACGTGTAACGTAGGTAAGTTTTGCGTGGACTCCAACCCACAGCCAGCCTCAACATCGAAAACAGTAACCCATCTCGAACCTGACTGCTCCCAGAGATGCTATACATTGATAAAATACGCACATAAATCAGGTAAGTGGTTCGCATGTTATAAGATTTTAAGACTCACTACTTACCCTTCTGGTAATGAAGCGTTATATTATGTAATCTATAAGTTTTTAGTAAAATCAGGCTAGACGTAGATACAATGCACATCTAAATCGAGTAATTGGTTCTCAAGGATTTTATTCTGTTGGTCGCTCCTCCGGCGATTTAGCGTGATGCCAAGTAGTCCTAAAGTTGCAGGAAATACCAAGCCTTACTTCAGCTTTTACAATTCATGGGGTATCCGTTTAGAGATGTTAGGTAAACGCTACTATAAAATGCATAAAAAGCGGAACAGGCCAGTCTAAAGTGCATTTTATTCACGTTTTATGCCCACCGCCGTTTACCCTACATACCTATTCATGTAGAGAATCTGGCTGAGAAGTGAAAGGCAATGAATTAACAGACCAGCTCGCTCGAGTTGGGTCGAAAACAGCTCCGCTTACCTTCCTGTATTGAATGCCGAGCTACAGATCCAGTGTGGGAGCGTGCACAAACCACGGTGCCAGGCCAAGAGGGCGAGGGGTTATGGGAAGAGACTACGCTGGGTTGGGTGCAGAGGTGAGTCGGAGTCCAAGATACCTTATATGCAACAGCAAAATAATATGAATATTTCCGACTTCCTGCTTTCTCATATATAATATCAAAACCAAACAAAGCAATGAGAACAGCCAAAAAATAACTACGAATGAATGAATAAATGGTCAAAGCGGCAATACAAATTTGTCAGTGTTTTCCATCCAGTTCACAGTGCACATAAAGAGAATGTCCCGGCACGTCTCCTAATTCCTTTGGAATTTAAGTGTGTTGGGCTATTGTAATGTTTGTTGTTTATTCATCATCCACAGGCAGCACACTGCACTCAGATTTGTCATATTTTATCATTAGCCAGTTCAGCATTCACGGCGAAGAAGAACTGGCAAGAAACTTCGCTGAATTTTTTCCACGTCCACTTAGCCCCGGTTGCACGAAGAAACGGCTGAGTTAATCAATGTTCAAACACGTCACTTTTAGTGAACCGCATAGAGTTCCTTCCATACTGTCCACACAAAGTGACGTGTTTAATCATACTTTGACGCTGATTTTGATTTTTTGTTCTTTCGTGCACTCAGCCCTTAGTCTAAGTTTACAAATTTGTTTGCCAACGCTTACAGAAATATGGGTTATTGCTACCCGTTTGTGTGAATACATTATTTAAATTCCTTGTAACATAAATAGCAAGTATCTATCGTTAATGATAAAAGAAAAACCGGCCAAGTGCGAGTCGGACTCGAACACGAAGGTTTCCGTACCATCGTACAAGATTTAACACAAAAAAATCAGGTTTTTTGTATGAAACCCCCTTTAATTTTCATATTTTTTTAATTTACCTATTTGTTGTTATAGCGGCAAAATAAAATACACACTCTGTGAAAATTTCAGCTGCCTACCTATTACGGTTCATGAGATACAGCCCTGTGACAGACGGACAGACGGACGGACGGACAGCGGAGGCTTAGCAATAGGGTTCCGTTTTCACCCTTTGGGTACAGAACCCTAAAAAATCACAGATGAATAGAATAAATTAATATAAATTGACAAAAATCTACCGTTCACGCCGTATGCAACAGTTCATGACAAATATTGGTTTATTTTGCAAAGCCTATGTCCGTCATCTAACATGTTGCCAATTGGAGCAGGCCAGTCCCCACAAACAGCACCCGTTCACGAGCATCACGCTGCGCACAGCCATCGCCTCTCTCAACCATATTTTAGGGGAAGAGGTGACCCGAACCAAGCGTCACCACAAGCAAGGACCTTGAAGCGATGCTCTACTCCAGTGGCAACAAGAAAAGAAAATTGTGATACATACATACATTGCATGTTTAGTTTTAATACTTTTATTTCTGTCATGAACTATTACAGTTATCTGATCACTAGTAACATAACGAAGAGCTAAACTTATAGTAAGCTTAAATGATTTCTGAAAGATTTATTCCGACAAATGTTTGACGGAGAGGTTGCTTTTTTTTATGTAACTAGACATAAATGGCCGAACTTACCGTCAGATATTAGCATACCCCAGCATGACACACCCCATGGGAACTAGGTGCCAATGCCAGGACCTTCCTTATATTGCTCGGCTACAGTGAACTGGATGGAAAACACGGACAATTTAATTGTCGCTTCGTTCATTTAACGCGATGGTACAAACCCGGGCGGAATTAACCCTACCATCTAGTAAGTAAGGAAGGGGAACTACAAATTTACGTGGAATCCGAACCACGGCCAGCCTCAACGGTTGAAAATGGTCACCCATCCAGAACCTAACCGCGCTCAGAGGTATTAGTTACCCACTGGTATGTCTGCCTTCCCAGATGGCGCGGTCGTAACAATACTTTTTCGTACCAAGCAAGTACGTCGTTTTTTTCAACAAAAGATGATCATATTTGCTGAAAAAAGTGACATACCTGTTTAGTCCAAAAAACTATATTTACTTGAGTCAACCTAGGACTAGCTCTAGCGTATGATGCCAAATACAATTTTGGTGACGTTGGCATATGTTTGAATGTTCAATATTTGCAGTCAATGTCCACAACTCAATGTATAAATACATGTATGCATAATCTTATACACTGTGTTATTAGGAGGCACTGAGTAGAATTCCAAATAATGGGTATGCAGCAGGTGGCGAAATTGGAAGACGCAATTCCAATTTCGCCACCTGTTTGGGACCGGCCTTGCAGTAGGTATATTCATTAAGTATTTCTTTTTACATGACTCTTTCTATGACTAATGTGTCCTTGCTTCACGGTCGATTCTACATACATATCACATTCGTTAAGTAAGGTAATAAAGTAGTCTTCCTAGTGTGTTGCTTTATTGGTTCTCAGGAGGATAACGAGTAGAGAATTATGGAAGGGTCAAAATCAGCGTCAACGGTAACTTGATTTTGGGGTCAAGTCCACTGAGCAATCAGCGGAATACCTACACTTATTTTGCAATGACAGCTACTTCGTCCTGTGAGTGGAAGGGCAGATATCGCACCCATTGTCCATACGTAACTGATTCCAAACGACGAATAACTTGCAACTTTCCTTGCATGAGGAATGTTTCCTGAACAGAGTGCCGGTATAGTGGCGGACGTATGCGACAAACCCACTTTTATTCGATAAAACCCTCTATTAGAACAGAGTTCAGCAATTTCCACATTGATTGTTCAGTATAAACAATGACATGAAAATAAACATACATACCAAAAGAGAGCAGTTGAACAAGAAAACTGGAAACAAGCTGGTGAACGAGCAAATGAAGCGGCGAAGAATCCAATCACACAAAACACATAATACCACAACACGGCACTCGCTTCTTAACTAACAAGACGAAAGTGTAGTGTAAACCGACGCTAGCAAAATTGTAAAATAAATGTAAAAACACGCAGCACACGAACCATTCCGCGGCTCTTTGACAACTAAACTGACATTTACTGAAGTGGGCGACTGACAAAGAACCATAGACACAAATAACTTGCAACACTTAATAATGTTTCTAATTTCAGCTTTTATGGCTGATATTTGGAGTTTGTAAAGTTTGAACTTATATATTGATAACATTAAATAGAATATTTTTCAAGACGTCGCACTAAAACTTTTCCATTATTCACAGCCTTTTGAGAAAAACAAAATCAATACAAAGGTTAAACATCGCTCTTTCGTCTGTATGGATTGCAAAAGAAATAACAGGAATAAATATCACGCACATTTGTATCTATGTTTGGTGATAATTCTTAAAAACTCTTGGTATTAGCAAATGGAATAATATATTGGTATATTAAGTTAGATGGCAATTTATCTGTTTCTCCTGAGACAGTGATAAAACAAACACAACCCCCTACCCAGCTACAATGAAAAGCCTTGTTAGGAGTCAGAATATGGATACCTACAAACAATGTGGCACCTACATGTATGAGAAGGACAGATGCATTCGCACTCGGCCCGGCATGCAGTAGGACTGGTCGCAGAATTTGTGTAATGAATGTAATATTTTTAAAGAAGGAAATAAAGTGTTTGAATAAATTTCGAGTTTTGGTGATCGGCATCCTTTCAAAAGACGTCGGATCAGTTTGCGTTTGCCCGAGTCTCTGACAGTGAATTAAAAATAATCATACATTCTATTATAATCGAGACTTATCTAAATATCCATAATTATTTATCTTTGTTTAGGGTTATTCTTTCTCTGAAGCTTGAATACGTGTATATATCGTTTTAATAAAGAATAAAACTTGTATTACTGTGCCTAGTGACTACCGGCTCATTTTCATTGTGGCTTTTCCCTTTAAAGTTTTGAGCGTTTGAACTATCAAACTTCCATTTTGTTAATTATCTTCGTGATCCCTATGCATTTTTTGGTCCAACATGCACATGAACAACAGACCTTTTATAAACATAGAATGATGATAATTGGCTGGCTATGAATAACAGGAAACTCACTCAGTCTTGTTGGAAATATAAAATAAGTAATTTTGGAATTAATATTTTAATACTTTGTATAACATCCTGCAGTCGGATCGGAGTCTCAAAATTCAAAACATAGCATCTATGCCACGAACCACTGCCGAAGAGGTTTTGTAAAGCATCGCATACCTAATGCTTTTCTCTCACGAGTTTCTATCAAAATATGCTTTGCAGAATTATTCACTTTTGACAAAAAATCGTCAGGGGTTTGTTTGCTAATTAAGATATCATCACATCAACAGCTTTATTTGCCAACTGTTCGGCTCTTAATTTCCTTCTATTCCTAAATTGTTTGATGGGATAGTCAATTGAAGTACTATATGTGTGCCCTGGATTTGTTTATGCATAAATAATTTCAGGATAATTTGCATAAAAAAAATCATCAAAGACCGCGTTGTAGTGTGCTTTTCAATCCATTGAGATAACAAAAATCCTTTTATGTTCATAGGAACGTTCCTCGAGTACCTATTGCTATTAGCGCGTGGCGCACGATCAAAAGCGTGCTGTACGCAGCTACTAAAAAATTCCAGCCACCTTACCACAAAAGTCCCTTTCAGGCAGCCTAGCTTTAACCACGTGTGAGAATGCAGTTCTAAATAAGATCACCGAAATACAAAGTAACAAGTAAAGTCATTGAGTTGAAAAGTCCAATCAAACAACCCGTAGTCAAAAAACGCGCACAAGCGTACAATCTGAATCGAGACGCTTTTGTTCGCCGCATAGAACATAGAATATCCTGTTCACCGTGTACACTGTAAACTTTAACAGTCCAAAACAAACCGAGCATTTAGCAATTTTTTCAAGTCAACGTAAGGTAATAAAAATTGTTTATTGTGACGTTATCGATTAGGAGTTATGGCAACACCGTTTCTCTCCCGTCAGTCGTCGTCACCGCTGTCATCAACCGTGCAAAAATCGTCCGTATCTGAAGTTGGCGACTGTTGTTCTTGTGTTCCCCCAAATAATTCCATTCCTTGTGCGTAGTGCAGTGATTTAGGAAGTAGCTACCGCATGTAGAGGCTAGCACGCATCATTATGCCTCGCTTCGACGACAACCCCTTTGCGGATCCCGCAATCGACAATCCTTTCGCCGTAAGTTCTTGCCCGTGAGATCCGTAGTGTACGCCTGCTGGGAGGCAGGGTCCCGAGGGATGTACAGCATGTTACTATGTTGTAGGACCCCGCCGTGCAGCAGGTAGCGCGAGACACAAGCAGCGCGCAGCGAGGGCTGGACGACTACAATCCATTCGACAACCAGCCGCCCCCGCAGAATGCTCCGGTATTTCGCCGTTGTTTTGCACGCTTTGCACTATTTCGGGAGACCAAATTCACTTTACATTTGAAACTTATGTTAATCGAAAGCAATAATTGATAAATACTTTCCTAGATTGTGCACAAGTACCTTGATGAGTCACTGATAGGATTAGCTACTGTATTAAAAAAAAGTCCGTAGCCAGTGAATTATCAGGGTAAGTACATACACATTTTTGTGTTCTTTGTAAATGATTTGTCCTATATGAAGCCACAATTTTCTGTAGATATTGTCACACATTCACATACACTCGCTAAAGCGGTTGCCATGCTTCCCAAAAAAGTAGGACATGTCCCGCTTTTCATATAAAAAACCGCATCCCATCTGAATTTAGTAAAATCCGTAAATGAGTAAATAAAATTAATTTTGGTAAAAATAATTTAATAATTTATGAGTTCGTTATGAATCATATGTTTTCATTGTATGTACCTAAGACTGCATGTAGCTATGCTAAAGTGTACTAGTTCAAGTCAAAATTTATTATGTAAGAAAATTATTTCTTCATATTAATCTAGATTGAGAATTTGCATCAGAAAATCAGAACTCCTAAGTTTTGCCCCAAATTAAGGGTAGGTATTGTCCTGATATAACTTTAAAGAATTATGGCAACCGCCGCCCCCCCCCCCCCCCCACCCCCAATGGCTGCATGTATTGTAGTATAGTGCTAAGCTTTGTTGTATGTTCTACATATACATACATATAACACTTACTTTTCATATATATATATTGGTATTTAGGGATCCAAATTATTATGTAAATTTATGCTTCATTTGGTAATTCTCTTAGGTAATACTTTTTTTGAGAAGATTTATTAAGGACAAAAAAGTATAACTATTTTTAGCAACTCTGGGCGCAGTCAGGTTTTATATGAGTATTCATTCTGACTGTTGACAGTTGCTGTTTTCAACCGTTAACGCATGTCTTTGTTTGGATTCCACGTAAAACCAGGTCACCTTCCTAAGGAGACCTACAAACTAGGTCCTTGGTGGCTTCCATCTAGCTCCCATGCGTTGTGATCATGATAGTAGTTAGTGGCATTAGTCACCCATTTCCATAAACAAAACCGGCCAATTGCGAGTCGGACTCGCACACGAAGGGTTCCGTACCATCGCAGAAGATTAAAAAAAAAAAAACACGTTTTTTGTATGGGGCCCCCCTTAAATAATTATTATTTTATAATGTTACCTATTTGTTGTTATAGCGGCAAAATAAATAAATAATCTGTGAAAATTTCAGCTTCCTACCTGTTACGATTCATGAGATACAGCCCTGTGACAGACGGACGGACGGACGGACGGACGGAAGGACGAACGGACAGCGGAGGCTTAGTAATAGGGTTCCGTTTTTACCCTTGGGGTACGGAACCCTAAAAAGGTAGGTGTTGTATAGTGTCTGTCAAATTGCTAACACGGGATAACCAAGCTGTGATGTATGATACCTAGGAATGTCGAGGATAATTTATAGAATATTCTAACTTAACCTAATTGGTTGTATCTGTTTTTTTTATGCCTTATCTGTATTTTATGGAACCTGACATAGATGGCTAATACCACCCAACTACTGTCTTGAAATTAGCGCAATTCACCACATTCCCGCAGGAATTAGGGCCATGCCGCTACACTGAACTGGACGAACGAACAATTTTTTCATAGCCGCTTCAACAATAGCTGAATTCAATGCGGTGGTACCAACCTGGGCAGGCTTAACCTTACCACCTAGTAGGAAAAGAGGTTTACATGGGTTCCGAAGCATGAAACAGCTGGCATTCGTAACTTATCCAATTATTATATAATTAAATGCACTTATCCAACTCAGAAAGAGAAAGAAAGTGGTGCATGACCAGGGCGACGATTTGAACCCATAAACGTTCGCATGAAAGGCAAGCGTACTCACCACGAGCTGTACTCATTTTTATTATTATTTACTGGCTTTGGTTTTTAGGGTTCCGTACCCATAGGGTGAAAACGGAACCCTATTATTAAGCCTCCGCTGTTTTTCCGTCCGTCTGTCCGTCCGTCCGTCCGTCTATCACAGAGCTGTATCTCGTAAACCGTAATAGGTAGACAGCTGAAATTTTCACAGAGTGTGTATTTATTTTGCCGCTATAACAACAAATAGGTAAAATAAAGAAATATAAACTTTAAAGGGGGCCCCCATACAAAAAACTTGATTTTTTTGTGTTAAATATTTTACTATGATATGATTACTCGTGTGCGAGTCCGACTCGCACTTGGCCGGTTTTTATCTTAGATGGGTGTACCCAGTCTGTCCACATTCAGACAATTGAGTTTATAAAATAAAATTATGAAATAAATGATGAACTACTAACTTACCCTAAAATAAATCCAAAGCTGAATCTTTGAACTAAAGATTCCATGAAGATTTCTCCAAAATTTCAATTATGTATCGATATATTTCCTGTCTTTATTAATACTCTATATTTTTGTTATATGTTCTTTCTGATTTTAACTACATTTTTATTACTGGTGTTTAAGCACTAACCCAGGCATTTTGCTCAAACTTCTGCTGAGTTAACCATGCTGGTAATGTCTATGTAAAATGATTGATACCCTCTTTATCTGTGACAAAAACCCAATGTAGCTTAGTTACTGATTACCTAAATAACGTTTTTTTATTGTAGGTGTTTTATATTACTGGTCAAGGATAGCTAAACCTACATGGTCTATTGATATTCTGCCAACCTACCGAAGGTGCAATAATGATAATTTTAATTAACGATTCAAATTTTTTGGTTAATCCAATCTTTAGTACCAGCCTGGGCGGGCTACACAGGAGATGAACAATTTTACATGAGTTTAGAACTGTTAAGTACTTCACTATCTGCGGTATTGACTCCGTAGTCTCCGACACAAGAAGCTGCTGCGAGTAGTTACCGGTGTTGATTAGTTAAAATCGTAAAGCCCGAACAAAACATGATCTACAAAACCATCTTATCTTACACCTGCACTCTGTGTCCGTGTGTCGTCGCAGTAGATAGCGTTGTGCGTGTCCCCGACAGGCGCAGCAGCCGGCGCAGTCCGCCATCATGCAGGCGGTGTCCCCGCCGGCCGCCGCGCCCTACCAGCGCCCCGCGCCGCCCTCCGCGCAACCCCCCTCCAACTTCACAACAGCTGACTTCCAGGTAACTCTCATTTCACATGGCAATGTGTTTCTTTGTCCCGCTTATAGGTGCGTAAACTTAGCTAGACCCATGATATGTCATTATATTTTATATTTAAAGGACTAGTGGTGTACTTTTGCGATAGCTCGATGACACCAGGAACCCTACTACGAACGCTATCGAGAAAGCGATATCGCCTGTCAAAAGACAGATGGTATCGAGAGCGCTTTCGATACCAACTGTCAAACGCATACAATATTTTTGGCAGGCGATATCGCCTTCTTGATCGCTCTTACTCGACAGGGTTCGTAGTAGGGGGTCAGCTATGTCGTTAATGGGTTTAACAAAGTCTGAGACCAAATATTAAGTTCTTCGAAGTGACATTATTGAAAGATATTGCAGGTACCCCGAAACAGGGTACAGGACCTGACGAAAAACATACTCTCTCACTTTTGTCTTTAGACTAGACAGACGTCACTTGTTTCACTTAAAAGTGTTAAAATCCCAAAGCGACAATTTTCGGGTGTACACACATACTTATTTGCCACTTACATATTAATGTATACTTTGACAGACATTGTGAAGTGGTCAATTACATATACCGTTTGGCCATTCCGCATGTTCCATTGTAATGACATTAACAAACTTTGTAGTTTCATATTTTTCATAGCAAACCAGTTTTCTTACTCAAGTTCAAACACTTTTCACTGCTTCATTGCTAGTCTTAATAATTTTGTTTAATTTTATACTAATATATTGGTTATATATGGTTATAGGAAAACATCAATTTTACAGTAATTTCTCACCATAGCGATGTTGACCATGTGTGTTTTTAAAATAAATTGTCCTGAAGATAAAATAATATAAAAAACTTTCGACTATGCACAAAGCTTCAGGTAATTTTTTAAATACCAATTTAACACTTTCATAACCCAAGTGTAGATGTTTCTCTCTCTCCTGTAATTCTCAGGACTTTAATATTTCTTTCACTGCTTGGCTGATTATCTATAGTTAGGGAAGCTTGCGAGAAAAAAAATCAATATAGTGTGGCATAATATTTTAATAGTGATAACCATATCGTAAACAACATTAAATATCATGCCTACTGGCTGTCTATTTTCACTAGGCTGCTATTGATTTGAACATAAGTAAATATAATTTACCTAAATACCCGCTAGCTCCTTAACTACTGAAAGAGCTCAAAACAATACAAATTAATATTATTCTGCCTTGAAATCTATGTTTTTTTTATTATTCCATCTTTCTCGTCTTGGATGTAAGGCCCTGCAGGTAACTTTACAGTGATAAACAAAAATATAGTTGTCTGTATAATGTTGTGTGTCTTATCTGTGAGTTGGATTATCTTATGTCGATGTGATAAGTACATGTTTATTGATGATGCTCGCAAAAACGTATCATATTATTTATTTATTAGCATTGGGCATAGTTTTTTAACAGGAACACTGGTAATTTCTTATTATTTCACCTGTTTGCATGAAGGTAAGAATCTTGTCCAGCCTCAGTCGCTTTTTTTTATAACATTACATCTAAAATGATATGCATACACTAAGTGCAAGTTTGTGCTTGTATCAGTGCAACAAAGTTATTGGATGTAAATACTAAAGAAGGCGTAATAATGCATGAACGCAAAATTTGTCAGCCTCAGTGGCCCAGTGGCGCGACACTCGGCGATCGCTCTCCGAAGTTAAGCAACGCTGGGTCCGGTCTGGTCTTGTATGGGTGACCATTCGACCGTTGAGAGAGGCTGGCCGTGGTTCGGATTCCACGTTAAGCTGTAGGTCCCCTTCCTTACTTACTAGGTGGTAGGGCTTATCCCGCCCGGGTTGGTACCATCGCATTGGATGAACGATGGTCGAAGCGGCAATGAAAATTGTCCGTGTTTTCCATCCAGTTCAATGTAGCCGTGCAATATAAGGAAGGTCCTGGCATGGCACCTAGTTCCCATGTGGTGTGTTGGGCTAATACCATGACAGAACTTGTGGTATTAGCCATCCATGTCCAGTCACATAAAAAAAAAATGAACATAATAGTCATCAGTGTACTCCAAGTGTATTGCGACTAAACTTTTTGTAGACACATGGGTTTGCCCGATGATCGTATGGTGTTAGATGATTAATTTAGGTTCAACAGTGACAAGTACATATGGTCTTCATAAACAATAGTAACATATACCGGGTTTCCTCGTACTGGGAAGACGAGACAGAAGAACAGTGGAGGAAAGTAAGTTTTGATGGTTGGTTTGAAGAAGACTTTTTTTTTATGCGACTTGACATGGATGGCTAATACCACACAACTACCGTTATGATATTAGTCCAATACACCACATTACCGAAGGAATTAGGTGCCATGCCAGGACCTTCCCTTTTTGAGCACGGCTACATTGAACTGGATGGAAAACACGGACAATTTTTCATTGCCGCTTCGACCATCTTTTCATCCAATGCGATAGTACGAACCCGGGCGGGCTTAAACCCTACCATCTAGTAGGGGAAGGGGACCTACAGTTTTACATGGATTCCGAACCATGGAACAGCTCGCATTCGTGACGAAATGCACTTATCGAACTCGGAAAGAGAAAGACAGTGGTGCATGTCGGTATCGAACCCAGGCCTCTGGTACGCTAGGCCAGTCCCCGCGCCACTAGGCTACGAGCCGCTCAAAACTAGAAATATCAATAGTCAACATCATTTTATTTTCGTGCAAACTACAGTGGAGCCGCACTAATCCGGACCCCACCTTATCCAGTGATCACGGCAATTCGCAAGATGGCCGTATGGCTAATCGCGTCCCTCGCCTTCCCCTCAGTCGCCCCACAAGCTTTCAATGGAATTTGGGCTCGCATTTTACATTATTCCAGAAAATATAGCTTCAAACAGGCTGATGCCCATTTTAAGAATGTGCGTGAATCGGCTAAGAGTCAATATGCCATGGTGTGCGTGGGAGAGGTCAGCAGAGCACACATAGTTTTTAGGGTTCCGTACCCAAAGGGTGAAAACGGAAAACGTCCGTCCGTCCGTCCGTCCGTCCGTCTGTCCGTCTGTCACGGCTGTATCTCATGAACCGTAATAGGTAGGCACCTGAATTTTTCACAGAGTGTGTATTTATTTTGCCGCTGTAACAACAAATAGGTAAAATAAAAAAATAATAAAAATTAGAGGGGGGCCCCATACAAAAAACGTGTTTTTTTTGTGTTGATGGTACGGAACCCTTCGTGCGCGAGTCCGACTCGCACTTGGCCGGTTTTTTATTTGCACCCCTTGGATCTCGTCATTCTCTATTTGCATAATTAAAGGGGTTTGTGTTTCAAAGTAGATGGTGCCATGGTCGTTTTTAGCTATTTTAGCATTATATAGGCCGAGATCAATTGTCTAAATTGTTTTGCACACTAATCAGTTATGTGCATTTAATTTCATAAAACATTTACAAAAAAAAAAGCTGTAATGGACAATTTTGCGGATGTGGGGAAAAAAGCCACCATTTACAATTTGCAACTTTATGTTCTCCGATCTCGAAAATGTCCGTCTGTCACGGGGCTACATCTCATGTACCGTAACAAGTAGACAGCTGAAATGTTCCCACAGAGTGTCTCGTTCTGTTGCCGCTATAACGACAAAATGTAAAAATTAAAGAGTGGCCCCTAAACAAATGATTTCTTCGGGGGAAATCTTCTATAATGGTACGGAACGCTATGTGTGCGAGTCCGACTCGCACTTGGCCGGTTTTTAATCTCAACATTAGTGTACTCGCCTACTACAGTTTTAGTTTTAATATAATAATAGCAAAAACGACTTTAGAGCCATCTACATGGATGCACTGACCCGCTAAGCGATTTCCAACTTGGCTCCAATGACGAACCTGTCCTCGGCCCAGCGTCGCCAAGAGGAGCTCGAGCGCAAGGCGGAGGAGCTCGCGCGGCGCGAGGCCGAGCTGAACGCGGCCGGCGGCGCCGCCGGACGCCGCAACAACTGGCCGCCGCTGCCGGGCGCGTGCCCGCTGCAGCCGTGCTTCTACCAGGACATCAACGTGGACATACCGCTCGAGTTCCAGCGGGTCGTGCGCCACCTCTACTACCTCTGGATGTGTGAGTACAGTCCGTCGATTTCGGTCAGCTAGGATTATAGCGATGAAGGAAGGGACTGTGAGAACTTCAACCCTCCAGCCCGCTAATCGCCTTGATGACGGGTATCTAGCTATTATATTCAACAACATGAATAGCACTTTCTTATAAAGGGACTCTTATGAATGCGTTAAAGGGCTTATGAAAAAAAAAAGCTGCTACCGTGTATTATGCAAAAAGATATCCATTATTCAATAATAATTAGGTAAATTTATATTTTTCTAATGATTTGAAGACGAAGCTTGTAGTCAAACATCAGCACCGATCATCAAAAAGTTGACCTATAATGTGAATCACAGTGTGTGACGTAATGTCATTGTCCAAGTGCTAGTTCAAAACTCACTAATGCATTTTCGTCACATTGTTTCACTTATTGGTCACATCTCTACTTTCCACATTTTTGCAGTCTAGCTATTAAAACTAAGTTATTACTGGCCCATCACCCGAAGAACTAGATGCCGAAAAAAAAACTTGCCGTTCATGGTGTAAGCTTACATTTAACTTAATTGAAAACAAAACTGTTCTTCTGTTATTTAAGCAATCTTGCGTGAATTTTGGTGGTACCTATCGGAACGAATATAAAGCCATTTACAATACTATTCAGCGTGGGTGGACTAACTTTATCACGTGGATGATTTTGTATGATTCGTCCGGTGCTATTCCGCATAATTTATTTTGACAGTTCCCTCTGACGATTATTAGAGTGTAGGAAATGAGATGAGAATTAGGAATCATGAAGTGATTCCAAAATGCATGAATCCAAAGCAATAGTTTGCAGTTTGAAATATGATATATAACCCATATCATATTTCATTCAAATTCAAATGTTTTATTGCAAGATTTTTTTATGCATTTTTTATGCTGCACAATTTCATTTTCATTTTTTTCATTTCATTTATTTAAACTTTTTGGTAGTCAAACTACACCAAGTTACGTCACAAAGATCGGCGGATTCGATCAACCCAGGCAATGACTTAACACTGTTTAAAAAAATGCTACCTGAACATAGTTATGGCAATGTTTGCAATGCTATTTTTGCAAAAAGCACTCATAAACAACAAAGACATGTAACGAAAAAAAAACAATTTGGCCCAAAAAAAATATATACTACCAAACTAATATAGTACCCTAAATTATCCCTTATTTCTTTAAAAATCCTCTAAGTTATAATATATTTTTGAAAAAATCCATTCTTTTAGATTTTGTTGAAAAGTTTTTATATCCACATTTTTTTAGATTGTCTGCGGTAGTCTATAGACTGGTTCGAGCTTTTTGAAACTAAAGTTCATTCATAGTCTAGATGTGAGAATTATTGTATTTTTTCCAAATTTACAACTGTTTGGAAAAAACATTTAAATTGTTTATTGTTTATTCATCATCCATAGACAGTACACTGCACTCGGATTTGTCATATTTTAACATTAGCCATTTAAATAATAATGCTGCTACTCCTAAATTGAAATGTTTTGGGGTAATGTTGCTAATCAGCTTCATGTTATGCTTGTTTTCCTCAGTCCACTCCCTCGTGCTGGTGGCCAACATGATCGGCGGCCTGACGCTGCTCATAGCGGACAGTGCCTTCACTCCGTTCGGCCTCTCCATCCTGTACTTCGTCCTGCTGACGCCGTTCAGCTTCGTCTGCTGGTACCGGCCCATCTACAAGGCTTTCCGCAGCGACTCCAGCTTTAACTTCATGGTGTTCTTCTTCATCTTCAGTTTCCAGTTCATCGTCACCACGATCCAGGCACTCGGCTTCACGGGCGGCGGCTCCTGGTCAGTTTATTGTTATTTGTGTTCTTCTTTGCTCTGAACCGGTAGTCTCAGTTGTCACCTAAATTGGCGTTACGGCAAACTGATCGACTGGCGTTTTCAAATGTATGGAGAAATTGAAGAGCGCGCGCAGCGGGCGTTCAGCGAACTAACATTTGCGAGTCCGAGCTTGATTTGACAGCTTACTCAACGTTGCCGTCAATACGTCGACGTTGCGGTTTACGTCCACTCCGAGTTTTCATACAAATCGGAAGTCCGCGTTTGACTTTGACAGCTTGAAGAAGTAAAACCACAGAATATCTAGTAAAAATTTGTATGGAGTTTGGAGAAAACGCCAGTCGATCGGTTTGCCGTAAACGTCAATTTATGTAAGAACTCAGACTGACCACTCTGATCATGAATGATGTTGTGACAGGCATCGAGAATGGAGTGCTATGATGGTTTGGATATATGGAACGAATGGCTGATGAAAGAATGAAAAAACATATTTACAGAACAGAAGTTAGCGGAAGTGTCATGCCCGGGCGACCTAGGAGAACCTTCCGCGACCAAATCGATGTAATTCTTCGTAAAGGTCAGGAACTTAGCACCCGTAATCGTAGAGCATGCATGAAAAGATGTGTCTGTAGATGAAGAGAAAGAGGTGTAGGTGTGCTGTGATCGTACCGAATGGCACTCTATCATCTCTGCCTACCCCTCCGGAAGAGCAATGTGAAAGTATGTATTTATGCTCTCTTGCTTCATCTTTCGGAATGTTCAGCAGAAATCGAATGTAAGAGAAAAGCATCACTGTGCAAACATTTCTTTGTCCATTGACAGTTTGAAAAACAATGGACAAACGATCAAAACAACTTATCATCTAAGATGACTCATAACCAAATTGGTAAATATCAACATAGAAGATGTCGTTCTGTCTCCATGCAAACTTAACACTTCGGTTGGTCTGTAATAAAAACAATTCTAAATATTTATGTATAATATTCATTTACTTTTGTTATTGTCCAGATGAGAATCTGTCCACAAAGTCTGATCAATTTGGGTAACATAGTAAAAAATATTGGGAACGGCTGCACCATAGTGCAGAACTGGTATTAAAATACTTACCAGAACACATCGATTAATGCGATTGCAATTTAAGGAATTTTTCTTCCCAAATAAAGCCACCCAACTTTTTTTTTTATTAATTTCCCTGCTACCGAATGATTATGTTTTTTCCTTAAGTATCCAAATTAAGTTTGTCTTCCCTATTAAAGCAACAAATCGGAGACCCCTCAAAATCAAGCAACAAAAACAGTTTGTATCCTTGATTAAAGCAACTAAATGAAGGTTCTCTCCTCGTTTAAAACAAATGAATGAAGATTCTCCCCACATTTAAAGCAACTGAATGATGATTCTCTCCTACTTTAAAGCAACTGAATGAGATTCTCTCCTCATTTAAAGCAACTGAAAGAAGATTTTCTCCTCATTTAAATCAACTGAATGAGGATTCTCTCCTCATTTAAGGCTCCGTATGTCGCTAGAAAAATTTCCGATTTCCCCACCGCAGCTCCGCTAGACGCGGTGGCGCCCTGAATCTTAGGATCAAACATAAATTAGAAATTGTTATAGCGACACCTATACGCCTTCGCTGTAACTTAGTTCCGTTCGGAAGTTTCATCGCTTCTCCCGTTGCACAGATGGCGCGCAAATTAAATATTTGCGTACTTTCTGCGCTATACACACCTTTTACACGTTTTTTTCGCAAATGTATGCCTATGCCAAAGAAATATTTAATAAGATCGTTTTTAGGGTTATGTATTAGTATTTTTTAGTATGATATGTTGAGGTCAGTCCATCCGCTATGTAACCTTTTTGTCCTTGAATATTCAATATGTTTTCTGTAAAGTGTTGGAAATGTATGATTGGATGGATGGGCGGATAATGAGGAGTTCAAGTTCCATACAATGGCTCGTGCCTGTTTCCGGAGTCAAATTAGGGCCATGCAAGCTAGCAACGAATGACTTTGAGCATTTCACATTGCGTTATCACATTCTATAATATGACTTTTAATTTCGGATAGCGGTCAGCAGACCGCGTGGCTCAGCGTGATAGAGCGATAGACTATTCGTAGCGCTTATGGTTGCACGGATGAAGTGGGTTCAAATCCCGAGATCATATAACTTTTTTTTACGACTTTTTTTTATTAAAAGATTTCTTAAATAAAAAATACTCGTGAGGTGCTAATTTTTTCTTCCAGGTTCACCCCCCGGCAGCGGTGTGCGTATTCATTAGAGAACCCTGTATAGGTACCAATGTACACATGGTTAGGAAATAGAGTGAATGAGCGACGAAAGAATGCCGAGATAAATTTACAAAGTGGAAGTGAATGTAATTATTGTCGCGGCTGGGCGGCGACGACGCGGTGGTGGAGCCCCTCATATTTTCATGACTTGGTTACCATGGTAAATTCATTCGCTGAGTGAACGGGCAAGATTCAGTGGACTTGGCCGAATAGGTAACGCGTCATTTACAGTTAGCATCGTACGAAATGCAACTAAACATCAGATTTGATCACTCACTTCGTATCAGAAATGTTTGGCATCAGGTAAGTAGGTAACTAGGTCCTAGTGGTAAGAAAATTGGGTTAGTGGTCACGGTCGGGTCAACGCACCGTAAATGACCTATTTTTGATGGCGTGAAACTTTATAGTGGACTTTGATTAGAGTTAGTGCACTTTGATATATTATTTTCATGAACACAATTACATGCATAGTTTCTTGGCAAAAGTTGCTTTACGTTTTTTGCAAATAAAATTTAACAAAAAAATCACATACCTACTTTCTTAGTAAAATATGTTCTATTTCAGATACTGAATTAACAATATAAGTTCAGTAAAACTTTCATGCCCTTTGGGTCCCTTTGAGTTAAATTTTTGCCAGAAAAGATAGCCTATCCGATAGTCTAGACTAGACTCTCTCTATACCAAATTTTATCAAAATCGTAAAAGATAGACAGACAGAGACATATTTAGCTTTCATCATGCTTGTCAAAGTTTTAAATCATTATTGTTGTATTTCTACACAATTTTTCATTTAAAACATCAAACAAACTTAATTTGAACTTACGATGAAATTTCTGAGCACCGTCAAGTGTTTATCCCTTTCCTTCTCTAGTCAAATTCCTACACGTTCACGAGATACAGCCCTGTGATAGACGGACGGACGGACGGACAGCGGAGGTTTCGTTTTCACCCTTTGGGTACGGTACCCTAAAAACGATCCAACAAAACAAAAATTCTTATTTATGTCATTTATTCTTTTCACGGAGTTTCCCTTCTGTTCATGTTATTAATTATTCTGTGCCGCCTACAAAAACTACAAAAATCCGCCCGCCGAGCTATCTGCCAAGGTCATGTGACTTGTCCTGTTGCGACCGCAATGGACGTAGGTACTTGTGGACACACGTTCCATAGGGAGGCGGATATTTGCGGCCGCCCCAATGCTCGTAGTGCCCGCTAGGCTTGAGAAGGAGAATTTAGCACAAATAAATAAAGACAATCGTGGCACAATGGTTTTAGTGTCGTATTTTTGCTGCGAAGTTCAGAACCACACATATCTAAGTTCGGTTCCTGGAAACATCACTTTTTTTATAATACAACAAATATTTTATTTATTTATGATATATTTTTTTATTTATATCTTTCTAACCGAAAGTTACTAACTAGTGTCAAAAGTTTCGGCTTTAGACCTCAAACATTTGATTGAGAATTTTACAGCGCCATCTATGGAGTTGAGCTGAATGCTCGTAGGTGTTTGGTTCGGAACTGTGCTCCAGCTAGAGTCGCGATTCCGAAACCGCCGCCACGCGCCGCGTCCCGCGCCGATGCGGAGAGGCGTGCGCTCGCTTCGAAGCATCGCAGCGGACTGAGGTTACCGAAATGGCGATAGGTAGTCGCCAAGAGAATGAAAGGGAAAGGGATACTTTACGGTGCTCAGAAAATTTGTCGTAAGTCCAAAATTCATTTTTTTGATGCTTTGAATGAAAAATTTTATCCAAATGCAATAATAATCATTCAAAAATTTGAAAATCATGATGCAAATATAATGTGAGATTACTAGCACTTTAATTAATACCAATTCTGAGAAATAAAGCATAATGTGAAAAAATCGACCTATTTTCGCGATTTTTTTCTATCGGGCCAATGTTATGCTATTGGAACAATAATCATTCAGATTGAGCGGATATAAGTGAAGTTTCATATAACGCAATTTTAGCATGATTAGTTCAATATTCTCTGAGAAATTAAGACAAAGCTAAGTGCGATTTAGCGTCATACGGAGCCTTAAAGCTACTAAATAAAGTTTAAAATAAAATAAAATGTATTTGTGTAAATGTTTGTATCATCCATTTAAGCAAATGAATGAAGTCTGTCTCGTTGATTGCAGTGGCCTTCTGACTTGCATCGAGTCGTTCAAAACCATCGGCGTTGCTGTAGGAATCATCATGCTGCTAACCACTATCGGTTTCACGGTGGCTAGCATTGCTGACATTTTACTCATCGCTAAGGTAAATTTCACTTAGTTTCATTTCAGTTATAACTTCTGGAAGTCAAACTACACAAAGTCATGTCACAATTTGAACCGCTGGTTCCATCAAGTCAGTCATAGTCTGGTTACGATTTTTTTTTCCACATTTATGCTATACAGTACACTTATGAATGAATACCTAAATGCTATTGCCAAACTTAAATTTTTGGTAGAATTGTTTAAGGCAACACTTTCACTACAGTCCACTTCTATTAATTTAAGTTTTTGCGAACAAAAAAACCATTTCAACCAGTCCTATTATTTCTGCCCTTTAGGCACAGACTGTAATGTGATGTCCAATTGAGCCTGTTTTTTAGTTCGTATATAACCTAGAACGATAAACTCGGAGCAACTCGAATATAATTTTAGTCTTTGAACACAGAACATATCTGTAGGTCACTAAAACATTTTTTGAAGTCGGTGATCACATCAAAGCACTGTTATCATTTTCCAATCTGCCAATATTCACTTTCCTTTTGGACATATGCTTTTCCTGGACATATGCTAGATACTAATCTCAGATATCAAATGGGGAGTTGGCAAGTGGCCATCTACTCGCGCCTTCCGCACACTCTCTCCCAATGTTAAAGAGTTTTTCCTAACCGACATTATGGTGACAGGTACACCGCATCTACCGGTCGACGGGCGCTTCGATAGCGAAGGCGCAGGCGGAGTTCACGACAGAGTTCCTCCGCAACCAGCACGTGCAGGGCGCGGCCACCAACGCCGCCGCCGCCGCCGTCAGCTCGCAGCTCAACAGCAACCGGTACTAGCGGCGCGCGGGCTCGCGCGCGGGTGGCGCCATCTAGGACGTAACGGGGATAGCCTTCAGTGCTGGCGGCGCCATCTAGGATCGAAACGTGGCACATCTTCGATGCGGTGGCAATTATTTTGCGAAATGTGAAATTAAAAAATTATATGCATTTGCAAAGTATTTACTGGAATTCTTGAAGGTTACATTGCTGTTCACTTTTATCTTTTGGATTTGAGCATCAGTAAATATTTAAATATACAAGTATAATTATGTGACCAGCTAAGAACAGATCTTAATAAGTTGAATGCAAAGACAATAAAAAGAGATGGTGAAACAGTTTTATTTTCAGGCCTTTAAGAATAATTCTTATCAGGCCATTATTTTGACACATTTCACAAGTTAGTTCCACGAGAAGATGCAGCAAATAGGAAACAATCGTTCTATATGCAACTTTGAAATTGAATAAAGTGTCAATTGTTGTATATTATTAAAACTTTGGATGTAAAACCTTCACCTTGGTGGTAATCAATTCTCTGAAGCATTTAGGGTTTTAATTGTGGCGGTGTCCCATTGCCATAGATTAATGAGGATGAGATAGATTGCTAACGACATACCTGTGTGGAATAGGGATAATGAAAGTCCACAGGTGGCGTTGCAATTCATGTTTCATAAAATAGAAACCAATGAAGATCAATGATAAATTTACAATGAAATTACTTAATTTATTGTTAAAATGTAACGTTTTCGTCGTGCCGACCTAGACAAAATTTGGAATAAATTTTAATGAAGGTGTAACTAGTTCTGGCAGTGATGGGAGATGGCGCTGGTTAGAAATGTCAGTACCAGCGAAAATAAGTGGTTTTTGGCGAGATTTACACGTTTTATGACGTTACCTATCTATCTAGAATAAATAAATAAATACCTTCCTCTTTAATGTATGCCCATGGCTAAAACATGACATGCTTGTATAAACAACATGTTTTCGTGCATAAGATATGCGTGCATTGTAACATATTAACAAATCCTGTGTACTAGAAGCGTTTTTGTGCATTATTAGCTTCTAGTTCATAGGTTTCAGAAGTGTCAAATACTACAATATCTCCAGTCTTTTCAAAATATATCAAAGGTTATTGATGTGTGCAAATATAACAATTTAATGTGTAAAAATTTATAGGTCAAGCTTGTAGTGAAACAATTGAAATGTAGTTAGTTTGGTATAAAGATACATGCTTTCTATTTACTCTCGAGGGTAAATGTTTTCTTGTACATATGCATAAATATAAAATGTTTTCATCGTTGAGGTACTGAGGTATTTCAGAAATAACAAAGTAATTTGAACTTACGCTTAAAGGGCTGGTGGCATGGACGGTCGCCTCTCTTGGAGTAAGTATCAAAATATTTAGAAATAATACATCTTTATGGTGTAAATTTCAATCCTGCTGATACCCCGTCCATTACTTCTTCACTAATATATTTTTAATGACTTTGAGAAGGGTCTCATCTTGACCATTATTCAGTTTCGTGACATTCGGACAAGTTATTGTAATAAGTACCAGTGAGAATGGAAGGACCGGGGTGTTGACTGAAACTCATCCGTATAGCCGCAGCGTAATAACCACTTTTATACAGGGTGTAAACGAAGCCAGTCTGTTTTAAAACAATGTGATCTATATTCGATATTGAAGACATTTTCATGTTTTCTTTTATTTTTGAATTGTTGAAAATAACTTTAAAAAAATTTTTTTTTTTCATGAGGTTTTCACCATTTAAGATAGCATGTCTAAAACTCAAAAAGCTTAAAATAAAGGATCGATGGTCGTTTAAACTCTGTATACACTGAATAGTGCTGGCCAGTCAGTTCGCTTACGTAGGAGCTTACTAATAATGTTCTTGAATTCGAGCGATCCATAAGAAAACGTAATAACTTCACTAAATAGCGTCCATTTAGTGCAACAAACATTGGTTTTTGTTTAAGCGAACTGACTAAAATGGGTGCATTATCACTAATATGTGGCTACGCTGACGTCATACGAATGAGTTTCAGTCGCCACTCCTGTCCTTCCTTACTCACTGTATGAGTACAAATTGGGCTAACAAATTGTATTTCATTTTCCCCAGTCTGACATATCACATACTGTTATGTACTTCTTGGACTAAATGCAATGTATTAGGTGAGCTAGATGAAATGTATATAAACACACAAATAATGTTATGCTAGTTATTTTCATAATATGAAAAATTATATTGTTACAGGATCTTGAAAAAATTTTTCTCGACTTAGCATTCTCATTTTTAAATATAGTATATTATAATATGCAACATAGCCATATTATAATATACTGTATTTAAACTGTTCTCGTTGCTAAACTGTCGCAAAAGACCCTTTACGTTCTTAAGTAAGGTTTCTCTTCATAAGAAAAAAATATATAATTCAGAAAAAAAAGCCTACGAAAATAGTAAAAACACCAAGGAACATCACAAAAAAGTTAACAGACAAAGTAATGTGTATTTTTAAACCTGACCTGACTTTTTCTTGAAACTAAGTTCTTTTTAATATTGAAATAACTTTTTTGTGTAACCTTCAGTGTGGCGGTTAACCTGGCCAGTTGGCATTGTTTTCGCAGCCCCCATGAAATTCGAAACGGGTGTCGACAGGCGCCTCTTAAGTGAGGTCCTGGCGTACGCCATATGCCACGCTTACGTAAAAAAATCGCCTGTGGTCTCTTATGTCGAAATCATGGGTTCGATCCAGAGTATATCCACATATTTCCTTCTTGAGGGAGCGGTAAACCACATGACCGATTTTAAATTTTAGTGGGCTGATATGACAGTATTTGTGGTATTAGCCAAGTGTTAAGCAGTGCTGTCATCAAAATTAGGTCATGTGAGGTTAAGGTTAGTCCCCCAGCTGTTAACTCACAGATGTTTTATCTATGGTTCCGAAAATGGATTTTTTTATGGCATTGTAAAACATTTTTTGCAGTTTACAAATCCACACAGAGATGCATAAAAGACAATCTTAAATGTTTTATTGGACAGATGGAACAAGAAACGGGATTGTTCTTACTCAATAAACCATTCATAAACAGCACCATTGAGCATTTGGCATATTATAAGGTGTGAAGCCATATTATCAACTTTGCAGATTTCTTAGCGTCATGTACCTACTCAAAGATGGTTTCTTTACGACTTGATGACAAGCTTGAATAACTTGACTGACTGAAAGTAATGCAATGACAGTGCTCTTCGAATGGTATGCCGAAAGCCCTTGCCTTTCCGTTGCAGAAATACATTTGGAAATTAACAAACTAACATATCAGAAGGCCCGGTTCAGTTTCCATCAATTGTACTTAAATGGAAATGCAAAAAGACACCTTGTACCAAACCGAACATGTACCAAAGTGTACATGAATGAAAAGCATGTACCCAACACATTTGCAATTTGTGTGGTCTATGGTACACGATCTCAATAGTCTGTGACTGATGTCAACATGGAATTTTTAAACTGAATGAATAAAATAGTTCTTTACATAACAACTTCTGTGAACTAAGTCACTAAATTTTTCCAATCCTCTCACATTCCACGGTTCGGATTCCACAAATACAGACTGGCTACTATTAATGCCTGGTTTTTTTCTCTAAAGCATTTTGTGGTGTAAAACTTTGACGCTAAATGTTTTCAGACTGGTTCTTATGATATGCCAACTAACATTAACATATCTTCGCATTAGTTTCCTTTCTTGTCCACTTAACAGTGTGGAACACAGACCAAAATTACAACTTCCGTTTGAAAGTGAAAATGAACATTTTTTTTAATCTGCCTAGATTTTGTCATAGGGTTGCATATAAATTTAAATAAATAGATGCCCTTAAAAGTGTTGCCAGAAGTCAAAGAATTTTGTCTGTTCATCGTTTGCTTGAGCTATTTCCCGTAATTTTGGTCTGTTGCCCACTACACAACATGTATTTTCGTACACCATGTTTTAAACACAATGCAATAGCTAATAAGGCAACAAAACAAGTTCTTGATTGTCAATGTCTGAAATTATGATACGGTCAGATAAAAAAAATGTTTGTGTAGTATGTTGAATATGATTAGTGGTTTTATAAAATTTAAATGGTTTCTATTTATTCTTGGAACATTTTGCTATTTGAGCACAATTGTCTATATTTTATTTAATTTCAAAGATGAATAACTTGACTCTCGGCTCGACAATGATTTTCACAGGCATTTACTAGTCATGCGTGGTCCGGTGGATTTAAATGAATGTTTTGCTTATTTGCAAATAATTTTATTCTGTTGATGTTAAAAACTTAAAACAGTAGCAGAAACTTAAAGCAAATAAATATTTAAGTATGCCTTCACATAACGCTTGTTATTTTGTTTACGCAGTGATACTGAGCCTGTACGAACTATCATAGCATGATTTGTCTATGAATAATCTTAATTCACATTTATCTTTATTGTAACAAAGCGTACTGATGTTTTAATTAAGTTTGATCAATTAAGTGTAGCCTTAAGTAGTGTTATGTTGCTGTGAAGTTGGGCCTAGCTACGCTGTTTGAACGACCGTTCCCCGAGATACGTAGATTCGCAACACTTAGAATAATTTAGTCTTGCGTCTCTTACGACAGGAAGATGTCTTCAATCTATCGTGTGGTGTACGGTGTTGCGAAGCGCCTCAAGAAATATTTAAAAGAATGTGATTGTGGAACCATTTTGTAAAGCACTACGATGCATAAAATATTATAATTATTATAATAATAAAAGTTTCTATAATGTATTTTTGTGTATTTTTTGCATTTCATTATTAAACAGAGTACAGGGAAAAGACAAGTTTGGTCAATTTGAATTCAAAGCAGGTGTCTCCTTTTGGGGAACGTTCCCATACCACGTGACAGATTGGGAGGGGGGGGGGGGGGTTAATAAAATATGCTAGGTCACAGGGGATGAGAAAGGGGTATTCACCCTGCAAGTGGTATACACTAAAAACAGCTGCGATCCAAAACACAAAAACAAAGACAATGGACAGCGGGCAGGCGTGTTGGCAGCAGTCGGTCAGGCAGCCAACAGACCGCCACGTAGCCGCGTGTCCGGCGGGCGGGACAGTCAGTTTACAATACCACGTGAAAACTTGGTCGCTAGGGGAAGGGGATATTCATAAATAGGCTAAATTCGGTCACATGGTATGGGAACGTTCCTTTAGCTTGGTGTTAGGAATAAAAAAAAAACAAAGTATCATAATTGTATTTAAAAATTCAGCACATCCAGTAAAGTTACGAAACATCGCCAGCACACTGAGGTATACATATGAAAACAATTCACAATAACAATCATTCACCAATATTTGACAGTCTGTTCTATTCATGTACATTTATTATGTAGATGACAATAACTAATTGTGTACATTTAACTTATTTCCTAAGTACATAAAAATGAAAAGTATGGCTAGCAAGTGATTTGATGTATTTTTAGAAGCTAACTGATTTGATAAGGTGAAATTTTAATATCTTCGTTACATTCAACCTTCATATCAAAAAAAATCTAAATTTTTGTAAGCACTCTGATGATTTTCCTTTCTAACATAGTTGCGCCGCTCATTACCTGCTTTTTTTTTGCTAGCTGAATATTTGACTGAATACTGAGCAGTATTATTGTACTGTTAAAAAATATATATCCCAACAGTCACTATGAGCAGGACCCTACTTTATTGCTAGTACTAGAATAGGTGCATGCATACTTGAAACAATGACTCTTGTTTATTGACTGAGCGAAGTTCGAGTGGGTCTCCATTTCATGCGCACTCAGAGTGTAACGTCGGGCAGCGTCCCAGCGTAGGAAAATGTCAGCGGGTGTTATTGCGGGTTGTTGATGTGGGCGCCGAGCCGCGCGGGGTCCTGGCTGGGGTAGTGCATCGCGGGCGGCGGCGGCAGCGGCGGCGGGAGACCCCACGCGCCCCACGGCCCCGGCGGCGCCCCGTACTGCAGGTTGAAGAAGTCGTTGGGGCGGCTCGGCGGCGGGCCCATCTGGCGGTGACAATATAAACGTGATTAGGTGTGCCGTTCAGGACGGCAAAGGCTGACAATCATTTTGATGATGCCGTTTCGAGTTTACGGCAGCTGAGTATGTCCATTTGGTCATAGACTAGAGAGGAAGGGATAGACTGTCAACGTCATAACTATGTTGAATAGGGATAAGAAATTCCACAGATGGCGTTGCAATTCACATTTCCCAATACATTAAATAGAAACAAATTAATATATATATATATTTTGTATTTATTTACAATGACTACTTTATTCATAGTTAAAACGTAACATTTTCATCACGCCTACCTAGACAAAATTTTGAATCAAGCTTAGTTTAATGATGGTGTAACTAGTTCTGGCAATGATGGGAGATGGCGCTGGTTAATAATGTCATAGGTGCGAAAATAAGCAGTCTTAGGTCTACTTTTTAATGGTCTGATAAACAGCCAGATTTCTATTGGATGGATCTATTTACGCCTCTGCTTATACACCCGTTATAGTAAGTCCACATTATTATTATTAAAATTACCTGCAGATAATTGTCACAGAAGATATAATTCTCCGGTAATGACTATCCGTCTTTTGACAAACGTAATTTTTACTATCAATCCAATTTGAAAAATTGGCCCTTAGGTGAATTTTGTACATTGCATGACGTTAGCTATCTATACCTTCCTCTTTAATCTATGACTTGGTTAACATTTTCTAGACTTAGAGGCCATGGAACCTTGAGGAAAGGCTGCGGAGTTTACTGGACAAGGTCCACAATAATTGGGTTAGAGAGCACTGTGAAATCAAATTTCATGGCTTTCATAGCCCCTCTGTAAGTTCGAGATCCTATGGGCGTCGTCGGGCACCTAAAGAGGTGTGGACGTATGCCATATGCCACGCTTAACATAAAAAAAAAGATGGTTGGATTACCATGGACGAAGACCAGTCTGACAGCCGTCAAAAAATACATCATCCCAATACCACAATTTTTCTTTCATTTCTTTTATTAAATTGATTAAATTTTTGCCAATATATAAAATGCAGTAATGTGGATACGTACATGAGGTGGGAAGGGGTGCAGGAAAGCGGGCGGCGGGGGGAGCGCGCCGGGCAGCCCCGGCACCGGCTCCAGCGCCGGAGTCGCCTCCGGCTTGCTGGAGCTCTCGCCGCTCTGCCGACCTGTCGACAGCACACGCTTCAAATAATGTAGGGTGCACGTAAAAGTCCCGACTAATAGTCACTATAACATTTAAGTCACTAAGCCTGGCTTTCACCAAGCGCTGATTTATTTTAATCAACACTTAAAGGGCCCTTAGGGCTTTTTCACCTACTGCTAATTAGCTTAATGGCCACATATTAAGGGCTTTTCAAAGCAGCTTAGCATCAATATCAGTACCAGATAATCAGCACTTCAGTAATACAGTGCTGGCAGTGGGCTGGTGTCTTTAGTGGCAGTGGGCTGGTCATGTCAGCCGAAGAGATGACGACCGTTGGAGTAACCGTGTCCTACACTGGCGGCCGTGGACAGGAAAACGAAGTGTGGGAAGACCACCCGCCAGGTGGGACGACGACATCAAGTGCGTCGGCGGAAAGCAGTGGTTCCGTACCGCTGAAGGCCGGGAGGACTGGAGGAAAATTGGAGAGGCGTATGTCCAGCAGTGGACGCAAACACGCTGACTGACTGACTGACTGACTGACTTAGTAATACAGGTACTTTAAGTGTCTATTAAAATAAATTAGCACTTGGTGAAAATCCTGTAGGTCCCCTTCCTCACTTACTAGGTGGTAGGGTTTATCCCGCCCGGGTTGGTACCATCGCATTGGATGAACGATGGTCGAAGCGGCAATGAAAATTGTCCGTGTTTTCCATCCAGTTCAATGTAGCCGTGCAAAATAAGGAAGGTCCTGGCATGGCACCTAGTTCCCATGTGGTGTGTTGGGCTAATACCATGACAGAACTTGTGGTATTAGCCATCCATGTCCAGTCACATAAAAAAAAAAAAAAAAAAAAATCACGCTAAGTGAAAAAAAAAAAATCGACGTGTCTAGGGTTACCAAATTTGCACTGCATAACCAAAAAACTAAGACCAGCTGGCAAACATTGAATATTAAAGTCAACGGTCCTACAAAACGAGTTCGGAGGACTGAATAACAAAAGTTCTGCTGTTTATGGTGGCCCATCCCGCTCAACTCCCCGAAAAGAAGATCGCGCACATATTACTCGTCAGAGATCCCAAATTTTGCTCAAAATAGCTTTATTTGATCGAACTAGATGTCTGATGACCGTTGGCATTGTAAAATTGTGTTTGGTTCCTAAGTTATAAGGTCCGAAAGTTCGAAATTTTCGCGCGTTTTATGCAATAACTTTGGAGGTAGATTACGCAATGATAAAATAAGAATATCTTAAAAAGATTAGTCATCAGACATAGCTTATTTATTCAAGATTTATAATCTATTTGGTTTTTGTTCGATATTTGACTGCAGCGGTCGTGGTTTACTTTTAGCTATAAGTCGTTTTGTAATTAAAATTTTCGTAAGTCTTACCAAATCATACACTATACGCATTGTCTTTTTTGTGGAGATGTTGCATCTTCCTCATCACGGAGCCTGTCTTTTTCTTTGAAACAGAGAAGGTCCCAGAGCGCAACAGCACGGTTTTGTACCGTACCCGCAATTGAGTTAGTGCCGCCGGGTTGGGCCACCTTAAATAGCCATATTGGTTTCAGATTTATTGAGCTGATAACGGTGGAAATACAAGTTCTAAATAAAAAAAATAGATTAGGTCCAGACGAAGGGCAAAAAGGCCAGACAACGGTGACCGAAAAATGGGTGCTTTTGGATGGTTCTCGCCGTAACGCAAGTCCAATATGGAACTTTTTTGGTTTTGGAATTAATTGGTAGCACCTCAACAGGTTTGCGAATCTTGGTATTTTTGTGCATTCATTTGGTATTGGATAGCATTTTTAACCCCCCAATGAATCTAAATAATAGGGTTCCATTGGCACCCTTTGGGTACGGAACCCTAAAAAGCACTTCCTATCAAGCTACATTAATTACTGTTTCGGACGACGCTTACTGGAGCAGTATGATTTTTGATGTGGACTGTATTAGACTGTAGAAACGGTTTTTTTTTTAAAGTTTTATTTAATTTACTGATAAACTTAAACAGCAAAGAGAGAGCGGTTGCTGGCGCACTCGTTGTTCACACACTCTAACCACTCTAACTACTCGGCCGACGCAGGACCGGCAAAGCATCGGAATGTTATTATTTATTTCTTCCCAAACTTCCGAAGCGATACTGGCAGCCAGCAAACAATGGTCACTTGTAGCGCGCGGCGTGACCTTGCTCATTCCTTAGCGCCGACGTCATTCTTGTCGTCCGTTACAACTACAGTTTCATTAACTACATGCAACGCGGCAACTCACCCTGCGACTTGCCCCACTTGATGGTGAGCCGCTTGCCGCCGATGACGAGCCGGTTGAACGTCTTCTCGGCGGCGAGCTCCGCGGCGGCGCGCGTCGTGTACTGCACGAAGCCGCACTGAGCCCGCGGCACCAGCGTCAGAGACCTGTCACGTCACCGATTGATGAAAAATCTGTTCACTAAGTGATGCGAATCAACAGAACAAGCACGTTACACAGTTGTCTGATAATTAATGGATAACGCGTTAAGTGAACATAGAGATTGGATTTTTGAAAGTTTATAAGAAAAAATATAAGTCAACCATATAATTTTAACTTCAAATGTATCTTGAAAAAAAAAACTTTGAAATATTAATTATTTTTTCTACAGTAATAAATTTCTACAGTAGTCAAGTATACATGGAAATTACAGTAAGCAATCTATGGTTTATGTCAATGTCACAGAAAAAGATCTAGCATTAGCCTTAACGAAGTATTAGAACACCGATCGATCTATAGTTCTAATTTTTACTAATGCTTGATTTGATCCTAGTTAAAACTGAACATAAATCTTTATCTATCTTCTTACATTTGTGGTAAAGTGTGAACGCTTACAGTGAAGGGAAACACTGTCAGGGAGCCTGATGTCGTGCCTCAGCTGTTCTACGTTACGTCAACTATGTAGTCTGACAACGGAAACACTGCAAGCAAATATTCGTTTCTAGGGAGCCAGAAACGCTACCCATGGTGACGAGTGAGAAATGGGTTTTGCACCTGATCTCGCCGTATTGGTAGAGGTGGGCACGCAAGTCGGCGTCCGTTGCGTTGTCGGGCAAATTGCCCACGTACAGGGTGGTGACGGCGAGGTCTTCGGGCGGCGGCAGCGCCGGCATGGCGGCCGCGCGGCGCATCAGTTTCTCCGCCACGGGGTCGTTCACACCATAGTATCTGCATGGACGAGTCATTAATGTCTTAATTTAGTTTTGTTCCCTAACATTGCTCGATCCACAGCACAATGGCTGGTACATGCATCTTTGGTATTGCTGGAGCTGCCCATATCTTAAGAACGGCCCGTAAGCTATGCTCCCCATACAAACGTAGTTTACGAATCATTTGGAAACCGCTGTTCCAATTGAATTGATATTTAATATATAATATCAGGTAACAAATATCTGTGTCTGCATGCTTTTGTTTTTTGAAAAATCCAAACCGAATGAAATGAAAGCAAAAAGAAAATCTTCATACGAATTTTGTTTTCTCTGTGGTTTGACCCAGAATACATTTACCAAAAAAACAAATGCAGACACAGATATTTGTAGCCTAATATTAGATACCAAATATCAAGTATGTTAGAATAGTGGTTTTCAAATTATTAGTAAACTACGTTTGTATGGGAGGCGAAATTTTCTGATGCTTACGGGCCGACCTTAAAATAAGCACTCATGTGTTTTATAGACACAATATATTGATACGGTGTTGCATGATAACTCTTTCTTACTTAGCTGAGATTGAAACATGCATTTTCAGTTTTATTTAATTCTTGGATTTTAGTCCAACACATGACATTCTCGAAGTCACATGCCTTTATCTTTCCTTTATTAGCATGGCTATATTGATCTGGTTAAAATACAAGGAAAATATTTCATTGCCAGTTCGACCACCTAGTAGGGGGACCTACAGTTTTACATGGATTCCGAACCATGGAACAGGTCGCATTCAACGCAACAAAGCAGTGGTGTGGGCTTATATCACAAAAAATCGCAGTTGTATTCAGAGTGAACCTGTCAAAACTTAGTACAGGATAAGCACTGGACTAACCATATAAAAACCGGTTTAGTCCAATCTTAATACGCTGACATTAGTATGCGTCCCGCTCATCCCGCCCACTCTGAATACTGCTGTAAGTGTCTACACACAAGTTGTTTAGAATAATAAAACAAATGCCATTGTGGTCACACACCTGTCCTTGATATTTTGGTCGGCCAGCGGGTCATCCGGGTCGGTCGGCTTCTCATGCCGGTACGGGCATTCCTCCCCGCGCCGACACTCGCCCTTCACCCAGAACGAGCACACGTGCGGCCTGTTCCGCTTATAGTACGGCGCCGTGCGCGCCAGCCGCGTCAGTAGATCCGACTGGCCCTTCGTCTTGCCGGTGGCGGCCGCGCCGAGCTGGGACGGGTCCCACGACGACATCTCCCCGTCCAGGTTCTGGATGTAGTACTCCTTGTTGACGTCGTTGCGCGGCAGGTCGTCGTGGACCTTCAGCGCCGCGTCGCGCACTTGGATCGGCAGCCCGTACTCCAGGTCGAGTAGGCACGTCTGGCAGACGTTCTTGAGGCGGGAGCACGTCTGGCAGACCTCGGTCTTTTTGAAGCGCATGCGCGCTCCGGGGCACCAGCGGAACACGGTGAACGGGCGGCTGCATATCTTGCACTCCTTGCCGTACTTCTCTTTTGTCTGCAAGCAAGTACCAGTTACAACTAAGCATTTGTTGGTCCTTAACCAGAGAAACACTTCCTGGCAAGCTGATAACACAACAATGCTGTCCAGGTATATTTTAGAGATGCGTATGCTTAACTAGTTTATTATGAATATACAAGTGCAACATCAGTCACTGACATTAAATTTGACATCAAAATATTGTAAAAGTACTTTTGTGTTAATTTTTAACACTTAAGATTAATTTTTTTAAAGACTATTAACTCAATTATAAATTAGCCCACCCCTCACGAACAGGCACACTTAATGTGTATTTAGAGAAATTAATTTTATAAATCAGTTAATACAAGTTCACAAACTTTTTTGTATGCAAAATGGCATATTAGTTTACAGGCTGTAAAGGCCTTAAGAACAATTTCCTAAAGTTAAATCCTGGCAGCGCGTTAAATCCTTCTACATTTACATTAACAATTAGACAGTTACAATGACTCAGGAGATGATATAAAATACTGGGATTGTCCCTGTAGGGAAAAAGTATCTATTTTTGATAAATTGCAACCGCTCCTGGTGGAGAGAATAGTGCAGGTTTAAAGTTCTGATAACTTGGGGCTAAAATCACAGCAGCAATTTTGCCTGTAACGAACTATTTGATTAAAGGAGTTTGATTTCTCGATGCGGTACAGAGATAAATGTGCTATAGAGGAAAACTTTTTTTCGCTTACCATGCGGATGTAGGGATTGTCCCCGAGACATGTCTGACAAAGTATTGGGAAGTCCTGAAAACGGAAAAAATGTATGTACAAAATGTAAGGATGGAAACAGTTTGTAAGAAAGTTTGTATAAGGTTGGAAACCTGGCTAGAGTCTTAATTTGTTTGTTGCACACTCTGTATCGATATTAGTAGTTATATCGCTTGAACATTTAAGCTAACTAAGATAGAGTGATAGTTTACCCCTTTGGGAACTATGCGGTTAAGATAATTGTTTTAATAATGGCTATGGAAGTAAACGTACATTCTAATGCAGGTTATTATTACAAACATGGACACCCCGCTAATTACCTGGTACTGATTGTAATCGTTACAGTGTTTTAATGAAGTGCTTGGCTGAAAGCTCAGGATGTCGTGAGTCTTTCTGTGTAGCCACTCACTATAACTATTATGGAGTACATTTACAGGCATTATGACATGCAAACGTCTTTGTATGTACTCGGCAAAAATCACTCGGATTCCATGCGGCCGTACCCGTGGCGCATGCTGTCATACACAATAAACTTACATACACAAATGTGCACTTTCTAAATTGTGTGGATCTTAGGGGTACCTGTCAAAGTACATAGCAAAGGTAGAAACTGATCTCCATATGCGCTTCCCACCACTCCCATGGATACTCCCCACACTGAGCCATCTACCTACCGCAACCACGGCGATGCGAACCGCTCCTCGTTATAATAACGATTAAAAATTATTCATAACATTATTTTTTTCTTACAGAGTCTTCCCAGTTCTGTCGATTATACGTGTTCGTGGACTTGGACATCGCCATTTTTCAAGAGTTTGGATACTCAGGGGGTAGAACTAAGCGCAATCGAATGCACCTCGTCTCAGCAGATTACAACAGCAATTTGATTCAGTGTATTATGATTATATGTTCTATGGATTTGATTTGACGCAAAGCTGTCGCTCTCACGGCAAGTTAGCGCTGGTTCTTACTTTAGAAAGAAATGGTTGTGACGCGCCATGACAGTTGCTGCGCTAGTTTTGACACATGACAGTGACAGCGTGTGCGCCATTTTGTAAAGTTCTTTTGTCCGTGGTAAAAGAAAAAAATGCATTGAATCTATTTATTTCAGGCGATTCTCATGAGATTTTCACCTGAGAGTCACCAGTGAGTCACAAAACTTTCGTACTTATGAAATGACCGCCTCGTGTCACCCTAGTCTTAGATGAAAAAGAATTTTCATCTAAGACCCTAGTGTTGTAATTATTTTAATTAGATAGCAATGACACAACATAACATTTGATGTTTGATGGCGTCAGGCGAAAGCGTCCTCTTTCAATTGGGACTTGAGATCGTGTTTGGTTTATGAGTGCATATACTGGAGGTGGGCTGTCGGCAATTTAAGAATTTAATTTAATTTCATTTCATTTATTTAAACTTTTTGGTAGTCAAACTACACCATGTTAGGTCACAAAGATCCGCGGATTCGATCAACCCAGTAAAGAAGAACCCGCAAAGAAACTTCACGTCAGATTAATGTTCACTTTACAGGTGTTCCAACGGTGAGTACATTGATTACGCCAGCGTAATGTCATCATGTTTTTACGAGACAAAAAAGGTAAAACATCTAGTTAGTACAAAGATAATTTGATTAGGAAAGAATGAGCTTGGCGCCGCTGCCATCTACTACTTGGACGCACACACCCATTTATGATTGTACTAGCTGCGGTACCCGGCTCCGCTCGGGTTAGTGTCGGCTAAATTATTTCATGGATAAAGTAGTTCACATGGCTGATCCATAATAGGGTCAATCTGGTCCAGGACAATGTATCCATCTACCAAATTTAATCAAGATCGTTCGAGGTGAAATATCATGATTTAATGAAAAACATCCAATAATTCCCATTTAGAGCTTAGACATTTGGTGGCTATTTTAAAAAAAAGCATTTGCCGCCAGAACCTTTCTGCACTTGCACTGCAACATTTTTTACCTAGTAAGTAAGTAACGTGTAATGTAGGGAAGTTTTGCGTGGACTCCAACCCACAGCTAGCCTCAACATCGATAGCAGTAACCCATCTCGAAACTGACTGCTCCCAGAGATCCTATACAATGATAAAATACGCACATAAATCGGGTTATTGATTCGCAAGTTATAAGAATTTAACACTCACTACTCACCCTTCAGGTAATTAAGCGTTATATTAAGTAGCCTATAAGTTTTGAGTAGAATCAGGCTAGACGTAGATACCATCCGCATCTAAATCGAGTAATTGGTTCTCAAGGATTTTACCAAGTAGTCCTAAAGTTGCGGGAAATACCAAGCCGTACCCGCCCCCCCCCCCGCACCCGCCCCCGTCGCACCACCCGCCCCGCCCCCGCCGCCGCTCCCGCCGCCGCCCCCGGCCCCGCTCCCCCCGGTGTGAAGTAGCGCTACCGGCATCGTTTTCGCAGCCCCGTGAAAGTTCTAAAGCCCATGGGCACAATATCTTTATAAATTGTAGCCTATGTGTTATTCTGATGTATAAGCTATATTATTGTAAAGTTTCATTACAATCCATTCAGTAGTTTTTACGTGAAAGAGTAACAAACATCCATCCATCCATCCATCCATCCATTATTACAAACTTTCCCCTTTATAATATTTACTAGCTGCGGTACCCGGCCCCGCTCGGGTTAGTGTCGGCTAAATTATCTCATGGATAAAAAGTAGCCCACATGACTGGTCCAAAATAGGGTCAAACTGGTCCAGGACAATGTATCCATGTACCAAATTTAATCAAGATCGTTCGAGCCGAAATAGCATGATTTAATGAGAAACATCCAATAATTCCCATTTAGAGCTTCGTTGACGTTTGGTGGCTATTTAAAAAAAAAACATTTGCCGCGAGAACCTTTCTGCACTTTCACTGCTACATTGCTTACCTAGTAAGTAACGTGTAACGTAGGTAAGTTTTGCGTGGACTCCAACCCACAGCCAGCCTCAACATCGAAAACAGTAACCCATCTCGAACTTGACTGCTCCCAGAGATGCTATACATTGATAAAATACGCATATAAATCAGGTAAGTGGTTCGCATGTTATAAGACTTTAAGACTCACTACTTACCCTTCTGGTAATGAAGCGTTATATTATGTAATCTATAAGTTTTTAGTAGAATCAGGCTAGACGTAGATACAATGCACATCTAAATCGAGTAATTGGTTCTCAAGGATTTTATTCTGTTGGTCGCTCCTCCGGCGATTTAGCGTGATGCCAAGTAGTCCTAAAGTTGCAGGAAATACCAAGCCGTACTTCAGTAAAAGTAAGCGCTGCCGCCGCAAAGCCGAGCCGTGCATAGCATTGCAGTTTGTATGACAGCCCCATCTTAGCGTAAGCGGAACTGAATTCTATTTAGCCAATCCTAATTCCCGGGTAGTTAAATGTACATGTACTAAGTTTTACAAATCGCTAGTGCCTTGAAAATTCGCCAAACGGACACCAAACAGTCACGACGTCTGCCCTCCCCCCGCCGCCGCTCCCCGCCACCGCCCCCGGCTCCTCTCCCCCTAGTGTGAAGTAGCGCTACCGGCATCGTTTTCGCAGCCCCGTGAAAGTTCTAAAGCCCATGGGCACATAAATTGTAGCCTATGTGTTATTCTGATGTATAAGCTATATTATTGTAAAGTTTCATTAGAATCCATTCAGTAGTTTTTACGTGAAAGAGTAACAAACATCCATCCATCCATCCATCCATCCATTATTACAAACTTTCCCCTTCATATTATTTATTAGATTAGATAGATGTTTATCAAGTAAAAAAAATAATAAATTGAACAAACAATTTTCTTACATCTTGCATACAATAAAGATTAAAGCCAGGTAAGCGCTACTTTAAGATTTGCCTTCCCCATTGCATTCTCTAAAATCAACCTATTTGGATTGTTTATGGTTTCATACAATCGTATATTAGTCAACCTCATTTTATCGTCAGGATATTACATGTTCTGTGATTTTATCGCCGTGGTTATTGGCTGCAAAGGGCTTCATTAATTTTCATTTAATTTACTTGAAAATGACTTGAAATAAACTATTTGGACATACAGTGGCGGTAGCGCCAGCGATTGAGTTCGCTAACGAATTCGCTTACTGATTGTCTCGAGTTCGGAGAGAATGAGGACGGAGGGATAGCGTAAGGCAGATCCAAAGATATCCAAAGATCCGTGGTGCAGAAGATAGTAAGTAGGTAGGTATATGTATAGAAAGGTGTACGGGGTACCACCAGAGATGGAGGATTTCCAATTGCAGGGATTTATCAAGATCGTCGAATCCAAGCAAGTGCTTCCTATATCTGCGAAGAATACTCCACGCCAGATCTTATGCACGCCTTGTAGAGCAACAGTTCTTTTTTCTTCAACTTTACTTAAAGCGGCAATGAAAAATTGTACGTGTTTTCCATCCAGTTCAATGTAGCCGTGATCATAAAGGGAAGGTCCTGGCATGGCCCCTAATTTCTTCGTGAATGAGGTGTATTGGGCTAATATCATAACGGCAGCTGTGTGGTATTAGCCATCAATGTCAGGTAACATACAGAGAAAAAAATACACACGCCTGTCTCCTGCTCGCGTTAAAATAGACGTGAGGATTTTTTTATAGATTACCGTGGTTACTGTTCATTTTAAAAGATTAAACGGCTTTCTACTAACGGTATGATTTGTGCGGAGCGGTGAGTAGAAATCCGTTTAATCTTTTAAATTAGACGTAAGGAAATATTTTCCAGAATCTACTAAAATGTTGCAATCGGTTATCCTCCTCCAAGTCGCCCATATTGAGTGGACAATTTATTTGAAGGGTTCCGAACAGCATTGAGACTTGTGGTAGGTACGCTGGTATTCACAGTTTTGGAAAAACAACCCATAACCAAGATGTTACGTTCATGCAGAAAGTCAGCGGCCAATTCAGAGAGATTAGCTTATAGGAAAAGCCATATTGGTGATCGCTGAGGAGTTAGATGTTTCATTAACTGAGAGTTGATGCTGCGATCAATAACGTTGCACTTGCGTTCACAGCACTAGCGTAGTCGTATTCAGACAACCTGTAAAAATTTAGTACGAGATTAGCACCGGACTAATACCATACAAACACCGGTCTATTCCGTCTCCGCTCACTCTGAATACATCTGTGAGTGTTAGGACTTGATTATGACAAACCATTCGGTGTATACCAATTGAGCACGTCTTTTTGGGAAATAAATGGAGTCAACACTTACTTAATCTGTGGAGTGAACTTAAGGTTCTTTCAATACTTTCGACAATAGTGACGTCTTTGATAGGTGTAGGTAATGTATTTTTAAACAGAGGCTGTGGACTGAACTCATAGTAGTATTCTGAGTGGACGTACTAACTTTAATACGTTGATTATCTCCGGAATCAACTGAATTTTGTATGGTAACTCCGCAGATAATCCGCGTATGACAAGTTCACTCTTAATACGACTGATACTTGTTAAAATCACTTCCCTCAATTCTCGTCCTTTCAGGACAGAAAAGCTGTGCGAAAATTGCCTAGAGAGAACTGGCGAAAATTGTCGAATTTAATTTAGGGGCGTATGCGTATGCTATGCGGATTACTTCTTCACAATATTTACCGGTGCAATTCCGGAGCCTTCGAAATGTAACAGAGATTTTTGTTTCGTTGTTATGCACTTAGAAACACAAAAGTAAAAATTAAGAAAACGACGAGAAATAAAAAAAAATCTCGCCGCTTATTTCCCGCGGGAGCCGCCGTCCCCTGGAAAAAGAATAATTTTCCATGGAAATTAAGCCGCTGCCGGGCACGAGCGCGGCGGCTCGAGGAGAATTGAAATGAAATCACGGAAAGGAGCTTACGCGGCTCCCAATCAACCTTCTCGCTTCTCTAATCCTGCGTCCGCCTGGGTAAGTACATCGCACAAATGTATTATTTTAATATCTGAGCTTCCCGGCTCCGCTCGGGTGAATTTTGTTTTGGACATTCGCCTGAGCGGAGCCCGGTAAATGCGCTCTCGGCTCTCGAGAGCATGGCCCGCCAACGCAATTTTCCATGTACGGATGGCTAATACCGAACTGACCGTCAGATATTAGCCTAACACACCACATGGGAACTAGGTGCCATGCCAGGAACTTCCTTATACATATTGCTCGGATCGCATAATTATATTAGTTCGAAAACACGGTCTATTTTCATTGGCACTTTCCCTTTTGTGCTGATCTCCTAAGGGTCTAGCCTATTTAGCCTTCATCAAGAATTGGGCTATTCGCAAAAATAAAACATACGCAAAAAAAATTCAGGGGGTCCATTCGGGGCAAGAGTGAGTTCGAATTCGCCACTAAATATCAACTTACTTTTTTAAATAGTTAATGTTTCATTTAGTAATAGTTGATATTTAGTGACGAATTCGAACTCACTCTTGCCCTGAATGGACCCCCTGATCCGGATTGTTGTTCTAGAGATTAGCGCTTTATAACATTAGTTTTAATAATAGATTATAATATTTACCAATATTGCTTACCAACATTTCTGTGCATTTTTAACCGACTTCAAAAAAGGAGGAGGTTATCAATTCGTCTGTATGTTTTTTTTTAGTTTCTTTTTTATGTTTGTTACCTCATAACTTTTGCCTGGGTAAACCGATTTTGATGATTATTTTTTTAAATGATAGCTAGTGCTTCCCAAGTGGTCCCATTTTAATTTGGTTAAGTTATGACAATGATATCCATGAGAAAATCATAAAAGTCTTAAATTTGTATTAAGATGTGCGCGACAAATGGACGAATAACTCAATATAACGCCAACCGATTTCGGTGATTCTTTTTTTATTGGAAAGGACATGTACAAATTAGTAAGTGTACTTCAGATTTACTAAACTACGGCTGACGCCGACTCAAAAAATAACAGAAATCGTAACTACAAAAATGAAAATTATTTTTTACTTTTTAGTGCTTTTTCTTTGAAGTCGGTTATTTTTTTTGTTATATTTTTTTTTGTCAGCCTCGGTAGCCCAATGGCTCAGCGCCTCGCCGTTCGATAATCGAGGTGAAGCAGCTTTGGGTGCGCTCAGGTTGTCGATGGATGGATGACGCTTATAAATGCACTTTTATAACTCAGAAAGAGAAATAATGTACTGCATGAAGAATGCGCGGGGATAGAACCCATGATTTTATTTCCTCAAAGGTTTGTTTTACATGAATGAATTAAAAACTATTAACATTTTATGTATACGTGATGTGAGCGTTGTGTGCGTTAAATAAACCGTTAATAAACGTTAAATAAACCTATTTTTACTGTTTGCTTCAAATCCTTTCCATTACTATTGTATTCGAATCTAACTGGGACTGACTACTCGTTTGATCGGGACAACAATAAATGTCCTGTGTGTTTTTCGGAGCATATATCCAGGCAAAGAAACTTTAATATTTATAATATTAAAAGGATTAAAAAAAAAAAATTCTTCTGCATTTGGCACACCATATAGCAATCTCCGGTTTCTACACCGATATCCAACCGCTAAGTTATCATATCAGCTAACTAGTGGACAGAATGCTTCCGCTACCGAACACTAGATGGCGCTGATTTAGAGGCAAATGTCGCGATGGTTAGGCAGAGCGCCATACGGTACGATGACAGCACATCACACCTTTGTCGCTTCATCTACACACATTCATCTTTTCATAAAGGCTTTACGATTACGGGGGCTAAGTACCTGACTTTTACGAAGTATTACGTCGCTATACGAGGACCTACCTTTTATTGCACAGCTGCATTGAACTGGATGGAAAACACGGAAACATTTCATTGCGGCTTCGACCGTCGCGCATTAAATGCGATGATACCAACCCGGGCGGGATTAACCTTTACCTAGTAAGATTTACCTACCTAGTAGGATTAGATTTACCTAGTAAGTAAGGCAGGGGACCTGAAGTTTTACGTAGAATCCACGGCCAGCCCCGACAGTTGAAAACGGTCACCCATCTAGAACCCAACCGCGCTCAGAGTTACTTCACCCGGCTTATCGAATCGCATAAGGCGTCGCGCCACTGTAGTCAATTCGCTCACGAATTAAGTACATGCAGTAGGGTCCTGTGAAGTTCTCACGTGTTGTTGGAACTCGAGAACATCATAGGCTGAGATAAATAGTCATAATAGAAAATAAGACTAACGAAAAGTATTACTTTGTGACGTCACTTTGCATTACTTTGAGATATCGTCCATACAAAATATGTCAAAGTGACGTCACAAAGTACTACTTTTCGTTAGTCTAAGCCCCGTTGCACGAAGAGACGGCCAAGTTAATCAATGTTCAAACACGTCACTTTTAGTGATCCTTCCATACTGGCCACACAAAGTGACGTGTTTGATCATACTTTGACGTTGATTTTGATTTTTTGTCCTTTCGTGCACTCGGCCCTAAGTGACTATTTATCTCAGCCTACTCGTACTTGGCTGAGCCAAAGTATGTCTTTTTACTGTCAGTTTTGACATAAAATGTATGGACCGAATGTCAAATTTGACAGGCGGAAGCCATACTTTGGCTAAGCCTAGCACGAGTAATGCCTATGAATCTCAGCATTCGTTTCTGTTACGACTATTTATCTCAGCCTTACGATTATTTACTCAGTCATAGATTATTAGTATTATCTTTGGCCATAGTGAGCAAATTCGTAGGCAATCCGGCGCTCCCGCCATGCCATCGTATGCAAAAGTGTCTACGCCGCCTCCATACAAACAAGTTTCGTTTGCCACTCCAGTCCATCGTTCCTCGCTGCTAGAAACGTACAGAATGTGAGATTTAATAAAATAGGCATATCGGTATCATAATGGCCGCCGTTATCGGAGGCGGCGCGGCGGTCGGCGGAAGGAGAGCCGACCGATTCGCGAGTCCGTATGAATAATTCAGCTGCTGTCCAGTGCTGTCTGAATTGCCGCAAATATGTGCAGCGTGGCGGTCCGGCCGGTTTCACGTCACACCACTATCGGAGCCGTGGCTGAAATATGACGGTAACCTATGAATAAACAGACCGGTGGAAGCGTGAAGCTAGGCTTTGGCACCTCCAGCGGCTCGTAGTTCAGGGGCATGGGGACTTCTATGCCAGAGATTGTGGGTTAGATCCTCGCCTCGTTCTTGCACCAATTTTTCTCGCTTTATTTGAGTGCTCATGGCACGTGACAACTAATTTCTTAGGGAACGCATCATGAACCATGCGACCAGTTGGATAAAATTAACATATTTAACCCAGTTTAAAAAACTTCTCAGTCACTGTACGAAACAACCGAGTTTTTACAATTGTCAGACACAACTTGGCTTGACAATTTTACACGGAAGATCATCAGATATCGTGTGGCTAGAAAAAGCACAGTATATATTTTTATTTAATGGATACGACATTACCGTTATCTCATTAATTTGAGTTTCAGCGACATCTACATTTGAAGCATTGTAATCAGATTATTTTCAAAATCTGATCACCTACAATGCTTCAAATGTAGATGTCGCTGAAACTCAAATTAGTCTCTATCAACTATCGCATGCAATAAAATCCATAATAACGTTTTTACGGCCCATCGCAAAAAAATAAAATAGTCTGTCTCTGGTGTCCGTCGGTCACACGCATTTTGTCCCCAATTGTTCTGCTATTAACGGTGGTTATAAAATTCGAAAAAAAAAACAATATTAGTACAGTTATGCAGTCATCCACAAACTAATTACTTTTGCTCAAAATGTCATACTTTTTGAGAAAAAGCTAAATTTCCGAACGGCTTATTTGTATGAAATTGCAAAATAATCAAGGCGAATTTCTTCCATTGATGCCATGCATTGCCTGGACCTACAGTAGTTCACGCTTGACTGGTTTTTTAACACACGAAGACTGTCAAAAAATCTAATTGAGTGCACAAAATTAAATGCTTGTTACGCTACCTATAGTTTATATTTGACTAGTTGTCGTGTGGCAGCGGTAAAGAGCCTGTCCACGCGTGTTGCCGACCGGTTAGACAACTCAAAATATTTTCGTAGTAAGCGTGTAGAAGCGTGGTGCATTTGTGCCTACACTCATGGTCAACCTCTTATCAGTAGTGATTCTTTGGGCTTTCTTGTGCAATTGCGGTAGGCTGCATAGTAATGAAAAAAAAAAATTAACAAAAAAAATAACCGACTTCAAAGAAAAAGCACTAAAAAGTAAAAAATAATTTCCATTTTTGTAGTTACGATTTCTGTTATTTTTTGAGTCGGCGTCAGCCGGGCACGCGCTGCGCCAATCAAGAGAACCTAACCTAACCTAACCTAACCTAACCTAACCTAACCTAACCTAACCTTGGCTGACACCGACTCAAAAATTACAGAAATCGTAACTACAAAAATGGAAATTATTTTTTACTTTTTAGCGCTTTTTCTTTGAAGTCGGTTATTTTTTTTTTGATAATTTTTTTTTATTTGTTTAATTTTAGTGAATCTGAAGTACACTTACTAATTAGAACACGTCCTTCCAAGAATCACCGAAATCGGTTGGCGTTATATTGAGTTATTCGTCCATTTGTCGCGCACATCTTAATACAAATTTAAGACTTTTATGATTTTCTCATGGAAATCATTGTCAGAATTTAACCAAATTAAAATGGGACCACTTGGGAAGCACTAGCTATCATTTAAAAAAAATATCATCAAAATCGGTTCACTCAGGCAAAAGTTATGAGGTAACAAACATAAAAAAAAACAAAAAAAATGCTGCATGGTTCTCTGTGTTTGTGAAAAAACCGTATTATATCGAAATTTATGATCCTTTTTGCGCAGATTTATGAACTTTCCCTTTATGATCACTGGATAGAAAACACGGACAATTTTTAATTGCCGCTTCAACCATAGTTACATCCAATACGGTGGTACCAATCCGGGCGGAGCAGCGGATCTACGGCTTTGCATGGGTTCCGGACCATGGAACAGCTCCCATTTTCGTAACGAAATGCACTTTTTCAACTCCAGAAAGAGAAAGAAAATGACCGGGGTACGGATTTGAATCCATAACCTCTTGCAAGAAAGAAAAAATCCTCTAGCCCCTACACCATGAGATCACGGTGCATTCCAATCGTATATAGCTTTTTAGTTTTTTCCTTAAAAAACAATGAACCATATGTACGGTCAGTTACCTATAAGTATTATTTTAAAAGATCCCAAATCACGAAAACATTTCCTCCGTAACAATTAGTAGTTGAGTATAGCCGTTGAGCAACCGAAAAACCATTCATAAATTAGACCACTGCTTAAATATACGAAGATTTGGAAAGTTGTCCAAAAATGTGTCACATATGCGTACGCGCACATTTAATTGGCTCCATTATCGGACAATTGCCAAAGCGTTACGGATTAGGCGGTGGATAGGTTTGGGCGCGGCTGCGGAGGTGGAGGCGGCGACCTATGTCGGTCAAGGTCATGAAGGTCACTCACGAGATCATGGCGGCGACGGTTGGGTTGCCAGAGATAACCGATCTGCTCAAACTGGCTGCGTGCATTGATGTGTAGCAAGGTTGACGACTTAATGACATAATGCTTTCTGATATACTGGTAGCGAGATTGGTAGCCTAGGGCGTGTGATCAAGATTTAGGTACTATTTTCCGGAACATTTTTAGAGCTTCGTAGGGCTCTGTTTGTTTGGAACTTAGATTATCATAATAGTTTTGGCTGAGATAAACAGTCTGAGATAAAAACTGACTAACGGAAAGTAGTACTTTGTGACGTCACTTTGACACATTTTGTATGGACGAAATTTCAAAGCAATGTCAATTGACGTCACAAAGTACTACTTTGCGTTAGCATTAGTTTCCGGTACGACTATTTATCTCAGCCTAATCCCGTACATTGTAAGCAAGTGTCGTAGCTAAGTGTGTTGGTTTGTCCGTCGGTCAACGCTCCGGTGCTGAGATTCATAGACATTACTCGTGTTTGGCTGAGCCAAGGAGAAGGAGCCGATTTGGACTGTCAGTTTTGAAATAAAATGTCAAATTTGACATTTAGAAGCCATATTTTGGATAAGCCAAGCACCAGTAATCTCTATGAATCTCAGCATGAATTTTACGTTCTTAGCCCTGAACGTGCTTAGGGTTCCGTACCCAAAGGGTGCCAACGGAACCCTATTACTAAGCCTCCGCCGTCCGTCCGTTCGTCCGTCTCTTACAGGGCTGTATCTCATGAACCGTAATAGGTAGACAGCTGAAATTTTCACAGATTATGTATTTATTTTGTCGCCATAACAACAAATAGGTAAAATTAAAAAAATATAAAAATTAAGGGGGGCCGCATACAAATAAATTGATTGTTTGGTGTTAAATCTTGTAACATGGTACGGAACCCTTCGTGTGCGAGTCCGACTCGCACTTGGCCGGTTTTTCTTCTCCTAATTAGGTGCTATGACTGAACCTTACTTTTACGAGCACGGCTACATAGAAAAACCGGCCAAGTGCGAGTCGGACTCGCTCTCGGAGTCCGGAATCACGTTTTTTGTATGGCCCCCCCCCCTTGTGTTGTTATAGCGTGTTGTTATAGTGTTATTTGTTGTTGTTATGAGATACAGACCTGTGACAGACGGACGGACGGACGGACAGACAGCGGAGGCTTAGTAATAGGGTTCCGTTTTCACCCTTTGGGTACGGAACCCTAACTAGGTGGAAGACACGCGCCACATTTGATTTGCCGTTTCGACGACCTTCTCTACCAATGCGATGCTGCGAAAGATGTATCGTTACCTAGTAAGTGAGGGAACTTCAGTTTTACATAGTTCCTAAACGATGGAGTTAATCGCATTCTCAATGAAAATGAACTGGGGGTCCATTCAGGTAAGAGTGAGTTCGAGTTCGGTAGTGAGTTAACCTAAAAATTGCTCGGAAACAGATAATTATTTAAATAACAGAACCGTTATTTAAAATTCCAACGTATTTACGGGACAGACCAGATTTTTACCTAACTGTAATGATGGTCAAGAAGTGTGGAAACATTAACTATTTAAAAAAGTGAGTTGATATTTAGTGACGAATTCGAACTCACTCTTGCCCTGAATGGACCCCGTGTTTGGTTTTGGAAATGCCTTTCACAGTCTTGGATGTAAGATCCTCCAGACGTTACATCAGTCTTTCTGCGCGTTCGCAAAAAAAGTCAAAAGAAAAATGAGGACTCTTCTTCATGGGCATGCATGGGCCTACGGTAACGGTTGAATACATGGGCACTTGAAAACGCAATGGATTTGTAATAAATATTCAGATGAAAAGACGTCCACGTGATGTTTGCTGTTCCTAACTTGCTCAGCTGTGCCATGTTTAGGAGTGCCATCTTATAGTACACTCTGTTTTTGTTCATGTCATGATGCTTGGATAAATCTTTCTGACACATGAACGTTGACCTTGAAGTAAAAGTGACTTTTTTGTTTGTCCGTTAGTGCTATAGACTGTTCGAAATTTGGGTAAAATTATAAAGTTGCGTATTGTTTTCTCTCTGATTCGATATAGCATAGTGATAAGGGAAAATGTTCAATTAAAGAATGACGAAAACAAATCAATTCGTTCAATAAATTATTTATTTTAATTAATAATTTCTAACATAAATTAAAATGTTCAGTGGTGGTAGGAGATGATGGGGGAAGCGTAGGAGACGTGGGTGGCTGGGGCGGCGTACGCGACCTTGGCCACGGGGGCGGCATACGCGAGCTTGGCGACCGGAGCGGCGTACACGGGGGCGGGTTGGGCGTAGGCGATCTTGGCCACGGGGGCGGCGTAGGCGAGCTTGGTCACGGGGGCGGCGTAGGCGATCTTCGCCACGGGAGCGGCGTAGGCGAGCTTGGCGACGGCGTGCTGCGGCTGCGGGCGCGGCTCACCCTCGTGGCGCACGACGGCGTTGAAGCCGTGCTCGGCGTCGGCGGTGTAGTCGACGATGCGGTGCGTGCCGTCGGCCTCCACGAGCGAGTAGGAGCCGTGCACGACGTCTCCCTGGCGGCTCTCCTGCTGCTGCTTGATGTCGCCGCTGGCGGCGTCGTGCACCGAGTACGAGAACTCGTAGTGCGCCGGCGCCGACGGGTACTCCTCCACCAGCTTCACGGGCAGCGCCGCCGCCGCCGCCACCAGGCACGACACAATCACGAACTGCAAATCAAGAACATAATAATAATATAACTTTGTCTGCTGGTTTCATGCTAGACAGCTAAGTTTACAACTATGTATATTTCCAGAAGACTATATGAATAAAGTAGCTTCCAAGAAAATTTAGGAAGTAGAATAGACAATAATAAATAATCACATTAGTAACGGTTTTAGGAGGAATGTGAAGTTAAATAACTTATTAGATTTCAACGCCTTACAACAAATCTGAATGACAAAGTCAGGGTGGATGCTGCAAGTTAATATACCCCGATGAATGTGAAAAACTGGTGTGTAAGACTGTCGTTATCCCAAGCTCTGTCTTGAAAGCACTATTTAAAAATGTAACGCACTCTGAATGCCATTTTGCTAGTGGTGTGTCGAAGATCGTCGTTGAGCGAATGATTAGGAATGTTTGATAGCAAGTGCCGCAAGCGCATAGTACTTATACCGGCCTCCCCGCCACTGACACCTGCACTGCCTGCCACCCTGAGCTAACGCCGTTTGGTGTAGGATCTATCGGCTTGCGCGCGCAACTTGTCGCAGCATTTTGATGCGAGCAAATTGTGAACTGTGTGTGTTTGTTAAATCCAAATAGACCTATGGAAATAAGTGCCCAGGTGAATAGCAGGTGAACGGGTAAAGTAATGATTGAAATTGACGTTTAGTTGCATTAGTTTATTTGCCAACTGGTAAATTTCAGTATACTTGGCAGAATAAACACGTTGTTTGACAGTTAGCATGGTACGAAATGTAACTTAGGGTTATATCTAGCAACCCTCTTGCCTGTTCACAAGATTTTGACCATGGCGACAATAACTTCAGTCAATGAAAACCGGTTCGAGAAATTTCAGGCAAATCGTATAATTCGATTATGTCATTATCATGACAACAACCAAACCAATATTGGCGAAACATTTTTTTATGCAACCTGACATGGATGGCTACCACCACACAACTACCGTTATGTATGATATTAACTCAATACATCACATTCCCGAAGGAATTTGGTGCCGTGGCAGGACCTTTCCCTTGATGAGCACGGTTATATTGAACTGGATGGAAAACCCGGACAATTTTGATTGCCGCTTCGACCATCGTTCATTCAATGCGATGGTACCAACACACCTAGTATGTAAGGAAGGGGACCTACAGTTTTACGTGAAATGCTCACCCATCCAGAACCCAACCGCGCTCAGAGGTGCTTCACCCAGCTTATCGAATCGCAAAGCGTGGCGCCACTGAGCTACCGAGGCTGACCGCTATGTGAACATTCACGTTATTATTCACGCGTTACTTTTTTTTGTAGCCAGGCATCCGAACCATGTAGCAGCTCGTGGCGTGATGTACTTATTCAACTCAGAAAGAGAAAGAAAGTGGTGCATGAACGGGGCGAGGATTTGAACCCAGACCTACGGTATGACAGGCATATCCCCGCGCCACTAGGCTACGAGCCGCTGCACTACGCGAGCGTTACTGAGAAAAAACCGGCCAAGTGCGAGGCGGACTCGCACTCGAATGGTTCCGTACCGTCGTACAAAAATCATGTTTATTGTGTGGTCCCCTCTTTATATTTTTTTTATTTTACCTAAAACATTTAATCTGCCTACCTATCACGGTTCATGAGATACAGCCTTGTGACAGACAGACGGACGGACGGACAGACGGACGAACGAACGGACGGACGGATGGATGGACGGACAACAGCGGAGGCTTAGTAATAGGGTTCCGTTGGCACCCTTTGGGTACGGAACCCTTAAAAGGCTTTACATACAGACGGACTAACAACAAAGTGATCCTAAGAGGTTTATTTTTGTTCCTTTAGAGAATCGGCAACATACAAATGGGGCCAACTTGTTTCTTAAATTGCAAGACATGCGGAAAAAATAAAGCAGCGAATTAAAAATTTAGCAAGTTAAAGAATTTAATGCATTGGGTTTCAACACATAGATTAATCATTTAGTTAATACAAATTCAATGTAGGCATGTGTCACTTGTCACTGTCATTGCAAATACAAGTATGTCGGGGTCATGTATTCGGACCCCACACCGCTCTACATAACGGATTAGCCAAATTGACGCTAATATCTGTCACCCGCCCACCGGTCAAAACAGTATTTGTCTAGTTGAACGACACGTTTTCAGTAATTAGAAACACATTATAAGTATTTTTATTGAACGTAAATTATTCGCTACCATCGTAAACATCACATAACAGGTTCAGGAGCTATACTCACCAGCAACTTAGATTTAAGGCCCTGGTACTAGCCAAATCGCAAAGTTAGACGAGGCACCCCAAGTTAACTAACTAAGTCTGACGATTAGAAGTGTCAATCTTACCCTATATGATTCCTTGTCCAGGAATCAACATATTTTCTTTAATTTATGTGTCCTTTTTCTGTACAAAATACATTGCTGAAACGGTGTCCATTTCCGAACTTTTTTGACTAAATGAAGAAATCTAAAAGCAAATGGAATTATTTGTTTATGAATATATGCTGTTTTTGCTTATATGTAGAAATCATATTACTTTCAGATTTCTAATATGAAAAATCGACTTTATTTTTTATTATTATTTAAATACATTATGGAATCATAAAATATTAACATCCATTATCAGTCTGGAGTTCTATTTGGACTTGCTGAGGCATTTCACTACAAATTATTACATTTGTTTAAAGGTGCATTTGTATCGCCAGAGTAGTTGGCTAGTCCTAGCGCCTTAATCGTGCTAGATACGTTAAATTTACTTACTGTCTGTGGTTAAATTAGATTGATAAATAAATGTTGGTATTTGACACTCGAGCTCTAGCCCGTCTGGATTAAACATGATTTTAATCATGGGGTCCCGCCCCTTCCATGCACAATTTTCTTTATCTTTCCGAGTAATATCAGTGCTTTTCGTCTTGAATGTGAGCTGTTCCATGGTTTGGATGTAAAACTTCCTCTACCATGTATAACTGTTAAGCCCGCCAGCAATGGTTCCATTGCATTGGATGAAAAGATGGTTGAAGCGAAAGACGTCCGTGTTTTCTATACCGTTCAATGTAGCCGTGCTCATAAAGGGACGGTCCTGGCATGATACCTAATACCCACGAAATGATGTGTAGGGTGAATATATTAGTGGTCGTTGTGTTATTAGACAACTGTAAAAAAGCACATAAAAATATAGTAGAAGAATGTGCAGATCAAAAAACGCGGCTACACTGAACTGGATGGAAAACACCGACAAATTTAAATTGCCGTTTCCACCATAGTTTCATTCAATGCGGTGCAGGGGACCTACAGTTTTACTTGGATTCCGAACCATTCGATTCGTTTTCCTAACTAAATGCACTTATCCTTCTCAGAAAGAGAATGAAAGTGGCGCATGACCGGAGCGAGGATTTGAACCCATAACATCTCACATGAAAGGCACTTCCTCTAGCCCCTACACCACAAGCTGTACACTTCAAGGCCCTAACGTTTTTCTACCCCTAAACGCAGTCAGATTCAACTTCAAATTTCATTCTAATTTTTTATTTTTTTTTTGTAAATAACTGTGTTTTTCAGTATCTATAATAAATTGAAAATGAACTTAAAAAAGACAATTTTTTTTCCAATTTTTATCAGCCAATATCTTCCAAACTAAAAGGTGTATTTAAAAAAGTAAAACATACCTAGAGACGTAGACTTCGACAATATGTTTTAGAATCCAAAATTTCGAAAACCTTCTAAAACATTAAAGTAATCTGCCGTAGTGTGGAAAATTGATAGGGTAACGTTTCTTTTCATATACAGAATAATGTTTTCGCCGACATTTACCCAAGCGGAGCCAGGGTACATCCGATCCACCGGCCAAGTGCGAGTCGGACTCGCACACGAAGGGTTCCGTACCATCGTACAAGATTTAACACAAAAAATCACGTTTTTTGTATGGGACCTCCCTTTATTTTTTATAATTTTTTTTATTTTACCTATTTGTTGTTACAGCGGCAAAATAAATACATACTCTGTGAAAATTTCAGCTGCCTACCTATTACGGTTCATGAGATACAGCCCTGTGACAGACGGACGGACGGACGGACGGACGGACGGACGGACAGCGGAGGCTTAGTAATAGGGTTCCGATTTCACCCTTTGGGTACGGAACCCTAAAAATTATAACATATCAAAAACTGCAACATAAACTCAATCAAAAACTGCAATAGATCATAACCAAGGATAGGTACCTTATCTCACATTGTTCCTATTGTTTAATTACAAATAGTAATTTATTGAATCTCATTTGGCCCAATCAATCCGCTTTGTGACACGGTCAATGTTTCGTCACCGGCCCCAGACACGCCGGCACCGCTCCACATACTAACCTTCGTCTTGATACCGGCTGCTAATCTCCGTGTCATATATCTATACTTATTAATTGCATAAATTATGATACAATCGATACAGCCCCGGGCGATTGTAACGGCGGCGCGTGGGCACGAGAATTTCACGCGGGCTCCACCACCGCGCGAAGGCAAACTCGCCACAGAATGCACCTGATATATATAGTTAAACAACCAACTTAACGGTACATTCAGTTCTCAGCTTCGGTTTTCGACGAACAACAGAAACAATGGCTCGCTTGGTATGAATAAAACACGAAATTAATTCAGTATAGCCTGATAGATAGAGAAAGTAATAACTGCTGATAAGTGGAGCCTATTGCAGTTATATTTCTATCAATGATGATTAATTACTTTGTTTTAAAAAACTTTCTCTGGCGTAATCTTAGGGGAAAAGCTACCCTTTTAATTTTGACGGTGCCTTTACAAAATACTGATTTATTTTAATCGACACTCAAAGAGCCTTTATTACTAAAGTGCTGACTATCTTGTACAAGATATAAGGTACTATATTGATTGCAAGCAGCTAAGAAAGGCCCTTAATATGGGGCGATTAAACTAATCTGCAGTAGGTGAAAAAGGCCCTAAGAAACATATTCGCGACATACAGTAAAATGAATACGTTTACTTTGCAGTTCGTGATTGTGTCGTGCCTGGTGGCGGCGGCGGCGGCGGCGGCGGCGCTGCCCGTGAAGCTGGTGGAGGAGTACCCGTCGGCGCCGGCGCACTACGAGTTCTCGTACTCGGTGCACGACGCCGCCAGCGGCGACATCAAGCAGCAGCAGGAGAGCCGCCAGGGAGACGTCGTGCACGGCTCCTACTCGCTCGTGGAGGCCGACGGCACGCACCGCATCGTCGACTACACCGCCGACGCCGAGCACGGCTTCAACGCCGTCGTGCGCCACGAGGGTGAGCCGCGCCCGCAGCCGCAGCACGCCGTCGCCAAGCTCGCCTACGCCGCTCCCGTGGCGAAGATCGCCTACGCCGCCCCCGTGACCAAGCTCGCCTACGCCGCCCCCGTGGCCAAGATCGCCTACGCCCAGCCCGCCCCCGTGTACGCCGCTCCGGTCGCCAAGCTCGCGTATGCCGCCCCCGTGGCCAAGGTCGCGTACGCCGCCCCAGCCACCCACGTCTCCTACGCTTCCCCCATCATCTCCTACCACCACTGAAAATTTTTATTTATGTTAGAAATTATTATTTAAAATAAATAATTTATTGAAGTAATTTAATTGTTAACATTTTTTTGCCATTAATTACTCGCCGCAAAGATTTTTCCTTATCACGATGCTAAATCGAATATGGGAAGCACTTTAATAATTTTGCCTCAATTTCAAAAAGTCTATTTTACTCCAAGTTCGACGTTCATATGTCAAAAAGAGTTATCGAGGTTGTCCGTAAATATTTTCAGTATCATGATATGACAATACGAGATCGTACACAACATGAACAAAGTTGTAGGAGGTCACTACAGAATGAAGTCAACACGGCACAGCTAAGCTAGTAGCTGGTAACTAACAGCAAACATCGCTAACGCCGCCCCCGTGGCTAAGCTCGCCTACGCCACCCCCGTGGCTAAGCTCGCCTACGCCGCCCCAGTGGCTAAGCTCGCCTAACCCCAGCCCGCCCCCGTGTACGCCGCTCCGGTCGCCAAGCTCGCGTATGCCGCCCCCGTAGCCAAGGTCGCGTACGCCGCCCCAACCACCCACGTTACCTACGCTTCCCCCATTATCTCCTACCACCACAAGATATCAGCAGACTATGTTATTTATTTATTTACTAGCTGCGGTACCCGGCTCCGCTCGGGTTAGTATCGGCTAAATTATTTCATGGGTAAAAAGTAGCTCACATGGCTGGTCCAAAATAGAGTCAAACTGGTCTAGGATAATGTATCCAACCACCAAATTTAATCAAGATCGTTTGAGCCGAAATAGCATGATTTAATGAGAAACACCCACTAATTCCCATTTGGAGCTTCGTTGACATTTGGTGGCGATTTAAAAAAAAAGCATTTGCCGCCAGAACCTTTCTGCACTTGCACTGCTACATTGCTTACCTAGTAAGTAAGTAAGTAACGTGTAACGTAGGTAAGTTGTGCGTGGACTTCAACCCACAGCCAGCCTCAACATCGAAAACGTTATCCCATCCCGAACCTGACTGCACCCAGAGAGCATGAAACCAAGCATAAAATACGCATATAAATCGGGTAAGTGGTTCGGAAGTTATAAGAATTTAACACTCTCTACTCACCCCTATGATAAGGAAGCGTTATATTATGTAGCCTATAAGTTTTCAGTAGAATCAGGCTATACGTAGGTACAATCCGCATCTAAATCGAGTAATTGGTTCTCATGTAATAAGTATTTTATTCCATTGGTCGCACTACTGGCGATTTAGCGTGATGCCAAGTAGTCCTAAAGTTGCGGGAAATGCCAAGCCGTACTTCGGTACAATTAGTAAAAGTAAGCGCTGCCGCCGCTGCCCCCCCTCCTCGAGCCGCTGCCCTCCCGCCGAGACGTGCAGAGCATTGCAGTTTGTATGACAGCCACATCTTAGCATAAGTGGAACTGAATTATATTTTGCCTATCCTAATTCCCGGGTAGTTAAACGTACGTGTACTAAGTTCTTATCTAATTTGGATAATCGTGTGGTGCCCACTCAGCAATGGGGAAACAAGTGAAACCTGAGACGGCGCTCAAGGCCGCTCGCACGTGATAAGTGGATACACAGTAACGCCATCAACATTTGAGTAGTCCTGTAATCGATTTGTAATTAAACTTGTCCTTCTATCTACTGTTGGTTATCGTCTCTCTGTATTATTGTAAACAATTTACGCGACCTGGTGCAAGGTACAATTGTAATCACGCATACATCTTATATCAACACTAAGGGGGGAGGAGTGTGGCGCCCACTCAGCAATATACATACACGCACACAGGCACATGAGTGTGGTGCCCACTCAGCAATATACATACACGCACACAGGCACATACACACTACCACATACTCACAAACGCACATACATTGCACCAGCGCCGCTCCCAAGCATTCATTCAGACATTATACAAATTTCGAACAGAAATAACGCGTTTCATTACGGCGTTTTGGCACGCCATAGATACTGCCAAAATCGGTTTAAGAGTTATGGAGGAACATACATACATACATTTGTACAGAACTGATTTCTAAAATTCGTCAATTTAGTTTTAGTATCATACATAAAGTCTACAAACGAAGCATCTTAGAAAACAAAGCAACTTACTCGATGAACACCCCTTACAGATTTATTATTAGTATAGATAAATGTAACGAAAATATTTAGGTAGCTGTAAATTAATTTGATTATTCATGCACAGCAGTGGTTTTACTATCGCATTTTTAATTACTTGATAAGAATGGATATTTTTTTATTGACATCATATACAGCAAAGCCGAGCAGTATGTTTCAAAATAAGTATAGAAGTTAGTATACGCTATTTTTTTATGTGATTCGGGCTCCTCCTCTTTCTTTTACGTTTAAAAAAAATCATTTATCAGGTAAACCAACTCAATACATAAACACATTAGTAAATCCGAAAGCCCTACTTTCAGCTCTTTCACGAACACACTTACCGCTGTATTAAATCAAAGTCCCTGAACCATCCAGTAAGCCAGCTCCGTAGCTACCAAAGGTACTTGATACCTATAGCAAATATATATCTCGTTTTCGCACAAATAAAAGTGTATATGGATACATATTGCTATTTCATGTCTAGATTTTCCGCGCAGACTCGAACGGCTTCAGAATTTCTTCAGGAGGGTGTCGATATCAAAACGCCGCAAACGAAGTTACCGAGCGGCCCTCGCCGAGTAGCTTCACCGACGTTATCCGTGCCGGCATCGACCGCTTTTTTCACCTTCTTGACAACAGAATATATATAACTTAATATAACCCATATAACCTTGTACAAGATATTTAAAACGGCTTCATGTTGGTAATAAACTTTATTATTCTTGTACGTGTACTGAACTTGCTTGGTGAGTGAAATAAATATTTATTATATTATATAAAAAAAACTAGAATTAATATTTTTACTGGTCGACCAGGAAGATATTACCTAACGAAAAAAGCTTGCTCTAAGCTACTGGGAACACGTCATAAGCAAACACATTTGTCAACCTAGCAACCCAGTGGCGCGTGACCTAGGTGTTTGATCATCGAAGATAAGCAACACTAAGCGCGGTCGAACTGTCGGATGAGTGACCAATGGGGAAGAAAGCTGCTTATTTATCACAACAGGTGGCGTCTAAGGGAGTTCACCTAAAAGATCTGCCAAAGCTTTCAGATACCATACAAAATAAAATAGAATAGATTTGAAAATTATATTTACTTAGTCCGTGTAACAGAATTTTTGTCAATTTTCTCCATCTTATTCCGAACATAAATATTCTTAATTAAGACAATCAAAAGAAGTCGTGGCAAAGAATATATCACAAATATTTCGTTTCATACTTTCTGCTGGTCAATGACATTAAAATGTGTTTGAACACAAACAAAAGATCTTATTTTCCACTAAACCTTATTCTAACTGCATCATGGAGCACATCTTTCATCTAAAAACTCGTAGATCATGCTTAAAAAAATGACAGTTTTGACGTTTTTAAGGTGATCTACAATAATCTTTAAGATTTCTTCTTCATGAGGCCGTAGGCCCCTTTCCTTACTTACACGATGGTATGATTAATCCTGTCCGAGTTGTTATCGTCGAAGCGGCAATGATAATTGTTGAATCAATTCCACAATAAGGAACGTCTTGGCATGGCAACTAGTTAAGGCTGCGTATGACGCTAAATCGCACTTAGCTTTGTCTTAATTTCTCAGAGAATATTGAACTAATCATGCTAAAATTGCGTTATATGAAACTTCACTTATATCCGCTCAATCTGAATGATTATTGTTCCAATAGTCATCAATATCAGTATCACGACAGTAGGTGTCGTATTTGCCATCCATACGCAGAAATCTAGTTCGCAAACCTGAAAATAATCCGAAATAAAAAAGAAGACAATGCATATAGCTTTGTGGGATATAAAATATTTAGAAGATTCACAGTGACTTTATTGTTTACGTCAATAGTTGGTGACCAGTTCAGTCGAGCAAACGGCACTTATGGCGGTTGTCGGAGCGATTTTCTTGGCGGAAATCACCCGTGCTCCGAAAATGTTTTCTTTCCCCTGCACAATTATAGAGGTAGAAGGAAATTCTTTCCACGAAAATTACTTTGAATATCTAGTAGTTTTTATAATGTTTGTAGTTTTATAGATATGGGATGTTTTTGGCTACGTTTCACTGTGCGTCATCATAGGATTAACAGAATCTTAAGCAGGCATATTAACAGTAGTTGAGTAGATATAAGTCATCCGTGTCAAATAATATTTAAAAACCCTCAAAACAGGCCTAAACTCCGCCACCAGACCCCACAAGACAAACTCCTGCACCGACCAATTCAATTAGCCTAGCATTATACGAGATCTCCACTCGCCGGCCCGCGTCCCTCGGGTGTGAACATCGGACACCTAGTCGCGCGGCGCGGCCCGCGGGCGCGAGGGGGCGCCACTATAGATAACCTAATTTGGGCGCATTTTCCGCCCTTTAGCGCGTCGCGCCGCGAGTGATTGTTGCCGACATGAGGGGAGTTTGCTACAAGTGAAACGTTGATTCGATTGCGCTGACACTTTGGCTAATAGCGACTTATCTGCGCGGTTCGCTGTTTTAAAGTGGCGGTAGACACCCTGCTACGGTGATCAGAAAGTCTATTCCTGGAATTCAGTAATCAGGAATCCTGAGTAGAGCGATTTATAGCGCTTTTATAGCGATTTTCAAAGCAAGTTTTTTTGACGGAAAACCTTGATTCATTAAAAAACCATGGTCCGGAATAATTTTGTCAATAAAATCGCTTTGAAAACCGCTACAAAGGCGACTCAGGATTCCTGATTCCTGATTACTGAATGCCAGGAATAGTGGCTGCTGAGGCTGCACCAGCGTAAAATCAGCGCTTATGAAGTTCACTCATCAAGGGGGATCTGCAACAGAAGTGCTGAGCTGGCTACTTTTTAGGGTTCCGTACCCAAAGGGTGCCAACGGAACCCTATTACCTCCGCTGACCGTCCATCCTTCCGTCCGTGCGTCCGTCCGTCCATCCGTCATGGGTTCTCGAACTTTCACATAGGCTGCGAAAACCATGCCGAACAACCACACCACAGCCATTAAAGGTCTGTTGTACTTTGTGGTAAATATCTCAACGGTTTTTTTTTATGTAAGTGGACATGGATGGCTATATAATAGGTACCACAACCACCGTCATGATATTAGCCCAACAAATCGCATTGCCAAGGATTATGTGTCATAATGAATTGGATGGAAAACACGGACTTTTATTCATGGTCGCTTCTACCGTATTTTCATTGAATGCGATGTTAGTAGAGGAAGGAGACCTACAGTTTTAAATGGATTCCGAATCATGGAGCTGCTCGCATCCGTGACGAAATGCACTCATCCAACTCAGAAGAAGAAAGAAGGTGGCGCATGAACGGGCGAGGATTTGAACCCAGACCTCTGGTATGCTAGGCATGTTCCCGCGCCACTAGGCTATAGCTTCCCTGACATATACTCTTTATGTTCTAAAGTATTTGAATTTTCAATTTATATTGAGTAAAAATAGTAGTCAAGAAGAAAATATATTTAGGGAAACTAAGATTCGGGGTGCGGAGTTAAACACAAATTAACGGAAGACTAGTTTAAAACACGTAGCTTGCAGAGCCCGTAGTCCCAGTTGCCACCTAAATTAGCGTTTACGCCAAACCGATCGACTGGCGTTTTCAAATGCATGGAGAAATTGAGGAGCGCCAGCAGTGGGCGCTAAGCGAACTAACATTTGCGAATTCGGGTTTGATTTGACAGCTTGCAGAAGTAAAACCACAGAATAAGTAGTAAACATTTGTATGGGGTTTGACGTTTGTAGGTAACTTCGAAGTTCCGTAAACGCCAATTTAGGTGAGATCTCAGACTGACCACTGGCTGAGATAAATAGTCGTAAAAGAAACTAAGACTAAAGAAAAGTAGTATTTTGTGACGTCATTTTGCATCACTTTGAGATTTCGTTTATACAAAATGTGTCAAAGTGACGTCACAAAGTACTACTTTCCGTTAGTCTTAGTTTCTATTACGACTATTTATCTCGGCCTGAGTATCGACTGAAAAATGTCTCCTCTCTCGCAGCGCAAATAAAGTGAAACGCTCAATCGAGACACAAAATGACAGAGCCACGCAAACGCAATGGCTGCGATACCGCGTAAATGTTTTTATTCGTTTTTGTAAACTCGTCCGTAGCGGCCGCGGTATTGAATCAATCCCGAAGCGTCATTATCGGATGATGGCCGCCGTCATTACGCCCCCCCCCCCACCCCACCGAACTGCCACCCTGCCACCCCCTGCGCGCATACGTCACCACTCATTATTTACCGATAAATTGATGTAGTGAAGCGTTGCTTGGTTCGTCACAAGTCGGCGACTTCTTCATTCTCCTTGAGTTTCAAAGAAGTCACAAAGTGCTATTTTTCGTTAGTCTTAGTTTCTGTTACGACATTTTATCTCAGCCTTAGGGCCGATTTTTCAATCCTCAGATAGTACTTATCGGACTGATCGCACAAATTCACGTTTGAAAAAAGACGGATATTTATTGCCGGAAAATTATGTCTTCTATTACAATTACCTGACTATAATTTAACTAGAAAATATATGGACTTACTGTATCGGATGGATAAGCAGAAGCGTAAATAAATCCGTCGAGTTATCTGGCTGTTTATCAGTCCATTAAAAAATCAGCCCTTAGTTTCTGTTACGACTATATATCTCAGCTTAAATGTTCGATCTTTGCAGCTTGTAGCTCAGGGGCGCAGGCATTAACCTTTCATAGTTTGGATTGGATAGATTGGATTCCTCTAATTGAAACATTGTATGAAAGATAAAAGCCGGCCATGAAAAATTGACCGTGTTCTCCATACAGTTCAATGTAAAGGTGCTGCTATGGCACCTAATTCCTTGGGGAATGTAATGAGATGGTATTGCCATCCATGTAATTTTTCCAAAATATGTTTTTTTTGGAATAGTTAAAATATTTGACAATATTTTACAAGTAAGCAATACGTCAAAGAATATTAAATACAATTTTAATAGTTACATAATCATGCAAACCTAATCGATACAATTATTTAAAAAAACTTTATAGGCACGAATAGTGTTTATGTAATGTATCCCCAACATGTGACGATAAACAGTGAAACTGCTGGTAAGCTATGCTCACAGCAACTACACATTACACCGTATGGCGCTACAAATATTATAGTGAGCTGGCATCCACAAAGGGTTGGGCAAACTCAATTTAATAACGGTTGTAATCCTACAAAATGGTTGCATCGAAATTGATGGGCTGCCATTGTGAGTATAATTATGTTGTTGTGTTCATAATACCAATAATATTTTATTTTTTAAAAAACATTTCTTTTGCAGCTAAAATACCATACGATAGTTCATTGTTTATTATTCATTTACAGTCAGTACACTACAATCAGGTTTGTCAAATTGTCTTATTTGGTGATATTTTCTCATTAGCTAGTTCAACAATAACAGCGAAGATAATTGGCAAGAGACAAGAGAAATTTGTTTAACGTCCACTGTTGGTGAAGACCAGGCTTCACCAACTGCCGATTAATTTTATTTGACCTATTTATTTGACCAAAGGGCCTTTATTACTAAAGTGCTGATTACCTTTTACTGCTATTGTATTAAATAGTGGGTCGTGTCTTTAATGTAAAAATATATATGTATGCTCCTCTTCCAAAGCTGTCCAGTCTAAGTGCTCTGGTACGGATTGATTCTGCCGCCACAGTACACGTTCGCAGGCCAGTCGCAAGCCTTAATGGCCAGGTTGAAGTTTAGCCCGGAGGGGCAGCTCTGCTCGACGGGGACCTCGTAGCTGCACTTGTAGAACTTGTTGCACTCCGAGTGCTCCAGCAGCAGGCCCTCGCTGCCCTGAGGGCAGTGTGCCTGCTCCGCCATCGCGCTCGCCAAGAGCAGGACGACAAGAACCATGCCTGGAGGTTTTTATCTTACGTGTCCCAGGATTTCGTTGGGTAATTTAAATAGTGGGTCGTGTCTTTAATGTAAAAATATATATTTATGCTCCTCTTCCAAAGCTGTCCAGTCTAAGTGCTCTTGTACGGATTGATTCTGCCGCCACAGTCCACGTTCGCAGGCCAGTCGCAAGCCTTAAGGCTGCGTATGAAGCTAGACAAATTCCCGATTTCCCCCCCACCGCTCCGCTAGACGCCGAAGCGGCAGTGGCGCCGTGAATCTTAGGACAAAACTGAAATGAGATATTGTTAGAGCGACACCTATACGCCGTCGCGGGAACTTCGTGAAAGTTGTATCGATCCCGCGGCAAGTCGTCAATGATCATACAACCAATCACAAGGCTCGAGATCACCCGCCATATTATTCACATTGCTGCTAGAAAACAGCCACCATTTCGTGAGATCTCTACTTCATGAAAGGATTTACTATTTTCACATCGATCGTCAGTAGCTCGTTAGTGTAGCGCGTGAGACGTCTTATCTACAGTTATTGTTCGATGGGGGTGTCGGTTCGAATCCTGTAGGTTACAAAACTTTTTTTTTCTGTTTTTTTTACTTTTTATTGTTACTGGTGTATAGTATATAATTATAGCGTAGGTTATACTTAATTGATTTACACATATAAAAAAATATTACATAATAATAGGTTTTGGTAAAAGTTTTTACCTGAGAAACAATTTTAAAAAGTAAAAACGTAAAATAAAACAAAACAATAAAAAGTAAAATAACACTTTTAAAAAGGATAAACGTGAGACGATGGAGAAATAATTTCCATACAACGAGCGCGCAAAAAATTACGCCACGCGACTTACAACATTATATCGCCGTTCATAGCGCCCCGTAGCGCAGTGATGAAAACGGAGAAAAATCTAATTTTTTGTCTCCCAAATTGATAGGTAAACTGATAAAAAAAAGAATTATTTTTCAATAAACCTGATGGTCGTTACGTCATTCTTCATTAGTAGTGAGAGCCGAAACAAAGGCCAAATTCCTCCCGCGGCACAAGTGAAGTAAATTTACTTTTTTGTACTAAGCAGGTACCTACGTCGCTTATTCCAAGGAATGTGACAAGTAGTGTCGACACTTTTTTGGGTTCCGTACCCAAAGGGTGAAAACGGAACCCTATTACTAAGCCTCTGCTCTCCGTCCGTCCGTCCGTCCGTCCGTCCGTCCGTCCGTCTGTCACAGGGCTCTATCTCATGAATCGTAATATGTAGGCAGCTGAAATTTTCACAGAGTGTGTATTTATTTTGCCGCTATAAAACAAATAGGTAAATTAAAAAAATATTAAAAAGAAACGTGATTTTTGGTGTTTATGGTACGGAACCCTTCGTGTGCGAGTCCGACTCGCACTTGGCCCGTTTTTTTAGTTCAATTTGCTCTTCTGTGGTCGCCTGGAACGCAGTATCCTCTATTTAGCTGCTATTTGCCGCGGCAGCGAGTGCCGCGTCTTTTGTCGTTTGAACATCTTTTGTTCGACGTTGGCGACGTTGTCGTCGTTGTTCGTCGTTGTTGATGTCGAAAACGGAACCCTATGCGCGCTCGTCGATTGTATCTCGTTCACTCGCGTCAGTCGCGCGGTCGCGCCGCGACGAAGTGTCTTATAATATTTGGACGCTCGTCCGCTCCGCTGTAGCGCCACAGAGCAGCGCTGTGCAACGATCGAATAATGTAGATTTGTATTCGAATGAATCGAATAACGGGAACAATCGAATAATTCGATTGTTTTTATTCGCAATCGCCTATCGCTAGTCTACGACCAGTGTTTCCAATGATATAACGAAAACAAATTTTGACATGACAGACAGGTAGATCAGGTCGGGGCGTTTATATTGAGTGGTCGCTTGATGGGTCTACGATCAGTGTTTCCCATGATATAACGAAAACCAATTTTGACATGACAGACAGGTAGATCAGGTCGGGGCGTTTATATTGAGTGGTCGCTTGATGGGTCTACGATCAGTGTTTCCCATGATATAACGAAAACCAATTTTGACATGACAGACAGGTAGATCAGGTCGGGGCGTTTATTTTGAGTGGTCGCATGATGGGTCTAAGACCAGTGTTTCCCATGATATAACAAAAAACAATTTTGACATGACAGACAGGTAGATTAGGTCGGGGCGTTTATTTTGAGTGGTCGCATGATGGGTCTACGACCAGTGTTTCCCATGATATAACGAAAACAAATTTTGACATGACAGACAGGTAGATCAGATCGGGGCGTTTATATTGAGTGGTCGCTTGATGGGTTTACGATCAGTGTTTCCCATGATATAACGAAAACAAATTTTGACATGACAAACAGGTAGATCTGGTCGGGGCGTTTATTTGGAGTGGTCGCATGATGGGTCTAAGACCAGTGTTTCCCATGATATAACAAAAAACAATTTTGACATGACAGACAGGTAGATTAGGTCGAGGCGTTTATTTTGAGTGGTCGCATGATGGGTCTACGACCAGTGCTTCCCGTGATAAAACGAAAACCAATTTTGACATGACAGGAAGGTAGATCAGGTGCGGGCGTTTATTTTGAGTGGTCGCATGATGGGTCTACGACCAGTGTTTCCCATGATATAACGAAAACAAATTTTGACATGACAGACAGGTAGATCAGGTCGGGACGTTTACTTCAAGTGGTCGCATCATGGGTCTACGACCAGTGTTTCCCAAGATATAACGAAAACTAATTTTGACATGACAGACAGGTAGATCAGGTCGGGGCGTTTATTTTGAGTGGTCGCATGATGGGTCTACTACCAGTGTTTCCCAAGATATAACGAAAACTAATTTTGACATGACAGACAGGTAGATCAGGTCGGGGCATTTATTTTGAGTGGTCGCATGATGGGTCTACTACCAGTGTTTCCCAAGCTATAACGAAAACAAATTTTGACATGACAGACAGGTAGATCAGGTCCGGGCATTTATTTTGAGTGGTCGCATGATGGGTCTACGACCAGTGTTTCCCATTATATATCGAAAACAAATTTTGACATGACAGGAAGTTAGACCAGGTCGGGGCGTTTATTTTGAGTGGTCGCATGATGGTCTACGACCAGTGTTTCCCATGATATAACGAAAACTAATTTTGACATGACAGACAGGTAGACCAGGTCGGGGAGTTTATTTTGAGTGGTCGCATGATGGGTCTACGACCAGTGTTTCCCATGATATAACGAAAACAAATTTTGACATGACAGGAGGTAGATCAGGTCGGGGCGTTTATTTTGAGTGGTCGCATGATGGGTCTACGACCAGTGTTTCCCAAGATATAACGAAAACAAATTTTGACATGACAGGAACGCAAATCAGGTCGGGGCGTTTACTGTGAGTGGTCGCATGATGGGTCTAGGACCAGTGTTTCCCATGATATAACGAAAACAAATTTTGACCTGACAGGAAATTAAATCAGGTCGGGGCGTTTATTTTGAGTGGTCGCATGATGGGTCTACGACCAGTGCTTCCCGTGATAAAACGAAAACCAATTTTGACATGACAGGAAGGTAGATCAGGTCGGGGCGTTTATTTTGAGTGATCGCATGATGGGTCTACGACCAGTGTTTCCCAAGATATAACGAAAACAAATTTAGACATGACAGGAACGCAAATCAGGTCGGGGCGTTTACTGTGAGTGGTCGCATGATGGGTCTAGGACCAGTGTTTCCCATGATATAACGAAAACAAATTTTGACATGACAGGAAGTTAAATCAGGTCGGGGCGTTTATTTTGAGTGGTCGCATGATGGGTCTACGACCATTGCTTCCCGTGATAAAACGAAAACCAATTTTGACATGACAGGAAGGTAGATCAGGTGCGGGCGTTTATTTTGAGTGGTCGCATGATGGGTCTACGACCAGTGTTTCCCATGATATAACGAAAACAAATTTTGACATGACGGACAGGTAGATCAGGTCGGGACGTTTACTTTAAGTGGTCGCATCATGGGTCTACGACCAGTGTTTCCCAAGATATAACGAAAACTAATTTTGACATGACAGACAGGTAGATCAGGTCGGGGCGCTTATTTTGAGTGGTCGCATGATGGGTCTACTACCAGTGTTTCCCAAGATATAACGAAAACTAATTTTGACATGACAGACAGGTAGATCAGGTCAGGGCGTTTATTTTGAGTGGTCGCATGATGGGTCTACTACCAGTGTTTCCCAAGCTATAACGAAAACAAATTTTGACATGACAGACAGGTAGATCAGGTGCGGGCGTTTATTTTGAGTGGTCGCATGATGGGTCTACGACCAGTGTTTCCCATGATATAACGAAAACAAATTTTGACATGACAGACAGGTAGATCAGGTCGGGACGTTTACTTTAAGTGGTCGCATCATGGGTCTACGACCAGTGTTTCCCAAGATATAACGAAAACTAATTTTGAGATGACAGACAGGTAGATCAGGTCGGGGCGTTTATTTTGAGTGGTCGCATGATGGGTCTACTACCAGTGTTTCCCAAGATATAACGAAAACTAATTTTGACATGACAGACAGGTAGATCAGGTCGGGGCGTTTATTTTGAGTGGTCGCATGATGGGTCTACTACCAGTGTTTCCCAAGCTATAACGAAAACAAATTTTGACATGACAGACAGGTAGATCAGGTCGGGACGTTTACTTTAAGTGGTCGCATGACGGGTCTACGACCAGTGTTTCCCAAGATATAACGAAAACAAATTTAGACATGACAGGAACGCAAATCAGGTCGGGGCGTTTACTGTAAGTGGTCGCATGATGGGTCTAGGACCAGTGTTTCCCATGATATAACGAAAACAAATTTTGACATGACAGACAGGTAGATCAGATCGGGGCGTTTATATTGAGTGGTCGCTTGATGGGTTTACGATCAGTGTTTCCCATGATATAACGAAAACAAATTTTGACATGACAAACAGGTAGATCTGGTCGGGGCGTTTATTTGGAGTGGTCGCATGATGGGTCTAAGACCAGTGTTTCCCATGATATAACAAAAAACAATTTTGACATGACAGACAGGTAGATTAGGTCGAGGCGTTTATTTTGAGTGGTCGCATGATGGGTCTACGACCAGTGCTTCCCGTGATAAAACGAAAACCAATTTTGACATGACAGGAAGGTAGATCAGGTGCGGGCGTTTATTTTGAGTGGTCGCATGATGGGTCTACGACCAGTGTTTCCCATGATATAACGAAAACAAATTTTGACATGACAGACAGGTAGATCAGGTCGGGACGTTTACTTCAAGTGGTCGCATCATGGGTCTACGACCAGTGTTTCCCAAGATATAACGAAAACTAATTTTGACATGACAGACAGGTAGATCAGGTCGGGGCGTTTATTTTGAGTGGTCGCATGATGGGTCTACTACCAGTGTTTCCCAAGATATAACGAAAACTAATTTTGACATGACAGACAGGTAGATCAGGTCGGGGCATTTATTTTGAGTGGTCGCATGATGGGTCTACTACCAGTGTTTCCCAAGCTATAACGAAAACAAATTTTGACATGACAGACAGGTAGATCAGGTCCGGGCATTTATTTTGAGTGGTCGCATGATGGGTCTACGACCAGTGTTTCCCATTATATATCGAAAACAAATTTTGACATGACAGGAAGTTAGACCAGGTCGGGGCGTTTATTTTGAGTGGTCGCATGATGGTCTACGACCAGTGTTTCCCATGATATAACGAAAACTAATTTTGACATGACAGACAGGTAGACCAGGTCGGGGAGTTTATTTTGAGTGGTCGCATGATGGGTCTACGACCAGTGTTTCCCATGATATAACGAAAACAAATTTTGACATGACAGGAGGTAGATCAGGTCGGGGCGTTTATTTTGAGTGGTCGCATGATGGGTCTACGACCAGTGTTTCCCAAGATATAACGAAAACAAATTTTGACATGACAGGAACGCAAATCAGGTCGGGGCGTTTACTGTGAGTGGTCGCATGATGGGTCTAGGACCAGTGTTTCCCATGATATAACGAAAACAAATTTTGACCTGACAGGAAATTAAATCAGGTCGGGGCGTTTATTTTGAGTGGTCGCATGATGGGTCTACGACCAGTGCTTCCCGTGATAAAACGAAAACCAATTTTGACATGACAGGAAGGTAGATCAGGTCGGGGCGTTTATTTTGAGTGATCGCATGATGGGTCTACGACCAGTGTTTCCCAAGATATAACGAAAACAAATTTAGACATGACAGGAACGCAAATCAGGTCGGGGCGTTTACTGTGAGTGGTCGCATGATGGGTCTAGGACCAGTGTTTCCCATGATATAACGAAAACAAATTTTGACATGACAGGAAGTTAAATCAGGTCGGGGCGTTTATTTTGAGTGGTCGCATGATGGGTCTACGACCATTGCTTCCCGTGATAAAACGAAAACCAATTTTGACATGACAGGAACGTAGATCAGGTGCGGGCGTTTATTTTGAGTGGTCGCATGATGGGTCTACGACCAGTGTTTCCCATGATATAACGAAAACAAATTTTGACATGACGGACAGGTAGATCAGGTCGGGACGTTTACTTTAAGTGGTCGCATCATGGGTCTACGACCAGTGTTTCCCAAGATATAACGAAAACTAATTTTGACATGACAGACAGGTAGATCAGGTCGGGGCGCTTATTTTGAGTGGTCGCATGATGGGTCTACTACCAGTGTTTCCCAAGATATAACGAAAACTAATTTTGACATGACAGACAGGTAGATCAGGTCAGAGCGTTTATTTTGAGTGGTCGCATGATGGGTCTACTACCAGTGTTTCCCAAGCTATAACGAAAACAAATTTTGACATGACAGACAGGTAGATCAGGTGCGGGCGTTTATTTTGAGTGGTCGCATGATGGGTCTACGACCAGTGTTTCCCATGATATAACGAAAACAAATTTTGACATGACAGACAGGTAGATCAGGTCGGGACGTTTACTTTAAGTGGTCGCATCATGGGTCTACGACCAGTGTTTCCCAAGATATAACGAAAACTAATTTTGAGATGACAGACAGGTAGATCAGGTCGGGGCGTTTATTTTGAGTGGTCGCATGATGGGTCTACTACCAGTGTTTCCCAAGATATAACGAAAACTAATTTTGACATGACAGACAGGTAGATCAGGTCGGGGCGTTTATTTTGAGTGGTCGCATGATGGGTCTACTACCAGTGTTTCCCAAGCTATAACGAAAACAAATTTTGACATGACAGACAGGTAGATCAGGTCGGGACGTTTACTTTAAGTGGTCGCATGACGGGTCTACGACCAGTGTTTCCCAAGATATAACGAAAACAAATTTAGACATGACAGGAACGCAAATCAGGTCGGGGCGTTTACTGTAAGTGGTCGCATGATGGGTCTAGGACCAGTGTTTCCCATGATATAACGAAAACTAATTTTGACATGACAGACAGGTAGATCAGGTCAGGGCGTTTATTTTGAGTGGTCGCATGATGGGTCTACTACCAGTGTTTCCCAAGCTATAACGAAAACAAATTTTGACATGACAGACAGGTAGATCAGGTGCGGGCGTTTATTTTGAGTGGTCGCATGATGGGTCTACGACCAGTGTTTCCCATGATATAACGAAAACAAATTTTGACATGACAGACAGGTAGATCAGGTCGGGACGTTTACTTTAAGTGGTCGCATCATGGGTCTACGACCAGTGTTTCCCAAGATATAACGAAAACTAATTTTGAGATGACAGACAGGTAGATCAGGTCGGGGCGTTTATTTTGAGTGGTCGCATGATGGGTCTACTACCAGTGTTTCCCAAGATATAACGAAAACTAATTTTGACATGACAGACAGGTAGATCAGGTCGGGGCGTTTATTTTGAGTGGTCGCATGATGGGTCTACTACCAGTGTTTCCCAAGCTATAACGAAAACAAATTTTGACATGACAGACAGGTAGATCAGGTCGGGACGTTTACTTTAAGTGGTCGCATGACGGGTCTACGACCAGTGTTTCCCAAGATATAACGAAAACAAATTTAGACATGACAGGAACGCAAATCAGGTCGGGGCGTTTACTGTAAGTGGTCGCATGATGGGTCTAGGACCAGTGTTTCCCATGATATAACGAAAACAAATTTTGACATGACAGGAAGTTAAATCAGGTCGGGGCGTTTATTTTGAGTGGTCGCATGATGGGTCTACGACCAGTGCTTCCCGTGATAAAACGAAAACCAATTTTGACATGACAGGAAGGTAGATCAGGTCGGGGCGTTTATTTTGAGTGGTCGCGTGATGGGTCTACTACCAGTGTTTCCCAAGATATAACGAAAACTAATTTTGACATGACAGACAGGTAGATCAGGTCGGGGCGTTTATTTTGAGTGGTCGCATGATGGGTCTACTACCAGTGTTTCCCAAGCTATAACGAAAACAAATTTTGACATGACAAACAGGTAGATCAGGTCCGGGCGTTTATTTTGAGTGGTCGCATGATGGGTCTACGACCAGTGTTTCCCATTATATGTCGAAAACAAATTTTGACATGACAGGCATTTAGACCAGGTCGGGGCGTTTATTTTGAGTGGTCGCATGATGGTCTACGACCAGTGTTTCCCAAGCTATAACGAAAACAAATTTTGACATGACAGGAAGTTAGATCAGGTCAGGGCGTTTATTTTGAGTGGTCGCATGATGGGTCTACGACCAGTGTTTCCCATGATATAACGAAAACAAATTTTGACATGACAGGGAAGGTAAATCAGGTCGGGGCGTTTATTTTGAGTGGTCGCATGATGGGTCTACTACCAGTGTTTCCCAAGCTATAACGAAAACAAATTTTGACATGACAAACAGGTAGATCAGGTCCGGGCGTTTATTTTGAGTGGTCGCATGATGGGTCTACGACCAGTGTTTCCCATTATATGTCGAAAACAAATTTTGACATGACAGGCATTTAGACCAGGTCGGGGCGTTTATTTTGAGTGGTCGCATGATGGTCTACGACCAGTGTTTCCCAAGCTATAACGAAAACAAATTTTGACATGACAGGAAGTTAGATCAGGTCAGGGCGTTTATTTTGAGTGGTCGCATGATGGGTCTACGACCAGTGTTTCCCATGATATAACGAAAACAAATTTTGACATGACAGGGAAGGTAAATCAGGTCGGAGCGTTTATTTTGAGTGGTCGCATGATGGGTCTACGACAAATGTTTCCCCAGATATAGCGAAAACATATTTGGTCATGACATGACATGTACAACACATGAAATTGAACTGAACCGTTCCTCCGAGATTAATATTGGAGTTTCTTTTCGTCATAGAATTTATTTTATTTTATTTTATTATATTTTTAATTTTTATTATTATTTTATTTTAGCTATTTGTTGTTATAACGCTAAAATAAATACACACTCTGTGAACATTTCAGCTGCCTACCTAAGGCCCTGTGACAGACGGACGGACGGACGGACAGCGGAGGCTTAGTAATAGGGTTTCGTTTTCACCCTTTGGGTACGGTACCCTAAAAACGAACCAACAAAACAAAACATATTATTTATGTCATTTATTCTTTTCACGGAGTTTTCCTTCTGTTCATGTTATTAATTATTCTGTGCCGCCGACAAAAACTACAAAAATCCGCCCGCCGAGCTATCTGCCAAGGTCATGTGACTTGTCCTGTTGCGACCCGTCCGCAATGGACGTACTGCAGACGCACGTTCCACGGGGAGGCGGATATTTGCGGCCGCCCCAATACTCGTAGTGCCCGCTAGGCTTGAGAAGGAGAATTTAGCATAATTGCGTAACGACAGTCGTGGCACAATGGTTTTAGTGTCTTATTTTTGCTGCGAAGTTGAGAACCACACATATCGAAGTTCGGTTCCTGGAAACATCACTTTTTTTATATTATAACAAATGTTTTATTTATTTATGATATTTTTATTTATTTATATCTTGCTAACCGAACGTTACTAACCAGTGTCAATTATTTCGGCTTTAGACCTCAATAACATTTGATTGAAAATTATACAGCGCCATCTATGAAGTTCAGCTGATGCTCGTAGGAATTTGGTTCGGAACTTTGTTACTGTCGCGATCCCGAAAGCGATCTCCGCGTGCGGAGAGTCGTGCGGAGAGGCGTGCGCCCGCTTCGAAACATCGCAGCGGACTGAGGCTACCGAAATGGCGATAGATAGTCGCCAAGAGAACGAAAGGGAAAGGGATACTTTACGGTGCTCAGAAATTTTGTCGTAAGTCCAAAATTCATTTTTTTGATGCTTTGAATGAAAAATTGTGTCCAAATGCAACGATAATCATTCAAAAATTTGAAAATCATGATGCAAATATAATGTGAGATTACTAGCACTGTAATTAATACCAATTCTGAGAAATAAAGCATAATGTGAAAAAATCGACCTATTTTCGCGATTTTTTTCTATCGGGCCAATGTTATGCTATTGGAACAATAATCATTTAGATTAAGCGGATATAAGTGAAGTTTCATATAACGCAATTTTAGCATGATTAGTTCAATATTCTCTGAGAAATTAAGACAAAGCTAAGTGCGATTTAGCGTCATACGGAGCCTTAATGGCCAGGTTGAAGTTGAGCCCGGAGGGGCAGCTCTGCTCAACGGGGACCTCGTAGCTGCACTTGTAGAACTTGTTGCACTCCGAGTGCTCCAGCAGCAGGCCCTCGCTGCCCTGAGGGCAGTGTGCCTCCTCCGCCATCGCGCTCGCCAGGAGCAGGACGAAGAGAGCCGGGCCTGGTGGTTAAAATGTTGGTTGTTATATTACATTCGTTTGAAGGTATACAACGATACCCACATTGAAAGCATTTTAACTCATGGTCTGGACATTAGTCTGAAATAGGTTATTATTTTCTAATAATTTAAGTAATCTTAACACCATGATTCAACGTAATTGTCATTGTGTAACGTAATATCGTATCTATTAAATACACTAGTGGTTCTCTGAGCTGTAAAACCTGCGAGACTGCCTAAATACATATTCGTACATATTTATGAGAAAGTGCCTAGGGGTATACGTTTTTTTTAACCTCCTTGTAGCCCTACGGAAGCTACAAGAGGCTTGGGAGGTGAAATGCACTACGCATGCCTGATACCGGAATCAGGTTATCTGAGACTAGTTTGGCCTGTCTAACCTAACCCTAGGCCAAACCGACCCACTGAAACACCCCCCTAAAGTCCTTCAGCCTGTCGACGTTATGAAGGGTAGCCGGTCGTTTGGCGGGCGGTAGCCGGCCGTTTGGCGGGCAGGGGTATACGTCTGTAGTCTTATTCTCTTGTAAGAAGGCTAGCTTACTTAAAATGTGTTTTTTGCTAATACCACACCCACTGTCATGATATTAGTCCAACACGGACGAGATGTTCATTGCCGTTGCGTCCACCTTGACATTAAATACAATGCTACCAACCCGGACGGGTTAACCCTGCCACTTAGTTGAGGAAGGTGACCTATAGTTTTGCATGTACTCAAAACCATGGAACAGTCCGCAATACACGCACGATAATACACTTATCCAACTCTTGAACGAACGCATGAACGAGGATGGGATTTGAACCCAATTCCTCTGGCTCAATGCGTATCTTTACTAAGAAAAGCGTGTTACTCCTTGGTTCGGAACCCATGTAGGACTGTAGCTGACGTAAATACAATGTGGCAGCATCACCGCCATCGTTAATTCAATGCGATGTTACTCGGGCGGGATTAAGCCTACCAACTAGTAAGTATCGAAGGGGTCCAACAGTTTTCATTATATATATTTTGAGTGTAACAATATATTTCATTTTAATAAATCATGTGCTTAGAAAACTATAAATCTACGAATCAATACAATTTCATACCTTTCATTGTGTAGATCGTATTGTGATGGTTGATGATAATATTGAAACAATAAGAAGCAAATAGTTGATTTTATACGAGATAATAGTGTGACTATTAAAATGATAAGATAACTGCCAATTCAGTTTATCTAATTTTCATTAGATAAAGAATTGCAGTGGCAACAACGAGAATTGCTTCCTGGAATTCTCTGATATGTTCGATGTCTGAAAATGATAAGCTATCGAAGCAAACAAAGATCGAATCACTGATATGTCCCCTCCCAGTGAGTATTCACGGTGATAACTAATTGATATTAATAGGAAAACTCAGTTTATCTTGAATAAGGGGGTGCCTTTAATAATTAAGATCTCAATCAATCAATACATGTTCATATATTTTATTGTTTATAGACATTTAATAACATGTTTTATTAATGATCTGGCATGCTTAAGTTGCATTATTAAGGTGGGCCTTCCCGCTCAACTTCCCATACAAACGTGGAAAGAAGATCATGCGCATATTTCGTGTCGGAGATTCAAAATTTCAAAACAGTTTTATTTGATCAAACTAGATGTCTGATGAAAATTGGCATTGAAAAATAGTGTTTGTTTTCTAAGTTATAAGATCGAACGTTTCGGTGAGGTAACGTGAGTTAGTCCCGCCGGGAAGGGCCACCTTAAGGTGGCCCAACCCGGCGGGACTAACTCATTCGCGGGCACTGTACAAAACCGTGCTGTTGCGCTCTAGGACCTTCTATATTTCAATGAAAAAGACAGGCTCTGTGATAAGGAAGATGCAACATGTCCAAAAAAAAGACAATGTGCATAGTGTATGATTTGGTAAGATTTACGAAAATGTTGATTTCAAAACGACTTATAGCTAAAAGTAAACCACGACCGCTGTAGTCAAAAATCTAACAAAAACCAAATTGATTATAAATCTTCATGAAACAAGCTATGTCTGATGTCGATGTCTGATGACTAATCTTTTTAAGCTGTTTTTTATTTTATCGTTGAGTAATCCACCTCCAAAGTTATTGTATAAAACGCGCGAAAAATTCGAGCTTTCGGACTTTATAACTTAGAAACCAAACACAAGTTTAGCATGCCAACAGTCATCAGACATCTGTCAGTCAGTCAGTCAGCGTGTTTGCGTCCACTGCTGGACATACGCCTCTCCAATTTTCCTCCAGTCCTCCCGGCCTTCAGCGGTACGGAACCACTGCTTTCCGCCGACGAACTTGATGACGTTGTTCTTCTGTCAAATTCCCTAGTTCAACTTCAGACCATTCTGGAAGACCTTTATGAAGCATCGGTAAAGGTAGGTCTGAAGATGAACCGGGACAAAACCAAGGTCATGGCAACCCAGGTTATGACGGGAGGATAAATCGTTATCGACGGAGAAGGGATCGAACAGGTTGAAGAGTACGTATATCTCGGCCAAATTCTGCGGCTTGGCAGACAAGGACTGACTAAGGAGGTTGAGAGACGAATTCAACTGGGTTGGGCTGCCTTCGGAAAGCTTAAATTCGCTCTGAGGTCTGACCTTCCGCAAAATTTAAAGACCCGAATATATGACCCGTGCGTCCTCCCGGTTATGACGTACGGATGTGAAACGTGGACTCTGACGGTCGCCGTTGTCCAAAGGTTGAAAGTTTCCCAGCGAGCAATGGATCGAGCCATGCTGGGAATATCGCTACGGGATATGGTGCGCAACGAGGCAATTCGCCAATGTACCAAAGTAGTCGAAATTGGACACCGGGTGGCTAAGCTCAAGTGGCAGTGGGCTGGTTATGTCAGCCGAAGTGACGACGACCGTTGGAGTAACCGTGTCCTACACTGGCGGCCGTGGACAGGAAAACGGAGTGTGGGAAGACCACCCGCCAGGTGGGACGACGACAGACATCTATGTAGTCCGATAAAATAAAGCTATTTTTTTAAATACTTTTTGGATCTCTGACAAGAAATATGGGCATGATCTTCTTTCCACGTTTGTACGGGGAGTTGAGCGGAAAGGCCCACCTTAAGTGCAGTTTCTAATCCTATAAAAGAGTAAGAAATTTAACTGGTGAAGGTCGAAGTATAGCAGCTTTCCGGGGACGCAGGCAATGATCGACCGCATTGGGAAGTCCCATCCCTCCACTGAGACGCAGAAGCACAGAATATATATAGGATTACATCCAGTAGCAGGACACGAATCACACACGGGACACATTCTCAAAACAAAACCAAAGATCCTCTATATCAGTTCTGAGTAGAAGAGGGTTTGGAATACGCGAGGTATTTCAATGTGACTTAACATCAGTGGCTAATACGTAATTCCACACCGAATGTCATGATGGCAAGCTCTTGGCAAAGATTGATAAGAGTAATCTCCCACCTATCCTATACAATGGTATTACTATACCCTATAGTTCAAGGGTTAAAAATTTAGGTATTTTTCTTGACGAGTCACTGTCTTGGGTTTATCATACGGGTCAAGTCTGCAGGAAAATATATGGAGCCATGCACACTCTCTGGCGTCTCAATCGCCTCATACCAATCGAAACTAAAATCAAGTTGGTTCAGTCGCTAATTCATCCTATTTTAGACTATGGTGACATCTGTAATCTTAACCTAAACGAGGAGCTTCTAGACAAACTAGATCGCTTGCTTAATTATGGAATTCGTTATATCTTTGGTTTGAGGAAGTTTGATCATATATCCACCTATCGTGCGAAACTAAAATGGCTTAATATTCGCCAGAGGCGTAATCTGCATGTTCTCTCTCTTCTTTACTTAATCTTAAATGATCCCAAATCCCCACTTTATCTTAAAGAACGCTTCAAATATCTCTCTTTTCATGGTGTACCACTTAGGTCTGCAGATAATCTCCTGCTCCTTATTCCGTCACATTCTTCCACTGCTTATTCGGGTTCTTTTACAGTTCATTCAGCACGATTGTGGAATCAATTGCCTCTTACTATTAGGGAAAGTGCTTCCTTGTCTATTTTTAAGGTAAAATTAAAATCCTGGTACTTGACATGTTATAACAATTAAATCAATCAAATATTTTCTGTTTATGTAGTTTTAAGTTATCTAATGTTTTCTAAGTGTGATTATGGTGCTTAGTTTTAAGTAATTTATTGTTTCTTGCTACCTCTTAATATATTTTCTAATATTAAGGTTAGCTGTTAGAGATTGCCTTTGGCAATAAGCTCGCCTTTGCATACTATGTAATAGTTGTAAGCAATAAAGAATATTTTCATTTTCATTTCATTTCATTTCATTTAGCTTAACACACCTCATGGGAACTAAGTGCCATGCCAGAGCCTTCCTTATATTGCACATCTTCATTTATCTGGAAGGAAAACACGGACAATTTTCATTGCAGCTTCGACCAATGTTAATTCAATACTATGGTACCAATCACAGAGTGGTACCAACCTAGGCGGGTTAAACCGTACCAACTATGAACTAAGAAACGTGCAGATTACACGTTAATCCGAACTACAAACGACGAATCCCTTAGTCAGCCCACTTGTGTGCCCAAGTGGGCTCAATTGAACTCTTTTTGCGTGCTAATTCCGTGTTAACTTACACGGAGATCGACGATCTCCATGTTAACATGTTTGAGCGGCTCGTACCTAGTTGCGCGGGGATTGGACTGGGTTCAATTCCTACTACCACCACTTTCTTTCTTTTTCCGAGTTCGATAAGTGCATTTCGCCATGAAGGCGAGCTGTTCCATGGTTCGGAATCCATGTACAACTGTAGGTCCCCTTCCCCTACTAGGTTGAAGGAAAAGGTGGTCGAAGCGGCAATAAAAAAATGTCCGTGTTTTCCATCCAGTTTAATGTAGCCGTGCTCATAAAGGGAAGGTCCTGGCATGGCACCTAATTCCTTCGGGAGTGTGGTGTTTTGGGCTAATATAAAAAAATATAAAAAAAACTTAAATCAAGTTACAATTTGCTCAAAGCAATCGCCGACTGGCCACTGGGACAAATGTCCGACTTGTGTAAGTCGAACATATGTGAGTTTACAACGTACAACATATTGTATAACTATATTTTATTACCAGCTGCAAAACAATAAATAAGGAACCAAAATATAAAAAACCCCCAGGATACTAGCTGTTTACTTAGAGGTCCCCAAAATATTTTTTTTATAATTATCCAGGTGGGGATTTTATTTTATTTTGCCTAGGACAGGGGCAGGAGTTTTGGTAAATCAGAGACAGGGGAGTGACCGATAGCTCCCTTTCTTTTAGACCCTGGGCTACTCTTCTTTCTTTACAGATAACCGTAGTAGACCACCGACCAACATTAATTTAATAACATCATGCACAGAATATATTTATTTTCCAAAAACAATTTTAAAAACAATACATTATTTGAGTATGGCTGACAATGTTTTATTAGACACATACAATTCCTTTGTACATGTACATGCCTTAACTTCTCCTAAACTGATGGACAGAATTAATTGAAATTTTTGTGTATGTTTGAGTAGGTATCCAAATGGTTTAGATTCGTAATTTACGGTAGGTGGCGCTTCGACCGAGTTCTAGAAAAGGTTTCTTTATTTTTTGATGACATGACCAAAACGACATTATCTATCTGATTAAATGTATAAGGATGTTCAAGCATTTTGATTTTAAATCATTTTCCTAGCTTCCCAGTGCTTGTTCAGGGAGACGTTTTCGTAAATGTTGTGCCTGTCACCGCAGATCACGTTCCAAGGCCAGTCGCACCGACCAGGGTACCAGTTCAGACCAGCAGGGCAGGTTTGTTCGACGGGAACTCGATTAATACACCTATAGTACTTATTACAATCTTTGTGATCGAAATAAGTATCTACGTCCGTTTCAGGGCAAGACAGGTCGGTCGGAAAATCACCTTCCTCGGGGCTCGTTTCAGCGGGCTCCTCTGAATTTTCTTGGGGGGGCGCAGGTATGGAAATGTTTTCATCACAATTCACATTTTCAGGCCAATCGCACCACTTTTGACGAGAGTTGTAGTACAGACCAGCGGGGCAGTTTTGTTCGACAGGAATGCCAGAATCACACTTGTAAAACTTGTCGCAGTCTTGGTGCCTGTAAAGTTCACCGTCTTCGGAACACGACGGTTCAGTGGGCGGGGCATTTTCTTCAGGTTTGGTTTCGGGAGCAGACTCTTCAGGGGGCGCAGGTATGGAGATTTGTTCATCACAATTCACATTTTCAGGCCAATCGCACCACTGTTGACGTTGGTTGTAGTACAGACCAGCGGGGCAGTTTTGTTCGACAGGAATGCCAGAATCACACTTGTAAAACTTGTCGCAGTCTTGGTGCCTGTAAAGTTCACCGTCTTCGGAACATGACGGTTCAGTGGGCGGGGCATTTTCTTCAGGTTTGGTTTCGGGAGCAGACTCTTCAGGGGGCGCAGGTATGGAGATTTGTTCATCACAATTCACATTTTCAGGCCAATCGCACCACTGTTGACGTTGGTTGTAGTACAGACCAGGTGGGCAGTTTTGTTCGACAGGAATGCCAGAATCACACTTGTAAAACTTGTCGCAGTCTTGGTGCCTGTAAAGTTCACCGTCTTCGGAACACGACGGTTCAGTGGGCGGGGCATTTTCTTCAGGTTTGGTTTCGGGAGCAGACTCTTCAGGCGGCGCAGGTATGGAGATTTGTTCATCACAATTTACATTTTCAGGCCAATCGCACCACTGTTGACGTTGGTTGTAGTACAGACCAGGAGGGCAGTTTTGTTCGACAGGAATGCCAGAATCACACTTGTAAAACTTGTCGCAGTCTTGGTGCCTGTAAAGTTCACCGTCTTCGGAACACGACAGTTCAGTGGGCGGGGCATTTTCTTCAGGTTTGGTTTCGGGAGCAGACTCTTCAGGGGGCGCAGGTATGGAGATTTGTTCATCACAATTCACATTTTCAGGCCAATCGCACCACTGTTGGCGTTGGTTGTAGTACAGACCAGAAGGGCAGTTTTGTTCGACAGGAATGCCAGAATCACACTTGTAAAACTTGTCGCAGTCTTTGTGCCTGTGAAGTTCACCGTCTTCGGAACACGATGGTTCGGTGGAGGGTCCATTTTCTTCAGGGTTGGTTTCGGGAGTATCCTCCTCCTGTTCGCTTTCTTCGGGAACTTCAGGAATGCTCTCTTCCGAGTTTCTTCCGCCGCAGTCGACATTTTCGATATATTCGCATACCTGTGTTCCCACGTTAAAGTGCAGACCGGTGGGACATCTCTGTACGATGGGCTTGCCGTTGGCGCACGAGTAGAACTTGTTGCAGTCTCTGTGACTGAGCAGTGGATATTCTTTGCTGGAGTCGGGGCATTCAGGTTCGGCCGCTAAGGCAGTTGCCGCCGCAAGGACGACTATCAGAGCTGTTGCTGTTGAATATAGCATACAAATATTAGAAAATGAATTATTAATTATACCTATTGATATTGATAAAATAAAGACATTGCCAGTTGAAGGCTATTAAAGTTTTCATACATTTTATCGAAGTCACGTGAAAAAATGTATGTTTCCGATTGCAGAAAAAAAAATATGGTCATGTGCTTATTTTTGCCTGCAGAATCTGCAGTGTTGTGTGCATTCAGGAATATGGAAAAAGAAATAGAAATACAAGTTGTGCCTCGCTCATATGGTTTCGTTACGGCTGTGGCTATATTTATAAATTCGAATTTATTAAATAAACAATGTGCGGTTAACTACATATCTAAAGGCATACAAAAATATGATTCGAGAAAAAGTCGTAATACGAAAAAACAAGGACAACATAATATAGTATCACTATTATGTAAAAATATGTATTAATGTGTTTATGAAAATAAATAGAATTATAAGGGTAATGGTGCAATGTACGTATTTGAAAAAAGAAAAATAGTAAGAGATGACGAATAATTTCTAAAACCTCTAATTGTTTAAATATAAGATAACAGAGGGTTATACTTTTTCTGCCTTGAAAAATTATTTCAAGGTCTGTTTAGATCGAATTATGTTAGCCTGAGTCATCATGAAAGTTGATTTTTTTTAAAATAATAAATCACTAAAAATAATCATCGATGGTTGCGAACACTATGGATAACTTTTTAGTTACAGGTAAAAAGCGACTGGATCTCAGGTAGGACATCTCATTTAGTACAAATGAATCTGTATGCAAACTTTTTCTTATTCAGTGTTTCGCTTTCGTACTTCATGGTCGATTCGTGATAAGTATGGATATAAGTATTCAATGGTTTTTAATTATTGAAATTTAATTTTATTTTTCGTTCCAATTTTGAATTCATAGCAGTAAAAAAAATATTTCACCCCACTAATTCATAAGCAATATTACCAAAAACTGTTAAAGGAAATATACAATTTGGAAGAGTTTTGAACACATTTTTAGAGAATCGATATATTTAGGTTGCAAAAGACGCTAGAATGACCGTATCCGATAAGTATTCGTTTTTTATTATTAGTTTTCTTAATAGGAACTTTACTGATATTGGAAAGACTTGAGATTGAACTATTTTTAACCGATAAAAAAAAAAAGAGGGGGTTCTCAATTCATCGGAATCTTTTTTTATTATTTAAACTAATGAAAGTTAGGCATTGCCTTTCAAATCCTAGCCTTCAATTTATTTGATAAAAATATTGATATGCGATAACTCCTACGACATGAACTTTAAGAGCACATTTTTTTTATTTAATTTCATTCAGTAATCGATTTTTTGGTGTCACGTCAGCAAATATTTTTCATTTTGGCCATATGCTAATTACTATTATGTAAAACACAAGCGATTCCGAGCAAATAAAGGACGAATTCCGCCAGAATCGCTCATATTTTCATTAATTCAAATTAAAAATATATTCAAGCGCGACACTAGAACAATAATTAGTGAATATAATAAAATGAATATAACATACCCTTACGCTTATGTTGTGGAAGTTATCACGCTTTAAATGTTTTCAAACCAGCTTAAGGCTTGAATTTTAATGGCAAAGACCAAATTAACTAATCTAAATCATAAGATGGTTTCATGTCAAGCTTTTCCGATAATAATGTTTAAAGACGTAGCATGCAATAATTACATACGATCTTATCTTATTTTAATTAGAATTTGAACCATAATTTTAATTAATTCAATCACAAAAAAATTACAATTATCTATGCTGCTTAGATGCTATGCGCATTAAAACTTTAATATTAAAATAAAATAATTGTAATGAACTACCTTTCATGATGCTTTTGGAGAGTGGATGAAAAAACCTCTGAAGAATTGTGTCGAAATTCTGGGCTTTATATAATGCAGTCAAAGATGCATGCAATAGATAAGATACGGTTTGTTTGTCAATTAAGTCAATATATTTCAAAATCTCAGATTTCTCGGAAATTGAAATGACATGCAATAGCGCACGTATATTGATGATTCCACAAACATCCGGAAACAAGTTTTAAAACTAAGATTAAATTGTATTTACTTGATATTCAAAATAAAAATTGAATTAAAATAAAGTTATATATAATTGCAAGAATGTATACCTATGCGCAATATTACACGATTATACCCTTATACAACACTATACCATTTTACACTTGTTATTGTTTATATGTTTTTTTTAGCTTTCTTTGTCTGATGCTTTTGTTTTTTTTTTAGCGGCGGATCTGCTTTCCTGGTGTCGCGCCTCTGCCACTATCGCGAGTTGACTGATACGTTTAGTTTATTAATAATATGTTTACAAAATAACTTCGACATTTAAATCTTTCTATTTTGTCATAATATCTTAGATGCTTAAGTTTTGTTTAAAAATAAATACAAGTACCTACGAAAATAACAAATATAATTGACAAATACCTAGATGGGATACTATACTTTACTTACATATATTTTCAGCTTCTCATTAATATTAGTTATCTAAGATTTTTAAATTGGTAGGTAGGTATTTTGAGAAAACTAAACACGAGCAATGAATACGGTCTCTGGGCTCGGTGACCATGGATAGTAAGCAGATGACGGGCAGCGGTGAAGGGTGAAGGGATTGAACGTTTGCACGATACGATTAAATAAAATAAATATGCTCTATTTAGTACAAGTTCTAAAAGTCAAAACGCAAACAAAAAGTTAAAACAAGTGACATGCGTGCACGGATCATTTTTAACCGACTTCAAAAAAGGATAAGGTTATAAATTCGTCTGTATGTTTTTTTTTATGTTTGTTACCTCATAACTTTTGCCTGGGTGAGCCGATTTTGATGATAATTTTTTTAAATGATAGCTAGTGCTTCCCAAGTGGTCCCATTTTAATTTAGTTAAGTTCTGACAATGATATCCATGAGAAAATCATAAAAGTCTTAAATTTGTATTAAGATGTGCGCGACAAATGGACGAATAACTCAATATAACGCCAACCGATTTCGGTGATTCTTTTTTTTTATTGTAAAGGACGTGTACAAATTAGTAAGTGTACTTCAGATTCACTAAAAATAAACAAATAAAAAAAAATTAACACAAAAAAATAACCGACTCCAAAGAAAAAGCACTAAAAAGTAAAAAATAATTTCCATTTTTGTAGTTACGATTTCTGTTATTTTTTGAGTCGGTGTCAGCCAAGGTTAGGTTAGGTTAGGTTAGGTTAGGTTCTCTTGATTGGCGCAGCGCGTGCCCGGCTGACGCCGACTCAAAAAATAACAGAAATCGTAACTACAAAAATGGAAATTATTTTTTACTTTTTAGTGCTTTTTCTTTGAAGTCGGTTATTTTTTTTGTTGATTTTTTTTTTCGCACGAAAAGCATCCTGCCCATCATTATCAGCGCTGGGAAAAATACGATCAGGAACTAAATCAAACCTTTTGACAAAGAACCCAACCGGAACGTTTGGGACACTGTTACAGTGGCCAGTTCACCCCAGTGTCGGCAAAAGTTTTAGACCTGAGCATCTATTACGAGTTACAAATCACTTATCGATAAATCGCTAAGATCATCGATTCCGCAGGTTTACGTCATTGAATGGAGCTGGCATTTAAAGGATACACTAAATCGCCCGTCCATGGATTTTTTTTATATTTGAGTAGAAATCTGTTACACTGATTTAAAAATCCATGGACGGGTGATCAGGTGTATCCTTCAAAAGCCTGCTCTGTTCAATGGTGCAAACCTGAGGCTTCGGTAATCTTAGCGATTTTTCGATAAAGGATTTGTAACTCGTAATCGATAGAATAAAGCGAATAAGGAGAAAAAGGGGCTAAAAAAATAAAATAAAAAAAAGGTCAAAAAAACAATTTCTTGGAGAATGTATTGCGTTTATATTTGATTTCTGTATTGTGTATATGTATAACTGTGTGCTTAATATTAATATTGTAAATTGTTTTCAGGACTCACCATGCTTACCTTTTTGTATAAAATTCTTTAATGTGAATCTATAGCTATAGTCTAAGCCATGTAAGTGTATCTGTTATCAAATGATACTACAAGTATCTACTCCCAGGTAAGGTTGGTCACCCAGGCAGGAAAATGACCACAACCTCAAAACCTCTAAGGTTGAGAGAGGCCTAAGCCCTGCAGTGGGTGGCACTAGAGCTTTATAAGATAACTTTAGGTCAAAATAGTAATATGTGCGCTAGAAAGGCTTAAATAATAAAATAATAAATAATAATAGAGGCTATGCTGTGGTCCACATGGTAAGTCCTGGACACAGCAAAACCTTCTTGACTATGCTATCATATATATCCCTTTCTTTTCCTACTTTTCCTACAATCGTCAAAGTCTCCAGTCCATCCAAATCATCCTAGTTTTATCTGTCTTTGCTCGTAGTCTATGACCGTGTGTGTTGCCAACATGAAATCGACACCCAGTATTATCAAGGTATCTACTACGATAAAAACTTTCTGGAACTGAGAGTCCACTGCTGAAAATACGCCTCTCCAATTTTCCTCCAGTCCTCCCGGCCTTCAGCGGTACGGAACCACTGCTTTCCGCCGACGCACTTGATGTCGTCGTCCCACCTTACGGGTGGTCTTCCCACACTCCGTTTTCCTGTCCACGGCCGCCAGTGTATGACACGGTTACTCCAACGGTCGTCGTCTTTTCGGATGACGTGACCAGCCCACTGCCACTTGAGCTTAGCCACCTAGTGTCCAATATCGATTACTTTGGTACGTCGGCGGATTGCCCCGTTACGCACCATATCCCGTAGCGATATTCCCAGCATGGCTCGCTCCGTTGCTCTCTGGGCAACTTCCAACCTTTGGACAACGGCGACCGTCAGAGTCTACGTTTCGCACTCGTATGTCATAAATGGGAGGACGCACTGGTAATATATTCTAGTCTCTAAATTTTGCGAAAGGTCAGACCCCAGAGCGTACATAAGTTGTCCGAAGGCAGCCCAACCCAGTTGAATTCGTCTCTCGTCTCTCCAAACTGCTTATTTATCACGCAAGGTGACGTCTAAGCGACCTCACCTAAAATATCTGTCAAAGCTGTCAGATACCATACAAAATAAAACATAAGCGATTATAAATTTTGTTTACGCAATCTATGTAATTGAAATGACCCAATTTTCTCCATGTTAAAATAAATTGTTCTTAATGCTGCTAATTCAAACCAGCCGTTCTAAGAGTGGGCGTGCTAAATTTAATACGCCGGACCAAACAAGTTTTTGTAGGGTTAGTCCGGTGTTAATCTCGTACTAAGTTTTGACATGTTCTCTCTGAGCGCGACTGAAGAAATCTTGGGAATCAAAATATCACAAAAACATAACCTATAATATTTCCTTTCATAGTTTGTGCAGGTCACTGACAGTTAAATTTGTTTGAAGACAAACAAAAGCTATTTTCCTAAACCTTATTCTAACTTCATCATCGAGTACATATTTAATGTAAAAACTCATAAATGAGACTTCACAGGAATGACAGTTTTGACGTTCTTAGGATTTCGTACCCAAAGGGTGAAAACGGAACCCTATTACTAAGCCTCCGCTGTCCGTCCGTCCGCCCGTCCGTTGGCCGTCAGTCCGTCCGTCCGTCCGTCCGGCTGTCACAGGACTGTATCTCATGAACCGTAATAGGTAGGCAGCTGAAATTTTCACAGGTGTGTATTTATTTTGCCGCTATAACAACAAATAGGTAAAAATAAAAAAGATTAAGGGCCCCATACGAAAAACGTGATTTTTTTATGTTAAATCTTGTACGGAACCCTTTGTTGCCGGATTTGAAGGTAAGGTCGCTCACGCGACATCTACTCGTCTTTGAGTCTTCTTTCCCATTCACGAACATTAGTGTCCAGCGACTTGTTCAGAAGTCAAACGGTAGGACGGTTTCTCGATGCCGAGGAATACTACTATTACGGAGCGACCTTGACATCCCTGGACTGCCAGATGGTGCAGGACTATCCTCGAGTGGAGTGCTCCCAGCGGAGCTCGAACTGCTCATCACTGTGTGTGATCTCGACACTAGAACTCGATCCTATTCCATTAACATGTTTATTTTTTGTAAATTATAAATGGTTTGTGATTGTATCTTTAATCCAATTGATCAGTTCTGTTGTTAATGTTGGCAGTAGTGACTGATGAATGGCACGGGGAGGGAACTGTGTCTGTCCTGCTGTCAACTGGTGGAGAAGCAGCCGTACACTTGTTGTGTGGCTCTCGGTCATTTGTTGCACACTCCTCATGCCCAAAAACACAGAGAAGCGTTCTTCAGAACGAGGCGCTAGAACAGCTTAGTTAACTATGTGGGACAGCAGCGCGATTTTTTTTATGGACATGGATGGCTTTTTTTTATGCGACCTGACATGGATGGCTAATACCACACAACTACCGTTATATTAGCCCAATACACCACATTGGAAGGAATTTGGAAGGAATTTGGTGCCATGCCAGGACCTTCCCTTTATGAGCACGGCTACATTGAACTGGATGGAAAACACGGACAATTTTTCATTGCCGCTTCGACCATCTTTTCATCCAATGGGATGGTACCAACCCGGCGGGCTTGAACCCTACCACCTAGTAGGGGAAGGGGACCTACAGTTTTACATGGATTCCGAACCATGGAGCAGCTCGCATTCGTGACGAAATGCACTTATCGAAAGAGAAAGACAGTGGTGTATGTCGGTATTGAACCCAGGCCTCTGGTACGCTAGGCCAGTCCCCGCGCCACTCAACTAATACCACACATCTACCGTAATGATATTAGCCCAATACACCACATTCCCGAAGGAATAAGTTTCCTTGCCAGTCCCGCTACTTTGAATTGGATAAAAAACACAGATCATTTTTCATTGCTGCTTTAACCATAGTTTCAATCATTGCGGTTGTACCAACCCGGGCGGTATTAGGGAAACATACATGGGTTCCGAATAGCTCGAATTCGTAACAAAATGCTCTTATCCAACTCCAAAACCTAACATAACCTAACCTAAAGTGCAGCATGACCGGGGTGAGGATTTGAATCGAGGCTTCTCGCTTAAATGGCAAGTCCTCTAGCCCCCAGCACCTAGACCACGAGTTATAAAAGATATTATATAACATGATGATGATTGTGGTGAGCTGTATTGGGCGATAGCTATTATATAAATAAACAGAACATTTTATGGCACTAAGTTCCCATTTATTGTAATGGGCTTATAGTATGACAGTACGTGTGGTATTCGCAATCTACGAGTATGTCAAGTTGCATCAAAAAAACTGGTAAGTAAATTAAATGAAATGAAAATATTATTTATTGCTTACAACTATTATTACATAGTTGCAAAGGTAAGCTTATTTCCAAAGGCAATCTCTAACAGCTAACCATAATATTAGACAATAATAATATATTAACTGGTAGCAAGAAACATTAAATTACATAAAACTAAGCACCATAATCAGACTTAAATAACAATAATAAATAACAACTTCATTAATTTAATTGTTGTTATTAACTAGTTAAGTTAATAAATAATAAATTAGTAGGGGACAATCCTTGCTAAGAACCATTAGTTTCCGCTTAACCAAGCGGTTGGGAAGTGACCCATGGGAGGATGCCATTGAAAAGCCTCGTCAACGCGTCCGGATTCCGAGTACCTTCCTTGTAGTGTCTGACTGTTTTCTCCTACTCGAACGAAAACATGAACTGATACCCCGCAAAAGCAGTGGTTGCACCACCAGAATACCTGCAACCCTCGTTTCGGTGGCTTTGAAGTGCTCCTGGACAGGTGCTTAGATAGTGGCTGCGTGATCCGTGAAATGCAGTTACACCAGTGCTTCGGGAATGTCAGCGTGGCAGGGGACCGCGCTCTCCATGAGTGGGCAGAATGTGTCCTTGTTGCGAGTGAGTTGTCGGGCTGGCCCCCTACTACGAACGCTGTCGAGTAAGCGCTATCGAGAAGGCAATATTGCCTGTCAAAATTATTGGATGCATTTGACAGATGGTATCGAGAACGCTTTCGATACCAACTGTCAAACGCATACAACATTTTTGACAGGCGATATCGCCTTCTCGATAGCGCATGCTCGATAGCGTTCGTAGTAGGGCTCCTGGTCTCGTTCTTACCCAGCCAGTCGATAACTACATCCCAGGAACGTTTTTATCTTACTAAACATGGATGGCTAATACCCCAACCACCGTCATGATGTCCCAAAACACCGAATTTCTGAAGTAATGAAGTGCCATGCCGGGACTTTCCCTTTATGAGCACGCCTAGATTCTCGTCCTCCCCATACATTTTGTGTGTAGGTATTTACAAAAATGTATGGGGATGACAATTTTTTTTCAGTCGTACAAAAAAATGTTATCTACCTTTTTAGGGTTCCGTACCCAAAGGGTGAAAACGGAACCCTATTACTAAGCCTCCGCTGTCCGTCCGTCCGTCCGTCCGTCCGTCCGTCCGTCCGTCCGTCTGTCCGTCTGTCACAGGGCTGTATCTCAGTAATCGTAACAGGTAGACAGCTGAATTTTTCACAGAATGTGTATTTATTTTGCCGCTACAACAACAAATAGGTAAGATTAAAAAATAATTAAAATTAAAGGGGGCTCCCATACAAAAAACGTGTTTTTTTTGTTTTTTTTTACGATGGTACGGAACCCTTCGTGTGCGAGTCCGACTCGCACTTGGCCGGTTTTTTTGCTCCAAATATGCAAAGGAACACGTAGTTAACGTTTGGACCATAACTCGGTTAACACCCTGTATATATCCTGTATATGTATCCAAGCTGGTTTTTTTTTTACCGAAAATAGCGGTAGGAGTTTGGTGAATCAGCGACTGGGTGAGAGCCTATTAGCTTCCTTCCTTTTAGACCTTGAGCTACTCTTCCTTCTTTACAGATAACCGTAGTAGACCACCATGCTACAGAATTGAGTAATCAAACAGCATAATACAGCAAATGATTTATTTTCCAAAAAAAATTTACAAATCATAAAAAAAAATGTATGGTCAACGATGATTTAGTACCTACTTATATCTTTATTTGTATAATTATTCTGCACGTGTGTTCGTCCCTTAACTTATCCTAAAGTGATGGATTTTAATGACATTTGTGCGTGTGGGTTCCTAATTTTTTTAGATTCATAATCAAATAGCAAATTAGACCCGGTAGGTGACGCTAAGATAGAGTTCCAGGATATGTTTATTTTTAATTATTTTTGCTCCGACGAAATGTCGGAGCCCGGAACCTCAGCTAGTATCTATAAAATGTTCGAGGATGTTCAAGCATTTTGAATTGAAAGCATCTTCCTGGCTTCCAAGTGCTTGTTCAGAGATATGTATTTGTGTCTGTCACCGCAAACCACGTTCCAAGACCAGTCGCACCTCTCTAGTTCAGGGTACCAGAACAGATCACCAGGGCAGGTTTGTTCGACAGGAACTCGATTAATACACCAATAGTACTTATTGCAATCTTTGTGAACGATGTAACTATGTCCGTCCGTTTCAGGACAAGTCAGGTCCGTCGGAGAGTCGCCTTCCTCGGGGCTCGCTTCAGTGGGCTCCTCTGAATTTTCCTGAGGGGGCGGTACAGGTACATTTGCTTGACAATTCGCATTTTCAGGCCAGTCGCACAAATTTTCTTCTTCGTTGAAGTGCAGACCAGGAGGGCAATTTAGTTCGACGGGAATGCCAGAATCACACTTGTAAAACTTGCCGCAGTCCGAGTGCCTGTGAAGGTCGCCGTCTTCGGAACAGTTGGGTAACGTGGGCGGGCCATTTTCCTCAGGTTTGGTTTCTGGGGCGGACTCTACAGGGGGCGCAGGTTTAGGGTAAAACTCTCTGTTGTCGCAATCAACATTTTCAGGCCAGTCGCATATGCCTACAACGCCGTTGTATTTCAGACCAGGAGGGCATCTTTGTTCGACCAGAACGACGGAATCGCACTGTAAGAACATGTCGCATCGCTTGTGGTTGTAAAGATTACCCACCTCCCAATCGAAACAGGGCTGGCCAGGGGGAGGCACATTTTCTTCGGGGTTCGTTTCGGGAGTATCTTCCTCCTGTTCGCTTTCTTCGGGAACTCCAGGAACGGTCTCTTCCGAGTTTCTGCCGCCGCAGTCGACATTTTCGATATATTCGCATTCCTGTGTGGCCGCGTTGAAGAGCAGACCGGCGGGACATCTCATTACGATGGGCTTGCCGTTGGCGCACGAGTAGAACTTGTCGCAGTCTCTGTGACTGAGCAGTGGAGATTCCTTGCTGGAGTCGGGGCATTTAGGTTCGCCCGCTAAGGCAGTTGCCGCCGCAAGGACGACTATCAGAGCTGTCGCTGTTGAACATTACACACAAATATTAGAAATTGTAAGCATTGAAAACGAATTACCAAGTATACGAATTAAATGCGACTTTAGTAAAAACAATATACGGTCCAAGAACATCGCAATTGCATTAATATTCAATGATCAATTGCTTTAAACCAGTTTAAGAGAAACCAATTTGTATCACAAAAAAAAAACACCATTTTAAGACACTACTGAAAACCAGCGACGTACTTTTTAGCTTTTTATTATTAGAGAAAAACATATTAGAGATCATTAAAAATGGTACATGATCTTTAATTTTTTGCTCAGTTTTTGCTAAGATTTTAATGTTAATAAATCCACTTTTTGGGTTTTTTTCGAATTAACAAAAACGAATGAATTATTTTTAGTCAAGCGTAAAAGAAAAAAAAATAAAGAAAACACTCAAAGGCGCTGCTTGAGAGATATCGGCGCCCGGACTACAACTTTACTAGTTAATGCTCCCGGCTCCGCTCGTGTCAATCTCTTTTTAGACCTTCAGCGAGCGGGTGCCGAATTCTAACGTTCACTTATGATTGAATTGAAAATATTGAGAGGTGCCGTTCTCAAAACATTTTTTAAAATAATAAAAACAAGTAGTGATAAGTCCGCCTTTGTGCATTTTGAGTTTCGCTCAGTTTGAGTTAATTGTTCTGTGTATAGTTTTTAATGTAATTTGCACAATAAAGAATTTCTTTCTTTCTTTCCCTTAACCTGTCCCTGTTATTTTTTTTAATGTTTTTGTTAACAACTATTTTGTGTGTTTTTAGATATAGGATAACCAATTTGTAGTAATAACATTTTGAAAATAGTTTGGGGACTTTTTTCGGAATTGTCTCGCGCCGGTGGCCGTACATACGCAACGAATAATGGAGTTAAATATTGTTGTCATACAAAACTACCGATTGACAAATATGCACATAAACCATAAATCAAACACTTTAATATTTTCGGTAACGTCTTAAATCGTTTGTTCGTTCTAATTAATTTAATGTTATCTATTGGGGATTTCACGTATGCAAGTATATTTAAAGATATTCTATATTGACTTGGCATGCATTAATTATTTAAAATCTAAGAACAAAAACAATAATTAATCCACGATGTTAGTTAATAAAATCACAAATGAAATATAATTATATATGCTGCTTTATAGATAGGCATTATAATTTTAATAAGTAAGCTAATAATAATATAATACCTTTCATGATGGTTTTGGAGAGTGGATGAAGAAACCTCTGATGAATTGTGTCGAAGTCGTGGGCTTTATATAATTTCGTCAAAGATGCATACCATAGATAATGATAAGATAGGGTTTATTTGTCAATTCAGTGAATATATTGCGAAATGATGTCCGATTTTAGAATTATTTGAATGATCAAACACAAATCATACCTAAACATTTTTTAGCGATTGGAACGAGATAGCCAGAGACCGGCGTCGCTAAGTTAGAGCAGATCGAAATAAATATTTCGTTGTGTGACCGACCTACGTAACGCGTGAAACCGGTTTTTTTATTGTTTTGTTGGAGAAATTTCAAAAATGTATACATATTCTTAACTTATTTGGTAAATAATGTTACGCTCTTTAAAATGGTATGTAAAAGAATATCAGTAACTGCCAATATGAGCAGCAAACTTAAAAAAAATACGTTTGGAGGCTTGACTTCAGTATTTTTCCATGCAAAAAAACCGAGCTAGACTTTCATGTCTACCTTGTCTACCTGTCACTCAACCTTCGTCGATTCAAGAAGGAAGCTGTGGCTAAACGGAAACTAAAATAAACTAAGGTAGTAGGGAACCGCGCTTTTTAGGGTTCCGTACCTAAGGGTGCCAACGAAACCCTATTACTAAGCCTCCGCTCTCCCGTCCGTCCGTCCGTCACAGGGCTGTATCTCATGAACTGTATTAGGTAGGCAACTGACATTTTCACAGAATGTGTATTTATTTTGCCGCTAAGAACACTTAGGTATAATAAAAAAATGTAAGGCCCCCCCTTACAAAAATCGTGAGTGTTTTGTGTTAAGTCTTGTACGAGGGGACGGAACTCTTCGTGTGCGAATCCGACTCGTAATGTTTTTCATCAGGCCGGGAGGACTGGAGAAAAATTGGAGAGGCGTATCTCCAGCAGTGGACGCAAACACGCTGACTGACTGACTGACTACTGTTGCTTTTCTTCTCTTCTTTATACCACCTTTACAGCAGATTTTCCCCGTTGCCTTCAATTTATGCATTGTGAATTATTTGCAGATGACTCGCAGCTTTACTACTCTTTTAAACCGAATGACGTGCATGAATCAGTCAACAAAATTAACCTTGACCTTGAAAATGCCTGGAAATGGCCAGAGAAAAACGGACTCGCTTTAAATCCTCAAAAAACAGGGGCTATGATATTTGGGGGCAAAAAAAGTATTGAAACTGCAATGTCACAAAACCCAGTTCTTGTAATTAATAGTATTGCCATTCCAATTGTTAAATCTGCTCGAAACTTAGGGTTAAAAATGGACGACAACCTAAGATACGAAGAACACATATCGGAAAAATTTAGGGCCTCGTTTGGTAAGCTCAGATCCCTATATAAAATACGTAGGCGTATTTCTAAGGAAGTCAGACATAAGCTCACGGAATCGTTGATATTAACACAATTCAACTATTGTGATGTGGTGTACGGTCCCTGTTTGTACGGCAAGACAGCGAAACGTGTACAAAGAGTACAAAATGCATGCATGCGCTTTTGTGAGCCGGTCAAGCGCCATACACACATTGGGCCGTACATTAACCAGCTGGGTCTTCTGAATATGGCAAACCGTAGGCACCTTCACTCGCAAGATAATCAACAATCAATGCCCGAAACAGCTATGGCGGAGGTTGAGGTGGTTGGGTGAACAGCATTGCTATGGAACTCGATCTGTGGGAAGATTGCTTGCCATACCCAAGCACCATGGAGCATCATTTGAAGGCAGCTTCAAATATGCTGCTTCTCGGTGCTGGAACAACATTCCACCACCGCTCAGAGACATTAAAAACCCGTTCACTTTTAAAATACGTCTAAAAGCACACCTATTAACCATACAATGTGCTGCCTGAACTTAATATTTTTTTTTTATGTGACTGGACATGATGGCTAATACCACACCTTCTGTCATGGTATTAGCCCAACACACCACATGGGAACTAGGTGCCATGCCAGGACCTTCCTTATATTGCTCGGCTACATTGAACTGGATGGAAAACACGGTCAATTTTCATTGCCGCTTCGACCATCGTTCATTCAATGCGATGGTACCAACCCGGGCGGGATTAACCCTACCATCTAGTAAGTAAGGAAGGGGACCTACAGTTTAACGTGGAATCCGAACCACGGCCAGCCTCTCTCAACGGTCTAATAGTCACCCATCCAAGACCAGACCGGACCCAGCGTTGCTTAACTTCGGAGAGCGATCGCCGAAATGTCGCGCCACTGGGCCACTGAGGCTGACAAAGCAATATATATGGTTCTTTGTATCTTTGTATTTTTTTTTTTATTTTTTCTTCTTTTTTTTCCCTTAAATTTTTGTTTTCTTTTTAATTAACTTTTTAATTCACTTAATACTTACGTTGTAAATTTTCATCCTCAGATCAGATAATTGTTATATTATACAGACAAAACTTAAAATATCTTATAAACTAAAATAAATAATAGATTTCATCCAGTTCGGCGGAATCACCCGCTGTACCCAAAACGCTGGCTGCGTTGCCTCTCTGAGTTGCACAAAATAAGCCCTAGCGTGGCGGTCACCGGTCTTTTCTATCAAAAGATTTCCGATTTCTTGACAGAATAGTTTGGCATCAGGTGACCAAACACCTAGGGTCTCTACGGCGAATGCCAGGAATTCAAAGCGGTCGAGAAGGCTAGAATAAATTCCTTTCTTTAGGTTTTGGGCGGACAAAGCGGCCGATCCCGCCGAAGTGGAAGTACCGACAAGGTGAGAAGGAGCAAATGTGTCTGCACACGTTGCGTCCCACACGAGCGCTCTTCCGCGGCACCAAGGAGTCAGCGTCATTCCATCAGGGCGACGGCCGTCGTCACGGCACAGTCCGGGCGGCTCTAGTATGCACGGAATATCTACTGAACAAAGCCCTCTTTTAAGAAGGTTGTTAATGGAGCTGTGACGTGACCAACGGCCCGCGCTCCTTCGACAAGAAAGTCCGTGGTGGCCTAGCGGGTCTACGCTGGTGCCGCAAACGCACGTATGGGATTGGCACACCTTTGCTCCAACTCGGAGCGATACTGCGATCCTGACAGTGTTATTATCCAGCAGGGTTCCGAGATGTGGCGAAGGAAAAGCGTTCAGCCATGCCCCAGATTCGGTCTCGAAGGAGGCTAAGATCCTAGCACGATCCGGACCGGTAGATGAATCTAAAAGAGAGTGGAATTTACATTCGACCAAGCTCACGTCCCACTGTTTTTGGGAAGTCAGATTTGACGGCAAGTCTTTTCCTGGGCATGACTTTTGCCAAAGTGTTATAGCGTCTGACAAGTAGCTAACCTCAAACTCACCAAGTGAGGGTGTAAGAATACTTTCCAAGAGGTCAATGCTACTATGTGCTGAAGCCAGATAGGCGGGCAGGGCGATATCCTTTATGCTTCTGATCCCTATTCCCCCGAAGTTTACTGGAAATGTGGCTTGCAACCAAGAATCGACTTCCAATGATATATTTAAAATTGATTCAATACAATCTTTCATTATTTGGTCCATTACATTTATGCTCTCTTCGTGTTTCCAGATAGGACTGCAACGAAGGAAATAAGTCAGCCTGGGTATGCAAATACAATGTCTGAGTAAAAACAGAGCCACGTGTTTGTTTATCTTAGCAGACGTTCGGAGAACCGCAGAAGACTTTTCTGTTTTTCGACCAGCAAAGGGCAAACTGCTTCCTCTGTAATTGGAGCGCCTAACAGAAATAAGTACTCATTTGATAGGGGTTTTATACCCGGCACTATAGAATTAAATGTTTTGAGAATATCTAAACGAAGTGTATTTGGTGTACTATTTGAAAAGTGTATTTCGCACTTACTAGGGTTAAGACTCAGACCTATATCATTGAATTTATCAATGATAAGTTGCAAATCATTGAATATTCTATCTGAATTCCCTCCCAAAACACCATCATCGAGGTACGGTACGGTTAAGGTCGGCCGAAAGTAACTTGATAATGTCTATGATTGCTAAGCTAAATAACGCTGTATACATTGTTATGTTACATTGTCATATGTTAGTTGCATATTGGTTAAATGCTGCCTGTTCATGCATTATTTCTATTTTTGTGTACTTGTCATGCAAGTTAAGTTTGTTTAAATTATTATTATTTTTTTTACACGCTGTTTTTGATAAATGGTATAGTATGGTGATTTACTTGTTTATTTTCAATGTTATTTTTAATATTTATTTTATAGTATTGTCACCTTGTGCTGTATGTTAAACAATAAATCAAACATTCCTGTTCAATGAACGGCTAGGCTTAAAATCAGCGCCACTGCATTATGAATTCCATAATATTGACATATGCTGCGCCTAGAACCGATTTACCTGTTATTTTATTATATGTATGTGTATAGGTATTTACTTTTAGTTCTAAGCTTTTTAAATATCTAGTTGTTCAGTTAATTTTATATTAAGTTATTTTCATAGATTAAGCCAAATACCTTGTTAAGTTAATTTCTCTTTAAACGCAGGTAAATAAACTATTTCTTTCTTTCTTTCTTTTATTTTTTATTAATGGGTATATGCAAATAGTTTTTTTCTTGTGTTTCGTTGGTTCTGATACACATTTTTTTTTATTTATTAGTAATTTTTACTGCAATCATTTGTGCTTATGTTTCTGCTGTTATATGTTGTAAGCTGGTTACAGATATTTATACGTTATTTTTTTTATTGTGTTTCCTTAGATAATATGCATATTAATCACTTAATATCTCTCTGGTTTCTCTTTCTTTTGTATTGTCCAACTATCCATGTTTCTGTTTGGTATTGCTTGTGATCTTTTTACGCTGATATTTTCTTAGATAAGTTTATTTTGCTATAAGTAGACTTTCTTACTATTTCCAAGTTGGTTCCAAGGCAAGCTGGGGATGTATTTTCTAAGTTTTTTCTAATATTTAAATTTTGTACATTCTTGTTTTTTATGCCAAAAATAAATAAAAAAAGTGTCTCAGGTATCCTGCAAACTCCTCAGAGGAAACGGCATGCTGTGTGTTATGAACCTATTTATGGACAGGACTTCATATTCCTGTACGAAAATCACATTGAATAAAATGAATGCAGGCAGCGGGACTTATTAAAGACGATCTAAGGTACCCGGGTCCGCTCGGGTCAAGGTCGTTTTGGGCTGATATCAGGCTGAATTATTTCCTAGATGAATAGTAGCCCAGAGGACTGGTCCAAAATGCTATCCAGGACAAATCTATCTTCAAAATTCAATCAAGATCAGTGGAACCGATATGGCATGATTTAATAAGAAACATCCAAGTAATGGACCAATTCACTACTTGCAAAAACACAAATTGGATTGTATTGATATTATTGGATAATAAGAAACAACCGATCCTCTAGATTCTTTATTTATATGGTCGGTAAACAATTGAACGAGCTCCCTGCCGAGGAATTTCTCCCAAAGTACGTGCAGTGTGAAGAAGCTCATCGGGTGGCATGATCTTCGCACCCCCCCTGAAAGTTCGAAAGTATCTAGGCGTCGTCTGGCACCCCAAGGGGTCCTTCAGGCATGGAGTGAAGGGGCACCTGGCCGGCCGGCATGGTTTTCGCAGCCCTCCTAAAATGTTGAAAGCCCATGGGCGTCTTCGGGCACCTCAAGCGATACTGACGTACGTCATATGCCGCACTAAACTTAAGGCTGTTCCGACCCATATAAAGTTGTTTGCACGCATAACGCAAAAAGTATTGCACTTTAAGCCAGGAATTAATAATAAAAGTTTAATATAGTCATATTACTTGCAGCGAAAACAATTTCACAATTTCAGGATTATTGGTTTTGTTACAATTTATTTAAATACGATTTTTATTTAACAGCGCCATCTAACGGTGTAAAACTTCTAATCGGCAACTACGGCAAACCATTAAACCTGAAATTGTGAATATGTTTTCGCTGCAACTACTATGGCTATATTTAATATTTTTGACGAATTCGTGCCTTAAAGTGCAATACTTTTTGCGTTCTGTGTAAAAAAACATTGTATGGGTCGGAACATCCTTAAGAATAAAAAAAATGCACGCGCGTGAAACCGATTAAGCGGCCAAGCAACGGTTTTTTTAGTTTGTTTATAATTATAAACATATATGAGTGAAAACGTATAAATATTGAAACATGATATAGCCTTTGTTAGGCACGGAAAATGTAGGTTTCCATTGGTGTAAGAATTTTAAGAATCGGTTCAGTAGTTCAAAAGATTATTGGGTAATACAAACAAAAAAACAAACATTACCTCTTTATATAGTATTATAGACGGCTTGATCAAAGAAACTGGCCAATCGTTATGTTGTATTCAAAGTTAAACATAATCGTTAGGAAAACATATAATTGAAATCAAAATACATAACGCCGGTCAGGTGCTGCTTAAAACTATATTTCAAGGACCCCAGATTGAAATTGGGGGGAATTACCTCGGCAGGAAAAGTTTTCACGTTTATCAATGAATCAAATCAGGTCTGGTAAACAAATGCGAAGATATCTATATAAGATTGTATCGTCTTTTGTTACCTCCCCCAATCAGTCATCGTAAGTCCGTGCACACGACCGTGATATTGACAAACATTTTATCAAGCCTGGATTCAAGTAGCTGAATAATCCAGGAACTAGCAGTCGTATTCAGAGAGCACCTGTCAAAACTTAGTACGAGATTAGCACCGGACTTACCAGTTTAATCTGACCTTAATACGCGTGTTTAAGATAGTCCGCCCACTCCGAATACGACAGTAAGGAATTGAGGGTTATCTCGGTTTAAGGTTATCTCTATGATTATCTCTAGCTCTAAGGTTATCAGGGTTATCTGAGGAATTAGTAGCTGTTCTGAGAATGTTTCAGGCTTGTCAGGTAGTCATGTATCTTTCGGGATTAACCCATTTGGCGCTGCCGTACTCAAATGAGTACAGTTAAACATTTAAGGGTAGGGCAAAACTGTTAGAAGTTAAAGTTATTATTTACATTTAAAATTATTGGAAGGATGATGGTTTACTAAAATAAGAACAAGAAAAGTGGGCAAATGCGAAATGTCTGTCGCAGAAAGGATAAGAACTACACAGTAACATTGTTTGTACCGGTAAGCTTACTATTTCAATATTTTATATTACTAATTGACAAACTAATATTGATACTTGTATTTAGTATTATCCAATATATCCTGATTTATAAAATAAAAGGTTAATGAGTGTTGGAAAAACTGTATATACCAAGATATTTGGTTTGAAATCCTATTGTACTCAGTTGGGTACAGCGGCCGAATACATACAGTAATTGACTTTTTATATTACAGGTGCTTTATAATGATTTCAATGTGGTTCAACGTTTCCAAGATCTGCAAAAGGCTTAGGGAAAACTGTTAATTCCATTATAGAAGAGGGTGACATCAACCCCGAATATGATTTAGCAATCATACCACCAGAACCCATCGTCGAGACAGATGAAGAAGAAGGTACTGGCGTAGATGTGTTTACTGCTAATTTGCCACAGGATATACCTGGTAGTATAGAAATATTCCAAAGCAACAATGACACCATCCCAAGTGATGACAGTGATAGTAGTGATGAGGAGCCGTTGCCTGCAAAGCGAGTTCGTAATACTATGCTAAGAACAAGATTTCGCGACATAAAAAAGAATATCCATCTCGTGAACGTCATTCGTGGAAAACCAGTAAGATTTGGGTTCAAATGCTGAACCCTTGGGTTATAGAGTTGTTAAAAGCTTACTTTGGAAATTGGACACAAATCCAACGAATCATGCAGTGTTTTTTTGCCAACTTATTTAGTAGTTATGATGTCTTGGCTGATCTCAAGAAAGAAGGATTTCGTGCGACTGGGACTTTCAGAGAAAACAGGGCTAAAAATGTCCTCTGTAAAGCACTAAAGACATAAAAAATCAAGACCAAGCTTTTTATGATTTGGAGGTTTGGCAAACATAAGGAGATATTATTAGTAAGATGAAAAGATAACAGTGTTTGCACTATGGTGACTATTATGGATGCTATTGAACCTATGGGAGATGTAAAAAGAAAATTTATTTTGGTAACTGAAAACTATTTCAGAATTATAAAAAGCATGGGTGGTGGAGACAAACTTGACCAATCCATTTTACTCTATAGAATTGCAATTTATGGAAAAAAAGTGGGGGTGGGATTTATTGACATGCATGATCGATATGTCTATTTCAAAAGCCTTGCGTTTACATGTCATGAGTCACATTGAACGTATAGATTAGTTGCTGTTTCGCCAGAACATTGTGAGATACGACTAACGACCAAACATGCTCGACAATCCCTTTCTTTGATACAAGGTTTACCTCGAGATTGGGTAGGACACTATCCTCAGAAACTTGAAAAACAATTACGATGTGTTTTAGGTCATTCTAGAGTCCGCTGGCAATGTAAAAAGTTTCTGAAAAAAATTTCTGTTGAAAAGCAAATATTTTCACCTGTAATACGCCATTGTACTCAAATGAGTACATCCCTCTGGAGGGGGATAAAAAAAATTTTTTTTTGGTTTTTTCCTATGTTCATGTTTATTTGGTTTAAGTTTAATGAAAAAATATAAATTGCATTGATATAACCTTCCTGACTTTCATTTGGCGGTTAATGGGTTAATGATTAAAATTTTTCGGCACAAATAACTCATTCCGGTAACAATTGGAAATACTATGAACCAGTCCCCTAGCTCCAGACTATTCTGAAGATGAAGGGCTATTATTTTGAGTATACAGAAGCAATTTGGGTGGGAGAGCGGAGAGTGGCTCAGCTTAGCATAGACATGGTCCACATGAGTCTTCCACAAAAAACTGCTGCCCATCTCCACCTCAACTACTACTAAATGTTGTTCCGTCTCTACTGCCACCTTGCTCCCGAATGATAGGTCGTGGGAATGTGAAGTCCTATTTCTCTTCTGGCTATTTCGTCATAGTCCGTTGTCGTGGTAAATATTAGCTCAGCTTAGCACAGACATGGTCCACATGAGTCTTCCACAAAAAAGCTGCTGGCCATATCCACCTCAACTACTACTAGATGTTGTTCCATCTCTACTGCCACCTTGCTCCCGATAGGTCGTGGGAATGTGAAGTCCTATTTCACTTCTGGCTATTTCGTCATAGTCCGTTGTCGTGGTATCGTCTGACAACATTACCCTCGGACACACAGACATGACTGACATCCCTCCTCCCGCAATCAATGCCTCCCACTAATACAGTGTTTGAGATTGATTCAACTCGAAATCTGCGTTGCGGACATTACAAAGATTGAACATTAAAACACATAGATCTAATGGCTCTCTGAGCTCTAGACCTCGCGAGACTGTCTTTTTGACATTTTTTTTTAAACTGACTCTAATAAAAAAAATATTTAAATATCGAACCTGCTTGCAACATTTCAGGAGAATCGGTTGAGAAATGCGATCTGTAGAGGAAAAAAGCTTTTTTAATAATTAATCCGTCTTTTGAACAAAGGAATGTGAGATGTACATATGTATGTATAATCGACCGTGAAGCAAGAACACGTTAATTAAGGAAATATCCCTGTAAAAAGAACTACTTTACGAATATACTGCAAGGCTGGACCCGAACCAGTACCAGAACCATTCGCGGGTATTGCGTCCAACCAATTTCGCCACCTGCTGTATTAGACCGGGGTAGATACGGTTTGAGAAGCACATGAAATCCGAAATGATTTTTTTTTTTCTCAGAAATATATAATTTCATGTTCATATGCTTACATTAAGTTTGCAATATTTAGCGGGGCACGGAAGATAGAAAAAAAATTAAAATGTATTAAAAAATATATATCTCCTAAACAAACATTTAGAAACGGTATTAAAAATTTTTATATGTTAAGTCTTTTAAGGCGTAATGTAACTGTGAATTTGCAACAATTTTGTAATTACGGGAATGTATTTAAAAAAATGTTTTTACTAAAAAAAATCTATGCCGCGAACCTAACTTGCTATTGCTATATTTCTTTCTAGAATATGTAAAAGCAAATTAAATTCTTTAGAAACTATACAACGAACGATTTTATACGTATTTCGAATTTTTTGTTTAGCTTTTGTGTGAATGTAAACATTATAAATGAAAAAAAATGTGCTTCTAATATTTGCAACATTTTACAAATTACGCAGAATATAGAGTTTGCGGTCAGTTTCCAATTTCAGAAAATAAAATAGAATTTTCATGATTTGTTTTGCAGATATTAAATATTACAGATATTAAAAGTACAAAAAAAAATTTACACAGTTCCGTAAATAAGAAATTGTTGCAAATTCACAGTAATATTACACCTAAAATTAGCTAACATATAAGATTTTTAAATAACATTTCTAAATATTTGTTTAGGAGATATCATTTTTTAAACATATTTCATATTTTATTTCTATCTTCCGGACCCCCCAAAATGTTGCAAACTTAATGTACACACGTCCACATGAAATACTACGTTTATGAGAAAAAAAATTGCATTTCGGATTTAATGTTTTTCTAAGTGCTGATTTAAGGCTAAAGTTCCTGGAGTATATACCCATAATTTGGAATTCTCCTACAGTTCCTCTTCCCGTAATCAATGCATTCTACTAACACAGTATTCAAGATTGTATCTACATACATTTATTTAACGCTATACCTGCGTTACGGACCTTGAATGCAAAATTGGACATTCAAAGATAATGCCGTCGTCACCAAAATCGTGTTTGGTATTAGGCGCTAGAGCCGGTCCTAGGTTGACTTAAGTAAATATACTTACTTATACAGCAGGTGGCGAAATTTAACAGTAAAATGTAACTTTTAATTGTATTTAAACTGTGTGCAAGAACTGTTTTGTCTTACTGTTTCCCTAACTGTGTAAAAAATGTTTCTAGCTTAAGTATTTTTTCCATTCTTGCTTAAGTCTTCTATTTAGTGAAAAGGTAATGTTCAATCTGTTAAAATTCCCGTACCTCTTAAAATTACCTCTTGAAACTGGACAGTTGTACGCCTAATTTGTAGTCAGCCGTATTGTTCAATCATTTAAGAAAACCGTTTCAAAATCATCTGATCCGTCAGACGTATTATTTTCACCAAGCGATATTGTTCAATCGGTTAAAATAAATGTTTTGGCTCATTAATAAATACTTAACGTAATATATTAACAGTAATGAGGAATACTTTACCATAAATGACTAAGCCCCGGTTGCACGAAGAGATGGCCGAGTTAATCAATGTTCAAACGCGTCACTTTTAGTGATCCGCATAGAGTTCCTTCCATACTGTCCACACAAAGTGACGTGTTTGATCATACTTTGACGTTGATTTTGATTGTTTGACCTTTCGTGCACTCGGCACTAAATCTAAACTTTGCTAAAACATTAGACAGTTGCACATATTTTTTTTTTCAGTGTACTTGCACTAACTGCATTACGGTTCGCAGCCCTCAGGACGCGTGACCTACTTGCGTCCTATCGTACAGAGTACCACCAGGATAACAGGAATGACGTCAATTTAAAAATCACATATCAATGACCCTAAGCAACATAAATACATTGGAAAATATGTGATAAGATATTTGATAGATTGCGAGTTCTCCGAAAGTCATTACATTCCTACTACTGTGCTGTGAAAGATATTTGATAGATTGCGAGTTCTCCGAAAGTCATTACATTCCTACTACTGTGCAGTGGCGGCATCCACTGAACATTGTAATGTGGACCGATAATAACGTTCTTATGAGCTCAGGGGCGCGGAAACTTGTTCCCATACGTGAGGTGATTGGTTCAATCCCCGCCTCGTTCTAGCGCAACTTTCTTTCTTTTTCGGAGTCATTTCGTCACGAATGGGTTTTGTTAAGGTTTGGGTAAGATGAAACGAAACGATCTGTACCCCTAGTCCCACTTGTCACCTGAATCGGCGTTAAGGGAACTTCGAAGTTACGTAAAAACGTCACACTTCATATAAGTTGTTACCAGTAATTCTGTGGTTTTACTTCTTCAAGCTGTCAAAGTCAAAGTCGTACTTCCGATTTGTATGGAAACGCGGAGTCGGCGTAAACGGCAACGTCAACGTATTCACGGCGACGATACGTAAGCTGTCAAATCAAATTGAGACTCGCAAATGTTAGTGCGCTTAATGCTCACTGCGCGCGCTCTTAAATGAGTCCATTCCCTCGAATACGCTAGTCGATCGGTTTGACGTAAACGCCAATTTATGTGACTGACTAGACTAACTATTACCGGCATTCATAACGATACTAATAGCCAATTAAATTAAATCCAAATTATTGCAAACCATTGTTAAAAGAATTAAATCTATTGTCTTTAGGTACCTGCACTTTATGTTAATGATGAATGGTTGTTTGTTCGTTATAAGGTAACATATTTTGCAAATATAATTTAATCCCACAACTATAATACAAGTATGTCTTGCAAAAAAAATGTTTCACGCGCCCTTTGATTGCACTTTATCGAGATATCACATTTTTTATGGCTCCGAAATTATATAATTGTATCCCTAAATAATTCAGGGACCTTAACATGAGTTTTTTAAATATAAATTGTACGATTGGTTAGTAAAACAAAGCATTTACTCAGTAGAAGAATTTTACACACTAGCAAGTTTTAAGTTTGGAAATTTTGTAATATCTGTACCTATTTTAATAATGTGTTTCCTTTTGTACGCCGTAACTGGCAACTTGTGGAGATACTGAAAAAAATATGGAAAACTTGTTAACCCATAAGTACACAAATAAATTTCATTTCAGTCACCACTCCCGTCCTTCCTACTCCTTGGTGCAAGGGGCGTGTTAGTGTGTGCTATCGATGGCGGCCGAGCGTGCACACAAAGGGACTAATCGACACGAGCCGCCATACAATAATTCCGCTAGCCGTTAGACGTTTTGCATCGCTAGCTCGCTCACAACATAACATGCTTTCACCCCTGTTTTCACCACTTCGAGTTACCTGAAATCCGATAAGTAACGTTCGGTTACATTGCATAATTATCCCCTGTTTTCACCGCATCCAGTTACCTAAAATATGAGAAGTAACTTTCGGTTACATTGCATATTTACATGGTGCAACCGAAAGGTTACTTTGGGATTTTTGCAGCTGGAGGTGGTGGAAATTGACGTTAGTGCGTCATCGCACAGCCCACGGCTCCTCGACCCGAAGTTCTAAGCCTCAAAATAAAAAAAATCTTCATCCGTTTCATATCATATAGTTACCGGGTGTTTGGGACACAATCACAATAAATTAAAACGGGTATTGAGCTATGTTAATATAGGCTAACAGTAAAAACCGCATGTCTTTATCTCTGCTAGTTTATGAGATATACGCATTCATATTTCATGGATTTGCCAAAATAACCGTACCTTAAAGGCCGGAGGTGTGGCGGCAAGCAGGCGAGGTGCGCGCTTGCGCGCCGCCTGATCGCGTTAGACCTGTTTTTATACACTTGATTTTTGTATGTTTACTCATTGCAAAGTTTTTCAAAATGATGTATCTAGGAGTTTTTAGAATCCGAAATTGAGTTCTTGGTTCAATTTATTGTGATTGTGTCCCAAACACCCTGTATATATCATATCATATTTTATTGGTTTTATGAAACATCATCTAACTTGTTACTTACCTTTTAGTAGTCGGGCTACACTTTTTTTTAACTTTTTAAAATATTTTTCGTGCCTCTGTTACCCGGGCCATAATAACGAATAGATTGACAACTTAGTGACCCACACATAGCCCCGGTTGCACGAAGCGACGGCCGAGTTAATCAATGTTCAAACACGTCACTTTTAGTGATTCGCATAGAGTTCCTTTCATACTGTCTACACAAAGTGACGTGTTTGGTCATACCTTGACGTTGATTTTGATTGTTTGTCCTTCCGTGCACTCGGCCCATAGACTGTTAAAATTACAACCCTTACTTTTAGCTTCGCCGTAGTCAGGTAAAAAAGGCGCTCTCTAAGATTCACTCATGCGCCTGTCCGACCGTCTGCTTGTCACGGATGACTTTATTAAAAATGTTCTTGAAAATATTAATTAGGCATAATAAACCATACATTATGCACTTGAATGTGCGCATTATGAAGCCCTCTTAATTTGAGGGAACAGGTACAAGCCTTGATCGTTTCGTTATCCTCATAATTTGTTGCAATAATGTGCTTATCTTATTTACATTGATTTACTCATTTCGTCTTCGCAGTTGCCTTTTTTGACTTCCTTTCGTTATCGGAGATTTGATCAAAATTTCTTGTTTATTCGCTATTCGGGGGCATTAGCAGCTATCGAGATAACGATGCATCATCAAGCAGCTATCAATGTCACTTCTGTGTCATCGGTATTTGACGCGATACAAAGGTACAATAAATCACTGACCACAAAGGAAGCCGCCAATCGATTAATCGCAACTTGAAATCATCACAACAAAGTACGTATTTAAATATGCGACGAGTTTCTACAAGTCCGTATTTCTAGCTTTCATATTTATAACTATTGCATTTGGGTTGGTAATATTCAGAAATAACTTTCTCTCACTCACCTTTTTAGGGTTCCGTACTCAAAGGGTGAAAGCGGAATCCTATTAATAAGCCTGCGCTGTCCGTCTGTCCGTCCGTCGATCCGTCCGTTCGCCGTTCGGCCGTCCGTCCTTCCGCCTGTCACAGGGCTGTATCTCATGAACCGTCATATGCAGGCAGCTGAATTTTTCACAGAGTGTGAAAAATTCAGCTGCCTGAAGATTTAACACAAAAAACGTGTCTTTTGTGTTAAATCTTATAAGATCGTACGGTACGTGAGTGCGAATCAGGCTTGACCGATTTTCTTATAAATTATTATGTAAAGGGAAATGGGTGGCTTTTATCACAACTCCTTTTTTTAACCGAGTTAAAACGTTCGGACGCCATCTGGAGCGAAAGTGCCCCAAATATTGAAAACATTACAATTCTTTAAACATTTTTTATTTATTTGTTTATTTATTTTTACTTCAAAATAATTTATGAATGCAATTTTTTTTATCCGGCAATGAATAGGCCCGGCAAAAAATGGGTTCCCTATTCGATAACTTGGCTGTGTTCAAACTCGTTCCCAATACAATTGCCTGCGTCGTAGACGGCATGGCACCTCTCTTGCAAGGTGTAATTGAGAGCGCCTAATTTACCTTTAGTCGCAAACACTTGCTCACTCGCCAGTAATTTTCTTCCAGGTGACTTCCGACAGCACAGTTTTTCTGAAATCTTAAAATAATAATTCTAGTTCACTTAAAATTTTGTCAGGTGACTTCGATGAGACGTATTGGAACGGCGATAATGCTGCAGTAGTGTGCATTTAGTTGTGGATTTGGACTGAAAAAAATTATGTGCAACTATTTACTGGTTTAGTACAGTTAAAATGCATTCATTTATAGTAACGTGTTTCTCATTAATTTTAATGCATTACAGTAAGTATCTATTAAGGTGGTCCAACCCGCTCAACTCCCCATTCCAAAGGGGAAAGAAGATCACGCCCATATTTGTTATCAGAGATCCCAAATTTTGCTCAAAAGAGCATTATTTCATCGAACTAGATGTCTGATGACCGTTGGCATTGTAAAATTTTGTTTGGTTTCCAAGTTATAAGGTCCGAAAGTTCGAATAATTTTGGTGGTTTATTACGCAATGATAAAGTAAGAAAATCTTAAAAAGATTAGTCATCAGACATAGCTTATTTAATCAAGATTTATAATCTATTTGGTTTTTGTTACATTTTTGACTACAGCGGTCGTGGTTTACTTTTAGCTATAAGTCGTTGTTAAATCAAAATTTTCGTAAATGTTACCAAATCATACACTATGCACATTGACTTTTTTGTGGACATGTTGCACCTTCCTCATCACGGAGCCTGTCTTTTTCTTTGAAACAGAGAAGGTCCCAGAGCGCAACAGCACGGTTTTGTACAGTGCCCGCGAATGAGTTAGTCCCGCCGGGTTGGGCCACCTTAATGAGCCAAACAGATAATATAACAGCTAACAGAATAGTTAATTTTGATTGAACATTACAGCTCGGTAAAAATAACACGTGTGACAGGTCAGATGATTTTTAAACGGTTATATTAAATGATCCAACATTACGGCTGACTACAAATTAGGCGTGCAACTGTCCAGTTTCAAGAGGTACAGGAATTTTAACAAATTGGACAGTTACTCTTCAGAATGTTTTTTTTTCAAAAAAAATATTAAAGCTAGAAACCATTTTCATACAGTAAAAATATACAGTCACATTAAGCGATTAAGGCTTACTTTTTTCACTCAGTTAGAGTAACCGATTTACTAAGTTGGCTCTCTATTTCAACGTTGCAAGACGGTTTTTTTATTGGAATTACAGTTACACTCTCTGATATTTTTTTTCAGTGTAGTGATGAATCCTGTAAAATCTTTATGTCTCATAAAACTGTTCCGAGGATAAGCAGTAAAATTAGAAATGTTTATAAGTAAGACAGAGTATGTACAGCATTTCACTGCGCTTAGGTTAGGCGGCGGCGGTTTCGGCGAGGGTGGCGAGGGTGGCGGCGGCGGCGGCGGCGGGGTGGCTGGCGGCGCGTCCAGCGAGGCGCAACGCAGGAAGCGGCGCGGGCTCGTTACGAGAGACGCGCCTCCGTCCCGGAAGTCGCCTCCACGTGATCCGACCCGCTGCGCCCACGAAGTGCTTAGGGACTGGAGGGATGCATCGGCTAGTCTCAAGTGCGAGTCGGACTCGCACACGAAGGGTTCCGTACCATCGTACAAGATTTAACACAAAAAAAAACACGTTTATTGTACAGGACCCTTTAATTTGTTTGTTTTTTATTTTACCTATTTGTTGTTATAGCGGCAAAGTTGTTTCAGCTGCCCACCTATTACGGTTCATGAGATGCAGCCCTGTAACAGACGGACGGACGGACGGACGGACGGATGGAAGGACGGACGGACGGACAGCGGAGGCTTAGTAATAGGGTTCCGTTTTCACCCTTTGAGTACGGAACCCTAAAAAACATTTTATACGGTTCAATGGAGTAGAAACCCGTAGCGGATACATAAACCATCTGAGTACCACGCCCTACATTTAGGGGGGGAGGCATGACCCCCTGCCTCCCCCCCTCGCGGGATCCTCCATTTTTGTCAAATTCATCATTTGGGGCACGAGACATGATGCGTTGTGAGCCAATAACGTACAGTAAAATTAAATAAAAACTAAATGGAAATGATATTTTTAGTTTAATAGCAAATAATTATATTTCAAGAATTTATTTATTCGTATGGAAAACCCGTTGTGGAGATGAGAATGTAAGACAGGATTTGAGACCCACGGCTGAGCAGTAGTTATGATTTGTATGATGTTGGTGCGATATAAACTTTTTGTGTTTTTGATAATTATTTACAGGTTTAACGTGATTATTTGATTTTTTTTAAATCCAACTCAATTGACTTTACATAAAAAGCTTTGAAATCAATGTAAAAAACATCCAGATAGAATTAACAGAATTCCACGCCCACGAAGCACGTGTTCATTTAATTGTCAGTTTAATCAAAATCAATGTGGCGGAATTGTTACCGTTTTATTTGTATCGAATTAGGAGAGTTTTAGCCTCCAGACCATTAGATTGTTCATGACCCCGTGCTGCTAACGAGCTAGCGTCTGCAATCTTTTTTGACATCCCCCGGATGTACGGATGTAAAATCGCCTATTTAATTTCTTGATATGCGAATTGGTTGATATAATTGGCTCCTCCACAGTAGATTTATAGATTGTTTCGTAAATAATTTATCTACTTGATAATTTTATTTATTTAATGGATACGACATTACCGTTATCTCATTCATTTGAGTTTCAACGACATGTACATTTGAAGCATTGTAATCAGATTTTGAAAAGAATCTGAAACTTTTGGTCGTGGCATTCGTCGGAAGCAGGATTCGAACCTGCGATCTTTGTATTACATGCCCACTGCTCAAAACAACTGAAAAAACTCAAATTACTTTATCTTTGGCGGTTTTTTTATGTAGGTAACTGGGCATGGAAGGGTAATGTCACACCTACTGTGATTTTTATTAACCTGACATGGATGGCTAATACAACACAACTACCGATTTGATACTAGCCCAAAACACCGCATTTCTCAAGGAATTAGGTACCATGCCAGGACCTTCCCTCTATGAGCACGGCTACATTGAACTGGTTGGAAAACACGGACAATTTTCATTGCCGCTGCAACCATTTCATCATGTTTCATGATAGTCAACTTGTTTAACCAAAAGGAGCGGCTCGTAGCTAAGGGTACGGGGACTTTCTTCTCATGCGAAAGGTCATGGGGTCAATCCCCGTCCATGCACACTTTATTTCGATTTCAGAGTTGAATAAGTTGAGCTTTTCGATGGTTCGGAATCCATGTAAAACTGAAGGTTACCTTCCCCTACCTGGTTGCAGGTTTAAGCCCAACTAATCGCATTCGCGAAGGAACCAGGTGCCATGTCCGTCCGTACGTCCGTCCACCCGTCTGTCCGCCTGTCACAGGGCTCTCTCTCATGAACCTTAATAGGTAGGCAGGTGAAATTTTCACAGAGTGTGTATTTATTTTGCCGCTATAACAACAAATAGGTACAATAAAAAAATATTAAGATTAAAGGGGGCCCCATACAAAAAACGTGATTTTTTATGTTAAATCTTGTACGAACCCTTCGTGTGCGAGTCCGACTCGCACTTGGCCGGTTTTTTTTTTGTGTTTCCTGCCCGCCACACCGCACCTCTCTTACGTCTATGAGGTCGTATGTTAGAGAATGCATCGTGGCATTCATTCCGCCTTTTTGTAAAGAATGTTGTCACACCATTTTTTTTTCGTTTAATTTAATTAATTGCATAAGAAAAACTTAGTTTCTTAGACGAAACACGTGCCTACGACTCATTTGATAAATACTTAATCGCCATTTAGTTTAATTTTTAAAAACTTTCACGACACCTAAAAAGAGGAACCAAAACTAGGCAGGACATATTTCTTAACTGATAATATTTTCATAAGTCCATAACAACGCCGCCGTGGCAAAATTGCGTTGCGCTCGACAAGCTGGGCAGTGCAGTGGATGCAGTGGCGCCGCCACGCGTGGAGCGGAAGCAATCAGCGACTTCCGGCGGTGCGCAAGCGACCACTGCTTCTCCATCACCGCGCGCCATCTAGCGGTGAGTAGCGGAACGAGTGGCGTTCTCGTTGATTGGTAATATATAATGATTGATTGCAATAATTGAAAAGGTTTTTTTTTCGCATGTTAATATTGTTGTTTTTCTTTGTGAGCCCGAAAAAACCCCAAATAAAAGGCGTTCGTAACGACGACTCCTAAAGACTTATGAAAAAAGTCTGACTGCGAAATACATGCCAGTAGTTCAAATCACATTACTTTTGAAGGAGCCAAACTTCTACTTTCTCTATGTACCTGCAACAACACGAAAATGTGCGCTGGTAGAATTTGATAATGTCTGCTAACTAAGCCCGCGTTGATTCCATCGCATTGAAAGAACGATGGTCGTAGCGGCAAAGCAAATTTTCCATGTTTGCCACCCAGTTCAATGTAAGATCAATAAGGAACCTAGTTCCCGTGTGGTGTGTTAGGCTAGTATCATGACATTTGGTTTGGCATTAGCTATTAGTGTCCAGTTACTTTAAATAAATGTTTTGTGTGTTGCATACAAGTAACTTTATAAAGGTCGGAACGGACCGGAACCCCGTTAAGGTTATTCACTTCTATAACATCGAATTCAAGAAGCGAGATCTCTTTTAAGTCCGTTTTTTTAAGGTCACATGCATCAAACGAACTGTCAAAAATCAGCAAACCAAATGTCTGCTAACTACTACCCCTTTGACGTCATAGTAAACGTCGAAACAGCACAACTCCCTGGAGTGCCATCTGTTTTCCTCCGAGCGACAAACCAGAATCTATTTACCGATATCATATTGCTAATTGTGGGCTTAGCGCGACAGTCACTCTCTTCCCTCCCGTCCTACTCCGGCTGGGGTTATTGAATTAGTTATTCCGTTTATTGCGACAGGGGTGCACGGGAAGCAATATTATCGTGTAATTTTAGTTTAAATTGTAGAAATAAATATATTCTATAATTAAAAATAGTATAAGCATTATTTGTAATATTTAATTTTTTCCATGCTGTATTTTTTACTTTTTTAACTAAGTAGTTACACCTTACTAGTGGCTCTGCTTTAGACCTCGCGAGTCTTTATTTGCAAAGCTTAAAACTAAATAAAATCCTATTCGTTTTCTTGTATTTTTATAACCTAACCCTTTAGGTCTTGACAGGAGCTTTTTACACCTGAATAATTTAGATCATAATTCATATTAATTTAGAATATATTGTTAGTCAAGAGTTTTATCTTCACCAATGTATATAATGTTCTTATTATTATGTTATTTGTGAGCAGTAGTAATCAATCAATCACTGTAAACTAGCTTGTAAGTATCAATGGAAAAATAATACAATGACCAGCCTGGCGAAGTTTCTAGTCGGCTCTTCTTCGCCAGAAGTAATCGAACCAACAGGAGAAAAATGGTGAAAAAATACGAATCCGAGTGTGTAATATACATCTAATGGAGGAAATAAATAAACTGAAACTGAAACTGTCACAAAAATCTTTTGTAGCATTGTTGTTTTGTTTTTAAACTTGCGTTCCTAAAATAACCATATAATTGCAGAACCTGCTTACAAAATTGCATGAGAATCGTTTGAGTAATGTGACCTGCTGAGGAGAACTGCCGGACAGACATACGAAAGCATTTTAGCCCACCTGAAACGGAGACTCTCGTTTCGCTCGGTTAACTAGAAGCGCATTGTGAGTTTTTTTGTATTTTTGCAAACAATACATTTGTTTTTTATAACACAATAGTTTTTTTAAATCTTTGGTATGGTTTTTTCTTCAATGATGAAAATATATTTTTAAACAGTTTTTTACACGTGCCCGACTAAGTGAACTAAGAAGAAGTGCCCGACGACGGGCTTTCAAACCATCTTGAGTTGTGCGAAAATCATGTTTGAAGGACCCCAGGTTGTACATACTTAGGAGAAAATACCTCGGCATGGGCTGCATTCCACAGTTTAAAGACCCTATTAATAAAAGTTCCAGAGGATCGGTAGATTCTAATTGGAATAGTGTTAAATGTGAATGGAAGCAATCCCCACCAGGTGTGCGAAGCGATAGAAGGGGACGGAGGGGTGGCGTTATGCTTGGCGTATATTGTTCTACAATAGTTTTGTTTTTGTAACAACTATAGTCTAGTTTCTGATGCAGTGATGCCAAACTTCCTCGAATGAACGTATTTTGAGAAACAAACCAGCAATGGGTGGGAAGTTGGAAGTTTTGAATGAAAAATGTTCGTATGGAACCAATTTGGTTCCTATTTAAAAGAGCGCCTACATTGTATTTTTGTAACTTGATAATGCTTAAATATGGAATGTGAAAACATAGAAAACATTGCCTATTTTGATGTTCTTTCATTTCATGAGGATATACCTGAAGTTATTATTATTTAAGCCTTTCTAGCACACATATTACTATTCTGACCTTAAGTTATCTTATAAAGCTCTAGTGCCACCCACTGCAGGGCTTAGGCCTCTCTCAACCTTAGAGGTTTTGAGGTTGTGGTCATTTTCCTCCCTGGGTGACCAACCCTACCTGGGAGTAGATACTTGTAGTATCATTTGATAACAGTTACACTTACATGACTTTAACTATAGCTATAGATTCACATTAAACTACCTTCCTGAAGTTACATAATAACAAATGTGAGCTTGATAAGTTAAGTACTATCTGAGAAATTAAAGAAAAACTGAGTTTAGCTGAGTAGCGCTGAACTAAGCCTTGATAATTATTCAGGACTTGTGAATCAGGACTAGGAATACATTCCAGGTTGGAATTTGCTTGAAGGTTGATCAACGTTATAATATTTGCAGTAGTCCGTTGCATGTAGCATGTTCTCGATTAGCTAATTTATGTACATTCGAACCAATCTTTTGCTTGTGCAGTTGAACAATGTTTTTTTTTTATTTTGAAAACCAACAGTCATACAAAAAATTACATTTATAAATAAGAATATCATATAAACCAATAGCTCCCAATTATTACATGCAAAATTATTGCGAGCATATTTTGATGAAGTTGTGATGTGATAAGATAAGATAGTGAATATGCAAGTGAGTAAAAGAAAGAAGACATATTAAGGATGTTCCGACCCATACAATGCTTTTTTTACACAGAACGCAAAAAGTATTGCACTTTAAGGCACGAATTCGTCAAAAATATTAAATATAGCCATAGTAGACGCAGCGAAAACATATTCACAATTTTAGGTTTCATGGTTTCGTTGTAATCGCCGATTAGAAGTTTTACACCGTTAGATGGCGCTGTTAAATAAAAATCGTATTTAAATAAATTGTAACAAAACCAATAATCCTGCAATTGTGAAATTGTTTTCGCTGCAAGTAATATGACTATATTAAACTTTTATTATTAATTCGTGACTTAAAGTGCAATACTTATTGCGTTATGTGTGCAAACAACTTTATATGGGTCAGAACAGCCTAAAGATAAACATAAATCAACAAGTATCTAATATAATTTTCATGGGTTTCTTCCTAAATTGTTAGTCTCCCTTAAACGTGTTGCCAGAAGTCAACGTATTTTGTCTTTACATCTTTTGCTTGAGCCATTTCCGGTAACTTTGGTCTGTTGCCAACGGTGCCTTACCTAGACTTACTTGAATTTAACTTGGTCGACCACAACTATAAAGTAAGCAATTTAACTTTTCCAGTTCGTGTTGTTTTCAATGCTTAAAATTACAACAGGGGTCAGCAAATGTCCAACACTAAATAAACTGTTGTGTTAATGTATTCCCCCGTTTCTAACTCTGTTCTTCTTTATGAAGATTGCTTAAAACTCAACATCAAAAACTACTATTATAACGAGGGAGGACTCTCGAGGGATTATAAAACGGAGGGTTGGCAGTAGAGTCAACGTGACGAAACTGTTGTAATAGCCGTCATTATATCTTTTTTTTTATGCGACCCGACATGGATGGCTAATACCACACAACTACCGTTATGATATTAGCCCAATACACCACATTCCCGAAGGAATTTGGTGCCATGCCAGGACCTTCCCTTTATGAGCACGGCTACATTGCACTGGAAGGAAAACACGGACAATTTTGTATTGCCGCTTCGACCATCTTTTCATTCAATGCGATGATACCAACCCGGGCGGGCTTAAACCCTACCACCTAGTAGGGGAAGGGGACCTACAGTTTTACATGGATTCCGAACCATGGAGCAGCTCGCATTCGTGATGAAAATGCACTTATCGAACTCGGAAAGAGAAAGACAGTGGTGCATGTCGGTATTGAACCCAGGTCTCTGGTACGCTAGGCCAGTCCCCGCGCCACTAGGCTACGAGCCGCTCTCGGCTCTATATATCTATAACGGCTTTTACGCCACACTGGCTTGTTTGCTGCATATTACACGGTTAAACACGTGGCTTTTAGTTAACCTCATCTTAAATCCCTTTCATACCTTTCATAAAAAGTTACGTGTTTATTAATATGTTCACTGTGTGGAATTAGAGCTCCTTATCGGATGGACCGGTTTCGATAAGTTTTTTATTATTTGAAGGCTTATTCGTGTTTAGTCATGTTGGATGGAAATCTAATCCGCTATTTAAAAAATATGAACTCTATTCCTAGTGGTTTCTCAACCCTCAGCTTTCCAGTCTTTTCTCAGTCATCATTTCACTTTTACTCATCTGAACGAGCTGAATATGCATTACCAGAGTAGTTCTCATATTATAATACTATTCAGCTGGCCTGATGATGGAGCAGGAAGGTATATGAAACCCATTCAAATTTGGGCTCGTCTGACTTGTCTCGAAGAGTACTGTAACATTTGATGGCATCAAGGCTCTGATGATTGAACAGGCAGTAGTTTAAAAAAAGAAACACGCGAAGAAGCCCATTCGAGTTGGGCTCGTTTGACTTGTCTCGAAGAGTAATATAATATTAGATGGCATCAAGGCTCTGATGATGGAACCGGACAGTAGTCTAAGAAAAGAAACACGTGATTAAGCCCTTTCAAATTTGGACTCGTTTGACTTGTCTCGAAGAGTAATGTTATATAAGATGGCATCAAGACTCTGATGATGGAACAGCGCAGTAGGTTAAGAAAATAAACTCATGAAGAATTTCATTCGAGTTTGGGCTCGTTTGAATTGTCTCGAAGAGTATTGTAATATTAGATGGCATCAAGGCTCTGATGGTGGAACAGGACAGTAGGCTAAGAAAATAAATACCTGAAGAAGTCCATTCCAGTTTGGGCTCGTTTGAGTTGTCTCGAAGAGTACTGTAATATTCAGTGGCATCAAGGTTATGTTGATGGAGCCTGACAGTCGTCTAAGAACAGAAACACGTGAAGAAGCCTATTCGAATTTGGACTCTTTTGAATTGTCTCTAAGAGTACTCTAGTACCGAAAGGTATTTAGGCTCTGATCATGCAGTAGGAAGTTATTCACGGTAACATACCCATTACATCATGAAACCCCTTCGAGTTAGAGTTCATTCGATTCTATTTAAAGGTTCTGAGAATGGAGTAGGAAATTAATCTAAGGATCTTTACACTTTCAGGACAAAAAACCCTTTGAATTTGGCTTTGTTTTATCTTGGTCCTAGGCTATAGGTATTCACCGTGAGAGTAGGCCCCCTTCCCATAGGTAGGTTTATGAGGGTACGTTTTTCGTGTACCCAAAAACTACTTCTTCTTACTACTGTTTCTTATATATTTGATTTAAATTATGCCAACAACATAAACGTATGTAGTCGTCTATGGTTTTGATTTTAAAACTTCATATAAAACTTTTTAAATCAAAAAGTATGTAAAATCAAACTGCTTTTAATTCTACAAGGGCTTAAAAATAAATTTAAGAAAAATAATTAAATCTGATATTTTTTGATGTAGAAAACCGGTTTCTCCTAAGGGTAGCTGCGCGACGTCTATGTAGGTAAATGATGGGCGTTTCAATTTTATAATGAAGTGTCTCGGGTTGATACTATCCTAATTCCCGGGTAGTTAAATGTACGTGTCCTAAGTTTAATCTAATTCGGATGATCGGTTTAAGAGTTATGGAGGAACATACATACATACATATATACAGAACTGATTTCTAAAAATCGTCAATTTACTTTTAGTATAATACATAAAGTCTACAAACGAAGTATCTTAGAAAACAAAACAACTTACTCCATGAACACCCCTTCAAGGTTTATTATGTGTATAGATTTGTATCGCTTTTTTCAACTACTTTTAAAATGTATTTAACTCCATCCGATATGTCAATATTTGGTAGATGATCTTTTAGGAATTCATTGTGCAGTTGATAACATGCAAATTTCTTCATGAAAAAAAAACAATATGATGCTCGCACTTCTTTTATTCTACATACACATATTCTATATTAATGCAGTTTTCGTTTAGATTATTCAAATAAAAATAAAACAAGTACTAGGTGCCAAAATTGTGAAGATTAAAAAATGTGTCGGCATAATCGTTCAAGTTAGAAAGGATGGCTGCGGCCCGTGTCCAGTCGGTACATTCCGCGTGTGCTGGAAATAGAAAACAAAACATAATTATTTTTGATTAAAGAACCATGGTGATTGCGGCCATATATGTCTATGGCGGAAAGCAGTGGTTCCGTACCGCTGAGGGCCGGGAGGACTGGAGAAAAATTGGAGAGGCTTATGTCCAGCAGTGGACGCAAACATGCTGTCTGACTGACTGATCTTGTATACCTACGACTTTTTAATATCAATTGATTAGGGTTGATTTTTCAATAGTCTGATAATTAGCCAGACAACTATTCGAATAATTTATTTTCGCCTCCATCCGATATAGTAAGTCCATATTTTTATTGGTAAAATTACGGTCAGATAAATGTGATAGAAAATATAATTCTCTATTCGTCGTTTGACAGGTGTAACAGTCCGATAAGTACCATCTGAGGAGTATCTGAGAAATCGGCCCTTTTTAATTTTTCTAATTTCATAACTTGGGACTGATAAATGCGGACACAATTTTGGGCATACAGTAATTTGTTCCGCATGCCAGATTTGCCCTGCCCTTATTTCGCCCCTTGAGATTGTCCGCCAAAATCTCTATCAATATCGATCTTACTTCTTTTTAATAAGGCGTATTTTGGCGCTCGGAAGATATCGCCCATACGAAAGCCAAAGGGTTAAATTGTTGTTTTTTAAAGAGCAATAAAGTACAGAATATTATTACAGTTGGCTGTCACAGTGACGGATGAAGCTGCATTGCCAAACTTAAACGGTAATATTTAGATTGGGCTGACTAAACTTAATACGGGATTATCGCCGGACTAGATAGCACCTTTGTATGGTTAGTCCGGTGCTAGTCCGCTTACTACATTTTGACAGTTCACTCTGAATACGACCGTAAGAGGTGAGAAAGTAAGTATCCACAGCAGCCACCGTTTTTAGCAATACTGACCGATTTTTAAGATGCAACAGATCGAATCAAGTCTCTCAAACTGCCTTCTTACGCTAAGGGAAAAGTGCAAATTCAAATGTAATCAAAATATAGTTAATTCCTCACATTGACTTGTTCAGCGTATGAGTGCCCATCTGGGCAGTCGTCCCTCTGCACGTGTTCCAAGTGATCTGAGTACTGGTGGTGCACAATTGGCCGTAAAGATGCCCCCTTTCGACGGTGGCTGCGAATAGCTCGTAGGCTCTGTAGTGGTTGCAGGTGCTGAGCAGACATCCCGGCTGGCTGTTGCCACCGTTGGGGAAGAAGTCCACGTCGCAGAGAGCGCTGCCGATCCCGAGACCGGTGAGGCCGCCGTCGGTGTGGATGGCTTCGGTGTAGACGCCGTCGCTTGAAGTGAGGGTGTTCCTGTTCAAGGAGCCCCAGCCAGGGCCGGCAGGGTCCAAGCCTGAAATAAACAAGGTCGATTATCAAGGCGAAGTGTTACGGGTGCGTAAGTTGACCTTCGTGTGATAAAATAACCATTAATCCGATTTAGCCTTAAGTATTCATAGCGTGATCATCAATGGCATTGAGATTAGAGTATATGCACTTGTCCAACTCAGAAAGAGAAAGACAGTGGTGCATGACCGGGGCTATTGGGATATAGAACCAATGACCTCTGGCATGCAAGGCAAGCCGTTACGCCCTTGAGCAATGTTCTCTCTGTACATACGGTCTGCTGTTCTCGATTACTTGATTACTCGTTTTGATCTAATGTTATGACAGAACTGACCAGTGACACGAGCGATGCGACCTCCGCACTCGCGGCCAGCGTTGCCGACAACGTGAGCTCCCAAGCTGAACCCGACCAGGTGCATGTTGGACCACTGGACGCCCAGGCTATTGAGGAAGATCATGAACTGTCCCAAGTGGCGGCCGACGTCAGGCACTCCGGCCGTGGCGGTGACGTAGTCGCGTCTCGCGAGCCGGCTCCAGTCCAAGCTGATCACATTCCAATTGTGCGCGTACATTGCTGTCAACATAAACACATCAGTCAGGAAAATAATCAAGAGTACAAGAAACATGTATATTGCTGCTCCCATTGTCTTTAAAGCAGCTTGCTAGTTATCAAGCGAATCTAGAGCTAAAGCTTTAAATATAATGCTAATTAGACGACATTTGGCTGTTTACAGCGTGGCCAATACCCATAAGATCTCGAAACCTAAAAGCAGTGGCAAAGTTAAGCCAACTGTCATCAACTCATTTAGATCTTCCATCAAATTCTCATCGGCGTGGTTGTCGACAAAAACAAAGACGTTTGCTAGTTGTCAAGCTAATCAATTATTTGGTAGGATTACTTCAATAATCCTGTTTTTACACAAGTTTTTTTATTAATTGACTATTCGTAAAAAGTAGTAGGTGAATTTTAAAATAAAAACAACAAGTTTGAACAAACAATAGATAAATGAAAGCCCTAAACGTAATTAAGAAATTTGGTTGGAATTAATTACAAATACAACTACAATATGCTTTAGCGAAACTTTATTTTTTAATACCATTCCCACATAGGAATTAGGATCTGTGATATCTGATAATTGCCACCCAAGGTATACTTTTTCTCAAAATTAGCGAAGCTTAAGCAATTGGGGTTTTTTTCTATCTGTTGCATGCGAGCAACGAACAAGATTAGGATTCTTAAAAATTGTAAAGCACAGTGAAAAAAATATATTATGAAATAGAATAGAACAGTGACCTAATACGGACATAAGCTCATTTAGATCTACGATCAATTTAAATTGTAGACCAATCAATATTTTTGCTTGTAGGAGTTGTGTGGAGATATGTAATTTGTAACTTTATATTGCTAGATCAAGTAAATATTTTGGGAATTTTATTTATTTGTATTGCATTATTTATTAATGATTAAGCTTTGTTTTGGGATTTGTTCTGTTGAAATTACTTATTATACTAAATAAATAAAATTTACTTTAAAACGAGTGTAAAATACGGATTGGATTACCTCGTCTAACGTCGGGGTTCATATCAGACGAGCGGCTGCCAGTCCAACCGTGGACGAGCACGATGACAGGACGACTGAAGTCGAAGTTTGAGTTTCGTACAGAGTTAGCGTTGTTGATGACCAATTGCTCGGATCTCTCTATCAACAGGTTTCTGAAAATATAGAAATTTTAAGCTCATTCAAATGTTTGAATCCATCATTCTGAAAGGCGACACAAGTAAGTATAGTAAAAGCTGGTCAGGAGCCAGCAAATAAATAAATAGCAAGGAGTGCGCCAACCAATTCAATAACCTGTTTTCCTACCCAAAGTTGAAAATTCCCCTACAGTCCTGGATCTGTCGCAAGCAAGGTTAACTGATATCGGAGATAGCTACTTTTTTTTATTTCAAACGAAAATAAAAACAATTTGGGCAGTTTCATTTTAAGTAGGTCAATCAACACAGGACTGTCACAAAGTCATCCCTGGAGAAAGGACACATTATATAAGAAAGGAAATCTGTTAAAAATAACTACTTTTATTAGGATTACGGGGGACGGACTGCAGGAGAATTCTTAGTTACGGTATAGAGCGAGAATAGGAAAAGGCACAGCCGGCAAAAGTTTGGTTGTTGGTTTAAATCCTGTCTTGAATTTTACTTAAAAAAGTAATTCTTTTTTACTGATTTTTATTAAATTGCCCTTGCTTCGCGGTTGATGCTTCATACAAATAATTTTAGTTGAAAAAAAGCGACGTAGTAGCTAATTACAAAAAAGTATATTTTACTTAACGTTGGCGTCAGATGCCAAATGGGATTATATGAGGGTGGCTACAATGTTGCATATTAAATGTGCTGTCATACACAGCACAGTTAACATCAGTTAGGTCATTAGGTATTTCAGATATACATTCAGAAAATATTTTCAATCTGATTTTTGTCAGTATTTGAGAATCATCATCAGTGTCATAAAACTAGGGAACCGATACAACAAAATCCTCTTGCTACTGTGTCTTTATTTTGCAGAAATAGCACATACATTTGTTAGCGAAGTAGTTTAGAAAAATATATATGCAAATAAAGTCCGGTGAACAAATACAAATCCTAGTGATCTTTTTTAATTTATTAAAAAAGTCTTATACTGATATTTAAAACAGTCTCAAAGTACTTAGGGATTTTGAGACTGGGAAAAAATGGTTGCGTCGTCGATTGGAGGATAAAAATAAACAATCAATCAGATTATAACTTTTTATCAATATTTTGGACATTCTCCCTTGTTCCAGCCAACGTTTCAGCCCAGTGCTGTTATACTAACATCTAGTATTATCTAATGAGTCCCATGATAACATGATTTTGCGTTCTTACCTTGTGTATAAATAATATCCGTTATTTGCGCCATTCCTCGCCTCCTCCAGGGCGACCTCATCGACCGGAGCCTCCAAGTCTACCAGGTGCATGTTTCCTTCTACATCGGGAAACTCTATGAACCTACGGTAGGGCTTGTCTCTCCCTATACCAGTGTCCTCCGGGATGGCGCTTGCCAGGCATACTGGAAAAGAGAGCAGTTTGAGTGTTTGAAAGGCACTAAAAAATATCGTTCAAAAAAATTTGTGAAAATATTTAGAAAAAGTAATGGCGAATGCCACTATAATATTTTAATCATTAATTTGTTACTAAGCATTGTTTTGGCAATATTATTATATCTTATGCAATAGTGTGGGTGTAATAATTCCGCCAAATGCGATTTGGCGGAATCAAAGGTATTTAGTAGCATAACTGCGCAAGTTAAACCATATATTTTTTTGAAATGACTACTAATTATTTTGCAATAAAAAAAATTAAAGATGCATTGATGGTCTAGTTATATTTGAAACCTATAAAATTAAATATCGGATGCTCACATTCTGTGTTTAACCTTTTTTTATTAATATTTTCTAATTTGAAAACTCAAAGCACCAGCGACTTCCAGTTTTATCTTTGAATTATAGCAAGACCCACAATTCACTTTTTGGATTATCGACATTCGTCGTGGTTATTTTTAATAAAATTTTATGTTATTTTCATCAAACTGAACGCAATCGTCTCTTATCACGCCCTTAAATAAGTACTCGCACATTTAATTGATTTGTCTTAGTATTAGCATGTATTAGATAAGCATTGTTGGTTTTATCTTTGGTACTCAAGCCTAGGGCAGTCACATCTACAGATTAACAGGGGGTTTACCATAGGTAATGAACATGCCTGGTAAACAGGCAAGTCCGTTATTAAATCTGACGTTTAGTTGAATTTCGTACGATACTAACTGTAAAAAACGACGTGCTATTTGGAACTAAAATGTACCAGTTATCGGTTGGTCCCACCGCATTAAATTAACAATTGTTGAAGGGGCAATGAAAATTATCCGTGGTTTACATCTAGTTCAATGTAGCTTTGTTGGCCTCGGTAGCCCAGTGGCGCGACACCTTGCGGTTCGATAAGCTTGGTGAAGCAACTCTGAGCGCGGTTGGATTCTAGATGGGTGACCGTTTTCATCCATTGAGGCGGGACTTTGTTCTGATTCCACGTCAAACTGTAGTTCTCCTTCCTTACTTAATAGGCGCTAGGACTAGCCAACTACTCGCGCCATACAAATGCACTTTTTAACAAATCTAATAATATGTAGTGAAATGCTTCAGCAAATCCAAATAGAACTCCAGACTGATAATGGATTGTTAAAAATTTTTTATTCCATCATTTATTTAAATAAAAATAAAAATAAAAAAGTTGATTTTTCTCATTAGAAACCTGAAAGTAATTCGATTTCTAGATATAAGTAAAAACAGCATATATGCATGAACAAAAAATTCCATTTGCTTTTAGATTTCTACATTTAGTCAAAAAAGTTCGGAAATGGACACCGTTTCCGCAATGTATTTTGTATAGAAAAAGGAAACATACATTAACGAAAATAGGTTGATTCCTAGACAAGGAATCATGTATTGTAAGAATGACACTTATAATCGTCAGACTTAGTTAGTTAACTTCGGGTGCCTCGTCTAACTTTGCGATTTGGCTAGTACCAGGGCCTTAATGCCACCCGTGCTGATTCCATTGCATTGAATGCACCTTATTCGAAGCGGCAATGAAAATTCTCCATGTTTTCCATCCAGTTCAATGTAGCCAAACAATATAAGGAAGGTCCTGGCATGGCACTTAGTTCCCATGTGGCCTGTTAGGCTTAATACCATGTCAGTTGGTGTGGTATTAGTAATCAATGTCCAGTGACATAAAAAACAAAACAATTATTTTATGTTTACCTGCGACGGTCGCCGAAAGGAGAAGGAAAGTCTTCATGGTTGCCGAATTTTCCGACGACTCTAACAAACTCCGGGAGGTGCATCCTTTTAAATGTTTTCCTAATCAGTTGATTGTATCACAAAAACGAATTAATCAAAATTAGAAAATATAATCTCCCACGAAGAGCTGCTTATCTGTCTTGTTATTATTTTTATGCAGTGTTACGTGCGCTTAGGCAGTGGTACTCAACCCGCGGCTCATGACTTTTCATGCGGCCCTTTAAAAAATCACACAATCCTAATTCAGTTTAAGTTATAATATTTTTGGTTAATAATAACAAAATCAATACAATTAAAATTATAACACTATAAATACAAATAATCTTCCGTAGGAATAATGGCCACTGGATGAAACAATGGACTGGGTGGATGGAGCGTTTTGTTTTAGTCCATTTCAACGTTGGGCGCCAGACTGTCACGAAACGACTTCTTGTTTCTCAGGGATTTTTTTTAATTGACAAGATCAAGCTGTGTCTATCTCGCAGAGTGTAGAAATGTAGAAATTGCCAATGTGTCCCCATCAGGGTCCAAGTCCAACATATATGATGGAATAGTGGATGATTTGATGGCGTTATACGAGGAACAGACTTCTATGAAGCGATAAAAAGTCTATTTGACGACATTCCATCTCCACTGATAAACTTATATCCGTGTGAACTGACGAATGTCTATCCATGATAGGCGCAACAGATTGATCGATTTCAAGAATAAAAAAATAATAATTCGCCAAATCTACTTGAAATACTTTGCCTAATCTACCAGAAAATTTTGGCATGTCAGATTTTGAAACCGAGGAAGTAGTTAAACCGGTTATCAAAATAATCAGCGTACGCAAGATTTAATATCAAACATTTCACAAATTGTGCTTAGACCATTGTGCTATGACACAAATCAGGCCATACCTGCTTTGGAATAGTGTGGGTGTATTAATTCCGCTAAATGCGATTCGGCGGTGTAAATAAAATTACATTCGGCGGAATAAAATTCGTAAAGAAGTTTTTACGAATTTTAATTTATATTTTTTAGTTATAGATATTTATTAAGACCTATTAACTTACTATAGAGATGTATAAAATATTTATAAAATGAAAAACCGGCCAAAAGCGAGTCGCACTCGCACACGAAGGTTTTCGTGCCATCGTACAAGATATAAAAAAATCACGTTTTCTGTGGCCCCGTTTATTTTATAATTTTACCTATTTGTTGTTATAGCGGCAAAATAAATACACATTCTATGAAAATTTCAGCTGCCTAACTATTACGGTTCATGAGATCAGCCCTGTGACAGACGGATGAACGGATGGACGGATGGGTTCCGTTGACACCATTTGTGTACGGAACCCTAAAATACTATCCTTAATTGGTAGATATTTACTTGCATACTGATTAATATAAGGTTACTCGCAATTTAATAACGACAAAATCAATAGTCACTCAATCCTTACACAACAGTGAATGTTTCACTGTTGGCCCTCAACGTGTAAAGGTTGAGTACCGCTGGCCTAGGGTGTAATCAAAGGTCTAAAGGTGCGCAATTGAAAATTTGCAAACAATTAATTTGTGATAAATTGATTTCGTTTCTGATAACTTGAGTTTGAGGAATGGAAAAGAAATAATAACACAAGTGTTTTGTTTGTTTGGGTAAGGTTATATCTGCAACTCTTAAGATTTTTAAGAAACATTTTATTCCCTTGGGCACCCAATATACAACTCCGAAGCGCCCAAGTGCTAAATATCTAGTCTAAGGGAAGTCGTCTGCTGCGTACGAACGTGGCGGATGCCTCCTTGACAACGGGCTGAATGATTAGCTCGAAACGTCGGAGAATGTCTCTTCCCGCCGCGTGAAAAGCCGTAACATTTTTTCAAACATATAAATTAATTATTACAAATCGAAGCAAGTTCAGTAATACCTATCTTAAAATTTAACTTTAGGATTTTTCAGTATTATTTTCTTAAGGATCCAAAAGGACTTAAATGGGATATTAAGTATGTTTCAGTAACAATGTGTTAGTTGTGACGTGTTGGTGCTCAATCACTGTGACTTATTATTTGAGTTGAGTGGCTCGTATCCTAGTGGCGCGGGGATTGGACTAGCGTACCAGAGGCATGGGTTCAATTCCGACATGCACCACTGTCTTTCTCTTTCCGAGTTCGATAAGTGCATTTCGTCACGAATGCGAGCTACTCCATGGTTCGGAATCCATGTAAAACTGAAGGTCCCCTTCCCCTACTAGGTGGTATGGTTTAAGCCAGCCCAGGTTGGTACCATCGCATTGGATAAAAAGATGGTCGAAGCGGCAATGAAAAATTGTCCGTGTTTTCCATCAAGTTCAATGTAGCCGTGCTCATAAAAGCATAGTCCTGGCATGGTACCTAATTCCTTCGGGAATGTGGTATATTGGGCTAATATCATAACGGCAGTTGTGTGGTATTAGCCATCCATGTCAGTTCACATAAAAAAAAGATTTCATAATTATTTAAAGTTTCCTATTGGTTAGAGCCTAATGTCGTTTAATGTCTGATATTTTTTTTTTTAAGGGTCCGAAGTTGTCCATGTTTTCCATCCAGTTCAATGTAGCCGAGCAATATAAGGCGAAGGTCATAACATGGCACCTAGTTCCATGTCAGTCAGTCGTGTCGTCAGTTTGGTATTAGCCATCCATGTCCAGTTACATTAAAAAAACACTAGGTTTCTGCATGAATACTGCCCATTAGATGGAACTAACACTTGTACAATTATATTAAGTCTACTCTAAGAATGTATGTATAAGTTTCATCTAATAAAAAGTTTATTATTATTATTATTCTTAATTAGTTTATGGTAAGAAAAAAAAAACCATAACTTATTCCTTTTTCTACAAAATATATTTACGTATTAATGTTTTGGTTGAAAATACTAAAAATTAGTTAAAGATATATTTTGTTCGCACCATTAACACGATTATTGCAATGAACACCTGTAACATCTCATTTTAACCGACATGAATCGTTTTATGTTGTTATCGTTTCATAATGAAGCAGAAAGGTGTAGGAACTACATAATTATACGATGAAACTCCATCTACTGTTGGCTCGCCTATGTCTCGAAGATTACTTTTATCTGGGGTGGCATTGTTGTTGGTTTTTTCACGGCCTCAAAAAGGCCTTCGACAATGCTCATGAACTTTCGGACGTTTACAGGGGCTGCGAAAATCTATTTCTTGTTGCCAACGTTGCCAACTCCTCTGAGCTGCGTAACACCTTCCCTTAAAATTAAAATTAAAATACTTTATTGGCAACAAAGACAACGATTAAGTACAATTTTTTTTTTTATAAAATAGTATGACATTGATTAATGCTAATGAGGTAGTTGTAAACCAATAGGTGCTCATTATACTCAGCATAATTCCTAAGCGGCCAGTACGTACTACTTGAGTTGGGCCTAAACGTTCAACATTCAAGGCGATAACCATGCCGGCCGACCAGACACTTTTTTTTTTTTTTTTTAGCATGAGTGACCCTTGCGAGCCGTGCACATTTTATAACATAAATTAACAATCATAAAGTCAATAATAAAATTAATTATAAAATAAATACATTATTAAAATTCACAATAAATTTTCAATACATAATTTTTTCACTAAATGTCCATATTAAAATTATTCTAAATTAAAATTAAAATTATTATAAAATTCTTCTATATTATAAAACGGGAAACATAACAAATATTCTTTCAAATTACTTTTAAAATTGGTTATTGTAAAACATTGTTTAATAGAAATGGGCAAATGATTGTAAATTTTTACTCCAGTATAAATCGATGAATTCTTAAACAATAAACATTTTGGGCCTTTCGGTCGAAAGCTGTCGTTATTTCTTAAGTTATACATCTGCAATTCCTTTACCTTATCTGAGTGTTCGTGTTTCTCATGTACTCCAATGCATATTATGTATATGTATAAGGATATTACAGTCATGATTTTTAATTTTACGAAAAGGGGTCGGCAACTTTCATCATAATTAGCTCCACAAATAATTCGTGTAACTTTCTTTTGAAGGATAAGAATACTTTTTTTTACATTACAATTGTTTCCCCACACATCTATTCCGTACCTCAAAATAGATTCTATATAGCTAAAATAAATTATTCTTAAAGTTGATACGTCCAACAATGTGTGAAGGACCCCAATCAATCGTACATTGGAGGAAATGCCTCGGCAGGGTGCCCAATTTCATAGTTTACCATCCCTTTACATAAAAGTGAATGGATGCATTCCCTGCCGGTTCCGCGTTGACCGATGGTAGAAAGGGAACGGAGGGACAGCGTAATGCCGCTCTACTAGCCCCTTGGTCCGAATTGGGTTGACAGTGCGCACAAAAATATTCATGCAAACACCTGGTCTGAATTAGTATTCACGAATACTGCAATATTTGCGATATCAAATCGGACTGATTGTGAGCGTGCTAACGGTGCTCACAAAATAACCTCCAACTATTGTTTAAAGTTTATTCAACAAAAAAGAGTATTTCATGTTCAACAATGAACAATTTGCAAGCGGATAACTATTTACTAACATTATGAGACAATTAGAGTAATGATGAAGGTGATTTTGAAATGTTGATAGACATAGAATTTAGCAAACAGGAGAAATAGTAGTAGAATGACAATGGAGAGAGTGCGCATTTCTGCAGTATTGCACACGGTTGTAGTTACTGCAGCTAAAGAGCGAGCGAAATCGTGACGCGTTTTATTTTATATTATTCCAGTATCAACATCAAATTTGCCGCGCGATCTATGGCTACCGCTGACAGCGCTCACGGTTTTGCCCTGAGCACCGTAAGCACTTAAGGTCGGCCCGTAAGCACCTGAAAATTTCGCCTCCCATACAAACGTAGTTTACTAATAATTTGAAAACCACTGTTCCAACTTACTTGATATTTGGTATCTAATATTAGGCTACAAATATCTGTGTCTGCATGCCTTTGTTTTTTCGGTAAATGTATTGTAGGTCAAACCACAGAGAAAACAAAATGCGTATGAAGATTTTCTTTTTGCGTTCATTTCATTCGGTTTGGATTTTTCAAAAAAACAAAAGCATGCAGACACAGATATTGGTTACCTGATATTAGATATTAATTATCAATTTAATTGGAATAGCGGTTTCCAAATGATTAGTAAACTACTTTTGTATGGGGAGCATAGCTTACGGGCCGTTCTTAAACGATGACTTCATCGTGACGTCATACCTCACAATCTTGCATTTGTGAGCACTGTAAGCGCGTTTCGGACCAGCCGTATTCACGCTGTCAGCGTTTAAGGTCGGCCCGTAAGCACCTGAAAATTTCGCCTCCCATACAAATGTAGTTTACTAATCATTTGAAAACCAATATTCCAACTTACTTGATATTTGGTATCTAATATAAGGCTACAAATATCTGTGTCTGCATGCCTTTGTTTTTTCGGTAAATGTATTCTGGGTCAAACCATAGAGAAAACAAAATTCGTATGAAGATTTTATTTTTGCTTTCATTTCATTCGGTTTGAATTTTTCAAAAAAACAAAAGCATGCAGACACAGATATTTGTTACCTGATATTAGATATTAAATATCAATTTAATTGGAATAGTGGTTTCCAAATTATTAGTAAACTACGTTTGTATGGGGAGCATAGCTTACGGGCCGTTCTTAAGCGCAATTCGGAACATAGCCTAGGTATTATCCATTGCAGAGACCATAGAACACGTCAACACAGAGAGAGAGACCCTACATCGCTTGGAGTTGAAGGGTCTCCAAATCCTTGGAGTCGTCGTCGTGATACATGCCATGACGCAGTATCAACGCCATCTGATACTTAGCTTAGCCATCCCACAAATGCCAACGATACTCCAGGCGAGACCTTATCTGCGCCTTGTAGAGGAGCAGTTTTTGTTCATGTGTGAAATACTGACGCACCTAATTTACTAATTTAATAACTTATATTTGATTTGATACTACCTTATATCAAAATTTACGATGCCTTTTTATACCTGAATAATTTAGATCATAATTCCTATTAATTTAGATTAAGATGTCAATATCGTAGTCAAGAGTTTGCTCTTCACCAATGTAAGTAATGTTCTTATTATAATGTTCTTTGTGAGCAGTAGTAATCAATCAATCACTGTAAACTAGTTTTTAAGTATCAATGAAAAAAAAATACAATGACCAACCTGGCGAAGTTTCTTGTCGGATCTTTTTCGCCAGAAGTAATCGCAAATCAGAGTGTGTAATATACATCTAATGCAGGAAATAAAGAAACTAAAACTGAAACTGCACCCTGTTGAGTAGAGTCGAGATAGGCTTTATCTTCGATATTGAGTTTTCGCTTTCGCAAATAGCGAAATCACTTATTGCAAGTGCAGAATCAGAAAACCGAGGATGAAAATTTAACAACCATGAGACCTAAGTTCCCTTCTACTAAATCAATAATTGTTTCGAAACACACAATTTCAAATATTTCAAGGTATTCTGTTTCTTCTAATTCTCCTAGTGTTTTTTCGATTTCATCAGACATGTCAATCTTTCGCTCAGGAATTCATTGTACAGTTAATTACATGCATATTTCTTTTGGTTCAAATAAAAACAGTCTGATGCTCGTACTTTATTTATTTAAATTTTCTTTTCGATAAGTCCACAATTTTAAGTGCTCAAAAATTTATATAATCCAAATTTCTGGTAAGTAAATCAAAACTGCATCGATGTAATCTATCAATTTAGAAGGGATGGCTGCGGCCGGTGTCTAGTCGGTACATGCCGCGTGTGCTGGAAATAGAAAAAAAACATAATTAACATATTTAATCATAAAGATTTCGGCCCTCTGATTATTTGCAACGTTTATCTAAATGGCGTTGTTTTTACTAATTAAGTAACTTGGCACTTCCAATTAGAGAAATAATTTAAATTATTATTGTTATATGGGGCGATTACAAATAATTAATTTGGCTATTTCAGTGACGAATGAGCTTACATGGCTAGCCCCTAGGGAAAACAGTAATTGAGTGGTATTAGCCATACAGGTCAGGTTGCAAAAAAAATTAGACTTCTGGCCAACAGTTTTCGCAACCTACTGGCGTCGAATCTGGTCTCTCACACTGCCTTCGCACGCTAGCTGAAAGTGCAAAATCAAATACAATCGAAATATATTTAATTCCTCACATTGACTTGTTCAGCGTATGAGTGCCCATCTGGCCTGTCGTTCCTCTGCACGTGTTTAAACTGATCTGCGTGCTGGTTGTGCACATTTGCCCGACAAGATGCCCCCTTTCGACGGTGGCTGCGAATAGCTCGTAGGCTCTGTAGTGGTTGCAGGTGCTGAGCAGACATCCCGGCTGGCTGTTGCCACCGTTGGGGAAGAAGTCCACGTCGCAGAGAGCGCTGCCGATCCCGAGACCGGTGAGGCCGCCGTCGGTGTGGATGGCTTCGGTGTAGACGCCGTCGCTTGATGTGAGGGTGTTCCTGTTCAAGGTGCCCCAGCCAGGGCCGGCAGGGTCCAAGCCTGAAATAAACATGTTCGATTGTCAAGGCGAAGTGATACGGATGCGTAAGTTGACCGTCGTGTGTCATAAAATCGCGTGTGATAAAATAACCATTAATCCGATTGATCCCTAAGTATTCATAGCGTGATCATCAATGGCATTGAGATTAGAGTAGAATAAATGCACTTATCCAACTCAGAAAGAGAAAGACAGTGGTGCATGAACGGGGCTATTGGGATATAGAACCAATGACCTCTGGCATGCAAGGCAAGCCGTTACGTCCTTGAGCAATGTTCTCTCTGTACATACGGTCTGCTGTTCTCGAATACTTGATTACTCGTTTTGATCTAATGTTATGACAGAACTGACCAGTGACACGAGCGATGCGACCTCCGCACTCGCGGCCAGCGTTGCCGACAACGTGAGCTCCCAAGCTGAACCCGACCAGGTGCATGTTGGACCACTGGACGCCCAGGCTATTGAGGAAGATCATGAACTGTCCCAAGTGGCGGCCGACGTCGGGCACTCCGGCCGTGGCGGTGACGTAGTCGCGTCTCGCGAGCCGGCTCCAGTCCAAGCTGATCACATTCCAATTGTGCGCGTACATTGCTGTCAACATAAACACATCAGTCACGAAATTAATCAAGAGTACAAGAAACATGTATATTGCTGCTCCCATTGTCTTTAAAGCAGCTTGCTAGTTATCAAGCGAATCTAGAGCTAAAGCTTTAAATATAATGCTAATTAGACGAAATTTGGCTGTTTACAGCGTGGCCAATACCCATAAGATATCGAAACCTAAAAGCAGTGGCAAAGTTAAGTCAACTGTCATCAACTCATTTAGATCTTCCATCAAATTCTCATCGACGTGGTTGTCGACAAAAACAAAGACGTTTGCTAGTTGTCAAGCTAATCAATTATTTGGTAGGATTACTTCAATAATCCTGTTTTTACACAAGTTTTTTTATTAATTGACTTTTCGTAAAAAGTAGTAGGTGAATTTTAAAATAAAGCTTTGTAAAATTTGGTTTTGTTAGTCATAAAAACAACAAGTTTGAACTAACAATACATAAATGAAAGCCCTAAACGTAATTAAGAAATTTGGGTGGAATTCATTACAAATACAACTACAATATGCTTTAGCGAAACTTGTTTTTTATTACCGTTCCCACATAGGAATTAGGATCTGTGATATCAGATAATTGCCACCCAAGGTATACTTTTTCTCAAAATTATCCAAGCTCAAGCAATTAGGGATTTTTTTCTATCTATTGCATGCGAGCAACGGACAAGATTACGATTCATAAAATTGTAAAGGGCAGTGACAAAATTATAATATGAAATATAATAGAACAGTGACCCAATACGGTCATTTAGATCTACTATCAATTTGAATTGTAGACCAATCAATATTGTTGCTTGTAGGAGTTGTGTAGAGATATCTAATTTGTATCTTTATATTGCTAGATCAACTAAATATTTTGGGAATTGTATTTATTTGTATTGCATTATTTATTAATGATTGAACTTTCTTTTGGGATTTGTTCTGTTGAAATTACTTACTATAGTAAATAAATAAAATTTACTTTAAAACGAGTGTAAAATACGGATTGGATTACCTCGTCTAACGTCGGGGTTCATATCAGACGAGCGGCTGCCAGTCCAACCGTGGACGAGCACGATGACAGGACGACTGAAGTCGAAGTTTGAGTTTCGTACAGAGTTAGCGTTGTTGATGACCAATTGCTCGGATCTCTCTATCAACAGGTTTCTGAAAATATAGAAATTTTAAGCTCATTCAAATATTTGAATCCATCATTCTGAAAGGCGACACAAGTAAGTATAGTAAAAACTGGTCAGAAACCAGCAAATAAATAAATAGCAAGGATTGCGCCTACCAATTCAATAACCTGTTTTCCTACCCAAAGTTGAAAATTCCCCTACAGTCCTGGATCTGTCGCAAGCAAGGTTAACTGATATCGGAGATAGCTACTTTTTTTTATTTCAAACGAAAATAAAAACAATTTGGGCAGTTTCATTTTAAGTAGGTCAATCAACACAGGACTGTCACAAAGTCATCCCTGGAGAAAGGACACATTATATAAGAAAGGAAATCTGTTAAAAATAACTACTTTTATTAGGATTACGGGGGACGGACTGCAGGAGAATTCTTAGTTACGGTATAGAGCGAGAATAGGAAAAGGCACAGCCGGCAAAAGTTTGGTTGTTGGTTTGAATCCTGTCTTGAATTTTACTTAAAAAAGTAATTCTTTTTTACTGATTTTTATTAAATTGCCCTTGCTTCGCGGTTGATGGTTCATACAAATAATTTTAGTTGAAAAAAAGCGACGTAGTAGCTAATTACAAAAAAGTATATTTTACTTAACGTTGGCGTCAGATGCCAAATGGGATTATATGAGGGTGGCTACAATTTTGCATATTAAATGTGCTGTCATACACAGCACAGTTAACATCAGTTAGGTCATTAGGTATTTCAGATATACATTCAGAAAATATTTTCAATCTGATTTTTGTCAGTATTTGGGAATCATCATCAGTGTCATAAAACTAGGGAAGCGATACAACAAAATCCTCTTGCTACTGTGTCTTTATTTTGCAGAAATAGCACATACATTTGTTAGCGAAGTAGTTTAAAAAAATATCTATGCAAATAAAGTCCGGTGAACAAATACAAATCCTAGTGATCTTTTTTAATTTATTAAAAAAGTCTTATACTGATATTTAAAACAGTCTCAAAGTACTTAGGGATTTTGAGACTGGGAAAAAATGGTTGCGTCGTCGATTGGAGGATAAAAATAAACAATCAATCAGATTATAACTTTTTATCAATATTTTGGACATTCTCCCTTGTTCCAGCCAACGTTTCAGCCCAGTGCTGTTATACTAGCATCTAGTATTATCTAATGAGTCCCATGATAACATGATTTTGCGTTCTTACCTTGTGTATAAATAATATCCGTTATTTGCGCCATTCCTCGCCTCCTCCAGGGCGACCTCATCGACCGGAGCCTCCAAGTCTACCAGGTGCATGTTTCCTTCTACATCGGGAAACTCTATGAACCTACGGTAGGGCTTGTCTCTCCCTATACCAGTGTCCTCCGGGATGGCGCTTGCCAGGCATACTGGAAAAGAGAGCAGTTTGAGTGTTTGAAAGGCACTAAAAAATATCGTTCAAAAAAATTTGAGAAAATATTTAGAAAAAGTAATGGCGAATGCCACTATAATATTTTAATCATTAATTTGTTACTAAGCATTGTTTTGGCAATATTATTATATCTTATGCAATAGTGTGGGTGTCAATCAAAGGTATTTAGTAGCATAACTGCGCAAGTTAAACCATATTTTTTTTTGAAATGACTACTAATTATTTTGCAATAAAAAAAAATAAAGATGCATTGATGGTCTAGTTATATTTGAAACCTATAAAATTAAATATCGGATGCTCACATTCTGTGTTTAACCTTTTTTTATTAATATTTTCTAATTTGAAAACTCAAAGCACCAGCGACTTTCAGTTTTATCTTTAAATTATAGCAAGACCCACAATTCACTTTTTGGATTATCGACATTCCTCGTGGTTATTTTTAATAAAATTTTATGTTATTTTCATCGAACTGAACGCAATCGTCTCTTATCACGCCCTTAAATAAGTACTCGCACATTTAATTGATTTGTCTTAGTATTAGCATGTATTAGATAAGCATTGTTGGTTTTATCTTTGGTACTCAAGCCTAGGGCAGTCACATCTACAGATTAACAGGGGGTTTACCATAGGTAATGAACATGCTTGGTGAACAGGCAAATCCGTTATTAAATCTGACGTTTAGTTGACTAACTGTAAAAAACGACGTGCTATTTGGAACTAAAATGTACCAGTTATCGGTTGGTCCCACCGCATTAAATTAACAATTGTTGAAGGGGCAATGAAAATTATCCGTGGTTTACATCTAGTTCAATGTAGCTTTGTTGGCCTCGGTAGCCCAGTGGCGCGACACCTTGCGGTTCGATAAGCTTGGTGAAGCAACTCTGAGCGCGGTTGGATTCTAGATGGGTGAACGTTTTCATCCATTGAGGCGGGACTTTGTTCTGATTCCACGTCAAACTGTAGTTCTCCTTCCTTACTTAATAGGCGCTAGGACTAGCCAACTACTCGCGCCATACAAATGCACTTTTTAACAAATCTAATAATATGTAGTGAAATGCTTCAGCAAATCCAAATAGAACTCCAGACTGATAATGGATTGTTAAAATTTTTTTATTCCATCATTTATTTAAATAAAAATAAAAATAAAAAAGTTGATTTTTCTCATTAGAAACCTGAAAGTAATTCGATTTCTAGATATAAGTAAAAACAGCATATATGCATGAACAAAAAATTCCATTTGCTTTTAGATTTCTACATTTAGTCAAAAAAGTTCGGAAATGGACACCGTTTCCGCAATGTATTTTGTATAGAAAAAGGAAACATACATTAACGAAAATAGGTTGATTCCTAGACAAGGAATCATGTATTGTAAGAATGACACTTATAATCGTCAGACTTAGTTAGTTAACTTCGGGTGCCTCGTCTAACTTTGCGATTTGGCTAGTACCAGGGCCTTAATGCCACCCGTGCTGATTCCATTGCATTGAATGCACCTTATTCGAAGCGGCAATGAAAATTCTCCATGTTTTCCATCCAGTTCAATGTAGCCAAACAATATAAGGAAGGTCCTGGCATGGCACTTAGTTCCCATGTGGCCTGTTAGGCTTAATACCATGTCAGTTGGTGTGGTATTAGTAATCAATGTCCAGTGACATAAAAAAACAAAACATTTATTTTATATTTACCTGCGACGGTCGCCGAAAGGAGAAGGAAAGTCTTCATGGTTGCCGAATTTTCCGACGACTCTGACACACTCCGGGAGGTGCATCCTTTTAAATGTTTTCCTAATCAGTTGATTGTATCACAAAAACGAATTAATCAAAATTAGAAAATATAATCTCCCACGAAGAGCTGCTTATCTGTCTTGTTATTATTTTTATGCAGTGTTACGTGCGCTTAGGCAGTGGTACTCAACCCGCGGCTCATGACTTTTCATGCGGCCCTTTAAAAAATCACACAATCCTAATTCAGTTTAAGTTATAATATTTTTGGTTAATAATAACAAAATCAATACAATTAAAATTATAACACTATAAATACAAATAATCTTCCGTAGGAATAATGGCCACTGGATGAAACAATGGACTGGATGGATGCAGCGTTTTGTTTTAGTCCATTTCAACGTTGGGCGCCAGACTGTCACGAAACGACTTCTTGTTTCTCAGGGATTTTTTTTAATTGACAAGATCAAGCTGTGTCTATCTCGCAGAGTGTAGAAATGTAGAAATTGCCAATGTGTCCCCATCAGGGTCCAAGTCCAACATATATGATGGAATAGTGGATGATTTGATGGCGTTATACGAGGAACAGACTTCTATGAAGCGATAAAAAGTCTATTTGACGACATTCCATCTCCACTGATAAACTTATATCCGTGTGAACTGACGAATGTCTATCCATGATTGGCGCAACAGATTGATCGATTTCAAGAATAAAAAAATAATAATTCGCCAAATCTACTTGAAATACTTTGCCTAATCTACCAGAAAATTTTGGCATGCCAGATTTTGAAACCGAGGAAGTAGTTAAACCGGTTATCAAAATAATCAGCGTACGCAAGATTTAATATCAAACATTTCACAAATTGTGCTTAGACCATTGTGCTATGACACAAATCAGGCCATACCTGCTTTGGAATAGTGTGGGTGTATTAATTCCGCTAAATGCGATTCGGCGGTGTAAATAAAATTACATTCGGCGGAATAAAATTCGTAAAGAAGTTTTTACGAATTTTAATTTATATTTTTTATTTATAGATATTTATTAAGACCTATTAACTTACTATAGAGATGTATAAAATATTTATAAAATGAAAAACCGGCCAAAAGCGAGTCGCACTCGCACACGAAGGTTTTCGTGCCATCGTACAAGATATAAAAAAATCACGTTTTCTGTGGCCCCGTTTATTTTATAATTTTACCTATTTGTTGTTATAGCGGCAAAATAAATACACATTCTATGAAAATTTCAGCTGCCTAACTATTACGGTTCATGAGATCAGCCCTGTGACAGACGGATGAACGGATGGACGGATGGGTTCCGTTGACACCATTTGTGTACGGAACCCTAAAATACTATCCTTAATTGGTAGATATTTACTTGCATACTGATTAATATAAGGTTACTCGCAATTTAATAACGACAAAATCAATAGTCACTCAATCCTTACACAACAGTGAATGTTTCACTGTTGGCCCTCAACGTGTAAAGGTTGAGTACCGCTGGCCTAGGGTGTAATCAAAGGTCTAAAGGTGCGCAATTGAAAATTTGCAAACAATTAATTTGTGATAAATTGATTTCGTTTCTGATAACTTGAGTTTGAGGAATGGAAAAGAAATAATAACACAAGTGTTTTGTTTGTTTGGGTAAGGTTATATCTGCAACTCTTAAGATTTTTAAGAAACATTTTATTCCCTTGGGCACCCAATATACAACTCCGAAGCGCCCAAGTGCTAAATATCTAGTCTAAGGGAAGTCGTCTGCTGCGTACGAACGTGGCGGATGCCTCCTTGACAACGGGCTGAATGATTAGCTCGAAACGTCGGAGAATGTCTCTTCCCGCCGCGTGAAAAGCCGTAACATTTTTTCAAACATATAAATTAATTATTACAAATCGAAGCAAGTTCAGTAATACCTATCTTAAAATTTAACTTTAGGATTTTTCAGTATTATTTTCTTAAGGATCCAAAAGGACTTAAATGGGATATTAAGTATGTTTCAGTAACAATGTGTTAGTTGTGACGTGTTGGTGCTCAATCACTGTGACTTATTATTTGAGTTGAGTGGCTCGTATCCTAGTGGCGCGGGGATTGGACTAGCGTACCAGAGGCATGGGTTCAATTCCGACATGCACCACTGTCTTTCTCTTTCCGAGTTCGATGAGTGCATTTCGTCACGAATGCGAGCTGCTCCATGGTTCGGAATCCATGTAAAACTGTAGGTCCCCTTCCCCTACTAGGTGGTATGGTTTAAGCCAGCCCAGGTTGGTACCATCGCATTGGATAAAAAGATGGTCGAAGCGGCAATGAAAAATTGTCCGTGTTTTCCATCAAGTTCAATGTAGCCGTGCTCATAAAGGCATAGTCCTGGCATGGTACCTAATTCCTTCGGGAATGTGGTATATTGGGCTAATATCATAACGGCAGTTGTGTGGTATTAGCCATCCATGTCAGTTCACATAAAAAAAAGATTTCATAATTATTTAAAGTTTCCTATTGGTTAGAGCCTAATGTCGTTTAATGTCTGATATTTTTTTTTTCTTGAAGGGTCCGAAGTTGTCCATGTTTTCCATCCAGTTCAATGTAGCCGAGCAATATAAGGCGCAGGTCATAACATGGCACCTAGTTCCATGTCAGTCAGTCGTGTCGTCAGTTTGGTATTAGCCATCCATGTCCAGTTACATTAAAAAAACACTAGGTTTCTGCATGAATACTGCCCATTAGATGGAACTAACACTTGTACAATTATATTAAGTCTACTCTAAGAATGTATGTATAAGTTTCATCTAATAAAAAGTTTATTATTATTATTATTATTAATTAGTTTATGATAAGAAAAAAAAACCATAACTTATTCCTTTTTCTACAAAATATATTTACGTATTAATGTTTTGGTTGAAAATAATAAAAATGAGTTAAAGATATATTTTGTTCGCACCATTAACACGATTATTGCAATGAACACCTGTAACATCTCATTTTAACCGACATGAATCGTTTTATGTTGTTATCGTTTCATAATAAAGCAGAAAGGTGTAGGAACTACATAATTATACGATGAAACTCCATCTACTGTTGGATCGCCTATGTCTCGAAGATTACTTTTATCTGGGGTGGCATTGTTGTTGGTTTTTTCACGGCCTCAAAAAGGCCTTCGACAATGCTCATGAACTTTCGGACGTTTACAGGGGCTGCGAAAATCTATTTCTTGTTGCCAACGTTGCCAACTCCTCTGAGCTGCGTAACACCTTCCCTTAAAATTAAAATTAAAATACTTTATTGGCAACAAAGACAACGATTAAGTACAATTTTTTTTTTTATAAAATAGTATGACATTGATTAATGCTAATGAGGTAGTTGTAAACCAATAGGTGCTCATTATACTCAGCATAATTCCTAAGCGGCCAGTACGTACTACTTGAGTTGGGCCTAAACGTTCAACATTCAAGGCGATAACCATGCCGGCCGACCAGACACTTTTTTTTTTTTTTTTTTTAGCATGAGTGACCCTTGCGAGCCGTGCACATTTTATAACATAAATTAACAATCATAAAGTCAATAATAAAATTAATTATAAAATAAATACATTATTAAAATTCACAATAAATTTTCAATACATAATTTTTTCACTAAATGTCCATATTAAAATTATTCTAAATTAAAATTAAAATTATTATAAAATTCTTCTATATTATAAAACGGGAAACATAACAAATATTCTTTCAAATTACTTTTAAAATTGGTTATTGTAAAACATTGTTTAATAGAAATGGGCAAATGATTGTAAATTTTTACTCCAGTATAAATCGATGAATTCTTAAACAATAAACATTTTGGGCCTTTCGGTCGAAAGCTGTCGTTATTTCTTAAGTTATACATCTGCAATTCCTTTACCTTATCTGAGTGTTCGTGTTTCTCATAAACTCCAATGCATATTATGTATATGTATAAGGATATTACAGTCATGATTTTTAATTTTACGAAAAGGGGTCGGCAACTTTCATCATAATTAGCTCCACAAATAATTCGTGTAACTTTCTTTTGAAGGATAAGAATACTTTTTTTTACATTACAATTGTTTCCCCACACATCTATTCCGTACCTCAAAATAGATTCTATATAGCTAAAATAAATTATTCTTAAAGTTGATACGTCCAACAATGTGTGAAGGACCCCAATCAATCGTACATTGGAGGAAATGCCTCGGCAGGGTGCCCAATTTCATAGTTTACCATCCCTTTACATAAAAGTGAATGGATGCATTCCCTGCCGGTTCCGCGTTGACCGATGGTAGAAAGGGAACGGAGGGACAGCGTAATGCCGCTCTACTAGCCCCTTGGTCCGAATTGGGTTGACAGTGCTCACAAAAATATTCATGCAAACACCTGGTCTGAATTAGTATTCACGAATACTGCAATATTTGCGATATCAAATCGGACTGATTGTGAGCGTGCTAACGGTGCTCACAAAATAACCTCCAACTATTGTTTAAAGTTTATTCAACAAAAAAGAGTATTTCATGTTCAACAATGAACAATTTGCAAGCGGATAACTATTTACTAACATTATGAGACAATTAGAGTAATGATGAAGGTGATTTTGAAATGTTGATAGACATAGAATTTGGCAAACAGGAGAAATAGTAGTAGAATGACAATGGAGAGAGTGCGCATTTCTGCAGTATTGCACACGGTTGTAGTTACTGCAGCTAAAGAGCGAGCGAAAGCGTGACGCGTTTTATTTTATATTATTCCAGTATCAAAATCAAATTTGCCGCGCGATCTATGGCTACCGCTGACAGCGCTCACGGTTTTGCCCTGAGCACCGTAAGCACTTAAGGTCGGCCCGTAAGCACCTGAAAATTTCGCCTCCCATACAAACGTAGTTTACTAATAATTTGAAAACCACTGTTCCAACTTACTTGATATTTGGTATCTAATATTAGGCTACAAATATCTGTGTCTGCATGCCTTTGTTTTTTCGGTAAATGTATTGTAGGTCAAACCACAGAGAAAACAAAATGCGTATGAAGATTTTCTTTTTGCGTTCATTTCATTCGGTTTGGATTTTTCAAAAAAACAAAAGCATGCAGACACAGATATTGGTTACCTGATATTAGATATTAATTATCAATTTAATTGGAATAGCGGTTTCCAAATGATTAGTAAACTACTTTTGTATGGGGAGCATAGCTTACGGGCCGTTCTTAAACGATGACTTCATCGTGACGTCATACCTCACAATCTTGCATTTGTGAGCACTGTAAGCGCGTTTTGGACCAGCCTAGGTATTATCCATTGCAGATACCATAGAACACGTCAACACAGAGAGAGAGACCCTACATCGCTTGGAGTTGAAGGGTCTCCAAATCCTTGGAGTCGTCGTCGTGATACATGCCATGACGCAGTATCAACGCCATCTGATACTTAGCTTAGCCATCCCACAAATGCCAACGATACTCCAGGCGAGACCTTATCTGCGCCTTGTAGAGGAGCAGTTTTTGTTCATGTGTGAAATACTGACGCACCTAATTTACTAATTTAATAACTTATATTTGATTTGATACTACCTTATATCAAAATTTACGATGCCTTTTTATACCTGAATAATTTAGATCATAATTCCTATTAATTTAGATTAAGATGTCAATATCGTAGTCAAGAGTTTGCTCTTCACCAATGTAAGTAATGTTCTTATTATAATGTTCTTTGTGAGCAGTAGTAATCAATCAATCACTGTAAACTAGTTTTTAAGTATCAATGAAAAAAAAATACAATGACCAACCTGGCGAAGTTTCTTGTCGGCTCTTTTTCGCCAGAAGTAATCGCAAATCAGAGTGTGTAATATACATCTAATGCAGGAAATAAAGAAACTAAAACTGAAACTGCACCCTGTTGAGTAGAGTCGAGATAGGCTTTATCTTCGATATTGAGTTTTCGCTTTCGCAAATAGCGAAATCACTTATTGCAAGTGCAGAATCAGAAAACCGAGGATGAAAATTTAACAACCATGAGACCTAAGTTCCCTTCTACTAAATCAATAATTGTTTCGAAACACACAATTTCAAATATTTCAAGGTATTCTGTTTCTTCTAATTCTCCTAGTGTTTTTTCGATTTCATCAGACATGTCAACCTTTGGCTCAGGAATTCATTGTACAGTTAATTACATGCATATTTCTTTTGGTTCAAATAAAAACAGTCTGATGCTCGTACTTTATTTATTTAAATTTTCTTTTCGATAAGTCCACAATTTTAAGTGCTCAAAATTTATATAATCCATATTTCTGGTAAGTAAAACAAAACTGCATCGATGTAATCTATCAATTTAGAAGGGATGGCTGCGGCCGGTGTCTAGTCGGTACATGCCGCGTGTGCTGGAAATAGAAAAAAAACATAATTAACATATTTAATCATAAAGATTTCGGCCCTCTGATTATTTGCAACGTTTATCTAAATGGCGTTGTTTTTACTAATTAAGTAACTTGGCACTTCCAATTAGAGAAATAATTTAAATTATTATTGTTATATGGGGCGATTACAAATAATTAATTTGGCTATTTCAGTGACGAATGAGCTTACATGGCTAGCCCCTAGGGAAAACAGTAATTGAGTGGTATTAGCCATACAGGTCAGGTTGCAAAAAAAATTAGACTTCTGGCCAACAGTTTTCGCAACCTACTGGCGTCGAATCTGGTCTCTCACACTGCCTTCGCACGCTAGCTGAAAGTGCAAAATCAAATACAATCGAAATATATTTAATTCCTCACATTGACTTGTTCAGCGTATGAGTGCCCATCTGGCCTGTCGTTCCTCTGCACGTGTTTAAACTGATCTGCGTGCTGGTTGTGCACATTTGCCCGACAAGATGCCCCCTTTCGACGGTGGCTGCGAATAGCTCGTAGGCTCTGTAGTGGTTGCAGGTGCTGAGCAGACATCCCGGCTGGCTGTTGCCACCGTTGGGGAAGAAGTCCACGTCGCAGAGAGCGCTGCCGATCCCGAGACCGGTGAGGCCGCCGTCGGTGTGGATGGCTTCGGTGTAGACGCCGTCGCTTGATGTGAGGGTGTTCCTGTTCAAGGTGCCCCAGCCAGGGCCGGCAGGGTCCAAGCCTGAAATAAACATGTTCGATTGTCAAGGCGAAGTGATACGGATGCGTAAGTTGACCGTCGTGTGTCATAAAATCGCGTGTGATAAAATAACCATTAATCCGATTGATCCCTAAGTATTCATAGCGTGATCATCAATGGCATTGAGATTAGAGTAGAATAAATGCACTTATCCAACTCAGAAAGAGAAAGACAGTGGTGCATGAACGGGGCTATTGGGATATAGAACCAATGACCTCTGGCATGCAAGGCAAGCCGTTACGTCCTTGAGCAATGTTCTCTCTGTACATACGGTCTGCTGTTCTCGAATACTTGATTACTCGTTTTGATCTAATGTTATGACAGAACTGACCAGTGACACGAGCGATGCGACCTCCGCACTCGCGGCCAGCGTTGCCGACAACGTGAGCTCCCAAGCTGAACCCGACCAGGTGCATGTTGGACCACTGGACGCCCAGGCTATTGAGGAAGATCATGAACTGTCCCAAGTGGCGGCCGACGTCGGGCACTCCGGCCGTGGCGGTGACGTAGTCGCGTCTCGCGAGCCGGCTCCAGTCCAAGCTGATCACATTCCAATTGTGCGCGTACATTGCTGTCAACATAAACACATCAGTCACGAAATTAATCAAGAGTACAAGAAACATGTATATTGCTGCTCCCATTGTCTTTAAAGCAGCTTGCTAGTTATCAAGCGAATCTAGAGCTAAAGCTTTAAATATAATGCTAATTAGACGAAATTTGGCTGTTTACAGCGTGGCCAATACCCATAAGATATCGAAACCTAAAAGCAGTGGCAAAGTTAAGCCAACTGTCATCAACTCATTTAGATCTTCCATCAAATTCTCATCGACGTGGTTGTCGACAAAAACAAAGACGTTTGCTAGTTGTCAAGCTAATCAATTATTTGGTAGGATTACTTCAATAATCCTGTTTTTACACAAGTTTTTTTATTAATTGACTTTTCGTAAAAAGTAGTAGGTGAATTTTAAAATAAAGCTTTGTAAAATTTGGTTTTGTTAGTCATAAAAACAACAAGTTTGAACTAACAATACATAAATGAAAGCCCTAAACGTAATTAAGAAATTTGGGTGGAATTCATTACAAATACAACTACAATATGCTTTAGCGAAACTTGTTTTTTATTACCGTTCCCACATAGGAATTAGGATCTGTGATATCAGATAATTGCCACCCAAGGTATACTTTTTCTCAAAATTAGCGAAGCTCAAGCAATTAGGGATTTTTTTCTATCTATTGCATGCGAGCAACGGACAAGATTACGATTCATAAAATTGTAAAGGGCAGTGACAAAATTATAATATGAAATATAATAGAACAGTGACCCAATACGGTCATAAACTCATTTAGATCTACTATCAATTTGAATTGTAGACCAATCAATATTGTTGCTTGTAGGAGTTGTGTAGAGATATCTAATTTGTATCTTTATATTGCTAGATCAACTAAATATTTTGGGAATTGTATTTATTTGTATTGCATTATTTATTAATGATTGAACTTTCTTTTGGGATTTGTTCTGTTGAAATTACTTATTATAGTAAATAAATAAAATTTACTTTAAAACGAGTGTAAAATACGGATTGGATTACCTCGTCTAACGTCGGGGTTCATATCAGACGAGCGGCTGCCAGTCCAACCGTGGACGAGCACGATGACAGGACGACTGAAGTCGAAGTTTGAGTTTCGTACAGAGTTAGCGTTGTTGATGACCAATTGCTCGGATCTCTCTATCAACAGGTTTCTGAAAATATAGAAATTTTAAGCTCATTCAAATGTTTGAATCCATCATTCTGAAAGGCGGCACAAGTAAGTATAGTAAAAACTGGTCAGAAACCAGCAAATAAATAAATAGCAAGGAGTGCGCCTACCAATTCAATAACCTGTTTTCCTACCCAAAGCTGAAAATTCCCCTACAGTCCTGGATCTGTCGCAAGCAAGGTTAACTGATATCGGAGATAGCTACTTTTTTTTTATTTCAAACCAAAATAAAAACAATTTGGGGAGTTTCATTTTAAGTAGGTCAATCAACACAGGACTGTCACAAAGTCATCCCTGGAGAAAGGACACATTATATAAAAAAGGAAATCTGTTAAAAATAACTACTTTTATTAGGATTACGGGGGACGGACTGCAGGAGAATTCTTAGTTACGGTATAGAGCGAGAATAGGAAAAGGCACAGCCGGCAAAAGTTTGGTTGTTGGTTTGAATCCTGCCTTGAATTTTACTCAAAAAAGTAGTTCTTTTTTACAGATTTTTATTAAATTGCCCTCGCTTCGCGGTTGATGCTTCATACAAATAATTTTAGTTGAAAAAAGCGACGTAGTAGCTAATTACAAAAAGAATATTTTACTTAACGTAGGCGTCAGATGCCAAATGGGATTAAATGAGGGTGGCTAGAATGTTGCATATTAAATGTGCTGTCATGCACAGCACAGTTAACATCAGTTAGGTCATTAGGTATTTCAGATATACATTCAGAAAATATTTTCAATCTGATTTTTGTCAGTATTTGGGAATCATCATCAGTGTCATAAAACTAGGGAAGCGATACAACAAAATCCTCTTGCTACTGTGTCTTTATTTTGCAGAAATAGCACATACATTTGTTAGCGGAGTAGTTTCAAAAAATATCTATGCAAATAAAGTCCGGTGGACAAATACAAATCCAAGTGATCTTTTTTAATTTATTAAAAAAGTCTTATACTGTTATTTATAACAGTCTCAAAGTACTTAGGGCTTTTATTCTTTGGATAGGGCAAAAATGATTGCGTCGTCGATTGGAGGAGAAAAATAAAAAATCATACAGATTATAACTTTTTATCAATATTTTGGACATTCTCCCTTGTTCCAGCCAACGTTTCAGCCCAGTGCTGTTATACTAACATCTAGTATTATCTAATGAGTCCAATGATAACTTGATTTTGCGTTCTTACCTTGTGTATAAATAATATCCGTTATTTGCGCCATTCCTCGCCTCCTCCAGGGCGACCTCATCGACCGGAGCCTCCAAGTCTACCAGGTGCATGTTTCCTTCTACATCGGGAAACTCTATGAACCTACGGTAGGGCTTGTCTCTCCCTATACCAGTGTCCTCCGGGATGGCGCTTGCCAGGCATACTGGAAAAGAGAGCAGTTTGAGTGTTTGAAAGGCACTAAAAAATATCGTTCAAAAAAATTTGTGAAAATATTTAGAAAAAGTAATGGCGAATGCCACTATAATATTTTAATCATTAATTTGTTACTAAGCATTGTTTTGGCAATATTATTATATCTTATGCAATAGTGTGGGTGTAATAATTCCGCCAAATGCGATTATTTAGTAGCATAACTGCGCAAGTTAAACCATTTTTTTTTTTATATGACTACTAATTATTTTGCAATAAAAAAAATTAAAGATGCATTGATGGTCTAGTTATATTTGAAACCTATAAAATTAAATATCGGATGCTCACATTCTGTGTTTAACCTTTTTTTATTAATATTTTCTAATTTGAAAACTCAAAGCACCAGCGACTTCCAGTTTTATCTTTAAATTATAGCAAGACCCACAATTCACTTTTTGGATTATCGACATTTGTCGTGGTTATTTTTAATAAAATTTTATGTTATTTTCATTAAACTGAACGCAATCGTCTCTTATCACGCCCTTAAATAAGTACTCGCACATTTAATTGATTTGTCTTAGTATTAGCATGTATTAGATAAGCATTGTTGGTTTTATCTTTGGTACTCAAGCCGGGGGAACGGCATAACGTATAATATGCAGATCGTATAATGTCATATTTTAACAAAATTTTAAAACCATGCACAACGTATAATCGGCAGATCGTATAATCTTATACGTAGTGCATGATGAAGTCCAAAAAATTAAATTACTTATTTCTCCATGCATAACGTATAATAGTCACAACGTATAATGTTATGATCTTTATTTAACAAAAAAAGAAAACCAAGCATATCATATAATCCTAAAATATTTCATACGATAAGCGCCCTTATCAATATAAGATTAAAGATTATACTCGCACGCGACTTTTCGACCGTCTCAATTAGCGTTGTAGCAAATTGTTACTCTTCAACAGATATCGATTCGTAGCAATTTCAGCCATAAATGTATCGTTGTTAGGGCGCTTTATGCAGTGCTTCTTGGCATATTATACGTTCTGCATGGTTTTCTTTTTTTGTGAATTCATGTTAGGAATATTATACGTTGTGACTATTATACGTTCTGCATGATGCAAAGAGTTTATTTTATTTTTAAACTCATGCACAACGTATAACATTATACGTTGTGAATATTATACGATATGCATGGTTTTAATTTTTTGGAAAAAAATACTATTATACGTTGTGAATATTATACGTAGTGAATACGACTCCTCAAGCCTAGGGCAGTCACATCTACAGATTAACAGGGGGTTTACCATAGGTAATGAACATGCCTGGTGAACAGGCAAATCCGTTATTAAATCTGACGTTTAGTTGAATTTCGTACGATACTAACTGTAAAAAACGACGTGCTATTTGGAACTAAAATGTACCAGTTATCGGTTGGTCCCACCGCATTAAATTAACAATTGTTGAAGGGGCAATGAAAATTATCCGTGGTTTACATCTAGTTCAGTTTAGTTTCAGTTTCAGTTTCTTTATTTCCTCCATTAGATGTATATTACACACTCGGATTCGTCATTTTTTTTTTCCTTTTTTTCCTGTCGGTTCGATTACTTCTGGCGAAGAAGAGCCGACAAGAAACTTCGTCAGGTTGGTCATTGTATTATTATTTTTTCCAGTGATACTTACAAACTAGTTTACAGTGATTGATTGATTACTACTGCTCACAAAGAACATTACTATAAGAACATTATATACATTGGTGAGGAGCAAACTCTTGACTACTATAATGACATCTTATTCTAAATTAATACGAATTATGATCTAAATTATTCAGGTGTAAAAAGCCATCGTCATTTTTGATACAAGGTAATATCAAATTAAATATAAGTTAGTAAATAAACAAATTCATACTACAATGTAGTACCCATGTCAGAGAAAATAATAATAGAAAATAATAGTAAAAAAAAATAAAAAAAACACAATACTGAATTGTATCGATTGTCAAGTTGTTAGCTTAAAAAAAAAAAAAAATTGGTAGTACCGTGTTAGGTACCCGGTCAAGCATGTAGTCATGAGCTTTAATTTAAACAAGTTTTCTATCTAATAAGGCTTCCTGGATAGTGTAGTAGCTTTTTTTTATTAATACTGATTTCAATTTGCTCTTAAAACATTTATCTCCTAATTTCCTAATCTCCTCTGGAATTTTGTTGTATAACCTAATACTATTGCTTTAACTATTGCTTTAACCTAATAAAACTTTTTGAAAATTTTGATGACCTATGCTTAACATTTTGTAAATCAGTTTTATGTCTGGTATCGTAGTCAATGTAGCTTTGTTGGCCTCGGTAGCCCAGTGGCGCGACACCTTGCGGTTCGATAAGCTTGGTGAAGCAACTCTGAGCGCGGTTGGATTCTAGATGGGTGACCGTTTTCATCCATTGAGGCGGGACTTTGTTCTGATTCCACGTCAAACTGTAGTTCTCCTTCCTTACTTAATAGGCGCTAGGACTAGCCAACTACTCGCGCCATACAAATGCACTTTTTAACAAATCTAATAATATGTAGTGAAATGCTTCAGCAAATCCAAATAGAACTCCAGACTGATAATGGATTGTTAATATTTTTTTATTCCATCATTTATTTAAATAAAAATAAAAATAAAAAAGTTGATTTTTCTCATTAGAAATCTGAAAGTAATTCGATTTCTAGATATAAGCAAAAACAGCATATATGCATGAACAAAAAATTCCATTTGCTTTTAGATTTCTACATTTAGTCAAAAAAGTTCGGAAATGGACACCGATTCCGCAATGTATTTTGTATAGAAAAAGGAAACATGCATTAACGAAAATAGGTTGATTCCTAGACAAGGAATCATATATTGTAAGAATGACACTTATAATCGTCAGACTTAGTTAGTTAACTTCGGGTGCCTCGTCTAACTTTGCGATTTGGCTAGTACCAGGGCCTTAATGCCACCCGTGCTGATTCCATTGCATTGAATGCACCTTATTCGAAGCGGCAATGAAAATTCTCCATGTTTTCCATCCAGTTCAATGTAGCCAAACAATATAAGGAAGGTCCTGGCATGGCACTTAGTTCCCATGTGGCCTGTTAGGCTTAATACCATGTCAGTTGGTGTGGTATTAGTAATCAATGTCCAGTGACATAAAAAAACTAAACATTTATTTTATATTTACCTGCCACGGTCGCCGAAAGGAGAAGGAAAGTCTTCATGGTTGCCGAATTTTCCGACGACTCTAACAAACTCCGGGAGGTGCATCCTTTTAAATGTTTTCCTAATCAGTTGATTGTATCACAAAAACGAATTAATCAAAATTAGAAAATATAATCTCCCACGAAGAGCTGCTTATCTGTCTTGTTATTATTTTTATGCAGTGTTACGTGCGCTTAGGCAGTGGTACTCAACCCGCGGCTCATGACTTTTCATGCGGCCCTTTAAAAAATCACACAATCCTAATTCAGTTTAAGTTATAATATTTTTGGTTAATAATAACAAAATCAATACAATTAAAATTATAACACTGTAAATACAAATAATCTTCCGTAGGAATAATGGCCACTGGATGAAACAATGGACTGGATGGATGCAGCGTTTTGTTTTAGTCCATTTCAACGTTGGGCGCCAGACTGTCACGAAACGACTTCTTGTTTCTCAGGGATTTTTTTTAATTGACAAGATCAAGCTGTGTCTATCTCGCAGAGTGTAGAAATGTAGAAATTGCCAATGTGTTCCCATCAGGGTCCAAGTCCAACATATATGATGGAATAGTGGATGATTTGATGGCGTTATACGAGGAACAGACTTCTATGAAGCGATAAAAAGTCTATTTGACGACATTCCATCTCCACTGATAAACTTATATCCGTGTGAACTGACGAATGTCTATCCATGATTGGCGCAACAGATTGATCGATTTCAAGAATAAAAAAATAATAATTCGCCAAATCTACTTGAAATACTTTGCCTAATCTACCAGAAAATTTTGGCATGCCAGATTTTGAAACCGAGGAAGTAGTTAAACCGGTTATCAAAATAATCAGCGTACGCAAGATTTAATATCAAACATTTCACAAATTGTGCTTAGACCATTGTGCTATGACACAAATCAGGCCATACCTGCTTTGGAATAGTGTGGGTGTATTAATTCCGCTAAATGCGATTCGGCGGTGTAAATAAAATTACATTCGGCGGAATAAAATTCGTAAAGAAGTTTTTACGAATTTTAATTTATATTTTTTAGTTATAGATATTTATTAAGACCTATTAACTTACTATAGAGATGTATAAAATATTTATAAAATGAAAAACCGGCCAAAAGCGAGTCGCACTCGCACACGAAGGTTTTCGTGCCATCGTACAAGATATAAAAAAATCACGTTTTCTGTGGCCCCGTTTATTTTATAATTTTACCTATTTGTTGTTATAGCGGCAAAATAAATACACATTCTATGAAAATTTCAGCTGCCTAACTATTACGGTTCATGAGATCAGCCCTGTGACAGACGGATGAACGGATGGACGGATGGGTTCCGTTGACACCATTTGTGTACGGAACCCTAAAATACTATCCTTAATTGGTAGATATTTACTTGCATACTGATTAATATAAGGTTACTCGCAATTTAATAACGACAAAATCAATAGTCACTCAATCCTTACACAACAGTGAATGTTTCACTGTTGGCCCTCAACGTGTAAAGGTTGAGTACCGCTGGCCTAGGGTGTAATCAAAGGTCTAAAGGTGCGCAATTGAAAATTTGCAAACAATTAATTTGTGATAAATTGATTTCGTTTCTGATAACTTGAGTTTGAGGAATGGAAAAGAAATAATAACACAAGTGTTTTGTTTGTTTGGGTAAGGTTATATCTGCAACTCTTAAGATTTTTAAGAAACATTTTATTCCCTTGGGCACCCAATATACAACTCCGAAGCGCCCAAGTGCTAAATATCTAGTCTAAGGGAAGTCGTCTGCTGCGTACGAACGTGGCGGATGCCTCCTTGACAACGGGCTGAATGATTAGCTCGAAACGTCGGAGAATGTCTCTTCCCGCCGCGTGAAAAGCCGTAACATTTTTTCAAACATATAAATTAATTATTACAAATCGAAGCAAGTTCAGTAATACCTATCTTAAAATTTAACTTTAGGATTTTTCAGTATTATTTTCTTAAGGATCCAAAAGGACTTAAATAGGATATTAAGTATGTTTCAGTAACAATGTGTTAGTTGTGACGTGTTGGTGCTCAATCACTGTGACTTATTATTTGAGTTGAGTGGCTCGTATCCTAGTGGCGCGGGGATTGGACTAGCGTACCAGAGGCATGGGTTCAATTCCGACATGCACCACTGTCTTTCTCTTTCCGAGTTCGATAAGTGCATTTCGTCACGAATGCGAGCTGCTCCATGGTTCGGAATCCATGTAAAACTGTAGGTCCCCTTCCCCTACTAGGTGGTATGGTTTAAGCCAGCCCAGGTTGGTACCATCGCATTGGATAAAAAGATGGTCGAAGCGGCAATGAAAAATTGTCCGTGTTTTCCATCAAGTTCAATGTAGCCGTGCTCATAAAGGCATAGTCCTGGCATGGTACCTAATTCCTTCGGGAATGTGGTATATTGGGCTAATATCATAACGGCAGTTGTGTGGTATTAGCCATCCATGTCAGTTCACATAAAAAAAAGATTTCATAATTATTTAAAGTTTCCTATTGGTTAGAGCCTAATGTCGTTTAATGTCTGATATTTTTTTTTCTTGAAGGGTCCGAAGTTGTCCATGTTTTCCATCCAGTTCAATGTAGCCGAGCAATATAAGGCGCAGGTCATAACATGGCACCTAGTTCCATGTCAGTCAGTCGTGTCGTCAGTTTGGTAGCCATCCATGTCCAGTTACATTAAAAAAACACTAGGTTTCTGCATGAATACTGCCCATTAGATGGAACTAACACTTGTACAATTATATTAAGTCTACTCTAAGAATGTATGTATAAGTTTCATCTAATAAAAAGTTTATTATTATTATTATTATTAATTAGTTTATGATAAGAAAAAAAACCATAACTTATTCCTTTTTCTACAAAATATATTTACGTATTAATGTTTTGGTTGAAAAATAATAAAAATGAGTTAAAGATATATTTTGTTCGCACCGACTTCAAAAAAGGAGGAGGTTATCAATTCGTCGGAATCTTTTTTTTTTTTTTTTTTTTTATGTATGTTCACCGATTACTCGAAGACCCGTGGACCGATTTGGAAAATTCTTTTTTTGTTCGAAAGGGTATACTTTCTAGTTGGTCCCATTTTTTTTTTATCAAAATCGGTTCAGTAGTTTGGTACTTAACTATAACAAACATCGAATTTCTTAACCCCGCGAACCCAGAAATGTGAGTTTTTAGTTACAGTAGCTTTCTTTTCGGGTGACATTGCTCAGTATGAGAGTTTTTTTTTTACTTCAACTGTTGGGGGTATTCAAGGGGGGTAAAAGAGGGCAAATTGTACACATTTCTATCTCTAGAGCCGCTGAACCCAGAAATGTCAGAGTATGTTTTGTTTTAGATGGGAATGCTTAAGAAGAAAATATTTTTGGAAATTATACTATTAGGGGGGTAAAACAGGTCAAAATGAACACATTTAGGCGAAAACCACTCATGTTGAGATCTCTGAAACCAATTATCCTCGAAACTTAAAATTTTCAGTGACTTCTTGTTAAGACGAAAAGGCTCGCTCACAACGGATTTCAAAAAATTCAACTGTTCAGGGGGGATAAACGAGGCCGATATGTACACATTTTCATACAACTTAAACTTACGCAAGAAACAGACTATCCGGAACAATGGAAGGATGAGAAATTCAGAAGCTCAGCGGTTCCGGTCATTCGTTGTTTTGTCTTTTTAGGGTTCCGTTCCCAAAGGGCACCAACTTCCGCTGTCCGTCCGTCCATCCGTCTGTCACAGCACTCTATCTCACGTGATCTCATCGTATCAATTATCGTACGTATCAACCGTGAACTCATGAATCCAGATAGTTAGCGGTCTACCTTTCGTCAGAAATGAGATTTCTCAATGGTTGTATTTCTGCTAATGCTCGTTCATTGTATTGTATTGTATATGTATGTATATCTTCTTTCCACTTTGTATGTGAAGTTGAGCAGGAGGGCTCGCGCACCTTGACTTAAAAGTTACGCCACCACTAAAAAGCAAAAAATAAAATATTTTTAAATAAAAAAAGGACCGCCTTCAAAAAAACCGGAACTAAAAAGCAAAAAATAATTGGTTACTTTTAACTTATGTACGAAAAGCTATTTTAATTCTAACTAATTATGTACAATTTCTTAATGTTTAATCATCTTTTGAAGTCGGTGCCTTGGGTAGACGTTCTTCGGGCTGCAAGTAGTTAGATTAATATTACCTATGGCTAAGAAAGAAATATAAGTAGGTAGCTACTTACATTTACCTACTTGAACAAAACACAAAATTAAATAAACAAACTGGTCGGAAAAACGTATGTAAGTAGGTATTTAGGCAAGTACTTTGTAATTTAAATATGCCTTATACTTAAACTAAATACCTAATACAATAAAAACAAAATATTTACAAGAAAACCCTACGAACAAACCAATATAAAAACAACCACTTATATGATAAATATTTAGGTAGGTGTAGCTTGTACTTTTTATTCTACCTAAATACCTACATAACACAAAACAAAAAAAAATACAAACTTAAAAAGAACAGAAAACAATAGGTAGCGACTTTGAGGTGTCTGCTCTCAACTACGTGTCAAAACGAGTGTGCGGTTAGTACATATCTCACCAATTTCGGCAGAAATCGTCTCGTTCAGACAACGATGTCGCAGGGAAGTACCAATCAACACAGAGCAGCGAATTAACGTCCTCCTTCACCAGTCCAGCCTTTATAAACCCGAAAGTACTAATAATAATCGTTGAAACCCAATTTCAGTACGCTGCGCTGTATCCATATCAGCTTGCACGTAAACCAACGCTAAGGGTATCTCCAGTTAGACAAACGGTCGCTTAAAATGCTCTGTGGACCAATCATTGCTGACTCAGGTTGTTTACGCTCTCGTAGACTTCGGGTGTGTTCGGCTGAAATAGTGTCTGTTTGGTCAGCAGCGTGCGAAGCGAACTCTACCCAAGGCACCGACTTCAAAAGATGATTAAACATTAAGAAATTGTACATAATTAGTTAGAATTAAAATAGCTTTTCGTACATAAGTTAAAAGTAACCAATTATTTTTTGCTTTTTAGTTCCGGTTTTTTTGAAGGCGGTCCTTTTTTTATTTAAAAATATTTTAACCGACATGAATCGTTTTATGTTGTTATCGTTTCATAATGAAGCAGAAAGGTGTAGGAACTACATAATTATACGATGAAACTCCATCTACTGTTGGCTCGCCTATGTCTCGAAGATTACTTTTATCTGGGGTGGCATTGTTGTTGGTTTTTTCACGGCCTCAAAAAGGCCTTCGACAATGCTCATGAACTTTCGGACGTTTACAGGGGCTGCGAAAATCTATTTCTTGTTGCCAACGTTGCCAACTCCTCTGAGCTGCGTAACACCTTCCCTTAAAATTAAAATTAAAATACTTTATTGGCAACAAAGACAACGATTAAGTACAATTTTTTTTTTTATAAAATAGTATGACATTGATTAATGCTAATGAGGTAGTTGTAAACCAATAGGTGCTCATTATACTCAGCATAATTCCTAAGCGGCCAGTACGTACTACTTGAGTTGGGCCTAAACGTTCAACATTCAAGGCGATAACCATGCCGGCCGACCAGACACTTTTTTTTTTTTTTTTTTTAGCATGAGTGACCCTTGCGAGCCGTGCACATTTTATAACATAAATTAACAATCATAAAGTCAATAATAAAATTAATTATAAAATAAATACATTATTAAAATTCACAATAAATTTTCAATACATAATTTTTTCACTAAATGTCCATATTAAAATTATTCTAAATTAAAATTAAAATTATTATAAAATTCTTCTATATTATAAAACGGGAAAAATAACAAATATTCTTTCAAATTACTTTTAAAATTGGTTATTGTAAAACATTGTTTAATAGAAATGGGCAAATGATTGTAAATTTTTACTCCAGTATAAATCGATGAATTCTTAAACAATAAACATTTTGGGCCTTTCGGTCGAAAGCTGTCGTTATTTCTTAAGTTATACATCTGCAATTCCTTTACCTTATCTGAGTGTTCGTGTTTCTCATAAACTCCAATGCATATTATGTATATGTATAAGGATATTACAGTCATGATTTTTAATTTTACGAAAAGGGGTCGGCAACTTTCATCATAATTAGCTCCACAAATAATTCGTGTAACTTTCTTTTGAAGGATAAGAATACTTTTTTTTACATTACAATTGTTTCCCCACACATCTATTCCGTACCTCAAAATAGATTCTATATAGCTAAAATAAATTATTCTTAAAGTTGATACGTCCAACAATGTGTGAAGGACCCCAATCAATCGTACATTGGAGGAAATGCCTCGGCAGGGTGCCCAATTTCATAGTTTACCTTCCCTTTACATAAAAGTGAATGGATGCATTCCCTGCCGGTTCCGCGTTGACCGATGGTAGAAAGGGAACGGAGGGACAGCGTAATGCCGCTCTACTAGCCCCTTGGTCCGAATTGGGTTGACAGTGCTCACAAAAATATTCATGCAAACACCTGGTCTGAATTAGTATTCACGAATACTGCAATATTTGCGATATCAAATCGGACTGATTGTGAGCGTGCTAACGGTGCTCACAAAATAACCTCCAACTATTGTTTAAAGTTTATTCAACAAAAAAGAGTATTTCATGTTCAACAATGAACAATTTGCAAGCGGATAACTATTTACTAACATTATGAGACAATTAGAGTAATGATGAAGGTGATTTTGAAATGTTGATAGACATAGAATTTGGCAAACAGGAGAAATAGTAGTAGAATGACAATGGAGAGAGTGCGCATTTCTGCAGTATTGCACACGGTTGTAGTTACTGCAGCTAAAGAGCGAGCGAAAGCGTGACGCGTTTTATTTTATATTATTCCAGTATCAAAATCAAATTTGCCGCGCGATCTATGGCTACCGCTGACAGCGCTCACGGTTTTGCCCTGAGCACCGTAAGCACTTAAGGTCGGCCCGTAAGCACCTGAAAATTTCGCCTCCCATACAAACGTAGTTAACTAATAATTTGAAAACCACTGTTCCAACTTACTTGATATTTGGTATCTAATATTAGGCTACAAATATCTGTGTCTGCATGCCTTTGTTTTTTCGGTAAATGTATTGTAGGTCAAACCACAGAGAAAACAAAATGCGTATGAAGATTTTCTTTTTGCGTTCATTTCATTCGGTTTGGATTTTTCAAAAAAACAAAAGCATGCAGACACAGATATCGGTTACCTGATATTAGATATTAATTATCAATTTAATTGGAATAGCGGTTTCCAAATGATTAGTAAACTACTTTTGTATGGGGAGCATAGCTTACGGGCCGTTCTTAAACGATGACTTCATCGTGACGTCATACCTCACAATCTTGCATTTGTGAGCACTGTAAGCGCGTTTTGGACCAGCCGTATTCACGCTGTCAGCGTTTAAGGTCGGCCCGTAAGCACCTGAAAATTTCGCCTCCCATACAAACGTAGTTTACTAATCATTTGAAAACCAATATTCCAACTTACTTGATATTTGGTATCTAATATTAGGCTACAAATATCTGTGTCTGCATGCTTTTGTTTTTTCGGTAAATGTATTCTGGGTCAAACCATAGAGAAAACAAAATTCGTATGAAGATTTTATTTTTGCTTTCATTTCATTCGGTTTGAATTTTTCAAAAAAACAAAAGCATGCAGACACAGATATTTGTTACCTGATATTAGATATTAAATATAAATTTAATTGGAATAGTGGTTTCCAAATTATTAGTAAACTACGTTTGTATGGGGAGCATAGCTTACGGGCCGTTCTTAAGCGCAATTCGGAACATAGCCTAGGTATTATCCATTGCAGATACCATAGAACACGTCAACACAGAGAGAGAGACCCTACATCGCTTGGAGTTGAAGGGTCTCCAAATCCTTGGAGTCGTCGTCGTGATACATGCCATGACGCAGTATCAACGCCATCTGATACTTAGCTTAGCCATCCCACAAATGCCAACGATACTCCAGGCGAGACCTTATCTGCGCCTTGTAGAGGAGCAGTTTTTGTTCATGTGTGAAATACTGACGCACCTAATTTACTAATTTAATAACTTATATTTGATTTGATACTACCTTATATCAAAATTTACGATGCCTTTTTATACCTGAATAATTTAGATCATAATTCCTATTAATTTAGATTAAGATGTCAATATCGTAGTCAAGAGTTTGCTCTTCACCAATGTAAGTAATGTTCTTATTATAATGTTCTTTGTGAGCAGTAGTAATCAATCAATCACTGTAAACTAGTTTTTAAGTATCAATGAAAAAAAAATACAATGACCAACCTGGCGAAGTTTCTTGTCGGCTCTTTTTCGCCAGAAGTAATCGCAAATCAGAGTGTGTAATATACATCTAATGCAGGAAATAAAGAAACTAAAACTGAAACTGCACCCTGTTGAGTAGAGTCGAGATAGGCTTTATCTTCGATATTGAGTTTTCGCTTTCGCAAATAGCGAAATCACTTATTGCAAGTGCAGAATCAGAAAACCGAGGATGAAAATTTAACAACCATGAGACCTAAGTTCCCTTCTACTAAATCAATAATTGTTTCGAAACACACAATTTCAAATATTTCAAGGTATTCTGTTTCTTCTAATTCTCCTAGTGTTTTTTCGATTTCATCAGACATGTCAATCTTTCGCTCAGGAATTCATTGTACAGTTAATTACATGCATATTTCTTTTGGTTCAAATAAAAACAGTCTGATGCTCGTACTTTATTTATTTAAATTTTCTTTTCGATAAGTCCACAATTTTAAGTGCTCAAAAATTTATATAATCCAAATTTCTGGTAAGTAAATCAAAACTGCATCGATGTAATCTATCAATTTAGAAGGGATGGCTGCGGCCGGTGTCTAGTCGGTACATGCCGCGTGTGCTGGAAATAGAAAAAAAACATAATTAACATATTTAATCATAAAGATTTCGGCCCTCTGATTATTTGCAACGTTTATCTAAATGGCGTTGTTTTTACTAATTAAGTAACTTGGCACTTCCAATTAGAGAAATAATTTAAATTATTATTGTTATATGGGGCGATTACAAATAATTAATTTGGCTATTTCAGTGACGAATGAGCTTACATGGCTAGCCCCTAGGGAAAACAGTAATTGAGTGGTATTAGCCATACAGGTCAGGTTGCAAAAAAAATTAGACTTCTGGCCAACAGTTTTCGCAACCTACTGGCGTCGAATCTGGTCTCTCACACTGCCTTCGCACGCTAGCTGAAAGTGCAAAATCAAATACAATCGAAATATATTTAATTCCTCACATTGACTTGTTCAGCGTATGAGTGCCCATCTGGCCTGTCGTTCCTCTGCACGTGTTTAAACTGATCTGCGTGCTGGTTGTGCACATTTGCCCGACAAGATGCCCCCTTTCGACGGTGGCTGCGAATAGCTCGTAGGCTCTGTAGTGGTTGCAGGTGCTGAGCAGACATCCCGGCTGGCTGTTGCCACCGTTGGGGAAGAAGTCCACGTCGCAGAGAGCGCTGCCGATCCCGAGACCGGTGAGGCCGCCGTCGGTGTGGATGGCTTCGGTGTAGACGCCGTCGCTTGATGTGAGGGTGTTCCTGTTCAAGGTGCCCCAGCCAGGGCCGGCAGGGTCCAAGCCTGAAATAAACATGTTCGATTGTCAAGGCGAAGTGATACGGATGCGTAAGTTGACCGTCGTGTGTCATAAAATCGCGTGTGATAAAATAACCATTAATCCGATTGATCCCTAAGTATTCATAGCGTGATCATCAATGGCATTGAGATTAGAGTAGAATAAATGCACTTATCCAACTCAGAAAGAGAAAGACAGTGGTGCATGAACGGGGCTATTGGGATATAGAACCAATGACCTCTGGCATGCAAGGCAAGCCGTTACGTCCTTGAGCAATGTTCTCTCTGTACATACGGTCTGCTGTTCTCGAATACTTGATTACTCGTTTTGATCTAATGTTATGACAGAACTGACCAGTGACACGAGCGATGCGACCTCCGCACTCGCGGCCAGCGTTGCCGACAACGTGAGCTCCCAAGCTGAACCCGACCAGGTGCATGTTGGACCACTGGACGCCCAGGCTATTGAGGAAGATCATGAACTGTCCCAAGTGGCGGCCGACGTCGGGCACTCCGGCCGTGGCGGTGACGTAGTCGCGTCTCGCGAGCCGGCTCCAGTCCAAGCTGATCACATTCCAATTGTGCGCGTACATTGCTGTCAACATAAACACATCAGTCACGAAATTAATCAAGAGTACAAGAAACATGTATATTGCTGCTCCCATTGTCTTTAAAGCAGCTTGCTAGTTATCAAGCGAATCTAGAGCTAAAGCTTTAAATATAATGCTAATTAGACGAAATTTGGCTGTTTACAGCGTGGCCAATACCCATAAGATATCGAAACCTAAAAGCAGTGGCAAAGTTAAGTCAACTGTCATCAACTCATTTAGATCTTCCATCAAATTCTCATCGACGTGGTTGTCGACAAAAACAAAGACGTTTGCTAGTTGTCAAGCTAATCAATTATTTGGTAGGATTACTTCAATAATCCTGTTTTTACACAAGTTTTTTTATTAATTGACTTTTCGTAAAAAGTAGTAGGTGAATTTTAAAATAAAGCTTTGTAAAATTTGGTTTTGTTAGTCATAAAAACAACAAGTTTGAACTAACAATACATAAATGAAAGCCCTAAACGTAATTAAGAAATTTGGGTGGAATTCATTACAAATACAACTACAATATGCTTTAGCGAAACTTGTTTTTTATTACCGTTCCCACATAGGAATTAGGATCTGTGATATCAGATAATTGCCACCCAAGGTATACTTTTTCTCAAAATTATCCAAGCTCAAGCAATTAGGGATTTTTTTCTATCTATTGCATGCGAGCAACGGACAAGATTACGATTCATAAAATTGTAAAGGGCAGTGACAAAATTATAATATGAAATATAATAGAACAGTGACCCAATACGGTCATTTAGATCTACTATCAATTTGAATTGTAGACCAATCAATATTGTTGCTTGTAGGAGTTGTGTAGAGATATCTAATTTGTATCTTTATATTGCTAGATCAACTAAATATTTTGGGAATTGTATTTATTTGTATTGCATTATTTATTAATGATTGAACTTTCTTTTGGGATTTGTTCTGTTGAAATTACTTACTATAGTAAATAAATAAAATTTACTTTAAAACGAGTGTAAAATACGGATTGGATTACCTCGTCTAACGTCGGGGTTCATATCAGACGAGCGGCTGCCAGTCCAACCGTGGACGAGCACGATGACAGGACGACTGAAGTCGAAGTTTGAGTTTCGTACAGAGTTAGCGTTGTTGATGACCAATTGCTCGGATCTCTCTATCAACAGGTTTCTGAAAATATAGAAATTTTAAGCTCATTCAAATGTTTGAATCCATCATTCTGAAAGGCGACACAAGTAAGTATAGTAAAAACTGGTCAGAAACCAGCAAATAAATAAATAGCAAGGATTGCGCCTACCAATTCAATAACCTGTTTTCCTATCCAAAGTTGAAAATTCCCCTACAGTCCTGGATCTGTCGCAAGCAAGGTTAACTGATATCGGAGGTAGCTAGTTTTTTTATTTCAAACGAAAACAAAAACAATTTGGGGAGTTTCATTTTAAGCAGGTCAATCAAAATAGGACTGTCACAAAGTCATCCCTGGAGAAAGGACACATAATATAAAGAAGGAAGTCTGTTAAAAATTACTTCTTTTATTCGGACTGCAGAATGATTCTTTGTTAGGGTATAGAGCGAGAATTGAAAAACGCACTGCCCGCAAAAGTTTTGTTGTTGTTTTGATTCCAGATTTGAACTGTAGTTACAAAGTAGTGCTTTTTATTTAATTAATGTGTCTTTGCTTCGCGGTTGATACTGCATACACATAATTTTAGTTAAAAACCGGCCAAGGGCGAGTCGGACTCGCCCACGAAGGGTTCCGTACCATCGTAAAAGAATTAATACAAAAAAATCACGTTAATCAAATCATTTTAACATGTTTTTAATCTTACCTATTTGTTGTTGTAGCGGCATAATAAATAAACACTCTGTGAAAAATTCAGCTGTCTATCTGTTACGGTTACTGCGATACAGCCCTGTGACAGACGGACGGACGGACGGGCGGACAGCGGAGGCTTAGTAATAGGGTTCCGTTTGCACCCTTTGGGTACGGAACCCTAAAAATTATTTTTAAAAAGTATATTTTACTAAACGTAGGCGTCGGATGCCAAATGGGCTTAAGTGAGGGTGGCTACAATGGTGCATGTTAAACGTGTTGTCAATATGCACAGCACAGTTAACATTAGTTAGTTCATTAGGTATTTCAGCTTTACATCCATAAAATATTTTCAATCTGGTTTTGGTCAGCATAAATAACTAATGAATAATTGTGATACCTATGCCAATAAAGTCAGGTGGACAAATTCAAATCCACTTATTATTATTTTATTTATTAAAATAAACTTGTAAACTTGCGAACGGTGACGTAAAGTCACCGTCCGCAAAGTCAATGCACTTATGATTTTCCTGGATAGCGCAAACCTGATTGCGTCGTTGGTTGAAGGAGAAACCCAAATAATCAATCAGCTCGTATCTCTTTTATCAACAATTTGGACATTCGCTCTTATTCCAGCAAACGTTTCAGCCCAGTGCAATTACACAAACATGTAGTATTATCAAATGAGTCCCATCTATCGCACGAAACTAAAATGGCCAGATGCGTAATATGCTTGTTCTCTCCCTTCTTTACTCAATCCCAAATGATCCCAAATCCCCCCTTTATCTTAAAGATCGCATCAAATATCTCTTTTCGTGGTGTACCACTTAGGTCTGCAGATAATCTCCTTCTCCTTATTCCGTCACATTCTTTTTATTCGGGTTATTTTACAGTTCATTCAGCACGATTGTAGAATCAATTGCCTCTTAATATTAGGGAAAGTGCTTCTTTGACTATTTTTAAGGTAAAATTAAAATCTTGGTACTTGACATATCAAAACAATTAAATTAATCAATTATTTTCTGTTTGTATGGTCTTAAGTTATCTAATGTTTTCTAAGTGTGATTATGGTGCTTAGGTTTAAGTAATTTAATGTTTCTTGCTACCTCTATATATTGTCTAATATTAAGATTAGCTATTAGAGCCTTTGGCAATAAGCTCGCCTTTGCAGACTATGTAATAGTTGTAAGCAATAAAAAATATTTTTCATTTTCATTGTATTTTTATTACATGGTTTTGGGTTCTTACCTTGTGTATAAATAGTATCCGTTATTTGCGCCATTCCTCGCCTCCTCCAGGGCGACCTCATCGACCGGAGCCTCCAAGTCTACCAGGTGCATGTTTCCTTCTACATCGGGAAACTCTATGAACCTACGGTAGGGCTTGTCTCTCCCTATACCGGTGTCCTCCGGGATGGCGCTTGCCAGGCATACTGGAAAAGAAAGCATAGTTTGAGTCTAAAAATATCGTTCAAAAAAAATTGTGAAAATATTTAGAAAAAGTAATGGCGAATGCCACTATAATATTTTTATCATTAATTGGTTACTAAGCATTGTTTTGGCAATAATATTATGTCTTATGCAATAGTGTGGGTGTAATAATTCCGCCAAATGCGATTTGGCGGAATCAAAGGTATTTAGTAGCATAACTGCGTAACTTAAACCATATATTTTTTTTAATGACTGCTACTTATTTTGCAATTTAAAAAAATAAATGGACTAGCTTTATTTGAAACCTATAAAAGTAAATATCGGATGCTCACTGAATGTGTTGAACGTTTTTTTATGAATATTTTTCTAATTTGAAAACTCAAAGCACCAGCGACTTCCAGTTGTATCTTTAAATTATAGCAAGACCCTCAATTCATTTTTTGGATTATCGACATTCGTCGTGGTTATTTTTAATTAAATTTAATGTTATTTTGATCAAACTGAACGCATTCGTCTCTTATCACTCCCTTAAATAAGTACTCGCACATTTAATTGATTTTTCTTAGTATTAGCATGTATTAGATAAGCATTGTTGGTTTTATCTTTGGTTCTCAAGCCTAGGGCAGTCACATCTACAGATTAACAGGGGGGTTACCATAGGTAATGAACATGCCTGGTAAACAGGCAAGTCCGTTATTAAATCTGACGTTTAGTTGAATTTCGTACGATACTAACTGTAAAAAACGACGTGCTATTTGGAACTAAAATGTACCAGTTATCGGTTGGTCCCACCGCATTAAATTAACAATTGTTGAAGGGGCAATGAAAATTGTCCGTGGCTTACATCCAGTTCAATGTAGCTTTGTTGGCCTCGGTAGCCCAGTGGCGCGACACCTTGCGGTTCGATAAGCTTGGTGAAGCAACTCTGAGCGCGGTTGGATTCTAGATGGGTGACCGTTTTCATCCATTGAGGCGGGACTTTGTTCTGATTCCACGTCAAACTGTAGGTCTCTTTCCTTACTTAATAGGATTAATCCTACCAGTTAATCCCACCCGTGCTGATTCCATTGCATTGAATGAACCTTATTCGAAGCGGCAATGAAAATTCTCCATGTTTTCCATCCAGTTCAATGTAGCCAAACGATATAAGGACGGTCCTGGCATGGCACTTAGTTCCCATGTGGCGTGTTAGGCTTTATTCCATGTCAGTTAGTGTGGTATTAGTAATCAATGTCCAGTGACATAAAAAAAAACAAAAAAATGATTTTATTTACCTGCGACGGTCGCCGAAAGGAGAAGGAAAGTCTTCATGGTTGCCGAATTTTCCGACGACTCTGACACACTCCAGGAGGTGCATCCTTTTAAATGTTTTCCTAATCAGTTGATTGTATCACAAAAAATAATTAATCAAAATTAGAATAATATAATCTCCCACGCAGAGCTGCTTATCTGACTTGTTATTATTTTTATGCAGTGTTACGTGCGTTTAGGCAGTGGTACTCAACCCGCGGCTCACGACTTTTTATGCGGCCCTGTAAAAAATCACTCTAGCCCAATTTAGTTTAAGTTATAAAATGTCTGGTCAATAACAACAAAATCAATACAATTAAAACTATAACACTATAAATACAAATAATCTTCCGCAGGAACAATGGCCACTGGATGGAACAATGGACAGGATGGATTAGTCCATTTCAACGTTGGGCGCCAGACTGTCACGAAACGACTTCGTGTTTCTCAGGGATTTTTTTTTAATTGACAAGATCAAGCTGTGTCTATCTCGCAGAGTGTAGAAATGTTGATATTGCCACGATGTCCCCATCAAGGGACCAAATCGAAAACTCCAGCCATGTCATGCCATGTCCGCCATGTCATGCTACGCCAACTTCAACTCACGCGCCCACGCTGCATGCAAACTTTCGCGTTCGCTCCGTTCGATCCGCATACTATAGAATACTTACAGTATTCCATCATGCAACACGTTATGTGATGGAATAGTACAATATTTTTTGCCGTTACACGAGGAACAGAATTCTATGAAGCGATAAAAAGTTTATTTGACGACATTCCATCTCCTCTGATAAACTTATATCCGTGTGAACTGACGAATGTCTATCCATGATTGGTTCAACAGATTGATCGATTTCAAGAATAAAAAAATAATAATTCGTCAAATCTACTTGGAATCCTTTGCCTAATCTACCAGAAAATTTTGGCATGCCAGATTTTGAAACCGAGGAAGTAGTTATTACGGTTATCAATATAATCAACGTACGCAAGATTTAATATAAAACATTTCACAAATTGTGCTTAGACTGCCTTACCTTCAGGCCATACCTGCTTTGGAATAGTGTGGGTGTATTAATTCCACTAAATGCGATTTGGCGGTGTAAATAAAATTACATTCGGCGGAATAAAATTCTTAAAGACGTTTTTACGATTTTTTTATTTATATTTTTGAATTATAGATATTTATTAAGACGTATGAACGTACTATAAAGATGTATAAAATATTTATAAAATGAATAACCGGCCAAGAGCGAGTCGCACTCGCACACGAAGGTTTTCGTGCCATCGTACAAGATATAAAAAAATCACGTTTTCTAGGTGCCCCGTTAATTTTTTAATTTTACCTATTTGTTGTTATAGTGGCAAAATAAATACACACTCTATGAATATTTCAGCTGACTAACTATTACGGTTCATGAGATCAGCCCTGTGACAGACGGATGAACGAACGGACGGACGGGTTCCGTTGGCACCATTTGGGTACGGAACCCTAAAAATACTATCCTTAATTAGTAGATATATACTTGCATACTGATTTATATAATGTTACTCACAATTTAATAACGACAAAATCAATAATCACTAAATCCCTTCAAGAAAGTGAATGATTCACTGTTGGCCCTCAACGTGTAAAGGTTGAGTACCGCTGGCTTAGGGTGTAATCAAAGGTCCAAAGGTGCGCAATTGAAAATTTGCAAACAATTAATTTGTGATAAATTTGATTTCGTTTCTGATAACTTGAGTTTGAGAGAAATAATAACACAAGTGTTTTGTTTGTTTGGGTAAGGTTATATCTGCAAGTCTTATGGTTTTTTTATGAAATGTTCATTCCCTTGGGTGCCATATCCAACTCCGAAGCGCCCAAGCGCTAAATATCTAGTCTCAGGGAAATCGTCTGCTGCGTACGAACGTGGCGGATGCCTCCTTGACAACGGGCCGAATGATTAGCTCGAAACGTCGGAGAATGTCTCTTCCCGCCGCGTGGAAAGCCGTAACATTTTTTCAAACATATAAATTAATTATTACAAATCGAAGCAAGTTCGGTAATACCTATCTTAAAATTTAACTTTAGGATTTTTCAGTATTCTTTTCTTAAGGATCCAAAAGGACTAAAATGGGATTTTAAGGATGTTTCAGTAACAATGTGTTAGTTATGACGTGTTGGTGCATTTTTTTATTTCCTTTCAGAATCCTTCCGCACGAGTTTACATCACATTTTTTTTATTCAACCTGCAACTCCAGACATACTTCGCGCGACTTGAATATGTTCATATAATTCAGCATTTCTATAAGTGACGTAGAAGGCACTCATACTCAATCACTGTGACTTATTATTTGATTTGAGTGGCTCGTAGCCTAGCGACGCGGGGACTGGACTAGCGTACCAGAGGCATGGGTTCAATTCCGACGTGCACCACTGTCTTTCTCTTTCCGAGTTCGATAATTGCATTTCGTCACGAATGCGAGCTGCTCCATGGTTCGGAATCCATGTAAAACTGTAGGTCCCCTTCCCCTACCAGGTGGTAGGGCTTAAGCCCGCCCGGGTTGGTACCATCGCATTGGATGAAAAGATGGTCGAAGCGGCAATGAAACATTGTCCGTGTTTTCCATCTAGTTCAATGTAGCCGTGCTCATAAAGGGACGGTCCTGGCATGGCACCTAATTCCTTCGGGAATGTGGTATATTGGGCTAATATCATTTCTGTAGTTGTGTGGTATTACCCATTCATGTCAGGTCGTATAATAAAAAGATTTCATAATTCTTTAAAGTTTCCTATTGGTTAGAGCCCAATGTCCGTTAATGTCCGATAATTTTTTTTCTTGAAGGGTCCGAAGTTGTCCATGTTTTCCATCCAGTTCAATGTAGCCGAGCAATATAAGGCGCAGGTCCTAACATGGCACCTAGTTCTATGTCAATCAGTCGTGTCGTCAGTTTGGTATTAGCCATCCATGTCCAGTTACATAAAAAAAACACCAGTTTCCTGCATGAATACTGCCCATTAGATGAAACTAACACTTGTACAATTATATTAAGTCTACTCTAAGAATGTATATATAAGTTTTATCTAATAAAAAAGTTTATTATTATTATTATTATTATTAATTAGTTTATGATAAGAAAAAATAAACCATAACTTATTCCTTTTTCTACAAAATATATTGTACGTATTAATGTTTTGGTTGAAAATAATAAAAATGAGTTAAAGATATATTTTTTTCGTACCATTAACACGATTATTGCAATGAACACCTGTAACATCTCATTTTAACCGACATTAATCGTTTTATGTTGTTATCGTTTCATAATGGAGCAGAAAGGTGTAGGAACTACGATCTATATATATATGATACGATGAAACTCCATCCACTGTTGGCTCGCCTATGTCTCGAAGATTACTTTTATCTGGGGTGGCATTGTTGTTGGTTTTTTCACGGCCTCAAAAAGGCCTTCGACAATGCTCATGAACTTTCGGACGTTTACAGGGGCTGCGAAAATCTATTTCTTGTTGCCAACGTTGCCAACTCCTCTGAGCTGCGTAACACCTTCCCTTAAAATTAAAATTAAAATACTTTATTGGCCACAAAGACCACGATTAAGTACAATTTTTTTTTTTATAAAATAGTATGACATTGATTAATGCTAATGAGGTAGTTGTAAGCCAAAAGGTGCTCATTATACTCAGCATAATTCCTAAGCGGCCAGTACCTACTACTTGAGTTGGACCTAAACGTTCAACATTCAAGTCGATAACCATGCCGGCCGACCAGACGCTTCTTCAAACAATGTGTGAAGGACCCCAATCAATCGTACATTGGAGGAAATGCCTCGGCAGGGTGCCCAATTTCATAGTTTACCATCCCTTTACATAAAAGTGAATGGATGCATTCCCTGCCGGTTCCGCGTTGACCGATGGTAGAAAGGGAACGGAGGGACAGCGTAATGCCGCTCTACTAGCCCCCTTGGTCCGAATTGGGTTGACAGTGCTCACAAAAATATTCGTGCAAACACCTGGTCTGAATTAGTATTCACGAATACTGCAATATTTGCGATATCAAATCGGACTGATTGTGAGCGTGCTAACGGTGCTCACAAAATAACCTCCAACTATTGTCTAAAGTTTATTCAACAAAAAAGAGTATTTAATGTTCAACAATGAACAATTTGCAAGCGGATAACTATTTACTAACATTATGAGACAATTAGAGTAATGATGAAGGTGATTTTGAAATGTTGATAGACATAGAATTTGGCAAACAGGAGAAATAGTAGTAGAATGACAATGGAGAGAGTGCGCATTTCTGCAGTATTGCACACGGTTACATAGTGACTGCAGCTAAAGAGCGAGCGAAAGCGTGACGCGTTTTATTTTATATTATTCCAGTATCAAAATCAAATTTGCCGCGCGATCTATGGCTACCGCTGACAGCGCTCACGGTTTTGCCCAGAGTGGGCAGTCTGAGTTCTCACCGAAATTGGCGTTTACGGCAAACCGATCGACTGGCGTTTTCTCCAAACTCCATACAAGTTTTTACTAGATATTCTGTGGTTTTACTTCTTCACGGTGTCAAAGTCAAACGCGGACTTCCGATTTGTATGAAAACGCGGAGTGGACGTAAACGGCAACGTCGACGTATTTACGGCAACGTTGAGTAAGCTGTCAAATCAAGCTCGGACTCGCAAATGTTAGTTCGCTTAACGCCCGCTGCGCGCGCTCATCAATTTCTCCATACATTTGAAAACGCCAGTCGATCGGTTTGCCGTAACGCCAATTTAGGTGACAACTTAGACTACCGGCTCTGAGCACCGTAAGCACTTAAGGTCGGCCCGTAAGCTCCTGAAAATTTCGCCTCCCATACAAACGTAGTTCTTTTTTTTTAAATTTTTTTTTTTTATGAAAAACCGGTATGGGTGGCTGTGCTGAGGACCAAAGGTGCTCAGGAAAGCCAAAAACACCTCGCCTCGCGAAACCACGCTCAGCGAGGCGCCATGCCAGCGGATTTGCGGACTATGGCTGGGCTATCAAGCTTATTCAAATTACGTTTGAAGACTCCCAGGTTATAGGTATGAGGAAAGGCATCCGCCGGTAGACAGTTCCATATCCTGGCGGTGCGGCAGAGAAATGAGTTTGAGAAACGGTTCGTTCTTAAGAGCCTAACGTCAACCACAAAGGGGTGCTCTGATTCTCTGCGGCGGGTGCTCCGGATATAGGTAGGATGGGTAGGAATGAGGGATGCAAGTTCCACAGAGCAACGCCCATGGTAGTACCTGTAGAACAGACTGAGCGACCCCACAAACCTTCTGTGGCTCAGTGACTCCAAGCCAGCGGTGATTAGTGGGTCCCCAACTAGACGGACCGCTCGGCGCTGAATTGAGTCCAAGGACGCCAGCAGGTACTGGGGACTGCCTTCCCATATATGGCTACAGTATTCTATCACCGGCCTTATCTGTGATTTATAAAGAAGAAGTAGTTGTACCGGTGAAAAGAACCTTCTGCAACGGTATAGGATCCCCAGTTTCTGCGATGCAATTTTGGCCTTGGCTTCAATGAAACGCCGAAAACCCACGTCTTTGGAGATGTTGCAGCCCAGTAGGTCCAGGTGATCCGAGACAGGTACGACTTTGCCTTGGAAACTTGCGAGGAGAGGAAAGGGTTCTACCTTGGCAGAGAAAACACAGCATTGGGTCTTGCGAACGTTGAAGGCGACAAGGTTCTCCTGGCCCCAGTTGGCTACTTTCTCGAGAACAGTGTCCACCTTATTTACCACAGAACGTTGCGCCTCGATGGGCTGTGCATCTCTGCTCCTCCAATCCCTGACATACCCCTCATGCTCCGTGCTGTCATCAGCGTAACTGTGTATCATGCCGAGAGACAGTAAATCGTTAATGAAGATCAAAAATAACGTTGGTGACAGCACTGAGCCCTGTGGTACACCAGCCCCAATCGGGAAATCGTCCGAATTCGCACCATCGATGGCAACGTACAGGGAGCGGCCCGACAGAAAGCTGGCGATCCATGAGCAAAGCTTGGGAGGAATGCCGAAGGACGGGAGCTTGCCTAGTAGGCCCCGGTGCCAAAACCTAATGATTTGAAAACCACTGTTCCAACTTACTTGATATTTGGTATCTAATATTAGGCTACAAATATCTGTGTCTGCATGCCTTTGTTTTTTCGGTAAATGTATTCTAGGTCAAACCACAGAGAAAACAAAATGCGTATGAAGATTTTGTTTTTGCATTCATTTCATTCGGTTTGGATTTTTCAAAAAAACAAAAGCATGCAGACACAGATATTGGTTACCTGATATTAGATATTAAATATCAATTTAATTGGAATAGCGGTTTCCAAATGATTAGTAAACTACGTTTGTATGGGGAGCATAGCTTACGGGCCGTTCTTAAACGATGACTTCATCGTGACGTCATACCTCACAATCTTGCATTTGTGAGCACTGTAAGCGCGTTTTGGACGAGCTGTATTCACGCTGTCAGCGTTTAAGCGCAATTCGGACCATAGCCTAGGTATTATCCATTGCAGAGACCATAGAACACGTCAACACAGAGAGAGAGACCCTACATCGCTTGGAGTTGAAGGGTCTCCAAATCCTTGGAGTCGTCGTCGTGATACATGCCATGACGCAGTATCAACTCCAGGAAAACAATCTGATACTTAGCTTAGCCATCCCACAAATGGGAACGATACTCAAGGCAAGACCTTATCTGCGCCTTGTAGAGGAGCAGTTTTTGTTCATGTGTGAAATACTGACGCACCTAATTTCCTAATTTAATAACTTATATTTGATTTGATACTACCTTGTATCAAAATTTACGATGCCTTTTTATACTTGAATAATTTAGATCATAATTCCTATTAATTTAGATTAAGATGTCAATATCGTAGTCAAGAGTTTGCTCTTCACCAATGTAAGTAATGTTCTTATTATAATGTTCTTTGTGAGCAGTAGTAATCAATCAATCACTGTAAACTAGTTTTTAAGTATCAATGAAAAAAAAATACAATGACCAACCTGGCGAAGTTTCTTGTCGGATCTTTTTCGCCAGAAGTAATCGCAAATCAGAGTGTGTAATATACATCTAATGCAGGAAATAAAGAAACTAAAACTGAAACTGCACCCTGTTGAGTAGAGTCGAGATAGGCTTTATCTTCGATATTGAGTTTTCGCTTTCGCAAATAGCGAAATCACTTATTGCAAGTGCAGAATCAGAAAACCGAGGATGAAAATTTAACAACCATGAGACCTAAGTTTCCTTCTACTAAATCAATAATTGTTTCGAAACACACAATTTCAAATATTTCAAGGTATTCTGTTTCTTCTAATTCTCCTAGTGTTTTTTCGATTTCATCAGACATGTCAATCTTTCGCTCAGGAATTCATTGTACAGTTAATTACATGCATATTTCTTTTGGTTCAAATAAAAACAGTCTGATGCTCGTACTTTATTTATTTAAATTTTCTTTTCGATAAGTCCACAATTTTAAGTGCTCAAAAATTTATATAATCCAAATTTCTGGTAAGTAAATCAAAACTGCATCGATGTAATCTATCAATTTAGAAGGGATGGCTGCGGCCGGTGTCTAGTCGGTACATGCCGCGTGTGCTGGAAATAGAAAAAAAAACATAATTAACATATTTAATCATAAAGATTTCGGCCCTCTGATTACTCGCAACGTTTATCTAAATGGCGTTTTTTTTTTTACTAATTAAATAACTTGGCACTTCCAATTATAGAAAAAATTTAAATTATTATTGTAATATGGGGCGATTACAAATAATTAATTTGGCTATTTCAGTGACGAATGAGCTTACATGGCTAGCCCCTAGGGAAAACAGTAGTTAAGTGGTATTAGCCATACAGGTCAGGTTGCAAAAAAAATTAGACTTCTGGCCAACAGTTTTCGCAACCTACTGGGGTCGAATCTGGTCTCTCACACTGCCTTCGCACGCTAGCTCAACGTGCAAAGTCAAAATCGAAATTTATTTAATTCCTCACATTGATTTGTTCAGCGTATGAGTGCCCATCTGGCCTGTCGTTCCTCTGCACGTGTTTAAACTGATCTGCGTGCTGGTTGTGCACATTTGCCCGACAAGATGCCCCCTTTCGACGGTGGCTGCGAATAGCTCGTAGGCTCTGTAGTGGTTGCAGGTGCTGAGCAGACATCCCGGCTGGCTGTTGCCACCGTTGGGGAAGAAGTCCACGTCGCAGAGAGCGCTGCCGATCCCGAGACCGGTGAGGCCGCCGTCGGTGTGGATGGCTTCGGTGTAGACGCCGTCGCTTGATGTGAGGGTGTTCCTGTTCAAGGTGCCCCAGCCAGGGCCGGCAGGGTCCAAGCCTGAAATAAACATGGTCCATTGTCAAGGCGTAGCGATATGTGTGCGGGATTTAACCAATAATACGTCTTGTATATTGTTTTAGATTTAGCCCTAAATATTCATGTTGTGATCATCAATGACATTAAGACCAGAGTAGAACAGAAGGTGTTGTCCCGTCTCTGTCCAACCCATGCAAAGCTTCTAGTACTCAATTCAAAACGTTACTTTTATCTCTGTCCGCATTTGTAACTTTTTTTCTTTGTATATAATTGACATGTTCTTGTAATTGTTGAAACAATGTATTTTCATTCTTTAATTATTTTTTTTCATGCACGATTCATGCATCATCCAGCTTCGTCTGCTGTTCTTACTTATTTTCATCTAATGTTATGACAGAACTGACCAGTGACACGAGCGATGCGGCCTCCGCACTCGCGGCCAGCGTTGCCGACAACGTGAGCTCCCAAGCTGAACCCGACCAGGTGCATGTTGGACCACTGGACGCCCAGGCTATTGAGGAAGATCATGAACTGTCCCAAGTGGCGGCCGACGTCGGGCACTCCGGCCGTGGCGGTGACGTAGTCGCGTCTCGCGAGCCGGCTCCAGTCCAAGCTGATCACGTTCCAATTGTGCGCGTACATTGCTGTCAACATAAATACGTTAATTAGGAGAACTCGAAACATGTTTATGGCTGTTCCCACCGCCTTTATTTAGTATAAGTTTGCTAATTAAGTAAGCTAATTTAAAACTATTTATTAAGATTACTGCGGAAGTTCAATTTTTTGTACAGGTTTTCTTTAAATATAATAAAAAATTGACGAAATTTTGCCGATTACAGTGTGGCTGATCCCCTTAACAACTCGAAAACTAAAAGTAGTGTCAATGTTAAACCAACTGTCATTAAATCACTTAGTTCTTTCATCAAATACTCATATACGCAGTTGTCGACCAAAAACATAGATGAAAGAAAGCAAAAAATAAGTATGCTTAAATTCTAAGGGATAAGGGATGCTTGGTTAATGCCGCCCCGGGAATTTAGCATGGCGCATGATCTGTGGTAATTACATATTTCTAGCTCAAGTATTTGGCGGGATGCTTCACGCTTGTCTTTTGTGCTGTTTGTTTTACTTATTATAATAAATAAATAAACTTAATTATAAAACAATTGTAAACAATCAGATCGGATTACCCCGTCTGACGTCGGGGTTCATATCAGACGAGCGGCTGCCAGTCCAACCGTGGACGAGCACGATGACAGGACGACTGAAGTCGAAGTTTGAGTTTCGTACAGAGTTAGCGTTGTTGATGACCAATTGCTCGGATCTCTCTATCAGCAGGTTTCTGAAAACATTTAAATGTTAAGCTCATTCATATCGTTTATCCACCGTTAATAAACACTACACAAAAAAGTATAGTACAACTGGCCAGGAATCAGCAAGTCAATAAACGCCAAGGATTGCGCCTACCAAATCTTCAACCTGTTCTCCGACCCATTGCTGAGAATTCTCATAGTCCTCGGAGTCGGCAAAAAGGGAAAGTTGGATTTTTCAATTTATTTTGGGTGAGTTTCATTTGAAGTATGCTAATCGCGGAGATGGATCTCCGAGTAGATCTAGCGTGTATCACAAATGTCATTTAGTGAGGGTTGCTACACGAATGAATGTTAAACATGCTGTCAATGTGCACAGCGCAGTTAACATTTGATATAAATTTAGAAAATAGTTTCAATCCGATTTTTGATCAGAATCATCATCAATCATATACTACTTTTTCTTGGTTTTACAGAATCAGCAAAACATATGTTATCTTTACACGCGTCTGTTAGCCGGTATGGGTCACTTTTCTGAGAGAAAAAAGCTGCTCAGAAAAAGCCAAGTTCACCTCGCCTCGCAAAAGCACCATACCAGCGGATTTGCGGACTATCGCAGAGCTATCGAGTTTGTTAAAATTTTCAGTCTCCCAAGTTATAGGTTAGGTTAGGTTAGTTATTAAAACAAACTTGTAAACTTGCGAACTAAGAACGTGAAGTCTCAATAGGCTTCCGGATTAAATGTTTTGGATATTACCAACACAGCTGCGTTGTCGGTTGGAGGAGAAAACCGAAAAATTAAACAGCATCTATCTCTCTTATCTACATTTCCATCTCTCTCATCTACATTTTGATCATTCTCCATTGTTTCAGCCAACGTGTAGACATACTAAAGTAGTGTGACCAAATGGGATTGCATGGTAGATTATTTTGCTTTATTACCTGGTGTATAAATAGTATCCGTTGTCTGCGCCGTTCCTCGCCTCCTCCAGGGCGACCTCATCGACCGGAGCCTCCAAGTCTACCAGGTGCATGTTTCCTTCTACATCGGGAAACTCTATGAACCTACGGTAGGGCTTGTCTCTCCCTATACCGGTGTCCTCTGGGATGGCGCTTGCCAGGCATACTGGAAAAGAGGGCACACAATGAGTCTTCAAACAGAACTGAAAGAGAATATCGTATCTTTATAAAGTAACAGGATTTTTTTTAGATTAAAATTTCGCAAATAGCTCTCGCGGTTAGTGGATGTTTCAAAAATGTTTCTAAAATTCATAACAAATTCGAGTCAGTTAAATGGCAGTAGGAGTAATTGTAAACCGGAAGTACAAGTCGGACTCTCACACGGTACTCGTACGGTTTATTTTTTTTTATTTTTACTATTTGTCGTTATAACGGCAACGGAAATACACACTCTGTTAAATTTTCAGCAGGCAGACGAACGGACGGACGGACGGACAGACGGACGGACAGCGGAGGCTTAGTAATACAGTTCCGTTTGGCACCGTTTAAGTACGGAACCCTGTGCCATTTTCACGTGCCGAGTGTCCCGGTACTGCTGCACATAGACATGGGTCATGTTTGGAATATCACTACAAGATAGAGTGCGAAACGAAGAAATTATAGCCTAATGATAATTTTGCAAATTCATAGAAAATTGCCGCTTCAGAAATCAAGTTTTTTCTTAAAAAGTATGACGTTTTGAACAAAAGTAATTAGTTGGTTTACACATTGGATTTTCAGAATTTTCAAACAACCGTCCATAGGAGAACGAGAGGGGACAAAATGCGTGTGACCAGCAGACACCAGGGCCAAACCATAAGGCGCGATTTTCTTCCTTTTTGAAGTATAAGAGCGTGACACCCAATGGAGGAAAATAAACGTATAAGATAGTAGCATAGTGGCGAGTGGACTTGCCTTTCCCGTCCCATTCATGCATCACTTTATTTCTCTTTCTGAGTTTCTCTTCTTGAGATGTCAAACTGTAGGGCTGAGATAAATAGTCGTAACAGAAACTAAGACTAAGGAAAAGTAGTACTTTGTGACGTCACTTTGACACATTTTGTATGGACGAAATCTCAAAGTAATGCAAATTGACGTCACAAAGTACTACTTTTCACTAGCCATAGTTTCGGTTACGACTATTTATCTCAGCGAGATACCACCCCCTACGATGAGATACCACCCCGCCCGGGTATACCATCGCATTGGATGAAGAGATGGTCGAAGTGGAAATAAAAAAATGTCCGTATTTTCCATCCAATTGCGGCGGATGACATGCTTTGTAAAGCATGTCATCCGCCACGTTCGTACGCAGCAGACGACTCCGATCCGTGGCGGGTGCCTCCTTGACAACGGGCTGAATGATTGGCTCGAAACGTCGGAGAACGTCTCTGCCCGCCGCGTGAAAAGCCGTAACATTTTTCAAACGTGATAGTGATACGCCAAGGCAATGAATAATCAATGCAGATAAGTGGGGAACACTTTGATTAAGCACTAAGATTATGCTTTTGGTTTAGTTTGCACGCATTAGATTCAAACAACAAAAGATTAGCGTCACATATCAATCTAATTAGATACCTAGTAATGGTTTGTTCCGCAAAAGATTAGAGAGAAATGTCAAATGAAAGATAATTTATGTTTTGACATGTAGAGGTTTAAACAGATTTACATACATCACATAATATTATATAAAAGATACCTAGCAGAATTGTCGTGCCTGGAAGACCTAATAGAACGAACCGATACCAAATTGACGAAGTGTTTCGTAAAGGTCAGTCCCTAGCACCCGTGATTGTCGAGCATGTGCGAAAAGATGTACGTATACAGGGTGTCGTTATGGCCAGTACATTAAATTTGTAAAATGATTATTGGGATTGAAACAAAAAAAAAAAAACTTTTTGCTGAATATTCTCTAAATAAAATGTCAGACTTTCCGTACAAAGTAATTCAATAGATTAGTGTAAAAATAATCTAATGTTCCTTAAAAACATGGGAATATTGTATGTACTTGGATATGGATGGCTAATGTCACACCACTGTCATGACATTGGCCTGATACGCCACGTGGGATCTAGGTTCCATGCCATGCATGTTCCTTATGCATGGTTACGACGTCGCGTCAAATTACACTAGGCAAAGGCATTCATTTCAAAAATGTATATCTCGGTAACTACACACTTCAGAGAAAAACAAATTGTAACTTGTTTGTCTCGGAAAAACATGAGGATTACGCTAGCGAAATTAATGTACTGGCCGTTACGACAACCTATATAGTGAAAGGAAAAAAATTCAAATCATGAGAAACATAAGAGTACGTGAATTATGTAGCTAAATCCCGCCATTGACAACAGTTATTAGGTAAAACAATTGCTAATATAAAGTTAGGTTCGTAGCACGGAGGAGGTACAGAGTAAATATTAGGTCATGTTACTAAAGAGCGCAATGTCTCTAGTGAGGGGGAAGTGGGGGAAAACACCTCATTATCCAAATCCCGGCATAACCATACCATTCTTCATTGTATATAGGGGGATATTTCTTTATTTCTACGAAATTCTTTTTTTCTTATTTTTTTTAATCTAACCTGTCCCGATACACCACATTCCCTTTATGAGAACGGCTACGGAAAAAGAGAAAGTAAGTGGCGCATAAGCGGAGCGAGGATTCGAAACAAGACCCCTGGCATGCTAGGTAAGTCCCCGCGCCACTAGGCTACGAGCCGCTCGTAATATTAAGCTTCAATTACCTGCCACGGTCGCCGAAAGGAGAAGGAGAGTCTTCATAGTTGCTCAATTTCCGGACAACTGTAACGTAACTCTAGGCGGTGCATCTTTTTAAATGCTTTTCTAATCAGTTCATTGTATCACAACAACAAGTTAATCCAAATTAAAATATAATAATCTCCCACGCATAGCTGCTTATCTGACTTGTTTTTAATTATTTTTACGCATAACTGGGTGCGCTTAGGGTGTAATCAAAGGTCCAAAGGTGCGTAAGTGAAAAGGTGCAATAGATTTAATTGTGATAAATTTCAAATTCTTCTGATAAGTTGCGTTTGATAGATCGTACGAGGTGAAGGCAATGATAACACAAGTGTTGTGTTTGCTGCGGATTGCAGACGAAAATAGCTTTCCCAACCGTGCTAAACGTTTCAATGTCGGTGCTCTGGTTTTTAGGGTTCCGTACCCAAAGGGTAAAAACGTAACCCTATTACTAAGCCTCCGTCCGTCCGTCCGTCCGTACGTTCGTCCGTCTGTCACAGGGCTGTATCTCATGAACCGTAATAGGTAGGCAGCTGAAGTTTTCACAGAATGTGTCTTTATTTTGCCGCTATAACAACAAATAGGTAAAATAAAAAAAATATAATAATTAAAGGGAACCTCCCTTACAAAAAACGTGATTTTTGTGTGTTAAGTCTTGTACGATGGTACGGAGCCCTTCGTGTGCGAGTCCGACTCGCACTTGGCCGGTTTTTTTCTGAAATATCATCGGGTACGTAAGCTCTGTCTCTGTGTTATATCGTCTCTACCATGGTGAAAGCTCGTTGGAGCTGCGTAACGCTGTCCCTCCGTCCCCTTCCTACTATCTCTCAACGCAGGACAAGCGAGTCACTGGTTCACTGTCGACATAAAAAAAAACAGAACCAACCGATCCTCTAGATCCTTAATCTTTAGGAACGGCAAACCACGCAAAGGACTCCTTGGTAGTGGTGAGGATCCAGGCAAGGTCCAGTAATCCTTCATTACATTTTTTTCATTTTGCGAAAAACTTTCGACAACCGTTAAATGTGATAGCTGACCATAGACTCCTTATTAGGTACTATTAGTACTGTCTAGATGCACTAAAATCTTAAATCGGATGCGTCTTCATCATAGTCGATATCTTGTGTTGCACTTGTTTGTGAATTGAAAAATATGAAATTGTGATTTTTGTATGAATGTCAAGTCTGTTTTTGAAGCTATTCACTGTAGTAGCGCTGATATATTCCTCTGGGAGCTTGTTCCAGGAATCAACTACTCAGTTGGTTTTAAAGTGTTTACTCCGATTATATTTTCATGAGGTTCGGTGCAGCTTTGGTGAGTGTTCACTTAGTGGGACAGTTGGCAAAATCAACTTCAAATAATTGAATTAAGTACGCATCCCTTATTGCGCTTACCTGCGGAACAAGCCCCTTAGTGCGGATTGAACCGGGGAATGAGATAGGAGTGGAGTGGAGGAGAGAAGCGTAGTGGCGTGTGGACTTGCCTTGACCTCGGGTACGGTCTGGGTTCAAATCTTCGCTCCGTTCATGCACCCGTTTCTTTGATTTAAGATGGCGTCGTCTGTATATTATGTATGAAATAAGTGAAATATAAATAAAATATTCGATTATAACATTAGAATAAACTAAAGAGCATTAAATAAGTATTTTTAAGTTTAGGTCGAGGTGGAAAGTGTAATTATGTGTTTGGGTGGAAATTTAGGTTTTTATTGTAAGGGCTAGTTCACACTCTTGTCTACCTGCATCAATTAGAGCATTGGAGATTTTTTCCGCGTGTAAGGTTTTTTTTGCCTAAATGTGGAATTCATTTTATAATATGATTGTATATTTTGTAGGCCAAAAAGGTAGAGAATATTGGTGCAAATCTTGTGGATGTGGTCTAGTCACGTACGAGTCGTTGCTGCAAATAATGTTTACCATTGTACTATCTTCAATCTTATTCATATGGTCTAGCTAGAGTTTTCATTTTTATGTAATTTTGTCGCACATCAAGCAGATAAAGATTATTTTTTATTCGACCTGACATGGATAGCTAATACCACACAATTACCGTTATATAATTAACCCAATACACCACCTTCCCGAAGGAATTAGTTGCCATGCCAGAACCTTACCTTTACGAGCACGGCTCTGGATGGAAAACAGGGACAATTTTTCATTGCCGCTTCGACCATCTTTTCATCCACTGCGACGGTACCAACCCGGGCGGGCTTAAACCCTACCACCTAGTAGGGGAAGGGGACCTACAGTTTTACATGGATTCCGAACCATGGAGCAGCTCGCATTCGTGACGAAATGCACTTATCGAACTCAGAAAGAGAAAGAAAGTGGTGCATGTCGGGGCAAGGAATTGAACCCAGACCTCTATTTTTCCTCGGTACTTTTAATGGCGAGTGCCATGTGGACGAAGGGCGATGTATCCTATTCTCCAAATATGTAGGTACCAGAGCTTTTAACGTTCACTTCCCGCAACCAAAACTGCAAAAGTTTCAAACCATGCTCGGGACGACAGACTAACTCTCGTATGTCTAGTCACTCTCACTTCTAGAAGCATATACTGCATATCCATTAAATGTAAATGTACTTAGTACACCCTAAACTACCTGAGGGGTTAGCAGTGACAGCAGTAGGGCTAAATAAGAGAGAAGTCGGGAAAAACATACACCTAGCATGCGCGCGCAGCGCGCTACATTTATACATCCCATTTCTATGGCGTGTTGTGTCGAATTTAAAATTGGACATTAGTTCAAAATACATCTTATTTATGAAATAAAAAATGTTGATTCTGAAGGCATCACGCCGGCTAGTCGACTAGTTATCACCATCTCCCGTGGTTGGACCAACAGTGAGGCTATTTGACGCAGAACCCTTCACTCAGAGTAGATTTGTTTTGTCTAATATCTATTAACTCAAATTAAAAACATTAAAACTAGTTTCATATTTTTTTTTTTTACTTTTGGTAGTTAAAGTACACTATGATACGCCAGAACTGAAACACGGATCAACTTGTAAAGAAGAATCCGCCCACAAATACGCCCACAATTCCATCCATAATCATGAAATACATATGTACCTAGATCTAAATGCTACTGACAAATTTCTTTATAGTATAAAATTTTTAACTCTTCAGTGACATCACGTAGTGCTTCATTTCGGTAATTACAATTATAATGTATATGTACTTGAATATGATTGATTAGATTATAATGACACCGTTCAATATTCACAATAACATCATTATGACTTCATTCTTTTCTGACCTTATATCAATTAGATAACATAAAAAAACTGAAAAAATTACTTTGATTGCAAGCCTTCACGTTACAAAAAGGCGAAAACTTGTTAAAATATTATTAGTTGAATCTTGTGCAATAGTACGGAACCCTTTGTGTGTGACTCCGACTCGCACTTGACCAGTTCATGTCATCTTTTCTACACGCAGCGATATTTTTCTTCACGCATTGTAAAAGCATTCTAAAACATTTTAGGGTTCCGTAGATGAATGACAAAACGGAACCTTTATAGTATAATCCTTTCCGGCGATCTGTCCGTCTGTCCGTATTTCACAGTCATTTTACTCTGACTGTTGGCAAAATATAGGTGACATTTTTTATACCGCATATTGAAATTGCGTATAAAATCAAAATTAGGGGTATATTCATATGTGTACATAAGCGTGTAAGGTTTCTTTATTTTGGTGTTTAAAAATGATATGGTTGTTTCAAACCGTTTTTTTATGTTTAACTCTTTAGTTAATGAGATGTGAGCTTCTGAATTTGTAAAAAAAATGTGTACAGGGGACACATTTTCACTTCTCAACTTTTCTCAACATCTATATTTTACTCATAGTACTCGTGACCGTATAATCACTATTAGATAAAATAGCGTAGATCCTTGACCTATTTCGAAAGTTACATTACAATGTGTTTTTTTCTAGTTTGTTTTACAGACGATATCATACATTGAAAGCGTGGAAGATAACGTTTGAGTCAGACATCAAGCAGATTTTTTTTTTTTTATTTAGAGCCGATTGCATCGCAAACTTAGTAATCAATACATTCCTAATTTATTTTCACTGTATTTTTAGTTTATATGAATAACAAGAAATAAGAAAGAATATGTGGAACATCATTACCTAATGCTGAAAAATATTTTTAATTTATTATATTAGTAACAAAGATTCGCCTTAGATTCGATTAGCCGTAGTAGAATTAACTATAAAGTAAGTTATTTCAGCTTTCTTTTCTTAAAGTATTGAAAGATGCTTTTAATATTAAGGTGATGTTATCATCACTTGATAATAAGTTGATCTATGTGATGTTACATGTTGTTTTTTCCTTTATACAATATCAATGAAATACCCATGCGTTCCCGAGCCGATTCTATAATCAGGCTATTTCCCCGTGTGCGCCATGTCTTCTGATATAATTTGTACCCGGTGCCCTTGAGATGTCCCCAGCCCCCGCCTGCTCTGCAGTCAGCACGCGCCCCGGCTCCCCACGCTCGAGCACATTAATGTCATTATTTGCCAACATTTACTAAATAATCTCTCGTTAAACGGCAGCCGATACACCCTCCCGCTCCTTGTATAGTTCGTCTTCTTGGGATAGGCGGTTTGAGTGTCCCTCGGCCACGACCGTAAAGCTGTGAAAACGTCAAAATCGTATTATTTCGAAACTTTGTGAATACATTTCATCTACCCTTCACTGAATGACTTTTTGAAAGGAGGGTTATGATTTTGACCGGTATTTATGTATGTATGTTCGTCTGTTTGCTCGTAACTTCTAAACTACTTATCATAATTTGACAAAAGAGGTATCGTTAGAAGTGCGTTATAATCTCTTACTAGTGTTAGAATGTATTGGTTTGTTAGGGTACATGGCTAAAATCACTATGAATATTATTTTATACATTTGAATATATAACGTGTAATTTGTTTATTTAATAGACGATAAATATTGAATAGTTTGTACGTAACAAATTCAGATGAGAATAATTTCTTATTTCATACTTTTCACAGTGTTATTATTCAGCAGTCGGGTTTTAGGTTTTAATATGTTTATTCCGTTTTCATTCAATCTTTACTAAATGTCATGATATTCTCAATATGCAAGATATCATACCGCAGGCAAACTATAATAGTAATAACTATAAGTACGGACCACGAGGTACACCACTTTATTTACTTTCGAGATCAAATAGTTAAACTTTGGATCCCCTCCTAACATGGCTGTAGGTGGTAGAGTCAAAGATTAGAATTAAGCCTGCCTAACTCCGCATTGAGCGGAAAGAAGACGGCGTTTATACTTAATTCAGTTTTAGCCACTTAAAATCAAGAAAAGGTAGACTCGACACAAATAATATACTATTATGCCTTTATCGATGCTAGATGTATATAGGGCAGTATTTGGCCTTCTATAAACATAATTTGTAAAATTGAAGCGATCAATACCTTATTAAGGTAAATATTTTAGATAATATTAAAATTCAGAAACAAGGCAGACTCTCACAGTAATAGATATTAAAATCCACGTAATTTTTTTCTTAAAAAAAGAAGAATCTGGAGCCGCCAACTTAATGAAGATACATTATAGCGCATGGTGACTTATTGCAGTGCTATTGTGCGTGGTCGGTGATGTGGCGTCGTCGGGTCGGATTAGGGACTATTCATTTGGTGAGGACTCTGCGGGGGGCGAGGGTGCTGGGGGGGGGGGTAATCCGAGGAAACCGAACAAGTTTTATTAATTACTCTCATGCATTTGTTTCGTGTGCTGTTCGGGACGGATTCCCACAGTGGGATTAGTTCAGACTGGCTGCAAACTATAACATCTAATAGGTTACAGTGAAATTCATTACAATACTGTTCTTATTATGGTATCCAACTACTCTTAATACGTTTTCCCTGAGACGGTAAAATCGAGGAATCGATTTGTTTTCTTGTTGACTTTAGTGAAAACTTACACATTGGTCGATGGCGAGTTTTCCAGAGCAAGGCTCTAATATTTGGATATTTTTAAGTGACTGGACATGGATGGCTAATTCCACACCTACTGTCATGATATTAGCCTAGCAAACCGCATTCCTGAAAGAATCAGTTGCCATGCTAATACAAACGCTTTACGAGCGCGGCGGCATTGAACTGTTTGGAAAACACGGATAAATGTTCATTACCGCTTCGATCATAATTTCATCCAATGCGGTGGTACTAACCTGGGCGGGCTAACCCTACCACAGGGACCTACAGTTGAATTCAAGTATTTTATTTAATATCAAATCAAATCGTACCTTTCATCAACATTAAAACCAATAGGTTTTAGGAAACCCTACTAGACTAACCTAACCTAACCTAACCTAACCTAACCTAACCTAACCTAACCTAACCTAACCTAACCTAACCTAACCTAACCTAACCCTACTAGAAACTGTAGGGTTTCCTAATACCAATTTTTTTTATTAATTTCAATTTTAAAAGTTCCTAAATACTTGCCTAAAATCATCCTCCATGTCTAAAGATCTATTAAATTGGTAGAAGAGTACATAACATATAATTATGCTAAAAGTAATGCTAAAAAAAACTAATCATGGTTGTTAAGGCTGTTCGGACCCATATAAAGTTGTTTGCACACATAACGCAAAAAGTATTGCACTTTAAGCCACGAATTAATAGTAAAAGTTTATTATAGTCATATTACTTGCAGCGAAAACAATTTCACAATTTCAGGATTATTGGTTTTGTTACAATTTATTTAAATACGATTTTTATTTAACAGCGCCATCTAACCGTGTAAAACTTCTAATCGGCAATTAAATTGTGAATATGTTTTCGCTGCGACTACTATGGCTATATTTAATATTTTTGACGAATTCGTGCCTTAAAGTGCAATACTTTTTGCGTTCTGTGTAATAAAAACATTGTATGGGTCGGAACATCCTTAAGTTTAAATGATGACACAGAAAAAATGTTTGATATTCTTAGTTAATATAATTATAAATGGCTTGTGAACTTGTTATACGCAAACTAACTTATATTTTGTATTTTTCTCTTTTTTTTTAAGTATTTCTCTTTGTTTATTTGTTGATTGTGTCTTTAACTTATATTGTTGACTAACTTTAAATATTCTGTAAGATTTTTCTGCTTATCACAAGTGCCATTACGCACTTTTTTATAAGTACTGCCCCTTATGATTCAGCACGTAAGACTAGTTTGTCAGCCTCAATAGCCCAGTGGCGCGACACTTCGGCGATCGCTCTCCGAAGTTAAGCAACGCTGGGTCCGGTCTGGTCTTGGATGGGTGACCATTCGACCGTTGAGAGAGGCTGGCCGTGGTTCGGATTCCACGTTAAACTGTAGGTCCCCTTCCTTAATACTAGGTGGCAGGGTTTGTCCCGCCCGGGTTGGTACCATCGCATTGGATGAACGATGGTCGAAGCGGCAATGAAAATTGTCCGTGTTTTCCATCCAGTTCAATGTAGCCGTGCAATATAAGGAAGGTCCTGGCACGGCACCTAGTTCCCATGTGGTGTGTTAGGCTAATACCATGACAGAAGGTGTGGTATTAGCCATCCATGTCCAGTCACATAAAAAAAAGGGAGCAAGGTCGTTACGCGGCAATAATGGCTTTTGATACTTTAAAGTTTTAATTAAAAGTAAATATTTTTTTTGTTTTTTAGTTTTAAGTACTTATACTGCTATTGCACTCAAATTGTTATATAAATAAATAAATTTCATTTCATTTCATTTCAACTCTGCCTCACGCAACTCAAACTCGTGCATGAACAAAATGAAGCGACTCTCAAGAAACAAGTCGGTCGCGGGCAATTCTGAAACTCGTGAAAAATATGCAGCCCCCGAGCTCGCATATTTAGGGGTATGCGGCGCGGTCGGGGGTGGGGGCGACGGTCGGGGGCCCGCGGGGGACTGAGCAATGATAAAATGTATGTAAATGGGCGGTAATTGGTGCGAGGTGGGAGCCCCGGGGCACTCCAGGGAGTGTGAAGGGGCGTACGGGGGAGCGGGGGGTCTGCGGTGATCTCGTAGGTTGGGTTTTAGTGAGACACTAACAGTCATATTCAGAATGAACCTGTAAGACTTATTAGGGGATTATCACCGGACTTACCACACAAAAACCTGTTTAGTCCGACCTTAATTATTAATTAATTTATTTACTGATTCATACATACATGTAAAGGGCGAGCCGATCGCTAGAAAGCAATATCTTACAACTAACCCTACCGAAAAATAAAGTGTATAGAGTAGTAGAAATTAAACATTAAAAAATAAAATTTCTTAAAAACTATTGAAAAACGACTATATAAAAAAAGATTTATAAACAAAAATCATAGACACACACACAAACATACACAATTATAGTAAATTTTTGGGAACGATAAAAATTATAATTATCCACTCTGTAATATTCCAGCTGGTGTGACGTTTCATTCTAAGCTCGGGTAAAATGTGACCTCTTATCTCGTATTGATATCGTTTTCATAGAACGTATGACTAACTTTAGTGTATAGAATAATTCAATACAAGCTAGATAGGAGATTTTTTTAAGTGACTCGAACATCAGGGGCGCGGCGACTTGGCTTCCATGGTTCAAATCCCCGCCCTGTTATTTCTGAGTTTGATAAGTGTATTTCCACGAATGTGGGCCGATCCATGGTTCGGAATCTCCATAAAACTGTAGGTTCCCATCCCATACTAGACGGTAGAGCATAGGCCGCCCATGTTGGTACCATCGCAGTGGATGCGGCAATGAAAAATTGTCAGAGTTCAATTTAGCCGTTCTCATGTAGGGAAGGTCCTGGTTTGTCACCTAATTCCTTCAGTAATGCGGTAAGTTGGGTTGATATCATGACGGTGGGTGTAGAATTAGTCATCCATGTCCACTTACATGAAAAAATGCGATAAAGACCCGGGTGGGAACTCTACCAAAGAATAAGTAACCTACAGATTTACGTGGAATCCGGACGAAGAACGACAATCTCTCAGTCGCCTATTGCGAAATGCACATGAAGAAAAGCTGTGGGACCACCTGTATTATTTGTAATTGTCGAATCCCACACAGCACATACAAATCTTAATCTATAAAAATGACTTGTCATTATGTTCGTACGCGCTAATCAATGCAATGCTGTGAATGTGTATGGTTTGTACCCGCTTAAAAGATAACAAATAAAATGTTTTCTACGATTGCGGGTGCTAGATATATGACCGTTTTTTTCAATTGACCCTGTCCTCAACCCCAGTCAGTCAGTCAGTGTGTTTGTCGCCACTGCTGGACATACGCCTCTCCAATTTTCCTCCAGTCCTCCCGGCCTTTAGCGGTACGGAACCACTGCTTTCCGCCGACGCACTTGATGTCGTCGTCCCATCTGACGGGTGGTCGTCCCACACTCCGTTTTCCTGTCCACGCCAGTATAGGACACGGTTACTCCAACAGCCCACTGCCACTTGAGCTTAGCCACCTGGTGTCCAATATCGACTGCTTTGGTACGTCGGCGGATTGCTTAGTTTTTTTTTATGTGATTGGACATGGATGGCTAATACCACACCTTCTGTCATGGTATTAGCCCAACACACCACATGGGAACTAGTTGCCATGCCAGGACCTTCCTTATCTTGTACGGCTACATTGAACTGGATGGAAAACACGGACAATTTTCATTGCCGCTTCGACCATCGTTCATCCAATGCGATGGTACCAACCCGGGCGGGATAAACCCTACCACCTTGTAAGTAAGGAAGGGGACCTACGGTTTAACGTGGAATCCGAACCACGGCCAGCCTCTCTCAACGGTCGAATGGTCACCCATCCAAGACCAGACCGGACCCAGCGTTGCTTAACTTCGGAGAGCGATTGCCGAAGTGTCGCGCCACTGGGCCATTGAGGCTGACGTTGGGCACCATATCCCGTAGCGATATTCCCAGCAGCCCTAGTCCTCTAGCCCAGTCATTTCTAAATTTGTCCGTTAAGGCGGCCCAACCCGGCGGGCCTAACTCATTCGCGGGCACGGTACAAAACCGTGCTGTTGCGCTCTGGAACCTTCTCTGTTTCAAAGAATAAGACAGGCTCCATGATGAGGAAGATGCAACATCTCCACAAAAAAAAACCCGACAGCGTAAAAAATTGTAACTTAAAATTGACTTAGTAAAGGAACTGAAAAGATAGAAACAAGTTGAAAAATTAAATATTAGTTGTGTTTGAATGATCATGGTTGACAGTGTTTACAAACGCAGTCGGAGGCATCGAATAGCCCCAGTACGTTCCATAGTAAATGACTAGCGATTTTATGGATTATTTCGGTGGAGCAAGAAAATACGTGGTGGGGGAAGTTCCAATATCCTATCTTTCATTTTTATGTCTACAGTGAGGTTTTTTTTTCTCGTTCTCGGTGTCACCGATCATCATGACATTTACATAGGTACACTTTCAATGAATTTAATAACAAAAAAATAATATAAATCATAGTTAAACTATTTGATGCATAATATGAATTATATAATGATATATTATATATTTCCCAATACATTCCATTATTAATGACTAGCGACTTTCTTAGTGATATGGGTATAGCAAAAATAAACTTATTGAGACAAATTATACTCTCCTAACTGTCATATAATAAATACGAAAGTAAGTTTGTCTGTTTCGCGAACTCAACCGACCATCGTGAAATTTGCATGGGCACACCATTGAAAATATAAATCGTAGTTAATGTATCTTATGCCTCCGACTGCGTTTGTAAACACTGTCAACCATGATCATTCAAACACAACAAATATTTAATTTTTCAACTTGTTTCTATCTTTTCAGTTCCTTTACTAAGTCAATTTTAAGTTACAATTTTTTACGCTGTCGGGTTTTTTATATTTTTAAATAATTTGTTTTATTTTAATTATTTTTAGTTTTCGTAGAGCATGCATTTATCATTTAAATATCTGCACGTTAATAAATTCCAACGAAAGTAAGGTTAGGTATTATTATGGAACCTGACATGGATGGCTAATGTAACACAACTACCGTCATGATATAAGCCTAATACAACAAATTCCAGAAGGAATTAGGTGACAGGTCAGGACCTTCCTTTACACAGAATCACGGCTGCACACGGATACCATGGGTGGAAAATACAGACAATGATCTATTGCCACTTCGTCCATAGTTTTTCCTAATGCGGTGATACCAACCCAGGCGGGATTAACTCTGTCACCTAGTAGGGTAAGGTAACCTACAGTTTTACATGGGTTCCGAACCATGAACAACTCGCAAGATAAAGTGGTGTATAACAGATGCGAGGATTTGAGTCCATAACCTCTTGCATGAAAGGCAATATTTTAGTCCCTACACTACGAGGTGTAACAAATAGAGTTTTTTGATTGATATTAAAACAAAACTACATTTTCTAAAAGTTTCTTCATGTTATCTTTAAGGCTTTAATGAAGTCATCAGTTCATAGAATGAGATTCCCTCATTCAACGAATTTTGATCATATGCCGATATATACAAGGTTTTAGTGGAGGTATGGTCCAAACGTACGCATTTCCTTGGCATATTTGAAACAAAAAGGATATACATTTTATTTGCAGGTATTTAAAATGTATGGGGAAAATCTTTTTCAAGTCATACAACAAAATATCTTCTACCTTTTTAGCTCCAAATATGCCGAGGAATATGTGGTTAGCTTTTGGACCATATCTCCGTTAACACCCTATATATGGTTTTTTAAGAATCTCCCTCTCATCATCGTTGATTACAGTTACACTAAATTTATAAGCGAACAGTTCGACACTCAAATCCTGTGGTTATATACAGGGTCCGTCACTCGAAGTGTTACCAATTGAAAATGATGTTATTTAGTTAATTGAAGTACGGTTCGTTAAAAATTATATCACAATAAAACATTTAATTTTAAGACAATAATTGTTATTGTTAGATATAGCCTCCTTTGATCCATAGATAAGAGCTTTCTGAGACACTCCTGAGTGTTGTTGGAACGTCCAGCGTTTTGTACTGCATTGTTTACACGTGCACATGGTATGAGCGCCTCATTTAACACCTTTTGCACACACTTGCTGGTTGACTTTGACGCCCTTCTCGATAAACACGAGTGAATAGCGACCATTTGCGGTCACTGCAGCCGAGACCATAAGAAGCGGGCGCTTGCTTACGAACGGGAACTCCATCGTCTAAATTCTCGTTGGATTTGCCCTGTAGCCAAACACGAAAATGTTGTTTGTTTATATACTGTTAGACAGTAAACATTTTTTCATCAGAAAAAACAATGTTTTTCAGATCGCCACGCAAGACTTTCATTGCTTGAGCTCTTTGTAGTCGAACTGCCTTCTGCGCTGAACTAAGATGCTGAAATTTTTGTATCTTGTTGGTAGGGCTTCAGTTGCATTTCTTTTTGTTTCAGTATGCGCCGATTACTTGAGTCGGGTATTGTCTGACTTTTCGCAAATTTTGCAGAACACTGGTGAGGATTTCCTTGAATTTGAGCCTTTACCTTTCGAACCATATCATGTGATATTGCTATTTTCGGATGACCGCCTCTATGCCGTTTAGCAATGCTAGGTTATAACGCTTAATGGTTCGATGCACTAACATTTTGTTCACATGTAAATGTCGGAGCTCCCGAACGATGACTGGTTGTGATTTTCTGGTCAAATACTAAACGATCACAATGTTAGGTTTAATATCCATTGCGAAAATTATTATACAATTCAAATTTGTTCCCGCTCTTTTCGCCCACTTAAAAACAATGAAACAAATTGACGTTTCACCAAAATTTGGCGCGCTGTGATTATTATTTTGAAAATAAAAGTAACAGTTCAAGTGACTGACCTTGTAGAAATCGCTTTGATCACAGGATTTCATCCATGTATAAACTAACTGCTAGTTAAAATTTCAGTAGTTCTAGTTCAAATTTCACACTATTTATCAAATATGTATTTTTTTTAATGTGTAAATCTGTTTATATGTTCTAAAATAATATTTGTGTATTTGTATCTTATACCTATTAATATGTTTAAGTGTATGTACATATTTGTATGTAATTTATTTTAATATATAAATCCTTATTTTTAGGTTAGTTAATATTTTCGCTAATTCATTTTGTTTTACGTTGATTTTTTTGCCCGCCTCACTGCACCTCTCCTACATCTCTAAGGTTGAATGGTAGAGAATGCCTTATGGCATTAATTTCCGCCTTTTTGTACCGTATGGCTGCAAATAAAGTATTTTTTCATTTCATTTCATTTCATTTCAATAATCTCCGTAATAACCATGATTATAATATTTATATCCACTACTTCATAAGACTGGAAGTTGTCTCTTGACTGACAGCTTTGAATGTGAGTCAAAAACATTGTTAAAGCCATTTTTATTTAATTATTGAGCTAGTTAAGTTCCAGTTTCACAGTTTAGAACTTTAACTGGATGCGGCGAAAGAGACCTGGATTCATCGTTTGCAAATATATGTGGGCCCGAGGTCCACAATCGCCCGATCGAATGTGTTACCTTGGAGCTTATAAACTGTTACATCCCAACTGAGCGTTTATTGTTTTTCTTGCCTCTAAAGCCCATCAAAATATAACGTTCATGATTTAATCCGTACATGAACTCCTGGTTTATTATTTTGAATAATATAACGTGTTAATAATATGTGAAATATGATGATAAACCCAACTTTGGCAAAGCCGTGCTTTTCCTTCCCACTGCTCCCAAGGACGCACGGTTAAAGATCAGCGATATTATGATGACGATCATATTTTATGTACCCTATGTAACATAGGTCCTCATCAGGGGGCTGACGACATCTTCATGGAAAGTTTTCCTATCTTTGGTAAAGCTTTTAGATATTATCATATTGATACCGATTTTGGGCACCACAGTATCTCGGCACTGTAGGGTCGCCCTCTTGTGGAACAAGCGGACCTTCCCCAGCGTGACACTCATTGACAACGGAAGTATTGATTTATGAGCTGTGCAGGTGCAGAATGCTGATAGTAAAGCAATGATTGTGATATCGGTCTATGCGGCGACCGAGAATGTCGAAAATCTATCTGACTATCGCCCGGATCCACCACTTCTAGTTATAGTCATCCCAAAGTTATCTTTCGGTTACACCATATAAATATGCAATGTAACCGAAGCTACATTCCATATAGCTGGAGGTAGTGAAAAGAGGAGTATATGACCTGAGTTGGTGTGACCAGCGCGCTTGCGTAAACCAAAATCATTTCAAATAATTTTGAACGTTGAATATTTTGATGTTTTTGGAATTTCTTATTCCAAATTACATTTAAACATGTAAGTTGCATACCTTTTTGTAAACTATTAAAAAAACTATTTAGTTTGATACCCCACTCGATAGGTTTCAAGAAAAAATATATTTGAAAACACATAATTTGGCGCCAAAAATCAGCCATGATTTTTTTTTATGATTTTGATATACCCAGTGTCACTCTCACAATTAAGACGAATGTAACGACACCTCTCAAGCTAAAATCCATCAAGCCGTTTAGGCTGCAGAGGGCGACAAAGAAATATACATACATACATACATATATACATACATACATACACTCGAAAAACATAACCCTCCTTCTTTCGCAGTCGGGTAAAAAGACAATGTGCATAGTGTATGATTTGGTAAGATTTACGAAAATTTTAATTTCAAAACGACTTATAGCTAAAAGTAAACCACGACCGCTGTAGTAAAAAATCTAACAAAAACCAAATCGATCATAAATCTTGATTAAATAAGCTATGTCTGATGACTAATCTTTTTAGGATGTTCTCACTTTATCGTTGCGTAATCCACCTCCAAAGTTATTGTATAAAACGCGCGAAAAATTCGAACTTTCGGACCTTATAACATAGAAACCAAACACAATTTTACAATGCCAATGGTCATCAGACATCTAGTTCGATCAAATAAAGCTATTTTTAGCAACATTTTGGATCTCTGACAAGAAATATGGGCGTGATCTTCTTTCCCCTTTTGTATGGGGAGACGAGCGGGTTGGGCCACCTTAAATTAACTCAGGATACTTTCCTAGATGAACGCATTTCCACATTGTATTCTACATTCGCGCCTCTTCTGACATACCCAAGTCTCAGCGTAGGCACCAATACAGAGTTATTTAATTGCAGGCTCTCCTCGCTGCATCTTGCAAAAAAAATATTAACGCATATGTGTGCGTGACGCCAATACACAGTTATTAATATTTCATTGCAGGCTCTCCTCGCTGAATCTTGCAAAAAAATATATTAACGCATATGTGTGCGTGACGCCAATACACAGTTATTAATATTTCATTGCAGGCTCTCCTCGCTGAATCTTGCAAAAAAAATATTAACGCATATGTGTGCGTGACGCCAAAACACAGTTATTAATATTTCATTACAGGCTCTCCTCGCTGCGTCTTTAAAAAAAATGCACGCTATGTGTGCGTGACGCTGCACCCCATGTGACATCTACGAGCACCTACTTACATACTCAACGACGCGCAACAAGGGAGGCGTCACGTTCCTAGAAGGGCAGAACCGAACACTGCTTACGCGGACTTAATTCAATTACACACCCCTTTGTCAGCACTTTTTGCGGAGTCCTCCAACAACGCGTATTTTGCCAACAATAACTGTATTAAATGCTACGGGACAATGGCCGCGCGGACAGTAGGCCGACGAACTGTCAGATTTGTGGTCAAGACCCGGCGAGCAAGGAAGCAGGGAAGTGGCGACGGAAAGTCATTCGTAGGGCGCGGCGCTGGCGTCGGCAGTTTAATTATTACATTATTTAACGTGCTTTAATTTCTTCTAAGATTTCATCGATTGAGTAAAAAAATATTCTCTCGTCTCTGAAAAGTAACAGGAGATAACAGTGCAAGATGGTTTCTCTTACAGAGGCGGAGTTTGACTGTACAGCGCGGAAATCCTGCTAGTATTATGGGCACTTTCCACCATTTTCAGAACTCGAAGAATTTATTCAAAATAGTAGTTAATGTACGTTATTTCATAAATTGAATGTTTTACATTGTCTTGTCATCAAATAAATATAAAAAAAAAATATTAACAAAAAAAATAACCGACTTCAAAGAAAAAGCACTAAAAAGTTTAAAATAATTGCCATTTTTGTAGTTACGATATTTGTAATTTTTTGAGTGCACAGTTACATGAATAAAATACGCATAATACACTAATGGAGCATAAACGTGGCTACTCTGCCGCTATACGGTCGAACATCGGCCGTCTCACTCGTCTTTTCTTACTCTATGTCAATACCTCTCGGCTAACTGTTGTTGATGTTTCAATGGAGTCTATCGCGTTACGACTCGAGATACACATCTTAATCGCTCCAAGCATTTGTGTTTTAGCGGAGTGAATGGTGTTCGTAAGTCCTGCTGGCGTTGAAGAGTGCCACCTAGAGTGGAGGGATTAGCGCCACACGTGGAGATTCGTGGAATTGTTTTGTTGATGGAGACAAAGAAAGTTAGTCTTGGTTTGAGGACAATGTGGTAAGTGATGTGTTCGAAAATGTTCCGGGCTAACCATAATATGAGTTCAAGAATTGAATACATGTATGTAACAAGAAACCGGGCCGGGAGGACTGGAGGATAATAGGAGAGGCGTATGTCCAGTAGTGGACGCAAACACGCTGACTGTGGTTATGACGGATGAGTGTAATTATTATTATTAATTAATTCAGTTTATTTTCGGGTTCTTCTTAACTTAGTATAATTACTAAAAGTTTAAATAAATGGAATGTGAACCTACACACAAGATAGGGTGGGACGATTTTTTTAGGTCGTACAACCAAAAGTTATTCACCTTTTTTGTAATATTTAGTTTGACGGCTTACCGGCTTAGTTTGAGGAGCTGGACGTGCTACTCGACGTTTCGGAACCTCACATATTTGCTTCAAATATGCCAAGGAATGCGTGGTTAACGTTTAACTCTATGGGTATTATAGGTCTTACTTCATTTCATTTCATTTCATTTATTTATTCAACTTCAGATAGTGAAACTACACTAGTCATGTCACAATTATATTGATCCGCGGACTCGATCAACCAGTGAAGAAGAACCCGCAAGGAAACTTGACAGGTCTATAAGTTATTTTTTTTACCTAAATGCTACTGCCAAAATTTACATTATTGGTAAAACGGTCTAAGGCAAAGAACTAAGAACTACGACTAAATACTCTACTAGGGCCGATTTTTCAATCCTCAAATAGTACTTATCGGACTGATAGTACAAATTCACGTTTGTCATAAGACGGATAGTCATTGCCGGAAAATTATATCTTCTATCACAATTATCTGACTATAATTTTACGAATAAACATATGCACTTACTATATTGGATGGGTTAGCAGAAGCGTAAATAAATCCGTCGAATATTTATCTGGCTGTTTATCTGACTATTGAAAAATCAGCCCAAATATATTATAGGAGTAACTATTCTGCTGGTTTCAGGTAAAATTTATAATTTCGAGTTTAACTTAAATGTACCATCGTGACCACTTCCGCATTATAATCGAAGTTATTATAACTCAACCCAAATCTTATTATCCGTAATGCGCCCAAATCTTTTGTCACGCTTCTGCGCTGCACTCAAATGTTTACAAAATAATAGATAATTCCCCATTCGGGATGCGGATACTCGTCGCCAGCGTAAATATAAAAATGTTTTCATTTGTCGATGATCAATACTTCTTTTGTGAGGACGAGTGGTCCATTGTGAGGACGAGTGGTGGTCGGAACCAACTTGGGCAGGCTCCAGTCATAATAAGGCATATATGGTCTGCTATTTGTGCACATACACACCTTTTTTTATGTAACTGGACATTGATGGCTAATACCAAACTGAACGTCAGATATTAGCATAACACACCACATGGAAACTAGGTGCCATACCAGGACCGGCTGCATAGAACTGGATGGAAAACAATTTTCATAGCCGCTTCGACCATCGCTCATCCGGGCGGGATTAAATGAGCACAGTTTTACGCGGAATCTGAACCACGGCCACAGCCTCAACGGTTGAAAATGGTCACCCATCCAGAACCCAAACGCACTCAGAGGTGCTTAACCAGCGTATCGAATCGCAAGGCGTCGCACCAGTGGGCTACCGAGGCTGACGAGGTTTGCGAACTCAATCCCAGGTTATGTAAATGAAATGCTCGTAACTCAGAGCACGGGACCTTGCTTTTCACGCGATGGTATTACCTCTCGTTACCAACCGCCCGGTCGGTACCTCTGCATTGGATGAAACTATGATTCAAGCGGCAATGAAAATTTTTCCGTGTTTTCCATCCGGTTCAATTTAGCCGTGCTGATAAAGGGAAGGTCTGGCATGGTACCCAATTCCTTCGGGAATGTGTTATGGCTAATATTATAAAGGTAGTTGTGTCGTATCCATGTCAGGTTTTCAGTTGGATAAGTGCATTTTATCATGCATTCAAGCTTTTCGATGGTTCGATATTCACGTAAAACTGTAGGTCTCCTTCTGCCACTAGATGGGAGGTTTAGACCGCCATCCAGCTCAATGCAGGCGTTCTCATAAAGGAAAGTTCCTGGCATGGCACCTAATTCTTTCGGGAATGCGATGTGCTGGGCTAATATTGCCATTGGTGTCCAGTTATATAGAAAAAAATAATGTCAATTAGAAGTTCATTTCTTTACTCTTTTTTTTAGGGTTTCGTAACCAAAATGGGACCCTATTACTAAGCCTCCGTTATCAGTCAATCAGTCCGTCCGTCCGTCCGTCCGTCTGTCACAGGGCTATATTTCATAAACCGCTATAATTGGACAGTTGAAAATTTCTATTGCCGCTGCAACAACTTATTTTATTGAAATTAAAGAGGGGGCCCCCATGCAATAAACGTGATTTTATTGTGTTATATCTCGTACGACGGTACGGAACCCTTCGTGTGCGAGTACGACTCGCACTCGCCCGGTTTATACTCAATCCTTTAACAATACTAAAACCACGTTGCCAACATAACCTAGGCTGAGATAAATAGTCGTAACAGAAACTAAGACTAAGGAAAAGTAGTACTTTGTGACGTCACTTTGACACATTTTGTATGCGAAATCTCAAAGTAATGCAAATTGACGTCACAAAGTTCTACTTTTCGTTAGCCTTAGTTTCGGTTACGACTATTTATCTCAGCCCTAGTTTATTTTTTATGTTTTTATGTGACTGGACATGGATGGCTAATACCACACCATCTGTCATGGTATTAGCCCAACACACCACATGGGAACTAGGTGCCATGCCAGGACCTTCCTTATATTGCACGGCTACATTGAACTGGATGGAAAACACGGACAATTTTCATTGCCGCTTCGACCATCGTTCATCCAATGCGATGGTACCAACCCGGGCGGGATAAACCCTACCACCTAGGAAGTAAGGAAGGGGACCTACAGTTTAACGTGGAATCCGAACCACGGCCAGCCTCTCTCAACGGTCGAATGGTCACCCATCCAAGACTAGACCGGACCCAGCATTGCTTAACTTCGGAGAGCGATCGCCGAAGTGTCGCGCCACTGGGCCACTGAGGCTGTCAAAATATATATGACATATACATGACACAGTATATGAGTAATAGTGCTTCAGTCTCGCCACAAACTCGAATGTCTAACATTGGTTTCGTATCGTATTCTAGTGCCGTAATCCTAAATGAAACTTTCGAACCCCCTTTCCTTTCAACAATAGTCGCGGGCGGAAGTACCCGCTAAACCCTCGCACAAAGCGCTCGGCGAGCCACGACTACTATGTGACTCTCCAAAGTGTATTTTTGTACGATTACACATTTGCCACACAAGATTAAGCTCTGCTACCATGTAATACGACTTTACCGACCTTCAAACTTAGCCCTCCATCAAAATAAAACTCTATCTTTCGACACATAAGACTCACTTCGGAATGGAGTTTTTTTCTCAGGCTGAGGGCTATTCAATACAGCGTCAAAACAGGCAGCTCTTCTCACAACTAGCCACAATAATACATTTAATGCGATAGTAATCTTTTGCAAAAACTAACGAGTGGTGACAGTTGACGTGGTTTTTTTTTTGGAATTAGCAGCGAACTGGAGCAAGATAAGTGCGCGAACGAACTGTTCTTCCGGTAGAAGGCTTTCGACGGAAAATACGCGATTATAAAGACTTGTTGTTTAGTTTTATCAGTGATTGCCTATGGGTCTTGTTAGGTTGTTTTTTTGACGTTGCCTTAATCACTCTACATACTTACTATATGTACCTTACTTACTTTTTTATATTTAGACGAAACTTATTTTAACTTATGCAGCATAGTCCAATTTCAATGTTTCTATTATTTCTACATCACTTTTAAAAATTCTTAGCGCGTTTAGCAATAATATTGCTTTTTTTAATGAATATGATTTATTATATGTAGAATCGACAGTGCAACGAGGACAAATTAACTGAAGATGCAGAGATACTTACCTTTAACTTTATTATTTAATTTAATTCAAAAACTTTAATTCCTACCGTAAAAGGCGACAAAAGCATTTGTCGTTAGCAGTGAGTAGTACTTACTAGGTAGTATAATAATCCCGGTCGAGTTTGTACAAACCACTTTTCCATCCAGTACAATGTAGCCGTGCAATATTTGTACATAAACAAGGTGCTGGCATGGCGCCAAGGCCCACAATGTGCACTGGAATCATGACAGTAGGTACAGTATTAGCTATGTTCGCATGCATGTTCGCATAAATATGTTGAAATCCGTGGACGAGTGATACCAAAGGAATCACGCCAAATTTCGCGCATTATGCAAAACTGCTTTATTGCGAGAGCAAAAATATCAATGAGAAACACACTCTGATACACTTTTTTTTTACTTGAAGTACACACAACAACACACTAGACAACTTTTAATCGATGACATTGTTGATGCTGTTTTATACGACTATACTATATTATAATTTGGTAGCAGTAGTAGGTAATTCGTTTTAAGTCCTAGTTTAGATTATGTTTCCATCTTTGTTTATTTATTTTTTGTTTCAAATATATGTTCTGATTATGCTATACATATAATGTAATAAGTTAATGTTTAAAAATGTTTAAAAATGTGTTTAAGATATTGCAACTAGGCGGTGGCGGAAGACCAGCGACTGGTGGGATTATACTCATCCAGGTTTTTGCTGAGCCACAGCCTTTTTACAAATTACATATTATTATTACTTTTTGTTTACACCATGCCTTGTAACTGAAAAATGTGTAATCTTGTAAATAAATCGATTTTACTTTACTTTACTTTACCAAAGTCAATCAAAATACATTAGCGTATAGAATGAATGCATACTATTTATTAACTGACTTCAAAAAACCAGGAGGTTCTCAGTTCGTCGGAATGTTTGTTTTTTTGTATGTATCACAATATTGCTAATTGTTTTTTTTCGTCCCATTTATCAGGTTGATTAGAAGATATGTATCGTAAAAGAAGCAAAAGAAGTATGCTGTCATCTCTACTATCTCTCCAGGAAAATGGCTTGATGTTTTGTGTGCTTGTATTTTAATCATTATTTAAACACACATCTCTTGGCCCGTATAGACCTGTCTTTTTCTCACCTTTATTATTGTAAAAAAATTTAATAAAAATATTTAATATAATATCTAGAACCTAACGGCGAACGCAAAAACATTACCGATTCTAATTATATAGTTCTGTTACAGGCTTGGTTCTCCGGTTTCTGATCCTGTCTTCCTGCATACCATCACAGATCCGATGCTGCTCCTGAAATCCGAAAAGCCTCTACTGCCCGCCTCGTCCGCCATTGGCCGAAAGCTTACAATTTATTTTTCTTTGTTATAACTGTGGCCTGTGTTTCTAGATGTTATATGAATAACGACAATGGTTATTTAAAAAAAAAAACAATTACAATCATGTTTTCATTTCAAAATATTATAAATAAAGTTTCTCAATCCGGTCAGAAGTGCCAATAGTTACAGATCATCACTATGAAATTAATAGTGTTGATTAAAATGTTTATAACATAAAACCATTTTAAATACGCAGTATATGTATAGCTCGATTGATTTAAGTTGAGGTCACTCACACATGCGTTTTTATTTTTTTGTCGGCTTATAGCAAGTGTGATCCAATATGGTGACAACGGCGACACGTGACTATCAAATGTGCTTGAACGTAGGCATTTTTTAAAAAAACCGGTCAAGTGCGACACGAAGGGTTCCGTTCCATCGAAAGATTTAACACAAAAAATCACGTTTTTGTATCCCCTTAATTTTTTATTTTTCCTGTTTGTTGTTATGTTATTTGTTCAACTCCGTGGTTATAACGCCAAAATAAATACACACTCTGTGAAAATTTAAGCAGCCTACCCCTTACGTTTAATGAGATACAGCCCTCTGACTGACGGATGGACGGAAGGACGGACGGACGGATAGACAGACGGACTTAGTAAGAGGGTTCCGTTGACACCTTTTGGGTACGGAACCCTAAAAAAGAACAGTACAGTATTTGAGAAATGTATTCGTGTGCGTGCCATGATCGCCTCAACTTAAATCAATCGAGCTATGCAAAAGCATGCACATGCGTCCCAATAAAATTTACATCTGTTTTCTGACTTGTTTTCTCCATAAACCATCACGCAATTCCTATGCACACTTCAATTGGCCTGGCGTATTTTTTGCACAAGCGCCGAATTGTGTAAGGAGACACGCCACCCGAGGACGTTCTCAAGGCATTGTCGCGATCCTTCCACGGCGAGAAACTGAATACCAAATTGGCACCCCCATTCACACGCCTTGACACCTTAACACTCCACGATTAACAATGACAATCGCTGGAAATTAGAACCCAATAATATGATTATGCCCCATTGTACAATGAGCGGTGTTTTTTTGCCTCGGAGGGGTAAATCTGTGGTTTGTTATCGCACCGATTCTCGGATTACCGCCTATATTTGAATACATATTTGTGTAAACACAATATTGATTTTGAGCGCTGTTAGGTTATCTCGATCGCTGGGGCTTCGACGAAATACACGTGAGATCGGAAGAGGTCCATTGCTGGTGTTGGTGACATAATAAAGTATTAGAATGTATGTGTTTTTTTTATTGAACTGAACATGGATCGCTAATACCACACCCAAAGTCATGATATTAGCCCAACGAAATTAGGTGCCATGCCAAGATCTTCCCTTTATGAGCACGGCGATATTTTTTTTAAATAACTGGACATGGATGGCTAATACCAGACTGAACGTCAGATATTAGCCCAACACACCACATATAAACTAGGTGCCATCCCAGTACCTTCCCTCTACATTGAACTGGATGGAAAACACGGACAAATTTTCATTGCCGATTCGACCATCGTTCATTTAATGCGATGGTACCAACCCGGGCGGGAATCAACCTACCACCTAGTAAGTAAGGAAGGGCACCTACAGTTTTACGTGGAATCCGAACCACGGCCAGCCTCAACGGTTGAAAATGGTTACCCATCCTGAACCCAACCGCGCTCAGAGGTGCTTACCCAGCTTATCGAATCGCAAGGCATCGCACCACCGGGCTACCTGATGCGATGGAAGAGTGGCTTTCAAATAATTGGTAAACTACCTTTTTATGGTGAACATAACTTACAGGCCATTCTTGAGCTATAGAGCTTCTGTACACATATATGTACTGGGCGGTTGGGTTGATGATGTACAGAATTGTTACACATATCGTCATTCACTGCTTACTTTTCTTCGTATCATACTTATCATCCATAGACAAGCACACTGCACACTTCTTGACATATCCCGCAACTTATTCATGTTGTTCATCATAGTTTTGTTTCCTCACAGCTATATCTCATATAATGTTATGTTATAAACATAACATATGAGATGTTGCCAATTGGCGCAGGCCATTCTCCGCAAACACCACCCTTTCACGAGCATCTCCTCATTGCAGCACATGTGCAAGTCGTGTGACAACAGTTTCGTTGGAAATTTACCAACGCCCTCTAACTAGGGCACTCAGCGACACCGATGTCACTTCACTGCTCCGCCGCCCCTCCCATGCTGCAACTCTCTCCCGCCACGGCACCGCGCCGCCGCACAGTGGTCATTTTACAAAACCTACTAATTTTAAATGTCACTCCTTATTGCTCTCCAACACCCTCCTAGATCTTAACCAGCCCGCGCAAACATTTGGAGTACCGTTTTATGGATAACATTAGGCTTTTGAGAACTGACCGATTGTCAAATTCGTTTCCACGCCGCACCTGTCTGGGCTATGCAACTGTCTGTCGGCAAGTACCTTTCCTCAAATATTAAACCTGTGAGTCATTAAATCTAATTCAAACAAGCTCAATAGCTTTCACAATAAGCTTTCAAATAGTTCACAAATTATCTGTGATGATCTTTCGGTGAGCGCGGTTTCGTGACATGCATTTGGCCGATCCCGGCATCTTTGGTCTCTCGGCACAGCCACCCATCATGATTGTCTGCCGTTGTCTACAACCTTAATTATTGCTTAATCTTCCACTAATTTATCCTTCCGCACATATTATTTTGATATAATATGTCAGCAAAATCATGCGAATTTGAGCCCAAAAATACATATATAATTTTTTCATGTATGTTTAGTGCATACAGTACTTTAAGCTGTTTAGAAGTCCAGGGAGAGAACCGGGCTTGGCTTCTTAATAATTGGAATATTCTAAATTCTGCCATATTTTCAAGTTGCAAAGATAAAACTGAAGATTCGTAATGCTAATCGTACAAAAAGCTATACAACAATTTATTTGATCCCTATTATAAATTTAAATCGGACTATGAATGTCACCCGGTCTTAAAAAATCATTCAATCGTGATGGATACTATTTTGTTCAGCAATATACCCTCCTCGCACCACCGTGCGGGCGTTACGTCGTGCGTTTAGAGCTTTGTCGAGCGGGGCTTTGTGTTCCCCCGGGACAGAGTGCCGGCGTAATTAAACTGACGTCCCTCCACCCCCCTTCCCCCGCCTCCACCCCGGATCCTTCCCTTCCGTCTGCGTTTTCCGCCGCCGAGACCACAGTTCACGCTGCGGTCGATTCCTTTTGCTCGAGTCAACAGGACCAAGGCAATTTGGTAGGCTGGAAGAAGCGGAATAAATAGGCTTTTGTAGACCGCATAGTCCTTTAAACTTTTTGGTAATCAAACTACACTATGTTACGTCACAAAGATCCGCGGATTCGATCAACCCAGTAAAGAAGAACCCGCAAAGAAACCTCACGGGTTTACATAACATATTTTTCCATCCACAATTATGAAATACACACTTAGATCTAAATGCTACTGCCAAACAATCCTTGGTAGAACAGATTAAGGCGAAGAACAAAGAACAATAGAAACAGCAAGAAACAGCAATGCACACAAATGTGATTTGTTCTATGGTTCGGAATCCTTTTAAAACTGTAGGTAGGTGGTAGGTTTAAGTCCGCCTGAGTTGTCATGGGGCAATGAAAGATCGGCCATGTTTTCCATCTATTTCCGTATCCGTGCTCATAAAGGGAAGGTCTTTGCATGGCACCAAATTCCTTCGGAAACGCGGTTATTTAGGCTCTAGTGTCATGACCATACCATGTCCAGTAACACAAACACAAAACGTGCATTCAGAGTAATATCAGTTATTCGGCTAAACTAAGCTCCTGAGACCTTTCACTACAAAGCCTTCTGCGCCAGGTGGTGGCGAAAAAGCACTAAGCAGTAACTAGCCTGGTCGTCACCGCCTGGTAGCTCACCCCCCACTCCCTCCTCCCCCCACCTCGCCCCCGCCGCCCTCCGCTACCTGCAGGGGGTGGCTTTCAGGGGCTTCGCTGCCTGCAGCCTGGCTCCCCGCGATAGGATGCAAGGGAGTATGAAACGCAATTGTTTTGGTGGAGTACTGCTGTTTCGGCGTTGAATACATTTTCAAAGATTCAAGGCGAACTATTGATATAGAATAAGGTTAGGTCATGTTTATGGATATTCAAGGAAAAGAAAAGTAGCTTTTCGTTTCCCATTTTTGCCATCTCAAAATAAAAACTTTACACAATTGTAATACTTTACATACATACTTTTGAATACAATTAATACTCATATGGTTGGGAAACCATATGAGTATTAATTGTATTCAAGATTTCTTAATATTAATATTAAGTATAATTTAAATTTATCACCTCCAGAAATATACCAGATAAATTCTGACTTATTCTGTATAGGCAATATGTTGATCGCATCCAAAAAAAATATCTCTTTCTATGTAGCTTTTCACCATCGAAAACTGTATCTCGTCAAGTTATATGCATATTTTTGTAAGAAGCAGGAAATTTAATCATCAGTCGATAAAGGCTCAACAAAAGATACATTCCTTACATTTTCAAATATTTCCTCCGAAATAATATAAATTTTAAAATACAAATAAAAACAAATATTCTCCGAAATCTAGGCGGAGGCGGAATCTTTCATTCAGGCTATGTTACCAACCCGGCATTACGGGTTGGTAACATAGCACTGAATGAAAGATTGTCGAAGCGACAATGAAAATGTAACCATGTTTTCCATCCAATTACAAACTTCTTGGCATGGCACCTAGTTACTTCGGGAATACGGTCCGTATATCATGCCAGTATTTGTTAGCATTCAACACTCAGTTCCATAAAATCAATCACATTTGCTCAATAAACATTGTTAAAAATACAACCCTCATCAATATCATATTACGAAAATCAAATTAGAATTGTATCAAAGAGAGAATTCCGATCACAAATATAATGTTATTTTCTCACAATAACCAATGATGCTTCCATCGTGTACGGATTCCTCTCTATACAGTTTGTACACGATATTATTTCAATATGAAAATATTTTCCGACCCCTGTCGCCTAATTACCTCGAGGAGACCACAAAAAGACTTCGTCGAGTTTTCTATTACATTCTGCGGGCATTAGCGCGGCTGTCTCGGTAGGGTTTCGTCGCTCCCTAGATGCTGCGGAGGTTTTCGCAGCGCCGACCGGCTCAGTGCGCGACCGAACGTGTCCTGCGTCCTGACTGCTGCGCAATGTCGACACATTATTATGTTAGAAATTATGGCGGAAACCATATGGTTAAATTTGAAGGACGCCTGCGGCCTTATTGCCGAACAGCGACTGTCGCTGCCAGCGTCAGTGTCGCTGCTAACGAGTCATCGCATGCAACGTGACTACCGTTACTGCGGATAAAAGATAGGCAACCGCTTTTTTTTTATATCCGTAGCCGCCATCGACATAGCATATGGCGCCGGTATCGGTAATCCATGGTAAGTCGATGGTAGCCGCAAAATTTTGTATGCAATGACTCGTTAGCAGCGATACCGACGCTGGCAGCGACAGTCGCTGTTCGGCAATAAGACCGCTGGACTGTCAAACTGTCAAACGCATACCACATTTTTGACAAGTGATATCGCCTTCTTGATTGCGCTTACGCGATCCGTTCGTAGTACTTTTGGTTGTAGTTTTGTGTACCTGGTTGTACTTTTGGGGGAAATATCTCGGCGAAGAGTGCGTTTCACAATTTATTGGCATTTGGAATAAGTATCTACAGGATAGGTTAGTTCGGATAGGGGTAATGTGGACTGTGTATGAGTATAAAGTACCTGAACGAAGGTAGATATGGTGAATGGTGTTTTGCAGTTTCGATGAGGATTCGCACAAAGAGAGCAACCTTGTGGTGGGTCTCCAAATTATTTTAGATAACGAGATAACACGATGATGCATTGAGTCTAAGGATTCAAGCAGTTACTTATGGTGGACCCGCAAATGAGCATCATAAAATTACGCTTTCTTCGAAGTTGGTGGATCTTCGAATTCTGGAATAACATATTCGACAAGGGTACTTACAGTACAGTTTTATGAGTGATCACGTAATAAATTAAATATAAGTATTATAGTAGCTGATTGGAGCACAAAATAAATGTCTAAAATAATAATTTTACCAACCATGGCCATGGCTTAAAATAAATTTGATCAATGTTTTTGATCCAAATAGTGCTGTATATTGGAAAATTCCATACACCATACGTATACAATTATTGTCCCTATAGGCAAGCCAGGCACTGTGGGTGACTCTGATGATGAGCTAGCTCCATACCAGCTGAATTTGAATTTATGAATGACATTTCATCTAAAAACTGCACTCTTGCTTGCTTCTTATGGTAAACGATTCCGGAAAGCGAGTCCGAATTAAAGTAGCCCGACAGAAAGGCCGCGTGTTTGGCGTCAAACTTCGGCAGTACCGACCACGTAGGAATGAGAGTCTTAAGGTACCCGTACACGGGCAACTAAAGTTGCTCAACTTGTAGCAATCTGTAGATTTCGTCGTCACGGCAACATCCAGCGATCTCCGGCAACATGGCATTAATTAAAGGAGCAATGAATTGCCAGCATGTGGAGAGCAAGTGCACGGATACGTGGCAATTCGATAAAAAATGCACCGGCGCGGCACGAAAAGTATGGAGCGGTGTGGAACAATATCTCTCCATATCACTAGGATAATTGCCGAAAATGTATAAGGGTTGCTCTATATTGGTCCATCTATTGCTCCACTATGTGTGGCAACAGTTGCCCAGCAATTAATTGCCTCAAAAAATGCCCGTGTACTGGCACCTTTAGTGCAAAACGTGAAGTGTCCGCGGGCGACGGTGCACGGAGAACGCCACCAACCAGCCAGAAGACACCAACAACCATCGCGTATCGTGCGAAGCAACCACTGGTACCAGCTCGCTTCAGAGGATAATAATCTGATCAAGTTTCATACAAAGCCTCGTGCCTGTTGTGTCAGCCTTCTATATTTTCCTGAAATTATGCTCATCAAATAAGTCAACTGAGATCTACGTCCGTAAGTTCTTATTTTTTTGATAACTAAACTCGTTAAACTTGCTTTTAAGTTAAATTAACAAAAACGCATTAACGTAGCTCTCAGTTGACATTTGATGTGCAAAATTTCAGAAAATTTTTTCTTAATTTGAATGAAGTAACAGGCACACACCATTGCATGAAACTTGATCACGGCATTATCCTCAACATTGTCAGTCTATCCACCGTATTGATCCCGCTTGTACCCGGCATCGCCCCCGCGGCGTCCCCCGGCGCCTGTTTACTGCGTTAGTCCGCAATGATCCTCGCTTATCAGCTAAATAGAATATTGGGAGTCGTCTGCGTATTTATTTAAGCCGCATGTAATGCCGCGGCTTCCGACTATTACGTTTAAATTAATTTAAATAATATATAAATGCACATGAATATTGTGAATGGATACAATCTGCAAAATATGTGTCTGCTCGTGTGTGATTCGATATGCTAAACATTGAAATTAAAGGTAATATATTTTTCGGACAGAGATTATTATGTATTTATACTAATGATTATTTATTCAGTCTTAGGGCCTTTTTCACATACAGCTGATTATCTTTATTCGCCACATATTAAGGGCCTCTCTTAGCAGCTTGGACTCCAAGCTAAGCCTGGGCGTGCATTCTTGGCATTCAGTCATTGCGGATTCAGTAGAGTTAACAGTAATGTCAAAGTAAATTCTTCTTCGGTTAACTCTACTGAATCCGCAATGACTGAATGCCAAGAATACACGTCCTGGTTTCCACCAAGTGCTGATTTTTTTCAATTCATTTCGAATTAACTGAATCGAAACTTAAAGCGCCTTTATTACTAATGTAATAATTTTCTTGTACTGGTATTGATTGCGTGATGGTAAGAAAGGCCCTTTAATGAGAGGATTACGCTAATCAGTACTTGGTTCAATAATCTACTTACTAATTTCGGCTAATCAATAATTGCTTGAACTTTATCATTACCAAGTATATTTGTCGATGTTTCTGTTTCTATGTCGGCTAACAACTCGAGAATAACTTACCCTATTATGATGCCAATTGTAGGCTTCTACGTAAAGTTTGATTGTTCCCATAAAGTATAAGCTTAGTTTTATTTATATGGCTGCATTGTTAACAATAAATGTTGCAATTATGAGTATTCACTGAAAAAAAATCAGTGATTATAACTCTAATTCCGATAATAACAACTGCCTTGCAACGTTTAAATAGAGCCAACGAAGTAAATTGGTTACTTTAACTGATTGAAAATAGTTAATATGTTACTGTATGTTTTAATTGTTTTTTTTTACTGTGTGTGTTTTAAGAGTGTTTTCTCTTACTGTTTCCTTGACTGTGAAAACTGTTTCTGTTCTACCTTTAGCATTTTTCCATACTTCTTGTTCACTTAGGTGGATTTAAATTTTACTTATATCAATACTTATATTAATTACTCATATGCCATGCTAAATACAGCTGACTTCCGTATGTCACCAGGTTCTTAGTATATCATTTTGGTACTTTACATTCACAACAATAACTAAAACAAAAGTTCAATCAATACACGGCGAACGCCGTCTAACCGTGGGCGGGCGGGGTGCAGGCGGGACAGGGGGTTGGGGGTGAGGCCGCGGCGCGAGGGTGGCGTGAAGCCGCCGTCAAAAGATTTGCATGAAATTAGCAACAGACAGAGGGCGCTGTGTGCTCGTTCGGGGTAATACCTACCCTCTTTGTGCCGCTAAATATTTTGCGAACGGTTTTTTTAAACATACTGTCGCTTTTAATTCAATATTCATGACTCTGGGCGGGCGACGATGTTTGATGTTGCCATCACGAACTTGGTGGATTTTTGAGATAGACGATTAGGAGGTAAAAACGTTTCCGTGATGATGAAATTAGTTGCGATATTTATTATTTTCATAAGTTAAACAATCTTGGAAGTAACCATTCCAAGTAGATGAAAAGTACAAACATACTGAATTTAACCAATGATCTGCCCTGTTTGGGAGGGTAATTTTATTACTTCGATATTTACTTAGGTACCGGTCATACGGCAATACATTTTATAATAATACAAATGTAAATAACTAATAATACAAACTAAAATCTAACATTAACATTAATTAAAAAGGATATTCGATATTATTATTTTTTTAGAATAGAAAATAATTTATTCGATAGAGTACAAGTATACATAGCCAAGAGAACTTATTACTAATCAAAAAGTACCCTAGGGAAAAGGCTTATGACTCAGCGATGGTTCGCACTTACGAGAGCTGCAGCAAGCTGCAGCAGTTTGGCGACGCTGGGTTTCAGTCACAACCTGTGATGGGGATGTGTGAGGGTGTGTGCCTATGTGATGGTGTGTGTGTGTTAATGTTTATAGTTGTACATGTATATTGTTGTTTAGTGATTCTATGTATGATTATGAGTAAGTGTATATTTTTGTGGATGTAATTTCATTGAGTACAGATACATATATACAGAGTGATTTTAAATACAGAGTGATGATATTTATAGAAAATTTTGTCCCTAAAACAAATTGGCTAACGTAAATAAAAGAATGTGAATTTCAATATGTTAAAGGGTTAATAGTTAAAAAAGATTTTGAACGCGTTATCTGTTTTGGACTATTTTTAACTACTATTCTTTAATATATATAATTGTTTGAATAACCGCAATAAAATAAATATACCGGAACAGTTTATGGTTCCGATCAGGATTTAGTTAGATCAACTTGTCGTCGATTGTACGATTTTTCCGATGTAGTTAGATTCATCGATGTTTTAAAGTAGTTATATCAAAACCAATAAAATTTATTTTGGTTTTTTCAGAAAGGCTTGGTTTACTGGTGAAAACCCAGCCTTTCTCAATATTTTGCTGTAAAGGAATTCTAAAACTTTTGTATTCTTTAATATAGTGTATTCTGGTTTTATCTAGTGTAACCTATGAATGAAATAATAATAACTATTCAAAAATATTAATTGCGTAAACCAATTAAGTAATACAGAGATTATGTCGGTTACTGCTATAATCATGAATCTAGATTGAAATTATTTTCTGTCGCAACCTGAGTGTAAAACCTACCTAAAATTTTAACATGGGCGTAGATAATTTGCATAGAATGATGATTGGTTAAAGTGTTACTTGATAGAAATTCAATGCGAATGTTTTAAAGCCGAATGAATAAAAGAAGTTTGCATGAGTGTTGATTGTATGTTATATGTAATTGGAAGGTAGACGCCTGCATCCAGCAGCGAGCCGGCGATAAGAGAGGGGGTCCGCCCACAACACTCTTTTTTTTCCTATTTACAATAACTGCAGTTGATTGTCCTGGCGACAATGAGCTGAACGGGGCCGCTGTATTGAATGGGGTCCCAAAACAGAACTATTTATTTGAATAAAATTATTAACTTTGTTCTCAGACAGCTGTAGGGCCGGTTCAGTTAAACAGTACGTAACTACACGTACAAAGGTTGTACAAGTTTTCTTGTTGCTACTGGAGTAGTGCATCGCTTTAAGGTCCTTGCTTGCACTGGCGCTGGATTCGGGTATCCCCTTTCCCTAAAATATGGCTGCGAGACTCGATGGATGTACCCGGCGTGATGCTCGTGAACGGGTGCTGTTTGTGGGGACTGGCTTGCTCCAATTGGCAAATAAACTGGTATTTTGTCATGAACCGTAGCATAGGACATGAACTGTTGATTCTTGTCAGTTCTTATTAATTTTGTGTTTTTACCTGTGATTGTAAGCAGTCGCAAATACCTTTGTAAACTTAGACTAAGTTGACGTTGAAAACAAATTCAGCGGCGTTTCTTGCCAGTTTTTCTTCGCTGGAATCGCGGAACTGGCTAATGATAAAATATGACAAACCTGAGTGCAATGTTTTTTCTATGGATGATGAATAAACAATAAACTGGAAGGAGTTTTTCAGTGGAGTCAGTTAAAGTTCACAGTTCGCGTCGCCCCGTTTTTTTACTTATATTTTTGGAATGTAGGAATAGTTTTGAATCAAACGTAAAAACAATTTATGTCAGGCATTATAACGAAGTCCCAACTGCATTATTTTGTTCGAATATATCGGCTTCAAACAACACATTATTTACTAACTATATTACTTATTTCCGTACATGATTTTGATCAAAAAAATTTCCGTTAGCTTTTAATGCTTAACTCTTCTTGTAAATGAGCTTTTTCTCTCTTGTCATTTAATAAAAAAGGTTACTTATATTACAAAAATCTCGATTACGGTTTTTTCTTTCCAAATTTTCTGCACTCTATCGATTTATTCATATCGTAATTAAAATATATAATTTCTAATACCTAATACAGTAACATAATTTCTTTACCACCTTTCCTTTAAAAATAATCTTTGCAAGACTCTTCAAAGTTACATTCAACGCCTCGATTTTTTTTAAATGAAGACGTTATTCTTGCGTCGTTCAAAGGCTGATGTCATTCTCTTACATAAAATCCTCAGCAACAATATCGGTTGTGAGGAACCATTAGCTAAAATTAATATTATGGTTCCACGAGTGAGCACTAGAGGATAATATTTCTTTCCCTTCTGTATTGAAAGATGTCGAACTAATGCAAGGACTCACTCGCCACTAGTGAGAATATGTAAACAATTCAATACTTGGCGAGATGAATTTGACATCTTCTCGGGGTCACCTTCGTTATAGAAGAGACTCAGGCTGGGATAAATAGTCATAACAGAAACTAAGGCTGAGATAAATAGTCGCAACTGAAACTAAGGCTGAGATAAATAGTCGCAACAGAAACTAAGACTAACGAAAAGTAGTACTTTGTGACGTCACTTTCACAAATTTTGTATGGAGTTTTTAAAATACGTTGTAAGTCATATTTCATTGAACTTTTTTATTTTTAGTTTAAATTTATGATAATGCCTGTTTTCATTTTCACTTTCATCTTAGTTATATTGGAAATCTTTTATTAATCTACGTTTCACTCACTGCTGCAACATTATAAATCGTATGTTATGTTCATTTGTTGTAGAGTGTGTGTCCATATTATGTATCTGTTTGTTATTTTATTTTTACATGCTTTAACACATTACTCTGTAAGTGAACCTTATAAATAAATAAATGAGAAGATTTTTTTAATAATTTTGAGAATATCGGATCAGTAAATTAAATTAATTTATAGTTTTTTCTCTAAAAACATGGAAAGGGTTGCATCCACGGAGGATTCTATCCTCCGTGGTTGCTTCAGTTTATAAAAGTACTATATGGGTAAATATACAAATATCAATACAAAAATTCAATGTAGGTACATTCTTATCCAAATACATGCATAGGAAAATATTTTAGTTCGATGTACAGTTGCTTGGTTTATCTATTTCGTAAAATGCATTAAATGTCATTGAATAGCTTTTTATTAATTAGTTTTTTTCATCACTACACAATTCTCTATGATTTCCTTGAACGGAGATTAACCTTCAAGATATTCTATTCTGTAAATATATTTTTCCTGAAATCTATTAATGTAAACCTGGACCAAATATGCATTTATCCTTAAATTAAAACATGCATGCTGTTGAAACGTATTTAAAACAGCACAAATTGTTTGCTTTGTTTAAAATTGAATTAATAATCTAGTGTTTTTATAATTTGATTCTACATGGATCGTTAATGGTCGTTAATTATTTTGTGTTGAGCCTTACAAATTTTAACAAAATAATTTAATAGGGAAATTATAATGATCATATCTTTGTTTCTTGTTTAAATAACTAAAATATCAGTTTTTTTTTCTTTCATGTAAACAAAAGACATTTAATTATATTTCATTACAATTGAGTATCATATAGTTACCAAACATTTTATTTATTGTATAAACACGAAATAAGATTTAAATTTATATTAGTCTAACATCTAAAAGTAAAATTTAAATTAAAAATAAAACTAAAGAAAAATGTGAATCGGAGAGCGATCCAATGAAATATATTGTTTCAGTTTCAGTTTTTTTATGAAGGAGGAACCATTAGATGTATATTACACACTCAGATTCGTAATTTTTTTTCCTGTCGGTTCGATTACTTCTGGCGAAGAAGAGCCGACAAGAAACTTCGTCAGGTCGGTCATTGTATTATTATTTTTTTCCAGTGATACTTACAAACTAGTTTACAGTGATTGATTGATTACGACTGCTCACAAAGAACATTATTATAAGAACATTATATACATTGGTGGTGACTACGATAATGACATCTTATTCTAAATTAATAGGAACTATGATCTAAATTATCCAGGTGTAAAAAGACATCGTCATTTTTGATACAAGGTAATATCAAATTAAATATAAGTTAGAAAATAAACAAATTCATACTACAATGTAGTACCCATGTCAGAGAAAATAATAATAACAGAAAAAAATGGCGTTAAAGGTAAAATATTTCATTGAAGGCAGCCGATGTTTGCCCCAATATGCCAAATATCAGTTATTGACTAAACATATTTGTTTTATGGAGGTAGTATTTCACTCCACAATATAACTTTTTATGTTATCTACTAAGTCTACCAACACAAAGATAAACATATCCAACTGATTAGTACCTTTAAATATAAAAGATAGCAAAAAAATACTTGAGCTCGCATTGATATCAAACATTGTATTTACAAAAAAAACATTCAATATAGCAACTTTACTACTTGAGATAACAGCCAATATTTACGTAAACATTTAATCGATTGTTTTTGTTAGCTGAAAATTTTCTAAATATATTTGGTTAGAGTACCTAGGTCATATCGCACTCCACACAATAATTTTACCATTATTATTTAATTAAATCCAATTCTATCAATGCAAAGATATTTATTTGTACAAATAAATACAAAAAAATATCGCTAATAAAAAAGGAAGCCTGCACTTAGGTACATTAAAAAAACGTTTGTGAAAATAGTACCTACATAGAAACATACGTGCTTACGTGTTAAAACTTACGTGCCTGTATATATTGTACCTATATGTATTTTTACCAGCAGGTAACTACGTCTGATGTAAATTATTAAATGTTTCATACTTTTTATACGAATCGCCGTTCCTACGATGAGAAGTACCTAAGTACGTAGGTAATATCTTTATTACTTCAACCTTCGACAATTATTTCATCCTCTTAATGGTTTTCCAGGTAACTACTTTATTTAATACATTCTTACCTATTATTTTATTAACCGACTACAAAAAAAGGAGGAGGTTATCAATTCGTCTGTATGTTTTTTTTTTTATGTTTGTTACCTCATAACTTTTTCCTGGGTGAACCAATTTTGATTATTATTTTTTTAAATGATAGCTAGTGCTTTCCAAATGGTCCCATTTTAATTTGGTTACGTTCTGACAATGATATCTATGAGAAAATCATAAAAGTCTTAAATTTGTATTAAGATGTGCGCGACAAATGGACGAATAACTCAATATAACGCCAACCGATTTCGGTAATTCTTTTTTTATTGGAAAGGACGTGTACAAATTAGTAAGTTTACTTCAGATTCACTAAAAATTAACAAATAAAAAAAAAATTAACAAAAAAAATAACCGACTTCAAAGAAAAAGCACTAAAAAGTAAAAAATAATGTTCATTTTTGTAGTTACGATTTTTGTTATTTTTTGAGTCGGTGTCAGCCAAGGTTAGGTTAGGTTAGGTTAGGTTAGGTTAGGTTAGGTTAGGTTAGGTTAGGTTAGGTTAGATTAGGTTAGGTTCTCTTGATTGGCGCAGCGCGTGCCCGGCTGACGCCGACTCAAAAAATAACAGAAATCGTAACTACAAAAATGAACATTATTTTTTACTTTTTAGTGCTTTTTCTTTGAAGTCGGTTTTTTTTTTTTATTAATTTTTTTTTTATTTAATATCCAAACAGTGAAATAAGTCAACGAATTCCTTTTTATAATATATTTACATCCAAGGCCGGCTCGGATGTTATTGCTTAACATTATTGCTTAGCATATTTGTAGCTAGTTAAGAAAAGAAAATTATATTTTCCCATAATTTACTTGGTGCTACCGTATTTAATCTTGAAATAAAAAAGATACTCACAATATTCCCTAAAGAGTACGCCAGTGAATATACGTTACGATCCAAGATGTAAAAGCTAGGTATTCATGGGTACTAGGTACGTGAAATCCACACCACGAAGCGCAAAATAAACACATCACAGAATAGCGAGCTTTCTTCCGGCGATAGAGGAACGCGCGGGGTGCGCGGGGAGACAAGATGGCGGAGGAGGCGGTGCCGATAAAGCGCAACGCCGATACGCTAGCCGTCTCGCTCTCACGCATGCATCGCCCCTCAATATCGCCTGTCCCGTAATATTTTCATATCCGGCCTAGACGACGTTAAAGGGCGTAACTCTGTCGAGTTACTTAACCATAAACGTACTCTAGTGCGAATGGAATGAGGTAGAGAACCGGCTTATATAAGGGCCATTGGTAAGGTTATAAAATTGAGGGATGTATGTGAAACTGTAGCGTATCCTACCATCTCTTTCTGGTCGAAGTAAGCGCTTGTTGTGTTGTGATATCTCTAAATAACAGAAAAGCACTCGTACTTGTCATTTGTAACATTTTGCTTGGAGGTGGGGTAAACAAGCAATCCTTTCTCGTATTTTTTATAAGACGCTTCTAAATTTTATTATTATGAAAAAATATAGTTTCTATTGTACCTACAATACCTATATATCAATTCCTTTTTAATTTAGTGTTTGAAAGCATACATTTTTACCTTTTCATTGTTTGTTAAAAACTGCACTACACTATTTTACTAGTTTATACCTAGTAAATAAAGAACTTACAGTTAAAGTGTTTTTCGGAATGATGTGCTTAGTATTTATATGTTTTTATATCTATTTTTAACCGACTTCGAAAAAAAGGAGGTGGTTCTCAATTCGTCGGAATCTTTTTTTATTACCATATATTCTTTAAAATAATCCCAAAGGTAAGCTAAACATGTAATAATTTAGAATTTTACTTGTTTAATACGGGGTATACAGAAACAGGTAGTGGTGAAAAGTGGGGATTTTGTTCATAGAATTTAACATATTTTGTAATAAATACCAAACCAATTTATTATGTTTTTGTTGATGTAAAAAAAAGGTATGGTCAAAATGTTTTTAAAAGTAAGGTTATTTACGCTTAGATAGCAGTCAACTCAAATTGTAAATTGTATCTGTGAAAACATGTTTTTGGCTTTTGACAATTACATTGTCCATTTTTGTATATTCATTGTGAATAAGCTGTAAGTTTTCCAATAAATAAATGATTAAAAAATAAATAAATACTGTAATTGTAATGCCTTTTACACCTAAATTATCAGTGACGTGCATTATTTATTTTATAGAATAGATGAGAGGGCGATAGTTATGAATGCGTATGACATATCTAATTATTTTTATTTATTTAATAAATAAACATATCAGACTGGAAACATTATCTCAGACGTGAGTAGATACTTCAATAGTAACATTTATATGTGAATCTCGTATGAATCCCCCGGGGCGGCTGCCTTCAGCCAAGCTCAGGGTGGCTCGGGGACCCTCCGACAACTTTCTGCGGAGACTCCCCTCCCCGCCCGCGTCCCACCCCGCTCCCGCCCGCGCGCCCCCCCGCGCAAACAAAAACACCTCCAGCAACAGCGGGGCAACAGCGAGCCGCGCCGCCATTGGCCCGCCGAGTTTCCTGCACGGCCCACCAAAGCTTTTCAAATATTTCCCCCGCAAATAAGTGCTCGCTACCTACACCGGCGGAGCGTTCATTCGCTCGCCGACCGTCCCCGCGCGCGCACGCGATCGCTCCCGCTCGCCCGCCGAGCGCCGCGCGCCCCGAGACAGTGCCATGTGCAGCAACACCGAGTCCGGAGCCGGCGCGCCCTACGCGCTGAAGGACGGCGCCGCGCCGCCGGCGAGCGCGCTCGACCACTACCGCATGCAGCTGTACAACTACGCCGTCGCCGAGCGGCTGCGGCTCGCCTACCCGCCGCCGCTGCCGCCCTGCTACCCGCCCGTCGGCTACCCGCCGCGCCTCGCACTCTCCATGTCGCTGTTCCACCACCGCGCGCTCGCCCTCGCCCCCGAGGAACCCAAGCCGCAGCACAGCTACATCGGCCTCATCGCCATGGCCATCCTCGGCTCGCCCGACTGCAAGCTCGTCCTCTCCGACATCTACCAGCACATCCTCGACCACTACCCGTACTTCCGGTCGCGCGGGCCCGGCTGGCGCAACTCGATCCGCCACAACCTCTCCCTCAACGACTGCTTCGTGAAGGCGGGCCGCAGCGCCAACGGCAAGGGCCACTACTGGGCGATCCACCCGGCGAACGTCGACGACTTCCGCAAGGGCGACTTCCGGCGGCGCAAGGCGCAGCGCAAGGTGCGCAAGCACATGGGGCTCGCCGTCGACGACGAGGGCGCCGACTCGCCGTCGCCGCCGCCGCTGTCGCCGCCGCCGCCGCTGCCGTTCTGGGGCGGCGCGCCGGCGGCGACCGCGTTCGCCGCGCCGGCGGCGAGGAAGCGCCAGTTCGACGTGGCGTCGCTGCTCGCGCCGGACGGCGAGGAGGCGCGCGGCGGCGCCCGGAGGAAGGAGGAGCGCTGCAGCAGCGAGGAGGAGGCGGACATCGACGTGGTGGCGGGCGAGGAGGAGGCGGCGCCGCCGGGCCCGCTGCTGTCGCAGTGGGGCGTGTTCCCGGTGGGATTCGGCGTGGAGCCGGCGCTGCTGGGCCGCTACTACGAGCAGCTGGCGCGGCGCCGCCCGCCGCCGCCCTCCCCGCCGCCGCCGTCGTCGCCGCCAACGCATCACGCGACCGACCGCGACGTCTAAACGAGCAGGCAGGCTTCTGTTCGCTGTGCACGCTTACTTACTGTAACTTCAATTATTGTAAATAATTGTTAATGTTAATTTGTAACCCGAGAACCAGGCTTCGCAGCCGGGTGTCCCTGCGTGGTTTATCGTAGACTCATGGATATTTTGGTCCCCATTTTTTTCACAGCAGTATAATAATGGATCTCTCAGTTCTATTTCATTGAACATTACCAAATATAGCCATACATTAAGAGCCCAATCAATTATTATTCCTTTCAATGTTATCTATCCTTACAAAAATATATAACAATCTTTCCTTGTTTACGATCTATCCATTTTTAATGTTTACTACATACTTACCCTTGTGATATTACTTGATAGTAAAATGGTTAAAAACTGTCCTTTGTCAGCGGTTTTATTGTAAATGTTAGGCCTTACCAATATATTTGTAATTATGTAAATATGTACCTATCTAAATATGCGTGTACCTACTTACAAGTCCTATTGACCTACTTACATCAGTAGATAGGTTTGTAGTTAGGATGAACATTATTGAAAGTCTGAAAAGCGACCAATTGAATGTTTTTGGGTCGTTTGTATTACTTAAATTATGTACCTACTCATCTACTTAAATAGATTTTAAAATGTATAGTATTGTTAATATTTTCTCAATAGTTGTACCTAAAGGAAATGTTACACCCAGTATAATAATATAGTTATTGTTAATTCGAAATCATAGGCCTAAGTACGTAGGAAATTATAACAAAATTACGAATTAAAATTGAAAAATATGATAACTCAGCTCTATTTCTTATTACTATCCTAACTATCCAGTATTGCGTTCCGAAACGAAATTTAGTATATCTCTTGATTCTTCTGTTGGTTTTCAGTTAATGATTGTATGTACTAAACTTACTTAGAAGTTTATTCATATAGGAATATGTTCGTTGCAAATCCTGAAGATCTCTCTTTGATTGATAAAACAACGACACAAATTACCAGAAGTGAAAAGGTCGATATTTCATTATAATCACGTCTCAATAGCTGAACCGATTTGAATGAAACTTGTGTGGGATGTTCGGATTGGCATAAAATTGAAATTCACCCAAACATAGGCACGGACAACAGCTAAAAATTTATTTCACCACGAAAAACGGCACATAGCGTAGTGAGAACAAGCTAATTTTGAAATCAGCTAAAAGAAGAAAGAAAATAAAATAAGTAATATATAAGTATATTATATATATCTAATTATTAGGAAAAATTACCCCAGTTAATCCTTTAACTATATGTAATTGCAATAAGTAGTAAAGCATTTATTAAGTGATTAGGAAGCGTGCTTTAAACAAAAAACATGATTAATAGGAACATATTAGAATAGCATGCCCGCAAAATAAAAATTAACATCATTACGGGTGCCATTTCTGGTTCCCTAACACCCGTATATGGTCTCAATGTACCCTGGATTATTTTAACCCTATTTCGCCCAATGATCTTTTTAGGCACACATAAAGAGTAGCGAACCCACCAAAGTGTTAAGATTTCTCATCAGAATGGATATATTTAACATAACAAATAAGGGTTTTTTACAACAAAAAAAACAGTTCATTTTTCGACGCTCGGACCACCACCTCAGCGGACACAATCACCGCATCCGATCAGGACAATATTATCCGAGCTTGGAATAACATCTCCAGCAGTTTACACAAACGTTTAGTCGAGTGACCGTGAGCTGGTGCCATCAGGCGCGCATTGTTGTAGACAACAATATCTGCCTTGTTGGCAGCTTGTTGTTGTTACAGTCGTGTTGTTGTAGTGTCGAGTGGTGAATTTAGTTATCGATGAGTGTGCATGATATGAGTCTGATTAAAGGAAACTTGCTATGATTACACAATATAGACTTGAGCAATGGCTCCGCGTCTCTCAACTTACACCTGGGTCGTGCAATCACCGTAGTTAACTAGGTCCGTAGATCCAATACAAATAATTGGTACCTAAGTTACTTTTCAGGTTGGTTTTATTTTGAAGGTTTTATTTTAAAATAGGAATGTGTTTTTCTGTCTGTTGGTTGATTCGCATTGCGTCTGGACTACTTAACTAATATTTTATTTAATTATTGAAATCAAACTGCGATGAAACAAACGATACAAGTTAAGTTAAAATATTTTAATCGGTACAATATGTATGGTTTTTGAGTTTGGCTATCGTAAGCGTACGTGAAAGTATGATCTTAATTGTACCTTACTATCAAAATGTATAAATAGGTTCCGGATTTTTTTATTTAACTACGCGTTTATAATTTTAAATTAATGCAATGAGCTGGTAATGTAAAGTTTGCATAGATTTTCAATCAAGACTTTTGGAATTTATTGTATTCATTTTTTAGATTGACAAACATAATCATACACTAAACATTGATAATATAAAAATAAAGTGTATATTTTTCGAGATGTCAATACCACACGCTAAAATATTAACAACATCTAACTAACTGATAAAAAAAAACAAAAACTAAAAACAGATTAACAAAAACGACCTAGCGTTAACATATACATTTTTAAAATAAAAATTAAGAAAAAAATCGTAAAGTACAGATAGCAAGTCAAAAAATAAAAAAGATAAAATTGACACAAACAAGTGAGTTGATACACTGCGGCGTCCGGCTCCACCGCAACGCGACAACAAGATTGCCCGCGGAAGACTTCAACGCTGAGGTTTCTTTGTCTTTAAGTTTCAATACATGACGGACGAGAGATCGTATGGAATGTGGTAGATTTATATTGGGAACGTATTGATTTCTGCTTGATTCACAGCTTAGTGCAACGTCTGCGGTGTGGCCTAATGCGGCCTACTACACAGAATTTAGTTCTAAGTAGGCTGCAATGTATAATTTTATTAACTAGATTCTTGTAAAATGGATTATTGTAACCTATTGTTTTTTTAGTTAATTATGTATATACTATGGTTTTTTGGAAAAATAAATTGAAAATTGATATTTAAACGGCTGCAAGATTAAAACACTCAAAATATTCGGCAATTAAAGTTAATTATGAGTTCGTTGCTTTTGCGGTCGAGACTTTAGGTGTTTGGAGTAAGATACAAAATTATTTGTCAAAAACTTGGGTTCTAAATTAAAAGAATGTTCAGGCGATTACCGATCTGGAAGATATTTTCGGACTGGCTATACAGCGAGGAAATGCAGCGAGCGTAATGGCGTCTACAATATTGCTTTGTAGAGAAAAATTGGATAAAATCTTATGTAAGTTTAATTATCTCATTAATTAATAAATTTTCATGTGCATTTAAAAAAAATTTTAAATCGGAATCAAATATTAACTCTCAATCTGTCATATGTTGAACGATCATTATATTATATTTATAACTACTTATATATTGTTCAAATGAATATCAATTGTAAAACTCGAGTTTTTTATAGGAAGGGGTTTATTATGCTTCTTTCAGTCCAGTTCAGTTGTCTGAACATCGTGCGAAAATCAGCACAGAAAGGTGCAGTGTACACTATTGATTAGGCCTTTATTTGCCACCGCATTTTCACTCGCGTGAACCACGAGTTTGATTTCGTTACAGAGTGAATAAGCGAGCTTTCACTGGTCTCGATCAAAATGAAATAAGGTCGACCATTCAAGTGTTTTTAGGGTAAAGGATCAGGCTCTGGATTTTGTCGGTCACACGCATTTTGTTCCGATTTGTTCTCCAAAACAAAAACCAGTGTAAGTACACTTATGTAGTTGTGCCCCAACTAATTACTTTAGCTTAAAACTAGCTGTGCCCGTGGCTCTGCTCGAGTTGAAGTCCGATATTATTCAGAAATAGGCTCGGCCACCGAGATGCCTCCCCGCAACGCGTCAACTCGCTGTTCAAAAAAGGTCATTTACGCTTTCGCTTGCTACTCCCTCATTTTTCATCATATCGTGATGATATTTAGCAAAAACTTCTTCGAGATGTGCTTGATTATATTAGTGAAAACCGCATCTAAATAGAACTAGCCGTTAAATCGTGAAAAGTGGCCAAACAATCTTGAAGATAGACAGACAGACGAACACTTCCGAAAAATAGTTTTTTATTATCAGTTTCGTTAGTAAGTTATAGCCCTCTTCATAAAGTTTTTTTTGTGAAATTCCAATGTTACAAACATACCACCGCCCTAGCGTTTTATAATTCGTTGAGATGAGATTGAGATGGAGATTCATACTTTTAGACAAAGGGATAGATTTCTGAAGCGCATTTGTTTTATAAATTCTATCGGTAGATTAATGAGAAGAGTGGAAGTCCACGTAAGGGACCATGTCCCCCTTGTACGTCTTGAGATCCTAAGTCCATTTCCGGCAGTTACGGAACACTCATCGCGTGAACTCGATCACGCTTGACCGGTTTTTTTCACATTGCTTTTAATTTTGCTGAAATGCCACTTAAACGTCATCTGGATCGCTAAGAGCAGCTAACATGGTTGCATGAAAGAACTATGAAATAGATGCCAGTGCTACACCATTGATCGAGTCGGTCAAAGCATATTGGACAATGCTGAAGCTTCTATATAAACGGTAGACATTTCAATGGTAGCTACACAATACCTACTCCGTTTAAATATTCCGCGCTTTGGGCATTTCTTCCCGCGCGTGTTTTTTTTATGCAACTAAGGGATCTGTCGTAAGTGGTTCGCATTGTTCGTTAAACTGTATGTACTCTTCCTTACTTGGTGGTATGGCTTGGATACGTAAATATAGGGAAGCTCCCCATGAGAAATGTTGGTTACACTAGGGACTAGTGTGACCAACAATACAATGACAAATACAATATTTTTTTTAATTATGTTCAGTGATTATGTGAAGATGAAAACGTAATATTTTCGTGAGTTAAGCGGCCGAAAAAGCATTTGATTAAATATTCTATTTTTTTCATCTGGCTGGATATTCATCGAAAATACCAAACCAACTGTTGATAAATTAGCCGAATATACCACAAAGTAAATAGGTGCCACCATTACGTCCTTATATTCCTCGGCTAGAAAACACAGACATTTTTAAAAACAAATCATAACTTTATTTTATTTCGATGTGTTTGATTTTGTCTGTTTTACTTGATTTTTTCTTATAAATTATGTAAATACATTTTTTAGGTTTATTATATTATGATTAGTAATTACTGTATATTTCATGTATTTAGGACTGTGTGCCTCAATAAAACATATTATTATTATTAATTGCTGCTGCGACTATCGTTTATTCGATGCCATGTACTTACCCGTGCGGGATGAACCCCACCTACTAAGTATATCTGCTCGCTCAAATGACATTTAAATTACATTCCAGGAACGTTCGCCGGACTTCGGCGAGCACGTAACGCCGGCACGACACGAACGCGAGCCACGAGTGGAAGCGGGTGGCTCTGTTTGTCCGGATCGCATTCTCGTGTTTGTCGAGCGTCACGAGACGCGACTACCAGCCCTCCTCCGGTAACCCGAGCCGAGCCGATCCGAGGAGCTGTTTGCCTTCTCAGCGGCCGTCTCCAGCCCGCCACTCCGCCACTCCGCCACTCCGCCACTCCGCCACTCCGCGCCGCGCCGATACGCGATCGCTGATTGTCTTGCTCTTGTGACAATGAGCGAGCGGCGACGACTTAGTAGTTGATAATAACCGGGCCCAGATATAGCTAAGAACCATCCAGGTGACTCCATACGTACATGTACGAACCAAATATGTTCATCCAAATATGTTACGACGCCGTAATTTCATTTTGGGTATTCACCCGAGCGGAGCTTCTAACGTTCCAAACTGCACATTCTGGGCTGATATGACGATTGCCAAAAATCAAAAGTTAAAAACTCAATCTGGTGTTTAACTTTTAACTTAAAAAGCAGATAGACTGGGGGACTGAAACTCTGTCTCTTTGAAAGCAAAAGTGTCGCTATCTCTTTGACCGGAAAAATGTCGGACACATTTTCTAGTCTAGCTCCTCGCGAAAAGTTGCAAAAATGTATTTAAGTACAAGAATAATGACGAAGCGCGAGAGAAATGTCGCCATTTCAGCTTGGTTAAAATTTGTTTCGTGTGTCCTCTTTTACAGGTCGCATTTCTCAACCGATTCTCTTGAAATTTCGTGAAATTATTTATAATCTTTCTGTCGATTCCGTTTTTGGAACTTTTTCAAAATGCCAGAATTATTTAAAAGAAAATTTGTTTTATGGCAAGACCCGATGCGTTAGGTATGTAAGTACCAAGTCAGAAAAAATTAAGAAAAATTATAGAATTTTATTTCAAGGTGCGCAACATTTGGCCTTTTTCACTTACTGCTGATTAGCTTAATCGCCACATATTAAGGGCCTTTCTTAGCAGCTTGCAATTTCAACCAGTACAAGATAATCAGCACATTAGTAATAAAGGCCCTTTAAGTGTCGATTAAAATAAATCAGTATTTGGTGAAAACCAAAACCAACCCCAAATGAGCCACTAGTTTTTTTTTTATATTTTCTTGTTATTTATTGTAATAAAGTAATAAATTTGTTGTTCGTGTATTCGATTGGGTGTAAGAAATGTGTGACGTCCGTTTAGCTCTTATGCCACAGCAATGCTCGCGAGCAGCTTTCTCGAGCGCAGTTCAAACTGTTTGCGCTCGCATTTAATACCGTGTCCGTATTTATTGACACATGTTCGCTGAATCTGTTTTTAATGAGTTGTATTTGTTCCCATTCAGCGTAGGCCTGTGTTTTCTTAGAGACCAAGCCTGTTTGGTTAATATGAACCATTTTCCTGATAAATTGCCATTATACTTTGGTATTTTTAATTTCACCTGTTTAATAATGTGGCAATAACATAGTATGTGCGAAAGTGTTTGTTGGATTTAATTCCTATGGGTAGGAACAGTGATATAGACCACTTTTTGTAATGTCTGTTAACACTTACGGTTGTCCGGTCGACATGGATTCCGAACCATAAAGCAGCCCGCATTTGTGACGAAATGCACTTATCCAACTCAGAAAATAAAGAAAGTGGTGCATGAACGGGGCGGGGATTTAAATCTAGACCTCTGGCATGCAAAGCAAGTCCCTGCACCACAAAGCTACGTGCCGCTTATTAGGGATCGTCCTTTAATCACGTCAGGTTGAAACAAGGAGGGAGGGGGTCATAAAAAATCCCGATTAACACGAATCATATTTATATTTTTTTATTGAAACATATTCAGATAAAATCTAATATTTTTTTAAATAATAATAAATGCATTATTTAATGCTGGGAGACCATGAGGAGGGGTAGCCTAGAAACTCACCATGTATCCATGGAGGAGGGTTATAAAAGTTATACTTTTGAGATTACCGCGGTCGTTAGACATGCTTGAAAAATGTTACGGCTTTTCACGCGGCAGGAAGAGACATTTTCCGACGTTTCGAGCTAATCATCCAGCCCGTTGTCAAGGAGGCATCCGCCACGTTACGGCTGCTCGTCTGCTGTCGTCTGCTGCGTACTAACGTGGCGGATGCCTTCTTGACAACGGGCTGAATGATTAGCTCGAAACGTCGGAGAATGTCTCTTCCTGCCGCGTGAAAAGCCGTAACATTTTTCAAGCAGATATAAAAAGGTTATTAAATTGTACGCACTACGTAATATTACAGGCTCTTGTATCGAAGAAGACGATAAACTGCATAGTTTTTTGGTACCGAGTGTCCGAGGTATGTGTCCGTGTTGACTCACCTCTCATTACCCCTCATTACGTACGCTCTCTTTGTCCTCGACGAATACAAATATTTATCAGGCTCGGCGGAGGCACGGAGCTACCGTCCACCGTCCGTCCGTTTGTCTGTGGAAACGGATTACAGAGTATTGTTTTCCGACGAGGCGATTACGCGGTTCTCTCGGAATTTCTTAAGCGATCGCATCTCGCCTTGCGAAATGATTCGAGAGGCGTTGTTTTTTTGTATCGACTGTAATGATGTAATCACGCTGGGATCCTGATATGGGTACCTTTCACATACTTGAATGTGATTTGTTTATATTTAAATAAAAAAAAAGATGTCGACGTTTTCCGATTCCATGAAAACGCTTTGTTTTGGAACAATCATTCGAAAGTTTGAGATTCAGCTAGTTGGCCGGCACGTAGCCTAGTGGCGCGGGGACTGGCCTAGCGTACCAGAGGTCTAGGTTCAATTCCTAGCCCCGACATGCACCACTTTCTTTCTCTTTCTGAGTTCGATAAGTATATTTCGTCACGAATGTGAGCTGCTCCATGGTTCGGAATTCATGTAAAACTGTAGGTCCCCTTCCCCTTCTAGGTGGTAGGGTTCGAGCCCGCCCGGATTGGTAACATTGCATTAGATGAAAAGATGGTCGAAGCGACAATGAAAAATTGTTCGTGTTTTCCATCCGGTTCAATGTAGCCATGCTCATAAAGCGAAGGTCCTGGCATGGGACCTAATTCCTTCGGGAATATGCTGTATTGGGATAATACCATAACGGTTCGGTATTATCCATCCATGTCAGGTTGCATAAAAAAGTTGGCCTAGCTTAACCCGTTTAGTTTTATTATGTTGATTTCATTTAAAAAAAAGTTACAGAAAATTAGTTAAAAAGGGTCAGAAAGCTTAGCCCTCCTAATTTACACTTTAGTACAAATTTTAAATAAAATTGTGATCATTCTTTGCATGTTTTTTTATGGATTTAATAAAAATATTACATTCAAATTGTTTAGTGTCCTTTCAGGTTACACAGGTTCAGTGTTAAGGTGGGCCTTCCCGTACTAGAGGTCCGGGTTCAATTGCTGGCCCCGACATGCGCCATTTTCGTTCTCTTTCTGAGTAAGTACATTTCGTCACGAACGCGAGCTGCTCCATGATTCGGAATCCATGTAAAACTGTTGGTCCTCTACCCCTACTAGGCACGCCCACCACATTGAATCAAACTATAGTCGAAGCGGCAATGCAAAATTGACCGTGTTTTCCACCCAGTTCAGTGTAGCCGTACTCGTGAAGGGAAGGTCCTGGTATGGCACCTAGTTCCTTCGGGAATGTGGTGTCTTGGGCTAATATCATAACGGTAGTTGTGTGCCATCCTCTGTCTCTGTTCTCGAGTTCCAACGATACATAAGAACACGTGTACATTTAGTGTAACGAACTTTCATGGTAGCGTGTCCCGAATTCGTGTGCAGATTGAATGGCCGGCGCTACCGTTAGTATAATATTACTTAAGGTGGCCCTTCCCGGCGGGACTAACTAATTCGCAGGCACGATACAAAACCGTGCTATGGAACATACTATGGAAAAAAAAGACATACTTCGTGATGAGGAGGATGCAACATATCCACAAAGCGGACAATGCGCTTAGTGTTTGATTTGGTAAGATTTACGAAAAATTTAATTACAAAACGACTTATAGATAAAGTAAATCACGACCACTGTAGTCAAAAATCAAAACAAGCTAGGCCTGATGACTAACCTTTTTGAGATGTTTTTATTTTATTGTGGAGTAATCCACGTCCAAATTTATTGCATATGAAGTCGGTTAAAAACGCGCAAAAAATTCGAACTTTCGAACCTTACAACTTAGAAACCAAACACTATTTGACAATGCCAATGATCATCAGACATCTAGTTTGATCAAATAAATCTGTTTCGAGTATCATTTTGGATCTCTGTACGAGAAATATGCGCATGGTCTTCTTTCCACGTTTGTATAGGGAGTTGAGCGGGAAAGCCCACCTTAAACGTAGCCACGCTGCCGCTGTACGGATAGTTTCGGTCGCCACTGACCTACTTCCTTACTCGATGCATAAGAAAGACGAAGCATTTAAACGTAGCCTCCACCCCTATCCAAATGTCCTCACTGAAGTGCCCTTGAGGTGCGTGCATTGCGCAGTATACCTGCCGACGAATTCCTCGCAACAGTTTTCACTTTCGTCACGGAATATTCAAATGCGTCGGGAAAAAAATGTGTGAATGTTTTTCTAAGAAGTCCACGGACAGATTCGGCCGAGGAGTGTTTACGTTGGCGCGCTCACAATGCCCGCAAACTCCGTGAAAGAACTCCGGGCTCCTGACAAAATCAACAGCAGCTGTTTGCTGTGGGGATTTTGGGTCTATAGGGTGGCAAACGTAGTCACATTATTCCAGTACATTTTTTAAGAACCCTATCATAGATAGTTACGTAAGGGGGTGTTAACACCTGAGCCCTTAGTCCCAGCTGCCATCTAAATTGGCGTTCACGCCAAACCGATCGACTGGCGTTTTCAAATGTATGAAGAAATTGAAGAGCGTGAGCAGTGGGCGTTAAGCGAACTAACATTTGCGAGTCCGCGTTTGATTTGACAGCTTACTCACCGTCGGCGTAAATACGTCGACGTTGCCGTTTACGCCGACTCCGCGTTTTCATACAAATCGGAAGTCCGAATTTGACTTTGACAGCTCGAAGAAGTAAAACCACAGAATATCTCGTAAAAACTTGTATGGAGTTTGACGTTTTTACGTAACTTCGAAGTTCCGTAAACGCCAATTTAGGTCAGAACTCCGACTTTGCTTGCAATAACGGCGTAATTCAAATACCATTTAATGAAATTAAAAAAGAACCACAATTAATTTCGATAATCATTAAAGTAATATTTTTATATTGATGATCTAGCTATATTTTAAAGATAAAACTAAAAGTCTCCGGTACTTTGTGGTCTCAAATGAAGCAAAGTGGACATGTTATCAACTCCTCACGCCCCTAAGCTAAGAGCCGCTCAAATTGAACTTAAAATAATTATTTAAAGGTTTATAAACTATCTGAGGTACCAGCCTTCGCTCGGATCAATTTCTGGTGTTGGACTGATGTCGGGCCTTTTTCTGAATAAAATTCCTGAAGTGTTCCCCATACAAACTTCATCCCCTATTTTACTACGCTTTTCAAGCTTAATTTTCGCCGCAATCGGTAGCCTATGTTCTTTTCCAAGCTCCAGACTATCTCTATACCGAAATTCATCAAAATTGGTGAAGGCGTGACGACAGACATACAGAGATAGGGATGGCTTTTTAGACGTGAATAATTAAAATCATAATTCCTATTAATTTAGAATAAGATTTCATTATCGTAGTCAAGAGTTTGCTCTTCACCAATGTATGTAATGTTCTTATTATAATGTTCTTTGTGAGCAGTAGTAATCAATCAATCACCGTAAACTAGTTTGTAAGTATCAATGGAAAAAAAATATACAATGACCAACCTAACAAAGTTTCTTGTCGGCTCTTCTTCGCCAGAAGTAATCGAACTGACAGGAAAAAAATGACGAATCCGAGTGTGTAATATAAATCTAATGGAGGAAATAAGGAACAGAAACTGAAACTGAAATACAGCGGCTCGTAGCCAAGTGGCGCGGGGACTTTACTCCAGGAACTTTAGACTTAAATCAGCACTTAGAAAAACATTAAATCCGAAATGCATTTTTTTTTCTCAGAAACGTAGTATTTCATATGGACGTGTGTACATTAAGTTTGCAACATTTTGGGGGGCCCGGAAGATAGAAATAAAATATGAAATATGTTTAAGAAATGATATCTCCTAAACAAATATTTAGAAATGGTATTTCAAAATCGAATATGTTAACTAATTTTAAGTGTAATATAACTGTAAATTTGCAACAATTTATTATTTACGGAACTGTGTAAATATATTTTTGTTTGTACTATTTCCGTAATATCTGCAAAGCAAATACTGCTAACTCAGTTTTATTTTCTGGAATATGTAAATGGCCTAAATCTCTATATTCTGTGAGAAATTTAAAATGTTGCAAAACTTAGAAGCACATTTTTTTTCATTTATAATTTTTAGATTCGAATATAAGCTAAACAAAAAATTCGAAATGTGGTTTGAATCATTCATTTTGTAGTTTTATCTTTCAATAATATGCTATCAATTTTGCAACAATACAAATCGTCCGGAACTAGGTTCAATTAAAACATTACTATAATTACCAGTTTTCACTCGTACACCGACGTAAAGCCACTTCTCTGTGTGAGTGTAGCGCGTGTAAACATAGCTAGGAAGACTGCGGTGGACGCGGGGGGATGGGGCCGGTCGGCTCGACAGATTCTCCCCGCCTTGCTACCTAAACATCGCCGCATTTATTTTGTGTTCGTTCGGGAGCACTTTTCATGTGTAAATTGATTTACATTGTTGATAATACAGAATGGCTGTGGACATTTGCGATAGAGCGATCGTGGCTCAGTGTCGGGTGGATTTGCCTTACACGACAGAGGTCTGGGTTCAAATCACCACAATGCACATCCACCACTATCTTTCTCTTTCTGAATTGGATAAATGCATTTCGTCATTAATGCGAGCGGTTCCATGGTTCGGAATCCTTGAAAAACTGTAGGTTAAGCCCTCCCGGGTTGGTACCTTCATACGCATTTTCCGTCCGTGTTTTCCATCCAGTTCAATGTAGCCGTGCTCATAAAAGGGGTGGTCCTGCCATGGCCCTTATTCCATCGTAAATGCGGTGTGTTGAGATGAAAATGGAATAGAATTGATGCGATCATAATTGGCAATTACTAAGAATGTTTTGACGGGATGCCGGCCGTGCCTCTAGTCCTTTTATTTTAAACATTCTTAGTATGCTTATGGTATGCTTGTTTTATCTATATTTTTATTTTGGATGATAAATTGTTCGCCTTAATAATTTCACCTTTTTACCGATTTCGCCACGCATAGTCATTATCTGAAATGATAGGAAGATTTGAACCAGGAAAAAAATTTTTTCAAGAAATTCAACCGACGAAAAAATTATCAGATAAGCGAAAAACATAACAAGAAGTTTTGATATGACCCCGTATCGTAACAAACAAACGTAAATCGCTGACTCAATATTAGTAATTTTATTTTTCCCTTCTGAGTTTTAAGGTTAACCACCCTAACTCCGCGAGATATAGCAAGATTATTAATTAGATTAGATTAATACCAAGAATGCAATCCCGATCTCGCAAGATCTCGTTTTCGCGAGTTCTCGGCCTTTTTTAAACGAGATTGATCTCGACACACTAGCATAAAAACCTCTAAAGAGAGTTGTTACTCTATCAATTCCCTATACTACGGGCGATAACTGGCGATAGGTCTATTTCAACACTGACAAGTGCGCTATATTGACATTGAGTCACTCCAGAGAGCCTATTCAATACCAAAATTGACTTGGTGATGTCTTGCTTTCGAGAGTGACAAGTCAGAAAAATTAAGGTGTCATCATGGACACCAAATTGTCTTTTTTCATGATCACGTCGACAAACTATGCAAAAGCTCCTTTCGGACCCTGGGTGTTGTATTGAGACAAACGTACCATTTGCGCAGTACAGATGCCGTAAACATCCTGTACAACACATTTGTGAGAAGCAAGCTAGAATGCAATGCAATGATATGGAACCCTCATGAGGCTTAATATACTGCCATGCTTGAAAGAGTGCAAAAAAAGTTTTTGAGATTCCTTTATAAAAATAATTATAATTTTTATCCGATTTATCCGAATCGCAGTTAACAAAATATGTGTTTAAATTAGTAATTGGACACGTGCAAAATATTTCAGTGCTAGATAGTGTTAATCTGTTCGCCCCAGAAAATTACAGTTGCGCGCGCTCTCATCCTCGCTTCGCGCTGCCCTCCTCGCGCACCAACATGCTGCGTCACGCGCCGCTCACCCATGCGCTTACAGCTCTAAATGATATATCTGACAAAATAGACATCTATGCTTGCACTCTGGCCGAGTTCCAGAAGGCAGTTGCTGTTTACTTTGAAGCTGCATAATTTTTAAATAAGGTGTGTACTTTATCTATAAATTGCCTAACGCCTTGGCCATTACGCTGTAATGTTAGGTATATTGTTGTATGAATAAATAAATAAATAAGTAAATACGGCCAGTGGCTGAAGAAGAGGGTATCCGTCTATAGAGCAGCCACTCCACTAACCCCTGATTTCACTATTTCCAGCTAGCTGAAATTCGTTAGCTTACTTTCAGTTAGATTGCATATTCGCATGGTGTAACCATAAGATAACTTTGGGATTTTTGTAGCTGATGGTAGTGAAAATGGGTGTAAGTAAACTCTTCATTATTATTATTTTCTTTCAGGACGGATAAGCAAATATTTTAATAAAATATAAATTTTAGTACTAAAATTACATACGTCGCTTTATTCAACAAATGTGTTATTAATGCAGAATCAACGGACACATCAAAGACATTGCCTTACTTTACGAATGTGGAACTCATTCACGGGCACGGTACAAAACCGATTTATCGCGCTCTGGGACCTTCTCTGTTACACAGAAAAAGACAGGCTCCGTGATGAGTAAGATGCAACATGTCCACAAAGCAGACAATGCGCATAGTGTTTGATTTGGTAAGATTTACGAAAAAATGTATTACAAAACGACTTATAGCTAAAAGTAAACTACGATCGTTGTAGTCAAAAATCTAACAAAAACCAAATTTGTTATAAATCTTCATGAAACAAGCCATGTCTGATGACTAATCTTTTTAAGGTTTTTTAGTTAATCGTTGAGTAATCCACCTCCAAAGTTATTGTATAAAACGCGCAAAAAATTCGAAGTTTCGGACCTTATACCTTAGAAACCTAATAAAATTTTACAATGCCCGACAGTCATCAGACATCTATTTCGATCAAATAAAGCTATTTTGAGTATTATTTTGGATCTCTGATAAGAAATATGCTCATGATCTTCTTTCCACGTTTGTATGGGGAGTTGAGCGGGAAGGCCCACCTTAAGTCTAGATTTTTAAATAAACTATAACCCCACTTAAATCTTACAAAATCAGCAAATTACAAAACAAAAAAGTGTACAACTTTAGCTATAATCACATCTAGTGTCATGATATTAGCCCAAAACAACATATAGGAACGAGGTGCCATGCCAGGAACTTTCTTATATTTCATGGCTACATTGTAATGGAATGAAAATATCGTCTATTTTCATTGCCGCTTTGACCGTAGTTAATTCAATGCGATAGTACAGCCCCTACAGTTTTATGTTTAATCCGAACTACCATGAAACGTGAAGTAGTAAATACTCTTCCAAGACAAAATACGCCACCCTAAAGAGATTTTTATCATTGTCAGCCTCGGTAGCACAGTGGTGGGACACCTTGAGATTCTATAAGCTGGGTAATCAGCTCTGAGCGCGGTTGGGTTCTGGATGGGTGACCATTTTAGACCATTAGGGCTGGCCGTGGTTCGGATTCCACGTAAAACTGTAGGTCCCCTTCCTTACTTACTATGTTGTAGGGTTTATCCCGTCCGGGTTGGTACCATTGCATTGAATGAACGATGATCGAAGTGGCAATGAAAATTGACCGTGTTTTCCATCCAGTTCAATGTAGCCGAGCAATTTAAGGAAAGTCCTGGCATGGCACCTAGTTCCCATGTCGTGTTTTAGGCTAATATCTGACGTTCAGTTTGGTATTAGCCATCCATTTATAGGTGTGCCGGTACGACACAATCGCGCTGAGGCGACGTAACTTGAGACAGCGGAAATACCGCTCCCCGCGCCACACCGCGCACCGCGCACCTGAGCCGTGCCGACCACGTCGGCGGCAGTCCTTGTAACCCATCTTACGCGACGACATGTCACTTGTGCATTAAGTGAAATAAAACTTATACAGAACATTTGTGTTTGTCTCGCCGGCCACCCGAACACGTTAGTTGAGTAACCACACTCACTGAACTATTGCCAATACCCCAGGACCCGTAGATGGCATACTGGTGACCCCGACGTGACTCCGAAAACGAGGAGATACACCAAATACACGTCGACGCGGTACTCGATCGCCTTAACACGTACGGAATAAAACTAAATATTCCAAAGTGTATTTTCAATGCGACGTCGCTCCCTTACCTCGGATATATGGTGTCGAGTGACGGCATTCGGCCGCTCGCTGATAAGGCGCAAGCGATCGCGGAGTATCCGCGACCGGACACCGTACTGGAACTGCGACGGTTTCTTGGTATGCTGAATTTTTACCGCGACAGCATACCTCACACTGCAGACGCTCAGCGCAAGTTGAACGCGTACTTAATTGGGGTGAAACGGAAAAATGACAAAACACCCATTGAATGGAACACAGAAACAGAAGTTGCATTCCTCGAATGTAAAAAATGTATCGGAGACGCCGTGACGCTTGCGTTTCCCTCAGCAGGGGGCGATCTGCATCTTTTGGCTGACGCCTCGGCTAAGTGTGTGGGCGCGGTGTTACAGGAGCAAACGAACGGTAAAATTAGACCGCTTGGATTTTTCTCAAAGGCTCTCAACACAGCGCAACAAAAGTATTCGACGTTTGATAGGGAGCTGCTGGCTATCTATTTGGCTGTCAAGCATTTCCGCCGACTCTGCGAAGGGCGAATGCTGACAGCCCATACTGATCACAAGCCCCTGATCTACACGTACAAGAATGGGTGCAGTGATAATGATACCCCTCGACGTATACGCCAACTTGGGTATATATCGGAGTACGTAACTAGCCTGTTACACGTGGCGGGTGCCGACAACCCCGCCGCTGACGCGTTGTCTCGCATCGCAGAAATCTCTAGGCCCACTGTTATCGACTGGGACGAGATAGCGACGCCACAGACAGACGACGCGACACTCAAAATGCTGATAGCAAAGGTGCCCAGCCCACTAGTAAAGCTGGAGTTACCCAATGTAAACGCGCCCCTGTATTGCAGTACGCAAAATGGAAACGTCCGACCGTACGTCCCAGAGCAGTTCCGGATGCAGATATTTACATCTGTGCACGGAATCGCGCACCCGGGAGTACGGGGCTCTAGACGGTTAATGGCGCAGCGATACTTTTGGCCCAAGATGAACTCAGACATAAAAAAGTGGGCACAAGGATGTACGTCGTGTCAACAATGTAAGGTTACACGCCACACAAAAGCCCCTCTCGGCAAGTTCAGCGACGCTCACAGATTCGAACATGTTCATGTTGACATTGTGGGGCCATTGAGCGTGTCGAGAGAGTGCAGGTATATCCTGACAATGGTAGATCGAGCAACTTCCTGGCCGGAAGCGATTCCAATTCCCGACCAGACGGCCGAAACCACAGCCCGAATAATGTACGATCACTGGATCACCAGATTCGGTTGCCCTGCAAGATTGACCACGGACCGCGGACGAAATTTCGAATCCGAGTTATTCTCAAGTTTGAACAAGAGAATGGGAATAAAAAAATTTCGTACCACGGCATATCATCCCCAGGCGAACGGAATGGTAGAGCGATTCCACCGCACTATGAAAGCCGCACTAATGGCTCGTGGCAGGACCGAAAACTGGGTCGAAGAACTACCGACCGTGTTGTTCGGACTGCGGGCAGCACTCAGGGATGAGACCGGGGTCAGTGCAGCCCAACTGGTTTACGGATCTGCATTACGATTACCTGGCGATTTTTTTGAAGTTTCGAACGAATCAGTGTTGGACGGTACCTTCGTTCAACAGTTACACGAACACATCAAAAAAATCGCGGCCGTGCCTAGACGCGAAGCCCATCAAGGGTCAATTTTCGTTCATCCGGACTTACAAGTAGCTAATTATGTATTTGTAAGGAACGATCGGGTGACGAAACCATTGACCCCTCCGTACACTGGGCCTCATCGCGTCATAAAGAGAGATAATAAGTTTTTCATTATCGACTTGCCACACGGACAAACTACGGTAAGCATAGACCGATTAAAACCTGCTTTTACGTTGAATACGGATGACGAAGCGGGAGCGCCCCCGGCGATCTCATTTCCACAAGCAGGGAAGCAAGTAGGCGCAGAACCTATACCAGTGGGAAAACCCTCAGTTAACCGAAACCCCACTCAATCGAAGACGGTTCGGTTCAACGAGGTGGATACACCCAGTTTTCGCAACAACCTATCGAGCGGTCATTCGACACCGCCACACACGGGCGCGGTGACAACACCGCCCGGGAAGACGGCCAAGCGGAGAGCCGACGCGGCACATTCCGCCCAACCCAAGCCGTCGCCGCCGTCGCCGATAGGAGACGACAACATTCCACGAACCACACGCAGTGGGCGAATCGTCAAACAACCTGTGCGATTCGCAAGGAACTAAACAAGTACTACACCTACGTTTCACACTTAATTATGTCTACAGCAGAAATCTAATGGGAGTCTGATAGCACGCTCATTTCTATTAGATTATCTATAGTTATTGTCTTTACTGATCATTTTCTGTGCATGTAGTAACAATAAGTAGACATAAGGCTTATATACTCAAGTAGGTAGGAATAAGGTTTTTTTACAAATAAGGTAGACATTATTTTTCGTATACACACTGTATTAACTGAATTTACATATAGTTATACATAGAACAGTAGAGCAAAGAAACGTTCGTTACGCAGACATATACTGTGGTAGTTGTGACGACGACACTTGCGGAAGCTGCGCCCTCTGCAGTCGCTGGTTTAATTCTTTTCTGATGCGGGCGGTAACCAACGCCCTAGTTTTCTCGAAGCACAGGAAGCACAGGAGAATAGCAACCATCACCACACTTATAATGGAGACGATCTCCAGTACGGAGAAACTATCCGCTACCAGTGGAGCACTTATAGTAGCCGTAACTGCGGCATCAACTTCAGAATTCTGTTGTTTAGTAGAATAGTTTCCCATTATCTTAATTTAAGTAAGTAATTAGTATTGTACGTTAAATTCTTGAGAGCTTCGAGAGACGAATGAGTGTAACAATAATGTAAATCTAGAGGATACCTCACTTCCGTAGACCTATGTATGTTAGTAGGCCATCGAGGAAATGCCTCAAAGCGTGACAAGGCGTATTTTTTTCAATGCCTCGACACCATTAGTTCTTCGGTGCCTCGACCTACTCTCTGCTACATTAGTACTGGCATATTGTTATTCATAAGTCATTGGTCAAACATTGTAGAAATATTCGTAATTAAGGTACCTATATTGTAATGCATTAATCAAAGGTACGCAAGGTAGCGATCTGCTTAAAGAGCAACTGCAAGCAGGCCCGTTATCATTTCGCAATAATGCAATACGACCCGGCGCACGCCGCCGCGGCGCCGAGGCGCACGCGCCCGCCGACCGATGACGCATGCGTATCAAGAATTGTAGAACTGTCCGGTCTGCAGTTTATGCCACTGCGACATGTTACCGGCAGTAATCGAAGTTGCAACCAAATTAGAATGTAAGACAATTTTATAATTGGCTAGTTTGATATTTTTTATAAAAAAAAAATGAAGGATGTTTTTTTTCAACGGTGGAGTGGTGTGCCGGTACGACACAATCGCGCTGAGGCGACGTAACTTGAGACAGCGGTAATACCGCTCCCCGCGCCACACCGCGCACCGCGCACCTGAGCCGTGCCGACCACGTCGGCGGCAGTCCTTGTAACCCATCTTACGCGACGACATGTCACTTGTGCATTAAGTGAAATAAAACTTATACAGAACATTTGTGTTTGTCTCGCCGGCCACCCGAACACGTTAGTTGAGTAACCACACTCACTGAACTATTGCCAATACCCCAGGACCCGTAGATGGCATATAGTTCTTTAAAAAAATCATTACAATACCGACTCAAACAAAAACGATCGTATAAATATTTAAATTTTGATTAAGATATCGTTCTGAACAAATATTAAACCAGGCAGTTCCAGTAAATATGTACATTAACCCTGCTACTAATAATCCCAGATCATCGTCTGAATAGGTATACAATGTTTTGTCCCTTTCTATCGAATTAGAAACTGCCTGTCAATGCAAAGGACAAAACATTGTATAACTATTCAGCTGATGATCTAGGTTTATTAGTAACAGGGATAATATTTCGTGCTAAACAAGTACGTCGCTTTTTCCAAGGAGTGTGATATGTATGTTATATTATGATATGTATGGAAGATAGCCAGTGCATGTTATGCGATGAGATCAATAAAAAACACTGTGCACATATCAACTTTAAGAATAATTGATTTTAGCTATATAGAATCGATTTTAAGGTACGGAATAGATGTGTGGGGAAACAATTGTAATGTTAAAAAAAAGTATTCTCATCCTTCAAAAGAAAGTTTTACGAATTATTTGTGGAGCCAAATATGATGAAAGTTGCCGACCCCTTTTCGTAAAATAAAAAACCGGCCAAGTGCGAGTCGGACTCGCACACGAAGGGTTTCGTACCATCTTAAAAAATGTATAAAAAAAATCACGTTTTTTGTATGGGGACCCCCTTTAATTTTAATTATTTCTTAATTTTACCTATTTGTTGTTATAGCGGCAAAATAAATACACACTCTGTGAATATTTCAGCTGTCTATCTGTTACGGTTACTGAGGTACAGCCCTGTGACAGACGGACAGACGGACGGACGGACGGACGGACGGACGGACGGACGGACGGACAGCGGAGGCTTAGTAATAGGGTTCCGTTTTCACCCTTTGGGTACGGAACCCTAAAAAATCATGACTGTAATATAATATGCATTGGAGTATATAAGAAAAACTAATACTTCGATAAAGTGAAGAAATTGCAGATATATGACTTAAGAAATAAAGACAGTTTTCGACCAAAAGGCCCAAAATGTTTATTGTTTAAGAATTCATCGATTTATACTGGAGTAAAAATTTACAATCATTTACCTATTTCCATCAAACAATTTTTAACAATAACCAATTTTTTTATTAATTTAAAAGAATATTTGTTAAGTTACCCGTTTTATAATAAAGAAGAATATTTCAATAATTTTAATTGTAATTTAGAATAATTTAAGATTGACATTTATTGAACCAGATTATGTATTGAAAATGTATTGTGAATTTTAATAATGTATTTATAATTAATTTTTATTATAAACTCTAAGATCATTAATTTATGTTATAAAATGTGCACGGCTCGCAAGGGTCACTCATGCTAAATAAATAAAATAAATATTTATTATTCGACCGTGAAGCAAGAACATATGAAATAAATAAAGAGCCCCGTAAAATAACTACTGTAAGAATATACTGCTAGGCTGGGTCCGAACCATCTAAAATACCATTCGTGGATATTGCGTCTTCCAAGACGTAACACCCGAAAGTACCTACACATGTAACTGTCGCACGCACGTGCCACTCCCGCCCCGCACCACCCGGCGATAGCGTCCTCCGTCCGTCTCCCCGTGCCGCTGCCTACTCACTCATACAATTACAACTGATAAATGTCTGCATATGGCTGCGCAACAAATACACCTGTGAGAGCGGCACCTGTGAAACGCTTGCAGATTTAATTCATTTTTACCTTGTTTCAGACTACTTGCGATGTTGCAAAATTAGGGAAATGTTCACAATTGATTTAAGTTAACACTGAATGACGGAAATCTTATTTCTGATTTTTTGTTTACCGTTTATAGCATTAGAAAGTTTGGATTTAAAAAAAAATACTGTTCTGAGACTTGCAACATTCTAAAAACTTTACAGGATAAAGAATATAATTTTGTCTACATATTCTAGAAAGAAAGGTAGCCATAGCAAGTAAGGTTCTCAGCATAGATTTTTTTTAGTAAAAACATTTTTTTAAATATATTTCCGTAATTAGTAAATTGTTGCAAATTCACCGTTACATTACGCCTTAAAAGAGTTAACAAATACATTTATATAATACCATTTCTAAATATTTGTTTAGGAGATATATATTTTTTTATACATTTTTTTTTTCTATCTTCCGGGCCCCGCTCAATGTTGCAAACTTAATGTAAGCATATAAATATGAAATTGTATATTTCTGAGAAAAAAAAATTCATTTCGGATTTCATGTGTTTCTCAAACCGTCCGGGGACGGGCCTACTTGCCTTGCTTTGGAAGTGCTTTCTCTTCCTGAGTTGTCAAAACGTATCATAAGTGCACTTATTCACGAATGCGAGCTGCTCAATGGTTCGGAATCCATGCAAAACTGTAGGTTCCCTTACTAAGTGGTAGGGTTTAAGAACGCCCGGGTTGGTACCATCGCATTGGATGAAAAGGTCGTCGAAGCGGCAATGAAAAATTGTTCGTGTTTTCCATCCAGTTCAATGTAGCCGTGCTCGTTAAAGGAAGGTTCTGGCATGGCACCTAATTCCTTTGGGAACGTGGTGTATTGGGCTAATATCATAACGGTAGTTGTGTGGTATTACCCATCCATGTCAGGTTGCAATAAACAAAATACACTATTAGTACGGATGTACGAAAACATTGGGCTTATATGAAATGTAATTTATAGCTGCTAAGAAAAATAATCGGTCTCAATAATGAGGTGTACTAAACTATTGAATATCACCTTATTAAGGTGGCCCAACCCGGCGGGATTAACTCATACGCGGGCACGGTACAAAACCGTGCTGTTTCACTCAGACCTTCTCTGTTTCAAAGAAAAAGACAGGCTCCGTGATGTGGAAGATGCAACATGTCCACAAAAAAGACAATGTGTATAGTGTATGATTTGGTAAGATTTACGAAAATTTTAATTACAAAACTACCTATAGCTAAAAGTAAACCACGACCGCTGTAGTCAAAAATCCAACAAAAACCAAATAAACTATAAATCCTGATTAAGTAAGCTATGCCTTATGACTAATCTTTTTAAGGTGTTCTTACTTGTTGAGCGGGTTGGACCACCTTAAAACTGAAATACGTCCAGAATCCGAGGAATGTCTACCTGGGGCACGCACTTGCAGCGGTAGGTGAGCAAGATAATCGCGCAAATATTTATATAAAACAGCGCTGTTTGCGCTGTACAATGGACGCACAATGCTGGCTGCTTTCTTGTTTGCTTTCCCATAGCCGCGTGTTGTTGGAGGCTCGCCCGCTGTGTGGACTGTACTTGAGCGACTTGAAGCGATGAGATGCGGGGCGCGTGAGGGGTTCTTAAACTTTTTACAACCAGTGGGCATGTTTTTCATGTATCTACACTTTTGTAAGAAATGCATAAGTACTATTTTTCACGCATATGAATTGCTGCTCCTCTACAAGGCGCAGATAAGGTCTTGCGTGGAGTACTGTTAGCATTTGTGTGACGGCTCAGATAAGTATCTGCTTGGCGCCCTGGACTCGATACAGCGTCGTACCGTGCGTCTCGTCGACGAACCCAAGGTATCCCTAAATTTGGAGACCCTTCAACTCCGTAGACATCTAGGGTCGCTCGCTGTATTCTATATCGTCTTTACGCCGTCCCTCCGTCCCCTTTCTGCCACCGCACAACGCGGAACAGGCAGGGAATGCACCCATTCACTGTCGATATTCCCAAAATAAGAACCCACCGATCCTCTAGATCTTTTATCTATAGGGTCGGTAAACTATGGAATCGACTCCCTGCCGAAGTTTTTTCCTCAAAGTACAACCTGGGGTCCTTCAAACATGGTGTGAAGAATGGTGGCCGGCATGCTTTTTGCAGATGGGGCACATGGCGCCGTTGAGCGCCTTTTTTGTGAGGTCCTGGCGTGCGCCATACGCCGCGCTTAATATAAAAAGTACTTACAAATCACTGAATTAAGGGTACAAAACGGGCAACTAAAGTTAGTCAGCTTGCAGTAATGACTGGCTATTTCGCAGTCACGACAATATTCAGCAACTCCGGCAACGCGGCTTATGGGCTAGTCTGAACCCTTTCACGGAGCAATTAATTGCCCGCATGTGGCGAACAATCCGCACGGATCAGGCAATTCGATAAATAATTTACTGGCGACACGAAAAATGGAACGATGCGGAGCAATATCGCTCCATATCGCCGAGATAATTCTTTTGTTTCTCTATATTGGTCCATTTATTTATTCCTCTAGTATGTCTGGTAACAGTTGCTCAGCAATGAATTGCCTCAAAAAATGTCCATGTACGAGTACCCGTTCCTTTTAATAATTTGCTATAGTATCCTCTATATCCTCGCTTCCTCAGATATTCTAAACGCCAACTTATCTTCAAGGCGGAAAAAAGACTCATGAATCGAATGTGGTAAATTAGAATCCGAGCAGCGTCGAAAATAATAAAAACACGACTCACACTCTTACTTACTATGGCAAAGTCCTGAGTTTTGTTTCCGCCTTAAGGCGCTAGGACTGGCCAACTACTCGCGCCATACAAATGCACTTTTTAACAAATGTAATAATATGTAGTGAAACGCTTCAGAAAATCCAAATAGAACTCCAGACTGATAATGGATTGTTAATATTTTTTGTATCCATCATTTATTTAAATAATAATAAAAATAAAAAAGTTGATTTTTCTCATTAGAAATCTGAAAGTAATTCGATTTGTAGATATAAGCAAAAACAGCACATATGCATAAACAAAACATTTCATTTGCTATTAGATTTCTACATTTAGTCAAAAAAGTTCGGAAATGGACACCGTTTCTGCAATGTATTTTGTATAGAAAAAGGTAACATACATTAACGAAAATAGGTTGATTAATAGACAAGGAATCATATATTGTAAGAATGACACTTATAATCGTCAGACTTAGTTAGTTAACTTGGGGTGCCTCGTCTAACTTTGCGATTTGGCTTTTAGGGCCTTAAGGCTATTCCGACCTATTCTACTTTTAGGGGAACAGAACACAAAACGCCATAGTGGTTGCGGCAAACATAATTTCTCAATTTGAAGGGTCAATTATTTCGTTGTAACTAGCGACTAAAGTTTATTTATTTATTCTATTCTTGAATTTGTTTAAATTGCAACGAAACCAATTAACCTGAAATTCAATACATTAACATTTATAATTAACTAACGGAGGTACCCGGCTCCGCTCGGGTCAATGACGTTTCGGACCTATGTCGGGAATTTAATGTTAAATGAAAATACCAGACAAACTTTCATCCCCTTTTTCACCCACTTTGAGTTTAATTTTCGCCACAAAAGGTAGCCTCCGTCCTCTCCCTAGATCCAGACTCTATACCAAATTTGACCATTGGTTCAACGGCTAAGGCGGAAAACGTAACAGGTTACTTTTGCGTTTATAATATTAGTATGGATTCGTTTTTTTTTATGCAACCTGACATGGATGGCTAATACCACACAACTACCGTTATGATTTTAGCCTAATACACCACATTCTCGAAGGAATTAGGTGCCATGCCAGGACCTTCTCTTGATACAATTTTTAATTTTAATTAACCAAATAAGATAATTATCAATTGGTAACGCTTCGAGTGACAGCCCCTGTAGTTTTGTGTTCAATGTGTTGACTGTCTCGTGTTTTGAAGTCAATTATTTTTGCGTTCTTTGCACGAAAAACGTTTGGGTCGGAAGACTGTCACTCGCCAATGCTTGATAAGTGACGCGATGCCTGGGGGTAGCGGCACGGCACGGCACGGCGCGGCGACGCGGCGTCGGCGGTGCGGAAGAGTCCCGCAATTAAATGTATCCGGTCCACCGCGTCACAATACGCACATCCGCGCGCCCTCCGCTCGCCCTCCGCGCGCCCTCCGCGCGCCCTCCGCGCGCCATCCGCGCGCCCTACGGAAGCGGCACGCTGTAGCCGCACATAACATACATTCCGTTCCTGGCGACATTGGTATTATTATGTACATTTGTTTATTTCCTCAATTTGGTGTATTGATTTTTTAGACCATGGTGTGCTCTTTATGGTGAAATAAATATCTAAATATTATTTATAAGTATCAGATGCAGATCTGAAACTTATAAATAATAGACTTTTGAACTCTTATCAGTGGAATAAGACGTTGCAGGCTGCACCTCACCAAGCTTTTTTTGAAGCAACCTGACATGGATGGCTAATACCACTACCATTATGATATTAGCCTAAATCCCGAAGGAATTAGGTACCATGCCAGGACCTTCACTTTACACTCTACATTGAACTGAATGAAAACCACGGACAATTTTTAATTGCCTCATTGACCAATGCGATGATACCAACCCGGGCGGGCTTAAACCCTACCACCTAGTAGGGGAAGGGTACCTAAAGTTTTACATGGATTCCGAACCATGGAGCAGCTCGCATTCGCGACGAAGTGCACTTATCCAAGTCAGAATGAGACAGACAGTTGTGCATGAACGGTGCAAGGATTTGTACCCAGGCCTCTGGTATGCTACGCAAGTCCCCGGGCCACTAGGCTACGAACCGCTCAACTAACACAGCTAACGTACTTTCTGTATTAGACGTCACGTAAATCCTGAAAAATATGTATCAGTTATCTTTTGTCATTATCTTTCCTCATTGTTATTATTTTTTTATCAGGTACTGTACCTTTTTTAAATACTTATACCGACTACTGATAATTCTTCTGAAATCGTTAATCAAACTGTATGTAATTGTGACGTGTAGAAAACTCTATCAAATAAATGAACTATCTTGTGCGTTTACGATCATTTAAATTTGTGTTGACCACTTGAAGTGTACGTCTATAATAGTGTATACTGCTTATTATTTGCGGGATGACAAATCAACCCATCGAGACCACCCACCGTCGAGCCTGGCACCACCATTGGCCGCGGGTCCTTTCCGTGGGCCATCCTGCAACCCTTCCCCGGCGGAGGGCCATTCTCGAGCGCCCTCCAGTGGAGTGCGGATCCGACGTGATCTGGCGCCCGGGTGCATGGCGTCCGTTTGTTTTGCTGCTGTTTGTCTTACTATGAAACGCCTCGTTCGAGGGCCCTCGAGTGAATGCTGCGAGGGCGAGCCTCGGTTTAAATAACCACGGGCCTAAATATTTTCTATGCATACATAATTACAGAAGAGTGCGGTTGCAATGATCAATTGATCGATGGTATATCTGTGTTAAACTATTACGATAAAGACATATGAGAGCCGAAATAATGTGTTACTTTAGAAGCGCAGCCCTGACCAGTTTTTCTTGCTTTGAGTATTGAAAGAATTTACTCAAAATTTAACAGCAAATTATTCAGCGTGGTCGTCTTAATTAAGTAAAGTCAATCACGGACACAGTCAATGTCCGCAACGCAGATGAAGCGTTTAATAAATGTAAGCCCCCCCCCCCCCCCAGTTTTCAGTTATTTTTTATTCCTATTGGCAATACATTTGTTTGTTTTTTTTTTCTTAATTTTTGTGATAGTGTTAAGTATCATACTTTATTTTCTGTTTCTATATTATATAAAGTGTTTATATATTTATATTAATGTATATTTATATTTATATGTAAATAAGTAGTTGGTATATTGTGTATAATATTTGTTGTAGTAAATTAATTTGTCTCTATAACTGCCACTCGCACTACTGCTCACGACACCCAAAGGTAGACTGGTAGAGAATGCCCCTGGCATTAAGTTGTACCTCTTGCCCGAATTTTGAGTGCAATAAACATATATAAATAAATAAATAAATAAGGATAATCTTAAACACTGGGCTGTAGGAGAATTCCAAATTATGGGTATACAGCAGGCGGCGAAATTGGTAGACGCAATACCCGGGAATGGTATGTTTTTCTGTTTCGGGTCCAGCCTTGCAGTATATTCGTAAAGTAGTCCTTTTTATTGGGCTCTTTCTTCAATTAATGTGTCCGACGGTCGATTATACATACATATCACATTCCGTGAAATAAATACGTACCTGCTTAGTACGAAAAAGTAGATTTACTTGCAACAATGTAACCGTGGCTGTTCAATGTAGTCGTGGTGATAAAGGAAACTGACATGGCACCCTGTTCATATGTGGTGTGACGGGTTGGTATCTTGAAAGTAGGTGTCCATGTCCAGTTACTTCGAAAAATACCAAATATGATATGTCTGGCCTCCTTCCCTTAGTGGACATGATTTCCGTGATTGGTTAAACAAAACGGTGTTAAATATGGCGGTGTCGGGTGACGAGTCTAAATGTTGCGGGAACTGTGCAAACAAGACATCCGATCGGGTCGTAGAAACACGCAATTAGGGTCGCCAACTTCAGAGTCCGCTCGGACAGCCCACTCGACAGCTAACCGATCTCGGATGTTTGTCTTTAGACAGCTGGGTCGATCTTGATATTACGGAATGTGAAGTGTGGGCTGTTGTCTCAAAAGGTGGAATACCTACCACACAATCTGGCATGGCATAAGCCCGACATACCTACCGCATTCCAAAGTTATTAGCTGGGCCTTCCCTTTTATTGGAGGTGCCTCCGGTTCCATGGAAAGATTCTGGAGCACGGTATTTCATTGATTCAAGGTTTTTCCGTCGAGAAAATCCGTTTTACGGAAAAGATTCCTGATTCTGGCTAGAAGAAATCTCTTCGAGGGACAATAGCGCAATCAAATAGGTGAGTAATAGATATTCTAAAATGTTGGTCATCAAAATCTAGTTTTGTGTATGCTCAAGAGATTCAAAAACGTGTCGGAGGACAGGACACGTCTCACCAGAACACATTAAATATACCTAAGGATTAAATGTTTAGAGTAATTGCAGTTAAAACAAGCCACATAAACACAGTTGTATTGTGTTCAATCACGTTCCCAGCTTACGTGTTATAGTTTCGAAGAAAGGATCTGTTTTTGCAACTTCACAATAAGGCCATTAAGACAAAGCCGATCACTCCACCGAATCGTTAACACGCCTTCAAAGGATTGAGCCGCCCTCGTCATCGCTTTTAAACAACTTAAGCAAAGAGCTAACAGCGGGCTAATCGCTATACATAGCGAGTAAGAAAGGACGGAAGCGGCGTGGGACCGGCCAGTCAGTTTGCTTACGAATTCACTCACTCCTGATGAGCAAGAGTTCCAACGACACGTAAGAACTGCAGGTCTATTCCAGAATCATCAATCCTGAGTCTATAAAATCGCTTTATAAAAGCGATTTTTTCGACGAAATACTACGCTCCGGAATCTTTCTCAAGAATATCGCTTTGAAATCCGCTATCAAAGCTGTTTTCTAGACTCAGGATTCCTGATTCTTGATTACGGAATTCCAGGAACAGGCCCGCTGTAGTCTGTTGGAATTCCGTGCTTAGAAATCAGGAATATTTCAGTTGGTTAAACCGCTTTTATAGCGGTTGCTATCGCTAATTTTGTAATATTTCCGTCGAGAAAACCCAAACCCGTTTCTTTCGACTGAAAAATTCCTGATCCCTGAGCGCGGAATTCTAAAAATTGACACATAGTTCGCTAACTAATCGCTCCGATGTTCTCGAGTTCCCGCGACACGCAAGAACTACACAGGACGTCATTTAGACCAACGAACAATCGTTGTAGCGCGTCCCGAATTCGTAAGCGACGAGTCTCTGTCGCCACTTCCGCCCTTCCTCCCTCGACGCCAATCGATCCAGGGGAGTCGCCACTCGCCGCGTCGGGGTTCCTCGGCGACAATAGTCGCAAATTATCGCTCTTTGTCCGCGAGCTCGTCGACTCGAGAAGTCATTGTGCCCCCGCGACTCCGCACAGAACGATAACAATAAACATCGGGCGCAAAATATTGTATTTGCCGACGCAACGGCCGGAGTAATGGCTCTTGATGTGGCAAATTCGTTGAGCAATCTGAATGGTCTGTTTCGGGGAGGTGGTGACGCGAGAAGACGCCGCGGGCGCGCCGGGAACCGCGCAGCGGGCGGGTGCTCCGGCTGGGTTGTTTGCAATCGGGGAACTCGAGTCCGTGTGGGATACTTGAAAGTTTTATTATGAAAATATGTAGACGTGTCTTTTTGTATCGTTAAACTGGGAAAACAAGGAATTTCTAAGTTCCTTTTAGTCGAAAAAAGGCCCGCTAGCTACGCCATGAAAACGTAGTTAGGGAATTATTGAAAAACCACTTACCAATTTACTTTTTGTAACTATCATTAGTTACTCAATAAATCTGTATATACTGTTTTTAACAAAACCGAGCCAAATGAGAGCAAAAATTAAATATACATACTTATTTATTTTCCTCTTTGGAGAGACCAAGGATATATAAAAAAAAAAAAAACCAAATAAATGCAATTACAGGATCTAGGCTTCAAATTATTTCCTAACTACGTTTGTTTGGGGAGCCAAATTTTTAGCAATATTATTTTAGAACGAATACTTTTATATACCAACGCCACGACTATGAATTGAAACTAATATTATTGAATTTAATAATAAATGCATCTAAGTTTAAAATGGCCATAATGTATTAAAGATAGCTGAAATGTCATAGATGTGGTACTAACACGCGTCAATGAGCTCCAGTCGAACTGGCGACAAGTTTCTAGGAAGCTTGCCTAGTAGGTGATCGCCGTGGAACCCACAGCCCTTCCGAGAATACTTTAATCTAACCTGGGAACGTGATTTTACTTGTAATTTTCAAGGAGCTTACTCCATCCTTAATATATCAACAGTAAATTATTAGGTAATTTATGTATGTATGTTGTATAACCTTACTGAGTTCAAAGGGGGTTAGCGTGTTATTATTTTGTGACATAACGTTCTTATACTTATTGTCGGATAAAATCAAACCTAATTTGGGTCCTAAAGTTTAAAATATAAAATAAAGCAGCACTTATACAAAGTACCTTTTATTGAAGGCAAATTTAGAGATAACACTAGTGAAATCGGCGTCTACGTCTATAAGTAGACGTTCTTGTTGTTTTTTGTACCTAGCATGCGCGCGCGCATTTCTATGGTTCCATGCGCGTGTGCAATTTCATGTTGAAAAGGAAAGGGGAACGACAGAGAATCAAAGAGAAGAGAAGACAGAAGATCAAAGACAAGTAAGAGTTAGGGCCGAGTGCACGAAAGGACAAAAAATCAAAGTCAACGTCAGCGTATGATTAAACACGTCACTTTGTGTGGACAGTATGGAAGGAAATCTATGCGGTTCACTAAAAGTAACGTGATTGAACATTGATTAACTCGGCCGTCTCTTCGTGCAACCGGGGCTAAGTCTGTTACCACATTTGGGTAATAGGATTTTCCATGAAAGGTTTATAAAAATGCTGTTCCTGTGACAACAGCAGCCACGTCTGCTCTTGATAGCAAAAGCACCAGCAAACTGCACCAGTTCGTCGCCCTGATTTTCTTCCAAATATTAAATAAAGCAATTCCTATATTTATAAAATCGGTGTGTGGTGAGAACCTTTTTAGGGTTCCGTACCCAAAAGATGCCAACGGAACGAAACGTCAGATTTCATCACCCTTTTGCCTATTCATTTGCTATTCACCTGGCCAAATTTACCATAGTAAGCCCATTCTAAGATTTCGTTTCACGGAAGAGTTCATTTAATAATATGTTTAATAATGTTAGATTTTGTTACGGTATCGCTGCAAATAAAGTTTTTTTTTTTTTTATTTCAATTGATTGACTGATTACGACACTCAATGTTTTATCCATTTATGGAAGCCGGAAGACGTAAGATAATGTATTTAACGTGGACTGCAAAATCTCTGGTTAGTGATAGTATTAAAATTAAAATATATACGTCCTTATTTTTCGCATGGTAATAACCATAAATATAATACTAACGAGAGATTTTTTCTGTGTCCACCCTTAACAAACATGTCAAAATCATGTGTGCATGTTCGTGCACGCTAATCTCCGGAACCACGCAACCGATTTCAATAAAGGTTAAATAAGGTTACTTTTTATCCTAAAACATTTTTGTTTACGATGTTTTCCCGAGCAGAACCGGGTACCGCAGCTATACGCTATAAAATCAAGATGTGAAAATATTTGTATCAAACAGATTTCTTGCAAACTGACAATTCAGCCCAAACAGTTCAAAATAATCGGAAACATTCCCGGCGGCCTCAACTCATTTGCGGGCACGGTACAAAACCGTGCTGTTGCGCTCTGGGACCTTCTCTGTTTCTAAGAATAAGACAGGCTCCGTGATGAGGAAGATGCAACCTGTCCACAAAAAAGACCATGTGCATAGTGTATGATTTGGTAAGATTTACGAAAATTTTGATTTCAAAACGACTTATAGCTAAAAGTAAACCACGACCGCTGTAGTCAAAAATCTAATAAAAACCAAACAGATTCTGAATCTTGCTTAAATAAGCTATGTCTGATGACTAATCTTTTTAAGATGTTTTTACTTTATCATTGCGCAATCCACCTCCAAAGTTATTGTATAAAACGCGCGAAAAATCCGAACTTTCAGACCTTATAACTTAGGAACCAAACACAATTTTACAATGCCAACGGTCATCAGACGTCTAGTTTGATCAAATAAAGCAATTTTGAGCAAAATTTGGGATCTCTGACAAGTAATATGGGCGTGATCTTCTTTCCCCGTTTGTATGGGGAGTTGAGCGGGATGGGCCACCTTAAGATTAAACATTGCAAAGGACAAAACATTTTGAAGTAGTGCGTAACTCAACGATTACGCAACCGCGTACCCGCGAACAGGGAGGGGTGCGCGGGAAGATTAGCGCATATTAACATGTATTTATCTAGCGTGCCTTTAGTGTTGTCGTCGCTGAAGCAATAATGCCCTCATTTGATTCGATTATCTCGGACCCACCGCCGCGCGATCCGCTGCCACGGTGGGCATGGCTCGCAGCCACAGTCTCGCCCTGTGTAGTGAATACACGCGGTTATAAAGGACTAGAGAGCTACCCCAGCTTGGGAAAGCACTTATTTATCTACAGCTCGATACCCACTATGGGTGGTCGGTCCGAGTTCTCACCCAAATTGGCGTTATTTTAAGAAAAGTCCTGTAAAAAGGACTACTTTATGAATATACTGCAAGGCTGGACCCGACCCAACAGGACATACCTTTCGCGGGTATTGCGTCTACAAATTTTGTAAACGCAATTAGACAGTTGAAGTTTTTAATCGCAATAACAACAAATAGGTAAAATAAAAAAAATATTAAAATTAAAGGGGGCCCCATACAAAAACGTGTTTTTTTAGTGTTGATGGTACGGAACCCTTCGTGTGCGAGTCCGACTCGCACTTGGCCGCTTTTTAGGGTTCCGTACCCAAAGGGTGAAAACTGAACCCTATTACTAAGCCTCCGCTGTCCGTCCGTCCGTCCGTCCGTCCTTCCGTCTGTAACAGGACTGTATCTCATGAACTGTAACAGATAGGAAGCGGAAATTTTCACAGATTATGTATTTATTTTGCCGTTATAACAACAAATAGATAAAATTGTAAAATAATAAAAATTAAAGGGGGGCCCCATACAAAAAATATGTTTTTTTGTGTGTTATATCTTGTACGATGGTACGGAACCCTTCGTGTGCAAGTCATACTTGCACTTGGCCGCTTTTTACTCGATGCGTGCACTCGAGGAGCGTACACTCTGCCAGCGGGCACGGTGCGGTTCGCGGGGTGCGGGTAGCGTGGTACTGTCTCTAATCGCGTCGAATTGAATGAACGCTGGGGTATTCGTTTGATTCCAGCGTTGATTATTTATTCAGAGACCGGCATCCGCGGTACTATCGCACGTTCACGTTCGCACTGTCCCCGAATTGGCATATGTGCTGCAATTACAAGGCACTGAGTGCAAATATATGGCCAGTGGTGTCCACAGTTCCGATTTAGATTTTAATTGATCGTGAAGGATATACCACGTGATTCATGTATTACATTAACATAGCACATTGGATGGCTGGGATTTTTTCGTCACGAAATGCACATATCAAATTCCAAAAGAGAAAAAAATACATGAACGTGGCAGGGATCGAACCCATGACCTCTGGATTCCCCACGCCCCTGAGCTTCGAGCCGCTTGTCTGCATCAGATATAGTGCATGAACCAGGGGTAAAATACTCACAGTCGTATTCGGAGTGAGCCTGTCAAAACTTAATACCGGGTTAGCACCGGACTAACCATGCAGAAACCGTTTTAGTACGGCAATCATCCGCGCTCTAAAGTTAGTCCGCCCACTCTCGCTACCGCGCCGTATTTACAGAATGAGTCAACAGAGGTAGCTATACCAAATTTACAAAAAATATTATATTCTGTACCTCAAAATGGACAACTTATACTCTACAACTCTTGCAAAAAAATTTAAAAATCTCCGTACATTTTGAGGTTATGAATTTATAATTGAGCATCAGGGGTTGAACTTTAAAAATTGTAGGTAAAACATATTCATGTACAATAGACCACCTGACGAGTAATCGCCAACTTCCGCCGAGAATATTTTCAAAATGGCGCCGATGTTTCCAAACTTGTTCCAACCTTACACAGCAACTCCCGATAACGAAAGGCTTTAAGTTTAATCCAGGGATTAAAACCCATCGATTAGCGACACAATGAACTCAGAAGTCGTTAGAAGAAAACAACAACAAAAACTAAACAATACAATGTGACATAATCTCTACGTTGGCGCCAATTTCCTGTTGGCTCTGAAACCATCTCTTTTTAGGCGCTTCAAACGAAGTCTACCCGTCAGGTGTGAGTCATGAAGCAGTTTATTGATTTGTTAATGGTCCCACATTTTGTGAATGAACTTGGAGATAAGAAAATATTTTAAATTAGAATTCAAGGCAATAGAGACTTAATAAATACTCGAGAAAGACTTAATAGAAATCGGGGTATGACATCTTTTGAAATATGTGTCTTCTATTTTGTATGTAAATTATAATTAATATTAACTCGAGAACAGCCATTTTAAATAAATTCTTTTTTCAAACGGTCGTTGAAGTCCGAGGAACATTCTTAGTTATAGTTGGAACCGGTTGGTGGCGCTGTCGCATGTATAACACGCCCGCGAGGGTGAAACCACATTTTCCAAATGTCCAAAACGAAATCGGTCCGAGCGGAGCCGGGGTCCTTAGCTAGTAATTATTAAATTTATTCATGTTTAATTTTAATTGTTTTGTTTTATATGGCGAATTGATCTTGAAACATAAAACTTTGGTTATTCTGTAGGTGCAATTGAATGTATTTTAATTACATTTAATTTTTTTCATTTCATTTATTTAAACTTTTTGGTAGTTACACTACACCAAGTTACGTCACAAAGAGCCGCGGATTCGAACAACCCAGTAAAGAAGAACCCGCAAAGAAACTTCACGGGTTTACATAACATATTTTTCCGTCCACAATTATGAAATACATACTTAGATCTAAATGCTACACATAGGTAAAAAACAAATATACATATTTCTAATATGACTCCAGGCGAAGAGTGTTGTTTTTTTTATGTAACTGGACATGAATGGCTAATACCGAACTGACCGTCAGATATTACCACAAGGGAACTAGGTGCCATGCCAGGACCTTCCTTATATTGCTCGGCTACATTGAACTGGATGGAAAACACGGACAATTTTCATTGCCGCTTCGACCATCGTTCATTCAATGCGATGGTACCAACCCGGGCGGGATTAACGCTACCACTTAGTAAGTAAGGAAGGGGACCTACAGTTTAACGTGGATTTCGAACCACGGCCAGCCTCAACGGCTGAAAATGGTCACCCATCCAGAACGTTACCGCGCTCAGAGGTGCTTCCCCAGCGTATCGATATGAAAGGCGTCGCAGGTTGAGCTACCGAGGCTGACGCCTAATAGAGTAAACAGAAACGAATAAACGAGCAAGTATTTCTGTATCAAAGTAATATTTTATTTACGAAAAAAGGGAACCAAAATGAACAGAAATAAATTACATTCTTGGAAGATTATTTCTTTTCTTTCCCCCGAGGTATGTATGTAGCGTGCGTGACTCACCGAGCCCTGTCGAAAGCTTATAATCCGGATTACTACGATAACTACAGTTGATTACAAATGTTCATGAATGACGGAACTAAACGGTCAGCATGTGTTTGGAAGTATGCTTATCGTTGTCGAACGAAAGCATGCGCCTTTATTCTAACAAGCTGTTTTTATTTTAGGACAAGAACCTTTGTGCATTTTCTCTTTTTTGTACCATGCCCTTTGTAATTTTTCGGAAGGAATCAATTTAACTCTGAAATCAGCAATAGTCCGCAAATCTGCTGGTATGGTGCCTTGCTGAGCGTAGTTTCGCGAGGCGTGGTGTATTTGGCTTTTCTGAGCACCTTTGGTCCTCAGCACAGCCACCCATACCGGTTTTTTACATCCTTGGTGCGGAATCCATGTAAAACTGTAGGTGGTAAGATTAGGCCCACCCGGGTTGGTATCATCGCATTGGATGAAAATATGGTAAAAACGGGAAAGAATGTTTTGTTTTTAAAAATACGTATTGAAACTCCAAAATGTCTAAATGGAACTTTAGACTGATGATTGTCTCTAGAAGAGATGCAATTTTATTTTATTTTTGCATTAGAAGTTTGAAAGTAATATAATCGCTAGACATGAGTAAAAATTACGTTTATGTAAAAACAAACAATTCCGCTTCCATTTAGGTATCTACGTGCAGTCAAAAAAGTTCAGAAATGGACACATTTTTACATTTTTTTTACGGAAAATGAAAACGCAAATAAATATCGCGAAGAGGAATCATATCCTATCGTAATAATATTATAAACGCGAACGTTTGTGAGGATGGATGAATGTTTGTCACTCTTCCGCGAAAAACTACTGCGCGGATTTTAATAAAACTTCATAGTAATTTAGCTTTTACATCATAATAAGCTATAATTTCTAAAGTTATTCTGTAAATTGTCATGTGTCAAGTAAGTCGGAAAAACCCTGCTATCTGAGAACTAATTCGACGTGCGCTGAATAAACTGTCACAGCCAGTATTCAGAGTGGGCGGACTAACTTTAGTTCACGTATTAAGGTCGGACTAAATCCCGTACTAAGTTTTGACATGTTCACTCTGAATACGACTGTTAGGATGCTGTTTTGTCAGCATAAATACTTGTAACGCTTCTGGAATTCAAAGTACATAAACTTTGTCTTTTACAATATTTTTTTATCGTTTTTAAGATTATAAACATTATCAGTTGATAAGCGCATCGCTTGAGAACGGCTGCACTGATTCGGCATATTTTTTTTAAAATGGCGTAATCGTTTAGGCTTCGCTCTGGTGAAAGTCCAAAGCAACATTGACCCGAGCGGAGACGGGTACCTCAGCTAGTATTGTAATAATGCTTTTTCTAATTGTCAGACTTGGCTAGTTTAAATTCTAAAGTTGATCTTGAGATCAGTGAAAAGTTGGAAACACGAAATATTGTGTCATGTGGTCAGAAGCATATTATGATAAATGATAACATTTTTGAATATGTTTTTTTATGGAATCTGACATGGATACCTGATAACCTGTCATGATATTAGCCCATTATTTGGTACCATGCCAGGAGCTCTCCTTGTTAGAACGGCCGAACAGAACTGGATGGAAAACACGGACAATTTTTTATAGCCGCTTCCAGTCATATTTTCACCCAATGCGGTGGTACCAACCCGGGGGGGCGGGTCCATCCAGTTCCATGTCAATGTGTCTTCTTTCTTGCCAGTTCTTTTCGTGATTGTTGAACTGGCTGATGATAAAATATGACAAATCCGAGAGTAGTCTAGGCATGCCTATGGATGATGAATAAACAATTGAAGCAAGATCACCCTGTGTTAACAGTGTTTGGACTCAATTCCACATCCATCATGAAATGCCCTTTATTGAACGTACAGAAAATTATTGAGTCATCGGTTGAGAGAAGAGGGGGGGGGGACCTAGAGTTTTCCATTGATTCCAAACCATGGAACAGCTCGAGTTCGCTCTCTCTTTCCGAGTTGGAAACTCGCTTATCCAACTCAGAAATTAGGAGAAAGAAAGTATTTGTGCCTGACCGGGGCGATTATTTGAACCCATTGGCAAAAGGCAAGTCTTTTAGTTCTCACGAGAAAATAATCTCGTTATCCAGCCCCTACACCATGAGCTGTCAAGTAGCTTACTTCTTTGAATGCACTCAATGAATACAGTTCACAAGAAACATATATTTTATAATGTTCGAAATCAATAAGTTTGCAGTCAGGATATTTTATATTCTATGTTTCCAGTAATGCATCGACTTTAAGCGAAGTTCCTCAGCACCTGTCTGGACTCCAGATGCTTGTTCATAGAAGTACCGCTCGGCTCCTCGACGTTCTGGGGCCAGTCACAGACCTGTGAACGAAACGTTTATTAATAACAATAATCTTGCAGGATATGGCATATAGCAACGGCAATAAAAACAATGGACAATGAGAGTGTATTCGTGTTGCGGCATCGAGGAAGAATGTTTGTGGCGCAGGGACTTACTTTGCATGCCAGAGGTATGGGTTCATATCCACACTCCGTTCATGCACCAATTTCGTTCTCTTTCTGAGTTGGATATGTTCATTTCGTCACGAAAGCAAGTTGTTCCACATGCCTTTCATGCAATAGGTTATGGGTTCAAATCCTCGCATCGGTCATACACCACTTTCTTTTTGCGAGTTCGGAATCCATGTAAAACTGTAATCATCAGCAGGTGGCGAAATTGGTATATAAGACGCAAGGGTAGGACCCGCGAATGGTATGTTTTGGTGGTTCGGGTTCAGCCTTGCAGTATATTCGTAAAGTAGTTCTTTTTTAATTAATTTGTCCTCACTTCACGGTCGATTATACATACATACATGTCACATTCCATACATAAACGGTATTCTACTACAGATTAAAACACTAAAAGGTAAGAAACAAGGTAGGTGCTGTTTGATATCATAGTTTTATTGGTTTTATCAAACAGCACCTGCCTTGTACTTTCTTTTTGACGTTGCCGTACAGTCGGGTAAAAAATAGTAGCCACATGGTAATGCACTGATGGCTAGATCGCTTACAAATTAAGGACGCACAACATTGACTGTTCGTTGCACTAAATAGCGTTGGAACTTGAGAAAATCAGTAGTGAGCGAATTCTTAAGCGAATTGACTAATCGACGCTACCGTCAGAATCAACACTAAAAATGGCAACGCTGCCGCTATACGAATGAACTCGGTTGCCTGTCCCGTACTTTCTTACTCGGTGTGGGTGGCCCGGCCTCTCGCTTCGGCGTCGATAATCGACATACGTAAAGTCTGGGCGCGGTCGGGTTCTAAAGTGACTACTTCTGATCGTCGAGGCAGGTTATTGTTCAGATTCCTGGTAAGAATCACTTCATTACTAGGTGGTTGATCCTGTCCTGTTTGGAACATTGGCATACAATTAAATTGTGGAATAGAAAATTAAAAAGTTCCGAGTTTTCCATCCAGTTCCATGTCAATGTGTCTTTTTTCTTGCCAGTTCTGTTCATGATTGTTGAACTGGCTAATGATAAAATATGACCAATCCGAGAGTAGTCTAGGCCTGCCTATGGATGATGAATAAACAATAAACAATTGAAGCAAGATCACCCTGTGTTAACAGTGTTTAGACTCAATTCCACATCCATCATGAAATGCCCATTATTGAACGTACAGAAAGTTATTGAGTCGTCGGTTGAGAGAAACTAATTGAATACTTGCTAAAAACTAATTGATTTACGTCAAGTGGTACCAAATAAATAACAAAAAAAATTAGCAGTTTCCGCGTTTTTAGCGCCTGAATCCACTTACTTGGAGTGTCGGGTTGAAAACCAGGGTCGGTGGGCAATTGTTGGACACCAGTTGTCCCCACACGCAGTCGTAGAATTCGTTCGGATTCTCTCCTGCCACAAGCCAGTGAATATGGGAGTCGACAGGACAGCCGTTAGGCAGAAACTCTATACTCCCTTCTTCATAAGTGGCGTCTTCCTCAGGAGCTTCTTCTTCTGGGACAACCTCTTCTTCGGGGATCTCTACAGAAGGTTCTTCTTCCGGGGCAACGTCTTCTTCGGAGGCCTCGTCAGATGGATCCTCTTCTTCGGGAATGTCTTCTTCTGGGGCAACTTCTTCCTCAGGGACTTCTTCGGGTTCTGGCGCGGGCGCAGATGGTCCGTCTCTATCGCCGCAATCGACATTCTGAACCCAATCGCACTCCCAGGTGGCCAGGTTGAACAATAATCCGTTGTAGCAGCTCTGCTCGACAGGCTTGCCGAATGTGCACTTGTAGAACTTGCTGCAGTCTTTGTGTGGGAGGAGTTGCTCTATGTTCCAGTTTTCAGCCTGCTCCTCGGGGCAGGTAAGCTCGTCCGCCAGGGCTGTTGCCGCCATGAGGACAAATATGAGAGCTGTACCTGTAGAATAAAATGATGTAGTTTATCGCAGGCCAATCTGAACTTTTATGACAACCTTCTTAAACAGGTAGTTTAACAAACGCTACTCTGTTGAAATTGTAAAAAAATAACCCAATATTTAATTGTATAGTATACAATACTTTAGCTGTAACACTTCAGGTTTCAAGGATACTTGTTCCCCTCATTTTATAAGCTTTTTAACATCGTTCGGTTGGTGTTTTTGGTAATAACGATGTTTTCAAAGTCTAAATATAAAAATAAAAAAATATAAAAAAAAAAAAATTGTATGTTACTTCTTGCAACCATCTGACGTATCTGAGTGTATGTAATGTACCTATAGGATGAATAAAAATGAAATGAAATAAAACTTCGTATTATGCTATCAATTCTTGATCTCTGACAATTTGCACATAGCTTATATGGAAATTACATTAAAATTATGACATTAAATTACCAAAAAAAAAATCATCTTAAATCTGACAAAATATTGATCTTATATGAAATGGTTTGTAAAGCGTAACATTAAATATGGATTTATCACAAATAAGCATTTACATATTTATTTTTATATGTATCACCTAAGGAAAGGTAATAAGGTGTTTCAGGATTACATTAATCGATGGAGATTAATGTACCGGGGGAAACAGGGCTTTATTTGAAAATTAAAAATCAACCTTTCATTGCAAGAAATTGATGTTCCGTAGTCCTGAAGAAAGAACTATTGGGAAATAAATAAACTTCGAGTCTTATATGCCTTTTAGACTCGTGATGCCTTTAAAGGCATATGATAAGATAACAGGATCAAAGCATGCGAAATTTAAGAAATGAATCAGATCAGCAATCGAAGATAGCACCAGATTACATGTAATGAATAGCTAACTGAATTACTTTGATAGCGCATAATCAACGTCGATTTCTTTATCTAATAATATGGTTGCGTAAGTAGGTACATATCTATGGGATATGAGGCTCTTGCATTGTAAAGAAAATATTAAGAAATATTAATATTCTATAATTACTTAAACTAAATGAAGGTTTGAACAAAAACAACATAATCCCTAAACAAAATTAAACTAACAACTTACTTAAATAAACTAACAACTAATACTATCCTAAACTAAATAGAAAATTTTCTCCATGCCCCCCGAGCTGCCCATAGTACCTAAAATGCTCTGTGCGTTTCCCCTTTGAATTTCCATGCTAATTCGCCGTATGAAAAATGTCTTAGCGCGATGGTCACCGGATTTCTCAATAAGCAGTTTTCCAATGCAGTCTGGAAAACTTTTCGCATCCGATGACCATGCGCCAAGCGTTTCCACAGCGAACGCAAGGAAATCAAAGTGGTCACGCACAGACGCATATTTCTTAATTTTATTTGCTGCGGCAGTATTAGCGGCGGCCCCGGCTGACTTGGAGGATGCTAAAACGTGGCTAGGAGCCAACGTGTCAACACACGTGGCTTCCCAAACCAGTGCTTTGCCTCGACACCACGGTACTAGAGTTAGCCCATCTGGTCTTTTTCCGTCGGAGCGGCTAATTCCTGGTGGCTCCAGGAGGCTCGGAATATTCACTCTGGCCAAGAATCTTTTAATAATATTATTAATACCACAGTGACGGGGTATTCGACCAGAGCTCCTTTGACACGATAGTCCGTGGTGTCCGAAAGCATCGACACTAGTGCCACAAACGCAGAGGTGTGGTTGACACAGTTTGACGCCTATACGTAGGCCCTTTTCTTAGGCGTATTCTTATATTTATTACTGATGTGCTAAGTGATATCCTGAATATTACATGAGTTCCCCATAAAAATTCGCATCTTCTATTTCACCCCCTTCGAGTTTAACTCTTACCACAAAAGGTAGCGTATGTTCTTCTCCAAGGCCCAGACTGTTTCTATACCGAAATTCATTAAAATTGAAGCTCAAGCTGGTGTTGATTTATGCTCTCTGCGATCAGCCTATGCGCCGAAAACACGATCGATCGGCACGACGATAGCCGAGTCGACCTTCAATATTTTGGCAACTCTAACAATACGTTATTTTCAGTCATCGATAGAAGCTCAAGCTGGTGTTGGTTTATGCTCACTGCGATCAGCCTATGCGCCGACAACACGATCGATCGGCACGATAATCGTCGAGTCGACCGTCAAGATTTTGGCAATCCTAACGATACGTAATATTCAGTCATCGATAGAAGCTCAAGCTGGTGTTGGTTTATGCTCTCTGCGATCTGCCTATGCGCCGACAATACGATCGATCGGCACGACAATCTTCGAGTCGACCATCAAGATTTTGGCAATCCTAACGATACGTAATTTTCAGTCATAGACAGATGCTCAAGCTGGTGTTGGTTTATGCTCTCTGCGATCAGCCTATGCGCCGACAACACGATCGATCGGCATGACGAAATTAATAAGTTTGAGCGGCTCTTAGCCTAGTGGCGCGGGGACTGGCCTAGCGTACCAGAGGCCTGGGTTCAATACCGACATGCACCACTGTCTTTCTCTTTCCAAGTTTGATAAGTGCATTTCGTCACGAATGCGAGCTGCTCCATGGTTCGGAATCCATGTAAAACTGTAGGTCCCCTTCCCCTACTAGTTGGTAGGGTTTAAGCCCGCCCGGGTTGGTACCATCGCATTGGAATAAAAGATGGTCGAAGCGGCAATGAAAAATTGTCCGTGTTTTCCATGCAATTCAATGTAGCCGTGCTCATAAAGGGAAGGTCCTGACATGGCACCAAATTCCTTCGGGAATGTGGTGTATTGGGCTAATATCATAACGGCAGTTGTGTGGTATTAGCCATCCATGTCAGGTCGCATAAAAAAAACTGCAGCCTACAAAAGAAATGAATTCTGAGTAGTTGGCGGCATTTGACATAAAATTGATAAAAAAGGTGAAACATGTAAATGCACACTTACTATATGAAAGGCAAGTCCTCTAGCTCCAACGAGAAAATAACGTCGTTATCTAGCCCCTACACCACGATTTGCACAAGTAGCTACATCTTGTATTGCTTGTACTTCTTCGAAGTTGCTTACTTCTTTGAATGCACGCAATGAAATCACTACACAAAAAACATACATTTTATAATGTTCAAAATCAATGATTTTGCATGAATGCATCGACTTTAAGCCAGACTCCTCTGGATTTTACCCGTCTGGATTCCAAATGCTTGTTCATAGATGCATCGCTCGGCTATTCGACATTCTGGGGCCAGTCACAGACCTGTGAACGAAATGTTTATTAACACAATAATCCTGTAGGATATGGCATGTGGCAACTGCAATAAAAACAATGGTGAGAGTTTACTCGTGTTGTGGCATCGAAGAAGAAAGGAAGTGGCTACCAAAATGTATTCTTATAGTAACTCAGTGGCGCAGAGACTTGCTTTGCATGCCAGAGATCTGGGTTCAAATCCTTACCCCGTTCATTTCGACACAAATGCGAGTTGTTGCATGGTTCGGAACCCATGTAAAACTGTAGGTCTAGGTGGCAGGGTTAAGCCCGCCCGATTGGTGGTAACATCGGGTCGACCGTCAAAATTTTAGCAATCCTAACGTTACGTGATTTTCAGTTATAGATAGAAGCTCAAGCTGGTGTTGGTTAAGGCTCTCTGCGATCAGCCTGTGCGCCGACAACACGATCGATCGGCACGACGACCGTCGAGTCGACCGTCAATATTTTGGCAATCCTAACGATGCGTAATTTTCAGTCATAGATAGAAGCTCAAGCTGGTGTTGGTTTATGCTCTCTGCGATCAGCCTGTGCGCCGACAACACGATCGATCGGCACGACGATCGTCGAGTAGACCGTCAATATTTTGGCAATCCTAACGATACGTAATTTTCAGTCATCGATAGAAGCTCAAGCTGCTGTTGGTTTATGCTCTCTGAGATCAGCCTATGCGCCGACAACACGATCGATCGGCACGACGATCGCAGAGTCGACCTTCAATATTTTGGCAATCCTAACGATACGTAATTTTCAGTCATAGATAGAAGCTCAAGCTGGTATTGGTTGAGGCTCTCTGCGATCACCCTATGCGCCGACAACACGATCGATCGGCACGACGATCGCCGAGTCGACCGTCCATATTTTTGGCAATCCTAAAGATACGTAATTTTCAGTAATCGATAGAAGCTCAAGCTGGTGTTGGTTTATGCTCTCTGCGATCAGCCTATGCGCCGACAACACGATCGATCGGCACGACAATCGCCGAGTCGACCGCCAATATTTTGGCAATCCTAACGATACGTAATTTTCAGTCATAGATAGAAGCTCAAGCTGGTGTTGGTTGAGGCTCTCTGCGAGCCTATGCGCCGATAACGACGATAGTCCAGTTGTCCACATTTTGGTAATCCTAATTATGCGTGCTTCGCATAATTTGGTAATCTTGTACTACAGGTATTTCAGCTTTTTTCTGCTTCCCTTTTGAAGAGATTACTATCATGCGGTACGGCGATATTGACGAGCGTCGCGAGTCTCGCTTTCCGATCCATTATCACGATATCAGGCTGTTCGCATTAATCTTGCATGATAATGCATCGGTTCTGAAATAACTGGCTGTGGGTTGTCATCCACTTGAAGAGATCCACAGAATGTGATTCTGGCTACCTGATTGTGTCCGTGCAAATACTTGCCCACCATAATTACATATTGGAATGAAGTATGGCATTGAGAAAGCCGCGCTAGTTCATGTGGTGCGCCGAGAGATTGGGAGCTCTCATGGTATAGAAATATCGGACATAATTACTCTATCTCTATTTGCCGTAAACACCAATTTAGGGGACAGCTGGGGCTACGGGCTCAGAATGCAGGATCTTCAATTCTGCGCGCTAGAACGACTACTTGTAGCCACGCGACCGGAATCGAGAAACCCCGCGTTAGTTGCCTACACAGGACAATATATACAATTAACTATTGATAACTATTGCACGGGTGAATGCTGGATTATATGAAGACTAAAAAATCAACCGTATTAGAAAATTATCTTTCGATAAATACTTGCTTGCATGAATAAATAATAGGAAGCCTTTATTCTCTAAATATCTGCTTTTGAAGACAAGACAAGAAACGAACGCATCGACTCTACCAAGGGCTCTAAACACCAGCAACAATTTGAGTCGCTCGCGCTCTCCGCACACAAAGCGGTGCCATTTTATTCAACAATTTACCTGCATATTTTACCGAGTGAATTTTCCTCGTCGAGCGAAAATTTCCCACCTACCGAATCCACCCGCTCCCCTTTATTTCGTCGCGACGAGTCGATAATTTCCGTGCGATTTCCCTTTTGAGGAGCACGCCTAGAGCGGATGGGTCACTTGTAGCTCCTGGGCTTCACGCAGTCTATCGAGCCTCGCTCCCCCCCCCTCGCGGATACCGCCCCCCCCCCTGTCCCCCTAAAGCCGTGTTTATGTAAAATAGATATACTTAGGTACAAACATTTTGCGCTCGAACAAAACCCCCACAAACACCTAGCGACGCCGCACTCATTTGCATGCCGCGCTCGCAGTCTCCGGGGGCGGCGGAGGGGGGGAGGGTGCGGCGGCGGCGAAGGGGAGGGGGGTGGGGGAGGGGTGGAAGGAGCCCCAGCTAGCGGCGGCGCGTCTCTTTGTTTTATTTCTTGGTTCAAAATAAATGGCTTCGCAAAATCATATTATGTTTGAGCAAAGTTTGAAACTGTTTTATCTTTTGGGCCTCTTTCGCCTATACCATTTTAGGTAATACATCTCCACTTTCTTCATTTCTTTCTTAGAAGTCGGAGAAGAATCGTCAGTAGTGTTTAAATGATGAGAGGAATCAAGGTTTATCTTAGTGTTTTATTTAATCAAGGTTATTAGCAGGCAGAAAGACAAATCCGTTGAATTATATGAGTATTGGTGACTAGTAATGTCACCAATATCACATTGATATGCCAGGACTTTTATTCAACTCGAGCAGACTACAGGGTATATTTTTATCAACTGCGTACCGTGGGACCCCTGAACGATGATATAATATGATGTACCATTCTGAAAAAAAATATTTTAAAGTAAAACTACCGCCCCCCTTCCTCCGCCACCCGTGAAATGGTACGACCTTTAAAAGCTTTGACTAGGCTCAAAAGCGTAGCATTGCAAAAAGTGTTTTGATCTATTTGCTCCACATAATAAATAAAAGTCGTATTGTATGTAATACTTGACTTGATACCACAGATTAAGTAGTAAACGTCGGAAATAAGTAAGCTTTTACACTGTACATCCGTACACATCAAGTATTATGTCGAACAGCAGTGAAAATCTAAATAAACTTATTCGTATTTTATGCTTTTAGTCGTTCTCACTTTAGATCTAATGTATATTTATGCAAAGGTACTAACTAATATGATTGAATAATACTATTTACGATTGAGGTATACAAAGTGGCATGTATATATTAAACTGCGTATAATCACTTTTCGCGCTTTTGCTTAAAAAAAATATTAGAAAAGTTTCGTCGACTGGCGCCACCTTTAAATGAACGCAGTTCAAAGAAATCCCGTATATTGCAGTAACATAAAACATTATTACATTATGTGGTCGCTGATTTGCTTGATTAATTCCAGGTGCAAGCAGCTAACTTCCCTTCGGAGCAGCAGGCTAACCCAATCTTGCTCAGCTGTCATGTGAAACTGGGGAGGCGGCCTGTGGTCGTAATCTGTGCTGTGGCGGCGTAGTACCTAAATAGGTCATCTCGACGCCTGCTAAATGCTTCTGAACGACTTATGTGCGTTCTCATGCATGTAGAAGTGGAAAGAACTGATGGTTTTCATGTCACTGCCCATGGGTGGCTCACCACACCAACCGTCATGATATAAGCCCATCTCTCCGCATTCTAGAAGAACTACTTAAGTACGTTCTCTTGCATGTAGAAGTGGAAAGAACTGATTGTTTTCATCTTACTGCTCATGGGTGGCTCACCACAACCACCGTCATGATATAAGCCCATCACTCCGCATTCTCAAAGAACTACTTATGTGCTCTCTTTGGCATGTAGAAGTAGGAGAAGCACTGATAGTTTTCATGTTACTGGCCATGGGTGGCTCAACACACCCACCTTCATGATATAAGCCCATCACACCGCATTCTCGAAGAACTACTTATGTGCGTTCTCTTGGATGTAAAAGTAGGAGAAGCACAGATTTTTCTCATGTTACTGGCCATGGGTGGCTCACCACACCCGCCGTCATGATATAAGCCCATCACACCGCATTCTCGAAGAACTACTTATGTGCGTTCTCTTGGATGTAGAAGTAGGAGAAGCACAGATTTTTCTCATGTTACTGGCCATGGGTGGCTCACCACACCCGCCGTCATCATATAAGCCCATCACACCGCATTCTCGAAGAACTACTTATGTGCGTTCTCTTGGATGTAGAAGTAGGAGAAGCACAGATTTTTCTAATGTTACTGGCCATGGGTGGCTCACCACACCCACCTTCATGATATAAGCCCATCACACTGCAATCTCGAAGAACTACTTATGTGCGTTCTCTTGGATGTAGAAGTAGGAGAAGCACAGATTTTTCTAATGTTACTGGCCATAGGTGGCTCACCACACCCACCTTCATGATATAAGCCCATCACACTGCAATCTCGAAGAACTACTTATGTGCGTTCTCTTGGATGTAGAAGTAGGAGAAGCATAGATTTTTCTAATGTTACTGGCCATGGGTGGCTCACCACACCCACCTTCATGATATAAGCCCATCACACTGCAATCTCGAAGAACTACTTATGTGCGTTCTCTTGGATGTAGAAGTAGGAGAAGCACAGATTTTTCTCATGTTACTGGCCATGGGTGGCTCACCACACCCACCGTCATGATATAAGCCCATCACACCGCATTCTCGAAGAACTACTTATGTGCGTTCTCTTGGATGTAGAAGTAGGAGAAGCACAGATTTTTCTCATGTTACTGCCCATGGGTGGCTCACCACATCCGCCGTCATGATATAAGCCCATCACACCGCATTCTCGAAGAACTACTTATGTGCGTTCTCTTGGATGTAGAAGTAGGAGAAGCACAGATTTTTCTCATGTTACTACCCATGGGTGGCTCACCACACCCGCCGTCATGATATAAGCCCATCACACCGCATTCTCGAAATGAAATGAAATGAAATGAAATGAAATGAAATGAAATGAATGAAATGAAATGAAATGAAATAATTTGAAATAATTTATTTGTTCACTTATGGGTTAATAGGCGATACATTTTTGGTCTTCAGATCTCCATAAGATGCCTGTTACGGCGTACAAATACAAATATCGTATTCACATATTGAATACTATAAAAACACAATGAATCAATATTTACACAGGTATATTTCTCGACACTATCCAATAAAAAATTAAATAATAAAATCCAAGCCAGCATCGCATATCTATTAAGTAAAAAATCAATAATAATAATGAAATCCTTATTAAAACAATACAACAATAATAGGAATAAATAAAAAAAACATATAATTCATAATTGTTTTTAAAGAGTTCATCGAGTGAATCAATATTACAATCTGCTACACAATCATACAGTCAATTAGGTAAAAAATCAATAATAATAGTGAAATCGTTATTGAAAATAGTAAGAGTAAAAAAAAACCCATTACATTTTTTAAAAAAATTCATCGAGCGTATAAAAATTAGAATCTGCTAACCAATCATACAGTTTTGATTTAAACTCATTTATCTTTAAATCATCTGGAATGTTGTTATAGATCTTAGTAGCCATATAAAATATACTTTTCCTGAAAAGTACCTTTTTAGGCTGGGCATGGCTTAATTCATTACGCGTTCGAGCTCTTGTGTTATAATTATGAACTGAACTCACGCAATCAAAATAGTGCGGATATTTTTTAACAAAAATGCATACATCGTATATATACAAGGAGGGCAATGGTAAAATCTTTAACTTCTTAAAGAGCGGTCTGCATGATTCAAATCGCCTTGCTCCACAAATAGATCTGACACATTTTTTTTGTACTATGAAAGCTTTGTTAGCATCAGATGCGTTACCCCACAGTATCAGGCCATATTTTAACAACGAAGATACGTATCCATGATACGCTGTTAATGCTGATTGCTGGGAGGCTACCTTACTTAGGCGCCTTAGAGCGAACACGAATCTGTTTAGCTTTGAACATACTGTATTTATATGAGCCTTCCAGTTACTATGGCAGTCTAAGAAGTCTAGTCAGTCTAGAAGAACTACTTATGTGCGTTCTCTTGGATGTAGAAGTAGGAGAAGCACAGATTTTTGTCATGTTACTGCCCATGGGTGGCTCACCACACCCGCCGTCATGATATAAGCCCATCACACCGCATTCTCGAAGAACTACTTATGTGCGTTCTCTTGGATGTAGAAGTAGGAGAAGCACAGATTTTTGTCATGTTACTTCCCATGGGTGGCTCACCACACCCGCCGTCATGATATAAGCCCATCACACCGCATTCTCGAAGAACTACTTATGTGCGTTCTCTTGGATGTAGAAGTAGGAGAAGCACAGATTTTTCTCATGTTACTGCCCATGGGTGGCTCACCACACCCGCCGTCATGATATAAGCCCATCACACCGCATTCTCGAAGAACTACTTATGTGCGTTCTCTTGGATGTAGAAGTAGGAGAAGCACAGATTTTTGTCATGTTACTGCCCATGGGTGGCTCACCACACCCGCCGTCATGATATAAGCCCATCACACCGCATTCTCGAAGAACTACTTATGTGCGTTCTCTTGGATGTAGAAGTAGGAGAAGTACAGATTTTTCTCATGTTACTGCCCATGGGTGGCTCACCACACCCGCCGTCATGATATAAGCCCATCACACCGCATTCTCGAAGAACTACTTATGTGCGTTCTCTTGGATGTAGAAGTAGGAGAAGCACAGATTTTTCTCATGTTAACCTGGGCCCATGCCCATGGGTAGCTCACCACACCCACCGTCATGATATAAGCCCATCATACCGCATTCTCCACGAAATTAGGTGACATGCCAGGCGAAGGTCCTGTGTTGCGTTAAAATATTAATCAGGAATTTAAAAATGTCCTTTACTCGGACAATTTCGTTTGACTCAACTGGCCCACAGCAAAATAATGTCTTTATTGTTCAGCTTAGGTGACATTTCAACTACCTAAATAGACAGTTTTAACAATACAAATAATCTTTTTTTTAATAAAAACTGGCAGGTATGATCAAATTAACTAAAGATAATATTGTTAGCCTAATTCTGTGGTAATCCTGTACTCCATAAATGTCTGTGAAAACGATTACGAGGTATGCATACTTCGTTATATTCATGCATCTAATAGTTTGATACCAACCATGCGTGTATGTGTCGAAATATAGTATGTGCTTACTTAAATATATCATTGCAGCTGAGAGAAAAATAAATGAATTCAACCTGCATTGTTTCACTCTTACCTAATCAATAGTTTAGTAGGCTAAGTGGGAGGATGAGAACAACTGTATTGCATGTTTAGCAATGTTCTTCAACTGGTTCCTGTATTATTATTTCGTAGAGCGTGTTGAAAATGGCATGGCTGTATATCACGGTTGTATGGCTCCAATAGTTTCCAGTTTCAGTAAAAAAAAAATGTAACCTTTGTAACTGATTGTATCATAGATTTGACTGCTTTCAGTAATACTAAGCAACTCTTCAAACTGGGGCCCGAACCATATAGACAATGGTTATGTAGACAGTTTGGGTTTGAATACAATTCAGGCCGACTGGATCAGCGTAGGGCGGTATTGTGAACGGTTTACTGAACAATAGACGCAGACAGCGCCGCACCGCACCGCAGTGGTGTAAGCAGACAAGAGAAATCCGTGGAAAGGAATCACGCTGTTCTTATGGAAGCGAGATGGTCAGACGGGCTACCATTAACCCGTCGAGTGAACAGGCAAGTAAATGATAAAATCTGACGTTTAGTTGCATTTCGTACCATGCTAACTGTCAAACGACGTCTTTCTTAATCTTCTTCTCGTCTTTTTTAATATTAGGGCAAGTAAAAAAAAAACAACTCGGATCTGTGTTCTTTGGCTTAAACAAAAAACATATTTGCTATAGCATTCAGATCTCAGTGTGTACAGTACCCGAAAGAAAATAATGCACATCGGATGTTGGAAGGAGACAATCCGCTTTTTGATATAATAGGTCGGGGAAAAAGTCTTTTCGCATTATAGTATGTATGAACTTGTAATAAAATCTCTTTGGCTATACTATTTGTATCTGGCTGGTTTTGGTATCATTGAAAGTTTAAATTTTAAAGAACATAATTCCAAATTCAAATTAGGAAAATGTGTGATTCTCATTTGTTTTTCGTACTGTCAAAATGAGTGAATCTAATGAAGAAATTCGATACATTTTAAAATTTTACTACAAAAAAGGTAAAAATGCAACGCAAGCCGCGAAAAAAATTTGCGATGTTTATGGACCTAATGCAGTGTCTGTGAGAGTAGCACAAATTTGGTTTAAGCGTTTTCAATCCGGAAATTTTGATGTCAAAGATGCACGTCGCTCTGGTCGCCCTATTACGGATAAAATGGATGCCATTTTTGAAAAAGTGGAGCAAGATCGGCATATCAGTAGTTACGACGTAGCTGAAGAACTAGGAATTGACCACAAAACAGTTTTGGCGCATTTGAAAAAAACTGGGTACACAAAAAAGCTCGATATTTGGGTACCTCACGAGCTCACTGAAAGAAACCTAATGAACCGTGTACTCATTTGTGATTCTTTATTACGACGTAATGAAACCGAACCATTTTTGAAGAAGCTGATAACTGGTGATGAAAAGTGGATCACGTACGACAAGAACGTGCGAAAAAGGTCGTGGTCAAAGGCCGGTCAAGCTTCACAGACTGTGGCGAAACCCGGGTTAACTCGCAACAAGGTGATGCTGTGTGTGTGGTGGGATTGGAAGGGCATTATTCATTATGAGCTGTTACCACCAGGCAGGACCATCGATTCTGAACTCTACTGCGAACAACTGATGAGATTAAAGCAAGAAGTTGAGAGAAAGCGGCCGGAATTAATCAACAGAAGGGGTGTGGTTTTTCATCATGATAACGCTAGACCTCACACATCTTTAGCCACTCAGCAAAAACTAAGAGAGTTTGGCTGGGAGGTGTTAATGCATCCGCCGTATAGTCCTGACCTTGCACCTTCAGATTTCCACCTGTTTAGGTCTCTTCAGAATTCTTTAGGCAGTGTCAGGTTAACATCACGAGAGGACTGCCAAAACCACTTGTCGCGGTATATTGATCAGAAGTCCCAATATTTCTATAGCAATGGGATCATGTCCCTACCTACAAGATGGCAAAAAGTTATCGAACAAAATGGTACCTACATACTTTAGTTAAATGTAAATAAACCATATTAAAAAAGGTTTTGAATTTTCTTAAAAAATGCGAAGAAACTTTTTCCCCAACCAATATGTACTTATATCCATCTCTATATACATCTAAACATTTGTATCAAAGTGTTTAAGGGCGTATATTATGGATAATCAATCACAAAAAACTAAACTAATAAAAAAATAAAAAACGTACAAACGTGGCTCTCAGTTGACTGATTTAATGTGCAAATTTCCAAAACAATATTTCTTAATTTGACTGAGGAAACAGGCACGAGCCATTGTATGGAACTCGATCACCTCAATCATCAATGAATAAAGTTAGAATGACAACTAATCGCTGCTGCCGGGTATAAACATAGGAATACCGAGAGGAATACTGAATTACCTATTTCAAGCGGTCTGAACTCTACCAACGACTCGAAATGGCTTGTAAGCATATATAACGACAAATAAAGCTGTATATGTATATGAGTAATATATTTAAATTGTTTTAAAGATTTAAACATTAATAAAATAGGGGGAGCACATGATTTTTTAAGGAACATAAAAAAAATTCGTTAACATTCGTTTGCCTTAAAGTTTGTTGGCCTTCACTATGGCCGGTATGAATAGGGTACCAAAACCAGAAGAACCGTGTTGCTGTGACTTATAGGTAGGTGTACTACAAGTACTTAAATTAAAACTTATTTACCAAATAGTTTATTTCATTTAAATTGCAAAATCTCTACACCCATTGGTGTTAAATCGACCGTTTTCTCAAACACATTTTTTTTTAGTTTCCATAAATAATTTTCTCACTAGCAAAGAAAGCGACGAGTATAAACGGCATCACCCTAAACGCCAAACATTGGTCTTTGACCCACATACGTTTTCCTTGAAATGCCTGCTGTGGCGCCGAGAGTTATGCGCTCTATACATTTTGTACTGAGATACCTACCTAACAAAGCGCATCCACCCAGTTATCTGTTCGCAGCTCGCCTATTGTAGCGAGACGCAGAGAAACTTCACCCGCCCTGCCTCCTACACACAGCCTTCTCGGCCTACACGCGCACAAACACGCACACACCCGCGCGAGAGAGCGCTGCACTGATTGGCCAGCGGCTTCTTTGTTTTCTCAAAATGGCGGCCGCGCGCTGTCACACCACTCGACGCGCCAAAGAACGGTTGATTTTATTATTTACGTCGCCATTGTTGCATCTGTTGTTTGAGGGCCTTTGTTAATTCGGTCCTATCGAAAGGAAAGCGATACATCGGCGCTGTTTGATTTTATTTGTGGGTATAACGAGCCGACACGTCATCGCTCGTAACATATTGTCCGTCTGTCCGTCCTTCTGTCTCGTCGAGTGTGGACCGGACTTTGCGTTTGCCGCCCGCTCATCATTATGAATGTTTAGTTGGAGAAATCAATTGATGCGCGAGTGGTTTAGAAATAATCTCGAAATGATTTTAATAACAACGCTGGTTTGAAAAACGAACAATGCGGTTCGCTGTTGTGTTAAAAGATGACTCATATCTTATTTGAACACTATTGACGGATATTGACATTTCATACCATGTTGGTATTGTAAAATCGTTTTGTATTTGAAACCTTGGAGAATTATGCATGTTTTCAACCTCTAAACATAGAAAAAGTACTCCTCCTTATCCTATCAATTAAAAAAATCAGAATAAATTCAAGTTTAAAAAAATAAGCTTCTAGTGTAATATAATACAATAAGACTTTATCAAATCCTAGATACATGCAAAATAGGTGTTATTCCTATCGCGTCTCCGATAATTTTCCCGCATGCATGATAATTTTTTCGCGGCAAAATTTATGTCGATATCTATCTTCTTTCGCCCTTTACAATAAAGCGGTCTTTCGCCCCAAAATCACGGTAGATATAGACCGAAAAGAAAAGATCCAGTTAGCACTATGAGTTATTCTGTGATCCAGTTAAAACCGGAAATCCACAATACTGAATATTATCTGATTTAAATATTTTTACAAATCGCAATTTACATTCTATAGCATATCAGCAATCCGTGAAAAATAAAAGACAAAAGATTAATATTATACAGATAATAAAGTCTTTCATTCATCATTCAGGTAAGAGTGAGTTCGAGTTTGGCAATAATCAACTCACTTTTATAAACAGATACTTCATGTTTCCACATTTATTGAACGTCATTTTAGTTTGGTAAAAAATCTTGTTTGTCCCATAAATACGTTGAAAGGTAAAATAACAATTAAATTTTCTAATAAAAAAAAATTCAGCTATTTTTAGGTTAACCCACTCCAGCAGGCCTATTCCTGGAATTCCGTAATCAGCAATCTGGAATCCTGAGCCTCGAAACCCGCTTTTATATTGGTTTTCAAAGCGATTTTCTTGACGGAAAGATTCTGGAACAATGTTTTTTTTTTAATGAATCAAGGTTTTCCGTCGAAAGAATCGCTTTGAAAACCGATATCTCAGCGGTTGTCTGGACTCAGGATTCCTGATTAGTATAATTACGGATTTCCAGGAATAAGCCTGCAGCACTCGAACATACTCTTACTGAATGCCCCCCCTGGACATCGATGGCAAATACCACACTTATACCAAAGATAAATAGGGAAGGATTTCTAACGCCATACAAGTATTGAATAGGGACAATAAAAGTTATATATGAACTAGGTATCAGGAAACCTGTCCTGTATTGAAAGGATTCATTGAATTATGTAGATGGCACACAGCGACCATTTTCATTATTTTCATATTATATTTTTATTTCTATCAAGAACCTGCCCACAGTTTTAGTTTTAGTTTCAGTATTTTGAATACAACAACTTTTGCCAGGAAACTATGTATCTATTTGTAATCGTTTCCAACAACACATAATGTTACAGGCAAAAACATGAAAAGGGAATGGCCGAGAGACGTACAGTCAACCAAAGATTACAGGATACACTTTCGGTTAAAAGTAAACATGAATGGTGGTTAAATACAACGTTACTTTCAGTTTTGTTAGGGTTTGGTTTTCTCAGTAAATAAGAGACGTTCTCAAATTATGTTTTAATGTATGGATAGCCCTATAATTACTGTTGCCAAAAGTATTTATACCGTTCATCGTTTTATTCAACCGGATTTGTATTGTTTAGTGTTTGGTTGACAATACAATACCAGTGTTAATATGTTCCAAATTCAAATATATCTCAAATTAAAGCTAGTAGAGTACTGTTACGAAATGAGTTATTAGTTGTTTGCGCTTTATATAATTTTGTTGTGACATCATTATATTTACTACTATGGAAAAGTTAAAATTTCGCCTAACATTATAGTGGTTCCCAGCTGCCTCTGCACGCAAATATCTCTACATCTATAGGTACTTCATCATTACCAATACCAATGAATTGAATGAATTATTTAATTTAAAATAATTAACAGCGGTAACATAGGTACATACGTACACATTTAAACATTATATTATTTATGCTTATGCTTCCCCCAAAAACAATTCCCATTTATTACCATTACGTACTAACAAGAAAAGTAATCAATAATAAAGAAAAAAAAAGCGAACTAAAAAGTAAAATACATAACAATCATTTCTCTTGACCCGATGACAAATTAACAACTAAAATTTAACCTAATTAGTAACAATAATGTACACTTTTTACCAAAACGAAACCAAATTTATGCAAGAAGCAACATTTGCAACATATAAATTAAAGAAAATTAATTACAGGAATAGAAGAATACTCGATGATGTATTATGGTGTTAGCGATTTTTTCGTGTAATCTAAAAATAACTGGGAAGACTTCATCAGAGACGCAACGGGCAAGTGTAAGGGCAACGTGGGACGGACTGTCCCGTGGACGGATGGGGGACGGTCATGTGACTATAAAACTGACACGCGCCACAGAACAACTCAATCCGTTCTGTCATAATGCAGGCTGCCGATATAGGATGACAGTGACAGGATTTGAGAAAAATCGGTTCCGTGCTCGGCCTGCGATTTGAATGTGATTTTCTTGGGAATAAAAAAAAGTAAAAAATATGTTAATTCGATCGCTACCGAACTTCAAAGGATAACCCGCTGGACTAATCTGAATATTTCCTGAAAACTTCATCAAAATCGGTCACGCTATTTAAGAGTCCGGTATTCAGGTATCAAATGTAAGGTCCTTTGCTATACGCCACCTGCAGCGTTAAAAAAACCGAATTAGAGAAGCAATAAAAAATCAAACAAAATAAATGATTACAATGTACCGGCATGCACCCAACTTACTCCCTCACCTCCTAACGGTCTTGGCCAAGAGGCCTTGCCTAAAACACATAAAAGTAGCAAATTGCGGCAAGAAAAAAACTGTCGCAACGCACTTTACTGTTATTACAAGTGTTAATTTCTGTCAAAATAATTGTGTAATAGAAATGGAGTGCTATTAGCCATATCGCGTGATTGCGGCCACTTACTGCGCAGCCGCGGCTTGAGGGGGCAGCGGGGGGCAGTTTGCTTCGTATTTACGTGAAACTATCAAATGTTTTGAGTCGACATTTCCTATAAAACATTCGATAGGTAAAAAGTGTCAAATCATTCCGTCCATTTGCCGCCGTGCTGCAGGGGTCCACAACCATTTCTTAAAAAAATTTCGAATAAACATTTACGGGATTCTTTTAAGGGTGATTTTTTTTTGTATGAATTAACGCTGTTTGTAAACCTAAGTTATGTCCGTTTCATAATTTATACTTTCACGCCGCTTTCCCGGAGGGGTAGGCAGAGATAATAGAGCACCATACGGTATGATCACAGCACCCCTCTCTCGCTTCATCCACAGACATACATGATCTACGATTACGAGTTTATTTTTTATGCAACCTGACATGGATGGCTGATACCACACAACTGCTGTGTGGTATTATTATATGTATTGCGCGAAGATTTTGTTTCACCCCAAGAAAAACAAAACACTTGAGACAGCCCTATAAATAAGGTAATGCGACTCGCAAGCAGCTAGTGAGAAGTAAGTACGCACCAGGGCATTTCCGGCGCCATCCAGTCATATTAGGATTTTTGTTTGTTGTTGTTGTTAAAGTTTACGGGGTCGATTTCTCACCCGGTCGGGGGAGAGCGTTTTGTTTAAAAACTAGATTTTGTGCTATTATAGCCTCCTTAAAAAAAACTGTCTTGGCTGTCGCCACCGGTTGTGCTCCGCTGACACCAGCATGCTGCCGTCCCGGCAACAGTCACGGCTCGTACCTTATGTTTTGTCGTGTTGTATTTGTACCACTTTACCACTCCGATGCAGTAACCACGAGCGCGGTGACTACACGTAACAGTAAATCTAACCGTAAGTACCTAATCACGGCGCTCCTAGAATCATTATGTCCTGACTAGAAACAATAATAATATGTGTGTCAATCCGGTGAGGATTTTTCGCAGTACATTCTGTGCCGTCATAGAACTCTTTCCCCGTGTGCCCTTCTACTAATTAGTTAGAACTAAGAATTCAAGAATTTTGTTTTCGTTTAATTCCTTGGAATCATAGTGTTGATTTCGTAAGTATAGTTTATTTACTGTAGGTTTATTTTATATTTAACTATTTATAACTGTTTTTCGTAATTTTCAGTGCTTCGGTGGTAGAATCATGCTGTTTCTATTAATATTCGTTTGATTTCAAATTATATTTTTTTAATTGACTTTTCCAGTGTGATTTTTTCAAGAGGATTGATATAAGTAAGTATAGACCATTAAACTAAAAAAACAACGTTTTTTTTTCATTGAACATTGAACTATAAAATTGTTTTCTCAATGTTTTTTATATCGATGTTATACACTTCGTTTCTCGTTGCGTTGGTATTATCCATGTGTCGACGACGCAGCCATTAGTCTATAAGATTATTAGATATCTAACATTTATAATAATAGATACCTAGATTTATTTACATAGACTATAGGGTGTAACATTATTTTATATAGACTAATTAAAGTCAATTTAGTAACTCTTCTAAAAATGTACTCATTTAAATTTCGCGCCTGAAAACTGCGCCATATTTTTTATGGGCGTGGCCAACCCCTCCGAAAGATCTATCCATTCAACTCAAAGTACATAATGCGCCAGCGCCGCAGCGGCAAGTAGTTTAACCAAAAGTGTACACATACATAGACAAGATGGATAGAGGAGAGGAGAGAGGGTAGCGGGGGGAGTGCCCCTCCACCTCGCACACATGCAAACATTTTGGTGACAGAGACGCAATATTGTAACTATTCGAGTGCGAGAAAGACACTTCGATAACCTTTTAATGCCATCTAGCGTTCAATAGCTTTAACATAATTTGTCCGTTAAATGCGAAACAAGGAGGTATAAAATTTAGAAGAGTTACAATATATAATGGAAATTTCCACAGGTAGCAGGACCCGAAATACCAGGAATTCTAAGCACATTTTAGGTACTATTTTGTATGAAGCATTTTAAATATTGAAATAACTTCTCAATTAATAAACGTAGAACAATGATATTTGGATATTGTATTTAGATAAGAAAAACCTTCATTTTGCCCTACTTAGAAATGTAAAATAGTGTCAGGTTTGAGATTTATACAGGTTTTTAGTTATCATTAAAATAAGTTGATTTATGGAAAAAGTATGCTTGTAATGTTTCATGAAAATATGTTATTTTATAGATTTTTGTATAAGCTTTAAGATAGTATAGTGTTAAGATTCATTTTAATTAAGAATTTTGAATTAGAGTGCAAAATAGGTTAGTTAGATTTTAGATATCAGTTTTGTGTGCCAAAACTTTATAATTAATAATGTATTTTATGTTATTAATGACCCCAGGATATCTAATTATATGTTTACATATATGTCTAATTCTTAGTACATTTATCTGAGCACCTATGTAACTTAATACCTAAAGGAGGCCTCAAGCCCCTTATTTTATAATCATTTCGAGTAAATAATATATTGATGAATGATCCAAATCTTAGCGCATAATTTGAGATATAATTTATAATTTTAGATTTAACAGGGAAAAAGATATTTAATGTTTTGTTGCAAACGCCTTCAGTGAAGATATCTTTTTATTTAAATAAGTCACAAACGACAAATTTTGTCCTAAGATATATTATTACTGTATATTTGATGTAAAATATCATTTTTTGTAATCGACCTATTAGTGTAAAAGTTATTAAGAAAATTGTAAATTTCATATAAAAAGATCTGCTCCTAAATGTAGATGTGTGCATCCATCACTCACACAAAATAAGATCGCCACTGTCCGTGTGCTAGGCGTTACCGATTGTATAAATAAGGGCGACCGCCCTGAGGACGGCACTTCGCTGCGAAATTTTGCTGTAACACTGTATCTCTGTCCTAATAGTTCCTTATAGTTTAAATTAATAGAAAAATAAAGTATTTTTTATAGTAGAGTCAGTGTTTCCTTTGAGTTATTTCCAAACGTTAAAGTCAGTGAGACGCCGAATCAACGATATATAGTGGCTGAGACTTCAAGCGGAGCACGCAGGTACCCACACACTCAAGACTTTTTATTTTATCTGCCTGTAGTTCTCGTAGGGATATTCGACATTGTTCTCCGTGCAGTATGCGACCCTCGAGAATTATAGGTAGACGTGTGTCCCTGTACTAGGGTACAGGGGGTTGGTCTTCATCCCGACCGAAAGGGAGACCACTTGGGTAGAGATTCCTGTTGGAACGAGGAGAGACCGGGCTTCGGGAACTTCGCAGCCTGGCGGTCCTCAACAGTATGGTCCTTCGAGCCGGACGTATGGCCCTATAAATCGCAGCGTCCCACATTCAAGATGGATAAACCTAAAACTCGACTACAAACGCAGCGAGAAACAAAGGCGCTTGGCGCGGCCGCTAAGCCCGATGCGCCCGAGCGCGCTTCCAACGTTGCTGCCTCCGCCGCCGCCGCCGCCGCCGCCGCCGCTGCCGCCGCCGTCTCCGCCGCCGCCATCCCCGCCGCAAGGGAAGGGCACACGCCGCTTCATAAAGCCAACACTACCGAAACAGTAAGTCAGCATGTACCTACACCTGTCGATTCCGGGTTTGACGTGCAGGCCGGGGGCATGTCCACGCCTACACCTAGTACTGCCGCCGGTGGCGGGATGGCATCTACAGTATACGAGTATTCGCCTTCACTACAGGCCCCTTTAAAGGAAATGCCGTCCGGAGACACAAATGACGAGACTATGACGCAAATGACGGCTATTTCAAAGAAATCTTCTCATCGGCGCGACCAAGCTAACCTTCGAGCGCTCCAGCAGGAGGACGCTTTAAAAAAGGTAATGGAAGAGCGTCAATTAAAACTTATAGAACTACAAAGGCTCGAAGAATTATCGCGCATCGATGCAGAGGAGGAGGAATTTAATCGGATTCAATTTAAATCTCAACAGAGAACAACAACGAGTCATCAAAACATTAATGAATGGCTCCATAATAATCCAAGACCGGCAGAGATAGAAATGAACAAAAATTGTGTGTCGCAAGGTCCGCCGCCATTTAATAGAACTGTTTCACCGCAACGTACCACACGTGTACCTGGCTCTCCAGACCGCGCGCCCCCCTCGCCGCACCATATAGACCGCACGCCGCGCTACCCTTCTCCGCCGATGTCTCCACGCCGCTTACCCCGCTCGCCCCACCGCGCTCCGCGGCCCCGATCCCCGCGCAACCGCTCTACCGGCCCACAGATCGCGGAATTAATAGAACATTTGATACATGGAACATCACGAATTGACGTCACTAAGCAAGAAAGATTGGACTACAGAACTGTTTGCAAAGAATTACCCGTGTTTTCAGGAAATATTAACGAGTGGTTGCCCTTTAAGAAAGCATATGAAGAATCTAAAAAGATGCGACGTTTCAGTCCCGACGAAAACCTCGCCCGTTTACGTGTTTGCTTAAAAGGGGAAGCCAAGCTATCTGTAGCTACCTTGTTGTCTGTGTCAGATAACCCAGACGAAATTGTTGAAGCGCTCGAACGTAACTTCGCCCATCCATCGCTCATTGTTAAAGATCAAGTTGATAAAATCATCGCTCTACCTAAACTACCACTGGAATATAGAGACGAGCTTCCGAAATTCGCGATGATTGTTTTTAATGCTGTAACAACATTGGAAAGATTGACTAAGTATAACCATACAATACGAGCTGATGTGTATCAAGAAATATTGGACAAAATGCCGGTCACTTTACATCCACACTGGGTCAGCTGGGCCCGGCTGAATGATCATGGAATGGAATCAAAAAGTAAGCTGCTCTCTAGATTTCTCAATATTGAAGTGGAAAACATAAGAATGTTCGGACCGGCCCCTAAGTTAGCAATGACGTCATCCAATCGCAGTCAGCCTCGAGGAGCGTCGATACAAATAAATCGACCTACAAACAAACATCACGTGAATACGGCTACTACACAAAGCGGATCATATAAATGCAACTTATGTAACGGCAATCACAGTATTTTTACATGTGACAAGTTCAAAAATATGACAGTTGAAGAGCGTTGGGCCTGGGCTAAAGAAGAAAAGGTATGTTTTCGTTGCCTGAAAGGCAAACACAGAATAACTGAGTGCAGCCGACGTCAAGTATGCGGTATCAATGGATGTAATAGCTGGCACAATAGATTTCTACACAATATGAAATATAAACGCAAGCCATTGTCACCCACACCGAGTCCTACAACAACTTTTGCATCCGAAAATGCAACAGCGGCCGCTTCAAATAATAATAATGACGCGGCGGAATGCGTTTCAAGTGTTAAAGCCGGGCCCACGGAAAATGGAAGAGCAATGTTAAAAATTGTTCCAGTAATTTTAACTGGTCCTTGCGGGGACGTTAATACCTATGCCCTTTTGGACGAAGGGTCAACGGTCACTCTTATAGAAAACGACCTCGCAATTCGGCTAGGGCTACAAGGAATAAAAGATGACTTAATTTTGAGAGGGGTCGGTCAAATAGTCGCTGACTCAACAAGTAAGCGAGTGAATTTAAAAATAAAAGGAAGTAATTGCGAAAAAATATTTAACATAAAAGCCAGAACGCTCAACGAACTAAAAATGGGTACGCAAACTCTCAATGTTAATATCCGTGATTATGTACATCTTAGTTCAATAAAGGATCAATTGAGCTACAACAATGCCCGCCCGGAAATATTAATCGGTCAAGACAATGTGGAATTGATTGTAAGCCGTGAAGTATTAATTGGACGTCGCAATGAACCCATGGCTTCAAAAACGGAACTAGGATGGGTTCTCCATGGCTTCGTCCCTGCTTTGACCCCTGCGAACTCTCCCTGCGAGGTGAATAATATTCAATTGATGGACTTGGTGAAACGCAGTTTTGATATTGACGCCCTTGGAGTATCAAACAAAGAAAGAAAGAACTCGAACGATGAAAGAGCCCGCGAAGTTTTACAGGCTACTACAAAGCAACTTAATAATGGAAGATGGGAAACCGGTTTATTGTGGAGTAATAATAATAGCACCATGCCTAATGCATATAACATGGCAAAAAATCGGCTCCACAACATTGAAGCAAAAATGGAAAAGAACGGCGAATTCGAAAACCGATATAAAAAAGAAATGAATTTACTTTTTGAAAAAGGTTACGCTGAGCCATGCAAAGACCCTCCTACACCTGGCCGAACATGGTATCTTCCTCATTTCGGCGTGATAAACCCAAACAAGCCGGAAAAATTACGTCTAGTATTCGACGCGGCCGCAAAAGCGGGAAAGCTAAGTTTAAATGATTTTTTACTCAGCGGCCCCGACCTTCTTAACTCATTGATGGGAATTTTATGGCGATTCCGAGAAAATGAAGTAGCCATGACGGCAGATATCGCGGAAATGTTTCTCCGCGTCCAAGTTTGCGAAAAAGACAGAGACGCCCAGCGTTTTTTATGGCGCGATGCTACGAAAGAGGCCGGTATAAAAGAATATCGCATGAAAACATTGATATTTGGAGCTACATCGTCACCTTGCTCCGCCATATATACCAAAGACAGTAATGCAGCGAAACATGAGAATGAATTCCCAGAAGCCGCCAAAGTAACGCGAACCAGTTTTTATGTTGACGATTTGGTTCATAGTATGAATGGGGAACAAGAGTCACGAGCATTATCTGAGCAGCTAATAGAAATACATAGACGTGGCGGCTTTCAGCTTCGAACATGGGCAAGTAATTCAAAAATTGTATTGGACGCCATTCCCGATGACCTAAAGGGCAAAGGTCACGTGAACTTAACTCATGATGCTGCCCCTATTGAGAAAACTTTAGGCCTACGGTGGGACCCTTCCACATAGTCTTGGATTCAATCTATCGATGAGTCGAGTACCTAAAGAAATAGTAAAAGGAAATTGTCATCCCACAAAAAGGCAGGTACTTTCGGTCGTAATGTCAATTTTCGACCCACTCGGCCTAGCCTCACCTATCACTATCAGAGGACGAATACTTCTGCAAGACATCTGGAGATCAAAAATAAACTGGGATGAAACCATAAAAGATAATGACTACATAAAATGGAAAAAATGGTTGAACGATATGACGTTACTGGCAAGCTGTAACATTCCACGTTGGTACTTGGGATCAAAGGTCAATTCATGCATTGAACTTCACACCTTTTGTGATGCCTCGGAGAAAGCTTATGGTGCTGCATGCTTTTGGCGAATAAAATTTGAAGACGGCTCTTACCGGGTCATTCTGGCAGCGAGTAAAGCCAGGGTAACACCACTACGACCCATATCTATTCCACGATTGGAATTACAAGCCACGCTTCTAGGAGCAAGACTAGCGAGAACAGTGGAGACAGAACACGATCGTAAGCCGTCAAAACGATTTTTTTGGACTGATAGTCGCACGGCATTAGCATGGATAAATGCCGATCCAAGAAATTTCAAGCCGTTTGTCGCCCATCGCCTTGGAGAGCTCGACGAATTGACAAATATTTCCGAATGGTATTGGATTCCTACCACAGAAAACCCAGCCGATCTGGTGACAAGAAATACAGGTGAAATTGACATGAAACAAACCGGAAAATGGTTTTCCGGTCCAAATTTCCTTAAAAAAAGTGAAAATCAGTGGCCGAAACAACCTACAAAGGTCGCTGCTAACATCCCAGAAGAAATGAAACCAGATTTTCAGATTACTGCACATATCGATGAAAATTGTGTTTTGCCTCAGGAAAATAGATTTTCCTCGTGGAGAAAATTAGTTCGGACTACAGCTTATGTCCTACTATTTATAGAAAAATGTCACGATAAGACGAAACAAATGAGACAAGAACTTTTAAAGAAAGCAGAGACTTTATTAATAAAAAGAAGTCAATATAGAAGCTTTTCCGCCGAAATTACTCAACTTCGGGACGGAAAACAGCTCGATAGTAAAAGCCGACTAATTCAGTTAACCCCTCAACTGGATAGTCAAGGTTTAATGAGACTACATGGACGCATTCAAGCTTCACCAAAAATAGAAAATGAGATGAAAACCCCGGTCATTTTAGATGGAAAAGATGCCTATACAAAGCTAATTATACAACATTATCATGAACAGGCCAATCATGCAAGCCGAGAAGCCGTAATAAATGAGATACGACAACGTTTTTGGATCTTAAACCTCAGGCCTACAGTACGAAGTGTGACAAGCAAATGTCAAACTTGTCGCATTCAACGTGCAAAAGCACAGTCACCACCAATGGGTGACCTACCTACAGTCCGCTTAGAACACCACCACCGACCATTTACAAATTCTGGAATAGATTATTTTGGCCCCATGGAAATAACTATCGGTCGTCGCCATGAAAAAAGGTGGGGAGTTCTTATTACCTGCCTAACGACGCGAGCCGTCCACATAGAGCTCGCAGCGTCGCTCAATACCGACTCTGCAATCATGGCCCTGAGAAGATTTATGGCACGTCGTGGGGCACCAGCAGTAATTTTATCAGACAACGGAACTAACTTTCATGGAGCTAACAATGAACTAAAGAAAGCATATGAAGATATCAGTCAAGAAAAAATCAAAGAATTCGCTTTAAACAAAGGTGCAGATTGGAAATTCATCCCGCCCTACTCTGGTCACATGGGCGAAGCCTGGGAGAGACTTGTTCGATCTATAAAAACGGCATTAAAAGTAACCCTGAAAGAAAAAGCACCAAAAGAAGAAGTTCTACAAACACTGATAACTGAAGCAGAATTTTCCGTGAACTCCAGACCACTCACGCACATATCCGTAGACCCTCGAGACCCAGAAGCACTAACCCCTAACCACTTTCTTCTGGGATCATCATCTGGCCTCCCGACCCAAGGCACTTTCAATGACAACGACTTAATTCTTCGGAAACAATGGAGAACATCTCAAAGACTTGCTGACATGTTTTGGAAACGGTGGGTTCGAGAATATCTACCTACACTTCAAATACGTCGTGAGAGAAGTCGTGATCCAGAATTAAAAGAAGGCGACATTGTAGTTATCGTCGAGGAGTCCGCGCCCCGGAACATTTGGAGAAAAGGACGAGTTATAAATACCTACCCCGGTAAAGATGGCATCGTACGAGTTGCGGATATCCAAACGACAACTGGAATCCTGAAACGATCTACAAGAAACCTCATAGTCCTCCCTACAGACATAATTGCTGAAACCTCACAGAGGGTATCATCATCACCAGCGATTCCCTCCCATTCCCCGAAGCAACTACATTATCCTGGAAGCAGTAAAGTCGTCGACGAAGACTGAAGGTTCGCGACTCTACACCTCTCTACAAGACGTCGCGGGAAGGGGGTATGTCGACGACGCAGCCATTAGTCTATAAGATTATTAGATATCTAACCTTTATAATAATAGATACCTAGATTTATTTACATAGACTATAGGGTGTAACATTATTTTATATAGACTAATTAAAGTCAATTTAGTAACTCTTCTAAAAATGTACTCATTTAAATTTCGCGCCTGAAAACTGCGCCATATTTTTTATGGGCGTGGCCAACCCCTCCGAAAGATCTATCCATTCAACTCAAAGTACATAATGCGCCAGCGCCGCAGCGGCAAGTAGTTTAACCAAAAGTGTACACATACATAGACAAGATGGATAGAGGAGAGGAGAGAGGGTAGCGGGGGGAGTGCCCCTCCACCTCGCACACATGCAAACATTTTGGTGACAGAGACGCAATATTGTAACTATTCGAGTGCGAGAAAGACACTTCGATAACCTTTTAATGCCATCTAGCGTTCAATAGCTTTAACATAATTTGTCCGTTAAATGCGAAACAAGGAGGTATAAAATTTAGAAGAGTTACAATATATAATGGAAATTTCCACAGGTAGCAGGACCCGAAATACCAGGAATTCTAAGCACATTTTAGGTACTATTTTGTATGAAGCATTTTAAATATTGAAATAACTTCTCAATTAATAAACGTAGAACAATGATATTTGGATATTGTATTTAGATAAGAAAAACCTTCATTTTGCCCTACTTAGAAATGTAAAATAGTGTCAGGTTTGAGATTTATACAGGTTTTTAGTTATCATTAAAATAAGTTGATTTATGGAAAAAGTATGCTTGTAATGTTTCATGAAAATATGTTATTTTATAGATTTTTGTATAAGCTTTAAGATAGTATAGTGTTAAGATTCATTTTAATTAAGAATTTTGAATTAGAGTGCAAAATAGGTTCGTTAGATTTTAGATATCAGTTTTGTGTGCCAAAACTTTTCTAATTAATAATGTATTTTATGTTATTAATGACCCCAGGATATCTAATTATATGTTTACATATATGTCTAATTCTTAGTACATTTATCTGAGCACCTATGTAACTTAATACCTAAAGGAGGCCTCAAGCCCCTTATTTTATAATCATTTCGAGTAAATAATATATTGATGGATGATCCAAATCTTAGCGCATAATTTGAGATATAATTTATAATTTTAGATTTAACAGGGAAAAAGATATTTAATGTTTTGTTGCAAACGCCTTCAGTGAAGATATCTTTTTATTTAAATAAGTCACAAACGACAAATTTTGTCCTAAGATATATTATTACTGTATATTTGATGTAAAATATCATTTTTTGTAATCGACCTATTAGTGTAAAAGTTATTAAGAAAATTGTAAATTTCATGTAAAAAGATCTGCTCCTAAATGTAGATATGTGCATCCATCACTCACACAAAATAAGATCGCCACTGTCCGTGTGCTAGGCGTTACCGATTGTATAAATAAGGGCGACCGCCCTGAGGACGGCACTTCGCTGCGAAATTTTGCTGTAACACTGTATCTCTGTCCTAATAGTTCCTTATAGTTTAAATTAATAGAAAAATAAAGTATTTTTTATAGTAGAGTCAGTGTTTCCTTTGAGTTATTTCCAAACGTTAAAGTCAGTGAGACGCCGAATCAACGATATATAGTGGCTGAGACTTCAAGCGGAGCACGCAGGTACCCACACACTCAAGACTTTTTATTTTATCTGCCTGTAGTTCTCGTAGGGATATTCGACATTGTTCTCCGTGCAGTATGCGACCCTCGAGAATTATAGGTAGACGTGTGTCCCTGTACTAGGGTACAGGGGGGTGGTCTTCATCCCGACCGAAAGGGAGACCACTTGGGTAGAGATTCCTGTTGGAACGAGGAGAGACCGGGCTTCGGGAACTTCGCAGCCTGGCGGTCCTCAACACCATGTATTGAGCTTTATCGATCAAACTGTGCTGCAATTAAAATATTTCGTAAGGTTTTTTTTTATTTAAATTTGAGTTTGTATTTTTTCCGTTTTTCAGACTTTACAGTTCCATAGGTTTTTTTAACTATCTTTCTTCTTTATCAGTGAACTCGATCTGCTTTAGTTTATGAAAATTAATTTTGTTCAAAAACTTATTTAATAGATTTTATAACATAAAAAAATATTGTATACTTCATTGCGAGTATTTGGGTAATCTCTAAATACTATAATTAACTAAATATTTTAGAAATTTACTAACAAAATATTGTAAGTTGATTTAATTTTGTATCAATAATGACGTTGGAATTTTAGTTCAATATATTTCTAGGCTGGTCAGAATTTCATACTGGTAACTTATTTTTATGGTTGTTTATAATGTCATACATGTAATATGTTGAGTTGCTCTCATACGGCTATTATGATTTAGTTCCTGTGGTAGACTAGACATGGATAGCCAATACCACTCCCACTGCCATAATATTCGCCCAAAACACCACATAGAAACTAGCTGCCATGCCAGGACCTTCCTTATTGCATGGATACAGTGAACTAAATGGAAAACACGGATATTTTACTTCTACTTTTACTTTTATTTCTACCATCATTCATTAATTACTATGATACCTGTGGTATCTGTACATATATTTATATTATGATTCCGGTCCGGTATTTCTTGTCAGTTTTACTTCATCTGCAAAAATGTACACAGTGCAGGAAAGTAACAAATAAACTAATTAACAAATATTTGCCCAAAAACTCAGCACCTTACTCAGCTTGATAAGGAAGCCTAGTACCTAACCCTAGTGGTTTTTATTTTAATTAAATGTTATATACATTTAATTTATTATTCAGAAAGGTTTCTCTGTTTCAGCAAACGCCTCTACATTGTGCCCCCACTGACACATAAAGTATGCTATACTGTTCAGCATCAGAACAGGGCTAAAAGTAAGTAGCACCTGTGTAGAAAAGGCAGTCGATGTTGCAAAAATGGCACATATCCATCATGATACGTGAATGATATCGCATTTTTAATAAATGTATTTTATTAATATTAATAGAGTAATTACACTAAAAGCCGGTGTGGCGAGCCCGTGTAATTATACAGCGGCGGGCGTTTTAAGTGCTCACAGCTAGCGCCATCTTTGCTAGCAACTCTCCTGTCGGTACCTCCGAGCTTCTGCGGTAGTGTCTGGGACCTGGCGAGCACACGTCACTAATCCAATCCTTCATTAATTGATTACCTACAACTCCAGCTCCCCTCTCCCTTAGAGCCCCAACTAACTATTGCACAGATTTACAATGTTACTTTATTATGCACATCAATGACATTTTAAAAACTTGGTGGAAACATTTTGTCAAAATGTCATTGATTGACTTATTAACATGGTCAGATTTTATAAAAGAGTGAAAGCGATATAAATTATCAACCCTTGACTATTCGAATGTGAAATTATGACTCGCTCATGTCGGCGATCTTGCTTTACTAAAATTAAAATGGTGGACGCGCCACTAATGCGGGTTAGTTTGTTTTAATTCGTAGAGGAGCCGCCGCGTGACGGTGCACTTCTCCCGCGACGCTAGCGCCCTCTAATTATATTGACAAGATCGCGTCACAGATAGAGCGCTCTTTCTCGCGCCACGGCTGCACTATCTAGCGGCCATCTTTTTTTGACGGCGCATAGCGAGGTCTCAGATGAACTTGTTTTAGTCCAAACCCGATTTGAAGAAAAATTAGACGCTGAGTTAGGTTATTTTGGATTACGGGTAAATGTTACTTCTTTCCACGTCCACGGCACAATAGGAGTGGCAACCATCGTGAAACATTGTTAACTACATTTGACTATCCGATATTCTATATTCTATGCATTTGTCTATCGGCAATGGGCAGTTCAACAACACGGAAGCATATCAGTGTAACAACAATAACTTTTTAAATTAAATTTAGATAAGGAATAGAAAAAAGGTTTGGTTTTGCATTCTACCAGAAATGCGTCATATTAAATTTAGAGCAAAAAAAATGTTACTGTGTATTGAATTTACTGAAATAAGGATGGTCGCCCGATCGCCTTGTGGAAGTATGTATATTTAAATGTGGACGTGCTCAATGGTGGACGTAGATAACGACTCATTTACTCGCTCATTTACTGGTCTCCGCAGTATAGGTACGACGGAATGACAGTTTTAATTTGTCGCTCATGCGACACTTTTATAAGTTTTGTGTTATCTTCCCATTCCTTCGGAAATGCATGGAAATTATTTGCGTTGGGATAATCAAGAGGGCGAGGCCACTCATGGCCAGTTACATAAAACACATGCGCGTGTTATGACTAAAATGTATCGATTCCCAAACCAAATAGACAAGGTCGCCATTTCTTCTGAAGTAGGCGCTGCTACTCACTCGCTACACACCTCTAATCATACATTCACAACACAATTAAACACATTTTCCGACTCCTGCGACGATTACAGAGCGGGCGCCGACGCCATTAGTCTATTGTTTTTTGCTTTCACGTTTGTGTTTTTGTTTAGTAATGCCCGGTTCGGCGCTGGGTAAATATTTTTGTAGCGAGATAACTTTTAAAACGCTATTTGGAGTGTTTTTGTAGAATTATGCAAATTGCTATCGGCGGGGCTGATGAGGTGTTTGAGTAATTAGTTTCGGTCGGGCTCGCGCTTCCCAGCGGCAGCCCGAACGAGACGGATTTTTTTTTATTTTGTTTGTTTATTTTTTCTTTTCGCACAGATAATAAGAATTGAAAGATCTTAACACCGATCGTAGGTTTTCAAAATTGAAACAAGATGTTTAGGGTTAATTTCAAACATCCAAACGTGACTCACTTTTTGAAGGAACTGAACTTGGGTGACTAAAACTTCTACTCGTAATTCCAAAATGATTAATGGAGTTCTTTTATTGGGCATATACTTTAGACTAAAAACTAACCTTAGATAACGCTGTTGAAATTTTATTTAATTTGATATCACCTTGTATCAAAATGACGATGTCTTTCTACACCTAAATAATTTAAATCATAATTCCTATTAATTTAGAATAAGATGTCATTATCGTAGTCAAGAGTTTGCTCCTCACCAATGTATATAATGTTCTTATAATAATGTTCTTTGTGAGCAGTAGTAATCAATCAATCACCGTAAACTAGTTTGCAAGTATCAATGGGAAAAAAAATTAACAAAAAAAATAACCGACTTCAAAGAAAAAGTACTAAAAAGTAAAAAATAATTTCCATTTTTGTAGTTACGATTTTTGTTATTTTTTGAGTCGGCGTCAGCCGGGCATGCGCTGCGCCAATCAAGAGAACCTTGGCTACCTTGGCTGACACCGACTAAAAAAATAACAAAAATCGTAACTACAAAAACGGAAATTATTTTTTACTTTTTAGTGCTTTTTCTTTGAAGTCGGTTATTTTTTTTGTTAATTTTTTTTATTTGTTTATTTTTAGTGAATCTGAAGTACACTTACTAATTTGTACACGTCCTTTCCAATAAAAAAAGAATCACCGAAATCGGTTGGCGTTATATTGAGTTATTCGTCCATTTGTCGCGCACATCTTAATACAAATTTAAGACTTTTATGATTTTCTCATGGATATCATTGTCAGAACTTAACCAAATTAAAATGGGACCACTTGGGAAGCACTAGCTATCATTTAAAAAAATAATCATAAAAATCGGTTCACCCAGGCAAAAGTTATGAGGTAACAAACATAAAAAAAAAACAAAAAAAAACATACAGACGAATTGATAACCTCCTCCTTTTTTTAAGTCGGTTAAAAATAATAATACAATGACGAACCTGACGAAGTTTCTTGTCGGCTCATCTTCGCCAGAAGTAATCGAACCGACAGGAAAAAAAAATGACGACTCCGAGTGTGTAATGGATGTAATCTAATGGAGGAAATAAAGAAACCAAAAACTGAAACTGAAATAAATAAAATCTGTAGAACAAAAAATCACCCCGCACTCCGCAACTGGCTTACATACTATTAACATATGCCGCACCTACAGTTCCCGATCATAGAGTTCAGAAAGAAAATGTACATTAGAATCTCTAATAAGATTTTCTATCTAACAGTCCACAGTTCTTTGATTTATCAAATGATGAGGTGTTTAGTTTTCGTAAAAGCTAAATGTGCTTGTCACACTTTGCTTGATATGACTGGACCTTATGATTTAAAAATGCAAATTCAATTGTCTATGCCACCATTCAAATTTTAAAATCAAACTGCCATTTTGACATTTGTCCACTTTTTCGTTGAGCTTCCCAAAAGCAGCATCTCTTGATTTTCTCGCTTTCGTTAGTTTTCGACAATTGCTGATAGACAGTGCCTTCGCTACTATTACTTAGCCCTGGTTAGCCTCGCGAAGTGCATTAGCTAAGATAATCCTCAGCGGGATCCCTAACCGGCGGAGATTTGCGGCGTTGCACCTCAACGGCACCAGTGTAAGGTAACTCCGAGCCCCCACAAAGGTACTGTCTGCACTAATTAATTATTCGTCGCCTTTTTCGTCATTATAAATCCTTTTTCTTCATTTACCTATTGTCACGTAGCAGACCTGGAAGGGTCCAGGTCTGCTCAGTTCCCTACTCCATGGCCTTCCCACCTCCAAACCACCTTTCTTGCTCCATGGGCCGACTGCTGACTCCATTGTTTAAAGATTAACCTCCTACCCTCAAGAAAAAATCCAACCGAAATGCCGTTCTCTTTATGGATCGGAGCTGTTGACTCGTTCATTTACTTTTCTTCAGTCCTCGAGTCGAGAGCTCCGACCCATCCAGATCGCGGTATTCCGGTTAGTACTGGCCCAGGCTGTCGCCCGCCTCCATTTTTATTGTTTAATAAGTGTTTTTTCCCCTAATTTTACCTTTTAAAATTTGATTCTTTTTTAATTAAGGCCTCCTGGCCCTGAACCCTGGCTTCGCTTCCCAGGCCGGTGTACCACACACAGACATTTTTATTCAATTTAACTTTAATTGCGCCGGCCGCCAGCGAAGCCCTATCTTGCCTGTTGCAGTCGCATCGTTGCGATTTTTGTTAAAAAAATAATTATTTAGAAAAGTAGATTCATTCGTATTTATTCCATGCTAACGTGGCCATTTTCTGTGCCACTAGCGATCTCCCGGGGGCTTAAGAGCCACCCGCGTTATTGGTCGCTGCCGCCGAACCGCTCCCACCGTCGACGCCTGACGTCGACGCCGCTGCGCGAGCCGATGCGCTCGCCGCTGCGCTGCGACCCGAGGGCGACCGGTCGAGCGGGGCCGCCGGAGCTGCCCTGGCGCTCGGACGGCGCACGTGGCCCCCCAGCGCCTCCTCCACGTGGCCGCTGCCACGTGGTGCCATGCCAGGCACCGCCCAGGGCCACACGAGCCGCCGGCAGCCAGCAGCCGCGCCCGCGCCGCTCAGCCGAGCCCGCGCGCACGCCGCCTCCGCGCTCCGCGTCGATGACGTCGCCGCGTCGACCAGATAAGTCCCCCCGTGAAGAGGGACACCCCGGAACAAGAAGCCATTAACTATCGCAGGCCCCTCGGGCGCACAGCGTATATTATTTACCTTGTTTGTCAATTTTCCTAAAATAAATAATATGTGAAGATTTGCTCGTGTTTTCCTTTGTGTTTTCCCAAGCTCAGTTCGGCAGGCACAGTCCTAGAGACCCTTCTGGTTCCCACGTCGTGGGGAAGGGAGGGCCTCACCCTTCATTCTTAGGGGTTGGAGGGTATGATCCGTGGCGGATCTGTCGGCATCGCCGAATAAATTTAACTTCATTTTTTTTAAAGTAAAATCATGTTTAACTTCAGTCCCTTGTGTCTATAGACTTAAATTCATTTCGCTTTTCCCTTTTCGGCTTCACCTAAAAGTAGAATCGTGAATTTGGGAGAAAAATGGGGTGACCCTCCCGCATCTAATGCGAACACCATCTCCCCGTAAACTTACTTATTTAACCCCACTTTATCACTTTTTTTTTATTTTTACTCATTTTTTTTTCCGCCACGTGACACTATACAGTCCACCCTTCTCGTTTTCTCACATTGATCCTTCGGCCGAATATAATCGACCCATCGGCTAGTTATTAAAATAATGTACATTTACAGTGGTTTTTGTATTTATTATTCAGTTTCAGTTTCAGTGCCACCATCGTGGCGTTTATTTTATAAATACAACTCTAAACAAAAGTACTGCACCTGTACACGCGAAGCTATAGCTTATCTGCGTGTGACAGCATTACACGAGCACACGAGCGAGCGATTACAATAATTTTTTGAGTAATTAAACACAAAAATTACATTTAAAATCATACAATTATTACAAAATTAAAACAAAAAAAGCAAAAAATATAATAAACAATAAAAACAACGAGAGATTAGAACAAAAAATAACAAAATCGTTCTTGAAAAAAAAAATACAGAAAAAAAGTGAAATAAACAAAAATTACACGCACAACTTATCCTAGAAGCAAAGCAGCAATTAATTTCAACCTGCATAACTATGACAATTAGTCCATATTTAGACAGCTTACAATTTAATTAACAAATGTTTCTTAATACTAGTCTTAACTTTAGATACACTTAAATTTAACCTAAGTTCAGGCGGCAGCTCGTTAAATACAGATGGTATCACGTGATCAAGTGATCTTCGGCCATAATAATTTTTCATGACAGGTACTGAATACTTACCGTCCTTTCTACTTCGAGTGTTTTGGGAATGTTTTATTGGATTTTTTTGCGTCTCGTCATAATAATGATCAACAATAATTTTAAATTTACATAGATCTTTTGCCGGCAAAACCTGAAAATATTTGAACAGGTGGCTGTGGTTTTCATGTGCTGTCATGCGTTCACATCTAGGAGCCATTTGTTTTAGTATTCTATATTGAAGGTTGTGTATTTTTTCCAAGTACGTATTAAAAGTCAATCCCCATACTCGCACCCCATACATAATGATTGGTTCAACAAGCGAGTTATAGACGATTTTTAAGGTTTTTTCAGGAAGTTTATTTTTTAGAAAGTAGAAATTCTTAAGGCATTGCCTAAGTCTACTGCAAATGGTATCTATATGACATCTCCATGAAAAGTTTGAATCCACCATAAGCCCTACATTCATTGGTTCCATTAGTAAAATCATCAAATTTAAAAACGTTATAACACAGTTTAAGCAAAAATTATCGTTTGTCTGTTGCATGGTATATTCAAATGGATATATCTTTATCGTTTTCGTACATAAATACATAATTATATACGTATTTATATTTGAAACACTAAATGCTTATTGGCAACAGTTAAATTTATTCAAAATATAAAATTTCACAACATCAAATATTTGTGGGTACTCTCAAATTATTTCGATTCGAAATTTGATTTGACTGGCATTTTTATTTTTTATTTTATAACATTACAGTTCTTATCAACCTAAGCTCCGTCTAAGCAATTATCTTTGTGTTATTTTCGTATTATTCCATTTGAACACAAAATGGGTGGTAAGAATAGTGAGGGTGAAGATCAGTGGCGTGTGGAGCGAGACTATGCAGTGCTTCGTATGGAGAATTTAGTGGTGTTGTCACACGGAGATTTAGTGGATTTCGAAGTTGCATGCACAGGCCTTTCGGACATTATTTCCAGTTTTAACAGTGCACAAATACAATTGGTGACCAGATGTGATATTGGCTCGAGGCATCATGAACTACAGGTGACTAAACAGTTTGATAATAATGTAATCATTGTAAGAAAATGCCTCAAGACTTCCCAGGCGCCCATCTCCACCTCTCATACCACGACCACTAATTTAAAATTGCCCCGAATAACTCTTAAAACATTTAATGGGAAGTTAGAAGATTGGTTGCCTTTTATTGATTTTTTTAATTCATTGGTGCACAACAAAAAGGAAATGTCCGATGTTGAAAAATTACATTACTTGATTTCATCCTTGGAAAATGAACCCCTCAGTCTCATTAAAGGATTCCCAATCACCAATGCAAACTATAAAAATGCCTATGACACCCTTTATCGACATTACAACCGCACACACCAACTCGCATCCACCGTTTATAAAAAAATTCTTTCGTGCGAGCCTGTCAAAGTTTCTAATGCCATCGAGCTAAAAAGACTAGACAATAATTTTGTAGAAAACCTAGCGATTCTCGAAAAGTTCAATTTGCCAGACAAAAACTTCATGCTAGTGCATTTATTTTGGTCCAAGTTAGACCGAGTGACTCGGGAGTTATTTGAACTCGAACACCAGTCTGATGAGATGCCTTTGTTTGAAAAGTTACAATCCTTCGTAAGAAAACGTTTTCACGCCTTAATATTGGCTAACCCCACTACTATTCCGCCTGCACAAGCAGTGAGAAAAGACAGTGAAAAGAAGGTTAAATCTCATCAGGGAACTTCGAGCGTAAATAAAAGATGTTTAATCACTACTGCCCCTAGCTGTATCATTTGTTCGGAAACACATAATGTTTATTGCTGTCCCAAGTTCCTAGAGCTGGATCCCCCCGCTCGTTATCGTTTGGCTAAAGAAAAAAGGCTGTGTATTAATTGCCGGTCATCGTCACATTCAGTAAAAAAATGTATATCGTCTCGATGCTCGACTTGTAAATTCTCGTATCATAGTACCTTGCATTTTACTCGCTCGGAGCCCGAGACAGGACCGGTCAAACCAAATCCCTTGTCGATTCAACCTGTCGCGCTGACTAGCAACATTCCCACATCACGCACACACCTTGTTCTTCTGTCGACTGTGCAAATTGAAGTTATGGACAAAATGGGAAAATATTTGAAAATTAGAGCATTACTTGACAGTGGTTCAGAAGCCAGTTTCTTGTCCGAATCTTGTCAAAAAAGACTTGGTCTGACTCTTCACAAAAATAGTGTATCAATAAACGGCATCGGTAGATCCACAACCCAGCCACTTGGCAGTTTATCATGCTCAATCAGGCCTACTGAAACTGAACATGCTACCAATATAGCTTTCAGCATGTTAGTGTTGCCAACAATCTGTCCAGAGCTTCCCAGCTCTTGTTTCGATGCTTCACATTGGAAATTTATACAAGGCTTAAAGCTAGCTGATCCCCATTTCGCCCATCCTGGACCTATCGATGCTCTACTTGGTGTAGAATTTTTTTCGTCTTCGTTGCTACCAGGTTTGGTGCGGGGTGATGCGTTGCAGCCCAATGCTATTAATACTATATTTGGTTGGGTTTTAATGGGTGGTGCTCACTGTGCAAACCCAAATTTGTCGTCAAATCCATGTTTCGTCTCACTCTATACTTCACTCGACCAATCACTGAAACGGTTTTGGGAGCTTGAGAGTGTACCATCTCCGTCTTCTAAAATTTTATCGCCAGAGGAAGCTTTATGTGAAAAATCTTTCGTTGAAAATTATTCTCGTGATAATGGAGGCAGATATTTTGTCCCATTACCTTTTCGTAATCCAGAACCAAAACCAACATTTTCGGGTTCTCGGTCCTTAGCCCTTAAACGGCTTTTTTCGCTGGAGAGACATCTTGAAATAAATCCAGATTTTCGTAAAAGTTATGTTGCCTTTATGGATGATTACGCCGCCAATAAACATTTGGAAAAGATTTCGCCACCACAAATTGACAATGGTAACTTCTTCTACATCCCGCACCATGGCATATTAAAACCAGAATCAACTAGCACACCTCTTCGTGTAGTTTTTTAGGCCAGTGCGAAGGATAGTCTCGGTGCTTCTCTAAATAGCTGTCTGCTTCCAGGTGAAAAGCTACAAACAAACATTTTTGATTTGTTAATACGTTTTCGTTGGCATTCAGTCGTGTTCACGGCTGATGTGAAGCAAATGTATAGACAGATTTTGGTGAATCCTGAGGACGCAGATTACCAACGGATTTTATGGAACCCGGAATGAACCGGTTCATGATTATAGGTTATTGACCGTATATGGGGTGACTTCTGCTCAGTTCCAAGCGCTGCGAACCATCGCTCAACTAGCTAGAGATGGACAGCGGGCATCTCTTGGGATGCTGCCCCTCCCTCCAGCATTGTTAACCAGTGGGAGAAATATGTATCGGATTTATCATCTTTATCGTCTCTATCGATTCCTCGTAGAATCGTTTCTGATTCAGGAACGTCCCAATTACATGGATTTTGTGATGCCTCCGAACGAGGATATTGCGCTGTGGTATACTTCCGTATGGAAGATCATGATAAATGCTCGGTACGACTGGTTTGTGCAAAATCCAAGGTTTCACCATTGAAACGTATCACAGTTCCCCGCTTGGAATTGTGTGCAGCGGTGCTCTTATCGGATCTAATACGCTCAGTGATGGCTGCTTTAACACCTTTTTGTGTCATTGAAAATATACAGGCTTGGTCAGATTCCAGTGTCGCCTTGACCTGGATTAAATCATCTCCCGCAAAATGGAAAACATTCATTAGTAATCGAGTTAGCCATATTCAAGATCATATACCTCCCCAAAGTTGGAGACATGTAAGGTCTCCTGATAATCCCGCGGATTGTGGGTCTCGTGGATTACTACCTCATGCACTCTTAAATCATAATATTTGGTGGACCGGTCCCAGTTGGTTGATCGAACCCGAAGAAACTTGGCCTCGGTTCGACTTATTGATTGATGATCATGACACCATTGAATGTGAGAAGAAAATTTGTATTCTTTCCTCGTCTATTCACTTTGATTTTATTGAAAACCTCTTGAACAAATATTCTTCTCTCCGAACTATCGTGAACGTATTAGCATATTGCTCTCGTTTCATATTTAATGCTAACCATCCAAGCCAGAAAGCTACCGGCCCCCTTTCGGCCACTGAACGGGATAATGCATTGAACTTCTTGATCAAATACACTCAAGAAGTCACTTTCTCTAAAGAAAGAACTGCTATAGCAAAATCATGCTTTAACAAGTTTCAAATTTCCAAGTTCCAAATCTCTTCGTAAACTAATGCCTTTTAGCGATGAGGCAGGTCTTTTGAGGGTGGGCGGTCGTCTTACGCAAACAAATATTAATTATGACAGCAAGCACCCTGTTCTACTTCTTCGAAAACATCGCTTAACATTTCTCATAATCCAAGGCTATCATGAAAAATATTTGCACCCAGGCCTGCAAACTCTACATCATTCGCTTTGCCAAAATTATTGGATTTTGTCGCCAAAGAGAGCCATTCGTTCGGTCATTTCGCTTTGCCATAAATGTTTCCGTGCCACTCCTAAGCTGGCTCCCCTTCCGCTTACGGGCAACCTCCCCGCTTATCGGATTAATCAACTTAAAGCCTTCTCGTCTTCATCTGTGGATTATGGCGGCCCATTCACAATTTCGCTCAGTCGCTATAGAGGCGCCAAGTCATATAAAGCGTATGTCTGCGTATTTGTTTGCATATCAACCAAGGCTATCCACATAGAATTGGCATCGGAATTGACTACCGATGCTTCTTAGCTGCACTACGTCGCTTTGTTGCTCGTCGTGGTAGAGTCAGTAGTCTGGTCTCCGATCGTGGTACTAACTTTGTTGGCGCCAGTAATACCTTGCAGACAATTATGGCCAGTGCGGCTGAACAGGAAGAAATTACATTCAAGTTCAACCCACCAGGTAGTCCTCAATTCTCAGGGCTGGCAGAGGCAGGTATAAAGTCGGTTAAAACACATTTAGCTAGAGTGATCGGTCTCCAACGCTTGACAAATGAGGAGTTTTATACAGTATTAACACAAATCGAAGCCTTATTAAATTCACGTCCTCTGACACCAATAAGCTCAGATCCTCAGGACTTGTCCACATTAACTCTAGGACATTTCTTGACATTGGAACCCTTATCTTCGGTGCCAGAACGAGATGTTAGCACCTGCAATATTAATAGACTTGATCGTTGGCAACTGATACAACGTATGCATCAAGACTTTTGGAAAAGGTGGCATACGGAGTATCTCCACACACTTCAACAACGGTTGAAGTGGAATAAGGATCACCCCAACCTAAAGGTGGGCACCATCGTTCTAATTGTTGATGAACTTAGCCCTCCCATGAAATGGAGAGTCGGTCGGATCATACAGTTACATCTTGGATCCGATGGTATTTGTCGTGTTGTTACAGTGCGCACTGCCTCAGGACAGCTTCAAAGACCAGTTGTGCCCGCTTCCTTTATCTTCCTGATATATTAATTTACTCTTGTATTATTTTTTGTATTTTTCGGTAGTGGTTTTATTTATTTATTGCAGAAAATTTCGTTACCTAAATTTAATGGATTTTCTTATCCATTCTCTATTTATTTAAGTTTTATTTTGTAGCTGTGTTAAAATACCGTGTATTTTGGTGGGCGGAATGTTTAGTTTTCGTAAAAGCCAAATGTGCTTGTCACACTTTGCTTGATATGACTGGACCTTATGATTTAAAAATGCAAATTCAATTGTCTATGCCACCACCATTCAAATTTTAAAATCAAACTGCCATTTTGACATTTGTCCACTTTTTCGTTGAGCTTCCCAGAAGCAGCATCTCTTGATTTTCTCGCTTTCGTTAGTTTTCGACAGTTGCTGATAGACAGTGCCTTCGCTACTATTACTTAGCCCTGGTTAGCCTCGCGAAGTGCAGTAGCTAAGATAATCCTCGGCGGGATCCCTAACCGGCGGAGAGTTGCGGCGTTGCACCTCAACGGCGCCAGTGTAAGGTAACCCCCACAAAGGTACTGTCTGCACTAATTAATTATTCGTCCCCTTTTTCGTCATTATAAATCCTTTTTCTTCATTTACCTATACAGTCCACCCTTCTCGTTTTCTCACATGAGGTGAAAATTATGTAATTGAGAATTTATGAAACTTCAAATTATCAATGGACTTGCATTAGACCGTTTTTTAATAGCTACCTACTTACATTAAATTTCCATCCACCTAACATCCAACATTGAACGTATTCGATTAAGTTCAGCCCTGTCTATTCCCCACTCTATTACCGTCGGCTTTGTCAATAATTTTCAAAATGAGCGCCCTTAAATGTATTACTCCGCATCTAACACTATTAACCTGTGTTTAATGCCGCCTCGTCTGATGTCGAGCAATTTGATGTTACTTGTACAGTGGCAGAGAAATGTCAAATCGACTTTTAGGGATGAATGAAATTCATCGGGACCCCTACACTCAGAGAGTATTGGTCGTTTCTACCGAGATCTCTGCTCAGACTGGTAAACAATTTCGTTTTGTAGACGTTCATTTCTACATTTTCACTATTTTGGACACATTGAATGGTTTAGGCGCTGATTTAGACATTATAGTATCTACACCACGGAGGAGTGAGGTGGAGAGGAGGTGTTTTTAGCTCATATTACTAAAGGAGCACTTAACATCCCCTAACCTCGCCGACGGGCGTCGCCGCCGCCGCCCCGCCGCCGCCGCCGTGGCAGTCGCTTGCGCATCGCTGTGCCGATAACACCGTACCACGCCTATACATACCTATATCGCAGCCATATATCGAGTGTACAGTTTGCAGTAAATACTAATTAATCAAAGTGTACCTGAACATTTTATTTAATACCGTTAATATCATTTCATTTTAGCAGTAATGCTATAATTATTCGAATTGGTAAGTAAGCCTATAATTAATACTTAGATGCAAACCCGATCAAGTGTTTTTAAATTATAAGCGGACAGACAATATATATTGAAATTTGGTACGTATTTAATGGATACGAAAATACAGTTATTTCATTGATTTAAGGTTATACGACGACCTCTTGATTCAAGCATTGTAACCAGATTTTGAAAATAATAATCAGAATTTTTTTTTTGTTTAGACATTCGTATCATATATGCTTGAGACGAATGTCCAGACCAAAACATTTTCTGATAATTTTCAAAATATGATTACAATTCTGTTTCATAACCTTAAATTAGACAGATAAAAAGATAAACAGACTACAGGTGCTTGATTTAAGAAAGCTTCCACTATTTCCATCCGTGTCACAGAATCACATCCGACCCCTGCCACGTGTAGTTATAAAAAAAAGCGAAGAAAAAAAAAACTTGATAATGCTATGTATTTAATGGATACGACATTACCGTTATCTCATTAATTTGAGTTTCAGCGACATCTACATTTTAAGCATTGTAATCAGATTTTGAAAATAATCTGAAAAAGTATTGGTCGTGACATTCGTCGGAAGCAGGACTTGAACCTGCGACCTTTGGATTTCATGTCCACTGCTCTAAACCAACTGAGCTATCCCGACAATTACATCAGCCAACGAATTTCTCGATTATGTTCGAATCGACACAATGCTTCCCCTATCTTCTGCTAGATGGCGCTGATGATGTTTTTGCGTATTGATCCTACGCTAAGGCATTTTGACTGCAATGATTGAGCTATCAATCTTATTGCTGTCGGTTTAGAGCAGTGGACATGTAATCCAAAGGTCGCAGGTTCAAGTCCTGCTTCCGACGAATGTCACGACCAATACTTTTTCAGATTATTTTCAAAATCTGATTACAATGCCTAAAATGTAGATGTCGCTGAAACTCAAATTAATCAAAAAAAAACTGTCCAGAAAGGCCCTAGTGCGACCGAAGCGCCGTGCAAAGTTATTTTGAGCGCAGCTAATAGAATAAGTGCGTGTGGAAATGGCTCGGCGACGGAGCTTTTAATGCAATTTTCGGGGCCTTTGTGCCGGCAAATTGCTCCAATCAATCCATTTGCACTCTGTTTCACCAACACGGCTCGAACTGAGAGTCCACGGATAGTGCACAGCTCCTCACATGTAGCTACCGTCTTGTTTATGTATAACACGCGTTTTCAATAGAACAAGGAAGTTCAATAATTTTTAAATATTTTTTTTAGTATAATATTTATACGTCTAATTTCTGGATAAGGAATTAATTGTTGCTTTCAATAAATGTTCTTAGTTTCGATTTTAGGTACGATTTAAAAACATATTTATGTACCAAAATATTTTTTTATGGAACCTGTCATGAATGCCTACCACACAACTACCTTTATAATATTAGCCCATTACACCACGTTCCCGAAGGAATAAGGTGCCTTGCCAGGACCTTCCTATTATGAGCACGGTTACATTGAACGGAATGGAAAACACGGAGAATTTTTCATTGCCCCTCCAACCATAGTTTCGTCCAATGCGGTGGTACCAACCTAGGCGGGCTTTACCCTACCACCTACAGTTTTACATGGGTTCCGAACCATGGAACAGCTCGCATTCGTAACTAAATGCACTTATCCAACTCAGAAAGAGAAGTGGTGCATGACCGAGGCATGGATTTGAACCCAGACCTCTCGCACGAAAGGCAAGTCCTCTAGCCCCTAGACCACGAACTGTCAAATAAGACACTGTTCCTCAACATCTATATGTTTGTTTGAAACTTGTTACGGCTTTTCACGCAGCAGGAAGAGACATTCTCCGACGTTTCGAGCCCGTTCAGCCCGTTGTCAAGGAGGCCTGCCTACGCGTCGATTCGAATATAATCGAGAAATTCGTTGGCTCATAATTGTCGGGATAGCTCTTGGTTAGAGCAGTGGACATGTAATCCAAAGATCGCAGGTTCGAATCCTGCTTCCGACGAATGTCACGGCCAATACTTTTTCAGATTATTTTCAAAATCTGATTACAATGCTTCAAATGTAGATGTCGCTAAAACTCAAATTATTGAGATAACTGTAATGTCGTATCCATTTAATACATAAAATTGTCTTGAAAATATCTAGATAACAGAGAAATGAGCTCTTCACTCATTGTTTATCAATCATTGGGCAAAACGAGGTTCGAAAACGACGAATCATTTCCTACAGTTCTAAACGTCACAGCAAACGCGAAACGTGACACATTTTGTCTAGCCCCCAATCTGCTGACTAAACGAACTCGAAGAATAGGCTCCTGCGGAAGGAGGAAACAGGTTGAATTGTTTAGGAAACAACCGGCTCCGTGCTGGCCGGCCGTGCAGGGGGGCAGATGGACTGTGACCGTTCTTGGACGTGACTTGAATGCATCTGTACCGATCGTAGCGATAGCTTCAACGTGGCAACAAGCGCAACAAACACGACGCACAGAAGCTAGTCAGCTTGTACTACAACAGATGGCGCTCACAACACAGACGGCAGCACATAAGAAGTCTACATCGCACTATAGACCAGGTGTAAACGACCGACCAATAATGAATTTAAGCTTATGGAGTTTTCGACGTGTTATTGAGCGAGCGAAGAGGGATTCTCGAGCGTTGCGTCACCATTTCAGATTGGGCAAAAATTATTTCGTATGTCCGGCTTTTCTTCTCTACAGGGAGTCCATTCATGGTAAAAGTGAGTTCGAATTCGTCACTAAATATCAACTCACTTTTTTAAATAGTTAATGTTTCCACACTTCTTGAACATCATTACAGTTAGGTAAAAATCTGGTCTGTGCCTTAAATACGTTGGAAGTATAAATAACGGTTCCGTTATTTAAATAATAATATATTTCCCAGCTATTTTTAGGTTAACTCACTCCCGAACTCGAACTCACTGTTACCTGAATGGGCCCCTGGTCGCATTTCTCAAGGGATTCTCGTGAAATGTTGTGAGCAGGTTCGATATTTATATAGTTTTTTTTCAGTTTTTGAAAAATGTCAAATGTTCAAAAAGACGCCAGGCCGAACATTCAGACTAAAAAATTTTTTTATGTTAAGCGCAGCATATAGCGTACGCCAGGCCCTCACTAAAGAGCTGCTAGACGACGCCAATGCGCGAATCAATGGACATTCGAATTTTCATGGGGACTGCGAAAACCATGCCAGCCGGACAAGTGTTTCTTCACATCATATTTTGTAAGGCCACTTGTTGTACCTACTTTGGGGGAAATACCTCGGCAGGTCAATAGCATAATTTACTGAAGGATATTTCGAAACATTTAGCGCATATAAACAGATATCACCCGTTGTTTAGGTAATTGATAGGGTCTGAGCCGGTAGTCTAAGTTGTCACCTAAATTGGCGTTACGGCAAACCGATCGACTGGCGTTTTCAATTGTATGGAGAAATTGAAGAGCGCGCGCAGCGGACGTTAAGCGAACTAACATTTGCGAGTCCGAGCTTGATTTGACAGCTTACTCAACGTTGCCGTAAATACGTCGACGTTGCCGTTTACGTCCACTCCGCGTTTTCATACAAATCGGAAGTCCGCGTTTGACTTTGACAGCTTGAAGAAGTAAAACCACAGAATATCTAGTAAAAACTTGTATGGAGTTTGGAGAAAACGCCAGTCGATCGGTTTGCCGTAAACGCCAATTTCGGTGAGAACTCAGACTGCCCACTCTGAACTCCTTGTAATTTTTTATGGATTTTCAGCGTTTATACAAGCTTTTTTATTATAAAACCCTCCAGTCCTTTGCAATAATATGACTCTTTTCCCATAGCTTTCTCGGCCGATATCTGCCTTTTATCTGAAACACGCGGTCAAGAAGATACTCGTAGCTTCTTCGAGCAGCATTTATGGAAGGAAGAAAAACAGTCAACTAAGGTCGATGTTTTTGATTTAAAGTAAAAAAAACACTTTTTAAGGTTCCGTACCCAAAGGGTGCCAACGGTACCCTATTACTAAGCCTCCGCTGTCCATCCGTCCGGCCGTCTGTCACAGTGCCGTATCTCAAAATAGGTACGCAGCTTAAATTTTCACAAAGTGTGTATTTATATTACCGGTATAACAACAAATAGGTAAAATAAAAAAAATAAAGGGAGCCCAATACAAAAAACGTGATATTTTTGTGTTAAATCTTGTACGATGGTACGGAACCCTTCGTGTGCGAGTCCGATTCGCACTATTTTCATAAAGGATTTCTTCGTTCTTCGTTGAAAGAAGCGACGTACTTGTTTAGTACGAAAATGTATATTTACCTAGGACTGGCTGCAACGTCCGATGCCAAATATGATTTTGGTGATGTTTTAAGAGAGCCGTTACCCTCCATCAATTCCAATACTACGGGCGATAACTGTTTCCATTTTTTGAAATTTTGGCTTCCAACATATATTATAAAAATCTATGTGTGTATGTTTCGTTGATATACCTTCTAGATTGGAAAATATTGGCTTATAAACATTGGCAAAGAGTTGCCTTTTTTTATCGTTCATTTTCGTTTTTTTTTAACTAAAGAATACAGATATTTATACAAAAAAATCGAAACATACAGACAAAGAATGAAGCTTTCTCAAGGTGATGTACAAACATTATTAAATTTTGACAACGTTTAGGGGTAGGAAAACGTTGGAGCCTGGAAGACGATTTCGCTATTTAAATGGCGTCGCGGTGCAAAATTGTGCCTTGGCCAATGAACAGAGAATGCTTTTCTTTTAATTTTCTAATCTTAGATTTCCTGTGGCTTCACGAAAGCCGAAAGTAAAGTGTTAAATCAATGTAGTATGTATGGAAATATATTTTATTTCCTAATTAGGTACTAATACCAAAGCCACCAAATTAGAATACACAATTTCTATAAGGTATAAAACAGGTAAGATCGATATATGAATACCTTAACTCAATTAATGAACTTAACTCACAGAATGAAAAAACCGGTCAAGTGCGAGTCCGACTCGCAGACAATGGTTCCGTACCATTGTACAAGATTTAATTTTAAAAAGTACGTTTGTATGGGGTCCCCCTTATATTTTTTTTATTTTCCCTATTTGCTGTTATAGTAGAAAAATTAATACACACTCTGTGAAAATTTCAGCTGCCTACCTATTACGGTTCATGACGGAAGGACAGTGGAGGCTTAGTAATATGGTTCCGTTTGGCACCCTTTGGGCACGGAACCCTAAAAAGAGGAATATGCTATAGAGCTAAAAAAAACAAAATAGTGTCTGTCAGTTCCATAGACCTAGCATGCGCGCGCTATGGTCAGTTCATATTTTATGACCGTATATATCGTGGGTCTATCAAAGAGTTCGGAAAAATTGCTGTGTTTCTCTTTCTACGGTCTCCATCGATCGAAGAGAAAAAACCAACACCATTGCTACATGACAGTTTAGATGACAAGTCGAACTGTCATTGGTTTGATGACAAGCGCAGAAAGCATTAATTAGTCAATACTTTGGCAGAAAATATTTCGTTGCACAGGTTCACACGGGTTTATTTCGAACAACTGCTTGCTGCTAAGACGTACTTGAAGAAAAAAATTAGTATGAGGGGAGTTGAGAGAACCAGAATAGGAAGCTATCGAAACAACTCTGGCACCATACCGTCGTCAGCGGCGTCTTCCCACTGTGAGTCTCGACCAGTGTCCGTCACAGCTTGTCTTCCTAGAATAGGTATGATTCCGCCTCGCTCGGTAGCCTGGAGACGCTACCCACCGGTGTTCAATCTTCGAGGTAAGGCATCAGGGGGTGCGGACGGCTTCTGGATGAGTAGCCATTTTAGATCGGTGAGGCTGGGTGTGGTTCGGATTCCACGTAAAACTGTATGGACCCCTTCCTTATTTACAAGGTTACAAGTCAAAGATTTAGATTTAAGTAAATATACTTTTTCGTACTAAGCAGGTGCGTCGCTTATTCCAAGGAAGGAAGGGCGAAATTGGTAGACGCAATACCCGCGAATGGTATGTTTTGCTGGTTCGGGTCCAGCCTTGCAGTATATTCGTAAAGTAGTTCTGTTTACTGGGCTCTTTCTTTAATTAATGTGTCCTTGCTTCACGGTCGATTATACAGACATACATGTCACATTCCTAAAGATTTAGATTATTCAGATCTCTGGGTTTAGTTGTGGTATAACCATTGATGTCTCTATAAAGAAGGAATAGAATAGTTCCATAAGAAAAGAAAGAATTCATCCTCGAGTCAATTCAATTTTCGAGGAATTCATCCTAGAATTCAGCCTCGTTCGTTTCGGCGCGTCACCATTGAGGCTAAACAACACTGGGCGCGGTCGGGATTCAGAGAGGTAACCGTTGTGAGTGGTGGGGCTGGCCTTGGTTCGGATTTTCCATACATTCGGACAGTTCCAAAAAAAAAAATTCGCCCTTTTGCATCAATATCACTGTATCTATGGATACATATCAATACAATATCACTGTATCTATGTATTTATATGTATGTAGGTAGATAGGCTGGAGCGAATATTCGGTCTTAGGGTTCCTCATAATTTACTTCTTTGAGGCACACAGGGGAGAGCCATTGCTGTGTCGTTTAGCTATTGCTAGATACCACCAGCCTTCCGTGGTACTTAGCAATAGCTAATGTATTCCGTAAGCATTCGTGTTCTATGAAGCCTTTTTCGACTGCAATGGGACCTTTAGGTAGTTAAGCATAGGGTTCCAATATTGAACCCACTGTCTCGGCTTACTATCCAAACAAAACATACTTAAGATGAGAAGAATGCTTCTTAAATACCTTGGAAGTAAAGTATTCACTTAAAGTTTCTAAGCACCCAAAAATACGAGTTCGTGAACGATTGACTCGGGTTAGTGGCGCCATCTATGATCGGGTAGCAAAACGAAACGGTGAAAAGCGGTTCATTTCTATGAATGTTTTGTAATCATCGCCATGTGCCTCGTAACGTAAAGGTCTGCAGATAAAATGTATTATCTCATGGCAAATTTTAAATGAAAGTTCCGAAAATGCTATCAAACGAATGAACTAACTACGTACAATAGACAAGTAAATATTTTTTCCCTTCCTTTGCAGTCTTGTTCTTGATTGTTTTAATGTAAACATTTCTAATAACATTTAGGGCCTTTTTCACGTTAAGAAAAACTTTTCACGAAAAACTGCTCCTTTATAAGGCGCAGATAAGGTCTTGCGTGGAGTACTGCTCGCATTTGTGGGACGGCTCAGCTCAGCACCTGCCTGACTCGATACAGCGTCGGGCCGTGCGTCTCGTCGACGATCCCGAGGTGTCTTTGAATCTAGAGACCCTCCAACTCCGAAGGGATGTTGGGTCTCTCTCTGTGTTCTACCGTCTTTACCATGGAGAATGTTCATCGGAGCTGCATAACGCTGTCCCTCCGTCCCCTTTCTACCATCGCACAACACGGAACAGGCAGGAAATGCACCCGTACACTGTCGACATTCCAAAAATTAGAACCAACCGATCCTCTAGGTCCTTTATCTATAGGGTCGGTAAACTATGGAACGCACTCCCTGCCGTGTTATTTCCCCTTAAGTACCACCTGGGTTCCTTCAAACATGGTGTGAAGAAGCACCTGGCCGGCCGGCATGGTTTTCGCAGCCCCGAAAGTTCGAAAGCTCATGGGCGTCGTCGGGCACCTTAAGAGGTCCTGGCGTACGCCATATGCCGCGCTTTACATAAAAAAAAAAAAAAAACGTACTGCACATATTAAGGGCCTTTCTTAGCAGCTTGCAATCAATACCAGTACAAGATAATCAGCACTTTAGTAATAAAGGGCCTTTATTACTATAGTGCTGATTACCTTGTGCTGGTATCGATTGCGAGATAGTAAGAAAGGCCCTTTGATGTAAGGATTAAGCTAATCAGTACTTGGTGGAAGAGACCCTGCCGGGTTACAATTTATTCTTCCCATCAATTATAGGCTTCTTGCTGCATCACGCTAAATTAGGGAGGGGTGAGCAGTGGAATTATGCATGAGAGAATCCAGGGAAAACCTACTATTTTTGGTCCTGACATGGCACCTAATTCCTTCGGGAATGTGGTTTTTTGGGCTTACATAATGACGGTGGCATGTGCGTAGCTACAGAGGGAGGAGTTCAAACCCCCCGCAAATTCACATTTTCATATATTTTCACAGGAATTTGGTCGTTTTATCTTCTTGAACCTCCCCTAACTCCCCGTTTTAGGTTCTTAACTAAAACCTGGCTGCGCCCCTGAAATTGTAAATGACAGAATATGTATTTTTTTGTTGTTCCGCAAGAAGTAGACAAAATCATTTCAAAATTCTTAAAGCAGAATGGACTTGGGAATGATTACTGTTTACAGTGCAATAAAAAAAGTGATAATACGTATGACAATATTGGCAGTAAGTAATACGCATATCTTCATATTATTTCATTGTTTATTCATAATCCCTAGACAGTACACTGCAATCGAATTTGTAATATTTTATCATTTTCCGGTTCAGCAATCACAGCGAAGAACTGGCAAGAAACTTCACTGGATTTTTTTTCAACGTCCACTGCATAAGTTTACAAAAGTATTTGCCACTGCTTACAATCACAGGTCAAAACACTGTCATGTCTTATGCAACAGTTCATGACTAATATCAGATTATTTGTAAAGACCATGCCCGCCATCCAACATGTTGCCAATTGGAGCAAGCCAGTCCCCACAAACAGCACCCGTTCACGAGCATCGCGCCGGGCACAGCCATCGCCTCTCTCAACCATATTTATGGTTGGCTCAACCCGGTCATCTCCCCATACAAAGGGGGAAAGAAGATCACGCCCATATTTCTTGCCAGAGATCCAAAATTTTGCTCAAAATAGCTTTATTTGATCGAACTAGATGTCTGATGACCATTGGCATTGTAAAATTGTGTTTGGTTTCTAAGTTATAATATCCGAAAGTTCGAATTTTTCGCGCGTTTTATAATAACTTTGGAGGTGGATTACGCAATGATAAAGTAAGAACATCGTAAAAAGATTAGTCATCAGACATAGCTTATTTAATCAAGATTTATGATCTATTTGGTTTTTGTTAGATTTTTGACTACAGCGGTCGTGGTTTACTTTTAGCTATAAGTCGTTTTGAAATTAAAATTTTCGTAAATCTTACCAAATCATACACTATGCACATTGTCTTTTTTGTGGACATGTTGCATCTTCCTCATCACGGAGCCTGTCTTATTCTTTGAAACACAGAAGGTCCCAGAGCGCAACAGCACGGTTTTGTACCGTGCCCGCGAATGAGTTAGGCCCGCCGGGTTGGGCCACCTTAAGGGAAAGAGGAGACCCGAACCTAGCGTCACCGCAAGCAAGGACTTTAGTGATGCACTACTCCAGTGGCAACGATTTAGTTCATAGTTTCAGTCAGACTACATCGAAATGCACAAGAGCCATTCATGCTTTAAACACTATTTTCAGCAAACCAAACGGGAAAGGTCAGCACCACTCTCTCCGTGGCGAGCTCTCGATCTGAGCGCTTCATCGCGGAGCCGCGGCGCCCGGCCTGGCTGCCCCACGCCACGTGGAGCCACGTCAGCGACGCCGGAGATGCCAGCTTTCAACCCCAACCACCCGCCAGCCACAACGGTGCCAATAATACGGACTCGACGTACGACAGCCATCAATACGTTGCTAGAAAATCTAAGCTATCTGAAACCTCCAGCCCCCCTCCCGGAGGGGACTTCATCAGGTTTGACCGCTGGATCAATCGACAGTCGATAAGCGAACTAACCAATAAGCCGCACCTCTACAACACGACCCAACTCATAACACAGACGCATCCCGAGGAAAAGAAAATCGTGTGGATTTACTCGTTCAAGAATAGACACCTCCTCAGCGATGACTGCCGGTACGACAGTGAATCGCCGCACGCAACCGAATCGGAATGAATGAATAAATTCTTTATTGTGCATAACAAAAATACAATTTCAGAGAAAACATACAGCAAAACAACAATACTGCACAAAGGCGGACTTATCACTAAGAGTGATTTCTTCCAGTCAACCCTTGGGGTGATGAGGAAAGGCAATAGAAATATCTGTAGGTAGGTGACACACCAGAATTTGAAAAGAAAAAAAAATTAACTCCATAAACATACATATACCATAATATATACATATTTATACATATAATTGAATATACTAATATATATGATACAATACACTAATACATATTATTATATCCACAAACCAGGGAAAAAAAACCTATAATAACTATTACCATTGATTCTAAAATCAGTACTATTAGAAGGACAATAAAATTAAATATATATATACAGTGAGAACATATTATCATCTTTACATTTCATTTAAGTAAAACTCCTTGACTTTAAGTTTGAAAGAGCTGATAGTTTGACAGGAGCGGACTGTGATGGGCAACGAGTTCCACAGACGTGCGGCATGAACAGTAAAGGAGTTAGAGAAAAAACACGTCGTATGGCGAGGAATCGCAAGGATACTGTCATTGCTAGATCGCAAAGGGAGACCGTGTGAAGAGAGGTTCATAAACCGGGAACGAAGATATTCAGGAGAGTTAGGGTTATTTAGAATTCCGTAAAGAAGAATTAGTAAATGACAGTTCCTTCGGAAACGGATGGGTAGCCATTTAAGCTCTCGACGGTACTGCGATACATGGTCATATTTACGCAGACCATATATGAAGCGAATGCAGAGATTCTGCAAACGATCCAGCTTGTCTAGGAGAACTTCAGTTAGATCCAAGTAGCAAACATCTGCGTAGTCCAAAATCGGAAAGAGGAGAGTTTGCACCAAAGTAATTTTGGTTCGGACTGGGAGGAAATTCTGCAAGCGCTTTAAGGAGTGGGCGGCGGCAAAGATTTTTCTGCTGACCTCGTTTACCTGGGGCACCCACGATAAAGTTTCGTCAATGAAAATTCCTAAATTCTTGACTGTTTTGGAGTATGGTATGACAACTCCATTGTAGATCACTGCTGGCAATGTGCTGTAATCAACCTTCGACAGAAGTCTAGGGCTGCCTATTATTATGGCTTGTGATTTGGTAGGATTTACCAGCAGGCCAAATGATTTTGTCCAAGTAAGTATATGTTCCAGGTTCACGTTCATTTCAGATACGGTATCTGCCAGGTTGTCTAAGGAGCAATGCAAATACAACTGTAAGTCATCGGCGTAAAGGTGGTAGAGAGAAGTAAGCAGATTCGTGATCAGATTTATAAAGATGGAAAACAGCAAAGGAGATAACACGCCACCTTGTGGAACGCCAGCAGTCAAATCAGCCCAGTCAGAATATTCATTGTCAATCCTGATACACTGATGACGACCACGAAGGTATGAATCAAACCAGTCAAGCACTACCGGAGATAAGTTAAGTGTCCTTAGAATACCTAGCATAATGTCAAAGTCAACTGTATTGAAAGCATTGCTGAAGTCCAGCAACGTTAAAACTGTAACATTCTTATTTTCCATATTTGTACGGACATCTTCAGTGACTTTGACAAGGGCAGTGACAGTGCTGTGACCAGGTCGGAAACCTGACTGCATTAGGTTCAGTATGTGGTTATCTGTAAGAAAGTCGGCCAACTGCTGGTGAACAATGCGTTCCAAGATTTTTGACAAAACCGGTAAAATTGAAATAGGGCGATATTGGCTGAAAGAGGAGGGATTTGAAATTTTTGGGAGAGGAATAACGTAAGCCCTTTTCCAGGTACTTGGAAAAGATCCACTGGAGAGGGAATGGTTTAAAATATAAGTTATTATTGGTAACAGTTCATCCAGCAGTGGTAACAGCATGTCAAGGCTAATGCAGTCAGCACCAACAGCTTTTGTAGAAATGGAATTCAGGATCATCTTAACTTCACGGTCAGTGACTGGGCGAAAAGTGAGTGAATTGTGCTCCGGAGTCGGTAAAGCTGAAAGCTGAAAAAGAGTTTGAGACTTTACCACTTGATCGATGGTGACAGGAGGAGAGGAAAAATGTCTATTAAGGGAGTTGATATCGATGTTATTTTTACTACAAGATGATTTCTTACCGACTCCAAGAGTTTTAAGAAACTTCCAAGCATTCACGGGAGAGCAATTTTCGAGGGTATTGTGAATGTGGTGTCTTTGGGCATCTCTACACATCCTGTTACACCGATTCCTGAGCAGCTTGTACTTGGTGCGATTTTCGTCCGTGGATGTATGTCTTAGTTTAATTTTGGCTTTGTCCCTTTTCACCATCATTATCCGAATATTGTCCGTCAACCACGGAGCTGGAAAATGTTTTACTCGTGTGGGACGAAGAGGTGCGTGAACATCGAAGAGTGCAGTGAGTTTGGAGGTGAAGTCCTCGACCATCTCATCCGTGGAAGAGGAATTGAGTATAACAGACCAATCCAAGCCACGCGCGTCCTCCCTTAAGCGTTCGAGATTGATGTCCTTGAAGTTACGTTGCAAGAGAACCTTCCGTCTGTTTTTAGGAGGACGGACCTTATAGGATAGATAGATTAGGTCATGATGGGAGAAACCAGGCGCTGGGAGCTGACCATGTTCACTTACATGGTTAGGTGAAGAAGTAATAATCAAATCAAGCAAAGAAGGTTCACAATTAGGAAAATGATGTGTCGCATCCAGGGGAAGAATGTTCATATTGACTGAAGACACGAGGGACTTAAGTTTTCTAGCGCGGTGATCATCTTTGATCAAGCAGGTGTTGAAATCTCCCATGATAATAGTATGGTTGTACTGAGGGCAGCGTTCTTCAAGAAAAGACTCAAATGATGAAAAATAATTGATATTTAGATTAGGGCTGTAATAAGCACCAATGAGGATTTTCGTATGATTGACGATGATTTCCAGGAAAAGGTATTCGGGTGATTCCGAATACTGAGTAGGAGACTGGGCAACTATCGTAAAAGGAATATTGCTTCGGAGGTAGATAGCAACACCACCGCAACCTTTCCCCGTTCTGTCATTACGGACCAGGTGGAACCCGGGAAGTGAAAAAGAAGTGGATGGTAATGTAGGCTTGAGAAAAGTTTCCGAAACAAATAACGCATGAATGTGCTTACTTGGAAATGTCCTGAGAAGGTCGGGGTAGTGGGAGGGTATGCTTTGAGCATTGATATGCACAAAGTTGAAGTTTTTGGGATATTTGGAAAATGTGAAGTCAAGTTGTTCATCTATAGGAAGAACACATTCACTGTCAGAAGTATTGTCACTGAAAAACTCGTCAGAAGAGGTAATAGAAAAATAATTATCTGAATTGTCAGATATTGTGGACATAAATAAATATTTACTATAATATAATTAAAAATGTATATATATATATATATTTAAATCAATAAAAGATATATATAGCTGCCGAACCGCAGGCAGTACCTCATCACCCGCCAGCATTGTGGAAAGTAAGAAAAAAAAAACACATAATACAGGAAACATAAACAAACTGCAAAGGCACAAGAAAAGGATAACAAATATGAGACTTAAAACATATAGTAAAACACCTTGCAGAAATAATCAATAGACTAAACAAAACCATTATCTCACAAGCAATGGAAAAAAAAAGAAAAATTTACTCTAATTAAATTTACAGACACAGGAAAATAGTATGCCCAGTAAAACACCACTTCTGAGACCTAAAATACACAAAAGTATACAAAACAATGGTTGATAAGTTTAAGGAAAAAAAAAGAATAAAAGTATATGGCCTAAAATAATTAATTGACCGTAAAGTGGTTGCCCGAACAAGCATAAACGGCGAGAGCCTTTTCTCTCTCCGCTTGAGAAAATAAAAACACTATTGAGCACAAACTATTGAATACACTCTGTGGTTACAAGAACCAATTTGTGACAAAGACTGAGTAGCACAGACTATATGAGTACTTGAGTAAAATATTAGTTTGAGTGATAATAAAAGTAAAACAAGTATATTATCTATACAGACTTTCCAGAAACATTTCAGCACAGTTTGGATATCTGGAAACAATGTGCAAAATTGTGAAAGCTTATCATTTTGCTTGGTATAGTGCTTGTGTCCGTCAGAAGTAGCTCCGAAGTTCACTTAGCTTTCCCCTTGTTGATACGGTCCGAGGACCTGGGCTTCTGCCTATCAGCAACACCATCGGCACCGCCTGAGACCGCAGGGTGTTTGTCGGTCAGCACCTTCAACGCAGCAGCCGTCACGATTTTGATGCGGGTTCCATCTTTCAACTGGATGACGATGCGACCCTCTTGTGTCCAACTGTGCGCCATCCCGAAGTGCTTCCGCGCCGCAAGGAAGACGTTGTGTCGCGTCCGCGTGAGGAACTCGGACACTGTAATGCCGGAGCCCTTTAGTGACGTTTTCGCCTTCCAAACCGCGGTACGGCTGCTGAGCTGTGTGAAGCGGACCAAAATTGCACGAGGGCGTGTCGGAGCCCGAGAATTCACTCCCAGACGATGGCACAGCTTAATACAGTCGCTACTGAAGTCTGCTAGCCCCATCTTACTGCGCGCTAGCACCACCACCTTCTGCGTCAAGTCATCAGTCTTGTCCTCGGCTACACCATGGATAAGTAGTACTTTCGCCCGCGACCTCATCTCTTGCGCGTCCACTACTTCCGCAAGGCCTGCCACCTGAGAGCGCACCACGCTCAGAGCCTTCCAGGCGAACTGCCTGAACAAATTGAAGTCCGTCGCCAATGTGGGGAGATCGGCCGGCTTGCTGCTGGTAGCTGACTTGAGTTGCGCCTCGAAAGAACTCATCCGCTCCTCCATCATTGTCTGCAGCTCTGCCACTTCCGTCGCTACGTCAATCACCCTCGACATGGCTACACGCACTTAAAATGGTTTTGTGAATGTGAAATTCTGTTTCCTTGTTTGGAAAGAGTTATTTATGCTGGCAGGGTCTGCCTACACTACTGCATGTAGATAGCAGGTACCACAACACTTTACAATAGTATTTAATATAATAACGTTACAATATTAATATATATTGATAATAATCCAGCTGAGGTACAAAAACACGTCTATATTTTTCAACTACCCACAGAGGAAAAAATAAAAGCGATTGTCGTCTTTTGGACGCGAGTCGCCCACGCACAATTCAACCCGAGGCGGGCGATAACATTGACAGCAGATGCGACAGCTGGTCTTGCTGCGACACCAAGTTGAAAGGCAGTCCGAGATACCCGAACACTTGCATGCCTGTATATATTCCCTCGCTTAAACTGGCTGCCACTCGATTCTCTCTCGAAACGGTTCATGAAGGCGTGGAGACGGATAAATCGGAGACCAGAGGAATAAAGACGTCGATAAATCAACACATCTCTGCTGAGACCCTGCAATCCGTCAAAAAGTGGATCGATGGGTCCAAGAAAGACGAGAGTTCGATTAGTTCTAATTTTAACTTCAGCAAGGAAACACAAAGGTCGGCGACTATCATTTATGATAAAGAAGTAAATGTAATTGTTAATCCGAAGAGGAAACAGAAGCCCCCACTGTTAAAATTAGACACTTTTCATGAAAGAAATGACAAAATCGACACGGACGATTGGATAACAGAAGAACCGTTTGTCGAAGCAAATGCAAAAGAGATTCTAAAGCTAAGAATTCCAGAAAAGAGGTTATGGAAGAGGGATGTCGTGAGGGTTGGCAACACCATCTGTCCCGATGCATACGCGACTGCCAGGCTGCATGCAAAGGCTATGGGAGCGCTCAGGCCGTCCCCGTGGGATGTCTACTACGCGGCCGTGTCACCGCAGACGTCAGAAGTGGTCGAAATGTCTCTCACCCCTTCTCAAACGTGCCGGAAAGACCGCAAATGGCCCTCCCTGTCCTGTTTCTTCTGCAAATGCTTCGGTTGTCGAAAATAAAACAAGAACAGTCATTGTTGCGAATTTATTCAATACTTTATCTACTCCCAGTAATTTTCAAGTACAGGAATCTTAACTTAATCACATATTGAGTTGAAACATTTTTGACAGCCATAATAATGACCTTACAGTTTAAGCTGAATTAACTAAGAATTCAAGCTGTAGTGTTCACAGGCATTTTGAATGTTACGATAAAACCCTTTGAAATAAAGTTTTTCTTTCCGAGTGCAAACATTCCCAATTTAAAGCCATATGCAATTTTTTTTTACAGAGCATTATAATGAAGTGAAATTTCTATAATTTCCTGTTATTCTGTTCATATAACAAAGTACAACGTAAATATTAGGGCCCAAATATACTTGTCAGTAACGACGTAATCTGTCAAACTAATTCGAATCGGAAAGTAACAAAGTAATGATCCCACGGTACCAGCCAACCAATCACAAAGCATAAGACTAGAACAAATTATAAATAACAAGCAAACTGTAAAAAACACACACGCAACACTGGAATGTTATCATTCGTTGAATAGCATTGACAATGGGAACAGACCGCTGTCCAAACATTTGGAAGCAGTGTGTTTCCACCCTTAAAAATGTGAAGTCGTTACCGACAGTGTATTTAGCCATCTAATTTGTTTATATGATATGCTCACATGTATACACAGTGCTCATATCATGACAGAAAAGAACATTACCGCTCAACACGGACAGAAAATTTGAACCTAAAATTCGCAAGCTCGTTAACCCCCGTTCGTTACAGGAATACGCCAGTCAGGTTAGCATTTAAATCTACAAAAACTTCCGTCAGAAATGTTATTGTTCCAACTTGGGGACAGTGTTGAAATTCAAAATGGAGACCAAATTGCAGTGGTGCATTAGCCGCTATTTCGAATCTACAGGCTTTTTTTGTAAAGGAGAATCTTACGGCCCTATGGAAAATAAAACCCGAGAAAAAATCCCCTCCTAAACGTTGGACCAATAAGATTTCTTTTTTCAAGGAAGTTTTTGTAGATATAACCTTTTTTCATCGATCCCGACTGTACTAGAAGCCAAAGGACGCAGGGGACTGCAGTAAAAAAAAATACAGTTATATACAACATGTCATCAATCGCAGTGTCTTCAAATAATTTACAATAAGTAAAACTGGCTCTGTCTCTTCACTCTTTACCCACGTCAACTCCGACGACGAACCATCAGAAGTACCAGGGTAACATAAGTTTCAAGCGGTGTCTGACTTGTTCCACTGGCACCGTCAGTAGCGGCGACAGCAATGGACAACGCAACCTATCACTGTCCCACGCTCGCCCGGCACTCTTGTCATGAGCCGGCGTCGGCGGGCGGCGCGTGGACGGCCTGCGCGGGGTGCGGTGGCAGCGAGAACTCCCGCCGGATGTAGAAGAGGATGTACGGCTTGCACGTGACGACGGTCTCCGCGTCGATCGGCCGCACCGTCTGGTCGTTGAAGTGGAACCACTGCTCGCCGTTGATCGCGAACGCCGTGTAATGACCGGAGCCCGCGCTGCAAGTATCGATTGGAGTATTACAAACGTCTTTTGAGACTTTCGACTTGATACAATTGGCTTGTAACGGTTTCGGTCGCAAGGCTTCTTGTTAATGTTCTTATAACTTGAACATTTCTTCACAATGATGGTTCTAAAAGAAAGTTTATCATGACATGTCGACAAAAGCGAGAAAGGTACTACCATGATTAGATGGGACAACAATTTGATTTTCTAAGCCATGTCGTTTGTCTTATCTTGAAACAAAATTCCAGTTTCATTTATCGAAACATAATTTCAACTGTCCATATCAGAGACCGTAGCCCGACTTCCCACCTAAATTAGCGTTTACGCCTAACCGATCGACTAGCGTTTTCAAATGCATGGAGGATTGAAGAATGCGCGCAGTGGGCGTTAAGCGAACTAAAATTCGCGAGTCTGAGTTTTTAATTATATTGTATTGAGTATCATATTTTATTTGTTTTTATAATATATATATATGTAGTATTTAGTATTTATTTATTGATATCTATGTAGTTATATTTATGTACAGTTATATAGGTTATATATTTAGGTTTAAGTATAGTGTGTATTTTTTGTATATTGTGTAGGAATTATGTTTCCTCTAAAGCTATTTCTCCATAGTTACTACTCGCACTACTGCTCACGATACCCAAAGGTAGACTGGTAGAAAATGCCTCCGGCATTAAGTTGGTCCTTTTGCCCGAGTTTTTTTTTAGTGCAATAAACTTATATAAATATAAATAAACAAATAGATTTGACAGCTTACTCATCACTGCTCTAAATACGATTACGCTGCCATTTACACCGACTCCGCGTTTTCATACAAATTGGCAGTCTGAGTTTGATTTTGACAGCTTGAAGAAGTAAACCCACAGAATATGTAGTAAAAGGAGAATGGCAAAACCCGTTTCCAATGTTATAAGTCTTGTGTCATCCCGATAAGTATATAGAACATTAACTCAGTATTTTAGAAATTAATGTATATCTTTAGATTACCCAAAAATAGCCGGGAACAGAATCTACCCATATAGGGGCGTCGTAGCGCGCGTAGTAAGAGGCGGGGCAAACACCTATACACGTGTATGTGCGGTATGCTTATGAAGCATGCCGGCACACACTAAATGGCGTCTTTTAAAGTTCTTACATATTCTTCCGTGTCATTGGAGCTCGAGAAATTCAGTATTAAGCAAATTCATAAGCGAACTCACTCGTTCTTGTATGTAAAGTGGCTACGCCGCCGCCCCCATACAAACGAGTTTCTGTTGCTACTTCCGTCCTTCCATGCTCTCCTGTGAGGTCCTGGCGTACGCCATATGCCTCGATTTAAAAAAATCCACACAAAACTCTGAATTAGTCGAACCCAGAGTGAGCCCATCTTTGAGGCAATTGACGTTCATACAAGTTTACAGATGCTACCCACCTACGGAAGAAACATTATTGACAAATTATTAGTGTCCAATAGATTATTTTAGTGAAATTTAATTATTAAAACCTATAATTGGTTGATATATTTATAGATCTTGAGAAATACCTATGTGTTTAAATATTTTGTAACCTCAAAAGCTGAGTTTTGGTGAGCTGTAGAGGCTTCTTCTCGAGAATTAGTTCGACAAAAGTTAAGGCATTCGAAAGTAGACACCAAAAACTATATAATGAACCTGAAACTATGGAGACACAATAAAAAAAAAATTGGAAACCACGGTCCATAGTGATCATGCCATTCTCCTTAGTAGGGGTTTGACGTTTTTATGTAACTTCTAAGTTCCGTAAACGCAAATTCAGCTGACAAGTCGGACTAGGGGATCTGTTCGCTATTAAAAAAATTGTAAATGCATCAAAAAAATATTCAGCACACCTTCTCGATTGAGACCTGAGATTGGCGACGAAAGATAAGAAAGAAAGAAAGAAAGAAAGAAAGAAAATACGTTTATTTTTTCTCAACACAACTTAGAACACTTACAAAATTCAAAATACACATTTGTGGAGAAAAAAAAGGAGCCAGCTCAGCATTTTGTGCTGCAGGTCCCCCTTGATGAGTGAACTACAGCGCTGATTTTACGCTGGTCCGGACACACTTACGACTAACATAAGGTGAGAGCAACAGCTGTTTGTCGTGAGTGAGGAAACATAATACATAAAACCAGAATAAATACAGTAAGTAAACCCTTAAAAAAATGTTCACCTAGACCAATTAGTTAAATTATTGTCAAAGAGAACAAACACATGAGGGAAAAAAAATACTTTACTCAATTAAAGAAAAACACAAAATACGATCACACGAACTATTTAACAACACAATTAAATTCAATTACAAGAACCAATTTTATCTTATAAAACACATAAAACATTTATATAATATAAGTGGGGCGCTGCTCTCACCCGCTGCCGTGGTGCACGATGACGGCGGCCAGGTCGTAGAGGTGCCCGCCGGAGGCCGAGCGGCGCGTCTCGGGCAGGTTGCTCAGCACGAAGCGCGACATGTCCAACGCCAGCATCGGAAACGTTATTGTCGTGTCCACCTTCGTCCTGCGTCGCATGGGAGAAACGCAATACGATTAACTGTGCGCACATTTTTTTTATTTTTTTCTTTATCCCATACAATGCTCCCCATACAAACGTAGTTTACTAATTATTTGAAAACCATTGTCCCAATTGAATTAATATTTGATGTCTAATATCAGTCAACAAATATATGTGTGTTTGTTTTTTTTATTCTATGTTTCAGGTTACGCACAAATTTAAGTAATAAATTGTGGTTTATGCATGTGTTTATGCAATTATTGTTGCAACCAAAGCTCACCATATTGATTTCATATTTTCTCATTTTTCCGATAGCCCTAACAGACAAGAGTCCCTTCATAGGAATTCTTATTTACCTTTGAGTGACCCTGAAAACGACATTGACAGCTGTCAGAAGGTACCCACCTGAAGAAGTTGTTCCATCGAAAACGCTTGAGGTGCAGACATAGTACGTTGGGCAACCGCCGGATCCAGAACTGCTTCGTGGACTTCTGCTTGCTCTTACAACTGCTGCAGAAGTAGCGCTCTGTGTCCGCTAACTCCTCAACCTGGTTTTAGAAAACACTATGAAAACCCCATACAATAACTCGATCAATGCAAATAGTATTAATTCCTAACTAAAATTTAGGTTCTTAAGAAAACTTTAAAAATCTTCTGTTTGAAGATTCAAAACATTTGAACAAAAACAAAAAAAATATATAAAAGATATTTAAAAAGTGCACTCAACACGTGAAGTACACGCATCAGCTTGCAGCTGCTAGTGTATATAAATAAATAATAATAATTTCTCCAGACCCTGTTTGCTGACCTGCTCGAAACTGGCGAGGAATTCGGCAAGAGATGCCAGTGCGTCGTGCTGGCTTCACTCGGAGCAGGTCGAGCGCCAGGACCAGGCACGGATCAAGTAATTGCTCTCGATGTTGTACACCAGGCCACGCATCTGCATACTGTTTGCTGACCTGCACGAAACTGGCGGGGCAGTCAGCGATAGCAAAGGGTGTGTTGTGGCGGCTCCACTCGGGCAGATCGTCCAGGATCGGATCGAGTTCTTGCTCTCGATGTTGCGTTGCACGCTAGGCCCTGCACCTGCAAACTGTTTGCTGACCTGCACGAAACTGGCGAGGCAGTCGACGAGAGTAACGGGTGCGTCACGGCAGCTCCACTCGGGCAGGTCGAGCGACCGGTCCAGGAAAGGGGTCGTGGTTTTGTGCTCTCGATGTTGCGCACCAGGCCCCACACCTGCACAATTTTTGCTAACCTGCACGAAGCTGGCGAGGCAGTCGGCTAGAGCGACGGGTGCGTCGTGGCGGCTCCACTCGGGCAGGTCGAGCGACAGGTCCAGGAACGGATCGTGTTTCTTGCTCTCCGTACCGCACACCAGGCACCGGACCTGCGAGATGATCTGGTTTTATTTATGGCAGGTGTGTGGCACCCGAACTAGTAAAGATTTTTTTGTAGCACGGCTGTCGAACGGCTACCCGTTCAGTACTGGACTGCGCTAAGTGTTACTTAAGCTCGGTGATCGAACACAAAGATGTGGGCCACTGGGATACTGAGGCCCACTAAGGGCTATTATAAATCGCTATTTTATAGTAATTACAACTGTACGTGAAAATGGAGGGGGGTCTAGGGTTTACATTGGAAAATATTGGCTAATTTATTTATTTATATGTTTATTGCACTCAAAATTCGGGCAAAAGGTACAACTTAATGCCAGGGGCATTCTCTACCAGTCTACCTTTGGATATCGTGTGCAGTATTGCAGCAGAATTTTTCCAATAAGCATTGGAAAAAAAAAGTTGTCTTTTATGTTCATTTTCGATTTTGACAGACATAGAATGAAGCATTCTCAAGTGATATAAAATTTTGTTATACAATCAGACAAAGTTTAGGGGTAGGGAAATGTTAGGGCTTGGAAGATGATTTCGCTATTTTAATGGCAGTCACCGTGCAAAACTGTGGCTTTTTTTTTTATCCGACCTGATATGGATGGCTAATACCACACAACGACCGTTTTGATATTAGCCCAATACACCATGGTGCCATGCCAGGACCTTCCCTTTATGAGCACGGCTACATTGAACTGGATGGAAAACACGGACAATTTTTCATTGCCGCTTCGACCATCTTTTCATCCAATGCGATGGTACCGACCCGGGCGGGCTTAAACCCTACCACCTAGTAGGGGAAGGGGACCTACAGCTTTACATGGATTCCGAACCATGGAGCAGCTCGCATTCGTGACGAAATGCACTTATCGAACTCGGAAAGAGAAAGACAGTGGTGCATGTCGGTATTGAACCCAGGCCTCTGGTGCGCTAGGCCAGTCCCCGCGCCACTAGGCTACGAGCCGCTCAAATGGACTTGGCCAATGGACAAAGATGCATTTCTTAAAATTTTTGAATCTTAGATTTCCTGTGACTTTACGACAGCCTTAAGACTTCAAGGGACTGCATTAAAATTTAAAGAACTATGCGCAACACATTCTCTATTATCTATTGAAAGATGCAGTTTAAAATGCGCAGCAACAGACAACAGATAACCGACGCTCATGAAAATAACATGGGAATTAAATTACCGGCTCATGAAAGTTTCATGGATGGCAAAGCTGACTCACGAAAGGAGGGCAAACAAACTTCAGTAAGCGGCTTTGCGGCCTGCAACTGACCCCGTGAAGGAAAACACTCTAATTAAACCAATCCACTTGCGACATGAATTTTCAGGTCTATTAGAAAAAAAACACACACACACTGCATTTAAACTGCTGCTTTCCATCTGAGCCGGTAGTCTCAGTTCTCACCTAAATTGGCGTTTACGTAACTTCGAAGTTCCGTAAAAACGTCAAACTCCATACAAGTTTATACTAGATATTCTGTGTTTATACTTCTTCAAGCTGTCAAAGTCAAACGCAGGCTTCCGATTTGCATGAAAACGCGGAGTAGACGTAAACGGCAACGTCGACGTATTTACGGCAACGTTGAGTAAGCTGTCAAATCAAGCTCGGACTCGCAAATGTTAGTTCGCTTAACGCCCACTCCATACATTTGAAAACGCCAGTCGATCGGTTTGCCGTAACGCCAATTTAGGTGACAACTGAGACTACCGGCTCAGTTGTATTCTACTACACAGAATTTAAATTATCTTGTAGGTTGCACAGTGAAAATAGAACTGTAAAGACTGAGTAGGAAATGACATTTCCTACTCAGTTTTTGTAATTGGCTTTGGATTTCATGAGATAGACAGTTTAGTTCATTAGGTGCTGTCATTAAATTTACATATTAAGGGCGTGGTAACACATGTTTGCATTCAGGTTCATAAGGGCGTAAGTTGAACCATGTTTTATAAATTTTAAAGATAACTACTACTTACTTTAATACAATAAGACACAATTACAATAAGCTCGCCTTGCATACTATATAATAGTTGTAGTTGTAAGCAATAAATAATTTTTTTTTTTTTCATTTTTCATTTCATTTCATTTTCATTTTACTTTGGAATTTCCTAAATAGGAAAGATGCATTTTTGGTCTAGTTTCTAATCCAGAAGGCAGAAAGAGGGGACGGGTAGAGTTGGGATCGGTAAAGACAGAGATGGCCGAAAACGTGGGATAGAGAAATAGATTTAGGCGCGATTTTTTAATGATTTTTTAAATTGTATTTTTATGTAACTGGACATGGATGGCTAGCACCAAACTGACCGTCAGATGTGAGCCTAAAACTACACGGGAACTAGGTGCCATGCCAGGACCTTACTTATATAAGGTGAGTTTAAAATAATCTACAAGCCTTATAGGGTTGATTCAGTATCTGATATAGAACAACTTTTGCTAAGAATGTAGGCATGTAATTTTTTTTGTTGCATTTTAATTTTTGAGAAATTTAAACAGTACGTTCTGCCCAGTATTGTGAACAACTTTTGCGAAGAAACTATGTACCTATCGGTAATGGTTTCCAAGAAATAATAAATTTTTCAAAATAATTAATGCGCGCGAACTTCGTTAGGCGTCCCCGGCGGCGCGGCGGCGCGGGAAGGCGGGGCGACATGCTACTTACCTACCTACCCGAACCGTTTTGTTTCGTTCCCACTTTGACGCACCGTCCCGAACAAATCCATAGCGGCGCGGCTGCAATGTAGGCAGGTATGTACATATCGAGCTTCTCTATTTTCGGTCGATGTACCTAACCATATTTGCATCCTTTTCCGCCCGATCGGCACTCGCTCGTGTCCGACCGACCTAGAGCTGATAGGTACTCTACTAATGGCTTTCACAACGAAAACAAACGTCCTAGGCTGACCTGTCTGCGCACGCGGCGCGGCGCGGGGGTAAATTGTGTCTTGCGTCAGTGGGTCACAGTAGAGTCAACGCCCCGTGGTTGACCTATTTTTCAATAAGACAGCTGTTGAAGAGTTAGTGCACTTTAATAAATTATTTTCATGGAAACCGTCACCGATAGATGCATAGTGTCTTCGCAAAAGTTGTTGACAATACTGGGAAGAATGTAATGTTTAAATTTCTCAAAAATTAAATGGAACAAAAAAAATTACATATCTACTTTCTTAGCTAAAGTTGTTCTATATCAGATACTGAATCAACCCTATAAGGCTTGTAGATTATTATAAACTCACCTTATATAGCTCGGCTACATTGAATTGGATCGTAAACACGGACACCACTGGGCTACCGAGGCTGTTAAATCAATCATAATAATCATAAGTTATAATCAGTCAGTACATATTCGACAAATTTATTTACGCCGCTGTTTATCCGTCCGTTATAATAAAGGTCATATAATATTTAAAATTTATTAGTAAAATTACAGCATGAAAATATTAAAATAATATTCATAAAATTAACAAACGTAAAAGTGTGCTGCCGATAAGTAATAACTGACGATTAAAAAATTTACTCTTAGGGCTGATTTTTCAATAGTCAGATAAACAGCCAGATAACTATTCGACGGATTTATTTACGCTTCAGCTTATCCATCCGAAACAGTAAGTACTACACTACACTACACTGCACTATACAATTAGTACTATCTGAGGATTGAAAAATCGGCCCTAAAGTCAAAAGACGGATAGTCATTGCCGGAGAGTTATATCTTCTATCATAATTATCTTACTGTAATTTTGCTAATAAACTTATGGACTTACTATATCGGATGGATAAGCAGAAGCGTAAATAAATCCGTCGAATAATTATCTGGCTGTTTATCTGACTATTGAAAAATCAGCCCAGAGTCAGAGAGAAAGAGACTGATTAGGAAAGTCCATAAAAGCGGTACCTCACTCTGCAGCGTGCCGCCGAACACGGAGGTGACGATGGATGAGCGGCCGCGCTGCGACACCGAGTAGAAGACGCCGTCGCGGGCGCCCACCTCCGGCGGCAGCAGCTGCAGCAGCTCCGTGTGCAGCCTGCGCAGCCGAGCCCGTGAGACGAGACAGTCTTTGTGAGACAATGGTCATCTGACTAACAGTCTTTGTAAAACAATCGTCATCTGACTAACAGTCTTTGTAAAACAATCGTCACCTGACTTACATGCATGTAACGCACTTTTTAGGGTTCCGGACCTAAAGGGTGCAAACGGAACCCTCCGTCAGTACGTCTTTCACAGGGCTGTATCTCATGAACCGTAATAGGTAGATAGCTTAAATTTTGTTTTCTTCACAGGATCACCCGCTGGACTAATATGTTCCTATGTGTCCCAAAAGCTGAATTATATACAATACATACACAATACATTCAGTCCAAAAATAACAAGGTCCAAAACCCATTCTGTTCAAAACACTTATGTGTATGGATATTTTCAATTAGGTTAGGTTAGGTTAGGTTATATTATTTTCTATTCTATTCATTTTATAGTACACACGAAAATGACATACTTTTGGATGTTCTGGGACCTTATGGTTTTTACACTTTATGAAGGCGACCCGAACATACAAACACATTGATATTTATAAATTTAGATCTAATAAAACAACTGGCCAATTCGTCACTCTAAGTCGGACTGGAACAAGATTTACACAAAAATCAGGTTTTTAAGCCGTTGGCACCCTTTGTGTACGGAACGCTAAAACCGAAGAGGAAAAGTTGGGTAAAGAGGTGTGACGTCAACGTTAAAAGTGTTAAACAGCGGCGCGACCTGTCGAGCATGTATCGGAGGAACTCGTGCGCGTCCTGCTGTTGGTAGCCGCGGAACCTCGGCACCACCTTCCAGATCACGAGGAACAGGCACTCCGGCGAGATGGCGCCCTTCGCGCCGCCGCCCGCGCTCAGGCTTATCAGCACCTGCGACATCACCGAGCGCCCGTTAACGTCAATCCGAGCGGCTCTTGCCTTCCATTACAGAGATCGTGGGTTCAAAACCCCGCCCGTTCGTGCACCGCTTCTTTTCTCATTTTGAGTTGGATAAGTGTATTTCGTGACAAATGCGAGCTGAGCCCATAGTAAAAGCTGTGACCTAAATTGGCGTTTATGGCAAACCGATCGACTGGCGTTTTCAAATGTATGGAGAAATTAAAGAGCGCGAGCTAACATTTGCGAGTCCGAGTTCGATTTGACACCTTACTCAACGTTGCCGTAAATACGTCGACATTGCCGTTTACGCCGACTCCACATTTTCATATAAATCGGAAGTCCGAGTTTGACTTTGACAGCTTGATGAAGTAAAAGCACAGAATATCTAGTAAAAACTTAATGAAGTTTGACGTTTTTACGGAAATTTGAAGTTCCGTAAACGCCAGTTTAGATAACAACTAAGACTAGCAGCTCTGTTCCATGGTTCGGAATCCACGTAAAACTGAAGGTACCACCGCATTGTTAAGCCCGCATTAGATGAAAATTTTGTTGAAGTAGAAATGAAAAATCGTCCATGTTTTCTATCCAGTTCAATGTAGTCGTCTTCATAAAGGGAAGGTCATGGCACGGTACCTAAGCCCCGATTGCACGAAGAGACGGGCGAGTTAATCAATGATCAAACACGTCACTTTTAGTGAACCGCATGGAGTTCCTTCTATACTGTCCATACAAAGTGACGTGTTTAACCTTACGTTGACGTTGATTTTGATTTTTTGTCCTTTCGTGCACTCGGCCTTAATTCTTTCGAGATTTCAGTGTTAAGCCCAAGGCCATCCATCCGTATTCCATCCATTTCTAGTAACAGAAAAATACATTCCAGTGAATTGTTTCGTATGGGTTCTGTCACATAAAAATATGTGGGCCCCCTTGATTTTTGCCGTGCATGATGTAAGAGGCACCTAAGGAATCCCTCTTGGGTCCAATCCCGCCTGATTAGTGGTATCGAAAGAGTAGTTGCAGAAATACAGCAGGGGACAACTGGCGAAAATAAACAGGAGACCGCACAACTTGGCGAATATGGGGGAGGACTACGTCCAGCAGTGGACAGTAAAAGGCTGAAGAAGAAGAAGTTGCTACCTTTCTGAGCTCCTCGGCCATGCCGGCTTGGTTGAGGTCGCTGCGCGTGTAGCTGCGCGACTGGTAGATGCGCCGCCCGTTGCCCTTCGCCTCCAGCGACGGCAGCGAGTTGAAGTAGCAGCTGAACTCCTGAATGTTGCTCAGACTCTGGAGCACGGCGTTCATGAAGCAGGTGTTGCCGAGATTCTTCAGGCCGACGACCTGGGGATAAGCGATTAGGCTTTCGAGTCACCTCCTTGCACATTGTCCAGGTTCCATTGTTTCCGCACAATGGCTTCGTTCGGGCAAAAATGGTTCCACTCCGCCCTGCACTATCCATTACAGAACAGAATCAGGCAGAACGGCTCAGAGCAATCCTCCAGCCTGAACGCGAAACAAAAAAAAATACAGAGATGAACGTTCTCTTAATCTCACCAAAGAAACGCGCAAACCCAAAAATTTTCCAATCCATACGAAATTCAACTCGAAATAACGGAGTTTTATGTGATTTGTGACAGTTAACAGATCTTGTCCTGGTGCTACGATCCACCTAGGAGAGGTGAAGCAAAAAGGAGTGACTCCGAAGTTCTAATGGTCATCGAAAATGGCCGAGGTCTTCTTGCACTAAATGGCTTGGAGCACTTTGCCCGAACACGGCCAATAATTTTGAAAATATATAAACAATGCTCAATCTATTTTAAGGCCCTGTTACTAGCCAAATCGCAAAGTTAGACGGGCACCCCAAGTTATCTAACTAAGTCTAACGATTAGAAGTGTAATTCTTACAATACATGATTTCTTGTCTAGGAATTAACCTATTTTCGTTAATGTATGTTTCCTTTTTGTATACTAAATACATTGCTGAAACGGTGTCCATTTCCGAACCTTTTTGACTAAATGTAAAAAATCTAAAAGCAAATGGAATTATTTGTTTATGCATATATGTTGTTTTTGTTTATATATAATATACATTACTTTCAGATTTATAACGTGAAAAATCGACTTTATTATTACTATTTTTATTTAAATAAATGATGGAATCAAAAATTATTAACAGTCCATTATCAGTCTGGAGTTTTATTTGGACTTGCTGAGGCATTTCACTACATATTATTACATAGGAGAGACTCTATCTGGTCCAAGGCCTGTCTGGAGCGGAGTTCCTCAAGGTTCGGTGATAGCTACAACCCTCTACAACATTTACATTACTGATCTGCATGCTATCATCAAATCCAACTTTAAATTCTTCGCAGATGATTCAAAGTACTTTGATAATCCAACGACTGGTCACACTCAACTACAAGGTGATCTAATCAACATCCACCACTGGTCTTCGGATTGGCTCATTAAGCTAAATGCTCAAAAATGCACAGTACTCCATCTTGGAAAGAAGAACCCCAAGCTACCATACTATCTGGACAACACGCAGTTGCAACCAGTTACATCTCAAAAGGATCTTGGGATCACGATCAACTTTGATTTGAAGTGGGAACCTCATATCACCCAAATTGTAAAAAAAACCAACTCTCTTATATACCTAATTAAAAAAGCGTTTCATATGCTGACCCCAGAAGTTATGCTCAAAATCTATAAAACCTTTGTACGGCCGCTTCTGGAATATGGTTTCCAGATCTGGCAACCCTACTTTGCCAAAGACATCCAGCAGTTGGAACGAGTACAACGAAGATTCACCAAGATCCCCTTTGAGCTACGTAACCTGAGCTACGAAGAGAGACTTGAAGCTCTAAACCTGCCTACTCTGGAGTCACGCCGTCAAAGAGGGGACCTAATCGAAATTTACAAAATTCTCACCTTTAAGTACGACTGCCCAGAACTCATTGAAATATTTGCACGCAACCAGAATGTTCATCTTCGAGGGCACAACATGAAACTGCAAGTCACGGCCTCTAGAACGAATACTCGCAAAAACTACATAACCAACCGAGTAGTAGAGGCATGGAATAAACTCCCAGAAGATGTGATTTATGCTACGAACACCAACCAATTCAAAAATAGACTGGATAACCATGTCAAACAAAATCGAATGTAAAAAAAAAATAATCAATTTTTTTATTTCATTAAAAACCACTTAGCAACTATATTTATTAATTTATCAAGTTAAACACTGGATTTAGACGCATCAGCATATGCTGCCTGTCTAAAACTTATAAATAAATAAATAAATAAATTAATTTATTTAAAGGTGCATTTTTATGGCACGAGTAGTTGGCTAGTCCTAGCATGAATATGATATGCAAGTAAAATCAACAGTCAAGCAGAATTTTAAACACTGCATTGGAAGTCAACGATCGCGACTGCATGAGAATTCTCAGTCATGGGTCATAGAATCAGTTAGCAGGTAGACATACTGCTGGCGATAGATTTGCGTTTCGAGTCCAGCCTTGCATTATACATTGACTGCCTTGCTTATAAACATTTTTACCATCAGTATTACTCCAGTATTTCTAGCTAAAAATACCGGAGAGCAAGTAATACCAGATGGTATACATATTTATTAGGAAGGCAGAGAAAGTAGTTCTGTTTACAGATTTTTTTCGATTTATATCTGCTTGCTTAGCTGAGGATTCTACATACATAATATTTTTCTCGTGGCCACACTGCCGCCATGCGAATGAGTTTCGATCGCCACCCCTGTTCTTCCATGCTAAAGCAGTGCGTTTAGTTATTATTATTATTATTACTATTGATGTACACTGGCAGCTTGAAGCTGATGCCTTTACTTCAAGTGTTGAGTGCACTTTTTAAATATCTTTTATTATTTTTTTGTTTCTATTAGGTATACTTATTAGTTTAATTTTTTCAAAGAAAAGTTGATTTTTAAAACAGTTTACTGATATAGATAGCACTTATTACTTCTTGTGGTAGCAAGAGTCCACTACACGGTTAGTTAGAAAGTACTCTCTTGGGTTGGAGGGGGAACACTACGAATGCTATCGAGTGAGCGCTATCGAGAAGGCGATATTGCCTGTCAAATATTTTGTATGCGTTTGACAGTTGGTTTCGAAAGCGCTGTCGATACCATCTGCAAAACGCATACAATATTTTTAACAGGCAATATTGCCTTCTCGATAGCGTTCTTGTGGTAGCTTGTTCCAAGAGTTCACTACTCTGCTAGTTAGAAAGTATTTTCTTGAGTTGGAATTGGAACAGGAGCCCTACTTCGAATGCTGTCGAGTAAACGCTATCGAGAAGGCGATATCGCCTGTCAAATATGTTGTGTGCGTTTGACAGTTGGTTTCGAAAGCGCTGTCCATACCATCTGCAATACGCATACAATACGCCTGGTCCGCGCGAGATATTCACCTTCTTCTCCTTGCGGCCGTTGCTCCGCTTGCGCGGCAGCTGCGTGACCGACGAGAGGCTCTCCGCCGAGCTGCTGTCGCCGGAGTGCGAGCGCTTCCGGGACCGCGGCCGCAGGCTCCGGCCCAGCTCCTCCGATACCTGGACACGGCCCATGCACTGTAGCGATTTGGGAATAAATGTCAGGAGCGGCTCGTAGCTCAGCACGCAGGGCCTTGCTTCTCACGGATATCTCCGCCCGTTCATGCACCACTTTCGCGCTCTGGGTTGGAATAGAGCATTTAGTTACAAATGCGAGCAGCTCCATGGTTCGTAAGGCATGCAAAAATGTGGTCCCTGCAGGTCGAATCAGCAAAAAATTTTTCTCATGATCCGAATTTGCTGCAAGCATTATTAGCCATTTGGCAACATTAGATTATGTTCATTTGGTGCACATTTTGATATCCCTGGCAACAAAATCAAATATGCATGCGTGTTTCTCCAGAGGGGTAAAACGCCATAGGGTAATATCACAGCATACTTCTTACACATCTTACACAGGCATACATCCTTTCATGCGCCCATGTTAAAAGAGTAACATTCAACATTTTACAAGAGTGACATTCAACATTTTACGAGAGTGACATTCGACATTTTACAAGAGTGACATTCAACATTTTACAACAGTGACATTCAACATTTTACAAAAGTGACATTCAACATTTTACAAGAGTGACATTCAATATTTTTAAAACACCCTTGCTAAAAAAATCACAAACACATCAGCGTAAATCAATGTTGCACGTTAAGACCACAATACCTTAGGTTTCGACTTATTCTGCTCCATGTCATCGACGCCGACGTACACAATCGGCGAGCTCGTGAACGACCGCGCCGGCGAGTTCCGGATCACGTCCGACGAGTCCTCGTTGAGTCTTAGCGGCGAGCTCCCCTCCCCCTCCGCCTCCGCCTCCGCCCCCTCCGTACCGCCCGCCGCCTCCCCCGACGACTTGCTCTCGTCGCATTCGCCATTAATACTACAGTAGTTCGTGGCCTTCCTCAGGTGCTGTCTAATTTTGTCCACGGTCTGATCGGAGGTGTCGTTGGATACGTAGTCATCGCAGGCGTAGCTGTAACAATTAAGTGTGATTATCAGTTTCTAGTGCATAGAGATTCGTTTTTAGGGTCCTGTCGCAAAAAGAGAAAAAAGTTATGGTATCTGTCGGTCACACGTATTTCATCCCAAATTGTTGGTTACACATACATGTGTAGTTGTGCACGTACAAATTTTTTTACACACAATGTCATACTTTTTGAGAGAAACCTAGGTTTCTGAAGCCAGCAGTTTCAGCAGCCCTCAGCTCAGAGCAGTGTCGCCACATAATTGACCACAAATAGTTTTTATATAGAGTGTATTATGGCAAACAATGGTCATATGCATAAACAAATATGGTCATAAAGCAAACCAGTGATTCCTTGACTTATTTGGAGCCTAAAATAAATAAATAAATCCAGGAAAGTTTTTATCTGCCTTATTTTTTTTTATCTCTCTTTAATCTGGCGATCTGCCTATGCAGGCATTTAGCTAGAGTTTATAAATTGTCTTTCGGTCTTGTATGGTATTAGCCCAGTGGCTAATCCATATATTTCTGTGGTCTTATATGAATGTTCAGATCTATATAAGGTCTTGGGGAGCTATTCTTTTAATTCTGCAGAAGGTGGGGGTGGAATTATCCATCAATTTGCAGGCCAGTTGGTTGGGATGCTTCTGTATGCGTTTTGCATAGGATTTAAGTTTATTCGTTATTTCCTCCTTAACCGTTGGTATCTTTAGGTCGCGATGAAGTTGAGAGTTGGTCATATACCACGGCGCGTTTGTGATCATACGCAGCATCTTGGATTGGAACCGTTGGAGTATTTCCAGATTTGAATTAGCTGCAGTTCCAAACAACTCTATCCCGTAGGACCACACAGGTTTAAGTACACACTTGTAGATGAGAAGTTTGTTGTCCATAGATAGTTTTGAATTGCGAGCCATTAGCCAATACAGTTTTCTTAGTTGCATACTTAGTGATTTCCTCTTGGTAAAAATATGCTTTCTCCAAGTAAGGCGTCGGTCTAGGTATATTCCCAGATAGCGCACTTCCTCACAGTCGGGTATTTGTATTCCGTTTAACTCAACGGGTGGGCATTGGCCGTGTCTGAGGGAAAAGGTAACGTGCACTGACTTTGCCTCATTTGCCCTAATGCGCCAGTCTTTCAACCATTCGGAGACCAAGTTGAGATTTCTTTGAAGCAGAACTGATGCGTTACCAGGATTTTTATAGGTAGCTATGAGAGCTGTGTCGTCTGCAAATGTACCTACAAGTACTTCTTTGGTCGCCGGTAAGTCGAAGGTGTATATGAGGTATAAGATTGGGCCCAGTACACTTCCCTGGGGAACTCCTGCTTGGATTGTCTGTAATTCTGTTCTGTCCTCTCCATGCTTTACGTAAAAGTGTCGCTGATTTAAGTATGATTTCATGAGTAAAAAATAGCTTGGAGGAAGGGTCTTTAGTATTTTAAAAAGTAGGCCATCATGCCATACACGGTCAAAAGCTTGAGAAATGTCCAGAAATGCGGCTGAGCAGTATTCCTTGTGTTCGAAGGCATCGTTGACCTTTGAGACCAGTGTATGTACCTGTTCGATTGTCCCGTGTGCAGCTCGAAATCCAAATTGATACGACGGAATGAGTTCTGATTTGGCAATCTCAGGTTAGAGCCTTCTCATGAGGAGGATTTCTAATACTTTGGATGCGATGGGAAGCAGACTTATCGGTCGATATGAAGTGACATTGTCAGGTTCCTTTCCGGGTTTCAGTATGAGTATTATTTCGGCTATTTTCCATTGTGTGGGGATAAACTGGTGTCTTAGAATAGCGTTATAAGTCTGAGTCAGGAATGCAATGCCAATGTCGGGTAATTCCTTCAAAACCTTAGCCGTTATTAAGTCATAGCCGGGAGCATTATTAAGAGCTAGCTTTTTTATTGCAAGTCGAACATCGTTTTTAGAAAATGGTTCGATTGTATTTGCACGGTGGTAGGTCGCAGACAAAGTCTTCATTACTTCATCTACTCTGCTTTATCTGCCTTATTTAGGGAGTTATTAATAAAACTAGTTTTCGTGGCAAACTCCTACGGTAGTGGGACCCGACCCGACGCTACGACGTTGCCGAGCCCCTACTGAGTTCATCGGTCTGTTTACACGGGAATGTAGTGTTTTTATTAAGTTGACTGTGGAAAAAAGTCTTCTACATTTTCTGCTCCAAATAGGCCAAGGAGTAGCTGGTTTGCTTTATGACCTATGGCTATAAAGCAAACCATATCCATTACTCATAAAGCCCACCCTGTACGTGGACAAATGGAGCAAGTTTTTTTTTTATTTACTTTGACCGTTCCGTCAACAGTTTTGTAAAAACATTAGGCATAGCATTATTGTAAAAGAATGTAAATAACTTAAATTAACAAGTACACAAATACACAAAAAAAATACTATTGAAACCTAATATTAAATTCAATTTACACTAAATAACTTATTAAAATGTAAAACAATGTATATATCGTAACAGTTAAATATTTTAAAACAAACATTACAAAAACAATTAAGAATCAAAATATCATGAATTATTGAAATCACAAACAAAAATTTAAAAAAAATCATTAACGAGTTGGCAGGGGACTCACCAGTAGACGGAGTAGAGGTCACAGCTCATGCAGAGCTGGTGGCGCGAGGCGAGCGCGTGGTCGCGCGCGTGCGCCCGCACGTAGCGCCCGCAGCGCACGCCGCCGCACTGCAGGCACAGCCAGTTGCCCTCCGCGCTCTCGCACTCTGCAACGGCACGCCTCCACCGCTCACCCCAATGACCGACCACCGCCGTCCGTGCGATACCATAGATTAAAGTGGCAGGAATGGATCGCTAACGTCTTACGATTGTTGAATAGGGATTGATTTGAATTATGGCCTCTGTCCTTTTTTAGGGTTCCGTACCCAAAAGGGGAAAACGAAACCCTATTACTAAGCCTCCGCTGTGCGTCCGTCCGTCCATCCGTCCGTCCGTCCGTCCGTCCGTCTGTCTGTCACAGGGCTGTATCTCATAAACTGTAATAGGTAGGCAGCTGAAATTTTCACAGAGTGTGTATTTTTTAAAGACAATTTTGCCATTGTCCAGTTGGGTTTGAGGTAAGGTAAGGTAATGCCCTACTCAACTCTGGCAAATACTATGGAGATTCATGTAGGAGTGGTTACCTATAGAACCAAGAAAGTACTTGAATAGGTATAACTATTGGCTCTCTGAACTGTAGACCTCGCGAGTCTGTCTTTTTGAAGATTTGGCATTCAAACAAATTTTTTTTTTAAAATACCAACTCCATCAAAAACATCTATATAAATATTGAACCTGCTTACAAAATTTCGCGCGAATCGGTTGAGAAATGCGACCTTTAGAGGAGAACTGCCTGACATAAGAAAGCATTTTTGCCCAATCTTGAAACGGAGACTTCGCTATACTCAGTCAAGAAATGTCCGCAAGTGGTGTTGCAATTCACATTTCAGAATACATAAAATAAAAAACAATCCATATCAATGATATTTTTGATATGGATTGATAGAGGCAAAATTTGGAATTGAGCTTAGTTTAATGACGGTGTAACTATTTAGTTCTGGCCGTGACGGGAGATGGCGCTGGTTAGAAATGTCATAGTACCAGCAAACAAAGCAGTTTTCGGCAAGTTTTGTACGTTGTATGACGTTAGCTGTCTACACATTCCTTTTTAATCTATGGTGATACTGACAGCAGCCAACGAAGTCTGCACAATGTTGCACTAAATAGCGTCTAGTGAATTTCTTACAAGTCGTTGGACTTAGGGAACATCAGTATCTGGCCGGCGCTACCACAAATATATGTATATTCATTAAAAAGTGGCCTTCATCCTGCCAAACGAATTATTTTCCATGCGTATTCGTACACAGGTATTGTTTCGAGGATCTAAGTTTTATACCCAACAATCGTGACAAAACCCATGCACTTGGTACAATAAAAGTGCTCAATAGTGATATCCCAAGCCTGTCTAGTCACCATTGTATATTGTCTCATGGCTCGTCGAGCTCACTATAAAGAAAAAAGGTTACAAAAGCAACATACATATTTCTCCATGCGTTATTATCTGGAAAGGCATTGTTTTTATTTTATTCTATTATTCGACACGTTCTTCTGCTGCAGTCCAAACTCGCCAAAACGGATATTCTTCTCATTCATATCTACGAGTAAAACATTGATCCAGTTTTCCCGGGACCTTGAATCCAAGAATGAATTCATTACTTAGATAAATACAAAACGGCAGATTCAAAAGATTGGAAGAAAGTGTGCATATCTTCGAAATAGGTTCATTGTTTATGTTGCTTAATTGGAATTGAGATAAAAAAAATATATCAATATCTCAGTTTTCGTTATGCAGACTAAATGACGAGTTAAGAGCGAAAAGTTACAGATACAAGGTATTGCCTTCAGCCCACTAGAAGTCTCACAGATATTATGATCCTGTATATGTAACACGTAATAATACCTAAATATACTTATCTCGACATTATCTAAGTACTCCTACCTATATGTCATAATTCTATTCTTGTTTACTTTGTTTCACACCTTTGGTTTGAGACAAAGTCTGACTTATTGTGGATAAATGGGACTCTTCCTAAATCAAAACATTATAAATGTATGGCTATAATTACATTTAAACGCCCTATTTGTTTTGCCCTCTTAATAGAATAAGCTTTAAACTATGCTCATAACATGTTTAAAAACTTTTAAAGCTTTATTCCTATTAATGTGTCATTGCTTCACAGTCGGTTCGGCATACATATTATATTCTTTAATTAAAAAAGCAACCTACGAACTCGCTTAGTACGAAAGAGTATTTACACTTATTTCATAGTAGATTCCCACCTCGTACTTGCGTGTGTCAAATTCGTCTTTTCGCGATAAAAACCAGACGAGCTGAGATCGGGAGAAGCGCAATTATTATTAGTCATCGTTTGGTAAAAGCGAGGGCTCTAGTCATCTGTTCAACGACACCAGTCACGGTCAGGGCCGTATTCTCCGCACCCCACGCGCACTTTTCCGAACGACTTCGCAATCGAACAGTCGATATCTCCGCTGCCAGTTACTTCGGCGAGGCGCGACAAAGCAAAGCGTAATTGGAACTTGTTTGTTTCGTTTCAATCTCATTTAGAGAGCCAAACGCAAATCAAATAGCGGTAGCATAGCATGCGAGGTCGCGCGTCACACGAGAATATAGGCCCACCCCGCACCTCCCCCGCCCCACACCCGCGTAACAGCTGATTGCGCTGTATTGATTTTTATAATAACCTAGGAATGTCCGCGACCGTGCGTCCGGGGTTTAGCAGAGGAACTTCTAGATCGTGTATCGTACGCAATGCAGCGCTTGGGGACTTGTATAGCGTTACCTGCGCAATGGAAGTTGTCTGTGAGGTCGCTGACCACCTCGGGTCGCACGCAGCTTTCGAGGTGCGAACACTCCATAGCTCCTCTACTCCGTCTTCCTGCGAACCTGCACTAACCGCTCCTTCGAATTCAGAAACGATAGGAGGCAGGAACTTAGACACGAGGCGAAGGGCCGTAGCCCAAACACGACATGTCCGCTTAGCAAAACAAATTGCACTGATTGTGTTGCCACTAGTGGCGTCCTATAACATTTTCCACTTAATACCTTCCGTTCTATTCGGGGAATAAAACATATCACCGCTAAAAATCCCCATTATTTTGGTTAAAGTTTTGGAACGTTTACGGACAGCATCTAGCAAAATGTTGCGACTCACTATCACTAATGTAATTTGAGCACCGAAAATACAAATAACGCAGTCGCAATAAATCAAGAAAGGCCAACTAGAACAGTTTTGGATATGTATGTATGTATAATCGACGTGAAGCAAGGACACTTAAATTAAGAAAGAGCTCTGTAAAAAGAACTACTTTACGAATATACTGGAAGGCTGCACCCGCAGGGCGAGCACCGAAACATTGCAGCGTACTTCTGTGATTGCTGCCGCGATATGATATGCAGTTTAATACATTATGGGCTGTCAAAATGCATTTTGAGTGAAGATACTTAACTCAAAATCGTTGCGACTTTTTTGGTGCTCACCCTGCCGAACCAGGAAAACATAGCATTCGCCAGCAGCATTTACCATTATGGTCAGTTCGAGTTCTCACCTAAATAGGCGTTTACGGAACTTCAAAGTTACGTAAAAACTTCAAACCGATACTAAGGTTTACTAGTACTTATTCTGTGGTTTTACTTCTTCAAGTTGTCCGAATATCGCAAATCGCAGAGTCGGCGTAAACAGCAACGTCAATGTATTTACGGCGACGATGAATAAACTGTCAAATCAAAATCAGACTCGCAATTGTTAGTTCGCATAGCGCCCACTACGAGCGATCTTACATTTCTCCATACAATTGAAAACGTTAGTCGATCGGTTTAGCGTAAACGTCAATTTAGATGACAAATCGAACTAGGGACTCTGGTCAATCACCTATTGGTTCTCCGGCAGTCATGTTCAGCCGATCCCCACTTGAATTTGCTGATCTTGTGGGCTATGTCAGTTAATTTCGTTCTCTGTTGGACAATTGCGTTCCAAATATTTTCCCCCAGAGAAATAAAGACCATAGCAGCCATATCATGCCATGTAAGCCTCGGTAGCTCAGTGTGCGACGCCTTGCAGATCGATAAGCTGGATGAACCCTTTCTTATAAGAAAACTTTCTTGCTCATGAAACCTGATGAAGCCGTCGGTACTTAATTCTCCGGCTTCCAATCTCAATCGTCTTCTTCCATATCTAACGACGATTGATTGAAAGGAATATCACCACTGTCAGAAGATTTTTTTTTTAATAACTTGTGTTCAACATGTAATTAGTCAAATTATTCGAAAAAAGTATTGTTTTATTCTTTTATTTTTAAACTAAAAACAATAATTAATCAATGCCACATTCCCTACTTCTGTACGCGAATGTATACATACTCCCCATTAGTTCATAATTATTATTTATTTTCGTTTTGAGTCATACCTTACAAATGGATACACATAGTTTTCACAGTGTCAACGTGTCGGAGACTAGAACGCCACTGTCACGTGCCGCCGCCGCCGCCAACGCCGAATGCTGTTGGAGTGATGCGTTCACTGCGGCGAAGTAGTAACTATATCGGTACTCGGTCTGCGGATATTTTTTTTTTTTGTTTAAGCCAGTTTTGTTCCCTAATGTAAATTATACTAATTATCTATGTTTTCAAATAAGAAAAAAATGCCTGTTGAGTGTAGCTTGTCTACCAATTTGATGAAATGAAATACAGTAACATCAGATATAATTAGAAGATTATGCAAACATGTCCGTGATAGACATTAAATTGTCCTTGGATAGCCGAAGTACACATTACACAGTTAACATTATGTCCATACATTTTATGTCAAAACTGAGAGTCGGAAGTCATGCGTTGGCAAAGCCAAGTACAAGCACTCTAGTGAAATAAAAAATAATTAAATAGGAAAAAACTATGTTTTTCCAATTTAAGCAGTGTTGCCATGCTTGCAACGTTTCCGCGAGTTTTGAGATTTTAGTCAGAAATGTCACACATGTGATGCAAATATAATTTATTATGTTTACTGTGGTATATAAATACATTTCATTGCATCTTTCCTTTTTAACTATCCGTTCAAGTATTTTTTCCCTGCCTGAATGGTAAGTCGGAGTTCACCGCTAAATTGGCGTTTACGGAATTTCGAAGCTATGTAAAAATATCAAACCCATACAAGTTTTACTACCTACTTACGCTGTGGTTTTACTTTATTCAACCTGTCAAAATTAAGTAAATGAATACTCTGCTAAAAGCGTATACAAGCATCCCGAATAAGATTGCACGCTCGAAGCAGCAAGCATTACAAACGATTTGGAACGTTTGTGTACGCGCTTACAGAAACAAAACAACAAACATGGAACAAATGGCGTTAATTGTAGTAGATCACCTCAAATTTGAATCTGATCAATTGCTCTAAGTTCAACTTGAATTAAAGGTTTGTGAAAAAACACAGTGGAAAGACGATAGACTTCTCTTTAGAAAAGTCAAAAATTGACATTGACAGTTGCACACAGTATAGATATATAGACTAGGAGGTCACGACAAAAATGGTAAAGATAACGTAAATGGCTGCAACCGGGTTCACGGGATGAAGACCAACCCTCTGTGAACCCAGATTCAGCCATTTGCCTTATCGTGACCAAAAATGTCCTGGCTTCCCGGAATACTACCTCCAAAGCTAGAGCACTGTGTATGGCATTGCGTGACACAGCGCTAACTTCATACTGTTCACGGGACACCATTTTGAAGGCTGTAAGTGTGAATCGGACCAGTTTTGAGCGTGCTTTTGGTAACGATGGTTCAAACCGGACGGCAACCTGGGTTGGTCTGTAAAATAATCAATTTCAGCTCTACCAATTTATTACTTTTGGCGGAAATTCAATCGTACTTCATTTATGTGTTAATCTGGTAATTGGCTGCAAAAAGAATTAAGGATCAGACAAACTACAATAGTTGGGTAGCAAATGTTTTATTCAACACATGCCGGAATATGTCTTAGCCTAGTTTCTCCTGTTGTAGGACTGAGTTGTGGGCTGCGTCAGCTGCAGGCCGTTGATGTTGTTGAATTCCAGTACCTTCAACATGTCCTTGGTGTCGGGGTCAACTTCGATAATGTCGTGCTCCAGGGCAGATACCTGAGAATGAATATATACATCGTTAATGATTTCACTGAAGGTCTGACCTTGCAGGCTGACTTGATTTTCCATTTTTGTTTATGTAACTGGACATGGATGGCTAACACCACACCCACCGTCGTGATATTAGACCAACACGCCGCATTCCCAAAATAATAGGTACCATGCCGGGACCACCGGGAAAATGTATGTGATAGATCCCAACTAAAATGTCCATGCATTATCACATGTATGTGTGTTTATGTTAGGTCTCCTGTAAACCCGCAGTTGAGTGGGATAATGGTTGCATCTATTACACACATTTATGGTGGGCCCATAAGCATTGAAAAATAAAGCTCCCTTTACTAATATTTTGATAAACAATGCTCAAATTAAATTGAGTATGAAATATTTTTTTTGTTTTTTCCAAAAATTTTGGGGTAGGTTCGGTAGGCAAATGACAGAAAACTATATTTGTATGAACATCAAAATCAGTTTTTATTAAAAATAAGAAAAGTTGTTTTATTACATTTATAACTACATTTGCATAGAACAAGTAGCTTACGGCCCTTCTCTTAAGGTTTCAAAACCTCGGAGAAACCTCAACTGAGTTGATTTCCTGATTGTCATCAAGATTGTGTCCCCTATCGAGTTAATAATAGGCTCGCCGCCCACGCTCGGGGTGGCTTTGTCTACATTGAATAGGAAAAACAATCCTAAAACCCATCTGACCAGCATAACTTGGACTTTTCCAGTGTTCAGCTTCACCTAACACTAATATAGAAGCATGCACTCATCCAACTCAGAAAGGGAAAGAAAGTGGTGCACGTACGGAGCGAGGATGATCTGGAATGCAAGGCAAGTCCCTGCACCACTTATCTACGAGCCTCAGATGCGGCGCTTTACTTCCTTTTTGCTATAGCCTGTGTAATTATTGTTGTTGATTATGTGCCTAGGTATGTATTCCATTATTATAAATAATAGCTGATTAAATATGATTTGTCTATCTTTAAGTGTGTAAGGACCGACAGAAGACCAGCGCGGCAGCGCTCTCATCGCGAGGGGAGTTTATGTACAGTAGCTGAGTTGGCTCCCTTTTCCCCTTAGTTCTAAGTTACGTGTACTGTACCCGAAGTCTCAGTTGTCACCTAAATTGGCGTTACGGCAAACCGATCGACTGGCGGTTTCAAATGTATGGAGAAAATGTATGGCGTTAAGCGAACTAACATTTGCGAGTCCGAGCTTGATTTGACAGCTTATTCAACATTGCCGTAAATATGTAGTGGACGTAAACGGCAACGTCGACCCGTTTACGTCCACTCCGCATTTTCGTACAAATCGCAAGTCCGCTTTTGACTTTGACAGCTTGAAGAAGTAAAACCACAGAATATCTAGAAACTTGTATGGAGTTTGACGTTTTTACGGAACTTCGAAGTTACGGACACGCCAATTTTTTTTTTTTATTTATTTATTTGATGAACGAGCAGCCTAAGCTGATGTGTTCATGTCTGGGTTCACTGGTGCTTTGTTATTACGGTTACTTTGGTTTAGTGTTTTTAGGTGTTTGTCAAGCCTGTTTTTAAAAGAATTGGTGGTGGGTGCTTCAATGACATCTTCTGGCAGCTTGTTCCACATTTCAACTGCTCTATTCGACAGGAAGTGTTGTCTCGGGTTTGTTGAGCTGACAGTGGCATTGAGCTTTAGGCTATGACCAAGGAGATGACTATTTGTGTTTCTAGTGAAGAGGTTCTGCAGTTCTGGACAGTCGTAATTCAGGTGAGAACTGAGACTACCGGCTCTGTATACAAATTGTATTGTTATAAATGAGGAAATAAATGCTTATTCTATTCTATTCTATGCGTACCTCGGGTACGTAGTTGTCTCGCCGCTCACGCTCCTCCTCCTGCAGTTTGATGGAGATGCCTCGCACCTGCGAGTGACGCAGTCTCCGCATCAAGTGAGTCGCGAACCTGAACATAGCCACAATAACGTGTCAATATTGTGCTCCCATACTGAGAGTCGTAAACACGATGTCGCCAATGAAATTCACAGAGGAGGGAGGTACAGAGATGTTGTTAGCTCATATTACTAGAGCGCAGTGTCTCTAGTGCGAAAAAAACGCTTCATGTTGGGGGTGGCGGGGGTTGTCGATAACAGCAACATCCTTCGCTTTTTTGAGACCATCTCTATGATATTAAACGCAACATAAGGTGTATGCCAGGCCCTTCAGGGCCTTGCCCAACAATGCCCACGGACTTAAAATTCTCGCGGGCTGCGAATACCATGCCAGATGGCCAGGTGCTTGCCGGCATGGTGTTCGCAGGAAGGTTGTACTTTGGGTAAATATACCTACTTTGATGCCAGATGGCAAGCACGAAACCCACATTGTAACGTAATTTTAGCATGTTTTGATGTGATGTAAAATTTTATTACTGCAAGTTTTAATGGGACAGGTGGCGTCTAAGCGAACTCACCTAAAAGATCTGTCAAAGCTGTCAGATACCATACAAAATAAAACAGAATAGATTTGAAATTTTTCTTTGTGGTGGTCAATGACATTTCAATTAGTTTAAAGACAAATAAAAGCTCTTCTTTTCCTCTAAACCTTATTCTAACTGCATCATAGAGTACATATTTCATCTAAAAACTAAAATCAAACTTGACAGGAATGATGGTTTTGACGGTTTTAAGGTGAGGTCACTCATGCGACAGCTTTGAGTTTTCATACCCATTGTACTAAGGTCGAAAATACCAAGAAAATGTTAATAGTTATAAAACGAAACATCGAGCGGCTTCAACCAGTTAGGTAAACTTTTGGAATACTTAGCCCCGGTTGCACGAAGAGACGGCACAGTTAATCAATGTTCAAACACGTCACTTTTAGTGATCCGCATAGAGTTCCGTCCATACTGTCCACACAAAGTGACGTGTTTGATCATACTTTGACGTTGATTATGATTTTTTGTCCTTTCGTGCACTCGGCCCTTAGATATGCTTACAGTCAGAGGATTCCGGACTGTCAAACATTTACATGCATTCATTGGGCTGTGGTTATTTAGTTTTCTTAAAGAAAACACAATAATTATGAATAAAAATTAAATAATATTTATATGCCGAGCTGATAGATCATCAACCTTTCATCCTACTCATCCAGCAAGCTTCAGAAAAGGTATTGTCTTACATTGGCTTACCACAGATATTTTCCTCGGTCCTAGTGGCCGACGTTTGAAGAAAAGGTGTTCCGACTTTGAATAAAGCCACAATTTATGTAGCGTAGTTTACGTGAAAGCGGGTGTGATGAATAGCATCAAAACAGACACAATCTGAGGCCACACCAAGCCAGGTCGGCATTGTGATCAAACTTAGATTAAAAAATAATAATTGGAAATTTTCAGTGTCTCCGCGCATGAGGCACTGAAAATTTCCAAAAATCTACTTATAATGACTAGGATGTACCTCTCACATTTCGTTAGTACCTAAAATTGTTAGATCGACCCCCAATATAATTTAATGTATTAATGATGTCTCTGGCAAGTTCTAAAAATCGTCCAAATTTCGAGACACAACAACGAACATTTTAAGACACGCAGTCTTCAGTATAGTGACAACAGAGGATCCTGCGAATTACCCAGCGATCTTGTTCCTGAGCGGCTTGGTGGGGATGATCGCGATCTCTTCACAGATGCGCTTGTTGGTATCGAAGTCAAGTGTCAATCGAGTGTAGTACTTCTCGATAATAATCTTCGCTGCCTTCTTCACAGTCTTGGTGCGTACACGACCCTGCAAAACGGCACAACCTCAAATAACCGAATTTTACCGCACAAATACAACCTCTGGCACACCGGCAAACGCGTCCACTACACGAATATTTCGCGGATGGAGGATAGCACGATGGATGCAGTAGATAAATTAGGATTTTCCTTGGGCCAAAATATTTACCATGGCTGCAGTTTTTGGTTCTCGACCGCAAAAAGCTACGAAACGAGCACAAAAAGAAAGATGGCAGCGTTAAACTGCCAAACAGCTGTCATTGTCAAACAATGTACAATACACTTTAGCTGACTATTTTTAGGCAAGCAAGAGCACAAGTTTGGCGAATTTTCAATTGGGCCTTCAGGGCCAAATCCGAAATATTAGAAATAGCGAAAAACGCTCAAAGGAGTCATGCGGCCGATTTTGATAAAAACCGGTCAAGTGCGAGTCGGACTCGAACACGTAGGGTTCCGTACCATCCTACAAGATTTAACACACAAAAATCAGGTGTATTGTTTGGTGGTCCCCTTTAGTTTTTATTATAGCGGCAAAATAAGTACAGACTCTGTGATAATTTCAGCTGCATACCTATTACGGTTCATAGGGTACAGCAATGTGATAGACGGACAGACGGATGGACCGTCGGACGGACGGATGGACGGACGGACGGACGCACAGCGGAGGCTTAGTAATAGGGTTCCGTTGAAACCCTTTGGGTACGAAACCCTAAAAACGAAAACGGCCTCATTCTATTTTCGAAAAACAAAATGTTCTAGTCGGGAATCGAATTCGTTGGTTTTGAAAAAAAAAACGCACGCTGTATTTTTATTTCCGATTATCGCTTTTATATTGCTTAAAAGCCATAAATTCTGTGAATTGTGATTCTTATTTTCAAGTATTCATACTAAGCCTGATTTTCACCAACTGCCGATTTATTTTAATCGGCACTTAAAGGGTCTTTATCACTAAAGTGCTGATTATCTTTTACTGGTATTGATAGCAAGCTGCTAAGAAAGGCCCTTAACATGTGGCGACTAAGCTAATCAGCAGTAGGTAAAAAAGGCCCTTATTCATGTAAACGACTCATTCACTAATCAAATTGTCAATTTTTTTTTCGTTAACCGCGAATAGATAATACAATTTTGAAATTAGAACACGATGTTGTGGTGCTGAAAGCGGGTGTTTTGAGCTACATTTCGAATCATTTGATTTGTGATGGTACCGTTAATGTAACATGTATAGATGGCAAGGCTACTTGAAAATATGAAACAGTTTATTAAAAATCAACACTTTCCTTTGGTTTGCCGTATAATGTTACTTCACACGATTTGTTCCTAATAAGCGCTAATGGCCGAGTGCACGAAAGGACAAACAATCAAAATCAACGTCGACGTACGATTAAAAACGTCCCTTTCTATGAACTTAATGGAAGGAACTCCATGCGGTTTACTAAAAGTGACGTGTTTGAGCATTGATTAACTCGGCCGTCTCTTCGTCCAATCGGGGCTAAGAGTGACATTGACATCCCAGTTCTCCGGATAAGAAATGTGTCAGTTAATTTACGTGACGGTATAATGACGATGAAGCTTGTCGGCGGAGATATTGGCGATGTAGATGTAGAGCACTATCGTTACAAGGGCAAAGAATATAATATATTTTATTATTATAATAAATTCTAGACAAGGACTGGAATTCTCGATTTTGCTTTCATGACTAGACCTCAGTAAAGCGAAAGCGAGAAGTTCTCGTGCTCGCTCCTGTCAAATTGTACGTAGAAAAATATAGGCATATTTTTCCGATCATGAGAACTTCTCGCTTTCGTTTTCCTGAGTAGATACGCTGAAAAGAGAAAAAGAGATTTTCTCATGATTGGTTCTGTCAAACTATTTATAAAAAAATGCTTATATTTTTTTCAACATATAGTTTAACAGCAGCGAACACGGGACTTTTCGCTTTCGATTTCATGAATAGACCCCTGAGTAGATATGCAGCCTATCTACAGGAAAAGAAAAAGCGATTAGATCATGTGTTCACTTCTGTCAAACTCTATGTAAAAAAAAGTGCCTCCTTTTTTGTATATAGAGTTTGACAGAAGCGATCACGAGATTTTTTCTCTTTCCCTTTCATTTTATAGACCCTCAGGGCGAGCACGGCATTTTTGCAACTTGCATTGCACATAATATGATTGCAGTAACGTCATGTGGACTTTAAACCCAAGTCTAATTCAGTTTGAGTTTTACCTTTGCTGAACAGATATACGTGGTGGCACCGGAGATTTAATAATAAAACCATAATACCAAAGACATTAATTCTGAAAATTTTTGGCTTGTATTACTTGAGAAAAAAACCGGCCAAGTGCTAGTCGGACTCGCACACGAAGGGTTCTGTACCATCGTACAAGAAGTAACTAAAAGAAATCATCTTGAATGGGGCCTTCTTTAATTATAATTTGTTTTTAATTATTACAATTTTTTGTTAGAGCAGCTATAAAAATACACACTCAAAAACATTTAACCTACATATTACGGGATGCAGCCCGCTGACAGACGGATGGACAGCCTATGCTTATTCATAGGGTTCTGTTGGCACCTTTTCGGTACAGCACCCTAAAAAATTACTCGGTCTAACACATTTTCGTACGCAATGTAGGTAATATCAGTCCTCCGTTATTTCCTCAACCCGTAGCAAGTTTGAGTGAAGATGCTCCACTCAAAATCGTTGCAACTTATTGGGTGCTCGGAGTGCGCAGTAACAAAATCCTATACAGTTGTGTTTCTGCGCCGCCACTAACGCTTGGAAGGGCAAGGACTCGACTCGCCGAGGCCGTACTTGTAGAGCCGCCTCTCCAAACTCTGAATCACAGAACATATAATATCCTGCTCTCAATCACAATCATGTTGGCGACGTAAGTGTCGTCTCTAAAACTATAGGGTACTTGTCTGGCGCGCAATGATCTGTCAAATTGTTCCAACTGCAACCGCAACCGACTCCATTTTTCTCGCTACTTCTCGCCGCGTGTGTGTGATTATTTTCGGTTCTGCCTGTAAAAATAAACCGAATACTACTCGCTGCCGTACGATAAAACTTTAGCGACAGAGTTCACTTCGCTCGTGGATAGCGAGTTTATTTCGTATTGGTGCTGCAAAACCCGAAAACCGCCAAAATGTTCTGGGGTAAGTGGCGTGGTCCCACGTGTTCGCACGCCGGCTGCCGGCTTAACCCTCGTTGCAGTGCAAAATGTACGGTCGTAATCATACACTTTGCTAGATAGATAGAATAGGTCATAAGTCGATGAAAGTAGAATAATTACATTCATCCCGATAACTATGTTGCGCCGTTTTTTTAATCCATGCTTATTTTGTTATTTATTTACGGTTTCTTGGCTAAGGGGCGCGGGGCCTTTCTTCTGATACTAAATCCCCGGCTAGTTCCTGCACCACTATATCTTTCCGAGATGGATACGTCACGAATTCGAGATGTTCCACGGTTCGGAATCCATGTAAAACTGTAGGCTCCCCTACAAAGTGGTAGGGTTAGGCCCGCCCGGGTGGTACAAAACGCATTGGATTAAAATTTTGTTGAAGCTGCAATAAAAAATCTCCATGCTTTCTATCTAGTTCAATGTAACTGCTCATAAAGCGGAGGTCCGATCATGGCACCTAATTTCTGCATTAATGCATTTTGTTGGGCTAATTTAACATTGTGGGTGTGGTATTAGCCATGCATGTACAGTAGCATAAAAATAACTGAATCAATTTTATTGCATGTAAATTTCACATTTTAGTGAAACATGTTAAATTACTTTTGACTGCGTATTGGTACTCCTACTCCTTTGTAGAAGCTTGCTGGATGGATATGATGAATGATCGACCTTTTAGGAGCTTGGCGTAGAAATATTTTTTTGCTAAAACCATTCCTTCATCCCCCCTGAACCTTTGTACCATCACATTGAATGAACAATGGTTGAAGCGTCATTGAACATTATCTGTGTTTACCATCTATATCAATGCAGCCGTGTAATATAAGGAATATCCTCGCATGTCACCTACTTCCTTTGGTATTTTGGGCCAATATGACAGTAGGTAGGTAGTATTAGCCATCCACGCCCAGTCACATTAAAAGATATTGCCACCTGGCAAGAATGACACAAATTGCTTACAAAGCACCAATATTTGAAAATTATGAATGCAAAAAAAAATGCAGTAAACAAAAGTGTACCCACTTAAGGTGGCCCAACCCGCTCAACTCCCCATACAAACGGGGAAAGAAGATCACCCCCATATTTCTTATCAGAGATCCCAAATTTTGCTCAAAAGAGCTATTTGATCGAACTAGATGTCTGATGACCGTTGGCATTGTAAAATTGTGTTTGGTTTCTAAGTTATAAGGTCCGAAAGTTCGAATTTTTCGCGCGTTTTATACAATAACTTTGGTGGTTTATTACGCAATGATAAATTAAGAAAATCTTAAAATGATTAGTCATCAGACATAGCATATTTAATCAAGATTTATAATATATTTGGTTTTTGTTAGATTTTTTACTACAGCGGTCGTGGTTTACTTTTAGCTATAAGTCGTATTGAAATTTAAATTTTCGTAAATCTTACCTAATCATACACTATGCACATTCTCTTTTTTGTGGACATGTTGCATCTTCCTCATCACGGAGCCTGTCTTTTTCTTTGAAACAGAGAAGGTCCCAGAGTGCAACAGAACGGTTTTGTACAGTGCCCGCGAATGAGTTAGTCCCGCCGGATTAGGCCACCTTAAGAAATTCTCTTTGCTAAAATATGTTTATGGGAAGCATAACAAAAGTTGAGAATGACATGTTAGCAGAACTCATTGTAACGATCATGCGGTGTTGACAGGACTTATCATGGAGCCCAATAAGCGGTACACGCAGACGGTTGAAAAGCCGTTCCACATCTCCCAGGCCGCAATGGACACCTCCACAGGGGACAGCGAGATTTGCCAGGTCAGCCCTTAGCCGCTATGTTTATTGTGTTTATTGGTCATGTTTACTACAACCAGACAAGCCAAAAGTACTCATTAAACATGCAGAAATCTACCCCCAAGTCAATTGATACAAGTTTGATAATCACCACAGTAGAACCTCGACTGTTCGACCTAATGTGGACCAGCCCTAGGTTGAATAATGGCAAAATTGTTTCTGATTTGGGAATGTTTTTACCTGGATTTTACTTTTTCAAAGTACTACAAGTTTCATGATGTTGCATAATTTTCGAAATTCCATCGAGCTATTATTAATCTGTGACTACGACTAAATATGATGAAGTTAAGATAAGAAATAACATTGCAGGGTGCGGTTGTGAGAGGGCCCTTAAAGGCGGGATAGGAGTCAATTGAGTTCAGTTTGATAAGGAAAACAACATCTAATTATATTAAAAAATAACCTGAACAACACACAACATGATGTGCTTAAACTCAAATCCGTATACACAATGATCAAAACGGGACTTCGTGGCCATTCGCTAAAGCTTAATCAAACCCTCCTTGGGTTACTTACTACTTACTTACTTTCAAACAGAGTAGTGGACTCCGGGAATATATTGCCTCAAGAAGTAATTAGTGCTATCACAGTAAATGGTTTTAAAAACTAGTTAGACAAACCTTAATGGTATTAAACTAAAAACACAATAACATTAGTAGAATTGCACTCAAAATATCAAAATTAAAATTTAGCTTAAAGCTGCTAGTGTATCAATAATAATAATAATAAATTTCGACCTATAATTTAGAGATAAAGCTGAAAATCTCTGGTGCTTTATGTTCTCAAATTAGACAAATATTCATAAACTTTAATAATAATAGTTTGAACACAGAATATGAGCATCAGGTATTTACCATTATAGGATGCAAATGTACCTAGACCATCAATGAATCTTTCTTCTTTTTGAAATAAAAAAAAAGTAGTAGTTATTTTTAAAAAAAAAAATGTGGTTTTACTTACGCCCTTATGGAAGTGAACGCAATCAGGTGTTACGCCCTTAATGTTAACCTGTGTGTGTGTGTGTTTGTGTCCAGGTGATGGTGGTAGTGGACGGTAAGAACTTCTTGGTGTGCACCTTGCAGAAGAATAAGACGATCCAGGCACCACTTGACCTTTACTTCAAGACGGGAAACGTCGTCTCCTTCCTTACGAACGGTCAGTGCAACACAATAGCAAAAATGTGCCCCTCCACTACAGGGTTTTCTTTCTTTGCAACTCAATGGTAATAAGATGTGAGAAAATGTATAAATATTAAAAATTTGATATATTTCTATTATTGGGCATTTGTTTTCAGATGAGAATTCGAATGGCAACTGCTAAAGTGGCACTAGCAGCATAGCATGCCCTGAGAAATTTTACATATCATGAACTATTGTATTCAGAGTGGGCAGACTAACTTTAATCCGCTGGACTAAACTGGTTTTTGTATGGTTAGTCCGGTGCTAATCTCATACTAAGTTTTGAAAGGTGCTCTCTGAACAGCACTGGAAGAGTTTACTAAAAAAGTTTTTCTCTCTAATTCAAAATAATTTCTTGCTCTTCTGTCAATTTACAAAGAGATTGTTTTGTAAACACTTATTTTAGACAATTGCAATGCCTAGAAAGCTCACGAATTTGCTATAGAAGAAAATATAGAGAAGAAAAGTGTTAAAAACATGTAAGAACTAACACTGTAAACTCTGCCACCTGAAGCCTTATTCTGCTAATGGATAACTGCGCGTGTTGTGTTTGTGTTTTCTCAAAACCGCATGTTTCACGCGAAATGGTATTCTACTAGCGCAGTTTGCAAAACCCATGCGTTGTGTTTGTGTTTTGTTCGCAAACTCGTAACGCGCGCTCATGTTTGTTTTGCCGAAAACTTGCGGTTTTGAGAATTCTATTTGTCAAATTCGGAGCATCACATCGCCGAACTTTGAATATCACTTTTCTACTTTTTGTTGGCATATCGCTGTCTCTTTCTTTTCCTATGTCATATTTGAGTGAGAAAATAACAGTCAAAATCGTGACAGGTTATTTTACCCTGTAGGCGGCGCGCAAGACAAACCACTCCATAGACAATAACAAAACGCGTGTGTGAATTAGCTGAATACCGATTTTTGGAAACCGCACTCGAAACTTAGCGTGTTATGTTTGACGGAAACATAACTAATACGGAATGGATTGAAATTGGAGAAATAGCAGAATCGGGCTTCTGGTGAGCAAAGAAGGCGTTTTTGACTGTCCAATTCAAAATAAATCACAGTCACCATTTCTAGCGCCATCGCTAGACGTTTTTGACCTTCCAACTTGACAGTATAATGATTTCCCATAGGCAAGTGCAACGTGCACCTGACGGGCTACCTCGACCCCGAGTTCGATGAGGAGGAGAGCGATGATGAGGAAGAGGAGGAGGAGGCGCCGGAGCTGGTGCCAGCTAAGAACAAACGGAAGCTGGACTCCAGCACAGAGTCGGCTACTAAGAAACTCAAGGTACGCCCGGTAGCCCAGTGGCGCGACGCCTTGCGATTCGATATACTGGGTGAAACACCTCTAGGTGCAGTTGGGTTCTGAAATTTCTTTGTAAGTTTATAGTCTTTTTTCTGTAATTGAGGTGTGCTTTCTTTATGTTCGATTCTAAATTCATTTCTTTCTTTAATATGTACACACCGCATTATCCCTTGACTAACTCTGTTGTTTTATGTATTATTGCATTTTCTTTTTTTTATATTTCATGTTGATTACTTAGCTCTTTTTCATATTTTTACTTTATTCTGAAAATGTTGATATGGTAAACTTAAGGTGGGCCATCCCGCTCAACTCCCCATACAAAAGGGGAAAGAAGATCACGCCCATATTTCTTTTAAAAGATCCCAAATTTTACTCAAAATATCTTTATTTGATCGAACTAGATGTCTGATGACCGTTGGCATTGTAAAATTGTGTCCGTTTTCTAAGTTGTAAGGTCCGAAAGTTCGAATTTTTCGCTCATTTTATACAATAACTTTGGAGATTACGCAATGATAAAGTAAGAAGATCTTAAAAAGATTAGTGATCAGACATAGCTTATTTAATCAAGATTTATGATCTATTTGGTTTTTGTTCGATTTTTGACTACAGCGGTCGTGGTTTACTTTTAGCTATAAGTCGTCTTGAAATCAAAGTTTTCGTAAATCTTACCAAATCATACACTATGCACATTGTCTTTTTTGTGGACATGTTGCATCTTCCTCATCACGGAGCCCGTCTTATTCTTTGAAACAGAGAAGGTCCCAGAGTGCAACAGTAGGGTTTTGTACCGTGCCCGCGAATGAGTTAGTCCTGCCGGGTTGGGCCACCTTAAGGTGGCTCAACCCGCTCATCTCCCCATACAAAAGGGGAAAGAAGATCACGCCCATATTTCTTGTCAGAGATCCAAACTTTTGCTCAAAATAGCTTTATTCGATCGAACTAGATGTCTGATGACCATTGGCATTGTAAAATTGTGTTTGGTTTCCAAGTTATGAGGTCCGAAAGTTCGAATTTTTTGCGCGTTTTATACAATAACTTTGGAGGTGGATTACGCAATGATAAAGTAAGAACATCTTAAAAAGATTAGTCATCAGACATAGCTTATTTAATGAAGATTTATGATCTATTTGGTTTTTGTTAGATTTTTGACTACAGCGGTCGTGGTTTACTTTTAGCTACAAGTCGTTTTGAAATTAAAATTTTCGCAAATCTTACCAAATCATACACTATGCACATTGTCTTTTTTGTGGACATGTTGCATCTTCCTCATCACGGAGCCTGTCTTATTCTTTGAAACAGAGAAGGTCCCAGAGCACAACAGCACGGTTTTGTACCGTGCCCGCGAATGAGTTGGGCCCCCCGGGTTGGGCCACCTTACGGAAAATATCCCCCACAACACAGGGAATCCTAGTGTGGGGGTTATGAATCAAACTATGTGAAATGCATTTTTGGTAAAATAAAGAATTATTATTATTATATCATATTCTTTAAAAACAGCGAAATACTTTCTTAGCACAAAAACATATATTATATCTCTCTGTATTGATATCTTTTCTTTAGTGTAATAAAACAATACTTGACTTGCCCTATCAGCAAGAGACGAAGAAACAGCTGCAGAAGCAGCTGGTAGAGGACTCTGACGACAGCTCGGAGGATGAGGATGGCGCCGTGGACCTGCAGCGGCTGCTCGACGGAGACGTCGACTCGGACGAGAACGACGACTCATTCCGGCCCAACAGCACCGCAGCTGACAGGTAGCTCGGCGCCCTCGCATTGAGCAAACACGAGAAGTCGTCATCCTCCATATAGACGAAATATAGTAACAATTTGTTTTCTGTGTAGAGGATGACTACTTCATTTCATTTATTTAAACATTTTTGGTAGTCAAACTACACAAATTTACGTCAAAAACTGAAATATATACTTAGATCTAAATGCGACTGCCAAACCATTCTTGGTAGAACAGCTTAAGGTGGCCCATCCCGCTCATCTCCACATACAAAAGGGGAAAGAAGATCACGCCCATATTTCTTGTCAGAGATCCAAAATTTTGCTCAAAATAGCTTTATTTGATCGAACTAGATGTCTGATGACCATTGGCATTGTAAAATTGTGTTTGGTTTCTAAGTTATAGGGTCCGAATGTTCGCATTTTTCGCGCGTTTTATACAATAACTTTGGAGGTGGATTACGCAATGATAAAGTAAGAACATCTTAAAGAGATTAGTCATCAGACATAGCTTGTTTAATCAAGATTTATAATCTATTTGGTTTTTGTTCGATTTTTTACTACAGCGGTGGTGGTTTACTTTTCGCTATAAGTTGTTTTGAAATTAAAATTTTCGTAAATCTTACCAAATTATACACATTGTCTTTTTTGTGGACATGTTGCATCTTCCTCATCACGGAGCCTGTCTTATTCTTTGAAACAGAGAAGGTCGCAGAGCGCAACAGCACGGTTTTGTACCGTGCCCGCGAATGAGTTAGGCCCGCCGGGTTGGGCCACCTTAAGGCAAAGAACAAAAACAAAAAAATTAACAATCAGTGCAAATAGATTAAAAATATAAATTAATTAACTGACAAAGTTGCTTATACAATAATAAAAAACCTACTTAACCACTCCTATGATAATTTCTCGTTTTATTCCATGAGTGTGAGGGCTGGTGTTACTAAGAACTAATAGCATCATGCCCCCTTCTGATAACCGATATCCATGATAAACTCCCTTAGCCTGGTTCATCAGCAGCAGGTGAAAAAGGCTCTTAAAAATTTTGATACAAATCTTTAGAAGCTTATATCATGGAAATAAGATAGGTTATCAAAAAAAACATAATGTAAAATTTCAAAATTTCAGAAAAAGATTTCTTAATTTGGCTGAGGAAACAGGCACGACCTATGGTATTGAACTTGATCACCTCATTATCCTCTTAATATAGAAATGATTTTCCCACATTGACGTTCTTTGCTTGCATCCCCAGTGACGAGGAATCCGGGGAAGAGGAAGAGGAGGAGGAATCCGCCGAGGAGGAGGTCGCGGAAGAGGAGACGTCGGCGGCGGACACGAGCAAGGAGGAGACCCCGCAGAAACTGAGCAAGAACCAAAAGAGGAAACTCAAAAAGCTGCAGAAGGCGGCCGCCGCCGAGCAACCCCAGACCAATGGCGTAGAGAAGAAGAAAGCCAAGGTATTTATTTTTAAAAGGCTCGCTAATACACACATAATGTCTGTTTATCCTAGACGAGTGAGAGCGATAGTTGTTCCCCTACTAATGTACCACGCAATGTTGTTTAGCTGTTATGGCGACTAGCCATATAGCCACTGGGTCCTGTGCCACGCTGTCGACTGCTATTCAGTCTCGCTTCGCTCACATCGAAAGCAGCTATTGTTGAAAGCATAATTTTTTTCCAGTTACTTGATTAAATTGTTTTATTCTGTTTGTGTCGCAATAAACATGTTATCAGGCAAGTATGTATTATATTCGTTATTACCTCAGCGATCATTAGATCAGCGCTGAGTTTTTCTTTGCCAGGGGCGCTATAAGATACCACACACCAAAGAAAATATTTCACATCACTCATTACTCCGAGTTATGGAGTAAACGCCAGCGATTGAGTCCGTAACACTGATTGAACTGTGATTCCTTTTACCTAACACTAGTTATTTTTGTTCGATCAAATGCTCACAGTCAATAAATAAGATTGATCTAAAATAGCTATTAGCAGTAATAGTGTTTCAGAAAGAGCCATCACTGTTATCAGAAAAGAGCTATTAAGCCCACTTCTAAAACTTACCTACCTATTTCGATGGGTGGATTTATTTTATTTATTTAAACCATCCAGAGTGTTTCAAAATAAATGACACGGATGGATATCATAAGAAACTTGATATTACGCCAGGAAATTCCTTTTATTTGATCAAACCTTCATTGAACTGTACGCACAATCATATCTGTACTTATTTTTACAACTCTGATAGTGGTGATTACACTGTGAGCGTGATTTTAAGGACAATTGATAAAAAATAAATAATTGTTACATTTTATTATGCAGAAGGAGCAACCAGAACCGAAGCAGAAGAAAGCGAAGGAAGCGGAGAAGCCAAAAACTTCTCCAGAGAAGAGAGAGAAGGGCAAGCTCAGTGGTGGAGTGTCTATCGAGGACCTGAAGGTTGGAAGTGGGCCGGTTGCAGCGGCAGGCAAGGTTGTGCAGGTGCGTACTGGACAATCAAATCAAAAGATGTAAAGGCTCATATTAGGGTTATATTACTAACCCTCTGCTGTCCGTCCGTCCATTCATGGCCACTTCAATCATAGTTTCATCCAATTCCAACCCAGGCGGGCTTAACTCTACCACTTAGCAGGGTGGTAGTTTCACATGGGTTCCGACACATGGAACCGCTCGCATTTGTAATTAAAGAAATAGAAAGAAAGTGGTGTATGACGGGGATGACGATTTGAACCTAAAACCTTACGCATTAAAAGAAAGTCCTCTAGCCCCTATACCACGCGCTGTACTACTATACTTTATTAGTCGTTTTAATTGATGTGAACATTTCTGTATTACTAATATACACTACAGATGGGTTTCGGTCTAGCTTTGGGGGTGAATTTGATGTTTGTATTGACAGTATTCTAAGCACACTTTCTCCCTAACCAGGTGTACTATGAGGGCCGACTCAAGCAAAACAACAAGATGTTCGACAACTGCAACAAGGGGCCCGGGTTCAAGTTCCGGCTCGGCTCCAAGGAGGTTATCTCTGGCTGGGACGTGGGTGTGGCCGGCATGAAGGTCGGCGGCAAGAGGAAGATTATTTGTCCACCTGCAATGGCGTGAGTAAATCTCATTGTTTGACAAATTCAACAAGGGGCCTGGGTTCAAGTTCTGGCTCAGCTCTAAGGAGGTTATCTCTGGCTGTGACGTGGGTGTGGCCGGCATGAAGGTCGGCGGCAAGAGGAAGATTATTTGTCCACCTGCAATGGCGTGAGTAAATCTCATTGTTTGACAAATTCAACAAGGGGCCTGGATTCAAGTTCTGGCTCAGCTCTAAGGAGGTTATCTCTGGCTGGGACGTGGGTGTGGCCGGCATGAAGGTCGGCGACAAGAGGAAGATTATTTGTCCACCTGCAATGGTGTGAGTGAAACTCATCGTTTGACAACTTCAACAAGGGGCCTGGGTGCAAGTTCTGGCTCAGCTCCAAGGAGGTTATCTCTGGCTGGGACGTGGGTGTGGCCGGCATGAAGGTCGGCGACAAGAGGAAGATTATTTGTCCACCTGCAATGGTGTGAGTGAAACTCATCGTTTGACAACTTCAACAAGGGGCCTGGGTTCAAGTTCTGGCTCAGCTCCAAGGAGGTTATCTCTGGCTGGGACGTGGGTGTGGCCGGCATGAAGGTCGGCGGCAAGAGGAAGATTATTTGTCCACCTGCAATGGCGTGAGTAAATCTCATTGTTTGACAAATTCAACAAGGGGCCTGGGTTCAAGTTCTGGCTCAGCTCTAAGGAGGTTATCTCTGGCTGGGACGTGGGTGTGGCCGGCATGAAGGTCGGCGGCAAGAGGAAGATTATTTGTCCACCTGCAATGGCGTGAGTAAATCTCATTGTTTGACAAATTCAACAAGGGGCCTGGGTTCAAGTTCTGGCTCAGCTCTAAGGAGGTTATCTCTGGCTGGGACGTGGGTGTGGCCGGCATGAAGGTCGGCGACAAGAGGAAGATTATTTGTCCACCTGCAATGGTGTGAGTGAAACTCATCGTTTGACAACTTCAACAAGGGGCCTGGGTTCAAGTTCTGGCTCAGCTCCAAGGAGGTTATCTCTGGCTGGGACGTGGGTGTGGCCGGCATGGAGGTCGGCGGCAAGAGGAAGATGATTTGTCCACCTGCAATGGCGTGAGTAAATCTCATTGCTCGACAACTTCAACAAGGGGCCTGGGTTCAAGTTCTGGCTCAGCTCTAAGGAGGCTATCTACGACGGGGACGGAGGTGTGGCCGGCATGAAGGTCGGCGGCAAGAGGAAGATTGTGTGTCCACGGCCATCGTAACTGTAACTAACTCCTTGCACCACATATTGTTTGACCAGAAAAGGCAGCAGCCACACAAGGAGTCATACTTTGGAACCAAACTAAAATGAAATAGCCAATGTAGAATCCAAGTTTGCACCACACATTCTCCAATACCATTTGCATCAAACTATGCCATAATTTGGAAACTATTCGATCCGTATCCTAGTTCTCCGTCGCCAATTGCCGACATCCTGCGGGTTGCACGCGACTCGGTCACCACTAAACAAACCTGTCTACTCTACCCTTGCTGTTCTTCCCTAAACCACAATTAATGCTAGTCTGTCGCATAAAATTGGTTCAACATTAAGGTCGAATTTGTAACCAACAAAAGTCCATACGGGACCAAATTATGATGGGTTAACTATGAACTTTTCTTTTAAGGTGGCCCAACCCGCTCATCTCCCCATACAAAAGGGGAAAGAAGATCACGCCCATATTTCTTGTCAGAGATCCAAAATTTTGCTCAAAATAGCTTTATTTGATCGAACTAGATGTCTGATGACCATTGGCATTGTAAAATTGTGTTTGGTCTCTAAGTTATAAGGTCCGAATGTTCGAATTTGTCGCGCGTTTTAAACAATAACTTTGGAGGTGGATTACGCAATGATAAAGTAAGAACATCGTAAAAAGATTAGTCATCAGACATAGCTTATTTAATCAAGATTTATGATCTATTTAATTTTTATTAGATTTTTGACTGCAGCGGTCGTGGTTTACTTTAAGTCGTTTTGAAATTAAAATTTTCGTAAATCTTACCAAATCATACACTATGCACATTGTCTTTTTTGTGGACATGTTGCATCTTCCTCATCACGGAGCCTGTCTTATTTTACTTTGCCACCGAAGCTGCTCTCGGCTGTCATGCTCTTAGCGCTATCAAAAATACATTTCTTGTTGTCACATGCTTCCTTTTGCTGCATCTTCAAACTGTCACGTACAGATCTATTTTCACTATTTTAAAACTTACGCGGGACGTAACTCTAATATTTAGTTTGATGGCTTACCGCGTTATGAGGAGCAGGACATGCGTATAGATAATATCATATTATATCGTATTATATATCTATTTTCATGTTACAACTCTGCATTTTTTCCCAGGTACGGTGCCAAGGGCTCTCCGCCGGTAATCCCGCCGAACGCTCACCTCGTGTTCGAAGTGGAGCTAAAGAACGTCAAGTGAGGCGGACACGCTGGGCCGGACGTAACATAAGATATTTTGACTTAATGATTTTATCTCGTTGATGTTTGGACACTCGGGCGCGTCTTGTAGAGCCTGATCACTGTCACGTGTGCAATTGTACCTGTCGGGTGAAAATTTTTGTGGTTACTTTGACAGCTGACACGTATTACTGCAAATAAAATGCGAGCTGAATTTTGCATCTCCATTATTGATATTATACACCCTCATTTCATGACCATATTATGATTGATGGAAATGCAAGGAGAATCTTGATCGCATCTGAATACCATTCTCAACTCATCGGCAGCCATTCTCAGTTTTTATCGTGGCTAACTCTAAATTGTTAATTTAGGTGTCTGAACTGCATGACCCCTATTTTTGTGATGCAATTGCAAACTTGACGGACATGCGATAAATTGCTTACTGTTCTGATTGCTCACAAATTTCGAAATCAAGTTGACCATTGCAATATTCAATGCTAATATTTTCTGAGAATGAAATATCTGAATATTTGATCATATATCGCAATGTACCAGGCTTTACGAGATTTACGCCTGGTTGAAAAGATTGTTTTCGTTTAGGAGGGAAGGAAGGTGTGCTTATAAGAAGACAAGTTATGTTAAGTATTCACTAGTACCATATATTTTTAGTCATCAATTTAAAATTTAAGAGGCAGTGAGATTGTGACGGAAATAATACATTTTATTCACTAATATTCCCATGTTTTAAGATCGGGAGCGTGTGTAAAAATAATTATGTATGTAGGAATATACTAGCTATATAAATGAAATAAGGATAAATAAGCTTTAGAAATAAAACAATAATATCATTGCTTATGGAGCAATCTATGGTCATTATAAAACTTCAAATCGCATCCTAAAGTTAATATCACAATATAGATCATGATCGTTAGTTACAATAGTAAATATATAGAAAATGTAATTGAAAACTTGCTAATAACTGTTCATAAAACATCATACTAGAAACAAATGTATATTCCTTATTTGGTTTGTAACAGTCTATCCAGTGATTTATTACATAATTTTCATTTACACTGCTCTCAGCTCATTTGATGTTTCCATTTCATTTTATTTTTAAAAGCAGAGCGTATTTCGTAATCGGTGAGGTCATAGTGAGAGTGAATGTTCAGTGTCTGTTGTGGATAGAATAGTGACAACAGAGGAAAATGATGTGAATTGGCTGCATATTTTTTGAAATAAATTTTTGAAAAACATTAAATGTTTATCTTACTTCACACCATTCTACAATCATACTTTCCCGTGCTACATACAATGCGATTTGAATAAGAATAGGACGGGCTCGTGACTAACTTCACTCGAATTCGCGAGGGAAAGTACGCGGCAAAGTACTGAAGTTTGTGAAGTGAAGTGAGGGTTTTAGCAGTTTGGCATTCAAAATGGCTGTGATCGTGACATTGTAGATGCCCACACAACTTTACTCAACCTGACTTACGCCCGGTTTCACCACCACCAGCTACAAAAATCCCAAAGTTAACTTACGGTTACACCATGTAAATATGCAATGTCACCGAAAGTTAATTATCGGATTTCAGGCGGCTGGAGGTCATGAAAAGGGGGGTTACACAAATAATGTTTTCATAGATTAATTTATTGGACCGATTATATATTTGTGCAGCGCAACCACTTTCCCTGAACTAGTTTGGGAAAGAGGAACTAAACCAAAATGTTATTACTTGGAATGTATATAAATATTATTATTATTTTATTGAATCATTGCCAGAGCACCTTTAAATTACCGCTTCAAACCTGCCTCACAACAAATAGGCATATTCAATTGGAGCAACAATCAATGCATAGCTGATCCAGTAGGTATGTCACTATGCCAGTCCTACACTGATTCATGTTTATTGAGAGAACTAAATCCTAGTACATCTAGTAAATCTACAGTACCCAAATCGCTCTCCAAAAAAAATAATTTTTGAAAATGGACTAAATTGTGGGTGGAAAAACGAAAACTGGACTAAAAGTGACCAAATTAAGCCAAAAATAAAACAAAACCTTTTTCTTCATCTAACACATGAGTCATAAAGCCAATCTCTTCATTCATAAGTGATCCCTCACTTAAACGGGCATTCTGAAAAGGCTTGCAGGGACTGGTAGACAGAGATGATAGAGCGCGGTACAATCATAGCACACCTCTCTTGCTACATCTACAGACATATATCTTTTCAGACCTTTAAGAAGTATTACATCTACTTGGTTCTGATACATTCTCCTCGGCCACCCCGGAGCGACACTTCTGCTCTGTAGATTTGTTTTGTCATTCTTTCGTCACCCATTCATTCCATATGTCCGCTTGGCACTCCTTTCTCATTCTCGTCACATCATAATTTTTCTATTGACCTATTGATTACAACATTTTTCAGTTAAATTAACTCCACATTTTCCTCAAGGACCGTATTTTACTGCATTTATTTTGCATTCGTGCGTCTTCAATATCCAAGTCTCGCTTCCATTCAGTGTAGGCAAGGTTATGGATCACCATGCTATCTGCAGGCGTGATCGCCCGGCTTTTCATAACGGAATTAATTGCACTTTCCCCATTTCCAGCACCCGCTCTTCTTTCAATGTCCTAATCACACTTTCCATTGCGGGAAAACATGCTACCTAGATACAAAAACTCATTCACCTATTCAAATCCTTTATTATTTGGCCTAACATTACAGTCACTGCTTCGTCTCGCTCGAAAACCATCACTTTTGTCTTGCGTTTATTTTCATACCTCGTTAATGGAAGATACAAAGTTAAACAAAAAAAGTATATTTGCCTAATGCATAGTTTGCCTAAATGCATTTATTTGTTTTTCTAGATTTCGCTTTTACTTAAATTTTGATTTATTTCTTGTTTTTCAGTTTAGAAAAAAAAATATCTCTTTTACCTTTGGATGCACGTTCAGACTCTCAAAAAATTTTATCAGATACTTATATTGTCCACACCATTTTCATGAACCTTTCAGAATATGCAGGCATATGTTCCAATTCTGTCAACAGTGCGCTTTTTGCTTGGTTTTGGCATAGTTTTCTCGGACATATAAGAAACAAGGTGTTAAGGCACGAGTATAAAACAGCATTTTCTGTTTGCCTTGGTCTGGAATTTCATGTATCATCCAATCAAAAACAAGTCATATTTATCAAACTAAACAGAGAGAAAATTGTGACAGTCTCGATATATCAGGACAGATGGCAACTTATTCAAAAAGTACCTACCTTCTGGATTGTATTTAACCCTTGGCAATCTAGTAAGAAACTGCTATAGGTAAACAAGCTTTAACTATTTTCGGATTCAACATATTGCATAAGGTCCACAAAGCTGGAAGATCAGGGTATTTATTACCTATTCATTCACAGTGATAGTCTCAAAAAATTCGTGAGTTTATCTAAATAAATTAAATCTAAGGTAATTAACAAAATAAACAAGTCCGTAAAATTGGTCTATTCACATAAAATATACAACAGTCAAACAATCATAAATCATTTACAAAACCACAAAGATCATTCATTGAAACACGGAAACATTGGACACGTCTTCAAATGCAAGTTGCGACTCAGCACTTCCTCGTTCAGTCGGCCTTCGGCTTGTCGACGTCGGCGCTCGCCTCGCCAGCCGCCACCGCCGCCGTCCCTCCCGCCGGGCCCCGACCGCTGAACTTGCAAACCCCTCCGACGCACGAGAACGGGAACTGGGTGTCCTCGGCTTTCGTTACGTTCCCGGCCTCGTCCTTCACAGCCCATGGGTTCCAGAAGCGCAGCACGTAGGGCTGCACGAAGCGATGCCACAGGAAAAGCAGCACGGGGATGATGAAGCACGGAACGCATACCATGGTGCCAGGAGTTGTTTTTCACGTTATTTTATTTGTTAGGATTTAATGTTGCCGATTCGTTGACTGCACAGAAGGAAGTAAACCACGATTCGCAAACGAGAAACTACAATAATTCGCAATGTAAGCAAAAATATCACAGAACTGCGTCAGATGACAATTCTGTGTTTATGGTTCGGTTCGGAGCAGGATTTATGTTCTGTGGTTCGGTGCAGATCACAGAACAATACGTGCCACACAAATATGCCACAGAAATAGAATAGTAATAGAGTTACTACGTGCAGATGATGCAAATCGCCGATTTTGAAATCGGTTGTGAAATAAAAATGCGTGGTGATGATGATTATACTCACATTCATTGCTTTGCTACTTTGGCATAGCTTTACGTTTAAAACTTTATAAAAGTACTAGCTATGTAATGTCTACTAACAACATATGGGTCATGACCCGAAATAAAAATTAATATTATTATTTACTTATTTCGTACTAGCAGCGGTACCCGGCTCCGCTCGGGTTAATGCCGGGCAGAATTATTTCATGGATAAAAAGTCGCCCAAAGTGCTGGTCCAGGACAATGTATCCATCTACCCAATTTAATCAAGATCGTTTGAGCCGATATGCCACGATTTAGCCCCGGTTGCACGAATAAACAGCTGAGTTAATCAATGTTCATTGTTTTTGACAGCTGGTTTTGTTGGCATCAAGATAAATATCCCCTCTTAAATCACGACTGGCTTAACAGACTCTAGGTAGAGAAACATAACATTAACAGTCGTGTTCAGAGTGGGCAGACTAAATATTCTGTAAAATACTATCATACACAGGCACAGATCCTGATATAAATAATAACAGCATGAAGAAATACACTACCTCAATGACCTCACGAACATTTTAAATTAAAGGTTTCAGCAAGGACTCGAGATATGTGCAAAACACTCTTTCTAAGTTTGACCAAAGCTTGAGTTTGTGAACTAACTTAGTTCCAATGGTTCCAATCGAAGATTGATGTTTTTATGATTAGCAAAAATAATAATTGTGGCAAAAGGAACTAAAATAAATAATATATGTTAAAAATCGACAGAATGGATTGAATGTCGACTGTAGCTGTCAGTGATCAGTTGCCTTCAATCAATCGTTTGCAATCCTCTAGTAGCCGCCATAGGTAGCCCTTAGATAAAAAAGAAAAGGTAGCTACGCCAATTTCTACCAGCTGCTAGTGGCTTTCGCTTCGCTAGCAGCTGTTAGGTTGTCACAGGAAGATTTTTTGCTCTTGAGGAACTGGCGGATGTTAAAAGGTACGTGTGACCGAGAAGGAAAAGGAACTAAAAAAAAGCACGAAATAACAGAATCTCCAAGATCTGTCAATTGTCTGTCCCCATTTCATCATACTCTTTGGTCGCTGTCAGTCAAGTCCAGGATACTATATGTTCTGTGGTCAAATATCCCTAATTAGTCTGTGGGTCAAATCAATTGTTATTTTAGGGCAAAGAGAAAAACTATATAAATGCTTAGAAATTACATACAAAGAAAGAGAAAAAATCCCGCTCGACCTGAAAAAGATATTAAGTCAACCGACCAACTTTGAACCCATATTTCTATATATACTTGAGACAATAGAAAATATTTAACTACATGACACTCCAGAATGGACTACAATCCATAAGATACAATAAAGAGAAGGCTGTATAGCGGAAGCTTTTGCCTGTCCATTGGATAAACAAACAAAAAAATAATGTTATTTTAGGTTAGGTTAATGTACGAAAATGTCAGGACAATATAACCGAATATTCTCTATTATGGAGCCTTTTTTGAGAAAACTTCGTCATCTAAAGAAGAACAAGTCGCTCACGTATGGTCTACCGTTCTTCGTATTCGTAGTTGGTGGGTCGTTCGGCTTGCGAGAGTGGACGAGTATAAGGTAAATACATTATTGTAATATTGCACTGAAATTGATGCTGATGATAACAAGCAACCAAATTTGGGATTATGTGGGCACAGACGTAAACGGTTTCATGTGTAAATCCTAATTAACGAGGTTCCGAACGTGACCGGTGAATACAAGGTTCCTAAAAGTCCTTCGTAATTGGTTTATGGTCCGGAGAGTAAACTTTTGTTGTTTGTTCACTAAGGCTGGAGTGCATCTCTAGTTAATCACATTCTGATACCAAATGCAACCAAACCGATGTCAAATCTCCGATCAGGCAAATATCCTGTATATATATATATATAAATATTACTATATTACTATAACCTTAATGAGGCCCTAGCTGAAGATTTTTAGTTAATTTAGAATTAGTAATTGTATTTAAATTTAGTTAATTTTGAATGTACGATATTTTTTTGTACCCATAGTAGGCAGAGTATGCTACTAAATCTTTTTACCGTTTATTATCTGTATTGTTTGTTTATTAGTATTTATAATTGAAATGACCATGATAACCTAGTATCATAAAACCCTTGACTAATTAGTAACTTGACATTTTTAGCTTAGTTTTAATTATTTAGTAAATTTGACGATGGTATATGCCAGAAATTGTAGGCTGAATTCAATGACCTGTCTCGAGTGTAGCTTGTCTACCAATTTAACAAAATACAATACAATACAATCACCGTGCACAATCCGGAAATTACGTCACACCAATAGGCATAGAATGTTACCTTATATTAGTACGGTCCACCACCTTATTTACTGAAGCGGTAAGATATGCTTTAGAACAGTGGACGTTATGTATCTCCCCTGACTCTATTAGCCACAATGAGGTGTTGAGTGCTTTTAGTTTAGAGTGCACCTATTGATAATTTTTAAATTCAAATATATCGATCCTTATTTTTGCCTGAAGAAGAAATAAGATCTATTTTAACTATAACCAGAAATGGTGCACCCCACCCTTAGAATCGTTAAAATAACAATGTTGTCTTGATCAGTTGAGCACGAACGGACTTCGGAAATTGCTGAAGGTTCAATTGTGATGATCGGTAATAAGCACGGGGGAACGGCAGAACGTCTAATATGCAGATCGTATAATGTCATATTTTAACAAAATTTTAAAACCATGCACAACGTATAATCGGCAGATCGTATAATCTTATATGTAGTGCATGAAGAAGTCCAAAAAATAAAATTACTTATTTCTCCATGCATAACGTATAATAGTCACAACGTATAATGTTATGATCTTTATTTAACAAAAAAAGAAAACCATGCATATCATATAATCTAAAAATTTTTCATACGATAAGCGCCCTTATCATCATACAATTAAAGCGTATACTCGCACGTGACGTTTCGACCGTCTCAATTAGCGTAAGGTGGCCTTTCGAAATTGTAGCAAATATCAATTCGTAGCAATTTCAGCCTTAAATGTATCGTTATTAGGGCGCTTTATGCAGTGCTTCTTGGCATATTATACGTTCTGCATGGTTTTCTTTTTTTGTGAATTCATGTTAGGAATATTATACGTTGTGACTATTATACGTTCTGCATGATGCAAAGAATTGATTTTATTTTTAAACTTTATTCATGCACAACGTATAACATTATACGTTGTGACTATTATACGATATGCATGGTTTTAATTTTTTGGAAAAAAATAAGATTATACGTTGTGAATATTATACGTAGTGAATACGACTCATAAGCACTAAGATAAAGGTAAATCTGTAGGCCATTTCCACTGTGTAAGGTATTATTTTATTTTGACAAGTACCACATCTTTTTTAAAGCATAATGAGGGAGGTATTATATTATTTTAAAATCCTGATTAGAGAAACCCCCGTGAGACCCACAGCACAGAATATATACAGGTATATATTCTGTGCTGTGGTTGTATATTAGCTATCCATGTTCAGTTACATAAAAAACGATAAAAATCATCAATGATGGATGCAAGGCTGTGTTTATCTAACTGAACTATGTAAGTTGAATATTGAGTTGTACTAAAGTAAATGTGGATAGGTCATAAAAAAAAGGTCATTTTCAAGGAAACTTTTTTTTTCAGATATCAATTTTCTCGAGTGAAAGGCCTGAGTCCTGAGGAGCTTGAAAAAATGGGACTGAAGAAAGATAAAGAAGTGTCATTAGAGAGCACATATGAGGAGATCCAAACTCTGGACATCGATAACTGGGAGAACAAACGTGGCCCACGACCATGGGAGCAGCCTGAAAAACCTAAATAAGACCACATGGCAAATATAGAATTTTTACAATTGATAGTAAATTTTTAACAGTCGTATTCAGAGTGAACTGTAAACATTTCGTATGTAGACTAGCACCGGACTAACCATACAAAGTGCTATTTAGTCCCCATGTTAAAGTTAGTCCGCCCACTCTGAATGTTGCTTTAAGTGTCTAATTTATTTATCATTACTCCTTCTGGACATACAACCTGTGATGTAACTAAATAACTAAAATAAACAGCTTATCTAGTTGTGTTTCTCTTATTTATTTACTCACATTAACAGCTTTAAGTCCAGAAGAAGAACAACAATTGTTGTTTTTTGTTTTTGTTGCAGAGAGAGACCCTATTTGATTTAACCTGAGTTATATGCCAGGGCCCCTACTACGAACCCTATCGAGTAGGCGCTATCGAGGAGGCGATATCGCCTGTCAAATATATTGTATGTGTATGACAGATGGTATCGACAGCGCTTTCGATACCATCTGTCAAACGCATGCAATACTTTTTGACAGGCGATATCGTCTCCTCGATAGCGCCTACTCGATAGGGTTCGTAGTAGGGGCCCAGCTATTAAGTCTATGTAAGAAACATGAGTTTCAAATTAGACATTTCCTTAGTTATAAATGTATGATAAATGAAGACATTTTGTCATATCACAAGATTTGGAAAGGCAAAGGGTCCATCAAATATTACACAATGAGAAACACTAAAAGATTACTGTTTACAAAAACAAAATTTATTAAGATTCCTTAGCATTCACTACTCACAGTCACAAGCAAACAATAATTCAAACATGTCAAAGTATGTCAATAAAAATAGAATTTCAGTCATTGTACCTTGTATCTTTGACTGGATAATTAACGCTACCTTTTGTGTTTTTTATAGTTGGGTGAGCGATCTCTATCTCGTCGTTTTTTCTTTCCCTTTCTCTTCTTGTCTATGTCTCTCTTACCGACCGGAGTGCCACTTCTGGTCTTCTTCTTACTTTTTTTGGAGCGTTTTGGTTCATTCGATGATGTAGAGCTTAGAGATTCGCTTCCGCTGCCGCGTTCCCTAGATTTGTGTGAATTCTTTGACTTGGCCTTTCGCCTAGTTCTGCTGTCTTCGCTGCTCGTTGAACTGTTTCTTGTTTTGCGCACAGGTTTACCTTTATTCTGTGACTTCTCTTCAGTTCTTGCCTCTTCACTGCTCGAATATTCCTTTACATTACGACCAGATTGACCTTTATCATCCCTACGCCTACTACCCGTTATGTCTTCGGCACTTAAAGAACGATTCCGGCTCTTGCTGTGAAGTGTATTACGGCCATCTTTTCTATAATCTCTTGCACCTTTTCTATCGACACTGTTGGATCTACTTCTTCGTGCATTGTGTTCACATTTGGTATTAGAACTTTTTTCTGGTTTTTCTTCTTCACTGTCCGAATGTTTTCGTGCTCGGTCAGAGTTGCATTTAAAACTCCGAGACTTCTGTTGGTCTCTTCCCTCTTCATCGCTAGATGAATATCTCTGAGTATTTTTATCAGATGGCACCTTTTCGCTTTTGAAGCCCCTATCTTCATTGTCACTGCTAGAATTTCTAGAATTTGATTTTGTTTGATTTATTCTTTTTACTTCACTCCTTCCATTGTATTTGTCATTTGTTTTAGTGCTTTCTTTGGACTTGCTACTGCTCTGCTCAAGAGATTTTTTGCTAGAACTAGACTTCTCCTTTTCATTTGCAAATTTCTCCTTCAATTTATACTCCTCATATTTCTCGGAATCTGGAAACAAAAAAAATATTTGCTCATAAATTATTATTGTTTATTGTTTATTGTTTATTCATCATCCATAGACAGTACACTGCACTCGGATTTGTCATATTTTATCATTAGCCAGTTCGGGGAAATCCCAGCGAAGAAGAACTGGAAAGAAACTCCGCTGGTTTTTTTTTTTCAACGTCCACTTAGTCTAAATTTACAAAAGTATTTAGACTCACAGATAAACACGCTAAATTAATATGAATTGACGAGAATCAGCAATTCATGTCATATGCAACAGTTCATGACAAATATCAGTTTATTAGTAAAGACCATGCCCACCATCTAGAATGTTGCCAATTGGAGCAAGCCAGTCCCCACAAACAGCACCCGTTCACGAGCATCACGCCAGGCACAGCCATCGCCTCTATCAACCATATTTTAGGGAAAGAGGAGACCCGAACCCAGCGTCGCCGCAAGTAGGGACCTTAAAGCGATGCACTACTCCAGTGTCAACATGAAAAAGTTGTGAAAGCTCTGTACGATTTAGTTTTAATACGATTATTTCTGTCATGAACTACTACAGTGACCTGTAAACAAAGAGTCAAAATACAAAATACATTATTATTCTTACAGCTAAAAAAAAAACTATATAATATTACACTTTAAATGCTACCACCTACAGAAAATTAAGAGTACAATGGTTTGAGAGCAACCATATACGAATAAGATTCCTGAAAGAGATTCTGACCAACACCTACAGTTAAATAATCCTTCAATACAGTTCGGGTGTACAGAGCCCTCGTCATTATTGATACGAAATTGTATCAAATCAATATTATTTTGTTAGTACTTTCATACTACACGTAGTATTTATCATAAAAATAATATGGATACATAATGTATCGAGTGTCAAAATTAGTAAAAAAAAAAAAGAAAAGTCAATGTTATAGTAGGATATGTTTGGTACCCAGTCAGCATGTGGTCAAAATCTCAGGAAATTCAAATTTATCAACTAGGGCCTCTTTAACACTATAATAAGCCTTTTGTGTTAGGAATTTCTTAATCTTAGCCTTAAACATTTTTTCACTTAACTCCCTGACCTCTTCGGGTAATTTGTTATAAAATCTAACACTGTTACATATAAAACTCTTAGATGTTTTAGCTAACTTATGACTAATCACTTTAACATTGTTCTTGTGTCTTGTGTTATGGTTATGAACATCACTATTAAGGGTGGAGTCATTTATATGTTTCCTCGCGTAACAAGCTTGAATGAACGTATTAAGCTTGAATGAATGAGGATAGTTTGTACAGCAGGGCTATAAAGATTGTTTCCCTATAGGGACCAATATAAAGAAAGTCCTGGCATGGCACCTGGTTCCTCTAAAGTTAATATTATGACAGTAAGTGTGGTATTAGCCACCTATGTCGAGTTTTATAAAAAAAAATGAGCAAATTTGTAGCAATAAAAAGTTATGTTTTTTTCTCAATAGGCTCACATAAGGAGAGCTGCGAAGTCGATACTGGAAGCATCCTACAACATATGGACAGGTGGAGAGTGGTACTGGGTTTTCCCTGAGTAATAGTCCGCAGACAAAGGATATGTTTTATGTAACAGGACATGGATGGCTAATACCATACCCACCGTCATGATCTTAGCCCAACACACCCGGTCTCCAATCCAAACAAAACTGTGGGACCCCTTCCCTGAAGCCCGTCCAGGTTGGTACCATCGCATTGGCTGAAACGATGGTCTAATTACAATTCCATCTATTTCAACTTCTGGGAGTCAAACTACACTAAGGCTGAGCTAAATAGTCGTAAGAGAAACGAATACTAACGAAAAGTAATACTTTGTGATGTCACTTTAACACGTTTTGTATGGACGAAATCTCAAAGTAATGCAAAGTGATATCACAAAGTACTTCTTTTCGTAAGTCTTAGTTTTCATTATGACTATATATCTCAGCCTAAGTCATGTTACAATCTAATTGGTCTAAGCGGCAATGAACTGTCGTGTATTTTCCATCCAGTTCAATGTAGCTGTGCTCATAAAGAAAAAGTCCTGCTAATTCCTTCAGGAATGTGGTATGTTGGGCTAATATAATTTCAGAGTCAGTATTAGCCATCTTAATCCAGATACATAAAGAAAAAAAAACTGAATAAAGAAAACTGTTGAGCAGTAGGAAGTTCTTAGTACTGACTGATGACGCGCGAGTTGTCCTGGTAGTGCTGACGCGTCACCGGCTGCAGCGTGTGCTCGCTCACACTCACGCTGGAACCCTTCACCGCCGGCTCCAGCAGCGCGCGGCCGGACTCCTCGTCGAGGGACACCACCTGCCGACGTTCACACATTCATGTTCTGCTCAGTAAATATTGCAACAGGCCGTCTGCCTGCGTACATTTTAAAATAGTGTGTCGCGTAACTATGGCGACGCAGTTGTTGACATGGAGCTCTGCCCATTATAAGTAGTGCTTTTTTTTTTAAATATTATCTTTTCAATTTGTGCCCAAATAAGCTAATATCCCTCTGTTAAGGTGGCCCAACCCGGCGGACCTAACTCATTCGCGGGCACGGTACAAAACCGTGCTGTTGCGCTCAGGGACCTTCTCTGTTTCAAAGAATAAGACAGGCTCCGTGATGAGGAAGATGCAACATGTTCACAAAAAAGACAATGTGCATAGTGTATGATTTGGTAAGATTTACGAAAATTTTAATTTCAAAACGACTTATAGCTAAAAGTAAACCACGACCGCTATAGTAAAAAATCTAACAAAAACCAAATAGATCATAAATCTTGATTAAATAAGCTATGTCTGATGACTAATCTTTTTACGATGTTCTTACTTTATCATTGCGTAATCCACCTCCAAAGTTATTGTCTAAAACGCGCGAAAAATTCGAACTTTCGGACCTTATAACTTAGAAAGCAAACACAATTTTACAATGCCAATGGTCATCAGACATCTAGTTCGACCAAATAAAGCTATTTTGAGCAAAATTTTGGATCTCTGACAAGAAGTATGGGCGTGATCTTGTTTCCCCTTTTGTATGGGGAGATGAGCGGGTTGGGCCACCTTAAGAATAATAGCTTCATTTATTTAATCGAACAAAATGAAACTATGAAAGAATAAAAATAAATAAGTATATGTAAATATATTGGCACAAATATCTATCATTTCACAAACGAAGCATTTGAATGAAATTTAAGCTTACCTTTACCTGAGAGTAAATATGCATGAAAAAACGACAATGAGCATATGTCAAGTCTTGACACTGGCAGAATGAACCTCAGATGAGACCAGTTGCCACAGAGAGGGCTTGATCCTCTCTATAGAGAAGGAGAAGAAGACGTGTTTTTATTTTAATTATTTTTATTACGAAGTAGCAATGCTCTTCAAGCCAGAACAGCGAGTGGTATAGGGGATAGAGAACTTGCTTTTCATGCGAGAGGTCTCATGAAAGCGTTTTCCATCCAGTTCAATGTAGCCGTGCTCATAAAGTAAAGGTCCTGGCATGGCACCTAATTCCTTCGGGAATGTGGTGTATTGAGCTAATATCATAACAGTAGTTGTCTTGTATTAGCCATCCATGTCAGGTTCCATAAAAAATACCAGCTTAAGGTTCCATTGAAGTAATGTAGGATGGATCATTTTTCTTCCGTTCCGTACCATCGTAAGAGAATGAATACAAAAAAATCACGTTTTTTGTATGGGGGACCCCTTAAAATTTAATATTTTTTTGAATCTTACCTATTTGTTGTTGTAGCGGCAAAATAAATACACACTCTGTGAAAAACTCAGCTGTCTATCTGTTACGGTTACTGAGATACAGCCCTGTGACAGACGGACGGACGGACGGACGAACGGACGGACAGCGGAGGCTTAGTAATAGGGTTCCGTTTGCACCCTTTGGGTACGGAACCCTAAAAACGATGCAGGGACTTGCCTCCCACGCTCTGGCGTGTCATCAGTTTTGATCATGCTCGACTTTTATTTTCTTTCTGTGTTAGATTCATTTCATTACCAATGCAAGCTGTTCCGATTGTTCGGAATCCATCTTAAATTGTTGGTACCCTTTCCTTATCAGGTTAAGCCTGCCCGGGTTGGTATCATAACATTGGATGAAAATATGGCCCAAACGGCAAAATGAAAAATGTATCCATGCTCGTAAAGAGAAAGTCTCAGCATTGCATTTAATTCGGAATGCAGTGTGTTGGGCTATGTTACTATATATATATCAGTTATGGGTATTATAACTGAAAGCCTTTTACTCCACAAAGTCTTTCTCGTAAATTTTATAATCAAACCCAATTCCATTTTCAGACCACAAAAAAGAAATAGCTGGTTGATAAATAGGCCATTCCCGCATACATTAGGAATCATAATCCAACTGGAGGGTGGGAAAGTTTGGAGATAAATTAATTCCAAACAGCAACTTCATACCTTCCCATACATGCCGGCGTGCTTCCCCGCCAGAACGCGCACGAGGCTGCCCTTCTGTAGCTTGAGCTCCTCCTCCCCCTCCCCCCGCGCACCCTTCTGTCCCTTGTCCGCCTCCCCCGCCTTCACCAGCTTGTCCGCGCCCAGACCGAGCCCCTTCGGCCGGAGCGTCGGTTGTGCGTACTGGCTCCTGAGTAACGGTTGAACTGTTTTATCTCATGACGTCTCACACCATGCATATTAAGGGTGGTCTTAAGGGTTGACCTCACCGAACCTCTTCAACTTATATATTAATGAACTGATCGAGGAACTCAGCAGGACCCCGGTTGGATTCAAGTTAGGTAGCAGATATGTCAACAACTTGAGCTACGCAGATGACATGGTCTTGCTGAGTCCCTCGATCAAGAGGCTTAGACACCTCGTAGGTATTTGTGAGAAATATGCAGCGAAACATGGCCTGGTATATAATGTAAAGAAAACCGAAATGATGGTTTTCAAATCGGGATCGGGTCCGAGCCATGTCCCGTCCATATTTCTCAACAATACAGAGATCAAAAGGGTGGAAGAATTTAAGTACCTGGGTCATATTCTAACGTCCAGCCTGAAGGATGACCGTGACATTAAGAGACAGCGCCGATCTCTTTCGATGGTGGGCAATATGCTGGCCAGGAGATTTGGCAAATGTACGACTTATGCTAAGGTGACATTGTTTGAGGCATTTTGTCAGTCCCTCTATACGTGTCACTTATGGACGAACAGCACGAAAAAATCGTATAATGGCATAAGAATTCAATATAACAATGTATTTAGGCAAATAATGCGTTTGCCGCGATACTGTAGTGCGTCAACCATGTTTGCCGAGAGTCGGGTATCGGATTTTTGTGCCATTATGCGAAACAGAGTGTTTAGTTTTATGCAACGTCTGTACACGTGTGAGAATACAATAATAGAGGGACTGGTACAATGGTGTTACAACCCGATCTTCCGTGAATTCCGGGAACATATCATGTTAGGTACCCATTCACGGAGAAGAGGGAATACCGTTTATTTTTAATAATATTAATATTACCTGTAATTTTGCAGCATATGTTAAAATGGACCCTGTGTCTGATGATGACAAATAAATAAAATAAAAAAATAAAAAATATTTGTCTTAATTTGCCGCTTAATCGCCCATCATTTTTCTTCAATATCCAAAGAAGCTATCCTGCACCTCCGCCAAGCTAAACCCTTGCAAATGCTTCATCACAAACAAAGTTGTGCACTCTTGAACAAGCTGCCTTACCTGAAATTCGATAACCTTCGGTTACATTGTATATTTACCATCTGTAACCGAAAGGTAACCGGGATTTTTGTAGCTGGAGGTGCTGGAAACGAGCGCTAGTGATGTTATTTGTGCGATTCCAGCCAGTTGAGAATATAAAACAACATAAACAATTGTTGTGATATAGACGCATCAGCAAAAGCACTAATCTATCAAAAATAAAATACAATATTTCGTCATCAAAGACTGAAATTGTATAGTCATCGTGACTGAAATGCAGAATAGTAAAACATCGAAGATAAAAATAACTAAGACGGTGATGAGAGAAGATGCAAATGTCAAGGATAGAGATAAGATGTGGTACCATTCACACAGAACTAGGTGCCTAGCCAGGATCTTTCATATAAGTAAACAATCACGATGTGTAATCAAAACCCTGAGAGCTTGTTGTCTGACTCAGCCGCCTGGCGTATATGGGACAAAAGCTATTGGTAGAAAACACAGTTTCCTTGCAACCGGATTCGAGGGAAAAATCTCGTCCATAATAAAGAGATGAGTCCACAATGAAGGGAGAGTAATTGTATTGAGCAAGCTGTCTTATATAGTAATTTGATTTATTGTTCATGTGATTCTGTACAGAGACATTACCATTACATAGTCAAAAATGGAGACAGAGAAAACATGAACACACTCACTGTTTGCCCGGTGTCCAGCCCATGCCGCGCAGCATAGCCATCCCAAAGTCTCCGACGGGAATGGACTCATAGTCCTCCAGCGTAGACTGAGAAGTCGACCGGAAAGAAGGAAAAATATTATAAAATCCGGTTAATTCAACAAAGGTGGATTCAAATGTTAGCTACTGGACAGTAAATGTTTCTACTATGAATTGAAAAAAAGATAATTTTATTATTATTTGGGATTATGCGTTTTGTTGCTGGGAAATCATTCAAGGAGGCATGTTTAGTGGTGAGATCTCGTAACCTAATTATAATTACTAAAATCTCAAAATTAATGTATTTTACTGCATGGATTATAAATTTTGCCGTCCCATTTAAGTCTAAGGGCCGAGTGCACGAAAGCACAAAAAATCAAAATCAACGTCAACGTATGATTAAACACGTCACTTTGTATGGACAGTATGGAAGCACCTCCGTGCAGTTCACTATAAGTGACGTGTTTGAACATTGATTAATTTGGCCGTCGCTTCGTGCAATCGGGGCTAAGTGTCCGGAGCGCATGCTGAATACAGCCACAAATTATTGTATTGTATTTCATTTTGTCAAATTGGTAGACAAGCTACACTCAGACAGGTAATGTTTTATTATTTGAAGGCATACAAGCAAACATACATTCAGCTTACAATTTCTGGCATATACCATCGTCAAATTTACTAAATAATTCCCTGCAGAAATATTAGCTCTAAATACTAGCCTCAGTGAGAACCCTAACGCAAAGCGACTAGCGAGATTCCATCGACTTCTGACTTCACAGTCAGCTGTCAGATTTTCTTTATTGAACTTTCAATTCATTTAGTTTGCAGTTATTTTCGACAGTTAGGATTTGTGCATAAAATTGTAGGTGATATCAATACCCAAAGAAGGGTTTCTATATGTCTCTCAATGAAATGTTATTAGACTTAAAAGGTACGAGTCGCACTCGCACACGAAGGGTTACGTACCATCTACAATATTGAACACAAAAATCACGTTTTTTGTATGTATTTTTTATAATTTTTTTATTTTACCTATTTGTTGTTGTAACGGCAAAACAAATACATACTCTGTGAAAATTTCAGCTGCCTACCTATTATGGTTTCATGAGATACAGCTCTGTGACGGACGGACGGACAGCGGAGGCTTAGTAATAGGGTTCCGTTATCACCCTTTGGGTACAGAACCCTAAAAAGTTTGATAAAATATTTAATTCTTGTGACAATTTAATATTATAAATAAAGAAAATTTTTTAGGTTGCAGCAATTTTTACGTTAAAATGGCAGTAATGCGGGTTATGGAGTTGGACAGTGTGACAAGAGGGCTCTTAGCCTTAATAAAAACTTTTAAAGAAGTTAAAAGAATAAGCATACCTCCTTCTCTCCGAGGAGTGGCGGCAGCGCGGGCATAGGCACCGTCAGTGTCGCCGGCTCGGCGGTCCGCTCGCGACGCGCCTCCTGCAGCAGCTCGCGCGCCGCCTGCTGCTCCAGGGTCTCCTCGGGCTTGGGCGCCTCGGCGAAGCCGTCCCCGTTCTGTGCAGACATGCAATAGTTCAGTGCCAATGACTGGTAACCTTATGAGAACATATATGATGTTTCACTCGTTCACAGCAATTGGACTGGCGCGGTGGTGGCCGCTCACAACAAGAAGTGATCAAAAAGGTCTGTTCATGCGAGTTTGCTTGACAATACGAGTAGCTTTGAGCATAATAGAATTGATGACATTTTGATGAAACATGTATTTGTTACAGTTAAAGCACAATGATGGTTAAAGTCCAAAATCTTTTTTCCTTTAAGGTGGCCCATCCCGCTCATCTCCCCATACAAAAGGGGAAAGAAGATCACGCCCATATTTCTTGTCAGAGATCCAAAATTTTGATCAAAATAGCTTTATTTGATCGAACTAGATGTCTGATGACCATTGGCATTGTAAAATTGTGTTTGCTTTCTAAGTTATAAGGTCCGAAAGTTCGAATTTTTCGCGCGTTTTATACAATAACTTAGGAGGTGGATTACGCAATGATAAAGTAAGAACATCGTAAAAATATTAGTCATCAGACATAGCTTATTTAATCAAGATTTATGATCTATTTGGTTTTTGTTAGATTTTTTACTACAGCGGTAGTGGTTTACTTTCAGCTACAAGTCGTTTTGAAATTAAAATTTTCGTAAATCTTACCAAATCATACACTATGCACATTGTCTTTTTTGTGGACATGTTGCATCTTCCTTATCACGGAGCCTGTCTTATTCTTTGAAACACAGAAGGTCCCAGAGCGCAACAGCACGGTTTTGTACAGTGCCCGCGAATGAGTTAGGCCCGCCGGGTTGGGCCACCTTAAGGTAAAAAACTTTTTTTAGATATACCTGTGTCGAGTGCACTAATTTCGAATTTAAGGTAAGAAAAAAAATAACCTTAAACTATATTTTATTTTAATTTTTTCCATACAAAAAATAACAAGAAACATTTTAAAGTTCTAATTTGCATTAATTCTGAATTAGTGCACTCATCATGGGTACACGCGCAGAAATTCAATAAACTTCAAGGAAATAATAATTTCGGAGTTTAACCAACATCGGGCTTTAACCATAATATATACACTACCCTGAGACTGCCACACTACCACCCAGTACATATGTATGGGGTATGATAACCTGTTATGTTGGGCAAATAAATGTACGTGTTGTGGACCCTGAGGGCCAGAGTTGCAGATCACAAAAATATTTCTACATTTAGATATAGGTATGATATTCTACGCCAATGAAAAATAGTAAATAAAACAATGCTGGTTTTCTTGATAAGTTAGTGTGGTTGGCAGCACGCAATGCAACTGCAACAACACACACTCAACGCGTTCACATAAATCGTAGAGTAAATACTAATCAGAGAAAAAAAACATATAATTGGCCTAACCGTATTAGTTCATAAGAAATATTGTCTATATTTTTGTAATTGGCTGTTTGTTTTCTTTCTTAAATAAATAAGTAGCATTCGAAGGTAGGGTTTCTTTTCTTTCTATAAATGCTTTGCACGTGGAAGGAAAACAAATCACAGAAACAAATTGATGAACATGTAGAGCATCCCAACATTAGCCAAAGAGAAAAAAAAATATAACCTGTTGTAGAAGAATGGCAAAATTTGTGCCGGCATGTTGAAAAGGGTGAGGAAAAGTTCATGTGCAAAGAAATGAACTAGATTTTTTTTTCTGAAAGAATAATCTCTGTAAGCGATGAAAGTAGTAGTAGTTCGAAATGAGAAAAGGGTGATAAGAAATAGTAAATGTTTAGAATATAAGGTTGTAGAAATATCCTTTCAAATGTCTCTTATAAAATTAAAGGAATGCAATAAAAGTTCATGTAATCATTATTTTTTTTCTGTGCACCTGTTTCTGTGTTCTTAAACTAATCGAACTGACTGATATGCGAAAACTGTATCTTTCAACACTTCAAAAAAATAAATAATCTTAACATAAACACTAACCAATGGGTTCGGGAGTGATTACCATTAGCTGTCAAAATCATAGATCTATTTGATGTAGTTAATCGCAGTGTAATAACTAGTGTAGTCTTTTACAAATAAAATACTATTTGTCATGGACTCTTGCATATGACGTGGATTGTTGATTCTCATCAATTCATATTAATTTAGCGTTTTTACCTGTGATTCTAAGTAATTTTGTAAACTTAGACTAAGTGGATGTTGCAAAAAAAACCAGCAGTTCTTCTGCCAGTTCTTCTTTGCTGCGATTGCCGAACTGACTAATGATAAAATATGAAAAATCCGAGTGCAGTGTACTGCCTACGGATGATGAATAAACAACAATGCAAATTTTTACTGATTAGGCATATAATCATACATTGAAGCTGATGTATTTTCCTTCACTTGACCCTTGGTGAAGATTGACTACTAAAGTTAAAATAAATTAAATTAAATGAAATATTTATGAATTACTACTTTAGTACGAATACCACACATACAAAGTGTTCAATGACCCACCTTATCTTGAGACTCTGGTTCATCGCGCAAGGCACTTTCGACTTCGGCAGCGATCTGCTCCAGACGTTCAGCCGTCGCCAGCGTGTTGGGCTTTAGTGGGATCACCAGTGGCTTCACTTCTTCCACCACGTCACCGCTGCAGGTAAATTACATTCATAAAATCGCATACACTTCAGAGCCTGTAGTCCCAGTTGTCACCTAAATTGGCGTTTATGGCAAACCGATTGACTGGCGTTTTCAATTGTATGGAGCGTGGGCGAATTGTGGGCGTTAATCGCACTAACATTTGCGAGTTTGAGTTTGATTTGACAGCTTACTCAACATTGCCGTAAATACGTCGACGTTGCCGCGTTTTCATACAAAACTGAAGTCCGAGTTTGACTTTGACAGCTTGAAGAAGTAAAACGACAGAATATCTAGCAAAAACTTGTACGGAGTTTGACGTTTTAACGGAAAACGCCAGTCGATCGGTTTGCCGTAAACGCCAATTTAGGTGAGAACTCAGACTGATCACTCAGAGCAAGGACTGAAAGGGACTTAGTTTTATTAATATGAAATTACGAGACCCCAATGATCAAAGTGTTACCATGAAGAACTTGAGACTTTAGCTCTACCTAGGCCACTTCAGGCTCTTCAGTACACTTAGCACATTCTCAAAGTGTTTTGACTATCTTAGGAATATGTCATGTAGATTATTTCAGCCTAATTTCTTCTTGTTAAAGAAGGTAATTTTGCCACAGATTGCCCGGCTAATATTGGCCAAATGATAGAGGATGGGTAACATTAAAAAAATCATAATATTAAATGCTCATGAATGCGGCGGGTAGGCTGTCCAAGACGGACGCGTTTCAATCAACAAGCTCGGTGAATAAGAGGAAAGTGTGACTATAAATGAGCTCGGAAATAAATAAATTATCAGGCAAAAATTATTCATTCATAGTAAAAACATTTATCATTCCCGCGCTGTTCAAGTGTGTTGACAAGCATTGACCTCAGCTGCCTTTCTACTTTGAATTTAAGATAATTAACAACCAAATTATGATCTAAAGATATAAACATTAATGAACATCCACATAAGTATGAATTTATGTTTAGCATGGGTACCCTCTCCAACATGTTTGTCCCGCTCATTACCGTTACTGTTTGTCAGTACCTAGAGTGGTTTTATGAAGTGCAGAACAAAACCTCGTGCATATTTCGGCACTTTTTCAGTGAGATTATGCGATCGTAATGCATAGTATGGGTTGTCAATAAATTTAAACTAGGGAAACATTTTATTTTTTATATGACGGAACAAAATTTTTATGGCTTAGGCATAATTCACACAATACGGCAGCCCAGAAATTAATGTTTAGAATGTTGACTGGGTATGATTTTTTTATTGCTTCTGTCTTGAAAACGCTTCCTTTTCAATGCGGCAATTGAATCATAAATAGAGCCCTTTCGTAAACAATCCATATTTTTTTTTAATATACACCAAGTATACAATAGGTTACGTGGTGTCACCAATTATATTTACTTGCAGTTCGAAGGGGATTGCCTGTTACATTGATGATAATTTGGAGGGGGGAACGGCAGAACGTCTAAAATGCAGATCGTATATCATATTTTAACAACATTTTTAAACCATGCACAACATATAAACGGCAGATCATATAATTTTGTACGTAGTGCATGAAGAAGTTTACTAAATAAAATTACTTATTTCTCCATGCATAACGTATAATAGTCACAAGGTATAAAATTATGATCTTTATTTAACAAAAAAAGAAAACCATGCATATCATATAATCCAAAAACTTTTCATACAATAAGCTCCCTTATGAATATACATTTAAAGCGTATACTCGCACGCGACGTTTCGAGCGTCTCAATTAGCGTAAGGTGGCCCTTCGAAATTGTAGCAAATTGTTACTCTTTAACAAATATCGATTCGTAGCAATTTCAGCCTTAAATGTATCGATATTAGGGCGCTTTATGCAGTGCTTCTTGGCATATTATACGTCAGAAGCCCGATTCTGCTATTTGTCCAATTTCAAACCATTCCGTATTAGTTATGTTTCCGTCAAACATAACACGCTAAGTTTCGAGTGCGGTTTCCAAAAATCGGTATTCAGCTAATTCACACACGCGTTTTGTTATTGTCTATGGAGTGGTTTGTCTTGCGCGCCGCCTACAGGGTAAAATAACCTGTCACGATTTTGACAGTTATTTTCTCACTCAAATATGACATACGAAAAGAAAGAGACAGCGATATGCCAACGTAATGTAGAAAAGTGATATTCGAAGTTCGGCGATGCGATGCTCCAAATTTGACAAATACAATTCTCAAAACCGCAAGTTTTCGGCAAAACACACGGCCCTTGAGAACATGGAGCGCGCGTTATGAGTTTGCGAACGAAACACAAACACTGCGCTAGTAGAATACCATCTCGCGCGAAACATGCGGTTTTGAGAAAACACAAACATAACGCGCACAGTTATCATTTAGCAGAATAAGGCTTCTGCATGGTTTTCTTTTTTTGTGAATTCTCGTTAGGAATATTATACGTTGTGACTATTATACGTTCTGCATGACGCAAAGAGTTGATTCTATTTTTTTAATTTTTCTTCATGCACAACATATAAAATTATACGTTGTGAATATTATACGATATGCATCGTTTTGATTTTTTGGAAAAAAATACTTTTATACGTTGTGAATTTTATACGTAGTGAATACGACTCATTTGCAGCATCGTAGTGCAGCAGGTAACAGGGTAAAAAATGCAACACTCACCCGACAACCTTTATGGACTTCCCCTCAACGCATTCTATGTACTCGCGGCGCTCATCTTCGGCGTGGGGCTGCACGGGCGCCGCGAGCCGCGTGTCGGCTGCGCGTCGTGTCTTCGTGAACCCGAACGAGATCTTCTTTCCTTCCATAGTGTAACGATGTCGAGGTGGAAATGGACAGTTCACTGCCACGATCTCGCAGAAGCATTGAAATAGATAATGGGGGGCTCCGTTCCACCCATGAGGACGCTGTTAGGCTTTGTTCAGAAATGTAAAGCTGGCTCACTTATAAAGCAGGGGACCACTGCTGATGATGGTTGAGGGGGACCACTTTCCAAAGAGTATGTAAACGCTTCGGTTTCCACTTTCGTTGGTTGGTTTGGCCACAGAATAATAAGAAGTTTGGCTTTGGTTTATTAAATATATGTTCTGTGGGTTGGTCATAGAGAAGTTTATTTGAACTAGGTCGCGGTCCGATTTGAACCATCGTTACCAAAAGCATGCTCAAAACTGGTCCGATTCCCGCTTACAGCCCTCAAAATGGCGTCCCGTTAACGGTATGAAGTTAGCGCTGTGTCACGCAATGCCGTACACAGTGCTCACGTTATGTGTGTGCAACTGTCAATGTCACTTTTTGACGTTTCTAAAGAGTAGTCTATCGTATTTCCACCGTGTTTTTTTAACAAACCTTTAAATGCACCTTAGTTGAACATTCAAGTTCAAATTTGAAGTGAACTACTACAATTAACGTCATTTGTACCATATTTTTTGTTTTATTTCCATAAGGGCGTACACAAACGGTCCGAATCGTTTGTAATGCTGACTGCTTTGAGCATACAATCTGATTCGGGACGCTTGTATACGCTTTTGGCAGTGTATTCGTTTATAGTTAAAATCGGAACGTGCCATAAAAACGGTCTAATCGATAAACATAAATTCATACGATAATTTCCAGATGAAAGAAAAGATGAACAGTTAAAATACACTGACTTTTGGAAACAATCATATGGCGAACTAATACATTCAAACATGTCTATTATTTATTGTGTAAACAAAACCTTAACAAAATTTAATCAGAGGTTCTATTTAAACACCATTCATTTTAATGTTTGACCGGAAGTGTTTGGTTGACGTAACGTATGAACTCGACGCCTAGCGTGGAGTAGCCTTCATTTTTATTTTAGAAACTCAAACTATGTATGATATGACCAAGTGAATTGAAACTTACCAGTTAGCATGGTAAAAATGCAACGAAAGTAATATTTAATCACTCACTTGCCAGTTCACCCGGCCAGTAAATTTACCATGGTAATAGCACCAATGAATCAAAACTCAAAATATGTAATAAATCGCGCGGCGATTGAGTCGTAAGGCTTTTGACCAAAGTGGCGTATAGGAGATTGGCTATAGAGAAGTGGATTACGACATTTGATTTTTTTTGTTTGTTTATCCAATGGACAGGCAAAAACTTTCGCTATACAACCTTCTCTTTATTGTATCTTATGGATTGTAGTCAATTCTGGGGTGTCATATAGTTAAATATTTTCTATTGTCTCCGACATTTGACAAGACAGCAGCCACAGAACATACTCTTACATTTATTAGCGAATTTGCAGCAACCATTGTTGTACATAGATAAATCTTTTTTTGATGTGTCTGTCACATGTGTTTTTGTATTCTACTGTATGTTTGATTGTTCTATAATAATAATTAAAAAAAAGAATGCTTTCCCTAATTTTTCTATGGTGACAGCATTCTGTGACATTTATTGCAGCAATATTTCTTCCCGTTCCACATTTTATAACATATGACGTCTGCTTTTCTACTGGTATTATGGGACTAAGCTAAAAATTGTAATTTACTCGAATCCCAATCTAACTCTTGATACCCGTGCTTGACACAGTTACCTATTTCGCCTGGCAAACAAGAGCGATGTCGCAAAGTTGATGGATCACTGATTGATTCATCATTGTTGCCGTTGGTGTTTAAGTGATATTTTAGGTATAGTGTAGGGCATGTTGTTGTTAAAATTGCATGGTTAAAAGTAACTGGGATAAAGGAGAATCTTCTGTTCGAGAGAGACATGTAAGCCCCTTTTTTATTTACTCTAGCAGGGCTCGCTCACCAGAATACTGTTTGATATATTTCCATTAATATTAATATTGTAATGTATATTTTTTCACAAAACCTTGCAGCACGTGCATGCAAGGTAAAGTATTGTATACTCATGTTATTTATATTTTATGCATTATTTTTACAGAAAGTTCCTGCTATGTATTCGCCCCGTCAGAAGATCCTTTGGTTCGCCCTTAGCACACGAGTGGTTGTCATCTCACTACAGGCTGTCTCCAACCTGCTCATTCCCGACCACAACGCCAATGTCTTCCTGAGCCCTGAAGATCCCAGTCTCTACAATTCATATGGAGACAGAGTTATCAATGTGCTCCTGTCGGGCTTCAAGAGATGGGATGCACAATACTTCATGCATATAGCTCAATATGGCTACACTTACGAGAATTGCTTGGCTTTCTTCCCTCTCTATCCTCTATGTGTGAGGTATTTTGCATTTGCACTCAATCCTCTCTTTGGCAGCATCCTCAACATGCACAGCTTGATGCTAATATCGGCCGTTCTGATCAACCTCCTTAGCTTTCTGAAATCAGCGGATATTCTGCACGCGCTAAGTGTTCGGGTACTAAGGAGCGAGAGCAAAGCGTATAAAGCCGCCGTCTTGTACTGCGTAAACCCGGCGAGCATATTCTTCTCTGCGCCATATTCGGAGAGCATGTTCGCATGGATGTCTTTTTATACAATGTTCAAGTGCACCGAAATGGAAACCTTGAGATTTACGAACATCGACATACTGAGCAGTGTCCCGGCAGGATTCTCCATGATCGCTAGATCCAATGGTGCTGTCAATCTTGGCTTTATATTTTATACAAGTTTCAAAAACACAATAGAAAAGACCATTCCAGAAATAGTATATAAGTACCGAACTATAAAACATCCCTTGCTGATACCATTCCTAGTGTTACCACTTTTTGCATCCTTCATGGCCTTGCTTCTAAGTGTCACGGTATCGCTCATACCGTTCTTCCTCGTCCAGGCTTACAACTACCTAAAGTTTTGCCAGCCACACGAGCACAACTTACCCAAGTTCCTACGGATGAAAGATGCAGTTGTGCCAGGTCGAGGGGATAGTCCATGGTGCAATGAAACCTTGCCTTTGTCCTACTCCTACATCCAAAATCACTACTGGGAAGTTGGATTTCTCAATTACTATAAACTGAAGCAGATTCCTAACTTTATATTAGCTGCACCGCTCATATTCATAGTGTTGTATCACTGTGCCTCTTACATTCGGCACAATCTGAAATTATGTTTGCGGCTCGGTGTCAAGAGTAACATTCTGAGTGGTGGCTACGCCAGTCGGATGCCGTACCGTCCGCGCCCCGTGCACAAAGGTTTTGGGGGCAACGAGCCGGCACTATTTGTCTACGTGGTCCACGCTTTATTCTTGACGGTATTCTGCACTCTGTTCGTGCACATTCAAGTGACAACCCGGATGGTGGCGTCAGCGAGTCCTCTACTGTACTGGATAAGCGCGAGCCGCATGAACGTAAGTCCGTCGCCGACTGCTGATCAGAACAGTATCAACGAGCACTTCCGGCGTATCGGAGCCGGCAAGCGTATCCCATCGCACCATCTCTCCATCGCCAACCTGGAAGGCGTTGACAACATGTACAGCAAATGGAGAACATTCATCATATCCCGCCACATGCCCGATGGGCACTCCCGCTTCCTACAGTACTATTTCATAGGCTACACTTTAATTGGAACTGTATGCTTCAGTAATTTCTACCCGTGGACCTGAATTATGTATTTACATTTTCGACTTTCATATCTGACGTACATATCACGTTTTCAGATGCATTGTTACAGTGAAATTTTGAGACCAATTTATTGACTAATGTTAGTTCCATAAGTATCTAGCGCCAGAGAAGAAATTAGCTTAGCTTTATTGCATTATTTTGTAAATTCGCACAATCAATTTAGATCTAGGAAACAGTGTCATCGGCTGTACCTCGCTTCCATTTCAGAAGTAAACATCTTTCAAAGATATTTTATCGTTTTACAAAACTTTAGGAATTTCTAGTGTTTTTATACAAAAGTCTATTCTTAAGTAATAGATGCAATAAAATTATAAATTTTCATAACTTTCGAGGCCTTACTCTGTGCCGACCATAGCTAGTAATATTATCTTGTTCGTTCCATAGAACTTACGCTTATCATAGATAGTTAGGCAAAAATTATAGTTACAAGCGATGGGTCCTTAGAATGTAGATGTCGCTGTTAGTCGATTACCTACATGAGAAAATTATTACCATTTTTGTTAGAGAAACAAACATTTTAAACAATAATTCAAACTTTCACTCTATCGCCTGTTTTTATCTTGCGCTAAAACCTAAAGTTAAATGTTTTATCAACTTTTTAAGACATATTCAACCAAAACTAACGTGATAATTCAGCATTTATTAATTTTAAGTTTTACAATGGATCTTTTTAGATGTACATAATTGCTTTTATATTTAATACGAGGTTAAGTTCTTGATATGTTATAATTGTCGATCTCATGTTTAGTATTACAAGTTTTAAGCTCACATATATGTTTGTTCATTCTGCTCAAGGATAAGTTCTAGACTTTATTGTGACTGGTCAGTCAAAAAAGCTTTACAAATACAACCTTGTAGATTCAATTAGTGAGTGACAGACTGAAATATAATTTGAAATGTGAGACCGAAGGTGGTATGTCATCGAAGGCTTAGATCAGGACATACAAAATAACGAATTCAATAATGTCAATTTTGTGTAGATTGTACCCTGAGGAAATAAAAACAAGACAATTACAATTTCAATAAAAAAATTATGCGTGTTTACCTCAAGGAGATTCATACTGTCTAAATATGCGCGCTCTTTGCACTATGGTTTATTTTCACATATTTTTCTCGGCCGAATCAGAGTCTACTGGGTAAGATTGTATATAGGTCTACATATAACACAGGTTTAGGGTGGTAAGGTGGATAGGCTGAAGAGCATGGTAACAAACGTATTTGGGTATGTAAAAGCCGGTAATGTCTGTCTTATATTCGTACAGTAGGACTCTTGCGTCATACTAACAAGGCGTAAGCTCGATCTATACCTGTTGTACTTACGGCCATCTGTCTGTTTTATATTCGTGCAGTAGGACCCTTGTGTACAAGGTGTAAACTACTACGATCTATACTGCTGTACTTACGACGTTTGGCTTCAAACCGACTTCACAAAAGGAGGAGGTTCTATATTCGGCTGTATGTTTTACTATAATTTTGTCACAACAAAAGATGTGGCTTGTTGTGGGCAGCATGGTTTGGTGTGCACTGATTGGACTAGGCAACCTACCTCTCCAATGATGACCTGTTTATTTGTATGTATGCATGGACATGTGTGTAAGAAAACGTTAGGGCGTGTTAAATGGTCAAAAGAAAACCGGCATGAATCGTCTAGGCCACTAGTATCCGGGTATTGTAGTAATGTGTAGCGGCAGGACTCAATTCTCTCCCCAACATTTCAATTACTTGAACATGACACTTTGTATAGGCTGATCTATGCCCTTAAGGTGGGCCTTCCCGCTCAACTCCCCATACATATGCAAGTGCATATTTCTTGACAGAGATTCAAAATTATACTCAAAATAGCATGACATGATCGAACTAGATGTCTGATGACTATTGGCATTGTAAATAGTGTTTGGTTTCTAAGTTATAAGGTCCAGAAGTTCGCTTTTTTCGCGCGTTTTATACAATAACTTTGGAGGTGGATTACTCAACGATTAAATAAAAACATCTTAAAAAAAATTGTTATCAAACATAGCTTGTTTCACGAAGATTTATAATCAATTTAGTTTTTGTTCAAATTTTGACTACACTGGTGGTGATTTGCTATAAGTCGTTTTGTAATTAAAATGTTCGTTTATCTTACCAAATCAAACACTATGCGCATTGTCTGTTTTGTGTACATGTTGCATCCTCCTCATCACGGAGCCTAACTTTTTATTTGAAACAGAGAAGGTCCCAAAGTGCAATTATACGGTTTTGTACCGTGCCCTCGAATGAGTTAGTGCCGCCGGGAAGGGCCACCTTAAATATACAAAACTAACCTATGTTCCACTACACTGTGTATGTGTAACTTGTACTTCGGAGCTGTATTCGGAAGGATTTGTCATTAATTGTATTTTGATGTGTTGTTATTTAGCCAAAGATTTTTTATGGTTGTGAATTACCTTAACAATTATTGTTTTCATTAAAAGACTTGCACACAATATGCCTTTTATTTAATAATTATTGCAGGAGGAATCAAAGCTACTATTAAGCCATACTTAGATTAAAATCAATGGGGAGGAAAATGGCTTATTTATCAAGACAAGTCCGTCTAAGGGAGCTCACCTGAAAGATCTGCCAAAGCCATGGAGGTGAGGATTTCCTCACCTCCATGGTCAAAGCTATCAGATACCATACAAAATCAAATAGAATAGATTTGAACATTTTATTTACTCAATCTATGTAAATTTCTCCATGTTATTCCGAAAATAAATTATTGAGTTCAACATTAAAAAAAACTCAGAAATTTAACACTTTGTTTAGTGTATAAGGTTATAATAATAATCATTATTATGTTAATCAAAAGAAGTCTTGAGAAAGAAAATATCGCAAAAACATAACCTATAATATTTAGTTTCATACTTTGTGCAGGTCAATGCCATTTAAATTTTCTTTTCTTTTAAGCTTTTCTTTTCCTCTACATCCAAATGGATATGGACCGTCGGAGCGGTGGGGCTGAGAAATTAGTTTGAGCAACGGTTCATTATCGAAAGCTTATGTCAGCTCTGATTCTCTACCGCAGGTGCTCCGGATATAGATAGGATGGGGAGGAGTAAGGGATGCATGTTTCACAGAGCAACGTCCACGGTAGAACAGACTGAGCGACCCCACAAATCGTCTGTGCGCTGAATTGAGTCCAAGGAAGACAACAGGTACTGGGGACTACCTTCCCATATGTGACTACAGTATTCTATACAAACCTAATCTGTGATTTGTTTCGAAGTAGTAGTTGTACCGTTGAAAATAACCTTCTGTAACTTCCCCATTGTTGGACTGTGCGGGATTTGGCACTTCAAAAATATAAGTGGTCCCACTGCATTTCTTGCCGTGCATGTCGTAAGAAGGCGACCATGGTATTTGTCATGCGGGATTCGGATTCCATGATAATTGGTAGGATCGATTCCGCCCAGGTTGGTACCATTAATTTAATGAACATTCGTCAAAGCGACAATGAAAATTGGCCATGTTTTGCATTCAGTTCAATGTAGCCGAGCAATATATGGAAGGTCCTGGCTCCTGGTTCCCATGCGGTGTTTCAGTTAGGCTAATATCGTGTAGGTGTGGTATTGGCCATCCAATTCCAGTTACATAAATAAAATGCTGTTTTCAACATTAGTTCAGCGATATCAATGGCTTTTTTTTTAAATTATCAACAGTGAAGTAACTCAGAACTAAATGCTCCAATAAGACAATAATACATGAAAATTTATACATTTATTACAATGTAAAAAAGTTATATTACAGTCGTTTTGGATTACATAAAGCTTTCAATTTTATATGCCTCTCCGAGAACTAAAGAAATAATTTAGCTGGCGATCTAAGATAACATTAATATTACAAACATCATTAAGGGTGCCGTTTCTGGCCCCCGATAACAGAATATTTGTCTTAAGAGTCTCCAGTGATTGACTAATGTCGACATTAAAATATTCCATTTAAATTATTAATGCATACAATAAGGCAATCACTACATTTAATCTTTGTATAAATTTCACAATACACAATGTTGCCTTGAGCACAGAAAAATAATTATTTATTTTTTAAATCACTACAGATTTAAGGCCGAGTGCAAGAAAGGACAAAAAATCAAAATCAATGTCAAAGTATGATTAAACATGTCACTTTGTGTGGAGAGTATGGAAAGAACTCTCTGCAGTTCAATAAGAGTGACGTGTTTGATTGATTAACTCAACCGTCTCTTTGTGCAATCGGAACACTTACAGGAATACGTTTGGGATAACGTCAAACTTACGGTTTCCCGGTGCTCGATACAGAGTTTGGCGGACATGCTTTGCCTCCCGAGGCATCGTCAGTTGGTTGTTTGGAGTTACAGCTGACAACCCGGCTTGTGTAACAGAACCTGCTATGGTACTGTAAGTATGGGATCGTGCACCAGAAAAATAATATGTACAGCAATGGTGTAACCTAACCTACCTAACCTTACCTAAGAATATATTGTCTTACAATAATATGAAAACATGTACCAACACTGCCATTGGATTGAAATACACATTTCTTTGCTACAAAATTATTACAGCAAGAGATTCGATAAATAGTTTCACTGCGAAACGTACAATGGTACTTTGCAATGTAAATTCATCAAATCGGCAATGAAAATTGGCCGTGTTTTCCATCCAGTTCAATGTAGCCACGCAATTTAAGGAAGCTCCTGGCATGGCACCTAGTTCCAGGGTTCAGGTTTTCGACCAGACTTTTGGGTTTTGGAATGAATAGTTGCGATCAGATCGCTAACCTACAACCTGTTGCAATTTGTCTGGTCAGATTTGATTGAGGAAACCGACAAAACATTTATGCAGGACCAAGGTGCCTTAGCAGGAAGATTCCCATATTTGGGCATGACTTTTTCGCAATATATGGAAAACATGAATAATCTCATTGCCAATTAGTTTTAAAAAAAAAAAAAAAAAAGATAGGTCACCATAGTGTTTGGTTTTCCCATAATATAGGTAATCCTTAAATTGAAATTCCATTGTCCGATTGGTTTAAAATTTGCTAACCATTGCAATTGATATAGAAATATACACATAGAATACTATGTATCCATCAATCGTGGAAACTCGCTTGTATGGGGGCGTCATGATCACTTGTACGTACAATGGCGACAGCACCGGCGAGTGTTCGCTTACTAACTCGCGTACTACAGATTTTCTCGAGTTTCAACGACACGTAACAAAACATTAGAACTTTTAGTGCGCTATTTAGTGGATCAAACATTCGATGTTGCGTCTCCCAAATTCGTAAGGAATTGCTGGTCCGACTCAAACCTGACCCATCGTTTTTACAGGATAATTCAATTTATTAATGGTTCGAGATGTTCACAAATATATTTTATCACTATTTGTCTCCTCAGCTCTTAAAGATTGAAATACGGAAGACAAGAGCTTGTAGACTGAAACGCGAAAGACGAACGTGTGCTAGAAATAGTTTGGCTTCCGACTGTCAAATTTGTCATTCGGTCCATACATTTTATGTCAAAACTGACAGTCGAAAGACATACTTTTGAGCGGCTCTAGCGTGCCAGAGGTCTGGGTTCAATTGCAACTGCACCACTGTCTTTCTTTTTCCGAGTTTGATAAGTGCATTTCGTCACGAATGCAAGCTGCTCCATGGTTCGGAATCCATGTAAAACTGTAGGTCCGCTTCCCCTACTAGGTGGTAGGGATTAAGCCCGCCCGGGTTGGTACCATCGCGTTCGATAAAAAGATGGTCGAAGCGGTAATGAAAAATTGTCCGTGTTTTCCATCCAGTTCAATGTAGCTGTGCTCATAAAGGGAAGGTCCTGGCATGGCACCTATTTCCTTCGGGAATGTGTATTGGGCTAATATCATAACGGTAGTTGTGTGGTATTAGCCATCCATGTCAGGTCGCATAAAAAAAACTTTGAACGTGACGAGTAATGCCTATGAATCTCAGCATTAGTCCCGGTCGCTCGTCGAGTCTACGCCGACGTGGAGGTGGGCTCCATGGGCGGCTCGTCGACGGTCGAGTCGGCCGGCTCGGTGGCGACGGGCTCGGGGCGCGGCGCGGAGGCGCGCGGGGCGGGCGGCGGCGGAGGCGGCGGCGGCGCGGGGGAGCCCGCGTCGCCGTCGAGCCGGCACTACGCGGCCGCCAGCGCCGCCTGGAGGCGGCCGCGTGCGCGCCGCACGCGCTCCTCCTGTTGAGTCGCCCACATAGATAAAAAAGAAGTTCACACATGTTACAAGCGCAAGCGGCTCTTAGCCTAGTGGCGCAGGGACTGGGCTAACGTACCAGAGGTCTGGGTTCAATTCCGACATGCACCACTTTCTTTCTCTTTCCAAGTTCGATAAGTGCATTTCGTCACGAATGCGAGCTGCTCCATGGTTCGGAATTCGTAAAACTGTAGGTCCTCTTCCCCTACTAGGGGTTTAAGCCCGCCCGGTTTAGTACCATCACATTGGATGAAAAGTCGGTCGAAGCGGCAATGAAAAATTGTCCATGTTTTCCATCCAGTTCAAGGTAGCCGTGTACATATGTTCTTACATCTTACGCCAGTTCTTCCCCTGATCGGTATCACGATACAGCCCAATCCCTACCAAACCCTAATGTAGACAGTGAATGCAATTTATTCCTTGTCAACATTCCCAAAATAAGAATCAACTGATTCTCTAGATCCTTTATTTATAGGGTCGGTTAACTATGGAATGCACTCCCTGCCGAGGTATTTCCCCCAAAGTACAACCTGGGGCCGTTCAAACATGGCTTAAAAAAGCCTGGCCGGCTGGCATTGTTTCGCAGCCCCAGTGAGAGTTTAAAGGCCCACGGGTGTCAGACATCTATTAGGTGAGGACCTGGCGTACCTCTCCACACATGTGGCGATTATAATGGACTTAAATGACTAAAAAAAAAGGTTCTCGTCGAATACGCTGTAAGTTCATTTGGCGACTTTGCACTCGTGATTTTCTAAAATCTTTAATTCTATTTCTATTTCTAAAGTAAAACAAGCCTTCATAAAGTCGAATTATTTTATTTAAAAATTCATGCTCCATTTATACGGTTTAATCTATAGCGGTATGTACCGTAGTGTACAACCCATGTATAAAAAAAATAATGTATAAAATGGCTAGTATCATGATAGTAGGTGTGGTTCATTATGTCCCTGTTTGATCACCTACATATATCCCGATCACACATAACATCCTGTGACGAACAGACACAAGCCTGTCACCAAAGCCAATTAGTATCAAGTATCTGGGAGGCGAACCTGCCGACGCACGTCTTCGGCGCCTACACTCACGGCCGCGATGAGAGGCTGCTCCGGGTTGAGCAGCACGCCCGGGTTCTGCTGGATCGTCACCCGGCAGCCCGTCTGACCTGCGCACATCAATCATTGCGTGAGTAAAAAACATGAGTCCGACCGGCGCACATCAATCATTGCGCGAGTAAAATGACATGAACACTATCACGTCCGCCATTCTGCTCCCAAGCATCGATATTCTGTTTTAGGGTACACAGTGAGTGCTATCGAGATATGAGTATTGTCAATTTAGGGCTCACAAAAAAAGTGCAGGATCAATTCATAAGTTTGAACTATTCGCTTGAGTTATTACTGTTTCTGTGCATATTGGGCGTGTACTTTGAGGCCAAAACACCGAATGAGAAATCACCTCGAAGGAGCACTCTTCTCATCTCATTCGAGGTGTAACTTGAATGTTCCAGAGCTGTTCTATTTTTATCAGGTCGAGGAGATTTTTATATGAGAGAAGCATTGTAGAATCAGAGTGCCATGCAAACAGGTACCAGAGTGGCGCCATCTGTAAACCAAGGTTGGTCTGCAGCCAAATGCCTATCACGCTTCGGTATTTGGAGTTGTTCTATGCTGTCATAAATAGCGCGCTTGTATAATATTAATTTTGAAACTTAGTGTTTGCCGGTGCGATGTGAAGAACTAAGCCAGTTTGTATTGCAAGCATTGGAAGGATCATTCGGAATATAGATTGGTAGAGAAAATAGTTCTGTGCAAGTCTTAGCCAAAGCTGGCTATCTGAACAGTTTTGTTGCAAAACCACCTGTCAATTTCCAGCCTGTGAACCTTCACTACTTGCAAGAGGCCTGGATATGATTGGTCTGCTGATGCCCCTTAACTTGCCATGCAACATTGCTACATTCGGTCCTATGCTGGCCGGCGCCATCTACGAGTAGGTATTCATAACCTCAATGACAGTTTCTCACATTGTGCTGTAACCTTTGCCCTTGGCCGATGTATTTGGTACTAATACTTAACTCATACAATCTTATTTATTATAACAGTACCAAATGCGCTAACGTTTTTGCCGTCAGCGGTACATCAGGAGAGCACTGAATTCAAAACACCGGCCATCGGTCTTCGTTTACGGTCACTACCAATGGTATGGACCAAATGTCGGTCGAGTACTGAAACAGGGCAGGAGACACGATCTGAGCAGTGAATGTTTTAGGACAGGAAGAGAAAAGCCTAAAGCTTTGCAGCTACATGTGTTGCTGGAATTCATGATAAAAACGTATTTAGATTCAAAATAGACACGGACAGTTGGGTAATAGACTAAAAGTGAATAACTGAAAGAATATACAAGGTTTACTTTCGGATTTACATACTAAGAGAACTGAGAAGGAGAAAATTAATGGATTGAATATGCCCTGTATCATCTCTGCCTAACCCTTTTGAAGAAGCAACTCATCGTGGACACAGACCTGTGATGGGTTGCGAGGAGACATGCAGCGCTGTGGCCAGTGACTGAATGGTCGTGGAGTCACTAATGTAAGGCCCCAGGGGTTTGATGGTTTTTGGCAGAGTGGTCGCAGCCAGCACTCCAAATGAGTCACATGCTGTTAGTCCCTGGAAACACAGATAACGAAATGCTGTGGAAAGGCAGAATCAGTTTATTACCAGACTACGGCAAATTAAAAAGGAGGGGGTTATGATTATGATTTTTGGTATATATGTATGCATGTATGTGGGTATGTATTTGAATTGCTCCAAATACGATCCACTATACAGGCAGTATGCACCAAATTTCGATTAAAATGAATTGAATGAAAGTGTGATTGTTGAACGAAAATGCAGTCTCTCCCATTAAGAATGTGAGTGGAATTTAAAATCCTATCAGTGTCGGTTATTTCTCTGGCCACAGTATTGCTATGAAGCAATTTAACATTGGCAGCCACCACACATCTAAAAGATAACCAGAGGGTTATCCATGAAATGTGTTCGAGGTATATATGCATAAGCAATCATGTTACAATTGTCGAGCCATTGGATGGAACTTAATCACCTCATTATCCTCTTTATTGGGACAGTGGTTTTTAAATAATGACCTTATAACATTTGTACAGGGAGTGCAATTTTCTAATACTTAAGGACCCACCTTAATCGAAAATAATGCATTAAAACATGACGGCCGAATAGTTCCGAAACAATAATGGCATCGATGAATGTGTGAGAGGATATCACTATACCAGCGAGCACAGTGCATATAGCGCTGCGCCCTTTGCATGCGAAGTCACCTACCCATACCTCGAGCCGTTTCTCCCAGAACAGCTGCTTGGGTTTCTCCTGCACCCCGTGCTTGAGGTCCGTCTTCACCTTGCTCTCCTGCGTCTTGTACACCGTCACGGGCTGCTTGAAGATGGAGGCCGTCTGCCGGATTGGCGGGACCAGCGTTGCGTCCGTCCGCACGCCTCTACGCAGCGCCACAACCATTTCATTTTGATGATGGTTATTATGGACTGTGCCATTTATATGAATTTCTGTTAAGGACCACATCCATGCGGAGGCAAACGTTGTATGTATATATCAGTCAAATTCTGCGGCTTGGTAGACAAGGACTGACTAAGGAGGTCGATACACAAATCCAACTGGGTTCGGCTATATTGGGTGCCTTCGGAAAACTTTAATTCGTTCTGAGGTTTGACCTTCCGGAAAAATTAAAGACCCGAATATATGACCAGTGCCTCCTCCCGGTTATGGAATACGGGTGTGAAACGTGGACTCTGACGGTCACCATTGTCCTAATGTTGAAAGTTGCCCAGCGAGCAATAGAGCAAGACATGCTGGGAACATCGCGATGGGATATGGTGCATACAAGGAAATCCGCCGACGTACCAAAGTATTGGACACCAGGTGGCTAATCTCAAAGGGCAGTGGGCTGGTCACGTCATCCGAAGAGAAGACGACCATTGAAGTAACCGTTTCCTACATTGGCGGAAGAAAACCAGAGTGTGGGTAGACCACCCGCTAGGTGGGATGACGACATCAAGTGGACGGCGGAAAGCAGTGATTCCGTACCGCTGAGGTCCTGGAGGACTGGAGGAAAATCGGAGAGGCGTATTTCCAGCAGTGGATGCAAACACGCTGACTGACTGACTATGCCAATATCGAATAATAAGTATGTTTCTATGTACAGTCGTTTCTTCTGAAATCTATACACCAGAAATAGAGACAAATTTGAGATCTATTTCTGTCAAGCTGACATCAACCATAGAGTGAAAGGGACTTAGCAAGTCCTTCTCTTTCCAGTGTACATTTGATAGGAAAAGACTGTACTATTACTTAGCATAATGAGCATAGCTCTAATAACTATTAGCTACATCACTTTTAGTGCAAAAAACATAATAGATGACACGGAACACGACAAACATATTTCCAATGCATTCGCAACACATACAACAAATTGAATCAAATCATACTTATTTTACCATTTGTACATGCTTTTAAAAGTGCGAACTAGAAGTTATTTTTCTCAAAACAACATGTATGACAAATAAAGTTACATATGTACAAAGATTCATTAACACACATCGTTATATAGTGTACGGAAACAGGTTAGTCAGAGCCGAAAGGACGAAAAATACGAATTGAAAATCTTTCTTTTGCAACTTTAATTTAATAACATCCTCCCCATACATTTGTGTAGGTATCACATAAATGTTGTTTCATGTACAAAATCACCCCCTTTCGAATCTGACTACCTGTATTTACACCATATTGTCCCACTGTCAGTATTCATGCATACACAACCGGGCTACAATGTATTGCAATCGAAAAAAACAATGGTTATTGGTTTTCCAAAAGGTGATCACTTTGCGATGCGGCAATTTCTTCCTGGAGGCACAGCTGTGTACTCGCCAGCCGGAACAGGCACTTTAATTTGTTTTTTTAAAAAGATTAGGTAAATTACAGTGATTTTACATTTAAATCAAAATCATTCATTCATAAAATCAAATTGTAGACCATAAGTTGTAGTAAACACTTGACTTTAAGTAAAAATTTACTGAAGCAAACAAAACTGTAGCAATTCCTAAAAAGAGCATGCCTTTCTAAATATAATAATAATAAAAATAATATGATACATTATACCACCAAATATGTTAAGTGACATACAATCAGATTAGGTTCCATTGCCATAGAAGATAGTGAGCCGTGGCTTGCATGCATTAATGAATGGCAGTGGAGCAAAGCAGAAAGATGTGGTGAAAGAGTAACTACAAATTGGCAACACTCCACAGAATAAGTAATACTTTGTTAGCATAGAATAGAAGGTTCACTCCTAGCTAAAATAAACAAGAAAGTGGTATTTTTCTCGCTTCTCCATTCGAAAACCAAAGTGAACCCTCCAGCGAAGACCGAAGCATTTAGTAGAAGTGCGGCTGACATGTGTTGCCCAGGTATTGACTCGTTACTGATAAATTTAGATGTTTTTGTTGTTGTTGGAAAAAACTTACAACCGGGCCAAATGTGTATGAATGATCCCTAATACCTCAACAAAACACTGATGGTATAGTTTTGAAGCTATAAAGCGACTACAATCGCAAAAGCCAAACTGTGAATGTGTGACGAATACTTGGGTGGGCTGCTACATCGCTGCAATGAAGCGGCACTGTATAACGATTACAATCTCAGAGTTTCAATGATAATGTAGTGATAGTTCAATAAAAACTTTGAGCAAAGTAAAGACAATAAAAAAAGGCATTAACTAAAACTGGAAATGACTTGGGCTTAAGTTGAAAGGTTTGTCGGCTGTTAACGACTACTAGTTATTTTGTTCTTGAATTCAAATATTATTAATTAGTATGGTGGGCCTGTGCATATTCATGGCAAAAATAAGAAAAAATTCACCACTAATCATAGCACACAAACTGTATTTAGATTTTTGGACATTAATGGAAATAATATATTTTGGGTTTTCTTATTAGCCCCTAATCCGGATTCCAGAAGGAATTAGGTGCCTTGTGAGAACCTTTGTTTAAGGATGGTTAATTAAACTAGACGGAAAATACAGGACTATTTCTTTTTGCATTTCTAACTTTTTATTTTAGAATGCAGCCAAAAATTTGTTAGTGGAATCTCCAGACAATTGTAATATTTCTTTACTACATATATCGGATCTCTGAAACAGGACATCAAACAATAATTCAATTTCACACCACCTCATTGCAGCAAACATAGTGCGAAGCATTTTCAAATCTATCGTGTGAATTCACATTACATACAGCAAAAACAAAATAACATAAAGTAGATGGCTGTGTGGAACCTGTAGTCAAACTGTGTTCTCGCCTTCTTGGCTTTACGGAGCAGCATTGTGTTAATTTGACCTTGTTGGAAGTCGAAACACGACAGGTCCAAGCTATCGCCCAGATATCGGACTAGTTCGGGCTTACTGCGAATCTTTTTACCTGTTGGGCTGCCAGAAAAGTTTTATTGGAACTGTGTGCTTTAAAAAAAAATACATACGAAACAAGATAAATGCGCTCAAAAGGAATGTAAGATGCATCTGTGAGATGTGTGCATTTAGTGCATTTTCATTGAATTTTAAGGGTGTAAAATCAATTGATTATTTTAAACAAACATCAAAATATAGGAATTCATCAAAATAGGAACAAATAATTTTGTGCTTTTTATTGTGATTACAGTGATATATCCTTTTAAAAATTCAGTTTTAAGTTACAAATGGAATAAAATGAGAATAAGACATATGAGTGGCAAACACTTTTAGCGATGATAGCGAAAGAAGTTGATAAAAAAAAACCAGCCAAGCAATCTGTTGAACATTTCAACTATCTACCTATTATGGTTCATGAGATACATTCGCTGACAAACAGACGGACAGACAGCGTAGGCTTAGTAATAGTGTCCCGTTGGTTCTCTTTGGTACAGAAGCCTAAAAAAGGCCATAGTACAAAGCATAAGTGTTCCTGTTAACTTGTATAGAATCCAAGTAAACCTTAAACCAGATTATATTTTGAGAAATCGGCTAACCTCAAAATATTATCATGAGTGATGGCGCAGGGCTAAAAAGTACTTAAACTAGATTGTTTAATATGCCTATGTAAAAGGTCTGTACAAAACGAATATTGTATACATTTTGTTCACATTTAAGGTGGCCCAACCCGGCGGGACTAACTCAATCGGTAAACGGTACAAAACCGTGCTGTTGCGCTCTGGGACCTTCTCTGTTTCTAAGAAAAAGACAGGCTCCGTGATGAGGAAGATGCAACATGTTTATAAAAAAGACAATGTGCATAGTGTATGATTTGGTAAGATGTACGAAAATTTTAATTACAAAACGACTTATAGCTAAAAGTAAACCACGACCGCTGTAGTCAAAAATCTAACAAAAACCAAATAGATTATAAATCTCGATTAAATAAGCTTTGTCTGGTGACTAATCTTTTTAAGATGTTCTTACTTTATCATTGCGTAATCTACCTCCAAAGTTATTGTATAAAACGCGCGAAAAATCCGAACTTTCGGACCTTATAACTTAGAAACCAAACACAGTTTTACAATCCCAACGGTCATCAGACATCTAGTTCGATCAAATAAAGCTATTTTGAGCAAAATTTGGGATCTCTAACAAGTAATATCTGCGCGATCTTCTTTCCCCGTTTGTATGGGGAGTTGAGCGGGATGGGCCACCTTAAGTTACTATTTGTATGCAAAACATGAATTTCAACATAATGAGCAATTTTGTCCAGTGACAAATACGAAACCAGCAGCGCATTCAAAACAATACAGGGACCACAAGTTCTCAGAGAAATATTTACAGCAACAGCAAAAGAAAAAAATCGTAGGTATGTCCCAAGCGTAAAGATTTGATGGTCGATGAAATAAGGCTATTTGCAAACATTAGACCAATGCTTGATTGCTGTATAAAAATAAAAAAAATGTTTTTTTCCTTTCTTTCTTTGTTTGACCGGTGAATAAAAGTAAATGTTTGGAAGGGGCTACCATTAGAAATGTAATCGTAGCAACTAGCTTAGCTAGTGGCGGATTAAATGTCGAGAGTGCCCTAGGCAAGCGCCTCATTGGCGCCCCTCTTGCGGCCATATATTATAAATTTGAACTAGTACTAGTAGAGGTAAACATTGATGACTGTAGTTGGCGTTACTACATGTATGGTACAGGTTACTCCAAGTTGGAGTTAACTTCAACTACAGCTGCTGTCGTAGCAACCACATTTTCTCCAGTGTATACACACGCACTAGCCTAAATCTTCGACATCTCTAAGAAGTGTACAATATTTTTTTTACATTCATCTAGACGTTTTAAACGTAAGTGAGTGAATATTATCACGGAAGTTAAGCTGTGAGGCAATTTCAACCAAAAGATCTCAAAAGAACGAGGAATTTATCGAACAAGGAGGCGGATTCGGTCACTCTAAGATAACATTAGTAGGGATGATTACGTAGGTCAGGACAAGCGCATTTACCCTTAGGCGTGAATGAAATATGTGATGAGAGTGAAGAAAGCAAGGACAGAACAAACATGGGAGTTCATGATGCCTCTCTGGGAAACAGATCTGACTACGTATACTGCAAAGAAGAATCAGACAATTCTTTCATGTATTTTTTTCTTTGTTTCAAATTTCCGCACATGCCCCCTTCGTAACCTCGCGCCCCTGGGCACATACCTAGTTTGCCTTAGGGTTAATCCACCACTGACTAACTGGGTAGATTAGGTGAAACTTCACCTTTTTAAGAACACGCCAAAAAAGGATTTAAATTCGAAAAATATTTTTTTTATGGTTGTGAATAGTCAAATTCATTTGTGACCTCGTTCAATCACTGTTACTTGCTCATGACCTCATGTGCGAGCTTACGCCTGCGCACTTCATAAAAACACTCCAGGGATGACAAACAGTAGCAGGTAATGAGCAGGGCCATGTCGGAAATAACAAATAGCTAACTTAAAAAACCAGCCAAGTGTGAGTCGGACTGGCAAACGAAGGGTTCCGTACCATCGTACAAGATTTAACAACAAAAATTTTTTTTGGCACCCTTTGTAGCTATATTTTGATAATCTCTTTTCTACCAAGTTCCTAAAAGGGGAGACATGTAGGTACGTATTTTCTGACGAACTCTTTTTAAACTTAAGGCCTCTGTTCCTATTTGGGCTTTTTTGCCAGTTCATAGATATCTACTGTAAAATAAATAGTATCTCGCTTGCCTGCAATTCATATATACATAAACTATTTTTTTTCTTCCAGAAGTGCTTATTTCTTACCTATAGTATGAAGGCACCGTCCTTTACGAATAAACAATTGAAAGCTTACAGTCGTATTCAGAGAGCACCTGTCAAAACTCAGAACGAGATTAGCACCGGACTAACCATAAGAACCGGTTCAGTCCGGCGGATTACAGTTAGTCCGCCCACTCTGAATACAGCTGCTAGTTTTTTACATCCGCAACGTAGACAAAAATTGGTGGATGAAATGATGAGTGAGAAAAGGTGACTCAAGACAGTTTTACGCTGCCTATCCATAAATTTCTGTATGAACATAAAGTTAAAGAGAGCTACATTAAGTCACATATTTTTAAGTCAGAAGGAATTATAAAATGTCTACTAAACGAACATGGATTACCGCAATATTACCAAGTAAGTTTTTAGAAAGTCGTTTGTCTTTGAAATCCTGCTTATTTGAAAAAATTGTGACAGTACACGGCCTCATATACATTCACGGTAAAACCATTTATAGCTCCGATCATTGCCTTCATATTGATTGTGACTAGCAGTGGATAAGATTCGAACAGAGAGTACAGCAACTAAGTATTCAAATTGATAAATCAGAAACTAAAGCACTTGTGGCGCGGTTCGCATAAATAGCCATCAAACATGTCAGACAACCGTTTCATAATACTCATTAAATATATGCATGGAAATATATGAAGTGGATTTCTTAAACATATCAAAGTCAATACCTGTAGTAATAAACATCGAGCTTGCCAGCCGAGAGGCCGCTCTTACGCAGAACCTCCTCTCGGGTCCAGCCCTTCCCGAGAGCAGAGCATTCGCTGCGCTTCTTCTCCACGGATATATTCATTGCGCTGCGCCTCTACCGATGAAGTAACGACCAGCGGCGGCGGCGGGATGCGGAGCGGCGTGGCGTCCAAGGAAAGGGTGGCGCTGAGTAAACACCATATATTAGTTGTATTTTTCAAGGCGGTACGACGGTAATGCAACCGCCCGCAACGTATAGAAACCAAACAAACCGTTCTCGTATCGATCGAAGCGACAAATAAGAGAATTGCAAATAATTCTAACAAAACGCCCAATAAAACGCAATCGAATAATATTCGAAGTGCATAAAATCACAGCATATACAATTCTTTTTTTTAAACATGTTTGTGACTGGCAAAGTTTCTTTTTGCCAGTACATTTTCATTGTTTACACTTTTTCATTTTAGTCCCACATATATTCCTCTAAAATAAACTCAGCCTAGATAGAGGGAATAATTATTGGGTAACTCGATTTGTTGGCATGGCTTCCTGTGAATGCGAAGGCGCGTTCGGTGAAATGGACGAAAACCCCAGTCCTTTTTGTCCTCGAAGAACTTTCTCACATTCAAGACAATTTCTCGAAGATGTTTGAAAAATTTACGGCTTTTCACGTGGAGACATTCTCCGACGTTTCGAGCTGATCGTTCAGCCCGTTGTTGAGGAGGCAGTTGCCACGTTCGTACGCAGTAGACGATTGAACATTAACTGTCGTATTCAGAAAGCATACTCAGGTTATTTCTTCACCTCCATGTACTCAGTACGAAATTAGCATCGGAGTAACCATACAAAAGCCGGTTTAGTCCGACTTATTAAGAAAAGTCCGCTCACTCTGAATAAGGCTGTGAGATTAGAAGGATTTTAGTTCGTGTAATGTCAAATTGACGTTCATTCCTGCCATTTTTTCGTTTCGGCGTTCGGGCTGGAGCGTTGCTCTGAGCGGTTCTGCCCGTTTCCGTTTTGTAACGGACTGTACGGGGCGTGGAATCACCTGTGCCCAAACGAACCTTCAGTTTCGCTAAATATTATTTATCCTATGGTTTGTTCGGTTTCGTGTTTTGTAGTACTTTGGTAGTACTATTCGATTCGTATGTTCGTTTCGTGTATTCTTCAGGGTTCTTCGTACTCTCACCTGCTCTCACCGTCAAGATTTCCACCGCGCCCTTCAAGTTTTTAGATCGAAATAAGTATCCCTGCGGGACGCACAGTGGTACAGTGAAGGTGAACAGTTAGCGATTGATGCTGGCGAGCGAGTGTAAAAAAACGAATCGTTTGGTCGATTGATCATTGTTGGTGAATACTTTCACCTGCCGGAGCTGAACCCTGGGAGCAACTAAGGATCGCTGTTGCCTGTGAGTTCTTTTCCGTTACTTGATGGGTGAAGGAGACTGGTCTGGGCTGTTGTCAAATATTGGCATGCATACCTACTTGGATTTTTTTTGATCAGAAATCCGCATTCTATTATTTTCACACTTGAATACCAGGAAAAAATTTACAAGAGTGCGCCATTCTTAGCTTCTAGCTGGATATCAGGGATGGTAGAGTGGATTTTTAGTAAGCATTTTTGGTCAAGGAACATTTTTCATTAGCTCACATAGTCATGCTTATAGTTTTCTCATTCAAACTAAGTATAAGCTCTTGATGCAAGTAGTTTTAAGCAAACAAGTCAAAATTTCTTAGCGACACATTACAAAATTATGTGGAACCTTTTTTTTTGCGACAAATGTATTACTGCAGCTCAATTAACCCTTTCGAACACTTTTTTGACACCTCACTCTTCTATCGTTTGTTGGGCATTTCAAATCTCCATCCTCATTTATTAAGGCGCCTATATACCATAGCGTAAAGTCAAGAATACGCGCGGCGGAATCTAGCCAGTGCCATCATGTCAGCGGGAGGGTACGCACGTTTTGCGCGCTCCGTCCTCGCTTCAAAAACCAGCAAGAACACTCGTTTTCCGAGCGACTATAGTCTCATTTTGTGAAATTTTATAAATAATTTTTATTTTGATGATTATACAATTGTTTTGGACAAAATGGGGATGTGTACCTTTGCAAACGTACGTTCTATAAGCTCAGTATTTTTTTAATTTATAGCAACCAAAGGCTTTACCTACTGTAATCGACTTCAGAAAAACATACATATTTAAGTATTATAAGAAAGAAATATGGTTTGATAGAGAGCAGTATTTGTTTTTAATCTAAAAGAATGAACGTAAATGCACTGCACTAACTTGTGACCAGAAGATGTGGCTTCTGCTCCAAAGTAGCATGGATGATTGAACTTAGATGATTATTCTCTAATGTCTTCATTAATTTGACTAAAAAGTAGCAAGGAAAAAAATTAGGAAAACACAAATACCTATTTTCTACTTTTTTCCTTTCTTCTGTGAAAAAAACGCCCCCGGATGAACCAAGGCCTTCCCGTTCCAAACCAGCGGCTGCGCGGAAATATCAGATTTGGTTTCTGCGCAGCCGCTGGCACCTAGAAGGGGTAGGACTTGGTTCATCCCGGGGGCTGCATCACATCCATCGACATTATATTAGCCTAACACACCGCATTCCCAAAGTAATTAGGTGCCATGCCATGCATTTTCTAACTGTTTTAACTGATCATGCGATGAATATTATATACATTTTAAAAAAAAAAAAGGTAAATATTAGTAGATAATGTCTCTCGAGAAAACTTAAAAGTGCAATCGTTCGATCTAGCGGCTCAATTGCAATAAAAAACTTACAAATCGGAAATGAGCTGCGTCTGCTGCTAAACTAATGAACAGGGGATTTCACCATGTTGTTTTGATCACACATCGAAAAGAGCACTTCAAGTGTTCTTTGCTTTCGTAAGCAAAATTAGATTATATTCGGTTTGGAATGAAGTCCAAAATCGTGTTACAAAACTTATACAGAAATGAAAAGTTCATGAGCAATTCAATTTAGTAAATTTCGCCGACATTCGCCACCACTCGGGAGCGCTCGGCTCTGCTCGTCAGCCCATCAGAGTGGAGAAGCGACCGCTCTCGACTGTGATTGGGTGCTGCGCCGAGTCACGAGCTCCCCCGAGCGCGCTCGACGAATACCACAACTGTTCTTTCGATTGCAGTGGATTCGGAAATCCGAGAGAATGCTAATAGTTCTTGAACTTGTAGCATGTGTTCATTCATTCATTCTGTGATTTCAAATCCGAAACTATAAGAAAAATTAATGAAAAACACTCAAAGTAGTGACGGGGCCGATTTTGATAAAAACTAAAACCGCATTATAAGTTTTTTAACCTCCTTAAAAAAAAGGAGGAGGTTTTCGATTTGTCGGAATATTTTTTTTTTTTTTTTATAGACAAGAATCGAACTCGTTGATTTTGAGAAAAATAACACATCCTGTATTATTAGTGTCACTTATAAGGAACAAATTCTGTACTTCTAATATGTCTGTAATTTCATGTACGGAAAACTAAAGGAAATTGTGAATTTGTAATAAACTGATTAATATTTTCAAGTATTCATACATAACATGTACCTTCACTTATCAAACTATCTAAAATTTGTTTTCTTTCTTTTATTCTGGCAGTCAGCCTCGGTGGCTCGGTGTGCGACGCCTGGCAAATCGATAAGCTGGGGAAGCACCTCTGAGTGCGGTTTGGTTCTGGATGGGTGACCATTTTCAACCATTGAGGCTGGCCGTGGTTTGTCTTCCACGTAAAACTGTTGGTCCCCTTACTTACTAGGCGGTTGGGTTAATCCCGCCCGGGTTGTTACCATCGCATTGAATGAACTATGGTCGAAGCGGCAATGAAAATTGTCCGTGTTTTCCATCCAGAGCAATATAAGGAAGGTCCTGGCATGGCACCTAATAGCCATTTGGTGTGTTAGGATTATATCTTACGGTCAGTTCGGTATTGGCCATCATTTATGTAACTGGAGTAAAAAAAAATTAACCATAGAACTAGCATAGCGCGCTCCTGAAAGAAAGCATGGTGACCTGTGCATTTATGGATTGTTTAGTGAGCGGGAGTAAAAAACCCGGACCAAAACCCTTTTTTTAATGGTAACTAAGGGGTGACCCACTGATTCTTTTTTGATCAAATTTCTTAACTTTTCATTAATATTTCAAAGTAAAACTTAAAACATAACTTTAGTTCATGATTTTGAAGCATCACAGCGATTTAGAAATTTTTTTGAGTAAAAAAAGAGATCCGTCAGTTGACACTGTAATGTCTGTATGGCTGAGTTAATCAATGTTCAAACACATCTTTTAGTTTTTCACATATTTTAGTGAGCCGCATGGAGTTCTTTCCATACTGTTCATCCAAAGTGACGTGTTTGATCATACGTTGAAGTTGATTTTGATTGTTTGTCCTTTCGTACACTCGGCCCGTAGACTACGCTATAAACATAGACATGCTATAAACTTTTACCATTTCTCAAGGTCAATTTAAACTACCTTTTATGACAACTCGTATAATGAATGACGTGCTCAAAGGTATACAATAAACGTTTAGCTGTGATATGAAGCGTGAAGGGTGATGCTATAAAACTTACCAAACACAAACACTAATATAAAATGTACTTAAGGACGTGATAACACCTGATTGTATTCAGTTCCATAGGGGTGGAAGTAAAACAATGTTTTATTATTTAAAAAAAATACAAGAACTCAATTTGGGATTTTAAAAAAAAATAACAAAAAAAATAACCGACTTCAAAGACAAAGCCTAAAAAGTAAAAAAAATATTCCCATTTTTGTAGTTACGATAATTGTTATTTTTTGAGTCGGCGTCAGCCGGGCACGCGCTGCGCCAGTCAAGAGAACCTTGGCTACCTGAGGTAACAAACATAAAAAAAAAACATATAGACAAATCGGGAACCTCCTCCTTTCTTCAAGTCGGTTAAAAAGATGAAAGATATGAAACTTATTATGGTAAATATCTGATGCTCGTATTCTGTGGTCAAACTTTTTTTTATGAAAGTGTATTAATGTTTGTATAATGTGAGAACAACTTACAATTTTATCTTTGAATTATAGCTAAACCGACAATATACATATTACCTGTTTTAATTAGCGAAATTCGTTGTAGTTGTAGTTTAAACAGCTCGTGGTCTAGGGGCTAGCGGACTTAAAGACATAAGACATAAGACATTTTATTTGCCACAACACATAAGTACAATAGAGTAATAAACATAAAACAAATTAAACTAAATTAAAAACACTTAAACATTGCATTCTCTTGTAGGTATCTTCAATTTGTGACAAATGGGATCAATCTCAGCTGTCTCGCAGAAAACTACGAAGCTGGTTTTCAGACGAATCCCTACTATAACTGTCTTTAAACATTGCAGTTTAGGTGACGCTGCTTCGTGTTTGCCAGCATAAAATGAAGTGAAAATATAATTAGCTTAATTTTATAAAAAAGTTTAACAGTGTGTGTTTGTAAAAAAAAAATTTGTGTTTTTGTGTGTAAGTGTGTGAGAGAGATTTAGAATGTGAGGTGTGTCATTTATATACGTATATGAGAGTTGTAACAAGGGTGTTTGTGTGAGGTTATGTGTGTATGCAATGTGGGAGGGAGAGATTGAGTGGAATTATAATAAAATGGATTGAATATCAATGTAACTAAAATGTTTAACAAATAGATTAGATTAATTGGCCTATTGCTGACTTAAAAGATGGGATTTCAGAGATTTTTTAAAAGAGGACAGTGACTGCGTATGCAGATACAGAACGGGTGGTGGGAGGTTGTTCCAACATTTTGTGGCCGCGTACCTAAAACTGCCTCTAAATTTGACCAGCTTGTGCGTAGGGACCAGCAATAGTTCATTGCGTCTCCTAGTGTCATGGATATGCACATCACGTGCCCATTTCAATTTGCTGTAGAGGTAATCGGGATCTTTGTATTTTATTACACCAAAAAGAAGGGTCGCCAGGTGCAATTTTAAACATGCAGAACTTTGCTTTTTTCTGTATGTGTTGTTTGAATTTAAGTTCTTGATCCATCCATAGACCCAAATTCCTGACGCATGGTTCCCTTGGCAGTTCTACTCCATTGATGTGCACCCGAATCCCAACTGCTTCCACCTTTTGTATTTGGGTGCGAGTTTTTTTTTTTTTTATGTGACTGGACATGGATGGCTAATACCACAAGTTCTGTCATGGTATTAGCCCAACACACCACATGGGAACTAGGTGCCATGCCAGGACCTTCCTTATATTGCACGGCTACATTGAACTGGATGGAAAACACGGACAATTTTCATTGCCGCTTCGACCATCGTTCATCCAATGCGATGGTACCAACCCGGGCGGGATAAACCCTACCACCTAGTAAGTAAGGAAGGGGACCTACAGCTTAACGTGGAATCCGAACCACGGCCAGCCTCTCTCAACGGTCGAATGGTCACCCATCCAAGACCAGACCGGACCCAGCGTTGCTTAACTTCGGAGAGCGATCGCCGAAGTGTCGCGCCACTGGGCCACTGAGGCTGACAAATATATGGTACCCACTACCATATATTGAGATTTGGATGCATTTATTTTTAGGTCGTGTTTCAGCGCTACCTGCGCAATTCTAGCAAGATCAAGGTTAATATGTTCTTCAGCTATTTTTGTTTGATCTGTGCAAAAAGACAGGTAAGCCTGCCTTTCATCCGAGAGGTCTGGGTTGAAATCCGCACCAATTTATTTCCCTTTCTGAGTTGAATAAGTGCATTTCGTTACGAATGCGAGCTGTTCCATGGTTGGGAACCCATGTAAAACTGTAGGTCCCCTTCCCCTGCTAGGTGGTAGGGTAAAGCCCGTCCGGGTTCGTGCCACAAACGCATTGGATGAAACTATGTTTGAAGCGCCAATGAAAAATTGTCCGTGTTTTCCATCCAGTTCAATGTAGCCGTGCTCGTAAAGGGAAGCTCCTGGCATGTCACCGAATTCCTTCGAGAATGTGGTGTATTAGGCTAATATAACGGTAGTTGGCCATCCATGTCAGGTTGCATAAAAAAAGTCATTTTTAGATATAATTAAATGTTGTTTTACTTACGTTCTTATCAAACTAAACGCAATCAGATCTTATCATGTTCCAAGGGCATTTCCAAAGGAGATCCCTATAGAAAAAACCGGCCAAGTACGAGTCGGGCTCGCACACGAAGGGTTCCGTACCATCGAACAAGATTGAACACAAAAAAATCACGCTTTTTGTATGGGGACCCCCTTTAATTCTTATTATTCTTAAATGTTACCTATTTGGTTGTTATAGCGGCAAAAATAATACACACTCTGTGAAAATTTCAGCTGCCTACCTATTACGGTTCATGAGATACAGCCCTGTGACAGACGGACGGACGGACAGCGGAGGCTTAGTAATAGGGTTCCGTTTTCACCCTTTGGGTACGGAACCCTAAAAAGCGACAAAACTTTGCTGTGATCATACGACACGGCGCTCCATCATCTCTGCCTACCCCTCTGGAGAAACAGCGTAATGTTGTGCATGTATTATATGACTAGCTGAGGTACCCGGCTCCGCTCGTGCCAATGTAGTTTTGGACTGATGTCGGTCTAAGAAGTTTTGAGTCTTGGAAGGTCACAAATAAGAAGCACTGTTCACAAGCGAGACGTTTATTCCAACTAACTAATATCTTGTACAAAATGCAAAACTAAAAATGTTTAAGACTACCGTAATTTCTTCAAACATTACAGATATTATGTGAATTCCCCATAAAAAATGTCAACCTCTATTTTACACCCTTCGAGTTTTACTTTCGCCACAAAAGGTACCCTATATCCTTTCTCCAAGTTCCAGACTATCTCTATACCGAGATCAATCCAAAGTTCAGCGGCGTAGGCGTGAAATCGCAATAGACAGTTACATACTTACGTATTAGTAAGGATAAGATCGTGCTTGAATTGTGATAGACCAAAATGAACTCTCTTGTATCTAAGTGATTCAGCAGTAAGTGTATGCGAGAAGCAGCCGAAGTATGCAATGAATGTTTAACTAGGCCCCACACTTCAATGTCATCGGCGCCCTGGGCCGGCCTGATGAGGCCTAGCAGGCGGTGTATCCCACGCTAAGCTAAGCGTCGATATTGTTCGATTTTAAACGTGATATCACCATTTCTTATGTAACTGGACATGGATGGCTAGTACCACACGCGGAGTCATATTAGCCCAACACACCGCATGGATACCAGGTGCCTTGCCAGGGCGTTCCCTTTATGAGCACGGCCACATTGAACTAGATGGAAAACACGGACAATTTTCATTGCCTTTCCATCCATTGCAACCGTACCAATCCGGGCGGGCTTAACCCTACCGCCTAGTAGGGGAAGGGGGACCTGCAGTTTTACATGGATTTAGACCCATGTATCAGTTCGCAAGCGCTTGGATGTTTGCTTGCGGGGGCAGAAGTGGAGCCTTAGTATATGCGCAATGGCAGTGGCAAGCGCTTATTTTTGCCTGCGTTGGCGCAGGCTAGAGCATCAGTATATGCGCAATGGCAATGGCATGCTCTTAGATGTTTACCTGTGATCGAGGAGGTAGAGCCTCAATATATGCGCAATGGCAATGGTAAGCGCTTGTATTTTTGCCTGCGTTGGCGCAGGCTAGAGCCTCAGTATTTACGCAATGGCAAGCTCTTAGATGTTTACATGTGATCGAGGAGGTAGAGCCTCAATATATGCGCAATGGCAGTGGCAAGCGCCTCTATTTTTGCCTGCGTTGGCGCAGGCTAGAGCCTCAGTATATGCGCAATGGCAAGCTCTTAGATGTTTACTTGTGATCGAGAAGGTAGAGCCTCAATATATACGCAATGGCAGTGGCAAGCGCTTGTCTTTTTGCCTGCGTTGGCGCAGGCTAGAGCCTCAGTATATGCGCAATAGCAAGCTATTAGATGTTTACATGTGATCGAGGAGGTAGAGCCTCAATATATGCGCTGGCAGTGGCAAGCGCTTTTATTTTTGCCTGCGTTGGCGCAGGCTAGAGCCTCAGTATATGCGCAATGGCAAGCTCTAAGCCCCGATTGCACGAAGCAACGGCCGAGTTAATCAATGTTCAAACACGTAATTTTTAGTGAACCGTACGGAGATGCTTCCATGCTGCCCCTACAAAGTGACGTGTTTAATCATACGTTGACGTTGATTTTTTGTGCTTTCGTGCACTCGGCCCTTAGATGTTTACCTGTGATCGAGGAGGTAGAGCCTCAATGGATGCGCAAAAGCGTTTCTTTTTTTGCCAGCGGTCAATGGCACAAAATCGACCGAGGCTGAAAAAATGCGCAATGGCAATGGCGAGCGCTTGGGTTTTTGCCATTTGCAAAATGCGCCGCCGTGGCATTAGAGCTTAGATGTTGGCCTAGGTCGGATCGATGGCGGACGCCCAGCGGCGGCGGGCGGTGGCGGCTGCGTCACATCCCACGGTTGGCTCTCAATAATTCAGTCAGATCCCGCCTCCGCCACCTTGAACTTCTTACTTGAAAATACAATTTTTAGTGTAGTTTTGCAATTTTAAACCGGTTCGTTTTAAAGAAATTCGGCCAACGTAAAGTTTAAACCAATGTTGCACCGTACGTCGTTTCCACTACTCCAGCTTACTTTTCACAACAGTATGAATACTGTCGTTACCCTATGAATTCCCCATGCTACGGGCGATAACTGTTTCCATGCCCTTAATGTTTTACTAGGCTTTTTAAATGTTTGACTTTAAAATATGTTGTGGAAATCTATGTATTAAAGTATTTTAAGAATGGTGTTAATTTTATGGTACGTAACCCACACGAAACCTCCATTCCTACTTAATAGGTGGTAGCGTTCAGATTGTTCGGGTGATACTATTCTCAGATCTTAGCATGACATGTGTATTGAATGAAGGATCACGATAGCGGCAATGAAAGCCAATTTTATAAAGGTAAGAGCCTGGCATGGTCTGTACCTTCGGAACTGCGGTGTGTTGGGCTAATATCATGACAGCAGGTTTTTTATTAGCCATCCATACTATCCATACGTTTCATACTAATATTATAATTGTGAAAGTAACTGTCTTTTGCGTTTTCACTCCTAAACAGTTGAACCATTTTTTAGGTGAATTTCGGTATAGATATTGTCTGGGACTTTGGGTAAGGACTTGGGGAAGGCTTCTAGTGGGTTATAATGTAGATACTCAATTGTGTAAAGAGTAGAGTGATTGCGGAAAGAGACAAATATAATACGGGGAATGAATTTAATCGCGGCGCGCATCTATCTGAACCTCACATCAAAAAAGGAAGGCGATGTGCCATCCAGCGTGCATACTAGTCGTGGGCGTTTCCAATGCTTTTCGAAAACGTTAGTAACTGTTAATGCTGATGCCGATAGCCGAAACGGTTTCAAAAAGAAATGAAAGAAAACTCCCTCTCCCTTCTTCTCCCCCTTTTTTTTTTTTTTGCTGGACATTAATGGGTATAATGACATCTAGCACGGTTCGATCATCTCACATGAATTCTGAATCTCGAGTGCAGTGACCTGTATTCAAAAATCAAGAAGAAGAGAAAAAATCCAAAAATCAAAATCAAGAATTAGGTTTTGTTACTATGTAGTTATCGCAAACAATTAAGAAGTCAGACAAAACTTTTTATCCTCGACAAAATAATCCCCAGAAATAATATTACACACATGATAAATAAACATACATATTTATAATTTATTTCATATGCCTATTAGCATTTAGAAATACTAATCGTTGGACTTTTTCTGTAAGCAAACCACAACGGCGCGGGCGGTCGTTAAGAATGTAGCCCCTCTTCGACTACAGTGCGCACTGCGCGCGCGCATTACAGTTTCGGCGGTAACCCTAGTTGCGAGAGTCGCCGGCTACAAGCCGCAACGAAGTAATTATTAATATTACTAACTATTACTCGTAACCCCAGTTACGAGAGTCGCCGGCTTCAAGCCGGTTACGGCTACATTGCGCGAGCGAGACAGTCGCGGCTGGCGGGTCGTTGCGTCTAGACGTCTCGCAACCTACGGGCTTTCGTTGGCGCGCCGCGTGCGCGATCCAGTGCGCTACAAGAAACTTGTAGCGGCCATACTGCTCGGCGTAAAATGAATACTTCGTTTTTACACTAGTAACAGTTTACAAACCCATTTCTCATTTCTCGTCCCACGACTAGTGCATACTATGCGACCCGCTGTTGCCAATTTCCTAAAACGACCAACCCAAAATGTACATGCTACACGAAATTGTAGTCGCAGACGTTGACGTGGCGAAAACTAGGTAATTCGCAGATTACCTGAACCCACCAGTTAAATTGCATAATCATTATTAATATCCTTACTTTACCTAGTCATTGTGAACATTATCTAGTTAATGTCAAAGTTCATAACCTAACCTGAGCTAACCTGATACGAGTTAACCTAACCTAATGCACTGATTGGTTTTGTGTAATACTTTTGTGAGTTAATCACAAGTACGTTACGTTCAAACCTCAACTGATTCAAATCTTCGCATTGTCTATACGGCAACGACGAACCGGGTAACGCCCACGTGGTACTTCTTCCTTCCTTCTCTCATCTGTGGTCCGAACAATACCCGGCTCTGTTGCGGCGATAGCTGTTGATAGCGACCAATCTGGAGTATCGCGACTGCTGCGAAGTATACATTGTATAATGATCAAATACGCGTTGTCTGTATATGCCAATGCTTTTTACAGCTTGACAGTACTTTGACAGGAATGATTACTTTAAAGGGTTGCATAATTTTACTCGACGTGCCTTTTTCACCTATTGCTGATTAGCTTACTCGCCACATATTAAGGGCATTTAAATCACTCGAGGGCATTTCTTGCCCTTAATATGCCCTTGTCATTTGGTTGCATTTAATACCAGTACAAGATAATCAGCACTTTCCCACATTCCTCCCCATCCTACCTATATCCGGAGCACCTGCCGCAGAGAAGCAGAGCACCCCCTTGTGGTTGACATTAGGCTTTTGAGAACGAACCGTTTCTCAAACTAATTTCTCTGCCGCACCGCCAGGATATGGAAATGTCTGCCGGCGGATACCTTTCCTCATACCTATATCCTGAGAGTCTTCAAGCGTAATTTGAATAAGCTCGATAGCTCAGCGATAGTCCACTAATCCGCTGGCATGGTGCCTCGCTGAGCGTAGTTTCGCGAGGTGTTTTTGGCTTTTCTGAGCACCTTTGGTCCTCAGCACTGCCACCGGTTTTTCCTAAAAAAACTCGTGCAGTTACATGCAAAAAGGGTGTATTCTTTTTTCAACCTTATGGAGTTTTCGACGTGTTATATTAAATGGTGAAAGCCTCATTAAAATCTAACCTAGTAGCTTACGAGATATACGCATAATACTGTTAGACTAGGAGGTCGCGACAAAAATGGTAACGATAACGTAAATGGCTGAAACTGGGTTCACAGGATAAAGACCAACCCTCCGAAGCTAAATGTGTCAGTCTGCCTGTGCCAAGTGGTTGCGTTACGTAGATGAGGCGCCTGAAAAAGTAGTTATGGTGAGAAAACATATATATGATAAGATAAATGGATGCAAATGACGAAGCATGAAAGTATCAGTACATACTTGGTTAGCAATATAAAACTGAACAAATGTTTGGTTGCATTTCGTAGGTATAGCCGATTTAGGTTACAGTTATAACTTTAGGTATATTTAAGTATTTAATTAAGTAACCGTCTTTTTTTTTTTATGCGACCTGACATGGATGGCTAATACCACACAACTACCGTTATGATATTAGCCCAATACACCTCATTCCCGAAGGAATTTGGTGCCATGCCAGGACCTTCCCTTTATGAGCACGGCTACATTGAACTGGATGGAAAACACGGACAATTTTTCATTGCCGCTTCGACCATCTTTTCATCCAATGCGATGGTACCAACCCGGGCGGGCATAAACCCTACCACCTAGTAGGGGAAGGGGACCTACAGTTTTACATGGATTCCGAACCATGGAGCAGCTCGCATTCGTAACGAAATGCACTTGTCGAACTCGGAAAGAGAAAGACAGTGGTGCATGTCGGTATTGAACCCAGGTCTCTGGTACGCTAGGCCAGTCCCCGCGCCACTAGGCTACGAGCCGCTATTGTTGTATAATTAATAGGTATCAATGTTTCCAGACAATCAGTATATTCATCAGAAGGTAACTACCAGCATCTATTTTATATAGCCAATCTAGAAAACGCAACCACTTGGCGCAGGCAGACCGACATATTTAGCATCAGAGGGTTGGTCTCTAACACGTGAACCCAGATTCAGCCATTTACCTTATCGTGACCAAAAATGTCGTGACCTCCCGGAATATGTCCGAAACAGTACATTTTTCATACATATAAAATTTAAATAATTGTTTTCAAGGCATTTTGACCGAATAAAAACAATGAAGATGTGTTCAATATCGAATATAAAAAAAAGGATCGACGGTCGTTTACACCCTGTGTACCTTTACACACGGCACCACCTAGACGCCACACATTGGACTTTGACCTACATACGTTTTCCTTGCAAATGCCAATGCCTACTGTGGCGCCGAAGGTGATTCGCTCCGTAAATACATGTACAAAATAGAAAACCCTGTATTTTGTTCCATCATCGTTTTCATGCATCCATTTCATTCGACTCGTCATGATTAAAAAGCTGTTTTCAAGATAAAACTGGATTACAATTTAATTATAAGCTATCATCTTATTTGTAGGTTTGCTTGGTTTTTGTTATCTGATTACGTCTAAAACAAATAAATTGTCTTAAATTAGACATCATTAGGTTTTATATGTATAATGTTAAGTAGAAATAAGAAATAATATAAATGTGTTGAACATTTTGAGTATTTACACAAATATATAAATCCGTGGACCTTCGTTAGTCAGTCAGTTAGCGTGTTTGCGTCCGCTGCTGGACAAACGTCTCTCCCATTTTCCTCCAGTCCTCCCGGCCCTCAGCGGTACGGAACCACTGCTTTCTGCCGGCGGACTTGATGTCGTCGACCCACCTGGCGGGTGGTGTTCCCACACTCCGTTTTCCTGTCCACGGCCGCCAGTGCACGACACGGTTACTCCAACGGTCGTCATCTCTTCGGCTGACGTGACCAGCCCACTGCCACTTGGTGTCCAATGTCGACCCGCGGAATGTTACGCACCATATCCCGTAGCGATATTCCCACAATGGCTCGCTCCATTCCTCGTTGGGCAACTTTCAACCTCTAAACAACGAGCACCGTCAGAGTCCACGTTTCACACCCGTACGTCATAACCGGGAGGACGCACTGGTCATATATTCAGGTCTTAAAATGTTGCGGAAGGTCAGACCTCAGAGCGAAAATAATTTTCCCGAAGGCAGCCCAACCCAGTTAATTTCGTCCCTTGGCCTCCTGAGTCAGACCTTGTCTACCTTCGTTGGTGTACCCTTCAAATGCCGGCTCTATTAGATGATGTAAACCTGCGACACTGCTGATCTTAGCGATTTTTCGATAAAGTGATATGTAACTCGTTATAGAGGCTCAGAGTGGTCAGTCTGAGTTCTCACCTAAATTGGCGTTTACGGGAAACCGATCGACTGGCGTTTTCTCCAAACTCCATACAAGTTTTTACTAAATATTCTGTGGTTTTACTTCTTCAAGCTGTCAAAGTCAAACGCGGACTACCGATTTGTATGAAAACGCGTAGTGGACGTCAACGGCAACGTTGACGTATTTACGGCAACGTTGAGTAAGCTGTCAAATCAAGCTCGGACTCGCAAATGTTAGTTCGCTTAGCGCCCGCTGCGCGCGCTCTTCAATTTCTCCATACATTTGAAAACGCCAGTCGATTGGTTTGCCGTAAACGCCAATTTAGGTGAGAACTCAGACTGACCATTCTGGTTACCACTGCGTACTTCAGTAATGTCGAGACCGTACTAACCTAGTCCAATAGTCACAAGTGACATAATGTGTTAAGCCAATACGAGTCCGACTTGGATCTTGAGCGTTTTGTCATGTTACCTGGCATGGATGGCTCACGTGACATGGCTGCTGTCGTGATATGAACCCATCACACCACATTATCCAAGGAAATATCGATTACCTCGCCCGAACCTTCTCTATATTTCAGCACACCTCATTATTGTATAGGAGACCTACAGTATTACATGGGTTCCGAATTAAGAAGTATAGCTAGATAATTTCCATAAAACGTTGGTTACTTGTTATCGCGCTGAATTACTTAAGGGGTGAGTAATGTCGTTAAATATGAATATTCGAGGAACAACCGATTTTGTTTCGCCAGACTAACGCGGGCGAAGCCGCTGGCGCCTGCTAGTCTTTATATACCAAAGTTCGGTGTGCATGTATTTGTAAAATGTAAAAATCCATACAAGTTTTTACTAGATATTCTGTGGTTTTACTTCGATAAGCTGTTAAAGTCAAACTCGGACTTCCGTTTTGTATGAAAACGCGAAGTCGGCCTAAACGGCAACGTCAACGTATTTACGGCGACGATACGTTAGCTGTCAAATCGAACTTGGACTCACAAATGTTAGTTCGCTTAACGCCCACTGCACGCGCTCTTCAATTTCTCCATACTTTTGAAAACGCCAGTCGATCGGCTTGGCGTAAACGCCAATTTAGGTGACAAATGGGACTACGGGCTCTGAACAGATTGACTGGGTTTTCCGAGATTAAAAATATTTTATACTTTTAAACGGATAATATGAAAACACGCTCGCGAAGATTTCTTTACATTTTGCTGGGCTCTGCTCGTGTGAATGTCCAAAATTAAATTGACCCGAGCGAAGCGACCTATCCATAGTAAAAAGTGGTTCACAGCTAGGGTCTCGAATCAATGTTATTAAGCCTTTTTAGGGTTCCGTACCCAAATAGTGAAAACGGAACCCTATTACTAAGCCTCCGCTTTCCGTCCGTCCGTCCGTCCGTCCGTCCGTCCGTCCGTCTGTCACAGGGGTGTATCTCATGAACCGTAGTAGATGGGCAGCTAAAATTTTTACAGATTGTGTATTTATTTTGCCGCTATAACAACAAATAGGTAACATTTAAAAATAATAAGAATTAAAGGGGCTCCCCATACAAAAAACGTGATTTTTTTGTGTTGAATCTTGTACGATGGTACGGAACCCTTCGTGTGCGAGCCCGACTCGCACTTGGCCGGTTTTTTTACCACTTTACATGTTAGTTATGAGCCCAATGAAAGTACGTGTATAATTTGAAGAAGCCAAACCTTCCGAAGAAACAAGATTTCATACTGTCATGTATTATACGGATTGATTCGAATGGTAATTTGACCAAATTAAATATTCTTCCAGGTGCTGTGAATGGGTTCCTGTCTGAATAAAAATGCATCCGGCAAGTTTGACCGTTCAATCTTGTCTTTGTCCGACGTGCAGTATATCCATTACGGAAGTTGAACCACGAACTCACTTATATTGTACACCTTGTTCACCTCGTGGTATAGGGATTAGGGGACTTGCCTTTCATGCGAGAGGACTGCGTTCAAATCCTCTCCCTGGTCAAACAAAACTTTTTTACACGTTATGAGTTGGATAAGTGCATTTCATTACGAATGCTAGCTGTTCCATGGTTCGGAACCCATGTAAAACTGTAGGTCCCCTTTCTCTACTGGGTGGTAGGTTAAGCACGCCCGGTTTGGTACCACCGCATTGGATGAAACTATGGTTAAAGCGGCAATGAAAGGCAATGAAGTCTTCCGTATTTCGATCTTCAGTTTTTATTCTTGTCCAGTTGTAGCAAACATCACTTATGTCACGTTTGAAAAATGTTACGTCTCTTCCTGCCGCGTGAAAAGCCGTAACATTTTTCAAACATGTCTAACGACCGCGGTAATCTCAAAAGCATCATCACTTATGTCGACTGTAAGTTGGATTGCAGTTTTTTTTTTCGGTTTGATTAGAATATCGAGACCAAATCACGGAAGATCTAAACATCGCGTACAGAAATATGGAAGTTAGCGATGCACGTGCCGTGGATAGGCAGGCGTGGATTGCACGTGTACACGCCTCATACTGCTGCTCATCCGAGCGACGTGTTCTGTGCGTCGTCGCTCGCTGGCGGCGTCGATGCACGTGCGGTGGACAATGCCGCCGCGACGGTATCCGTCTCTCATCCGTCTATAAGGGGCCATTCCGCATATATGACCCACGCTACATATGTACTTCTACTTGAGCGGCTCGTAGCATAGTGGCCTAGCGTACCAGAGGCCTGGGTTCAATTCCGACATGCACCACTGTCTCTCTTTCCGAGTTCGACAAGTGCCTTTCGTCACGAATGCGAGCTACTCCATGGTTCGGAATCCATGTAAAACTGTAGGTCCCCTTCTCCTACTAGGTGGTAGGGCTTAAGCCCGCCCGGGTTGGTACCATCGCATTGGATGAAAAGATGGTCGAAGCGGCAATGAGAAATTGTCCGTGTTTTCCATCCACTTCAATGCTCATAAAGGGAAGGTCCTGGCATGGCACCTAATTCCTTCGGGAATGTGGTGTAATGGGCTAATATCGTAACGGTAGTTGTGTGGTAATAACCATCCATGTCAGGTCGCATAAAAAAAAATGTACGGAGCGCCTCGCCCTCGGCGCCACAGTAGATATTGGAATTTGCATGGAAAACGTATGTAGGTCATAGTCCAATGTGTGGCGTCTAGCGTAATGGCCGTTTGTACATAGGTTGCATCCCCGGAGACCTGGACATGTCTGCGTGGAAAATTTTGGAGTGTATTTTTATCTAACTTGACTTGTATAGCTAATACCATGTCATGATATTAGCCTAACATACTACATTGAACTGGATGGAAACACATATCTAATAATAAATAAAATATTATAAAGGTTCGTGAAATCAAAATGAAATTAAAATAAAAACACAAAATGATAAACCTTTTTTTGATAACAGTCCAGTTATTCGCACTGTATAATGAATGACGCGGATTTTACTCTGCAATTATAATCGGTTTCGGATACGAGAGACCACTGACAGTCTTAAACCGCTATACTTCGGGCCACAAGCTTTGTGCTGTATTGCCGGACATGAATGACCAATCACTTCTTTATTCCATGCCCGAACCTCCCCTGAACTGCCCGCTTACCATAGTGTTTAATTCCGACCGACTAGGGGCTCAGAAAACAGATGGTTTACTAAAAATGTCCAATTGCGTAGTTTTTTGCAGTTGTATAATCGGGGCAAGGCCGAGACATCTGCGATGATGAGAAGGCTGAGTATGACCGTTGTGCAGAAATAAAATTAAGAACACACCGCTAACATCCTTGGCGGTTTATTGACTGAGATCATAGTTTAATTGATCGTCCACACGCCTAGTTTCAATTGCAGTAACTATGCTCTGATTCGTGACCGAGTGCTATTGATGCTTATCGCTATGTGTTATTCGAAGGCTACATGATATCAAAGCGGACACGAACTAGCATAAAAGTGCCTGGAGGTGACCCTAACTATCTCAGAACAATGGCCGACTACCATTAACAGGGATTTTTCGAGAAGATGGCATGCGACCAGACGGCTTGACGATGGTGCCATGGCGAACGGGCAACTCGTCGGTGTGGGATGCTACATGTCACTTTGTGTGGCAGCCATGTCTTGGCAAGCTCGAAGTGCGCAGGTGCAGCCGCAGAGAAGTCAGCTCGTCTTAAACACAGCAAATATGCAACAATCACCAATAATTACACATTTGTGGCATTTGCAGTAGAGACCCACAGGACTTCCGTACATTAATTCGTACTAACCATACTAAATTACAGGACTTCCGTAAGTCCATGCGTATTATCTATCCAAAATTACAGGACTTCTGTATTTCTATCCGTATCAAATATTCAAAATCACAGGACTTCCGTATTTCTATCCCTGTGAGCCATCTATGCCCATTTTAAAAGATTAACGGCTCTCTTCTACCGGATTTATTATTTGTGCGGTGCACGACGTTTCGAGCCAAACATTTGGCTCATCTTCACTTGAGCTCCCGTGTGCCCCTAATGTTTGGCTCGAAAAGGCGTGCTCCGCACAAATAATGCCGTGGGTAGAAGGAAGCCGTTAATCTTTTAAAATGAACAGTAACCAGGGTAATCTCAATACTTACACATCTGCTTATGTTGTTATTGCACTATGCTTTATTTTGTATATTTTTTTTTGTGGCGTAATAAAGAATTTTCAATCAATGAATCTATGTTCAGTTATATAAAAAATGCTATTCTATACTGGATAGAGTCGTCTAGACTCTATACGCTAAATCGAAACGAAATATAAGGTTAACAAAATGGTCGCTATTGATCAAACCAACAAATAGCTTAGTCATTGTTAATCATGAACTTACTGTACGAACTTTTAAATGACACGTCAAGTTTAAAGGATAACTGCCACTTTATGGACACGATCGTTCTTGGAAAGTTAACGAGATCGATTATGAAATTATACCTTTCAATTTGGTTTACTTTTAAATAACGTATTAGTAGGAGTTCAATTATAACATTACTTTAACCTAAGTGAAGGGCAATTACTGTAATTAATTGACGTAAACTTTTTACCAAACGCTTACGCATGTTCGAGCGTGAACATGTTTCGTTTCCGCTCATCGTATTTTGTGTTATTAGGGTTCCGTACCTAAAGGGGGTCAACGCAACCCTATTACTAAGCCTCCGCTGTCCGTCCGTTCGTCCGACCGTCTGTCACAGGGCTGTATCTCATGAACTGTAATATGTAGGCAGCTGAAATTTACACAGATAATGTTTTTATTTTGCCGCTATAACAACCAATAAGTAACATTCAAAAATAATTAAAATGAAGGTACGTATACACCCCATACAATAAACGTGATTTTTGGTGTTAAATCTTGTACGATGGTACGGAACCCTTCGTGTGCGAGTCCGACTCGTACTTGGCTGGTTTTTTTTCCTGTGTTATTTTCAGCATTAAGGGCATGATATCAAAAATATGAAAAGATCGTCGATTTTCTAGCTATATTTGAAACCCATAAGGGTAATCTCTGACGTAATTTTTTTTGCATTTCAAGCATATTTGCCTAATTCGAGAAGTCGAAGCACCAGATAGTTACACTATTGTGCTGTGTTGGTTCCGGCACGTGTAAATAATACAATCGGCCCCACTGAATTTCTTCCCGTGCGTGTCGTCGTTCATGGTTCAGATTCCGCGTTGTATAGGTCAACTTCCTTACTTACTAAGTGGTAGGTTTAATCGTAAATAAGTCGTTCTACTTGTGTGGCGGTAATGCCTGTGTAGGTGCTATGCCCTCGGCCAAGGGTCCGTTTCTCAGAGCGTGCACCCCTAACGCAACCCTCGTAAAACAAAGCCTCCTTTACTTTGAATAGCTATTGAACCATTTTTTTGTGCTACATGCCGCCCAAAAGATCAAAATAAGAAAACTATAGTTTATTCCAAAGGCCCCTTATTAGGGTTCCGTACCAATATTGTGCTACTAGACGCGAGCGAGTTTATGGTAAAAAAAGGAAATAACTTTAATAAATTTTTTTAACAAAAAAAACAGGTTCGTTAATTTTTTTTTTCTTGAAATCAACTCTTAATTAGTGCACTCAAGATGGATGCAACTGCAGAAACCCAAAAACAAAAAAATCATTTCGGACTTTAACCAACATCGGGCTTTTTATTTTATTTTACCCATACTAAATGTTTAGCAACGCCATTAAAACAATATAAAACGCTTTAAAGGAATAAATACTGGCCATAAACGTTCACTGAACTAGGGCTGTATCGAAGTAAATTACTTCGACCTTGGTGGCTTAAACATATACGCCCCCCAGGCAGTGCGTGTCCGTACACAGAAAACCAACGAAATTAATCAGGCTAAAAGTACGTAAATGCCATTCTGTGATAGCCGAATGGCGAGACGCTCCCAGCGGTTTTTTTTATCTTGAGGGGGGCCGCCATAGCCTTTATCTGAAATGTCAGGGACTGGCCGCGTGACGTCACTGGTGCGGCAAATGGCTCGACATTTGGGGGCGCCGCCCTAACTTTCCCGCCCTGGCGAGCCGCCCAGGTTCGCCGCCCATAAGCACTGTCTTATTGTCTTATGGCCTGCTTACACAGCGCCCCGACGCGACGGCTTGGGGTTTGTATGAAGGAACTCGTATTTTGTGTGTTTCCGTTATTTACAGCAGTTCGTTCGATGAGGGATATTGGAAAAACATAACCAGAATCCGGCCAAGTGTGAGTCGGATTCGCACATTAAGAGTTCCGTACCATCATACAAGATTTAACACAAAACAGTCTTTTTTTTTCAATTTAAACACAATTTGTTATACATTTTGTTATAGCGGCAAAATAAATACACACTCTGTAAAAAAATCTGGTGTCTACTTATTACGGTTAACGAGATACAGCCTTGTGACAGACGGACGGACAGACAGCGGAGGCTACCCTTCTCGTGCGAGTCCGACTCGCACTTAGCCGGTTTTATGACATTAAATACATGACTGCTACTCGCCCATGCAGCAACAGTTTGTAACTTCCTATAGTTGGAGAGTTATCGCAGACAACAGGGTCCATTCAGAGCAAGAGTGAGTTCGAGTTCGTTACTAAATATCACTCACTTTTTTAAATAGTTAATGTTTCAACACTTCTAGAACATCATTACAGTTAGGTAAAAATCTGGTTTGTCCCGTAAATCCGTCGGAAGTATAAATAACGGAATCGTTATTTATGCTTCCAACGTGTTTACCGGACGGACCAGATTTTTACCTAACTCTTACAGTTAACCGTTCCACCTAAGAAGTGTGGAAACATGAACTATTAAAAAAGTGAGTTGATATTTATTGACGAATTCGAACTCACTCTTACCCTGAATGGACCCCCTGTGGCGTCATCTACATGGATGCACGAACCCCCTTAACTCACCTCTGTGATATGCAAATAGCCGAGATTGAGTCACAAACAAAAGCTCGCGTTAACCGAACCGTCGTCGGCGTCGCGTCGCCGCAGTGATGGATGGCTGTCGGGGCGGGGTGCGCGCGGGGAGGGGGGGGGGCAGAGGGCGGCGGAAGTGCGAATGTAAACCCCTAACCCCCCCCCCCCCCGCCCTTCGCACTAATGTGATTTGACGTTAATGACGCGGGCAAATGTGTGTTTTGTATATCGGTGGGTATAGCCGTTGTCTTATGATAGTTACACTGGTGTTCATGGAGATATGGTCATATTTTCGGTGATACTCTCAGTAAAAACACAAACGTGCAGACACCGATGTTAGCTGACCAATATATATTTTTTTTATGTTTAGCGCGGCATATGGCGTACGCCAGGACCTAAAGGTGCCCGACGACGCCCATGGGTTTTCGATCATTCAGGGGGGCTGCGAAAACCATGCCGGCCGGCCAGGTGCTTCTTCACACCACGTTTGAAGGACCCCAGGTCGTAATTTGGGGGAAATACCTCGGAAGGGAGTTCATTCCATTGTTTACCGACCCTATAGATAAAGGATCTAGAGGATCGGTGAGTTCTTATTTTTGGAATGTCGACTGTGAATTTGTGCATTTTCTCCCTGTTCCGCGTTGACGGAAGGTATAGAAAGGGGACGGAGGAACAGCGTTATGCAGCTCCGACGAGCATTCCCCATGGTAAAGACGATAGAAGACAGAGAGAGACCCTACATCTCTTCTGAGTTGGAGGGTCTCCAAATGTAGGGATACCTCGGGGTCGTCAACGAGACGCACGGCCCGAAGCTGTATCGAGTCCAGAGAGCCAAGCTTAGCTGTGGTGCTTAGCTGAGCCGTGCCTCAAATGCGAACAGTGCAAATACCAAAATCAAGAATACTTTTAAAATAATTTCCTAATTATGTTTGTATGCGGAACGTACCTTACGGGCCATTTTAAATATAGGGTGATAACGGAGGTATCGTCCAAACGTTAACCAGGTATTCGTAGGCATATTTGGAGCAAAAATCGTAAAAACCTATTCACAAAATTTCTCCCTGGTCAAACCACGAAGACATTTGTGTAACGATTTTCTTTTTCCTCTTATTTAGCGCGGCGTTTGAATTTTCTTTAAACAAAAACAAACACTTAAAATAGTAAATTGACAACATTTTAAAATGGTTACACATTTTCTGTGTAGTCTGTGCATTTTAAAACTATCAGAATTGCGTCTTCGCGGCGCTGATCATTAGTTGTTTGGACCACGGTGTTCCGGTGTGGCGACAGGCTGCAAGTATACCAGCGTGTATATAAGTCTGTTCGTTTGTCAGCAGGTCGGGTAGCGGTGTGAGGATGCAGATCCCCGCGCGCGCCGTCTGCCGCCGCACACCCCCGGCGCCCTTCCACTAGCTCCCTGTAAGTACCAATTATGTAACAAGTCCTGGACGTACCGACATACTTTTAGTGTGCGCAGGTTATGCGCTTACCGATCTACGCTCATACACACCGATGTTACTGATTAGATTCCGACAATTTCAAGAGCATGATATGTGCTTATTTAGAATCGACCGTGAGACAACGTTTTAAAAAAACAGGCCAAGTGCGACTCGGAGTCGGTTCCGTACCATCGTACAAGATTAACACGTTTTGTGTACCTTTAATTTTTATTATTTTACCTTTTTGTTGTTATAGCGGCAAAATTAATACACACTTTGTGAAAATTGCAGCTGCCTACCTATTACGGTTCATGAGATACAGCCCTGTGACAGACGGACGGACGGACGGACGGACAGCGGAGGCTTACTAATAGGGTTCCGTTTTCACCCTTTGGCTACGGAACCGTAAAAAGCTACACCGATGATCCTGCAGAAATTCCGAACACTTTCAAGGGTAGTATAAATGTTTATGTAGAATCAACTGTGAGGTGAAACTGAAAAATAAAAACCTCACCGGTGTTTCTGCGGAAATTCCCAACAGTGTCAAGGGTATGATATGTGTTTATTTAGAATCGACCGAGATACAAAGTTGTAACAAAAGCTACACCGATGTGTCTCCTGAAATTCAGAACAATTTAAAAGGTAGTATAGTGTTTTTGTAGAATCAACTGTGAGATAAAACTGTAAAAAAAACTACACCGGTGTTTCTGCGGAAATTCTGAACACTCTCAAGGGTATGATATGTGTTTATTTAGAATCGACCGAGAGACAAAGTTGTAACAAAAGCTACACCGATGTTTCTCCTGAAATTCCGAACACGTTAAAAGGTGGTATAGTATTTTTGTACAATCAACTGTAAGATAGAACTGTAAAAAAAACTACACCGGTGTTTCTGCGGAAATTCCGAACACTCTCAAGGGTAATGCTATGTGCTCAATCGACCGTGAGACCAAATTCCGAACACTTTCTATGGTTTTCCCATTTTCTTCCATACTACTGGAGAGCAGAATATACCGATGGAAGTAAGGTGTTATTTCGGAGAAAACCTTTCGCGGTCCATAAAAGGGATCTACTAGAAGGTTAAGTATGTACCGTCTTAGATTAATCTAAGTTGCGTCTTCTTCGATAGGAATGGGCATGTTTACACTGTCAGTTGGATGTTTTCTGACTACGACGAAGATTGTAGCAATGGGTGCAGCCCCTTCGTAATGTCCAAAAAGCCCAAGATCCAAACCCCAAAACATCCAAATGTGTGTATTTGAATAAGCACAAAACCAAACTTAAGGCGCTAGGACTAGCCAACTACTCGCGCCATACAAATGCACTTTTTAACAAATGTAATAATATGTAGTGAAACTCTTCAGCAAATCCAAATAAAACTCCAGACTGATAATGGATTGTTAATATTTTTTTATTCCATCATTTATTTAAATAATAATAAAAATAAAAAAGTTGATTTTTCTCATTAGAAATCTGAAAGTAATTCGATTTCTAGATATAAGTAAAAACAGCATATATGCATAAACAAAAAATTCCATTTGCTTTTAGATTTCTACATTTAGTCAAAAAAGTTCGGAAATGGACACCGTTTCCGCAATGTATTTTGTATAGAAAAAGGAAACATACATTAACGAAAATAGTTCGATTCCTAGACAAGGAATCATATATTGTAAGAATGACACTTATAATCGTCAGACTTAGTTAGTTAACTTGGGGTGCCTCGTCTAACTTTGCGATTTGGCTAGTACCAGGGCCTTAATCTAACCCAATTGAAAAATTCCGTATTTAGAGTTTTGGATTCTGTGGATTTTGGACTTTGTGCTTTTTGGACTGTATTATGCGTCCCCGCCTTTGGTGCCGCGTTTCCTCTCTCTTGTCGTGAAGGTTCTAAATACGTACATAGGTCCGAAATAAGTTTGTATTTAATGATTACGACATTACCGTTTTGGTCGTATATCTTATTTTTTTTGTTGCTTGAAGACATGTGTAATGAATATTTCTTCATGGATCCTCCAGGTTACTCCAGGGACTCATTTCCGTATTTCCAAAAACTCGAAAGCTAGTATCATGCTAGTGTACAATAATTAAAGCACCCTCCATTAGCAGTGGCGGAGTCGTTACTCGTGGGGCAGGGGGGGCGGTGACCTGGGGCCGCTAACTGTCCGTTCTGACAGCTGTCAGTCAGTTATTTGTTCCTAATTCGTAGCAGCGGGAACGGGACGGCCGAAATCAGGCCACAGGGCTAGGGTTTATAGAAGCTACTTTTCCAAAATTGAGTAGACAAGCACAGTTCGATCGGCTTGCGTAAAAAAATGCGTAAAAAAAGTAAGTAAACCCACAGTACATTTTGAGTTACATAAAAACACAAGGTCACATTAAACGTCATTAATCGTCAAGCTCTCTATGCTCTCGTCTCAAGAGTGTTTTGTGTACGCAGGAAGCGTATTTAAATTTGGCGCGTACTGTACAAGTCACGCATCGGGCGTTTGCATTATTTTTATGACCATCTAAAGCCGGCAATTTTCAGGAGCATTATATGTATATTTGAGATACCCGGCGGAAAATTTTAAGTAAAATCAGGGGAATTATATGAATGTTGTATCCGAAGAGTATGACGACAAAGGAATTAAACCGTTTGTGGTTCTACGTAAATCTGTAGGTCCCTTTCCCTACTAGGTGGTAGAGTTAATACCTCCGGGTATCCGCCCGATTGATGTTTTTGGCTAATATCATGACAGCAGGTGTAGTATTAGTTTCTGTGGTATTAGTCATCTAAAATAACCAACCATAGGACATACCACGGGGAAATGCCGAGGCTGGCTATGAAACTTGAAGGTGGATATATTGGAGACATAGATACATGCGATCGAAAAAAGTTGCGGAATCGCAAGTCGCGTCTTTCTGCCACTCTTCGTTTCCCCCGGAAAACCGCTGTCCAGGTGCGTGCCTGCGAACGTTGCGACCTAAATATTTTTAATTATTTTCGCTCGGAGCGTTCGCGATTAATCATTTCGCCTTTCGGCGGCGAATGAGTTTGTATCAATATACCGTGCGCCATTGTCCGTCCCTCGGGGTCGCCCATTGTCGTCCCTGCGCGAGGTCGCCAGCCCCTCACCCCGGCCCGCACCGCGCCGCCCCTTCCCTCGGTGACCGCGGCCTTGACACGGCGACAGGGGGAGGACTTCGTGGCAGGTAGTGCGTGCGAATTTGCTTAGTGCGGAAATGGGGGTCACAGGCAGAGGGGGACTTTAGTCACTACTTCCCTATTTTTTTAACCGGACATAGAGGGCTAATACCCAGCGAATAAGAAAGGACGGGAGTGGCGATCAAAACTATTTTTTAATGAAAATACATGCATACTTAGCGCCGGATCGCTTACGAATTCGCCCACTACTGATGTTATCGAGTTCCAAAGACACGTAAGAACTTCACAGGATGCTATTTAGTACACCAATCATTCGATGTTGCGCGTCCCGAATTCATATGCGAACTAACTGCCTTCAGAGCAATTAAATAATACGTGGCTACGCGTCCTTCCTTGCTCGCTGGCTAATACCACACCTACTCTTATGGTATTAACACAACAGATGAAAACGCCGGACCTTCCTTATATTGCACGGCTACATTGAAATAGATGGAAACACGGATCATCTTCATTGCCGATTCACCCTAAAAATGGGGATTGACACTACCATCAACTCAGTGAGGAAGGTTTCCCCTCCAGTTTTACATACAACCCGACCAGCCAAGGGTTGCTTAACCTCGGCCAACGTCCTGCGTTCGAGGACGCAAGCCGTGGCGTCGACCTAATAGCTACCGAGGCGGGCAAAAACGATGAAGTTATGATTTAAGAACCTTTGGAGTTGCCGATTTGATAAGAGTGTTTCTTACCAGTTGGCTACCACACCGCTTGTCTATGCGTTTTGGTATAATCTTAAGTTTGTCAAACTGAATAAAATTTACAACCATAAAACTGTTTATCCAGCATTCATCGTTGCAATTCTGCCTTATCTTTGACCTGTTAGCATACACAAGTGCTTTTATCGCTATCTTCTAATTCTCCATAAGTCTCGGAAATTCCTCCAAAGGATTTGAGTGCTATGCTGAAATATCTATAATCTAGATCCCAGGAGGGTATATTTTGCGTGGCTTCTGGTGACAGAAAACACCTAGCGGAAACTATACTTAATACGCCCCAAGCTTGAGTGTGTGGTTGAAGTTCTTGAAAGAGGCAACAATACCTTATATCACGTCACTTCCGTGTAAGTGTAAGATGCCTATGATATCTGCCTACCCCATGACATATTTCTTCTTTAGTTTTTTCTTTCAGACATACCTCCCTCTGTTTATGCGCCTGGTCATCGTTTCGCTCGTTCTCACTGTACGATGGTCAAACACCGATTCGGTCATGGCAACAACCAGTCCCGAATCAGGCCCGCATCAAGGATTTCGCTGAAGGGGGGAGGAGAAAAAACGTTTTTTTTTGCTTCGGGATGACTATTAAAAAGATAATTCCACAACGGTTTTTAAAACGAAAATATTTTTTCTAACGTAAAACGTGGGTTGCACGACGACACTGCGATGCACTGCACTGCATTTTATTACCCCACGTTTTTAGTTTTCGAGTAATTAACATTTTAAGAAAAATCGGGTTGATTTGTTTGTTCTTTTTTTTGTTATCCAGTCCTGAGCAATTTTTAAAATTACCGGAAAATCACTACCTCATCAGGAAGTTAGTTCAATAATTAAACGCTTACTTATAACATACATACATGAAGAAAGCTACTTAAGGTGGCCCATCCCGCTCATCTCCCCATACAAAAGGGGAAAGAAGATCACGCCCATATGTCTTGTCAGAGATCCAAAATTTTGCTCAAAATAGCTTTATTTGATCGAACTAGATGTCTGATGACCAATGGCATTGTAAAATTTTGTTTGATTTCCAAGTTATAACGTCCGAAAGTTCGAATTTTTCGCGCGTTTTATATAATAACTTTGGAGGTGGATTATGCAATGATAAAGTAAGAACATCTTAAAAAAATTAGTCATCAGACATAGCTTATTTAATCAAGATTTATAATCTTTTTGGTTTTTGTTAGATTTTTTACTACAGCGGTCGTGGTTTACTTTTAGCTATAAGTCGTTTTGAAATTAAAATTTTCGTAAATCTTACCAAATCATACACTATGCACATTGTCTTTTTTGTGGACAGGTTGCATCTTCCTCATCACGGAGCCTGTCTTATTCTTTGAAACAGAGAAGGTCCCAGAGCGCAACAACACGGTTTTGTACCGTGCCCGCAAATGAGTTAGGCCCGCCGGGTTTGCTATAAACGAGGCCATGCGGTACTCTCGGGTGGAAAAAAAAGGCCATGCACATATCGTTAAGGTCGTAAAAAGAATTTGAACCATGCGGGTCACTAAAAAAAGTTTATGCAGCTATTATATAGCGCTTAAATATAACAATGTGCTATAAAGATAGTAATGCGAAAACTTTTGGATGCCAAAAAAAATTGTCATCCGTCATTGACAAGCTCGTGGAAAGGCTGAATAAAAACGATTTATAAAGATAACAAATATAAATAAAATAAATAATAAATAAATAAAGATAAAAGATTTTGGATGACCATGCAGATATTGTTCAGCTCGCAGGAAGACTTAGCTTTCCAGCCACCAAAAAAGTCATTTGAGGGCTTTCAAGTTTATCGAAGAATTGCTCCAGCTCAGAATGGTGATTGCGCCCTTTGCTTTGACAATTGTCGAAATAGAGCGTTACACTCGCTACTCAGGGGAGGGGAAGGGCACCCATTGCCCCCCCTAGATCCGCTTCTGTCACGAGTCCATATAATCTTGTTAATTCCCCACAATCTTGCATCGTGTCCATTAAGAGGTCACCGCGCCGGAACATAAATTCTCCCCCGGTCACGTCTCCGGCGGCGGCGGGATGGGCGCGCCGCTGGCGTCACCGCTCCGTTCCGGGGCGGCTTTTACTTTTATTGGCCGGTCACGGAACCGCCGCCCGCGTCCGCTGTTGCCATACGATGACCGTATCGTGGAACGCCTCAAGGCTGTCGTGAAGTCACAGGAAATATGAGATTTGAAAATTTTAAGAAATGCATTCTTTGTCCATTCGCCAAGGCACAATTTTGTACGGCGACTTTCATTAAAAATAGCGAAATCGTCTTCCAGGCCCTAACCTTTCCCTATCTGTAAACGTTGTCAGATTTGAATATATTTTTTTATCACTTGAGAAAGCTTCATTCTATGTCCGTATGTAAATATCTGTATTTTTCAGTAAAAACGAAGATTAACGTAAAAAAGACGAAGTTTTTTTCCGATTTTTAAAAGCCAATATTTTCCAAACAAAAAGGTATATTAAAAAAATACATACAGACATATTACTTTACGTTTACGGATAAGCAGTGTTCAGAGTGGGCAGTCTGAGCTCTCACCTAAATTGGCGTTCACGGCAAACCGATCGACTGGCGTTTTCTCCAAACTCCATACAAATTTTTACTAGATATTCTGTGGTTTTACTTCTTCAAGCTGTCAAAGTCAAACGCGGATTTGCGATTTGTATGAAAACACGGAGTGGACGTAAACGGCAACGTCGACGTATTTACGGCAACGTTGAGTAAGCTGTCAAATCAAGCTCAGAGCCGGTAGTCTAAGTTGTCACCTAAATTGGCGTTACGGCAAACCGATCGACTCGCGTTATCTCCAAACTCCATACAAGTTTTTCCTAGATATTCTGTGGTTTTACTTCTTCAAGCTGTCAAAGTCAAACGCGGACTTCCGATTTGTATGAAAACGCGGAGTGGACGTAAACGGCAACGTCGACGTATTTACGGCAACGTTGAGTAAGCTGTCAAATCAAGCTCGGACTCGCAAATGTTAGTTCGCTTAACGCCCGCTGCGCGCGCTCATCAATTTCTCCATACATTTGAAAACGCCAGTCGATCGGTTTGCCGTAACGCCAATTTAGGTGACAACTTAGACTACCGGCTCTGACTCGCAAATGTTATTTCGCTTAACGCCCGCTGCGCGCGTTCTTCAATTTCTCCATACATTTGAAAACGCCAGTCGATCGGTTTGCCGTAACGCCAATTTAGGTGACAACTGAGGCTGAGATAAATAGTCGTAACAGAAACTAAGACTAACAGAAAGTAGTACTTTGTGACGTCACTTTGACACATTTTGTTTGGAGGAAATCTCAAAGTGATGCAAATTGACGTCAAAAAGTACTACTTTTCGTTAGTCTTATAGTCGAGCCGTTCTAAGAAGCGTTTTTTGACGGATGAGGGATAGGGAAGGGTAAAAACCAGAGTTTTACTTTTATATCGATAACATTTCAATAAGGAAAAGCAAAAATCTAATAATAGGCAATCTTCTCTAAAATAAAACACATTTATACAGATGGATAGGTGATTATCTGATTTCGGAAGGTGTTTCATAACCTAAATACAAGATCTTTTGCACATATACAGCTTTCAACGGAATAATTTTCCAAACATTAACCATTGTATATTTGAATCAAAACATTTTAATAACATTTTGCTGTACACCTTAAAAGGAGCCTCTTCCACATACATTTTCGTGAGTAGTAATTGACAACTTTTGTGGTGAGCACCACTTTTTTAGTCGAAAAACAGTATTGAGGACCGAAAAAAGGAAAACATAACCACCCAAAATGAAAAAAAAGGGCGATGTACAAATATCGTGAATCTAAGCCGATTGTTATTATTCTATTTCACATAAGATTAATGTCAGTTTTATTAGACTGATTCGACTTTCTTCTTCAGCGGTGTAAAGTTAACTGACTAGAAAAACCGGCCAAGTGCGAGTTGGACTCGCACACGAAGGGTTCCGTACCATCGCACAAGATTTACAAAATAACATACGTTTTTTGTATGGGGCCCCCTTTAATTATTATTATTTTATAATGTTACCTATTTGTTGTTATAGCGGCAAAATACATACATAATCTGTGAAAATTTCAGCTTCCTACCTGTTACGGTAAATGAGATACAGCCCGGAGCGACGGACGGACGGACGGACGGACGAACGGACGGACGGACAGCGGAGGCTTAGTAATAGGGTTCCGTTTTCACCCTTTGGGTACGGAACCCTAAAAAGCTAGATGATACTGCAATTAACTTTCCATTTATTATATGTGCCTAAACATATAATTTAAGAAATGAAGGAGGCATTCGTTAATTGCTGGAAATCCCGAGACCGAATATTCATTCTCACAAGCCAACATTGGTAATCGTGATGAAATCTATTTGATTTTCCTTTATAAGAATATTAAAGTAATAGTTATGAAAATTAAAGATATTAAAACTTAAATGGTCGATATTATTTTGCAGGTTCACATCCCTATTGCTATTTACTCCCAGTGCTGGTACTGTACCATTATTTTGTTCATAATTATATTATTTAATACATTGTTAAGTAATTAATTCACACAATATAGAATAAAATATATTCTACAAGTCATAATAAAAAAAAACACATCAGCAAGCTGTTATTATTTGGTCCCAAAAATATAAAACGTGGGGTAAAGTGGTCTGTTCCATAATTTAGTCATTAGCTTTTCTTCCACACTGCTGTGTCAAAAAACGCTTCTTAGAACGGCTCGACTATAGTTTCTGTTACAACTATTTATCTCAGTCACGCATCGGGCGTTTGCATTATTTTTATGACCATCTAAAGCCTACCGGCTCAGCTTATTTATTTAGTTCGACGTTTCGTCCACCACACTGTGGACATCATCAGGATTTACGACGCGACCTGGAGGACGTCTGACGCTTCGTCCAGTCAGATGTCAACTGTAGGTCGTCGGCTGCTTAGATTGCAGCTGTGGGTAGGTTCAGCCGCAGGTGAGGGTAGTGACGGAGAATTCCGTTCGGCAATGAAGTCATCCGTGCAAACTATGCTAACGGTGTCACTTTGCATCAGTGTTGGCAGCTGAACTCTTGTGATACCTTTAAGTTGGTAGTTTTCAAAATTGGACACAAAGGCGAGCTAGATGGCATATCTCCTTCCTTTTTAGGGTTCCGTACCCAAAGGGTGAAAACGGAACCCTATTACTAAGCCTCCGCTGTCCGTCCGTCCGTCCGTCCGTCCGTCCGTCTGTCCGTCTGTCACAGGGCTGTATCTCAGTAACCGTAACAGGTAGACAGCTGAAATTTTCACAGAGTGTGTATTTATTTTGCCGCTATAACAACAAATAGGTAAGATTAAAAAATAATTAAAATTGAAGGGGGCTCCCATACAAAAAACGTGATTTTTTTGTTTAATTTTTTACGATGGTACGGAACCCTTCGTGTGCGAGTCCGACTCGCTCTTGGCCGGTTTTTAACCCACTTAAAAAAAGGAGGAGGTTCTCAATTCGTCTGTATTTTTTTTATCTTTGCGTATAACTCAGTCACATTTTTATGTACGATTAATAGGGTGACAACGAAGTGGCAGTACACTGCACTTGGATTTGTCTTATTTTATCATTAGCCAGTTCAACAATCACAGCGAATAAGACTGAACTGAAATTTTTTCAACGTCTAAGTTTACAAAAGCGTTTGCCTTTACCTGTTTGTGTAAATAAATTATTTTATTTCTTGAAAAATTAACAGTTATTATTTACCATTGATGATTGAAGAAAAGCACAGAGAGAATCCCTAAATTAATATTAATCTACGAGAAAATTATCGTCTATGGGTGAAGTGCACAATCTCTGGTTATTATACAGTTATGGTTAATTGTAGATCTCTCTTTTTTATTCATCAGGCGAAAAATAAGGACGGATATATTTTAATACTAAAATTACCACAAACCAGAGATTCTGCACTCAACGCTTATTATATCGGTCTTTGTCTCATCCATGTATCTGCTTATGTATGGTTACGCAACGTAATTAACACTAATCTTTGCATCGTAAAGATTGCGACCAACGTTCTCTTGGTAAGCAAGGGCGTTTTAAATCTGTACTGTGTCTTATAGAAGTAATTATGCCGTCTTAAAGGAGCAAAATCTGAGTGCTACTTATATACTAGACTATTACATTATTTTTAATGATCGTACGCACGCAATTTTAAGGTTAAACGAAACCGTCCGGACAAAATGTCAATCTGCACGGAACACAGTGAAACCACAGAGATATTTTTCATAGAACGTTGACCTGTCTAATTCGAGCATGTAAAATGTAAATAGTTTCCAATTATTTTATAGCCTATTATTTTTTTACATTCCTATTAGTAAATTAAAAACTTTCAGCTGACTTAGGTCTATCTTATATGGCTGTTATTGCAAAAATGTAAGATGGGTTGTAAATATAATAAAATGTGTACGATGGCATCGGATTTCAAATATTACGGTTTTATAAAAATATAAAATATCACCTGTTTACGAATGAACATTAAATTGAAAATTACGGACCTTACGAACTGTCGCCTGCTCCGACTCCAGTCATGCTACATAATTTTAACAACATTATATTTATGGCGCAATCAATTGGTAATGGACCGTTACGTTTACCCCTAAAACAAAATGCCGAGGGGTGACCTCTGGCTATTGTTGGCACATGCGCGTTGAACTCTCTTGAACCGACTCTTTAGGGTAATTCATCGCCACTCATTGTTTTGGCTTGCTTACTCGGAATATGTTTTGGAATTTTCAAACTATGCTTTATTGTTTACTTCCTTCCAGACACAACACGGCCACAAAGGTTATATTGTGGTTTGGTGGGATCGGACCACAGAAATGAGATTGGACCGATGCGATGCCATGATTGAAAAGAGAGCCTGTTTTATTGAAGAATCGTTTTGAAATTTTTATTTGTGTATATTTTTTTATTCAGAATATTTTTCATAGGAGATTTGAAATGTATGTATGGACACATAATCCACTGTTAACATGAATGAAGAATACCCTATTTTGTAGAACCGTGTCACAGTAGTTAACATGAATGAAGAATACCCTATTTTGTAGAACTGTGTCACAGTATAAAGTACCAGACCGGTTGATACGTTCGAGCATACACTCTTAACATTTTAGGGTTAGCTAATATGGTTGCTGATTTTTTGATTCCTGAAAAAGCTCAGGGTTTCCTATCAAAATGAAATCAAATCAAAATAATTTGTTGCATTATCACTTATAATAGTACATACAAAATGGTGAACAAGCGGTACTAACAATATAAGTTTAGTGAATACCTAAACATAGGTGTAGCAATAGATTCGCACTTTCGCGAACACTCAAATGTGTGGACACAGATTAAACATTTTATACAATACAATAGAATTATGCAGAAAAGATAATAAAATAAAAACGTGAAAAAGAAATTATGTTGAACTTACATATAACCACAAAATTTGTTTCTAACCGTGGTTATCATTTTTTTATCAAAACTTGAAATTTCTACCATTTGTTGTCTGTTGTCTAAATATGATGCGAAAAATTCTAATGCGTTGCTTCTTATACCTATGTCATTTAATTTATCTAACAATTTATCGTGATTTACACAGTCGAAAACTTTTGTCATATCAAGTAATAGTCCTGTAATTAGCTTTTTCCTATCTATGCAGTCCCAAATATCGCTAAATATGTCATACACTGCCTTGGTTGTAGAGTGTCCTTTGCGAAATCCATTTCGAATTTCTCTATAAAACCCACTAGTCGTGTATTTATAATGTTTTCAAAAATGTTGCTTATTACAGAAAGAAGTGCAACCGGGCGATAATTTGAAGGATCTTTGTTATCACCTTTCTTATATAATGATTTCACTATCGCTATCTTTAACTAACAGCCTCAATGGCCCAGTGGCGCGACACTTCGGCGATCGCTCTCCGAAGTTAAGCAACGCTGGGTCCGGTCTGGTCTTGGATGGGTGACCATTCGACCGTTGAGAGAGGCTGGCCGTGGTTCGGATTCCACGTTAAACTGTTGGTCCCCTTCCTTACTTACTAGGTGGTAGGGTTTATCCCGCCCGGGTTGGTACCATCGCATTGGATGAACGATGGTCGAAGCGGCAATGAAAATTGTCCGTGTTTTCCATCCAGTTCAATGTAGCCATGCAATATAAGGAAGGTCCTGGCATGGCACCTAGTTCCCATGCGGTGTGTTGGGCTAATACCATGACAGAAGGCGTGGTATTAGCCATCCATGTCCAGTCATATAAAAAAAAAATCCAGGAAATGTTCCTGTTAGCATTTATATAACATAATATTGAAAGAATAAACAACTAAAATAAAAGTTAAAAATCTAAAAAAGCTAAAAACATTGATCTTCTTTCTCATCTATCATTTATAGGGTTTTTTTCCGAATGTAAAATATTTTGCTGATTTTATTGATGATTACTGAAAAATTGTAATGATATTCCTTTTAAATTCCTACAAAAATATGGTTTCAGTTTGTATCGATCTATTGGGTGGGGAAAAAGCCTTAAATAACATTAGTACTGACATAAAGTATTCTTTTCTTTTCACAAATTATAAAATTAATTTTGGACATTTATCATGGATAAATTCAGCGTTATCCAACAATATCCAACAATGGCGATCCCAAGGCAGGCTTTCGGCTAGCGTTTTCGAGATTTTCTCAAGAAAAAACATTTTCAACAATGCACTGGCCCGCTCATTTCCCGCATTTAAAATAGCGCAGGATTATTTTCTCTGGGGTTATTTAAAAGAAAATGTGTAAATTAATAAATCCAGGACAATCGAGCTGCTGAAGGCGAACATCGGAGCTGAAACACGGTCGCTAACTCCTCATGTTCTGAGAAAAGTCATGAGAATCGTTCTCAAAAGAGCCCGTCTTTGAGGCTGTGAATTGCGGTCATTTACGTACGTAATATTTAAAACCTAAATAACCAATTTCTCCTTAGGTTTTATTTTATTGTCTGATATCGATTTAAGATTAATAGAAAAAAGGTATAACCAATGCAACCACTTCGTTACTTATGCCCCAACCTGTATATTATGCAAAAATTTCCTAGTGTTGACTTGTCAAATGTAATCATACTGAGAGATTTAATTGTAGGTATTGATTGTTCATATAACCACCATTTATTGGAATATCCTGTATTATCTCGCACTGCGCCTATTCTTTTCGACATTATTTTATCTCAGCTGCGCTTTGAGTTTTTTTTTCATGCAATCGAGCATCTGTATTTATATCTGTAATCTGGTGTATGGTGTGGAATATAATCCGATGTGTTGGCGTGACGACCACAAACACGAACGGTATTTTCCTCTTGTGTGGTCTTTAATGACCGGATATGCGATCATGGGTCACAACTGGGCTTATCGCTCAGAACGATGTTAATTTTTCCTCGTATACATTCTCAGATTGACGGCATTTAGTTCCGTTGTATTTTATATACCTTTTATTTAAGTGCCATAGACCATATTATAAATAGTAAAGAAAAACATTTATTCGATTAAGGTACATGATTACACAGCGAAAAGTAAATTACACTTAAGGTGGGCCATCCCGCTCAACTCCCCATACAAACGGAGAAAGAAGATCACGCCCATATTTCTTGTCAGAGATCCAAAATGTTGCTCAAAATAGCTTTATCTGATCGCACTTGATTTCTGATGACTGTTGGCATTTCACAATTGTGTTTGGTTTGTAGGTTCGATTTTTTCGCGTGTTTTATACAATAACTTTGGAGGTGGATTACTCAACGATAAAATCTATACATCTTAAAAATATTAGTTATCAGACATAGTTTGTTTCATGAAAATTTATAATCAATTTAGTTTTTGTTAGATTTTTGACTACAGCGGTTGTGGTTTACTTTTAGCATTAAGTCGTTTTGTAATTAAAATTTTCGTAAATCTTACCAAATCAAACACTATGCGCATTGTCTTAATTCAGGGTTAATCCCGCCCGGGTTGGTACCATCGCATTGAATGAAGCGGCAATGAAAATTGTCCGTGTTTTCCATCCTGAGTGGGCAGTCTGAGTTCTCACCGAAATTGGCGTTTACGGCAAACCGATCGACTGGCGTTTTCTCCAAACTCCATACAAGTTTTTACTAGATATTCTGTGGTTTTACTTCTTCAAGCTGTCAAAGTCAAACGCGGACTTCCGATTTGTATGAAAACGCGGAGTGGACGTAAACGGCAACGTCGACGTATTTACGGCAACGTTGAGTAAGCTGTCAAATCAAGCTCGGACTCGCAAATGTTAGTTCGCTTAACGCCCGCTGCGCGCGCTCATCAATTTCTCCATACATTTGAAAACGCCAGTAGATCGGTTTGCCGTAACGCCAATTTAGGTGACAACTTAGACTACCGGCTCTGAGCCTGTAGGCCCAGCTGTCACCTAAATTGGCGTTTACGGCAAACCGATCGATTGGCGTTTTCAAATGTGTGGAGAAATTGAAGAGCGCGCGCAGTGGGCGTTAAGCGAACTACCAATTACGAGTCCAAGTTTGATTTGTCAGCTTACTCAACGTTGCCGTAAATACGTCGACGTTGCCGTTTACGCCGACTCCGCGTTTTCATACAAATCGGAAGTCCGAGTTTGACTTTGACAACTTGAAGAAGTAAAACCACAGAATAAGTAGTAAACATTTGTATGGGGTTTGACGTTTTCACGTAACTTCGAAGTTCCGTAAACGCCAATTCAGGTGAGAACTCAGTTCAATGTAGCCGAGCAATATAAGGAAGGTCCTGGCATGGCACCTAGTTCCCATGTGGTGTGTTAGGCTAATCTTTGACGGTCAGTTCGGTATTAGCCTCCCATGTCCAGTTACATAAAAAAACTGGCCAAGTGCGAGTCGGAGTCGCAGACGAAGGGTTCCGTACCATCGTTCAAGATTTAACACAAAAAAATCAGGTTTTTCGTATGGGACCCCCTTTATTTTTATTATTTTTTTATTTTACCTATTTGTTATTATAGCGGCAAAATAAATACACACTCTGTGAAAATTTCAGCTGCCTACCTATTACGGTTCATGAGATACAGCCCTGTGACAGACGGACAGACGGACAGACGGACAGACGGACGGACGGACGGACGGACGGGCGGACGGACGGACGGACGGACAGCGGAGGCTTAGTAATAGGGTTCCGTTTTCACCCTTTGGGTACGGATCCCTAAAAAAACATTTCAGTTTGGCGCGAACTTATAATGTATGGTTGAAATAAATCAAATGAACGGCAATGTGTGATCGGCTTCCACTTCTCGTTTTCGTAATACGCAGTTATGTCAATCTATTAGGTCATCTGTGTTAATAATTTACAATGATCACGACTTTATGCGTATTGACGGATAGATACCAACGCTGCGACACAACTAGTTCGCAGTTGCGCTGGCGCAAGGCGAACTGGTCCGGTGCGCGCGCACTCGGCGCAAACACGGCTCATCCATACGGGCCTACAGTATACATGTTTTTTTTTTGCAACTCGACATGGATGGCTAATACCTCACAAATTCCCATATATTAGCCCAATATACCACATTCCCGAAGGAATCAGGCGCCATGCCAGTACCTTCCCTTTATGAGCACGGCTACGTTGGAAGTTGCTTCCTACGATAGACGATAGACCTGACGCCATCTCCTCTACACTTACCTAAGCCCTGGTCGAAACTGTGTCAAGGTACGACCTATTCCCAGTAAATGAATATGCCTGCGCCCCGCAGGGCACTGAACCACGCTTTTGTGTAAGTGACCCCTACTACACCCACGCCAAGCCGGAAGTAAAAAACTATTAGGGACGTTTAAAATACTTGTAATTTGTCATGTTATTTCCACCAACTTTAACGATAAAAGTTCCGGTATGAGGGAATAATGAACGGCTTTAATATTCATACACACCATCTAGTTTTTCCCTGTAGGGGTAGGCAAAGATCACAGCATACTGTTGATACATCTACGTACATCATATTTTCGTATATTCTGTGCATTGCTTACAATCTCTTAATCTGTTTAGCAATTATTGTGTCGCTCGTTCGCTCTACACGATGAACCACATCTCCATTGCTAATTTCTTAGACGCCACGCGAGTCGGAGGCCATGTAACTCGAAAACTACGCGACTCATGCGCCCTGCGGCACGGTCGCCACTCCACATTCCCGATTATCCTACGTCTACTAAAACCTGAGTCAGGCTAATGTGTTATCGATGTTAATGCGTCTAAATTGGCGACGGATGAATCGGGTACCGATCTACTTGACCAAACAATCACAACCGCATAATTGAGAACAGACCCCCGCGGCTTGGCGCGCAAACTTCGTAAATACGCGTTCACAATACACTCCCTCGTTTATCAACAAGGGTATCTCTTTCAGTTGACTATGTTCTTTTAATTCGACTACCACCAATTCGATTAAATTAAACGAATCAACTTGAAACCAATTAGTTCAGTTTGGAGCCATTATTTCTTCTAACCAGAAGTGTATCGATGGATACACTTCGATCGAGGACTGCAAGTACATGCGTCGTGTGAAAACTATAAACATGTTATCACCTGGAGGGTGACGAGGCTTAACATATATTTATTTATTAAGGAGAAATCACAGAAGAAAATGTGTATTCAATAAAATATAAAAAAAAGAATAGAATGTATAATCATTTTAAAGTCAGTACTTTTGACATCGATAAAACAATTTTAAGGACTTACGATGTCGAGATAAATTGTATGTATTTAATGGATACGACATTACCGTTTATCTAATAAATTTGCGTTTCAGCGACATCTACATTTGAAGCATTGTAATCAGATTTTGAAAATATTTTGAAAAAGTTTTCGGGCGTGACATTCGTCGGAACCAGGATTCGCATTGCGACCATTGGATTACATTCCCACTGCTTTAATATATTCCGAGAATTACGTTAGCCAACGAATTTCTGGATTATATTCGAATTGACACAGTGCTTTCCCTATCTGCACTAGATGGCGCTGATGATTTCGCGTATTGATCCTACGCTAAGGCATTTTCTGCTTCCAATCCTGCTTCCGACGAATGTCACGACCAAAAACTTTTTCAGATTATTTTCAATATTTGATTACAATGCTTCAAATGTAGATGTCGCTGAAACTCGAAAATTAATAATACAATGGCTAGTGCTACAAATCGCGGAATTCAATAGGATCGATCATAGTCTCTGCTATTGCCTAAAATCGGATAGTATTCTGCAGTTTACCTCGGCGTTACGTTCCTGAGTGCACTGATCGAAAGTGATGACGATGGCGAATTTGCAGTCATGATAGGGGTACTATAAAGCAGGCGATCTTCGCCTTGAGGTCCTTCGGTTTCCTCACGTTGCGGTTGCGTGACCTAAATACTATTAATTCGTCTCTGAGGCACAGACGAATTAATAGTATTTAGGTAGCCGAAAATGGGACATATTTTGGATAGTTGCTCAATGCTCGGAGCTAATGTGTCGCGTGTCGCAGCCGCTTACGTCACGTCCCATGCTAATTCTCGTGGAGTGACTGCCCCCTGCGACACACCTCTCTTCATTCAGTGCTAATTCTTCACAAGTTTTTCTGATAGCATGCCCATTTATGTATGATATGCTGCGTGTAGCTACATGAACATACATCGTACTATTAAGAACGGCCCGTAAGCTATGCTCCCCATACAAACGTAGTTTACTATTCATTTGGAAACCGCTATTCCATTGAAATTGATATTTAATATCTAATATCATGTAACAAATATCTGTGTCTGCACGCTTTTGTTTTTTTGAAAAATCCACACCGAATGAAATGAAATCAAAAAGAAAACCTTCATACGAATTTTGTTTTCTCTGTGGTTTGACCCGGAATACATTTATCGAAAAAACAAAGACTTGCAGGCACAGATATTTGTAGCCTAATATTAGATACCAAACATCAAGTATGTTTGAAGAGTGGTTTTCAAATTATTAGTAAACTACGTTTGTATGGGAGGCGAAATTTTCTAAAGCGTTCGGGCCACCTTAAGCTTCCCCCAGATAATAAATAATAATCTTTGACCAGACAGGGATAGTTTTTCTTGCGAAACGATTGCGGATTTTCGCTATTATTTCTTGCTTTCTAGGCGATCTCTGTAATCTGTGCCTTGTACAATAGTCTTTTATCTATATGCCGGTGCAAACATGCTCGGAAATCGCGCAAAATTCTTGAGAAAGGGTGACGTTTCGCTCGCGCGAAACTGTGCCTGATATTTATTATAAAAAAATAAAAATTATAGTTTATCACTTTACTGTTGTTTTAAACCCTTTGAAAACTAATTGATTTTATGGAGTTAGTTGCCAATCTATTGCTGTTAGGATATCTTTGAAATTATTTTTTCCTTTTTAGTTTGATCTGCTTTAAGCGTGTTTTTTGAGTTTTTTTAAACTATAATTTTTATTTTTGCTTTTTTAGTTTTAAAACGAAATTAAATTTAATAGTGACTTGAAAACTCGATTAATTTGTTTATCTTATGTGACCACAGGTGATCAGGTGTTTCTATGAATTATTTCGTAACCTAATCATTTCATCATCAATCATTTTGACAACTTTTCGGGGTAGCGAACCGTTGGGACCTGAGTGGTCAGTCTGAGTTCTCACCTAAATTGGCGGTTACGGCAAACCGATCGACTGGCGTTTTCTCCAAACTCCATACAAGTTTTTACTAGATATTCTGTGGTGTTACTTCTTCAAGCTGTCAAAGTCAAACGCGGACTTCCGATTTGTATGAAAACGCGGAGTGGACTTAAACGGCAACGTCGACGTATTTACGGCAACGTTGAGTAAGCTGTCAAATCAAGCTCGGACTCGCAAATGTTAGTTCGCTTAACGCCCGCTGCGCGCGCTCCTCGGCGCGCTCTTCAATTTCTCCATACATTTGAAAACGCCAGTCGATCGGTTTGCCGTAACGCCAATTTAGGTGACAACTTAGACTACCGGCTCTGAAATACGATTTCGCTAGTTTAATGGTAGTCGCCGTGCAAAATTTTGCCTTGGCCCATGGACCAAGAATGCATTTCTTAAAATTGGCAAATCTTCGATTTCTGCTGCCTTCACGAATGCCTCATGGAATGATGGAACCTACTATTTGTGAAAACGTGATTTGAGGGATATGCGTGTGAATTTTGACAACCACTCCGTTCTGAAATGATGTCTGCGCGACTTTGTTTACCTGCAGTAATGTCAAAACACTAAAAGCCCGCTAATGGCGTCGTGTGTCGCGAAAACGCGAATCAACCGAGCGGAAACCTGCCATTTTACAACAGCTTCACTTTACGGGCGCTCGTAAAACTAACAACTACCGCGGCCCCGTGACTTTGTTCCCTCGCTATAATCTAGAAAATTAAACGATTTGTGCAGAGTTCGCCCATTCACAGCCGCTGAACATCTCCTTTGTTGCGCCGGACAAACGCGATTACACATATGTATATGAAAATGTTTTTTTGGAACACAGTTACACGGGAAAAATTGTCCGAGCGACACTTTAGGCTGTGCTGAGAGACCAAAGATACTCAGAAAAGCTAAATCCGCCTCACCTCGCAAAAACCACGCTCAGAGAGGCACCATACCAGCGGATTTGCGGACTATCGCTTGCTTATATTACGTTTGAAGATATACATAGAGGTTTGAGGAAAGACACCCGCCAGCAGATAGTTCCAAATCTTGGCGGTGCGGCAGATAAATTATTTTGAGAAACCATTTATTCTCAAAAGCCTAATATCAACCACAAGGGTGCTCTTGGTTCTCTGCGGAGGCAGGTGCTCCGGATAAAGGTTGGATGGGAAGGAATAAGGGATGCAAGTCCTTAGGAAACGTCCATGATAGTACCTGTAGAACAGACTGTAGGGAATGTTACGTTCTTGCTGCCCGCTTCTGTATTACAACCTGTAGAAAATTATCTTTTTGGAAGTAGGGACTCCAGATTTGTGAACCAAGGAGTGGACGCACATACATTTCATACAACCTGGGGGGTGAATGGGCAGTAATATATTTTTTTATTTAATTATTATTTAAATCCTAGCCGGCTTGTTTTTTCTACGTTTGGAGGCCCCAGTACCATGCATGAGGAAATATAACCGCCAGCAGCCAGTTCCATACACTGACGAATTTGAGAAACCCAATTTCAGGTGGGTGCCCAAAATCCTACTAGAAAAGGTTTTTCTCTTTCACCGTCTTCACGACTGCTTCAGGTATTGGTTGAATGGGGGTATTGGGGTATTTCGGGTCTCCAACAAGGTTGTCGTCTCGAGGCAGCTGTATTGAGTCCAAATATCGACCTATGCGTTGTTTCCATGAACCAGGAACCGTATAAAGTGTACATTTTATAATATAAACACCTTTGGCACCGTATACAAAATGAAGTTGTGTTCAAGCAGAAACAGTTCTACTCTGTCTTGTTCTTTCAGTTACAGGGGAGTTGCCAGGTGAGTGATTCAATCTGACGTTTGGTCGCATTTTGTACCATCCTAATTGTCAAACGACGTGTTATTCGGCCAAGTGAACTGTACCAGTTAGCATGCTATAAAATGCAGTTCACTTTCTGTTCCCCGACGATTTAATTTACCATGGTAAACCCCTGGACAAAATCAGGCTGTGATCGGCGGTGCGGTGGCTTAAGTTCTCTAGCCCCAACGAGAAAGCAAAAGAAGAGCAGAGGTAAACGCCACTTTGATATTACACAAACAATCCTTTCTCTAGCCGATGGCACAAATCGAAACTATTTCTGTTTTAATTCATTTTAATTTACCTAATTTTCAATGTATACAAGATGCAACTCGAAATCACCTCGTTGTAGGCGATTTTATAGTTCACAGGATTTTCTTCCGATTCCGTGTTCCACCTCGGCAGCAAGAACAAGTACGGAATTCGTTTTTGAGTCAGCTGTGCTGTTAACCAAAACGTATTTTTTTATTAATGATCTTTTCTGTTCGGTACAGTACGGAGCAGCAGGCTCGAACACAGCCCATATGATTTGGTGCTCCGATAAACATACTCGACGGAGTATTGTAGTTACACGAAACCGTCCCCCCGACCCCCTCACCGGCTCACCTTGTAGCGAACTCGTCAAAACATCAGTCGGCTCGCGACGGTCGCTCGGCGCCGTCGACTCACGCCATCCGTGCCTTCGATGTTCGCGAATTATAATTAAAATAAATGTAATACGAAATGGTTGTACCATTATGAGTTTTCGTGTGGGTGTGTGACCGTGTAGTTTGGAACGATTTTAGGAAACGTGAAAAATATTTTGCTGTGTGCCTTGGTAGTGATTTGGATCAAACTTTGTAAGTTTTATGATTTTATTCGAAAAAAAAAACAGAATGTTCAAGTATGTTAACGAATATAATTTTCTTCTAACTTGATTACGGACGGTAAAACAGCATTTGACTGAAAACAATCTTAATAGCCTTTGCTTCACTGTTGCTTACGTGTTTTAACCTACATATGTTTTGATTCATACCTTTAGGCTTTTGAGCTATATTCATACGTTTACTGTTTATTTATTACGTATAATACAAAACCTTTTTGCTGGGTCCTGTCTGCTGAAAATATCTGCATTTTTTTTGCAAATGCGTCAGGTACCAAAGATAAATTCTCACTAGCAGCGTTAGATTTAATGTTATCTTTCTTTTCTCAAACCTAGAGCGAAGCTATGGTTATTTGGAAATAATCTTGACCGGCTAATGCCTATGTTTGCATCAAGTTTTCCCTAGCAAAAGTACCGCCTGGAGCGTGATTGGGTCTTTCCAGTGTTATTGTTATTATGATCCATTTGCGTTACATTTCTGCTCTATCTAATAGGTCAATTAACTAACAGAGTTTCAAGTGATGTATTAAATTATGTTGTACTGCATATAAATTACTTAATCAGTGCACAAGTGATGTGAAACAGTTGTGTAGTCAAAACACTCACACGAAAGGTTGACACGCCAGCGGATCAACAGTTCGTCACCGTTTAATTTGGAAGGATGGCGTAAGTGTGCGGAACTGCTAAACGTTTTGTTAATTAAGGAAAACACTTCACGTACCTATATGGACGCGAGTGCGTGAGTACTGAAATGTGCCTACTCGGTGAGCGTGAGTCAAATTGGGTTGAGTCAGATTTGAACGTGTCCGTTGAACATTAACTTGGTGCCTGTTTTACTGCGGCCAAACGTTGACTACGACTAGACTGAATGGAGAGTAGTTTACACTTGAAATATCTCATAAAATGTTAGAACAGAAACGTACCTATTCATGATTCACAATTTTTTTGGAGAGCTAACATCACACGAATTGTGTAGGCTCAGGCCAACATTTGGTTGATTTGTTTGAGCACTATTTGCTTAAAACAAATCGAAGACAAATATTAGGCTCCAGTATGGACGCTGGTTATCTTTCTTGCTCACTTTCAAACAACGTTGACTACGAATAGACTCAGTGTACGCACAGAGTAGTTTGTACTTGAAGTATCTTATTCTATGTTAGAACAGAAAGAAACGTATTCATGATTCACAATATTTTTGGAGAGCTTACATCACACGAATTGTGTAGGCTCAAGCCAACATTTGGTGGGAATTGGTTGATTTGTTTGAGCACTATTTGCTTTAAACAAATCGAAGACAAATATTAGGCTCCAGTATGTACGCTGGTTATCTTTCTTACTCACTTTCAAACCTTGACAACTTCTGGGAAGCCGGGGAAATCGAATGTTTTTTGCAAGAAACCGGTCGAGAAGACGCCAAGTGTTCCGAACTTGGATCGCGTCGCTGCGCCGATAATGTTAAGAAAGTAGATTCAACACAATCGCCAATTTAAAACTAATTAATTAAGCACGTATTAACTTAACAAGCCAAGACAAACTGAAAGCGTGAAATGTTTCGTTTTGGTTTCGGTATTTTCATCCAATAGAGTTCTATTGGATGAAAATAATAATGTCGAAATGTTCCTAAACTAATCCTCTTTGGCTTTCTGTTTTTAGGAAGCACCAAATTAGAAACCCAAAATAACATTTGTTGGTCACTTTAAATGAATTCATTGCAAAAATAAAACCAAACAAAAAACTTTCCAAGGTAGGTAGGACCAAGACATTGGTCACATGCAGTCTATGATTTCACTTCAAACTTCTGATGTACATTTATTAAATTCTGTTGATAATTAAGTAATACTAGTAGCAAAGTACATTTTATCTGCACTTAATAAGGTCGGTAACGAATTAAATATTTTCGTATCAAATTAAATACTTCCCATGATCATAAATCCTCTTTAGATATCGTCTACAAGTCAAATAGTTTACCATTAACTGTTTACCCTTGCTTCATTACTAGGTTACTGCACTTTTGTCTTACGCCTATATTTGAATTAGGGCCGATTTTTCAATCCTCAGATAGTACCTATCGGACGGATAGTCATTGCCGGAGAATTATATCTTCTATCACAAAATCTGACTATTATTTTACCAATAAATAAATGGACTTACTTTATCTGATGGATAAGCAGAAGCATAAATAAATCCGTCGAATAGTTGTGTGGCTGTTTACCTGAATATTGAAAGATCAGCCCTTGGTTATTTATTGTACCAGCACAAAATGTTAAATATACTTTTCCGACCTAGCTTCGGTAAACTTCGCTTTTTTCAACGAATGTGGAATGTCTATTGCGCTGTTTTTTTCTGTTAAACTTTATACTATCATTGGGAAAATACATTTGTACCGTCGTAATAAATTACGGGGGAACGGCATAACGTATAATATGCAGATTGTATAATGTCATATTTTAACAAAATTTTAAAACCATGCACAACGTATAATCGGCAGAACGTATAATCTTATACGTAGTGCATGAAGAAGTCCAAAAAATTAAATTACTTATTTCTCCATGCATAACGTATAATAGTCACAACGTATAATGTTATGATCTTTATTTAACAAAAAAAGAAAACCATGCATATCATATAATGCAAAAATATTTCATACGATAAGCGCCCTTATTCATATAGATTTAAAGATTATACTCGCACGCGACTTTTCGACCGTCTCAATTTTGTGAGCGCGATATTATTCTGTCAGAGTATTGTGCGAATAGCCCATAGTGGTATGAATGAAACCATAAGTGAAAGAGTTCCTTATTAAGCATAGTAACAAGACCGAAATTGCTGCGACGATCTTATTCAATGTTGCATAATTATTGACACGTTTTGAATGCCCTTCATTTGACAGCCGAAACAAAGCAACCATCAAAGAATATAAAGAACTTAGCGGTTGTTGTTTACATCTTGAGATTGTTTGTCAAGTGCATTATTTAGAAAACGTCGGAAATATCCCTGTTAGCAATCCTTTTTTCTTTATCAGTCATGAGTGAACGGTTAAACTTGAATACGCGTCCTATCACCGGACTAACCATAAAAAATGCGATAGTATACGGACATAATCCGCGTATTAAAGGTAGGCTGCCCACTCTGAACGCTGCTGTTTCACAGCATTTTCAAGGGTATGCTGTGCTCCTCTACAATTATTTTCCTCAGGGCTTCAGGTTTAACTAAAAGCGATAACATCTCCAAAGCAAAAAGGTATGAGTTTTATTTATTATAAATACCTATAGTTACGTTCTTATCGTAGCTTCAGATTGAGTGTGAAACATTGAAACTTATTGATCTCAAACCCGGAAATCATTTTAGCATTGCTGTATTTCAAACCTCAGGTGATCTCAAGTGCCTAGCAGTTTGACTACATACCCACTCACTGGTCTGAACACCAACTGCTAGGCATTTGAAAACCTACTTTCTAGTTCATTGTTACCAAAGACTTGATTTAATTTAATAACTGCCCGGAATATAAAACAGTTTTACGTGTAGATTGGTACTTAAAATACAAATAAAAACTCCGTCCCACTCATCACGCAGGAGCGGGAACAAATAAAATAATGGTACTGTGTGGGTTCCGCCACATAAAAATAATACCGTGGACCCGCATTTATGCTTACGGTATTCATCGTTCATGGTTCAGATCCCACATTAAACTCTATATTAAATGTTTTTCTTTACGCTTACTTTCTCCATACTTAAAGTCAAATGTGTTGGTTTCATAGCCATTTAAAAATATTGCCTTGAATAGTCTTATTTATAGAAGACGCATTCTCTGTAAATGAAACATAACCTAACAGTTTCATGTCAGGCCCGCATTTCAGTTTTCATCATTCAAAATTCCGAAATGAACTAATCACCCTCTCACTGTCCATCCAGTTAGTCGCTAGGAAGGTGATTACTAGGAAACCCTATTTAATGTAAAGTTACATATGAGCACAGCAATTTTTATTTCCATATCGGCCAGCTCAAGGAAAACTGATATTTAGCTAGTGTTTGGGCTGCCTGCTTGGTAAGCACGAAGGTAGCAAAGAGCAATAAATTGTATTTTGGCTAATGACAGTTCTGTGCACCTTCCTGGTTCGATTTCGCTTACCAAAAAATCGGTTCACAATGAATCTTTTCTGCTAAACCCATGCTCAAGCTTGGAATCCAACATCAAATTGCTTACAAATGTAGAACTTTGTGTATATGTTGTAAGGCAATGTGTATACTCCTGCCAGGATTTCTATACAATATCTAGTTAATGAAATAAATAAAGAACGTTTGGACCATCCCTCCATTAACACCCATACTTTACCTAGGTATTGTGCAAAAAGCCTAGGGATTGTATAGAATACCTATGGAACCACCGCCAATGCATGCAATACGGTGTCAGGCAACAACCTCAGACTCCCTTAGATGTTATAAATTAGTAAAGTATCTAACCTAACTTAAAACAAAAATGCTAGCTATCTACCTATAAATTCGTTTTGTTTAGGTAACTACCAACGCGTTCACTGCCCCGCCCCGCAAGTTATTACCTTCCTTGCCCTCATCTAATATACACATTTCCTGGCGTGCATTTGGTATTGTATATCATGCCTAGGTAATGTGTTATTTCAAACATTACCTGAATGTTTTAGGCATTGTATATAATGCTTAGGTATTCTATAAAATACCAGATACACATTGTCGGTAACATATATTTTGGTTTTTTCTTTCTTTGCCTGATAACAGCTATTAGAAGTTTTGGTAATTGTGCAACGTCAGTGATGTTAACCATTTCTCTCTATCCTTTCTGATATTTGGGCTGTGCACCATCAGAACCGAGTGTGACCGCATTGTCTGAACAATGCCATAATAATAATAATAATGTTCTTAACCTTTTTGTAGTCATGGACCCCTTGCGGAATTAAAAAATTGTTACGAACCCCTTCCAACTCACTCAAAGGTAAAGAAAACAAGGCATTTTGAAAAAAAAAATGTTTTATTTATTAACATTGAAAAAGGAAATATACGTAAAAAAAATTTTGATCACACCAGTATTTATTTTCATCATATGAAACATGCACCCTCAGCTCAGATGCCACAGACCTCCAGCAGTGATGCCACGGACCCCCAAGGGATCCATGGACCCCAGGTTAAGAACTGCATTAAACCATGAAAAGCACCCCATAGCGCCTGAGCATGGGTTAAAGGCCTAGGCTGTGCACCTGGATTAATTGGATTAATATTCTAGTTTAATAGAAATGTGATTTTTGGTACAAACTAATTCATTCAAGGTGTTTTTGTGGTGAGGTCTATCCCGCTCAGATTAATACTTACTGAATTAGGTATCTAATGAAGGATAATGGAGCCATCCATGCACTGTATTAACATTAACTTATTCTATGGTATTAACATGAGTATTAATATGGTTGTTACAGATTCTACCAAAAAAGTTGGGATGCCAGCATTCACGAAACACTTGTCTCCATGATTTGACGAACTAAATTAGTTATGAGAGTGGTTAAATGTACTTAGGTATACCTAATAATACACCATGTAAAAAGGACGAGGCCGTGATTTACTCCTAACTGAGCATTCGAATTACATAAGAATGAGCGGCTCGTAGCCTAGTGGCGCGGGACTTGCCTAGCAAACCAAAGGTCTGGGTTCAAATCCTAGCATGCCCCACTTTCTTTCTCATTCTGAGTTGGATAAATGCATTTCGTCACGAATTCGAGCTGTTCCATGGTTCGGAACCCGTGTAAAACTGTAAGTCCCCTTCCCCTACTAGGTGGCTGGGTTTAAGCCCGCCCGGCTTGGTACCATCGCATTTGATGAAAAGATGATTGAAGCGGCAATGAAAAATTTACTGTGTTCTCCAACCAGTCCAATGTAGCCGTGCTCTTAAAGGGAAGGTCCTGGCATGGCACCTAATTCCTTGGGGAATGTGGTATATTGGGCCAATATCATAACGGTAGTTTTGTGGTATTAGCCATCCATGTCAGGTTAAAAAAATAAATGTAACACATGTACAAAGGAAAATCTGAGTAACTTGACGTACGGTTTAATCCCTCCGCTGTTCCTTCTCCTTTCTATACTTTCCTGGACATTTTTTCAGTGAAAATAACCATTTTAAAATATGTTCGAATGCAAACCTCTAGCAGCTCTGAAAGGTTTGCAGCCAACTATAAACAGGTTGTAAAAAGCATGTGTTTATTGCAATAAACATTGTAAGCATTGAAATAAAACAATGATATTTTGCTTTTATTATTTATTATCGATGCACTGAAATATATATATGTACTAATGATATAATAAATCTAAAGAGTTTATTTTTTAAATGCGCTATTCTTGGAAATACCAATCTGATTAGAAGAAAAATGCAACGCATTAATCGGGGGTCAGGGTAACATTGAACCAGGCTCCGCAAGGGTGATTGAACAAAACTGATCCGAGCGAGCCCGAAACCTCGAATTGTTATAAATAAGAGTGGTTTAAAAGCAGTTTGTTCCATAGAGTTAGCGGCCTTTATAACGTGGTAGCACAAATTCAATTACAAAAAAAAAATACACAGCTCATCCACTTCAAAATATTACTTAAGGTCCACTAAAACTATCCCCGATACCCAGCTATTTCTTAAGAACGGAGAACTAGTACAATGAGCCACTTTAATTTTGTTGCATTTCCAGGTTTCAACTAGAAGAAACATGATACTATTTAAATTTCTACTTTTCAACCACATTGAAGTCATTAGTGCTGGAAAATTATTATGTATACTACATTAGAGATATCAGATTAATCCTACTAATATTATCAATTACAGCAAACACACCTTGTTTGCTGGTTTGTCACTCTTTAGAGTAGCAATGTATCAAAGGAACAGTGATTTTTTGTAAAGATTGTTGATAGGCTGAATAGTGACATAGGCTTAATACTTTTCATAATAAAAACTTTTCGATATGGTCCCGCCGGAGCCGGTTATTGCTATGGTGTACAATCATTACATCACATCGAAACATGTAAATGTTACATTACAATGCAGGGTTTATGCTTGCCATTTGGCAACAATTTAACTAGTGGATAAACACACAAATCCATAAATATGATGGATTAATATGAAAAATAACTAATATGAATAATAAAAACAACAATATTTCAATGTTAAGCTCTTAGCAGATCCATATTTTGTTCTATCCATCCAGCAATCTTCAAAAGTTGGTCGAGTATCAATAAGCAGCCGTAACAAATATCTTTCGTGTTGGAGCAGCCTCGGTGCGGAAGAGTTCGCGTTGGCCTTCAGTGAAGCTCGCGCGCCGACACTTTACTGGAGGACGTCCGCCGTCACGAGAGCTCTCAGTCCCTAGTAATGTAATGATAGGACTAGGGACCTAGGACTGTAATGTGATGTTTTAGAGCGCAGCGCCTGCCTGGCATCTCCGCCGCCAGGTCAGCGATCACTTAAGCTTGTTACCTGCCGAGAAGCTCGGGCAACAAGGGTTAGCATAGCACGACCATATGATCCAGAATAGCTGCATCGTCGTCTCCGATCCACAAAAGACCAACAACAACAAACAAATTATTTGTGTAAAAAAACATGAAAAAGAGCTGTGAGCTGTCAGTTCAGACGGCTGTCATTATCTTGGTTTTTTATGTAACTTTTATCCATACGGAAAGGCAAAACCTCTCGCTATACAGCCTTTTCATTCGTAATATGAAGTGTAGGTACATGTTTTCTATTGGATCTTGTATGTAACTAAATATGGATTCAAATATGTTCTTCATTCTAGCGGAATTAGTTCTCCTACGTTGTCTGTCACGTCACAGAATAACCAATGATTACATGTGTCCGGAACTGTGGCTGCGTTCGGGCAAAGTGCTCCGAGCTATTCTGTGCAAGGAGCAATAAATAGCGTTTTTGCTAACAGAATGACAGCATATCTACTCAGGAAAGCGAAAATTAGAATAATTAGAACGAGACAATACTAGGGTGAATAATGGCTGTCATTTCATAACTTCGAAAGCGTTGTGACTCACCGAGGACTCACAGGTGAACATCTCATGACTACAGTTCCCAGTTCCATGTACCTATCTCCTCAGCCGTTTTCGCTGACCAAGAACGGTTCAGAAACGCTCGGAATCACTCCTTTTTACTCACTTAAACTACGATTCCACAGCTCAAAATGTACAAAAAATTCGTAAAACTGACAGTTTGTATTCTAATTGCAATCGCAGCTGCAAGTTGCAAAATTTCCGTGCTTGCACTGCGGGCTGGCTTGCGGGATCACTGACTTTCAGAATGACGTCACCGTGCTATTCCCAACTCATGCGCACGTTCAAAATTACGTGCAATTTCAACTGCTTGTATTTACAAAATCACTGTGTATAACCAAACTAAATAAAAAATAATGTTTCCTTATAATTATGCCTTGGGTTTACAACGCGATTCAAATAAGAATGGGACGGAGCTCGTGACTAACTTCACTCGAATTCGCGAGGGAAAGTACGCGGCAACACCGCGGTAAAGTACTGAAGTTTGTGAAGTGAAGTGAGGGCTTTAGCAGTTTGACATTGAAAATGGTGGTGATATTTTCCTATTCTTATTTGAATCGCATTGTACAAAGGTTTTAAACAATAATCACAAACTTGTGTTCTTCTCTATTAGAACACAAACACCATATTCAGAGTGGGCGGACAAACTTTAATACGCGGATTACGTCCGGTCTAAGTCGCAATTTGGATGGTTGGTTTTTTGGATTTTTTTACAGATTACTCTATATACGACTGAAAGTCTATGGACTAGTCATTAATACACACCCTGCATTCCGAATTGCGTACATTGCAAATACCGCAGAGAAAGCGAATACAATGAATATTTGGTGTTCCGAATTGCACGTTATCAAATCGGAACGAATTTGAGCAGACATATCTGTCAGAGCTACCTCATAATGCCTTGTAAGTCTCGAGAGTGGTTATTTCAGGCCTAGAATTGTCTAACTGGACTAATAAACGGCGAAAGGCCATCGTTATTTCAGAATACAAGTGCATACTATCAGATAAACACGCTTAATGACAGCTCGATGACAACCATTTGACAGCGTACGCGGTGCACATTCTCTAAACCGTGAACACTTTGTACGATCTGTGTGCGGTCTATAGTCACGTCCCTAATGTCAAAATGACGTTCACGGGAGTAAATATATAAGCAATTCGGAACGGTCGGATACGCGTACATTGTGAATTCTCCGCAATGTACGCATTTCGGAACGCAGTGCCAGTTTCCCGAAAATGTGTACAGTTTCTTTAAGTCTGTGGTAAATGAGAACCCCGTACCACCCCTTATAGTCTGTGCCCGTACAAGGAGATGGCGTCATGATGGCGTCAGATGGCGTCCATCTTTGTGAATTGATTTCGGTTGTTCTTATTATAATGAAAATAAGTAGAAGTTTGTGTTTTGTGTCGCATTTTGTCAGCAGAGGTTTGCTAGCTTGCCTAGTGCGAGCGTTAATTCAGTTCAGTCCGGAGAATATAGTGTTTGTTCGTGCTGCGCATGGGGATTGCGAGAAAATGTCGACCAAAGGCGCTGAAGATACATAGGCCGAATACCGCGCGAGGATCGCGCCAGGACGCCCCGCCTGAAGACCGGTCAGCGGAAACAGGCACGCCACGTGCCCAAAACGAACCCGACCGTAGAATGCTACTGGATGGACCCGTACTTGCATGGTTAATACCACACATCATTTTATCGTCATTATTTAGACTACAACCTACATGAACTAGGTATCATGCCAGTTCATTCCTTTTATGACAGGGCTACATTGAACTGTATGGAAAACAGACATATTTCCTTTAATGTGATGGTATCATTAACGCGAGCAGGATTTTAGCACCTATGGTCAGTCCGTAAGCATCAGAAAATTTCGCCTCCCATACAAACGAAGTTTACTAATAATTTGAAAATCACTGTTCCAACTTACTTGAAATTTGGTACCTAATATTAGGCTACAAATATCCATGTCTGCATGTCTTTGTTTTTTCGATAAATTTATTCTGGGTCAAACCAGAGAGAAATCAAAACGTAAATTGTATGAAAATTTTCTTTTTGCTTTCATTTAATTCAGTTTGCATTTTTCAAAAAAACAAAACCATGCAGACACAGATATTTGTTACCTGATATTGGATATTAAATATAAATTTAATTGGAATAGCGGTTTCCAAATGATTAGTAAACTACGTTTGTATGGGGAGCATAGCTTACCGGCCGTTCTTAAGAAATAAGAAGTTAAGTGTGGAATCTGAACCACAAACAACTTATTCCTTTGCCGCTTCTTATGATGATATTTTCAACCTGTCGGAACCCAAATGTCACGTTTTGTGACCTTAGAAAAATAATCTTAAACTATGTAGATTCACTTAACATATGTTTAGGTAAATGACCTGAGCCGGTAGTCTCAGTTGTCACCTAAATTGGCGTTTACGCCAAACCGATCGACTGGCGTTTTCAAATGTATGGAGAAAATGAAAAGCGCGCGCGCGCAGTGGGCGTTAAGCGAACTAACATTTGCGAGTCTGAGTTGGATTTGACAGCTTACTCAACGTTGCCGTTGCCGTTTACGTAGACTCCGTGTTTTCGTACAAATTGGAAGTCTGAGTTTGACTTTGACAGCTTGAATTAGTAAAACACAGAATATCTTGTATAAACTAACTTCGGAGTTACGTAAACGCCAATTTTGGTGAGAACTGAGACTACCGGCTCTGAAACCTGATATCTTAAGGTTATTGAAAGGTTGGTTATAACTGAAATTGGGTCGGTGAATACAAATTTGTTCAAAATCACGCATTGATACATCTTGGTAGTTTTTGAACAAAAAAATATGTGGGTCGTTCTTCGGTATTTCAGTTCAGATAAGATTTTTTTTTCGCAATTTTTTTTTAAATTTAAGTGTTGATATCAATTACATGTGTTCTTAACAACAAAATGTGTATGTTTCAAAACCGGGCCAGATAGTTTGCATATTTTGCACATTTTATGGATGCCAGAGGAAAATAGTGCGCAGAGGAGTGACAAAGTGACAGAGTAGTGACAATTTGGCCAGAGGAGTGACTTTGGTCTTTAATAATAGTTTAAAATAGTTAAATTTGACAACATATTGTTTTAAAAAACGTTTACTAGCAGTGAAATTATCAATTTTCCGAAACTAAATTACAATTTTTGTTAGTTAAAATAAATAAAAAACCGGCCAAGTGCGAGTTGGACTCGCACACGAAGGGTTCCGTACCATCGCACAAGATTTACAAAATAAAACACGTTTTTTGTATGGGGCCCCCCTTTAATTATAATTATTTTATAATGTTACCTATTTGTTGTTATAGCGGCAAAATACATACATAACCTGTGAACATTTCAGCATCCTACCTGTTGCGGTTCATGAGATACAGCCCTGTGACAGACGGACGGACAGACGGACGGACGGACGGACAGCGGAGGCTTAGCAATAGGGTTCCGTTTTCAACCTTTGGGTACGGAACCCTAAAAATGACAATTTCTGTCATGGAACCAAAACAATACGACAAATTCTAGCATAAAACAAAATTATAATATGTTATGAAACTAAATCAAAATGACAAATTCTGGCAAGACACTAATCACAATCAGGAACACAAGTGGTATATTATCATTTCTGTGTTAAAATTACATTCATTGCTCGAAAATATCAACCGATTTCTTAAACTTTAGAAACACTCTCTCGCCGCTGACTACTAGACTAGCCCTTAATTTATCCCGTGACTTAAAATCACACATTTTATCTATATGGGTCCATTGGACCCATACATTTACAAATTACTGTAAAATAAAACCAATACATTTTGAAAGAGAAATTTTAATGTAGTAATTATAATAACATTACGCTTTACAAGAACGAAAATAATTACAAAGTTATCAAAAACAGTAACAACTCTATTTGGGTCACAACAAAACATTACGAAAAATGTACTCCTCTGCATAGCCTTTTCTTCAAGACTGAATTTAACATACAAAAAACTAAGATATCGTACTTATCTCAAAAATCTAAAAAGAGGACGAACATTCCAATATAAAACTAAAACAATAATAAGAAAATCTTCTCCGGGTAAAATTCATGCAGGAGGTGAAGATTCCTAATTATTTTACTCCATAAAGCACATCTTGCAAACGTTTTTAGGGTTCCGTACCCAAAGGGTGAAAACGGAACACTATTACTAAGCCTCCGCAGTCCGTCCGTCCGTCCGTTCGTACTCCCGTCTGTCCGTCTGTCCGTCCGTCAATCCGTTCGTCCGTTCGTCACAGGACTGTATCTCATCAACCGTAATAGGTAGGCAGCTGAAATTTTCACAGAGTATGTATTTGTTTTGCTGCTATAATAATAAATATTACAATAAAATTTAAAAAAATATTAAAAGTAATTAAAAAAACGTGACTTTTTGAGCCTTCGTGTGCGAGTCCGACTCGCACTTGGCCGGTTTTTGAACAATTCAAGCACACTGGCTACCTGCATTTAGAGCAAAGGGTTGATGATGAATCGTGAGAGTCACCCGAACATCCTGATTCAGTATCGTTATAACTTGGTATGTAGTCACTGTCATCTAAATCAGAAAATCGTCGTCTCGAAATGTGTTCGTTACTTCTTGTTCGGGCAGTGTGTGGTTTTCTTCAGGAACGTCCAATTTCTCAATTTCTTCAAGCCACTTATCGATTACACTTGGTACATTCGAATCATACACCCTTACTATACTAGTTCCAGGTAGGTTGGCGTCCATTGTGGACCCTGAAATTAATAAAAGTACATTTAAAATTATTACCACTAAAAACAAAAAAGTTACGTAATTTATCTATATGGGTCCAGTGGACCCATACGCTATATATACCTACCAAACTGAGCGTCGCACGCAGGCGCCCTCTCGTCACCGCATCGGGGACACTACAGGAGGAAGGTATCGCGGAGGGCAGCCACTACACTCCGCGCACTGCAAAAACACTAGCTAAAAATTTTTTGATGTGGGTCCATTGGACCCATAAGATAAATTAAGGGCTAGGTTGAGGGAGTTTTTGAAGTAAATCTTCTATTGGTACTAATCCCTTGTCTTCGTCATTTACTTTGAACACAGTTGCATTAGCATCGCATACTTTAAGGAATTGGATAAGTATTTCTCCGTCGTCATCTTCACTTCCACAGCACATACCCACATACCGATATTCCGATTTCTTTTGTTTGAATTTGACCAAGACATAATCGCCATCTTTGTATGTAAATTTAGAAGGGCCTGGAACATCTCTGTCTGAATCAGAATAGACATCAGCCACGCTCAGACGACCGCCATGATCAAGTGGATACATCATTTTTCCAAGGTTGTAATGCGAACAATTCTCAGAACAGAAACAGCTTAAACTTTTCATTGTGATTCTATTTGGCATCAGTGTAGTGCCTTGCACTTGATGAACTTTTAAGGTACCGGAAAATGGTTTTATACATGATTTCTTGCCTTCAATGAGTGCCGCTGTTAGTTGAATATCGTTATCGGTAATTATGAACGTTTTTATGCCGTCGCAGTTGTTCTCAATTGCTTTAGCAAAATCAGTGATGGACGAAATATCTTTACCAGTTGCGACTAGTTTATCGGCAGTTCTCTTGCACACAGCCCCTACACCGTCAGGGGCTCCCTTGCCATGACCTGCCTCGTGGTAGTTCCAAGTGTAGTAACATATATTTGGATAGATGTTCTGCAACAAACAGGCCAGGAAAAAGAACATGTACTTATTACGATACTGCGTCACGGGACCATCACTTAAGAAATGTACATTTTCAATAGTGAACGGCAGCGAGTGCAGCACAGGTTGTAGGTGAGCCATTATCGCTGAAACATTGTGGTTTAGATTCGTTGATATGGTGCAGAAGCAATCTGTGGATTCTTTTGTGTACACCACGACCGTGTGCAGGCTTAGTTGCGTCCGAGACGATTTTTTTGTTTTAGGATCTTCAATTTCTTCGACAGCAGCAATCCATTTTTTGTGTTTGATTAAGGTTGAATTATCAAACTCTTTGCATGTCAGGGTATGGCGATTACAATCTGTACAATTTCTTGACAAACATTGCTCGTTGTATCGGTCACAACATAGGTTTACGAGCAGCATCTGGTGATTACTTGTGGACAAAATGTTTGCTTGGCTTAAACTTTGTAGCGTTAGGTCCATGTTTCATGGATAGTGCAAAGGCACGTGTCACACTCGTTGACATGTGGTTCCACTATCCAAAATGGTCGCAATTTACAAAAAAGTGAGTAGCTGATTTTCTTTTCTTTTGAAACAAGGAACTTTTTATGTAAATTTTTCATGTTGTCCAGTAGCAGTCTCTTCTGTTTTCTTTCTTTCTTTCTAGTTATACAATCTCTTTTACCGGGACACAATCTGCTGTTACAGTCTTCTTCTAGAAAATTAACAACTTGTTGTTTTGTTTCTTCACTGGTTTTATCAATTCTTCTCTTTCGGCTTAGGTCCAACAAGCTCTCTCTACCGGGTCGCATAGCTTTAATGTTCATATTATCAAAAACATTGAATTTTTTTGTTATTTTGCCACTCACAACTCTTCTAAACAACTTGTTTTCCTTGTCAGATTTTACACTTTTCAAGTTTTCTTTCAATTGCTCTTTAAGAACCTCCCCAAAAAGTAACCTTTTTTTTACTTGATTCGCATCCATCTTTTCGACCATTTTGTAACTTGTATTCGGTGTAAGATTTTCTTTAATTTTTTTAAACCTAAACATTTTTTTCTTATAACATCTAACTTCCTTTTTCAGTCTTTCTATTGCTTCTTGTTGTTTTAATATTAAGCGGTTTCTAGTTCTACGTTGTCTTTCGGATCGCTTTCTGGCTGCCTCAATTCTGTTATCTACTGGCTGTAGTGGCGGCATTTCTTCATCAGAGCAAGGTGGTGTAGCAGGAGCAACAGATGGATTTTGGAGATCAATACGAGCCCTTCGCTTTCTAGTTTTTTCGGCCCATACCTTTCTTATCGCACGTTGTTCTCTGGGGGTCATATTTTTTATTGATTTAGCCGTTCGCTTTTTCTTCTTATTTAGGTAGCACTTCCTTTCCTTTTCCTGTAATTGAGCATGCTTAACAGGATAATTTTTAGGCGCTGATACTGCAATCGTTCAGCTATTCTCTTCTTTTCTAACCTTTCTTCACGAGTTTGTTTTTTTTTTGTTTTCGCCATATTCCTTGTCTATCGTTTTACCTATGACAAAATGTTAATAGTAATAAAATGTATGCATACACAAAATAAAAACGAGTCACATTATTATAGTTGTCCCTCCCCTGGCGAAATTGTCTCTCCTCTGGCACAAACGAAGCCACAGGAGAGACGCCAGAGGAGTGACAGATTTACACAAATCACGAAATATCACCAAACATACTACTCAAATCGTTTTAGCAATTAGTTTATGTAAATAAAGCATCCAAATGTCTTGATAGGTTATCACTGTAAAAGCGACATTTTTGTATTGATTTATTTATGCTTACCAGAAGAAAGACCACCTTCACCAAGACATAACCTCACTTCTAAGCAACATGCGGCTGACTGAGATTTACACTGTCAAACAGAACACATTTCGTAGTCTGCTGCTAACTTCACGACAAGCCAGTATTGCTAACCTGTCAAAAGCTATCGTTTTCAACGTTTTTGCGGGAGTTTTTAAATTCGGAAAAATGCCAGAGGAAGAGACGTGTAACCAAAGGACGCTTATAAAAACGAAAAAAAATCGACTAAAATGTTATTTTTCGTGTATTATTGTTTAGAAAATCAATAAGGGAATTAATAACAGTTAAAAATAATTAGGCTTAGACAGGAACAAGTTGAACGTTTTGAATTTACTGAACTTTTTCTCAAGCAATCTGATGAAAAGACGAGCCAGAGTAGTGACATAATCGTGACTTTATTTTTTTTCGGAAATAAATTTTATTATTTTTCAAGTGTATGTGTAGGTTAAACAATACATAGATATCTACTTATATAATTTTTTTGGACATTCTAATATTTAAAACACAAACGATATGATTGAATACTCTCTGAAATCAAATACCGTAGAACGACCCATGTAAGCTTATTTTTCTACACAGGCAGTAATATTTACACTTATTTTTCATGATACGGAAGCACCCACATTCTTTTATTTAACATGCATTATTATCAAAGCTTTTCCAGCAACTACGGCAACAAGAGTAACATCGTCCATCACCAACAAATTGCTCCACTAATGGTCAATGGTTGCCGATAACATGGGTTGCCGGAAATTGCTGGATATTGTCGTGACGTCTAAATCACCATACATACCTTGAAGTGGAGCAATCTTGCAGGGTTCCTTTAGGAAAGAATTTAGCCTTCATTTCCTTAGTTGTTAATAAATGTAGAGGTAAAAATAAATCCGTTTAGCATGTGTGGTATGTAAATAACCTTATTGCATTTTCGAAGCTTACAGATTGTTTTTAACCTAAAAATCATTTAATCATCATTTTGTCGTTAACAGTGAAGGAAAACATCCTGAGGAAATTCACCTGACCCTACATATACTAATTAGAACTGTTTCTGTTTTTAGCCATTCAGCTCACTCAAAATAACAGCAGGGTGAAATCTAACTTTTGTGATTACCGATATGTTATCAAGGTAAATGTACATTTTGATACTTACTAAATTCTGTTTTATCAAATATTCTAAGCCCTATTTTCAGAAAATATGCACATAAAGTATAAATTGCAAGTAATGCATATTTTATGGAGTTTTGGAACATATTGTGACACAAGAAGCGTGCCCAATATACTCAAATTGAAAATTCAATAAAATTTCAAAATTAAATTGATGGTTAGGAGGATAATGAGATGATCGAGGTCCATACAATGGCTCGTCATAATTCCTTAGTCAAATTAATAAATATTTTTCTGAAATTTTGCACATTAAAAAAAAACCAACTGAGAGCTACGTCTCTACATTTTGATTTTTTTGATAACTAAACTCTTATATATATATGTATAGGCTCTTAAACATTTTTATACAAATCTTTAGAAGCTTATGTAATGGATTTAAGATAAGTTATCAAAAGAAACAAAACCTACAGACGTAACTCTCAATTGATTTATTGAATGTGCAATATTACGAAAAAAAAATCTTAATTTAACTGACAAAAGAGGTACAAGCCATTGTATGGAACTCAATCACCTCATTGTCCTCTTAATGCCTTTTGTACTGCCTACTGTCATATTTACTAGAACTAGGATTAATCCATAACACCATATTCGAAAGAAACTTAGGTGGTATGCAAGGATTTCTCCTTTATTGTATTGTTTTGGTGTGACAACTTTAAGTTGGACTCTAACCAATAGTTTCAGTGCAACATGACCCACACCCTCCACTCCAAAAATTTAAATGAGTTATCCTTGGGGTAGCCTAGCCAAGACTGTATGGGAAGAAGACAAGTAGAAAAATATAGAATTATAGGTTTTTTTGCCATTATGTATTTACAATAATTATTTATGTTGTTCGTGGAGTGAAAGTAAAATAGGTTTCTTATGGAATCTGTTTCATGGCCTCCTGGTTGTAGAACTGCCATCGCTGAGAGGTAACCAGCGCGGTTCGGAGGCGCTGCCGGTGCAGTTACCCGCTCAGGATGCATGATGATCGATGATGACGGTAAACCGTTTGACCGCTGCTGCGTATGGGTTCTTGCTCCACGTTTTTACAGGTTAGTACCAAATTGTACAGAGATGTTGGGCCGGGTTATGGCTGATGAAAAAGTGAGCAAGGCAAAACCACCGTACTATAAAAAAAAAAAATCTTGTTGGTAGACGCTCCACAATCACAGTGGATCAGCATCTGTTACAAGGAGTAAGGAGTTTAAATAGCATTGGCCCAGGGGCAAAGAACACTGGCAGTTAAAAAAACAGCCTTTGTGTCTTTGTGAAACCGGATGAAAGAAGGATATTTTATGTATCATTAACAGGGTTAAATGGAGGTTTGAAATGGAATACTGACATCAGGATGGCTGTATTGGGAGACGCTGGGTTGGGTGCTGGCATGTGAACCTGAACTGAATTTCTGAACTCCTGTACATTTACCACTCAACCAACTCACACACTCTTTGACCATTCGATATGCTTAGTGACTATTGGATATTTAGACAATTTGTAATAGAGGTATTCATCTCCAGCTGGCAGCAGTATCAGTCATTAATATAGTGTTAATTGCATAATTTCAGATTTATCTTTACGTTTTATAGTACACAATTCTGCTCATAGATATACGACAACGCAAACACGGACATTATTGTCTAATTAAGGATGTCTGCATATGTTGGGAAATCAGATTTTGATATTTTTTAAACAAAGTCAAGTTTTGTGGAACTTCTGCTTGTATGTTTGATTGCATTATAACTTAGGACTTCCAGCTGGAGTTCGGGGACAGTTTTCATTCAGCTTACTGAAAATCGAGAGGAAAACACATTTTTACTGGACATGGATGCCTACTACCACCCACCATCATATTAGCCCTGGACTGCCTTCTTGACGCCATTATTTTTCTTTATTAGTAGGCTACATTGAACTTGATGGAAAACACGGACAATTTGTCATTGAAGTTTCGACCATCTTTACATCCAAAGCGATGGTACCAACCCGGGCCTAGTAGGGGCTAGGGTAGTACTCGGAAAATGAGAGACTCTTGTAATGCTATTGAAAAATACAATTTCTTTTTTTGGCAATTCTTTCAGCACCTTTGCAGTTATAAGGTCAAAACCTGGGGCTTTATGCGGATCTATTTGATGGATGACTCAACAGTTTCTTTGTTGTGGCTACGGTTATTAGAATACCTTCATCTAGGTTTTGCTCCGAATTGCGCTCAAACGCTGAATGTGGATACAGTTGGACTGAATTGTGCTGACAATGCTCTGAAACGCAGTATTGTATAACATTTAAAATATATTAAATTTTATAATATTATGTAATAGGTATGACATGACGATGACATCATCGTTCAAGTGCGGTGCTCATGGCTAGGCCGTGAGCGCCGTCAGCGGCAGCCATAGATCGCATGCCAAATTTGACTTTGACACTGCAACAAGAGGACACAGAATATAAAATAAACCACGTCACCCCTTTCGCTCGCCCTTTAGTTACATTAACTGTCTCCATTGACTTTCTACGATTTCACCTGTCTGCCAAATTATATGTCTAGCAACATCTCAAAATCACTTTAATCATCACTTTTGATCATCACAACAAAGTTCGAGTCATCACTTTGGTTTAGTTTGTATATGCCCCGGAAGAGAATGCATCGACTTTTTCTTTTTCTTTGTCACTTCTCGCCCATTGGCCTCCTGCTTGCTGTAGGAGGGCAGTTGCAACTTGTGGATGTTTGAGGTGCTTGGTTGCTTTCCAAAGCGAAGTAATGGTCTTTTGCTGTAGCGGTAAGAGCTTCTATGCTTTGCTGTGTTGCCTTATTTTTAACTTGGCTTAGGAAAACATTCTATCAATCCTTTTCATATGTAATAGTTTATGCGTGACGCGCTTACTGAGGGAGGGGATGACCTCTCTGGCCTGCCTGCAGTCTACCAGAACTTTTCATGCGGTATTGTATTGCATCTTTGTTCTTTCCTGAAACCAGTTTTTAATTTGGCTGAAGGGTAAAGGTACAATGGGTTCTGGACCTGTCGGTACTGTGCTGGGTCCTCTTTTGGCCAGTTCGTCTACCAGTGAACCACTGTGTCCCTATATCCATTGTAGAATTGTTCGGTTGTTTTTTGCAACTTATTCCAGGGCATAATGATTATATTATTACTCCTACACGTTCAGTACAGCCCCTAGTTTACTTTTCTGTTTTTTAGTGCATATAGAACGCACACTCTGTTTTTAATCTGGTAGTCACACATATTTCTGTTTTTTTTGGTTCTGCCACCTTGATAATGCCCATGCATTCTGCCTGGAATATGGAGTTGAGAGCGCCTAGGGTTGTTGAGATGTTGATGTTCACATCCCGGAAGAAGGCACCTGCCCCAAGTTCCTTTCTCTGTCATTGATCTATCTGTATAGATTCTAATTTCCTTCACCCCAGATTGGTCAGTGTCTCCTTCAATTAGTTGGATGTCATAGTGTTTCACAAAGATGTGGTTTATAGGAATTCTGTCACTTATTGCTGCGAGCATGGGTTGGTCCTTCAAGGCCTCTTCCATGATCCGTGTATGTGGAGTTCGATAGCTTTGTTTCCACAATCCTGCAGCTCTTAGCTTGAAAGCTGACATGGCTGCTTCCTGCTGTACGTGTAGGTGTAAGGGTTGCAGGTTGAACATGACTCCCAGTGCCTGCGTGGGGGTTGTACGCATGTAGCCTGTCGTGGCTACACATGCGAGGCGTTGGAAACTTTGTAATTTAGCCTTCACGGTGATCAGATCTGTTATTGGCCACAATGCTATTGCTCCATATGCTATAATTGCGCGGATTACAGCAGTATGCAGCAAGCGTGTTATAGGGGGTTTTAGGCCCCAGCTCTTCCCTAGCATTCTCTTGTATTGCCAGAAAGATATCCACACCTTCTATATACAAAATAAACACGTCAAAGTGTTTGTTCTAGTTCAGCTTACCCCCAAGGATTACTCCCAGGTATTTGACTTCAGTTGAGATTTCTAATTTTGTACCAAAGTACCTCGGCAGGTCCATGTCTGCTAACTTTCTCTTGTTCAGAACTAGTTCTGTCTTGTTTGGATTTACTAAGAGTCTGTTCTATCCACACCGGTCTTCCACGATTCTTAGGGCTGATCTCATAATATTACAAAGTAGTTTTTTCTGATTTGCCGCTGATCAAAATCGTGATGTCATCGGCCTGCACCACAGTTGTATAGCCACATTCGTTCAGGCGCTTGAGGTCCCATCCTTGTTAGTTAGTAAGTTAGTTGGGCAAAATATTTTCCGCGCTAAGTCTTCTTCACAGAGAGGCCATTCTGCGTAACAAAAGTGACTATGTGAGCCATCCAAGCTCGTCCCGGAAGCCCAGCATACCCTTTACATTCCCACACGCCTCTGTAAGGGATCCCAGTGCTCCCAGAGTCTGCGCCCGTTGGTCGGTCACACTCTTGCACTCCTACAGTACATGGGCGGTTGTTTCCGTTGTCTCCATGCAGCCACGACATAGAGGGCTGTCCGTTACCCCCAGGTTAAGGAGGTGTTTGTTGAGTAAACCATGTCCTGTCATTGTTTCCGCCATTGTGCGTGGATCATTTCTATTCAGATGCAAAAGCTTGTGCGTGAGTCGCTTATTGAGGGATGAGATGACCTCTCTAGCCTTCCTGCAATCTACCAGGTGTTTCCATCCTGTATTGTGAAGCATCTTTCTATCCTCTAGCCAGTTTTTAAATTGACTAAGTTGTATAGGCACGCACTATCGGTTCTGGGCCCGTTAGTACTGTACTGGATCCTCTTTTGGCCATTTCATCTGCAGCGTCATTCCCCACAGAGCCACTGTGTTCTCTTATCCACTGCAGAGTTACATGATTGTTTTTCGCTACTTCGTCTAGGGCGCAATGACATTCTAGAATTAAGCCCGAGATAACTTTGTTGTTTTTCAGTGCGTTTAATCAAATCAAATCAAATCAAATCCTTTATTTACTTTTTTGGCCATACAGCATAGTAAATAGTATTTAAGATAAATAAATAATTTAAGTATTTCAACATAGAAATAAAATTTTCAAACAGAAAATTTTAAACACATGAAATTAACAGTACATTTAGTACAGATGCGCTATCTGAGATAATTCTAATCTGATAGTCATGCATCTTTCTGGTTTTGATTGCCTCTGCGGCTCGAGTTATTCCCACACATTCTGCCTAAAATATGGTGTTAAAGGCGCCTAGGGTTGTTGAGATGTTAATGTTCGCATCTCGGGAGAAGACACCCGCTCCAGTTCCCGACTTTGTTTTGATCTATAGTTTAGTGCAATTTTATAGAGACCCAGCCATGAGAGCCCCAGCACCCTTCGAGAATGACCGCCAAATTGTCCGCACACAGTCGCGGACGGTTAGACCTCATATCTGAGGGCCCGTACACTATCCGCAACCTGTGGACGCGTTCGGTGACAGATGCCAATGCCACCGCCAATATCATACTCTCGTCGAATGCTGGTTGCACTTCGAGACGTCGGGAAATGCACGTAACACAGGGAGGCCATTGTGCGTAACAAAAGAGACTCTGTGAGCTATCCCAGCTGATCCCAGAAGTGCAGCATACCCTTTAAATTCTCATAGGCCTCTGTTAGGGATCCACACTCCAACAGTACATGGGAGGTTCTTTCCGTTGTGTCTATGCAGCCACCACATAGAGGGCTGTCAGTAACCCCCCAAACTGTCGAGGTGTTTGTTGAGCGAATAATGTTTTATTATCGTTCCCACCATTGTGCGTTGATCATTCCTTTTCAGATGCAATAGCTTGTGCGTGAAGTGCTTATTGAGGGATGGGACGACCTCTGGCCTGCCTGCAGCCTACCAAGCATTTCCATCCGGTAGTATGAAGCATCTTAGTTCTATCCTGTAGCCAGTTTTTGAATTGAATGAGGGGTATAGTCTCTATCGGTTCTGGATCCGTTATACAGTACTGGGTCCTTTTTAGGCCATTTCGTCTGCAGCGTTATTGCCTAAGGAGCCACTGTGTCCTCTTATTTACTGCAGAGTTACATGATTGTTTCTCGCTATTTATTCTAGGGCGCAATAACATTCTAGAATTAGGCCCGAGTTAAATTTGTTATTTAATACAGATGTGCTGTCTGAGATCATTCATATCTGTTTTTTGATTTCCTCTGTAGCTCGAGTTATTCCCACGAATTCTGCCTGAATAGATATTTATGGCTCATACCATACCTGCATTCATGACATAGCCCTCTACACCACATTAAAATTAGGTGGCATGCCAGGACATTTTTATATTGCGCTTGCATTTTTGCATTATTTATACTTAGGCTTCAGTGCAGCATCTCTGGCTACCGTTAATGTTATTACTAAAGATGTATCCGTCTTCTTTCTTCATATCTCATTAACTAAGGACAGACATATCTTAATAAAGTCATTAACGTTAACCAGCGATGGTGCACTCCAGCCTTACTGTGCTGTATGTATATTAACATTACTAATGTGTTGCAATTCACAGGTGGAGGGGACAAGATGGTTCCGGCAATTTCGGAATTATCATGCTGGGTGACGAACCTGTTTTTTTATTCTTTTAAAATTTAGCTAGTTACAAAATCACAGAAAAGAAGAACTGTTTCAAAACTTATCTGGATATTCTACTGGAATACATCACAGGCTGGCTCTACACGATTACAGGTCGACTCATTTTTTTTAATTAATCGAACAGAAATACATTGTGCCACATGTACGTGTTTCTATCCACGCTTATATTTAGCAAGGAACATGTAGCCGTGGTACATTTATTTATACATACTATACAATTATGGGTTTTCTTCACTGTTTTGCGGACTATTGCTGAGCTATCGAGATTGAACTTTCATATTTGAACAATGGAATATTATAGTGGAATCGGTTTCCAGCTACAATATATTCCAAAGATGTTATTCGAGCACAGGCTACATCTTCCTCAGCACTGAACCGCTTGGTTTGTAAACCTGACTACTCTGCCAACAAACATTGTATCCTAATAGAGCACTATATTGAACTGGATGTTCTTTGATCATTGCTACATTAAATTGAATGTTTGGGGATGGATTAGATTGAACTCCCTATTTTACGAGCTGTTAATGGAGTCCCATCTATTTTAACTGTACTATTTGAGTCCATCTATTTTCAGTGTATGTTATTTGAGAATGGCTACATTGAACTGGATTTTATTTGATCACGGCAAAATTAAAATGGGTGTTTTTTTATCATGGGTATGTTGAACTGGATATTATTAATGCACAGCTACATTGAACTAGTTTTCTTTTAAACACGGCTACGTAGAGATGGATGTATTTTGAGCATAGCTGCATTGAGATGGATGTTATTTGAGCACACAGCTTCATTGACATGGATGTTATTTGTTCACAGCTACATTGAACAGGATGTCATTAATGAACAGCTACATTGAACTGATTTTCTTTTAAGCACGGCTACATTGAGATAGATTTTATTTGAGTACGATTACATTGAGATGGATGTTATTTGAGCACACAGCTACATTGAACTGATTTTCTTTAAGGCATGGCTACATTGAGTTAGATTTTATTTGAGTACGATAACATTGAGATGGATGTTATTTGAACTCACAGCTACATTGAACTGGTTTTCTTTTAAGCACGGCTACGTTGAGATGGATTTTATTTGAGTACGATTACATTGAGATGTATGTTATTTGAGCAATTACATTGAGATAGATGTTATTTGAGCACTCAGCTACATTGAACTGATTTTCTTTAAGGCACGGCTACATTGATATAGATTGACTTGAGTACGATTACATTGAGATGGATATTAATTGAGCACACAGCTACATTGAACTGATTTTCCTTAAGGCACGGCTATATCGAGATGGATTCTGATTGAGCACACAGCTACATTGAACTGATTTTTTAAGGCACGGTTACATTGATATGGATTCTATTTGAGTACGATTACATTGAGATGGATTCTAATTGAGCACACAGCTACATTGAACTGATTTTCTTTTAAGCACAGCCACATTGAGATGGATTTTATTTGAGTACGATTGCATTGAGATGAATGTTATTTGAGCACACAGCTACATTGAACTGATTTTCTTGAAGGCACGGCTACATTGAGATGGATAATTTTTGAGTACGACTACATTGAGATGGATGTTATTTGAGCTCACAGCTACATTGAACTGATTTTCTTTTAAGCACGGCTTTGTTGAGATGGATTTTATTTGAGTACGATTACATTGAGATGGATATTAATTGAGCACGCAGCTACATTGAACTGGATTAATTTTAAGCACGGCTACATTGAGATGGATTTTATTTCAGTACGATTACATTGAGATGTATGTTATCTGAGCAATTACATTGAGATAGATGTTATTTGAGCACTCAGCTACATTGAACTGATTTTCTTTAAGGCACGGCTACATTGAGATAGATTGACTTGAGTACGATTACATTGAGATGGATATTAATTGAGCACGCAGCTACATTGAACTGGATTTATTTTAAGCACGGCTACATTGAGATGGATTTTATTTGAGTACGATTACATTGAGATGGATGTTATTCGAGCACACAGCTACATTGAGCTTATTTTCTTTAAGGCACGGCTACATGGAGATGGATTTTATTTGAGTACGATAACATTGAGATGGATATTAATTGAGCACGCAGCTACATTGAACTCGATTGATTTTAAGCACGGCTACATTGAGATGGATTTTATTTCAGTACGATTACATTGAGATGTATGTTATTTGAGCAATTACATTGAGATAGATGTTATTTGAGCACTCAGCTACATTGAACTGATTTTCTTTAAGGCACGGCTACAGTTAGATGGATGTTATTTGAGCATACAGCTACATTGAACTGATTTTTTTAAGGCACGGCTACATTGAGATGGATATTATTTGAGTACGATTACATTGAGATGGATATTAATTGAGCACGCAGCTACATTGAACTGGATTAATTTTAAGCACGGCTACATTGAGATGGATTTTATTTGAGTACGATTACATTGAGATGTATGTTATTTGAGCAATTACATTGAGATAGATGTTATTTGAGCACTCGGCTTCATTGAACTGATTTTATTTAAGGCACGGCTACATTGAGATAGATTTACTTGAGTACGATTACATTGAGATGGATATTAATTGAGCACGCAGCTACATTGAACTGGATTTATTTTAAGCACGGCTACATTGAGCTGGATTTTATTTGAGTACGATTACATTGAGATGGATGTTATTCGAGCACACAGCTACCTTGAACTGATTTTCTTTAAGGCACGGCTACATGGAGATGGATTTTATTTGAGTACGATTACATTGAGATGGATATTAATTGAGCACGCAGCTACATTGAACTGGATTGATTTTAAGCACGGCTACATTGAGATGGATTTTATTTCAGTACGATTACATTTTGATGGATTTTATTGGAGTACGAATACATTGAGATGGATGTTATTCGAGCACACAGCTACATTGAACTGATTTTCTTTAAGGCACGGCTACATGGAGATGGATTTTATTTGAGTACGATTACATTGAGATGGATATTAATTGAGCACGCAGCTAAATTGAACTGGATTAATTTTAAGAACGGCTACATTGAGATGGATTTTATTTGAGTACGATTACATTGAGATGGATGTTATTCGAGCACACAGCTACATTGAACTGATTTTCTTTAAGGCACGGCTACATGGAGATGGATTTTATTTGAGTACGATTACATTGAGATGGATATTAATTGAGCATGCAGCTACATTGAACTGGATTGATTTTAAGCACGGCTACATTGAGATGGATTTTATTTCAGTACGATTACATTGAGATGTATGTTATTTGAGCAATTACATTGGGATAGATGTAATTTGAGCACTCAGCTACATTGAACTGATTTTCTTTAAGGCACGGCTACAGTGAGATGGATTTTATTTCAGTACGATTACATTGAGATGGATATTAATTGAGCAGGCAGCTACATTGAACTGGATTAATTTTAAGCACGGCTACATTGAGATGGATTTTATTTGAGTACGATTACATTGAGATGTATGTTATCTGAGCAATTACGTTGAGATAGATGTTATTTGAGCACACAGCTACATTGAACTGATTTTCTTTAAGGCACGGCTACATTGAGATGGATATTATTTGGGTACGATTACATTGAGATTTATGTTATCTGAGCAATTACATTGAGATAGATGTTATTTGAGCACTCAGCTACATTGAACTGATTTTCTTTAAGGCACGGCTACATTGAGATAGATTTATTTGAGTACGATTACATTGAGATGGATATTAATTGAGCACGCAGCTACATTGAACTGGATTGATTTTAAGCACGGCTACATTGAGATGGATTTTATTTCAGTACGATTACATTTTGATGGATTTTATTGGAGTACGAATACATTGAGATGGATGTTATTCGAGCACACAGCTACATTGAACTGATTTTCTTTAAGGCACGGCTACATGGAGATGGATTTTATTTGAGTACGATTACATTGAGATGGATATTAATTGAGCACGCAGCTACATTGAACTGGATTAATTTTAAGAACGGCTACATTGAGATTGATTTTATTTGAGTACGATTACATTGAGATGGATGTTATTCGAGCACACAGCTACATTGAACTGATTTTCTTTAAGGCACGGCTACATGGAGATGGATTTTATTTGAGTACGATTACATTGAGATGGATATTAATTGAGCATGCAGCTACATTGAACTGGATTGATTTTAAGCACGGCTGCATTGAGATGGATTTTATTTCAGTACGATTACATTGAGATGTATGTTATTTGAGCAATTACATTGAGGTAGATGTTATTTGAGCACTCAGCTACATTGAACTGATTTACTTTAAGGCACGGCTACAGTGAGATGGATGTTATTTGAGTACAACTACATTGAGATGGATATTATTTTGGTACGATTACATTTAGATGAATGTTAATTGAGCACACAGCTACATTGAACTGGATTTATTTTAAGCACGGCTACATTGAGATTGATTTTATTTGAGTACGATTACATTGAGATGGATATTAATTGAGCACGCAGCTACATTGAACTGGATTTATTTTAAGCACGGCTACATTGAGATGGATTTTATTTGAGTACGATTACATTGAGATGGATGTTATTCGAGCACACAGCTACATTGAACTGGTTTTCTTTAAGGCACGGCTACATTGAGATGGATTTTATTTGAGTACGATTACATTGAGATGGATATCAATTGAGCACGCAGCTACATTGAACTGGATTAATTTTAAGCACGGCTACATTGAGATGGATTTTATTTGAGTACGATTACATTGAGATGTATGTTATCTGAGCAATTACATTGAGATAGATGTTATTTGAGCACTCAGCTACATTGAACTGATTTTCTTTAAAGCACGGCTACATTGAGATAGGTTGACTTGAGTACGATTACATTGAGATGGATATTAATTGAGCACGCAGCTACATTGAACTGGATTTATTTTAAGCACGGCTACATTGAGATGGATTTTATTTGAGTACGATAAGATTGAGATGGATGTTATTCGAGCACACAGCTACATTGAACTGATTTTCTTTAAGGCACGGCTACATTGAGATAGATTTACTTGAGTACGATTACATTGAGATGTATGTTATTTGAGCAATTACATTGAGATAGATGTTATTTGAGCACTCAGCTAAATTGAACTGATTTTCTTTAAAGCACGGCTACATTGAGATAGGTTGACTTGAGTACGATTACATTGAGATGGCTATTAATTGAGCACGCAGCTACATTGAACTGGATTTATTTTAAGCACGGCTACATTGAGATGGATTTTATTTGAGTACGATTAGATTGAGATGGATGTTATTCGAGCACACAGCTACATTGAACTGATTTTCTTTAAGGCACGGCTACATGGAGATGGATTTTATTTGAATACGATTACATTGAGATGGCTATTAATTGAGCACGCAGCTACATTGAACTGGATTTATTTTAAGCACGGCTACATTGAGATGGATTTTATTTGAGTACGATTAGATTGAGATGGATGTTATTCGAGCACACAGCTACATTGAACTGATTTTCTTTAAGGCACGGCTACATGGAGATGGATTTTATTTGAATACGATTACATTGAGATGGATATTAATTGAGCACGCAGCTACATTGAACTGGATTGATTTTAAGCACGGCTACATTGAGATGGATTTTATTTCAGTACGATTACATTGAGATGTATGTTATTTGAGCAATTACATTGAGATAGATGTTATTTGAGCACTCAGCTACATTGAACTGATTTTCTTTAAGGCACGGCTACAGTTAGATGGATGTTATTTGAGCATACAGCTACATTGAACTGATTTTTTTAAGGCACGGCTACATTGAGATGGATATTATTTGAGTACGATTACATTGAGATGGATATTAATTGAGCACGCAGCTACATTGAACTGGATTAATTTTAAGCACGGCTACATTGAGATGGATTTTATTTGAGTACGATTACATTGAGATGTATGTTATTTGAGCAATTACATTGAGATAGATGTTATTTGAGCACTCGGCTTCATTGAACTGATTTTATTTAAGGCACGGCTACATTGAGATAGATTTACTTGAGTACGATTACATTGAGATGGATATTAATTGAGCACGCAGCTACATTGAACTGGATTTATTTTAAGCACGGCTACATTGAGCTGGATTTTATTTGAGTACGATTACATTGAGATGGATGTTATTCGAGCACACAGCTACCTTGAACTGATTTTCTTTAAGGCACGGCTACATGGAGATGGATTTTATTTGAGTACGATTACATTGAGATGGATATTAATTGAGCACGCAGCTACATTGAACTGGATTGATTTTAAGCACGGCTACATTGAGATGGATTTTATTTCAGTACGATTACATTGAGATGTATGTTATTTGAGCAATTACATTGAGATAGATGTTATTTGAGCACTCAGCTACATTGAACTGATTTTCTTTAAGGCACGGCTACAGTGAGATGGATGTTATTTGAGCATACAGCTACATTGAACTGATTTTTTTTAAGGGACGGCTACATTGAGATGGATATTATTTGGGTACGGTTACATTTAGATGGATATTATTTGATCACAAAGCTACATTGAACTGGTTTTCTTTTGAGCACGACTACATTGAGATGGATTTTATTTGAGTACGATTACATTGAGATGGATGTTAATTGAGCACACAGCTATATTGAACTGATTTTCTTTAAGGCACGTCTACATTGAGATGGATGAGATTGGTGTTATTTGAGCACAAAGCTACATTGAACTGATTTTATTTAAGGCACGGCTACATTGAGATGGATTTTATTTGAGTACGATGACATTGAGATGGATGTTATTTGAGCACGCAGCTACATTGAACTGATTGTCTTTTAAGCTCGGCTACATTGAGATGGATTTTATTTGAGTACGATTACATTGAGATGGATGTTACTTGAGCAATTACATTGAGATGGATGTTATTTGAGCACACAGCTACATTGAACTGATCTTCTTTAAGGCACGGCTATATTGAGATGGATATTATTTGGGTACGATTACATTTAGATAGATATTAATTGAGCACACAGCTACATTGAACTGGTTTTCTTTTAAGCACGGCTACATTGAGATGGATTTTATTTGAGTACGATTACATTGAGATGGATATTAATTGAGCACGCAGCTACATTGAACTGATTATCTTTAAGGCACGGCTACATTGAGATAGATGTTGTTTGAGCATACAGCTACATTGAACTGATTTTCTTTTAAGCTCGGCTACATTGAGATGGATTTTATTTGAGTACGATAACATTGAGATGGATGTTACTTGAGCAATTACATTGAGATGGATGTTATTTGAGCACACAGCTACATTGAACTGATTTTCTTTAAGGCACGGCTACATTGAGATGGATATTATTTGGGTACAATTACATTTAGATAGATGTTAATTGAGCACACATCTACATTGAACTGGTTTTCTTTTAAGCACGGCTACATTGAGATGGATTTTATTTGAGTACGATTACATTGAGATGGATGTTTTTTGAGCACACAGCTACATTGAACTGATTTTCTTTAAGGCACGGCTACATTGAGATAGATGTTATTTGAGCATACAGCTACATTGAACTGATTTTCTTTTAAGCTCGGCTACATTGAGATGGATTTTATTTGAGTACGATTATATTGAGATGGATGTTACTTGAGCAATTACATTGAGATGAATGTTATTTGAGCACACAGGTACATTGAACTGGTTTTCTTTTAAGCACGGCTAATCCATGTTACTTGAGCAATTACATTGAGATGGATGTTATTTGAGCACACAGCTACATTGAACTGATCTTCTTTAAGGCACGGCTATATTGAGATGGATTTTATTTGAGTACGATTACATTGAGATGGATGTTAATTGAGCACACAGCTACATTGAACTGATTTTCTTTAAGGCACGGCTACATTGAGATGGATGAGATGGGTGTTATTTGAGCACAAAGCTACATTGAACTGATTTTATTTAAGGCACGGCTACATTGAGATGGATTTTATTTGAGTACGATTACATTGAGATGGATGTTATTCGAGCACACAGCTACATTGAACTGATTTTCTTTAAGGCACGGCTACATTGAGATAGATTTTATTTGAGTACGATTACATTGAGATGGATATTAATTGAGCACGCAGCTACATTGAACTGGATTAATTTTAAGCACGGCTACATTGAGATTGATTTTAGTTGAGTACGATTACATTGAGATGGATGTTAATTGAGCACGCAGCTACATTGAACTGGATTTATTTTAAGCATGGCTACATTGAGATGGATTTTATTTGAGTACGATTACATTGAGATGGATGTTAATTGAGCACACAGCTACATTGAACTGGATTTATTTTTAATACGGCTACATTGAGATGGATTTTATTTGAGCACACAGCTTCATTGAAATAGATTTGATTTTAAAACGCCAATATTGAGATGGATTTTATTTGAGTACTACTACATCGAGATGCATGTGATATTAGCATTCTTGCATTGAAATTATGTTATTTGAGCACGCCAACATTAAACTGAATATTATTTCTGCGCGGCTACATTGAACTATATGTAATTTGAAGACGGCTTAATTGAACTGGATTCTGTTGAGCTAGGGCTACGTTTAACCTCTTATTGAAACCATGGTTATTTAAGTTCATCTGCTTCTGTTAAAATAGGTGTATCTTAATAGGTACTTAGGAGTTTTTTATATAATGACAAGGATGGCGAATTCCACACCCTCTGTTATGATATTAGCCTGACACATCGCAATTCCGAAGGAATTATGTGCCCTGCCAGGACCTTCACTTTATGAACATGATCTTTCATGTTTTAAGCGGGTCATGTTGAGAGTTGTTGTTTCTTGTGTTCTTTATTCGGGTCGCCTTCATAAAGTCCAAAAGCGTAAAGTCCAAAACCCAGAGCGTCCAAAAGTATGTATTTTTCATGTGTGTTATAAAATGCATGTAATCTAACCTAACCTAACCTAAACTGACCTAACCTGAACTAACCTAACCTAACCCAATTAAAAATATCTGTATTCGTCAGTATTTTGGACGGTATGGGTTTTGGACCTTGTGCTTTTTGGACTTTATGATGCGTCCCCCTTTATTCTGATTTGCCAAACTCAGCACATCTTACCATACCATGTTTACCATTACTAGAATCTCTTTATTTTCCTTCATCACAAATAATCTCAGTAAAATATCTTCAGACATACATGTTTCATGTTATATGCTTATTATATGAATGTGCTTTTTTTATCATTGAGTTTTACTTTATTCATTTGAACCCTGTATGTGAATATGTGTATGTATTTAAGTTGTCCTATGTCTATGTATGTATGGACATCTGCAGACATGCATCCCTTAATTCATTCGTTACGATAATTCCCTTTATTTACTAAATTACAAACTTCAAAGCCCTGATATGTCCTTTCTACTTTTTTCCGGATCTCTTCAAAGCAGCTGAAGTGCTGGAGAGGAGGTGGTACCGTCCTGACCTGCAGCGCCGGGCCTGGTGAAGCGGTGCAGCAGTCTCATACAATGTGACATATAAACGTTTGCTTCATGTCACGTGGGGCACTTCGAATGTACAGCTTCGGAAAAAAAATATCTTTTGATAAATATAAACAGAATCGAATGAAAGCTAAATTATAATGTTCATACACATTTTGTTTTGTCTGTGAATAAATGTACTGTGTAGACATGCAGACAAAGATAGATACGTTTGGCCTATTAATATATATCAAATGTCAAGTAAATTGGAACAGTGGTTTTCAAATGATTAGTTAACTACATTATTAATGTTCTTAAGCGGGGCTTACGCGAACAATTTTGAAGAAAGATAACTTTTAAATACCTTTCTTAAACCCGACGTTTCGAAAGGAGTTGCATCCAATCGTGGTCACGGGAGAACTGAAGCAGCTCGCCTTCGCCACCGAGTAGTTCGTGCAGTTTCACCAACTACCCTCACATTTATATTTAAGTAATTGCTAGGGATGTCCCTACACACAACACTGATCACATCGACAGGTTTTTCAAAAGTTATCTTTCTTCAAAATTGTTCGCGTAAGCCCCGCTTAAGAAGATTTATGATTAGTTAACTACGTTTGTAGTCTCTGATGTGTACAGGCCTATTTTAAGCCACGAATTCATTATAAAACTAATGGCTCTCTGACTCGCTCTCTGACTCGCGAGTCTGTCTTTTTGAACATTTGACATTTTTAAAAAATTTTGCATGTCTTTGTTTTCCCGGTAAATGTATTCTGGGTCAAACCACAGATAAAACTAAATTCGTATGAACATTTTCTTTTTGGTTTCATTTCAATCGGTTTGAATTTTTCAAAAAAACTAATGCGTGCAGACACAGATATTTGTTGCCTGATATTAGATATTAAATATCAATTTAATTGGAATAGCGGTTTTCAAACCGGCCGTTCTTAACAGCCCGATCTTAACAGCCCGACATACAAAAGCATTTTTACCTCATCTGAAACAGAGACACTACGTTGGCTCTTTTACGATTTTCTTGTTTATAGCACTATTCATGGTTGTAAAACTTCCTAATGCTTTTCAAAAACCAACATACCATTCCTTATCAATATATGCCTCAAAGTCCATTCATTTTTGTATGTTGTAACCAAGAATATTTGCATGGGTCGGATGTGCATTTTGACATGGGGTGGCCCAGGTCAAAATGCACATCCGACCCATGCAAATAAAAGTGTAATCCCTTATTACCAATTATGACCTAAGGTCAATATTTCCATGCAAGCACCGCAGTGGCTTCCATTAGTTTACTATTACATTTTTATTTCTCTTACACAAAATAAAATCAATGATAATATTTTAAAATAAAAATATTGTTCTTCCATTTAGGAGTCATTCAAATACCTGTTTTTGTTTGCTACGGCGAGCCGTAAGCTATGCTGCTAATACAAACGTAGGTGACTTAATATTTGAAAACCGATTTGCCAATTTCATTGATATTTTATAACTTATATCAGGCAACAAAGATCTGTGTCTGCTCATTTTTGTTATTTTGAAAAGTCAACCATAGAAGTGAAAAGAAAATCTTCATAGACATCTTGTTTTCTCTGTGGTTTGTAGAATACATTTATCGAAAAAAATTAACATGCCAACACAGATTTTTGTTATCTGATATTGGATACCAAATATCAAGTAAAATTAAATAGTGGTTTTCTAATGATTAGTAAACTACCGTTTGATTTTTCTAATGCTTACGTGCCCACCTTAATTTGGGTTTATTGGGTTTAAGTAGAAATATATTATATTGAGGAACAATTTAGAATCTAAACAATTTGTAGTAGGAGACAGTCAAATCCACTTCCAGTTGAATGTTGTCTGAATTGTACGATGTTTCTTTATGCTCGTAATATTTGATAAGGTTTGAATGTATACTTTGCGTGTAAATGTACACTTTGATCTGTCTCCTACTGTACCTACACTGCCCTCCTTATTCAAAAGTCGGTAACTACATATGTGCCTCCTTTTTAATAAGGAGGGCAATACAGAACATGTATTTGCTTTGCATCCAAAATTCCTGTCAAAAACTATAATACTTATATTTTATCAAAATTAGTAAATAAACTTATTTGTTATATAATTATAGAAATGTTTCTAAAAAAAGGTTGTCTCTTTCCAAAATTGTCCTGTTGTTTTTTTTCTGTCATGTATTTATTTAATTTAGATTACGAGGAACATCTATTTCTCTAAAAATAATTTCAATTATTGTATGAATTATCTTTTATGGCAATATCTCAGATAACGAAATATGATTAATTTCTCAATTTTTGTTTGTTTTTATTCTTATACCTAATTGTTTTTTTTTATATTTTACCATATTGATATTATACAGGTGAATTTTTCAAGTGTGCTTTCATGGCCAAATCCAAAACTATAAGAAATAACGAAAAATACTGAAAGTAGTTACTAGGCCGATTTTGATAAAAACTATAACTGTATTATTAAATTTCCTACATCCTGCAAAAGAATACGATTCTGCACAACGTTCCGTTGAACTTAGCAGACGGTAGCAAAGCACTATGTTATGTAATAGGCGTGGGTGTGTGGGTGTACAAAGGTAAGAGTGTATGTAAGTGTGTGTGTAATCAGTTAATTAAAAGTCAACACTTTCATTCACTTTGCCGTACTTATAAGATTACTTCACGGAATTTATTCCTTATAGGCGACACTATTGGCTAAGGCTGCATTTTTTCCGGCTAGAAAAAATGTGATTTCAAGAATCTAAAAATGCAATTATAGGTTTTATCAAAATCGGCCTTGTGCCTCCTTAAAGTGTTTTCGCTGTTTCAGATTTGGCTATGACGACACACTTGTAAAATTAACCTGTACAGTAAAAAATACATACAGATTCTTATGTTCAATAAAATATTGAAATTATAAAAAATATATCATTTAAATGTGTCGCCTTCATGAAGTCCAAAAAGCATAAGGTCCAAAACCCAGAACGTCCAAAAGTATATATTTTTCGTGTGTATTATAAAATGCATATAATCTAACCTAACCCAATTAAAAATATCCGTATTCGTAAGTATTTTGGACGGAGTGGGTTTTTGACCTTGTGCTTTTTGGACTTAATGATGCGTCCCCATTTAAATAAATATATGTACCTGTATAAATCCAAAGATCAAATGAAAGGTTAATTGAGTAATGGTTATCCTAAAATTTCGCCGAACTAGGACGAAAGATAGAGATACGTTCCAGCGGAGGCTGTCTTCACATGATTTCCAGATACAACTGCTTGTAAGTATTATATAGGTATTTAGATGCCATATCAAGAGTTAACCTTTTGGCGTGCAACCGATTAGTCAAATCTGTTCACTAATGCCCGTTTGCAACACTTCCAGCTATAAAAATACCAAAGTTATCTTTCAGGTACACCATGTAAATACGCAATGTAACCGAAAGTTAACCATCGGATTTCAGGTAGCTGGAGGTCATAAAATCAGGCTAGATAGGGCTTAAGTAGAACAAAAGGCCTTAGTAGTTTTAATCCGCATTTTCAATAAAAAAATGCGTTTACTTGTGAAAGGGACAAACGGTTTTACATGGGTGCCGACGGTAGCCGCATTAAATTGGAAAAAATCCGCACTTTGCCTGGTTAAGGTATTTTGTACACGATAATTATTAGTTGCACCATTCGACACGTTTGTTACCTTAAACCACTCGATCTGTGTTTTTTTATAATAAACCGCAAACAACAGGCTGAAATGCCGAATAGTTCGGTAAAAAGGAATACCTGGCAACACTGCTTTAAAAATCTGAAATAGATTAATTTATAAGAAATGTCTCGCATCGAGCCTATAGTCTTAGGGCCGAGTGCACGAAATAATAAAAAATCAACGTCAAAGTATGATCAGACACGTCACTTTGTGTGGACAGTATGGAAGGAACTCTATGCGGATCACTAAAAGTGACGTGTTTGAACATTGATTGAATCGGCCGTCTCTTCGTGTAACCGGGGCTTAGTCACCAGACATCACAGCCTGTGTTACGCACGCACACTAGGCTTACTAGGCTGCCTGCCTCTCGGCTAGATAGCGGTAGATGGAATTGTGGAAATTCTTTTCGTAGGTACATACATACATACATACTTCATTCATGCATTAAAATAATATCAGCAACATAGTTACCGTAACAATAATGTCGCCAACCATATTACGATATTATGAAGTGGACTACGACATGCTGAAATGCAGTTGTCCAAACGTTTTGAGAATAAATAAATTTATTTGAGGCAATTACAGACTTAAAATCATCACAGTAAGGTGGCCTTTCGAAATTGTAGTCATTTGTTACTCTTTGACAAATGTCGATTCGTAGCAATTTCAGCCTTAAATGTATCGTTATTAGGGCGCTTTATGCAGTGCTTCTTGGCATATTATACGTTCTGCATGGTTTTCTTTTTTTGTGAATTCATGTTAGGAATATTATACGTTGTGACTATTATACGTTATGCATGATGCAAAGAGTTGATTTTATTTTTAAACTTTATTCATGCACAACGTATAACATTATACGTTGTGACTATTATACGTTATGCATGGTTTTAATTTTTTGGAAAAAAATAAGATTATACGTTGTGAATATTATACGTAGTGAATACGACTCTAAATTACCACCGTTCGTTGCATTGCTTCTTCCATCGTTGTTAATCTTCGATACATTGATGTCAAGATGGTTCGATCGTTAAACAGTGTGAGAAATCATTCCATTAATTTTATGTGTTACGTTACATTACTTACATTGTCGGCAAAGTGCAGACACTTTTGTCTGTTCATCCACCCTTCTTCACGTTGGAGGCAGGATGGTTACTTCTCTGGCTGCAGCCATTTATGTGATAAACGAGGAACCTCAGTAAGATGCGAGGAACTGTATGGTCACTTGGTTTTACAGGTCCGAAATAATTTGCGTATTTGAAAAATATCGTAGCAAATTATTATTTTTTCGGTTATCTGACCCGCCCAGTTCTTGTTTATTCTGCAACTGGACATGAATGGCCACGCCTACTGTCATATTAATAAAAAAGACCGCATGGGAACTGGGTGCCATGCCAGGGCCTCTTATATTGCACGGCTTTATTGAACTGGATGGAAAACATGAAACGTTTTAAATGCCGATTCGAACATCTTTCAAGCAATTCAACCTGTGCGGGATTGACATACTACCTATTAGGTACGGAAGGGACGTACAATTTTACGTGGGATCTGAACCACGGTCAGTCTTAACTGTCGAGCAGTCACCTGACGTGAACCCGATCGCGGCAATTGTTGCTTAACCTCTATGATCGCACACCTAAGCGTCGCGCTACTGGGATACCGAGGCTGACATGAAGTGATACACCTATCCAACGTTTTTGAAACGATGCCAATTTAAGCGACATTTGAACATTTGCTTACTATTTCTTTCATGAAAGCATAAGTTGGCCACCTGAACGACGTGTCGGGGTCTCTTTGGACTAGGGTATTGCGGGAGTGGGGGGGGGGGGGGGGTCCTTGGGCTTCGGCTCCGGACATCGAGGTCGGACCTCAGGGGCTATGGTTAGGTTACAATTTTCTTTGCCGCTTTCGTTCATTTTTTCGTTCGTTCGTTTTCATGACCATCGTTCATTCAATGCGATGGTACCTACCTAGTAAGTAAGGAAGGGGACCTACAGTCTTACGTGAATTCCGAACCGGTATTCGTGACTCGGAATGAGAAAGAAAGAAGAGAATGAGAAGGGCGGATGCATTAGGCGCTTCGGGAAGTGAGAATGAAACTCCGAGCGACATCTCCGATCCTCCCACGGGAACACCGGGTTGAAGGATTCCAAGCGACGTTTATAGCTCATCCGTCGACATTGTCGTCTACGGCGGCGGTGACGTCTACGCCGGGAACCGCGACCTTCGCTGCGCCATCTGGCGGCGGGCGACACTGTGCCGGAACACTTCCTGCTCTATTGTTGAAGCTCTCGCGTTTATCGTTTTTATAAACACAATCAATACACTGTTTATGTACAATTTTACGGCGATAACCTATTATTTGATGTGGTAAAGATGGGCAGATAGCTTTGTTTCAAATATCTTTTAAACGCGAACGGGGTTGGATACTCCGTTCTAAACCCTGTTATTGATTTGTTTTACCAAAATAATTAAGACTTGTCTCTGTTTACAACGAGCATGAATGCTTTTGAAAACTCCTAAATCGATTGGAGCCTTGTCTCTCTTGCACTAAAGTTTGAATGTAGTATGGATCTCAGTCTTACTGATCACTTTGCAAACAAGTTCTTTGTACCTACCTAAACGTTTGAACGCAATCGTTGATCCTATATTTATCTCTTTTCTTTCTCGCGCGAAGGTAGAGACGATCTGATTTCATCCTATCTATGAAACTAGTTGCATTTGAATACATTTATCCCATCTCGTGACAACACGTTACGATGCAACCGGTTTGACGGAAACGCAGTTTCGCGGAGCATCTACGTAGATGTGTAGATGGAACCATTTTTTTGCGACACATAGAAAAAATAACAGATCTGGGCGATGTCGAATGCAGCCTAGTCAGCCGTGACACACTAAATTCTCGTCCGCTTGTGGCAATTCACTCGGACTCGATTTGCATACCGTGTACAGCTTGAGTCAGCCGGGCCTCATTAGCCGCTTAAGTAATTGGCGGTCGTCGCACCTGCAAAAAAATGAACCGCGTATATTTGGGAGTCCCAGCTCATCCTCAAGAATTTATATGCTGCGCCCGCCAATAAGTTAGTCCCGTCGTCAGGAGGGCGCTCTTAAGAGAGTCGTACCCTATCAATTCCCCATAATACTGGCGTATCTGTTTACATGCTCTTAATGTGTTACTAGGTACCATCCCTAATAGATGGCGCGGACGTTTGTGTGGAGAACAATTTTGTTCGCCTATCTATGGCGGTAACATCGTTGTTCGCGCGTTTTTTAGGTTTTATTTATTTTATTTTAGACAGGCAGTCTAGGCTGATGTGTCTAAGGGCCGAGTGCACGAAAGAACAAAAAATCAAAATCAACGTCAATGTCTGATTAAACAGGTCATTTTCTATGAACAGTATGGAAGGAACTCCATGCGGTTCACTAAAAGTGACTTGTTTGAACACTGATTAACTCGGCCGTCTCGTCCTATGGTCTCGCCGTGCAATCGGGGCTGAATCATGTTCAAGTATGGTTATCACTTTTCTTGCTTATAAGTTTTTTTGGTCCTAATGGTAGTTCACTTAGTCACTTCCTTGTAATCTATGAATGCCAGTTTTGATTATTAACACGGTCTTCTAAATTATTCTTGTTCTCTTAATTATTCTTACACAAGTTGTTTCAACTAGTGTCCAAACGGTTTTTAAATGTATTAACATTATTTGAGTTGATTATGTCCTCGGGGAGTTTGTTACAGTCCTCTACAACTCTGTTGCTAAAGAAGTGCTTGTGCTCTGTCGTGTCCAGCTTCAAGTTGTGGCCACAAAGTTGAAGGTTTTTGTTAAGGCTGAACAGCTCTTGCATGGCTTGGCAGTTGTATTTGGCTGTAAGCATTTTGTAAACCTCGATTAGGTCGTCTTTGTTCTAGAGACGGTAATTTGAGAATCTTGAGTCGGTCTTCGTAGGAAATGTTTTTTCAATTGATGTGAGATTTTTGTAATTTTTTGTTTTTACCTTTTCAAGAATATCATCGTCCTTCGCGAAGTAGGGTTGCCAAACTTGGAAACCGTTTTCTAGTAGGGGTCGCAAGTGAGACTTGTAAATTTTGCCTCAGTGGCCCAGTGGCGCGACACTTCGGCGATCGCTCTCCGAAGTTAAGCAACGCTGGGTCCGGTCTGGTCTTGGATGGGTGACCATTCGACCGTTGAGAGAGGCTGGCCGTGGTTCGGATTCCACGTTAAACTGTAGGTCCCATTCCTTACTTACTTGGTGGTAGGGTTAATCCCGCCCGGGTTGGAACCATCGCATTGGATGAACGATGGTCGAAGCGGCAATGAAAATTGTCCGTGTTTTCCATCCAGTTCAATGTAGCCGTGCAATATAAGAAAGGTCCTGGCATGGCACCTAGTTCCCATGTGGCGTGTTGGGCTAATACCATGACAGAAGGTGTGGTATTAGCCATCCATGTCCAGTCACAAAAAAAAAAACCATGACCTCAGGGGTAAGGTAGAGAAAGGATTTTCTGATGAGGTATATTAAAGAATTGGCCCTTTTCACTGTCTTTGTGACGTGGGGTTCCCACTTCGAGTCATGGTTCGCCAGGACTCTCAAGGAGAGGTTTCGACCTGGCGCCGACTGGTTTCGCGTCCCCGCGTCGCCCCCGCGCGGGCCTACGAGATCGTAAAAACTCGCCGACGACGGCTAGGTAGGTTGGCTACGTGCTGATGTCACCGAGGTAAATATAGACGCAGAAACAAAGATTCCGACCTGGACGCGTTCTAAATATTCGCGCTCGATCCGCGACGCTGATAGACCTATCGCAAGCTGGTCTAGCATTCCAGATTCGTTGAGACGTCCAATAGCAAACAACAACGTTGGAATGTCCAGGGGCCCTACTACGAACGCTGTCGAGTAAGCGCTATCGAGCAGGCGACATCGCCTGTCAAAAATATTTGTATGCGTTTGACAGGTGGTATCGAATCGCTTTCGACAGGAAATAAAGCCGGCACTACGAATGCTCCCGAAACTGAAGCGATTGCGAAGGTCGCCGAATAGCGCGTTATTTTCGACGATTTCGTACTACGAACACTTTTTTGACAGCGGTGCAATCGAATCCACTGGCGAAAGCTACGATCGAGTAGGCGACAGCTAGCTTGCTGTCGCAAGGCCCGTGCACTATCGCCGAGCGTTCACCGTTGAAATATTAGGGATGGATTACATAAATTTTTTAACATTAAGAAACCTTTGGCGTCAATTGAGGGATGTAGACGAAGATCGTGAATATCGTCACCCACAACTACAAGTGAATCGGAGACTCAACAGAGATCTTCATAATCCACTCGAGTGGCCGGATGCGCTATTTGTTCAAACTTACCGGCTCAATAAAGGCGTTTTTGTTGAGTTACGGGATGAGCTCAATAACTTGCGTGGCGTGCAATATGCAACGAAGAGAAGGATTCCACTGGATAAGCAAGTAAGTTATTATTAGTTTGAAACCTAGTAGCTCAAAGTTCTCAAAATGTATGCTTAGGTATGTACTTCTAGAGCAACTTGGTTACCTAGGTACTTTATTAGTATCACAAACGCCATGTGCCTACCTAAATATGACAAAGTAAATACACGGTCTAAGCATTTATTTGTCACTTTCAGATTTTGGTTACTCTAGAGTTTTACGCGACTGGCTCATATCAACGCATAACTGGCTCCGCCAACAGTATGGCCCAGCAAACAGTCTCAAAATGTATAAAACAAGTTACAGAGCTTATGAACACACCAGAGTTCATTGAGAAATGGATTATTTTTCCTATGACTCGAGCTTGCCGAGATGAGATAAAACAAGGGTACGTAATTTAGATCTAAGTGTCTACCTATTTCATAATTGTGGATGAAAACAATTTGTTATGGAAACCCGTGAAGTTTGCGGGTTCTTCTTTACTGGGTTGATCGAGTCCCCGTATCTTTGTGACGTAACTTAGTGTAGTTTGACTACCAAAAAGTAAAAATAAATGAAATGAAAAAAATTAATTAGAATATCAGTATAGGTGACGGCAAAACCTTAACATGATTTCTTAAAAAACTATGGGCATTATACACTTATAATTTATGATACAATAAAACTTTTAAATATGTAATTCCTTTCCAGATTTTATGATAAATTTGCCTTTCCTGGAGTGATTGGTGCTGTTGACGGGACTCATGTGGCAATGATTAGGCCTGATCGACATGAAGCTGAATTTTTTAACCGAAAAGGATATCACTCGCTTAATGTTTTGATTGTGAGTACCTAACTAGAAATTTAATTCATCCATATAAGCTGCTGATTTTAAAACAATGTTTCGAACTATGTTTCCCGATATTATGGGGCCCTCTAATGATGCTATTTCAAATATGTTTTGAACTCTAAGGTGTGCGATAGCCATTTGAAAATTTTGGCTGTCAACTCAAAATTTGGTGGAGCAGCCCATGATGCGTACGTTTGGCAAATGAGTGCCATTCGTCTATATATTGAGGACCTTAGTAATGCCGGCGAAGAAATTTGGCTACTTGGTGAGCAATAGAATGTATCATATTTTTTTTCTTTTTGCTTTGCGGTGATAATTGGTTCGGGTCACTTCTTTTGCTAAAATATTGAATGGATGCTGTTTGTGGGGACTGACCTGCTGAAATTGCAAACATGTGAAATAGCGGGGATAGTCTGCAAAATAAACTGATATTTGTCATATGGCATATACTGTAGATTTTTGTTCATTCAAAATAATTGAGTGTAATTACCTGTTTTTTTTTTCTTATTGTCAATGTTTCCTTGATATTTATATTGCAAGAGATTCAAATAATCTATTTATACATACGGGTACACAACCAGGTGCAAACACTTTTATAAACTTTAACTAACCCCTGTTTTCACCACTGCTGAAATCCTTAAATGCGAAAAGTAACTTTGGAATTTTGTAGCTGAAAACAAATCCAGTGAAGTTTCTTTTTCGCTGTGATTGTTGAACTGGCTTATGATAAAATATGACAAATCCAAGTGCAGTGCCTATGAACGATGAACAAAAATAAACAATCATTGGAAAATACATAGAGCCTGAAGCATTTCTACATTACGTTCATCGCCTTATCTAAATAATTTCTTCGGCCCAGTCTGTACATTACATACTTTACCACTATTACCCATTTAATATATCTTCTTGGATCCTACAACCTCACCTTATGACATATAACTGAAAAGTCATTTTGTGATAATTTTCAGGTGATTCTGGATATGCGCAACGACCATGGATGATGACACCCGTCAATAACCCCATAGAAGGCACACCTGAATCAAGGTTCAATACTGCCCATGCTTCCGCAAGAAATACAGTGGAACGCTGCATAGGAGTCCTGAAAAACCGGTGGAGGTGCCTTTTAAAACATAGAGTTCTTCACTACGAACCCATTGTGTGCAGCAAAATTGTAAATGCTTGTTGCATACTGCATAACATGCTGTCACAGGATATCTTTCACGACGGCCTACCAGAGCGGGAAGAAGTAGACCAGTTGCCTCCCATACCACCACCGGTTGATAACAGTTTGGTCCAAGGTCGAGCTGTTCGTAATCGAATAATTCAACGGTTTATTTAAGTGTATAATGTCACCACAGATAAAAAGGAAGGAGATATGCCATCAAGCGCGCATACCATGAGACCTGACTGTCTCAAATTTTTAAAAACTACAAACTTAACGTAACGTACTTGCCACATGCAAAGATAGTTGCAGAAGTATTGCAGGGTTTGTGTGGGTGGAAACTGACTTGACGAACGCATTTTTAGAGCACATTTGCGCGCGGTGGCGATGTTTTGACTGTGCAACATGACGTGCCACCGGATTCCCATACAATTATATTCTCACTTTGACCATACGGCGGAGATTTTTACTATGCGTTGTGACACAACACTCAAATAAATATTTAACAGAATACCTCTGATGGTTTTTGGCTTAGCAAAAGCCAATCAATCATGAAATTTCAACATTGATGTTCCTAAAAAATGATATATAGACCTACCGGAAGTAGAACAGGACCTAAGAATAGTAACATATTTCCCTGCAAATTCAATGCTTTTTGAACCTTTTTGGCATGAGAAACTTAGAGAAAATAAAAACAAGTTTTTTTTAAACAATTATATTTTTATAAATTTTTTTTTAAAAGTTCTGTCACGGCGGCTATCAAAGGAACCAATGCGGCATGGGTTTCTTCCAGCAATGTCAAACGCCGTGCTTCCAAATCAAGCCGCCGTGCTTCGTTCTCCTCCCTCATCTGGTCTATGATGCGGCAGCGCTGCTCATTATCAGCTTGATGCTGCTCCCTCTTCTCCATATTTTTTTCGGAAGCTTTTCGAAGCGCCAAATATTCCCTTTGAATTTCTAAAATTCCGTTTCGTCCACGACCTGCATAAAAACATTTACAGTGAGTGTCAAACAGACAAAAAGGGTGTATCAGTAATAAACATTTGGTATGTTTTAATGGTAAAAATGCAGTAAAATCTGATCATAGTGACTTCTATGTAACTTAACTAACATAACCATTGGTATGTCATAAAATTAGAGTATGAAGTACATACAATTATTATATATAAATATATACAATATATTTGACTATACTGTAGAGTCTAGCAAATCTGGCACTATTAAAAATCAAGGGGTGCCGGTTTATTGAAATGTTTGGATTACTGGATTGTATAGGGAAATGCAAGGCAAATAAGGTAAAAAAACCACTTAAGCAGTGGCAAGTATGTGTTTAAAGCTAGAGTGCGCACGTAACGATGCGCATTTCTGTGGACGAGAACTCGCTGACATTGAGAAACAGGCGGGCGGGCTTGGCGCATGTGGACCCTCCACATGGACTACTGGACGTGTACTGAAGTGCCAGATTAGTGAGATTTAGCAGTCATCAGTTTATTGAAGTCATCAGTTTAGTATGCCCAATGGTTTTAAAATTGTCATTTTTTGCAAATTCTACTGTAATGTAAAATAAATACCTCTCCCGCTCGGGAGGCGGCTACCTCCGGCTGCTGGCCTGCCTGTTTCCAACCTCGGGGTGTCGGATGCACTGAATCCACCTAAACAAAAATTGAATTGATCTAGAATTGGGCATTACATGAAGGAGAATATACGTTATGCTAGACACTAGTTTTACTTTTTTTTTTACTTGACACTAGTCCATTGTGTAAAGAATGTATATAAAATAGTTGAATTTTGGTACTTCTAACTTAAATATTGAAATCTCCAGTAGTAAGTTGCAGAAAATGATTAATGGCAGTGTTCATAAAATACTAACATGAATAATTTTTAAAAATAAAATTAGTACCTGTCCCGCTCATGAATCCGCTCCCTCCAGCTGCACGCCTCGTGGGGGTGGCCAATGAACTGACTCCACCTAAATTAAGAGAAATCATTAGATGAAAAGATGAGGAAGGTAACACCACCAAACTGTGACATCTGTGGAGTATCTGGGGATACGTATCATGTTTTAGCTGTGTGTGCAGGGTGTGGCCGAGAGGTAAATGCTAAATATTAGTAATTTGAATGTCGGTAACTAGCAGACGATTTTAAGTCTAATCGCTTGGTGAAGGTTGACATACTGTATAAATAAATTTATTTTGGCTTTATAGTTAATCCTAGGAACGGCGACGATTGAAATACCGGCCCTAATTAAATTCCAAGTGTCATGTATCTCCAGTAGTAAGTGCAAGAAAATGATTAATGGCAGTGTTCATAAAATACTAATATAAATAATTTTTAAAAATAAATTCAGTACCTGTCGCGCTCATGACTCCGCTCCCTCCAGCTGCAGGCCTCGTGGGGGTGGCCAATGAACTGACTCCACCTAAATTAAGAGAAATCATTAGATGAAAAGATGAGGAGGGTAACACCACCAAACTGTGACATCTGTGGAGTATCTGGGGATATGTATCATGTTTTAGCTGTGTGCAGGGTGCGGCCGAGAGGTAAATGCTAAATATTAGTAATTTGAATGTCGGTAACTAGCAGACGATTTTAAGAGTTTAAGTTTAAAATTAGAATTTGTCTTATAGAAGTTAACATGGTCAGATGAGAAGTAATTTTAAAGCAAGCAAGTATTTTTATTCTTTATGTATGTTTTAAGGCCGACAAGTCAAAACATGGGAAACCAGAGACCAAATACCGAATGGTATTGGGAGCCAACAATGGCGGGTGTATGTGGTATTGTTTATAGTTTGTTCTTACCTCCAGCTCTTTGAAGGCCGCTGCTCCCCGGGACACCCACCGCAACTCCCAATCTGGACGACCCCGACAAACTGCCATAGTCGGTTGCCTGGCTCTCCACAGTTACTACAACATAGAATTATAGAAGTTTCTTATATAGCGGCTCGTAGTCTAATGACGCGGGGACTTGCCTTGCAACCTTGCTATACAGGGCACCACTTTCTTTCTCTTTCTGATTTGGATAATTGCATTTAGTCACGAATGCGAGTAGCTCCATGGTTCGGAATCCATGTAAAACTGTAGGTCTCCTTACCCTTCTAGGTGGTAGGGTTTAAGCCCGAACTGGTTGGTACCATAGCATTGGATGAAAAGATGGTCCGCGTTTACTATCCAGTGTAACCGTGCTCATTAAGGGAAGGTCTTGGTAAGGCATCTAATTCCTTCGGGAATCTGTTGTATTGTGCTAGTATCAAAACGGTAGTTGTGTGGTATTTGCCATTCATGTCAGATTGCATATAAAAATGGCAAACAAGCCACCCTTACTAATATTTGGATATTATTGTATTGTATTTCATTTTGTCTAATTGGTAGACGAGCTACACTCAGACAGGTATTTTTTTCTTATATTAAGGCATATACGCAAACATACATTCAGCTTACAATTTCTGGTATATACCATCGTCTAATTTACTAAATAATTAAAACTATGCTAAATATGTCAAGTTAATAATTAGTCAAGGGCTTTATGATACTAGATTATCATGGTCATTTCAATTATAATTATGCGGATTGTACATTAAGCCTGAGTTTTTTTATATTAAAATACTTATAGTTCGATTTAATATAATTTTCATCCCCCAAAGCACATTTGTGTACGCAAAATGTATTTTCTGTTGTTACCTGTGGCCCTCTGAAGGCCGCTGCCCCCAGGGACTCCGACAGCAGCTCCAATTATAGACTGCTCAGACAGACTGCCAGAATCAGCTCGAGTCTCTGAAGTTACTATAAAATCAAAATATATTAACAAATATTAATCACAATTCACATTCCTAGAATTGTTTTCACTTGGCGCATCCAAATGAAAACAATATTTTGTAGTAGTTACGGTACAAGGCTCTGCTTAGATAAAAAGTCACTTAGTAGGTCTAAGCTGAGTCACTCTCCGACCCATGAACTATCTCCATGCAAAAAATTACATCAATCACCATAAAAGCAACAAACAGGGCTGGTTTTATGGAGGAAACCAACAAACTGTGGTGTTGTGTTTTATTGGTTTTATGGTTAAGTGAAGGTAGTAATGATTGATATAGAAATGGGTACCTTGTTTTGATTTTTTGTTTCCCATTTAACAGAGCCAGCCCATCTACGCAAATCATGTTTCTTGTTTGTACCTCTGAATCTTTGAAGCCCGCTGCTCCCCGGGACTCCAACTGCAGCCCACACTCCAGATTGCTCCGTTAGCTGGTTGCCTGGAGTGACATACAATATTATTATAAAAAAGCCAAAGGGGAATACTATTTAAGGCTCTAACTAAGTTCAGCATTAAAACTTACATTAAAACAAATGATAATGGCGATCCCAATACGCATTGTATATGAATTGGAATTCACTGTTGTATGTGCATCAAAATCAAGTTCGCAGCTTGAAGAGGAAGCGAAATGAATGTTTTTTGATTTATAAAGTCTATTTTTTTAATTGAAATAATATGTTTTTCACGCTTATTCACTGGGTAAATAGGTGATCTTGTACCACAAAAAAGAAAATTGTCTAAAGCATTAATAGTTTCCAAGCGCTGGCTTGAAAACCTAGTAAATAGGTGTTTACAAACTTTTTTTAAAGAATATGACCAGTTTTCAGTCGTTAAATACTACACTAGATAATTATACAAACTTTGATATGTTGATTATCTTACGGGTGTTTATTCTTAACTGCGCTGAGATAATAATAAAAATAACCCCAAAATATTGGACGTTAGTGTTAGGTTAGGACGTTATTTCAGAGTAAACCGGTCTCGAGGTGTTGCTTAAACAGTCAAGCTCAGTAGTTTTCTATTAATCGGAACTAAACCGGTGTAATTTACAATAATGATCTCCTTTACAGTATGCAGCGGCTTTATACGGCCAATTACATATATGAACTAATTCAGGGACAAGGGTGTTCAGATAATGGATTTTTTTCCAAATTGACCTCAATACAACCATAAGTAAAAATGTGTATGTATTTAAAATTTTACTATTATTATGTTACGATGAATGAAATGAATATTTATGAAATACATATAACTTTAATCATACACATATAAGCATGTAGTACAAACATTATATGTACACATGTCCGTATGCACTTAAAATGGCTTAATGAAGAAAGAAGGCTTGATTTTAGTCGGCCTAAGTAATCCTGCGCATTTACGAGCAGCCAAGCCAGATATCTTTTTAGATTTTTTTTATGCTGTTCGGATAACCGGTTGTTTGTATGACGTTCCAATAATCGACGCTTTACTGTAATTGAACTCTACTGTACTGAATACCTGCGGCTAACATAACCACAACGCAAAACTCATCTGAATGGCTCATTGTGTTTACACAGATCGCCAAGTTACAGACAAAACAATAAGAAAAAAAAATGTAATTACCTAATATAAGCTAATTATTTTGTAGTCATAAAAGTTTACAAAAATATACAAAGGTTAGACTTTACCTTCGGTGTCCTCTTCCGGAGACGACAGCGGAGGGTTGTTAAACTCCGACACATCGGAGTGCAGCTCCATCGGCACTTCCACGTGCACTTGCTGAAATCATAATTTTGTTGAGAATTATAGGATATTTGCAGCATGCTACAAATTGTGGCAACCAACTTGAAAAATTATCATGAGCGATGGAATTTATATTCAAATTTTCTCTGCATTCATTAATAACTACACATTTTCAAATCTTGGCTGTATTCGAGCAGATTGCTCAGTGCAATGACAGTTCAAAGTACCTACCTTGGCCGTTTTAACTGACTGTTTGAACATTACATTTTGAAAGCAGTATATACCAAACTTTATACCATCGCTATTACTCCGGTTTTTGTAGCTGCCAATAAATAGTACTAATAAAGGCGGTGAGTATATTAGGAATTGAACAAAATGGCGACAAATACGCATCAGCTGATTTGTAGTTTTGACAATCATTGAATCACATGACACAGGATGGATGTTTGCAGTAGGGACTTGGAAGCCGCAGGCATAAGGCGGCGGCGGTAGCAGCAGTTGCTGGTTCGAGTTCATTTCGTATAAAGATTAGTGAGCATGGGTTTCATTATTCCTTCCCTGTTCAGAGATTATGAGTAATGAATATTATAACATCTTTATGTCTGGTATTACAGTTCCAAAAATAAGCAGCGGAATACGATGTGTTTATTGGTAAGACAGTATTGGTTTCAATCAAATATGCATGTACCTGATCAAAAGGAAGGCCACACTCGGGGGCATTGTTGCCAAAAATAAGGTCAGGGCCTAAAAATCCCAAAAGCCTCTTCTCCAAATCTGTCAGCTTGACTGTGGTGCCAGCACCTCCGCCAGTTCTCCGCTGGCTGATAGAAATTGCGCTGGCCTTCTTTTTTGTTTTATTCTTCCAGTCAGCCCACACCTAGAAAACAAAAACATATTAATTAATTCTAAAAACAATTTATAACTTACAGAAAGAGCAATACTGCCATAAGTGAGTCTCGCGGTGGTGGAAGCACCTAAAGTCACAGGTCGACCAATATTATAGTAGGGTTATTCTTTACTAATAGCATCGTTGACTAATACCACAGAATACCCAACAATTCAGTCAATAAAAACATCACAAGGGATATATTATTTTACAAAACAGTTTTTTTTTTGGCGGCGATTGATGTCAGTACTGAAAGTGACTAAATAAGTAGTTTTCAAAATATAACTTACCTTCCTCCACGTCTTTACGTCTCTTGGGCGTCCTGAGCCATCGCTGTTCAGCGCATTGCTGAGCTCTGCCCAAAGGCGCTGATTCTGCACACGTGCTTCTGGACCGCCACCTTGCGATGCGAGGTCTCCATGACTAAAAATTGACATGCGGCGCATTAAATTCACTTTAAATTACCAAGTAAATACCTGCCTACCTAAGTTTTTATCAAGATATGAAAGGGTTACTGAATTTGATTGCGGTGATGCAGTTTTTATATCCACCTTAGAGTTACTTGACGTATTAATTACGACATAAGGTACAAACAAAATGAAGATAGGAGTAATACCTAGGTCAACGAAATTCACACGTGTGGGTAAGGTTCCGAAACCGTAAGCGATACAAATATACAAAATGACTTACCTTTCCATGAATTCTAGGATGGTCTCGAATTGGGATAAACTTGTTCTCGCGTTGCTCATGGTTGGATGCGCGTTGGATGGTATTATAGCTAAAAAGATTACGGCGAGATGCAGCGTAAACGACACGATCACACGATGGACGTCAATGTGACAGTGACAAAGACATCATCGCCGGCGGGCGGCGAGGTATCGAGAAACCATAGACAAAATAGCAAAATAGCTGTCGAGTCGGCGCCGCTATTCCAAAACGGCGGCGAACGCGTTCGTAGTACAACTTTTTCGGAGCTATCGCCCAAGCGATATCGAATGCCACAAATTCGATATCGCCAGCTCGATACCGTTCGTAGTAGGGCCCCAGACGTAAAGATTTTCATTCTAGAATGACTGAACCTGCGCAAAAAATGAGAGATTGAGTGAGCCAACTTTTTTAGCAACAACCGGACGCCACATTCATTCTGGTCGCCGTACTAAAATCAATATAAATATTCAGGGATTTTACGTGTTTGGAATTCAATTTGAAAAATTCAAATTGTCAATAATAATATTCATGTTTTCCATATAATTAGAAAAACTCATGCTCAAATATGGGATTCCTCCTGGCGAGGCACCTTGCTCCTTCGTAAATGTGTTGTTATTCCTTTGTTTGAAGTCCTGAGATGAATAGTCGTAACTGAAACTAATGAAAAGTAGTACGTTCTTACGTCACTACGGCGTCGTAACAGAAACGAAGACTTACGAAAAGTAGTATTTTGTGACGTCACTTTGACAAATTTTGTATGAACGAAATGTCAAAGCAATGCAAAGTGACGTCACATCGTACCTTTTCTGGGTTCCGTACCCAAAGGGTGAAAAAGGAACCTTATTACTAAGCCTCCGCTGTCCGTCCGTCCGTCTGTCACAGGGCTGTATCTCATGAACCGTGATAGGTAGGCAACTGAAATTTTCAGAAAGTGTTCATTTATTTTGCCGCTATAACAACAAATAGAAAATAAAAAAATAAAAAATATAAAACGTAATATAATTTTAATTATAAAACCCATACAAAAAACGTAATTTTTTTGGTGTTGATGTTACGGAACCCCTGGCCGGTTTTTTTCGGCGGTCTTTGGCTGAGATAAGTAGTCGTAACAGAAACTAGGACTAACGAAAAGTAGTACTTTTTAGTACTATGACTGTACTTTTCGTTAGTCTTAGGCTAGTCGCTAGTTTTAGTACTGACTAGTACTTTTCGTTAGTCTTAGGCTGAGATAAATAGTCGTAACAGAAACTAACACTAACGAAAGACTAACTAAAACTTTGTGATGTCACTTTGCCTTACTGTCTTAAATGTAGCGGGGTACTGAGATTAAAAAAAATGAAGACATGATTTTGGTCAACTGTGGCGAAGGCACAATTTTACACGCCAACTGTGAATTGAACTAGAGAACTCGTCTTCAAAGCCCTCACGGTTCCTTAACCCTAAAAGTTATCAGTTTTAAATAAAAAAAATCCCTTAAGAAAGCTTAAGGCTCTTAAGGTGGCCCAACCCGCTCAACTCCCCATACAAACGGGGAAAGAAGATCACGCCCATATTTTGCTCAAAACAGCTTTATTTGATCGAACTAGATGTCTGATGACCGTTGGCATTGCAAAATTGTGTTTGGTTTCTAAGTTATAAGGTGCGAAATTTCGAACTTTTCGCGCGTTTTATACAATAACTTTGGTGGTTTATTACGCAATGATAAAGTAAGAAAATCTTAAAAAGATTAGTCATCAGACATAGCTTATTTAATCAAAATTTATAATCTATTTGGTTTTTGTTAGATTTTTGACTACAGCGGTCGTGGCTTACTTTTAGCTATAAGTCGTTTTGAAATCAAAATTTTTGTAAATCATACCAAATCATGCACTATGCACATTGTCTTTTTTGTGGACATGTTGCATCTTCCTCATCACGTAGCCTGTGTTTTTCTTTGAAACAGAGAAGTTCCCAGAGCGCAACAGCACGGTTTTGTACAGTGCCCGCGAATGAGTTAGTCCCGCCGGGTTGGGCCACCTTAAGAGCTATGTCCGTAAGTTTTTATTTTAATGGAAATATCTGTATTTTCCAGCAAACAAATTAATAAAATTACAGTAAAAAAGGATTTTTTTCTCAATGTTTATTAGCCAATATTGTCCTATATCAAAGGTAAATAAAAAAAATCAAAACATACAGAAGTAGGTCTCAATAAAATATTTGAGCATCTATTTATCTAATATCTGTCATTTATCAATATTTCAGAATTTAAATAACATAGTAAAACATTTAGAGCATGCAAACAGCTATCGCTCTTAGTATGGGGAATCAACAGCGTAAAGAACGACCGTCTTCATTATCACTAAACAGCGGTTACGCTGCCGCTATACGAATGAGTTTCAGTCACCACTGCCGTCCTTTCTTACTCGATGATCGCGTACTAGCGATGACGCACCTTCCTTCTCATATCAGTAGTGTCGCGCGCCTATTGTGCTTGTTGATCTGTCAGTGTGGTTCATCAGTCACGGGTGTGTCATGCTTTAAACATTGGCTATCAGACGAATTTACGGTTCCGTACTCAAAGGGTACCAAGGGAACCCTATAACTAAACCTCCGCTGTCCGTCCGTCCGTCCTTCCGTCCGTCCGTCCGAGGTCTCATGAACAGTGATAGGCAGGCAGCTGAAATTGTCACAGAGTGTGTATTTATTTTGTCACTATAACAATAAATAGGGGGGGCATACAAAAAACTTGATTTTTTGTGTACAATCTCGTACAATGGTACGGAACCCATCGTGTGCGAGTCAGACTCGCGCTTGGCCAGTTTTTTCGTTTCTTGCTGATATCTTTGAAGAAGGACGTTGAGCTAAGGCTGAAATAAATAGTCGTAACAGAAAGTAAGGCTGAGATAAATAGTCGTAACAGAAAGTAAGGCTGAGATAAATAGTCGTAACAGAAAGTAAGGCTGAGATAAATAGTCGTAACAGAAAGTAAGGCTGAGATAAATAGTCGTAACAGAAAGTAAGGCTGAGATAAATAGTCGTAACAGAAAGTAAGGCTGAGATAAATAGTCGTAACAGAAAGTAAGGCTGAGATAAATAGTCGTAACAGAAAGTAAGGCTGAGATAAATAGTCGTCGATAAATAGTTAGTTTCTGTTTCGACTATTTATCTCTGCCTATGATACTGTGTATGAACCAAATGTCACTCTTGGCTTAGGTTAGTATTACCTTCGGTTGTTAACACTTTGTGCGTCAGTTCCAGTCGCGACTATTTATCTCACCCTTGGTTTTACGGTGCTCACGGCCGGGGCGACAAATCCGTGGTTGACACGCGACAATGGCACTATCGCAGGCACTATGAAAATATGGGGCTGCTTTCGTATGTTCATACGCGTCAGTGTGCTCAAGAGCGAGCTCGGGTATGACTAGCATTTATCTTTTTTTAGGGTTCCGTACCCTAAGGGTGAAAACGGAACCCTATTACTAAGCCTCCGCGGTCCGTCCGTCCGTCCGTCCGTCCGTCCGTCCGTCCGTCTGTCCGTCCGTCCGTCCGTCAACATTAAAAACGTTATTTTTTTTTGTTAAATCTTGTACGATGGTACGGAACCCTTCTTGTGCGAGTCCGACTCGCACTTGGCCGGTTTTTTATGCTAACCATACCCGAGCTCTATCATGCATGCAGATACCCGTTATACTAATATGTGACCACGCTACTCTAATACTAAAACCGTAATATTATGCCGTGACGGTGTCCGCGCGGAATGAGCTGACAGCTGATTAGCGGTGGGCGGGCGTTGAGCTGATCCATTTACCTGGGCGCGCGCTATTTCAGGATCGCATTAGGGCGGGCGCGGCCCGCGGAAACTATTGCTGAAATGGCAAAAGCAGCGTCGCGTTTCCGTCAGGCGCGCCCTCTGGCGGTCGCGTCTGGGCCGCTTCCTGTCGATTTGCCGCCATTTCCTCGCCGCGGCGTCACTTCCTTGTCTATTGGCCGGGTTGGGCGGAACTGTGGAGGCAGCGCGGACGGCAGTGTAGCAGTCTGTGATGCACACCGCAGAAGATAAAAGGAAGAAGATGTGGCGTGTGCTCGTTATCGGGATTCCTCCGCATGGACACAGAGGCATAAAATATATCGGTAAACAAAACAGGCCAAGTGCGAGTCGGACTCGCACACGAAGGGATCCGTACCATCGTACAAGATTTAACACAAAAAATCACGTTTTTTGTATTGGACCCCCTTTAATTTTTATATATATTTTTATTGTACCTATGTGTTGTTATAGCGGCAAAATAAATACACACTCTGTAAAAATGTCAACTGCCTACCTATTACGGTTCATGAGATACAGCCCTGTGACAGACGGACGGACGGACAGCGGAGGCTTAATAATAGGGTTCCGTTTTCACCCTTCGGGTAACAGGGAAACCTAAAAATTGGCAATTTTCCTAATGTATTTTGCTGTCAGTGGCCTCTTCGTTATTTAAAATTTAGTTGCTATCATAACATATTTTTTATGCAGCTGGACATGGATGGATAATGCCACACAGACCACCACACCACCTGAGATATAGGTGCCTTACCACGACCTTCCTTATATTGCACGGCTAACGGACTAACCTAGCCTACCCTAACCCGTAAACGTGAAATACTATCATGCTCTCTGAATATACCAATTTAAGGCTCCCGATTATTTAAAATGAAATAATGAATTCTAAAATAAGTAACTACTTATCCAAGAATTAATTATGCAAAAATAAAAAAAAATCTAGAGCAGAGGTTCTCAAACTTGATGTGTCCACCGCCCGGTCTGAGAATCTATTATTTTCCAACGCCCCCCGAAATGTCTAGCTTTACCACAACCTTTAAATCGTAATCGTAATAATTACTTTAATAAATGTTATTTTATTATATATTTGTAGCGTGACACATGAGTTTACTATTATATCTAGTTTCTGAGTTCTAATGAAGATAATTAAACGAAACTTTACAAATAATATTTAGCAACATAATGAATGTAGTATAATAGGTTTAGTTTAAAGTAGGAACCTACTATAAAATATTAGAAAAACACAAATCAGTCAGCGCCGCCCTAAACAACTTTAACGCCCCCAATTTCACCTGAGCCCTTTACCGCCCCCCTATAGGCCTCCAGCGCCCACAAGGGGGTGTTATCGCCCACTTTGAGAACGACTGTTCTAGAGGATCATTGGGTTCTTATTTTGAGAATGTCGACAGTGAGTGGTTGCATTCCCTGACTATTGCGGGTGAAGCGAAGGTGGCAAGGGGACGGAGGTATTGCGTTATATAATAAAATCCAAAGAGCATTATCCTTGATAGAGACGACTACACTCAGAGCCTGTAGTCCCAGTTGTCACCTAAATTGGCGTTTGCGGCAAACCGATCGACTGGCTTTTTCAAATGTATGGAGAAATTGAAGAGCGCGCGCAGTGGGCGTTAAACGAACTAACATATGCGAGTCCGAGTTTGATTTGACAGCTTACTCAACGTCGCCGTAAATACGTCGACGGTGCCGTTTACGTCCACTCCGCGTTTTCATACAAATCGGAAGTCCGACTTTTACAGCTTGAAGAAGTAAAACCAAAGAATATCTAGTAAAAACTTGTATGGAGTTTGACGTTTTTATGGAAAAGGCCAGTCGATCGGTTTGCCGTAAACGCCAATTTGGTGAGAACTCAGACTGACCACTCAGAAAGAGACGTCAGACGTCTCTTCGGAGTTGGAAGGTCTCAACATTCCGGGATGCCCCGTGGTCGTACACGAGCCGAACTTACACGGTGCTCGTGTATAGTCCTGGAATCAAGCCGGTACCTAGCCGAGCCGTCCCACCGATGAGAACAATACTCTACGCAAGCAAGCCTTGATGAGCCGTTTTTGGTCCGTTGTGAAATACTGGCGCTCCTGTTGAGGAATCCCGGCTTTCTTAAGGCGAGCTTGGCTTTATCCTCGATATAGCATCCGGAGTTCAGGATCCGAAGTACCGAACACAAAAAAATATGAAAAACCTGGATCAGTATTTTGTCGTTTCTTCTTCGCCAGAGGAAATCGAACCGGCAGAAAAAGAAAAACAATATTGACGCATCAAAGTATGTAATATACTAATAGAAGAAATAAACATAACTGAGGAACAGAAACATGTGTCAGGTCGACACGGAGAATACCATTTTGGTCGACAATACGCAGAGTTGTACCATGAAATGTCGGAACTGTAGTGAACGGTGTTTTTTTTTTGCACTAAATCCACGCTGTCTTGCTCGTGTAAGCTCAATGAGGATCTGGAGAAGCCACCCGGAAACTTTTTCCAGGGTCTTGACGAGGCGCTACCTTATAATCCTACCTTCACCTCGTCTTGCGTTCGGGTGACTAGTACACTTGGCTAGAGCCTATAAACTATTGTCTTGTTTTTAAGTTACCCAATTGGTATTGATTGTTATTTAATTGCATTTATATTACTTACGTGATTACAATAGTTGCTGTATCAAAGAATAAACATACTTAAGGCTGTTCCGACCCATATAAAGTTGTTTGCACACAAAACGCAAAAAATATTGCACTTTAAGCCACGAATTAATAATAAAAGTTTAATATAGTCATATTACTTGCAGCGCAAACAATTTCACAATTTCAGGATCATTGCTTTTGTTACAATTTATTTAAATACGATTTTTATTTAACAGCGCCATCTAACGGTGTAAAACTTCTAATCGGCAATTACAACGAAACCATTAAACCTGAAATTGTGAATATGTTTTCGCTGCAACTACTATGGCTATATTTAATATTTTTGACGAATTCGTGCCTTAAAGTGTAATACTTTTTGCGTTCTGTGTAAAAAAAACATTGTATGGGTCGGAACATTCTTAAGATCAACGGCCGCCCTGCTACAAACGTGTTTTTGATCTTTAGTCAATAAATATAATTTATCGGGTTATACAGCATGGGGCATAAGTCACGAAGGGTTTGCAACTGGTTAAAACCGATTTTTTTAATGATCTTAAAAATATATCAGATAATGAAATAATACTCAGGGAGATATTTTTGATTTGGGTTTTAAATATGACGTCATGTAAATACCGCCATTTACAGCCTAACAAAGAGGGTTACTTTCGAGAGCACTTCTCATTACTTTCCTCAGAATATGACGAGTTAGCAACCGTATTTCAGCTCGGATCTTTGCTTTCAGCTTGTCGATTGTCCTGGGTTTACTAATTTACCTTTTAAAAAACTCGAGATTAAACGCTCCCCGAAAGTCTGCCTCAGCCCCGGTTGCACGAAGAGACGGCCGAGTTAATCTATGTTCAAACACGTCACTTTTAGTGAACCGCATAGAGTTCCTTCGATACTGTCCGTACAAAGTGACTTGTTTAATCATACGTTGACGTTGATTTTGATTTTTTGTTCTTTCGTGCACTCGGCCCTAAGTATCGCCATTTTTTTGATAACGTTAAAAATATCCACGATGGATCTCCAAAACGTATTTTATAATTTGTGAAAACAAAATAATACTAAATGTCAGTACCAATGTCATAATATTTTTTTAAACCCAGTCGTGACTTTTGCCCCACCAGTATATTCGTATTAGCAACATTGGATTTAGAGGCGATAAGCCACCGCTAATCATTGTTTTGATCAAAACAATATTAATACGGAACTATGAAAAAAAAATTTTATTCGTGCTTATATTAATTGCAATATTTTTATTTTATATATTATTATGCAACTGGACATGGGTGGCTAATAATTTTAAGATTTAAACCCAGGAATTACCCTTTATACATAAGCACGGTTACGTTTTACATTGCCGCTTCGACCATCTTTTCATCCAATGAGATGGTACCAACCCGGCGGGATTATTCCTACCATATAGTAGGGGAAAGAAACCTACATTTTCATATGGATTCCAAACCACGCAGCATGAACGAAGCAGGGATTGAACCCTAGACCTCTCGCATGAGAAGCAAGGCCCCGCACACTGAAAAACGAGCTGCACATATACCTGTCATATTTTAACAATTGATCATCTAATTTGCCTTCATTAAACTAAAGTTTTAATTACAGGAGACCCCACTAGAAGCACAGGCTACCAATAGAATTGGCTTAGTCTTTTGAAAAAATACATTCATACGATTTTAAATGCGCCATTACTACTGTCGGCACTGTAATTACTGTTACATAATAAATTTTACCTCAGAAGGTGTAGTCAAAACGCGATTTGTAACTGTAAAACATACCAATCGATGACAGTCTGATGATATGGACTCACGCACGGCGTATCGGTATCGCACGCTTCATATCTCGCGTGGATTCTCTAGATTCGTGGGAGAGTTGCGTCACAGCCGTGCAGACGTTAGTCATGTTCGAGCTGGCTGCTCCGAACAGAATTATAACTAAATAGTAACCCAATATTTTAAAAATGTAATCTTAGGTTCTTCTCAGCCTTGTCTGCTCGATATATATACTCTGAAGGTGGAACGGAGACAAATATGAAATGTTTGGAAACTCATCGGGACCTTACATTAACAGAAAGGAAATTTTGCTGTGCGGATTCAGGCACGTAAAACGAATACAATTGGGCCCACTGCATTTATTCCCGTTCCTGTTCTAAGAGCCGACTAAAGAATTCGTCGTTCATGATTCGGATTTCACGTAAAACTCTATGCCCCCTTCCTAATTTTAATATTCGACTTGGTTCTATCGCATTTAGTGATTAAGAACGGCCCGTAAGCTATGCTCCCCATACAAACGTACTTTACTAATCATTGGGAAACCGCTACTCCAATTAAATTGATATTTAATATCTAATATCAGGTAACAAATATCTGTGTCTGCATGCTTTTGTTTTTTTGGAAAAATCCAAACCGAATGAAATGAAAGAAAAAAGAAAATCTTCATACGAATTTTGTTTTCTCTGTGGCTTGGCCCAGAATACATTTACCGAAAAAACAAAGACATGGAGACACAGATATTTGTAGCCTAATATTAGATACCAAATATAAAGTAAGTTGGAACAGTGGTTTTCAAATGATTAGTAAACTACGTTGGTATAGGAGGTGAAATTTTCTGATGCTTACGGGCCGACCTTAATAGTAGAGCGGCAATTAAAATTGTCGTGCAATACAAGGAATCCATGTGGTGTGTTGGGCTAATATCATGACAGTAGGTGGGGTATAAACCATCTATGTCCATTAACATAAGTATGGCGGACTGAATAACAGTTTCGTACCTACACTTAACCTTTTCGATTACCCAAAAACCTGCCCAGAATTGTTCTTAGCTGTTCCACATCCTTGCCGAGGTGGAATTTGCAATCGGAATCAAAACGCGCAAACTCGACCTTTTTCAGAGATATTGTTCGTTTCTGTACTGTGTTGTTCTTGTCTAGATAGCTAAGAAGGATTGTTGTTTATTAAATGTCATTCAAGGTAAGGTTTTTTTCGGCCTAGAGTACTTGTCCCGCACCATTCCAGTATTTAACGAAGAGAACAGAACAGGGTAGAACCGCGATTTCCGAACAAACCTATTGTGACACTACACTACGACATATTGCAACACTAGAGGACAATCATGCGATAGTCTTCTCACGATTGTCCTGTCAGTGATTTGAATTATGTGATAATAATACTGACTAAATGATGGAACTGGTTGATCGTTATGTATGTCGTTGTCTTGTCATCACACTAAATTCCTTAAAAAACTAGGTTCAATGCCAGTTGGGCTATTCATGAAAGCGAACACGAGAAGCCAAGTAGGCATCTTTTTTTAGGGTTCCGTACCCAAAGGGTGAAAACGGAACCCTATTACTAAACCTCCCCTGTCCGTCCGTCCGTCACAAATTTACACAGAGTGTGTATTTATTTTGCCGCTATAACAACAATTAAAAAATATTAAATTAAAAAATTATAAAGATTAAAGGGGGGCCCCATATAAAAAACGTGATTTTTTAATGTTAAATGTTGTACGATAGTACAGTACGGAACCCTTCGTGTGCGAGTCCGACTCGCACTTGGCCGGTTTTTTCTGCATAGAGTTTGATAGAACCGAACACGAGATCTTCTCGCTTTCGCTTTCCTGAGGCTATATTGAAGCGTACGGAAAACACGGACAATTTTGTATTGCCGTTACCCCGACGTGACTTACCATATCACTTAGTGAGTAGGGAAGCAGATATACAGTTTTCCATGTTTTCCGAATAATGTGGTGACCCACATTCTCAATGGAGGATGCGCACTTCGTTCTCAAATAACAAGAACGAAGTGCACATCCTGGGTATAGAAACGGTTGTCTTCGACACAAGAGAACAGCTGAATTATTTCCAACAATAGAAACATTTTGTAGATATTTCTGAAGAAAGGGCATTGTCGATTTCGACCTGAAATGACGACTGCGATTTTTTCGGCACTAAATAAATGAACTTCGAAGTGGTCACCAAAACAAAGGCATTTCGAGCATACCGAGTCGTGCAACGATCTGTACTGTTTGAATCCATGGTGAATTCAATGTGTCCATGAATATTGCAGAAGCAAGTGAGGGCACTATGACCAATCAATCGATTGACGGCACGAGTATCATTACTACTCGTTGGCGGCTGCGTGTGCTAAATTATAATAAATTGCCACAATTACTCCCAATCTATTAAACCATTCAATGTTGTATACAGTTCCATCAACCCTTTCCACTCCAAGGCGACGCTTGTAATAAGGCAGAGTTTCGTTTATGTACAGAGGTTTCTCGATTTCGGCGTTCAGTTGGTTCGATGATGTTTAGGGTCCCATCGATAAAAGCAAAAAAAAAGCTCTGTCGGTCACACGCATTTAGTACCGAATTGTTCTGCTATTAACAATTGTTTAAAAATTCCAAAAAAAAAAGACTAATACAACTCAAATCTGTAGTTGTGCACCAATAAATTTTCTTTTTATCAAACTTCATACTTTTTGAAAAAGATCTACAGATCTGAAGCGCCAAATGATGTATGAAACTGCAAAATAATCATCAGGCGAGGGCGAATTTATTTCCTGTCCAGCAGTTCGTGACAGCATGTGACAGCAAGGGTCCCTTGGCATGTGAACACGTTCACGCTTGTTTTTACGCAAAGCGCGGCATATGGCGTACACTAGACCCTAACCTAAGAGGCGCCCGTCAACGCCCATGGACTTTCTCGGGAGCTGGGAAAACCGTGTCTGCCAGCCAGGCGCTTCTTTGCACCATGATTAGAAGATCCCAGGTTGTATTATGGGGGAAATACTTCGGCAGGGAGTGAATTCCACAGATGCAGTTGCATCCCTGCCTGTTGCGCGTTGAGCTAATTATTTCTGTCATGGCTTGTCCTCTAGCACGAACTTAGATTAGTCGAGGAACATCTGCATCTTTTTATTACGTGTACTTTCTTTCTGCAATACATTTATTTAATTTAATTGAATTGAGAAAAACATCGGTGTATACAACATCCAGAATATTTCCGTGCGCTAGCAAGAAATCCTATTAATGTACGTCTCTTTGTCAGCTGGTAATATTTCGCCGTCTTAATAAAATACACGTTCACGGTCGCTACGACTGCAAAGTTTTTTCGTCAAATTAATCGATATCAGTTCCCTCTCAAAAGTGGCAGTTGATTCTTAGTCGCTGGTTCCTCTGGCAGAAGCTGGTTTTAAAGGGGTTTGTTTCGCCCAGGGGGTCCATTCAGAGTAAGAGTGAGTTCGAATTCGCAACTAAATATCAACTCACTTTTTTAAATAGTTAATGTTTCCACACTTCTAGAACACCATTACAGTTAGGTAAAAATCTGGTTTGTCCCGTAAATACGTTGGAAGTATAAATAACGGTTCCGTTATTTAAATAATAATATAATTCCCAGCTATTTTTAGGTTAACTCACTCCCGAACTCGAACTCACTCTTGCTCTGAATGGACCCTCCAGTCAGCGAGCTTCCTTGCTAGGAACAAAATGTATTCGTATGACGCATGTGTTAGATTCTGTCTAAAATGACTAAATTATTTGATGTAACTTAATGAAGAATTATGTTATAATTTACAAACTATTAATTTAGATTATTCATATTGACGTTTAGAGACTGCTTGAGAAGTAGAAGTACTTATATTGAATTGTGATTCATGCTGAATGTGACTGAACATCGCACAAGTGAGATCGCGGTTGGAGGGGGTAGAACAGAGCCTAAAAATAGATTATTCAGTTCAGCAACGGGTCTCTTTGCTCCATCATATCTCGTCCGGTACACATTTACACTGGCTCTGTCTACTCCCTACAAACGAAAACTAAGATAAGTATACACTAAAATATATGATTGTGGTTCAAGTGTGCTGATAATTAAAGCGATACTTGGTTATTGTTTGTTCCCAAATAAAAGTCTTTAGTTTGCACGGTTTTATGGTTTCATTCACTAAATCTATTTCTTTGGACTTATTATCTATTTATCTTATTTCTGAATAACTAAAGATTACTACCTACAGTATTATATAACCTTATTTAAGTTAACATCAGAGATGGGATCGAAATCACGCCCTAATAAATTTTTCACATGTAGGTAACATATAATTTTAATTTTTCATAGACATGAATGTGGAGGCTTTGGTGCTCCTGCTGAAGACTATTGATGCGGTTCGAAGCGGCCGATTACAGGACGACCTGGGCCTACACCTGTTCCAGCCGGGCAAGCAGGATGGCTGCGGCGGCGCGGAGGAGTGGTGTCAGAATATCGAGGAGATCGTCAAGAACTTTTGGATGAAGCAGCCTACAGAAGATAGCGCGTGCCGATAAGGTATTGCGAGGATCCGCTTCCACTTGGTTTAAATCTTGGGAGCCCGTGAAGAGAGATTACGAATCATTCCACACTAACATCATAGACCTCATAAAAAAAAGACGGAACAACGAAGTAAGGCCGCAACTTATAGTTTATACAGAACACACTGTGAACATGAAAGTGAAAAATTGTTGTTGCCAAGATCGCATTCACGGAGCCACAACTAGTCGAACTGATTTGCGGAAGCATAACTGATGTTAACGCTGGGATGGCAGCGTTAAAACAACGAACGAACTAATCTATGTCTTTACGGCAAACGTTAAGAATCCTCGCAAGCGATTCGCTGACTCATCGAAAGCTGTTATGTTGACAAAGGCGCTTACACCAGAAAACCTTCCAATACGTCAATTTATTTTACTATACACTTAGCTTGGTTTTCACCAAGTGCTGATTTATTTTAGTCGACACTTAAAGGGCATTTATTACTATAGTGCTGATTATCTTGTATGGGTATCGATTGCGGGATGGCAAGAAAGGCCCTTTAATGTGAGGATTGAGCTAATCAGTACTTGGTGGAAGAGACCCTTTGGTTAAGCAATTTCTTTTCTTAGTGGGTTGTTGTTTCTTCGAAGTTCTTAGTTCTTAGTTCTTTGCCGTGGACCGTTTTATCAAAAATGTAAGTATGGCAGTTAAATAAGCCTTTATAAATATATTATAGCATAAATGTAGACTGAAAAAAGAAAAGGTAATTTATAGACCAGTGAAGATTCTTGGCGGATTATTCTTCACTGAGTTTTTCGAATCCGCGGATCAATCAAGTTGTGACATGAATTGGTTTAGTTTGACTACCAGAAGTTTAAAAAATAAATGAAATGAAATGAAAGATCACTTTCAGGCTGATTGGAAGAGATCCCGCGTTAATTATGGCAGGGAAACGTCAATAACTTGTCCCTTGTGATTCCAGTGTCTAAAGTTAAAAACTCAGAATTTCAATACTACATTAACCAATGACCAAAAGCGGACGACCGGCAACATAATGTCGACTTCGCAACTTTACCGTTGCTCTTTCTGCAAGAATGATGGTCATGATGTCGAGTTTTGTTGGACCAACAAATGTGTGGACAACGATACCGCCACCACGAAGCTAAACTAGCTAGTTGGTACTATTGGCCAGTCCAGTAAATTATAGATATATAACGAATGTATCAGTAAGAGGTCAATTTTTATGAATTGATTGATTCTGTGGCAAACTGTTAAAAATACGCGGATCTATCGCTAGGAAAATAGGCTTCCAAACCGAACCGTGCTCGAATATTTTGAGTAGTTGCATAGGACTCTCAGAACAATTGTTGCCCCGATTAGATTTAAAGATATATGTTAAAAAATAAAATCGTACGTCGTTCGCGATAGTGAATTATATTATTGAAAATTTATTGTTGGAAGGAATGCCGTTATTAAACACCCCTAAATAAGCTTATCAGAAACAAACCATCTTTTGGAAGCGATTAGTAATCGATATACGATATATAAAGCGATATACAGAAGAAAACATTGACGATGTTTGAAAAGTTTCGACGCTCTTTGCTTGGTTCTGATTTGATTGGTCATGTCAAAGCAGGTGAGTTACATTATGATCAGTTTTCATACCGTTCACTTAGATTGTATGGGTCTATTTTAAATAACTAAGTTGTCGTGACTTTAACTATGAATTAATAAATTATTGATGCTTTCACTAAATTGTGTATATTGAGTACACTTAAAAGATTGTCTGGCGAAGAATTCGTCGGAATATTATATGAAAAGTTTACAACTTTTGGGACACTAACCCGTATTATTACAGATAAATGAACCAATTTTAGTTGCAATCGGGTCAGACCATGGTTTAATAATTACTTACTGAGATGGGTACATGGCTCACCGCCATACAGGGAAGTTTCATACAATATGCTCTCCATATCAATAAACGTTGAACTAAGATGGTAACTTCCATTCAATCGATTACAAAAAAAAGAGTGTTTTGGCATTGATCAATTGGTGAATTATCTAGGTCTTCGTTCATCTATGGTCAGGGAGTTACTTGTTGAATGGAATCGCGTCATATGATTTCTACCGGTACACTGATCAGGCTGAGCGTTATGTCATTATAATGGTTAATATGTTAACAACTTCCCGACAAGCTGAGTCAGAATGGTCGAGCTTACTTTGGAAAGTTTAACAATCACTAAATACAACTGTTCAGAAATCTACAGGTTACTCTCCTATAAGATTGCTAATAGACCCAGACGGTAATATAACATGTGTTCAAGCTCGGTTGGATGACGTGCAAAGTAATGAGATATCTGAGGTTTCTAATATGGGCTGATATATATCAGAAAGGGCTGAGGCTTTCAAGCTTTTGCCGAGATAGCAAAAATACGTTTTGCACGGAATGATAAACTTAATCATAAGTGTCAGGGACGGTACGAAATAATGACAATGGAAGAAAAAGGTAAATATAACTTAAAGGAAAATTTACATTGAAAAGTAAAACAGTAGCTTAGGAAAAACTCCGAAAATGGCCGGGGAAATGGGTAGAAGAAAACATCATCGTTTAAAATACTTTTATGTAAATTACTGGTTACCGATTTATATATAAACGTTTTCAGGCCATGTTAGATATACTGATGGGTAAATTGCAAGTATTTATTGTATGAACTTTGATATAGATAGTGAATATATATAATGTATAATGAATATATAAATGACAAAAGAAATGTTTTCGTGTACCAGTTATATAAATGTATATCAAAATAATAATAGACACAAAATTCTGGAAAATCTATTAAGATCGTTCGAAGATAAGTGAGATGCTGGACACTCGCCCTGTGTAAAGCCTGAAGCACCACAGCCAGCAGGTGGTGGGGTTCATCACTGAAGGGAGTGGAGATGCTGGACACTCGCCCTGTGTAAAGCCTGAAGCACCACAGCCAGCAGGTGGTGGGGTTCATCACTGAAGGGAGTGGAGATGCTGGACACTCGCCCTGTGTAAAGCCTGAAGCACCACAGCCAGCAGGTGGTGGGGTTCATCACTGAAGGGAGTGGAGATGCTGGACACTCGCCCTGTGTAAAGCCTGAAGCACCACGGCCAGCAGGTGGTGGGGTTCATCACTGAAGGGAGTGGATCACGACGGTGGCAGGTAGAGAGCTTTTATGCTGCGAACCTTTATGTGGGTGGATGAGAATATTGCGATTGTTTGCTTTTGGGAAAAATAAAATAATAATAATTTTGATATACATATTATATACGAATGTGCGGAGTGTTTGGGACAGAAATATTTGAATCGCTTTATCATTTAAGAGAACTCTTGTTATTTTGTTAAATTTGTTGTCTTTTACTTCGAGAACGCAGTAATTGTCATGTTGGCCGTGTTAGATTCTGTCTAAAATGACTAAATTATTTGATGTAACTTAATGAAGAATTATGTTATAATTTACAAACTATTAATTTAGATTATTCATATTGACGTTTAGAGACTGCTTGAGAAGTAGAAGTACTTATATTGAATTGTGATTCATGCTGAATGTGACTGAACATCGCACAAGTGAGATCGCGGTTGGAGGGGGTAGAACAGAGCCTAAAAATAGATTATTCAGTTCAGCAACGGGTCTCTTTGCTCCATCATATCTCGTCCGGTACACATTTACACTGGCTCTGTCTACTCCCTACAAACGAAAACTAAGATAAGTATACACTAAAATATATGATTGTGGTTCAAGTGTGCTGATAATTAAAGCGATACTTGGTTATTGTTTGTTCCCAAATAAAAGTCTTTAGTTTGCACGGTTTTATGGTTTCATTCACTAAATCTATTTCTTTGGACTTATTATCTATTTATCTTATTTCTGAATAACTAAAGATTACTACCTACAGTATTATATAACCTTATTTAAGTTAACACATGCATATATAAATACATTACATGTAATCAGGAAAATACTCAATGATGATATTCATTCAGATACATCTTTGGTAAGAAATGATGAAATGCACGCTTATTTCAATCGGAACGCCGTATTAATTCCGTATAATGCCTTCCCAAATCACATTAAAGACCAAAGGTCCCTAGATGTTTTAAAAAAAAACTATTAAAACGTTTCTTTTTAAAAATTAATGGCCAATATCACCGCAACCGCTGCAAACTTAAAAACGTATTGTTCTCTGAAGTGTATGTTCTCTTCTTACGAGAAATTAATAATCTTTAAACTGAACTTTTACCGCCATACGAAAACCATCGTACGAATGTATGGCGGTAAAGCGTCGCCACGAGTTAGTGGAAAAGCACCGATTGTAGTTAAGGCCCTGGTACTAGCCAAATCGCAAAGTTAGACGAGGCAACCCAAGTTAACTAACTAAGTCTGACGATTATAAGTGTCATTCTTACAATATATGATTCCTTGTCTAGGAATCAACCTATTTTCGTTAATGTATGTTTCCTTTTTATATACAAAATACATTGCGGAAACGGTGTCCATTTCCGAACTTTTTTGACTAAATGTAGAAATCTAAAAGCAAATGTAATGTTTTGTTTATGCATATATGCTGTTTTTGCTTATATCTAGAAATCGAATTACTTTCAGATTTCTAATGAGAAAAATCAACTTTTTTATTTTTATTATTATTTAAATAAATGATGGAATCAAAAAATATTAACAATCCATTATCAGTCTGGAGTTCTATTTGGATTTGCTGAAGCGTTTCACTACATATTAATACATTTGTTAAAAAGTGCATTTGTGTGGCGCGAGTAGTTGGCTAGTCCTAGCGCCTTAACTAGTTTACGAATTCGGGACGGGCAAGATCAAATGTTCGTAGCACTAAATAGCGTCCTGTGAAGTTCTTACGTGTTCTAAGGTGTCGAACTCGAAAACACCTGAGACCCTAAACCCAGCTGTCGCCTGAATTGGCGTTTACGGCCGATCCGATCGACTTGCGTTTACAAATGTATGGAGAAATTGAATAGTGCGCGCAGTGGGCGTTAAGCGAACTAACATTTGCGAGTCCGTGTTTGATTTGACAGCTTACTTACCGTCGCCGTAAACACGTCGGCGTTGCCGTTTACGCCGACTCCGCGTTTTCATAAAAATCGGCAGTCCGAGTTTGACTTTGACAACTTGAAGAGGTAAAACCGCAGAATATCTAGTAAAAACTTGAATGGAGTTTAACGTTTTTACGTAACTTCGAAGTTCCGCAAACGCCAATTTAGGTGACAACTTGGACTAGGAGCCCAGAATTCGTAAGCGATTCGATTCGTCGTGGTGTTTCGGTTGCCACTCCCGCCCTTTCTCGCTCGCTGGCCCAGGTGGTGCGGAGGAGCGCCGCTCGTAGCTCGTAGCTCGCAGCGTATGCCTAATTAATGAGTGAGAACGCGCACGTGTCGGGCAGGTGGGAACGGAGCGCCGTGCAAGCGGCTGGCGGCTGAACGCTGCCCGGGCCCTCGTTTCGTGGGAAACTTCAATTATTCGTCGTACGTTGATTGGTGTGATGTCATTTTCAAACTAAGTTCCAACTTGCTGTCCAGCTTAGTGAGTCGTTGAACCGATGTGTTTCTTAATCGTGAGTCCGTCTTGGCAGGAGCCTTTTCACGCTTCTCGTAAAGGACCCCGTGTTGAAATCTTCAGGACGTATAGAGGCTACGGCAGTCTTTGTAATTGTAGTAGTGTGTATAGGACAGAGAATATTTCAGAAATGTGATAGGGCAGCTAATTTCTTGCCGTCTTGGCAGGGGCCTTTTCACGCTTCTCATAAAGGACCCCATGCTGTAATCATCAGGACGTATAGAGGCTTAGGGCCGAGTGCACAAAAGGACAAAAAATCAAAATCAACGTCAACGTACGATTAAACAAGTCACTTTTTATGGACAGCACGGAAGGAACTCCATGCGGTTCACTAAAAGTGACGTGTTTGAACACTGATTAACTCAGCTGTCTCTTCGTGCAATCGGGGCTAAGACACTGTTGGTAATTGTAGCAGTGAGTATAGGACAGAGATGACGCCCACAATCATTCAGCGAATGTCTCGTCTTGTCAAGCTTTTCTTAAAGGACTCCGTTTTGTAATCTTCAGGACGTATAGGTGCTAAGGGAGTGTTTCTTTGATTGTTGCAGCGGGGTCTCGCGGCGGCGGCGGGCGCACCATGTGCCGGCGGCTGCTCGCCCCTCGCCCCCCGCCCCCGCCCTCCCCCGCACCAGGCGGCCCTAGCGCGCGGCACAAGTCGCCGCCGCCGCCGCCGCCGCTCTAGCGGCAGCCGGCGCCAGCGCCGCCGGGCCCGCCGCCGGCCGCCGCGGCTGGGACGCGCGGCGACATGGGCAAGTCCTCGGCGCGGACGCACGGCCAGGGTGAGTGCTGTTGCGCCGTCTCGCTGCGCGTGGCGAAGTCACTGCTTTGAATTTATTTAATTATGTTTATTGCACTAAAAAAAATTTGGGCAATAGGTACAACTAAATGCCGGAGGCATTCTCTACCAGTCTATCTTTGGGTATCGAGACCAGTAGTGTGTAGCAATTATGGTGACATATTACTCTAAAATGAAGCATAATTCCTACATAATACTAAATATACTTAACTACTTACACTATGATCAATAAGTTCCGGGAATTTGTAATTTGAGTACTACCAGAGTGGTCAGTCTGAGTTCTCACCTAAATTGGCGTTTACGGCAAACCGATCGACGAACTCCATACAAGTTTTTACTAGATATTCTGTGGTTTTACTTCTTCAAGCTGTCAAAGTCAAACGCGGACTTCCGATTTGTATGAAAACGCAGAGTGGACGTAAACGTCAACGTCGACGTATTTACGGCAACGTTGAGTAAGCTGTCAAATCAAGCTCGGACTCGCAAATGTTAGTTCGCTTAACGCCCGCTGCGCGCGCTCTTCAATTTCTCCATACATTTGAAAACGCCAGTCGATCGGTTTGCCGTAACGCCAATTTAGGTGACAACTTAGACTACCGGCTCTGGCCGTAATTAAGCGTTTGAGAGATGCTGTGCGCAGAAAACGACCGGAATTGTGGCAAAACAACTCATGGATCTTGCACCATGACAATGCTCCGTCTCACAAAGCGCGCATCGTGACCGATTATTTGACCAAACCCAAACATACTGTAAATACAATCCAACATGCACCGTCTTCTCCGGATATGGCACCATGTGACTTTTTCCTGTTCTCAAAACTTAAATTACCCCTTCGTGGAAAGAGATTTTCGAGCATCGATGAAATAAAAGAAAATGCGACGAAGGCATTGAAAGCCATTCCTTCACCGGACTATCAAAAGTGTATACTCCAGGAACTTTAGCCTTAAATCAGCACTTAGAAAAACATTAAATCCGAAATGCAATTTGTTTTCTCATAAACGTAGTATTTCATGTGGACGTGTGTACATTAAGTTTGCAACATTTTGGGGGGTCCGGAAGATAGAAATAAAATATGAAATATGTTTAAAAAATGATATCTCCTAAAAAAATATTTAGAAATGTTATTTAAAAATGTTATATGTTAGCTAATTTTAGGTGTAATATTACTGTGAATTTGCAAAAATTTATTAATTACGGAACTGTGTAAATTTTTTTTTTGTACTTTTAATATCTAATATTTAATATCTGCAAAGCAAATAATGAAAATTCTATTTTATTTTCTGAAATTGGAAACTGACCGCAAACTCTATATTCTGTGAAATTTGTAAAATGTTGCAAATATTAGAAGCACATTTTTTTTCATTTATAATGTTTACATTCACACAAAAGCTAAACAAAAAATTCGAAATACGTATAAAATCGTTCGTTGTATAGTTTCTAAAGAATTTAATTTGCTTTTAGATATTCTAGAAAGAAATATAGCAATAGCAAGTTAGGTTCGCGGCATAGATTTTTTTTTAGTTAAAACATTTTTTTAAATACATTTCCGTAATTACAAAATTGTTGCAAATTCACAGTTACATTACGCCTTAAAAGACTTAACATATACATTTTTTTAATACCGTTTCTAAATATTTGTTTAGGAGATATATATTTTTTAATACATTTTAAATTTTTTTTCTATCTTCCGGGCCCCGCTAAATGTTGCAAACTTAATGTAAGCATATGAACATGAAATTATATATTTCTGAGAAAAAAAAATTCATTTCGGATTTCATGTGCTTCTCAAACCTTATCTACCCCGGTCTAGTATGGAAGAATGGGTTAAGTGTTGGCGTATGTGCAACCCTTCAGACGGTTGTTATTTTGAAGGTGATAAAATAAATGTATCCGAAAATTAACACATTTTTTTTTTATTTATTAATTCCCGGAACTTTTTGATCATAGTATGTATATGCATATGAATATATATGCATAAATAAAAATAAATAAAGACTACATATTAAATATATTACTTATAATATAAATAAAATATGATACCTAACAAAATCACAAGTATAAAAAAAAATACAATATATTGGACATAGTAAAACAAATTAGCTTATAAAAAACTGCTAGTTTTTTTTTAAACATGAATAGAGGGGGAATTTCGTATTTGAGGAGGTAACTGGTTCCACTGCCTTGCAGGTCGTCCAGTTGAAACGATAAACATGCATACTTACCGCCACGCCAATTCCCGAGCCCCATGCGGTTCGATCGCAGCATAATTTTTTTGCTTCCTCTGCAGAAATACATCTTCCTGCCCACATCCCTTATGCCCATCTTGAGAACGAATCTTTTTTCAATTTAATTTCTCAGCCTTTCCACATACCGTTGTAGGTTCGAACGCAATTTAAACATGCTCGATATCTGTGCGATAGTTCGTATGGTGCCTCACTAAGCGTGGTTTGAGGTGGATTTGCCTTTTCGGAGCACCTTTGATCTTTCGGCACAGGCACCCATGCAAGTTTTCAATAAAACAAAATCCACAGAACTCATGGCCCATGACCTCCCGGCAGTCCCGGCGTATTGAAAATGACTATTTCATTAAGGCACTATACATTCAGAACAGTTAAAAGAAACAGAGAACTTTAATCAAGAATCAGTTCATGAAAAATAATATACAGCGTAGAAACATATTTATTTTGATATCTCGAATTACAAAGCCTGTCTCATAAAATGAAACGATATCTACACAACAACAGTCTTCTCGATATGACAAAAGACCAGATTCTGAACGAAATATGTATGTGTTATCACCAAAAACCGGCCAAGTGCGAGTCGAACTCGCACACGAAGGGTTCCGTACCATTATTCAAGATTTGACCCAAAGAAATCATGTTTCTTGTATGGTGGCCACTTTCATTTTTATTTGTTTTAGATGTTTACTAGTTGTTGTTAAAGTATAGCAACAGAAATACACTCTGTAAAAATGTCAGCTGTCTAACTATTACGGTTCATGAGATACAGCCCTGTGGCAGACGGACGGACGGAAGGACGGACGGACAGCGGAGGCTTAGTAGGGTTCCGAAGGGTCTTGATAGACAGACAGACGAACAACGAAGTGATCATATACGGTTCCTGTTATTTTTTTCAGGAACGGAAATCTTCTAATTTCATAATTTACTTTCGATTGAAGAAATTGTCCCCTCAGTGCACGAGTTTTTTTCACCCTTCACTTTTTTATACCTGCAGGTGTCTGTAATTTGGTATCGATTGACCCGTTTACAAAAGCATTAACCTATGTATGTATCCGTCGACTCTGTTACTGATGATTAGAGCCAGAGAACTTTTTTCTATTTCTTTAGGCAGATTACTCAGTACAGCGATACATAACGTATATCCCTTCAAATTAGTCTACCATGCCGCCGGCGAGGTCGATTGGTTAAGAATGTACTGAAACGTGTACTTAGCTTAGGTGAGTCGTTTAATTATTGAGGAAATTATGATGAAATGGAACGCAGCTCCAGTGCGAAGTTAACAACAAATGGCCATAGTTTATGTGAGAAATCGCTTAGTAAACAAATATTGTAATGCAGGTGTTTAAACGAAAAACCTAATTTGATGGAGGAATCCTCATAGGAGAAATTCCTTGAGTCATCTCCTAAAATGTTCTAATTGATGTGTAAAGTTTGATTTATTTATTTTATTTATTTATTTATTGTTATTTAAGAGAATTAACAGCGGTAACATAGGTACATACGAACACATTCTAATATAATAAGACATATTATTTATGCTTATGCTACCCCCAAAAACAATTCCCATTTATTACCATTACTTAGTATTGTACTGCTTGTATTCCATACTTAGTATTGCTTGATTTAAGGAATTGCTTCTCAGGAAATCTTACGTTTGACAGTTCCGTTGAATGGCAAGAAAAAATAAATTAAAAAAACTGCAAATGTCCGTCTCGAAGGACCATGAAAACAGTTGGCTTTAAAAAAATAACTGAGAAAGTCCGGCTCGAAGGACCATGGAAATGGTTGCCGTTGAAATAAAGAGTGCGTGTGGATGCCACGCATGGCAGGAGCAACTGAAAGTCCCTCAACTGCAATACCGGCGTTCTGAGTATTGTTGTTGCAGCGATAATGATAAGGTGTTATCATGACGCGTAACTATCCGTCTGCGGCGTGGCGTGTCGCGTGCCGGAGTGTTTGTAAACGGCGCGGGGTCGAAGCGGCGGCGCCGATGTTTACAGCCACGTTGTGCGGTTCGGTCGCCAGGCGCGCGGCGGTCGCGCGTCGCCCGCAGCGCCCTCGGCGCGGCGCCACCTCCGCGCGCATGCGCCCCGCCGCCGGCCGAGCGCCAGTTCGCTCGGCGCTCCGTCGACGGCGCGGCGGTGTGGCGCGATGGCGGCGCGGTAGGGCGCGGATGTCGGGTCGCGCGGACGCCGTGGAGCTGGAGGTGCTGGGCGGCGGCGGCGGGGAGGGCGCGGGCGCGGGGCAGGCGCGGCCGGCGCGGCGGCTGCGGCGCTCGCTGCTCGGCGTGCTCGGCAAGCTGGTGCGGCGGGACCCGCCGCCCCGCGCGCCCTCCCCGCACCATCGCCACAATCACCGCTTCAAGACCTTCGTCTCGTGCGGTCAGTCCCCCACCGATATGTGCCCCACGAGACCTGGAGATGCCTCCGGGACAGAGAAGATGTTTCTCGGCCAGCGATCGATGACATGAGACCCTGGAAGGGTAATGACCCCGGCCACTCATGCTACGCATTGAGATCTGTGTCATTTAGCTATACGATTTACGATTGTCGCCTCCAAAGGAATAGGTACGTGCTCTAAATACAGAGTGAAGCGAACGAATGTGAAAGGTACAATATTACTTTGCTAATCACATAATAGATACATACGCAGGAAACATGATCATAAATCATACTTTACCCGCTTACGCTCGCGGTCGCAACTCTTGCGTGGGCTGGTAATTGAAGACATTTACTAACGTGGATTGAGGACAAACAAAGACAAGATACGATCGGCGGCGACGCACCGTGTCGGCAATGTCGCTCACACTTGTAATGTCCTGACAATGATCACGAAGCAACACTGGGTTGTAAGCTATGTGACTCAGCTTGGTTATTTAAAGTTATTTTCAGAGTGTGCGTGCTAAGTTTTAACCGTGGATTATCTCCGGATGAAATCACGTTTTGTATGGTCAGTCCTGAGATAATTCAAAATCCATCGTCTGGTGTCTGTCTGTTTTCACCCGCCCGTCTGTCTATTTGTCTGTTCGTCTGTCTATATGTCAGCTTTATCTGCTGTATTTTATCGTCTTTACCATGGAGAGTGCTCTTCGGATGAACGCTGACCCTCCGGCCCCTTTCTACCACTGCACAACGCGGAACAGGCAGGGAATGCACCCATTCACTGTCGACATTCCCTAAATAAGAACCCACCGATCCTCTAGATCTTTTATCTATGGGGTCGGTAAACTATGGAATTGACTCTCTGCGCTTAACATTAAAAAGCTTATCACTTGAGAACCACGGATCCTATTTTCATGCGGTTTGTACTAATTCGAGCTTATGGGTATTTCGGTATTGCGAGAAATTGGGGTTCCTATTCCTAAAAAACCGGCCAAGTGCGAGTCGGACTCGCACACAAAGGGTTCCGTACCATCGTAAAAAATAAAACAAAAAAATCACGTTTTTTGTATGGGAGCCCCCTTTAATTTTAATTATTTTTTTAAACTTACCTTTTTGTTACTCTGTGAAAATTTCAGCTGTCTACCTGTTACGGTTACTGAGATACAGCCCTGTGACAGACGGACAGACGGACGGACGGACGGACGGACGGACGGACAGCGGAGGCTTAGTAATAGGGTTCCGTTTTCACCCTTTGGGTACGGAACCCTAATAATACAAGTGGCCCAGAAGAGGCTACTAAGGGATTGTGAAGGGATTCGTCGATCGTGGTTCCGATTATACGTAAAATTGTAGGTAACATTCCTTACTTGGTTGCAAGGCTAGTCCCACTAGGGTTGGTAACATCGCATTGAATGAACGATGGTCGAAGCGACAATGAAGATCGTCCGTACTTTCCATCTAGTTCAATGTAACCGTGCAATTTCAGGATCCTGGCATGGCACCTAACTCGTGGTGTGTTGGTCAAATAACATCATCTATAATATTATCAAATAATATAATATAATGGCAGTAAATGTGGTATTAGCCATCTATTTCTAGTTACATCAAAATTAATAGGCTATTTTCTATAACTCTAAATTACCAGAGGGGTGAGCAGCAGAGATTAAAAGAGGACCTAAGGTTTTTTTAGGACATTAACGACTTTAATGCTCTAACCATTATATAATATATAAACTAATAAATCGTTCTATCTGTTTCATTCAAAGGCCTTCATACGTCTACTAGTTGTCTTGTAACAAACAAGTATTCCGAGCATAAAACTAATGTAAATAGACAAGTGTTGCCAACGTAAATAAAGCGTATGGACTTTATTGGGGAGCGAATACCTGGCTGGACTTAATTGGCTTCACCCTGCCCGATAGTATTTTCCGCTATGTAGGAATATGTACGTATATGGAACCATAGGTCATAGATTAAAGAAGTATATCTAGATAGCTAACGTCATACCATGCAAAAAACTAACCGAAAACTGCTTATTTTAGCTGGTCCTAGTCTAACCAGCGTCATCTCCCGTCACTGCCAGAACTAGTTACACCGTCATTAAACCAAGCTTGATTATTTCAGATTTTGCCTAGGTATGCGTGATGAAAACGTTGCATTTTTACTATAAATTAAGTAAATGTCATTTTAAATAAAAAATATGATTGATATTTATTAATTTATATTTAATGTATTCTGAAATGTTAATTGTAACGCCACATGTGGACTTTTATTATCCGTATTCCACCATCGATTATGATGTTAGCTATCTATCCTTTCCTCTTTAATCTATGCCCTAGACCCTTGACTTGACTTGTTCAGCCTCATAGATTAGACATTTCAAAGACTCTCCCAAGGGTTGTTTCCGGTGTTCCGTTGAGCTCCTATTTATCATAGGTGTTATGTGGTGAATTCAAGTACACAATTGTTCTGAAAATGATAAAAGAAGAGACTAATTAAAACTAAGAAAAAATGCTATAATTGTAAATACAAAACATAGTGATGAACTTTACAATGAAGGATATTAGTATTATAGAGTAAAATTGGTGCATGGAAAATGTAAAGAAATCGAACATTTTTACCAGCGGGATTTTTTTTTACAAAACAGTAAAAGAAAATCTTTATTTTGCTAGAAACTAGAGTATGTTATGAGACATACAGTAATCCACCAAAATGCATTAGCAACTGTAATAATATATATCGGACGGAGCAAATCTTTGGAATATAGATATAATATTAAAATCTAACTTAACTACATCCTAACAAAAAAATGGTGTGATAGTTAAACGTGTGTGTAATATTTTTGTATTAACTGTAATTTATAGCGAAATAAATCCAGTTTGTCAGCAAAATTAATGGATTCCTTTGAATTAGTCATTTACACACACGGTCTCCGTGTCTACACATTTGTTTTATTATGTAAAAAAACATCGGACTGGAGATCATAAGTAATTAAACTGCAATCGGACTAGACATACCGAGGCCTTGGGTCGGGTCAAAATTTAGCAGTTCTGAATATTAATATAAATAAATTCTCGATCCCGACAAATTTAAATAAATATTTTTCTTCGATGCGTACCTAAATTTTGCTAGCTACATTGTGCCTGTAGATATAGTTTGTAGATAAGACAATCCAATAATTTTTGTTAACAAACTTGGAAAATGCGGAAAACTTTCAGACGGCACTTATTTTTTTTCCTACCTCTATTACGTGATGGGGGTGATGGTTCGTACTGACCCAATTCTGTATAGTTCTTCAATTTACAAATTATGACGCAGGAATTGTAGACACAATCAGATAAGACCGAACACATTGCGTGTCGCGAGCGTTTATCGCATGACGTGAAGTGCAGTTTATCCTCGTTATATGTACATATACCACTTGTGGATATAAATGTACGTGTATGAGGTTAAGGTAAACTTTTATTGCCTGAGTACATAACCATTTATTGTATATCTGGTCTCGGTTAGATTTATAGAAATCAGTGTACACCAGCCTATCAAAAGCATTCGAATACCTTGTTTATCTTTACTTTAACTGCTGCATCATTTGTTGCACAATTACAGTAACCTGACGTTATTTACTATAAGCAAGCATTCAATGTGTTAAACATTGGCTTGACATACCTACCATCCCTGTAACTTAATGTTATGGGCGTATAGGTGTACCACAAGGTAATCTTGTAGGTTCAATTTTTTTTCTATTCAATTCACAATTACACAACGGTTGCAAAATTGCGAATCATTCTATAGAAAAAGCATTGAACCCGTGGAACTCCAGCAAAGAAACCATAACCATAACCAAATTGTTTCCCATTTATACTGGCCCTTAGACCAATATTAGAAACTAGACACGCACATAACTATATTTATGCTCAGTCACTATTATATCGAGAATAGAGACATATTCGAAATCCCTTTCACTCGTATTGAGGGAAACCTTTAATTCAATGGTTCTTAAGGCGCAAGGGCGAGTAAACTCGTAGCGCTATACATTATAGTACCTTCGTAGATTTTTAATTTTATTTAGTAAAATGCATCAGTAAGTTCAAATGGAACTCGATATTAATAATTGTTCCTTTGATTTTTTGCATTGCATAATTATTTATTAAGGAATTTAAAAAAAACAATATTTTGCATCGGAAGTTATAAAAGAGTGTCATGGATGATATTTATTTGTTATGCATAAAATATTCTGATTAAATTTTAATGTATAGCCGCTATAGCTTTGATCAAAAAAGTCCAGAAATTTACACCTTTTCTGCAGAATCATATCTTAGGAAAAAATAAAACATGAGAAACCAATGAAAATCAATGGAAGGAAGAGAAATAATATATTTCAATAACGCAATTTCTAATCGTCAGACTGAGCTAGCTAACTCGCCGTGCCTTGGCAAGCTTCGCGTTTTGGCTAGTTTCTTTACCCGTCCACTGTAATTGTTTACGTCTCCATCGAATCACCCGAAGGGTGTAATCGGAGACGGTATTACCTAGTCGGTGTTATTGATGGATTGGCCCGAAATAGAAGCGAAAGGTGCTGCGCTGCGTGCCCTTGAAGTTACGCGGAACTCGCGCGGCGATCCCGAGATGGAAATAGACGTTGCTTCGGTCGACAGACGCCGCCGCTTAGGTGAAGGTCGCGATCTACCACAACGCTATTGTATTCCAGAAATCCGGACGCATTTGCAATGAGCAACGCCTTTGTGTTGGAGATGTAAGTCTGACTTACTCGTTTCTTTAATGGCCGAAGAACTCATTGAGAACGTAGAAGACTAAACGGAGAATTTGATGAGGATAGAATAATCTATCCTTAGATTGGTAGGAACCTTAAAATTTTACCCGATTCAATTTACCCATTGAAAAGTGTACCTATTGCACTGCTATATTCCAGACGAGACTGGATTGAATCAGTTCACACCAGCCTCAAATTCAAAACACGATTTTAAATGATACGCGGCTGGATTGCACGATTGTACGACCGGTGAGCGTATCTTTGATACTATCCCACCATTATCTGATCACTGGTGCCATTTATGGCTTCCAAGTACAGAATTTTCGTTCTCATTGTGTATTGCTATGTCATGTATTGATTAAAAGTCCGACTGCTCTCGTGTGTTTCCTCACTGTTTTCCTTCACTGTCAGCATTCGAATACAATTTGAAACGACAAACAAAGTGGTGTAGCCAAAGGGTATCGAACCCGCGTTTCCCGGGCCAAGAAGCGCGTCCTAATTCGGGCAACGAATTAGATATTCCGGGTTTTTCGTGCCCATAAAATTACTTACATAGAGACATAATTTTCTTATCAATCAAACGTTGTCGGTCGGGTCTGAGTTGATTATTTTATTCTGCGCGCTCTCTCGCAGTAAAGCGACATTTTTTCCACCGCAGTCATATCCGAAGTGCTGTACTGCCGGAGAGTTGGAGACGTGCCAATCTTTACGTCGCCAGTTGCGCGCACACCCCTGGATCAGTCGATTGATTGGATGAGAGTAAAAGTTCACCGTAGTTCATTGGTTCATTGACACATAGCATTTTTATTCCAAAGTTCTGTTCGTCCTAGCCGCATCGTACTGCATCAAGCAGAAAGAAATAAAAAATAAGAAGAAATGGCATTTCGGCAAACTGAATACCGTGAGTATAAGGGCAAGTTCTTGCTAGTCCCACCTCCGCGAGTTCCGTGTTCTAAATCGAAATAAAATCAGCTGTCACCTTGACTCATGCAATATCGCCTGCAACTCGATTTCGAGTCGAATTTAGTAATATTTTAATTTAGTTAGATTTGTTTGCTTTTGTGCGTTTGTCTTATGTTATTAGAAGGATTGTAGTTTATAGTCATAGTGATGTTTATTTGTGCTACGTTTTAGTTTTCGCGTTAGGGTGGGAGCATTCCGCCTGATTCCATTGTGTAACGTGAAAAACAGGACAGAATGGAACCGTTTTTGCTCGAACATACCTTACATCTAAACATTCTGCAGGAATGTAGTAAGTTGGAACACTGTTATTAAGTAAGTTTTATTCTTAGGGTGCATTAATAGCTTAGGTTGACTTCCTTACTAATTCGTACACAATTTTCAAATTAATGCTTTTAGATCTATCTACGTATGTTGAATTGCAACGATAAATACATTACCTTCAGTATTCCTTCTTTTAACTTAACAATGGAATAACCTTATATGTATGTATGGTAAGAAATGATCCATATGTTTACAAAAACTACCAGAAAACACCATTCGTAAAATACACGTATTATTTACGAATTGCAAAATACCCAGTTTATAATCGCCAATTGACGAGCGTACGGTTTTCCCCTAAAGATAACTTTCAACCCAACACAATCTTGTCTTTCAAGAGTTCATGAAGATACGTTCAGTTCAAGGGGAGCCGGAGAATCCCTATCAGACGATGCCTCTGGTGCCGTTCGATGCTCTGTGCGACGCTAACTCGAGATGAGGCTGGGGACTGGTCGCTCATCGAGCAGTAAGTCTGCGCTGGATGAGGGGCGCGGTCGGTGGTCCATGGGGGGCCGCGGAGGGTGGGTGGGGGGAGATCGATGGCGCCGTCTCGTCGGGCGTCAGCGGCCAGGATGGCGCGGAGACAGTGACCGCACGCTCCTAGCGCTCGGGCTCCGCTGTCGCCGAGTTTCTCCCACTGAATAGGGAATATGTAGAAAGGCCTGTACTAAGGAAATGTTTATTGCTCTTATATACTAGTAACTCTATGAGCTTCGCGACTGACTTCGCGAGTTTGTCTTTTTGAACACTTGACTTTTTTTAAAAACGTTGGAACAAAATATCAAAAACATTAGAGTCTTAAACATTATCGAACCTGAACAAAATTTCACGAGAATCCGTTGAGATATGCGACCTGTAGAAGAGAACAGCCGGACATACGAAAGCATTTTTGCCCAATCTGAAGTGGGGTGAGCAAAGCGGCCGCTCAGTGCACAAATAGAAAAAGGTCAATGACAAGATTTATCTCGAAGTTTACACCATCTCTTCTATCTTTGCAACAGAACTATTACTATTGCATTTGGGACTCCATTTGATCAAAGTTGTCGCCACGTGCGATTCTGTGCTGGTGGGTGACACTAAGGCTGTGTGCGGTATGACATTAGCGAGGGGCATCCCATTCCGAGAACCCGCTTTTTTTTGCTTATTCGAAATGTTCAATGAAAACCTAGATCCGAATTGTGTAGGCTCCGGAGTGATGACTTTTTATTGCTTTTTCGAGATGTTCAATGAAAACCTAGATGCGAATTTTGTGGGCTCCCGGAGTGATGACCTTTTTTTGCTTATTCGAAATGTTCAATGACAACCTAGATTCGAATTTTGTGGGCTCCCGGAGTGATGACCTTTTATTGCTCATTCGAAATGTTCAATAAAAACCTAGATGCGAATTTTGTGGGCTCCCGGAGTGATGACCTTTTTTTGCTTATTCGAAATGTTCAATGAAAACCTAGATGCGAATTTTGTGGGCTCCCGGAGTGATGACCTTTTTTTGCTTATTCACAATGTTCAATGAAAACCTAGATGCGAATTTTGTGGGCTCCCGGAGTGATGACCTTTTTTTGCTTATTCGAAATGTTCAATGAAAACCTAGATGCGAATTTTGTGGGCTCCCGGAGTGATGACCTTTTTTTGCTTATTAGAAATGTTCAATAAAAACCTGGATTCGAATTTTGTGGGCTCCCGGAGTGATGACCTTTTTTGCCTATTCGAAATGTTCAATGAAAACCTAGATCCGAATTTTGTGGGCTCCCGGAGTGATGAGCTTTTTTTGCTTATTCGAAATGTTCAATGAAAACTTAGATGCGAATTTTGTGGGCTCCCGGAGTGATGACCTTTTTTTGCTCATTAGAAATGTTCAATAAAAACCTGGATTCGAATTTTGTGGGCTCCCGGAGTGATGACCTTTTTTGCCTATTCGAAATGTTCAATGAAAACCTAGATCCGAATTTTGTGGGCTCCCGGAGTGATGAGCTTTTTTTGCTTATTCGAAATGTTCAATGAAAACCTAGATGCGAATTTTGTGGGCTCCCGGAGTGATGACCTTTTTTTGCTCATTCGAAATGTTCAATTAAAACTTGGATTCGATTTGTGCGGGCCTCCAGGAGTGATGGATTTTTTTGCTCATTCGAAAATTCTACGAAAATTTTGATTCCATTTAAGACTCTTGCGTTTTCTGGGAGTACCCACCATTCTGGTATAGCAATTCCGGATTGAAATTGTAGCCACTCCGGGGTAGAAATAAAACCATTCCGGATTTTTGTGGGTTCTCGACGGGTTTTCGGAGGTTATTCATATCGAAGGTCATTCCGGACGCGTGGACTAGGAATGGGAATGTATTCCTTTTTGGAGCCGGAATGACCCATCGCTAAATGACATAAGACGGCGATAGACGCACTGTATTAAGGTAGAGAAGGAAGGCACTTCCAGCGTACGCCCAATTCAGTGGTTTCTTCCCTAAAGGATACGCCAGTATTTAATATATATTCTTTGCTAACGGTTAACCTTCGTCAGCGCTCGATCGGTTAGTGGCAAAGGCTGTTAGATGACCGGGAAAACAAATTACTTTCTTAGTTAAAAGTTACGTCTATTAATCCACTCCGTTACAAACGGCCAGTATGAACTAATTTGATCTATTGATGATTAATTTGATATATTTTGTTCAGCGATATAGATATGGCTTCGGTATGTTTCGTTCGCAAACGAGACTCCCGGGCAAATTCTATTCTATTCTATTCTTTTCCATTACAAATAAATTCGTTTATAAAATTAGCAGTCTCACTCATGACCTAACTTTTAGAATAAACTCGGTTACAAAACTATTTTTTTTTCTTTTACGTCCAAAGTTAAAGGTGACAACTTGTTTGTCAAAAAAACATAAAACGGTATTATTTCGTCTGTGTCATCACGGTTTGTTATTAAAATCCGAGTTAAAATGATAAGAGACAAGTGATGGTGAATTAGAAGAAAAGGTGTAACATAAATCAACATAATATTGTTTAATAAAATTGAATAAAAATAATAATGATCTTCATTTTAATTACTGGGTTTTTGTTGCTCTTCTTATTTTTAGGGTTCCGTACCCAAAGGGTGAAAACGGAACCCTATTACTAAGCCTCCGCTTTCCGTCCGTCCGTCCGTCCGTCTGTCACGGGGCTGTATCTCATGAACCGTAATAGGTAGGCAGCAAGTGTGTATTTATATTGCCGCTATAACAACAAATAGGTAAAAAAATTATTAAGGGGGGCCCATACAAAAAACGTGATCTTTTGGTGTTGATGGTACGGATCCCTTCGTGTGCGAGTCCGACTCGCACTTGGCCAGTTTTTTGGTAACCCCACATCTAAAATATTCACTTCTCACACACACCCACACGCACATATCATGTACGCTCTGATTAGCATCTCTGTAACTTTGGTGTTTTAATATGTTTAATAAATTTTTGAAACTTTTAATTTGCCTACTTTTTTTTAAACTACAATATGACTATTTATAATGTGAGTTTCAATAAATAAATAAAAAAACTTAAAACATCGAAATGAACAATTATGCCGTAATCATAGAAAGCCAAGTAAGAGTTTAACTTACGTAAACATATTAAAAGACAAAAAATGCATATCGGCTATGCATGTATTCACAATTTTCGATGACCGTTGAAATTGAACCAATACGTTTATGGAACCCAACATATGTAACGCTGAGGATTCATTCAAATTGCTGTATGGAGATGAGTTGCTTTAAGGGCCTGGTACTAGCAAAATCGCAAAGTTAGACGAGGCACCCCAAGTAAACTAACTAAGTCTGACGATTATAAGTGTCATCCTTACAATATATGATTCCTTGTCTAGGAATCGAATGATTTTCGTTAATGTATGTTTCCTTTTTCTATACAAAATACATTGCGGAAACGGTGTCCATTTCCGAACTTTTTTGACTAAATGCAGAAATCTAAAAGCCAATGGAATTTTTTGTTTATGCATATATGCTGTTTTTGCTTATATCTAGAAATCGAATGACTTTCAGATTTCTAATGAGAAAAATCAACTTTTTTTATTTTTATTATTATTTAAATAAATGATGGAATAAAAAAATATTAACAATCCATTATCAGTCTGGAGTTCTATTTGGATTTGCTGAAGCGTTTCACTACATATTATTACATTTGTTAAAAAGTGCATTTGTATGGCGCGAGTAGTTGGCTAGTCCTAGCGCCTTAAGCACCTATCCTTTGTAAAGCAATGTGTTATTACCGCCACCGTAATGAGGTTGTACTCTGCTACCGATGCAAGGCAGACTATGATGTATTCGTACTAAGCATTGCTAATATCCATGTGATGCCGTCGCTTTTTCACGTTTTTTTAATGCGAATAATAGTTTCATATCGATCACCATTGATGCATTCATTGAAACATAACAAAATTAGAAATAATATCTCTTTAATAGCGGTTAGGGTTAATTTTAAGAATCTTCCTAAGGCGAGGCCATGAGGCCATGTCATGTTGGCAGGGCGTTAACTGTGTATCCACACAGCACATAGGAGTCTCATTTATTTCACTAATTAAGGTGGCCCAACCCGGCGGCCTCAACTCATTTGCGGGCACGGTACAAAACCGTGCTGTTGCGCTCTGGGACCTTCTCTGTTTCTAAGAACAAGACAGGATCCGTGATGAGGAATATGCAACATGTCCACAAAAAAGACAATGTTGCATAGTGTATGATTTGGTAAGATTTACGAAAATTTTAATTTCAAAACGACTTATAGCTAAAAGTAAACCACGACCGCTGTAGTAAAAAATCTAACAAAAACCAAATATATTATAAATCTTGATTAAATAAGCCATGTCTGATGACGAATCTTTTTAAGATGTTCTTACTTTATCATTGCGTAATCCACCTCCAAAGTTATTGTATAAAACGCGCGAAAAATCCGAACTTTCGGACGTTATAACTTGGAAACCAAACTCAATTTTACAATGCCAATGGTCATCAAGAAATATAGACGTGATCTTCTTTCCCCTTTTGTATGGGGAGATGAGCGGGTTGGGCCACCTTAAGTCCCCAAACACTTATCACCCACATTGTAGCCATTTTACATTGCCAGCATATTTTGGTGCTGAGGACTCGCCCCCTTCTCGTGATAAACGATATATTCTGAAATGTATATTCGTTTTCTACCCCATTCTACCATCGCTCAAAGCCCAACGGCAGGTACCAAAGCCAATGCACCCTTTCACTGTCCGAATTCATCCAATGAGAACCAACCGAGTCTGTAGATCTCCGTACCGCGTAACAGCTTGTAAAGGTATTTTCCCAAAACCTTTAAACTTGGTTTTCGCAGCCCCGAAATAGTAATAAAAGCCCAACGGCTCGTCGTCGGGCACTTTTGTCGAGGGCCTGGGGTGTTACCATGGTAACTAACTCGCCAGGTGAACAGGCAAAATAGTTAATCAATGTAACGTTTAGTCGCATCTCGTTTCATGCCAACTGATACATTTCAGTTCGCTTTGCCCAAAAACACGTCATTTGAGAGTTAGCTCGCTACGAAATGCAACTAATCATCAGAATTAATCACTCTCTTGCCTGTTCACCTGCTATTCACCCGGCGAGTTAACTTACCATGGTAACCCCGCTGATGTATGATATATATATTCGAATAGGACCGGGGGAAACCATGGTAAATTAAATCGCCAGGTGAACAGACAGGTGTGTGTTTTAATTTTACGTTTAGATGTACTTTGTACCATTTTAACCGTCAAGAGGAGTGGTATTCGGCCAAGTGAACTGAAATTTACCAGTTAGCATGGTACTAAATGCAATGAAACGTCAGATTTTATCACTTGCCTGTTCACCCGGCGCTCTTGGGGGTTACCATGGTAACTAACTCGCCAGGTGAACAGGCAAAATAGTTATTAAATGTAACGTTTAGTCGCATCTCGTTTCATGCCAACTGATACATTTCAGTTCGCTTTGCCGAAAGACACGTCATTTGAGAGTTAGCTCGCTACGAAATGCAACTAATCATCAGAATTAATCACTCTCTTGCCTGTTCACCTGCTATTCACCCGGCGAGTTAACTTACCATGGTAACCCCGCTGGCCTGGCGTTCCTAGTTCCACCGAGGCCAATGTCTTTATTTGGCAATTAATACGTAATATACGATCGTAATACGCCCCGGCGAGGCCTCGGCCGGGGCAAGTTAACCTCCGCGCCTGCTCACTTGATGACAATGCTGCTGGGCGGCACCGTTCAAGGTCGCAGCCGGTTCGGCGCGACGCGAACGCAATCACAATGGATGGATGACGACTAAACAACGCGAGATGCTCAATTACAAACGCGAGTGCACTTGCCTGTGATCTTCGCGCGCGTTAGACGCTCGCGCGGGAATGCAGTGACGTCTTGGGGCATGGCGAATGGAAGGACGGGAGATGAGATTGAATTCGTGTAGCCACGACCACGAGTTAGGCCAAAAGCGTCTAGGCTACTAGCATTCTTAACGGGACTTGCCTAGCATACCACAGAGGTCTGGGTTCGAATCCTCGCATCCACCACTTTCTGATTCTTCTCTTTTGTCATTCCGAGTTGGATAAGTGCATTTCTTCATGAATGCGAGCTGCTGCATGGTTCGGAACCCATGTAAAACTAGGTCCCCCTTCCTCTACTAGGTGGTAAGGTTGTACCCGCCCGGGTTGGTTATGAAAGATAGTCGAAGCGGCAATGAAAAATTTACCGTGATTTCCATCCAGTCCAATGTAGCCGTGCTCATAATAGGAAGATCCTGGCATGGCACCTAATTCTTTCGGGAATGTGGTGTATTGGGCTAATATCATAACGGTAGGTGTGTGGTATTAGCCATCCATGTCAGGTTGCATAAAAAATACCTGTAATTAGATCGTAGATCGCTTACGAATGCGGGATGCGCAACATCGAATGATTGTGTTGTGCTCAGAGTGGTCAGTCCGAGTTCTCACCTAAATTAGCGTTCACGGAACTTCGAAGTTGCGTGAAAACGTCAAACTCCATACAAGTCTTTACTATATATTCTGTGGTTTTACTTCTTCAAGCTGTCAAAGTCAAACTCGGACTTTCGATTTGTATGATAACGCGAAGTCGGCGTAAACGGCAACGTCAACGTATTTACGACGGCACGGGGAGTAAGCTGTTTAAATATCAAACTCGGACTCGCAAATGTTAGTTCGCTTAGCGCCCACTGCGCGCGCTTTTCCATTTGATAAAATAATTCGATTTGAAAGCCATACATTTGAAAACGCCAGTCGATCGGTTTGGCGTAAACGCCATTTTAGGTGTCAACTGGCACTAGGGGCTCTGGGCTGTATTTTTTTGCATGAATACGCAGATTGGGTCGAGGTTACGACTTATGTCGAAACTGCGAGAATGCATTGTAGAGAATAATTTGGCCATTTATAACCACTCCAAAATAAATATTTTCCATTCGGTCACAAAAAGCATTATAGGAGCTAGAACCGAGTTGAATATTGCACGAACTGAGTGGATTTTATGCAAATATATTTTCTCCAACGCGTCGATATATTGAACGTGCACCCGCATGAATGCCAGTGTATATAATTAAAGTCGTCCACAATCTAGCTGATGTGTTTAGCGCGCATGATTTGGTGCACTGTGGGTGTAATCACACGGGGTTGACGACACCATGTCGGCGGCGCAGCCAGGTTAAAAGGTTTCATTTTAGTTTATTATTATCATTAGTAGTTTCCATTTTAGGGTTTAAGCCTTCTTGAAAAGCGTGGCTTCAGTAAAACACTCTCAATGTTAACAATGTAACAATATGTAGTGAAATGCCCCGGTAAGTCCTAATAGAACTTCAGACTGATAATTGCTTGTTACTTTTTTATGGCTTTTTTTCAAGATAAAAAAACTCAATTTTCATTTGAAAATTGGAAATAATATCATCGCTATATTTTTGTAAAATTGACATTTAAGCATAGATAAATAATCTAGTTTCCTTTGGGATATTTTAGTCAAAAGAATAACTACTCTATGAATAAAATTCAAGGCTGGGCTTGAACCAGCAAACGTACTTTTCGCGGGTACAATGTCGCCACCGGTTCTATTCCCATCGCCGAAAGGAGAATGGTATTATGTAATATGTATCTATGTATAATCGACCGTGAAGCAAGGACACATTAATTGAAGAAAGAGCCCAGTGACTTGAAGATCACATACCTTGGAATAAGCGACATACCTGCTTAGTACGAAAAAGTATATTTACTAAAGGATGGTATTGCTCGGGTTGCTTTCAGAATTTTACATGTAATCCCTACGTTTTGTTTATCTCGAGCGAAGAGGCAGCGACGCACTTACTAAGTCTATGGGCTTAGGCGTCTAATTAAATGTCGGCCATTACACGCCACGCTTAGGCGTGTAGCTGAGTGGCTTATCAACACATTGACGCCGACATATGTCCTGATTTGCAGCCTACAAGCTGGCTGATAAGCAAGTACTAAAGGCTGAGCTATTTCGGGAGATGCGAGATAATTAAGGCGCTAGGACTAGCCAACTAATCGCGCCATACAAATGCACCTTTTAATAAATGTAATAATATATAGTGAAACGCTTCAGCAAATCCAAATAGAACTCCAGACTGATAATGGATTGTTAATATTTTTTTGATTCCATCATTTATTTAAATAATAATAAAAATAAAAAAGTTGATTTTTCTCGTTAGAAATCTGAAAGTAATTCGATTTCTAGATATAAGCAAAAACAGCATATATGCATAAACAAAAAGTTCCATTTGCTTTTAGATTTCTACATTTAGTCAAAAAAGTTCGGAAATGGACACCGTTTCCGCAATGTATTTTGTATAGAAAAAGGAAACATACATTAACGAAAATAGGTTGATTCCTAGACAAGGAATCATATATTGTAAGAATGACACTTATAATCGTCAGACTTAGTTAGTTAACTTGGGGTGCCTCGTCTAACTTTGCGATTTGGCTAGTACCAGGGCCTTAAAGCGGGGATTAGTTGGTGCTTTTTTTATGTAACAGACATGGATGGCTAGTACCAAACTGACCGTCAGATATTAGCCTAACACGCCACATGGGAACTAGGCGCCATGCCAGGACCTTCCTTATATTGCTCGGCTACATTGAACTGGATGGAAAACCGGGACAATTTTTATTGCCGCTTCGACTATCGTGCATTCAATGCGATGTTACCAACCCGGGTGGGATTAACCCTACCACCTAATAAGTAAGGTCCCCTACCTACAGTTTTACGTGGAATCCGAACCACGACCAGCCTCAACGGATGAAAATGGTCACCAATCCAGATATCAACCGCGCTCAGAGGTGCTTACCCAGCTTATTGGCGTCGCACCACTGGGCTACCGAGGCTGTCTTGTATTATGAGTGTTGTTTTCGACCACACCTTAGAACAGAAATGTTCGGACTCTTGAACCACATCTCGTTGCCATTTCATATAGTATTTTTATCACAATATACTAGCTGAGATTCCCGGCTCCGCTCGGGTCAATTTCGTTTTCCCGGTAAAGTGCGCCGTCGGGTGCCGACCACCGCGTCCCATCGCCCGCCCGCGCTATTAGTTCGTTTTCGCTTAGCGTTCCCTCTGACTATTTTTCTTTTTGCTCGTATCGTGATGTTACATTGCCTGTAACCATCTGTAACCTTCCTCGCGAGTACTGGGCTATCAAATGCAATTATGTTTATGTACTCAAATCCGACTGGTAGGTATTCGAGCGTTCAAACAAAAAAACATCTCTTCAGATTTATTATACTGTAGAAGTATAGATTATTCAGACCCAAGCATATACGCGATGACATCTTCGTGAAATGGCTTCGCGCCAATCCTGCAAAAGTAAATACAGAAATGACTAAGACCGGAGTCTTGAAATTACGTAATTGTTGCAGGGGCTGTCCCCAGAAAACCGCGATTGTCTTGTTCACGTAAAATGCCCTTGCATACTACACTAGCAATTGCTGCGGCTCGGTTCGCGTGAATTTTGATTTTATAATGTGTACAAGCACACAATATATACGAGAAGGCCGGTGCTATACACAATATTGTGATATACATGAATGAATATATGATATACAACGAAATATATGAGTATTTCATAACTGTGGATGGAGAAATATGTTATGTAAACCCGTGAAGTTCCTTTAGTTGCGGGTTCTTCTTTACTGGGTTGATCGAATCCGCGGATCTTTGTGACGTAACTTAGTGTAGTTTGACTACCAAAAAGTTTAAATAAATGAAAATAAAAAAATGAAATAGAGCGTGATTGATCATTCCGGCGCCAAACAGGTATCCATTCCTACTCCACAAGGCCGGAATGACCTCCGAAATGAAGAGTTGATATGCCCCTTCCGGAATGGTTATGAGCCCACTCCGGAATGATTATAAGCCCACTTTAAAATGAATATAGACCCACTTCCGAAGTGGACGTTTCTAACACGGAATATATATTTTTGGAGATCAGTGAATAAGTTATCTTGATAAATCAGGAATGTTTAAAGGAGTAATAAAGTCGTTTTTTTTTTGGAATGGGGTGGACTCAGAATGAACCATCGTATTATATCAAACCATATCACATGTAATAAGTAGTTATGTAATAGGAAATTCCACAAGTGTAATTTTGGTCGACTCGGGTCCAGTTCAGACGAAGCGTAACCACAATAATTTTTTTCATGAAGCATTATGCACGCTTTGAACTAAACCAGCGTAGAATGAGACAAAATAAGGGAGGAAATTCGACCACTCTGCACCAATCAGAAGTGGATGTCAAATATTTCACCAATCAGAAATCAGATGTTATCACAAAAATACTTCTGACTGGTATGGAATCAAACTCGCTCCTTTATTTTATCACACTTTTTACATTTTACGCGGGCTACCACCCGCATGCCAATGTTGTATCTATATTCCGTACCGAACGTGTTACATCCCTAAAACCGGCCAAGTGTGAGTCGGACTCGCACACGAAGGTTTCCGTACCAATATACAAATTTGACCCAAAGTAATCGCGTTTCTTGTATGGTGCCTCTCTTTAATTTTTATTATTTGTCGTTATAGCGGCAACAGAAATACATACTCCGTGAAAATTTCAGCTGTCTACCTGCTACGGTTCATGAGACACAGCCCTATGGCAAACGGACAGACTGAACGACGTACGGACAGACGGACAGCAGAGGCTTAGTAATAGGGTTCCGTTTGGCACCCTTTGGGTACGGAACCCTAATAAAAAGGGTTTACATGATTAGATTAGAACGACGTTAGGGATAAGTTCGTCTTTCCCAGTGACAACACCGCTCGCCCTGTGACTCATCGGTGAGGGGGCTGCGTCCTAGCCGCCAAGTTTACAACTGTCGTGTGCTTTCTCTTTATTGCCAACTATGTGGGCTAGCATCGCTCTTCTTGACCAATCTTAGAGATTCTTTTGGCAATATTCTTATATCATTGGCGTTTGGGAGTGTATAAACATCATCATTCAGTTTCGATGCCCCAAAAAACTAGGTTTGTGTTCGGTGGGGTGTTAGTGAAACTCGTGTAAAGTAAAAGAGTATACCTACTAAGCCTGGTTTTTTGGAATGTTTGTTTGGTCACCATGACCTACGAGATGGAATGGAATTTAAGTTTGGCTATTGCCATAAACATCTATGCGCGTGACTGCTTCCCTGGTGTTTTCCATCCAGTTCAATGTAGCCGTGCTCATAAAGGAAGGCTCTGGTATGACATCTAATTCCTTCGGGATGCGGTGGGCTATAGCATGACACCGTGTGATGTGCCTCACAAATGCGTTCGCCAGGTCATATCCACCAACATAAACCCTCCAAAACGTCTGCGACCATGTTTGCTTGTGTCATATACGTTTAAATTGATTTGGCGGTTAGAGAGCTAGTCTAACTGTAGGCGTGTTGGATGACGCATCTCCTTCCTTTTATGATCAGATGATGACGGGATGGCTGAACGACCATTACGTTGGTTCTTTTCACTTCCACGACCGATGTTTTTATGGAAATTTTATTGACATTGATTAATACCACACATAATCTCATGGTATTATCCCAACATCTCGCTTTTCCTAAGAAATCGGGCACCATCCCCTTTATCTGAAAACAGCTAGATTGAACTGTATGGATAACACGGACAATTTTAAATGGTTTCTGAACCATCGAGTGACCTGCATATACAACGAAAATTTCAATTTCTGTCTGAAACATGACACAAGAGACAACATGCGCAACCCCTAAATTGATTGCAAAACTGAAAATGCGTTTCTCCGTTTGTTTCAGAGACTGAAAGGAGAATCAAAGCCAACAACCGGGAGTACAACTCGCAATTCCGATATGCCGTGAGTGGAACATTCTAGTTATTAGTCCTTCGTTTGATGCATGGCGTGTTAGGGACAATCATATCCTCGTTTATTCCTTGTCCACACACTACAGAAAGCTATCTGTGTGTCTATCTCTAGGTCCTTTCAGTTAAGTTTACCGACTCTACTCGTCAGTAGAAATCGTTGGTCAGACTCATTCAAGGAAGAAATTGTCAAGATCGAAGTTTAATGTTTATGGTTCATACATGAATGCATAAATATTCCGGGAGGTCACGACATTTTTGGTCACGATAAGGTAAATGGCTGAATCTGGGTTCACATGTTAGAGACCAACCCTCTGATGCTAAATATGTCGGTCTGCCTGCGCCAAGTGGTTGCGTTATCTAGATTGGCTATATAAAATAGACGCTGGTATGTACCTGCTGATGAATATACTGATTGTCTGGAAACATTAATACCTATTAATTATACAACAATAACCAGTCGGTTTTTTAATTAAATACTTAAATATACCTAAAGTTATATCTGTAACCTAAATCGCCTATAACTAAGAAATGCAATCAAATAATTGTTCAGTTTTTGTATTGATAAGCAAGTATGTACTGATACTTTCATGCTTCGTCATTTACATCCATTTACCTTATCATATATATTGTTTGTCACCATAACTACTTTTTCAATCGCCCTATCTAGGTAACGCAACCACTTGGAACAGACAGACTGACACATTTAGCTTCAGAGGGTTGGTCTTTATCCCGTGAACCCAGTTTCAGCCATTTACGTTATCGTTACCATTTTTGTCGCGACCTCCTAGTCTAAAAGTTTTCTAAACATATTTCTGTCATAAAATCACCCATTCTTGTCAACCCCATGCTATTTGGGGTGTATGTGCTTAAACGTTTCCTTGCTTATACAATCAGTATGTTCAGGTCCATCTTTTCCTTGTGATTCCACATAAATGAATAGCCAGCGACCTTGGTTGCAAAGCACAATTGAACCATGAGTCTTACTAATTGTGGTAATTAATGAATGGCTTATTTGTTTTCCTTTTGTAAGTGTATGCCTTTGTAGAAGAGGTCTATAAAGTAGTTGAGAAATGAATGATTCTTGTAAAAATGTCTAGCTTAAGGTACGCTTTCTACCTTCGCTCAACGCGGAACAGGGAGAAAATGCACATATTCACCCACCGATCTTCTAGACTTCTAGACCCTTATCTGATCGGAAAATAATGGAATGAACCCCCAAAGTACAGCCTAAAGTCCTTTAATCATGGTATGAAGAAGCACCTAGCCGGCCGGTAAGATTTTCGCAGCCCTGTAAGTTCAAAATCCCATGGGCGTCGTCAGGCACCTTATGAGGTCCTAGCGTACGCCAGATGCCGCGCTTAACATTAAAAAAAAACCTGGCTATGATCGGGTATGGCTCTCTCTGCAAGGACTCTTGGTTATTATGAAGCCTCCATGAAAAAAGCCAAAAAAGCCAAAATTTTCTGGGGATAGTGTCCAATGAACCAGCTGTTGTTCTAAGAGTTCACCAACTCGTGCTGCTGCTCATCGCTGTGCTCTCGTTGCTAAAGCTTATCTCCATGTTCATCCCAATCATCTGTGTGCTTGCACTCTCGTGTGATTACAGAACAACTACATCAAGACATCAAAGTACTCGATCATCACCTTCCTGCCGCTGAATCTGCTCGAGCAGTTCCAGCGGCTCGCCAACTTCTACTTCCTGTGCCTGCTCGTGCTGCAACTCATCCCCGTGATCTCGTCGCTCACGCCCATCACCACTGCCATCCCGCTCATCGGTGTGCTCGCACTTACCGCCATCAAGGACGCCTATGATGACTTTGTGAGTAGCCACTTGACTAATCCGAATAATGGTCACCTGTAAGTCTATATCCGAAGATATTTGAAGACACAAACAAAAAACGATTTGTGCTAAGGATGGAAGTGTTCATAATACGAACGTTTTTTTTTAAATATTTTTTACATGATTGCCCAAATTGTTTTTGAAACTGTTCACTGAGCTAGCACTTATGACTTCCTCCGGCAGCTTGTTCCAGTCTTCCACAACACGGTTTGACAGAAAGTGTTTCTTCGGGTTGGAATTGAAGCTATTATGATTGAGTTTCAGAGAATATCCACGTCCATGTCCATTGGCAGTGGCTATTTTGGATCAACAGCGATCCCATAGTTTGCACAGTGATCCGACAGTAAAGCTGAATCTGTGGTCTTGTTGTTTTAGCAACGCCATCAGAACGACTCCCAGGTCAACCACCGGCGTGCGAAGGCGCTCCGCAACGGCAAGCTGGTGGAGGAGAAGTGGGCGTCGGTGCAGGTCGGTGACGTGATTCGGCTCGAGAACGACCAGTTCGTGGCTGCCGATATCCTGCTCATCAGCAGCAGCGAACCCAACGGCCTCTGTTACATCGAGACAGCTGAACTGGACGGGTCAGTGTTAAAAATGTTTTTTGCAATTAGTCTCTTGATTATGAGCAGATGTGTGGCATGTTGTTTTGTCAAGTAGAGCTAGTTCTCTATTGGAAACCTCTCATATTTGGGGGGCGTTGCTTACGCCATCTAGGTCTAGGATGTTACATCTCTTCCAGCATTGTAAGCAATCGGGGACAAATGTTTGACGATTTCATTTCATTTCATTTCATTTCATTTTTATTCATCCTATAGGTACATTACATACACTCAGATACGTCAGATGGTTGCAAGAAGTAACATACAAATTTTTACACTAGATCACTACTACTATACATCTCAGATCATATAAACATGTCTATTATTATAAAGTTTTACTTTCATTATCAGCTGTAAAGAGGCCTTGTCATAAATAGAGAGTCAGATAAAAAAGAATACATTAATTATTAGATTGTCCAATGGAAAGAGATCGACTCATTGGTGGTAGACTAACATTTTAACATCGTCAGCTGTAAATAGGCTTTGTCAATGATTAAAAAAATAGGTTACATTCAAGGAAACAATAGTGGCAGCTGTAAAGAGGCTTTGTCAAATAGTGTAAAATTATTATTATTATTATTAACGTCATAGTATAAGATATAGATATAAAAGATAAAAATGACAGTATACAGGAATTTCTACTACAATAATTTCAGCAATATAATCAGTTAACCACAAACAACTCAATATACACAGTGTTTGAGTAACACAATTCTAATTAAAACATTAAGCAATAATACAAAATTAAAAACCACGAAATCACAATAATTTGAATTAATCTGTAAATGTTTTAAGATTAAGTGCTTCTTGAACTGTGTAAAAACTTTTTTTAATTAAAATAGACTTAATCTTTGATTTAAATTCAAACTCTCCCAGGGTGCGAATATCACCTGGCAATTTATTATAAAACTTGAGGCTGTTACAAACAAAACTCTTTGATATTTTTGCTAGCCTGTGTTTACCTACTTGAATGTTATGTTTATTCCTGGTGTCATGTTTGTGCACTTCGCAGTTCAAGGGCATGTCAGCTAGATGTTTTCTGGCATACATAATACATTCAAGGAAACAATAGTGGCAGCTGTAAAGAGGCTTTGTCAAATAGTGTAAAATTATTATTATTATTATTAACGTCATAGTATAAGATATAGATATAAAAGATAAAAATGACAGTATACAGGAATTTCTACTACAATAATTTCAGCAATATAATCAGTTAACCACAAACAACTCAATATACACAGTGTTTGAGTAACACAATTCTAATTAAAACATTAAGCAATAATACAAAATTAAAAACCACGAAATCACAATAATTTGAATTAATCTGTAAATGTTTTAAGATTAAGTGCTTCTTGAACTGTGTAAAAACTTTTTTTAATTAAAATAGACTTAATCTTTGATTTAAATTCAAACTCTCCCAGGGTGCGAATATCACCTGGCAATTTATTATAAAACTTGAGGCTGTTACAAACAAAACTCTTTGATATTTTTGCTAGCCTGTGTTTACCTACTTGAATGTTATGTTTATTCCTGGTGTCATGTTTGTGCACTTCGCAGTTCAAGGGCATGTCAGCTAGATGTTTTCTGGCATACATAATATTCTGGAATACATAAGTACTTGCTAAGGTCATTACATTGTTTGCTTTAAATACTTCACGGCAAGATTCTCTCCCTGGAATTTGTAGAACAGCTCTAATTGCTCGTTTTTGCAGAACGAATATTCTGTTAGCATCTGCAGCGGTACCCCAGAACAAAAGACCATACGACATCACGCTATCAAAATATGCGTAATATATCATTTTAGCTGTCTTCAATCCACATAATTCTCTTATTTTTTTTATCGCGTAGCAAGCAGAGCTGAGCTTTCCTGCGATTTTATTTATATGTGCTTTCCATTTTAGTTTGTCATCTATTACAATACCTAAAAATGAAATTTCCGTAGCGTTATTTAGCAGAATTTCCTTTAAAGAAGTTCCATTTGAGCAATTCAGTTCACGTACCCGTGGGCCTAGTTCAAAATGCATGACGTTGGTTTTATTAATATTAAGCAACAGATTATTTGCCTCGAACCAAGCACTCAGGGATTTCATAACATCAGAGAGACATTCTTGTTGCATACTGAACGTGTTCTGTCTTAATATAAACGTAATATCATCTGCAAACATAATAGTTTCAACTTCTTTGTGTACGCAACCAGAGAGGTCATTAATATAAATGAGAAATAACAGAGGACCCAGTATAGACCCCTGTGGGACTCCTATTGTGACCATCTCTGTACCTGATCTTTCCCCATTTAAGTCGCAAATTTGACTTCTGTTTTCTAGGTAAGACCTCAAGATATCTAATTCTTTACCTCTTACCCCATAGTGTTCGAGTTTAGCCAGAAGAATGTCATGAGAGACACAGTCAAATGCCTTAGATAGGTCGCAAAATAAGCCATGAGTATAAAGTGATTGATCCAGTGAAGCGAGAATTAATTTAAGCAATTTTGCTATGGCATCATTTGTTGACTTACCTTTTTGAAAGCCAAACTGTCTCTCATTAATGATGTGGTTTTTATTTAAGAACTTTGAAAGGCGAGATTCGATAACTTTCTCAAACACTTTGCTAATCACCGGCAGAAGAGAAACCGGTCTATAGTTAACTACGCTCTCATGACATCCCTTTTTAAAGAGAGGGATAACCCTAGCAATTTTTAATATGTTTGGGAATACCCCTCCATCCAAGCACTCATTTATAATCGTGACTAAAGGGCTAACTAGGCTGGTTGAGATTTTTTTAAGCAATATTGTGGACATCTGCCAGTTATCGCATGATGGTTTTGCTTTGATGTGCTTTAATATTAATTTAATTTCATTATAAGATACTGGTTCAAAGGTAACCGTTTCTGTTTTTCTAGCAGTGTACGAGCAAACATGCTCCAGGGCCATTGATGAGCTTGATTTTAGATGTTGAGTGAGGCGAATCGGTTCAGAGGAGAAGTAATTATTAAAAAGATTTGCTATTTGCGGCTTGTCAGTAATGATTTTGTTGTTAAATGTTTTTATTTTTATTTCTGATTCTTTCATTTCAATGGTTTTTCCAGTTTCTTCTTTTATAATTTGCCATGTCATCTTAATTTTATCTTTGGAATTGGCTATCCTATAACTAAGATATAGCTTCTTTGCCAGCATAGTAACTTTTTTAAATATTTTGCTATAGTTCGATACATATTTTCGCAAATGATCATTTTTACATATTTTTAATAAGTCATACAGTAGGAACATTTTATTTTTTGATATCCGTATGCCCTTAGTTGCCCAGTTACCAAATGTTGTATGATTACTATCTTTCCTTATATATTTAAGTGGCAAGTAAGCATTTGTCAATCTTATTATGGTATTAAAAAAAGTTTTAACATTTAAATTCATTGATTGAAATTCTATTTTAAGGTCTCTTTTGAGAAGTAATATATTGGCGTCTGTTACAACTCTTATCTGTTTCATGTTTCTTTTTTTTTCCCTACGACTACCCAATTTAAAAGCCACTAGTTGACCGTAGTGGTCAGACTTAATGCTTTTTATTATCATGGCTTTTGTTACTTTAATGTCAGTGAATATATTGTCAATGTTCCAAGTGTTCCCTGCGTCCCAAAGGAGGATTCATAAATACAAATACAAATACAGTAAGCTGCACTGCCAGTTGGTTTCGACGCTTTATAAGTCACTTCTGGTATTTAGCTGCGAAGGTTTTTTATTTCTTCTTTCGCTGTCTTGATTGGAAGATAGTAATGGTCCTCGGAAGTATTATAAACAATGGGATTTCCAGCCTCATAGTAGTGCATGTCATGTAAACTGCAAGCTGAGGGTCCCTTATATTTAGCTGGAAGTAGCTTTGAGTGGTTAGGGTTGGTTAATGTAGTAAAGCACTGTTCATAATGATCAAGTATTGTGTTTCGTCAAGATTTCAGCTGATGAGGGTCTTTGTGTCATGCTCTCATTTGGTTTTGCAGAGAGACGAACCTGAAATGTCGCCAGTGCCTGGTGGAGACGGCTGCGATGGGCCAGGACGACGCTCAGCTGGGTCGCTTCGACGGCGAGATTGTCTGCGAGACTCCGAACAACCTCCTCAACAAATTCGACGGTGATACAACTGAGCTAATCATACAGGATTTTTTTTTCTTAGAGCCAATCAATCAAAAGCCTGGGAAAGGTATAAAAAAATATTGGTTGCCATTCTTTATAATGTTGACACATTTTCAATCCCATTTTTAAGGTCCTAGTAAATTGATCGTAAGGTTTAGTGAATTTCTAAGATATTGTATATTATTCAGTTACTAGCTGGTCTACAATGTTTAACTTTCTTGATAATATCTGTGACTGTGTGGTCTTTAATAACTGATAACTTTTGCGGTTATCCTGCAATATACAAAGTTTGTTTTTTTGTCAAACCTTTAATTCAGTGCATGATCATAAATTACTTGCTAATTTGTTTTTGTTATTGTTTGCTATCTGCAATCAAAAGCAGGTTTTTTGAGTGCTTTGAAGAGTAGATTGAGATAGTGGCTCCCTTTGGATGGCTATCTCTTACGAGTGGTCTGTAAGTATAGGCATCTTATGTTCTCCTGTCTAGGTTGCTAATTCCTAGTTATTTTATGTCCTCCTCGTTTTAATCAGGTATATAATCCTAACTATCTTATTTGTTGATTTTATGGCCTTCAACCAGTTAGCATTTATTTAATCCCACATTCCATTCTACTACATATGATTCTTGTTATTTTCTATTTTTTGTATTTCATCCAGATAAGTTAGTCCATAACCTAGCTTCATTATTTATTTGGTTTATGATGGATGCTTGAGTTACTTGATCATTGATTTCCTGTTGTCAGGCACGTTGAGCTGGCAGGGCCAGCACTACTCCCTCGACAACGACAAGATCCTGCTGCGCGGCTGCGTGCTCCGCAACACGTCATGGTGCTACGGGGTGGTCGTGTTCGCCGGCAAGGACACCAAGCTGATGCAGAACTCCGGCAAGACCAAGTTCAAGCGGACCAGCATCGATCGTCTGCTCAACTTTCTCATCATCGGGGTCAGTTTATTGTTGGGTTCTTATTATTTTCTGTCGTCCTGCTCAATCTCCAAGCACACTTGTTCCGTTTGTGCGATTGTCGCTTTTTGTTCTTTCGTGATTAGTGCCTCATACTTACGAATTTATATCTTTTAGATAATTACTACCTCCATTACTTTTCTTGATCCTTGGGTTCACGAACCACCTGAAAACCTTTTAGTATCTTTGAACCTTTTCACCAGCTCTTTACAGGGCGCAGCTTGGGCTAGATAGGATTGGGCTTTATGAAGAGGTGGGGAATTTTATTAAGCTGGCCAACGAAATTACACAACTGGAGAGCTACGTGTTTTTATTTCTTGCACCTAAAAAATACAAGGCGAAACTGTATCCGAGTGTATATATTTATTTTTTTTTTTTATTTATTTATTTATAGGTTCACAAACAGAGTAGTACACAGGATACACTGAGAATCACAAGCGGCATTTTAAAAAATATGCACACTCCACTGGTAGTGAACACAACATGCATAAAAACAAACAAAACATAGAACAAATAGGTTATAAATCTGTTACATAACATTTACATTTAAATTCAGAGGTTTCTGAAAAATTTACATTTCAAACACAAAAAAACTTTTACAAAAATTAAATTAAATTAAAAAGAAAAAGTTAAAGTTAAAAAGAAAAGAATAAAGTGAAATACTATTTTAGCGAGTTAATTTTCTTTAGAGATATTAACGGTCCTGCGAATATTATACACGAGTGTATCCAAAATCACAGTCTATCAGGAGCAATATTCCTACTGTTTCCCTAGCGTGTGGTGTGCGTGGAGATTCTGCATCGACATGTTTCGCACAGTATACTCTGGGCTGCTTCAGGAGTGTGAGTAAACCTTAAGCCCGTCTGTCTAACGTCGACCACTTTCACCGCAAGGCGAATCATTTCGACCATTCTGCTAAATGCTGTTATGTGCACCAGCACTGTACACAAATCCAATAGTACCTATACCTCTCAATGCAACTGATATCCCAAAAAGAGAAATGCAACAATACGGAGTAACAGATCCCTCTGTCCATTGCAGATCGTGTTCTTCCTGCTGTCGATGTGCGTGTTCTGCATGATCGCGTGCGGCGTGTGGGAGTGGCTCATCGGGCAGTACTTCCGCGAGTACCTGCCGTGGGACACGCTCGTGCCCGGCGAGCCCGCCTCCGGCGCCGTCGTCATCGCCTTCCTCGTCTTCTTCTCGTACGCCATCGTCATGAACACTGTCGTGCCTATCTCCCTGTACGTCTCCGTCGAGGTGGGTTGTCACTTGAATGGAATTAGCTTAACGTTAATGCTTGTGCTATTCCGTGTTCATCGCAGTTTCAATATCGAGGGTAGGCACCTCTTTTCCACTTGAAATGAGCATTTTCATTGATTGCTAGATTTGCCCTAGTCAAGCCTAAAAAATAAGCTGCATAACATCAGGGACCATCACGTTCCGTGAAACATGGTCAATTGGCGAAGCGAAGTCGAGTTTTGGCAACAACTGTGTACCCTGAGGTCGTTTGTCCACTGAGATCGTCACCGAGTATGAGTTGGCAGCCACAAAGTAGCTATGCTTACATTTACTTGACCGTCTGAACTTGACCATCTTACTTGAACTCTGCACGCCTACATCTTCACCACCTTCATCCCGGACGCTAAAGTTTCGAGTAGTTTGACCCAAAATTGTGACAGGCCGATGTGCTGACAATACGACACATTTGATCTTGTCCATGCACTGCGGTCAACAATAACCGGACGCCATTCGCCCGGTTATTATTTGATATATCATATCATTATCACAAGATAACATAATTGTGATAAAAATAGCCAAGAAATTTATTTATTTATTTATTTATTTATTTATTTATTTATTTGATGAACGAGCAGCCTAAGCTGATGTGTTCATGTCTGGGCTCACTGGTGCTTTGTTATTACGGTTACTTTAGTTTAGTGTTTTTAGGTGTTTGTCAAGCCTGTTTTTAAAAGAATTGGTGGTGGGTGCTTCAACGACATCTTCTGGCAACTTGTTCCACATTTCAACTGCTCTATTCGACAGGAAGTGTTGTCTCGGGTTTGTTGAGCTGACAGTGGCATTGAGCTTTAGGCTATGACCACGGAGATGACTATTTGTGTTTCTAGTGAAGAGGTTCTGCAGTTCTGGACAGTCGTAATAGTCATTGAGAATCTTGTATGTTTCTATGAGGTCGCCCCTTTCTCTTCGTTGTTCCAAGGTTGTCAGCTTGAGCACTTTTAGTCTTTCCTCGTATGGTTTCTTTTTCAGTACTTTTGGTATCTTGGTCGCTCTTCTCTGAACTCGTTCTAGGAGAGTAATATCTTTGACGAAGTAGGGATTCCATATTTGGAATCCATATTCCAGGAGTGGTCTAATGTGAGATTTGTATATTTTGATTAATGTCTCTATGGTCAGGTTCTGAAATGATTTCCGTATGACGTAGAGTAGGGCATTTGATCGTTTAACTATAGTCTCTATATGATTTGCCCATTTTAGGTCTTCTGAGATAGTTATTCCAAGATCCTTCTGAGCCTGTGTAGGGACTATTATGTCTGTTCCGATTTTGTACTGGAGTTTTGGGTTGTTCTTCCCTATATGCAGCACTGTGCATTTCGAAGGATTGGTTCGTATAAGCCAGTGACGGGTCCATTCCAATATTCTGTCCAGGTCGTCTCTGAGTGTCCCACTGCTCACAATGGGGTTGGCGATGAGTTTGGCGTCGTCGGCGAATAGGCTTGACATGGCTTGGGTAATAGCACAGATATCGGAGATGTAGAGAAAGAAAAGAGTCGGTACCAGAACTGATCCTTGGGGAACGCCGCTTAAAACGTCTTTCACTCCCGAAAGGCAATCACCCACTCTCACTTGGTATGTTCTGCCGACCAAGTAGTTCTCTATCCATGTTAGAAGCCTTCCTCGTATTCCAAGATGTTCTAATTTAACCAGTAGTCGTCTATGAGGAACTTTGTCAAATGCTCGTTCAAAATCTAGGTAAATCACATCGACTGGGTTTTTACAATCATACTCTTGGGTCCAGTGGTCTAGACACACAAGTAGATTCGTGATCGTAGAGCGCCTGGGGACAAATCCATGCTGGTGAGTAGATATTATGTGCTCAGAACCGAGAAAATTTTGCAAGCTATTCACTATTAGTCTTTCCATGCACTTGCAAGTAATACTTGTCAAGCTTATTGGTCTATAGTTTGATGGAATCATTTTGTCGCCTTTTTTATATATTGGGGTCACCACAGAGTGCTTCCAGTCCAATGGAACTGTTCCGGACTCAAAGGAGGAAATCATTATGTCTTGTAAGGCAGGTAGTATTACGCTAGAGCAGCATTAATCCAAAATACCACTTCCACCTTCGAACGTACAAATGCAGAAGAAGTGGCTGCCGGTTCAACCTAGCCACCTCTTAGTTTGTTTTATTTCTATGAAAATGCAGCTGCCACGCACGACAGCTAAAACAAATTGAACCACCGACATCAGTAGCGGTGGACACACGATTGCCGTCAAGTCATAGTGAACTCGGCCCGAAATAACCTCATTCTCGGTGACAGCTTGGTGACGGCCGCGGTAGACAAACAGCTTGAGACTGAAATTCGGTATAAGATAACCATGATGGGTGTTATGTTATTTTGTAAGAAAACAAAGAAATTCATCACTTTGTATTATTTCAGGTTATTCGGTTTGCGCAAAGCTTCCTCATCAATTGGGATGAAAAGATGTACTACGAAAAGTCTGGGACCGCCGCTAAGGCGCGAACAACCACTCTTAACGAGGAATTAGGTGAGTTCTATTTGCTGAGATATTGGAAAACCGTTTATTGAAAACAAATGTGTGCCAGGGACTGATGTATTTTCGCTTTGCAGGTCAAATTCAGTACATATTCTCGGATAAGACGGGCACGCTGACCCAGAATATTATGACCTTCAACAAGTGCTCCATCGCTGGACACTGCTATGGCGATGTCATCGACGAGAGCACTGGCGAGGTTGTCGAGATCACTGAGGTACCTTTCACACACCCTCGTCTCTGATACACATACACACTTATAACACACTGCTACGGCGATGTCAACGACTAGAGCATTGGCAAAGTTGTCGAGATCACTGAGGTACCTTTCACACACCCTCGTCTCTGATACACATACACACTTATAACACACTGCTACGGCGATGTCAATGACTAGAGCATTGGCAAAGTTGTCGAGATCACTGAGGTACCTTTCACACACCCTCGTCTCTGATACACATACACACTTATAACACACTGCTACGGCGATGTCGAAAACTAGAGCACTGGCAAAGTTGTCGAGATCACAGAGGTATCTTTCACACCAATTGGTACCTGATACACATAAACACCCATAACACACTACTAAGGCGAAGTCATCGACTAGAGCCCTGGCGAAATTGTTGAGATCACAGAGGTATCATTCACACACCCCTCGTCTCTCATACACATACACACTCATGTTGAGATTGTAGTGGTCACAAAAGCTAAGGTTGGCCCTGCAAACAGCTTTCTAGTGACATAAATTAAGCCAAATAAAAATACATTTACTTGTTTATGCTATATCTTTATTCGTGCCTGCAGGATTATCAACTGCTGACCTAGGCCTAGCACTTTTACACATCAACGCTTATCATAATTCTCACAAACACAATCACATTCACACACCACACATCACATCCTCACTGATATAGCAACAACTTTAAACATCTATTTTGAACAATCCTACTTTTTTGTAATGGTATGCATGGGTTCGAGATACCCTATTTGTTGTTTTCAACTCTAATAAATAAATTCCTTGTACGTACTAAACCGAACTATTCAACGTTATCAAATTGTAATGGTATTTTTTTTTGTATTTTTTTTCTTCTATTGCGAATTTAATATTCTATGTCTATGGACTTCTTGTCTGAAATAAATAATAATAAAAATTATTATTATTATTAAGGTAATCTCAAATTCATAAGCTGCCAATACTAACATGTTACTTTTGTGAAAATTTTCTAGATATTCTTTAAACTTCACTTTTACGCACATACATCTCGAGAAACAATGCACAACTGAAAACATTGTAGTTTTTTTATTCAACGCATGGTTTGAAGAATATTTGCACTGTAGAAAACTCTGTATCACACAAGTTATTACCAGAAGATCACACACATTGTTGTTTGTCTTGCTTTGGGGTCACGTTATGCATTGTTCTGTTCTGTGTCCGAGGAATGTTTTGGATTACTGTGTGTGCATGAAAAATAGATTGGTATACGTTTTTAAGGAGTTTCGAATTGAATGCATTCGATTACATTGCCGCAGTGCATAGTTCCTATTTTTCTTGCGCACGCTTGTTGGTACGCTCGCACCTCCTCGTACTCCGCTGTCACCCGCCGCTCACATTTGCATTAGTTCAAAATGTCCTGAATAGTTATTACTTAGATGTAGTACGTCAAAACACCTCTTCGGATATGAACTTGCAAATTTTAGTCATTCATCAAGCCTGAAGGATCCCAAAGGAGACGGCGACGCGCGGCGACGTACTCTGGCCACTTTTGTTGGGACTGGGTTTGAGTGTTCTTGCTGTTACACCCCGGATACTGTAACAATAAAAGGTTCTCAACAGATTGCAGTTAATTTGGCGATTGGAAAGCACAATTTCATGACAAATGTAATGAACGTAGTTTGTTTAATTTATATGAAGAAAGGTCCTTTGCCTCCCCTTTGGTATACAGAACAAAGGGCGCACGCGCTTTTTTCTGCCCAAGCTTGTGTTGGGCAAATGAGTGTGAAAAGTGTCGATTTTCGCGAGCAAAGCTATTGTGCTTTCCGACTAATGTTGGGGCAGCATCACCAGGGCAGTGCCAGCCCAGTGATCCAGCACCCCCCGGCATCGAGCGCCGAGTGCGTAAGCCCAATATTCCTTCTAGCCAGATATGTAGGGCTCCTCGGCGCGGTAATCGACGAGCGACGTCCTAGCAGGGTAAGTTGCCATGATAAAAAGGGAGGAGATATGGCATCGAGCGCTCCTACTATGGGACCCGCTGTCTCCAATTTTCAAAAACTACCATTCCAACTTCAACGTGTATGCCACATGCAAACATAGTCGCAGACGTATTTGAGGGTTTGTGCGGGTGGGAACTGACTTAATGAACGTTATTTTGGAGCATATGACGCTCTGCCGGATTCCCAAACAATTCGTCGCACCCAGGACAAACAGGCGTATCTATTTTTATTAAATTTGCAGTAGAGTTGAAAAGGTGATAGTTTCTCTGTTTTCTTTCATATTTTACTGAATATACTGCAAATGATGCTGAAAAAAAATAACCTGGTAAGAAGATTTGCTAAGAGTTTAAACATAAATAATAGAGCAAATAAATTAATATATGTATTCTATGTGCTTAAAAACAAAAGTGCAAGTGCATAAAAAGAAGTGCACGCATCAGCATGATGCTGCTAGTGCATTACAATACAATAATAATAATAATAATATTTTAATTTCATTTCATTTTATTTCATTTTATTAGGTCTTTTTGGTATACAATCACACACTTAGACACATCAAAAAAGGTACATAATAAAATCACCATAAGAATAGTATAAAATCGATAGAATTCAAAATTGTTAATTAAATTATCAAAATAAAACCATTTTAGGATCTAGATTAAAATCATAATAAAAACAATACAAGTTAACTGAATTCATTGGAGTAAAATATCAAAATATATAAAATTCCGGGTATATCCAAATATATAAAATATCTATAAAAGCTATAATTTATTTATTTATTTATTTATTTAGAAATATTACGTAATGAAATTGTACAGCATTTCAGTGGGTTCTGAAAACAATGGTATAACACTTGTGGTTGCGCTGTAAGCTTTTATGTCCATTTATAGTTCCTAGACAAGGCTTCTGCCCGTTTTCCAGGAAGTCTATTTGTGTTCAGTAACAGTGGTTGATATAATAATAAAAGTATGCCTAGACTTAGCATTTCCTTAATTATTTAAGTAAAAAATAATAGTTTGTATATGTATATAAAAATGTGTTGTAGGCTGTATATAAATAGCAATGGAAAGAAACAGCTTTGGATGCATATATGTAGTTAAGTAGATGTACCTATTGGATTATTTAGAAATTGGCAAAACATTGAGAGATACGCCTGTATGTCGCGAGTGCGACGATTTATTTAGTCATTTTGACCACATAGCGGAGACGCGACATTGAGCGCATGCCACATTTCCTTCCCTTATCTTCGGTGGTAAGCGCCGTCCACCCTTTGACATAGGTCCCATGTCGAGTAAAATGAGCGTAGTGTGAGCGTGCGGCGCTGTGTGCGGGGTGGGGTGGGGTGTAGGGCGGCGGGGGGGTCGGGGTAGCGCGGCGAGTGTAGCGTGTGGTCGGCAGCGCGCGGAGGCGGAGCGGCGCTCGGTGCACGCGTCGCGCGCGCGCCTGCTGGACGGCGAGGCGGAGGCGGGCCGCAGCACGCCGGGCCCGCGCGCCGCCAGCCGCGCCGCCGCGCCGGTACGCACCCTCCCGTCCCCCCCTCCCCTCCCCTCCCCGCTCCCCGCGACCCGCGCGCCCCTACATCCGAGCTTGCCCGCCCGTGAGCCAAGGCGTGGACAAAAGACCATAGGGATAGACCGCTTACGTCGTATAATGTACAAAACTCCCCGAAAACTGCTTATTTGCGCTGGTACTATGACATTTCCCGACAAATTTTGCCTAGAATGGTGTGCTGAAAAAGTTACATTTATTAACTGCAAATTAAGTAGGTAATGTGATTGTAAATAAAAAATATCATTGATATTCACAGGTTTGTATTTAATATATCTGAATAGTGAATTGCAACGCCATCTAAGGTGGTGTTCTGGCATTCACATAAAAAACCAGCAAAGTTAAATAACTGGATTCGCCCGCCGATGCATTTTCCCAACATTTAAGATTAAAAGAATAAAAGTGTCATAAAAACCTGACATCTTTCCTTTCCCTTTCCTTATTATAAAGAAAATTTATGGTTGGTATGATTTAATTATGTTTATGAATATTTTGCACGTTTTGATCGTCAGCTTTTTGTGCATGAATGTGTTGAGGGCTGCTCTGTTAATTTGCCGCCTGTTTTGTTAAATGTCACATGCACAAACATGATACAATCATGATTCACACCATAATACATCTTCATGACATACGAAGCAAGGAAAAATCTAGAACCCATTGACAATGTGCAATGCTTACCAAATTATGCATAAAATCGATTTACTTATTCTTTTATGTAAGATGCGACCAATGGATAGAGCTTTATATAGCAGTGATGCAAAGAACATGTAAATGTGACCATTGAGGTTATGTTGAGTAATTTATTTGAAATCTCCTTTTCCAATTATCACAATCTATTCCTAAATTCAAGAAAAACGCTGGGCAGGTGCTTGTGTGAAAAACTATCTGAATTGCCATCTATAGCTTTGATGTCTTTGAATCCAATATTTTCTCATGTAATATGGTGTGGCCGCGTCCATTGAAAAAGTTGGATAGCGTCAACGTATCACCGAAAATGTAAGAAATCACTTTTACAAATGTATTCATTCCGTTTCAACTATCAGCGCATAACCAAAAGAAAAATAAATATTTTTAAAAGAAACATCTATTAAATGTGTACTGCACAAGACAATGTGCCAATAGTTTAAAAGTAAAATGTTGACTAGTGAATTTATGCATCTTGATGCATTACATTGTCACGATAATGGCCCTTGTATGTGGGAGGGCTTGCAAGCGGGACCTGTACATCTGAGACGTTTGACGTTTACCGATTACTAGGAAAATTGCACTACCTGAATGTGTAAGTGCCTTCTAGAAAAGACTGTCTTCTGCAATATTTTCTAGTCCAGCATAGTAGTAGGTACCGACAAGGAAAATTGTGCAGGTAGAATTACGAAATACTTTTTGTCCCGTTTAAAATAAAGGACCTGAATTTAAAACAAAAAAAAAATACAGAGTTCCGAGCCGGTGGACTTCTCGTTCAACCCGGAGTACGAGCCGGAGTTCAAGTGGTACGACGGCACGCTGCTGGAGCGCGTGCGCCGCGGCGACACCGACGCGCACAACCTGTTCCGGTTGCTCGCGCTCTGTCACACCGTCATGCCGGAGCAGAAGAACGGCCGGCTTGAGTATCAGGTACAGTCCGCGACACGATAGACAAAGGATAAATAGGGATATAATGATAAGGTCATTCAACGTACAAAACTCGCTAAATACTTCTTATTTTCTATGGTACTATGACATTTCTAACCACCGTTCATCTCCCGTCACTTGTCAGAACTAGTAACACCGTTATTAAATTAAGCATAATTCCAGATTTTGCCTAGGCAGGCACAGTGAAAAGATTATTTGTTTATTTATTTTATATTAGACAGGCAGCCTAGGCTGATGTGTCTAAATCATGTTCAAGTATGGTTTATCTCTTTTTATGTTTATAAATTTTTTTTTGTTCTAATGGTAGTTCACTTAGTCACTTCCTTGTAATCTATGAAAGTCAGTCTAACTATAAATTAACTAATGTAAAAAAAAAATATCATAATATTCATTGGTTTGTATTTAATATATTCTCAAATGTGAGTGGGTATCCTTCGAAATCCTTCGATTCTATGTAAATTATGTATTGTCTTTTTTTTCATAATAGGTTGCTGCAAATAGGTTTTCTGCACTGTATAGCCAGAACGTGTGTTTGGCCACTTTAATTGTGATAGCATAACACGTATGCTAGTGGGAAAAGAATTATTACTTAATGCGACGGACATTCTGATGATAAAAAATTCCGACGTTAATATTACATACTACCAATTACATATTGTCTGCTGCTGTGATATTGACTTGCTAAATACCGTTTGTATTTGCAGGCTCAGTCGCCCGACGAATCGGCGCTGGTGTCGGCCGCGCGCAACTTTGGCTTCGTGTTCAAAGAACGCTCGCCAAATAGTATTACTATAGAAGTTATGGGGAAGATGGAGGTCAGTTTTGCAACTACGAAATGTACAATTTTGCCTCCCACCTCCCTCTTCAGTTTATATTTATTTTCTTCATTTATTCTATGACTAGTCGTTTTAGAGTCAATAGGCTCGCCACTAATAATGTTAGTCAACTGCTCGGTATAGGTCGATTGTTTGAAGTTGAGGTGATCACGGTACGCACACGAATGCATTTCTCATATACGCCATGATTCTTTTAAATAAAATGGGTACCTTTAACCACATTTGATACCCACATGTCGCCATCGCCGTACTGGAACACGCTTGGTAAAAACCCACACAACATTTTTGTAATCAATGATTAAGACAGTGGTCTCTGGTCCGCGGAACTGTCGCTAAATGAGACAACTATATTCCGCTTTGTAGCGATTTTATTGATTAGATTTTGCCATTCAATCAACGAGTTTCCGAAACCGTGAAGATTTGATTTTTAAGACCCTTGCAGTTACTGTAAAGTTTTTCTTACTGAATGAAACATCTCTTTGTTTTTTTAGTTAAATACGGTATTTATCAGAATGATGCATGCAAAACTAATTGTTTTCTTTTTCCTTTCCAGGTGTATGAGTTGTTGTGTATATTAGATTTTAATAATGTTAGAAAAAGAATGTCGGTGATATTGAGGAAGGACGGTGAAATTAGGTTATATACAAAAGGTGCTGATAATGTTATATACGACCGGTTAAAACCAGGTCAAAACGAAGTCAAGTCCAAAACACAGGAGCATTTAAATGTGAGTATTATTATATATTTTTTTCCGACAGAACTTTGAGTTTATTTATTTGCACAAGAAACTTTTTTTATCTGACCGAACATGGATGGCTAATGGCACCTACTGTCATGGTATAGGAACTAGTTGCCATGCCAAGACCTTCCTTTTATTGAACGGTTACATTGAACTGGACTGGACTGGACACAGACTATTTTATTTTCATACAAAATTATTTTCTGTATTTTATGGCCTTGTTTTGATCAATAATTTTTTTTTATTTTAATTTTAATTTTAATTCCCTCTTCGACCATCTTTTCATCCAATCCGATGGTACCCTATCACCTAGTAGGGGAAGGGGACATATAGTTTTTAACGGATTGCGAACAATGAAACAGCTCCCATTCGTAAAATGCTTTTATCCAACTCAGAAATAGAAAGAAAGTGGTGTGAGATCGGGGCAGAGATAGAACCCATGACCTGTGGCATAGAAAGCAAGCTCTTAGTTAGGTTTTTAAAATTGTATATTCAGGCAAGTAGGCAAGAGCCTAATTTTTACATGGGTTCCGAACCGTCGAGTGACATTACATACCATGAGATTCGAAGCCGACTGGGATTAGAAGAATTGATCATTGGTTGTAGAAATTCGCGGGTGAGGGTCTCCGCACACTGGCGCTGGCGTGGCGGCCGCTCGAAGAGAGGTACTTCACGGCGTGGAAGCGGCGGCACCAGGAGGCGGCCCTGGCCATTCACGAGCGCGACGAGCAGCTCGACGCCATCTACGAGGAGATAGAGACCGAGCTGCTGCTGTTGGGTAAGCGAGAGGACATTGGCTGCAGTAGTTCGCGGCTGAGGGTCTCCGCACGTTGGCGCTGGCGTGGCGGCCGCTCGAGGAGAGGTACGTCACGGCTCGGAAGCGGCGGCACCAGGAGGCGGCCCTGGCCATTCACGAGCGCGACGAGCAGCTCGACGCCATCTACGAGGAGATAGAGACCGAGCTGCTGCTGTTGGGTAAGCGAGAGGACATTGGCTGCAGTAGTTCGCGGCTGAGGGTCTCCGCACGTTGGCGCTGGCGTGGCGGCCGCTCGAGGAGAGGTACGTCACGGCTCGGAAGCGGCGGCACCAGGAGGCGGCCCTGGCCATTCACGAGCGCGACGAGCAGCTCGACGCCATCTACGAGGAGATAGAGACCGAGCTGCTGCTGTTGGGTAAGCGAGAGGACATTGGCTGCAGTAGTTCGCGGGTGAGGGTCTTCGCACGCTGGCGCTGGCGTGGCGGCCGCTCGAGAAGAGGTACGTCACGGCTCGGAAGCGGCGGCACCAGGAGGCGGCCCTGGCCATTCACGAGCGCGACGAGCAGCTCGACGCCATCTACGAGGAGATAGAGACCGAGCTGCTGTTGTTGGGTAAGCGAGAGGACATTGGCTGCAGTAGTTCGCGGCTGAGGGTCTCCGCACGTTGGCGCTGGCGTGGCGGCCGCTCGAGGAGAGGTACGTCACGGCTCGGAAGCGGCGGCACCAGGAGGCGGCCCTGGCCATTCACGAGCGCGACGAGCAGCTCGACGCCATCTACGAGGAGATAGAGACCGAGCTGCTGCTGTTGGGTAAGCGAGAGGACATTGGCTGCAGTAGTTCGCGGCTGAGGGTCTCCGCACGTTGGCGCTGGCGTGGCGGCCGCTCGAGGAGAGGTACGTCACGGCTCGGAAGCGGCGGCACCAGGAGGCGGCCCTGGCCATTCACGAGCGCGACGAGCAGCTCGACGCCATCTACGAGGAGATAGAGACCGAGCTGCTGCTGTTGGGTAAGCGAGAGGACATTGGCTGCAGTAGTTCGCGGCTGAGGGTCTCCGCACGTTGGCGCTGGCGTGGCGGCCGCTCGAGGAGAGGTACGTCACGGCTCGGAAGCGGCGGCACCAGGAGGCGGCCCTGGCCATTCACGAGCGCGACGAGCAGCTCGACGCCATCTACGAGGAGATAGAGACCGAGCTGCTGCTGTTGGGTAAGCGAGAGGACATTGGCTGCAGTAGTTCGCGGGTGAGGGTCTTCGCACGCTGGCGCTGGCGTGGCGGCCGCTCGAGAAGAGGTACGTCACGGCTCGGAAGCGGCGGCACCAGGAGGCGGCCCTGGCCATTCACGAGCGCGACGAGCAGCTCGACGCCATCTACGAGGAGATAGAGACCGAGCTGCTGCTGTTGGGTAAGCGAGAGGACATTGGCTGCAGTAGTTCGCGGCTGAGGGTCTCCGCACGTTGGCGCTGGCGTGGCGGCCGCTCGAGGAGAGGTACGTCACGGCTCGGAAGCGGCGGCACCAGGAGGCGGCCCTGGCCATTCACGAGCGCGACGAGCAGCTCGACGCCATCTACGAGGAGATAGAGACCGAGCTGCTGCTGTTGGGTAAGCGAGAGGACATTGGATGCAGTAGTTCGCGGGTGAGGGTCTTCGCACGCTGTCGCTGGCGTGGCGGCCGCTCGAGGAGAGGTACGTCACGGCTCGGAAGCGGCGGCACCAGGAGGCGGCCCTGGCCATTCACGAGCGCGACGAGCAGCTCGACGCCATCTACGAGGAGATAGAGACCGAGCTGCTGCTGTTGGGTAAGCGAGAGGACATTGGATGCAGTAGTTCGCGGGTGAGGGACTTCGCACGCTGTCGCTGGCGTGGCGGCCGCTCGAGGAGAGGTACGTCACGGCTCGGAAGCGGCGGCACCGGGGGGCGGCCCTGGCCATTCACGAGCGCGACGAGCAGCTCGACGCCATCTACGAGGAGATCAGTAGCATCTACCCAGCTGCTACTGTTGGGTAAGTGAGAGGACCTTAAAACTTAAAACTTATTAGAGCTCCTTAAAACTTCTGACTTGTGAACATACGGCATTGGAGAAATAATTACCTGCCCAAGAGAAACAATCGTTAGATATGATAATAATAACTCACTAAAATAATGATATGATTGCAGGTGTAACTGCGATAGAAGACAAACTACAAGATGGAGTTCCACAAGCAATCGCCAACTTGAGCATGGCAGGAATCAAGATATGGGTCCTTACTGGAGACAAACAAGGTTAGTTTATTGGCATGTTTTCATTTTAATGTATCTGTATAAGTACTAGCAATGAGTCCTTTGCACTTTTCGCGACCCGGACTGTAAACGAATGAACTGCAACAAGTTCCGGGGGCTACCATAGTAAATTATCTCACCATGTGAATAGGCAAGAGAGTGATTAGATCTGACGTTTTGTTGCATTTCGAACCATGGTAACTGGAATATTTCAGTTCACTTGTTCGAATAACACGTCATATGATGGTTATCAGTGAACGTCAGCTTAATCCCTGCAAGTTGATGTACCACTGTAACTCCCCTGTTTGGTCAGTTATTATTTTTAAATGTCTTTCTGCAAAGGATAGGCAAGGGTTTTGCCAAACAGTAGCATTCCTAGCCTGCACGGTGGGTATTGTAATAAAGCCACCGATTCCGTTTATTAGCCCTATGTCATAAAAATACTCCTGTAATTACATCCTGCTTATTTTAATCGGGAAAAATGGATAAAACAGGAATCATTGTATTTACTTACAGAGACGGCAATCAACATTGGCTACTCATGCCAGCTGCTAACGGACGATTTGGCGGAGGTGTTCATCATCGACGGATCCACGCACGAGGAGGTCGAGAAGCAACTGGACAAGTGCATAGACTCCATCCGAGTCGTCAACACCTTCTTGCCGCACGGTACATAGTCTACTAGTTCACTAAACATCGGCTACTCATAGTTAATTAGTTGGGCAAATTTTTTCCGCGCTAAAAGTACTTCATTGTGCACAATAGGGGTGACTATGTGAGCCATCCCAGATCGGCCCAGAAATCCGACAGGTTTTTTATATTCCCGTAGGCTTCTGGGTGGGAGCCTGGTGCTGCCAGGGTCTGTGTCCATTGAGCGGCTACATTCCTGCACTCCAACAGTACATGGGCGGTTATCTCTGTTGTCTCCATACAGCCACGGCATAGAGGACTAATCCCCAATTTATGGAGGTGCTTATTGAGTGGGCAATCTCCTATCATTGTTCCCACTATTATATGTCAGTCCATTTCAGATGTAATAGTTTATGCGATGATGTTTATAAGATGCTTACTAAGGGGAGCCCGTTTGCAGTTGTATCAGGTGTTTCCATTCCGTATTGTTCTTTCCTTCAGCCATTCTCTGATTTGGCCAGCCCTGAGTTTACTTTTCTGTGTTTTAGTGCATTTAGAAGAGACACAGTGTCTGAGACGATTTTAATCTGGTAGTCACCATATCTGCTACTCATGTCGGCGTGCTGAGGTGCTCATCATTGACAATTCCACTAGATAGAAGATCTCGACCATAACTTCCACTCTAAAATCATGCCGTTATTCTAAGCTCAGAGTCTAGCATTGCAGGGTGCACCTGCAACCTGGTTATGGGCTCACCCCTCAGATACTGATGGGTCTAGTCTCCCTAAATCCTTTATCTTCGTGACGACTAGGCATATAGAAGAACTGTCTAACTCGCTATGCAATACAATACATTTCAGGTACGGCACGGAACGAAGATTCGCCATACGACTCGGAGACGGCCAACGGCGGCACGGTCCTCTCACCGTCGCCGCGCCGAACCGCCAACGTCACACTGAACGCGCCGGCCGTGTCGGTCGTCACATTTAGGTGGGAGGCAAATAACACAATACCACACCGCAGGTAGAGAGACAAAGAGCTACACACTATTTTTTGTTCTTCTTGTGTGCTGTCTGACCCGCTGACTCCCGCTGTTGGCTGAGGGATGTGCTGGCTTGATCGTTTACTGCTCTCCAAAAAGTGATAGCAATTAATTGGACTTGAAATTTCAATAAAACTTAATCAAAAATTCAATCCTAAATTTAAATTTATCTTTTTATGTTTATTGCCATTAAAAAACACATGCACATTAAAATTTTACCTAGAAGTTTTGAATTTGTATTCATATATGGCTTCGTTATGATTAAAAGGGCAACAATTCAAATAATTCCATTTCATTCTCTGCTCTTAGTAAGGCAGAGTATGTCTTTGAATATGACTGTGAAACTATTCTTTGCACTGAATTGGCATCCTTAGGATCTATTTTAAATTGTTACATCTTTGAAAGTGGTTCTGACCAGCGCATCATTTGCCAAAATTGAGTCACTTTAAATCTCTAAAGATGTAAGTTTATCCATCTTGACTCCAGTGTGCTTATTACAAGTTAAGGTGGCCCAACCCGGCGGGCCTAACTCATTCGCGGGCACGGTACAAAACCGTGCTGTTGCGCTCTGGGACCTTCTCTGTTTCAAAGAATAAGACAGGCTCCGTGACGAGGAAGATGCAACATGTCCACAAAAAAGACAATGTGCATAGTGTATGATTTGGTAAGATTTACGAAAATTTTAATTTCAAAACGACTAATAGCTAAAAGTAAACCACGACCGATGTAGTAAAAAATCTAACAAAAACCAAATAGATTATAAATATTGATTAAATAAGCTAAGTCTGATTACTAATGTTTTTAAGATGTTCTTACTTCATCATTGCGTAATCCACCTCCAAAGTTATTGTATAAAACGCGCGAAAAATTCGAACTTTCGGACCTTATAACTTAGAAACCAAACACAATTTTACAATGCCAATGGTCATCAGACATCTAGTTCGATCAAATAAAGCTATTTTGAGCAAAATTTTGGATCTCTGACAAGAAATATGGGCGTCATCTTCTTTCCCCTTTTGTATGGGGAGATGAGCGGGATAGGCAACCTTAAGTATCGCCTGTCAGTATTTCGCTTCGATCGTCAATTTTGCTAACTTATACCATCAAATAAAGCATTTGAGGTATACACTAAGTCGCCCTAAATCATATTTGTTTAGAAAAATATTTTATATATAAAAACATAATATATATTTATATTATTTCATGTTTCTACACAAACATGAAATCCATGGATGGTTTACTTTATACCTTAAATGTTTTCTTCAATGCGGTCATATAGCAAAACTGACAATTGAAGCGATTTAGCGATAGCCGGTAGGTAACATGTAATAAGTCTACACATGACAAACACATATCCTACACTTATTTTTACTATAATAAAAAAAAACCTGTTCTTTTTTGCTGTGCGGTAAGCGGATGAGAAGCTACTCCCGAAATTACTTCTTCATCTGACCTCAACTGTCTGCTTCTATGCATCACCTTTCTTTTCCTGCTAACACTTAACTAGCGATTGCAGAGTGATTGTAAATGTACTGGCTAGTTTTACTGACATATGTAATTTTTTTTTCATTCTATTAAAATACTATAAATATGCATCTATTGTTCCACGCACCGATTTTCAAAGCAAAATCAACAGAAATGTAACTGATATTATTTTTGGTGTGCAGATTGATTTTGTTTATTAACAAATAAAATGCATAAATTTGACATGGCTACGGATAATTTATTGAATTTATATTTTTTGTAGACTACAAACAATAGTTCTACACATGATTAATAATGTTTATTAGTATTTGGACTGCAATCCATGCTTCACTCCTGCAAACTAGTGTTATATGCTCTCTCTCTCTCTAACCTACGAAATATTAATATTTAACCTTAAATTTCAGATTAACAATTAATACATCACATAGACTTTAGTCATCTGCACATATTTTTCAATCCTTGTGTAGATTTAGTATTATTTATAGTATAATTATATATATATTCGAAACTGAACATTATTTTGTGAAAGTACACTGAGATTGTATTGCTAATTTTGGTTCTTAATCACAAACTTTGTTCGTACGAAATATAATGTATTTATATCAGCTTGTTGCAATCGTACAGGCCATGCTTCTATGTGTCAGTGTGTATTTCGACCCTGTGTTCAAATAATATTGTTGATACCGCAGCCGTATAAAGTCGTCTGTCTCGTGTCTTCTACCGATACCGCGTATGTTCGTGTAATGTGTATGAAAAGATAGTGACATTTTTTAAATATATGATTCATGTTTTTATTATACGGTATGATTAACGTATTTATTGACAAACAAATTTACAAACAACAAAAAGGAATCGGTGTTGCTCGATAAACATTCGGCACGATGCTAACTGGGATAGCACGAATGTGCACGGTATCTGTAAACAAACGTTTCGGGACTATGACATATTGTTTACATAGTCTTTAACTTTCACAACTATTAAATAGAAAAGATTAAACTTTGAACTTAAGATTGAATATGGATCCGATATAAGTCGGTAATCAGCCCCGGTATCGAAGTGAGATAATGATGAGGGAGTGGGAAATGGGAAGTGGGTGAAATGTTAGCAGTTAATGCAATCTGACAACACCCACATCTCCTGTCCTTACGTATTTCCCTGTGGGGGAGGGTGACGTGACGCGTGCTCTCCGATTTGCAGCAACGAGTATAAGCTGGGCGGTGCTGGGTCGGCGGGCGGTAGCGGCGCGGCGGCGGGAGGGGGGGACGACGCGCGCGACGACGACGCCAACGGGTTCGCGATCGTCGTCAACGGACACTCACTCGTGCACTGCCTGCACCCACAGCTCGAGGACCGGTCAGTGGCGCCCCCATTCCTCATTATTGACTACTGTTTGGTTTAGGCTGTATGGAGAAAAGTCCTTGCCTTCCCCCCTTACCAAATCTCCAGCAATTAGTGCAAAGTTGTTTTTTACAATACACATTGTATTGCGGCCGGTATGTGCTAATGAAAAGGAGGTTAGGAAATTGCTCTTTCTTCTGTAATAATGTTATTCGGGTATTGAGGAATGTAGTGACCTTCTGCTAGCAAGACAGGCTTGTGTGTTATGTAGTGTGCCTTTTTCCAAGCTCACTAGTGTGGTTAGTGCTGGTGTGTGTTTGCAAGATCCAGCACCCCGGAGCGCCGATAGTGTGAGACCACTATTCCTTATCTGGCCAGATTTAGGTTAGGGTTTTTTCGATGCTACATCCAGGCATGCTAAGCCAGTCCGCCCTTTTAACAACTACTGTCCGTAATGAATGGTTCGATACCTGTTTCATGTGTCAAATTGACGTGCCTTTTGTCAAGTCCTGCCTCCTAGATAACCACCTCTGTTTGGGGCAATGTCGTTTTGGCCGGACGCTGGAAAGGATTTCCCTACAATCGGTCTCAACATTCTGTGGTTGTGGCTTAATTTTATTAACCACGGAACATCGAAAATTTCCCATTTCTGGGATCTCAGATTTAATAATACACATGCTGGTAGGTTTCACATATCAGCGGAAACAAATAGTGCAGTCCTGTTGATGGTTCCTCGATGGCAGGTTCCTGGAGGTGTCACTGCAGTGCCGCGCGGTGATCTGCTGCCGCGTGACGCCGCTGCAGAAGGCGATGGTGGTGGAGCTCATCAAGAAGAGCCGGAAGGCAGTCACGCTCGCCATCGGAGACGGCGCCAACGACGTTTCCATGATCAAAGGTTAGGCACGGATCGATGTAGACGAATATATTTAGCATCGAGAACTACATGAAGGGGAAAGCAGAAAGAAAAAAAACTTGACATGGATGGCTAATACCACAGCTTCTGTCTGGATATTCGCGCAATACACAAATATAGGTTTTCCGTAGGAATTAGGTCCCAAGTCAGGACTTTACCTTTATGACCTACTGCCTACATCTCTGTAAATAAAGGATGGAATTGTTTTTAATTCCCTCTGATCTTATTTTCATCAAATGCAATAGCACCAACCCGGGCGGGCTTGACCCTATCTCCTAGTCGGGGGACCTACTCTTTAACATGGATTCCGAACTATGAACAGCTCGCATTTCTGGCTAAATGCAATTATACTTAATGATATAAGAAAGTGGTGCGTCGATCAAACTCATGACGCCATCTGTTATGGAAGGCAAGTCTCAACGCGCACAAAGATGATAAGGCTTATGCGCAGCTTTATTAGAGTCCTCATGATTGAGGTGGGTTGCAGCGGCGCACATCGGCGTGGGCATCTCCGGCCAGGAGGGCATGCAGGCGGTGCTCGCGTCCGACTACTCCATCGCGCAGTTCCGCTTCCTGGAGCGCCTGCTGCTGGTGCACGGCCGCTGGTCCTACTACCGCATGTGCAAGTTCCTGCGATACTTCTTCTACAAGAACTTCGCATTCACCGTGTGCCACTTCTGGTTCGCTTTCTTCTGCGGGTTCAGCGCGCAGGTTTGTTTATATTACATTTTGTTGTGTGAGAAATAGAATTAGCGTCTATCGAATATCCAATGGATTTACATATCGTATTGATTGGGTACTTATTTCACCTTGAGTACTTCAAGGCTCTGCTGTTAGTCCACTACCGTTTAAAAATTCTGTTCCACTCATTCTCATTTTAATTTCCCAATTATGTGATCTAATTATATCTTATTTCATTATAATTTGTTTTAAAATGTCTCCTTGACTCCTTTATCGATTATTGATCAAGCAACCTTTAGGGTTGTTAACAGTAAATTTTGTTAGAAAAATGTTTGGATAACCGCAATAATACTCCTTCATACCCGAGAAAGCACTTCCTATCTAACAGAGTTGTTGACACTTGGAATAAATTGCCAGAAATAGCGATAAGTGCTCACTCAGTGAACAGTTTTAATAACAAATTGGACAAATATCAAAAATACTACAAATAGAAATATAGGCTCACTGCACTGAATAATTAAAATACACGCATCAGCTTGTAGCTGCTAGTGTACTTTATATAATAATATTACAAAACAGAAGAGCAATAGAATTCAACAAAAATCGTGTCCCCCAGACTGTGTTCGACGAGATGTTCATCTCGGTGTACAACCTGTTCTACACGTCGCTGCCGGTGCTCGCGCTCGGCGTGTTCGAGCAGGACGTCTCCGACGCGACCTCGCTGCAGTACCCCAAGCTGTACACGCCGGGCCACACGAGCCAGCTCTTCAACAAGACGGAGTTCATCAAGTCGACGCTGCACGGCTGCTTCACCTCGCTCGTGCTCTTCCTCATTCCGTACGGTATGTTTGTGCATTGATTTGAGATTCAGTGCCATCTACATTTAAGGCATTGTAATTAGAATTTGAAAATAATCTGAAAAAGTTTTTAGTTGTGACATTAACCGGAAGCAGGATTCGAACCTGCGACCTTATGATTACATGCCCATGATGTCGCTGAAATTTTAATTGATGAGATAATTAAATACATAAAATAACGTTTATATATGTCGCTGCCTGACCTCGGTAAGTTTCCGTGTCATTAGATATGTGCGGCAAATTAATGTCTGAGGTGACTTTGGAGGCAAAACATATCAACGATTGTGATAGTATGTAGATTCGACCATGAAGCAAGGAGACATTAATTAAAGAAAACCTTTTTTTTTTGTTTATGAGTTTTAGACAGGCAGCGTATGCTGATGTGTTGGACATGTAGTTGTTGCGAGTACTCGTTCTCGACTTGCAGTTTCATGTCGTGCCCTCGAAAATGAACATTATGTTTGCATGCAAAAATTTCAATGAGTTCTGCGGGCCGATTGTGTAACAACGACTATCGCTGCTAACAGTTCATCGTAAACAACAATTTGCGGCTACCGATAAACACAGAATGCGATTGCCTAACTTTTAACCGCAGTGATTTTGAGCTATCGTAAAAGTTTTCGTCGATCTATCGTGTCGACCTTCCTTTGATTTGACATTTGAATCGAACAAAACACGTCTCTGCATTATAAGAGTTGTGTCTGTTATGACAGGATGTGGAGAGATCGAACGAGAATACTTCAAAGTGAAGTTCATTTTATGGGTTAACATATTTTTGGCGAACAATATTTAATCGTCCTTATTTACTTAGCCAGAATTTAGTTATTACAATAATTGTAATATTACGCTTCACAATTTAGAGACTATTACGAAATGTTGATTAATTAAATGTTTGACTAGGCACTAATAAAAGTTATTATCAGTTTTATAGCGTGAAGATTTTCCTTATGTAATTTATTTGTCTACTATACCACCTTTTCGAATAAAAATGTGGTTGCTTTAAAAACGATTCGCCAAAATTGGCGCCAAACATCGGAATCTAATGAATTATTTCTAATGCTTTATGTACCGAGAAACAAAGCATTGAATTAGTGAGTGTTTGGTGTGCCTGCAACTCAAACTGAATTTTGAGATGGAGTCCCAGCGAGTGGAGTGCGATCGAGTGGCGGAGAGAGTCAAAGTTGATGTCTTTACACAATATTAATAAAACAAAAACACGCTTGTGTTTATTGCACGCCAACTAGACTCAAATAGCACTGCAATCATAATGGTTGATTAAGTATTGTGCATTTTTCGATTGTAAATATGATACTACTCGGAACAATATTTATTTAATATTCACAATTTCCATTAAGCAAATTGGTGGCGAAGATGTCACTAGTTTATCGTTTAACACATTAAACCACTCTTTCAATCACAAAACCCTATAAAACACTGAAAAATCATAAAAACCTTGAATGTTACTTACCTAGCAATAGGGTTCGACACAACTGTTGTAATAGCAGCAAAGATGTTTAAATTATCTGTCAAAAGCAAACGTTAAAAGTTACGCGATCGCAACCAACTGTCAAATGTATGGGTGTCGATCTATTTTTAGCGTCAGTGCGATTGGAAAAGTAGCGTTAATAATACTCTCGCAAACCGAGCATCGGCGATCGCATTCGATGGTTAGGTGTCAAATTTCAATCGTTGCTAGCGGTAACGCTGTTCGGCAATGAGGCCGCTGGGCACTTGTACTTAAAGGTGAGAATTTTGTAAACTTCGATTAGGTCCCCTCTCTGACGGCGTGACTCCAGAGTAGGCAGGTTTAGAGCTTCAAGTCTCTCTTCCTAGCTCAGGTTACGTAGCTCAAGGGGGATCTTGGTGAATCTTCGTTGTACCCGTTCTAACCGCTGGATGTCTTTGGCAAAGTAGGGTTGCCAGATCTGGAAACCATATTCCAGAAGGGGCCGTACAAAAGTTTTATAGATTTTGAGCATAATTTCTGGAGTCAGCATATGAAACACTTTTTTAATTAGGTACAACAGAGAGTTGGTTTTTTTTACTATTTGGGTGACATGAGGTTCCAAGTCACTTCAAAACAAAGTTGATTGTGATCCCAAGATCCTTTTGTAATGTAAATGGTTGCAGCTATTGTTGTTATATTCAAAGCAAGTGTCCTTGCTTCACGGTCGATACTACATACATATCACATTCGTTGAAAAAAAGTATATTCGAAAACAGTTAGTATGAAAAAGTATACCTAAAATGTTTCATAATATAATTTTATCACGTGACGATGGTATATTTTAAGATTTTGAAAAATCACCACAGCTGTGGTGCAGAGCAAATGATCATTGTGGTAGGAAACACTTTTCTTGCTAGACGTACTTAAAAGTGTTGGCAGCCATTTTGCCAAAAGCATAAAGCACACCGTTTAATTAATTCATTTACATTGGTCACTGCAATAATTTATTACGATTGTACGTTTTGAATTACTAGATAGTTCACTTTTAAACATTATGTAACTCGTGTGTTTCACTTTAGGTACATACAAGGATGGCCTGGCGCCGGATGGACACATCTTATCCGATCACATGTTGCTGGGCAGTGTGGTCGCCACCATTCTAGTCATAGACAACACTACACAGGTACATATTGCCAGTTTATGCTATGACTATGAACACATTAGGTAGCTATCGGTTTATATTTGCATGATATTCCCTTGATTTCACCACCTCCAGCTACCTGAAATCCGATAGTTAACTCTCGCTTACATTGCATTTTTGTATGGTGTAACCGAAAGATAACTTTGCGATTTTTGTAACTGGAGGTGGTGGAACCGGGCGATTATCCCAACACACCGCATTCCAGAAGGAATTAGGTGCCCTGCCAGGACTTTCCCTTTATGATCACGGCTACGGGATGGACCACACGGACAATTTTTTATTGCCGCTTTGACCGATGGGAAATGCGATGGTATCAACCTGGGCTGGGTTAAATCCTACCACCTAGTAGGGAAAGGGGATCTACAGTTTTATGGAACATCTCGCATTCGTAACGAAATGCGCTCATCCAACTCAGAATGAAAACAAAAGTAGTGCATGAACGGGTCGGGAATTTGAACCCAGACCTCAAAGGACTGGAACTCAGACCTGGAAGGCAAGTCCTCCGCCCCTGAACCACGAGACGTTTAGTGTAATTTGACTAACAGAAGTTCAAAAAGATGAAATAGATCCGATAGATGTTAGTGTCACGCCATGCGAACCTACCCATTATTGACCGTGGGTGTGACGCTGCAGATAGTCCTGGACACGACGTACTGGACCGTGTTCAACCACGTGACGATCTGGGGCTCGCTGCTCTCGTACTTCGTGCTGGACTACTTCTACAACTACGTCATCGGCGGGCCGTACGTTGGCTCGCTGACCGTGGCGCTCGGGCAGGCCACCTTTTGGTTCACGTGCGTGCTCACGGTGAGTTCCAGCCGTCCACTCAACATCAGAAGTATATGTACAGAGCGCATCGCCCTTGGCCGTGGGCTTAGAATATAAAGACATACAGAGTCGACTGACGGATGAGACCAAAATCGTTTCGTACAAAATGTACAGAAATTTATTTTTTTATTTACAACAATTTCTAAATCGCTGTGTAGCTTAAAAAAAATGAAATGAAGTAATTTTTTAAGTTTGACTTTGAAATATTGAGGAAAAGTTAAGAAATTTGATCGATAAAGAATGAGTGGATCACCCCTTATTTACCACCAAAAAGGAGTTTTTGTCTGGGTTTTTTACTCCCGTTCACTAAACAATCTATAGATGTACAGATCACCATGCTTTCTTTAAGGAAAACTAGAGAAATCATAAAGATTTTACAAAAATATTTACCAGCGAAACTAGATATTATAGGTTATGTTTTTGATGTATTTCCTTTCTCAAGACTTCTTCTGATTAGCATAATTAAGAACATCTTTTGTCGGCATAACATGGAGAGTCATTTCAATTACACTGAGTGAGTAAATAAAATTGTCAAATCTATTTTGTTTGATTTTGTATGATATCTGACAGCTTTGACAGATCTTTTAGGTAAGATCGCTTAGACGCCACCTGTCGTGATGAATATGCAGTTTTCTTCCCCATCCCATGAGTGCCTCTCGCTCAAGCTCCGCGGACGGGGCGATCGTTGATGGCGGTACGTTTGGCAGATGACGATCCTGATGGTGCCGGTGGTGTCGTGGCGGCTCGGCATGGCGGAGACGCGGCCCACGCTCGTGGAGCGACTGCGCGCGCGCCAGCGGCGCACGCGGCGCCGCGCCGCCGCCCCGCCGCCGCGCACGCCCTCCGCGCGCCGCGCCCGCCGCTCCGTGCGCTCCGGCTACGCATTCGCGCACCAGGTCAGTGTTGCTCCGGTCGCTCGACGCTATAGTTCTTGTAATTCACGAAGTCTAGCTGGCTTTATTAGAATACTTGTAAATAATAGTAATGCTATAAATTACATTAATTTATATTATTGCATTAGTAACTTTGTTAGTTGTGAGTAATTTAAACTGAGGGTTGCTGTTTCTATTGTTCTTTGTTCTTTGCCTTAATCTGTTCTACCACGGAATTGTTTGGCAGTAGCATTTAGATCTAAGTGTGTATTTCATAATTGTGGACGGAAAAATATGTTATGTAAACCCGTGAAGTTTCTTTGTGGGTTCTTCTTTACTAGGTTGATCGAATCCGCGGATCTTTTTGACATAACTTAGTGTAGTTTGACTACCAAAAAGTTTAAATAAATGAAATGAAATGAAAATGAAATTTACTTGTTGTAAATTGATATCTGCATGTATGTCATAGCGTGCGTAAAATAGAGCTCGGGTATGTTTAGCATAAAAACAATAAAGATAAATGCTAATCATACCCGAGCTCGCTCTTACGCACACTTTGACACGTATGCGTGTTTAACACAAGTAAAGTTCACTAGACTTCGTGAATTGCAAGACCTATACCATCGGTGCTCTGTGATAGCAGTGGTTTCTTTCGGCATGTGAAGATGGATAGGGTGTTAGTGGATTTAAGGTCTAAGCTCTAGCCATTGATTCCTCAGTCAATTTGAAGTATAGCATTTTAGTAACATTTTACCTAAAATACCGTTTCCATTGTGTTATTAATTAATTATTTTCACATGTGAACGCGGGGTGAATAATCTCCAATCCTTTTTGCAAATAAACTGCTAGATGACACAAAACTCCTCAAATATGACCCCAGTATTGTAGCATTGAGCATGAGAATATTTACGTGGGAGAGTTTTGTGATAATTTGCTTCAAATTTGCTGCATTTGAATTGTTTACCCAAATCTTGATGCACGATGATAACTCATAACAATTTCAGTATTTGTTGCTTTCGTTTTTGTTAGTCTCGAACTAAATTTGGTCCCAAATGAAATCCAGGGCTGAGTCCGGTCTGAACTCTTTAAATCCTTAGGTTTTCTTAATGTTTTATATGATTGTCCAGTTAATTTTTGAAGGAATTTACGGAGACAGCATTTACAACTTCATTGGGAAGACTGTTCCAAGATTCTACTACTCTGTTGGCAAGAAAGTGTCATCGAGGGTTCTGCTTTGACTGACTATTAAATAGATCAACCGAAAACTAAAAAAACAAACTTTATTACCATTGCAGGAGGGCTTCGGTCGGCTCATCACGTCCGGCAAGATCATGCGTCGGCTGCCGCACGCGGACGCCGCGCTCTCCGCGCTCGCGTCGCTCCCGGGCAAGTTCCACGCGCGCGCGTCGCCCACGCCGCCCGCGTCGCCGCCGTCGCCGCCGTCGCCCGAGTCGCCCGCCACGCCGCCGTCGCCGCGCGCGCCGCGCCAGGACCTCGACTCGGCCGACCTGTAGTCGCGCCGGCGTCCGACGGGACGGGGATAGTCTCGAGTGAGACGCGACGTTGCCGCGGCGCGACTTATGCGAAGCGTAATGCGACGCGGCTAAACGCAAGAAGCGTCGACTAAAGTAACTTAATACGGAACCTACGTGCATTGAAAACACAAAAATAATTAGCCAATGCTGATCATCATGAACATCGTAAAGCGTTGTTCATTTGTTTCAAATTAAGACAAACGTATCCACTTAAATCGCAGGCAAATATTTGATATGGCAGTTTACAAATGACGTTTGTTGGCAAAAGGCGTAACGCTTATTGCAGTACTAAACATTTTTTTCTTTATCATTAATTAAGGTGATTTAAAGAAAAAACTAACCAATGCATGTGTATAGGAGATGCATTCGCTACTCTCTGCATCGTCTGTAAATAAACCTTATTGATCCATGACGGGCCCGCGTGTATATCAGCATTTTGAAAATGGACACGCATTTATAATCTAATAACGCTGTTTGTAAGTGGATTATATCAACTATTAGCCTTTGACGACTACATCAACACATTGCAAAAATACTGTACCGTATTTTTGTTCTGACATTTCTCAAGTCCCGATCTATAGGTATTTGTCATTTTTTAGTATTGTCATATTGCAAGAAGTTCCACTCAAATTGGAAACTATAGCATCATCACTTTGTATGAGTATCGCATTGCGTTAAATGAGCGGTACTACTTTCATGAACGGTCAACAGATATCCAGTGCGGCATCTATTCGACTGTTGAGTGCGTTGGAGACTCTAATACTAGTGTAAATATTAAGAACAATGTGAAAAAAAGGACTTTGCAAGAGAGCGAAGGCGTCGCTTCTCCTATTGTGATAATGTGAATAAATGTAGATTTAAAAAGTCTTACTATGTATATTGCTATCCATAAAAATTATATTTGTTGAACGAGAACATATATTGATAGATATTTATCATGCTACCGTATAAGATTGTTCTTTTGTATTGGAATTCGAGAGCTCGAATTTTTCTACCGTGTAATTGGTTATTGTTTTTAGGAAATGTTTTGAAATTGTCGTTAATGCATTAATATTGTTATATCTGGGCTGGACATATGTCATATTTCGTAGAAGACTTATAGCCTTACTAATAAAAAAATGCCCTAATTGTATACACTGATATGAGGTTATCTAACTACATCTACATTTAAGCGTTGCAATCAGACTTCAGAAAACGTCTTTGGTCTGGACATTCGTCGGAAGCAGGATCCTCACCGAAAACATATTCACATTATTTTCAAAATCTGACTTCGACATATATACTGCTACTTAAGGGCAGGCCCTTCCATACGAAATAAATGTAGCAAAATAAGCGGTGGTCTAGGCGTTCCGGGGACACTAATTTGTGGCCAGACAGCCGCTCGCTGTCGTCATGCGAGTGTGCGTCGCCTAATAATGCGCCCCAAAAATGCCCCATTGTGTGGTAAAACTGTGCAAGAATTACATAAAAAATGCAAAGAAAGAAGAAATATCGGAATACCGCAACAGGCGACAAAATATACCTTATATATACCCTATACAGAATATACCAAAACCTTTAACATATCACTGAAATCTGATTGCAGATGCTGCGATGTAATGTCGTTGGATAATCTCAAATGAATAAGAATGTTAATGTTGTATCCAATAAATACATAAAATTATCAATGTTTACACTATTTTTATTAGTAAGGCTGTAATTATTTCAAACTACAAATTATTATGAAAATTAGCTAACCTTGTCAGTATCTCGTGAGATTTGTTTTGAGAACTTCAAAGCTATCCAAACCTCTATACTATAGTTTTTTCCCAGATAATTTAGTTCCTTTTCTTATTTTTATCGTAAATCTGGCAAACTTAATAAAACATACAAGTCTGAATGGTCGAAATGGTAAGGATAAAGTATTGTTGGAGGGTGATTGAATATTTTCGGAATGCTTGTCTCGTGCGCTGAGTTATTGCACCGAATGCCTTTTGCATTTATGTATGTTCATTTTGAAAAAATGTCGTTCGCTTGCGAAAGGAGGTACGAGTGTATTCATAGTTCGTTATGTGTGACTTAATTTGTAATTATTTATACGAAGAGCAAAACAATAGTTACCTAATAATATTAGGGATGCATCCGTAGTTTTCAGAGTAATATAATATTTTGAATCCGTACACAATTTGTGCGGTAGTAAGACTCCTAAGTTTAGATGAATAATTAATTTACTAAGTAAACAGGGTATATTTTGATGTCCATGGGAAATCCCATAGCAATACCTAACTAGGTTCATTCTAGCTATGTGACAATCAGTCCAAACAGGAACAACACAAGTCCAAATGTTACTACTTCAAGACTTTAGATTTGTAAGAACTGTTTTCTAAGTTTTAATTTCTCGAATTCATCATTTTATTTAATAACGCGCGCATCTCTTTTACTCAGATCGTGGAGCGGGTGACATCTCTCCATGTCCATCCTTAAGGTGCATTTACACATGCTTAAAATCGAGCGTGCCGACATTAGCACGGTCTATCATCCGTAAAAAATTCGTATCGCTCCAGTATCCTCACAGCGTGATTGCAATTGACAAACTGTATTTCAGATAACAAATTCAAATCTTGCCTTCAGCATGCTAAAATTTAAGGATGTGTATATGCAACTATAGATTTGCACGTAAATTAGATGTGACGTTACAAAACAATTTTTTGTAAGACGCTTTCATTGTTAGTATTTTGAATTGTGATTTATTTTATAAAGAGTTGTAAGCCTTACTTTTAGGAGTTATTGTTCGTACGTGCCTTCTACCCTATACGATGGTGTCGACGCTGCCACCGGACTCGCAAGCGAGCCCGTTCACAATACGATGGGAGCCGTGAGGCTGCGGTGCGCTGCCAAACTGCATTTATTCAGAAAACGAAATTGATATCAACTTAGTGAAGTTTTAAACTGTTTTTGTTATATTTTTGTATAATTTTTAGTTTTGAAGATGGGCTGAATCAATCTAAAGACCGCCGACTTGCGGCACCGTAAAATTACTGAGGTGCCCAAGATGGTACTAATAATAATTTATCGTTGCCTGTTAAAGTATTATTTTTGGTATAAATAAGGTGCACAAAAGCACTCCAAAATTCAGACTGATTTTGTTCAAATTGTCGTAAACCTTATTATGTATCGGAAATCAAACCTATTATAATTAAGAATGGGGGGTTAACTTTTGAGTGTTTAGCGACCTGCTCGAGCTTTGCGTTCGTTTGGGAAGTCGGGTTCGCGGGTTCGGGAAAAGCGAGCGACGACAGCCCATCCAGACTTAACAGAACTTTGCTTTTAATATTATTATTTTTTAATAAAAAAAAACATGATTCCTAAAATGTGTTTTATTCAAAAGACGAATTAGAAATGTTGTCGAAATTACAACATCAAACCTACACGATTGGGACTGGTCACTCACCCAATCAGGGCTCTGGGATGTCACTTATGCTATTTATTTTTTTAACCTGCATTAACAAATTGAGTGTCCCTAGGCATGATTCACAACTAAGCTGATGACAGCACGGTGGATGAGGGGTATGTCAGGCATTAGAGGAGCAGAAATGCACAGCCAAGCGGTTTGTGGTTTATAGGGTGGATAATGTTCTCAAATAAAAAGTAGCTAACTGGGGCTAAGAGAACCTTGTCGCCTTCGACGTCCGCAAGACGCAATGCTGTATTTCCTCTGTTAACGTAAATCACTTCTCGTTCCTAGAAATTTTCCAAGGCAATAACGCCCTGTCTCGGAGCACCTGGACTTTTGGGCTATCTGGTAACAGAGTGATGCGACGCCTTGGCGTTCGATTATCAAGGTTAGCAACCCTGGGCGCGCTAGGTTCTGGGTGGGGGACGGTTGAGGCAGTTGTGGTTCGGATTTTATGTAAACATTAGATTTTATCTCGCCAGGTAAGTACCATTGCATTGAATAAAAAATAGTGAAAAATTTCGCTGTCCCGAAATAGTCCACGTTTTCCATCCAGTTATATTTAGTTATGTGCAATATAAGGAAAGTCCTGGTTTGGCACCCAGTTCTGATGTAGTTTGTTGGAGAGTTGGAGGGGCATTGGCCCCATGTCCAGTTCCATAAAAACTCAGGTATTGAGGATTTTTTTATTAAAAATAAAACCTTAGAAAAAAAATACAATGGTCCGTAACCTATGTTCCACACGAAACAAAGTTTACTTATCATTTGAAAACCACTTCCAATTTATCATTATTTTGTATCTACTATCAAGCAACGAATATATGTGGCTGCAGTTTTTATTTCTTTTCAGGGTGCTACTTTTGAATCCCGTTTATGGCTTTCACGCATCTAACACATTTCACCAATGTCAAAGTTCATAGCTATATACAAATAGTGGAAAAGATTTCAAAATTAGTTGACGGCGAAACATAAAAGAAAATCGCAGTTTAAGATCATTTGCACTGATAAATGAAGCAAGGAAATTAGGTATCGATCTTCATTAACACATTCTTTTCCGTGTGGTTTGACACAGGATATGTTTTTCGAAAAAAACAAAGTGCAGGCACATATATTTATTGCCTGATATTAAATGTTTAGTATTGAGTAAATTTAAACAGTGGTTTTGAAATGATAATTATACTTATTTATATAGCGTAATATTCTGATGCTTACGGGTCCACCTTTAGAAACATTTTTTGCACACATGTTAGCTCAGTTTATCTTATAATATATCATTTCATTTCCTACGACTAAGATTTTCGATACTTTGTAAGTTTCCGCAACATATACAATTTTGTGCCAAACACTGATTGGTCACAGAAATGATTTCATTCTATTTGGTGGAAGAAGTCAGACTTATATATACATTTTCAATAAGCCTCTTAACAGGCTGAGCGGTGTCTTAATTTGACACATACATAGGTCCAGTACCAGCCCACCATACAGAAAATAATTAAATACATACAACTCATACTGAAACCCACATCCGAGCAAGCGAGATTTCGGTTTTGATTTTATATGTTTGATCCTTTGATTCGATACACCTACTATATTCTGGTCTGCACAATTAGCTATTAAGAGGGGACGGGTCTCGCGATCAAACTCATCGGTATGGCGGCAGTGTAGTCACATTTTGGTGAAAAACACACATTGACGGTCGTGCCGGCCAGACAGTTCGCTTACGAATCCGGTCACTAAAGATGCTCCCGAATTCCTAAACGAACTAATTACAGTCAGTGCACCATCTCTGGTTATGGTAGAGCGCGTTATAAGAGCCTATTGCGTTCAGTTTGATAAGGACGTAAGTAAAACGACATTCAATTAAGTATAGTAATACCCCGACTTACGCTACCCCGTTTTACGTGAATTCGGAGATACGCGGTTTTTCATTTTGATTGCCGCGCGCATCAACTCTCTCGCTCCGCCCTCTCAGTGTTCAGTTTGCGACAGGTGCATGGATTACATTCAATTGAAAAGGGGTTACAAATTTTAGAAAAAATAGATTCCAATGAAGAACGCGTTTCTACTACAAAACGGGAAATAAAAAAAAAACTGACATGCTACGAGGAAATTCTGCGTGAGAAGAAGAAAAACTTAACTCGTCAGGCAACATTGTTAGAATATATGCAGCCTTCGACATCAAAATAACTTCGGTTCTTACACTTTATTGAACATTTTTCTTCTAAATTATTGTTTTCTTTAAACTCTGGTCCCGATTAAACATACTTAATATGTATTTTTATGCAAAGTTGAACCCCGACTTACGCGGATTCGACTTACACAGCAATCGCTCGGACCCACCTACCGCGTAAGTCCGGGGTATCATTGTACTTTAAAAAAAAAACTACGACGAATTTGTATAATCATAAAAGTAAATATGTAGATTGGTGGTCTTGCTACAATTTCAAGATAAAACTGTAACAGCAGTATTCGGAGCGGGCGGACTAACTTTAGTATGCGTATTAAGATGGGACTAAACCAGTTTTTGTACGGCTAGTCCTCTCAATCAACAATGGCCTCTACTGTGAAGTAGGCTTAGCGCGAAAAACATTTTGCCCAACTAACTAAATAACTAACCATAACCAGGGATGGTGCAAACCAGCGTCACTCATGGCTACGCTGTTGCCATACGAGTGAGTTTCCTACTCCACCTCCCTTATTTTGATAGAACAGATCAAATCATGGAAATGTATCTACAGCCTTCCAAAGGAGAGAGAGCAAAGCCTACGCCACATTGGGGAGGTCAGAACTGCAGCCTCTTGGCGAGCGTTCCCCCGTCGATGTTCTCGAGCAGTTTCCGCTTGAGCGAGGGCCGCTCCGCCTCCACCTTGGTGAAGCTGGACGGCATCGGCAGCTTGTCGCCCACCGTCGGCGCCGGCTTGTTGCTGCAACCAACGGCTTACGTCAGGCGGTTTGCAAGGCGGACTGTACATAAGCATTCGCTGTCCGAACCACTGAGATAATTTTGTCCATTTTTGGTATCTAACACCACTCTTTGAGATATTTTTCCATGCGAAAGATTATGGGTTAAAATCGTCGCTCCGGTCATGCACCACTTTTTTTTTTATGCGACTTGATATGGATGGCTAATACCACACAAATACTGTTATGATATTAGCCCAACACAACACATTCCGGAAGAAATTAGGTGCGATGTCAGGACCTTCCCTTTTATGAGTACGGTTACACTAACCTGGATGGAATTTTTTTTATTGCCGCTTCAATGATACTTTCATCCAATGTTGTAGTACCAACTCCGTCGGGCTTAGCCCTGCCACCCAGTAGATGAAGGGGATGTACAGTTTTACATGGGTTCCAAACCATTGTACAGCTCGCATTCGTAACGAATTACACTTATTCAACTCAGGAAGAGAAAGAAAGCCTTGTGACGCAGAAACTGGCCTAGCGTAGGTCTGGGTTCGATTCCGACATGCACCACTTTCTCTTTCCGAGTTCGATAAGTGCATTTCGTCACGAATGCGAGCTGCTCCATGGTTCGGAATCCATGTAAAAATTTAGGTCCCCTTCCCCTACTAGGTGGTAGGGTTTAAGCCCTCCCGGGTTGGTACAATCGCATTAGATAAAAAGATGGTTGAAGCGGCAAATAAAAATTGTCCGTGTTTTCCATCAAGTTCAATGTAGCCGTGCTCATAAAGGGAAGGTCCTGGCATGGCACCTAATTCCTTCGGGAATGTGGTGTGTTGGGCTAATATCATAACGGTAGTTGTGTGGTATTAGCCATCCATGTCAGGTCGCATAAAAAAAAATTGGTGCATGACCGTGGCGAGGATTTTAACATCGGCCAACAAAATATTCGATTATTATATTATGTGTAGTTGCATACCGGCACATAACCAAGCAATATAAGGAAGGTCCTAGCTATCCATGTCTAGTTACATAAAAAAAAACCTAATCACTTACTGCAATAATAAAGAATGCTTTAAGGAATATGTCATTGTATAACCTGAAATAATGAGAATATTAATGTTATAACCAATAAATACCTGTAAAATATAAAATACCGTACTACGAACCCTATCGAGTAGGCGCTATCGAGGAGGCGATATCGCCTGTAAAAAATATTACATGCGTTTGAAAGATGGTATCGACAGCGCTTTCGATACCATCTGTCAAACGCATACAATATTTTTGACAGGCGATATCGCCTCCTCGATAGCGCCTACTCGATAGGGTTTGTAGTAGGAGCCAAGCTATTAAACATAATTCTTTGTCACATCACAAAATTCAAGCATACATTTGTCATGGAGATGATTGGACAATGGTGCACCTGAAGTAAGGCATCTGCAGGGCGGCGCTGGTGTCGGCGCGGCGCGGCGGGAACAGCGCCAGCAGGCTCTCGAGCAGCTGCAGCAGGTCGTCGGAGGCGGCGCTGAAGATGTGGCGCAGCGGCTGCGGCGGGAACATCTTGAACTGGATGTAGTCCGGCAGACCCTTCATTCCCTGCAAGCACCGAGTTTACTTCACTCGAGCATGACGCGACAATGGCGCAAACAATTATATATAATTTTATTTAAGGTGGCCCAACCCGGCGGCCTCAACTCATTTGCGGGCACGGTACAAAACCGTGCTGTTGCGCTCTGGGACCTTCTCTGTTTCTAAGAATAAGACAGGCTCCGTGATGAGGAAGATGCAACCTGTCCACAAAAAAGACAATGTGCATAGCGTATGATTTGGTAAGATTTACGAAAATTTTAATTTCAAAACTACTTATAGGTAAAAGTAAACCACGACCGCTGTAGTCAAAAATCTAACAAAAACTAAATAGATTATAAATCTTGATTAAATAAGCTATGTCTGATGACTAATCTTTTTAAGATGTTCTTACTGTATCATTGCGTAATCCACCTCCAAAGTTATTGTATAAAACGCGCGAAAAATCCGAACTTTCGGACGTTATAACTAGGAAACCAAACACAATTTTACAATGCCAATGGTCATCAGACATCTACTTCAATCAAATAAAGCTATTTTGAGCAAAATTTTGAATCTCTGACAAGAAATATAGGCGTGATCTTCTTTCCCCTTTCGTATGGGGAGATGAGCGGGTTGGTCCACCTTAAGGCGCTAGGACTAGCCAACTACTCGCGCCATACAAATGTACCTTTCAACAAATGTAATAATATGTAGTGAAACGCCTCAGCAAGTCCAAATAGAACTCCATACTAATAATGTATTGTTAATATTTTTGGATTTCATTATTTATTAAGATAATAACAATAATAAAAAAGACGATTTTTCAAATTAGAATTTTGAAAGTAATGTGATCGCTAGATATAAGTAAAAACAGCATTCTCGTATATGCATAAACAAACAATTCCATTTGCTTTTAATAAAGTAAAAAAAGTTCGAAAATGGACACCTTTTCTACAATTTATTTTGTATGGAAACACGAAATATACATTAACGAAAATAGGTTGATCGCTAGATAAGGAATCACATATTATAATAATGCGATGAGTAATCGTCAGACTTAGGTAGTTTACTTGGGGTGCCTCGTCAAACTTTGCGATTTGGTTAGTACAGGGCCTCAATGGATATAATATAACCAATATTATTAATTTGAGGTTATGTAACGACATCTACTTGGAAGCATAATAATCAGATATTGAAAATAATCGTAAATATTAGGGATATCAGCTCAGCAGTAGAGCATTGGACATGTAATCCAAAGGTTGCAGGCTTGCAACGAATATCCAGACCAAAAACGTTTTCTAATTATTTTCAAAATCTGATTTCAACACTTTAATGTAGATGTCATTGGATAATTTAAAATTACTGGCTGATGAAATGTTATCTGTTATGATTGAATTTAACGAGAAATGTAACAGGTAATCGTCCTTAATCTGATATTAAGTTGCACTTTATGAGCACGATGACTAACCTGGGCAGACTTAATCCTATCATCTATTAGGAGGTGGGGACTTGCAGTTTCACTTAGGTTCTGAAGCCCGGAACATCTCGCATTCGTGGCAAAATGAACTTAGAGAAAGAAAGGGGTGCATGAAAGAGGCGGAGATTGAACCCATGACCTCTGGCATGGAAGGCCAGTCCCCGCTCTACTGAGCTACGGTCCGCTCCATTATTTTTTTGGACATAAAATGCGCAATAACAACATGCTGGAACTAGATAAGTACTAGAGCAACGTACGGGCCATGTTTCCTCGCTGGGTGTCCCCAACACCTGGAAGATCCTCGTGAGCTGGTCGAGATCGGAGTCGCCGGGCAGGAAGGGCACGCGCAGCAGCAGCTCCGCCAGGATGCAGCCCACCGCCCACATGTCCACGCCCACGCCATACTGCCGCGCGCCCAGCAGCAGCTCGGGTGATCTGCGATATATACAGTGGATCCTCGTGAGCTAGCTGAGGCCGGACAGGAACGGCACGCGCAGCAGCAGCTCCGCCAGGATACAGCCCACCGCCCACATGTCCACGCCCACGCCATACTGCCGCGCGCCCAGCAGCAGCTCGGGTGATCTGCGATATATACAGTGGATCCTCGTGAGCTAGCTGAGGCCGGACAGGAACGGCACGCGCAGCAGCAGCTCCGCCAGGATACAGCCCACCGCCCACATGTCCACGCCCACGCCATACTGCCGCGCGCCCAGCAGCAGCTCGGGTGATCTGCGACATATACAGTGGATCCTCGTGAGCTGGCTGAGGCCGGACAGGAACGGCACGCGCAGCAGCAGCTCCGCCAGGATGCAGCCCACCGCCCACATGTCCACGCCCACGCCATACTGCCGCGCGCCCAGCAGCAGCTCGGGTGATCTGCGATATATACAGTGGATCCTCGTGAGCTAGCTGAGGCCGGACAGGAACGGCACGCGCAGCAGCAGCTCCGCCAGGATACAGCCCACCGCCCACATGTCCACGCCCACGCCATACTGCCGCGCGCCCAGCAGCAGCTCGGGTGATCTGCGATATATACAGTGGATCCTCGTGAGCTAGCTGAGGCCGGACAGGAACGGCACGCGCAGCAGCAGCTCCGCCAGGATACAGCCCACCGTCCACATGTCCACGCCCACGCCATACTGCCGCGCGCCCAGCAGCAGCTCGGGTGATCTGCGATATATACAGTGGATCCTCGTGAGCTAGCTGAGGCCGGACAGGAACGGCACGCGCAGCAGCAGCTCCGCCAGGATACAGCCCACCGCCCACATGTCCACGCCCACGCCATACTGCCGCGCGCCCAGCAGCAGCTCGGGTGATCTGCGATATATACAGTGGATCCTCGTGAGCTAGCTGAGGCCGGACAGGAACGGCACGCGCAGCAGCAGCTCCGCCAGGATACAGCCCACCGCCCACATGTCCACGCCCACGCCATACTGCCGCGCGCCCAGCAGCAGCTCGGGTGATCTGCGACATATACAGTGGATCCTCGTGAGCTGGCTGAGGCCGGACAGGAACGGCACGCGCAGCAGCAGCTCCGCCAGGATGCAGCCCACCGCCCACATGTCCACGCCCACGCCATACTGCCGCGCGCCCAGCAGCAGCTCGGGTGATCTGCGATATATACAGTGGATCCTCGTGAGCTAGCTGAGGCCGGACAGGAACGGCACGCGCAGCAGCAGCTCCGCCAGGATACAGCCCACCGCCCACATGTCCACGCCCACGCCTTACTGCCGCGCGCCCAGCAGCAGCTCGGGTGATCTGCGATATATACAGTGGATCCTCGTGAGCTAGCTGAGGCCGGACAGGAACGGCACGCGCAGCAGCAGCTCCGCCAGGATACAGCCCACCGTCCACATGTCCACGCCCACGCCATACTGCCGCGCGCCCAGCAGCAGCTCGGGTGATCTGCGACATATACAGTGGATCCTCGTGAGCTGGCTGAGGCCGGACAGGAACGGCACGCGTGGCAGCAGCTCCGCCAGGATGCAGCCCACCGCCCACATGTCCACGCCCACGTCATAATGCCGCGCGCCCAGCAGCAGCTCGGGTGATCTGCGACATATAAAGTGGATCCTCGTGAGCTAGTTGAGGCCGGACAGGAACGGCACGCGCAGTAGCAGCTCCGCCAGGATGCAGCCCACCGCCCACATGTCCACGCCCACGCCATACTGCCGCGCGCCCAGCAGCAGCTCGGGTGATCTGCGACATATAAAGTGGATCCTCGTGAGCTAGCTGAGGCCGGACAGGAACGGCACGCGCAGCAGCAGCTCCGCCAGGATGCAGCCCACCGCCCACATGTCCACGCCCACGTCATACTGCCGCGCGCCCAGCAGCAGCTCGGGTGATCTGCGACATATACAGTGGAACCTCGTGAGCTGGCTGAGGCCGGAGTCACCCGACAGGAACGGCACGCGCAGCAGCAGCTTCGCCAGGATACAGTCCACCGCCCACATGTCCACGCCCACGCCATACTGCCGCGCGCCCAGCAGCAGCTCGGGTGATCTGCGACATATACAGTGGATCCTCGTGAGCTGGCTGAAGCCGGAGTCACCCGACAGGAACGGCACGCGCAGCAGCAGCTCCGCCAGGATGCAGCCCACCGCCCACATGTCCACGCCCACGCCGTACTGCCGCGCGCCCAGCAGCAGCTCGGGTGATCTGCGACGCATACAGTAGATCCTCGTCAGCTGGCTGAGGTCAGCGTCACCCGACAGACTCAGCAGCAGCTTCGCTCGGATACACGCCAACACCATCAGCCCTCGGCTTCGCCCACATCATTTGTTTGGATTATCTGTGACATTTTTTATCATGTAATTGGATATGAATGGTCGATTCCACACTCTTCATTAAATTAGCCCAAAACAGAACATAGGAACTTCCTTATATTACACGCCTACATTGAGCAGGATAGAAAACATGGACAATTTTAATCGTCATTTCGTTCATGGTCTGGTATCAACCCGGTCGGGCGTAACCCTATGTCAGGAAGTATACGTGGAATCTGAACCACGAACGACGAATTTCTAAGTCGCCTCTTACGACATGCATGGGAAAAAATACAGCGGGTCCAATTACAAACAACCAAACCACACAGCATGGCATGCCATCAGGGTATAATTTTAGTCATAGATATAGGTGGAACGGCCTCGCAGACTGCGAATCTGCACAGCCACCGTGTATGGGGAGACTGATTTGATCGACGCACACACAGTTGTCATTTGTTATTATGATAGCTGCATGTTTGGTCATCCCTGGTTTAACGCATGTGAACAGTTGAGGGAATTTCTAACCACTCCACTATTCAGGCTACATAACAAATTATCCGTTGACTCCAGGTACGGTGGGTGGATGGCGCACGAGCCAAGTCTGCAAGAAATTTAATCACCTTGAATGTTTGACGCGATTTGCAGTGGACTGTAAGGTTTTGGGTTTGGAAAGTATTGGGGAGGATGGACTCACCTGATGCAGCGCAGGTGACGCTACAGCCCCCTTGGAATAAGGAAGGGTTCACACACCAACCGGTCGACTTGCTACTACCAAACCTTTATTCTGGGGACAATGGGCTATGCTCCTGCTGCGGCAGTGTAGTCTTTCCTTTATTTTTATGACTTTAAATGTGCGAGAAATGGTCTTGTGAGTGATTCGAAAGGAGGACAGAATTTTAATGAATATATTCGTTGAAATTTGACAGTTCTCTTGTCATTGCTGTCATCAGGCTGTCACATTTGGGTAGCTGCATTTTATTTGCAGTATTTTGCTCATCCAAATTTAGGAGCATTATTTAACAATGTTCTATCAAACCCCTTGAATTAATACAAGCATCTTGCAGGATCTTTAAACACATAACTCGTGCCAATGATAGAACATTCCGGAAGTAGAAGTAAATTTAATCAAATATCAGCCGAATCAGACCCTAGGGGTTAAATAGTCCATAAACAGTCACGTGCCTCGATAAGCCTTAGTCGGTTTGAGGTTATTGAACACGGTCTTACCTGTACCATCTCGTCACCACCTGATGCGTGTTGATCCGTGAGGGCGAGCCAAACGCCTTCGCCAGGCCGAAGTCTCCAATCTTCAGCACACCGTCGCCGCTCACCAGCAGGTTGTTGGGTTTCAGGTCACGGTGCAGAATCCAGTTAAGGTGAAGGTACTCCAGGCCTGCCGGGTTGTTCAAAGTCAAGAGAGAGCCTGTATTGTGCTATCACATGATTACTTTTATATTTATGTATTTATTTCGATTTTTCTTAAAAAAGAAATAATTTTGTCAATACTGTCAAATTGTTTCCCTTCAAAAGTTCAATGTAGCCACGCAACATAAGGAAAGTCCTGGCATGGCATCTAGTTCCTGTATGGTGTGTTGGCAAAAATCATGACAGTAGGTGTGGTATTAGCCATCCATGTTCAGTTTATTTATTATTTTGACGATGGTATATGCCAGAAATTGTAAGCTGAATGTATGTTTGCTTGTATGCCTTAAAGTAAGAAAAAATTACCTCTCTGAGTGTAGCTTCTCTACCAATTTGACAAAATGAAATATAACACAATACAATACAGTTACATAAAACAAAACCCTACTATTAAATAAAACAAATGTATCAGGCAGGTATTTTTGTCTGAAACTAAGAAATAAATTATTCAATTAAACAATTAATACCAACCATATTAGATTATAATCTAAAGTTCATTTTTGAATGCCCTCAGACCGGATACCAACTTTGTGAACTTGCAAAAAACATAGGATTTAATCTCTCACCCTGCAGGGTTTGGATCATGTAAGCCTTCACATTGGCGGGTGTGAGCACTATGTTGTTGTCCTTGATAATGACCTCCAGGTCTGTGTCCATGAAGTCAAACACCAGTGACACGTTCGATTTGTGTCCAAAGACATCTGCAAATCAAAGGTTACTCTTACATTAGTTTGAATACATACAAAATTGTATTTATGCAAACATCTTTACAGAACAAAGATTGTGGTTTTTGGTGAAGATGTACCTAGATCCATCCTCCACAAATGCCAATGCAAAAACCATGATACAACAACACCAAACAAGTACATAATCTTGCTGACCAAATTAATCATTCTGCTGCCCGTTTTGATAATTCTGTTGCCCAAACAGATTTTTTGCAAAAAATTATCAGATCAGAATAATATAAAGTAAAGACTACTAATTTAAAACTATTGACAATTCACAGTGACTTAAGCGTAAGCGCCGTATAACTGTGAACATAATAATTTATGATAGTGTGAAAAAATAATTTATGATAGTGTGAAAAAATAATTTTGTACGATACTTGCACATCAGGGTGATTGTATTGAGGAGAAAGGAGCCTGTTCTCTGATCTGAGCCTGTAGTCTCAATTGTCACCTAAATTGACGTTTACGGCAAACCAATCGTCTGGCGTTTTTCCTAAAAACTTCAAACTCCATACAAGTTTTTAATAGATATTCTGTGGTTTTACTTCTGCAAGCTGTCAAAATCAAACTCGGACTTCCAATTGGTATGAAAACGCGGAGTCGGCGTAAATGGCAACATCGACGTATTTACGGCAACGTTGAGTAAGCTGTCAAATCAAACTCGGACTCGTAAATGTTAGTTCGATTAACGCCCACTGCGCGCTCTCTTCAATTTATCCATACAATTGAAAACGCCAGTCGATCGGTTTGCTATAAACGCCAATTTAGGTGACAACTCGAACTGACCACTCTGTAGGTGATACCATTGTAACCGGAGCACAACACCTTTCTTATGCACGTTTCCACCACCTCCAGCTACAAATATCCCAAAGTTACCTTTCGGTCACACCATGTAAATATACAAGGTAACCAAAAGTTACTTATCGGATTTCAGGTAACTGGAGATGATGAATGCAGGGATTAGAGGGTTAGCTGTCCAGGGTTACGAAAAAATTAATATATTAAAAACAATTGAAGTTTTCAAGTATGTAGGGTAAGAATCAAACATGAACAGATAGAAAATGAAGCCTGCATACGACTGGACTATAAAAAAAAATTGATGCGAACCGAGCAATCCGATAAGGTTGTGGTGGCGAAGTTCTTGCAGCAGCTTGATCTCTCGCAACGCGGTGCGGTTGATGCCATCGCGAGCCTCCAACCGCGAGCCAAGTTTGATCTTCTTTACTGCAACCAGCTTGTCCGAGCGAATGTCTCGTGCCTTGTACACCGTCGCAAACTGTAGCCGACACACAAGAGTGGGGGATCTCTTAATTCTTTGATTTCAGCAACAAATCCCATCTGAATACATATAGCAACTTTTGTGCGGCATGAAATTAAATATTTTTAAGCTAAGCTATCTTGTCAATTTGTTAGTTTTCTCATTATGGTCTAGTTTTTTTTTTATGCGACCTGACATAGATTGCTAATACCACACAACTACCCCAGGATATTAGCCCAATACACCACATTCCCGAAGGAATTTGGTGCCATGCCAGGACCTTCCCTTTATGAGCACGGCTACATTGAACTGGATGGAAAACACGGACAATTTTTCATTGCCGCTTCGACCATAGTCCAATGCCCATCGCATTGCCGGGCGGGCTTAAACCCTACCACCTAGTAGGGGAAGGGAACCTACAGTTTTACATGGATTCCGAACCATGGAGCAGCTCGCATTCGTGACGAAATGCACTTATAGAAATCAGAAAGAGAAAGACAGTGGTGCATGTCGGTATTGAACCCAGGCCTCTGGTACGCTAGGCCAGTCCCCGCGCCACTAGGCTACGAGCCGCTCAAAAGTTAAGTTAGTTAAGAGCAGTGCCTCAGGTCAACAATGGTAAATAACTGGATTGACCAGGGTATGTTTCTTTACTCTTTTGGAATTTATTCATTGTTTTATTTGAGATCAAAAATTATTGGAATCCCTCAAATATATCTAACTTTATTAACTTGTTTAATTTGACTGTTTTTGGCTCGGTAAAACTTGTCTTTGACGATGCAAAGCGCATGATGCGCGGGGTAATGGGTTGCCTTAACCAAAAGATGCGGATTATTATAAGAAGTGAAACAAAACCTGTATGTAAATGATAATTTTAAGAAAGAAAATTGTATTGGATCGAAGTTTGCCTTGCAACTAAATTTGTTTGGAATAAAATTATGAAAGTGACACGAACCTTCTACTTGGCCATATTTTGACCGATCGATCAGGATTTGGTGTCATTTGTAACAAAAAATAACAGCTATGTATTCTCCAGCAAAAAATGATTGGGGAAAATATTTTTTGTATGTATAGAATCGTACGTACCTGTCCTTCACCCAAAAAGTCGATTTTCTCATAGTTTTGGGCTGGAGTGCCCATCGCAGCTTCCCGGAACCGCACACTTATCAGACGCTCAGATCAGAATACTCATACGGATGCTTTAACTTTTGAGCATGCAGGAAATAACTTGAAGGTACAGGTTGAGTTCATAATTTCCACGAGAATTGCATGATAAAATGTATGTAGGTACTATGACAGAAGTTGAGAATATGCATGGTGACAGCGATCACGTTTCAGGCACAGACGATACAACATTCAGAATCACGATTACCAAACACAATTCGCCGCACATCCGAACCAAGACCTATGTAGCCAAAGATGCCCAAACAAAAATAACAACCATTAAACAACCAGCTACCGGTAGGTGGTTTTTAAAATTTTTACCACAGAACAATTTCGGTGTGTGACATTGACATTATCTTTAATTTTTTTTTCACGGAAAGGCAAGAGCTTTCGCTAAACAGTCAACTCATACATAAAAACCTTTGTTAATATTTTCTCGTGCTCGTTAAATAATCTGATCAGATCTCCTAGTCCCAGTTGTCACCTAAATTGAAGTTCCGTAAAAACGACAAACTCCATACAAGTTTTTACTACATATTCTGTGGTTTTACTTCTTCAAGCTGTTAAATCAAGCTCGGACTCGCAAATGTTAGTTCGCTTAACGCCCACTGCGCGCGCTCTTCAATTTCTCCATACATTTGAAAACGTCAGTCGATCGGTTTGCCGTAAACGCCAATTTAGGTAACAGCTGGGACTACGGGCTCTAAGCCGAAAAAAAAAGTTAAAATGTTCCTTTAGTACCGACTGCTAGGGCTCCTCTCTGTGCTACCCGTAGAGAAAGAATCTCAGCGACGTCTTCCAACTTTTTGGTGCTCCCAGATAAAGAGACAGAAAACTCAGATAATGCGCTTTGAAAATACGGATTTTCAATTTAAAAAATACTCGGAATTTCTTGCTCCTAAAACGTTCTATGCTGAAACAAACTCCCGCCCGTGGAACCTACAAAAGGTGCGAAGCACTGTTCCTAGCGGGAGCTAGTGGTTGACCAAAACACTTTTTTCCAGAATAATCAAATCGAAATATCAAACTTTGATTATACATATGGCGCGAAAACCGAGACGGAAGGTGAATTCGTACGATCAGACTAGCCTTCCATCCAATGTAACGGTTTTAGGGGTCAGAACTCGTCAGTTTCTGACGGTTTTTAGTGGTTATCCAAAAAGATTACCATGGCTACAACACTAGAGCCAAAGATCTAATGAGACCACCTCTAGTGAAGCGCATTAAAACATTAAAGAGATTTATCTGCAACAGCGTCAGGTTCTTCAATAAACTCCCGTAATCTATTGTTAAAATATAATTAAATAGTTTTAAAGGGACAATCAGACACATTATTTCAAAAAAAGCTTACTAAAGAATTGACGATTTTTTAAAAGACGATAATGTTATTATAGCGGTCGTGGTTTACTTTTTTCAGTCAACTATACCGACCCATAGCTATTACCTCTCTTCTCTGCAGGGAATAAAGGCAATAAGCAAACTGACCGGTTTCGTTTTGGCATTTGGTTAGTTGTAAGGGTTGGACTGGAAAGCAATTGCTATGTGTAACGTGAATCATTGGTAACGTGTGTGTACAAACGGCATCACCCTAGACGCCACACATTGAACTTTGGCCCACATACGTTTTCCTTGCAAATGCCAATGCCTACTGTGACGCCGAGGGCGATGCGCTCTGTACATATGTCTAAGGCACGTAAATATAGTACTCGTTTTGGAATAGATAACTAGAATTATTCTCGTCGATGTCATACGAAGCCACTAGGGATTCGTCGTTCGTTGTTCCGATTCCAAGTAAAAATGTAGATCCTCTACCTTACTTTGTTAAATCCTGCCCGGTTTAGTACCATCGAATTGAATGAACGATGGTCGAAGCGGTAATGAAAATTGTCAGTGTTTTCCCTGCAGGTAAATGTAGCCGTAAAATATATGAGAGTTTCTGGCATGTCACTTATATGGTGTTTTAGGCCAATTTCATGACAGTAGGTGTTTTATAAACCATCCATATTCAGTTACATAAAAAAATGCGTCCGCCCGGATCCCCGTCCTGCCTGCGACCAAGAAGCGTCACGTATACTAGCTGCCCTTGGACTGATAGAGAAAATCCGGCCAAGTGCGAGTCGGACTCGTTCCGTACCATCGTACGTGATTCAACACCAAAAAATCATGTTTTTGGTATGGGAGCCCCCTTTCATTTTTGTATTTTTTTCAATTTTACCTTAACTATAATATAATATTAAATTAATAAATATTGTTAATTTATATGTAATTTCATGTAAAGAAATATACACTGTGAACATTTCAGGTGCCTATCTATTTTTATTTTTATGCGACCTGACATGAATGGCTAATACCACACAAATACCGTTATGATATCAGCCCAATACACCACATTCCCGAAGGAATTTGGTGCCATGCCAGGACCTTCCCTTTATGAGCACGGCTACATTGAACTGGATGGAAATTCATTGCCGCTTCGACCATCTTTTCATCCAATGCGATGGTACCAACCCGGGCGGGCTTAAACCCTACCACCTAGTAGGGGAAGGGGACCTCCAGTTTTACTTGGATTCCGAACCATGGAGCAGCTCGCATTCGTGACGAAATGCAGTTATCGAACTCGAAAAGAGAAAGACAGTGGTGCATGTCGGTATTGAACCCAGGCCTCTGGTACGCTAGGCCAGTCCCCGCGCCACTAGGCTACGAGCCGCTCAAAATAGCTGCTATTACGGTTCATGAGATACAGCCCTGTGGCAGACGGACGGACGGACGGACGGACGGAAGGACGGACAGTGCACAGCTCAGTTGATTAAAATAATAAATGGGGAACCAGAACTCTATTGGGATTATCAAAATATCTTATTACACACAACCGACTCATGAGCTCAATAGGGTTCCGTTGGAAACCTTTGGGTACGGAACCCTAAAAATGGCGTGGGGCAAGTAGTAGTCCTAGCTATAGCTTAACGCTTTATCTGCGTTGCGGACATGGACTGCTAATATTCAACATTCAAACATATTGCCGTCGTTACCAATACGTTGCCAGTCCTCCAAAATATTGTTGATGAAATATTGTATACGCAATTAATGATTGTCTTACTTTCCGATAATGATACTATCTGGATTTCATAGAATACATAACCAGCAAGGGTGGATTACTTTGTTTCAAACAGCTCTTCATCAGCAGGCCTATTCCTGGAATTCCTTTATCAGGAATTGAAAACCGCAATAAAAGCTGTTTTCTAGACTCAAGATCCGGATTACTGATTACGGAATTCCAGGAATAGGCCTGCTGGATTATCCGCCATTGTGGTTCTGCCTGTACGAAAGAGGTTTGTCTAATTTAATAATACAACGATAGTATTCAGAGTTGGCGGACTAACTTTTGTAGGGGCATTATCGCCGAACTAAATAGCATTTTGTATGGTTAGTCCGGTGCTAGTCCGCGTACTAAATATTAACAGTTCACTCTGAATACGACTGTTACAGCCGTATTCAGAGTGGGCGGACTAACTTTAGTGCTCGAATTATTATCGGACTAAACCGGTTTATCGTTAGTCGAGTGCTAATCCCGTACTAAGTTTTGACAGGTTAACTCTGAATACGACTGTTTGTCAGGGTTCATCACAGTGGTTCATCAAATTCGGGCTGCAATGTAAACGCAGCTCATCGAAGCTGCGAATAAACCAAAGCATCTGTGAACTCAAAACCGGTCCTTGGTATTGAGACGAACAACCTCTCGTATTGACCCAGTAAGATAAAACAAATACGCAGGGTGTTCAAGCAGGGGGGAACGTCAGAACGTCTAAAATGCAGATCGTATAATATCATATTTTAACAAAATTTTAAAACCATGCACAACGTATAATCGGCAGATCGTATAATTTTAAACGTAGTGCATGAAGAAGTTTAAAAAATGAAATTACTTATTTCTCCATGCATAACGTATAATAGTCACAACGTATAAAATTATGATCTTTATTTAACAAAAAATTCAAAAACTTTTCATACGATAAGCGCCCTTATGAATATACTTTTAAAGTGTATACTCGTACGCAACTTTTCGACCGTCTCAATTAGCGTAAGGTGGCCTTGTTACTCTTTAACAAATATCGATTCGTAGCGATTTCAGCCTTGAATGTATCATTACTAGGGCGCTTTATGCAGTGCTTCTTGGCATATTATACGTTCTGCATGGTTTTATTTTTTTGTGAATTCACGTTAGGAATATTATACGTTGTGACTATTATACGTTTTGCATGATGCAAAGAGTTGATTCTATTTTTAAACTTTTTTCATGCACAACGTATAAAAATATACGTTGTGAATATTATACGATATGCATGGTTTTGATTTTTTGGAAAAAAATACTTTTATACGCTGTGAATATTATACGTAGTGAATACGACTCTTCAAGCAGCAGGTGCATTATTTTCGTTAGATTAACCTTTTAGCACGCACGCAGTTTAGGGGCTGGAAATCAGCTGGCATGGCACATCGTTTGCCAAATCACCACGTGCCGCTCGGCGCATTTACTTTCGCCTCAATATTTAATCAATCTATTGTCGGTACAATTGTTTATTGTTTATTTTTTATTCATCATCCATAGGCAGTACACTGCACTCGGATTTGTCATATTGTTTCATTAGCCAATTCAGAAATCCCAGCGAAGAAGAACTGGCATGAAAACCCCCCTGGTAATTTTTTCAACATCCTCTTCTAAGTTTACAAAAGTGTTTGCCACTGCTTACAGATATACAAGGTATTGGTACTTGTTTGTGTTAGTAAATTATTTAACTTTCTTGTAACATTAACAGTAAATATTATGATATTATAAAAACACAGGTTAAAGAAATAAATGAATATGAATTCACAAAAATCAATAATTCTCGCGATGTGCGACAGTTCATGACAAATGTCATTAATTTAGTAAAGACTATACCCGCCATCTGACATGTTGCTAATTATAGTCACACTATACGTGTTTTGCTGGTTCGGGTCCAGCCTTGCAGTATATTCGTAAAGTAGTTCTTTTTACTGGACTCTTTCTTTAATTAATGTGTCCTTGCTTCACGGTCGATTATACATACATACATGTCACATTCCTTAACACTATACGTTTTTAGAATCGGCATTAAATTTCAGATTTTTTTTGGGTAATATATACACCAAAGCAAGTAGAATCTATGCAAATAAGAAATATATTTCATAAACACATGAATAATTAGAATGCTTCACGGTCGATTATACATATATCCATATCACATTCCTTGGAAAAAGCGACGTACTTGATTAGCACGAAATCGTATATTTAGGACTGACTTATGCCCAATACGATTTTGGTGACGACGGCAATATGTTTGAATGTTCAATCAAACGCAGGTAAAGCGTTAAATTAATGTATATGTAATCTTAAACACTGTACGGCATTATGAAGATAAATTAGAAGAAATTATGGGTATACAGCAGGTGGCGAAATTGTTAGACACAGTAGGTATCCGCGAATGGTATGTTTTGCTGGTTCAGGTGCAGCCTTGTAGTATATTCAAAAAATATTTCTTTTTACTGGGTTTTTTCTTTAATGAAGGATGTGTTCTTGCTTCACGGTCGATTCTAGATACATGTTACATTCGGAACGTATCCTTGTTTTTTTGATCTGGCGCACCATCGTATTGGAATAAAACGTCGGTGTTTTCCATCCAGTTCAAAGTCGCAGTGCTCATAAATGGTAGGTCCTGGCTTGGCACCTAATTCCTTCGGGAATGCGTGTGGTAGTTGCCTCATAAACGTCCAGTTTCACAACAGTTTAAGCACCCTGTGTATACGTTTACATAGTTTACATGTCGATACATTAAAAGATCAAACCGGTTTATTTTCCTGGCTTCATATTTATTGACATTCAGGTAAGAGTGAGTTCGAGTTCGGCGATAAATATCAACTCACTTTTATGCATGCTTCATGTTTCCGCAATTTTTTAACGTAGCCTAGTGGCGCAGGGATTTGCCTTGCATAACGCAGGGATCTAGGGTCAAACCCTCGCCCCGTTCATGCGACACATTCTTTCTCATTCTTAGTTGGATGCATGAATTTTGTCGCGAATGCGAAGCTGCTCCATGGTTCGGAGTCTATGCAAAACTGGAGGTCCCCTTCCCCTACTAGGTGGTAGGGTTTAATCCCACATCGGGTTGGTACCATAGCATTGGATTAAAAGATGGTCGAAGCGGCAATGAAACATTGTTCGTGTTTTCCACCAAGTTCAATGTTGCCTTGCTCGTAAAGGTAAGGCCCTGGCATGGAACCTGATTCCTTCGGGAATGTGGTGTTTTGGGTTAATATCATATTGCATAAAATGAATCTCCGGGTGTTGATAGCGTTGGAGATGAACGGCGGTGGTATGCATACTTCATGTTTCCGCAATTTTTTAACGTCATTTTAGTTTGGTAAAAATCTTGTTTGGCTCATAAATACATTGAAAGGTTATATAACTATTTTTAGGTTAAGCTATTTTTAGGTTAACTCACTCCCCAACTCGAACTCACTCTTACCTGAATGGGTCCCCATGTAATCCATCAACCATTCGCCAGCGCGTGAGTCGGAAATATACTTTATTGCACGCTAAGTGATTTATTTCGGCAGTAACATTGTCTAACGGTATATTTTTAAATGTTTTTTATTTATTTTAAGATCTCAAACTAGATTCATATAACTTTCGCTATGGACTTGGTTTTTCTAAGCATCTTTGGTCTCTATATTATTTTACGTTTACGGATAAACAGTGTTTATCTTACTTATTTAGCTCGACCTTTCGTCCATCACTCTGTGGACATGGTGGCGGCGGTGGTGGGTTTTTTGTTTAACTGGGCATAGATAATAACGCAACACCCAGCGTCATGATATTAGCCCAACACACCGTATTCGTGACGAAATGCACTTATCCAACTCAAAGTGAAAGAAAATTGTGGTTTCGTGAGGTTGGGGATCCGAACCCATGACTTCTGGCATGCAAGGTCAGGCCACACGAAACGAGTTGCCATACGGCGGTTTGTTCAATTTAATAAAATAAAAAAAACAAATCATAGAAGAAATATATTGAACTTTATCCGTTGAAACCTAACTTCTGTATTTATAATTTCTTCTACTAACTTCAGCTCCGTATAGATATATATATTTCTTCATTCTTTCGTCACTTTGTTATTATTGATAAAAAACCGGCCAAGTGCGAGTCGATCTCGCACGCGAAAGTTTTCGTACACAAAAAATTCGCTCCGCACAAATCATGCCGTGAGTAGCAAGCCGTTTAATCTTTTAAAATGAAAAAAAACACGTTTAATTTTTATTTTTTTATTTTACCTATTTGTTGTTTTAGCGGCAAAATGAATACACACTCTGCGAAAATTTAAGCTGCCTACCTATTACGGTTTATGAGATACAGCCCTGTGCCAGACGGACGCACGGACGGACGGACAGCGGAGGCTTAGTAATAGGGTTCCGTTGGCACCCTTTGGGTACGGAACCCTACTAAGATATGATGGAAAATGATATGAAATGGAAAAAATATGAACAGCTTATCTGGTGGCTTAGCTGCTGACCGGTCGAGGGACCGTGCGAGGGACCGTGTGGGCCGCGCATTCGTTCCCCGATTTTTTTACAATAAAATAGAACTATTTTATGTACTTTTATTATGTAATCAGCTTCCTCTCAATATTACAACTCAAACCAGCCAAACTAATTGCTTCATTCAACTATGTACGTAACATCTGACCAGATGCAAAGCCAGACGTTTGACTCCTAAGCAAGGCCATTCGAACGGTCTGGCTTCTGCTGAATATCTTTTGTGTTTCTTGCTTGTTGCTAAACCGTATTGGTTGGTGGCACCTAGCCACCTAGTGCACAGTCACACCTACGAACCCTGACGAATGGCATTGAACCAGAGACACGAGCAGTGTCTGATTCATAGTTGGAAATCCAAGGATGTGGTTTAATTCCGATGAGATGTGGGTTTTATCAGGGGCAAATAAACTAATAAGTTTGTATGTTTGGTTTGCATGGAGGAGGTAATCTTTGAAACTACTACTCCGATAAAAAAAATACCAATACTAATATTATAAATGTGAAAGTAACTCTGTCTGATGCTCTTTCACACCTAAACGCTAAAACAATGTTGATGAAATTCCGTGTAGATATAGTCTGGAGCTTAGAGAAGGGCATAGGCTAACTTTTGTGGAGAAAATTAAATAAAAAAATTTAAATAAAATTTTGAATGGGGAACTCATATAATATCCAGGAAATAATTCACCCTGACGTTAGTCCAAAACGACATTTTATAGCGGTTTTCAAAGCGATCATTTATTTCAATGATCATAGTATTTCAATGTTTCAAGGTATTCCGTCGAGAAAATCGATTTGAGAACCGATATAAAAGCGATATTCGCGACTGAGATATTTCTGATTACTAAGCACGGAATTACAAGAATAGGCCCTCAGAGCTGACAACGAGCCACCAAATAAAAGGGTATTTCGAGAAGACAATTTATGCAATGTAAGCCGAAGAAAAATCGGTCGGGAGAGTGCGTTTCTTATGATGAGATTCAAAGACAGTTCTTGGGTATTGAGACGATTTTCAAGGCTTTCATGCAATTTTGACATGAAATGTACAGAAGTAATGTCAAATTTGATAGTCGGAAGACGTGAGAATCGTCTCAATAAGAACGAACTGTCTTTGAATCTCAGCATTATGCGGAATGCCTTTCTATTTTTCCCCATTGATGTACCAATTGATATTCAACTTAACTTGTAATTTGTTATTCAAATCCATTTGCACTGATGGTTGCTGTTTTTTACCCGACTGCGAAAGAAGGAGGGTTATTTGTTCTTTTTCTTTGCCTTGAGCTGCTCTACCAAGAATTGTTTTCAAGATCTAAGTGTTTATTTCATTAATGTGGACCGAAAACAACCAAAGTTTCTTTGCGGATTCTTCTATCTATCAGTTTATGACGTAACTTAGGCTAAGATAAATAGTCGTAACAGAAACTAAGACTAACGAAAAGTAGTACTTTGTGACGTCACTTTGAATTACTTTGACATTTCGTCCGCACAAAATTTGTCAAAGTGACGTCACAAAGTACTACTTTTCGTTAGTCTCAGTTTCTATTACGACTATTTATATTAGCCTTGGACTAACGAAAAGTAGTACTTTATGACGTCATTTCGGCACATTTTGTATGGACGAAATCTCAAAGTAATGAAAAGTGACGTCACAAAGTACTACTATTCGTTAAGGCTGAGATAAATAGTCGTAACGGAAACTAAGACTAACGAAAAGTAGTACTTTGTGACGTCACTTTGACACATTTTGTATGGACGAAATCTCAAAGTAATGCAAAATGACGTCACAAAGTACTACTTTTCGTTAGTCTTAGGCTGAGATAAATAGTCGTAACAGAAACTAAGACTATCGGAAAGTAGTACTTTGTGACGTCACTTTGACACATTTTGTATGGACGAATTCTCAAAGTAATGCAAATTGACGTCACAAAGTACTACTTTTCGTTAGTCTTAGTTTCGGTTACGACTATTATATACTGTATATTATATACTTATATACTATATTTGACTCTCGAACACGATTATCATTGTTATAGGAGTTTTGTGGGACCGACCCAAGATTCGGTCCAGTTGTACGTAACGTTCATTTTATTGTTTGTTACCCTTTCCCCGCCAGGAACGTATATATCCGTCAGAGCAAGGCATTCTGCAGTCGCCATCGTCGGATATATCCGACAGAAAACTACTCCACTTCAAACATTAATAAAACTTTACTGATTACGTAATAATGTGTTTTATTTACATAATTGCACAGTACATACTAGCGTTCATTAGATTTCTACTGTTTCAACAGTGGAAACACACTATTTGCAACAAAACAAACAACAATTCAAGACTGCATATTATCGAAATAATTGTAGTGTGGCGTATTGAGAAGGATTATGCCAAAAAACCTTGGCGGTGAAAGGGTTAAACACTTATTTTCTTAAAATTGTTAAAAAAAACATTGTTTTTACACATATTTACGCCATATTCTGAGATCGCCAACTTAGACCGGGGTAGATACGGTTTGAGAAGCACATTAAATCCGAAATGATTTTTTTTTTCTCAGAAATATATAATTTCATGTTCATATGCTTACATTAAGTTTGCAACATTTAGCGGGGCCCGGAAGATAGATTTTTTTTTTAAATGTATTAAAAAATAAATATCTCCTAAACAAATATTTAGAAACGATATTAAAAATGTTTATATGTTAAGTCTTTTAAGGCGTAATGTAACTGTGAATTTGTAACAATTTTGTAATTACGGAAATGTATTTAAAAAAATGTTTTTACTAAAAAAAATCTATGCCGCGAACCTAACTTGCTATTGCTATATTTCTTTCTAGAATATGTAAAAGCAAATTAAATTCTTTAGAAACTATACAACGAACGATTTTATACGTATTTCGAATTTTTGGTTTAGCTTTTGTGTGAATGTAAACATTATAAATGAAAAAAAATGTGCTTCTAATATTTGCAACATTTTACAAATTTCACAGAATATAGAGTTTGCGGTCAGTTTCCAATTTCAGAAAATAAAATAGAATTTTCATTATTTGCTTTGCAGATATTAAATATTACAGATATTAAAAGTACAAAAAAAAATTTACACAGTTCCGTAAATAGGAAATTGTTGCAAATTCACAGTAACATTACACCTAAAATTAGCTAACATATAACATTTTTAAATAACATTTCTAAATATTTGTTTAGGAGATATCATTTTTTAAACATATTTCATATGTTATTTCTATCTTCCGGACCCCCCAAAATGTTGCAAACTTAATGTACACACGTCCACATGAAATACTACGTTTATGAGAAAAAAAATTGAATTTCGGATTTAATGTTTTTCTAAGTGCTGATTTAAGGCTAAAGTTCCTGGAGTAACTATGAATAAGACTAGCATGCGCACTGAACTATGTACCGAGAAGTCGCACGGCATTGACACTATTGAAATTGCTTGTGATTACATCTGTTTTAGGATTTCAAACAGTTTTTCAACAAAAGTTCAAAGGTGATACAGCCGCTGTTTAAATTCATGTTTTGTTTAATTTAAACCGGATTGTAATAAATCATGACCTTAACTCTGGTTCGGTAAAACGACCCCAATAAATTACACTGAGTCTTTAAGGTGATGGCAGTTTTGTCAACATACCATGCATCTCGTGATTATGCGAGTAGGACGCAATGAACTTCAATTTCATGCCGTCATAGTCGCTGAACACGCAAATCGGAACCTACTGAACGGTTCCATTGTTGCATTGCTGTCGCAGACTTGATGCAATCGCAATCACCGATGGAGGTGAATGCAATGGCGAATGTCGAAGTAAAATTATCTAATATTTAGTTTATATGTGTATAAGTCGCATTTGTAAGCTGACTGAGTGTTTTTTTATGCGACCGTTACTTCTCAGTAAGTTTCTTTTCACGATTGTTAGGGAAAGCCCACCTGCTGTAAGAAAAGGACAGGAAGTTTTGCATGGGTAAACCTTATAAAAAAATAAAATGGAAGAGAGAGACTTACAACGGCCATAGCGTCTCAGAGAGTCCTCTGTGCAGGGCCTGAATGGAGGAAAACGAGAAGATTCCGTAGCATAGTTTTTTTAATTAATCAAGGTTTTCCGTCGAAAAACTCGCTTTGAAAATCGCTATAAAAGCGGTTTTCTAGACTCAGGATTCGTGATTCCTGATTACTGAATGCCAGGAATAGTCCTGCTGGTCTGCGGACACCCGGGCCGCCTCGTCACAGAATGTAATACTGGTATTCGTGCCACGTCGCCTTCGTGGACGACATTGGCTCTCAAGGGTAGCAAGGATTGAGGGGGCGTTGCACAAAGGACCACACAACGTGAGACTAAGTACAGGCAGCGACCACGGCTAGATAACAACAACAGCAGCCAAAACAAATAGCAACGAATGGACCACAAAAACAAACATTTCGTCGGTGTACCTATTATGTTTCCTGGCACGCGATGAAATAACCACAATGAGGTGGTCATAACACCACTCGTGGTGTCATTCCAGATGGTCAATAATTGAAAGTCGAATTGTAAAGTATTGTACTATAAGTTTGTAGCCTGAGCCGGTAGTCTCAGTTGTCACCTAAATTGGCGTTACGGCAAACCGATCGACTGACGTTTTCAAATGTATGGAGAAATTGAACAGCGCGCGCAGCGGGCGTTAAGCGAACTAACATTTGCGAGTCCGAGCTTGATTTGACAGCTTACTCAACGTTGCCGTAAATACGTCGACGTTGCGGTTTACGTCCACTCCGCGTTTTCATACAAATCGGAAGTCAGCGTTTGACTTTGACAGCTTGAAGAAGTAAAACCACAGAATATCTAGTAAAAACTTGTATGGAGTTTGGAGAAAACGCCAGTCGATCGGTTTGCCGTAACGCCAATTTAGGTGAGAACTCAGACTGCCCACTCTGGGTAGCTCAGTGGCGCGACGCCTTGTAGTTCGATAACCTGTGTGAAGCAACTCTGAACGCGGTTGGGTTCTAGATGGGTGACCGTTTTGAACACTAAGGTCGACCGTGATTCTACGTGAAACTGTAGGTCCTTAATTGCTAGATAGTAGGGTTAATCGCGTCCCTACGAGTATTCCCGCCTGGCTTGGTACCATCGCATTAATATCGTTCATTTTACGTGACCAGCCACTTTCACACACATAGCACACTTTCTATTTGTTACCAATTACTTATTTGTATAGGTATGTCTTTAATTGACTAGCCTTATTTTTTGTCCATAAAAAACAAATAAAAACATAAAGTTGACCTTAAAAACTTGCTATGGCAAGCATTACAGCAGTAATCAGATCCCCAAGTCGGACTTCTCACCTAAATTGGTGTTAATGGAACTTCAAAGTTACGCAAACACGTCAAACCCCATCCAAGTTTCACTACTTATTCTGTGGTTTTACTTCTTCAGCCTGTCAAAATCAAACTCTGAATAATGTATGTATGAAAACGCGGAGTTGGCATAAAGGGCAACGTCATCGTATTTACGTCGACGACGAGCAAGCTGTTATTTCAAAATCAGACTCGCCCACTGCGCGCGCACTTCAATCCTCCATACATTTGAAAACGCCAGTCGATCGGTTAGGCGTAAACGCCAAACTTGGTGACAAATCGGACTAGGGCACACCACCATTCATAGTTGAACAGGCTTGCCGCGGCGGCTGCGCAGGGCCGCCTTTGCCAGCGCCGAAGCTAATACCCTTCTTTCACACCCGACGGTGAAGGTTTTGTATCAAATGTTGATATTTTTTATGTATTTAACGTATACGACATTACCGTTATCTCATTAATGTAATCAGATTTTGAAAATAATCTGAAAAAGTATTGGTCGTGAGCGGCTCGTAGCCTAGTGGCGCGGGGACTGGCCTAGCGTTCCAGAGACCTGGGTTCAATACCGACATGCAGCACTGTCTTTCTCTTTCCGAGTTCGATAAGTGCATTTCGTTACGAATGCGAGCTGCTCCATGGTTCGGAATCCATGTAAAACTGTAGGTCCCCTTCCCCTACTAGGTGGTAGGGTTTAAGCCCGCCCGGGTTGGTACCATCGCATTGGATGAAAAGATGGTCGAAGCGGCAATGATCAATTGTCCGTGTTTTCCATCCAGTTCAATGTAGTCGTGCTCATAAAGGGAAGGTCCTGGCATGGCACCAAATTCCTTCGGGAATGTGGTGTATTGGGCTAATATCATGACGGTAGTTGTGTGGTATTAGCCATCCATGTCAGGTCGCATAAAAAAAAATTCTTATATTATTTTTTATAGACAGGAAAATACTGTTGCTAGATTTTTCGGAAATCTTTTTCTTGGTTTCACGACAATCATCTTCATTAAAACGCATTATTAGATAGAAGACCTCGTTTTGTTCATTCAGCTTTTAAAGTAAAACAAATCAAATACGTGATTTACAAAAATGTTTTATTTATAACTTTAATTTGTTTGTAAGTATCTTACTTAACTTTCTTTCATTTTAAGTAGTTACTTTAGTGCTCTTATAACAATAATGACATTTTGATAGTATAATAATATGACACTGACTATAATCATATATTTTGAATGTCAAAAAAAAACTAAAATCTTTTAACTTGACACATTTATTGTTTTATAGGAGAAATCCAACTAATTCAACCTGATTGAGTCCGACTTCACCTCAGAATATATCTTTCGAAATGTGACCAACCAGCATACCGTCTGAAACCGATTTTTTTATTGTTTCGTTGAAGAAATTTCAAAAATTCAAACATAACCTTAACTAAATTGGTAGATAATTTTATGCTCAGTTTCTGTCAAGATCAGCAGCAAACTTGAAGAATACGTTTGAGAAATGACTTCAACATTTTTTCCATGCAAATCTAAAATATTTTTTTTAACCATACAGTTGTATTATAGTTGTAGTAACTTTTAGGAAATATCGAGCTCTAGCTGAAATTATACATGTATTTTTTCGTGTTCTCATTCCATAAGGTTCAGGAACTTACGCACATACGCATTGGCAAGTATAATCTTAATCTACTTAACATACTTAAGTATTAATCATGATTGTTGCTATTAAGGTGGCCCATCCCGGCGGGCCTAACTCATTCGCGGGCACGGTCCAAAACCGTGCTGCTGCGCTCTGGGACCTTCTCTGTTTCAAAGAATAAGACAGGCTCCGTGATGAGGAAGATGCAACATGTCCACAAAAAAGACAATGTGCATAGTGTATGATTTGGTAAGATTTACGAAAATTTTATTTTCAAGACGACTTATAGCTAAAAGTAAACCACGACCGCTGTAGTCAAAAATCTAACAAAAACCAAATAGATCATAAATCTTGATTAAATAAGCTATGTCTGATGACTAATCTTTTTACGATGTTCTTACTTTATCATTGCGTAATCCACCTACAAAGTTATTGTATAAAACGCGCGAAAAATTCGAACTTTCGGACCTTATAACTTAGAAACCAAACACAATTTTACAATGCCAATGGTCATCAGACATCTAGTTCGATCAAATAAAGTTATTTTGAGCAAAATTTTGGATCTCTGACAAGAGAGATGAGCGGGTTGGGCCACCTTAAAACCCGACCTCTCTCACAGTTGGGTATAACCCAGTGGGCTAGCGCTTCGAGAAGAAAGAACATGTTCTATGGTGTCCGTCTGGTCTAACGTGCCCGTTACACGCGCGGGTGGAGGCGGCGCGCGGCGCCGACTCGCGTAGCCGGTGCCAGTCGGACGCCGGGCGGTCATTGCGCTGGCATTTTGGCTACCGAAAGCAGAAAAAGATCGAGTAACTTTCACAGTCAAAGTTAGTCGTGACGGTGCCGTTAGATCGGGTCTTCCGTCCGCCACGTCCGCGCGTTTACGATCACTTCGCGGTGAGTACGATCCGTTCTGCGTTATTAATATTGGCTGTGGATAATTTAACTACTTTTAACAATTACGATCAATAAATATTGTATCTGTGATTCTTTTGGATACATTACAGGGACCGATTATCCGAAACATAGTAATAAAAAGGGAAAAGAAATCTGTTCAAAAATGTCTGTAAAAAAATATGTAACAATACAAAATATACACCCTTTTTATACAATTTTTTTAATTCGAATATCTGGAAAACTATCAGGAAATATTTTTTTTCTAAGTATGCAGAAAAATAAAGAAAAAATCTGAAAGTTGATCGGTGTTAATAATTCAATGTCGGTAATAATTTCAAGAATTTTCTTAATCCGGGGTCGATTTGATGAAACAAACAATAAAAAATTACATTTAAGTTGTGAGACCAAATCGAGGACCAAATACTTCACACAAGGAGCTTTTCTATGGATTTCGGTTTTGATCCCAGTTTTATCTTACTTTAGGATTCAATGCGCGACTTTTTTAATACTGGAACACCGATGCACGCGCTTTCGTTTCTGTGGCACAGAATAAATAATTCTGTGGTAGGGCCGTCGAAGAATGTTTACACAAACGTGTTCCATTGAACAAGAAACAACTATGCCTCCTAATTACAAATGTTTGATGGATTGTGATAATTTTGTTCTTAAATTAAAGGTGCACATACATTACTTTATTATGCAGATAAAGCACGCCCCGACCTGATTATCGAATTCCAACGAAACGTAAGAATTACACAGGACAGGGCGTGTATTCTTGGCATTCAGTCATTGCGGATTCAGTAGAGTTAACAGTAATGTCAAACTAAATCCTTCTTCTGTTAACTCTACTGAATTCGCAATGACTGAATGCCAAGAATACACGCCCTGGGCGCTATTTAGCGCAATAAACATTCGCCCTGTTACTAATGAACTCAGATCATCGTTATACAATGTTTTGTCCTTTGCATTGACATGCAGTTTCGAATTCGAGGGAAAGGGACAAAACATTGTTTAACTATTCAGACAATGATCTGGGTCTATTAGTAACAGCGTCGATGTGGACTTTTTCCACTAACTCATGGCATGGCTATACTCTGCCGCCATACGAAAAGTTTCGACTCCCGTTCTTCCATGCTCGCTGTTTCCGCTATAACTCCCCAAAAATAGGGATTTACAAAACTATAACTGTATTAGCGACGAGATTAGCGAGTACACGAGGCAGCTATGATCGAAGCGGCAATGAAAATGGTCCGTGTTTTCCGTCCAGCTCAATGTAGCCGAGCAATATAAGGACGGTCCTGGCATGGCACCTAGTTCCCATGTGGTGTGTTAGGCTAATTTCTGACGGTCAGTTCGGTATTATCCATCCATGTCCAGTTACATAAAAAAGTTACATATTTACTCTCGAATAGAAAGCTTATTAAATAATTCTGAGGATGCGATGACGTGATGCGTGCAAAAGTGGCCATTTACAATTACTTAGCTTACTTTTTGCAAAATGCCATTTTTTTATGAAAAACCGATATGGGTTGCTGTGCTGAGATACTGTTTGTTTATTGTTGTTGTTTATTCATCAACCACAGGCAGCACACTGCACTCGGATTTGTCATATTTTATCATTAGCCAGTTCAGCGTTCACGGCGAAGAAGAACTGGCAAGAAACTTCGCTGATTTTTTTCAACGTCCACTTAGTCTAAGTTTACAAATTTGTTTGCCACTGCTTTCAGAAATACGGGTTATTGGTACCCGTTTATGTCAATACATTAAATTAATATTAATTTACAAAAATACCAAAGATACTTAGCCAAATCCGCCTCACCTCGCGAAACCCCGCTCAGCGAGGCACCATACCAGCGGATCGCTTGTTTAAATTACGTTAGAAGACTCCCAGGTTATTATGGGTTTAAGGAAAGGCATCCGCCGGCAGACAGTTCCATATCTTGGCGGTGCTGCAGAGAAATGAGTCTGAGAAACGGTTCATTCTCAAAAGCCAATGTCACCCTAATATCATAATTATGTATGGGTATTCGAACTTTATGGGGGGTTGCGAAAACCATACCGGCCGGGCAGGTACAGTCGTTTCGTCTGAAATCTATACACCGGAAATAGAGACAAATTTGAGATCTCTTTCTGACATGCCGACGTCAACCATAGAGTAAAAGGGACTTAGAAAATCCTTCTCTTTCCAGTGTATACATTTGATAAGTAACGACTGTACTACTTGGGACCAGATCGTAATTTGAGGGAAATATATCGGAAAGGAGTTCATTCCATTGATTACAAAACCTATAGATAAAGGATCTAGAGGATCGGTGGGTTCTTATTTTTGGAATGTCGACTCTCTACATATATGCACAAACTTAGGGTAGGTAATAGTAAGCATGAGGTAGCAAATATCCTTTCACACCTGTTAACAAATTATCTGTTGCGTACGTACATGCTGCGAAGTAATTATTTTCTAAATTGGCTGTCATATATTCATTAAAATTTGGTAAAAAATAAGAAGAGAAACCTGAATACAATGTTGCTAACAAAAATGCTTCCTAACCTAAGTCAGAGTTTAATGTATGTTAATTTATACGTATGCTATTACATATTCAAATAAAAAAGGTGTTAAAAAGGTGATTGTGAACCTGTAAAAATATTTTTTAAGTGTTTTGCTGATGGCTGACGTACTTCATAGGTAATTTTAGGGATATCAGTCCATATTCGAGTCCATATTACTATAAAATAAAATATATACATCGATTATGGGCACAAGCCCAGAACCCTTCACCTTCAACAAACTTACGTGTGTTGGGATTCAACCTTTGGAAAGATCGCATCGGATGACAATATGGTCGAAGCGGCAATGAAAAATTGTCCGTGTATTCCATCCAGTTCAATGTAGACGTGCTCATAAAGGGAAGATCCTGGCATGGCACCAAAATTACTTCGGGAATGTGGTGTATTGGGCTAATATCATAACGGTAGTTGTGTGGTATTAGCCATCCATGTCGGGTCGAATAAAACAAAAAAAAGTTAGCATGGAAAAAGTGCAACTAATCGTCATATTTAATCACTATCTTTACTCATCACCTCCTATTCACCCGGCGAGTTGACCACGGTAACCACCTGTGCACCCACAACTGGAGTACACGAGACAAAAGTAATTTCGTAAATCGGCCCTTGAAAAAATTGTATGTCTCTGTTGGCACTCAACTAATAAAGGTTGAGTACCGCTGGTAAGAACCATTAAGGTGGCCCAACCCGGCGGGCCTAACTCATTCGCGGGCGCGGTACAAAACCCTGCTGTTGCGCTCTGGGACCTTCACTGTTTCAAAGAATAAGACAGGCTCCTTGATGAGGAAGATGCAACATGTCCACAAAAAAAACAATGTGCATAGCGTATGATTTGGTAAGATTTACGGAAATTTTAATTTCAAAACGACTTATAGCTAAAAGTAAACCACGACCGCTGTAGTCAAAAATCTAACAAAAACCAAATAGATTATAAATCTTGATTAAATAAGCTATGTCTGATGACCAAACTTTATCATTGCGAAATCCACCTCCAAAATTATTGTATAAAACGTGCTAAAAATTCGAACTTTCGGACCTTATAACTTAGAAACCAAACACAATTTTACAATGCCAATGGTCATCAGACATCTAGTTTGATCAAATAAAGATATTTTGAGCAAAATTTTGTATCTCTGACAAGAAATATGGGCGTGATCTTCTTTCCCCTTTTGTATGGGGAGATGAGCTGGATGGGCCACCTTAAATATAATCCTCTTATCATCTTGGCGAATCCTTACTATTAATTTTGCAAGGAATTAAAATAATTTATTTACAAAAACCGGTATCAACAATAAGCGTGTAAGCGTAAAAACAGCGTAAGTGTGAAACACTTTTGTAAACTTGGACTGAGTAGAAGTTGAAGAAATTTCCAGGCAAGTTTCTAACCAGTTCTTCGCTGTGATTGTTATTCTGGCTCATGATCCTGTAAACTGCCTACCTATGTACTACGCAATATTTAGGCCCTAGTTGACCGCATACTTAATCTATACTTAAAACTGCAAATACAAACTTTATAAGTAAATATAGGTTTTTTCGTAATAAGCAAACACGTCACTTTTTCCAAGGAATGTGATATGTATTTATAATCGACTGTGAAGCAAGAAAGAGCCCTGTAAAGAGAACCTCTTTATGAATATACTGCAAGGCCTAGACCCGAACCAGCAAAACATACCTGCTGTATACCCATATTATTAAAATTCTCCTACAGTCTCTCCTCTCGTAATCAATGCTTCCTACTAACACAGTTTTTTATGTATACATTCATTGATTTAGCGCTTTACATGCGTTGCGGACATTTACTGCAAATACATTCAAACATATGCAGGTCTATTCAGAGTGGTCCGACTAACTTTAATCCGCCGAACTAAACTGGTTTTTGTATGGTTAGCCTGGTGCTAATCTCGTTCTAAGTGTTGACAGGTGCTCTCTGAATACGAATGGTTCCTTGCAAAGTTTGGTTATGGTACCAATTTACATAGTAGCCACACTTCAAACAGTACCGTAATAGCCGATCGCTGTAAGCAGATCGGAGGTAGAAATGCTGTCGAAGAACTGTCTATGCGCGTGTTCAAGGGCACCATGAGGAGAAACATGCAGTCTTCAACTGGTCTTTCAGCAGAAGATCACGAACCATAGACGGGTCGCCTTCACCGATACTCGATGCGAACTTCAAGTACGCCGATGACGTTGGTATAAAAACGACCAATGCCACAAGGGAAACGAAGCGGCCGCCTTTGCAATTCAAAATTGCTTTAATATTGTTCCGTGGCCAATTCCATGATCCCACTCGTAAATGTCCGCACTCGTATTACGCAATAGTAACCGCACTCTGTGCACCACAACGGTTCAATGATGTTTATTTAAGGTGTCCCTTCCCGGCGGGACTAACTCATTCGCGGGCACGGTACAAAACCGTGCTATTGTGCTCTGGGACCTTTCTATGTTTCAAAGAAAAAGACAGGCTCCGTGATGAGGAGGATGCCAAATGTCCACAAAGCAGACAATGCGCATAGTGTTTGATTTGGTAAGATTTACGAAAATTTTAATTACAAATCGACTCCTAGCTAAAAGTAAACCACGACCGCTGTAGTCAAAAATCTAACAAAAACTAAATTGATTATAAATATTCACGAAATAAGCTATGTCTGATGATGATCTTTTTAAGGTGTGTAGATTTTATCGTTGAGTAATCGACCTCCAAAGATTGTATAAAACACGCGAAAAATTTGAACTTTCACGACTTATAACTTAGAAACCAAACACAATTGTACAATGCCAATGGTCATCAGACATCTAGTTCGATCAAATAAAGCTATTTTGAGCAAAATTTAGGATCTCTGACAAGAAATATGGGCGTGATGTTCTTTCCACGTTTGTATGGAGAGTCGAGCGGGTTGGGCCACCTTAAGAACACCCTTCCCGACGGGAGTAATGCTGGGCGATCGCACAGCGCGGCATAAATTCGTGTTCACTGGTTCAAAGAAAAAGACAGTCTCCGCGAAGAGGAAGACATGCCCACAATGCGCGCCGTGTTTGCTTTGGTTAGATTTTGATCGAATTCCTCCGAATATTACAAAACAACGTATGGCTAAAAGTAAATCACGAACGCTGTAGTCAATAGTCAAACAAGTACCAAATGGATTTTGAATCAATTTGGTTTTGAAACGATTCTGATGGCCCGGGATGGTACCATCGCATTGAGTGAGCGATGGCCAAAGCGGCATTAAAACATTGCCCGTCTTTTCCATCCAGTTCAATATCTTAGCAGAGCAGTCGCCATTTGGTGTGTATCATATAAATATGTATATAGTGAGCGTTGTAACTTGCGGTTCCAACTGACAGCAGTCAAGTTGACGACTCCTATGAATGCAATCATTTTCTCTCACGTAGCATTATAGAATCGGAATATTTACGCAGATGGCTACGGAATCGCAGGTACAATTATCTCCACACAGTTTGCAACCATGATGTAGTGTCATTCTCATTATAGTTTCATAACATCGTATCACATTATATGTATATGGATTCAGGAAGACGGTAGTCTAGAATGTTATTATCTTAATAATAACTGTTTCTAGTCATACTTAATGAGCATGTAATGCATGTTTTACATCTCGAAGTTAAATAGCGTACAAATAACAGAATCGTAAAGATAAGATAGTTCGGACACATGGAACGAATGGATGACGAAAAAATGACGAAACAAATTTACAGAGCAGAAGTGAGCGGAAGTGTCTAGAAGAACATATCACGACCAAATCTATGTAATTCTTGGTAAAGGTCTGGTACGTAGCACCCGTAATCGTAGAGCATGTATGAAAATATGTATGTCTGTAGATGAAGCGAAAGAGGTGTGCTGTGATCTTACCGTATCTCTGCCTACCCCTCCGGGAAAGCGGCTTGAAGGTATGTATGTATGTATGTAAACCAGTTACAGTCGTTTATGAGGTGTACGTCACTAGTTTATAGGACACCATGTCGGTAATATGGACTATACCAATCATAGACCTAGCATGCGCTTCTATGATACCAATACACTTATTTTGAAACAGTTAAACAAACAGAACATTATCTTTACTAATATTGCAACGGCTTAGTGCAATTTTCCAACAGCGGCGTATAAAATAGATGAATAAAATGAGATTAGCTAAAGCGTGTTGCCAACACGAAATAAAGCAAATGTCGAGCGTTTAATAACGAAGAAATAGAGCATTGCCACAGATGTTTTGCTCTCAAATATTACTGTCCTTGTCTAGGTCTTTTTCTAACACAATTGTGCAAGTTCAAGCACTCGAGGATTAAACAAGCAAGACCTCGCTTAGACAAGTATTGCATGTCGCTGTGAATGCAAGCACCTACCAATATTTGGTGTACTCGACCACTGACTTACCACATACTTAACTAGTCTCGTAGTTGCGTGTCGGTGAAGGGAGCATCTTCGGTTCGTATCGACTGGCTGGTTGATTTCGCCTTTTTGGTTTCACGGTTCCGTTAGCAGCGACATTAGAAATGTTGGCACCGAGCGAGGCCGAAATCGCAATCCATTTTGAATGTACAAATGGCATCAAGGACGCCACACATGAGCGGCTCATAGCGTAGTGGCGCGGGGACTAGAGGTCTAGGTTCAATTCCTCGCCCCGACATGCACCACTTTCTTTCTCTTCTGAGTTCGATAAATGCATTTCGTCCCGAATGCGAGCTGCTCCATGGTTCGAAATCCATTTAAAACTGGAGGTCCCCTTCCCCTACTAGGTGGTAGGGTTTAAGCTCGCCCGGGTTGGTACCATTGCATTGGGTGAAAAGATGGTCGAAGCGGCATTAAAAAATTGTCCGTGTTTTCCATCCATTTCAATGTAGCCGTGCTTATAAAAGGAAGGTCCTGGCATGGCACCTAATTCCTTCGGGAATGTGGTGTATTGGGCTAATATCATAAAGGTAGTTGTGTGGTATTAGCCATCCATGTCAGGTTGCATACAAAAATCATTGTACTTTGACCCACATACGTTTTTCTTGCAAATTCCAATGCCTACTGTACTGTGGCGCCGAGGGTGACGCGCTCTGTACGAAACCTGGAGGTCAATTCTTGCCCTAATTAGTTTACGTACGGAATACACACCCCCTATCTCTGAAATGTATGTGTAATATTTTGTTAGCGCTGAATTCGGAAAAACGTGTGGCGCTGCCATCGACTGAATACCAAAGTAATGTCACAGTAAATTCCTCTCCTGAGAACACTCCGGATTCGATTCCCAGAATTAACCTCCTGTGCATAGTAGTAAGGATTTTCTGGATTATTTGCCATTTGTAGGAATATCTCTTTTGAATTTGAAAATTTACTTTTACTTTAAATGAAGGTTACTTTATGATTCGAGTACCATGTTTGCATGTAAAATCCCACATGGAAGTTTGTACAAACGCGTTGACTATAACAATGAAACTTAAAAAGGTGGATGTTCCTGACAAACAATTCTCATTTGTTCAAATTTTACATACCCTCTGTGTCCAACCTTACATCTGTCAACCTTAAATACAGCCAGTTTTGGTGGCAAGGTACTTTAATATAAGTAGAGGTAACATAAATACATACAATTACCTCTGTTATCTTATCATGTAACGTTTCAGTGCTTCATACCTTATAACATTGTTGAATTGTACCTTTTTAGGGTTCCGTACCCAAAGGGTGCCAACGGATCCCTATTACTAGGCCTCCGCTGTCCGTCAGTCCGTCTGTCACAGGGCTGTATCTCATGAACCCTAATAGATAGGCAGCTGAAATGTTTACAGAATGTGTATTTATTTTGCCGCTATAACAACAAATAGGTGACATTTAAAAATAATAAGAATTAAGGGGGGTCCCCATACAAAAAACGAGATTTTTTTTGTGTTAAATCTTGTCCGATCGTACGGAACCCTTCGTGTGAGAGTCCGACTCGCACTTGGCCGGTTTTTATCTTATCATGTAATGTTCCAGTGCTTCATACCTTATAACATTGGTGAATTGTACCTTTTGATTATTCAAATAAACTTTATTCTTTTTATTTCTTTATTTCGTATAATTTATGAGTTTTCGTAAAACTTGGACCGGTTTTAGGTTGTTAGGGTTCCGTACCCAAAGGGTGAAAACGGAACCCTATTACTAAGCCTCCGCTGTCCGTCCGTCCGTCCGTCCGTCCGTCCGTCCGTCCGTCCGTCTGTCACAGGGCTGTATCTCATGAACCGTAATAGGTAGGCAGCTAAAATTTTCACAGAGTGTGTATTATTTTTGCCGCTATAACAACAAATAAGTAACATTTAAGAATAATAAGAATTAAAGGGGGTCCCCATACAAAAAACGTGTTTTTTTTTGTGTTAAATCTTGTTCGATGGTACGGAACCCTTCGTGTGCGAGCCCGACTCGTACTTGGCCGGTTTTTTCTATTGTTACTTTGTTGTGAGTACAGCTACTCGATCCGGTCTGGGGCGGTAACAAACGACTCTGATCCCTGACCTTCTTTACCGAGATGTCTAACTAATTAATATCATCTTAGAAAAAACAGATAACTTCTTGGCCGCCTGCACTCCGGACCCGGATTAATTGAAAGCCACCAAACGTGTATTAAAACCCGTTATAGTCGAAAGTATTAATTTGATCAATGATCAATAATGGCGGAAACTGTACAGTAGCACGTGACCGATAAACTTCGAGCAAATGGAGCCGTGTAACCAGAACGGGAACTACAGGCTATTAGCAAAATTAATAAACTATCATACGTTATACGTACGTCAGCCTCGACCTAACGACATACGAATTGTCAGCCTTGGTAGCTCAGTGTGCGACGCCTTGCGATTCGATAAGCTGGGGAAGCGCCTCTGAGCGCGGTTAGGTTCTGGATGGGTGACCATTTTCAACCGTCGAGGCCGGCCGTTGTTCGGATTCCAGGTAAAACTGTAGGTCCCTTCCTTACTAAACGGCAATGAAAATTGTCCGTGTTTTCAATCCAGCGCAATGTAGCCGAGCAATATAAGGAAGGTCCTGGCATGGCATCTAGTTCCCATGTGGTGTGGTAGGCTGACATCGGACGGTCAGTTCGATATTAGCCATAAACTTCCAGTTACATAAAAAAAGCTGTTCGATGGTTCGGAATCCATGTAAAACTGTAGATAGTAGGAAAGGTTAAGCCCGCCCGGGTTCGTATTATCGGATGGAATGAAATGATGGTCGAAGCCGTGAAAAATTGTAAAATATTGGAAGAAGTTGTCCTTTTTTAATGTCATTTAAGAATTTGTTTTACTAGAAAATAGAGATATTTACAAAAAAATATTAAGACATACGGACTCGAGAACGCTTTATATGAGAACAAATTGTGATGTTAAAAATATGCTCGAACCCACACAAAGCTTTTTGTACACAGAACGCAAAAAGTATAATACTTTAAGGCACGAATTAATATAAATGATGAATATAGCCATGGTATTAGCGTCGAAAAACATTTTCTATTGGTTTTGTTATTGCATTTTCATTACCTTTTCTAATGGTGTAAAACTTCTAATCGCTAATTACAACAATTTTGATAATTTTATGTTTATTGATTATTTAACAGTGCTATCTGACGTTCTGTGTATCTGACGGTGTGAAATTGTAAACCTGAAATAGTGACATTGTATTTGCCGCCTCTAATTTTCTTTATATAAGATTTTTGCTTTCTGTGCACAAAAAACTTCGTATGGGTCGGAATAGCCTTAAATATTTTCCACGACTTCTGGCGTACTTAATTTTTTAAGGGTAACTTAAAAAACTCATCAAGTTGTTCTTACATATTCTTTTTTATTCGTTTCTCACTTCATGTTCGCATTAGAAATGTATAATGCAAACCACACCAAGGCGCGTTCGATTTCTTTCCATGCCTTACTTTTTAGGGTTCCGTACCCAAAGGGTGCCAACGGAACCCTATTACTAAGCCTCCGCTGTCCGTCCGTCCGTCCGTCCGTCCGTCCGTCCGTCCGTCCGTCCGTCCGTCCGTCCGTCCGTCCGTCCGTCCGTCCGTCCGTCCGTCCGTCCGTCCGTCTGTCCGTCTGTCACAGGGCTGTATCTCAGTAACCGTAACAGATAGACAGCTGAAATTTTCACAGAGTGTGTATTTATTTTGCCGCTATAACAACAAATAGATAAATATAATAAAATTAAAGGGGGCCCCCATACAAAAAACGTTTTGTATTAAATTCTATTTTTTAGTATTTTTTTGTATTAAATCTTTTACGATGGTACGGAACCCTTCGTGTGCGAGTCCGACTCGCACTTGGCCGGTTTTTTCATGCACCTGAAGAACTTACTGATGCTGCGTGGGCGCTGCATAGATTGTATAGCTCTTGCAAAAAAGAGAAAACCCAGTAAACCTTTGGTATTTAGGCGCAAATTCATCTAATAAATTGTGAGAACGAGCGTGCCGAGCAGGAGACATACTCGGCGAAGAAGCCTACGGACAGATGCGGATTTAGAAGTGTGGAGGCCATAGGGCAACTCAGGAATGGATGCCCCTAATTATGTTTCATATAGCCCGGAAGCGGCAGTGAATGCGTTCCACATAGATATTGAAGAGGTCCCTAAGGAACACTGGTCGAACTGATTTTCATAATGGTCAGAAAAAATATTTAAAAACAATAAAAGTCTCACAAGTATAACATCTGGTTTTGTTTATCAGAATTCAGTTTTTTTTCTTTAAGTAAACACATTAATGGTATAAAAATACACTGTAATAAAGAAAAATTATTACTAAATAAAAAAAAAACTGGTAAATCGAGAAATTTAATTTTGTATACGGAAATATAAAATAACTAACTATCCGTTCAAGTGAACATATTATTTTCGTCGAGTATGCGTTTTTTTGGGTTTACAGAAGCTTTTTTACTTATCGGCTAGATAGTACAAATTCACGTTTGTCAAAAAAACAGTCATTGCCGGAAAATTATATTTTATATCACATTTATCTGACTATAATTTTACTATACATCACATTTATCAAGACTATATCGGTTGAATAAGCAGAAGCGTAAATAAATCAGTCGAATAGTTATCTGGCTGTTTATTGGACTATTGAAAAATCTGCCCTAATTATAATGTGGCAATGGCCCCGGTTGCCCTCCGCTAAATGCGGCGTTTTCAACGGACATAATAATTGCATGATTTGGATGGAGTGGGTTTACTGAGTTGTATTCTTTTTCGCAGGTGTGAGAGAGCGTAATGTCGAGCTACGAGCTGCCCTGGCTGGACCTGCGGCCGCTGCCCGCGGCGGTGGCGGAGGTGGCTCGGGACCGCTGCGGGGAGCACCCCGACACTCGCCTGCAGGCCGTCTCCGAGCTGCGGGACATCATATACGGTACTAGCTGAAGTTCCTGGCTCCGTTCCGGTCGATTTTGTTTTGGACAAGCCGCGAGTACCACATTGAAGAAATAACGATAAATGTGAAGAAATAGGCCTATTTTGACGATTTTTTTTATCGAGCTTTGTGCTATGGAAACGATTTCATGTGGATACACCCGAAGTTACTAACATAAAATTTTAGTGTGATAATTTAATTAGGTACTTTCTGAGAAATTAACGAACTACTGGGGGCCCTCAGGTAAGAGTCAGTTCGAGTTCGGCTGTGAGTTAACCTAAAAATAGCTGGAAAACATGTTATTATTTAAATAACGGAACTCTTATTTATACTTAAAACGTATTCATGGTACAAACAATATTTTTACCAAATTAAAATTATGTTCAAGAAGTGTGGAAATTTGAACTATTTAAAAAAGTAAGTTGATATTTAGCGACGAGTTCGAACTCACTCTTACCTGAATGGGCCCCCTGAGTCCTTACTGTCCCTGTCTGTACCTGAACTGTCAGCTACATTATTAGCTTCGAAAAGTCACTTTAACTTTTTAATTCAAATCGACCAAGGTTGGCGCTTGGACTCCATGTGTGAACGTGGTTTGCAGAGCGCGGCGAGATCGAGCCACACTTCATGGACGACGCGTACCTGGTGCGGTTCCTGCGCGCGCGCACCTTCGACGTGGAGCGCGCCTACAGGCTGGTCAGTGCCCGCGTTGCCATCTGCCAGGGTCTGCACAACGGAACCCTCAGAAAGTGTTTTTCAGAAAGGACATTGCCCAAATCAGAACCCTTAGAAATCGGTCGTGTCTTTTATTATTGACACAGATGCGATAATTTATATGTATTATTATTTAAACATATTTCAAATATACTGCAAGGCTGGACCCGAACCAGCAAAACATACCATTCGCGAGTATTGCGTCTACCAATTTCGCCGCCGGCTGTATACCCCCAGTAATGAATGCCTCCTACTAACACAGTGTTTAAGATTATACCTACGTACATTTATCTAACGCTTCATCTGCGTTGCGTACATTGACTGCAATGATTGAACATTCAAACATATTGCCGTCATCACCAAAATCGTATTTGTAGGAGAATTCCAAATTATGGGTATATACAGCCGGTGGCGAAATTGGTAGACGCAATATCCGCAAATGGTATGTTTTGCTGGTTCGGGTCCAGCCTTGCAGTATATTTTTAAAGTAAAGTTCTTTCTTCAATTCATGTGTCCTTGCTTCGCGGTCGATTATACATGCATACATATCACATTCCTTGGAATAAGAGACGTACCTGCTTAGTACGAAAAAGTAAATTTACATATTTCAAATTATCCGAATCCCCTAAACAAAATAATCCCTACGATTCATATGAAGGATGAACGCTTATGAAATATCAACCAACGTGCGTTAAACTCTGTCCATTGCGTTTAGACTGAAACATTTTGCTCAACGCTGAGCTCTCTGGTGTCGTGAACCTCAAAACCGCATTTCTTGTGATAAAGAATAGCAATAAATTCGGTTTAAAAAATTCAGATGTCAAAAAGTTATTTTATTTTCTAAATTAAACAACGGTTTGAGAGATAGACACTAACATTTTTGAGGGGCCCAAAATGTATGGGCTGTGGGTATTCTCCTTTAGCAATGGCCTGAGAAAGGAAGCCCAGAGGGGAGAAAGCGTAAAAGTATTAAGTTGAAATCCATACTAACATAGTACTAATATAAATGCGAATGTAACTTGGTGCTGGGAATGTATTAAGTTATTGTCTTTTTTTTATGCGACCTGACATGGATGGCTAATACCACACAACTACCGGTATGATATTAGCCTAATACAGCACATTCCCGAAGAAATTTGGTGCCATGCCAGGACCTTCCCTTTATGAGCACGGCTACATTGAACTGGATGGAAAACACGGACAATTTTTCATTGCCGCTTCGACAACTCTTTCATCCAATGCGATGGTACCAACCCGGACGGGCTTAAACCCTACCTAGTAGGGGAAGGGGACCGACAGTTTTACATGGATTCCGAACCATGGAGCAGCTCGCTTTCGTGACGAAATGCACTTATCGAACTCGGAAAGAGAAACACAGTGGTGCATGTCGGGATCGAACCCAGTACCAGTACCAGAGGGGTACGCTAGGCCAGTCCCCGCGCCACTAGGCTACGAGCCGCTCATTCTACATTAGGCCAAAACGACATCGACCCGAGCGGAACCGGGTACCTCAGCTAGTTAATATTAAATTGGTTTATAATCTCTTGGAACCTCAGAGATGAAAACTTTTAAATAGGTCTAATCGAGCAAACTGAAGCGCGTTGGTCTACGTCGGCATTGGACGGCAATTTTAACGTACACCCGACTCTGCAAATAAATATCCTTTAAATTAAAAACGTTTTAATTTTTTTTTTTTTTTTCGTTATGAAGTGACTCCCTCGATATAAATGAATGTCGAAGAGCGTCCATTTATTGCACAGATAGGGCGTAAAGCTTTTTGCAGTCGTTCAGACTGCAAGTTCGGTACGAAAAGTGTATTCTTATACTCGTAGGAACGCAGGATCGTTCGCCGTGTTCTATCGTCTATCTATAATCAATTCTATACCATGGTGAATGCATCGATCCGTTACCTTTCTGCCATCAGGGACTGCCCTCCCCAACTAGCGCTCAAGCTGTCAAAATAGAGGTACAGTAGCCGTCGTGTATATTGAAGCGCTACAGAAATGTTAGAGGCCGCGGGATAGCACCGCGCCGTAGCGCCAAAAAGGGACCAAAAACCCTGCCACAATCGCTCTACAGCGTACAAACATATTATGGCGATTTATATCCACAATTTATATCCGCTATACACGTCACAAACGACTTTCGGTTGCTACGTCCGTCCTTCCATGCTCACTGCTATCAAATACAAGAAAATTTATAAATACAGCTCCAACAAATACGTTGATCGCGTGTCGAATGTCGGTCAAATCGTCACCATTTCAAGGTTGCGCAACCTACGATACTTTTTGCTTTTTGTACTTAACAATTTACTTGGCACTGTGCAACATTGCCTACATTTTTGCGTTCTCTTCGCGGTCCACATAATTATCTGCGGAAGAGAAGCCACTGAGCGAGTCACAAAAAGTCTAGCGCACGCAATGGATGGGGCGCTAACGAGAATTTGATGTTTTTTTTTTTGTATTGAATTCGAGTTGAAGATTTAAGCAAACTTATAAAGATAAACTTTTATTTACAAATCTATAAACAGCTCCGACGTAAACGGTATCACGGATTCGGGGTGAAGTATTTTTGTTGTGTTCGTACATATGAAATACAAAGTACTCTACGTAATAAAAGCATTAAAATGTGACAAAAACAGGACAAGTGCGAGTGTGACTCGCGGACCAAGTGTTCTGTACACATTTGTGTGTGTTCGTCCATCACTGTATTTTTACCCGACTGCGAAAGAAGGAGGGTTATGTTTTTCGAGTGTATGTATGTATGTATATTTCTTTGTCGCCCCCTGCAGCCTAAACCGCTTGATGGATTTTAGCTTGAGAGGTGTCGTTAGATTTGTCTTAATTGTGAGAGTGACACTGGGTATATCAAAATCATAAAAAAAAATCATGGCTGATTTTTGGCGCCAAATTATGTGTTTTCAAATATTTTTTTTCTAGAAACCTATCGAGTGGGGTATCAAACTAAAGGGTTTTCTGAATAGTTTAAAAAAAGGTATGCAACTTATATGTTTAAATGTAATTTGGAATAAGAAATTCCAAAAACATCAAAATATTCAACGTTAAAAATTAATTCAAATGATTTTTGTTTACGCAAGCGCGCTTGTCACACCAACTCAGGTCATATACTCCTCTTTTCACTACCTCCAGCTATATGGAATGTAGTTTCGGTTACATTGCATATTTATATGGTGTAGCCGAAAGATAACTTTGGGATGTCTGTAACTGGAAGTGGTGGATCCGGGCGATAGTCAGATAGATTTTCGACATTCTCGGTCGCCGCATAGACCGATATCACCATCATTGCATTATTATCAGCATTCTGCACCTGCACAGCTCATAAATCCATACATGGGTGTCACGCTGGGGAAGGTCCGCTTCTTCCACAAGAGGGCGACTCTACAGTGCCGAGATACTGTGGTGCCCAAAATCGGTACCAATCTGATAATATCTAAAAGCTTTACCAAAGATAAGAAAACTTTCCATGAAGATGTCGTCAGCCCCCTGATGAGGACTTATGTTGCATAGGGTACATTAGATATGATCGTCATCATAATATCGCTGATCTTTAACCGTGCGTCCTTGGGAGCAGTGGGAAGGAAAAGCACGGCTTTGCCAAAGTTGGGTTTATCATCATATATCACATATTATTAACACGTTATATTATTGAAAATAATAAACCAGGAGTTCATGTACGGAATAAATCATGAACGTTATATTTTGATGGGCTTTGGAGGCAAGAAAAACAATAAACGCTCAGTTGGGATGTAACAGTTTATAAGCTCCAAGGTAACACATTCGATCGGGCGATTGAGGACCTCGGGCTCACATATATTTGCAAACGATGAATCCAGGTCTCTTTCGCCGCATCCAGTTAAAGTTCTAATCTGTGAAACTGGAACTTAACTAGCACAATAATTAAATAAAAATGGCTTTAACAATGCTTTTGACTCACATTCAAAGCTGTCAGTCAAGAGACAACTTCCAGTCTTATGAAGTAGTGGATATAAATATTATAATCATGGTTATTATGGAGATTATTGAATTTTAACTAGCAGTTAGTTTATACATGGATGAAATCCTGTGATCAAAGCGATTACTACAGGATCCGTCACTTGAACTGTTACTTCTATTTTCAAAATAATAATGACAGCACGCAAAATTTTGGGGACACGTCAATTTGTTTCATTGTTTTTAAGTGGGCGAAAAGAGCGGGAACAAATTTGAATTGTATAATAAATTTTCGCAATGGATATTTAACCTAACATTGTGAACGTTTTGTATTTGATCGGAAAATCACAACCAGTCATCGTTCGGGAGCTCTGACATTTACATGTAAACGAAATGTTAGTGCATCGAACCATTAAGCGTTATAACCTAGCATTGCTAAACGGCATAGAGGCGATCATGCGAAAATAGCAATATCACATGATATGGTTCGAAAGGTAAAGGCTCAAATTCAAGGAAATCCTCACCAGTGTTCTGCAAAATTTGCGAAAAGTCAGACAATACCCGACTCAAGTAATCGGCGCATACTGAAATAAAAAGAAATGCAACTGAAGCCCTACCAACAAGATACAAAAATTACAGCATCTTAGTTCAGCGCAGAAGGCAGTTCGACTACAAAGAGCTCAAGCAATGAAAGTCTTGCGTGGCGATCTGGAAAACCTAGTTTTTTCTGATGAAAAAATGTTTTCTGTCTAACAGTATATAAACAAACAACATTTTCGCGTTTGGCTACAGGGCAAATCCAACGAGAATTTCGACGATGGAGTTCCCGTTCGTAAGCAAGCGCCCGTTTCTGTTATGGTCTCGGCTGCAGTGACCGCAAATGGTCGCTATTCACTCGTGTTTATCAAGAAGGGCGTCAAAGTCAACCAGCAAGTGTGTGCAAAAGGTGTTAAATGAGGCGCTCATACCATGTGCACGTGTAAACAATGCAGTATGAAACGCTGGACGTTCCAACAACACTCAGCATCGTTTTAGAAAGCTCTTATCCATGGATCAAAGGAGGCTATATCGAACAATAACAATTATTGTCTTAAAATTAAATGTTTTATTGTGATATAATTTTTAACGAACCGTACTTCAATTAACTAAATAACATCATTTTCAACTGGTAACACTTCAAGTGACGGACCCTGTATATAACCACAGGATTTGAGTGTCGAACTGTTCGCTTATAAATTTAGTGTAACTGTAATCAACGATGATGAGAGGGAGATTGTAAAAAAACCATATATAGGGTGTTAACGGAGATATGGTCCAAAAGCTAACCACGTATTCCTCGGCATATTTGGAGCTAAAAAGGTAGAAGATATTTTGTTGTACGAATTGAAAAAGATCCTCCCCATACATTTCAAATACCTACAAATAAAATGTATATCCTTTTTGTTTCAAATATGCCAAGGAATACGTTAACGTTTGGACCATACCTCCACTAAAACCTTGTATATATCGGCATATGATCAAAATTCGTTGAATGAGGGAATCTCATTCTATGAACTGATGACTTCATTAAAGCCTTAAAGATAACATGAAGAAACTTTTAGAAAATGTAGTTTTGTTTTAATATCAATCAAAAAACTCTATTTGTTACACCTCGTAGTGTAGGGACTAAAATATTGCCTTTCATGCAAGAGGTTATGGGTTAAAATCCTCGCATCTGTTATACACCACTTTATCTTGCGAGTGGTTCATGGTTCGGAACCCATGTAAAACTGCAGGTCACCTTACCCTACTAGGTGACAGGGTTAAGCCCGCCTGGGTTGGTATCACCGCATTAGGAAAAACTGTGGACGAAGTGGCAATAGATCATTGTCTGTATTTTCCACCCACGGTATCCGTGTGCAGCCGTGATTCTGTGTAAAGGAAGGTCCTGGCCTGTCACCTAATTCCTTCTGGAATTTGTTGAATTAGGCTTATATCATGACGGTAGTTGTGTTACATTAGCCATCCATGTCAGGTTTCATAATAATACCTAACCTTACTTTCGTTGGAATTTATTAACGTGCAGATATTTAAATGATAAAAGCTGCTCTACGAAAACTAAAAATAATTAAAATAAAACAAATTATTTAAAAATATAAAAAACCCGACAGCGTAAAAAATTGTAACTTAAAATTGACTTAGTAAAGGAACTGAAAAGATAGAAACAAGTTGAAAAATTAAATATTTGTTGTGTTTGAATGATCATGGTTTTTTACGCTGTCGGGTTTTTTTTATGTACTATTCCTGCTCGAAATTTAGGATTTTCGGATATATTCCTTTACTTGCTTATTGCCAAGTTTAATGATTCTAGGCCCACGGGAAGCACCCTATAAGTAAAAATAAATGGCTGTAGAAATTATTGATAGATCTGGTAGGTAGTAGTCATATGGCAGGATTAAGCGCGTTTTCAGTGTTATTTAAAAAAAATAGGTGTGCTATTAGCATTTTTTTAAATATTAAGCGCGGCATTTGGAATTAGGGCTTCGAAAACTATGCCGGCCGGCCAGGTGCTTCTTCACACCATGTTTGAAGGGCCCCAGGTTGTATTTTAAGGGGAATAACACATTTGTTGGAGGATCTAGAGGATCGGTTGGTTCTTATCTTAGGAATGTCGACAGTAAATGTATGTATTCCTCGCCTGTTCCGCGTTGTGAGATGGTAGAAAGGGGACGGATGTCCGTATGCAGCTTCGACGAGTATTCTACATAAAGAAAGAAACCCTACTTCCATTCCATTTCTAGCTCCACAAATAGAACAAATACATATCGCCGTGACATTAAGCTTGATTGACGATTTTTCGAAATTTGTGCTCCGGTTCAAAGCACCGCTTCAATTAAGGATGCGTGAATATCGTACGCGAAAATTATGTTAATTTAGCGAGTGTGATGCAAATCATAGAGAGGTGTTACTTCAAAACGTTACACATTAGGAACAGGCAGAAGTAAGAGGTTCGCAGATCTTACGTTACTTCACACGGCATTCACCGAGAAGGCGCATGGTTTAATGTGCGGCCTAATGAAACCCTAATAGACCAAAATGTGTAACATTAATTAGAAACTGTGTGACGTTTCTTGACGAAACGTAGCTCAACTCAGAGCCACTAGTCCTACGTCTCACCTAAATTGGCGTTTACGCTAAACCGATCGACTACCGTTTTAAAATGTATGGAGAAAATGAAGAGCGCGCCATTTGCGAGTCCGAGTTTGATTTGACAGCTTACCAACCCGTCGGCTCATCCCGCTCATCACCCCATACAAAAGGGGAAAGAAGATCACGCCCATATTTCTTGTCAGAGATCCAAAATTTTGCTCAAAATAGCTTTATTTGATCGAACTAGATGTCTGATGACCATTGGCATTGTAAAATTGTGTTTGGTTTCTAAGTTATAAGGTCCGAAAGTTCGCATTTTTCGCGCGTTTTATACAATAACTTTGGAGGTGGATTACGCAATGAAAAAATAAGAACATCTTAAAAAGATTAGTCATCAGACATAGCTTATTTAATCAAGATTTATAATGAATTTGTTTTTTGTTCGATTTTTTACTACAGCGGTCGTAGTTTACTTTTAGCTATAAGTCGTTTTGAAATTAAAATTTTCGTAAATCTTGCCAAATCATACACTATGCACATTGTCTTTTTTGTGGACATGTTGCATCTTCCTCATCACGGAGCCTGTCTTATTCTTTGAAACAGAGAAGGTCTCAGAGCGCAACAGCACGGTTTTGTACCGTGCCCGCGAATGAGTTAGGCCCGCCGGGTTGGGCCACCTTAAATACGTCGACGTTGCCGTTTACGTCGAATCCGCGTTTTCATACAACCGAAAGTCGGAGTTTGACTTTGACAGCTTGAAGAAGTAAAACCACAGAATAAGTATTAAACATTTGTATGGGGTTTGACGTTTTTACGTAACTTCGAAGTTATATAAACGCCAATTTATGTGTCAAGTCGTACTACGGGCTCTGATTGGTCACACCCGAACGTCTCTACTCTGACTCAGAATGACTTTTTTCAAGGATTTAGGTAGAATCAATTGACAATCCGTAGGCAAAAACAAGCTTTTTTTCCAAACAAGCTAAAAGGTTTATTTCTTCCAACATAGGATAACTTCTTTTCATATAACTGGACATGATATAACCTATCACCGCATGGGAACCTTGTGTCATTACGACAGCAGGGACAGTAAATCGTTGATAAACATTAAAAATTGCTAGCTAGAAAAATTGCTAGTTTTTCGATGAAATCTACTTCTAAGGCAAGGGCCGGGCGTACGCCATATGTCGCGCTCACAGAAGAGAAAGATCTGAGGTCGCGCTTATCAAAAAATAATGCATTTCAGATGGTGCGCTACTACCGCTTCAAGGAGGAGTGTCCGGACGTGTTCTACGGCGTCAATCCATTCGCGTTGCGCTGCGGCAGCGCGTTCGCTCTCCCCGGCTACATACACCCGGAGTGGGGCCGCCTCGTCGTCTACAAAGTCGGTAAGATATTGCTAGGAAAGAATCTATTCCGGAGACGAACAGCGAGAGGGACGGCTTGGCTCCTTGGACTCGATACAGCTTCGACGACCCCGAGGCACGCCGTCGACACTCCTCGTCTGTGTAAGATTCACCGTCCCGAAGCGGAGGAGCGCGGCGCGCTACGAAACATCGCTAGGGTTATCACTCGACACAATGGGATATTAAAATAAACCAGACTGTACGAAATGATTAATATGTATTTTATGTTCTTTTTTAACACATGTTTATATCGTCATTAGTTTAACTTTTAACAATAAACTTTTTAAACATGGCTTACATTATAAGAACATTAACATTATTTTAAGCTATGTTAAGGTACATTGGTCACATAAATGATGGATCAAATATTGAGTACATTCAGGGGTTAACAAATGTTTTATAATTCAGTTTTGTTATCTTATAAGCTTTGTCTTTAAAGCTTATAAGTTTCCCCCCATTACTTAAAATGAAAAAAAAATCACCACGTTGGTCGACTATGCACGTTGAAATAATAAATAACTCGGAGAGTACCAAAACTAACGCGAGGCTGCACATTCAGTGACAACCTTTGAACGCAGTATTCCCGGGCAGACGCGGACTCGCCCCGCGCACTCCGCGCACCGCTGGCACACGCATAGAAATACACTCATAAGTGTCACTTCTGGTTAGTTATTTATTCGGTGCCCTAGGTATGCACATAATATCTGTCTTTTAATGTTTGCACAAAGTTCTTTAAACCACCACCATCAATACCACCGATCCCACAGATGTAAGGCCAGTTTGGGCGGTATCGTTCGTCGTACAAGAACTTATCAGCTCTTAATCTTATTTGCATGCACATATTTAATCCCAGAATTTAGAGACTTCCAACTCCGAAGGGATGTAGGTTCTCTCTTTGTTTTCTACAATGGAGAATGCTCGTCGGAGCTGCATAACGCTGTCCCTCCGTACCCGTTATGCCTAGGACGGCACCTATTCGCCGAAAAACCCAACCGATCCTCTAGATCATTTATCTATAGGATCAGTGAACTATGCGTCCTCCAAAGTACAATCTGAGGTCCTTCGAACGTGGTGTGATGAAGCTCCTGGCCGGCCGGCGTGGTTTTCGCAGCCATCGAGCCCATAGGTGCTGGCAGCGACCATACTTTTGACCTTCAGCATTTTAGACTTCAGCCCCGTCTACGGTTGCCGTTATCGACGACAGTAACCGAGGTATGTTCCGTGGTTCCAGCGAACTGGGAGCCGAGCTCGTGCCCGATGGAGGAGCTGCTGCAGGGCTCCGCGCTGACCCTGGAGCTCGGCGTCATCGAGCCCAAGGTGCAGGTGCTCGGAGCGACCATGCTGTTCGACCTGCAGGATCTCGGCCTGCATCACGTGCGCCAGTTCACCGCCTCAACTGTCGCTACCATCGTCAAACTCATGGGGGTACGTTGCGATCTCCCCTGTTTTAGAATTGTTTGTATTGTCCGGTGGTGAAATAATTATGCAACGACCTGGGGCCGTACCGGACTGTTATACTCGATATTTTGATTTTAAAACGGACGAGTGCCCGTTTTGATATAGGCGTGTCAATCAAATGTGCAAAGTTAGTGAGCACAATCACGAACCTCGAGTCCATTTAAATTCGCATTCGTCGATGTTACTCAAACTCGAAATTGCGTATAAAATAGCCCGGTGTGAGTTTGGAATGGAGTTTGATGTTTAGTTGAATAAAGATGGCACTTCTTTTAATTGTGCAAGCAAACTATGGCTGCAGGACATAACTCAAAGCATGAATCCAATTTCGGGAACTATGATCCATACTCTTTCTTTTTTATTTTTTTGTCAAGGGACTTAACTTTTTAACAGTCGTATTCAGGGATAACCTGCCAAAACTTAGTACGAGATTAGCGCCGTACTAACCATACAAAAACTGGCTTAGTCTGGCGTATTAAAGTTAGTCCGCCCCATCCATACACTGCATAATTACATGCACGCTATTTAATTTAAAGTAGTGGTGTGACGTGCTTGGTATTAAAATCGGTGTTTCTAAAATTATAAGCTAGTGTTTGTCCCTTCCCGGCGGGATTAACTCATTCGAGGGCACGGTACAAAACCGTGCTATTGCGCTCTAGGACCTTCTATTGATGAGGAGGATGTAACATGTCCACAAAGCAGACAATGCGCATAGAGTTTGATTTGGTAAGATTTACGAAAACTTTAATTACAAAATGACTTCTAGCTAAAAGTAAACCACGTCCGCTGTAGTCAAAAATCTAACAAAAACTAAATTTATTATATGTTTTGATGAAACAAGCTAAGTCTGATGATCGTTGAGTAATCCACCTCCAAAGTTATTGTATAAAACACGCGAAAAATTCGAATTTTCAGACCTTATAACTTAGAAACCAAACACAATTGTACAATGCCAACGGTCATCAGACATCTAGTTCCATCAAATAAAGCTATTTTGAGCAACATTTTGGATCTTTGACAAGAAATATGGGCATGATCTTCTTTCCCCGTTTGTATGGGGAGTTGAGCGGGATGGGCCACTTAATCCGCCCGACTAAACGAGTTTTTGTATGGTTAGTCCGGTGCTAATCTCGTACTTAGTTTTGACAGGTGCTCTCTGAATATGATTGTTAATTCTTAAAATGATATGGGTGAATCTATATTTTATATTATCACTTGTGTTAATAATATATTATTATATTATTACGTTATATTAAAATATACATGAAAAATTATTAATTAATAAGATAATTAAACTTACAAAATATAAAAGATTTCATCCAATTTTTCTCTACAAAGCAATTTTGTAGACGCCATTACGCTCGCTGCATTTCCTCGCTGTATAGCCAGTCCGACCCTCTGTCGAAAATATCTTTCAGATCGGTAATCGCCTGAACATTCTTTTAATTTAGAACCCAAGTTTTTGACAAATAATTTTGTATCCTTACTCCAAACACCTAAAGTCTCGACCGCAATAATGTGCAAATAAACATCATCACTTTATTTTTAGATTAACCTGACAAATACACAACACATTTGTCGAAAACATTTTTTTCCGTAAATAAAATTTTTGACTCTGATCAATGGGAAAGAAAACTCAAAACTTATTGTACCTAGATCTCACATGAGTGACCTCAATTTAAAAACGTCAAAACTGTCATTCCAGTCAAGTTTGATTTACGAGTTTTTAGATAAAATATGTCCTCCATAATGCAGTTAGAGTAAGGTTTAGAGGAAAAGAAGAGCTTTTGTTGGTCTACAACCAGATTTGAATGTCACTGACCAGCACAAAGTATGAAACGAAATATTATTGGTTATGTTTATGTGATATTTCATTCCCAGACTTCTTTGATTAACAAAATTGAGAACAATTTATTTTCGGAATAACATGGAGAAAATTGAGTCATTTCAATTTGCACAGATTTGAAAATAAAATTTTAAAATCTGTTCTGTTTGATTTTGTATGGTATCTGACAGCTTTGACAGATATTTTAGGTGAGCTCGCTTAGACGCCACCTTTCGTGATTAATAAGCAGCTCTCTTCCCCATTCAAATGATAAGGAGACAGTATGATCACATGTTAATCTTTCTTGTTACAGCTAAGTTTTCCGATAACGGTAAACTCTTTTCACATCGTCAACAACTCCTGGATCTTCCATCCAGACTTCTTTGATTAACAAAATTGAGAACAATTTATTTTCGGAATAACATGGAGAAAATTGAGTCATTTCAATTTGCACAGATTTGAAAATAATTTTTTCAAATCTATTCTGTTTGATTTTGTATGGTATCTGACAGCTTTGACAGATATTTTAGGTGAGCTCGCCAGCTCTCTTCCCCATTCAAATGATAAGGAGACAGTATGATCGCATGTTAATCTTTCTTGTTACAGCTAAGTTTTCCGATAACGGTAAACTCTTTTCACATCGTCAACAACTCCTGGATCTTCGACAAGCTGTACTACCTCTTCACGCCGTTCATAAACGCCAAAGTGCGTTCCAAGATCTTCTTCCACGGATACGACCTCGACTCCCTGCACCGTCACATCAAGCCCGAGTTCCTGCCGGAGAGCTACGGGGGAACGTCCGTGGCCCATCCCTACCCGGTGTGGGTCGAGGGTCTCAGGGTGAAGAACGACGATATGTACATGGATCAGCTGAGGATCCTGGGCTACGTGATCAAGGACGAGGACATGAACAGGAAGGTTAAGGGGATCGACAGTGGGTACACGTCTGACGACTCCGGCGTCGTTGAAGATGTCAATTGAAAATTACAAATGAGTATTGTATATTTGCACATAGCCTGCGAGTTGAGCTGTGATAATGTCGCTATCCTATCGGTAGCTGCAATGAGATAGTGGTTTTTATAAATAGTTTTGCTTTTATTGGCCAAGCGAACAACAGAGAAAAACAAATTATAAGCCTCTCATTAATAGTATAGTTCTAAACCCTACACAGCTTAAGTTTGTCGATCATATATGGCAGAAAATGTAAGCTGTATGCATGTTTACTGTTGTTCTGTTTTGTCCACTGAAGTAAATGCCAATTACCTATGCCTTAAAATAAGAATAAATATCCTGTCTGCGTGTAGCTTGTCTACAAATTAGTCGAAATGAAATACAGTACTATTCAATGCAGCTAACCATGGTTAAAATTACGACGAGTGTCTCCCTTTGGACGGCGCATGCAGTGATGTGATTGCGAGCTCGATATTTTTAGAGTTTATTCTCAACACCATTTGTAGTATACAAAATAAAAAATTACGAATATTATTCTAAATCTGAAAATATAGGTATAATATTGTTTTCCTACTAAGCAAGTACGTTTCCAACTAAAGCGATAAATATGTAGAATCGAACGTGAAGCAAGGTCACATTAAATGAAGAAATAAAGCACTACTTTATGAATAAAATACTGCAAGCCTGGACTGGAACCAGCAAACAATATAAAAATATTGAACATTCAAAAATATGTTCAATATTTCGAGTGGTCGACACTGAAGAACTCTTTGTGCAACATTTAAACGATATAAATTTTAACTTTACTATTGACTTTACCGTCAAAAATTGCCAACGTGGCGGGGATTTGAAAGCAGATCTCTGGAATGCAAGGCAAGTCACTAAGCTACCTTCCGCTCTATTGTCATTTGTCAGCAAACATTTGCCTCGGTGTTGATAATACTTACAATTTTTGTTGTCTTTTCGTCGTAAGATATCATATAGATACATTTGCAGTATTTTTTAAGCAAAAGTTTTTCTACTAGATTTAGAGCATTTATTATACCTACAATGTAATATTTTTAAAAAATATATAAGATTTTGCAAACCGACAGAAAAACAAAAGTGTTTTACCAAACCATTGCAATATGTTGAGTCGATAATTTAGAATGTTTTTACGAGTCTAAAAAATATATTTTGGTAAATTTTAATAGTGACAAATAACCGATAGGGTATTATGATGTGTAAATGTGGGTATTTTTTGTAAACATTAAAAAGTTTAAAGATATTTGAGCCGCATTAATTACGATATTTGCATCGGTGTATATTAGAGGGTTAGCTATCGAGGTATAATGGTGAGATGGGTTCCGGTACTCACTAACATAAATCATTTACCTAACCCTATTGTACCATTAGTGATAAAAAAGGACCAGTTATTTGTAGCACTTAGCCATGCTTGTCACTGCATAAAAGTGCGGCTTTTTAGACTACTTTCAGTACTTTTCATAAAATAAATGCCCGAGAATTTGTACATTTGGAATTCTTCCAGTAGCATATAGCAACAGTAACACAATCCATATATTAAAAAATTAAACTTACTGGACCAGGATAAAATTGATGCAGAAGTGGAATTACTTTAAATTTTATTGAGTTGTCTTGAGGCGTTGGTGTTACGATTTTTTATGAGGACTACGATAAAACAACTTAACCTAGTGTTATCTGTAAGTAAGCTACTTTTGTTTACCTTTATGAATAGTACAAATGTTACCTAGGTTGCGTAGATGACTGTAACCGTTACCATATATTCCGTTACATAGCAAATATACGGGTTTATTGTTACATTTTCATTTAAGAACCTTATCCTCATCTCTGTACGCATTTTTCGCCTTTCCCAAGTATTGTTATAATGCAATTATTATTTCATCCTCCAATGCTATTATTTTTTTACCTTTTTAACTGAACTTTTAAACTGAAAGTTAAAAAACCCCAAACATTTTCTCAATAATTTGTTTTCATTACGAAATACAGAATTACAAAAAAAAAAAACAAACATCACACTGACAATGAAAATTTTCAGTGTTTTCCGTCCAGTTCAATGTAGCCGTGTAATATAAGGAAGGGCTCGGCGTGGCACCTAGTTACAATATCCTAGGGCTAAAAATATAACAGTAGGTCTGGTGTTAGGCATCCATGCCAAGTCATTTGACAAAAACTCAGATCTAGAGAGAAAAGTTGAGCATGAGTCGAGCTTTGTGCTCGAAATCATTCTTCCACAGTTTTCCACAGTTTTCCAAGCCAATAAAAGAAATCATTAACGTCGATTCCACTTTCTCGTAAATAACACGCATATATATTTTAATAACCATTTGTAATTCCCTTACATTTTAAAATATTAGGTTAATGTATGAACAACTAGCAGAGGTATTCGGCTCGGGCCAATGCAATTTTAAACTAACATTTTCCAGGATCCAGGACAACCTACATGTTGATCCAGGTAATAAACTGTCTATGTGCCAAATTTCAGCCAAATCCGTTCAGCCGTTTTTGCGTGATTGAGCAACAAGCATCCAAACTTTCACATTTACATTATTAGCAGGCTACAATGTTTCAATAAAACACAAATTAAGTTTAAAACAAAATATTATAATCCTCCTTCACAATAGTCTCCCTTTAACACTACGCAACAATTCCAACGTTGCTCCCGTGATTGGAAGTACCCTTGTTAATCTTGCGAAGTTACTTCTTTCAGCACCGCCGTTACAGCTTCCTTCACGCCGCCATGATGAGTTCCCTTGAGGGGCAACTGCAATTTCATCTTGGACAACAAGAAAACCGGCCAAGTGCGAGTCTGACCCGCACACGAAGGTTTCCGTACCATTGTACAAGATTTAACAAAAAAAAATATTTTTGTCCTTTCATTTTTAATATTTTTTTTATTTTACCTATTTGTCGTTGTAGCGGCAAAATAAATACGCACTGAAAATTTCAGCTGCCTACCTATTACGGTTCATGAGATACAGCCCTGTGACATACGAACGGACGGACGGACGGACGGACGGACGAACGGACGGATGGACGGACAGCGGAGGCTTAGTAATAGGGTTTCGTTGGTACCCTTTGGGTACGGAACCCTAAATGCTTGCTTTAGTAAAACACTCATAAAAAACAAACGAAGCGCGCCCTTAATTTTCGAATTCGGAATGGCACGAAAGAAAGCGCCCTTCTTTCCAGCCATACGTTTATGAACCACGCAGTGTTGTAAATCCAATTCCCGGGCCTCAAGTTGGGCCCGCAAGCATCTGGAAACTACGCTCCCCATAAAAAGGTAGTTTACTAATAATTTTAAAACCACTGTTCCAATATTTGGGATTTAATATCAAGCAAGAAACATATGTCTGCAGATGTTTGTCTTTTCGGAAAATATATGCTGTATCATACAACAGAGAAAACTGTATGAAGGTTTTCTTTTGCCTGTTTACTGCTTTAGATTTTTAAGAAAAATCAAAACGGGCATAACACATATTTTTTGTCGAATATTAGATACCAAATATCAAGCAAATGGGAACAGTGTTTTTCAAATAATTACTAAACTACGTTTGTATGGAGAACATAGCTTACGGGCCGTTCTTAGTTGCCAAAGTATCAGACAGGACGCTGCGCCTAAACTTACAAATATTGCAACGCAATATCGTTACTACAAACTGTGGGTTGACACCACTATTGAAAGTAAAACCACTACAACTGAAAAAGCCTCAAGTTCGACAGTAAACCCGCGTTCGGATCCGAATCAGCCAAACTTTTAAGTTGCCGTTTGCAGGTTTTTTGTAGATGGCTAATATCAACTGTATTCTAGAACGGCTATGTCGAACTGGATGACTATGGAAAGACATTTTGATTTCCGTTTCGAACGTATCTAATAGTTCCTAGTAACTAGTAGTCCCTTATGTCGATTCAGAGTGGTAACTTGTTACCGGTTGTTGTATGGTTAGTCCAGTGCTAAAAAAATCGCCGGTCTGAGGGCGTCTTCAAATTACTTTTACAGTATCCCAGTCATCGGAATTCATACCACAGAATTCCAGCCCAAAAAATGAATGATTTACGGTATCGATTGGTTCCAATTCGAGGAAAGTAGATGGTGAATAACTAGTCCCTACCTGCAGGTCTATTCCTGGCATTCAGTAATCAGGAATCAGGAATCCTGAGTCTAGAAAACCGCTTTTATAGCGATTTTCAAAGCGAGTTTTTCGACGGAAAGCCTTGATTAATTAAAAAAACTATTCTCCGGAATATTTTCGTCAATAAAAGCCCTTTGAAAACCGCTTTTTTCTAGACTCAGGATTCCTGATTCCTGATTACGGAATGCCAGGAATAGACCTGCTGTTCACGATGGTAGAATGGGGGCGCATGAAGTATCTGTGGTATAGACGGTAGAACAAAGAAATATAGGTTACATCCCTTTGTAGTTGGAAACTCTTCGAAATACCACAGGGTCGTCGACGAGGCGCACGTCGGCGCTGTATCGAGTCCAAGGAGCCGAGGTTACGAGGTTAGGAGCTTTGCTGAACCGTTCCACAGATGCGCCTTTAAGAGCAGCGGCGTGGACTTCCAGTATTTTTTTGCAAGCTTAGCTTTATCCTTGTAATCCTTTTATCCTGTAAAATAAATAATAATCGTCTATAGTTGAACTAAACAACCAAACTAAACGTTAACGCTTCAAAATCGTGTAATTGGCTCAAAAGTTATAGGCGGACAGACAGACTAACAGACTGACGCCAGACATTGGATTTCGAGAAGAGTCAATGACTAAGGACACTGTTGATGTATTTACCTATAATAAATATTTAATATAGGTACATATGTATTGTAAGTATTAAATGATTTCCATGAATCATGGAAAAAAACTGTCGTTGCCTCGCTGCAGGCTAGCACGAATTGTATTATGTAGCCAGATAAAAACAGAAGTTGATAACATTTGGCTACAATTCCCGCAGCTTACATCTCTGTCACCATGATAATTTTTAATGCACAATTAATTAGTAAGTACGTTTGCTTGCACCACTGACTAATCTCCTAGGCAAGTAAAACATTATTGTATCTTTTCATTTTCATGTATGTACATAGGTACATACGAAACAAATGATCAATTTACAACAAGCAGGTTTGCTGAAAATTGTACAATCGGGCGGTGCAAATATTTAGGAAATTGTGGGTTCCGGCCCGTAAAAAGAATACAATTGAGCCCACTGTAGTTCTTCCCGTGCAAGTCGTAAGAGTCGACTAAGAGAACCGTCGTTCGGGGTTCGGATTCCACGAAAAACTAAAGGTCCCCCCGGTTTATTACCATCGCATTAAATCAATAAAAAAAAAGTTTCGGCAGTTAAAATTGGCCGGGTTTTCGATGAAGTTCAATGTAGTCGTGCAATCTAAGGAGGGGGTCCTGGTTCATATTTGCCATTTTGGACTAATAACATGACATGAACAATCGATATTCTGGTAGCAGCTATTGCAAGAGCTATTCTTAGTGGTTACAAGACTACAACTAGATAGCGCCTTTTAAATTTTACTAAATGTTTTTTTCTAAAAACCTTAGAAATTTAAATCTAGGCCTTCGCGCGGATTCAAATTATTTTAATTTAAAAATGTCATTACAATTTGCATCATGAGATCAACATTTCTTACCGTAAAACGAAAATGATTGCGCGCTATCTATCGGCACATAGCAAGAGCGATACATCGATACAATGCTCAAATATTGACTCAAATTATAAAATATTAGGTGTTTTACTGACAAATAAAACGTAATTCCACCTACGACGTGTTTGATCATACTTTGACTTTGTTTTTGATTTTTTCTCCTTTCGTGCACTCGGCCCTTAGACGCTGCCAGTAACAACGTGCGCACAAGCCGCCATGCTGGGCAATTCTTGGTGTGCAATTATGTCAGGCATGAGTCTACTAACCCTGTGTTTTAAGACATCAAGGTTGTAAGTGGTAACACACCAAATAAAAACCTGGATAATGTTTTGGTTTTCAACACATTTCCGTCTACCAGAAAAGATCGCCCAATATCCTGCGCGTGTGTAAGCTTCAGAAAGGAGTGGGTATTCAGAAATCAATTTAATTTAGCGACCGTGGTGGTACCTGTAAAATAGGCGTAGAAGCCTATCATTGTACATGTTTGCTACCGACATGCTTGCATACTTTACTTTCATCCAAAACAAAAACACCATTTTTTTTAAATCGTATTTTTAGTTCACACTGCTAAACCTGAACGAGTAAGTCTGGCAAGCCCTGACTACATTTTTATGAAATAGAGATTTTCAGTTTTACTTTTTAAAATATATTGGATATTAATCTATGGGTAAAATTATTTAAAATATTACCTCAATAAATAATGTGATTAGTAATGCTTTTATTTATTTATGTACGCTAGCAGCTAAAAGCTGGGGGTAAAAGTGAGTTCCAACTCGCCGCTAAATATCAACTCACTTTTATAAATAGTTTTATGTTGTCGCACATCTTGAACGTCATTTTAGTTTGGTTAAAATCTGTTTTGTCCCATGAAAACGATGTAAGGTAAAATAAGAGTTCCTTTATTTAAACATGTATTTTGTGTCCAGCCATTTTAAGGTTAACTCACTCGCGAACTCGAACTCACTCTTACCTGAATGGACCCCCTGGTAAATGTAAGTTTCTCGCAACCACCGTAGAGATTCAAAGCCCCATTACCTCGTCCGGTAGCTCTTGAGTGAGGGCCTGCCACGCTTTGCATAAGCGTCTTTATCATCATAATCATGCTGTCTCATTCACGCTGAATAAAGCTTGGAAAAAAGGTGCCGCTCCCCTGGATTTGCACGAAACATTCGTTCGTTAGATCGTAGATATAATACTCGGGTACACATTTTAAATTGTTCCCATTTGATCTACCAGCAGTTGTCGTATTCATCTAATCACGTCGCGCGTCCGTGGCCAAGGCTGGAGACTCAATTTTGTGCTATTATAGGACGAAAAAACCTTCAGTAAAAACGTGTTCGTTCTTACTCTATTACGTGATGTCACAATGGCTTCGGGTCGAGAACCCGAAACAGGAAATCATTTAAACTATTTAAATATCATTGCGATATTTTGTAAGTTTTGAAGGGTTAAGACATTACCGTTTTCACAACTGTTTAAGTAAAACGGCGACATCTTCGCATGACGAATCGCTTAACTACTTTTCTCGATTCCCAACGACAGGTTGCGCTATTTAGTGCAACGAAAATTCGAAAGTTGCGTTAAATTTTTTGGACTTACTCTTGGCAAAATGCACTTATCCAACAAAGAAAGAGAAATACAGTGGTGAATGCGAAAGAAATAATTGAACCATGACAATCAAGGCCCCGCGCCATGAGCTACTAACCACACTGAGTGTATTATAATATATGTTTTATAAGAGTATTCTGAAGAGCTATTTCTTTATGTTAAACATCTCACCTCGTTCCACATATCCCATTTGTTTGATTCGAGTTAAAGTTAATTCAAACAATAGTTTGTGACGCGGCACTGCAGTACGGTGACGGAGGCCGGACCACAACAGCGTCAATTCTTTTGTGCATCAATCAAGGAATACGACACTCATTGTATGCGGCATCAGCGTATACTAAACACACGAAACATCCTCTTTTGGTATTACAAGTAGTGCTACGTCTAGCTTAGAGGTTAGAGAATCCGGTTTCGATGCACCTTCTTTCGAGAATGCGAGCTGTTGCATGGTTTTTTAGGGTTCCGTACCCAAAGGGTGAAAACGGAACCCTATTACTAAGCCTCCGCTGTCTGTCCGTCCGTCCGTCCGTCCGTCTGTCTGTCTGTCACAGGGCTGTATCTCAGTAACCGTAACAGATAGAAAGCTGAAATTTTCACAGAGTGTGTATTTATTTTGCCGCTATAACAACAAATAGGTAAGATTAAGAAATAATTAAAATGAAAGGGGGTCCCCATACAAAAAAACGTGTTTTTTTTTGTATACATTTTTTACGATGGTACGGAACCCTTCGTGTGCGAGTCCGACTCGCACTTGGCCGGTTTTTTTCAAACCAGGTGCTTATTCAAACCGTGTTGGAAGGACTCAAAGTTGTACATTGGGGGAAATGCCTCGGCAGGGACAGCATTCTATAGTTTACCGGCGCTATATATAAAGGATCACGCGGCAATACAATGACCATAATTAATTCATGGATTGTGAAAAGTGAATGAGTGCATTCCCTGCCTATTCCGTGTTGAGCGATGGTATAAAGGGGACGGACGGATGGCGTTGCAACTTACAAAATCATTATTCATTTATCCGATATATTTTTTCGTATTGTTACTGTTAACCATATAACAAAAAATGTGTTAAATTCATTTTATTACTTTATTAATAGCAAACAACTAGAGATCTATACATCGTAATAAATGGATTTTTTATTTTTATTTTAGTTTAGAATTATCATGAACCATTATGCAAAGTTGGAAAAAGACCCGAAAATCTATTACAGCAGTAAACTCAATATATTAATAATACATTGGGATATGGAAACCGGGGGTTTTAAATTGGTTTTAATATATATAGGGTTCGTATTTGGGCACTTTCAAGGTGATAAACCACAGTCGGCCGTGCCCATTGGCAATGAAGAAAGTGCTCACTCTCTGACGAAGATGAGTAATGCCGAGCGCCGCCACCACAGAGTTTGGAATAGGCTAGAAACGCCCATCATCTCGCCTCACTAGCGCGTTTGTCGCCTTATAGCTTATTATTTGGTCTTAAAGTTTATAGGGTCACTTCTATTTTTCAATACGAACTTTTGAAAACGAATTTCAATTGCAAAAATAAACCGAAAAATTGGTCTGCACATTCGTCTAAAGCAGGATTCGAAACTTCGAAAATTCGAATTCGGTTGTGTGTTGTGTCAATACCAATATAATTAATAAATTTAATATATATTTTTTTTTTTTAATCAATATGGGCCTCAATGGCCCGTGGCGCGACACTTCGGCGATCGCTCTCCGAAGTTAAGCAACGCTGGGTCCGGTCTGGTCTTAGATGGGTGGTTGAGAGAGGCTGGCCGTGGTTCGGATTCCACGTTAAACTGTAGGTCCCCTTTCTTACGTTCTAGGTGGTATGGTAAATCCCGCCCGGGTTGGTACCATCGCATTGGATGAACGATGGTCGAAGCGGCAATTGAAAATTGTCCGTGTTTTCCGTCCAGTTCAATGTAGCCGTGCAATATAAGGAAGGTCCTGGCATGGCACCTAGTTCCCATGTGTTGTGTTGGGCTAATACCATGACAGAAAGTGTGGTATTAGCCATCCATGTCCAGTCACGTAAAAAAAAAAACAGCTGGTAGAGGGGGGGGGGGGACACTTGACTCTAACGAAAATAACCACTGTGAAGCTCAATATTTCGCAGATTAATACATTTGTTTACTGACATAATTTTCTTAATAGCTCAGCGGTAGAGCAGAGGACATTTCATCCAAAGGTCGCTGCTTCAGACGAACGTTCTGACCAAACATTTTTCTGATTATTTTCGAAATCTGATTGCAATACTTGAATGTACCTAGTTGTCGTCTTCATTGTCGTATCCATTAGATATATAAATGAAGAACTAAGTATGTCTACCGGGATAGGCCGCCATTTTGAAATAATCGTGTGCGACATAATACCACGCAAGCGGACATGCAACCGACACAAAGAAGACAAGCGCGCGGAAGCAGCGCGAGAGGTTTGGCATTTCTAACCTTATTCCCAATTCTGTCGCCGCAGCTCCACGGCGACGCCGACTAGTATGACGCGGTAGGTGTGCGTTCCGCCGCGCTGGGTGCTGCTGACCTTGACCGTAGCGAATGCGACGCTTGACCGTAACATCGCGTCCAAATACCGACCTGTCCTCACAGGCCAATGTGTTATAGGCCAATGTGGTATCCATATAAGAAAAAGAAAGAAAGTGGTGCACGAATGGGGCGGGGATTTGAACCAGGGCAAGTCCTGTGCCACTGAGCTAGGAAACACAATTAACCTACCCTTACAAATAATTTCCCAGGTTTCGGGGGCAGCGGGGTAGGTTCCAAGAATAGATGTAGAGTCTAATATAGAATCTCACCCCATATCTCATATCGTATATCTGTGGTATGTAGAATTCTTCTGAGCCCTTGTTTGTGGTATTTTGAGACCGATAGGTATAACAGAAGAAGTAAAACAAAAGAATATCTTTTAAAAACTTGTAGAAACGTCAAAACGCTTTTACGTAGCTTCGAAGTTTCGTAAACGCCAATTAAGGTGAGAACTCGGACTGACCACTCAGACTGCGTGTGTGACCCAGACGCGGCGCCATTGTGAATCAGCGTGGCCGTCTCGTCTAAGGTGAACTGGCCCTTGGTTTTTCCCCATTGAAACAGCCTCGGCCGCGACGACAGCGCAGCCACCCGACTCCGCCATCGCCACAACTCCGCCGCCCTCGGAACCCTCGGGCCAGTGAAGTCTTGGCACTACATTTCCTGCACTCACATTGCATTTAATTTGTTTAAACTTTTTGGTAGTCAAACTTCATTAAGTTACGTCACAAAAATCCGCGGATTCGATCAACCCAGTAAATAAGAACCCGCAAAAAAACTTCACGGGTTTACAAAATATATTTTTACATCCACAATTATGAAATACACACTTAGATCTGAATGCTACTGCCAAACAATTCCTTGGTAGAACAGATTAAGGCAAAGAACAAAGAAACAGCAACCCTCAGTTTAAATTACTTGCAGCTATCAAAGTTACTAATGCAATAATATAAATTAATGTAATTTATAACATTACAAGTATTCTCGGGTGTAAAAGCCGTTGTCAATTTAATCTATGTCAAGTGTATAAAGCCCTCGTCAAGTTTGATACGAATGAAGTGTATCCAGTCAATATATGATACATAAAATAATTATTTATAGTATACAAAAAAATACTACCAGCTAGCGTTATCTATCTTAACTTCAATCCAACAGAATTCGGCTCCAAGGGGAAGGCCGGAATTAGACAGTTTTCCATTGTAGCACGGCTGCATTGAACTGGATGCTTTCATTCCTCCTTCTACCATCGTTCATTCAATAAGATGGCACCAACTAAAAACAGTAGCAAGGAACTACAGTGTTGAAATGTAGAATCTGAACCACGGCCAAACGGTCGAAAACGGGAAAACTCCGATGGCGCTGACTCTATTTTAATCGAAAAATCAATATTTTTGTAAATAAAATGTAGAGTGCACAATCTCTGGTTACTGATAATTTTACAATTTAAATATAAAACTCCTTATTTTTACGCCTGAAGAAGAAAGAAGATAGATCTATAACAATTATAACTATACTACTAACCAGAGATTGTGCACAATACCGTAGCTCACGTCGTATCGTTGGCGCCTCCGATCGCAGCATCCGTTGGGATAACTGATCGTTAGGATATTATATTATATGTTCTGTGGATCGCAGGATCCGAGACGAGACACACATTCCCAACGGAATGTTTATGTTCATTTGTTTCGAATTTGAAAAACGAACGCGTCTCATGGCTTTCGTAGAGCTCTAATCGGAAACAGAATCGGGAAAACGAACGTGTGCTTCAGGCCATTCGTATTTCTGCCTACCCCGACTGTGGGCATTTGAACGTGATAGTCATATGCCTACGTCACGCTCCGCTAGATGCGCTCTTCTCTCACTCGATTGACACACGAGAGCGTCTGTAATTGGCGACTTCCAATAGTCAGACGGGAAACGCTGGTTTCCTAACTATTGTGTGTCTCGTCGTGAATCTCGGAAAAACGTAATAAGATATGCGTTAGTTAGCACAATTGTGTGCACTTAATGTGTGTCTGCTTGCTACGAGTGTGATAACATTACGCTTGAGGTGTCATTGAACCCAGAGCGTTTGATACAATTAAAGTTACGTGTGTTCATAGTACCTAAATATCGACTCATTAAAATCCTTTATTACTAAAGTGCTGATTATCTTGTATTGGTATTAATCGCAAATTGCAAAAAAGGCCCTTAATGTGTGGCGATTAAGCTTATCAGCAGTAGGTGAAAAAGGCCCTAAGTAGATGTTGAAAAAAAAAAGAAGTTCTTGTCAATTCTTCGCTGGGATTGCTGAACTGGCTAATGATAAAATATGACAAATCCGAGTGCCGTGTACTTTATATGGATGATGAATTAACAATAAACAATAATTGCTGACCAATAAGTTATGTGGTAACTTTTCACATAGTATTTATCGTAAATGGTTGATTTGTGTTTTCTTTAAACCAATATGAAACCTCTCTACTACACTGCACCGATTATTTTTCTAAATATTATTTATAAAGTTTCGCTAGATTGCGATTGTGATTTTTAAGATATGCTAAAGCTAAACGTTTTGGGGGCGCTGAAAAATAATGGATTCTCAAAGTGGGCGGTAGACAAAACTAATTTGAGAACCATTGTAATTTAGACCGACTCACCACATGAGAACAGGCGCATATTGCAAGGTTACTTTTAACTGGATGGAAAACACAGACAATTTTCATTGGTGCTTCGACCGTTGTTCATTCAATGTGACATCGACAACATATTTTTTTATTTTTAACCAAAATCATAACACATTATTTGGTTCCCTTGCTTGTAGACTTTTTAGCTACGACAGGACTGATGCGTCGCCTTTCGCGAAGGTTCCGCGTGGGAGGTCCTGCCTCTAGAGAGGTAACATATATAAAGTCGTGAACTTAGTTCCAGCTCCTTATTCGTATCAGCAAGGATAATGTCCAAAGCTCGGATGTCATTCGCCTTGACTATCCTTTTCCAGAAATATCTAGATTGTTACCTCGAAATTAATTTCATATGCGTCAATCTGGGCACACGGTCAGCGTCTTTGACGCCAAGTCGAGCCAAGTATTATACATCACGCCATTTCTCCGGAAAGGTCGGCAGATATCATAGAGCACGGCACGGTGACAGCGTACTTATATTGCTTCCTTTACAGACATACATCACATGAAATCTGCTGCGCTCATACTTGTTTTTTTTAAATGTTTTTTTAATCTTCGGCGCGGCATATGGCGTACGCCAGGACCGGCGGTGCCGAAGACGCCCATGGGCTTTGGAACTTTCACGGGGGCTGCTAAAACCATCATTGCGAAAGCCATGCCGGCCGGCCAGGCTTCTTCACAACATTTTGAAGGAACCCAGCCTGTACTTCGGGGGAAATACCTTGGCGGCATTCTACCGACCTTAAAGACAAATGATCTAGAGGATTAGTTGATTCTTATTTTCGAATGGTGTACTTCCTCACTATTTGAGCGGTTGTAGGACGGGTATGGAGGGACGGATAAGTGATACATTAGTAAGACGAAGTTACTAACCCGGAGATGTTGAAGAGAAGAGAGGTAGAAATTATTAATACCAGAAATGTTTTATTTTTACCTTTCTATATAAAAATACATTTTGTCGTCGAGCTATAATTTTTTTTTTCAAATACAGTTCTGACAATCTTAACCTGAAAATCTGAACCATGTGTGGGTTTGATAGTTTATATTTTCGTTTCAATAAAACCTTTTAGAGAATAATACACATTTACTATATTTAAACATCTGCATTTTTTAAACGACCAAAACTCTTCCATTTCCTGCATGCAATGCGTCACAGCGAATTAAATATTGAAAGAAACTAAAAACCTGTATTACGTGTGTAATCAAGTAGTAAAATTGCTTTCCCATTGCGCGTGAACATTGAAAGAAATGGAACCTTTACCGCCTCATTGACAATAGACAACAAATCACGTGTGTAATTAAAATTATCGCAATTATGTTTATATTGAACTGTGCAAAACATCTCGTCAGATGAACGCGGCGGAGGGGCGGCGGCGGCGGCGGATGCTGGCTGCTCTTTATAACGACTCGGGTCCCGTGGACTGTATACAGTGTCGCTCGTGATATAGTGCGGTGTGGGTTCTTGCGAAACAGTCCATTCGTTACTTGTAGCTGTGATATCGAGCGATACAATGAGATTTTCGGTGAGTGTGCGAGGTGGAAAAGTGATTTAAAATACAACCTCACGTTTACGTTTGTTTACCATTTCACGTTTTTTTTTATTATTATTATTTATTATTTGGTTTATTACACTAGCAGCTATAATCTGATGCACGCATATTAGGTTTTAGAATTACTGAGTGCACTTGTTTTTTTTGTTTATTTATTCATGGTTTATTTCTATATTTATACTTATCTAGTAAATGTTTGAACCCATTAACTGTTTATATACTTACTTATTGAATCTCAATGTAAATATTTCACAGTAAATATAAACAAAATAAAAAGTATGTAAGAAAGTAAAGGTACGTAAAAATAATACAATCAGTCCCACTACATTTTTTCCCGTGCATGTCGTAAGTGGCGACTAAGGGGCTCGTCGTTCGTGGTTCGTAAACAGTAACAGCCGTACAGAGGCTGACTAACTTCAATACGCCGGACTAAACCGATTTTGGTTAGTCCGGTGTAGGTCCTTACTTACTAGATGGTGAGGGTAATCTCACCTGGGTTGGTACCATCGCATTGAATGAACGGTGGTCGAAACGGCAACGAAAATTGTTCACTGTTTCCATATAATTTTCATTTCCATTTCAATGCGGCCGTGCAATAAAAGGAAGGTCGTGGCATGGCACCTACCTCGTATATGGTATGTTGTGCTAATATCGTGACAATAGGTTATAGTTAAGTATTCTGCTTAAACGTCAATGAGTCTCAGTAGCCTGGTGTCGGGACGCCTTACTATTAGACAATCGAGATGAAGCAATTTTGGGTGCTGTTGCGTTCTTCATGGGAGACCGTTTTTGACCGTTGAGGCCGGCCGAGGTTGGGGTTCCAAATATACCCGTCCTTACCTAGCCTAGTAAACGCTGGTACCATCGTATTCAATGAAAGATGGTCTAAGCGGCAATTAAAATTGTCCGCGATGGAAAATTCAGTTCAATGTAGCCGAGCAATAGGAAGAAGGTCTTGGCATGGAACCCTTTTCACCATGTTACCATATCACCATAGTAGTTTTGATATTAGATATTCATATCCAGGTTCCATAAAATAATACAAACGTAGCCTACCCCTTTCGTTACTACTTAAGTCACAGGCCATTAAATTTTAAAATACAAGTTCTCAAATTCAATACCTCTATATATACTCTATATATCAATATTTTGAAAGTAAAACCTTCATCTTATATCTTCTTTTCAAAAGTAACGAGACGTTAAAATTGTCAATACATTTTTCAGTTTCATAACTTTTACAATACAAGATAATGTCCAAAGTATTGGTCTATATAGATAATAAATTGCAGCGTGGTGTCAGAAATTAGACAGGGTATAAATGACCGCTCGTCCTTTTTTTGAAAGCGTAGTTTGTATGTTATGTAAATTTCATTTGAAGTAAAAATAAATTAATTTTGTGACTTTGATTACATTCATTAACTTAATGAAAGTGCGTAAAACTTATTCAACCGCCAGCATTGTATTAGTTCACGTTCGAGACGATTACAACTGGGTCTATTAGTTTTCGAAATAATCAGTTCGAATATCTCGGAATACCCGCAAAGAAACTTCACTGGTCTATAAGTTATGATTTTTTTTCGTCTTTTTTTTGGTCCATCCTAATGATGTAATACAATTATGATTTTATTCAAAAGTTGTATTTTTCGTGGACCGGTCTATGGCAAAGAACCAAGAACTACGAGAAAACAATAACCCACAATGTGAAAAGTCTAAAATTATAAATGACTTAAGTTAATAACCTTAATTATAAAAATTGGGTAAATTTATTTTCGCAATGATTTTAAAAAAGTATTGGGGTCCGTTTTCCTGTATGAATAAATAATTGAATATATGAAGATTGACTGACCCTGGACTCGAATGAGTAAGTAAACTTCGGAGGCAGTGCGTCTACCGATTCCTCCACCTGCTCTAATATACAAAATAATATTGAATTGATACAATTCCGTATCAAAAATGACGAGGGCTCTGTACACCCGAACTGTAGTAAAGCATTGTATGTTTTGGTCAGAATCTCTTACAGGAATCTTATTCGTATATTATTATACAGGTTGCTCTCAAACCATTGTACTCTTAATTTTCTGTAGGGTAGTATTTAAAGGATTAATATAAAATATTTTTTAGCTGTAAGAATAATAATGTATTTTGACTCTTTGTTTAGAGGTTACTGTAGTAGTTCATGACAGAAATAATAGTATTAAAACTAGAACGTACAAAGTTTTCACTACTTTTTCATGTTGCCACTGGAGTAGTGCCTCGCTTTAAGGTCTTTGCTTGCGGCTACGCTAGGTTCGGGTCTCCTCTTTCCTTAAAATATGGTTGACAGAGGCGATGGCTGAGCCCGGCGTGATGCTCGTGACCGAGTGCTGTTTGTGGGGACTGGCTTACTCCAATTGGCAACATGTTAGATGGCGGGCATAGTCTTTACAAATAAACTGATATTTGTCATGAACTGTTGCATATGATATTAATTGTTCGTACTTTATACTTTTGTGTATAAGTGGACGTTGAAAAAAAAACCAGCGGAGTTTCTTGCCAGTTCTTCTTCGCTGGGATTGCCGAACTGGCTAATGATAAAATATGACAAATCCGAGTGCAGTGTACTGTCTATGGATGATGAATAAACAATAAACATATAATTTATTTTCATTGAAAATTTTAACGAAGCTGCTAAGCAAGAAAAAGATTACATTACGTGACTGTTTGTGTTCCAAATGAACCCATTTAAGAGGATAATAAAGTGATCGAGTTCCTGTGTCCTCAGTCAATTAAAAAAAAAAAATCTGAAATTTTGCACATTTTGCTTAACAGTATCATATCCATGATCCTATCATATCCATGATATAAGCCTTTAAGGTGGCCCAACCCGGCGGCCTCAACTCATTTGCGGGCACGGTACAAAACCGTGCTGTTGCGCTCTGGGACCTTCTCTGTTTCTAAGAATAAGACAGGCTCCTTGATGAGGAAGATGCAACCTGTCCACAAAAAAGACAATGTGCATAGTGTATGATTTGGTAAGATTTACGAAAATTTTAATTTCAAAACGACTTATAGCTAAAAGTCAACCACGACCGCTGTAGTCAAAAATCTAACAAAAATCAAATAGATTATAAATCTTCATTAAGGTGGCCCAACCCGGCGGGCCTAACTCATTCGCGGGCACGGTACAAAACCGTGCTGTTGCGCTTTGGGACCTTCTCTGTTCCAAAGAATAAGACAGGCTCCGTGATGAGGAAGATGCAACATGTCCACAAAAAAGACAATGTGCATAGTGTATGATTTAGTAAGATTTACGAAAATTTTAATTTCAAAACGACTTATAGCTAAACTTAAACCACGACCACTGTAGTAAAAAATCGAACAAAAACCAAATAGATCATGAATCTTGATTAAATAAGCTATGTCTGATGACTAATCTTTTTACGATGTTCTTACTTTATCATTGCGTAATCCACGTCCAAAGTTATCGTATAAAACGCGCGAAAAATTCGAACTTTCGGACCTTATAACTTAGAAACCACACACAATTTTACAATGCCAATAGTCATCAGACATCTAGTTCGATCAAATAAAGCTATTTAGAGCAAAATTTTGGATCTCTGACAAGAAATATGGGCGTGATCTTCTTTCCTCTTTTGTATGGGGAGATGAGCGGGTTGGGCCACCTTAAATAAGCTATGTCTGATGACTAATCTTTTTAAGATGTTCTTACTTTATCATTGCGTAATCCACCTCCAAAGTTATTGTATAAAACGCACGAAAAATCCGAACTTTCGGACGTTATAACTTGGAAACCAAACACAATTTTACAATGTCAATGGTCATCAGACATCTAGTTCAATCAAATAACGCTATTTTGAGCAAAATTTTGGATCTCTGACAAGAAATATAGGCGTGATCTTCTTTCCCCTTTTGTATGGGGAGATGAGCGGGTTGGGCCACCTTAAAGATATGTATTAAAATGGTGAAGGGCGTTTATCATGGATATATAAGTTAGTTATATAAAAAAACAAAACCTACAGACAGCTCTCCGTTGGTTTATGTGCAAAATTTAAAAAAAAAACATTTTATTTCAGTAAGGAATCAGGCAGGAGCTTATTTTATGAAACTTGATCACCTCATTGTCCTCTTAAGAGGATTTTCAAATACCTCTCGAAATTTATTCCAGTACGCAGTCGCGCTGCTCTGCTCTGCGGCGGCGTCGCTAGCGGCTCCGCAGCAGCGCTACGACGACTTCTCGAGCGACGCCGGCACGCGCGGAGGCGGCTACGGCGGCTACGGCGGCGGCTACGGCCTGCTGCGCCCGGGCTACGGCGGCCAGGGCTACAACCAAGGCTACAACCAGGGCTACGGCCAGAGCTACAACCAGGGCTACGGCCAGGGCTACGGCGGGCAAGGCTACGGCGGGCAAGGCTACAGCGGTCTGGGATACGGCGGCCAGGGCTACGGAGGCCAGGGATACGGCAGGTACCCGGCGTACACCGGGTACCAGGCAGGCTACACCAACCCCGCATATGGAGGTAATCTTATATAGTTTTATCTATGTTATCAATCTATTTTTTATATTTAGATATTACGAGTATCTATATTACATATTTATCTATATTAATCTTTGTTGTTAGTTACCCACACTTTCTCCATACATTTGGTAACTTTTCGCAGCTGGGTATCTTTACTAATCACAAAATAAGTTCAATAGAAATTGAGGTAACGAATTAAAATCGGCCTCTTGACAGCTTTCAGTGTTTTTCGCTATTTCTTTTGAAGGCTCTCGAAAAATTCACCTGTATCAAATAAATTTACAAAATTGAATGATAAAAAACTAGCAGAATGAATGTCAAACAAATCTTTTAACTATGATTGGTACAATCACATACATACGTACTTGTCTTAAGTCACAAAATAATGTTTTATTTTAGACTACATAAGGTACCCGGCTCCGCTCGGGTCAATGTCGTTTTGGACTTATGTCGAGCTGAATTCTTCTTCTTCTTCTTCAGCCTTTTGTTGTCCACTGCTGGACGTAGGCCTCCCCCAGACTTCGCCAAGTTGTGCGGTCTCCTGTTTTTCTTCGCCAGTTGTCACCTGCTGTCTGACGTATATCGTCTGACCTACGTGTTGGCGGTTTGCCGACGCTTCTTTTCCCTGTGTAGGGTCTCCAAATCTGCTGATACGCCAAAGCACCAAGGTCACTGACGTTATGCATAGGGTTGCTAAACTCAAGTGGAAATGGGCAGGTCACGTATGTCGCAGAGATGACCACAGATGGAGCACTGAAGTCGAGCTGAATTGTTTCCTGGATATTATCCCATACAAACTTTCATCCCCTATTTCACCTCCTTCGTGTTTAATTTTCGCCACAAAAGGTCCTTCTCCACGGTCAAGACTTTACCTAACTTTATCAAAATTGGTTCAGTAGTTTAAGCGTTAAACGTTACTTTCGCATTTATAATATTAGTATGGATATTGTACAGATTTTACATATTACACATGCAACCAATCTACATGCAATCAAAAATATTTTCAGGTTACCAGGCTGGACGACCCAACTACTCGATCGGCGGCTACCGTCCGGGCTACAACCAGGCCCAGAGCGGTTACTACAACCAGGGCTACAATCAGTACCGGCCAGGTCTACGTCCCGGCTCCGACGGCTACCAGCAGTCGTACAGGGAGGGTTACCCTGGTAAGTTTCGATACCTGTAGTTGTTATTTTTTATAACTGGTCTGGACCGTCAGATATTAGCCTAACACACCACTTGGGAAATATGTGCCATGCCAGGACCTTATTTATTGCTCGGCTACATTGGACTGGATTGAAAAGGGGACAATTTTCATTGCCGCTTCGTCCATTGTTTATTAAATGCGATGGTATCAACCAGGGCGGGATTAACCCTACCACCTAGTATTTAAGGAAGGGGACCTAAAGTTTTACGTGGAATCCGAACCACGGCCAGCCTCGACGGATGAAAATGGTCACCCATCCAGAACCCAACCGCGCTCAGAGGTACTTCACCCAACTTATCGAATCGCAAGGTGTCGCGCCACTGGGTTACCGAGGCTGACAAATTAAAGTGCCTATTAATGTTACTATGCACGGATGGCTAACACCACACCTTCTGTTATTATATTATTCTCATGGAAGCTAGCTGCTATGCCAATACATTCCAAAATTACCTTATAATTATATTCCTGGAAGGTCCTGGCATGGTTTGAGTGGCTCGTAGCCTAGTGGCGCGGGGACTGCCCTAGCGTACCAGAGGTCTGGATTCAATTCCTCACCCCGTCATGCACCACTTTCTTTCTCTTTCTGAGTTCGATAAGTGCATTTCGTCACGAATTCTGCACCATGGTTCGGAATCCATAGGTCCTCTTCCGCTACTAGGTGGTAGGGTGTTAGCCGGCCCGGGTTGGTACATCGCATTGGATGAAAAAATGGCCGAAGCGGCAACGAAAAATTGTCCGTGTTTTCCGTCCAGTTCAATGTAGCCTTGCTCAAAAAGGAAAGGTCCTGGCGTGGCACCTGATTCCTTCGGGAATGTGGTGTATTGGGCTTATATCATAACGGTAGCCGTGGGTGGTATTAGCCATCCATGTCAGGGTGCATAAAAAATAAAAAAATATTGCAGAACTCATACATTTTATTGTTTCTTGATTCAAATTGTACGTTTTTGCAACGAATTGAAAGACTCTATGATGGCAGGTTCGCAAGGGAACTACTTTGGAGGCTACAATGACGGCTACAGCGACAACTACAGGCTACTGGCGCGGAAAGTGGCCGACACCAAGAAGGACTCTGACGACTGAACTGAATCTTACTTCACTCAATCAATGTTATTGTAATAAATTAAATATATTATTGATTTGATACAATGTTTGACTCCTTACAATGTTTGATACTTTCTACCATCGCTCAACGTGAAATAGGCAAGGAATGCACGTCGACATTCCCAATATATGAACTAACCGATCCATTATAAACTTGATCCTAGGGTCGGTAAACTATTTAAGCGTAAGCTTTTTCCCTCCAAAGTACCTACAAACATGATCTGAAGAAACATTTAGAATCTAAAAATTTACACCGTGAAAGTTTGAAAGCTATGTGAGCCGTACACCATATGCTGTGCTTAGCATAAAAATATGGTTTTATGAAACTAGCTATGGATGTCTAATACCTTACCTACTGGCAAAAAATAGATGCCATGCCAGGACCTTCTCTTTTTAACCGACTCCAAAAAAAGGAGGAGGTTATCAATTCGTCAGTATGTTTTTTTTTTTTATGTTTGTTACCTCATAACTTTTGCCTGGGTGAACCGATTTTGATGATTATTTTTTTAAATGATAGCTAGTGCTTCCCAAGTGGTCCCATTTTAATTTGGTTAAGTTCTGACAATTATTTCCATGAGAAAATCATAAAAGTCTTAAATTTGCATTAAGATGTGCGCGACAAATGGACGAATAACTCAATATAACGCCAACCGATTTCGGTGATTCTTTTTTTATTGGAAAGGACGTGTACAAATTAGTAAGTGTACTTCAGATTCACTAAAAATAAACAAATACAAAAAATATAACAAAAATAATAACCGACTTCAAAGAAAAAGCACTAAAAAGTAAAAAAATATTTCAATTTTTGTAGTTACAATTTCTGTTATTTTTTCAGTCGGTGTCAGCCAAGGTTAGGTTAGGTTAGGTTAGGTTAGGTTAGGTTAGGTTCTCTTGATTGGCGCAGCGCGTGCCCGGCTGACGCCGACTCAAAATATAACAGAAATCGTAACTACAAAAATGGAAATTATTTTTTACTTTTTAGTGCTTTTTCTTTGAAGTCGGTTATTATTTTTGTTAATTTTTTTTTTATTTAGAACAGCTACATTGAATTGGGTACATCACAAGGACAATAAGTTGTCATTGCCGTTCGTAACGATAAATTGTAAATGTAGACAGAATGAGCGACGAAAGATTGAAAATAAGATTTTGTGAAACTGGCTTGCAGCACACCACTTAGGAATAAGTTTCCTTTTCTTGTTCGACCTAATTGAATTGAATGGAAAACACGGACAATTTTCAAGGCCACTTCGACCATCGTTCAACCAAAGCGATCATACTAACCAAGTCCGAGAAGATCACTCGTGTTAGAATCAGATACAACCTTGGCTCAGACCCGACTCCGCGACCCGAATGCGGTATGTTGGGCCAATATCACGAATGTGGGTGTGGTATTAGCCATCCATGCCCAGTAACATACAAAAAACATGTTGTCTCTTATTTTTGTGTGGTTACTAAAAAAACTTTTTCTCTTTTTGAATTAGTATTTTTTTTAAATCTTTAATTCGCAAACTGTTAGTGCATACTCGTACATATAAAGCTGTCAATAATATTGATAACGGCGCTGCTCTTGGGGTTCCCTTGACGTCGGACGGACGGACAAAGTCGCCCACTCCGCTCGGGCCGTGCGGGTTATTTTCGTCGAACATGTCCCACCCGAACCGCGGGGGCAGAGCCTCGCAAGCGTCGTATAGATCGCAATGGGGATATTTCGTGCAAAGAACTGTTACCCCGCCGTCAAGACCCGGGATTATCAACTATAAAATGTTTTTATTGTCAATGCTCTTGCAGACTGCGGGGTGTCCCTGCGGCGAAATTTTCCCCTCTGGTGGGGGCGTGTATCCATTCGGCGGTTGTATCAAGTTCCCTCTCTGCTGCGCCATTGCCCCTTCATGAGGCGATGGCAACATTCCTTTCGGTTCCACCAGAGGCCCCACATGTTCCCCCATCCTCACCAGCCCCGGCAGCAGACGCGTTAGATCCTCCCACTGCGCCGCAGCCACTGAGAAAAACAGCGCAAATATCCACTGTGGAAAAAACGTTTCTATTTAAATGAGTAAATATACTTTTTCGTACTAAGCATGTACATCGCTTATTCCAAGGAATGTGACATGTATGGATGTATAATCGAGCGTGAAGCACGGACACATTAATTAAATAAAGATCCCTGTAAAAATAACTACTTTACGAATATACTGCAAGGCTGGACCCGAACCAGCAAAACATACCATTCCCGGGTATTGCGTCTAACCAATTTCGCCACCTGCTGTATACCCAATACCATAATTTGGAATTCCCTCTGTAAGTCCCTCTTCCCGTAATCAATGCCTCCTACTAACATAGTATTTAAGATTATACCTACATACATTTATCTATACGTAAATATACTTTTTCGTACTAAGCAGGTACGTCGCTTATTCCAAGGAATGTGACATGTATGTATGTATAATCGACCGTGAAGCAAGGACACATTAATTGAAGAAAGAGCCCAGTAAAAAGAACTACTTTACGAATATACTGCAAGGCTGGACCCGAACCAGCAAAACATACCATTCGCGGGTATTGCGTCTACCAATTTCGCTACCTGCTGTATACCCATAATTTGGAATTCTCCTACAGTCCCTCTTCCCGCAATGAATGCCTCCTACTAACACAGTGTTTAAGATTATACCTACATACATTGATTTACCGCTTCATCTGCTTTGCAGACATTGACTGCAAAGATTGATTGTTGCAGTATATTCGTAAAGTAGTTCTTTTTACTGGGCTCTTTCTTCAATTAATGTGTCCTTGCTTCACGGTCGATTATACATACATACATGTCACATTTATCTATACCTTTGTTACGGACCTTGTTTATTTAAATGCTTCGATCCCAATAAAAGTCCTATACCCATAGTATTATATTATTATTATAATTCTATTTTATCTATTTTGGAATAGACAGAACAGGTATTTGAATACCGAATTATCCCCGATTGTATTTCAAACTCTTTCTACAACCGATGTAATCGTATCCTATTATTGTAAGCGATGCATCCAATTATTATTTATTTTGTGTTTCCACCATATACTATTTCCTTTTTACAAGAGTTATTGAATTATTTTAAAAACATTTTTATTTGTGTTTTTATTCCTTTTTGGTAATTTCGCATGCACCATCTTTTCGTAACTGTTTTTTTTCATTTATTAATAGTTTTGGATAGGAGCAAATTGTATTTATTGGTATTTATCATGTCTTCATTGTTTGCATCTGTGTTTTCCCCTAAATAAATACATAAAAAAATATTTAACAACGAATCAATGATTTAATAGCGATTTTCACTAAGCGTAAATTGGTGGTTGCCTAGTGTGATTGTCCATTGGTCGTAATATTTTTTTTTTCTTATTTATTTAATTAATTTATCTAAATTATTCATGAAGCCTGCACACATACTGCATGAATCCGATCGTACACTCACCAAAGTGTGCATTGTGATCCTTGCTATCTTCACCGCTCTACAACCTGCACGGCTGTGAAATCATTCAATGCAATTACAGATGTTTTATAGTGCAGTTCCGCGCTGCGTCTGGCAGGGTGCTACGATTGTAAACTTGAGAGTAAAATATTTAATTTTGTTACCACTTTGGATTAAACATATTTTAACATATAATAGGTACTTGCATCCCTTATTTCTTCCCATCCAACCTACATCCGGAGCACTCGCTGAAATCAGCCATTGTAGTTGACTTAGGCTTTTGAGGACGAACTGTTTCTCAAAAGCTTAATGGAATGTTCGTTCGAAAGTGGTTGATAACTTTCGAACGAACATTCCAATTTTCGAATGGAAAAAAGTTTTGAGTTAGAGAGTATCCTAATTTCGCGTTGATCCTCGTCAGGTTGGTACCATCGCATTGAATGAACGATGGTCGAAGCGGCGAAAGGGGTAATATTAATAAAGGTTTAATTCTTATTATAATACAAAGGTAAATAACTAATCATACATAGTTACATTAAATTACAATAATATATTATTAATATAATAATATATTAGTATTGTAATATATATAATATATTTCCAATAATAGTATTTCAAATAAATAATTTTATTTGACAAGGTCGACGTGCCAATAGTTGGGATCTTTGAAAACATTCGGTTCTCGGGAACCAGAAATAGCACCCATGATATTCACTTTAATTGCAGGTCTCTTCAACTTTTTTCGCATCCTACTTTCAAAAATGTTCCCAAAAATATAATATAAAATATTACCAATATAAAACCTGAAAGAGCTATAGGAATCGTCCAATAAGTGATTTTCAAGGCTTCCGGGCTTAGTAACTTGTATTTATTTATTTATTTATTCATGCAACAATATACCTAACATTACATCGTAATAGCCAAGGTGATGGGCAATTTACACACCTTATTTAAAAACTATGTAGCTTCAAAGTAAACAGTAATTGCCTTCTGGAACTCGGCCGTGTTTTATTTATATCCATATATGTACAGTATTCCATCCATATATATACGTAATTGTACAATTTATATTAATTTTATTTTGACATTGACACTACAATGGTAGTATTTTGTATATATTATATTATATTGACTTGATACACTTTATCTGTATCAAAATTGACGAGGGCTCTGTACACCCGACATAGCTGTTAAGTTGACGAAGGCGTTTACACCCGAAATAAATACTCAATATGTATAATGATTAGGTTATTAAGTTAAGTAATTTATTTATTAATTAAGACTTTTCACATTGTGGCTTGTTGTTTCCTCGTAGTCCTTAGTTCTTTGCTCCAGACCGTTCTACCAATGTAAGTTTGGCAGTAGCATTTAGGTATGAAATCATAATTGTGTTATATCATTTATGTAGACGAAAAAAAAAGACCAAAAAAAAAACATAATTTATAGACCAGTGAAGTTTCTTTGCGGGTTCTTCTTCACTGGTTGATCGAATCCGCGGATCAATCAAATTGTGACATGACTTAGTGTAGTTTTACTACCAGAAGTTGAATAAATAAATGAAATTTGTAAAAAATTGATTAACTTCTGGTTAACACGGCTTAACGTGCACCGAATCGTGCCATTAAATAGAAATTGTCGCATAAAACGCTGATATCGCTCCCAATTTGTCATACATTTCATAGATTCGCTTGCAATTACAAAGAGCAATAAAAAAACTGTTCCTCAGATAAAATGTCACGCTAGTAATATTCGTTATCTCCTTGTTAGTCTTGCTACAATACAAGATTTTTATTGTTTACTAGCTGAGGTGCCCGGCTCCGCTCGGCTCAATATATCAGTGACGAGCCTTCTACTGGGTCCAATTAAAAATCTAAACAATCCAATCACTTGAACACACACACAAAAAAATCATCAAAATCGGTCCAGCCGTTTAGGATGAGACGGATATGATTCTACGGCGCATATTTGCAAGATTAAGAAATAACATATTTACGCAGGTAAATATTTTATCAAGATTAGTCAAAGTGTGGCTTCCGATACTAAAAAAAAGTACAAATACCATTGCATTTCTTCCCGACATGCACATGTAAGGTATTTGTTATTCGAGATTCGAATAGGTAGGTTCTCTTTCATACTATCATCTATCGGTGGTAAAGTTATTCCCGCCCGGGTTGGTACATCGCATTGAATAAAAGATTTTTGCCTATTTTATTTTATGGCATTACTCCACAAATCCAAAGATAATGAAAACAATACGTGTAGAAATATATTTTGCTAAATTGTATTCTGAAATGTACATAGTTCCTAATTACAAATGCAATATTGTAATAAATCTATATGGCGCGTCGCTATTATCTGAAAATTTGGAGAACAATTTAATTGGAGCAATACAAATCCACTTAATTTTTTCAATTAACTTTTAGCGGAATCCTAAAGCTCAATTACTTTAATCAAATATCACTATCTATCGACAGCGGTTTTCCTTGGGTGGATTTTTTGTACGCAACCTATCATGGATGGCTAATTCCACCTACCGTGATGATATTAGCACAATACTGTACCCGAAGTCTCAGTTGTCACCTAAATTGGCGTTTACGGCAAACCGATCGACTGGCGTTTTCAAATGAATGGAGAAATTGAAGAGCGCGCGCAGTTGGCGTTAAGCGAACTAACATTTGCGAGTCCGAGTTTGATTTGTCAGCTTACTCAACGTTGCCGTAAATACGTCGACGTTGCCGTCTACGTCGACTCCGCGTTTTCATACAAATCGGAAGTCCGAGTTTGACTATGACAGCTTGAAAAAGTAAAACCACAAAATATCTAGTAAAAACTTGTATGGAGTTTGACGTTTTTAAGGAAAACGCCAGTCGATCGGTTTGCCGTAAACGCCAATTTAAGCGAGAACTCAGACTGACCACACTGAACTGACACGCCCCGCCCCCTCCGCAGCCGCGTAGCCGCCGGGAACACGTAGCACTGCTACGCCGGGCAAATTGTAGCACGGTTACGCCTAGCAAGCGTAGCAGTGCTACGCATCATACCCATAACAATGCTACGGCGGGCACGAAAAACACGGATATTTATTTATTTAGGAAGAACATTCCATAGATGCCGACCCTCAGATATATTAAGGTTGTCTCATTTTACATTTTGGATTAAGATGCAATTATGTTTTAGCTTATATTTATACAATAAAAATTGTTATTTAAATAATCCAGTCGGCTATAAAAAAAATGTTTCTTCAAAGTTACGTTTACAATATTCAAATAATAAAAGCTAATAAGACACTGCATTTGACTATGTGACCATAGACAACATTGTCTCCGCACGAGACAATCACGGCTCATTAAATTATTTCGTTGATTCATGGTCATCTTTTTGAAACACATTTTTTGAGCATATATAATTTCGATCAATGAATTATGCATAATTACCGAACCATTAATTATAGACTAATGGATTTTAACATAATTTAAACGTAAAGACACAAATATTCTAGAGGGAAATCTAAGTAAAATAAATAATAGAGAAATAATCTCATTTCATGCAAGTGTGATTTTAATAATTACATTTTCAAGGCCCCACAGGATTTGCAATATCATGAGTGTTTTATAAAAGTTCTGCTTAGGGTGAAAGTGAATTTATTCAAATACGTGAATTTCAGCTTTACATATACATGAAGTTAACGGGTAATTTCTTGTTACCTCCCTGAAAATTTATGAATTAGGGGTCAAACAAATGCAAATCTGAAATTAGACAACGTGTTAGCGACTGCAGAAGTACATTGATCTGTGTCTGATTTAGTCTCGCAATATTCTTTATTTTGGCGTCAATTAAAAATATATTATTTCGGCATTTGTTCAACAAAATTTCATACACAAACATGATTTACGCCGTATCCTTATAGTGACTCAAGAATTCATTAAAAAAAATCCTATGGTAATCATGAGAAAGGAGATGGATTACTATCGAATGTTAGAAACCTTTAGGATCTTAAGGGCGATCACACCACGAATTTATCCAATAACTGAAAGTTAACTAATTGCTAAAATTGTTGCTTGGTTTAAGATAGTGGCATCTCGGACTAAAACTAAACAAAAGTATCTAATACCAACTAGTCTTAAAGTCATATTTCGTCAATTAAAAATGTGACGAAGTACTACTTTTTGATAGTTTTAGTTTCAATTAAGACTACTGATCTGAGCCTTAGTAGTTATGCAGGCGAGAGCTGGTGGCACAGAGATCGTCATTCTCCGTGGCTGACGCATGCCGCTGTCGGGGCGGACGGCGGAAGCGGGGCGGCGGCGGCGGAGGCGGTAGCGGCGGCGGAGCGGAGACCGCGGATGCTGTCTGCCCTATAAAGCGACGATACTGGAATGGATTTGTCAGTGTTGTGTGGGATTGCTCTTAAAAAGGTGCTTTTCGATCGACGTGCCGCGGAGTTATCAAAGAAGATGAAAATTTCGGTGAGTTTAAGTCGGTTGTACATAAAATGTTAGGTTCAGCCCGACATCCGTTGTATGAAATAATACACAATTATGGCTACAGCCAGTTTAGTTAATTGTTTTCGTTGTTCTATCAGTATGCGTAGAGAAACAATAAAATTACCAAAAGGATAAAAAAATACAGCGCATATAATCGATTCCTAAATACTTTAATATTTTAAATCTTAATTTTAATATCTTAAATGATCTATGCAGTGGGCAGTCGCACTGCTCTGTTTGGCAGCGTCGGCACTGTCGGTGCAGCAGCATTCAAGTAACCGAAACCACGTCCTGAGGAACTTGAACCAAGACAGCAAAATGCCGAACGTAAAAATGAACGAACTAATAAAGAGCTACTTGGCCAACAAGAAGGGCAGCGAGTATTCGGGCAGCTACCAGGGCAGCGACACAGAGCGCAACATCTACGTCCCAGGTTACCAGGGCAGCGACTCCGCGCGCTACATCAACGTCCCAGGCGACCACTACCCGGGCAGCAATGCCGGGGGCCATCAATTCGTGGACCAAGTCAAACAGACGAGCTACCCGGGCACATACAACCCGGGCAGTGGCTCCGGAGGCCATCAAGTCTTGGACCAAGTCAAACAGGCGACCTACCCGGGCACATACAACCCGGGCAGTGGCGCCTGGGGCCATCAAGTCGTGGACCAAGTCAAACAGGCTAGCTACCCGGGCACATACAACCCGGGCAGTGGCTCCGGGGACCATCTAGTCGTGGACCAGGTCAAACAGGCGAGCTACCCGGGCACATACAACCCGAGCAGTGACTCCGGGGACCATCAAATCGTGGACCAAGTCAAACAGGCGAGCTACCCAGGCACATACAACTCGGGCAGTGGCGCCTGGGGCCATCAAGTCGTGGACCAAGTCAAACAGGCGAGCTACCCGGGCACATACAACCCGGGCAGTGGCTCCGGGGGCCATCTAGAAGTGGACCAAGTCAAACAGGCGAGCTACCCGGGCACATACAACCCGGGCAGTGGCGCCTGGGGCCATCAAGTCGTGGACCAAGTCAAACAGGCTAGCTACCCGGGCACATACAACCCGGGCAGTGGCTCCGGGGACCATCTAGTCGTGGACCAGGTCAAACAGGCGAGCTACCCGGGCACATACAACCCGAGCAGTGACTCCGGGGACCATCAAATCGTGGACCAAGTCAAACAGGCGAGCTACCCAGGCACATACAACTCGGGCAGTGGCGCCTGGGGCCATCAAGTCGTGGACCAAGTCAGACAGGCGAGCTACCCGGGCACATACAACCCGGGCAGTGGCTCCGGAGGCCATCAAGTCTTGGACCAAGTCAAACAGGCGAGCTACCCGGGCACATACAACCCGGGCAGTGGCGCCTGGGGCCATCAAGTCGTGGACCAAGTCAAACAGGCTAGCTACCCGGGCACATACAACCCGGGCAGTGGCTACGGGGACCATCTAGTCGTAGACCAGGTCAAACAGGCGAGCTACCCGGGCACATACAACCCGAGCAGTGACTCCGGGGACCATCAAATCGTGGACCAAGTCAAACAGGCGAACTACCCAGGCACATACAACTCGGGCAGTGGCGCCTGGGGCCATCAAGTCGTGGACCAAGTCAAACAGGCGAGCTACCCGGGCACATACAACCCGGGCAGTGGCTCCGGGGGCCATCTAGAAGTGGACCAAGTCAAACAGGCGAGCTACCCGGGCACATACAACCCGGGCAGTGGCTCCGGGGGCCATCTAGAAGCGGACCAAGTCAAACAGGCGAGCTACCCGGGCACATACAACCCGAGCAGTGGCTCCGGGGGCCATCTAGAAGTGGACCAAGTCAAACAGGCGAGCTACCCGGGCACATACAACCCGGGCAGTGTCTCCGGGGGCCATCTAGAAGTGGACCAAGTCAAACAGGCGAGCTACCCGGGCACATACAACCCGAGCAGTGGCTCCGGGGGCCATCTAGAAGTGGACCAAGTCAAACAGGCGAGCTACCCGGGCACATACAACCCGGGCAGTGGCTCCGGGGGCCATCTAGAAGCGGACCAAGTCAAACAGGCGAGCTACCCGGGCACATACAACCCGGGCAGTGGCTCCGGGGGCCATCTAGAAGTGGACCAAGTCAAACAGGCGAGCTACCCGGGCACATACAACCCGGGCAGTGGCTCCGGGGGCCATCTAGAAGTGGACCAAGTCAAACAGGCGAGCTACCCGGGCACATACAACCCGGGCAGTGGCTCCGGGGGCCATCTAGAAGTGGACCAAGTCAAACAGGCGAGCTACCCGGGCACATACAACCCGGGCAGTGGCTCCGGGGGCCATCTAGAAGTGGACCAAGTCAAACAGGCGAGCTACCCGGGCACATACAACCCGGGCAGTGGCTCCGGGGGCCATCTAGAAGTGGACCAAGTCAAACAGGCGAGCTACCCGGGCACATACAACCCGGGCAGTGGCTCCGGGGGCTATCTTGAAGTGGACCAAGTCAAACAGGCGAGCTACCCGGGCACATACAACCCGGGCAGTGGCTCCGGGGGCCATCTAGTCGTGGACCAGGTCAAACAGGCGAGCTCCTCGGGCACATACAACCCGAGCAGTGACTCCGGGGACCATCAAGTCGTGGACCAAGTCAAACAGGCGAGCTACCCAGGCACATACAACCCGGGCAGTGGCTCCGGGGACTACCGAGTCGTAATGCAACGCCCGGGGGGTGACAATTATCCGGACGAGGTCTCCGGCGACCAAGAAGTGCAGCTTAAAGAAGGCGAATTCGTATTGCCGGTGAACGATGAATGGTATTACGTCTGCCGCGCAGAGCAAAAGAAGCCAGCGCTGATAGAAAAAACCACTACCATGGCTACTACTACTACTACTAAGGAAAGTATCAACGAAGTAGGTGACCAACGGGCATATTACCCACCGTGCCCACCAGAAGTAGAGAGAGCCAGGGGAACATAATTATGTGCTTTAGAAGAATTTAAATTGGAGCATTATTATTTCAAACGTACCTTTTAAATTTGAAAACCGCACCGTTTGAGAGAGAGTAAATTTGCTTCTAAAATATTTTAAATAAAAGCATTCTAATTTCGAATTGTCTTTTCATTTTTGGAAGCCGCCGAGGTAGTGAAAATATATGTGGTCGCACTTGGAACAATAGATCTATGGATTGGAAAGATATAAGGTACGTGGTATATGGCTCACCAAGTCATGTTTTTCTTTAATTTGTTTTAGCTATAACCTACAGTTACCATAGCCGCAATGCGGCTAAACTTCTACGATCCTATACATCTATATACAAATATGTATAGCAGAAATGTCTACGAACGACTGTTGCGCCATCTGCATGGACGCACACACCCCATTAAGTTCAAAATTGCGTACTTACGGTCGTGAGTGCAACTTCGGTGCGTAGCACTATTCGTTATTCTGTGGCTGAGTCACTGAATGCCAGACTACTGTACGTGCCGGATTACCGAGCGCATACTGAATTGTTAATCTCTCAATGACAAGGCAATAATAAACAAATGAATGAAAATTCTTAAATGTGAATTTATTCAACTGGTAATATAACTATACCGAGACCGACCCAACCTGATGTCACAAGTCCACAGATATATTGTTGGGAATGTAGCTATAATATTGCTAAAAGGGCTAGGCATTGTTAATATCTCTACGGCAAAGCAATTAAAAAGTGAAATAAAAGAAAATTACTGCAAACTTCTTAAATATTTATTAACTAAAATGGACATATAGTATAAATAATAACTTTCTTTAAGTATACAACGCTATCATAAACTATATAGGTGAAAACCCAAAATTCCATTCCACATCTTCAATAGGACATTAACGAGATACTGAACTGTGCAGCTCCACAAGTCTGGCGCTGCACTGTTTTTCAGTTCTTTTCTTGAGGTGGCCCATCCCGCTCATCTCCCCATACAAAAGGGGAAAGAAGATCACGCCCAAATTTCTTGTCAGAGATCCAAAGTTTTGCTCAAAATAGCTTTATTTGATCGAACTAGATGTCTGATGACCGTTGGCATTGTAAAATTATGTTTGGTTTCTAAGTTATAAGGTCCGAAAGTTCGAATTTTTCGCGCGTTTTATGCAATATCTTTGGAGGTGGATTATGCAATGATAAAGTAAACAACGTCCTAAAAGGATTAGTCATCAGACATAGCTTTTTTAATCAAGATTTAAAATCTATTTGGTTTTTATTAGATTTTTTACTACAGCCGTCGTGGTTTACTTTTAGCTATAAGTCGTTTTGAAATTAAAATTATCGTAAATCTTACCAAGTCATACACTATGCACATTGTCTTTTTTGTGGACATGTTGCATCTTCCTCATCACGAAGCCTGTCGTTTTCTTTGAAACAGAGAAAGTCCCATAGCGTAACAGCACGGTTTTGTACCGTGCCCACGATTGAGTTAGGCCTGCCGGGTTGGGCCACCTTAAGTAGTAACTTTGTGAAAGTGAAAATCTGCCACCTCTATGTCTTAGGGAGACCGACGCTGAAACAGCGAACTCATCAAATAACATTAAATGAATCGATTCACAGTTTCGTTAATAATAATTGGAAAATGTTTTATAACATTGCTAATTGGGTAATCGATCAACTGACATTTTTAACGTTGAATCTCTTTGTTTACCACCAACTCCGACATAGGTTAAAGAGGAAGGGATATATTGCTAACGTCATGCCAGTGTTGAATAGATAAAAAGGCCATAGCTGGCATTGCTATTCATATTTCAGAATACATTAAGGCCCTGGTACTAGCCAAATCGCAAAGTTAGACAAGGCACCCCAAGTTGAATAACTAAGTCTGACGAATAGAAGTGTCATTCTTACAATATATGATTCCTTTTCTAGGGATCAACCTATTTTCGTTAATGTATGTTTCCTTTTTCTATACGAAATACATTGCGGAAACGGTGTCCATTTCCGAACACGGCTCAAGCGACCCAGAACTGAGGCCGAATTATAAAATAACAATAATAAATGCAGTCATATTATATATATAAACAAAGAAGTATAAAGCTTGTCATTATTGGACGGCAGCTTTTCAAGTCATATCCACATACCCAAATTTTTCCAAATTCAAGCTGATTGCAGAGAGACAAGAAAAAAAAATCCGAACTTTTTTGACTAAATGTAGAAATCTAAAAGCAAATGGATTTATTCGTTTACGCATATATGCTGTTTTTGCTTATATCTAGAAATCATTTTACTTTCATATTTGTAATGTGAAAAATAAATTTTTTTATAAAATAATGTTTATTAGCATTAAGCTCTACCTTTTGTACACTTTATCGTGCAATAAACGTTATTATTATTATTATTATTATTTAATTTTGAGCGGCTCGTAGCCTAGTGGCGCGGGAACTGGCCTAGCGTACCAGAGGCCTGAGTTCAATACCGACATGCACCACTGTCTTTCTCTTTCCGAGTTCGATAAGTGCATTTCGTCACGAATGCGAGCTGCTTCATGGTTCGGAATCCATGTAAAACTGTAGGTCCCCTTCCCCTTCTAGGTGGTAGGGTTTAAGCCCGCCCGGGTTGGTACCATCGCATTGGATGAAAAGATGGTCGAAGCGGCAATGAAAAATTGTCCGTGTTTTCCATCCATTTCAATGTAGCCGTGCTCATAAAGGGAAAGTCCTGGCATGGCACCAAATCCCTTCGGGAATGTGGTGTATTGGGCTAATATCATAACGGTAGTTGTGTGGTATTAGCCATCCATGTCAGGTCGCATAAAAAAAAAAATATTATGGAATCAAAAAATATTAACAATCCATTATCCGTCTGGAGTTCTATTTGGACTTGCTGAGGCGGTGTCAACAAAATGGCGGAGCGGACGAAATAGCGGCGATGTCAACAAGATGGCGGTGCCAAGAAAATGGCGGCGGCGTCCACCATATGGCGGAGCCAACAAGATGGCGGCGGCGTCAACAAGATGGCAGCGATGGTGGCAGACTAGGAGCCACTGAACCAGTCCGAGGTCATGGAGCCGAAGAATGCAGCGGCGCCGGACTTGGCGGAGGCGAGGTTGATGGGCAGCGAGCCGGACACCAGGTCGGCGAGATCGGGCCGCGCGGCGCGCGCGGGGCTCCATGACGCGCCCGCCTTCTTCTTCTGTAATGAGATGCGCTGTTAATATCGAGGCAGTGGCAGCTAGCTAGGAACACCGTAAGGAAATAAAGAGAACATGTTAAGACTCTACTTCTAGAGACGAAATTATCAGATTTTTTTTTTTATATATCTGAGAGGAAATGTTTAATTATGTTTAATTTTGTTTTTTTTTGCCTCTACATTTGTAGTCACCTGCCAGGGACTGCTAGTATTCAAAACAATTTATGATTCAAGACTGAAAATCATGAAGGTGACAAAGTATGATAAACCACCCTTGAATCAATTTCACACAAAATGTAATTAAAACAAAAAAATAAAATCACATATAAAAGCAGTAGTGATATCAAGCTATTTAATGCATATAAAAACACAAATGTGTCACGGAAAAAATCAGAAAGAATCAGTGCATTCATGTCATGTCATGATTATGTATGAAGAAAATTCACCCACGAAAGCATGCATAAGTCTGTCAGTCTCAATCAACACACACGGGTTAAGAGGATTAATTTGTGACAATTGTTGTTATCTACAGCAATCACAAATTCGCTCATACCCCTTCTACAGCACAAAACTTGACTCAGGCCAGTGCTGTACACATAAAAATGCACCAATTTTAAAATTTATATTTTTTTACATATAAGATTGTACTTTTATTGCAATATTCAAAGGCAACAATCCTAAATGTATTTAGGCTCACTCTTCCTAGACGTTCCAGTAAATGGTGAATGTTAACAAAACATTGAATCTATTATTATTTTATTGATAGGGATGCTCTCAAACCATTATACTCTTAATTGTCTGTAGGTGGTAGCATTTAAAGGGATATGTAACTATGTGATCAGCTGACAGTAGTAGTTTATGACAAAACTCATAGTATTAAAACCTAATGTGCAAGTGTTTCACAGTGTTGTGTTGCCACAGGAGCAGTGCATCGCTTAAAGGTCCTTGCTTACGGTGACGCTTGGCTCAGGTTATCTCTTTCCCTAAAATATGGTTGAAAGAGGTAATGGCTGTGCCCGGCGTGATGCTCGTGAACGGGTGTCTGCTCCAATTGGCAACATATTAGTTGGAGGGGATTGTCTTTGCAAATAAAATGATATTTGTCATGAACTGTTGCATACGGCATGGATTGTAAATTTTTGTGTATTCATGTGAATTTAGTGTTTTACCTATGTTTTTGTTAAAATAATTGACAAACACTTTTGTAAACTTAGACTAAGTGGACGTTGAAAAAAAAACAGCGGAGTTTCTTTCCAGTTCTTCTTCGCTGTGTTTTGTTTTGCTGAACTGGCCAATGCTAAAATATGTCAAATCCGAGTGCAGTGTACTGTCTATGGATGATGAATTAACAATACAAAAAAAAAAATTGTCAAATGGTTCTGTAGCCTGGACTTTTTATTACATTACCAACAACAACATTTGCAGAACTAAATCACCACAGACACTAAGTTTGGCTTTCACCACGTGGTGATTCATTTTAATTGTCAAAAAAAATCAGCAGTTTAGCAATAAAGTGCCATTGCTAAACTGCTGATTATCTTGCACTGGTTTCGAGTGCAAGATGGTAAGAAAGGCCCTTTCATAAGTAAATATACTTTTTCGTACTAAGCAGGTACGTCGCTTATTCCAAGGAATGTGACATGTATGTATGTATAATCGACCGTGAAGCAAGGACCCATTAATTGAAGAAAGAGCCCAGTAAAAAGAACTACTTTACGAATATACTGCAAGGCTGGACCCGAACCAGCAAAACATACCATTCGCGGGTATTGCGTCTACCAATTTCGCCACCTGCTGTATACCCATAATTTGGAATTCTCCTACAGTCCCTCTTCCCGCAATGAATGCCTCCTACTAACACAGTGTTTAAGATTATACAGATATACGGTCGATTATACATACATACATGTCACATTCCAAGGCCCTTTCATGTACGGATTAAGCTAATGAGTACTTGATGGAAGAGACCCTGATTCTCTTAGAACCTATCGTAACATGCAGACTTTCTAATTGTCATACTTTTATGGGTTTCACTTTTTCCAAACCTATTACACCTGGACGTTGCGTACTAAACGTAATGAAAAGGATAGCAAAAATGGTCACCATTTTGTCGGGCTTCTTGAGCAGCGAGGTGGGATGCGGCGCGGTGACGGGCAGCAATGAGAACCAGGGCGCGTCGGGCGGCGTCGCCAGCAGCGCCGGCGCCCGCTCCGCCGCGCCGCCCGCGCCCCACGCCGCGCTCGCCGCCCCCGCGCGCTCCGCCGCCACCGTCACACTGCCCAGCATCGTCTGCAACCCACGCGACAGTATAGTGTCGCGGTGACAGCCAGCAAGGGGAACAGTCTAACAGTCCAGTCAGCTCACGACGTGGAACACTATTGACCAGTCCTGCATTGCCCATCCTACTCTTTCCCTTTCGCGCCATAATATTTCTTGCGAAAGCGAGAGTGCGGTTATGTGAGTGGATAGTGAAGGTTCCTGAACGAAAGACGACAATAAACTTAGAGAAGAAAAGGTGAAAAACGAGTGCCTTCTGGAAGCAGTAATCAGTCAAGTCAGGGTCAGGCAGGTGAGTGGCGTCCTTAAAAAACTGTCTTGTCCCTTTTTCAGTCCCTTTTGTTTTGCGGCAAGAACACAACGCTACATAGATATGCTAATTTTTTAGGGTTTATAAGAATGGCTTTCTCACGGTGTATCGATGAATGATTCATCTTTCGGAGCAAACATATGGTACATCTTTGTTATCTCTGCCGGCGGCAGTACAGAGGAAATTGACAGTTTCACCTAAGGCCGTTGTTGACGAAATTGGTAACTGTGGGTGCTATAGTAATATAAGGAGAGAAGCCACCGTCAGTGCGTAATGTACATCATCTGGATTTCGAAACGCAGCCCAAATTTCTTCGCAGACTACCCTAAATAACAGAGCTAGTCTTCGCCAACGGCGGAACTAGTCAAACTGTTCATCCCTGTTAATCGCCACCAGCACGCCTGAAGATGGACCAAATGTTTGATTCAAAATGCCGTGCATCATTCAAACCGTCCTTACAAACCCAAAATTGAGTTACCACGGACCACAGACCACGGTTTAGTCCACTAAACGGACCAATTCACGGTAATCCCAAATCAAAGTCATATTTTTTTATTAGTACAAACTCTTTTTGTATAGACTAGTTTTGTTAGCAAAGAGTAACTGGCCAGCCAGATATTTATAGAACCAAATTAAATTTACTTTTAAACGTTTTGACTCGCCTAGCATTTTACTCACCACATGTACCTCATAGAAGGGTATCAGCAAGAATTTAATATTGTTTCTTTAATGGGCATGGGTTTATTTGTTACCAAAATTCTTCCGCACTTACCATTACTCTGTGCACAGATCGCTTCACGTTGGTCTGGATATATGGATAGAACACGTCGTAGTCAAATGGATCTATGATCTTTCTCAGCGATTCGCATATCTCGTGGGACGCTTCACTAGCCGCCTTGTTATCTCTCGGCACCATCAGCAGAGTCAAGTGTCTCACGTCCATCAGCAGTTGCAGAGCACACTTCTGGTTTATATCCGTCTCTTTTTCTCTCACCACAGTGCCGTAGTGTGAGAGCGTGACGTCTACAATCTTCTCGATGAAGTTCACGTGCACTTCTCTGGGTAACGTGTGGGGTACGATCTCGTCCAATATTCGACCGATCGCGTACAGATACTCCTGCAGCTTCAACGAGGGCCCGGCAGGAATTTTGATGGTTGATTCTACGGGATTACCTTCTTCGTCTTTTTCCTCGATTTTGATGATGTCCCACTGCTGAAATATTTTTTTTATTTATTTTACACAGACAGTCAAAGGCAAAAGAACATTTTGGAAATATTTTTGTTCATAATATTCGTAATATAATGTAATTATGACACATTGTGTCCGTAAAGTCCGGCTGGCAATTTTTTTGTACATCAGGGGCGCTGTCTTTGATTTAAATAGGTTATTTTGTATTTTTATACGTAACTGCTGACAAACCTAAATAGGTTTTTTTTTCTTTTATATTGAAAGCGCTTACCATAAGAAGATAATCGAGATTAGCCTCTATCGTGAACTCCTGCGGCAACCCCGCGGTCAGCTCCTCGACCTTCTTCATTGCAATATCGACCCACTTGCCCCAGCAATAGTGGCAACAGTCCTTCAGCGCAGCGCACACCTCGCTCCAGCACCTCTCCCCCTCGCCGTCCTCGTCGTAGTCGAGGTGCTCGGAGCGCTGGACGAAGCACGCCCGGAGGCTCGGCACGAGCTCCGGCAGGGCTTGGAGGAAGCGAGCCGTGTACACCGCCTTGGTCTTGCGCTGCAGCTCCGTCTCTTGCTGCTCCGGGTCATTGAAGCAGTCCTCCTTTATGAACTGGACGATGCTGAAAACATACGAGATTTTGGAATACTCAAGCGATTTTTGGAACTGTGTTCCTCAGCGCGCGTTCGGCGGATGAGGGCTAGACGAAAAATTTTGTCCTCGACACTTTTGGTGTCAAAAAGACAGTGACACCGACACTTTTTACCTTGGCCAAAATACCAGGGCTACAGAAATTGTTAGGAGGATAAATATACTTTTTCGTACTAAGCAGGTATGTCACTTATTTCAATGAATGTGATATATATGTATGTATAATCGACCGTGAAGCAAGGACACATGAATTGTAAGTAGTAATGTATGTAGGTATAATCTTAAACACTGTGTTAGTAGGAGGTATTCATTACGGGAGGAGGGACTGTAGAATTCCAAATTATGGGTACATAGCCAGTTGCGAAATTGGTAGACGCAATACCCGCGAATGGAATGTTTTGCTGGTTCGGGACCAGCCTTGCAGTATATTCGTAAATTAGTTCTTTTTACTGGGCTCTTTCTTCAATAAGTGTGTCCTTGCTTCACGGTCGATTATACATACATACATATCACATTCCTGTTAGGAGGATGTTTTAAAATTTTGTAAGTTAAGTGTGTTTGTAATTTTGTGCTAGGATGTGAAGGGACGTCGGAACTAGAGCCAACCGAGGACACGGCAGCCTACCTGGCGACATTGCCCCGGCTGACGTCGCGCAGGTACGCGAGCAGCTCCGCTCGGTCCGTCCGCTCGGCGTCGGGCGGGCGGTCGTGGTCACGCTCGCCGGCGCCCGCGTACCGCCGCAGCTCCGCCACCAACTTGTGCAGCTCCGTCTCTAGGCTGGTGCAGATGCTCTCCAGCGAGGGCGTGAAGCCGCGGTCCTGCATCCACATGCCTGCCGACGTTCAGGGGGGAGATAAAATCTCTTGATATTTACATGTACATGGATGTTCCATTAACAAGAAATGTGACATTTCTTATACTTTTTCCGTTTTATTAAATAAAACATTTCCTTATCATTCTATATTACACTGCCTCCTTTTTTTTTTCAAAGTGGCTGTTGTGCGACAACTTCACTCCAACCTGAGAAGGTCTAAGTAAATTTACTTTTTCGTACCAAGCAGGTATGTCACTTATTCCAAGTAATATTATATGTATACCAAGTATAATCTACCGTGAAGCAAGAACACATTAATTAACAAAAGAGCCCTGTAAAAAGAACTACTTTATGAATATACCGCAAGGCTGGACCTGAACCAGCAAAACATACCATTTGTGGGTATTAGGTCTTCCAATTTTGCCACCTGCTGTATACCCATAATTTTGAATTCCTCTACAGTCCCTTTCATTTTGATTACGAGAGGAGAGCATGGATGGCTAATTCCACACCCTCCGAAATGATATGAGCCAAACACACCACATTCTTGAAGGAATTAGGTGCTACATTGAACTGGATGGAAAACACTTTTTCAATCTTTTCATCCAGTGCTATGGTACCAACCCGGGTGGGTATAACCCTACCACCTAGTAGAGGAAGGGGACCTACAGTTTTACATGGATTCCAACCGCTCCCACCGACATGATATTGGCCAAACACACCACATTCCTGAAGGAATTAGGTGCCAAGCAAGGACTTCCTTTTATGAGCATGTCTACATTGAACTGGATGGAAAAAACTTTTTTGATCTTTTCATCCAGTGCTATGGTACCACCCACATGGATTCCGAACCATAGAACTGCTCGCATTTGTGACGCCATCGGTCGTGACACGTACAGTGTTCTTCCCCATCGGACAGACCTTTCATCAAAGAGTTCATGGTGTCGACGACGCGATCGCGCGACTCGATTGCCGTGTCGCCGATGAGGTCGCGCCACACGAACCAGTTGAGGTCCGCCTCGGCCGCGTCGCGCATGTGGTCGGCGAGACGCGCGCACGCCGAGTCGCGCGCGCCGCGCCACCGCGCCGCCGCTATCTCGCGCACGCGCGCCGCCAGCAGCGGCCGGTAGTGCTGCTCCCACACGCCGGCGTGACGCATCGATAGGGAGGCGCAGATCTCGCGCCAGTTCGGGGGTGTCTCTGAAATGATAAGCCTACATGAATGATTAACCTACTAGGGCTATGGTGCTCACGGGACATTCTTGGGGTTTAGTGGGTATATGGGCGTCTCCCTTTGTATATAACCTTACGGTTGGACATTGGGAGCGCTATATCATAAACAGCAGAGATACATGAGACAATACATGAGATAATACAGTCTAGTTTTCTAGACTGTATTATCTCATGTCATATTATTAAGGTGGCCCAACCCGGCGGGCCTAACTCATTCGCGGGCACGGTACAAAACCGTGCGGTTGCGCTCTGGGACCTTCTCTGTTTCAAAGAATAAGACAGGCTCTGTGATGAGAAAGATGCAACATGTCCACAAAAAAGACAATGTGCATAGTGTATGATTTGGTAAGATTTACGAAAATTTTAATTTCAAAACGACTTTTAGCTAAAAGTAAACCACGACCGCTGTTGTCAAAAATCTAACAAAAACCAAATAGATCATAAATCTTGATTAAATAAGCTATGTCTGATGACTAATATTTTTACGATGTTCTTACTTTATCATTGCGTAATCCACCTCCAAAGTTATTGTATAAAACGCGCGAAAAATTCAAACTTTCGGACCTTATAACTTAGAAACCAAAGACAATTTTAGAATACCAATGGTCATCAGACATCTAGTTCGATCAAATAAAGCTATTTTGAAAGAAATTTTGGATCTCTAACAAGAAATATGGGCGTGATCTTCTTTCCCCTTTTGTATGGGGAGGTGAGCGGGTTGGGCCACCTTAACACCATTTCTCATTTAATAAGATGGTACCAACCAGGGCAGGATTTAAACTAGGATAAACTGCAAGTGTTACCCATGCTGACAGAACCGGACCAAGCCCAGAGTTGAATAAACTCGATGGTGAACACCGAGCTACCGAAGCTTTACGCGTCAGCCGTCATCTCATATTCCGCACGTTTTGACATTCCGAACCAGCAATAACCCTACAACCGCCCGTGGACACCAAACAATTACGAACACTACCAACCTATCTGCAGAGCCTCCTCCCGGATGTGCTCGAGGGTCCGCGCGTTGGTGACGTCCTGCAGCAGCAGCGCGACCCTCTCCCGCAGGAAGCCCTGCAGCCACGAGACCCAGGCGGACACCGACTCCGACACCTCCCGAGAGCTCAGAGGCTCGATCGGTTTGGTCGCAGTCAATCTGAACATTACAATGGTTAAGATTTGTAGTGCAGAAACTAATTGAGACATTCATGACAAGACACACTGAAGCGGAAACTGATATATAATACAAAAGTACAATACTGGGCAACATTCCCAAACCCTCAGACAGAATTTCCATATATAGTGAGACATTGGTACATTAAGATCAACTTATGTATGCTATTGCAATGTTGTGCTTTCACCGAAAAACATAACCGGACTGAAAAGGCGTTGCTCACAAAAGGTTGAAGGGCCACAATCCTCAGTTGTAGTCCCCGCTGCTGCGCGCCCAGAAAAACGCTTCCAGCAGCCACGAGTTTTTATATTACTGATATCTTGGTTAAAGGACCTTCCTCACTGCACGCACGTAACCAAACTCGTAGCTTTTGCGAGAATATTGTGGCACAAAAAGGAAAGGTGAGGGTAGGGTAGGAAATTAGGGATGTGCAATGCAGTACCGGTTAAAAGTTTTATTCCACGTCGATGGCACAAGCTACACTATGAATAATAGAGAAAAATTGAAAGGTTGATAGTGACCTGTATGCAGTTATAACGGGCGGCAACAGCTTGAGGGCAGCTTCATCTTGGAAGATGACTAGATTCAGCAGCGGAGGAGAATCTTTACGAAACAGATCTTGTAATCTCAACACCAGTGTGCCCCCTTCCTTATCTGAAACAACAAATGACCTCAGTTGTGGGTACTCGTAGACTTCTTCAGGGCAGTCCATTTGGAGGTGTTCTAACACGTCGTGCATTGATGAATGACACATGAACTTAAATTAGTAAAAGCACCCACTACAAAAGAAGAAATAAATAATGCCTCCATACACTGCTCTAAAAGACTTGTGCATGGACAACCTCACTTATGGCGACTCGTGGACTGCTTCAGGACAGTCCACCTGCAGGAATTCAGACACGTCGTGCATTGATGAATGATACATGAACTTAAATTAGTAGAAGCGCCCACTACAAAAGAAGAAATAAATAATAAAGGCGACATATTAGCTATCCATGTCCAGCTACACGAAAAAATATTACGCACGCGGATTTGCCAAGTGATTTGTCTTCCGGGTCAGCCTCAGGCCATAAAAAACGACAAAAAAAATTGGTCTTTGTTTTTTTGGTGAATTTTTTTGTCTAGCCAGTTGACCGAGCCCTGCCATATCAAACCTGTAGCAAAGTAGTATCACACTCACCGACAAAACACTTCTGCACGAGCTCAATGGTCCTCAGGACGAGCCTCACGCTGCCGACGATGCTGGTGCGGATCTCGTCCTTGCCGGGCTGCGGCCGCGGGCGCAGCGTGCGCTCCAGGCTGCGCTTGCTGTGCAGGCCGATGAACTCGTCGAGCAGCGCCACCAGGCTGGACCTGGCGTCCAGGAGGTATAGGCTCAGCAGGCACGAGCAGGCCATCTGTCCACGGAGAATTTGTCAGTTTTTTTTTTATATTTTTTATTTATTTATTTATATACACTAGCAGCTTAAAGCTGATGCGTGTCATTGGTTGAGTGCACTATTTTTTAATTAAATGTGGGTTTTTATATTTAAAATAACTGTCTAATTCGTTTTTGAACCCGTTCAATGTTATAACACTGATCACTTTTTGTAACAGTTTGTTCAAAGAGTCCACCATCCGGTTATGTAAGAAATGCTTTCTTGGGTTGGACTTGAAGCAGCTTTGGTTTAGTTTTAAAGAATGTCCACGACGTCTTTCATTAGTATTAATAGTAAATATGGTTCGAAGGTTAGGTACAAACGGCATCACCCTAGACCCACACATTGGACTTTGACCCACATACATTTTCCTTGCAAATGCCAATGCCTACTGTGGCGCCGAGGGTGATGCGCACCGTACATCTCGTAAAGTCAATTAAGTAAATTAGCCATTGATGGCTAATACCACACCTTCTGTCATGATATAAGCCCAACTACAACTAGGTGCCATGCCAGGAACTTCTTTATATTGCACGGTTTAACATATTCGGCCCACCTTATCGCGTTGCTGCAGATCATCAGCGTTTTTCGGGGACGGTTTCCCAGAGTAACTGCACCAGAAATCAACCTCTATCGTGTTTCTAGGGCAGATGAAAAAAGGATACTGACCCGAAGTGTTCATTCATTCGACAAAGTAGCTAAAGCTATGTTGCCAGAATGCATGGAAGATTTATGTGATTTGAATAGTGGTAATTATGGGGTAAAAATACAAAAAAAATATTCTCTACCTTTTTGGCTCCAAATAGGCTAACGTTTGGGCCATACATTCATTGACACCCTTTTTTTGTGACTGGACATGGAAGGCTAATACCACATCCGCTGTCATGGCATTAGCCCAACACTTGTTGTTGTTGTTGCTGGGGACCCACAAATCACGGCTGGCTTTAAGTCACTGAGCCACAGACGGTTTGTGGGGTCGCTCAGTCTGTTCTACAGGTAATACCATGGACGTTGCTCTGTGGAACTTGCATCCCTTATTCCTCCCCATCCTACCTTTATCCGGAGCACCTGCCGCAGAGAATCAGAGCACCCCCTTGTGGTTGACATTAGGCTTTTGAGAACGAATCGTTTCTCAAAGTCATTTCTCTGCTGCACCGCCAGGATATGGACCTGTCTACCGGCGGATGCCTTTCTTCATACCTATAACCTGGGAGTCTTCAGGCGTAACTTAAATAAGCTCGATAGCTCAGCCATAGTCCGCAAATACGCTGGCATGGCGCCTCGCTGAGCATGTTTTCGCGAGACGAGGTGTTTTTGGCTTTTCTGAGCACCTCCTCCTCCTCAGCACAGCCACCCATACCGGTTTTTCATAAAAAAAAAAACACACTGCATTCCCAAAGAATTTAGGTGCCAGGCTAGGACCTTCCTTTTACGAGCACCTGCATAGATGTTCACATAAACCCTAAAGAGCAAAAGTGGTGCCCAACAATAGGTATCGGACCAACACTTCCTGGGTTCGCATGAAACACAAATATACCAACCTCTTCGGTGAGATCGACTTCCTGCAGCTTGTCCCTGGCAGCCCGCTCGAGTATCCGCTGCAGGTTGGCGACGGCGCCCCACTGCTGCTCCACCAGCACGCGCACCCTCGCGCCCGCCACCCGCGCACTCTGGCTGATGGCTTGGGGTTGCAAGCCTGAACAGATTGAGGTGCACTTTTTAGGTTTCAGTAGCCATAGGCAAAAATAGATCCTCATATTTTCGTCCTGTCCTTCTGTCTGTATATTTTACTCAGAGACTTTTACATTAATTTACACTAAATATATAAATAAAATATTGACACAATTTACATTAAATTTGGACCGAGGGCGTTATGAACCGCTTTATAATAATTAGTAAAATAATGAAAAAATTAGGGAAGAAAAAAAAATCTAGTACGTGTGGGGATAGTTCACCAAATTGTAAACAATTTGTGAGTGCCTTTTTTGTTCAAGTCAATAATGGTAAGATTGTGTGCTTTTGAAATGGCAAAAAGAGTGTCCTCTAACTTTTCGCAGAAAACTCATAAACAATTCCAACCATTGGAATCGATAGGTATTTGTCCCACTTCCAGATTTTGCCAAAATCTTTGACAATATCTTCATTAATTCTCTCTTAGCAATAAGACACATTTGAGATGACATGACAGTAGGTGTTAGCCATCTATAGCCAGAGTGGTCAGTCTGAGTTCTCACCTAAATTGGTGTTTACGGCAAACCGATCGACTGGCGTTTTCCGAAAAAACGTCAAGCTCCATATAAGTTTTTAGTAGATATTCTGTGGTTTTACTTCTTCAAGCTGTCAAAGTCAAACTCGGAATTCCGATTTGTATGAAAACGCGGAGTGGACATAAACGGCAACATCGACTTATTTACGGCAACATTGAGTAAGCTGTCAAATCAAGCTCGGACTTGCAAATGTATGTTCGCTTAACACCCACTGTGCGCGCTCTTCAGTTTCTTCATACATTTGAAAACGCCAGTCGATCGGTTTGCCGTAAACGCCAATTTAGGTGAGAACTGAGACTTCGGGCTCAGTTCCATAAAAAAAACCTTTTATAAGCAGTGTGATGGTTTGTATTTACGAATGTACATGAAATGTAAAATAGGCAGCTACCTGTGTTGATGTGTCGTGCAAGCATGTAAAGTTGAGTGGCTTCAAGATACTCTTCGCTCTCTATACAGGTCCATATCTGTTCCGGAATGTCCAGTAGCAGTTTAACCTGCACGGCCACGCTGTGGGCGCCGACCGCTGGGTTGCTCCTGCACCGCAGTTATTGTTAAAGGGTTTGCTTTCGTTCTGTCTCTGAGAGCATTCAAAATGTTTATGCATAAAACGTAAGTACATTCTTCTTTTTTACTCCTCGCTTCCGGAACAAAATTTATGTTAAAAATAGTATCATTAAAATGTGAAGAAGCACCAGGCCAACAGGCATGGTTATGGCAGCCCCAGAAAAAAAAACAAAGCCGATTCGCTTCGTCGGTCTGGCATGCTCCACATGTAGCATTGTACAGAATATATCCTGAGACATATTAAGGTTAATTAGCTTTTTCTATGTAGATAAACGAACAGTGAGCTTAAAGTAATAATTTGCCAACTTAAGTAAATATACTTTTTCGTACTAAGCACGCACGTCGCTTATTCCAAGGAATGTGACATGCATGTATGTGTAATCGACAGTGAAGCAAGGACACATTAATTAAAGAAAGATCCCTGTAAAAATAACTACTTTACGAATATACTTCAAGGCTGAATGGTTTTGCTGGTTCGTGTCCAGCCTTGCAGTATATTCGTAAAGTAGTTCTTTTTACAGGGATCTTTCTTTAATTAATGTTTCCTTGCCTCACGGTCGATTATACATACATACAAGTCACATTCCTTGGAATTTGCCAATTGTCTGTTATGTTGGTATTTCCTAACAATTTTACTCAGACAAGGTGTTTCAAAATACAAACGGTACCTGTCCGGGTAGGCGACTCGTTCTGGGATGCGAAAGCCGATAAGGTGCGTATCATGGAGGTTGCGACAGAGCGCCACCGCGCCCCCGATGTGTTCGACGGCACGCTCTGTGCTGCCGCGCATCTCTGCAATCGTGTCCGCCGCGTGGATCAGGTCACGGTAGCGTTCCCTAATTCAAAAGAAAAAATATTGAAACATTGTGCCGTCTCATGTTTTTATGAATAGAACATAAAAGTTTTCAATCTTTGGATCCCTATTGCAGCCCTATACAAAAAAATTAACAAATGTCTTTTCTGCTTGGATAGGGCTTACGAAATCTTCTTTCTAGCAACTAGCTGGGTAGACAGAGAGAAAGTAAGACTCTCAAGGAACTAGGCAGAGCAAAAATTATGATTAGAAAATAATTCAAAGTTTGCATTTTATTTTGTAATTTTAAATTAATAAAATATCTGTTAATTGTCGGCCCCAACATGGGCTGGTTAGTTTAACAGATCAGTTAGGTTATAGATCGAAGATTCTATCAATTAATAAATTATAACATTATTTTTTTGTAGACCACTTGGGTGGGGTTTTCAAGACAGACGCATTCTTATCAACTAGCTGGGTGGATAGTACGAAAGAGTGACTATAAAGAAGCTCGACAGCAAAAAATGTTTGTGCAAAAACTATTCCTTCATAGGAAAAGAAATTGTCAAAGTTTGCATACAATTTCGTAATTCCCGCACTTTTTAAGTGTTTTGACCGGCGCGGAGGGGCGTTGATCTTTGCGGTTTTGTTATTGCCAGGTGACCAGAATATTATCAACAATTTAAGGTGACAACCTAACCCAACCTAACCTGACGCAACCCAACGCTGGTTGTAAAAACGACTTGCGGGCACCGACATGGACCGGTTAGGCCGCTTCGCTCCGCATCTTCTAAGATTAAACCTTGGTTATTTTTTAAATTTTCTTTTCCAAGACGGTATTGCGGAAATGCATGTTTTTAGGGTGTTTAGTAGGTATTTAATTGTATTTTTTTTTATCATGCGTCTGTCTTGGAAACCCCAACCAACATGTCTTTCCTGCTCGGATTTCTAGCAACCAGCTGGGTAGATAGAGAGAAAGTAAGACTCTGAAGGAACTCGACAGAGATAAAATCATGATTAGAAAATAATTCAAAGTCTGCATTTCATTTTGTAATTTTGAATTGTTAAGTCCGGCATTTCGGCCCCGACATGGGACGGTAGTTTTAAGGTTAACTGATCGAAGATTCTATCGATTGACATTGGTAATTTTTGTAGTAGCAGTAGACCACTTAAAATAATGATTTTAAGGCATTTCTTTAATCGGTGCTCACGGTTATCACGAAAATGCTTTTAATTATTTTTTTTGGGCGATTAACTTGGAAACCTCTTTGACCCTATCCAATCCCATGAGCAAGCGCCACTCACCCGACCATCGCCCGGAGCTCTTCGCGCTTTCTCTCGATCTCGTACTGGATGCGCTTTTGCAGCTCCACCACCTCGGCGACGCCGCGCGTTGCAAACACTTCGTCCGGAGACAGTGCCAGAAGGTCCGCACCTACGGCCTCGGACATCGTGCAATGTTTGACACTGCTCTGTTTAGAATTACTTTACTTCCAATCCAACCTGATCCAATCGAACTTGATCCACGGTTAACCAGATCCACCAACACAACTTCTTGCAAATTCCAATTCTAAACCAGTGTGAATAACGTCACAGATTAAACGTCAATTTAGGTTTGTTGTTTCATCAAGGTTGTAGTTGGTAGAAAAGGATAGATATATTTTTTCTGTTAGCGTGCGTGACATTTTAACGACGGGTGTCATTATTTAGTAAACGACATGTCGGTTCACAACAGTACCGTAATCACCCGCAGGAAAAGTGTATTTTCTACCTGTCGTATTCAGAGTGGCCGGGCTAACTTTAGCGCTCGGATTATTGCCGGACTAACGCCCGGTTCCACCACCTCCAGCTACAAAATCCCAAAGTTATCTTTCGGTAACATCATACAAATATGCAATGTAGCCGAAAGTTAACTATCGGATTTCAGGTAACTGGAGGTGGTGAAAACAGGGGTAAACCGGTTATTGTATGGTTAGTCCAGTGTTAATCCATTACACAGTTTATACAGATTCAATCTGAATACGACTGCACCAAGTGTATTCAGAGTGGGCGGGCTAACTTTAATCCGCCGTACTAAACCGGGTTTTGCATGGTTAGTCCGGTGCTAATCCCGTACTATGAGTTGACAGGTGCTCTCTGAATACGACTGTTCATGTTAAGGGCCTATCATCAATAGTACAGTCATTTCCTTAAAAGGAAAGATAAGGAATTCCTAAGTCCCTTTTACTCTATCGTTGACTTCAGCATGACAGAAAGTGATCTCAAATTTGTCTCTATTTCCGGTGTATAGATTTCAGACGAAACGTCTGTACCTACGGACGGTCCGTAGGTACAGACGTACGGACGTTTACTCTAAACTCGGTACACCGGAAATAGAGACAAATTCGACATCTCAGGGCCGAGTGCACGAAAGGACAAAAAATCAAAATCAACGTCAACGTACGATTAAACAGGTCACTTTTTATGGACAGTATGGAAGGAACTCCATGCGGTCCACTAAAAGTGACGTGTTTGAATTTTCATCTAAGGTTTGAACTGTATTAAGGATGTTCCGACCATACAACGCAGAGAATTTGTTACAATTTATTTAAATACGATTTTTATTTAACAGCGCCATCTAACGGTGTAAAACTTCTAATCGGCAATTACAACGAAACCATTAAACCTGAAATTGTGAATATGTTTTCGCTGCAACTACTATGGCTATATTTAATATTTTTGATGAATTCATGCCTTAAAGTGAAATACTTTTTGCGTTCTGTGTAAAAAAAACATTGTATGGGTCGGAACATCCTTAACTCAGCTGTCTCTTCGTGCAATCGGGGCTCATTCTGTCATATTGACGTCAACCACTGATCAAAGAAAGAAGGAGATTTGTCATGTAGCGCGCCAGCAACGAGACCCGCCGTCTCCATTTTTGCTACGACTACAAACAAACCCAACTTATACGCACATGCCGCACGCACACGTGGTCGTAAATGGATTGGACCGTTACCATTGTTGGAACATAGCTCGCCTAACGTCATCCTTCGTCACTCATTGGCTACGGAACTTAGATGAAGAATCTAAGCTACGGAACTGAAAGGGAATGACGTCGGGTCGCGACAGGAGCACGGACACAAGCTTAATTTTACATTTACGCTAAAGATTGACAAACTTTAATCGACATCGATAGATGTATCGACAAATAATTGTGAATGTCTGAATGTTTGCTTTTAAATGAGTACTTATATTAAATTAATATGCTGTGAGTTTTCATAATTCTTCTATTCCTGTAATTGTAATTTTTGTCAGGGCCAATTGCGAAATTATAAGAAAGAGCGAAAAACTATCCTATCCTATCCGGGAATCGAACGCATTGATTTTGAGAAAAATAAAGGCCTGCATTATTGCATCAATCAAGAGTGTCGTTTATAAGGAACAAATCATGTGAAGATGTTATACGACCAACAAAAGAAAAGTGTAAATTTTTAATAAACTGATAACTGAAACTGTATTTTCAAGTATTCATACATTACCCTTTCTTATCCGAGATTAAAAATAAACATTTTTGAGAAAACTGAAGGTTTATTAAATATGATCGATGATATGTTCGATAATCGAGGTTAAGTAACCCTGGGCGTGATCGGGTTCTGCATGGATGACAGTTTCCGACCGCTGCGGATAGCCGTTTTTCGGATTTCCAGTATGAATGTAGGTACCCTAGCTCACTTTCTAGATGGTACGTATTGAAGAGACTTGGTCAAAGCTGCTAACTCTATAAATGAAAACAGGTCCTTGCACGACGCCAAATTTCTTTGGGATTGTGGTGTGTTGAGGTCTAATATAATGACAGTAGGTGTGATATTGTGTTGATATTAGTCATCAATGTCCAATCATGGAGATTGTGGGCTTCAAAAGCTATCCGATTCCAATGTATCGATACATACTGCGACATGGTCACATCACTACTAACTTCTAACGGAGACTACTCGTGATGACCTTTAATTTTCTTTTATTTGAATATTAGGCGCAATTTTGCGCTTATGGCGGCGACACGATCCCGTGCGCTTTAATTCATCTAGCACTTACTTAATCTGTGATGTCAACCATTCTGTAAAAAGAAGTTAGAATTCTTTCCCTTCCCAGTTTATAAGTTTGATCGTTAATGTGCATAAACATTATGTTTGTCTGACGCCCAACACACCGCAATTCCGAAGAATTAGGTTAGATGTAAACGCCGTGTTATTCGGCCAAGTGTTCAGAAATTAACCAGTTAGCATGGTACGAAATGAAATCAAATGTGAGATTTAATCACTCACTTGCCTGTTCAACCGAAAACTAAAATTGCAGGTAGGTCCCCTTTTTGCTGACTAAGCGGTAGTCGTCGGTCATCCTGCTCTTTATGCTAATTGCTTTTGATGAAAAATGGTCGAAGCGGTATTGAAACATTTTCGCTTGTTTTCATCCAGTTCAATGTAGCTGTGCTCAAATAAAGAGAAGATCTTGGAGCGGAACCTTTGGGAATTCGGTGGTATTGGGATAGTATCACAACAGGTATAGCATTAGCCATCTTTGCCCAGTTTCACATAAAAAATAAAAGTATTTTCAAACAGTTCAATGTAGTCGACTAATCTAAGGAAGGTTGGCATGGCATTCACCATTCGAGTCGCCTGTAACTCACCATTGAATGAATGCTCACTTTCTTACTCATCGAATGACAGATTGCATGAAAACCTCTCACTCGAGTCCTTTTACAATTATTCCAATTAGTGTGTTGACACAATTTAAAATTGCATCTATGACACCATCCAAAACCGAAAATAAGGGATTCACATTCATTCACTAATCAATGTGTACAGGCGCTGATTTGATAATGGCTGTGCATAACTCAACAAATGTCAATTCTTATTGTATGTACATGGTAACTCAGCAATCTTTAAAATTTAATGTTTAATAAATTGGCGTGCAGCAGAGTAAGCGGGGTGCGAGGTACGGCATTCGAAAACTGACTTCGTTTAGTTGGCACCATGGAGTGCACTGCGCGTGCGCCATTGTCTAGAAAATGTTTTACGATAAAATACCGAGCCTAGAAACGATTCTAGGCTCGGGAGTTTATCAATTGAGGGAAATTTCCACCATGACTGACTTTATTTTCTATATTTTTTGTTTGTTCTAAAAGAAAAAATTATGAATTTTTTATTAATTATTTATTAATAAAGAAAAACAACAATAATCTGGTGATTAAATTTAATCAGAAATCAATAAAAATATATTACAATAGGTAGTTTTTGTCGATATTGTCAGTTGAAACATAAAAATTCGTCTAGGATCCGCTAACAGTAAATGTTTTTTTATTATTTTCCTTACAAAAATATACAATAAACACTAAAAAATAAGTGCCTCAAGTTCAACAGTACAGATAGATCTATTAAAAATCTTTATTCACTTGCGTTCACTTCACATACAAGCTTCTAACATCACAAGTGGACCGCTTCGACGGCGGTGAGACAATGCGTTCGAGCGCAACGTCTATTGCTCTAAGAGATTTCCATATTTCGACGGTTTGTTCAGGTGACGGTTCTTCACATCAAATAGACATTTTCGTTGTAAACAGTCACATATTCTCATGTCGTCACACTGGAATATTTGTAAGTCCATTTCACTCCAAGCGTGATGCCAATACGACAGAAAAGGATCTCAAATTTCTATTTCCAGTGTGACGACATGACAATAACTGACTGTACGGACAATTCGAAAATAATGATATAATAAATATGTATTAAGTACTTTACATTTAATGTCAAATTTTTCATGTGATGAAAATACTTTTAATATGTGCATATAGAAGAGATATGGGCTTTTAAAACATTAAAATTATTTATACCCTTGAATTAAATCATAAAACAAAATAACTTACGTTGTACATTGTTCATTGCATTTAAAATTAAATATTATTAATTAATTACATATGAGCACTAAAAGGAAAAACTATTAACAATCATATTTCGAGTTGAAGATTTAAATGAAAAAAAAGAGAAAAAAAAAATTGATTCCGACAAATCGAGAACCTCCTCCTTTTTTTCGAAGTCGGTTAAAAACGTAATATATCTCCCGTTTTACATTAAAAAATGCTCTTTAAACAGAATTTATGTTTGTAAGTATTTAAAGATGCCTAGAAAATTTTAAATAATTCGGGTTTAACATAATATGCATTCACAATATGGAAAAAGCATGTGGTCATCAACTACCATGTTAAGGTGCAACAAACATTTTCGCTGGTATGCTTTGGTAGGTCATACTATATATATTTTCAGGTTACGCCACCTACAGATATCTGAAATGCACATGCACTTAAATGACACTATTCCAAAAATGAATACATGTTGTTTCTTATAATTCCTTTACACCATATTAATAACCCTTTTATTAAAAAATGCTTAATTTACTATGCTTATATATAGCATTAAGGTTTTGCAAAAATATATCCACTGGAATGACAGAACGTAAAGCTGATATAATAAATAGGTACAAAATGTGAAAATAAACTTAGATGGAAATGTACAGTCTTAACAATACACGACAACAACAACCTATGTACAACGTGATTCAAATAAGAATAGGACAGGGACCACCCTCATTTTGAATGTCAAACTGCTAAAGCCCTCACTTCATAAATTTCAGTATGGAGTGCAAAAAAGTCTAACTGTATATTCTGTGACAGGCACTAAATGTGCCTAAATTCATGTGTTGTTGTCTAGTGTCGTCACGGCAAGGCAGAGCCGCTACAAAAGAAGGAAACGCAAAAGCATGAAGACGAACATACTCGGATCGATCAAGTCTGATGGATGGGAAAAAGCGTCTGGCTTCCTTTGATATTGAAACTAATGTTTCCCATGTAAACCCATACAGACGTACCGATTGTTCTTTTCCAAGCTAATGCGAGTGAAGTTAGCCACGAGCCCCGTCCTATTCTTGAATCGCATTATGAGGTCCGACAGAACTGCAGAGAATGCAACATTCATGAGAAATGTGAAGAACCGTCAGCCCAAAGGTGTCCTTACAATACTTAGTACATGACTTCGTAGACGGTCGCCTTCTTGTCCCCGGAGCCCGTCACTATGAACTTGTCGTCCGACGAGATGTCGCAGCTCAGCACCGACGATGACTCCTTCGACTGTCGACAAACACATTGAGATGTAGTAAGACTTTTTCATACTAAGCGAGTACATAATATATTTACGCTAAGCTTACAATATTGAGAGATCTCATTTCGTTTATTAAAACTTTTTTTGTAGTCAAACTACACTAAGTTACGTCAAAAACTTTTAGATCCGCGGATTCTATCAACCAGTAAAGAGTCCGCAAAGAAACTTTACGGGTTTTCCGTCCACAGTAATGAAATACATCCCCCTGTTAATGCATCGATTTCTTACTCTTTTTGCATTGGATAATTGCATTTTGTCACGTTTGCTGCTTCACGGTTCGGAATCCATTTAAAATTGTTGATCCCCTTCCCCCAATAGGTGGTAGGGTTAATCCCACCCAGGTTGGTACCATCACATTGAAGGAAAGATGATCGAAACGGCAATGACCATTGTCTGTGTTCACCAATGTAGCCGTGCATTATAAGAAAGATCTTGGCATGGCACCTAGTTCCCATGTAGTGTGTTGGGCTAATATCATGAAGGTAGGTGTGGTATAGCCATCCATGTAACATAAAAAAATATAAAGATTATGACAGCCACAGTGCTAAAAGTAAATTAATTTGATGAGATTCCACCATTCCCATTCATTGTGACTAAAAGATTTAGAACTGTTTCAGAATTATCTAAGAATTCAGTGCACTGACCTGGAATATGCTCGCACCGTAGGGTGTCCGCCACGCATTCAGCAGGTTGTCCTTCCCCGTAGAGACGAACCACTTCCCAGACGATGCGAACCTGTTAACACATGGGAGTGGAGTCAGTCGAATCTAGATCTATTCACTGAGAATAAGATGGTTAATATTACAAAATTTTCTTACACACACATTTTAGGGTTCCGTACCCAAAGGGTGAAAATGGAACCCTATTACTAAGTCTCCGCTGCCCGTCCGTCCGTCCGTCTGTCACAGGGCTGTATCTCATGAACCGTAACAGGTAGGAGGCTGAAATTTTCACAGATTATGTATTTATTTTGCCGCTATAACAACAAATAGGTATAATTATAAAATAAGAAAAATTAAAGGGGGGGCCCATACAAAAAAGTGTTATTTTTGGGGTAAATCTTGTACGATGGTACGGAACCCTTCGTGTGCGAGTCCGACTCGCACTTGGCCAGTTTTTTCTCACAAAGGGGTATAAAAGCACACTTAAATTTTTTACCATCCATATAAAGTGAACTTTGCAAAGTTAATTTATTAGAAATGTATCTAAAATAATATTTATAAATAATATTTAGCAAGTAATATAAGTAAATATATTTCCAGCTTATTCCAAGGAAATGTATTAGAATTCCAAATTATGGGTTTGCAGTATGTTGCGAAATTTAAAGACACAATACCCGCAAATGGTATGTTTTGCTGGTTCAGGTCCAGTCTTGCAGTATGTTTGTAAAGTGAATTCCTTGTTACATGGTCGATTATACATACATGCATATCACATTCCTTGCAAATAATATAGTTAATTATAGCTATTCATATTTTTTTTATTAATATATTTTTAACAAATTTATCCTTAATTTTTTACAAATTCATTGGGGGAGGGACACCCCATTTCTGGTAGCATAATACACTCAAAAAGGCACAACATAGAAAAAAGCGATTTCAAGTGTTTTGTTTTCATTTCAATTCCCTGATTTATTTTCTCAAATTTTACCCCAGCTACCCGCCAGATCAAGGGCCAATAAAGAGATATCTCGACGGTATGCGTATGCAAATGGTGATACCTCAGAGAGAGCACGCAGGACTCGTGCAGCAGCAACTGGTAGCGGTCGGGCTTGCCCGCGTGCAGCACCTCCACGTGCGAGTTCTCCATGCCCACGGCCAGCCACGAGCCTGCCCACAAACACAAATACGAAATTACTACATGAGTCTGGGATGGGCTGGGATGGCTCACAAAGTCACTTTTGTCACGTACAATGGCCTCTCTGTAAAGTAGGCTTAGCGCGGAAAACATTTGACCAACTAACTAACTAATTACTACATTAGTCTATGAATTAAAACGGGCTTTAAAACAACATTATCGCTCTTATAGTTACAAGATTTTTTCAAATAGCATTTGCCTAGCCGTAGTCTTTACAAAAGCAGGCTCCGCTCCGGAGGATTTTCGGGCTGATGTTTACGCACACAGCACCCAACCTAAACTCCCCTAAGTGAACAGAGAAACAGGAGGTTTACCGGTGGGACAGTATCCGAGCGAGAATATTTGACTGGCGAAGTCGTGCTGGTGCAGCTGGCGACCCTCGCGGAGGTCCCACGAGCGCACCGTGTTGTCGAGCCCGCCCGTCCACAGCCGCGCGCCGTCTGGGCTGATGTCTATACATGATGCGCCGTCTGTGTGACCTGCAAAACCGACATTGCGATTGCAATTCTACAGAATGACCAATACAAATTTATTTATTTTATATTAGCCAGAAAAAAAATATTAGACCGGCAGCCTAGGCTGATGTGTCTAAATCGAGTACATAGTTCATTGATGTATTAACAGATTAATTTTTTTGTTTTCACTTGTTCGGTTTCGGTTCACTTTAGTTACTTATTTTTAAAAAATATTTATTCAGATAAGCGTCCAAACGGTTCTTAAATTGTTAAGTGCTGTTTGCACTGATACTGTCCTCTGGAAGTTGGTTCCAATCGTCAACCACTCTGTTGGTCATGAAGTGCTTCCGTGTGTTGGTTTTGTGTTCTGTTTTATTCCGTTTTAGAGTGTGGCCACGTAGGTGAGTGTTATGATTACGGATGAACATTTCCTTCATTACTCTACAATTGTATTTCTCAGTTAGAATTTTATACACTTCGATTAAACCGCCTCACATCCGTCTTTGGAGCACGATTGGTAATTTGAGGGCTTTCAATATTTCTTCATAGGGTAAGGTTTTTTCTAGGTACAGTCTTATCTCAATCTAATGGGTTATCTGAATATGGCGACCATGAGTCAAAAATATTTGTTTGCGACTGACAGATCACTTCCGATACCATCTGTCCAACGCATACAAATATTATTTACAGGCGATGTCGCCCTCTCGATAGCGCTTTCTCGATAGCTTGATAGTAGGGCTCCAGTCTCATAAATCTTTTCTAATGGACCACAAAGTATGACAAATTAGAAGTGCACCTATGTGTTACTATGCCCATAAATATTGTAATCATGTGATTATATTTACATTGAGATTTTTTTTGACAGTGCAGAAAATGGGTGGTGCTAAAATTGTGCAAATATAAAAACTATACAGCTCCTACCTTGGCTATATACCTACCTTGGAATTGTCTTACGAGGGTCTGATTGTGTAGGTCCCACACCGCAATGTTGCCGTCTGAACAACAGCTAAAGCAAACCTGCAACACAATAAAAAGGCACATTTTACAAATATGTTTCATTTCATGTCTTGACACTCTTGGTCTTACTACATTGGTAAAAAGAAGGCAGCGAGGAGAAATTGAGTCCAACAAAATCCTGACTGAACACTACTATTTACCAAGCATTAAATCAATTAACACAAAAAATACGAATTAAATACTCTGAGGACACCTCTTGAAACTAAACCGCAATAATAATACCGAGGAAGCACTTCCTATCTAAAAGAGTTGTTGACAATTGGAATATATTGCCAGAAAAAGTGATAAGTTCTAACTCATTGTGCAGGTTTAAAAACAAATTTGACAAATAACATAACATAGAAACCACATATAAAAACTAAACATAAAACAAATTTACTTATAAAAATATGAATACAGTGCAATCAATAATTAAAATACATGCATCAGCTTGTAGCTGCTAGTGTATATGTTACGGTTAAAGCCCGATGATGGTTAAGAACGGCCCGTAAGTAATGTGGGGGACATACAAAAGTAGTTTACTAATCATTTGGATACCGATATTCCAATTAAATTGATATTTCATATCTAATATCCGAAATCTGTATCGGTCCGCGACGATGACTGTGAGGCTCCATGAAAATACCCAACCCATCCTCCTTGGTAAAGGCGTAAGGCAGGGGGATGTGATCTCACCCAAGGTCTTCACAAACGCATTGGAAGATGTGTTCAAGACGCTTGAACGGGACAACATGGGTATCAACGTAAATGGAGATTTTCTCAGTCATCTTCGCTTCGCCGATGACATTGTTCTTCTGTCAAATTCCCGAGTTCAGCTTCAGATTATGCTGGAAGACCTTTATGAAGCATAGATAAAGGTAGGTCTGAAGATGAACCGGGACAAAACCAAGGTCATGGCGACCGAGGGTATGACGGGAGAACAAATCGTTATAGACGGAGAAGTGATCGAACAGGTTGAAGAGTACATATATCTCGGTCAAATCCTGCGGCTTGGTAGACAAGGACTGTCTAGGGAGGTTGAGCGACGGATTCAACTGGGTTGGGCTGCCTTCGGAAAGCTTAAGCTCGCTCTGAGGTCTGACCTTCCGCAAAATTTAAAGACCCGAATATATGACCAGTGCGTCCTCCCGGTTATGACGTAGGGGTGTGAAACGTGGACTCTTGACGGTCGCCGTTGTCCAAAGGTTGAAAGTTGCCCAGCGAGCAATGGAGCGAGCCATGCTGGGAATATCGCTACGGGATATGGTGCGTAACGAGGCAATCCGCCGACGTACCAAAGTAGTCGATATTGGACACCGGGTGGCTAAGCTAAAATGGCAGTGGGCGTCAGCCGAAGAGTCGACGACCGTTGGAGTAACCGTGTCCTACACTGGCGGCCGTGGACAGGCAAACGGAGTGTGGGAAGACCACCCGCCAGGTGGGAAGACGACATCAAGTGCATCGGCGGAAAGCAGTGGTTCCGTACCGCTGAGGGCCGGGAGGACTGGAGAAGGATTGGAGAGGCGTATGTCCAGCAGTGGACGCAAACACGCTGACTGACTGACTGACTGACTGACTAATATCACGTAACAAATATCTGTGTCTGCATGCTTTTTTTTTTTGCAAAATCCAAACCGAATAAAATTAATGTAAAAAGAAAATCTTCATACGAATTTTGTTTTCTCTGTGGTTTGACCCAGAATACATTTACCGAAAAAACAAAGACATGCAGACACAGATATTTGTACCCTAATATTACATACCAAATATCAAGTAAGTTTTCCTTGAAAATATCTAAGATTTTCAAGATATACCAATATATATAAGAAAAAAATAACTTTAACCAATTTTTTTCTTAATTTTTTTCATACAAAAAAAAAACATTTTAAAGTTCTATTTTTTTTCTTGACACCAACTCTTTATTAGTGCACTCAACGTGGAAATAAGTGCAGGAATCCAAAAAACTTCAACAACATGTAACAATAATAATATTAATATCCTCGAGGCTCTGGAAGAAGGTGGATCATAGTTTGTTTGCTTTGAGTCCACGCTTGCATTATACTTTCTATAAGTGATCATCAGTCGGTGGATGGCTGACCTTGGAGTCGGGACTGATGGCGAGCGCGTAGCAGGCGGGCGCTGAGCTGGTGAGCTCCGCCTTGATGCGCGGCGTCGGCGACGCCAGGTCCCAGATGGACAGGTTGGACGCCTCGCCGCCCACGATCAGCGTGCGCCCGTCCGGCAGCAGCTTCACGGAGCGGATGTAGTTGTCCCGTTGCTGGAACGGCACAAGACAATAGGTTGTACAGCCATGACACTTGGATCTAAACTATGACGAAGCGGCACGTTGCTCAGGGGCGGGTTGACTTGCCTTCCATGCCAGAGATCACGGATTCATATACTGACCCTGTTCATGCACAAATAAATTTCTTTCTGAGTTGTATAAGTGCATTTTGCAATGCGAGCTATTAAATGGTTCGTGTAACCGATACATTGATTGTATCGGTTACACCATATGAATGCGCAATGTAACCGAAAGTTAACTAACGGATTTCAGGTAGCTGAAGGTGGTGAAAACAGGGGTTACCCAAAGTATAGGTTCCGAGGGTCAAATTTGAGATTAGTTCCATACATTTTATATCAAAACTGACAGTCGGAAGGTATACTTTGGCTTAGCCGTACAAGTAAGCTTTATGATTCTCCGCATGAACGTTTCGGAAGGAAGGCGAGGAGGCGGCGAGCGTGCCTCACCAGACAGTCGAGCTGCGAGAGCGGCTCGGCGGCGGCCGACGGCGCCGTGATGTCCCACAGCTTGACGCAGCCCTTGCCGCCGGTGTACGCGTGGCGCGCGCCGCCCGCCACCGAGAGCGCCACCGCGCACACCACCTCGCCGTGCGGCAGCGTCGCCGCCTGGCGCGCGCCGCGCGGGATGCCCGGCCCGGCGAGCGCGTCCGCCGGGAACGGCACCGGCTGCAGCGGGCCCCCGCACGTGTGGTACGAGTATGCGCTGCAATCGACACGTATGTTAGCCTCGATAGCTCAGTGTGCGACGCCATGCGATTCGATAAGCTCCTAAGCCTCTAAGCACCGTTAGGTTCTGGTGGGTGACCATTTTCAACCATTTTCAATCTTTGTAGACCAATTTTGTGAAAATATTTTTATTATGCAACCTGATATGGAGGTATAAGTCATCCATGTCAGGTTGCATAAAAAAAAGTCCAAAACTAACATTAATAGATTACAAGGAAGTGACTGAGTGACATTAGGACAAAAAAAACTTATAATCATGAAAAGTGATAACCATACTAGAACATGATTTAGACACATCAGCCTAAGCTGCCTGTCTAATATAAAAAATAAATAAAACATCCAGCCCTGAAGCCTTATTCTGCTAATTGATAACTGCGCGCGTTATGTTTGTGTTTTCTCAAAAACGCATGTTTCGCGCGAGATGGTATTCTACTAGCGCAGTTTGCTAAACGCATGCGTTGTGTTTGTGTTTTGTTCGCAAACTCGTAACGCGTGCTCCATTTTCTCGTGGGCCGTGTGTTTTGCCGAAAACTTGCTGTTCAAAACAGCAAGTTTCCGAATTTGACAAATTATATTTGTCAAATTCGGAGCATCGCATTGCCGAACTTCGAATATCACTTTTCTACATTACGTTGGCATATCGCTGTCTCTTTCTTTTCGTATGTCATATTTGAGTGAGAAAATAACTGTCAAAATCGTGACAGGTTATTTTACCCTGTAGGCGGCGCGCAAGACAAACCACTCCATAGACAATAACAAAACACGTGTGTGAATTAGCTGAATACCGATTTTTGGAAACCGCACTCGAAACTTAGCGTGTTATGTTTGACGGAAACATAACTAATACGGAATGGTTTGAAATTGGACAAATAGCAGAATCAGGCTTCAGGAGTGAATGTACAACATGTAAACCTGTTTCGTAACACGCCTTCGCGAACCAGTCACCTATTTAGGCCTTTCATAGTCACGAACCAAGCATAGAAAGTGTAGGGTGTGGGATGTGAAGTAATCATCAGAATCGGCATCAATGCGGCAAACCCTGGAGTGAGTCTACCCATATACTCATCAGCACAGCAATGGGTCGACTACAGTTGCCTAGAAGGCCCAACAACAGCAATCGCTAACTCATTGAGTATGTTCTATAAGGAAATTTTAACTACTTTCGTGATGTGGTGCTTAATAATTTACCAAAATTGTGTAGATCTATAGCCGATATGAGGGCGGCGTAGGCCTGAGATGCAGATTGTTGGATGTTTCGTGATTCTCTTTTCCAGAATTCAAATCTCCTCGTGACAAGGGTTTTAGTAAACAATACTTGTCTACTAAATGATTTAAAAAAAAATTGGAACTCACGGTTTCGATGGAGCTATTCCGTTGGTCCTCGGATGCAAGGGGGGGTCGTAGGGTAGGGGCGGAGGCCTGTAGCCCGCGTAGCCGGGGAACGCCCCGTAGGGCCCCCGCCCCGCGCCCGTGGGCGTCGACGACCGGGCGCTCTTAGCACCTGGTGTGCCGGGCTTCTCCTGCATTCAAACATTGACAATTTATATCAAGCGGTTGGATCAATATAAATGTTCATAGCAACCTAATTTTATAAATAAAACAAAAAAAGTGCCATTTCATGAACTTTAATGTAAAAATCATGACAACTTACACTTTATAATTTATAACTATGCAATATAAAGAAGTTTGGTACCTAGTACTCATGTGGCGTGTTATTATGACAGTAGGTGTGATATTGCCATCCACGACCGGTGACATATATTTTTTTCTATAATATATCCAGAAACAGTCGACAGATTATAAATGGATGTCCTCAGTGAGGTTAGGACTTTACGGGAGGCGAGGCCAGTGCCTCGGCTGCCCTATTTATATAACTTGGCCCCTTTTCAGTCTCTTGACCAGTTTTAAAGTGTCCAGCAGCTTATCGGCAAGTGGGTTTGGATGAGAAGCCAGACGATTAGCATGCTGTGTCATGAACAAGTCAATGTCAATCTGTCAGCCTCAGTGGCCCAGTGGCGCGAGACTTCGGCGATCGCTCTCCGAAGTTAAGCAACGCTGGGTCCGGTCTGGTCTTGGATGGGTGACCATTAGACCGTTGAGAGAGGCTGGCCGTGGTTCGGATTCCACGTTAAGCTGTAGGTCCCCTTCCTTACTTACTAGGTGGTAGGGTTTATCCCGCCCGGGTTGGTACCATCGCATTGGATGAACGATGGTCGAAGCGGCAATGAAAATTGTCCGTGTTTTCCATTCAGTTCAATGTAGCCGTGCAATATAAGGAAGGTCCTGGCATGGCACCTAGTTCCCATGTGGTGTGTTGGGCTAATACCATGACAGAACTTGTGGTATTAGCCATCCATGTCCAGTCACATAAAAAAAAAAAAAAAAATCCGTAGCAACAGTTGGCGCATTAAGGTATCCTTGAAGTTCGACCTTTTTAAGTGAACTATGGCGCATTCACGATTGCCCGAAATATACAGTTTTTGGCTCACTGCAGACAAAATGTATTGGTTTTGCTACCTACACTCCACAGCTGAATGCCATATGACCATATAGGTTTAACGACAGAATGATAGATCATAAATAAAAAAAAAATAACCCTTCATTAAGATATTGATCAGGTAGGGGAATGCGACAGTTGGTGTTAAGACCACCAAGAAATCTGTCAAAAAGCGATCCACTCACGTCCTTGGAGCTCTTGGGCGTGGACCGACTGGACGAGGAGCCGGAGCGCGACGGGGGCCGCGGGCCGCCGTTCTCCTGCCCCGCGCCGCCCTCCGCGCCGCCGCCGCCGCCGCCGCGCGCGCCCGGCGAGCCCCGCTCCTCCTGCGCATGCCTCCATTACTAACCACACCAGCCGGTGGACTGGCCTCCGTTTTTACCCTTTAGGTACGGAACCCTAAAAACCTAGACTAAGTGGACGGTGAAAAAAAACCAGCGGAGTTTCTTGCCAGTTCTTCTTCGCTGGGATTGACGAACTTGCTAATTAAAAAATATCACAAATCCGAGTGCAGTGTACTGTCTATGGATGATGAATAAACAACAAATAAAACTAACCAAGCAGACACTAGCCCCAAAATGGATGGCGAATATTTGACGACTGATGCACATAATAACATAAGGCAATATGCAAATGTCAGCCCAATCGTTAAGCACCTCCTTAAGGACTTTACCCATACACATTTAAATAACATTATCACCACAGCTGTTCCGTTTCTAATCAAACTAGTCTCCTGCTCCATTGATGACAGTAATTTCGTAATATATGTTATAGAACATTGGTAAATTTTGTGATTTATGCATCAATCTATATTCTAATATTAGACTATAAAGAATATAGAATTAGACTATAGAATATAAAGATGACTCTAATAAAATGAGTTGTAATAGCTTTACCTCATTTGCAACATCTACTACGAGGTCCTGGTCACTTTTTTCAGCATCACTGTCCTGTTGGAAAAAAAACTTTAAATACAACATATGATATTAACTGAGGATGATCATGAAATAATGCACCGTTTCTTCTTCTAAAAATAGAAGACACTGAAAGTGTCACCTCACTAACATAATACATTAAGCGGTTTGATTCGAGGGTTTAACGAGAGTTCTTCTGATTATCTCAGTCTTGAAAAGTTTTTTAAGCACTCTTGACACTGTCCTTGAGAAGTTCCCAGGTGTCGAACCCGTAAGTATTATCATCTTTGATCAAGTACAGACCTTAAGGATTTCGAATGTCAAACAGGAGGAATCAATGGAGAAGCATGTATCCTGAAAGTGGATGATTTGGGATCACGGACTGTTCATGTCTAAACAGACAGACGAACAGACGAACTGATGGACGGAAAGACAGACAGAAAGATATTTTACCCCTAATTAATTGCAAGTGGAGTTACATCCAACAATTGAGCAAACAGCCTGCAACTTTGAAAGACCACAGAAAATAATCGAAAATCATTCTGACTCAAGACTGACTGACTGAATTGAATATTGATATAGGCCAAGTAAAGCACAAGTTACATCTATGATAGAAATAACCAAAGCTGAAGCCCAAGTTTGGAAGCTCAAATTGAAACTACTCAAGATATGGTTTGGTTTGATTAGATTAACAAAAAAAATGTATTATAAAACTACTTATAGCTAAAAGTAAATCACGTCCTACAATTTCAGCATTACGTGTACGATTCAGGTGCACCAACTCACGTGACCGAGCATCTTGTCCTCCTTGCGCCGCTTCGTGTCGAGTGGCTCGGGGTCGGGCGGCGAGCGCGGCCGGTACTTCTCCCGGTCGCCGGGCGACACCGACCGCCGCTGCAACCGGTCACGCGTCAGCGACAAGATCGTGTTTCACCCGAGTCAACTTCGCGTCGCGCGATATTAACGCTTGACACCTCAATCCTGAAGAAACTACCATCCCAGGAAGAAGGCAATTATAAACGGTTTAACAGAAAACCTCCAATGCCCTTGCAGAAAACAAGCCAGAAATTGGCATGTGGCGAACGCGGCCGGTACTTCTCCCGAGACCCTAGTACCAGCTGTCATCTAAATTGGCGTTTACGGCAAACCGATCGACTGGCTTTTTCAAATTAATGGAGAAATTGAAGAGCGCGCGCAGTGGGCGTTTACGCCGACTCCGCATTTTCATACAAATCGGAAGTCCGAGTTTGACTTTGGACAGCTTGAAGAAGTAAAACCACAGAATATCTAGCAAAAACTTTATGGAGTTTGACGTTTTTACGTAGCTTCGAAGTTCCGTAAACGCCAATTTAGGTGACAACTGTCCTAGCATGCCACCTAATTCCTTCGGGAATGTGGTGTATTGGGCTAATATCATAACGTAGTTGTGGGGTTATTAGCCATCCATGTCAGGTCGGTTAAAAAACCTACTAGGAGCTCAGGTCGCCAGGCGACACCGACCACCACTGCTCTTATTTTATTCTCTCTGCTTCTCCAATCCCTGACATACCCCTCATGCTCCGTGCAGTCATAAATGGCAGAACGACATTTAGGTTTGATCTTTATCCTGTGAATCCAGTTTCAGCCATTTACATTATCGTTAACATATTTGTCGTGACCTCCTAGTCTATGAGCCTGTCGATGGTCTCACCTGGTGCGCGCGTGCGGCGGCGAGCCGCTCGTCGGCGCCGGGCGGGGGCTGGCCGGCGAGCGGCGGCGGCGGCGGTCCGCCCATCGCCGGCTTCATGTCGCCCGGAGGCGGCAGCTCCATCTGTGCACGGTGCAATATATTTTTCCCCTAGTATTTGGTATTTGTCGGCCTCGGCAGCCTAGTGGTGCGACGCCTTGTGATTAGATAAGCTGGGTGAAGCAGGTGCGGTTGGATTCTGAATGGGTGATAATTTTCAACTGTTGAGGCTGGCTGTGTTTCGGATTCCACGTAAAACTGTATTTACTTACTAAATGGTAGGGTATATCCGGCTGGGTTGGTACCATCGCATTGAATGAACGATGGTATACTTAAGGCGCTTTGAACTGAGGTCCACCAATTTTTTTTATCTGAATTTGTGCGTTTTACACCATCATTTCTCAGAGCGCAAATAAAAAGAGAAAATGGCACAACTTTTAACGTACGTTGCGTGCACACAACTCAAACATATAACGTGATAGCGTATAATGCGATTCAAATAAGAATAGGATAGGATCACGGCCATTTTGAATGTTGAACTCACTCACTTCACAAACTTCAGTGCTTCGCCGCATACTTTCCCTCGCGAATTCGAGTTAGTCACGAGCCCCGTCCTATTCTTATTTGAATCGCGTTGTACGTTGCAACAACTTGCCAATGGATAAACTGGATAATGGAATAAATGTTAACGCGAACCTTGTGCGAGGGCGGCGGCAGGTGCGGCGGGGGCGGCGCGGGTCCGCCGGCGAACAGGAGCCCCGCGCCGGCGCCGAGCAGGCCCGCGCCCGCGCCCAGCGCGCCGTGCGGCAGCGACGCCGACGCGTGGATCTGCTGCTGCAACCAACGCGCGCCGCTCACGCAACCCGTCTCGCGCATGGCCCGCTCGCCCTGTCGCACCGCTCGATAATCGCATCTGTTCCTCTTGCTCGTCTCACAAATGTAATGACGCTCGCGAAGGTAAGGTAGGTTTAAGACTAGCGCGTAGATTAGTATTGTAAAGAGCAGAGATTCTAAAACTTATTTCGTCTACCGCCCACTTTGAGAATTTTTTATGTTCTAGCGCCACCAAAATGTTCACACATTTGTGTACGAACATTTGTGTGTGTAGTGCTCAATCACAATCAGTACTTTAATAAATTATTATTTCATTATTTATTCCATGCCATATGAGTGTACTATTCTAATTATGGTCTATTTATATTTTGGCCGGTAAAGGGCCAAGGGGAAATTGGGGAGCGTCGAATTGATTGATTGAGCGGCTGAATTGTGTTTATCTAATAATTTAAAGTACTGGAAATTTGTAAAGACACAATAAATTATTTATTCTTTACAATCAAACTGGGCAGGAATAAAAGTGAAATAATCGATTTAGTTTAGTATTTTTATGTAAATAAAATCTTGTCAGCCTCAGTGGCCCAGTGGCGCGACACTTCGGCGATCGCTCTCCAAAGTTAAGCAACGCGCGCGTGACCATTCGACCGTTGAGAGAGGCTGGCCGTGGTTCGGATTCCACGTTAAGCTGTAGGTCCCCTTCCTTACTTACTAGGTGGTAGGGTTTATCCCGCCCGGGTTGGTACCATCGCATTGGATGAACGATGGTCGAAGCGGCAATGAAAATTGTCCGTGTTTTCCATCCAGTTCAATGTAGCCGTGCAATATAAGGAAGGTCCTGGCATGGCACCTAGTTCCCATGTGGTGTGTTGGGCCAATACCATGACAGAACTTGTGGTATTAGCCATCCATGTCCAGTCACATAAAAAAAAATAAAAAAAATGTAAATTAAAAGTACTTTAAAATATTAGAATAATACAAATCAGCCACCGCCCCCTAAACTGCTGCTACACCCCTCGATTTCCTCTGGGCTTTTTACCGCCCCCTATAGGCCTTTAGCGGCCACTAGAAGGCATTATTGCCCACTTTGAGAAAGACTGGTATAGAGGATATAGACAGGAAACTTCGCTAATTTACTGGGAATCCCTAGTGCTGCCCCGAGCGGTTAGGACACCAAACTAAAACGAAAAATTAATTTTAAAAAAAGAGGTTATTGTTGGCGAGGCTCGAACCTGCCGCGCTTTGCCTGAGCACCTAAGGGGCGGACCGAAGCTGTTAACTATTGAGCCACCGTCAATATATGAGATTGTGCGAATTTAAGGTATCTAAGCTGCTATGTTGATTACGAATGCTTCTCCTGCCGTCTTGGCGTATTAAAAATTTCTTTACAACTTTCGAACGTCTAGGGAGGGCCCCGCTACTATGGGCTGAAGCTGCAGTGGCCGCGCGGCTGATGGCCGCTGCCAGAGTGAGCAGGTGTTTGCCATTCATTCACCATTGGCCCGAGGCAACTGAAGCCAGAATTCATCGGAAATAAAATAAAGCTCTCGATTGCAGTCAGTTTATTTTATTAATTAAGAAATTACGATTCTGTCAAAGTTAGTCCCTCATTCTCGGGTCTTTGGGAGGTCATTAGTCATTTTTATGATTTTCATACGACAAAGATGCATCGTAAAATCCAATGTTTTTTTTTCCTGCGCATATGATAAATAAAAAAATTACATGAATTTAAAACTGGGATTTTCGTGATTTACAAAAATAAACGTATCTCGATACCACATAACATCTGACCAAAGGTCTAATAGGTTGTTGTTGTTTTTGTTGTCGGCGAGTGGCTGCCGACGCTTGAACGCACTTGACACGAGGCCGTTGTGGGGTCTAATAGGTTAAAGCCTTGCAAATAACCCCACCAACCTACAAAACCATTTTGTCGGTCGAAGTGACGAAACAAAAAGTTGTGGTTCCGGTGCAATTAGATTTTTTTCTGTAGTCTCATGCATGGCAATCGAAGAGCTGTCTCAAAGGCCCGTTTATCGCACAATAATTATCTGATGGTAGGTTAAATCACATAGATGCAACAAGCACACAAAATCAATGTTAACATGATGAGATCTAGACAGACTGAATTACAAATTATTGGCCAAGAATAAGTACCAAATCTATATTTAGTATAAATATCAGAAGAATTAGACACAATAGCAATAGATACTCATATATTTCATATACATATAATGGCAATCTGAACCAAGGTCTTCGCTCTGGAGAAAGCCTGAGAACCATTTCAGGGTTTTTAAACCAGTGTATGTTATTGTTTTTTAAACCACAATGAATGACCATGAAGACGAACAAGTTGAAAATTATATTCACAAATAATTTTTAGTCATATTTCCTTGCAAACATGCATAGGTGTGATCCCAGCAAATGGAATACGCCTTCAAACCAAAGATCTCGCATAATTAGATGAAGTGCATAGTCAGGGATTTTTTGGTAACTATGAAGTGCATAATTAGAGAAGTATTTATTTTATTTTATATTAATCTTTAAAATCATTCGATGTGGCTGCAATTCTATTTTAGTTTAGGAGGGGTCAAATTAAGTAAATACTATCTGAAATGATTCAGAATTTCTCACTTATTGGCTTTTTCTAAAGTGAAAGCAATCATTCGGAAATGTCAAAGCTCCTCTCACACCAATGCAGAACATTCAATATTATTTGGGTGTAGATGGTAAATGAGGTTAGGAGACATATGCAAATAAGTAGTAGTAGCTTAAAATGCTGCAATTGGTTTTTAGGGTTCCGTACCCAAATGGTGAAAACGGAACCCTATTACTAAGCCTCCGCTGTCCGTCCGTCCGTCCGTCTGTCCGTCTGTCACAGGGCTGTATCTCAGTAACCGTAAAAGATAGACAGCTGAAATTTTTACCGAGTGTGTATTTATTTTGCCGCTATAACAACAAATAGGTAATATTAAAAAATAATTAAAATTAAAGGGGGTCCCCATACAAAAAACGTGTTTTTTTTGTATTCATTTTTTTACGATGGTACGGAACCCTTCGTGTGCGAGTCCGACTCGCACTTGGCCGGTTTTCATATTAATTTAGGTTGGGCCAAATAAAAAAAAAAAGTTTCTGCCAATAAAATTATATCGGATTTCCTTAGAGCCAAAGGGCCAGTTTATGAGGGACGTTTGTATAATGTAAAAAAAAATTTTTTTAATAAGATGTTTTGAGAAATCTCTGTAACAGATTATCGTATGCGTAGTTTATGAAGGAACTCTGTAAAAGCCAGCGAGACAGTGATTTACTATAGTAATTTTGCGACCTATTAAAACGATTAATTAAAAAGTGTATGCTGAAGGATAACGAACATGTAATTTATTCCCCGTATCAAACTTAAACATCGCTATGTGCATTGGCGTGAGTGAGGTGTTTTGCTAGTCACAAGTGCGCAGATAACACATTTATTTACACTCAAAAACATAGTCAAAACACCCTCTAGTTATGAATGTGATGGCAACTCAATATAAGTGGAGTAAAACAGTGAAAAGTAGCGGAAAAATCAATGGCAACACAACATGGTGTAACGAAAACGAAAACGGTGTTAATGTTAACGTAACATGAGAAGCTCGGAATGCAGAATTAGACCGTTAGGACTTACAAGGAGGTGCTGGAGCCCTTGTTGCTGTTGTTGCTGTGAACAATATTATACAATCAGCTCGGTTCTATTTGCCTGATTTCTCGATTTAAGAATGTGGCGGTTAAAATAATCCTTCTGCGTTAGATCTAAACTCGGATGTTTTATTTACATAAACTTTGAGCAACCAAGACTGGAATAATTTACAGGCAATTGATTAAAATCAAAGAATTTAGATTTGAGGTATATCAGCTGAAAGTAAATTGAGTATTTTCTTTGTAGAAAAAATTATACAAAAAAGTTTTTTCATCTTTTATTATTTCATGGCTTTACTGTTCAATTCTATAAGCAAATAGCAAATCAAATATACAAGAGGTATTCAAAATAAAACAATGTCGGTGCATTAAAAGATTATTCATGAATGAAGTTTGATAAACTTGGAAATTAATAAGATACCAAATTCTATAAACTTTGATGTGATGATATGATGGATGCAGCCCTTTTAGGCTCCTATTTCGAAAAATCCCAAAAATCCCTTTGTTCCATAAATTCGGCCTCCTAAACTCAATTTATTTTTATTGAAGACTGACTCTGCCTCGTTACACCAGCGATTCTCAACCTGCATATATTCTAGTATAGCCCTCGAAAGTGTTGAGAAATAACAAAAAATATGCTTTTTTGCGCATTTCACACAGTGAGGCAACGCAGTGAATAGTAACATTACCGAATAGCCAACCCGTTTTCGGGGCAGCCGCTTCCCTCATCGCCTGCTGCCTTGAACCAGTAATTTTGTTGTTTTGAAGCTGTGTTTTATCATCTCTCTGGTTCGCTTTCGCGTGACGTCATCGCTGTCATTTTATGTGGTGCTATCGCACTCGAATAATTAGAATGGGACAAAACTAGGGGTGACTCGCTTGCGAAGGTTTCATACGAGTGCTTGTAATCACAGGTTACTGTGACATAATGATGAATGTGCATTTAAACCATACCTTAACCATGTTTTTGTTTTACGTTATTCTAATAGAATAACCATAATAGACTTAACAAGTTATGATGAAAGCATGTTATAGCATTTTGGAATCGGGCAGTGTGACTTGGGTTATGGCTCTAGTCGGAGAAGGGGAAACTTTTCATTTTTTTGTCTGATCCTAGCCAACTTGCCCTACCATGCAAAAAGAAGGTTCACTTAAAAAATATATTCGACATATGTCAACCTACCCATATGTATACGGTTGAAAGTGTGTCAGTCTATCAGTATTCATCAAAGAGAGAGTTGAATTAAATGCTTTGCGGCATGAAAGGAGCTTTTAGAGGGGCATGGGGAACATGGAGGCAATGAGCTTATTTCACTGTTACGAAAAATGTACTTTCAAACCATAATTTTACTTGTCATACCAACTCAGTATCAATTAAGATAGTCTGATAATGTGGACACTTCACAAAAATTTTGCATGCAATTTGGGTTATTTGCAAAGTTTACGGATGGAAATGTTTAGGGGGAAATCCAGTAATAACGTGAGCATAAAGCATACGGCCCAATCCCACCAGGGGTGGGAGAGGAGAAGATCCAATATAAATTTGGCGAATAATTATAAATCAAATAAATCTGACCTGGACCAATTTTCTTTCCACTTCTTAAATAAAATATAACACCAGAACATACTATAAAAGTTCACGTTCTATAGTCTGTAAGACATTTGCACAAGGTACACACAGGCGCGGATGAAATTTACACAATCGGCAATAGGGAAAAAGCTTGCGTGGAAAACTCATCTAATCGCACAGAGGAAAGGATTCTTCATGCTCATGTCATTAATGGACATCCGCCGTATTCCTTAGCTTAGAGGCAGAGTGAACTGCGCGCGGGGCAACTTACTCCGATGATGGTGTTGAGCTCCGTCATAGTGACCTGCTTAGCGCGCTCCACCGCCGAGGCGACCTGCTGCTGGTGCTCCTGCGCCAGGAACGGCATCACTTGCCCGATTATGGCGCTCAGCCTTTTTGCTATTTCAGTCTGCAAGCGACAGGCGGGGTCTATTTACCCGATAATGGTGAAGGATTTCATTGTTACCATAGATTAAAGATAGATAGATTGCTAATGTCATACCACTTTTGGAACGCCACCTGTGGACAAGAGTCCACAGGTGGCGTTGCAATTCAAATTACAGAATACATTAATACAAACAAATGAATATCAATGATATTTTATTACTTTCAATGATATTCCTTAATTTATAGTTTAAATGTAAGGTTTTCGTAATGCCTTCCCAGGCAAAATTCTTAGTCAATCAGGCCTAATTTAATGGCGGGTACGCTGTTTTGGAAATAACGGGAGATGGAGGTGGTTAAACACGTCATAGTAACAGCGAAAATAAGCCGTTTTCATAGAGTCTTGTACGTTGTATGACATTAGCTATCTATACCTTTCTCTTTAATCTATGCTATTACTAACTAATGCCTTTCGATGAATAAGTTAGACTTGTCGTCTGTCTTAATGCAATCAAGCAGGGAGTTGAATGTTTCTTCTTATGTAAATATACTTTTTCGTACTAAGGATGTACGTCGCTTATTCCAAGGAATATGACATGTACGTATGTATAATCGACCGTGAAGCAAGGACACATTAATTAAAGAAAGATCCCTGTAAAAATAACTATTAACCAGCAAAACATACCATTCCAATTGGTTACACGCAATACCCGCGAATGGTATGTTTAGCTGGTTTGGGTCAAGCCTTGCAGTATATTTGTAAAGTATTTCTTTTTATAGGGATCTTCCTTTAATTAATGTGTCCTTGCTTCACTGTCTATTATATATACATACATGCCACATTTCTTCCTATGGTTTGTAGCTTCATGGCCCTGTAGTGGCAGCTGTTTATATCTCAAGATATCTCAAGATTATCTCTCAGCACAGAAATTGCTGTGCTAATTAGCCAAAGATTACCATGTAATGTTCGTCATATGTATGAGTACATATAATATACCTGTTTATGCATTTCCACATTGAGTCCATATGACATCTCGTAATACTGAAAAAAGAAAAATAACATGGATATATAGATATTTTAGGTCCAACGTAAATAGCCAAGAACTGCAGACAAAATAATGTTACGATAATTACCATAACATAATGCCGCTGCATTTCAGTCTTCTCACTCGCTAATTTTTCACATTCTAGTTTAAGTCTGAAACAAAAATTCATGATTATAATCACAAGGCCTCCTGACACCGCGTACGTTCGTGGCCCGCGACAGTAATGCATGAATTGAATGTGTAGTGTTGTGATTCAATCTCGGAAACTATCGACACTTCTGAGAACAAATTTTATGTATAATGAAATTAAATTACTTTAATTTACTTTAATTAAGTGTTTTTTTCACAGTTGTGCATGAGCCAAGGGTTAGTTAATGTAATAATGATGACAATGGTATGCTACAACATTTTAGGCGCATACCTACCTAAGTATCTAAATAATCATAAATACTCACCAATCTCTATGTATGTAATTAAGTAAGAAAAAAGATAAATAGTGACATGTTTTTTTATTTATGATTGAAATAATACAACTTGAAATATCATGTGAGTTTTGTTAGTGGATCATACACCTAAATATGAAAAGCGAATCGGTTTTGCTCCATTAACCATTGGCGCAACACCGGAGAGCGCTGGGTGGGTAGACGCGAGCGGAGGGTCTGCACACCCCACCCGCTTTCGCACGTGCCTCAGCCTGCAGAGGCCACAAACGCATGCGGTATCTCTAATGCTAATCGTGTTTTCATAAATTTGATTCGTTCATTCATTTACACAGATTATTCCATGACTAAACTCTAACAGCGTTACTTATAAACATTTTTACTGACGCTATTACCCTGGTATTTCTGGTGGTCCAGTACTTCTAGCTAGAAATACCGCAGTAATAGCGATGGTACAAATGTTTATTAGTAAGGAAGTAAAGCTACAGTTTCTAACCCAACAAGCAAAATAATCCTATAATTATAGCTTATAAGCACAGAAATCCTTATAAAACTCTTATAGATGCATTGGTGTAGAGCCCCTTAGAATAGCATTATTTATAATAGAATTCCACAAGGGTTGATAGACTCAAGAGCATTCATTTTAATATGTAAATCTTATAGTTTGCTATGAGGCTAAATTATTAGACAGTTATAGGGCTAATTGCCTTATTAGAGCATGTCGTAAGACTAAATATTATTTTAAAAACAACCGAGCCTATATTAACATTTGGTAAGGGTACTTGATTTTATTACATACTTCGCTAAGTTTACTATAAGATCATGGTCCTATAAAAGCATTATCTAGAATATGTATGAGATCGCGGCGTTTTATTCTTACTCAGAAATCTTACAGAACTAATATCAGTGATTTAAAACTTTAAAAGTGTCAACAAACCTAAAAAGTACTACACCAGCAACTTTAAAAGTATAAAGTCAGTCATATTATAAAGATATTCTTCCAAGCATTGAAGATAACCCATAAACACGTTTATAATGGATATTAGAGAGTGTAAACAATTTAAAAGCACACCACTACTTTTAAATTGTTTACATTTTGTAACAGAATTAAAGTTGCCAATAGGGAAATCATCGAGCCTGTTACTTCAGTTCTATCAAGAAGCAAGTCGAGTGGAGAGGAATCACATGAGGGTTTCGTTGTCGAAAATAAATTCACGTCTATCTACTATGACAGTAGGTAATGATAAATAAGAATGCAATTTTAAAACCGGTTTGATTAAATACGAGAGTGATGACAAAAACACAGATTAGGAAAAATCGCGATTTTCTTAAACATATAAAAAGCTGGGCCATACATTTCAACATACTTACCACATGCATCATTGAATGAATTGCCTAAGATTTTAAACAAAATAATAAATCGAGCAAGTAGAGCTACACGTACTTGGTTAAAAAGCACCAAAGAGGCAGTGCTGTTTACGCTGTCGGGTCCAGGAAAATATTTAAACAATAAGGCAAAGGATAATGAGGTGGTTGAATTCGAGCTCGTGCCTGTTTTCTCAGTCAAATTAAAAAATGTGTTTCTGAAATTTTGCACATTACATAAACCAACGGAAAACTACATTTTGATTTTTTGATAACTTAACTTATCAAAAATTTTCATACAAATCTTTAGAGGCTTCTAGAACTCCTAAAAAATGTAATATTCGTTTAAATTATTATTTCAACAGAACCCTAATTGTATCAATATGGCGGTGAGATCGGTTTTGTTAAGAGTGCAATAAGTATTAGTGTGTTTATTTACCTTACAAACCTCTTAGCGAAGATAAAAATAAAAAATGGCGACCCACAAACGGAAATTGATAAAATAATATTTTCACAACAACTATAAAACGTTCAATTTCTTGAGGGGCGTTAAGAAATTAACATAAAACATGGTATACATTTACAGCAAAAAAAAATTCCCCGCGGTTTCAAGCAATTAACTAAGAACTAAGTTAGACATGTTCAGTATTATGACATTATATTCATAACACCTAATCACCAAATCTCAATAAGTGTGTTAAGTAGAATATAAAATTCTGTCAAGATGCGAAATCAAAACACCACCAAATTGTATTTTTTTTTCGTCAAGGCAATAATTTGACTTATAAATAATAACAAGCATATTACCAGCACATTACAAACAATAACGCTTTGATAAAATACTGGCGCCAGATACTTATAAAAACACTATTACTTGTAAATATGCATTATTGATAATTATACGAGCAATTATACTTTTTCAGTGGTGTGACAAGTATGTTATATGACTAAAAAACTTTCTGTAAGCTATGTATAAGATCGTTATAACGTCGAATGCTTCTATAAAGTGCGCCCAAATCCAGGCTTGTAACATGCTACAAATACTTTACAAATTAGTCTTGAAGATAGTTATAAGAACTGATTTTGCTAGTTGGGAAGTTATGGTAGAACCCCTCTAATGATCTGATCTAATTTGTTTTCTGTGTTATCTGTCATAGGTGGAAAGCATAACTAAAAAAAATGTTTTACCAACTGCTTTTGCCATTATTTATCGGTGTACTCTGATTGGGCGGATATCAAATGAGAAATATATGCGAAAACAAACCATAGTGCAAAGAGCGTCAATTTTTGACAGGATGGAATACTCATACCTACATATTCCAAAGAATTAATAAGGGCCACTAGAATTATGGACTGAAACATGCTTCCTGAAAATTGGCCTTGCCTAGGACATATAAACAGATTTAAAATAAAACGGTGCGCAACTACTAACTTACGTAACTGCACATCACAATACTCATACCTTCATTTGTTAGAACTTTCATAAATGCTGCACAAATGCAATGGATTTTATTGTTGAATATATTAATAAATAAAATGTTTTAATGTCTATGAAATGGTCTTTCCAGTTGGGAACAATGAAACAACTCACGTGTGGTACTGGGCCTGCAGAAAATTAAATTCCTCCTTGATCCGTTCCAGCGTGTCGGCAACTGTGAACTTTAGAGGTCCGCCCGTCGGCTGCGGGCCCTGTACACACAGACATGTCAATACAGCCTGGACGCACGAACCTTACCACTTTGGGCCCTTTCAAGTGAAACACATGCTGTTTGAAGGGATGCCGATACTATTTTAATGTCCCGCCTCAACTCCGGGTTTGTAGCAAGATAAAAGAAAGTGTGAAGAAAGTGAAGGAATATAGCTGCGGGGAAAACCTTTTAAGCTACAGATAGCTATTTCCAGTACGTCAGTCCGAGTTCTCACCTAAATTGGCAGCACGGAACTTCGAAGTTACATTAAAACGTCAAACCCATACAAATTTTTACTGCTTGTTCTGTGGTTTTACTTCTTCGAGCTGTCAAAATCAATCTTGGACTCGTAAATGTTAGTCCATACAAGTTTACTGCTTTTTCTGCGGTTTTACATCTTGAAGCTGTCAAAATCAAACTCGGACTGATAAATGTTAGTTTGCTTAACGGCCACTGTCCACTTAAGGACCACTTCAATTTCTCCATACATTTGAAAATGTTAAACGATCGGATCGGAAACGGTTAGTCGAATTTAGATGACAAGCGGAACTAGGGGCAAGCAGAATTATTAGATTAAAGGGGTTGAAAGAGAATGGAGGTTTGTATGGAGAAACGACAATAAAGTCCTGTATGCATTCCTAGAATAATATTCCCATTGCAATGAAACTGCATTAAGCCCTTGTCTACACGCCCATAAAAGTTTTTGACCACATTTTACTGGGCTCAGGCGAATGTCCAAATCCACATTGACCCGAGCGGAGATGGGATTTTCACTAGTACTGAATAAGTTTGAATTTGGAATAATGTAGCCTATAAACTGCTTGAGTTGCAATAACATAAAAATATGTGCTTGTAGGCTGGGAAAATACGTAATGTAAAATTTTTTTGCGTTTTGAATTTGTTTACAAACAAATCCACCTTAAGGCCACGCGAAAATTAACCTCCAATCTACGATCTCAATTATTTAAAAACAAGCTGATAACTAAACGTGGTTATAACGAAGTCGTAATGAGATCTTACTTGGAAAGGAGGTTGTGCTCAACGAAGGAAAAGAAAGGAACACAAACCCTTACCGCCTGCGCCGGGTGGCGCGCCGGCGCTGGGTACATCCTGCCCGCACCGCCGCACCGCCTCTACCGTACACGGTCAGCTCATCAGCCGCAAGACCCTCCCATTACGACTAGAGCCGGCTTCCAGTCAACTGGCGTCTGTTTCCGACATGCTCTCTTTGCTGGCCTACCAGTAACACCCAGTTCCGACGTCAACACTGCACTGTACGGGGCTTTTGACGGCGTTCTGGTGATCAGTTGCAGAAGCGGCTCTATGCTAATAATTTAGTAGAAATTGGAGCGGAATCCTTCCACGCCGCAAAAATCCGCTTTCTTCATGAAACGCCAATTTACTAATAAATGTTGCCATAAACATCGACGCTGCCCTCAACAGTGTGACCATAATCAAATAACGAATCCTGCCAAACCGAGGTTGCCAAAAGTGCGAAACCCTACGCTCCCAGAGGCCCTACGATGGTAGCATAGCGGCGCGCGGTGGCGGCGGCGCGGCGGTTGCCGGGTGAACAGGGATGCGAGTTATTAAATTTGACGTTTAGATGCTACAACTACAAGTTGATTCGGTAAAATTACATGAAACATCATGAAACTATTTAAAATAACACTGGAACACTCTGGCTCACAGAGCAGCATTTAATCGCAAAGACAGCTGTAACGGACCAATTTACTAATTCTATTACTAATCTTTGAACCTGACAAGAATAATGCTTAGATTCATAACGTTAAAAGTGAACTTGGCTGAGCCAAAGAATGCCTTCCGACTGTCAGTTTTGACATAAATGTATGGAACTAATGTCAAATTTGACAGTCGGTGACTATAATTTGGCTCAGCTAAGTACAAGTGAGCTTTTTCAATCTCAGCATTATTTTTGTTTAATATTGATTCGATATCAGTTTATGCATTTGCATTGCATGCATTGCACAAAAACGTGCAAGGTGCTTGCACGTTTTAGCAGTGAAGAAACGCTGTTGACAGTGTACTTGCCTACTTTCAATCTAATTTATATTTTGGTATTGAGCTTTGGGGTAACACTGGAAATGTCACTAGCGTGCTGAAACTGCAGAAACGCGCTATAAGAATTATTACCAAATCTAACAAAAGAGAGCACTGTAAACCTCTGTTCAAAAACTTAGGCTTACTTACTGTCATAGATAGTTACATTCTAAGAACTTCTATATTAGTAAAGAGGAACCCATCAGAGTATAATTAGAATAAAAGAAATAAGTATAGACTGATTGATGTGAAACACTCTTTATCATTCTATGAAAAAGGCATGTATGGTACTAGCATTAAAATATATAACAAAATTCCTACAGACATAAAATGAAATGAAAATATCAATTCATTTAAACGAGAATTAAAGTTTTTCTCAAGAAAAACTTTTACAATTTGCAGGAATTTCTCAGTGCATAATAATGTGATGTTATATATTATATTTATTGGTGTGTGACGATGTGCTGTGTAATTATGTAGACCTCTGTATATTTGCACCACAAATAAATTTCTTATTCTGATTCTGATTTTATTTACCAGTCACTGTGACTTGTAGTATACCATTTGGAAGGACACCACCACAATCCCGAAGGAATTATGCTAGGACCTTCCCTTTTAATGTAACACTGAACTGGACGGAAAACACGGACAATTTTTTATTGTCGCTTCGACCATCGGTCATTCAATGTGACGGTACCAACCTCGGTGGGATCATCCCTACCAAAGGAAGGGACCTACCGTTTTACGTGGAAATCGACCATGGTCAGACTCAACGTTTGAAAATTGTCACCAATCTAGAACCCAACCGCGCTCAGAGTTGCTTCACCCAGCTTATCATGCCGCAAGGCGTCGCATCACTGGGCTTCGCAAGCCTGTCCTTCCTCGTCTCCTTGCAGATCTAGAACCGCTACTCCTACCAATCCATAGATTGGATGAATATAATGGTATTGTATTCACCATTGATTCTCAAGAAGCCTACACCGGATAAAAGAGGGGGCGAACAGTTTCAAAACAATAGATAAACTGTCCTATCTATTTTTACCTATCTATCTGTCTATTTATCAGTATCCACATACGTATAGGTCGCTTTGTAAGTTTCATATTTTTACATAATAAAATTCACGAATTCTTCAAAATGTTTTTGTTATTTTATCGTGATTCAACATTCACTGTCATAATGCGATTTAAATTCGATCACTGGCAACACTGCTACAGTCCGCAGGTAAATAGGTAAAATGGCAGTCTCGCGCCGCAGCTGCGTTGTTAGCCCCGTGTCACACGTTGTCGCATGATTGAGCGCCGAGCGCCGAGCGCCGAGCTATTCTAGTGCACTCGTCACGTACGTTTTCGTTCGTTCTCCACGAGAGGAGAACGAGACAGATCTCTGGACGGGACTGGAAGTGTAATTGGACAAGTTCGTGGCTTGGATGCGTCGTACGATTTGCATTCAGTGGATACCGGGGTTTATATGAGAGTGGGGCGCGGGAGTGAGTTGAACTGGAGTGAAGACTGGAAGAATCTAGAGAAGGTAGCAGCATGGATTACACGGCCGCTGTATACAATGCGGCACGAGACGGCAATCTATTCAGGCTAAAAGTAAGTATTTTTTTTCCCGATCCTGTGGCGGCTTTACATTTTTTGTTTTGCAATCTAATGTAATCCCTTTGGTAATTCATGGTTCTGACCGATGCCTCCCTCTCTGCAACGGATTTCTCGTGCGGAATACGTGATGTGAATATCCACTAATCTAAATTTAAAACACATTTTTTTTATCCCATGCGTAGGAAAGTTGCACCATTTAATCCGGCGTGCATGTGTTGCATGCATTATGTGCTCAAGTCTATAGAATCTCTGAGATTAACCTGCGAAAGAGCGCCCAATGCATTCCAGATAAAACATTCCATAAAAGTCTGCCAAGTGCGAGTCGGACTCGCACACGAAGGGTCTTACAAGATTAAAAAAATTAATTTAATTTTTTTTTTTATTGTACGTATTTGTGGCAAAATAAATCTGTGAAAATTTCAGCTGTCTACCTATTACGGTTCATGAGATAAACCCCTTTGACAGACTAACAGACGGACGGACGGACAGCGGAGCCTCAGTAATAGTGTTCCGTTGGCACCCTCTGGGTATGGAACCCTAAAAATCGTCAATACTTTCTCATCGAGAATTTTCGCTCTTGTTTGGGTATTTTTGCATGTGAACGTTTGCCGTGGTAAATAGAATCCTGGCACATCGCTCTCCCCTCTGCTCAATTTGGACTATAAAAACAATCCATAAATCTACTTCTGCGCAAGTGTCTTGTGTTGCCATCTCACAATAAAAATCTTGAAAATTAAGGAAGAAGCACCTGGCTAGCTTCCTTGGGAGCTGGCTTTTGTAGCGCAGCAAATAAAATGCCCTCAGCTTGCAGAGGTTGAATAGGAACCCACTATCCCGCATACGAGGCAGACATTTTGAATGTATTGTTACGTGTGTGGGGTTTTAGATAGATGCGAAAGCACCAAAAGTTAACAATTTATATTTTAACGCAATTCCTTCGCAGATGGGCGCGCTCATAACAGTTTGTACATATGTATGTTGAAACTCTCTGCATAGAGATTCATTCTATTGGTCCATAAGAATATGTATGAATCTGTTCCAAACCTGGATAATAGTCAAAATATTTGAATGTTCTCAGAATATTAATTTGCTTGAAAAGTAGGTAATTGTATGTCATCTGTGTTGTTGACCTGTCACTATCAGGTTGTTTATGTACTCTTCAATACGTTTACGAAGCACATCACTTCCACTTCAGATAATGGTCCCCACTGGATTGGCTATAAAGTAAAGGTAATTTTCCAGAATAGGTACCTTGACTAGGTACTAACAGATACCTACGTATACAAACACGAACTATTAAGGTAGCGACGGTCATTAAGGCGGAGTCGTAGGCGGAGTACATGACAAATGCATTCAGTTGTTTCTGGCTGCATTTCGGAGTTTATTGGTGCGTGATTCCTTCGACTCATACCTGCGGCAGTGGTTACGCCTCGCATGCTATTCCCACAAAATAAGCCTTGTTTTGAAAAGTATGGACTAAAACACATTGAAAAATTGATGAAATTCAATCCACGATGGAGGAAGGAACCAAAATTTTTACGTGAAATCCATTTGTCGCCTCGTACGACATGCATGCGATGAAATGCAATGGGATCACTTTTATTATTTTAAAGTTTTGGTACCAGCACATTCAACATTGGTTTTTGGAGTAAAAAGTCTTTAAAAAATCATAATTAATGATCTTGCACCATGACAATGCTCCGTCTCACAAAGCGCGCATCGTTACCGATTATTTGACCAAACATACTGTAAATACAATCCAACAGGCACCGTATTCTCCGGATATGGCACCATGTGACTTTTTCCTGTTCTCAAAACTTAAATGATCCCTTCGTGGAAAGAGATTTTCGAGCATCGATGAAATAAAAGAAAATGGACGAAGGCATTGAAAGCCATTCCTTCACCGGACTATCAAAAGTGTATGGAAGAATAGGTTAAGCGTTGGCGTATGTGCATCGCATCCAGACGGTTGTTATTTTGAAGGTGATAAAATAAATGTATCCGCAAATTAACACAATTTTTTTTTATTTATTAATTCCCGGAACTTTTTGATCATAGTATTATATTACTTCGACATTTTTGATCGGATAAAATCCATCCATAAATCGGACTTTCAAAGAAGCACCACGTGACAACATGAATAATTTATTTGTCATGTAAATGCAGTGAGTCAAGTTGCTCGATACGGGGCTAACATACCCTGTTTTGGCAAATAGTCAATATTTTTTCCCCGCGGATTGGCCAATTCTTCCAAATTCCCTGACGGTTGCATTCCCCACAAGACCTCAAATTGCCCGCAATTCGGGGAATCGAGGAGCGATCGGCAACGCTGGCAGCACATAGCATACCTACATATGCTTAACATAAAACAATCTAATATCAGGCAACAAATAGCTCCGTGTGTGTGTGTATGTCATCTTTGTGTCGGTTCACCACAGTCAACACATTCGGCATCTCTTTTTATTAGGGTTCCGTACCCAAAGGGTAAAAACGGAACCCTATTACTAAGCCTCCGCTGTCCGTCCGTCCGTCCGTCTGTCACAGGGCTGTATCTAGTGAACCGTAATAGGTAGGAAGCTGAAATTTTTATGGAGTGTGTATTTAATTTGCAGCTATACCAACAAATAAGTAAAATAAAAAATAATAATAATTAAAGGGGGACCCATACAAAAAATGTGTTAATAATATTATTTTTGTTAAATTTTTTACGATGGTACGGAACCCTTCGTGTGCGAATCCTACTCCCACTTGGCCGGTTTTTATTGCTTGATATTAGAATGCATTCCACAATCTCCTTTAACTTATTGTTCTGTATGTCGCTGCAACAGATCCGTATACTCATTCGGCTAAAATTAAACGTAGTGTGTTTGGTCCGATTAGTCATGCCGTTTTCCTTGTTTTTGTTGGTCTCCGGACTTTTGCGAAGACTTCCCTCTTTGTTACAACAGCAACACTGTGATTCAGTGGTGTTCAGTCTTTTTTGCCGTTGGCGAGCTTGAAGCGCAGTTTAGAGAAAGGAACCCCGTCACGGTGACTTATGTCTTCCTGGTACACTCACCTTACTTTTTTTGTATTTTAATTCTTTCATTTACTTGTGTTTGCTGAACTGTTATCTTTTTTTTAAGTTATTTGTCAAATTCTGTTATGGAAACTACTTTTTTCCTTTCACAGTGTATTTTTTTTAATAATTTTCATGGTTTTCTGATAATTTTACAAACTTTATTTCATATACAGGCCGTCCCAAAAAATATTTTGTTTTTTGGACTGTAATCAGTAGAATACAGGCTTCCGTAACAAAAAAGAATAATATTATAATAGGAATTTTGTACTGTGATAATCGAAAAACTGATCTAGGAATGTTGATTTTCACAAAATGTATAAAAGTGCCAATATCTCGAAAACTAGCAATTTTTTATTGTGATATTCTTAAATTGTTAGATTCGATTGGTTGAATTTTGGGACACCTGTATATATACTTTTTTCAGGACCATCATTTATCAATACATGGTCTATCAATTATCGGGTGCAGGATTTTCTGCAATGAAACAAATACTTAACGCGTAGTTCATTCAAATAGTTTCCTGTAACATAGCTTGTGACCACATTAGTAAACAGCAAGTGACGTCTGTCGCAATAGTCCAACTACTCAATGAGGCACCATGCCATCAATAGGAAGTGAACAATGTGTAACATTGCTTTGAGATTTCATTCGCCAAGAGTACTAACCAAAGAAACGACACATCAGCTCCTTTCAATATGACCAAGAGCTGGATTGAAAGTATTTTCGTTATTTAAAAATCAAATTCAAACAGAGTCACCGAATAAGTTAATAAGTAGCCCAGTGGCGCGACGCCTTGTTATTCGATAAGCTGGGTGAAGTAACTCTGAGCGCGGTAGGTCTCTAGAAGGGTGGGATTTCAACCGTGGTTCGGATTCCATGTAAAACTAGTAACTTTTCCTCTACTAGGTGGTATGGTTAATGGTTAGGACCATCACATTGAATGAACAATGACCGAATGAGCAATGAATATTGTCCGTGTTCCAGGTCCCGTCAGAGCACCTAGTTCCTATGTCGTGTGTTAGGCTAATATGACGGTCGGTTTGGTATCAGCTATCCTTGTCCAGTTACATGCAACCAGTTACGTGTCCGGCCAGGCATAAGGTGCTGGCCCTGGAGGGGCGCAGAAAAGACCAAGGACCAAGTTTTAGGCCATGCATGGTAGTTAGTAGATGGCCCAGTTATAGAAAACTCGCATATAGGGCTAATTACGCTACTAGTGAAAGCATGTTTTAATCTCAGAAATACTTAAAAAGGTGAATTCTCTGGGTTTTGTGGTAATCGACAAAAGAGACCTTTACCCCTAGCCAGAGATTAGACCTACTAGTTGTCAAATGTTACCATTATTCGTTTTTATGGATGCATGCAGTGCTCCGCAACGTAGTCCGCTTGCGCGCTCTCCCGGCCTATAGCAAATCCACAAATCACTGTTCTCCTGGCATGAAGCCAACCGCACGAGGACAAGGCGCGTGTTGGTACGTCGGTGCCGGGCTGCATTTATCTGTTTTGTCGCTCCTACTTTACGTTATGTGACTGTCTCGTTGTTTCTCTGTTTATTGGCTTAATTTGACGACTGCCGATTGCTTGAATGTCTGTTCTAACTTCTCTTGATTATTTTAAAATGAATGTTATTAAGTTAGAAAAAAAATATTATGAATCACTAATAAAATACTTGGTAAGGTTAGGTACTCAGCGCTCGCAATCGTAGAGCATGTATGAAAACATGTATGGCTGTAGAGCAGAGGAATGGAAGAATGTATGGTCCGATCTTATAGTATTTATTTATTAATATAAATATAAACATGAATTTGTACAGCATTTGTGTGGGTTCTGGAAAGAACGGGATAACTATGTCTTTTGATTGCGCTGTTAGCTTTTATGTCCATTTTTAGCTCCTAGACCAGGCTGCTGCCCGTATTCCAGCAATATTTGCGTTTAATAACACTGGTTGATATAATAATGAAAGTATGGCTCTACTTTGCCTAAACACATTGAAGTAAAGATAAAAACTGTGTATATGGCGCTCTATCATCTCTGTCTACCGCTCCGGGCAAGCGCCAAGGTAGCTTGGGGAAGGATCCCCAAGGTCCCGAATATCTCTATACCAAAAATCATCCAAATTGGTTTAGGGGTTTACGCGTGAAAACGCGACAGACAGAATTGGGTACTTTCACATATTCTTTTTCTTAATAATGTTAGTAGAGATGTCGCAAATTCACGTGCAGATAGTGTGGAGATATCCCAAAGATAAAAGGGATTCAAGAAGGCCATTTGCGCTTTATCCATATTGAATCGGCGCATGCGTTGTCGCATACAGATTGAACGAGACGAAATCGGCCAAAAGTGTACATGTTGCTATTGCATTGTAATAGTAACATGTACACTGACATAATTAGTAAAAGTAATGCGTAGCCTTCGGTCGATCACGAACTATAGTATAGCTCAAAGAGACATGTCAAGATATTTGCACATGTCATGTGATTCACTAATATTTTTCTGAGTAGTTCACTTGGCCCCGATTGCACGAAGAGGCCGAGTTAATCAATGTTCAAACACGTCACTCTTAGTGAACCGCATGGACTTCCTTCCAAATTGTCCATACAAAGTGACGTGTTTAATCTTACGTTGACGTTGATTTTTATTTTTTGTCCTTTCGTGCACTCGGCCCTTAAGGTGGCCCAACCCGGCGGAACTAACTCAATCGCGGGCACGGTACAAAACCGTGCTGGTGCGCTCTTGGACCTTCTCTGTTTCAAAGAAAAAGACAGGTTCCGTGATGAGGAATATTCAACATGTCCACAAAAAAGGCAATGTGCATAGTGCATGATTTGGTAAGATTTACGAAAATTTTATAGCTAAAACGACTTATAGCTAAAAGTAAACCACGACCGCTGTAGTAAAAAATCTAACAAAAACCAAATAGATTATAAATCTTGATTAAATAAGCGATGTCTGATAACTAATCTTTTTAAGATGTTCTTACTTTATCATTGCGTAATCTACCTCCAAAGTTTTTGTATAAAACGCGCGAAAAATCCGAATTTGGGACCTTATAACTTAGAAACCAAACACAATTGTGCAACGCCAACGGTCATCAGACATCTAGTTCGATCAAATAAAGTTATTTTGAGCAAAATTTGGGATCTCTGACAAGTAATATGTGCGTGATCTTCTTTCCCCGTTTGTATGGGGAGTTGAGCGGGATGGGCCACCTTAATAGTTCTTAGTTTACGAACTAAATGACACGGCCTGAGTAGCGAAGCCGACTGGGTGCGAGAGATTGATTTAATAAAACGAACGGACTGATGACCTATCTATATCTATGACCCATACGAACTATCGCCCGTCTCTGTTTATAGTGACTACAAGATACTGCAAGCAATTTTTTTAGGTAACTTTTTGCAAAATCTTGCCTAACGTTGACGGATAGAAGATCCCCCTATCAATTAATACAATTTCTCTTATGATTTCTTCCGTCTCAATCTTATTTACAATTTCTCCGTCAATCAATTAGCGTTTATTTCATTCAGTCTGTATCTGAATATCTGGAAAACAGTGTGTGTGAGTATAGTCAAAAGAAATTCGATTTCGAACTACCGACAGGCTGCATTGCGATTCAGTCAACCATATCCGAACTATAAAAGTTTGCGATGTCAAAAGACACGTCCGCTCGTTCTAGTGACATGTTTGACGCGAGACTAGTACTGAGTTTGCGATGTCAAAAGACATGTCCGCTCGTTTCAAGTGACATGTTCGACGCGAGACTAGCACTGCGATCTAGATCGCGTGTATCCTCTCCGATCGCTTTCACATCGGCGATTTGGCATTCGGGCGTGCGCTCGGCGGTTGCCCAACCGCGTCGCGTCGCTCTTTGGCAGGCGAATGGATAATTGCGGAGGTGTCGTTGCGAGATGAGCGCGCCGCCGCTGCCGTTGCGACGTTTCGAGTGCGTGCCGCGGTTCCGTGTTGCTAAACGCGCGGCGTCTAACGGTGCCGGCGATGTGGGCCAGCGGGCCGCGGCTCTGGGCGCAATCGCTTTGTGGTGTTCCTAGATCGTCGCACTTTCTCGCGGGGCACCGAGTGGTACTTCGCCCCGTCCCGTTCATGCACCCACTTTCTTTCTGTCTCCTAGTTGGGTGGGCACGTTTCGTCGCGATTTGTTCCTTTTTCGGAATTCATGTAAAACTGTTGGATCCCTTCCCCTTCTATGCGGCAGAGTTACGCCACAGAAATCTTTAGTATATTCCGATTTCTGTGAGTTACGCGCACTGGTACAGAATAAGTAATAGTGCTTCGCCTGGGTTGGAACCATCGCATTGGATGAAAAAAAGTCGAAGCTGCAATGAAATAATCCTAGTTTACCATCCAGTTGCAACCGCGCTTACAATGTGCAACCAAACGTCAATGGAGTGGTAATCTGTTGGGTGTTCATTTATTACCTGCCTTAACTTCAGGTGATCAGGTTTTTTGAAGTCTCAAATTTTTTTACCATCCCCATAGATGGTAAAAAAAATTGCCACGTGTTTCAAATATTTCGGAACATTAATATGTATTTGTTTACATTTGGGAAAAAACTCCTCCTGAAATTATTGTATCGCTGTTGAGAAGTCCGCTATTACAAGCTTTTAACCTATAAATAGTATCCTTTGTAAATAACAGAATCTGTTTACCCAAATAAAAGGAACACAAAAAAACATTGCCAAGAAAAACCAGGACCGTTCGTGCGTGAGGAGTCTTCTAACGTCATATCCTGCTGCTAGAACCATCTAACTAAAGTATCAGTTAAATTAGGCTAGGTTCTCTTTATTTCTCAACAAATGAACCAAATATTAAAATCCACAAGATCTAATATATCTAACTGAACTGAATCCTCGTTTGAAACGGCTATAAATGCACAAAACATTGAAAACATATACATGGACAGAAGTATCTCGAATTATTTTGGTAACGCACATCATAGCAGCGTACCGGACTCTTACTTATTCTGTGGTACCGGCATAAATGTCACGAAACGTGTGAGTGTACTTTCGAAACACTTCACTTATAATAATAATAATAGCAGCAAATTAATTTCACAGCTTGACCAGGTTAGTGTTGATTCAAATAATCGCAATTATCTATCAACCATTAAATGAATCCGACCTCAAAATGCAGATACCATTATTTGGCCCGAGTATTTATTTACTTTTAACAGAGCTGGGGAAGACGTAACGAACCGTACAAAAAATGGCGCTTGCATTATTGATTTCAACATGAAGTCCAAATCTCAGACGTAATTTTCCGTAACAGTTTCGTGACTAACAGCCACCATTGCCAAACACGGTATCATTAACTACCTACTTGTGGATAAAAAGTGGCATATTTCGTCGGCCTGATGGTATATTATGCATTTGACAATTAGGCTGAGATAAATAGTCGTAACAGAAACTAAGACTAACGAAAAGTAGTACTTTGTGACGTCAATTTACATTACTATGAAATTTCGTCCATACAAAATGTGTCAATGTGACGTCACAAAGTACTACTTTGCGTTAGCATTAGTTTCGGTTACGACTATTTATATCAGCCTTAGCCCCGGTTGCACGAAGAGACGGCCGAGTTAATCAATGTTCAAACACGCCACTTTTAGTGATCGGCATAGAGTTCCTTCCATACTGTCCACACAAAGTGACGTGTTTGATCCGACGTTGACGTTGATTTTGATTTTTTGTCCTTTCGTGCACTCGGCCCTTAGTCCTCTGGTCTCGCGCGAGTTCGATACGCGCCGGTAGCTCCAAGAGATGCACTGCATAGGGCTTGCGCAATGGCTTGCGCGCAGACAACGACACCACATACGTTTCGGTTCGGTAGCCCAGACATTGACGGCGCTATCCGCCAGGAAGTGGGAGTGACGAATGGCTAAGGTGAGCGACTAGCAAATTGTAGTGTCACGATGTATCGCTCTCGACACCGAGAAGACAAACGCGCGGAAACCTGAAGCCTTGTAGGGCCCACCCAGCGTTCGACCTTTGCTGCCTGTTGATTCACGGCGGCAACTATTCTCGGCTGGCCGTCGGGATCCTTTGTTGCTTGGTGTGTCCAGCGTCGTTGCTGTGTACAGATTCACGATTATTCTTCGTAGTTAGGGAGCTCGCATGTGGCAGATGTTTATATAGTGAAAGAGTTTACAGAACACGTCTGCCAGCACCTTGTTGGACTCCGTTGCATGTGAAGTCTACATTTTATACTCTGACATATTGGAAAAAACGGATGAGAGAATTAAGGTTGGAGTTTTCTTATTCATTTGTTTGGCGTATGCTCAACGACATATTACATACAAGGATGCGTATCACAGCTTTATCACAGGCTTTTACTTCCAAATTCTTTGATGCGTATACTCTACGAAGCTGCGGCTTCGATTCGACCGATGAGAGAAAGTGTATCTTTCACTATCGGATGCTCTCGGCAAGCGATGGGTCATTTAGCCTGAGATAAATAGTCGTAACAAAAACTAAGACTAACGGAAAGTAGTACTTTGTGACGTCCATTTGCATTACTTTGAGATTTCGTCCATACAAAATGTGTCAAAGTGACGTCACAAAGTACTACTTTTCGTTAGTCTTAGTATCCTGTTACGACTATTTATCTCAGCCTTAGAGTCCACCTCATTCCGTGAACCTAGTTCCTCTTTTTAGTAGCTTTTACTACTCCTATTAAGGCGGAAAGAAGACGCGTTTTGAGTCTTGTAAGACTAATAATTTAGGAGACTAATTAAATCTGTAATATCAAAAAATCATAGGTGCTTTCAAACTGTAGATCTAGCTTTATTAATTTTTTGGTAACTACTGTAACATCATTTACTTTAAAATTGACTTGGGAACCGCTATCGTATCGATATGAAACTTATCGTAGCTTTTTTACCCTCTTATTTCATGTTTCTCCAGCGCGGTAAGTAATAAAAACCGGTATTTTCCATGCATACAACATCTTTTGCCACGCGATCCTACTCTTACTTTCTATAACAATTTCCTGAGTCTCGTTACAGTTTATAGCCTTATAGGTACCTACTACCATTTTCCTATTCCCGCTCCTCTACAACAACATATCCATTTCGGCTTTAAACTATCCATTCCGTTTATAATAGTTATTCTAAACCGGTTATAATAATCATTCTAGATCTTTCTTGAGGCGGTGGTCGCACCGTTTTTTCTCATTCCTTTTTTGCTTATTAGAAAAGTTCTCGACGTTTTCATCGAAATTCCGGAATTGAATTTCCGAATTTTAGCGGTTCACAAAGTGATACTGAACCTTCATTCCGGAGGTACCTAATTGCGGACTTGTGGAATATGAACGGGAATGCATTCATTTGTGCAGCCGGAATGGTAATATGAGGCGGTCGCAGTTCTGCATCTGCCATGTTCATTAAGTACGAGTAGGTATAATTGCGGCAGCTGATCGAATGCCCACTTCTACGTTCATTATAGCACCGGAGCTGACGATCACGTATGTAATGTCATTTTGACATGTTTAATAATAGATTTCAATCAGTCGATAAAAGTCGGGTCTCGTTGCGTTTTGGATGTTGCAGCGAAAGTAGAACGGGGTGGGGATTAAGACCACGACATCTGGCATGGCAAGCAAGTCCCCGCTTCCTTAAGCTGTGAGACGCTTATAACTATTGTAAGAAAAGGCAGCGACACCCTCACTAATTGTATTTGAAATCGATTCAGTTAGTCAATACATTAATTGAAATCGATTTGTATTCAACCTGAAATACTCGATGGATATAAAACATGAGCAAATGACTCATAAATAATGTTCGCCAGCTCCCTAACCATAGTGTCGCCTGGTTCTGCTCGGATCAACAGTCTATTTTGATTTAAAGCTACTATGACACAGTTTTCTGATATTAGTTGTTTGAGGTTCCGTAAATACGACCTGGAACCCTGATGGTGTCCACTTGCCCGTTCACTCGGCGAGTTCGTTAACCACTGGACTCGGCGAGTGTGTCAGCGTGTGAGAGAGCGAGGGTTTGTTGTCTACAGGGTCAACGTGGGGGCATTCATATGGTAGAATTGGGTAGACATTGGCCGGCGACGTCCCCATAGACTCGACCGACGCCCGGTTCCACCACCTCCAGCTACAAAAATCCCAAAGTTATCTTTCAGTTACATCATACAAATATTGCATGTAGCCGAAAGTTAACTATCGGATTTCAGGTAACTGGAGGTGGTGAAAACAGGGGTGAGTAGTCCATTTTGAACCCCACGAATCTCTATCCGGTCAACGGTCAAATCAGAGTGTAAGCCAGAGCAATAGCAAAAATGTGTCTATCAGAGCGGGCGGCGCGGCGGCGGCGCGGCGCCACTGTCGATTTCATAAACACTGTATAATTCAACATTACGTAGTTATTGCCAATGACCTCAATAAATGTCCAGAAAAAATGTATCGGCGTATCATGAAAAGCTGATTGTAATTTTTCATTGTACGGAGCGCATCACAGTAAACGCCACACTCGGCATTGGAATTTGCAGGGAGAATGTATGTGTGGGTCATATTCCAATGTGTGGCCGTTACGGTGATGCCGTTTTACATGGATGTCGCTGTCAGTAAATAATTCTTAATTAAAAGTATCACTTTTAGGTATATATATTTATCTCTTCGGCTATCATGGAGCGGAAAAAAATTGTCACGACAATGGTTCTTGATTGCCTTATTTTTTATTGTAGGTATGTTAGAAAGATTGTATGTATGTCAGAAGCGCGTCCAATTCTGTGATTAGACAGGTGGACAATAGCGACACCTCTGCAGCTCCCGTGGAAGCTCGAAAGCCCATGGGCGCTTCGGGCACCTCATATTTGAGTAACTGGCGTGCGCGATATGCCGCGTATAAACAAGGAAATCCCAATCGCCTTACCTATCTTTCATGCAAGTTGGATAGAGATACGTAGGCAGCCACCAGTTCCGGCTAAATTATCAAGGCAATTATTGTGATAACTGGTATTATATCAACGATAGAAAAAAACCGTGCTTGATCGATTAGCGCCTTGTTTTCTTGCTTATAAACAAATGCCAGTCGGTTTGTGTGTATCATTAGGAAACGTGTTTTAATGAATAGTTAATCGGTTTGTCAACAAATGTAGTAACTTGCGGTTAACCGAAATCTAGTCTACATTCATAGAATACATGTTTTGCTGCATCCTAGGGTTACTTTGGTAAAATCTGGACTCTGTGTGTAGTTGAAGTAATAATGTATGTAACCGTATTTGTACTACGGCTTGAAAAAAAAAGTCTTGCCCATGTATTTTTGTTGATACTTAGGCACACAATGCATGGGGAGGACCATTACATTACGACTTACAACGAAAAATGTTCCATTTGGACATATGTTTTATTCAAAACATCGAAAAAAATAAATGTATACCTACAAAATGCTATGAAATGGTTGTTACCCGACTAGGGCGAAGCAAAATAAGGGTTATTTTTTTGACCGGTATATATGTACGTGGGTATGTATGTATGTTCATCTGTTCCCTCAGAACTCTAAACTACTTATCATAACTTGATGCACGATGAAACGGCTGAGTTAATCAATGTTCAAACACGTCACTTTTAGTGAACCGCATAGAGTTCCTTCCATACTGTCCACACAAAGTGACGTGTTTGATCATACATTGACGTTGATTTTGATTTTTTGTGCTTTCGTGCACTCGGCCCTAAGTATCGTTGGAAGCGCCGTGATCGGCCGCTGCCTGTGTGACGTCACACTAAATTGATTTTTTTTTCGAACCTCCTTGTAGCCCAACGGAAGCTGCAAGAGGCTGGGGAGGTGAAATGCTTTACGCATACCTGATTCCGGAATCAGGTTAAGTGGGACTGGTTAGCGAGTCTAATTTAACCCTAGGCCAGACCTACCTACTGAAACACCCCCCTAATGTCCTTTAGCCTGTCGGCGTTATAAAGGATAGCCGGTCGTTTGGCGGGTGCAGAAGGCACACGAGCCTGAAAAAGTGTGTGTGTGATGCAACTAAGGGGCGTTGCGTGAAAAGAGAAGCGAACGCTTTGTCGCTGGACAAAATAGCGACTCCAAACAGTGTGCCGATCAGGCGTGAACGCGCGTGTACCCCGCGAAAATCATCTACATTCACGTTCGCGCCTGTTCGCAGCGCAAATATGAAATGCGCCATAACAAGGAACTATCGATCCACGAGACCAACCGGCCTTCGTCCTCTTCTCCTAGCACAATTTGGGGAAGTCTCCTCGGGGCCGAGGCGCGGGCGCGGCGAAGGTCGCTGCCTGACATCTTCCGCGAAGCCGAGCGCGGATCGCGCGGCCCTCGGCCGTGTTCGCATTGACGCCGGCGAGATGAACTCATCGACCTCCGTCGGCGAGGTATCCGGTTCCGTGACGTGCGAGCATCCCGGGCGGGTGGTTCGCTCTTGGCTTCTCGGTCAAGTTTAGAGACCCTAGTCGGACTTCTCACCTAATTGGCATTTACGGAACTTCGAAGTTGCGTAAAAACGTCAAACACATACAAGTTTTTATTACTACTTATTCTGTGGTTTTACTTCTTCAACCTGTCAAAATCAAACTCGGGATACCTACCAATTTGTTAGGAAACGCGGAGTCGGCGTAAACGGCAACGACAACGCATTTACGGCGCCGATGAGTAAGTGGTCGCATCAAACTCAGACTTGCAAATGTTAGTTCTCTTAAGAGCATCCTCATACCTAAACTTTTTGGACCAATTTTTGCGATTAAAACGAGTTAGCCAGACGTCTCGCTTAGTTTAGAGGAGCTCGAAATAATTCTTTCTAAATGTGACCAACCCGCATAACGCGTGAAACCGTTTTTTTTATTGCTTCGTTAAAGAAATTGGAAAAAGTTAAACATGTTCTTCGCTGAATGGCTAGATAATGTTAAGATCTTTGAAATGGTATTAAAATTAATATTAGTTAATATCAATATAAGCCGCAAACTTGAAAAATAATATATTTGAGACTTGACTTCAAAAATTTTTTTCATGCCAAAATATCAATTTATAAAAAAAAAATCTTTCTGTTTTGGTAGAACGTTAGCTGGAATTATACATACAGGTTCTCATTCCATAAAGATCAGGAACTTAACGCAATCAAACCATTCGATTTGGCTAGCATTACCATCTTAACGCGCACTGCGGACAGGTGACAAGTCGGACTAGGCGCTCAGATAAGCAAGGAAGGAGATGTCATCGATCGCGTCTCTATGAGGCCTGCTGTCTGCGAACTGAAACGTTTATGCCGCACGCAAACATTTTTGCAGACGTATTGGGGGCGAACCCATTTCGGGAACATATTTACTTGCGTTTCGTGGGGATGTTTGGACTGTGTGGCATATATGCACAATTAGTCGATACGGCGCGCGCGGCGTCGCTTATAATTTTATTGTTTGTTCAAAAGGTTACGAGGATCTGAACTGTTTCGCCAAATGAAACTAACCATATAAAACATACATTTTGGTAGCATTGTGTCCTCGTGGCGGTGGGCCTAAGCTTTTTTGGAACATAGAGTCTTACCGGACTTATACTCGAAACCAACCAGGTACATATTTCTTGGCATATTTGCAGAAAAAACCGGCCAAGTGCGAGTCGGTCTCGCACACGAAGGGTTCCGTACCATCGTAACAAAAAATACAAAAAAATCACGTTTGTTGTATGGGAGCCCCCTTTAATTTTAATTATTTTTTAATCATACCTATTTGTTGTTATAACGGCAAAATAAATACACACTCTGTGAACATTTCAGCTGTCTACGTTACTGTGTTACGGTTACTGAGATACAGCCCTGTGACGGACGGACGGACGGACAGCGGAGGCTTAGTAATATGGTTCCGTTTTCACCCTTTGGGTACGGAACCCTAAAAAGGAAGATTGTAGAAGAATAATTTGGTTGTACCTACGACTTGAAAAACATTTCATCCACACCATACCTTTAGAGTACGACAAAAAAAATATGAGGAGGATTTTTTTCAAGCGGAGTAACAAATATGGCACCTACTGTCATGATTTGCCGCTAATGGTATAAAACTTTTAAAGCTACCTGAAATTCTAGAAATAATTTGGCGACAACATGTTTGGCTATATTTACCAATTATCGTTAAGTAGTGTATTAATCAGTGTATTTTCCTCTATCTGTATGTTTGAGTGGTGTTCTTATTGATGAACATAATAAAAAAAAGTCCATTAAGTATTCATGTGTTTTATATGAAACTGGGTATAGGCTCATAATTTTACCTCATATGTGTACATTACGAAAATAAATTACATCCGACGTATGTACGTATTGACGCAAACGGAAGATTATGTAGACTAGCCCGGCGCTGTTCCTTTAATAAATCTGTTATTACCTACCGGCTTATTTCGTTGTCCGCGCACTTCCTGAGAGTGCGAGGTGAGTCGAGAACTTTTCGCGCAGGTCACGTCAAAATCAAGTGAAAACGGCGCGAGAAGACGCAACAGCGCACTTCGGTGTGAGAGCATTCAAGTGAGGCGATTCTAAATGTAAATATGATAGAATTCATAAACCTGGAAGTAGTATTTAGACAATAAATAAAAACACCAAACCGTTGCTTGATACATTTTACGAAACAGGTCTTCTGGGGGTCCATTCAGAGTAAGAGTGAGTTCGAATTCGCCACTAAATATCAACTCACTTTTTTAAATAGTTAATGTTTCCACACTTCTAGAACATCATTACAGTTAGGTAAAAATCTGGTTTGTCCCGTAAATCCGTTGGAAGTATATAACGGTTCCGTTATTTAAATAATAATATATTTCCCAGCTATTTTTAGGTTAACTCACTCCCGAACTCGAACTCGCTCTAGCTCTGAATGGACCCCCTGTGCGGTTGTGCAAACAGATGACAACACGCCCATGCGGTCAATGAGATGTTCCGGCATTTTCCCCATCGTTTTTTCAGACGGACAGCGGAGGCTTAGTAATAGGGTTCCGTTTTCACCCTTTGGATACGGAACCCTAAAAACGTAACGAGAATACTCACACGTAGTTGTGCGAGTTCAGCCGGTAGCAAGTATGCATTATATTCTTTGCCGGTAGGCAGAATTAGCCCTGAGCCTTGATATGATTAATGGTCAACGATGAAGGAACCGAATCGGACGGCTTATGAGGCGAGGTAGGTATAGGCTCGGTTATTGTATATCAAACTATACGTCAAACTCATGCCAGCATAAACATTAATATCTGGTTTGGCGTTTTTGTGGGCCATGGTCATGTGTAGGCCCACGACATACGTCATATGCGTTAACATATTCTGTACAGTCGTTTACTTATCATGTCGTTGTTTTTTTTTTAAGGAAATCGCGAAGACAGTCTTGTGGCGAGTTTCCCGCTTTACTATTTAAACAGTGCAATATTGGGCACATAATATACAAAAACCGGCCAAGTGCGAATGGGACTCGCACACGAAGGTTTCCGTACCATCGTAAAAGATTTAATACAAAAAAATCACGGTTTTTTGTATGGGGCCTCCATTGATTTTAATATTTTTTTAATTTTATCTATTGGTTGTTATAGCGGAAAAATAAATGCACACTCTGTGAAAATTTCTGTCCATCTGTTACGGTTACTGAGATACAGCCCTGTGACAGACGGACGGTCGGACAACGGAGGCTTAGTAATAGGGTTCCGTTAGCACCCTTTCGGTACGGAGCACCAAAAACCTAGCAATCCGTATTTTACTCAGGACTTTATGGACGACTCCTAAAGCATTTGACGCGCTTAAACTACGCGAGACCGGTTTTCTTTTACCTGGATAGCCCTTTTGACACTCGTCGTGAGCTCAATCAAGATTAATCCGCTAGATTGGTACAGAAAACCCCCAGGCCATTGTACGCACTCTTGAATCTCACTTCCGCCGGTGAGTCACTGCCGGTCGCTCTCATCCGCTGTATTGAAAAAAGTAGCCATATTTTTTACTACATTGATTTTGACAGTTTCTCACGCGAGAACTTCTCGTGTTCGCTTCCTGAGTAGACCCCCAACTTGAAACTTCCATTCCGATGACTTTATATTCATATTTTGTATACGACTATCATTGTATACTTAAACCGTTTCATTCTGAGTGGGCGAACTAAACCGGTTTTTTTATGGTTCGTCCGGTGCTAATCCCGTTCTAAGTTTTGACAGGTTCACTCTGTATACTACTGGAAGAGTTGCAACTAAAAGTGCAATTGTGATTGACAAACTCGTGTAGATTTGAAGAGGATATCAAATAATAGCATGTCAAACTGGGGGCCCATTCAAGCAATAGTGAGTTCGAGTTCGGGAGTGAGTTAACCTAAAAATAGCAGGAAAGAATATATTTTTTATAATAACGGAAATGTTATTTTACCATCAAACGTATTCATGAGACACGCCAGATTTTTAACAAACAATAATAACGTTCAAGAAGTGCGGAAAAATAAAGTATGTATAGTGAGTTAATATGTTTCGCCGAAAAGAATGTTAGCCATTTAGACCAGAAGCCTTATTCTGCTAATTGATAACTGCGCGCGTTATGTTTGTGTTTTCTCAAAACCGCATGTTTCGCGCGAGATAGTATTCTACTAGCGCAGTTTGCAAAACGCATGCGTTGTGTTTGTGTTTTGTTCGAAAACTCATAACGCGCGCTCCATATTCTCGTGGGCCGTGTGTTTTGCAGAAAACTTGCGGTTTTGAGAATTGTATATGTCAAATTCGGAGCATCGCATCGCCGAACTTCGAATTTCACTTTTCTACATTACGTTGGCATATCGCTGTCTCTTTCTTTTCGTATGTCATATTTGAGTGAGAAAATAACTGTCAAAATCGTGACAGGTTATTTTACCCTGTAGGTGGCGCGCAAGACAAACCACACCATAGACAATAACAAAACGCGTGTGTGAATTAGCTGAATACCGATTTTTGGAAACCGCACTCGAAACTTAGCGTGTTATGTTTGACGGAAACATAACTAATACGGAATGGTTTGAAATTGGACAAATAGCAGAATCGGGCCTCAGTCTTCCGCCACCGCGCAACAAAATCAGTTTATTATCTTGTATTTTTCTTACTTCATACTTGCCTATGTAACGCTTTATTTTAAAAAACGATTAAACGATTTTCGACTAAAAAATCTATATTATCGAAACAGCTCACAAAAATTCACGAGAATCGGTTGAGAAATGCGACCTGTAGAGGAGAACAGCCGGACAGAAATAAAGCATTTCTGCCCAAGCTGAAACGGAGACGAACACTCGAGCTTCGCTCTTAGCTCGGTCAGATGGGATAACCTTTGTGAGGTAATTATGAGGCCAAAAAGTGGCTTAATATTATTGGAAACTTTTTTAGATAAATACATTTCCATTTGTGAGATTAAATACACAGCTGCTTAATTAATGTACTCGGCAATACATTTTTATTGCATTTATTGCAACTTTATTTCATAGTTTGTAACTTACTATATTTGACATAGTGACATAGACATAGTGAGGAGCGACGAACGAAATGTCATTCACTTTGACGCACACACCCTCTTAAAACATACAGAATGATTGTGGTATGTTTAGTCCATATACGAATCCAGAGTGGTCAATCCGAGTTCTCAACTAAATTGGCGTATTGGAACTTCGATGTTGCGTAAAAAAGTCAAACTCCATGTAACTTTTTACTGGATATTTTGTGATTTTACTTCAAGCTGTCAAATCAAATTCGGACTCGCAAATGTTAGTTCGCTTAAGGTGGCCCAACCCGGCGGGACTAACTCATTCGCGGGCACGGTTCAAAACCGTGCTGTCGCACTCTGGGACCTTCTGTTTCAAAGAAAAAGACAGGCTCCGTGATGAGGAAGATTCTAAATGTCCACAAAAAAACAGTGTGCATAGTGTATGAATTTGATTTACGAAAATTTTAATTACAAAACGACTTATAGCTTAAAGTAAACCACGACCGCTTTAGTCCAAAATCTAACAAATTATGAATCTTGATTAAATAAGCTATGTCTGATGACTAATCTTTTTTAGATGTTCTTACTTTATCATAGCGTAATAAAAAAGGTGATAGTATGTGTTTGTACCTACTCCACACGTAAATATACCTTCAAGCCGCTTCCCCGAAGGGTTGGAAAAAATATATACAAATAATATATAAATAATATACATTCACACATATATTACTCACCTGAATGCTACCTACACACAAATCATGCATACACATAGAAATAACATATATTATTAGTATTATTAATATTGAGGATGTGTAGGCATGTAACCGAACGTGTCATTTTAGGTTATCTCCTGCAATACAAACATAGTTTAGTTTAGGAGATAACATATATCATGTAAACTTTGTACTTTTATGAATAAATAAATAAATAAATAAAAATCAACCTCCAAAGTTATTTTATGAAACGCGCGAAAAATTCGAACTTTCGGACCTTATAACTTAGAAACCAAACAGAATTTTACAATGCCAATGGTCATCAGACATCTAGTTCGATCAAATAAAGCTATTTTGAGCAAAACTTTGGATCTCTGACAAGAAATATGGGCGTGATCTTCTTTCCCCTTTTGTATGGGGAGATGAGCGGGCTGGGCCACCTTGACGTCCACTTCGCACGCTCTTCAATTTCGCACATACATTTGAAAACACCAGTCGATCGGTTCGGCGTGAACACCAATTAAGGTGACAAGTGGGACTAGGGCCTCTGGTTATTTTCCGCCGCCACCCGTCGTTACATATCAATAAAATCAGTTGCAACGCGTGTGCAAACCAGTTTGCGGGCCACCCCGCAAGGCCATTTGATAGTTTTGCTTTGGTTTTTCCCCGCAAATAATTCTCAACGAGCGGTTTGCAAGATTTACCTGGAACTTTTTTTTTACGAAAACTAACCTCTTATTCCTTGTTTGTGACACACATTGATTTGATTCAGGGGAAAACAATAAGCTTTTTGATGTTTCCTTTATCGAGGTTTAGTCGCCAAGCTCGGATTTTTTTCCCTTGAGGTGGACCCGTAACAGCGAGCATGGAAGGACGGCAGTGGTGATGGAAACACATTCGTATTGCGGCAGCGTAGCTACGAGTTAGTGGAAACGCACTGACTGTATATAGTTCGCTTACGAATTCGGGACGCGCAACATGGAACGTTCGTTGCGCTAAATAGCGCCCTGTGAACTTCTTACGTTTTCTTGCGAGTCGTTGGCACACGAGATTTCGAAGCGAACTCACTCGCTGGCGCCACCGCCATTGTCATTGTATGATACACGCCCCCATACGACAGAGTGGGGAGATGAAAAGGTGGGTCAGGTCTTGAGACCCACGGCTGCGCAGCTGCCCTCCTTTGTGTGATTGGAATGATGCATATCTCTTAGAAAATTCGTTAGTGCGATACAGACTTGTCGTGTCTTTAACAGCGTTTCGTTTTTGAGCGGCTAGCGCCATCTATTGGTAGCGCAATGCTGACTAGTTTCTATGCATTGTTGTTGAATTTGCAAACTGACAGTTATTTGTAGAGGACGCTATGGTCGCAAAGAGGGTTTAGATTGCCGCTTCCGTCCTTCCTTCCTCGCAAGTGTCTGATGCTTACGGGCCCACCTTAAGGGGATGTGTCCGTCCACGTAGATGGCGCCAGTCTTTGGTCGCTATTTCTGCTATAACTCCCTAAAAATAGGAAGTTACTAGCCATAACCTTAGATGAAATCTAAGGCCATAATTATATTGGCGAGCACACTACTCAGTTATGTATTTCATCTCATACAACACTTTGTAAAAATCCGGCCAAGTGCCAGTCGGATTCGCATACGAAGGGTTCCGTACCATCGTACAAGATTTAACACAAAAAAATCACGTTTTTTGTATGGGGTCCCCCTTTAATTCTTATTATTTGTTTACTTTAGCTATTTGTTGTTATAGCGGCAAAATAAATACACACTCCGTGAAAATTTCAGCTGCCTACCTGTTACGATTCCGTTTTCACTCTTTGGGTACGGAACCGAAAAAAGGCTATCATTTGTGAGATAATTATGATACAAAGTGCACAAAGCCTGTTTGTAAACGGCAACTTTTTGCACACACCTCAAAATGATCTACGCGATTACAGCTTATTTTTGTAACGATTTAATGAGACTAAATACATAACCGAATTAATGTGCTCGCCACTACAGTTATAGGTTGTAACTTGCTACGTTTGAGGAGATATAGCAGAAATAACTACGAACGTCGGTGGCGACATCTACTTTGACGCACATACACCTTTAAGAAATGGTATGTTTTAATCTTTAGTATAACTACTTTTAACCCCATAGGTTTGCCAAAAGTGCCTAGGTGAAGACGCACGGTCTTCGATCAGGTTACGCGGAAGTTTCCGTGATATGTGTACAGAGTGAGGATAACAGAACTGTACCCATAATAGGACACGCTCCTTGTTAGGATATGTTCATTGAACTAGTAAGGATGGGGAAGTATGCAAACGGCCTTGTCCGACTCGTCCGAGTATGTGTCTCGACTTTTACAGTAGATCGGAAGCACAGTCACATATTTGTATGCGGTTACGTCCCTTTCTATCGTATTGACGTCGGCCTTGGAGTAAAAGAGACTGAGCTAGGTGTTTTTTTTTTATATATTTACATGCTGGTTCCTAAAAAACCGGCCAAGTGCTAGTCGGACTCGCACACGAAGGGTTCCGTACCATCGTACAAGATGTATCACAAAAAATCACGTTTTTTGTATGGAACCCCCCTTTAATTATTATTATTTTTTTATTTCAACTATTTGTTGTTATAACGGCAAAATAAATAAACACTCTGTTTATCTCTCTCTCAATTTCAGGTGCCAACCTGAGTTCATGAGATACAGCCCTGTTACAGACGGACGGACGGACGCACAGCGGAGGCTTAGTAATAGGTTTCCGTTTTCACCCTTCGGGTACGAAACCCTTAAAAATCAAGCGCAATTATTCGGAAAGTCTAACTTTTTGTTAGGAGTTTCCTTGATCACATATAGGGTTACCGCAGGCGTGATCATGCTAGCAAGTCGAGCCGTTTGTTAGGAATTTCCTTGATCACATTGCTAGCAAGTCGAGCCGTTTGAAATTGAAACTGGATTTGAGATTGCAACAAAAAACTAGCACATTCTAGTTAGCAGTATAGGTACGGTTTTGCCATTTTGTGACAGCCTCCGCTGTCCGTCCGTCCGTCCGTCCGTCCGTCCGTCCGTCCGTCCGTCCGTCCGTCCGTCCGTCCGTCCGTCCGTCCGTCCGTCCGTCCGTCCGTCCGTCTGTCCGTCTGTCCGTCTGTCGCAGGGCTGTATCTCAGTAACCGTATCAGATAGACAGCTGAAATTTTCACAGAATGTGTATTTATTTTGCCGCTATAACAACAAATAGGTAAGATTTAGAAATAATTAAAATTAAAGGGGGTCCCCATACAAAAAACGTGATTTTTTTGGATACATTTTTTTACGATGGTACGGAACCCTTCGTGTGCGAGTCCGACTCGCACTTGGCCGGTTTTTTATTTTTGTTACCTCAGAACTTTACATCCGTTACATTTTTGGCCTTCGTAAATACGATCATGTTTCGGAATTTCGTGCTCGTCTTCAGTGGCTGGACATCCGTCATCGCAGGAACTCTCATGACCTTTCTCTCCTCTATATCAATCTGAATGACGCTAATGCCCCCTCATACCTAAGGAATCGGTTTACATATCTCTGCTCACATGGTCTCCCACTTAGATCAACCGACTCCTTGGTTCTTTTTATTCCCTCGTACTCATCTTCTGCCTATTCCGACTCCTTCACGGTACACGCTGCAAGGCAGTGGAATCAGCTACCTCCTCCAGTACGAAATTCGACCTCTATTCATGCGTTCAAAAAAATCTTAAAGCTTTCTTTCCTAATTACGTCTTTACTCCCACCCACAGTTTTCAGTTAATTTTTATTCCTATTAGCAATACATTTGTTTGTTTTTTTTCTCAATATTTGTGATAGTGTTAAGTATCATACATTATTTTCTATTTCTATATTATATATAGTGTTTATATATTTATATTAATGTATATTTATATTTATATGTTTTTTTTTTTATGTGACTGGACATGGATGGCTAATACCACAAGTTCTGTCATGGTATTAGCCCAACACACCACATGGGAACTAGGTGCCATGCCAGGACCTTCCTTATATTGCACGGCTACATTGAACTGGATGGAAAACACGGACAATTTTCATTGCCGCTTCGACCATCGTTCATCCAATGCGATGGTACCAACCCGGGCGGGATAAACCCTACCACCTAGTAAGTAAGGAAGGGGACCTACAGCTTAACGTGGAATCCGAACCACGGCCAGCCTCTCTCAACGGTCGAATGGTCACCCATCCAAGACCAGACCGAACCCAGCGTTGCTTAACTTCGGAGAGCGATCGCCGAAGTGTCGCGCCACTGGGCCACCGAGGCTGACAAAATATATGTAAATAAGTAGTTGGTATATTGTGTATAATATTTGTTGTAGTAAATTCATTTGTCTCTATAACTGCTACTTGCACTACTGCTCACGATACCCAAAGGTAGCCTGGTAGAGAATGCCCCTGGCATTAAGTTGTACCTTTTGCCCGAATTTTGAGTGCAATAAACATATATAAATAAATAAATAAACTTTCGACTGGGTGAACCGATTTTGATGATTCTTTTTTTAATTGAAAGCTGGTGCTTCCCGTGTGGTCCCATTTTAATTTGGTTTAGTCCTGACCATGGCAACCATAATAAAACCATATTAGTCTTAAATTTTCATCACGCCAATCGATTTCGATGATTCTTTTTTTATTGGTAAGTATGTACTTCAAGGGTAGTTTTATGCGAGTTTTGTTAGGTTCTAATAATGGAATCCATGACTAAGTAACGCAACTCTTTAATTATTAGGAGCAAATTAACTGTACTCGGCTAGGTCTACTACCCATATTCAGACAAATTAGTTAGTGAACTTCAGATTCAATGAAAATAAAAAAATAACAAAAAAAATTACAAAAAAACGGACATCAAAAAAGTATTCGAAAACAAATAAATATGCAATAAAAAGTAAAAATAATCAATTATTGTTATTTTTGGAGAAGGTGTCAGCCAAGGTAGCCCAGGTTCTCTCGCCTCTCGCCTCGTTTTTTTTGTTATTTTTTTTGTTTATACCGCAGCCATTCGACGACCGTGGAGATCCTATATTAGGCCACATTTCCCCACAGCCTTACACCGTAGCAATCGAGTCGAAATTCGAGTTCGAAACGACTTATTTCGAAACAGAGCCTGGTAAATAATGTATTCACACGCCCACACACCACGTCCGCTGAACAAAGGGTATCACTGCTCCTACAAATGCCGATCACCCTAAGGTCACTCGCGACAAAGTGGCATTAGATAAACTCACAATGCGGGAGCAATAACATCGATGCATATTAAATAGGGATTATTGTGCCCCGACACTGCGTTTGTTTAATAATTGCTTAGACATTCAGTAACATGATAGCGCCATTGCATCACCAGGTACCTACCGAGTGGTTGACTGGTGCAAGGATAATGTCCTGTTTAACATAATCTCGAGAGATCGCGAGCCATGTATAGGCTGTTGGAATTTGCACTGCTGCGGTATGCCTAGAGTGCATAATACGGGCGCCTGTACGTTTGTTTATTGCGTATGTATTGCCACAACGAACCAGGAAGCTATGCTTTATCATTTGCACTATTTCACTTGAAAACGTTTTTGTTATTTCCGCTAAATTATTAAGATATACCACTTTCAAACCGCACCACGATGGCACAAAATTTTCGCGTCCACGAATTTGTGTCAACAATATAATGTATAACCCGTCTCATTGATGAGTAGTGAATAGCAATGGATGTTTGTAGGTACGTTCACAACTGGACTGTCAGCAAAAAAAGGCGTCGATCGAAGTATATTGTTCGGTCGTGTCGACAGTTTGTTTGTTGTCACATTGACCACATTGTTATCAAACAGACCACATTTTGCAAGCAATGGCAACAGCTATCCCTGCGTTGACCACATCACAGCCACAGAATAAGTAATAGTACCAAGTATTGTTATCGCGGGCACTACTCGACCACCACGTGGGATGGCTTCTTCGCAATAAAAGCCGCAGTTATAACAACCACAATGTGTTTTTAGGGTTCCGTACCCAAAGGGTGAAAACGGAACCCTATTACTAAGCCGCCGCTGTCCTTCCGTCCGTCCGTCCGTCCGTCCGTCTGTCCGTCTGTCACAGGGCTGTATCTCAGTAACCGTAACAGGTAGACAGCTGAAATTTTCACAGAGTGTGTATTTATTTTGCCGCTATAACAACAAATAGGTAAGATTAAAAAATAATTGAAATTAAAGGGGGCTCCCATACAAAACCCCCTTTTTTTTCTACGATGGTACGGAACCCTTCGTGTGCGAGTCCGACTCGCACTTGGCCGGTTTTTCCTCATCGAAATACGTTTCAGTATTTTCACTGCAACACATGTTTATGTGATAATCATAACACACCTAGTTGCACATCGCAAACACACGTTTTTCTTGTAACCGCGATTAAACTTCACGCGTACCACTTCCCGCCGATATTTTTGCGATGCGGTGATGTCTAATAAACTGTGACCTACACTGGCGGCCGTGGGCAGGAAAACGAGTGCGGGAAGACCACCCGCCAGGTGAGACGACGACATCAAGTGCGTCGGCGGAAAGCAGCGGTTCCGTACCGCTGACGGCCGGGAGGACTGGACGAAAATTGGAGAGGCATACGTCCAGCAGTGGATGCAAACACGCTGACTGACAGGACATGATAAGTAAAATTAATGACCCTGCCTCGTAGTTAGATGGAAAGCTCCACCACTTTGCGAAGACATCTCCCACAGTCACGTTTTGCATTGTAAAAAGATATTTCTCCAGTAGTATCATCACTACATAGTATAAAACAAAGTCGCTTTCTCTGTCCCTATATCCCTATGTGTGCTTAAATCTTTAAAACAACGCAACGGATTTTGATGCGGTTTTTTTAATAGATAGAGTGACCGAAGAGGAAACGAAATAGCGGAGAAATACTGTTATTTTTGAGGTTTCTAATGTGATGTCGTGAATAATTACATTTTTTCCGCTTACATTGCAAACGCAGGCTGAACTTGACCAGCCCGAAATCAGTCAAAAACGACATCGACCCGAGCGGAGCCGGGTACCTCAGCTAGTCTCCATATAAAGCTGGCGACCGGGGCCACAGCAGTAGCTCATCTTAGGCAATTTTTGAGATAAATACCTTCCCTCCATCGAGTGTCGGGGTTGTCACGTAAATATTGGCGGAGCACTGCTGGTTCTGTAACTTTTAAAAAGATGATTTCGATGGACCATCCGCGACAGGTGCACGAAATTGGGACTTTGTATAGAGTTGAAGTCCTGGATCCTATATATATTCTGTACTGGTAGGGTGAGCTTTTCCTCTGGCACTTTTTCCGGGTTCCTAGATTGCATAACAAGAAGAATCGAAGTCTAAAAACGCCATCGCTCACCCCGCTCAAATACGTAAGTCAGTCAGCGTGTTTGGATCCCAGTCACTTCAGTCATCTTCGCTTCGCCGATGACCTTGTTCTTCTGTCAAATTCCCAAGTTCAGCTTCAGACCATGCTGGAAGACCTTTATAAAGCATCGATAAAGGTAGGTCTGAAGATGAACCGGGACAAAATCACGGGGTATGACGGGAGGACAAATCGTTATCGACGGAGAAGTGATCAAACAGATTGACGAGTACGTATATCTCGGTCAAATTCTGCGGCATGGTAGACAAGGACTGACTAAGGAGGTTGAGCGACGGATTCAATAAATACGTAAATAAATGGAAAACCACTAAGTAATTGAGTTTTGATGATACATTTTCTTTTTAAAGATAACGTAGTAATTGTACCTGTTGCAATAGCTGAATGTCTCCAGTGAAAACATTTACCGGAGTCTTTAGTGTTTTAAATGTTAGGATCCCGTGAGCTAAACCCAAAACAATTTTGATGTCTTTATATATTTTTTTCCATCTGTCAGGTCAGAGCCCTCCGGCTTGTTGGCCATAATAGCTCTAGAGCTGAATTTTTTCATCATTTAAGTATGCATATTGATATTACCCGAAAACTTCGACAACAAAACAGCGCATTAACGTTTACGTCTCTTGGAAAGAGAAAGAATTGCTAAATCCCTTTCACTCCAAGATCGACGACATTTGACGGAAACATTTCTCGATGTTTTCTCCGTTTCCGGTGTATCGCCGCGGTGCGATGAAGTTAAAAATACAAATAGTTTTTTGACCTAAGCGTGTGGCGTATTTATGGAAAGTGGCCATGAATGATGATTTTAAATGTTCACTTCATTTAAAATTACAAACATCGACATTTCATCGAAAAGAACATTTATTTTTCTAATCCGAGAATAGGCTTTTACGAAGACGAAGAGTAATTTGTTAAAACCACAAAACATGTTTTTCAATTTCTTTTTTTTATCAACTGGCCATCCATGCTAATAATATCTCAATATCTCACCCTCCGGCATGATAATGACACAACATACCGCCTTCCCAAAGGAATAAGGTGCCATGCCACGACCATCCCTTGCTTTAAATGAAAAACAGGGACAACTTTACATTGCAGCTTCGATCATCTTTTCATCCAATGCGATACTACCAACCCGAGCCTAACCCTGCCACCTAGCAGGGGATTCCATGGGTTGCACATGGATTCCAAACCATTATACAGCTCGTAATAGTGACGAAATGCACTTATCTAATTCAGCAAGAGAAAGTGGTGCATGAACGGAGCGGGGATTTGAACCTCTGGCTTGCAAGGCAATACGCCGCGCCCCTGAGCTACGAGGCGTTCAATCGTTATTTTTAGTAAAGTTTGCTAACATTCGACTTTTTGTTACGGAACCCTCGGCCAGTCTGACTCTTGGCCGGCTGCTCATGACGAGTCGTATTCACTACGTATAATATTCACAACGTATAATCTTATTTTTTTCCAAAAAATTAAAACCATGCATAACGTATAATAGTCACAACGTATAATGTTATACGTTGTGCATGAGTTTAAAAATAAAATAAACTCTTTGCATCATGCAGAACGTATAATAGTCACAACGTATAATATTCCTAACATGAATTCACAAAAAAAGAAAACCATGCAGAACGTATAATATGCCAAGAAGCACTGCATAAAGCGCCCTAACAACGATACATTTAAGGCTGAAATTGCTACGAATCGATATCTGTTGAAGAGTAACAATTTGCTACAACGCTAATTGAGACGGTCGAAAAGTCGCGTGCGAGTATAATCTTTAATCTTATATCGATAAGGGCGCTTATCGTATGAAATATTTTAGGATTATATGATATGCATGGTTTTCTTTTTTTGTTAAATAAAGATCATAACATTATACGTTGTGACTATTATACGTTATGCATGGAGAAATAAGTAATTTAATTTTTTGGACTTCTTCATGCACTACGTATAAGATTATACGATCTGCCGATTATACGTTGTGCATGGTTTTAAAATTTTGTTAAAATATGACATTATACGATCTGCATATTATACGTTATGCCGTTCCTCCCTCATGACTTCAAAATGGGTGGGGCTGCGCGCAGAGGGAGTCATATTCGAAATAATCACATCCAAAGAGAAGCCATAGAAATACATTGTTTACCCAGCTGCACTTTCATGTAATTTTACAAGCATTGTCGTCAAATGTGCTAATTTTTTTTCTGTTATTTCCTCGGACGACACCTACGGACGTCAGCCTCGGTAACTCAGTGGCGCGACGCCTTGCGGTGAAGCTCGGTGAAGCAAATCTGAGCGCGGTTGGGTTCTAGATGGGTGGCCCTTTTTCAGCCGTTATGGCTGGCCATGGTTGTAATAATGGACGTAAAACAGTAGGACCCTCTCCTTACTTTACTGGGTGGTAGGGTTAATCCCGCCGGGGATGGTACCATCTTATGGAATGAACGATGATCAAAGCGGCAATGAGAATCGTCCGTAATTTTCATCTAGTTCAATGTAGCCGAGCAATATAAGGAGAGTGCTGACATGGCACCTAGTTCCCGGTGTATTAGGCCAATATCAACATTTGACCAAAACAAATCACGTTTCTTGTATTTGTACTCGTCGTTATAGCGGCAACAGAAATAGACACTTTGTGAACATTTCAGCTGTCTACCTATTACGGTTCATGAGATACAGCCCTGTGACAGACGGAGGGACGGACGGACGGACAGCGGAGGCTTAGTATAGGGTTCCGTTTGGTACCCTTTGGGTACGCAGCGCTACAAACTATGTATATCCAATGAGCGACTGAAATCTCTGCTCTAGGCCTATAAATACCAGATTTTTTTCACGACCAGCGGACCGTGACCGAGGTTGAATGTCCTTTCGTTCTGTACTCACCTCGGGCACGGCACCTCACAGGTACTGAACTGCGAGCTGGTCACAAATCAATTAATACTTCGTTCTTACAATAGTGCAATACCTAATCACACCGCTTTGCATTCATTTGACTTGTTAATTACACTAGGAATGCACTAGAAAATGTTGACATTAAACTTCTTAGCATTGCTTTTTATACGTAATGCGGTCGTTTGCGAACGACACAATTTTGTTCAGAGTGGTCAGTCTGAGTTCTCACCTAAATTGTCGTTTACGGAACTTCGAAGTTACGCAAAAACGTCAAACCCCATACATATGTTTACTACTTCTTCTGTTGTTTTACTTCTTTAAGCTGTCAAAGTCAAACTCGGACTTCCAATTTGTATGAAAACGCGGAGTCGGCGTAAACGGCAACGTCTACGTATTCACGCCGACGAGCGACGGTGAGTAAGCTGTCAAATCAAACTCGGAATCGCAAATGTTAGTTCATTTAACGCCCACTGCGCGCGCTCCTCAATTTGCCCATACTTTTGAAAACGCCAGCCGATCGGTTTGGCGTAAACGTGAATTTTGGTGACAACTGAGACTACGGGCTCAGAGCCTCAAGTCGGAGTTCTTACCTAAATCGGCGTTTAGCCCGATCGACTAGCGTTTTCGAATGTTTGGAGAATCGCGGGAAGAGAGCGCGCAGTGGGCGTTAAGCGAACTAACATTCGCAGTTTGATTTAACAGTTTACGCCCCGATTGCACGAAGAGACGGCTGAGTTATTCAATGTTCAAACACGTCACTTTTAGTGAACCACGTGGAGTTCCTTCCATACTTTCCACACGAGCATACGTTGACATTGATTTTGATTTTTTGTCCTTTCGTGCACTAGGCCCTACGTATCGTCGCCTTAAATATGATGACGTTGCCGTTTACGCCGATATTTTTATCCCTCTAGCTCGGTGGTAAAAATAGTCCGTTTCTCCACACCCGTGTAAGGGTCATTTTATAAAAGGGTCAATCGATCAATGATTTTGAAGGCCAAAAGATAACACTTTTTTCAGCTTTCCGTGCGAATCAATTCCATTGGTTCAAATTAATAAGAACTTGTTGGTTTTCACCAATTTCGCTGGACAGGAGTTGTACATTTTGGTCGCGAAAGTTACCCCCGAAGTTACGAAACCCTTGGCAGAATTACCTTTATTTCGGTGGCGTTATGGTTGGTATTAAACAACCCGCGCAAATCTGCTCCACTTTAGCAAATACTTCTCTAAGCATTTTGCGATTAAAATAGCGAGCGCGAAGGCAGGGACAAATTGTTATTGCCTCCGCAATACGCTTTTGCTAACGCGCGTATGGAGTATCTATTGGAGATGGTCAATGACTTTAATGTTGAGGTGTTTTTTGAATGAAGCGGGGGACTCAAAATTACCATGACACGGCTACTGCACTCAAGATTGGCTCCTAACAAAGGAACTCCTCATTTGTTAGGAGAATGGACACGAAATGTTGAATTCGTTTTTAATGGTGAGTGCTCAGGGTTGAATTCCGCGCGCTGAAGGAACCGTTCTACGATGAACAGCACAGGTACGATATATTGTAAATAGATGCAATAAATAATGATAGCCGGATCTAATGTTGACATGTCCATTGAAAACAAAAAAAAAAAGAATTATTAGTGAAACATTTCTTTTATTTAAATGCTCTAAAAAGACGCTTGACAATGACGCTTGAAGACAATGTTGCACTGCTACTGCTCGTCTTCCCGGCCCTAACGTTTTAGACTAGGAGGTCGCGAGCTAAATGTGTTATACTCTATTTCAGATAAGCGCGATGCACCACGCACCCCTCCACTTTTACAAGAACAAAAGACTTACTTGTGATTAGTCCGCTATCCCCGACGGCGAGGGGTTAGTCACTCGAGCAAAAAGTGTACACCAGATTCCCAGTAGTCAAGATTTCCTTGGGATTTCTAGATTCCTAAAGATTTCCAAAGACTACCAAAGATTCTTAGAGATTCCTAAAGATTTCGAAAGATTCCTGGAGATTCCTAAAGATTTCCAAAGACTACCAAAGATTCTTAGAGATTCCTAAAGATTTCCAAAGATTCCTGGAGATTCCTAAAGATATCCAAAGACTACCAAAGATTCTTGGAGATTTCAAATATACTGGGATTTCGTAAGATTTCTGAGGACTACCAAAGATTCCTAGAGACTACCAAAGATTACCTGGATTTTTAAGGACTACCAACACATTTTTGGTACATTCCAATGATTTCGGGATTTCTAAAGATTCTTAGTGACCACCAACGATTAATAGAGACTTATAATTGCGCGTTGCGCGCAGCACGTGTCCGTGACGTCATCGCAGACAGGCGGGCGGCGCGGCCGGCGGCGGGGGTCGGCACGGGCGCGGCGTCCGCGCGAGGCGGCAACAGCGCGGGCGCGGGCGGCGGGGGCGAGCGGCGCCCGCAGGAGACGGCAACGGCGCGGCGGGCGGGGAGCCCCCGCGCCGTGGCCGTGCGATATTCGTTTTGGACATATTTACCCAGGCGGAATCCGGTTAAATTAGATCCCATATTATCTCAGCGATCTTTAGATCAGCGCTGATTTTTTCTTTCCCTGAGGCATTATACAATACCATTTTTGAATCCACAGTACATATTTCACATACTAAATTTCAAGATGAGGTACTCCGCTCTTTCGAAATCTCTTAGAATCTCAGCCATCATTAGGTCAGGGTTGATTTTTTTTTTGCTTGGGTCATTATAAAAGGCTATATTTGAAACCTTAGCAAATATTTCACGTAGAAAACTTCGCGATTAGGTAGGTACTCTTCTTTTTCGAAATCCCTTGCAGTCGTATTCACTGTGAACCTGTAAAAACTTGGTACGAGATTAGCACCGGACTAACCATACAAAAACCGGTTTACTTCGACCTTAATACGCGTAGTAAAGTTAGTCCGCCCCGAGCTCGGTTCACAACATACCTACAATCATCTAATTATTTAATCAAAATACATACAATAAACACAGTAAACAAACCGGCCAAGTGCGAGTCGGACTCGCACACAAAGGGTTCCGTACCATCGTAAATGATTTAACACCAAAAATCATATTATTTGTATTTTTTTATTATCTTTAAATTTTACTTATTTGTTGTTATAGCGGCAAATTAAATACTCACTCTGTGAAAATTTCAGCTACGTACTTATTACGGTTCATGAGTAACAGCTTTGTGACAGACGGACGGACGGACGGACAGCTGAGGCTTAGTAATAGGGTTCCGCTTTCGGTACGGAACCCTAAAAAGTAGTATACGCATGATAACCTTCTATTCGCTTAGTACGCGTATTAAGGTCGGACTAAACCGGTTTTTGTTTGGTTAATCCGGTGCTTATCCCGTACTAAATTTTGACAGGTTTACTCTGAATACGGCTGAATATGTTTTGGAATTGTGTCGTCGGGCACACGCGGGGTGCGCGCTGCGCACACTCGTGCGCACACGTGTGCGTGATTTCTTCGCAAACTGGCGGCCGCGCCCACGGCCGCGCTATCATTGTTAGATTAGATCCCGTATTATCTCAGCGATCATTAGGTCAGCCCTGTTTTTTTTTTTGCCTGATGCATTATGCAATACCATTTTTGAAGCCATAATACATATTTGACATACTCAACTTCACGATGAGGTACTCCGATCTTTCGAAATCCCTTAGTATCTCAGCCATCATTAGGTCAAAGTTGATTATTTCTTTGCCTGGGCCGTTATAAAAGTCTATATTTAAAAACCTAGTAAATATTTCACGTACTCGAGATAAGGTACTCTTATTTTAAAAACCTTTACAGTCTTATTCAGAACTAACCTGTCAAAACTTACGTACTGTACTAGAATTGCACCGGACTAAGCATACAACCGGTTTAGTCCGACCCCGACAAGATTATCTGAGATTACAAAGACTTTGATCGGATTGCCAATGATTCGCTTAGGATTCCTACACTCCCTGGGAGTACTCGAGACTACCCAAGATTTTCCTATTCCTCGGACTCCCGCCCAGGATTACTCGAGATTTCCATTAATTTGAAAGGATTCCCAATGATTTCCTTGGTATTCTCAGATTCCTTAGGATTACTCGGGATTACATAAGATTTCCAGATTCCTCGGACTCCCATCGGATTCCTCGGACTCCGCCTAAGATTACCCGAGATTTCCATGAATTTGATAGGATTCCCAATGATTTCCTTGGGATTTCCAGATTCTTTAGGATTACTCGGGATTACATAAGATTTCCGAGATTCTCCGGACTCCCACCAGATTCCTCGGACTCCCACCTAAGATTCTTGAGATTCCCAAACGATTGTACACCAGATTCCTTGAGTGAGTGACCCCTCGCCCGACGGCGCCGATATTCCGGCCGGTTTCACACGTGCGCTTTCTTTTAGTCGTGACTTGGACTTTGTACGGTACAGACGTGCTTTCCAAATATATGGCGTGCGAGTTATCTTCGATATTCCGAAGTATTTACAAACTTAAAAATATGAGTAATCCTTCGCCATCTCCGGCGACTCCAAATATTCAAAAACAAAAGACACGACCGTTGTCTTCGACCGAAGAAACTATTATCAATAATTATTTCGTGAGTTTTGAAGGAGTGAGACATCGGTTTATAAGATAATACATTAAACATCAATCTATTGTTTGTTATTGTTTTTTGATACATTAACACATACATACAATACATCCGTTACTACTTTACATTTGTATGCGGATGTTTAAATGCTCTTAATGTTTTACTAGGTATTTAAAAGTTTTTTTAAGTATACCTTTAAGATTGGAAAATATTGGCTAAAAACATTTAAAAAAATATATTATATAAACTATGTCAGAATGGAATATTTTTTATCTTTTGAGAAAGCTTCATTCTATGTCCGTATGTTTAGATTTTTTTGTAAATATCTGTATTTTTCAGTAAAAAAAAATAATCGAAAATGAACGTAAAAATGACAAATTTTTTCCAGCCAATCTTTTCCAGAGTAAAAGTTATATTACACATTTTTTCCAATGTTTATTAGCCAATATTTTCCAAAGTAAAGGTTATATTTTGCTTTTTTTTGTTTTAGACCTGGATGGCTAATATCACACTTACTATCATGATAAGCCCAACACATCGCCTTTTCAAAGGAACGAGGTGCCATGCCAGGATCTTCCCTTTAATGAGGCATGGCTGCATCGAAAACGCAGACAATTTTTCATTGCCACTTTGCCCAACGTTCATCCAATGTGATCGCACCAACCCTGACGGGCCAAGGCATCGTCCTAGTTGATCGTGAACGCGCGATCATCGGAAGTTCGCGTGAATTTTGCTCTCGCGAACTCGCGATCTAACATACTGATGTCGAACAACTGTCCTAATTGACTAATGCGAAGTGGGCTCCGCGCCCGCACTGCGAACACTGTCTCGCGCGAATATTGGGGCACCACATCTTTTGTATCGCTCGATGATCGCGTATTCGCGTTCAATTCAAAACAAAACGTGATAAGCAGAATGTGGAAATCCGGTGTATTGGGCTAATATGACGGTGGGTGTTGCCATCCATGTCCAGCTACATAAAAATATAAAACACCCCTACACTACGGGCCACTTAAGGCGCTAGGACTAGCCAACTACTCGCGCCATACAAATGCACTTTATAACAAATGTAATAATATGTAGTGAAACGCTTCAGCAAATCCAAATAGAACTCCAGACTTATAATGGATTGTTAATATTTTTTTATTCCATCATTTATTTAAATAATAATAAAAATAAAAAAGTTGATTTTTCTCATTAGAAATCTGAAAGTAATTCGATTTCTAGATATAAGCAAAAACAGCATATATGCATAAACAAAAAATTCCATTTGCTTTTAGATTTCTACATTTAGTCAAAAAAGTTCGGAAATGGACACCGTTTCCGCAATGTATTTTGTATAGAAAAAGGAAACATACATTAACGAAAATAATTCAATTCCTAGACAAGGAATCATATATTGTAAGAATGACACTTATAATCGTCAGACTTAGTTAGTTAACTTGGGGTGCCTCGTCTAACTTTGCGATTTGGCTAGTACCAGGCCCTTAACGGCGAATCTATGTTGCCATCAGCCGGCGTAGTGTGCGGCACGACACCGAAGCGTTCGTCGATTACCTGCGATGCGCCGTCACCCGGAGTGAAGGTCGTCTATAACGGGTAAAACGACGAAACGTTTTCGACTCGCGACGTCACCGTCCATGGACATTCGAGCGTTCTAGAAATCGAGTGTTCCTCTCGGTCGCCTTTAATAATGCTAATAGAGTGCCATTTCCTCCTCCGCAGCGATGAGTATGCGATAACAGTCGCTATAAATAGGTTAGATCCGCTCGAAATGGGCTCAGTTTGTTCAGGCGTCCGAATAAAAAGTGCAATGCGGACGTCTGGCAGATGCGAGGGAAACCAAATTTGAACCGCTCGCATACTAATGGCAGGAACAGGCGTTTTCGTTACGTCGCTTTACTTCATATCCCTTTCCGGAGCATTTGTGACGGGTCAGGCGGAGCATTAGAGGTTCTTCCTCTATCTAATAAATAATATAAAGGGGAAAGTTTGTAATAATGGATGGATGGATGGATGGATGGATGGATGGATGGATGGATGTTTGTTACTCTTTCACGTAAAAACTACTGAATGGATTCTAATGAAACTTTACAATAATATAGCTTATACATCAGAATAACACATAGGCTACAATTTATGTGCCCATGGGCTTTAGAACTTTCACGGGGCTGCGAAAACGATGCCGGTAGCGATACTTCACACTAGGGGGGAGAGGAGCCGGGGGCGGTGGCGGGGAGCAGCGGCGGCGGGGGGAGGGTGAGGGGGGGGACGTGAGGGCAGACGTCGTGACTGTTTGGTGTCCGTTTGGCGAATTTTCAAGGCACTAGCGATTTGTAAAACTTAGTACATGTACATTTAACTACCCGGGAATTAGGATTGGCTAAATAGAATTCAGTTCCGCTTACGCTAAGATGGGGCTGTCATACAAACTGCAATGCTATGCACGGCTCGGCTTTGCGGCGGCAGCGCTTACTTTTACTGAAGTACGGCTTGGTATTTCCTGCAACTTTAGGACTACTTGGCATCACGCTAAATCGCCGGAGGAGCGACCAACAGAATAAAATCCTTGAGAACCAATTACTCGATTTAGATGTGCATTGTATCTACGTCTAGCCTGATTCTACTAAAAACTTATAGATTACATAATATAACGCTTCATTACCAGAAGGGTAAGTAGTGAGTCTTAAAGTCTTATAACATGCGAACCACTTACCTGATTTATATACGTATTTTATCAATGTACGAGTATAGCATCTCTGGGAGCAGTCAGGTTCGAGATGGGTTACTGTTTTCGATGTTGAGGCTGGCTGTGGGTTGGAGTCCACGCAAAACTTACCTACGTTACACGTTACTTACTAGGTAAGCAATGTAGCAGGGAAAGTGCAGAAAGGTTCTCGCGGCAAATGTTTTTTTTTAAATAGCCACCAAACGTCAACGAAGCTCTAAATGGGAATTATTGGATGTTTCTCATTAAATCATGCTATTTCGGCTCGAACGATCTTGATTAAATTTGGTACATGGATACATTGTCCTGGACCAGTTTGACCCTATTTTGGACCAGTCATGTGGGCTACTTTTTATCCATGAGATAATTTAGCCGACACTAACCCGAGCGGAGCCGGGTACCGCAGCTAGTTGTATCATACTTATGAAGTGGGCTCTGCTTATTGTACGTCAGGTTATTTGCGTTGCTGTTGTAAGGTAAACTTGAGGTGTCAGCGGGCTCATCGACCCACTGGGTTTCAACGACCCACTGGGTTTCAACATTCCCAAAGACGAGCTTTCGGAAGTCCAATGCCAAAATGGCCTTGCCAAAATTGGGGATCCTGTACCGCTGTAAAAGGTTGTTTTAACCGGCGCAACTATGTGCTTCTCTACAAATAACGGATTAGAGCGGTGGTGGAACTCTGTAGCCACACGTGGCAAGACAGTCTCCAGTACATGTTGTCGTCCTTGGAGTTGTTAATACAGCGCTGCGCTTTCTGTTTTGTTGAAGAGCCGAATCTCACCCATAGTCTATATCTCACCCATAATCTCACCCATAGTATCTGAGCCGCAGATGATTTGTAAGGCCACTTAGCATATTTCACAGTTACTATCGTGGACTGAGGAGCTAGGTCTCCCAGAGAGGTGCTCTGTGGAACTTACATGGTCACTTATTCATCCCCACCTGGAGCACTCGTTTCAGAGAATAGAGTGCATGAATTTTGAGAACCAACAGTTTCTCAAATGAGTTTATCGGCTACACCGCCAGGGTATGGAACTGTCTGCCTGCGAGTGCCTTTCCTCACATGGGAGTCTTCAAACACATCGCAAATCGGCTGGTATATGAGCGCGGTTTTGCGAGGTGGGTGTATGGTGTATTGGACAGCCCCGAGGTCGGCACAGCATAATTTAATACTTAATATATAAAAAAAATCCCCTTCAATAGAGTGATGATACATTTGTCTCTATGAACAATGTAGGCCCTGAATGTGCTTTTAAAAATATGCCTTTAATTAGCAACCTCACTCTATTACAAAAATATGCATCCAATTAGTATTAGATATAAATGTAGTTGTTACAAAACTCGTGCATCGATTCTGGCAAAACATCGTTATGCAAATAGCCTCCAGATTCGAATAGGCCAATAATAGCCTAAAAGATATTAACCGCGTTTCCGTGGACGGTAAAAAGTATTCACTTCGCAAGGCTAATGATATTCAAGGCGGATGTTTATTCTTAGGTACTGAGGTGATGTGCAGGTGTGATTGAAGTTATTTTCGTCGGTATATTTATCACATCCTCAAAATAACGCCCAGACGTAACGGTTAGGTTTTTTTTACATATAGTTCACCCCAGGCCTCGAACAGGTGCCCAACGACGCCCATGGGGTTTACGAACTTTCACAGGAGCTCCGAAAGGCATGCCGGACGTTCGGGTGCTTCTTAACAAATGATTTTCTTCACATTATATTTGAAGAACCACAGGTTTTACTTTGGGGGAATTCATACACAAACAGCGTAGGTGTGACGATTGCTTTAGCACTCTTTGGAAAATCCTCCCCAACAATAGATGGTGACATAATCTCGTTTCCTGATATTACCTAATCACGCCAAATTCCCAAAGAAATTAGATGCCGTGTCAGGAACAGCCTTTTGTTAGGAACGGCATGTTTTTTTTATCAAGCTGTCTTCAACAGACTTATTGCTACAGCTGTGTCGCGCTATAAACTATATATAAAGCCAATAATAGCTTGGAAAAACATATAATTTTCATCAACTCGTTGGACTTGAGCCTTCTTTATGATGCATGTGTCGCAAAGATAAATAATTTCTGTTTGTACACAATATTTTTATCACATTAGATGAAAGCGATGTAGCAAACTCGGCCCAAAAACACAAGCTTAATTGTATGGCGCGTTGACCATTTATCAATTAATTTAGTGGGATGTGTCCATAATTATATGCTTTTTAGTTGTTTACTTCTTTGTTATTCTGTGCTGGTGTATTAACCTAGTAAGAGAGGATCTGCAAAATTCTCTAATCTTTCTTCAATTTAAACTCAAATTAGTGAAGATCTATCATCGACTCCGTCGCAGGATACATCAGAGCTCTGTCAGCTTGCTGCAGCTTGTTGCAGATCTGTTTTTTTTTCTTTGCTGCGTCTAAGAAATTGTCTGTGAACAAGCAGAACACATTGTGGGGTTGGCCCAACATCTGTAGCGGTTTTAAATTATGTGTTGGGTGCATCTGCTTCGCACCGAAATATGGACACACAATTAGTCAAATTAGTCCATAACATCGACCAACTTGGGCTACAGTGGGAAAGCTCAAGGATTGATCAGAGATTCTAAATCGATTTCGACACCGGCGACTGTAAACCTAGCGTCTGGACTGTTCTCCGCCATTATCCTCATGTTGGCAAAGCAACATAAAAGGCCGAACTAGGGGACGTGTCTTAGATACCCAGACCGAAGACAGAGACAATGAATGGCGCCACATTGCCCCAGAAGACATTGACCTGGATCAGATGTGAAAAACAGCTTCACATTCTTGGTATCTTTTGACTCGGTAACATTACCAAACAATGGGTCGCTGAATGAAAAAAAATGTTCATCAATTGTTTTTAACGTTTGTTAATGTTCCCATAATTTGTTGATTTTTCTGCGCTCAGACATTGGGGTATTTACATGTTCTTCGATTCAATACTAGGGTAATTGCGCTGGTTTCCCGACCGGGTTCAGTTTACGACCATTTCATGGTCGTGTTGCTTACGAAACAAGTTAATAGGGATTTGGGGGGTAATATGTCATTATTTAATTTTTGAAACATATTGTCAATAACTATTCTTTGAGTAAAAACAAAAATCTAACCTGGCTACACTATACAGTGGAAAAGACACATTTCTCAGTTTTTCGGTTACATTTCGAAAGCAAATACGTTAAAGTATTTGCAGGAAAAATAGTGCAAGGGGATCGACGCGAGGTGAGTTTTAAGCGATTTTTACTCACTTCTGCTACGTAACTGGGTCCTTTTATCAAGATTATAGATCAAAGAAGCCTTCAGAATGGTTATTATTCATGTGTATTATCAATTATTTGTAAAAACGTGGTGGTCGGAAAGTGGAATAGAAATTCAACCACAAATTTAGTTTTCGACCGGGTGGTCGGATTACTAACCTAAACGTAGAGAAACTGATTTGTCTTTGTCTTTCAAAATAACTTCTTAAGAGCCATTTTCTTTTGTCTAGCTCCCTCCTTCTTTATTTTAAATCAATCTAGTTAGTTTACGACCACTAAATCTTGTAATATTAACGAAATATATCTTAAAATATCAATAGTGGTCGAATACTAGAAGAAGATGCATTTTTATAGTTCAGTTTCCGACCTCCTCATTTTGTATGGATAATTTGGTGGTCGTAAAATGAAAACTAGCTTTTCCGCAATCTGGATTGCGACCAGCCAAAAACGCATTAATTTCACCTTGTTTAACATAAACTTTTAACAAAATAAACGCGTAAGTGAAACTGAAAAACAAACCCATAATCACACTAGACAATTATTTAAAAATCTGGAATCTACATATAAATTTAAATCTAATCTAAAAAATATATCTACGTAAAAACAATACTTAAAGAGTTGAAAAATTCAAGAAAGCTCTATTGAAATATCCAAGAGATCATATCACATACACGACATGATCAGAGGATCAAACAGAATCCACTATCTACAGAGGGTAAATCTGAAGAGGCAACTCAGTTACGTACCCAATCAGTTAGCTAAGTAATCAGAATAATAATTGTAATTTAATTGAACTGAACTTCTTTCTGAATCCAGATCAAATTTCCGATGAAGAAGTTTAAAACTTTTTAATACCGCTAGAACGATGACCTGACTCCTTTCTCGAAACTCCATCTACATAACACATTTCACGATTTATTTAAAAATTGGATCGTTTGTGTCAATGAATGAAGCGCCTACTCAAGTCATCGGGAAAGCACCAATATCATTCCAAGTCAGGAGACTAAAGGATAAATATGATCATATTATAATATAAATAGAAACACCATATAAATTATGCACAGCAACAGAAACACTAACAAAATTTGACATATCTATTGAAGCTATGCCTCAAATTCACATATCAACGAAAAACCATATCAGGTAACACAAAAGCACAATCATCGCCTCAAGACAGCGCTCTAATAACCACTCCCACTTTGATAATCAATTCAGACGTAATATGAAGTAAAATTGCCAAAACAGTTCGAATCACCTATGAAAACGTTAGTTCAGATACACATCAACCGAAGATTTAACTTAAGTCACCGAACATGCACAAATGCGAAGCTTAGCCAACACAACGTCATTAGCATCTCGTTCAAAAGCAAAAGACATTCAAGACTGCATGAATGACTATTACTTACTAAGGCGATGAAAACAGTGACACTTTGATACCGATTATGACAGTCTAAATACACCCAAAATAGTAAACAGTATCTATATCCATTTATTGATCATCTTTATCTTCCTGAGCTAAGAGAACTTAAAAAAAATACTAAAGCTCGAACTCCTGCAGTTATTTAATCAGCGACGTGGCGGATGTACTATGATAATGAAGAGAAAAGGAATCTCCAGAAAAAAATGCAATCAAAAAAAGACATGCCGAACACAATAAGACAAACCATCTACTAAACAGATAAATACTTATGTTTTACAGACGATTGATACCAATATAGTTACTGAAATAAAGCAGAAAATCAAATATAATATGGTTCTGAAATACCACAGAAAATGAATTGTGCACTATTTGAAAACCTATGAATAAGTGACTGTGAAGAAGATGGAAAAAAATCGCCTGTTACTTCCGAGTTTGTAAGTACCACCTCAAATGTACCGACTTTTCAGGACTTTTCAATGAGGCAGTACAAGAAAAACCTTTTTAATGTAACAAGGGCTTGGTTAGAAGTAGTGAAGTTAAAATGTTACATTTTACACTTGGGATTTGAAGAAAATTAATACGTAATTATCTAAACATGAAAAGTATTCAAACTAAGCCATGGTCGTAAACTAGAATATGTGGTGGTCGGAAACTGAGTAAAGTGGTCGAAAACTAACTTTTTGACCTTTTTCTAAGTTTGTTTTTTTTTTAAAATAACTACTGATTCTGCACTGATTTCATAATTTTAACTTTCAACTAAAATTACCAAACTCCTTTTATGAATACTAAAGGTCTATATACCATGAATGAAAATATTTTTTATTCCAGTTTGAAGTTCGAAAAGTGACTAACTGGTCGTAAACCGACGCACCTACCCTACATAGCCAATGAAAGAGGCTTTTAAAACCTTTATGGACCAACGTTCCTTTATAGTTTTGTAAAGGCCTTATTTGATTTCTCGTGTATCGCAGGCGATTTCTTGTGATGCTCTCTGTCGTCGTTTGTATGTCCTTTTAGGCGAGTTATCATTTTGAGAATTCGATTCTCACAACTCTCTGGCCACAACGATAACAGGCCACGCTCGCTCGGATGAAGAGATAGTATTTGGAACGCCGCGCCGCGCCGCGTCGTCGCTGTGAGCGACCGGTTTGTTCGCCCACGCCCGCCGAAGTATCTATTGATGCCAACTCAAATTTCGTCTTGCTATGAACTCTGATGTCGAATTAAAAATATTCCTATCAGACTATAGCTTTTAATGTGGTCATAAATATCAAAAAACATTAAAACTAATTAAAAATAACCATCCAACTGTCGATCTACAAATTAGTCAAAATATCGGAATATGTGCATGGTAATCAAGCAACCCAAATAAAATATATAGCATATGCATACACAGAATTACGAGATTGGGCCTTATCACCAAATGTTAATTGAAGCCACAGCGAAAATAGTCAAAAATCATACAGTAAAAATGTTTTCGAGTTCTCCTTATCACCAAATCTTAATTGAAGCCACAGCGAAAATAGTCAAAAATCATACAGTAAAAATGTTTTCGAGTTAAATCCATTGAAATGCCGAGACACAATTTTCAAAATGACGCCACGATCTTTCAAATTAAAATAAATTTGTTCCTAGTCTGAATTACTAATAAACATTTACACCATCCCTATTACTTCGGCATTTGTTGCTGCCCGGTACTTCTAAAGCTAGAAATGTCATAGTAATAGCGATGGTACAAATGTTTATTTTAAAATAAATATACATAAAAAGTAAGGCTATTTTTACATATATTCTATATGCACGTTTCTTAATTGGTTTTTTATTTCTTTCATTATAAGTGGCCAGTTCACGAAATTTTCAGAAAGCCCCACGTACTACAATCATGGAGGTGAATTTCCTCACCTCTATGACCACAATTATACTATAACAGAATACCTTTTTGTTAACTTAGGATAACGAAATTATCTTTGGTACGTAGGGCAAAGATTTCCAGCTACTCGTGACTTGATGATGTTGTGTTCTTTCGAACTTTACAGAGTTGAGATTTTGTTTTTAGTTGAATGACCGTGTCACTAGTTCCGGCAGCGACGGCAGATGGCGCTGGTTAGAAATGTAATAGTACCATCGGAAATCAGCAGTTTTCGGCGAGTGTTGTACGTTGTATGACGCTAGCTATCTATACGGTCCTCTTTAATCTATGTTATTACATAGGAGGTTATCGTGACTTTCTAAACTTACATTTCTCTTGATCGAATTCGTGACATCATAAATTCATTCAATATTGACAGCTTTCCAGGGAACGTCCGCGTTCCCTGGATCATTATATCCCTCGCATGCTGCATAAATCCGTCGAGCCGTCTGTCATAAATAAACTCGGGGCGCCTCGTACTGAATTGTATCTATGGCGGACGAACGCTGCAACCGCTGGCGGTAAAATCGAATAGAAAGTGTTGACGCAATGCACTCGGAGACTTCTGATGCATTTCGCGTTGCATTTTGTGCTAGAAGCGTTACGCAACCGCGTGAGATAACAGGCGCGCTCAATAATGCCGTTTTCGCGCCATCGATATAACCTAAAACTTCTAAATGGGCGCTCAGCTTTTCCCGGCTTGTGTCCGAACGCTCCCATATGGTCCGCGCATGAAGCATGAGCGGGATAGAGCGCGTAAACACGCTAGCACACAGGTTCGCCGATAGGGAACGAGATCACAGATGATTTGATAGTTACGACCTCAGAGTGGTTAGTCTGAGTTCTCACCTAAATTGGCGCTTACGGCAAACCGATCGACTGGCGTTTTCAAATGTATGGAGAAATTGAAGAGCGCGCGCAGTGGGCGTTAAGCGAATTAACATTTGCGAGTCCGCGTTTGATTTGACAGCTTAGTCAACGTTGCCGTAAATACGTCGACGTTGCCGTTTACGCCTACTACGCGTTTTTATTCAAATCGGAAGTCCTAGTTTGACTTTGACAGCTTGAAGAAGTAAAACCACAGAATATCTAGTAAAAACTTGTATGGAGTTTGATGTTTTTACGGAACTTCGAGAGGGCCCAGTTTAATTTTGCCTTTTTGTGGTTATAGCGGCAATAGAAATACACACTCTGAAAATTTCAGCTGTCCACCCATTACGGTTAATGAGATACAGCCCTGTGACAGACAGACGGACGGACGGACGGATAGCGGAGGCTTAGTAATAGGGATCCGTTTGGGTACGGAGCCCTAAAAAAAGTTTTGGACAATTGTATTAAGTATGTATGTTGTATGGAGAAATGTTTTGATTGGAAGTTTATTGCTTTAGGCAACGTCGTTGTTTTGCGCGCAGGTAAATTTGCGAGAAAATTTGCTTGCGAACGGGCCGATTTCTACCATTTCCATTGCCTTTGTGTGAATATAGTGTGTATTCAGCGTGGGCGTGCTCTAGTGTGAACAGCGAGATTGTAGGCTAAATATGAATGTATTAATAAAGATCTGGAGTCCAATGCACTTGTTTACGAGCTGTGCGTATGACGCAATGTCTTGACGGCGATCATCAAATTTACTGGAAATTTTAGTATGGGCCCATATAAAGTTTCTTGCGGACTTTCGGGCACTCAATTCTATAAATAAAATTTCGATGTGCGCGTATTCGTAATGCTTATCCTCCTAAACGGTTTGACTGATTTTGGCTGCGGTCCGAATTCCACTCGAACGCAGTCACTTGCCGCTATAACAACAAATATGTAAAATTAAAAAAATAATGAAAATTAAAGTGTGACAAAAAACCTGATTGTTTGTGTTCAATATTTTACGATGGTACGGAACCCTTCGTGTGCGAGTCCGACTCGCACTTGGCCGGTCTTTTTATTCATGGGGTCACCTGGGTGGTCCTTAGCCCTAGTCGGACCCGGTAGGTGGCGCTTTTGTCGAGGTATTTTGCAGGGCACCGCCTGCTTTTAAAGTTAAATAGCAATGTTAAAATGTTGGGGCCAAAACATTTTCAGAACTTTTTTTATTGTGTTTTGATAGCCATTAGAAACTGTATTCAGTTTATCGGCGCTTTAAAAAATAACTCGCTCTAACGGTAGATAGGCAAACATTTTCTAAATGTTCTGAAAACGGATTATATTTATAATAAATGAGTGATAATTTGATGTATTGAATGGATACGATATTACCGTTATCTCATTAATTTGAGATTCAGCGACATCTACATACGAAGCATTGTAATCAGATTTTGAAAATAATCTGAAAAGTATTGGTCGTGACATTCGTCGGAAGCAGGATCCTGCTGCTGAATTTCAAATTAATTAATGAGTGCCTAAGAGACCATTGCTTTCTGTGTGACTTTTTCAAGAAATTTGTATAGTCCGGACACGAAGTTGATAAAGTTTACAGACTTACAAATACATTTTGCACTGGATAATGTTTTTTTTACGACTTGCACAGTAACGACGACCTTTAGGTTAAGTTTGCTCTAGTGTTACAAATCGTACAGTGGAATGTAATATAACGATTAGACAGTCACGATTCACTTGTTTTTTAGTGCGGCCCGTAACGTGCCGGCCAAGTTCTTGCGTAATAGAACCGTGTTGACACCGGCTTCGCTGCCCGTAAGCACTACAATCGGCTAGACTCGAATAATTTTGAGGAGAGAAAAAAACGGCCGGTCATGACTGGAATGAGCTAACAGAAACAATCTAATTTGGCATTCGTATTTGCCACATCGCACCATCCGTAAAGGCAGGTTCTCACAATTCCCATTTTGTTTCCACGTGACACTCTATTCCAGGAGCGAATACTTTTTGTGTATGTACATATACTAAACATAGTTTTTGTAACGTACCATCTGAACGTATTTTATGTGTTTTTTTTATAAATTACAAGCGAAGATGCAGATCTAAAAAAAAACTAGCTCTATTGAACGCACTTTAATTCCCAGAAAAAGCGCAAGTCAGTGCAACGGTAAAATAATCGTAGTTTAAATAAAAAATACGACGTAAATGTAATTCATAATGGGAAGGTTTTGGCATGGCACCTAACTCCTTCGGGAATGTGGTTGTATTGGGCTAATATCATAACGGTACTTGCATGGTATTAGCGATTTATGTCAGGTTGCATAAAATAAATCTATTATCAAAAATGCCGTTGCTACTTACACAGAATCGACTGGCGACATGGAACCGTGTGAACTCATGTTCCTATCGCTAGGAGTACATATACATATAATGGATACAAAAATAGAAACGTCATAACGCCACATAATACAATTCCACCGTGATCGGGGACATCGTGAACCGACACGTCACGCACGATGTCTTAATTCTCTGAGCTCAACTAACGGATCGATAATTAAGCTCTACGCATTCTCTTAAAGATGCCCGGGGCTGAACCGGCGTAAAATGTGAGAAAGTATGTGAGGGAATTCAATGAATTCTGCACCAATCAGAAGTGGATGCTAAATATTCCACCCAAAGAGCAATTGACATAAACGCTTCTGATTGGTGCAGAATTTCTCACATTCCCCCCAGTCTAAACATGCACTTTTATCATTTCCGAATGACAACGACGACGTTGAGCAAGGACATGCAAGGAGCACTCAATCTTTTTACATTCTCGTGCACATTTTGTTTACTATCTTAACTAGAAATCAGAATAAAACAAAACATATTCGCCAATAGAAGTACAACGCAACGTTTTATTCTTCGTAAATAAAAAACTGTCGAGACTCAAAACAACCCTTACTTCGGCAGTGTCGGTAAAATTTTCGTTTGCATTCGGAGTGCCCAAAACATTTCTGCGCTGCTCGAAATAAACTAGTGTTCGTTCTAGTTTCGTGCCTAGCCTAGTTTAAGTTGTGTCGAAATGCTTTCGTAACTTCATCAAACGGCATTCACTTCGCTGCTAGTTATGCCCTGTTGATTTGTGTATATTTTCTCTGGAATCCATTGACAACGTTCGAGTCCATAAATTTCCGACCGTGCTATAGACCGCATCCATTGAGGTGTTAAATCATCTGCTTTTATGCCTTCGAGCCTGAGTCTTGCAAGCATCGGTGAATCAGAAATATTTTTGGCCTCGTAACCCTAATTTGCTATATCGATATTGCATCAGGCATGGCTGCCGCCGTCTCGTGTCTGCCGGCCAGAGTTGGTACAGCCTGCTGTTATTTATCTCTTACATAACGATGTTCTTTTCTGACCTTTCTCTGTGCCTTCGTTACGTGCTAGTTATCGTTTGTTTATTGTTTTTTTTTTTGCGGTATAGTCCCACATAGATCATTTTGCACCACTGTCCCCCCCATCATATGTTCAATTTACTTTCAAAATAAACTCAGCACAGAAGGAATAAATAGTGGGTAACTCGATTTGTTCTAATTGCTAACGGCGAAGGCACGCTCGGCTACATTTTGAAATGGGATTGTTCCCCATTTCTTTCCTTTTCGTCCTCGAAGAACTTTCTCACAATCAAGACAATCTCTCGAATTTCACTCTCGAACTTTTGTTCGTTTCGAGTTCGAGAGATTGTCTTGATTAAAGCATTATTTTACGCGTTTGAAATATTGAAAATGTTTCTAAAAAGTCAGAGAACAGCATAAGGAGAAATCTGACAGCCGAATGACGTTCAAGATGGCGACCGTTTAGTTTCGGTTTTGGCCACGCGCAAAATAAGCTATGTGGAACTATAACACGGAGAATGCTCTTCATAGCTTTTTTTCCATAACGCATCACATTTATACTTGCTTCTAATTAGAACCAACCGATCCTCTAAATAATGTATCTATAGGGTCGGTAAACCGTGTAATACACTGTCTGCCGAAGTATTTCCTCCAAATTACAACCTAGGAAGGCCTATCCTTAGAATTCCGTGCTCAGGAATCTGGATTTTTTAAATTGAGAAAACCACTTTTTGAAAATGAAATGAAAAAATACTTTATTTGCAGCCATAAAGTACAAAAAGGCGGAAATTAATGCCATAAGGCATTCTCTACCATTCAACCTTAAAGATGTAGGAGAGGTGCAGTGAATTTTCCAGAGCGGTTCGGAGCGCAGTATTTCAATTATTCAAGGTTTTCCGTCGAGAAAATCGCTTTGACAATTTTCTCTACTGAAATTTCCTGATTCCTGAGCATATAATTCCAAGAATAGGCCCACGGGGATGTTCTGGGTTTTGCATTTTCTGCTTTTTTCACTTTATGAAGGCGACCAAGTAAAATATATTCCTAGACTTATTTAAGGGTTTCCGTGGGTGGGATGATTTAGCGAACGCATTCGGGAACAAATTCGCACACCCCTGCGATGTCGGAAATGTGTGGCGCACGACGCGCGGCCGGCTTCCCATATTATATGCACAATTTGTCCATACGGCGGCGGCGGCGTTCGTCGCGAGTAACGACCACGTGACACTTCTCCTGCATTTTCTCTTCTGTGGTGCAATCCATAGAAAAGGGTCTGCCTATCTACTCATGAGATGCTCACCTGTGAGTCACCGGTGAGTCACAGAACCTTCTTCGTGGCTGTCATTTCATGAGTTGAGACTCACCGGTGAGTCACCAGTGACTCACAGTTGAGAAAATCATGAGTATACCCCTGTCCGTTGGGCGCGGCATGTGCTGTATGGCACGCGAAGCGCCAGCAGTTTCCTGCCATGCCATGGACGTTGAAAAAAAAAACAGCGGAGTTTCTTGCCAGTTCTTCTTCGCTGTGTTTTGTTTTGCTGAACTGGCTAATTTTAAAATATGACAAATCCGAGTGCTGGATGGTGTTTAAAACAAAATCATCATAACATATTTTCATAATATAATATAGTTTAATAAAATTTAATGAAAATAATAATGGTATTCATTTTAATTACTGGCATTTTGTTGCTCTTCCTATAACTTGGTAACACGCATACTTATACACAAACACATACACCCCTATATCAAAAAATACTCACTAATCACACACACCCTCACACCCACCCTCACTTATCATGTACGCTCTCGATTGTATCTCTGTAACTTAAGTGTTTAAAATACTTTTACAATTTGTGAAACTTTTAATTGGCCTAATTTTCTGTAAACTACAATATGACCATTTATCTTGTAATAGGCTGTAAGTTTCAATAAATAAATAAATAAAAAAAAAAACAATACAATACAATTCGCAAATGATCGGGGATCACCAATGATCTGGGCGAATCAATGATTGGGCAAAATATTACGCCACGCGAGCGGATAAATAACGTAATCAATTGCTCAAGTTTAACATGAATGCATTTCAAATAGCAATCCCTGATCGAGCAATCTTGTGCGATGCGATGCTGATGCTACTAACGAAACCTGCCCAGATCTATTAATAATGCTGGCTCGTATCTCGCTGGCGTGGGGCCTTGCCTTCCATGCCACATGTGATGAGAGTCAATCCCCGCCCCGTTCTTGAACTACTTTCCTTCTCTTTCTGAGTTGGATAAGTGCATTTTCTTCACGAATGCGAGCTGTTCCATGGTTCGGAACCCATGTAGGACTGAAGATCCCCTTCCCCAAAGCAATATCAGGGGCACATACTGTATGGGTTCACCAGGCGTATTGAGGTGTTTTTCATATGGCGTATGCCTGGACCTCTCTGGATTTCGAACTTCAGGGGGGCTGCGAAAATTATGCCGGCCGTCCAGATGCTTCTTCACACCATGTTTGAAGGACCCCAGGTTTTACGTTGGGGGAAATACCTCGGAAGGGAGTTTATTCCACTGTTTTTCGACCCTGTAGATAGATGGAGGATCTAGAGGATCTGTGGGTTCTTGTTTTTGGAATGCCGACCGTGAATTTGTGGATTTTCTCCCCATTCCGCGTTGAGCGAACATAGAAAGGGGACGGAGAGACAGCGTTATGCAGCTCCGACGAGCATTCTTCATGGTAAAGACGATAGAGTACAGAGGGAGACCCTACATCCCTTCGGAGTTGGAGGATCAGGGATACTTCTGCATCGTCATAGAGACGCACGGTCCGACACTATATCGGGTCCAGGGAGCCAAGCAGTTGCTCCGCTGAGCTATATCCAACAGTGGTATTCAGAGAGGACCTGTCAAAACTTTTAGAGATTAGCACCGGACTAACCATACAAAAACCGGTTTATTCCGACCTTAAAACGCGTACTTAAGGTGGCCCCCGTAAGCAGAAGCGGCGGTAGGGTAGGGCGCGGTTGGGCGACCGCCCAGGGCGCTCGCTCATTGACCAAGTCCTACTTACTCATAAATTCCCTAAATTTAGCGTCAAAATGGTGGGAAACACTAGAATGGAACGCAGTGTCCGGTCGGAGTTATCGGTGAATTGACATAATTGTTTAGTTTAAAATGTGTGAACATGTCGATCCTAAAAAAAAACCATCTGTGTCAAAATTTTGAAAACGGAAATCCGAATAAGCAAAGGAATAAAAAACCAACAACAATGTTTATTAGTTAAATATAAACCGTAACCAACGTGAAATGTGAAAAAATTGGTGAGATAATTTGATAAATTCTCCACCAATCAGAAGCGTTTATGTCATAAGATTTGCGATCTTACTGGGTGGAATATTTGATATCGACATCGACATGGTGCAGAAATTGATCGAATTCCTTCACTTATTTTATCATATTTTACGCCGGTTCACTCCCATGACATCTACATCAACCGGGTGTATCGGTAGCGGATCCTCTGTCAAGTTGCAGATTGTGAGCGAAGTTTCCCGAAGTGAGGAGACAGGTTGTTTGACAATAAATTCAACAACTTTTTTAGTTCTATTGCAGATAAATTACTTCAAACTTCAGCCCATCCATTAAAGAAACGATGGACTAGGTACCTGAAGGCGTACACTCCACCAAGCAATAGTACATGTTTTTTTAGAATATGAGCAAATATGAAATATTAAAAACCTTTAAATCATAAAAAACTAAGCATTCTGAAGATTTATGGGGATTATCAACTAAAATTTTAAAAATACTACAGCACTTTGATGACCACTTGATGTTACCTATTTAACCAATGTGTCTCAGAAGGAACCTTCCCAAGCATTCTTAAAGCTGCTAAAGTTTGTCCGATCCATAAAAAAGGATTGAAGAAGGATTTCGATAACTTAAGACCAATTTCTTTCCTGCGATATATCAGGAAAATAAAAAAAAATTAAGTACAATAAATTGATCCATTTATAAAAATACACACATAAATCCTCATTCGGCTTTCGAAAAAATAATTTACAGGAACTGCATAGCCAACATGCTGACATCAGTCTATTCAAGTCTTGAATATAGGTAGCTTAGGACTATTCTGTGATCTATCAAAGGCATTAGAACGCGTCAATCATGAACTTTTACATTCAAAGCTTGAGCACTGTGGCATTTGAAGAAACTAGCTAGATCAAATGAATTCATATCTTACAGGCACAACCCAATATACTCAGCTCCACGATGTTAGATCAGAAGCAAGGCTCAATTTTAGCCCAATGATAGATGAGTTATCTCAGAACAACACATATTGTAATGTTTGCTGACGACACATCTCTTATTTTTTAGTACAACAGAAGGAATGGTGATGCACAGAATATTGATCCCATCATTGAAAAAATACATAACTGGTTCCAAGTAAATCACATCCTTCTTAATGCTGCAAGAATAACTTTGTCCTATTCTCATTACGAGGATCTACTTATAACGTCAAATATAACATAGTAGATTCCGGTCTAACTATTGTGCATGTAGATAAGTTCATTGGTTTGCACGTGGATATGGGTTTAAAATGGGACGATCACATCAAACATATTATAAACAAGTGGAATTCAACAATTTACGCAATTTGCAAAATATGTACCCTATGTGACGTCCACGCTACGAAAACAGTTTACCACTCTTATTTTCATAGCATTATGAAGGATGGACTTCCATTATGATGGATGGAAGGGGTAACGGTGCACGCATTGCTTGAACAAAACAAGCATTGGGTGCAGTGCTAAGCATGAAACCGAGAGATTCCTGCCGCGGCTCATTCTCAGAAAACGCTATATTTACGCTTCCAAGTGAGTATATACCACAGTGTCTCATGTATGCCCGAAACAATTTGGGAAATACTTGGCTACAACACTAGAGCCAAAGATCCAATAAGATCACCTCTAGTGAAGCGCAGTAATACTTTAAAGTTGTCTGCAACAGCGCAATATTCTTCAATAAACTTCGGCCATGCATTGTTCAAAAAGTATTAAATAGTTCTAAACAGAGAGTCAGACAAATTATTTTAAGAAAAACTTACTATAGAATTGACGTTAATCCATAATATAATACATATAATAACAATTAATTCATAATTTCATAGAATTTACAATTTGTGTTAATTAATGCTAAGACTGTAAATATATTATAACTGTATGTATGATGCATTGCTACCTGTGGTGGTCATGCCGAAATGAATGAAATGAAATTAAAGGTTTATGAATGTTTTTTTATGTGACTGGACATGGATGGCTAATACCACACCTTCTGTCATGGTATTAGCCGAGGGGTTAGTCACTCGAGCAAATAGTGTACACCAGATTCCCAGTAGTCAAGATTTCCTTGGGATTTCTAGATTCCTAAAGATTTCCAAAGACTACCAAAGATTCTTAGAGATTCCTAAAGATTTCCAAAGATTCCTGGAGATTCCTAAAGATTTCCAAAGACTACCAAAGATTCTTAGAGATTCCTAAAGATTTCCAAAGATTCCTGGAGATTCCTAAAGATTTCCAAAGACTACCAAAGATTCTTGGAGATTTCAAATATACTGGGATTTCGTAAGATTTCTGAGGACTACCAAAGATTCCTAGAGACTACCAAAGATTACCTGGATTTTTAAGGACTACCAACACATTTTTGGTACATTCCAATGATTTCGGGATTTCTAAAGATTCTTAGTGACCACCAACGATTCATAGAGACTTATAATTGCGCGTTGCGCGCAGCACGTGTCCGTGACGTCATCGCAGACAGGCGGGCGGCGCGGCCGGCGGCAGGGGTCGGCACGGGCGCGGCGTCCGCGCGAGGCGGCAACAGCGCGGGCGCGGGCGGCGGGGGCGAGCGGCGCCCGCAGGAGACGGCAACGGCGCGGCGGGCGGGGAGCCCCCGCGCCGTGACCGGTCGGTGCGCGTTGTTGGTGCGATATTCGTTTTGGACATATTCACCCAGGCGGAATCCGGTTAAATTAGATCCCATATTATCTCAGCGATCTTTAGATCAGCGCTGATTTTTTCTTTCCCTGAGGCATTATACAATACCATTTTTGAATCCACAGTACATATTTCACATACTAAATTTCAAGATGAGGTACTCCGCTCTTTCGAAATCTCTTAGAATCTCAGCCATCATTAGGTCAGGGTTGATTTTTTTTTTGACTGGGTCATTATTAAAGGCTATATTTGAAACCTTAGCAAATATTTCACGTAGAAAACTTCGCGATTAGGTAGGTACTCTTCTTTTTCGAAATCCCTTGGAGTCGTATTCACTGTGAACCTGTAAAAACTTGGTACGAGATTAGCACCGGACTAACCATACAAAAACCGGTTTACTTCGACCTTAATACGCGTAGTAAAGTTAGTCCGCCCCGAGCTCGGTTCACAACATACCTACAATCATCTAATTATTTAATCAAAATACATACAATAAACACAGTAAACAAACCGGCCAAGTGCGAGTCGGACTCGCACACAAAGGGTTCCGTACCATCGTAAATGATTTAACACCAAAAAATCATATTATTTGTATTTTTTTATTATCTTTAAATTTTACTTATTTGTTGTTATAGCGGCAAATTAAATACTCACTCTGTGAAAATTTCAGCTACGTACTTATTACGGTTCATGAGCTTTGTGACAGACGGACGGACGGACGGACAGCTGAGGCTTAGTAATATGGTTCCGTTTTCACCCTTTCGGTACGGAACCCTAAAAAGTAGTAGCATGATAACCTTCTATTCGCTTAGTACGCGTATTAAGGTCGGACTAAACCGGTTTTTGTTTGGTTAATCCGGTGCTTATCCCGTACTAAATTTTGACAGGTTTACTCTGAATACGGCTGAATATGTTTTGGAATTGTGTCGTCGGGCACACGCGGGGTGCGCGCTGCGCACACTCGTGCGCACACGTGTGCGTGATTTCTTCGCAAACTGGCGGCCGCGCCCACGGCCGCGCTATCATTGTTAGATTAGATCCCGTATTATCTCAGCGATCATTAGGTCAGCCCTGTTTTTTTTTTTGCCTGATGCATTATGCAATACCATTTTTGAAGCCATAATACATATTTGACATACTCAACTTCACGATGAGGTACTCCGATCTTTCGAAATCCCTTAGTATCTCAGCCATCATTAGGTCAAAGTTGAGTATTTCTTTGCCTGGGCCGTTATAAAAGTCTATATTTAAAAACCTAGTAAATATTTCACGTACTCGAGATAAGGTACTCTTATTTTAAAAACCTTTACAGTCTTATTCAGAACTAACCTCTCAAAACTTACGTACTGTACTAGAATTGCATCGGACTAAGCATACAACCGGTTTAGTCCGACCCCGACAAGATTATCTGAGATTACAAAGACTTTGATCGGATTGCCAATGATTCGCTAAGGATTCCTACACTCCCTGGGAGTACTCGAGACTACCCAAGATTTTCCTATTCCTCGGACTCCCGCCCAGGATTACTCGAGATTTCCATTAATTTGAAAGGATTCCCAATGATTTCCTTGGTATTCTCAGATTCCTTAGGATTACTCGGGATTACATAAGATTTCCAGATTCCTCGGACTCCCATCGGATTCCTCGGACTCCGCCTAAGATTACCCGAGATTTCCATGAATTTGATAGGATTCCCAATGATTTCCTTGGGATTTCCAGATTCTTTAGGATTACTCGGGATTACATAAGATTTCCGAGATTCTCCGGACTCCCACCAGATTCCTCGGACTCCCACCTAAGATTCTTGAGATTCCCAAACGATTGTACACCAGATTCCTTGAGTGAGTGACCCCTCGGTATTAGCCCAACACACCACATGGGAACTAGGTGCCATGCCAGGACCTTCCTTATATTGCACGGCTACATTGAACTGGATGTAAAACACGGACAATTTTCATAGCCACTTCGACCATCGTTCATCCAATGCGATGGTACCAACCCGGGCGGGATTAAACCCTACCACCTAGTAAGTAAGGCCGTGGTTCGGATTCCACGTTAAACTGTAGGTCCCCCAGTTTAACTTGGAATCCGAACCACGGCCAGCCTCTCTCAACGGTCGAATGGTTATGAAAATGGCTAATGTGTGATGAAATCTTTTTTGCTTGATCAGAATGTGGTTGTATCCTGTCTTTAACTTAAATTGTATCAAATAATTCTTGAGTAAAATCCTGTCTGCGATTGAAAATATTACAATTGTTAGAGAGCAATGTGAATTGAAAAAACATGTTGTGACTAGAATCGAGAAAAGATTGCTAAGATGATTTGGACATATGGAACGAATGTATGACGAAAAAATTACGAAACAAATTTACAGAACTGAAGTGAGCGGAAGCGTCGTGCACGGGCGGCCTAGAAGAACGTATCACGACCAAATCGATGTAATTATTTGTAAAGGTCTGGTACGTAGCACCGGTAATCGTAGAGCATGTATGAAAACGTGTATTTATTTTATTTTAATTAGGAAAACATATACTTTGGTATCTATTTCAAGTTTGCCTAAAGAAAGGCCATAAAAGTAAAATTTAATAGTATTTTTTCAATAAATGGTTATTACATTATTTCCCTCGGCTTTTTTTCGAATTGTTTTAAACGGCAGGGGGCGCCGTAGAAATCTCGCCCAGGGCGCGGGTAGTGTTAAAACCGGCACTGCCCGTAAGCATCAGAAAATTACGCTCCCCATACAAACGTAGTTTACTAATCATTTGAAAACCACTGTTTCAATTTGCTTGATATTTTGGACTTAATATCAGGCAAATAATGCTGATATTAAGTCCAAAATATCTGCACGTGTTAGATTTTTCGAAAAAAATATCCTGTGACACACAGCAGAGAAAAGAAAATTTGTATGAAGATTTTCTTTTGCCTGTTATTTGACTTGCTTTAGACTTTTCAGCAAAACAAAAACGTGCAGACACAGATATTTATTGTAGAATATTAGATACCAAATATAAAGCAAATCGGAACAGTGTTTTTCAAATGATTACTAAGTTAGTGCGCCCACTCTGAATAGAGCTGCAAGTGTTAAATTGTGTGTGCTTGCTTGCGCACGAGTTGCATCGTAGGAGAAACTTGCCGCGGTGGCGCTGCGTGCGGTGACCCGCGACGCCTGAGCCGCTATATCGTAGCTCAAGAAGCACTATGAAACTGTTAACTAAATAATGTAACGGCCATTCACTGAGTTATGTAGTGATGGCCGCCATTTTGTTCTACAAACTAATAAATGCATTATATTAATAGTACAGGCGCGTTGTCTATGCGTTTTTCATCCTTTTTGGGGTTCCGTACCCAACCTACCTATTCACCTGGACAGTTCATTAACAGTAATCCCTCTGGTAATGCCGTTCTTCGGTCCTTGTTTTTAAGTTATAAGGAAGAAACGTCCGTGGCTTGTTTAGGTTTTTTATCTCGAGCGCAACGGCGAAATCGTAGAACTACGAACAATTCTCATATCTCTTCGTTTGCAAGAATGTTCTTGTTTCTTTCCTTCTAGGATTTCAAGAGACTATACTCTCTTGAAGTCCCGCGATTCCAAAGCCTCTAATATCTATAAGCTTGCAAGAATGTTTTGGTTTCTTGCGAGCTAGTATTTAAGGTTTCCTTGAAAGAACTAAATTCGTGCGGAAACGCGAAATTTCGGGTCGGCGAAAATGCGGAATCGCGGAAATCGGAAGGACTCTAGTGTCTCTTAACTTGCAAGAATGCTCTTGTTTCTTGAAAGCCAGGAGATGTTAGATTCGCTTGGAGTTCCGCGATTCGAAAGACTCTAATTTATCTTCGCTTCAAGACTGCTCTTGTTTCTTGCAAGCCAGGAGATGTTAGATTCGCTTGGAGTTCCGCGATTCGAAAGACTCTAATTTATCTTCGCTTCAAGACTGCTCTTGTTTCTTGCAAGCTAGGAGATGTTAGATTCGCTTGGAGTTCCGCGACTCGAAGGATTCTAATTTCTCTTCGCTTTAAGACTGCTCTTGTTTCTTGCAAGCTAGGAGATGTTAGATTCGCTTGGAGTTCCGCGATTCGTTGGACTCTAATTTATCTTCGTTTCAAGACTGCTCTTGTTTCTTGCAAGCTAGGAGATATTAGAGTCGCTTGAAGTTCCGCGATTCCACATATTCGCATTTTCGCAAAATCTACCGCTTGAATTTCCGCGATTCCGCATATTCGCATTTTCGCAAAATCTACTTCTCGCACGATTCTAGCTCTGTCTGGGAGAGTAGAGTTTCGGTGCCTCTGCCACCACCACCACCACCACCACCACCATCCACCGCCGCGGCGCAGCGCTGTTGCAATCGGCGGCCATTGTGCAGCGCGCCGAGGCCGCTTTCCTCGGCTGCGTCAGTCGCGCCGCAACGCAAGCCGAGCGCCACGCGCCGCCATTGTGAAACTGACCGCGCGCGCGCTCTTTAGAAAGGTGTCCCAAAGTGTCGCTGTGTGGAATAATTGTGCTTCGGCTCTATGGTTTAGTACGTCGCATTGTCTATGAAGCGTTCGCGAAACTTTCCGCTTTCGAAGGGAGGCCGTCGCAATATTTCGTCAGAGCGACTGGCTCTGTGTTGATAAAGCGGCTGTTTCGCACTTAGACGTGGGTTCAAATCCGTGCCACCGCTGGTGGCTGGCTTTTTCCGTTTATTTATGCAAGAGTCGAAGGTTAGGGTGGGTAGGGAATTCAAATTACGGCGGATTCAATATTGCTCGGCAATTATCGGGGATTGTTACCCCGAAACCGCGCCGCCGGAAGCGTTTTCCGCGAATCGAGAATATTGTGTTATCACGCGGCTGCTCCGTGGCTTCCAGTATTCAGTGACAAGGGCAATGGAATGGATTCAATTTGCGGTCACGTGGCAGCGTCGCCCGCCTCAGTTGACCCAATTGACGGCGGTGCCAGCACAGATTAATGGGCCGCCATTATTAATTTCTCAAATGGCGGTGGTGAGATTGAAGGATGACGCTTCATTTACCTCCTGTTTGTCACGCTGTTCGGTCACATTACGGGGCACTGTACTATTAGGTAACTGTTAAAATTACCTTTTCCAAGTCCGATTTGCAATTAGCACTTTAACAGTCTCGTTCCCTTGATATGACTGTGGTATTAGAAATGATTGTTATTTCTACTAGTTTTTTTTAATAAAGCCCAATATATGGCGTACGCGAAACTTTCAACTAGACCCCCTTAACGATGCCCATGGGCTTTCCAACTTATTCGGGGCGAGTGGTCAGTCACTAGAGCAAAAAGTATACACCTAGATGACCAATAGTTAATATTACCAGATTGACCTCGTGATTTCCACATTCCCAAGGTTTCCCAAGGACTACCAAAGATTCCTAAGGGATTACCAAAGATTCCTAAGGGATTACCAATTATTTCTAGGATCTAGGTTTCTGGGATTTCGTAAGATTACTAAGGCTCACAAGATTCCTAGAAAATAAAAAAAAGTCATACAGATGTTCTTCGAAAATTTAACTCATTCTTCCCGATTTGAGAAGAATCCTAGAAAAAAATTTCACGGCCGATGTTTTCGAATGAGCAAAAGAGTCTAACATTTTCAGATTACTCGGACTCTTAAATTACCATGCATTTGATATGATTGCTAATGATTACCTTGAGCTTCCCAGATTCCCTAGGATTACTCGAGATTACTTAAGATTTTCAGATACCTCGGACTCCCACCAGATTCCTCGGACCCCCACCTAAGATTACCAAACAATTTTATTGTAAACCAGATTCCCTGAGTTACTAACCCCTCGCATGCCAGCAAGGTTAAGCATCTCAATTCAAGTGTTAACACAATGTTATTTTGTAGAGTTTTTTTGAGAACCTACTGTCTCGTTCGCCCTGAACTTTAAATAAACGGCGATTGTTTAACTACTCGTCTTTAGCTTACTCTTTGCGTCGTGATTTGAGTTTCTCTAGTGTTTAGCCACTCGCTTAAGAGTTCGTAGATATACCGCTGTCTTTGCGTCGTGATTTGAGTTTCTCTAGTGTTTAGCCACTCGCTTAAGAGTTCGTAGATATACCGCTGTCTTTGCGTCGTGATTTGAGTTTCTCTAGTGTTTAGCCACTCGCCTAAGAGTTCATAGATATACCGCTGTCTTTGCGTCGTGATTTGAGTTTCAGCTGCCTACCTATTACGGTTCATGAGATACAGCCCTGTGACAGACGGACGGACAGCGAAGGCTTAGTAATAGGGTTCCGTTTTCACTCTTTGGGTACCCTAAAAAGCAGATTCAGCATTTAGAAATAGGGTCACGAAAGCGAATGTGTGCTGCGGGCCTCATCCTGTGCACCGTTGTTCTGCGCTCGACTATCGAGGCGGTGATGTGCGCTAGCGCACGCGACCGCTGCGCTGCCTGTGATTTCTACTCGGAAACGGTCGTCGTCGCGAAGTTCGTTACACTCCGACGCGAGTTTGTTTACAGAAGACGATCGTTCGCGGTTGGCGTAGGCCGGGGGCTAGACAGTTGTGCAATGCGTCCAGTCAGCGTTTGTGGCAATCATTGGAGGTTATCACCCAGGGTTTCAAATGATCGCTAAAATAAACAAGTGATTGGCGCGACTACACGGTCTATCTTCACGGCCATTGTAGATTTACCTGTAAATGGTGAATCAGCGTCTTCACGTTTATTTAAAAATAAATTGATAAATTTGCAGCGTTACATTCGTAGATTTTTTCAAAATGTCCGGGTGAACGAGAAAAAATACTTTCAATACCTTTTACTTACTTATTGCTTTCGAGTTTTTGGTTTAGAACACTACGTACATTTAAAATCTAGGAAGTATGAAAAACATACTTCTCTCGGCTGATCTTATTCCTGATTATAGATTATATTTATATATATATTTAATAAATAAATAAATAAAATAAATAAATAAGGTTATGAGGCGTTGCAACGCCCCCTATTAATTTAATTCGTTTCAGTCAAGTATTGTAGAGGCAGTTGCTCGTTAAGGCGCAAGTAACCCTCACACCACGTTAAATGCATTTGGTTATTAGACATCTTGTATTTTGATGACTTTTTTCTTTTTAATTTAACTAAATTTTAATTCCTTAATCTTATCTAGAATTTTGTCATTTGAAAAAAAAAATGTACTCACTATAATGCAAACGATAGACGTTCTTATTTTTCTGAGGCCGTCGAAATAAATAAGATAGTCTGCATACATATTTTTCACATTAGTTAAAAAAAGCGATGTACAGAGCGCGTCAGCCTCGGCGCCATAGTAGGCATTGGCATTTGCAAGGTATACGTACGTGGGTCAAAGTCCATGTCGCGTCTAGGGTGATGCCGTTTGTACTTGCCGCTACGTTCGTACGAAAGAGTATATTTAAGGTGGCCCAACCCGCTCATCTCCCCATACAAAAGGGGAAAGAAGATCACGCCCATATTTCTTGTCAAAGATCCAAAATTTTGCTCAAAATAGCTTTATTTGATCGAATTAGATGTCTGATGACCATTGGCATTGTAAAATTGTGTTTGGTTTCTAAGTTATAAGGTCCGAAAGTTCGAATTTTTCGCGCGTTTTATACAATAACTTTGGAGGTGGATTACGCAATGATAAAGTAAGAACATCGTAAAAAGATTAGTCATCAGACATAACTTATTTAATCAAAATTTATGATCTATTTGGTTATTGTTAGATTTTTGACTACAGCAGTCGTGGTTTACTTTTAGCTATAAGTCGTTTTGTAATTAAAATTTTCGTAAATCTTACCAAATCATACACTATGCACATTTTCTTTTTTGTGGACATGTTGCATCTTCCTCATCACGGAGCCTGTCTTATTCTTTGAAACAGAGAAGGTCCTAGAGCGCAACAGCACGGTTTTGTACCGAGCCCGCGAATGAGTTGGGCCCGCCGTGTTGGGCCACCTTAACTTGGGCTCTCGATCGTCCAGTTTTGTTCACTCGCCGTGGAGATTACCGAGGGGTGGAGACAGGGAGAGCCTGAAGGCGACCGCACAACGTGACTTATTGGCGCTCGTGTATCCCGCCTACGGTGTCACGTGCCCTTTACGTCTGCACAGAAACGTTCCAACGAACATTCTCTTTATCCTAACTATCGTACACAAATAAAGACAGTACGCTTCAATAAGTAAAACTTATTATGAATGCATAAAAGATACGACGTTAGCGAGATAATGTTCATCGAAGTAATCTCAAGTGTGTGTGAGCAAGAACTATGGATCGTTTCATTGAAAGGTTAAAGGTAACCTCAATTGACAGTATGGATTATAACAGCGGTGAGGAGAACTCGTAGTCTAGGGGCTAGAGGACTTGCCTTTTATCCGAGGGGTCTGGGTTCAAATCCTCGCCCGGTTGTACCACTTTTTTCTCTGAGTTGGATAAGTGTATTTCGTTACGAATGCGAGCTGTTCCATGGTTCGGAACCCATGTAAAACTGTAGGTCCCCTTCCCCTACTAGGTGGTAGGGTTAAGCCCGCCCGGGTTGGTACCACCGCATTGGATGAAACTATGGTTGAAGCGGCAATGAAGAATTGTCCGTGTTTTCCATCCAGTTCAATGTAGCCGTGCTCGTAAAGATAAGGTCCTGGCATGGCACATAATCGTTCGGGAATGTGGTGTATTAGGCTAATATCATAACGGTTGTTGTGTGGTATTAGCCATCCATGTCAGCTTGCATAAAAAAATCCACCAGAATTGTAAACCTCAGACAGCTCTCAAATGCACTTGCACTCCCATCGTTCTGTTCTTCCTCTGTTACTACAAATCCTTTACGATTTCAATGGATATTGATATCACAGGGACTTGTCAGACATTAGAAAACTGATCAAAACTCACATTCACAGTCGGTTGTGTGAACAATGCATTGCACACTTGAAATATTCCAGCACCAGTGTCCTTTTTATGATTATTTTTCATATCCTAATTTTAATTCGACAAAATGAGCTTAGTGTATGAAACCTGGCAACCCCAACGCTATTGACGTTCTTCGAGGTCTCGAATGTTTCGCAACGCATCATTTAGACGTGCACAAAACATCTAGTTCATGAAGCGGCCATAAGTTACCTTTCGATTTTTAATTTAGGACCTCACCAGTAAATCTACTCAAAGCCGTGCGTTCAAACAAAAAATGTTGACAATCGAATACAGTACAGGTAACCGCAAATGGGTTTTTAACTTCTATTTAACCAGTTCAGTACTTTTATAATGGAAAAATTATGGATGCGGTGAATGACCAAAACACGATTTATTTTCATTTGCAATGAACTTCTGAGAACCTATTCGCTGTTCCAGTAACACTGTATCACACATTTTGGTCGTTCTAAAATATTCATAACAAAAAATCCGTCTGATGAAATCTTTGGCAATCGAATTGCTCGTATCATGCAGTAAAAAAACAATAAGGTTTCAATAATCATTTGCATTCCGGCAGCTGTGAGATGAAACAGATACCAAACGTCCTGTCGATATCAGAGTCCATACGCATCCATTTAAGGCGCTAGGACTAGCCAACTACTCGCGCCATACAAATGCACTTTTTAACAAATGTAATTATATGTAGTGAAACGCTTCAGCAAATCCAAATAGAACTCCAGACTGATAATGGATTGTTAATATTTTTTTATTCCATCATTTATTTAAATAATAATAAAAATAAAAAAGTTGATTTTTCTCATTAGAAATCTAAAAGTAATTCGATTTCTAGATATAAGCAAAAACAGCATATATGCATAAACAAAAAATTCCATTTGCTTTTAGATTTCTACATTTAGTCAAAAAAGTTCGGAAATGGACACCGTTTCCGCAATGTATTTTGTATAGAAAAAGGAAACATACATTAACGAAAATAATTCTATTCCTAGACAAGGAATCATATATTGTAAGAATGACACTTATAATCGTCAGACTTAGTTAGTTAACTTGGGGTGCCTCGTCTAACTTTGCGATTTGGCTAGTACCAGGCCCTTAAGTATATGCAACGCGTGCATCTAAGTCGTGCATTCACCGTTGTATCAAGTATTTATACCGTTTCATTCCACGCAGTTAGGTTTTCCCTCCGCTGAGTTGGTCGTTCCGAGAAATGTTGCGAAGCGTGTGGCGAACTCTTTCGCTGTCCGTGCACACACTGCTGTCCCTGCGCGACCCCGACGGTCGCGTCTACCGGCTGCTGCGCCGCGCCATATTGGACGCGTCCCGACTTTAGGGACGCTTAGCCGTCAAAGCAGTGAACAGTATCACCGTTGACGAGGACACAGTGAGTGTGTCGCCGCATATGTAAGAGACAGTGCTCGTTGAACCTGAGTGCGCTTCAGCTGTTAACGGTCCGAGAGAAGTGGGCCCGCTGGCAGAACCAGAAGTGAACAGTCTGGATAGAGCTCGCTAGTGGTCGTCGAACCTGAGAGTGCTACGGTTAGGAAAGAAGCAGTGAACGGCCCGAGTGAAGTGCGCCCAGGAGCCGAACAAGACGGACCGGTATCGAGGAAGAGCTGTGGAGCCGGTGAAGGGTTGGCGGGATGCGCGCGGGATGATGGAGGCGATGTCGGGCGGAGTGTGGGGGCTGGTGCCGACTCGTCGCCTTATCGAAACCCTCAAGTACTGCGGCAAGACGCTCCTGCGCCGCAAACGGAGAATCCTGCGACACATAAAGAAGGTCATTTTCACTATTCCCACCGTGTCTATTGTGTTCAACATCATCTTGTTATCGTCAAAATATTACAATCGCATTTTACTATGCTAAATTCATACTGGCTACGATGTTCTACATCTTAAAATTGATTTGTATTTGACAATAATAATTAGTCATCTTGTGATAATGTCTCGTAGAAACTAGTTTACGATGCATTAAAAAGAATTCCATTAGTCGATAATCTAGTATGCGGTTCTAGTGTAATCGTCCATCTACCCAGAAAACTTCTAGAATCCTACCAGATTCAATATTTAATAACTTTGTCGTTTGCGTCTGTTGACTTTTCCCTTGTGCAAATAGCGAACAGTCAACAGTCCTTGAGTTATTCGTTGGTTTTTATAACGCACGCGATACCTAGCTAGTTTTAAATAGAAGTACCTGAGTACATGCGATCGGTTCTGCTTTTGGTCATCATAATCGTTATTAAAAGGTGAGTAAATTAAATATTTTGTTAGCATAGCGAGTGACGTGTATTTACGCGCATTTCGAAATATCAAAAAGTTATTGCTTTTACAGATTAGAAATTTCAAATTAATTCTTTAAATCTCTGAGGGATCCCTGGGAGGTAGTGGTTTCTCTTTCTTATTTATTTCTTTTGTTTTATTCCTTGTGTTTTATGTATTTAAAGGCATCATAGATTGGCATAGGCTTTGCCTAAACTATCTTAAATATTATAAAGAAAGAGAGATTGGGGCTAACTAAAGGGGCTCGGGAGCCAAAAATGGCTCCCGGGGTGATGTTTAGTTATTTCGAGAGTATGTACAATGTTTCGATGTTTGACCAAAATGATAACATTAAGCTGTTTTGATTGGCATGATGTGCATGCATTCATTTGGTTGTTGATCGAAATAATCTTGACCATATCTTGTTATTTAAATCATTTTTCAGGCCTATGTCAAAGAAAAATACATAGTTGCTATAAGAAGTAATAAAACATTTTAGTAAGATGCCGTATAAGCCGCGGTGGTCCTCAAATTGCATCAGTTGATTCATGTATATGTGCGTCCTACGTCCATCTTCGGTCTTTACGTTTGCGACTACGTTACGCTCTACGCTGTCTTGACATTGTATTACTAACTATTACATTGTCCAAAGATGTCAATTTATTGACAGCGTGAACAAAACTTTCTCTGATAAAAAGAATATCTCTTAGATTTCTCCGATCGAACGGTTGCACTCGCCGTTCAATTGTTATTATCTCTTACGCCTGGGGCACAGTTTTGATGAGATTTTCAATAACACTAATTCCGTTTCTTACTGTATCTGCGTGTTCCCATTCTCTTCCTTCAAAGTATCAATCAACCGTTTCAGTAACTGGTACACATTCACGTTTAAATTTAGCTCGCAATTATTGGCATTGTGTCCCGACAATGGTGTCAATAACTTTTATAAGTTCCTCAATAATGTTTTGACTAATGAGTTTGAGTAAAGAGTGAATCAGCTTGGAATGTGTGCAACTTCTTCAGCCGTGGACCCTAAGAGCCCAGTTCACGGCTTATTTGCACGTCCTGATCGAAGTTAGCTGATTATTGTGTAAAAAGCTAATTTGAATTTAAAATATGCATGTGTCATTGGTGCGTAACCGTCGCGCCGTGGGGTGACCTGGGTTGCGGGTTCAAGTGTGACTGCAGACACCTCTTGCGTCAGTCGCATAGAGCCGCTTTTAGGGTCTAATTCGTTTAGAATTCGAAAACAAAGATGCAGAATTGCGCGGGCTATTGTGCTTCGATTAGAATTGATTGCGAAAGTGGTGTCATCTTTCGGCTGCGTGGCTGACTCACGGTTTGCGCGACCCCGCGTCCACCGGCGCGTGCGCATCGAAAATATCGAAAACAATGTCATTTTGTGCAATGCCCGCGGGGGGTCGGTCGTGGCGGTCGCGTCACCTTGTATCCGTATCGCAATTGGACGCTATTGTTTCAGCGTGGATAATTGTAGCGTGGAACACGACCCAAGTCAGTCGCTTCGGTGCAGTGGGATGGTGATCAGTTGGATCGAGTTTTAGACTACTCTCTTGCGTGCTTCAGTGTCGTTGTATTTACTTCGGATCTATTTGGTTTGTACAATACCCGCTTTCTAAATGATTGTTTCTTTTTTTTTTATCGAAGCTTCTTTATGGACTTTCCTTCTGATAGGACTTTTTGGAGTAACTTAGAAAAAGTTAATACCTAGTCACGCAGGGCGAACGAAAACACGAATGAGCAGTTCAACGCTCTGAATAAAAAGCGACCGTGATTTTTAGGGAGTTGCTACACTCCAAATTTGAAAAAAGGGGCAGTCTTTCGACGTACCTTGAAATAGTTTCCAGTTCTTTTATAACTTATGGTTCTGCTAAAACATAAAAATACACCATATAAGTTGTAACGCTGCTTCTCTTGCCGTGCATGTTCCAAGACTCATATCTGTCATACTCAGGCATTTTTAATCGTGGACCCATCATGATGGTACTAAAATTAAAGGTCTCATTTAGATCTACCTACCTCCCTGTCATGTCATTGTATTGTGTCATATCTCTGAAACTTCGGTACGTTTTTTTTACCTCACGGACCTATGTCAGCCTCATCTTGCATTTCAAATTTCTTAATTACAGGAGAGGCTTTCAATGAATTTTAGTAGCTATTTGTAATCTACTGGGTAAGCTGTTTTTACACAGTACCGACGTCATTATATCATCTGCATATTGTAACCTAATAGATAATATAACGGTGCTCAAACACGCTAAGGATCATGGCATGACACCTGTTTCTTCGGGACTACATATGATTAGATGAGCATCGGTGATGGAATATGCCAATGTCAGGTTACTTTAAAATTTGATATTGGCCATTATACTACAAAATATCACCCTTATAATTTTATTTCCTTATTAGCGTTTTGCGAACAAAGAGTCGACAATGAAATAAAGGGAAAATATATATAATATCCTTATATCACAAAAAACAACTGTCGTTGGGGAGGTCGTTTTTAATCAGATATATATCATATCCGAGAGGGGGCGCAGTAGAGAAAAAGGTGTACACCAAGATTACCAGTAGTCAACATTACCAGGATTACCTTGTGGTTTCCAGATTCCCAAGGACTACTAAGGATTCCTGGAGATTTCAATTATTCTTAACGGACTACCATGGATTTCTAAAGGAATTACCAAAGATTTCCAGGATGACGAAAGAATCTGGGGTTTCGTAAGATTACTAAGGGCTACAAGATTCCTAGAAAATTAGAAAATAATTTAAAATATGAGCATAGATTTCGAATGAGCAAAAAAAGGTCATGCATACTATGATCTTCGAAAATGTTCCTCATCCTGCCCGATTTAAGAAGAATACTAGAAATAAACATGGAGGTTTACTAAATTCCATCACACAACTACTTTTATTATCTCATCAAATGAAGTCATACTGTTACTTTAGTAAAAACATTGTTTACTTGTACCTTTTTCTTTTTAATAAACTTTTTCTTTCTTTTTTTTCTTTCTAGGTTTCCTCACCTCCATGGAAATAAATAGACGATCCGTGTTTTCGAAGGATCAAAAAAAATCTAAGATTAATTGGGATTACCTAAGATTTCCAGATTCCTCGGACACCTGAGATTTATGAGATTACCAAACAATTGGTACCAAACAAACCCCTCAATCATATCCCTCGTTCTTCAGATATTTTTTGGCAATTTTACATTGTTTGTACTTTTTAACAATTCTCGTAGTGGAATTGGTTATAACAACAAATCATTAGCCACAAAATACAAAAAAAACCCACCAATGGTTTTGCTCATTTTAATTTTTCTCGACCCCATGGTTTAACCGAAACTGCCTGAATTTTTTTCCTTATTAAAAATGCCTAAGGAAATCCTGTATCCGATTCCGGATTTTTGAGGGTTGGAGTATCTCTGATTAAATAACCATTCCGGACTAATGCGGGTTCTCTTAGTGCCATTCAACCTTCATTCCGGAAGTCTTTTCCGGACTTGTGGAGTAGCAATGGAAATCAATTCATCTTTGGAGCCGGAATGACCTATTACCGGTCTATATTTTTTTTATAGAATTGGACGTGGGTGGCTAATACCGAACTGACAGTCAGATAATTAGCCTTATACACCACGTGGGAACTAGGTGCCATGCCAGGACCTTCCTTATATTGCTCGGCTGCATTGAACTGGATGGAAAACACGGACAATTTTCATTGCCGCTTCGACCACCACCGTTCATTCAATGGAATGGTACCAACCCGGGCGGGATTAACCCTACCAACAAGCAATCAGACTACTATTTATTTACTTATGTTGCTCAATATTCCGTGATGTTGCTTATAATATTTAGTTTGACAGCTTTTTGGACGAGTACACGAACGCTTACGAAACAACGCCCCGTGTACAGGGGGCTTTATAGTCACCCATCTCGGCTAAACAGTAATCTATTACTAATGATATATTCTGAAGAGTTTCATATTTTTTAGGTCTCCGTACCCAAAGGGTGCCAAAATAAAGGGCAAAAGTTGCACCTTTGATAATTATATATTTTTAATTTTACCTATTTGTTGTTAAAGCGGCAAAATTAATACACACTCTGTGAAAATTTCAGCTGCCTACCTCTTACGGTTCATGCGATACAGCCCTGTGACGGACGGGCGGACGGACAGCGGAGGCTTAGTAATAGGGCTCCGTTGGCACCCATTGGGTACGGAACCCTAAAAAACTAAATGGACCCGAGCGGATTCAGGAACCTCTCGTAGTACTTGCATAAAGGAACACTAATTAGTATTATCAAATGTTCGTTTATTTTCTTGTGCGACCGAGTTAGGGCCGACAGGAGACAAAAAATTCAATCAACGTCAACGTATGATTAAACACGTAATTTTGTATGAACAGTATGGAAGGAACTCCATGCGGTTCACTAAAAGTGACGTGTTTTAACATTGATTAACTCAGCCGTTTCTTCGTGCAATCGGGGCTTAGAGGCCCTGATGCAAGATGCAATCGGATGGAAACTTTGGGTTGTTTACTAATTTCATCTGCATAGATGTCAAGCAACAAACATAGCAGCGTAAAAAGTTACGAAAGCGCGCAGACCGGTTCGTTTTGTAATACATAAGTTGTGCAATTTGCGACATTGTTTCGCCGATCGGCTGTTCAGACATAAACATGTCAGCGCCAAATGATTGAATCGGGCCACTCCATGGCGTGCAGCCTAGGCTCTTCATTGGAATCGTCACTTTTACCGAACATCAGCATACAAATCCGGAAAAGTGCGAGTCAGCCTCGCGCACCGAGGGTTCCAATGTGAAATAAAATTGTCCGACCGGGAGTGAAAGAAAGTGGTGCATGAACGGGGCGGGGACTGAACCCATGACATCTGACATCGCAAACGAGGCGCCGCTACACGCTCCTGAGATACTTTTTACGGTAATTATGCAGTTTGAGGGCTTTGGGGAAAAACGATGGGAATTTTTTTTCTTCGGAAACTTGTTGCATGGGGTGAGGAAAACATGTCTTCATCGCGATTAATTAATTAATTAATTCATTCAAAAATTTATTCTTCGCGATTAAAAATAAATCATTATAATACTTACTAAAGGTTTTTCGTACTCTATAAAAAAATAACTAAAGTTATTTTAAAGAAGCACCGTGTCTTCTATAAATTAACCTTAACCTAACTGGTCCATGTCGGGATGGCGCATGTCGGTTGCAAACGCTTATGAGAATGTATGGGAAATATTTGCCTGCTCCCATGAAATATCATTTGTTATGATAAAATAAACAGCTTCATGGGAAAAAAAATCCCATCATTTTTCGCAAAAGCCCTCAAACTGCATAATGACCCTTTTTAAGAATGAGGTACTTTTAAAGATTCACGAAAAGTAGAATAATGTGAATTACCTCCTGGGATTTAGTTTTTTAGGGTTCCGTACCCAAAGGGTAAAAACGGAACCCTATAACTAAGCCTCCGGTGTCCGTCCGTCCGTCCGCCCCTCTGTCACAGGGCTGTATCTCATGAACCGTAATAGGTAGGCAGCTGAAATTTTCACGGTGTGTGTATTTATTTTGCGGCTGTAACAATAATAAAAAAATAAAAAAATTAAAAGGGGGGCCCCATACAATAAACGTGATTTTTTTCTGTTAAATTTTGTACGATAGTACGGAACCCTTCGTGTGCGAGTCCGACTCGCACTTGGCCGGTTTTTTATATGCCATCTTCGAGTTCGTTAATTATTTGCTGAAACAAAGGTTAGTCAAGAGATCCAGGTATTTAATAATAGCCACGAAAGAACTACGTAATCGCTTGGCAGAGTCAGCGTCGAAGCCTACCCTCGCGCGAGATCGGCCCAGCGTGCGCACGCCTCCCGCGCCGTCGATATCGACTAGACTCGCCCGACCTTCGCGCAGCGCCGCCGCCGCCTCCGCTGGTCGCTTTCCATGAGTCACTCACGCTCGCTGTGACGTGGGGCCGACTTAATTTCCCAACTATTCACGGGCCGCTGGTCCCTGCCGCCGCGCCCCGCCGCCGCCGCTGTCGTTATGTAAAGGCGGCGGTGTGCCGGTGACCCACTGCACGCCGCGCAGGCATTGCGACGACACTTGCCTGTCCCGGGGGTGAACAGGCGAGTGAGTGATTTAGCCCCGGTTGCACGAAGAAACGGCTGAGTTAATCAATGTTCCAAGACGTCACTTTAGGTGAACCACATAGAGTTCTTTCCATACTGTCCACGTAAAGTGACGTGTTTCATCGTACTTTGAAGTTGATTTTGATTTTTTTGTTCTTTCGTGCACTCAGCCTAAATCTGACGTTCGGTTGCTTTACTAGTAAAAATCTGTTCACTTAGCCCCGATTGCACGACGAGAGGGCCGAGGTAATCAATGTTCAAACACGTCACTTTTAGTGAACCACATGGAGTTCCTTCCATACTGTCCATACAAAATGACCTGTTTAATCGTACGTTAACGTTGATTTTGATGTTTTGTTCTTTCGTGCACTCGGCCCTTAGCCGACACGTTGTTTGACGATTAGCGTGGTATACGAAGTTCAAGTTAACGTCAGATTTAGGAGTCGTATTCACTACGTATAATATTCACAACGTATAATAGTATTTTTTTCCAAAAAATTAAAACCATGCATATCGTATAATATTCACAACGTATAATGTTATACGTTGTGCATGAGTTTAAAAATAAAATAAACTCTTTGCATCATGCAGAACGTATAATAGTCACAACGTATAATATTCCTAACATGAATTCACAAAAAAAGAAAACCATGCAGAACGTATAATATGCCAAGAAGCACTGCAGAAAGCGCCCTAACCACGATACATTTAAGGCTGAAATTGCTACGAATCGATATCTGTTGAAGAGTAACAATTTGCTACAACGCTAATTGAGACGGTCGAAAAGTCGCGTGCGAGTATAATCTTTAATCTTATATCGATAAGGGCGCTTATCGTATGAAATATTTTAGGATTATATGATATGCATGGTTTTATTTTTTTGTTAAATAAAGATCATAACATTATACGTTGTGACTATTATACGTTATGCATGGAGAAATAAGTAATTTAATTTTTTGGACTTCTTCATGCACTACGTATAAGATTATACGATCTGCCGATTATACGTTGTGCATGGTTTTAAAATTTTGTTAAAATATGACATTATACGATCTGCATATTATACGTTAAGGGCGATTCCGCTATAGATGATTTCCGAAATGAATTTTTCAATCACGCTATTAGTTGTTTTTTTTATTATTAGTGCAAAGAAGAAAGTTGAAATATAATAATCAATTTATTTTTATTTGATTTTATACCATATCTTCTTTTTTAGCGCTGTTGAAATATTACCATCCGAAGAATTGGTATAAACTGTAAAATCATAACTAGCACAACTGGCGCGAAACAGTAGTTGTTGAGAGCTTGAGGTTATGTTTTATCGGCTAAACGTGAAGTGGAAATATTCATTTATCTTCGTGTTCCAAAAAATTTAAGTATTTGTTGGCATTTATTAAGAATTATTGACTGCTAGAATACACTGTTAACTTGTTGCACCCGCGATGCAAAAGATATAAAAGTTTACTTTTTTAACAGAAATGAAGAGCTAACGTTCTGAAACTTTGCAAAAGTAAGAAGAAATAAAAACCATACTTAAATTATTTGTTTTTAAGAGTATAATGATTATTAGGTTAAAATAAACGATAACTTAAATTGGTTGCACCCGCGATCTCGACGTGAGATCGCGGGTGCAACTTTTTTTCACGTAAACTTTTTGTGTGATTACTTTTACATTTCGTTGTTTTGATATACCTTGACTAATAATATATGCTGAAGACGATTGATGTAATTTATTGCATATGTGTGTCTATAGTATATTCCTTATTTTTTTAAAGAAATATTGGTTAAAATGACAACAGAGTAAGATAAGGAGACTGCTTTGCAGAAATATAGGCGGAAATTCAAAGAAAAACCTGAGCTTCATGCTGAACACCTCCAACGGGAAAGGGCTCGTGATTCCAAACGGAGAGAAGTTCTTTCTTTCTTTCTTTCTTTCTTTCTTTCTTTCTTCTTTCTTTCTTTCTTTCTTTCTTTCTAATGTAATGAAGAATATTGGCTAGAATCAGATCCAAAGAAAGAATGCAGGCAATTGTCCGTGTTTTCCATCCAGTTCAATGTAGCCGTGCAATATAAGGAAGGTCCTGGCATGGCACCTAGTTCCCATGTGGTGTGTTGGGCTAATACCATGACAGAACTTGTGGTATTAGCCATCCATGTCCAGTTAAATAAAAAAAAAACTAGAAAGCGACGTAAGGAAGAACAATTTAAACAAACATCTGCTAGATACAGCAGTCCTCGCACACTAGGCAAGGCTTTGGCAAAAATAAAACGTAATCTACCAGCCAGTCCTACCAAAGCAGTGGAAGTTAGCTTCTGAATTCAACATTGCTGCATTTGACAAAAAACTGAGTTTTGATTTTTATAATAGGGATAACATGCACATTAGCACAGAAATCGTTAATGACATACAAGACGTGCAATTTGATGATATTATCGCGAAATTGAAAGCGCCAAAGAAAAAGACTTTGGAAATAATATGTTCATAGAATTTTGGGCAATTATTGATGTATTTCAAAATAAATCATTAATATAAGCGACAAGAAAAGCATAATTGTTAATAATAAATATGGTTTGATCTCTTATTTTGTTCCTTTATAAGTAAAATTGATGTTTATGTTCACTTAAATTAGACTGGTTGCACCCGCGATAATTTGGTGTTGCACCCGCTATTATTAAAAATAATATTTCTTCATTGTTTATTTTTGTTTTCTTTAGAGTTTTTATTTTATGTTCTTTGTTACTTTAATACATTTCAAAATGTTAAGACATAACATATTAAATGTATTAGAATTAACAGATTTATGTGTTTTTTGTTTGTGATCTGGAAAGGTTGGGCCAAATTTGTTGCACCCGCGATGGCAATTTGAACCTTTCTCCTGGCTTTTAAAATATCATTTTAAAAATTTTGTTAGTTACTATATAGTAAACATAATAAAATGTAGTCTTTTAAAGGCTAATTTAATTAAAAATGTTTTTAATTTAATTAGGTTAAATGAAAACAGGCGTCTAAATGTTGCACCCGCGATAATGGAATGACCCTTATGCCGTTCCCCCAGATTTAGGGCCGAGTGCACGAAAGAACAAAAAAGAAAATCAACATCAAAGTATGATTAAAAACGTCACTTTGTGTGGACAGCATGGAAGGAACTCTATGCGGTTCACAAAAGGTGACATGTTTGAACATTGATTAACTCAGCCGTTTCTTCGTGCAACCGGGGCTTAATCATTCACTTGCTTGTTCATCCGGCTAATTAGTTTACCATCGTAACCGCCTTGAATCAAACCATGACGGTATTTTCAACCAGGGGCTGATATGATACTCTGCGTCCTTAGGTCTGAGGAGAGGCGAGGAAGGAGAAGAGAAAGACTATTATCATCATATCAGCCCCGTGTTGAAACTACAGGAAAAAAAAATGACGAATCCGAGTGTGTAATATACATCTAATGGAGGAAATAAAGAAACTGAAACTGAAACTGAAACTCTTGGCCGCAATGAGTTGGAACGAAGTCGGCTCTTGAAGCTGGTTGGACCATTCTCTGTTCTATACGAAAACAGGGGTCGGCATGTACAGTCAACCAAAGATTAAAGGATACACTTCCGGTTAAACGTAAAAATGAATGGTGTTTAAATACAACCTCCGATTCAATTTTGTTAGGGTTTTGTTTACTCAGTAGCTAGTAGACATCCCCAACTATGTTTGAATCTATACTCAACCCTATAATTGTTTCCAAAAGTCAAAGTATTTCGACTGTTCATCTTTTCATTTAATCGGATGTGTATCTTAAACTATTTGGTAGACTGTACGTACGTCGTCCGTAGTAAAACTGCGGTCACTTCATGTAGCAAACATTCTCGTTGGTCGAACAGGGGGGTGTGTCACACCCGGACCGAAGACAATGGGCCAGTAAATGCCACGTTGCGGCGCGAGGCATTGACCTGGATCGCATGTGAAAATCAGCCTTTTGCGTCAGTAACCTCATGTAGGAAACAATGCGTCTCACAAATTGAAATACACCATTTATCGGCCTTAATGGTTTTTTTTCATAGTTTATTTAATTGACGCGTTTTGACCTCCGGTTTCAAATTCGAGTTTAAGGTGGCGCCCTTACCGGCGGGACGAATTTATTCGCGGGCACGGTATAAAACCTTGCTATTGCGCTCTGGGACCTTCTCTGTTTCAAAGAAAAAGAAAGGCTCCGTGATGAGGAGGAATCATCATGTCCACAAATCATACAATGCGTATAGTGTTTGATTTGGTAAGATTTACGAAAATTTTAATTACAAAACGACTTATAGCTAAAAGTAAATCATGACCGCTGTAGTCAAAAATCAAATAAAACCAAATTGTTTGTAAATCTTCATAAAACCAGCTAGGTCTGATGACTAATATTTTTAAGATGTTTTTATTTTATCGTTGAGTAATAAGTAGTTGCGAGAATAACATTATTATCCACGGTATTCTAAACATTGCTGAAGTGCGCCTTCCTAAACTTAAATCTATTGCACCATATTGAGCTGGAGTTTTCCCTTTGCAGGTGTACCTGACGAAGGCGAGCCCCACCTGCAACGAGGAGGAGCTGAGCATGTGCCTCGGCGGCAAGGTGGGCGGCGCGACGCCGCTCGTGATCGCGTGCCGCAACGGACACTACGACGTCGCCGAGTACCTCATCGAGCGGTGCAAGGCGGACATAGAACTGCCCGGCTCCGGTGAGTTCCCTTCAAAGTTCCGCTCTGCTCGTCGGCAACGTCTATACGTGTACCTGATGAAGGCGAGCCCGACCCGCAACGAGAAGGAGCTGAGTATGTGCCTCGGCGGCAAGGTGGGTGTCGCCGAGTACCTCATCGAACGGTTTTAAGTTCTACCCGCAACGAGGAGCTGAGCGTGTACCTCGGGGTTTAGATGGGCGGAACGGACACTAGGATGCCTCTATGTATAAGAAGATGGTCAGCATTCTCAACTGAACTTAGGCAAACCCTTTAGACTCGGTCCTACTTCTCTCACTCATACTCATACTAATCACAGCAATCCAGATTCGAATCCTCGGACCTTTCTGCTTAGTAGCATCTAAGGACTGCCGTCGAAGGTATTAGAAGCCGACGTTTCGTATTTGGTGTTGCAGTGACGTTCGACGGCGAGACGATCGAGGGCGCGCCGCCGCTGTGGTGCGCGGCGGCGGCGGGCCACCTGCCGCTCGTGCGGCTACTGGTGCGCGCCGGCGCGCGCGTCAACTCGACCACGCGCACGCACAGCACGCCGCTGCGCGCCGCCTGTTTCGACGGACACCTCGAGATTGTCAAGTACCTCGTCGAGCACGGCGCCGGTACGGGAACATACCTCTCACTGTCCAACCTTCACTTCTTTCACTGTCGTGCCACTATGCTACAGTCAGTCAGTCAGCGTGTTAACGTCCACTGCTGGACATACGCCTCTCCAATGTTTCTCCAGTCCTCCCGGCCCTCAGCGGTACGGACAACCCTGGCGGGTAGTCTTCCCACACTCCGTTTTCCTGTCCACGGCCACCAGTGTAGGACACGGTTACTCCAACGGTCGTCGTCTTTTCGGCTGACGTGGCCAGCCCACTGCCACTTGAGCTTAGCCACCCGATGTCCAATATCGACTACTTTGGTACATCGGGGGATTGCCTCGTTACGCACCATATCCCGTAGCGATATTCCCAGCATGGCTCGCTCCATTGCTCGCTGGGCAACTTTCCGTTTCTGAACAACGGCGACCGTCAGAGTCCACGTTTCACACCCGTGCGTCATAACCGGAAGGACAGGCATCACTAACCAGTAAATAACTACTACAGCCAAGACATTGCTATGACATGTTGGCAGAAATGTGTTTGCTTTTTTGTGTATAAGCAGCTGCAACAGGTTAACGCTGAATCATCTTTGGGTGTCATGATAGGTTGTAGCCGCGGTCTCGAAAAGATTTAGCGGCCTTAAGACGTACTTGCTTAGTATGAAAAGGTTATGGACTGTTTGTGAATAGTTTATATTATTTCCTTGCCTATATTTCTTTAGCGAGGAACTCTATTTACTTTTAGCTCATGAAGTATCACTTTGATCTTCGATTAATAAGCCGATGTTTGATTAAATAATGCACACTGATGTACATATCTTTATTTTAATATTTCTTTTATATTGCAGACATTGAGATAGCGAACCGTCACGGGCACACGTGCCTCATGATAGCGTGCTACAAAGGTCACATCCGGATAGCGAAGTTCCTGCTGTCGCTCGGCGCCGACGTCAACAGGAAGAGCGTGAAAGGCAACACGGCGCTGCACGACTGCGCCGAGAGCGGCTCACTGCTCATACTCAAGATGCTGCTGGAGCACGGCGCCAGGATGGACGTCGACTCGTACGGTGAGTAACTGCTGTTGTTCGGCGCCGACGTCAACAGGAAGAGTGTCATGGGCAAGGGGGCGCTGCACGACTACTACATGACACGGCTACGACTACGGCTCAGTCTATTGTCCTGTATTTGTGTTTTTAATGTATGTTTTAAGTGGTGTTTTTGTGGATAAACCTTCGGATAAACGGATAGTACCCAGTCCCTCTCCGTGTGGAGCTCTCTGAGAGTTAATTTCGTATGGTCTGTTGCAGGTATGACCCCGCTGCTGGCGGCATCGGTGACGGGCCACAACCACATAGTGGAGCATCTCATCAGCCTGGACGCGGGGTTCGTGTCGCGGCGGCAGCGCATCGACGCGCTGGAGCTGCTCGGCGCGACGTACGTGGACAAGCGGCGCGACATGGTCGGCGCGCTCGTGCTATGGAAACGCGCCATGGACGACAGGTTTGTGATTGCAACACACGCTCGGAGCAGCAGCTGGCCCTCACGGTTAGGGATGCCGGGGACCACCGAGAAAACGAACAGCCGTTTTTTGTTTGTCCATTCCCTTGGGGACAGTGAATGCGCTGGATGGTAGAGTGCAGCATTATCCGAGATAGTGTGCTCGTAGGGAGGGGTCCTGAACGTCTTTCGGGACCCCCTCCATGAGGGGGGGGGGACCACCATTTTTGTGCGTCCTTTGGAGGTCGGATTTACGACCGTCTTCTAATTGTGGCCTCTTGCTTGAGCTTGATTTCGGATAATGGTCTATGACGAAATTGGGTATGTCATTGCTATAGGCAATTCATTGCTGGCCAACTGTTGCCAACCATAGTGGAGCAATATAGAGCAACACCAAAAGATTTTCGGCATTTATCCTAGCGATACTGAGCGATATTGCTCCACATCGCTCCATACCTTTCTCGTAGCCTGTGAGTTATTTATCACGTATTTGTGTACTTACTCGCGACATGCGGGCAATTAATAAAAAACCAAAAATCAAAATCAAAACGTGTGATGACGAAATCAACAGGGGTGGAATTGTGGGATGAGTGGCGAGTTCTCACGGAGCTACCTCCAAAATAGATAGCAATGTGTGAATGCGTGTTTTTGAGAGCCCCCGTGCCAGTGCGATTAGGTTGACAAATAAACAATTTTTCTCGCATGGAAATTTCGTCTACCTTTGCAATAAGGTGATTTTATCGACAAAATCTCATTCAATATCAGCCTATCTTCGCCCTTTCCAATGAGACCAAATCGAAAAGTGACCGGTTAATGCAACTAGCCGTTGGATTCATGCAGTTTTACTTCTCGACCAATCTAGCGGTTGCGAATGTATCATAGCACATTTAGAAGACTAGCGTGACGGTCGGTGCGGCAGGTTCCCGGCGGAGGGCGCGCCGCTGCCCAAACCGAAGGGCGCGCCGCCGCTCGAGGCGTACGACGGCGCGACAGAGGCGGAGGGCGCGCGCGAGCTCGACGAGCTGCTGGCGGAGCCGGACGCGATGCGCATGCAGGCGCTCGTCATCCGCGAGCGAATACTCGGTGAGTCGACGCGCCTGTACCGTGTCGGGCTGGACGGATTATCTCTACTATTGTCCCTCTTTCTGAGTTGGTCATTGGCCATTTTCGTCACAAATGCGAGCTGCTCTATGTTACGGAATCAATGTAGGTCCGTTTCCCCTACCAGGTGGTAGAGTTTAAGCCCTCCCGAGTTTTTTTATTTTTTTATTAAGGTTCATCCACACAGAATTGTTTCACAAATTTAGATTAAAGAAATTTTTCCAGTACATAATCGGAACTATCTATAATTACGGACGAACACAACATGTAAAATGAGTTACGCTATTTTGTTTACAAAATTAAATAAGTACCTTTGACTTTAATAAAAGAAAAGAAATAAAATAAAATAAATAATAAGTAAAAAAAAAAAACATAAGTAACAAAAAACAAAAATGCAAACTAAAAACAAAAACTGAGAATTTCTACTGAGAAATTCTACTTATGCCTATGTTAAAAGGAACAAAGTTAGACTGCCTTGCATTAAACCTTGGTACATTAAAGCCTATTTTGGCTAAAAGCAAAGGACAATTGATGAGATTGTTTGTAATTTTGAATATCAAAAGTGAGTCTGAAAACATTCTTCGCTGTTCCAGGATTTTAAATTTAAAGAAGTTTAGACGGTCGGAGTAATGTGGCAATGAGCGAGCACGATGGCCCGAAAAGGATAAATGATAAAGAAATTTCTTTTCGACATTTTCAATGCGTTTGATATGTATATTCAAGTGAGGGTTCCAGATGGGACTAGCGTATTCCAAGTTGGTACCATCGCATTGGATGAAAAGATGGTCGAAGCGGCAATGAAATATTGTTTGTGTTTTCCATCCAGTTAGTTCAATGCAGACGTGCTAATAAAGAGAAGGTCCCGGCATGAAACCTTCGGGAATGTGGTGTATTGAGCTAATATCATAATTTTATTTGTGTGGGGTTAGCCATCCATGTCAGGTTTCATAAAAAAGTTAATATTCTGGTACTAAAGCTATGTCGCAGATAATTCGTCAACTACTTCATTTGCAAAAATCTTGGTTTTTTTTAAGTAAATGGACATGGATGGCTAATACCGAACTGACTGTCCGATATTAGCTTAACACACCACATGGAAACTAGGTGCAAAGCCAGGGCCTTCCTTATATTGCTCGGCTACATTGAAATGGACGGAAACACGAACAGCTTTTGGACTTTTTCCACACTCAAACATCACTTCGTCCATTGCACGCATTAAGAACATGCACATCCGTACTTTTCAAATTTGAACCCCCGCCAAAAACTAACCTAATTTGTCGGCCGACGACAGGGCCCGCTCACCCCGACACGTCCTACTACGTGCGGTACCGGGGCGCGGTGTACGCGGACGCGGGCCGCTTCAAGCGCTGCCGCCAGCTGTGGCACCACGCGCTCGACATGCAGCGGGCGATGCTGCCGCCGCTGTCGCCGATGACGCACTCCTCCCTCTACAGCTTCGCCGAGCTCTTCTCCTACATGCTCAGCGAGAGGGCGCGCCCGCCCTCCAGGGGTGAGTGCCGGTGCTTTCACACCCTGCCGATACCCGGCCCGTCGTCCACTGGACCAGTGGACTCGCCTTCCGTTCCAGAGGGTCATGGGTTCAAATCCTGACCGTGTTTGTGCACCGCTTTATTTTTCTTCCTGAGTTGAATAAGTGCATTGGGTTACGAATGCGAGCTATTCCATAGGTCGGAGTCCATTTAAGGTCTATCCACAATCCATGTGGTGGAGTTAAGTCCAGTCGTGTTGGTTGTTGCATTTGATGAAAAGATGTTCGAAACGGCAATGAAAAATTGTGTTTTCCATCTGGTTCAGTGTAGCCAAGCTCAAAAGAGGTCATGGCATGGCACTTAATTCATTTGGGAATGTGGGGTTTTAGGCTAATATCATGACAATGCGTGTTGTATTAGCCATTCATGTCCAGATACATAAAAATCATCATGATAATGAGATGAAACTTATGCAATAGCCTGTCGTAGATTACCGCATAGGATGACATCCAAATTCCACACGAGTGAAGCAGTAGGCCACAGCTAGTGTTCTAAAGTTGGTATAATTGTAGGCCGAATCGTCCCGCCGGTCACCTTCGAGGACATCAACCCCGTGTTCACGAAAGCGCTGCTCGAGATCCGGCGCGGGCTCGAGATGCTTGAGTCGCGGGCGAGCGTCGACCGTGAGCAGACGCTGGCGACGCTGCAGCGCGTGCTCGTCATCTCGCTGCACCTGGCGGCGCTGATGGCGCGACTGCCTGACGAGCCGGACTGCGGCGAGGGCGTTGCGCGCGACGTGCACGAGGCCATCTACAGGCTGCTTCAGCTCCAAGTCAAGGTTAGTTAGTGCAGACGCCGGCGACGCTGCAGCGCATGCTCGTCATCTTGCTGCATCTGGCGGAGCTGATGGCGCGGCTGCCTGACGAGCCGGACTGCGGCGAGGGGGTTGCGCGCGACGTGCACTAGGCCATCTACAGGCTGCTTCAGCTCCAAGTCAAGGTTAGTTAGTGCAGACGCCGGCGACGCTGCAGCGCATGCTCGTCATCTTACTGCACCTGGCGGAGCTGATGGCGCGGCTGCCTGAGGAGCCGGACTGCGGCGAGGGCGTTGCGCGCGACGTGCACGAGGCCATCTACAGGCTGCTTCAGCTCCAAGTCAAGGTTAGTTAGTGCAGACGCCGGCGACGCTGCAGCGCATGCTCGTCATCTTACTGCACCTGGCGGAGCTGATGGCGCGGCTGCCTGAGGAGCCGGACTGCGGCGAGGGGTTGCGCGCGACGTGCACGAGGCCATCTTCATGCTGCTTCAGCTCCAAGTCAAGGTTACTGCAGACGCTGGCGACGTTAAGATCAGAAGCGGGCATTTCAATATAAATCTAGCAGCCGATCCATTGGTAATTTCACTAGGGCGTAGATAAAGTATATAATAGGTGTAGACTGCTAACATCATACAACGTACAAAACTTGCCGAAAACTGCTTATTTTCGCTGATGCTATGACATTTCTAACCAGCGCCCTCTCCCATCACTGCCACAACCAATTACACCGTTATTCAACAAAGCTTGATTACAAATTTCCAAATGATGAAAAGTTACATTTTAATTATAAATTAAGTAATGTCATTGTAAATAAGAAATATCATTCATATTCAGTGGTTTGTATTTAATGTATTCTGAAATGTGAATTTTAACACCATCTGACTTTTTTATCCCTGTTCAACACTTGTATGATGTTATTAATCTATGTACCAATCTATGTAAAGTAATCTATGTAAGGGTTTCTTAACCTAGGGTCCGCGGCATGACTGCTGAGGGTCCATGTTTGATACGACAATAAGTACTGCACGTGATTTTTTAAAACAAAATTACATATTTAACTTTATGTATTTAATTGATACGACATTACCATTATCTCATTAATTTGAGGTTCAGCGACATCTACATTTGAAGCATTGTAATCAGATTGTTAAAATAATCTGAAATTGTATTGGTCGTGACATTCGTCGGAAGCAGGATCCTGCTCAAACTCATATTAATAAAATTACGTATATTTACTTTTGCTGTGATAATAAATATAAAGTAGTTTTCTTTCTTGCCTTAGTGGCCTTCTATCCAGTTCAATGTAGCCGAGCAATATAAGGAAGGTCCTGGCATGGCACCTAATTCCCATGTGGTGTGTTAGGCTAATATCTGACGGTAAGTCTGGTACAAGCCATCCATGTCCAGTTACATAAACATAAAAAAATAAAAAATAATAACTGCACTGTGGCCGTACTGCGCAGGTGAAGAAGGGTCGCACGGCGCTGCACGTGGCCGTGTCGGAGGAGGGCGCGCGCGGGCGCGGCGCGGCAGCGGCGGGCGGCGCGGCGGGCGCGGCGGGCGGCGCGCTGCCCGGCCAGGGCGACGTGCAGCCGTGCTGCCGCGCGCTCGTGGCGCTTATGCTGCGGCTGGGCGCGCCGCCGGACGCGCGCGACGCCGACGGCAACACGCCGCTGCACCTCCTCGCCAAGGTGACGCTCGAGGGCTCGTGGCCTAGTGGCGCGGGGACTTGGCTAGCATACCAGTGGTCTGGGTTCAAATCCTCGCTCCGTTCATGCACGAGGACACCTGTGCTGCTCCCACTAAATAAAGGGCTCGTAGCCTAGTGGCCACCAGCTGCTCGCCCTGTTCATGCGAGCACGAATGCGAACTGCTCCATGGTTCGGAATCTATGTAAAAGAGTAAGGCTCCTTTCCTACTAGATGGTAGGGTCTAAGCCCGTCCGGGTTGGTACCATCGGATTGGATGACAAGATGGTCGAAGCCGCAATGAAAAATGTCCGTGTTTTCCATCCAGTTCAATGTAGCCGTACTCATTACAGGAAGGTCCTGGCATGGGACCTAATTCCTCTGGGAATGTGGTGTATTGGGCTAATATCATAACGGTAGTTGTGTGGTGTACGCCTTTTTATTTGCCAAGCAAAGAGACTAGAGAGCTGGACATTTTTAATTTGTCGAATTTACACTCATTTTATGAGAGCAAATTGAGGGGGAATCTACCCCCTCATCAAAAGTCACGCCCACGTTAGCAAGGTAATATTGCCTCGTACGTATAGCCGAAATACATCCACAAATTAGTTGGCAGGTGTCAAATCTTCCACCAATAAGAGAGCATACTTATGGGGTAGAATTTACTCTTTTTTTTATGCAACCTGACATGGATGGCTAATACCACACAACTACCGTTATGATATTAGCCCATGTCGTACCCTGGATGTCTACTAGCAAGCTTTTCTGTGTGGACGTTGAGATATTTTTGACGTGTTGTGTGCGTACGCCGGTTTGTGTAATGTGACGACTCGATCGACATCATATTATACAAACAGCCTGCGCTTGTCATTATGCATGTTGCCATTCTCATCCAAATAAAATAAAGAAAACTTCAGAGATAGCAAATAAAGAGCAAGAACAAAACATTAAATCATGGGGCATTGATAGTTTCTCTTCAAAGACGCAATTCATGCCATTCCATGCCAAAATCTAGAACCTGACGTGTAATGAAAAACTGCAATATGCCCGAGTTCACTTTTAACATTGATCTCTCCCGATTCCAGCTGAACCCGTGCCCGACGGAGGTGGCGCGAGAGCTGCTCGCTCACGGCGCTCACATCGACACCGTCAACTACGCCGGCGAGACCGCCGCCGACATCCTCCGGGCCTCCGGCCAGACCATCTGGAGCATTGTCAACCCGCTGCACCACACCACGCTCAAGTGTCTCGCCGCCAAGACCATCAAGAACTACCGACTGCCGTACAGGAACAACGTGCCCAGGTGTCTCTACAACACCATCATCACGCATTAGACAGAGAGCGGTGCGGGTTCGAACCCAATGAATTGAATGCCCCCCAGAGATGAAGGCTGGTTGGCTTTGTGCTACCGCAGGCGTCGCCGGATAGGAACTTCTGGTTTGGATCTTTTTCGTCTTCAGCTTAACACCACCGATTGAAAGTCTTGAAGGCTTTAGCTATCAGCAATCCGAGGATTTTAAATACCGAGCTATGAAACAGCCAGATCGCTGGACGCAGTTGATTGATGTTCGATGTCTTGTGACAGTTAATAGATGTTGGATAGTTGCATAAGGCCAAATTTCATATATTTTTATCCTTACACTAAGAGTGCAGAGCTATATTAATCATGTGTTAAATTGTAAATTATGAGTATATCCTATTACTGTTTCAATTTATAGATTTAATGCTAGATGGAAGCTTATACAGTGTGTAGAACGTATCTTACTATAAGATGTTAGGCGATGCCTAATACGATAAAAGTCCATTCGCTGGACAAAGTGATATTTGCTTTTAATACTTTGGTTGAGCCGAATGATGTTAGTAGCGATGTCCGATGTGAGATTCTGATGTCGTGCGGTAGCGTACCTTCCGTTTTGCCGTGTCACCTACTAGTCTAATAGATTTATGTGATTTAAATGTTGAGTACATGAAATGCTCTGGGTACTTTTTGTAATAAAATGCAATGACACTCCGATTTTGACTATTGTAAGAAAAACAATGAAAAAATTACAGTCAGTCCGATATTGTTAGATAACTCATGTTTTTTTGGACACTTGCAAATACTGTTTGCATATATGTTAGTGTAGGTAGGTCATTGTTGTAGTTTATAAAAACTGTGTGTATTCGTGTGTACCTTTCCTGAAATCTTATGTTACAATAGATTATAAAAGTGTGATCATTACTGACTAGAAAGAATATTTTGCAATAAAGAAAATAAATTATAGCAATGAATTTTATTACTGAGATCTTTTTGACCCTACATTAGACTAACAATTTAAAAAAAACATGTTTATCTGTTTTCCCTGAGTAATTAATGAAGTTAAGTAAACTTTGTGCTTACAGAATATCAAATTCAGTTTACCAGCACATCTAGCTAAAATAATCCCAAAGTTATCTTTCGGTTACAGGGGTACTGTTTTCACCACCTTCAAGTTACCTGAAAGCCGAAAAGTAACTTTCGGTTACATGGCATATTTATATGGTGTAACCAAAAGGTAACTTTGGGATTTTGTAGCTGGACGTGGTGGAATCGGGCGATAAATATGCATTGTAACCGAAAGTTAAATATCGGATTTCAGGTAGCTAAAGGTGATAAAATCTGAGGTAAGTTAACCCTACGGTCAGATCAAAACCGGCCTCTTAAATCTGTAGACTCGGCCAGAGTGCACGACCGCCGATTAAACGTTAATAAACTTTGAAACATTGCGCTTTTTTTGTGAAACTTGAAATAAACTTAGCTTCCTGTCACAAGTTAACCCCTTGGAAAACGTAGGAATATTTTCCATCAAGAAAAACATCACTTTAAAATCTTGAAACGGCTGAGAGGCTATCTGGAGAGAGGAAGTAAGTTGCGGTGAGAAGAGTTAAGTGGAGAGGAGAGGGGCGTGGGAGAGCAGGTGTGTGATGCATGCGTGGGCAGTCGCGAGTTAATCATTGCATCGACACGAATGTTTTTGCCAGTGATTTACAAGGAACAATAAAATCGTTCCAGTATCGAAGCACTGTTTTATTTCAGTTACCCTTTGGTTACACAGTCTTTACAATGTGTTTAGTATACTGTAAAGTCAGCTAAAAGTTAACGAGAACGAAGAATTTTTAGACTAGGTCCCATTAGAATAGAATTTATAGTGAGCACAAAGACCATAAGACTAAGGCCAGGGACCAACAGCTAGTTAAGTGAGTACGAGAAAAAAACCTTGGAAATGAGTCACTTTTTGTTAAACGTGGAATAAATTAAGCTTTCTTCAATCACATGTCAACCCCTGGGAATAACTAGGTATGTTTTCAGTTAGAGGATACAGGACACTTTAGCTAAGTTAAGACAACATTGATTATGTGCCGCCAGAGTGCACAACAGACAGTTTTTTCCAAATAACGCAGGTATACTCTGGATACTTTAATGTCAGAACCTTCTTTTAACCATTGTTTTTTGGCTTAACGTAACTTTAAGATCGATAGTAGCATCAATTCATAGAATTAGTTTTTTGCATATTATATTAAGGATGTGGTTCGAATTACGCTTTCGGTGGTTGGCATGCTTACGGCTGATCCGAATTGCGCTTAAAGCTAATTCTGTGAATGATTGATAAAGCCCTATATAATTTAGCACCTGACTTAAAGCCTAGGCAAAGCCCTAAGCCAGTTCCCCTGTTATTTTAATATATAGGCCTCAGTGGCCCAGTGGCGCGACACTTCGGCGATCACTCTCCGAAGTTAAGCAACGCTGGGTCCGGTCTGGTCTTGGATGGGTGACCATTCGACCGTTGAGAGATGCTGGCCGTGGTTCGGATTCCACGTTAAACTGTAGGTCCCCTTCCTTACTAGGTGGTAGGGTTTATCCCGCCCGGGTTGGTACCATCGCATTGAATGAACGATGGTCGAAGCGGCAATGAAATTTGTCCGTATTTTCCATCCAGTTCAATGTAGCCGTGCAATATAAGGAAGGTCCTGGCATGGCACCTAGTTCCCATGTGGTGTGTTGGGCTAATACCATGACACAATTTGTGGTATTAGCCATCGTCACATAAAAAAAAACCATAATAAATAAAACCAAAATAACTTTCATCCCCAACTATTTATTGTTCGCAAGTATTTACAAATATATCAACATGGTCAAACAATTTCCCGGTTGTGCTTAGTTTCTGTCGCATGCCTAGTCCTGTTAGTTGACAGTTATAATCAATACTCCGACTTTCCTTGAGATGAGCTGGAAAAAAAACAGAGCTTAATAAGCAATATAGATTGACACATTTAGGGGTGAGGCATATTAGGGGCGAGGGGATCTAGCTGAATCTCATATTATCTCACGTGGGGAAGAGAGAGGGGTCTCTGCAAACATAACATAATTTTTTTTCCCCAACCATTCGGTTCTTAGTATTCTTAACGAGTCGTATTCACTATGTATAATATTCACAACGTATAATAGTATTTTTTTCCAAAAAATTAAAACCATGCATATCGTATAATATTAACAACGTATAATGTTATACTTTGTGCATGAGTTTATAAATAAAATCAACTCTTTGCATCATGCAGAACGTCTAATAGTCACAACGTATAATATTCCTAACATGAATTCACAAAAAAAGAAAACCATGCAGAACATATAATATGCCAAGAAGCACTGCATAAAGCGCCCTAATAACGATACATTTAAGGCTGAATTTGCCACGAATCGATATTTGTTGAAGAGTAACAATTTGCTACAACGCTAATTGAGACGGTCGAAAAGTCGCGTGCGAGTATACGCTTTAAAAGTATATTCATAAGGGCGCTTATCGTATGAAAAGATTTTGGATTATATGATATGCATGGTTTTCTTTTTTTGTTAAATAAAGATCATAATATTATACGTTGTGACTATTATACGTTATGCATGGAGAAATAAGTAATTTTATTTTTTAAACTTCTTCAAGCACTACGTATAAGATTATACGATCTGCCGATTATACGTTGTGCATGGTTTTAAAATTTTGTTAAAATATGACATTATACGATCTGCATATTAGACGTTCTGCCGTTCCCCCTTCTTAACTAGTCTTAAATTAAAATTATCAAGCAAACAAGGTTTTTTTTTCAAACAAATCTAATGCTAAACGCCCTAATGTTTTCTGCATGAGCTGATTGTAAAGGTCAAACAATCCGTTTGCGTAAAATACATATGCATGTCACCCGTGCTGTCATAGTAAGAGGAATGTAGTGTCATCTGTTTTTTTAAACATTAATGACCTTTTTGGTAGATGATCTCTACCATTTTTGTACGCTGCAGCCATCAATGAAAGTGTTTTTGTAAGTCTCACTAACATATTTTTTTTTCACCAACAATTAACGCATTTCATATGTACCTAAGATTTACTATAAATACAAGTTTGATTCATAAATATAGTTTTTCAACCTTCGCTAAACAATAATAAAATGTTCTCAATGTGACATATTTGATGGCTGGATTGCCTTCCACTCAAACTGTTAAGCTGACAGCTTAAGTATGCAGTTTCATTTCCTGCTGGTATGCATTTGAGCGAAGTGCATCCTGACTACTTAGTTGATGTTAAAAAAGGATGCAACTAGCTTCATGTGTAGGTAGTTTACATTTGAGAAAACAATACCATTCCCAACCATTCCCCCGCCTCTGTGAATGTCATTCTTGCTGCGTTCAACACGAAACTTGATATTTTTAAAACATTTGAAATTGAAGATAACAAAATAAACTACCACGGAATTAATTCACCCGATCATTCGTAATTTTTTAAAAATGAATAAACTTTATGATTATATTTTTCAGAGAAGTTCAAAACTATGTACTTATCTTTTCATTTTGATCTTTTATATATTGTTGGCTTGGATTGTTTTGGCGAAAAATCTGCAATGTTCAAAAATATTACCCCTTTTGCATCCTCTCTGTGACTTAAATCCTTGATAATCCATTCCCGGGTGATGCTTGTTGATTTAACATAAAAATTTTTTTTTGAAGCAATAGACCTGCAAAGATTTGAAATCAAACCTGTGTGGGACAAATTTGTTTTTGATAGCAAAATTTTTAGAGAATATTTTTTTAAATTATTCAAGTGTAATTTTTTGAAAATATTACCTTCACGTCCATGTCACGAGCCAAGTTCGCAAGACAACTTCTTTTTCTTCCATCCATTGTGAAATAATGCCCAGCAGAAGATGAAGACTTATCCGTTCAAGGATGTTCACGACTCAGTGCTAAAAAATTATAAAACTTCATCAGGACATACATACAGTAAAATGTTTGAAGGGAATTTACGAAAAACATACCAATATCTGAAAATGCATTTCAAAATGCTTAAACATTTTTAGAAATACACAATAAATATAAAAATCTAACTTAAATGTGAGAATGAATATGCTCGAACATTTTATTTAAGGATAATTCCTAGAATAAAAGCAGTAGCGAACGAGTGACTTGTTTTTAACAAAAAGTGCATTTGTTATTGGATTTTTAAATTAAAACAAAACATTACTTTGAGCTTATTTCACATTGAGTATGTGGCATATTAAATACCAAAGCAGATAATGTCTAAAATTAAAATGTTACTAATATAAAGCAGAGACGGATAATTATTTACGCAGGACAGCATATTGATAAACAAGATAAAAACTTTTTCGTGGTTGTGGTTAAGAGGACCTACAGTTTAACATGGATTCCTAACCATGGAGCAGATCGCAAAAGTGGTGCATGTTGGGGCGAGGAATTGAACCCAGACCTCTGGTACGCTAGGCCAGTCCCTGCGCCACTAGGCTACGAGCCGCTCAAAATGCAAATGCTTGCATATGATCTTAAAAAATATGCAGGGTGTAATTAATGGATATCCTTAAATGGCTTTACGCATAACATAAGCCCAAATCGGTCCAGGATAAAAAAAAATACAAAGTTAAGCCTCTTGAGTAAAACAAAATGTATGAAAACCTTAGAAACATCTAGTGTAAGAATTACATTACTTCTTATTCATGTTTCAATTTTTCATATTCAATTGTGACTAAATGTTAACTTGAATATTGAGGTTTTTTAAAAAAAAAACACACTTTTATAGCAGATCAAACTAAAAAACTGGTCAAGTTCAAGTCGGACTCGTACACGGAGGGTTACCATCGTAAAAGATTTTAAAAGAATCGTGTTTTTTGTATAGGGGTCTAAATTTTTATTATTCTTAAATTTTACCTATTTGTTGTTATAGCGGCAAAATAAATACACACTCTGTGAAAATTTCAGCTGCCTCCCTATTACCAGTGTACCCCTGTGACCGACGGACGGATGAACAGCGGTTTGTAATAGGGTTCCGTTTGGAACCCTATTACAAACCTTAAATTTATAAGATATTATGCGATTTTATAGACTTCACGCGGCTAGGCCAAAGGGTTTTTGGTTTGACTTACTGAAACTAAAATTGGCCACCCATTTTGTATTTGTCACAATACATTCAAATTAAAGCACTCCGAGAGTATTGTAATATAATACAGCCTTCAAAATATTACCAACTCGAGCATTCATGGATAGTAGAAATTTTCATCGTGATTCGAATTCTATAAAAAAATATATGTAGACATAGAATTAGGTAAGGAGATGGTCAACTTTGTGTAGATGTTTCGTAGTATATTTTTTTTACGGTGAGACCTACAAAACAATCCAGTTGAAGCCATGGCCGCGACAAATAAAAATCAGTACCAAAACGAATCATATTCGTTCGAGCTCTAGATAAGTGAATCGAATTTCCAGCTCTTGCACAAAACTTAACCAATTTATATTCAATAATATTTCCAATAAAGGTTGTATAACTACCTCAGTTCTGGTTAGTTTTTGGCAGCATCAATTAGGCTCGAAATATTGCTTAAGAGGTCCATACTATCCCACTTCGAACAGAACGAAGTCACATATAGAAGTTCTTAACAACTTTTTTATGCCTAACATATGTACCTTTGAAGCCTACAGACTATCCCTGTGTAAGCCCATCAGACCGGTCCATGAAGACAAACTAAATAATGCACGGCTGTACCTCGAAGTTTGGAAACAAACATCGACCTAAACAAGAAATTCACATGAGGCAGAACAAAACGTTAAACTTACCATAATATTGTATTAGTGAAGCCGGAGTAACCCAAAGAGACGTCCAAACCAACATCCACCGTACTTGTCCATCGCTGGGAACGGATCGAGTGCTGACACAGCCAGAAAGATCTAGATACATGTTGGATAGAAAACGCAAGCAAAATTTAGTTAGAGTCGCTGAGGATTCAACAGAAACACAGACATCTTCCAGTTGAAGCGAAGCCAGAATTACCGTGTCGTGCCGCCAGAGCAGTTTTCCCAGCACAACGGATGTCTATTCTTCAGTCATTTCTCAACTTTCCGGAGGTTTTCATTGGATCCGCTTGACAACAGCAAAACTTTCAATTTGCCTCAACTTCCACAGGTGTCGATAGAAACACATCTTCCAGAAGATTTACCGTGTCGTGCCACCAGAGTAATTTCCCCAGAACAACGGATGCCTAGGTCTAAAGCCTGTTCATCACTTTCATAATGTCATACATAATTCGCAGTGAACTTTATCGAGGTGTCCTCGACTTTACAGCAGCAATACTATCAATTACCCTCAACTTGCCATAGGTCCTCCTAGCTGACAATTCATGCAATTCATTCACAAGGCATAACTGCCTGATAAGACTGTTGCATATTTTTCCCAACACCACTGCCTGTTTTCTCATATAAATTTCATTCAATATTTGCTTCTAATATGTCCAAAATTATAATATAATTGTAGCAATAGACCTCAAACAGGTTTTCGTCCTGAACAGAAGTTTACGCTGTTGCTTCACCTAATAAGAGTTTTAGATTAATTTGCTGAAGAGAACAGATTGACATCTTCCAGGCGAAGCTAAAGTTTCGTTGTGCCACCAGAGCAGATTTACCGGCACACTGGATGCCTATTTCGAAGCTGTTTTCTCATTTTCATATCAGGATCAAGCTAAGTTATCTGCAAACTTTTGAATGCAATACTGTCTTGAACCTGAACGTGCCACATGCCGTTCTAGCTGAGATTTATGCATCTTAGTTATGCCAGATACCTGCTATAATCCTGTCTTGTCAAAATGTCCATTCCCTCTTCTTTTAAAAAAGGAAACAAAACATTTGAAATAGTCCGATACAAACCGGCTTCAGTTGTAAATAATTGATGGATTTTACTTCCGATAAGAATGTATACAGTTGTTGAAGTTAACGCTTTTGCTTCACTGGATAGATAACATTTTGAATTAAGTCGCTGAGAAGTCAACAGAAACACAGAGCGAAAACTTAATGTTGAAGCCGAAGCAGAAAACCAGTGTCGTGCCGCCAGAGTAGTTTCCCCAGCACAACAGATGTCTAGTCTGCAGCCATTTCTTAACTTTCCAGAGGTTTTCATTGGATCCGCTTGACAACAGCAAAACTTTCAATTTGCCTCAACTTCCACAGGTGTTGATAGAAACACATCTTCCAGAAGATTTACCGTGTCGTGCCACCAGAGTAATTTCCCCAGAACAACGGATGCCTAGGTCTAAAGCCTTTTCATCACTTTCATAATGTCATACATAATTCACAGTGAACTTTATCGAGGTGTCCTCGACTTTACAGCAGCAATACTATCAATTACCCTCAACTTGCCATAGGTCCTCCTAGCTGACAATTCATGCAATTCATTCGCAAGGCATAACTGCCTGATAAGACTGTTGCATATTTTTCCCAACACCACTGCCTGTTTTCTCATATAAATTTCATTCAATATTTGCTTCTAATATGTCCAAAATTATAATATAATTGTAGCAATAGACCTCAAACAGGTTTTCGTCCTGAACAGAAGTTTACGCTGTTGCTTCACCTAATAAGAGTTTTAGATTAATTTGCTGAAGAGAACAGATTGACATCTTCCAGGCGAAGCTAAAGTTTCGTTGTGCCACCAGAGCAGATTTACCAGCACACTGGATGCCTATTTCGAAGCTGTTTTCTCACTTTCATATCAGGATCAAGCTAAGTTATCTGCAAACTTTTGAATGCAATACTGTCTTGAACCTGAACGTGCCACATGCCGTTCTAGCTGAGATTTATGCATCTAAGTTATGCCAGATACCTGCTATAATCCTGTCCTGTCAAAATGTCCATTCCCTCTTCTTTTAAAAAAGGAAACAAAACATTTGAAATAGTACGATACAAACCGGCTTCAGTTGTAAATAATTGATGGATTTTACTTCCGATAAGAATGTATACAGTTGTTGAAGTTAACGCTTTTGCTTCACTAGATAGATAACATTTTGAATTAAGTCGCTGAGAAGTCAACAGAAACACAGAGCGAAAACTGAATGTTGAAGCCAAAGCAGAAAACCAGTGTCGTGCCACCAGAGTAGTTTCCCCAGCACAATCGATGCCTAGTCCGCAATAATTTCCTCGCTTTCATAATGTCAGCATCAAACCCAATTCTCCATGAGCTTTTGAATAATTTGACCGATTGAACGTGAATGATAGTGACACTGCCCATTTTACTAATATAAGAGCTGAATTGAGCTATGATTAGCTTTAAAATATTGTTTCCAACTACAAGCATGTTCTCGTCACAATAAAAATATTTCCTTCTTATGTTGCACAAGGCAATAAAAGCTAGAAGCATTAACAATAGAAATAGGTTTCTGTCCTGAACAGTAGCATGGATTTTTCTTCTAAGAATGTATGCAGATGTATTAATTTACGCTATTACTTCATGTAATAACACAAAGTTTGACATGAAGTCACTGAAGAGTTAACAGAAGCACATATTGACATATTTGTGTTAAAGCCAAAGCAGAAAGCCTGTGTCGTTGTGCCCTCAGAGCAGTTTCCCCACCACAATGGATGCCTAGTCCGCAGCCATTTCTTGCAGTCATGATGGCAACAGTTCTCTGTGAAATTTTAAAAGGTGTCCTTGACTAAAACAATAGTAACACTAATTTTGCTAATAAAAGAACTGAACTTTCTACAAGGTGCTCCTAGCTGACATTTATGCATCTCAGTTATGCCAGACATTAAATAATAAAAAAACAAATGAGCCTCGATTGCCTGAAAAATATATTTTTCTCAGAACTGCCTGTTCTCGCTACAATGTGAATCAGTCAATGTTTCTTACTTATATTACACAAGAAAATAAAAAACATTACAATACAAACAGGCTTCCATCCTAAATAATTGCAGGGATTTCTCTCCCAATCAGAATTTATTTAGATGAATTTTGCGTTGTTGCTTCACTTAAAAACAATATTTGTCATGAAGTTGCTGAGCGGGTTACTGAAACACATACCAACATCTTCGTGTTGAAGCCAAGTATCGTTGTGCCGATCCCAGTGAACTGATGCCTAGTCCGCGGCAGTTTTCAATGTTTCATGATGTCAGCATCAAAGCCTATTCTCCATCAGCTTTTTTTTAATAGCACCCTCGACTCGACAACATAGGTCCATTTTGCTAACATAAGAGCTCGGAAGAAAGGAGTCACAAGTCCTCTTAGCTGACATTTATTCATCTCAGTTGAGCCAGACAAAACATTAGAAAACAAGCAAACTGTGATCGACTGTAACATATTTTGTATAATTCGTTATTCAAACGACATTGAATGTTTCATTTTTCTGTTGCAAAAATAAATAAAACACTTGGAACAATACCATACAAACTTCAGGAAGTTTCATAGATTACTCTTCATACCATTTGACACAAGTATTACTGCTGTCGCTTTACGCAAAAACCGATGCAGGATTTGCAGATGTGGGTGTGCAGTCAACTCGTAAATTGAGACTTATTTATTAAATGCTGGGATCAATAGGAAACCAAACACACCCTTAGTCTCTGGATGAGAAAATGACACCACACAACTTTCACTGTTTGAGCAAAAAATCCAAGAAAATAAATCAAAGTATCGAAACACATCAAGGCACAAACGAGCAGAGGTTTGAATGCATTTCGTTCTTGAATGATGCAATTTTACTGTAACATATTAGGCTCTCACGGGCCGGGACTCGGCAATTACAACGACATAAGACAACATTCATGAGCACTAATAAAACTAACAAGCCAGTTTTGCATGTACGAAGCCTTATTTTTTTTACCAAGCATAGACTACCTGCAAAACGTGACTCAGCTTAACCCTCCCTACCACTGGTGCAGACCACTTCTATCAGATGATGTCTAGCTAATTGAAGTCAATCCAGGTCTGTCATTTTTCTGGTTGATGCGATCACAGGTGGTTTTTCATTATTATGACAAGAATTCATTTAAAATACTAAGCGGCACTGGTAGGATCAGGCAACATTTTTTAAAACCTTTTCCAAATTACGGTAATGGATTAAGCAAAACAGATCTTTTACCCATTACAAATCTAAAAAAAACCACACAAGAATGTAGGAACCCATGCTAAGGCGATTAATTGTAGGTCACAATAAATACAGCCTCCCCAAAGACAAAATCCAAACGTATCCATTGATTCAGGAAACCATTGCATTTAGACGCTAGAATATCAGAACATTCACCACAAACAATCTTGGAGTCAAGTCAATTTATTGAGGTTATTATTCTGAGGATGATATTAACTTTACTTTATGAATAAATAAACAAATATTTATAGACTAGTGGAAACAGACAATGAAATCTACAATTTAAAAGTATATTAGGAGTTACAATAAAATTTCACAAATTAAAATGCAATTCATTTTATTATCCATTAGACAGCAAGGAAAAAGATAATCTTACACTAGTATAGTCACAAAATCACAAACAAATAAATCCTTTCCTAAAAGAAGTCATCAAGCATATTTTACCACAACATGTAAATAACCCAAATTTTTTCCTGGAAGGTATTGAACCCTGCTATGAATCTACTTCCGCACGTACTTAATTATGTCAAATTATGACCACAAGAACACTGAACCACTTCACGACACTACATTCCCTGTGAACAAGACAATACAACAATCAATAAAACAATCAGGAATGCTACTGCAAATTCATAAAAAGGCCACAACACGAGTAGTTTAGTGCTAAAAATGTTGTGGAATATTCTAAGATCCCCTATGGACACTCAACCAGGCTTAGAAGACCTACATGACTTGGAGCAGAGAGTGCATTTAGCTAAGCTAGTGTTAACTATAAAAGTCCTGTAACCTGAGACTATCCCTACATTAACTGATGATTTCGATAGGTTTCAATTAAATGTTCACAATTGTAGAATAGAAACTCAATCTCCACTAAGCCCGGAATTATCAGGGATATCGTACAAAATCATTACAAACATTTAGCAAACAGATTTCCAGGTAGGTTCCAACGAAAGTCCTATTAAATACCTGCAAAAAATCCTCAAGACAATTTTATAGATTCAAATCTATTAAGCAACTATATATTTATATGTGCGTCAGGTGTGGGGTGTAAGCTAGGTTGGACCCATAAAATAATATAACGCAATACAAGTCACATTAACAACCAAAGCACCAAAAAATTTAATCCGTTGACTTAAAAAGTTCACACTTGGTAAATCAATGCACAGTCCACTCAATAAGTCGATCCACTCAAAATGTTTGTAGGGTTAATAAAAAAATATTTGCTCACGCGACCGAGAATTAATCAGAGAATTGAGCTCCGCGTACAAAAGTGGTTTACAATTTACTTGCTATCTCTTATCAGGCAATGAATATTTGTGTCCGCACGTTTAAGTTTTTCTAAAACTGTATACCGATATGAAAAAACTAGTTAAATGACAGCAAAAAGATAATCTTCATACCAATTCTGATACTGTTTTAGAAAGACAAAAATGTGTAGATACAAAGATTTGTTGCCTGATATTAGATACCAAATATCAAGTGAAATCTAACAGTAGTTTCAAATAATAGGTAAACTATGATTAGGCAGGTATGAAGTTACCAAACTGAGTGTATGAAGACTTTTTGCCTATCATTAGACTTGGCCTGGATTTAAAAAAATATATATGTGCAGACACAGATATTCGCAGCCTTTCTACCATTTACTTTGTAAACCAAATTTCAAGTAAATTAGAACAGTGGTTTAAAAATGTTTAGTAAACTACGTTTGCATGGGGAGCGCATTTATCAGGGCCTACCTTAGTTTACACACCTAACCACGTTATTGTAACAGAATTCGATTCGAAAGATTGACCCTGTTTCCGGAACAATGATCTCAACACTCCTCCAAGAAGACTGTTAAAACCTGATATTATCGCTAGACGAATGCACCAGAAAGCGACGAAATGAAACTTTCCAATCCAGAACTGTACAGAGTAAATCTGAAAATAAAATCTATAAATTTTAAACTGCAACAATATCTGTAAATAGTAACATACCTTTTGCTGGGACCACTCAGAAGTATCGGACCTCAATTGTCCTCCCGTCGATGCGTGTTCTATCAAACATTTCTGTGCAACAAGTTAAGGAATGCATCCATTTAAAATAAAAATTTGCTTAACCTTTGTCATTCGCCAAGACTTTAGACGGACGGAATCCTTCAATTATTGGGTCTTGAACTATAATTAAACTTGAAAAACATTCAACTTCTTAGCTATGATAAATACAACAGGTATTTTTGACTGCTTTTACGCTTGGAAAAAAGTTTGGACGAAGAACGTGGCGTTCTTAGCCGATATCGGCAATATTGCAGAGAAATTAAAATTTTTGGCATTATATTCCCTTTAGGTCATTAATTATACAAAAGATATCCTTGTGTTATGCAGAACCGCGCAAGGGAACGCTACTCTCTCACTTGAGTTCTCATGTTCGAAACAGAATAAAATAAATTAATCACATGATCAATGACAATGACAGAATTAGGAAACTGATCGGCTCGAAGGTCTGAGGGACCTTTCCATAACTAGATATGACAGAAGGGCCAGGAAGTTATTACATTATGGCCATAAGTTGGGCACACTGTAATTACCGATTGTCGAATGCAAAGGATACTGATGGCCATCTCGGCATCCCAATCCTTGTGGAAGCGGACAATGGCGGTGTCCTTGGACGTGATCTCGGCGAACTTGACATCGCCGCACTCACTAAACTTCTCTCGGAGGATCTGCCACGTCACCGTGGGTGGCAGCTGCGCGGTAAAGACACAGGGTTATTAGCAAACAAGGCGTTTTGGTTCAGTGGATATGCTTTGAGGTCATGATAATTTAAGAATACAAGTTGCACGAATTTTGTTTTATAGTTTAAGAATACAATACAGACTCAAATGAAGGCAAAAAGGGTTTTAGATAAGTTTGTTTAGATTTTCACTGTTGTTCGACATTTTATTTTACGTTTACGAATAAATAGTGTTCATCTTACTTATTTAGCTTGACGTTTCGTCCACCACGCTGTGGACATCATCAGGATTCGCGACGCGACCTTAAGGACCTCTGATGCTTCGTCCAGTCAGATGTCAATTATCCAGATGTCAACTCCAGGTCGCGTCGCGAATCCTGATGATATCCACAGCGTGGTGGACGAAACGTCGAGCTAAAATAAGTACGCTTAACACTGTTTATCCGTAAACGTAAAATAATAGGCTTTGAGACATTTTTGAGTTAGAATATATTAGTTATATTAGCTTTCGAAGATGAAATTTGATCAACCATTTTCTATAATAATAATAATATGCTTTATTGCTTCCATACGCATAGTTACATGCAAGGGAAGACTTATTGCCTAAAGTCAATGTCTTCCAATCAAACCGATTATGGGACACAAATATACAGGTATCAACAAAAGAAAAAGTAACCAAGATTGTTTCTTGTGCATTATTCTGTCTGTATATCTGCAGACACATGTCGACTAAACAAAAGTTATATAAACTAAAAATATAAAAAATCTATAGCATTGGCGTTTTCTATGGAGTTGCTTCAACAATAATGTTTTGAAAACTTACGGTTTTCCGGTGCGCAATGCCGTGCTTGGCCGACATGTTCCGGAAAACCGTAAGTTTTTAAAACATCATGTACAGCGACGGGGTAAATCTTAGAACATATTTCTTCACCAAGCTTATCGCACAGCAAGGCGTCGCGCCACTGGGCCACCATGGCTAATAAGTAACAGACGCCCTTCTCTGTGCGAGGTATGACGATTCCAGTCAGTACGATAGACTCGGCACTCACGTTGCTGACTACGACCATGTCCGAGGAGCTCTTGTTGCGGTCGCCGCCGCCCTGCTGCGTGTCGCCGGCGCCGCCGCGCCCGTAGCCCGCGCCGCCGACCTGCATCCCCCCGCCGCCGCCGCCGCCGCCTCCGCCGCCCTGCATGCCCCCGCCGCCGCCCATGTTGCGGGCGTTACCCATGCCTGCACACCGCCGCGGTTAGGATTGGCTCACTTCTCATTATTATCTAATCTGTCAGTGAAAATACTTCACAACAGTCACAAAGATGTCGGGAGCATGTGGATATCAGAGAAGCAGTAAATTTATTTATAAGTTAATGGTCGACACCTATACTTTGCTAAATTTTATGTATGGTAGGATACTTGAAATGTACACAAAATCACCCAAACTCCAGTGGTTGTCTGAAGATATGTGGAAATGATGTAATCTGATTATTCATGACAAAATTTGACACGACAGATTAAAAAAAAGGATCAAATGTCGACGATAGAAAAGGTTTTTCTCTCTTCTGTAAAGTTCTGATCTTTCCAAGTGGAAATTAGGAAGTTTATTTTTATTTTTTTTATTTATTCTATAGTCTATATTCCTTCATCAAACAAAAGGAAGCTGGCCCACTGCTCTACAAGAAACATAACTTTCTGTGTTATATATGCTTATAGATATAAAGCTTTTGTAGGTTCCATCAAGTATTTTGAAATGAAAAAGTAAAAGCCAGAGGTCGATAGTAACGTACCTCTTATAAAAAAGGGTAAAATAATATTACAGAGCAGAAGTGTTGTGCCCGGACGGCCTAGAAAAGCGTATCACAACAAAATCGATGTCATTATTCGTAAAGTTCTGGTATGTAGCACCCGTAATCGTAGACCATGCATGAAAAGATGTGTCTGTGGATGATGTGAAAGAGGTTTGCTGTGGTCGTATTGTATGGCGCTTTATCATCTCTGCTTACCCGCCGGGAAAGCGCCGTGAAGGTATGTATGTATGTATGAATAAAAATAATATTCAAGAAAGCAAAAAAAAAACTCGCGTACCCATATCTCTTCCAGAGAAAGAATTACCAGAATTCTGTCCTTGCGGGCGACCGTAGCCGGCGCCGGTCGGAGCCGAGCTGTTGTTCATGAGGTTACCTGAAAGTTTTAAAAGACTTATAGCTATATGTAAACATAATAACATAAAAATAATAATATGTTAAACAACCAAAAACAGTTGGTTTTTCCCTAACCTTTCGAATATTTAACCCAAGTACTCACCTCTTGTCATTTCAAGTTCAAAAAGCACAATGTCCAAAACCCATACCGTCCAAAACACTAATGAATACGGAAGTTTTTCAATAAGGTTAGCTAAGATTATATTATATATGATAATGCTAATGATAAAATATGACAAATCCGAGTGCAGTGTGCTGCCTGTGGATGATGAATAAACAATATGCATTTTATAATACACCCGAAAAATACGTACTTTTGGATGTTCTGGGTTTTGGACCTTATGCTTTTTGTAGGGTTCCGTTTTCACCCTTTGGGTGGTTTGGTGGTTTACTAAGCCTCCGCTGTCCGTCCGTCCGTCCGTCCGTCTGTCACAGGACTGTATCTCATGAACCGTAATAGGTAGGCAGGAGAAAGAAGATCACGCCCATATTTCTTGTCAAAGATCCCAAGTTTTGTTCAAAATAGCTTTATTTGATGGAACTAGATGTCTGATGACCGTTGGCATTGTAAAATTTTGTTTGGTTTCTAAGTTATAAGTTCCGAAAGTTCGAATTTTTCGCGCGTTTTATACAATAACTTTGAAGGTGGATTACGCAATGATAAAGTAAGAACATCTTAAAAAGATTAGTCATCAGACATAGCTTATTTAATCAAGATTTATAATCTATTTGGTTTTTGTTAGATTTTTTGCTAAAGTGGTCGTGGTTTACTTTTAGCTATAAGTCGTTTTGTAATTAAAATTTTCGTAAATCTTATCAAATCATACACTATGCACATTATCTTTTTTGTGGACATGTTGCATCTTCCTCATTACGGAGCCTGCCTTTTTTTTTAAATAGAGAAGGTCCCAGAGCGCAACAGCACAGTTTTGTACCGTGCCCGCGAATGAGTTCGTCCCGCCGGGTTGAGCCACCTTAACACAAAAAAACACGTTCTTTGTATGGGGACCCCCTTTAATTATGATTATTTTTTAATTATACCTATTTGTTGTTATAGCGGCAAAATAAATACACACTCATCATCATTTCAGCTGCCTACCTATTACGGTTCATGAGACACAGCCCTGTGACGGACGGATGGATGGACGTACGGACAGTCGGACAGCGGAGGCTTAGTAATAGGGTTCCGTTTTCACCCTTTGGGTACGGAATTCTAAAAAGGTAAATTGCAGTTGTATTTGAGCGATGATAATATGACCGGTGAACACAAGTACATTGGAACACGGAGTATCCAGACCAATTGGGATCGAACACTATCCGGATAAGCAAAAATTCGGTTAATTGGTCTCTTAGAAAATGCTCATGCTCATGCTTGTTGTTGGCTTGCTTGATCACTAGCCATGTTCACAAATTCGAAAGAAACTCAAAACAAACATGCACTTTCTTCCGATACACGGTTGCGACTGTTAGGTGCGCGAGGTGCCGTTTACAAGGAACTTCAAAGTGGGTACAGCGATGTTGGCAAGGGGCAGGACATGTCAAGATCGAGGCCACATGCGGCGTTTTTTAAAGTTTCTTTGTATGTCATAGAAAAACCATTTGTTTTTGAGCGGCCTCATAGCCTAGTGGCGTGGGGGCTGGCCTAGCGTAACAGAGGTCTGGGTTCAATTCCAACATACACCACTTTCTTTCTCCGAGTTATGTGCATTTCGTCACGAATGCGAGCTGCTCCATGGTTCGGAATCCATATAAAACGTAAACGTAAAGTAGGTCCCCTTCCCCTACAAGGTGGTAGGGTTTAAGCCCGCCCGGGTTAGTACCATCGCATTGGATGAAAAGGTGGTCGAAGCGGCAATGAAAAATTGTGTGTGTTTTCCATCCAGTTCAATGTAGCCGTGCTCATAAAGGGAAGGTCATGGCATGGCACCTAATTCCTTCGGGAATGCGGTGTATTGGGCTAACATCATAACGGTAGTTGTGTGGCATTCGCCATTCATGTCAGGTCGCATAAAAAAACTACAACTAGAACGGTGGCCCCCCACCTGCGAGCTGCCCCCCGAAGGCGCCGCCACCCATGCCGGAGGCGAGCGAGCCGCGCGCGCCCGCGCCCAGGTCGCCGGCGCCGCCGAGCCCGCCCAGCGCCGCCTGCCCGAGGCCGAGCTGCTGCGCCGACAGCGCCGACGCGATGTTGCCGGCGAGGTCGCCCGAGAGCCCCTGCTGCAGCAGCTGGCTCTGCAGGGCGCCCAGCCCCGTCAGACCTAGAGCCTGCCGAATTTATGGTGTTGCATCATGTAACAATTCCAATAGGAAACAAAACACAAATAAACTAGATCGCGGAGAAAAATGCTCATGATAACATAGATGGCTGAAACTGGGTTCACAGGATAAAGACCAACCCTCTGAAGCTAAATGTGTCGATATGCCCGCCCCAAGTGGTTGCATTACGTAGATAAGGTGTCTAAGAAAGTATTATCATGACGAAAAAAACTAAGCAACAGATTTTTTGTATGAAAATGGCTGCAAATAACGAAACATGAAAGTATCAGTAGACACTTGCTTAGTAATACCAAAACTGAACAAATATTGTGTTTTATTTCGTATTTCTAGGCGATTTAGGTAGCAGATATAACTTTAGGTATATTTAAGTATTTAATAAAAAAAAACCGTTAGGTTTTTGTTGCATAATAGGTTTCAATACGTCCAGATAATCAGAATATATATATGCAGGTACATATTAACATCGATTTTGTTTAAACAATCTAGCTAACGTAACCAATTGGCGCAGGCAGACTGACATATTTAGCATCATAGGGTTGGTCTCGTAACCTGTGAACCCACATTAAGCCATTTACCTTATCTTAGACATTATACTACGGAGATGTGATGCAGTTAGAATCAAGTTTGAAGGAAAAAAAGAGCTTTTGTTTCTCTTCAAACTAATTTTAATGTATGGAATCCAAAGGTTTCACAGTTTACGACGAATACTTCTGTAATCATATTCCTTTTTGGCTTTAGTGCATGGTACTAGCATAGAGCCGGAAACGAAAAGTAAAAGTAGGTAAATCAGAAAAGATAAGGTAAGTAAGCCGGAGGAATTGAGTAAACGAAGTGATACAAACCTGGCTAACCTGCAGGCCGAGAGCGGTGGAGCCCAACGCGTTGCCGGGCCCGAGCCCCGTCGACCCCATGCCTGCTCCCAGGCCGTTGAGTGCCACCCCCGCTGCAGGCACTGCACCTAATATCCCAGAGCCTATAGGGTAGACCACAATTTCATTTACAGACAGTAAAAGATTTTTCTAAAGGTACTTAAAGGCGACTAAAGTTGCTCAACTCATCAATCAACAATAGTTATGATATGTATGTAAGTTTTTGTTCTGTAATATTTAAGCATGTTGTGTTTGTGGGGTGTACACAAACGAAACATTATTGTAAAATATTTCCTTGTGTCAATTATATGTGTATTACCTGTTGGCAAACCTGAATAAATAAAATAATAAAAAAAACTCGCAGCAATCTCTATCGATTTCGTCGTCACGACAACAATCCCCGGCAACATGGTTTATGGACAAGTATGGAACCATTAATGGAGCAATTCATTGCCCACATATGGCGAGCAAGTGCACGGATACATGGCAATTCGAGAAACAACTCACCGGCGACATGGAAAGTATGGAGCGATGTGACGCAACATCACTCCATATCGCCGGAATAACTGCCAAAGATGTATCGGGGTTGCTCTATATTGCTCCAATATGTTTGGCAACAGTTGCCCAGCAATTAACACAATGGAGTTGATGATCAAACGAACGGATGAATAGGACTAAAATTTGTTAAAATTTACTTATCAAAATTGCGATTAGGCTTCCTGTTCAAAATCATTAATGTAATTGCAGAACTGGTTGTGTTGGGTTAGGTTCACCGTTATCCAAGTCTGTCGAACTAAGGGCCGAGTGCACGAAAGGACAAACAATCAAAATGAACGTCAACGTACGATGAAACACGCCACTTTGTATGGACAGTATGGAAGGAACTCTATGCTGTTCACTAAAAGTGACGTGTTTGAACATTGATTAACTCGGCCGTCTCTTCGTGCAACCGGGGCTAAGGCTGGTTTATGGTTAATGTAACTGATAAATATTGTGCATGTTCTTTTGTCATACATTTAATATTGTCAGTCTTATGTCTTCTTGTCTCTAGCGACTCGGCAGACAGACAGACAATATTTGAAAATAGCATTAAACGTAACCAGAGATGGTTAACTATGTCCTTAGGCAATTTCCGGATCTCATCAAAAAGTCAACATTTTTGTTTTAATTTTATTCATCGACAATAAATCAGATCGTCAAATCAAACTCCAAATGACAAGAAAATTGATGGTAGATGTTCGCTTCGTTGGTTGGGCTTCATTACGGTTACAATTATGGGCCAAATCGGCTCATAATGTTTCACCACCATATGAACAGACCTTATGAAACATATTCTACAATATTAAACAAGTGCGAGTCAGGAGAGGGTTCAGTACCATCGTATAAGATGAAACAAATATCAGATTTTTTGTATGGTATTTAATTTTTATAATTTTTTTATTTAACCTATTTGTTGTTATAGCAGAAAAATAAATACACACTCTGTGAAAATTTCAGCTGGCTACCTATTACGGAACATGAGATACAGCCCTGTGACAGACGGACGGACGGATGGACGGACAGACAGCGGAGGCCTAGTAATAGGATTCCGTTGGCACCCTTACGATACGGAACCATAAAAAACAACTTACCAATCGCATTGTTAGATGTGGGTAACGTGCTTTGTGTCTGGTTGGAGGGCAGGTTGCGAGCGACATCACGCAGAGGTTCACCGTTGGGCCCGAGCCCCAGACCGATGGTCCGTAGTCCCTCGGGCAGACGCGACTCGAGTGGCTTGTCCATATGAGCTCGGTCCATCCGGACGGTCATACGCCGGTCGAACAGCATTTGCCGATCGAACATTGATATCGACTGAAAGTATATTCGAGTGTATATTTCTATGTTTGACTAGCTGGAGAACTATGGCTTCGCTTAGGCAGTTTTAGGTTTCGCCCTGCATTAGGAAATTATTACGGGCAACTAACAGCAGTACAAACGAAAAGGTGTTATTCTCTGTACACAAAACTCAGGATAAGAGGGAAACAATTCGGCCATTGTATGGGCAGGATACTCTTTTTTTAACAAATAGAACAAAATATGTTTCGTTTTGTGTACAGAATTACCCACTTTCGATGTGTATTCCATCATTACTTTTTTGTTTTTAATAAAACATTAGCCAACGCTAATTGCCATAACATGGACTCTTTGAAAGCAAAGTTCTATCCCGTCCCGCTCAACTCCCCGTATAAACAGGGAAAGAAGATCACGCCCATATTTCTTGTCAGATATCCCAAATTTTGCTCAAAATAACTTTATTTGATCAAACTAGATATCTGATGACCATTGTGTAAAATTGTGTTTGGTTTCTAAGTTATAAGGTCCGAAAGTTCGAATTTTTCGCGCGTTTTAAACAAAAACTTTGGAGGTGGATTACGCAATGATAAAGTAAGAACATCTTAAAAAGATTATTCATCAGACATAGCTTATTTAATCAAGATTTATAATATATTTGGTTTTTGTTAGATTTTTGACTACATCGGTAGTGGTTTACTTTTAGCTATAAGTCGTTTTGTAATTAAAATTTTCATAAATCTTATCAAATCATCCACTATGCACATTGTCTTTTTTGTGGACATGTTGCATCTTCAACATCACGGAGCCTGTCTCTTTCTTTGAAACAGAGAAGGTCCCAGAGCGCAACGGCACGGTTTTGTACCGTGCCCGCGAACGAGTCAGTCCCGCTGGGTTGGGCCACCTTAAGGTGGCTCATCCCGCTCATCTCCCCATACAAAAGGGGAAAGAAGATCACGCCCATATTTCTTGTCAGAGATCCAAAATTTTGCTCAAAATAGCTTTATTTGATCGAACAAGATGTCTAATGACCATTGGCATTGTAAAATTGTGTTTGGTTTCTAAATTATAAGGTCCGAAAGTTTGAATTTTTTGCACGTTTTATACAATAACTTTGGAGGTGGATTACGCAATGATAAAGTAAGAACAAATGAAAAGATTAGTCATCAGACATAGCTTATTTAATCAAGATTTATAATCTATTTGGTTTTTGTTGGATTTTGGACTACAGCGGTCGTGGTTTACTTTTAGCTATAAGTCGTTTTGAAATTAAAATTTTCGTTAATCTTACCAAATCATACACTATGCACATTGTCTTATTTGTGGACATGTTGCATCTTCCTCATCACGGAACGTGTCTTATTCTTTGAAACAGAGAAGGTCCCAGAGCGCAACAGCACGGTTTTGTACCATGCCCGCGAATGAGTTAGGCCCGCCGGGTTGGGCCACCTTAAGGAACATGATGATAGATAGATGAACAATGCTCAAGTATAAGCAAATGTGTGGGTGGTTCATATAGACCATTATGCCAGAGATTTTTGGTCACTTTTAATGACATCTATGAAGTCAGCTAAACTTCGTTCAATATTTCTGAGGTAACATGTTTAAACATAAATTGACTTCTAAGCACTCCTGCCTTATCAGGTTTGAGATCCTTGGTTTGCTTGCAAAGCCAGTGCTCACCTAAGCCTTTGGAGCACAAAATAAATGATGAATTACCTGTACTGCCTCCACTGGATGGTCATACTCGACTACAGCGAAACCTCTGCTCTTGCCGTCTTTGTCCACACTGAGGTCAATGTTCCTCACTTTACCCGCCAACTTGAATATTTCCTTAATCTTGGGCTGATCAACTTTGTAGTCAAGCTGCAAGGAAGAAAGTATGCACGATTCAGATTGCTAGGTAATGATATCTGTCAGCCGGTAAAAGGTCCTTGGTTGGCACTTCGAGTAAAATGGTTATACATCTTTTATGACTTTTTTTAGGGTTCCGTAACCAAAGAGTGAAAACGGAACCCTATTAATAAGCATCCGCTGTCCGTCCATTCATCTGTCACAGGGCTGTATCTCATGAACCGTAATAGGTAGGCAGCTGAAATTTTCACAGAGTGTGTATTTATTTTGCCGCTATAACAAATTAGTAAAATTTAAATATAATAAAAAATAAACGGGGCCCCCATACAAAAAATAAATTTTTTTGGTGTTAAATCATGTTCGATGGTACGGAACTTTTCGTGTGCGAGTCCGACGCGCACTTGGCCGGTTTTTTTTTTAAAGTCACAATCTATTTGATCTAAGACTATTTGTTGCTGGGGGTTGCTTAGTTAACCAAAGATTGGGGTGAGTTCACCTGCTTAGACAACTTTAACTTTCAAACGTATACACCGGAAATGGAGACAAATTCTAGATTGAGTTCTGTCATTTTGACGTAAATTATTTTTCTTTCCACTGACATTTGAACCATACATCCAAATTTTCATTTTATTTATTTTAATAAAATATTTTTTCACTTACATTAGCAACGAAAACTTTCTTCACAAGCGGTGGCTGCACATTGATAGAGTCCAAAAACTGAGCGCTCAGTCCATATGTATTGAATCGTTCACTGTCTGGTACTTCATTGCGGCCCCAATTGTCAAATATCCTGTAATGTGGAAAGGAAACATGCATAAAATATTTATATATATATATACACCTTAATAACCACATAGAAGAGCAAGTATGAAGCAGTGTACAATAAAGTAGTTGTACAAAGAAGTAATTAATTACATTGTTAAGCTTGCAAGACGTAATTGTTAACAGTACAGCAATGAGGAAGAAAGCTGCTTATTTATCATGACAGGAGGCGTCCAAGCGAGCTCACCTAAAAGATCTGATCAGATACCATACAAAATAAACAGAATAGTTTTTTTTTATTTACTCAACCTACGTATTTAAAATTACTGAATTTTCATTTTATTATTCTAAAAAAAATATTTGTTCCAAATTATGCTAATTAAATTAAGTGATAGGAAAGAAAACATCACAATAACATAACGTATAAAATTTCAATTCAAACCTTGTGCTGGTAAACACATTAAAATTAGTTTGAAGACAAAAAAAGCTCTTATTTTGCTCGAAAGCTTATTCTAAATCCATCACGTAGTAAATCTTGGGTCTAAAAACTCGTAATTAAAACTTGACAGGAATGACCGTTTTGACATTTCTAAGGTGAGGTCGCTCATGCGACATTTACAATTAGCTTTGTGATTTCTTCCCCATTGATCTACAAAAGTTAATTTTTTATTTTTAATTCTAATCCTAATCCCCTGAATAAAGTATACATTCTTACTTGTCTTTGTCCTCACGGGGTCGGTTAGCCTGAGCTTTAAAATTCCTGTTCCTTTCAATACCTGGAATAATATAGACATTCTCATAAGTAGGTACAAACAAAAAAATGTATACAGTGTAAACTACTTTGACACTAGTAACTAGTAGGTATTTTAATAGTCAGACCGTAACAGTATCGCTCTTTGGAATATTATGTTTCTTTAATGCTTAGATTTCTCAGTCAAAAGTGATAACCATACTTAAACACCGCAAAATTCATCAATTAATAAGATCACTGGATTTTTCTTGATAACCCATGCTCTACGATTAGGTCACGAAAGCTGTACAAAAGCCACCTCATGGCAAAGGGCGGAAATTAGACCGAAATACCAAGCAGAAATTATACCCAAAGTCAGGGTGTTGAAAATGAAATTTTCAGTTTTCAATTTCAAAAAAGCATTACTTTTTTTCAGAAATAATATAGTGTCACAAACCCCTGAATTCGTCACCTCAAACTACCTGAAATCTGATTCACATTAACATGGGGTAACCAAAAGATAACTTCGGGATTATTATAGTTGGAGGTGGTGAAAATCGGCACTAGAGGTATAAAACAGTTAAGGATTAACTGTGCGCGTGGGATAATATTCCACAATAATAGAGTGAATGTTTCAGATTAATGGTCTAGATTGGTATTGTTAGGTGTTACCAGTCTCTTCCTTGAGTATGATCTTGCGCCCGTTGATTTCTTGCCGATGCATTACATCCAACGCCTTTTGCGTTGCCTCGGGCTTGGTGAACTCAACGATGCCGCAGCCTCGAGGTTTGCCCTGCTCGTCACTGAACAGCTCCACATAGGCCACATCACCAACCTGACAAGCATCATGAGAATAATTTCTGTGGGATTAAGTTGTTAACACCTGCATAGATTGAGGTTATGCAAGGTGCGGCAATCTTGCATTTCACTGGTAGACTAAATATGAAGATTAGGGTCGAACTAATTAGAGAATGGTAGAATATGGTAATAACTACATGTTCAGTCTACCAGACCATTTTCGCGCCAAAATATGCCACTATGGACCGTTCTTCGCTCTTTGCAGTTAGGCGGATTTTATTGCACAAAACTCAGTCGATTGCGACCGAGTTGAAGAAGCCCCCTAGCTCAGTTTGGGAATTGATGATGGTAAAAAACCTGCCACTTTTCAGCACTTACTTTTTCCTTGAACAAATCTTTAAGGTCAGACCAGCGGCAATCGTAGGGAATGTTGGAGATGAAAAGGCGAGTACATTCGCTTTTTCCGTCCGGAGAACGTTCGCGCCCGGCGTCTGAGAAGCGCGATGGACGGTCGCCGCGGCGCGAGCGATCTCTATCACGCTGACCGTTGTCCATCTCAAGTTAGGCAACAATCCTAATTCACAACAATCTCTTTCCGATCACCAATAAGTTATGTGAAAGTAGCAAATTGCCCAGTCGTGGAACTGTCAACCACAAAAAAACACGCTCACAAACGACACAAACAGCACGCAATGCAAAGATGGCGTCTTTCAGTCATGGCCGGCGGAAATGCCTAGCCGGCTGTGGTTCGCCGAAAACATTTCCGGTCAGAGACCCTACGTTCCGTAGTGCATACATTGCAAATATCGCAGAGAAAGATATCACAGCTCATAGCAACAATCGCACGATATCAAATCGGAACAAATTTGAGCAGATGTATGTGTCAGAGCCTCGACTAACTAATTCTAAAATGCCTTTTAAGTATCGAGAGTGGTTATTTCAGGCCTAGATTTGCCTAACAAGACTACCAAACGTAGAAAGGCCTTCGTTATTTCAGAATACAAGTGTAAACGATCAGAGAACTACAGATTAACACGCTTAATGACAGCTCGATGACAGCCATTTGACAGCGTTTGTCGACGTCGTCTGGGTCTTCTGCACGGTTTGTGTGCAGGTACGGGCCTGAGGGTATCCCCTATTACCCGGACTGCTTCTCGGCATGCTCTAATGACAGCACGATGACAGGCATTTGACAGCGTATGTTCACGGGATTGAATATAAGCAATTCGCAACGATCGTGTAAGCGTACATTGTTGCATTCTCTGCTATATACCCATTTCGGTATGCAGTGTTGCAGCACCCCCTGTGGTCCGAATGGGGACGAAAACTGAAAGCTTATTACTGTTGGCGTCGCTTGGGCGACCTTACCTTAGAAATGTCAAACCTGTCGTCATTCCTGTCAAGTTTTAGATACGAGTTTTTAGATGCAAGATGTATACCATGATGTATTTAGAGTAAGGTTTGGAGAAATAAAAGAGTTTTTATTTGTATTAAAACTAATATTAATGTAATAGACCAGCAGGGACATTAACGGACTTTTCATTAACTTCCGAACGCTACGCAATCGTGTGTCATTCACGCTTGCAGCTTATTTTCCGCTATAAAATCCTATTTTACAAACTGACCAATCGAAATGCGATGCTGCTAACGCAAAGTAGCGCAAGTGTCGCCAGACGCACGCTAGAGCTGTCATCTATCACTCGTGAATACCAATCTGTGAATTTCATTGTAACTTTCGACAGCGTTTGCGTTAGTGTCCGTTTTTAGTCACGCAAAGAGTCCGTGAACGTCTTTCCAGAACAAAGTTTGAAATGAAATATTACACGTTATATTATTGAGATATTTTCTTTCCTACACTTAATTTGATTAACATAATTTGGAACAAACAATTTTCAGAATAATAACGATAAAATTGAATCATTTTAATTAAGTTGGTAGTTTGAGTAAATGTTGACCTATTTAAGTAGGTTGAGTCTTAGGGTTCAGGGTTGAGTAAATGACATTTTAAAATCCATTTTCTATATGATCGTATCTGACAGCTTTAACAGATCTTCTGTGTGAGCTCGCTTAGACGCCAACAGTCATGATAAATACCGCCCTCATAAAAAGGAGGTAACTACATATGGGCCTTATATGTAGTTACCGCCTTTTTGATAAGGAGGGCAGAACAAGCCGTTTTCTTCCCCATTGCGCTTAAACGCTGACAGCGCGAATACAGTTGGGCCGAATTACGCTGACAGTGCCCAGGATTGAGGTACGGCCAGAATTGAGCTTTCCATCGCTCAATGCGTACATAGCGCATATAAAGCTAAAATTACGCACAAAGTCCCAGGCGTTTGCGCTCTCAGTGGTAAAATAAAAATGTTAATTCACAATTCATTTCTTTAAAAAAGTAAAAATTACAGCTTCTTGCAGGTGTTAGTTTTGAGAACTATTCCTGAACGCTTTCCAAGTTGCTCCCCTGTTCAGTAAACATAATTAAGACAGTGGTTCAATCGGATGATTGCACAGCAATTACAAAAACCTGACTAAATTAGAATGTACTTATCTTCTATCTTTACTATTGTAACTAACTCATACAGGAATCTCATTCGTACTTTATTGTTAAGGTAAGGCTGCTCTCAAACAATTCACAACAAAGCATAAAAAGATATAGGATTTAAATTAGAAAACAAAGGTAAATTCTGAAATGTTATTAAGAATAAAAAATGTAGCTATTTTGACTCCTACGGAAGGTTTTTGTTAATTCCTCTTTGTCAGTGGCAATCAAAGCGTCCTTAGAAAATAAGGCTCGCTTTGATTAATAATGAAAGCAAATTCATTCAAATTCATTTTGTAGAAGCATATTTTTTACAAATCATCAAACTTACAACACATTTGGTTCTTAGTTGTGTAAATGTATGATCGTCACTGTAGTAGTTAATGACAAAAATAATTGTGTTAAAAATAAACGTGAAAATGTTTCTTTTTTTTCTTGTTACCACTGTAGTTGTCCATCGCTTTAAGAGGATAATAATGTGATCGAATTCAATTTCCTTAGTAAAATTGAGAAATATTTGTCTGAAATGTTGTACATTCAATAAATCATCTGCGAGAGCTACGTCCGTACTTTTATAACTTATCTTATAGCCATGATATAAGCCTATATTATATGAAAATGTTTAAGAGCGTATTATGAACATAAGTTAACTTATCAAAACAATAAAAACCTACAGATGTAGCTTTCAAGTTGTAGCTCTCAATATGCAACATTTCAGAAACATATTCCTTAATTTTACTGAGGAAACAGTCAAACCATTGTACGGAACTAATTATCCTCTTAAGGTCCTTACTTAAGGAGACGCTTGGTTCACTTCATCTCCTAAATATCGTTGAGAGAGTTGATGTTCGTGAACGGATCTTGTTTTGTCTGCTCCAATCGTTTTTTGGCGGGCATAGTCTTTGCAAAAAACTGATAATGTTTTAATATTATTTTTTCCTGTTTATTTTAGAATAATTTACAGAAATATACAGGCAGCTAAGTTGTTATGTAATTCAAAAATAATACTAGCGTAGGATAACAAAGTCGATAACAGCGATAACGGCGTGGCATACAATGGAACTAACATTAAGATTTTTGCATAACATACACTAAGACAATTATTAAGACCTGAGAATCGGAAAATATTATATTCTAACACAGCCTCAAAATATCAAGTTGTTACAGTCATATTATAATGACGTGCCAGTGTTGTCAACAGGACAAATACGGTAAATGTGCAGATGTGCGCCTTCAAATCTTACGACGGTTCTCTTTCCGCACGGACTCTAGTATAATTTTAATAATGCAAATATGGCCTTACTATAACGGATGGATAGGCAACGGCGTAAATAGATTCGTTAAAAGTTATCAACTACTCGCTATTATAATCCATATGACATTGAGTACCTGTCATATGGAGTATGATAGCTACTCGCAGATATTGGTTGTGAAAACTTGTCGTGCTCGTTTCATGAAAAATATAAACATAAATTCTGGCGGCACTTGTTGGCCCTGGATCAGTCTGGTTTCTTTTTTTACCTAAGCTTAACAAAAAAAATCGCCTTCCACTGGGTCGATACATTAAAATAATTCAGATTCGGACATTTATGGCCGAGTGCACGAAAGGACAAAAAATCAAAATCAACGTTAACGTACGATTAAACACGTACGAACAGTATAGAACGATCTCCATGCGGTTCACTAAAAGTGACGTGTTTGAACATTGATTAACTCGGCCGTCTCTTCGTGCACTCGGGGCTAGTGTCTGTCATATGGAGTATGACAGCTACTCGAAGATATTTGTTGTGAAAACTTCTCGTCTTCGTTTCATGAACAATATAAAAACAAATTCTGGCGGCACTTGTTGGTCCTGGTTTTGTTTTTTTAACAAAACAAAATCGCCTTCCACTGAGTAAAAAACATAAAAATAATTCGTCTTGGAATTCGGTTGAAAATGTTTTCACGTGAGTTCTTTGGGTACCCCGATAGACAATTAGAAACGATTGCCCTGGCCTTTTTTAAAAACACAAAACGTCATTTGCAAATCAACACGCCGCAAGGTTGCACGCGACTTTTGTGAAATTATTGCGCCCACGTTGTATCGGCGCATAAAAAAAATAACCAAGCGTCCAAACGCTCGCCACACGGGCGAATGATATCTTCTGAACCGCTTGTGGTAATCGAGAGCACAGCCGCGCCGAGACCGTCCCTAGCGACCAGGATGCCGAACATCAAAGTGTTCAGCGGGACCTCTCACCCAGACCTCGCGCAGCGCATCGTCGACCGTCTCGGCATCGATCTGGGGAAGGTCGTCACAAAGAAATTCAGCAACCTCGAGACGTGCGTCGAGATCGGCGAGTCCGTGCGGGGCGAGGACGTCTACATCGTGCAGAGCGGCTCCGGGGAGATCAACGACAACCTCATGGAGCTGCTCATCATGATCAACGCTTGCAAGATCGCATCGGCGTCGCGCGTCACCGCCGTCATCCCGTGCTTTCCGTACGCGCGTCAAGACAAAAAGGACAAGAGTCGCGCCCCCATCTCCGCCAAATTGGTCGCAAACATGCTCTCCGTGGCGGGCGCCGATCATATAATAACCATGGACTTGCACGCGTCGCAGATCCAAGGTTTTTTCGACATCCCCGTGGATAATCTATTCGCAGAGCCCGCGGTGCTTAAGTGGATCCGCGAGAACATCTCCGAGTGGAAGACTAGCATCGTGGTGTCTCCGGACGCGGGCGGCGCCAAGCGAGTCACCTCCATCGCTGACCGTCTCAATGTGGAGTTTGCGCTCATTCACAAGGAGCGGAAGAAGGCAAACGAGGTGGCGTCCATGGTGCTGGTGGGGGACGTGCGGGAGCGGACGGCGATCCTCGTGGACGACATGGCGGACACTTGCGGGACAATCTGCCACGCCGCCGAGAAGCTCCTCGAAGCCGGAGCCAACAAGGTGTACGCCATCCTCACCCACGGCATATTCTCCGGACCGGCGATCTCGCGCATCAACAATGCTTGTCTCGAGGCCGTGGTGGTCACTAACAGCATACCCCAGGAGCAGCATATGCAAGACTGCCCCAAGATCCAGTGCATTGACGTCTCCATGATGTTCGCTGAGGCCGTCCGGCGTACACATAATGGAGAGTCCGTCTCATACCTCTTCTCGAATGTTCCATACTAGGTATTAAAGACGGCTTTTGTTACACCTTGCTGTTTCAGGCGGTTCTTATCTCAGAGACAGATCACGGTCTGTCTTTTTGATAAGGACCACTTCAATTTTGCATGGGGGGGTTAGTGAAAAATCTCGTTAGAAATAAGGATAAAGACAACTTACGATGAACTTACTTGTTTCTGAAGTCTTGCCAGTGCTATCAGGCGATCAAGGTTTACGAAAATAACTTGTCACAAAATGAGCATTGCGTTATCGTCTCTTTGATTACAGCCTGTATTTTTACAACTATTGATGGTTGGAAGCAGCTCTATGAACTACATGAATATATTTGCATTATCTATGAAAGAGTTATGCATTTGCTGTGAAGTACATGAAATCGTATATTGTAGGTTACGATAGACATCGTGAGGAGAAAACCATTCCTAATAGTTTTACGATTTCTTTTGACACTGAAATTAATATTCTTCTTATTACTTTTGTACCAAGATGTATATTTGGTTCTATTTTAATATTAAGTGAATAAAATTTTATGAAATTAATTTTATAAATTATTTAAAATTGCTGTCATAGGCACCTACTTCTTTACTTCAGAAATGCAAGTTAATTATTTTCCATCTATTTTTCATCAAAATTACCCATCTATTTTCCAGTCATCCACATTACATCATTCCACGCTATTACTTACAATAACAAAGTGTATGCTGATAAGGAGCCATGAAGCTGGATATTATTGTAAACAACATGATGTAAAATGTCTTATGAAGGAGTGACCCTGTCAAAACAGGCAATGTTTACCCATAAAACATGAGCAAAAACCAGCTGATAACCGATAAGCCAAAGTTCAGTGAACAGTCCCAGATGTTGCTAATATCGTTGCCATGCTTGGTAATGACAGGTAGTTGCAGCAAAAACGAGAGAGTGGTCGGGAAATCACAGATAGCTCAGATTTTTTTAGGCGAGCCAGGTTTTGAACATTTTTAAAAATGACAAATGTTCAAAAAGACAGAAGCAAGAATAGTAAGATCTACAGCTCAGAGAGCAACTAATATATTTTATTTTGATTGCTAATATAGTGACTTTATTTTTGTTTTGGTGTCAAAGTGCTAAAATTAGTTTTCAACTCTTAGGCACAACTTGGTTATCAAAATTTAAATAATATTGTGACCACAGCTACTATTAAAAAAAAAACCCTTCCAACTATATTCCTTCAAGTGAGTGATTTTGAACCTGTCCGGCGAATGGCCACCATCTTAAACTTTTTTATGGACAGCTCGTGATGTTGGGGCTAGAGGACTTGCCTATTATGCAAGAGGTTATGGGTTATGGGGAATTGGATAATTGCATTTTGTTACAAATACGAGCCGTTTCATGTAAAACTGTAGGATACGTTCCGCTACTAGGTGGCAGGTTTAAGCCCGCCCCGGGGAAGCTCCAATGAAACCTTAAATAAGCAAAAAAAAAAAACTCAAGCAGCCAATTTGCTGTTTTTTTTTCGAATGGGCAAAAAAAGGCTCCAGCTTGAGTTGCTGCGTTTCAGTAGGATACCTAGTCCAGGAAAAAAAATCAATGAATTACAATGCTCGGAAATTTAGAAGGCGTGATTGCTAAAATAGGCTTTTGCCGCCATGGGCTATGGGCATGGACCTAGAGGAAAATTACCCGTTTTGCCGAGCTGCTGCTACCGCCCCTAGGCCGCAGGTCCAAAGCTGCTTTCGATATCAATATAAAAGCATTCGTGGGTTTATTATTGAACTGGACATGGATATACTGGCTCAAATCACTACACGGGAACTAGGTGCCATCTAGAGGATGGTCCAGTGGATCTATAGCTGACATGACCGGTTAAAGCGAGCGCTACACAGAAGCCGGGGCAAGAATGGTACTGGGCCGGCATGTTTTGTATAGTATGACTGGATGGTGCTTGCCTCACTAGAGTCATCGCACCATCAGTCAACACACTTCTTGTGATGGAACACGAGAACTTTTCTCCTCCTTCCCTTGGGGACAGCTCTATTTCACCGCTTTGGATCTGTCAAGCTGTGCCAATTATGTTTCCGAGGTGATCCAGGGAGCTATGGAACTATTTACTCCTACAAGTAGGTCTGTTAAGTCATGGTTCAACGCGGCATGAGTACAAGATTTAGGTGTCTTTTTATTTCCCCCCTTAAAAAAGGTATTTTCTGATAGGGATTTCGATGTTTCACAGGATATGAATAACTATAGGGGTTAACTTTAAATATAAAATTCCAGTGTGTTCGTAATTTTTGTCCTAAACAGCTAGACCGATTTTTTGCTGGCTATTTTTTTTTATGTGACTGGACATGGATGGCTAATACCACACTTTCTGTCATGGTATTAGCCCAACACACCACATGGAAACTAGGTGCCATGCCAGGACCTTCCTTATATTTTGGCTATAGTTGGACCAGTTCGTGGCGCTGTTGTCGAGATCTTGAAAATGTTTTTTTTTTACTTAGATGAAACGATACAATCCCAAATTTTCATTCCATATGAATATTTTTTATTTATTCATAACTGAGCGTTTGAATAACACGCCTGCTTAGGTTTCTAATCACATTTTACCGGGCTCCGCTCGGGTAAAGCCTCTCGGCTCATCTTTCCTGGCATCAGTTAGTATCTATGTAAATTTCATTGATGGTACTCAAATTTGAGAATTACGGCGATGTATGGGATTAGGCTTTTGGGTTTTTCCCACAGGATAATTTTTCGAAAAAAAACCAGAATCATGCAGGCAGATATTTGTCCTCTGATGCCAAACATCAAGTAAATTGCAACAGTGGTTTTCTTATGATTAGTAAACTACGTTTGAACAGGGAGCGTAATTTTCTAATGCTTGTAAAAGTACATACTCTTATTTTTTTATGTAACTGGACATGGATGGCTAATACCTCACGCACTGCCATATCAGTCTAACACACCACATTCCTGATGGAATTAGGTATCTTGCCAGAACCTTCCCTTATGGGCACAGCTACATTGAACTCGAGGGAAAACATGGACCATTTCTCATTTCCACTTCGACCCTCTTTTCGAGCAATGCGATGGTACCAAACTCCACCGGGCTTAATCCTACAGCCTAGTAGGGGAAGGGGACCTACAGTTCACATGGATTCCGAACTCCATGTATATATTTGTATTTATTTGCAAGTGTCGAAATATGCGGTTTAAATGGCATTTTTTTTTGATGATGTTGACTTAGAAGCTTGATTTTCTTACAGCTGAAGGGGCCATAGACCCTATGAATTTGATATCAATTTCAACCTAATACCTCCACGCGTTCCTGAGAAAAACAGTCATACGGACAACGAGGTGATCTTGTAAGGGTTCCTTTTTTTCTTTTGAGGAACAGAACCATAAAAAGACAAAAGTTTCCGTGAAAAATGGTTTCACAAAAGTTTTGTGCCGCAGATACCTCTTTGGTATTATTGCCTGTAGAAGACAAAAACAATAAAATGTACATAAATCATTGCTGTTTTTTTTATTTTTGCTCCTTGCCCATAGCAGTTACCAAATAGCTGTCCATGTTTTCAAATTTCTTGAAAGTAGTCAGCAGTCCAAAGCTAAAAAACACAATATATATATATATACTAATAATAAATCTGTATCAGTATAAGTAAGTTGCTTTGTTTTCTAAGATACTTCGTTTGTAGAGTTTATGTATGATACTAAGCCCCGGTTGCACGAAGAAAAGGCTGAGTTAATCAATGTTCATACACGTCACTATTAGTGAACCGCACGGAGTTCCTTCCATACTGTCCATAGAAAGTGACCTGTTTAATCGGACGTTGACGTTGATTTAAATTTTTTGTTCTTTCGTGCACTCGGCCCTAAGACAAAATTGATGATTTTTAGAAATCAGTTCTGTACGATGTATGTATGTTCCTCCATAACCTTAAACCGATCATCCTAATTCGATGAAATTTGCTACACATATATGTAAATACACAGGACACAGGATAGGCTATACAGGGCTTTTAGCGGTTAGAGATCTCAAAAAAAAGGAAAAAGGGACCTATAATCCGAAAAAAAGGGACTTAAGGGACCTCATGAGCCAATTTTGTTTATGCGACCTGACATGGGTGGCTAATACCACACAACTACCGTTATAACATTAGCCCAATACACCACATTCCCGAAGGAATTAGGTGCCATGCCAGGACCTTCCCTTCATGAGCACGGCTACATTGAACTGGATGGAAAGCACAGATAATTTTTCATTGCCGCTTCGACCATCTTTTCATCCAATGCAATGGAACCAAACCGGCCGGGCTTAAACCCTACCACCTAGTATGGGAAGGGGACCTACAGTTTTACAACGATTCCGAACCATGTAGCAGCTCGCATTCGTCACGAAATGCACTTATCTAACTCGGAAAGAGAAAGACAGTGGTGCATGTCGGAATTGAACCCAGGCCTCTGGTACGCTAGGCCAGTCCCCGCGCCACTAGGCTACGAGCTGCTCAGTTAAATACAACCACAATAATATAATAGAAACAATAATATTATAACTGGTGCTACAACAACATCATCAACATGATGTTGTTGGGAAGCATTAGATATATCATTTAGTTTGCCCCTCACTGGGTTGAATGTTGACATGTAACCCTATTTAAAACTAATTGGTACTCCGTCTCCTTTTTAGAAGCTAGCTGGATGAATAGAATGAATCAAAGACCAGTGTCTGTGGGATTGCCCTTTTAGGAGCTCGGCATAGATTTTTTTTTGCGAAAACAATTCCTTCATTTTAAAATGATAAATCAAAATTTTCATCATATTTCTTAACTACAATATGCTTAACAGTTCCCAGGAAACAAGCATATACTACACCTGCATTATACTCACTTAGGATAGATTTTAAATGCAATGAAAAATTTTCTGAAAATTAGGTTTTTTATTAATGGCTGCGATTATTACCTTCATCTCCGACGTAGACCATTTAGGTTAAGGTTCAGATGTTAAAAATGTAGAGCATCGCGACAAATTAATATTGGTATTTTTTTTTAAGAACTTTAAATAATTATTAATAAAATCTAAGTATTTAGTTGTAAAATCATGAATAATAATGTATTTATAAAAAAAATAAGGGGATATTATTTTAATAGTAGCAACCTTTCGCTAATTTCCCAGTTCGCCACGGCGTCGCCACGTGAGCCAGTCGCAGATGTTCTCCTTCCATTTAGTTCTGTTCAACCTTGTGTTGTGTGCTGATCGCTTCCCTTTGTTAGCCATGCATTTATATTTTTATTAGTTTGTAGGTTTCCGCAAACCCTGGTGTAGCGCAAATGCATGTTATGGGGGTGATTTGTAGGTTTTTTTAAGAGCTAAAGTACCAATGTGTCCTCTAAAAAGAAAATAATGCTTTCACCATGTGATGAAATAACATAATACTAAAAATGAGGTCACTCTTACCGACTGCCTAACTCTGAATTGGTGTGAGCAGTCATACAGCTGAACATGATATCAAACATGGGAATGACTTTTTGCTAAAAAGGGACTTTAGGGACCAATTTCAGAAAAAAGGGACTTTAAGGTACCACAAAAAAATTAAGGGACTTTAAGGGACTAAGGGACCACCACTAAAAGCCCTGGCTATATATAATTCAGTTCCGCTTACGTTAAGATGTAGCTGTCATACAAACCAAAATGCCCCGAGGCGGCGGCTTGGGGAGTAATCACTATCTGCCTTTATTTCTTCGTTTACTTTTTTTAAGCCACGCAACGGACTTTTCGATACGGTTTTCATTAATATAAGGAGCGATCAATGAGCAAGGATTGCGTACGTAATTTTTAAATATTTAATACAAACCTTAAGAGAAAAAATTTGTAAACTATGAATTTGAAAATTGTAGGAGTTAAAAAGGCCTGCAGAAAGTTCCACGATATCATGTAGAGCGATAACTTCGAACCACTCGCCCGTTTTATTTGTGTATTTTATCAACTTATAGCAACTCTGGACGCAGTCAGATTCTGGATGGGTTACCGTCTTCGATGTTGGAGGTGGCTGTGGTTCGTATTCCTCATAAAATTTTGTAAAAGTAAGGAAGGTGGTAGGGTTAATCCCGCCTTTGTTGGTTTTGTATCAATTTCTATGTAGCAGTGCCAGTGCAGTAAGGGTCTGACGGCCCATGCTTTTAAAATTCGCTCCCAAATGTTAACGAATCTCTAAATGGGAATATGTCGATGTTTATCATTAAATCATGCCATATCGGTTCAAACGATTTTGATTAATTTGGTAGATGGATACATAGTCCTGGACCAGCTTTTTTATCCAGGAAATAATTCAGACCGAAATCCATCCAACACGACATTGACCCGAGCGGAGCCGGCTACTGCAGCTAGTATTTTAATATACAGGGTGACCTTATTAATACCGGCACCATCTGTATCTGTCGGTATCTGTATCGGAAACTGGACCATTTTCATAAAAAATAAATATTTAATTCAGAGGTTTTTTTTTTGGCAGACCTTATACATTTTGTTGAAGTCACGTGACCGATTTCATACTATGCTAACTGGTAAATATTAGTTCACTTGGCCGAATAACAATTGATGCAGTTAGCAAGGTACAAAATGCAATGAGATGTCAGATTGAATCACGCCCTTGTCTGTTCATCTGATGAGTTAGTTTACCCCCTTTCTACCTTCATTCAATGCAGAACAGGGAGAATGCACAAATTCACAGTCAACATTCTAAATATGAGAACCCACCGATCCTCTAGATCCTTTCTCTATAGTGTTGGAAGCCAATGGAATTCCCTTCCCAGGTTTTTCCCAAATTACGACCTGGGGTCCTGCAAACGTGGAGTGAAGCAAGCACCTGCTGGCCGGTATGGTTTTCGCAGCCGCCCTGAAAGTTCGAAAACCCATGGGCACCATCGTGCACCTCGATAGGTCCTGGCGTATGACATATGCCGCGCTTAGCATAATAGTTACTTGGGCAAATGTTATCCGCGCTAAGCCTACTACTAAAGAGAGGCCATTGAGCGTAACAAGGGTTGTTGTTCAACGCATACCGATATCACTGAGTGCTTCCAACACTCACTGAACCTGTTGTACGCTGATGATATGAAGATCGAACAAGATTCGGATTGCGCCAAGCTGCAGCTGGACTTAGACCGACTATCTCAATATTGCAGGCTAAACTGTCTTGATCTTCATGTTCACAAGTGTCAGGTCATCACGTACAGCAGGCGCAGGCGCTCGGTGATACACACGTACTCGCTAAACGACACCCCTTTGGAGCGAACGGAGCTGGTGAGGGATCTAGGAGTGATGCTTGACTCGAAATTACTATACGATAAACATGTAGACCATATAGTAAGCAAAGCGTACAAGATGTTGGGATTCATTGTACGCACATGTAAACCATTTTCTAGTTCTCCAACATTAAAAACGTTGTAATTTTCATATGTTCGCAGTGTAGTCGGGTTCGCATCGCCCGTCTGGTCCCCATCATACATTACTTATAAAAAACGTATTGAATGGATCCAAAATAAATTTTTAAAATAACTCTCATTTAAATGCAGGCTCCACTTCGAAAACCACGCAGCGGCAAGGAATTACTTCAAGTTGCAGTCCCTCGAGCAGAGACGAACGGTCGCAGACGCCATGTTCTTGTTTAATATCCTAAATTATCATATCGACTGCCCCGACCTTGTCGCTCGAGTATCGCTGCGAGCCTTCCTTCGCAGTCCTTTTCTGTTCCCAACTCCGAAATGCCACACTAATCACGCCAGGGACTTGGTTATCAATAGATGTATGAGTAGTTATAATAATTCATTCGGTAACATTGATATATTTAATAATACAAAACCATCATATTTTGATAAAGTTGTTAAGACATTAAATAACTAAGTTATACAAACACGCTAGCATACACACCCTCACACGTATCCTCAAACACCCTTACATCCTCACCTTCTCACATTCCCGTAGGTACACATCATAAAAAATAAATTTGATGCAATATTTATAATTAGATTAAGTGGATATATTTTTGTGTTAGTTAAAAAGTGAAACTTTATTATTGGCTGTATAGTTTGTGTAGTTTAAGTTTTTCAATATTGTTTAATTTAGCTGTTAAGTTTCCTAATAAATAAATAAATAATAAATAAAAACTATGTGAGCCATCCTATCCCAGCTTGGCCAGGAAGTCCAGCAGGTTTTTAAAATTCCCGCCGGCCTCTGGGAGGGATCCCGGTGCTCCCAGGTCCATGCCCGTTGATCGGCCACATTGGGCTGTGTTGCCTCCATGCAGCCACGGCATAGAGGGCTATCTGTTATCCCCAGTTTATGGGTGTGCAGCCGCAGATGCTTTTTGAGTGGGCAGTGTCCCGTCAGTGCTTAACATAAAAAAAACCTCATTAAATTAACTATGAGGCACAACCGCTAACTCCAACCTAGAAATCCTCCAAAGATTTCAATCAAAGATTCTGCGCATGATTGTCAACGCACCATGGTATGTTACGAACAACAGGCTCCATCTGGAACTCCAAATCCCATCAGTAAAGGAGCTAAAACAAAAACAGCAGCATACAAATCAGGACTCGATGGACACCCAAATAAATTAGCCTCAAACTTGATGAAACCGAGGAGGGTCTTCACTAGACTGGAGAGAAGGGCACCCCAAGATCTAATAACAGCATAGTCTTATAAGCTGTGTACTTTTTGTGGAAATATCATTGGACATTTGCCACACTCAAGACAACTATTCCTAACAAAAAAACTGATAAATATCTATAAACTGACAGATTGCAGTTTCAAATAATAATAATAAAAAAAAATTAAACGATAGTAGCTTTTTTATTACATTTAATCGTCCTTAAGTTACTTGGGCGCATGGTGGGCCTGCGCAGCCGCCTTCCTCATCTGCGACAGAATGTTGGTGAGCTCCTCACGCTTCCTCTTGGCGCGGATGTGCGTGCCGAGACGGCGCTTCAGAAACTTGAGGGCACGCTTGTCCTTGGACACCTTCAGCAGCTCCATGGCGCGCTTCTCATAGGGCGCGTGGCCGACCACCTCACGTACCAGGTCACGCACGAACTTGGAATGCTTGGTTTGCAGCTGGAAGAGAAGGCGATCATTTTTTTGTCATCTTTTGGATACGAAATAAAATGCGAGGTTTTTTGGTTGGAGTGTAGTAAGATAATAATAATAATAATAAGCCGAGCGCCGCCACCACGGCCTGTACCCACCGGCGCGCTTGGAGGAGGCCCCCTGTGGCCGCCGGTGGTGAAGATGCCGATTATTTATAGTATTTTTATGTTTCTGTGATATGTAAAAATAGTGTAAATATTGCGAGAAATTAAATATATATGTAATGGAGGAGCACTAATTTTATTTTATTCTTAAATTTATTAACAGGCAAATTTCTAATTTCGGGTGAAATTTACAAGAGTGCGCCATTCCTAGCTTCTAGCTGGATATCAGGGATGGTAGAGTGGATTTTTAGAAGCATTTTTGGTCAAGGAACATGGGCGCGGAAACGAAGTTTTCTATCTAAAAAATTTTTGTGAAAATATGAAATCCCGTCAGCAATATTAACGTTCGTTCTGTATTCCGACGCGATACTATATGCGTCGATGCGACGACGATGGCGGCGCGCGATGCAATATTAACGTTCGTTCTGTATTCCGACGTCAACAGGTCAACTGCGTAGTATCTCTCTATAGTCTGTGGTCAAGTGACAAATTCATATTGCAGGTAAAATGTTGCCAATATGTAATTTCCCATAATTTAGGGTAAAATTAACAATTGCTGTACTCGTATTGCTCCAAAACCGACTTAGCCGCCCCGACATTACATGTTGGTGTGCGTCATCCCTAGAGTGTTTTTTAGAAGTGCGGAGACTAAAGCTCGTGCAGGAGGTCCTGAGCGGAGCGAGAGGTATGAGACCGAAGCTGGTTGTGGGGGGGGAGGTGGCGAGCCGGCGACCTGCCAAACCAGCGCGGACTCATGCGCTCGCGTAGCGAAAGGGCCGACCAAGCGAGTCTTTCGGCGTAGCCAACAACTTACCTGCCTGGGCTTCGAGGTGCATTTAAAAAAGGCTTATTTTAAGGTTATTTAGCTTATATTAGAGTTAGAACCTCACGGAATATATCATTTGGCGTCTGGCAACACTTTTCGGTTGCAATGTTGGCAGGTGATTAGTGAGTGGCGCAATTGGGTGGAAATTATTAAGCGGATTTCATATTTTCAAAAAAATATTTTAGATAGAAAACTTCGTTTCCGCGCCCATGTTCCTTGACCAAAAATGTTTCTTAAAATCCACTCTACCATCCCTGATATCCAGCTAGAAGCTAAGAAAGGCGCACTCTTGTAAATTTTTTCCCTAATTTCTACAGGTAATTTGTTATAAAGTCTAATACTATTGTGAATAAAGCTCTTTGAAGTTTTAGCTCGTCTGTGTTTGGTACATTATATATTAAACTTATTTCAAGTGTAATGGTTATGTACATCAGAGTTAAGGGTAGACCTTTCTATTGTTTTTTTTGCATACATGATATTTTGGTAAATATACTTATTTGCGAGTGTATTTGTGTGATTTAATTTTGCAATAACCTCAAACTTGAGGAAAAAAAAATCTTAGAATCAACTCACGCCTTTGAGCCGAGCAGGGCGAATCTTAATGGCTTTGTCGGTGATGCCTTTGCGGCCCGCCGAAATCTTCGTCGTCTTGTGTCCCTTGCGGAGACCCACCGCGATCTCGAACCGGGGAGCCATGCTGTAAATAATTGGACACTGCACTTAGATTGAAGCACCAACCGCAAAACTACTTACATCCGATCGTAGCGAAAGGACACGGCTAAGCGTATAACGTGAAAAAAAATTAATGCTATAACAGATTATTAGGATATTTTCGAATAGAAAAACTTTATTTTATTTACGTACGTCAGAAATGACAGCTTGCGCTCGAAGAAAGGAGCCAGTGTGTTGCCATATAGAGTTATTGAAAGGTGCCAAACAGTTGCCAAAAAACAAAAGAGCCGTATTCATAGTCTGACGCCGAACTAAACCGGTATTTGTATGGTTAGCCCGGTGCTAATCTCGTAAGTTTTAACAGATTCTCTCTGAATATGACTGTACCAGTCATTCTCTTCTAAATCCAAGTTAAATGCATCAAAATTTGTTTTTTTTTCTACTATTCATTAAATACACTGTTTATTTAATTGTTCAAAAATTTTACCAGGACAAGAAGTTGGGGAAGGAAGATGAATTTGGATCATCTTTGATTATGTAGATTTCAGTATTCGTATGAAGTCATCTGTTTTCCCATGGCATTGAGGAATTACGATACAGCTCATTTAGTATATTTAAAAATATTATGACGCTGCATATTATATGAGATTAAATTTAAACGACACGTAGTGGCTCGTCTTGAATTTAAGCTCAATTGATTGATTGATTTTAATTATGGCCTCTGTCCTTTTTTTAAATACAATTTTGGTAGTGTCCAGTTGGCTGCGAGGTAATAAGATGATTTGAGATCTTGTAATGTAAAATTCAGTACGTACGCTCATAAGGAATTCGTAGGCGAGAGCTCTTGCCTTTCCAAATGGATAAAAGTTCCAAAAAATAAATGTACTTGTCAAAACTGCTATTGTTTTTTGGCGGGCAGGCTCGGCGGAGGGGTGGCTAAATCATTTATTTAAAAAATATTAGGTTGGTATTTTAATCTGTGCGTTATTCTTTTTACACGTGACGAAAAAAGAAAAATCGAGACAAAAGACTGTCGATGAGGTCGCGTGCATATTTTTTTGCAAATCGCAAAGAATAATATCAGTGATTGTGTGGTTCCGTAAAGCCATTGTGTCGTGTTTCCCGGCTTGCTCTGCCTATTTGTGTTTATTGGATTTTCGTATCGCGTAAGTAGGGTGATGTTGTGATGAATGAACCACCCGACCCGGACGACCCCGGCGGCCGCCATCATATGCCGCCGGGGTTCATTCTCGCTCAAGATGCATCTAGCGATAAGAGCGACAACCTTAATGATGCATTCCTAACCCCACCAGAGGCCAGCCATACCATTGAAATTCACAATTCATTCGATAGATTGTCTGATAATGAAGGCATGGACTTTTCCGCCATAATTGGTAAAAGGAAACGAAAAATAAAAGAACATCAAAGAAAAAACAAAAGTAACAAACAAAACTCTCAACTCAAAGTTAAGATTGATTCATCACAATCATCTTTTATCTCGTCAGATTGTGAACATGATGAAATAAAGCAGGCTCCCAATTCTCAGGTTATTGGGCCTCAAGCAGTCCTATCCAAACTAAACATATCCCAACAAGACCTATCCCAACAAGACATATCCCAACAAGACCTATCCAAACAAGACCTATCCCAACAAGATCTATCCCAACAAGGCCCATCCCGGATTTCCACGAATGATATCTCAACTCCAAATCATACCGAACTTTACCGGGACTTTGACAAAGCTCCTTTCTTAGTCCACGTCCAGAGGGTGGAATCAAATCCATCGGCTGGAGTTGTTCTGCATCCAGTTCATTTTGGTCAATTTTTAAAACGGAACTCATTCCAAGGTATCATAGACGGTGGGGTAAAGAGTGTGGGACGAAATAGAGTAACCGTCACCTTCAAATCCGCCCAATATGCCAATCTATTCATACAAAATCATTATTTATCCGAAGCCAAATATAAGGCTTTTATTCCGTCATTTAATGTCACAAGAATTGGATTGGTGAAAGGAATTCCAATTGAATGGTCCGAAGAGGATCTTTTGAAAGACATTGAAATTCCTGGCGGAGGAAGAGTCCTCAAAGTCAGACGCTTAAATTTCAAAAAAATGGTCGATGGTTCCCCTATGTGGAAACCATCCCAAAGTGTGGTTGTAACTTTTGATGGTCAGAGTCTTCCTGATAAGATCCTATTAATGTATAATTCTATTCAAGTAGAACTTTACAAATATCCGACCATCCAATGCTTCAATTGCTCAAGATATGGACATACCAAGACAATATGCCGTTCGCAGCCACGTTGTTATAAATGCGGAGAATTCCATTCAGCCAATGACTGCAACATCACAGAAGAAAATGCAAGCTGCCTTTACTGTGAAGGCAGACACTATGCAACAAGTAAAATTTGTCCGGAACAAAATAGACAAAAAAATATTAAACATAAAATGGCAGAAGAAGCTATTTCATATACGGAGGCTGCCAGTCAATTTAGGCCCTCTAAGCGGTCCTTTGCAGAGGTCACCTCCAGCGCTCCAGTCAATAAACCATCCATTCCTACATACTCATACAAAAAAACATTCTTTTCGCAACCTCGAGCTCGCGCCCCTCTTCCTCAGGGGTACGATCGCAACGCTCATCAAGCCCTTCTTAATGATTTCACTCCTCCAACATCTCATAATGGTTCGGTTTTTCGAACTCCTTTGTTGACACCCTCTTCTCCAATTATTTCAATGGACCTTAGTAACCCTGAAAATGTTGACAAATTATTTTCTGCTTTTCTAAGTTTTATATCTTCCAATACTTTACCGTCCAACGCTGCTATTAATCATTCTCCAGACGCTTATAATGGGTTCAAACACTCCAGAATCCGCTCACCAGTGGGCTTACCTGACAAAATTAAAAAATAACTTCTTATCCAATATGAACTTTTCAATTTACACTTCAACAATATTATTTTACTTATCCAAAAGACAATATATAAAAAATATTTCGGCATCCAAATTTATTACCTGCGTTGTAGCAGAATATTTGGCTCCAAAAATATATATCTGCGACCAGCAGATTTTTGTACCAATGTTTGGATTGTTTTAATAAAAAATCCTCTTTATGTCATTAAAAAAAGCTCTAGCAGATTTTTCGACCACAAAATTTATTACTGCATGGTAGCAGAACATTTGGCAAAAATTTTTTTTATCTGCAACTTAGCTTTCTTTAATTTTTATAGGGTCAAGTTTGAATGCATTCATCTCGCTTCATTTCATCAGAATGTCTTCTACAATAATTCAGTGGAATTGTCGTAGCTTAATCAAAAATAAATCTGATTTACTCCACCTTATCAATAAACATCACCCTATCGTTATAGCAATTTCTGAAACCTGGTTAAAGCCATCAACCCACTTTAAGATTTCAGGATATGTTAGCTTCAGAGATGACCGAGCTGATGGATATGGGGGTTGCGCCCTGTTCATCAACAAAAAAATTCCATTTTCTCCCCTCACTCTTCCTGCCCGAGTTGATGGTATAAATGTTGTTGCCGTTATGGCAGACAATATAACATTTGTTTCGGTATATGTATCGTCTCCTACGCTCTCAACCACTCGATTTATTAAATCTATTTTTCAATCCATCCGCAAGCCTTATGTGGTTTTAGGCGATTTTAATTCTCATCACTCCGTGTGGGGGTCTGCAAATTGTGACCACCAAGGCAATAAATTGATTGAACTACTAGATGAATACAACATATGCCTTCTGAATGATGGTTCACCCACAAGACGGACTCCCCCGAATCAGAATCCGAGTGCAGTGGATCTGACTCTTTGCACTCCAGATCTGGCTGCCCGTCTTTCATGGAAAATATCCAAATTTTCTCACGGCAGCGATCATTTTCCCATTATTATAAATATTCCTTGTCAGGCCCCTCCTTCCATAAATAAATCCCCTCTTCTTAAATATCGCTTGAATGAAGCTGATTGGGTGACGTTCAGTCTGAAAGTAGAAGAGGAGATGTCTAGTCTGCCGATCGTTACCTTAGACAATGTTTTACATTGTTACTCCAAATTTACATCATTATTGATAAGCACAGCAGATCAAATTATTCCGCTCAAAAATACATCAAAAAATCATCGCCTTTCTCCTCCATGGTGGGATTCCGAATGTACCAAATCTGTTCGTGACCGTTCCTATGCCGAAACTTTATATGAAGAGTTTATGACTGATGAAAACTTTTTAAATTTACGCAAAATTCAAGCAGTTACTAAATGTACTCTTAAAAATAAAAAACGTAATGGATGGCAAAATTTTTGCCTTTCTCTCTCACCTAACACTTCATCTTCATTAGTTTGGCGCAATATTAAAAGGTACCGTTCTGTTTTCACGGAAGACAGTGCTTCAATACCTTCATCGGCTTCATGGAAAGACTCATTCCTAAATAAGCTAGCCCCCCCATCCGCCCCTACAGAAGATGAACTCCCGTCCCTTTATTCATTTGTTGGAGGTTGTACTCCCATGGAGGTTCCATTTTCATTAAAAGAACTCAAAATTGTTTTGAATCATGTTAAGGATTCTTCCCCAGGGCTGGATGGGATTCCTTATTCTTTTCTGGTTAAATCGAGAGATACAACCCTTGAATACTTTTTACAAATCATTAATTTCTTCTTTGACTATGGGGTAATTCCTGACTCCTGGAAAACTCAAATAATCATTCCAATCCTGAAATCTGGTAAAGACCCCAATGATGGTTCCTCTTACCGTCCGATTGCTCTGTCTTCTACCTTATGCAAAATTACAGAACATTTAATCAAAAACCGTTTAGAATGGTTCGTGGAACACAGAGAACTTCTTGCTAAAACACAATATGGATTTAGGAAAAGCAGAAGTACAATGGATAGTTTGGGGATTTTCACTACCGATATTCGACTTTCTTTTTCTCGGGACGAGTCTGTTGTGGCTGCATTCCTAGACATATCTGCAGCTTACGATAATGTCCTCCTACCAAAGCTCAAACAAAAAATGCTAAATCTACATATACCAGAAAAAATTGTTGCATATATTTTTAATATATTATCTCAAAGAACAATAATGTTAAGAGTAGAGGAACAATCAAACGAATCTAGAATAATCTGGAAAGGTTTACCACAAGGCTCTGTTCTCAGTCCTTTACTTTATAATATTTACACCCATGATCTTGACAGATCAATAAACTCCTTTTCACGTGTCCTGCAATATGCGGATGATTTACTAATATACTCACCCCATAAATCTATTCCTAAAGGAGCTGAACAAATTGAATACTCGCTAAGATCTTTGAACACATGGTTAACTGAACATGGGTTGGAACTGTCAGCCCAAAAGAGCTCTATAGTAGTATTCAGTAGAAAAAGAATTGTACCCCCTATCACTATCACATACAACAATACAATTATTCCATTACATATTCAAACTAAATTCCTTGGCATAATCCTGGATTCAAAAATGACAGGTGTCTCTCATCTAAATTATGTAATAAAAAAATGTGAAAAAAATATTAACATTATACGCACTCTAGCTGGGGTTTGGTGGGGAGCTCATCCATACTACCTCAAGTTATTGTACAATGCAATAATACGAAGTCATTTGGATTACGGTTCCTATATTTTAGAACCCTGCAATAGAACTGCTCTTAATAAGCTTAACATTATCCAAAACAAATGCCTGCGTATTATAACAGGTGCCATGAAATCAAGTCCTATAAATGCTCTGCAAGTAGAATGCGTTGAACCTCCTCTTTATTTTCGCCGTCAGTTCTTGGCTGATCGTTTCTTGTTCAGGGCAAGCTATTTCTTACATCATCCAATAATTCCGAAACTAAATTTACTATCCCGATTTTCTCATACTGCGAAATATTGGGAAAAAAAGGCTCCCACCAGACTTGTAAAAAGTTATCGTAAGTTCAATAATGTCAAGGCTCCAGTATTCCGTTCTAACTCCTTACCAATGTTTTCATACCCTTTTCAAGTAGTTACGAGCAATGTAGAAGTAATTCCTTTTTTTGGCATTGAAAAAGAGTCTCCAAATGCTAATGAAGTCTTTCATTCCATCCTATCTGAAAACTGGGAAGGGTGGGAGTATATTTTTACTGATGCCTCCAAACTCACGGAGGAAGGCAGTGTTGGAGCTGCAGTATTTCATAAGAACAGCAACATCTACCAACTAATTAAATGCCCTCCAGAGTCATCAGTTTTCACTGGTGAATCAACGGCATTACTGGAGGCAGTCAAGTTTTCATTATTATTAAAAAAATCTAATAAATTTATAATATTTTCTGATTCCCGTAGTGCTCTTCAATCTCTCACTCAGAACCCCTTTCATTCTAACACACAAAATCCTATTCCTTTTTCCATTAAAGACATTCTCTACAATAACCCGGACAAACAAATAGTCTTTGCATGGATTCCGTCTCACTCAGGCATCCTGCCCAATCACCGGGTAGATGATCTTGCTAAACAAGCTGTTCTGCGAGGGGATAAAATCCCATATAGAAACTACCCACATGATTTAATTGCTCTCCCAAAAAAATCTCTTACTGAAAATTGGACCAAATTGTGGGCTAACTCTAGTAGATTTAAGGGTTCAAATTACGCCAAGATCCAGCCTAACATCCCTGCTAAGCCTTGGTTTCATCGTATCAAAATTAATAAATCTTCAACTTCTATTATTTGCCGCCTTAGAATAGGCCACTGCTGTTCCCCTGTTCATTTGGCTAGACTTCATATTAAAGACTCATCAGTGTGCGAATGTGGCCTTGATGACGGGAATTTGGAACATATATTTTTCTGTTGTCCTCTTATTAATAAAACTGCTCCTTTATACGATTACCTTCCTCTACTCCAAATTCCTCTTCCTACCAATATTAATTGCTTGCTCTCTTCATCTAACTTTAAAATTCTAAAGTTACTTGCTTCATTTATCAGTGCAAATGATCTTAAATTATGATTTTCTTTTATGTTTCGTTGGCAACTAATTTCAGAACCTTTTACACTATTTGTATATAGCTATGAACTTTGACATTGGCGAAATGTGTTAGATGCACGAAAGCCATTAAAAGGGACCCAAAAGTAGGACCCTAAAAAGAAGAAGAAGAATATTAGGTTGTATGCTGTGTGTGTTGGTTCTGCGCCGTATTTTTCTTGTATGATAATGGTGATTTCACGTTGATAAAATCGGTTAACATAGGACGGGTAGCCACGGACATTATGGATGTGAAGATGCCCCCCACAAAAGTGAAACAAGTAAAACGCGAGCGGTTGAAGCGGTGTGCAGATTGGCTCGTGTCACAAGGAGCGCACCCTGAGCGCCTGAACGCCGCCTTGCCTCCCGAGCTGGGCACGGAGGTGTCTGCACCAACTACATGCTCAGTGCCTACTGCTGTAGACGAGGATAGAATTGTGCATTTGAAAGTGGTAATTTTTTTATACCTACCTGATGCCTAATGAGCATGCTTAATTGCAGTTCGATGATAGTCATTGACACCGCACACGGTGCACATACTTTCAACGCTGCAAACTTTTTAAGCTCTGTGCGCGGCTCAAAGTGACGTCACCTATGATGACATACCGCTCACGGGAGTAATAAAGGGAAATTCAGGCCGATCATGAACGCGTGTGTAAAGTTGCTTGCGTGGCTATGGCATTAAAGACGCAAACATACAATCGCACCAACATCTACCTACTATGACATCTTTCACACCATTATGACACTCTCTTTTCTATGTTTTTTGAAGCATCTTGACCTTAATCAAAGGACCGGAGACTAAAAGTTTATTTTAAATAAAAGCTAGACCATTTAACTCTTAAAATATTTTTTGATGATCGAAGTTCATTGTAGTTATTATTAAATATTATTAAATATTGTTTTACTTACACTCTTATCAAACTGAACGCAATTGGCTTTTGTCACGTCCTTAAGGCAATGCCATACAACAGTATTTTTTACAATATTGGGGGTGTTTTTTTTAATGAAAAACCGGTATCTGTGCTGATCAAAAAGGTGTACTATGAAGACCTAACATTTCATTAACATCGGCCTGAAAATGCAATATATTGGGATGGTTTTACAGCCCCGGCGGAAGCTAAGGACAGATGGCCTTAGGATGGAGTGTGATTGGCGTGGATGCTACTACGTGACGGGGGACTACGACGCGTACCAACGGCACGTACGGACGCACATCCCCCAGCTACACATCATCACTGGCCCTAATCGTTAGTATATATTTATGTTTCGTTGCTGCAATTGAGTGGAGTTTAGCGAGAAAAAGCATGATTTTAAATTGCTCTCCGACTTAGGTTAGAATCACCTGTAGGCATTGCCTACAGGTGATTCTAACCCATACCCAACCCACAAGTCTGTGAGTGTCGCCCGCAAGATAAAGCCAGCACCAATCGCCAACATTTTTAATATGGTTACCTAGCAGATCCGTTTACCTAAGGCCCAATTTTACGGCGCTTCCAAAGATGTTGTGCAGCTACCCTCAAGAGAAACCTGTTTTCTACAGCAAAACATGTCCGATTTAGTATTTTTTTTCTTGACTCTATTTTTTAAACCTAGTAGCTAGTCTCCATTGTTTTAATGAATGAGTTTATCTTGTAATTGACTGAGTTAAAAACAGTTTGATTTTGCATACTTTTCAATTGAAAATGTTTCATGTTTAAGCATAAATTTAATATTCCAGGAAATAAAAAAAAACATGGATGACTATGAACTGGTTATATCATGGTGTTGGCATAATTTAAACCAAATATCTTTAAAAATGGAGTGGGTAATATCTTTTTAAGTTTATTCGGCATCCACGCTCATGCAAGACAAAACAAAATTTCGCATTGCCCTTTGTGCAATTATTGTTTAGTGTTTATTAATCATCTTTTATCATATTTTCTCATATTTTATCATTAGCCAGTTCAGCAAAACAAAACACATTAAAGAAGAACTGGCAAGAAACTCCACTTTTTTTTTAACGTGTACTTAGTCTTTACATCAAATTCGCATCAAACACATAAGAAAGAAGATAGTTGCGATTGTGAGTGTGGTGCCCTTGCAGCCCAGTACATGTGCCTGTGGGACACGTGCGGTCACCGGTCGGCAGACCCGCGCGAGATGGTCCGCCACGTCAACTTCCACGCGTACCAGTCGAAGCTGATGGCGGTGGGCGTCAACGCGCAGCGGAACCTCGGCCTGGCGCCGTGCCGCCGGGACTCCACCAAGCGGCACACGCTGCCGCCGCAGGGCGAGGACTACCGCTGTCTGTGGGTGGACTGCGAGCAAGTCTTCACCGCTATTCAGGCAAGCTTTGCTGGCCATTTGTAATGTTTAGTGGGTTGCCAAAATTTTTTTTTATGTTAAGCGCGGTATATGGCGTGCGCCAGGACCTACCAATATGCCTGACAACGCCTATGGGTTTTCGAGCATTCAGGGGGGCTGCGAAAACCATGCCGCCGGCTAGGTGCGTCTTCATGCTTATTTTGAAAGAGTGATAAATGAACTAAAAAATAACATTGATTTTTTTGTCTCACAATTTACCTTCTTCATTTTAGCTAGTATTGCTTGTAAACTGAGATTCTGACCTAAGTAAAAACTTAGTAAGCTAGCAGATGTATCTTTCAGCGGGACCCTAGACTAAGGTTCGCATTGGACGCCTAACGGAGATGTCTCTGGGTGCAGGAGCTGTTCACACACATGAAGGAGCACCTGCTGTACAGCGAAGGCGTTTGCCGGTGGGGCGGCTGCGGTACACCGGCCAACAGCGAGATCCGCGTTCACGCCCGTTCACACACTAAGGAGAAGCTGATCGCGTGTGGACACTGCGGCCTCCGCTACGTCAACAACGCACTGCTGCGCGACCACCTGCAGAAACAGGTGGGCCCTAGCACGCGGACACTTATGGTCACAGTCCGTAGTCCGACTTGTCACCTTAATTGGCCTTTACGGAACTTGGAAAATATGATTAACCTCTAATAATAATCAGAATCTAGAAAAGTTTTTGTGCAGTGGATTATGCATGAAAAAATAATTGCGGTTTCTAGTAAATCAATAAACAATTTGAATTATCAGTTTGAAGCCATTATTTAAAAAAAATACATTTATTAAGCCTTTGTACTAATTCGAACTCATCCGGGAACATCCAATACTCAATTAGGCACTGTCTGGTCACTCGGTCTACAGAATTTGTCGCTGATTACCCACAGTGTCGGAACAAATAATATCTGTCTTTAAATTTTTGCACAGAGTTCTGTAAATAGTAACGTGAGAGTAACTACCACCTATGTACAGCCGTAAGGTCAGTTTAGGAGCTGTCGTTCGTCGTACAAGAACTTATCAGTTGTTAATTTTATTTGCATGGATGTATTTCTTTGAAGTTCCTGTAACCTGTTTCATCTGTAAATGTTTGTGTAAATAAATTTATAAAATAAAAAAAATAGTGTGTGACCATACATCCTAAAATATGTAAAAAATCATAGATAAAAAAGAAGGAGATATGATATCGAGCGTGCCTACTATGGGATCCGCTGTCTCCAATTCTCAAAAACTACCAATCGAACTTAAACGTACATGCTGCATGCAAACATAGTAGCAGACGTATTGGAGGGTTTGTGCGGGTGGGAACTAACTGTGGGACGAACGCAATTCGGAGCACATTCGCGGCGATGTTTCGACTGTGTGGCATACGACGCCCTGCCGGATTACGATACAATTATATAGCCATTTTGAACATGTAGCGGAGGCGCGATATCGACCGCATGCCACTTTTTCCTTTCTCTTCAGTGGTAAAAACCCAGAATGTTTCCTCCATACTACTCACTAAGGAGGTTGAGAGACGGATTCAACTGGGTTGGGTTGCCTTCGGAAATTTTAAATTCGCTCTGAGGTCTGAACTTCCGCAAAATCTAAAGACTCGAGTATATGACCAGTGCGTCCTCCCGGTTACGACGTACGGGTGTGAACTCTGACGGTCGCCGTTGTCCAAAGGTTGAAAGTTGCCCAGCGAGCAATGGAGCGAGCCATGCTGGGAATATCGCTACGGGATATGGTGCTCAACGAGGCAATCCACCGACGCAAACACGCTGACTGACTGACTGACTTCCTTCATACAGAACATCGGTCCGGACGGTGGCTTCAAGTGCAGCGTATGCGGGCGGCCGCAGGCGACGGCGCGCCTCCAGCGCATGCACGAGCGGCAGCACGTGTGCGACTACGCGTGCTCCTACTGCGACATGACCACGCCGACGCTCTCCGCGCTCTCGCTGCACATCCGCTACCGGCACCTGCCCGACCTGCCGGAGCACAGGCCGTTTAAGTGTGACCGATGCGGGCTCGCGTGAGTACTGTCTCTTCTGTACTACTATTGAAACTATGGCAAATACATTGATGGCTTATCCCAGAGCCCTACACACTGCATTAATGAAGGAATCCAGAGCCATGTCAGGACTTTCCCTTTATGAGCACGGCTACATTTAAATGGATCAAAGACACGGTTAATTTTTCATCCACCATCCCCATCTTTTATCCAACTCGATGGGAAGAGTAGGTAGAGGAAGGTGACCTAGAGTTTTACAAGGATTCCAAACCATGGAACAGCTTGCATTCATGACGAAATACACTTATTCAACTAAAAACTTAACCTTGAAAGCTAATGTAGAAATACGACGATTCAGAGTGCAGCGAGCTGTCTATCGATGATGAAGAAATTGGTACCTTAAGGGGGCGGGGATTTGAACCCATGACCTCTGACATGCAAGGTAAGTAGCCGCGCCCCTGGAAGCCATTTGACCTTGAAGCCATTTTCTTGACCTTGAGGTCATTTTTAACTTGAGTTCCCATTTTTCCAGCGCAAAAACCCAAAACGACCTCAACAAACATCTCCGTCGCCACTCGAGGGCTCAGACGAAGAAGGAGCGGCGACTGAAGGAGGAGCGCTCGAGTGGAGCGGAGCAGTCCGGCGAGAGCGAGGGGGGCGGCACGGCAGGGGGCGAGGAGGGCAGCGAGAAGCGCCGGTACATCTGTCACATGTGCCCCGACGGCGAGAATAAGGTGTTCTCGCGGGGCGCTCGGCTCTCGGCTCACCTGATGAAGGATCACGGGGCGCAGTGGCCGGACGGACATTGTCGATTCAGGTTGGTGTTGTTGCTTTTTGTGGGACGGGTATGCTTTGTGATTGACAACCAACAGGCTTGACAAACACCTTAAAACACTTAACTAAAGTATAATGCGATTCATATAAGAATAGGATAGGATCACCGCCATTTTGAATGTCAAACTGATAAAACGCTCACTTCACTTCACAAATCTTAGTACATTGCCGCGGTGTTGCCGCGGTTAGGGAATTCGAGTGGAGTTAGTCACTAGGCCCGTCCTATTCTTATTTGAATCGCATTGTAACCATAAAACCAAAGCACCAGTCAACCCAGATACGAACACATCAGCTTAGCAGCCATTTAATGAATAAATAAATAATTCATAGAGCGGAAGTGTTAATTTGCTTGCACGGGTGAGGTGAGATGCTCTTCGTGAAAGTTGAGTCGAAGAGAGGCAAAATAATGGCAGTACCCGGCGGTAAATAATGCTTATCGGACGTTGGAAAGAGAAGATCGGCTAGTTTCGGCTTGTACTGTCACTGTGTTCTATGTGCGAGGGATATTGAAAGATTCAAAAGACACTTTACGTAGCCGAAATTAACCGATTGTCTCTTTCCAACGTCCGATGTGCTTTATTTTCTGCCGGGCTGGTGATCTGTCATCTCTAGCTACCAACACAGTGCATGCACTCGTAGAAAAGTTTCATTTTTCTTGACCATTTGAGGTCCTATAAATACGCTGTACCCTACGCGACAGGGTCAACAGATTTTTGTTGTCGCCCGCCCTGCGCGTAGCTACACCCCGTTTCCTGCTCAGCGGCACGGCACTTAGGGTCGTTCGGCTGTGATGGGGTCCGGCTTGCGTGCCTCTCGCTGATCTGTTGAGCGCCAGGTAGGTTTTAGGAGAAACCACCAAACCGTCCGGTCCTCTATGTGAGATGTGGGATGTGAGGGGAGAACACAATCGAAATTTTGATTACTATTTTATAAACGTTGATTATATTCAATAAAGCCTTATTTATAAGATTATCCTGGCCTGAAGGGCTTATTACTTAAGGTGGCCCAACCCGGCGGCCCTAACTCATTCGCGGGCACGGTACAAAACCGTGCTGTTGCGCTCTGGGACCTTCTCTGTTTCAAAGAATAAGACAGGCTCCGTGATGAGGAAGATGCAACATGTCCACATAAAAGACAATGTGCATAGTGTATGATTTGGTAAGATTTACGAACATTTTAATTTCAAAAGGACTTATAGCTAAAAGTAAACCACGACCGCTGTAGTAAAAAATCGAACAAAAACCAAATAGATTATAAATCTTGAATAAATAAGCTATGTCTGATGACTAATCTTTTTAAGATGTTCTTACTTTATCATTGCGTAATCAACCTCCAAAGTTATTGTATAAAACGCGCGAAAAATGCGAACTTTCGGACCTTATAACTTAGAAACCAAACACAATTTTACAATGCCAATAGTCATCAGACATCTAGTTCGATCTAATAAAGCTATTTTGAGCAAAATTTTGGATCTCTGACAAGAAATATGGGCGTGATCTTCTTTCCCCTTTTGTATGGGGAGATGAGCGGGATGGGCCACCTTAATACAATAGTCCTTAATACAATGTGAGGTTAGTCCTCCTCTTTATCCTCCGCTCCTACCTAGCACACTTTAGGTTATGTTTGTCCCCAGCGGATCACTTGCTAGTGTCTTTCCGGTGGTCCTTACTCACACACTTAAGTAGTACCGCCCTAAATGTTACCTGGAGCCTTTCCGAAAGCTTGTTCACTGAACTTCCACTTCCCTACGGTAACCCGTCCCCGTCGGTCGCTCAGCGCGAACCCAGCGACGGCCACGTTCCGTGTCCCCAGGTTGCGCGCCACGTGGCAGCACGGCGCGTCACGGCGGTGCTGACGCCGGCGTCGCCTGCCTCGCCGCGCGAACCTGGTCCAACTCTTAGGCGGCTCCCTCCTAGTCTGGCGCGGGTCGTCCCGGCCCTTGAAATCCTATCTCAGCACGTGGTCGTCCACCGCCACGGCTGATCCCCAGCCTGATCCTTAGTTGCTCCTTAGTTGCCCTGCGGAGGTCACACTGCGTCAGTAAAATCGCTTTTTCCTACGGCCACGTGGGCGCCCTACCTCGCCTACGTTTGGACTCTTGGTCCAAAAAAACCGCATCATCAAACTCGAAAAAGCGGCGATGAAAACTGAAGAGTTTACCCACCAACTATCAAAAATGCAGTTCGAAAATGAGGACCTGCGCCAAGAGCTTCTCTCCACATCAGTTGAAATAAAAGGAATACCCATAGAAAACAACGAAAATATTAGTCACGTATTAACTAAGGTGACGCAACTTATTGGATGTAATGTACACGCAAACGAGGTAGCCACCATTCGGCGGGCGCCTGGAAAGCGGACGCAACGAGAAATCATAGTCAAGTTTGCCACTGAAGACTCGCGTGAAAGATTCCTGAAATGCGCCAAAAATAAGCGTCATCTTAATACGAATGAGCTGCCTGGGGGCTCCGGCGCCGGGAACCCAATCTACATTAATCAGCTACTTACAGTTCGCCGGAAGCAATTACTTTCCCGCGCAAAAACGTTCGCACGCGAAAATGGCATACAGTTTGTCTGGGCTAAGAATGGTCAAATATATATGAAAAAATCCGACTCCAAAGATGAATACGCTCATTTAATAAGGACCGAGAACGATTTCTTGAAATGTTTTCGCCAGCCGGCCTCAGTCGCTACCGGTATCGGCCGGGGGGGAGACGAGGAGGCGCGGGAGGAGAGCGTGCTCCGCTAGCGAGCGTTCAGCGTCGTCGCTGGCCCAGCCGACTCGATCTCGTCACCGAAAGTCGCGCCAAAGAATAAAACAAGAAGTAGTGACACTAACATATTTCCTAGTTATAACATTTCTTATTCATGTAAATAAGACCCGTGCTATAGTGTTTCTGTTTAATCTTTTTATAAACACCGTTTGTTTTCTCATTTTTAAAACGTTTAATGCTAAATCATATAAAATCTCATTCATTATAAATGTTACGCCACTTCCATGTAAGATCTACCTTTTCCTTTTACTGAACTATTATTTCCCTCGTTGTTTGATTGACCAAAATACCACTGGAATGAGCGCTAACCCAAAGTTGATGCGCCATCACATATATACATATTTTGTTAACACTGTATCTATTTTACCTCATCGAATAAAACATAGATATATTCTCACGCTCATTATACCATTATCGTTTGCTTTTACTAGCACAATAAGATTTATATTAAACACTAATAACACTATTTTGCCAACCTGTACTACTACTACACATTCAATTACTATTCAACTTTGACGAAAGTATAGAAAACGACATTGAAGAAATCAATGTTGTAAAGACACTTGTTATTAATGAGCCCGAAGATTGCAAGAGTAAAATAGACCTGCTATCAAAGTATAAAACGCTAACAGTAAATATAAGAAGCATCAATCACAACTTCGACCAGCTAATACTACTTATAAATAGGTTTGATTTTGATTTTGACGTCATTGTCCTTACCGAGTGTTGGATAAATTCAGCTACGTATCTTCCCAAAAATATTGATGGTTACACCTCCTTCCACACCACAAATCACAACAACAAATGTGAAGGAGTGGTTGTTTATATACACTCAAAGCATTCAGTTTCTGTTGTAGAACCAATATTCCATGAAGCAAACTGCTTGAAAGTCGAATTTTCTGACAAAACTTCGTTATTGGCAATATATAGGTCCCCTAGTTTCTTAAGAATTGATACGTTTCTGAATTGCCTCAACAATATTTTGATTCAATCCAGTGGAAGTGATCAGGTTATACTGACAGGTGACATAAACCTAGATATTGGTGATAGCTCTACTGATAGAAGATCGGAAAGCTATCTTTGTTTACTTGCGGAACATGGGCTTATCCCATGTATAACAGAGCCTACAAGAGAATCTTCATGCATTGACCATTTTATGGTACGAAGCAAAACGGAAATTACGACAATAGTTTGCCAAACTGCAATTACGGACCATTTTCCAATCCTATTAAGTGTTGGAGAAACTGGGTTATCCACGAAACCTACTCGACGCTTAGTAAGATCAACGGACTATAAATGTATTGCTAACTCTCTCGAAAATTACGACTGGAGCCAAGTGACAAAATGCGAAGATGTTAATGAGGCAGCGAGTACTTTAATATCAATACTGCAAGACTTCATCGACAAAAACACTCAGATCCGTACAATTCCTAGATCAAAGAATAATATACGGCCTTGGATTACTCCCGGACTAATCAAATGTTTAAAAAAGCGCGATAATATGCACAGACAGGTCAAAGTGATGCCACGTGATGTAATTAAAGAACAGAGATATAAAGCATACAGGAATACATGTGACCGTGCTACAGCTGCGGCCAAAGATATATATGTGGAAAACAAACTTCGCACTTTTGCCAATAATCCAAAGAAAACTTGGGAAATTATTAAAGACGCAGCATATCTTCCTACAAAAACAAACTCTCTACCAACTGAGCTATTAATAGACAATAATAAAATAAACTCTGTGAACGAAGCAAATAAATACTTCGCGTCTGTTGGAAAATTACGAGCAACATCCATTCTTGAAACTATTAACACTACTGAAAACTACCTAAGCGATGAAGTAGGAACTTCGTACTTACCTTTTGCAGGCTCACTATTCTTGGAACCAGCTGATCCGTTAGAAATCGCCAAACTGATTACAGCACTAAAAACTGGAAGTGCTGGAGGGTGGGATGGTATCAGTTCACTCTTAATTAAACATACAGGTCCCCTAATTGTCGAGCCACTTACTTTTATAGTTAACTTGAGCCTCTCCTCGGGAACTTTTCCAGCCCCCTTTAAAAAAGCAGTTATATCACCAATACATAAAAAGGGAGACAAAACAATTATTTCCAATTACAGACCAATATCTTTGCTCTCTGTTCTGTCTAAGATACTAGAGAAAATAGTCAAGGTGCGGTTAACACAATATCTTGAAGAACATAACTTGCTCTCGCCAAATCAATATGGATTTCGGAAAGAAACAGGCACAGAAGATGCAGTTGGAGACTTGACCGATTACATCTCCACAAGCATGGACAAAGGAGAGCGATGTATAGGACTCTTTCTCGACCTAGCAAAGGCATTTGACACTGTATCCCTACCTATACTACTGAAAAAGATGGAACGACAATTCGGAATCAGAGGACTACCACTCACTTGGTTTTCAAGTTACCTTTTGGATAGACGTCAGTGTGTCAGGATAGGTGATGTAGTGAGCGATGAAGTCACAGTCGAGTTTGGGGTACCTCAGGGTAGCGTACTTGGTCCGACGCTATTTACTATGTATATTAATGACCTGTGCCAAAAGCAGTTACTAGGCTGTAAAATATTTACATTCGCCGACGACACTGTACTTGTTTTTACAGACAAAAATTGGGACATAGTTTACAGAACTGCCGAGGACGGACTAAGGAGGCTCAAAATATGGCTCGACTCTAACTTACTCAACTTAAACGTGCAAAAAACAAAACATATAGCTTTCAGCATGAACAGTTCAACATCACCAGACACACACATACACAAACTTATGTTACACACATGTAAAAACGGGCAGGCATGTAAATGCCAGTTGATAGAGAGAGTGACAGATATACGTTACCTTGGAGTGACACTTGACGAAAACTTATGCTGGAAAATTCATATTACTGGATTAGTGAGTAAAATAAGAAGTATCATATATATATTCAAACGTATACGTAACTCTGCCAGTAAACATTTACTTCGTACCGTATATTTTGCACTCTGTCAATCTCGGCTTTTATATTGCATCTCCGCATGGGGTGGATCAGTTAAAACACACATGCTAGAACTGGAAAGAGCCCAGCGTGCTGTGCTGCGCGTTATGTTACGTAAACCATTTCGCTATCCAACACAAACTTTATTGTGTGAGTCCAAGGTTTTGAGTGTAAGAAAATTATTTATTTCGAATGTTATTTTAAAACACCACCAACCAAAAAAAGATAAGACTCTTGTGACTCATGCATATTGCACTCGTTATGTAAACCAAACACCAGTGCCAGCTACTAGAACGTGGACGGCGCAACGCTTCCAGTGGTATTTAGGTCCACATCTATACAACAAAGTTGATAAACTTGAAAATATACGAACACTTACCTGGAATAAATGTCGTAAGGTCATAAAAAACCTCTTGCTCGCAATTAACTACGAAGATACGGAAACTATGCTTACTGTATCACGTTAGCCAGGAGCTAAGTGAGCTTGTAAGTTTATTTCTTCTCAATTTTTGAAAAGTTTTAATGTTAGTTTATTTTTAAACACTTCGGTATATCTATAAAACTCACGTGAAATGTAACAAGTACTTAGATTGCACTATTCTTGAGAAATACCTGGGATATTTACTTAGTCTTAGTTTACTTTATGCACTTTTTCTACAAGATTTAATGAAGTAACAATTAGTTTATTAGTTATTTGATTTACCCTATTATTATTTTTTAATATTACCACTTTATGCAACGGTGTGTCGTATCTCTGCAGCGAGCCTAATCTCTGTAATTTGTAGTGAGGGTAGACATAAATCTCCGGTTAGATATTAGAATGTACCCAAGCATTGATTGTGATTGTGACTGTAATGTTTGTAAAACACAAGATCAGTGTGTAGGTGAACATTGTTGAACATAACTAGCCTACCACTTATAATACAGCCTTTGGGCCAGTTTAAGTGGTAGCGAATATTATTTGTTGTTTATATTTGTGTGAATAAATAAATAAATAAATAAAAAATAATAATAAATAACGCGCACGTACCTTCTCGTTCGGGCCGACGCACAGCGCAGCTCCCGGAGCGAGTCCGCGGCGCTGGCGGACCGGTCAACGACGCTCCCACGCCGTCACCGCATCCCGCAACACCGCGCACGCTTCCGAGCTGCAAAATCGATGGACGTCAGTCGCTGGTCCGCACAAGCACGGGCACGGAATACAGTCGATACTGACCAGCAACTCCGAACGAGAAGAGCACTTCGTGTCGAGTCGGCTCCACTTCAGCACGGCCTATTGCAATGGCGGGCGAAGATGGCTCCTGCGGTTCCCCTTCACGTCGGCGCCACTCCCTGTCCCGACGACCGCCAGTGCAATAGTGATTGACGCTTCCGGCTCCGCTCCCGAGTCGTCTTCCGAAGTTAGCGGTCCGATCGACCTTTTTAAGCCCGCACTTAATTTACCTCCTAACCGTAAATTAGTTTGACGTTTGTTCGTCGGCGCTAGGAGAACTAACTCAGCACGCGCTACGGTCCGAACGCTGCGTTAAGCGCGAATGGCAACAATGTGCCGGTCCGAACGCTGCGTCGAGCGTGCATTTCGACTCGGTGCCACTATCGTAGCATTAAACTCGTTTTCACATGCTACAACAACACCTACAACACGCCTACAACAGTGTGCACCTTATTTTACTTCTAGGTGTAGAAATAAATATTTGTAATCGAATATGGATACTAATATATCCATGTAGAGTGTACTACAGTTGCTACAATAATTTATCAGGAACATGTAATAGTATTAGTTATTATGTGTATGGGTGGTTAAATTTCAAGGGCCGATGTTGATTTTGAATAAAACACAAACTATTTAGGAAATTATTGTAATTTTATTTTATTATCATATATTGGTATTACTCAATTATGTATGGAACAAAATATCGGCCAAATGGGCGCCGCGACCACGGCGGCACACCTCCATCCGATGGTCCAAATTTTCGATGACCCTGAGGCATAATGGAGGTTCTATGCCGTTAATGTGCCGAATTTTCTCATCCTTTAGCTCTTGAATTGTTGCTGGCTTATCGACGTACACCTTTTCTTTCAAATAACCCCAAAGAAAAAAGTCCAACGGTGTCAAATCACATGATCTTGGCGGCCAATTGACATCGCCATTACGTGAGATAACACGGCCATTGAATTTGTTGCTCAAAAGAGCCATTGTTTCGTTAGCTGTGTGGCAAGTGGCACCGTCCTGCTGAAACCACATATCGTCCACATCCATATCTTCCAATTCGGGCCATAAAAAGTTCGTTATCATCTCACGATAGCGAACACCATTCACAGTAACTGCCTGACCGGCCTCATTTTGGAAAAATACGGCCCGATGATGCCGCCAGCCCATAAACCGCACCAAACAGTCACTCTTTGTGGGTGCATTGGTTTTTCGACAATCACTCTTGGATTCTCTTCGCCCAAATGCGGCAATTCTGTTTATTGACGAATCCACTGAGGTGAAAATGTGCCTCATCACTGAAGATGATTTTCTTCGAAAATTGATCATCCACTGTTGCCATTTCTTGCCACCATTCTGCCCATTCACGACGTTTGGAATGGTCAAGAGGCTTTAGTTCTTGAGCCAATTGCACCTTGTAAGCGTGTAAATGCAAGTCTTTATGCATAATGTTCATCAACGACGAGCGTGAGAGGTGCAATTGTTGGGCACGACGACGAGTTGAGGTGGACGGCTCTTCAGCCACACTATCGCGAACAGCAGCAATATTTTCTGCAGTACGAGCTGTACGAGCATGCACTGGTGTTCTCACATCTTCTACAGACCCGGTTTGCTCGAATTTTTCCACGATTTTTGCGATTGTACGCACATTTGGACGATCAAATTGACCAAAAAAATCACAAAGTGCACGATATGCATTTTGGTTTGAACGCCCATTTTCATAATAAGTCTGGATAACTTTAACACGTTGTTGGATTGTGTATCTCTCCATGGTTCAAATTGAGTAAGTCTGAAATAGAGAAATGTCAAATAAAATTCGGAAAAAAACTTGGCGTTTAGGTGTGGTTCATATTCAACATCGGCCCTTACAATTTAACCACCCGTTATATATCAACGTCAAATCAAATCAAATCAAATCAAATCCTTTATTTACTTTTTTGGCCATACAGCATAGTAAATAGTATTTAAGATAAATAAATAATTTAAGTATTTCAACATAGAAATAAAATTTTCAAACAGAAAATTTTAAACACATGAAATCAAAGTTACTTGTACGATGTTTTCATTTGTGACGTCTTTAAAACAGGTCAGCATGGATGAATTTGATTGCTGTTACATTTACAAGGTAACATATCCATCCAGTGTTTTGAAACGTGGAGACAGAGGGTTTTTTTTGTTGATCACCATGGACATGTTACATGTTCATTCAAATGGTACTTAATGCCAAAATACATTAAATTTCAATGTAAATTTCAGGTACCAAAAGCATGAAGATGGGTTCTACCGTCTCACTACGACCCGCTTCGAGAACCTCGAGGTATCGCGTCAGATAATGCGCGGTGCGGTCAAGGAGCCCATCACGGAGGCGCTCAGCGTGCGTGTTCGCAAGAAGATGTCAGCCACGGGCGACCGGCCTACGCTCTTCGCGGTGCACATTTCCTCGCAGGGCTCCGACACCGAGGAATCAGAGTACGAAGCGGATGACGGGTCGCCGGAGAAGGGCGATGGTGGTTCGGACGAAGCGTCGCCGGAGAAGCAGGAGCCGGAGTGCGAAGAAGTGACGGTTGAGAATGAAGTGATGGTCAAGAGTGAATTGACGCTTAAGAGTGAAGTGACGGTCAAGAATGAAGCAGACGCTCTGTTCGAGGTGACCGTGTGCGATGTGGACGAAAGTGGAAACGTCATCCGGACTGCGGTAATGGATCTCGATAGAGTTGTGTTATCGTAGCTTGTTGAAGCGAGTCAGCACGGAAACATTTTTAGATGTTTTAGGAGGAGTATCTGGGCAAGCAAACAACAACGCCAACATGGCTCTAGTGGGTCTTTATATTGCCTATGGCAAATAGGGAAAGTGATATGTGAGAAAGTTAAAAGCGTTTCTCGTGTGATTATTTGCGGTTATTTTTTTCTGAAAACAATTATAATATTAGGTCGTATGTATTGTCTTAATGTAATATAGCGATGATTTATACATATGTTTATATTAATTTTTTATTTATTTATTTTATATTAGACAGGCAGCCTAGGCTGATGTGTCTAAATCGAGTACATAGTTCATTGATATATTAACAAATTTTTTTTTTTTTTAATTAATCGGTTTCAGTTCACTTAGTTGCTTATTTTAAAAATGTATTTATTTAGATAAGCGTTCAAACGATTCTTAAATTGATTAGTGTTGTTTGCACTTATAATGTCCTCTGGAAGTTGGTTCCAATCGTCAACCACTCTGTTGGTTATGAAGTGCTTCCGTGTGTTGGTTTTGTGTTCTGTTTTATTCAGTTTTAGAGTGTGGCCACGGAGGTGAGTGTTATGATTGAGTGTGAACATTTCCTTCATTGCTTCACAGTTGTATTTCTCAGTAAGCATTTTGTACACTTCTATTAAATCGCCTCGCATTCGTCTTTGGTGCAGGGTTGGTAGTTTGAGGGCCTTCAATCTTTCTTCATAGGGTAAGGTTTTTAGCTGCCAAGGGATTTTTGTAAACTTTCGTTGTACATTTTCCAGTAGAGTGATATCTTTGATGAAGTAGGGTTGCCAGTGTGAAAATATGCTGTGTGAAAATCTGTATGCAACAGTTATTGTAATCTTGTTAAGAAGCATATATTTTTTTGCTATGTAGAATAACTATTAAGAGGAGTGGCAGATGCAGATGGAAAAAAAACATACAGTAAAGGGCTATAGAATTAATATCTTTTAGAAAAATCTTATAATTCCTAAATAACCCCGTAGAAGCTGGCAGTGTTTCCTATTCCACGTAAATGTGTAGGTCTTTAGGAACTTTTAGGTAGGGATTAGGAACTTTTTATACATTGTTATGTTAAATAATCATTAAAACAGGGAAATAGTGATCCAATTAAAATATTTTTTTTTTATTTTTTTTTTATTTCAGCAATATAAAATGGGTAGATATGGACGGCATTGTCAGATATTGGTTCCGTCAAATTGTGTTACCGCTAAGAGATACACACATGCAGGCAATTGGCGTCAGATGGCCTTGGATTGGCATGGACAAAGGTAGATGAATGAATAAATGAATTATTTATTGGTTAAAGAAATTTCAGAGTTCAGGATACTATTTAAATTTGATGTAGACAAAATACAAATACTTGTTTTCATGAGTGACATACATTCTATTTACCGCGAGAGTGAAAGAGCTAACACTATTTTGCCTTGTTGGCAAATCAGTGACACATTCTAAGGTGCTTTGCCCAATCTTCCTATTTGCAACCCATTTTTTCTTCTTGGTGCAACTGGAGTTGTGCATCGCTATAAGGTCCTTCCGGTGACGCTTGGTTCGGGTCACCTCTTTCCCTAAAACATGGTTGAAGGAGGCGATGGCTGGAAGCGGCGTGATGCTCGTGAACGGGTGCTGTTTGTGGGGACTGGCCTGCTCCAATTGGCAACATGTCAGATGGCGGGTATGGTCTTTGCAAAATAACTTATATTTGTCATGAACTGTCGCACATGGCACGAATAGAGATTTTTGTGATTCATATTAATTTATTGCTTTTACGTATGTTTTCCTTATATCATAATTGGTAAATACTGTTAATGTTACAAAAAAATAGATAAGTGTTTAATACAAACCAGTACCAATACATGGTACATGTGTAAGCAGTGGCAAACACTTTTGTAAACTAAGGGCTGATTTTTCAATAGTCAGATAAACAGCCAGATAACTATTCGACGGATTTATTTACGCTTCTGCTTACCCATCCGATATAGTAAATACATATGTGTATTAGTAAAATTATAGTCAGATAAATGTGATAGAAGATATAATTTTCCGGCAATTACTATCCGTCTTTTGACAAACGTGAAATTGTACTATCAGTCCGATAAGTTCTATGTGAGGATTGAAAAATCGGCCCTAAGAGGAGGTTGAAAAAATTACCAGCGGAGTTTCTTGCCAGTTCTTCGCTGGGATTGCTGAACTGGATGCCTATGGATGATGAATAAACAATAAACAATAAACATATTTTTTAATCTTTAGGCAGGAAACACGAATCTTTCGAAGCAATACAATCAGAGTCCTATGCCGTCATGTGTCGGATGATCCGGCGCGCCTCGCGGACGCCGGCCTCCACCGCGCCGTGCACCGCGCCGTGTCGGTGCAGCGACGTCGCCTCGCCGGCGAAGCACACCTTGGGCAGCGAGCGGCCGTGGCAGAGCGGCTCGGCAAGCGCCGCAGCTCCGCCGCCGCGCGCCTCGGTCGCCGCGCAGCGGTGCGAGTACGAGCCGCGGGCTAGCGGCTCGCTTGCCCACTGCGACCTGGAGCGGGGATAGACCCTCTGTTAGTGCATAGACAAAGGATAGTATGGGTAGAATGTTAACGTCATGCAACGTACAAAACTCGCTGGAAACTGCTTGTTTTTGCTGGTACAATGACATTTCTAAGCAGCGCCATCTCCTGTCACTGCCAGAACTATTAACGCTGTTTAATTACAATGTTTTCCCAGGTAGTCGTAATGGAAATGTAACATTTTAACTATAAATTAAGTAATATCATTGTAATTAAAAAAATACATTACTATTCATTGGTTTGCATTTTATGTATTCTGAAATGTTAATTGCAACACCATCTGTGGGCTTTTATTATTCTTATTCAACACTTGTATGACGTCAGCAATTTATGGTTAGGGTACACATTCCCCTATCTCAGTTTTTTCAGTGGGCGATACGCCCCCTTTTGGGCGCTAGACGCCTAAAGGGGGCGGTATAGGGCTCCAGAGGATATGGAGGGGGGACGTTTATGTGGTTTAGGGGCGATTGCTGATTTGTGTTTATCTAATATTTTATAGTATTTACTTTACACTAAAATGAAAACCTACCTATTACGGTATATAGAATGTTTTGCTAAATATGATTTATAGAGTTTTGTTGAATTACCCTAATAAGAACTCGGAAACAAGATATAAAAGTTAACTCATAAAGCGGACTGGAGAAACATTGGAGAGGCGTATGTCCAGCAGTGGACGCAAACACACTGACTGACTGACAAGCACGTCGCGCCTTGGCTGTCCACGCCACACAGGTCCTTAGTATCTTAGTTTTTAGTGCGCTTATAAGAAAATGGGGCGCTGGGCAGGTGAGTGGCCCTGGTAAAGTCTGAAGGTACCTAGTGGAGGGTTAGGATCGGATAGCGCTTTCGGTGCTAGTCTGAAGGACTAGAAATGCAAAAAAACCTAGTGGCGCCAGTCATTCCAGCATGTGCTTCGGGAAGTAGGTTTGACAAAATTAACAACTCTGTTACATAATGGACATGGGATTACATGGGAGTCAGCTTTTCTGACTTCTACAATAACGTAAATATCAGCTTGTGTTTTCTTACCTTTTGATTTCTTCTATGTTCGTTAAAGAAAAGTTTTTCTCGAAAAACATGGACAGGACCTTCGCAGCCCCATGCCTGACCGCATCCAAGCTTGCTTCCTCCATTACCTTTGCGCCCTTTCCATAGATCCACGTGCATAGCACGTTGGGCTGGTGTTCCACCGTGTTGAAGGCAAATATTTCTGAAAGCCACCATTCGTCTTTGGATAGTTTGGCCTTGTCTTCTGACCTCCACACTAAAGCAAAATAGCTGGGTGATTTGGTCCACCACGGCCGATCGAATCGGATGTATACTTTGTCAAGAACACACATTTGTAGGTTGTTGATTGCGTTTGTCTTCTCTGCTGGTAGAGGCGGGCTGAACATTTGTTTGTGTCTGAAAGAAATTCAATAAATAAAAACATTTGTAACTTTTTTAAAGCGTGGAAAGACGAAGATAGCAGTTTCACTTAGGCAGGCCGCACACGGGAATAGCATAGAGCATGTAGAGATCATTTGCGTCGCCGCATCATGACATCACACTTTCTGCACACTGGACACCAGCGCGGTGCCGTATACTCCATTTGTAACCACATCGTCAACGTCAGGTGATCACTCTTTCAGGTGGCAGTTAAAAGGAATAAAAACCTCGTCGCTAGTTCAGGGTTTACTTTTAATATTAATATTTAATTCACAATAATATTGTCGAACAATGGTGAAAATCTAAAAAACAAGCTATACAAAATTGCAAATCGTCTCTAATTTAGCATGTGCGTCGCCTGTGACACGTTTTTTCTTGCAAACATGCGGCGCGCGTGTTGTCTCGCCGCAAATGCTGCATGTGGGTGACCAAACATATGAGTTTGTTGAATGCATCTCGCGGCATTTGCGGCGTGCCTGCAGCGTGCGTTCTGTTTGCTGTTTTGGTGTGCGGCCTGACTAAGCGAACGGAAAGGTTTTACCGCAGTTTCTCCATAACCCACTGTACCCGCTAAATTACAAAAAAAACACTTTCGAGAAAAGTACATAGAGTACACGCACGATTAATCACGAATTGAGTACATAAGAAGGACTTATTACGGTACCGTTCCTGAAGCACTCCAACTGACACGGTGACAATGACACATTTAGCCGCGTACAAGCTTCCGTCCCGGCACGTCACCTGCACCAGTGGGTTAGGGCTCTCCACGTCCGGCTTGGAGCCCTTCCACTTGATTGTCTCCACTTCCTTGTTCAAAAGGATCTCCACCGGGATCTTGCCCTCTGGGTTCGGGTAGCTGTTCTGTGGAGAGGATATAAACAATATAGACTGTTATCATTTAGCAGTAGCAAAAACCGACGGCAGGGACCAATGACAGAATCCAATGGCAAGTAAGCAAATAATTGTATTGTAGTTGGTGAATAAGGCTTGTTATCATTGAGCAGCAGCAATAACCGATGGCACAGACAAATGACATAAACCAATGGCAAGTAAGCCATTAATTGTAGTTGGTGAATAAGGGTTGTTGTCATTTAGAAGCAGAAAGAGCAGATGCCAGAGACCAATGACAGAAACCAATGGTAAGCAAACAATTGTAGTTGGTGAATAAGGCTTGTTATCATTTAGCGGCACCAAAAACCGATGGCAGAGGCCAATGACAGAAACCAATGGTAAGCAAATATTTGTAGTTGGTGAATAAGGCTTGTTATCATTTAGCAGCAGCAAAAACAGATGGCAGAGACCGATGACATAAACCAATGGCAAGTAAGCAAAGAATTGTCAAGTTGTATTATACAGAAAACCGATAGCATGGACCCCTGTCAAGTAGGCCTTCGATAGTTACACAAACAGGTAGGTACCAGTAAGCAGTTTCAAACACTTTTGTAAACTTAGACTATGTGGACGTTGCAAATATTTCCAGCAAAGTTTCCAGCTAGTTCTTATTAGTTGTGATCAGTTTCTAGCTAGTTCTTATTAGTTGTGATCATCGATGTGTTGATGGTTGTGATTGTTGATCTGGCTAATTAAATATTGGTTATTAATATGACAAATTAAAATTCAGTGTACAGTCCATAGATGATAACTTTTTATTTGTTACCATCGCATTAAACGATTGACATGATCGACGAAACGGTAATCAAAATTATCCATGTTTTCCATTCCAATGTAGTCGTCAAATAATGCAATTTAGGGAGGTCTTGACACGTCACCTAGTTCCCTTGTGGTGTGTTGGGCTAAAACGATGACAGTAGATGTGGTATTAGCCTTAGGTATTAGCCATATATGCCCAGTTGCATTAAAAAACCTTTTGCATTTCAAACCTCACCAGCAATATATCCAGCAGCGTCCGGTACCCCCGATCCTTCCAGTTGAGCAGGAATTCCCCCTTGCAGGGCCATTCTTCCTCCAGACCGAACAAGGACTTCGAACGCTCGGGGTCATCCTGACCACCCACGTGGTTATTCCGCTCAAACCATTCCAACAGTGGCTGCGCCGATTCTGTCTCTCGCAACGTCACTTTATTTTCTTTTACTCTGGAAATGAATGCATAAATGGTGAGTGCCTTCAGTTGATTTTAAACTCTTAAAAATCTTTAAAATCTTAAAAGGTAAAAAAAGAAAACGTAGTTAGGTTAGGTTATGTTTTGACAGTATGTTTTCGAAACCAAAATGATAAAATGTCCGTATGTGTACCCTATAGCCATCTCTGTCAACCTGCACAAAGGATATTGAAGTGGGCTAACAATGGACTTAATCCCATTACAATACTTGCATACATTTGAACTTCAAACTACTAGGAAAAGAAAATATAAATCAATGTTGTTGCACATGATTGCACATGACCCGGGCACATGATGAAATAGCAAAGAATACAAAGAATAGCAACATCTACATAAAATTAGTGTTATCTGATTTAAAATGTGATGTTGGTTTAAGATGTTGGTCTGGACATTCATCTGAATTAGGATCTGATTAGAATGGTTCTAGATGTCGCTGTTTAGCTAACAATGTTTAATAAAACGGTAAAATATGAAATACCAAACTTCCAAAATGAAACTTACGCTTCCCTCAGGAATTCCGGTATCGACTGCTTATTGTGTTTGTCGGCATTATCGAGAAGCGCTTTTAAATGTCCCACAAAGTCCTCTGCAGAGTCTGCGGGCAGAATGCGCCCGTCGGACAGCAGAAATGTCCTCTCCTCAGGTTCCGGTCGGCCCAGCACACCGGCGTCTTTCACGAGCTCGTACACAGCGTTGTCTTCCTCCCCGTGGCACCTGCGAAAGAGGGGCCATCGCGTCATCAGGTCATACGTCCCCAGGTCATACAGTCGCGACTAATTCAAAGATTCAAAGAAATGATTGCATACTGTCACAGTATAATACTGTCGCGAGTTTCATTTTATCATAAACCTAAACTGTCGTATTCAGAGTGGGCGGATTGACTCTAGTGCGCGAATTATTGCCGGACTAAACCGGTTTTTGCATGGTTAGTCCGGTGGTAAGTTTTAAAAGGTTCACTCTGAATACGATTGAAAGAAGTTTGTTTTTGTTAAAAAAAAACCTTATGCATACCTAATATATATAATGAGCCGTGCTCATAATGGGTAGGTCCTGGCATGGCACCTAATTCTTCCAGGAATTCGGTGTATTGGGCTAAAATCATAACGGTAGTTGTTTGGTATTAGCCATCCATGTAAGGTTACATAAAAACATTCAACGCGATGGTACTAATCCAAGGGATCTACAGTTTTAGGTGGAATCCGACAAACCCTTTATGCACAGAAAGAAATGCGGTGGGACCGCGAAATTGCACAGCACATGAATTAATTTTCTTGGAATACGAGTTGATGTGAGTGTTATATAAAAACCAATAAGGTAGTAAATTCAACGTGCTTTAGGTATGGCATGACCTTCTAAATTCTTACGGCAATTTATAGCTTATTAGTAATTTTTAATAGAAATTGTACAGATTGACGTAGAGCAGATTATAATGTAGATTATTATCGTTTTGCTGCAGCTATTCATTTACCCAATTTGTTTAAAATTAGACGGTGCTATTTTCAATCTTTGAATACCTAAGTAACATAGGTATTCAAAGATTGAAAATGGAAGGGGAAAGCTATTATCCTTCCATTGCGACAACTGAGACTACCGGCTCTGAGTGGGCAGACTGAGTTCTCACCTAAATTGGCGTTTACGGCAAACCGATCGACTGGCGTTTTCAAATGTGTGGAGAAATTGAAGAGAGCGCGCAGTGGGCGTTAAGCGAACTAACATTTGCGAGTCCGAGTTTGATTTGACGGCTTACTCAACGTTGCCGTAAATACGTCAACGTTGCGATTTACGTCCAGAATATCTAGTAATAACTTGTATGGAGTTTGACGTTTTTACGGAACTTCTAAGTTACGTAAACGCCGATTTAGGTGAGAACTGAGACTACCGGCTTTGAACTCCGCATCCCACTCCCACCACATCCATCACGCTTCTGGGTACATTATGTTCACTGACCACTGAGCGCCCAAGTCGACGACGCTGCTACCGAAGGGCTCCGTGCGGATCCTGCCACCGATGCGGCCAGCGGCCTCCAGCCCCAGCACTTTCAGTCCCGCGGCATGCAGAGTGCGCAGCGCCGCCACGCCGGACGCTCCGCATCCCACTACCACCACGTCCATCACGCTTCTGCATACAATTTGACATTTGTTGCTTTAAGGTGGGCCTTCCCGCTCAACTCCCCATACAAACGTAGAAAGAAGATCATGCCCATATTTCTTGTTAGAAATCCCAAATTTTGCTCAAAATAGCTTTATTTGATCGAACTAGATGCTGTTCGCATTGTTAAATTGTCTTCGGTTTCTAAGTTATAAGGTCCGAAAGTTCGAAATTTTCGCGCGGAATTGTCCGTATTTTCTATCCATTTTAATATTGGCGTGCAATATAAGAAAGGTCCGGGCATGGCACCTAGTTATCATGTGGTGTACTGGGCTAATGTCATGACGAAGAAACGGACACGAAATGTTCATTCATTATCAGGTTCATAAAAAATCTCACAATTTTATTTCAATAAAATATAATAAAAAAACTTACGAAGCTGTGGGTGTAGACATAAATTCACATAGTAAAAACCACTCTACACTTGAAAACTTGACTTAACTGTGATGAAATCTGTGTGCCAATAACATTTCAGAGATAAAAGCAAGTTGACCCCAGTTCATATTTAGTCGATTAGCCATACAATTGAGATAATTCCACGCATGCATTATTATTTCTTTAGGTTCCATAGGCTGACATCAGAATACATAGGCAGCGGTTTTTGACTTTCCTGGCGTTACACCAGAAACGCCATGAAATCATTACCCGACAAAAAAAAGGAGGATGTTCTCTATTTGTCGGAATCTTTTTTAGGGTTCCGTACCCAAAGGGTGAAACGGAACCCTATTACTAAGCCTCCGCTGTCCGTCCGTCCGTCCGTCTGTCACAGGGCTGCATCTCATGAACCGTAACAGGTAGGCAGCAAAAATTTTCACAGAGTGTGTATTTATTTTGCCGCTATAACAACAGATAGGTAAAATTTCAAAATTATAAAAATTTAAGGGGGGGGACTCATACAAAAATGTCGTTTTTTATGTGTAAAATATTTTACGACGGTACGGAACCGAGTACGGAACGCTTCGTGTGCGAGTCCGACTCGCACTTGGCCGGTTTTTTATGGATTTTTCATCCAAGGTCGAAGTCAATGTGACAGAAAGATATATCGAATTTGTCTCTACTTTCAGTGTAACGACATGAACAAGTGTGACTGTGCTGAATTATTAGATGACAGTTATATTATTAACGATTTTTTTGGCATAGGTGTATAAAGACCAAATTTTGAGCCTGAGATTGAAAACCGCCTTCCTTCCTTCAGCAGCTATTTCTTAAATTCACCTCTAATTAAAAACTTTAATAAAAGCAATATGTCAGATTTTCTAAAAAAATTCAAACGGAATAGCTATTTCTTGGTGATACCAGAAAAAAGAGGATGTAGGCATACCAGTTTTATTACGCAATGTTGCAGACAGTTATTAGTTATTTTTTATTCAAATTTATATTTGTTTGAATTTTTACTCTGCACACACTGTGAACACTTCAACTGTCTACCTATTACGGTTTACGTCCTTTGACAATTTTTTTTAGAGAGTACTTAATGGTCATTTGCAAATCACAAAATTTGGAGAAATAATCATCAAATAGTCATATTTTTTCATATTTCTTGTTCAGGTTCTTTCTAGCAGGTAGTCAATGCACAACAAATGCGCATAGTTCATGTTAATATTCAAAACCAAATATTGTGCCATTTGAATATTATTTGAAAAAATCCATTGAAAAAACTAATCTTATAGGTACGAAATGTGTACAAATTTCATAATTTTCATATTGTGAATTAAATGTATGTCCACATGGTATACATTCGGTTCAAGCAAGGATACTAGGGATACTGCTAACGTCATACAACGTACAAAACTCGCTAAATATAGTCCCACATAGCTTATTTTGAGCGTAGCCAAAACCGACACTAAACGGTCGCCATCTTTAACGTCATTCGGCTGTCAGATTTCCCCTTCTGCAGACCTCTGCCTGTATGGAACATTTAGGTTTTTCAAACGCGTAAAATAATGCCTAAAGTGTACAAAAGCGGAGTTCAAGAGATTGTCTTTAATGTGAGAAAGTTCTTTGAGGACGAAAAAGGAAAGAAATGGGCAATAATCCCATTTCAAAACGTTACCGAGCGCGTCTACGCCAGCATGTCTTGCCATTGCATCAAATCGGTTTACCCACTATCTATTTATTTGGCTGAGTTTATTTGAGAGGTAGGTTGTAAAATTTTCGCCCCCAGCCAAAATGATCTATGTGGGACAATACCTACTTGTTATTTTCGCTGTTTTTACGACATTTCTAACCAGCGCCGTCTTCCGTCACTGCCGGAAGAAGTAGTAGTTATTAATCTAAACTTAATTTAAATGTTGCCTAAGCAGGCATGATAAAAACGTTACTTTTTAACTATAAATTAAGTAATCATTGTAAATAAAAAATTGATATTTTATATATTCATTTGTATTCAATGTCTTCTGAAATGTGAATTGCAACGCCATCTGTTGATTCGTATTATCCCTATTCAACACTTGTATGATGTTAGCGATCTTCCCTACTATCAATTATGCTAGAGACCACCAAGTAGTAATTATTCTTAGCAACTCGCAATCGATACCAGAACGTGTAGATTAAAATAAATCAGCACTTGGTGAAAACCAGGCCAAGCTTGTTATAATATAGCTAATGCGCATTTATTATCCATACTTGGAAAATCCATACTTGTAACGACAGCTACAATTGCAACTGTGAATCTATAGAATTAGTTAGCGTTTGAAGTACCTGGGTATCCTTCTAGATGATAAACTAGGTATCATGGGAGAGTCATCTAGATAGTTTGACGAGCAGAATGCGCAAGCTGAATGTATTTAAAAGCATACGAAACATCGCTGATAAACCTCTTCTTCGTTCAATCTATTTAGCTTTAGGCCAATCGTTAATCTCTTAGGCTGAGATAAATAGTCGTAACAGAAACTAAGACTAACGAAAAGTAGTACTTTGTAACGTCAATTTGCATTACTTTGAGATTTCGTCCATACAAAATGTGTCAAAGTGACGTCACAATGTACTACTTTGCGTTAGCATTAGTTTCGTTTACGACTATTTATCTCAGCCTTACTGTGCAACGGTATGGGGTGGTGCTGCTAAATGTTTCCTAATGCCTGTTGAATGAGCACAAAGGGCCTGCTTAAAAGTATTGTTCAAAAAGTCATCTCAATTTCCTACCCAATCTCTATACCAAGAATGTAAAGTATTAGCAGTAAGACAAATTGCAATTAGTAGTTTCATTCAATGGATAAACTTGCAACCAGACACGAATAAAAGCCCTCAATATAAAATTCACAACACAAGATTTCAACACCATTAGTACCTAAAACCAGAACTTCATTTGCTCAGCGTTTTCGATACTTCACTGCACCATATCTTTTTAACTTAGCTGATAAAGACATTTTTTTACACGAAATTCACGTATGTGTTATAAAAAAAACGCACTTTTCAATGGCTCAACGCTTTGAATTATTCAGAGACTAAATAATTGCTTATGTATAATATTAATAACTGTATATATAGATGCCTAGAAATATATAAGTACAAATCCTTCATTATTAACAATCTCATTCACCCACATCATCTTTAGCATTATACATACAACCCATCACATTCATAGGCCACAAATCCAAACGACACTCTTACACACTTACAAGTTGGGTACACTTATCATGTAGTAGTACAATTAGTAAGTAAACTTATTTATTTAAGTATTTTTTTTTCCTTTTTATCTCTTTATTAAGTTGTTTTTCACCCTACCAATCAACAATAAAAAATAAAAAAAACAATTCTAACATACGTCTGAGACAGCTCTAACCAAGCTTCGCTCTATGGTTATACCTGCATCTGCTTCACAGTCTTTGGCTAGTAATTTAAAAATGATATGTAACAGTCAAAGTTGTTTCAACTACATTCTATACTTATTCATTAAAATGGTTTCTCTTTTTGCCTATATTAGCTTTATATAATAATAGATATGTAGTTTGTAAGATTTTTATTATATGTAAAATCGCTTACTGACATAAACATTGTATTTGTATTTGTATTATGTTTTCAAGAATCTTGTGAAATATTCTAATAATTTAAAAAAATATGCCTTTTTAGGGTTCCGTACCCAAAGGGTGCCAACGGGACCCTAATAATAAGCCTCCGCTGTCAGTCCGTCCGTCAGACTGTCGGCGGGCTGTATTTATTGAACATAAATAGGTAGACAGTGCAAAATGTATAAACAACTAATAAACATTGGCCTTCATAGACGAAACGTGTTTTTTTTTAGTTAAATATTGTACGATGGTACTGAACCCATCGCGTTCCGTCCGACTCGCAGTTGACCGGTTTTGTCTGGGCATTTGCTTATTTAGCATCAAAGATATTACTAATAATTACTTCGTTAGCATCTTGGCATTCACATTGATGGAAGTGAGACCCGAATGAAAAATAATCGATTTCGATCAGTGATCAGTAAATTTTGAGGTTAGGAATTTAAAGCTAGTATGGAGAAATGAAATATTGTATAATAATTATACGGGCTAAAACATTATTTATATGTGTGTATCAATTAGAGCACGTTGCTTGGTGGGAGTATAGATGCAAATAATATGAAATGTAGGTACCTTCAAGTTTTTAAATGGCCTTGCTGCAGCAGCCCAGTCGTACGGTACGTACACATCGACTCTCGTGTCAGATATTATTCTAAACTGGACCTACGCAAGGCCACTTTCCGCAATTCACCACTCTCATTCTCCGTGAAGCTTGAAGATTTACGGGCCGGTCAGTTCACCACGTTGTCGGAATAATAAGTTCACCACGTTGTCGGATTAATAACGTACTTTTACTTACTAAAAACAATTTTTTTTTCCTTGGTTTTGTTTTATAATTGGTTATGAAAGGCTAATAATACACCCATCGTCATTAACAAAGTTGCCATGCCAGGACGGATGTCTGTTATAAGAAGATACCAAACTAGTGATTCAGAAGGAGGTTGTTTTCTCGGTTCTATATGAATTCATTGAAGATATTTTTCTTACCTCGCGACTCGTAGCCTAGTGGCGCGGGGACTAGCCTAGCGTACCAGAGGCCTGGGTTCAATACCGACATGCACCACTGTCTTTCTCTTTCCGAGTTCGATAAGTGCATTTCGTCACGAATGCGAGCTGCTCCATGGTTCGGAATCCATGTAAAACTGTAGGTCCCCTTCCCCTACTAGGTGGTAGGGTTTGAGCCCGCCCGGGTTGGTACCATCGCATTGAATGAAAAGATGGTCGAAGCGGCAATTACAAATTGTCCGTGTTTTCCATCCAGTTCAATGTAGCCGTGCTCATAAAGGGAAGGTCCTGGCATGGCACCAATTTCCTTCGGGAATGTGGTGTATTGGGCTAATATCATAACGGTAGTTGTGTGGTATTAGCCATCCATGTCAGGATGCATAAAAAAAAACCTAAACATTTAATAATTTTTTCATTAAATATTTATCATAGATATTTTATTAAAATTATTTTTGCAATTGGAGTAATGCACCTCGTTACGCGATTTTAATAATAAATTACGCAAAGATAAGATACTAAAAACAAATACCACAAAATAGATATGTAGGTACACAGGCCAGCCGCCAGGGCACCGAAATCGGTGCAAATTCGTCGCAGCAGCGCGGTCGCTTCACTCGAACTATGTTTGGCGGTGGCGACAGTGGCACTCCTGTCTGCGGGGACGGAGAGAACTAAATACGTTTATGAATGGGTTCGAACATAGAAATAGCATGCTAGGTCTATGAGTTCGAATTAGTCAGAGCCTCTAGTCCCACTTGTCAACTAAATTGGCGTTTACCCCAAACCGATCGACTAGCGTTTTCAAATGTATGGTAAAAACTTGTATGGGGTTTGAGGTCGTAGTTCCGTAAACGCCAATTTAGTTGAGAACTCGGACTGACCACTCCTCTACGTCTACCTAACTTACAAACCATTCGGAAACTTCGAACGCAATTGTGATTGACAACATTTTTTTGATCTTTTTTTGGCTCTTAAAATTCGGTCGATATTGACCGAACGGAAACATATTTTACACGAAAACAAGTATATAAAAATCTAAAACTGATTAGGAAGTAAACTTTTAACACATCTGTATTTAGCTATGTTGCAATGAAAAGGGTCAAAACCTTTTAAAGGTTTAATCTCATTGAAAAAGTAGCGCAAACGGTTTTATTTTTTTAAAGAAAAACTTTCAGCTAACAAAAAATCAAATATATAATAAATAAAATAAAAAAGAAGTCTAACAAGTATTCACAATCATAAATTGAATTAATTGAAAATTAAAGGAATTGGGAGGGTTTGTATGTCTGATATGTGTTTATTGTCAATTATAACGATTGTATGAACACATATAAATACACATTTCGGCCACTAAATTACGAAACTCAATCCATAAATGTATTTGACGGTAAAGATATTATCTTTATTAATTAATAGCTGCGGTACCCGGCTCCGCTCGGGTTAGTGTCGGCTAAATTATTTCATGTCATGTCCAAAATCGGGTCAAACTGGTTCAGGACAATGTATCCATCTACCAAATTTAATCAAGATTGTTAGAGCCGAAATAGAATGATTTAATGAGAAATATCCAATAATTCCCATTCAGAGCCTCGTTGACATTTGGTAGCTATTTAAAAAAAAAAGCATTTACCGCCAGAACCTTACTGCACTTGCACTGCTTCATTGCTTACCTAGTAAGTAAGCAACGTGTAACTTAGGTATGTTTTGCCTGGAATCCAACCCACAGCCAGCCTCAACATCGAAAACGGTAACCCATCCCGAACCTGACTGCTCCCAGAGATGCTATACGTTGATAAAATACGCATATAAATCGGGTAAGTGGTTCGCAAGTTATAAGAATTTAACACTCATTACTCACCTATCTGGTAATGAAGCGTTATATTATGTAGCCTATAAGTTTTGAGTAGAATCAGGCTAGGCGTAGATACAATCCGCATCTAAATTGAGTAATTGGTTCTGAAGTAATAAGTATTTTATTCCATTGGTCGCACCTCTGGCGATTTAGCTTGATGCCAAGTAGTCCTAAAGTTGCGGGAAATACCAAGCCGTACTTCGGTACAATTAGTAAAAGTAAGTGCCACCGCCCCCCGCCCCCTCCAGCCGCCGCCCTCCCGCCGAGCCGAGTAGAGCATTGCAGTTTGTATGACAGCCACTTCTTAGCGTAAGCGGAACTGAGTTCTATTTAGCCTATCCTAAATCCCGGGAAGTTAAATTTACGTGTACTAAGTTCTAACTCGAATCTAATTCGGATAATCGGTTTAAGAGTTATGGAGTAACATACATACATACAGAACTGATTTCTAAAAATCGTCGATTTAGTTTTAGTATTATACATAAAGTCTACAAACGAAGTATCTTAGAAAACAAAGCAACTTACTCCATGAACACCCCTTACAGATTTAATATTAGTATTGATTCAAAATGTCCAAACAATCATGTTTTATCCTCGGTTTTATCCTATAGCCCTATAGTCCCGATATCGCCCCCTGCGGATTGAAGCTCAAGGGAACTCGCTCAACACAACATGGCGGCGTACAGGAGGTCAAGGAAGCTGTAACCTCGGTGCTGAACTAGTTAACTTCAGAAAATTACCGAGGGTACTTCGAATTTTGGGAGCAATGTTGGAATCGTTGTGTGAAGTTAGAGGTAGATTATTGCGAAGGTCGATAATAAAATTTTGTTCGTAACTTAATTTATTGTGTTATGGGATTGCGTAGAGTTAAATGAAGACTATTGTGAATGTCGATTATACAATTTTGTTTGTGTTTTATGAGATTAACCTTGGAATCTTTGTGAAGAGTTAGAGGAAGACTGTTGTGAAGGTCGATTATACAATTTTGTTTATGTTTTATGAGATAAATCTTGGAATCTTTGTGTAAAGTTAGAGGAAGACTGTTGTGAAGATCGATTATACAATTTTGTTTGTGTTTTATGGGAGCAACCTTGGAATCTTTGTGTAGAGTTAGAGGAAGACTGTTGTGAAGGTCGATTATACAATTTTGTTTATGTTTTATGAGATCAACCTTGGAATCTTTGTGTAAAGTTAGAGGAAGACTGTTGTGAAGGTCGATTATACAATTTTGTTTGTGTTTTATGGGAGCAACCTTGGAATCTTTGTGTAGAGTTTGAGGAAGACTGTTGTGAAGGTCGATTATACAATTTTGTTTATGTTTTATGAGATCAACCTTGGAATCTTTGTGTAAAGTAAGAGGAAGACTGTTGTGAAAGTCGATTATACAATTTTGTTTCTCTTTTTATGAGATCTGTTGCAATCTTCGTAAGCGTGGACTGTAGGGGCTCGTTTGCTTGTAACAGAGAATCAAACCAGCATTTTCACTAATATAGCCGAGATCTTTTATTTACACAGTTCGCGACACAACCAACGTATGCAAAGATTTAGAGAAGAACGTTTTGACAGCCGCCCTTTGGCAGACTGAAGATAAAAAACTTGTGTTGCCAGCAACAAGATCAACCTTAGAATCGTTGTCTAGAGCTAGAGGAAGACTATCGTGAAGGTCGATAATACAATTTTGTTCGTAACATAATTTGTTTGTGTTTTATGGGAGCAACGTTGGAATCGTTGTGTAGAGTTAGAGGTAGATTAATGTGCAAGTTGATAAAACCATTTTATTCGTAACTTAATTTGTTTATGTTTTATGGGGGCAACGTTGGAATCATTGTGTAGAGTTCAGAGGTGTATAGTTGTGTGATACAAGGAAGGTTCTTGCATGGATCTTATTCCACGTATAAAGCGTTGGGCTAAAACTATGAAAGTAGGTGCGGTATTAGCTATTCATTTCCAGTACCATAAGAAAATGTTCCATTTATAACGTGAAGCAGCGCCGAAACGTAAGGACAGAGACAGAGAAATTTGATTGTGAGCGAAACAGTAATAGGAATTGCTGGTTATTTCCAGAGGCGGATATGCGCCAATTCGATGGCCTCACTAGCGACATGACAATTATGGAGGGATGCGGAGCAAAGACGCTTCATATCATCGAAATAATGACAGACGAAATGTAATATTAGTTAGAATTGAAACAGACACTTCCTCTTGTAGGATTTTTTCGCGTAATCACCATGAAGTGCCATATCAAAACACCATTTATCTTTTATCTTCCATGTAATCATAGAGTGGCATTCATAATATTTACCCTTGATATAGACGAAGAGCCTCCTATGAAAATGTTGCTTTAGTAAGTTAAAACTAGCATTCACTTAATTCAAGTGGTATTTACCTAGCAGTCTCTTTAAGAAGGTCCATACGTTAACGAGGTTTTCATTGGCCAAATAATATTTGAAATATTATTTAATATTTAAAAAAAGCCAGATAATATTTACTTTAATACAGAACAAAATGTATGAGAACGGCGAATTTTTTTAAACCGTAAAACAAAATGATGTCTATCTTTTTTTCTCTCATTGGGCCAAAGAACACCTGGTTTAACGTTTGGACCAAATGTTCGCTAACACTCTGTTTCGTTGGCTCACCACAAAAAGGACTCTATTAAACCTAAATGCATCCAGCATAGCTGCAAGATGTTTTTGTTATATTTATTTTCGACCCTGTGGTTAAATGGAATTTAATAATAATTTAGCACTGTTAAAGGTACACGTAATATAAACCTATCGTAATATTGATTGAAAATGTAATCCCAAAAGTCAGGATCCAAAAATGTATCTTAAAAGTTACAAACACAACTTCGATGGAGTCAATCAGACCGTGAGGGATCATCCGGTTCCATCATCACCACGTTTTATTATGAAATATTTTACTACTGGCCATAATCAGTTATTATCCACTAACACGGCTTCCACAGGTTCTTGACCAGGACTTGATCCTGAATGTTCAAGCTACAACTGTATGATTTGATATTTTGGGTATAATTCACAACATGTAGCCAATCTAAATGGCCGATCGGAAAGTTTTACATGGTGTAGGTTCTTTATCCAAGATTAGATGGTCTTTCGCGGCGGATGCTGCGAGCACGACGGGCGGCGCGCGTAGCTCTCTTCACTGGCATGCCCACATCGATGTCCCCATTGTACGCCTTGACCTGATCAGATGAGACCTGACGCAGCGCACCCAGGCCTCCGAAGAATTGTTGGAATAGTTCAGCGTGACGGGGCTAATACAACACCCGTTGTCAAACGTCGAACATTCACCTAGCGTAGGGTCGATGGATTAGTAGGCAAATAGAGGAACATATTGAATAATTACACGTAAACATATTTTGTCGCGCCAAAAGCTCCTTAGTTAGACCCTTATAGTCTTTAAGACATCACGAGGGAGTGCTGAAAAACAGTAAATAATGACCTCGGTTTTGTCCACCGGCACACTCATAACATAATAATCCTTCAAGAGAAACAATTTCTAAGTAATCAAATCACAATGGAATTCGTTACATATTCTCGAAAGCTAGGATAATATTCCATCGTTCATAGGTGTGACTACGGTGGGACGGTGTAATACTGTCGTGCTCATGTGAGGTCGTCACGTCGTCCCTTGATGTAATGATGTACTCTTTTATCGCTGGCTCCCAAGTTATTTATTGCAAGTGTACTTATTCTATTCACTATTTCTACGAGGTATGTCTAGCGAACTGCGCATTTCAATGTATTGGATCGTCTCGTCAACATGTGTGACGTGGACTTTGATAGAAAAAGTTACAACCGAATCTTGCGGCAAGTTTCCGAAGACGAAGGGCTCAAGGATGTCTCGCTAGAAATATCAATGGGTTCATCGAAAGGCGACAATTACATGGGAAGCATATACCGTGTCAAGGCTCACGGAAAGAGGGGACCGAACCCTGTCACCCTCAATATGATCCTTAAGACATCTGCTAACGAGGGTTTGAGAGAAACAGTACCTACAGAAGTAGCGTACAAGCGCGAAAATTTTGTCTATCGTACAGTGCTGCGAGAACTCCAAAATATGCAGGAAGATACTGCAGTCGATCCAGGATTAAAGTTCTCATTTATCAAATGCTACCACACTAGCGATGAGTACATGGAAGAGATGCTGGTGCTAGAAGACTTGAAGGTTCAAGGTTTCATTATGTATGACAGGCTCAAATCCACGGACTATTCTCACACAGCTCTGGTGATGACCTCGTTGGCAAAACTGCATGCCTTGTCTTACGTTATGAAGGTGAAGAAGCCGAGTCTATTTGAAGAGTTAGCCTCTAAATGCCCAGACATTTTGTTTAACGGACCCTTCGGTAAAGCCGTGGAAAATATCTTTCCTGCGAGCGCAGAGAAGTTTGTTGCCGCGATCGAGGATCCTCGGAATAAAGCGAGAGTGGAGAAGTTCTCAGAGGTCTTAATTGAGAAAATGCAATCGGCTACCAAAGTGGGGAAACACGCGGTGCTAGGTCATGGAGACTGCTGGGTAAACAACATGCTCTTCAAATACACGGTAAGATTAATTGGTGTATTCTTGCAACATGGATCCCGTAATTGCAGTTTCCATGGGAGTTTCAAGGTTGTTCATACTAATCTATTCGAGCCAACGGGATGTCACGGAATGAAGGTTTTATTTAATTTGTACGTGCAGCAGTTAATTGACGATGAAATTAAATAAAGCGGAACTATGCTTTATTGCTTACGTCTATGAGTACATAGAATGCAAGGGTCGAGCTTATAGCCAAAAGCAATTGGTAACAGCTAACTTTTAATAATTGAAAAATATTAACAGACATTAAATTACTTAAGAGTAAGCACCATAATCAGACTTATTACATAATAAGACACAAACATATTAATTTAATTATTGTTACGTGCTCAATTTTTTTTTTTAATCCTGCGGTTTTTTATCCAGTACTCTCCTATTAAGGACGGTATTGATATAGTAGGCGTGATGCGTTATACTATAACTCAGACTGCATTCTTATAGTTTTCTAGTTTGCTGATCGGTGGCCGAGCCCCACAATTGACACATATGTTACAAAATTATCAAAAATGTTTTTGCAACATTTATACTGTACACATTTTGACTCTTGCACACTGATCATTTCAGAACGGCAGCGGCGGCATTCCTGTCGACATTCGGCTTCTGGACTTCCAGTTGATGCGGTACGGCTCTCCCGCTTTGGACATTCATTACTTCATTTTCTGCTGCACTGACAGACAATTTCGCTCAAAGCATTACCACTCTATGCTCGAATTGTACCATAACACCTTATCGGCGTGCCTCAGGGAGCATTGTTTGGACGTCGATAGCTTTATGTCGAGAAAGGACTTTCTTCAGGAAATCAAGGACACGGCCCACTTTGGGCTCGGTATGGCTATAATGACGCTAAGATTCTTTTCATGTGACGCTGATGATGCCCCTGATGTAACAGAAATGTTAAAAAACGGAGAGGTATCGAGTCTGAAAGGTGAGGGTTGGAAACGTTTTATGGATAGAGTAAATGGTGTGGTAAGAGATTTTGTGGAGCATGGTTATTTGGATTGATCTAATAATTCTTAAAATAATACTAAATCACTTTAATTACTATATACCATAGTCTTTGGTGTTAATGTATACAATTTGACTTATTGTTCTTATCTTAATAAATGTTTCAATTTGTGAATTTTTATTTTCATTTAAAATATGTCGCAGTGACATCTTAGAACAAGATTTGGGTTTGATCATAACAATTTTTTGTAAATTTGTGTCTACTAAGCCATTTCACCAGAGCAATTATGTGATTTGTTCAGTGGAAATTTATTTGGAGAGTAAAGTAGTAGTGACCTTACCTGTGTAATCGAACACATTTTTATTTTTTTAATTAAAGTCATTTGTTTACGGTCGAGTATTGTAATCCCCTTTCTCCCCCTCAAGTTACTGCATTAAAACAATTAGTGGGTAATTTTATAAGTAGTAGGTTGAAATATGAACCGCACCTCTAAGTTATAGGGACTTACTATGAGTTAACTTTGATTATGCATTTTAAAGTCGTATTTTGCTTGTACAAAAACCAAACATTTTCGTGATTAAATTATTCATCACTTTGTTATGGCATACGGTTAGTAACCAATGCCTTTTTGTTGGTTGATAATTAACAACGTTACAAACAAACGAACAAACCAACCGACTATAAATAAGTCAGGATTCACACACTCAGACACTTTCTGCTAACTCATCATGAAGTGCAATAAAAAAGCGCCATTAATAAATTTATCTTGGATGTAATCATAACTCATAATATTTACCCTTGTTATAGACGACGAGCCAACTAATTAAAAGAAGTGCATACTTATCCATCAAGATCGATTTCTCCAACGGTTTCAAAAGACAAAACATTGGCTCTCTACGTAGAAGGATTAAATGAAAACGATGTTCCAAGGAATGTGATATGTGTAACCGACCGTGAAGCAAGGACAAATTAATTAAAGAAACAATCCTGTAAAAATAACTACTTTACGAATATACTGCAAGGCTGGACCCGAACCAGCAACACATAACATTGGCGTGTATTGCGTCTTCCAAATTCGCCATCTGCTGTATACCTCTATTTTGGAATTCTCCTACAGTCCCTCTTCCTGTTATCAATGCCTCAGTGTTTAAGATTTCACCTACATACATTGATTTAACGCTGTACTTGCATTACATTGACTGCAAAGAATGAACATTCAAACATATTGCCGTCGGCACCAAAATCGTATTTGGTATCAGACGCCAGCCCTATAAACTTTTTCGTACTAAGCAAGTACGTCGTTTATTAGCTACTACGTATACAAAAAAATTAAATCAAATAAAGATTTGGATTCAAGTCTTGTGATCTGAGATTGAATAAAACTTCCTTCCCTCTGTAATATATAGTTTGACGGCTTACCGCGCATGTGAGGATCAGGACATTCTGCTCGACGTATCGGAGCCTCACGTGGGCTTCATCTTCAGGAGAACGTGCCTGCCGCGACGGAGGTAGGCATGTTACTGACTACCCGTCGTCGCTCTGCTTGACTTTTCAGTGTCCATGGCAACACTCGTACATACATTCGCTTGATAAACTCATTCGTCAAACTGAATATTATAGTTACGTGCCGCGTAAGTTTTAAAAAGTGACTCCTTCACTCCGATTCGGTCACTGTCGGCTACGTAATTTATGCGAAAAATAACCTTATAGCATAGGGCCAGCATTTTTCTCTTATATAGTTCGCTGAGCCTCGTACCGAGCGCTACGACCATTTTCTACACAAATTAGTAAGGGTTTGGTTGCACATTGTCGAATGTTTGGATACTGTTCCACCCTTAATAGGTGTGACCACGGTGGGGTGGTGCTATGTCGTGCTAACATTGTAACATAACAAAACCTTTCGCACAGGTCCAGGGTCGACCCTTGCTTGAATGATGGAGCACTGAGCACTGAATGGCACTGCACTCTCTTAATTATTGATGATTATATTCTTGTACCATTCTTCTTGGTTGCAACAATAACCACTTTTATGTTGAGTTTGAATTTGCTGGACCAAGGTTGATTCTAAAAGTAACAGTTTGGGAGTACGTAGGTAGGATTAGATTTTTTCTCTTGCATAAAATAAATTTGGATTATTTATTTGTAGCCCCATTGCCATGTGAAAGTTAGTGATACCATTAAGAAAAAATATTGCATTTGTGGTTGTGTGCACAATCCAACTTTATAAATATTATATAATAACCTTACCGCCTAGTAAGCATTGCAGTCATGACGTCCCATGCTGAAATGATGTACTCTTTGAGCGCTGGCTCCCAAGTTACTTATTGCAAGTGTTAAGTGTATTTATTCTATTCCCTATTTCTACGAGATACGTCCAACGAATTGCGCATTCCACTGTACTGGATCTTCTCTTCAACATGTGTGACGTGGATTTTGAGAGAAAAAGCTACAACCGAATCTTGCGTCAAGTTTCCGAAGATGAAGGGCTCAAGGATGTCTCGCTCGAAATATCCATGGGTTCATCGAAAGGCGACAATTACATGGGAAGCATTTACCGCGTTAAGGCTCACGGGAAGAAGGGACCGAATCCTGTCACTCTGAATATGATCCTTAAGACATCTGCTAACGAGGGTCTGAGGGAAACAGTTCCTACAGAAGTGGCGTACAAGCGCGAAAATTTCGTCTATCGTACAGTGCTACGAGAACTGCAAAATGTACAGGAAGATACTGCGATCGATCCTGGGTTAAAGTTCTCATTTGTCAAATGCTACCACACTAGTGATGAGTACATGGAGGAGATGCTGGTGCTAGAAGACTTGAAGGTTCAAGGTTTTGTCATGTACGACAGGCTCAAATCCACGGACTATTCTCACACAGCGCTGGTGATGACCTCATTGGGAAAACTGCATGCCTTGTCGTACGTTATGAAGACAAAGATGCCGAGGCTATTCGAAGAGTTAGCCTCCAAATGCCCAGATATTTTGTGCAACGGACCGTTTGGTAAAGCTGTAGAAAAAGTCTTCCCTGCGAGCGCTGAGAAGTTTGTGGCCGCGATTGAGGACCCTGGTGATAGGGCGAAAGTGGAAAAGTTCTCTAAGGTCATAATTGAGAGAATGCAAGCGACGACCAGAGTGGGCAACCATGCAGTGCTAGGTCATGGAGATTGCTGGGTGAACAACATGCTCTTCAAATACATGGTTAGGTGAAATCATATACATATTCTTAAAATAAACAATGTTGACGAACCTAAGGTTTAATTTAGGGTACGGCACTGCCCCCGTCGAGTTGAGCAAAAGCAAACAAACAAAAGCACAGTCGTTCCATCTTTTTCTCGAAGTCATTCAGGGCACCTTTGATCCCCTGTAACTTCGTTGTGAACGAAGCTTGATGCTTTTAACTATATTACCATTTTTATACCTATAGTTAAAGAAAGATTGCCATTCGAAGCTCTTTAATTCTGTTTTAATTGACAGTGACGACTGTCAATGAAAATTCTAAGTTACTTCTAGCAAACCTACAAAGTGAAAATGTTGAATTTAGATATATTATAATAGTGTTTAGCATACAAAGTAAGGGAAAACTGAAACATGTCGGAATTTTAGTCCCGTTTTCTAAGATTATCTCTTGTTGTCTTTGTGGTTGAAAAATTCACGTCTCTTTCAAATCTGAGTCTGTTTCTGTCATGGAGGTGAAGAATTTCTTCACCTCCATGGTTTCTGTCTGTCTGATTTCTGATTTCTGATCTGAATATTACGTCAAATTGGTCTGCTTGTAATATTGCCTATTTCAATTCAATATTTTACATTGAGTATTTCCGCTTTTATTTTCAGAACGGCAGCGATGGCGGACTTCCCATAGACATTCGCCTTTTGGATTTCCAGTTGATGCGGTACGGCTCTCCGGCTTTGGACATTCACTACTTCATGTTCTGCTGCACTGACAGACAATTTCGCACAAAGCACTACCACTCTATGTTAGACTTGTACCACAACACTTTATCGGCGTGCCTCAGGGAGCACTCTTTAGACGTGGATAGTTTTATGCCGAGAAAAGATTTTCTTCGGGAAATAAAGGACATGGCAGACTATGGGCTCGGTATGGCTATACTTACGCTCAGGATATTTTCTTCTGACGTTGAAGATGCCCCTGACGTAACAGAAATGTGGGAAAATGGAGACGTAAAGATAACAAATCCGACTGGGGAAGGATGGAAACGTTTTGTGGATAGAGTAAATGGTGTGGTAAGAGACTTTGTGGAATATGGTTATTTGGATTAAGCTGTGTAGATGATTGTTTAAATGTATTGTCGAAATGATATTACTTTCGATAATGGCAGAAATAAGTATTAGTAATATTTATGTTCTTTTATCGAAGACGAAGGTGAATTTAATACGGTGTATCGTGAATATATACAAATAAATGCATGATTTCAATTTGGATTTTTCTTTATTGTAATGTATTTATTTAAATGAAGGATAAGTAAACAATGTTTGAATGGGCGGGTCGTAGCTCAGTGACGACTTGTCTTCAATACTAGAGGTCATGGGTTCGGTACCCGCCCCGTTTATGCAGCAGCACTTCCTTTCTCTTTTTGAATTGTATAAGTACATTTAGTAACGAATGCGTGAATTCGGATTTCGTGTAAACGTGTAGGTCTCCTTTGCCTACTAGGTGGTAGGATTTAGGCCCGCCCGGATTGATACTATCGCATTGGATGTAATTTCAATGCAAATGTATTTTTTGTGAAATAAATAATCTTAAAAAATCTTGAATCTTGGATGGAGATAATGGTAGAGGTGGTAATAAAAAAAAGTTGCTCGTATTTTTCATCCAGTTCAATGTAGCTATGCTTATGAATTGAAGTTCCTTGCCATGGGACCTCATTCCCTCGGGAATGCGGTGTGTGTGTTACTAGCCGTCCATGTCCAGTTACATATATAAAAGGGATCGTGAAGTCATACATGTAAAATCTACATATGTATGGAGAATGTGATGACATTTCAACATGAAACAAAATAGTTGCCCTGAAATTTTGCAGTGCATTTTGCAATCAGTCTAACTAAAGATTTCAGTCTTACCCCGTTCGTAAACTGTTTCATGGTTTTTATCAATGAAATTGTAGAAAAAACTAAAACTTTTTTAAAAGCGGCAAAATAGCGTTTAAATAGAAATAGATCTTGTTTGTAATGCCTTCAGAAACAGTTTATTCATGTTTCGTCACCGACTGCAGTTACACCTGTACATTCTAAATCATAGAAATATATTTTGGGGACTCTATTAGAGGGCACTTTAATACTGCCTAGAATGATCCAATGTAAATTATCCACCTTTTATCCTTCCATTATAACTTTTTCCTAGTTTCCATGTAGGGCAGGTTGCACGAAAATAAATGAACTGAGCACTTTATAGATATGTTTTAACCATTTTTTTTCTCAAAAAAAATGGTTGGCAAATGGTGCTAGCGAAATGAATTGCATTTCAAAATGTTTTAGAAGTTTACTTACTAGGGGGTAGGGTTAATCTCGCCCGGGTTGACTCCATCGCATTAAATGAACGATGGTCTAAGCGGTAACGAAAATTGACCGTGTTTTCCATTCAGTTCAATGTAGCCGAGAAATATAAGGAAGCTCCTGGCATGGCACCCATTTCCCATGTGTCGTGTAATGCTCCATTTATACTAATCCTAAACTGTCAGCTTTCAAATTGCCCGGAACACACACTCTTTACTGATTCCGGACCACAGTAGCCCCGCCCATATTTCCTGATCCGGAACGAATGCTAGGCCGTGCCTAACGTGCATTGTTAATTCATATTTTGAAACATTCATTCCGAATTCAGCAACTACGTATATTTCCGGAATGGCAGTTTCTGATTCCTGATACTGAATTCTGATCAGGAAACCTGATGTGTGTCCCGGATCTAAGAGGTAGTATGCAGTCCCCCTGAGGCCGGCTATGCCCCTTGCTAGCAAGTTGAAATCATAATGGTAAAAACACAGAAAAAAAATATCTATATTACTGCGTTGCACCTATGTGCTTTAAAAGTATTGCAAACTTGAACCGTGTTTCCCATACAAATGTAGTAACAACTGTTTCAAATTACTTGATGTTTGGTATCTAATATGAGACAACAAATATCTGTGTCCAAACGTTTTTGTTTCACTGAAAAATCCTAAGCAAGTCAAATAACAGGCAAAATTATATCTTCATACAAAATGTATTTTCTTTTCTGTGTGTCATATCATTCATTTTTAGAAGATATAACAACTTGCAGACATAGAATTTTTTTATCTGATATTACATACCAAATATCAAGCAAATTGGAACGGTCGGTTCCAAATGATACGTAAACTATGTACGTTTGTATGGGGAGCATAATTTTCTGATGCTTACGGGTAATGATGATCAAGAAAAAATCCACCACCCGAGCCATTCCATTCCAAAAGCACCCAACACATTTGCCCAATATGTACCTAGTTACTGCCTTTTATATAAGGAGGACAGTACATATCACTGACTGAAACAGTCGCAAGTGTCGCAACAACGTTGACGCGGCAAACTAGCGTCCAAATTGGACTGAAGCTCGAGGGCCAGGCCCAGCCCGCGGCGGCGCGGCACCGCACCGCTCCTGACAGTTCTGCGTCTCATGGCCGAGTGCACGGAAGGACAAAAAATCTAAATCAACGTCATAGTATGATCAAACACGTCACTTTGTGTGGACAGTATGGAAGAAACTCTATGCGGATCACTAAAAGTGAGGTGTTTGAACATTGATTAACTCAGCCGTCTCTTCGTGCAATCGGGGCTAAGCCCACGTTCAAACACGTCTCTTTTAGTGAACCCCACGGAGGTCCTTCCATACTATTCATACAAAGTGACGTGTTTAATCATACGTTGACGTTGATTTTGATTTTTTGTTCTTTCGTGCACTCGGCCCTTAGTCAGTTGTGAGCCGACCGAACGTTTTGAAATGTGGGTGATAATTAGAACTGGAATATATTGAATGATTTAGTATTGAGCCTAGACACTGCGACGATGCCTAGCTGACACCTTAATTTATCTATATGGAGGTCCCAATTTTGGAAATTTGCAAATTTGACCTAGTCGCACCTTCATTCACCTATCAGAGATTCCCTCTGAGCAAATTGGAGGACGTAATGCACCAAAATGAAGGGGAGGGCTGCACTCGAAATTTGCGCAGTCCCCGTAGGTTGCTGGATTTTGGGAAAATATATATATGATAAATTGTGGACTGTATTGCTATTAAGAAATTGTATGGCGCCCTCTAAAATACATTGCGACTGACCTGATCTCCGCGCTAGTGGGTGTTCACATCTCTCGCTGGAACCCGGGCCCGGGATTTGCTTGTGGTGATGATAAGAAGGCGCCGCCGTGGCGATACACTGACTATAGATCACTCACTACTATGCAAGCATTGCATTCGCTGCAGACATCGAAGATAGGCAATAAAAACTTCTTTTGGCTGTATTTCTCGAAGAATATGTCCAGAGCTCAGTGCATGAAAAAACGTGGCAGTTGAATGTGGTCAAAAATTTCGTGGAGTTACTCAAAAGCGACGGAAAATGTGGGTAGTTCGCATTTGCATATAAAGGGCGCCAGAAATTCAAATTTTAAAAGGAATGATTGAGAGATTTCTCAACACCGGCCACCGTTAAAATATCGATTTTAACGAAAAAAATATTATAATAAAACATGAGTAAAGGAAAGGTAAAATAGGTTATAATTAGGTACAGTTAAAAAAAATAAGAAAAAAGAGTGTTGGCCAGATTAGGAGATAGGGAGGGGGCACAGTCTATGCACTGGCCGCGTAAGAAAGCCATCCGCTGTCTTTACTTTCACAACGCGAGTGACTCCATCCTTTGATGGATGGACCTCAGAGATTCGTCCTAACCGCCATTGCAAGGTAGGTAGATTAGATTCTTTTAGAAGGACAAGACGACCAATCTGAATGTTCTCCTTATCATGAACCCACTTTCCGCGTTGCTGCAAGGTGTTCAAATATTCTACGTGCCATCGCTTCCAGAAATGTTGAACTATGTTTTGCAATAGTTCCCAGCGTGTTAAGCGATTTATGTTTACTGTGGTAAAATCTGGTTCAGGTAGAGCATTTAAAGGGTTTCCTATTTAAAAATGTCCCGGTGTTAATGGTTCAAGGTCATTTGCATCCGAACTTACGCCACAGAGAGGGCGAGAATTAAGAATTCCTTCCACTTGGGTTAGAACTGTGCTAAGCTCTTCAAAGGTAATGGCTTGAGCACCGATGATGCGACACAGGTGGGCTTGTACTGATTTTACACCTGCTTCCCAGAGACCACCGAAATGTGGCGCAGCAGGAGGGTTAAAGTGCCAGGATATATTTGATTTAAGCAAAGTGTTGCTGACCTTATCATTGATCGATCCAATAAATTGATAGAGGCGCATTATTTCTGCATTAGCACCGACAAAGTTGGTACCGCAGTCACTATAAATGTCTGATGGGAGTCCTCTACGACTATAAAATCTTTTAAAGGCGGCAAGAAAGGCATCCGTTGTCAAGTCAGACACGGTTTCGAGGTGGATGGCTTTGGCCGCCAGGCACACAAAATACAAAAGTACGATTTTATAATTTTAGAATTTCGAAGTTTGCTCGCTTTAGTATTAATAGGTCCAGCATAGTCAACTCCAACTTTTAGAAAGGGACGTATATGTTGAACACGTGCTGAAGGTAAATCTGCCATCAGAGGTTCAAGACTTACAGCACGATACCGGAAACATTTGGAGCATTTGAAAATGTGCTGACGAATTGCACTTCTCGCCGAAATAATCCAATATGTTTGGCGAATGAAAGAATGCATAGCCTGGAGGCCAGGGTGTAAATTAGAGACATGAATAGAATCAATGATCAGTGTGGTGAGATGACTTGATTTTGGAATTAAAATAGGATGTTTTTAATTGAAATTCAATTTGGAGCCAGATAGTCTTCCGCCCACCCTTATGAGCCCTCGAGGATCAATGAAAGGGGCAAGCCGCTGAGTCGGGGTTGAACAAGGCTCTTTATTGTGCAAAGATTTTGTGTCTGAAGCAAACCATTGCTTCTGCACTTGGACAATCCAGCAGAAGAGAGCTTCCCTTAATTCAGACAGTGTAATCGGTCCATAAGTAATCTTTTTCTTTTGGCATGCATGAGTAAATCGCATGCACAATGCAGTAATACGCTGCAGGCGACTTAAGTTAGAATACCTGCGGAGCAGGTCAGATTCTTCAGTTCTCACCACCGCAAATGTGGTGACCTGCTTAAGTTTTCGTTCGGGAAGATCATGAGGTTGAACCTGATCAGCTGGTGAGTTTGGCCAACGTGACTCGGGCTTTGAAAGCCAAGAAGGTCCAGCCCACCATAAAGAATACTCAGCAAGATTTGCCGGAAAGATTCCCCGAGTTGCACAATCAGCGGGATTATCTTGGGATCTCACGTGACGCCATCTGTCTGGCGAAAGCACACCCTGGATCTCAGACACCCTGTTGGCAACAAATGTCGTCCAGTTATGAGGAGAAGCCTTTAACCATGACAAGACAATGGTGGAGTCAGACCAAGCGTATTCATGTGACACCGTGAGCTTGTCATGATAGGTTTGACGAACGAAAACAAAAAGTTTGGAAAGCAAAAGAGCTGCACACAATTCAAGTCGGGGTAGGCTAAGTTTCTTTAGCGGAGCTACTCGAGACTTTGCAATCAGAAGATGCATTATCGCTGGTGGACACTAGCGAAGGACAGGAATAAGTGGACAAAATTAATAAAGTCAATGATGAAGTAATAATAAAGAAGAGATATTTAGTGAAGCGAGTGAAGAAATTAAAAAGTGGAAAGGCATACTTTTAACAAGATCAAGAAGTGAACATTAAGTTTGGCTATTACAGCAGAGTTATATATAATAATTTGGATTAGTTTTAAGTATATTACGTGTTAAAATGCAACCCTGAAGGTACATTAAAAAAAAAGTGCAAAAAAATAAAAGAAGAAGTTGAAAAAAAAAATACTAACAAAAAAAAAAAAAACCTCAACGTATTATTAAACACGTCCATTTGTATGGACAGTATGGAAGGAACTCCATACGGTTCACTAAGAGTGACGTGTTTGAACATTGATTAACTCAGCCGTATCTTCGTGCAATCGGGGCTTAGCCTTGTTATAGACGAAGAGCTGAAATGTATATCTTACTTGAGTATGAGTACCTTCATTAAAAAAAAGACCTACCTATTTATCAAGAAAACAGTATTTCTAAAACCTTTCTTTTAAAAGACATTAATTTGTCTCACTACACAAGGGTAAAATGGAACTCAGTTTATCAAACATATCCATTTATTTCATTCTGTGATTAAATTAAAGCTTCTTTACACACGGCCTATAGTATAGATTATAGATAGTATAGATTCGGCTTATCTATGTGAAAAATAAGCCTTTTAAGAGGGTGAACAAGTATCCTCTGACAGAAAACATATCGTCGAAAGCTTCGTTAGGTAATGTTTTATTCTTTGCCAGGCTTACGCCCTGTTCCACCATCTCCAGCTACAAAAATCCCAAAGTTATCTTTCGGTTACACCATGGTTACACCATATAAATTAACCGAAAGTTAACTATCGGGTTTCAGGTAGCTGGAGGTGGTGAAAAGAGGGGTTGGGCAGTGCCTTTATGTCTTGGTTACATTGAGGACGCCATGTCCCGTGCTGTAATGATGTACTCTTTTATCGCTGGCTCCCAAGTTAGTGTATTTATTCTATTCACTATTTCTATGAGATACGCCCAACGAATTGCGCATTCCACTAAATTGGGCCTTCTCGCCAACATGAGTGACGTGGACTTTGAAAGAAAAAGCTACAACAGAATCTTGCGGCAAGTTTCCGAAGACGAAGGGCTCAAAGATGTCTCGCTCGAAATATCAGTGGGTTCTTCGAAAGGCGACAATTACATGGGAAGCATATACCGCGTCAAGGCTAACGGAAAGCGGGGATCGGATCCTGTCACCCTCAATATGATCCTTAAGACTTCTGCTAACGAGGGTTTAAGAGAAACGGTCCCTACAGAAGTGGCGTACAAGCGCGAAAATTTCGTCTATCGTACAGTGCTGCGAGAACTTCAAAGTGTACAGGAAGATGCTGCGGTCGATCCAGGGTTGAAATTCTCATTTGTCAAATGCTACCACACTAGTGATGAGTACATGGAGGAGATGCTCGTGCTAGAAGACTTGAAGATTCAAGGTTTCGTCATGTACGACAGGCTCAAATCCACGGACTATTCTCACACTGCACTGGTGATGACCTCGTTAGCAAAACTGCATGCTTTATCGTACGTTATGAAGGCGAAAAAGCCGAGGCTATTTGAAGAGTTAGCCTCTAAGTGCCCAGACATTTTGTTTAACGGACCGTTTGGTAAAGCCGTTGAAAATATTTTCCCTGGGAGCGCTGAGAAGTTTATTGCCGCGATTAAAGATCCTAGGGATCGGAAAAGAGTGGAGAAGTTCTCTAAGGTCATAGTTGAAAAAATGCAAGCGACGACGAGAGTGGGCAACCATGCAGTGCTAGGTCATGGAGACTGCTGGGTGAACAACATGCTCTTCAAATATACGGTTTGGTCAATTCATGTATTTTTGAAATACAGGACCTTAGCGTATTGTTCATGCGAGCGCAGCCGGTTTCAAGGTCGTTCATACTAATCTTGATGAGTATTTGTAGATGTAGTAGTTGTTTGGTGAATATTGCTTGAAAATAGTGTTATTATATCCAAACCACAAATTTTACTTGCACAACATGAACAGTTGAGTATGTGAATCTTGCATGGTGGGTTTAAGAAGTTTCCTGTGACAGATAGGTATATAAACTATCTCATAATAACACAATTTATTTGCTATGTTGGAGTAATTTTCATAGTTATAATGGCTTGCAGGTTTAGATTTTAACGGTTATTAAAATATATATTATATGGAAAAAATAATTCGGTTGTTAAAAAAACTCGTAAATTTCAGTGCATACTCGACTAATGTTAGTTACCATAGAGAACGAGATGATCCAAAAAATCTTTTTGTCTTGGCGGCGGACCACGAACAGTGAAGAAATCCGTGGGCGGGAAGAGAATAAAAAAATACTTTTAATAGTTTTAAATCCACTGACTTCTTCGAAGCACACATTTTTACGACTATAGAGCACATATCTGACCCACCATGGATTTTGACATAGAGTATCTTTGAAACGGTTCATAGATAACATTCCTTTCATCAATAGAGGTCCAATAGTCTCCGAGTGAAATGGCTGTGACTTACGGACAGACAGCCATAATTAAATTATAACATTCTTTTGAATTTGTCTAAGGGACCCTAAAAATCGAGTGGCCAAAGTTATTTTCAAAATCATCAAGAACTCAAGAACTGTTTAAAATTGACAAATGCGTGATGCGATAAATTTATATTGTTGAAACAGTCACATTTTACTTATTTATTTATTTAGGTAAAATAAAAGCTTAAAAACATGATCAAAAAAATTATCAAAAAAGAAATTGAAGCCGTTTCTTTGAGTACATGTTTTGTTAATAATATGATGATACAACTAAAATGCCATTTTATTTGTATCAAGTTGGTGCAAGAATCTACAAATTTTGTTTTAAATATTGTGAAAATCCGGAATGAACTCCTTTCCTGAAAGGTCCTGCTTCTGATTATTCTTGTCAATGAAGGGCGTTCTGTTTGTGCTTAGCTAAAATGGAGGATACTCTTTAGACGGTGTACATCTACTCGCGCTCAAAACAAAATCTTTTGTTAAGTTTTTTAAAAACCCTTCAAACACAATTGCATAATATGGAGGATAATTTTTTGTCAAATAAACTACATCGTAACGTCTAAGATGTTCAGTTTCATGTTTAGAATCACCCCATTTCGGCTCTGACTACAGGTTAATATCGAAGCCGCGCCGTGTAGAGGTGGGTTACATTTAGTCAAAGAAATACCTATTGTAGCCGATTTAGTTCTCCTCCCCATATCCTCATTGCATAAATTAACTTTATCAAGTCCCATATCCTCATTGCATAAATTAAGTCTGCAGGATTTTTGTAACTAGACATGTATGGCTAATACCAAACCCACTGTCATGATATTAAGGTCGGCCCGTAAGCATCAGAAAATTTCGCCTCCCATACAAACGTAGTTTACTAATAATTTGAAAACCACTGTTCCAACTTACCTGATATTTGGTATCTAAGATTAGGCTACAAATATCTGTGTCTCCATGTCTTTATTTTTTTGGTAAATGTATTCTGGGTCAAACCACAGAGAAAACAAAATTTGTATGAATATTTTCTTTTTGCTTTCATTTCATTCGGTTTGGATTTTTCAAGAAAACAAAAGCATGCAGACAATGACATTTGTTACTTGATATTAGATATTAAATATCAAATTAATTGGAATAGCGGTTTCCAAATGATTAGTAAACTACGTTTGTATGGGAGGCGAAATTTTCAGGTGCTTACGGGCCGACCTTAAGGCTCCAACTGACTCAAGCGTTCAGCAAACAAACGATAGTGGCTATCTCCGGAAGCATTCAGTTTGCGTTAAGGTTCATTGTTGTATGCGCGTGAAAACCGACCGCTACGAAGCGAATTTTAGGTTTTTGACCTGTAAAGTCTACTTTCTAACGTAAATTAATAAATTTTTCACGGTTAGATAAATATGTATAAATATGTGATCTTGCACCACGAAAAATAAATTTGTCTAAATCATTCATAGTTTCCAAGCGCCGGTTTGAGAACCTAGTAAAAACTTGTAAATAGGTTATTACAAACATATTTTTACTTATTAAAACCGTTTTACGGTCATACACTAGATAATAGTCGAAACTTTGTTATTTAATTTTTTCTACCGGTGTTAATGCTTAACCGACGATGACATAAAATAAAAATAAACACAAAATGTTGTAGTTTAGCGTCACATGGAGTCTTAAACCAAGAAACTAAATGAGAACTAGGTGCCATGCCAGGACCATATGTTAAACGGGTGCATTGAAATAGATGGATAACATGGACAATTTTCATTGCCGCATCATCGTTGCTTGAATGCTATGGTAACAACCCGGGAGGGATTGATACCATCTATGTAGCTAGATACTAACCACTAAGGGGGCAACTGTAGGTCCCAGTTTACAGACAAAGGAAGAAATGCAGTGGGTATCACTTTAAAGTGTCGAAATTTAAGCGGTACACTCTTAATTTCAGAACGGCGGCGATGGCGGACTTCCCATAGACATTCGGCTCCTGGACTTCCAGTTGATGCGGTACGGCTCTCCGGCTTTGGACATTCATTACTTCATGTTCTGCTGCACTGACAGACAATTTCGCACAAAGCATTACCACTCTATGCTATACTTGTACCACAACACTTTATCGGCGTGCCTCAGGGAGCACTCTTTGGACGTGGATAGCTTTATGTCGAGAGAGGATTTTCTTCAAGAAATTAAGGACATGGCCGACCATGGGCTCGGTATGGCAATACTTACGCTCAGGATTTTTTCTTGTGACGTTGAAGATGTCCCTGATCTAACAGAAGTATGGAAGAATGGTGACGTAAATACGAGTTCGACAGGGGAAGGATGGAATCGTTTTGAAGATAGAGTAAACGGTGTGGTTAAAGACTTTGTAGAGTATGGATATTTGGCATGGTTTAACTGGATTATTATCAATTCAATTATTATTATTTCAAGGTGATTCTTAAAACAACACCAATCTTTGTTATTACCTTTTGCAGAAATGAGTAAGTGTTCATGTTAATTACAAATTAGCCTATTTTAGTATCATTCGATTGATTTTACATTTGCTATCCTCCAAACGAAATGCCCCTCTAAAGCCATTAAAAACAAGCCTAATATTAAAACATTTAGGCTGGAGTGCACAATCTCTAGTTAGTATTATAGTTATGGTTATCTCTCTTCTTTCTTCTTCAGGCGAAAAATAAGTATGGATTTATTTTAATTTTAAAATTGTTACTAACCAGATATTGTGCACTCTAAGCTCATAAAATACGTATTAACGTTCATGTGGACGACAGCTAATGAGATTTTTATCGAAACATAAAAAAAACGCCCACGCAAGTATTCCGCTTTTTTTAACGAATGTGATATTTAGGAAGAATCGATGCAAAGCAAGAACACATTAACTAAACAACTATATGGATAGAGTAATATACAATTCTACATATACATGGTGCTAAGAGAGTTGTTACCCTATCAATTCCCTGTAATACGGGTGATAGCTCTTTACATGCCCTTAATACTTTACTACGTGTTTTAATTTTTTGTTCTAAAATATATTTTCAAAATCTACGCCTCCGTCTTTAATTTTTATTAATATACCTTCGGAAAATATTGGTTAAAAATAGGAAAAAGTTGGCTTTTTTACGTTAATTTTAGATTTATCTTTACTGAAAATAAAAACATACGGACATAGTATAAAGCTTTCCCTAGTGCTTAAAAAATATACACATTACCTATTCATAAAACGTATGGGGATGACGAATTTTTTTTTAAAGAAGTCGTTGGCGCCATTGCATAAAATAATGACAGCTAATATTATAAAAGTAACATAAAACGTCTAAATGATGGAGAAAATATTACATGGCTAGAGAAATCGGTTGGTACATCCATTACAACGTCATGGTAGCCATTGGTTTCGGCTGAAGATGCTGGGATACTTGCTATAATATGCTATAAAATAGTGTATATAATATAATATGCTGTCTAGATAATAATGTATATTTGGCCAGAGCCCTTATATCTGGTTAAAAAGAGTCCGATCTTTAAATTTATTCGCTTTAAAAAATTCCGTAGTAAACGGGATTGCGGTCATAAAACCAAGAACGTTTAATGTTCTTGTACTTATACAATCTGCAAGAATTAGCCCCGATTGCACGAAGAGACTGACGCTAATCAATGTTCTAACCGTCACTTTTAGTGAACCGCATGGAGTTCGTTCCATACTGACTACACAAAGTGACGTGTTTAATCATGCGTTGACGTTGATTTAGATTATTTGTCCTTTCGTGCACTCGACCCTTAGTATTCCCAATTCTCCTTCTGGGTCATGCATGAATAAAAAAAAATACCGTCATCTCCTATACGATTTTCGATGTTTCTCGCCTGCAATGCATAATGCTGATATTGTCGACAATGAAGACTATTGCGAGTTACAAATCACTTATCGAAATTTCGCTGAGCTCTTCGTTACCGCAGGTTTACACCATTGAATAAAGCAGGAATTTGAGGGATGTACTAAATCGCGTGTCCACAGGATCTTATATCTGTGTAGATACATACTTTCGACACATTTATATTATTTCACATTTCTACACAAAAGTAAAAATCCATGGGCGTTGAGTGTATCCCTCAAATGCCTGCAGATAGAGTCAGCAGTGCCTAATAATTAATATTATGTTTCTTTACAAAAGATTTATATACCATTGAATTATAATCACCATAAATAATTTGAAGGTGAAGATGTCAACAAAATCATTCAACATATTGAACGAGTTCCCTAAGAGTCAAGCTTATTTGAAATTTTAATGTTACTGAACTGTTTTTCCGTAATATAAAATGAAAACCGACGCGCAGGAATACATTTTTCCTCACACCAAGTTCAGAGACAAGCATAGATCTTGCAATAGAACTGCAATAGAAATGCAATGCCCACGAGGCTAAAGAAAATTGCCAACAAAAACAACAATTCGGTAAAATTTAGAAATAATTAAAAATAAAATAGTATAACTTTGATGTATCCTAATGAGGTAAGTAGTTGTAAGAGTAAACTAAAAGGTGCTAGATCAGCATAATTGCCAAGCTTAGCACCTTGCAGTCAGCCAACTCAGTACTACCTGAGTTGGGTGACTGCAAGGTGCTGGTTTTCAGAAGGTACAATACATTTGTAATATTTGAAATTGTGAGGCCAGCGCGACGCCTCATCTCGTACTTGAGTGAGGACTGCTGCAGAAGGTGTTGAAGAACGAACGTTCTTGTATTGGTTATTTAAGGTGGCCCAACCCGGCGAGCCCAACTCATTCGAGGGCACGGTACAAAACCGTGCTGTTGCGCTCTGGGACCTTCTCTTTTTCAAAGAATAAGACAGGCTCCGTGATGAGGAAGATGCAACATGTCCACAAAAAAGACAATGTGCATAGTGTATGATTTAGTAAGATTTACGAAAATTTTAATTTTAAAACGATTTATAGCTAAAAGTAAACCACGACCGCTGTAGTCAAAAATCTAACAAAAACCAAATAGATCATAAATCTTGATTAAATAAGCTATGTCTGATGACTAATCTTTTTACGATGTTCTTACTTTATTATTGCGTAATCCACCTCCAAAGTTATTGTATAAAACGCGCGAAAAATTCGAACTTTCGGACCTTATAACTTAGATACCAAACACAATTTTACAATGCCAATGGTCATCAGACATCTAGTTCGATCAAATAAAGCTATTTTGAGCAAAATTTTGGATCTCTGACAAAAAATATGGGCGTGATCTTCTTTCCCCTTTTGTATGGGGAGATAAGCGGGTTGGGCCATCTTAAGAGTAATGTTGATTTCAATTTCAATCAAATTGTCTATCCCGGAAAAATTCAAAACAATATCTAGTTGGGAACACAATGTTCATAGTTTTTTAAACATAAAAAAATGTGATGTTTAAAGATAAGTGATATTTGCTTTCCGTGATACCACACATAAAATGTTTGTTGATAATACATATAACTTATCGTTTAGGACTGTCAGACTGAACATAGAGACCAACCATTTTGGTAAGTCTTTGGTTACCTACTTTATTGGATAACGTATCTAATATTAGTTCATGTTGAGTAAAATAAATACTGTACGCAAGGTTATTTTAATTTGTGTGCAACTTTAGTAAATTAATAAAATAATGTTATCGCATAACATCTTCTATTTACAGTACGGATTTGGATGGCTTGGGGCTTTCGTGTGTTTGTTAATAGATAATTACGCCGTAAACTCTGTAATTAAACATGTACAGATTAAATAGATCACCACATATTTTTTCACTAGTCTGAGATAATGTCTCATACATTCTAGCGATATAAGAAGGGGCCCCCTTCAAATGGAAAGCAGCGAGCATGGACGGACGGGAGAAGATACAGCCCGTGGTCTAGGGGCTAGAGGAAATGCCTTTCATCCGAGAGGTCTGGGTTCAAATCCTCGCCCGGTCATGCAACACTTTCTTTATCTTTCTGAGTTGGATAAGTGCATTTCGTTACTAATGCGAGCTGTTCTATGGTTCGGAACCTATGTACAACCATACATAGGTCCCCTTCCCCTACTAGGTGGTAGGGTTAAGCCCGCCCGGGTCGGTACCACCGCATTGGATGAAACTAAGGTTGAAACGGCAATGAACAATTGTCCATGTTTTCCATCCAGTTCAATGTAGCCGTGCGCATAAAGGAAAAGTCCGGGCATGGTGCCTAATTCCTTCGGGAATGTGGTATATTAGGCTAATATCATATCGGTATTTGTGTGGTATTTGCCACCCATGTCAGGTTGCATAAAAAAATACATTTGTATGGCGGCTACGTAGCTACGAGTTAGTCCAAAACGTCATCAGAGTGGTCAGTCCGAGTACTCACCTAAATTGGCGTTAACGGAACTTCGAAGTTACGTAAAAACGTCAAACTCCATATAATTTTTTACTAGATATTCTGTGGTTTTACTTCTTCAAGCTGACAAAGTCAAACTCGGACTTCCGATTTGTATGAAACGCGAAGTCGGCGTAAACGGCCACGTCAACGTATTTTACGGCGACGGTGAGTAAGCTGTCAAATCAAACTCGGACTCGCAAATGTTAGTTCGCTTAACGCCCACTGCGCGCGCTCTTCAATTTCTACATACATTTGAAAACGGCAGTCGATCGGTTTGGCGTACACGCTAATTCAGGTGATAACTGGGACTAGGGGCTCTGTAATTAGTTCGCTTACGAATTCGGTACGCGCAACATCTATCTAATGTTTGTTGAACTAAAAAGCATCCTGTGATATTATTAACGTGTTTTTACTCGTACGTGTCGCTGGAACTCGAGAAAATGTATGTAAAAGTGCCTTCGCCGCCATCCCCATCCAAAAATGTTTAGGTTTCTACTCCCGTCCGTCCATCGTCGCTGGCGACAAGCCAGCAAGCAAAGGTATCCCAATTCTGGCCTTTTCCCATTTCTGTGTTTCAAACTCTCACGTCAGAGCCACGTTTAAGGGCCGATAGCACGAAAGAATAAAAAATGAAAATCAACGTCAATGTATGATTAAACACGTCACTTTGTGTGGACAGTATGACAGGAACTCCATGCGGTTCACTAAAAGTGACATGTTTGAACATTGATTAACTCAGCCGTTTCTTCGTGCAATCGGGCCTTAGAGATAATACACATGGCTGAGATAAATAGTCGTCACCGAAACTAATGCTAACGCAAAGTAGTACTTTGTGACGTCAACTGGCATTGCTTTGAGGCTGAGATAAATAGTCGTCACCGAAACTAATGCTAACGCAAAGTAGTACTTTGTGACGTCACTTTGACACGTTTTGTATGGACGAAATCTCAAAGTAATGCCAATTGACGTCACAAAGTACTACTTTTCGTTAGTCTTAGTTTCGGTTGTGCCTATTTATCTCAGCTGAGATTACGTCCATACAAAATGTGTCAAAGGCTGAGATAAATAGTCGTAACCAAAACTAAGACTAACGAAAAGTAGTACTTTGTGACGTCACTTTGACACATTTTGTATGGACGGAATCTCAAAGTGATGCAAATTGACGTTACAAAGTACTACTTTTCGTTAGTCTTAGGTTGAGATAAATAGTCGCAACAGAAACTAAGACTAACGAAAAGTAGTACTTTGTGACGTTACTTTGACACATTTTGTATGAACGAAATCTCAAAGTAATGCAAATTGACGTCACAAAGTACTACTTTTCGTTAGTCTTAGTTTCTGTTACGACTATTTATCTCAGCCTCAGACTAACCGAAAGTAGTACTTTGTGACGTCACTTCGACACATTTTGTATGGACGAAATGTCAAAGTAATGTAAAGTGACGTCACAAAGTACTACTTTGCGTTAGTCTTAGTTTCTGTTACGACTATTTATCTCGGCCTCAGTTTCTGTTACGACTATTTATCTCAGCCTAAGTGACGTCACAGAGTACTACTTTCCGTTAGTCTTAGTTTTTGTTATGACATTTTTTGTTATCTTAGCCACAATGTCAGTGGCGGGCGCCGGCTCCTGCAGCGGGAGCACAGACGAACGATACAGCTATACCGACCGTCAAACGTCTATCTTACTCGTTTCCGCTCGCACCAAAGGCGAAATAAAAACACAGTTATCGATCGATACAGCCGTATTGTCAATGTTTGTATCATCAGTAAAAATTGGCTACGCTGCCGGTTCCCCCCCCCCCCCCCAGAAGAGGATGCCTAATATATTCCATCCAGTAAGAGCACAGCAGGCCTATTCTGCCCTCCTTATTATAAAGGCAGTAGCTATATATGGGCCTCATATGTAGTTACCACTTTTTTAATAAAGGGGGCAGTATTACTGGAATTTCGTAATCAGGAATCAGGAATCCTTAGGCTAGTTAACCGCTTTCAACATCTTCCTATCACACTGTGGGATTCCGATTGAGGAGCCGAGGACGCACCCTGAAGCGTTAGTCCACTAATAGATAATTCAGCGTTGGCGTTATGAGATAACCCCGGAATCACAACCTATTGATGTGCCGTTCTAATTATTCTCATTAGAGTGCGATAACGTCATGCGAAAGCTAAGCTAGGAGAAAAAGTAGGCAATTTTTTTTCTACATAGAGTTTGACAGAACCGTATACGAGAACTTATGAGAGTACCGAGACGATATGCTGTATGTTTCACTTTAATCTGTGAATTGCGCTGGTGTTCGATCCGGCAAAAGCTGTTGATTACTCAAGAAACGAACACGAAAAGTTTTCACACTCAATTATGTATCTATAAGTACTCCTATATAAATAGTGAGCACCTACACATCTTTTCAAAGATAGAAAAACTTACAGCTGTATTCAGAGAACTTTAATCCGCCGGACTTGACCGGTTTTTGCATGGTTAGTCCAGCGCTAATCTCGTACTTAAGTTGTGACAGGTGCTGTCTGAATACGATTGTTAGGGAATAGAAAGTAGAAGATATAATATTATTAACGAAATAATATTTATCTCGCAAATATAAATTAGTTACGTGACATCCACAAAATACTGTTAAGGTCTTATGCAGAGAGCACCTGTCAAAATTTAGTACGAGATTAGCATCGGACTAACCATACAAAAACCGGTTTAGTCCGGCGGAAAAAAGTTAGTCTGCCCACTCTGAACACAATAGTTAGCGTCTATGAATAAAACAATATAATTGGTTCGGTGCTGACGTTAATGCATTTGCTTGGTAATCTATATGTCCATCGCCACCGCCTGTCTTGCCAATATAATATCTCCATTACCGGCGAGGTATCCCTCTCCAGCCCGTCGCTGGCGATGGACCTGCGGCCGAAGCGCAGATGCCTCGCCGGCGATGTAGATATTGGCGATGCATTGCGAATGAGGCTTGGCGACGGAGATATTGGCGATGTAGTTGCAGGGTGATCGTTGTTGTACCAGTATAATATTCTGTGGTTATTGCATTGTGTGCGCTTTGCGTTGGCTTCAAGTAATATTGTAGTAATAATATAGTATATTGTCTATGGTTAGCTTATTTTCATAACATTTTAAATAATTTGTTTATTTATCAGTTCGTGTAACTCGTAACATTGTAAAAAAAATGTCGTCCCGCTGGCTACGCGTTTTCCCAAGGTACTGAATCTTCTCTGCCCGTAGTTTCTACGGCTTAGTTGAATTACTAAAATTATTTTTGTGCTTAGGTTACCTTTTCTGTTTTGCCCGACAGCTCCGAAATCATTGAGGATGATTTTAGGATATGTTATTTGATGACACTTTTCATTTCCAAAAGCCCCGAAAAGTTGACTTTGAAACCCCATGAAAGTTCGGCGCAACTCAATAACATTGTTGGTTTTTTAAAGCATTCTCCACTAACCCATAGGCTCTGATTTGGCCGTAAAGTTGATTCATTTCGTTCAACCGATAATTTTTTTATTCTACTGGATACTAAAACTAACATACTGCAACAGTAGTACTCAGAGTGGGCGTGCTAACTTTAATACTCCGATTATCTCCAGACTGAATCGCATTTTGTGCAGTAAGTTCAGAGATAATCCGCGTATTAAATTTTGACAGTTCACTCTGAATACGACGGAAAGATTACGTTCCTAGTCTGTACTAAAAAGCGAGTACAGAAAATGTATATTTAATATTGCAGGCATACAGATAATTTAGAGAAATGCTGACATTTTTTTCGATATGGACAAGTGGTGTGGGCTTAGTGCGTCGTTCTATATTTACAGATATATCATGTAATTTCGTTAAGCGTTCTTAGCGGCCTGTGTACTTGGTTATTGTCAATGTACATTATGAAATAAATCTTAATCTTAAAATAATTCATGACAATATTTCTTGCCAATAAGGTGAATGTTGGCACCAAAACTTGCTCTATATCGACCCAACAGAAGCCAGATGGTTAAACAAGTTCAATAGTTCTGCAATATTCTTGGAGGCATCATACCAGGTGACTGGTACGATGCCTCGGCAAGCATGGTTTCACAAGGTGTCTGTAAACTTACATTTTTGGTAAAACAGTTCAAGACAAAGAAACAGCAACCCTCAATATCCAGAGTTTGTGAAAGAGTGTTTAAAGTGCTTCGTAAGATTACGTGCAGGTATTTATAAAATCAACCTGTTTAAGCATTTGGATATTTCTATTGGTGCACAAATATCAAACTATACGGATATATCATGTACGAGTAACAGCCTAATAACAGTAAAGCTAAAAAGCCGAAGACAATGAGCATGTCTTAGACGTTGGTTTCAAATAGGCAAAGTGAGTAAAATTCATGTGTGACAGCCATTTGGCTATTATTTTGTTTCAACCATCAATTCGTTTTGGTCGCAATAGACCGATGCCTAATATAATTAAGCTCAGGATGTTTCCGCTAGGAACACTGACTTTTTTCCGAGTTACGTTAACTCTTCGGAATACGAAGGCATGTTTATGATGATTCTGTTATGTCAAAAAGGGTTAACTCATTGCACTATAGTTAATTTTCACATAGATTTTTGGCCAAATCAGAGCCCAGGGGGCTTAATAGTTCCTCACAATTACTTTGGAGGGTTCCGTACCCAAACGGTGCCAATGGAACCTTATTGCTAAGCCTCCGCTGTCCGTCCGTCCGTCTGTCACAGGGCTGTATCTCATGAACCGTAATAGGTAGGGAGCTGAAATTTTCAGAGTGTGTACTTATTTTGCCACTATTACAATAATTGGTAATTTAAAAAAATTAAAGAGGGGCCCAATACAAAAAAATTGGTTTTTTTTGTGTTAAATCTTGTACTATGGTGGAACCCTTTGTGGGCAAGTCCGATTCGCACATTGCCGGTTTTTTTCAAAGTTTTTAGTTTGATCTTACTAAAGTTCTATCATCTGCTTCTACATATGTAAAATTAATATTTTTCTCCTATTCCAGCTTCTCAAATGGGATTCAAGTAGCGAACACTATTGATGATGGCAAATTTGAGCAATTCATGAACCGAATCATTTCTAAAGTCAGCACACCAAGTACTGATATTTTTACACCCCAGGAACAAACAAAGCTTCAAAAGATTTTCAAAATCGAGGAATCAAATGTAACACTAGTTATAAAAACAGTTCATTACTTACTGAAGCGTATGATGAAATTCATGTTTAAACCGGTTCATTTGAAAACTGACTTGGTAAGCCTGGGCTTCACTGTTGAAAAGGCAGATTTATTTATAAAAGTTTGGGCAGCGGAAACTAGAACAGCCCTAAATGATCTGGCTATAGATTCCATCGGTCAGGAGAAAGATTCTCTTACTATTAAGTGGCAACTGGGTACAGAACTTAGCTCAGATGTTGTCAAAAAGAGTACGGTGCCAAAGGCGTCCATCACTATGAGTGGAAAAGACAAAAAATCGGAGATAAAGATGGATTTAACACATCAGGAACTATACGGGTTGTTTCTGCAGCTAGAGGGAATACAGACTGAGTTTGACAATTTATTGTGATTGTTAGGAAATTTACTACATAGCTTTTATGAGAAAAAGTAGGTGCTACGAGCGTTTATTAGAGTATATTTACAAATCATTCCAATGTTTTCTCATCCTTTCTCATGGTTGCCTGTAGAATAATCATATCAAAAATAAAAAATATATATTATGTTACTAAAGCTGTGTTTGAATCATTATTGTAATCGTAATACTATATTGTGTACATATCAATGAAACATAACAATCCAAATTTAAGATCAATGGGCTTTATTCACACAGATATGACAAATTCCTCAGCTTTCGAAGATGGCGCCAAAGCAGAAGTAAGGTCACCAACATCGGAAGTGTTAGTGCTACCGGATTGTGCCCCAGACAAAAGAAGACTTATTGCACCTTCAATCTCACAAAGCTGCTTGCAGATATTGACTTCTTCAGTAACATGCTCTTGTAGTTTATTAAACATCAAAATATTTTTTTCAGAAAATAGTCTTATTTGATGCTCGAACACATCAACAAATACGTTAGCCACATCTATCAATGTTCTTGTAAATCTAGAGACACCCAAGTTGTTCACAATGAATTTCAACAATAACTCCACATGTTTTTCCTGCATCTCCGTAAAAGCAATATTCAGTGCGCCTCTTCTTAGCAACTCTTGCAAAAGGGCTACTGTTATTTCTGGATTTTTTGTTGATATGTAGGCTGCCAGTACAACCGTTAAAGCTTTTGAATACTCCATTTTTCTCAAATGATTATCATATCTGGTGTCTTTTGCTTTCACTGAAGTTTCCACCACTTCATCAACTGTGGAAGAAACATGATCTGGAGCAAATTTGAAAAGCATCTTTCTTTCATCTACCATTTTTTTGACTGGCTCTTCTCTCTTCCTAATTGATATAATACCATCAATCATTCCTGCTACTAATGTATCATCATTTTCTGAAACGGCTAAACTCAAAACAGCATTAGGGAAGTCAATATTATGTACAACTTGGAATGTGGAGATGTCATATATTTTTACATGTCTGTCAAGGGATGAAGAGAGTAATCTACTGTTATTGCTCCCAAGTCGTAGTGTCGTAACAGTTTTGTGATGTTGGGAAATATTTGCTAGAAGTTTCCCACCGTTAAATATGTCCCAAACTTTAATTTCCGTGCCACCACCACTGATAAAAATTCCACCAGAAGGTAGAAACAGTGTAGTTTCAATTGGACTTCCGTGATTGACGGTCAGGATGGTTTCTGATGATCTGCAGTCATATAGTTTCAGTAGGTTATCATAGCCGCCAGATAGAATGACGTCTGGTGATATGGGACTGGCGGCACCCGCCCTGATGTAATCACTGTGTTCTGCAAAAGTCACCACTCTCTGTTCACTGGCTATGTCCCACACCGCCACGGATTTATCGTCAGAGAAGCTTACCACTTTGGTTTGTTCCTTTGTGAAGAAAGTTCTATGAACCTAGAAAGTAAAACGACAATCTAGTTAAATAAATTGGGGCAAGGATACATTTTGAGATAGTGAAGGTGTTAGTGCATCTTGAAGATTTTTGCTTTGTATGGCAATATCTTAATGCATACATGTTCATAAAATCTTCTATTTATCCTTTCAACTCTGCTTGTTATGTATTTATGTTTAAACGGAATATAGCTTCTTTTGTCAGATAAAACATTTTGTGTATCACAGGTATTTAAAAATGTCTGTTTATGTCCAACGCAATCTAGCCATTCAATGATTGCCATCATTCAAGCACTTAGATAATCAAAGCATTTATGTATATATTAAAGCGAAAAATCAATGTGACAGATGGGTCAGATGTAGATTTAAAGTAGAAAATAGCTTACAGCCGCCGTGTGACCAGTGAAGAGACGGAGCAGCGATCGCGACTGCACATCAAACAGCTTGACAGCATGTTCTTCTCCGCCCGCCACTAGCAGCCTGCCATCCGAGCGAAAGCTGCCGCCGTACGCCGTCTCGCGGAAGCGGCTTAGGTTGCGCGTCACCAGCTTTGTGATTGGATTGAAGATCTGTCGGATGAAGGGGAAATTTTTCAGATATTCCTCTGTAACTTTGTTGAATGTGTGTTTGGTAATTATTAGATAGTTTTGAGTTTCTACTACTCCTAAAGGTATTAATAATTTTATTATTGATAGTATATACTAGTACTAGTATATACTATCGATAGTATAATCTGATACATGTACTTTGTCTTACTGGTTTTTAAAACCGTTTACTGTGATAGTACTTATAAGTTTTTGAGGCAATTTATTCCAGGAGTCCACTACTCTGTTTGAAAGTTAATTCAACCTTGGGTTTGAATTAAATCTGGTTTGATTAAGCTTTAGCGAATGGCCACGAAGTATGCTGAATAAAATACGCGAATAAAGCTCTAGGATGCATTAAAAATATATTATGCTTGGAGCCGATTAATTACACTCAACGTGCTTACAACATAGTGCGTGTGCAATGTAATAATGCGTTGGGATTCCTGCTACCCAAATTCTGTAGCGCCTCAGGAATGTTTACAGAGACAAGGGTAGATGGCTTTGAGGCGATACTGCATAAGCACTTAAAGACCGATTAAAATATGTTTTGTGCAACTCAATTCCAGATGACGGATAATCATCGTTAAATGATAATAACGGATACCATCTTACGAGGTGTCATGTGGGCCTAAGTGTATATTTCGGTATAATCATATTCAATATTATGTATCTCAACAAAATGTTAAAAAATCATTTACCTGAATACGAACGGAACATGTTGCAGCAAAGTTATACGGTTCAACCGGACTGAAGTCGAGGTAGTCTATGGCACCGATCTCTTTCACTAGCACCGGGGACTGTAAAAACAAGAACAATATTACATACAAAGATACGGTTATATTACCTACTTTCTTTATTATTACTTACTTTCTTGGTGTAGTATTTGATCATCGTTTTACATGGAAACCACATATTGATAAGCTCGCTGCTAAGCTCAGCTCGGCATGCTATGCAATAAAAAAAAATAAGGAGCTCTGTGGTTTGGAAGCTGCTAAATCTGTTTATCATGCCTACTTTCACAGTATAATGTCATACGGGCTGATGTTCTGGGGTGATGCAGCGGAAGTTAATCGTATATTTATTTATTTATATAAGTTTATTGCACTCAAAAAACATTCGGGCACTTAATGCCGGAGGCATTTTCTACCAGTCTACCTTTGGGTATCGTGAGCAGTAGTGCGAGTAGTAACTATGGAGAAATAGCTTTAGAGGAAACATAATTCCTACACAATATACAACAAATACACATTATACTTAAACTTAAATATATAACTTATATAACTGTACATAAATATAACTACATAAATATCAATAAATAAATACTAAATACTACATATATATATTATAAAAACAAATAAAAGATGATACTTAATACAATATAATTTTAAGGAAAAAAATATATATATTGGCAAAAGAAATAAAAAAATAAAAATAAATACTGACCAACTTAAAAAAGGATGAGGGAGAAAATTAAAGAAATCATAAAGACAGAAAATAAGATTTTAGATTTTTTTTAAAAACATAGATAGAGGGGGAATTTCGTAAATGGGGAGGTAGCTGATTCCACTGCCTCGCAGCGTGCACTGTAAAGGAGTCTGAATACGTGGAGGATGTGTGCGAGGGAATGGCCAGTACCGAAGAGCCGGTCGATCTAAGTGGGAGACCATGTGAGCAAAGATATGAAAACCGATTACGAAGGTACGAGGGAGCATTGGGATCATTAAGGATGCTGTAGAGAAGTGAAAGGACATGAGTATTCCTTCGGTGACGAATATCGAGCCATTGAAGACGAGTTCGGAATTCAGAGATGTGATCAAATTTACGAAGCCCAAATACGTAGCGGATACACACGTTGAGGAGGCGGTCGAGTTTGTTAAGGAGCTCTTGATTGAGGTCAAGATAGCACACGTCACCATAATCAAGTAAAGGGAGAAGCAAGGATTGTGCAAGCGTAATTTTGGTAGCGAAAGGAATAAAGTTCTTTAAGAGTTTCAGAGTATGCATGCTAGCAAACATTTTGCGGCTTACTTGACTAACTTGTGGTTGCCAAGACAGAGTTTCGTCGATCATGAGTCCCAGGTTTTTCACGCATTTAACGTAAGGAATGACAGTGTCATTGAATAAAAGATCCGGTAGCTCGTCTCGATTCAGCTTAGCTAGAAGTTTGTGAGTACCAATAATGATTGCCTGCGACTTAGAAGGATTGACTAGAAGGCCAAACCTCGTAGCCCAATTTAGTACCAAATCGAGATCTACATTCATAAGACTTATATCAGTAGCAAGGTCATCAATACGAAAGTGTCTATACAGCTGCAAGTCGTCGGCGTAGAGATGGTAGTGAGAAACGAGAATTGAAACAATTTTATTAATAAAAATTGAGAAGAGTAAGGGTGAGAGGACACCGCCTTGAGGTACACCAGCAGTTATGTCACACCAAGGTGAGTAAACATTGTCTAAACGGGCACATTGCTGGCGACCACGAAGATAAGATGAAAACCAATCTATTACTGGTTGAGAGATATTAAGAGAGAAAAGGATGGCACAGAGAATGTCAAAATCGACGGAATTAAAAGCGCTACTGAAATCTAACAATACTAAAAGAGTAAGTTTTCGATCATCCATGGCAAGCCGAATATCGTCAGTAATCTTCACCAAAGCAGAGGTGGTGCTATGGGATGGGCGAAATCCAGATTGAAGAGGGTCATGAAGAGAATTAACAGAGAGGTAGTTGGAAAGTTGGAAATGAGCTACACGCTCAAGAACTTTAGATAGAAACGGTAAAATTGAAATAGGACGATAATCACTAAACGCAGAGGGACAAACTTTTTTTGGTAGTGGTATGATATAAGCACGTTTCCAAGTGTCAGGGAAACAACCCGATACCAGAAAGTGATTAACAATATTGGAGATTATGGCTAAGAGCAAGTCTAGTATCGGGATGAAGAGATCACGACTCATATTATCACTACCAATAGCTTTGCTTTTTATTGAATATATGATTTTACTTATTTCGCCGTTAGAGACTTGGGTGAATTGGAAAGGTTCGGGCGAAATATGAGCAGGGTCTTGTGAGAGTAATTGGCGAATAGTGTTTGCTTTATCGGCAGAACCAATTGTCACCGGAGAAGCGGAAAAGTGACGATTGAGACCATCTAGGTCGATGGCAGGATTGACATCAGAATTTGATTTGCCAACACCCAGGGTTCTTAAGAATTTCCACATATCATTGGGAGAAGTATTTAGGATGGAATTGTGAATGTGGCGGCGTTTAGCATCCCTACACATCTTATTACACCGATTTCTTGCACGCTTGTATAGTACTAGATTTTCCTCTGAAGGCTGTGACTTATGTTTACGTTTTAATGCGTCCCGTTTGGACATCAAGATGCGAATTTCACCAGTAAGCCAAGGAGCAGGTGCATGTTTAATTTTAACTTTTCTAACGGGCGCATGCTTATTATAAAGTTCAATGACATTGGTCGTCAATGCATCGACCTTTGAATCAATAGCATCAAGTTTAAATACAGGTTCCCAATTTATTTTAGCAGCATCATCTCTTAAAGCATCAATGTCCATTCGCGCAAAATTACGCAGGGATAATAGTTTAGGTTTTTGTTTAGGAGGTTTGATTTTGTAAGATAAAAATATGAGGTCATGGCGTGAAAAACCAGGAGCAATTAGCTGACCATGGGAACTAACTAAGTCAATACGAGATGTTAAAATTAAATCTAAGAGAGAATGTGAGTCATGTATTTGATAAGTGGCCTGAAGGGGAAGAATATGAATATTTAAGGACCTAATGATATGGCGTAATTTAAGAGACCGGTTATCTTCTTTTATTAAACAAGTGTTGAAGTCACCCATTATGACAATATGTGTGTACTCAGAGACAAGGGGCTCCAAAACTTGTTCAAATGTATTAAAATAGTTAACACGCGGAGGACAGTAGAATACTCCGAGAAGTAATTTTGTATGATTAAAATCGAGTTCCAATAGTATAAACTCAGCCGATTCGGAGTACTCAGAAGGAGATTTTGAAATAACTTTATAAGAAATATTACTTCTCAAATAAATTCCTACCCCTCCCCAACCTTTATTTGTGCGATCATTACGAATAAGCTGAAAATCAGGAAGCGAGTAAAGAGTTGATGGAAGGGTCGGTTTAAGAACAGTCTCAGAGACAAGAACTGCGTGAATATCGGGACTGGTGAATGAAGTTACAAGATCAGAATAATGGGCAGGAATACTTTCAGCATTGATGTGGCACACGTTGAAGTTATTAGGGTAAGGCAAGAAATTAGAATGCAGGAGATCGCCGAGTGTTTGTTACAGAAAAGAGCACTGCGATGCATGCTAGGAATGAGGATGAGAGACTCCTGTAGAAAGGTTTTTAGTGACGTAGGAATTTTGACTTTACGAAGTGCTTACGTTTTCCAAAACGTTTGTTACGCGAGGAAACATATACATGACTCCACCCTTAATAGTGATGTTCATAACCATAACACAAGACACAAGAACAATGTTAAAGTGATTAGTCATAAATTAGCTAAAACATCTAAGAGTTTTATATGTAACAGTGTTAGATTTTATAACAAATTACCTGAAGAGGTCAGGGAGTAAGTGAAAAAATTTTTAAGGCTAAGATTAAGAAATTCTTAACACAAAAGGCTTATTATAGTGTTAAAGAGGCCCTAGTTGATAAATTTGAATTTCCTGTGATTTTGACCACATGCTGACTGGGTACCAAACGTATCCTACTATAAAATTGACTTTCTTTTTTTTTTTACTAATTTTGACACTCGATACATTATGTATCCATATTATTTTTATGATAAATACTACGTGTAGTATGAAATTACTAACAAAATAATAATAATATTGATTTGATACAATTTCGTATCAATAATGACGAGGGCTCTGTACACCCGAACTGTATTAAAGCATTATTTAACTGTAGGTGTTGGTCAGAATCTCTTTCAGGAATCTTATTCGTATATGGTTGCTCTCAAACCATTGTACTCTTAATTTTCTGTAGGTGGTAGCATTTAAAGTGTAATATTATATATGTTTTTTTTTTTGAGCTGTAAGAATAATAATGTATTTTGTATTTTGACTCTTTGTTTACAGGTCACTGTAGTAGTTCATGACAGAAATAATCGTATTAAAACTAAATCGTACAGAGCTTTCACAACTTTTTCATGTTGCCACTGGAGTAGTGCATCGCTTTAAGGTCCCTACTTGCGGCGACGCTGGGTTCGGGTCTCCTCTTTCCCTAAAATATGGTTGATAGAGGCGATGGCTGTGCCTGGCGTGATGCTCGTGAACGGGTGCTGTTTGTGGGGACTGGCTTGCTCCAATTGGCAACATTCTAGATGGCGGGCATGGTCTTTACTAATAAACTGATATTTGTCATGAACTGTTGCATATGACATGAATTGCTGATTCTCGTCAATTCATATTAATTTAGCGTGTTTATCTGTGAGTCTAAATACTTTTGTAAATTTAGACTAAGTGGGCGTTGAAAAAAAAAAACCAGCGGAGTTTCTTTCCAGTTCTTCTTCGCTGGGATTTCCCCGAACTGGCTAATGATAAAATATGACAAATCCGAGTGCAGTGTACTGTCTATGGATGATGAATAAACAATAAACAATAAACAATTAGGAATGGACAGACAAGTCGGAAGCTATACTTTGCCTAAGCCAAGCACGAGTAAGGTCTATGAATCTCAGCATGAACATCGATCACTCAATACTAACTGTGGCTCTCTGAACTTTAGAAACCAGCCAAGTGCGAGTCAGACTCAATACAAGATTTGACCCAAAGAAATCTGTTTTTTGTTTTTTGTTTTTCCTATTTATTGTTTTAGCGGCAACAGAAATACACAAATTGAAAATTTCAGCTGTCTACCCATTACGGTTCTTGAGATATAGCCCTGTGACAGACGGACGGACCGATGGACGGACGAACGAACAGCGAAGGATTAGTAATAAGGTTCCGTTTAGCACCCTTTAGGTATGGAACCCTAAAAAACTGAAAACTGGATAAATGTTCACTTTGAAACAAAATCCGATTCTTTTTATTTATTGTTTTTTTTTTCAACTTGGTACTAACCTTATGCTTCAGGTCTTGTCACAAAATTAAAAAAACATTTGCATATTCGAAAATTACCAAAATCTGGATCGACAAAAAATGTATGTATAATTATCGAACCGGCTCACAAAAATTTAAGAGAACCGATTGAGAAATGTGACCTGTACAGGAGAACGGGCGGACAGCTGGACATACGAAAGCATTTTTGCCCAAGCTGAAACGGCGATGCTTCGCTGGCTTTTCGCTCGGTCAATTAATGTCGGGTATAATATTCTCCCTATTCATAAAATATGCTTTTGTTACAAACAGAACCAAACAAATATTTAAATGACCTTCACCAGCTAAAGAAAAATAGGAAGACTGGGTAAAGTCTATTTATAAACACACATGATACATTCTAAGCATTAGAACGTGTCATCGATTTGCCAACAAGGCAAAATAGAGTTAGCTCTTTCACTCTCGTGGTAAATAGTATTCCATCTACCTTTTTCACTCCGAGGCCATTTGACGTCTGTGGCATCTTAGCATCTTGCAGGTGCATCTTAGCAGTTACACGATTTTACGATCCCATATTTGACAATGCCATATCTGCCCATTTATATCACTGAACTTCACATACTTTTGTTCATATATCTGTCTGTTACCGTGGTAATACGAAAGACCCATACCTAGCTAGGTGGTTGGATTTGCCTTGCAACACTATTACTTGGTAAAAAAACCACTTCCACAGTGAAAATCTTGCATTTTATCAACATCACATAACTAACAGCATTAAGTTTTCTTAGATACGTCTGTCTGTTTGTAATACATTACAATTCTGTGGCACAATGGCTTTTAATATCCGATGGGTCGCAGCATAAAGTTGTCATAATCTATGCACGAAGTCAGAAGTAGAAATTACTTATCTGTCTAGTTACTACTAGTCTACTGTACTTAGCTGCAACTATACTTTTCTAGTATTATTATATTTACAGACAAGACATTTCTATCTCTGGTACAGACAAGTGTTTTCGTACGTTTATTTCGGATACTGTATTTTTAGGTTAGATTCTACGAATTTTTATTCATCGGATAGGTTAGTCAGATTTGTTTGTCTGACGATTAATTTGATCACCAAATATGACAATTTGTAGTGCATGCAACAAAACGTACCCCAAGCTTCTTCCAATGTAGAGCATCGTCGGTCAGGACTGCTGCCGGTTTTTGGTACTGAGCGCGATTCGTCCGTTTGAATGGGAATGATACGTGCGCCATCTTATTCGTTCGCTTTTTAACACGATATTTTACTTATAAATCGCTAACGTATCGACATCAACAAAGGCAATCCGTGCCTGCATGCATGTGCACGCACTGAATAATAACAAATAGTTTTTCTGTTCTGTGACAGTGTCATCTGTCACCTAGAACGGTGATCCACATCTCCTCCGCTAATTTCGTAGACGCTGCGCGATACGATCACCTCTCGTAATTCAGGAATATTCCCAGCGTGTAGCATCACAGATACATTATTGTATCGATGGAATCATGTTTAAGGTCAATTACAGTAGTATTCAGACTGGGCGTACTATACAAGCACGATTATTTTTTCACCTCCATGTCTGAATATGACTGTGTCAGTTTAATTTGATTACTTTTGGATTGCCCGGTCAAAGCGGTTCAAATTTTTTTAAGACAGAAATCTCGACTAACCTTTGGCCTATTCATCACATAGGAAGCAGGCAGCCGGGACGCCCTTACAGTCCGTCTCCCTATGATTATATGGAAGTGCGTGCGGCTCGGCGGCAGCGGTGCGACTTGCCCCGTTGCGGCCCGTCCGCAGTGGACGCCCTTCCATATAAACATAGGGAGGCGAATTTTTGCGGCCCGCCCCGATGCTCGTAGTGACCGCTAGGCCTAACTGCTGGTGACATGGAAATCTCTTCTATAACGGCCATATTCAGAGATCGGACTAGATTTTGTGCACGGATTATTGCAGGACAAAAGCGGTTCTTGTATGGTTAGTCCGGTGCTAATCCCATACTTAGTTTTGACAGACTCACTCTGAATACGACTGATCTGTTTAAATATAAAGTTAACATTAATATTTTTAATACTATTGTAGTGGCTCTCTGAGCTGTAGACCTCGCGAGTCTCTCTTTGCATAGCTTAAAACTGAATAAAATGTTCACCGCACACCAACCAAATTCTATTCTTTTTCTCACTGTAAAAAATCTGTTGCCACAAAACAAAGACATTTTTGCACTTCCATAAGATTATCAAAGATTTAAATCGAAAATTAAAATTTATATCTCTGGTATTTATATATTTGGACTCAAAATAAGAAATCTTAGCCTACCAAGAGCAACGCTAAGCTTATATATAGACCACCCCAAATCTCGACCTCGGTTAAAACTTTCTACTGCTAATGGGCCCAGATATATTTGGTGAGCCATGAAAAGCCAAGTTCCACATCTTCCTGACAAGCAAAATATTTATTATATTTATAGTGAGTAACCTTCATCCTAACCAGACCATCTAGGTGGACCACTTGGTGAATCCAAGCGACATCCAAAGCCATTAATTTAAAAATAAAAAAATTAAAGACACTCAATATACTTTATTAACTAGCTTCTAATACCACAACAAAATCTAAGCTTTGTACACATCCGTGTGCTTATAATTGATCTTCTTATCGATGCCAAGGAGTTGGCGTATGATGAACTGTGGCAGCCGCTTGCCCTTCCAGAAGCGGGGTAGGGGTGTGTGGTTCGCTTGAGATATCTTGTCAGCGACGTACTGCTCGGCCGAAAACTTCTCACTGTCCTTCACCATCGCCAGCAGCTCGGCGCGGAATAACTTCTCCTTACGCTGGGCACGCCGCTGCTTCACCTGCAAGCGGACAATTGCCAACCTGAGCCTATGTTCTTAGAGTCTGTCTGATATGTAAGCGTGTGCCTCTCCTTTCGCCGTTAGTTTGTAGGAAGCTAGGAACGAATTGATTTTTTGAGTGAATTTGACAAGTAATTAAGTCCTACAATCAATTATTAGTAAGCCCACAGACCTAGTATCAGCGCGCTGTGCTTACAAGACGAACACAGTGTGGAAGTGAGACGTGAACTCAAGGATCTACCGCTACTACGATCTGGACATACAACACTAAATAAGACACTGCACTTAATGCGAATTGTTGACTCGCCTAACTGTTCCGCTTGTCAAAAAGCAGAGGGGATCAGCTCACCGTATTCTTGGATTGTGACCGGAACCAAGTTATGAGAAACAAACTGTTGAAAGATCACATACAGACTGAATTGATTTTTCAAAATCCATGAAGCTTTAAGCCAACCACAAAGTGATGAGTTCCAAATTTTGACCAAATTTTTTAATAATTCTCTTGTCCTGCGCAGCAATCAGTAAACACAAATAGTTACTATGGGGCTAGCATAGCCAAACATGGCTAAAGCCCTAACCAAATCAATAGAAAAAAAACCTACATTGTGTCCGCGCTCATGTAATGCGATTTTTTTTGTAAAATCTTTATAATTTCTCTAGTTTTTCTTAAAGAAAGCATGGTGGCCTGTGCATTTGTAGATTGTGAATGGGTATCAAAATCCGGATAAATCCCTTTTTTTCTGGTATATGAGAGGTGACCGACTGATTCTTTATTGATCAAATTTATTAGCTTTCGCATTATTTAAAAGTTAAACTTGAAACATAACTTCAGATCATTATTTTGAGACTGCATAGCGATTTTTCCATTTAGTTTTGAGAACTAAATTTAATAACGTAGCAATGATGCTATACATTGGTATGTAAATAGTGATTACCCTGGCCCATTGGTAACGCATCCTTTTCCTTAGCTTCCTCAGCTGGTGTTTCTTCATCTTCTTTCTTCGAATAACAATCAAGCGTACGGCTAGCACCTCGTGGTTAGAGATGGGCGGCAAGGAGAAATCAGTTTTGTTAGAAATGTCCTCCAGCAATGGTACTGCAAAGTAGAAGGATCATTTAAGTCTTTGAAGAAAAAAATTGCTTCAACACTATGACCTGATCTTATGTCAAGGAAACTGAAAATCGAATTTTGTGGGTATCTGACCGATCACCTTCGCGCATTTTGATAACATGTCGATGATTTCTTAATATTCAATTAAAAGTTATTGTAGGTGTAAAAGTTTCATCAAGATGAGCCTGTCCTAGCGGGACTAACTCATTCGCGGGCACGGTACAAAACCGTGCTGTTGCGCTCTGGGACCTTCTCTGTTTCAAAGAATAAGACAGGCTCCGCGATGAGGAAGATGCAACATGTCCACAAAAAGACAATGTGCATAGTGTATGATTTGGTGAGATTCACGAAAATTTTAATTTCAAAACGACTTATAGCTAAAAGTAAACCACGACCGCTGTAGTCAAAAATCTAACAAAAACCAAATAGATCATAAATCTTGATTAAATAAGCCATGTCTGATGACTAATCTTTTTACGATGTTCTTACTTTATCATTGCGTAATCCACCTCCAAAGTTATTGTATAAAACGCTCGAAAAATTCGAACTTTCGGACCTTATAACTTAGAAACCAAACACAATTTTACAATGCCAATGGTCATCAGACATCTAGTTTGATCAAATAAAGCTATTTTGAGAAAAAAATTGGATCTCTGACAAGAAATATGGGCGTGATCTTCTTTCCCCTTTTGTATGGGGAGATGAGCGGGTTGGGCCACCTTAAACCATGACTTTGGAAATATTGTCACCGTAGAGAGAACTGATTCAGTATTTGCTTGGTGTAGTCATAATTGTCACAACCAAGAAGGAAAGATTGTGTATGACAATGTATAAAATTCGATTCCAAAGGAAATGCATGTGTTGATGAAGCCCTGTTTATCAAGCAGTTATTCAATAAGTGAACCTCATCTGAGCTATTAATGGTTCTACTAATTACACCCCTGAAGGTCGTAATTGTATCCAAACCTAACCTTGCATTCTTGTGCAGACATTAATAGAATTGGCTCCCTCGCCCCCAGTGCAATAGTCCCTACTACTACGCTGTCTGATAGGCAATTGTGCATTTTTGTCTCTCGCCAATTTGATTTACAGTAACTACTGTCACTATGGTATACCTCCCCTGTAACGGTCTCATGGTTCACTCGCTATACTCTCGAAGGAGAACATTTTGCTTGTATTTTCTTCCTGTTACACCTGTAGAGTACATACCTGGATTGAAAGTCAACATTAAATTAAAGGAATGAGAGCTGATTTTCAACTTACTGATGGACCCAGGATTTATTATCGGTAATCGGTTTTTTGGGTATTCTGTAATATTATGGATGTTGCTTTTCTGTTCGCCGATTTCTAAAGTCATGCCTCTTGGACTAAATGTTAGGATCCTTGAGTGAGATATGCTTTCTTTCGCTTGTTTTGGTATCATTGGGTGTCGCACGGCCCTGCATTCTTTGAGGTTGTTGATGATTGATTTGGAGAGGTTAACAGTTCTAATATCTGAAAAAATAAAGTAAAGAAGGTACAGATGCAAATATGTGTTATATACAATTCTCGTATAATGTAAAATAGACTGAAAGCTATGTAATGGGGGGTTGTTCATCTATGTAGATGGCACCACAGTCCTCGCCTATTTCTCACCTCGCTATTTCTGATATAACTAGTCAAAAATAAGAAGTTATAAACTTTTGTTGGCGAACAAAATATTAAATTTTATGCAACTCTTCATGAAAGTGCTGGCATTTAACTATACTTAACTATAACAAATCATAAAGATAAAATAGTGGTGCACGATCGCGACACTGATAGACCAAAATACCTTGCTTACGTTCATAAATAATGCTTAAAGTTATGACAATCAAATCAGTGGCAAACTTAAAAAAATATTACCACAAATATTAAATTCACCTATATATTAAGCAGAATATACCATTTTGTACTAAGAAAGTAAGTCGCTTTTTTCAACTTATGTGATATGCATGTAGAAATGACCGTGAAGTAAGGAAATATTTATTAAAGAAAAAAGCTATAAAAAGGACTGGGTTTTTCTGGTAAGATTGAACTTAAAAAAAACCAAGTTAATATTACTAAATGGCATTTAAGTTTACCATTTTTAGAAGTTGTGGAGTACTCGAAATATTTTTTTACAATAATTCTCCTATGACCCTCACTCAACTACCATTCAATCATACCAGCGAGTCGATATTTTGTAGTTAGCTTTGGAAACTGTAACCCTAAACTTGTTTTCGGCTAAAAGGTGTTACAGAAAAGAGTAAGCAGCAAGTCAAAAACGAGAATTTGGACATAATTCTACATCCTGGACCGAAGGAATTAAGACTAGACTTACAATGAGCCGCGCGACTCGCCGAGCTCCACATAATGGCAACCCTCGGTATATCGACGCAACAGTTTCCTGCAGTCACGAGCTCAGAGCGCTCCACAGAATAATATAAACACTGGTAGCTCCTGGAGCCTCCACCCCATAAAATAAATAAACGTCAACGTTTGAGGTTATGTTGCGGAGTAAACCACTCGTCAGTCACCCACAGACTAAATAGAGGTGACTGCAAGTAATATTATATTATTTATGGGTGACTGCAGTCACCTCAGCCGCAGGGCGAAAAACTACATTTTAGTCAATATGTTAAAAAACTTTGAAACATTCGTCACATCTTTTTGCATTTTTTAAGGTTCAGAGATAATGAAGATCCCTCCGTCTGTGAGATCCTTGCGTGTAAGTCATTAATTTTCATCCGTTCTCAAGGTAAGTTCATAAGTGTATGAAATAAATGAAAACATGACGCAAAAGATTAATAAAAAAATGTGTACACTATACATTTATTGAAAACCACAGGTAGTCCATAACAATTTGATTTCGTGATAAAAGTGGGCGCCAAAGCCGTTTAACATTGACATTTTGCAAAATTCGACCAAAATTACCGTACCTGCATGATTTTCGTTATTTTTTTTAAGGCAACCTTTGTAAGAAAATAATTAATTTTACGAAAATTCTAATTATTAAAAAAGGAGAATATAAGTTTCAATATCACTTCCAGTCGTATTAGTAAAAAAATGTCGTATTCTGAGTGAACCTGTCAAAAGTTAATAGGTACGAGATAAACACCGGACCATACAAAGGCCGGTTTAGTGCGGCAGTAATTCGTGCACTAAAGTAAGTCCGCCAAAATAATGATAATTGTTTAATTTAAACTAAATAATTCTCAACTCACGCCGCGTCACGTCATGGCATGCCATTCATGATATCAATTTTATTATATTATTACTGAAACTTTATTGATGAGTTTGCTCCATAGCAATTTTAATTAATAAAAATTAATCTATGGTTGCTCTCAACCGTTATAATCATAAGTTTCTGTTTTTAGCGCGCATGATAGGTCTATGGGTTTTACATTTGATTGTTGTATAAGTCTGTGTTGATTTCTGAATTAATTAACTAAGTAAAACCAAACGAGTCTGTCTTTTTGATCATTTGAAAAAAAATGGCTCGCCTAAAAAAATGTGAAAAATTATCGAGCCTGCTCACAACATTTCGCGAGAACGGGACGACATACGAAAACATTTTTGCCCAACCTGAAACGGAGAAGCTACCCTCTAGTTTCTTCACTCGGTTAATAAGTATGGAGGGGGACCTACGTCCTACGGTATTTTTCTTCTGACCCTCTGTCATAGAAGTGAGAACAATATATGTATTTGAGCTTAAGAGGATAATGAGATGACCAAGTTCGTGCCTGTTTCCTCAGTCAAATTAAAAAATATATCTGAAATTTTGCATTTATATAGATCTACTGATAGCTACTTCTGTACGTTTAGCTAAGCGATCATGATAAGTTATCTTATACCCATGATATAAGCCTCCAAAGATTTGTATCAAAATGTTTAAGGTCGTGGTATCATGGTGTATCATAAGTTAAGTTATCAAAAAAATCAAAACGGAGCTCTCAGTGGTGACAATCTCTTTATTAGATAGGTAGGCACATTAAATTTAAGATGTAATTTAAACTGAAAGATAAAAAACTTATTTCAAAAGATCCGAAACTCTAGGCTGTATTTAAAATACTGGTATCTAAATTCTAATGGGTAATACCCATTAGAATTTCGAGGCTTATTCGCCGGACAAAGTGTGCCCCGGACCTGGGATCACTGGAACTTTAATTTAAAAGTTTGCCTAACGTTGAAGCGAAAGTTATCGCTTTTGGTGACCATGAACCGAGTGTCTCGACGGTGAAAGCCAAAAACTCAAAGGAACTCGACACGCAGCTGTACTTATGAGTTTATTTGCTGCTGCCCTCTCAGCTGCAGCTCCGACCGCGCGAGAAGTGGCCTGAATGTAGGATGGCGCCAGATCCACACATGTGGCGTCCCATATGAGTGCTTTTCCACTTGCCCACGGCACTAACATCACACCGCCCGGGCGTTTACGAGCCGTGGCTCTCAGTTGGTTTATTCAGAAAAATATTTCTTAATTTGACTCAGGAAACAGGCACGAGTATGGAACTCGACTAGCTCATTATCCTCATCGAAAACCAACGGGTCTTAGCGGTTCAAGAGGAGCCATTCATATTTACTCTACACTTTGTAAGGTTTTCCTTTAAAAAACACCAGTAATATGTCGTGTCGGGCAGCTAAAGTAAAATACAATATGGCACCCGGACATTGTCGGCGGCGGTGTGCGGGGGAGGGGCGTCGCTTTCGCTTCCCGCGCAGCCCCACCGGAAGTCGAGGCGGCGCGGCCGTCGGCTCGCGTCGCGTCGACCGCCCGACGGAGGGCGCTGACATTCATACGTTATCTATAGCTCGTTACTCCAGGGTTAGTGCAGGTAAAAGTGAGTTCGAGTTCGAAAGAGCGGTAACCTAAAAATATATTATACATCATGGATATAATATTTATAAATTTGTCTAGTCTCAATCTGTGATATTTAGGTGTAAGCTTTAGTTTGTGACAAATCAATTGCTCTTAGTGAGCTTGTGATATTTGGATGTAATTTGACAACTCTCTTGAGGCATTTGTTATTTTAATTAGGTACTTTATTATTATTAACCGACTTCAAAAAAGGAGGAGGTTATCAATTCGTCTGTATGTTTTTTTTTTGTTTTTGTTTTTTTTTTATATAATTGGGCCCTTATTAGGTACTGTTGAATGTTTATGCAATAATCTGTTAATTCCTAGTTATGATTCAACCAGAACACCGTCAGCATTGTCCTAATTGTACAAATAGGTGTTTCTTATATGACCTAAACTTATTGACAGATTCAACTGCACTGGTAAAGTGCTTAATAGTATTTTTGAAATAACCGCATGTCTTTTATACCTTCCAACCTATTTATAGGACAGATTTTTACCAAACTAACATGATTTATTATTAAAAGCACATATATTTTAATCTTCTCTTCTTAATTATATCTATGATTAAAAGTGAGTGTTGATATTTAGCACCGAACTCGAACTCACGTGTACCTGAATTGGCCCCCAGGTATCTAGGGAAAGGTATGACAATAAAAACCCGGGAAATGTACACTGAGAAAAATATTGTGAAAGCGAAGAAGAAAAAATAAAGTGATTGGCTGCGCGCGCATGCCAAGTCTATGGGTTGCGTTACATTTTGTTTGTGAATTGCCATGCAGCTAATATATAACGCTCAGAGGTGCAGGGACTTGCCTTCTATGCCAGAGGTCATGGGTTCGATCTCCGTCCCGTTTATGCACTACTTTCTTTCTCTTGTCGTTTCTCGTTGTACATATGGTGCGTGGTAAATGTGGCTCGTTGAAGGGATAGGATAACTCAACACAACAATTCCGGAAGGAATTAGTAGCCATGCCAGGATCTTCAGGAAATAAGGTATATAAATTTTGGCATGGACGGTTGATTTTCCTGAATTCATATGAATGTTGTGTATTTACCCGTGTTATTCTCTTATAATAAAGGATAAATATGTATTTGCTATTAATATTAGAAGTAATTAAAATTATTTATTTGCACAAACAAGTACCAATAACCCAGAATGTAAGCAGCGGCAAAAAGATTTGTGACCTAAAACTCAGTGAACATTGAAAAAAAATCCAGCGAAATGTCTAGCCGGCTTTTCGTCGCTGTAAATGTTGAATTGGATAATGATAAAATATGACAAATCCGAGTGCAGTGATGAATATTATATAATGATGAATAAATAATAAAGAATTGAAATTGCAACTTTTACCGATTTTTTTAACGACTGCGAGGATCAACTTAATCGAGGATTAATCTGTCGTCGGTTTGTATTTTTTGTGTGTGTAAAGAAAATTGTATTTAAAACCCATGTATTTGTTTCCATCGGCCACACAGTGGTTTACACTATTTTACACTACCGAAGTACAAGCCGCCTAAAAAAAAATTTCTAAGCCCCCATAACCGCCAAAATAGAAAACTTAGAATAATTTAAAAAAACGTTCACTTGCACTACACAATTCCACTAGAAAAATTTAGATAGCTTAGTTCCAATCCAAGCCAAATCGCATTATTTCGCATAACGACGCCTATTATAAATATTATATTTATATTTTTATATTTTTGACATAGACTTTGACAGCTCGTGATTTTTGTCATGTTGAAGTGTAGGTTACCTACCTATGAATGAGACAAAACAATACAACAATACAATAGAAGATACCAACAGCATGCAAAAATAAATCTCAATGAGAAAAGAGAAGCTGCCTATAAGCATACTTCCCAGACTCCAAGGCTGTGTTCCATCAACCTCTTTGTAAGTAGTGGTCGCGTGGTTAAACTGACCTGATTTGCGTCAAAGCTCTTTATTAGCTGACCTGTCGCTGTATCGGCCAATCCTGGGCCGTAATGAGGATACCGTGGACCTCTACTGCGGCCACCGATAAGTGAATCAGGGTGTTAACGCTATTAGGAGTAGGTTTATTCCATTAGTGAATTTGCATTTGAGTGGATATCTAGCTGTTATTGTGCAATTATTTTGAGTTACGGTTACGTAGGTAGGTTTTGGGGCATTTGTTGTAAATGTAATGTGGTGTACATATTAATTTACCTAATGCTGATATGTGTAATTCTAATGATTATTAGGTATTTAGTGATATCGCATGTTAATTCCATTCCATGTACGTGTCGCCGCTGGATAAGTCTTTTATCTTGGCTCTTATTTTTTTCTTTTTCATGTCGTTAAATTGTTTAATTTAATAATGTTATCAAATAAATCATTTTTCATTATTTTATTATTTTGGATATAATTATTGAACGCAACCATAAAAGACAAGAGCTTTGGTCACGATATTAAAGTTTTAATACGACTTGAGAAATCTCGCTTATTTTTGTTAAATGTAAAGCACGGCCTAAATCGGAAACCTGACCCTCATCTAATAGGTGCCCTACGCCCATGGGCTTTCGAACTTTCACTAAGGCTGGGCCAGAACCATGCCGGCTTGCTTTAAGGTGGCCCAACCCGGCGGCCTCAACTCATTTGCGGGCACGGTACAAAAGCGTGCTGTTGCGCTCTGGGACCTTCTCTGTTTCTAAGAATAAGACACGCTCCGTGATGAGGAAGATGCAACCTGTCCACAAAAAAGACAATGTGCATAGTGTATGATTTGGTAAGATTTACGAAAATTTTAATTTCAAAATGACTTATAGCTAAAAGTAAACCACGACCGCTGTAGTTAAAAATCTAACAAAAACCAAATAGATTCTAAATCTTGATTAAATAAGCTATGTCTGATGACTAATCTTTTTAAGATGTTCTTACTTTATCATTGCGTAATCCACCTCCAAAGTTATTGTATAAAACGCGCGAAAAATCCGAACTTTCGGACGTTATAACTTGGAAACCAAACACAATTTTACAATGCCAATGGTCATCAGACATCTAGCTCAATCAAATAAAGCTATTTTGAGCAAAATGTTGGATCTCTGACAATAAATATAGGCATGATCTTCTTTCCCCTTTTGTATGGGGAGATGAACGGGTTGGGCCACCTTAAGGACCCCATGTTGTACTCTGGGATCATTACTTCCCCAGATATCACCGCCCTATAAATGATCTTTAGGATCGGTTATTTCATATTTCGGGAGTGCAGACAGTGATTGGGTTCTTTCCTTACATGCATAGTTTTTTTATGGAACCTGACATGGATGGCTAATACCAAGAACCTACCGTTATGATATTAGCTCAATACACCACATTACCTGAAGAATTAGGTGTCATGCCAGGACCTTCTATGTGCACATCTACATTGAACTGGATGGAAGACACGGAACATTTTTCATTGCCACTTCAACCATAGTTTCATCAATGCGGTGGTACCAATCCAGCCAGGCTGAATCCTACCACCTAGTAGGGGAGTTTTACATAGGTTCCCAACCATGGAACAGCTCGCATTCGTAACTAAATAAATTTAACCAACTCAGAAAGAGAAATAAAGTAGTGCATGCCCTACTAACTAAATTAAGGAACCTTAATTTTTTTAACGAAATTCTATCAATTGTAACTGGAAAACAATACTTGTCAGCCTCAGTGGCCCAGTGGCGCGACACTTCGGCGATCGCTCTCCGAAGTTAAGCAACGCTGGGTCCGGTCAGGTCTTGGATGGGTGACCATTCGACCGTTGAGAGAGGCTGGCCGTGGTTCGGATTCCACGTTAGGCTGTAGGTCCCCTTCCTTACTTACTAGGTGGTAGGGTTTATCCCGCCCGGGTTGGTACCATCGCATTGGATGAACGATGGTCGAAGCGACAATGAAAATTGTCCGTGTTTTCCATCCAGTTCAATGTAGCCGTACAATATAAGGAAGGTCCTGGCATGGCACCTAGTTCCCATGTGGTGTGTTGGGCTAATACCATGACAGAACGTGTGGTATTAGCCATCCATGTCCAGTCACATAAAAAAAAAAACAAACCGGCGAATTTTGAGGTAATTGTACCGGCAGATAAAGAAAAATCTGCATGTCATGTACATCTAATGGAAGAAATAAATAAAACGAAACTAAATATATTTAAATAAGAGATTTAAAAAAACATGACCTCTTATCAAATATATAGGCGCATGCTAGCATTTATAGCACCCCCCCCTCAGTGCTTCCGGGTGCAGCGTCCGCGAGTGGCTACAAAGGAGCGCCCCCTTTCATAAAAAAAAATAAGTATCAACTTCCTTCCGTCGCTGTTGCAAATAAAGATGGCCGCTGTGCGTTAGGCTATCTATACACACAACTGGACGCAGGGCCTATAGCAACGATCACATTTTAGCGTTCCGTACCCAAAGGGTGAAAACTGAACCCTATTACTAAGCCTCCGCTGTCCGTCCGTCCGTCCGTCTGTCACATGGCTGTATCTCATGAACCGTAATAGGTAGGCGGCTAAAATTTTCACAGAGTGTGTATTTATTTTGCCGCTATAACAACAAATATGTAAAATAAAAAAATAATAAAAATTAAAGGGGGGCCCCATACAAAAAACCAGTTTTTTTGTGTTAAATCTTTTACGATGGTACGGAACCCTTCGTGTGCGAGTCCGACATGAATGACCAATAGCAGGGTGTTGTATCAAGTCCAGGGAGCTAAGCGGGTACTTAGCTGACCTGTCCCACAGATGCGAACAACACTCCACGCAGGACCTTATAATCTGCGCCTTGCAGAGAAGCAATTTTTGGTCCGTCGTGAGATACTGACGACCATGCGACAAATGAACCTGACGATCGCATTGATTTGCAATTGCTCCTTGTATGGTACGCCACCGCTCATCGATTCGCCGGAGATTTTTGACGCTTTGAATTCCACGAAATACTTACGATGGCTTATGAACCGCGATAAAACATCAAACGTTCGTCCCCAAAACGCTTTGTTTCGCTCTTCATTAAGGTGGTAATATTGGTTACATAATATTAAATAGGTTTTATTGTTTTCGGATAAACAATTTGAGGTTAAACTAGGACATCTATGTGCATTAAGAAACACTGTATTTCGATTTGAGGCCTATAGCCAGGATACTTTTTTTATATTGATTATTTTCTGAAATTAAAGTGACCACTTTTCTATTTTATGTTTAGCGCGGCATATGGCGTACGCCAGGACCTTAAGGTGCCCGACGACACCCAGCGTTTCAAACATTCAGGGGGGCTGCGAAAACCATGTCGTCTGGCCAGGTTCTTATTTACACCACGTTTGAAGGACCCCAGGTCGTAATTTGGGGGAAATACCTTCATTTCATTGTTGACCGACCCTAAAGTTAAAGGAGCTAGAGGATCGATGGGTTCTTATTTTTGGCATGGCGACTGTGAATTTGTGAATTTTCTTCCTGTTCCGCGTTGAGCGAAGGTAGAAAGGGGACGGAGGAACAGGGTTATGCAGCTCCGACGAGCATTCTCCATGGTAAAGACGATAGAAGACAGAGAGAGACCCTACATCCCTTCTGAGTTGGAGGGTCTCCAAATTTAGGGATACGTCAGGGTCGTCGACGAGACGCACGGCCCGACGCTATATCGAGTCCAGAGATTCAAGAAGGTGCTAAGCTAAACCGTCCCACAAATGCGAACAGTACTCCACGCTAGACCTGTACCCATCGGCTATTTTTGGACATGTATGGTTAATACCACACCCACAGTCATCATATTAGCCCAACGCACTGCATTCACGAAACCAGGACCTTACCTTTATAAGCACGACTGCGTTGACCTTGATGGATAACAAACAATTATTGATTGCCTTTCGACAATATTTTAATACAATGCGATGGTACCAACCCGGGCGAGCTTAACCCTACCACCTAGAAGGGGAAGGCAACCTACGCTTTTTCATGGATTCCCAACCATGGAACAGCTCGCATTCGTAACGAAATGCACTTATACAACTCAGAGAGAAAAGAAAGTGGTGAATGAACGTGGCAGGGATTTAAACCCAGACCTCTGGCATACAAGGCCACTAAGCTAAGAGCCGCTTAACTAACTGAATGTACAGACCAATACAGTATGGAAAACATTACGTACCTGTCTAATTGTTAAGTGGAAAATGGCGTACGCCAGGACCTCACACAGACCTCAACGGTTGAAAATGGTTACCCATCCAGAACCCAACCGCGCTCAGAGGTGCTTCACCCAGCCTATCAAATCGTAAAGGGTCGCGCCAATGGGCTACCGAGGCTGACGAAATTGCAATGCTTCTTAATTTTAAATTTCAAACCAATAGGTGTGTCGTTACCATAGCATACAAGTAATTCTAGATGATTAGATATATTCTTAAATCTTAAGACTTGTGGATATCGAATCGGCACGTTTTACCGCCTTAACGAACCGTTTTGAATTTTTCATGAGAGTTTGATGGAGCGCGCCGCCACCGAAAGAGTTGCGCGGCTGTTGTTTTGGGAACGGCGAATCAGCTGAATAAATCTTACTGTTATTACAAAACCCTGTTTATTTTGAACTGCTATTTGGATACATGGGTAGATCGTGTATCCTCTATGACAACCATGTAAAGGTTCCTATTCTTAGTTGGGACAGTTTAAAGAATTGGTTAGAATTAAGTAAATATGCTTTTTCGTACTGAGCAGGTACGTCACTTATTACAAGGAATGTGATATGTATGTATGTATGTGTAACCGTGAAGCAAGGACACATTAATTAAGGAAACAGCTCAGTAAAAATAACTATTTTACGAATATACTGCAAGGCTGGACCCGAACCAGCAAAACATACCATTCGCGGGTATTGCGTCCATCAATTTTGTCACTTGCTGTGCTACCCACTAAGGCTACCCATAATTTGGAATTCTCCTACAGTCCCTTCTCCCGTAATCAATGCATCCTACTAACACAGTGTTTAATACTATTCCTACATATATTTATTTAACGCTTCATTTGCGTTGCGAACACTGACTGCAAAGATTGAACATACGCAATACCCGGGAATGGTTAGAATTACTTTAGAACAGTCGCCGTATTTTTTTATTATGGAACTGAACCTGAAGTGACAAAAGGATACACACTAGCATGATATTATCCCAACCTAAGACATAGGAAATTGGTGCCATGCCAGGAATATTCCTTACATTGCGCGGATACTTTTATTTGGAGGGAAATCACGAAAAACATTCAGTGTCGCCACCTGCCGGCCGGCATGGTTTTCGCAGCACGTTCGAGAGTCGAGAACCTCTTGAGGTCCTGGTGTACGCCATATGCCGTGCCTTATGCAAAAAAATTTGGGCAGGATTAACCCTACATAATAAGCAAGGAAAATCGCCTACTTTGTGTTGTTTGGGTTTCGTAAGGTATTGATAAAAGAATTTGGCCCACTACATTTATTCCCGTAGACCAATAAATAATTCGTCCCTTCCTTACTTAATAGGTGGTAGAGTTCATCCGGCCCGGGTTAGTACCATAGCATCGAATGCACGATGATCAAAGAGGTAATAAAACATATCCGTGTTTTCGAAAACCAATTAATACTATTTATTTAGTAAAAAATATAAAAAATTAATTCTAAATTCAATGCATTTGTCTGCCAAAATAGTTGCTACAGTTCATAAAATTCAAGCATGAAAAACAATAACCATCGAAGACTTTTTATGAGTTTGCTATACAAACAGAAACTTCAACTTTTAAGTTACACCATGCATTTAATGTATATATGTATTAATGTTTCTGCAGTATTTTTTTCTGACCCGAGGCTTACCGCAGCGATAAAAGCCGCCATGTTTGTTTAATCGTGTTGACAGTTCTCAGTAGCGAGCATGGCAGGACGGGAGTAGCAACCGAAACTAGTTTGCATGGGAGCGGCGGTGTAGCCACTGTTACATAAAAAATCGGCAGCGCCATTGAGTGAGTTCCCTGACTAATTCGCTTACTACAAATTTTCTGGAGTTCCAAAGACACATACGAACATGTGAGAACATGTATGAACCTCATAGGACGCTATGTACATAACGAACATTCGATTTTGCGCATCCCGAATTCGTAAGCGAACTAACTACAGTTAAAAATGGAGGTGAAGAAATTACAGGAGAACGGATGGAACTAAAAAAGTTTCCACACCACAATTGTATTGTGCCGCGGGTGGCATGACGGCAGAAATCGGCTCTCGGCGAATACATCGTTACGAATGAAGAATGACGTAACGGCCATCTGGTTTATTGAAAAATTATTCTTATCTTAACAAAATTACCTACTAATTTGGTAGACTTAAAATTAGATTTTTCTCCGTTATCATTACTACGGTACAAATGTGTGCGGCGATTTAATGTTGTAAGTCGCTTTGCGTCATTTTTTGCGCGCTCGTTGTGAAGTTATTTCTCCAAACATTCTTAACCTCCATGCAGTTAGACGGTTTCCACTAACTCGCAGCTACGCTACTCCTTTCCTTCCACGCTCGCTGGCTATACCAACAGACATTTCAGCTTTCAAAATACGATATACACATTATTTTTGCATGGTAGACATATTATTTACAATGGTGGGCAACATTTTTTCTGGCCCGAGGCTTACCGCAGTGAATAAAGCCGCCATGTTTGTTCAACCGTGTTGACTGTTCGCAGGCTCGGCCACGGGAGGAGGGGGGGGGGGGCGCCCGAAGCGAGTAATTAACGCATTCGGGAGCGTTCGAAGGCTGCATAAACACTCCCTCAGGCTTTGAGGGATTATTTGAGTTCGAGGATTTGGTGCGAATCCGTTTTGTTCGGCAAAAAGCTGGACTGAGAGATCGTCTCGGTGAGGGTGCGATGGCCTCCCATTCAGGGACGAGCGAGTGACAGCTCGTTACAGAAAATGCTTGCGCGGGAAAAGGGCTCAAGGAGAAAAAGAGATTTAAATATGAAATGTTTCTGGAATGAAAAGGGGAGCACGTCGGCCGTCCGTCACCGTCCGATATGCCCCTAAACTAGCTGTATAGTTGCTATACATTATCCAGCCACTATACAGCGGCTCGTAGCCTAGTGGCGCGGGGACTGGCCTAGCGTACCAGAGGCCTGGGTTCAATTCCGACATGCACCACTGTCTTTCTCTTTCCGAGTTCGATAAATGCATTTCGTCACGAATGCGAGGTGCTCCATTTTACGGAATCCATGTAAAACTGTAGGTCCCCTTCCCCCACTAGGTGGTAGGGTTTAAGCCCGCCCGGGTTGGTACCATCGCATTGGATGGAAAGATGGTCGAAGCGGCAATGAAAAATTGTCCGTTTTTTTCCATCCAATTCAATGTAGCTGTGTTCATAAAGCGAAGGTCCTGGCATGGGACCTAATTCGTTCGGGAATATGGTGTATTGGGCTAATATCATAATGGTAGTTGTGTGGTATTAGCCATCCAAGTCAGGTCTGTTCCATCCTGATCCATTAACTTTGTGGGATTTCTAGAGATTTACTTAAAACATATTGAAAAGTAATTTCAGTGTCTGAAACGATGTATTTATTTATTTCGCATATCAACAACATACGTAGGTAAAGTAATAAAAAATGCATAAAAGCTTTAACATGTAAATTATAGGCATACACAACGTCATTTTTAAACTGTTCATTCTTTCATTAATTAATTAAATTAAATAAAAAAATTACCATTAGTCCTTGCTTCACGATCAAGTCTACATGCATCATATTCTCTGAATGAGGCTATTTACTCTTAAATTACGAAAAAGTTAATTTTACTAAAATGATTGACTTAGTATCGGAATATTCGTTTCGATTTTGGGGCAATAGCGCCAAATATTCGAAATTAAAAATATCTTCTAGCAAAAAAAAAAGACGATTTTTCAATCAACCCGGTGCAACATCACTACATAGTATAAAACAAAGTCGCTTTCTCGGTCCCTTTATCCCTATGTATGCTTAAATCGTTATTTTTGAGGTTTCTAATGTGATGTCGTAAAAAAAAAATTTTTTTCCGCTTAAGGATGTTCCGACCCATACAATGTTTTTTTTACACAGAACGCAAAAAGTATTGCACATTAAGAAACGAATTCGTCAAAAATATTAAATACTAGCTGCGGTACCCGGCTCCGCTCGGGTTAGTGTCGGCTAAATTATCTCATGGATAAAAAGTAGGCCACATGACTGGTCCAAAATAGGATCAAACTGGTCCAGGACAATGTATCCATGTACCAAATTTAATCAAGATCGTTCGAGCCGAAATAGCATGATTTAATGAGAAACATCCAATAATTCCCATTTAGAGCTTCGTTGATGTTTGGTGGCTATTTAAAAAAAAACATTTGCCGCGAGAACCTTTCTGCACTTTCACTGCTACATTGCTTACCTAGTAAGTAACGTGTAACGTAGGTAAGTTTTGCGTGGACTCCAACCCACAGCCAGCCTCAACATCGAAAACAGTAACCCATCTCGAACCTGACTGTTCCCAGAGATGCTATACATTGATAAAATACGCATATAAATCAGGTAAGTGGTTCGCATGTTATAATACTTTAAGACTCACTACTTACCCTTCTGGTAATGAAGCGTTATATTATGTAATCTATAAGTTTTTAGTAGAATCAGGCTAGACGTAGATACAATGCACATCTAAATCGAGTAATTGGTTCTCAAGGATTTTATTCTGTTGGTCGCTCCTCCGGCGATTTAGCGTGATGCCAAGTAGTCCTAAAGTTGCAGGAAATACCAAGCCGTACTTCAGTAAAAGTAAGCGCTGCCGCCGCAAAGCCGAGCCGTGCATAGCATTGCAGTTTGTATGACAGCCCCATCTTAGCGTAAGCGGAACTGAATTCTATTTAGCCAATCCTAATTCCCGGGTAGTTAAATGTACATGTAATAAGTTTTACAAATCGCTAGTGCCTTGAAAATTCGCCGTCTGCCCTCCCCCCGCCGCCGCTCCCCGCTACCGCCCCCGGCTCCTCTCCCCCTAGTGTGAAGTATCGCTACCGGCATCGTTTTCGCAGCCCCGTGAAAGTTCTAAAGCCCATGGGCACATAAATTGTAGCCTATGTGTTATTCTGATGTATAAGCTATATTATTGTAAAGTTTCATTAGAATCCATTCAGTAGTTTTTACGTGAAAGAGTAACAAACATCCATCCATCCATCCATCCATCCATCCATCCATCCATCCATTATTACAAACTTTCCCCTTTATAATATTTATTATTATTATATTATTAGATTAGATAGATTAGATATTATTAGATAGCCATAGTAGTTGCAGCGAAAAAATATTCACAATTTCAGGTTTAATGGTTTCGTTGTAATTGCCGATTAGAAGTTTTACACCGTTAGATGGCGCTGTTAAATAAAAATCGTATTTAAATAAATTGTAACAAAACCAATAATCCTGAAATTGTGAAATTGTTTGCGCGGCAAGTAATATGACTATATTAAACTTTTATTATTCATTCGTGGCTTAAAGTGCAATACTTTTTGCGTTATGTGTGCAAACAACTTCATATGGGTCGGAACAGCCTTAAATTGCAAACGCAGGCTGAACTTGACCAGCCCGCAATCAGTCAAAAACGGAGCCGGGTACCTCAGCTAGTATGTCATATAAAGTCGTGTATTTTTTGTTACAAGTATGACTGCTCTGGTACCATCAAATGAATTTATAATCATGGAGTAACGAACCATTAAGATTTTTTTAATTTTTTACCTGACTGCGCAGGAAGAAACCCAACCCTTTGTATTGTATAGACTAGGAGGTCGCGACAAAAATGGTAACGATAACGTAAATGGCTGAAACTGGGTTCACAGGATAAAGCTAGCTAGGCTAGGATTTAGCCCTCTGAAGCTAAATCCGACACATTATCCGACTCTGCCTGCGCCGAGAGGTAGCGTTACGTAGATAAGGCACCTGAAAAAGTAGTTATGGTATGGTAAAAAATATATATGATAAGATAAAGTATAGCTGCAAATAACGAAGCATGAAAGTATCAGTACATACTTCCTTAGAAATGCCAAAACTGAAAAAATCGCTGGTTTTATTTCGTAGTTATAGGTGATTTAGGTTCCAGATATAACTTTAGGTATAGTTGAGTATTTTAATATAAAATACGACTAGTTATTGTTATATAAATAAAACTTATCAATATTTCTAGACAATCAGTATATTCATCAGCAGGTACATACCAAAATCTATTTTATATAGCCAGATAACTTGGCGCAGGCAGACAGGCATATTTAGCATCAGAGGGTTGGTCTCTAACATGTGAACCCAGATTCAGCCATTTACCTTATCGTGACCAAAATTGTCGTGACCTCCCGGAATAGTAGGCCCATTGTTGGATATGTGTAGGAAAAACTGCTGCAACTTGCCCGGTCCTTTCGCGGTTGGCCTTGCGTTGGATTTCCCTCGGCAAACCCACCACTATCTCCCGTCTAAATCCCCACCGCTGGCCACGGTTGGCCACCACAAAACGCTACTCAACTCTTATGTCATGCATCGTTTACGAGAAAATTTTATGGCCCGGACACGTTGATAGCTCCGTTAAAGGAACTCATACAAAGACTGATGAACCTACATAGAGATCTCTACTCCACGGCCACAGATTCCACACCCCATTAGTATCGACTTACAGAACCGCCGCTGCTTGTCGCCGACGTTAAAATATGAAAGTACCTCCCGGAATCGCTGAAATTTCTAGCAATTAATTCGCTAAAATATTGCAAAAGTTCGCAACAGTTTCGAGTGGCGGATCCAACAATAAATAATTATATTCTCTCGCAACAGGGCCGGGCGGCTGCTTTACGCCACAGAATGACACAATGTTAGAGAAACGTCAATTAAGTCAATACGTTAAATTAAATAAATACACCAAAGTAAAAAAAATAATCGAAATCTGATTAATGTTTGATGTTTCAACAGATTTCTTGTCTAAATAGAGACAAACTTTAGACACCACATGTTGTGTCATTCTAGTCAAACTTTAAAATTTGTATTATTGTTTTGACTTTCAAAAAGGTGAATATAATTTTCTAAGCCGATTAGAATTGATTTTAAAGCTCTTGGTATGTCCTGGCTAATTAGGGACCATGCCATCCTTGGTAGCCTAGTGGCGACTTCCGATATAAAACTGTAGGTCTCTTTCCTTATTATGTATCGCATTGAAAAAAAACTGGCCAAGTGCGAGTCGGACTCGCACACGAGTCCGACTCGTAACACAAAATAAATCACGTATATTGTATGGGGACCGCCCTTTTTTTTATTATTTTTTCATTTTACCTAAATACACATTCTGTGAAAATTTTAGCTGCCTATTACGGTTCATGAGATACAGCCCTGTGACAGACGGACGGACGGACGGACGGACGGAACGACGGACGGACGGACGGACAGCGGAGGCTTAGTAATAGGGTTCCGTTTTCAACCTTTGGGTACGGCTCCCTAAAAACGATGGTCGAAGCGGCAATGAAAATGGTCCGTGTTTTTTGCATACAGTTCAATTCAGTCGAGCAATATAGGAGGGGCCTGGAAGCACCCTTATGCAAAAAGTTCCCAAGCAAAAAGTGTCTCAGTAAGAAATTGATTTTTTTAAATTTAACTAAATACATTTATATGTTTTATTTACAATTGTTTCTATGTTTGTCCGCAGGTAGTGATGGCATGTACACTTAAAAATATCAGTTCGCGTCGCGCTTAGCTCGGCCAATTACAGCTTGTCTGTTTTCTTGTAATCGACATTAGATATCAATGTTTTTCTTGAAATTTCTGATAATTGGCCTGTTTTATTCTTATTCAACAAGATTGGTAATCAACATATTACGGATTTCACTTTCGATAAAATTGTAATGGCGATCAAAGTTGTGCGTGATCAGGCACGTAAAATTAATACGATTGGGGTCCTGCATTTCTTCCCGTGCATGTTGTAGGTAATTTTTCGTCCACGAAAGATTTTACGCTCCTAGGTGATGTTTTGGACTAATATCATGATAGTAAATGGCTAACCTATATCTTAAAAGAGAAAATATGTTTCAATACAATTTTATTTAAAGTGATCTAAACATATTTTTCAGAATTTTCCACACCATAGTTCAAAAGTAGGAGGGGGACATAGTTATTACGGCTTCAGAAGCGCAAATCTAACTTTCACAAAAAAAGTGTCTTTGAAAGTTATTTATTATTTTACACGCTTTTTTTTATTTTATTTTTATTTCACTAAACTCTAATAAAGCGGATGGTAGAAGAGACAGTCCTTCGAAATTGTACCTCCTAGTAAAATTCTGTTACATACGGACGGACGGACAGGGAGAAGATATAAGGGGTCCATTTATGCTATTTGGCTACAGTCTACAGGCTGGATCGTACATCTCGTATACTATCCAAAAAATCTATAATTTCATTCATAACCGTAATCAAAGGAAGGAGTTACCGGGTTGTGTTGTCCGGACGGACAGACTAACTTGACGAAATTATCAGGGTTATTTACTGGGAACCCTCAAACCATTGTAATGTGTTTAACTTGCGCTTAACACATGCTACGTGATTTGCTTCCGTCCCGCTCACAAACCCACAAGCTCACGCAAAAACATCTCGCAAACAAGCGCAAAATACATCAGGTTTTTTGAGAACGAACCGTTTCTCACACTCATTTCTCTGCTGCACCGCCAGGATATGGAACTGTCTGCCAGCGGGTGCCTTTTCTCATATCCATAACCTGGGAGACCTCAATCGTGATTTGAATAAGCTAGATTGCTCAGTCGGGACATCCGCTAGTATGGTGCCTCGCTGCGTGAGTGTGGTATTTGGTTTTTCTGAGGACCTTTAATCCTCAGCATCGCCGGTTTTACTTAAAAAAAAGGTGTTATGATTAATTTCAACCAATCGATATAAGCGATAGGACGTTTCATTTCTTCTGAAAGCATTTCCGAAGTGAGCTGTCTGCGCGTGCGCGGGGCCCGCACCGGGGGCGTGTCGGCCCAAAGCGATCGTCGCCGCGTGGCTCGAGAAAGTCCCCGTGGCGGCCGCTCTGCTCTCGGGGTGCAATTACGCCGCGATCGGGACATTTATGCACTCAACTGCAAGTCGGAATGACTTACGATATGGGAAGACGGGAAACCCCGACTGCAAGCAACCCCTATCTAACAAGTTATGTAGATACCGATAGTTACATATGGTTACTAAGATATAAAACGTATTATATCTATCTATACGAGAAGAGGGACTGTAGGAGAATTCCAAATTATGGGTATACAGCCGGTGGCGAAATTGGAAGACGCAATACCCGCAAATGGTATATTTTGCAGGTTCGGGTCCAGCCTTCAGTTCTTTTTACTGGGCTCTTTCTTTAATAAATTTCTTTAATACATACACGTCACATTCCTTGGAATAAGCGACGTATCAGCTTAGTACGAAAAAGTATATTTACTTCTTGCAGTGTTATATAATAGTGCTTGTATGCTATTATCAATAGCTCTTATAAAATCCAACGTTTGTTATCTGTTACTTATAATGAATGATCGTCTGTTCTTGATAATTAATAGTAAGAAGCCCTACACAAAATTACTTGAGGGTAAGATGAAGAGAAGACGGGAAACGCCGACTGCAAGCACCCCCTATCTAACAACTTATTTAGATACCGGTAGTTACATATATGTTCGTAAGATATACAACAAATTATGAGGAAATAATGAGGAACTGGTAAACGTGTTTATTGGTTCGTGGTTATAATTCCCAAAGTTAACTAGAAAGAACCCAGAATAAACTCTCTATACTTTATCGTCTTTGACAGCGGAGGGCTTAGCGCAAGAGTTGTGGGCATAGATAAAAAAAGGAGATGTGCCATCAATGCTGCTGTCGCTAATTTTATGAAATTACTAACCCAACTTAAACGTGCATGCCACACGCTTACATAGTCGCAGAATTTTTAGAGGGTCTCTTTTGGAAGGAACAGACTTAGAACTGCGAGGACGCCACCCGTATGAGAGTTTGTAACGCGTTTATCTGTCACAGTGACGTAGGAATCGCCCTCTCCAGTCTCATTCGTTATTAAAGCTTTGGCTCGTTTCCTTCCAATAACTCAGCATGTGTTTAATTTCGTTTGCATTTTCGCTCGGGAAAAAATCTGAAAGTTGAGGACGAATGGCGGGCGCAGCTGGAGTAATGTGAAACCCTGGACTTGGTATTGGTTTAGGTCGTGTTGTGGATTTAATTACTCGTGTGTAATGCCGTTAAGGTTGAGAACTATCCAATAATTATCAAATGACCACCGATCTAAGTAAAAACCCGAATCTCTGATTACGTGAATTCCGTTTTACGCACGATTCCGCATACATTCTTGAGGTTTATTCGGCCCAAACTGTTTTCCCACAAATCCCAATGCTGAGTGTGGTGTTTACTGTGATGTGCACAACGGCAAACACCATTTGAATTATATTTATTACGAGTGTACAACAGTGTCCAAGAAAATCGCACAAGTATTTTATGGATTTCAATTTACCACCCTTTCGAATTTCATAAACGTCGTCACGGGTAGGTTAGCAAACACAATTTGAAACTTTAATAAAAGACGTTCGTGTTTTACATTCAGCTAGCATACCAGAGGCCTGGGTTCAATTCCTCGCCCCGTTCATGCACCACTTTCTTTCTCTTTCTGAGTTGGATAAGTGCATTTCTTTACGAATGCGAGCTGCTCCATAGTTCGGAATCTATGTAAAATTATAGGTCCCTTCTAGGGTTTAAGCCCGCCCGGGTTAGTACCATCGACAGTGAAAAATTGTCCGTGTTTTCCATCCAGTTCAATGTAGCCGTGCTCTCAAGGGAAGGTCCTAGCATGGCCCCTAAATCCTTCGGGAATAAGGTGTCCTGCCATGTCCAATTATATAAAATCAATGACGCAACAAAACTTGGCTAAAGTTTAAACGAAGTTTAAAAGAAATGGAAATAGTTCAGTTAACATTTGCGTATCGCTTTCTCAAAAATAAATATTTCCTTACATAAATGACTCCGAATCAAATCGATTAAATGGCTAGCACTAGACAGAATCTATAATATGTTATCTTTGCGTTGTTTTTAAATGAAAAAAAAGAAAGCATTTTATTTACAAACAAAACCAAAAAAAATCAAGAAGAAAGAAAACACCCGAATCGGAATTAAAACACCGCCTTTTAAAGAAAACAAAAAAGTTCAATTCCTTGAATCTTAAGAATCGCCTCGAGCGCTAAACACGGCGGGCGCACAAAACACGGCCCGCTAATTCACGGTTCAAACTTCGCCCCTCAATTAACGGAGAATTTTAAGTTCGCCGAGCAATTGGCTCGCGAAATATCTCAAAACAGCCTTTCTGGCCGATCGCCCCGCGGCACAACATCGAAAGCGAATTACCCGAGTACCTCCGAAGGTGGTAGCTTCTAAGAGCCCCGAGCTTCGGCTCAAATTTCCGCCGAGATAACTTTTGCCGGTTTAACGAGGGTAGCCCGGAGATGGCTCATACATCTCGATTAGGCCACTTTGATTAGCAATCAGCGGCTGCGGGGAAAAAAGGCAATTTTCTTCGGGTGGCCTGGAGGGCGCTTCTAATTATAATACGTTTTTGGGCCCGGAATCCCGAACTAAACTCATTTGTAAGTTTAATTACATCTGTCTGGGGACAAAGGGCATACGTCCTCCGGTTCGTCGGCGATTATACCCTCCGGAAAGTTTTTGATAAGAGATGGCGGAGGCGGAAATTCTCGTAATGTAAAACTTAATTGTCGACGCCTGCGACCCGAGCACGAGAGCGTGCTGGCCACTGCATTACGCGTGTGCGCATGAACATTTTAGCTGCGCATTATGTAATCTATTCAACGTTCCGTTTCCTACTCTTCCTTAGTCCTCGTTTTTTTACTTTGGTGTAGATGGGGATTTTTTTTTATATTTTAACATTTTTTTATTTAAATTACTTTATTAAATAATGCGTAACGTCATTGATCGAATTAAAGTATTTCATCCCATCCGAAATAGTCTAAAATCTAAAAATATTGATTGCCAGCTTTGGCAGCGTATAAGAAGCAATTGTTTTAATTTTATAAGATAAATTGTATCAAAACGATTTGGTTTGTAAATATGATTGGAACTTGTTTGGTTCATTATATGCGTGATCCACTGTCTTCAAGGTCATCGCCTGGGAGACTCCGTTTTAATTTCGCCTAATCCGTCCGGAGAACGTCGCGCCGGCAGCACGAATTAAAATCGTCTGCCATCTTCTAAGGACAGTGACGGCGCTATGAAAGGTATATGAGGGGGTTTGAAGATGGGGCGACTGTTGAAACAATAGCTTTTGTTTGAACTGCATCCGGCAGTTTAATAAAATTAAACTAAGCCTATAGTACATCTACTAACGGGAACTTCTTTCCAGAATTATTTTCGTTCGCTATGTATGTATGTATTTAGGTGCCTATGATTCCCAGTCAAACCGAAGCCTTTTATTAATTTTATGCTCGAAACCATAAAATATTATTTTACGTTTACAGATAAACAGTGTTCGGCTTACTTATTTAGCTCAACGTTTCGTCCACCACGCTGTGGACATCATCAGGATTCATCGGGAGCTAAATAAGTATGCTAATAGCACACTTTATCCGTAAACGTAAAATAATATGTTGAAAATCTAAAGAAACCGTACAAATATTCCTTTTTGTGAATTTCATACAAATTGAGACATACAAAAAGAGTTTGTCGAAAGGTTTCCACTGTCCAATTATCATGGGCATTTTTTATGTAAAAATACATTAAACACCTCCGTAAATATCCTTTAAATTTCAGATAAATGAGGCTCATGTTCAGTTTCACATGAATGTTTTATTTTAGCTCTGGAAAATATTTTTTTTAAAGTTGCGTTATGATTGTGTTATGGAATCATTAATATAATATAATATATAATAGGACTAATATAATAGGGCAGTCCGGATAGTCGCGAGCACTCGTGCATTGTAGCATATTATAAAATTATAAAAAATCAGAAAATATCTAAAAAGAATGCTTCACTAAAGATGTCGTTTGATAAACTAATTGAACGTTTTTTATAAAGCATTATTACCGTAATTTTTTTAACACTCCTTGCTACCTAGAATTGGGTCACTTTATTCATAATTTTTTAGAGGGGGCAACGCTACTAAGCATGGATGCCTGAGAATTTACTTAGATACGTCACTGTATTGCGTCTAATGATAATGATACCCTCTCCCTTGACCTGCTTGAGGTAGGGTTATCACACCCTGAACGAATAAGCCATTCAGTGCTTCCGGTTCCTGCAGACCTCTTTGATTGACTATAGCTACTTACTTTGTGAAAACACTTACAAACAAGAAAGCCGAGGTATCCCAGATTGTAGTGACCATCAAACCCCGAAGGATTTAGGGTCTCTCTTTACGTTCTATCGTCTTTACAATGGATAATAATCGTCAAAGCTATACGAGTATTACGTTTTCCCTCTGTCCCATTTCTACAATCGCTCGACACGAAATGCATCAGGGAATGCACCCATTTATTGTCGACACGACCAAAAGAAGAACCAGCTGATCCTTCAGGCCGGTAAACTATGAAATTCACTTCCTACCGAGGGGTTTCCCCCAAAGTACAACTAAGGGTCCTTCAAACATGGTGTGGTTTCGGTTTTCGGTTTCTTAACCGACGTCATCGAGCATCATTTATTTGAGGGCTTGGCGTACGCCATATGCCGTAGCGCCATCTGCCCATTGTAATTTCGCTTTTTCTTTAGACAATATTTTATTTCCCGGACACAAACATTCAAATCACGTGACCAATCGTTATGGGAATGGCGAAAACAAACTTTTCAATTTAAATTTGTGGGCTTAATATACATATAATATGTGTTATATTTCTTGTTTTACTTTAGAGTATATTAACTAATATAGTCTGTAGTACGTTTATTTTGGTAGTTATACATTGGTATGAATTGCTATTATTAAACTTGAGTAAAAAAACGCTAAAAAACCAGTTTAAGAAACACGTCCCTTGCATAGGGACCACCTTTAATGTTTAACATTACATATTTTAGTCTTTTTATTAGATTTCACACACTCTGTGAATATTTCAAGCAGCTACCTATTTCAATTATTAAGATCGGGCAAAAAACGCCAAAAATTAAGTTTTTTGTACGTTAATTATTTTTTTTTAATTTGTTGTTATATCGGCAATTGAAATACATACGCCGTCGGAATTTCAACTGCCTGACTATTACGGTTCATGAGATACAGCCCTGTGACAGACGGACGGACGGACAGCGGGGGCTTAGTAATAGGGTTCCGTTGCAACCTTTGGGTACGGAACCCTAAAAATAACGGTCGTTTACAAGTGTATTGATCGCCCCAGGCAATACTATCCGTGTTTGCAGCAGTTTGTACGCCCATGCATCCGATTAATGCAAATGACTGAACCCCTCCACCGCCTGTCCCCTCTCGCCCCGGACAGGTAAACGTTTTTCAGGGCCCGGCATGGGCTATCGCGGCCGCCGTATTTTCAGGCACAACCATGAAACGGCAACCGCTCTGGAGATACTGTGGAATTTATTTTATCTACGTCACCACGACCCGCTTTGTCTAGCCGGGGACCCGTGATCGTGGATGATGGCATCTCAGCAGGCCTATTCTTGAAATCCGTGCTCAGGTATCAGGATTCTTTCAGTCGATAAAACCGCTTTTATAGCGGTTTTCAAATCGATTTTCTCTATGGAAAACCGTTGAATCGATGATCGAGAAATCAGCTTTTGACAAACGCTATAAAATAAATACATATCACATTTCTTGGAAAAAAGCGAAGCGAAGCGTACGAAAAAGGTTATTTACTTAAGGCGCCTATATACAATAGCGTAAAGTAAAAAATACGCGCGGCGGAATCTAGCCAGTGCCATCATGTCAGCGGGAGGGTACGCACGTTTCGTGCGCTCCGTCCCCGCTCCAAAAATCAGCAAGCACAATCGTTTCCCGAACGACTCGTCTGATTTTGTGAAATTACTGTATTAACAAGATTTTTTAACAGCAGCCCCCGTGCTGTTAAAAAATCTTCGTACGTCTCGTATCCCTTGGGTACCTCCTTATGGCTGAAAGGGATACGATTTATTTATTTCATTCTTATAAATAGAAAGATAACAGAAAAAATGGCTTTAATAGGTTTTTTTTATGCGACCTGACATGGATGGCTAATACCACACAACTACCGTTATGATATTAGCCCAATACACCACATTCCCGAAGGAATTAGGTGCCATGCCAGGACCTTCCCTTTATGAGCACGGCTACATTGAACTGGATGGAAAACACGGACAATTTTTCATTGCCGCTTCGACCATCTTTTCATCCAATGAGATGGTACCAACCCGGGCGGGCTTAAACCCTACCACCTAGTAGGGGAAGGGGACCTACAGTTTTACATGGATTCCGAACCATGGAGCAGCTCGCATTCGTGACGAAATGCACTTATCGAACTCTGAAAGAGAAAGACAGTGGTGCAAGTTGGTATTGAACCCGGGCCTCTGGTACGCTAGGCCGGTCCCCGCGCCACTAGGCTACGAGCCGCTCGGTAAAAAAGGTTCTTTTAGAAATATTTTTTATTTCGATGATTATACTAGTGTTTTGGAAAAAATGGGGATGTGTACCTTCACAAACGTACGTTCTATACGATCAGTATTTTTTCAATTTTTTCAAGACTTTAGAAAAACGTCTTTAGGTATTTATTCCCCTCAAGTCAACCTAGGACTGGCTTACTTAGGGTGGCCCTTCCCGAATGGACTAACTCATTCGCGGGCGTGGTACAAAACCGTGCAGGCTCCGTGATAAGGAAGATGCAACGTGTCCACATATGTAGCAGACAATGCGCATAGTGTTTGATTTGGTAAGATTTACGAAAATTTTAATTACAAAACGACTTATAGCTAGAATTAAACCACGACCGCTGTAGTAAAAAAAACAATCGAAAACAAAGTTGATTATAAATGTTAATGAAATAAGCTTGGTCTGATAACTAACCATTTGATGTTTTTGTTTTATCGTTGAGTAATCCACGTCCAAAATTATTGTATTAAACGCTCGAAAAATAGCAACTTCCGGACCTTATAACTAATGAACCAAACACTGTTTTACAATGCCAATGGTCATCAGACATCTAGTTTGATCAAATAAATGTTTTTTGATAATACTTTTGGATCTCTGACGAGAAATATGCGCATGATCTTCTTTACACGTTTGTATAGGGAGTTGAGCGGGAAGGCCCAACTTAAGCCAACCTAAGACCGGCTTTAAAGTCCCATCAGAATGTCTATATCTAAATCTAAATAGATTTAATGGGCATTAAAATTGTTTTCACCTTTCTGAAGTGCATTTAAAGCACTGATGATATTCAAGGCATACAATTTTATCTTCCACTTCTCATTGTTCTGTAAACAATTTTGCGGTAAGATCCCAGTGTTATGTTACAGTGGTATTACGATAACACGAAGTGTTATATTAATTGCAGCCGGACAGTTCCGTGAAGTAACGTTCATGGACCAATGTTTACCGTCATGCTCTATCCAGGATCAATAGATGCATGATGCATATTCATTCGCCAGTCGACTCTATTCTGCCTCGCGTAACGTGAAATCAGGACATCATGACACGCCTACCTTTGAAGTAGGTCTCTGCTTGAAATATACATAAATAGGATACAATATAAGATAACAAATATAAGATTGTTAAAATGTTTCCTGTTAAAATACAAGGAGTTCTAATTCAAGTTAATAAAGTAACTGTTACTAATAAAAATCAAAATATTATTTGATTAATAGGATAAAATTGAATTCACTGGTTTTTTTTATTAAAGAATAGCAATAGAAAGAACTAAAGCGATAACTCCTCCTAATTGATTAGGAATTGAGCGAAGAATTGCATAGGCAAATAAAAAATTTCTTTCTGGTTGAATTTAGATTGGAGTTACTAAGAGATTAGCTGGAATAAAATTATCAGGATCTCCTAATCAATAAGGATTAGATAATGTTAATATTGTTAATATTATTAAAAGCCTTTAAATTGATGTGCCAATTATAGTGACAAATATATAAAGTTATTTAAAAACAATGTAATTGCTTTATTAGCTTGTCTCTTCAGCCGTCTTTGGCAATGACACACAAAATGACACAATCGAATGGGTAACACCCACAACTGAAGAGCATGTATGATGCTTCTACTTAATCTTCATGCATGCTTAAAGTTGTAGCCTATCCAACAAGTGTATGTTGTCATGATATTAGCCCAGCACACCTCTTTTCTTAAACATTTTCTTTGTAAGCACGGTAACTTATCTACATTGAATTTGATGGAAAACATGGACTATATTTATATTGCCGCTTCGACCATATTACAGCACGGCTACGTTCAACTAGATGAACAATAAGGACAATATTTATATTTCAACCTCAACCATATTTCATCCAATACGATGGTACTACCACCTAATAGGGTGGAGTAGCTCGGATTTGTGACAAAATTCAATTATCCAATTTAAAAAGAGAGATAAAATGGTGGCGGATAGCAGGCGGGATTGAACGCATGACCCCTCGAATGAAAGGCGATCCCGTGCGCCCCTAGCTATGAAAACCGTTATTATATCAGCAGAAAATATAGAGTTTAAAAAGAATCCTCTTCGATCATGTTAAGAAGCAAATAATGAAATATTAACATCTGAAGTTAAAAGATTGAAGAACATATTTTGTTATAAAATATTGTTTTCGATTCAATGAAAAAAAAAACGTTTTCCCTGAAAAAGTTAACATTCATATATTCATAAATCTCAAAAAAGTATATAGGTTTTGCAATGGTCACTAGATTAATTTTGGCAGCCTAATCCTCATGATTTTTCTAGACAAAAATGTAAAATATTGTTTTTTCTCTAAATTGTTAAGTCACGAAAACATACATTTTTGAAATTTATCTTTTCTTCTAGTGAAGCAATGTTGTAACCTTGCATAAGGAAGTTCTTGGCATGGAACCTAGATCCCACGTGCGGTGTCAGGCGAATGTCATGACAGTATGATATTAGTCATCCATGTCCAGTTACATTCAACGTTCCCACGTTTTTACGGGACATTCGATTATTTTTAGACTAAATTAAATTATTACTTTGTATGGAAAGTCTATCTTTTTCTTTAGATGATATGCATTTTTTTAATTCAAGCCCAATAATCATTGCCCAAATTGTATGTGCTGGCCGTTGCAACACAACAAAAAAACATGTCCTACCTCACACAAATACAACCTCACAAACGGATTTTTTACATTGAACTTGAAGTGCTTTTATAGAAAAATTGGAGATATTATTTTATCGGCTTAAGTAGATATTTAGGTAAGAATTCTACAAACATTTACTTTTATTAATAAATAAAATAAAAATGTCGTTCATCAAGTTATAAAGTGCAAATAATTGATCGTTAGATTACTAGGTATTGTAGGCACAAATGCATTCTAAGATGAAACTACATAAAACTGGTTGCAACATAGAAGCATGTAACACGTCTCGTTCTTACTCACAAGACAACACGAGACAGTAAAATGTAGAGCTGGTAGTCAGGTGTAGAGCTTGTCAGGAGTAGTGCTGCACAGTTCTCCCAGAACATTTCGCGCTCGGTGTAATTAATTCAGTTAACAGCGGCGGTCGCAGCAGCGGTAATTGCGGCTGCTGTTCGAACGGCGTAATCGGATGTACAACTTCCAGGCATGCCAATTTCCATGGTGTGGTGCGAAAATGCATATAGGTATGTAAGTAGACAACGAAAACTCCAAATCAGAAGGGAATATGTATAATGTATAAGAAGGTAAAACATTAGCAAGAGAATAACAACGAAAACTATATAATGAGTCTGCATGTGAATCCTGTCTGAATCTCATTTGCAAATAAGTTGTTCTTGTGACTTATTTAAGTACTCCTCTACGGTCATTAAAAAAATGTCGATGTCTACACATTAAATCTACAACAAGCTGAGATTAACAATCTTTAATCTTCATCTTGTATTTGTCTCTCTGGACTAGTAAGGGGACTGAATTGTGGAACTGAATGTTTGTTAGGTTGATATCTCGTTTCCAAATCGGGATCTTCTCTACCTTCACCTACCATCTTCATCGCCTGCCAGTAAAGAGGTGGAGATTCGTACGCAGGACAGATTTGCCCAACTGAAGTTTCACTATTGTCTGTAGAAGGCCTAACGTCGTCCGAGCGGGGCTGTCCACTGCCAACCAAGAAAGGTACATCGAGTCTGGCGTCACGATGAACGCCCGGCAGACAGACCTTCACTCGAAGAACATACTCTATTGCAAGCACTTTGCAGTGCAGCAAAGACGGCACCACCGTCGACGGTATGACCAGGGTGTTCGACAAACTCTTCTTTACGCCACCCCCTATGAATTCGGTCGGCCACGCATCGCAAATCGAATATCTTTTCATCTCTTCCTCTCCATCATTCGTTGTGTACTTCAGGACCTTGGTGATCTTGGACTTTATTGAAGACAGTTTCATGGTTGTGTTATTCTCAACTTCGTAACTGACCTGGATCGTATCACCGGGGTTGAATGCAGTCTTTGGGAGCAGAACACGGGTCGTTATTTCTCCCATTTTCTTGAACAGACTCTTGTAAGATTTGGTTAGCACGAATGAAAAGGGATTTCTGTTTTCAGAATACAAGTCAGAACGGAGGTCGACAGTAGGCGTCACACGCAGCTTGTGTTTGAAAACATGATTCTTTCTCAGTCGCCCCGTTCGGATAAAGCTAAGCTTTAGATTGTAGGCCACGTAGACTTCAGAGCTTTCGTAGTAGCTGTAAGGAATATTCTCCGGAAGAAGAAATTGGTAGTCGTGAGTGTAAGAGCCGGACTTCAATATCACCTCGTTACCAGTATTCTTTTCATCGAGAAGATTTATTCTCTGGGAAAGAAAATTATCACGACCTAAATCACAGATCGCTTTACCCTTCAATGTTAACTCGACTCCGCGGACGAGCATATTATAGGAGAGAGTATAGTTAACTTTCCCGCGCACCACATCACCTGGTTTTATTTCACTGGCTTTATCTAGAAAAATTCTACACTTTATACCCATTGTTTTTGTCTAAAAGAAGGAATTGTTTTGTATGTAACTATAAACGAACTGTTTACTAAAGATAAAGGCAGCAGGTTAAATTACTGGCTTTATCTATGTATCAAACGACTTTATCGCGTACTGATCCGATAATGATTTATCGGTGAAACGTGCAAATGAACATACAAAAAAAATGATTAGGCAGATTCGACAAATGTGTCTGAACCTTTATATAAGCAAACCTAGTAACTGCTGCACGAAAAAAATATTTATAATGAAATTAAGTTACTAATTGATGTGGTACTCGTATTCCACAATTGTTTTAAATAGAACTGGGCATGGACGGCTGATACCTCACCTAGTGAACTAGGAGTCATACTACTCGTATGTGCCATGCCAGGACCTTCCTTATATTGCACCGCAACTGAGGACTTGTCGGGAAACGTGAAAATTTTTCATTGTCGCTGTTGGGAGAACTAAAAACCACAACGTCGCCTTGACGACGGAGAAGGAAGAAGAAAACTAACAAGAAAAAGCGATCAAGATCGAAAATACTTTTATGAGAGAAAATAAACTAATTAATACAAGAACCACTGTCTCGTTAAACATTATGGTGACCCCGACGTGATCAAGATACAAATATTACTACATCGTTTACTACATTTCTACTGCAAACGCGGACCACGGGACGGTGGCCTGAAAACTTGAAACCTGAAACCGACGACGCGGCGCGGCACGGCGATCTGTTCGGCGGCGTTTGGTAGCGTCGACGCCGGCTCTGGCCGTGGATAGAACTGCTGGGACCTGCTGCATGAAGATATTCATAAACAGAAAGGCAGAAAGGCTGTGTTGTTTTGTTTGCTTGCAGGGAAGTACACCCAGGTGTTGATTTTCGTTAGTATTTTAATACCTGATAACGTAAGCATGGTGGGTTCATAATTGCCCCAACATCTGCAAAACAATGTTCTCCCATCCACATTCTGCTACTAATCTTTTTATAATAACTCACTTATTGTCCGGTTTGCACTATCTTTCACGTTAAATAACTTAAACTATTTCTATTGGAGTCAGATTCGCTACTGCTATGATAACTTACTTAATACTATACTTTTTAATTTAATGATCCAATTTACTACAAGACTACTTTGTTACGAAAGTCTAGGTTCGGTTTGAACCCTAGGTTGCAAAGCCTACTTTACTTGACATTTACTTTGCAACTTACTTCTCTAATTTCGTAACTACCTAACTAACGTAGTAAAGTCTATTCTAATGTTCTAATTCTTGCTAATGTTTCCTGAATCTTCGTGAAACTTCTAACTAATTACTTTAGGTGCCTACTTGCTACGTCTGACTGTGATTGTTCTAAACTAAAAGGGCCTATGGTAACTGATACTATTCTACTTATTTTAGATTTGTACTTTGCTTGAATGACTAACTAACATCTTCAGGTTCGTTGTGACCACTGCTTCTCGGTTCCCATTGGAACGCGTCGATAGCTGCTCTACGCTACGACTTGCACGTTGCTGCCTGCGCGTGACCTCTTCGCACGCGAACAGCTTGCTTTGGTATTCTTCACTATCTTGCCGTACGCTACGGTTTGGTTTACGCATTACTTTCTTTTAAACAGTCTGTTCAGTTCGTTTACTGTAAGTGTCTGTAAACATGTCGAACGAGTTCAAATCTCTAATTAAACAACGTGGCACTATTAAGGCCAGAATAACGATATTTGCTAAATTTGTCAATACGGCAAGGACCATTGAAACAATAAACTTTACTAAAGTCACATTGACTGAACTTGAACTGAAACTATTACGATTGAAGGATCTGTTTTCACAATTTGACGATTTAAAAAATAAGATCGAACTTTTGGATATTGAGCAATTGGAAGAAAACGCATGCATTGAAAACGACTTTTGCTCGAATATTGCTTTGGCTCAAAGTATTATTGACGAGGTGCTTGCTAGTTATGTTCCTGTAAAGTCTACGCCAAGCTCAAGTTCTAACGGCCATCACGATGCTGGTAGCCCAAACTATAATAATAATATAAGGCTTCCAACTATCCAACTGCCGTCCTTCGATGGAAACTATACTAAATGGATGGAATTTAGAGATACCTTTGATTCTTTGATAAACAGTAATGATTCCATTCCGGATATTAATAAGTTTCACTACCTTCGAGCGTCATTACAGGCAGAAGCGTCTAACGTTATTACATCGATTGAGTTTACTGCTGATAACTACAACTTGGCTTGGAGTTTGCTTGTGAACCGCTACGATAATAATCGAATACTGATAAATAACCACTTGAAAGCTCTTTTTACTTTTGAAGCGATTAACAAGGAAACATTCAAATCACTTCGCTATATGATTGACTACTTTTCAAAAAATCTTCGAGCCTTGAATACTTTAAAGGAGCCGACGTCTCACTGGGACACTCTGGTCATATATTTGATGTCATCTAAACTAGATGGCGCCACAAGTCGAAAATGGGAAGAACACAGGAGTAACTTAACTTCTTCTCCCAATCTTAATGACTTTTATGACTTCTTGCGCAACCGCGCTGATGTTTTGGAAACCTTGCAGTATTGCAAAACCGATGTTACTAAACCTGAAAAACATGCCCACTCAGGACATTACGAAAACAAGTTTACTAAAGCCTTTGTTTCTTCTTCTAACTTGAATATTACGAACTGCGTTGTATGTTCACAGAATCACTTAGTCTACAAATGTGAAACATTTAATGCAATGACTTTGGAGGCTCGATACAGTGAAGTATCGAAGCATAAGCTTTGTTTTGTTTGTCTGCGCCCTGGTCATTTCTCTAACAGTTGCAGACACAGTCTTTGTAAATTCTGTAATAAAAGACATAATTTACTACTACACAAACACAACCCAATCATTCCACGTTCATCTGCGAGTATGCCTGTTGCTTCTTCTGCTTCTGTGTCATTACCTCCTCAAGTAACTGCTTCTCCTCAGGTATCTACGGTAACGATGTCTACTCCTAGTGCTGGTTCTAGTACTGCTGCTCAGCTTTCATCTGTGTCACTTTCCGTAGTGATTCCAGGGCAGGTCCTCTTGTGTACGGCTGAAGTGGAATTGATTGATACTGAAACGAATAAAACTTACCCTGCTAGGGCCCTTCTCGACAATGGATCCCAATCTTCCTTTATAACTGACAAAATGCAAAAGAAAATTAATATTTCCTGTTCCGATTCGAATATAACCATTACTGGTATAAATAACAGAATGACTAATACTACTAGAACCTGTTGTGTGAAAATGAAATCTCGGATCAACTCATTCGCAATAAACGTGCCTTGTCTTGTAATACCAGAAATTACTGGTCTGCTACCGTGTGTAGAGGTAGATCAATCGCTACTTAACATTCCTAATTCGATTGAACTAGCGGACCCAAACTTTTACCGTCCCTCTGAAATTGATATTTTATTAGGAGCGGATGTTTTCTGGGATATCGTACATCCCATGCAAATTAATCTGGGTAAAAATAAACCCACTTTGCAAAAATCTCACTTAGGTTGGCTTATGTCAGGTCCGACTGGTCAGAATTAGAATTCTACTACTAACTAACAAACTTTGGTCGAAAGATCATAGACACCGTTGCTAACTTCTGGGAACTTAAGGATATTCCCACTCGTACTACTTAACTAAAGTTTTCCTTATATATGGAATACTGTGAAAATAATTTTATTAACTAATAACTACTATGCGCTCGGGGAGCAGCAGATACTTAGTTGAAAATCTTCTTTTGGCGACGCCCCCGAGGGTGCTCTCCGCGACTCATGTAACTTCACCTGCAGCAAATGGTCTAGAGAGACGACGCAAGTGAACCTCTCGAAGTGTTATAACTGAACACTCTCACCCATTGAACGGCTTCATTCCTTATCTTAGTACAAAGTGCCTGGTACAATCTATGTCTGAATTTTGATGCAAATGAAGCTGTTGCAAACACTATATAACATAACTTCTATGTCAATCACCTAAATACTGGTTCTGATTCTAGATCCTTTCTAAAAATTACCCTTAAAGGTGTCATAGGGACTCTCCCTGAAGGCTGTTTTCCATTGCGAAAACTCCGAACTAATTGTCCTGATATTTTGAAGGCGTTCCAATTACTAAGCTGGCTCAAGACTTTTGTAAGAAATCCTCTGTGTCAGGATTAAAATGAACACCAGATTCTGATACGTTGCACTTTTCAGTTGAAACTAAAGATTATAGTAAAATAACTAAACGATGTGTATAGTCACACTCTTATAAGTTACTTGACGCATTGGGTCTCTTGCCTGCTTGGACGATATTAAATAAAATCTTATTGCAAAAACTTTGGCTGCACAATCTTAACTGGGACGAAGACGTCTCAGAAGATATTAAGAACTCTTGGCTAGACTTTACAAGTCTAAGTACCTGGTCAGGTACCAGGTCAAAGTAACCAGGTATACTCTTTGTGAATCTCCTACTCTAACTATGTAAACTGCAAATAAAATTTGCTTATTTAAAAAGGTTTATGCATAATACTTGGAAAAAATATACTTGAATAAACAATGAACTTACCTGCTCTGAATTTAATGAGTGTCTTAAGTTGCTTGCTAAAGCATCACAAAGAGCATCCTGTTAAGGCTGCTCACTTGGAAGTTGTCAGTAACTTAATTTATTCTATGCCTCCCGATGTAGTAAATCCAACACTATAATTTTGCGATAATTGTGAAAACTGTGTAGACGCGAATAACTGAACTGAAAAGACTGCTTAAAACTTCTAAACAACCAATCAGCTGATTCGCGTGCTATGAAGGTCTTACTTTTAAGTTTTCTCCTGCCTACGCTCCGCATTTCGGCGGTATCTGAGAAGCAGGTGTTAACACAGCTAAATCGCATTTAAAACGGATTGCTAGTAACTGCAGCTTAACTTTTGAAGAGTTATACACACTGTTTGCGCAGATTGAGGCTGTTATGAACTCTCGTCCACTTACTCCAATGTCAGCTGATCCATTAGATTTATTTCCGATCACACCTGAGCACTTTCTTGTGGGTCAACTTTTAACTTCACTACCTGCACCTGTAACCGAGCGAGTCAGCATCAACCGTTATGGGCTGATTGAACGCTTAAGGCAGCACTCTTGGTCCCTTTGGAAGAAAGAAAGATCCAGATAGGGATACTCTGCAGCAACGCGTCAAATGGACAACGCCAATCGACAACGCAACGTGCAGATTGACAATCTAATACTAGTCATGGATGACCAACTACCACCCATGAAGTGGCTGTTAGGCCGAATCTATAATCTCTATTCAGGGACGGATGGAATATGCAGAGTCGTTGACATCCGAACAAAAGGCGGCATCATCAAGAGAGCCGTTTCAAGATATTGTTCCCCAGAAGGAACCATATAATTCCCATGAGCTCCTTGGGAATCAAGCTCCCAAGGGGGTGGAGGATGTTGGGAGAACTAAAAACCACAACGTCGCCTTGACGACGGAGAAGGAAGAAGAAAACTAACAAGAAAAAGCGATCAAGATCGAAAATACTTTTATGAGAGAAAATAAACTATTCAATACAAGAACCACTGTCTCGTTAAACAGTCGCTTCAACAAATATGTTTTCCGCACAAAAGAGTATTTTTGCATTAATTTCATTCTTGCAGGCTCAATGAACCTATGCCGAAGGTAATTTTTTATGTTGAACATAAAAACTTAAATAAAATGTTTTGAAGGCCCGGACATGGCATCTACGAGTAGTTGCTATGTGGTGAGCTACGCTAATTATACTTTATGTTTTGTATCCAGTCATGCATACCTAGTTCCATAAAAACAATTAATTTTATTGATTATTATTTGACTATAGGTGATATGATAATCTTATCCTACCTGTACGTGCCGATCTAGTAGCATAGTATATTGGCGGATTTAGTCCCGGAGGTACCTATAATTAAAATAGTATTATTATTATTTAATATCTTTATCACTAACTCTTTTAAAATCCCACATTCGGAGTCTGTTTGCCAGTTCTTAAGGTCGGCCCGTAAGCACCAGAAAATTCCGCCTCCCATACAAACGTAGTTTACTAATAATTTAAAAACCACTGTTCCAAATTACTTGATATTTGGTATCTAATATTAAGCTACAAATATCTGTGTCTGAATGTCTTTTTTTTTCGGTAAATTTATTCTGTGTCAAACCACAGAGAAAACAAAATTCTTTAATTCTTGAATTAAACCTAATTGGCATGATAATGTATTAATAACAATAACAATAATACATTGAAGACAGTAACAGTTTAATATCTAAGATTTTTATTAGAGGGGAATTATCACTTATAAAACAAATAAATACACAAAATTGAAGTTAAGACATAATGTAAAACTATTAGTAGATAAAGATTTACAGCACGGAAAAAAAGGTTTTTATTTAGTTTTCTTTTATATTTACTTTAAATCACAGTTTTTTTTATTATTTAATACAGTTAGTTTTTAAATATTAAAATTATTCACGATCGATAAGTGATTTAATTTTCATTTCAAACTATAAAAATACCAACGCTTTTTTAAAAGATACGATTGTTTTTCTAATGAAACAAAGTTCTTACTATCGCCTGTCTACATGGTGATTCAGCTTGGGTCAATGTGATTTGGTTTATTCTCATAAATACAATCTTCATCCTCAGATTCTTCTTCTTCACTGCTACAGTTTTTGATGGAAACATTATTCACATTGCTACAATCACGTCCTGTTTCTGTAGTTGAAGGTCCCGATAATAACTCTGGCCGAGAAGTTAAATCCTGTTCATCTTCATCTTCCATCTGCATCACTTGCCAATACGAAGGAGGCGGATCATACGCAGGAGGATCACTAATATTACTAGTTGATGGTCCTCCACATTGAGTGTCAAATCTTTCATTGGTAATACATTCTTTGGAATAATAAATACTATTTTCCCCCGGTCGCTGTATGGTTCCAATCACCAAAGGCACGTCGAGTCTGGCATCTTGACGCATGCCCGGTAGACAAACTTTCACTCGGAGAATGTACTCTATAGCTAGCACCTTGCAGTGTAGAAGGGATGGTGACGCGTCCGAAGGAACGACTAGAGTATTCGACAAACTCTTCCTCTCTCCGCTAGCTATCGAGTCGGTCGGCAAGGTATCGCAAATCGCATATCTCTTCTCCTCTTTTTCGCCTCCATTACAAGTGTACCGCCGGATTTTCGTTATCTTGGTCTTAATGCATTTAAGTTCCAAAGTTGTGTTGTTCTGCACCTCATATCGAACTGGAATGCTTTCACCGGGGACGTAAGACGCCTTAGGTAGGTGAACTTCCATTGTCATTTCCCCCAATTTCTTGAACAGTTTTGTCTCGTTTTTTGTAAGTATCACGGACACTGGAACTCTGCTTTTGGCATATGTTTCAGCTCTTAGATCCACTATAGGCAAAACACACAGCTTATGTTTGAATGTGTCGTTTGATTTAAACAGACCGGGTCGCGTGAATGTAAGTTTGAGGCTGTAGGAAACGTACGTGGCACTACTTTTGTGATAACTGTATGGAATATTTTCAGGAAGGAGAAATTGATAATCATGAGTGTAAGAGCCAGGCTTCAATGTCACTTTGTCGTTAGAGGACCTTTCACCGATAAGATTGATAGTCTGTAACAGAAGTTCATCATTGCCAACGTGGTGGCTCTTCTTCCCCAGTGGTATGAACTCACATCTCGCTTTACCCTTAAGAGTCAACTCGACTCCATGCACGACTATGTCTTTGAAAAGAGTATAGTTAACTTTGCCACACACTAGATCGCCTGGTTTAAGTTCTGCACTTCTCTTTTCTAAAATAATCCTGCACTCTATAACCATTGTGTTAATTTTATGAAATTTCCCAAAATATCTGCACGTTGTGTTGTGATTAAAAGTGTAAGGCTGAGCAGATATGATAAAAACTGGTGTTATCTCTTTAGATACCAACTATACAGACGGTATAGTGGATTCGTTTGTTAATGATTTTTTTTCAAATCGATGCACATGTCGGTATATGAGATAACTTCAAAATAGAAAAAAGTATGTACTAGAAATAAGGCGTAAGTCCGCTTTAATGAAAATAAATTTTTTTTAATAAAAAACTAAATTCAACACAATAGAGTAATTAGTAGACCATAATTTAGTGATTATTACATCTTGAAGACGCTTTGATAATCAAATGTTAAGATTTGGAGAGTTTATGAAAAACCAGGCGGCTACAGTTAGGATGGCGATTCATACAGAGGAGGAATGAGTAGAAAGGGCGTGAATTGATGAAGTAAAATGGAAAGGTCAGGTACGGAGCACCCGTAATCAGTAGAGCACACATGAAAATATGCCTGTCTGAACAAAAAGCAAACAAGTATGCTTTGAGAAATACGTTCTATCATCACTGTCTAACACTCCTGAAAAATGTTTTATATTAATTTAGGTTCTTCAAGGAATTAATCTGCATTGAGAACTTGAACTGAACTCGATTAAGCAAAAAAATGGTGGTAAAAAAAAACGTTCTCGATAAAAATTTGTGAAAAAATTGAAAAAAAATTTTTCGATACAAGGGAATGTGAACCCATAACAATATACTCTAAATATCGGACATGCTCGATGTTTGAACTCCTCGCAGATTCACGGAATCATGAGTGCTAAGATGTACGTTCTCCCTTCGCAAAAACTTGCCCTTACATAATCGGATTACCTTTTATGACATATCCTACTATTTTGGAATCAATGAAAAGTGTTAATCTATACTTCTATACTATACTATATACTATATAATACTTTAATATAATAAAGCTGAAGAGTTTGTTTGTTTTTTTGTTTGAACGCCCTAATCTCTGGAACTACCAGTCAGGTTTGAAAAAATATTATTAAATTCGATAGCCTAATTCTTAAGGAAGGCTTTAAGCTATTGAACATCACGTAACGACCCTTAGGAGCCGAACAAAAAGAAAAATAGTCAGAGGGCGCGGAGCGAAACCGAAATAATAGCGCGGCGAGGACCGTGACGGCGGTGCCCACCCGACGAGGACCGAGTATTGCCGAGTCGAGCCGAAGGTACCTACGCGCGAGCGCGCGAAACGGCAAACAGTGTTGCCGATAACCACTCCTCCAATTCCCCAAAAACGTTCTTAGGATTCCCGGAATTCCGTATGAATCCGGAATAGGAACCAAATTTTCATCGAAAATTTCGAATGTCCAAAAAAAAGGTTGTGCAGTCGACGGCCGTCCGAACAACTTTCGGGAGAAGATAAATCCAAAGTTGCCCCGATTGCTTTAATGTTCGATATATTTTTCGAATGAGCAAAGAAAAAATGGTAAATATAAAGGCAAAAAACTAAATTCCCCACGGATTGGCCAATGCCCCGCAAATTTCCCAACGCTTGCATTCCCCACCATTTTCCCCGCAATACCTCAAATTTCCCGTGATTCGGGGAATCGGGGAGCGATCGGCGACGCTGGCACAGAATAACTAAACGCTGGCGACGAACGTCTCGCCGGCCGCGGTTCCCGCGCGCCGCCTCAGTCAAGACGCGCGTATTCTTTTTACCAACCCGCGCGGTATGCTAACTTAGCGACAGCCGTTCCTAGCTACACGCATTTGTTTGGGCTTTTTACCCGACTGCGAAAGAAGGAGGGTTATGTTTTTCGAGTGTATGTATGTATGTATATTTCTTTGTCGCCCCCTGCAGCCTAAACGGCTTGATGGATTTTAGCTTGAGAGGTGTCGTTAGATTCGTCTTAATTGTGAAAGTGACACTGGGTATATCAAAATCATAAAAAAAAATCATGGCTGATTTTTGGCGCCAAATTATGAATTTTCAAATATTTTTTTTCTAGAAACCTATCGAGTGGGGTATCAAGCTAAAGGGTTTTCTGAATACTTTAAAAAAAGGTATGCAACTTATATGTTTAAATTTAATTTGGAATAAGAAATTCCAAAAACATCAAAATATTCAACGTTAAAAATTAATTCAAATGATTTTTGTTTACGCAAGCGCGCTTGTCACACAAACTCAGGTCATATACTCCTCTTTTCACTACCTCCAGCTATATGGAATGTAGTTTCGGTTACATTGCATATTTATATGGTGTAGCCGAAAGATAACTTTGGGATGTCTGTAACTGGAAGTGGTGGATCCGGGCGATAGTCAGATAGATTTTCGACATTCTCGGTCGCCGCATAGACCGATATCACCATCATTGCATTATTATCAGCATTCTGCACCTGCACAGCTCATAAATCCATACTTCCGTTGTCAATGGGTGTCACGCTGGGGAAGGTCCGCTTGTTCCACAAGAGGGCGACTCTACAGTGCCGAGATACTGTGGTGCCCAAAATCGGTACCAATCTGATAATATCTAAAAGCTTTACCAAAGATAAGAAAACTTTCCATGAAGATGTCGTCAGCCCCCTGATGAGGACTTATGTTACATAGGGTACATTAGATATGATCGTCATCATAATATCGCTGATCTTTAACCGTGCGTCCTTGGGAGCAGTGGGAAGGAAAAGCACGGCTTTGCCAAAGTTGGGTTTATCATCATATATCACATATTATTAACACGTTATATTATTGAAAATAATAAACCAGGAGTTCATGTACGGATTAAATCGTGAACGTTATATTTTGATGGGCTTTGGAGGCAAGAAAAACAATAAACGCTCAGTTGGGATGTAACAGTTTATAAGCTCCAAGGTAACACATTCGATCGGGCGATTGAGGACCTCGGGCCCACATATATTTGCAAACGATGAATCCAGGTCTCTTTCGCCGCATCCAGTTAAAGTTCTAATCTGTGAAACTGGAACTTAACTAGCACAATAATTAAATAAAAATGGCTTTAACAATGCTTTTGACTCACATTCAAAGCTGACAGTCAAGAGACAACTTCCAGTCTTATGAAGTAGTGGATATAAATATTATAATCATGGTTATTATGGAGATTATTGAATTTTAACTAGCAGTTAGTTTATACATGGATGAAATCCTGTGATCAAAGCGATTACTACAGGGTCCGTCACTTGAACTGTTACTTCTATTTTCAAAATAATAATGACAGCACGCAAAATTTTGGGGACACGTCAATCTGTTTCATTGTTTTTAAGTGGGCGAAAAGAGCGGGAACAAATTTGAATTATATAATAAATTTTCGCAATGGATATTTAACCTAATATTGTGAACGTTTTGTATTTGATCGGAAAATCACAACCAGTCATCGTTCGGGAGCTCTAACATTTACATGTAAACGAAATGTTAGTGCATCGAACCATTAATTAATAACCTAGCATTGCTAAACGGCATAGAGGCGATCATCCGAAAATAGCAATATCACATGATATGGTTCGAAAGGTAAAGGCTCAAATTCAAGGAAATCCTCACCAGTGTTCTGCAAAATTTGCGAAAAGTCAGACAATACCCGACTCAAGTAATCGGCGCATACTGAAATAAAAAGAAATTCAACTGAAGCCCTACCAACAAGATACAAAAATTACAGCATCTTAGTTCAGCGCAGAAGGCAGTTCGACTACAAAGAGCTCAAGCAATGAAAGTCTTGCGTGGCGATCTGGAAAACATAGTTTTTTCTGATGAAAAAATGTTTACTGTCTAACAGTATATAAACAAACAACATTTTCGCGTTTGGCTACAGGGCAAATCCAACGAGAATTTCGACGATGGAGTTCCCGTTCGTAAGCAAGCGCCCGCTTCTGTTATGGTCTCGGCTGCAGTGACCGCAAATGGTCGCGTCGCTATTCACTCGTGTTTATCGAGAAGGGCGTCAAAGTCAACCAGCAAGTGTGTGCAAAAGGTGTTAAATGAGGCGCTCATACCATGTGCACGTGTAAACAATGCAGTATGAAACGCTGGACGTTCCAACAACACTCAGCATCGTCTCAGAAAGCTCTTATCCATGGATCAAAGGAGGCTATATCGAACAATAACAATTATTGTCTTAAAATTAAATGTTTTATTGTGATATAATTTTTAACGAACCGTACTTCAATTAACTAAATAACATCTTTTTCAATTGGTAACACTTCGAGTGACGGACCCTGTATATAACCACAGGATTTGAGTGTCGAACTGTTCGCTTATAAATTTAGTGTAACTGTAATCAACGATGATGAGAGGGAGATTCTAAAAAAACCATATATAGGGTGTTAACGGAGATATGGTCCAAAAGCTAACCACGTATTCCTCGGCATATTTGGAGCTAAAAAGGTAGAAGATATTTTGTTGTACGAATTGAAAAAGATCCTCCCCATACATTTCAAATACCTACAAATAAAATGTATATCCTTTTTGTTTCAAATATGCCAAGGAATACGTTAACGTTTGGACCATACCTATACTAAAACCTTGTATATATCGGCATATGATCAAAATTCGTTGAATGAGGGAATCTCATTCTATGACCTGATGACTTCATTAAAGCCTTAAAGATAACATGAAGAAACTTTTAGAAAATGTAGTTTTTTTTTAATATCAATCAAAAAACTCTATTTGTTACACCTCGTAGTGTAGGGACTAAAATATTGCCTTTCATGCAAGAGGTTATGGGTTAAAATCCTCGCATCTGTTATACACCACTTTATCTTGCGAGTGGTTCATGGTTCGGAACCCATGTAAAACTGCAGGTCACCTTACCCTACTAGGTGACAGGGTTAAGCCCGCCTGGGTTGGTATCACCGCATTAGGAAAAACTATGGACGAAGTGGCAATAGATCATTGTCTGTATTTTCCACCCATGGTATCCGTGTGCAGCCGTGATTCTGTGTAAAGGAAGGTCCTGGCCTGTCACCTAATTCCTTCTGGAATTTGTTGAATTAGGCTTATATCATGACGGTAGTTGTGTTACATTAGCCATCCATGTCAGGTTTCATAATAATACCTAACCTTACTTTCGTTGGAATTTATTAACGTGCAGATATTTAAATGATAAATGCATGCTCTACGAAAACTAAAAATAATTAAAATAAAACAAATTATTTAAAAATATAAAAAACCCGACAGCGTAAAAAATTGTAACTTAAAATTGACTTAGTAAAGGAACTGAAAAGATAGAAACAAGTTGAAAAATTAAATATTTGTTGTGTTTGAATGATCATGGTTGACAGTGTTTACAAACGCAGTCGGAGGCATAAGATACATTAACTACGATTTATATTTTTAATGGTGTGCCTATGCAAATTTCACGATGGTCGGTTGAGTTCGCGAAACAGACAAACTTACTTTCGTATTTATTATATGACAGTTAGGAGATTATAATTTGTCTCAATAAGTATATTTTTGCTATACCCATATCACTAAGAAATCGCTAGTCATTAATAATGGAATGTATTGGGAAATATATAATATATCATTATATAATTCATATTGTGCATTAACTATGATTTACATTTTTTTCTTATTAAATTCATTGAAAGTGTACCTATGTAAATTTCATGATGATTGGTGACACCGAGAACGAGAAAAAAAACCCCACTTTATACATAAAAATAAAAGGTAGGATATTGGAACTTCCCCCACCACGTATTTTCTTGCTCTACCGAAATAATCCATAAAATCGCTAGTCATTTACTATGGAACGTACTGGGGCTATTTGATGCCTCCGACTGCGTTTGTAAACACTGTCAACCATGATCATTCAAACACAACAAATATTTTTACACATTTCTTGGAAAAAAGCGAAGCGAAGCTTACGAAAAAGGTTATTTACTGTGACGACCCTATCACTATCCTACTTATTTATCTTACAAATCAACCTGTCTGCTAGCTAACTTATATCAAGTCTCGCATAGCCCATACTTAGAAAGGTCTAGTGCTGCTACTTAATTAACTAATATCTGGAATTGGCCAAAGTTATTAACATGTGATCGTCTAGTAAGTTATGGGCCATGGAGATTTGAACTAATGGTCACTCCTTGGCCGCCATTCCGTCTGTTAGACTTCTTCGTATGATTGAATGGATATAAATTAAATGAAATTGGAGTACAAGAATATATCAATTTAGAATGGACGTTTCTACCTGCCGCCACGTAGAGGCGAGAGACTATGGGCAGGCGCCTAATGTCATGTCTGTCATCGGCCGAGTCATGTCAGCTATCTTAGGTCTAAGACATTTGACTTCCTGACACTAGCTACAAGCCTACACAATTATACAAAGCAAGACCTTATGCTAATTTAGGTACTAGAATGATTCTATGTTTCCTTGGGGCCCCTGTCGTCTTTAGCTAAGAGTCCTCGTAAGCGCGGGAAAACACATTCAGCGCGAGTCCGCGTTCTCTCGTGAACACATTTGCCGTTGCTTACAAAAACGTAAAGGGAAGTTGTCCTGATGACTTCACTGGAAAATTGGCGGAATCAATCCCCAAAACGGACAAGGCCGTGGGAAAATCACACACAACCACTCTGGAAAATCCGTCGAAAATTATGTACCTTGAGCAATTGGCGGTATCCGATCACAACTGGGTAAGACCAGTGGAAATTCTACACATCCGCTCAGTAAAATCCGTCGAAAATCGTCCGTAATCGAAATTCAAATTCCGTACCGAAATTTAGAGCGTCACGCGAATGCACCCAATTAAGCACCTTATTACGTCAACGCGCGACGGTAATTTATCCGGTTACATCAATGATATCAATCAAGTAATAAACAGTGTAACGAAGAGAGCACTCATCCTCTGCAATCTGCTGCAACACGTTCCCGCCACCTCGTACAGTTGTAGATGTCCTTAGGAACCAGTCTTTCATATCACAACCCTATAATTAATCTATTCACTCCCTAGCCTGGTCACAGTTCATTCCTAGCATTATCACAGTTCACACCACCACTGATCGAATATCGGAATACATTCAAGGTTGAGAAAATACGCGTTTCCCGCCGATAGCGAGCGTCACCGCCTGCGCGCTACACCGCTCTCCGAACTCGAATGCCAAACTCCCGCGCTCGCGCAGCCCCCAAAACCATCCGGAAATCGTAAATCACCGCTTTCTCTAGAAGGGACAACGCAATTGTTCTTGAGTGCTACGAAGCCGCTGCGGCCCTACCATATACATATGCATACGTAGTATTTTAACAAATATATTTGAGGCGGTTGTCTCACGCGCCCGTTGTGAGGATCAGGTCTTGAGAAGATGTGTTACAGCTTCGCAAGAACTGAGCTCAGCACAATACCATACCTCCAAACTTAATCATCCCATTATCTCATCACACCGATCCAATGTCATCCAATCCACTCCATCGCTCCAGCGCCACTTGTTTCCCGGACTTTTCCATTCACAAATAACAATAAACCACATGCTCGTCCTCTAGCGACAAAAAAACCGTGGTTCGCCGCGCACCCTTCATAAATCCATTCGTCTCCAAAGTACAGCGCTCCCGCCTTGTCGATGTATCTCTAATAACAATGGCTCGCAGATTTATGGCTTGCTCCGCGCCACCGATCCCTAACACGTGCGGTCATAAGACGAAGATACGAACAATTCCGTGAACCCAACAATTACGGAAGACAATTTTTTGTTATCTCTCTCAACTACAACCAGATGCGATACACAGAACGCGCTATGCCTGCTCGAGTGTCAAATTTTTACCCTAACGTCGCCCACAGAATAATGTAATTTATGAGCAACAGAACGAGACCTTGTCCGAGCGTCTTTTATTCCTCAATTTAACCCGCCTTACACACAATCCTCGTGCAGTGTTTTTATAACCATTCTCTTGGCAGCTGAGCCTTAATAAAATAAATACCCTCTGAAACATAAACGCCCGTTGCCCCTTAACGATTTTTGAACGTTTTGTGTTACCTCCAAATAATAACCACACCACATAGCTTACTTAAGGTCTAACCTGCTTGATTTTTCTTACATTCACAGTTAACTGCGATCACACCAATTGGATTAGTCCCTATTACACAACGATATCAAGCAATCATCCACTCACAACATTTTCCCCCAGTACGTTCAACCAGTACAGTTTGTGAATTATACCCTCTTAAATTTTTAATATGACAACTCGATGAGTAATTCCCTCATACGCTTAAGCATGCATGCACTATGACTACTGACTGAGATCTCAGCACATCATTAATCCAAAATTTCAGGCATTAAATGGCATTATATTTCTAATCTACAACCCTTCCGGAAGGTACGTACAAAGGAATTCCCATAAAGCTTCAAGTAATTTTATCAAAGTTTTTTTTTTTTTTTTTTCAAACCTCAATCTGTACCCGTCAATAATACAAGGAGAAAAACACAATCATTCTTTCACCCAAGCTACTGATACAAACTGTTTTCGCCACCACCGTATTATTAATTTTTTGTTATCCATTAACTACTAAATACTAATACTCTATAACCTAGTCGTAAACACCCAATAACGATGACAACTCCGAGCGTATGTGACCATCAATTTCATCCGCCTAAGGTAACCGAGCCGAAAGATAAAAAATTATCAACACCCTTGAGTGCGGCGCATACCCTTACCTAGCCTAACCTAACCTTACCTAACGAGGGTCCAAGAATTGAAAAAAAAACCATAACCATTTAAACCAATAAAGACGTTTCGAATAATTAACCCCCTAACGTATCACGTATTACGAACTCATATGTTAATGCAAACCCAATTTCTAATATAAATTTAAACAGATCACTAATAAATCCTCTAATTATAACGATGATTCAATTATCCTTCTGCTTGTCAGTCTTATTCGGAGCATACATACATACATACTTTAGGGTACAGTTTTCCATTCCCTATATTGATAAAGCGTCCGCCGGTCGCAGATAATTTCCTTTTAAAAAGTTCAATGTTATCCTTATTCTATTGTCTATTCGTCAGACCGACCCTTACCCGTACCGACTACCTGGCTCATCCGTCCTCGCCCCTCGCCTGCAACTAGTCTCAAACTTGACTCCAACTTTTACGTAATACGTTTAACAAACGTTTTCGTTACTTCTTTCGACGTACATACAAACATACTATGCGTAACGTAGTGGAATAACTAACCATTGCATTATTTAAATTCAAAAGCCCTACCATCTATCTATTAAAATACCTACTACTATAACTCTTAAACTTGACCTAGCGGTTTTTTATTTTTCTTTCCTATAGATTATCTTAAGCAAGTGTATTCCCAACGTTACTATTTAAGATGAAAAATTGTTATTTTTTCATGTGAGGTAACTAACTTCCGCATAAATATTCTGTCAATTTATTTCGCACGCCCGTAGACCGCGCTCAACTCTTCTATGATCCTACCGTACCACACCATAATGTAATTCTTATTCTCACTTCTAAAGCAAAATAATATTTTAAATATCGAACGTTAGAGTGGACCTCGCTTCGTTACCCTCTCGCCCGTCGGGTTTTGCTAGCAAAAAATATTCCTTACAATAACTCGCCCGTCGCCCGTTGCCTATGTACGCTCAAGGATATTTCGTACTAGAGCCTCTTCGATAGAACCTAAGGACCGTACATTGTTCAACTCATAACATTAATTAACGATATTCGTAAGTTACATCCATTCAATCACGAAGGAAATCTAACAGTTCAGAACTGACCCAGCGTTGTGTTTTATAAAGTTTTGTAGTAACCAAGTTCCTAGGCTCAAACAAATTAATTTTTAGTTAATAGATTCGATATTTACCTAGATCCTGGTCACGGCACCATCTGTGACGACCCTATCACTATCCTACTTATTTATCTTACAAATCAACCTGTCTGCTAGCTAACTTATATCAAGTCTCGCATAGCCCATACTTAGAAAGGTCTAGTGCTGCTACTTAATTAACTAATATCTGGAATTGGCCAAAGTTATTAACATGTGATCGTCTAGTAAGTTATGGGCCATGGAGATTTGAACTAATGGTCACTCCTTGGCCGCCATTCCGTCTGTTAGACCTCTTCGTATGATTGAATGGATATAAATTGAATGAAATTGGAGTACAAGAATATATCAATTTAGAATGGACGTTTCTACCTGCCGCCACGTAGAGGCGAGAGACTATGGGCAGGCGCCTAATGTCATGTCTGTCATCGGCCGAGTCATGTCAGCTATCTTAGGTCTAAGACATTTGACTTCCTGACACTAGCTACAAGCCTACACAATTATACAAAGCAAGACCTTATGCTAATTTAGGTACTAGAATTATTCTATGTTTCCTTGGGGCCCCTGTCGACTTTAGCTAAGAGTCCTCGTAAGCGCGGGAAAACACATTCAGCGCGAGTCCGCGTTCTCTCGTGAACACATTTGCCGTTGCTTACAAAAACGTAAAGGGAAGTTGTCCTGATGACTTCACTGGAAAATTGGCGGAATCAATCCCCAAAACGGACAAGGCCGTGGGAAAATCATACACAACCACTCTGGAAAATCCGTCGAAAATTATGTACCTTGAGCAATTGGCGGTATCCGATCACAACTGGGTAAGACCAGTGGAAATTCTACACATCCGCTCAGTAAAATCCGTCGAAAATCGTCCGTAATCGAAATTCAAATTCCGTACTGAAATTTAGAGCGTCACGCGAATGCACCCAATTAAGCACCTTATTACGTCAACGCGCGACGGTAATTTATCCGGTTACATCAATGATATCAATCAAGTAATAAACAGTGTAACGAAGAGAGCACTCATCCTCTGCAATCTGCTTGCAGCACGTTCCCGCCACCTCGTACAGTTGTAGATGTCCTTAGGAACCAGTCTTTCATATCACAACCCTATAATTAATCTATTCACTCCCTAGCCTGGTCACAGTTATTACGTCAACGCGCGACGGTAATTTATCCGGTTACATCAATGATATCAATCAAGTAATAAACAGTGTAACGAAGAGAGCACTCATCCTCTGCAATCTGCTTGCAACACGTTCCCGCCACCTCGTACAGTTGTAGATGTCCTTAGGAACCAGTCTTTCATATCACAACCCTATAATTAATCTATTCACTCCCTAGCCTGGTCCGGTTCCCGCGCGCCGCCTCAGTCAAGACGCGCGTATTCTTTTTACCAACCCGCGCGGTATGCTAACTTAGCGACAGCCGTTCCTAGCTACACGCATTTGTTTGGGCTTTTTAGGTTGTTTGTTTAAACGCGTATTGTTAGGATATTACGGTTTCAGTTGAATGGTTTCTTAATTTTTGTTTGGTAGATTAGTAGGTACTAAGCCAAGCGCGGCATTTCGAACTTTAACGGGGGATACGAAAACCATGCCGGCCGGCCAGGTGCTCTTTCACCCCATGTTTCAACGACCCCGGGGGACTTTGGGGGAAATAAATCGGTATGGAGTCGATTCCATAGTTTAGCGACCCTATAAATAAAGGATCAAAAGGATCGGATGGTATTTATTTTTAAGTGTCGGCTGGGAATGGGTCCACGCGGCGCGGCGGCAGCGCTTACTTTTACTAACTGCACCGAAGTACGGCTTGGTATTTCCCGCAACTTTAGCACTACTTGGCATCACGCTAAATCGCCGGAGGTGCGACCAATAGAATACAATCCTTGAGAACCAATTACTCGATTTAGACGTGGATTGTATCTACGTCTAGCCTGATTCTACTAAAAACTTATAGGCTACATAATATAACGCTTCATTACCAGAAGGGTGTGCGTATTTTGTCAATGTATAGCATCTCTGGGAGCAGTCAGGTTCGAGATGGGTTACTGTTTTCGATGTTGAGGCTGGCTGTGGTGAACTTACCTACGTTACAGGTTACTAACTAGGTAGGCAATGTAGCAGTGAAAGTGCAGAAAGGTTCTGGCGGCAAATGTTTTTTTTTTAAATAGCCACCAAACGTCAACGAAGCTCTAAATGGGAATTATTGGATGTTTCTCATTACATCATGCTATTTCGGCTCGAACGATCTTGATTAAATTTGGTACATGGATACATTGTCCTGGACCAGTTTGACCCTATTTTGGACCAGTCATGTGGGCTACTTTTTATCCATGAGATAATTTAGCCGACACTAACCCGAGCGGAGCCGGGTACCGCAGCTAGTTTTTCTTTATAAATGAGTAACTAGGAATCAAGTCCCAGGATCATATTTTGCATTAACACTCTATATAAATAACTGATAAAGTTGATAAATAAAGATATCTGAAACATGCTTTTTAACTTCCTGTGTTGGTACTACGTCTGTGTGTACTATGCAGGAATTGCCACCTGATTTCTAATTTTAGGATACCGTAAATCGCCCATTCATAAAATTTTATAATTATTTAGAAATATGAAATCACTGCATAAATAATGTACACAAAATGTAAAAATCCGTAGGGGTTGCCATGGTGAATTAACTCACCGGGTGAATAGGCAAGTGAGTGATTCAACCTGACGTTTAGTCGCATTTCGTACTATGCTAAATTTCAGTTCACTTGGTTCAATAACACGTCGTTAGACATTTCATTTTATCATGGTACGAAATGCTACTAAACGTTACACTTAATCACTTACTTGATGATTTAATTTATCATGGTAAGGCCCCGGTAAGTTATCAAATGGCACTGTCATTTACAAAAAATCGTCAATTTGATTTGTTATTTCAAACTATATAGTTTCACCTATTTAAATAATCACTCCAACATGTAACGTTTTATTATCACATCTATCAAATAGACCCACACATGGTTGGCGCAAAAATTTTATCTTTTCCGAGACAGCACAATTATCGTTAATGTCACCCCTGTGTTCTAAAGAAAAAAATAAATTACTCACACTTTATTCATATAATCTTTCGTCCAATGGAAAATACGCAATAAAATGTTGATAAGCGATTCGGTGTCTCATTGTTGGTGGGGTTTGGTATCGTTCACTCAATAAAAATTGCCTACTGGCGCGGGGACTGGCTTACTATACTAGAGGTCTGGATTCAAATCCTCGCCCCGTTCATGCACCACTTTCTCTTTCCGAGTTGGATAAGTGCATTTCGTCACGAATACGAGCTGCTCCATGGTTCGGAATCCATGTAAAACGTAGGTCCCTACTACGTGTTTTCCATCTAGTTCAACGTAGCCGTGCCCATAAAGGGTAGATCCCTAATGTGGGTTATTGGGCTAATATGATAACGGTAGTTGTTGGCATTAGCCACCCATGTCAAATTGCACAAAAAAAAAACCGGCCAAGTGCGAGTCGGGCTCGCACACGAAGGGTGCCGTACCATCGAACAAGATTGAACACAAAAAAAAACACGTTTTTTGTATGGGGACCCCCTTTAATTCTTATTATTTTAAAATGTTACCTAAAATGTTATAGCGGCAAAATTAATACACACTCTGTGAAAATTTCAGCTGCCTACCTATTACGCTTCATGAGATACAGTCCTGTGACAGACGGACGGACGGAGGGACAGCAGAGGCTTAGTAATAGGGTTCTGTTTTCACCCTTTGGATACGGAACCCTAAAAACGCCCTTTGAAACATTTTGTATGGACGAAATCTCAAAGTAATGCAACTCGTGGTTGAACCTACACGGCCAGAGAAGCAGCGCCTTCCCATTGTGGAAAAGCATATTCATGAACGTTCCATCTCTTACTAGCGACGAGTCGATGCAAATGGCGCCACTTCACACGAGTGATCTCGATTGGAAGCAGGTGGCGTGCGCTTCCAAGTCAAATGGAACGCGCCTTTGTACCTCGAAGCCCTTGTAACGAAGCGCAGAGCGCTAGCAACTCGATGTATGTAAGCCTGAAGCTATGCTCACTTACTTAAAATAATCTACAAGTCAGTCCTATCGGTTAATTCATTATAAGTCGATGTTTGACAGTTGCCAACAAACATTAGGACCTCGAAGCCATTTTAACGGATCCCAGAGCGCTAGGAACTCGATGTATGTAAGCCTGAAGCTATGCTCACTTACTTAAAATAATCTACAAGACAGTGCTATCGGTTGATTCATTATTAGTTTATGTTTGACAGTTGCCAACAAACATTTGAACCTAGAAGCCATTTTATCGGAGCGCAGAGCGCTAGGATCTCGATGTATGTACGCCTGAAGCTATGCTCACTTACTTAAAAGAATCTACAAGTCCGTCATATCGGTTGGCTCTTTATTAGTTTATGTTTGACAGTTGCCAACAAACATTTGGACCTAGAAGCCATTTTATCGGAGCGCAGAGCGCTAGGAACTCGATGTATGTACGCCTAAAGCTATGCTCACTTACTTAAAATAATCTACAAGTCAGTCCTATCGCTTGATTCATTATTAGTCTATGTTTGACAGTTACCAACAAACATTTGAACCTCGAAGCCATTTGAACGAATCCCAGAGCGCTAGGAACTCGATGTATGTAAGCCTGAAACTATGCTCACTCACTTAAAATAATCTTAAAGTCAGTCCTATCGGTTGATTCATTATTAGTCTATGTTTGACAGTTGCCAACTAACATTTGGATCTCGAAGCCATTTTAACGGAGCTCAGAGCGCTAGGAACTCGATGCATGTAAGCCTGAAGCTATGCTCACTTACTTAAAATAATCTTAAAGTCAGTCCTATCGGTTGATTCATTATTAGTCTATGTTTGACAGTTGCCAACAAACACTTGGACCTCGAAGCCATTTTAACGGAGCGCAGAGCGCTAGGAACTCGATGTATGTAAGCCTGAAGCTATGCTCACTTACTCAAAAAAAAACTACAAGTCAGTCGTTTAAGTTGATTATTTATTAGTTAATGTTTGACAGTTCCCAACAAACATTTGGATCTCGAAGCCATTTTAACGAAGCGCAGACTGCTACTTGAAATAATCTACAAGTTAGTCCTATCGGGTTATTAATTTATTTGTGTATGTTTGACAGCCCCTAATATTGGACGGTCGGTTCGGTATTAGCCATCCATATCCAGTTACATAAAAAAAACTTCCCCATGCCTTACGCCATTACCAAGGAGGATGGATTGGGTATTTTCATGGAGCCTCAGAGTCATCTTAGCGGACCGATACACGTTTCGCAGTACCTCGATGTAGCGGTGTTCGATTCTGCACCTCAGAAGAGAGTTTTCGACGGCCTATTTTTCAACTGAGTCGAACGCCTTATCACAGTCCACGAAAGCTAGGAAGAGCGGTTTGTTGTATTCCTCGCACTTCTGCATCACTTGTCTCACAGTAAATATATACTGTTTTCTGCAGTGTTCGTTAGTGCGGATACAAAGCTCGTATATACTTTGTCGATGTCCGCATTCTCATCACGCGGCGCTAAGCTAAAGGAATCCTCGAGTTTGGCTTCGAAATTTTCGAGCATCTCGTCTGGTATCAGCTTCATCGTGTTACGACTAGTCGGTGATTGCTGCCAGTATCGAAGCAATTAAGGACAGTAACGTCTATACACGATTATTTACTGTCCGCCAGAATGTAGTCAACCTCATTTCTCATGCAGCCGTGAGGGCTGGCCCACGTCCATTTCCTCTTTTCCTTTTTCAGGAAAAAGGTATTCATGGCGTGGAGCTGGTTAACCTCGAGATACTTAACCAACATCTAGCCACGTCGATTTCTGACACCGATAACGTTCGGACTTACTGATCTGTCTCCACTCCTCTGAGTGGAGACAGAGCAGTTTGCCCAATTTAGCATTGAAATCTGCCATCATGTACTAGAAGTGAGATTTATTCCTTTCTAAGGCTATCGACATATCCTCGTAGAACTGCTCCACCTATTCGTCAGCGTGCAAGCTCGTGGAAGCGTACATCTGTACTACCTTCAGCTGATAACCTTTATTCAACCTGATGATGATTTAGGCCACTCTGTCCGACACTCCATTTCAAAAATGCTATTCACGAGGCTTCGTCTCACCATAAATCCCACTCCACCTTCCAATTTTCGAGGATTCTCTCTGAAGTGGAAAAGGTGGCCGGAATGTAGCACTTCATTCTCTTCGCCCTTCCTTCTGAGCTCGCAGAAATCCAGGATGTCTCATTTTGTATGAGCTATTGCAAACATGGACAATTTTAATTGCCGCTTCGACCATCGTTAATTCAACGTGTTATTCGATTTCTTTTAGTTCTTACTATTATTTAAAATATCTCTACATTCATTTTTATTTATGCATTATCGGAATTAGTCAAGCCGTTAATTGAGATAGAATTGAATATCTTCGCTCGCTCGAGTGTATACATTCAGGCTCTGCACAGCAATCGGATAGTGATCAGGCACCACGTTAGATTTGTGTCCGTGCGTTGGAGTGTAATGGACGCGTCGGGAGAAACATGAGCTGCCACTCCCCACTGCGATGCAATTACCTGCAGTTTGAACTGCACTCCGATGGCATTGCTACTTGAGCGAACACTCGACCGATGGACTGCCAATTGGCCGTCGCCCGAGGCGCAAAGAGTTTGCTGTATAGAGAACTAGTGGTTGCCTTCGGCTTCGCCCGCGTTAAAGTCTTATTTAAAGGATATTTAAACCCCCTGCTTATCTCTCAGATAATTTTGCGAGATGGTAACTTTCCTTGAATGGAAATGAAAAGGTTAGGCGGGTTGCGATATATGGTTGATTCGTATTGTTTAACACCCAAGCGGGTAGCGCCATCTATTGCAGTTTTGTGGTATGCACTATTGAGCGGCGGGGACTGGCCTAACGTGCCAGAGGTCTGAGTTAAATTCCGACATGCACCACTTTCTTTCTCTTTCGAGTTCGATAGGTGCATTTCGTCACTAAAGCGAACTACTCCATGGTTCGGAATCCACGTAAAACTGTAGGTCACCTTTTCCTGCTAGGTGGTAGGGTTTAAGCCCGCCCGGGTTGGTACCATCGCATTGGATGAAAAGATGGTCGAAGCGGCAATGAAAAATTGACCTTTTTTCTAACCAGTTATGCGACCTGACATGGATGGCTAATACCACACAACTACCGTTATGATATTAGCCCAATACACCACATTCTCGAAGGAATTAGGTGCCATGCCAGGACCTTCCCTTTATGAGCACGGCCACATTGAACTGGATGGAAAACACGGACAATTTTTCATTGCCGCTTCGACCATCTTTTCATCCAATGCGATGGTACCAACCCGGGCGGGCTTAAACCCTACCACCTAGTAGGGGAAGGGGACCTACAGTTTAACATGGATTCCGAACCATGGAGCAGCTCGCATTCGTGACGAAATGCACTTATCGAACTCTGAAAGAGAAAGACAGTGGTGCAAGTTGGTATTGAACCCGGGCCTCTGGTACGCTAGGCCAGTCCCCGCGCCACTAGGCTACGAGCCGCTCCTTAAGATGCTGTATTTTAGCATTCGTCCCGAATGCTGCTCCATGGATCGGAATCCATGTAAAGCTGTAGGTCCCCTTCTCCTACTAGGTGGTAGTGTCTAAGCCCGCCAGGGTTGGTACCTCGTCGTTTCGCGAGCTCTTTTCAATGATACACTTCTTTGAAAAAGTCTTACTTCTAAATTCCGTTTGAGCTGTCAATAAAAGTTCTTAAATTTTCCATCATACAATTTCCATAAATTTTACCAAGATCAAAGCGATGCATGCTGCTATATACATTTTCCCCTTTACACTATAACTTTTTGGAACTACAATTGCATTGCACCAATCATGTGTTATATGACTATACGGTTTCTACTACAATCTTACCATCAAATTTGAACAATATGCTTTTTCTGAGCGTGTAGCTTTTTATCCGATACCTATTTTACCTACATATGTCCTCGAATTTAAGGTAACTGGAAATATCGGGAAATCTAATTGGAACTTGTGACCCATGTGGCTCAAGATCATATTACGAACATTCAAAATATTCTTTAAGAGCTTTAAATACTTAATTCTAAGACTTCTTCGCTCTAATTCGATTAATTTTCGGGAAAAAAATAAGCCTTTTTATCTAGTCTCATCCATTCCAGGCAAATCATTGAGAATATAACAAGGGATAATCTATTAACGCAATAGTAGAGACACACAGAAGAGAAAAGCAAAGAGAAGTTCTTCTGTATGGACAAATTGTGCATATAATCGTATAGAAAGCCAGCTGTGCCACACGGTCCAAACATGCTCCCAAAATACGTTCGCCCAGTCAGTTCCCATCCACACAAACCCACCAATACGTCTGGAACTTTATATGTTTGCACATGGCATGTACGATTATGTTGGGCTTTTTTTTCTTTATGTAACTGGACATGCATAGCTAATGCCAAACTGCCCATCATGATATTAGGCTGCACACTTAACTGGGTGCTATGCCAGGATCTTCTCTATATTGTTCGGTTACATTGAATGGGATGGAAAACTAGTACAATTTTCATTGCCGCTTCAAACATCGTTCATTCAGTGCGATGGTACCAACCAGGACAGGATTAACCCTACCCCTATTAAGTAAGGAAGGGGACTTAGAGTTTAACGTGGAATCGGAACCACGGCCAACCTTACGGTTAAAACCGGTCAACCATCTACATAGAACCCAACCGCGCTCAAAGTTGATTCACCCAGCTTATAGAATCGGAAAGCAACGCGCCACTAAGCTACCGAGGCTGACAGAGGTTTAAGGAAATTTGAGACAGCGCGTCTCATAGTAGTCGTGACCGGGGCACCTCTTCCTTTTTAGGGTTCCGTACCAAAAGGGTAAAAACGAAACCCTATTACTAAGCCTCCGCTGTCCGTCCGTCCGTCCGTCCGTCTGTCACAGGGCTGTATCTCATGGACCGTAATAGGTGGGCAGCTGAAATGTTCACAGAGTGTATTTATTTTGCCGCTATAACAACAAATCTTGTACGATGGTACGGAACCCTTCGCGTGCGAGTCCGACTCGCACTTGGCCGGTTTTTTGATCAGAGGTATTCCAAGACCTCGCCTCCTATAAATTTTAAGAAATAAACCACTCATTAAAATGCTTTTATTTCATAAAAAAATTCATAGACTAGACCATTGTATTCACGCAGAAACAGCAACTTACTCACCGACCGTTCCATGAAACGTATTTTATCATCAACTTGAACTAATCCGGTGATCCCAAAATCTTTGAACTGATACGTCCATTGTTGGGCTTTGATCGATCGGTTGGCGCTTGACTAACGTCGGTATCTTGGCACAGACCAGACTATCTGGGGGCGCCCTTGAAATGAATTCCTCTTCACAATAATTAGCCTATCCGACCTTTATCAAAATCTCTTGAAATATTAAATGAGCGTCTACAGTACTATACTATAAGATTTTCATATAATGACGGCGATGTCTGTGATAATAACGACAATGTAACAATACAATCGTATCGCTCACAAAATATTATAAACATATTTAAAACATTATCCAATACTAGAAATCAAGAACGAAAACGTTTATTTTACTGATTTTTAAAAACTCAAAACTATTTTTTTCCAAGGATTGTGATATGTATGTATGTACCGCGAAGCAAGGACATATGAATTAAAGACAGAACCCTGTAATAAGAACTACATTATGAATATACTGCAAGGCTGGACCCGAACCAAGTCCAGTAACATTAAAAAAATCCGTGCGTCGAACTATTTACGGAGTGTATTAAGTTGTGTGGGGTTAATGCCAGAGATTGGATGCTTGTATGTGTGTATGTAAAGAATAAACATAGGCAAAAAAAATAAGGCCGACATTTTCCTAAGCCTAAATACTGCAGTTGTTTTATACTAATTAGGTCTGAAAGCGTGAGAGCAGATACTTATGTGTGTTTGAAAAATGTTACGGCTTTTCACGCGGCAGGAAGAGACATTCTCCGACGTTTCGAGCTAATGAACTAGTGAGCTAAGGAATAAACTGAATGATTAGCTCGAAACGTCGGAGAATGTCGTTTCCTGCCGCGTGAAAAGAAATTTTTTAAACATGTTTACCGCGGTAATCTAAAAAGATACGCGTATGCGGCGTAGCGAACGAGTTCACTTACGAATTAGCTACCTACTGATTTTCTCGAGTTCCAACGATACGTAAGAACACGTAAGAACTTCACAGAACGCTATTTGGTGCAACGAACATCCGATGTTGCGCGTCCCAAATTCGTAGCGAACTAAGTGAATATACTTTTTCGTACTAAGCACGTACGTCGCTTATTCCAAGGAATGTGATATGTATGTATGTATAATCGACCGTGAAGCAATATATAAATTGAAGAAAGAGCCTATTAAAAAGAACCACTTTACAAATATACTGCAAGGTTGGACCCGAACCAACAAAACATACCATTCGCGGGTATTGCGTCTATCAATTTCGCCACAGGCTGTATACCCATAATTTAGAATTCTCCTACAGTCCCTCCTCACGTAATGAATGCCTCCTACTAACACAGTATTTAAGATTGTACCTACATACATTTATTTAACGCTATACCTGCTTTTTTTTCCGGTATTTCTTTTCCGGAGACTTTGGCAGTCATGTTTTTTCTGCTTCTTTTAAATACAAAGAATGTGTTTTTGTTATTATAATAAAGTTTTTTTGTTTTTGTTGATTTTGAAGTTGTGTTTTTAAATGATTTTTATGTATTTTAACTCAGACCAAAACCGAGAGTTTGAGTTCAGTATCTTCATAATCCTTTGTCATAAGCCAATCAAACAGCAGTTTTGCAGTTATAATGAGTCCTTTTTCTTATGTCTAAATCCTTATGAGCTCTATTATAGATATGCGGCACACGAGACTGTATTTTTTAATCGCGTTAGTTTAGAAACTTGTTTTTTATAGCTTTAAGGGACCATAGGCCTAAGACTTATTAATTCCAAATTGTTACCTCTACGCGTTCCTGAAAAAAATGGTCTTGACAGATATGCAGACAGACAGGATCGGTATCCTAATATAACAGATCTATAGTCGATCACTGCAATATGAGGCCTGATTTGCATTATTAGCCGAAGATCAGTAGGCCTATTCACGGAATCCCGTGCTCAGGAATCAGTAATATTTCAGTCAAGAAAACCGCTTTTATGCGTATCTAGAAGCGGTTTCCTCGACAAAAAGATTTCTGATTCCTGAACACGGAATTCCAAGAATAGGTCTACTGAACAGCAATAAATAATTTATGAATTTTTATAAAAATTCAAATTAAAAATGCTCTAAATAAAAGAAAATTTGGTTAGGGCTAACATTTTTTAACAGTACATATTGTAGTATTCGATTTGCAATAACCATTGAAGAAAAACCGGCCAAGTGCGAGTCGGGCTCGCACACCAAGGGTTCCGTACCATCGAACAAGATTAATCACAAAAAATCACGTTTTTTGTATGGGGACCCCCTTTAATTCTTTTTCTTCTTATTTGAGACAGCCGATCTCACAGTGGGCGCGCTAGATGGCATATCTACTTCCTTTTTATCTATGGCAGTAATCGAGCTTGTATCTCCCGCAGGCGAGGCTCCGTTCCTACAGGACCACCTAGCACGGTGTTAATTAGGTAATTTGTAACCGGATTAGGGCGCCCAGATCGATGTGTCACGCCAGCTTGTTTATAGCTATCTTACGTGGATCTATCGTCGGTGCATTCGCTTCATCGCACGGGGCCCTATTCTGTAAGCCGCTTTTGCACTTCACGTTTCGGTCACAAAATAAGAACAGTGACCCAACGACTTAAAAAAACTCAAGAAAACAAATTAATAATAGTTAATAGTTTTCAAAACAAAAAAAAAACTTTGAGCTAAATACAAAAATCCAATTTTGCTGGTGTGAAAAAACCGCTGTGCCGGTTTGTAGGCAGCGTCGGAGAGCCGCGAAGTCAATGGAGGCGTCGTCGCTTCCTCCCGTTTTGCAGCGTACGCGCACCGAGGTCGCATATTCGATTGGACTTGAACTTATTTTACTGCTCGGGAGCATGGTGACATGATAATGACATCTGATCAGTATCACGGGAAGGCGTCATTCTGCTGACTCAAGAACAATGACTGCAAAGATTGGACATTCAAAGGAGTATTCCAAATTATGAATATAAAGCAGGTGGCGACATTTGAAGATGCAATACCTGCGAATGGTATATTTAAAACTTATCCTTTTTACAGGACTCTTTCTTTAATTCAATAATTAAATAAAAAAAAAAATACATTAAAAAAAATTTAAATTTATTTCATAAAAATAGTAGTTTTAATAATGTATGTAAGTTTTTAGATTACCGTGGTTACTGTTCATTTTAAATGATTAAACGGCTTTCTACTCACGGCATGGTTTGTCGAGCCAAACGTTTGGCTCGAAACGTCGTGCTCCGCACAAACCATGCTGTGAGTAGAACGCCGTTTAATCTTTTAAAATGTTTTAATAATGTGTCATGAATTAATGTGTCATTGCTTCACGGTCAATTATACATCAATATTACATTCCTTGGAAGAGCTACGTACTTGCTTAGTACGAAAAAGTATATTTACTTAATGTTTATTAAATAATAATAGATTTACCTACTTAAAAAATATTTGGTCGATAAAAAGTCACCCCAAAAATCAATTCTCGATTGAGATTAACTTGGTAACAACCAGACAAGAACAGAATACAAGCCCAGCGCTCAGCCATCCTTTGTTAAGAATATGGAGAGCGTGGGGGCTCCGCCACCCACTACATACATATAGTGCGGCGAGATAAGAAAAGGCCGAGCTACTGCGCCCGTTCCACTTACGTTTGTGGCCACCCTGTTTATTGAGTGCTTTGTTTCGCGCATGACCAGAGCACTGTGTACAAGATAAGCCTTTCTGAAAAGACAAAATACTGTAAAACGTAATATGGTACATAGTAAAAGGCATATAACTAGGATGTACATTGCCGATCGCTCACCGATTCCCCGAACTGCGGAGAATTTGCGATCTTGTGAGGAATGCAAGCGTCGGGGAATTTGCGGGGAATCGGCCAATCCGCGATAAAATTCAGTTTATTTTTTTTGATAATTCGAAAAGGTCGCGAATATTTAACCACAATGAGGACAACTTTCTTCGTCATTGACTGTATGAACTTTTTTTGCTCATTCGAAACCGCGGTCAAAGTTGCTTCCGAACCGCTCGCCGTTACGCCACTGGTTGACCGCGGTTGACGCATCGCACCATGTTCTAAGGACCCCATGTTGTACTTTGAGGGAAAAGGAGTCAATACCATAGTTTACCGACACAGAAGATTGGTCTTCATATTAATTTAAAATTAATACCTGCACGCGTTCCTGAGAAAACGGGTCTTGGCCGACAGACCGATGAAGGATTGTGTCGTCCTTTTGAAGACAGCTCGTCGTTGCTAGAGACTTGCCTTTCATGCAAGAGGTTATGAGTTCAAATTCTTGCCTCGGTAATGCACCACTTTATTTCTTGTTGGATACGGGCACTTCGTTACAAATGCGAGCTGGTCCATGGTTCGCAACCAATGTCAAACTGTAGGTACCGTTCTCCTACTAGGTGGTAGGGGTAAGCCCGCCCGGGCTACACCACCGCATTGGATGAAACTACGGATGAAGCGGCAATAAAAATTGCCTGTGTTTTCCAGTCAGTTCAGTGCAGCCATTGTCATAAAGGGACATGGCCTCGCATGGCACCTAATTCCTTCGGAAATGTCGTGTAAGTATTGGGCTAATATCATGACGGAACCCTAAAAAACAGATCACCTTTCCTGGTTCGCAGGTTTTCCCGCGTCCAGTTAGAACATATCGTATTGTTTATCTAAATAGCGGCGCAACATTCGCCAAATCCAAAACAGCATATTTCAAACACTTATCTCGCACATAAACAGGCTTATGGACCCACTAAAAATGATTTAACATCTCGCATTGCATACAGAGTCTGTCGCGGCCGGACGGGGGCCCGATTACGATAACATTATTTAGTGCGCTGATTTACGGCTGTCGTATGTCTAGCGGAGGTGAGGGACGGTTAATTCGACACGAATTCACGGGTGAATAAACAGGAGGCGGTGCGATTACGTTGAGGGCGAAAAAAACAGACGAATCGAGCACCCTTACTTCCGCAAGTTTCTGAGATCAATATTTTGCACGATTATTTAAGAAATGTTAGTTAAAGAGTTTTAGTTTCCATTGAGGTCTTATAATTTTTTTCATAATTGACTTCTGTAAAAAAATGCAGTTCTATTTTTTGGAACTATGTTCCTTAGCGCGCGTTTGGCGGATGGGAGCCACACGGAAAAACCGGCCAAGTGCGGATCGGACTTGCACTAGAAGGGTTCCGTACCTTCGTAAAAGATTTAACACAAAAAAATCAGGTTTTTTGTATGGAGCCCCCCTTTGATTCACATATTTTTTTAATGTTACCTATTTATTGTTACGGCAGCAAAATAAATACACCCTCTGTGATAGACGGACGAACAGACGGACGGACAGCGGAGGCTTAGCAATAGGGTTCCGGGTGGCACTCTTAGGGTAAAGAACGCTAACAAAGGCTCTGAGCGACACTTTTGCCGTGACACAGAGCCCCTGGCGTCGACTCATATTTACGGCCGAAACGATAACACCGTTATCTGTCTCTTTCTTCGCTTGCCTTTTTCTTCGAGAATAAGAAGACAAACATTAGTGTCAACCTTCCGGCCGTAATGCAATACAATGCGTTGGGACCGAAATGCAAACGAAAAATGTAACTGTGTGCGTGTATTCCATTAAAATAGGCGTCTAGTACTTAAGGCGTAATCTTGACGACTGGCGCTTGTGAAACGTTATTCCATCCGACTTTGGTGTGTTTTTTTGAGGTTTACATAATATATAGCGAAAGGAACTTTGTTCCTATCGGATATCCCACGACACCACTCGCAATTTTATAGAATCATGTGGGAGATGCAATTAATTACATAATGACTTCCGGGTTCGGAAACTTTGTGAAATACTACTTACGAGGAGCTAGGGTTACATAAGTTCACCTGGATCAGTTTGAATACAAAAGAGTTGAAGGACACATTGCCTGTTTTATTTTATTCAGTGTTATATGTAAACTGCGACTGGAAATTAATCCTTGGAAATTATCATAACCTACATATATTAAGTACTATAATATGATAGCGAATAACATAGATATATTGAAAACTATAACCGTTGGAAAGACATTATTTTAAACTACATAGTTGAAGATTCAATATTGTTTTACGTGAACGATGTTTTATTCAATTCAAAGCCTTGGTTTCGCTTTGAGGCATTTGCCCGTCCAACTTCACCCGTGCCGGAGCTGTTTGCTCGGACTTTACATCTTCAGGCACCTAGTAGTATATTTTACATACATAGTAGGTAATAAACTGTTCTTTAACGATGAATAGTTCAGTGAACCTATAATTCAATTTAATTATATTTTTTTTGAATTATTGTAGCGAGATGAGAGTTAAACATATTTCGGCGCCAAGTGGTTGAATATGCCAGGTATGCAGATATAAGTGGCCTATTCCATTAAATACCAGAATTAATTTAGACGCGTAGGCAGATCTTTGAAATTAAGGATGTAATAACATGTATTTAATTTCGAGCATGTTTATTCGATATCCTAATTATAAGCGTTTCTATTTTTTAATCAGAAATCTGGTTTGTTATAAACCTTCCGACTCCGTAGAATTTCATGATCTTTAAATCGATAGGTTAAGGCGGCCCAACCCGGCGGGCCCAACTTATTCGCGGGCACGGTACAAAACCGTGCTGTTGCGCTCTGGGACCTTCTCTGTTTCAAAGAATAAGACAGGCTCCGCGATGAGGAAGATGCAACATGTCCACAAAAAGACAATGTGCTTAGTGTATGATTTGGTAAGATTTACGAAAATTTTAATTTCAAAACGACTTATAGCTAAAAGTAAACCACGACCGCTGTAGTCAAAAATCTAACAAAAACCAAATAAACCATAAATCTTGATTAAATAAGCTATGTCTGATGACTAATCTTTTTACGATGTTCTTACTTTATCATTGCATAATCCACCTCCAAAGTTATTGTATAAAACGCGCGAAAAATTCGAACTTTCGGACCTTATAACTTAGAAACCAAACACAATTGTACAATGCCAATGGTCATCAGACATCTAGTTCGATCAAATAAAGCTATTTTGAGCAAAATTTTGGATCTCTGACAAGAAATATGGGCGTGATCTTCTTTCCCCTTTTGTATGGGGAGATGAGCGGGTTGGGCCACCTTAAGCCTTTAAAACCCTAAATTCGTCAAAAGTTCTCATTCATGTGCCACTTTACGTACAGCTCTTACACGAAAGCACAACAGTTTGGCTGTCACAGTGTGACGTTGGTGCTATAAGCACATTTCGTTCATGATATGTTTTGACATTCGACTTGTATGGCGAGTGGTCGCTATCTATCTATTGATTTAGATCTCTGTTCGTCAAGTCAATTCACACCAACGCAATCCCTCCGTTATGTCTGCGACCATATTTTTATGTGCCATATAAGCAGCGCTGGACTTGTCAAAAGGCCGTATATAGGCCGCGGCTTAGGAACGGCTGACTTATAGGGCGCGGCCTAGGGGCGCCAGATTTTCACTTTGCGTTCACAAATTTACCTATACTTAATAAAAGTGGGTGTAAAATGTGGACTCTGACGGTTGCCGTTTTTCAGAAGTTGAAAGATGCCCAGCGAGAAGTAGAGCGAGCCATGATGGGAATATCGCTACAGGATATGGTGCGCAACAAGGCAAACCGCCGACGTACCAGATTAGTCGATATTGGACACGGGGTGGCTAAGCTCAAGTGGCAGTGGGCTGGTCACGTCAGCCGAAGAGACGACGACCGTTGGAGTAACCGTGTCCTACACTGGCGACCGTGGACAGGAAAACGGAGTGTGGGAAGACCACCCGCCAGGTGGGGCGATGACATTAAGTGCGTCGGCGAAAAGCAGTGGTTCCGTACCGCTGAGGGCCGGGAGGACTGGAGAAAAATTGGAGAGGTATATGTCCAGCAGTGGATGCAAACACGCAGACTGACTGACTGACTGACTATCAAAAGTATAAGTTCGGTGCTGCATGTACGTTTAATTTGGGTTGGTAATTAAAAAACAATGGCGACAGCAGGTCTAATAGTAAGCGCGTAAGATAGCATATTTCTTTCCTTTTGTAATCTGAGAGTGCGATGAGGTGACCGACAAACATAGGAACAATCATTTTTTTTGTGACTGGACATGGATGGCTAATACCACACCTTCTGTCATGGTATTAGCCCAACACACCACATGGGAACTAGGTGCCATTCCAGGACCTTCCTTATATTGCACGGCTACATTGAACTGGATGGAAAACACGGACAATTTTCATTGCCTCTTCGACCATCGTTCATCAAATGCGATGGTACCAACCCGGGCGGGGTAACCCCTGCCACCTAGTAAGTAAGGAAGGGGACCTACAGTTTAACGTGGAATCCGAACCACGGCCAGCCTCTCTCAACGGTCGAATGGTCACCCATCCAAGACCAGACCGGACCCAGCGTTGCTTTACTTCGCAGAGCGATCGGCGAAGTGTCGCGCCACTGGGCCAATGAGGATGACAAGACTGACAATCATACCACATCAGATCTTTGCCCGTATGTGTGCAAAATAGAAGCCGTCAAAGTTCTGCTAGCATGGATGGATATTTTTAAGGTTGCTTAAAGGTGTTATGTAAACATCAAGTGTTATTGCTCAACTCAAAAAACCTGTAGGACCTATTTAATCTCTGAATAAAAAGCTACACAATTATGTTTTAAGTTTTATTCGTTCTTACCTCCTGCTACTATTAGGTATGTTAATAAAAAAAACAAAACAAAGTTTACAGATAATGAAATATTTTTGAGTTATGATGAAAATAATAATTTTTTCAGAACCATTAATGTTTTTAACTGCTTTTAAAGTTTTGTCTTTATTAGAAGGACTCAATAATATTTCAAAACCAGATCGTCAAATGGGTAGCAATCCATCCGAATTTGGGTCAGAAACTAGAAATGTAAGTCAACCTCAATCACTTCCAAAAGCATCCATTAACCATGCTATGGACAATTTACTTATATTCCACATAGATGTTTTCCTGGTTTACAGGTCGATGGCCCTGCACAAGAATTATTATTCATAAAACACATCAGAAAGGCATATCTTAAGAGACAGAGAGAAGACAAGAGAAGAGAAAGGAAGAGGAAGAGACTGGGCCATTACTTGCACGCGGCGCTCAGTTGAAATATGGCACAAGTTCGCGGAAGCCAGAGCGCCCACCACAGCACTATGAAATGTCGAGCACACTATTCAAGGTCAATAATATTACTAGTGCTCTCTGAGCTGTGGACCTGGCGAGTCTATCTTTGCATAGCTTATGCACGAAAACATAATCATATTATTTTTCTCACTTGCTACTTTTTTTATTTTCATGCAACCTGACATGGATGGCTAATACCACACAACTACCGTTATGATATTAGCCCAATACACCACATTCCCGAAGGAATTATGTGCCATGCCAGGACCTTCCCTTTATGAGCACGGCTACATTTAACTGGATGGAAAACACGGACAATTTTTCATAGCCGCTTCGACCATCTTTTCATCCAATGCGATGGTACCAACCCGGGCGGGCTTAAGCCCTACCACCTAGTAGGGGAAGGGGACCTACAGTTTTACATGGATTCCGAACCATGGAGCAGCTCGCATTCGTGACGAAATGCACTTATCGAACTCTGAAAGAGAAAGACAGTGGTGCAAGTTGGTATTGAACCCGGGCCTCTGGTACGCTAGGCCAGTCCCCGCGCCACTAGGCTACGAGCCGCTCACTTACATACCTAACACTTTAGATCTTGTCACAAAACAAACAATTGCAGACCTATGAAAAGAATTGTAAGTATTTTTACTTGAAATTTAGAACGTTTATGAGTTTGATCTTAACCAGATTATGGGAACCCCACCATGGTAAAAAAACTCGCCGGATGAATAGGCAACTGAGTTAATAAAAACTGACGTATAGTTGCATTTAATACCACGCTAAAGTGTCAAACGATGTCATTCGGCCAAGTGAACTGAATTTGCTAGTTGGCATGTTACGAAATGCAACTCAACATCAAATTTAATTTCTCACTTGCATGTTTCGCTGGTGAGTTAATTTACTATGGTCATTCACAGTTGTCGCGGGTGGCGTTTTAATAAGGGGTAAAGTAGGTAGGGTAGGTAATGGGGTATATAGTATATGGTATCTGCAGGGTCGTAGGGTTACATGTGGTGGTGGTATGCATTGACAAAATGAAGGTCGGAAATTAAATAAGTGATATGCTGATATAGTGATATGAAGTTTATTATAACATAGTGTGTACAATGTACAAAATAAGGGATAAAGAATCACATGGTCTTAGAATTTATAAAAGTATTTATCAACACTTAATTACTGCCAGCTTTCTGGAGGTTCTGGGCACACATCTACCTACTCGAGCCGTTCCCTACTACGTGTAATCTGGGTACTTAGCTTCTAGGATGTGATGGGTGTCCTCCAGTCTGCTGGCTGAGAGATGTGCTGCTGACTGTGTTTCTTCTCACATGTGTGTCGATGGTGAAGGTGACTCACCGTAGGTGAGGGTGAAAATGACTAGCAGTCACATTGTATGTTTTTGTATATAAGGATCTCTTCAATCAATAAAAAGGGGATATGGGAATGAAGAAGAGATGAGAAAGAAAAGTGAAAGAAAAGGAGAAAGAGAAAAGAAGAGAATGAGAAGAAAGTGAGGCGAGGCGCTCGTCGCTGCCGTGATGGTGCTCCGGCGCGGTACCTGAAGCTGGAAAGGGAAAATCCATACTTAGTCGGCGAGCAGACGAGGGAATGTTTTCCATGGTTGATGGACGATCTTGGAACGAGATATTTTATAAGATTTGGTTTACTTACTTGTCTAGCGCCTCTCGATGATGATCCTTCGTATGCTTGCAAGCATTGTTCTCCTGCTGGGTGAACGAATGTGTTAGGACATGGCCGGCATGTTGTGTCAAACAAATGTGTATATTTTGTGGAAATACGTACGGGAGATCTAGGCAAGTAGTTATAAAAGGTTAATGATGGGTGCTGAAGGCAGATATTACGACAGATTGCCGCGTGGTCGATCGATTAAGTTCGATCGACAAAAATGACAATGTCATGAATTTACAATATGGAGTGATAAATGCAATATGTAGTGCTTACCTAGGATAATATTTGTCTTAAGTATTTATATCAGCGCACTTCTGCGCGAGGTGAGCACTGCCATGGAGGTTACGTATACTTCACACCATTGTTCCTCAAAGGTAGGAAATGCAGTGACGAGCAAGATTTGCATTGGCTCTAATCCTGTAACGCGCGCCTAGCTGTGTGTTGGTATAGTGTCGTCTCGCTCTGAAATGTATGGGAAGTGGCGAGACGCTATGAATTTACAGAGACGTGCAAATAAATGGAGTTATCTGTGGTTATATGGTCCGATTTACATCATAGTAACACAAAACTACTATGAGATTTCATTCTGGTTTGATTTTTGTGAATGAAACAATCACACAACGTGACACAGTTTAGGTAAATTAAATATAATATATGTTAATAATGATATGAGCATATGATAATAAATAAAATGAAATGAAAAAAGAAACCTGTGAGGTTGAGTTAAATAATCGTAACTGAAAATAAAAGTAACTAACACGTAACAACGTAACAACGTTTGGATGAGTTGTCACCTTTGACTCTATGTGGGAACCATATATTGCTCCCACATACAAATAGTAGCTATAGCAAACATCTATCAATATATGTAGGTCCATATATGAACATTTTACTTGGTCAAAAATAGGGAATTACCTCTCGAACAACGAAAGGCCTGTTTTGCTAGCGAGCGTGCTGTTGGTCTGAATGATGTCATGGCTGAAAGGCTACACTGCATTGATGAGAGAAAAGGAGTTTGTGGCGAATTATGTACATATTTTAAGATATTATTGATTATGAAATTAATTTTATATCATATTTTATGAATTATTTGGTATAATTGTCTGTTTTGACTGAGGTGTTTTTAATATTTCATGAATGATATTATTTTGGTTGATTTTGCATGAATGGTATTGAAATTAGTAATGAAACTATTTAAACACTATAAAGGATTACATTTGAGAATAATTGTGAGCACATTGATGCGTGTATTTAGGATTGGAAAGTTATAAAATATATATTTCCTATTTGGATCGCTGTATCGATGGTCTTGGCTAATCAGTGTAACCATTTCTTTTATAAACAAATGGACGCGGTAGGGACATGGGTCCTGAGTCGGGAGTGGGGAAAGGAATAAAAACTCACGCGCATTCGAATTCAGGAGAGTTCAAGGAGAGTCGAGGGCAGTTCAGGACGATCGAGGATAGTCGCGCGGTATTTTCGGTCGGCAGTCCAGGACAAGTCGCGCAGTAGATTTTCAGTCTGCTTTTTTAAGTTCTCGGGAAGAAATTCGTACCTGTAAGGAGCGACACGACGGTTCGTTTTCGACTTACAGAAATTTCGCGGGGTGTTAACTCGAGGTCACCAAATTCGAATAATTATTAGTGTTTATTTGCTTTGGACGCTTAGAGCTGCTTCGAAGGCGCTTGCTCCAAATTTAAATATAGAGACAGTGAGATTTTTATTAAATTTGTGATTTTAATTGCAAGAACATTAAATGTAAATTTTGGATTAAGGTTAAAGTGATTTGTGTATAAATCTATTATTTCGGGCGCGTAAAATCTAATAGACTATAGACTTTTATTGAACGAGTGAACGGGGAAGCAGAGTTCCAGACCCCAGACCAGACAGCAGATTGAACGCGAATCGATAAGTTTTTTTGCACAGTAATTACTGAATAATGTATTGCAATAATTCATTGTGTATCTGTGTAAAATGTTGTATGTCTTTATTTTCAGAGCCTTTATTTTGTTTCAGATAATGTGTTGTTTTCTGCAGGTTTACAAATTTATTTCGGTTTATTAATTCTGCCGTTTTGTTAATTTGCGTTTAGATTGCGTCGCGCGTAACGTGCGTAAAATAAGTCGATGCGGAGTACGATTAGAGTTTAGAAAAATGTTATTTAAAGAAATAAATGTCAATGGAAATTGTTGGCTTTAGATAGGAGATAGATTGGAGTGGTTGAATATTTTATTTAAATATGTGGATGTATAGTTTTACTGAATTGACAGATAGAGTGTGTTTGAGTGGATTCAATGGGATAGTTTTATTTGATATTTTGTGTGCACTAGTATTTTCAAATAGAATGTTGAGAGAAGTACGAACGATGGGTATGTTTGATTAGGTTTTTCTTTGCTTTGCAATAGTTGAAATATCGTAAATGTAAATGTCGATTCACTTTGCATTTTTATTACCGTAGATATGAAACTTGAAGAAGGTTCTATTATTTTGGGTTAAATCATTAAATTATTAGACTTTGTTTTAAATCGTAAATTCTTTAATTTGATTTAACCTATATTGCAGATTTCTCTATGCTATATATATATTTTATTACAAAATATTCAAGGACAACATCAAATAATTACCTTGATATTTTGATGGTTTCAACGAGTTGCCTAAGTTGAAACTATATAATCTGCTGATGGAAAATATACAATGAACTACATACAAATGCACTAAATAAATTGTGGTTCAAGAAATTAAATACATTTTTATTTAATTTCCTTTAAGCTTCAAATCAGTAAATTTCAAATCACGTAGATTTTGAAGGGGAAAGGCCTTGATGTGTTTCAACCAATATTTTCTGAACATCATATGTTCAATACATTCTCTACTCGTTTCGAGTTGTCTTCAATCATGATATGTGTAAGATAATTTACAGAAGTTTTCCAAACGTTTGATTTATTAACGATTATATACTTCTTGTATTTATGTTGGTGGATTTATCAACTTTAAATTGATTCTTGATATTGATTATGAGGTCGGCTACAATTCAATTTAACTGGATTGTAGAATACCTGTCTTGATTAAAATAAAATGACATGGATTCTGTGGAGATCTCGATAAAATAATAAAACAAACAGAGTTCACCACGTTGTTAGTTGACCGTGTTGTTCGATGGCCAATTATGGAGATATGAGTGCCTTTTGTGTTCATGGTTTAACTAGATGTGGAAAGTCGTTTATGTAGAAGATCCTTAGCTGAAAAGCGGGTGACTACCACCGTTGTGAACAGATTTCAGTTTGGGACCTGCAAATCTGCATCGTTGGAGGTTTGGTTAATCCTCAAAGCCAGTCGCTTACCCGAAGCGCACCGAGATCAGTACTGCTAGTAAATTGACCATGAAGACATAGGGAAATCGTGGCTTCATATTGTTCCCAGAGAACAGCTGAAAACCCCATACAATTTCAATGCAAATTTGAGGTTCGGTCATTGTGTATTTCAGACTATAAAGTTTGAATTGCTTTAAGACATTACATAAACAGCTTCCTGAACCATTCCATATTAGGGCACTGTGTCATATAATGACCGTGTTCACTGAATCAGCCAAATGTCCGAGGAAATATGCCAAAACCACACCTATTTAATTGATGGCGAGTACAGGCATTTGGAGGGCTTAGCACGCTGTTGCGTGACGCTGTGACCTGTGTGAGATGGCAGTAAAAATCCAACCCTCCATAGTTGGTATGCCTTATGTACGACAAAACTTCTACAAATGACTATGTCATTCATGCAATAAATCCAACCCCTCATAGTTGGTATGCCTAATCGTCATTGGAATAACAATTCTCCGTAAAATATCCGATAACCCAATCGGTTGGATTTCATTATAAACATCTAAATTGACCATGTCATTTAGCAGTAACATCCAACCCGCCACAGTTGGTATGCAAATAGATTCAATCATGTTATATGATCATATCATAAGCCTGACCTCCCCGTCAGCAGATGTAAAGTAGAGATCAATGACTTAGGAGATCTCTTTATTGTTTGTTAATTTTTGAGTTTGGAAAATTCTTCAAAATTTGCATCAACGAAGAGGAGAAAGCAAGGTAAATATTTTTTTTGCTTGGCCGGCTTTCACTCAGTTGAGCGGTGGAGAAAATCTTCAATTTTCAAGGGGCTCTACTGTTAGGGCTTAGCCCAAAATCGTCTTAATTTTCATCATTTTTTAATTTCCGCAAGTTTCATGTTTTCTTAGTTATAGAGTATGAGAAGAATGTATACAATATATTATGGTTGAGTAACATTTTAGTTAAATCCTAAGGTGTACTTTATTTGAGGTTTAGTATAAATGATTGGATTAAAATTAAATTAATTATTCTAGACGACACGTGCCATTATTTAGTTGAGTTGAGTTTAATGTAGAGATGTATGTAAGGAAAAATAGGTATATAAGTTTAGTTAGGTAGAGTAGATAGAGATAGGTTAGGCTAGGTTGGTTGGGGCTGTTGGGTGATTACATCTACTAAGTATTATTTTTCTGCTTCTGACTTTTTTAGTTGCGACTATATATCTCAAAGGTAAGGCTTCCCTTGCACTAGATGAACTTGCCAGCGGCTCGTAGCCTAGTGGCGCGGGGACTGGCCTAGCGTACCAGAGGCCTGGGTTCAATACCGACATGCACCACTGTCTTTCTCTTTCAGAGTTCGATAAGTGCATTTCGTCACGAATGCGAGCTGCTCCATGGTTCGGAATCCATGTAAAACTGTAGGTCCCCTTTCCCTACTAGGTGGTAGGGTTTAAGCCTGCCCGGGTTGGTACCATCGCATTGGATGAAAAGATGGTCGAAGCGGCAATGAAAAATTGTCCGTGTTTTCCATCCAGTTCAATGTAGCCGTGCAATATAAGGAAGGTCCTGGCATGGCACCTAGTTCCCATGTGGTGCGTTGGGCTAATACCATGACAGCACTTGTGGTATTAGCCATCCATGTCCAGTCACATAAAAAAAAAACTATAGCGATCTAGCGTACGGATCCCCTGGCAATTGCGGGACGAAACAGGCAATCTCATCTCAACGATATCAAGGATTCTCAATTATTGTTTGAATTAAGGCGGAGGGTACTAACAAGCACCTGCGCCCACCCCCTCACGTGTTGCTTTACTTATGTCAAAAATGAGAATTTAGTGCGAGCGCCGACTTTCGCTATATTAAACCATTATTAAGCGTTGCGCAAAGCGGGAAGATTCTGCGATAGAGCGTACGGCGATACGTGGGCGCTAAAACTTTCTGTCATTCCGAATTTCATATCGAAGTCGGAGCCAGTTTTCTTGCAAAGCACAGAACGAGAGCCGCTTTCGAAGACCGGTGGTTATGACAAACGCAAAATATGTTTTGTTAGGGTTTCTTCCACAAAGTACTGATCAGCTTAATCCGTACGATCAGGGACATTTCTTACCATCTTGCAATCGATACCAGTACAAGATTTAATGAAGTAACAGTAGTAGAGAATTGGGGCATCCAGCTCAAATGAGCTGGAAGCCTCAATTCTCTTTGTATGATCTAGTATCCCTAATCGTTTAACTTTATTCTATACATTTTTGACATCGTTAGAGAGCTGGAAGCCCCAATTCTATCCGTGTGGTATAGTATCCCTAATCGTTTAACTGTATTCAATACATTTGGACACTGTTAGAGAGCTGGAATCCCCAATTCTATTTATGTGATATAGCATCGCTAATCGTTTAACTGTATTCTATCAAAATTTGTCAAACCAGCTTTCAGGTGCAAATAACTAACATTCTGGCTCATACCATGCTTCACCATTATTATAGGTAATTTGTATTGTGTTAAAACACAATGAAACCAATGTATATTTAAGAAAATATTTAATCAGATTTAGCATTAAAACAGACTAGGTTTTCTTTACACCATTTTCTTAAACAAATAACATTTTTCAAAGCACAGTTCCTCTTATGAGTAATACAAGTAAAATCTTCTTCATTTGAGCAATACATGTTATATAATTTATTCAAGTTTGGACAATTATACATTTCCAAATTAATTATTTCTTGACCATTATTGAAACTGAAAATGTTTTTAACCCATTCTGCTTTCTCTGCTCCTTTCACGAAAATTTTATGTGGTGGCAAAATAGCCCTTAATTTACTATAAAATACTTGATGATTGATGTATCCATCGCTCCAGTAAATTCCACGATTTTTTTCTAACCAATTCACTTGTTTTCTTTCTTCAGGAGTAAGTTTATAATACGAAAACGGTGGTTCCAAAAGAAACACTTCTGTCGTATTTGCTGTTGCCATGGAAAATTCCTTTAAAATGAACTGATTATCATTCGTTTTAAATCCTTGCACATCAACGATGATTGGACTATTCATGATATTTTTTTAACAGTATTGCTTAGAGGTTTGTATTCTATCAAAGATTCGTTTAATATAAGGCAGTAGGCTGTCGTGTTTTCAGGTATTTCAGAGAAGCATTCAATCTCTAATCTCACATCAACTGGACCCGTCTTTATAGATTCGTTTTGCCTTGAGCAATCAATAACTATCAATGGGGATTTGGTCTTGAAATCTTCTAGAGCGAGCAACGGACCAGCACAACGTCCATAATAAGAGTGTTGAAAACGAGAATAAACTTCATATAATATAGAATATTTATCTTCATGAAATTTGATATCTAGTGAATTGTAAGGATAGTAGTTAGAATTTAGGTATACTCTAACGTCTCGTAAATTGCAATGATCAAATATGGACATGTCTAGTTTTTTTGCACTTTTACGATTTGTTTGTAATCCTAACACAACATATCGAGGTTTTTCAGTCTGAGAAGATGTTTTTATAGCCCATGTATGCTTAGTAGTTTTTGGAAGAAGTGGATATTCATAAAGGTCCCAGTTTCTGAAAGGCATTATTATAGAACGATCTTTATCTAAATATCTTAATAAATTCAAGCGTTCTCTGTCTGACACTTTTATGTGCGGGACACGCCATATAATCTTTGAAATTGTAATATCATTTACGAATTCTCCATCTTTTAATTTTAATGCGTTTAAATTAGTACTACTTCTTAACAATATTAATTCATGCTTACAATTAATAATTATTTTATTATAATCCTCGGCAAATCCTAGTACTTTATTCAGAGGAATATTCACTTGAAAATTTCCATTGGTATTTGGAAAACCTTCCAAATTCCACCCCCAAACTTTAGCCGATTTTGATTCTGAATCATTCATAGATATATAGGACTTCATAGTCGTGGTGATTCCAGCATTTTTTATTTTATCAATTTCAACCCCATTAAGCTCATATCGAATATCTTGAAAAAGGAAAAGTATTCCGTTGTTTGTAAAAGTAATATTTGTTACTTTCTCGGCTTTACCATCCACACCAGTTTTAGATACATGAGCGGTTCCTTCGATGAATAAAGAGCTATCGGAAGGTAAAACATACAAGTCTTGCTGATTTATCGGAATTCGTATTTCATCGTTATTATTAAAACTATTAACATAGGGCTTGTACGAGTGTACTTCATAACTTTCAATTGAGCTATCCTGGTATGGTAGATCAGATATGTTTAGAACATTCATTTTATAAGTTTGATAAATTGGAGAAATTTAATATTTTCTTTCGAAAGTTGTGTTATGTGTCTAGGACGCTGCACGCGTCGAGCCTTTCTGATCTTTTCCGGGGCAAGCTTTTGGTATTTATTAAAATCGATCATGATGATTTTCTCAAATGAAGTAGTAAATATATTTCTTCTCCTCGAAAGTTAATTAAATTATCTTGCAAATCTAGTAATCTTATGTTAATAGAGGACACAATTTTTCTATTTACTGGTAAATACACAAGATTTTCAGGTTTCTCTATAATTCTATAGCCAGGAGGTACGTTAGGTGAAAATTCGTGTAAAACATGCGTTGGTCTACCGTTGGTAAAAGACCCGTTTATTATGTCACATTCAACTCTCACGGAGGTCAGTGGTATAATGTTTACGGGTAAATTTGACACGTGCATTATATTAGCCTGATAAATCTTGTTTTCAAATCCTAAAATACTAGCGATTGAGTTTGGTTTTTCAAAATGAATGTCTTCAGTGCATGACATAGAACATTTTAAGGTATTATTATTTGCAGACAGAGAAAAATTACTAGCAGTAATATTGTGTTTTAAATACTCGCTAATATCCTCCAGTTCATATGATCCTTCAGGAATATCAATTACTTGTTTTGCTCCATAAGAAAAGCTATTATTTTTTGAATTAATGTTCGGAACAGAATTAAATGTTGAAAAATTTAAAAGACTACATTCATAGTTGTTTGATAATTGTAGAGGGGGAAAATAATTGCTTGTTAATTTAGAAGTGTTACCAGAGATCGATAGAATGAAAGACATTTTGCAAATGAACTAATATTTCAATCTCTTACCTTTATAAACATTTTTCTCTCCAAAATTTTTTCAAAAATCTTATACAGTGATGCCCACAATTGAAATCGTAAAACGACTGATATCGTTTGTAGTTATACAATATGTTATCACAGTTAAGGTAATTAATTAATTCTTTTGGAGGTTTTAGATCTCCAAAACTATCAAAATATTCACAGTGATCGTTTAATTTAGCGTAAGCTACCCAGTGAGTCCCTGAATTTGTATTGCTATCTAAATTCAAAATACCACATTCAATTATGTGAGCTTTAGAAGGAAGAGTATCCCTCATATACACACCCCTAAAGAATGGAATATTTGCGGAGTGTTTGGCTATATCTATATTCGTAAGGGCTCGCTGAGGTAGTCGCTTTTCTAGTTTTTTTTTAAATTCAAATAACTACCACGACTAACATCTTTGTATGGCTTAAGATGAAGGCCTTTTCCTAATGCTATTGCTTCCATGGTCCTATTATGACGTTCTGATTCTTGTAAACTTTTTTGTCCTGCTTTATAATCATTAACAGCTTTAGCTATACCAGCTGCACCACCTGCTAGACCGCCCAAAGCCGATAGCCCGGCAAAAATCGGTATTAATGGTAGTATTCCACCTGTTTTAGGTAGCGGTATTCTTCTTGGAAGCTTAGTATTAGGTGAAAAAAGTTTTTTGGCAGCAACGTAAGCAAACTTTATGGCACTGTTATCATTTTTTGGTTTATGCTTTTTCAAAGCAGAACGAATTTTAGAAATAAACTTTTTAAAATCAATAGATTTTGTTTTTACGCCTGCTCCTGCTTTAATTTTTGATTTCATAACCCTATTAACAAGCCATGACGCAATTTTCTCCCCTGGTCCTGCATCTTTAGATCTAATTCTTTGCCTAGCCATATTCATAAGTTTCGAATCTGCTATATGCCTATTCTTAAGATCACTATTATTTGAGTATGCTATATCGTGTTCTTTGCAATAATTATCCAATAAATTAATGCCTTTGTCACCGCGTAACAATCTTTTTTCTAACTTAGTTCCAGGACCGCAATAATTATACCCAGGAATATGAAGTTCGAATGGTAATTTATTTATTACTTTATTCAAAAGACCCTTTCCTTTCATTGTTTTGGTTGAAATGATTGAGATTCTTCTAAAACTATATTTATATAATAATATCTACTGTAAATGTTATTTTTTTATGATATTTTTGCCGCTGATCCAACTATTTTCGGTATCTGGAAAACCTAGCCATTTAACAAAAACTCTCCCAGGTTTTCTCTTTAATACCCTTTCGACAAGATAAACATGTGGATGTTTTGTTTTTTGTAACTCATACTCATAGAAGCATCCTAAAATACTCTGTTTCCTAAAGTCTTCCAAAATATATGTGGGAGGGTTAGATGTTTTCAAACTTATTATTTTAAATATTTCCGTTGACCAATTAGGAGTATATCCTTTTGAGAATGTTCCTTTATATTTACTAACACGGACATAATCTCCGATATTGTATTTAGGACATTTCCAAGTCTTTTTCGATTGTAATTCACTAAGTCGATTTTTTATTAAATGTTCATTAGATTTATTGACACATGCAGGAGTATAACCAGTGGTCCTATGCTTTGTATTATTATATGATTTCATAATATTTTCCAATATTGCTCCAACCCATTTATAGCAACCTTTCATGCTAAAATGTTTATATAATTTATTTTTTAGAGTTCGGATAAGGCGTTCAGCGATGGAAGCTTTTTTTATAGAATATGTTGAATAGTGGTTTATTTCGTTTTGTTTCATTACTTTTTCAAACACACTATTATAAAACTCTTTCCCCAAATCGGTTTGTAAGTTCCTTGGTTTCCTACCATTCCTCAAAACCGTTTCAATCGCGGTTGCGACTTCTAATTTACTTTTATTTCTTAATGGTACTGCCCATGCAAATTTCGAAAAAGCATCTATTACAACCAGGATTAATTTATACTCATTATTTTCATCGGCATAAGGCCTCATTTCCATCAAGTCAGCTTGCCATAAATCATCTATACCTTTTATTATAACTGGACGTCGAGGAAAGTTTTTTCGGGCTGGTCTATGAATTTCTTCAACAATTCGTTTCTTACTCATGTTTGAGAATATCTTTTTTTAATTTCATTATATCCTCCTTACTACAAAATCTTGCTTCTAACTGTGCTATTGATAACTGAATTTCTTCTTTTATAACTTCGTGAGTAAGGTGTAATTGTTTTCTAATTTGTTCATCAACGTAAGATTTCGTAACCGCATCATCTGCTTTTACAGGGGGCGATAAGCCCTGTAGTCTTGCGGAATGTACATGAATGTGCCCATCTTCGGATTTTGAAATACCATTTTGCATTTGGTTTATGATTTCATAAAATCTCATTCTTTTATGAACATGCTGACCGAATTTATCTAAATTCATTTTAAAGGATTATGTTTTCTACCCTACTCGCAACAACATACTGACTAAATCCTCAAATAACTATCAATTTATTAACTTTAGTTTTGTTAATTTACAATACCACTCTCCTGCAATTCTTCAATGATAGAAATTATTTCATTATCTACCCCGGTATTGCCAGCGTCTCGGGAAGCTATTAATAAACGGAGACGGTCAACTAATTCATTTGGGTCATCCCAATAAACAAAATCAGTATTTTTTTTAAGTTTTTTCATAAAAGGTAATCCTTCCCCTTCAAAACTTATAGAACGTTTGAATAGTGGTCTTATTATATTACAATATTTAAAACCTTTATTGCTCTTAATCGGCTTTTTCGCATTGAAGTCTCTTCTATGTGCATTCGTTTCCAGTAATATTTGTTTATATTTTGATTTGTCTTCAGGTTTAACTTTGTTCAGATCGGGTTTATTTTTAAACAGTAGTTCTAATAAGCCCGGCGACATTTCTACTGTCAAACTACCAACATTTAAATTTTTGTCATCAAATTCTACACGATGCCTTCCAATCATTGTTTTACCACTCTCGTTTCTTACACCGAATGGAATATTTTGCTTTGAAAATGACGTTCGATTGTTCAAAACAGTTTCATCTAACGATACTGCCGAAGTGTCATGGTAACTTGAATGAGGGGATTCAAAAATTGTTTCATCAATTTGTTTTTCTGAATCATAATACAAATCAGAATCTTCACTACCACTTAGGGAAGACTTAGAATCATCATTGTTTTCGCTTTTAATATTACTAGTATTATTTTTTACTTGAACCGTGGATGTTTTTACCAACTGCTGCAATGGTTCGGTCACTGGTTTAAATATTTCATGCAAAATATTATCGTTATATTTTTTTTTATCTCTCATGTGATCTATTTTCTTCTTCACGGAACGAACTGATTTTATAATTTCTTTTTTTAAAACATCGTTCTCCATTTCGCTTGAACACAACCTTCATAAGCAAAATTTATCAAACAAATGAAGTCTGGTACATAAAATGTATTTTATGTATCAGGAATAACAAATGTATCAAACTTTTTTCGATACATACCATTGTTACGAGAGCATTCTTTATTGATTACTAAGAAGTTAAATGGTTCCAACCAAATTTTAGCACACATTTCTTTAAACACACCCCAAGACATATCAGAGCTAACATGCTCGTTATATGCATGCTTTAAATTTATATCATCTTGTTTAAAAAGTATTATTAAATTTGCATTATCACGAATTAACTGTTTAGGTATTTTTGAATACGTTTGATTCAAATAAAAACAATCAATTTGTCTATGCCTGCCCATTGCAAAATAATTTCTAATGTTATCTTGTTTTTCACATGCCACATCATCAAATATTATTATCGAGTTAGGAAAAGATTGAATGGGATCTAATACTGCTTCATTGGTTTCAAACTTGTAGAAACTTATCTCTGGTACGTTATTTAATACTCTCTCTAAGAATATATACTTGGGCTGAAAACTTGTTTTAGAGTATAGATAAACGTTTGAATATTTTAATCCATTTTCATGAATAAGTAATCCTACAATTAGGTTAGTTTTCCCACAGTTTGATGGTCCACATACGATACATCTGATTGTATTAGGCAGCAAACTCCCATGTCTATTAATATTGCTTTCTGCCTCACAGCGAATATTTTCTAAACTAAGTGTGTGAGACTGCTTAACAAACTTCATTGCTGGATGGATGAATCGGGGGATGTATGTTGCTCTTTAAAAAAAACCACCGAATGGATGTTGATGAATCTTCATAGTAATATAGGCTATTATTTATAACGATGACTATAGAAAAATATTAGCCAAAGATATACGACATTGACCTGAGCGGAGCCGGGTACATCAGCTAGTAATAAATAATTTTATGCTCCCAACCTGTTTATATACCTATGCAGGGACCTATAGAAAGAAACAAAATATTTTTTACTGAAATCAGTTCGTTAATGTGTGTGATACAGGTGTTCAAGTAGGTGCTCGCTCGCGATGACTCGTTAGAGCCTTGACAAGTTTCGACATGATTGTTGGAGTCAGCAAATAATGCTAATATGTACATGCACCTGCATGCGATTTTTTCTCATTTTAGTTTTGGCTTTCCAGTCCGTCAGGCGTCCTCATCATGTCTGTAAGTGTAAATATTTTTTTGAACAATGAATTAAAATTAATTGCAACCTCTAATATTTAAAAAAATTCTAAACATGAATTTCTGTTTCAGATGTTTGACCAGGGCAGCTCCAAAAGCGTGACACTTCAAACATCAAACGATATTTTTAAAGACCTGAAGCGAAACCAAGGAAATCAAAATGGAAGAAAGCGGAAAACGACGACACCAGCGATAAAGAAGCCTCAATTTTCCAACTTCGTTATGGGGCCCAGTCAATCTCAAGGAAGGCACCTAATAAAAATTCAAGTTTATGACTTGATATATGAAGGATTGGGTGACTATTCGGAGCGGCAGGCGGCTCAAGCTCAATATGTTGCTCAAGGACACTACGACGAAATTATGAGTTTATGTGAAAATATTATAAATAAAATTTCAAAAGAGTGTATCTCTGCAGATTGTATTTAAAATAGAAATAAGACTTTAATTGTTATGCTTGATTTAAAAAAAAGGTAATAAATAAAACACATTCATAGTTACACTATTGTTGATTTTTATTTCAAACTTATCCTTTTATTCGTATACATGTTAACATAATTCAAAATATAGTAACAAAAAATTTAATCAGCATGATTAAAAACGTAACAGTCACTTAATTAAGGCCCTGACAACACCTGAATGCCTTCAGTTCTGTAATGGCGTAAGTAAAACCACATTTTATTATTTTTAAAATGACTACAACTTATTTTGAAATTTCAAAAATATGAAAGAAGTATTGATGGTCTAGCTATCTTTTAAACTTATAATTGTAAATATCTAACGCTCCAATTCTTTGTTCAAACTTTTTTAGTAAATTTTTATGCATACTTGCCTACCTTGTAAAATCAAAGCATCAGATCATTAAAGTTTTGTCTTTGAATTATGGTTAATCCATCAATATACATATTTACTTTTTTTGATTTTCAAAATTTGTTGTAGTTATTTTTAAAATTAATAAAATGTTGTTTCACTAACGCCCTTACAGAACTGAATGCAATTAGGTGTTGTCAGCCCCTTAAGGTTTACACACCTTGAGGTACTAAAGTTTCACAACATCAAAACATGGTTCTTATATGACCCCAAGGTAGAGTGTTATACCTTTGCCTCAAAAGTTGACGTTTATCGTCACACCTATTTAATACAGATTTGTTAATTTCTTGTGTGTACAGTTGATGATTAAATGACCTGATGGTATACATCTTACGTTGCAATGACCCTTCACTGTGGAGAGCTTGCTTATATTCTTCTACAGAAATTTTTTTTGTAACTGCAGTGCTTATTCCTTTAGCCTTTTTTATTGATGCGCCTGTAGTATTTATACAATATAATTTGGCGCGTAGTCCTATAAATTGAGTTATAATTTCCCCCCCTAATTCATCTTTAAATAATCCAGGAACTTTCATATTTTTCTGTGCAATACCATATACATTGTCCGTAGGAAAATTGCTTGTGTCAAAATAACGTAATTTCTTTTTTAAATCCATATAAAAGTCGTCAGTATACACATGGTACAGTAGGCTATCTGTATCCGTATAGCACAATTTAATTTTGTCGCTGTACATCTTTTTCATAACACAGTAATGAAATTTATATAAATGTGATTTTGACAACTCCAGAACTGCAAATCCTATGTATATGGGTCTATCTAATAAAACTTCTGTTGGGTGTATTTGAATGGCGGCTAGATTTTCAGAAAAAATTGAAATGTTTTTAAAGTTTGGCAGAGAAATCATTTTTTCTGCGCCGATCATTTTGTTTGTAATATTTGATTCATCGTCCCAAACGTTAACCAACTTTACAGATGCCTGATTACGTTTATTTTCGATAGTTTTTCCGAAAATGGCATTATTAAATAATTTAAAATTATCCTTTTCAAAATCAGACTTTGCCGATTGTCGCAGTGAAGTATTTAATTCAATATACTTTCTAAGAAAATATTCCTGCCTAAACTCTAAAACTCTATACATTTTCTTTAGAAGTAGTCCATTGCTAACGCATGCTTTTAAATGAACGTAATGAATAATATATTTAGTTTTATCATATAAGTTAGCGATCAACTTTGGATGCTTACTGCCTATAGGCGCAAATTTTTCAGGAGCGAATGGTAAGTCTGCGTGAGAATCGTGCAGTTCACTAGGATAACTCATATCAACTTCAAGTATATACCCGATGTCAGAGTCATCAGGCACTGAAAGAATATCCAAAGATTTAATTTCATTATCTTCAAGAAATCTAAAGCGAGATATTGGCAGTTTCATCATCATTGCAAATCCGTACAAATTATTACAATCGAGGTAAATCAAAAAACTAGATAACTTATCTTTATCAAAATCAGGCAGGTATTTGTTATTTGCTTCCGCGTAGCGTAAAACACACTGAGCCAATCCACCGCGCACACCTTTCTCTATAAAATCGTAAATTTCCAAATCACTGATTAATTCTAATTTTACTTTCGTATATAATAGCATAGCATTCCAACTAAGTCCGGGAGAAGAAACAAAATATGCCGGGTCAAGCTTATAAAAATGTAAACTCATGTTTCTGAAATTTTCAAATACATCACATAATAATAACACATCACACTTCAAGTATAGATCAGTATATTCACCAATATTACGGATATTAAAACTGCTCCATACTCTCCTCGCATGGTCATAATCACTCTGTGAAATGTGAGATGAAGTTAATTGATTAAAAAATGCGTCATGATTCGGTAAGTTACATTCATCGTATCGTTCATGAGAGTTCATGTAATCATATGGGTACACTCCTTTACAGCGTATAAGCTCAAATAATTGTTTATCAGGAAACTCTTTTTTTAAATGAACAAACTCATTCGTATTTAAACTTTTACTTAGTTTGTCTAAGCTTGAACTCAGAAATTTAAAGGAGTCAATGAATTTTAGTTGAGCATATCGTTGTTTGTCAATATGTATGTACTTTGTAAAAGATATATAGTTCTCCTTATTTTTTGGAATAATTTTTATTTCTCCCTTTGTTTTACCCAATTCTGTTATGAATAAATGACTGTCGTACCCGGATAAATTATGAAATAAAATCGGAATAAAGGGGCATGTTTTGTAATTTAAATTGCATTGATTGTGTGCAGCACCTCTAAAATCTCCAGTTAAATGATCATGATCCGCTACACAGTCACCAAATAAGAGATTATTACAGATATGACATCGCTCAGTTTCCTCAAAATACTTTTTTTGTTCTTCAGTTAAAGGTTTCATAGGTATAACCTGGTTAAGAATGTTTTGAAGTCGTACAACATCTTTTATTATTTTTTTCACGAATATTTCAACGCAATCTATTCCTCTATACGTTACAAACTTATTGAGTTCCGGTTTGGCGGGAGAACAAATATAGTAAGCGAAACATGAAGGTTCATGAACGTTGAGGCGCTCAGTTCGTTCAGTTTTGTTGCTTTCAGAGCTTGTACATTGTCTCAGTATACTTTCAAAGTCTGCGTATATGACTACTGGTATTCTTTGAGTTCTTTCATAGTGTTGAAATTGTAATACACTGTTTTCGTCGGGCAGTACAGTACGAATTTTTGCACAATTGTGAGCATTTAATTTAATTTCTGTGGGAAATGTTAGTAAACACTCATCGCACAACAATAGTCTTGATTTACTTCGTGTTATTTGTTTTCGCACCAACCGCGCCAAATTTTTTATTAGGCAAAAATGTCCCTTCCCCTCCTTTTCAATATAGAGCAAATTGACATGATCTGGTTTTCTGTTTTCTGTTAAATACAGAGGACCTGTCACTATTTGATTTTTTTTGAGACCATAAACATTAACACTAATGTTTGGGTTATTTTCTTCAAATATTTTGATATCCTGAAAAGATGGGGGAAATGACATCCCATTTGTACAAAGTATGGTTGAGTAATGTGGGTAGCAAGATACTCTGCTCACATTACGGCTTACTGGATACATGTGAGCGATTATACTCCACAAAAAGCAGCATTCATCGTTGACATTTCTAATATTGACGCAGCTTTTAGTGCGTGCAATACAATCCGGTAAGTCTATGTAGGAACCGCCTCTTAGAGGGCAGTATTTATTTATATTCACTTCGATATGACTAATGGTTTCAAGAGCCCAGCCCGATTCACGCTCTTCGAATTCAGAAACTTTTAAATTCAACTTTTCACTGGATTCCGTTAGAAATGATGATAAATCGGAATTCTTAAATATTTTTGTATATTTTGTATTGAAAGACTTCAAAGCTCTTTCACCGCTCTGAGGGAGTGTAAAATATGCAAACAACTCAAAATTTACTTTTAATGATGTATGTTTAGAAAGACTGATGTCAATTAATGTTTCAGCTTGTGAACTAACTTCTTTCAAAAAATTCAATGGAAGAACATGATCATTTAATGGATTAATACGATAGCTTCTTACCCTATTTTTAAAGGCGCTTTTGATGATATGGACATTACTCAGCTCTGTATTCACTAAAGAGTTTAGTTTATGCAAATTACTTCTTTGATGATGAGCAAACTTATCCCCCGGAATCGTAAGATTGCATGTGTCACAAAACATCTTTTAATATTAGCTTCAATATGTTTTCTTTAACCACTTATCAATTAATCGCATCTCATAGTAGGTTTAGCGTTTTCAAACTCCACACGCTGTATGGAGACGAACTTAGTCAAGTTACCCCAAGCGTCTCCTCCTTCGTCGACGCGTGTTTTCAGGGTCAGCAGCGAGTACTTCCAGCGCTCAAGAGGTGCTACCTTCTTGATGTCTGCAGCCTCATATACCTTCACCTCGACGAAATATCGACCTCTCTTGTCCGGATCCACCTGCAAAGCAAACCACCATGTAATTAGCGCATATATATATATATATATATATATATATATATATATATATATATATATATATATATATATATATAAGTTGAAATTTTCAGAACATAGTTAATAAAATATTGTATGTAGCAAAAATAAATATCTATAAGAACTTTGTTAAGATGGGTAGTTGCTAAAATCCCCTTATAACTTTCCTATTAATATAAAATTATAAAAACATAATTTTTGTTTGCAAAACCAGCATGTTTTTCACATGAATAAAATAAAATTAATACCTGTTTAGTGTATCCTCTACCCGTGCGTCGTGTTAGAGAACACAGCAACGAGGGTGGTGGAAGAACTTCACCATCGCTTTCAGAGTCGCGGTCATGGTGCTGTACCGGTGCGATAAGTTTACGTTGACGTTTGCGGGTGACGCTAGTGGAGGCACTGCTTCCACTCGCAGCAGCGGTTGCAGATATGGTAGCCGTTTCGCGGGGTACCGATCGCTTGCAAGACTTATTTTTTGACGTCAGCGTAGACCCTCGCGTTTCGTCTTCACTATCTGTTCCAAACAGTTCATAGATTTTGGTTTTCTTCTTTTTGGATATTGCCGTTGTTGTTGTTGTATCTTCATCTGAAGCGAAAGGGTTCCTGATGTTAGAACTCCTGCAATTCATAAATTTTTATTTTAAGCAACTTTTAACGACAATTATTGTAGGAATTTCAAACCCGTTGCGATTGATGAAATACCCAAAATAATAATCACTTTATAAACAAGACGCGTTAAGGATTCAATACAAATGTTGTAGGCAATACTTATAATACAATTGATTGGAATCATCTGTGAGTCTCTCGTTAACATAATAAAAAAATATTTTTATTAAGTTTACAGCCAATAATCAAGATACTAACAAGTATTTTCCGCAATTAATTAGGTCTTGCATTTTAAGAGTTGCAAGTACCTATTCAATGCTAGCTATAACACAATCCGCGGAAAATGTTTGCTGTAAACAAACTTTTAAAGACAATGCATTAAGAAATGGAAGATAAAATTAGCATCAAATAAATCGAATACAATTGATCGGGCTAAGTCGTAGGCCCTGTTGCTTAGTGATAACGTTAAAGTAACGTCAACGTACAATTTAAATGCAACACTTTGTAATAGGAAATTGCTTCTGAATGAAGCAAAATTGATTCTATACGTTCCACGAAAAAAGTTAAGTGTTTAATCAAACGTTAACTTAATTTTAACGTTGATTCTCTTCTTACAACTGAGCCTTAGTCTTGTTTCGCGAGTCTGCACACTAATCGGTATAAGGGACCGATAGTGTACATCCAACAAGCATGCGGACAAGGTTCTATACAATAAGGTACTTACATACTTGCGGTTATCGGCTGCTCGAAGCACTCGCTATATCTTCCACTATTATTACCACTTTTCGTACTTTGCACTTTTCACTTGATTCTTCACTTCACTGCAGGACTTGAACTGATAAATATTGAAGTCCAGTTCTGCTTTTATAATGATTTTTTGTTAATGCGACAAATTCAATCGACCATTGACTTAGATATGATGTGGTCATCATAAAATTCAAATAATGTACTATTCATATAATTATTTTAATGAAATACAAAATTAAATAGTATTTATACAATCTATATATCTATATCTCTATACAAAATATACGATATACATTATATTTATCATAGTTATTCTGCACTTATTCATAATTCTTAATTCTCGTAAAAATATTTGATTAATCAGTAAACACATCATAAACTTAACATATAAAATGTATTTTAAGTTTAATTGCTTTCGCAACATTTTCAGAATGCATTGTGTATTTCATTTCAATATTATCTTGTCCACATTACTTTTAAGTCGTACGCAAAGTATGTGGAGTGAAAACCGAAACGGTTGTACGTGCTCAAGCAAACAAAATGAACATACAGAAATATTGTCTCACGCTAAGTTGACGATTCAACATTTCCTGTTCACGATAAACCTAGTGCACGTAGAAATATGAGCAGGTTGTTATTTGCACCTGAGAGCTAATATGACAAATTTTGCATGGGAAAATTATTGAAATGGGAATTAACAGTTTTAAATACATCCTATAAAAGCAATGTATATTGCAGTAATGCAATCAGTTTGTGACATTCTCTCAGTGAACAAGTGCACCTTCAAATTGTGAAATACCGAGTGAGTACATATTAAATATTTTTTTTTTTTTTCGATTACTTACAGAACCTTTTTACCACAAGTTTTTTAAATCGTATAATATGCCTGTAAGGTGGTAGAAACTAACTATTTTAACGTAGTAAACGAACATTTTGTTCGCTTACAGGATTACATTATTATAACATACTTTTTGCACTAGGCTAGTTCACACAGCCCTGTGCGGTAGCTAGATTGTAAATTAAGCTAACGGTGTCAGAATGTATAGAATGCAGTTAAACGATTAGGGATACTAGATCACACGGATAGAATTGGGGGTTCTAGCTCTCTAACGATGTCAAAAATGTATAGAATACAGTTAAACGATTAGGGATACTAGATCATACAAAGAGAATTGAGGCTTCCAGCTCATTTGAGCTGGATGCCCCAATTCTCTACTACTAGTAACAATTAGTTACCATTTATTTGATTTACCTACAATTTACCCTATTCAAAATTTTTAATATTACCACTTTATGCAACGGTGTGTCGTACCTCTGCAGCGAGCCTAATCTCTGTCATTTGTAGTGAGGGTAGACATAAATCTCCGGTTAGACATTATAATGTACGCAAGCATTGATTGTGATTGTGACTGTTATGTTTGTAAAACACAAGACCAGTGTGTAGGTGAACATTGTTGAACATAACTAGCCTACCACTTATAATACAGCCTTTGGGCCAGTTTAAGTGGTAGCGAATATTATTTGTTGTTTATATTTGTGTGAATAAATAAATAAAAAATAAAAAAAAAGATAATTAGCACTTTAGTTATAAAGGCCCTTTAATTGTCGATTATAACAAATCAGCACTTTGCGAAAACCAGGCTGTCAAGAAATCATGCTGGTCGTTACAGCGTCATTCCGTCCATTCTTATATATGAAAATACTAACTCGTAATTCTTAACACACCTAGGAGCGAATAATGCAACGAAAATAAGATTATTATTTTTGTAATTTGCCGAGCTCTTTAAGGCTCCAAATGACGCTAGCCTCCAACATTTTGGGTTTATTTTCATTTTATCTCAGTGTCGGTTAAGCATAAACACCGGTAAAAAAATGGAAATTACACAGTTTAGACTATTATGTAGTGCATGACCGTTAATCGGCTTTGATAAGTTGCTTATATTCTTTTAAAAAAATATGTTTGTTAACACCTATTTACAAGTTTTTACTAGGTTTTTGGCCTGCGCGGCGCTTGGGAACTATAAAAGATTTATACAATTTTCTTTTTGTGGTATAAGATCACATATTTATCTAGTGAATAACCGTGAAACATATAATAATTCACTTTACAAAGTAGACTTTACAGGTCAAAAACCTAAACTTCGCTTCGTCGCGCTCGATTTTCACGCGCATGCAACAATGAATACTAATGCAAACTCGATGCTTCCGGAGATCGCCATTATTGTTTGTTTTGCCAAACGCGCCTTCAAATAAGTAAAATAAAATCGCCTTAAAATACAGCCTTAAATAACACTGTATTTAACGGTGGAATATGACTGGGAAGCTGCGGATTCTAACAAATAAAACGTTGATCTTACAGAGGCATACAAATATTTGAAAACATAGTGGATAAATACGTAACATGCAGAACTGCGTTATTTGCATTTTACCTGTGAGCTTTTTTTTTATTTTTTTTCAATATAATTTAATGCTTAAAATTTAACAAAAAAAAAATTATCGGATGTTTATAAATATAGCGTAAGTTGTAAAGTGATTATGGAAAAGGTTTAGAGAGGGGTTGGGAGTGACCGACAGCACTTTCCGCGGGTCTGTTTCCAAAATAAACCTAATTTTTAATAATGGAATAAGGCGATGAAAGTAACTGATCTTTTTTTATGACAAAATATTTACACAACAAGAAGTTACGCAATAATTGACAACCCGGCCACGAAATTAATTAGAAACTGAAAAAAGTAATATTTTTAAAACCATCTATCAACAATTTAAAGCCACAATTTTGGATTATTTGCGCTACCAAATTTCGTCCGTCCAAGTCCTCTTTGAAGCACCTCTGAGCGCGGTTGGGTTCTGGATGGGTGACAATTTTCAATCGTTGAGACTGGCCGTGGCTCGGATTCCACGTGAAACTGTTGGTCCCCTTCCCTACTTACTAGGTAGTAGGGTTAATCCCGCCCGGGTTGGTACCATCCACTCCTCCGTGGTACCATCGCATCGCGATCTACAATTTTACGTGGAATCCGAACTAACAACGACATTCCTCGCCTCTTACGATATGCACATATTAAGAAATGAAATGTGACCGCTGAATCTCTTTTTGAGTGCCGGAACCCACACAACACAATCTTTGCTGTAAATCACTGATAAAAACTCAAGCGGTTCTCGTTATGCATTCTCCAGCAGCTGTCCATTTACTCAGTACTAGCTGAGGTACCCGGCTCCGCACGAGTCGATTATCTTTTCGGACTGATGTTGGTCTGAGACTAACATTTAATATAGCGGAGGTATTGTCCAAACATTAATCACGTGTTCGTTGGCATATTTGGAGCAAAAAAGGTGAATTTTTTTTGTACGGCTAAAAAAAACCATACATTTTGAGTGTAGGTATTTACAAAAATGTATGGGGAAGACGTTTTTTTTAAGTCGGACAACAAAATGTCTGCTACCTTTTTTGGTCCAAATATGCCAAGGAATACGCATGGAGGTTATTTCTTCACCTCCATGGGAATACGTGATTAGCTTTTGAACCATACATCCGTTAACACCTTGTATGCAAACCCCATTTAATGATGTTCCGACCCATACAATGTTTTTTTTACACAGAACGCACAAAGTATTGCACTTTAAGGCACGAATTCTTAAAAAATATTAAATATAGCCATAGTAGTTGCAGCGAAAACATATTCACAATTTCAGGTTTAATGGTTTCGTTGTAATTGCCGATTAGAAGTTTTACACCGTTAGATGGAGCTGTTAAATAAAAATCGAATTTAAATAAATTGTAACAAAACCAATAATCCTGAAATTGTGAAATTGTTTTCGCTGCAAGTAATATGACTATATTAAACTTTGATTATTAATTTGTGGCTTAAAGTGCAATACTGTTTGCGTTATGTGTGCAAACAACATTATATGGGCCGGAACAGCCTTAAGTTTAATTTTTATCATAACAGGTAGCCTACGTCCTTTTCCAATGCCCAGACTCTCTTTACATGAAAATTTCATCAAAATTGGTTCAGTTTTGTAGGCGTGAAAAAGTAACAGAGTTAATTTCGCATTAATAATATTAGTATGGATTGAGATAACAACATAAATATTTAGTTGGAAAAAAACCTGTAAAGGCGGAGGCGATGGCTGCGGCAGCGTCGCCCTCTGTCCGTGGTTGCGCGCGACGGTCACGTGGACACAAAACCCTTAAAACTTTCCTGTGTGCCCGCTAGCTGGCGCTGCAAATATGAGGAGGAATAACTATTTATTTGATTGCACCATTGACTAAGGATTCTTTAGATGCGAAGTTTGGTTAGATTAAATGAAATAATATTTACAATAAGCACAAGCGAAGTAAGATCTCATTATTTCAATACTAAATTATAGTTTTACATACTTATATTTTTTTCAAAGACGAAAATAAATTTAAATGGCACCTGTATGCTGTTTCTGCATACTGTACAGTCGAACAAAGAGTTGAGGATACACATCCCGTTGAATGAAAAGATAAAAAGTCGAAATACTTTGACTTTTGGAAACAATTATTCTGTTGAGTATAGATTTAAACATTGTTGAGGATGTCTACTAGCTAAGTAGCTACTAAGTGAACAAAACCCTAAAAAAATTGAATCAGAGGTTGTATTTAAACACTATTCATTATTACGTTTAACCGCAAGTGTATCCTTTAACCTTTGCTTGACTGTACTGCTGTATACTGCAAATATTGATCATTAAACTTGCAATATGAACAGGCAATTTGCAATATGAACAGGCAATATGTTTGAATGTTCAATCTTTGCAGTCAATGTCCGCAACGCAGATGAAGCGTTAAATAAATGTATGTAGATATAATCTTAAACAATGTATTAGTAGGAGGCATTGGTCACGGGAATAGTGACTGTAGGAAAATTCCAAATTATGGGTATATACCAGGTGGCGCAATTGGTAGACGCAATACCTGCGAATGGTATATTCGTAAAATAGTTATTTTTACTGAACTCTTTCTTTAATTAATGTGTCCTTGCTTCACGGTCGATTATACATATATAAATACATATCAAATTCCTTGAAATGGAAATTATTAAAAATTCTAAGTGTGAAGATAGCGAGTCCAATTGCAATGGACGAAAGATGTACACATATCGTAATATTCAAACTTACTAACAATTGAATGATGAGTCTTTGATAGCTACCAATCGATCGCTACCAAACTTCACAGGATAAAACTCTCCATCAGCTAGTCTGTAGATTTCCTGAACATTTTATCAAAATCGGTCACGCTGTTTTGGAGTCCATAGAGGAATATGCATACATACATACACACATATTTTTTTTGTATTAGTAATTCAAGGACCATTATTTCTGGCGTAGCGTTCAGAGTATGGGCCGGATACATTTCCACATTTTACATTTCTAGTTTGTTTTATACATGGTTTATACATTTTAGGTTTTTTTATTTTTTATCCTGGTTTGTGGATATAATAATATGTATTAGTGTATTGTATCATATATATTAGTATATTCAATTATATGTATAAATATGTATATATTATGGTATATGTATGTTTATGGAGTATTTTTTTTTCTTTTTAAATTCTGGTGTGTCACCTACCTACAGATATTTCTATTGCCTTTCCTCATCACCCCAAGGGTTGACTGGAAGAAATAACTCTTAGTGATAAGTCCGCCTTTGTGCAGTATTGTTGTTTTGCTGTATGTTTTTTCTGTAATTGTATTTTTGTTTATGCCAATAAAGAATGTATTCATTTATTCATTCATGTTACGGTTAAAGCCCGATGTTGGTTTAAGTCCGAAATATTGTTTTCTTTGAAGGTAACAAAACATTTCTTTATATATCCGTGTCGGGTGCACTAATTTCGAGTTTATGGTAAGAAAAAAATCATACAAAAAATAAAAAAAATTTAAAGTTCAATTTTTTTTTCTTGGCATCAACTCTTAATGACGATAAACTTCAATTAAAAAAAAATCGGTCTCTAACCAACATCGGGCCACATAAACACCAAATAATTTTACCTTTCCCCTATCCTTCTCCAAAAGTCCACGCAGACCGTCAAGGAATATGATGACATCGGTCCGTCCCTTGAACAAACGCCGGAACAGCAGCGCAGCATGGCAAATATTTACCCCGAGCATTTCGCGATGAAGCGACAGCGCCATCTTTGTACAATGGACTCGGATTTGGCGCGCTTCGGAGCACTTAATTATATCTGCGACGTTTCCCGAAAGAGCGGACTAAGAATTAGTCGAGCGCTGCTCTGAGCGAGCTCGAATTTTTGAATCGCTTTTCAACTTTGCCGTTCCTTGGAGCTTGTTGGGTCAGCGATATAGGCCAAAGTGCACAATGAACTAGGTAGCCCAGCGGCTAGAGCAATAAAGGGTTCGATAATTCTAAAGTCGCTGATTTTTGTACAGGCGATGTAGTTTCCTTATGGAAGGTTGGGTGCGAAAGATTAGGAAATTCGGAATGGTGCGTTTGAAATAATTTAGGTATTTTCAATAATTCCATCTAAAAGATACAACAAAATATTTAAGTCCAATTTTATGACTGTATATTGCTTAAAACTTTATTTCCATGTCGTAAGAAAAAGTTTAGAAAAATTGCGTTTTGGGAACATAGCAAAACAAAAAATCGCTCATTATAATTACAATAAAATATTAAAGTATCAAAATTATTGTTTTCCATATTAGGAATGAACATTAGAACCTGCTATAAAAAGTTTAGAAATCTATGTAGTTTTCAAAGTTATTTATGTTTTTATCTTTAATTCAACCAATAAAATATTAAAGTTATTAGAGTCGGCGGCAACATGACCATATCGAAACACTCTATTAGAATACAAAAGATTAGAAGTATTTATATATGCACTATATAAAATCTATATATATATATTTAAGTCAAATAAGAATTAAATTCGTTCTACGCACTACGCACGTAGGTATGAAGAGGCGCGGAACGAGGTTGCGCCCCGCGCGTTGTGCGAGTAAAGCTGTTGAACAAGAATATTGTTCAAACTTGAGATTTAAAAATCGGTCTTCACTTATTATATGTACATACTTGACTGAAATATTTGTGTTCAGAAAGAGAAATAGAAGTATTTCTTTCTCTTAATAGGATAATGAGGTGGCCATTTTATTCAACTTGATCACTTCATTATCCTCTTAAGGAAAAGAAATACTTCTATTTCTTTATTTCTAAAATGAGTGAATTATTTTGAATGTAACTCAGTGAAATTCAAAAGAATCTAATGATATAGTGCCTCTTGGTAAAGTTTCGTGTACACAACAGCAGTGTATCTATAGTTTTGCCAATAATTTATGTATATAATTCAAAGTTTTCTCTTTAATTGGATAAGTTGAAAATAAACTCTTTATTAGCTACAGGGACCGGGACCGCAGATACAAAAATAAAGGAGATGCACTTCTGTGTATAAATATTCATATGTATGATTAATGAATTATTTTATTTTTGTTAAATATTATATTTTTTTATATGTTTTTTTACATTTGTTTGCCACAACTCTGTTTTATTGTACCTACCCTTGTCTCATTATGTTAAAAGGGTAGACTGGCGGAAAATACCTGAGGCATTAAGTGCTACCATTGTGTACGATTTAAGTGCAATAAACATTTTTTGATTTGATTCGATTTGACAAATATCATTTTATATCTCAGATAGCATCTTGAAACCATCGTGACCTGGAGGCAATGATTTCAAAGCCTGGAGGCCACCATGAAAAGATAAAAGATTACACAGATAATAATGAAAATAAATTAATAGAATTGTGCATCACAAGTGCATTTAATGCAATATTTTTTATCAACTAACAAATATTAACCTACTCAAAAAAAGACTGTAATAAAAACCTAAGAAATGAAATCCAATTCAATATTTGTCTAGAATATTCTATTCTAGAGAAAGATTTTATGTTTTTAAAGATTATGGTGTTATCTATACAACAAAGCAAAAATACTTCCTTTTCACTTTTCACATAAAATATTTAGGGGATATTTAAAAAAACATAAAATAAGTCATAAGCAATGATATATGAGTTTAATCGCCAATTCTGACAATTACTGTAACGGAATTCTCTAATTTCGAAAAAAAGTGCCCATCCAATGGGCAGTCCATTAGCAACACGGTTTCTAACATTGCCTAGGTCGTTACTAATGGACTCGCTAATTGGGGCCTGTGGACCGCCAGTTGTGCGCACATCTGCCGGCGATCAGCTTCCACTGAGGAGTAGATGGATTTAACGAAATATTCAGTCTACGCTAATGATTACTAAACCACGAATTGATTTTAAAGTTTTTAAATTATGGTAACTTTTTCATTAATTAAACGAAACAAGTTGCTTTATTTCTATATACTTTATTTATATTTTATAGGGTGTGTACTCGATCACATTAAGTTCCATAAGCGCGTAAAAGCTTTCAGCACATTTTATTATTTTTTAAAATAACTAGGTACAACTCATTCTGAAATTTCAAAAAGATGGAAAAGATAAAATTGATTATTTAGTTGTATTTGAAACATATAATCGTATTTATTGGCGGCTCCCCTTTCGTTCAGACGTTTTTTTTTGCATTTCTATACATATTTGCCCCGTTTGAGCAATCAAAGCATCGGGGTCTTACATTTTGGTCTTTAATTTATGGCTAGCCTATCAATCTACAAATATAATTTTTTGATTATTAAAATGCGTTGTAGTTATTTAAAAAAAAAAAATTTTACTTAAACCCTTATGGAGCTGAATGCAATTAGGTGCTAACACCCCCTTAAACACAACGTTTATGTAGTAAGCTTTCCGGGCTATGCCACCGAAAAATAATTAAATCTACAGTAGAGTATTTTATAAATGTTGAGTTTGAATATATTGTTTTCTATGTTATGATTAGGCCATCAAATAGCGCTTCGTTTGTAGAATTCTATTTAATATTACTAGGTACCGGGCCTATTGATCAATTTCTTCCAATTCCTAAAATATTTTTGAGTGCATCTCCATTAGTCTTACCTATCGAGTTGTGTTTACAAATTAACTGTTTAAATATCCATTTTTAAAAGAATGTCGCAATGTGCAAACAATCTTTCAATTTTATAATACAATAAAAATATTTAATATTATTGTCAGAGAGGTCATGTGTGGATTATTGTTCGTATCTGTGGGACGGTTCCCGGTACCTGCTTGACTTATTGGATTCCAAACAGCGCCGTGTCTTGCGTCTAGTCGACGACCCCGAGGTATCCCAGAATTTAGAAAGCCTACGACTCCGAAGGGATTCATTCTGGATCAGCAGGTCTATTCCTGGCATTCAGTAATCAGGAATCAGGAATCCTGAGTCTATAAAACCGCTTTTGTAGCGGTTTTCAAAGCGATTTCCTTGACGAATATATTCCGGAGCTATACCAGCGGTTTTCTAGACATAGTATTCCTGATTACTGATTACTGAGTGCCAGGAATAGACCTGCTGTCGTCTTTACCATGGAGAATAAGACGCTACATAACGCCATCCCTCCGTCACCTTCTACCATCGCTCAAAACGGAACAAGCGCGGGAAAAACTCTTATTTGCTGTCGACGGTCCCAAAATAGGACGGTATTCCTCTAATATACAAACTACTACTCAAACATTGTGTGAAAACCCACCTGGCCGGCCGGCAAGGTTAGGCTGCGCCATATGTCTCGCAACATAAAAATATAATTGAGAAATTGTTTCAACACAAACTACCTCTCAAACCGACCTTACTTTTCTTATCAAAATATCCAATGGCGAAATTGATTGTCCTGAACTACTTTTTTAGGCTTCCGTACCCAAAGGGTGAAAACGGAACCCTATTACTTAGCCTCCGCTGTCCGTCCGTCCGTCCGTCCGTCCGTCCGTCCGTCCGTCCGTCCGTCCGTCCGTCTGTCCGTCTGTCACAGGGCTGTATCTCAGTAACCGTAACAGGTAGACAGCTGAAATTTTCACAGAGTGTGTATTTATTTTGCCGCTACAACAACAAATAAATGAAATGAAATGAAAAAATACTTTATTTGCAGCCATACGGTACAAAAAGGCGGAAATTAATGCCATAAGTAGGTAAATAGGTAGCTAAATAGGTAAGATTAAAAAAATATTAAAATTAAAGGGGGCTCCCATACAAAAAACGTTTTTTTTTTGTTTTTTTTTTACGATGGTACGGAACCCTTCGTATGCCAGTCCGACTCGCACTTGGCCGGTTTTTTAAACAGTTGATCCTAGCGGAGGGGGTTAATATTTATAGATACATTTCTCAGTTTGGCATAGAATAAAGAGGAAGGTAATAACTAACGTAATACAACGTGCAAAACTCGCCGAAAATTGCTTCTTTGCCCTGGTTCTGTGACATTTCTAACCAGCGCCATCCCCCGACACTGCCACAACTAGTTACACCGTCATTTAACTAAGCTTGATTCCAAATTTTGCCTAGGTAGGCGTGCTGAAAACATTTCAACATTTTATTTAAAATATAAATTAAGTACCTAACTAATGTCATTGTAAATTAAAAATACCATTGATTATAGGTCCGGCAAATTCTAAAAATACGGTAGTTGGATACCATGCGCGCCCGTGATGGGCGTGAGGTCACGACATTGTTGGTCACAATAAGGTAAATGGCTGAATCTGGGTTCACATGTTAGATACCAACCCTCTGATGCTAAATATGTCGGTCTGCCTGTGCCAAGTGGTTGCCCTATCTAGATTGGCTATATAAAATATATGTTGGTATGTACCTGCTAATGAATATACTGATTGTCTAGAAACATTGATACCTATTAATTATACAACAATAACCAGTCGGTTTTTTAATTAAATACTTAATATACCTAAAGTTATATCTGTAACCTAAATCGCCTATAACTACGAAATGCAACCAACGCTTTGTTCAGTTTTGGTATAGCTAAGCAAGTATGTACTGATACTTTCATGCTTCGTTATTTGCAGCCATTTACCTTATCATATATGTTAGGGATTAAATTGGATTTTCCTCACTTTCTTTATACGCCATAGCTCAGCGTGCACGACGTAGCACTCCAAGGCGCGTTCTGTCAACAGACTGACTGAAATGACAGCTGTCAAACAAAACGTCACCGCTGAACGTATGAAGGCGCACCTTACTTTGCATTGCCGTATTCGATTATTCATTATTTAAGCGACTTTAATTTGACATTCCCCAACACGGCCATTCTGACAAACAACGCGCTCTCGCGTTGCAGCATTACTCAATTTCATATTTGGTCACTATTCTTGCTAACTCACGCAAGACGCAAGCTCTTAACCGTAGCTGTATCAGACAAAGCGTTGGAAACCTTCAGTCCGGATGTTACGATGACATTCATTAGCTGTCGACCAGGCTGGGCAAAGCGTCTTCGGAGCCCTTCAGACACTACTTCATGGTAAAGCGAATCAGCTTTCAACCCTAAAGCTGAAACGTAAAGTTAAAGCGTATTAGCTTTCAAACACAGTGGCAGATAAAGCGTTACTGGCTTTCAATCACTGAGTCATGGTAAAGCGTATTAGCTTTCAACCCTAAAGCTGAAACGTAAAGTTAAAGCGTATGAGCTTTCAAACACAGTAGGAGATAAAGCGTTACTGGCTTTCAATCACTGAGTCATGGTAAAGCGTATTAGCTTTCAACCCTAAAGCTGAAACGTAAAGTTAAAGCGTATGAGCTTTCAAACACAGTAGGAGATAAAGCGTTACTGGCTTTCAATCACTGATTCATGGTAAAGCGTATTAGCTTTCAACCCTAAAGCTGAAACGTAAAGTTAAAGCGTATGAGCTTTCAATGCATTCAGCGTACTTGCATGAAGTGCGAAGCTTCCAATACAATCTACGTACTCGCATAAAGTGGGGAGCTTCCAATGAAACCAGCATACTCTCATGAAGCGTGAAGCTTCCAAAGCAATCAGTGTACTCACATGAAGCGCGGAGCTTCCAATATAATCGGCAGACTCGCACGAAGCGCGGAGCTTCCAATGCAATCAGCGGACTCGCATGAAGCGCGGAGCTTCCAATGCAATCAGTAGACACGCATGAAGCGCGGAGCTTCCAATGCCATCAGCAGTCTCGCATGAAGCGCGGAGCTTCCAATGCAATCAGCGGACTCGCATGAAGCGCGGAGCTTCCAATGCCATCAGCAGTCTCGCATGAAGCGCGAAGCTTCCAATGCAATCAGCGGACACACATGAAGCGCGGAGCTTCCAATGCAATCAGTAGACACGCATGAAGCGCGGAGCTTCCAATGTAAATGTTTTTTTAAATTGTTTTCTCTCATTTTACAAACGTCGATAACCTATCAAGGATTACATAATTTATCTCCTCACTTAGTGATCATGTACACACGCTTGCTCGTCTATCCTGACGTTAACTTCTGGTTTCAAAGAGATCTTTATTTAACTCGCGAACTAGCGCATTCATATAAGGCGGACTATTATTGCATCCCATTAACAATTTCAGCGGACTTTTTCCCGTACTCTTAGACACCGTTAATTTCAGGAGTAATGAAACCTCGCCTAGGGCGGATTTCAACGATCTACGCTCGTAATTATCAGCTATCGTAAAACAGTTCGTGAGGACAAACATGAACATTTCAACCTGTCCGTTCGCGCGGCTAACACCGCTCGCAATTTCGTGAAATTCTGCACTTCCAAATGTAAGCTTTGTATCAACGGCCAACAACTGTGCACTAAGGGGATACAGATCATTTTTGTGTCGGCTTGCCTTTAAATCATCACAGGCTATTTGTAAACCCAAAGGTTGTCCTAAGGTATCTAACTGCTCTGAAATCAGTTGCAGGGGCTAATTGTCGCGAACAGTGTTTAAGTTAAGCTCACGTAAATCGACACAAAGACGAAACCCTTCTTTTTGACGAGTATAGCAGGAGTATAGAAAGAGGGTGAGCTTTCATGGATGATGTCTTTCGATTGCGAATCAGCAATTATATCTTGTATAACCATACGCTTACTCTGCGGGGGTTAAACGATAATAATAACCACGAATAATATTCACGACTGACTGTGAATTTAATTTAAATCAAAACCTTCAACAAGTGTTAGCAAGCGAACTACATCATCATATTTTAGGTAGGTGTCAGTGTTCTCTATGTCGGCGCTGTCTTAGGCTCAAACCTCCATAACAACGAACAACCTGGACGCCGTAGTTATTAATGATCAGGCTCAATACTGACCGCGTGGAAATATCTCTGCCAATGATACATAGCACCACGAGGTAACGCGTGAGAATGTACGCTTACAAAGCTCACTTCCACGGACACGTCATTGATTTCAATAGGTAATGTAACATGCGAAAATGAATAGGTGGAACCAGAGCCAATACCAGTAAGACGCGTAAACACAAAATCTCTAGAGCCGGTCATTCTATCAACAACTTGTTTACGCATAAGGTAGTAATCAAAACCGCTATTAACAAGACTTTGCAACTTTAATCCATCAACATTTACTTGGCTAAGCAGAGCCCCTGCTTGTAAGCACGAATTGACCAACATTGCAGCACTCGTAGTTTTTGTCTCCTCATTTATAAAACATACCCAGACCCGTGGCAGCAGGTTCACTTAAAACTTTTATTCACCGGCTCATCAAATGTCCGGTAAGACCCCAATATTTATTACGCGCCCCACAATTTAGTTTATAGGGTCCAATATTGCCACAATGGTTACACAAAATGCGACCATTCTAATCTATTTTACGTCTGTTCAATATTCATCGAGTTTTCCCGGCACGACATACCTTGACACAACAATACAGACTAGGTACATTATACCTATTGGTGGAAAAGACCGATCAACAACCGGTATTCCCAAGACCTTTAGCAACATCACGGCGGAACAGCGATTCGCGCGCCACAAAATTATCTTAGCGTTCTTTAACAAATGGGAATGTAACCGATCACCGAACACCCGAGAAAACGGCTTCGATCCAGCCCGTCTCCAATCACTCCATCATCGCCAACATTTTTGTGAAACATGCAAAAGATAGTATTTAAACACCACTTAGCTTCTTCACATCGCAGAAGATGGCATCGGTATACTCTCACTTTCGCACGGTGCTGATTGATTTCACGGCTTCGCGCCGCGCCATCTTGATTTTCAGGCAATCGCTGTGACGAATCGCGGAAATATGCCTCGTTCGAGGTAGATAGGGGCCGGTGGATCGCACAAGAGGAATGTTGTTCCGATCCCACCGCTGCTGTTAGGGATTAAATTGGATTTTCCACACTTTCTTTATCCGCCATAGCTCAGCGTGCACGACGTGGCACTCCAAGGCGCGTTCTGTCAACAGACTGACCAAAATGACAGCTGTCAAACAAAACGTCACCGCTGAACGTATGAAGGCGCACCTTACTTTGCCTTGCCGTATTCGATTATTCATTATTTAAGCGACTTTAATTTGACATTCCCCAACATATATATGTTTTGTCACCTTTTCTACTTTTTGAGGCGCCTTATCTAAGTAACGCAACCACTTGGCACAGGCAGTCTGACACATTTAGCTTCAGAGGGTTGGTCTTTATCCTGTGAACTCAGTTTCAGACATTTACGTTATCGTTACCATTTTTGTCGCCACCTCCTAGTCTACATATTTTAAATACTGTTTGCGCGGTGTGCGCAATACAAAGAATAGCGTATATTTGTGCATCGCTCTATATTCTATAATTTGTATGTATTGTGTTAACTTGGTGTGGCGGCGGTCGGCTAATGCAGTCTTGGAAGTGTAATCGCTAAAAATATTTTGCTAAAGTAATCTTTTTATCGCCTTTATCTTCAGGTGAGGTTAACCTATATTGGCATTATAGATAACGCGTGTTTGCAGTGTTTTGTTTGTGCAGTTGGAACCTTTAGATAGGCACCTGCCCGAGAACGTTTAAAGAGGTATTCATACGAGTATTTACTGAGGGAACCAGCAGCGTCGCCGAGCTTGCGGGGAGCGGAGCGGTTTTGGATTTTGTTGTGTTCTTGGGTTCTCTAGCGCCCGTTGGTCTTAATAGATATTCTGTGATTTTGTGTTCTTTGGTGCTTTTGTTTGAACCACCAAAGTGTTGTGAAAAAGTTCATATTCAGTCACACTGTTAAAAAAACGTTACTTTGAAGTCGTTTAAAAGGTAGGCTACAGCGACATACCATTATATCGATGGTATGCTAGCTAGTGGATTAATGACGAAACAGTTGACCGTTCCGTGACCGATGTAAATACCAAAACGACGCCCATTCAAGGTATGTAGTTACTGCAGTAACTATGGTTATCTCTAAAATTCAGGTGTGACTTATACAGACTGATTGAAACCGATTGATATTAATCCGAACTTGATCGGAACGCTTTTATACTCGTAACCATTTACAGCAGTGCCAAGAAAAAAATCTCACCAGGTCTGCTGTACCGTAGCCATAGACAAAAGAGGAATGGATAGACTGCAAACGTCATACCAATGTTGAATAAGGGTAATAAAAGTTCACAGGTGGCGTTGCAATTCAGAATACATTAAATAGAAAACAATGAATATTGATGATTGATATTATATGATATTGATTTTGTTGATGATATTTTTTTATTCATAGTATTTAATTTATTACAATGACATTACTTAATTTATAGTTAAAATGTAACGTTTTCATCACGCATATCTAGGCAACATTTGGAATCAAGCTTAGTTTAATGACGGTGAAACTAAGCTCTGGCAGTGCCGGGAGATGGCGCTGGTTAGTAATGATGAAGTAGGTACCAGCGAAAACAAGCCGTTTCCGGCGAGTTTTAAGCTATTCCATAGCTTCTATCGAGGGCCTTGAGCGCGGGGACCGAATCCAGAAATTCCGTAACGAAAAAAAACCTCACGCTCCCCACTCCGACGGGCACGGAGGTGTGGCTTGAAGGCCGTGCATTGTCTATGCCGGTAGCGCTACTTCACACCAGGGGGCGGGCCCTCATTGGAAAGAAATACTGCATAAATAAAATAAATAAATAATTATAATTGCATAAGTTGATCAAAATGCTATGCAATAGCTTTAACGCGGCAGTCCCCGAGTGCCACACGTCTTTTTTGTACGTTGCATGACGTTAGCTATCTATACATATATCTATATACATATACCTCCTTCTATAATCTATGCCGTAGCATAATTAAGTTGATGCAGATTAGAATACTAAATTATCTAAGCACGCGTAGTTTACTGGGAATTTAGTGTTGACCATTATGGCGAGTAAATAATAACGATGGCTGTATACACCTGAACATAGTAATTATTTTTGATTTTTTTTTAATTTTTATTCTGACGTGATATACGATATCCAAAATGACGGTGGCTGTATACTCCCGAACAGAGTAATTAGGATAATTTTGTATGACTATAGACCTCAATATTGTAAAACTTCATATGTGTAACTAATATAAACTACTCAAAATTAGTGAGCGGTAGTATTGAAAATGGGGCAACTAAAGCTATTCTTAATTCATTAATTAATGAAACTTGTATGTCGGCTCTTCTCGAACCGATAGATTGTTAACGTGTCCAAGTGAAGGTATCCTACCTATGGATAAGAAATGAAATGAAATGAAATGAAATACTCTTTGCAGAAAGGGCCATGTCGGAGCTGCACATTGTAAACGATAACCACTCCACCACTGCAAAATTCGGTGCATTTGAGGGACTCACCTCGCCAGAGTCCGACTCGGACGAGCAGGAGCAAGAAGCGGATCGGGCGCAATCCAAAACGTAAGTCGCAGTGTCACCGCACTGTCGAGTTTAGAGTATCTCTCCGCGTAGCAACTATCCGAGTACGACCGTAAGCGCCACCGCGCCGCGCGCCGCTCCGCCGTGAAATTATATTGTATTGTATTGTATTGTTTATTCATCATCCATAGACAGTACACTGCACTCGGATTAGTCATATTTTAGCATTGGCCAGTTTAGCAAAACAAAACACAGCGAAGAAGAACTGGAAAGAAACTCCGCTGTTTTTTTTTTTCAACTTCCACTTAGTCTAAGTTTACAAAAGTGTTGGTCAATTATTTTAACAAAAACATAGGTAAAACACTAAATGCACTAAATTCACATATACATCGCCGCACGCTACACTCGAGCAACCCTTTTTTTAATTCGTGGAGAAATTCGGTCCAATCTATAGGATCACTGAATATCATATATATCACTGAAGAGATGCTTAGAATGTAAAGATATACAGAGTCAACTTAGGATGAGACCAAAAACGTTTCATACAAAATGTACTGAAAAATCGTTATTTACTAAAAACAAATTAATTCGCTGTGTAGCTTCAAAATAATGATCAGAAGTTATGTTTTAAGTATTACTTTGAAATATTGAGGAAAAGTTATAAAATTGGATCGACAAAGAATCAGTGGGTCACCCGTATTTACCATAGAGAAGGGAATGTTTACTCCCATTCACTATAAAACAATCGATGAATGCACCACAGGTCACCATACTTTCTTTAAGGAAAAGTAGAGAAATAATAAAGATATAAAAAAAACTATGTCACATTCCATGAAGGCGACTCCTATGTATTGATAACGATTTGAGAAGTTGTCTCATCAGGAAAGTTGTGTTCCATCTCTCTCTAACTAGCGCGTATGCTGCTTGAGTTGATGTCTCACTCTCACACTATGTCCGTCTTGTATACACAGCGCGCTGTGCTAGGTCTATGGGGTAAGCATTGTAAAACAAAAAAAAAATACAAAGCATGCGCATAGTGCTCTTTACTATTTGAACCGAAATGGTTCCATGAGAACAAAATTATTCAATCAAAATATCTATCGATATGTAAACTCTATTAATACCTTCAAGAAGATTTGAAATTTCACCCGAGAATCCTTCGGAAATTTACTTTTTTTTATATTTTCAATGAAACATTGGGACACATGGAACCATTTCGGTTGAAATATTAAAGACGGCAATATGCGTATGAATTGTATTTGTTTAAGCTTTTAGCTAAATATGAATACATATGAGCTTGATAAACTAAGCTAGTGCATCACCCTCAACGCCACTGTAAACATTGGCATTCGCAAGGAAAACGTATGTGGGTTAGGCTCATGCCGTTTGTACTATGCGAAATTAACGAACAAGTGAGTGTCACCTAGCGGCATACGCAGCTTTATTTTTTAACCGACTTCGAAAAAAAGGAGGAGGTTCTCAATTCGTCGGAATCTTTTTTTTTCTCTTTTTTTTATGTGTGCTCACCGATTACTCGAAGACCCCTGAACCGATTTGGAAAATTATTTTTTTGCTCGAAAGGGTATACTTTCTAGTTGGTCTCATTTTTTTTTACAATTTTCAGCAACGCCGCCCGGCAGCTGCAAAACGTCAAAGCCGACCTCGGGTGTCCGACTTGCCAGCGCAGATTTTGGACCGAGAAAGAGGTGCTGCTGCATCAATACAAGGACTACACATTGTTTGAACCGTACTTTGTTAAGGGACCCCTGGGCTTGAAGCCCGGGCCGTGCTACAAGCGGGATACGGAACCGGCCTGCGTTATTTCATGAACACTCTATATAATAAGATTAATGATATGAAAAATTAAAAAATACTTTATTTGCAGCCATACGGTACAAAAAGGCGGAAATTATTGCCATAAGGCATTCTCTACCATTCAACCTTAGAGATGTAGGAGAGGTGCAGTGAGGCGGGCAAAAAAATAAACGTAAAACAAAATGAATTAGCGAAAATATTAAGTAACCTAAAAATAAGGATTTATATATTAAAATAAATTACATACAAATATGTACATACATTTAATTTATAGATATAACATACAAATACACATATATTATTATAGAACATATGCACAGATTTACACATATATAAAATTACATATAAATATATATATATTTGATAAATAGTGTGAAAAAAAAATACTCTTGATTTTTGAGAACAATGTGACAAGAAACAGTCAGGAAGTAAGGAAATGACATTTAAGACGCTCTTTAATATATTAATTGACTGAGATGTGCGTACATCAAGTGGAAGCTGGTTCCACATACGCGCAGCGCTGACAGCGAAAGAATCTGTGTAGAATGAAGAACTATGTCCCGGAATAGCAAGAAGCAAATTATTTGAGGATCTGAAAGGTAGGCCATGAGAACAGAGGAGTTCTATCCTATCAGTAAGATATTTAGGACACACATACACTGATGGGTAATTTTAGTGTGTTCAGAAACTATTATTCTATGAAGATAATATCATGAAACGGACTTATGACCTCCCATAGTCTCGAGGATGAGTAAACATGTGACAGAATGTTAATTTCTTAATTCATGAAAAAAAACCGCCCAAGTGCGAGTCGGACTCGCGCACAAAGGGTTCCGTACCATCGTACAAGAATTAAGACAAATAAATCACCTTTATTTTTTAATTTTACCTAATTTTTGTTATAGCGGCAAAATACATACACACTCTGTGAAATTTTCAGCGGCCTACCTATTATGGTTCATGGGATACAGCCCTGTGACAGACGGACGGACGGACAGCGGAGGCTTAGTAATAGGGTCCCGCTTTCACCCTTTGGGTACGGAAACTGACATCGAGATTTGTTGAAAAGGGCGTAAACTGGCAAACTTAAAAAAAAACGACGCTTTCAATTGCTGTTAAATTTAATTTAAAATGAATAAAGAAATTAAGATTCTATAATATTATCCTAAGTTCTCGGGACTTTGGGAGGTCATAAGTTCTTTTCGTGGTGTTAACTTCTTCAAATGATATTTTTTCTAAAAAAAGGATACATTTTAAAATCTAATTCATTAATTTCGTGCTGACCAAAATTATAAACAAAAAAGTTATAAGGGCTTAATTAATGAATGGGTTTTGGACGTCGATGGGTTTTGGTCATTTAAAGAAAAACAATTCTTATCGCGATACCAAGTGACATTTACAAAAGATGTCATTGGTCAAAACCTTACAAATGACCACACTTACCTGCAAAAATATTTTCTATGTCGATGTGGCTAACAGCCTGTAATTATGTAAATAAACTTGTTAGGGATCCGTACCCAAAGGGTGAAAACAGAACCCTATTACTAAGACTCGTCCTTCCGTCCGTCCGTCCGTCCGTCCGTCCGTCCGTCCGTCTGTCACAGGGCTGTATCTCATGAACCGTAATAGGTAGGCAGCTGAAATTTTCACAGAGTGTGTATTTATTTTGCCGCTATAACAACAAATAGCTAAAATATAAAAATAATATATGTTAAAGGTGGGCCCCATACAAACAACGTGATTTTTTTTATGTTAAATCTTGTATGATGGTACGGAACCCTTCGTGTGCCAGTCCGACTTGCACTTCGCCGGTTTTTTATGTTGAGCGCGGCATATGGCATTGAGCGCATACACCTCCACGTCCCCACACATATGACTAGAACGGTTCACTTTTACACCTACCACTAGTTCATACGAAATACAAAGAAAATTCCTTCTTCTGGCGTACCAGTCACCTATTTAACGAGGTCCAGGATGATGTCGACCTTTTCACCTCTAAGCCTGCTTCAATAAAAAACAAATACATTAAGGCTTTTCTCCGGATTTAGGCTGCTGAGGGATTCTTATTTTTTTTTGTAACTAGCCTCTCGCTTTTTGAAATTGAAAATAACTACTTTAAGGTGGCCCAACCCGGCGGGCCTAACTCATTCGCGGGCACGGTACAAAACCGTGCTGTTGCGCTTTGGGACCTTCTCTGTTTCAAAGAATAAGACAGGCTCCGTGATGAGAAAGATGCAACATGTCCACAAAAAAGACAATGTGCATAGTGTATGATTTGGTAAGATTTACGAAAATTTTAATTTCAAAACGACTAGCTAAAAGTAAACCACGACCGCTGTAGTAAGAAATCGAACAAAAACCAAATAGATTATAAATCTTGATTAAATAAGCTATGTCTGATGACTAATCTTTTTAAGATGTTCTTGCTTTATCCTTGCGTAATCCACCTCCAAAGTTATTGTATAAAACGCGCGAAAAATGCGAACTTTCGGACCTTATAACTTCGAGATCAAACACAATTTTACAATGCCATTGGTCATCAGACATCTAGTTCAATAAAATAAAGCTATTTTGAGCAAAATTTTGGATCTCTGACAAGAAATATGGGCGTGATCTTCTTTCCCCTTTTGTATGGGGAGATGAGCGGGATGGGTCACCTTAATTCACATTGCCTACATTTTGCCAGATTTAACTGTTTGATTGTTATTTTGGCTTACTTACAAATTATGTTCATTTCGTGCATCATGTTTGATCGTGCAGCTGTTATTGTCACTTTTTTTTATTTGCTTCTTCCAGCTGTATGAGATAACAAATGTATATTTTTTGTCGTTCATGTTTGATCGTGCCACTGCAATTCTCACGTTTTTATTTTATGTATTTTCCAGCTGTGTGAGCTCGTAATTGGTGTTATTTTCATTTATTTTATTTTTGTATTGTTATGTTAATGCACTGTGAACTCGCCTTAATTAATAAATATATTTAAAAATTAAAACAAACTAAGTAAAAAGTCTCGTTTATAAAAATGATAATAATGTGGGACAAGAAGATGCGTTACTGTAAACGTATGTAAAGGTCATCAGATCGATGCATTCTAGGGTAAAACAATTGTTGGATCTGTAGCCCGCCTATAACGTGAAAGACAGTTCGAAGTTTTTAGTTGTTTTGTTATAAGCCCGCGTAGCTCATGTTGAACATGATGAAGTGCACGGAGTGGATAAAGTTTCTTTCGGAGGGGATCGGATAAAGTTTCGCTGCAAGCTTTCATAATATTGTTACGAGCTAGGGCACGGGCTAGGGATCACAAGGAGAGAGAATAAGATGAACTTACATATTCACTTTAATGAATAAACTCTTAGCTTGTATGAACAACAAGTTTTTCATTCTTTTCGGCTAGAGTTCACTATAAACACGGCATCTTGAGCATGCGGCGTCTTGTGTTTTCAGTTGTTGCTGTTGTAGGACATTCGTGTTTTCTAAGAATATTCTCGAAGGAAACTTATGTTTCTTATAGGTAGAGAGGAACAAATACAAATATTAAAACCGAAACTACAGAACTGTGTATGACAATGCCCAATGCCCCAACGGAGGAGCTATTTATTTAGATTGAATTATTTAGTTTGATCAATATTTATTTCGGGTTATTTTTTAAACCTGATTACAATTCTTCATATGTATTATAGTACTACTTGATAACAATAGTTTAAATGGAATCAATCATATCTTTAGATCAAATCTAAATAAAATCAATGATCAACAATACAATATTTGCTCATATTAAATTGTTAAATTCAGACAACATTTTACGTATGAAAAAAAATATACCAATCGTAACTAATAACGGAACTGCACAATAAGTTTCGGTCTACAAAATATATTCCAGTTTCAGTGAAACAATTTCAACATAAACGTAACATTTTTATGATTTAAATAAACTAACATACATACATACCAACATCAAAGGCTTAAAAATAACAAAATTAGCTGCGGCTAAGTCTTTTGTTTTTGCATAGGCATGCCAATGCGAATAAGATGTTAAAATATTAATAAAACACAACTCGACGACGGTGTAGGCCTTTCTTCAACTAAATTAAAACTTCAGCTATAAACACAGCTAGAAAAAAATCAGAACGATAATCTCACAAGTATGATTAAAATTCCCGCGTTCAAACTTTTCCAACCTCCAGAAAAATTTTCCACTTCGAGATGACTTTGTCTCGCCCCCATTTTCCCGCTTCGTGTGGGCGACTCCGGCTTAGGATTCCGGAGCGACCATACACATGAGTATTTTGCCATTAGGCTTAGCAGCCATCATACGCATGGGTATTTTGGAATTAGGGTTGCAGAGCTGCCATAAGGGCTAGCGATAAATGTGGGGTATATTTGCAGGGTTTTAGAATTTATGTAAAATAAATTGACGTTTATACTAGTCCCGCTCTAGGAGACCTCTGTGAAAATATGTTTTTCGCATGGTATGAATAACTTTTACGTGTTAAGTGTTAATAAATTGCGAACCTGTAAACACAACAAAATATATTTATAAACGAATTGTAAATTCTGTAAGATTATGTAGTTGTTCTCTTGTGGACTAGGGACGTCAATTTATAGTGAGGATTCCAAAGTGAAAATGAGACCATTTCGAAGCTCAAACAAACCATACGTGTGTTCGACTACAGGAAAAGGTTTCTAGATGAAATATTTTCAATAAACTGAATCTTTGGTTAATGAACGAATCACGATCAGGAGTAATCGATCGAGCACACGAAAAAAATGTGGGATTCGAGATGTAGTGTCAATGACAATGACAAGCAATGGTGCTTAGTACTTAAACCTATTCAAATGGATTTGTTTCATGTTTGTCAATCCCGTCTGTAAATTATTGATACATATATTAGTTCTGTTCTTTAACCGTGTTTCTGTGCTGTGATGGCTGATTAGGTGATTTAACTTTAGGTAATTAACTCAGTAGTTAACCTACGCTTGGAATAAGAACGTGCTATATCAAGTCAGAGTGAACCAGGAACTCCATTTATACAAAAACAATTATTCCCCATGCACAGGTACATTTTTCCCTCGAAGCACAATCTGGGGTCCTTCAAATGTGGTATGGCCGGCATAGTTTTCGCAACCCTGCGTATGTTCGAAAGCCGCTATGCATTGTCGAGCACCTCATGTGTAAGGGCCGGACATATGCCATATGCCGCGCTTAACATGAAACTATCATGTAGTTTTTCTATATATGAACTAAACGATGAAGGTTTTAAACTCTCTTAACACCCTTATGAGACCTTCGCACCCATGACTCAACGACTTCCGGATCCGGATATTCTGGACTCACCACCCGAGCGGGTAACAGGGACTCGGGAGTCCCTAGCTACTGTACGCACATAATAAAACATTTATTACGGACGGTCGCGGCTGAATCCATAAATAAGCCGACGGAGGCGACAACGGAAATTGAAAAAAGTTTTACGGCGTACAGTTTGGCTGGCTGGCCGGCCTAGCTGACTATTTTAGACCCCAGTACACGTGGGTGCTTAATTTTTCCGAGTTTTCATCGAAGCTGAGGGAATTTATCTAAATACAAAAACTGCTTAAATAATATTACTTCCTTTTGACTTCACCGTAGTCGGGTAAAAATAAAATGTTTTATGGACGATAACATAATTAAGAACGTGATATGTCATTCAGTTCGATAATGGCGTAAGTAAAACATTATTGATTTTATTTAAAAATAAATACAAAGAATTTCGATATGTTGGTCTCGCTACAATTTGAAGAAAAAATATTGATATTTAAAGATATTAAATGGTATTTCATATACGAACTGAATGCAATTTGGTGCTATGAAACACTTAAGGTGGCTCTTACCGGCGGGACCAACTCATTAGCGGGCACGGTACAAAACCGTGCTATTTCGCCCTGGGACCTTCTCTGTTTCAAAGAAAAATACAGGCTCCGTGATGAGGAGGATGCAACATGCCCACAAAGCAAACAATGCGAATATTGTTTGATTTGGTAAGATGAACGAAATTTTTTATTACAAAACGACTAATAGGTAAAAGTAAACCACGACTGCTGTAGTCAAAAATCTAACATAAACCAAATTGATTATATATCTTAATGAAACAAGCTACGTCTGATAGCTAATCTTTTTAAGACGTTATTATTTTATCTTTGAGTAATCCACCTCCAAAGTTATTGTATAAAACGAGTGAAAAATTCAAACTTTCGGACCTTATAACTTAGAAACCAAACACAATTTTACAATGACAACAGTCATTAGACATTTTTTTTATGCGACCTGACATGGATGGCTAATACCACACAACTACCGTTATAATATTAGCTCAATACACCACATTCCCGAAGGAATTTGGTGCCAGGACTTCCCTTTATGAGCACGGCTACATTTAACTGGGCATGTATTCTTGGCATTCCGTCATTGCGGATTCAGTAGAGTTAACAGAAGAAGAATTTACTTTGACATTACTTTGGCATTCTAGAAACCGATCGCAGCGCCACACGGAATGAGTGGCCACGGAATTAAACGTTTACATATGTAATAATTGTTATTTGTATGGACGATGAAAACTTTGGCATTCTGGGAAGATTTTGACAGCTGCGTTTACTGATTCATTCGTGGAATAATTTCGTACTTGTTTCCGCAGCTGCATTGACAAAGGTTGCCAGGCATTCGGCTTTAGCCAGTTATGTTTGGGATTTTAGGAAACATTTTTGGAAACCATTTGCGGGTCTGGCCTGTCCGGAATTTGTTAGGCTTTTTATCGTTCGTGGTGTAACTCGTCACACGCCTGCTGGTTAAGCGGGCGAAGAAATGCAGAATGACGTCGACACGCCGACCCCAGAGAGAAGCGGCGACTTCCTCCCCGTCCCGCCGCGGTGTCGCTACGCATTTATAAACATTACGCTATAATATTTTGGCAAACGAAACGTTAGAATAAGAAGATGTTAATAGTTCATAATATATCCTCACGGCCACTGTTCCGTTAGTTACTTACTTTTAGAATTGAAACTTCAGTGAGGTTCACCATAAGCAGTAAACAAACACAGAATAAGCTAAAATACAAATCTTCGATGAGTCGAATCTCCGAGTCGTGTTTGTTTTCGTGCGCTACCATTCGTTAGCAGCTTAGAGCGAGCACTTCTATTACTGAAAAACAGAAAGAGATAGCACTACACTAGCTCCCACTGCCACAGTCCTATTTAAAATCATACTTTCCGAGTTGAGGAATAACCTCGGGAATAACGAAAAATAGCATATTTGTTTCCGTATGCGATTCAGTAAATGCCGCAGGAATAGGTCGGAAGTAATTAACTGATTCAGCTATGATTCAGCTATTATTCAGTAAAGTGTTTACATAAGTTTGGCTAGAATGCACCACCAGGATGGAAAACAAGGACAATTTTTCATTGCCGCTTCGACCATCTTTTTATCCATGGCGATGGTACCAACCCGGGCGGGCTTAAACCCTACCACCTAGTAGGGGAAGGGGACCTACAGTTTTACATGGATTCCGAACCATGGAGCAGCTCGCATTCGTGACGAAATGCACTTATCGAACTCGGAAAGAGAAAGACAGTGGTGCATGTCGGTATTAAACCCAGGCCTCTGGTACGCTAGGCCAGTCCCCGCGCCACTAGGCTACGAGCCGCTCAAATCGCCGCTCAAGACATCTAGTTGGATCAAATAAAGCTATTTTGAGCAAAATTTTGGATCTCTGACAAGAAATATGGGTTTTCCAAGTTTCTATGGGGAGTTGAGCGGGAAGGCTCACCTTAAGTGGACAATCTAGTTGTAAACCCCGGCAAGAAGTATGACCACCATGCATCAAATGAATGAAAAATGTCACAGTGCCGACACTCATGGCTTACGATTATTTCACAGGGCGAAAAGCATGCCGCCCGGCACCCTATGTTCTACTTTGGGGGATATACAACTTTTATTTGGGAAAATCCTTCTTAGACCCTAGTAATTCAGCCTATGATACTTTTGAGATTACCGCGGTCGTTAGACATGTTTGAAAAATGTTACGGCTTTTCACGCGGCAAGAAGAGACATTCTCCGACGTTTCGAGCCAATCATTCAGCCCGTTGTCAAGGAGGCATCTGCCGCGCTCGTGCGCAGCAGACGACTGAGGTGACCGCTAGGCTCGCCGTGGTCGTAAATCGTAGCTGTGAGTGGGGGCGGAAGCGGAAATGTGTTTGGCTGCGGTCCGAACTTCAGACGACAGGTAATATGAGCTGACAATATCGTCGCCGATATTATCGTCTCCTTGGCCCCTTCTAAGTGGCTGAAGCACGGGGTTCCACATTGCAGATAGCTTAAATGAGTCTTCTCGATTGAAGTTGCGGTGCTTCTTAATCTCGATAGCTTCTCGGACTAATCTTGGTATAGTTCGTTTTTCGGCGGCGATTATGCCAACCTGATCGAAACGTATCCAGTGATTTGGTCCTGATTCGCTATGCTCACACAAAGCTGACTTCGCGAAGTCCTTCTTCTTTACTGCTCGAATGTGTTCCGTAACCCGTGTCGCAACACTTCGCTTTGTTTGCCCAATATAATATTTCCCACAGGAACATGGAATTTTGTACACGCCAGGAGACTGCAAGAGGAGTTGATCTTTCACTGAGCTAATTCAGGCTTTCGGTCTTTCTACCAGCTAAGTTATCATGTCATTTGTTATGATGATTAGTTTTGATTTTCTGGTTACGCAGAAGATACCATATGGGACCCATTCGTATTTTTCTACCTACAGGTCCCGCCCCAGACCGACGCAGCCGTTGAAAAACAATATTTCTAGCGAAGTGTCTTGCTAGTTCTTCTTCGCTGTGATTATTGAAATGGAAAAAGGCGAATTAAAATATGGAAAATCCGAGCGCATTGTGTAGATGATGAATAAACTATACAATACAACATACCGGCTTTGCCTAGTGGCGCGGGGACTAGCCTAGCATACTAGAGGTCTGGGTTCAATTCCTCGCCCCGACATGCACCACTTTCTTTCTCTTTCTGAGTTCGATAAATGCATTTTGTCACGAATGCGAGCTGCTCGATGGTTCGGAATCCATGTAAAACTGTAGGTCCTTCCCCTGCTAGGTGGAAGGTTTAATGCCCGCTCGGGTTGGTACCATCGCATTGGATGAAAAGCGAGGTCGAAGCGGCAATGAAAATGTGTCCGTGTTTTCCATCCAGTTCAATGTAACCGTGCTCATGAAGGTAAGGTCCTGGCATGGCACCTAATATCATAACGGTAGCTGTGTGGTAGTAGCCCTCCAACCAGGTTACATAAAATAAACCTTAACCTGGCTTGTATTTTCGAATGGTCACCTATACAGAACTCGACCCAACCTAGTGTTGCTTAACCACAAGATCTAAATCCGCGGCGTCGCGCCACTAGGCCACCGAACCTTAGAAACCAGTAGTGTAGTGGTCCGGCCAGCAGAAAGGACACCGCGGTCGTGTTTAGCCGCCCATAAATATATTTATTTAAAAATACCGCCCTCTGCATATGTGCGGAAGTTATGCGCATATCGGCCGCCCTAGAGCTCTGCGGCCGCCCCGCCCGCCCCGCCGCCTCCAGATGCGAATAAGTTCAACTTATATGCTGGCTGGGTTCTTATTGGGTTTATAGGCATTCGGTGTCATTTATACCGACAAGGAAACGGATAGATTTAGCCCCGATTGCACGAAGAAACAGCTGAATTAATCAATGTTCAAACACGTCACTTTTAGTGAACCGAATAGATTTCCTTCTATACTGTCAACACAAAGTGACGTGTTAAATCATACTTTGACGTTGATTTTGATTTTTTGTCCTTTCGTGCCCTCGGCCCTTAGATTTTCTGACAATCAAACTGTTCAAAAAGTTGCTTCCAGACAAAAAAGGAATGGGAGATATATATATATATATATATATATTTATGTATAATCGTCCGTGAAGCAAGGACACATTAAATTAAATTAAAGAAAAAGCCTAGTAAAAAGAACTACTTTACGATATACTGCAAGGCACTAGGCTATTACTTATTCTGTGGCACCAGCCAAACCAGCAAAACATGCCCGACCATTCGCGGGTATTGCGTCTACCAATTTCGCCACCTGCTGTATGCTTCACGGTCGATTATACATACATACAAATCGTATTCCTTGGAATAAGCGACGTACCGATAATAATCGATAGACCGCCTACTCTGAACCACCCTTTACCCTACTAGTTAGTAGGGTTTAAGCTCACCCGGGTTAGTACCATCGTATTGGATGAAAATATACTTGAAGCGGCAATGCAGCGTGTCTGTGTTTTCCATCCATTATAATGTAGCCATGCTTTTAACAGAATGTTCCTGGCATGGCACCTAATTCCAGCGGGAATGCGGTGTGCTGGATTCATATGTTAACATCATATTGGTGGTTATGGTTTTTGGCATCCATGTCCAGTTACAGAAAAAAAGCTGTTTTTTTTGTTTCGAATTCGTTTTTACATAACATCACGCCACTTCGGCGGAGGTGTGGCCAGAAATAATAGAACCACATCACAGTACGACCAAGACGTACTTCTTTCGCTCTTAAAAATACTCACTGCATTTATTCCCATGCATATAGTGCATATTGCACAAAAGCCAACTAACTAATTTGACGTTCGTGGTTTGGAATACCTAAAAGAGCAGGTTACTTCACTTCCTAGTGGTAGGGTTGGCACCATCGCTTAGAATGAACGATGGTCGAAGCGGCAAATAAAAATGTTCGCCATCCAGTTCAATTTAGCCGTGCTTAGAGTGGGAAGGTCCTGGCATGACACCTTATTCCTTCGTGAATGAGGAGAGTAGGGCTAGTTACATTACAAAACCATCAAAACTAGGTTAAATTTAGATTTTTTTTTCTGTATAGAACGGAGCAAAATTTTAAACTCAATATTTTCTTAGGTTTGTCACCTCTGGATGGGTACCCATAACTAGCCTGGACCGTTCATGAGAGTATACCGCTCGCCATCTGACCGTAATCTAGTTATATGCAAAACACCCTCCGCCTCGTGTACACCTTCGCAGCTAAAGTGTACCGAAGGTTTGAAAAATCTGTAGAGATCATGAAAATTAAGAATTAGCATAAGTAAATTCTACATATAACCGTTATGCATTTAGTCAACAGGTCGTACTTCTAGAAGATACAATGTGATTTTGATTATCTTTTTGTAATGATGCGAGTGAAGCACTGTCTCAATTTAGTTGGTTTTTGTAATGGAGACTTAAATATGATTGCTGACATAGAACGGGATATTAGTAAATAACTGATTCAAAGGGGGTCTTTATTGAAGTTCATATCATCTTGAGTTTTAGAAGCTTTAAACTCGACTGAACCAAGGTATTCCATTAAATAATCGCAGACATGAAATTTCGAGTTCAGACAGGCCTACGCCTGTAATCTTCCACCTCATCCCTGCTGGATTACTGGCAATATTGTGCCGTATTGCTGTGTAGATTCCAATGTATACTACAAGAATATATATTCTAACTAAAAGCAAGATATCAATGAAATACGAAAGAAACAGGACAATCAACAGATCGAAGCCTCGGGGCTGGTTGATGTATCACAGGAAAAGATCGATAAGTACAATGTACAATACCATTCACAAAGTTTATGCAGGCCAGCGGAGGGGGATTTGACAACCGGACTATTAAAGCGTTATGGAAGAATATTAAAATGTTATGGAAACTTTAAGCGATATCAGATCTATGGACCAGTGCTTCTTAAGGTGGCCCAACCCGTTGGGCCTAACTCATTCGCGGGCACGGTACAAAACCGTGCTGTTGCGCTCTGCGACCTTCTCTGTTTCAAAGAATAAGACAGGCTCCGTGATGAGGAAGATGCAACATGTCCACAAAAAAGACAATGTGCATAGTGTATGATTTGGTAAGATTTACGAAAAATTTTATTTCAAAACGACTTATAGCTAAAAGTAAACCACGACCGCTGTAGTAAAAAATCTAACAAAAACCAAATAGACCATACATTTTGATTATATAAGCTATATCTGATGACTAATCTTTTTACGATGTTCTTACTTTATCATAGCGGAATTCACCTCCAAAGTTGTTGTATAAAACGCGCGAAAAATTCGAACTTTCGGACCTTATAACTTAGAAACCAAACACAATTTTACAATGCCAATGGTCATCAGACATGTAGTTCGATCAAATAAAGCTATTTTGAGCAAAATTTTGGATCTCTGACAAGAAATATGGGCGTGATCTTCCTTTCCCTTTTGTATGGGGAAATGAGCGGGATGGGCCACCTTAATATCCATTGCCAGCCGCTTCAAGCAATTAACGTGCAACAGGAAATCACTCGCAAGGCGGGTCAGCGGATCGCTGATGATACCGTGTTTTCAAAGAGCGTCTTTGGCTGCGCATTGATGACGAGTACAATCACCATCCAGATTGAAAGGGGTTTGTGCTATAAGCCTTTAGTTACATGGGCCCGAGTGGATCTATTTAAACTAAACTTCTACATGCTTCTACCAACTCAACTTCCAAGATGACGGTACAATACAAACCCAATAATACACATACTTAAAACCAAGGTTGTAATACCATCAGGCCCTTGCGAGCATCAAGATGAGAAAAGAAAGAATAATACTTTGCTAAAAAACATACCTTAGGCCTGGGAACCGTCTAAGGTGAAGCTTCACGGACACCAGGCACAGACAAGTCGTTGACTACGATCTTCCCATTGATAGCTCATAGGTAGCACAAACGTTCTTCATGCGAGGCAGTTTGGCTCGTAGGCTTGACTTTTAAGAATTAAAGTGCATTTTGCCCCAAACCACGAACTATTATTGCGATATCAAGACTAAAGGTCAGTGGTCTTATTATATTTTACATGTAATTTCTTGAAATCAACTAGTTTCTCGATTCATGGAATCGATTCGATTTGGTTGATTTCACGGAGAATTGTATTGTATTGTATTTCATTTTGTACAAGCTACACTCAGACATGTTACTTTTTCTTATTTTAAGGGCCTGGTACTTGCCAAATCGCAATGTTAGACGAGGCACCCCAAGTTAACTAACTAAGTCTGACGATTATAAGTGTCATTCTTACAATATATGACTCCTTGTCTAGGAATCGAATTATTTTCGTTAATGTATGTTTCCTTTTTCTATACAAAATACATTGCGGAAACGGTGTCCATTTCCGAACTTTTTTGACTAAATGTAGAAATCTAAAAGCAAATGGAATTTTTTGTTTATGCATATATGCTGTTTTTGCTTATATCTAGAAATCCAATTACTTTCAGATTTCTAATGAGAAAAATCAACTTTTTTATTTTTATTATTATTTAAATAAATGATGGAATAAAAAAATATTAACAATCCATTATCAGTCTGGAGTTCTATTTGGATTTGCTGAAGCGTTTCACTACATATTATTACATTTGTTAAAAAGTGCATTTGTATGGCGCGAGTAGTTGGCTAGTCCTAGCGCCTTAAGGCGTACAAGCAAACATACATTCAGCTTATAATTTCTGGCATATACCATCGTCAAATGTACTAAATAATTAAAACTAAGCTAAATATGTCAAGTTAATAATTAGTCAAGAGCTTTATGATACTAGAATAGTGAGAAAGGCCTACTCCACGCATTCCTTTAGGTCCCTGTAGGTTCATTAGCTCGTAGGGTACTAATCCGCGGCTTGAGCAAATTCTCTTATGGACCGTATTTTTCATTTCCAACCGCCCCCGCTTTATTTTGTTTAAAAGATCAAACGTTTTGTTCTTTGTGCACCTTCGCCCGACCAAACATCGTTGCGTATTGCAAGAAGCGTTTGCAGATTAAAAAATCTTAATTAAAATTTTTATTCAGGGAAAAATTAAGTCAAGTGCCCAATTAGGTTTTTTAGGGCCCTACCTGCGCGCTTTCACCGGGCACTGGGTGATTCAGAGACCGAGGGTCGCCGAACATCGCAAATTTATATAATAACTGGATTTTGAGGAATCCTCAAAGGAAACGCTGCTTTGAAATACTAAATACTGGCGGCACAGAATTGCATGACATTTTACATTATAATAAAACAAATAGAGGCATTTAGAAATGTGAGTGGTCTTTATTTTGCAATTTAATTTCTATGAATGTCATTAGAATCCTCTTTGACGGGTGACAGTTTCTTGAAAAAAATATTTTGTATGAGTGAGAGATACCATAGTTTACGTCTTTGATTTCAGCTTACACATTTAGAAGTTATAATGATAGCATTATTTAATAAATATGCTTTAATGATGATCTTGTTTTAATGTATATATATTTAACTAGCGACCCGCCCGGCTTCGAATGGATTTTTTGAGGCAATTTTAAAACTGACATATACCACAGAATTTAGCAATTAGTTTCGTCATCACAATATAATAGTGCACGAAGCGAAGTGCCGAAGCATGGGTTGATATTAATTAGAGTTTCAGCGACATCTACATTGTAATCAGATTTTGAAAATAATCTTTATGTAAAAAAGTATTCGTCGGAAGCAGTATCGAACCTGCGACCTTTGGATTACATGTCCACTGCTCTTTGTCAGCCTCAGTGGCCCAGTGGCGCGACACTTCGGCGATCGCTCTCCGAAGTTAAGCAACGCTCGGTCCGGTCTGGTCTTGGATGGGTGACCATTAGACCGTTGAGAGAGGCTGGCCGTGGTTCGGATTCCACGTTAAGCTGTAGGTCCCCTTCCTTACTTACTAGGTGGTAGGGTTTATCCCGCCCGGGTTGGTACCATCGCATTGGATGAACGATGGTCGAAGCGGCAATGAAAATTGTCCGTGTTTTCCATCCAGTTCAATGTAGCCGTGCAATATAAGGAAGGTCCTGGCATGGCACCTAGCTCCCATGTGGTGTGTTGGGCTAATACCATGACAGAACTTGTGGTATTAGCCATCCATGTCCAGTCACATAAAAAAAAAAAAACTAACTGAGCTATCCCGACAATTACGTCAGCCACCGAATGTCACGACCAATTTCAGTTTATTTTCAAACACTGAAAAAATTCCTACAAATGTAGATGACGCTGAAACTCAAATTAATGAGACAACGATCATATCGTATCCATTGAATACTTAAAAAATGTATAGGATGACATACTAGATATTTCTGATAGAGAGCAACACAACGGCGACCCCAGCCGCTGCCGCTGCGCTATCGAACTTGTCAGCTGCAGAGTTGTGAGCCGATGGCGCGCGCCTTGCGGCCTCGACCAAGTTCATTATTACATTCCCGACACTTTGGAAATAGTTGCTTCGTTCGCCGCCACCGCCACCGCCGCCGCGCGCGGCAGCGACGTTCGCTCCCCCGCGCCTGCAACTTGTCTGTTGTTCTCGCAAAAATATGCGTAGACGCCACACAGCGGCGCTGTTCTGTTTCTTGAGCCGGTATAGACTATTAAGGAGGGTCTTCCCGCTCAACTCTCCATACAAACGTGGAAAGAAGAATGTGGATATTTCTAGTCAGAGATCCAAAATTATACTCAAAACAGCTTTATTTCTGATTACCACTGGCAATGTAAAATAATGTTTGGTTTTTAGTTTATTATATGTTAGCCAGTTATAAGGGCCCTAAGTTCGAATTTTTCGCGCGTGTTATAGAATAACTTTGGAGGTGGATTACTCAACTATAAAACAAAACATTTTAAAAAGATTAATCATCAGACCTAGCTTGTTCCATGAAGATTTATATTCAATTTGATTTTGGGTTGATTTTGGATTACAGCGGTCGTGATTTCTTTTTAGCTATAAGTCGTGTAGTAATTAAACTTTTCGTAAATCCTAACAAATCAAACACCATGCGCATTGTCTGCTTTGTGGACCTATTGCATCCTCCTCATCACTGAGCCTGTCTTATTCTTTGAAAAAGAAAATATTCCAAAGCGCAGCAGCACGTTTTGTACAGTGCCCGCGAATGAGTTTGTCCCGCCGGGAAGGGCCAAGTCAACAGGGCTCTAAGATTTGAACATTTTAAGAAATGCTCTCTTTAGTAAATACACTTTTTCGTACTAAGCAAGTACGTCGAGGACCAAAGGTACTCAGCAAAGCTAAATACATCTCGCCTCGCGAAACCACGTTTAGCGAGGCATCATACCAGCTGATTTGCTGACTATCGCTGAGCTATCGAGCTCGTTCAAATTACGCTTAAAGACTTCCAGGTTATAGGTATGAGGAAAGGCATCCGCCGGCAGACAGTTCCATATCCTGGCGGTGCGGCAGAGTAATGAGTTTGAGGAACGGTCCGTTCTCAAAAGCCTAATGTCAACCACAAGGGGGAGCTCTGATTCTCTGCGGCGGGTGCTCCCGATGTAGGTAGGATTGGGAGGAATAAGGGATACAAATTCCAGAGAGCCATGGTAGTACCTCTTGATCAGATTGACTCAGGGTCTCCAGGCAAACGGTGAGTCGGTCGGTCTTGTCAGAGAAAACACAGCATTGTCTTGCGAACGTTAAACGTTAGTTCTGCTGGCCCCAGTTAGCTAAGTACATTCGCGAAAACAGTATCCACCTTATTTAAAACAGAACGTTGCGCCTTGCTGGGCTGTAAATCTCTACTCCTCCAATACTACCCCGACAAAGCGCCAGTGGCTGCGCAGAATCCTTTATTAGCGAAGGTATCCATTTCAAGATGGGGCAAAAATGCTTTCGTATATCCGATTGTTCCCCCCTACAGGTCGCATTTCTAGACCGATTCGCGTGAAACTTTTTAAGTAGGTTCGATTTAAAAAAAAAATCCGCAATTTTGAATTTAATTAAAAAAAAAATCTGTTTTCCTTGAAAGGGCTGGTTGAATATTTATATAGAATGTTTTGGTCAAGCCAATTTTTTTTTTATTTGAAATAAAAAAAACATGACAATTGTTCAAAAAGACAGATACGCGAGGTCTTCAGCTCAGAGAGCCACTAGTTCAATAAACTTAATCACATTAAAAAAATATGTTTATTTAAATTTGACGTGAAAGGGACTAAAAGTATCTGAATACGGCCCCAGGAACTTTTAAGATTCTCGTTAGGTGTACATTAGGGTGGTCGTTGCAGACACTATGCCGGTTTTAAGTATCCGTTTGCTGCTGGAGAGATATCGCGGTTATGACGCAATTAAAACTTGCTGCATTTTCCGGCAATGCAACTATTCCCTGTCGGGGCAGTTTATTCCAAATTGTTGCCATATGCGATGCTCTGTTTTTATTTTAGTACTATTACTATACTATCGGTTTGAAGCGTTTTGGAATTGGTCGCTTTAACTGTTTTCAATGTAATTGGACATGAGGTGCCAGGCCAGGCCTTCTCCTTTATGAGCACATATTGAACTGTATAACCGACCATCACTTCGACCATCTTGTCATCCAATGCAACCGTGGTATTATTGGCACCTACAATTTTAAATGGTTTCCGAAACATGAAGTACCTCGCAGTGTTTTCCATCCAGCTCAATGTAGCCGAGCAATACAAGGAAGATCCTGGCATGGCACCTAGTTCCCATGTGGTGTGTTAGGCTATTAAGTGACGGTCAGTTTGGTATTAGCCACCCATGTCCAGTTACATAAAAAAATAAAAAATAAGGGAAAACGGTAATCATTTGAAGTCAGTGAAATATATAAATACAATACTATAGAATTAACTTTTCATCCACATTAAGAAATGTTCTAGTCAACACTCCTCGTAAGCTGTATTAATTAACACGTCTCTAATTGTGTACGCTCTTAACAGTGCTCGAATGACATTACAAGCGCCATTGCACAAGTACTCTAGAGTACATTATTAACGGACGCAATTCGCTAGCAGCAAACAACATTCACCCACTTGTCGACGAGTGTAGTGGTAAAATCTGACAAGTGATTTCGGCATTAAAATGCCCTTTGTTTTGGCAATGTAATGACATTTGAATGGACAGTGAATAATGAGTCCGATCTAACCTAACGTAAGCAGCAGGTAGTTCAAGGGCGCGGGTACTTGCTTTCTATGCGAGAGGTCATGGATTCGATCCCCGCATCCATGCACCACTTTCTTTGAAATTCTGAGATGGGTAAATGCATTTCGTTCGCAAGCATGGTTCGGAAGCCATGTAAGGTCTCCTACTAGGTGGTAGAATTTTAGGAGTCGTATTCAATACGCATAGAATAAGCCCATCCGGGTTGCCACCACCGCATTGGATGAAAAGATGAACAAAGCAATGAAATATTGTCCGTGTTTCCCTTCCAGAAGCCTGAGTCCGCAATAGATAACTCCATTTTCGAGCGTTAGCGTTATGAGATAACACAAAATTTGGCACAATTTGAAAGACTGAACATGGGTGTCTAATCGACCATTCTAACTCTGCACATGGGAACTAGGTGCCATGACAGGACCTTCGTTATATTGCTCGGCTGCATTGAACTGGATGGAAAACCCGGACAATTTTAATTGCCGCTTCGACCATCATTCATTCTTAGCGATGGTACCAACCCGGGATTAACCCTACCACCTATTCAGTAAGGAAAGGACCTACACTTTTACGTTGAATCCCAACCACGGCCAGCCTCAAGGTTTGCAAACGGTCACCCATCTAGAACCCAAACGCGCTCAGAGTTGCTTACCAAGCTCGAAGCGCAATGCAACTTTTCCGTGTTTTCCATACAGTTCAATGTAGCCGTTCCTGCTGATGTGTTACCATTCATGCCTGGTAACTTATAAGGAAAAGCTTCAGGCAGTGAAATAAAAGCGTCTGATAAAATAACAATAAAACGCAGTCATTCCTAGTTCTACAAACTCGGAACTCGCTTACAATATAAGGATAGGGGCTAAAGCAACATACCATCAATAAGTCCGGTACTTAGATACATTGTTTTTTACGACTTCTGCTCATGCTGATATAAAACACACATTAAACACCCATATTTCGATGCTATCGATCGTATTAATGTTTTGTTACAACATCGAGTTACATATTGGATTCGGAGCATGACATACTTATGACGACACTGTTCTCCGAAGGGGTGAGTGGAGTATTGGATCTAAGGGTATTTACGATATTTCTACATCTAAGAATTCCCTGAATTGAATGTATCTAATAACTGCTTAGTATTCATATCTGCTTCGACTCTTTATTAATGCTGAGTATACATAGAGAGGCATTAATTTTTCGTCTATGAGGTGTACAATCTAAGATTCGATTTAAAAATGACTCGAATGGGGACAGGTAATACGACATGCAATATGTAATACAATCTAATACAAAGAGAATGTCTTTATAGAAGTGAAATGCAATTAGTAACCACCTAATCAGTAATTACTCTACATAGTTATGGGTTTTAGTGAAGGGCATTTTAAAATACTAGTGCTATTTCTTAGAGAGTTATTCAGTGGATTTTATAAATAAACAGCACGAATGTTTTAAAATGTACCTAATTAAGTAGAGTTGTATGCACCCAGCTGCAAGTAATTAGATAAACGATTTTGAAACGTTTCGTTATCAATGTAATAATAAAATTAATAATGTGTAAAATAATAATTATTTTTGTTAAATGTTACAACCAACTAGGAAATAGTTGTATTCTGGCAATTAATTAAATGTTTTGAATGGAAAAAATATTAAATATTAACTTTGCGATTCCGATTTTGCGTAAAACAAATATTAAGTTCTTAACTTATGCTTAAACTCTATGTTTGTCGTGCACTTCCAATTTTCGCAATTCACATGAATATCGAAAAAACAATGTTCTATATACTATGCGATATATAAAGCCTGTCCAACATCTCCTTACAAAATACAGAAATAAATAACGTTTCATACAAACTGACATTTATAATTTTTCATAAGTTGAACTTTTCTTCATCTTCATTTGGGGATTTTTTGTGTATACAATTAGGTTCCTTTGTTCCGAGTTAAATATTCATTAAAACGACCTCGTTTTAAGCTTTTGTTTTTTCCGTTTGTTTTGTTTCTAAACGAGAAAATAATTAGCGCGCGTTGAGAATATTTTTTCGGGAATACGGGAATCCGAAAAATGTTTGATTGGATCTTTTTTTGTAGGCGTTAATTGTCTATTAGGGGAGATGAGAAATTGTTTTGCAACTTATCGAGGGTGGATTGGTACAAGTTCGTCATCAGAATTGTATAAGTTCAAAAATACGAGCTTACATTCTAGTCCGAATTCAGTTTAGGACATTCGGGTTCAGAGGAAAGAAAATGGTGTTTATATGTGATTTGTCAAAACTGAATTGTTTGTAAAATATAATTTTTAAGATTTTGAGTTATAATTGGGTTAGAAGAATGATGATCTTCTGTAATAATCAGAACCTACTATTGATCCGAACATTTAAAACAAGGGTGTTTAAGAGAGCGCAGTTATTGATTAGTAAAATAAACATGTAATAACTAAACAATTTTTTATAATATAAAACCTAGATTTATTACGAGACATGAGTTTCTCAATTCAGCTCATTTTCAAAAAAATCCTTCTTAGTTGAGTTAACGTATTTTTGGATGCTTTACCTAATTCTTTTTAAAATTGTAAAAAATGTAACGTCCACGTTATTAGATTACATAAATTTAATAAAGGAACTGAAAAGATAGAAACAAGTTGAAAAATTAAATATTTGTTGTGTTTGAATGATCATGGTTGACAGTGTTCACAAACGCAGTCGGAGGCATCAAATAGCCCGTTCCATAGTACGTTCCATAGTATTCACTGTGGATTTAGTAGCGATTTTATGGATTATTTCGGTGGAGCAAGAAAATACGTGGTGGGATAATTCCAATATCCTACCTTTCATTTTTATATCTAAAATGAGGTTTTTTTTCTCGTTCTCGGTGTCACCAATCATCATGAAATTTGCATAGGTACACTTTCAATGAATTTGATAACAAAAAAATATAAATCATAGTTAATGTATTTGATGCACAATATAAATTATATAATGATATATTATATATTTCCCAATACATTCCATTATTAATGACTAGCGATTTTCTTAGTGATATGGGTATAGCAAAAATATACTTACTGATACAAATTATAATCTCCTAACTGTCATATAATAAATATGAAAGTAAGTTTGTCTGTTTCGCGTACTCAACCGATCATCGTGAAATTTGCATAGGCACACAATAGAAAATATAAATCGTAATTAATGTATCTTATGCCTCCGACTGCGTTTGTGAACACTGTCAACCATGATCATTCAAACACAACAAATATTTAATTTTTCAACTTGTTTCTATCTTTTCAGTTCCTTTACTAAGTCAATTTTAAGTTAAATTTTTTTTCGCAGTCGGGTTTTTTATATTTTTAAATAATTTGTTTTATTTTAATTATTTTTAGTTTTCGTAGAGCATGCATTTATCATTTAAATATCTGCACGTTAATACATTCCAACGAACGTAAGGTTAGGTATTATTATGGAACCTGACATGGATGGCTAATATAACACAACTACCGTCATGATATAAGCCTAATTCAACAAATTACAGAAGGAATTAGGTGACAGGCCAGGACCTTCCTTTATACAGAATCACGGCTGCACACGGATATTGACAATGATTGATTGCCACTTCGACCATAGTTTTTCCTAATGCAATGTTACGAACCCAGGCGGGCTTAACCCTGTCACCTGGTAGGGTAAGGTGACCTACAGTTTTACATGGGTTCCGAACCATGAACAACTCGCAAAATAAAGTGGTGTATAACCGATGCGAGGATTTGAACCCATAACCTCTTACATGAAAGGCAATATTTTAGTCCCTACACCACGAGGTGTAACAAATAGAGTGTTTTGATTGATATTAAAACAAAACTACATCTTCTAAAAGTTTCTTGATGTTATCTTTAAGGCTTTAATGAAGTCATCAGTTCATAGAATAAAATTCCCTCATTCAACGAATTTTGATTATATGACCGATATATACAAGGTTTTAGTGGAGGTATGGTCCAAACGTTAACCACATATTCCTTGGCATATTTGAAACAAAAAGGCTATACATTTTATGTGTAGGTATTTAAAATGTATGGGGAGGATATTTTTCAAGTCGTACAACCAAAATATCATCTACCTTTTTAGCACCAAATATGCCGAGGAATACGTGGCTAGCTTTTGGACCATATCTCCGTTGACACCCTATATATGTTTTTTTTAGAATCTCCCTCTCATCATCGTTTATTACAGTTACACTAAATTTATAAGCAAACAAATTTGTTCGACACTCAAATCCAGTGGTTATATATACAGGATCCGTCACTCGAAGTGTTACCAATTGAAAATGATGTTGTTTGGTTAATTGAAGTATGGTTCGTTAAGAAAGATATCATAATAAAACATTTAATTTTAAGACAATCATTGTTATTGTTTTATATAGCCTCCTTTGATCCATAGATAAGAGCTTTCTGAGACAATGCTGAGTGTTGTTGGAACGTCCAGCGTTTCGTACTGCATTGTTTACGTGCCCATGGTATTCACACACTTGCTGGTTGACTTTGACGCCCTTCTCGATAAACACGCGTAAATAGCGACCATTTGCGGTCACTGCAGCCCAGACCATAACAGAAGCGGGCGCTTGCTTACGAATTGCTTACTCCATCGTCTAAATTCTCGTTGGATTTGCCCTGTAGCCAAACACGAAAATGTTGGTTGTTTATATACTGTTAGACAGTAAACATTTTTTCATCTGAAAAAACAATGTTTTCCAGATCGCCACGCAAGACTTTCAGTGCTTGAGCTCTTTGTAGTCGAACTGCCTTCTGCGCTGAACATAGATGCTGTAATTTTTGTATTTTATTGGTAGGGCTTCAGTTGCATTTCTTTTTATTTCAGTATGCGCCGATTACTTGAGTCGGGTATTGTCAGACTTTTCGCAAATTTTGCAGAACACTGGTGAGCATTTCCTTGAATTCGAGCCTTTAACTTCCGAACCATATCATGTAATACTGCTATTTTCGGAAGACCGCCTCTATGCCGTTTAGCAATGCTCCCTGTTAGGTTATAACGATTAATGGTTCGATGCACTAAACTTTTGTTCACACGTAAATGTCGGAGCTCCCGAGCGATGACTGGTTGTGATTTTCCGGTCAAATACAAAACGATCACAATGTTAGGTTTAATATCCATTGCGAAAATTTATTATACAATTCAAATTTGTTTCCGCTCTTTTCGCCCACTTAAAAACAATGAAACAAATTGACGTTTCACCAAAATTTGGCGCGATGTCATTATTATTTTGAAAATAGAAGTAACAGTTCGAGTGACGGACCCTGTAGCAATCGCTTTGATCACAGGATTTCATCCATGTATAAACTAACTGCTAGTTAAAATTCAATAAACTCCATAATAACCATGATTATAATATTTATATCCACTACTTCATTAGACTGGAAGTTGTCTCTTGACTGACAGCTTTGAATGTGAGTCAAAAGCATTGTTAAAGCCATTTTTATTTAATTATTGTGCTAGTTAAGTTCCAGTTTCACAGATTAGAACTTTAACTGGATGCGGCGAAAGAGACCTGGATTCATCGTTTGCAAATATATGTGGGCCCGAGGTCCACAATCGCCCGATCGAATGTGTTACCTTGAAGCTTATAAACTGTTACATCCCAACTGAGCGTTTATTGTTTTTCTTGCCTCCAAAGCCCATCAAAATATAACTTTTCATGATTTAATCCGTAGATAAACTCCTGGTTTATTATTTTGAATAATATAACGGGTTAATAATATGTGATATATAATATGATGATAAACCCAACTTTGGCATGGCCGTGCTTTTCCGTCCCACTGATCCCAAGGACGCACGGTTAAAGATCAGTGATATTATGATGACGATCATATCTTATGTACCCTATGTAACAGAAGCCCTCATCAGGGGGCTGACGACATCTTCATAGAAAGTTTTTTCTTATCTTTAGTAAAGCTATTAGATATGCCGGTGATGTCGGTCTATGCGGCGTCCGAGAATTTCGAAAATCTATCTGACTATCGCCCGGATCCACCACTTCCAGTTATAGACATCCCAAAGTTATCTTTCGGTTACACCATATAAATATGCAATGTAACCGAAACTACATTCCATATAGCTGGAGGTAGTGAAAAGAGGAGTATATGACCTGAGTTGGTGTGACAAGCGCGCTTGCGTAAACAAAAATCATTTGAATTCATTTTTAACGTTGAATATTTTGATGATTTTTGGAATTTCTCATTCCAAATTACACTTAAACATATAAGTTGCATTCCTTTTTGTAAACTATTTAGAAAACCCTTTAGTTTGATACCCCACTCGATAGGTTTCAAGGAAAAATATATTTGAAAACACATAATTTGGCGCCAAAAATCGGCTATGATTTTTTTTATAATTTTGATATACCCACTGTCACTCTCACAATTAAGACGAATCTAACGACACCTCTCAAGCCAAAATACATCAAGCCGTTTAGGCTGTAGGGCGTGCCAAAGAAATATACATACATACATACATACATACATACATATATACATACATATATACATACATACATACATACATACATACACTCGAAAAACATAACCCTCCTTCTTTCGCAGTCGGGTAAAAATAATATCTCCCCGTCGTTCATGCTTGAAAAAAATATTCGAAATATCATTCTGTAAAATTGGTTTGTAAATAAGCAGACCACAGAAATCTCCCTTTCAAGAGTTTTAATTTTTTTTAAGTAAATGGAAATTATAACATAAAGTTTAATTTGGTTTTATTTTAGTTAGTACCCAGACTAATTTACAGTTCTCTAGTGTTTTTTGTAGGTTTATATTGTATCTTGTTTTTTTCTTAAATGTTAAATGACATATAAGGACAAACAAGAATATATATGAACCCAAAACGATATAACAAAATATCTAGTCCTCGAGGCATGCAGGAGTGAAGGAATGTATATTGTGTTGTAAGGTATGTGCAGCTATAAAACCTCACTTACTCCGGGTCCACGGGACACGCATGATCGTGCAGTAGACATGTATTTAGGCGACATGAACGATCAAAGATGGGCAAATATCGGGCTCCCATCGCTCATAATCCATACAAATATTATAAATGCGAAAGTAACTATGTCTCTCTGTTGCGTTTTAACTTCCAAACCGCTGAACACATTTTGATGAATATCTGTATTGAGAAAGTCTGGACTTAGGCTACTTTTGTGGCGGAAATTAAATGCGAAGGGGGTGAAATAGAAGATAACAAATATATTCCGCCCTAGTTATTAATAAGTACTTTTAGGCAAATTATACATAACTAGCAATCTCTACATTTTGTCGCACTCACGACGCTTTGAGAATATATATCAAGTATTTGGCATTGATGATGAGAGAAAAATAAACACTAAATTCACACTAAACTAAACTAAAACACTAATAAACACTAAATTCACAAACAGCAACAATTCACGTCATATGCAACAGTTCATGACAAATATCAGTATATTTCGGAAAGACTTTCCCGCCATATAACGTTGCCAATTGGAGCATGCTAAAAACAGCATCCGTTCAAACCATCGCCTGTCTCAGCCATATTTTAGGGTAAGTGGTGACCTGCGGCCTTATTGCCGAACAGCGACTGTCGCTGCCAGCGTCAATGTCGCTGCTAACGAGTCATCGCATACAACGTTTTGTGGCTACCGTTACTGCGGATAAAAGATAGGCAACCGCAATTATTTTTTATCCGTAGCCGCCATCGACATAGCATATGTCGCCGGTATCGGTAATCCATAGTAAGTCGATGGTAGCCGCAAAATTTTGTATGCAACGACTCGTTAGCAGCGATACCGACGCTGGCAGCGACAGTCGCTGTTCGGCAATAAGACCGCTGAACTAAGCGTCACCGCAAGCAAGGATCTTAAAGCGAAGCACTTCGCAAGAAAAATGTGTGATGCATGTGCGCGTTTAGATTTATTATTTCTTTCACGAATGATATGTACTTGACCGTTAAGAAGTATACCATCAATCTGATCATGTTGTGTTCTTCGAGGCCGCCTTGGTAGGACCATTCCGGTTACGTCATCTTTGTGAATGTGTCTCGTCATACTTTCGTTCCCAATTCCATCGCAAAGGAGATAGGCATATCCAAACCATATTAATACAACCCTTCAAATATTACGTTTCGTATTGCAAAGAGTTTTGGATTTTGTTAAGACAAGACATATTTCCATGGAGAATCAGAAGTTCTTCTTAAGATGTTTAACGACTTGTATCATTCCGCTTAAAATCTAGAAAAGACCAAAACATAAATAGTTGTTTTTGAAATAGCACAAATTCCGCACTGTATCGTTTACAGAAAAATGTTCGCTATAAGTTATCTGCCACTTTTTCCCTCATCGACCACTGTTATCGTCTACATTTCGCGTCCCCCCGGTTCATGGCGGCGAGCTGTATAATTTATAATTTAGGGTTACGTCTCCCACACGTGCCACCCTCTATCAAATGCCGATATATTATATTAAAAAATATCGCTCAATCCTGGACCGCCGCCCACCTGGCACTCCGCTCGCTCGACCGGCGGCTGTAGGAGTCATTAATTTTAGCACTTCAGTCTTTTTAAAAGCTTTATTAAGTCTACCTTCCGCGGTGATGGAAGCTTCATTGACGAGTTCACATGGGACATGTCTTGTATAACGTATATGGTTACGCTTTCCGTATCGGGTTGGTACTACCGCATTGAATTAAACTATGCTTGAAGCGGCAATGAAGAATTGTTCTTGTTTTCAATCCAGTTCAGACTCACGGTGCTCGTAAAGGGAAGGTCCTGGCACGGCACTTAATTCCTTCGGGAATGTGGTGTATTTTGCTAATATCATGAGCCATCCATGTCAGGTGGTATAACAAATTAAGATACCTAAAACTTAAACATGCAGAGAATTCAATGATGATCAGATTTAAAAAAGAAGTCAACGCTTTGAATGGAATCAGCCCAAGTCTGACCAAGGAAACATTTATAAAAGTAAAATAAAAAAAATACCAAAGTGTTAGCGGAAGTACTCGGCTCTACTCGGGTCAATGTCGTTTCGGACTGATGTCACGCTGAACCTACCATTTAATTTTTTACGAGTTTACCATACAAACCATTAAAGAGTTTACCATAAAATGTGAAAAATTGAATTGTATATCGAATTGATTTATATTATCACTGAATAAATGATTTTGATTTTTGATTTTGAAACTTTCATCCCCTTTGCACCCCTTAGAGTTTAATTTTCGCCATGAAAAGGTAGCCTATATCCTGCCCCAAAGTTCAGACTCTCTTTGTACGGAATTTCATCAAAATTGGTCCAGCGATTTAGGCGTCAAAACGTAACAGATAGACAGAGTTTCTTTCGCATTTATAAGTATGGGTAGTATAGATATGATAATATTATATTTCTTATCTCTACAATTATGTAAGTCTGGAAAATAAAAACGACTGCATTAATGGTTCTATTTTCAAAAAGCGTAGCAAAAAGATAGCCCAGGAGCCGAAGTGGGTTAACGCCACCGCGTCTTGGATTCTTCCGGTGGGAAAGTAAATCGGACGAGCCGGCCGCTGCCTCATCTCCATACCAAATCGTCGGCGCACCGCTGCTCTGTTATTTGTATGGAAATTGACTTAATTTTCAAACATCGACCCACTTTCGTATTTAAATGCAAAACTATTCAAGTTCCCGCATGCATGAACCTCCCCAGGGCCTGGAGGGTACGATTGCTTTTGTTTTATGAACGCGATTGACATAAATTAGTTATTTATCGTGGCAAATCATTGAAAAAAATTTGTATCGTTACTAGTTTATGAGTACCTATGCGTCGGTTGAGCTTATAAACACTTCAGACGATCAAACAAGCAACTAACTGGGATTATTATGAATTTCAGAATGTCTATAATTACATTTTCAGATTGCATTTTAATATAATTTGTCGCCATCGAATGGACCGCAGATTTGACACTTTTTATATTTTTATTTTATGTAACATGGCTTTTTCAACATTTACCGTCATGAAATTAGCCCATTACACCACATTCCCGAATGAATCAGGTGCCATACCGGAACCTGCCCTTTATTGGAACGGGATATTGAACCGAATAGAAAATACACACAATTTTTCTTAACCGCTTTGACCATCTCTTCATCCAATGCGGTGGTACCAACTCGGGCGGGCTATTGGGTGACGAAGTTTTATATTGATCACGGACCATGGAACAGCAGGCCTATTTTTGAAATTCTGTGCCCAAGAATCAGAAATCTTTCAGTCGAGAAAGCCAATTCTTTAGAGGTGGTCAGAGTGATGGAGTTTCACAGTAGGTATTCAAGGTCGTAAAATGGAAAATAACTCGAAAATCAAATCGATGTGGGTGCCGTTTTTTTACTATATCAAAATGTAATTATGCGCAAGTTTAATTTTCGACCAACTTTCACACTCACACTCAATGTAACATTTATAATTTCAAAAGGCATGGTTGTTTCTAGTTTAATAGAACACTTTGTGTAAGCAATTTTTGAAGACCCAACTGCAAAAATGAAAGCGCGTGCATCGGTATTCCAGTACCGAAAAAAATCAAGCAAAATTCGAGAAAAAATTCGAGTAGCTCAAACAAAACCTTAATCAAAATGATAGTCCATGAAAACTATTATTATTTTAAGTTTTTCATCTTACATTACTCTTCGGATACAAACGACCCATTATGCGTAAAAAGCAACACGCATTAATATAGCCCACTCTTTTGGAGTGTCTATGATTAGGAAACCAACGGATCTACCGGTGGAAATCAACGGATTTACCAGTGAAAATCAACGGATCTACCAGTGAAAATCAACGGATCTATAAGTTGTGATCAACGAATCTACCAGTGGATATCAACGAATCTATCAGTGGAAATTAACAGATCTACCAGTGGAAATTAACGGATCTACCAGTGGAAATCAACGGATCTACCAGTGGAAATCAACGGATCTACCAGTGGAAACCAACGGATCTACCAGTAAAAATCAACGGTTCTTTCAGTTGAAATGAACGGATCTACCAGTGGAAACCAACGGCTCTACCAGTGGAATCCAACGGATCTACCAGTGGAAACCAACGGATCTACCAGTGGAAACCAACGGATCTACCAGTGGAAACCAACGGATCTACCAGTGGAAATCTACGGATCTACCAGTGGAAACCAACGGATCTACCAGTGGAAACCAACGGATCTACCAGTGGAAATCTACGGATCTTCCAGTACTTATGCACTCGTTTCATCGTCAGCTCTTGTCCTATAAATAAGACCGTGTTTTCGTCGCTGCGCTGCGTTCGGGTACCGGCAAGACTCCACTTATGCAAATTGCTACCATAAAAATGTACTGTTTTAACTGCATTTTTATGCTCTAAGGTGATAACGGAGCGCCATAGTTGTCATTAAATTCGTGAAGTATTTCCGCATCGGTAGAAACTTTTCATTGCGGTTTTTCATGGCCTCCTTTAGGTCTGAAGCAACTCTGAGTGCTTCAAAGAGACTGGTGGGAATTTTACAGCTGGTTTTTATGGTGATGGAGTTAATAAGTGGCGGTCAGAATGAGGTCGTATTTTATATTTCCAATTATGTTTATTGAGAACGAAGTGTTGGAAAAGAAACTCGCCATTAAACATATTACGACATTTGTGAATTATAATTCAGTCGAGTACGACCGTAAAATTTCTTAAAAGAAATAAAAAATACGTCATCGATGGAAGGCAAGGCACACTGTTGGACTTTAAATTCGGAAAATATAATTAGAATTTGAGGCATTTTTACCACTACGCTTTCATTCAAGGATAAATGCCTTTCATTATTTTTTAACCAAAAAAAGGCAAATGTCTTAGGCATAGAATAACGAGATCAGTGCCTATTCTTAGTACACCTATTCTTCCTTTAATTTAGGTTTTAGAATTAATCTTCTTGAATTGGGATCGCCCCCCTATTTCTTATGATCTATTCCCATGATAAAGTCTAATGTTATAAAAATATTTGATTTTTTTTCTTAAAATATAGATTTATTACCTATGGATTATAATCCATACTAATATTATAAACACGAAATTTATTCGTTTCACGCCTAAACCGCTTAACCAATTTTGATGAATTTTGGTATAGAGAAAATATGGACCTTGTTATAGGACTCAGGTTTCCTTTCCCAGCAAAAATAAAAATCGAAAGGGGTGAAGTAAGGGATAAAAGTTTGTATGGGGAACTCATATAATATTCAGAAAATAATTCACCTCATCATTACTCCAAAACTACATTCACTCGAGCGGAGCCGGGTACCTAGTTTTATATTTATAAAGTCCCCATATTTGTTGCGTACATAATGTTGCTAAATAAAATCATGCAAATTAATAATAACCATTGTGTCGCTGTGTAAACAGACCAAAACACCTTAGGTAACATTCATTTGAAAAACCTTCAGACTCTAATACGTAGATCGGTGCGTCATTACCCACATTCTTACAAATAGCTAAAGTTTGGGAAAGAAAATTTGCAAAGGTGCCTATTCATTGAATCAGTTATGAAGTGCCATAAAAATAACATTCGGACGCACAGAAATGAAATTGAGAGAACTTTTTCAATTTAGAACTCGTGCTAAGGGTCGGATCATAATCGAGTGTGTTTGTGTGAACATCGCTACACTTTTATACAGTGAGAAAATTCTATGGAAAAGAAAACGAAAATAAAGGAATTCAAGATTACTTGATTCCTTTAATTAACGAAGGTTCCATACACAAATTGAGTTTGATTTATTGAAATTATAGGACAATTATATTTACGACAGGTTGTAGCGGTGCTACGAAAGATACGCACCAGTAGGTTCTAGAATAACTCGTAGCAGAGTTGAGGAAGATGCAAATAACAGGTTCTACCAAATATTGTAGCAAGTCTACCGAAGACACGCATTGGTCGATGCAGACACGATGTAGCTGTGTCTAATGTTTTGCAACAAGTTGTAGTTATATTGGAATTACAAGATCTACGACACTTAGTAGCGGGACGACAACAAGGATCTACGGCAGTATTAAGAAAAATATTAACCCCATGTTCTACGACAGGTTGTAGCGGTGCTACGAAAGCAGAGTTGAGGACGATGCAAATAACATATTCTACCAAATGTTGTAGCAGGTCTACGGAAGACACGCATTGGTCGATAAAGACAAGGTGTAGCTGTATCTCATGTTTTAAATTACAGGTATTGAAATTACAAGTTATACGACACTTATTAGCGGGACGACAACAAGGTTCTACGGCAGTGTTAAGAAAAATATTAACCACAAGTTCTGCGACAGGTTGTAGCGACGCTACGAAAGCAGAGTTGAGGAAGATGCAAATAACAGATTCTACCAAATGTTGTAGAAGGTCTACGGAAGACCAAACTGGTCGATGAAGACACGGTGTAGTTCTGTCTAATGTTTTAAAAAATGTTGTAGCGGTATTGAAATTACAAGTTCTACGACACTTATTAGCGGGACGACAACAAGGTTCTACGGCAATGTTAAGAAAAATATTAACCACAAGTTCTGCGACAGGTTGTAGCGACGCTACGAAAGCAGAGTTGAGGAAGATGCAAATAACAGATTTTACCAAATGTTGTAGAAGGTCTACGGAAGACTAAACTGGTCGATGAAGACACGGTGTAGCTCTGTCTAATGTTTTAAAAAGTGTTGTAGCGGTATTGGAATTACAAGTTCTACGACACTTATTAGCGGGACGATAACAAGGATCGACGGCGTTAAGAAAAATATTAACTACAAGGTCAACGACAGTTTGTAGCGGTGCTACGAAAGATACGCACCGGTAGGTACAGAATAATTCGTAGCAGAGTTGAGGAAGATACAAATAACAGGTTCTACAGATTGTTGTAGCAGGTATATGATATACATACAGTGTTCGTTGGAGATTTTTTTTTTATGTGACTGGACATGGATGGCTAATACCACAAGTTCTGTCATGGTATTAGCCCAACACACCACATGGGAACTAGGTGCCATGCCAGGACCTTCCTTATATTGCACGGCTACATTGAACTGGATGGAAAACACGGACAATTTTCATTGCCGCTTCGACCATCGTTCATCTAATGCGATGGTACCAACCCGGACGGGATAAACCCTACCACCTATTAAGTAAGGAAGGGGACCTACAGTTTAACGTGGAATCCGAACCACGGCCAGCCTCTCTCAACGGTCGAATGGTCACCCATCCAAGACCAGACCGGACCCAGCGTTGCTTAACTTCGGAGAGCGATCGCCGAAGTGTCGCGCCACTGGGCCACTGAGGCTGACAATGCTGATATGGAGTAGCAGTGTCTATTGATTTACAAGAGGTCGTAGCGGTTTTGGGGACGATATGATATACTGGTTCGATTGGCTCGTAGCCTAGTGGCGCGGGGACTTGCGTTGCATACCAGAAGTCTGGATTCAAAACCTCGCCCCGTTCATACACCACTTTCTTTCACATAAAACTTTAGGCCCCTACCCCTACTAGGTGGTGGAGTTTAAGCTCGCCCGGGTTGGTATCATCGCATTGGATGAAAAGATGCTCGAAGCGGTAATAAAAAATTGTCCGTGTTTTCCATCCAGTTCAATTTAGCATAGAGTTTACGAAATAGCGTTTTTATCACGGAATAGGTAAAACTTGGAATATAAAGTATAATTTGAAATCATTGTGGGTGGTCACGCATTTTAAGATTGAATAAATATTTTATGAGATCTGAAAACGGAACTTTATTGATTATAACTCGTAATTATGTTACAAAATATTCACATACAAACACCCTATTCACTATTTGAACGAAAGGAAAGCGTTAAGTTGTGGACACACTTTACCGAGTCAAACAAAATAGTTTATTTATTTATTTATTTATATAAGTTTATTGCACTCAAAAAAACTCGGGCAAAAGGTACAACTTAATGCCGGGGGCATTTTCTACCAGTCTACCTTTGGGTATCGTGAGAGTACCGTTGGGTATAGTTAACCATTTATTTTATTTTATTGTTTATTATTAAGACCAGTTATCTGATGAACAGACGAAAAATAAATAAAATAGTTATATTTTTCGAAAATGTTACCAACATTCATAATACACTATATCAATGTCACATGAAACAACGAAAAGCGAAATGTTTCCAATGTTAGGAAAATATTTTTGAAAAAAACAATATGTGGAAAATATAGGATATTTTTGCTTCATGAACGACCTTATTAAGTAAATGTGTAAATCTTGCCAATGTATGAATTTATTGACCACATTTATATAAAAAGAGATTACTGAGGTGTATTTGCAGCTTAAATGCAAATGTTGGTCTAGCAAATCCATTCGTAAGATCCTTAGCTAAGAGTAAGGATGTCCGGAACTTCTTCCGGTATTTATTGGAATATTTGAATTGTTACGTGGTTAGGGTGTATTTAGTAGAAGAAACCCCAAAGGCTAACAATTTTGTATTAATTCATAGAGTCGCCCCTTTTACTTCCAGGTTCTTGTATGGATTTGCACATCTGTAAAGGCTATAAAATAAAAAAGGTGTATAAAAAGTCGTCCACAGAGTTTCTTCGAGCAGCTTAAAGACAATGCCTTGAGCTGCCTATCCGAGGTCCGGCGCGTTCAGTATACATTCGACGGCCGACACAAAAGATTACATTGGAACTGCATAGTTACCCTTTAGTGTAACGAATATTCGATGTTGTGAGTCCGGAATTTATAAGAGAACTGCCTAACATGGTGTATTATCATTAATACTTGGCTATACTCACGCTATACGGATGACTTTCGGTCGTCACTCTCTTTAATCGATGAATTTCAACCTACTTGTGTATAAAAACCTGGATAATAGGTCGTCCATAGAACATCTTCGTAAAGCATAATGAAATTGCTCTGAGCTGCCTATCAGAGGTCCGACGCGGTCAGGATACATTAGACAGCTGATAAGTCGATGCTGCATAATGTATCCTCCACGACACGTAAGAACACGTTAGATGTGCGCATGATGCCATTAATAAAACGAACATTCGATGTTGGGCGTCAAGAATTCATAAGCGAACTGTCGTCGTAATAAGCGGCTCGTAGCCTAGTGGCGCAGGGACTGGCCTAGCGTACCAGAGACCTGGGTTCAATTCCTCGCCCCGACATGCACCACTTTCTTTCTCTTTCTGAGTTCGATAAATGCATTTTGTCACGAATGCGAGCTGCTCCATGGTTCGGAATCCATGTAAAAATGTAGGTCCCCTTCCCCTACTAGGTGGTAGGGTTTATGCCCGCCTGGTTGGTACCATCGCATTGGGTGAAAAGATGGTCGAAGCGGCGATGAAAAATTGTCCGTGTTTTCCATCCAGTTTAATGTAGCCGTGCTCATAAAGGGAAGGTCCTGGCATGGCACCAAATTCCTTTGGGAATGAGGTGTATTGGGCTAATATCATAACGGTAGTTGTGTGGTATTAGCCATCCATGTCAGGTCGCATAAAAAAAAGTAATACTTGGCTATACTCACGCTATATGCATGAGTTTCGGTCGTCACTTTCGTTACTCAATGAATTTCAACCTCCTCGTGTATAAAACACTGACAAAAGGTCGTCCATAGAACGTCTTCGTGCAGTATAATGAAATTGCCCTGAGCTGCCTATCCGAGGTCCGACGCGGTCAGGATACATTAGACGGCCGATAAGTCGGTTGCGCATAATGTATCCGCGACCGCCTCGCTCGAATGTCTATATGCCTGACGTGTTTTATTTACCTCCCCCATTTGTACATTGCACACGTTTTGTACATGGATCTGAAGGAGAATACTTCAGTTGTTTCTATTGGACTAATTACCACTTGTGCTGTGTGGGTTCCGTCACGTAAATTGGGACTACACAAATGGGCCCGCTGTATTTCTTCCCGCATATGTCGTTAGAGCCGACTAAGGGATTCGTCGTTTATGGTTCGGATTCTATGTTAAGGTGGCCCAACCCGGCGGGACTAACTCATTCGCGGGCACGGTACAAAACCGTGCTGTTGCGCTCTAAGACCTTGATGCTCCGTGATGAGGAAGATGCAACATGTCCACAAAAAAGACAATGTGCATAGTGTATGATTTGGTAAGATTTACGAAAATTTTAATTACAAAACGACTTATAGCTAAAAGTAAACCACGACTGCTGTAGTGAAAAATCGAACAAAAACCAAATAGATTATAAATCTCGATTAAATAAGCTATGTCTGATGACTAATATTTTTAAGATGTTCTTACTTTATCATTGCGTAATCCACCTCCAAAGTTATTGTATAAAACGCGCGAAAAATGCGAACTTTGGAATTCAAAACACAAGGATGGTGTCCCAGTTAATACGTGAATCGCAAATACTATTTATTTATTTTTCAAATTCCGCAGGCTTTTTTTGAGTAGACACTTTGGCGTCAAAATACCGTCAATGGTAATGCAGCATTGTGGTTACCAGGTAAACCTTAGACAGATAATAAAATAAATTCAATAACGAGTCAATTGCTTAAAATTATTAAAACTGGTAAGACACTGGCCTACACCAAAATCCTAAAGAAAATCTTAATTGTGTACATATTATAAAATGTTGTTAATTTTTCACAAGTGCAAACACACAAACATTTCTAGAGAAATCGAGACTCGTAGGAATCTACTTTCAACCTGAAAAGTTATTCGTGGCATCTTACTCTGATTGAAAGTGCATGCATTTATGAAACGAAAAATTTGCATTTCAAAAATAAACATGATACAATAAAACTTTAGGAATCCTTTGTCCGAAACGTACTTTTAACAGTGCAGTATAGTTCACATATGCAAAATTATTGAGTGCATATTAATCGAATAAAAGGTGCTTTCTATTTGACCTATAGTTTTCTCGAAACAGATCCAGAAATAATGTCTTAGTATATCCATAGATTAAAACATTTTGATATTTGCATTGTGAGTTTGGCAGGTGAAAACAATACGATAATGGGTCAGTCGTTAGTAGTTCGGATCCCACGTAAAACTTTCCTTACTTCCTTGATGTTTATATATATATATTTATATATAACCACCTAGATATATAATGCGTTTATATACCTCCCCTATATATATTACACACATACATATATATATGTATATATATCCCAGGAATTCATGATGCTCGAAGCGAAAATGAAAATGGTCCGTGATTTCATTATAAGGTTTTTTTATGCAAACTGACATGGGTAATACCACACATATACCGCTATTATATTGGCCCAATACACCACATTCCATGAAGGAATTGGGTGCCCTGCCATGGCAACCTTCCCTTAAGGTGGGCCAACCCGCTCAACTCCCCATACAAACGGGGAAAAAAGATCACCCCCATATATTTCTTATCAGAGATCCCAAATTTTGCTAAAAATAGCTTTATTTGATCGAACTAGATGTCTGATGACCGTTGGCATTGTAAAATTATATTTGGTTTCTGAGTTATAAGGTCCGAAAGTTCGAATTTTTCGCGCGTTTTATACATCAACTTTGGAGGTGGATTACGTAATGATTAAGTAAGAACATCTTAGAAAAAAAAGTCATCAGACATAGCTTATTTAATTAAGATTTATAATCTATTTGGATTTTTTTGGATTTTTTACTACAGCGGTCGTGGTTTACTTTTAGCTATAAGTTGTTTTGTTATTAAAATTTTCGTAAATCTTACCAAATCATACACTATGCACATTGTCTTTTTTGTGGACATGTTGCATCTTCCTCATCACGGAGCCTGCCTTTTTCTTTGAAACAGAGAAGGTCCCATAACGCAACAGCATGGTTTGGTACCGTGCCCGCGAATGAGTTAGTCCCGCCGGGTTGGGCCACCTTAATGAGCACGTCTATATTGAACTGGATGTAAAACATGGACATTTTTAATTGCCGCTTCAACAATAGTTTCATCCAATTCACCAATCCGGGCGGGCTGAACCACCTAGTAGGATAAAGGGACATACAGTTTTATATGGATTCCGAACCATAGAACAGCTCGCATTTGCGACCAAATGCGCTTATCAAACTCAAAAAGAGAAAGAAAGTGGTGCATGAACGATGATTTGAACCCAAACCCCTGGTTTGCAAGTCCCAGCGCCACTTCGCAAACAGTGTTTTATGATAATGCTATGACGGTTGGTATGGTTTAGTCATCCATTCCTAGTAGTTACATAAAATAAAATTGCAATCACTAGCGCAGATAAGTTTTAAAATTTCTAATCCATTTCAAAATTACCAACAATGAAATTAAACTGAGGGGTTACCATGGTAAATTAACTCGCCGGGTGAACAGGCAAGTGAATGATAAAATCTGACGTTTAGTAACTTCGTACCACGCTAACAGGTAATTTCACTTGGTCAATTAACACGTCGTATGACATTTAGCATGATACGAAATGCAACTAAAGGTTAGATGTAAGCACTTACTTGTCTGTTCACCTGGCAAGTTAATCAACCATGGTAAGGCCCCTGATCATACCCCTTAAAACAAGTTTATTTGATACTTTCGGATATTCAGTGTAATTCCTTCTCATTTGCATGAAATAAAAAAAAATATATATATATTTTTGTCAGCGTCAGTGGCCCAGTGGCGCGACACTTCGGCGATCGCTCGCCGAAATTAAGCAACGCTGGTTCCGGTCTGGTCTTGGATAGGTGACCATTCGACCGTTGAGAGAGGCTGGCCGTGGTTCGGATTCCACGTTAAAATGTAGGTCCCCTTCCTTACTTACTTGGTGGTAGGGTTAATCCCGCCCGGGTTGGTACCATCGCATTGGATGAACGATGGTCGAAGCGGCAATGAAAATTGTCCGTGTTTTCCATCCAGTTCAATGTAGTCGTGCAATATAAGGAAGGTCCTGGCATGGCACCTAGTTCCCATGTGGTGTGTTGGGCTAATACCATGACAGAAGGAGTGGTATTAGCCATCCATGTCCAGTCACATAAAAAAAATACTAAAAAACCTTTTTCACACTGATCTCAAACTTTAAAATAGTTCCACTAAACATTGCAGCCAACAGTTCAATTTAGCTGCGATGGCGTTGCCGTGAGCAACAGAAGCCTTCGCGATGTTTCGCAATGAATTCTAAAAGGTAAAGAGGAACCTCCAACGCCGCCTCGCTGTAACTAAAAATTGCACGGATTATTTTCCCTCCACAAAACAAGGAGCGATGCCCGCAGACATTTTTCCTTTTGCAGCGTCCGCGCCCGCTCGCCGGCATTAGAATAGTGTTTCGCTCAGATTTTCGACGATAAAGGAAGCGCCGGTGATAAATTATCTCGGATTGACACAAACAAAACAAACACTTAATATGGGGGGGCCGCCCTCTTGGAAAATATTTATCAATGTCAGAGCATAGAGGGCGCTTTAATATGCATGTAGCCAAGTTACGGTGAGTTCCGTAGATTAATCACGTCGTATAGATCTGAGCATTCAAGAGAGCCTTTCCCTGTTGTTTCACGCGAGCACGAAACAAGAGTAGACGGCTGGCAGCGGGCTACCCTCGTGAGTGAATTTACCTCTAAGGGAAGTTTTTAATTGTGAATAATTTGGAATGAAATTTTCTGTGAATAAATAAAATGAATGGGATTCAGTGAGTATCTTGTTCACTTTGCGTGAGAGGATGCGTGCAAAGGATATGTTTGTACAACATTTTATCAACAGTTCAAGCGCATATCGGATTATTAAAATTGGAACGTTTTTTTTATTTCATAGGAAGCAAGATGTGGAGGTGGCTTCTAAAGTGCTTAAAGTATTTAAAAACTGTGTGAATTATTTGAAAGGGCTGGATCTCTAAGTACAAAATGTGTATAGGGCACTCATATAAAATACAATGTTATGTTCAACCCGACATCAGTCCGAAACGACATTGACCCGAGCGGAGCCGGGTACCTCAGCTAGTTGATTTATAAAGAGAGATCAAGCTAAGATCAAGGTGTATTGTCAATGTAAGGCAGCTTCTAGTTTTCGACATAGTTTATCGTCTCCGAGTTGGCGGTAACTGAGTTGACACCGAGTAAGTTTTCCAAGTGCTAGTGGTTGTTGCCTGACCGCGTCCCATCGTCCTCCGGTTGGCCGAGAGAGGGTAAGAGCTAAGAGGGTAGTTGCAACAACTCCAAAGTCATTTGCGGAACGATGAAAACACCTCTTGGAAGCGGGAGAGACGGCAATAAAATTATGTCGATGTTCCAGCATCACTAATTTGTAGCTACATACATGCTCGATGTGAGCATAATGTTTATTAATTTTATTAGTGAAAATTACATTATTGAGCTGTAGTGAAGAGCAAAAGATAAATGAAATCCAAAAGAAAATGTGGTGACAAAGATAGGGAGAGGAATGTTGGTCATGTAGAATGAGTAAGTAATAAATGAATGACAAAGCAGAACTGGCATGCAAAACTTACCATGACAAGGTCGGAAATGTATTAGGACGGCATTTTTTTTATACTCAAATCATAAACACAGTTCCAAACACAAAACTCTTCTATTAAATGTTCCTATGGTCATACTGAGAACCTCACAGGGATAGTGATGGCGGATGATTAAATATATTCCTCATTAGCTTGTCCATTCAATCATCTTTGAAAACAGAATTAATTTATATCTCTATCGATACTTGCTTTTAAAACATTGCTCAAAATTAACCAAGAACGCATTGAAGTTTAACGAGACCTTCCTCGTGGGTTACCACGGTAAATTGGAACATGCAAGTGAGTGATTGAATCTAACGTTTAGTGGCATTTTGTTAAATCTTAAATGTTTGACTGGTTGAATTGGAAAATTTCAGTTAACTTGGCCAAATAACACGTCGTTTGACATGGTACGAAATGCAACTAAACGTCAGATATATTCACACACTTTCTAGTTTAACCGGGGATTTAATTTAAAGTTGTAGTTCCACAGATCTGATGGGAGATTAGTACCAACACCTGTTCAATGTAGTTAGGAAATATTCTCGTATGTTGCTAAAATATCCATGCATGTACAAACAAAGGAACAGCCGTCACATTAGGCTGCAGTAAGAAAAGGATATGGAAATAAAAAAGGGAAAAATCGTTTTCACTCGGCATCTTCGATGTAACAAAACGAGCGGAGTACATCGTTGGTTCGCAATATATCCACGCCAATAGCCCACTCCGTTCCGAACGATCCGAATATTCGGAGCCGGCGAGTGGAACTGGGAATCCGCCATTTTGGGTCCGCGCAGTGACATCCAACTTGGAAGTTAGGAGCCAAATATTGGCAAAGCTCGTTTCGGTGTCCGGTCGTTAAAGATGAACTTAATAGCTGCGGTAACTGGTTGCGGAGATACACGGCTCGGACTCGACAAAATATATGGAGAAGGCTTCTTTGTTTTATTATGTTTTAAACCACATATTTATATAACTGTATACGCGGTGAGTTGTTTAGTCAATATTTGTCAAATACAACTCGGGCTCTCTAAATAAAAAGTCCGGTTTTTCACAAATCAGCTACTTTTCACATAAATGATTTATTCAATCTTTATTCCTTTTGTACAAAAATACATTTTGTTTTGAGTATGGCAGGCACAGGAATCACGACTCCGATGTCAAAAATGATATTTGCATGTTCAACTTTTTTATTAACACTTATATATGTATGGTATATTATTACATATGTACATAAGGAAGAAACCTAATGCATCATTTATTTCAATTTATGTTATTTTATTTATTTAAAAATATGACAAATACATACATTTCACATAACAGAAAACCAAGGCGTAGAAATGTAGCATACTCATGAAAACCCATTAAAAAATAAAAATCTTACAGGAGTCATGCAAAGGAATGACGCGTTTAAATAGTAGAATAATTTCACACAGAACATCTAAGTAAGGCATACAAAACATATGAATTATTTTAAGTGTATAAAGTACACTTAACGGATGGTTATAAAATCGCGAATTTCAATTTGCTAATGGCAAAACGGTTATTTCATTCCGAATACTCGTTAAAATATAAAAAAAATCTTTGTATTAATAACCGAGTCGACACGGTTATTGTAAAACTGTAAAAAAAAGCAATGCACTCTGCTAATCTAGCTGTTAAAACTGTAGATTTCAACTACTTAAAGTATATAATTTAGGCAACATTTCTGGTAAAACTAACCGTATAAGCGTAACAGAGTTAGCACGCTTGATATTAGCAAATTATACTGTAAGCGTAATCATAACCAATTTATTCGGTTTGTAAATAACAATAATACGGTTGCATTGAGCAGTTGCTTTTTCTCAGTGTAAACATATCTCACAATCGTTTACGTGCAATGTGATAACATATAAATAAATTTTAAAAAATATTTAGACTTCCTATAAAAAATCTCTTTAACATGTTGGATGGCTAATCGTCAATGATGTAGCCTTTGTATGGGAGATGATGAACGTACCTATATATGGACTCTTGGAGTTACGTTCAAAGTACCTTCACGGACTAAGTGGAAGAAATAAAGATGTTTTTAGATTCCTTTTCACCACAAGAAACATGCTCTAAACATTCATGCAAGATATATGAGAAACTTTTGATTACGAATGTGATATGTATGTATGTATGTATAATCGACCGTGAAACAAGGACACATTAATTGAAGAAAGAGCCTAGTAAAAATAACTAATTTACGAATATACTGCGGGATGGATCCGAACCAGCAAAATATACCCGCGGGTATTGCGTCTACTTTCGTCTATTTTAAAATTCTCATACAGTTCCTCCTCCCGTTATGAATGCATCCTAACACAAAGGAATAAATTGGAATGAGCGACGTGCCTGCTTAGTACGAAAAAGTATATTTACTTTACTTGTAATTATCTTGAGATAGTCGTAGTAGTAGTTTGAAAGAGAAGTAGCGTTAACATCTAAAACAAACTTCCAAAACAAATCCGACAATTGTTGGATTATGGAAAATTTTGCACTCGCTTACACAACTGGCTCTTAGAAAATACTTCTACGACCTAAAATACTTTACAATTTGTAGTCTAGACCGCTGTGTATGTGGGTGCAACGTGACGAAGAGCATTTTGTAGGTAGCGGTAAGATTACTCTGTAACAGTGCCTAATTATCTATACTAATAATAAATCTGTAAGGGTTGTTCATGCAGTAAGTTGCTTTGTTTTCTAAGATACTTCGTTTGTAGACTTTATGTATGATACTAAGACTAAATTGATGATTTTTAGAAATCAGTTCTGTATGTATGTATGTATGTTCCTCCATAACTCTTAAACCGATCATCCGAATTAGATGAAACTTACTACACGTATATGTAAATACACTGAACACAGGATAGGCTATATATAATTAAGTTCCGCTTACGTGAGGATGAAGCTGTCATACAAACCGGAATTCTCCGCGCGGCTCTTCGGGAGGGCCGCAGCTCTACGGGGGGGGGGGGGGGCGCTTACTTTTTAATCACTATCTGCCTTTATTTCCACGTTTACTTGAAAATTGTAGGTGTTATAAAAAGGCGTACAGAAAGATCCACGATATCATGTAGAGCGATAACTTCAAACCACTCGCCCGATTTATTTGCGCATTTTATCAACGTATTGAAACTCTGGGCGCAGTTAGATTCCGGATCGGTCACCGTTTTTGATGTTGAAGGTGGCTGTGGTTGGTATTCCTCATAAAACTTTGTTAAAGTAAGGTGGTAGGGTTAATCCTGACTTTGTTGGTTTTGTATCAATTTCTATGTAGCAGTGCCAGTACCGTAAGGGTCTGACGGCACATGCTTTTACAATTCGCTCCCAAATGTTTACGAAGCTCTAAATGGGAATATGTCGATGTTTATCATTAAATAATGCTATATCAGTTCAAACGATTTTGTTTAAATTTGGCAGATGGACACATAGTCCTGGACCAGCCTTTTGGGTTACTTTTTATCCAGGAAATAATTCAGAACGAAATCAATTCAACACGACATTGACCCGAGCGGAGCCGGGGGGTCGCCTTCATAAAGTCCAAAAAGCATATGGTCCAAAACCCAGAACATCCAAAAGTATGTATTTTTGCATATATTTATAAATGCAAATATTATAATCTAACCTAACCTAACCTAATTGAAAAAGTTCCGTATTCATTAGTGTTTTGGACGGTATGGGTTTTGGACTTTGTGCTTTTTGGACTTTATGATGCGTCCCCGAGCCGGGTACCGCAGCTAGTGTTACTTACAATAAATTATTTGATTTGATTTGAGTCGACTCCACAGTTACCGCGCCGCGCGAGGTCACTCCCCCCGCACCCCCCGCACCGCCGCGCCCTCCGACCGGCCATCGGGTCGCCGCGGTCGGGCCACGGTCCAACGAACACATTCTCCACTATTTATAATCAATATTGCGAAATTGATAAACTCGCGCTTATTGCCTTCTCTAGCTGCCTTCGTACACCTGTGCAGCAAAAGGAATACGATATACGTAAGTGTCAATATATGATTCGGACATCCATGCAACCCGCCCGAGTTGGTGCCAACGCGTTGGACGAAACTATAACCATAGTTTCGTCAAATGGGCAATTAAACATTTTCCATGTTTTCCATCCAGTTCAGTGTAGCCGTGCTCATAAAGGTAAGCATCGCACCTAATTCCTTCGGGAGTTTGTTGTATTGGGCTAATATCATAACGTAATGTGGTATTAGCTATTCATGTCAGGTTGCATAAAAAATGCAGAGAATATCCATGACATTCCAGAAAAAATAATAATATATAAGGTTGGTAAGTGCGCGAGAAAATCGAAGCAAAAAACCTCACATAAATACCCATAACCATCGACCCATAGAAGAAAATGAGACAACTATATAACTTAATGTTTAGTTTAATGTTTAATGTTTAGTTTTAGTTTACAAGTATACTGGTATATAACTAGTAGTATTAACCGATTTGATTATTGTATTTGTCAGATAATCAATTTCACAAGAACTCTTGGATATTTTATTTCAAGCGAAATTTCGAGTTTTTTCATTTTCCTGTTCACTGTTTCATCTTAATTAACTACTCGCGTAAAGTTAACAGATTTCCGTTTAAAGTTTTGTATAACTTGAAGTTATCCACTATGCAGCCCCTTAGAAATATTGTTTTTACTATATTTTTGTACAGTACAGTGCAATAATTTTCCGGGAATATTCGAAGCGTGCTTTTAAACGGTCCGTGATTTTTAACCAACGTAGCCGTCTAATATAAGTCCTGGCATGACACTTACTTATCAAGTTGAGAGTTTGGATAGTATAATGACAGCAGGTGTGGCGATCCACGCAACATTGGTCGCTTTTTAGCTTTTAATTTATGAGTTGTTTTGTTTTGTTTGACACACTCTTGGAATCGCATTTTTTTTAAAAATAGACTGAAAAGAATTTGCCTGCGTCAAAAACAGAACAACTTTTTATTTTCATGTCTAAAAAAATATCGTCATAGAGAATAATGGTTTGAGAGCAACAAGCAAGAATCTTGTATGAGATTCTCACCCACATATAGAACCAAATTATGCGTAACTACGAAATGAAACTATGAAATGACTATCGTAATCATAATTTTAAAACCAAGTGGAAAACATCTTTGCTAGCGATATCCGGCATTTGAGAACAATTTACGATTTCAGTTGTTGAGACAATAATAAAAGTACGAGTTGACTAACCTAGTACACCTAACCAGAACTTGCAATATGAACTCACAAACGAATGCATGAGTAGTAGCATTTCAAACGAAATTTTAATCAATTGCAAACGACAGAAACACGAAATTTGTTTACCGCGGAACGCTCTATTCTACCAGTCCTGTGTTCACTGATATTGGACTGTAAATTTTGCTTCATTGGAATATTCTGATGCAGGAAAACGGCCCGCGATAGTGGGCCAATTAGGGACTCCCTACTATGTGGTAGTGTTAGACCTACTAGAGATTCCCTACTATGTGGTAGTGTTAGGCCCGCCCGGTTTGGTACCATCGCATTGCATTAAAAGATGTTCGAAATGGTAATGTAAAATTTTCCGGGTTTTCCATTCAGTTCAATGTAGCCGTACTCATAAATGGAATGGCCAGGAATGGCACCTAATTTCTTCGGGAATGCGGTAAGTTGGGTTAATCTCATGACGATTGGTGTGGTAATAACCATCGATTTACATAAAATGACATATGCTTTTCTCTTTTTGATTTGCATACGTGCATTTCTTTACGATTGCGACCTATCACATGTTTAGGAATCCATGAAAAAATTCTGTAGGTCCCCTTCTTCTTCGGAGGTTGTTCCGACCCATACAATGTTTTTTTGCACAGAACACAAAAAGTATTGCACTTTAAGGCACGAATTCGTCAAAAATATTAAATATAGCCATATTAGTTGCAGCGAAAACATATTCACAATTTCAGGTTTAATGGTTTCGTTGTAATCGCCGATTAGAAGTTTTACACCGTTAGATGGCGCTGTTAAATAAAAATCGTATTTAATTAAATTGTAACAAAACCAATAATCCTGAAATTGTGAAATTGTTTTCGCTGCAAGTAATATGGCTATATTTAATATTTTTGACGAATTCGTGCCTTAAAGTGCAATACTTTTTGTGTTCTGTGTAAAAAAAACATTGTATGGGTCTTTTATTATTAATTCGTGGCTTAAAGTGCAATACTTTTTGCGTTATGTGTGCAAACAACTTTATATGGGTCGGAACAACCTTAAGACCACGTGGTTAAGACCGACCGGGTCGGTACCATCGCATTGGTTCACTAAGGTTTTTGATGTTTTGAGGAATCATTGCTTACTGGCAGAAGTGATACTGAAACCTATACACACCACGCACACACGTAGATTTAAGGATTTGCATGTAGAGTTTCCTTCGAACATTCATAAGTATGTTACTATAGTGTTTTTTCTCGTAGAACCTTGACCTTATTAAGCTCCATCATATCCAAAGTATTAGATTAATGATAGTAAAGAAATATTGCTGACGTCATACAAGTGTTGAAAAATCATAATAAAAATCAACAGATGGCGTTGCAATTCATATTTGAGAATACATTAAATACAAAACAATGAAAATTCATGATATTTTTTACTTACAACGACATTAGTAAAATGTGACGCTTTTGTCATGTCCGCCTAGGCAAAATTTGGAATTAAGCTTAGTTTAATAATGGCGTAACTAGTTCCGGCAGTGACGGAAGATGGCGCTTGTTAGAAATGCCATAGTTACAGCGAAAATAAGAAGTATTTAGCAAGTTTTGTACGTTGTATGACATTTGCAGTCTATCCCTACTATTTTTTGGCTATTCCAAAGTGGTGGGTTTTCAGTAATGCATAACAAATATTTAAATATATTCCAAAGTGGTGGGTTTTCAGTAATACATAACAAATACTTAAACATTAATAAAGCTACAGCGGTGCATCTCGTCGACGATTCCGAGGTATCTCTGAATTTCGAACTTTGTGTGCAGTCGTCTGTACCACGGATAATGCTCTTCGGAGCTACATAACGTCGTCTCTCCGCCCTCTTTCTACTATCGCTCTATGCACAACAGGCAGGGTATGCACCCACTCACTTGCATTCCTTGAATAAATAATTTATTAGGGTCGGTAAACGGTGGAATGCTAAGCAGGGAAACCGAGGTATTTTCCCATTTCGTGACTCGCACTAATCAGAAAGAGAACGAAAGTTCTGGCGCGAGACGGCATTGACTTCACGACCTCTCGAGTTAGAGGCAACGTCCTACGCCCTGACCTATGGGCAACTTGAATAGGAAAAACAAAGTTTGACAATCAAAATTTTATTTTTATTTTTATTTTGGTTGTTAATTTGACATCAATATCAGGGTCAAGAGAAATTACTTTTATTTGTTATACTTTTTAGTTATTAGGGTTCCGTACCCAAAGGGTGAAAACGGAACCCCTTCGCCTTCGCTGTCCGTCCGTCCGTCCTGTCTGTCCGTTTGTCACAGGGCTGTATCTCATGAACCGTAATAGATAGGCAGCTGAAATTTTTACAGAGTGTGTATTAATTATGCCGCTATAACAACAAATAGGTAAAATTTTAAAATAATAATAATTAAAGGGGGTCCCCATACAAAAAACGTGATTTTTTGTGTTAAATCTTGTTCGATGGTACGGAACCCTTCGTGTGCGGGCCCGACTCGCACTTGGCCGGTTTTTTTTAAACGTTTTTATTTATTATTGATTACATTTTCTTGTTCGTACGTAATGGTAATAAATGGGAATTGTTTTTGGGGGTAGCATAAGCATAAATAATATGTCTTATTATATTTGAATGTGTTCGTATGTACCTATGTTACCGTTCTCTTAAATAAAAATAAATAAAATAAATAAAAATAAATTCGTGTTAACATTATTTGGTTTGTGGTTCGTCTTGTCCAAAGTGCTACCACAAATGACGTATACCTTTAGATAATGTCATTTTAGTTACCCAAATATTGGAAGAAGCATTGTTATGCGAGTTTGAAAATAAGCAGCAATGTTCTAGGTCGGGAATTCATCTGAAGCAGGATTAGAATTTAACATCTTCGGATTACAAGCCTGCTGCTAGAAATACTAAGCCAATACATGTTACGTTAGCCATGGAATTTATCGTTTCAACTATAGATAAAAATGAAGGAGATATTATTAGGAGACCCGCTGTCTCCAATTTTCAAAAACTACCAACGCAACTTAAACGTAAATGGCACATGCAAACACAGTCACATACGTTTTCGAGGGGTTGTGTGGGTGGAAATTGACTTGACGATCGCATTTTTGGAGCCCATTCGCGCGCGGTAGCGATGTTTCGACTGTGTGGAATATGACGCACCACGGATTTCCATACAATTATATGGTCACTTCGACCATACGGCGGAGACGCGATATCGATCGCATGCCACTTCTACTTCCTTTCACTAAAGTGGTTCGAGCGGCTCGTAGCCTAGTGGCGCGGGGACTGGCCTAGCGTACCAGAGTCTGGGTTCAATTCTTCGCCCCGACATGCACAACTTTCTTTCTCTTTCTGAGTTCGATAAGTGCATTTCGTCACAAATGCGAGCTGATCCATGGTTCGGAATCCATGTAAGACTGTAGGTTCCCTTCCCTTACTAGGTAGTAGGGTTTAAGCCCGCCCGGGTTGGTACCATCGCATTGGACGAAAAGATGGTCGAAGCGGCAATGAAAAATTGTCCGTGTTTTCCAGCCAGCTCAATGTAGCCGTGCTTATAAAGGGAAGGTCTTGGCATGGCACCTAATTCCTTCCGGAATGTGGTGTATTGGGCTGATATCGTAACGGTAGTTGTGTGGTATTAGCCATCCATGTCGGGTTGCATTCAAAAAAAGTGGTATCAACTAAGTCTCTAAAGGTGACCAGCTGAGTTGAACCAACATACAATGTTACTTATACAACTAGCCCTTGATCACTGTTCTAAAACTACAGGAAATAATATAAATACGATATTAAATATTAATAGTACTCGATCGATAGAAACGTTACAAATTCGGGAATACATATTTTTATTTTATTTATTCATTTACATATCTTTAAATTACATACAGTCTCTGGTGGCAAAAAAAAAAAAAAATTACAAGAGTACAAGTTAGTACATAAAGCATGAATCCCGTAGGGGGCAAAATCAAAACACAGCGTACTAGTATGAAATAAGTGAAACAATCAGTGGCAACACAAGCCCTGTATGAAAATACAAATGAGTTTCATTGTACAAGTAACCGAACTAGGCAAAGCCTGTCTTTCGTGGCACCTGATGTGAGGCTCGGTATTAGAAAAGAAAAAAAAATGGAAGTTACACAAACAAAAATTTAAGTCTCATCACACTATTGGCCTAACCCTTTAAAGTTATAATAAAAAATATGAACAACGATAAAAGTTAATTCGGAACGAATACCTGACATATGTACAAGTAGGTTCACCGTGAGAGCACAATCGTCGCCCGCCCCTCTAACTCCCACGCTCCCGGTACGCTCAGCCGCTCGCCGTGAAAATATTGTATAAAAATTGTACGCTTCATAATTTCGCCGACATGCTCGCTTATTCCAGAAATTGTTGCCGAATTCACTGGCGCGAATTACGTCTACTTTGGCCGATGAGGAGTAACGCCCGTTTGTGGCGAGAGAAATGGCCCATTAATTTCTAGTCTGGAGGGGGCAGGAGACGCGAGCGAGGGAAATTGATAAAAATATAACGACGAAGCGATTTCGCTGAGGATTTATCTTTACTCGGGCTTAACTTAATTTTCTAAGAAGTGTTTTCAATTTTGTGCCCGAATTCACAGATAATGTCACAAGTTTATAGATTTTCAGCGAATTGCAAATAACTTATACGTACTAGTATTATAAATGCGAGAAGAACTCTTTCTGTTTGTTGCTTAAACCCTTGATCAATTTTGATGAAATACGGTATAGAGATAGTCAGGACCTTGAAAAAGGACCTTGGAGAAGGCTAGGTTTTTTGGCGAAAATTAAATTCGCATGGGGTGAATTATATGAGAACGGCTACATTGAACTTGATGGAAAACAGGGACAATGTTTCATTTCGACCATATTTAAACCAATTTGATGGTACAAACCCGGACGGGCTTAAACCCTACCACCTAGTAGGCGAAGAAGTCACTACAGTTTTCTCATGGATTCCGAACCATGGAGCAGCTTGAATTCGTGACGAAATGCACTTATCCAACTCGGAAAGAGAAATAAAGTGGTGCATGAACGGGCGAGGATTTGAACCCAGTCCTCTGGGATGCCAGGCCCGCGCCACTAGGCTACAAGCCGCTATAAAGCCGTGTCCCTTAAATTTTCGTGTGAAGGATCCTGGCTTGTACCTTGGGCAAAATACTTCGCCAAAATACCGCCCATCTACGGTTTAATAAAGTAACTACAGGATCGCTTGGATCTCTCGGAAGGAATGTGGACAGTGTACAATAAAATCCACTTACAAAAAGGGACATTCGAAGTGTATTGTTTAAAGACACAGATAAAGATAGAATGTAGTGTCAATCCGACCCTTATCGGCAGGGAAATAATGATTGAGGACCTTTTTCAATCAAATCAGTCCCCAAACTAAGTGTATGGAGCCAAATCTGTAGGTCGAAATCGACAAATGTGACAAAAACGTGTATCGATCTTTTTGAGGAACTCATTCTATCTCAAGTAAATATACTTTTTCGTACTAAGCAGGTACGTCGCTTATTCCAAGGAATGTGATATGTATGTATGTATGTATGTATAATTGACCATGAAGCAAGGACACATTAATTGAAGAAAGAGCCCAGTATGTATGAATGTTCAATCTTTGCAGTCAATGTCCGCAACGGTATACGTCATACGCAGTCAAATGTATGTAGGTATAATCTAACACGGTGTCAGTAGGAGGCATTAATTACGGGAGGAGGGACTGTAGGAGAATTCCAAATTATGGGTATACAGACGGTGGCGAAATTGGTAGACGCAATACCCGCAAATGGTATATTTTGCTGGTTCGGGTCCAGCCTTGCAGTATATTTGTAAAGTATTTCTTTTTACTGGGCTCTTTCTTCAATTAATGTGTCCTTGCTTCACGTTCGAATATACATACATACATACATATCACATTCATCTCATTCTCATTCAGTGTGGGATAAAGGATATAGCTGAAGACATTTTCTTTGCAGGATTGCATTTTGCCGTAACTAATAGCGGACAGTATTACTTAATTAGCGCAAACTTGAAGTCGATATAAAAAGAGAAGATAGTTTCTCAGTTCATTTTCAATTATTCTCGCAAGTTAATAAACTTTACTTTCTAGCGACTCCTCCTGCTTGATTTTCCGCATATCACTAAGTTATCATATTTTTTACTTTTTAAGGGTTCCGTTGGCACGCTTTGGGTACTAAGCCTGCGATGTCTCGATGTACGATGGCTGTACCTCATGAACAGTAATAGGTAGCAGATTTTTTCCCAGAATGTGTATTTATTTTGCCACCATAACAAGAAATTGGTAAAATAAAAAAAATATAAATTAAAGAAAGCAAAAAAAAAAGATTGGTATTTTTTTTGTGTTCAATCTTGTACGGTGGTACGGAACCCTTTGTGTGAGAGTCCGACTCGCACTTGGCCGGTTTTGATTGAAGATAAATTAAAATAAGTGTACCGGAACGACCGCTGATAATAATAATTCGATGGCTTAAGGATGTTCCGCACCATACAATGTTTTTTTTACACAGAACGCAAAAAGTATTGCACTTTAAGGCACGAATTCATCAAAAATATGAAATATTGCCATAGTAGTTGCAGCGAAAACATATTCACAATTTCAGGTTTAATGGTTTCGTTGTAATTGCCGATTAGAAGTTTTACACCGTTAGATGGCGCTGTTAAATAAAAATCGTATTTAAATAAATTGTAATAAACCCAATAATCCTAAAATTGTGAAATTGTTTTCGCTGCAAGTAATATGACCGTATTAAACTTTTATTATTAATTCGTGGCTTAAAGTGCATTACTTTTTGCGTTCTGTGTAAAAAAAACATTGTATGGGTCGGAACATCCTTAACATCTATCGGGTTTTATGGGACGAGAATACTGGCAACAGTTTCTTGATGTATACTGAAGACAAATCTTTTAATTTTAAAACGACCAATCCCCTCAAGGAGTACCTAAAATAACTGAACTGAGGGCGGTACACTTGAAATGAAATTATAAATTCTTTATTTGCAAGTCAATATGGTTTATAAAAAGGAGGAATTAATGCCATGAGGCATAAACTTGAACGTGCAGTTGCAAGATAAATGTTGCAAAAAAAAACCTTGACAATCTATATTTCGTGTCCGGACTAGAAAGAGACCACTATTGGTAATATTTTTTGGTTTAAAAATTAACTGTTAGTAACAATATTCAAATTCAAGTCTGATGTCAGTCAAACACCACATATTTTCCCCTTGGTTTATGTACATATTCGGCAGTGACGGTGACTTGCTAGTACCCATCGTCATTATATAAATCTTACACACCGCATTTCCGTAGTAATTAGGTGCCATGCCAGGGACCTTCCTTTTATGAGTACGGCCACAATGAACTGGATGGAAAACACGGACAATTTTTCATTGCTACTTCGATCATAGTTTCAAACAATGCGGTAGTACCAACCCGTGCGAGCTTAACCCTACCACCTAGTAGGGGAAGAGGAACTACAGTTTTACATGGGTTCCGAACCACGGTGCAGCTTGTATTTGAAACGAAAACTTCAGTTCCAATTCTTTAAACTTTATCCAACTCATAAAGTGAAAGGAACTGGTGCATGACGGGGCGAGGATTTGAACCCATAACCTCATTCATGAAAGTCAAGTACTCTAGCCACTAGACCACGAGCTGTACAGCCTTCTTTCTTTAACGAATGTGTCCTTGCTTCACGGTCGATTCTACATGAATATCACATTCGTTGAAAAAAAAGCAACGCACTTGCTTAGTACGAAAAAGTATATTTTTCTTACAGGAATTGTTATATAAAACATTTACGATATACGAAGAAGTGGTGATTCATTTACGTGTGCAAGATTGAGTATAGCACTATCAAAAATTTATAATAAAGTATGCATGTACGAACAGCAGTAAGTGACCGACCCTCTTTTACGTCAAACTACCATGAATTTACGAACACGTTGTATTGTCCAATTATTTCTATAGGATAAAATATAGATAGGGTTTGTAAAAAATAAATTAATGACGTGGAGCTTGGTAGGGTGGCTGTATTCATTTGTTACCAACGGTAGGTATGTAACGGTATAGCCGCCTATTGGCTGGCGGAGATTACATTTGCAATTTACTGACTGGCGAACCCGAGGGAGAAACCCTTTGCATATGATATATGCTTGCGTATTCAAACCTGTAATATTTTTCTCGCCTGAATGTCGTAAGAGGCGATTAATTTTGCTGGTTGGTTGCTACAATCAGCGCGATTTTTTTTTAAAGTCGATATACTTGTATACAGAGAAACCCGACCGGCTTGTACTTAATGACAATTGTGTAACTATACACAGGTCAACTCTTGACCTAGAATAATGATGCAAAATAACAGACACTGTGACATGGACCAGCAAATGTTTCAAATAATCGATACGATACCTTGAGAATAACTCTATGAATTTATAAACTTGTTAGTAAAATTTCCTTGCATTAACTTTTTGAACCTTGATTTCTCGTTTGTAAGTCAAACTCAGAGAAAACTAGTTTTAAAGATTAAATTCTACTCACGGCATGATTTGTGCGGAGCACGACGTTTCGAGCCAAAAGTTTGGCTCATCTTCAGGTGAGCTCCCGTGTCCAGCAGCGGCCAACGGGGAACTGTCAATTTGACGTTTTCCGCCGTTGGCGAAGATTGTAGTTGTGGGTAGTTTGTACGTCTTGAGCGGCTGAGTTGCGGATCAAGATCCGCTGCTGGACACGGGAGCTCACCTGAAGATGAGCCAAACGTTTGGCTCGAAACGTCGTGCTCCGCACAAATCATGCCGTGAGTAGAATGCCGTTTAATGTTTTAAAATGAACATTAACCACGGTAATCTAAAACTTACATCAGAGAAAATTAATTTATTCGCCTTTAACGCCTAAATTTACACCATTCACGAGATCGTTAATCTGTCGTTATGTTTTTTATTTCCCTACGGCACAAGCCAGTCCAACTTGCGCAAGTGTTTTCATGCGCGAGAGTAAGCAGACAGCAACTCGCTGTGAGCGGCCACAACATAGTTACACGCCATTATTACCGAGGACATAAACTTTTATTACAGCTAGAAAGTATTATGAAAGTCGGTGTAATGTGGTCATGTTGACATGGTGATTGCGCACATACTACGTGACATGTTGCGCAGTAATAGAATACACAGATGCGTGTGTGTGTTGAGTCTAGAAGCGGGGTGCGTTTGTTCACAGTCCACTCAGCAGACATTTTATCATTTGTCGTAAGTGATGTTGATGTTTGCAAGGTTTCCATATTGATACAAGGCGATGTTTTCTGAGAAAGAACCAGTGTTAATGTTTAATAATAATAAGTTTTTATTTTTGTACATCTTTTTGGAATAAAATCACAAATTAAGCATTTAATTTTTATTTAACAACTTTACTAAGTGATTTACAAGTTTTAAAGGCTGTAACCCATTAAAGTATGTATTTATATTTTTATGCCTAATGTTTTTTTGCATCACCATTTGTTATTATTAAATTATTGTCAGCTGTTATAACCATTAAATATATATTTTTAAGATATTAAAAGTTGACATGGTCACAAAGTGTACCCAAGGCCTAATAATAAAAATATAGATTTTAAAAGCGAATTGTTGGGATTTTTTAAAACAATGTAGCGTGTGTCTATCGCCATTTTTATTAAATTTCTCATGTGAAATTGATAATTGATTTAAGACAAGATTTCAAACAATTAGATTATAAATATCGACATCTTAAATCATCATTAAAAGATGAAATTGGTTTCTGGTTCGAGAAAAAATAGTCTGAAATAGGCTACGACATGGCACCTAATTCCGTCAAAAATACTCTGTGTTAGGCTAATATTATTACACTAGGTGTGGTATTAGCCACCCATATACTGGTTTTACAAAAATGGTTTTACAAATACGGCCAAGTGCGAGTCGGACTCGCACACGAAGGGTTCCGTATACTTTCGTAAAATATTTATCACAAAAATCACGTTTTTATAATGGGGCGCCCCCTTTTTTTTATTTTACCTATTTGATGTTGTAGCGGCAAAATAAATACACAACCTCTGAACATTTCAACAGCCTACCTGTTATGGTTCATGAGATACAGCCTTGTGATAGACGGACGGACGGACGGACGGACGGACGGACAACGGAGGCTTAGTAATAAGGTTAAGTTGGCACCCTTTGGGTACGGAACCCTAAAAAAGCATATTCGCTACATTGTCCGTGAATAAGTATGAGTAAGAAAATATTGTGACGCCATCCTTTCATTATCGACATTGTCATTCGAACGTTATCTCTGCCGTTAACGTATCGCGGTATTTCATCAGTCGTTCGATATAGATAAAACCTTTAACAATTCGCTTGAGCTGCAATAAATAAGCAAAACATTTTGCAGCACAACGCTGCTTTGACATTATTGCACTAATAAAGTTTGGTCAATGAACGGCCCGAATTGATTGTGAAAGAAACATATACAGTGAAATTGTTCAAAACGAAATAAACAATGGGATTGCAGTGCAGGATTTTAATAGAAAAGCGACCTGGAGGGACGCTCCTGCCCGGAGACCTGGTGCGGGGGAAAATCAGTTACTCACTCTCAAGTCATATGGCTGTTTCTAGAATTGACGTAGTACTCTCAGGGAAAGCCTATTGCCGGTGGAAGGTGCGCAGGCAAAAAGCAGACGAAGTTTACATCGGTCAAGAAACCTTCCTGAAGCAGTCCATTAATCTCCTTCCACAGATGAAGTCGTACCAAGATGGTAAATATACACTAGAGCAAGGCACATACACTTTAGACTTACAATTTGTTCTTCCAGTCAATATACCTTACAGTTATCAAGAACATATGAACTATATTAAATACAACTTGAAAGTGAAGTTCGTAAGACCGGAATTGTTCAAGATGGACAAATGTTTTCGTCATAAGTTGAATGTTGCAGCGGAATTGAACATATATGCCCACATCTACACGCCCTACAGAAATCCCGTAACGCTCGATCTTGTAAGGCCTCAGACGATCTTTTTCAAAAAAGTGGGAGAAGTGACGATTAGGATGCAACTTCAGAAGACGTGTGCCATCCCCGGTGAGATCATCCCGGTGTATTGTTACATCGAAAATAACACGGAATTGACCCTTCCTTGTGTAAAGGCAAAAATTCTCCAGATAAGGCGATTGACTGCAAATCGTTTCGGGACTCGTCATAAAGAGACATTTGATTCTGTGTACAAAGCATCGCCCTCTGAGGCTATAGCTGGAGGAGAAAAGAGAAATGTGTCTCACAACCTGGCTGTACCGACGAATGTGCTCCCATCTCTACTGCATTGCAATGTAATCTACATAGGATATTTAATTCGTGTGAAAGTATGCTTCCCTGGTATGCGCCAAGATGCCAGGCTGGACGTGCCGCTGTTGATCGGAAACATCCCCAACTTCCAAATACAACTTCCTCTGAATAGAGAAGCTGAAAATGTTGTTGCACTGCCAAGTGCGCCTCCTTCATATGACAAAGAATCTGCTGAGGCACCTCATAGCAGCAGACAAGGGCTACCTCCAACATACGATGCGCCACCATCGTACTGGGAAGTGATGCAGCTTGAGGACGAATCTGAAGATGAGTACGGACAGAAATAGCTTGCGCTAATTAGAATGTTTTCCCATCAGATCGGTGATAAGAACTCAAAAATCACCTTCTTAAAAATGCTGCGTATATTAGAATCATTTTCCTTTTAAACCTTGCAATATTGACAACGGAAATTCACATATTGGTGGGATTCCCTTACCCCTAGGTCAATTCACAGAACTATTTCTGTGTGATATTTTTACAGGACCTCAAATGGGATCGCATTTGATTGAAGTCGTAAAGAGAGCAAATTCTCTTCTCTATACTATACGACAAAAAATATTGTTCATCATTGGAGATTTGATTCTTAAGCTGTACAAACCATGCATTGTGTTGTATGTAAAGAATATGTTTACCAGGTCAAATATCCCTACATCAGAAAGGATATCGACCTTTTGGAGACAGTACAGAGACGTGCAGCTAATTCGGTGTTTCCCCATAGTAATTCAAATGGAAACCCGCCCCCAGTCAATGGGTTCACTATTCTGTAAGACAAAAGATACCGCGGATAACATTATCAAATGTTAATGGAATGGGGGTAAAAGCATAAGGTCCAAAACCCAGAACATCCAAAAGTACGTATTTTTCGCGTGTATAATAAAATGTATATAATATAATCTAACCTAGCCTAACCTAATTTCATTTCATTTCATTTCTTATCCATAGGTAGGATACCTACACTTGGACTAATCTAATTGAAAAACTTCCGTATTCATTAGTGTTTTGGACGGTATTGGTTTTGGACTTTGTGCTTTTTGGACTTTATGATGCGTCCCCAATGGAATTATGATGTATTCAACTTTTTCATAATATTTGTTATGAAATGATGATTGATGAAAATTAACAGTTGAAGCTATTTTGGTCTAGTTTAAACTGTGTCAAAAACAAATTAGGTAACAGTTTTTAAATGTATGAATAAAATTACATTTCAAATAACGAAAACTGCACGCAACCATTGACGCAACAAGTTGCTAGTGGACATAAATAAACAAATGAGTAAAAAAACCTCTTTTTATTTAATGAATATGCTGTAAAGCTAGACTTGAACCAGCAAGTAAACCTTTCCCAGGGAGTGCGTCTAACAATTTCGCTATCTCCTCATCTTTAATTCATTGCTTCACGGTTGACTCTAAATTTTCGTTGGAATAAGCAATGTACTTGCTTAGCACTAAAAGTATGTATGAGTCAAACTGGAACTGGATCTAACGTCTGATATCCCAAATACGATGTTATCATGGAGATGACTGATCTTTTCACTTAATGTTTTTAAAATATTTTTTTAAGCATATCTGGAAATGTTACTTTATTGAAAGCCGCCTAAAAGCGACTAGTTATTTATATTTGTAACTGAATGGCCTCTTGGCTCATTGCTAAGGGCGTGGGGCCTTGCTTGTCATGCGAGTGTTCATGGGTTTAATCTCTGTCTCGTTCATCCATCACTTTTTTTCTCTTTCCGTGTTATATAAGTGATTTTGTAATCCCATGGTTTGGATTCCATGTAGAACTGTTTTGATAAGGAGTAAGCCTGCCCGCAAATCTGATCAGTTTTTTCCATCCAATTCAATGCAATCGTGCTGACAAAAGGTAAAGTCCTGGCATGAAATGGCCACCCATAATCGTAGCCTAGTGGCGCGGGGACTGGCCTAGCGTACCAGAGGTCTGGGTTCAATTCCGACATGCACCACTGTTTTTCTCTTTCCGAGTTCGATAACTGCATTTCGTCACTAATGCGAGTTGCTCTATGGTTCGGAATCCATGTAAAACTGTAGGTCCTTTCCCCTACTAGGAGGTGGGGTTTAAACCCGTCCGGAATGCGATGGGCATTGGATGAATAGATGGTTGAAGTTGCAATGAAAAATTGTCCGTGTTTTCAATCCAGTTCAATGTAGCCGTGCTCATAAAGGGAAGGTCCTGGCATGGCACCTAATTCCTTCGGGAATGCAGTGTATTGGGCTAATATCATAACGGCAGTTGTCTGGTATTAGCCATCCATGTCAGGTCGCATAAAACATTTTTTTCAATTTATGTAAAAAAATGTTTCAAATTCGTGTTTTTGCGGATGATTTATTGATGATCCTAATGCCATAGCTTCATAGTTTTGACAAACTGTACATGTGCAAACCATGTGTAAGCAAATCACACCCTTTAAACGACCTCAAGTTATGTTATGTTCACCTTGAGTACCTTTAGGGTCCCGACGGAAAGCGAAAAAAGGGACCTGTGTGTGTCGGTCTCACGCACATTGTCGGTTGTTTGAAAATTCTGAAAAAAATACCAATATAGGTACACTTATGTAAGTATTTAGAGACCAACCGACGAGAAAATAACCTCTCTTTTATTATTATTATTATGATTCCTTCCTTATTATTAACTTTTAATAAGAGGTTTTTTCCAACGGAGCTAGGTGCCTTGTCATTAACTATTCTCCGTAAGAGCACGTTTGTATTGAATTGGACCGAAATCATTAACAAATACAGTTAGGAAAGAAAAAAAAAATGTTTTTGATTGCGGTGCTGCACGACAATATTCAATATATTTTCTCAATTTGATAAGTATTTTTGCGATTATACATCATATTCAAAGTAATTTTTAGTGTAATGGCAAAGGTTTTTCGACTGAATTTTAACCACATCTTCATCCACCGGATTTGACGTCCTTGCGACTTCTCGGACAAAAGCCTCGATTCGGCCGGCGCGTAATTAGGCCTAATTTGACCAATTTCGCTTTTCAGATAAATAGACTTTCGCTACCTGCGCAGTTCCGGTTGGCGAAAAATCCTTCAGACGACATAAAGGCCCCACCTTCGGGGGCATTACACGTTTCCTTTTAACTGATAAAATCAGAGTTCATTTGGTACTGAATGGCAGATATTCCTGAAAAAAAGATTGTCGATTCTCTCTCGGAGCGTTCCGGAGGCGACGTCGCCCCGGGGGGTGTGGCTGAAGCGGAGGTTGAGGGGGTGGGATAGGACGGCAGCCCTCGAGGGGGCGGCGGGTCGGGGGAAGTCACCAACTCTTTGTGAGCGTTGAATGAAAATACTAATTCAACTAGGAGTACGTACGGCGCGGGCTTTGACGAAATTGAAAAGGAAATTGCGTGCGGTAAATAAGGGAACACTGGAAGATCCTTCAAAAGTAGTTCGAACAACTTGAACGTGTCGCATCGGAGGCCTTTTGTGTGGATGTCAGCCTTACTCTGTTTCATAATCCATTCTCGTCTTAAGGGGATATTGAGGTTATCAAGTTCCATTCTGAATCAAATTACAAAATTCTCTTCGCTAACGTGCAGGTAAGTTTAAGATATCGGAGCGTACCGAAGTGAATTAAGTTTTCTATTTTGATAAGTAACGTTATAAAAGTTCCCACGATCAGTAGATTATTCAGATCACAGCTGCTAGTTCCAGTTGTCACTTAAACTGGCGTTTACGGAACTTCGAAGTTCCGTAAAAAGGTCCAACTCCATACAAGTTTTTAACTGGATATTCTGTGATTTTACTTTTTCAAGCTGTCACGTCAAACTCGGACTTCCGATTTGTATGAAAACGCGGAGTCGGCCCACACGGCAACGTGGACGTATTTACGGCAACGTTGAGTAAGCCGTCAAATCAAACTCGGACTCGCAAATGTTAGTTCGCGCGCGCTCTTCAATTTCTCCATACATTTGAAAACGCCAGTCGATAGGTTTTGCGTAAACGCCAATTCAGGTGACAGCTGGGACTACGGGCTCAGTATATATTTAGACTATGTGGGTAAATGTGAGAAATACGAAAAGCAAATGCAATCAGAATTCCAAAGTGAAAAAGAAGCAAATTGCATTCCAAGTAATTAGTCTAGTTATATGGAAAAAATATCATGTGACTTTGTTGGCCATATAGTCAAGTGATCCCGTTTTTTTTGGCTAATCACTGCCTTATACCGCCAAAAAAATAATTTAAAATCGATGTATTTCTTATTAGTATTCTCTAATACTACTTACTACTTACTTATTAGTATTAATATTCTTATTAGTATTATCTTTGGTATTACTTAAACAGCATTTTAGGGTTCCTTACCCAAAGGGTGCCAACGGAACCCTATTACTAAGACTCCGCTGTCCGTTTGTCGTCCGTCCGTATGTCACAGGGCTGGATCTCATAAACCGTAATAGATAGTTGAAATTTTCGCAGAGTGTGTATTTCTATTGCCGCTTCAACAAGAAATAAAATTGAAAAATTAATAAAATTAAAGGGAGCCCTCATACAAGAAACGTTTATATTGTTGTAATTCCCTGAAATCTTATGCAATGGTACGGAACCTTTCGTGTACGAGTCCGACTTGCACTTTTCCGGTTTTTTGTTTAATTTATTTATTTCTTATTTTGTGTACATAATTCATGCATATAATTCATATGAATTCTAATAATTTTAATGCGAAAGTAACACTTGAGTGGCTCGTAGCCTAGTGGCGCGGGGAATGGCCTTGCGTACCAGAGGCCCGGGTTCAATTTCGACTTGCACCACTGTCTTTCTCTTTCCGAGTTCGAAAGTGCATTTCGTCACGAATGCGAGTTGCTCCATGGTTTGGAATCCATGTAAAACTGTAGGTCCCCCTTCCCCTACTAGGTGGTAGGGTTTAAGCCCGCCCGGGTTGGTACCATCGCATTGGATGAAAAGATGGTCGAAGCGGCAATGAAAAATTGTCCGTGTTTTCCATCCAGTTCAATGTAGCCGTGCTCATAAAGGGAAGGTCCTGGCATGGCACCTAATTCCTTCGGGAATGTGGTGTATTGGGCTAATATCATAACGGTAGTTGTGTGGTATTAGCCATCCATGTCAGGTCGCATACAAAAAAAACTCTGTCTGTTGCGTTTACACGCCTTAACCTCTGGATACATTTTGATGAATTTCGGTATTGAGATAGTCTGGACCTCAGAGAAGGACATAGGCTACCTTTTGTAGCAAACATTTAACTCAAAGTAGATGATATACGGGATGAAAGTTAGTTTAGGGAAAAAATCGGTTCGACATCAGTCCATAATTATAAAGACCCGAGCGGAGCCGGGTAACTTGATTAAGTATTCCAGGTTTGGCAGCGTTGTACCCTTGAACATATAGTACAAATTCACAGATTTTCGTAAACCGGTCTCTAATTCTCGAAATCTTTTAATTTATTGAATTTGTATCCGAATTTATTGAAACACCTTATTAACTTTTAGTTTCCATTAATTTATTCAATGCGATGCAACAATCAAAGTAATTCATCCAAAAAAAATAATAAGGGTAAGCCTTTAAAACTAAGCCGTTGTCTGGAACGCAAAGGAGTACCCAGGTACTGAGTGGCAACGGCATTCGTAATGGAATTAAAATATCCTGGGACACCAGCAAAATGGGAATTTTCAGGATGGGTATCGGCCGAAGCTCGAGTGAGTATTATTCATGCTTTTTACATATAATAATTCTAAGGGTTTAAATGTTATAAAATATTCGAGTGAGTTTTATTCAGATGCTTTAAATAAGTATAGCGAAACACTATAAATTTATTTAAAAAAAAAAAACTGGACCAGTGCCAGTTAGGCTCGTACACCGAAGGCTCTGTACAAATTTGTATTTTTTTTATGTAATTGGGCATGGATGGCTAGCTTAACACACCACATGGGAACATGTGCCAGGCCAGGACCTTACTTATATTGCTCGGCTACATTGAACAAGATGGAAAATACGAACAATTTTTATTGCGGCTTCTGCCATCGTTCATTCAGTGCGATGGTACCAATCCGGGCGGGATTACCCTACAGTTTTACGTGTAATCTGAACCACGGCCAGCCTCAACAGTTGAAAATGGTCACCCACCCAGAACCTAACCGGGCTCAGAGGTGCATCACTGTGCTACCGAGGCTGACGTATTGATGTATCTTGTTCAAACAATTATAAACAAACATCGATATAGGTATGGTGTAATTATATCTTCCTTCTCATGGTTAAATTATCGTATAGAATATTAAATTTGAAGTTTAAATGTGTTTAATTAATTGTATATATTAAATTGTTATATTTCATCAGCACAAGAGTTAATTCCAGCGTGTTTCATTTTTTTTCAGAGCAAGTGTTTAATTCATTGGTCTAAACTAAGAAATGAAATATTGAATGTGACATGTTTGTATGTATAATTGACCGTGAAGCAAGGACACATTAATTGAAGAAAGAGCCCAGTAAAAAGAACTTCTTTACGAATATACTGTTATAAATAAATAAAGTAGTTGTTTTTACTGGGCTCTTTCTTCAATTAATGTGTCCTTGCTTCACGGTCGATTATACATACATACATGTCACATTTCTTGGAATAAGCGACGTACCTGCTTAGTACGAAAAAGTATATTTACATAAAATATTGAATTCTCAGTTCTTTGAGATTAAGTGTACCTTGATTTTTTTGAGATTAAGTTGACCCTCTAACACAAAATGTCATAAAAAATACATACATCTTGCAGAAATTGATGATTTCCGAACTGTCAAGGGAAAGCGTCCGCTTGCCAGTCGAGCCGAGGACATGTACGAGCAACCATTACGTGAACTTGTAACGGGGCGCCGCGCCGGTAGATCATCTGGACTAGCGCCCCCGGCTAGCACCGAGGGTTAGTTCGTAATACGAAGTAATTTGTTGGAGACGTCAAAGCTGGCGAGTTCAAATTTTAGCTCAGGAATCTGTTTGAGACACGGGTTTGCGGAGGGTATTATCCCTTGCGAAATCAAAAAAGTAATAAACCGTAAAAGACCAAGGGTGGTTCAATTAAAGTGCCAAAAAAGCCATTGACACGAAATAAAAAAAAGCTTGTTTCAAATTTCAAGTTTAAACCGTGGTCTAATTGTTATCTGTCATGAATTTTTTTTAAGTAACCTGACATGGATGGCTAATACCACACAGATACCGTTATGATATTAGCCCAATACACCACGCGATATAGCACGGAACCCTTCGTGTGCGAGTCCGACTCGCACTTGGCCATTTTATGATTACTTAACTTGTATCCATTGCATATGCCGTTTTGTAAATATATATATATATATATATATATGTATATATTTGTAGAGGTTTAACCATGGATACAAATTAAGTTATCAAAAAAAGAAAATTTTAGATTTATGAAATGTACAAAATATAAGATTTTTTATCTTAATTTGACTATGGAAACAGGCACGAGCCCTTGTATAAAATTTGATCACTTCATTATCCTCTTAATGTAAGAACTATGCAAATAGGTATTTAAGTATTACAATTGTCTGGTTACGTTTATATTTATTTGCACGATTGCACAGTAAAAATGTTTTATCCTATTCTATTATTCGATTTTCTATTCAGGCCGCCCAGAAAATAAGAACACGTTCAGGTGTCGACAATTTTGCGCGCTTTCGACAGCCGTACACGGCTTTGGGATACAGACGAAATAATGAGATTCTTAGAAAATGAAATAGAACAACTAAACGGTTTTTGTTGGTATGACATAAATAATACAACTTTATTTAATGTTCGATAAAGTATAACATGGAGTAAATATATTTTTCGTACTAAGCATGTACGTCGCTTATTCCAAGGGTTGTGATATGTATGTAAGTATAATAAACCGTGAAGCAAGGACACATTAATTGAAGAAAGAGCCCAGTAACAAAGCTACCTCTACAGTCCTTCCTCCCGTAATGAATGCCTCCTACTAACGCAGTGTTTAAGATTATACCTACATACATTTATTTAACGCTTCATCTGCGCTGCGGACATTTGAAGAATTCCAAATTATGGGTATAAAACAGGTGGCGAAATTGGTAGACGCAATACTCGCGAATGGTATGTTTTGCGGGTTCGGGTCCAGCCTTGCATTACTCTGCCCTTTCTTATGTTAATGTATCCTTGCTTCACGGTTGATTATGCTTACATACATATCACATAACATGCAGATGAGAGAGCAGGAGTGTGGGTTAGAGGAATTCGCTAGTGATGTGATACAATGTTTAGTGACAGGAGCAATAGTAATCGATGTTGTCTTCATTTAAAATAATTAATAATGCCAATACACATACGCATTATTAATTAACAATATCAGTTTGTGTAATCCATAATCAAAATCAGAAGTCAAGAGGAAATAAACGTAACAGGAAACTCTGTCCATTACTGGTTCCACGGTTAATTGATATCTACGGTTTTGTTTCTCTTTCGTACACATGTTTTTGGAATGTTTGAATAATTCACCTGCTTGACTGTGAATTAATTGACATTGCATGGTTATTTTTTATTTCAATTTTGTAATAATTTTACAAATTGATGAATTTTTTTTTTACATTTTCAACCTATCGCCGTGATCCCGCGAAAGCCACCGCAGCTTCCGATCGGCAGGTCCGAGACTACGTGATTTAGAAATACTCGACGCGCTTGCATAGCTTGTTGAACGTCCGCCTGGTCTTATAACAACTCGTATAGCTTGCTGTGATACATTGTTACTTTAGTTAAGGCGGTGGGGACTAGTCAACTACTCAGGCCATCGGATGCATCTTTACACAAATGTAATAATATGTAGTGAAACGCCTCAGCAAGTCCAAATAGAACTCCAGGCTGATAAGGTATTGTTAATATTTTCTGATTCCATAATTTATTTAAATAATAATAATAATAAAAGTCGATTTTTCACATTAGAAATATGAAAGCAAAAACAGCATATATGCATAAACCAATAATTCCATTTGCTTTTAGATTTCTATATTTAGTCAAAAAAGTTCGGAAATGGACACCGTTTCCGCAATGTATTTTGTATGTAATAAGGAAACATATATTAACGAAAATAGGTTGATCCCTGGACAATATATTGTAAGAATGACACTTCTAATCGTCAGACTTAGTTAACTTGGGGTGCTAGGTCTAACTTTGCGATTTGGCTAGTACCAGGGCCTTAAACTATTAGTTCGCCCCGACCTGGGAACTCGCGATCTCTTTTGAGAAATAATACGAAATTAAAAGGTATGTTTGATAAATAATATGGTATGATCTCAGCAATACAACTATAGCGTGATGCAGGGTGGAGCGCTGCCCATCTAGTTATGCTTAGAGAAATTGAGTTTTCCGGACCCCGGTATATCTCGGCAATCCCTTTTTGTCCCATGTCGTCTTCAAAATTCTTATCGTCTCATTTACACGCCTAACAAATTTCATGAAGTGCCAATCAACGATACTCCATTTATCGTTGGACAAACATTTATACATACATACATGCACACGCCGAACTGTTCTAGTAGACTCGGAGAACTTCACCCCCTTCGCTAGCTTTTTTAACCGACTTCAAAAAAGGAGGAGGTTATCAATTCGTCGGAATCTTTTTTTTTTTTTTTTTTTTTTTATGTATGTTCACCGATTACTCGAAGACCCCTGGACCGATTTGAAAAATTCTTTTTTTGTTCGAAAGGGTATACTTTCTAGTTGGTCCCATTTTTTTTTTATCAAAATCGGTTCAGTAGTTTGGTACTTAACTATACCAACATCGAATTTCTTAACCCCGCGAACCCAGAAATGTGATTTTTTAGTTACAGTAGCTTTCTTTTCGGGTGAGATTGCTCAGTATGAGAGGTTTTTTTTTACTTCAACTGTTGGGGGTATTCAAGGTGGTAAAAGAGGGCAAATTGTACACATTTCTATCTCTAGAGCCGCTGAACCCAGAAATTTCAGAGTATGTTTGTTTTAGATGGGAATGCTTAAGAAGAAAATATTTTTGGAAATTATACTATTAGGGGGGTAAAACAGGTCAAAATGAACACATTTAGGCGAAAACCACTGATGTTGAGATCTCTGAAACCAATTATCCTCGAAGCTTAAAATTTTCAGTGACTTCTTGTTAAGACGAAAAGGCTCGCTCACAACGGATTTTACAAAATTCAACTGTTAAGGGGGGATAAACGAGGCCGATATGTACACATTTTCATACAACTTAAACTTACGCAAGAAACAGACTATCCGGAACGATGTAAGGATGAGAAATTCAGAAGCTCAGCGGTTCCGGTCATTCGTTGTTTTGTCTTTTTAGGGTTCCGTTCCCAAAGGACACCAACGGAACCTTATTACTAAGCTTCCGCTATCCGTCCGTCCGTCCGTCTGTCACAGCACTCTATCTCACGTGATCTCATCGTATCAATTATCGTACGTATCAACCGTAAACTCATGAATCCAGATAGTTACCGGTCTACCTTTCGTCAGAAATGAGATTTCTTAATGGTTTCATTTCTGCTAATGCTCGTTCATTGTATTGCATTGTATTGTATATGTATGTATATCTTCTTTCCACTTTGTATGTGAAGTTGAGCAGGAGGGCTCGCCCACCTTGAGTCAAAAGTTACGCCACCACTAAAAAGCAAAAAATAAAATATTTTTAAATAAAAAAAGGACCGCCTTCAAAAAAACCGGAACTAAAAAACAAAAAATAATTGGTTACTTTTAATTAATGTACGAAAAGCTATTTTAATTCTAACTAATTATGTACAATTTCTTAATTTTTAATCATCTTTTGAAGTCGGTGCCTTGGGTAGACGTTCTTTAAGGGCTGCAAGTAGTTAGATTAATATCACCTATGGCTAAGAAAGAAATATAAGTAGGTAGCTACTTACATTTACCTACTTGAATAAAACACAAAAACAAAAATTAAATAAACAAACAGGTCGGAAAAACGTATGAAAGTAGGAATTTAGGCAAGTACTTTGTAATTTAAATATGCCTTATACTTAAACTAAATACCTAACACAGTAAAAACAAAATATTTACAAGAAAACCCTACGAACAAACCAATATAAAAACAATGACCACTTATATGATAAAGATTTAGGTAGGTGTAGCTTGTACTTTTTATTCTACCTAAATACCTACACAACACAAAACAAAAAAAAACAAATATAAAAAAGAACAGAAAACAATAGTTAGCGACTTTGAGGTGTCTGCTCTCAACTACGTGTCAAAACGTGTGTGCGGTTAGTACATATCTCACCAATTTCGGCAGAAATCGTCTCGTTCAGACAACGATGTTGCAGGGAAGTACCAATCAACAAAGAGCAGCGAATTAACGTACTCCTTTACCAGTGCGCGCCTTTATAAAGCCGAAAGTACTAATAATCGTTGAAACCCAATTTCAGTACGCTGCGCTGTATCGATATCAGCTTGCACGTAAACCAACGCTAAGGGCATCTCCAGTTATGTCTGTGGACCAATCATTGCTGACTCAGGTTGTTTACGCTCTCGTAGACTTCGGGTGTGTTCGGCTGAAATAGTGTCTGTTCGGTCAGCAGCGTGCGAAGCGAACTCTACCCAAGGCACCGACTTCAAAAGATGATTAAAAATTAAGAAATTGTACATAATTAGTTAGAATTAAAATAGCTTTTCGTACATTAATTAAAAGTAACCAATTATTTTTTGTTTTTTAGTTCCGGTTTTTTTGAAGGCGGTCCTTTTTTTATTTAAAAATATTTTCAATTACTAAACTTGATATTATTTTTCTTTATCCGCGAAAGAGACCATACCAATATAGAAATGTCGGTGTGATAGCTCAATCAAGTTTGAATATAAGGTATTCAATATGCGGTGAAATTGAGTTATGTGAGTTGAGTTATATTTTTTTGACATTGCTAATCTTTACTGAAATTTTAAATGTTATGTGTATTTTATATATTTTGATTTTTTTTTTATTTTTTTTATGTGACGACATGGATGGCTAATACCACACTTTTTGTCATGGTATTAGCCCAACTCACCACATGGGAACTAGGTGCCATGCCAGGACCTTCCTTATATTGCACGGCTACATTGAACTGGACGGAAAACACGGACAATTTTCATTGCCGCTTCGACCATCGTTCATTCAATGCGATGGTACCAACCCGGGCGGGATTTACCCTACCACCTAGTAAGTAAGGAAGGGGACCTACAGTTTAACGTGGAATCCGAACCACGGCCAGCCTCTCTCAACGGTCTAATGGACCAGACCGGACCCAGCGTTGCTTAACTTCGGAGAGCGATCGCCGAAGTCTCGCGCCACTGGGCCACTGAGGCTGAACACATCTCATATATTACATGGCGCAAAGGAAAACTTTCCATTCCAGAGGTCCTGGATTACTGTAGGTCCCCTTCCTCTACTACGTGGCGGAGTTAAGCCCGTCCGAGTTGGTACCATCGCATTAGATGAAATAATAGCCGAAGCGGCAAAGGAAGGCGTGTTTTTCATCCAGTTCAATGTAGCCGTGCTTAAGGTGGCCCTCGCATGACACCTTATTCCTTCGGGAATGCGGTATGTTGGGTTAAAGTCATGACCGTATGTGTGCAGCCATCCTTGTTCAGTTACATAAGAACATGATATTTGCACATATAAGCATGTTTTCTTCCAATAAATAAAATTAAACTAGTAAATTTAGGAAATTACAATGATTGCAAAACGGTGTTGACTTATCGTCAGTCAAAATGGAACATAAAAAAACATACATACACTCGAATAAGAAAAAAAATGTAAAGACATAACACAAAAAGAATTGAATGCCATTGTAACAGCTAGGGTTCTCCTTTCAACTCTGATCAAACGAGAAAGTATCAATACCTCTGGGGAATCCACCTGATTGGACTTTGGAAACAATCTCAACGTTATTGATAACGAAATTGAACACTAGACTTAACTAGAAATGCCTTCATTATGACTTACTGAAGGCTCTCACAAACTCTCTGATTTAATAATGCTGTTACACAAACAATGATTACGCAGATTCATGATCAGCTCATTTGATAATTTAATAAATTCATATTGTATTCGATATATCTGAGCGAAAGCGTATTTCAAGATATCAGAGGTTGTATATGAATATAAAATTAGTAAATTATTTGGGAGTGAATAAACAAAAACGAGAAATATTTTTATAAGCTGCGATATTCATGCGCATACTTACTTAAATACTTATACATACTTAATTTCCTGAATGAATCATGAAAATATAATAAAAAGCAAACAAATAACCGATTTGTACGAGCTATTACCTTAAGGGGATGAGAGCGTCAAAGTAGATGGCGCTACAGTCGTTCGTCCCTATCTCCGCTATAACTCTTCAAACATAGGAAGTTACAAACTATAACCGTAGTGGCGAGCACATTAATAGGTTATGTATTAAATCACATTAAACAATTACAAAAATAAGCTGGAATTGCTGCGATAAATGTGTGCAAAAAGTTGCCATTTAAAATTAGCAACATCTCGTCTGATAATTAACTAACAAATAATGGCCCCTTTTACAAAGTGTTGTATGATATTAAATACACATAACTGCGTAGTGTGCTCGTATATATATATAGTTATAGTTAATAACTTCCTATTTTTGGAAGTTATAGCAGAAATAGCTAAGAACTACTGCACACACCGCCTTAATGTTAGGTGAGTGTTTCACTTGCACAGCTTTTCAATCTCTCGCATACACTTGAGGGAGGCTCGCTTGAAAGCTGCCGGATTAATATCCTCGGCCAAAAAACCACCACCGCCAGAGCTTAATCCAGGCGTCCGCGCTTTATGGGCCCGCTATGACTCGGCGTTCCACAAGGCATTAAGTAAATGCGGACCTGCAGGCCGATTCTGGGAATTACGAGTTGTTGAACCAAGAGCGTTCCCAGGAGAGGAATTCTCTTTGGTATTACTTTGGCGTATACCGTAATACACTGACACGTAGTGCATACACTCAAGGCATACATACATACATAAATACATACAGTCACATTACACATAAGTTAACACATTACACACACACTTTCACCGCATACATACCGCACACGCACGCTATCATACACACGGTTGTGGAATGTTGCAAGTTACATATGGTTTAGTTGTAAGACATTTCAGTTTGTAATCAATGAAACTTTGTCATTGGCTTAAAAATATTAAAATTGTGATCAGGTAATAATATAAGATTAGCTGTAAGGTTTCTTATAAAATAAAATAAAATAGTAAAATAAATGAAACATTTTCGTGCACCGGCTTCAGCGCCAACGAAAAATAACGTTTGCATTTCCTGCGGTTTCATGCACCTTTCAGCTGGCAAGCATTTCAGTGTCATGCGCCGAGCCGTCTATTTTTTCTGTTGGTCTTCTTAAAATCACCGACTAGCCTTAGCAATGTGTCTGCCTAGTCATATCTGTGTTAGGTCCTTTTGTTGATATATGCTGTTTATTTATTTTGGTTACCTTGCTTTAACCGCTATTTTTTAAGTTTTTTGTAACAGTCGTTATTGTTTCTTTATATTCGATCATTTTATTTTAGTTATGTATATTTATTAATTAGCATAGCATACAACTTATAAATTAAGTAATTATTAGCTTTATCTGCTGTATATGAACGTATCAATAATTAACATTTTAAGTTTAATATTTTTCTACTCAAGATTTCATCTACTCTTTTTTTATGTTTAGTGCGGCATATGGCGCACGCCAGGACCTCACAAAAAAGGTGCCCGGCGACGCCCATGGGTTTTCGTAATTTCACAGGGGCTGCGAAAACCATGCCGGCCGGCCAGGTGCTTCTTCACACAATGTTTGAAGGACCCCAGGTTGTACTTTGAGTGAAAAACTTCGGCAGGGAGTCGATTCCAGAGTTTACTGACCCTATAGATTAAAAGATCTAGAGGATCGGTGGGTTCTTATTTGGGGAATGTCGACAGTGAATAGGCAGGGTACGCATCCAGCGTACCCTGCCTATTCAGCGTTGTGCGGTGGTAGAAAGGGGACGGGGGGCAGCGTTGTGCAACTCCGAAGAGCACTCTCCATGGTACAGACGACTTACTTATTTTCCGACAACTATAGGAACACGATACGTTTTAAAAGTGTACGGAATCTACGTTAAATTGATTTTTTTTTGTCCGAATGTGACTGAACATACATAATAGCATTACATTAGAATTTAACGTCACAGCTGTCCGTTGCCAGTCAAAGCGCTTTAAGTACTGACAGCTGTGTCTCTTTGGCAGTCCATTAGTGCGACCCGTAAATGCACTAGAAAAGGTCGGCTGTTTCATTCATTCAGTAAGGACAGGGTGTTCCGTGTGTAAAGTTATTAGCTCAAGAATTCGCTTCCAGACCTTTGCCCGATACGCATTATGCGACGGCGGGGATGGGCTGGCCCAAATCGCCTCGGGCTTACGCTCGTGGCTGGAACAAAAAGTATAAACATCGAATTTAGGTAAGATGACGTTTGAAATTGGTTTTTGTTCTCTATGGTCGGTACGCACTTGGACTTTGAACTAGTTATACGATGGAGTTAACGGCTTATGTAACGTGTTAATACATACGCGATTGCCAAACCAAGAACATGTGGAAAATAGGGGGCCAATTGGAATTTGTTGGGTAAAAATATAAATACGGCTAGCACGACCGTACTTTTTTTTTACTTACTACTTTAAAGTATTTACAGCAATTAGTAAAATTTAAAAACCAACGGTAATAAATAATAAACACATTTAAACAGTTTTTACTAAAATATTAGTCCTATATTGAAGTTTATGAAATTTACATTGAGTTAAATTAATTAAGCTAAATTAAATAAGGAATGGATTTTTTTTTATTCTGTTTCCATAATGTTTTGAAGGTTGTTACCTTTTTGTTTTTTTTATTTTTCTTGTGGGAATTCAATGAATTAAAATGTATTCACATTTATATTTACAATGTAAAGGAATAATTGAATTAAATGAAATTAATACACTGAAAATACTTTATTATTGAAGAAAATATTTTGTCTTCCCTACACTAGGTAAAAGGTTCACTCGATAAAATATGGTTCAAACAGTAATAAAACATACTTTTTCGTACTAAGCAGGTACGTCGCTTATTCCAAGGAATGTAGGTATACGCAAGGTAAGGTAAGATAGGTAATGGTGGTAGACGTAATACCCACGAATGGTATGTTTTGCTGGTTCGGGTCCAGCCTTGCAGTGTATTCGTAAAGTACTTCTTTTTACGGGGCTCTTTCTTCAAATAATGTGTCCTTTCTTCACGGTCGATTATAGATACATACCTACCACATTCCTTGAAACAGTAATGTTTGTTTTACTATTGTTGCGCAACTAAAGAGAAGGTCCTGGATTTGAAAATGCATTTCGGAAATGTGTTAATTTTAATACAAATCCGCGGATAATAAATTCCGTAATTGTTCTATTTATTTCCGTAGTCTTTTTGTTGATGAAGACGAAGACAATCATAAAGATGAAATGCAGACGGACAAGATCAAATATCAAACGTCACTTCTGTACAATTTAAAAAGAAGCACCAACAATCGCTGTGCAGAATTTAATATCAAGAATCTTTCTTCCGAGAAAGCGGCGGCGTGGCTCGGACACGAACTCGCGCCGGCATAGAAGAAGAGACAGACAGAAGTTTAGTGAAGGCTCTATTGAAAGCCTCGGAAACCATCAAACGGAAAACTTTTGTGCTCATCAAGATTAAACATCGGGAAATTCACATTCGCTGGTGATTCACGGTCACCTGTTACTCACCGGCGAATATATTTCCTTACACGTGGAATCACAGCTACTCCCGTAATACCTTCTCACGTGACTCGCACTAGTTATTTCCCCTTCTAATAATAGTAATTAGAGTAAAACGACACGTCATAACATTGCAGCGTCACGCCAAAACGAAAGTGTAGAACACCACAGCTTAAAGGGAGTAAAAATGTTTTTCATAAAAGGCTGTCATCGAAGTTCATCGAAGTTTATCTAAGTGAGGGCTATTGCTGAAATAAAAAAATATGGGAACACACTCATATTCAATTAATTAAAAGTTAAAAGTTCATTTGTGTGTCAAAGTGAATTTCGAACTTAGTCTACAGAGTCGTAAACATTTCTAGGTGACTTACTTGGTACTTCCTCCAAAGTATCTGCGGTCCTTCAGCCATTTGTAAAAAAGTGTTACGTCATACTTGTATTTGGCGTAGCCAAAGTACCTATAACTTACGACTGTCCAGTTTGATATAAAATCTAAGGGTCAAAGGTAAACATGTACAGTCAGAAGCATAGATGCATACCAAATACAATCTACGCATTTGAAGTCACAATAGATTGTTAAGATCGCAACAACCTTTTGAAAAATATATTATTCATTTTTTTTTGTTGTTAAGGTACACATATTCTCTGGGATATTGATTACTTAACTGGAGGTCCTTGACCGTTTAGCGTTTGATTTTCTCTACTTCTGCATTCTCTGGTTCCGTGGATATCCGAGACGGCTAGATTACGAGATTGATTCGCGCCTCCCCTCCCGTCCTGCGCAAGCATCCCAGACTACCCCGTTCCGACTCTATTCCGTTAGTCTAATCTAGTCACTACGCGACTACTGGTGGGAAAACTAGGGACCAACCTGAACGACCGAAGCCTTCGACAGCAGGGACGCCGCTTCGGAGGATCCCCCTTCGCCAACCACCCACGAAAACACTCTTCTCGGCCAGCAGTTCTATCAAAATGCGATGACGTAGCGGATAATGGTAAATGTTATTATTGCGAAGCGGCTCTTCGCGCGCGTGACCGGACGCCGTTGCAAGAATCTCTGTTCGTAGGTGCGTCGGCCCGCGTCTTCGCGGTCGATGCGCTGCTCTCTTCTCTCTTGACGCGGGTGAGCGGGAAGGAGCGTGTACTGTTAAGTGTAGTGTGTTTGCGATGGCGCGCTGTCCCGCCAAATATAACGGTGGCTAATTTGAATGAATACGCGTCAAAATGGCCCAACCAACTACTAACATGATGCCGTCATCAATTTTTGAAGTGTTTTTTTTTAAGTGAAACTTATATATCTGCTGGTGGGTCTAAAATGTTTTAGCGTTACGAAAAATTTAGATCGCTAGAGGGTAATGGCCGTAATAAATGGGTACGTGGCCGAAAAAGAAAGTGCTTCAGCATCGGCTTCCTCTAATGAATGCAGTTGTGGTGTTAGGGTAGACGGCGGGTAGGAAGCGGGGGGAGAGGGGGGTAGGTACATGATTGACATATTAATATGCTAGCGAAAACTCTCTGAATAGGTGTTGGCAAGGGAGAGATAGAGGCAGTAGTTCTACGGATATCTAGTAACGCTGCTTGTGCTTGCTGTTTTTGGTAAACAAGAAGTTTTGCTTCTATCGCGGGTGGCGTTCTTATTTTAATTAGGAGTTTATTTGGTAATTATTTATAATAAAATTTATTGCTTTAATTTATAATAAAATATTTTGTAATTTTGCGCCAAGTTAGGCAATTTTTGTCAATGAAATGGTTTGGATTATTACAGTGAGCTTACGTGCTTAAAACAAATTAGAAGGCATTTCTAAATTAAAGCATTCTCGGCAAAGTAAAGGTTTTTGAGTTATCATGGCTTTGCAATATATTTAGTATTCTTTTTCATTAAATAAGGTTATTGGGTCTGTTGAGGACCGCCAGGCTGCGAAGTTCCCGAAGCCCGGTCTCTCCTCGTTCCAACAGGAATCTCTACCCAAGTGGTCTCCCTTTCGGTCGGGATGAAGACCACCCCCCTGTACCCTAGTACAGGGACACACGTCTACCTATAATTCTCGAGGGTCGCATACTGCACGGAGAACAATGTCGAATATCCCTACGAGAACTACAGGCAGATAAAATAAAAAGTCTTGAGTGTGTGGGTACCTGCGTGCTCCGCTTGAAGTCTCAGCCACTATATATCGTTGATTCGGCGTCTCACTGACTTTAACGTTTGGAAATAACTCAAAGGAAACACTGACTCTACTATAAAAAATACTTTATTTTCCTATTAATTTAAACTATAAGGAACTATTAGGACAGAGATACAGTGTTACAGCAAAATTTCGCAGCGAAGTGCCGTCCTCAGGGCGGTCGCCCTTATTTATACAATCGGTAACGCCTAGCACACGGACAGTGGCGATCTTATTTTGTGTGAGTGATGGATGCACACATCTAAATTTAGGAGCAGATCTTTTTATATGAAATTTACAATTTTCTTAATAACTTTTACACTAATAGGTCGATTACAAAAAATGATATTTTACATCAAATATACAGTAATAATATATCTTAGGACAAAATTTGTCGTTTGTGACTTATTTAAATAAAAAGATATCTTCACTGAAGGCGTTTGCAACAAAACATTAAATATCTTTTTCCCTGTTAAATCTAAAATTATAAATTATATCTCAAATTATGCGCTAAGATTTGGATCATCCATCAATATATTATTTACTCGAAATGATTATAAAATAAGGGGCTTGAGGCCTCCTTTAGGTATTAAGTTACATAGGTGCTTAGATAAATGTACTAAGAATTAGACATATATGTAAACATATAATTAGATATCCTGGGGTCATTAATAACATAAAATACATTAATAATTATAAAGTTTTGGCACACAAAACTGATATCTAAAATCTAACGAACCTATTTTGCACTCTAATTCAAAATTCTTAATTAAAATGAATCTTAACACTATACTATCTTAAAGCTTATACAAAAATCTATATAATAACATATTTTTATGAAACATTACGAGCATACTTTTTCCATAAATCAACTTATTTTAATGATAACTAAAAACCTGTATAAATCTCAAACCTGACACTATTTTACATTTCTAAGTAGGGCAAAATGAAGGCTTTTCTTATCTAAATACAATATCCAAATATCATTGTTCTACGTTTATTAAGTGAGAAGTTATTTCAATATTTAAAATGCTTCATACAAAATAGTACCTAAAATGTGCTTAGAATTCCTGGTATTTCGGGTCCTGCTACCTGTGGAAATTTCCATTATATATTGTAACTCTTCTAAATTTTATACCTCTTTGTTTCGCATTTAACGGACAAATTATGTTAAAGCTATTGAACGCTAGATGGCATTAAAAGGTTATCGAGGTGTCTTTCTCGCTCTCGAATAGTTACAATGTTGCGTCTCTGTCACCAAAATGTTTGCATGTGTGCGAGGTGGAGGAGCACTCCCCCCGCTAGTTAAACTACTCGCCGCTGCGGCGCTGGCGCATTATGTACTTTGAGTTGAATGGATAGATCTTTCGGAGGGGTTGGCCACGCCCATAAAAAATATGGCGCAGTTTTCAGGCGCGAAATTTAAATGAGTACATTTTTAGAAGAGTTACTAAATTGACTTTAATTAGTCTATATAAAATAATGTTACACCCTATAGTCTATGTAAATAAATCTAGGTATCTATTATTATAAAGGTTAAATATCTAATAATCATATAGACTAATGGCTGCGTCGTCGACAGGGTCATTGATATTTAAAGTTAAATCACTATAAGTTCTAAATCGTCATGGTATACTGGTGCAAATTTTGCAACTCCCTCGACCGTCCCTAATTTCGCGAAGATATTTTTCGAGAAATACTTACTTCTCAGGTCGAGTTTGGTTTGTTGTTCGAGTTTGATTCGTTGTTGCGGCCTCATGGTGACAAAAGAAACGGAATCGAAGCGCACCCTCGGCCCTGCCCGCAGCAGATAATCTCAGCTCGCCCCCGCCTACACTTCTTTATTTTATCGCAAAAGAAAATATTGCTTCTTATAGCGCCGCTACAAGGCTTTTGCTGAGCGGAGATTTTTAAAGAAACGTTAGTAGGTTCCGTCAGGCGTGCTTGGTTGGTTTCAAGCGGCTTCTAGTTCAGGGTGCGCGGTCTTGCTTCTCATTCGGGTTCATTCATTCTTTCGAGATGTCCCTGGTTCGGTAGCCGTGCAAAACGCGATGCTCCTTTCCTCCAATATGTTAGCCGTGTTTAACCTTTTCCTACTAGGTTGTAGGGTTAAGGGCCTGGTACAAGCCAAATCGCAAAGTTAGACGAGGCACCCCAAGTTAACTAACTAAGTCTGACGATTATAAGTGTCATTCTTACAATATATGATTCCTTGTCTAGGAATCGAACTATTTTCGTTAATGTATGTTTCCTTTTTCTATACAAAATACATTGCGGAAACTGTGTCCATTTCCGAACTTTTTTGACTAAATGTAGAAATCTAAAAGCAAATTGAATTTTTTGTTTATGCATATATGCTGTTTTTGCTTATATCTAGAAATCGAATTTCTTTCAGATTTCTAATGAGAAAAATAAACTTTTTTATTTTTATTATTATTTAAATAAATGATGGAATAAAAAAATATTAACAATCCATTATCAGTCTGGAGTTCTATTTGGATTTGCTGAAGCGTTTCACTACATATTATTACATTTGTTAAAAAGTGCATTTGTATGGCGCGAGTAGTTGGCTAGTCCTAGCGCCTTAAGACTATCCGGTTGGGTTCTATCATTTTAGATAAAAAGATAGTAGAATCAGCAAGGAAAAATTACCCGTGTTTTCCATCCAGTATTTGTATTTATTTATCGTCCTTTGGGACGCAGGGAACACTTGGAATCGTCTAACATTCACATTTTGTAAAATTAAAGCATAACAAGTTAGTTGTCATTCGTGAAATGGCAAGAGGCTCACTTAAGTCTAGATTTAAAAAAAAACTATAACTACACTTAAATTTTACAACATCAGCAATGCAAGCATAAAGAATTAATGTCAAAAAAATTTAAAATATAAGAACATATAGTAATCATTAAAATACAATAATAAATAATCAATTCCTAGCATCAATAGAATGAATAATCAGAATATATGTTACAAAAATTCAAATTAGATCAAATAACAAGGCATTAATAGAATTGTCAAGAATAAAACTGTAGTTAGAACTAAAAGTTAAAATTAGTTCAATAAATTTGTTTGAAAAATGTTACGGCTTTTACGCGGCTGGAAGAGACAGACGACTGCTGCGTACGAACGCGGCGGATGCCTCCTTGACAACGGGCTGAATGATTGGCTCGAAACGTCGGAGAATGTCTCTTCCTGCCGCGTGAAAAGCCGTAACATTTTTCAAACATGTCTAACGACCGCGGTAATCTCAAAAGTTAAATAAATTGATTGGAAAATAAAAGCATTGTTACAAAATACACAAAATTAAGTGATGTAATAATTTCAATTACGTCGTTATGTATTCCTCAATTTTAATCAATTTATTCTTACTGCATGTTTGAAACGTTGGTCAGTTAATTCCCTAATATTTTCAGGTAAATGATTGTAGAACCTAATACTATTACATAAAATGTTCGAACTAGCCGTGTTATTTTTTTGTGAAACTGGACATGGATAGCTTTTTTTTATGATTTTTTATGAAAAACCGGGTTTGGTGGCCGTCATAATATTAGCCTAACACACCACATGGGAACTAGGAACCATGTCAGGACCTACCTTATTATGCTCGGCTACATTGGACTGAATGGAAAATCAAACAATTTTTATTTCGCTTTGACAGTCGTTTATCCAATGCGATGGTACCAACCCGGGCGGGAATAACCCTACCACCTCGGAAGTAAAGAAGTGGACCCACAGTTTTTCGTGGAATCCGAACTACGGCTAGCCTTAACGGTTAAAAACGGTCATCCATCTAGGACCCAACAGCGCTCAGAGTTGCTTCACCAAATTTATCCAATCGCAAGGCGTCAAGCCACTGGGCTACCGAAGCGAACATATTTCAGTTCATAAAGGGAAAATCATGGATAGGCTACTATATCCCCTTCGGGATTGCGGGTATGGCCGTAGGTGTCCGGTTGCATAAAAAGTCCAGATATGTTTTTGGTACATCGAGTTTTATTATTAAACGGCTTCGGTTGCATAAAAAGTCCAGATATGTTTTTGGTACATCGAGTTTTATTATATCAGCTTACCCTGAATTCCCGAAGGAACATGCCAGGACCTTAACTTTGGCTGAGCACTAACAGACGTTATGCGACACAGACGTTGACGTGGGTTTTCGTACTAAGGTTCTGACAGAAGGCATGAACGATTCGTCATTTTCGTTTCCGAGATATTTTATTAAACGGCGGGGCATTACCACTCAAATGAATGTGAGTGGAAAAAGAGATAATGGTGTTTCATAAAAACCTTTAAGTTATAAGGTCAGGTTTATACATCTTATGATAATAAATCAAACAAAAATTTCGCTGTTTTGAGGAATTTAATTTGTATAGGTGGATTCAGCTACAGATTTTTTTCGTTTCTAACCTACCTGATCTAACCTAACCTAACCGAACCTAATCTAACCTAACCTGACCTAACCTAACCTAACCTAACCTGACCTGACCTGACCTAACCTAACCTGACCTAACGAAAAAGGACAAGAGTCCGTGGCCAGCGAGCAAGGAAGACCTGCAGCCCGAGCACCCAATAAGTTGCAACGATGTTGATTGGAGTATCTCCACTCAAACTTGCTACGGGTTGCAATTGGATTGAAGCACCTAGCCTGAGTACTTCGCTAATGCGAAATAGCGATCGACTGTAATTTTTAAATGTCGGTGATTGCATACAAAAATGCGGACCCAAGGGGTGCCAACCGGAGCCTATTACTAAGCCTCTGCTGTCCGTCGGTCGGTCAGAGGGCTGTATCTCTTGAACCGTAATAGGTAGACAGCTAAAATTTTCATGAAATATGTATTTCTATTGCTGCTATAATAATAATATAAGTAAAAATTAAAAACTGAAAAAAAAACTAAACGGGGGCCGTATACAAGAAACGTGTTTTTAAACGTGTTGTTAACGTACGGAACTTCGTGCGCGATTCCCACTCGCACAAGACCGGTTTTTTCTCAAGTTATATATGCTCAAAATTTTCACAGTTAATGTCGTTGGTTTTGTTATGAACTCTTTGGTTGCATCATTTCTTTCTGAAAAAGTTTAGCGAAAGTAAAACGCAAACTGTTTCAGGGCCTACAGTCCAGTTTTGACGGTCCTGCAATCGTATTCCATGTATCGCAGGCTTAGATGAAAAAGAATGGATACGGTACCTCCATACTGACGATAGTTCAAAACCGTTCCTATTTTTAAAAAAACTCACACACCTATACTTTTACATGCACACCAAACTCTACTACGTAAAGGGTAATAGAGCAGGACCAAGGTATAAGGAAATGCATCATGCGAAAAAGTGACAAATAGATTCATCTATTCGCGGAAGAATGAAATGAGACAAAAAAATCCTTAAATTGAATTAATTATAGCATGAGAAAAAGGGATGGTGACATTTGTGACATCTGGTCGTAGATATAGTGCAAAATTCATCCTAATCCATCATGACACATCAACGATGCGCGCATCCTAAGCCCTTTGAGCAGAATGGCGCGTCAAAACTAAATGAAAAATGAAAGTGAAAACGGCAGGGTTGCCAAAAATGATCACGAAAATAAATAACAATATATTGTATTGTGCATTAAAATATTAAGGTTCCTAATTAGTGATAGTGGTCAGAACAAGTAGTACCATGATTGTATAGTTAACAAGGCATCAAATAATCTTTTCGCGAATTTGCAAGCGGGAAAATGAAAAAAATATTAATGGAATCATTCATTAAACCATCGTTATTCTGAGTAAAAATCATCGATATTAAGGATAAATTAATAAAGTCGAATATACACAATTTGTAAATATTGAAATCATAAAATAAAATAAACACAAAGAGGGAATCATTAATGTATTGCAAGTATGGGTCAAACATTGCAAAACAAATAATATTGATTATTCTTGAATTGTCCATGTTTGCATTTTATGCATTTAAAAATTTCGTTCAATGCGTTTTAGATACTAAAAAATAGTCCAAATAATAGTCAGTACAGTGTTATGTAAAACCTGTTGATGATTATTGCCGTTCGCCGTAAATGTGTGATGGTATTTCGATAAACCACTAAGTTCTTTCTTTTTATTTATTTTTTATTTCCTTTAAATAGGTTCAGTTTATTACGCTTTTGTCCTTTTGTGGCGGCTTTAATCCCCGGATTGGTTTTATGTATATGATAAAGTTTTACATTTACATATTTTTCGATAATAGCCCTAAGAAGATGGAGTCTATGATTAAATGTAGCAGGTTGAAGGAATGAATACTCATTCAATGACAAAAGGACATTTGAGCCAAGAAACGACTTGAGAATTTTAATCTTTATGGAAACGAGCTGTCTGTCACATGTAAAATTTTGACCATTTTCAAGGATGTACCTTTTTATCACAGCCTCATAACTAAGACATATTATACAAACATCCTAAACGACATTATAAAAAATAATAAACAGTACGTCGACTATTGTTTTTTGGCAGCCCTACTTGTTTTTAAAATAAAATTTAGTTCAATATATAATACTGAAATGAAAACAAAAATAAAAATCGAACTGACAATTTAAGTTTGCTTGTGCCAACCCTGCTTGCGCCTTTACAACACATAAAAGGATTCAGGTCAACTAAACTAAAAATATACTGAATATGCTTGCACTTATACGTGGAATGTGATTCCATTGCTCTTGTTGTCCTTTATGGCGTTATTTCCATATTTTTCAACAACACAAGACGACATTTTGTTGATACTTTGAAATCTCGCCCAACTGAATTCATCACTGACGTCTGACACCGACTGAGAGCATATCGGCTGACTGAGCTTACTTTTGACGGACCGTAAAATTTGTTTAGTCCCCTATCCATTCCTTTTTCATCTAAGATCGCAGGTTGCAAAATTTCCATGCTGGCACTGCCGGAGTGGTGATCAAAACTCAATCGTATGGCGAATTAGTTAACGAAATAACTATAGTTAGTTTACTTACGAACTCGGACGCGCAAAATGGAATGTTCCTTGCACTATATAGCGTTCTGTGAAGTTCTTACTTCTAAGCGAATTCGTAATCGAACTCACTCGCCGTCGCTACCGCCATTGTATGTATAACTTGGCTGCACCGCCCCGATAGAGTTGGCCACCTCCGTCATTCCTCCATCACTGTCTATAGACTAGAAGGTCGTGACAAAAAAGGTAACGATAACGTAAATGGCTGAAACTGGGTTCACGGGATAAAGAACAAACCCTCTGAAGCTAAATGTTTCAGTCTGCCTGTTCCAAGTGGTTGTGTTACGTAGATAAGGCGCCTGAAAAAGTAGTTATGGTGACAAGAAATATATATGATAAGCTCATCCGCCGCCGCTGGAAATATCACTATCGTTGGCCGTTGAAACTAGCCTACCCAAAGCTACTCAGCTGCGCTATAATTTTAGAAAGGCTAATTGTGACATAAATAACGACCAGATATTATCTGTTGATTGGGATCTCCTAATTAGTGGTAGCTCAATAGATGACTCCTTAAGTAAATTCTATTCTATTATGAATAATGTTATATCTAAACTAATCAGACCTAAAAGAAATACATGCTCCAGGTATCGTACTTGTATCTACTGGTATCACATTATTCCATTGTATTCTTATAATTTATATAATTTTCTTGCACTACTAGCTTATAAAAGCAAGTATACAACATACGTTTTAATTTTTGAATTTACATGGCAGGCACAGAAGAAAATATTTATTCTAATCCATATTTAAATACGCACACCCTATGTCATTCTCTCTAAAATTATCTCGACAAAACGATTGGACGACTACCGGTAGGTTTGCCAAAATTTCAATATTGTCTCGTCTTTTTTCCATATCAATAAATACGCGGATGGCGACATGGAATTAAATTGAAAATTTGGAAAAATAAAGAAAACGCGCGAAAATTGTATTTGATACGAATGAGCGAACAAAGAACTGGGCGTTATTGGAAGTGGAACAAAGGGAAACAAAGTGAAAATTTCACAACTTTATATTGGGCTTTAATTTTCAGGCGATAACACAATGAAATATGACGAAACTTGTAAGCTGCCGAGGGCGCCTGTGGCCGCTGAAAAAGCGATGCTTCATGAAAATGTGTACATAACGTAGGTAGGTATTAAACATTAATATTTTTTAGGGTTCCGTACCCAAAGTGTGAAAACGGAACCCTATTACTAAACCTCCGCTGTCAGTCCGTCCGTATGTCACAGGGCTGTATCTCATCAACCATAATAGCAGGGCAGCCGAAATTTTCACAGATTGTGTATTTATTTTGCCGCTATAACAACTAATAGGTAAAATAAAAAATTAATAACAATTAAATGGGGGCCCCATACAAAAAACGTTACATTTTTGTGTTAAATCGTATACGATGATACGGAACCCTTCGTGTGCGAGTCCGACTCGCACTTGGCCGGTTTTTCTTAATTTTATAGAAATCTAGGTATACTGATTTCTTATGAGGCTGCGCCTTTTAATGTAGTCACATCCATGCACCGAATACTAGAAATATCAATCAAAGCAGCCGTATTAATATTTTATATTTTTGCTTACGATTTTTCACAAAATGAGTTGAAAAAAATACACTTAGATGCAACTCAAAGTTGAGAATTTATTATTTGTTAAATCGTTGAATAAAGTCTAATGATTTATTGTAAGTTTACATATTTTACAACTTCAAGGTTTAAATGTAAAATTCGATTTTTTGCAGACAACCCTACATTATCGTGTTCGCAATAATATTATGTTTATTTTGATATAAGTTTTCTTTATTAACCAGACCGGTACAAATTACTATTTTTGACTTATTTGTTTACACCTGACAACCCTATAGTAGTGACGGGAAAAAAATAGCCAACCTAACGTTTGTATACTCTATAGGCTTGATACTTTCGATTAGTGTGTAATTTGTTTATTAACTAAACCAGTGTAATGTTTTAAAAACATTTTTTTTCAATATATACTTTAAAATATTCTGGACTGAAATTTTTCAGGCAACCTACTCGCGATATATTTTTTAGCATATTAAATTTGATATAAAATACTTTTCATCCATTAACCAGCTCGGTGAAGGTCGTTTTATATTCGTATCTTAGACTATTACGTATTTATTGTGGTGAAATTACCTTTAAACTTGGGGGCGGAGCTCTGGTGATTGGAATGAAACACCTGGATCTCTTGACTTAATTTATATTCAATTAATAATTAATAAAGAAGCTAATAATAATAAGGAATTAATAAAATGTACTCGTGAAGAAAAAACCTTTTCTTTTCGAGGTGTCGCGAGTGACAGACTAAAATAAGCTATTTATATGAAAAAGAACTTTTTAACAATAATTATGAATCGCCAGGAATATCTGGCGACATTCTTCCATTACTCCGGCGATGAATAATTTCCCCTTGGATTTAGCCTACCTAGAATGTCAGGAGAAAATTTAGAGCGGCTAACTTACACCTCGATGCTAAATGAGGTCGGGGAACCTTCATCTCACATCTAAAACTCTTGGATAGTAAGATCCGAAAGCTTTACGACCCTCCAAAACCGCTCAGAAATCGGGACGGAGGCGTATCATTCTACGACACAAACTCTACCTATCCCGGTAGCAGAAAATTATGCTAAAGGTTAGCTCAAACGACCAAGTGTCGTGGTATAGTTACAATAAACTTTTCTGCCACCTCGCCATAATGGTGATGCGGCACCATGTTATAAACGCTGATTAGTAAGTTTTCAACCTTACTTCAGACTTACCTAATTTACTAATACAGCGGTCAGTAGGACCGATTACCTACCTAAACTAATATTAACTTAAGAAAAGTTATTTGAACAAAAATATAATTAAAGTTCTGGTTTAAATTATTAAAATTATTTAGTTAAATTAAAATAACCATTAAGATGAATTAGAATAGAATTAAAGTAACGTTTAAATAAAGATAAAATTATTTAACTGATATCGTTATTTATTAATTTTAGATTTGACCAAACAATAACCGAGCGCGGAGCTATATCAGGTTTATAACAAATCTTATTGTCTAAATTTACCTTTCTCAAACAAGCATCAACCTTCCGTACACGCTCGCATTCACACCGTGGTCACGCTACAATCTAAAAGCTTGTAGGCTATGCACGACGCGCGAAAGTTTGATGAAAGGAACACGTTGTACCTATCATTTATAACAAAAAATATACAAACCAAAGTAGGAAACATATTATAATAGGAAGATAACAATAAGAGAACACAATCTACGGTCACACTTCTCTCTCTCCTTCTTATTCATCGGTGTTCATTCATCCGCTTGGATTCCTATACCTATTCAAAGGGCTAAAACATCCTACCAGACTCGCGAGTCCGTTTCGAAGCATTAAGAAGCCTACTAGTATACCGACGATCCAAGTCGGTCGCCAACTCAGACCGTTCGGCGAACTGGTGAAGGATCCGTAACAGCTTTCACGGGATATGATTTCAGGATCACATGAAAACAAAGAAGAAGTGGTTAGGAGGTGGCCATAGACTGTACTATTTACAAACAAAGAGCTGTCAAGATGATAAGATGTCAAGATTTGTTTTTATTTATTTTTTGGCTATTAGTCAGACAAATTATGGAGTCAAACCTATATCTAATAAACGAATAATTCTAGTCAAATTGACAATGTGTTTATAAAAAAAATCGCGATGGTGAAAAAGACAACTTGTCTGTCAAATAAGACACCTCTATTTGATAGTTCATGTCTGACCGTTCAATGTAAACAAACATTGGTCAACTAAACGATCGAACACGCACCATCGGCATTAAAATAAGGGATAGTTATTTCTAAGCTATGATAATAACACAAGTGGGATTGATAATATGAAAAGAAGACACATCGATTCTGTCCCGCACGCCGAAATGACACTCCTAGGTTTCACTCCTTTCAGTACAAAATTGAAAGCTTATTAAATTATCAGTCGCTTATTGTCTTCTTCGAAATGCCGCCACCTCGGAGTCATCACCGTTGGGGTCTGTTACCTCTAAAAGAGTTCAGGTCCCTGTCGTGATCACTCATTGAAGCTTTGGGACTTTGGAGTTAACTCGGACTTTTATTATTTTAGATTACAATATGAACTGTAAATGCTGAAGGAAATAAAAGACAAGAACGCGCATCAGAACGCACGAAAGAACCTCCATGGATTCCGTTTCATATAATAAATAATGGACTATACTTGTTTCTTGTTTCTTAGTAAAGGGCTTCGCAAGGCGTAGTTAATACGAACGCCTTAGTTGAAAAAGTATAAAAACATTTACGAAAATAACTAGATAAGGTCATTGTATTGTTAACAATATATCGTAGGTCTTTATTATAATCTCCGATCAACAATACAATGTTCTAAACTTTTCTCCTAACAGGATGAAAACCACCACGAGGCACTCGATGACCTACACTCTTCATTTGCATAAAGCTGCAAAACCATGTATTAGATATAGACCTATATGATATGAGCGCCAGTTTTTCTGAAGTTTCAGAAAAAATTGTTCCATAACCCAGAATATCGCAAACTATAGCACGACACAATGTTAGACCGGCCCACACTTTACACATTAGCCCCTTAAAACTTATGGGTCTTTTTTTTCGTCTGTATGGTAATCCGTTAAACTCTTGAAGGTCTTCGGTAGCGCAGGAGGTTGTTTGCTGCTGGTCATCCACGATGGGGATCGGCGGATCGTCCAACGAATTGAGGTGTCCGGTTTGTTCCGTACACGTCCCAAGTTTAGGGTTTGAGGGCGCCCTGTCATCATCGGAGTCAAGTAACAAATATCTCAAACCTCTTTGGTCCTGTGGTTCCAACGACGAAACTGTACAGAGGTTTCCCTTGTCTGCGGATGGCATCTCAGTAGGTTCGGCGGGGTCCGTCGTCTCCTTGGGTATCTGGTTAATTCCAGTAGGTGTCATCATAGGCACTGTAGGCACGGTAACGTGCCCCACAACGTCCTCAATTTCCAATAAAAAGCGCTCTAGAATAACATTTCCACCTTTATTAAAAATACTTATTTATGTGTGGCTAAATATTTGCCGGTTCTATGTTCGTTTTATTTAACTTTATATCACGATTTTGTAACATTTTAAAGTATAAATAAGAAGATAATGAGGCGATCGAGTTCCAATGGCTCGCGCCTGTTTCCTCAGTCAAATTACAAAATATTTTTCACTTTAGATAAATCAACTGAAAGCTACGTATGTACGTTTTGTTTTCTTTATAACTATCTCATGTATTAATAGCATATAACATGCTTTCAAGATTTAAAAATAAGTTATCAAAAAAATCAAAACGTATGGACGTAGAAGTTGATGCATTTAATGTACATAATATCAGAAAAATATTTCTTAATTTGTCTAAGGAAACAGACACGCGCCATTATATCGAACTCGATCACCTCATTATCCTCTTAATTTGTGATGAATATGTCGTATGTATTCTGGCTTCAACTTATTCAACTTCGCCATGTAAAGACATAATCCCATGAAGACTTGGATAATGTTATCTGAGGCCCAGCTGCCTGCTGTCTTGGAAATTAACGAATGTGCAACATTCGCGTTTGGTGTTTATATTTTTAGTTTAAATATAACAACAAACCTTTATAATGTCTCGTTTCTACCTGGTTTTTCTAGCAAATCCTCAACTCATCCAGCCCCCCAACCAGGTTCTACTGTTCAGTTGGGGCTTGAACTTAACATATCTACACTTCACTTACTTAAGTTTTTTTTTCTTTTAAATAACTAGTGTAGATGGCTGTGCCAGAGCAATAATTGTGCTTGAAACAACCAAATCCACACTCACTTTTCGAACCCCATCGGATACGCGGAGTCTAAATTATTCCGCATATCCAGTACGTTTATTCGGCGTTTGAGAACCCTAGATTGAAGAGTTTCGATTTTGGATATTATAATAAATATTTCAACCATAATTTCAGCTATGCGATGCGATGTTACCCTACCCATAATTCAAAAACGATAAAATAGGACCTACAGTGCTTCCGAACCATAAAACAGCTTGCTTCCGTAAGAAAATGAACTGATCCAACTCAGAAAGTTAAAGAAAGTGGCGAATGAACTGGTCAGGGATCGAACCCATAACCTTTGGCATGGAATTACGATCTCAGCAGAAATCTTTTGTTTTTACAGGTACAAATTCTCTTCGATTGGGTTGGTATTGTTTAATGTCTTGCTCGTAAAGGTAGTGGCATACGTTTACGTCGGGGTGTTGTCAAAGGGGTCTAGTTAATAGCTCTCGCAATTTCCACCGCGAAATGAAGGAAGGAGGGCCTGTTTTTGAGCCCTCGCGTTATCGTTAATTTCGCGGCCTATGTTCCCGGTTGTACGTAATTTAGCCGCCGCCACCTTCCCCCGCCGCCGCGCCGCGCCGCGATCCGCTCAGGCGTGAAATTTGAGGTGAGACGCTGAGATATTCCGCTTCTTAAGGTGGCCCAACCCGGCGGGACTAACTCATTCGCGGGCACTGTACAAAACCGTGCTTTTGCGCTCTGGGACCTTCTCTGTTTCCAAGAAAAAGACAGGCTCCGTAATGAGGAAGATGCAACATGTCCACAAAAAAGATAATGTGCATAGTGTATGATTTGGTAAGATTTACGAAAATTTTGATTTCAAAACGACTTATAGCTAAAAGTAAACCACGACCGCTGTAGTCGAAAATCTGACAAAAACCAAATAGTTTATAAATCTTGATTAAATAAGCTATGTCTGATGACTAATCTTTTTAAGATTTTCTTACTTTATCATTGCGTAATAAACCACCAAAGTTATTGTATAAAACGCGCGAAAAATGCGATCTTTCGGTCCTTATAACTTAGAAACCAAACACAATATCACAATGCCAACGGTCATCAGACATCTAGTTCGATCAAATAAAGCCCTTTTGAGCAAAATTTGGGATCTCTGATAAGAAATATGGGCGTGATCTTCTTTCCCCGTTTGTATGGGGAGTTGAGCGGGTTGGGCCACCTTAAGGCTCCATATGACGCTAACCTCAAATATTTTGGGTTCACTTTTAAGAACGGAAGAAAAATCAAAATATTAAAGTATGGACTATTATCTAGTGTACGACTTTAAAAATGTTATAGCATAAAATACCACTCACTTCTGCTCCGTTGCAATTTGCCTATTATTTGCATATTGATTTAAATTGAGATTAGCAGTCGTATTCAGAGAGCACCTGTCAAAACTTAGTACCAGATTAGAACCGGACTATCCGTACAAAAACCGGTTTAGTCCGGCAGATTAAAGCTAGTCTGCCCACTCTGAATACAACAGTTAGAGTTCGAATCTAAAATAGATACTGAATGGATCGACACATTAACGAATTGCCGTCTCATGCGCTAAAGTATCGGAACACAAGCAAGTGGAGGGTGGTGAGAGATAACGGTGATTTAAGATGACAGGTCGAGTCACTGCACCTGAATGCGGTGAATTCATTATCATAACTTCACGAGGCCGAGGAGTGGGCTCGAGTTTATAGGGCGCTGAGGAGCTACGCGATAACATTACCCAACACAAGTGATGGAGCGACAGGAATCGACATTCAAGCGAAGAGTAACCCAGTTGTGTTTGAAGGTATTTTAATAACATGCACGTTTGGCTTGGATCCGAATCTCCTAAAAAATGCTTTGTGTAACGATAGTGGACTAGATGGTTTTTAGGGTTCCGTACCCGAAGGGCGACAACGGAATCCTATTACTATGCCTCCGCTGTCCGTCCGTCCGTCCATCCGTCCGTCCGTCTGTCACAGGGATCTCATGAACCGTAATAGGTAGACAGCTTAAATGTTCATAGAGTGTGTATTTACTTTGCCGCTATAACAACAAATCTGTTAAATTTAAAAATATACAAAATTAAAAAGCCCCCATACAAAAAACCTGTTTTTTTATGTTTAATCTTTTACGATGGTACGGAACCCTTTCTGTGCGAGTCCCGCTCGCACTTGACCGGTTAGTTGTATGTAACAAAAGGTAGATAGCTAATGCTACACCTCTCTTAAGACAGTACCACACAATGCGTTGCCATAAGGAATTAGGTGCCATGGACAAGCGGTTCCAAACAGCCATGTGTTTCTGGACATTACCTTCGAAGGATTCAATGGGATTTGAAAGATTGGATGAAAAGATGGTCGAAGTGGCAATGAAAAATTGTTCGTGTTTTCCGTCCAGTTCAATGTAGTCGTGCACATAAAGGTAAGGTCCTAGCATGTCACCTAATTACTTTGGGAATGTGGTGTATTGGGCTAATATCATAACGGTGGTTGTGCCATGCATGTCAGTTCGCATAAAAAAAATCAAGGCTATAATTTAAAGGAAATACCTTGGCAGTGAGGACAGTCTAGTAACTGTCCGTAAATAGTAAGCACAGGTTACTATTGACATACATATTCTATTGATGAAGGACTACATGATCGATTGGTTCACAGGGGGAAATGAAGACAGTTTATGGGTGATTTTCCTTTCAGGGGGTGGACCCAAGCAAGGAAGCGCGCAAGCGAGGAAAAGCGATTTTTGTTATGGTGGTCAAGGATGAAGAGATAGCGTCGTCCAGATGCTGAGAGCATTCGCCGTCGGACAGGCGTTGGTACTCAAATAGATATCTTACAACTTTGCAAGCCTCCCAGAGCGTTTCGTTGACAACCTTGAGGTTGTCAGCGAATCGCGCGGGAACTGGAATATGAATGCATTCATTTGAGATTGATTTGAAAATACTGTCATATCGCATGTTTTTTCGTTTCAGATTCTTAACCTCAGAAGAGTTGAAAACTAAATACAAAACGAAAACTAGATGACCTCTGACGTAAGGACTTCTATTCCAACAATTCGAACAGAACTCTTGATATTACTAATGGAACCTAAAATCTTTAAATAGTTATTGTCAATAAGCAACAATTAACATCGATAATATTTTCTGTAATCAAACATAATCTCTTCTATTATTATTAACCATTCACTAACATACTCGAAACTACGTGAAACTTTGCTGCCTGGTAAAGGTACTTTGTACTTTGTAATTTATGGTTTAGCAACTAACTTATGAACGCATTAGAGTGCTTAGCTAATTACTTCCTAATCATTGAATTAGGAGAGGATCTATACGTTAGTAATGCTGTGGGCGTTTTAGCGTGGTAAAAGAAAATCTTGCGCAACTTTCAAGGAACCTGAAATGACTCGAGCCGTATTATTTGGTTTACTTTGATAATTGCTTAGTTTGTCTTTTTTGTTTTCGGAAATGGATGGCTTAAACCACACCCACAATCATGATATATATATATGCTCAACATACCGCATTGCCGGACGAGTTAACTGACATGCCAGGAACTTACCTTTATCGTCCGGACATATTGAACTCGATGGTACAATTTTCCGTTGCCGCTTTTGGTTTCCCATAATTCGGTACACAAAACTATTGGCAAGATCATTGCTATATCAATAATATTTTGAAATATTGTCATAGTTACACAGTGATCTGTTAAATTAAGCTTTTTAATCTCAAAGACATGAGGAACAAACTTTATACCTCTCTTTAAGAGTAATTGGAATCACCTATTGTATCTTGTTTTCTTGATCCTACTTTCAATCATTCACACTGTTGCAAGTCGGCTCTTTATGTTTACAACGAATCTGTATAATCTGTAAAACAGTTAGCAGTGAACATGTAGTATAGGCAGTGGAAAATGTAAACATATATTAAAACGACGTTGAAAAGATTACCAGCTGGCAAGTTTCTTGCCAGCTAAGCATGATTAACATTCGACAGTTAAAAACCCGTTGACTTTCCGATAGTTTGGAATGACAGAGGAAAAAGCCATTCCTAAATTAGTGTCAGTGACTGAACAATACTCATACTTAAATGTTAACTCGCAATCTCGACACTTAACATATTTGTAGTAACATGAATCATGTTAACAGCTTTCTCTCGGCGGTGTACATTTCACCGGGGCATTAAAAACAATGGTCGCGGGGTTGTTGGCTAAAAATAGACCCGTGATTGGCTGCGAGCAACGATTCTCCCATAAAAGTGTATTTATGTGACGGGCTACAGGATTCCTGCGCGCGTACGTGCATGGGGTGGGCAGTAAACTCACTTGTGGCGGTGTAGCGAGGTTTTGTTACCTTTAAACTATTCGGATATTTTGAATAAACATTTTTTGAATGTTATGCGCGACATATGGCGTACGCCAGACACTTGAGAGGCTTTGAAATGTTCATGGGGGTTGCGAGAACCATGCCGGCCGGCCAGGTGCTTACTATACCTCGGCAGGTCCATTCCATAGTTTACCTACCCTATAGATACATGATCTAGAGGATCGGTTGGTTTTTGTTTTAGAAATGTCGACAGTACCAACCTGGACGTGATTTATTTCCTACCACCAAGAGGATCTACAATTTTCTTCATATTTCGGCTCGAAGCTAGTGGCGCGCGAACTTGCCTAGCATACCAGGGGCTTCTATCCAGGTCACCCATCCAGAACTCTAACGCGCCTAAAGTGGCCGCACCTCAACTATCGAACAGCAAGGCTTCGTACAACTGCATAAGCTTCGAAATTTGACTATACGTTGCTGAACATACTTGTTAACGTGTGCAGATGAAAGAAGAAGAAGTGAAAAATTTCAACCCAGAGTGACATGACACACACGGGAACCATACACTATTTGCAAGGAAAAAATTTCGATTGGAGTTTAAATTTTAAGGCTACCGAAAGGAATAAAGTAATAGTCTTTTCCTTTCTCTTTCTCTATGTAGCCAACGAGTTATCAAATCCAACTGAATATTAACGAAATCCTATCGAGATTATCACATCCTTGTTAGTACCAAAATGTCGACTTAGTTTGGTCTTTCCGCTGAACTCCTCATACAAACTTTGAAAGAAGATCATGCGCATATTCCTTGTCAGAGTTACAAAATTATACTCAAAACTGCTTTATTTGATTGGACTAGATGTCTGATGATCATTGGCATTGTAAAGCAATGTTTGGTTTCCAAGTTATAAAGTTTTTCGAGCGTTATATATAATAAATTTGGATGTGGATTACTCAAAGATAAAATAAAAACATCTTAAAAAAAATTGTCATCAGACCTAGCTTGGTTCAAGAAAATTAATAATCAAGTAGGTTTTTGTTTGATTTTTTACCAACAGGGGGCGTGATTTACTTTTAGCTGTAAGTCGTTTTGTAATAAAATGTTTCGAAATCTCACCAAATGAAACATTGTCTGCTTTGTGGACATTTTGCATCCTCCTCACCACGGAGCCTGTCTTTGTCTTTGACACAGAGAAGGTCTCAGCGCGCAATATCACGGTTATGTACCGCGCCCGCGAATGAAGCTGCACAAAATGTTTTAAGGTTAGATTTCAAAATAAAACGTCATTAGCATACATTAACCACCATAAATTTCGCAGCAACAGACAAAACATTACATTTTTTAAACTAGTGTAATCTATTATGTTTGTATTAATAGTGAGGGTACTAATGCAGAAAAGTGATTATGTATACCAAGCAATAACATTAACCTTTAGAATCAAACTATGCTATAAAACTTTCGATGGCTAGGGCAATGGATGCTCGAAAATGTATGCATCCTATTAAATTTCTAAAATAAGATGTTCATGAAGAAATTACTTAAAGCTGATGTAAGTTAAACTAGATTTATAAATAATACATGCAGTAAATACTTTTCAAAATTTAAGATACGCGTAATATCTTTGTAATGCCAATTGCAAAAACAATAAACTTTTATAGGATATAGAATTGTACATTCAAAGTAAATAAAAGAATGATTGCATTTTATTCTATTAAGAAATCTATATTTACAAACAATATACTATATCACGCCGTCCATTATGTGAAATATTTTGCGCGTGAGATAGAGTGCATTTATCAAAATTTGATTAAGGTCTTCCCGCTCGTTAATAAACCTGTATTGCCAGGAATGAATTATCCTTATAGATTTTTTATTATCATTTTTATTTATTAATATTATTTTTCAAATTTTTTTTTTTATTTAATTTAATTTTAAACAGATATGATGCACGTAAATGTATATTTTTCTGAACCTGGATTTTTCACATAAAACCTATCCGAAATATTATTATTATTCATTAAAAAGACTAAATCTATGGTCGCCAAGAAATTGTTATGTTATCTTATCTGTTATATTATCGCTTCATATGCAGACATACATGCTCTACGATTACGGGTGCTACGTACCTGATCTTGAATCTTATAAACATCTAATCGAGGAGACAGAAATTGAAATTTAAAGTTCTTGGTTATACGTACATGTACATCAACATACTTAGGGCTGATTTTTCAATAGTCGGATAAACAGCCAGATAACTATTCCACGGATGTATTTACGCTTCTGCTTATCCATCCGATAAAGTAAGTCCATATTTTTATTGGTATAATTATAGGCAGATAATTGTGATAGATAATTCTCCGGCAACGACTATCTGTCTTTTAACCAACTTTACTTTGTACCATCTGTCCGATAAGTACTATCTGAGGTTTAAAAAATCGGCCCTTATAAGAATATCAAATTATCAGCAGAAAATATTCCGATACGCACCCCTCAGCGTTATCAGTAGGTGTTTGCGAATGGAGTCGGCTCACAGGCGCGTCTCCTGAGTGCCTCCGTATTCTCGGTCCGTTTAAACTGGCGTCCGGGACATGGATTAAGTAAGAACTGGAGTGGCGGGGAATTATTGACGGTAGCGCCTGCCAGGCAGTTCACTTAGGAATTCATTTATTACTTATGTTCCCGAGTTCCAACAACAAGGAAAATCTGCACAGGGCGCCATTGAGTGTAACGAATATTCGATGTTCCGCGTCCCGTGGTAGTGTATTATCACTCAAACTATTCAAATCAAATAAAATTTTATTATTTAAAGTTACAGTAAAAAAAAACACCTATGTTCCCAGTTTCTTAAACTAGTGATTGACTGGATCATGGGAAAGAGGTTTCGCATTAAAATAGAAATACACAAACATCGATCCTTAATATGTTGTGATTTTAATAGTATGAAACGCTTTGCTTGTGTGGGAATGTGTGTGTATAGGTATTTTGAGTTCCGTTGGAATATGTGTGTGGTGTGATAAGGTGTGTGGGTGTGGTGTAATATAGGAGAAGGTAGGTAGTAAGCAGGTAGTAGGAATGTAGAAAATAGTTGAGTACCTTCTAAAGGCCTTAACTAACATACAGAGTATATTTTCTGCCTTTTCATAGTAACCTGCCACCACTATATAGATGTGTTTCTGTCACCGCTCCCGTATTTTCTTGCTCGATGGTCCGGGACCGCCGCTACTTATTACGGCCGACACAAACGACCTGTCTGCGCCGCCGTCCGTACGAACCTGCGGATCTTCACTTCCAAGCTCCGAGAAACCAAAGCTAATAGCGATCAAGACAATGAGACAGGAATAGGATGGAAGGTTCTGTTTCGTTGTGTAGATTCGAAAGGATCATGATCATTATTTTATGAGCGAGAAATCTGGGCAATACCTGTTTATGCAATTCAAAATACATATTAGGATTAAACTGTATCAATTGAATTAACTGTTTTTAACCGCAGAATATAGATTTATTAAAAATAGTTTTAATAAAGGAAACTGGCAGACTGTAATTGCTAGACCATAATAAAAAAATAGGTAAGTGACATCATTTATCATAGATGGCGTCGTCAGGTGAAAAATCAACAATGTGTATCATATGTAAGTAATAATCATCCATCAGTCATAGATGTGCGACAACTTGATGATTTGATGTGCGCTTGGCAAAATTGGAAGTGAAAATGCAACCACTTATTTGTTATAAATACTCAACTGCCAAAAGAAAATGAGATATTTAAACGAAAATATATTAAAAAACCGGCCATGTGCGAGTCGGACTTGCACACAAAGGGTTCCGTACCATCGTAAAAAAAACAAAAAAAAACACGTTTTTTGTATGGTAGCCCCCTTTAATTTTAATTATTTTTTAATCTTACCTATTTGTTGTTATAGCGGCAAAATAAATACACACTCTGTGAAAATGTCAGCTGTCTACCTGTTACGGTTACTGAGATACAGCCCTGTGACAGACGGACAGACGGACGGACGGACGGACGGACAGCGGAGGCTTAGTAATAGGGTTCCGTTTTCACCCTTTGGGTACGGAACCCTATTACTACTACGCAAGACAAAGGCGTATGTTTCGTGTAAATTATACTTCCTTCGCTGCAGCTGCGAACAACCCAGCTGCAGCCTATAATGGAAAAACCGAGCATGGAAGGACGGAAGTAGCAATCCATTTTTTTTTCGTATGGCGTCAGCGTAGCTACGAGTTTCGAAACGCTAAACATCGAATGCTAGTTACACTAAAAGCATACTGTATGTTTTTACCTATTCTTACGTGTCGTTGGAACTCGAGACAATCAGCAGTTAGCGAGCTGACTCGCCGGCGCTGCCGCCATTGTATCTAAAAGTGGCTACGCCGCCCCCTAAATAAACGAGTTACCGTTGCATTTCCATGCCCGCTGGATTTTTTTTATGCTACCTGACATAGGATGGCTAATACCACATAACTACCGTTATGATATTGGCCCAATACACCACATTCCCAAAAGATTAGGTACCATGCCAGGACCTTCTCTTTATGAGTACGGCTACATATAACTGGATGGAAAACACGGAGATTTTTTAATTCGAATTAAATTTCATTCATATTTTCATCCAATGCGATGGTACCGACCTGAGCGGTCTTAAACTCTACCACTAAGTAGGGGAAAGGGACCTACAGTTTAACATGGATCCCGAACCGAGGAGTAGATCGCAAATGCATTTATATAACTCAGAAAGAGAAAGAAAGTGGCGCATGAACAGAGCGAGGTTTTAAACCCAGACCTCTGGTATGCTGGGCAAGTCTCTTAGTTATTGTTACGAGTTATTATTTTAGCCTTTAAATTAATAAGGAAATATCAATAGAGCAAAAGCAAAAAAAAAATTAACAAAAAAATATAACCGACTTCAAAGAAAAAAAAGCACTGAAAAGTTAAAAAATAATAGCCATTTTTGTAGTTACGATTATTGTAATTTTTTGAGTCGGCGTCAGCCGGGCACGCGCTGCGCCAGTCAAGGGAACCTTGGCTACCTTGGCTGACACCGACTGAAAAAATTACAATAATCGTAACTACAAAAATGGCAATTATTTTTTTTACTTTTCAGCGCTTTTTTTTTGAAGTCGGTTATTTTTTTTGTTAAATATTTTTTATGATTATTTTTAGTAAATCTGAAATACACTAACAAATTTGTACACGTCCTTTCCAATAAAAAAAGAATGATCGAAATTGGTTGGCGTTATATTGAGTTATTCGTCCATTTGTCGCGCACATACTTAATACAAATTTAAGACTTTTATGATTTTCTCATGGATATCATTGTCAGAACTAAACCAATAGGACTACATGGGAATCACCAGCTTTCAAATAAAAAAATAATCATCAAAATCGGTTTACCCAGAAGAAAGTTATGAGGTAACAAACATAAAAAAAACATACAGACGAATTGAGAACCTCCTCCTTTTTTGAAGTCGGTTAAAAAAAGCAGAAATAGCAAAAACAAAAGATTTGTTTGAATCGAATTTGACTCAATCGAGTTCCAGTGCAAACTGTAATAATGCTGGAACTAAATCGAGTCCAGGTCTTACCTCAAAGCGTTAGACGGCGAACCCACTATGCTGGTGGCGCCTCAGAATCTGATTTAGCTTAATGCCTGAGAAAATGCGTGCACGGCACCCAGCGGGCGCGTTCTCCAGATTAATACCGGATAGTCCCCACTTTGAGAAGCACACACACAGCGAGTCTGTTTGTTGGTAAATGCAGGGGCCTTGGAACTTTTTAACCGACTTCAAAAAAGGAGGAAGTTCTCATAGTATTGTATTTTATGTTTGTTACCTCAGAACTTTCGACTGGGTGAACCAATTTTGATGATTTTTTTTTATCTGAAAGCTGATGCTTCTCGTATGGTCTAGTTCTGAAAATGGCATCTATCAGAAAATCATAAAAGTTTTAAATTAGAATTAAGTATGTGCGTGACAAATGCACTAACAACTCGATATCACATCTACCGATTTCTATAATTCTGTTTTTTATTGGAAAGGATGTAAATATAGTGAGTGTTCTTCAGATTCACTAAAAATAAAAAAATAAACAAAAAATATAACAAAAAAAACCGACGTCAAAGAAAAAGTTTTCCAAAACAAAAAATATGCACTAAAAAAGTAAAAAAATAAAAGCAAATGACAATTATTATTATTTTTGAAGTCGGTTTCAGTCAAAGTAGCCAAGGTTCTCTTGACTGGTGCGGCGCGTGCCCAGCGCGGCGTGTTCACTTGGCAGCTCCCGCCGAGGTACCACTCTCGCCTCTCGCCTCGTCAAATCGCGCGTGCGACACAAGCACATCTCTCCAATAACTATGCATGTAGTAACAAACCTGCCTTGGCTGACACCGACTCAAAAAATAACATTAATTGTAACTACAATCATTGCAATAGTTTTTTTAGGTTTTAGTGCATATTCATTTGTTTTGATATACTTTTTCTTTGAAGTCAGTTTTTTTTTGTTAAAATTTTTGTGTTTTAGGATATTAGAAACAGCAAATTCTTGCTTGTTATAAGGAAAGGCTTTGCTAGTTAAAGAAGATATATTTGTATCGATCAGCATTTATGTTGCACCCTTGTAATGAAGCGAGGAAATTTAAGGTTTTTAAAATAGGTCAGTACTTATTTTGTAAGGAGGTGTATATTTTTTTAAGGAACTGAATAAGGATGGCTAATACCACAAGACTCTTCGTGCAACACACATCTCATTCCTGAAAGAATCGGGTGCCATGCCAGGACCTTCCCTTTATGAACAAGGATATAATGAAATGAATGGAGAACACGGCTTCGATAGTCTTTTGATCCAATGTAATGGTACCAACCCGGGCGGACTTAATCCTACCATCTAGTAGAAGAAGAGAATTCACAGTTTTACATGGATTCCGAACCATTTTATAATTAGACTCAGATTGAGAAAGAAAGTGGTGCATCAACGAAGCGGGGTCGAATCTACGCCCTTAAGCTAATTATAGTTCAATATTATCATACATTTCATGGTTCAGTCAAAAAGGAGTTAGAACATTATGTAAGGTACTTTGAAATTGCCTCTCAGATACAGATTTAGTCAGGACCAATCATGCGGGCGAGATATCCCGTTTTGTCTACACCAAATTTTAAGAGAAAATGACTTAAGTTTGACGTATTGTTGAAATACGGGATAAAAACTTTTATTCGTTTATTTAATGAATCGATGTTTCTGGATAACATTTTTTGCATTTTTAACCGACTTCAAAAAAGGAGGAGGTTCTCAATTCGTCTGTATGTTTTTTCTGTATGTATGTTACTCGATATCTCCACCAGTATGTTACCAGCAGCGGGGAAAACTAAGCTATCGGTGGTTGAGTCCTAAAGAAAGAAACCTTCGGACGATGCGTGCAGTGTCGAGTAGGACCGCTTTCTGAGCCAGACTCTTGATCCAGCTATTATTAAAACCGAGCCTCTCAAGGTGTTGGTTGAGGCTGAGGCTTGAGGCTGAGGAGGAAACGACTATAGGCACGACGATTCTCGAATTGACCGGCAATCTCGTGTTGCAGGTCTAGATATTTCAGCATGTTTTCTGCTTCTTTGGAGCGGAGATTACCGTCATGTGGTACGGCGATATCGATGAGCGTCGAGCTTCTTGATTCCCGTTCCCGATATTATTATTATTAAGTAATATCCTCCTAGGAATTGAAGTCTTCTTAAAAAAAAAAATTCAGTTGAAATCCAGAAAAAAATGTTAGCGCAGTGTTGTAGCTGTGCAGGGTTATGGCCGCCTATCTACAGGCCAATGTCCGCGCTCACGAGCCCGCAATAAACCCCAATTAGTACCACCTTTGTTCTCCGCCGGTCGTGTGTACATGCGGCGCAGATAGGTGTCTGTTGTTCCGTGTGAACTCGACCACTGCAATACTAGCCGATTATCTACGCTGTTAATGTCATTGTCTCGCCTAATCGATCAAACAAACTATATGGATAATACTCTTGAGATTACCGCGTGCGAAACCGTAACACATCTTGAAAAATGTGTTACGGTTTTTCGCGCGGCGGGAGGAGACATGCTCCGTCGTTTCGAGCTGGTCGTTCAGCCCGTTGTCAAGAAGGCATCCGCCACGTTTGAACACAGCAGACGACTGCGTCGAAAAAAGGCCCCACCTGCCGCGTGAAAAGCCGTAACACATTTTTAAAACTATATGGATATTTCACGATTAACACTGAAAAAAAATGTTTGCACCTGTTTACTGTTTTATCACAGTTACTATTCAGTCATTTATGGTAAAGTATTTTTAATGACTGTTAATGTATGACGGTAAGTATCTATTATTTTAACCGATTGAACAGTACCGCTTGGTGAAAATAACACGTGTGACTGAGCAGATGATTTTGAAACGGTTGTCTTAATGATTGAACATTACGGTTTACGCATAACGGTCATTGCACACAATTCAATAAGCAATAAAAAGGTACAGTGACATTTGATGTAAAGGCTTACTGTTTTCACTTAGTTAAAGTAACCGAATTACATAGTTGGCTCTATTTTAACGTTCCAAAACGGTTGTTATTATTGGAATTAAAGTTAGATTTAATGATTTTTTTTTGAGTGTAAGCTGCTATTTTCGTGAGAACGTGAGGATGTAGAATTAGTTCTTTAAGGGATATCTTAGGTTACTGCACCTGGGCTACTAGTCTGAGATCCTTCTGCAAGGCTTCTTATTTCAAAAGAGAAATACTAAGACTAAGTATTAAGAGTTATGAAAACAAACAAGATTAATTTATGCATTGGCTAAACGATATTTATTGTTGAGGTTAAAACGAATGTTTTTTTTAAGTAACGATGCCATTGTAATGTTCGCGTTAATATATTAATTGGATTTATATATTTCCAGGAAATTAAAACATTCCATGGCTTCGAAACAGGAGCTTTACACCAAATTCGCTATAAAGCCTTGAATTCAATGTGATATTTGATACCCACTAAAACCGTAGCCAACTCCTACGATGTGTTTATAATGATCATTAAGAGTTCACGGCGCTTTTATAAAACATATTTTTCTTTTACTAACTCGCTTTTTAATACAAACCTTATTCACAGGAAAGTGGGTAGATATAAGTCAAGAACTTACATAAGTGAAACCATCACGACTGATAAAATAAGATGAAATATAGTTGTGTTCTAAAATAAAGCTTGATCGACCCGAACAGAAATGAATATATTATGACGGCACCCATATGGCTCTTCATAATATTCATATTTTATATCATCCATTTATTCTTATAATTGTGATGTGTTTTTTTTTTATTTGACATACGACGATTTTTGACGATATCAAATGGTATTATGATAATAACAGAAGGTTATAATCTTAGATTTATTGTTGTTTATTCACTTTACAAAAATAAAACACATCAATATATTTTGTAAGCGAACATACAAACTGTATGATAATGTAATAAGTAGGCTTTAACTAATGAAACTTGCAATTATAATATTTCAGGTTCCAAAGAGTATACATTTAAATTCATTATACTGTATATCCTATTTATGGATGTCTATAACTTACAGTCAAGATCAGTGTTTAATTTCCAAATGTAGTAAGCTTATAATGGACTGTACTTTAAACAGTTTTTTTATAATTTATTTAAAAGGATGGGTTCTTTATAGATGTTCGCTCAAATATTTATTATTTAAACCAGGTAATGGATCCTACGTTACTTACTCTCTTTGAATTTAAAATAAACATTGAATTACGAAATTGATTATCGGCTCAAAATTCAAAGAGGCAATGTAGCCAGCGTATTAAGGACTGTGGCGGAATCAGCCAGTCTGGAGGAATTTTCTTATTTAGTTTAAGTTGCTTACTTTTCTTTTGTTTAATTATCAGTAAATGAGATTAGAATAGAAGTTATGTTAATGAAATATGTGCTAAGCTTTCCACTATCACGCACGCGGGCATGACGTGGTTTAACCAATGAGAGTGTACTAGATTTTACTGTGATTCAACGAATCCTTACAAATGCTCAAATAATGCCATTAGATAGAGTTCAGATTGAAGCCATATAATCGTCCGCAGGGACCTATCTATTAAGTATGCAGGAGAATTAGATTTTTCTAGCAAGTTAGTTATACCTTAAGCGGAACTTTAAAGCATGTGTTGCGCCACTCCTGAATTTCTAGGGATTTGGTCTATTAGTGCTTTGAAAGAAAACTGTAAAAAATTATGACGATATTTATCTTTGTAAAACATATTTTTTCTGAAGTACTTTTCAAATAGGGCTACCATGGTAAATAGACGTCCCGGGTGAACAATCAAGCACGTGATGAAATCTGACGTGTCGTTGAATTTCGTTAATTTACAATTCAACATCAATCCTGGCAGGTCCCCTAACTCCTACTGTAATATCATATGCCTAGTAGAATGTGGTGTGCTGGGCTAATATCATGACTAATCATACCATTATTGGTGTGATACTAGCTACCCATATCGAAAAAAAGTAAATATTAGAAGTAAAAAAATTGTCAATACCAATAAAGGAATAATTAAATACTATTCTAATCTCACTATTTGTTATTATTGCACCTGCATTGTTTTACAAATTACAAAATAGATAGAGAATGGCTCTAACCATTATGTTTTATCTTTTATATACTTTATCGTGCAATAAACGATGTATTATTAGTAGTGGACAAGAATCGCCCGAACTTCTTATACTCGTCTCCAGCACTATATAAGTTGGTCAAAGTAGACCGCCTCAAAGTTCGTTTCTCTTTGTATGATTTTTACGCATTAGTAAAAGGTCTCTTTGGGCCAACAGGAATTCGCCTTTCCCCTTCCCACGCCCGCCCTACAATCGATCCCACGCATAGTTCTGAGCACTTTGAGTGAGGCGGCCATACCCATTCCACCTACTCTTGAGTATTTGTAACCTTACCCGCAGGACTATTTCTCAGGTATCTTGAATCTAGGAAACCGCTTTTATAGAGGTTTTCAAAGAGATTTTTTCCAGTTTTCTGGTCTCAGATTACTGATAACGGAACTCGAGTAATAGTCGTGCTGGCCTTGGTTACGTTTTAAGATTTTTTTAAATTACCCCTTTTTCTGCACCAAATGCGAATATAAATTGATCGACATACATAGGCGGTAGCGTCGCAACGAGTTAGTGGAAAACATCTAACTGTAGTTAAGTAATCATACTGTTTCGTAACTAATCAGGTACGTCGCTTACTCCAAAGAATGTGATATGTATGTATGTATGTATGATTGACCGTTAAGCAAGGAAATATTAATTGAAGATAGAGCCTAGTCAACCACTTTACGAATATACTGCAAGGCTGGACCCGAACCAGCAAAACATAAATGTCCACAAAGCAGATGAAGCGTTAAATAAATGTATGTAGGTATAATCTTAAACACTGTGTTATTAGGAGGCATTCTTTACGGGAGGAGGGTGTTGCAAATTATGGGTATTCAGCGAAATTGGTAGACGCAATGCCCGCGAATGGTGTTTTGCTGATTCGGGTCCAGCCACGTAGGATAGAGGTAGAGAGGAGATGGTCTAAGCAAACTGGGTCTGTGTCCACCAAGTGGGTCGCTACGTCACAGCCTACGTGATAAAGAAGGCGTGGCTTAGCGACATTCGCGACATGGCGCTGGCGGTGTTAGGTTGTGCGACAATATTATGGTCTGCGGCGCAATTTTCGGCGAACAGTCGATTACACGATGAGATTTTGTGTAAAATGTTGCAAACATTACACAGGACAAAATAATCAAAACTTTGTAGGTGGAATTATTAATAAATTGTCAGTAAAACACCTCATATTTTATAATTTGAGTCAATATTCGAGCATTGTATCGATGTATCGCTCTTGCGATACAGTATATTTAAAAACAGTATATTTAATTAACTACAGTAAGATGTTTTCAACTAACTCGTTGCGACGCTACCGCCATACGAATGAGTTTCTATCGTTACTTCCGCCATTCTATGCTCGCTGGCTACAGGTATGAATTATGTACAATACATTTAACATTCCTCAAAGCGCGCTTGTCAAAGTGGGCGGGTCGCGATTAACAAGGCGACGGCGTTCCTTTAGCCGCCACTAGGGGGCGCAACCGTCCCGGGCCCACAGAGACCTAGAGCTATGATCCGTTTCGATAGTAAAGCGGCTTACATAATAGCCCTGGACCCATAAAACAAACGTATTGTGCTTGACAAAAGCTATGAGTCGAGCCAGCAAATAACAGAGTGGTATTTTTCTAGTGGGCCGGAAATATTTGCATATATTTAGAATATTCTATCCGTAACTTTGTTTTTATGCAACCAGACATGGATGGCTAATACCACACAAATATAATACACCACATTATTGAAGGAATTATGTTCCATGCTAGGCACTTCCCTTTATGAGCACGGCTACAATGAACTAGAACATGGAAACATTTCCATTGCCGCTTTGACCATAGACACACTGTAAAAAAAATTTAACAAAAAAAACGACTTTAAAGAAAAAGCACTAAAAAGTAAAAAATAATTGCCATATTTGTAGTTACGATTATTGTTATTTTTTGAGTCGGTGTCAGCCTAGGTAGTCAAGGTTCTCTTGACCGGCGCAGCACGTGCCCGGCTGACGCCGACTCAAAAAATAATATAAATTGCAATTATTTTTTACTTTTTAGTCCTTTTTCTTTGTAGTCCATTATTTTTTGTTATTTGCTTATTTTTAGTGAATCTGAAGTACACTAAATAATCTGTGCACGTCCTTTCCAATAAAAAAGAATCATCGAAATTGGTTGAGTTGATATTGAGTTGTTCGTCCATTTGTCGCGCACATACTTAATGCAAATTGAAGACTTATATGATTTTTTCATGTATACCATTGTCAGAACTAAACCAAACACAAATGGGACTACAAGAAAAGCACCAGCTTTCAAATAAAAAAATAATTATCAAAATCGGTTCACCCAGGCGAAAGTTCTTGATAACCTCCTCCTTTTTTGAAGTCGGTTAAAAAATATGTGCAATATGTGCAACTGCGCTAAATATAAGGCTTAAGTACAGTTAGGGAACAGTAAAAGAAAACAGTTATGGCCCACTGTTAAAAAACAATTAAAGGATACAGTAACTTTTAATGCTTAAGGCTCACTGTTCTCACTCGATTAGATTCATTGATGTTTGTGTCAGTGTTCAAGGTTCAGGTTTTAAAATTTAGTCTGCAGCAATTTGAGATTTAGATTGCATGACACCATAAACTCGTACGAGTGTATAATATTCTTTGCCAGTACCGTAATTATGATAAGGTAAAAAAAGTGACGCACTTGCTCTGTACGAAAAAGTATATTTACTATGATATTTTTTTATATTTTTAAATAGGCAACAACAAGAGCTCTCGGGCTCTTGGTTGAGCACGCAAGGCGACGTTGCACCGGCGGATGTAAGGAAGCGTCCTGCCGACTACGCCGGGGAAAGATGAGAAGTCAGAACTGAAGACTCCAGCGCCGCGCCGCGCCGGCACGAAGAGAGAGCTTACCTATAATGATATCGTTATTTTCTTTGAATAAGATAAATGGAAAGGCCTGCTTATTTTATTCTGCACGTTATTTTCATCGTTAATACCAGCACAAAGAACTGTCATTGATCAGGTATCAATTTAATCATATTTTACCCGTTCGTAATGTGAAATGTGAGAAGATAGTTGCCGCCAAGTGGCGCTTTGAAAACTATCGAAGCTTCTCCAAATGGGGCTCCTCCAAATTACATGTTAAGGGCTTTAAAAGCTAAAAAATATATACTTGACCGAGGAAAGCGTCTCCGTTTCAGCTTGGGTAGAAATGCTTTTGTGAAACAAAAATAAAAAATGTTGGTAAAATGTTGTCGATTCAGTATTTGGAGTGGTACATAAAAAAAAACCCAGAGACTACAAGTGTAAATGTTATGACTTATCAGAGATACACATGTAGAAAAAAAAATAAGACTTTAAGCCCAGATTGCACGAAGAGACGGCTGAGTTAATCAATGTTCAAACACGTCACTGTTGGTGAACCGCATAGAGTTCGTTCCGTATTGTCCATACAAAGTGGCGTGTTTAATCATGCGTTGACGTTGATTTTGATTTTTTGCCCTTGTTCAGTTTTTTAAATTCAAGGTCTCACTTACTAATAATAATAATACACCCATTATTTTCTTTCCTACGATTACAAGTTTCTAAGAATACTTATTTACGGATTGTACCTCTTTCATGCTATGTGCACAGTTCTGTTTTATTTTTATTATAGCTACAAACCATTCAAAGCAACTACACTACACCAATATACAAACAGCGACCGCTGAATGTGTATTTCCGGTTCGTACGATCATTCATTGTAGGTAATAGTACTTAAATCCACCGACACCCACACCAGTCGAGTTTATTTACGTTTACCCCGATACAGGCGTGACGCCATGGAGAAGGGAAGGACGGTTAGTGGCGACCGATAGTAATCAGTATAGCGGCAGTGTAGCCATGTTTTAGTGCTAGAACATACATTGAACGAAGGGCCGTCCAGTCAGATCGCTTACGAATTCGGGACGCCCAACATGTCTAATATTACACAAGTACCGTCAGTATATTCTACCAATATACCACATTCCCGAAGCAATGCGTGCAATGCCAGGACCCACCCTTTACAAGCACGGCTACACTGAACTGATTGGAAAATAAGGACAATTTTTTATTGCCGCTTAAACCATAGTTTTATCCAATGCGGTGCTACTGACTGACCCGGGCGGGATTAATCCTACCACCGAGAAGGGTAGGGGAACTACAGTTTTACACGGTTTCCGAACCATGGAACAGCTCGCATTCGTAACAAAATGGATTAATCCAAATCAGAAAGAGAAAAAGAAAGACAGTGGTGCATGACCGGGGCTTGGATTTGTACCCACAACCTTTCGCACGAAAGGAAGTTAAGGTAAGGTAATCCCCTCACAATTGTGAACTTACTCTGATTGATTCATCATTAGTTTCATTTTTTGTTTATTGTTTATTCATCATCCATAGACAGTACACTGCACTCGGATTTGTCATATTTTATCATTAGCTAGTTGAGCACTCCCGGCGAGAAAGAACTGACCAGAACCTCCGCTGGTTTTTTTTTCAAAGCCAACTTAGTCTAAGTTTACAAAAGTATTAAGAATCACAGACAAAAACGCTGCATTAATATGAATTGAATCAACAATCCATGTCATATTATGCAACAGTTCATGACATTTCGTACCACGCTGTCAAACGACGTCTTATTCGGTAGTGAAATGACATTTACCAGTTAACATGGTACGAAATGCAACTTAGTGTCAGGTTTAATCACTCACTTCCCTGTTCACCCATTTAGTTAATTTGCTATGGTGAGCTGCCAGGAGTGAGAGAATCCACGAGTATTATCACCTGCACGGATGAGCTCCAATTGCCACTTCTGCGCTTCCTTGGTCGACGCGCGCCCTACCGCGCCCTGTCCCCCAGCCGCGAGACCTCTGCGGGCGACCGGCACGGGGCGAACGTCGAATAAATATTGTTTCGTCGTTCACAGTTCTGTCAGTAATACAATATATCTCATTTATTGCTTCGAGATGGGCCGGCCGGGGACTAGGCCGGGAGCCGGCGGATAGGTTCAAGAAACGTGGGTTGTGAGTAGTCGTTGAAGAAAGTATGCCCTTTCAAACAAAAAAAGAATTTTCCAAATCGGTCTAGCGGTCTTCAAGTAATCACACTCCCACTCCATAACACCACACGCCCGAAGGAATTAGGTGCCATGCCAGATCCTTCACTTTAAGAGCACGGCTACACTGAATTGGATGGCAAACACGGACAATTTTTCATTGCCGCTTCGACCATCTTATCATCAAGTACCGATGGTACCAACCCGGGCGGGCATATAAATATTTACAAATTTTGGAAATGATAATAATTGCACCGGAATTAAATATATTATTCTAGGATATAAACTCACTGCTCTCGGTGTACTTCGCGCCCTGTAGCCCGAGTGCTCGAAAATATAACCATAGAGTATATAACTCCCTTGCTGCAGGGCGTAAAGCACGATCGAACATTCACACACCTCACCCCTCCGCGCCCCGCCGCCCGCCGGTACCCACGCCGGAAAATTGTGTTTCACTCAGCATTGATGGGACCTGATTGTGTGTAAGGCGGTGAAGGGCGCGTCTGGAGCGTGCATGATGGAGAGAAGCGGCGACCAATCATATGACGTCTTTGCATTGCGTGCGATTTATTGAGTTGTTGAGATGCTCAGAACTGTTCACGTGTAACTAATTTTTAGGGTTCCGTACCCACAAGGTACCACAGGACAGCGTAGGCTTAGTAATAGGGTTCCTATTACTAAGCCTCCGCTGTCCGTCCGTCCGTCCGTCCATCCGTCCGTCCGTCTATCACAGGGCTGTATCTCATGAATCGTAATAGATAGCCAGCAGAAATGTTCACTGAGTGTATATTTATTTTGCCTCTATAACAACAAATAGTAAAAATAAATGATAAAAAAAATAATTAAAGGGGGCCGCCATACAAAAAACGTGATTATTTTGTGTTACATCTTGTAAGATGGTACGGAACCCTTCGTGTGCGAGTCAGACTCGCAATTGGCCGATATTTTGTAACTAGTTTAATGTCACGGCTCTGCTCGGATGAATTTCAATGACAATCACTCGAGTGGAGCCCGGTTAAGAGGGTAATGAGGTGATCGAGTTCCATACATGCCTCGTACCTGTCACTCAAATTAAGAAATATTTTTCTGTTATTTTGCACATTAAATAATTCACCTAAGATTCATGTCCGATTTAAATAAATTGACGGTTAAGAAATGTAATTAGGCCACGAAAAATACATCGGCATTACGATTTGTTGGCATTGTTTGTTACGCAGTAGTGAGTTTGTTTGTTATAATTGTTTTTAATTTTTCTTTTTATTTCAGTTCAGTTGTCATGTATGAAATAATATATATTTTGTATAGTAAGTAGATCTATGTATATGTATTAATTATGTATCATGTAGTATTTATTTATGTATATTTTATTTATTTATGTATATAATATATATGTATGTATATATATATATATATATGTTTATGTTTATGTTAGTAATAGACTGTATTTTTTTTATTGAATACCTACATTTCGTTAAATATATAGAAAATAAGTAGCTATGCTTAGTTTTAGTTAAGTTTTAATTTACATTGTTCTGTATTAATTAGTTATAAACGTTGTTTTTCTTTGCTTACCCTAAGCTGTAAAGTTTCCCTATGATAGGGTTGATTGTTAGAAATTGCCTTAGGCAATAAATCCGCCTTTTCTTTGTACTTTGTATGGATTGCAATAAAGAATATTATTTTTAATTTTTATTATTATTATAATTATTATTTGTGTGATTAATTCCTTCTACAATGTTATCAGTAAGTACTTTTTATTTCTGAATTTTCTGTAGCAGACATTTCGTATTCAATAATGTAATGTCGTATCATATTTAGGAAGTTCAACGAAAAAATGCAAGAACTTCAATTTCAATGCCATTGCATTATCGTGTTGAATGCATATCGGCAACAAATTTATAGCCTCAAAATATGTTTCATGGTCTCATTGGAACCTAATATTTATTACACGTGTATTAAAATCACCTTATTACATCTGTCAACTCATAGAGGCAACTTCTTAGCCTTTTTCGTTGGGCATGAAACTATCCAATCAAAATGCATCCAACAATCGTGTTGCACGCGCTATCAAATTGATTTGCTCGACAAGGTCAAACAAAGGGCGTTCCCACTTCAAAGCGTGGAGCGCGTATGATTGAGTTCGCGCGTTGGAGAGAGATCTGTTCAATTATATCGCAAGGGTTGTTATTATTTGGGCCGCATGAGTGCCAGGAAGGGGGAGAGGTGGGAGGGAAAGCCTTTGTAATGCCCATTTCACACGAGGGCAGGGAAGTGAGGCAGCGCAATCGACAGAGCAGTACTGCCACAATCTCAACGCCCGTTCCGAGACAGAACAGTAACCAGGCTTTTTCGGGGCAGAGACGCTTCCTCTACCACCTCGTGTTTCGAAATGAAGACGGAATGGCACCAGAGCAACGACACGTGTCACATTGTGACGTGCTGCATGATATAGTGTCGCAGGGTCTCTTTCGGTATGGCAACACATGCGTCAAGCCGCAAGCTGTCGCACGTGTTCCAAACGTAGGTGGAGGTTTGCCATGTTGTATGAAGCTGAAGTATTTTAAGGTTATAAAATAAAGTGAATTCATTCAAAACACATTGAGTGAATAATATAATTATTTATTGATTGTGTGAATAATAATAATATAATAAGGCTTTGTTAGATGGCGCAATCGCAATTACAGTACAAATAGTATAAAATGAAAACTTCTGCTACAACAATTTTTTTCACCAAAAGGTTCCTTTTGATTTTTTTTCAGCATTTTGTGTAAATAATTTTGGTTTTAGCTCTGTGATTTATCTGACTAGACTGTCCTGTCAAACAATATCCTGTGTCAGTTCGCACAGTCACTGTAATTTGTACGGTTATTATTTCGTCCTTATATTATACCTACTGCTCTGCCTCGCTGCCCTGCCCTCATGTGAAATGGGCATACGGCAGACAAGAGAATGGAGGGGGCGTCTGCCTGCGGAAGGCAGACCAGCCGCGGGGGGTGGCAGGGATATGGCAGCTTCTTTGAAGTGTGATGATTGGTTGGGTGATTTCTTCGCAAGCTTTCGACATATCTGGTAGGGGTGTGAGAGGTAAGGATTTTCATTGTTTCACAGGCATGATTTTTTATTTGAGGCGACTTACTAAGAATGGGTATTTGGAAGAAACCCATATCAAGGTATTTTTCTGGGAATTAGTTCATAGAGTTAAGGCTGTTCCGACCCATATAAAGTTGTTTGCACACATAACGCAAAAAGTATTGCACTTTAAGCCACGAATTAATAATACAAGTTTAATATAGTCATATTACTTGCAGCGAAAACAATTTCACAATTTCAGGATTATTGGTTTTGTTACAATTTATTTAAATACGATTTTTATTTAACAGCGCCATCTACTGTGTAAAACTTCTAATCGGCAATTACAACGAAACCATTAAACCTGAAATTGTGAATATGTTTGCGCTGCAACTACTATGGCTATATTTAATATTTTTGACGAATTCGTGCCTTAAAGTGCAATACTTTTTGCGTTCTGTGTAAAAAAAACATTGTATGGGTCGGAACATCCTTAACAGGAAAGTTTAGATTTATAACATAATACCAGTGCTGAATAGGGACAATAAAAATCCACAGATGGCGTCTCAAAGCACATTTCAGAATACATTTAATACATACCAATTTATATCAATGATATTATTATTTAAAATTACATTACTTAATTTATACGTTAAATGTAACGTTTTCATCACGCCAGGCGAAATTTGGAATCAAGCTTGGTTTAATGTCGGTGTAACTAGTTCTGGCAGTGGTTAGAAATGTCATAAGTACCAAAGAAAATTAACAATGTTCGGCGAGTTTTGTACGTTGTTTGTAGTACAAATATTTTGCTTAGGTGCGACAGCTGACATGGATGGCTAATACGCCGCAACTAAAGTTATGATGATACTTTTGAGGTTACCGCGGTCGTTAGACATGTTTGAAAAATGTTACGTGCGCAGCAGCGCACGAGCGCGGCGGATGCCTCCTTGACAACGGGCTGAATGATTAGCTCGAAACGTCGGAGAATATCTCTACCTGCCGCGTGAAAAGCCGTAACATTTTTTAAAGTTATGATATTATCTCAATACACCGTATACCCGAAGGAACTAAGTGCCATGCCAGGACCTTCCCTTTATGAGCACGGCTACATTGGACTGGATGGAAAAGACGGATAATTTCTCATTGCCGCTCTGACCATCTTTTCATCAACCTTAGGGAAGGGGACCTACAGTGTCACATGGATTCCGAACCATGGGGCAGCTAGCATTCGCGACAAAAATCACTTATTCAACTCGGATAGAGAAATAAAGTGGTGCATGAATGGGGCGAGGATTTGACCAGACCTCTGGTATTTATTTTTATTTTATTTTAATTTATAAGAAACCTTACAGCTAATCTTAGATTATTACATGATGATTATTTTAATATTTTTAAGCCAATGATAAAATGTCATTGTTTGCAAACTGAAATGTCTTACAACTAAACGATTCAACTTGCACTTGCAACATTCCACAACCGTGTGTGTATGCGGTATGTATGTGGTAAAAGGGTGTGTGTAATGTGTTAATGTGTAATGTGAGTGTATGTATGTATGTATGTTTTGAGTGTATGCTAGGCAAGTCCTCGCGCCACTAGGCTACGAGCTGAGTACCCCTCTTGTGCCCGTTTATGAATCTATGAATCGGACTGTAGAAGTATACTGTACCAGTTAACATGACACCTGGCTCGGAATTCGATCATTCACGCCAAAGCCCCGCTGTCGTCAATTAGTTAACGATGGCATAGTGATGCCATCGTTACCGTTACACGAGCTTGTTAAAAGTCATCTGATGCAGGTGTCATGGTAACTCGCCCGTGCAGTAGGTAAGGGTGGTTGAATCGTCCTGAGCTAAGAGGGAGGGTGGAAAAGTCAAGCCTGCTTTACAGGTACTGCCATGGACCTGTTCTGTAAAACTTCAATCCTTATTCCTTACTATCGGTGCACTCATTGCGTATGTCAGACCACCCTTTTGTGGTTGAAATGAGGCTTGTGCTTGAATGAGGAATGTCTAAGTTAGGGCAGTTTTTCGCGCGTTTTATACAATAACTTTGGAGGTGGATTACGCAATGATCAAGTAAGAACATCCTAAAAATATTAGTCATCAGACATAGCTTATTTAATCAAGATTTATAATCTGTTTGGTTTTTGTTACATTTTTGACTACAGCGGTCGTGATTTACTTTTAGCTATAAGTCGTTTTGAAATAAAAAAATTCGTAAATTTTACCAAATCATACGCTATGCACATTGTCTTTTTTGTGGACATGTTGAATCTTCCTCATCACGGAGCCTGTCTTATTATTTGAACCAGAGAAGGTCCCAGAGCGCAACAGCACGGTTTTGTACCGTGCCCGCGAATGAGTTAGGCCCGCCGGGTTGGGCCACCTTAACTCACGTTGGGTAAGATACTCAACCGTTGGGTAGCCCCGAGACCGAATCACAATCCACGAAGATGTCTTTCCTAAAAACAAATTCTAGATTTCCATAATAAGGTAAGTTAAACATCAACATCCTACGTAACAATAACTTCAAGCATAACACAATTTAATCGAAAACAATATTTCATAACAAAAATTATAAAACAAAAAAAACTACAATAAAAGTTGTTTACTAGTTAATCTGCTTCACAAATAAAACTGAGCTTCACTGAATTAATTTCATATCCTCGTATGATGTGTACGACATATCGAGATTATCCCCGCGCCGCCGGGAACTGCAGAAATAATTTACGGACGTGTCAAAAATAATCCCATTTTTTATTTACGTCAGCCATCGAATACCGTGATGTTATGTACGCATATGTCTCTGTATATTCTATGTAGTAGGCCGATCTGAGTTATTGTGTCAACCGTCGTGTGTGTTGGGCGTTTCCGAGAAATTGTGAATCAATAGTTAAAAGGTATCATTTAGGGATCATTTTGTCAGTCAAGTAAAGTGTTTAATCAATGTATGTATGTACACATACAATAAGGGGCGAACTTCAAGCAAAGCGTCTCCATTTTAGCTTGGGCAAAAATACTTTTATATAATTGTCCGGCTTTCTGGCTGTTTTCATCTACAGGTCGCATTTCTCAATCAAAATGGCAGAACCATTTCTAAATAAGTCTTGTGACAAGACTTGAAGGTTAGATACTTAATACAGTAAAAAAATACATAATTTATTCAGATTTAAGCTATGAAAAGATAGACTCGCGAGTTCAGAGCCACTAGTCTTAAACGCTGTGTTAGTAGGAGGCATTGATTACGGTAAAAGCGACTGTAGAAGGATAAAAAAATATGGATATAGAGTGCGAGGCAAAATTGTTAAACATATATGGTAAGTTCAGCCTATCAGTACATTCATAAAATAGTTTTTACAGCTTTCTTTTTTTAATTAATGTGTCCTCGGTCGATTCGATAAACATATAAAATATGGTAGGCATTTCTATTATTATTGAAGATATAATATATGTATTAAGTAAACACTTCGTTTAAGAAACTAACTCTTTTTTACTTTAATTAAGAAACTCGACCCGCTACAACTATGCCTTTTAGAAGGCTGTCTGATCTGAACTAAATTCCAATAAAAAACACTGAATATACATACATTTCTTCCTACTTCAATCTAACTTTATTCAAAATTTAACCATTAAATCAGATATATAAGCGTAATAAAATACTCTTGCTTGATGTTATGGGCAAGCACCAAGGGAATAAAAAATATAAACCACATTGTGCCGCGCGACGGGCCGAAAAACGGTTGGTAATATATTTAATGGGCAATAAGCCTTCTTTGAACCCCTGAGGTACTCCAATCCGATATTTTCGCAATCTCATTACATCCATATAAATCTTCAGTAATTTTGTTTTGCTAAAGAGAAAGATAAGGATTCATTTATAAATATTATTTAGGGTCCTTTCGATTTAGTAGAAAACGTCTACGGTAATTAGTTCACTTACGAATTCGAAACGCGCAAAATCGAATGTTGGTTGCACTTAATACGGTCCTGAGAAGTTCTTAAGTATTCTCACGTATTCTTACGTGTCGTGATATAAGCGAATTCGTAAGCAAACTCACTCGTCGGCTCTGCCGCTATGATATGTAAAAGTCCTTCCATGCTCGCTAGTGTTTTCCGTCCAGGTAACCGCCCATGGTAATTAATTCGCTAGGTGAATTGAATGTGAATTGACAAAAGAGTTATCTTGTCAAGTGGAAAAAATCAGTTCCCTTGGCCGAATAACACGTCGTTTGACAGTTAGCTTGTTACGAAATGCAACTAAACGTCAAATACAATCACTCTCATGCCTGTTCACCTGCTTTTCACCCAGCGAGTTTATTTACCATGGTAAACCGCATGGTCAATGTAGCTGCACAATATAAGGAAGGTATTTAATCTAGTTCCCGGAGGTCTATGTCCAGCTACTTGAAATCGAGTAGTTGACCTTGAAGTGAAAGGGAATTATTCCGCTGAGTATACCAACTGATTCGATTTCATTGTTCCGGAACAACAATACACTCAAAATGGCATACATTGGCCAAGCCACACGGCCCAGTCGTTTCGTCTTAGGATTACTCAAAGAGTCCAATCACATCAGCGGACGAAAAGCGCGCCGGCGAAGCGTGCACAGGGCGGGTCGGCCGGCGGAGAGTACCGGGTGGCCCCGAGGCGGAGGTGCGAGGCGCGGTACAGGGTGGCCCGGGGGAAATCAGCGCAATTATTTCAGCGCGATACCGGAGGGACGACGCGAGCGACACGTCACCCCTATCTTAGCGGATATCTCCGCCCCTCGGGGTTAGCACTGAACATCAACACTTGAGCAATTGGATTTGCGCCCTTCTGAGCGACCGTAATTGCCCGAGCGATGTGGAGATATTTTTTAGATGTTTACCGTTATAGGTTTCAAATATAGCTAGACCATCAATGCATCTTTCATCATTTTTTTAATTCCGAAAAAAGCAGTTGAGTTATCTTTAAAAATAATATAATATGGTTTTACTTACGTCCTCATGGAATTGAATGCAATCAAGTGTTATCATGCTCTTAAACTTCGATGTTTTTCGCAAGTATCGCGCTTGCTCCGACGCGGTCGGGACTGCCGTACATTAAAATGCCTTTTTAGGGCTCCGTACCCAGAGGGTGCCAACGGAATCCTACTAAGCCTCCGCGGTCCGTCCGTCCGTCCGTCTGTCACAGGGCTGTATCTCATGAACCGTAATAGGAAGGCAGCTGAAATGTTCACAGAGTGTGTATATATTTTGCCGCTATAACAACAAATAATTAAAATTAAAAAACAAAATAATAATAAAAATAAATCTACGATGGTAAAAAGAAAAATCTTCGTGCGCGAGTCGACTCGCACTTGGCCAGTTTTTATGTAACTGGGCGTGGATGGCTCATACCACTCCCATCATCCTACCTAAACTAACCTAATTTAACAAACAACAAAGGTACTAGGTGCCATGCGTAGACCTTTCCTTTTTAACACGGCTTGTAAATTAATGTAATGTTCAACTCCTTTTGTTTTCTTAACTGAATACGGATTTCGACAGGCGCATATTTTGTCTAATGCGTCTATCATATTCTAAATGAGAAATAAAGTTGTAAAGCCACCGGGTATCGAACCCACGTCTCCCGGTCGAGAGTCCGCCCCTCGTGAACTTCTCCGTCCTTGAGACACAGATTTAAAACAAATTGTAAATTTTGAATGAAGATGCAAACTTAAGGCGCATACATGATTCTCTTGGGTTGCTGAAAATTAGAAACATTCTGAAATTATCTTGGAAACTGGCTTTGGGTAAAAATAACATCTACAGATAAAACTGCACCTGATATGAGACCCTATTGTTTTCAAAACTTTATTTTGTATTAATGTATTAAGAAAAAATAAACTTTTGGATCTACAACTACGTAGAAATGTAGAATTTCTCTCTGTGTTCTGACCCTGGAAATCCTCTTTTTACTGTCGCTCATCGCGCAACATGCAGGATATATATCCATTCACTGTGGTAAATCCCAAAATAAGAACCAACCAGTCCTCTACATATTGTCTATAGCGTCGAACTGTTGAATGCTGCCCAAAACATTTTTTTCCAAAGTAAATACAACCTGGGGTTAAGGCCCCAGGCGTGAAAAAGCATCTAGTCGGGTGTAATGGTTTCTGAGGCACCCGTGTTCATAAGTCCATGAGCGTCATCGGACACCATTTAGGTAAATCCACCATAAAATGTAACCTTAAATCTTTCCTTGAGCTTCCATTATGTCAATATCAATAAAAAGAAAGGTTACAAGAAAAACAAAATTAAAAAGGGTAGGTTTGATACGAGACAGGATATAGAGAGATAGATACGAGAAACGTATTATCTTATTTTCACATTTATGTTTAAAAAAAATCTTAAGGAAAACTTAAAACGCCTAGCTTGAAATTATTTACACGCAGTATAAAGATGGACCAGACGGTAGGTATTGTTTTGTCGCCGTTCAGAGTCATGGACGTGTATTCTTGACATTCAGTAATTGCGGATTCAGTAGAGTTAACAGAATAAGGATTTACTTTGACATGACTGTTAACTCTACTGAATCCGCAATGACTGAATGCCAAGAATACACGCCCTGGTCTATTCCTGGCGTTCAGTAATCACGAATCCTGAGTCTAGAAAACCGCTTTTATTGCGATTTTCAAAGCGAGTTTTTCGACGGAAAACCTTGATTATTTAAAAAAACTATGCTCCGGAATATTTTCGTCAAGAAAATCGCCTTGAAAACCGCTATGAAAGCAATTTTCTAGACTCCCGATTCCTGATTACGGAATGCCAGGAATACCCCTGCAGAACGTGCGCTTTCTTCCACACTGCCGTGACTCCACCGTGTGCATTGATGACTTTGCGTCGAGGGGCATATGCGCCTTAAATAAAAACAGCCCCCACGAACCACGGCTGGGGTGTTGATAAAACTGTATTTCCCCGCGGGGCGGAGGGCCGATACATCACCGAGATTAAGCCGAATCAGCGCGCCGTGTCGGGCGTTGGCGTTAATTTATGGTGAACAGGTAATTTGATGGCCGAGATAGGGTGGGCATAAGGCACCATCGGTGGTGTAACTTGATGCCTGCTCGTCGGAAGGTAAAGTAGACCGGGATAGAAACGGTTTGAGAAACACACGAAATCCGAAATGATTTTTTTTTCTCAGAAATATATAATTTCATGGTCATATGCTTACATAAAGTGTGCAACATTTAGCGGGGCCCGGAAGATAGAAAACAAAATTAAAATGTATTAAAAAATATATATCTCCTAAACAAATATTTAAAAAAGGTATTAAAAACAAATATATGTAAGTCTTTTAAGGCGTAACGTAACTGTGAATTTGCAACAATTTTGTAATTACGGAAATGTATTTAAAAAAATGTTTTTACTAAAAAAATCTATGCCGCGAACCTAACTTGCTATTGCTATATTTCTTTCTAGAATATGTAAAAGAAAATTAAATTCTTTAAAAACTATACAACGAACGATTTTATACGTATTTCGAATGTTTTGTTTAGCTTTTGTGTGAATGTAAAAATTATAAATGAAAAAAAATGTGCTTCTAATATTTGCAACATTTTAAAAATTTCACAGAATTAAGAGGTTGCGGTCAGCTTCTAATTTCAGAAAATAAAATAGTATTTTCATTATTTGTTTTGCAGATATTATGAAAATAGTACAAAAAAAATATATTTACACAGTTCCGTAAATAAAAAATTGTTGCAAATTCACAGTAATATTACACCTAAAATTAGCTAACATATAACATTTCTAAGTATTTGTTTAGGAGATATAATTTTTTAAACATATTTCATATTTTATTTCTATCTTCCGGACCCCCCAAAATGTTGCAAACTTAATGTACACACGTCCACATGAAATACTACGTTTATGAGATAAAAAATTGCATTTCGGATTTAATGTTTTTCTAAGTGCTGATTTAAGGCTTAAGTTCCTGGAGTAAAGAGTGCATGGGTGTACAGGGTATACTGTACAATCTTTGTGTTGTTATCCGAAGTTTAATTCGTTTTAGGACATAGACTCAGGGCCGAGTGCTCGAAAGGACAAAATGTAGTATGATCAAACACGTCACTTTGTGTGGGCAGTATGGAAGGAACTCTATGCGTATCACTAATAGTGACGTGTTTAAACATTGATTAACTCAATTGATTAACTTCGTGCAACCGGGGCTGATAATGTAAAGCCACAAAAAGTTAACTGACGGATGAGATAAAAATGTTTTTTTTTTATACAACCTGACATGGATGGCTAATACCACATAAATACCGTTATGATATTAGCCCAATACGCCACATTCCCGAAGGAATTAGGTGCTATGCCAGAACCTTCCCTTTATGAGCGCGGCTATATTGAACTGGATAAAATACACGGACAAATTTTCATTGCCGCTTCGACCATCTTTTCATCTAATGCGATGGTACCAACCCGGGCGGGCTTAGATCTAGAAGGGGAAGGGGACGTACAGTTTTACGTGCATTCCGAACTATGGGGCAACTCGCATTCGTGACGAAATGCACTGTCACACTCAGAAAGAGAAAGAACGGGGCGAGGATTTGAACCCATACCTCTGGTATGCTAGTCAAGTCCCCGCGCTATGAGCCGCTCATAAAAGCGAGCATGCTTCCCGAGCATGTCGTAAGAAGCAACCACTAAATCTCGCCCCGGCTGAAATCATCGCATTCAATGAACGATGGTCATACCGGCATTGAATTTTCCATGTTATTCATTTAGTTCAGTGTAGCCGTATAATATAAAAACGTTTATAATTGAAAAGGGTCCTGGCTTTGCACCTAAGCCCATGTGGTGTTTACTTTTTAGAGTTCCGTACCCAAAGGGTAAAAACGGAACCCTATTACTAAGCCTCCGCTGTCCGTCCGTCCGTCCGTCCGTCCGTCCGTCCGTCCGTCCGTCCGTCCGTCCGTCCGTCCGTCCGTCCGTCCGTCCGTCCGTCTGTCCGTCTGTCACAGGGCTGTATCTCATGAACCGTAATAGTTAGGCAGCTGAAATTTTCACAGAGTGTGTCTTATATATATCTTATATATTATATCTTATATATTATCTTATATATATCTTATAAAATAAAATAATAATAATAATTAAAGGGGGGTCCCATACAAAAAACGTGATTTTTTGTGTCAAATCTTGTACGATGGTACGGAACCCTTCGTGTGCGAGTCCGACTCGTACTTGGCCGGTTTTTTTACTTCACCGAGAGTTACTTGCCTAAATACTTTACATATTAATGTTATAATACGTTTGGTAATTATCATTTTATTTCAATTTGGGGTTAACATTTCGCTAGTCATTGCTTCGTGTACAATTAATGGGAATGACTAATATATTTTTCTTTCCTTTTCGTAACTTCATTATTCATTCATCTATTTTGCATTCAGAAAAGGGATGCAATTACAAATCTAATGATAAAGTAAATTTTGAACATTAATCCAAACCTTTCTCATCATCATCTCCTAACGAAATTACGATTTTAGCTGACTAGAAAATTAACGTTAACTACCCTAGTTTTAATTAATTTATAATCAATTTTACAATTAGCTAGAGCTGTTATAGGCATTATACTGCTTTAATAATAACATCCTTAACAGCTGTTTATATTCTTAGTAGTTATCCAATTAATAACGTAATTGATCTGAAATTAAGATAATGCTGTCAGTTTAAACCAGCCAGCATGAATGGCAGGGGCTAGCAACAGAAACTAGCTTGCATGGGGCGGCTTAGCCACTTGTTTTTACAATTCGCTCGTTCGCTTACGAATTGGCTCACTAAAAAATTTATCGAGTTCCAACGACACGTCAGAACTTCACATGACGCTATTTAGTGCAACGAAAATTCGATATTGGGTGTCCCGAATTCGTAACCAACCAACTATAGTAAGACGTTATCCACTAACACGTGATCACGTGTCGCCATAAGAATAAATTTCATCGCTTCTGGCGTCCTTCTATGCTCGCTAGTTCAACTATAAAGGCGAATAGATTTTTTATAAATAATCCTGCGATCTTCCGAAGCCTCAACGAATGAACTGTTAACAATGAAACTTTGCAGTAAACAGCTAACAAAGGATGCTATCTAAGAATAGCTCAAAAACCGGCCAAGTGCGAGTCGGACTCGCACACGAAGGGTTCCGTACAATCGTACAAGATGTTACACAAAAAGTCACGTTTTTTGTCTGGGACCCCATTGAATTTTTATAATTTTTTTATTTACCGATTTGTTGTTATAGCGGCAAAATAAATACATAGTCTGTGAAAATATCTGCTGCCTACCTATTACGGTTCATGAGATACAGCCCTGTGACAGACGGACGGACGGACGGACAGCGGAGGCTTAGTAATAGGGTTGCGTTTTCACCCTTTGGGTACGGAACGATTCAGGACCAAACCCGCATGACCGACAGACACCAGAACCAGGCCTTAAGGGTACCTTTTTAGGGTTCCGTACCCAAAGGGTGAAAACGGAACCCTATTACTAAGCCTCCGCTGTCCGTCCGTCCGTCCGTCTGTCACATGGCTGTATCTCATGAACCGTAACAGGTAGGAAGCTGAAATTTTCACAGATTATGTATTTATTTTGCCGCTATAACAACAAATAAGTAAAAAATAATAATAATAAAAATTGAAGGAGGGCCCCATACAAAAAAGTGTAAGATGGTACGGAACCCTTCGTGTGCGAGTCCGACTCGCACTTGGCCGGTTTATTCGCCTTTTACGACGGGACTCTAAAAAGGCAGCTGTGACTGACCCACTAACGCAGAATACTACTTTTAATGTTTTAATTTCACTCTTTTTTTTATTTACTGTACGTGCCTTCCCGAAAGAATTAAGTTCATACCAGGACCTGGAGGTTGAGCACGGCTATAGTAAACTGAATGGAAAATACGGATATTTTTTACTGCCGTTATCACCATATTTTCATTGGTGGTGATGGTACCAACCCTAATAGGCTTAAACCTACCACCTAGTACTACACCACCGTTTTATCTTACCGATTCCGAACCAAGACATGCTTTGTTGGAATCAGAAAGAGAAAGAAAGTGGTGGATGGCAGGGGTTTGAACCCGTGAACTCTGGCATTGAAGGCAAGTTGGCGACAGGTACGAGCAGTCTCAATCAGGGTGACGGCGTAAGATGTGCGGATTTTTTTTTATCTAGAGATTGATGGACCAAACTGACCGTCAGACTCGGCTACATTGGATTGGATGGATCGTTTATTCAATGCGATGGTACCAACTGGGCCGGGATTAACCCTACCACTTAGTTAGTAAGGAAGGGGACATACAGTTTTACGTGAAATCCAAACCGGAAGGGGACCTACAGTTTTAAATGGAATCCGAACCACGGCCAGCCTCAACGGTTGAAAATGGTCTCCCATCCAGAACCTAACCGCTCTTAGAGGTGTTTACCTTGCTCATCGAATCGCAAGGCGCCGCACCACTGGGCTACGGAGGCTGACAACGAGGGAATTTGATAAATTCTGCAACAATCAGAACCCACACGAAGCGCTCTTACTAGGTGGAATATTAGGGACCCACTTATGTATGTTTTTCGTTGTACATAATGTTTTGAAAACTTACGGTTTTTCGGTGTGCGATGATGCTTGGCCGACATGATTCGCCTCCCACGACGGAAGCATCATCAGGGCCACTTTTTTGCCCCGGAGTTACGTCCCGGCTCCTCAAACGGTCACTGGCGGGCGTCGGATGCGAAGATTGTAGGTGTGGGTAGGTTCGGGCTGCCTTGTGGATGCGGGTAGGTTGTCAATTTCCTGCACGATAGACATATAGGGCTCCGTGCACACATAACTAACGGTGTTAGCTGGTGCCAATGTGACTTGTGTGCCCTTCGGTCTATGTTGAGCAAGTAGTGGAGTCCAAGACGGAGAGAGTTTGATATTGTCGTCCCTGTTCAAGTTTGCATGTCTGGAGATTGCAATGGATTCTCGAACCAAGCGTGGCATGTAATATTTTTTTGCTGTTAGTGTGGTTACTTAGTCGAATCTAATCCAGTGATTACTCCCGCTCTCGAGGACGTGCTCAAATATGGCTGACTTGTAACATTCATTATTCTTCACCGCTTTGATGATTGGTATTGAGACTTGATCGAATTCCCTCACATATTTTCTCATATCTTACGCCGACTCAGCCCCTGGTGATTAGGACGTGTATTCTTGGCATTCAGTCATTGCGGATTCAGTAGAGTTAACAGAAGAAGAATTTACTTTGACATTACTGTTAACTCTACTGAATCCGCAATGACTGAATGCCAAGAATACACGCCCTGGTCGAACTAGATCGGCAACTATACACCCACATACTATGCAATAATGAGGCTACGCTGGCAGCCGCAACCGACGCCCGGGTGAGTGACGGGTGCGCCATCAGAAAAACGATGCTAATCGAAATTTGCAAGTCAAATCAGTCGGGATTACTGTTGAATGATTAAAGGGGATATTTTATTTACGCTTCGAGCAATGAATGTAGTCGAATTAAATGTAAACCATAGACAGAAATAAATTACTAACTACCGCAGTGTACACAAAACGCCGGGAAGATTAAAATAAATGTGGGATTTGGTCTCGAAATGCTGGTAACAATTTATAAAAATAATCGAAAAAAAAATATTGAACTTACCAAAAAAGTGTTTTCCACTCCGCACACGAAAATTATTTGTAATCTTTCAAAGCATTTTTTGCTGTCATGCGTGCTACATTCATAAAAAAAAAGAAACATTTAGTTTTTGAACTGTTGTGTCCATTTTTAAGAAAACCCTAAAAATATTCCATAGCTCATGCAATGAATACCTTGGACTTCACAATTAATTAAATGAACATCGACCATCTTTTCATCCAATGCGTTGGTACCAACCCGGGCGAGCCTAAACCCTACCACCTAGTAGGGGAAGGGGCCCTACAGTTTTACATGTATTTCGAACCATGGAGCAGCTAGCAATCGTGACGAAATGCACTTATCAAACTCGGAAAGAGAAAGACAGTGGTGCATGTCGGAATTGAACCCAGGCCTCTGGTATGCTAGGCCAGACCACGCGCCACTAAGCTACGAGCCACTATAATGGAAAAATGTTATGGTGACTATATTTACATAATATTGTTGGACAGTTCGAACACAATGAAAATGTAATAGAATAATGAGGTGATCAAGTTCCATACAATGGTTCGTGGTTCGTCAAAATAAGAAATAATCATCTAATATCTTGCCCATTAAATAAATCAACTGAGAGCTACGACTTAACGTTTTAATTTTGATAACTCAACTTGTATCCGCCACCTTTTTTCCTTACTTTAAAATTATTGAATTAGATTTTAAAAATCAGCTTCTCCGAAAATATTGCTTTCAAAAAGGAATGTTTTCCTTCAAAACAATCACTAAAACCTTCAACAGCTTGACTTTTGTTGACTTTCACCTGTCCACTGGCGGCCATTTTGGAAAATGGCTGCCACGGCTGCAAGGTGGCAGTAGGCCGCTGGCTCCAAATTTGTTCAAATTACATCGGTCTACTCCTGTACCAAATTCGTTGTTTTTATTACATAGTGCATAATTACTTATCTAATCCGCTGCACAACCATTTTAGCTAGTCAACATGCATGTTAAAAAGTGAGTATCTTTTTATGATGCTGTATTTTTTTAAATTATGTGGTTCCATACACATGTATACGCGGCCTCGCGGGATTTGGGTGAAGTCTCCGATGGAAGCCCATTTCAAAATAGAAAACAAAGTTTTGTGTAAACATTGTTGTTGTGTAAAAACATGTTTACTATTGCTATCTGATTATTTTTGTTTTGCGTAAAATTACTAAACATAATCGACTTGTGTTAGCGGCGGGTGTTTTCTCGTGTGTTGCCGGCAATTTACAATACAGCAAAGTTACAATCATTTACTGATATACATTAATAAGTGCAATGTGCTCAAGTACAGGTAGATTAAGTTTAATTGACTTCTGGCTTGGCTGTCGCCAACAACTTGTTCTAACCAAATTATATTTTTTACAAAATAACAAGGATCATATATAATAGTATCTTAATTGGGGACGCATCATAAACTCCAAAAAGCAGAAGGCCCAAAACATTTACCGTCCATACTTTTGGATATTTTGGGTTTGGGACCATATGCTTTTTGGACTTTATAAAGGCGACCCTCTCAATGCATCATAACTTTACCAAATCTATTAATAAATAACAACCAAAAGAACAACAAGATAAGGTCAAAGTTATCCTAAAATAACTGTCAAGTTATCTTTTTATGTACATGTAACATATCTTTGATGATAGTTCCAGTATATATTTCGAAGGCAAATAATACCAGTCAATAAAAGTTTAATTTTCTCCAAATATTGACATTTGTCACTGATATATGTGGTATACTGATGTATGTGCGTAAAGAAACTCACCTTGGGCGGTCTCCAGGATATCCTTTACGATTGTAGGATGTAATGAAAATAAGATTTGGGATCGGATTCCGGAAACACGAGACACCGAGGAACGTATTTACATATGTATGAGTGAAGCTTTTGACGATTGAATCATTCCCTCTGTTGCACTCTTTTTGGTTTCAAACAAATTATGTGTTTCTACGAATGCTATGTTTGCTATACAGGTCGCGGTGTAGGGGCTAGAGAACTTGACTTTCATGCGAGAGGTTATGGGTTCGAATTCAGCACTTTCTTTGATATTCCTGGCGATTCATAATTATTGTGAAAAAGTTCTTTTTCATATAAAGAGCTTGTTTTAGTCTGTCACTCGCGACACCTCGAAAAGAAAAGGTTTTTTTCTTCACGAGTACATTTTATTAATTCCTTATTATTATTAGCTTCTTTATTAATTATTAATTGAATATAAATTAAGTCAAGAGATCCAGGTGTTTCATTCCGATTACCAGAGCTCCGCCCCCAAGTTTAAAGGTAATTTCACCACAATATCTTGGTCTTTTTCAGCTCCTGGAAGACCTTAGTTAAAATAACAACTGCTTATCCGATATCTCAATTCGCCGCAGGTTTTATTTACGAGCCAATAATACTAGCAATTACTAACAAACAACGAATATTTCCAAATGAAAGAATAGTTCACCGTCATATATATTTTCAAGGGTACCATAATAGCATCCAACCAAGTACCTACTAACCACTTCAAATAAAGGAAAAAGACGAGAGGGAGATAAAATTACACAGTTCTCGTTTGACGTCGCCACAGGAGATTTAGTACTAACATCTGACGAATGTCGAAACCCAATCCAGAACAAAGAGCGTCCACAAGTGAAGCAGATATTTACCGATTGAACTATTTATAGGCGCGTTAAAAGACACGCAGTCAAGGGGCGAGTGAGAATATAATACTTGGGTCATTAACCCTTTGATTGGCAAACTAACACAGCTGTCAGTACCTAAAGATCTTTGACTGGCAACGGACTGCTGTGCCAGCTGCCATTTAGACGTTACATTCTAATATTAGAAATGTGTTTGTGAATTATATTTTATATTTGCATTGATCCTCCTTCTTTTGGTGCATAGCTTACACCATAATCAGAAATTTAATGCATATTTCAAAAAACCTATAGTGTTATGTCGTTGGACAATGCAATGATGACATCTTGAGTAGAAGGCAACGCCTATCAAAAGAATATAAAAATTACGCCGCGCGGTGCCCGGAAATCACCGAACGGCGCGGCGCGCCACTGTGCCAGTTGAAAGGTTAGACAAAGAGCCACGTTATATTTACTCCTACAGGTTGATTCGCAAGTTCAAAACGAAGAGCTTATGCTTTACAACTTCTTCAAAATCTGAAAAAAAAAAAACTAGAACTGAACATACATTTTAAATTCCTTACCTCAAAATTTAGCATAACCTAAGTAAAATATACTTTTTCGTACCGAACAAGTACGTCGCTTTTTTCAAGGATTCACGCACTTATCAAAGAAATCAGGGTGCAAAAAGAACGACTTCATTCATATACTGCAAGGCTGGACTTGAAGCAACAAGTTTACTTATTGCGGGCATTGTGTTCTCATTCAGTCAGCGTGTTTGCATCCACTGCTGGACATACGTCTCTCCAATTTTTCTCCAGTCCTCCCGGCCCTCAGCGGTACGAAACCACTGCTTTTTGCCGACGCACTTGATGTCGTTTTCCTGTCCACGGCCGCCAGTGTAGGACACGGTTACTACAACGGTCGTCGTCTGTTCGTCTGACGTGACCAGCCCACTGCCACTTGAGCTTAACGACCCATTCTAGTGTACCCATAATTTGGAATTCTACAGTCCATCTTACCGTAATCAAGAGATATTATATATACCTAGATTTAATTCCTTACCTGCCTTTCGGACATGCAAAGAATGCGCTTTTAAACATAATATAGCATTCGTCACCAAAATTGTATGTAGTCCTAACTTCATCAGGAGTTTATTAATCAAGTAATTGTTTTTACACCTTTCTTTCTTTAGTTAATGTATCCTAGCTACACGGTCGATTTCACATGCTTGATTAGTATGGAAAAGTTTTTTTTTTCTTAACTCACAAAACATTTTAAATTCATAACCTCGACATGCGTCGATATTTTTATTCTCTCAGAAATTCCTAGAACCACAATCGCTATTTTGTTCTCCGAATTCACCTTACGCAAGAATCACTCCATGCGACGAGCGCCATCAACCGCTTCAACCGCGGCCCGCGAAGACAGAAATAATTTATTTAGGAGACGTCCTTTTAACTCGGGCTTCAATTTATTTGCGGGCCACAAATAAATGGATTGGAATTTGGATTGCGGGATGCCGGAGCGTAATTGCTTCGGCACACGTCGACGTAGGACCACAGAATGACGCGTCTCGGCCGGTATTGTCGGCAATGATGCCTTAGAGGTATTCGTGGCTGGAAATACCTCTGGGAGGGCTTTAAGCTGCGTATTTATGAAGGTTTTCTTCGGAATTAATATTGGTGAAGAGTCGTGAGGGAAACATTGGGGGAAGATAAAGCAAATTCCTATCATATAGGAGAACTAATCAATTCGTGCTTAGTTTATTTTACGTATGTATTATTGGATATTTTAATCGTTTAATTTTTTTTCTTGCTGAAAATTGTCTGCACATATTTAAAAAAAAAATCTAGTATCGATAAATGTGCATATTAATATGCACATTTGTTAATTAACAAATGTAATGTTATTTTTCTTTTGTTGCTACCAATACAGGATTTTAGCGAAGGATTGGTTCAAACGTTTACCAGGGATTCCTTGGGGAAAAAGGTAGATACAATTTTCTAGTACAGCTTAAAAAAATTCGCCAATTTGTTCATAAAAACGTATGGGGTGAGCGAACAAGTTTTAAGGTGGCCCAACCCGCTCATCTCCCCATACAAAAGGGGAAAGAAGATCACGCCTATATTTCTTGTCAGAGATCCAAAATGTTGCTCAAAATAGCTTTATTTGATTGAAGTAGATGTCTGATGACAATTGGCATTGTAGAATTGTGTTTGGTTTCCAAGTTATAACGTCCGAAAGTTCGGATTTTTCGCGCGTTTTATACAATAAATTTGGAGGTGGATTACGCAATGATAAAGTAAGAACATCTTAAAAAGATTAGTCATCAGACATACCTTATTTAATCAAAATTTATAATCTATTTGGTTTTTGTTAGATTTTTGACTACAGTGGTCGTGGTTTACTTTTAGCTTTAAGTCGTTTTGAAATTAAAATTTTCGTAAATCTTACCAAATCATACACTATGCACATTGTCTTTTTTGTGGACAGGTTGCATCTTCCTCATCACGGAGCCTGTCTTATTCTTAGAAACAGAGAAGGTCCCAGAGCGCAACAGCACGGTTTTGTACCGTGCCCGCGAATGAGTTGAGTTGAGTTATTTAGTTTTTACTGTGTTAGGTATTTAGTTTAAGTTATAAGGAATATTTAAATTACAAAGTACTTGCCTAAATACCTACTTACATACGTTTTTCCGACCTGTTTGTTTATTTAATTTTTGATTTTGTGTTTTTTTCTTTAAGTAGGTTAATGTAAGTAGCTACCTACTTATATTTCTTTCTTAGCCATAGGTAATATTAATCTAACTACTTACAGCCCTTATAGAACGTCTACCCAAGGCACCGACTTCAAAACATGATTAAAAATTAAGAAATTGTACATAATTAGTTAGTATTAAAATAGCTTGTCGTACATTAATTAAAAGTAACCAATTATTTTTTGCTTTTTAGTTCCGGTTTTTTTGAAGGCGGTCCTTTTTTTATTTAAAAATATTTTATTTTTTGCTTTTTAGTGGTGGCGTAACTTTTTGACTCAAGGTGGGCGAGCCATCCTGCTCAACTTCACATACAAAGTAAAGAAGATCATGCGCACCTCACTATCTCATGCGAACCCTCTAAACTGTTAGTAAACCCTACAATGAACGAGCATTATGAGATATGAAACCATTGAGAAATCTCATTTCTGACGAAAGGTAGACCGGTACCTATCTGGATTCATGAGTTCACGGTTCATGAGATAGAGCGCTGTGACAGACGGACGGACGGACGGACAGCGGAAGCTTAGTAATATAGTATCCGTTGTCAGCCTCAGTGGCCCAGTGGCGCGACACTTCGGCGATCGCTCTCCGAAGTTAAGCAACGCTGGGTCCGGTCTGGTCTTGGATGGGTGACCATTCGACCGTTGAGAGAGGCTGGCCGTGGTTCGGATTCCACGTTAAGCTGTAGGTCCCCTTCCTTACTTACTAGGTGGTAGGGTTTATCCCGCCCGGGTTGGTACCATCGCATTGGATGAACGATGGTCGAAGCGGCAATGAAAATTGTCCGTGTTTTCCATCCAGTTCAATGTAGCCGTGCAATATAAGGAAGGTCCTGGCATGGCACCTAGTTCCCATGTGGTGTGTTGGGCTAATACCATGACAGAACTTGTGGTATTAGCCATCCATGTTCAGCCACATAAAAAAAAAAAAAACCCTTTGGGTACGGAACCCTAACAAGGCAAAACAACGAATGTCCAGAACCGCTAAGCTTCTGAATTTCTCATCCTTCCATTGTTCCGGAGAGTCTGTTTCTTGCGTAAGTGTTGTATGAAAATGTGTACATATCGGTCTCGTGTATCCCCTTAACAGTTGAATTTTGTAAAACCACTAGCGAGCCTTTTCGTCGTAAAAAGAAGTCACTGAAAATTTTAAGTTTCTAGGATAATTGGTTTCGAAGATCTCAACATGAGTGGTTTTCACCTAAATGTGTTCATTTTGACCTATTTTACCCCCCTAATAGTAGAATTTTCAAAAATATTCTCTTCGTAAACATTTTCATCTCAAACAAAACCTACTCTGACATTTCTTGGTTCAGCGGCTCTAGAGACAGAAATGTGTAAAATTTGCCCTCTTTTACCCCTTCAATACCCCCATCAGTTAAATTAAAAAAAAACCTCTCATACTGAGCAATCTCACCCTTAAAGAAAGCTACTGTAACTCAAAAATAACATTTCTGGGTTCGCGGGCTTAAGAAATTCGATGTTTTTTACCAAACTACTGAACCGATTTTGATAAAAAAAAAATGGGGCCAACTAGAAAGTATACCCTTTCGAACAAAAAAAGAATTTTTCAAATCGGTTCAGGGGTCTTCGAGTAATCGGTGAACATACATAAAAAAAAAAGAGAAAAAAAAAAAAAGATTCCGACGAATTGAGAACCTCCTCCTTTTTTTCGAAGTCGGTTAAAAAGTATACATACACTGAGACATTTTTTATTACACGTAATTTATGGCAGGTCTCAGTTAGAGAAACGATTATTCGTTCATCAGAACACGCTTCACAACAATGAGTTAAATGTATAATTTAATTTACAATCTTCTTCGTGCAACGGACAAAGAGAAAACAAACATGGCGGACAAATGCAAACCAACGTGTTCGTAATGTCTACAGCCTTTGCAAACTGCACGGACGCCGCAGAAACAGTCACGCACATCGTTTGAATTTCGAATTTCGGAGTTAGCGGGGAAAGTTTAAAATTAGAAACGGACAATGGAACGTAGTCGAGCTAGAGAATATTTGGTCATTTTGAATTCTATTTGCAGAGCAGCGCTTAAACAGGCTTTGTTTGCTCAAGTTTTAAATGGAAGTCTCTAATTAATTGAGAATCATGCAGATTTCAATATTTCGGCGTATTCAAAAGTCCTAAACTAAACTTGAGTTAGCAGACATCAATTGTTTTAAGATCATTTTGTTTGTTCAGCCAAAAACAAAATTCTTTTAAAACTAGAAAGCAACAGATTGTTTAGATACAGTAAATAATGAATAAAGAAATGCAAATAAGCTTAGATGTAATATATTGTCAGGCTGGCCATCTCGGACAACCTGTCGTCATAGTTTTATAAAAAGTTAAAATGTCTGGGTGTCAAATAATTGCTTCCAAAAATATCATGTCCGTTTTCTGTATTTCAATTTTCTAGATTTTATTCCTAATTTGTAAACGTTTAACTTTTTCGTTCAGCAATACAAGAAACATTCTTCGACTTTCATTTGTGTTTAAGTACCTGCATCATAGAAATTAAAACATGACCAAAGCGTATCTATGGCGCTACAATGGTGAAGGCGCCGGGTACCCAAGTATGTACGTCCCGCTAAGGAAGTGAGTAACCGCCCCCAACCATCCCCAACATGATGTCCTCATCAATATAGACTTAGTGCTCATCATCGTGCTAACAATACAATTATTGATAGGATTGCTTGTGCGCGGACGACATGGACGTGAAGAAAGAAAAACAAGATGGAGAATTGGACAGAAAATGTTCTCAAAATATATTATTGGAAAAACGTACATAGGTCAAACGGAAGAATCGAAGCTGTTCTTATTTGCAAGCATGTACATTGCTTACCGGGAATTTAATTGAAAACTCGCCGACGAGATTTGCGGATTTTCAAGACACTGTCGCGATATCTTCGTGCATGCTAAAACACGAAGATGTTTTTCGTCCTGCGAGGTCAGGATAGAATGGACCGGAAGAGGTCACAGAAGTGGTGACGCATGGATTCCATTACTTAAGAACCTCTTTCGGAGGGTTTTGCCAAAGAACCTCGGCGCATTTAACGGATGCTCCAGCAACGTTTAGAACTCGATTCGTATATTAACGGCTGCCAAGTGATGAGTTGTGTGCGAGCACCAACTCTCACTCACAGCGGCTGGAGGAAGCAAGATCCTGACCATTAGAACCTTACTGTCCACGACGAGAAACCGACTGGTCATGATAATTCCAAACATGGCAAATAATCAATCCCGGAAAATAAGAATTTTCTCAAGGGCTATATGTACAGTTTTACGATTTTACACATATTTTGTGCGACATAATTCTTCATCTCCGCTTTTCTTCGCACATGGAAGTAACAAGTAACCCAACCTCTCTTAACCAGGGAAATGTTCAGTTCCTAAACATCCCACAGACACGGGGAAGGATGTCAGGCTGGCCATCTCGGACAACCTGTCGTCATAGTTTTATAAAAAGTTAAAATGTCTGGGTGTCAAATAATTGCTTCCAAAAATATCATGTCCGTTTTCTGTATTTGAATTTTCTAGATTTTATTCCTAATTTGTAAACGTTTATTTTTTTCGTTCAGCAATACAAGAAACATTCTTCGACTTTCATTTGTGTTTAAGTACCTGCATCATAGAAATTAAAACATGACCAAAGCGTATCTATGGCGCTACAATATTAAAAACAATTTAACGCCAAAATGTCACTTTTTAGGGTTACGTACCCAAAGGGTGAAAACGGAACCCTATTACTAAGCCTCCGCTGTCCGTCCGTCCGTCCGTCAGTCCGTCTGTCACAGGGCTGTATCTCAGTAACCGTAACAGGTAGACAGCTGAAATTTTCACAGAGTGTGTATTTATTTTGCCGCTATAACAACAAATAGGTAAGATTAAAAAATAATTAAAATTAAAACGTGATTTTTTTGTTTTTTTTTTCTACGATGGTACGGAACCCTTCGTGTGCGAGTCCGACTCGCACTTGGCCAGTTTTCATAATGCGATGATTGTAAATGTGAAGACTTGAAATAGTATGTACACATTCACACAATGAAAATGTTTTTTTTTTATTTAACGCCAATCTCTTTCTTTCTTTTCAAGAAGCAATCTCTTTCAGTCAGTAAATCAGAGAGGTCAAACATTTTGAATAGCACATACCGTCATGCTACGTAAGCATAGCAATCTACACATATATCTTAGAAAATTATATTATATTAATATATAATATATCCAAAAGTCTGCCTAAAGGTTCTCTTACATCAAGTATGTGTCGTTCTAAACAAACATCACTTGAAATTGTCACACAAATTAATTTCTATTTACATCCGTATTGAACTTGGTTGGAAAATTGTCTCGTATTTACATTGCTTGTTCAACTCAATTATACTTCCTGGTGTGTATTGTACCCGGAACTCCGAAGGTTTTATATGACAGTGATCATAATATCAAGGAATGTGACATGTATGTATTTATAATCGACCGTGAAGCAAGGATACATTAATTGAAGAAATAGCCCAGTAAACTTTACGAATATACTGCAAGGCTGGACCCGAAATCCAATCGAAATACCATTCGCGGGTATTGCGTCTACCAATTTTGCCACCGGCTGTATACCCATAATTTGGTACCTTACCCTAGCTAGCTCGACGTCGAGCAGCACGTCCTGCTCCTCACACAAGCCGTCTAACTCAATATTATAGTTATGTCCCGCGTAAGTTTAAAATATTAATTCTGGAAAATATGCGTGTTACCGACAGACACCAAAGTCAGATTATAAGGGTCCGCTTTTTTGCTTTTTGCGACGGGACCCTAAAACCGAAGGTTGACGACTAGAAACCCTGAAACAGAATATATAGTACTCGGCACGCGTATTGATATTTATTTTAATTTTGAAAACGCACTAAGAGTGCTCGAGTTATCTAGGCCTTTAACGTTGCTCAAGGTCGATACAATGACGTGTCACACTGGCATTAAAATGCGAAAAGAGCGTTATTAATATATTTCGTTATCAGGTTATTCAGCGTGCTGTGCGTGTCGGGGTTGGGGTATTTTTCATTCTTTATTGGTTTAAATGGGGTTGGTTCGTTAACGCCTCTGACGTATGTACTTACTGAATAGAATTTTAATATGCCAAGTCGAATGGTTCTGGTAAATATTTGAGCTGTTTTGTGATAATTGCACAGTTATAATTACTATTGTGGAGAGATGAAAAGGTGGGTCAGGTCTTGAGACCCACGGCTGCGCAGCTGCTCTCCTCTAGTCGTGATTTGAATGTTGTATATGTGTTATCTCGCTGGGAAACTTCGTTAATGCGATATAGACTTCATGTCTGGCTGGTAGCGCCATCTAGCGCCCGTCATGTTAACTAGCTTCTATGCATCTGTTTCTTGCATTTGTGGCATGTGAAACTGGCAGCTCTCAGTAGAGGGCACATTACATAAAATAAATAAAACTTAAATAAAATAAATATAATATTTAAAAATATACGTTTTAAGGTTTTAACAACATCAATAAAGACCAGATTGTACTATATTTAAACAGGCGTTTAAAGCAGAATTGTGTATTTATCTACACTCGGTATTTAATTATAAGAACTAGCTGCGCTACCCGGCTCCGCTCGGGTAAATATCGGGCTGAATGATTTCATGGGTAAATATCGGGCTGAGTTATTTCATGGATAAAAAGAAGCCCAAAGTGCTGGCCCAAAAGGCTGGTACGGGCAATGTCTCCATCTAAGATATTTAATCAATATCATTTGAGCCAATATGGCATGTTTAATTGAGAAACATTCAATCATTCCAATTTAGAGCTTCCTAAATATTTGGTTGGCTATTGTTAATAAATAATTAATTAAAAACATGTGCCGCCAGAACCTTTCTGCACTTGCACTGTTACATTGCATGAGTAGTATGGAGTTAACGAAGGTGACGTATCTTTTTAAGTAGACTCCAAACCACAGCCAGCCTCAACATCGAAAACGGTAACCCATCCCGAACCTGACTGCTCCCAGGGATGTTTTATATACGTTCATAAAATACGCATATCAATCTGGTGAGTGGTTCGCAAATTATAAGAGTGAAAGTGAGAGAGAGATTATATGCACACTTTGTCCATACGGTGGAGTCGCGATAACGACCACCAGCCACTTCTACTGCCTTTTCTCCTCTGCGGCCAGGACGGTACACAACATAATTAACAAACGTACTTGACGATAAATTCCAATTGTACGGTCGAAATAACGCGAGCGTTTTATTTTTTCGAGCAATTTAAATCGCTTTCATTTTTTGTCCGCGAAAGCTGCCGTCCTCGAAGTATGGAAATGAGCGAAATTAGGGGTGTCCTTAAATGACGTCCCGATCCAGGGCTCAGGGGACAAGAGAAACGACAGCGCCCCCTCCTGCACCCCCCGGCCTCCGCACCTTCGCCCCCCTCCACCCGCGAGGCAGTCGCCGGGCGTAATGAAAAAATTAAAGAAATATTACACTGGGAGAGGAAGAACTTGGAAGACTTTAAGGGGATTAGGGTAAGGATTCGGATACGCCACGGTGCCCAAAATAAAGACAATCGTGGAAAAACAATGTTGAAAGTGCAAATAGTCGTATTAAATCTAATCACCGTATGGATCTATAAAAGCGAATCACATTCACTAACTCTACAGAGATGTCAACCTCTATCCAGCGTTACTAATAAAAATACCTTAAGCATCCGATGATCACCCGATAAGTTATCTAGTGTTATCTACTTAAACACACGAATTGTGACTAATACACACCTCAACAGAGGATAAGATACTTTTTAAAATAATATCAAATATGTCTCAGATATATGAACCAAAAATTCAAGAGGATAAAAAGTCGAATTCATAAATCCACAGAGCTAGCACGAGCATTGTGTTTATAAGACGAACACAGCGTGGGAGTGAGAAGTCAACTTAAGTACCACTGCCGCGAGTTAGAGAGAGATGGAACATACTTTCTCAATGTGTCAAATTCTCCAATGGCTGTGATCACACGATGCCACGGATCGTCAAATTTAAAATGCAGACGTTAGAGGTAGTTGGGGACAAAGATCTTTTATTTTACGAATTCCCAGGATGAAATAGGTAGCTGGTGCGGGAGGGCTTTGTTTACGATGCGCGCTCGGCTGAACCCACGCAGTAAATTCGTAGACGAATGGCTTTCCTAAAATGAAAGATCTCTACCATAAGTGATTACATCCCATTGAGAAAAAATAAAAAACAATATTTGCCCGCAAACTTTTGATTTGTACACAGTATTTTAATTTCCTCTTGTTTCTGTAAATAAGAAAAAATATTTGCCTCAAAGCTACAAAAATGCGCGTACATTTTAGCATAATAAAGTTTGAAAGTGACTTAAAGTGGATACTCGCGAGCTACCGGCGTAAATAAGGAGAGACCAATAAATGTCACGAAACAATTTCGTACGTTTCGTGGGCCGCCGATGTGGATGGTTCACATTTGATCGGCTGACAGCAATTATTTGCAGTTTATTATTTTCGTTAAATATTTAATTAATTATATTTAGAACTCGTTACATTATACATGTCAGGCATAATCATATTAAATAATGTAAGCGAAGGCATGATCCAAACGTTAACCACGTATAAAGCAAAAAAGATGCATAACCTTTTCTTATACCTATGTATATGGGAAGGACGAACACAAAGCGCCAGCGACTTGCAGTTTCATCATTAAATTATATCTAGACCATAATTCCACATATTTTCTTTTAGGATTATCGAAAATCGTCGTGGTTATTTTCAAATAAAATTAAATATTGTTTCATTACCTCCTTTTTAAATTAAACACAATCGGCTCTTATCACGCTCTTAAGTATATTTCTATATTAATAAAAATAATAATTGATCATCACAATGATGAGCCTAGGCGATCAATTGAGAGACTCGATTGAGCCACATGGCGCTGATATACACGGTGTTAATTTTCATCGCGACATTACTATTTTAATACTGATTATTTAACTATTTCGTATGCTGATCATTTTGTGGTATTTAAAAATTAAATCTAAAATAGTAAAAAAAAATGCAGATTTAATCCAAACTTTTACCTCAGCGACAATTTCCCTTTGGAATGGTGTAAGCACGCCATGTGTACGCGCCACTGCCAAGGTCACGCGTTTGCTGTCTCGCAGCTGACTGCGCCGCCGCCAATTGTATCGCGTCGATCCGAATGTAAATTTTCACATTTATTTTAAAAAAATATCCTACTTTAGAACTTTTTATGAATGCAGTTCGATTCCTATTACGAATTACTATGTTTTCATACTAGTTTTAGAAATCGAAAATAAATAACTCCCTTTCGGGTATGTCGCGAACTCGTTTAACACCGTGTATACACTCAATGCCCTGACTTCCCCGATCACAGGGTAGACTTGGCGATTAACGACGACCAAAGGTGTCAACTCGTAGCGGGTGTATCGCCGTTAACTGAAATAGCTGAGAGTCTTAACTGAGTCCTGAAATAAACATCAAAGGGCAGTCGCAGTGTCAAGAGTTTGTTTCTGTTTCTGTCATGCGCTCTGCAGCGACGTCTGTCTACGCAACTTGACTGATCAGCGGGTCACTATGGTAAATTAACTCGTTCGGTGAACATGCAGGTGAGTGATTAAATCTAACCTTTAGTTAAATTTCGTGCCATGCTACGTCAAACGACGTGTTATTCGGCCAAGTGAACTAAAATAATGTTTTATGCAACCTGACATGGGTGGCTAATACCACGCAACTAATGTTATGATGTTAGCCCAATACACCACATTCCCGAAGGAATTGGGTGCCTTCCCTTTGTGAGCACGGTTAATTTTTCATTGCCGCTTCGATCATATTTTCATTAATGGTACCAACCCAGGCGGGCTTATCCCTACCACCTAGTAGGGGACGGAGACCTATGGAGACCTTTTAGATGGATTCGGTACCATGGAGCAGCTCGTATTCGTGATGAAATGCACTTCTCCAATTCAGAAAGAGAAATAAAACTGAACTGAGCAAGTATTTAACCCAGACCTTTGGTATGCTAGGCACACCCCGCGCCAATATACTGTTCACACGGCGAGGTTATTTACCATGGTAATCGCCTAGAACAGCTACGTTAGACGAATACGTGTATATACTCGTAAGTGTATGTAACACTTACGAGTATATACACGTACGATCACGCCAATTTTCCATATTCCTACATATTCCGATTTTTTTATGTACGTGTGCATGGATAAGTAATACCACAACCACAGTCATATCATCCCAACACACCGGTCCTAAAGGAAATAGGTGCCATGCCAGGACTTTCTCTTTATGAGCTCGGCTACATTTGGCTCGATGGAAAACACGGACATGTTTTCATTGCTGATATGGTCGAAAGATCATCTTTTCATCTAATGCAAAGGTACCAACCCTGGCGGGCTTGATCTCTCTCTCTGTTGCTGTAATGCGATGGTACCACTAGGTGGTAGGGTTAAGCCAAATATGGCTAAAGGAAGACGATCTACAGTTTTTAATGGATTCGGAACCATGGAAACCTTACTGAACCATTTGCTAAAAACCCTTGCCTTAAGCCAGTTTTAGTTTTAATTTCCCCAATTTTTTTCAGAAATACGGGGCCACGCCACCGATCATATAACCCGTTATTGAAGACATTATCTACAGATTATTAACTTCTGGTGTGATAGATGGTTCACTCCCTTTAATTCCTTTAATGTTGGAATAACGCCGACAGTGTATGGGTCTACTGAGACGACATTTTTATTATCACTTGAGCACGCGTAACCGGACTCTATTCTGTGCGACTAAGCCACACTTCTCTTCGCGTACCTACTCGAGTTGAGCGAGGCAGGTAGCAACCGGATGCAGGGACGGCTTTAGCTATTGCGAGGCCCTTGTCGTTTAGGAATGAGTTTTAATGCAAAGTTATGAATCAATAAATATAGAGTTGTAAATTGTTTTTAGGAAATAAACAAAGAAGAATAAACGCATAAATAACGAATTATTATTAATAACGATAAACTAAGGTAATATTTTGCGGCTTTCTCTAATACCAAAATCATTAATTAAATCATAATAATTTAAGGAAAGAGCTACGTAATTTTCTTTTGAAATTTTAGCAAGAGCCGATATTATATCAGGTTTGGCAGAAATGTTTTTATATTTATAACCTCGACGCAACTTTTACAGGTGGCTTGGCTATAATTTCAGGACCACTTCAATAGTAGGGTACACTTCGGTTAATATTCTTTTTTTTATATCAACCCCGAAATTATGTCATAGTTTCTGCGATAACTACCAACAAGAGAGGGCGAGTGGTGTGACGTTGATGTTAGTTTTATATTGCGAGACGTACGGCATGAAATTCAAATAAACATATTAGTGCCTAATATTTTTGTTGCGCGAGTGCGCGAGGCCCCTACAAGAGCGAGGCCCCGGGCGGTTGCCCTGCTCGCCACCCCCAAAGGCCGCCACTGCCGGATGGTATGGCAGCTAGAAAGGGAGGAGTGTCGATCGAAACTCAATCGTATGGCGCTTGCGTAGGCACGAGTTAGTGGAAAAGCACTGACTGAAACTCATATTATATCAATGAAAAAAATATATGATATGCAAATGTTTACTGTTTGTGTTAAAGGTGTTAAAGCCGTAACATTTTTCAAACATGTTTTGGCACAGTTAAAAAATGGTAAATTATTTCTCATTACTATTAATGTATTACGGCAAGTATCTACTAATGAGCCTAAACAGTTAGCAATAAACAGTAATTTTAACCGATTGAACAGTACCGCTTGGTAAAAATAACACGTGTGACAGATCAGAAGATTTAGAAACGGTTATCTTAACTGAATAAACACTACGCTTGACTACAAATTAGCATGCAACTGTCCAGTTTCAAGAGGTACAGGAATTTTAACAGATTGGTTTAACAGACCTTTTCACGGAACATAAGACGTAAGTAAGAATGGAAAACATACTAAAGCTAGAAACAGTTTTCACACAGTTAGTGAAAGAGTAAGAGAACATTTTTAATGTTTAAGGTAACCTGTTTTAACTCAGTCAAAGTAACCGATCGACTTAGTTGGCTCTATTTTAACTTTGCAAGACGGTATTAGAATTACAGTTACATTCACTGATGTACATCAATGATGTACATATCATTTGATAAATAAAAGGCTTAGATTGTATTTGACGTTATTGTTTATAGTTGGGTCTTTAAATTGCTTGGAGTATTCGATCCCGCAAAGTCACAGAACCAGACGCGATAATTGATTGCACTGTCTCTTTCAGAATCCTCAGATCTCTAGTAAGCAGCTGGCAAGATCACAGAAAAGGACGAATTGGCAGCTAAGTGATGGTTATCTGGTGATCAAAAGCGGTGACATTTTAAAGAACGAGTGATTTATTTAAGTCTTTCTTGTGTTCCGCGCAACAATATCTCAAATATATGGCGATCGGATGGTAGGAGCGGTCTAAAAGTAATAAGGTAGCATGCATGATCCTAAGAAGGAACATTTTTAACATCAGATTCGGCCAACTTTTTATCCAAAGCAATGGTACCGACCCGGACAGGTTTAATCCTACTAACTGCCTACCTCGCTTTCATTAAAAAGTGCACTTATCCAACTCAGAGAGAAAAGATAAGTGGTGCAAGGACCGATCAGGGATTTGAACCCATGCCCTCTGGCATGCAAACGATTCGAGAGACTATATACTAGTTTTGTAGGTTGTCCGTAGACTCAACATTTTGATAAATACCAACAATCTTAATGCAACAATTAAGCATTGCATGTTTAATAAAAAATCTTTGAACTCCACAAAACATTGCAATCATATAATTCAGTACTGCAAAATCTGACTACTTTAAAATACTTTTAAATCTGACAATCGAATAAGATGAGAATATTCTTATTGTCTTTTCGGCTTTATTGATGCCGAATATTCTCTGAAAAGTAATCATGGAAAGGACAGATGGAATCCGGGGCTGTCAGGAGAAGTTGTTGACAAATGAATTTGATGTTTGTATTGGGTATTGAAACACTGATCTAGCTATTAAAACAACCATTTATTATTCGAGAGTTAAATAATATTTTTCTTTAAATGACGCCAATAACATTTTAAAGACTAAACATTTATTGCACGACACTATTACACATAAAAGCCAATTTTAGTTAACCACTTTGAATCTACATTCAAGTAATATGCTAGTATGCTAGTTAGCCAATAAAATATTGTATGTGCATATATGTGTAGAGTGTTAGCTTGGTAAATAGTAATATATCTAATATAATAAAATACTATACTCAATACCTGTGTGTATACAAACATAAGTAATTAGCTCAGTAATAATATGTGCGTTTTGTTTTGTGTTAACACTTAATTCCCGAAAGCCTTAATTTTTTTTACACAGTCTTACACCTACTCGTACATGTTCTTATTACGGAGTCGCAATAGCGAAACTCGTATTGCATTTATCAGTTTGGAATAAATACGGGTTTAATCAATAGATATATGAATTTAATAGATCGCTTCTGTTCAAAACAGATTTCCCACAGTGGATAGTGTAACTACACAACAGGATTAAAATACCAACTTATAACACTACCCAATCAATACAAAAATGGAACGCACGACAATGATTCTACAGTTTTTAGGGTTCCGTACCCAAAGGGTACCAAACGGAGCCCTATTACTAAGCCTCCGCTGTTCGTCCGTCTGTCCGTCCGGCACAGGGCTGTATCTTATGAACCGTAATAGGTAGGCAGCTGAAATGTTCACAGAGGATGTATTTATTTTGCCGCTATAGCCACAAATAAGTAAAAAAAAAAAAAAAAATTAAAGGGGGGTCCCATACAAAAAAACGTGATTTTTTCGTGTTAAATATAGTACGATGGTACGGAACCTTTCGTGTGCGAGTCCGACTCGCACTTGGCCGGTTTTTGAAACATACTATTACCGCCAAGATTATTGCTGCGACAGTATGTACATTTCTATTTATTGAATCAACTTGTAACGGCTCGGTACTTTTTGATTGGTGATTTCCTCATAGCTTGCCCCCTGTTAAGTCGATATTTGTTTTTTTTTTCATTGAAATCTCTGTAAATAGACTGTTAGCAGAGGTATGTTTGGAGCAAAAAGAGTTAAAACGATTTTGTTGTACGACTTAAAAAAAACCCCATATTTTTTTGGAATTTCCTTCACACAAAATGTGTGGGGAGGAAGTATTTTTTTAAGTCGTATACGAAAATGTTATTTTTTGCTCCCAATATTCCTAGGAATATCTGGTTAACGTCTGGACTATACCTCCGTTAACATAGCAAAATTAAAACCGTATAGTAAATTAGCAAAATTATATCGTCGTACCAAAATTTTCAAACCCTGGTTTTGTCTACTTTGTCGCCGCTTGGTGTTCGCTCGTAAATAAATGTGTTAATTTATCAGACCACATAGTACTTAACAATGGTATTTCAAAAATAAACATTGTGTTCTGAATTTTTGACGTTCTTACGAGGCCCCGTACTTAATACCTCATTAGATCAGAGTGGAATTAGACCATCGCGTGCTGTGCAATATGGCACCGGGTAGAACCATGTTGGTTTATGCATTCGGGTATCGACAAGTGGTTTTTTAAAGCTAACATCTTTATTTTTGTGCAATCGCGAAAGTGAACTGTGCCACAGCGATTATCTGCGTGGCGTATATATTGATTATAGCGTACGCAGCACGCCGGCCCAGCTTGAACATTCCGTATACGTCGAACTCGAGGGGTCTACTCTCCAACGCCACAGAAAGTTTCCGCAACACTACGCGCCGGTGATTATCTGCAAATATCAAGATAATAAGTGAAGTGCGGCATGATGATCATATTGAATATGGCTGAATCGGCCGACCCAGCCTGAACATTCACGAAATCAAGCGGACTTCTCTCCGACAGAGCCGAAAGCTTCTGAACCCCTACCGTCTGGTGCTTATTTAGAAATGTCTGTATAGCTGAATCGGTCGACCCAGCTTGAACTTTTCTAAAATTAAACGGACAGCTCTCTGATAGCGGCAACTACTTCATCTTGATGCAGCGAAATCGGTCGACGCATCTTGAACATCCCGAAAATTAAACGAAGAACTCTTTGATAGCGCCGACAATTGCAGCTCTACCTATCCCAAAATATCTTATCATTAACAAGAACTACGGCACGGCGATGACATTGAGTATAGATGGGTACTTCGATCCAGCTTGAACATCCCGAAGATTAAACGGACAGCTCTTTGATAGCGCCGACAAATGCAGGTCTACTGGCAGGTGCTTGTATGTAAATATCAAATCAATTCACAAGAACTACGCCACGGCGACGATATTGAGTATAGCTGGATCGGCCGACCCAGCTTGAACATTCCCAAAATTAAATGGACAGCTCTCTGATAACGGCAACTACTACAGCTCTACTGGCCGCTGCTAGTATGTAAATATCAAGATCTTATCAAGATACAAGAACTATGCAACGGTGACGATAATTAATATAGCTGGATTGGTCGATCCAGCTTGAACATCCCGAAAATTAAACGGACAGCTCTTTGATAGCGCAGACAACTGCAGCTCTACCGGCCGCTGCTTTTATGTTTATATCAAGATCTTCTCAAGATACAAGACCAGCGCCATGGCGCTGATATTGAGTATGGCGTGACCATCACATTGAATGAATGATGGCCGAAGCGGCAATGAACATTGTTTGTGTTATTCATTTAGTTCAATGTAGCCGAGCAATATAAGGAAGGTTCTGCCATGGCACCTAGTTCCCTTGTGGTGTATAAAGCTAGTATCTTGACGGTCAGTTTGATATGAGCTATCCATGTCCAGTTACATGAAAACGTTCTTACTTCTACGTCTGTTCAATGTCGATGTTAATTTGGCTTCTTAAAACATTCAATTATTATAAAATATTTTTTGTTAATAAAACAAACAACTCTTACCAAAATCATCTCGAGCAAGGTACTTCGTGATCAGACATTTCATGGTTGTAGTTGAATGTTTGATTCTTTCGGCGATAATGTGTGGGACGGATACCAGCACAAGGATTATGACCAAAAAACCTGATGAGTACCACCAGCCCGATGAAGATAACTGTAAATTCAGTCCATATCACCACTTCTTTTAAATAATTTGATAAAAAAGGTGATTAGAAGCTTCGAGTACTGCTCGCTTTTGTGGGACGGCTCAGCTAAGTATCTGCTTGGCTCCGTTGACTATAGGGTCGGGAAACTAGGGAATCGACTCCCTGCCGAAGTTTTTCCCTCAAAGTACAACCAGGGGTCCTTAAAACATGTTGTGAAGAAGCACCTGGCCGGCCGGCATGGATTTTACAGTCTCTATGAAAGTCCGAAAGCCCATGGGCACCGTCGGGCGCCTTTCTTGTGAGATCCAGGGGGTATGGCGACATGCCGCGCTTAACATAAAAAAAATAGATTAAAAAAAAAAGTCATGTCGTAATTCAGTTCAGTTTTCCAAAACGCGTAGAATCGCGGTGAGAATCGCGGCGTATAATCACAAACAATTTGAATAGATGTTTTCACTTACTTGATTATTAAAGTATACATGAAATTGTACAATCTCCGTCGTAAACCTGAGAGCCGCTGTAATGGATGATATATTTCTGAAAAATAACTAAAAACAATTATTGCAGCAAAACAAATAATGATAACTGCAAGGTGGACTGGTAAGGATCAGATTACCGTGCATACGTAATATGGTAAGTTTGGAAAAAATAAATGTTTTAATATAACCTTATGGCTTTCATTTTGAAAAATTTAATTGAATTTTGGAAAAAAAATGCATAGATATCTGTGCATTAATAATAATAATAATAATAATATTCTTTATTGCAATCCATACAAAGTACAAAGCAAAGGCGGATTTATTGCCTAAGGCAATTTCTAACAATCAACCCTATCATAGGGAAATTTTACAGCTTAGGGTAAGCAATGAAAAAAAACGCTTATAACTAATTAATACAGAACAATGTATGTAGATTAAAACTTAACTAAAACAAAGCGTAACTAGCATTAGTGTGTTAAATAAAATAAAATCAACAAATATAGAAAAGTGGTTTTAAAATTATTTCCAAACTGCGTTTTTGTGGAAAAAGTTTGTAAGCGTAGGTTGTCTGATGCTTACCAGTCCACTTAAAGGTTTTTTTGGACTCACCAGAAATTTAAATTGCTTTATCCACCCTTCACAGCAATCACAAAGATTAATATACTTCTCGTTCAGGTCAGATAATTTAAAAATATTGTCTTTAGCCGCATAATACCGAACCGAACCTTCAGTCAGCCATACGAATCGTTTTTTATCCTTCGCCAGTGAAAGCTTGGTGGTACACACTCTGACGATGCAGTCCAGTTGAGTTTCCAAAATTATAACCTTAACCATGAGCACCCACAAAATGCAATATGCGTAGATGTGTTCGAGCACTGAAACCACTATTCGAATAAAACGAATACAATCGTTTTCGTATCTTCCCATCACCATACTCAATGCGAACAAGGTTATCAATAAGTATATTAATGTTTGATACTTAATTTTTTTATTAATCTTTGTAATTATTCCGTTAGGCTTGACGAAATCGAACTTTTCAAAATTTTCAAAAACTATTTTCGTTAGTGTTTTTGATACTCTACACATTATATTTAAAAGTGACAAAAGCGATATAAAATTCGGCGCAAGGATGCTTAGATATTCGCCTTTCGGCAATCTTATGAGGAAGTCCCAAACGAATAGTATCATCAAAGCGAGCTGGTAAAGTGCGTACATACGCCGTATATTCTTGGAGTACGGGCGGTGGACGTAGAACCTATTAATACCGAATATGCACTGAAGCACCATGAGAGGAACAAAGGCATCCATAATTGTTAGCAAAGGATTCAGAGCAGAACTTCCTCTCACAACTGAGATACGATTATTCTTTTTAAACTTCCGAGCCATCTCTTCAAATTGTAATTTATTTCCGTTCTTTTAGTACTCTAAAATTTTCCGTTATTTGATTTATACATATTACGAAATATGTAAAGTTTATTAATATTTATCTGCCTAACACGGCGTACGCTGTTGTGTTCGAGACAAACTGGCAACCGAAAGTCAGTTTTCATCAAGTTGGTTTCAAATCAATCGAATTCAATAACGCTAAGTGAGTATACATGTATTAGGGGGTAAAACACGGAGTGAAACCTCCCATATAAATAAATTACTTGCTTGGGGCTTGACAAAAAATATTAATTTGCAACAATGTTTGTTTGTTTGTTTGTTTGTAACAATGTAGATTATTACTTTGAAATGTCGCATTAGTTAGGTAATATTTTTACAGTTATATTTTATTATCTACCACCATATCTATGGTTGCAATAGTTTTCATGAACCACTCGGTAGGCTCGTACTCTGGGGCGCGGGGACTTTTTTCCATGCCGGAGGTAATGGGTTAAATCCGCGCTACGTTCATGCATTACGCTTTATTTCTCTTTCTGTGCGGGGACGGATTTTTTACTAAACTTTAGTTCCCTTCCGCTCTTATGTGGTAGGTTAAAGCCTTATCGGGTTGATCACATCGCTTATGAAAACGCAGAGTCGGCGTAAACGGCAAGGTTAATGTATTTACTAGACCTGTCGAAGCGGACCAAATTGGCATGATAAGTTATGATAATTCTTATGATAATTCTAAAGTCACTGATTTTTTTACAGGCGATTTAGTTTCCTTATAGAAGGTTGGGTGCAAAAGGTAAGAAAATTCAGACCGGTGCGTTTGGAATTATTTAGGTATTTTCAATAATTCGATCTAAAAGATTGAATAAAATATTTAAGTCAAATTTTATGATTGTATATTGCTTAAAACTTTATTTCCGTGTCGTAAGAAAAAGTTTAAAAAAACTGCGTTTTGGGAACATAGCAAAACAAAAAATCGCTCATTATAATTACAATAAAATATTTAAGTCTCTAAATTATGATTTTCCATATTAGGAATGAACATTAGAATCTGCTATAAAAAGTTTAGAAATCTATGTACATGGCTTTCAAAGTTATTTATGTAAAAAATATTTAAGTTATTAGAGTCGGCGGCAACATGACCATATCGAAACACTGATAGGAGCATACAGAAGATTAGAAATATTCATTTAGTGCATTACATTTAAATAAGAATTTAATTCATTCGCTGTACTCGCACAACGCGCGCGCGCAATCTCGTTCCGCGCCTCTTGATACCTACGTGCGTAGTGCGTAGAACGAATTTAATTATTATTTGACTTAAATGCACTATATGAATATTTCTAATCTTTTGTATGCTGATAGAGTGTTTCGATATGGTCATGTTGTCGCCGAAAGGAAATCTGTTGAGATGGTTCGTATCTTTCCAATCCAACAGACAACAGGCTGTGTCCCTCCAAGGTTACAATTCCATTTGGGAAGTAGTAACCTCCGGTGTGCCACAAGGCTCCATTCTCGGCCCATTGCTGTTTATAATGTTCATTAATGATGTCAAAAACTGCTTCAAACACTGTCTTTTTCTTCTATATGCCGATGACATCAAATTGTTCTCTTCTGTAAGAAGTGTTAATGACTGCCTGCCTACAAATTCAGCGTGATTTGGTTAGGTTCGACGCTTTCTGTATTCAAAATAAATTGTTTCTCAGCCTCAACAAGTGCAAGGTAATCATGTTCACCAAAAATACAAAAATTACACACACCTATTGCCTTGGGCAGCATTGTCTGGACAGAGTTCACGGTATCAGGGATCTAGGTATATTATTTGACTCGAAGCTAAATTTTGACCAACATGTTGATTATATAGTTATCAAAGCTTATTCTATTATGGGACTGTCTATTGAATTAGTAAACCTTTCCGAAAACTTGAAACTTATCTCCTTTTGTATTTTACACTTGTTCGATCCCAGCTGGAATTCTGCACCGTTGTCTGGAATCCAATCTATGAAGTTTATGTAAGTAAGTTAGAGGGTGTACAGAAAAAAAATCTGCGATGCCTTAGCTATAGATTGAGTGACCCAAAAAGCTCATATGCCAAAATGATCAATCGCTATAAGATATGTACTTTTCTCGAAAGACGTTCTCAACTTGATCTAGTTACTATATATAAGATCTGTAATAATATAATCGACTCCCCTAGCCTTCTCGAACTGATAGATTTTAGAGTCCCGCTAAGAAGCACTAGATTTAATGCATTATTCCACCTTAGTAACGTACGCACAAATGCTGGTGTTAGAGATCCTGTTAGACGCATGTGCCAGCTGTACAATGAAAAGATGATTAACTCAGATTTGTTTTTCGACTCCACACGTTTGAATTTTAATTACTTGTTATTGTTACTGCTTTCATTGTTCGTGTCTGTATTTCCTCCTAAATAAAATAAATAAATAAAATAAAGACTCTAACAACTTAAATATTTTATTGGTTGAATTAAAGATGGCTTTTTACACCTGAATAATTTAGATCATAATTCCTATTAATTTAAAATATTAATTTAGAATAAGATGTCATTATAGTAGTCAAGAGTTTGCTCCTCACCAATGTGTAAAATGTTCTTATAATAATGTTCTTTGTGAGCAGTAGTAATCAATCAATCACTGTAAACTAGTTTGTAAGTATCACTGGAAAAAATAATAATTCAATGACCAACCTGACGAAGTTTCTTGTCGGCTCTTCTTCGCCAGAAGTAATCGAACCGACAGGAAAAAAAAAATGACGAATCCGAGTGTGTAATATACATCTAATGGAGGAAATAAAGAAACTGAAACTGAAACTGATTAAAACATAAATAACTTTGAAAGCCAACTACATAGATTTCTAAACTTTTTAAAGCAGGTTCTAATGTTAATTCCTAATATGAAAAACAATAGTTTAGAGTCTTAAATATTTTATTGTAATTATAATGAGCGATTTTTTGTTTTGCTATGTTCCCAAAATGCAATTTTTCTAAACTTTTTCTTCCGACATGGAACTAAAGTTTTAAGCAATATCCAATCATAAAATTTTACTTCAATATTTTATTCAATCTTTTAGATCGAATTATTGAAAATATCTAAATAATTTCAAACGCACCATTCCGAATTTTCTAATCTTTTGCACCCAACCTTCCATAACGAAGCTACATCGCCAGTAAAAAAATCAGCGACTTTAGAATTATCGAACCCTTTATTGCTCTAGCCGCTGGGCTATACGGCGAAGTAGCGTAAGCTGTCAACTTAGATTTGGACTCGCAAATGTTCTTAGGTAGTCGACGAAGGACGGAAAAGTATTCGTTCGTTTTCTTTAAAATTATATTATTATTATATATTTGCCGTACTAAGCAAGTATTTTCCATTGCATCATATTAAATTAAACTCTTTAGATAAGTGCAGTGGGTGATACTAAGCAGTTTGCAAAAATAGAAACTCCGCTCGGGTGAATATCCAAAATGAAATGACCCTATAGTACAAGGGTTAAAAATTTAGGTATTTTTTGAAGGAAAATATACGGAGCCATGCACACTCTGGCGTGTCAATCGCCTCATATCAATCGAAACTAAAATCAAGTTGGTTCAGTCGATAATTCATCCTACATTAGATTATGGTGACATCTGTAATCTCAACCTAAACGAGGAGCTTCTGGATAAACTAGATCGCTTGCTTGATTATGGAATTCGTTATATCTTAGGTTTGAGGAAGTTATCCACCTATAACGCGAAACTAAAATGGCTTAATATTTGCCAGAGGCGTAATTTGCATGTTCTCTCCCTTCTTTAATCAATCCTAAATGATCCCAAATCCCCCACTTTATCTTAAAGATCGCTTCAAATATCTCTCTATTCATTGTGTGCCACTTAGGTCTGCAGATAATCTCCTGCTCCTTATTCTGTCACATTCTTCCACTGCTTATTTGGGTATCATGATTGTGGAAACAATTCCCTCTTACTATTAGGAAAAGTGCATCGTTGTCTATTTTTAAGGTAACACTAAAATCTTGGTACTTTACATATTATAACAATAAGATTAATCAATTATTTTCTGTTTGTATGGTCTGACGTTATCGAATGTTTTCTAAGTGTGATTATGGTGCTTAGTTTTAAATAATTTAATGTTTCTTAAAAGCTCAAGTGGCAGTGGGCTGGTCATGTCAGCCGAAGAGATGACGACCGTTGGAGTAACCGTGTCCTACACTGGCGGCCGTGGACAGGAAAACGAAGTGTGGGAAGACCACCCGCCAGGTGGGACGACGACATCAAGTGCGTCGGCGGAAAGCAGTGGTTCCGTACCGCTGAAGGCCGGGAGGACTGGAGGAAAATTGGACAGGCGTATGTCCAGCAGTGGGCGCAAACACGCTGACTGACTGACTGACTTCTTGCTACCCCTTAATATATTGTCTAATATTAAGGTTAGCTGTTAGAGATTGTCTTTGACAATTAGCTTGCCTTTGCATACTATGTAATAGTTGTAAGCAATCAAGAATATTTTAATTTCATTTAATTTCAAAGTGAACGTCAGATATTAGCCTAACACACGACATGGGAGTCATGCCAGTACCTTTCTTATATTGCTCGGTTACATTGAACTGGATGGAAAACACGGACAATTTTCATTGCCGTTTCGACCATCGTTCATTTAATGCGTTGGTACCAACCCGGGCGGGATTAACCCTACCACCTAGTAAGTAAGGAAGGGGTCCTGCAGTTTTACGTGGAATCCGAACCACGGCCACCCTCAACGGTTTAAATGGTCACTCATCCAGAACCCAACCGCGTGCAGAGGTGTATCCCCAGCTTATCGATTCGCAAGGCGGCGCACACTGAGCTACTCAGGCTTACGTAATAAAACAACAGCGGTGGCATTTTCTGCCGATTTTTATTTATAAAGACTCGAGTAAGTGAACTGTGCCACGGCGATGATCTGTGTGGCGTAGATATCGAGAACGGCGAAAGCGGTCCGGCGACCCAGCTTGAACATTCCGTACACGTTGAATTCTATGGGACTGCTCTCCAACGCCGACAACAGCTTCTGTAGCTCTGTTGACAGCTGTGGATCTGTAAAAATCAAAATACGGTCTATTGTCGAGTGATCAACAAAACTAAATCGCTCTGTGGCTCTATCGTGGGCACACCTTCTGGGGAAGTAGCCACATTTCCAGGTATACATTTTTACTATTTTTATTTTTATTATATTATTTCTTCTGTGGCTCAGGGGCGGGTGGACTTGTCCCAGAGTACCGAGTTCAAATCCCCGCCCCATTAATGACACCACTTTATGTCTTTTTTTGAGTTGGATAACTGCATTACATTACGAATGCGAGCTGTTCCAAGGTGTAAAACTGAGGTCAAGCATGCCCGGGTTGGTATCATCGCATTGGATGAAAAGATGGTCGAATCGGCAATTGTGCGTGTTTTCCATCCAGTTAAATGTAGCCGTGCTTATAAAGGGATGGTTCTGGCATGGCTCTTTATTCCTTCGGGAATGCGGTGTGTTCGGCTAATGTCATGACGGTGGGTGTGATGTTAGCCACTACATGTCCAGCCATATAAAAAAATACATCTCTATTTCATACAGTTGTATGTCATGTCGTATTTAGACATTGCTAACCGGAATCATTTTTGAAGAGTAACTTGATGACCGATGCCTTCATTCTGTTGGAAGAGTTCCTGATTTTTTCAGCAATGGTGTGAAACAAAATCATTGGCATTACCACAACCACTATTACCGTCACAAACTCCCACCAGATAACTTGAAGCACCTGAAATAAATAACAAAATACTTAGCGGGAAAAGCAGTCAGTTTGGCGAGCCAAGCTTACAGTTTTTAGGGTTCCGTACCCAAAGGGGGAAAACGGAACCCTATTACTAAGCCTCCGCTGTCCGTCCGTCCGTCCGTCCGTCCGTCCGTCCGTCTGTCCGTCTGTCACAGGGCTGTATCTCAGTAACCGTAACAGGTAGACAGCTGAAATTTTGACAGAGTGTGTATTTATTTTGCCGCTACAACAACAAATAGGTAAGATTAAAAAATAATTAAAATTAATGGGGGCTCCCATACAAAAAACGTGTTTTTTTGGTTTTTTTTTATGATGGTACGGAACCCTTCGTGTGCGAGTCCGACTCGCACTTGGCCGGTTTTTTAGTTTAAATGATATGCAATGATATAGTTTCTGCTTATTTTGAAATAATGCTGTAAAATGACATTAAAATCATCAATACCATTATATAAAGAGGAAAGGTTTGATTTTTTGTTTGTGTATTTGAATTGAATAGGCTCCGAAACTACTAATCTTTCACCGTTGGAAAGCTACAGTATATCCGAGTGACATAGACTATGTTTTTTATTAAAAAAAATAGGGATCCTTACCAAAACTCCGATAACGTAACCCAAGGTGCAAAAAAATTACCAAGAATGTTCCTTACATTGCGTGCGCTGCGAAAACTATTCACGATAGTACAAAATGATATAGTACAGTTTTATAGAACACATCATTATCTACAAAAAATGTCGCGACAGCATACATCTAACTATTATAGTTATGTCGCAATAAGTGTGCATATATTTCAGTCGGCTCTCTACGCAGCGGTCGTGTGCGGAATTGAAAAAATTGTCACTTGATAATATTTTGTCGCTTGATGATAATTAGTTTAGTAGGTAACTAAACGCATTGAAAAAGTTCTTTTCAGGATTAGACCCATTAATATATGTTAAACATTTAGTTATCCTAATAAATAAGTGACTTTAATAGTTTTTATGATTTTCTATTAAATATTTTTTAGTTGTAGGTTATAATAGTAGTTGTAGGTAGCTAATAACAGTTAAGCTAATTATTTAGTGACAAATAAAACAACATCAAATATTGTTTACAGGGAGGCTTAAACTCAATAAATTAATTAAAGGCTTTTGTTTAGTGGTTATGAACTTTTTACAATAAAGAATAGTGTGAAAAATACATAAAAAGAAAAAAAATACAAAAAATAAATATTCACAAAAAAAAAAAAAATTTTTTATTTAAATTATTTTAATGTAGCTATATGCTTTTTTTTGGGAACTCTACGTAAAAAAGGTTTATTTGTCTATCACTGTGTCAAAATTATATTTTTTAAATTAGTCGATAATAAATTGAGACTTTTTTTCAATGGAATCCTCAATACCTCCATTTTTTTAAAAAGTTAAGAGGTCAAAATTTGCTTTAAATATTAAACTTGCCTGCTCATCCTTGTGAATATGGATTTGTACTATTTTCACAGAGTATTTGAGGGCTAATAAAACTGAAGCCACATTTTTGTACAAAAGCTGAAACAATTTTGAAAATATTACTATACAAACAGAAATGCACTTAACAACCTGATGATCACAGTTCATAGTTCATTGTACTTACCAAATAGTTAAATTGCTTCATAAACACCTTAGAGCAGTTCAAAAGGTTATCATATTGAAGAATCACTTCCGACAATTTTAAAGCTTCAATGGAAAAAGTGAAATGTCTTATTAACTCTTCTGTCAACCGCCGAAAACATTTTATTTCAATAAATTCTAAGCGACTTTTGTGACGTGGTTCCTTTAAAGAATCACCCATTTGAGTTTCCAAAATTACGACTCTCGTGAAGATAATCCACATAATCGATAGTGCAGTGAATGTTTCGAACGCGGCGATTAGTACGCGAAAATATAACAAGGGAAATAATGGATGGAGAAGCATAGTCACTGCCACTGCTGTTATTGATAAAAAAATAATTGAAATTATTTGAAACTTGATAAGTTTGTTGATACTTGCTATCCCCCCACCGATGTATCGATCACATTCATTTAAATAGCGAAACATATCAATAGTATATTCATAAGAAATATTGAACATTATAAATATTGCTGCTAGCAACGAGCTGACTCCAGATAAAACATCGGAAAAATACCTCATTCGCGGGTAGTTAATATAACAAAATTTATAAATGATTGTAAATACAATTACAATCCTATACAGCGTATAAAGTATTTTCGTGCTCTTCGAGTACCGCGGGCGCACGTACGAGTATCTATTGATACCGAAAAGACACTGAAGCGCCATGAAAGGAATGACGGCGTCCGATGCTGTCAAGAGAGGTTGCTGCGCGGGACTCACTCTCACCACCGAGGTACGGTAAGTCCTCTTCCGAGCAGGCGTCATTGCTGTGTGTCATGTTGACATTGACAACGCCATTAAGGTAGGAATGCAATCAAATTATGCCTCAAAGACACTTCTTCATTTAGTTGATTATTATTTCGTGTTGTTAGGTCAATTTAAGTAAATATCGTAAGTCATTCAATTATTTTAGAAGTACTTATTTTGGGAATTATGGTCCCCTCTTTATCACGCGTATTTGCTGTCAGAGAGACATCGTACCTTGACGACGGGCGCTTATGAAACGTTATTGTTTTATTTTTGTCCATAGAATTTACACACATATTTAAATCTCGGAAAAAGTACTAGGCGACAAAAATTAATAAGAAATTGTTGTTAAAACATTTTAAAACTATATTTTGTGAATGGGTCCTTTCCGTGGGACCACGCAGTTTTTGGGTGTGGTGGTGAAATCGAGTTGCTGCGGGCAAATCATCGCCTACACTGAAAAAGAGATGTAAAAATGTTTACTGTCTTAGCACCGTTAAAATTCAGTCATTCCTGTTAACGTTTTTCTTATTACTATTAATGTTTAACGGTAAGTATTCATTAATGAGCCAAAACAGTTCATATTAAATGGTTATTTTAACCGATTGAACAGTTCCGCTTGGTAAAAATAACACGTGTGAGAAATGAATGATTTTTAAACGGTTATTATTGCTTATTAAACATTACGGCTGACTAGAAAGAAAGAATATACGTTAATTTTTTCCCAACACACACTTTACAACAATTACAAAATTAAACATACACATTTGTGGAGGAAAAAAGGAGCTAACTCAGCATTCTGTGCTGCAGGTCCCTCTTGATTTTACGCTGGTTCTGACACACTTACTACTAACATGAAGCGACAGCAATAGCCGTTTGTCGTGAGTGAGGAAATATAATACATAAAAAAAGAAAAAACACATCTCACATCACACACACATCACATCGACACAATTACAAGACTACAAATTAGGCGAGCAACTGTCCAGTTTCTAGAGGTACAGGAATTTTAACAGAAAGGGCTGTTCCTTCTCACTGAATATAATTGCAAAATATGCTTTTTAGGGTTCCGTACCCAAAGGGTGCCAACGGAACCCTATTACTAAGCCTCCGCTGTCCCTCCGTCCGTCCGTCCGTCTGTCACAGGGCTGTATCTCAGTAACCGTAAGAGATAGACAGCTGAATTGTTCACAGAGTGTGTATTTATTTTGCCGCTATAACAACAAATAGATAAGATTAAAAAATAATTAAAATAAAAGGGGGGCTCCCATACAAAAAACGTGATTTTTTTGTATTAAATCTTTTACGATCGTACGGAACCCTTTGTGTGCTAGTCCGACTCGCACTTGGCCGGATTTTTATCTAATGAGTCTAATGGTTCGCTTTATTTAAATGCAAGAGTTTTGGGAGTGGCCGACAAATGGTTGGTCGGTACCAAACGGAGGATAGCTATCCTCCGTGGTCGGTACGAACGGGCTCATACTTTTTTCGATTTTCAAGTCCGAAATTATAAAAAGAAAAAATACAAAATCGTCATTATATGTAGACAACATGTAGGTGCCACATATGTAGTTAGTGACAAAATGTTGAAAGTGAGAGTTGGAGTGAGGGATGGGATGGTGACGGAGGTAGTTAGGGCACAGAATAAGTAATAGTACCAGTTAAGGCGCGGTGTGCGGCGAAGCTGTCTACCGCACGTAGAGCTGTCGGACGAAAGTACACCGTATGTTCCTCATTTCTCTTCACGGATTCACATGCTCAATAGAAATTTGGCCAAATGAAAACGATAATCGATTTTAAGAAGATTTTTGTCAGCCTCAATGGCCCAGTGGCGCGACACTTCGGCGATCGCTCTCCGGAGTTAAGCAACGCTGGGTCCGGTCTGGTCTTGGATAGGTGACCATTCGACCGTTGAGGTTCGGATTCCACGTTAAACTGTAGGTCCCCTTCCTTACTTACTAGGTGGTAGGGTTTATCCCGCTCGGGTTCGTACCATCGCATTGGATGAACGATGGTCGAAGCGGCAATGAAAATTGTCCGTGTTTTCCATCCAGTTCAATGTAGCCGTGCAATATAAGGAAGGTCCTGGCATGGCACCTAGTTCCCATGTGGTGTGTTGGGCTAATACCATGACAGAAGGTGTGGTTTTAGCCATCCATGTCCAGTCACATAAAAAAAAGAAGCTAACGATTTCACAAAATTTGGCCGAAATAAGTCCAGTGGCTCACGTCTTCTTTATCGGAAAAGGTGTTCATCTGGGATATCATTTATACATACGTGTAAATAAAAAATAAAACACCGTTGTAATAAAAGCTAGAACTTGTAATTTGAAGAAGTGATTACATTTTTAAAAGTTAGTACGATTAAAATTTATTTATTTATTTTGTAAAACGTTCGGCAGCCGCGCCGCCTGAAAAGTCAAAAAGTTTCGAAACAATATTTATTTCTCAGTCCTCTCAATTGTGTTTCGAAAAAAAATAAAACACATATGTATTTTTCTATCAGTACATCAGTCACCAATGTATTCAGAAAACAAAACGAAAGAAGATCGTGTATTATAATTATTTTAACAAAAAATTAATATTTTACAACGTGTACAAAATGCATGAATCTTCTTGTAATAACGCTGCATGGTACCGTATTTAGGTAAATAACGAGCCGTCTTCCAATAATTTAATTTTTAATCGTTTTATCTCCTTGAAAGCATTACGTGCTCACTTAAATCATTAGCGTCTAATTTATTATTGTCGGCGCAAAATTGGAGGTTTGCTGAACTTAGATAAGGCTAACGACTTAAAGTAGCGATCCCGCGGTTTCACTCTCGAGTGACACGGGGCGGAAGGTCTCTGGGAGAAGCCATTTGTTAGTCAGGCTTGACGAATTTCACTGCATCGAATGAAAGAGAATGAGATTACTCCCTTGTGATTAACAGGTAGGTAAATTTAATTTTTAGGGTTCCGTACCCAAAGGGTGAAGACGGAACCCTGTTACTAAGTCTCCGCTGTCCATCTGTCCGTCCGTCAGTCCTTCCGTCCGTCCGTCCGTCCGTCTGTCACAGGGCTGTATCTCATGAACCGCAATAGGTAGGCAGCTGAAATTTTCACAGTATTTATTTTGCCGCTATAACAACAAATAGGTAAAATAAAAAAAATAAAAAAAATTAAGGGTGTTGATAGTACGGAACCCTTCGTGTGCGAGTCCGACTCGCACTTGGCCGGTTTTTATTTGTTTTATGCACTTAGTCATAGCTAGCTTCGTTCTTAATGATACATTAAGTGTATATATTCTTTGCCTTAGGTGTAGTCATGCTCATGCTAGGACGTGTAATTGTACTGCCATCAGTAGGCTTATTCTTGAAATTGCGTGCTCACGAATTATGAATCTTTCAGTCGAGAAAACTGCTTTTATAGCTGTTCTAAAACCTCCAGGGAAAACCAAGGCGTAGTCATGCTAGGACGTGTGATTGTACTGCCATTGGTAGGCTTATTTGTGGAATCAGTGCTTAGGAATTAGCAATAATCCCGCCGAGATAACCACTTTGATAACCTCTATAAACCATTTTCTCATTTCCCAAAGATTTCTGATGCTTGGCGTCACCTGATCTTAAAGACAACTCTTTATCAAACTTTGGGTATTTTCGGTGGAATTTTAAAAATAATGTTTCTTCGAAACCGGAAAGATTTGGTAATTGCACTGCAGGTATCTTTAAAATTGTCTGATCTATCTAAGATTCTTCATTATGTTAGGCAAGCGGTGGAATATATTTATGGAAACACGTGTCAATCGTAATCGCGCACGGTGCGTCCGACGTGAGTTCATTCCGCTGCAACAACGCTGACGTATCAGCGTTGTTCGGTTTTATGTCACACCTATATCGTTACAGAGACATAACAGGTGATCGTATCCATCAGGTGCTTGTAGCCCTGGAGTTAAGGCAACATTTTAAGCTGGTCCTTCCCGACGGGACTTACTCATTCGCGGGTACAGCACAAAATCTTTCTGTTGCACTCTGGCACTCTCTGTTTTAAAGAAAAAGACAGTCCTCATGATCAGGAGGATGCAACACGTCCACAAAGCTAACAATGCAAAAGTGTTTAATTTGGTTAGATTTACAAAAAATAACAATTACAAAACGACTTATAGCTAAAAGTAAATCACGGACGCTGCAGTCAAAAATAAAACAAAAACTAAATGGATTTTGAATTTTCATGGAACAAGCTAGATTTGATGACTAAGATTTTTTTGTTTTATCGTTGAGTAATCCACGACCGAACTTATTGCATGAAACGCGCGATGATTTCGAACTTTCTGACCTTATAACCTAGAAACCATATACAATTTTAGAACGCCCGTGGTCATCAAACATCTAGTTTGCAATGTTAATGCCTTGTATACCTTCAATTTATGGGTACTCGGAAATAAAATGCAGTGATATCGTTATGTGTTATGATGTTAATAGTTGCTGCATGTCTCACAGACTACTTCAACAGTGAGGGGGCTGGGCTAACGCCATTTATCAAGTGATCTCCCCCGTGTGTGGAGCAGACACCGCCAGGCGCGTAGGGTGAGGGTGGTAATGGCTAATACTCAATATTCGATTTAGCTGATGTTTATTAGAGCACATCTGGCAAAGAAGAGTGGAGTTATGTGTAAATTATTAGGTAATTGCGTGTTGAATGGCCGATACTGGCTAGTGTGAAAATCGGTATGTTTTTGCTTAGGATTCCAAATTCAAATTAATTTTAAAATTGATTTAAAATATTTCTTTTAAAAATCTGTTATTCATTTGTTTATCCGAAATATCGTAACCAAAACAATGTTGAAGACTATTCATTTTCAAATGAGACTCCATTCCTGGCCGGTTCAAAATATTCGGGCGTTACGAATAATTAAGATCGCTTGCCGATTCTAATGCCGATCGAAGATCTACTTCCCTTATTTCGCATCTCCCCACTGTGGCGAATTGGAAGAAGGCGGGTAGGAAGCGGGGGGTGAGGGGGAGGTACATGCGAAGCATACTATATGCTAGTTGTGACGTTCGTATGGGGTGACGGCAGGGCAGAGGTAGAAGTATTGGGACTACGGATTTTCTTTCGTGCTTGCCGTTTTTTCCTTTTAAGTTTTTTTTATGTAGCTGGGCAGCCTAACACACCACATAGGAACTAGGTGTCATGCCAGGGCATTCTTTTTATTGCTCGGCTACATTGAACTGGACAACACGGACAATTTTCATTGCCGCTTCCATCATTGTTAATTCTATGCGAAGGTACCACGATCCGGGCAGGATTGACCCTACCATCTAGTACAGTAAGGAAGAGAACATACAGTTTTACGTGGAATCTGAACCACGGCCAGCATCGACGGTTGAAAAGGGTCACCTATCTATAACCCAACCGCGCTCAGAGTTGCTTCACCAAGCTTATCGAACCGCAAGGCATCACGCATCTCAGCTCCGTTACCCCGTGCTGAGATCATACCCGCTCCCTTCCATTTCCAATAATTGTATCTTGGTCAATAAACATATTAATTTTGTATAGCTACTATGTAATAATAAGCGAAACTTCTCGCTCATAATGAGCGTACTGTGCACACATTTTTTTCATAAAAAATCAATGAATGTATTTTTATGACCAATTAGCACATTAAATAGTGTCACGATTCGTTCAAGAAAAATTTAACAAAAAAACCGACTTCAAAGAAAAACCGCTAAAAAGTAAACAAATAATCATCATTTTTGTAGTTACCATTTTTATTGTTTTTGAGTCGGGGTCAGCCGGGCACGCACTGTGCCAGTCAAGATGGCTACCTTGGCTGACACCGACTCAAAAAATAACAGAAATCGTAACTACAAAAATGCGATTATTTTTTTACTTTTTAGTGCTTTTTATTAGAAGCACGGTTTTGTATCGTGTCCGCGAACGAGTTAGCCCCGCCGGGTTGGGCCCCCTTAACACAAAACATAGAATCATAATGATCCTAAAGTAGATGTTAATGTTTGTCCCTTCCCGGCGGCGGGACTAACTCATTCGCGGGCACGGTAAAAAACCGTGCTATTGCGCTTTGAGACCTTCTCTGTTTCAAAGAATAAGACAGGCTCCGTTATGAGGAGGATGCAACATGTCCACAAAGCAGACAATGCGCATAGTGTCAGACATGCGGTAAGAAATTTTAATTACAAAATGACTTATAGCTAAAAGTAAACCAAGACCGCTGTAATCAAACATTTAACAAAAACAAAATTGATTATAAATCTTAATGAAACAAGCTATGTCTGATGACTTATCTTTTTAAGATGTTTTTATTTTATCGTTGAGTTAATATATAAAGTTATTATAAAGAACGCGCGAAAAATTCGAACATTCGGACCTTATAACTTCCACCACTTAAACCAAACACAATAATACAATGCCAACAGTTATCAGACATCTAGTTCTATCAAATAAAGCAATTTTGGATCTCTAACAATAAATATGGGCATGATCTTCTTTTCACGTTTGTATGGAGAGTTGAGCGGGAAGGACCATCTTAATGTTTTACCTTAAATTAATGTTCTCAACTAAATATTGTTGAGAGGGATAAATGAATTAACTGTTACATCGGAAAATCGAGAGATGGAATGGTGCAAAGTGAATAAGATAACGCAATGGGTACAAAAACTGATTATTGGGTTATTAACAGGTGGTGTCTAAGCGATCTCACCTGAAAGATCTGTAATATACCATAAAAAATAAAACAAAATAGATTTGAAATTTCAAATTACTCAATTTGAAAAAAAAAAGTTGTCCAAATTATGCTAATCAAATAATGTCATCGGAAATAAAATATCACAATAACATAACCTATCTATCATTTCAAACGTTGTAATTTTATATTAAATTAAAATGAGTTTGAAGACAAAAGCTCTTGTTTTCCTCCAAACCTTATTCTGACTGGATGGAGTACATGTTGCATCCAAAAACTCAGAAATAAAACTTGACAGGAACAAGGGCGTCGCCAAGGGTGGCAGGGAGGGGCAGCTGCCCCCCCCCTAGAGATTCTAAAAAAGTTGCCAAATATAATGCAACCAAAGTCCTAAGTCTTTGAGTTGATTTGCGTGAAGTTCAAGCCTTGAACAATCATTCCCGTACGTCGAAATTCGAATGAATTCACCAATGAGAATGAGAAAAGTATGAATTGTAGTAGGTAAAGTCAACTTGCCCCCCCCCCCCCCCCCCCCTGCGCCATCGCCTGGCGACGCCCTTGGACAGGAATTACTACGGAATACTGTGTTCTGTGGGAATCACAGTTTGGCATTTCTAAGGGGAGGTCGCTCATGCTACACCTACAAACATGTTTGAGTTTTCTTCACCATTAACTGTTACATAGGGATATCGAGAGATGAAATTGTGCAACATTACCGAGAAAACTTGACTATTGTATCGGACTATCCAGAGAGTAAATGGTGCAAATTCGTGTTGCCCTTAGTAGATAATATTTGCAATTTAATATGGATGACGGAATCGAAAGGCAAGTCGCCGCGCCACTAGGTTACCGAACCTGACCACACTTATGTCATCGCTACCTCCATAAATAGTTTATAATGTATGTGTATCTAGCTGAGGTACCCGGCTCCGCTCGGGTCAACGTCGTTTTGGGCCGATGTCGGGCTGAATTATGTCCTGGATATGAGTTCCCCATACAAAGTTTCATCCCATATTTAATATCCTTTCAGTTTAATTGTCGTCACAGAAGGTAGCCTATGTCCTTCACAAAGGTCCAGAAATCTCTATTCCGAAATTCGTCAAAATAGTTTCAGCGGTTTAGACATGAAAACGCAACAGACAGACAGAGCTACTTACGCATTTATAATATTAGTATGGATATAAATAGTACAGATATAGGTGGAATATAGGTAGGAATAAAATATTTGAAAACAAGGTAAATCCATGAAAAAAATATTCCAATCAAATCGAGATTCGTGTTCGCGACAGTACCATGACATTTTAATATCAACAACAATGAGAACATAACCTCATTGAGCGTCAATAGAAATTCGAGTGAACAGAGAGAAAAAATAATTTCAGCCGAAGCAATGCTCGTTTTATATTCATGAACCTGACCGATCGCAAAAGGAGATATTTCTCAATTTAACATCGCCTCATAAATTCAGCTCACGTCCTGAAAATCTCATTGAGCGGCTTCCGAGTTTCTGTCGAGTTTGTTCGTCTTCATGGCTCGTAATAAGATTTGACGTTCTGTTGTGGACTTTTCGATCGTAGCCAAGAGATGTTTGGGTTTTTGCGGTGTTTAAAAAAACGCCGCTCAGCTACGATAAACAAACTTTTAAGAAAGACTCCTAAGCTATGTTCCCCACACAAACGTAGTTTGCAAATCATTTGAAAAACACTGTTCCAATTTGCTTGATATTTGGTATCATATATTTGATAATAAATATCTGCGTCTACACGTTTTTGTTTTGCTGAAAAATCAAAAGCGACGCAAATAACCGGGAAAAAGAAATTTTCTTTTCTCAGTTTTGTGACACAGGATACATTTTTCGAAAAGACAAAAACGTGGTAGCATATATATTATTTGCTTGATATAAAATCCCTAATATGAAGTAAATTGGTGCAGTGATTTCAAAATTATTAGTAAACTTCGTTTGTATGAGGAGCGTAATTTTCTGATGCTTACGGGCCCACCTTAACACACCGATACATTTGGTCAACGTTCAAAACAAATTTGTGCTTACACATGCACCACCTTTTTGGTTGGTTAATGTTTCAGTGAGTAACAGTTTTGGATACGGAAACATACTTATAATTTGTAATTATAATATAGTTTTCATTGTTGACGTGTTTGTTTCTCGCGAAATAAATGAAAAAAAAAAACAGTTCATTAAATTTTACTAGTGTGCCTAATAAGTTTCTTCAACGAAACCTGCCGTCAAATATTTTTCGTTACATTTTTAAAATATAGCTATACATGAATGTATCGCTTACAAATTAGTATATTCTGTATTTTATAAGGTCAGCCTTCATTATGTTAAGCATAATCCTTAATATTTCTCGGCAATTTTAGATCCTCCAGAAGAATAATTGATTCATTGCTATATAGTGTTTTAGAGAACTTATTCAGGTTGAATAGTCAATTTAGATCAATAAATGAAACCATAAATATATACTCACAATGCTAGCAAGTCCCGAAAATTTAATAAAGATCGGTGACTAAAAAATGTCATCCTTCCCATATATTTTTGTCAAAAAACTCAAACATGGGGAGGATGACATAGCGGTAATCGTCAATGAGAAAATGACCTCTTAATTTAATTGGTTTTTTCTCGTTGGTTACCTTCGATGAAATTTAAACGGTATTCTGAGGATATGCTCACAGCCCAACCTCTTATTTAAGGCTGTTCCGACCCAGACAAAGTTGTATGTACAAATATCGCAAAAAGTGTTGCACTTTAAGCCACGAATTCATTATAAATGCTAAATATAGCTGTAGTAGCAGCGGCGAAAACATTTTCAAAATTGCATGTTTATTGGTTTTGTTATTTAAAAAAAAATAAGATTATTATTTAACAGCGCCATCTAACGGTGTAAAACTTCTAATCGCTAATTACAACAAAACCTTTAAACCTGAAATTGTGAATATGTTTTCGCCGTAACTATTATGGTTATATTTAACATATATAATTAATTCATGGCTTAAACTGCAATATTTTTTTGTTCTGTATACAAACTACTTTGTATGGATCGGAACATCCTTAAAGTCGATTGTTTCAAAACAGAATTGAAAAAACCATAATTCTATTGTGATTATATGTAAGTAACAACAAGCTTTCATGAACCGTAAGTCTTAAATATCTTTTTCAGGAGGGTTGGCCCCGACCTCTGTTCGATGTCTGGGAATGGTAGTTCCGCCGTCTCGCGTATACGCTTTGTTCGGTAACATTTTGCATGCAAATTGTATGTATTTCTATCGTGAGCAGTCTCAACAACGGAACCTATGTTTCGTGAAGGTGGGCTCGAGGCGGACGAATAGTATTCGGGACGTCCGCGAATCGAGTCTTGATAGTTTTACATCAAGTACACGTATGTACGTGCATAGTGGAAAATTGCCCTTTTTGAAACTAAACACAACGAAAGTTGTAATATAAGAGCGTTGAAGTGGTCTAATGTTATGGTATGACAAATTCGAACTCTGAATTATGCGCTCGAATGCGGAGGCAAGCTGATAGGAATTCGTGATGTCACGATTCACGCTTCAAAACTCATTGATCGAAATTTTAATAAAATACAATCACGTTGAATATGAATACAGATTCTGATATAATATTGTGATTTTCAAATATTTTTTAACATGGAAACGGGTTAATAAAAATGCAGATTGAAAAAACATAGTTAAGTAATTAAACTAGGTAAAGACTTTCAATTTTGGTACAATATATGTCATGCATATTTATACTAAAACTACAACTATAGAGTTACAAATATATTTCCCACTATTCCAAAGAATGAGAATAAAATCCAAAAGATTGAGCGTCACTACAAATAAAATGTTTTTAAGAACTTGTATCGCTTTGAGATGACGAATGAGATGAAACTATAAAGGTTTAAGTTCTTTGCAAAAATATTTATATTTTTTATTCATGTTTTTACAGAGAAAAAAATAATAAAAATGCTACTTTTCATGCATTCACAGAACCCTGTGCCACGAACCAAGAACAGAAAATAAGAATCGAGTTATTTTCTGTTCTGCACTTATTGAGTCTTGTTTCCCGCCTTAAGGCCGAAACTGAACGCAATCGGCTTTTATCACGCCCTTAAGCATATACATTTAGAATTTGATTTCTCATTGATTCCCCGTTATTGTTAGTTTTTTTTTATTTATAAAACCTGATTTATAGCATTATGAAATCCATACGTTACCTCAACTTTATACAAAACTGTAGCAATAAGCAGCAGGCAATCTTCAAATGGCCTATACTGAGACAATATACCGTGTTGCACCAGCGATTGCATTCTATTTTTCTCGATGCACCCCAGCAAAACAAAGAGAACTAGCTGTCTGCGCATGGTTCTGTCGTTTCGATATTGTATTGGCTTGGCAAGACACAATTGACTAAACATAATATTTTATCTTAAACAAGATGAATAGACTATTCCATTAATTGTAGCAGTGCTTCAAAATATTGCAACACTAGCTTGAATTAAGAAATAGAAAAAGTTTAAATAAGTAAAAGTTAAGTACAACTGCTTACCTTTTGCGACCCTACGGTTTAGCTCTGGTGTCTGTCGGTCACGGGCATTTAGTCACGAATTGTTCTGCTATCAACGGTTGGTATGTAATATTTGTACACTTATGTAGTGCACAAACTAATTACTTTTGCTTGACTCGTCATACTTTTTGGGAAAATGCTAAATTTCTGAAGGGTTAATTTTGTATTAATGCAAAATAATCATCAGGCGGGGGCGAATTTCTTTCATCTCCAGCTGTAAGCATGACCGTGGTATTTCCATAATTTAATTTCCCTACGTTCGTGATTGCCTGTTATTACTTATATTATTAAGGCGAATATGGTTCGAAATAAATACGATGTAATAGTTGATAAATCTTTCCATTCACTTTACAAATTCCTATAACACGATTGAATGCCGATTGATCCAATAATATCGAGACTAGAACTTATGAGTGACTTTTAAAAATATTTTAATTTTGTTTGCATGAGGTCTTATTTAGGAGCAAAATACGCTTTAGGTAATTACATAATTAAAGATGGATTACCTAATCAATCAACTCGATCGTCAATAGTTACGAACCAAAATAAAAACATTCCTAATTAAAAACTTGATTCACGCTTACGAAATCCTTGAACGAAATAATGGCTTGGAATAAGTGATGGGCACCAGTCAGGAAGGCATGCAAAGGTACAAAGGTTAGGGGAGAGTGGCCGGTAGGGTTGCCAGGGTTGGCGGCAAGGGTGGGGCGAGCGGGTGACTTCTAGGAAGCGGGAACGTTACAATAAAACGAATCGTTTTGTCCCGTCGATTGCGGAGCGGTGACAAACGCAGAAAAGGAAGGTGACAGCGTGGAACGTGTGCGGGCGACCAGGAGATTGCTACCATTTCACCAGGTATTTGTAAAATACTACAATAAATGACTTGAATAAATAGAAGTAGAACAATCATGGCAAAGTTGGGAAATCTCGTACAAAACATGTTATGCAACGGACATGATAGCTTATATCACACCCACCTTCCCCTATATTGGACGATATAAGCCCAGCACACCAAAATGCCAGGAAAACATAACAAGAAAACACGGTAATTAGGGTTCCGTACCCAAAGGGTACTAACGGATTGGTATTCGTTATATTGGATTCGTTATCCATCAGGGTTTCATCGCACTATTGTTGTTGGAATATAAGTGATTGAACATATCGGTATTTCATCATACAAGACCATTTCGACCGGTTACAACTGGTCAAGTAGCCCCAGAATAATGTAACAGTGGCCGAGCGACATTTGTACGTCAACACAAAATCCATAGCTACGCTACTCGGCTATTTCGTCATATTCCTGCTGTATTTATAGAGCAAAGGCGTTCTTTGGTGCGGGCACAGGGGTGTGAAACCTGCGTGATGAGTACCGTCAAAGGGCGGTGCGACAAAGGCAACTGGAAACGAAATTCAAATGGCATGAAACAACGCTGGCGCGAACGGACTAGTCCGAGCGCTAGCGGGCAAAAGATTGATCATTTTATTTTCAAACGCCAGGGGCACCCAATGCAGCAATTTGATTACAATTTTGAACCATGCGTGCAGTGCATGATTTGGTTCTATATGGTTCCGTAACCGCTAAGTAATATGAGGTTTCGTGGTCGGTTGGTCTGTGAAATCAGCCCTTTCGTTTCTGGACCACGTTGTAGTAATGATGTGGTTAAGTAAATATTTATTTCTTTGCTTGTAACCTAAAAATATATCTATGTTGCATCACATGTTTTTATCGAAATTCTTGACAAAGTATTATATATAATAAAATATATTAAATACTAGCTGAGGTACCCGGCTCCGCTCGGATTAATGTCGTTACGGACTGATGTCGGGCTGAACCTAACATTTTGTGTTTCATGAATTTTGCCCACACAAATTTTGATCCCTCTTTTCGCTCCCCTGAGAGAATAAATTTCACCTCAAACAGTAGCCTATCTCCTTTTTCAATATCCAGACTATCTCCGTACCAAATTTCATTACAATTGATTCAGCGGTTTAGGTGTGAAAACATATCAGACAGAGTTAGTTGGATAGTATGGATTGTTTAATCCCTTGACTCATTATTACGTATTATGGTAACGCCTCTAGACGTCGAGAATCATACACAAGAATACTAACGGGGTACATATGTACTAAGGATCAATGTGCATAGGTATTTCTCTGCTACATAAACCTATGTGCTATCAACCCGAATTAAATTCTAAATTAACATAACGTGGCTCGTGATGTGATCGTGTCTAAAATGCCATGAATAACTGGAATATTTTTCGAGATTACCCTGGATAAAACTAATGTTATGTTATATCAATGTGTATCAATAATGATGCACGACGTTTCGGATCTAACATTTTGGTCCATCTTCAGGCGTGTACCCGTGCCGGCGGCGGGCAACAGGGAGCTGTCAGTTCGACGTGTTCCGCAAAACTGTGAGGGTAGTCTGCGAAGAACCTCAGGTAGCGTTTCGAAGGCGACATACTGTGCAGTAGGCACTGACGGTGTCTTCACTGGTATTGCCTTCTTCACTTTAATGCTTCGGAGTGGAGCCAGGTATTGCATTCTTCACTCGGATCACAATTCTTTGGAGCGGAGCCAACACCGCATTTTACACAGATGAAACTGGAAAGAATCCTCTGTAATGAAGTTTCTGTATTTGGAGATATCTATGGGCTCACGGACTATGCGAGGAATGTACGGAGATTCTGTTCCCGTATTTTTACTTGTTCAAAGCTCACCCAGTGATTCGCGCCGGAGTCCATGTGCTTACAAACAGCTGCCTTAGTAGCTTTCTTCGCCGCTCTTATGTGTTCAGAAATCCATGTTGCAACACTTCTCTTCTGCTGCGAATAAACAAGTGGCAGGTAAAATCTTTGTTATTACGTACACAATTATGATGGACTCGATTAAAGAAACTATTTTGTGTCATATTAATAGAAAATATAATCTGAATCATAGGACCCCCCACCATGAAAAAGCTCGCATCGAAAGTAGTGGAATAAAAAATGCGGTTCTGAGAGTGAATGTTTTATTCTATGGCTGCATTGGAAATCGATCGTGAAAAAAGGAAAACCAGTTTAGTGACGACGGCGGCCAGTGGGCGGCTCCAATATTTTTGACTCGAACGCGCTGGACTGAGGGCCAAGATTGAGTTTTGCGTTAGCAAAATACCGTTGGATTCAATTAATGTTTTGATGCATACGAATAAAGCGCACCTCGGGATTTATTCGGAACATCATGCGAGAGTTCGAGTTTTTTGACGTATTCCAACATTGGCGACTATTAACGTCAAAGCCGACACAGAATATCATCTAACCTGTGGGATTTTGCCGCGTCTTGAACATAAGCCCTAGACTTTGGGCCCTTACTTTTGGTTGAGTCTGAGTACCAGATTATTTCTAACATGGATGAATAGTGCTCGTTAAGAGCGTCTCTAACGCAATGTCACAAAGGGCGCACGTTTCCGAAGTAATCCTTAGCGAAAACGGTTTTTAGGTGACTTATATTTTCACAAGTCCGTCGAAATATTTCGGCCGCCTACGCGCATGCAATTGTTGCAAATTCTACCATTTTTTTGTTTAAGTGTACATTTCATAAATATCGGCATATTTTTATTATAACGCAGTGAAGTTTACTTATTGAGCTAAGCGAATCAGCGGATCTATCAGTTTGTAACATAACTAAGTTCAATTATATTTTAAAACTTACGTCGGAAATAACTACAATATTTAGTTTGACGGCTTACCGCGCGTGTGAGGAGTTCACTCGACGTTTCGGAGCCTCACGTGGGCTCCATCTTCAGGAGAACGTGCCTGTCGCGACGGAGGTAGGCACGATACTGGATACCCGCCGCTTTGCTTCACTTCTCAGCGTCCATGGCAATACTCGTACATTTTCTTGAGGATTAGCTGCGGTCCGAATTTCGTGTGAAGTGCAAAACACGCTGACTGTTTTCCTCGACGTCTGTTGTCGGTGCACCTCTCCGAAATTCAGTTTTCAGCTTATTCAGCACGGGTTTCTATATGGGCGAAAGACGGTAGGAATCTTCACGATTGAAGTTCTTGTGCTTGCTGATTTCGATGGACTCCCGAATGATTCGTGGGAGGTTTCGTTGTTCAGGTACTAGGACTTTCACCTGATCAAACCTCAACCAGTGCCCAGGTCCATATTCTGCATGCTCACACAGCGCTGACTTCGTGATATCTCTGTTCTTAACCGCCCGTATGTGCTCCGTGATGCGTGTGCTGACGCTCCTCTTCGTTTGGCCAATGTACGACTTACCGCATGAACACGGAACTCTTTAGACGCCAGCGGCGAGTAATGGTACCTTGTCCTTCACTGATCGGAGCATTGCTGGGACCTTGCGTTGAGGATACAGCACGGCTGGTATGCTGGATCTCCTCAGTATTCTCGCAATACGGTCTGTCACTCCCCTGATGTACGGCAGGTATGCGGCTCGCCTCTTGACGTCATACTGTGGTTGTCGTTCTTTTCTTCTGGTTCTCCAATCTCTTGCCTTATAACCATTGCCTTGCAGCACTGTCTCAATAAATTCAATTTCTGCAGCAATGTGTAGTGGATCACAAAGACGTTCCGCTCTCAGTAGAAGTGATTTTGGTACCGATTGTAAGTGTGCCGGTTGGTGATGTGAGGATGCATGTAGGTACCTGTTGGTATGGGTCGATTTTCTATATACCGTATGACCCAACTTTCCATCGGCGCACTTAATCACTAATACATCCAGGAATGCTAGCTTTCCTTCCTGCTCAATCTCCATAGTGAACTTAATCCTGGAATGTATGGAGTTGAGGTGGTCTAGGAATTTGCTGAGCTCGGTGAGTCCGCCGGTGAGAGCCTCACATGGACGTGTATTGTCGGTGCACCTTTTCGAAATTCAGTTTTCTATTCTATTTTGCGTAATTTCTAGTTCCAGCCCCACTGTTTAATTTGAGGTTTTATCGATACTTAAACTCCAGTTATACTACTACTACTGCGAAATGAAATTGTTTTAAATAATACACAATTCATGTTTTTCTTGATCATTCTGAGCACATCAGAAGTATGAAAAGGTTGAATTAAATAGGTAACAATGAAGGAATCTTTGTATCTGGATATACTTCACTTAAGCGCATTTTTCTAATTCAATAGCAATTCACTTAAAACATGTAATGCTTGGTTGCTTTTATTATAATCGAAAAGTAACTCACATGCATAAAGATTTAATAAACACATGGCACGGTATAAAACTTGCGTAATATATCATATTAGCGATCTATCAGGCAGCGAGGGACTAGGTAGGTTATATTTATTCCAATTCAAACATATATTGTTTTACTGGGATACGTAGAGTCTTACGCGATTGCAATGAGATTCATGCTTTTGTTGGTAAGAGAGAAAATTAAACCAAATAAACAAAGTAAACTGTCTATTCAGAAGCGACTGTTCGAACTTCAAAGAGCATCCTGCAGAGAAAACTATTTTTAGGGAAACAGACGACTGCACACTCACTCGCATGGCATGTGAAAGTATGTGGATACACGTGAGACGCCCCTAAATAGACTACAAATGATTGGGATGTCTTGTTAAGAGGCGGAAAAGAGTAGGAATGTTTTACTATTTTAGACTTTGAAACAGCCTTTGATTTATTACCGTAAAAATCTGCACTTTTTACAATTAATCTATTTGATGAAGTCTACCTGCTAATTCTTCTATTCATTTTGTGCAACTTAACTTAATTTATGTTTTTTCTGTAAACACTCTGTGAAGGTTTTTTTTAATTATATGATAATATTACGAAGTTCTATGAATACTAAGAAAACCATAATCGGAATAAATACCACATGAAAAGAAACAGTATTGTTTTAGGTGTTCACACAATGGTAAATTTATTGTTCTTAATTTTGAAGCACTAATGCATTTCGACTATAACATTATCTTAGCCAAACACAATATATACTTTGGATTTTTTTAATAAAAGGCTGGCATTATTTAAAGCTTTATTCTGTCATGCCATTGTAGCATGACAGAACATGTTTGTTAGTATGGGAAAAAACCATGAAAATTACTGATTAGATGCCTATTAAAAAGACCAAGTTTAATGTGCGGTTCTATAAATGCCGTGGCGTGAAAATAAAATATTCATACATTCCTCGTCTACACGTAGACACATTGTCAAACTGTCGGAAGATATATTAAACCAATTTAAAAATATCCATGCTCGAAAATCAAGTGAACGATTGGAGTCGAAGTAAAAACGAAATGTCTAAACAATCGTTAAGGAGAACACGACACGTTCTCTCATTTGTTTTCGTTGTCAGTTCTTTTGGTTTTGGGATTTCAGCTTTTAATAAGAAGCGAAATAATCTCGTTCTGCGGCAGCGCCTTGTTAAAATCAAACGCTTTGATGTTTGGTTCGCTCGGAGGGAGAGAGAAAGGAACTTAGGATTTCTTATCTACTTGTGGCTTTCTTTGTTATTATTTTTGCCTCGAGCCACATCCTCTTTTGTAGAGGAATAAACGTTTTTCCTGCACATGTTATTATTCGCATCTGTAAAGCTGAGCGTTAAAAGTTTCATTTGACTTCAAATACAAGCAATTTATTGGTTGAATTGCAAACGTGTTTTATGCATTGTACTCATATATTATGTAAATAGTGACAATATAGTATAAAATGACTACATGGTACGGCAATGTATGCAATGCAAATTAAGTTGCTGGCATTATTACCCGACTGCGAAAGAAGGAGGGTTATGTTTTTCGAGTGTATGTATGTATGTATGTATATATGTATATATGTATGTATGTATGTATGTATGTATGTATGTATATTTCTTTGGCACGCCCTACAGCCTAAACGGCTTGATGGATTTTGGCTTGAGAGGTGTCGTTAGATTTGTCTTAATTGTGAGAGTGACACTGGGTATATCAAAATTATAAAAAAAGATTTTTGGCGCCAAATTATGTGTTTTCAAATATATTTTTTCTTGAAACCTATCGAGTGGGGTATCAAACTAAAGGGTTTTCTAAATAGTTTACAAAAAGGAATGCAACTTATATGTTTAAATGTAATTTGGAATGAGAAATTCCAAAAAACATCAAAATATTCAACGTTTAAAATGAATTAAAATGATTTTTGTTTACGCAAGCGCGCTTGTCACACCAACTCAGGTCATATACTCCTCTTTTCACTACCTCCAGCTATATGGAATGTAGTTTCGGTTACATTGCATATTTATATGGTGTAACCGAAAGATAACTTTGGGATGTCTATAACTGGAAGTGGTGGATCCGGGCGATAGTCAGATAGATTTTCGAAATTCTCGGACGCCGCATAGACCGACATCACCATCATATCTAATAGCTTTACTAAAGATAAGAAAAAACTTTCCATGAAGATGTCGTCAGCCCCCTGATGAGGACTTCTGTTACATAGGGTACATAAGATATGATCGTCATCATAATATCACTGATCTTTAACCGTGCGTCCTTGGGATCAGTGGGAAGGAAAAGCACGGCCATGCCAAAGTTGGGTTTATCATCATATATCACAAATTATTGATCTTTTTGTATTTGACCGGAAAATCACAACCAGTCATCGCTCGGGAGCTCCGACATTTACGTGTGAACAAAAGTTTAGTGCATCGAACCATTAATCGTTATAACCTAACAGGGAGCATTGCTAAACGGCATAGAGGCGGTCATCCGAAAATAGCAGTATCACATAATATGGTTCGGAAGTTAAAGGCTCGAATTCAAGGAAATCCTCACCAGTGTTCTGCAAAATTTGCGAAAAGTCAGACAATACCCGACTCAAGTAATCGGCGCATACTGAAATAAAAAGAAATGCATCTGAAGCCCTACCAACAAGATACAAAAATTACAGCATCTTAGTTCAGCGCAGAAGGCAGTTCGACTACAAAGAGCTCAAGCACTGAAAGTCTTGCGTGGCGATCTGGAAAACATTGTTTTTTCTGATGAAAAAATGTTTACTGTCTAACAGTATATAAACAAACAACATTTTCGTGTTTGGCTACAGGGCAAATCCAACGAGAATTTAGACGACGGAGTAAGCAATTCGTAAGCAAGTGCCCGCTTCTGTTATGGTCTGGGCTGCAGTGACCGCAAATGGTCGCTATTCACTCGTGTTTATCGAGAAGGGCGTCAAAGTCAACCAGCAAGTGTGTGCAAAAGGTGTTAAATGAGGCGCTCATACCATGGGCACGTAAACAATGCAATACGAAACGCTGGACGTTCCAACAACACTCAGCATTGTCTCAGAAAGCTCTTGTCTATGGATCAAAGGAGGCTATATCGAACAATAACAATGATTGTCTTAAAATTAAATGTTTTATTGTAATATCTTTTTTAACGAACCATACTTCAATTAAACAAACAACATCATTTTCAATTGGTAACACTTCGAGTGACGGATCCTGTATATAACCACAGGATTTGAGTGTCGAACAAATTTGATCGCTTATAAATTTAGTGTAACTGTAATCAACGATGATGAGAGGGAGATTCTAAAAAAAACATATATAGGGTGTCAACGGAGATATGGTCCAAAAGCTAACCACGTATTTCTCGGCATATTTGGAGCTAAAAAGGTAGATTATATTTTGGTTATACGACTTGAAAAATATCCTCCCCATACATTTTAAATACCTACACATAAAATGTATAGCCTTTTTGTTTCAATTATGCCAAGGAATACGTGATTAACGTTTGGACCATACCTCCACTAAAACCTTGTATATATCGGCCATATGATCAAAATTCGTTGAATGAGGGAATTTCATTCTATGAACTGATGACTTCATTAAAGCCTTAAAGATAACATGAAGAAACTTTTAGAACATGTAGTTTTGTTTTAATATCAATCAAAAAACTCTATTTGTTACACCTCATGGTGTAGGGACTAAAATATTGCCTTTCATGCAAGAGGTTATGGGTTCAAATCCTCGCATCGGTTATACACCACTTTATTTTGCGAGTTGTTCATGGTTCGGAACCCATGTAAAACTGTAGGTCACCTTACCCTACTAGGTGACAGGGTTAAGCCCGCCTGGGTTCGTATCACCGCATTAGGAAAAACTATGGTCGAAGTGGCAATAAATCATTGTCAATATCCGTGTGCAGCCGTGATTCTGTATAAAGGAAGGTCCTGGCCTGTCACCTAATTCCTTCTGGAATTTGTTGAATTAGGATTATATCATGACGGTAGTTGTGTTATATTAGCCATCCATGTCAGGTTCCATAATAATACCTAACCTTACGTTCGTTGGAATGTATTAACGTGCAGATATTTAAATGATAAATGCATGCTCTACGAAAACTAAAAATAATTAAAATAAAACAAATTATTTAAAAATATAAAAAACCCGACAGCGAAAAAAATGTAACTTAAAATTGACTTAGTAAAGGAACTGAAAAGATAGAAACAAGTTGAAAAATTAAATATTTTTTGTGTTTGAATAATCATGGTTGACAGTGTTCACAAACGCAGTCGGAGGCATAAGATACATTAACTACTATTTATATTTTCTATTGTGTGCCTATGCAAATTTCACGATGATCGGTTGAGTACGCGAAACAGACAAACTTACTTTCGTTTTTATTATATGACAGTTAGGAGATTATAATTTGTATCAGTAAGTATATTTTTGCTATACCCATATCACTAAGAAAATCGCTAGTCATTGTTAATGGAATGTATTGGGAAATATATATATATAATTATATTTTATATATATAATTATATAATATACATTATATAATTCATATTGTGCATCAAATACATTAACTATGATATATATTTTTTTGTTATTAAATTCATTGAAAGTGTACCTATGCAAATTTCATTATGATTGGTGACACCGAGAACGAGAAAAAAAAACCTCACTTTAGATATAAAAATGAAAGGTAGGATAGTGGAACCACCCCACCACGTATTTTCTTGCTCCACCGAAATAATCCATAAAATCGCTACGAAATCCATAGTGAATACTATGGAACGTACTATGGAACGGGTTATTTGATGCCTCCGACTGCGTTTGTGAACACTGTCAACCATGATTATTCAAACACAAAAAATATTTAATTTTTCAACTTGTTTCTATCTTTTCAGTTCCTTTACTAAGTCAATTTTAAGTTAAATTTTTTTCGCTGTCGGGTTTTTTATATTTTTAAATAATTTTTTAAACCATATATTTTTTAGAAATGGCGTAGATAATAGCTTAATTAAAAACTGAGATTAGATAAAAACTGTACCCTCTTAATAGTATACTTGATCGCAACTAAGTTACAGCAGAATCGAGAGCGAGAAATAAGTTAGACCCGATCTTGACCAGAACTTTTTGATGATTAAAACATATTTAGGTTTATAACATGTAAGGAGAAGGACGAATAAGGAAAAGTTCTATAAATTTTGCAATCGATTGGATTTACATAAGATTTCTAACTATTGTTTTAATTTCCAAAGCTCTTATAGGTGCGAATTTAAGATATTTTAGGGCCGATTTTTCAATCCTCAGATAGTACTTATCAGACTGATAGCACAAATTCACATCTGTCAATAGACGGATAGTCATTGCCGAAGAATTATATCTTCTATCACAATTATCTGACTATACTTTTACTTATAAACCTATGTAATAACTATGTTGGATGAATAAGCAGAAGCGTAAATAAATGCTTCAAATAGTTATCTGGATATTTATCAGACTATCGAAAAATCAGCCCTTATGCTTAATCTATAATTGATTGAGTATGTTTATTTTATATTGTATGCGATTAAAGATCAGTACTACTAATTACGTGAATGGAAAAAAATGAATGGGCTGAGTAACAGGAGAGAGGCTACAGTTTTTTCATAGGTATATAAACGTTTAAATTTTCCCAGGTGGAGCCAGGTATTTCAGCTAGGATTTAATTAATGATAATGAAAAACCACGAATGTATTACATGAAATTATCTACGGTCCGTGTATAACTAAACTAAATCGCAAATTCTCTCATCCGCCAGTAGCGCCGCGCCTACTTCTTCTATGACTTCACCGATTCCCGGATGCTGCGACAGCTGGATGATTGAGTGATGGAGTCAATTACCACTCTGCAGCGCACCATTTCTGTCTGTCTACGCATCGCCGACAGATTCCTTTTGGAGCGACGTTATTAACTGTCCAAGCGGCCCCTAAACTCATGCGATTTAACGTTAATAATTGATAACATCAAAATGGAATACCACGTGTCCGAGTTTCTTCACCTGTTAGTGGGAAGGTCATTTACATATATGATTTCATACAACGGAGTGTATGATTAGAATAAAAACAGGAATGTGTAGCCCAACAATTATTTGTTTAACTTGTTCTGTTTCCATATCTGTATAAATGTAAGTATGTGTAGACATATAGAATAAGTAATAGTTGTCAGCCTCGGTAGCCCAGTGCTGCGGCGCCTTGCGATTCGATAAGCTGGGTAAGAACCTCTAAACGCGGTTGGGTTCTGGATGGGTGACCGTTTTCAACCGTTGAGGCTGGCCGTGGTTCGGATTCCACGTTAAACTGTAGGTCCCATTCCTTACTTACTAGGTGGTAGGGTAATTCCCGCCCGGGTTGATACCATCGCATGATGAACGATGGTCGAAGCGCCAATGAAGATTGACCGTGTTTTTCAATCAGTTCAATATAAGGAAGATCCTGGCATGGCACCTAGTTCCCATGCGGCCCCCAATATCTCACGTTCAGTCTGGTATTAGCTATCCATGTCCAGTTACATAAAAAATAAAAATTCATGACTTTACCTGAACTTGCTGGCACAGCGAAACTCGAGTACTTTTTCTATGCAACTGAGATGAATTAGTACAGGTGCTAGCGGATAAGTTGAACCAAACGCTCAAGCGATACACCTGCGCCGTAGTCATTTTTGTGGCGCTTCGGGGTCCGGACTGAGTTGCAAAGAGAGGAGGCACCCGCCAATTTTTTCGTTGTCTGCAGGTACCTGTACTGAGGCATGGAAGGAAAGATCAAAATGGCGATGCCAATAAATTATTTTCCATCTGATTCAATTTAGCAATACATAATTGAGTTCAAGGAATTCTTGAGGCCTTGTTATTCCCACGAGCAAAACTTTTGAAAAAAAATTCCGCGGATCCGTAGATAAAATATATGGATACGTAGACGGAATTCAGGTTGAATCAGCTTCAGTGGATTCCTTCTCGAGAATAAAAATGGCGGACGGGTTGGCTACACAAATAAATATGTCCTCAGAAATCATTGAAATCTACTGTGAACTTGGCTCTATCGACTTACTCTTAAATTTAAAGGGCTTTGGTTAAACTCACTGGAAAGAGCATTACAACAGAGAAAGGAATATAGTATATATGTTCATCCAATTTGAACCAATTACGACACCGTAAGAAGGTTATTTGTAATTCGCGTTTTTTTTTTCTTTTATGAAAAACCGGTATGGGTGGCTGTGCTGAGGAACAAAGGTGCTCAGAAAAGCCAATAACACCTCGCGGACTATGGCTGAGCTAAAGAGCTTATTTAAATCACGCTTGAAGACTCCCAGGTTATAGGTATGAGGAAAGGCATCCGCCGGTAGACAATTCCATATCCTGGCGGTGCGGCAGACAAATGAGTTTGAGAAACGGTTCGTTCTCAAAAGCCTAATGTCAACCACAAGGGGATGCTATGATTCTCTGCGGCGGGTCCTCCGGATATAGGTAGGATGGGGAGGAATGAGGGATGCAAGTTCCGCAGAGCAACGTCCATGGTAGTACCTGTAGAACTGACTGAGCGACCCTACAAACCGTCTGTGGCTCAGTGACTCCAAGCCAGCGGTGATTTGTGGGTCCCCAACAAGACGGACCGCTCAGCGCTGAATTGAGTCCAAGGACGTCAGCAGGTGCTGGGGAATACCTTTCACATATTGTATTGTATTGTATTGTTTATTCATCATCCATAGACAGTACACTGCACTCGGGTTTGTCATATTTTAGCATTGGCCAGTTTAGCAAAACAAAACACAGCGAAGAAGAACTGGAAAGAAACTCCGCTGTTTTTTTTTTTCAACGTCCACTTAGTCTAAGTTTACAAAAGTGTTTGTCAATTATTTTAACAAAAACATAGGTAAAACACTAAATTCACATGAATACACAAAAATTTACAATCCGTGCCGTATGCAACAGTTCATGACAAATATCATTTTATTTGCAAAGACAATCCCCTCCAACTAATATGTTGCCAATTGGAGCAGGCCAGTCCCCACAAACAGCACCCGTTCACGAGCATCACGCCGGGCACAGCCATTACCTCTTTCAACCATATTTTAGGGAAAGAGATAACCTGAGCCAAGCGTCACCGTAAGCAAGGACCTTTAAGCGATGCACTGCTCCAGTGGCAACACAACACTGTGAAACACTTGCACATTAGGTTTTAATACTATGAGTTTTGTCATAAACTACTACTGTCAGCTGATCACATAGTTACTTATCCCTTTAAATGCTACCACCTACAGACAATTAAGAGTATAATGGTTTGAGAGCATCCCTATCAATAAAGTAATAATAGATTCCTATATGAGATTTTGACCAATACCAAGAAACTAATAATGCTTAACTAAAATAAAATAAAATTCGGGTGTATAGAGCCCTCGTCATTATTGATACGAAATTGTATCAAATCAAAATTGAATGGTTGTGGCTACAGTATACTATCACCGGCCTCATCTGTGATTTATATAGAAGAAGTAGTTGTACCGGTGAAATCAACCTTCTGCAACGGTATAGGATCCCCAGTTTCTGCGATGCAATTTTGGCCTTGGCTTCAATGAAACGCCGAAAACCCACGTCTTTGGAGATGTTGCAGCCCAGTAGGTCCAGGTGATCCGAGAAGTTGCCTTGGAAACTTGCGAGGAGCGGAAAGGGTTCTACCTTGGCAGAGAAAACACAGCATTGGGTCTTGCGAACGTTGAAGGCGACAAGGTACTCCTGGCCCCAGTTGGCTACTTTCTCGAGAACAGTGTCCACCTTATTTACCACAGAACGTTGCGCCTCGATGGGCTGTGCTTTAGGGCAGTCAGTTTAAATCAAAAGGGTATTATGGAACACGTAATTAAAAACTTAGAAAATAATATTCAAATCAGTGGGCTTTTATTTTAGAAAAACTGTATCTGGTTCTAAACTTGGTTATTAAACGTAGATGCACTCCATTGTTGTTTATTTCTTAACATGAAAAAATAGATTTGCGGCCGAAACAATGAAAAAACATCTGTGAATGTAATTGTAAGTAACCGTCTTAAAATAGAGCCAAATAAGTTAATTGATTGAAGTGTAACAGTTAACCATAAACATGAAATGTTACTATATCTTTGAATTGCTTTTTAACTGTTTACCAAACTGTGTGAAAACTGTTTCAGGCTTTAGTATTTTTTACATTCTTAAGAAGGTCTATTAATTGAAAAGGTACTTTCAAATCTGTTAAATCTACTGTACCTCTAGAAACTGGAAAGTTGCACGCCTGATTTGTAGTGAACCTTAATGTTCAATCAGTTAAGATAACCGTTTCAAAATCATCTGATCTATCACACTTGTATCTTTCACCAAGACGTTTTGTTCCATCAGCTTAAATACCTGTTTAATATTAACTGTTTGGGCTCGTTTATAGATAGTAAAATACATGAATATGAATGAGAAATACTTTACTATGAATGACTGAATTTAACTGTACTAAAACGGAGAACAGTTGAAAATATTTTTTTTCAGTAAATTCTCTTGTATGTTTGCACGACTAGCAAATTTGGTGTTAATATTCGACGCCGGGTATATTACTGCCCATAACACGAGTACATATATGCTGGTAGCATCATTGACGGCAATTTACATGCGTCGAGAGATTCGCGTTGATTGATATTTGAGCTGGCGGTCGTGGTTGAGCATGTAATTTGCTCTGAACAGTGAGAACACGACAGTGTCACGGTGGGTGCGGTGAACAGTAGGTTCGCTTATATGATCTGAAAAAATAAACTAATGAAAAGTAGTACTTTGTGACGTCACTCCGCATTACTTTGAAATTTCGTCCATACAAAAGCGTCCAAGTGACGTCACAAAATACTTTGAGTGTTAAATAAAATGATCAAGGCTGAAATGGAAACAACTCTTGTCGCCATTTTGTAGAAGTTAATTACAGTGGCCATAAATAGAACTTCTTTGATCGGAAATTTTAATTAACATCACGTACGATACACACAGGAATACGTTTATCTCAAATATATGTTAATTGTTTAAATAAATTGCCATCGAGAGAAGTCAAATCTTAAAAGCACTCATGTACGAGAAAGTTAAGCAAAGGAGAATGCCCAAATCCAGACCCCTTGGAAATCATTCGTGTATTTTATTGACTATTATGCGATAATTTAGATTTATTTTAACATATTTTTAACTATCTGAATCCCCATTTTTTACGGCCGGCTACTCGCTAAATAATTAAAAGTAATCATTCACAATTACTTCTTTTTCTACTAACAATGTGAATAAGAATACACTTTTGTAACTCACCCTACCTACACAAACATGCGCAGATTGTAATGTAATGTATACTACAATGTATTTTCACTTGTTCTCCTTTTTTCTCTATTCACGCATTTTATACTACTTATATTAATCTACAAAATTGTAACGGTAATTAGAGGAAATCTGTAATTGGCTTTAGTTTAATGTAATTTTAATTTTCAAAATTGTACTAGATACGTAAGCTGTTGATTTCCCAAATAAAATAAAATTAGACAAGGACAGAACATTGCATAGTACTTCCGTTGCCACAAGACGTGTTCGGTTAGTCTGCTCCACGCCATTCCGTCCGGAAGTGAGAAAAAAAAGGCGTAAATACGTATGTAAAATTATCCGGCGGCTGCAGGCGCGGAGGCACTAAAACGGCACGAATATTCAATGCTCAGGGAGTGCTATATGTTTGTGCCGTTTGGTGTCGAAACGTTAGGCTCATGGGGGCCGGATGCACGAAATCTGTTTAAGGATTTGTCGTCAGGGTTGATCGAATCATTACGTGACCTAGAGGGCTGGCTGGTATCTCGGGCAAAGATTGAGCCTAGCTATTCAGAGAGGGAATGCGGCCAGTCTTTTGGGCACCCTGCCTTCTGGCAGCGATATGGCCGAAATTTATTTGTTTAAATGTGTAATTTTAGGGATAGTTTAATTTAAAGGATAATGTTTAATATTTTATTTTTTTTATTTCTTTCTTGATTATGTTACTATCTACATTTTGTCATTAACTTTAAAATTGCATTTAAAATGGTCTTCGAAATTCATAACTCGAAAAAAAAAATATTTTCTAAATTATAACACTGGTTTGGAAGATGGACATTTTTAGGGCCCACATTTTGGGCATCATGGGACAATGGGCATTATCTTTTAAATTTAAAAAGATATTTTCATTCACAAAAACCTATGTGTAGGTTTTCTGAATTTTTGCAAAGCAGGGATGGCTAATCAGTTGATTTTTACTTGGATAGTCTAGTCACAAGACTCTAGTGGAACGATGCCTCGATCGTAGATGTTACGCAATTCTGAGCGCGGTCTGGTTCTGGATAGCTGACCGTTGAGGCCAGGCGTGGTTCGGATTATTCTGACTTATCCTTACTTAATAGATGGTAGGGTTATTCTCGCCCAAGTTGGTACAATCGCATTGAATGAAAGTTGTCCGAAGCGGCAGAAAAGTTTGTTCCAAGGAAATCAACGTGGTTTGTTGCATCCATTTCATTGTAGCCGCGCAATATAACGTTGTTCCTAGCATGGCACTTAGTTGTCAAGTGGTGTGTCGAACTAATATCGTGACAGTGGGTGTGGCATTAGATATTTTAAGTCACATATTTCTTAAAGAGGGCATAAACTAGAAAAATGTTCAAGCTACAATAGTTCGTTGATATTTTTTATCAATTTAAGGTACCTTTGTATTTCAACCACATATTAAGTACTTATTGGAACATAATATTTTTTCTTGTCTTGTAAACATATTATAGTTTAAACGTGAGGAAACGTATGTCGTGTATTTGTATGTATGTAATATAATGTAAACGTGTATTTAGTCTACAGTCTGCATCGTCTACACAAGTGTAGGCGAAATACGGACCCAAAACATATCTTCACATATACTATAACGGCTTCTATTGTATATGTGGACTGCTGGAGCAAGAAGCCTGCAGCCGGGGAGTGGACACCTATTTAATTTTTACTGCGCGCGGCTGGCAAGCCGGCACAGCTAATTAGGGGAGCGCGGTCGTTTTTCTCCGTTCGGTCGACTTTAATTACGACCCATCGCAGTGTTATGTATGTGTTGCCATGTGCACACGTACTACACTACTCTGTGTCATTGTTATATGTTCTTTGACTGTGTGCTTCATGGGAAGATGCTCTGCACTGTGCTATTTGGTCTCCGACAACTGTGAAATGTACTTCTAGTAAACGGACTTGTGGGAGAATAATTTGACTTATTTATTTACTTGAAGTGGTGCTTTTGTAATAATAAAACCGGCCAAGTGCGAGTCGGACTCGCACACGTAGGGTTCCGTACCATCTTACAAGATTTAATAAAAAAAAACATGTTATGTTGTGTCAAAAAGTCATGCCAAGGGATCCTTTTTTTTATATTTTTCTATATTGCCTATTCGTTACTATAGCGGCAAAATAAATACACACTCTGTGAAAATGCCTGCTGAAAAAGCCCTGTGACAGACGGACGGAACGGATGGAGGCCTAGTAATAGGGTTCCGTTGGCACCCTTTGGGTACGGAACTTTAACTAGCAACAACGGCAGAAGTTGTCCTGCCTGTTTTTAATTATTTGTATCATTATGTATACATATTGGTATAAAATCTTTAAATCTTGTATGAAAAGAAAGATCAACTAAATACATTTTGTTATTAAAATGATGCCCATTTGGGATCATGAGTTGTATTTCTCAAATGCTTAAAAAGTGTTTGCTCTACTACGTATGTAGTTCCAGTCATATAAGTTCAAAGTGGTTCTGATGGCTCAGCCAGTGGTGACCACGACAAAGAAAGGAGAAATTGGACCAATCCAACCTGTGGATTTATTCTGTAATCGCAGTCTTTATCCAACGAGTCTTTATCATAAGTGAACGTCGCTTTCTCGAAATTGCGTAAACGCCAGCCACACATCAGTAATGAGCGATTCTTTTATTTTTATTTATTTCACGTAAATTCTGACCAACCTAAACGACCGAACGGTGAGCCATCCGAAACCCGACCGCGCTTATTATTGCTAAACCTGGATGATTAAAACATATAATAGTATTGAAACTAAATGAGAAAATTTATCAGACTTTTCTTTTAGGTCACTAGAGTAGTATATGGTAGTAAATGCTAAAACATGGCTGAGGGCCAGGAGGACTGGAGAAAAATTGGAGAGGCGTATGTCCAGCAGTGGACGCAAAAACGCTGACGGACTGACTGACTGACTGACTGGTTGGGAGGGGCGATCGCTGGACCCGGCGTGATGCTCGTGAATAGGTGCTGTTTGTCGTGACTGGCCTGTGACCCCAATTTGCAACATATTACATTGTTTTTTTTTATGTAACTGGACATGTATAGCTAATACCAAACTGAGCCTGAGATATCAGCCTAACAGAAGACATGGGGAAACATAGTCTTTCAAAAAACTGGCCAAGTGAGAGTTAGACTCTCAGACGCAGGGTTCCGTACCATCGTATAAGATTTAATATAAAAAATCTCTGGTTTTTTGCATTTGGGCCTCATTTATTTTAACTATTTGTTGTTATAGCGGCAAAACGAATAAACATTTTATGAAATTTTCATTTCCTACTACCTATTACGGTTCATGAGATACAGTCCTGTCACAGGCAGACGGACGTACGGACGGACGGACAGCGGAGGCTTAGTAATAGAGCCCTGGGTTCAATTCCGACATGCACCACTGTCTTTCTCTTTCCGAGTTTGATAATTGCATTTAATCACGAATGCGACCTGTTCCATGGTTCGGAATCGATGTAAAACTGTACGTCCCCTTCCCCTACTGGATGGTAGGGTTTAAGCCCGCCCGGGTTGGTACCATCGCATTGGATGAAAAGATGGTCGAAGCGGCAATGAAAAATTGTCCGTGTTTTCCATCGAGTTCAATGTAGCCGTGCTCATAAAGGGAACGTCCTGGCATGGCACCTAATTCCTTCGGGAATGTGGTCTATTGGACTAATAATATAACGGTAGTTGTGTGGTATTAGCCATCCATGTCATGTCGCATAAAAAAAAACCCTTTTGGGTACGGAACCCTAAAAAGGAACTGATATTTGTCATGAATTGAAATTCAGGGAAGTTTTTAGCCAGTTCTTTGATGTGATTGTTGAATTGGCTAATTAATTAAATTGAGTTTAGTTTAATCCCTATAGATGACGGTTTAATCCCTATAGATGATGGATGAATAATAAACAATCGAACACCGATGCATCGCATCACTAGGGTACCGAGGTTATGGTTTTCTGAGCAGTGTTGTCAAGATTGTCAGCCTCGGTAGCTCAGGGGCGCGTCGCCTTGCGGTTCAATAAGCTTGGTGAAGCAACATGATGGGTGAACATTTTCAGTCATTGAGGCCGGCCGTGGTTCTAGCACTTACTAAATGGTACAGTTAATCCCGCCCTGGTTGGTACCATCGCATTGAATCAACGACGGTCGAAGCGGCAATGAAAAGACGAGCAATATAAAGAAATTCCTGGCATGGCGCCTAGTTACCATGTCGTGTGTTAGGTTAATATCATGCCACGGTATTAGCTCTCTGTGTCCAGTTACAAAAAAAATATTATTTACCTACTTACAGTTACTTACAGTTACTTACTACCACAATGACCTTACCTTTTTAAGCCCAGGAAATTATTCCAAGCCCAAAGGGTTTACTTTGGGCTTGGGTGGCTTGGGTACAAAAAATTCCAGCAACGGCAAATAAGCTATACGAGCAGAGATGATTGTTCGGTCGCGTATAATAAATCTGGACGGGCCCCAAAAGCCACGACGGCGAACTAACGGTTAAATCCGCATTAGAACTAGACAACTAATGTAACCCTCGCATATTCGCCACCTGCGACTTATTTGTTTCGTACCAAAAATAAATAAATGGAAAGTTAGATTGGGTAAACCCGTTCCATGCCGCAAATGTGCCAACGAAAACTTTCCCGTGGAGCAGGGCTGTCGGCTCTCGTCCGGTATTGAATATTTTAACTTTTTTATGGGAATGAACACATTTTTTTTTCGATTTATTTCGATTTACCTTCGAATCGTTTATTCCACAAATATGGCACAGCTGAATGAGCACACTGTGATTGGTTGAGAAATTGGTAATTTTTAGGCGTTTTTTTGTAACATGGTATAATTCTTAACTTTGTATGTACTTAAAACCCACTAGCTTTCTGAACACAAATCTTAAGTAAATTTCCTTTTTCGTACTGAGCAGGTGCGTCTTATTCCAAGGAGTGATATGTATGTTTGTATAATCGAGCGTAAAGCGGTGACGAAAATGTTAGACGAAATACGCGCGAATGGTATGTTTTTCTGGTTCGGGTCCAGCCTTGCATCATATTAGTGAAGTAGTTCTATTTACTAGGTTCTTCCTTCAATTAATGTGTTCTTGCTTCACGGTCTATTATACATACATACATATCACATACGAATAAACCAGAAAGTTTCTTTGAATAAATTTCATCGACATTGAGATGGCTATGGGACAATTTCTAATAAAACACCACAAGAAGCAGATGTCCAATAAAAATAAAGTAACTAAAACTTGATGGCCTTAGAGCAGACCTGACGTTTATTGCGGGACACATCCCTAACGACATGTACGCAATAAAGATGGCGGGCGCGCCACCAGCGCCACCTAGAAACGTGTGGCGAACTTTCTGAATGTAAATAGCTTCATTAAGGGAATATTTGGTCTAATTGTGCATCTGAGGAAGTGGGCCGAAGAAGTTTTCTTATCACGGCAGACTTATTAGACAATCATCGGTGGAAAGTTTTGCCGCAGCTTTGCATGTGCGTCGAGACTCGCCTCTTTAAATGTTTCCTAACCGAACAAATAAAGCTTTTCTAGACTACATTTTCGCGAGATTTTTTTTTTATTTTCTCAAGTACTTCAACTTTCATGCACATACTTTGCTAAAGAAACCGTCTATTTCGATATTATATTTCAAACGTAAAACCTCGTCAGTGAGACTGTTTTGCTAGACTGGAGCTTATAGAAAGCCGTTTCCAATTTTAAATCAAATACGAAGTAACTCGACAAAAGTTTTAAATTTATAATGCATTTAATATCAGTCAACAAAGAAATTAAAAACTAAAATATTAAACATTATCCTATAAATTAAACTATTACACACATTTATAACAAATAATAAATTTCAGCCATATCGCTGCCAGGCGGCAGGGTGCCCAAAAGACTGGCCGCATTCCCTCTCTGGATAGCTAAGCTCAACCTCTGCCCGAGATACCAGCCAGCCCTCTGGTCACGCGATGATTCGATCAACCGCGACGACAAATCCTCAAACAGAGTTCTAGCATCCGGCCCCCATGAGCCTAACGTTTCGACACCAAACGGCACAAACATATAGCACTCACTGAGCATTGAATATTTGCGCCGTTTTAGTGCCTCCGCGCCTGCAGCCGCCGCGCCTGCTTCCAGGGAGGTTGCATCAATGTGAGAGGGCGCCACCGTATCTACACATGTTGCGTCCCATACTAAGCTTTTTCCGTTTTTCCACGGAATGAGCGTCATTCCGTCTGGCCTCTTACCGTCGTCACGTGCAATACCGTACGGCTCCAGAAGAGCCGGCACATTGACGGAGGCAAGAGCCCGACGGATGACGTCATTTAAGCTGGCATGGCGGGATAGGCGACCGGCGCTGCGTTGACACGATAGGCCATGGTGGCCGAGTTGATCGACCATCGCGCCGCACTGGCAGCGGTGTCGCTCAACAATTTTGGCACCGATCCTAAGGCTAGCCGCAAGACAAAACGTGTTTCGATCTAATAACGTGCCGACATTCGAGGAAGGCACAGCTTGCAACCAGTATCCTGATTCTTTTGAGCTCGTAGCAAGAAGACGAGCTCGATCTGCTGGGTTAACAGGATTGTTTAAAAGGTTTTCTTGTATCTGTTTACAAAGGGGCTCGTCCCATAGCTTTTGAGAAATCACACTGGTGGGCAGCGGTGTATTTGGGCAAGCTTGCTCCCATGACGTTTTGGCTTCAGCTAAGAACGCGGCCTCTGTTTCACTTGATGGTTTCAAAATATTGTTCAGAAGTTTCTGAGTGCTGTGTGATGAAGACAGGTAGGCTGGCAAAGCCACACTAGCAGTCCGCCGGATACCTAAGCCACCCATACGGACTGGAAGAGTAGCTTGCAGCCAGCTGCGATCGTCAATAATGCAATTAAGAATGCCAACTAACATTTCTCGAATCATACTGTCTAAGTCTTCTAGGAGATCCCCATGTCGCCAAAGAGGAGTACAACGCAGAACATATGTGAATTTTGGAACAAATAAGCAGAACCTAATGATGAATAATGCCATGTGTGGATTGATTTTTTTCAAATTATCAGAATTTTGGTTAAAATTTGAAATTTGATTTAAAACAAAACCGCGGAAAGATTCCTCCAGAATCGGCGCCCCTAGGAGATGAAGCGTTTCATTGTTGACAATTTTTATTTCAGGAGCTATGGATGTAAATTTGGATTTGATTTCGCTTTTTTCCGTTTCCGTGAACGAGTCAGGGATGTATAGCTCACACTTTGAAAGGTTAAGTTCTAAGTCGATATTTTTGAATTTTCTTATAACGTCTTGAAAATCTTCGAAAACTGTGGTTGCATCACCTCCTATGGTGCCATCATCCAGGTACCATACATTGAATTTAGAATTAAGAGACGATATGACGGGATGAATCGCTAAACTGAAAATAGCTGGTCCGAGTGGGTCACCCTGTTGGCAGCCGACCGCTGAATGAAGTAGGTGATTTTGATAAGTTAATTTAGAAAAAATGCTGTAGCATTGCCAAAGATAATGGTAGCATTGTGGAAGATTATCTTTTATTTCTGCCAACATTGCGCCTCTATTTACGGAGTTGAATGCATTTCTAACATCCACCTTCAACAAAACTCCAGCTTTGTTTTCAGACAAAAAACCGCGTGCGGCGTGTACTGCAGCTTCACAACCTCCTTTGCTCCCAAAACCGACTTGAATGGGCTGGAACTTTTCTGATAGATCAGATCGAACTTTTTTGCAGCAAATTTTGGAGACTATTCGCCTGATAGTGTTTCCAATGGCTATTGGACGAATTCCTCCATCTTTCTTTTTTAGCGCACATAAGTTAGCACCATATAGAACATCGGTGATATCTATGCACACTTTTCCTGACAGCATCAGGTTCACAAGCTGCGTTAGGTCCTCGAGGAGGATCGCTCCAGAAGGGCCCACAGAGTTAGACACCAGATCTTTATAATGCTGTGGGGACATACCGTCTAAGCCACCTGCAGAACCGTTCCTGAAGGACATAATCGCCGCCAATACATCCTCAATTTTCGCTATAGGTGTCGGTTCTGAGACGCTAGGGGGATCTGGGAGTTGTGTTGTAAGGGATGAAGGTGGATGTTTGGACTCTAAGGCTGAAATGGTGTCCGGTAAGTTTGGAGCGACAGCATCCTGTGAGAATAGAAGCTGAGCGGCTCCCTTTATGTCTCCATCGTTTATTTTTGACTCAATCTTTTTGAGAATGCTACCAGTTCGACAGGGTTCGAATCTTGCACTTGACTGGTCTCGAGAGTAGGGATCATTTGCAGATAAGTTATTTGTGTTATTGCAGTTTTGCCTAATTTTTTGGGTAAGGGAAACTCCCGCATCCTTTTCCCGCCCCACGTGCAGCGTACGGAATGAAAACGTCATTAGTTTTTCCCAGCTCTCTGCGTCGTTATCTTTTAGGACATTTTTAATGTGGCTAGATAAAGATGTGGCCACTGATGAACGTGCGCCACGAGGAATTCTTTTCACTACGGGATATTTAAATTTAAAATTACTCATTCTTTGCCATAATAAGTCGTTATTATTATGTGTTTGGGTTTGGGTGGGCGCTGCTTTATGTTTTCTTCCATGGTGCACTTTTAACCCCCTTGTACCCTTGAAAAATCTGGGTTGTAAGCAGTCCGGGCACTGCACTAGGTTTTCTATGCCTTCATCGGATGTTTGACTTTCGTTACTAGTGCCTGGCAGGATCAATGCCATACCTCTATAAAATATAAAACCATAATGTAAACTAAACGTGATATAAATACTTACAAAAGTAATGTCAATATGATAATTAATAAAAAATGGCTGGCATAACAATATTGAATGAAATGAAAAGAAGAATACTTAACAATTAAAAAGGAAATAATATTAAAAAGGCGGTGTGCCACCCTGGAGGCACTGCGGTGTATGTATAGTAGAAAGTTTTTTTGAATGCTTTGGTCTTATTTATGTAGTTATGTACTCTTGATCGCCTTAAACCAAGGGTTTTTCTAGATGTGTCACCTTTATCTGTCAATATGATTTTCGCCAGATCTTCAATACATCCCCGAGTGCGTGTGGCGGTGTGGTGGTATGGCGGTGTGGCGGGTTAGTGCATCTTTGATGCTGCTGTCTATATACGATGCTTCAAGCGACGCGAAGGCGGGTCGGCGCTCCCGGGGAAGGCAATCCGGGCGCGAGGGTGGCAGTGGCGTGGAGGCGGCGTGCAGACGCGCTCGCCTGATGTATCGACGGCGTGTTATCTTGGATTCATGATTTGTAGAATTACCCTTGAAGTACCAGAAACAAGCGGTGGAACCAAAAGTAGTGAATTCTTGGACTGGGTCTTAAGACCAATCGGCGCTATCTCCACATCAACAAAGAGAGTAACCGTTCTCCTCCGTAATCTTCAAAATGTTGAAACTAGCCTGAATAATGGTAGATTTGTTTATTTCGGAAAAATTAATAATGTTTTAAAAAATAGTTTCAATAAGATACCATTGAATTAATGAGGTAGAAATTAATCCAGGATGCTGAACATTATAAGTTAAAAATAAAAAAAAATAATGCTTTATTTGCAGCCATACGGTACAAAAAGGCGGAAATTAATGCCATAAGGCATTCTCTACCATTCAACCTTAGAGATGTAGGAGAGGTGCAGCGAGGAAGGCAAAAAAAGAAACGTAAAACAAAATGAATTAGAGAAAATATTAAATAACCTAAAAACATGGATTTATATATAAAAAATATATAAGTTCTATGATACGGCAAATATTATTGGCAAAATCATAATAAATAATAAAAATCGGGCGATTATCGCGGCAAGTCTTTCTTCGTAGAGCGCTTGAAAGTCAAAGAGGTAATGTAACTAGCCAGTCTGCAGGATTTTTTTTTTTTTTTTATGTGACTGGACATGATGGCTAATACCACACCTTCTGTCATGGTATTAGCCCAACACACCACATGGGAACTAGGTGCCATGCCAGGACCTTCCTTATATTGCTCGGCTACATTGAACTGGATGGAAAACACGGACAATTTTCATTGTCGCTTCGACCATCGTTCATTCAATGCGATGGTTCCAACCCGGGCGGGATTAACCCTACCACCTAGTAAGTAAGGAAGGGGACCTACAGTTTAACGTGGAATCCGAACCACGGCCAGCCTCTCTCAACGGTCTAATGATACTTTTGAGATTACCGCGGTCGTTAATCATGTCTGAAAAATTTACGGCTTTTAACGCAGCGGGAGTAGATATTCTCCAACGTTTCTAGCTGATCGTTCAGCCCGTTGTGCTGCGAACGAACGTCGCGGCTGCCTCCTTGAAAACGTGAAAAGCCGTAAAACATTTTTCAAATATTATTTTATTTAGTTTATCTTAATTTTTTAAATTATAATTTTAGTTTTAATTCAGTTATTTGTCGTAATTCTTAGATGTATATTTAAATAAAAAATAAAATACTACGGTTATTTATAATAGCATCGTAAATATCATGTTTATTAATGATAGCTGTTCCGTATTCCCGTACCCTAACGGTTAAATGTTAAACCATAAACTATGTAACTGTTGCTTCGCTCCTCCAGCTAATGGGCCGGCACCAATACCTGCAATAGGGACCACCAAATGTCCATCGGGGCAATTTTCTGACACACCTTACACACCTTTTAGTTTTAAATAAATTCATAAAATGTATAGTTTGACCAAATAAATAATATACACAGCATTATTGGCTTTGTCCTTTTTCCAAAAATCTTTGCAGGCTCGCTCAAGCTTCCCTAGCTCAGTCATCAGTATATCGGCGTTACCTAGATAAGGCGCCTGAAAAAGTGGTTATCGTTCCGAAAAAAATAAAATTAAAAGGTAAATGGGTGCAAATAATGCAGCATGAAAGCATCAGTAAATAGTTTCCTAGGAATACCAAAACTGAACAAACCGGTGGTTGCGTTTCGTAGTTATAGGCGATTTAGGTAACAAATATACCTTTAGGTATATTTAAGTATTTAATGAAAAAACCGACTGGTTATTATTGTATAATTAAAATATATTATCAATATATCCAAACAAACAGTGCATTCATCAGGAGGTACTCGTACATATCAACATCTATTTTGTATAGCCAACGCAACCACTTGGCGCAGGCAGACCGGTCACTAACATGTGAACCCAGATTCAGCCATTTACCTTATCGTGACCGAAAATGTCGTGACCTCGCGGAATATCAGTCGCGAAGACATAGCCAACTTGCAAACTCACTTTGAAATACATTATATTAATTTGGGTATTATTAACTTTCTCATATGTTTGATGAGTACCTAAATGAAACAAGAGAAATGAAACATAATTATCTCATAATCTAGGTACGAAACTAAATCTCAAATAACTTTTCTCTAAAAATGTATCCGAAGTAAATGTGCCTAACGAGTACGGTTCCCTTGTAAAGGGGTAATTTGTGGCAAGACATAAACAACGGTCCAAGAAATTCGGTCAAATTACTACTGCTTTAATGGTCTAAATAAATACAAATATTTTGTAAATGTATACGAAATAATTAAGAACCTCAACACTTTTGTCTGCAGAATTATGTTGAGAATATTTTCTTCTTCATTTTCTTTGCTCAAGTGGGCGGGATGACATCAAAGGACATTTAATTACTCAAACACAATCAAAGCATGCTTAAACCGGGATCAATGCTATGCTGAATCTAGCCAAACATCTCTACTCACAATCAAAAGTGAACTTTCTTGTCCTTATCATAAGGTTCATTTTAAACACGTAGCTCACCGTTAGGAATGGCTGCTTTCGGACATTTCATGCAACGCAATAATTACAGTTTTGCGAAATGAGATCTTCTTTTGGAGGTGGCGTCATGGAATTTTAGCCGTTGCATGCGATATTTTTAGAGATATATTCGCGTGAAAAGGGGCGCTATTGCTGGACGGTTCCTGATGTCAGTGTTGCCTCTAGGTGTCCACGCCCGAACCATTGAGTACTTACTGGATAATTGGATGGACTGCAGAAGAAGACATCGTCTTCAAAGAAGCAAATAGTTAAAAGACAAGACCTGCAGCGAAACGAAATGAGTTCTGTCCTCGCCGTCAGTTAAGGGATTTAGGACGTGATAGCACCTGATAGCAGTCACTTTTATAAGAGATTAAGTGAAAGCATTTTTTATTACGCACGCCGAGAATCAGGAATAAACAAATAGACAAATATTTCCTCCATGAATGTTATGTCGTTTGGCAAACCAGGGCTAGTTTTATAAAAAATCAATGCAAAATGATGAATAAACAAATAAATAAATCAATAACAATTAAATAAAATGATGACTCAGTTTCAGTTGATTTATTTCCTCAAATATATCATGTATTTACACATTCGTATTTTTTTCCTGTCAGTTCAATTACTTATGGCGAAGAGAGGCCAGGTTTATGTTAGTATTATATTTTTTTAAATCTATATTTACAAATTAGTTTACGGTTGATCAAATAATTTGATACAATAAGATTAGCAATATGATTAGACTAAGAATATAAATTAACAAAGTTTTTAGTGTTATCATTTACATTTTGAGTATGAATGTTTATTGATATTGAAACCATCCAACTTAGCAACTATATCGGGTGCATAGAACCCTCGTCTAGTTTGATCCAGAAAGCGATCTATATCCTAATAAGAGATGATGTCTCTTAGAGCGGTTTTGCTGCTCCAAGAGACAAGTAAAGAATCTAGTTACTCCGCAACCTCCACCCCTGAGAGTTTCCGAAAGATCGGGCGCTCAAATACCAAGGTACAGAAGTACCCGAGGAATCCCTTTAGCGTCCGCGGAAAATATTTTCCGTGAAATACCTTAAGCCTATTGCGAAACGTTTCAGTTTGTGGGCCGACGATGCGTCAAAACTTGATTCATTCTAAGCGGCGAAATGTAATTAAATGGCAGGAATTTTCGTTTGATATTTCGGTTGTATCTTTTAGGATTTTTGCATGTTTATAATACTCAAAGCTCATGTTATTAATACTGGTAGCTTATCAGATACCACAAAATGAGAACCATATCACTTCGAAAGGATTAATTTGGTTTGCTTACAAGTAGGCTATGTGGTATACATTTTAACCGATAATAACCTATTGGTGTTGTGAATTTTAACGTAGGCAAAAAAGTCTCAAATTTCCATCCATCCATCCATTTCAATGTAGTCGAGAGATATAAGGAACGTCCTGAAATGGCACCTAGTTCCCATGTGGTGTGTTAGGCTAATGTCTGACGGTCAGTTCGGTATAAGCCATCCATATCCAGTCACTTAAAAAAAAATTCATTTAGCTCAGGAAAAGAAAGTGGTGCACGACCGGGCGAGGATTTGAACCCATAGCCTCTTGCATGAAAAGGAAGTCATCTAGCCCCTGCACCACGAGCTATACACGTTTATTATTATTATTATTTGGTTTATAATACTAGCTGCTGTATGTTGATACGTGTATATCGGGTCTTAGAATGAGTGAGTGAACTTGTTTATTTCGTGTCTTTTTGATTATTTCTATATTTACCCATTATCTGTTTTTACACTTACGACTTATACGATCTTATAGGATTCGATTAGGTCTTCACACTGCCTTGGCTCATTAAGCGTTCGTAGCACTATTAGTTATTCTGTGGTTGTGATGTTTAGTGCCTTTAGCCGTTGCTCATATATGATGCTTTAGGTGCACAATCATTTGTGTAGCTCTTCTCTGGACGTGTTCTAAAATGTCAATCTATTTTCGTGTGTACGGGCTCCAAAAATGAAAGACGTATAAAATAGGGCGGACATATATTGTGTAAAGTTTTAAAAATAGTTCAGCGGGTTATGTATGAAAATGTTTTCTTCATAGAGCAATTAGATATTCCTGAAGAATGTATTTCAAATTGTTTTGAAAACAGATTCGAATTAGTTTTAATTAAAGTGGTTAAAATACAACGAACACAAATGCCAAGTGATTATTTTTTAAAGTGACCACAGCTTTATATTTCGAATGAAGGCACTGAATAACGTGCAGCAAGGAAAATAATTTTCACTTCGTAGGAGAGCCTCATCGGTTCCCGCGGTCACGCGTCCGAACTTCGGGCATTACCGACTTTAAATCCACATGAAATCTTTCGAAGCTCGTTTGTTCTTCAGTGGGCGGCGCTACTCCGTTGTGCTTTTATTGTGTTAGTTTTGGGCGGGCGGGGGGGTAGGTGGAGGGGTGGAGGGCAGGCGGGCGGGGGCGAGGGGGGGGACGTTGCGGCGCCTTAACGAGCTCACGGCCCCTGGCCTTGAGTGGAAGCTCTTTATCTTGATATGATTTGGTGGATTTTTTTTGTGTCTTAACAATGCTTCTTGCTTGCGATACCTTTGTAGCCAGAGTACATAATGGTCATAGTTAGTTGGGCGGTTGTTGTCCGCACTGAACCTACTGCTACAGAGAGGTCATTTTGCGTAACATGTGAGCCATCCCAGCTGTTCATATAGCGGAGATGATCTGATGCTGAATTCGTTAAAAAAAATTGAATACCATAAGTACATACAATCCATAATCTGTACTAATATTATAAATGCGAACGTAACTCTGTCGGTCTGTTACGTTTTACGCCTAAACCGCTGAAGAAATTTTGATGAAATTCGGTATAGAAGCAGTCCGAATTTCGGGAATGGACATAGACATTGCGAAAATTAAACATAAAGGCGGTGAAAAGGGGATGAAAATTTGTACTAGGAACACATATAATTTTATTTCTTTTTTTTCTTTGAAGAAAAAACATACACGATACATACAATCGTATTTTTTCGAGCAATAATGGCTAAGTCAATATTAAAAACAAACACGAACTATATGAGCCAATTATTCTATATAGTAATGATTGAAGCGACGTCTTAAAATTACAAAAAAAATGATTGAGTAAGGATAAAATGATGTATTTAAAATCAAATAGTTTTTTTGTTGATTATTTTTTATCAGTGCCACAATAAAATATTCCGCCATCACAAATGAATGCGCAAATAGAAAAGTAACATTATTTAAACGCTATGAATGGCTCCGTCCCTCCAAACAAAATAATCATGAGCCGCATTCACCGCGAGCCAATTGAATTTGCTGACGAAAATTTAACAGCGGCCCAAGAATGACAACAAAGCGGAGCGAGAGGAAACCCAAAATACATTCTCATTCATTACCCGCGAGCGTGCCGCGAGATTCACTCACAAAACTGTGGATTCCCGACCATAAAGGTAATAGCGTAAAAGTAATGCGCGCCGTTCAATTTGGGAGCGCCGCTATTTGTATAGGTGAGCGCGGCGCCGCGGCCGCCTCCGACGGCGTCGAACCGCCATCAATAAGGCGCGTAAGACCCGCGACCATATCGGAAGCGTATGCGTTTAATGTGTACTCTTTTATTCGGAGCGGTTTTTTGCGCCTCCCCTGCAGAGGCGCGCGCATCGGGCGCGCGCGGGGGAGGCTGCGCGCGCCGACGCCGCCGTCGCGCCGCTCAGTAGGACCGCGGACGCCGACGCGTCCCCGCCGTGCGTCGCCCGCCCCGGCCCTTCGCGCCCTCGAGAGTGCGCGCCCTCGAGTGTGTGCGCCCCCGCGACAGGGCGGCAGTGACAGTGCGTGTATGTGCGCGGGTGCGGATGTGAAGTGATGTGATCGAGGATTGAGTGGCCTGCCGGGACAGATAACCCGGGAGCATCGCTGATGTCACTTTAGCTGGCTGGAGCTGACGGTAAAATATAATGATGACATGACTTCTGTAATCGTAGTGTACTGACACATTCGGAAGATGTTTTATTTAATGTTTTAGAATCTAAGATCGGATAAACCTTTCGAAAGTGTGGATTCTTCCATATTTATTACGCATGTTGGAATAAACACGTTTATCGATGTAACCATGTTTCTAAATCTTATAACGTTGTTACCAATTTGACTGAAAGAAAATTTTAATTTGCTTAATAATTCAGTAGTACACATCTTCGTTCATTGCAGAGGTAAATGTACGAAGCTTGACTATTTATTATTTTAAAAGAATGCAGATTTCATGGTAACGACGAGATGGTACTACGTGATTATAGATTAGAGGGTCAAATTACGTCTTTCACTATCAATGTTTAGGGTTCCGTACCCAAAGGGTGAAAACGGAACCCTATTATTAAGCCTCAGCTGTCCGTCCGTCCGTCCGTCACAAGGCTGTATCTCATGAACCGTTATAATCAGGCAGCTGAAATTTTCACAAAGTGTGTATTAATTTTGCCGCTATTACAAGGGGGTTAATTTAAGGGGGCTAATTTAAGGGGGCTCCCATAAAAAAAACCTAATTGTTTTGTCTTTTACGACGGTACGCAACCCTTCGTGTGCGCGTCCTACTCACACTTGGCCGGTTTTTTTAAGTGACATACTATTATACTATACTAGAATCGATTTATGTTTTGTTTTAATACACAAAATTAATTTTCTTAGTTACGATACTGTAAAAGGGTATCTACCATTTCTACTTTTAAATAGGGGTACCTAAAGGGTATTTATTTGTGCCTATTTTATTGTTTATTTATTACATTATGTGCGTAAATCCATCCAGTTCAATGAAGCCATCCTGATAAAAGGTAAGGTCCTGGCATGGCACCTAATTCCTTCGGGAATGTATTGGGCTAATATCATTATGGTAGTTGTGTGGTATTAGCCATCCATGTCAGGTTTTTTTTGCATGTTACTGGACATAGATAGCTAATACCAAACTGACCGTCAGATATTAACCTAACACACCACATGGGAATTAGGTGCCATGCCAGTATCTTCTTTATATTGCTCGGCTGCATTGAACTGGATGGAAAACAGGGACAATTTTCATTGCCGCTTCGTTAATTCAATGCGATGGTTCCAACCATGGCGGGATAAACCCTACCAACTAGTAAGTAAGGAAGGGCACCTACAGTTTTACGTGGAAACCGAACCACGGCCAGCCTCAACGGATCAAAATGTTCACCCTTCCAGAATCTAACCGCGCTCAGAGGTGCTTCACCAATCTTATCAATTGACCGAGGTTCCATACACAATATAAGAGCTACACGCCCTTAAAAATTAAATCTACAAAACAATTTTGTTGAAAAAAATATGGCCAAAATTTTAAGGATACCATATATGGTCAAAACATTTGGATCGTATTCAAGGACCGTTTTTAAGAATGATACCCGCGAACGGTCTGTTTTGCCGGTTCGGGATTGGCAAAAAAGTCAACTTCTCGTTCATGTTAAAGCTGGTTTGAAACGTTTTATCACATCAAAAGCTTTAGAGAATAAAAATCAATCAAATATCAGCAGCATACTATACTTTGATTATACTGAAGACTTCGGCACAGTTCTCATCGACCAATAAAAAGCAGATTGACTTTTTAGAACATTATCATGTTCGAGTACGGAAAAATATAGCGGTAAACGAGTTTGTGGTTATTTAAAAATTCATTGACTCCCTAACTATGGTGTTTAGCTCAAGTTTAAGCTGTGGGGCGCAGCTTAGAGGACTAGACCTGGAATATGATTGACCTAGTGGAAGGGGTAAGGGCGCTATATATAAAATAAACACATCAAATATATCCTCGCAATAATATCGACTACATTGCCTCAATATCTAAAGTTAACAGTGTTAAATTAAATAAATTTCATCAAGAATGGTCCAGAAAGGCGACGGCGAGGACATTTATATAATTTAATTTCAATGGTTCTGTAAAAGTCGGTAGATGAGAAAATTATATTTTCGAACGTCTGTATTTCAAATGATTAACATGTCACCAGTTTTATGTTGCAAGCAGTATTGAGAGTTCGTGCATGGAAAATTTAAGTTAAGGTGGCCCATCCCGCTCAACTTACCATTTAAACGGGGAAAGATGATCACGCCCATATTTCTTGGCATAGATCCAAAATTTTGGTCAAAATGGTTTTATTTGATCGAACTAGATGTCTGATGACGGTTGGAATTGTATAATTGTGTTTAATTTCTAAGTTATAAGGTCTGAAAGTTCGAATTTTTCGCGTGTTTTATACAATACTTAGGAGGTGGATTAATCAACGATAAAATCTATACATCTTAAAAAGATGAGTCATCAGACATGAAAATTGATAATCAATTTAGTTTTTGTTATATTTTTTACTACAGCGGTCGTGGTTTACCTTTAGGCTATAAGACGTTTTGTAATTAAAATTTTCGTAAATCTTACCAAATCAAATACTATGCGCATTGTCTGCTTTGTGGACATGTTGCATCCTCCTCATCACGGAGACTGTCTTTTTATTTAAAACATAGAATTTCCCAGAGCGTAATAGCACGGTTTTGTTCCGTGCCCGCGAATGAGTTAGTCCCGCCGGGAATGCAATGCATTTCTTGCCGTGCATTTCGCAAGAGGTGATTAAGGGGTGTATCGTTCCTGTTTTGTACTCAACGTAAAACTGTAGGGGGTTTTAATAGTGGGTAGAATTTATCCCGCTTGTCCATGTCCAATTACGTTAAAACACGCCCACATATATTCAATTTAAAAGTGAAGATTTTTACACACGTCAAAAATGTTTCACTCGCTTTGAATAAAGACATTTATTTCGCGGTGATTGCAATGTGCAAATTCGACTCGGCGTCCTCGGAAAAAGCTCCGTTGAAAGCTGCTAAGTAAACACTCCGAGAGCGGAGTGGGAGAAACGGCGCTTTTGTATTTAACCTGAATTTTCACGGCAGCGAAAGCGCTCTTAATAAAGACTGAAAAATATAATTATGCTGCGTCGTTATTCTTCCGGTATTGTTAGAACGAACCAACTCTTGTGACCACTTTTAAAATTCTTATTTGCTGCATCTCTTCAGCAAATAAGACTTTAATCATGGTAGAAACCATAGATTAAATAGGAAACTTCATACCACGTACAAAACTCGCCGTAGACTGCTTATTTTCGCTGTTACTATGACATTTCTGACCAGCCCTATCTCCCGTCACTGCCAGAAATAGTTAGACCGTCGGGGCCTTTTTCACCTACTGCTGATTAGTTTAATCGCCACACATAAAGGGCCTTAGCAGCTTGCAATCAATACCAGTATAAGATAATCAGGACTAATAAAGGCCCTTTAAGTGTCGATTAAAATGAATCAGCACTTGGTAAAAACCAGGCTAAGTTTGATTCGAAATGTTGCCTAGGCGTGATGAAAATGTAACTATACATTGAGTAATGTCACTGTTAAAAAGTAAGAAATAGTGATATTTTCTGTGGATTTCTGCTTTGATTTAATTTTTTAGTACTGGAACATCAATGCACGTGCGTTTATTTCTGTGGTTTTCAAAGAGTGTTCATAGAAAGTTCATTCCGCAATCGACAATCATGACTTTTACAATTATAAATGTTTGATAAATTGTGATAATGTTACGTTAATAAACGTTTTTAAATAGTAAACAACTATTTTATGATCGAGTTATCAAACCAAAACACAGTGAACAAGTATATCTAACCTTGTAATTCAGAAAAAAGAGCCATTTTATGGCTCTTTATTCTGTTTTCCAAGAAGCTTTAATTTAATACACAGATTGAGACCGTATATTACATTTTATACGGTAGATACAATATTTTCACCAGAGTGAGCACATATGATATATTGTCTCCCAGTTTTTTCCCAGTATCTCTCTGCCGGTGTAATTTAGCCAGAATCCTCATCTATTTTTGGAAATTTAATTATTGCTTTATTTTGCTTGCACAAGATTAGAATCTGAAATTATTAAGGGCTATAATTCGGATATAATTCGTAAGACACTTAGGACCTCTTCCACCAAGTACTGATTTGCTTAATCCTCACATTAAGGTGGCCCAACCCGGCGGGCCTAACTCATTCGCGGGCGCGGTACAAAACCGTGCTGTTGCGCTCTGGGACCTTCTCTGTTTCAAAGAATAAGACAGGCTCCGTGATGAGGAGGATGCAACATTTCCACAAAAAAGACAATGTGCATAGTGTATGATTTGGTAAGATTTACGAAAATTTTAATTTCAAAACGACTTATAGCTAAAAGTAAACCACGACCGCTGTAGTCAAAAATCTAACAAAAACCAAATAGATCATAAATATTGATTAAATAAGCCATGTCTGATGACTAATCTTTTTACGATGTTCTAACTTTTTCATTGCGTAATCCACCTCCAAAGTTATTGTATAAAACGCGCGAAAAATTCGAACTTTCGGACCTTATAACTTGGAAAGCAAACACAATTTTACAATGCCAATGGTCATCAGACATCTAGTTCGATCGAATAAAGCTATTTTGAGCAAAATTTTGGATCTCTGACAAGAAATATGGGCGTGATCTTCTTTCCCCTTTTGTATGGGGAGATGAGCGGGTTGGGCCACCTTAAAGGGCCTTTCTTACCATCTCGTAATCGATACCAGTATAAGTTTATAAGCACTTTAATTATAAAGGCCCTTTAAGTGTCGATTAAAACAAATCAGCACTTGGTGAAAACCAGGCTTTGCCATCTTAAAAAACTTGAACGTAATCAAAACTGAATCCTTTCATAATGTTATTGTTCAAATAGAAGTATGATTTTACACAAGATAATAGCATGTTTGAACTTGCGAAACCACGCTCAGCTAGGCACTATTCCCTCCAATTTATGATCAATCAAGCTTGGTTGAACTACGTTTGGGAACTAATCTTAATACAGTGTGGCAAAGAAACTCATCTGAGAAACGAAAGGTTCTTAAAAGCCTAAATGTCACAGGAACAAAAAATACTGAAACTTAATATTGACACTAGCCACATCTGACATTTCATTAAATAACGTAATAATAGAAGCATGATTTTCAAGCTAGAAAAATTTGAAGATAGGCAGGTCACAGGTCACGCCGTAACCTGCTTCTAAAATATTTTTTCACAGAACAACAATCTAGGCTTAACAAGAAAGGTCTTTTGCTGACTAAGCCTGGTTTTCATCAAGTGCTGATCAATTTTGATTGACACTTAAAGGGCATCGATTGCGAGATGTTAAGAAAGGCCCTTAATATGTAGCGATTGAGCTAACCCGCAGTAGGTGAAAAAGGCCCTGAATGTTATTAACAGTTTTGTAAATCTTGATAAGCGAAAAATACGAATTCTTTAATTTCAGCTTTTCATTGTCGCTTCGAAGATCGTTCATTCAATGAGATTGTACCAACCCGGGCGAAATTAACCCTACCTAGTAAGAAAGGAATTCGTCGTGCATAGTTCGGCTTCCACATAAGTCCCCTTTTACGTGGACTCCGACGAATTCCTTAGTCGGTTCTTACGACACGCACGGGAAGCAATCCAGTGGGCCCAATTGTATTCTGTTTACGTGCCGGAATCCACACAGCAGGTCTATTTCTGGCATTCAGTAATCAGGAATCCTGAGTCTAGAAAACCGCTTGTAAAGCGATTTTCAAAGCGAGTTTTTCTACGGAAAACCTTGATTGCTTAAAAAAAATGTGCATAGGGTTTAAAGGAATGTGATATGTATATATGTTTAATCGACCGTGAAGCAAGGAAACAATAATTAAAGACAGATCTCTGTATACAGAAATACAATACGAATATACTGCAAGGACGGACCCGAACCAGCAAAACATACCATTCGCTGTTATTGCGTCTAACCAATCTCGTCACCTGCTATTTGAATGTTCAATCTTTACAGTCATACATGTCCGGAACTCAGGTATGGCGTTAAATCAATGTACGTAGGTATAATCTTAAGCACTAAGTTATTAAGAGGCATTGATTACGGGAAGAGGGGCTGTAGGAGAATTTAAAATTATCGGTATACAGCAGATAGCGAACTTGGTTTGTCGCAACACCCGCGAATATTCGTAAAGTAGTTCTTTTTACTGGGCTCTTTCTTAAATTAATATATCCTTGCTTCACCGTCGATTATATATAGATATATATCACATTCCATGGAATAAGCGAAGTACTTTCTTAGTACGACGTACTTGCTTAGTGCAAAAGTATATTTGCGTAGGGTTTTTTTCAATACCAACAGAATTACCCCCTCAAGTGGTGCCGGTATTATAAATGACGAACTGTCCATGTCATGAATGTAGGCACTCGTTAATTTATTCATTCGCGCACGTTCTCTCTGCCTCTCCTCGTCTTAACTTGCTTCATGATAATATTTGTAATTTCATAATCATTACGACAGCATTATTAAAGGTCATATACCGAGATGTTTGGTTTGCATAATAATTCACTATTAAGACAATTCTCGGCATCTGGTTTAATTTAGGCATGTTAGTTTTGTGTTGTAAATACCTTGTTATGAAATGGAAAACCGTGGAAATATCAAAAATTTCACCAACGCATAACGATTAATTGTTAGATATATTTTTGTCAAAATTACTGACGAACTGACGAAAAGACGAAGTAGCATATTAGTATAGTAGTATTCAATGTGTATTGTGTGGGTTTGGATACATAAAATGAATGAAGTGGGTCAGTAATAGGAGACTAATTCGTCTTTCTTGGTTCGGATTTCACATTTCCATGTAAGTCCCCATTCTTACTACTAGGTGGTAGGGTAAATCCCGTCCGAGTTGGTACCATCGCATTGAATAAACCATGGTAAATAAAAACACAAAAATGAAAAATTTCCGTGTTTTCTGTCCAATTAAATTTAGCCGTGCAATATATGTAAGTAAGGGCCTTAAGATATGTTGGGCTAGTGCCATGACAGTAGGTGAGGCCAGTTATGAATGACCAGTTATGCAAATACAATATTGCCAGAAATACTTTCAATACCCATTATGGATTGTATTGTTACAGGCTGTGGCAATAATATATTTTGTAATGAGCATTTAAAGAAGCGGTTTGAATCAATACATATTTACCATTACATTATTATTTAAGAATACATATGTCGTGCCTTCTAGAATGAATTTGAAAGTGTATTATCGCTCTCAGTTTAGTCGCATCCCCTCAAAAAGTCAGTCTCCAAGCTTCATTGTTCCCCATGAATCGCTTCAAGTTTATGGGAACAATGAACAAACTGCATTCAATGTGTGTGGTGCGACTTTAGCTAACTCCATATATGGAACTGAAACCTAGATCCAGGTTCTTTGCACTGCTAAAACTCATTGAAATCCTACTTTTAAATAGTCGTATTTGGCTCCGAAATTCACCGAATTCATTTCATTTAATTTGTATACATTACTTAAAAGAATACATTATTTATAAGATTGTACAATAGAAAAAATCAACTCATTTATAGACTCACATTCTAACACCATCACCTGTAATATGCAAGGAAACAATAGCGGCAACTGTAAAATACCGTTAATTCTGAATCGACTACGGCTTTTGACAGGAAAATGTTTGATCATCGTGAAAATTTTAAATCGTTTATCAGCCAGCATACGACATTGCAACACGAAGATAATCCCATTAAAATTCAACTACATATCCTTTCATTAAAATTGGTTGATGGACTATTATACATTCAATTATTAATTATTTTCAATCTTTAAATTTCAATTATTAAAGAATTCTACTTTCACAAAGCGTACTATTACAGTTTAATGGAAAAACGTGGAAAAATATGGTTACACAGTTATTGAGATCGAGGTGAAAATACTATTTTGAACTAATTTGAATAAATTCTTACAGTTCTGAAAATGGTGGAAATGTGCCCATAATAATAGCAGCATTTTCGCGGTCTACAGCCAAACTCAGCCTATGTAAGAGAAACTCTGCTTTGCTTTCTCCAGCCGATTCTCCTACTGGAGTCAATAGTTTTACAGATGTAAAGATCAAAATCATTATTGCTATTGTACTACCATGTCGTGTGTATGATTAGATCTTGCGTTTTTTGCAAACATGTGGTTTTTTTAAAGTTACATGAGCTACCGACATATCGTCGGTGTATGGTCGACCGCCGCAAATGGGTTGCTACACAAAAAACCTACTTCCAGTAGTGGACTGTATAGACTAATTATTTGACCAATTTCACCCTGACATGAACGGACTACAGGCAGGATAGGAGAAGACTCACCAGTGGCGTAGTGTGGTCTGCAGCCCTCCTGACTCCTCGGGTTCCGTCTCTGCCAGGGTTCCGTGCACGGCACTTAAGGTGGCCCATCCCGCTCATCTCCCCATACAAAAGGGGAAAGAAGATCACGCCCATATTTCTTGTCAGAGATCTAAAATATTGCTCAAAATAGCTTTATTTGATCGAACTAGATGTCTGATGACCATTGGCATTGTAAAATTGTGTTTGGTTTCTAAGTTAATAGGGTCCGAAAGTTCGGATTTTTCGCGCGTTTTATAGAATAACTTTGGAGGTGGATTACGCAATGATAAAGTAAGAACATCGTAAAAAGATTAGTCATCAGACATAACTTATTTAATCAAGATTTATGATCTATTTGGTTTTTGTTAGATTTTTGACTACAGCGGTCGTGGTTTACTTTTAGCTATCACTATGCACATTGTCTTTTTTGTGGACATGTTGCATCTTCCTCATCACGGAGCCTGTCTTATTCTTTGAAACAGAGAAGGTCCAAGAGCGCAACAGCACGGTTTTGTACCGTGCCCGCGAATGATTTAGGCCCGCCGGGTTGGGCCACCTTAAGGTCTTTCACTTTTTGTGGTGCGTAGACGCTACGCGCGTTGGATCCACAGCAGGATACGATCGTTGCCGTGGATCGTGGAGCTGTTGAGGATGTGCGAAGCCAGCAGAACGTCCGCCGGCATCGACATTTGCCACGAGTCTCTGGCGACCCACAGTTTTTCATTCGCTCGGCGCGAATGAAGGTAGTTCGGTAAAAAAGGCTTGCCCTCGGGAAATTAGTTCCACAAGGGAGTAACAGTTAAGTGGTTGGAAGAAAGGATGGGACATTGTTCAAGTCAATACAGTCGGTATACTGGTAAAACCAGCGAATTGATATTTTTTAGTAAAATTAATTAATAATGCAGTTCTACTTAATTTTCCAAGCTCTTTCTTACGGTAAAACCCATACATTGCTATGGCGTTTAGTCTTAAAGTTATATTGTGCAAACACATTGGCAATTCGTCAGTATACTGACGATATGCAAGTAAGGTTACATAAACATTACCATATAAATCATGTAAATTCCTATTTAGATATTCTTAAAATCTCTTCAGTTTCCAATAGTTATCAGGAAAACAGTTTTGGAAATGCTTCCATCCATTTAAAGCCTAGATATGGAATGTATAATTAATTTTATGATTTATCTCTTTCCCGTTAAATATTCTTAATTTCCAAAGGGAGAAAGTACCCTGCAAAGTGTCAACTCTGCTTTGCAAATCGTAGAATCAGGAAATGTAACATGCAAAATTGTATTGTAATTATAAATTATGTATGTAATCCTTAATCGAGGAACTGGTTTATTTCACTACATATTGCAAAAGCGCACTTTAGTTATGGAAATCGTTCTTCTACGTACCTAAGAAATTATTTTAGTTCAAATAGGATTGAATTTCGGCAGACGGCAGGGAAGGTCCTAGCATGGCACCAAATTCCTTCGGGAATGTGGTGTATTGGGCTAATATCTAACGGTAGTTGTGTGGTATTAGCCATCCACGTCAGGTCGCATAAAAAAAGACTGTACTCAAATGACTAAACTGGGTGTCTAGCGTCAACCCCGTTGGGTCACAGGTGAAGTGCAGACGAGCGGGGGTTGGACGGATCGCATCCGGATTGCGGGCTGGGCAGGAAGTGAACTTCCTATACGCCAGGAATTATTATATATTCTATGGCTTAGTACACCACACGCGAAATATTCCAATGTCCGAGCGACTATGAAAATTTTGATAGTTTTAGTTCTCAATAATAAATCTAGGACTGAAAAAAGTACTCAAATGTGATTTCGAAGAAGTCCCAGAAATAATAGGTTAGAGCCATATTTTTTGTTTCGATTTTTATGGTTGCCCGGAAACGAAATCAGTTTAAAATTTTTTAGGAGTAAAAAAATTTTAATAGGCTTATTTCAGTTTTGAAACCCAATGATAGATTGTTCGGTTACTTTATTTTTTAATAAGCTTTTTCGAACATGTTTCAGTTTACGCTTCTAAGCGCCCTTTTTATCATCATTTCAGACACACTTACTTAGTGAAGTCTGCAATAAGACATTAGCGATTAGAGATCTTTTATTTCTATTTAAATTTAAACATTCCCATGCAGACTCACCCCGCCTTTTGGAACAAATTAACTATGGATGTCCATCTACATCTACCCGTTCACATGAAACTTTCTATGTAAAGAGACTTAATACAAATTATTAAAAAATATTCATACGAACGCAAACGTGCAACTTTTCATAATAAGTTATCCTTGATATTTTTTATTTAACAATCGATACATTTTGACTTATTTCTGTGTAGCAAGAAGTATGCGTGTTCTTTAGTTCTGGTTTTAATTTGGTAATTGAATCTTATTGTGTTTATTTTTTCTATTATTTTGTGTACTTTTCCTGAAACTTGTTATTCATACTATGTAAACATTTCTATACGTGGAAACTTTTCTGGCTTGTATGTATTTTTCTGAAAGTTATAATTTTTTTTGTTTTGTAACTGTCTGTTTCCCAAAAAAACATCTTTTCATCCAATTCGATGGTACCAACCCGGGCGGGCTTAAACCCTACCACCTAGTAGGGGAAGGGGACCTACAGTTTTACATGGATTCCGAACCATGAAGCGGCTCGCATTCGTGACTAAATGCACTTATCAAACTCGGAAAGAGAAAGACAGTGGTGCATGTCGGAATAGAACCCAGGCCTCTGGTACGCTAGGCCAGTCCTCACGCTACTAGGCTACGAGCCGCTCAAAGTACCAGCCGTTTCGCTGGTTCTATGACATTTCTACCCAGTGCCATCTCCCATCTCTGCCAGAGCTAGTGACACCGTCATTAAATTAAGGCGTGATAAAAATGTTACATTTCAACTATAAATTAAGGAATATTTATTGTAAATTAATATTATCAATGATTTTTATTGGTTTCTATTTAACGTATTCTGAAAAATCCTTCGGACTTTAAATACCCTTTTTTAGGGTTCCGTACCCAAAGGGTGAAAACGGAACCCTATTACTAAGCCTCCGCTGTCCGTCCGTCCGTCCGTCCGTCCGTCCGTCCGTCCGTCCGTCCGTCCGTCCGTCTGTCCGTCTCATGAACCGTAATAGGTAGGCAGCTGAAATTTTCCCAGAGTGTGTATTAATTTTGCCGCTATAACAACAAATAGGTAACATTTTAAAATAATAATAATTAAAGGGGGTCCCCATACAAAAAACGTGATTTTTTTGTGTTAAATCTTGTTCGATGGTACGGAACCCTTCGTGTGCGAGCCCGACTCGCACTTAACCGGTTTTTATACACTAATATGACGTTAGAAATCTGTCCATGCTACGTAAATCTATGGCACCATTCAACAGCTCGCATTCGTGACAAAATGCACTGATCCAACTTAGAACGAGAAATAAAGTGGTGCACAAAATGGAGCGGGGATTTGAACACAGATCTCTGCCACGCAAGGCAAGCCCTGGCGCCACTGGGCCACGAGTCGCTCAACTCAGCTTTCCCGGAGGGGTAGGCAGAGATGACAGAGTGCCATACGGTACGATCACAGCACATCTCTTTCGCTTCGTCCACATACATACATATTTATTACATTAATATAACTGAATATTAATGTACAACATACAAAATCCGTAATGAATTTCAAGCACCTTAGGGGAAACAGAATAAAAAAACTTTTCAAATAATGTCTGCGCCGAATTGGAATCAGCAGCGGCGCGAACACCCTTTGAGAAAGGCCTCAGCTGAATTGGCGAATTCGAGACGGCACCGTCAGAACAGGGACAAAGACGTTTCAATCAAAATGTAATCTAATTTTACAATTTCGTCTGAAAATATTTGACATTTATTATTTCAGACTTTCGAGACAACTTTCCTCTCGGTTCAATTCTCCGGTTTGGTTGAATCTGTCTCGGATAAGTCGCTGTTTATATTTAATTCCAAAGGGAAGATTTATTCTTCATTTTCGTTTAAGAGCCGAATGAAGTGATGAGATGGAATTATCCATTTCTACATTTAGATTTAATAATAGCTGAATAAAAAATAGTTTTATAAACATGAAAATAGTTTTTACCAGAATTTTACAAAGTCTTATTTTATTTATGGTCGATATCTTTTTAGAATTAAATACTCTATTTTATATAGGATTGAGAGCTGCCATCCTGTTTCGATTACGGCCCGCCATGCAGACGTTTCTAACAGTAGAAGAAATAGACGTACTTTTGGAAACGATAAGCGGTAAGGCATAGCTTTGTCGCCATAGCATAGCATAGTAAATAGACGTAGTTTTTGAAACTATAAGCGGTATGGCATAGCATATGTCGCCATAGCATAGCATAGAAAATAGACCTACTTTTGGAAACGATAAGCGGTAAGGCATAGCATATGTCGCCATAGCATAGCATAGCATAGTACCCTTAAATTTCCGCTAAAGTCCAATGCATTGATACACGTAGGTATACAAGAAGTTTACTAATTATAAAAAAATGGGTAATGTCGTAACCATTGAAACATACAAAATATTAAGACTAATAAGTTGTTTCACGACGACAAAAGTCAAAGGTAATATTTCATAATCAGAGCACGTTGTGTGCCCAATTTTCCCATTAGGGTTAAAACATTATCACTCACCCGGATCTAGCCCAAACCGTGGGTATTGTATAGTTTTAAGCGAATACTTGCGTGTAGTCTACGTAAATCAAGAAACACGCTTACTAGTGATTTATAAAACGATCGAAATCCTTGGATGTAATAATTTTGGATAACATCTCACGCCATTAATTCACTACGAATCCGAATTGAAACACGTAAAAAAGGGTGTTCAAAGTAAAACAAGGGAACATTGAGAAGATAATAATTCACAATACTAGAAAATTCTTCGGACATTTAACTTGCAATGTGACAAATATAGTATACCATCGTTGATACGCGTTTATAATAAACAATTGTGGATACCCCCCAGACGCCATTGCAATATATGTATATTGTTGTATGGCTAGAAAAAATGTTTCCTGTTGATACATTTTTGTGTTTAGGTAATAACAAAAATGTATGGAAATAGCCGTAAAAAAACTTCTACACGTTTTAATAAAAAAATCCCCCATGAAGATGTATTTAATTATGTTTTTTTTTTATGTGACTGGACATGGATGGCTAATACCACAAGTTCTGTCATGGTATTAGCCCAACACACCACATGGGAACTAGGTGCCATGCCAGGACCTTCCTTATATTGCACGGCTACATTGAACTGGATGGAAAACACGGACAATTTTCATTGCCGCTTCGACCATCGTTCATCCAATGCGATGGTACCAACCCGGGCGGGATAAACCCTACCACTTAGTAAGTAAGGAAGGGGACCTACAGCTTAACGTGGAATCCGAACCACGGCCAGCCTCTCTCAACGGTCGAATGGTTACCCATCCAAGACCAGACCAGACCCAGCGTTGCTTAACTTCGGAGAGCGATCGCCGAAGTGTCGCGCCACTGGGTATGTACATTTTACCCGTAGCATATTGGCGAAGCCTTTGACGCTTTTGGTCTCTCTTGTTGGATCTCATCCCTTTCTATTGGGCTGAACCGGCATAAGATGTAAGAAAATAAGTGAGGCGATTCGATCAATTCTGCACCAGTCAGAAGTGAATGTTAAATATTCTACCCAATAAAAGCGCCAAAGGTATAACATAAACGGATTTGATTCATATTTTCTCGCATTTTACGAGGGTTACTCCCCAGGTGGGTGATCAGTTTAAATGTATGCAATAAATAATCGGGCAAGTGAGTCACTGCTCACTCTGCCTGAGTCGCGTTTAAAGCAGGAGCAGGTCAGTCAGTCAGCGTGTTTGCGTACACTGCAGAGATGCCATCTTGTAGGAACAAAGTTATTTTTGTTATAAATTATGTACTGGCGACCTGCCCCAGATTTCCACAAATTTTTCATGCAATTTTATAGCAGTACACGAAGCGAAATGCCGAAATATGGGATGACAGTACAGATTGAGTATTCTTTAACGAACCTCAAGAGAAATTCGTTCCTTGCTCGCCCTGCGATTTGAATGTTATTTGCTCGCGAATAACAAAAAAAACAGAAATATTCAAATATCTTCTAAACTTCCAAACTGCACAGGATCACCCACGGGGCTACTTTAAAGATTGCTTGAACATTGCATCAAAATCGGTCATGACCCCGTTATTCCATTTTAGACATTCACCCGAGCGGAGCTTCTAAACTTCTAAGCTGCACAGGATCATCCAACGGGCTCATCTGATGTTTGTCTAAAAACATTTACAAAATCGGTCATGACTCCGTAATTTAATATTGGACGTTCACCCCAGCGGAGCTTCTAAGCTTCTAAACTGCACAGGATTATTCGCGGGGCTAATCTGAAGTTTGTCTAATCATTTATTAAAAATCGGCCACAACTCCTTTATTTTGTTTTTGGACATTCACCCGAGCGGAGCTTCTAAACTTCCAAACTGCATAGGATCACCTCAAAGTTGCCTAAAATTTTGCAAGAGATTGACGGGAGGACTGAAGCTCTGTCTCTTTGACAGAAAAAGTGTCCGCGTCGCAGGAAAAGTTACGGACACATTTTTCCATCTAGCTCCTCATACGCCAAATGCGCAATAAGGTTCCTTTTTCATCTAAGCAATAAGGAACATACTTTCAAAACTTTTTTTATTTATAAGAAGTGTATTTTATGGAAAAGCAGGCAATAAGTATTCCAATAAGATTTGTGGGACCACAATTGTAATAATATATGCATAAATATTCTTCAATGCTAACTTAATTGTTCTAAGAAAATCAAAATACGTTTAAATAGGAACAGTAAATTAAATTATTTTCATACAGTAAACACAAAATGATCCATCCATTAGAATCACGTACATTTTAAACTATCTTATCCAAGAGAAATACCTCCATAAATCGTACGCCTTCAAGCGTTATTGCATTTCATACATAAACTATTGGCATTTACGAAAACTAAACAATATAATAGTTAGATGTATGCTGTCGCGACATTTTTACTCTATAAAATTGTAGTACATCATTTTGTTCTATTGTGAATAGTTTTCGAAGCGCACGCGATGTAAGGAACATTCTTCGTAATTTTTTTGCACCTTGGGTTACGTGATCGGAGTTTCGGTAAGGATCCCTAATTTGTTTAAGATAAAACATAGCCTATGTCAGTCAGATCGACTGTAGCTTTCCAACGGTGAAATAATTTTTCAAATCCGTTCAGTAGTTTCGGAGCCTATTCAGTTCAAATACACAAACAATCAAACCTTTCCTCTTTATATAATTGTATAGATAGTAATTAACACATCCCAAAGGTTAAAAATACACCCGTAACAGGTGAACAGTTCACCTATCGTGCGCCACATTCCTCAGCGTGTGCCTTCATTAGAATGGTAATGAGACGCGTCGAACAAATGGCGCCGGTCCGGGGAAATTATTTGTTTTCCAAGTTGAAATGTTTCTGCCCTTGGCAGGTCGGCCTAGGACTTACGGTTCAGTAAAACTGAAAAGGGAAGGCTGTTCGCTTGTGTTGAGACCGATTTACTTGGTCCGTACGCCACACGAATGGCGAGTTGGTTTGAGACAACTATATCTGTGTGATAGTGGTAGATAGTGTTTCGCATAGTCGACCTCCGTGTGGTTCGCCTAGCAATTTATAATTGAACTAGAGACCTGCCCTGACTTTATTCGGGTGGAATCAATATTTATCTTAAGTAATGTTTTTTTATGCTTCATGGTATACCCTACTTTCATCGTGTCATCTGTTGTCTGTCCTTGTAACGACGTCTGCGCTATACGTGTCTGCCCAGCGAGCATGGAAGGGCAGGAGTAGAAACCTAAACTCGTTTGTATCGCCACTTTTACATACAATGACGGCTGATCGCTTACCAATTTTCTTACTACTTATTTTCTCGAGTTACGCCGATACCTAAGAACACGTCAGAACTTAACAGGACGCCATTTAGTGCAACGATCATTCCATTATACCAAGATAGCTGTAGTAAACTTTTTAAAGATAAAAATATACTAACCATAACATCATTATATAATATGTATACTACATTTGTGTAGTTTTGTTAAAGAGCATCCGGAATATTTTACTGCAGCTGCCAATACAAGAAAATGCAAGACCCGTCAATGTGAATCTGGCAACTTATACACAGCTCCTGTACGAACTACACTAGTATTAAAGAGCACAACACACACATCCATTACTATATTTAAGGTGAGCCATCCCGCTCAACTCCCCATATAAACGGTGAAAAAGATCACGCCCATATTTATTGTCAGATATGCTAAATTTTGCTTAAAATAGCTTTATTTGATTGAACTAGATGTCTGATGACCGTTGGCATTATAAAATTGTGTTTGCTTTCTAAGATATAAGGTCCGAAAGTTCGAATTTTTCGCGCGTTTTATACAATAATTTTGGAGGTGGATTATGCAATGATAAAGTAAGAACATCTTAAAAAGATTAGTCATCAGCCATAGCTTATTTAATCAAGATTTATAATATATTTGGTTTTTGTTATATTTTTCACTACAGCGGTCATGGTTTACTTTTAGCTATAAGTCGTTTTGTAATTAAATTTTTCGTAAATCTTACCAGATCATACACTATGCAAATTGACTTTTTTGTGGACATGTTGCATGTTCCTCATCACGGAGCCTGTCTTTTTCTTTGAAACAGAGAAGGTCCTAGAGCGCAACCGTACCCGCGAATGAGTTAGTCCCGCCGGGTTGGGCCACCTTAATAAACTTCCCCAACGTTTGAAACAGTGCAATAATGCTTCTATATAAAAAAAAAACAATTGAAGGACTGGCTTCACAGCAAAGCTTACTACAATGAAATAGAGTGTCATAATGATAACCATGGTTACAAACATATCTTGTGGTTATAACTATGTACAATGCGATTCAAATAAGACTAGGATAGGATCACCGCCATTTTGAATGTCAAACTGCTAAAACCCTCACTTCACTTCACAAACTTCAGTACTTTGCCGCGGTGTTGCCGCGTACTTTCCCTCGCGAATTCGAGTGAATTTAGTCACGAGCCCGGACCTATTCTTATTTGAATCGCGTTGCATGGTCAACATGATTTCTTTTTCAAGTTTTTATTATTAGCTTTTCTGCATAATTCTATTACATAATATAAAATGTCCACACATTTGAGTGTTAGCGAAAATGCGAAACTATTGCTACACCTATTTTAAGGTAATCAATAAACTCATACTTTTAGTACCGCTTGTTCACCATTTCGTATATACTATTGTAAGTGATTATGCAATACATTATTTTGATTTGAGTGGATGTTGCGCGTCCCGAAGTCGTGAGCGAACTAGCTGCAGTTAGACGTTGTCCACTAACTCGTGGCTAGGCTGCCGCCACACGAATGAGTATAGATCGCCACTCTCGTCCTTCTATCATCTCTCCCTCCCGCGCCAACCTGTCCGCCTCCGCACGCCTCTGCCGCCCCAGCCGCCGCCGTTCGCGGCATTTTGTCGCGCGGGAATTTTAATTTTTGCGATAAGTACTGCTCTATGATATTATAAGCTGCTGCTATGCTCATGGAGAGCAAATATATTTTTAATTAAATATGTACTTTTGATGGTAAAAATAATTTAAAAATAGTCAGAATTAGAATAACATTCTGAAAATTGGCAGAATTGGGCATCTATTTGGAATTTATCAGAGCCTCAAAGCGCCGCGGCTGCTGAGACGTTCAGAACAAGCAGTCACTCACCTTTTTATATCCGTGTATAAAATAATCATCCTGGAATCCCTAGCATACTAGAACCGCCAGGCCTGTTTCGATCAGACGGCAAAAGACCATACGGTATGACCCTGGTCCCGTGGAAAAAGGGAAAGGCATTAGTGTGGGATGCAACGTGCGCTGACACACTAGCGCCGAGCCACGTCCTTGCTTCCTCGCGCTTAGGTGAGGCTGCGGCAGCCATTGCTGCAGGTAACAAAAGAAAAAAATATGAGTCGCTATCAGACCTCTTTGAATTTTTACCTTTTGCGGTGGAAACTCTTGGTGCGTGGTCATCCGAGTCCTTAGCTTTCGCAGATGTGCTTGGAAAACTCTTAAGAGAGACCTCGGGTGGTTCACGCTCCAAAATGTTTTTTGTTCGCCGCATAAGCATTGAAATTCAAAGAGGAAATGCTATAAGTATTTTAGGGACAATGGCTGCCTCGGCAGACCTAGAGGAGATATTTTATTTATAATGCACATACTATATTCTCTATTTGTTTGAATAAATGAGTGATTTAAGGATTTAAAAAAAAAAAAAAACGCTACATATACAGGTTTATTAAATTGTTGCCTGTTCTGATTTTTTTTCATTAATCATTTTCAGATTCTTGACTGATAGGCTTTTTTTTTATTTACGTTATAGAGAGAGGCTCTAGGGTTTCTAGTTCATTCATCGAGTTTTTAAAACCCTGTGATCTATACTGTGTATAATACCTCCGGCATTACGTATTTGCTATATTACGTTTGTATCGTTATAATAATCATTTATTATGATACAAACATACCGTAGTTCTTCCACCAATGAAATCACTTCAACAATATCATCAGCATATAGATATCCAATCAGCTCCTTAATAATTTTAAAAAGCTTATCAGCATACAAAGGCATACAATAAGTAATTATTGTAAAACAATCTAAAACAAACCACTTAATAAACTTAAACCGCGTCATCGGTAAACAGAAGAGAACGAATCAGCTCCTCAATAATTTTAAACAACATCATCAGTACACAGAAGAGATCGAATCAGCTCCTTTTAACCAATTTGAACATCGTCCCCAGCATAAAAAAACATTCAATTAGTACCTAAAATAATTTAAATAGAGTCATCGGCATATAGAAAAGATCTAATCATCTCCTCGACAGCGTCATCGCGTACAAAACGCATACAACTTTATTAGTCCGTAATCGCTTATTTTCAGCTTCGTCAGATATGAACAGACATGAATAGATTGAACAGCCAAGCTGACATCACACACCCCTGTTTCAAAAATAAATACACATTTACCAATAAAAATAATAATCTAACAGGATAACTGAGCTACCAATCATAATGACTACATTGCTATGAATTGCATCAGGAACCATTAGGTGAAATCGTTAAATCAGATTCAATAAGGCTTTAGAGCCCAGGGCTGATCGAAAGGTTGGAGCTAAACAGAACAATGAAGGGGTATTGCGTGTCTCCGTACAAAATTGGACCAAAATGCCGTGATGTATATCATTATGTCATTAGAGACTTCATTGGTCACAGTATGCCATTAAAGTGACCAAGGTCACGCCTCACATGGTTAATGATTCAACGTTATTTTGTCGATGTTACTGGCGACTGAACCAAACCTTAGTACTATCGCACTATTTGATTGTACCTCTCTCTCTGACCATACATAAGAATTTGTATTATTTATTTGTATTATTAATTATTATGGTGAGACTTCGGACATATCACCATGATACCATTGAACACATAACATTTTAATATTTCATCTCTAAGCCCCGGTTGCACGAAGAGACGGCTGAGTTAATCAATGTTCAAAGACGTCACTTTTAGTGAAACGCATGGAGTTCATTCCATACTGTCCATACAAAGTGACGTGTTTAATCGTCCGTTGATGTTGATTTAGATTTTTTGTCCTTTCGAGCACTCGGCCCTAAATATAAATTTCGATGTGTTATGTATTTGTATGTTTACGTTCCCTATTTAATTTTAAATAACGTGACTTTTCAGGACCTTGTTTGAAGAAAATGTTCAAATTAGCCCAGCGGGTGACCCTGTAACATTTGGTTGTGATCGGATCAACAAAAGTTTTTTTTTCGATCAAATCACATTCAAACCGCACGGCGGACGAATTTCTCTCCTCGTCAAATAATACTCAAATCCGAACTGTCATCTCATATAGCGTGCACATTGAAACTGCGTTATTCAGTGGCGTATGTCAGTTTTAAAATTCATCAATTGAGCGTCGTAGAATATTCCTATAAACATTTTGTAATATATTTGTAAATGTACAAAAATATTAACCTGAATAAATGGAAAGTATCCATTATAAACAAAAGTGAATTCATTGCGATTTTATACAAATAAACAGAAATAATCAAATACAGGCTGCATAGAAAAATATAGCTACGTATACCTAGATAGCTTTGATATAGATATGATAGAGGCCTGTGAATGACTATTTTGTACTGAACTCTCCATTATGTAACTAATATGTAGTAGGGTTAAGCCTGTCCGGGTTAGTACAATCATATTGGATAAAAAGATGATCGAGGCAGCTATGAATTGTGCGTGTTTTCTATCCAGTAACATTCGCTTTCAGAAAGAGAAATCCCGGGCGTGGCAATTTATCATTATAGAAAAACATTAAATGATATCACACAAAACTGTAGGGCACTTTGTTGGCAGAGAGAGGTCTCGTTTTCTTGTCAGCTAGCTACTTACATATAATGAATAATAATATAAGTGAAGTTTAAATAAATAACAATACCTGATTCCTTCGGGAGCGGTTTCCGAAAATGGGTAAAATCCAAACCACGGCCAGCCTCTACGGTCATAATCGGCCACCTAACTAAAAGCCCCACCCGCCCTGAGTTGCTTCACCTGCATTATAGAAATGGTAAGGCGTCGCGACAGCGGGCTGCCGAAGCTTAAAATGACGGTGTTTATTTTATATTAAAAAAGGAAATTCTCTTCAAACCAATATTTCTCCATACGACCGGATATGTCGAGCCATATCTCACGCTTTGCGTCGGCGCCCACCCTGGCATCGAGTTAGAAAGTACGGGGGTGGCGATGGCTCTCCCAGATTGCGGCAGCCAAGAACCATATAAAAGGAATGGACGTGATGCATGCGCTCCAACAGCGTGCCGAGTGTTTGCCTAAAGAGGTAACTTCCATATTTTTATAAATAGGGTGTTAACGGAGGTATGGTCCAAAAGCTAAAAACGTATTCCTTGACATATTTGGAGCGAAAAACGTGCAAGAGATTTTGTTATCCAACTTAAAAAAAAATGTCAGCCCCATACATTTTTGTAAATACCTACACACAAAATGTATGGGGAGGACGAATTCTTTTCAGTCGTACAAAAAAATGTTATCTACCTTTTTTGCTCCAAATATGCCACGGAACATGTGGTTAACGTTTGGACCATGCCTCAGTTAACACTCTGTATAGAGAGATTGAAGCCTAGTGGCGCGGGGACTTGCCTGGCATACCAGAGGTGTATGTTACATATGCAGGCCTATTTCTGGAATTCCGTAATCAGCAATCAGGAATTCTGAGTCCCGAAAACGATTTTCTTGACGAAAAGATTCCGGAGCATGGATTTTTTTAATTAATCAAGGTTTTCCGTCGAAAAATATGATTTAAAAACCGCTATAAAAGCGGTTTTGTATACTCAAGATTCCTGATTCCTGATAACGGAATTCCAGGAATAGGCCTGGAGGGTTCGAAAACGGCATGACCAGATTTGATGAAATAAGGCAATCTTCAGATTAGCTCAGCGGTCAAAAAGGAGTTTCGCAGCGATCGGATCAAAATAAATATTTTTTTGGATTTTATTATTCCCGGGCAAATCACATTCAAACCGCAGGCTGAGCATGGCACGAATTTTTCTCTGTCCCGTCAAAGAATATTCAAATTTGGAATGTCTTTCCATACTTCGACGTATAGCAGACTGCGTTATTCTATGGCATAACAGTCTCTGACAGTTTTATATTTTGTCACTGGGCCGCATCGATCCACCAGAAGTCATCTGGTAGCCAGATAATTAGTGCTTCGCGCGCTTAGCCGGGCGGTTCGCTAGTTATCACTAAAACGTGGCCACGCCCCGCGCGCCGCCGCCATTCGGATGAGTTTCTGTGATTGCGTTATTCTATGGCGTAACAGTCTCTGACAGTTTTAAATTTCGTTACTGGGCCGCATCCATCCACCAGAAGTCATCTGGTAGCCAGATAATTAGTGCTTCGCGCGCTTAGCCGGGCGGTTCGCTAGTTATCACTAGAACGTGGCCACGGCGCCGCCGCCGCCATTCGGATGAGTTTCTGTCGCCCCTCCCGCCGTTCCTCGCTCGATGTACCCTGGCCCCTGGCGTGCGTCGATGCCAACGCCGGATACTTTATATTCGCCACCTGAAATATTGCGAGCGTCGCAATCGTCGCGGTGCCGAGTAAAAAATAATTGAGCCATATTTCATTGTCAGCTCGGAAGTGCGACGCGCTGGAGTCGGCCGGATTTGGAGTGTTATTTTATGGCTCATTAGAGCAGGACAGAGGCCGCGAAGCTCGGAGTGCGCGGAGCGGGAACAAACATGAAATAAACCGCTCGGATGTACGAAGATTAGCTGGGAATGCGCAGCGGATAAGGGATGTTGTTCTTTATTAGTGTTGTGGCCTGAAGTCGTAAGCCTAGATGTATATTTATTTATTTGGGGCTCTTGGTTTTTTTTATGCGACCTGACATGGATGGCTAATATCACTTAATACCACGCTAATACCACTTACATTTTTGTAAGCCTCATAATGCTGAAGTAATCCTGAAAATGGTATATTAGGTTGGGGAAAAAGTTTCTTCGCATTTTTTAAGAAAATTCAACACATTTTTTAATATGGTTTATTTACATTTAACTAAAGTATGTAGGTACCATTTTGTTCGATAACTTTTTGCCATCTTGTAGGTAGGGACATGATCCCATTGCTATAGAAATATTGGGACTTCTGATCAATATACCGCGACAAGTGGTTTTGGCAGTCCTCTCGTGATGTTAACCTGACACTGCCTAAAGAATTCTGAAGAGACCTAAACAGGTGGAAATCTGAAGGTGCAAGGTCAGGACTATACGGCGGATGCATTAACACCTCCCAGCCAAACTCTCTTAGTTTTTGCTGAGTGGCTAAAGATGTGTGAGGTCTAGCGTTATCATGATGAAAAACCACACCCCTTCTGTTAATTAATTCCGGCCGCTTTCTCTCAACTTCTTGCTTTAATCTCATCAGTTGTTCGCAGTAGAGTTCAGAATCGATGGTCCTGCCTGGTGGTAACAGCTCATAATGAATAATGCCCTTCCAATCCCACCACACACACAGCATCACCTTGTTGCGAGTTAACCCGGGTTTCGCCACAGTCTGTGAAGCTTGACCGGCCTTTGACCACGACCTTTTTCGCACGTTCTTGTCGTACGTGATCCACTTTTCATCACCAGTTATCAGCTTCTTCAAAAATGGTTCGGTTTCATTACGTCGTAATAAAGAATCACAAATGAGTACACGGTTCATTAGGTTTCTTTCAGTGAGCTCGTGAGGTACCCAAATATCGAGCTTTTTTGTGTACCCAGTTTTTTTCAAATGCGCCAAAACTGTTTTGTGGTCAATTCCTAGTTCTTCAGCTACGTCGTAACTACTGATATGCCGATCTTGCTCCACTTTTTCAAAAATGGCATCCATTTTATCCGTAATAGGGCGACCAGAGCGACGTGCATCTTTGACATCAAAATTTCCGGATTGAAAACGCTGAAACCAAATTTGTGCTACTCTCACAGACACTGCACTAGGTCCATAAACATCGCAAATTTTTTTCGCGGCTTGCGTTGCATTTTTACCTTTTTTGTAGTAAAATTTTAAAATGTATCGAATTTCTTCATTAGATTCACTCATTTTGACAGTACGAAAAACAAATGAGAATCACACATTTTCCTAATTTGAATTTGGAATTATGTTCTTTAAAATTTAAACTTTCAATGATACCAAAACCAGCCAGATACAAATAGTATAGCCAAAGAGATTTTATTACAAGTTCATACATACTATAATGCGAAAAGACTTTTTCCCCGACCTATTATTATGGAACTAATATAAATGTCTAACCACTTTCATAATATTAGCTTAACCTACCACATGGGATCTTGGTGCCACCCCAGGTCGTGATATTGCATGGCTGCATTGAAGTGCATGATGGTATAGATGTACTAAAAAAAATATTCCTCTCAAATAATATAATAATAATAAATCCTATCTTTGATCAATACTCTCATCTCAGGGGGAATATGTTACCATGAATATGATATTTTTCGTGGTAGTAAATTCAACGATAATATTATCATATTTCACTCAATACCACAGAAGGGATATATTGCTAACGTCGTACCACTGCTCGTACCACTGCTGAATAGGGATAATACAATTCCACAGGTGGCGAGGCAATACTTCAGAATACATTATATCGAAACCAATGATATTTTTCATTCAAAGTTACATTGCCTAATTTCTAGTCAAAATGTAACGTTTTCATCACAACTGCCTAGGCAATTTTTTTTTATGCGACCTGATATGGATGGCTAATACCACACAACTACCGTTATGATATTAGCCCAATACACCACATTCCCGAAGGAATTAGGTGCTATGCCAGGACCTTCCCTTTATGAGCACGACTACATTGAACTGGATGGAAAACACGGACGATTTTTCATTGCCACTTCGACCATCTTTTTATCCAATGCGATGGTATCAACCAGGGCGGGCTCAAACCCTACCACCTAGTAGGGGAAGGGGACCTACAGTTTTACATGGATTCCGAACCATGGAGCAGATCGCATTCGTGACGAAATGCCCTTTTCGAACTCGGAAAGAGATAAACAGTGGTGCATGTCGAAATTGAACCCAGGCCTCTGCTACGCTAAGCCAGTCCCCGCGCCACTAGGCTACGAGCCGCTCACGAAAAATCAAGTTGCTGGAATGAAGCTTAGTTTAATGAAGGTGTAACCATAGGTGTAACTAGTTCAGGCAATGACGGAATGGCGCTAGATAGAAGTGTTATAGTACCAGGGAAAATAAACAGTTTTTGGCGAGTTTTGTACATTGTATGACGTTTGCTATATATACCTTCGTCTTTAAGGCCCTGGTACTAGCCAAATCGCAAAGTTAGACGAGGCACCCCAAGTTTACTAACTAAGTCTGACGATTAGAAGTGTCATTATTACAATATATGATTCCTTGTCTAGGGATCAACCTATTTTCGTTAATGTATGTTTCCTTTTTGTATACAAAATACATTGCGGAAACGGTGTCAATTTCCGAACTTTTTTGATTAAATGTAGAAATCTAAAAGCAAATGGAATTGTTTGTTTTTGCATATATGCTGTTTTTGCTGATATCTAGAAATCATATTATTCTCAGATTTCTAATGTGAAAAATCTACTTCATTATTATTATTATTTAAATAAATGATGGAATAAAAAAAATACAATTCAGTATCAGTCTGGAGTTTTATTTGGACTTCCTGAGACGTTTCACTACATATTATTACATTTGTTTAAAGGTGCATTTATATGGCGCGAATAGTTAACTAGTCCTTGCGTCTTAATCTATGCTCAGGGCGAATATCTTACCGTGAATATGATATTTTTCGTGGCAATGAATCCAACGATAATATTATTATATTTCGCTCAATATAAATATAAGCGTATTACCCAGATTCCCGCAACAAAATACACAAACCAACTCAGAACTGGGTGGCAGTCTGTTGGATATCTGTCCAGACGACAGTAATTCGCTTGAAGAAATCCTAGTGGAATGTCTCGGCGTTCATCTTGTCATGTCTACCTTGAGCTCGGCCGTCTCCAGCGAGTAAGAAAGTATAGGAGTGGCATGCGAAAGTCGTATGTATGGGCATTTTACATATTTACGGTACCGACGGCCAGACAGTTCGTTTACGTATTCTTATCTATGCAACATGGCTAATACCACACAAGACTACCGTTACATTCCCGAAGTGATTAGGTGGCATGCCAGTACCTTCATTTTATGAGCATGGCTACACTGGGCTGGATCGAAAACACAGCCAATTTTGAATTGCCGCCATAGTTTCATCCATCGCGGTGGTACTAACCCGGGCGGGCTTAAGCCTACCACATAGTACTTACAGTTTTTTTATGGGTTCCGAACCATCGTAACGAAACTCAAAAAGAGGAAGAAAGTGACGCATGATCAGGGCGAGGATTAGAACCCACAACCTGCTTAGTAAGAAAAAGTATATTTACGTAAGCGAACTTACTGCAGTCAGTGCATTCACAATAACATGTGGCTGCGCTGCCGCCATACGAATGAGTTTCTATCGCCACTCCCGTCTTTCCTTACTCGTCTCCGTCACTAACAACGCCTTTGTACCAACCTGTAAGACAAATTGATTGCAGGTTAAAACTAATGTAATTATGTCTTAATTAGAAGGATAAGGAGTGACCTTCAAGAGTTTCTGAGCAGAAATCGGATCGAAGCGAAACAGAGTACTATTGGCATCACTTTCCCACGTGTCTAGACATTTACATCTACATATTGAAGGGGATATTTCAAGTATTGGAAAGAAAATTTTTGAGATTATTCTTCACAGCGAATATTGAGTTGATGGGTCAGAATTTAATGTGTGAAAGCACTCAAGAAGAATACAAGTGGGCTCACATCATTACTTCCAGTAGGTAAATGTTGTAGCAGGTGACTAAGGAATAAAAGTGAGTGCGTATTGTTTTTTTAATACTTAATGTGCAGAAGTAGAAAATGCCCGCCGTTTTCGTTGTGCGATTTTCCGCGGCTCACCCCTTTGGTAACTAAGCGTGATAACTAATAGTTGATGTAAATACGTTGATACAAACTGTTTCGTGATAAAAATCTTGTAAGTCAGTCTCAGGTTGTAAGTATTCTAGGTTATAAATGCGAACCTAAAAGAGTTAAACAACTCAGACAATGAGCATAGCTAGACTTCAGAGTATAACTAGGTGATCGAGTTCCATACAATGGGGCGTGCCTGTTTTCTCAGTCAAATTAGGATACATTTTTGTAAAACTTTTTTTAAATTAATACATCGACTGACAGCTACGTCATGTTTCCGTTTTTTTGGTAACTTATCTTATATCCATAATATACGCCTCTAAAAATGTGTAAATTAACTTATACTAGTGGCTCTGAGAGCTGTATAGACCTTGTGAGTCTGAACTGAATAAATGTTCATTGCGCACCTTAAAACAAAATTTTATTATAATTGTAACCTAACCTAACCTAACCTACGCCTTAGGTCTTTTGTGACCTATTTAAACATTTTTCAAGATGGCTCCGCCGGCACTAACTCGACAAAAATAAACCATATAATCATCGAACCTGCTAACCAAACCTGCTCAGTACAGCGGGTCAGCCGGACAGAAAGCATTTTCGCCCGAGCTGAAACGGAGAGCTTCGGGCTTAAGCTCGGGCTTCTCGTTTCGCTTAGTATATTTTTTTATTTGAGTATTTTTAGATGGTGGTCGTGGCGGGAATACATAACTCATTCGCGGGCACAGTACAAAACCGTGCTGTTGCGCTCTGGAACAAAACATACAATGCGAATATTGTTTGATTTGGTAATATTTACGAACATTTTAATTACAAAACGACTTATAGCTAAAAGTAAACCACGACCGCTGTAGTCAACAATGTAACAAAAACCAAATTGATTATAAATCTTCATGAAACAAGCTTTGCCTGATGACTAATCCTTTTAAGATGTTTTTATTTTATCGTTGAGTAATGCACCTTCAAAGTTATTGTATGAAACGCGCGAAAAATTCGAACTTTTGGACCTTATAACTTGGAAACCAAACACAAATTAACAATGCCAACAGTCATAAGACATCTAGTTTGATCAAATAAAGCTATTTTGAGCAAAATTTTGGATCTCTGACAAGAAATATGGGCGTGATCTTCTTTCCCCGTTTGTTTATTTGATCAAACTAGATGTCTGATGACCATTGGCCTTGTAAAATTGTGTTTGGTTTCAAAGTTATAAGGTCCGAAAGTTCGAATTTTTCGCGCGTTTTATACAATAACTTTGGAGGTGGATTACGCAATGATAAAGTAAGAACATCGTAAAAAGATAAGTCATCAGACATAGCTTATTTAATAAAGATTTATGATCTATTTGGTTTTTGTTAGATTTTTGACTACAGCGGTCGTGGTTTACTTTTAGCTATAAGTCGTCTTGAAATTAAAATTTTCGTAAATCTGACCAAATAAAACACTATGCACATTGTCTTGTTTTTGGACATGTTGCATCTTCCTCATCACGGAGCCTGTCTTATTCTTTTAAACGGAGAAGGTCCCAGAGCGCAACAGCACGGTTTTGTACCGTGCCCGCGAATGAGTTGGGCCCGCCGGGTTGGGCCACCTTAAGTGAGCGCAAGACGTTTGCGACGCGCAACACCGGCGGCGGGCGCTCCCCGCCCCTCCGCCCCCCCGCCTCCCGCCGAGCCTTCCCCGCGCCCGCCCGCGGACGTGGACACGATACGTTATCACAAATAAGCCACCGCCGAAGCGATACGGCCTCCAGTCACGCGTCGCGACCCGCACTCTTATTGCAATATCGCTCGTCGCGTGGAGCTAGGAACGGTACACTCAAATATTTAAATGGAAGTATTTATTTTTATAACTGTTATAGGCGAGACAATTTATAAACATTAAACAAAGTAAACTAAATTAATTCTTCTAATTTGGAAGATGGTGGAAACGTGCCTTTAGTGTACTGTTTTTACTACTGGAAGTCTCTCGAATAAAGAATACTCATATCCTTGTATTATCTTTTATTACTTCAAAAAAACACGCTTTACAACCACTTCGGGCGAGTCCCGTACGATGACTGACTTGGCGGTTGCAGCCGTGTGAGGCGGTCACGTCGATACGCTATATCGCTGCATTGCATTTCTCTACCACCACATCAGCCCTCCCCCTTTTTTTTTTGTAAAACAAAATAATAAAAAATTAAACACATATTCCATTTCACAAATTTCAAAAGTTACACACACATTACGACAGAAATCGTATCTACGAGCTACAATATATATTTTTTTTTAAATGAGTACACTACAAATTAGTTCCTGAATTTAAAAACATATAAACATTTTTGATAACATTAACACACAAAAATTAAAAGTGAACACAATATAAGAAACTGACAAACAGACAACGCTTCGCACATCTCACATTAGTGGGGACCTTGAGCGTCCCTACGTTACTGACATCTCTATCACTTGGGTAGGGACCTTGAGCGTCCCTACGTTACTGACATCTCTATCACTTGGGTAGGGACCTTGAGCGTCCCTACGTTACTGACATCTCTATCACTTGGGTAGGGACCTTGAGCGTCCCTACGTTACTGACATCTCTATCACTTGGGTAGGGACCTTGAGCGTCCCTACGTTACTGACATCTCTATCACTTGGGTAGGGACCTTGAGCGTCCCTACGTTACTGACATCTCTATCACTTGGGTAGGGACCTTGAGCGTCCCTACGTTACTGACATCTCTATCACTTGGGTAGGGACCTTGAGCGTCCCTACGTTACTGACATCTCTATCACTTGGGTAGGGACCTTGAGCGTCCCTACGTTACTGACATCTCTATCACTTGGGTAGGGACCTTGAGCGTCCCTACGTTACTGACATCTCTATCACTTGGGTAGGGACCTTGAGCGTCCCTACGTTACTGACATCTCTATCACTTGGGTAGGGACCTTGAGCGTCCCTACGTTACTGACATCTCTATCACTTGGGTAGGGACCTTGAGCGTCCCTACATTACTTACACAGAACACACAGTCGAAAGTTGTTTCACAATAAGGTCATCACCCGAACCGCGTCATCCGAACCGTACCACTGGTCTTACGACGCGGCCGGCTCGAGTGATTTGTGTCGATGCAGCAGGCGCCGCCGTCGGCTCTCCGCTGCTAGCTGCGCTCGGCAACACCGTGGCGGGGTCATTTGCCGGTGTATTTTTTCTTGCACTGCTTTCAGACGTTCCTTCGCCCATGTCGTGAAGCAAGAAGGCGGGTTTTAAACGATCCACGGAGACGACCGTTATCCTATTGGGTAACTGGATTGTGAAAAATTTTTCGTCTCGTGCTAAAACTTTATGAGGTCCTGAATACGGTGGCACGAGCGATTTTCTGACCATATCGTTGCGCAAGAACACGTGAGAGCAAGAGTTTAACGAAGTCGGTACGTAAACGGAGCGATTCCGATGAGCGCGCGTTTGGGGCGGTGTAAACCCTCTAATGGTTTCCTGCAACTGTTTAACAAACTCCGGATCGTTTTCACATGTTTTGTTGTTCTCAAAAAAATCCCCAGGCAGTCGGAGTGTTGTGCCATAAACCATCTCGGCTGCACTAACTCCCGAGTCTTCACGCAGTGTTGCTCTCAATCCTAAAAGTATTGTTTGCAAATTTCGGGCCCAGTTTTCACTTTCACATTTCGCCATAATAGCCGCTTTAAGGGTCCGGTGCCATCTTTCCACCATCCCGTTAGCTTGTGGGTGATACGCTGTAGTATGGATTTTATGGATACCCATTTTCTTCATGAGGCAACTGAAGAGGTCGCTCTCAAATTGGGTTCCTTGGTCCGTAGTGATCCGAACCGGTGTCCCATAGCGGCATATCCAACCTTCGTACAGAGTCTTCGCGACTACCTCTGCGGTTATTTCTTCTAGCGGCTAGGCTTCCGGCCAGCGGCTGGCCCTGTCGATTGCTGTCAACAAGTATCTTTTTCCGTTTGATATCGTCAACGGCCCTACAATATCACAGTGAATGTGCTCAAAGCGGGACGCCTGTTGAAATTCGCCGAGAGGTGCTGCGATATGCCGTTGCACCTTTGCTCGTTGGCATGCAATACAAGTCTTAGCCCACTGGCCGATGTCCTTATTCATCGAAGGCCAGAAATAGCGCTGCGTTATCAGTCGCCGGGAACCCGATACTCTCGGGTGGCTTAAATCGTGAAGTGCTTCGAAAGCAGCTTTGCGATATTTACTGGGTAGGTATGGTCTGGCTCGATTTGTCGAACTTTCGCATGTTATTACACGTCTTCCTGAAGGTGTCGCCATTGCTATGAATTTTAGATTGTTTTGCTCGCGAAGTTTTCTTAACTCGCCGTCTCCTTTCTGTGTCTCTGCGAGCTCATCGTAATCGAATTGCGTTGGCATGCGTATCTCCTCTACTCTAGAAAGTGCGTCCGCAACGACGTTTTCGGAACCACTGATATGTTGAATGTCTGTACAGAACTCACTTATAAAGCTCAAGTGTCTGATTCTTCTTGGCGTATCAGTACCGCTAACAACGTTTTTATTAAGAGCGTAAGTTAGCGGTTTATGGTCAGTGTAAATGGTAACAGATTTTCCTTCAATTAAATATCTAAAGTGTTTAACTGCCATATATATGGCTAAAAGTTCTCTGTCGTAAGTACTGTATCGCTGCTGCGCCTTGCTGAATTTACAAGAAAAAAACCCCACGGGTCTCCATGCATTGTCTTTTCTAATCTGTAAAACTGCACCAGCGGACGAATCCGATGCGTCAGCAAACAATGCGAGTGGCGTGTCGTTGAGCGCCGGGTGCGATAATGTAATTGCGCTTTGAAGGCTCACCTTACACTTATCGAATGCTTCGTTTGCCGCCGCGTCCCATTGTATTACAGTCTTATCTTTCTTTTTCGCACTGTGAATGAATTTATGTAACTCGGCTTGCTCGGCCGCGGCGTTGGGAATATGACTGCGGTAGAAATTAATCATCCCGAGAAATCTTCTTAACTCTTCGACTGTTTTTGGTTTGGGAAAATTCGTGATTGCAGTAACTTTCTCTTTCATAGGTGTGATTCCCTTCGTGGTCACATGATAACCTAAGAAATATATTTCCTGCTCGCCGAATATACACTTTTTAAGGTTGATGGTAATTCCAAATTCGTTAAATCGTTCAAACACTTTCTCTAAGTGCTTACGATGTTCTGCAATACTTGAACTCGCAATAATAACATCGTCCAGATACGTGAATAGAAAATCGAGACCCTGAAGTACACTGTTGTTCATGAATCTCTGGAATGACTGTGCTGCGTTTCGTAATCCAAATGTCATTCTTGTGAATTCAAATAATCCGAAAGGGGTCGTTATCGCAGTTTTCTCTACATCTTCCGGAGCTACTGGTATGCAGTGATATGCTCGAGTAACATCAATTTTGGAAAAAATTGTTTTTCCGTTCAATACGTACGTGAAATCTTGCAGTCGGGAGATAGGATACCGGTCAGGTTTTGTTATAGAGTTAAGTTTCCGATAATCTTCACAAGGCCTGATCTCTCCATCCTTTTTCGGAACGACGTGGAGTGCGGAAGACCAGCTAGACTTGGAAGGTCGGCATATTCCGATCTGAATCATATGTTCAAATTCTTTCTTTACCTTAGCGTACCTGTCCGGGGGTAATGGTCTCGGGCGTGCAAACACCGGTGGTCCCGTTGTCTCTATGTGGTGCACGACGGTATGTTGGGGCGGTTCCTTGAATGAGGTCGGCTTAGTGATGTCTGGAAACCTCTCCAAAAGTTCGCGAAATGGTTGCTGCGCACTAATTGTAGTTAGGGAGTCCACCTGTACATTCGTTAGTGAACACAAAATATTTAAGTTTGTTATTTCATCCACTAGTTTTTTTCCACTTAAATCTACTAACAACTTGAAATGTCTTAAAAAATCCGCACCGATTATAGCTTGTTGTATGTTAGCTACTATGAAAGTCCAAGTAAAATCCCTTCGCAATCCTATATTTACGTTCAATGTTTTTGCACCATAAGTGTCTATTTCACTTCCATTTGCTGCGTACAGTTTGTAATCACTTAAAATACGGCTGGCGGGAACAACTGCTGATTTAGGAAGAACTGAAACGTTCGCGCCTGTGTCAATAAGGAAACGTAAACCACTTTGTCGGTCTGTAACACTTAAACGGTGGTTGTCTACGTGGTGTGTGTATGGATCCACCGCACCATACACTATTTGGCATTTCCCTTATAATTGCATGGCTGCTCGCACTTTGTCGCTTTATCATTAAATCTGAAATGATAAAAGCAAAGCCAGTCTGGGCTGTCAGGTGTCCGGCGCGGTGTCGCATTTCTTCTGTTCCTTGAAACGGATCGGTCTCGATACGGCCGTCGTCCGCGTGCGTCATCGCGCCTCGAGAAATGCAGCTGCGCTATTTCGTCCCGCAACTTAGATATCTCCACTGCCAGATTGCTGTGTTGGCAACTTTGGGTCGGGCTGCCGTGTTGCGATGTGACGGTTGCTACCTGATGTTTGTTTAAGTGCTCTAACATCGTATCCGCCATGACCGCCAAATCGTCGAGAGCTGGCTCCTTTGATACCGATAGCACTGCGCGTGCTGAGGTTGGTAGGTGGCCCATCCAAAGTATTTTTAGCGCCTCGTCCGGAACTTTTTGTGCAGCCAAGTCACGCATTCGGCGCAACAGATGGCTTGGTTTTTGGTCACCTAGCTCGAGACCACTCAGCAACTTATGGAATTGTTCCGTCGCAGACTCCTCGTATACTGATATCAATCGCTTTTTGATGGCGGCGTATTTATCGGCAAGGGGTGGGTTTATCAAAGGGTCACTAACCTGTTTAACATCCTCTTTCTTCAGGACGCCAACTACGAGGTCATGTTTTTGTTGGTCCCCCAATTTGTGAGCCGCTATTACAGACTCAAATTGGGCGAACCATAGCCGCGTGTCATCCCTCCAGAAAGCTGGAATCCTCGATTGCAGGGATAGCGCTGAAACGGCCGCGGTAGCTTGCGTCATGTCGACCGGCGCCGGTGGTGGAGTGGGCAACGGAGGTGCAGCCGATGCGGTAGGAGGAATTTGCTGGTACATGTTGAGTCACTTTACACTTAGAGTTCTCGTCGGTTTCTTCAGTCGGGGTCACCACTTTAGTGTACTGTTTTTACTACTGGAAGTCTCTCGAATAAAGAATACTCATATCCTTGTATTATCTTTTATTACTTCAAAAAAACACGCTTTACAACCACTTCGGGCGAGTCCCGTACGATGACTGACTTGGCGGTTGCAGCCGTGTGAGGCGGTCACGTCGATACGCTATATCGCTGCATTGCATTTCTCTACCACCACATGCCCATAATGATAGCAGTATTTTCCCGCTGCACAGGCAAACTTAGCCTCTGTAGGAGAAACCATCCTGCTCTGCTATCTCCTGTCGTTTCTCCTATTATTTGTCCAAGACGAAAGATTATTTTTTTACCCCCGTAAAGATGGGTTTTCAACGCTTTTGGAATTAAATCAAAATTTTGGTTTATAATCAACCGGTATGTATTATAGAATACAGTAACATTATACATTCTTTGCTTTAAAATTGACTAATTGACCGAGCGTAGCTAAGGTCTCCGTTTAAAAATGATTTCGTATGTCTTGCTGTTCTCCTCCACATGTCGCATTTCTCGATCGATTCGCGTGAAATTGTGTGGATAGGTTCGATAATTATATGTTTTTTTTGTGCACTTAGTTTGTCATAAGAGTGTCACAAAAAATGTTTTGCGACAAGACCTTAAACGTAAGGTAAGTACCAAGTGAAAAAAAGAATATGATTTTGTTTTAAGTTGCTCGGTTTATCGGTTTTATTAAGCTCATGCAAAGACAGACTAGCGAGTTCTTCAGCTCAGAGAGCCATTTAGTTTGACGGCTTGCTGCGCATATGAGGAGCCAAAATTAGAAACTATATTTGACTAGACTAGAAATTATATTTGTGAAATTATGAAGATTTCTTTCACATTCACACAATATTTATGTGAAATATTCATTTAATTACTATAAAAGTAAAAAAAATCTCCGTTGGCATCCTTAACTATACATTTTATTTGTATTTGTATTTGTATATATAAATCAGCCTTTGGAACACATAAGGAGCACTTGGAGTCAGTTCAGACTGTCAAAATCAATAAAATATAATGTGTTCTTTACCAGGTTGATTGTACGTTAATTTTGTTATATTTTCTTTCGAGCATCAATACAAATTTTTTCGCAGAGTCAATAAATAAGAAAAAAACAATCACTTACATATAATCGCTGTGGATTACTGGCTATAGAGATTTGAATGAGAAATCTTAATTTTACCAACTATACCTTAACACTATTTGGATAATTTGTTGTTGTATTTTTATCACAATATTTAAAAAATGTTACATTCAGCCAAATAATATAGTATTATTAATCGCAAAATTTTTGGTCAGTGCATTATCTTTACATCTATTTAACCCACGGTCTACAAATATGCGAGAAAAACACAGAAACTTTAAAATGACTTGTATGTAAATGGCCATAGGTTAGGCTAGGGAACGCGTACAATTTTAACTTGAATACCGTTAATTGTAATTACATATTTAGCAAATGTTTTGTAAGGTTAAAGACCATTTCACATTTGCTTTCATTGCTATTACTTTGTGATAGGAGAATGATAATTAGTAATTAAGAAATATCACTGTACGGTCGTTTCCTCTCAATTGTATACACTGGAAAGAGAAGGAATTCCTAAGTCCCTTTTACTCTATGGTTGACTTCAGCATGACAGAAAGAGATCTCAAACTTGTCTCTATTCCCGGTGTATAGATTTCAGACAAAACGACCGTACATTACAACTATGTATAGTCTGCCCTTTATTCTTTCGTTTGACATTCGGACACTACCTCGCAGTTAGTTCGATCCGTACCTGCAGCTCATCAGCCTTCAGACCAGTATAAAACATTTAATTGCGGCTTCTAAAATTTTCTCTTTTGATGCTATGGTACCAACTTCGGTTAGCTCTACGCTACCACCTAGTAGATGAACAACCATTTACATGGATTCCGAACCATGGAGAAGATCGCATTGATGACGAACTCCATCTATTCCTCATACCTGGGAGTCTTCAAGCGTAATTTGAACAAGCTCAATAGTTCAGCGATAACCCTCAAATCCGCTATGCTATGCTGAGCGTTCCCTCACCACAGCCACCCATATCGGTTTGTAATAAATAAAACTTGCGATCCTGAATTTGGCTTCCTCACTCCATGGCAGACAACGGACTTAGCCTCTCCTTGCGCAGACGAAATTTCGTGCTTTCCCCAAAGGCAATATAAGAAACACTAACTCTCGACAGGGGAGCGATATTGGTGCGTTCTAACGCGGAACAATTTCCTGTATTCTTCCAAGCCTGCCGTAGGCCTGGCTTCTCTTCGTGTCTGCCTTTGATGATTTATCGTAGGTCAAATGGGTGGAGTCTATAAATTATGATGAAACCCTTGTTAAGATATTGCTTTTGGATCGGAACGTTTCACAGCTTTATTTTCTGACACCAACTATGTGGGTTTTAGGTCCGTTCATTTTATAGACGTTATGATTTGAGATTGTTTTGTAAAATAAAAATAAGTAATGCAAGACAGTACCTAAATCAACTGTATTTAATATACAGAGTGTGCTTATGTTTCATGAAGCTATCCTACTAATACCATTAATGTGAGAGTATGTATGTTTGAATGTTTGGATATTTAGATGTTCGTTACTCTCAACGGCTCAACGAATTTATTATAATTAAATTTGGCATATATATTGTTTATTACTTGGATAAAAACGTAAAATTTTTTTTAGGTTCCTGTGGGATTATCAAAAAAATGTATACAGGACTTATTAATTTTAAAATTTGGTAGATGCGTATTATGGTATTTACATAATGTTTGTGCATTGTCCTGGACCAGCTATTTGGACCAACCTAGTTTTTATGGAGAAAATAATTTAGCTCGACATAAGTCTACATTTATATTACTCTATTTCATGATTTTTGTCATTTGTCTTGAGTGTGAATTGATATATCAAAGTATGTCAAAGTACCTAAATCCAGGCAAATTCTTGGAACTCCTTCCTTAGAAGTCCGAAATCGTACAGTGGAAAAAAGCGCTTATAGCGGTTGTAAGAGCCATTTTTCTCGACGGAAAGATTTCAGAGCACGATTTCAATGATTCAAGGTTTTCCGTCACGAAAATAGCTTTGACCACCGCTATGAAAGCGCTTTTCTCGACTCAAAATGCCTGATTCTTTAGCACGAATTTAAAAGAATAGGCCTACTATTATCCAGCAAACACGTCGCTTCGGACAACACCTCCGGTGTTTAACTCATCAAGAAGTTCAAAATATAGTATTTGCGCCGGCCGTCCAGCCGCATAGGCATGGGGTGGAGAGATGCATTTTAAAAATCGGACTACATAACATGCCAGAACGAATAGTTCCGGTACCTTACTAGAGATTCCGGCCATTCAATCTGTCATGTAGAATTAGGAGCAAACATCGTGTGCATCACAGCTCCGGTACCTATCTGGAGAATAGGTTGTATACATCGTGCACGTGGCACCATCGCAATTGACGATAATGTGGTCGAAGCAGTAGTCACAAAATGTCCATGTATTAAGTCCAGTTCAATGAAGTGATAATAAAGGGAATGTCCTAGTTGTAGACGTTTGGCCATACATGTCAAGTTTATTAAAATAAATTAATCCTGTTTATGACTACCCTTTCTCTACAACCCAAAAGTCCGCCTTTTGTAACCATTTTCAAAAGGTGTTAATAATTGTTGCAGTGGCAGATAAGTCCATTGATCCAGAAATAGCACCCATGTTGATGTATGTTTCACTAGTTTGGTGCTCAATGATGTTATGTCTGCCCGCAGGTAGTGGTGATACGATGCCGGGGCGCGGCGTGCGGGCCCCGGCGTCACACGTCAAGCATTTTACTGCCTGGTTGATGGTGGTTGCCGAACTTATAAAAGGTACATACATGTTTTATAATTTTAAACAGCTGGAAGCTAACACTTTTTAATAGGTCACGGCAAACTAAATAAACACATGTTCGCCACGAATCTATCCGAAAGGGACGTTTGCAGGTTTTGTCGCGAGGAGAAAGATACTCGATGGTGGGCTCTTAGGACGCAAAAGAAGTATCTACCTAGGCGGGCATTTGATGCACCCAGAAAAGTTAAGATAGATCGCTACCCGAAAAAATGAAAATGAAAAAAAAAAACGTTTATTGCACTTAAATCGTACACAATGGTAGCACTTAATACCTGGGGCATTTTCCGCCAGTCTACCCTTTTAATATAATGAGACAAGGGTAGGTACAATAAAACAGAGTCGTGGCAAACAAATGTAAAATAAAATATTAATCATAAATGTGCATGCATGCATGATGCACAGAATTGAGACAAAATTAATGTACGCATGAACTTAGATAATGTGGTCAACTGAGAAACCAAGGAAACAGTAGAAGAAGAAGATATTAATGATTTGAAGAGATGGTCTTACAATAAAGCTCTGAATGTGTAGATAGATGCACACTGACGTGAACGTAGAGGGAGTTGATTCTGAGAAAGAGTTAGTGTAAAAAAAAAAAAAAGCTGAGGAATGCGACGGGATAGCTAGGGCAACGGTGTCGGAGGATCTTAAAAGAACACCATGGGAAGATAGGAATTGGAAACGTTTGGATAGATTTGTAGGAGCAGCGGGGTAATTCAGTGTGTAGTATTAAATCGAGAGAACATGGAAATTCCCTCGATGACGAATTTCAAGCCACTGAATGTGGCCATATTTCCGCAGACTAAAAATATATCTAATGCACATGTTTAGTAGTCGGTCCAACTTATTCAGCAGCTCTTCATTGACGTCCAGGTAACGTCTGAGCCAACATAGTGCTGATAGGAAGGAAATTGTGCAGACGCTTGAGAGAGTTCGTACTAGCAAAGAGCTTACGACTGACCTCACCGACGTGCACATTCCAAGATAACGTCTCGTCAATATAAAGCCCACGGTTTTTTACCACCTTAACCAGATAAAGTGCAACACCGTAAAATATAAGAGGCGATAAAGATGCTTTGTCTAGTTTTCCCAAGAGTTTCGTAGAACCGATAATAATCGCCCGTTTATTCTGTGAATTCACAAGTAAGCCATAGCGCTCTGCCCAGGAGAGTACTGAGTCCAGGTCAATGTTCATGAAGGCGAACGCTTTGTCAACATCCTCAACCTTAAAATGCCTATAGAGCTGTTAGTCGTCAGCGTATAAGTGGTAATGACAAATAAGAGATGCAACGAAAGTGTTGATGAAGATAGAAAAAAGAGAGGAGAAAGTACGCCACATTGTGGTGGACACATTGGCATCGCCAATCAGGTAAGAGGAGAACCATTCAATTACTGGTTGTCGAAATGTCGATTTTATAGTATTGATAAATATTTATTTCGCTAGTTGTGTGTATTCCATTGGGACAAAACAGGACCCACTGATATGCAAGCAACATTTAGATTTCTTGATCATTTCTTTAAGAGTTATATCTTTAATTTCTTGCGTATGAAAAAGATCATATAGATAACACCATAATCTACCTAAATCAACCTTTTACTGTGGAATACATAATAATTATAATTTTAACGACCTTTTCACAAAAATCGAGGTTAAACACTTGCTATTTTGATAATTTGCTTTCATCTAACAGGCAGAATTACATAATAAGAATTACATTTTACAATGTACCAGCGGTATAAGTGGAGGCGTAAAGAGAAAATCCTGAACTGTGTCACGAATGTAGGAAATTTTCCATGGCATCAATCTACGAAAACTCACATACGGACTTCTTGAAACGTGATTCAGGCTGGCCCAAGCCTTGGCAGAATCCAAATGAAAATAAATACACATATTATGTGCTGGCACGGTTTTCGGGAGCGTAATAAATGGAAGAGTAGAAAGAAAACTTAGACCGTCGCCGCGTCGGTGGTAGTCCACGAGGAAGGAAGGACTGGAGAGCCAGCCAAAACTCGTTTGAATTGGAGCGGCATAGCCGCTTTTACATACCATGGCGGTTCGCTTACGAATTCGTTCCCTACGGAACGACGACTCGCATTGCAACGACACTAGAATACGTAATATGGGCTCTACACTCACGCGTGATTCAAGCCTTGAACTCCGCGTGAAAATATGTCCCACCACACTCGCAAGTATTCGCAGTTTTGTTTGCGCGCTCAAGAAAAATTAACACTGCGGCTGCTATGACGCTCTGCGCTCTAGCGTACTACAAGTATGTATGTGTTAAAAAAAAAATTATCACGAAAGATGAACAGCTAAAGTTTTCTACTTTTAAGACTCAAGATTAGCTCAAAGTTGTTATTCCACGTAATGCTCATTTTAAAAACAGCCACCGACACGACCACTCGTCACCGCGTCTTGCATGCAACTGAGAAGAGTCGCGAGCTAATCTATGGTCACGAGGGTTGATTCGTTTGCGTTCGCTTGTCGCGAACTCTTTTTTGCTGGGCCGAAAGCCGACACCGAACGGGGACCTCCACGAACTGCGAACGCGAAGATGACCATCCACTCTTGTTTCGCGGCGCGAGTGTAGAGCGGGCTTAAGGTGGCCCTTCCCGGCGGGACTAACTTATTCGCGGACACGGTACAAAACCGTGCTATTGCGCTCTGGGTACTTCTCTGTTTCAAAGAAAAATACACGCTCCGTGATGATGAGGATGCAACATGTCCACAAAGCAGACAATGTCCATAGTGTTTGATTTGGTAAAATTTACGATTTTTTTTTACAAAACGACTTGAAACACATTTTAAGACATATTGATTTTATCGTTGAGTAATCCACCTCCAAAGTTATTGTATAAAACGCGCGATAAATTCGAGCTTTCGGACCTTATAACTTAGAAACCAAATACAATTTTACAATGCCAAGGGTCATCAGACATCTAGTTCGATCGAATAAAGCTATTTTGAGTATAATTTTGGATCTCTGACAAGAAATATGCGCATGATCTTCTTTCCACGTTTGTATGGGGAGTTGAGCGGGAAGGCCCACCTTAAGAAGTTCAGAGACGCTATGTAGTGCAACGAACATTCGACGTTCCGCCTCCGGTATTCGTATGCGATCGTTCACTCAGTTCATTTGCACTAAATACGCGGCCGCGCCGTGCCGTACAGAAGAGTTCCGATCGCCACTCTCGTGCTTCAATGCTCTCTGGTCGGCGGTAGCGCGCTAGCCTCGCCCCCTCTCCCCCGGCGCGCGAGGCACATCGAATGCCGAGCCGATAAGAATGTTTGTTCGCGCCGGATTATTGCGCGTTCGCGTGCGTAGATGGCGCTGTATTTACATAATTTCAGCCGCGGCGCCTATCGCACGCACCACAATCAAGAGCGCATAAGTTGTTATTAATGGAAGGATTAAATCGATGCGCCGTGAAATGGCACTTGATGATCCACCTCTAGAGTAGTATCGATGTAATAATTGATGCGTCTGTTACTTGACGTACGGTGCTTTACCGCCAAATACACAGATGTTTGTAAATGTCGGAGCGTCAGTATATCGTGAATAGTTAATTAAATAATGGCAATCCTGTAATTATACGCCTCAAAACTTTGTTAATCCAAAATTTCATTATAGCTGTCAGCGCAACTCCCAACAGCAGTACCCTTTGGTCAATTGCCTGATTAGGATTTGATAACATTTGTAAATTGAACGTAGCTAATTGTTGTTTTGTTCTCAATAAAGTTTTTGAATTTGAATATGAGTTGATTATTACTCATGGTGTAAATGATCGACTCGATTGATGATTGAAACTGACATCAGATAACAGAATACAGCGAGAACGGAGAGTGGCCACTGAAAATGTTCTATATGGGGGTGGCAGAACCAATTTTACAAACAATATCGGTAGCCCCGGCGAGTCAGTTTGCTTACGAATTGGATACCACAAATTAAAACCAAATATAACCACGGTCATCTGTCAACGGTAATTTGGCATGTACGATCTCCAGTTACTGGTAAAAATGTTACTGGTCTCTTTTCTGGCCCATAGCATAAAATTTATTCAGCACGTGCAGATTGATTTTGGAATCAAGGAAAAAACTTTACCTGTTATGAACATGGCAGGCCAAGTGCAAAATAAGCTCAAAACAAGAAGAATCTGTTTAGCATTTTACAAACATGCTATGAGAAGAAACATTAGTTTTGATCTCGACTTTTTGTTGTTTTAATCAAGTGATTATTAATTTTCGTTAAGTTGCGCCTTTAAAATCATAGTAAATATTATTTTTAAGTTTGTTATATTGTAACGTTAATTTTGAAATCAAGTATACCGCTTTATTATTCAGGGAGAGTCTAATGAATACAAGTATCTGCCCTATCTATGATTTTCGCAATTGTGATAATCAAATCTGATTACAGTTCAAATTTTAAAACGTAACATTAAATATAATTTTCGAAATAAAATATAATGTTGATTTTTGCAATGAGTATTCTATTTGCAACGCCCAAAATATACGTTAAGTACTGATTATAGTTCTTACGTCACACTTCAGCAACTACATAGTTGTTGTGTTACGACTCGAGACCTCTAAACAAAAGCTTACCTCAATGGAGTGCAAGTGACTTGAAAGATGCATAAATAGTTTTATTTTTAAGCATCGAAGACATGATGTAAGGGCACAATGAATAGACCGATTGGATATGACCTGAATTTGTTTACTTAGGTAAGCCAAAACTGTTACTTGAAAATAATAGTGAACACTTAAACATATGGAGGATCCCGTTATCATAAACAAATCATAGGCGAGCACAAAATTATCTAACCATTTTAGAAGTTGTAAATGAGTAAATATTTGAAATAAAAAAAAAAAGAATTTAATTTAAAAGTTATAATATAAACAGAAACAGCGAAACGCGGTTATGTAGCTACAAAAAAAAAATTATGATAATTAAACAGCTTCACATTTAGATTTTTTTTAGAAGTGTATTCTTATTACCGTAGGCCAATATATTTGGAAAACAAGTCTGTGCCTTCCTTAACCTCACAATGACTAAAAAAAAATCCAGATCACGTTTGGGAACGTTTCAGATTTTTGTAAGCCATTTCCAGCCATTAAAAGCCAGATTCCTCCGACAGACAAACGGCCAAGTAGACAAGACTTTGGAATTCCACATTTAGGGTCACTTTCCATCGAAAGCCCAATTTCACCTTTTGTGACACGAAACGCTGAAAACGTACCCCGGCGTTCACGCATCACGGCGCCCTTCTCCCATCCAACTCCCCTCCAAGAATAAACTTATTTATCCGACTATTTACCAAGCACTAGACAACAACACGCACCTCTGTTGGCTCCACGAGTGCTCGTGCGTATTAGCCCCGGCGATTAATTAAAACGAGAGCCATCGCAAATATACGTAAAGATCCGCAAGATAAACCCCAACACTGGCAGGAATACGAGAAAAACTCGCACAAAAGGATCGTCGTGTTTGCGTTTTGCGTTTTTCTTCTCCATCCACCGTTTACATTTAGGTCCTATTTATCCTCGCGGGACGTGCTGCGACTACGCAACACACGTATAAATAATTGCAAACATAAATAAGCCGGGATTAATGTTAATCTCTGGCTGAAACGGAGAATCTTGGGCTGGAGGCTACACTGCGGGCGAAGCGGAGCGGGCGGCGGCGAACGCGACGAAATGACAGCTACGAACTGAAATTAATTGCTGCTTTGCTTCTAGGATCAGTTGTGCAAGTGTAACTTTTGTTTATTTCACTTTTTTCATGTATTTTTTTTTTCAAGAACGATTTTGTTAATTTTTTGTTCTAATCTCTCGTTGTTTTTCTTGTTTTTTTTATAATTTTTGCTTTTTTTGTTTTAATTTTGATTGTATGATTTTTAATGTAATTTTTGTGTTTCTGTTACTCAAAAAATGATTGTAATCGCTCGCTCGTGTGCTCGTGTAATGCTGTCACACGCAGATAACCTATAGCTTCGCGTGTACAGGTGCAGTACTTTTGTTTAGAGTTATATTTATAAAATAAACGCCACGATGGTGGCACTGAAACTGAAACTGATATGGAAATACCTGGACACATTTGAATAATAGACTATTATGATATAATGCTCAGTGGTTGCGGCACAATTTTTTTTTATTACGAAGACATAGAGAAACACCATTTCGGTTTCTATAACTTGATTTTTATTGATAGGAACAAGTTCCAACTGTTCACACTTAAAAGTTATTTGTTCGCTAAGATTTCGTTTAATTAGTATATTTATTTAGTACACTTAACTGTCAGTGGGCATATTTTATTATTTAAAAAATAAAATTCTTAAAAAATCTGATAATTTTCAAAGCCTGATAAGTTAACGCTTCTAGCTTCCTATTTAGTGCATTTGCAAACTTAACAAAAGAAAAACACATGATATAAAAATAATGTGTTACCTCCGCAATTGTGCGAAATAAAACGAGAACGGTAATTTAGTAGCTAGTTGTGAAAACAAGTAATGTATTTCATGTATTTAATTACTAGTGTCTACAGCTTTTAGTTATTTTATTACTATTCTTACACAATGAAATATTGATGAAATAGTTTCAAAACAAAAGCTGTACAAAAGATATTCAGAATCATCCCTTTTCGGCTCTTACTTCTGGTTGATGTTCACGGTGTATAATATTTAAGTATTTATTGAAATTATATTTATCTAGAACTTAAATGTGTGGTTATGGTTAAGAAGTAAATACCGAGTTTATTACTATTTGTAAAATCTTGTCAATTATCTTAAGGGGAATAAATACCTAAATATGAACTTTTTTCTGAAGTCGATTACAGTAAAGCCTTTAGTTGTTATACATTGAAAAAATATTGAGCTTTAGAACGTACGTTTGCGTAGGTACACATCTCAATTTTGTCCAAAACACTTGTATAGTCATCGAAATCAAAAATATTTCCAAAAGGACCCTTTTTACCTTTCAAAGCCATTTTTCTATTATCTTTCTATTTAGAAGAATGAAATAAAAAAAACGTATAACTTTCAGCCATAACGAGGTACACATCCCTCTTGCTGTTAAAAAATCTTCTAAATACAAGAATTTCACAAAATTAGACTCGGGAAACGAGTGTTCTTTTGAGCGGGGTCGGAACGCGCGAAACGTGCGTAACCTCCAGCTGACATGTCACTGGATAAATTCCGCCGCGCGTATTCTTGACTTTACATGTATATAGGTACCTAAAGAAACGCACCAAAAGCACGAAAATGTTTAATGTGGAGTGGGGAAGGATCAAATCTTCACCATTTTGGGAAGACTTCTCTTCAAAATTCGTTATCACTCAAACCTGCTTGGAAATTAAATATCTTCGCTCGATCACCTCGCCGATCGCCGCTCTTATGTGCGACCTCCGTCCTCTCTCGCGGACGGGGCACGTCCGTAAGCATCGAGTAAGTTGATTAGAAGTTGCCGTAGACGTCTTGGAGCTTGAACAAACACTTACGGAGTTTTGCCTCGCGTGCGCGCGCCGCGGACACACGCGGCATAATGAAAGCGCCCGGGGCGGCGCGGGAAAATGATTTGGATTACATTCCGCGCCGGGTTACACGACGCCGGCTGATAAGCGCTGCCTCTCCGGAGAGTACTTTAATACGGGCTTCACCCGAAAGTGTGCTTCGCAGATTCCGTGCGATATATTCTCGCTGGAAAATATGTGTACCGGGCATAAAATGAGAAATCATTTTTAAAAATATTTTTTATTTAAAAATGAGTACGCCATTCAATATAAACAAGACATATTGTCGATGCAAAGATATTGTTTGTTCTGTGTTTGAAACTGTACACATTTTTTGATAGTACAGATGCTACTGAATTTACTGTATTTCATTATTTTGCACGGAAAACATCTATAAACTCGTGAAGTTTCTTTACGGGTTTTCCTTTACTGAGTTAACCAAATGCGTGGATCCACTAGTTTGTGGCGTAACTAATTTTCACTACCAATAGTTGAAATCATTAAAACGAAACAGAAAAAAAAATCCCATCAGAAAATTCCTTTCTTATAGGCTAAAAAATAAATGGGTTAAAAAATTTCAAATTTCTGGATTGTCAATCAATATGTGTCAAATTGAGGGAGGAAACCGGGGTCCCACAATCGGGGGCCTACTTTTACCAAAAAATTAGTCTGGCTATTCAGCGCGGAAACGCCGCTAGTGTTCTAGGAACATTCAAAAAAGACGTGGCCGAGGAATATTTTAATTTAGTTTAGTTATAGTTATTTTAATTTTTGTTATGAAATATTGTTTTCGATTAAATAAAAAGTTTTCTTAATATCAATATCATAATTATCGATTATCCTAATGTCTAACAAAATGTACATTGATACGACCGTTGGAAATAAAATATATTTAATTTAAAAAAACATTGGAACTATTTAACATTTATAAATATTTGATGTTTTGTGTGTATAATAAACACATTACCGCTATCTCATTAATTTGAGGTTGTTCAACGAAATCTACATCTACATATTGAGAAAAATATTTGTTCTGGACGTTCATCCGAGGCTGGATTGTTGTTGGATGCGCAGATATATAAATCACACGTTTATTAAGCTTATTAAACTCAAAAAAAAATTCAATTGTTGGTTGTCAAATCACACATTGATACCGAAAGGGTCGAGCAAATGACTAAATTCACAATCGTAAGAAAAATTCAAATAATATGTAATGAACACAAAGGTAAAAAAAAACATACACTTGAAATGAGAATATCCTCCTTTTTTGAAGTCGGTTAAAAAGTGAAAAGCTACGGACATAGATCGATTTCCGTCCGCATCCTGCCCGGTTTGTGGTCGAATCTTCTAGATAGATATCTAAAAACGTATAATCCCTTAAATGCTGGAGTTTTTCTCTGCGTGACTCTGTCTTCGAGGTAAGAAAAAAGAGAATGCGAGTCGCCGGTAATACGTGACTCGCATTAAATACGAGAGATACTTAAGGCGAGAACACTGGACATCGAATAAACCGCCTTATTTTGATTCTCAAGCCTTTTGTCCCATTCTATAACAATAATATAACCAAGTCTTGTTTACTTGTAAAGGATTCAAAATTCCTGGTTTGCATTCAACGTTAAACTACCAGTCCTCTTCCTTATTTATTAGTCGAAGTGGTCATGAGGCATCTAATTCCGTTGAATAAAGCTATTTTGAGCAAAATTTGGGATTTGACAAGACATATGGGCATGATCTTCTTTCCCCGTTTGTATGGGGAGTTGAGCGGAATGGCCCACCTTGCGTAATGCCAAACTGCGTGTGAGTGAACAGGCAGACAGAGGGTATAGGGTGGATTTTATAAATATTAGAGATAAGTCATGCAATGGAGAGATCTTGATTAATGATTCAACGTGAGTTGGAAACCGCACAGCACATCGTAAACGTATTTTGGAACCCCGTAAAGAGCCTTGCGTAAAAGCGTTCTTTCCATTAAGCTTAACGATGCATGAAAGGCACGAGTGACTCGGGGCCACGTCGGGGAACTCCAAAAATGCAATTTCCGTAAAGTAAAAAGTTACGCTCTTTAGCACATTGTACTCGTCCATTCCCCAAAATCCAAAACTCTCTACTTACACCTCGACATTTTAAAACTGAAACTAACCGGAAACCATAAAGCACAGTGTGACGTTGTCGTGCCAAAATGAAGCTTATGCTTTCTTCGTTAGGGTACATTCTGAAGTGGAGGGCGCTTACGATGAAAAAAGCACGAAAAATGCCAAACATCCCATTTCGCAGAACTATTCGAACTGCGGAATCTCGTTAATTTTTATTTTCGAGCCTTTGCCTGCGGATGTCTGCTCAAATTTTAATTTCAGAGCAGCCTGCTCCGCCATCATATGAAATATTATAACTACGTCCCGAATAAGTCTTCAAACAGGGAGATTTAAAAATGTGGTTTGCATATGTTTATTTCTGAAAAATTTAAGATATAAAACAAAGATATTAGTTATTTCAGCGAGCAGTGCATTTACGAATTCCGTTACCAGCTTAATTGGATTTATGTATTAGAAAAGCACTCTTTTCAAATAATTAATATTTGGAATTTAATACCAAGCAAAACATATCTCTGTCTACATGGCTTTGTTGGTAAATTTTTTGATATATTAAAAGGTAAAGTAAAACCTATTATTTTACGTTTACGGATAAACAGTGTTCAGCTTATACCTATTTAGCTCGACGTGGACGAAAACCTCGCCGTGGACATCATCACGATTCGCGACGCGACCTGGAGGACCTCTGACGATTCGTCCAGTCAGATGTCCAATGAGATGTCAGATGTCAGAGGTCCTCCAGGTCGCGTCGCGAATCCTGATGATGTCCACAGCGTGGTGGACGAAACGTCGAGCTAAATAAGTAAGCTGAACACTGTTAATCCGTAAACTTAAAATAATATGTCGAACAACAGTGAAAATCTAAACAAACATAAAATAAAACCGGTCTAGCTTGACGTTTTTGGTCAGACACCTGCAGACCTAATCCTGGATTTCCGTAATAAGGAATCAGCGATCCTGAGTCTAGAATTAGATTTTTTGACGAAAACCTTCCGGAGCATAGTATTTCAATTTAATCAAGGTTTTTCGTCGAAAAAATCGCTGTGAAAACCGCTATAAAGCGGTTCATCAAGATCAGAGTTCATCAGGATTCCTGATTACGGAATCCCAGGAATATGACTGCTGAATTCTTTACTTTTATAATTTAGCTATGAATATACGAGTATTTTTAATGAAATGTAACGGAACGCTTATTTGATTGAGTCCGTCCATTTGTGCGTCCAAGCGTCAGACTCTCTGTCTGACAGCCAACTTAAATGAAATGTTAAAGATTGACATTTTAAACCAAATCGAGCAGTCAGTTATTTAGACATTTGGTATAGAACAAAATTAATTGAAAAACAAAAATTTGTGGGTGCAAAATGACCAAATAAAATATTAATAAAATTGATAGGTTTCTATTGGCATTATTTTAGTATTTCACAGATTGCAGTAAAAGGATTTTGATAATAATCGATTAACAAATATTTATCATTTATATCTTGGTAGACGTTAAATCACGCCGATTTGAGAAACAATAATACGAAAGGAGGTATTTAATATTTGGATATTTCTTAATAAGTTAGGTTAATACATTGAAAGAATTTGCACCTCTACAGCACCGAATATATTCTACTTCTTCGGCCAACTGAACTTTTCACAATCGTAAATCTAAAGAGGCAGCCAGGCGGCCAGGTTTATGCGAAAGGATATGAGGCCTGGTAAAGACCGCCCTCTACTTTAAAGGCTATGCAGCTATTGGTAAGATGAATAAAGTGCGCTTTTAAAATTTGCATACAAATGGAAGTCCGATAGCTTCGCTCGCGGTGGGCGGACCTCGGAGTTATGTCGCTTGGTTAGAAATAAAACGAATGTGACATTTTTCAATCCTCAAATCGTACCTAGCGGTCTGATAGTACACATTTACGTTTGTCGTCAGACGGGTAGTCATTACCCGAGAATTACATCTTCTATCACAATTATCTGACTGTAATTTTATTATTTAAAATATGAACTTATACGGATGGATAAGCAGCGGCGGCGTAGAAAAAATCATCGAGTAGGTATCCAACTGATTATCAGGCTACTTGCTTTATAACTTTATTGACTAAGTTGTTTCCGATCTCAATTCTCCTATGACAGCCTTCTTAAGGTGTAAGCTTTACTCAGCTTATCAAATCGTAGAATCCTACTGGATATTACTACATTACATAAAATATGCAACAATCAATTTGACTGCCCTGAACTGCTGTTTAAGCCGAGTTATGTTTAATTCAAAACTGTATCGGATCAACGCTGTTAACCGTATACCTAATCCCTATCCATCAAATATGTGATAAATTTAACACAGTGTTTTCTAATCTACATATACACTATGTCAGTAATAATGACTTAAAGAAGCAAGTTGCAGCAACTCTTTCATCACAATCCATTTTAATTTTGTATGTTTGTTTGTGTAATAGTTTATCTTCTACATTTTATTTTTTGTTAATTTTCTTTTTTTTTGTGTCATCTAAATGAATGATTCTGCCATTTATGTTATCATGTTAAACTCATACTTTATCTGTGCTCAATTTTTGAAACTTGCAACCTTCATACTCGTATTTTGTTTTACTGTTAACTTAAATCTTAATTTATTAGTAGCCTGATGATATGTTTTTCTTTCTGAAATAATAAGCTCTATAATTTTTTTATATAATATGTGAAATGCGGTGCTGTGTTCATGTCTAGTTAAGTAGTATTAAATGATCTTTTGTATGCTATTCATGTGTGCACCTATTTGTTTTCCAAATAAATAAATACTGAAAAAGCCCTAAATTTAATATAGGCCATCCCCTAATTCTAATTACAACGAAAACTTAAAACAAAAACTGGTTATTAGAAAACAATCTACGAAACCTACCAATACTTAGATGAAGTTTTACCTGCCTACAGATGATATAGTTAAGAAAAAATAAAGTCTTATGCTTATTTTGTTGGTGTTATCAGGCCACGGAGATCGTATCCATCTATCCATATATACAATAACAACCCCTGGAATCTACGAGGAATATTAAATATAAATTATTTATATTGCATAACATTTAGTATTATCTATCTATATATATCTAGATAAAAAAACCCGAAAAATAAATTTCTATTTGGTGGTCAGAATCTCATGCAGGAATTTTATTCATGCATCGGAAACCATTACACTTTCGCTGTTTTTTCTGTGACAGAATTTTGCTGAATTGTATGTAGTTTTATGAAACGACCAAAACCTCATTTAAAAGTCAGGTTGTGAAGGTTCTCAAGCAAGATAACACGTAAAGCAGACAGACGCACAACATAAACACAAATTTCCCTTTATTTGTATGATATATGTAAATGGCAGTGGGCGACGACCGTTGGAGTAACCGTGTCCTACACTGGCGGCCGTGGACAGGCAAACAGAGTGTGGGAAGACCACCCGCCAGGTGGGAAGACGACATCAAGTGCGTCGGCGGAAAGCAGTGGTTCCGTACCGCTGAGGGCCGGGAGGACTGGAGAAGGATTGGAGAGGCTTATGTCCACCAGTGGACGCAAACACGCTGACTAACTGACTGACTGACATGTAAGTGGAAACTTTAGATTGAGAGATTTAACGTCAAAGCTCTTGCCAAAGTGACAATTAACAATACTACTTTGAAAATGTGTGTTGGATTAATATTATTAAGGTCACCTTCACCTCTGACTCACCAGAGTTGATTTGTTGTGGTGGTGGGTGTGGCGCTCTACCAGTGAAATAGAAAATCATGTTAAACGTGGCGATTTTCTGAATTATTCTGCTAAATTATTGAATTTAATTTGTGATTCATTCGAAGGCGCCAAGTAGAAGTGGAAACCTAAAATATCCGGGAATCCTCCACGAAATCCAGACCAATTTCACGTCACCTTTCCCACCAGTACCGCTCGTATGTCATCCTCATCGCCGTACTACACCACCTCTATACTATTCCGTCGCGTCGCTTTATCTTGACCGCGATCAAAAAAGAGCGCCATAGCAAAAACAGCGAGCCAAAATGTCCGTAACCGTTTCTGACGTACTTTATAATCCCGGCGCGTCGAGTTCGTGGCGGACAATTTACTAGATGGTGGCACGACACGGCAATTGCGAGCGACGCTTCTAACCGACCCAAATGCTTATAATTCGCTTGGGAAAATGCTGCCTTCCATGCGGTCAGGTGGATGAAAGTATGGCGCCCATTAGGCTTTATTGCCGTGAAACGAAGCAGTTACGGGATGAAATTAAAAGCTAGCCTTCAAGGTTAATACAGTGATTGCATAGTCCAGTCATATTAGGGGTTTCATCACGGAATGAGAGATAATAGGCTGTAAACTCGTATATACGTATATTTTGGCATTCTAAGAGTTGTCTCAAAAGTCTCGTAAAATTTCGTGTACACGTTTATTTAAGGTCAATTTTGCTTGATTGATTGCAAATATCTCGCTTCATATGGTACGTCAAGGTGGAGCAATGGTTGTGGTTCATGATTATGCCGGAAATCGGGGTGGAAATGCTCATTAGCTTTCAGTCTATGTCATGGGCAAGCAACTTCATCGTAACAAAGCGATCTCGATAAAGTCATAGGACCCCGAATATTTAGAAACACGAGATTTTGTAAACATTTTAGAATTAAAAAAGAAATATTTATACAAGTTTACAGCTTATTATTTCTCATTCCGATGTTAACCCACTTTTCTGGCTCAAGTGCCTGCAATTATGAGATAGTTAAGTCCGACGCAGATTATTAATATTCGACTATTTAATGTATCCCACTATTAAATTGATAGAACAGGGCAACCAGATATTTATCTGGAGGGGTAGGCATAGGGTAGGCATGACCTTTCTTGTCATTGCAAAAACTTCTAGGTCATCCAAATTCTTCAGTTCTGGTCATTTTCTTGGTTGATACTCTCACTACTAAGTGGGATTTGTTGTTATATTAAATTATTTTTTTATCAATTTAAAAAAGGAGTCCTCAAGTCAACTCATATCATCCATCAAAAACATATTTAAAATCAATATGTTATGTATGTTTTAGTCATTGTGCAATTATTTATTTTTAAAATGTCGTTCCGGTATACCATCCAGATCAATTTAGCTGTGGAATAAAAGGAAGGTCCTGGCACGGCACCTAAATCCTGTTAGGTGTGACTTCCATGTCCAGTCATATAACATATACAACCATACAATTATTAGTAATACAATTTTGGAACTATGAGCATTTTTCCGTAGCATGAGATGTTATAAATAAGTTTCGATTTGTTACATTTGGTTAAAAACTGTCAAAATGGTGTGTCCAGGGCCAAGTCACTCTTTCCGTGTATTTACCGATGGGCATTAAGGCCGAGCATTCCATAATTGTTATTAATGTCGTGTTTACACTTGACACATTCCAGTAATGGTGGCGCAGCGGTGGCCAGCTCGAGTGGCAAACCATTCGCGTGATAGCCAGATTTACCACTTCGCGATTTGATTTGAAAACTTTTTCATGGTTTGGAACCTGTAGATAACGTTTTGGTATAGTAAAGCCCGCCCGAAATGATCCCATTGCATTTGATGAAAAAATGGTCGAACTTATATGTAATGTGTTGGGATAATATCATGACGATAGGTGTGGTATTGGCCGTCTTTGTCAAGTTACATGAAAACATTGTTTGACCTGGATTATGATTGGATCTCGGCGTCGATACTTTGGATGCTTGAATGTTTTTGACAAACCCATTTTACGCATTCATTCGGAGGATTTAATAGCGACATCAGCGATTACTGCAAAGTTTGCAGTCAAAATTACTTAGTATAAGATTAATATTCAACGCAATCAGCACTATCTTGTCTAGTACACTTAGGATGCAATGTTCGATAGGTTGAAAAACGTAACCGTCAGGTGGTTGAAACAGATGTTAAGACAGTAAACATATAAACCAAATATTGCAACTTCAAAGCCTAGTCCAGATCTATGTCTGGACCAACTATGTTTTTGCTCATTTCGAAAAATCTGATTTAGTGTAAGGATAAGTAATTCTTTTGCGAAGAATGAATTGATTTTTTACAAACTATATCTTGATAAAAATAAATGCGAAATAATGTGTAAAATGTTAAACTGTTGTAGAATTTATATTAATTCTCAAAATATACGCGTTATGCGTACAATCATTATATACTTACATTGTATTGCTTGTTTTATTATATTTGTTATTACTTGTTGTTATTTACTATCATCATAAAATCTCACTATTCTCAAATACGAAAGGTCCTGGCAAGGCACCTAGTTCCCATGTGGTGAGTAAGGCTAATATCTTACGTTCACTTCAGTATTAGCCATCCATGTTAAATTACATGAAAAAAAATATTTATTGGGAGTAAATTTTGCATCCAGTTTCCGTCCGTCTATCGTACGAATCCTAGAGGCGGGGTGGCTCGCACGCGACAGGTAAACATCGCGCCGATCGTTAGCCGAGATATCGACAAACAGAGCGGGGTCAAGTTGACTGACGCACACTCGCGGGGACCTCACTTCTAATGGCTTTCTTATCGTTGAAGGCAGTTTCCGCATTTATCCCTACTTAGCCGTTAATCTATATTTTATAAACTATGCTGGTGTTAAATTCTATGGGACATTAAACGTTAAATTAATAGTGCTAAAATAAGTGAACCAAAATGTAAAGCGTAGTGCTCTATACCTACAAAGAACTGCTACTGTTACGATCGGCGTCGCGTCGCGTCGTGCGGTAGGTTCTTGTGTCTTCTGACGTTATCGACAACGCAACCAGCAAGCAGGATGCAGGCTTTCGAAGGGAGCTGCGTAGCGACCGCTACTTATTTCGGCGTCAATTACACTATTACTCAATTAATCACTTTGAAATGAAAAACTGTTATCTCGTAACAAATGTGTATTGTTGCCCTGGCGGGCTTTCGTCGGCGACTGGTTGCGCTTGCGGCATTCGGCCGCACCCTTCCCGCGCCCGCAACCCCCACCCGCTGTCTGCGCGGCTGGTGGCGACGAAGGCGAGAAGGGATGCACATAAAAACATGTCACAATGCATATGCAACTATATCTAAATACATCTATAAGTACAACCTAAAGCTAGTGAATATACATAGGCATGCACTTATAAACTAAAGCTGTCGTCAACAGCTAATTTCAAAAATTCCATATATATGCAAAAATTCAACAAAGAGATAGAAGCTACATAGTCAGCATGTACTACAACAGATGGTACTACCCACATAAAATATAGACATCAAATATATAACATCCAAATCACGACAAGAGGAGAGCAGTACGCAGTCGTGGGTCTAAATACCTTACCCGACCTTTTATCTCCTTCACCCTTTGTTTTCTTTTTAACCGACTTAAAAAAAAAAGGAGGAGGTCGTCGGAATATTTTTTTTCTCTTTTTTAACTTCACAAGATCCTTCCTGTATGATGTAGTTCGTGTGGTTGTTTTTATGGAACATGGCAGAGATGGCTAACTTGCTGTCTTGATAAAAGCCCAAAACACCGCTACCCCAAAGTAATTAAGTGCCATGCCAGGGTCTAGTCAATCTAGTCTACAAAGCATTAATCTGCACCCTTTTTTACATGTTTTTCCCAATTTGAATAGTTATATTGCATTATATTGCATACATTTAAAAACGCTCGAAACCACGTATTTTACAGGAAATACATGTTTTTGTTTGAACACCTGCATGGCTTAAGAGTTTCTGCATATTGGGCAAATGCAAAGAGAAACTGGCAGTTTTTCTGAAATTGGGACAATTAAAAAGATAAAAAGTCAGTTTTTCTGCAAAAGGGGCAAGTCAAATCAGAAATAGTCATTTTTTTACTGAGCCTAATAGTTAACTCCTTAGTTAATTTAGACCGATTAAAAGAACCTATAATCAACATCAAGAATTATAGGCTCTACTTAGATTAGATTTACTGACTGTACTGTATATAAAATAGGTCAGTGGTCATATAGTTATAAACGTATATACTGACAAAAAGACTAAGGCCCGATTTTTCAATAGAAAGATAAATTGTTGGATACTTAACAAGCCAATAAAATTATTCCGCTCTTTAATAGACTGATAGGACTAGCTCGATTTTTCAATGGTGAAACAAAGGTCAGTTAGCTATCTGAGGATTATTTTCGATGGTGGCAATATTTCTCATGACCAACTTCAAGGAGTAGTGTTAGAAAGAGACAGCTCAGTAATATAGCTCTTATGTTAGTAAAGGATACCACTTCACATTTTTTAGTTTGTCAAGATTGACAGTTATTACAAAACCCAGTTATTCTTTTCGTTTGCTTGCTTGTTCCCGTTACGTTTAATTTTTTGGATTTTGTCGTTGGTTTTTCTACCGAAATGGAGAGCAAGAAAAGAGAGTGGGCTTATTTCCTCCTCCTCCTCAATCATCATATCATCAATGATATACAAAATGTTTTATGGACGAAACCTTTGATAAAGCACCGACTTGTAAATTACTGAGCGATAATAATCTTGATCTATCCAACCCATTGATATCAATTTCAAATGACAAGAGGAAACGTCATATTTATCAGACTGATAAGTGACTATTTGACAGAAAATCGGCTAGATACATTTGTTGCCTAGATAGTAGATTTATTCCTCCGATAGTCACTATTCGTCTATTGAAAAACGAAAATTAGTATTATCAGACCATTGAGTACTATTCGATTGTTTACCTGACTATTGAAAAATCGGGCCTAAGAAAAAGAGAGACGGACGTCAGGAGTAGGATTATATAAAAGAACACATGTTCTGGGTTTCACAGGATAGATGGAAAATGCTTTTCACTCAGATCGAAATAAAGATGTTTTTTTTCTGCGGGCCCCATGCAAATGAGTCAGGTTACTTCAACGAAATATATGGGGACCACGATCGAAACACATCGGAATTAAGATATGTGTAATGAACATATTCTTTACATCCTATTCTTGATGTTGCTTAACCTATGCTGAAACGCCTTGTATATCCGCAATATAGCCACGAGATCGCCGGCAGCAAAGAGCATCAATCTAGACCACACTGCGTGCTTAATCGCGCGTTTCATGCGATCGAGCGCCACGACATTGTAGGCGATTCCAGAGATCGAATACGGGTGCCTTTCGGAATCGATTCCATGATTGCCGCATCGGCAGTCCGTTGCCAGTGCAGCCCTAAGTATTAATTTCCCCGATGCATGCTAATGGCGCTATTAGAGGGTTTAAGGTGTGGCCATTATCAACTGTGGATTGGTCCGATTCGTCCCCCATCTACGTCGTCTGCAGACAATCTGAAGATGATTCGAATGCAGCTGTTTGAGACGATATAAAATTTACTTAATAATAATAATAATAATTTATTAGTAGCAGGTACATTGTCCTATAAATTTTAAATAATACTAATAATCGTTTTAATATATTCTTCCTGAAATATTTAATATTATTTTATTCTCATTGACGACTGAACGGCAAAGAAATGCCATCTTTTGTTTGCGCAGTACACTCAAGAAATCAGTCAAACCGTTCTCCGCGAACATGCCAGACGCACTAAACCGCCTAGAACCATGCTAGTTAAGACTTTTAGCTATAGATGAGATGGTAATAATGTTTTTGTTACGTATAGTTTTATTTTCCGACATTTTGTTATCTTTACCGTGAACTGACTGTAGAATTTCGACAACGAATAAACATACAAATGGAATTATTCCTGGAATTATAATGATTCTTATGTTCTTAGAACAAATAAATGATCGAAAAATAGGCCAAAACTTATACACGTGCAAGGTTAATGATGCATTATTGACGATTCATTTATAACAATATAAGAGCAAAAATGCGCAAGTAAAATAGATTATTGTCTAAATGTTAAAACGTTTCTATTCCATACATCCTAAAATTCAATACATCTCAAAACAATCCAAACGATAACAAGACAGTGCCTCCAGGTTTAATTGAAAATGAACAAGACAAAACAATTCTCAATGCTAAAGCAGAGCTTTCTTTTTCATAAGTATAAAGGGGAAAAGGACCACTAGACCTTTTTTGAGCGTAATATATAAGTATAACATAGTTCTAGACAACCGCAACCGTGTCTGTGCGAATTCAAACATTAAATGAATGTCGCCGTAAGTATGATGCTAAACCTTAATTTGTCGATATACGAACAATCGGCAGCAGCTCTCTCCAACACTGAGCGATCGCAATAATCGCACGTGTGCGCTATCGCCTCTACAAACTTGCCGGCGAAACCGATAAACAATTAGTTAGGATTACCGCAACCGACCGGAGGCACCGATCTAAAAAACCGTAACCCTGGCAGGACCACCGCTCGCAAAGGACGTTAGCCTAAGGTACGGACACAACATTAAATTCCTAGTCTTTGATCTCCGCCCAAAGTTCTAATTAAACTTTCGAACTTCTCTTAAGAACATTATTTGAAATACACCATTTAATCTCTGTTTAGAAACGTGTATTTTTGTCTGGTTTTAAGGTTTTCGAATTTTTTACTTGAATGGGAATTGTCAATGCTACGTGTCGTGTGACTACGCCAAGTGAATCAAATATGATGATAGAGCAGGCATACATTGTTGGTTCTCACTTAAGAGACCTCTAAGATCGAAGTCATCTAACCTATTACATTACAGCCTCGGAGTCTGGTTCCAGCATGGGCACCAAAAGTACGGGTGCTGACGATCCTTTGATTGCATCATTTAGATGTAAAATAGAAAACCATGTTTTCTTCACTAGGCTTGCATTATCTATTTAGGCATATTAATTAAAATATTTTGGTCCTTTTGATAAGTATATTTTATTAAGAAATCCTGAGCACACTTAACAAAAATTACAGAATATGATAATGTTTTCACATAAACCTGCAAATCTAGAAGTTTGTTCCTTAATATCATTGAAATAACGTTTTTAATGTTAAAATTTCCATTTGCTGCATGGCGCGACTCCGCCCGGCCAATCGACAAACCCTACGGACCTTCGACTACACCAGAGGACAATAATCCATCACAATATGCCATGTAACTACCGTTATGATATTAGCCCAATACACCATATTCCCGAAGGATTTAGGTGCAATGCCAGGACATTCTCCTTGTGACGGCGGATACATTGAACTGGATGGAAAACACGGACAATTTTCATTGCAGCTTCGACCGTATTTTCATCAAATGCGATGGTACCAACCCGGACGTACCTAAACCCTACCACCTAGTAAGAGAAGGAGACCTACAGTTTTATATGGAAACAGAAACATTGAGCAACTCGCATTCGTGACGAAATGCACTTATCCAACTCAGAAAAAGAAAGAAAAGGGTGCACGAACGGAGCGAGGATTTGAACCCAGACCTCTGGTATGGAAGGCAAGTCCCCGGGCCACTTAGCCACGAGGCGCTCAGTTCAGTTGCTCGGCGAGTTTAATTTAATACTCAGGTCATTGCAGCTCTTACGTTTTGCAATCACTAGGCCATGCCGTCATTCCAGCCCCAATTCTGTGTACGGTGCACAGTGGTCTTGCCAGACTTACGGACTGTGCTCTTTGTGGTAAATGGACGCTCGTGATTTTCGATATCCCGGAACCATTTGGAAGCGTCGACAACAGAGCGATCCATCACGTTTGGGATCTCGGATGCTGGCCGAACGGGCGCGGCGTGGTAGCCTTCAAATTAAGCAAACGACGCGAGGTGGTCGTTCTAGGAAAATCTATGTTTAGCAGTAGATATCAAAGAGGGTGTAGCCTGAAAATTATTATTATTACACATTACTATTTGACCTAACGTTATCTTATATCGCTCGAGTGCCACCCACTGCAGGGGTTAAGCCTCTATCAACCTTGCAGATTTTGGGTTGTGGTCATTTTCCTCCCTGGGTGACCAACCTTATCTGGGAGTAGATAGATACTATAGATTGTAGATACTTGAGCCTGAAAATAGTATGATAAAAAAATATGTTTCTGGGCTTTGGCACAGTTTGTGAAAAATATAATTTAAACAGAAAATACCTTATTAAACTTTTAATTAGGTTTTATTTATATTTCACGTTAACATCGTATTAGTTAGGACGAATACCGGTCTTCTATTTATTTAAATTAGCCGCTCGTTAATTTCAAATATTTTTTTAGGAACTGCAATTTTCAAAGAAAACTTTGTACTGCAATGGGCCTCCTAAGCAACTTCCTAAACTCACGTCAACACCTGACATCCCCCAAGCAAACGCGCACCCACAGGCACCTCGAGTTACCTCCCCCCCCGCAGCCGTGGCATTCCTTCCTAATATAATTTATTCCTGGAGTATTTTCAACAAGCTGATCTGCCACGTGATCGGCCACATAGCTTAGGGCTTGGCAGTCAACAAGACAATTGCGACTGAAACTCATCCGTACAGCACCTGCATAGCTGATTATATACTTATTAGTGAACTAACGGTGGCGCCGAAAATTAAATTCGCTTACGAATTCGCTCACTCCTGATGTTTTCGAGTTCCAAGGACACGCAAGTATGTTACAGGATGCCGATAAGTGCAACCATATACAAAGGATAGTAGGGATGAACTGCTAATGTCATGCAACGTACAAAACTTCGCTCTTACTTCGCTCGCTCGTCCGTACTTGCACACAAATCGTGCAGAAGACCCAGACGACGACGACTTTGCTCTATTTCGCTGTAACTATGACATTTATAACCAGCGCCATATCCCATCACTGCCAGAACTAGTTACGCCGTTATTATACAAAGCTCAATTCAAAATTGTCCGTGTTTTCTATCCAGTCTAATGTAGCCGTGCTCATAAAGGGAAGTTCCTGGCGTGGTACCTTATTCCTTCGTGAATGTGGTGTATTGGGCTAATGTTATAACGGTAGTTGTGTGGTATTAGCCTTTCCATGTCAGGCTCCATTTTTTTTACCAAAATGACTTCTCACCGCAACGTTTACGAGTGGTATATGTTCATGACCCAAGTATTTCCTTATCAATCTTTTTTAAAAAAAAATATTGTATGTATATATTACGGTCAAAGCCCGATGTTGGTTATAGTCCGAAATAATGTTTTCCTCGAAGTTTATTGGATTTCTGCACTTGTGCCCATGTTAAGTTCACTAATTCGGAGTTGATACCAAGAAAAAAATAGAACTTTAAAATGTTCTTTTAATTTTTTGTAAGAAAAAAAAAATAGGTTAGGTTTCTTATTTTTCTTATCATAAACTCGAAATTAGTGCACTCGGCAGGGGTATATCTTGAAAATTTTACTATCCTTTAAGGAAAAAAAAGATTTCGGACTTTAACCAACATTGGGCTTTAATGTTACGTTATAATATGCGTGGATATCTTGTTTTAATCTTAATTGTGCCTAAAATATTTTAAAAAAATCAAAGGAGTGAGAATTAATAAAAACATATTTTTATAAATTCATTATTCGTCTTGTCAATCAAAAGCTTAATTTACCATACACCTTAATGTTCGGTTCTCTGTATTTCCCCCAAATTTCAATGCACGAATAGCACTACAATGTGTACGAGCAACCATAATCAAACAACAATTATTGGAATGGTACAACCTCTCCGCCGCCATGAAGAGAATTTTACGTTGTGTACAAGCTGCTCTGAAGCGGTTTGCTCAATGGTGCTCTACCGAAAATGTTTGACCGACGCGCTTGTGCGGACACCGTAGCAAGCGGGGCCATGGAGCTGCTAATGAGATCAAATTGACTATGATTAATTTTAGAGTAATTTTTACATAGATCTGCTAGTTTTAACATGACAAATAATACAAAAAATATAATTTATTGATAGTAATGAAGATTCCGTTACAAGTTTACTATGATTAATTTTAGAGTATTTTTTACAATGATCTGCTAGTTTTAACATGACAACAAATAAAACATACATAAGTGACAGAACGACGGTTCTGTTTCAAGATTGTGAAAAAATGCTTTCATATGTCCGGCTGTCAGGCTGATGTCCTCTACAGGTCACATTTCTCACTCGATTCGCGTGAAATTTTGTAAGCAGGTTCGATATTTTTTATTTGAAAGTTTCTGATTTATTTTCTAAATGGCAGGATAATTTTGAAAAAAAAATCAAGTGTTGTGGGTCTGTCCAGCTGTTTTCCTCTACAGGTCGCATTTTAAAACCGATTCTAGTGAAATGTTTTAAGCAGATTCGATATTTACATAACATTTTGTTATTAGAGACAATTATCGTATATTTTTCAAAAATGTAATCCTCTAAAGGTCAGATTTCTCAACCAATTCTCTTAAAATCTGAAAGTACTTCTACTCCAATAAATTCACAATATTGTCGGATGACTTTATCAGAATCGAAACCCTAAACAGTAGTTGTATTTTATCGATTTCATAATATGTTATGTTTCATAATATACGCCAATGAACTAAATGCGAAACACTGCGTACCGACTAGAGAAGCGGAAAAGGAGCAATTTCTCGACAACACTCGCTCGATAGTACGCTGATTTCTGGAATGAGTGATCGAACAAGTAGAACGGACAGTTGTCAGCGAAGCGAAATCCACTCCGTCGCTTCATTACTCCACAAGCCAAAAAGAGACGGAGGCATGCGTGGCGTCGTCTCTCTCGGTACAGATCCGTCGCCACCACCGCCGTAGTCCGGGCATGCGCAGTGCGTGCGCCCCCGGACGTACCTTCGGGAGGAAGGGAAGCTGCTCCCCCTCTACCGCTGCTCCCTCCTACCTCCCCCTACCCCCCCGGATGTTATATCATCTTTTTACCCACACCTCTCGCTCCGAGGCGAGGCTGTAATCAGTCCTTGAGAGAATATATTCTGTTAACGATCGCTATGAAGAATGAGCTCCCTCCAGAACTGGGGGTTCAAAAGTGGTTTCCGTAATGCGGCGGCGCTTTTAGGATTAATGGAAAAAGGTGTGTTTTGGGTGGCTTCTTTGATCTTGCGGATTGTACGGGATTTCGCGTTTCGCTGTTCTTTTGTATGAGTACGGCGCGATGAAAGAATGTTTTGTGACGGCAGCGTCCGCTCTCATCCTGACCTCATTCCGAGGAATGGTTTAAAAGCTCAGGATTTTAGTGAGGACGGAGTATTGCAAGCGCATTACAAATTAATTTGGATTGCTAAGCAAATAGCAATGCAAAATCAACTATCTTTGTAAATATGCCTCACTCGCAGTTATAATTATTAATTTTTAAGTTGCATTATTTTAGATTTTATCAGCATATTCGTGCATGAATTAGCGTTGTTTCTGAAGTAATTAATCTTTACTAGTTAATTTAATTGTTATAGTATTAAGAATTCAACTAACTAATTATTATAATATTAACATGAAAACATATATCTGTTCCACCAAAGAATATTTTGGCAGTAGCATTTACATCAAAGTTTGTATTTCAAAATTGTGTACGGAAAAAATATGTAACCCGTAAGATTCTTCTTTATTGAGATGACCGAATCGGTGGATCCATCAGATTATTACGTAACTTAGTGTAGTTTGAATAAAAATAAATTAATAAATGAAGTTAAAAATTTAAATTAATATAAAGGTGATCACTTCACAAATGTAAGAAAATTATGAGTAAATAGCCTAAATTATTGCAATTTAAAATTCGCATTTTTCATTTACTCTCTAGAATTTAGATATTAATTTTTTTTTATTAAAACCGACTCAAATTAAAATAAATCACTATTTTAATTGGGATGCAAACTAACAATTCCAATTTTAAATCATAGTACGAGCTAGCTAGCTCCTCCTCTATCAGCTATCTATAACAAATCGTTACTCAGTTCAGTATTCCCAAAAGCTTAGAAGCAGGCACATGTGGTTCCTATTCCGAAAAGCGGTGACATCCATGATGTATCTTATTACAGACTGATACCCATCTTATCCTCGTTTGCGAAACTTTTCGAAAAACTAATTTGTCCAGCACTTAACTTTCAAATTTATCAACTCCTAACGCCAATGCAGCACGGATTCCTTTCACAAAATTCCACTACCTCAAACTTACTCACCTACACTACGACCTTAGTTAAAGCTGTTGATAGCGGTCATGAAGTTGATGTAATCTACACGGATTTTAGTAAGGCCTTTGACAAGGTCAATCATCGTTTGCTGCTCAACAAATTAAGGGAATTTGGGGTTCATGGAGCCTTATTGTGCTGGTTTCACTTGTACCTATCTGATCGCGTTCAGAGAGTAGTATTCTACGGCTATGCATCACGTTGGTTTGATGCACCTTCTGAAGTAACACAAGGTTCACACCTAGGGCCAATATTATTTCTCGTTTACGTCAACGACTTATGTGCAGTCGTAAGTAACTCTGAATGTATATTATTTGCAGATGACTGTAAGATTTTTAAAACTATAAAGGTAGAATATGATTTTGTGATGCTCTAGCACGACATTAGTCGTGTTTCTGAGTGGTGCCTTAAAAATAAAATGTTCTTAAATATTAAAAAATGTTTTCACATGACGTTTACTCGCAAACGCAAACCTATTTATACTCAGTACACGATTGATGGCAATACACTTCAGAAAGTTGACACTATCCGGGACCTTAGTGTAATTTTCAACAGAAAACTAAGCTTCACTTCTCATGTAGATGCCATAATTAAGCGTTCTTTGAAAATGTTAGGTTTCATCAAACGTACCAGCAAGGCCTTTCAAAATTATGAAACAAAAAAATACTATTTAACGTGTTTGTCCGTAGCGTGCTAGAATATGCGAGTTCTGTTTGGAATCCTTTCTACAAAGTACACAATAATCGTATCGAAAGAGTGCAAAAAAACTTTATGGACTATCTATCTTTTTCAGACAAAAATGCTCGTTTCCTGCCTCATTATTACGACAGACTAAAATTTTATGAAGTCCACTCACTCGAAACTAGAAGACTAATATCTGACACTACAATTATTTTAAAAATTATGAACAATTTTATTAACTGTCCGTCACTGTTATCAGAATCAGGCCTTAACGTCCCTAGACTATCCGCTAGACCGTCAAACTACATTCCATTTCATTTAAAAAAACACAGGACCAATCTTGGTAAACACTCTCCTCTCAACAGAATATGCCGTAATTTTATTGAACATTACCGAACGCACTCACTAAATATATATCCACCATCCTCGTTAACTTCCTTCAAAAAAGTTTTGCGAAAAGATTTAAATTGAATCTTAGAACTTATAATCTAAATTTTATTATAAATTCTTACATATGATACATATGATACTTAACGAGCACTACACCATCATTTTCAGACATACATTAGGTACCTCTGCCTCATTAAAAAAAAATGTACTTGTCGAGCAGGTATCGTCTAAATTTAGTTTTGTTTTGTTTTAAATATATATTATCATGAATTTACTTTATCTCAAACATTAGATTTATCTTTAATAAGTATGTAAAAGTTATTACATAATCATGTTGTGTTTATCTTTAATTAGTGAATATTTCCATCTTGTTTTCTTGCTTCATTTTTATTAATATGTTTTGAAATGTATCACTGTTGATAAACCTGAAATAAAAAAAATATTAAAGTGTATTCATTGCCTAAGTTAGAAATAGTTAGAAAGTAAAAACACTTTGCTGATTAACGTTTTTTGACTTTGTTTTCAATCGAATACCAGTCTTAGCAAAGCCAGAAGACAGCAAAAATAAAAACTACATTCTAAATATATCTGTGATTTAGCCCTAAGTTATTTTATAAAAAAATACCTTAAGGTGGCCCATCCCGCTCATCTCCCCATACAAAAGGGGAAAGAAGATCACGCCCATATTTCTTGTCAGAGATCCAAACTTTTGCTCAAAATAGCTTTATTTGATCGAACTAGATGTCTGATGACCATTGGCATTGTAAAATTGTGTTTGGTTTCTAAGTTATAAGGTCCGAAAGCTCGCATTTTTCGCGCGTTTTATACAATAACTTTGAAGTTGGATTACGCAATGATAAAGTATAAGAACATCTTAAAAAGATTAGCCATCAGACATAGCTTATTTAATCAAGATTTATAATCTATTTGGTTTGTGTTAGATTTTTTTACTACAGCGGCCGTGGTTTACTTTTAGCTATAAGTCGTTTTGAAATTAAAATTTTCGTAAATCTTACCAAATCATACACTATGCACATTGTCTTTTTTGTGGACATGTTGCATCTTCCTCATCACGGAGCCTGTCTTATATTCTTTGAAACAGAAAAGGTCTCAGAGCGTAACAGCACGGTTTCGTACCGTGCCCGCGAATGAGTTAGACCCGCCGGGTTGGGCCGCCTTAAGTAACAGATATTGGTTAAATTATGGTTTTAAGTAATTAATTTCTATATTAATAAGCTTCCCAAACAACCCACATTTGTATAGAGTAATATTCTGATGCTCTTACAAGCCCACGAAACTTTGACAGCTTGAAGAAGGAAAACCACAGAATAACTAGTAAAAACTTGTATGGAGGTTTACGTAACTTCGAAGTTCCATAAACTCCAATTTAGGTGACAAGTGAGACTAGGGTTACAGATATCTGTAGTAGTTTTGACCTGGATCGCTAAATGCTGCGCTGCCTTGCTGCCCTATTTGCGAGTGGGTAACCTCTAAAACCAACAGACTGCCGGCGATGTTGGAGATTAAGGATACATTTGTGTTACACGGCGTTTAGGTCCCAACACTGAATTGGAAATGGAACTGAAAATAGCTTGATTCTAACTTTGGTAGATACCGTGCGCGAGACACCGTCTTTATGTAAACGACATACAGATGTTATTACATAGGTCGCCCGCCCGCTAGTAAATGCGTTGTAGTGCGCGGACAGGTTAAGACAAGTTTGAATAAGTGGCGACATTTTCTAGTAGTAATAGATCCAGTTGCATAAATAAAAGAGACATAAAATAAATATGACCCGGAATTAAGCATGCAAGACGACGTGAGTTGAACATTCTCCTACTCACAGTCGGGTCTCTTAATAATTACTTAAAATAATGATAATATTTATTAAAATAAATTCTCCGTTTCAAATGGGCAATGCAAATGCGGTCTTATTGCATTCGTTTTGTGCTGGGTTCCGGCACGTAAAAAGAACGACATTACCCACTGCATTTCTTCCCGTGTATGTCGTAAGAGGCGGCTGAGGGTAACGACGGCGTGTGGTAGACCCGAGGGTAGACCGCAAAATCGACTATGTGAAAAAAATATGCGCAGCTAAAATATACGTAAAAAGTCGAACTAGTGAACCCAATGCTACTTAAAAGAGAGGAATTCATGTATTATTTCTGTCATGTCGAAATTATATAACTTCCTATCGTTCCGCTCCTAAGTCCATGGGATACATTGTTACATTTTGAAATAATGTTGGTCCGCCTTAAATGGCGCGTCTTGGCAGATCGCCAACACGGTTATTGATTGTTGCCGCCACAATGCAAATTTCTGTTGTATAATATTCGGAAAATAACGCTAATGACATGCGCTCGGAGCTGCCGGCACGCCGCGGGCAGATAGCTCCGCGTCGCATCGCGGATATTGTAATATAACCCCCCATATTACATTATCCTTATTATAGTAATTTTCAGGATATTATAGGCGAACACTAATTATGAGTTGACTTATACAACTGTCCAACCTACTTTTTTATGCAACTCGACATGGATCGCTAATACCAAACACGTCGTGATATTAGCCCAATGAACACATTCCCGAAGGGATTAGGTGCCATGCCAAGACCTTCCCTCTATGAACAGGGCTACATTGAACTGGATGGAAAACACGGACATTTTTTCATTGCCGCTTCGACCCGGGAGAGCTTAAACCCTACCACCTAGTAGATGAAGGGACTTACGATTCTACATGGGCTCCGAACCATAGAACAGCTTGCATTAGTAATGAAATGCACTCATCCAACTCAGAAAGAGTAATCAAGTGGTCAAGTGGTTGGTGCGAGGATTTAAACCTGTAACCTCTCACATGAAAGGCATGTCCTCTCGCTCCTACACCACGGGCTGTAGCAAATTCCTTGATATTACGAACTTACTGTCATAATTATCGTACAACTCATCACTTGGAAACTAGGTGAAAGACATGGAGAACTTCTTAATATTTTGCAGCTACCATTAAAGTAAATATGTAGTAATAACTTGACTGAAGAATGTCTATGGTTTGGATTAAAATAACGTATATATTTATTTCAGAATGAAGGTTACGTAGATGATAAAGTTTTATCATCAAATAAAAACTGACTCTGTGTCATGTTTCTATATGATGAACATATACAATGCTAAATATTTTTTTTATGCAACCTGACATGGGTGGCTAATACCACACAATTAACGTTATGATATTAGCCCAATTCACCACATTCCTGAAGGTTTAGGTGCCATGCCAGGACCTTCCCTTTATAAACACAGCTACATTGAACTACATGGAAAACACGGACAATATTTCATTGCTGCTTCGACCATATTTTCGTCCAATACCTACCACCCTACCATATATACCATATAATACATAACCCTACAACCTAGTAGGGGAAGGGGACCTACAATTAAATGGATTCCGAACCATGGAGCGGCTCGCATTCTTGACGAAATGCACTTATCTAACTCAGAATGAGAAAGAAAGTGGTGCATGTTGGGGCGAGGAATTGAACATAGACCCGTGGTACGCTAGGCCAGTTCCCGCGCCACTAGGCTACGAGCCGCTCAAATATATGTACATATAATGACGCCTATAGGAAGTGACAAAGCCGGCGATGGGTTTTATAGCTTTTGTTACGTAATTACAGAGAGTTAATGACCCAAATATCGGCCACATAAAACATTGGATAACATAAAACTATGTAATTTCTGTGCAAAAATATATCGCTATTTCATGCCTTCTTAGTAATATTATGCAAGGAGAATTTTGAATTTTAGAACGTTTGTTTGAAATATAAACATTCAAATTTAGACCTGATTGTCTTAAGCGCGAAATTTGCATGGAAAATTGAATATAAAGTACACGATAGAGAACGCGTTTCAGGCTATTATCGCATATGTGACTTTAGAAAAATAAGACCCTAAATAAATTGATATTCAATGTCACTAAAATCTACATCAACATTTGAAAAAAAAAATTATATAGTGGTGAAGTCCCGAAAGAACTACCTAATTATCGTTAAAGACAGGTTCAGGTTAAAAATTAACTGGATAAATATCTGAAAACTACAAACAAAAATTAATAAAAAGCATGGAAAAAAATAGGAAGAAAAGCTTACTGTATATAATTATAAAGAGATGAATAAGATCTAGAAGTAGCAGCCAAGATTGCCTGTCTAAAATTACTAAATAAATTATTCGTACTCCATTAGTACAAAAACCAATAAATCAATATTTATTTCGTTTTGATAATATCAAGAATATCTTCTCACAAATCATATTTTGAGATGTTCTGAACCATGCAAAGTTAACAGTTAGAAAATACAAAAAAAAATGCACTTTCAGTCACTATTTAACAATAGCCATAAGAATGTCCGTTTTATTGATTGATAACTAATAGACAACAAACGACAGACGATAGTGAAAAAAGTCGTACCTTTTCACGTAAGTTTTTATCTGTTTACATATAGGTGTTATTTTGGTGAATTGTTAAGGAAACTATATGGTTACATAGATATTATGTACATGCATAAAATGGATGTAATATTCATAGTATACATAGTAAATAGGTGAGAGTGACAGTGATACAAGTTCCTAAGTTTTGTTTTAGTTAGTAAAGAAACTAATAAATACTTGTCCTTTTTAAGATTTTACGACAACTTGATAATCCTAACAAACGGCGGTGCCTCAACCGTGCCGAAGCTTCAAAGTGGATATTTCAAAACAAAACTTTATCCGCAAGTCACAACTCTTCCATCCATCCCGTAATCCTTTCACTACGGAGACAGCGCGCCGAAACTCTTCAGAGGGCGTAGGCAAGAAACTGATAGTACATTAGTTCGGCAGAGCCGGAAAGTAATAAATACCAGGCATTAGTTATCTCGAATGAGGTTGCCGAGCGCGTATTCATGAATAAAGTAGTCCGGAGTCCTGAGGCCGCGCTGCCCGGGATTAATGATGCGAATGAAATATTTATCAAGGGAATCCTGGGGGCTCTCGAGCAAACAATTCCGGACAAAGGGCCGAAAGAAAGAGCGCCGGATGGCGACGGAGCCCCAGAAGTGGATGTCATTGAGAGAGTGCACGATGATTGGTCCAATTTTTGAGAGCTTTTGAAAGGGGCGCGAAATGAATTTTGAAGACAAATTCTAGGGCCCGCGTCGGGTGGAGCGCCTAAGCGAATGAGGCATTACTGGGGAATCTCTTTATTGATTGTCGCTTGTACCCGGAGTAGATTCGTAATGGCTGAGGCGCAGATCCATTCCGATTGCGAATTGAAGGGTTCTCTCGCGCTTCGAATCTTGTTTTTGCGTCGTGTCGGTATGTAGATCTGATAGACGGGGATGTTCGAAACTCTGAAAAATAATTTATATCAGTGAATACGATTTTTTTCCTTATGATTGTCTATTCGGTATGTGGATCTGATAGACAGGGATGTTCAAACCTCTGAAATAGAATTTATATCAGTGAAAATACGATTAATTTCCTTATGATTATAAATTGACTCACAGCTCAGCGTTGTAGGTATTGTTTATCAAAATATTAAAGTTAGGCGTAAGATTGTAAGTAGTTTCGAGTGTAGGCCACGTCAATGTGTACCATTTTCGAGTTGATCAAAATCCAGGCGGAAAAAGGACTCAGGATTTTTCCATAATAAGTAAGAATCAGAGTCGCGTGGCAAAATCCGTGTTACGCATGGAAAATACATGTTTTTATTCTTTTCCGCGCTGTGGAAACATGAAAAAAAAAAGATAAATTTGTTAAGAATATTGGAGTCTATACTTTTGCACTAGCTAAATATCAAAACTATGTAAAAGAACCGCTTGAAACAATTTTATGGAAAAGTAAATGACGGATTTTGTTCGGAATTTGGTATACACTTTTTTAGAATCGTTTTTAAAAATCCATACAGTTAGATTTCTAGTTTCATTATCAGATGATGACCAACGCTTTTTACTGATTGAGTATCTCTATGAATAACTAAAACAATGTTTTTATAATCGCCGGTTTTCCACGTTTCGAGTCCCGATTCCGCCACAACACGTAGGTACACGGCATAAAATGTCGCAATAAACGGGCGCGAACCTGCAAATGACTTCGCAGCCCCGATGAGGCGGCGCCGGACCGAATTGGAGGCATCGCGAGTGTACATAAATGATTCATCTCGGAATCGTGTCATTAATCCACGTGAGATCAATGGAGATAAATTACCAATAACCTGGCGGGTCGGGGCGGCGCTCGGCTCGCTTTTTATTGCCCCCGGCGAGCGCGGCGGAATACCAATGAACTGGACTGGAACAATCCTGAAAGCTGCGGGCAGGTGGGGCGGGCGGCCATTGTGGAACGGTTACCAGAATCGGGTTCGCTCTCTGGACGCATTAGCTTATTGTAAAAGTTTGCCGTTTCGCTCGAATTCGCATGGGTGTGAGAAAATTTCGCGAAAGGTTTTTGTAACGTGTAATGGGTCGGTGGTGGCAGTTGCTGGATCATGGATTGCTTTGGTAGCGACAAGTTGAATGCTATAATTTTAAACACTTTTAAATGAACATTTTCTGTTTTTACATGTTCACCAAGTTGTTAAAATATTTATTGAAACAATATAATTCCATTTCAAGATAATATGATTCGCTTTTTTTCCAAAGAAAACTGATTGTATTAAACGCGATATTTTTAACAGACCATATAATCATATTATTCAATTGGTTTTGAAAATTATTAATTTAAGTTTGTTTCTACCATTTTTTATTTGTAGATGATTACAAAAAGTGTTATGCACTAAACTTTATTTTAAGTTACGTCACAAACTGATGGCTTCGCTGTTTAGATTAACTCCGTGAAGATGAACCCGCAAATAAACTTCACGAGTGTAAATCAAAAAAATCGTCCACATTCATAAAATAAACATTATTTGGAAGTATATATGTTCGAAGCATAAACATTGTTTTTTGTATTTGTTCTCTACAGATTTTTACAGTTGTATCGTTTACACATATTATTGTAAATGAAATATTTTTTCGTAAATAGAATACACAGCACGTGTTACAACAAAAGAACGGTTGAAATAATTTCACATCAGAGGCAGCATCGCAACGGTTGTTTTAAAACTGCATTTTCGTTCAGAAGGCTAGACCGATGATGAGATAAAACAAATTTTGCAGCATCTTTGTTATTGCATGAATATAGTTTGCATTGTTTGCGTTTATCAGAGATTATTTTCAAAATAAGGCCGTTAGTAAGTTTCCCATACGTATTTATTTCCAGTTAATGAGTGATTGCAACTGCTCTCTTAGTGAAAGCCACGTATTATTGTACGCCTACCCAAACGATTAGTAGATTCAAATATTTAACTCATTTGTGTTCTGTTATACCTATTTAAATTATTATTTTTATTAATATGAAGCCATGTTTCGCACAACCATATACATATTTTTTTTAGTGCTACCCTCAGTTGGGCTATATGGCCTCTCATTCTTGTGGGAATGAGGTGTAGCTGCCTAGACCTTTTTACTAAACAGTTTAATTTGGTTTGAAAGTAATCGTATTACCGCAATGTCGCATATGATAGTCGATATAATTGTCTCTTCAGCAACATTCCGACTGCTGTGGGAATGTTACAACCCTTTCGCAAAGAGCGCCAAAGGTCCCCGGTCCCTTTCGTATTCCGCGCCCGATAGTTTCATATTATTTACGTTCGTAGTCCCAGCACGAAATAAATCTCTTTTTTATTTGGTACACGGGATTAACGGACACGTTGGCCGCGAAGGGGTTATGAAATGTGGAGCTCGGGCCTACAGACGTGTCTTGCATTCCTTTGCCCCTTCGCTCGTAAAGGTTTAGGCGACTCGTAGACCTAGCGGCTACATGGTAACAATGTCCAGGCATTAACATTGCAAATATATGCGACTTGTTTGATTTGCACCATCAAAGGCGATAGCAAAATAAACAGTCTGATCTTAAGAGGATAATGAGGTGATCGAGCTCCATACAATGGCTTGTGCCTGATTCCTCAGTCAAATTGAGAAATATGTTTCTGATATTTTGCAAATTAAATAAATCAACTGAGAGCTACGTTTATACGTTTAGTTTTTTTTCATAACTGAACTTAAATATCATAATTCATAATTCATAAATTAAATATCCTTAAACATTTTTATAAAAATCTTTAAAGATTTATATCATGGTTAAGATGAGTCATGGTAATGATGAGAAGATAAAAAAAATCCAAACGTACAGACTTAGATTTTAGTTCATTCGTTTAATGAACAAATATCATAAATTATTTTTCCTAATTTGAGTGAGGAATCATGCACGAGCATTAGTATGGAACTCGATCACCTCATTAATATTTTAAGAGGGTATACGAACGGGGCGAGGATTTGAACCCAGGCCCCTGGTATGTTAAGCAAGTCCTCGCGCCACTAGGCTAGGTTCCGTACCCAAAGGGTGAAAATGGAACCCTATTACTAAGCCTCCGCTGCCCGTCCGTCCGCCTGTCCGTCCGTCCGTCTTTCACAGGGCTGTATCTCATGAACCGTAATAGGTAGAGAGCTGAAATTTTCACAGAGTGTGTATTTATTTTGCCGGTATAACAACAAATAGGTGAAATAAAAAAAAAAAAATTAAAAGGGGGTACCATACAAAAATCGTGTTTTTTTGTGTTTAATCTTGTACGATGGTACGGAACCCTTCATGTGCGAGTCCGCCTCGCACTTGGCCGGTTTTTTATAGATGATTTCAAACTGACCTGGTATTTAACATTGTAAATTAATTCAGGAAACCTACATACTAACCCGCAGATTGTTTTAGCTTTAGTGAAAATACTTATCGTTTTAATTTCGCTGTGGCTCACTCGCAAAATTACATGCTTCGTGTTTATTTAGGGTAGTCCGCCTAACTTATACCGCTATCATTTATTTACATTAATTCGCGTGTAAGTAATTTATTTTCGCAAAGTAAAGAACACCGGCTCACCTTTACTTCCAGGTGGGATATATGTGCTACACACGGTAAAAAAAGATTGCTTGAATTAAGAAAACAAATATTGTTAGCTTTTGATTCCTTAATTAAAGCTACATTTTGTTGAGTGTATTCTATGAAATTTAATGAAAGAAATGTAAATTCGTAATGAAAGAATAAAATAGTGTTTACAATGTATCTTGAATGAAGAAAGTTTATTTTAATCTAAGACACGAGGAATCTTCAATATGAAACAAGATAGTAAGCTTAATCCAAGACGTAATACATTCTTATAATAACACTTTTCGATTTTCAATTAAGGAAACGAAAGTCTAAAAATGAAAATGGAACTTGCGGTTAAAACCAGACTTGGCACTCTGGACTCTGTCACGCCTCGACGACGACGCGGCGCATTCAGTAATGTTGGCCACGTTTATGACTGTTGCCACGTTTATGAACCTTCTGACCATTCTAGCAACAGGAAAACCAGCCGTATAAACTAAGTACACACTGAAAAGGAATGAACGCTGTCGTGTGCAAATTTAACAGTCGCCCATTGAGTGACTGTTAAATGTGGCTACACTGCCGTGAAGCAATGTCTTCCTGGCCTTTAGATTATAGGGTGACAAGCGATTTTTGAGCGGTAACACATCTGGTAATATGACTGTATCTGTTTTATCCATAGACCTGACATAGCGAACTGTCCTTGCAAAAGTGGGAGTGAGACGTTAACTCAAGTATCACTACCACTAGTTAGAGAGAAATGGAGAACATCTGCCCGATGAGACAACTTCTGAATACATGGGAGTCGCGTTCTTGGAATGTGTAATGTTTTTTTTTGTGAAATATTTATTATTTTTTTTTTTTTATTTATTTATTTGTCATCATCAGACACAGGGTCCATTTTAACATATGCTGCAAAATTACAGGTAATATTAATATTATTAAAAATAAACGGTATTCCCTCTTCTCCGCGAATGAGTACCTAACATGATATGTTCCCATTCACGGAAGATTGGGTTGTAACACCATTGTACCAGTCCCTCTATTATTGTATTCTCACACGTGTACAGACGTTGCATAAAACTAAACACTCTGTTTCGCATAATGGCACAAAAATCCGATACCCGACTCTCGGCAAACATGGTTGACGCACTGCAGTATCGCGGCAAACGCATTATTTGCTTAAATACATTGTTATATTGAATTCTTATGCCATTATACGATTTTTTCGTGCTGTTCGTCCATAAGTGACACGTATAGAGGGACTGACAAAATGCCTCAAACAATGTCACCTTAGCATAAGTCGTACATTTGCCAAATCTCCTGGCCAGCATATTGCCCACTATCGAGAGAGAACGGCGCTGTCTCTCAATGTCACGGTCATCCTTCAGGCTGGACGTTAGAATATGACCCAGGTACTTAAATTCTTCCACCCTTTTGATCTCTGTATTGTTGAGAAATATGGACGGGACATGGCTCGGACCCGATCCCGATTTGAAAACCATCATTTCGGTTTTCTTTACATTATATACCAGGCCATGTTTTGCCGCATATTTCTCACAAATACCTACGAGGTGTCTAAGCCCCTTGATCGAGGGACTCAGCAAGACCATGTCATCTGCGTAGCTCAAGTTGTTGACATATCTGCTACCTAACTTGAATCCGACCGGGGTCCTGCTGAGTTCCTCGATCAGTTCATTAACATATAAGTTGAAGAGGTTCGGTGAGGTCAACCCACCCTGTCTGACTCCGCAACTCAATCTATAGCTTTCGGATAGCATGGAACCCCATCTCACGCTATTCGATTGGTTGGTGTACCAGAAACTGAGAATTTGGGTGATCTCACCTGGAACCTGGGTCGCATTCAGCTTCTCCCACAGCTTCTCGTAACAGATTGTATCGAATGCCTTGCTCAAGTCGAGAAAACAGGCGTATACCGACGTCTGATTCTCCGTGTAGTAAGATACAACCTGCTTTAGAGAGAATATAGCCATATCAGTTGACACGCCCTTCCTGAAGCCGAACTGAGCGTCGTCTACATTAATATTTGACACTATAATCGGCTGCAATAACCTCTCGAATAGTTTGGCCAGTATGGTGGCCAAGGAGATTGGTCTATAATTTGCAACAATGGATATGTTGCCTGTCCTGTTTTTAGCTATTGGTACTATAATGGTTTTCATCAGGTCATTCGGTAGGTGAGTGTGCTTGATGCAGAGATTGTAGAACAAAGCTAAGACCAAATGAACACTCCGTCCCGCGTATAAAACATGCTCTAAACTTAGACCGTCGTGACCAGGCGACTTTCCGCGTTTCATAGACTTAATAGTTTCCATAATTTCGTTCTGTGTAAACTTCACAGTAGTCTGCCCGACACTCCGGTCTCGGTTAGCATTAAAGAGATCACTGCTTCCACCACTTTCGACCCGAAACTGGCGAGCTAACAAGTCTGCGAACTCTTTCTGGTCCTGAACACCCTCCACAGTCAGCGGCAGACTTGACTTAACATCAGTCTTGTTTGCTGCCTTCCAAAATTTAAAGAAGTCTTTATCCATCCTATGTCGGGCGAGAATGTCCATTCTAATCTTTTCTTCGTTATTCTGACACCATTTAAGTTTACTCTTAAATTCTTTCCTTGTTTTATTCATTGCCTCAAACGCAATCCCACCCCCTGGCCTACCGAGAAAAACCCACTCGTGATATTTAATTTTAGCTATATCATACGCACCCTTGACATGCAAGTTCCAACCCACAGTCTTTTTCCTTGGGCGCTTTACAATACAAGTCTGGTCCGCTGCCGATTGCATGATTTCTATAATTTTACTGTAAAGCATGTCAATATATTCTTCGTAATTCTTATCTAAGTTATCACAGGTTGTCCAATTATTATACTCAGGTACAATTTTCTTAAAATTATTCTCACATATTTCTCTATATTTATCAATTTGGGATGTATCTCTGATTCCCCAGATTGATTTGTTTACCTTATTGTTGGCACAATTATTATTTGTTTTCGGCCTAATATCCATCACATTACACGTCATAAGCATGGGAAAGTGATCCGACCAATAAACGTTGTCTAAAACTTGTAAACGCGTGATAGTATCATATGCTGATTCCGTGACAATGCAATGGTCTAACCAACGGCGACTGCCGTTTGCGTCACTAACAAATGTGTATGTATTTTCATTCAGCAAGTTTAAGTCTGCACATGTCCACACGTTTTCAGTGCAAAAATTTCGCATTTCTTCCCCAAATATGGTACCGGGGTGGGCATTGAAATCCCCTATTAGCATGTATACACTTTTATGATTGTATGATGTATACACATTTATGATTATTCTAGTTTATTTAGGCTAATATTATGACACTAGATTATTTTATTGTTTTGATGCATACGACATAACGATTATCATAATCTCATATCTAGTTTCTCATCTACCATTTGAGGTTATCGAACGACATACATAATTTGAAAAATTTTAACACATTGTGAAAGAATTTTAGTTTTTTGTCTCAACATTCGCTGGAAGCAGGATTCGAACCTGCAACGATCTGATGATTTTAAAATCTGATTAAAATGCTTTAATACAGAGGTTGTTGGATAACCTTAAATTAATTATGATGCTAGTTGGCATATTAGCCATTGAGGCCTTTTTTTTATGTGACTGGACATGGATGGCTAATATCACACCTTCTGTCATGGTATTAGCCCAACACACCACATGGGAACTAGGTGCCATGCCAGGACCTTCCTTATACTGGACGGCTACATTGAACTGGATGGAAAACACGGACAATTTTCATTGCCGCTTCGACCATCGTTCATCCAATGCGATGGTACCAACCCGGGCGGGATAAACCCTACCACCTCGTAAGTAAGGAAGGGACCTGCAGTTAACCGTGGAATCCGAACCACGGCCAGCCTCTCTCAACGGTTGAATGGTCACCCATCCAAGACCAGACCGGACCCAGCGTTGCTTAACTTCGGAGAGCGATCGCCGAAGTGTCGCGCCACTGGGCCATTGAGGCTGACAGTTCTATTAAAAACTAATTTAATTATCTAAAGAGAATATTCCGTTTATTTTAACATAGTTTTCATTGAACTGAATGGAAACGTTGAAACATGGTTTATATTCCTTCCAATCTTGCATCGTGTGCAGCTGCAAATGTGCCGAGCATAGAAGCACATTCACAGAGGCGACACGACGCAGCGAGCCTTGGTCGAGCGATTCTTTGTAGTTTGAGAGCTGACTGGCCTTTTCTCTTCTCTACTCATATAAAAGGGAACGTATGTCTGCAAGTTCGGGGTAAACTCCGTAACTACAGAACAGATTTGAATTTGCACCAGTGTAAAAAGCAGACCTTGGGGCTTCCTATAGGATACATAAAATCACGCTACAAGGGCTAGGGGCTGAGCAGTATCAAAGACAATATACTCTCATAGAAAATAATTACCTCCCCGCGGCCGCGACCATTCCAAAGGGAAATTGTCGCTGAGGTAAAAGTTTGAATCGAAGCGGCAATTTTTTATTTTACTATTTTAGATTTAATTTTTAAATGTTACAAAATGATCAGTATGCGGTAATATTGAAATAATCGCTATTAAAATATAAATATCGCGAAAAATGTAAACACCGTGTAAGTATATCTATTTATTACAATGCTATATATTCAAGGTGACAGTTAAAATATGTTTATATGAGATATATTGTAATATTTTACATGGTGGCGTGAACTCAATTTGCTCTTCAACGTTCCTAAATAATAATATTGTGTATACTTTTACAAATGTTTAATATCAAAACGATGAACGTTTATCAAGACAATATTATTTTGAATTAAAAGACGCCTAATGTTTGCACTTTTTAATATATTTAATACACTTTTACCGATTTATATCCATATTATCTGAACTTGCAAATGATTTTAATTATTTAATTAAATTTTAATTAGAAATAATTTTTTTAATTAGAGTTTCAGCGACATCTACATTTCAAGAATTGTAATCAAATTTTGAATAAAACCTGAAATCATTTTTGGTAATGACATTCTGCGGAAGCAGGATTCGAACCTAAGACCTTTGGATTATATGCCCACTGCTTTAACCAACTGAGCTATGCCGACAATAACGTCAGCCAACGAATTTCTCTTCATTTTATATTCGAATTTATATTCGATTCGACATAATAAATAAATAAATTAATAAAAATCTAAATAATATTTATATTTCAATCATTGCAGTCAAAATGCCTTATCCTATCAATACGCGAAATCATCAGCGCCATCTAGTGAAGGTAGGGGAAGCATTGTGTCGATTTGAATGTAATCGAGATATTCATTGGATAGTGTAATTGCCGGGATAGCTCAGGTGGTTAGAGCTGCTTTCGACGAATATCACGACCAAAAACGTTTTCAGATTATTTTCAAAATCTGATAACAACGCAATGTAGATGTCGCTGAAACTCAAATTAATGAGATAAGGGTAAGGTCGTATCCATTAAATACAAATTGCAATTGAACATTAGATCTAAAAGAATAAATATTAAAATAATCTATACTAATAATAAATCTGTAAGGGGTAGTCATGGAGTAAGTTGCTTTGTTTTCTAAGATACTTCATTTGTAGACTTTATGTATGATACTTAGACTAAATTGATGATTTTTAGAAATCAGTTCTGTATGTATATATGTATGTTCCTCCATAACTCTTAAACCGATCATTCGAATTCCATGAAACTTACTACATGTATATGTAAATACACGGGACACAGGTTGGGCTATATATAATTCAGTTCCGCTTACGTTAAGATGTAGCTGTCATACAAACCGAATTGCCCCGAGGCGGCGGCTTGGAGGGTAATCACTATCTGCCTTTATTTCTTCGTTTACTTCTTCTAAGCCACGCAACGGACTATTTGATTCGGTTTTCATTAGCGAGCAAGGATTGCGTATGTAATTTTTAAATATTTAATACAAACCTTAAAAGAAAAAATTAAATTATTTACTTGAAATTTATAGGTGATAAAAAGGCCTACAGAAAGTTTCACGACATCATGTAGAGCGATAAATTCGAACCACTCGCCCGATTTATTTGCGTATTTTATCACCGTTTAGCAACTCTGGGCGCAGTCAGATTCCGGATGGGTTACCGTTTTCGATGTTGAAGGTGGCTGTGGTTCGTATTCCTCATAAAACTTTGTTAAAGTAAGGAAGGTGGTAGGGTTAATCCCGCCTTTGTTGGTTTTGTACCAACTTCTATGTTGCTGTGCCAGTGCAGTAAGGGTCTGGCGTCAAGGGTCTTAATGGGAATATGTCGATGTTTATCATTAAATCATGCCATATCGGTTCAAACGACTTTGTTTAAATTTGGTAGATGGATACACAATTCTGGACCAGCCTTTTGGTGGGTTACTTTTTATCCAGGAAATAATTCAGACCGAAATCAACCCAACACGACATTGACCCGAGCGGATCCGGGTACCGCAGCTAGTATTTAATCAAAATATACTCCAGCTCTCGGTATACAAAACGCTACGGCGGGGGCGGCGGCGCGGAGGCGGGACTACGAATGTGTACTGTAAATTACGGCAGCGTAGCAAGACGCAGCGCGCTCGCGGCTGCCGTAACCGAGCGGAACTCTATTCCAGACGGAACGAACCGTAGCCTGGAATACATGTAGGGCCCATCACATTCTACGTAAGCGTAGACATTATTAACTTTGCATTACACCAAAAAAACATCAAATATTGTTTTATATTCATAAACGAATTTGTGTTATACCAAATTTTTAGGATTTTTTTTCTCTGAGCATGAAGAGCTTACCACAAATACTGTCACCATATTCGCCCAAAACACCAAATGAGGACTAGGTGCCATACCAGGACCTTCCTCATATGCATAGCTGCATTGAAATGAATAGAAAACATTGGCCGTCCTCAAAGGTTGAAAATGATCACCCATCTAGAATCTGACAGCGCTCAAAGTAGCTTAAACTCTATGATGAGGCTGAATACAATAACCAGTAAAAAAACTCGACATTAGTAATATTTTTGAATGAAAATTATTTTAAATAATAAAAATAGTTTCAAATACATATTATTTTTTTACAAATATTATTGCCATTTATAACTAAATTTCAATTCAATTCACCTTTATTGTAGAAGTAATTTCTTCCTGGCAATAAAATCAACCACATTTCCATGGTAAAAATATTTTAATGTTGCCATCAATTGCATAGGTTTTATACAGTATTCTGAAATCACGATACAAGATATTGTTGTCTCTCAAGCTAGCAAACATCCCGGTGATGACGTATTATTCCGTAATTTTTGCACGGACTTGCCAATGCCTTGCAATATTTTCACGTTGAAATTGAATTGAACGAATAACCAAGCAGATCGAATTCTTTACGCGTATTTTTCTCATGTACACTTTCAAGTATACCCATACATACGAGCTACATACGGTGTTTTTTTTTCATTTATCAAAGTAATTGAAAGAAAATTGGTAGGTATTCTTTTCAGTTATATTTTCCTTTCTTGTATTTTTCAGGCCCTTTACGGTGCAAAGTGAAATGAGTTCTTTAGTAAATAAATATTCAATTTTTATGATATTCATAATTTAAATTCGCTGTCTCTTCATCATTTATTGTTGTGCGCAAAATCAGAAGAAAACAATACAGTTTAGTAATTCGAATATTAATTCACAAGAGAAGTAAGTAAATTAAAAGAAGGACCGGCTTATCACTTGTTTCTATAAGATCATAGTTATTAGGATGGTTTTGGCGATTCTTTCAAAGTTCTCGAGTCTGGATAGACTCGCAAGTTGCCAGTCACGTCGCGTCGTATTCTTGACCTTTCCACACAAGCGCTAAGCACAGGGGCTGCCTACTTTGGCACGACCGCTCAAGATCTGCTACATCTATTATTCCGTAATCAGGAATTAGGTGCCCTGAGTCTATAAAATCGCTTTTATAGTGGTTTCAAAGGATGTTCTTAACGAAAATATTTCGGAGCACAGTATTTCTATGGTTTTCCGTCGAAAACATTGCTTCAAAGCTTCATATAGCTAGGCCAAGGATTCCTGATAACGGATTTTCAGGAATGTTCCTGCTGTGCCGGGGTTCAAAGCTAAGACCGCGTCGAACGGATGCCGTGCGTGGAAAGTTTTCAATGGGGCTTGCTACTACTACGTTTTCGCTCCCAATGGATCGGATCGTCTACTCACCGGCGCACAACGTATAACAACAAAGCCGCCGGCGGCTGGAAGACTTTTCTACAGAATTTTCCGACAAAGACTACCTTTACAAATGCTGACCTACTTTTGCAGAATTGGACAAGGCTAGTGATATAAAGCTAAGGCTTCAATAAGTTATGACCGTATACTGTTATTACACCTGTCAGAAAATTAAATTAACCAAATATTATTAACTTATGGGGCAGGTATAACTTTTTCCGTACTCTTCTTCATCGAAACAATGCAAATATTATTTTTATTACTTTTTTAACCAAAATAATTGACCAAATCTATTGCATTATTTCAAATACGAATATTTAAGACAGACAGTTTGTAAGCGTGTTGGATACTTGGTGCTCTGTTTATCGTTTTTGATGCGATTTCCATGAACACCCAAACGGTCACGCAAGGCGTCTCAGGTTTGAAATGAAATTTAGTCTAAAATTGATGTACTAAATCATAACGCGGATGTTATGTGAGTTCCGAAAATAGTAATGTAACGTAAATGTGCTTACTAGGTCGATGACCAAGCCTAATGGGGGGTAGGGTGGTAGCGGAAATCTGTTTGGCTGCGTTCCTAACCTCAGACAGGCAGAATGAGCTGACAATATCGTCGCCGATATTATCGCCTACCTTCTCAGTGGCTGAAGTACGGGGTTCCACATTGCAGAGAGCTTAAAAGAGTCTTCTCGATTGAAGTTGCTGTGCTTCTTAATCTCGATGGCTTCTCGGACTAATCTTGCTATAGTTCGTTATTCGGCGGCGATTATACCGACCTGATCGAAACGTATCCAGTGATTTGGTCCTGATTCGTTATGCTCACACTCAGATTTCGCGGAGTCCTTCTTCTGCACTGCTCGAATGTGTTCCGTAACCCGAAGTGTAGCGATGATATCGTCAGCTTATACTGCCTGTCGTCGAGGTTAGGAACGCGGCCAAACAGGTTTCCGCTACCACCCCCACCCACAGCTACGATCTACGACCACGGCGAGCCTTGCTGTCAGTCGTCTGCTGCGTACGTGGCGGATGCCTCCTTGACAACGGGCTGAACGATCAGCTCGAAACGTCGGAGAAAACGTCTCCTCCCGCCGCGTGAACATGTTTTAAAGTAATGTCTAACGATAAGTTTGTAAATTACATCTTTGTAAAACGAAATTATTTTTTAAATAAGATTATATTTTTTATGATATTCGTTTTGGGCGGGTCCAATTTTGTTTCTTCCCACGCATCGTATACGTTCGTGGTTTGGATTAAATGTTATGGCTACTGGGTTAATGCGCCCGGTTTAGTACCACCGCGTTGAATGAACGATGGCGGCAATTCGAATAGCCATTGAATAAAAAGGAAGTCCTGGCAAGGCATTGTGTGTGGTATTTTGTGTGCGCTATGTATGGAATTTGTGTTTCATGGTTCGGATTCCGCGTAAAACTTTAAGTCCTTTCCTTCTTACTGCATGGGTGGTAGAATAATACGTGCCCGGAACGGTACCATGCCATTGAATAAACGATTGTCGAAGCGGCAGTTTGTCCGTCTTTTTGATCCAGTGCAATGTAGTCGTGCAATATGAATTAAAAAGGTCCTGGCATGGCACCTAGTTGCCATTTCATTTGTTGGACTAATATCATGAGAGTTAGGTTTAGTATTAGCTATCCATGTCGATTGTCATATAATCATGTGTTTTACTCGCTAATCAGCTTTTATGTCTCAATTACGGAACTCTTTTCTCTTAGCATTTTGTTCATAACATTACTTCAAATGTTTCTTTCATTAAGGCTGTGGAATGTGAGATTTGTCACAGGGAATATGAGATTTGAAAATTTTAAGAAATGCATTCTTTGCGCACTGGCCAAAGCACAATTTTGCACGGCGACTACCATGAAACAAGCGAAATCGTCTTTCAGGCTGTAACATTTTCCTACCCCTAAAAGTTTTCACATTTCAATAAAAAAATGTATCACTTGAGAAACCTTCATTTTTTGTCAATATTTGTTTTGTAAATATTTTAATTTTTTGGTAAAAAAATCTAGAATGAAAGTAAAAAAAAGACAATTTGATGTTTATTAGCAAATATTTTCCAACCTAAATTGTAAATTTTAAAAATTAAAGAATAAAGGCTTACATTTCGACGATATATTTTAGACTAAAAAATTAAAAAACTTAGTAAAACATTAACAGTCGTATTGAGCGGCTCGTAGCCTAGTGGCGCGGGGACTGGCCTAGCATACCAGAGGCCTGGGTTCAATTCCGTCATGCACCACTGTCTTTCTTTTCCGAGTTCGTTAAGTACATTTCGTCACGAATGCGAGCTGCTCCATGGTCGGAATCCATGTAAAACTGCAGGTCCCCTTCCCCTACTAGGTGGTAGGGTTTAAGTCCGCCCAGGCTGGTACCATCGTCTTGGATGAAAAGATGGTCGAAGCGGCAATGAAAAATTGTCCGTGTTTTCCATCCAGTTCAATGTGGCCGTGCTCATAAAGGGAAGGTCCTGGCATGGCACCTAATTCCTTCGGGAATGTGGTGTATTCGGCTAATATCATAACGGTAGTTGTGTGGTATTAGCCATCCATGTGAGGTCGCAAAAAAATTAAAATAAAAAAAAGGACCTGTCACTTAGTACGAGATTACAAACCATACAAAAACCGGTTTAGTCTGACCTTAAAACGTTCAAAGTTAAAAGTTAGTCCGCCCACTCTAAATAGAACTGGGAGAGAAGGTAAAATCTTATCACCCGCATTATGGGGAAGTTACCGGGTAACGACTCTAATCGTGATGTGACATAAGTGAAAACTAGTAATTGGGATTACAGCAGTGGAGGTGAGCAATAAACAGCGACGTGGGAGGTGCAGGGTACGGCCACCACGGCTGCCGCGAATGTTTTCCGAGCTCGTTCATTAGATGGAATAAGCTACACAAATTGCGGTGCCTGTTTGCGTAGCGGGGGCTGGCTCTACGCGGGCGTTCACTTCTCCCCTCGCTTACATCGTCGGAGTCATCTCAGGCCCAGCCACTAGCTACGCCACAAACTAGTGTATTCACACCTCATTAGTAAATAAATTAAAACCGAATATATAATGTCATATATATGCAGGATCGACCGTTAAGCGAGGAAACATTAATAAGAAAGAAAGCTGTGAAAAGAACTAATACATGAATATAAGTTTTTTAATTATTTATTTATTTATCCATCATATAACGTTACAAGAAATAAAAACGATACAGATATTTCACACTTTGGATTTAACCATGTCGGTAGGCTAGATTAGGCCCTTGCTATGGGATAAGTACCTTAATTTATAGCTACCAACATTCACGTTATTCATTAAGTTATATCTGGATAATTGTATGTTTTTAATGGATACGACATTACCGTTATCTCATAAATTTGAATTTGTCACATGTCACGACCAAACATTTTTTCAGATTATTTTAAAAATCTGATTACTCGTACAATGCTTCAAGTGTTATTGTATTTTGTATTGTTTGGATTTCGAATTAAGGTAATATCTGATTTTCACATGTTAGAAAACCGTCGATGTGCGGGTTCTGTAAATAAAGACTACCCTTATTTTCCAAAAGTATCTGTAACAATAAAAAAAAATAGAAACATCAAAAGCGTTCAGCAGAACGGGTTTTTGGTGAAAGGAGTTCGGAAACTGTCCAATTCATGCAAAGTTTCTAGAATAAAATACGCAGAGTACAAAAAAATTACAATTGTGAAATCAAGAAATATTGTGAAATATCAAATCTTTTTCGGGATTCATGGTTTATTGGTTTTTGTTGTAATTGGCAATTGAGTAAAAGTTTGATAGCACACCGACGCGATTAAAACTTTGTATTGGTGCGACAGGTTCGCAATCTCAAAAAAAAAACTTTGAACCGATCCGAACGATGACCCGCGCTCAGTTGCGATGTTCGTGTTCTAGGGGGCTAAATTTCAGTTCACTTGGCCGAAAAGAAACGGCGGTTGATGGTGAGCATGTTAAGAAATACAAAAATACATCAGATTTAATCACTCGATTGCCTGTTCACCCGGCTAGTTCATTTACCATGGTAACTACGACGGTCGTTGTCAAGCTTACTTCGTTGGTCGACCCGTAAAACCTGTATCGGTCGTAGAAAAACGGCAAATTCAAACCGGAGTGCCGTCTTCATGCTTCCTAAACTATGCCAGCGCTGTGAAAGTTTTAAAAATGTTCCCAAAACATTTCTTACTTCGTATTTAGACATTATACAGTTGAACATACAGTCTAAAGGTGCCTTGAGCTGGCTCTAAGCGAAGTAGGAAACTGTATCAAGTTTATTTATTTACCAACTTACGGTCTCCCGGTGCGCGATGTCGTTCTGGTTCGACATGTTTCGCCTCCAACGACGAAGGCGGAAGCAGGATCGCTTCAGTTTTTTTTTATATTAAACGCGACATATGGCGTACGCCAGAACCTAACATAACAGTTGCCCGACGATACCCGTGGGCTTTCGAAAGTTCACGGGGAAAACCATGCCAGCCGGCCAGGTGCTTCTTCACATTATGTTCGAAGGACCCCAGGTTGTACTGATGGGACAGCGTTATGCAGCTCGGATGAGCCTTCGGAGTTCAGCCCATAAAATGGGAGATACCTCGATGAGACGCACGGCCCGACGCTGTATCGAGTCCAGGAAGCCAAGCAGGTACTTAGCGGAGCCTCCCCACGAATGTGAACAATACTCAACACAAGACCTTATCTGCGCTTTATAGAGGAGCCGTTTTCGTTCAAGGCGTACATACGGACGAATCCTTTGAAGGACTCCTTGATAGACTAGGAGGTCGCGACAAATATGGTAACGATAACGTAAATGGCTGAAACTGGGTTCACGGGATAACGTACAACCCTCTGAAGCTAAATGTGTCAGTCTGCCTGTTCCAAGTGGTTGCGTTACGTAGATAAGTCACCTGAAAAAGTAGTTATGGTGACAAAAAATACATATGATAAGGTAAATGGATTCAAATGACGAAGCATGAAAGTATCAATACATACTTGCCTAGCAATACAAAAACTGAACAAATCTTTGGTTGCATTTAGTAGTTATAGGCGATTTAGGTCACAGATATAACTTTAGGTATATTTAAGTATTTCATTAAGTAACCGTCTGGTTATTGTTGTATAATTAATAGGTATCAATGTTTTCAGATAATCAGTATATTCATCAGCAGGTACATACCAGCATCTATTTTATATAGCCAATCTAGAAAACGCAACCACTTGGGACGGGCAGACCGACATATTTAGCATCAGAGGGTTAGTCTCTAACATGAGAACCCAGATTCAGCCATATACCTTATCGTGACCAAAAACGTCGTGACCTCCGGGAATATGAGTTGTCTTGGAGTGACGTTCAACAGTCCGGTGTCATTGTAGCTGTGGGTAGGCTCACGCGGTTCGGAGTTGCGGGTGGTTTGAAATATTGCTGCACTACTGGCATGGTCCTTATACGTGTCTATTGTGCAGCAAGCGTGTTTCAGTCCTTCCATGCGCGCTGACTCAGTTGGTGAAAAGCTCGCCATCCAAATAATGAATTTAATATTCTCTTTGAGCATACGCGTTTCAGAGATAAAAATGTGCATGCATGCGACAGCTGCATTAAAATGCACTAGCAGGAAGACTACGATGCACAAACATGAGTAATGTTACTAGTACTGAGAGATGGTTCGATTGAATCGAATGTAAACATTTTGTGAGACTCGTATTATTCACGGATGATTATTTTGCGTCTTCCAGTAAGGACTGTGTTTTAAAAAAATTGATGAATGGGACTTAGAACTCGTTTAATTCTTTGAACATATCTATATGTTTGGTCACAAATAAAGGTTAAGTGGTTTAGTAAATCAACCAATTTTATGCCCTTATACATGGTTTAGTTTCGCGATTACATTTTCAATAATTGGCTATGACATTTATTGGTTTTATCCAAAATATCGTTTGAAAGAAACGATAGTTATGGATGAAACAATAATGTTTTTAGTCTAATTCCCGATAACACGATGAGACGGCTGAGTTAATCAAAATAAATTAATGAGTTAATCGTTCTAGCAGATCCAGCAGTTCCGGTTTAGCTGTGCACAACCCATAGGCGGAACCAAACAGCCATTCGAATTGCCAAAATCCTATACACACACCAGCAATAGAATATAGCTTGTTAATGGGTAAGCGAAACTAGGTCACAAAACTCGACGCTAAATACATGCAGTGTATGAGTGTGTGAAAATGTATTCGTCTCATAATTTGTCGTTACATGCTGGTATTTGTAGGGGCTCCTGGACAACATGTTTTTTTAAAAAAAAAACAAGATCAAGACATATTTTATCGATAATACTACACCTACTTTCATGCCACAATCCCATAGAAACATGCTAGGACTTTCCCTATATTTGAGCTTGGCTAATTTAAAATTAATGTTATTAAAGAAACCCATGCTATTACCTTATAAGTAACTTGGCCAAATATATGGCCGTTGATTCCCATTAAATATGATGCCAAGCTACTCCTTCCAAATATTACCCGAAACTTTTATGGCTTCTTTTTGGCACTACCGATGAGCCTTATTAGGCAAATATTTGACATTATTTGTTATTAATTCACGCTCTATATTTATCGTTGTCTGTCTCTAAACGTCAATGGCGTCACTTGGTGCCAAAATATTAGGTGGTGTAATAGAAGACACAGTACATTATTTTACTATGGAAAGGAATATACAGTTATACATACTCATAGTTTCCGGACAATGAATTTTCCAACACACTAAGTTATTTGTCCTTCCGTTAAGTTATATCATTTTATATCAAGTCTATTACAATCTACTATGTACACTTTCATAAACATATTGTAAATGTCCCCAGGCTTTGGTACGCCATCTTGGAACTACGCATACAATTCTCATTGCGAGGCGGCGCTCGCTCTAATCCGCCTCGACTCGAAGAGCTTGCTTGGGGCAGGTCGCAAAGAATTCGTATATTTTTCAAATAATATTGTATTCCAGTCTCGCTAGGACGGATCGCCGGCGCGCTACTACGTGACGGCGGGCGGAGCGCGCCGCGAGCACGGTAGATATTGTCACGGAAAGGTCCGCCGGGGGCACTCGGGCCGGGCTGCAGACGACAGGACCGCGGGACGGGGGGCGCGGGGGGGCGCGGGTGACCCACTCCATCCCTACCCCCACCTCGCCCCCCAAGGTCCCGCGGGGTTTCCCCATGATACCGGCTTTGCGCGGAGCTGCATCGACTGTTTCGGCGATATCGATAAATTGACTGCGATAGTGGCGTGGCTTTCGCGAATCTTATCGTTTTAAAAATATCTAGCAGTCGGGTTGTTTCTGGAAAAAAAGTAGAATTGCTAAGAATTATCTCTCAATCATTAAAATTTTAATCATTATAATGTGTTCAATCAAAGCACTTATTTGAATGAACTGTAATGGTCTTTCGTGCATCTATATTTACTTAAAAATCCTCAGAACTCATTTCCCCGTTACCTTTTGGCGCATTTAAGAATATTTTATTTCTAATGAGTTGGAAAAAAGGGAGAACTTCAATGAAGAATATAATAAATGAAGAATAGAGTGATTTATAAAACGTGGGAACATATTATTTTTTATATCATATGTATGAATCTAATCTCATAAAATTAAACGATATCCAGTACCAGTCCTCACGAAATTACAAATGACCAGATGCTGAGATCACCAAAAAGGTGTCTCTGAAAGTGGTAAATATATATCTACTACTATCGCGGCCCGTAAAATTCACCTGGATGATTAAATTTTTTTTAATATCTCTTTTTCTTTTCGATACTTTATGATTCTTTGAAAACGTCCTGAAAGAAACGATAAAAAAGGTTTTTTTTAAATAAACAAACATCAATAAAATCATTTTACAAACAAGTTTTTTGCAGTGTTAAAGCATTTTAAGTAACGTAACTTTTGAAGCCATTTTTATTTCTCTAATCAAAGAAGCTAGCAGAGGCTACATTTTTTTTTAAAACAACCCTACTGAAGCAATCAAAGTGACATTTTTAATGATAAAATCAATACTTTCTCACTATACACGTGGTGCGATTTCTATATTGGCCTTAAAACCAATATTCAAAAAAATATAAAGAAACGAAATAAATATGACATTTAGCCTGGTTTTCACCAAGTGCTGATTTCTTTTATTCGACACTCAAAGGGCATTTATTACTAAACTGTCGATTATTTTGTGCAAGTATCAATTGCAAGCCGCTAAGAAAGGCCCTAATATGTGGCGATTACGCTAATCAGAAGTAGGTGATAAAGAGTAACTATCTAAATAATTTCCAAGTCGAAACTACCTACGGCTATTTCTAGAAGACAAGACCACAATTAACGAATTACTTTAAATAGAACTAGCTATTAGAGAACCGTTTATTGGCATAAGATTAAGTATTTCGATAGCGTCTCATTTGGGACGTTTCATATCCTTCCTGCTCCACCCCTGATTCTGACATCAAGTGGAGGTTTTAATTAAGGCAAAAGCCGTAAATTATCTCCAATTGAAAATTGAAACTGACGGCGAGGGCCTTTTATCATACTCGAATTTGAGGGTTTTTACTTGCCAGATAGCGGTTAAAAATATAATGATACATTGGAAGCGGGATACCTCGAAATAGAGCGTTTTAAAGTTGTATTTAATATGTTTGTACAATCTCACTGATTCCTTAATTCTCAATCCATTGAATGAAGAAGAATTTTTCTATGCTCGAATTTTAAGAGTGTTTACTTGCTAGTAGCTGTTCAAAATATGATGATACATTGGAAAAGGAATACCTTGAAATAGGGCGTTGTAGGACCTTGAATATGATAGCACAGTGAAGACAAGTGTTATTTCCATAATGTAAATATTATTTTTAGAGTATCAAGAAACAACCGGCATGATGTTATGTGTGTTAAGGTGGGACTACACATGCGTATGGAATAATTCTCTAATGTTTACTGCACACAATTTCGCGGAACCTTCGTCATTCGACGAAGTTTGTATTCTCACACATTCGTGCCAAAACAAAAGTGAATAAACGTTCGCTAACCTTTTCAAGATGGCGGCAAATTAACCATACACCAGCTATAATTTAATAACTATAGTCACTTGGCACCGCGCGTCAGCGTAGGTACACACGTCCGCACTGTAGCGCGCAGTCGATTGACTGAATATGTGGGAGCATTCGCAAATATTCGCGCGTTCGCGTTCTTTGATGTGTCTAGAAAAACAGACAACCGACGGATCGTACGTTCGCTGAATGTTCGAACATGTAAACGTTCTTTTATATTATTATCTATTTTATATACTATATATTATTATTAGTATATTCTTAAAGTAGTTCTTTTTACTGGGATTTTTCTTCAATTAATGTATCCTTGCTTCACGGTCGATTATCTACACTTAATATAATAAGTGCATCTATACTATTTTATGTTTCAGAGGGAAACGTAGTGGAGGGAGATTACTTGTTATTAATAATGTTATGTTTTATATTTTCTGTATTTCTCTCTGTGTTTTCTAATAAATAAATAAAATAAAAAATAAAATAAAATGATACATACATACATATCACATTCCATGCAAAAGTTCGCCCAAACGGAAGAACTCGTTACCTCTCATTCGTGGCGAGGGCAAATGTACTCGTGTTCGTGGCGCATGTGTGAGACCGCAGTAAGATGTTACCAATGTTTTCTCACAAGCCTTGCAAAAAATGAAACAAAACAAGTCCAGCTTAAATATTTGTGTAATCTTAAAAAAATCCAAAAACCCTTCATCAATATTAGCCGAATGCCTGTAACGTTGTTCTGCAACTTTTCCCTCGCCCTCAGCGGCAACGCGAAGCGGCGGAAGTCAACACGGGCCGGACCTACCTACTACACGCTGTGTTGCCCTATTTAAATTCGGCTACATTTTGATGCAAATTATGATTTTATGCGGAGTTTCCGTTTCGTTATTTTTTTCGCTTCAGCCGAGCTCCCCGGGGGCCGCTTGTGTTGGATTGTTGCGGCATTATGTTAATCGAAAAAGTGATATAAATGCATGCGTACATCGTAAACCAACAGTTTTTACTAACTCAATAATAATATTTTAAAAAATATCCAAGCCTAATTGCTGTGTTTATAAAACATTTTTTTTTATTTCAAAGCGCTAACATAAATGAGTGTTAGATAGAGCAACCCTGGGAGCGGTCGACTTCTGGATGGGTGACCCTCTTCAACCCTTGAGGCTGGACGTGGTTCGGATTTTACGTAAAACTGTACGTTCAAGTGATAAGTTAAATCACACCTGTTAGTACCGTCGCATTGACTGAAATATGTCAGGGTCGTTTATCTAGTGCAATTCGAGGTGTGTTGGAATAGTATCATAAGTAAGTATCGTGTCAACCGTTCAAAACCCACCCGCTCCCGGTGTTGATTAACTCGATAATCGAATACCGACCCGTTGAGCCACGGAGCCACCGAGGCTCCCGTAAGCATCAGAAAATTACTCTCCCCAACGTAGTTTACTACTAGTTGATAACTTGTATATCAATAATATCAATTAACTTGATATTTGATCTTAAAGCATGCCACAAATATTTTTGTCTGCATTTTCAAACCACAGAGATAAAATGTGTATGAAGATTTTCTTTTTGCTTTCATTTAATTAGCTTTAGAATTTAAAAAAATACGCGCAGACACAGATTTTTGTTGCCTGATATGAAACATATATTATATTGAAAAAGAGGTATTACAATAATCAGTAAACTACATTGTTTGTACGGGGAGCACAGTTTACGGGCCGTTCTTAAATGAGTTTCATTAAAATGTAAGCTTAAATGAAAATGGGGAATTTAAAATGGGTCGATGTGAAACAGCGCTCGCTTTTTTATGTTGAGCGCAGTATATGGCGTACGCCAGGACTTCACGTAAGAGCTGCCCAATGACGCCCATGGGCTTTAGAACTTAAACGGGGGTTGCGAAGACCATGCCGGCCGGCTAGGTGCTTCTTCACACCATGTTTCAAGGACCCCAGGGTGTACTTTGGGGAAATACCAAAAATATCACGCTTATTCCGTTGCATACTGTGCTAAAAACACTAAACCTCTAAAAACAATATATATTTTAATGTCAATTGGTCTATAATTAATTAATTTAAATTATATAAAATAGCGGTGTGTAATTCTCCTTAACGTAGGTGGCGCTGTTCTCGAGTTCTAGAATATTTTTTTAACTGTCAGTCAGTCAGCGTGTTTGCGATCACTGCTGAACATACTCCTCTCCAATTTTACTCCAGTCCTCCCGGCCCTCAGCGGTACGGAACCACTGCTTTCCGCCGATGCTGTTGATATCGTCGTCCCTCTTGAATATTACATCCGTAAAGGTGTCTGATGACATTTTACCGGCCACCGTTCGGACGAATGCCAAAAACAATATTAAAAAATATAATAATAATAAAAAGATTTTCTGAGATTATCTGACAACCGTTAACGATACTTGGTAAATTAATTTAAATGCGTCGAGAGACCACGTTGGACAGAACCTCCCAGGAAAGCATCCATAATACATACAAACTTTCCCCTTTATTGAAGTGCTCACTAAACCTTTACATCTTCCTCAAGAATCTCGCGACCTTTGCCGACTAAAGATGGCGGATCTCAGCCATTCAACCCAAACACGTCTCGTGAAATTCTAAAGTGACGGACATTCTCGTAAGTTTGTAATGGCCGCCCACCGCGCCTGTATCCCGCCTTTCGGTCGGAGGTCACGTATCAGTCAACAAGTCGACTGGCCGGTCCTCCGTAATGGCCTCGGTGACCGGATGAGACGGGGCTAGACCGCAAAACCCTCAGCTTGAAACTAATTCCGAATGCCTAATTTGTTTCTGCTATTTATCGGGTACACATCTACGGAGTACTTGGACGGTCAGGTCTTTGGGTTTACCTGTATCCGTTTTTAAAACAGATTCATGAAAGTGGTATATGTAAGCGCTACGATACGATATTTGTAACGGAAAGTTAGTTAACGCTGCTCAATCGAAGTGACAGTGTGTTTTGGATTAACGATCGTGAATTTATTAAAATATAAAAAAAAATAAACTCAATTGAAAATGGATGGTAAGGTTGATCCATTTCCACTAAAGCTATCGGGGCTTAAATTTGGTACACGTTTTGTTGTGACAATTAACGATTACTTAGGAACATGTCAAACAAAAAAAATATATGGTAAAAAAACATTTAAAAAAAACCTTTCATTTAAATACTCAGAAAAGAAGAAAATAAACTTTAAATAAAATTAAACCCATACATCAAATTTAATAAGACTTTTCGTGAGATTTACCTGTGAAAAGAGACAAGAACACTTAATCTTGAGAGTAGCGTTTATAAATTATATAAAATCTTGTCTAATGTAATCCTTGTTTGATTCAGTTTAAAGTTAATTTTGTTATTTTCAGAGCATTTAAATAAAAGGCTATTTAAGGAAATGTTTTCGAAATTGTTTTTTTTTTAAATATACCATAGAAGAGAAAGAAGTCAGATGCCACCAACACGAACCATCCAATACGTCTGGGGCTATGTTTTCATGTGGCGTGTACGTTATGTTTGGGTTTGGTGGCTTCATCAAATTGGCGACAGCGGGTTTCATAATAACAGATTTCCTTCCTTTTTCAATCGGAGGCATTGGCAAAGGACCTGTGAATAAAGTGACCTAGGTGAAAAAAACTTTTCAGTACTGTGCCGAGTGGAGCCCGTTACCCTACATTTAATCAAAAGACTTATGTCAGCCTCAATAGACCAGTGGCGCGACACTTCGGCGATCGCTCTCCGAAGTTAAGCAATCTTCACCAGCAATCAGACCCAGCGGTCTGGTCTTGGATGGGTGACCATTCGACCGTTGGCCGTGGTTCGGATTCCAGTCTTGGATGGGTGACCATTCGACCGTTGGCCGTGGTTCGGATTCCACGTTAAACTGCAGGTCCCCTTCCTTACTTACTAAGTGGTAGGGTAAATCCCGCCCGGGTTGGTACCATCGCATTGAATGAACGATGGTCGAAGCGGCAATGAAAATTGTCCGTGTTTTCCATCCAGTTCAATGTAGCCGTGGAATATAAGGAAGGTCCTGGCATGGCACCTAGTTCCCATGTGGTGTGTTAGGCTAATACCATGACAGAAGGTGTGTTATTAGCCATCCATGTCCAGTCACATAAAAAAAAAGACAACACTATTTATCTTGAAAAGTATAGATCAACACGGTACTGATCAACTCTTTCACGTTGCTCAATCTCTCAAGGAAATTAGAACGCAGATAAAAGTTAACATCGGTACGTTCTTTGTATAATATTAACATAATGTTTTTAACAATGAGTGGCATTTTTGTAAAGTGAACAAATGGAAGGAATTGCCTCCTGCAAAGGCCGCCCTCGGCTAATATTCAGGATCAAAGGGAATTCATTGTTTCATAATCCCAACCAAAATTATGTCCGTTTGACGCTTTCATCTTTTTGAAAAATGAAAAAGGCAAATCGAGACCATGAATTAGGGAAAATAATTCTTTTCATCTTGAATAAAGCCACTGGAGGGCTAATTTAAGATAAAGTATCCTTACAAATACCTCGGCGTAAATATGTATGATCATCTGAAGATTTTAATTGAAGATGGTTTTTGTTGGACTTTATCTCGGGTGGAGCTGCGCGGATAGATATTATGTATATTTAAATTTAAGTGCCTTGTTTTCATGAATACATTTCACCATTTAAAACCATTATAGAAGAAAAAGTCAACGAATTTTGGAAATTTGACAGTTTCAGTATGCAAAGTATATTTTAGTGGTATTTGAAAAAAAAATATGTTAATTTTGAATCATTCACAAGATATTTTAAGACTTATAGATTATTGGGAGTGACCATAAGGCAATAGAGCTCAGTTTTTGCGAATTTTAAGATTGGTTTCTTTTGGAATGCTTTCGATCCGTCCTTCTATGCTCACTGATTTTTTCATTTCATTTCATTTCATTTCATTAGGTCTTTTTGGTATACAATCATACACTTAGACACGTCAAAAAAGGTACATAATAAAATCACGTTAAGAATAGTATAAAATCGATAGAATTCAAAATTGTCAAATAAATTATCAAAATAAACAATTCAGGATCTACATTAAATTCATAATAAAAACAATACAAGTTAACTGAATTCATTGGAGTAAAATATCAAAATATATCAAATTCCGGTCAATACACAAATACAAATAACATTTAAAATTTCAGTAAAATTGTCAAAAAATATAACTCGAACATAGCTAGCAAACAAACAAAGAAAAATAACGGAATAATAATTCAGTTCTCGACAATTTCGTGTTAAGCTTTATCGATAATATTTTTAACAAAACCAATATATTTAAACCTAATTTTACTGAACTGATTTTGTTTCTAAAAACATCGATTTCTAAAATAGAAGAATGCGCGTGTAGAGATATTTCCAACGCACCGTATCCGCACACGCCAGTGGGGCAGCGGGCAGGGAAGCCACGAGTTGGGATGGGGGTCCGATCCCACTAATCTCTTCTATTGATCATTAATTATAATTTCGTATTAAGCAGTTACTTTATTGATAATGTTTTTCATACAACATATATTTTTAAATTAAACTAATTTGCCTCTAGCAATACCGAATTTTAAAATAGAATAATGCGCGTGTCGACATATTTCCAACGGTACGTATCAGCACACGTCAGTAGGGGGGAGCGGGCGGTGTAGCCACGAGTTGGGATGGGGGTCCGATCCCACTAATCTTCTTTTGATCTTTAATATAGTTTTCGCACTAAGCAGTCACTTTTTCGATAATGTTTTTCATGCAACACATATTTTTAAATTAAATTTCTAAACTGATTTTGCCTCTATAAACATACTATTCTAAAATAGAACAATGCGCGTGTAGAGATATTTCCAACGTACCGTATCTGCACACGTCAGTGGGGGAGCGGGCGGTGTAGCCACGAGTTGGGATGGGGGTCCGATCCCATTAATCTCTTCTTTTGATCTTTAATATAGTTTTCGCACTAAGCAGTGACTTTTTAGATAATGTTTTTCATGCAACACATATTTTTAAATTAAATTTCTAAACTGATTTTGCCTCTATAAACATACTGGTCGCCAGTTTATCAACACAAACATACCAGTGATGCTTTTAATGCATTCTTTTACATTTACTTGAATATATTTGAACGATCATTCCCACTGAAACTACGTAAACCAACACCAAACTAGCAGCTTGGCTGTCGGAAAAATCAAAACAACTTAAAGAAAAAATAAGCACATTGGCACTTCTCGGAAAAGACAACAGGAGTAACGAATTTCACGAAATACTATCACACCTAAAAACAAATTATCAAAAACAAATTAAAAAAGAAAAATCAGACCATATAAATAAAATAATCCAACAGAGTAATAATAAATCTAAACGTATCTGGAATATTATTAAACAAGAAACAGGGAAAAAACACATTAATACAAATAAAAACATAATACTACAAACAACAAATGGAAAAATAATTAGAGATCCCACAAAAATATCACAGCACTTTGGAAACTATTTCCCGAATATAGCACAAGAGTTTAAAAATAGCCTACCAACATGTAATGTCTCTGCACTCAGTATCCTTAACCAAAACCACACTTCTACACTACACTCACTCTATACGTGCCCAACAAATGAATTGGAAATAATTAAAATCATAAAATCGCTGAAGAATAAACATACACAAGACATACACGGTATAACAATCAACTTATTAAAACATAGTTACGAACCTATAATTAACGTAATAATATATTTAGTAAATAGTTCTTTTGAAAGTGGAACTTTTCCGGAAATGTTGAAACTGGCAAAACTCATCCCACTCCATAAAAAAGGCCCTAAGACACTCGCTGAAAACTATAGGCCAATTGAGATTTTGCCTGCATTTTCGAAAATATTTGAAAAAACCATGCTTGCACGAATAACGGCCTTTTTAAGCCAAAATCAAAGCCTCACCAACTGCCAACATGGATTTCGCCCCGGACACTCAGTGAACACCGCTACACATAAACTCACAAACCAAATACTCACATCACTAGACAAACATGAACAGGTCGCTGGCCTTTTTTTGGACCTTTCCAAAGCATTTGACCTTGTCGACCACACCATCCTACTTAACAAATTAGAGCATTATGGAGTGAGAGGAGTTGCGCTCAACTGGTTTAGTACCTACCTTGCTAACCGTGAATTCCACATACAAATCAGCCATAATAACTCTCAGAACGGAAAAACCGAAGAAGTGATGTCCTCAAAGTTTCCTGCAAAGTTTGGTGTACCACAAGGCTCTATTCTCGCCCCAACCCTCTTCCTTATATTTATAAATGACCTTCCCGAGCATGTGACACAAGCAATCCTAATTGTACTGTATGCAGGCGATGCCAACTTTATATCTACCGCATCAGATACAACAAACCTTATAACTAAACTTAATTTAATGCTGACAGAACTGAATATTTGGTTTAGCGCAAACGGACTCCTCATCAACAGTTCAAAAACAAAATGTGTAAAATTCAGTATACAGCACAACCAAGACAATGAGGAATTATTCCTACGATACCAAAGTGAAATAATAAAATTTGCAACACAAACACTATTCCTAGGATTTACAATAGACCAAAATCTAAGATTTAATATACATATCGACAATCTATGCGAGAAATTATCAAAAGCGTGCTACTGCCTTAAAGTACTCTCAAAATCTTGCGGCCTCGAGACCCTCAATAACGCATACTACGGTTATTTCTATTCCATACTAACCTACGGAATAGAATTCTGGGGATCCGCAGAAGTTTCAAGAGTGTTTAGGCTGCAAAAGAAGGCGATACGCACAATATCACATTCCACGTGGGACTCTCACTGTACTCCACTCTTTAAAAAACTAAAGATGCTTACTGTATACGACATCTACATAAAGAAGACTGCGTTGCACGTGAGAAGGAATCCGTCAGAGTTTAGTGAACAAATACATAAATATGATACTAGGAATAAGGGTAATGTTACACAGAAAAAACATTACACAAGTAAATATAAGAAAAGCCTTCACTATAATAGCATTAAAATCTATAACAAACTTCCAAAACAAATCCGACAAGAGTTGGATTATGGAAAATTTTGCACTAGCTTACACAACTGGCTCCTAGAAAATACTTTCTACGACCTAAAATACTTTTCAATTGTAGTCTAGACCGCTGTGTATGTGGGTGCAACGTGACGAAGAGCATTTTGTAGGTAGCGGTAAGATTACTCTGTACCATTGCCTAATTATGTTACAATAAATTATTTGATTTGATTTGATTTGATACTATTCTAAAATAGAACAATGCGCGTGTAGAGATATTTCCAACGTACCGTATCTGCACACGTCAGTGGGGGAGCGGGCGGTGTAGCCACGAGTTGGGATGGGGGTCCGATCCCACTAATCTCTTCTTTTGATCTTTAATATCGTTTTCGCACTAAGTAGTCACTTTTTCGATAATGTTTTTCATGCAACACATATTTTTAAACAAAATTTCAAAACTGATTTTGCCTCTAAAAACATCGTATACTAAAATAGAACAATGCGCATGTAGAGATATTTCCAACGTACCGTATCTGCACACGTCGGTGGGGGAGCGGGCAGGGAAGCCACGAGTTGGGATGGGGGTCCGATCCCACTAATCTCTTTTATTGATCTCTAATCAATCACCGCCGCCCACGCCACCTCCGCCACCCGACAGCCGCCCAGATGCCCTCTCAATATTGTTCGGGCCCCGCGCCAGTTTTCAACAAAATGATTAGTGTGCTTCTAATCACGGACACTTTAAGGTTAATCTAAAATGAGTTATTACCTTTTATCCATTTTTGGTTTTCGTTACAAGAGATGATTTTATATTGGAACGCCCGAAACGAATTCGCAATCTACTTAGCGTAGACGTTGCGTCACAAATTGTAGGGTCCGCGGATTCGATTAACTCAGACAGAACCCTATTACTAAAACCTCCGCTGTCCGTCCGTCCGTCTGTCACCGGGCTGTCCGTCTATCTCATGAACCATAATAGGTAGACAGCTCCATTGAGTATGTATTTCTGTTACCATTATATCGACAAATAGTAAAAATAAATAACAAATAAAAATGGAAGGGGGCCACCATCCAAGGAACGTGATTTCTTTGGGTCAAATCTTGTACAATGGTACGGATCCCTTCGTGTGTGAGTCCGACTCACATATGGCCGGTTTTTTAGGTCTAAATGCTACTGCCCATCTTATTTTTTTCGAGTAATAGTTTTAAAAAAAAAGAACACAACGTACAGCAAAGGGACCATTGAAAAGGGATTTAAAGTTTCAAGTACTGATTTACATAATCCTCACATTAAAGGGCGTCTCGCATCTCGCAATAGTAACCAGTATAAGATAATGAGCACTTTAGTAGTAAAGGCCCTTTAAGTGTCAATTAACATAAATCAGCACTTGTTGAAAACCAAGATAAGGGTCTTTTTCACCTACTGCTAATTAGTTAAATCGCCACATATTAAGGGCATTTTTAGAGCTTCAAATCAATACCAGTACAAGATAATCAGCACTTTAGTAATAAAGGCCCTTTAAGTGTCGATTAAAATTAATCAACACTCGGTGAAAACTAGGCTAAGAATCGTGAAGGATAGCTGATAAATAATATTCGAATCCACATTAATGAATAATGTACAAAATTTCACAATAATGGCATCTCTTCACTTGTCTATACAGAGACCCAGTAGTTACCTACTTAAACTTTATCCTAAGCAGGAATTAAGTTACTTGCGTAATTCCACTTGGGATTAGCGCACGGATCCTCCTTCGCTAACGGAGTTTCCGTGTTCGTCGATCTGTTAACTGACGTAACACGTGAGCTATGCGTGCAAGCGTGTGTGCGCTGTGAGAGTTTCGGCACTGAAAAGATTGCGCCTGCTTGGCTACGATTATCTCTAAGACGAAAAGGGAAAAATGCAGGATTTCGTAATTCACCACATTTTGGTTGTAAATACTTATCTGAGCTATGCCCCCATCTTTGGCCTTCCATCCGGTAGCATGCCAGAAACTACTCCTTGTAAGTGGAAACTAAGTGAACCACGACTCTTGATAAAATATCACATGCTCTCTACACCTGAGTCCATCCGAAGCAGTGATTATATTCTTAAATAATATTTTTTTATAATAATATCATATAAGCACCTCTACCAATTTATTATTAATAACGATTAGATTTAGATGTGTCTCTGTTTATTTATTTAAGTCTCTCGATTTGTTTTAGCAATTTAAACATGCAAACATTCCCAGAAGGTCTAGTCAGCCAGGGAATTAAAGACTACACCTCATGCCCGCAAGCATGAGAGGCTATATAGCCCATCTGAGGGGGGGGGGGGGCACAAAAAAAACCATATGATAAATATATAGTTAAATATTTTATTACGCGGAACATGGCTTCATAATAATAACACCTATCATAAGATACGTATTGAGATCCGCAACCGACAGAATCCTGCAAACAACCAATTATTGTAGGGTTTTCCTAACAAGAACACCTGACTTTCGCCCAGGAGGCTCGCGGTTCGATTCCTGGCCACGCACAACTTGTATCCACCTACAATTGGTACAAAATTAAATAAGAATGCAAGTAAATTAACATGAAATGTTAAAACATAATTTGTTCTTTTCCACGCAACCGTAATGGCATGGAATATATAATAGCTTCGACTGTGTTACATCACTAGCTACAACCTGCTATTGCACACAATAGGACTCCATTGCGCAGCCCCGGCCAGGAGAGAAATATCTTAGGGCCGAGTGCACGAAAGGACAAAACATCAAAATCAATGTCAAAGTATGATCAAACACGTCACTTTGTGTGGACAGTATAGAAGAAACTCTATGCGGATCACTAAAAGTGACGTGTTTGAACATTGATTAACTCGTCCGTCTCTTCGTGCAACCGGGGCTTAGAATATCATCGACATGGGTTACCAGGAACCCCAGTTCAATGCAAGCATGTACATAATACGTAAATGTGTTTATGTCTCATCTCTATTTACAATTTCCGTGGACCTTTATTTAGGAATTAGGTGTCATGCCAAAGCCTTCCCTTTACGTACACGGCTACTTTGAACTGAATTTACCATATAGTAGAGGAATCTTAAAGTTAAATCCTAGGAACCTACATTTGTACATGGATTCTGAAGCATAGAGCAGCTCGCATTAGTGACGACAGTGCACTTATCCCACTCAGAAAAAAAAGTGGTGCATGATGGGAGCGAGGATTTGATCGCAGACCTCTGCTACACAAGGCAATTCCCCGCGCCACTAGGCTACGAGCCGCTCTTTTTTTTTATGTGACTTGACATGGATGGCTAATACCACACCTTCCGTCATGGTATTAACCCAACACACCACATGGGAACTAGGCGCCATGCCAGGACCTTCCTTATATTGCACGGCTACATTGAACTGGATGGAAAACACGGACAATTTTCATTGCCGCTTCGACCATCGTTCATCCAATGCGATGGTACCAACCCGGGCGGGATAAACCCTACCACCTGGTAAGTAAGGAAGGGGACCTACAGTTTAACGTGGAATCCGAACCACGGCCAGCCTCTCTCAACGGTCGAATGGTCACCCATCCAAGACCAGACCGGACCCAGCGTTGCTTAACTTCGGAGAGCTATCGCCGAAGTGTCGCGCCACTGAGCCATTGAGGCTCATATGGATAGATGTGTATTGTATATGTTTTTGGATGGTGTGAATAACCACTAACTGAACATACATAATATTTCTAAGAATGAATTATGTTTTAGGCACTTCTAAGGATTTCGAGCAGCTTTTTATCCGAACACTGTTTGGAATGCAGGCAATTGTTTGATCACGTTATTTAAAAAACTTTAAAAAAATTGTAACCCGACTACACTAACAGGGAACGGTTGATATCAACTTTTTATTGGTTTTTTTAGTAAGTAAGTAAGTTTATTTGCAAATAAAGGTACAATACATTATCATTTCTTATACATCTATAATATCTGTAGAAAATGTTATACCCGTGGAGCGAGTCGTAGTCCAGCATCAGCCTGACTACATTCGCAAAGGTTGTGTCCCGAATGCTTCGCTAGGAGTCCCGTGTTGAAGCATGCGGGTTTTTTTTTTCGCTTGGCTTAAATCATGTGCGTAGTAATCAATAAATACTTGCCCAAAGAAAAGGGTTCATAGATACTATACAAACAAAAAAAAAACTAACAAGTTGCAGTATGATATGTACTATACTAAGCTAAAATTAAATTAAAGAATAATACAGGAACAGTCATCTAAAACCAAAGTCTTATTAAAATTAAGTAAAACTAACTACTAAAAAAGTAAGATCAGTAAAGCGATATATATGGTGTATTTGTGGTGTGATATGGTGTGTGAGTGGTATACATAAATGTTTGTTAATAAAAATAAGTTAAAAGTTTTTCTGAAGCTTCTCTTCCTAGCTGGATTAAATATTTTCTTATTTCAGATTTTATCTGTTTATGAGTTTTATCTTTGAATATTGAAGACATTTTATTATAAAGGTTAGGGCCTAAATGGTAATGAAATCTGTGAGCAAATTCTGTTTTGAGAGCTAAAGATGCTAAGTTATTTCTGGTGACTTGTCGTGTGCAGTGGGTGAATGGTTTAATGAAATCACCTTTACATAGGTGAGAGTGAAGCAGCAGTCTTTGCATATAACATTGTCTAACGTCCAGCACATGATACTCTTTAAACAAACTATCTGACGGGTATTGGAATGGTTTTACAAACGGCAACTACCTTGTTTCTTACATTTTAGTAGTCGGGTTACAGTTTTTTAAACTTTGTTCATACTTTCCGTGCCTATGTTACCCGGGCCATAGTAACGAATCGATTGACATCTAATTTATTTTCTACAATCGGATAAATAGCTTAAGCACTATGATGGAACATACGTAAATACAAATATACATACATAGACTGCTAAAATCGTAACTATTCATTTTGGCTTCGCCGCAGTCGGGTAAAAAGGAAATGCAACACACAGATTGGTTAATATTTTTTCTAGTTCAATATAAAAATAAAAACCCCAGAATCCAACCGACTATTCTAATTCTTGAAGATATTTTAAAATAAAAGTGACATTTCAACTTAAATAACTTATTAAATTGGCTCTACAATAAACTACCTTACACGTCAACTACATTTCTAAATTCAATAAAAATCATTTATTCATCTTCTTCTTAGGCCAGGGCAATAAAAATAGGTGTACCTACACATTATTACGTTTAATACATCCAGGCCAAGGCATAGTTTTGTTTACCGTTTTTTTCTGAGCTACAAAACAATGATTGCTAAATATCTGTTCCCCCAAGCCTGCGAGACTTCACTTCTAAGCGAGCGCGGGCTATGGAGAGGCACAAAACACCCCATCCAAGTCTCAGCTGAGCCTCGGTCGGGTCGGATAATCTCAGGTTTACTTGCACGGGAGGTTTATTCTTGGAATTCCGTGCTCAGGAAGAAAGCTTTCAGTCGAGCAAACCGCTTTTGTAGCGGCTGTCAAACCGATTTACTCGACGGAAAATCTTAAATCATTGAGATACACCGGCGCAAACGATTCCTACCTCTTTCAAGCGCCAACATCTGCGCAGAGACAAACCTATCGGATTTGGTTACTGCGCAGCGCTGTCGTCTCGCTCCAGGGCCTATACCTTGCTCCGGAATGTTTCCGTCCAGAAACCCGCATATGCAAGCTATTTTGCAAGCAGTTTTCTCTACTGAAATATTCCTGATTCTGGAGCGCTGAATTCCCAGAATTGACACCCTGATCCCGAATGCGTTTCCGCTGCGACTGTCGCGAGCTCGCCTGGCTCTGAGCCTCTCCCGAACTCAACTTGGGCGCCTATTTACACGGCTAAGTCGCATTTGATGAGAGTTTTTCTCGGCGATAGTTGTTTTACTTTCGCGTCGCGTGTTACTGCCGCGCAGATAGGCACGACTTTAACACTTTGCCGAATTTCGTTGCCGCAAGGAGATGTGTTTTTAGGATTCCGTACCCAAAGCGTACCAAACGGAACCCTAATACTAAGCTTTCGCTGTCCGTCCGTCCGTCCAGGGCTGTATCTCATGAACCGTGATAGGTAGGCAGCTGAAATTTTCACAGAGTTTACATTTATTTTGCCTCTATAGTGTAGCAGTCACATTCCACGAAATGATATTCGATACCCCAACGCTACCGTGCGACCATAATGCTGAGGCGCGGGAGGGGTGACCCCTCTCCCACCGCGCGCGTCCTCACTCCAAGACAGTCAATATACGGCACTCGGCCGATCCTAACGTGTGTAACATAGTAATCCACAAACAATACATGGTTTACGGAACTATCCTCTTTTATTGACGCGCAGACGTAAAAATAGCAACAAATAGGTAAAATTAAAAAGATATAAAAATTATACAAAAAATGAGATATTTTTGTGTTAAATCTTGAACGATGGCACGGAGCTTAGTGTGCGAGTCCTACTCGTACTAGGCCGATGTTTTGCAAATAGCCTGGGAAACCAAGAGCTGAAGCTGTACAGGAACTTCTTCAAGTTCTTCATTCATTATTTTGCACTATTGTAGAGAATCACAGCTGAATTGTAAATTACAAAAAAGTTCTCTATTACCTGTGCCTGGGCATTTTTTTTAACCAAGCTTATGCCATTCATCTTTTAATTATATGTTTAGCGTCTAACTTCAGTTACCAAAATTTTTAGTTGAGAAGATATTGAGATTTTACATGGGTTCCGAACCATGGAACAGCTCGCATTCGTAACAAAAATGCACTTATCCAACTCAGAAAGAGAAAGGAAGTGGTGCATGACCGGGCGAGCATTTGAACCCAGACCTCTCGGATGAAAGGCAAGTCATCTAGCCCCTAGACCACGCACTGTGACATCTACTTCCCGCGTATTCCATAGACGGCGCCGACAGTTGCTAAGGGAATACTCGAGAACGCTAGAATTACACGAAATACGTGCGAGTCTATTTTAATTCGTATCAAGTTTGTGCGCTGCACGGTTAACATAAAACTCATTATGCTATGGACAAAAAAATCGCTCCCATTCCATTTTGCCGCAGTGTGAATTGAGCCTTAGGCTCGAATTCGCGAGAATGCACGAGGATTTTTGAGACTTCGCCTTGAGGCTATAGATATCTTCAGAAAGTGTTTATATTATCATTATACGCAGAAAAAAATCTATGAACCAATGAAGTTTGTTTGCGTGTTCTACTTTACTGAGGTAATCCAATCCACTGATTCATTAGTTTGTGACGTAATGTAATATAGTTTTACCACTGGCTGCTTAAAATAAATGAAATAAAATAAAATTAAATAAAATCATCTATATATGAAAAGCAGCATTACAAACTTAAACATTGGGCCACCTCAATCTGAAATATAACGTTATTATAATCAACCTTATTTATTTCTTTCAAATCTGAACATTTCAAAGCGGCAATTCCAGGCCGAGCCGAAAACACCAAAGCACACTCCAAGCACGCCTCAAACGATGAAAAGAAAACATATTGAAGTGGGTAATTTTTTTTAACTCTCTTTGCACGAAAATTTTCCATCAAAGCGCCGCTGATACGCCGTCGGCACTTTTCCCACCGGGGCCACTCTGAGACCTTTGATCAATGGGCTGTTTGCTTTGACGGGGTTTCGTTTGGACTAACTTGGAGCGGGAGGTCTCCCGAGGGAGTGATACGCGGGCTAACTCGCCGTCCGGGCACTGGACTGAGGATTGTTTTTGGGGATTTACGGCGATAAGGACTTGTTGATTGGCCGAGCAGGGTTAAGGCAATTTAAGGTTGCACGGGGCAAGTATTTCGTGAATAATTTATGTCGATACCAGGACACATTCTCGGCATATCTCCTCCAATGATCTGAAAAGGATAATAATCTTTGGTTTAATCTTTTAGTGATATGAACTAGTAGTTCATATCTTTCATATTTATTTATTTATTCATGCAACAATGTACCTAACATTACAGCGTAATAACCAAGGCGTTAGGCAATTTATAGATACAGTACAAACCTTATTAAAAAACTATGCAGCTTCAAAGTAAACAGTAACTGCCTTCTGGAACTCGGCCTCGGTGCAAGCATAGATGTCTATTTTGTCAGATATATGATTTAGAGCTGCAAGCGCATAGGTGAGCGGCGCGTGGCGCAGCATGTTGGTGCGCGAGGAGGGCAGCGCGAAGTGAGGGTGAGAGCGCGTGCGACTGTAATTGTCTGGGGCGAACAGATTACCACTCTACTTAGCACTGAAAAATTTTGCGCGTGTCCTATTACTAATTTAAAAACATATTTTGTTAACGCTACATTTCGGCGTTATCCTATGTGTGTGTGGGGTTACTAGATACTACATAAAATATACGAAACTGAAGTAGCTTTATGTTAAAAAAAATTGAAGGTTCGATGAAATAACAAATGATTTAAAAATAAAATATCGTAACATAGGTCAGTTTCGTCAGTCAAGTGGCGGAACGCCTTGCGATTCGATAAGCATACTGAAGCAAATATGAGATCGGTTGGTTTCTAGATGGGTGACCGTTTTCAACTGTTGAAGCTGGCCGTGGATCGCATTCCAAGTAAAACTATATTCCTTACTTAAGGGGTGGGTTAATCCCGCCCGGGTTGGTACCATCGTATTGAATGAACAATGGTCGAAGCGGCAATGAAAATAGTCTCTGTGTTTCATCAAGTTCAATGTAGCCGAACAATATAACGATGACACCTAGTTCTCATGTGGTGTGTTAGGCTAACTTATGGCATGCTATCCATGTCCAGTTACATAAAAAAACACGGTTCGCAATGGTAAAATTCTTAGGGAAAGATGTTTTTAGTAATTTGTATCGTGTATGTGAAGCTGTATGTGTGATATCTATTATTATTTACGTATACATATATTACAGCTTGAACAGCATTCATCATGATGACATAATATTCTTCAAATTGCACTTGAATTAGCTTTCGAAGTTATTTTGAAAATACAATAATGAAGGCAATTTCAAAATGAACTCAATAAATAGCATGCAATCATCATTAGTCAAATTCGCTCGGATTCATAGAAATGTACATGTTTTTGATTTACCGTATAATGAGTTTTTCCGTGTGTAAACTTATTTGCCACCACGGCATGATGCAAAAATAATTGTTTTGTTTGTTAAAAGTTTGCCAAGGGGTTGGATAAGCTAATTACGTTTTTTTTTGTCAAACAATTAGCGGAATTATTCCACAAATTTGTGTTGAAATATCCGTGAAATAAAAATAAAGGAAAATTGGAGATTAGCAGCTCCAATTTTTGGGAAAAAAATGCTAGGATGTTCCAAAGTGCGTAAAATTAAATCCATTTTATTTAAGTTCAGAAGTCAATATTAAAATATTCCCGACGTTTGTTGAGTCTCGGTTGTTGTCCGAATCCGACAAGTTATCGGAGGCTGTAAATCGAAGGACCCTATTAGAATGTGTAACTATATCCAACAAGTCACGTCTACTATTAATAGTTTAAGGGTCCTCGAGCGAGGTCCTGAGGGCTTACAGCTCAAGTTAAGGTGGCCCATCCCGCTCATCTCCCCATACAAACGGGGAAAGAAGATCACGCCCATATTTCTTGTCAGAGATCCTAAGTTTTTCTAGAAATAGCTTTATTTGATCAAACTAGATGTCTGATGACCGTTGGCATTGTAAAATTGTGTTTGGTTTCTAAGTTATAAGGTCCGAATGTTCGAATTTTTCGCGCGTTTTATACAATACCTTTAGAGGTGGATTACGCAATGATAAAGTAAGAACATCTTAAAAAGATTAGTCATCAGACATAGCTTATTTCATCAAGATTTATAATCTATTTGGTTTTTGTTAGATTTTTGACTACAGCGGTCGTGGTTTACTTTTAGCTATAAGTCGTTTTGTAATTAACATTTTCGTAAATCTTATCAAATCATACACTATGCACATTGACTTTTTTGTGGACATGTTGCATCTTGCTGATCACGGAGCCTGTCTTTTTTTTGGAAACAGAGAAGGTCCCAGAGCGCAACAGCACGGTTTTGGACCGTGCCCGCGAATGAGTTCGTCCCGCCGGGTTGGGCCACCTTAAGATGTTCACCTCGGGTTGTTGTAAAAACGGGGTTATTTACAACATGTAAATGGTGAAATGTCACTTTATGTACAATCAATTTTTGTTGATGTTTCTGTTTTTTATCTCTCCAGATTTTAGATAGGTCAATAATAGGTCGGAGAGAAAATTATTCTGACTGATGTATTTTATTCATGATACAAAATAGGTATGATCCCACTAGGGACTGTCAGCCTCAGTGGCCCAGTGGCGCGACACTTCGGCGATCGCTCTCCGAAGTTAAGCAACGCTGGGTCCGGTCTGGTCTTGGATGGGTGACCATTCGACCGTTGAGAGAGGCTGGCCGTGGTTCGGATTCCACGTTAAGCTGTAGGTCCCCTTCCTTACTTACTAGGTGGTAGGGTTTATCCCGCCTGGGTTGGTACCATCGCATTGGATGAACGATGGTCGAAGCGGCAATGAAAATTGTCCGTGTTTTCCATCCACATGGGAACTAGGTGCCAGTCCTGGCATGGCACCTAGTTCCCATGTGGTGTGTTGGGCTAATACCATGACAGAACGTGTGGTATTAGCCATCCATATCCAGTCACATAAAAAAAAAAGGACCTTGAACGGATTTGTATCAATGTATGAAGCGGTTGTCTTCTCAGGTTAAAGCATTTCAGATCGAACGCATAGGCGGATGGAAAGACAAGTATAGACTACGATGAAAATAAAATACGTTTGCTTGAGTATTTTTGCTAGTATTAAACATATGGATTGTGCTTGTGAATTAAATTAATCTATACTATCTATACTAATATAATATAACAAAGCTGAAGAGTTTGTTTGTTTTTATTTTTGTTTGAACGCCCTAATCTCTGGAACTACCAGTCAGGTTTGAAAACATATTTTTACATTCGATAGCCTAATTCTTAAGGAAGGCTTTAAGCTATTGAACATCACGTAACGACCCTTAGGAGCCGAACAAAAAGAAAAATAGTCAGAGGGCGCGGAGCGAAAACGAAATCATAGCGCGGCGAGGGCCGTGACGGTGGTGGCCACCCGACGAGGACCGAGTATTGCCGAATCGAGCCGAAGCGCGAGCGCGCAAAACGGTGACCAGCGTTGCCGATAACCACTCCTCCAATTCCCCGAAAACGTTCTTAGGATTCCCGGAATTCCGTAAAAATCCGGAATAGGAACCAAATTTTCATCGAAAATTTCGAATGACCAAAAAAAAAGGTCGTGCAGTCGACGGCCGTCCGAACAACTTTCAGGAGAAGATGAAATGCAAAGATGCCCCGATTGCTCGATTGTTCGATATATTTTTCGAATGAGCAAAGAAAAAAAGGTAAATAAAAGGCCAAAAAACTAAATTCCCCACGGATTGGCCAATTCCTCGCAAATTTCCCAAAGCTTGCATTCCCCACCATTTTCCCCGAATTACCTCAAATTTCCCGTGATTCGGGGAGCGATCGGCAATGCTGGCGACGAACGTCTCGCCGCGATGCCCACGCGCCGCCTCAGTCAAGACGCGCAGTGGCGCTCCGTGGTCGTGTGGTACACGGATTAGTATGAGATTTTTTACGTAAATTATTTGTATTCTTTCTACCAACCCGCGCGGTATGCTAACTTAGCGACAGCCGTTCCTAGCTACACGCATTTGTTTGGGCTTTTTAGGTTGATTGTTTAAACGCGTATTGTTAAGATATTACGGTTTCAGTTGAATGGTTTCTTATTTTTTGTTTGGTAGATTAGTAGGTACTAAGCAAAGCGCGGCATTTCGAACTTTCACGGGAGATACGAAACCCATGCCGGCCGGCCAGGTGCTGTTTCACCCCATGTTTCAACGACCCCGGGGGCCTTTGGGGGAAATATATCGGTATGGAGTCGATTCCATAGTTTACCGACCCTATAAATAAAGGATCAAAAGGATCGGATGGTTTTTATTTTTAAGTGTCGGCTGGGAATGGGTGCATTGCCTGCCTGTTCTGCGTTGAGCAATTGTCGAAAGGGGACGGAGGGACAGCGTTATGATGATCCGTCGAGCACTGTTTGGCCGGCAAGGTGCTTCTTCACACAATGTTGAACAAATCTGATTACAACGATGCAATTTATATGTCACTATGAAGGGGGTGATATAGGGGATGACAATTTGTATGGTTCACCGTTATTGATGCTTCATTATTGTACCTACGTGTAGCTCGATTTATTTCCGCAATTTTAGGTCTACTAACCATCACGCTAAATTACCAGAGAGGTGACCAGTAGTATGAAATTCTTATAACATGAGAACCAATTACCCGATTTAGATGAGGATGTATCTCAGTCTAGCCGTATGGGTTACTTAACATTACGCTAACTTACCAGAGGAGTGAGAAGAGAGGGTTACATATTTATAACAAAACAATAAGTGGACTGCTCCTGCATGTGGAAATTGGCAGAGTACATCACTCTAAATCACGAGAGGGGTGACTGGTGCGATTAAAGGCTCATAACTTACGAACTACTCACTCGATTAATATGTGGATTGCATCTACGTCCAGGACCTATGGGCGCGGTCGGGGTTTGGATGGGTGGCCGTTTTCGATGTTAAGGCTGGTTGTGGTACGGATTCCACGTAAAAAAATTGCTCCCCTTTCTTACTAACTAGGTTGTAAGGTTAATCCCACCCGAGTTGTTACGTACCATCGCACTGAATGATAGATGGTCGAAGCGGCAGTAAAAAATGTCCGTGTTTTCCGTCCATGGCAATGTGTAGTAGTGCCAGTGCAGGATCGTCCCAGCGCGGCGACAAATGCTATTAAAAAACAATTAATCAATTGGCCCCAATGTTTTGCAATATATTCAAGTACATTCCTTCCACTGAATTTATAAATGGCAGTATTTGGATGTTATCTTATTCAATCATGCCACATCGGCTCAACGGATTTCGATCCAGTTTTTTTTGGTAGATACATTGTTTATCCTCTGTTAGTAAAGTAGTTCGACTAGCTTTTTGGGCCAGCCCTTTGGGTTACAGCCTGACATCAGTCCAAAACGACATTGACCCGAGTGGAGCCGGGTACCTCAGCTAGTATGTATATGAGGGTGTGTACGAGTATGTATAATGTATGTTAGTTTACATTATGACAATAATGTCGTTATCTATTCACCTCTGCAATCTTGTGCGCGAGTTGAGTACAACAGAAACGTGCAAATATGTTAAAAATTTAAATTAATATTAGCTGAGCTTCCCGGCTCCGCTCGTATCAATTTAGTTTTGGACATGTTTTTTTTTATGAGAAACAAACCGAAAATTTGTTGTAAAGTAAAAAAAACCAATCTAAATCTCGATAACTGCGTCACTTGCAGGGCAAAATTATTTGCCAACTTGAAGATTTTTGATAAAAAATTGCCGTTTTAAAGACAAACATATTAAAATTTTTCAATAAATATTGTTTTCAGTACTATAACTATTTCTGTAAAGCATTTTTTCATACCATTTTATTTTCTATATCTAAATAATTGACGACGCAAATTTTCTTGAAAACTGTCTTGTAAATGTGGACGAAAAAAAAAAATTGATCAATGAAGTTTCTTTGCGGGTTCTTCTTCACTGATTGATCGAATCCGCGATTCAATCAAATTGTGACATGACTTAGTGTAGTTTGACTACCAGAAGTTGAATAAATAAATGAAATGAAAACAAATCAATCATCAGAAGCCTTGGATGATTATTAATTATATATATACGTGTTTTTTGGAAAATAAATTGAAATTGATTTCCTCACTTTCCACTAGAAAATTGTAGCGTACTGATCCATAATAATCAATGTTAATATTTTTAAACGCTTATAGATTTCATAGTTTAAAGTAAAACTATATCAAGTAATCGTATCTTTCTATGATTGTTGCAGTGTTGTCCTGTGGTGAGGTGGGTGCAGGCGGCCTGAGCCGTCACGCTGTCAAACGGTATAGCGGTCTCTACACGGGCCCATACTTCGACCCGACTGCGCCGACCAACATCACCACGCAGCTCGGCACCCACGCATATTTACCTTGCAAGGTAAGTTTTCTCCATGGTGAGGTAAATGCAAGTAGCCTGAGCCGAAACGCTGTCAAACGGTACAGCGGTCTCTACACGGGCCCATACTTCGACCCAACAGCGTCGCCCAACATCACTAAATAGCTCGGCACCCACGCGTATTTACCTTGCAAGGTAAGTTTGCTCCAAAATTAGTGATTTTTTCTATGGTGAGGTAAATGCAAGTAGCCTGAACCGAGAAGTTGTTAAACGGTAAAGCGGTCTCTACACGGGCCCCTACTTCGACCCGACAGCGCCGACCAACATCACTACGTAGCTCGGCACCCACGGGTATTTACTTTGCAAGTTAGGTTTGCCCCAAAATTAGAGTATTTTTTTCTATGGTGAAGTAAATGCAAGTAGCCTGAGCCGAAACGCTGTCAAACGGTACAGCGGTCTCTACACGGGCCCATACTTCGACCCGACGGCGCCGACCAACATCACTACTTAGCTCGGCACCCACGCATATTTACCTTGCAAGGTAAGTTTGCCCCAAAATAAGAGTATTTTTACTTTCGTGAAGTAAATGCAAGTAGCCTGAGCCGAAACGCTGTCAAACGGTACAGCGGTCTCTACACGGGCCCAGGCTTCGACCCGACAACGCCGACCAACATTACTACATAGTTCGGCACCCACGCTTATTTTCCTTGTAAGGTAAGTTTGCTCTAAAATTAGAGTGTTAATTCTATGGTGAGGTGCAGTGCAGACAATCTGAGTCGCCAAGCTGTCAAACGGTACAAGCTGTCAAACGGTATTTACTTTGCAAGATAAGTTTGCTCCAAAATTAGAGTATTTTTTCCATGGTGAAGTGAACTTCGACCTGACTGCGCCGACGAACATCACTACGCAGCTCGGCACCCACGCGTATTTACCTTGCATGTTAAGTTTGCTCCAAAACTATAGTTTCGTTTGCGATGCGGTGGGTGCAATTGGTCTGCAAAACCACGCCGTCAAACGCTATAGGAGTTTCTAAACGCGCATGAAATTTAAGACATGCCTAAAAACAATGTTTCTACGCGATAAATTAGAATTATATGGTGCTAATTTGATTCGAAAAGCAAATCATTTACATGTAATATCATAAATGAAAACAAAACATATTGAATTATTTCTTAGCAGCTATTTCCTCTTTATTTATTGGTAGCACGTACACGCTTACAAAGAGAGCTTCGTCTCTGCAGAGGATATTTCTCCCGCTTTCTATCGCTACATTCAGTGGAGGCGTCAGTAGATAAATAGACAAGTTTGAGCTACTAACGGATACATAGCCCCCAAGAATAGTCGCTCTGAATAGACTGGCTGGATCTCTAAGGGCGGTGTAGCTCTTAAAAGGAAATCCTGTGAAAGCGGTGAAATAATTTATCCAAACTGCGACCACTAACCTCATAGCGGGTGGCACATTCACGTTTCGGATCGTACCATCCTTTATTCGTACTACATGTAACCGAGATGAATAATTTAATTCATCAACGTATTTTGTATCCATGTTCGCCTTCGTATGAAAATATTCAACGGATCATTCGATTTCCAGGAAGCACATATTATGTAGTTAGATTAAAATAGCAAGTGAGTAATACTATTATTTTTAGGTTAAATCAATGATTTCACCGACTTTTCAAGATTTTACATTTGCCCCAGGCCCAATCAGATCGTATCCGATAATATTTTCGTATGGTCGATTACTCTTTAACATCTCCCCTTGTGTATCAGTATACTGTGAGGCAGCTTGGTGTTTGCTTTAATAGGAATCACTGGTGTATGTATATATAATCCAGTGTGAAGCAAGGACACATTAATTAAATAAACAGTCCAGTAAAAAGAACGAATTAGCAAATATACTGCAAGGTTGCACCCGAACCATTCGCGGGTATTGCGTCTACCAATTTCGCCACCTGCTGTATACTTATAATTTGGAATTCTCCTACAGTCCCTCCTCCCGTAATCAATACCTCCTACTAACGCAGTGTTTAAGATTATGCCACCATATATTTATTCAACGCTTTATCTGCGTTGCGGACATTCACTGCAAAGATTGAACATTCAAGCATATTCTTGGAATATGCGCCGTACCTTACCGTACCGTGCATAGTACGAAAAAGTATATTTACTTAGATATATTATTACTTTATGAATACCGTTAATCTTGCGATAATTGCCTGTAATTTCTAGAATAGCTCTACAATCAACACAATGATGTTATATTATATCAGTGTATGTAACCTCTTCAATGTAAGGACTGAAAACACAATGACGCCTATAGGAATTTATAACGAAGTCGCTAATGGATCGCTAGATTTTCCAATAACACGCTGTGTCGTAGCATCACCTGACACGGGCGGATAACGGGCCGGTAACGTGATATTGCAAACTCCTGCCTTATCTCCGTTAAACGGGAACTTTCCTGTGCTATTCCGAACACTCAACAAAAGTTGAACGTTTTTTACGTATTTTTTATTTTTCTATTCGTATTAATTTATTTTACTAGCTCATAACAAATCTTATGGTTTATTTCCATAAATGGAAGCTAAAGAATTGCTCAGTACAGAAATAATATTGAAACAGACCGCTTTTATTGAAGTGAGCTGAATTCGATAATGAACTAAGTGGAATGCGATTGCTTTCCTTTTTTGAGAACGGCTACTAACTTAATATTTGATATCAAATCGTCATTAAATATGCAGGAAGAAAAGACAAATCGGAAAAAAGTAAAATGCCTTTTGAACAGTATTTATTAGGATTTATTTCGGATATATACTATACTTGCCTTACTATTGATAGCTTACTTAACACTATTTAAAGATACGTTATCTTTATGAAACTCTGTCAAGGAGATTTTGAACAAATTACTATAATTCCAAAATAGTGTTAGATGCCTATAGTTGTTTAACTCTTTTATTATAGAAGTAACAACTAAACGAAGCTGCAGTTTCATATTCATAGATATCACGTTCGCTTTGAAATTTAATTCAATGTATTTTCTGAATATAGTTTAACAATACATTCTTAAAATTGAATAGGTTATTGAAAGAATTTTCCATTTCAAACATCAAAAGAATATATTTTTTTTCAAGTTTAATGTCAAAAGTACCTGTTCCCCCTAAGCTGAAAATTATTTGAGTATTCAGAACAACCAGCACTCGACGACCCAGATTCACGTCGTTTAATGTCAAGTAACATTTTGTTTACCATCAACAAAGGTACGCTTTTCTTTAAAATATATTTTTGTTATTTACGCGTTGCTGTGATGATCATGTTTTAAGTATGTGTAACGACATGAAATACCTAACATGACGAGCAACACGACATTAAATTCCAACCTAATCACTACGAAAAGATTCATTTAAAGTAATAGATATAATTGGCGATTTCTGTATAGCAAATAACATAAAAAAGAAAGGATTGCGAAACAATATTTATTTCTCGCTATCTTACATGTATGCATACACTTATCATGCCGCTTTTCCGAAGAATTAATCAGAGGTGGTTACGTTTACGCTCTACGATTACTGGTGTTATGTACCTGAACTTTACGAAGTATTCAATCAATTTGGTCCTGATACGTTCTCTTAGTACCCCTGGGAACTACAATTATGCACATTTATTTCTGTTCTGTATTTTTTATTATAAAAAGCTCTAGAAATCATAGATTTTTTTTATGAACTTGTCAGGCCTTATATTTATTACCTTTATATTTATGGATAAACCGCTTACTTATTTAACACGAGGAGTTTCGTACACTACGCTTTGGACATCGTCAAGAATTTTTCACAACTACAATCTGCGCAGCCGCCGTCTCTCTGATCGATCAAACTGGACGAAGAGTTGAAGAATCCTGACGATGTCCAAAGCGTGGTGGACGAAACGCCGAGCTCAACAATTAAGCTGTAAACTATTTATCCATAAATATAATACATGTGTCGAAAAACAGTGAAAATCTAATCAAACATACTCTAAAGTGACGTTTTCGTTGCCAGGTGAAGCAGCTGGGCAACAAGTCGGTGTCGTGGATCCGGAGGCGCGACGCGCACATCCTCACAGTCGACCGATACACGTTCATCGCCGACGAGCGATTCCAGTCCTTCCTCGTCGAGGCCACGGACACTTGGACGCTGCAGGTACGGTCAACATCACGGTCGCACGGATCCATTATCTCTGGTCTAGCAGGCACGCGACCCGCGACCGACGCCCGACCCGCGCACGCGAGCGGCCGTTCAATGGGAATGTACTAGAGCGGAACGGTTCACATGCTATCGGTCCAGTCGTACCCGGCGGTCTTTGAATCTCGAATTTTGCACGCTTTAGTCCGATTTAAGCAATGCCATGTACGCGTGTGGTTGAGAAATCATTTTCACTTTTCCAAATAAAAATGCTGCTAAAAAAGGTATAGTGTAAGCACCAAAAATATCTTCGTGAGACTCATATTCTGTTAAAGTTGTGTGCTTTTGCGGACTCCTAACTATTTATATAATTTGGAACCCACGCGCTCCTTGCTGTGATATAAAATGTAAGTTCGTAGTATATTCATTTAAAACAACATGAAATAAAAAAATGTGAAGCATTACACTTGTTTCAATCAATAATTTGAAAAACCCCAAAAAACTATAATGGTGACGCTTTTAGTAATAGCAAATTATGAACATCTCGCGTCCATTTCTTTTTACCTTTTCTTGGTGTAATGATTCGAGTACATCACGTGTGACGCGTCGTGCACGTAGCACTCTGTCATCGGTCGCATGCGAAGTGCTAACGAGACCAACTTTCGCAACTATAAACCTCTAGCCAAAGCGTTGCCTGTGTGGCAACAAGTAGGTACGTATGCAAAGGGTTGCATAATTCACTCGCGTCACCCCCACAGCAGCACTTGTGGCGCTGCACTCGCTTGTTATTTTGGAATCGATTTTTCGGTGTTCGCTAACGCGGATCAGCTCATATTTTAGTTCAGTAAAACCTTTGGTAGGCATGGTATTTAAGAACGACATATTTTGAAATGTGAAATTTCTTCACGGGTTCTTCTTTACTGGGTTGATCGAATCCGCGGATCTTTGTGACGTAACTTGGTGTAGTTTGACTACCAAAAAGTTTAAATAAATGAAATGAAAATGAAATGTATGGCGCTCTACGATCTCTGACTACCCCCGCGGGGAACGGCGCAATGGTATGAATGTAAATGTATATTTAGGTCTACATATACGTTGAATACGCGTAGTACCTATTTATATCTCTATTAACTGAATTACTGAACCCGTAAGTTATATGTACATATGATAAACTAATACAAGCAAAACGAAATCTTTTCTATTTATCTAATGTTCATATTCCCCAAACCTTTCTTATTAGATGGAGTAAATTGTGTTCGATGTTCATGTCTTATCTCACTCTCCATAGAATGTGACTATAATCCCCTTTGTTTGACCGATTCACTAGACCAGAATGGAAACTGCTGTAATTACCGATACTGATCAAATATTGAACAAGCTTCTATATCAGACTTTGGGTAATCGATCGCCAGTATTGGAATACGAGTATGTTAGTATAGTGGTTAGGTAATCAATAGTTCGAACGCGCACTGGATACGTCAGCATACAGAACTGGTATGCCGGTAACCATAACAAAAAGAGCTATATTTTAGGGTTCCGTAACCAAAGGGTGAAAACAAAACCCTATTACTAAGCCTCCGCTGTCCGTCCGTCCGTCCGTCCGTCCGTCCGTCCGTCCGTCCGTCCGTCCGTCCGTCCGTCCGTCCGTCCGTCTGTCACAGAGCTGTATCTCATGAACCGTACTAGGTAGGCAGCTGAAATTTTTGCAGAGTGTGTATTTATATTGCCGCTATAACAACAAATAGGTAAAATAAAAAAAATATAAAAAATAAAGGGGGGCTTATTTATATTTATTACTTTAAATACGATGGTACGGAACCCTTCGTGTGCGAGTCCGACTCGCACTTGGCCGGTTTTAAACACTCTTTAAACTAAAATTAATTATTCTTCATTATTTCATAACCCTCGTCGGGCCTGACAATTTTTTTAACAATAAACATCCCAACGAATAAAATATGTATAAATCCTGCTATAATAAAAGATTAAGCGGAAAAACATGACCAGATTATGTATATTGAATTTATCTCGCAGATTAAAGTGGTTTGTACCGACCGCACTTTTGCCAAAATTTGAGGGATTAGCGTCCGTAGAGGCAAAACGTGTAGCAACCAATATACTAATTGGAGAGCCGCCGCTGGAGAAAAATGGATATCCTATGTTATAGCTTACTATGAGACCCGCTGTCTCCAATTTTAAAAAACTGGCCAAGTGCGAGTCGGATTCGCACACGAAGGGTTCCGTACCATCGTGCAAGATTTAACACAAAAAAATCACGTTTATTGTACGGGACCCCCCTTTAATTTCCATTATTGTCATATTTTACCTATTTGTTGTTAAAGCGTCACATATATGTACTCTGTGAAAATTTCAGCTTACGGTTCATGAAATACTGCCCTGTGCCAGAAGGACGGACGGACGGACGGAAGGACAGCGGAGGCTTAGTAATAGGTTTCCGTTTTCACCCTTTGGGTACAAAACCCTAAAAACGATCTACCCAAATTTTTGGTCGTGTAGGTGGGAATTATTTTTTTAAGCAACCTGACATAGATGGCTAATACCACAACTACCGTTATGATATTAGCCCAATACACCACATTCCCGAAGGAATTAGGTGCCATGCCAGGACCTTCCCTATATGAGCATGGTTAAATAGAACTGGATGGAAAACACTGTCATGTTTTTATTGCCGCTTCGACCATCTTTTCATACAATGCGATGGTACCACCCCGGGCGTGCTTAAACCGTACCACATAGTAGGTGAAGGGTACCTACAGCTTTACATGGATTCCGAACCATGGAGCAGCTCGCATTCGTGACGAAATGCACTAATCTAACTCAGAATGAGAAAGGAAGTGGTGCATGACCTGGGCAAGGATTTGAACCCATACCTCTTGTATGCTAGTCTAGTCCCCGCGCCACTAGGCTACCAGCCGCTCAAGATTTGCGCTCGGTGGCGATGTTTCGACTGCGTGGCTCACGACGCGCCGCCGGATTCCCATACAATTATACGGCCACTTTGGCCATATGGCCACTATTCCTTTCTTTACTTTTCAGTGGTCAGAAACATCGGCTAATACAAATGTATTGTGCACCCAGGTGAAGTACGTGCAGGCGCGCGACGCGGGCTTGTACGAATGTCAAGTGGGCACGGAACCCAAGATGAGCCACTTCATTCAGCTCAACGTAGTTGGTTAGTACGACACCATTCCATTGATTTAAGGTGGCCCTTCCCGCAGGACTAAAACATTCGCGGGCACTGTGCAATACCGTGCTATTGCGCTCCGGGACCTTCTCTGTTTCAAAGAAAAAAACAGGCTCCGTGATGAGGATGCAACATGTCCACAAAGTAGATAATGCGCATAATGTTTGATTTGGTAAGATTTACGAAAAAACTAAAAGTAAACCACGACCGCTGTAGTCAAATTGATTATAAATATTCATGAAACAAGCTATGTCTGATGACTAATCTTTTTACGATATTTTTATTTTATCGTTGTGGATTACACCTCCAAAGTTATTGTATAAAACGCGCGTATTGTAAAATTCGAAATTTCGGACCTTATAACATAGAAAAAAAAAATACATTTTTGCAATGCCAACAGTCATCAGACATTTACTTCTATCAAATAAATCTATTTTGAGAAACATTTTGGATATATGACAAGAAATATGGGCATGATCTTCTTTCCACGTTTGTATGGGGAAATTACCGGGAAGGCCCACCTTAAAACAAAGAGACGATTGACCATAATCCAGTGAAACAGTATGTCTAGTGATATTGTAAAATCATAGTTATGACAAGATCAGGTTGACATTTTGATTTGGTTTCCTAATTAATACACATGAGTTTAAGGACTCATATTTAGACGTGTCTTTAAGATTGATGTAGTATAAGCATTCTTTAAATGACCGCTTATTAGATGTTTGAAAGTCAGTCACCTTCCGCCGCGTGAAAAGTTGTGAGTTTTTTCAAATAGTAAAGTCAGTCAAACACACTGCTGGACATACGCCTCTCTCATTTTTCTCCAGTCCTCCTGGCCCTCAGCAGTACGGAACCGCCGCACTTGATGTCGGCGGGTGGTCTTCCCACACTCCGTTTTCCTGTCCACGGCCGCCAGTGCAGGCTAATTATGTATGAAATTGCAAAATCATCATCAGCCAAGGGCGAATTTCTTCCATGTTCAGCAGTGACTGGACCCTCGGCTCGTAAACACGTACACGCTTGACCGGTATTGTAAGATCTGATCCGATCGATCTGTTTGCGCAGTACCCAAGATCGAGATCCTCGGGGAGTCGGATTTGTACGTGAAGGCGGGCTCCTCGCTGAATCTCAAGTGCGTGATAACGCAGTCGCTGGAGGAGCCAGCATACATATTCTGGTACCACGACGACGAGCGGGTGCTGAACTACGACCGGACACTCATCGACATACGCATGGAGCGGGTCAGCCCGGACACCACCGTGAGTGCCTTTGAAATGTCTCTTTATTTTTTATTGTAATATAACATTAATAAACAAATATTTGATCGTTAAAAATGTTAATAAAGTTAATAAAGTTAAAGGCCTGGATTACGGCGTACGCCAGGACCCCTTCATGTGCCCGACGACGCCCATCAGCTTTCGAACTTTGCTGTTGGGGCTGCGTAAACCATGCCATCCAGCCAGGTGCTTCTTCACACCATATTTGAAGGATCTCAGGGTGTACTTTGGGGGAAATAACTCAGCAGAGAGTGCATTCCATAGTTAACCAACTCTATAGATAAAATACCTAGAGGATCAGCTGGTTATGATTTTTGGAATGTCGACAGTGCACGGGTGCATTTTTTCCTGCCTGTTCCGCGTTGTGCGATGGTAGAAATGGGGGGGGGGGGGGGTGGCAGCGTTATGTAGCTCCGATGAGCATTATCCAAGTTAAAGACGGTAGAACACAGAGAGAGACCCCCCTCCTTTCGGAGTTGGAGGGTCACTAAATTCAAAGACACTTTGGGGTCGGCGACGATACGCACGGCCCGACGCTGTATCGAGTTCAGGGAGCCAAGTAGGTGCAATATTGCGAGCAATATTCCACGCAAGACCTTATCTGTGCCTTGCAACGGAGATGTTTCTGATCAGGCGTGAAATAATGACGCACCATGTTGAGAACTCATGGAGTCTCTAGAGAAATAATTATATAATGCGATCCAATTCTTAAACGAGTAGGAGGCAGAAACGGCATATTTTGACTGGTGACTGTTGACTACCCGAATTACGTGCAACGTCTTTCTTTCATATTTCATACTTCTTTGATCTGCAAAGCGTTTCTCAGCTCCACATTTCCGGAAAGTTACAAAATCAGTTTTCTTAAGGGGAACGTTATAAGGGTCCTGACAAGCCGGCATTGCGTTTGTTCCCACCGAGCATATTTCTGAATAATCATGGTAACCATTGGGGGATTTGTCATATCGGGTTTTCACGCTAACATACACACGCCGCCGTAGGAAACTTTTAAAATCTGTTAAAATCTGGATATTTGTGAGATGGAAATTTTACTTATGTGTCATGGTAGATTTTAGATAAATTGTTGTTTAGAACACTTGTAAGTCCTGTTTTGTTGTCATAATACAGGATGTATTTGTCAAGTGTGCCTTCACTGCCGAATTTGAAACTATAAGAAATAGCTGAAAACACTCGAAGGAGTCATGGGGCCAATATCGATAAAAACTAAAACTGAACAGATTCGGCCATGCGCATATAAACAATTCTTACTTAACATCAAAAAATTTAGTTTTTCCTACAATTCACCAAATGTTTCTACCTGAAACGAACCAAAAGAGACTAAGCTATCATTTTCTGAATTTAGGTGTAACTTCTACCATGATCAAAGGGCAGTTTTCTCATAAGTATTTTGGGAAACAACGATTTAAAATTTTCAATATCACTCTCTGTCCCTTTGAAATTACTACCGAGTCTCGTATCTGTTAGACTTGAATGATAACACGTCGTCTCGGTCCCAGGTCGGCACCCTCATCATATACAACACGCGGCGCGAAGACTCCGGCAACTATTCGTGCAGCCCCTCCAACCTCGACTCTGCCAGCGTCATGCTGCATGTCCTCAATGGTGAGTTCGTATTTAATGATTTCGTGATCTCGTATTCATGTCATATCGGCGTTTGTAATTGTTTTTGGAGACATGGATTGCTCTCCCTTTCTTTTAGCTACGCAAATATGATCATGTTTCTGACTTTCGCAAACGTCTCAAGTGGCTCCTTATCCGTCTTCGAAGAAACTCCCACATCCTCAATCTACTATATTCGTGCATCTACAACTCGTCTGCTCCTGATTACCTTTCATCCCGTTTTACATTTCTGTCCTCCCATGGTATCCCTTTACGGTCCAGTAATACAAACATACTGACTATATCTTCTCACAAAAGTACCTATTTTTCTAAATCATTCACAATTCAGGCAGCACGACTGTGGAACTCGCTACCCGACGCTGTCCGTCAGTCCGAATCACTTCCCACTTTTAAAATAAGGTTACACGCATATTATCTCAGCCAGTGTAGCGCTAATATTTAGGGCTAGATGTATATTAAATAAAAACATACACACAATATGTATGATGTATGCAAATATATATATATATATATATATTTATATGCAATATTATATATGTAGGTTTATTGTTATAATATTTTTAAGTAAGTTTATTACATAATTAATGTATGTATGTACCAAATGATTACTTAGTTTTTGGTTAATACTCAAAGTAACAAACCAAACCTACCGCCACTACCTACGAATATATACCTATTAAACTTCCTAAACACCCAAAGGTCGGCTGGAAGAAATCTCTTCGAGGGATAAGCCCGCCTTTGCGCCCCACTTATGTTGTTTTTGCACTATACTTTCTTTTGTAAATTGTTTTTTTTTGTGGCGTAATAAAGAATTTTCAATCAATCAATCAAGTATTTAAGAGCTGAAAAAAACAGATTTTCAACAAAAGTTGAAGTCATAATAAAGAAAATATGACAGTGGAAATGGCGATGAGCAGGACACATGACAAGAGACAAAATGAACACATATTAGTATTAACCACGAGATGGAAAGAGAAGAATAGGCATACAAGTTATAAGATAGACAGATGATATGTATAAAGTATTGGGGAAACAATTTGATCAAGACGCGAAGAACAGAAATGAATGGAATCTTCTTTCAAGCTTACTCCTATGTGTCACAGTACATGCTCACTAATGGGAAACTTACCAACTGGGAAAAGAGACGTGTTAAATTACTAACACAGTTATTATTATGTTTAGAAGGTATTCTTGCTGAAGTCATGAATAAATAATTCATTAGAGAATTTTAATGATTCAAAATTATTATTTTTTATGAGGTGGTGTCGAATGAAAATAGTTTTGATCGGATCATGGTTTGCATCAGATTCAAGTTAATTATAAGGAGGCGTTAAGGATACGATAAAACATCGAAGTCGGTTAAATTGGAAAAGTAATATTACCTTTTAAAATAATCGCAATTTGTTTTATTAATTTGGGAATCGACTGTGGAGTTTAATTTCAAATACAGTATTTAGTAGGGGCATTGATTACGGTCTCATAGAACTGTACAATGGGCGAGTCGTGGGTTTTAAGCAGGTGCGATTGATTTGCTTGTTAAAGAAGTTCTTCGTTTCGTTAACCACATTATTTTAATATTTTTTCATTGTGGAGTAAATGTATCCTTGATTTACAGTTAATCTACTTAATTCGACTTTTTTTCGTTTTTGACGTCAATAAATATGTCAAACATATTTATAAATTAATGTATTTACAGGAATGCCATGCCGTACGAGCTAGTACGGCATCGTGTAATTAAAAATAATTGCAGTTCGATTAATAGTAGAAAAAACTAAACTAAGCACAAGACATAAAATTTTAAATTTAAATAAAAGTATCGATAATGCTTTTTAATTCATGTTAAAAAGTGGTGGCTTGTCGTAATAGCATCATATTTATATGACTATTAGCAAATACCTACAACAAAATTTTGATAAGTAACTTGGTTAAAAGCAAATTATAAACATACATACAGCATGGTGGTTATATTATTATATACTTAAATGGTGTTGTTTAACATAGATATATTCTCTAATAAAAACACCATAGACAAGATTTCCTAATAGAAACGGAATTGTATGACATTTCAACAACGGAACCGCCATTGTGTTCACTACAAGCACTGTTAGCTTTGTTTACCAGGTTTAAAAAACAAATTATTTAAAAATATAAAAAACCCGACAGCGTAAAAAATTGTAACTTAAAATTGACTTAGTAAAGGAACTGAAAAGATAGAAACAAGTTGAAAAATTAAATATTTGTTGTGTTTGAATGATCATGGTTGACAGTGTTTACAAACGCAGTCGGAGGCATCAAATAGCCCCAGTACGTTCCATAGTAAATGACTAGCGATTTTATGGATTATTTCGGTGGAGCAAGAAAATACGTGGTGGGGGAAGTTCCAATATCCTATCTTTCATTTTTATGTCTAAAGTGAGGTTTTTTTTCTCGTTCTCGGTGTCACCGATCATCATGAAATTTACATAGGTACACTTTCAATGAATTTAATTACAAAAAAATATAAATCATAGTTAATGTATTTGATGCACAATATGAATTATATAATGATATATTATATATTTCCCAATACATTCCATTATTAATGACTAGCGATTTCTTAGTGATATGGGTATAGCAAAAATATACTTATTGAGACAAATTATAATCTCCTAACTGTCATATAATAAATACGAAAGTAAGTTTGTCTGTTTCGCGAACTCAACCGACCATCGTGAAATTTGCATAGGCACACCATAAAAATATAAATCGTAGTTAATGTATCTTATGCCTCCGACTGCGTTTGTAAACACTGTCAACCATAGTTTTTCCTAATGCGGTGATACGAACCCAGGCGGGCTTAACCCTGTCACCTAGTAGGGTAAGGTGACCTGCAGTTTTACATGGGTTCCGAACCATGAACCACTCGCAAGATAAAGTGGTGTATAACAGATGCGAGGATTTTAACCCATAACCTCTTGCATGAAAGGCAATATTTTAGTCCCTACTCCCTATTAAAACAAAACTACATTTTCTAAAAGTTTCTTCATGTTATCTTTAAGGCTTTAATGAAGTCATCAGTTCATAGAATGAGATTCCCTCATTCAACGAATTTTGATCATATGCCGATATATACAAGGTTTTAGTGGAGGTATGGTCCAAACGTTAACGTATTCCTTGGCATATTTGAAACAAAAAGGATATACATTTTATTTTTAGGTATTTGAAATGTATGGGGAGGATCTTTTTCAAGTCGTACAACAAAATATCTTCTACCTTTTTAGCTCCAAATATGCCGAGGAATACGTGGTTTGCGTTTAGACCATATCTCCGTTAACACCCTATATATGGTTTTTTTAGAATCTCCCTCTCATCATCGTTGATTACAGTTACACTAAATTTATAAGCGAACAGTTCGACACTCAAATCATGTGGTTATATACAGGGTCCGTCACTCGAAGTGTTACCAATTGAAAATGATGTTATTTAGTTAATTGAAGTACGGTTCGTTAAAAATTAAATCACAATAAAACATTTAATTTTAAGACAATAATTGTTATTGTTCGATATAGCCTCCTTTGATCCATGGATAAGAGCTTTCTGAGACGATGCTGAGTGTCGTTGGAACGTCCATCGTTTCGTACTGCATTGTTTACACGTGCACATGGTATGAGCGCCACATTTAACACCTTTTGCACACACTTGCTGGTTGACTTTGACGCCCTTCTCGATAAACACGAGTGAATAGCGACCATTTGCGGTCACTGCAGCCGAGACCATAACAGAAGCGGGCGCTTGCTTACGAACGGGAACTCCATCGTCGAAATTCTCGTTGGATTTGCCCTGTAGACAAACGCGAAAATGTTGTTTGTTTATATACTGTTAGACAGTAAACATTTTTTCATCAGAAAAAACTATGTTTTCCAGATCGCCACGCAAGACTTTCATTGCTTGAGCTCTTTGTAGTCGAACTGCCTTCTGCGCTGAACTAAGATGCGATAATTTTTGTATCTTGTTGGTAAGGCTTTAGTTGCATTTCTTTTTATTTCAGTATGCGCCGATTACTTGAGTCGGGTATTGTCTGACTTTTCGCAAATTTTGCAGAACACTGGTGAGGATTTCCTTGAATTTGAGCCTTTACCTTTCGAACCATATCATGTGCTATTGCTATTTTCGGATGACCGCCTCTATGCCGTTTAGCAATGCTAGGTTATAACGCTTAATGGTTCGATGCACTAACATTTTGTTTACGTGTAAATGTCGGAGCTCCCGAACGATGACTGGTTGTGATTTTTCGGTCAAATACAAAACGTTCACAATGTTAGGTTTAATATCCATTGCGAAAATGTACTATACAATTCAAATTTGTTCCCGCTCTTTTCGCCCACTTAAAAACAATGAAACAAATTGACGTGTCACCAAAATTTTATTATTTTGAAAATAGAAGTAACAGTTCAAGTGACGGACCCTGTAGTAATCGCTTTGATCACAGGATTTCATCCATGTATAAACTAACTGCTAGTTAAAATTCAATAATCTCCATAATAACCATGATTATAATATTTATATCTACTACTTCATAAGACTGGAAGTTGTCTCTTGACTGACAGCTTTGAATGTGAGTCAAAAGCATTGTTAAAGCCATTTTTATTTAATTATTGTGCTAGTTAAGTTCCAGTTTCACAGATTAGAACTTTAACTGGATGCGGCGAAAGAGACCTGGATTCATCGTTTGCAAATTTATGTGGGCCCGAGGTCCACAATCGCCTGATCGAATGTGTTACCTTGGAGCTTATAAACTGTTACATCCCAAGTGAGCGTTTCTTGTTTCTTGCCTCCAAAGCCCATCAAAATATAACGTTCATGATTTAATCCGTACATGAACTCCTGGTTTATTATTTTCAATAATATAACGTGTTAATAATATGTGATATATGATGATAAACCCAACTTTGGCAAAGCCGTGATTTTCCTTCCTACTGCTCCCAAGGACGCACGGTTAAAGATCAGCGATATTATGATGACGATCATATCTAATGTACCCTATGCAACATAAGTCCTCATCAGGGGGCTGACGACATCTTCATGGAAAGTTTTCTTATCTTTGGTAAAGCTTTTAGATATTATCAGATTGGTACCGATTTTGGGCACCTGATTCTCGGCACTGTAGAGTCGCCCTCTTGTGGAACAATCGGACCTTCCCCAGTGTGACACCCATTGACAACGGAAGTATGGATTTATGAGCTGTGCAGGTGCAGAATGCTGATAGTAAAGCAATGATGGTGATATCGGTCTATGCGGCGACCGAGAATGTCGAAAATCTATCTGACTATCGCCCGGATCCACCACTTCCAGTTACAGACATCCCAAAGTTATCTTTCGGTTACACCATATAAATATGCAATGTAACCGAAACTACATACCATATAGCTGGAGGTAGTGAAAAGAGGAGTATATGACCTGAGTTGGTGTAACAAGCGCGCTTGCGTAAACAAAAATCATTTGAATTAATTTTTAACGTTGAATATTTTGATGTTTTTGGAATTTCTTATTCCAAATTACATTTAAACATATAAGTTGCATACTTTTTTGTAAACTATTTAGAAAACCCTTTAGTTTGATACCCCACTCGATATGTTTCAAGAAAAAAAATATTTGAAAACACATAATTTGGCGCCAAAAATCAGCCATGATTTTTTTTATTATTTTGATATACCCAGTGTCACTCTCACAAATAAGACAAATCTAACGACACCTATCAAGCTAAAATCCATCAAGCCGTTTAGGCTGCAGGGGGCGACAAAGAAATATACATACATACATACACTCGAAAAACATAACCCTCCTTCTTTCGCAGTCGGGTAAAAAACTGGCTGCCTCAATGGCGAAGTGCCGTCTTTTTTCTCGTCTAAACTATCAAATGCTTATAGGTTATCAGTTTGTAACGTCTTTTAGTGTTATTTGACTACCAAAAGTAAAAAAGTAATAAATAAAATGAAAAAGAATTAATGCGCGGACAGAATCGAGAAAGCCCTAAAATACGTATTTTGGGGACTTATTGTACGACAATTAGACAAGTTTTTAGGTTCAAAATTACACTGATTTTAGTTTGTCGTTAGACTTAAAATGCCACTATGTCAATTTATTGCATGATAATTGTAATCGTTTTGCTGTTTTGGCATATAAAACAATGATTTTTCTAGCATTGCATCACAGAGTACAACACTATGTCGTCACAATAGTTCTAGTGTAATTTTGAATATTTTAATTGTTTGTTATTTGTTAACTTAAAATATATTTTTTTAAAAACTACCTGTCTTGGATTGATGATGATGATTATTGATTATTGATAGATAATTATTTTCTTAGAATTTTCTAAATTATATTATTTATAGACGCTGGACGAAAAAAAGATTTCTTCCAATGTAAATAATATACGCAAACATTGTTAATTTTTTAGTATTTTCATTTTTTTATTTATGTTTAAATCACTGCCACGTAGACGGGCAGAAATTGTTTCCAGCTTAAATGGTAAATACATATCTTACTCACACTATGTTTAACAGAATGTTTATAAGGGTTCCGGGATTACTAAATAATTCAAATTAAATCGATTTGCTGTAATAGTTGCATATTCTGATCTTAAACTGTTCCCATTGACTCAGGTCGTAAGTGAGTTATATAATCTCATAATAAATTTTCATATTATATGTAATAGTAGGGTAATATTGTAGAAGAATATTCTGAAGGTTTTCCATGAAGAATTGGCAGGTATCCTATTCAAATTCCCGGAAATCCGATTTCATATATGGCCTTTATAATCCGAATTTTAGGAGTCTTTCTATATCAATCTCTAGGACGTTGTTGATACTCTATGGTTGGAGGTCACCATCTCTGGTTCATGTTATAGTCTGTTACGGTTATTTTGGATCCATCTTCTTTCTTATTCAGACGAAGAGTTATGACGGGTATATAATAACCATACCTATACGTAACAATAACCGGAGATGGTGCACTCCAGCCTAAGGAAGAACATATTTTCAGATCAAGCATTAAGTAGTACATTCCCTATGCCCGTTCTTCCAATGTTTATCTTATTCCAATGCCTACATACATTTAAGCAACAAATGAAATAATATAAAAACGATTTCTCGTCTGCCGTCCCCAATCATCGGAGAACATGGCAATATCTATGCATTGATTCGTACAGATCGCTTCCGAGATAATCGAGATTACGCGAAAAAAAGATCGGCCGCTCGAGTGCGCGGATACTCGACGTCAAGACAAAGACGCATCCTTCAAAGCATCTGGGACCGGATTGGACCCCTAAATTAGGAAAGCAATTTCCTCCCCCGACCTTCAGGCATTGTGAGAGCGGCCGCGCCGGTACCGCACGCACGCACGGACCCTTTGTACCGCCACAATTTGCCTAAGCACAATGAAAACGACCCCTACAAGTGGAGCGATATTACAGAAGGCAATTAAGCCGTGGCCGTCGTATTTTAAGCCCGGCCCAGGTGTGGATTCTCACGGGTTATGATTAATGCCTTTCGTGACAACTCCTTGTCTGGCATTCGATTTGTTCGTGGTTGGTTTCGATTAAAGTTTCAAAAGTCGGCCGAATGGGGGTGAAGACACCGCGTTGTGGCCGCACGCGCGATCATTTCGCACGGAAAATGAAAGCAATATGTTATGCCTATGATGTGGTTATACATTAGACTCATAGTGGTCTTATATAGACTATACCTGGCACTCTTTCAGATCAGATATAAGGCAATGCGGTAACGGCATCAGCTAAGTTCGTGAATGCCCTTAAGATCGAATATACCCAACGTTGTGTAAAGGCGAGCAGCCCACCGCGAAGCAGCACAGTAACGGTGGCGCGTGGCACGGGGTCGCTCTCGCAGCTTCATAAGGCACAAGTGACCTTATAGACCTGATGATGTACACTCAAATGTGGATAGCTAATTGTGCAGCCCAGCAACGGTGGCAGTCTTGCTTGTAGAACAGCGTACCTATACAATGTTTAGGTTTGCTTCAGATTTTAAGCAGTATAATAACGACGCCAGCTTAGCTCGTAAATACTGATCTAATTAACCCAACGGTGTTTATAGGCACCAAGCAGCACGATAATGGTGGCAGCTTAGCGCGTGCAAAAGCGTCGCTGTCGTTCCTGCCCAAGGAACTCAGTGATCTTACATGCCTGATAATGTATACTTAAAAGTGGACAGGAAGTTATGCAGCCTGGCAAAGGTGGCACATTTGCTATAAGGTGGATTGCCAAATATCAAGCACTGCAGTAACGTGGGCAATTTTGTTTGTGAATAGATCGAATATGCCCAACTTTGTGTCCAGGCGAGCAGCCAGCAGCGATGCCACACGGCAACGGTGGGAGTTAAGCGCATGGCACAGCGGCGAGCTGTCGTGGCATTATAACGCACTCAGTGATCTCACATACCTAATAATGTGTACTTGATGTGGACAGCGAAGTGTACAATCCGGCAACGGTAGCAGCTTTGCTTGTGAAACAGTGTGCCTGGTATGGCTGCGTGTTGAACTCACAGTAAGCTATTATACGTTTAGCTATGGCGCCAACTATTAAGGTGGACTGCCAGATATTAAGCAGTTAAACAGGAAAGCAGGCAGCCCTGATGCAGAACGGCAATGGTGGTAGTTAAACGCATGGCACAGCGTCGCTGTCGTGGTATCATACAGACCCCCCAGGAACGCTGGCAACTTTGCTTGTGATTAGTAATATAATTTACCCAACGGTGTGTACAGGCGAGCAGCCAGCAGCGATGCAGCACGGCAACGGCGGCAGCTTAGCGCGTGGCACGGCGTGGCTGCCGTGGCTACATGCGGCCGCCGCTCTCTCAGCAGCGTGGCCACGGCCGCCTGCGGTCACGCGCGTCCTCGTGCTCATTGCACTAGCTATACTCCTTCCGTAAGTAATGGTTTTAATTCGATGCTTTTGTTCGAACACCCACTTTCCTTGCAGTTACTTGTGTAGCATGTCCATATGTGCCTAAGTACAATGCGATTCAAATAAGAAAAGGACGGGGCTCGTGACGACTTCACTCGAATTAACGCGGAAAAGTACGGTCGGCGTGTCCGAACGAGTTTACACTTGAAACATTCGCTTCAATATCAATGGAAGCCTGACACTGTTTTCCATCCCATCGAGCTTTGATCCGAGTATGTCCACACGGCAAGGCGTTTCAGCCTTGCCGTGACAGCAACACTAGACAACACACAAATCTACATAGTGTATAATGACATTCACTGCCAGTCACAGAAAATACAGTTACACAAGTGTATTTACTAATATATATGGTGGATGATACCTAACTTAGCACAATTCGAACTACAATTCAAACAATACAAGGCAAAGTAGGGGAGATTCTGAATGGGGTGTACCGAAAATTAGCTTTGTAGCGCCAGTTGGGTGCCAGCTTGAGTGCAAACTTATTCAGTGCAGTAGATCTATTCTGGGAATTCCGTGCTCAAGAAATCATTCAGTCGAGAAAACCGTTTTGAAAAGCGGTTTTCCTCGATGTAAAGGTTTCCGTATATTGAGCACGGAATTCCAAGAATTGGCCTCCTAAACTTTGACTATGCTACGAATGCGAATATAAGAATTAAGGGATTCAATCATTGCAAAAAAAAACTGTAGGTTTTGTTTCCGTTGAATCTTTTGTTTAAATGTTATGTCTTTTTTTATGTAGGTGTTGCACTGGATAAACGATTAAAAATTTTATTTATAAAAAAATCCATGAAAATGATACAATATTTACTTGGGTCTTATGGTCTAATAAAATCTTATTTTTATGTTTCCTTAATGAGTTCGAACGAGAAACTTAATCACCACAAATTAATAACAGTCCACATAAACTCATTTTCAATGTAAATGTTGAAATGTTTGTGATCATATTTTTCGTAGAGATCCAAATGAGAATGTCAAATAAATTCAGTTCCAATTACTAACGATTCAAACAATTTGAATTAATTGTAGCAACAGTAATTGGAATTGGGCGAGTTCTGATGTGTGCCAATTAACCTTCCGGTACGAAATTCTGTGTACATTTACGATAATCACGTTCGGTCTGATCCTTGTAACATTTTTATCGATTTCTGTGCAAACATAAGGTGAAACCTTAAGCTGTACATGCACTGTTGAAATGTTAATATTATTTGGTAATTATTTGTTTAAATTGAAACAAAAATTAGATAATGAAGTGATCAAGATTCATAGAAAGGTGCGTGTCTGTTTCTTTAGTTAAATTAATATAAAACAATGTACATTAAATAAATATAATGAAAGCTCAATCTGTACATTTTAGTTTTTTTAGATAACTTAACTAATCAACATGATTTACTCCTCCAAACATTTATAAACTAAAAAAATTAAGTGTTTACATGGATACAAGTTAAGTTATGAAAAAAAAACGATATTATGTCGTACGTACGAAAATTTTCAGAAAAATATTTCTTAATTTGACTGAGGATGCAGGAAAGCGCCATTGTATATGATCACTTCATTATCCTTTTAAGATGGCTTATAATAATTAACTGTTCAGGTAAAGTGCGATGGTTGTCGGAATTTAAATTAATTTTGAATATAATGGTATTGGTATTAAATATTGAGTAAATTATATATTAAATTCCAAAATAAGTGGTTTTTGAATATGATTTTCATTTCCGATTGTGCCAACCGGAAACGTGTTAGTCACAAACAGACTGATTATTATTTACGCATGATCCTTCACTTCCGCACAGCCATGTTGATAATTAATTAGATATAAGTTGTTTCATGGTTTACTGGGAGCGCCAAATTTGATATGATTCGAGAAACATAATATGATAATTGTTAATTATGGCCAAATAGGATGGGACCAATTAAGACTATTTATCAATTAATTTAAAAATTAATCAGGTTATATTTCTACAAGGAACTGCCGAATTTCGTTTAAAAATAGTATCGATAAAATTTTGGCTAAACATAAAAAAGGCATTTATTTTCTTGCATAAAATTCAAGTTGGTACCGCTTTTCTTACCTATAAAATAATGGCCGTTGTCCTTTGATACGATGAATTAATAAATTATAATATAAAAGAAGTGCTTAAATATTAAAATAGTTTGCAGTTATTTCATTTAAAAATGGTTGACATTTTCAGTGCAAACTTGATTTTAATGGGATATTTGTTTTAAGAGTTCTCAGTTACAATGCTTCACTATGAAATGCTTTATCGTTCTTACAAGAAAATATCATAATTTTAATTGCGGAAATCTGTGACTTGAATTAAAAAACCTTATGTTCAAAAGTTATAAAATCATGAAACATTGTGAGCCTATAACATTTACGTTAGACAAAAACATAATCTCCTAATAGAAAAAAGTTTGAGGCCCTTACTTCAATTGATGGATTTTTGACGGAAGTACTGTTATAGATAATTATCAAAACTTTAAAAACAGGTTGTATAACTCTAAACTAAAAAGAACAATACCCTTAACTTTAAGACGACAAGAAACATTAACTAAACTATTCAAAACACATATACAATTTGTATAGAAATAGTGTTGGCCCCCAAACATTGTTCAGCTACATGTACAGCTAATGCAAATGTTTGGAAACAATAAAATTAATGTATGCTAATGTTATGTTTTTCTTCCACAGATTAGCCTGCCACGATGAGGGTGACGATAGCGTATAGGCGGGAATACTATTTACATACTAAGTAACTTACTACCTGCGTGCGTACGTACTTTACTGAAGCGTGCAATGTAATTTTAAATGACAGTTCAAGGGTACGATATGTTTCGATTTCATATTGATCGATGTCATATAATTTGTGTGAATGAGAAACTATTCCTATTTAAAACATTACATGATTATGTACAAAACATGGTTTTTTGTTGTCTTTCTTCCAATTTATTAACATTTTTTTAATGTTAAGTTATGGCCACCAATGAATGACGAAAATTAAAACGATATACCGAGAATTAAAAATTTTGTTTTCACCCACTTTCTTTGTATGTGCGAAATGGATTAAAAATTCACGGCAATGAGCATTTGTAGAAGACAAATATTACTTTCACAAAGTTTAATCAAATATTTTGGAATTTTCATTAAATTTTCCCGTTTAACAATTTTAATTTTCGAATTGATTTCGAATGATAAATGCATTCCGACAGTTTTGATCATTCATTTAAATGTAATTATTTATTCAGAACTTGATTTAAAAATAATTTTAAATATTCTCACAACATAACACACTGTTTTAACATTATCTGGTGCATTAGGTTAGGTACAAATGATGACATACCAATATGAGTGAAATTTATTTAGGCTTGCCTGAACTTAGACAAACGCTATAAAAATTATTCGAATGTGTACTTGGATGATTTTAAAACTATAAATATGTTAAAATAGATAGAATATTTGAAACTATGTTATGAAATTAATTATTACAATGTAATTGTTTTGTAAAAAGATTTGTAAATAATATTGATAGGAAAATAATAGGAGTTGATAAGCGCTAAGTTGTAATAAGATTTTTTATTTACGAGTCCAGATAAAATAATGAAATATTCTTAGAGATTCTACTTTAAAAGTTAGAAAAAAGCTTTGACTTAATATTAATTATCTCAACTTACGTGCGACCTAAATTTATCTGGAAATGAAAATGGAAAGGGATTTTAATTTAAGGAATTGTAACAATATCTGTGAATGAATATAATATTTATTTAGGCGAATTGCTTTTAATTTATAATTTCCAAATATATTTTATGGAATTTTCATTAGATATATTTTCTGTTATTCAATATCTTTTAAATTAATCTCTTTCAATCTGGTAAATAATGCCGATGTACCGCAAATCGAAAATTAATATTAGAACTGGTAATAAAAACATATAGACCAGTGTTACAAATTTTAAAATTGAAGTCCTCAAGTATCGCGCTATATTGGATGACTAAGCATAAGACATAAGCTCTTATGTGACGAACTCACTGATGCTTTTTATTGTAGTTTAAATTTTTCTTTCGGGCATCAGTTTTTTTGTACCTAAATTTATGTATCCTGAATGTTCAAAAATGAATGTAATTTTACTGTTAAGTCATTTATGACGCTAGCAGATTCCAAATACTTTGTGTAATTCGATGAAAATATGGTTGATATTGTTTTATTTTGTAAATATATGTAATTTAACGATATGAAATAAATAAAAGTGGAAGTCGTTGAAATGTTGGATGTTTTTATTTTATTAAGTAATTTTACGGTTACACATAACCTTTGTTTGAAATGTTAATAGCATGACTAATTAGCCTTTTTAGGGCTCCGTACCCAAAGGGTGAAAACGGAACCCTATTACTAAGCCTCCGCTGTCCGTCCGTCCTTCCGTCCGTGCGTCTGTCACAGGTCTGTATCTCATCAACCGTAATAGGTACGCGCAGCTGAAATTTTCACAGAGTGTGTATTTATTTTGCCGCTATAACAACAAATAGGTAAAATAAAAAAATATAAAAATGTAATGTATAAAAACGTGGTTTTTTGTTTTGAATCTTGTACGATAGTACGGAACCCTTCGTGTAAGAGTCCGACTCGCACTTGGCCGGTTTTTTTATGTAACTTGACATGGATGGCTAATACTAAACCCATACGGTTATACCCTACAGATCATTGTACACTCTACATATTAAGTAGGAACTAGGATTTAAAGTGAAGAAGCCACTTTAATATAATTATTTAATATTATTTAGTATTTTTCGAACTTACGGTTTACTGGGCCGACATATTTCGCCTCCAACGCCGCGCCGGAGGCATCACCCGGACCATTTTAGTGCCCCGGAGAAACGTCTGACAGCCAGGCTAGTCAAACGTTAACTGGCGGGCGTCGACTGCCAAAATATAGGTGTGGATAGGTTTCGGCTGCAGTGCGGACGCGGGTAGATTTTTAACTTGCTGTACTACTGTAATGTTGCTACATGTCATGGCGCAGGGCTTGCCTTGCATGCCAGAGGTCTGGGTTCAAATCACCGCCCTGTACATGCTCCAATTTCGTTATCTTTATGAGTTGGATAAGTACATTTCGTCACGAATGCTGCATGTTTCGAAATCCATGTAAAACTGTGTGTTTCCTTTTCTTACTGGGTGGTAGGGTTAATTTTGCCCGGGTTGGGACCAACGCATGTTTTGTTTTGTCTGTATATAAATGGCGTTTGACGCGTGTGACCCTTAGTTATATTTAGATTCAAGCTTGGTTTTTCTCTTCGCTTTGTGAATAAGGATTATATAGCTTTTCCGTGCAAGAACATGTACCACACTGAACTCATCCCTAATAATCCAGTAGCACCTTAATTATTTCTTAACGGAACGCAGCCAGTAAAAACTTGATTCTTGAGCACCTGAACCTTTTAATCTTTGCTATTTTTAGCCTAGATCTGATGGTAATATGTGTCTTTTACCAGATTAAAGGTGACGCTATTTCTCTGTCCTATAAAAATTAAGTTTATACTAGACTAAACTTGTATTCCGACACACATTCCCTTTATACGCTCACCAATTCAAACGTTTTTGGCTGTAGCAAGTATATTTTCGAAAACGAGGTGGCTGGCCTTTACTCAAAGGCTCATGACCCGTGTCATATGTTATGTCTGTTTTTCTAGAGATAAAAGTGAACATTTCTATTCAGGCAAACGTAGCTGCATTTAATGTGATTGTTTTTTCTATTTCACTATCCACTGCATCAGTATTTCCGTTAAATTCATATTATGTTGCAAAGTTCGACCCTAGTTGTCTACATAATTTGAATCAAATCAGTGGTGGTAAATTCTTAAGAGCTAACAATTGCTCATATACACTATCTTCACGAAGTACAAAAACAACATCTCTTGAACAGCGAAATAATAATTGTAATAAATATTTTTTGAAACACTACTCTTTCATTGTATCAAAAATGACTGTGTTTTTTTACACCTGAATAATTAAGATCACAATACCTACTACTTTAGAAAATGATGGCATTATGGTAGTCAAGACTTTGCTCTTTACCAATTCTTTGTGGGCAGCAGTAATCGATCAACCATTGTAAACTAGTTTGTAAATATCAATGAAAAAAATATATTTCTTGTCGGCTCTTCTTTGCTAGAAGTAATCGAACCGACAGAAAAAAATAACGAATCTGAGTGTCTAATTTACATCTAATGGAGGAAATAAAGAAACTGAAAACGACTTAAATGGAACTTGAAAATGTCTATGAGGATACCCTGAAAATATATGTAAGAACACATCAACTATTAATGGGATAGAAGACAAGAAAAATATACGATTAATTTAATATATAAAATACTGAAACCCCTAGGGTAAAAAGCTAGCTTCTTCACCACTATTCCCTCCTTAAAGCTTTTGCGTTCTAAATTTAAGCAGCGGAGGGAGCGATTACGAACCTCACAGGTTATTTGACGGTTGACGGCGCCAGAGATACAAGGTGACCTACATAAGCACGCCTCGAAGCGAGCACAGACCGCAAACCAGCCGGCACAAAGTATTGTATGAGAAGCCTTTGTGATTACTCGAATAAAGTATGTGTAAAAGAATTTCTGCGAACTGCGGGTCCACAATCTTCCTTTGAGCTCTAAGACGGTGGATAGACGGAGCCGGCAAGTACGAAAGAGTCGGAGACATTCTATATTTTTTGTGAGAGGTATCGACGTCAGTGTGCTCTTGAATTATGTACCTACGTTTAGTGACGTTCAAAAATTTATTTAATGAAAGCGTATTTAACTAAAACATTTTATTGAAGTATCACCATGCCCAATTGTATTAAAAGCACAAAAAAATAGTTGTCAAAATAAAACTCAAATATAACTCCAAAAAAAAAACCGTAATCAATAAATGTATCCTCTTGGCAAGACGATGCAGGCATAGCATTGAGAATGCTGGCAGTGTTGCCAGAATGATAACTGGCGTATGCCGCATTAGATGCTGTTACAACTGTTGCTCTTGAACCTTTGTTTACTAGGTCCATATCCCGTTGTTTTTGCTGCAAGTGTCCCAACCCTACAATTTATGATGACCGAAGGATTTTTTTGTGTTTGAGATACGCTGGTAACTCGGCTTGCGGTCATCGAAAAAAGAACTCATAAAAAGTTATTTTTTATGAAAATCCCGGCAAATCCGAGTAACTACAACTTGAATTTTGTTAACACCTTTGGATTCCGTAGGTATTTCTCCTACATGCCAGAATTGCCGAACATATTTTAGGGCGAACCTTTAGAATGAGGCGACCTTTGGCTCCAACAACCGGACGATATCGACCGAACGGAAGCCGTGGGGTAAAAATCCAAATGTTCCACCAGATTTGGAAAAAGGCCGCAATTTTGACTTGACTTGTCCAAACTTGATCACCTTATTATGTTCTTAAAATAAAGCTTGCATATGTTTTATAATATTAAGGATTTTATTTTATTTTAGTAAAAGTATTTCTTCAAGTACACTAACTGACTAACTCATACGCGGGCACGGTACAAAACCTTGCTAATGCGCCCTGAGACCTTCTCTGTTTCAAAGAAAAAGACAGGCTCCGTGATGAGGAGGATGCACCATGTACACAAAACAGACAATGCACAAAGTGTTTGATTTGTTAAGATTTACGATTTTTTGTACTACAAAATTACCTATAGCTAAAAGTTAACTGCGACCGCCGTAGTCAAAAATGTAACAAAAACTATATCGTGTATAAATTTTCATGAAACAAGCTATGTCTAGTGAGGTGGATTTATCGTTGAGTAATCCACCTCCAAAGTTATTGTATAAAACCTGCGAAAAATTGAACTTTCGGACCTTATAACTTAGAAATCAAATACAATGTTACAATGCCATCGGTCATCAGACATCTAGTTCGATCAAATAAGCTATTGTGAGCAAAATTTTGGATCTCTGACATGAAATATGCGAAGGATCTTCTTTCCACGTTTGTATGGGGTGTTGAGCGGGAAGGCCCACCTTAAGGACCTATATTTTCCTTTTTAAATGTTTTGCATCGATTAATTTTAAATGGTAAAAAGTTCTAAACTAAACGCCAGATGTTTGATAGTTGCCTGCATTGAGACTAATATTATAATTACAAAAACCACTACACACTTGCATTCATATGTAAACAGCACATGACTAATTTAATTTCAATTAATATTACCTGTGGTTGAGGGAGGTTAAATTTATAACATGAAATGTCTCAACATCATTCCGGAACACTCACCAAATTCCTGACCGCAGCACAACCGGTTCATTCCAGTTTTGGTAACGCGGGCGAAACTGATACGGCGGATATTGGCGAAACCCTGTAAATGTGCACTGCCAATTAGATGCATTGCTCTCTTGATTTAGAAAATGGATCAGTAAAAATATGAAAAAAATTTAAACTCCGTTCATAGCAAAGGTGGGCCCGATTTTGTGACAATTAACAGTGAACTCAAAAATATACTTTGGTTTGATCAATATGTTTTTGTGAGAACAAACTGTTTCTCAAACTCATTTCTCTGCCGCACCGCCAGGATATGGAACTGTCTGCCGGCGGGTGTCTTCCCTCAACTCATATCTGGGAGTGTTTAAACGTAATTTAAACAAGCCTCGCTGAGCCCTGAGTAGCACAGACATTTATACCAGTTCTTCATAAAAAGAAGAACCTACTGCTCGTAGCACGCAACCATTGCTCACATCGCCAAATCCTTCATGGAGGCGGAGATATTTTGGAGAGTCTTTGGCAAGCTCAGTGACATACTCTTGCCCCATAATTACCGCATCACTTTGCCTTATACAGATAACTCAAAACGGAAGGAATAATCGGGAGTGAAACCTACATGCTGTGTTTTCACTGCCATGAGGCTTAAGTTAGACGACTGCGTATGAAACGTAAGTCTTCATTATCTTCTTCACTTTTTGTCATTCTTGCAGTTCCAGGGAGGAATCAGGGACCTTGCTTGGATCTTCTCTCTATAAAGACAGCTACATTGAACTTGACTGTAAATACGGACAATGTTTGATTGTTTTTTCAACCATTATTCCATACAACCCGATGGTACCAGCCCGGGCGGCGTTTACCCTACCACCCAGGGGGGATAAGCCCACAGTTTTACACGAATTCTGAAGCATGGGGCATCGTGACGAAATGCACTCACCAGAAAGAGAAGAAAATAGGGGCACGAACTTGAAGGGGACCGAACGCATGGACAGTAATTCCGCGTTCCCCTTAGCAAAGAGCCGCTCAAAAATCAATTCAAATGCTCTAAAATTCTAAGGGAAAGCAACATGAGAATGACGCAAAATTTCCTTTTCTCCGTTGCTATTGAAAGTCAAGCCCTATTTAGCGCCGCGGCGGTGCTCTAATCGGGGTCAACAGGCGCTCCAAGCGAGAAGATCCAATCTTACGTTCAATTCATGTCTCGGAAGCGCCGAGGCCGCGTCTCCTCCGCGCGGTGGCGACACTGCCTCGGGCCGGGCCGTCAATCACAATACTCACTTCATTGTAGAGTAATGAAAAAGTCAATTACTAACGCTGGAATCAGCACGTCCGATTGATTTCGATATTTTCGCGCAGCTACTTAAGAGGACAATGAAGCGATCGAGTTCCATACAGTGGTGAGTGCCTGTTACCTCAGTTAAATTAAAAAATAATATTCTGAAATCAAGCACATTAAATAAATGAACTGAGCGCGACGTCTGCACGTATTCTTTTTTTGATAACTTAACTTATGTCCATGATATACGCCTCAAAAAATTTTTATACAGATACGGAACGACATATATCATGGATAAATAATCAAAAAGGGATCAGTTATTTTGTAGGGAACGTGATCACCTCATTATCCCCTCAAGCGGAAAACAGAAACCCAAAACGTTGTAACATACGTTACTTTATTTATTTTCATTTTTAGGCAATATCAATATATGTATGTCATATATTTCTTGAACTACACTAACGGTAGCCTTCCGAACGATGTCAGTGCCTATACATACTCACAATATACATTTATAGTCATCTACATAATGGTAAATACACGTTTCAAGGAACCAACAACGGGCTAAATTCTTCTAGAAACAAAACAACAAACCACAAACATTAGTACCGTCTCTTTCTACCACTCAGCAATTCAAGGATGCTGTCTCCCTCATGCGTGCGCGCCTAGCGAACGTCAGACGATCCTACAGAGCCAATGGGAGAGGACCACAATGGCTGCCATCTTGTTGTTCGCCCGCCACGGCGCGAGGACATCTCGCCGCCACAGACCGCCGACCGCCGCGAGTAACGCCAGTCGCGTCCCGGGGTCTCGCCGTCGCCGCTTTCGGGCTGGCTCGGTGGAGCACAACCGCACCCTCCGTCTCTTCGGCACCCACTCAGTGCTCCTTGGAGTGGGTTTCGCCAACTGCTGTGGAGACCCCCCCCCCCCACATCGCCGCGCGGGGTCAGGCGCCATTCGCCGCACAACCACGTGCTCCAGACATCATCTCCACTGGGTACCGTATCGAACCATGTATTTGCCCGCTTTAGAGTCAGTGCGCGTAACACTTCTCAGTGTTGTCGTTCGTATTAGGGGGCCCAATTAGGAACCTACTCTATATATTTACCTACTTGTATATCTTTGTGTTTTTGCTCGTCCTAGAACATTAGTTGTTGTTTCTGTTCGTATATATTTAATCATTCCTAATACATGGTGCATAAATTTAATTTATCTGGTTTTGATTTGGTTAGACAGCCCGAATTAGTACCCATCTTGTGACGTATGGTTGAGGACCCGGCCCCGCTCACCGACTGATATCCGCATGGGATTCACTTAACCGTACGTCACAACTGGCGTCACGCACAGCGTCTCTCAGGCATCCTTCAATAAAACATTAATAATTTAAACCATACCATTACAACGTAACAAACCAACTAAATCCAAAAAAATAAAGATATTCACAACGGTTATCTGTATAGAGCGGGTGGCGATATTGGTAGATGCAACACCCGAGAAACTTAGGTTATCTGGTGCAAGTCCAGCTTTGCAGTATATTCATAAAATACTGTTTTTACAGCTCTGTTTATTTAATTAATGTATCCCGACTTTGATTGCTTCACAGTCGATTCTTCACAAAAATCACATTCGTTGAAAAAAGCGATGTACTTGCTCTGCACCAAAAACCATTTGTTCTGAAGTTTTCTGTACTCCGCTGTGCAGTCATAACTATAACACGGAATATAGGTTGAAATATGGCAAGCACGTTGTTGCAGTATTTTAACCTTCACTAAATGAAATAAAAGGAAAGGAAAACCACCATAGTAACATTTTTTTTCCTTGTAAACGAACATAGTTATTTCCAAAAGGTTGTTCCTCGAATTTGGCATAGAATCACAAAAAATATCACATTGATGTTGGGTCTGGGTCCTAATTGCAAAAAGCGGTTCTGCGATCGAACACAAGAATAGTTAGAACATTTCTACAGAGTGATTGTTTGCACTTCGAGTTAGCAAAATAAACTCTCCTTAGGAGGTAGTATCTGATGCCGCAGGGATTAAAATAGTTGCAACCCACTTGTTGTCCACTGCACGGTGAAGTTAGAAAATTTCTACTTCCCCTTCTTGCTTGAACAGGCACTATCAACGTTTCAAACACGTCGCGAAGCTATCCAGATGAGGGAACACAGTCAGTCAGTCGGTCAGTCAGCGTGTTTGCATCCACTGCTGGATATACGCCTCTCTAATTTTTTTACACCCCTTCTTTACTTTACTGCTTATGTATTATCTTTTTTTATATTATCGTACTTCTACCTTACGTAGTATCAAGCCTGACATTATTGAAATTATATATTGATCATTTTATTAGTATCTCTATTTGATACACGTACAAAGATACGTTTTAATTAAATTATTGATATTCTTGTCTAACTTTTGATTGAATCGAACATGAAGGGTTAATGGACATCCAAATTATTATTTCAATACGTCTTCCCACACATTTATGATCCTACTACAACTCCGACGTAAGTGAACTTTTTAGTTAACAGAATACTAACTTAAATAACGGGGCTCTATTTAAAATTTGATAATATTTTTTTATTTGATTTGAGCCCTATGAATGGCCCTATAGCCATTATCTATCGAAATACGCCTTTTTTGTATATGCATACAAATTTGTAGACGCGTATATCACGGATATTAGTTAAAATAATAAAAAAGGTTCAGATGTAGCACTAAGTTAATTTATTTAATGTGCATAATTTCAGAACAATATTTCTTAATTTGACTGAGGAAACAGGTACGAGCCATTGTATAGAACTTGATCACCTCACTATCTTCTTAATGAAGGTGCATGAACAAATATCTTCAAAGTTCAAAACGACTTTGTTGTTTGATGTTATTTATTTTTACATTTGATTGCTATTTTAAAGGGCGATCGATTCCTCAGACGTTCCACCTGAAAATACTTGGGAAAATACAAACGTTTTTGGCAAGTCTCGCAAGTTTCAAGCAAGTTTCAGCTCGCGCCAGGCGAACTTCGGCGTCAGCGGAAGTCTTAACGGGCGGTAGACAAGTCCCGGAAGTCACGGCGCGGCCTACCTGCAATTTTCACGTGAATAATTAGTTTTCTTTCAATCGCGCCGCCGCCACAGTTCTGCGGCGAGTCAAACTTTAATTGGGCGGGCGCGGAATATGAAGGTGTGGTTTTCCGCTGGCTAGGCAAGGGCTTGTATGTTAGCTGCGCTTGTACTTTTACATATTGCTTGTATGCATATCTGTAACTTATTTACTTGGTTACCTTGTTCAAAACTTTTTCTGTATATAACAAAGTCCAAAACTAGCATTAAAGAAGAAAGTATTCGTCACAAAACTTTAATCTTTGCATTTTGACATACGATACCTTGAAGTCACTCTTTTGGATCAAGTTAAGATCAAACGTATTAAAAAATATTGAAATTAAACATATTTAAGATTGATCCGTATGAAGCGTACGTAGTATCCATGCAGCCCAAAAGGCTAAGTGTGTTATAAGCCATATATTGCACATTAGAAACAGCAATAAACATCTAGAAACGTTGGATTTTTTTCCGAAATTAGCAAATTCTTTATACTGGCAGTTATTCATCAAAATCTAAATGTTTTCAGCTGATTGGAAAATCCAATTACAAAGTTTGAAATTCTTTGGTTTTCTGATGCCAAAAGAATTTCCTACCAGTCCCTAAAGTTTCCCTACCCAGATTTTTTTTTTATCGCTTGAGAAAGCTTTATTCTATGTCCCTAAGTTTTGATTTTTTTTTGTAAATATCTGTATTTTTCAGAAGAAAAAAATCCAAAATGAACGTTAAAGAAGACAACTTTTTTCAATGTTTAGTAGCCAATATTTTCCAATCCAAAAATAATATTAAAAAAATTCAAACATGCAGATTTTTGTAATTTATTTTAGAATCCAAATTTTCAAAAACCTAGCAAAACATTAAGAGCATGGAAAGAGTTATCGCCCCTAGTATGGGGAATCAATAAGGTAACGACTCTCTTAAGGGTAAAATTTTTAATAAGATTCATTGTGTTTTAAAAATCTAAGCTTTCTATGTTTATTGAATATTTATTGTATACTATATAATATATTTTTTATTGAAACAGCTGGGTAGAGAGATTGATATTAAAATGTCGGATATATGTCTTCTATATTAAGGTCAAGCTTGCTGCTTCCAGGAAGGATACCTTATTTTCATTAAAACCGTTTAGGTTTTGTTTGCTGAAATTATTTTTAGCTCCAAGTCTACAGAAATATATTTGCCATATCAGGATGTTTCTTAAAAACGGGGCTAAGTATTTCGGTAAAAAAATAATTTAAATGCCAATTCCAAGGAAAAGACCTTATGTGCTTTACTTATTTGATTACTGGCTAATAAACGAGACTTGATAAGCCATGAAGTGCACATTAAATAAAAAATCGAAGTCAGTAAGAACATTTCATGGCAGTAAGTACCAAAGACTCCAACCAGCAAGCGTGCTCACCTAACTATTTCGTGGTAATGGATTAGGCTTATAGGATGCATAAAACTAGCGATAATGGAAGGACCGAAGTGAAAAAGCAGTGCAAATTCGCTGTCATTCATGCCTTACAAGCAACATTCGCAACCAAATCAGCGAGGTCATAAATATGAGTCTCCATTATGTCAAGGAAATTTGCGATTAGTCGAAGCATGGAGTGCGCAGGCAGCCTGCGACATGAAGGGGCAGAAAAAAGTACATTTATTATAACTTGTCACGAACCCTAATAGAGAAAGTTGACAAACATGTAAAGGGTACTCACTAATTGATATGCGCTCGAATATTGAGGGATGGGACACGAATGCTTTATCGATACTTAGTATAGATATTTTAATGTTTCATCCAGGAATTGTTTATTTATTTCATGTTAGTAAATAATTAAATATTCAACACACATAAAATTCTAAACATGAATACAATTGCTCTTTTCCACGTAAAGGAAAAAATCACTTTGGATATTTATAAGAAAATCGTCTTATAATAAAACTAGTTATGGTGCTGTCTCTACAAAAAACACAAAAACAACAATCGTTGTTATTAATATTTTTTCTACCTACAGAATTAATATGATCATATTGATTTTTTAAACAGAAATAATAGTCTTATAATAAAATTAACATAAAAACGAACACATTTTCTGTTTAGAAACTTAAATACAAAGCAAAGAGCCGTCACTCACTAGAAATTGTTTTAAAGTTTTGTATATATTGAATTATATCCAGAGATTTTAAATATAATGGAAAGAAACATTAAGACTCTTAGTCTGCGAAGTTATAATGCGCCATATAATGAAATATTTTTTAAGCATGTCTACTTGCACTGGGCTGGACAAATTGACAATAATAATTTCTTTCTTCAACGAATACAAGACATTCGGCCGTGCTGTACATTATTAAAGATAAGAGTTTTTTATCATAAAATCGAATTTAAATATATGTACATTTCAAATTCGGTTATTCTTTTATATTCGATGAGATAGAGCCCCAGGATTTTTGATGACAGGTGCTAATGTTCTGGTAAAGTATTGACTGCTAAAAAACAAAGTATTTATAAATATTATTGAATAACATTTTGCGAAAACCACGTTATGTATGAACCGAATTAAAGTTATTGAGTAAGGTTATCAATAGCACAACACGATTTCAATTGCTTTACATACTGGTAATCAAGTAAATATTGCTTGAGATAACTGAAGTTTCGACTTTGGGCTGCGGGTCGCTTTTTGTATGGCTGTTGTCTAGAAGAAATAATCCGTCATGATATTTCTGACTTTGTACGGTTTGATTATTTACAATACAATATTGTAATATTTTTTGTAACGGTATTTATTAATGTTAAGTAATATTTATTCATTTATACTTTCATTATTGTGCAAAAACAGAAAAGAGCTAGGTAGCTAGAAATAAATATATTTTTATCGATGCTACCAAAAGATCGCATCACTAGTACGTCCGACAGCGGCGAGTGACAAGCGTTATTTATGGCAACGGCTGCGCTTAGCCAGTAATTTTTCATGAAAATCATTCGGACGCCTCCGCACCCTATGGTTACACATACGGAGAATGCACAAATAACAATAAGCAGCAGAATACCGTGATGTTGTGACTTGTTACATCTTTATAGTGATAGGAATGTTTTAGTGACTATATATGCACTTTGGGTTGCATGATTTTATACGTAACTAGACATGGGTGGATTAAGACCACACCCACCGTCGGGATGTAAGCATAACACATCGCATTCTCAAGTAAATTAGGTGAACCTTCCCTTTATGAGCGAGGCATTTTTAAGCTGGATGGAAAACACGGACACATTTTCATTGCCGCTTCGATTATCTTTTCATCCATTGCAATGGTACGAAGCCGTGCGATCTTAACCTCACCACATAAAATTCGTGAAGAAATACTTTTCTCTAACTTATAAAGAGAAAGAAAGTGGTGCAGCACCATTATTTTCCCGCTGCCCCGATCCCCGGTCATGAGGTCACAAAATACATCATATCTCATAATTCGAACTAGAGCTCGGCAGGTGAAGCTTCCGGTGCCTATAGTGTACATCTCCATACATAAAAACATCATTCCATTGATTTTATGTTTATCGCGACATATGGCGTACGCCAGGTCCTCAACTAAGGGAGGCCATCTTCCGATCACACTTAAGGAGCCGAGGGTGAAGTTTTGGGTAAATACCTCAGCAGAGAGTGCATCCCACACTTTGCCAACCCTATAGACAAAGTATTTACCTACCAAATGGTTGTTCTGGTAACACTTTATTTTATAGTCGAAAAATGTCCTTATGGAAATATATAACAGAATGCGAGCTGTTCCATGGTTCGGTTCCATGAAAACTGTAAATCCCCTTTCTCTACTATGTGGTAGGATTAAGCCCACCCGGGTTGGTACTGCATTGGATGAAACCAAGGTTGAAGCGGCAATGAAAAATTTAACGTGTTTTCCATCCAGTTCAGTGTAGCCGTGCTAATAAAGGGAAGGTCCTGGTATGACACCTCATTCCTTCGGGAATGTGGTGTATTGGGGTAATATCGTTACGGTTGTGTGGTATTCGCCATCCATGTCAGGTAACATAAAAAAAACAAATTATAGTTGAGGTATTTTCTCTGTGCTCATTCTCTGCGCCAAGCGCTGACTTCAAAATCGATTCCTGCCTATTCCAAACGTACCGGCTCCACAGTGCGAGACTCTGGTAACGCTCAAAATCAATGTGAAATATCTCGAAATAATGCAGGCAATGTCGCACCCGGGTCGGCGAGTAATCGGCACGATTTATCGTTGGGCGGGGCCGACGTCGAAATTAACCCGGTCGGGTCAGGCTGTTTAAAAAGAGTTTAGTTGGACCGGAATTCCGCTTCATCACGCTCTATAGTTGATCGCTATCTGTGCGGCGAGCCTCTATATGGCATTGTGCGTGACTCAATTGTTTTGTTAGCGCTTTTAGGAGGGCGGTTTTGAATTGTCATTGAATAAATAATCACACTGTTGCAATTATAGCGTTCAGTTTAGTAGTGGTAAGTGTATTTTTGTGTCATTATTCAAACATTGGTAGTAAATAGTTTCATTCAAGAGGTAAGGTCCGACGAGGAACCCACTTTTCCGCATACTAATAAACCGCATCCAAATCGAGTAAGCTATTTTCAAGTTATAAGCGGACCGACAGACAGTAAGAGGAATAGAATAAATACAGACAGAAATACTGACAGACGGACGTGAGTCGTTGGATACCAAGAGTTTTAGTGATAGTGGTAAAAATTAAGTCAGTTGAAAATTTTTGTATTTCATCCATAGATTATTTTCTTGGAGATAACCTTCCATTGTCTAAGGTTGGTTTTCACCTATTGCTAGTTCATCTTAATCGACACCTTTATTACTAAAGTGGTGATTATCTAGTACATTGATTTTAAGATAGTAAGAAAGTCTCCTTAGTAAATACTTATGTGCCGATTGAGCTAATCCGCACATATTGTAAGAAACTTTAAGAGTCGTATTCAGAGAGCACTTGTCAAAACTTAGTACGAGATTAGCACCGGACTAACCATACAAAAAATGGTGTAATTCGGCGGGTTAAAGTTAGTCGGCCCACTCTGAATACAGTTGAAAGAGTTTTAAGGAATATCATCAGTTACGGACATACCGACGGACGGGCAGGACAGGTAGAATAAAGCTAACCGGAATATACGAACATTTCAACTAAAACATGAGGCACATCCTGAAAAGAAATATAAAAACCCCAGGAGGAAAAAAGTACTTTATTTAACATCTTCCCACATATCAGTTTTGGATACTAAATAATCTTCTATCATACGTGCTTCACGCCCGTCGTAGCACACGTCATATTAAGGTGTCTCCTGATACATTTCACCCGCTCTCGCGTCACAGATCCTGTACGGAGTGTCACTCGCTCGACAGGCTACGACACGGAAAGTTACTATGAAGTTGTTCAACGTAGTGGCTTGCTCTATAGGAGCGTACTCTCGCTGCGAACTTCGTATGCACGATAGATGAGCCAACTCATGGGGTATGCAGTGAATAACACATTATTTAAATTGAGAAATGCAAGTATATACATTCATTTGGGAGCACACACACTCGGAATTGTCAAATAATATAGCATTTAATATTTTTGGTGCAAAGAGCCTAATAACATAAAAAAAAATGTGAAACTTATATCAGTTTTCGTTATTAGTATGCCGCTTCTGCCAACGTCCTCAGGTTGAAAGTTGCCCAGCGAGCAATGGAGCGAGCCATGCTGGGAGTATCGCTACAGAATATGGTGCGTAACGAGGCAATCCCCCAAAGTACCAAAGTCGATTTGGACACCGGATGGCTGAGCTCAAATGGCAGTGGTTTGGTCATGTCAGCCGAAGAGACGACGACCGTCACGAATGCGAGCTGCTCCAAGATTCGGAATCAATGCAAAACCTTGGTACCACCGCATTGGATGAAACTATGGTTGAAGCAACAATGAAAAATCGTCTGTGTTTTCCATCTAGTTCAGTGTAGCCGTGCTCTTAAAAGGAAGGTCCTGACATGGCACCTAATTCCTTCGTGAATGTTATGTGTTTGGGTTAATATCATAATGATGGTTGTGTAGTATTAGTCATCCATGCCAGTTTCCATGAAAGAAAGTATTTATATTAATAAGTTTGCGACGACTTGTTATCCGGTTACCAGCAGTTTTTCCGCCACCATTTTTCAAACTGATGAGGCTGTGTACGATCGACATAAATTCGAACGGTTTACTCTCAATAAAATTGGACCCTAACATCCCTTGCGGCGTGCAGTGTTAAATAAACGCCATGTTTTATTGTGGGATCGTTAAAAATATATCCTTTTTACGGCAAGATTTAACTTTTACGAGTTCGTAGGGATGTGACGTTACGGCAATACAAAGGAAATATCAATCTGTTAGCAAAATTTAACCGTAAAGGGTATATCTTTTGGATTTAAATGTTTTATATTTTACGGTTAAGGTGGGCCATCCCGCTCAACTCCCCATACAAACGGGGAAAGAAGATCACGTCCATATTTCTTGTCAAAGATCCAAAATTTTGCTTAAAATAGCTTTATTTGATCAAACTAGATGTCTGATGACCGTTGACATTGTAAAATTGTGTTTGGTTTCTAAGTTATAAGGTCCGAAATTTCGAATTTATCGCGCTTTTTCTACGATAACTTTGGAGATGGGTTACGCAATGATAAAGTAAGAACATCTTAAAAAGATTAGTCATCAGACATGGCTTATTTAATCAAGATTTATAATCTATTTGGTTTTTGTTAGATTTTTGACTACAGCGGTCGTGATTTACTTTTAGCTATAAGTCGTTATGTAATTAAAATTTTCGTAAATCATAACAAATCATACACTATGCACATTGTCTTTTTTGTGGACATGTTGCATCTTCCTCATAACGGAGCCTGTCTTATTCTTTGAAACAGAGAAGGTCCCAGAGCGCAACAGCACGGTTTTGTACCGTGCCCGCGAATGAGTTAGGCCCACCGGGTTGGGCCTCCTTAAATTGAAATTTTCAAATGTTTTAACGCTGACATTATATAAGGTGTTTTTTTAATAAACCTCGTTCTTAAGGCCTGGAAATGAAGAATTTTTTTCATTAAAGATTCGTAAAACAAAAAAACAATGTTAGGGGTGGGTACGTACCTATTTGAACCTGGTTCTTAGGAAAAGTGTGTGTAAAAGATATGAAATTCTTAGTTTTCGCAAAATATTTAAAGAAATGTTGTTCCTTCGGATATCTAGAATGTAAAGTTCGAAGAAACAGCCCTTTACGTCGAGACTGCAGGCAGTGACGGCCCATGGAAATAATACATAAGTACATTTGCTATATCCCGAATGAACGAGTCGATAGAGAGAGTTGCAACAAAGTAACAGAGACAGCGCATCCTCGCTATCTCAAAGTGACCATGGCTTTCGGTAGCAAGTGGAACATTTTAATATGTAGTCGAAATTTCCAACAATATTCCGTATAGCCATAACAACCAACACATATTGTATGCCATTTGTCTAATCGTTTTGCCGAAAGTATAATTTTCACTTTATAATTTGATCTTATATTACTACAATTTTTTTCACTTACACGAGGGCAATATGTACATAGTCACTTTTGATTGAAATAATGGAAATATCTCTAGATCTTGAAACTGCTCATTGCATTTTCACTGAAAGCTCTTCTTTCATACAATTTCAACGGCAGCAAAAAAAATCACTCCAGTGTAGTGGCCCTCGACCGCGGTTCGCTTACTCTTAACACAATTTTATAACGGGGAATGCCTCTTTCAGGAAAATATCTACTTAAGCACGGCGCACGCCTGAAACTGGGTTACCTCGTACCTTTGTTTTTTGCCTGATTGTGATATTCTAACTAGATCCCGCACAAAGCAAAAGTAGTATTACTTACTTGGGACTGAGGCTCACATTGTTGAAGTTGAATCTAGAATTAGCTTATCCATTTAAATTTAAAAGTAAAACTTGCTTTGGAAAATAATTTCCAAAAAAAAAACATTTTATCAATCCATACAGATGTTGTAATTGCGAAAGTAACTCTGTGTATTAAATATTCACGCCTAAACAGCTAAAGCAATTTTGACTAATTTCGACATAGAGATATTCTGGCAAGGTCCAGCAAAGACCCTTTTAGACCTTATTTAGATATGAAATCATAATTGTGTTATATCATTTATGTGGACGAAAACAAAGACAAAAAAAATACATAATTGATAGACCAGTAAAGTTTCTTTGCGGGTTCTTCTTCACTGGTTGATCGAATCCGCGGATCAATCAAATTGTGACACGAATTAGTGTAGTTTGACTACCAGAAGTTGAATAAATAAATGAAATTAAATGCAAAACGACATAGGCCGGCTTTTGTGGCGAAAATTAAACTCGAAGCGTCTAAGGTCTAAAGGGGGATGAAATTTTGTATGGTGAGCTCATATAATATTCAAGAAATAATTCAGCCCGACATGAGTCCAAAACGACACACACAGCATCTTAATACATTTGTGTAGTTGCAACCCGGAATGATTAATGAATTACAAACAATGAGAAAAACACGATATCATTTTATGTATTTAATGGATACGACATTACCGTTATCTCATTAATTTGAGTTTCAGCGACATCTACATTTGAAGCATTGTAATCAAATTTTGAAAATAATCTGAAAAAGTATTGGTCGTGACATTCGTCGGAAGCAGGACTTGAACCTGCGGCTTTGGATTACATGTCCACTACTCTAAACCAACTGAGCTATCCCGACAATTACGTCAGCCGACGAATTTCTCGATTATATTCGAATCGACACAATGCTTCCGCTATCTTCTGCTAGATGGCGCTGATCACTGATGACGAATGTCATAACCAATGCTTTTTTTTCAGATTATTTTCAAAATCTGATTAGAATGCTTCAAATGTAGATGTCGCTGAAACTCAAATTAAAATCACGATACAGTTTTATACATATATACATATAAATACCTTCACGCCGCTTTTCTGGAATTGTAGGTAGAGATAGTAGAGCATTATATGGTACGAATACAGCATTTATCTTTTCATTCAAGATCTACGATTACGGGTGCCACGTACGTATTACGTAAGTACAATGCAATGCACACACATCTGAAATCCCGCCTCAATTGTTTTAATTTATCCCGTATTCGCAGATTAGTATACCGGGGAGAATGGGTGCCTATTAGCCACTCTTGAACTTTCCCTCATTCATCACGCAACATTCGACCTCCGATGCTTCCTCGGCAAATACTCTGAAATCACGACAGTGGCCTCCTCTCTTTCTGTGCCGTTACGTGCGAGCGAGACAGTCAACTGCACACATGCTCACTCCCACACTGCCGGCTAATTATCGGAGTATGTTCCCCGTCTAACTGTTCCGCCTCTAATCTAGTTTGCGGAAAAGACGCGCTTACGGCAGTGGCATCGTCTGTTTTGTCGATACTTGCATTTTATTCTTGAGTTAAGTATACATATTTATTTTAAGTAAATATACTTTTTCGAACTCAGCAGGTACGTCGCTTCTTAGTAGGAATGTGATATGTATGTATGTATAATCAACCGTGAAGCAAGGACACATTAATTGAAGAAAGAGCCCAGTAATTTATTTTACTGGGCTTTTTCTTCAATTAATGTGTCCTCGCTTTACGGTTTATTTATTTTATTTATTTCTTAAATATATCATAACCCTTAAGATCCAAAATAAATTTATTGTGGTGAATGATTAATTTTGTTTTCATTAAAACAAATTGACATTGCGAGCAAATATATACATAATACATTTATCAAGTCAAATCCATTCTTTATCCATCTAGTTATGTCCGGTTTAATAACATTTTATAAGGAAAAGTGCCAGGCCCGGGTCATGTACTACGTTGGTAATGATGTGAACGTTTTTCGATGACCCTACAGCAGCCTTAGTTGCTATTACTACATTGAATAAAATATGGTCGAGGTGGTAATGAAACCTTGTAGATCTTTTCTACTCAGTTAACAGTTCAGAACCTAGTTTCGACGGGAAATCAGTTTAATTAAAAAAAAGTGTTCCATAATCCACTCTTATTCAGTAATCTATCATTATTCCTGCAGCAAAATAACTTATTTTGACAATCGGTATATTTTCTATCGTTCTTATTTATATAATAAGTACTACGTGTAGTATGAAATTACTTATACCATTTTAAGATGATACAATCTTGCATAATAACGATGTCTCTGTACGCCCGAATAGTTTTTAAGCCTAGGAATCTTATTCATACTATATTATTGAGGTTGCTATCGAACCATTATGCACTTCATATATCCGTGTGTTGCAGCATTTTTTTTATGCAACCTAACATGGATGGCTTATACCATACAACTATCGTTATGATATTAGCCCAATACGCCACATTCCCGAAGAAATTATGTTCCATACCAGGACCTTCCCTTTATGAGCACGGCTACATTGAACTGGATGGAAAACACGGACCAATTCTACTTGCCGCTTCGACCATCTTTTCTTCCGATGCAATGGTACCAACCCGGGCGGGCTTAAACCTTACCACCTAGTGTGGAAAGGGGATCTTCAGTTTTACATGGATTCCGAACCAGCAGCTCGCATTCGTGACGAAATGCAATTATACAAATCAGAATGAGAAAGAAAGTGGTGCATGCGAGGATTTGAAACCCAGGCCTCTGGTATGCTAGGTAAGTCCCCGTGCCACTAGGCTACGAAAAAAAAAATCTTTAGCGAAATAAAAAAATGTTTTTGATGCCTGGCGAAGTTTTTTCACAGTTGTATTTACAGTAATCATACTTCCATTTCATCTACATAACAAGTCAGAGACCAGTGACAATTTTCGAATAAAATTAAAACACTCTAATTATTATACATATATAGCTGCCCCGCCGGGATCCGTATTTAATTTGGCCACATAGTAATAAGTCTTATCGATAACAATAGACGGAAGCACCACCCACCGCCCGGGCTCAACCATCGAATAGCGCCCTATTGACGTAGATAGGACGTGATAACGCCTTTGTATTATAAATTCCAGCCCGTTAGCGTAATTTAATATACTAGAGAAGGTGTGTACCGAGTCTCAACGGCGAGGCACCCACTTGCCCCCGAAATTCACTTTCAAAGAAAATTAACTCAGACTTACGGCGAAATTTTCGCCTCTTGTGTTCGAGTTCGCGAAATAAGCTATTAGCCTAATGAACTGACATTTCAAATTTTAAAATATAATTAAGAGTCCCGAGATTGATGAGGCTATACGCGATGTATTCGTTTGACTTATATTCAGTCGCCTTGGGATCAGGATTTCGCAGGGTTTATTTTCGTTTGTGAAATAAACAGAGCATAATCAAGCGAACACGATTTAAGGTGGTGTTAGCACCCGAACTGCATTCAGTTCCATAAGGGCGTAAGTGAAATCATATTTTATTGTGAATGCATGAATACATGGAAATTTTAATCAGTTAACTAAAAAAATCTACACTTTGATTTAGTTTCCGTATAACATTACTTCACAGGATGTGTTCCTTATAAGCGACACTATTGACTGGTTTAATAATACAAGATGCTTAATTTTTATAAATATCAACGAGTCTCAATGGCCCAGTGGCGCGACACTTCGGCGATCGCTCTCCGAAGTTAAGCAACGCTGGGTCCGGTCTGGTCTTGGATGGTTGACCATTCGACCGTTGAGAGAGGCTGGCCGTGGTTCGGATTCCACGTTAAGCTGTAGGTTCCCTTCCTTACTTACTAGGTGGTAGGGTTTATCCCGCCCGGGTTGGTACCATCGCATTGGATGAACGATCCAGTTCAATGTAGCCGTGCAATATAAGGAAGGTCCTGGCATGGCAACTAGTTCAAATGTGGTGTGTTGGGCTAATACCATGACAGAACTTGTGGTATAGCCATCCATGTCCAGTCACATAAAAAAAAAAGTATAGACAGTTTTATAACGAGTTTATTTAATCTACTCTAAATTTTAAAGAAGCTTATATTACCTAAATAATTACGTTAGTTAAAGAGTTATTTTACCTATGTTTGCAGCTTTGCGGATAGTAATATCTGAACGGTATTATAAAGAACAGTGAAATAGACGAGCGTAATTTTGCCTAAATAGAAACATTAGTCACCCTTCTTACGCTTTGAAGTACATTCCTTCCAAACGCGACCTCAGTTCTTATAACATTTCCTCGTGTAATTCCCAACACGAAACCAAGTCACGCACGGGCCTCCCTGTACCACTGTAACGAGGGGAAAAACCCTTTCGAGAGCTGAGGGAGACATGTCAGCGTGGCGCGCTTCCCTCACAATTTAATTTACAATTTTCGCAAATCCTATGGTTTTTCCCTCGGCGATCCGGTCGCGCACAGCTGGCCCGATGACAAGTCAAACATGCGAAGCCCGTAGAGGTGCTACGCATAAGTATAAAGTAAAGCGGTCGCGCAGAGGTGCTACGCAAAAGTGTGTAGTGAAGCGGTCGCGTAGGGGTGCTACGCAAAAGTATTTAGTAAAGCGGTCGCGTAGAGGTGCTACGCGACCGCTTTAAATGATAACCGCTTCGTTGATCTACAGCGACAGTGCTTCCATGCTCGCTACTTACATTTTATCTCTACTATTTATACATTCCAAGGTTACTGTCTGTCTGTCTGTCTATTTACTTATACATGTAAAACTAGAGAACCCTTCATTTGATTTCAATACGGTTTTAGCTGCGCGTAACCAGCCAGACCAGTGGCCTTTCAATTTGAAAACCAATTACCGGAAATGTATGTACGGTTCGTATATCAATCGTTTTCTAGTATGATTTTACTCATTACTATTAGGCTACATAACATCACGATAAATTACCGGTGGCTATTTTTTATTACGTAACATTAAATTAGACTGTTCTTGTATAAGTAAACTTATAACTTGGGAATTATTTACCCGATTTCGGGTCTAATCTAAAGGTCGCAGGTTCCTACCCTTCTTCCGACTAATGTCACAAGCAAAAAACGATTTCAGATTATTTTCAAAATCTGATTACAATGCTTGAAATATATATATCGCTTCAAAATTCATGAGATAATGTAAATTTTGTATCTATTAAATACATAAAATTATAATTTTTTAAAGTAATTACATAATTTAATGATTTTTTATACTGTTTGTTTATAATTATAAAAATCATTCATCGGGAGTATCAGGCAAGGCAGTCGGTTATTAAATGCATTTAAAGCAACATTTTCATAAATGAGATAGGACAAAAGTTGGTCAAATGATCAAATACAAGTATGTCTATATATTCTATTTTCGCCTGAGGGTCACCTCGAAGGAACATAAAACGCATTACCAAAGATCCTTTACTAGCCTAAAACATTTAAGCCTTGGCTTTTGTCATTAATTACTCTGGGACTGAAGATTCCCGCACTTAGAGGTATAATCCGGCCGGTTATGTATATTCCTGAGGTTATTAATTCGGTATTCATACCCGACGAAGCCTCCGCTTTCTTGATGGCTTTAGCTTTTGTTTGATCGTTCTCTATTGAATCTAATTACTAGTTGGAAAGAGAAAATATCTGTGCAATAGAGAGTTTCTTAGTAAAGTGTGAGATGACTATTTTTAGAATCACTGCTCTAAAATTAATAAAAAATTGTGGAAAATTCAATATAATTAATCTTTAATCTTTTAATTTACCATTTGTTTAGACACTTCTGGTTCAATCCAGAAGATTATATTTTCGCTTGCAAAAAGTACTTAATTATGCTTCACTCAAAATATTTGCAAGAGGACATTGCGATCATACAAATTACGAATCAAACTCATAGTCTTTTTTCGGAAAACCTAGTTTATACCAGAACTTGCTACCCTAGATTAGTTGACAAATATATTGCTTAAATGAGCTGAAATAATACTTTAAGTAGTAATACATTTACAATTTACAAGGTAGCCTCCGGGCATGTATTCAGATTGATGAGTTTCATCACAATGCTCTTAAGAGTATAATGAGGTGATCGAGTTCCATACAATATTGAACTCGCCTGATTGATTTTTCACTCAAATCAAGAAATATTTTTCTGATATTTTGCACATTAAATAAATCAACTGAGAGCTACGTATGTACGGTTGTGATTTTTCTGATAACCTATGTAATGTCCATGATATAGGCCTTTAAAGATTTGCATAGAATGTTTAAAGTCGTATATCTTAGATATTAGTTAAATTATCAAAAAATAAAACGTGCAGATATAGCTATCAGTTGATTTATTTTATGTGAAAAACATCAGAAACATATTACTCAATTTAAGTGAGGAATCAGGCACGAGCGATTGTATAGAACTCATTATCCTCTTAAATTCAGGCAGTTTTGAGTATGATGAAAATCTTAAGTCATCTAATGTGTGGTGCTCACTTTTAAGTATTTTTTTATCTTGTTGCATGTTAATATTTTATCTAATATTTAAGTTAGTTTGGGTTAGGTTAGGTGGTATCTCAGTTTTTACAAGCACATAATATCACAACAAAAGATTTTGCGCCAACAACTTGAGGCTCTCTGAATGAATATTCTCGCAATCACAATTGATACATCCAATCAGATCTTTGGATGTTACCATAATGTTTATGTCCCCAGAATTCTGAGCGGCGGGCCCATTTCACCGCTGTTCTAAACTGTAATAAGCAATGACGGCGCAGCCTCGACAAATGTCGGGGCGACCTTCATCCAACTATTGTCATTGAATTAAACAAACGAGAACAAAACGAACATCTCATCATAAAGTTAGATTAATAAAACTGGGCTCGTTCCATGGCTGCCTCCCTAAAGTAAGTTGTGAGGCTCATTGGGGAAAAGTATTCAGTATTTTGGTTTGACTGAATAAATTGAGAATTCTATTATTGAGATGGTTTCTTATAATGAACACAACATGTTAAAAAGTCATCTTTTTCTTATGCAACCTGACATGATAGATGGCCCCAACCCTCTCGCTTGAAAGATAATTCCTCTAGCACCTAGACCACGAGCTGAACAATTATATTTAAGGCTATGTTTGAGATATTATTTCTTATTGATTTAAGTTGCAAATGCAAATTTGTAAATGCAAATAAACTAAAAAAAGTTATCACGAGGACCATTTCCCACTCCACTTCACGATAGGTAGCTGTTGACTTCCTATTGTCGAGCTCGTTTCTACTAAAACCTTCTTGAGCTAGTAGCTTGAGGTCTCGTTTCTCACAAGGCTTGGGTTTCATACCCCGGTGGCTGCACCACTGTATTTCTAGTTCATAGTTTGATAACTGCATAACATATGTAAAGAATTAGAAAAAGAATAATAATATATTATGTATTTTGACTCTTTGTTTAGAGGTCACTGTAGTAGTTCATGACAGAAATAATAGTATCAAAACTAAATCGTACAAAGTTATCACAATTTTTTCATGTTGCCACTAGAGTAGTGTCTCGCTTTAAGGTCTTTGCTTGCGGCAACGCTAGGTTCGGGTCTCCTCTTTCCCTAAAATTTGGTTGACAGAGGCGATGGCTGCGCCCGGCGTGATGCTCGTGAACGGGTGCCGTTTGTGGGGACTGGCTTACTCCAATTGGCAACATGTTAAATGGCGGGCAAGTTTTTACAAATAAACTGATATCTGTCATGAACTGTTGCATATGATATGAATCTTTTGTACTTTATACTTTAAACCAGCGGAGTTTCTTGCCAGTTCCTCTTCGCTGGTATTGCCGAACTGGCTAATGATAAAATATGACAAATTCGAGTGCAGTGTACTGTCTATGGATGATAAATAAACAAAAAACAATAAACAACTGTGAAGAAAACCATCGTGGAGTAACCCATAATTTCGGTGGTTTTCGGCTTTCTAGCAAATAGCTAGATGAGACAGCAATGGCTTCGCCAATAATGTGTGCTTAAAAATAGAGATTTTGGGGGTCGTTATTAACTTATTCGGGATTTTTAAAAAGGTATGAGGTTTTAAAGTATTGAGTAATACTTTAAAACCAAGTTCCAAGTTAGTTGGAACTAGTTGGAAGAAGTTAGTTCCAAGATCAAAATTGAATTTTTGGAGATCTTTGTGCTAAATTTTAGTAAGATTTATCAATAAATATAAAAATTTAAGACATGACTATGCATGGTTAAAAAACTTTTTAAACTAAGTGTTCAAAAAGTAGAAATAGTTATTTCTACATTCCAAAATGATTGCGGCATCATCAAAACCAATCTTACGCCAAAAGCATTTAAGGAAATATAGGAAATGGCATTTTCTAATCTGTAAAGCTTAATTTGAGTTTCAGCGACATCTTCATGTGAAGCATTGTAATCAGATTTTGAAAATAATGTGAAAACGTAATTTGGTCGTAAAATTACTCGTTTCATAAGAACAAAAACGATGCCAACATATATGTTATTCAATGAGACGAAAATAATTTATTTTTGTACATATTTAAATCATCTTATGAGTCTATATCCAGTATTTTTGCAATATTGTTTTGTTGTTTATTGTTTAGTGTTTTTTTAAATATGGTTTCATCGATTTAACAACCTTATTACCTCTCCTAACACTTTACGACTTACTAGTTCACCTCCGATTTTCCTACCGTGTACCCAAGAACAACGATTTGTACGATATACTGCGCGGCAAAGGTCGGGTTAACATTGGTACAGCAGGGAACTACGCGGAAAAACGCGTCATGTGCATGCGGTGCCACCCCCACCCCCACTTCTCCGCCGCCAGCCGCCTTTCGACCCCCGACCCGCCCCACATACGCCGGAAGTACGGACCTTTGCGACGGATATCGATGTTGGGCTTGCTTTGAGCTCGAGAACGGTGATGACTCGTTGACTCCGGCGTGCCGCGCCTCAAAGGTCGGAAGGGACGCAAGTATCGATAGGTGGAATGCGGAAGGTGTTCCGAGCGCATGTAACTAAGTATATATATTACGTGAATTCGCTTTTTCGTACTAATCAAGTTCGTGACCAAATCCGAAACTATAAGAAATAGCGAAAAATATTTAAAAGAGTGACTTGGCTGATTTTATATAAACTAAAACTGCATAACTCGATTTTTTTTAAATATTTTTTCTAGCCGGGAATTGAACACCTTGGTTTTGAGAAAAATAACACATCCTGTATTACGGTACCAGCAAATGGTGTTGCTTATAAGGAACCCATTTTGACAAGCAATGTTATACGGCAATCTAAAGGAAAGTGTTGATTTTTAATAAACTGTTTCAAGCGTTCATACATTACCCGTACCTTCACTAATCAAATTGTTCGAAATTAAGCTCAGCATACCTAGATTCGGCATCAAAACATCGTGTTCTAATTTCAAAATTGTATTATTTATTCGCAGTTAATAAAAGGAATAAAAATTGGGAAGAAAAATTAAATGAAGAGAGAAAGTATTGCATTGACCGGATGGATATTCGAACCCATTCTAGACAAGTCTCCGCAGTCCAGAGCTATAAGCGGTGCCGTACTAGGATATAGGATAAAGGATAGTAATTAGGATATTTCCCTATTACGATTGAAATATTTTCGTAAAGTTAACCTGTTTTGTACTATTAATGCAGGTCAATATTTTGGTTCTTCCATTTGGTTGCCGTTAATATAATAACCGTATATCGTACTGGTGACCAATTATTTCTTGAGAGGGAACACGATACCTTCAACTAATTAACACAGTTTGGACACTCACAAGCCTGTTTAAGGCAATGAGGCAGTTACAACGAGCTAAACTGAAATGGTAACAGTAAAAGCAGTCGAAAGTACTTTGTAACTTTTTTTTTTTATGTGACTGGACATGGATGGCTCATACCACAAGTTCTGTCATGGTATTAGCCCAACACACCACATGGGAACTAGGTGCCACGCCAGGACCTTCCTTACATTGCACGGCTACATTGAACTGGATGTAAAACACGGACAATTTTTATTGCCGCTTCGACCATCGTTCATCTAATGCGATGGTACCAACCTGGGCGGGATAAGCCCTACCACCTAGTAAGTAAGGAAGGGGACCTCCAGCTTAACGTGGAATCCGAACCACGGCCAGCCTCTCTCAACGGTCGAATGGTCACCCATCCAAGACCAGACCGGACCCAGCGTTGCTTAACTTCGGAGAGCGATCGCCGAAGTGTCGCGCCACTAGGCCACTGAGGCTGACATTACGGTTAAAACAAGATAAAATCAAATATTTCTAATCATTGCTTGTATAGACAAGCGAGTTCACAAGTGGAAATAAAAATATGTATTCTCATATTTACGAATACATAATTTAACCTCTTTCCGATTCGAATTCGGTATTTTTTTATCGTGCCACGTTTCTTCCCACACGATCCCTCGTCCTTCAAATTCATAATACCTCATCCAGCGCACTCCGTAAAAGCCTCAATTCTTACCTCGAGCTCTCACGAAGGTGTTTATCGAATAAGTTTTTCGCGAAGATGCTAAATATATTATTCTTCCTCGAAATCCAATTGTCGGGCACGACTCGTCTGTGACTAACGAATTCGACCTTTTGCGCTTGAAAAATATTTTTTGTGTAGTAAATATGTACTGTCGTAGACACAAACTTATTAAGCCCGAGAAAAGGTGATTTGATAGAACGTGGTCGCTCAATCATATGGTATAAGGTATTATTAAGTTTGAACTGATTGTTCAGGGTCGCGTGGACTTGCCTTTCATGCCAGAGGTCATGAATGCAATCCCCCGCCCCATTCATGCACCACTTTATTTCACTTTGTGAGCTGGTGCTAATAATAATAAACTAAGTGCATTTCGTCACGATACGTGCTCTTACATGGTTCGGAATCCATGTAAAACTGTACGTCCCCTTCCCCTGATAGGTAGAAAGATTTAGCCCGCCCGTGTCATCGTATTTGATAAAAATATGGTCGAAATGGCAATAAAATATTGTCCTTGTTTTGCATCAATTTCGTTGATGCAAAAGCTCATAAAGAGAAGTTCCTGGCACCGCACTTGATCCTTTGGAACAAAAAAGTACTGGACTAATATCAATACAGTGTATGTGGTAATAGCCAACCATGTAAATTTATGTAAAAATGTGTTAAACTTATTTTAAAAGATTGTTAAAAAAAGGGTAAAGGAAAAGTAATATTTGTTGAACTTACGGTTTACCGGTGCGCGACGCCGTACTGGGCCAACATGTTCCGCCTCCAATGCCGAATGGTCCAGTTACCGTTTGACAAGCTGACGATGCGTCAGGCGAAACAGGTCGTCTCAGTACGGCATCGCGCACAGGGTCACCGTAAGTACAGCAAATATTTTTGCAGGAACAGTGTATGTAAACCTAAGAACTTAAAGGAATAATACTGTATTAAGATAAAAAATTGATAAAAAATTATGAATAAATTCTGAACTTAAACAACCATAGGACATCACTAGTGGTGTTGAAACAACATGAATGTTTGATTGCCTTTTAACTCTTTGTGGTCATGTTTACTGCATATGTACAATGCTACATTATCAATTAATTTAAAGTTTCAGAGTTGCAGGTTCACGATTCGTGACTGAACTAAATGGAATATTGGTTTTCCAAAAAGGAGCCTTGCAATAGATTTAGGATCTAGAAAGGGAAACTGGTGACTTAAGAATCAACTCGTTCGGATAGCACCTCAGATGCTTGGCAAAAGTGGATATTTTTATTTTCTCTTAGCGGTGCTGAGGATCAAATGTGCTCAGAAAAGCCAAAAACATCTTGCCTCCAGAAACCACGCTCAGCGAGGCACCATGCCAGCGGAATTGCGGACTATCGCTGAGCTATCAAGCTTGTTCAAATTACGCTGGAAGACTCCCAGGTTATAGGTATGAGGAAAGGCATCCGCCGGCAGACAGTTCCATATCCTGGCGGTGCGGCAGAGAGATGAGGTTGAGAAACGGTTCGTTCCCAAAAGCGTAATGTCAACCACAAGGGAGTGCTCTGCTTCTCTGCGGCGGGTGCTCCGGATATAGATGGGGAGGAATGAGGGATGCAAGTTCCACAGAGCAACGTCCATGGTAGTACCTGTAGAATAGACAGAGCGACGCCACAAACTGTCTGTGGCAAACCGTCTAGTTGTATGAGACTCCGGCGGAGCGTTGTATGCCAGACTGTCGAAACATCTCCAGCGCGCGCGAATGTGCTTTAAAAATGCGTTTGTCAAATCAGAACCCGCACAGATCATCCAACGTGTGCAATGCAATGGAATGCGAGTTTAATTTGGACTGGTCGTTTTAGAAAATTGGAGAAGATCTCAATGCAGGCGCGCTAGATGGCATATCTTCTTTTTTTATCTATGGTCGAGACGATACGGGGCGCTCTCATATAAATGTAAACCTTGAAGTAAAATGAACTAAGAGATTTTGTCTCTATATCATAACTTGGCGCTTCATATAATGCTATTTGAATCTTGTATATGTGTTAACTCATTGGGAAACTTCGTTAGTGCGATATAGACTTCATGTCTGGCTGGTAGCGCCATCTAGCGCCCGCCATTTTATTCTATGCATCTGTTTGTTGCATTTGTGGCATGTAAAACTAGCAGCTCTCAGTAGAGGGCGCTAGGTCACTACACTTTCATTCTTCCCATGTTCGAACACGACCACCTGTATCCAGGTGACCGCAGACATTCAGTCGCATACACACCGTAAGTATACGCCGGAAAGTCCAATACCCTCGACAAACCCGACCCATTCTCTGTGGCTGTGGGTATCCTTTAAACTCATGCACAACGTATAACATTATACGTTGTGAATATTATACGATATGCATGGTTTTAATTTTTTGGAAAAAAATACTATTATACGTTGTGAATATTATACGTAGTGAATACGACTCTTCTAGGCTATAGACCTATCCGGCTTATCCATACATTTTGTTAGAGTACGCCTTGGGAACCCCATTAATTTGCTTCAATTGTCTAGTCTATTAAACTTGAGAGATTTTAATAAAACGCAATTTAAACTGCCCGAATTTCATCTGAGAGCTTAAATACAATTAAAATAATTTACCAAAAAGACATAGAAACACATCAATTATGTAGAAATATTTGTTATACACATTTGTATATATATCTCTGTAATGAATACATTAATTTACACCACAACATAATTACAACAAAGCATGTACGGAGGTAGTCAGTCCATGTCGATACCAAACAGAATTGAGTTTGCAAACTGTTTTATCACAAAAGATTCCCACACAAAGAACCCCACGCACGCAGCGACATATCATTAGTCATAACGATTACCTTGTCTAAGCCTGACAGCATCCATCTTGTTAGCCGAAAACGTGGAAAAAAATATTATTGATAAATCTTGTGCGTTCGCTACGAAAAACCGCGATAGATTCAACAAAGTTTACCAAGAACAATTTCGTAACGCTCAGCTAATTTAAGTTTCTATAAAAATAAATGCATTGAAAACACACAGAAAACCAAAATAAAGATTGTGTAGCTACATTATCCAATCATTGCTTATCACGTTTTTTCGTGTTTTTATCATGGAGTTGAAGAAATAACTCACCTCCATGGTTTTTATATATTAACATTTTGTCATTGAATAAATTAATATACTTCCGGCCGGCGGTTTTCGCAGTCCCGGTAAAACTTCGACAGCCTTTAAGTGTCGTCGGACACCTCTTTCAGGGCCTGATGCACACCATATGTAGCGACGAACATAAAACAAGATTGATAATTTTATATATGTAAAGGAAGGTTTTACAACGATAACTTTCAAAGAATGTTCTGGATTTTGGTCGAATATGTTTTTTACAGATGACCGTTACAAGTTAAAAACAAATTACGAATAGAGAAAATAAAACGAAAGAATTAAATGATTAAAAACTATACAATTTGTGAAAAAAAACTTATAAATAATGGTTCGGTGTAGTGAAGTGCGTGCAATAACAGGAATCTAATAAGAGAATAAAACTAGGCAGACTGAAACATTGACAAGAAACATACACTGATGTTGATATAGATGAAGGCACAACTGGTCAAACCAAACACTAAATGGCTGGGCCCTGCCACCAATTCCCCGAGCACATCTGGGTGTTACAGTCCGCTAATGCATGTCGGTGCAGCTAAATACTGGCTGAATCACTGCATTTAGGCTCTAAAGGCAGAGCTGGCGCGTGCAATGTACTGTTGTGGCGCCGCGCAGAGATTAGATCGGCGATATGGAAACTGCATCAAATGTTCAGCTTGTACAGGTATTATCTAATCGATTTCAATTAATCCATTTTGCTTACATTGTACAGTCGGGTCATAAGTTCTGTCCTATGTTTATGGGGAGGACGGCATTAGCATGGGGAAATAATATAACATAAAATGGTAGGTTCAGCCCGACATCAGTCCTAAACGACATTGACCCGAGCAGAGTCGGGTATCTCAGCTAGTGTATGTGTAAGTGTGAATATAAATGTGGAGATTCTTCGCTTTCAGTGTACCTTTAATATCTTTAGCTTTGGAGCAGTGATTGACAAAGCGGACACGGGGTAAACTGCAGCGTGGACGGCTTGACTGACTTGAATACTCTCAACTTGAGTCGGTCGCATTGTTTTGATAGGCAAATCCATGGACCCGTGTAGTAGTATGCTTTCCAGTGCATGTTATTGTGTACCGGTTGGTTGTTAGATTCGCTCCATGAGCTTTGGATCTATTTTATTAAAAGTGATTTAGACGGGTAATTTAAAACATGTAATAATCTCAATACACGGCATTCCTGAATGAACTAGGTGCCTCTTTTTTGGAGTGAGTCGTAGCTTAGGGGCTCGGGGACTTCCCTTCTATACCAGGAGTCATGTGTTCGATCCGCGCCCTGCCCAGGCACACCTTTATTTCTCGTTCTATATTGTTTGAGTGCATTTCGTCACAAATGTGAGCTGTTCCATAGTTTGGAATCCATGTAAAACTATAGGTCTACTTCCACTTCTAGGTGGTGAAAGCAGTGGCCGTGGTGATTCAAAAAGATGGTCGAAGCGATAAAGTAAAAAAATATGGGACCACCTGGAAAGTATACGCTTTCAAACAAAAAAATAATTTTCCAAATCGGTCCAGGGGTCTTCGAGTAATCGGTGAACACACATAAAAAAAAGATTCCGACGAATTGAGAACCTCCTCCTTTTTTTTAAGTGGGTTAAAATTGGCCATGTTTTCCATCCATCGACGTAGGTGTGCTGCAACCTGGGATGGTCCTGACATGGCACTAAATTCCTTTGCAAATGGGGTTTGTTGGGGTAAGAACATGACGGTGGGTGTGGTATTAGCCATTTTTGTCTAGTTCCATAACTTAAAAGACCTAACCTAAATATTGCTATTTGTAATTGGATGGAAAATGCGGATAGTCCATAATCATAACCCAGCTTAAATTCAATATAAGGGTACCAAACTCGGCAGACTCAACCCTAGCACTGCTGTAAGTAATGTTAAGACATTTTGGTAAAATACAAGCACGCTCACGTACATTTTCAATGGTTTTTTATTAATCGATTTATTACATAATATTTTTTTTAATTTGTCAACTTTTTTTTAATTGATATTTTTTATGTATTCAATGGATTTATGGACATTTCCGTATATCTCATTATCTTAGTTTCAGCGACATCTCCATTTAAGGTGGCCCATCCCGCTCATCTCCCCATACAAAAGGGGAAAGAAGATCACGCCCATATTTCTTGTCAGAGATCCAAAATTTTACTCGAAATAGCTTTATTTGATCGAACTAGATGTCTGATGACCATTGGCATTGTAAAATTGTGTTTGGTTTCTAAGTTATAAGGTCCGAAAGTTCGAATTTTTCGCTCGTTTTATACAATAACTTTGGAGGTGGATTACGCAATGATCAAGTAAGAACACCGTAAAAAGATTAGTCATCAGACATAGCTTATTTAATCAAAATTTATGATATATTTGGTTTTTGTTAGATTTTTGACTACATCGGTCCTGGTTTACTTTTAGCTATAAGTCGTCTTGAAATTAAAATTTTCGTAAATCTTACCAAATCATACACTATGCACATTGTCTTTTTTGTGGACATGTTGCATCTTCCTCATCACGGAGCCTGTCTTATTCTTTGAAACAGAGAAGGTCCCAGAGCGCAACAGCACGGTTTTGTACCGTGCCCGCGAATGAGTTGGGCCCGCCGGGTTGGGCCACCTTAAAGCATTGTAATCAGATTTTAAAAATTATCTAAAAATGTTTGGTCATTTTTGTATTTTATGTTTGTTTTTTTTTATTGTTAAAAAATACGAAAACAACTCAAACTACCAGCGCAACGCAAAACATAATAAAAACGTTTGACCAAACGGTAACAAGGTTTGAATTAGGTGTATAAGATTTTTATTTTACCGAAAATAATTATGATAAAACGTTTTTTAAAAAAAAAGTAAAATCTTATCGCATTCACCTTTGTCATTCCATTCGCATTTGGCCGCCAGTGCCGGGCAGGGACATCGCCGCAGGCAAACTTTTATCTCTAAAATTAATTAGCGTGGCTCCACATGTTCCGGCTTATGAAAAATGGAAACTATTACGGGAAACTTCCCTGACGAGTGCGCACGCTACCCTCCGCTGCGCTCGCCGCCGGGCCACAGCCGTACCGGTCGACTCTCCGGACAAAGAACGAGCTAGAGTAATGTTTGGTCGTCTGTACCGCAAGCGACGTTTTAGCATTGATGATGCTTTTTAGGGTTCCTTACCCAAAGGGTGCCCACGAAACCCTTTTTTTATGATATTAGCCCAATACACCATATGGAAGGAATTAGGTGCCATGCCAGGACCTTCCCTTTATGAGCACGGCTACATTGAACTGGATGGAAAACACGGACAATTTTTTATTTCCGCTTCGACCATCTTTTCTTCCAATGCGATGGTACCAACCCGGGCGGGCTTAAACCCTAGAACCTAGTAGGGGAAGGGGACCTACAGTTTTACATGGATTCCGAACCATGGAGCAGCTCGCAACTCAGAAAGAGAAAAACAGTGGTGCATGTCGGTATCTAACCCAGGCCTCTGGTACGCTAGGCCAGTCCCCGCGCCACTAGGCTACGAGCCGCTCTACCCTATTACTAAGCCTCCGCCGTCCGTTCGTCTGTGGCTGTATCTCATGAACCGTAATAGGTAAGCATCTGAAATGTTCACAGAATGTGTATTTATTTTGCCGCAATAACAAAAAATACGCTAAATAAAAAAAATTAAAAAAATTGGGCCCCCCTACAAAAATTTTTGTATTAAATCTTGTCAGATGGTACGGAACCCTTCGTATGCAAGTCCAACTCGCACTTGGCGACGACTCGCAATTTTTTCGATTGCTTCAGTAGGGTACCCGTTTTCAAGAAAAGTATGACCGGGGTTAGCGTCCTCAATTTATAAGATAGAGATTGTATCAAAAGATGCGTTGCTAAAAAGACTATAATAATGCAAAACAGTTTTTTGTAAAAAAAAAACTTCAATTTCTATCCGTCTCTTTTAAGACTTTTTTCAAAGATTCTTATATTTTGCGAAAACTAAAAGAGATATGGAAAAAACAAAAGAATACTGGAAGGGCATCAAAATGATACCATTTTGATACCGATAGAATTGTAATTAAGTTGGGCCTTCCCGCTCAACTCCCCATACAAACGTGGAAAGAAGATCATGCCCATATTTCTTGTCACAGATCTCAAATGTTGCTCAAATTAGCTTTATTTGATCAAACTAGATGTCTGATGACCAATTACCATACTAAAATTGTGTTTAGTTTCTAAGTTATAAGGTTCGAAAATTCGATTTTTTCGCGAGTTTTATTAAATAATTTGGGAGGTGGATTACTCAACGATAAAATAAAATCATCTTAAAATGATTAGTCATCAGACACAGATTGTTTCATTAAGATTTATAATCAATCTGGTTTTGGTTTTACTTTTAGCTATAAGTCGTTTTGTAATTAAAATTTTCGTAAATCTTACTCAATCAAACACTATGCGGATTGTGTGGAAATGTTGTATTTTCTTCATGACGGATAATTTTTCTTTGAAACAGAGAAGGTCCCAGAGCGCAATAGCACTGTTTTGTACCGTGCCCGCGAATGAGTTGGTTCCGCCGGAAAGGGCCACCTTAAGGGTAAATGTTTATCTCTTCCGGAGACACTTTTTGGTGTTTTCACATATTATTTCGTTTACGAACGAACTTCCTTTCTGATTTACTGCACCGAAATCTTATATAGCTTACGTGCAGCACAAAATACGTTGGGAGAAAAGTGACAGAGATATATACATGCATCGATACCATCGCTATTACATTTCAAAGAGTAATAGCACCATTTGAATGCTAAAATGTTTAAAGCACGAAAAATAAAAGTATATCTTTCTTAAAATGTTTAAAGATGTTTTGCAAGAAAATGGGTAAAAAAAATTGTTTTGTAATAAAGGTTTCGAAAAAAAAGTGTATGTAAAAGTCAGAGAACATTTTAATTTATATTTTTACAAATATATGTCACTAGTTTATGCTATGTCGCCACCGCCAGCCGGGGCCTTTGTCTTACATCTTTTGTGGAACGAAACACCAAAACTTCTAGAAAGCTGCGATAATGGCCACTATTAGCCGGCTGCCTTTTAATTAAAACAATTTAATTTGGGTTTAACTCATGCCTAATTTATCATTTCTAAGATTAACATACTATTGTGGTTGAATTCTTTCAATAAACACAAAAAAAGATTATGTTTATTTTCGTTTTGAACAACTAAGAGGGTTATGAAATGACGCACGTACAATATAAATAGTTAGAATAATTTTCTCAGCTGTATATTTATGTATATTCTTTAAGAAATAATGACTTTTGTAAACTTTGGAAAGAGTTTTGAGTCTTAAAAACAATTGAAATAGATTAATCGTTAGCTTGAAGCGCAATAAATATTAATTTAAACTGACACATACTAACAGGAATATATTTTACTATGTATTAGGTATCAAAACTGGAATCCACCAAAAAGTCTAATATCAACGTGCACATGTATAATCTGACTTACAGATCTTGCCTCTAAATACGATTTCTCAAAAAATGTTGTGCTAAATAAATAAATAAAACAATTGAAGCACTTGGAATTTTATTCTTTGAAAATTGACATATTTTTTTTAAACATAAAAATCATATACAATTTTTGTTCAAATATGGAGACGTGTCACGGTCGATTATACATACATACATGTCACATTTCTTGGAATAAGTTAAGTACCTGCTTACTACGAAAAAGTATATTTACTTAAACATAGAGACATTTAGAACCAAATGTAAATAAATACAAATATTTTATTTAGCACCATTATTCTGTTCCAAAAATATGCATTATTTTTTTTTGCGAGAGAAATCAGACTATGCTCCCAGAGAAGTCATAATATTATCATGAATACGAGTATATCCATACACACAGGATATATTTTGAAGTGAGCCATCATGGCCACTTCAGAAACTTTAAGAAATAGCAAAAAACAGGCCAAGTGCGGGTCGGACTCGCACACGAAGGGTTCCGTACCATCGTATAAGATTAAGCACCAAAAATCACGTTTTTTGCATGGGGGTTAATTTTAATTTAATTTATTTTTTTCTATTTTTGAATGTCATCTATTTGTTTGCGTCAATAGTAATACACACTCTGTAAAAAAATTTAGATACCTACCCACTACGGTTCATGAGATTCAGCCGCGCTCGTAGCATGGAAGTTATTTCTCCATACATTCTTCACCTCCATGATATTACCTAACAGGGTTTGGTTTTTTTTTTTTTTTATGCAACCTGACATGGATGGCTAATACCACACAACTACCGTTATGATATTAGCCCAATACACCTCATTCCCGAAGGATTTTGGTGCCATGCCAGGACCTTCCCTTTATGAGCACGGCTACATTGAACTGGGTGGAAAACACGGACAATTTTTCATTGCCGCTTCGACCATCTTTTCATCCAATGCGATGGTACCAACCCGGGCGGGCTTAAACCCTACCACCTAGTAGGGGAAGGGGACCTACAGTTTTACATGGATTCCGAACCATGGAGCAGCTCGCATTCGTAACGAAATGCACTTATCGAACTCGGAAAGAGAAAGACAGTGGTGCATGTCGGTATTGAACCCAGGTCTCTGGTACGCTAGGCCAGTCCCCGCGCCACTAGGCTACGAGCCGCTCAAGCTGTCATGGTATAGCTGTCACTTTGGACCAACAAAAGAAGCGGCTATTTTGCGCATTTCCAGTGATGAAACTGCCGCTTGCTCAGCGTCTATGTTGCCAGTTACACGGCTTTTAGAGGGAATGGGTCGCATTTAATGTCTGCATATTTAACGCCCGCCTGGCGTGGCGCGCTGATTGCGGTGAAACCGGGTACTTAAGCTACGGGGAACGTCTGACGGTAGTTTTGATTTTAGTACACAAAGTTTGAGACAAGTTCTTTTGTAATGGAGTATCATTTCATGTCGTTATTCCCTAAGCAAGAGATTATTATTATTTTTTTTTCAGCCTCCGCTGTTCGTCCGTCCGTCCGTCTGTCACAGGGCTGCATCCCTTGAACCGGGATAGGTATGCATTTGAAATTTTCACATAGTGGGTATTTATTTTGCCGCTATAACAACAATCAGATAAAATAAAAAAAAGAATAAAAATAAAATACAAAAAAACGTAATTTTTTGTTGTTGATGGTACGGAACGCTTCGTGTGCGAGTCCGACTCGCACTTGGCCGGTTTTTATTTCCGCTTTGATAGATAACCACGCAAACTGTACACACGGATTGTAGTTAAGCAATACTTTGTTCTAGGTGTTATTCTCTGCCGGAATGTTATTCACACGTTTCTGTTGAGGTTGCTATCAAACCATTATCCTCAGATTTTTTTCTGTAGAAATTATTTTGAGCGATATTGGTTGATTATTGTGTTATAGCTTTTCAGAATAAAACATGAATTTGTATGTTGACTCTCGGTGTGGTTTCCTGTCGGTTCTTCCGTGTTATTAGAACTGTCTAAAAATGACGAATCCGAGAGGGTATGGACATTATACAGCTCGTGGTTAAGGGGCTAGAGGACTGGCTTTACATGCGAGAGGTTATAGGTTCAAATCCTCGCCTCGGTAATGCGCCACTTTCTTTCTCTTTCTGAGATGGATACGTGCATTTCGTTACGAATGCGTTCCATGGTTCAAACCCATGTCTAACTGTAGGTACTGGGTGGTAGGGTTAAGGCCACCCGGGTTATTACCACCGCATCGGGTAAAACTATGGTTGAAGCAGCAATGAAAAATTATCTGCGTTCTCCATCCAGTTCAGTGGATCCGTGGTCATAAAGGAAGCCCCGGCATAGCACTAAATTCCTTCGAGAATGTGCATATCCATGTCAGGTTGCATGAAAAAAAAAAACATACAAGTATTAAAAGTATTTTCTCGTGTAAAATCCGGCTTAATTGAATCTACATACTCCCCTTGAGGCAACTCTGTGAGAGCTAATTCAAGTGTAACAGCTGCAGGTGGCAGTGACAAACAAGCTGCCACCACACCCACCTCGCCGCCACCACCTGCGCACTTCATGAATGTCTGCAGAGATTGATTTTGCGCGAGCGTGCCTGGTTAATTTGATGGGCACGAAGCACGGCTTAGTAACTGGAACGGACGGTTCATACGTTGATTGGTGTGCACTCTGCTTAAACTGGCTTAGGGTTCCGAGCCGGGGAATTAAAAACCTTGTGATCTTACGTGCCACCGTTTATTCGCTATTTCGTCTGTATTTTTAGGGTACGGATCCCTAAAAATAGACTTCAAATACAATATACTAAAAGGGTGCCCACAGGACTATATAACCAAGCCTCCGCTGTTCGTCCGTCTGTCTAGTCAGCGGGCTGTATATCGTGAACCGTAGGTGGGAAATTGAAATTTTCAAGGAGTGTTTATTTCTACGGCCGCTCTAACAACGGATAACAAAAAAAATATATAAATAACCCTCCTTCTTTCGCAGTCGGGTAAAAATTAAAAGGGGCACTCCCAAACAAGAAACGAGAATATGTATAATTAATGTAAATTCAAGTATTAATGACGAACCGATTCCTGAGAGAACAATTTAGAATGTTTTTTATCAAACAATAATATAAAAAACAAATGTTTTTTTGTTCTCAAAATAAAACGAAGGATATCAGAAAATATATCAGTAAATGTGGTATTGGTGAGAAAATTTGAAAGGATATATTCCGCAATTGTTTTGTGCAAGTAAAAACATGATTAGCGGTTTCATTTCATTAATTCCTAAACGAACGATCATACAGACCTACTTATAACTTAGTTAACAGTCATAAAAAGAAAGTGGAAGGTATTAAAAGTACCATAAAACCCGTGTGTAATAAGGTCATAATACCCAACCGGAAATCACCTGCAAGTCACCTGAGGGCCGCGGCGCCTTTCCAATAAATTTAAACCGAAAACAGCGTCCGAGTTCGGCAAGGAAGTTGTCAAAAACTGCTGAGCGGCGTATAAAATAAGTTCCCAAGGCTTATAAAAAGGCGTAACATGTGAGACGCCGCAGCAATATCGCTCGGGTTTACGGCAAATTTTATGAGTCAAACATAAAGTTGCGTCTCCGGTCCTTGGTCTATGTTGGACTAGATCGTCCGTGCCGCCTTTGTGAAGAACTTTTTATTCGTATTTCGTGGATCGGCTCACTTAGTGGTTGAGGATATATAATTTTAAAGTTTTCAAGTGTATATTAGAATTAGAATTTCAAGCGTAATTTGAATAAGCTCGATAGCTAAGCCATAGTCCGCAAATCCGCTGGCGTGGCAGCTCGCTGAGCGTGGTTTCTCGAGGCGAGGTGTTTTTGGCTTTTCTGAGCACCTTTGGTTCTCAGCCCATACCCATTACAATACCCATACCGGTTTTTCATAAAAAAGAAATATATATATATATTTAAATCCGAGAAGGATGTATAGGTTTATGTATCTAGTATAGACCGTTAGGAACATATACAAACGTAGTTTACTAATCGTTTAAAAACGAATGTTTTAATTCTTGGTAGCGACCGCTTTTTAAAACAACCGGCCAAGTGCGAGTCGAACTTGCACACGACGGGTTCTGTATCATCGTATTAGATTTTAAACAAAATAATCAAGATTATTTTATGGGGGCCCACTTTAATTTTGATTTTTAATATGTGTTGCTATAGCAGCAAGAAAATTTTCACTGTATAACTAAAACGGTCAATAAAATACAGTCCGCTGACAGAAGGACGTTCGGACAGCGGAGACTTAGTAATAAGGTCGTGTTGGAACCCTTTGGGGACGAAACCCTAACCATTGTCCGAACTGACGGAAATTACAGCAAAAATAACCAAATCTTAATACATTTATTGTTCTAATTAAGTTTACATCAAAAAATACTTTCTAAATATAAAATATAAAAAACACTATACAATAAATTACAACTCCATTTAATAATACAGTCCTCGATACGTCACAGGCATAAATTAATTAGCTGACACTTTGGGATGCAGTAACATAAAAGAACTGTAATTATTAGACACCAAAACATTACAAGTTTTCACATACGACACGGGATGTTTTGAAATCCACAAAGAACCATTTTCTTCACTCGAATACTTGTTGCGCCCATCGGATGCGGAGAGCAAGTTCCGGGCACCACCAATAGGAGATGCAGTTCCGTATCCGGTGATGTGAGCTGCACTGACAGAGCTCTCTAAGCCTCAATCTCTAGGGAAAAATTGTATCCGGCCAACGGAAGAAGAGATGAGACGACGGCATTGTCAATATTGCTGGCAAAACATTGCCAATAAAAGCGAAGGAGAGAGAAATATGGTAAGCATTTTTTGAAGACATTTACAGGTTTACATGTGCGTACAATGAATCCCAACAACTTGTACGCTTTGCTTACTATGTGGTCTACATATTTGTTGCAAAGTAATTTCGCGTCAAGCATCACTCCTAGATCCCTCTCCAGCTCCGTTCGCTCCAAAGGGATGTCATTCGGCGAGTACGTGTGTATCACAGAACATGAAGATCAAGACAGTTTAGCCTGAAATATTGTGATTGTCGGTCTAAGTCCAGCTGTAGCTTGACGCAATCCGAATCATGTTCGATATTCATGTAGATCTTCATATCATCAGCGTACAACAGGAACAATGAGTGTTGGAAGCACTCAGTGATATCATATAAGTACGCGCTGAACAACAGCGGTCCCAAATGCGATCCCTGGGGAACTCCAGAGGGGATTATAACTCGCCCGGAACTATACGCCCCGACTTTAACCATCTGCGAAAGATTCTGTAGGTATGATTCATGGCACCTAAGTAGTGTTCCGTGAATGCCTATTACGCTGAGTTTACGGATAAGAATGCTGTGACTTATTCTGTCGAAGCATTTCGCGTAATCAGTATACACCGTATCTACCTACGTCCTCTCACCCATCCTCGCGGCCACATAATCTTTGAACACAGCTAGATTCGTGGCGACCGATCGGCCACGCATGAAGCCGTGCTGCGCAGCCGTGCTGGACGTGTATTCTTGGCATTCAGTCATTGCGAATTCAGTAGAGTTAACAGAAGAAGAATTTACTTTGACATTACTGTTAACTCTACTGAATCCGCAATGACTGAATGCCAAGAATACATGCCCTGGACGAGATGAGAGGGTAAACTTGGTCGTACACCACGCGTTCAAATAATTTGCTAAACACATAAAGTATCTACACCGGCCTGTAATTCTCAAACTGATGTTTTGGTCCGCTTTTATGAATCGGTACAACGAAAGCCTCTTTCCACACACTCGGAAATCACTGTCAATGTCGAACTTCCTTCGCCCTTTGCATTGAGATGGATTTCGGCTTATATCGATCTAACGGAAGCCAGATAGTTAAAAGAACCATATAATTTGTTTATTATTACCTCGGTACGTATGTATGTATTAATTAGATAGCCAGGTGCAATTCAATTAAGCAGTGTATGCATAATCTTAAACATTTTGTTAATAGGAGGCATTAGTTATGGGAGGTCCCTCCACCCATAATCGATGCCTCTGTAGGAGAATTCCAAATTAAAAGTCAGTGTAGAATTATATAATTAGTAGACGCAATACCCGCAATGTAAGTTATATTTGCTGGTTCAAGTCCTGCCTTGCACTATATTTATAAAGTAGTTTTTTTACAGCGATCTTTATTTGAATAACGTATCCTTGCTTCACGGTCGATTCTACATACATATCACATTTGGTTAGGTTACTTTAAAGTTGTACACGCTTATAATATTGAATTCCCTTCGATCACTGATTCGATCAATTGATTATCATGTATTTTGATGGAGTCGTATTCACTACGTATAATATTCACAACGTATAATAGTATTTTTTTCCAAAAAATTAAAACCATGCATATCGTATAATATTCACAACGTATAATGTTATACGTTGTGCATGAGTTTAAAAATAAAATAAACTCTTTGCATCATGCAGAACGTATAATAGTCACAACGTATAATATTCCTAACATGAATTCACAAAAAAAGAAAACCATGCAGAACGTATAATATGCCAAGAAGCACTGCATAAAGCGCCCTAACGACGATACATTTAAGGCTGAAATTGCTAAGAATCGATATCTGTTGAAGAGTAACAATTTGCTACAACGCTAATTGAGACGGTCGAAAAGTCGCGTGCGAGTATAATCTTTAATCTTATATCGATAAGGGCGCTTATCGTATGAAATATTTTAGGATTATATGATATGCGTGGTTTTCTTTTTTTGTTAAATAAAGATCATAACATTATACGTTGTGACTATTATACGTTATGCATGGAGAAATAAATAATTTAATTTTTTGGACTTCTTCATGCACTACGTATAAGATTATACGATCTGCCGATTATACGTTGTGCATGGTTTTAAAATTTTGTTAAAATATGACATTATACGATCTGCATATTATACGTTATGCCGTTCCCCCTTTTGATGGATATGACATTACCTACCTTATATCACTATGCACATTATTCTTCAAAATGTACAATGCTGCAGATGTCTTTAGGTGACATCAACTAAATTTCCATGGATACTGGTCCAATTTCATTCCATTTCATTTATGTATTCAACTTCTGGCAGTCAAACTACACTAAGTCATGTAACAATTTGATTGATCCGCGGATTCGATGAACCAGTGAAGAAGAACCCGCAAAGAAACTTCACTGGTCTATAAATAATCTTTTTTTACGTCCACATAAATAAACCGTCCAGTTTCTCTATTTTTAAAAAAATATCACAATACATACTCTTGTAACAGCACTCGAGACACGGACCCAATGACTTCCCGACCTGCCGCAGGACGCCCTCTGTCGTCGCGATTATTCAAAAAGTTGTTTTAGTTCCAAAATTGCCCGGCAAGCTCATGAATAAAATATGGGTGATTAATTTCCCCACAAAGTACAGAGCAAATTTTGGGGGCGGACTGTTCTGTTTACAGAACAGCTAGGTGCTCGATGTTCTTGCGAATTAAATATTCCTAAAAACTTTCGCGGTATTACGGGATTTTAATTGGAATACGCAATTGTTGAACGCATTTTATTCAAACGCGTGCAAGTTTGTTTATCGTTTAGATTGTTTGGTGTGAGTGTACATTTTCTATGCCCTCAGAATTTTAAATTTAGTACTTATTTTGGGCTAGGTTAGGTTAGCGCCTGACTATTGAGTTAACGGACCGACTTTCGTTGGTAGAAAATTTGCTGATGTGATGTGTTATTAAGAAATGTGATTGATTATGAACACATTAACGTCTCCAAATATGCAACACATTATCGATGAAAAATTTCCTTGGGTACTTGTTTTGTGTGTCTTAAGGTGGCCCATCCCGGCCGGATTAACTCATTCGCGGTCACGGTACAAAACCGCGCTGGTGCGCTCTGGGATGTTCTCTGTTTCAAAGAAAAAGACAGGCTCCGTGATAAGGAAGAAGCAACATGTCCACAAAAACAACATTGTGCAAAGTGTATGATTTGGTAATTTTAATTACAAAACGACTTATAGCTAAAAGTAAACCACGACCGCTGTAGTAAAAAATATAATAAAATCGAAATAAATTATAAATATTGATTAAATAAGCTATGTCTGATAGTAAATCATTTTGAGATGTTCTTACTTTATTATTGAGTTAATCCACCTCCAAAGTTATTGCACAAAATGCGCGAAAAATTCGAACTTTCGGACCTTATAAGTTAGAAACCTAACACAATTTTACAATGCCAATGGTCATCAGACATCTAGTTCGATAAAAAAAAACCGGCCAAGTGCGAGTCGGACTCGCGCACGAAGGGTTCCGTACCATCAACACCAAAAAATCACGTTTTTTGTATGTGGGGGCCACATACAAAAAACGTGATTTCTAATTTTTTTATTTTTTTTTTATTTTACCTATTTGTTGTTATAGCAGCAAAATAAATACACACTCTGTGAAAAATTCAGGTGCCTACCTATTACGGTTCATGAGATACAGCCCTGTGACAGACGGACGGACGGACGGACGGACAGCGGAGGCTTAGTAATAGGGTTCCGTTTTCACCCTTTGGGTACGGAACCCTAAAAAGCTATTAAGAGCAAAATTTTAGATCTCTGAAAATAAATATGGGCGTGATCTTCTTTCCCCGTTTGTATGGGGAGTTGAGCGGGAAGGGACACCTTAAGAGGAATTTAAAATGAAAAGTTATCAGTGTACGCCACATTTTGATTGACTAATAAATTAAATACCACCTTGAGAGTAATACTTTTTTATCTCCTTGGATTATAGTGTTAAGTATTTATGCGCATAGATAAACCACCTTTTTATCAGTTTAAACACCAATTCAAATTCAAATTACAAACTACCAAAAAAACAAACAAACCCTTCGTTTAAGCGCGTCGCGTTCGCATTAGCACAAAATTTCGATTCAAACGCGAAACCCCCAGGACCGCGCGGCGTAAACAGAACGAGGAAGAAATTATACTTTCCCAAATGCGACATTAATTGAAAAAGATAAACTGACCCGACGAAAAATAGAACTAAAAAACGCCGTAAGTCCCGCGAGACGCGCCGTGATGAATGAAGCCGCGGGGACGGCTCGGATTAGCGTCGGATTAACATTTAAATTACGGTGGCGTTCATTTATCTTATTAAAAAAATCATCTGAGTATGATGGGGGATAAATTAAATGATCGTCTTCTTCCGTTCTTAATAAGACATTAAAAATTGGGAGCTATAATTTAGTTCCATTGATGAGTTGATATGTAGACTTTATAGATTGATGTTACGTTTTTTTATTTAATTGTGTATGGTTCGCTGAATACCACACATGCCATGCTATTAGCCTAACACAAAACGTGGGAACTAGGTGCCATGCCAGTGTCATCTTTATATTGCACGGCTACATTTCTATGCCGTTTCGATCATCTTTTATAATATTTGTACGCGCCCGGGCAGGTCGCACTTTACAAGTGAAGGAGTTGCAATGCCCGGTAGCCTCGGGACGTCACAGCGCGCCACCAGAGGAGTAGGAACAGCCACCTACCTCCAGCAGAACCAGCTCCTAGGCGTCGGGTCCCGGGACAGCGTTCGGCGGCGCAGCACTTCGCCCAGACGAGGCGACACAGCGTGGTCAGGCGCGCGGCGGGTTGCGGGCGTGAAGCCCTACGAGAGCACCACGGTGAAAGTTTGCGGTGACGCGGCGCATGCGTGCACCATGCGTGACAGCTAGTAGGCGAGAGAGTGGCATAGGAAAAACTTCGGATGGGATTGAATGCTTGTGAAGTGCAAACTACCCACCTAGGTCACCCACGCCATATTGGTGTGAACAATATTACAAAACTAAATGTGCAAATGTACTGCAAATTTTTATATTCGCCACTGACCCTTAAAGTTAATTATACTTTACCCTAAATATGGCAGAGATGGCGATAGATGACCCGGCGGTGTGGTAACGTGACAAAAAATAGCCAAATGAAAATAAAAAACAATCTGGTTTGGCCGATTCAAATATAATTAATTTTGCTACTAGCTTATGGGTTTATCGCTGTGACGCTACACAAGTACCCCATCCTTATCACTTTCATACTCCTATACAGCTTTACCCATAGACCTGTCTCACCTAGCATCTACAGCGCGGCGATTGAGTTGAATTCGAATTTCGACGCTCAGTAACCGAAATGCTATCGCCGGCAACGGTCTCGCTCGCGTTCCGCGTCGCTATACCTATCTACAAAAATACCTTCAAACGTGAGTTCTGGTGCCCGTTCGCTTCACCTCGTCTCCAGCTCATCCAAGGACAATTCGTGTGTGGTGGCCACCTTCCCACTGGGACAGTTCCGGATCCAGCAGAACCTCCTGGACTTCGCGGCTACAGGGTGAGTCCTACCATTGTCCTTCCTCTCAAAACTTGTCGTAGCTGTCACCGCAATAAGCCTGATAAATAGATTTAGGAAGAAGTAAATAATTTAAACACCAGCAACCTAATCCGTGCCGTCACCATCGTACTTCCAATTTAATTATATGCATCCGGGCCGTATTAGCCCTACCACCTAGTGAGTAATAAAAAGGGACCAGAGCATTGGAACAACTTTTAATATTTTTAAGTACCGGAACCCACACAAAAGTTTTTTTTAGTATCTCTCTTATTACTGTATTTAATTATAACCATTATATTAATTATTCTTATGTACAGCTATTGCAACGGAAACTATAGAATAACGGAAAAATAAGAAGAAAAATATACTCCTGAGGAAACATTTTTTATACATACATAAATTGAATTGGGCTACAAAGACTGTCACTTACACATAAAAACCGGCCAAGTTCGAGTCGGACTCGCACACGAAGGGTTCCGTACCATGGTACAAGATTCAACACCAAACAATTAAGTGTTTTTGTATGCCCCCCCCCCCTTTAGTTTTATATTTTTATTATTTTACCTATTTGTTGTTATAGCGGCAAAATAAAAACAAACTCTGTGAAAATTTCAGCTGCCTAGCTATTACTGTTCATGAGATACAGCCCTGTGACAGATGGACGGACGGACTTAGTAATAGGGTTCCGTTTTCACCGTTTGGGTACGGAACCCTAAAACTGCAATTAGAAAGAGATATGGAATAAAACTCGGCTGCAATAATCTCATTCGGAGGTACTCTTTTTTCTAATAAAGCTAACGCTGATAGAAAATTTTACTGCATTGCATTGTTAGAAATCCCAAACGCACAAACCTTGCTATAAACATGGAAAGGAAGCGCGATCCAAGATAAGGGCCTATACAAGGGCTGGGCTCGCCAAGAAATCGGATGTAATCATCGACAAAAGTACGAACGCATCAGAGAAAAAAAAAAGGTTCCGACGAATTAAGAACCTCCACCTTTTTTTTTGAAGTCGGTTAAAAATCATTCACCTTTTTTTTAGTTTCGATTTTCGTATTATTTATAGGTTAATTTAGCAATGACTTAGGACGTTTCGATGAAAAAAATACTTTATATATTTAAAAAAAAGTGAATTGTTAATATGTGTCACAATAAATATTTATCAGAAAAAATGCGTCAGACTAAAATATCTCTTCTCGATTTCTGACTGTGAAGTAACACAATGATTTTTTTTTCCTTAGTGGCCTCTGTCGTTATAGAAGCGACAATTATGAATAAAGGTAAAATTGTATTTTAAATAAAACTTTTTCCAGTGAAATTTTTATGATCTAAAACCGAAAGATGACAGCTTACCTTTTTTTTGAGCGGCTTGCCTCATATTGTATCCCATGTAATTTCTGCCAGTAGTTGTCTACATTAAGTAATAACTGGTGGCTCTCTTCGTATACCTTATAAAACAGAATAAATGTTCACCACTCACCGTAAAACAATTTCTTAATATTGTTCACTTGGTACTTACCTAACACTGGTATTTTCAGAACATAGATTTCTGTGACTTTTTGAACCTTTTTTAAAATGGATAGCCCAAACAAAAATTCCAGATAGTTACCGAACTGCTAACAACATTTCACGAGAGTCGGTTGAGAAATGCGACTTGTAGAGGAGAACAGTTTGACAAACACACAAAAGCTTTTTTGCTCAAGCTGAAACGGAGACAAGCTTGGCGCTTGTTCGGTCAATATGCTTATTGTGTATGTTACAGAAACGAAACCATAATCAGTTTTAGTCCTAAACAAATTCGTTTTCCAGCATCGAAACCTCGATAGCAACCCACTGAGCCGAGCAGCTCTGTCGATACATAAAATACTACAAACGAAGGCGATTCCAGCGTAAACCGGTCATAAAACACCGTGCACATTGTAAAGCCGAGGACGTTAGATTCTATCCTAACTATTTATTTTCTAATGCCGTTCGTGAGCGAGTCTCGCCGCAGCCATCTGTCGTCCGATCTTGGGACGCCTTATCTTGTGTCGGCACCTATATGCCAATGAAACGTTAGGCGTGAAAAAAATCGTAGAATTTAGTTTAGAGTTTTTTTAATTCTTATGTTATGTAATCATTGATGTATTATAAATAAATTTAAGTTAGCAGCTCTTTTTCTATCTTCTTCATTCTTTATATTAATAACGTTTAAATGCATTGCATAGTTATCACTAACATTTTCATTATATTTATGAGTTTTTTGTGTAAACATAATTACTTTAAGGTGGCCCTTCCCGACGGGACTAACTCTTTCGCGAGCACTGCACAAAATCGTTTGCGCTCTGACACTGTAATCAGGAGGATGCATCTAGGCCACAAAGCAAACAATGCGCATAGTGTTTAATTTGGTTAGATAAAAAAAAATACAAAACGCCTCATACCTAGTAGTAAATCACGGACGATGTAGTTAAAAATCAAACATAAACAAAATTTATTTTGAATTTTCATTGAACAAGCTAGGATTAATGATTAAGATTTTTTAGATTTTTCTGTTGTATCGTTAAGTAATTCATAACCAAACTTATTGTATAAAACGTGCGAAATTTTAAAACTTTCGGACCTTATAACTTAGAAACCATATACAATATTACCGTTACTAATGGTCATCGAACATCTACTTTTATCAAGTAAAGCTATTTTGAGAATAATTTTGGATCTCCGACAAGAAATTTGCGAATGATCTTCTTTCCACGTTTGTATGGAAAGTTGAGCGGGACCTTAACTAAACAATGTTGTAAATACAATAATTTACGTACACAATAGTATTAAAAATACTTTCGGTTGTGAAAGCTGTCATATATATAACAACCTATGACGTTGGCATAAACCTCTCGTAAAATACGGATAAAATGTATCAAGCAAATATATGATTTAAATAACTATAACAAAACATAAAAACACTCGAAAAACATAACCCTCCTTCTTGCGCAGTCGGGTAAAAATACGACCAGCGTGGTCAAAATGTCAGAAAAGTCTAATAACAATGTATGGTACGGTTATTGGTACGGGTATATTATTACGTTTTATTATGTGAAAGCACAAAATATGGTTTTATCGGAGAGAGCCTCACTTATATTATAATACACTTTGGCATCAAAAAGTGATTATATTTTTTAATTTAACTGACTTCAAAAAAGGAGGGTCTCAATTATACTATATTTTTTATGTTTGTTACCCTAGAACGTTCGCCTGGGTGAACCGATTGTGATGATTCTTTTTTGTTTGAAAGCTGGTACTTCCCAGGAAATATCGCTACGGGATATGGTGCGTAACGAGGCAATTCGCCGACGTACCAAAGTAGTCGATATTGGACACCGGGTGGCTAAGCTCAAATGGCAGTGGGCTGGTCACGTCAGCCGAAGAGACGACGACCGTTGGAGTAACCGTGTCCTACACTGGCGGCCGTGGACAGGCAAACGGAGTGTGGGAAGACCACCCGCCAGGTGGGAAGACGACATCAAGTGCGTCGGCGGTAAGCAGTGGTTCCGTACCGCTGAGGGCCGGGAGGACTGGAGAAGGATTGGAGAGGCGTATTTCCAGCAGTGGACGGAAACACGCTGACTGACTGACTGACTGACTTTGCATATGGTCCCAGTTCTGACAATGGTATGCATGCGAAAATCATATAAGTCTTAAATTTGCATTAATTATATGAGCCACAAATGGAAGAATAATTCAATATTACGCCAACCGATTAAGATGATACTTTTTTATTGGAAAGGATGTACAAATTAGTTATTATATTTACGATTCACTAAAAAAACTAAAAATAAACAAACATTTAAAAAAAAAACGGCTTCAAAAAAAAGTATTCCAAAACTAAAATAATAGCAATTATTTTTTTACTTTTTAGTGCAAATAAATTTGTTTTGGAATACTTTTTCTTTGAAGTCGGTTTTTTTTAAAACAAAATTGTTTTTAATTCAATCAGAGGTAACTTTCTAGATTGTTCAGTTATTTATTCACTTTTTCATTTCATTTATTTAAACTTTTTGGTAGTCAAACTACACCAAGTTACGTCACAAAGATCCGCGGATTCGATCAACCCAGTAAAGAAGAACCCGCAAAGAAACTTCACGGGTTTACATAACATATTATGTAACATATCACTATTGTGAATAAAGATTTTTAAAGCATTTTCTTGTATGTGTTAAGGAAATTGTACCTTAATCACTCATCATCGAGGAATGTATTGATTTTAATAAATGGAAGTACATAGTTGCTCTCATAAATTATTCAAGTAAGATTTTACCCTGTGTAGACAGAGCACTGCAGGCTTATTGTTCAAATGATTAATTTAAGCTGCAGGAATCGAATTCTAGATGTGATTGAATCATAGCGCTGGAACAAGATTGCATGTTGCCATAGTAACATTAAACAAACTTCTATTCTGGGCTTAAGACTGGCGACAGTTTCAAGAATATCGAAGTACGCATTCGATGCTTATTTATTATTAATCTAGCACTCAACACTTTCGAGAATAGGGCTGCAGTGTACTGGCAGAGTAACCATCAGTTAGACGATTAGAAAATTTTGATTTTTCGTAAAATATAAAAAAATACAATTCCAATAGCGGAGATCGCAAGACTATGAATCTCTCAGTTCGTGCGCAGGATTTTGAAAATTCTTGGTTGAGACGTTAAAAGAATACCGTTGGAATCATACAATATTTGTGAGTGAGCTTTAAGATTATCAGAGAGAGAGAGAGATGGTATATTTCGATATAATTATGTACATACATGTACAATAAAAGATCAAATATTGTATAACATAAAATGTAAACATGACAATGCATATGAAATGAGTGATCAGTACACATTAGGACCCCTCCACAAAGACCGCCATGCACTGAAAGCTGTACGGATCGATGAAACGTTTCCGCTCAAAGCAACAACGCCGGTCAGCTCCGCCGCGAATTCCCTATTTTTGGGTCCATGATTTCAAAAATAAATCCGCAAGAACTTTTGTTAAAAGTCCTTTGTTTCATATAGAACATAAAGCTAGCTTTGTATATTTCATTTGTTTAACACTTTCACTAATGTTACACATTATTAAAATGTTTTCGGATAAACATTATTTAACATGAGTTAGTTAAGTGCGGATTTTTAGATTCAGTGACAAGATCGTAAAATGGCAAATGACTTGAAAATAAAAACGGTAGCGTCATAGTTTTTATTTTTTTGACCAAAAATAGACCATTCCAAAGAATTTTTATGCATCAATGTCATTGTCTCTTTCACGAAAGTTCGAAATCGATCGATCGATTTATTTTAAAATATGAGAAAGTAGGTACATTTGTATGTCGCTGCTCCCTTTTAAGTGACTGTTCTGTACAACGACAGAAAAATTACAATACATTCTGATTACCACATGAAACAGAAGGAATCACAAACGAAAATTGTGGAATAAAAACGAAAAGAAATAGTTTGAGAAAATGCGACAGAATTTAGATATCCGAGAGGTAGTCAACCCGAAAATCCCTCACCAAAGTAACAACTAGCGATTTCCACTTATACCCTCCGAGCTCTGCGAAATATTTTATTGAGTATTTTCCTTCCGCGGTGTAAAGGCGCGCAGGTGTGGATCCGGGGCGCGCCGCTGAAAACTGCTGCCATTTTCAGCTGCGCCTGTTGGAAAATACTCGTTGACAATCTGAAAACCACTTGAACGTTTCATTATTGTGTAATGCTGCATTTCAGGTTTTTCGCTTTTAATTTATATAACAAGCTAGCTGCGGTGCCCGGCTCCGCTTGGGACAGTAGATAATTCAACTTTTTGGGATAAAAAGTAGCCTAACTAGTAGACAAACTATATACATTCGCAAAATTTCATTGAAATCTATTCGGAGAATAGCGTGTGCGAAAATAGTGAGACGCGATTTTTATAGATTCATTTATATTTACTTTATCATTGGATTAATTTTAACATGAATGATAAAAACATGAAGCTTCGTAAATATAATTGTTTATAGTATTAGTCAAAATTTTTTGCTGTATAGTGTTTTCCGGTGCGTAATGCCGTACTGGGCCGACATGTTTCGCATGTCGGCCCAGTACAGTACAATACAGAACAGATTTGTTTTTGCGATAAATGCTTAGAACGAATGTGCCTAAATTAAGGTGTTCAGAGAGGTGTTGATTTCATACTCATGCTCTAAGATTATGGCTGCACAAATTGATCTTAGGTGGCCCTTTCTAACTCATTCGCGGGCACAGCACAACATAATTCTGTTGCGCTCTGACACTGTCTCTGTTTCAAAGATAAAATATATATTCCGACGAATTGAGTACCTCCTCCTTTTTTTTAATCGGTTAAAAAAGACAGTCCTCGTGATGAGGAGGATGCAACACGTCCACAAAGAAAACAATGCGCATAGCGTTTGATTTGGTTGGATTTACAAAAAATATATAAAAAACTACTAATAGCTAAAAGTAAATCACGGACGCTGAAGTACAAAATCAAACAAAAACTAAATTGATTTTGAACTTTCATAGAAAAAGCTAGGTTCGATGACTAAGATTTTTTCGATTTTTTTGTTTTATCAATAATGATTGATCATGAGATCGCGATGATTATTGCATAAAACGCGCAAAAATGTCGATCTTTCGGACCATATAACTTAGAAACCATTTACAATTTTTAAATGAGTCATGAAATGAAAATGGTCATTAATCATCTTATTTGATAAAATAAACCTTTTTTGCGTATAATTTTGGATCTCCGTCGTAGTCATGGTAAGTTCGTCTTGGTCGTCCGGGATACCAGTTCAACCAAAATCCACTCGGTACATTTGCTTTGTCATTCTTTCATCACTCATTCATTCTACTTGATAAGTTTATATTTTTAATGGATTCGACATTACCGTTATCTCATTAATTTGAGTTTCAGCGACATCTACATTTTAAGCATTGTAATCAGATTGTAATCCAAAGGTCGCAGGTTCAAGTCCTGCTTCCGACGAATGTCACGACCAATACTTTTTCAGATTATTTTCAAAATTCATTCTACTTGTCCAAATAATACTAAAATTATATCTTAACTGAATTGTGTGAGAGAGAAACGTGCCCAGATATGTCTCAGACTGAGCCAGGCTTATTGCTATTCTGCGAAGAAACCCTGTATCGGGCAGTGATTCCGATAGAAGATCATTAAACATTTTAGCATTTCTTATTGTACATGTTGGTTTCGTTTAGAAACAGGCAAGCACGAATCCAGGCAAATATTTATTTAAACCCAATTTAAATATTTAGTTCCAGGCACTTGTCCGTATCGAGCGTCCACTGAGCATACAGCATGTAATAAATGAAAGCTGGCTTCGGTATTCCGCCCATGTACTTCACCCGCGCTCGCACACCTAGCCTTATTTCATCCTCCACTTCTCTCAACACTTGTATTTCCTTTATATTCATCGCGCGTTCGAGAGTTATATCAGAACCGAACAACTTCCTTCATTGAATTATTGACATTCGGAATGAATAAAGTTCGAATTCTATGTTTTACTTTCCCCTTAGCCCGGTCTCTCGGGGCCTTAGTTTTTGTATTGGACGGTGACTGTCGGGGAACCGTGAAGAGAAGAAAAAAAACAGTCCAAAAGGATGGTACTGCCAGGTTGTCTGTATATCACCGATAAAGGGTAGTATTAAAAACACCGATTTATTTGGAATTTTTAAAATGCACAACATGCTTGTAGCCATGTAGGGCATGAGATATATGATTAATTTAAGCAATTATTAAATAAGAAATACAAACCCTTAATTAATTAATTTCTACGAAAAACTGATGATAATGAAAAACACTTTTAGGATTTTTTATTAATACACTCAATTTGTACTTAAGCATATACATATTATTATACTAATACTTGGCCGCCTCTCCGCGATGGTATAAAGACATCCAGGTATCGAATAAATATACCCTAAGGTCACGAACACGTACGCACTTACCGAAAAAAAAACATGTACGTATTTAAATATGATCTTGAAGTACCTATCTCTTAATTAAACATGACTTGGAGCAAGAACCCCTAATCAAGTATAAAGTAAATGTGAAAATAAAGAATCGATGTATAGAAATTGCTTGCAGCCAAATATAACTGCCGAGCTGTGCAAACTGTCCACTCTTAACAAAAATCCTTATCTGCATGGTCTACAAAATTCATGTTTGTATGTACAATGCGATTCAAATAAGAATAGGATAGGATCACCGCCATTTTGAATGTCAAATTGCTAAAACCCTCACTTCACTTCACAAACTTCAGTACTTTGCCGCGGTGTTGCCGCGTACTTTCCCTCGCGAATTCGAGTGAAGTTATACACGAGCTCCGTCCTATTCTTTGTTGAATCGCGCGAAAATACACAAGGCACATACGGGGACGTTTTCTATACGAGTACCTGTTTGGGTCATCGGATTGGATTGTCACTATAGTGGATTCTCCGGGAAATTTTGAACCTTTCCGTGGAAAAAGATACTAAACCGGAATATTGACATTAAATAAAATACGAACAAAACGAAAATTGTTAACATTACAAATAAGTGACGATAAGAAATACTAATTGGACAAAAGGAAAACTCCAACCATTTGCACTGATACCCAAGAACGAACATGTAGACACAAATAAAGCTATATTGCCTGCATATTAAATAAATAAATAAATCTCAATCTACCGTCCGCATTTTTGAGCCGAATGCCAATTTGTCCAAACTCTTTTGATTCTTCCTATCAACAAGCCAAATTCAAAGTCAGCCAATGAAGTCGGCTGTAACAGCGGATCCGCGAACGCCTGCCGAGCGGAATCCGCCGAGCGTTTGTGTATAAACATTATTCCCGGGATTGGCCGCCTGCGAAATCATTTCACGCTCCAAACTGGTTTTGGCACGTGCTCGGAAGTAACGGGTAATTCTCTCTCAATTTAGCGAAATATTTTCTCCGGCGGCAGCAGTTTCGGCCTACCCGCGTGTGTAATTTTGTAATTTTCGAAGCTTTAAGGCCATAATGTTTCTTGTCCCTGACAACTCCGTTCAAGGTCGGGCGCTTTCAACTCCTGTATGTACCAGGTACACTTCAACTCAATCAGCCTCGCTATTCAATAAAGCTTTCCTTTAACTTCTTTTTATTTGCAGATAAATTAAAAGCAAAATTATTTTGATTGAGTATCTGGAGAAATAATATTTCTTGCAATAATTGAAGACATCTTGAAACATAGAATATGTTAGTGCAACTATTTCCTCTTCTATGTATGCTAGAACTCAAAAAAAATGGATTTTTTTTTATGCAACCTGATATGGATTGGTAAAACTCCATACCACACAACTATCGTTATGAAGATAGCCCAATACACCACATTTCCGAAGGAATTAGGTGCTATGCCAGGATCTTCCCTTCATAAGCACGGCTACATTGAACTGGATGGAAAACCCAGACAATTTTTCATTGCCGCTTCAACCATGGTTTCATCTAATGCGGTGGTACAAATCCGGGCGGGCTTAACCCTACCACTTAGTATGGGAAGGAGACCTACAATTTGACATGGGAAACATGGGGTTGCAAAACATGGCACAAATCGCATTTATCTAACTTAGAAAAGAGAAAAAAGTGGTGCATGACCAGCCCGAGGATTTGATTCATTTGAACCCCTTAAACCACTGTTTGATGTCTCTTTTTTGTCTGGAAGTAAATGGCATTTCACCTGTCAGTAATTTACCTTAGATGAAAAACCATCAGCTGGCCTATTCTTGGAATTCCGTAATCAGAAACCAGGTATCCTAAAGGTAGGAAACCGCTTTTATTGCGGTTTTCAAAGCGCTTAATTGATCCTACACTTTACGCATATTTGACTGTAAGTCATCCTAATTGATGTAATACAAAATAATATCAACTCAGAAATTTCCTCGTATAGGTACGGGACGTATGTATGAATTTACTGCAAGGCTGGACGCAAACCAGCAAAACATACCATTCGCGGTTATTGCGTCTTCCGATTTCGCCACCTGCCCATAATTTGAAATTCTTCTACAGTCCTTCTTCCTTTAATCAATGCCTCACACACACAGTGTTTAAGATTATATCTACATACATTGATTTATATGCATAATTTATATAAGACGCAATACCCGCGAATGTTATGTAATGCTGGTAAGCCCTTGCTTAATGGTCAAGGGTGTGGGCTGAGGTTTCTTGAGGGCCCATTTTGCAAGCACTGGAAAAGCGTGGATAGGTTCGTGTCCTCCGAGTGCAGATAACCGTTCGAGCCGAGCGCCGCCGGACAAGTGCGTGTGTGGCCCGCGACCACCGCTGCTAGTGCTATTGTTCGCCTTGTCTCGCTCACTCGACGTTCTCCATCTCTTTTACCTCTAGGCGTTTCGCTTTTCATACAAGTGACATTCATGCATATCACATACCTTGGAATAAGTGACGTACTTGCTTAGTATCAAAAACCGGCCAACTGCGAGTCGGACTCGCACACGAAGGGTTCCGTATCATCGTACAATATTTAACACAAAAAAGACGTTTTTTACCCGACTGCGAAAGAAGGAGGGTTATGTTTTTCGAGTGTATGTATGTATGTTTATTTGTATGTATGTATGTATGTATATTTTTTGTCGCCCCCTGCAGCCTAACCGGCTTGATGGATTTTAGCTTGAGAGGTGTCGTTACATTTGTCTTAATTGTGAGAGTGACGCTGGGTATATCAAAATCATAAAAAAAAATCATGGCTGATTTTTGGCGCCAAATTATGTGTTTTCAAATATTTTTTTTCTTGAAACCTATCGAGTGGGGTATCAAACTAAAGGGTTTTTTAAATTGTTTACAAAAAGGTATGCAACTTATATGTTTAAATGTAATTTGGAATAAGAAATTCCAAAAACATCAAAATATTCAACGTTAAATATTAATTCAAATGATTTTTGTTTACGCAAGCGCGCTGGTCACACCAACTCAGGTCATATACTCCTCTTTTCACTACCTCCAGCTATATGAAATGTAGCTTCGGTTACATTGCATATTTATATGGTGTAACCGAAAGATAACTTTGGGATGACTATAACTGGAAGTGGTGGATCCGGGCGATAGTCAGATAGATTTTCAACATTCTCGGTCGCCGCATAGACCGATATCACCATCATTGCTTTACTATCAGCATTCTGCACCTGCACAGCTCATAAATCCATACTTCCGTTGTCAATGGGTGTCACGCAGGGGAAGCTCCGCTTGTTCCACAAGAGGGCGACCCTACAGTGCCGAGATACTGTGGTGCCCAAAATCGGTATCAATCTGATAATATCTAAAAGCTTTACCAAAGATAGGAAAACTTTCCATGAAGATGTCGTCAGCCCCCTGATGAGGACCTATGTTACATAGGGTACATAAAATATGATCGTCATCATAATATCGCTAATCTTTAACCGTGCGTCCTTGGGAGTAGTGGGAAGGAAAAGCACGGCTTTGCCAAAGTTGGGTTTATCATTATATATCACATATTATTAACACGTTATATTATTCAAAATATTAAACCAGGAGTTCATGTACGGATTAAATCATGAACGTTATATTTTGATGGGCTTTGGAGGCAAGAAAAACAATAAACGCTTAGTTGGGATGTAACAGTTTATAAGCTCCAAGGTAACACATTCGATCGGGCGATTGTGGACCTCGGGCCCACATATATTTGCAAACGATGAATCCAGGTCTCTTTCGCCGCATCCAGTTAAAGTTCTAAACTGTGAAACTGGAACTTAACTAGCTCAATAATTAAATAAAAATGGCTTTAACAATGTTTTTGACTCACATTCAAAGCTGTCAGTCAAGAGACAACTTCCAGTCTTATGAAGTAGTGGATATAAATATTATAATAATGGTTATTATGGAGATTATTGAATTTTAACTAGCAGTCAGTTTATACATGGATGAAATCCTGTGATCAAAGCGATTACTACTGGGTCCGTCACTTGAACTGTTACTTCTATTTTCAAAATAATAATGACAGCGCGCCAAATTTTGGTGAAACGTCAATTTGTTTCATTGTTTTTAAGTGGGCGAAAAGAGCGGGAACAAATTTGAATTGTATAATAAATTTTCGCAATGGATATTAAACCTAACATTGTGATCGTTTTGTATTTGACCGGAAAATCACAACCAGTCATCGTTCGGGAGCTCCGACATTTACATGTGAACAAAATGTTAGTGCATCGAACCATTAAGCGTTATAACCTAGCATTGCTAAACGGCATAGAGGCGGTCATCCGAAAATAGCAGTATCACATGATATGGTTCGAAAGGTAAAGGCTCTAATTCAAGGAAATCCTCACCAGTGTTCTGCAAAATTTGCGAAAAGTCAGACAATACCCGACTCAAGTAATCGGCGCATGCTGAAACAAAAAGAAATGCAACTGAAGCCCTACCAACAAGATACAAAAATTACAGCATCTTAGTTCAGCGAAGAAGGCAGTTCGACTACAAAGAGCTCAAGCAATGAAAGTCTTGCGTGGCGATCTGGAAAACATTGTTGTTTCTGATGAAAAAATGTTTACTGTCTAACAGTATACAAACAAACAACATTTTCGTGTTTGGCTACAGGGCAAATCCAACTAGAATTTAGACGATGGAGTTCCCGTTCGTAAGCAAGCGCCCGCTTCTGTTATGGTCTCGGCTGCAGTGACCGCAAACGGTCGCTATTCACTCGTGTTAATCAAGAAGGGCGTCAAAGTCAACCAGCAAGTGTGTGCAAAAGGTGTTAAATGAGGCGCTCATACCATGTGCACGTGTAAACAATGCAGTACGAAACGCTGGACGTTTCAACAACACTCAGGATCGTCTCAGAAAGCTCTTATCTATGGATCAAAGGAGGCTATATCGAACAATAACAATTATTGTCTTAAAATTAAATGTTTTATTGTAATATAATTTTTAACGAACCGTACTTCAATTAACTAAATAACATCATTTCCAATTGGTAACGCTTCGAGTGACGGACCCTGTATATTACCACAGGATTTGAGGGTCGAACTGTTCGCTTATAAATTTAGTGTAACTGTTATCAACGATGATGAGAGGGAGATTCTAAAAAAAACCATATATAGGGTGTTAACGGAGATATGGTCCAAAAGCTAACCTCGTATTCCTCGGCATATTTGGAGCTAAAAAGGTAGAAGATATTTTGTTGTAGGGTAGGTGTACCGGTTGTGGCCACTTTAAGGGATTGTGAAACTTTGAAAATTCATGACTCGGTATATTTAAAGTTGAACTTTTTTTTTTACATAAATTCTAGTTAATTAACATTCCAATTTATTATTTACGCTTATATTGTAATGCTACGGTTTATAAATTCTAAGAAAAAAAATAATAAATAAATAAAGGGCGTTTTCACCAGTTTTGGCCACTTTTGCATCGGTTGTGGCCACCTTCATGCACCAGTTGTGGCCACTAATTTTGAAATATTTCGGAGTAGGTAATTTCATGCACATAAGTAAAATAGTGTTCGAAACTCTTGAAAATTTACTCGATAATTTATCATATAATTTTAGAACTTAAACTAACGCAAGTTTTTTATTCCAGAAAGGTCTATTTCAAAAGTATAAAATCTCTATAAAAACTCTCTCAGTTGAACCCATAAACGTCGGATGTGGTAGAATCATCTTTATATCCGATTCAGATACAGAAGCAAGATCAGGGACCTGGGGCATTACAAACTTGTTACCAGACTTTTTGTATTTTCTAAGGTAACTTATTTCTAAATCGTTATCTCCATCTTTAGAACGAATTATTTTGCCAACGTAGAATACTGGAGTCTTAGTATTTTTAAATTCTACCAGAACATATTCGCCTTCAAATGGCGTTCTCTGGAGTTCTTCAAAAGTAAAAGTATTATCCTGATGGGTCCAATCCTCGCACCCTGAGCTAGAAGTGTCGGATAAGTTCTCTTCTTCGGTCGACTCAGAGCTTTCAACAATTTCTTTTTTCTTCTGTATTTTATTTTTCCGTATCTCTTCTGCTCTTTCTTTCTTTTTTTGCTTTTCTTTCTGTATATTATCTTTTTCATTCTCCTGTGCCTTCATAATTTCTTGCCATTTATCAGATGTCAATACGGATGGAACATACTCCCTTTTTCGTTTCAAGTTATTATTTTCATTCTTTTCAGGCCACACAACACAATTTTTTACGAGCTCCATTGCAGTGGTATTTTTTTTTAATTGTTGACGAAGCTGATGTGTCATCAGTCGGAGTAACTGATGTTTCTATCAGATTCGAAGATGGAGTTAATGATTTGACTGATATGTCTAAGATCGGAGGAGATGGTTCTCCGATGGGTTCATATACCATTGTATTTTCTTGAGACAAAATATCTGAGAGCGTAGTAGTTACTGGTGTTAAAACGCGTACAATTTCAGATGTTGTTTGGGTCTCGTGAGATGATTGAGTGGGAATTGTGTTCACAGCAGGGAAGTCATCTAGAGGTACCACATCGGCATCATCCTTGCAATTCAACCAAACAGTATACAACATGGACGCTTCCACACAGCCATTCCAATCCATTCCAGCAGTGTACGTAACATTAAATTTTTTCTCCAAGTATTCTAAGTAAGTGGTCTCGGTCACTCCTGTACGCACGCTTGTTGATCGTGGCAGTGGTTGGTTGACCGTAGTTTTGGATGTAGGCAGTACTCTTTTATAGTTGACGAAATCTGCCCCGAAAGGATATATTCCGCATGTTTTGAAGCCGGCCTGCGCGTTTTTTGAGAAGTTAGGGTCTTTTAACAAAATCTCATTTAAGGCTGATGGAAGGTTAAATTTTGTTATCTCTTGTCCATCGTGATCAATTCTCCACTTGCGAATGTGCTTTAGCCACTGTTGCTTTAGAGGAAAAAATACAGCAACATCAAGTGGCTGCAGCATGTGTGTGGTATTCGGAACAAGAGCTACTACTATGATGCCATTTTCTCTGCAAAATGTACTCAGATGCATGGTGAGGTGGGATTTATGCCCATCTAAGAATAATATTACTGGAAGTTGAATTTCTTTTTCTTTTAGAAAAGGCAGGAATACGTTTCCCACATATTCGTAGAATGCTTCCCCGGTCATCCAACCTTTGGTGGTCTTACCAATGGACCACCCACTAGGCGCATTTTGGGTAACCTCCAGGTTCATTCGTTTATATTTGTAAACGGTTAAAGGTGGAGCAAGTTCGCCGAGAGCATTAACAGTGAACAGATTAGTGATGTTCTCTTTATCACTGTTTTTAGAAGTATTGTAAACGTGTTCTCCTTTAGGTGCCAATACAAGCCCACCTTTGGGGGTAAGAAAAAACGAGGTTTCGTCGCAGTTCCACACTCGCTTGGGATCTTCTAGTATTTTGCGTTCTTCGGGTTCCAACAGTTCCATTACTTCACTGAACCAATTTCTGATCTTTTCTTCCGTGATTAAGGCCCGCGCTTTATTAATATATTCTGCGTGTTTTTTGCTTAAGTCAGGATGACGCACCATAAATGCATCAAACCACTTTCTTCCTGGTCGGTTATCAATAAAAGGATTAATAATATTCCCTGCAGTGACGATTTTATTCACAGAGTCCAATAATCCGTCTTTATGTATTGGAAATCCGGCTCTCGCGCACTCTTTTATCCATGAAACAAGTGCGTTTTCTATATCTTGTCCGAGCACTGACTGCGGCCCAACGTGACCTGAGGTCAGGGGAGCTTTACCAGAAAGTTTGTTTCTAAGAGTGCTCCTCGGTACTTTGTAGATTCTGCTCGCTCTTGCCACCTTCATGCCTCCATTTACGGCATTTAGTGCTGAAGTTATTTTTGACGGCGAATAGGAGAATAGTTTTTTTTTTACAGTATCCACTTTTCCTTTTTTATTTTCAGTATCCATTTTGGAACACCTGCGAAAGAAAAATAATATTTGATAGTACAATATAATATTTAAATTAACAGATGGCCAGAACCGGTGTTATATGGGCACCGGTTGTGGCCACATAGGTGGCTAAAACCGGAACATTGCTTAAAATTCGTGTACCGGTTAAGGCCACCTAAGAAAAAATCGTCCAAAACAATTATTTCTACAAAATAACCTAAAAATCATGTTTCATTACTATTAAACAATAACTACAACTTTAATTGAAATTATCATATGTAATGATGCAAGATATATTGATGGATTACTAACCTTTGGTCTCTTATCATTTACAAGAAGAAATTCGCCAGATCATGCCGCAACACATCTCGATATCAATGAAAAATGACAGCTGACGTTTTGACGTTTCAACTGACAGCTAGCCAATAAAGAAAAAAGTAGACTATATTTTGGTATATCGTTGTTCACAATCGTGAAATAGGCACCCTAATTATCGAAGGTCAAATCTCAAAGTGGCCAAAACTTGTAAAAAATTTTTCTCATACATTTTAAATACCTACAAATAAAATGTATGTCCTTTTTGTTTCAAATATGCCAAAGAATACGTTAACGTTTGGACCATACCTCCACTAAAACCTTGTTTATATCGGCATATGATCAAAATTCGTTGAATGAGGGAATCTCATTCTATGAACTGATGACTTCATTAAAGCCTTAAAGATAACATGAAGAAACTTTTAGAAAATGTAGTTTTGTTTTAATATCAATCAAAAAACTCTATTCGTTACACCTCGTAGTGTAGGGACTAAAATATTGCCTTTCATGCAAGAGGTTATGGGCTCAAATCCTCGCATCTGTTATACACTAATTCCTTCTGGAATTTGTTGAATTAGGTTTATATCATGACGGTAGTTGTGTTACATTATGCCATCCATGTCAGGTTCCATAATAATACCTAACTCGCTCTACGAAAACTAAAAATAATTAAAATAAAACAAATTATTTAAAAATATCAAAAACCCGACAGCGTAAAAAATTGTAACTTAAAATTAACTCAGTAAACGAACTGAAAGATAGAAACAAGTTGAAAAATTAATAATTTGTTTTGTTTAAATGATGATCAGGGTTGACCGTGTTTACAAACGCAGTCGGAGGCATAAGATACATTAACTGCGATTTATATTTTCAATGGTGTGCCTATGCAAATTTCACGATGGTCGGTTGAGTTCGCGAAACAGACAAACTTACTTTCGTATTTATTATATGACAGATTATAATTTGTCTCAATAAGTTTATTTTTGCTATATCCATATCACTCCCATCCCATATCACTAAGAAAATCGCTAGTCATCAATAATGGAATGTATTGGGAAATATATAATATATCATTATATAATTCATATTGTGCATCAAATAGTTTAACTATGATTTATATTATTTTTTTGTTATTAAATTCATTGAAAGTGTACCTATGTAAATTTCATGATGATCGGTGACACCGAGAACGAGAAAAAAAAACCTCACTTTAGACATAAAAATGAAAGATAGGATATTGGAACTTCCCACATCACGTATTTTCTTGCTCCACCGAAATAATCCATAAAATCGCTAGTCATTTACTATGGAACGTACTGGGGCTATTTGATGCCTCCGACTGCGTTTGTAAACACTGTCAACCATGATCATTCAAACACAACAAATATTTAATTTTTCAACTTGTTTCTATCTTTTCAGTTCGTTTACTAAGTCAATTTTAAGTTACAATTTTTTACGCTGTCGGGTTTTTTATATTTTTAAATAATTATTTTTCTTATTTGTTGCTATAGCGGAAAAATAAATACATATTCTGTAAAAAATTTCAGCTGCCTACCTATTACGGTTCATGAGAAACAGCCCTGTGACAGACGAACGGACGGATAGACGGACGGATGGACGTTCGGGTACGGAACCCTAAAAAGTACGTTCCTTGCGAAAACAATATATGTATGGTAAGTACGGATCGAACAATTTTTTCCTACGACAAGTGCGATGACCAATAAAATGTCACGTATTTTTCAAGGATCTATTCAGATACCGCGATTTCGAAAGGATGCGCACGGCCCGAGTCTAGCGGACTCAAAGCCGGGATTGTCACGTACTGTGTAAAATTGGAAAGCGTCGAACGGGGCTCTCGGAGTAATTTCGTTTGGAGCGAACGGATATTGCTTCGGCAGCGAGTTGTGTCTTCTCTTTTCCTTTCGATATATTTTGATTTAATTCCGCCGAGAGATTACAATAATGGCGCACGACTGATTGAAGAATTGAGCAACTCAATTTTAATGTAAAAAGTTGTTCTTTTAATGATCACTGTGTAATTGTCAACATTTTATGATTAATGAAAGGAGGAATGATGAATGTTCCCGGCCCTACTACTCGTCAGGAAGCGTTGATTTGACATGCATTGACAATCAACCCTTTTTAGGATTTCGTACCCAAAAGGTGCCATCGAAACCCTATTACTAAGCCTCCACTGTCCGTCCGTCTCTCTGTCACAGGGCTGTATCTCATGAACCGTAATATGTAGGCAGCTGAAAATTTCACAGACTGTGCACCATATGCCGCGCTTAACATAAAAAAAAGTTTTCCATTCAGTTTCTAGGCAGTATGAGAAAGGTCCTGGCATGGCTACTAGTTACCATGTGGTGTGGAGCTAATTCATGAGAGTAACTATGCTATTAGCCATCCATATAAATATACGCTATGATCAATAAGTTCCGGGAATTTGTAGTTTGAATTTAGAACGCTTCACCGATTAGAATATTTTTTTTCTCAGGTTGGTACACCTTTCCCTGATACGCCTGCCAAATGTCAAATATTAAATCATACGCCAAACAATTACTAATCAAGTTTTTGAAGTTCGTCGCATTTCAAAGTGGAAAAAAATATTGAACAAAGAATTTGTTTGAAGTTTTGTGTGTCCAACGAAATCTCTTCTGCTGATGCATTCAAAATGCTACAAAAAGCCTACGGGGACTCTGCTCTCTCAAAAACAAGAGTATACGAGTGGTATTCGTCGTTCAAAAATGGTCTCAAATAAGTTGACGATGCACCTCGTCGTGGACGCCCTTCAACATCAACTATCGATGATAACGTCGAAAAAGTTCAAGAAATCGTACTCGAAAATTGTCATGCAAGCCTCAGAGAGATAGCTGGTGAGCTCAACATTGCGTATGGATCGGCACAGCATAATATTGTGCTGGATATTTTGGGCATGAAACGCGTTGCAGCACGACTTGTGCCAAAAGACCTGAACTTCGTACAAAAACAGTACCGTAAGACAGTGGCCCAGCAGAAGATTTCTGAGGTAACGAATGACCCTAACATGTTGCAACGCATAATTACTGGTGACGAAACGTGGGTTTACGAATATAATGTTCTAACTACCCAAGAATCATCAGAGTGGCGCTATAAAAATGAACCAAAACCGAAGCAAGCGCGTCAAAGCCGATCAAAAATAAAGGTAATGCTCACGGTTTTCTTTGATTATCGCGGCGTTGTTCATTATGAGTACGTGCCTACTGGTCAAACAGTCAATAAGGAGTACTAACTGGCCGTAATTAAGCGTTTGAGAGAAGCTGTGCGTAGAAAACGACCGGAATTGTGGCAAAACAACTCATGACAATGCTCCGTCTCACAAAGCGCGCATCGTGACCGATTATTTGACCAAACATACTGTAAATACAATCCAACAGGCACCGTATTCTCCGGATATGGCACCATGTGACTTTTTCCTGTTCTCAAAACTTAAATTACCCCTTCGTGGAAAGAGATTTTCGAGCATCGATGAAATAAAAGTAAATGCGACGAAGGCATTGAAAGCCATTCCTTCACCGGACTATCAAACGTGTATGGAAGAATGGGTTAAGCGTTGGCGTATGTACATCGCTTCAGACGGTTGTTATTTTGAAGGTGATAAAATAAATGTATCCGAAAATTAACGCATTTTTTTTTATTTATTAATTCCCGGAACTTTTTGATCATAGTAAGTAAATAAAATAATAACAATAATACTATTAAATATTTAATTAATAAATATATAAATAATATAAAATAGCAAAACATAAAATGTATCAAATTTGTATATGAGCTGAGAGAAGAGGAGAATTTATTTATTTATATAACAATTAAAATCTGTAAACTTCGAAAACAAAAGCCAACTTCAGTCGCTTAAAGTTGTAGTTTGATTGAGCGGCCCCGGAGTTGGCAACACTAATTCCCCGACCCGAGCAGCCTTAAGGCGTGTGATTCAGGTCACGCGAGGCTTTTAGGCCAAGTTTCGAAGGAGCAGAGAGAAGAAATTCATTTTCACAGAAGTTTCGCAGGCATTTTTACGTTTCATAAATTAAATGTTTTGCAACAACCTGAGCCCTGAGGCGAATTTTGTTGACGTGAAATTAGAAAAAAAAAGATAAATTCACTTTTAAAGGTAACAGAAGAAAAAAATGTACATAAACTCGCTTTGAGGAGCCAACAGCACTGAAATGTAGCGAGTGAAATCATTTTACGTTTTCACAGAGCCCTGGATATGAGAGAGAAGGTAATGTTTGTCGACGTATTACTATGTTTCTATTCATGCTTTTACTATAAAAACATTTAAGTTATATAAACTTAGCACATTCATTAAAAATTCTCGTTTAAGACTGAAATTCTTGTGAAGGATATACAGGTAGAAACCTTTAGCTCTTAAGCAAAATATAATATAAGTTACAATATACAATAAGATGGTTTGAATACATGGATCGAATGGATGATGAAAAAATTAAGAAACAAATATACAGAGACGAAGTAAGCCGAAGTGTCGTGCCCCGGCAGCCTAGAAGAACGCACCACGACCAAATCTAAGCAATTGCTCGTAAAGGCCTTATACGTAGCATCCGTAATCGGTAATGTATGAAAAGATGTATGTATGTAGATGAAGCGAAAGAGGTGTGCTGTGATTGTACCGTATGGCTCTCTATCACTTCTACCTACCCCTCCGGGAAAGCGGCGTGAAGGTATGTAAGTATGTATGTATGTAGGTACAATATAGTTTGTGTTTAATCAGTGCTGCTGATATAGAAAAAAACACATCTCCAACTAATTTAAAAACAAAAAAAAACCGTTCAAGGGCTGTCGAGATGGGGTTCCAGCTGTGCCCACAAGCTACGTCGGTGCCCATTGAACGAGACAAGAAATCTCCTCTGTGGGCACCATATATGGAAGGGTCCTCATGACGCTTGCTGCGTTCCTCCTTGGCTGATGCGCTGGAGGAGGAATGACCCATTCCAACTGTCTCCAGACGATTTGCGCTGCCTCTTACTCAGCTCACTCAAAAATTGTTCTTCGGTGGCCCAAACAGGACCTAGGGCACAGAATTTATATAGGATTGCATCCAGTAGCTCATACAAAGTCCCGATTTCGTGCACCTGCATAGGCGCATTTCGGTTCTATGGGCTCTAAGCTAGTTTCGCAGTGCTGACCTATCGCGAATGATTTTCGAGGTCGTCTGCTTATAAATAACAGAACCAGCAGTGCCCCGCCAATATTTAAGTGACAACCCCGACACTCGATGGAGGGAACGTATTTATCTCAAACATCGCCATAGTAGAGCTACTGCTGTGACCCAGGTCGCGCAGGGCTCTATGACAGGGCGGGTGGTTATTTAAAGCGTTTATTATGTTGCGGCTTCACTCATACTAACTTGATTTTTTTTTTATTTCGATTAACTTTGATTTATATTCACAAAGAGAGCTGCAGTAGGAATTCATTTGAAAACCAGTTTCACAACATCCTGCAAGTCAACTGAGAATGATCCGAAGAATTAACTATAGTACACATTTGTAATGTTCCGTTTTGTTAATATAATTGATTAAATTCTGAAAAAGTTATTATCTCATCAGGCTTAATAGTAATTAAGAGGTTGGATATATCCAACCTGCCCTCTGATCAAATTATATTCACGTCCACAGCAGAAAATTTGCTTCATGGACATACATTTCCAAAATTGGGATATTTTTAAGTGCATATGTATTTTTTTCGAAGTGGAGTAGTTTCCTGTTAATACAAAAATCATGAAATATGCGCAGAGTGCTTGTTGGTATTCGAACCGAATCTATTTGATTGCGAAGCGAAAAAGAGTAGGCACATTTTTTTTAATGTATTGAATGAAAAATTAAGTCCAAAGGGCCAACATGCGCCTACAATAACAAAATTCTCTAAATTCGTATACATATGTATGTTGTATTTTGGTAGTTTTAAAATGCCACTCGGGTGAAACAAAAAGAAATGTGAACACATATGTATATTTGGTGTTTTTTTTAATCTCGATATATTTATGCTCTAAAAATTAAAATATTCCTGACCTCATAAAATTTTAAATTCTTGATCGGTTGAGTAATATCTGAGAAATTAACGATTGCCATCTAGCACAGGACGGAGAGTCTTATTTCCATTTCTTTATTCTGTAAACAAATTTTCATTGATAAAAGCCCAAAGAGTCGATTTTTCGTAGAGGTGTCACTGTAAAAATGAGAGCGTTACCTCTCAAAATAATTCTCAAATTTACACCCTTCTGATTTCCCGATTCGCAGGTGGCGGAAGACACGGTTTGGCTCTTAGCTATTTTTGCGGTGGCGTCAACTCCGTAAGGCGTGATTTATTTCCGGCTCTTTTCCGACCGACTTTTCTATATGCACACGATTATTTGTTTCCAAACTCATAGAATTGAATTGATTAAACTTTTACTTCATATTGTAGAGTAGAACATTTGATATGTACATATTCTAGTGCAATATTCACTGTTCTCAATTCCTCTCTGTGAAATACACACATAAATATGACACACATAATTAAGGAATAATTTGGATCAAATCCCAACACACCGGAATATTGCGAATCATAACGAACAACCTACAGGTTTTTTAAAGGACAGACCATTTTACGCATCAAAATATCTTATAATCATATCATTATTTTTGCATACTAAAAACCTTTCAAAAGTCCATCCGCGTGCACATACGAACAACATACAAATTCCCTTATCCAACTCAGAAATAGAAAAAAAGTGGTGCATGAACGAGGCAAACGTTTATACCCATAACCTCTTGCATGAAGGGAAATCCTCTAGCCCCAACACCACGAACTGTACAAACTTTGATATTAATGATTTAATTTGAGTCTATCATAAAACTGTCGTTGGACGCCCGTTAGGAAAGAGGTGTCTTTCGCTACATTATGTTCACTTCAAAATCGGACGAACATTTCACAACCGCCAGCCAAAGTTATTCTAACTTTCGGACCTTATAACTTAGAAACCAAACACAATTTTACAATGCCAATGGTCATCAGACATCTAGTTCGATCAAATAAAGCTATTTTGAGGAAAATGTTGGATCTCTGACAAGAAATATGGGGGTGATCTTCTTTCCCCTTTTGTATGGGGAGAAGAGCGGGATGGGCCACCTTAAAGCGCTATGCCTATTTTAATTAAATGGATGCACACTCTTACAGACCGCTTCGTTTGCATTTCGGTAAAAACTCATTGAATTGCATTGCGGCCGGAAGGTTTACACTAATGCCTGTCTTCTTTTTGCAGAAAAAGAGGACAAGCGAAGAAAGAGACAGGTAACGGTGTTAGTGTTTGGCTGTAAAGTAAAATGGGGTGACAGGGTGAGAGCAAAAGTGTCGCTCGGACCCTTTTTTCCGTTTAGGTCCCATCCGCCAAACACGCGATAAAGAACATAGTTTTAAAAAAATCAGAATTGTGTATGTATCTATATTACCGGTATCGATTAGACGATAAACAAAACGCTATACGACATAAACGGGTAAACTTAAGATACTTTTGAGATTACCGCGGTCGTTGAACATGATTGAAAACTAACGGCTTTTCACGCGGCGGGAGGAGACATTCTCCGACGTTTCGAGCTGCCGACTGAAAATACGTACGGACGTTGCGGCTGCCACCTTGACAACGAGCTGAACGATCAGCTCGAAACGTCGGAGAATGTCTCCTCCCGCCGCGTGAAAAGCCGTAAGGTTTCAATTAAGGTAAACTTAATTTTATAAATGGGCCAAATAAATCATCCTCAACACTACTTCAAATAGTAGTTACCTTACGGACCTTTTATGAAAGGACCACATTTGAGATATACACTACTAATGATACAAATAATGGTTTAAATCGGTTGACAGTTTACGGAGATATCGAGTAACATAAACACAACAAAAAAAAAAACAGACGAATTGATAACCTCTTCTTTTTTGAAGTCCGTCAATAACAAGATCATTTTCGTAATAAATTTAAGAATCATTGCATTATGTAATTTGATCACATTTCATTAGGTACACATAAATATTTTTACAGTAGCAGGATCCCAAAGTGGCCTACATTGCTTTCCTTATGGCTCCTTTATACCTTTGTCGCAGTGCGGTGATATCCGTTGAGATATTGGAGTTGAAATGGCTTATAAAATCCAGTAGGGCCCTTAATATCTCAGCGTGAGCGCCCAGGCGAGCCCCGGCGCTGTAAGACGTTTGAGTTGTAATAGTTTGTAATATGATAATTATTGTCCGGGCGTTTCGGAGAAATCGGGGACGTCCGGTTATCAAAACATGGAAGCTACACATATGAGCAGCGAAATTATTTCGCTGGAAATTTGTAACATTGTAACAATCGAATACAGATACATTTTTCAAATAAGTAACTAATTGAACTGAAACCGATTAAGTTATGTGGTCAATGAACTATGTACTCGATTAGGCACATCAGCCTAGGCTGCCTGTCTAATAAAAAATAAATAAATATAGGCCTTGGTGCTGTCTCTACAACAAACACAAAAACAACAATCGTTGTTATTAATATTATTTCTGCCTACAGAATAAATCGAATATAAATCAATTGAATACAAAAAAATCTGGTATGAAATATTTATTTCTCCTTTTCAATGAACAGTACAATGGCGACATTGCAGGTTTTACTGCTATCCGATCTAAGTTTTACTCATACTTATTTACTATGTACGTAGGTCATGCACTCGTGTATATTTCGTCACATAATACACGCCTGTATAAAGATTGAACTGATTGTTCATATGGATGGTTACGTCAATAATTAAAATTGTTCAATTTTCATATGTATATAAACATTATTTTGTCATCATGTTAATAATAATAAAAAGTTTTGTTATTTAATAAAAATATTTCGTATTATTCCCATCGACTTGGACAATGGACTAACAATAAAATCATTTATTTCATACAAATGCTTGTTCCAATTTCTTACACCCCAGATGTTCTAGTGGTCCTATTACCTTTAAATTTTCCCACATATATTTCTACTATATAATAGTCATGGCATTGCATATTATAAGTCATTTAAATCGCTACGCTCTTTCAAGTAGTCAAAGAATATTAACGAAGTGTCCAAATCCGGACGGAGAACAAACGTAAGGAAATTACAAATTCCTTTATTTTACATCCTGGTATCCCTTAAAATAAGCGTAACATAACCAGAGACATTGTAACAATAATATCATCGATGGTCTCGTTCCCACTCGGAGAAACAGTGGATGTGCTAGCATGTTTACTCGCCCTATCTCGCTCATGCTTCATGCGCGCTCGAGAAACATGGCGGGGCGGATAAAATGTTCTTCCGAATTAAATGTTTACTCGGTCTAAAGTAGAAATATGTACGGTTGAACTAGATGGGACACCTAATGAACCTTAAAATTATATTAAAATATTAATAAATATTAAAATATAATTTTCACTTTCTGATCATAACCGAAGCTGTTCAAGATTGCATTCGGTAATAAGCTCGACTCATGTACTCATAGTGGTAAGCAATAAATGTTTTTTTCATTTCTTTTCAAATCGTGGTAAATACGACCACAGACTAAAAATACTATAAGGACAAATGAAGCTCTGTGGGATATATGCTAGGAGGTACGCGGGGAAAAGCGGATGCTAGTAGCTTTAGGTAATATTATGATACTTCTGAGATTACCGCTTTCGTTAGACATGTTTGAAAAATGTTACGGCTTTTCACGCGGCAGGAAGAGACATTCTCCGACGTTTCAAGCTAATCATTCAGCCCGTTGTCAAGGAGGCATCCGCCACGTTCATAAGCAGCAGAAACGTCGGCGAATGTCTCTTCCTGCCGCGTGAAAAGTCGTAAATTTTTTCAAACATGTTTAGGTAATATTGCTGATTATTGTATTTCTCGATGATTATAATATTTAAATTGCAAAAAACCTTTATCGATGAAAATACCAAATGCATACCGCCAAGTTGCCGATAATACAACCGTCTAGCCACGCCGCTAAATGTGCCCTAAGCTCGCACAAAGATATTAGTGCAGACCAGTACGGAGGCAGTGGCTGAGCCAGCGAGCATGTAAGGTAGCGAACGGAACCCATTTGTATGGCAGCGGCGTAGTCACTTTTTCATACAAAAACGGTAGCTCCGGCGAGTCAAAAGCAAACTGGTTACGAATTAGCTTCTTACTGGTTTTATCGAGTATCAACGACCCGTAAAAACACGTAAAAACTTCACATGATACTATTTCGTGCAACTAACATTCGATGTTGCGCGTCCGAATTCGTAAGCAACCTACACGGAAAAAATATCGCTGAATCTATTTGAATCTCCAATAATAATAACCGTTTTGCAACGTTAAAATAGAGCCAACTAAGTTAAACGGCCTTAAACATTAAATGTTACTGTATCTTTTAATTGTTTTTTTAACTGTGTCCAATAACTGTTTTCTCTTACTGTTTCCCGAACTGTGTGAAAACTGTTTCGAGTTTTAGTATTTTTTCCAGTCTTACTTACGCATTATATTCAGGGAAAAGGTTTTGTCCGATCTGTTAAAGTTTCTGTCCCTCTTAAAACTGGACAGTTGCACGCCTAATTTGCAGTCAGTCTTAATTTTCAAACAGTTAAGATAACCGTTTCAAAATCATCTGATTCGTCACATGTGTTATTTTCACCAACCGGTCGGTTAAAATAACAGTTTAATTTTAACTGTTTTGGCTTATTAATAGATACTTACCGTAATACATTAATAGTAATGAGAAATACTTTACCATAAATGACAGAATTTTAACTTTTCTTAAGTTGCACAGATCGTTTTTCAGTATAACTACAGTAAGAAGTTTTCCATTAACTCGTGGCTACGCTGCCCCTATAAGAATAGGTTTCGATCGCTACTTTTGTCCTTCCATGCTCAGTGGGCGGGGCAGTGTGGCGTGCAGCGGACATTCCCTAGTATTTCAGTGCTGACCGACCTATAACTGCATTTACTGAGCTCCCTGTGGTTGCTTGAAATGCAACAATGGAATTGTACGAAACAATCCTTTATATTCGCTATTGAAGCAATGTTTTTGGATGCCGTCATATTTTCTGAAGACAATTTGTTTCTGGCAAATTTATATACACTTCTACGGAGACTATGTAGTTCTAGAATCCCAAACTACCAATTAGATGAATATCTCATGAATCTAATCTCAAAGTGTTCGACGATAAACTGCATTGGAAGTATGCATTTGTCAGCCTCGGTAGCAGAATGGTGCCGCGCCTTGCGATTCGATAAGCTGGGTGAAACGCCTCTGAGCGCGGTTGGGTTTTGGATGGGTGAAGGAAGGTGAAAAGGAAGGTCTGGAATGACACCTAGTTCCCATGTGGTTTGTTAGGCTAATATCTGGCGGTCAGTTTGGTATAAGCCATCCATGACTAGCTACATACAAAAATGTTTGGTGTGATTGGAACCGAGATAAGAAAACTAATTTACAGAAAACATTTTACACAAAACAGATTCCTGAGCTTACTTAAAGCAAGTTAGAGCTTACTTAAAGCAGCTATATTGCTGAAGTATCCGGCTCCGCTCGGGTCAATTTCGTTTTGAAATGATGTCGGGCTGAATGATTTATTGCATATTAAATGAGTTCCGCATACAAACTTTTCATTATTTCAACCCCTTCGAATTTAACGTACGTTACAAAAGATTGCCTATATCCTTCGCCAATGTCCAGAATATCTCTATAACGAAATTAATTACAATTGGTACACCGGTTTAGGCGTAAAAAACGCAACAGACGTACAAAGTTACATTTGCATTTATAATATTAGTATTGATTGTCAATTTTATGGATTCATACTAAATTAATTCTCAACATTAATAGAAAAACAAGTTGAGTGTATAAGATCCTAACGTGCCAGGGCGGATAAGTGGGGGTGAATGACAAGACAGCCTTATCTCACCGACAAAATGTAAGCGGGAAACCTTGCTTCGGAATTAATAAAATTATGAAAAACTGTAGGTCCCATCCCCCTTGTAGGTGGTGGAGTTAATCCCGCCTGGGTAGGCAATACCGCTTTGGATGAACGATAGCGGTATTGAAAATTGTCCGTATTTTATATCCAGTGCAGTGTAACTGTGCTCACAAAAGGAAGGTTGGCATGCACCTGATTCCTTCTGGAATGTGGTATATTGGGTAAATATTATGACGGTAGCTGTGCGGTATCAGATATTCATTTAAGGTGGCCCATCCCGCTCATCTCCCCATACAAACGGGGAAAGAAGATCACGCCCATATTTCTTGTCAGAGATCCCAAGTTTTGCTCAAAATAGCTTTATTTGATCAAACTAGATGTCTGATGACCGTTGGCATTGTAAAATTCTGTTTGGTTTCTAAGTTATAAGGTCCGAAAGTTCGAATTTTTCGCGCGTTTTATACATTAATTTTGATGGTGGATTACGCAATGATAAAGTAAGAACATCTTAAAAAGATTAGTCATCAGACATAGCTTATTTGATCAAGATATATAATTTATTTGGTTTTTGTTAGATTTTTGCCTACAGAGGTCGTGGTTTACTTTTAGCTATAAGTCGTTTTGTAATTAAAATTTTCGTATATCTTATCAAATCATAGACTATGCACATTATCTTTTTTGTGGACATGTTGCATCTTGCTCATCACGGAGCCTGCCTTTTTTTTTAAGCAGAGAAGGTCCCAGAGCGCAACAGCACGGTTTTGTACCGTGCCCGCGAATGAGTTCGTCCCGCCGGGTTGGGCCACCTTAAGGATGCATGAAAAAAAAGAACGCATGAAATATTTCTATAATAAATAAGACTATTATCTAAATTGCCAAAATTTATTCATTACTGTTTCAGAAATAATTTTATAGCCATTAGAATCAGAAGAGAAATATACCAGAAAATATGGTCTGAATTAAGAAATAATTTAAAACAAAAAGTCTTTACATTTACGCTTTTTATTATCGTTTGAATACTTTTTATTAAATAAGTTCTTTAAAAAATGAAGGCTGCTATTAACATTACTATTTTATTATGTTTTTAGAATGGAGAATAAAAGACACCCAAATAAAACATTCCAAACGGTAATATAGTTTCGTCCGTGCTCACTCTGAACCGAAATCTTACCAACAAAGCATTACACACGTTCTGCACACTGAGGAAATCAATAAAATCCGTACTATTTGAGATTCAGCAGACATTCCCAATCCAACACATGACGCAGATTGCCAGCGAACAAATTTCCATAACGCCGAAGCTTAAAAAACTAACAAAGGCAGCCCGCTCGAACGCCTCCAGTGTCGCGGATCGGGATACGTACGATAAATCGATTGCGTTTAGAGTCGATTGCATAATGTTTTAGGCATATCAACATGTTTTAGCTTCTATAGACAAACAATACGAAACAGTCGTCAGTTTTGAGTCTGAAACTTTCAGATAGATTAAGCGATACATTTGTGGGTTGATGCAATTGTCTAGATAACTTAATGATTAGCGCAGCGGATGGAGTTAAAGGTACGAATATTGCTTTAGACGGATTACTAAAGCAATAATGGTTGGATGGGATTGGGATTATTTTTTAAATATTTATACTCAAATAATAGGAAAATATACATCTATATTATGTAATCACTCTGAAGAGATTATTTAATTATTTTTGTTTTTTTTTATTACTGTAATTTAATTTTTTTAAAGTTTAATCACTGAAAGGAAATGAAATGAAAAAATCTTTATTTGCAAGCCTGCAAGCATGGTTCACAAAAAGGCGGAATTAATGCCATGAGGCATTCTCTTGCATTCAACCTTAGAGACTAAGGAGAGGTGCGGTGTGGCGGGCAAAAAAATGTAAAACTAAAAACTAAGAAAAATATTAAGTATCTTAAAAATATTTTTAAAATGAAATGGAAAAATATATATTTTCATACAATAAACGTACATAATTAAGGCTTATAATGCATAGTACTTAGTATTACCAGATAGATACATACAAATATTTACACATATAAATATATAAATATATACCATTATATTCAATGCCGGAGTGCATTGAAATACATATTGTAGCATTTGAAGACTAATTCTTGATCAATGTTATAGGCTATTAAACATCATTCTACTTACCTTAGGAGCCGAGTATATAGAAAAAAAAGTCCGAAAGAAGGCTAAGCGAAAACGAAATAATAGCGCTCGCGAGCGATGTCACCTGGTGGCTCGGGGGCCGAGGGCTCGTTATTCCGGGCTCAGCTCGAGTAATTGTTCGAAATAAAATTTACCCGAGGGGAATAACCTCAGACATTTAAAAATAAAACTAAGTAAAACTTATTAACAAGTGATTTATTTCAATTTGCCAAATCTTGCATGTTTATCTTTAAATGTGAATTGTTTTTTGCCATGATGTTTAAGTAACTCTATAACTGAGCCTCCGCTGTCCGTCCATCTGACAGCGTGTGTCGATATATATAATGAACCGAAATTGTTGTAATGTTCACAGATTGTGTATTTCTATTGCCGCTGTTACAATAAATATAAAAGATAAAAAATATTGAGATACACGTACAATAAACGTGATTGTTTTGGCATGGTAAGGAACCTTTCGTGTGCAAATCCAAATTGCACTTGTCCGGTTTTTTTCTATTTTGCTTTTACATTACAGTAAGTTAGAAGATTTTCATATAGTCAACCTATTGCATGTAGTTCAGTAGGTTGGAGTTTCTGCCGCACGACAGACGCAGCCGATTTATATGCAATCTCACAGCGGAAGTCTTTTATCGACGAAATATTTCGCACCCGCCTTGCGACAACCTGCTTGTGTCAATGCTCCAATACAGAATGTAACCTTTGGAATACATTATTTCCTATTTCGTCACTTTTATTTAGACGGTCGATATTATAAGTTAGGTTAAAGTCATGCATATCAGTTTTCATAAAACAATTTAATTAAGGTTTCTAAACCCTTAAAATAGGTCAGTGTAATGGTTTTTAAAAGTTTTTATTTTGTTTCACCTGTCCGGTGACTTCATCTTATTCTACGAAGCTAAAAACTTAAAACGGGTTAGTTCGGTTCCAATGGCAATATATTTTAATGGTAAGCGTAAACGACATCTAGGTTAGCTCAAATCAAAGGAACTCTTTAACGGAAATAGCACAGATGCTAAAGTTTTTGTTTGTATTCGATAATGCCTGACCTGCCGGCATGGTTTTTGCAGCCCCTGTGAAGTTCGAAAGCCCTTGGGTGTCGTCGGGCGCCTTTTTTGTGAGGTTCTGGCGTGCGCCATAACCCTTTCTAAGTTTTACTGCGACATGGCTACACTGCACTCAGGGTTGGCACCTAAGGGAACTCCTTAGCAATCAACAATGTAGGCACAATCTCCATTCAATAATGCAAGCCAGTTCTTACCCTTAGAAATATGTCAGACTCAATAAAATATAATATAAAAATAGTAAAAAAAACAGTTCAAAAAAGGATTTATTTAATTTCTCTAAAAATATGAAAATTTTCAGCATCAAACATCATCTCACTTCTATACCTCTAACTAGAGTAATTTTCATATATATGATTTCTTTACGGTACTTAATTCGAATACGTAAGGTAGACACAAATATTAACTCATATTCCTCATTTTACAAGCCTGTTCAATTAACTTGGACGAAGAAGAAACGAAAAGAAACTTCACCGGGAGTTTTTCCTTATTTGTTGGCCACGAGTATTTTAATGAATATGTATATAAGTTGGTTCGGGGCAGGCAGGAAAAACGTCAGAAATTGAACACTGGGTTCCCTAAGGGGCTACCATGTTAAATTGACTCGCCGGGCAAACAGGTAAGTGAGTGTGTAAACCTGTCATTTGGTTGCATTTCAAACCATACTATCTCTCAGACGCCGTGTTATTTTGTGGCCAAGCGACCTGAAATGTATCAGTTTAAATGGTACGAAATGCAACTCACATGCCCGTGTACCCACCGAGTTAATTTGCCATGGTGACCCACCTCATTCATCCATGAGGCGTTGCCCATAGAATCAAACTTCTTGTAATGGTATTACATATTTAATAATTAAATGTATTTAATGGATACGATAGTGCCGTGATCGCATTATGTTTAAATAAATTTAATAATTATATTTTTTATCAAATAATTATTTGAATTAATTATATTATGATTAAGATGATTAACTATGTTCTGAAATTCCCCTATAATAAAGTTGATTGTAAGAAATTGCCAGACGCAATAAATTCACCTTTGTGTTACTTATGTTTAGGTTAAAAAAATATTATTACTATCTTATATATATATATATATATATATATATATATATATATGCCCAGAAAACATAATTAGTCTGATAACTAAATCCATGGAAATGTGGCAAGTACATATGACCGCTTCAAGTGAAACATGTACAATTAAAACCAAACCAATAAAAATAAAACGAGGCATCTACCAAGGGGATTCCCTTTCTCCGTTCATATTTTGCCTCTGCCTCAATCCGTTATCATCGATGCTAAACAAATACAACAAAACCGGATACAAACTAAAGAATGGGCGATTATTTAATCATTTAATGTATATGGACGATATAAAATTATATGCAAAAAGCAAATACGAAATGACGACACTAATTGATACTGTTGAAATATTTACTAACAACATTGGAATGGAATTTGGACTAGACAAATGCAATGTACTCGAATTAAAATGCGGAAAAAGAACTAATTATGCTGTAGGAGAAGGCCACATACTACTAAACGGAAATAAATTCGTATCGTTGGATGATAAAACAAAATATAAATATTTAGGAATATGTGAAAATGGAGAAATAAATCACAACGAAATCAAAGAAGAGAAAACAAAATTATATTTAAAAAGGGTAAGAACTATTTTGAAATCAAAACTTAATGCCAGAAACATAATGAAAGCAATCAACAGCTACGCTTCTCCAGTATTATTATTTACATTTAATATTATTAACTACAATGTCAGTGAAATAAGAAAAATCGATATTAAAACAAGAAAACTACTCAATATCTACCAAGCACATCAACAAAAGTCTGATGTGCAACGATTGTATCTCCCAGTTCACGAAGGGGGCAGAGGACTACTAAATATGGAAGATTTGTATAAACGTCTTACTATTAAATTGGAAGCGTATTTAATAAGTGAACCTGACTGCATTGTAGAGACAATAAATGCACATGATAGTGGAAAGGCCATCCATAGCATTAAAAGAGAAGCTGAACAATTTAGAATTGATCTCAACATTTTAGAACCAACTGAAGATAACAATAAAATACTTAAAAAGCAAATACTGACAAATAAAGAAAAGTGGAAGAATAAACCCATTCACGGTCAGATAGTCAACAAAATTCTAGTACACACAAATACAGATTATCAGAAATCGTTTACATGGTTAAAAAAAAATCCGACAACCCCCAAATTGGAATCTCAGATTTTTGCAATACAAGATCAGGCAATTAACACAAAACAATTTGAAAGGGATATACTCAAGCGAGATGTCGATGGTAAATGTCGCCTATGCAGTGAAAGAGACGAAACTGTAATGCACATAATATCAGGATGTAAAATTTTGGTACAACCTCTATATGTTAAAAGGCACAACAATCTTGTTAAATATGTGTACTGGTGCCTGAGGAAAAAACATACATTTGAAGCAACAAAATTTTGGTGGCATTGTCCACTTAATGAGCCCCATGTTGTTGAAAATGAGTCGAGTAAAATTATCTGGGAACTTCCAGTAACCACCGATTTCGCGATACCCAACAATAGACCAGATTTGATATACATCAATAAATCAAAAAATAAAACCTACCTGATCGATGTAACGGTACCTTCGGACTACAACATTATGAAAAAAGAAGCAGAAAAATTATCGAAATACCATGCACTTAAAATAGAAGTGGAAAGGCTATGGAACACATCTTGCAAAATTATCCCAGTTGTTATTGGCACAACTGTCATAATAAGTAAAACTGCACAAAATTATATCGACACTTTAGAGGCTGATATAAAGATAGAAATTCTACAAAAACAGGCAGCGATACATACTACGAAAATTATGGCAAAATTTATGAGCGGATATTTAGAAGAAATTAACCAAATTGAAGTAAATAATCAAGAATAATGCAGAACTTCAAAAATAACATATTTGACGCTTATTCCTTTTCCTGGGAGGAACCTGGGCGGGAATAAGTCGGACTTCCGGCACGACGATGCCGGAGACTCCAACAGATTGGATGAAGAAATTTATATATATATATATATATATATATAAGAACGGAGTCTTCTCCACCGGCGGCGAGAGGGTCTCCTCCACGCCGATGGGCGCAGGCCGTGGTGGGGGCGCGACGTGAGTCAAGCTTAGAACGACGGTACCACCGCCGCCCCCATCACAGCAGCTCGCCGACCTCAAGCCCGCTGGAGAAGTTTGGTGTTGATCCAAGGTGGTGGAAATGCATTCAAATTCCACTCACTTACAGCCTTTAAATTATATTCGTCATTCTTTCATCACGTATTCGTTCACATGTACAACGCATTTTAACATAGGTACCCTTGTCTTTGTTACTACATTGTATTTTAGCTAAACCAACTGTTTACACATCAATGTTAATATCAATCCATGTTTCGAGTTACTGGCACCATCTAGCGTTCGTTAAAGAACCAGCCAAAGGTTTATCGCCGTAGTGAAGTGACAGAGCGGTTTTTTTCAAACCCAATATATAGTTTTCCACAGGGATCTTTTGAATGCATTAGGTTTTCATAAAATAATAAAATTGGTGAATGAATTTAAAAAAAAAAAAAATTTTTTTTAGTGCGATTAGAAACGGTCTTACATTACAAAAATACACATTTTTACTATTTTCGACATGGCAATTTGAAATCAATCGAGGTCGATTTCAATTTGGTATTGATAATTGCTCAGTCCAAAATTGAGTAGAGTAAGCAAGCAGAATTTCTTTCACTGTAAACGGTAAACCGATCTTTCTTGTGTATGTGATTATCTAAAATCCTCTTAAGTCGGGACCCACTTAGATTCCAATGGATTATTTGTTTGATAGTAAAAAAAAACTAAAAATCGTTAACAATATTTATGTAAAACAGTTAGAGTGGAGTGCACAATCTCTGAGTTACGTATGTTCTTAGATTTACACCGTCGCTGTACATAATGTTTTGAAAACTTACGGTTTTCCGGTGTGCAATGCCGTGCTTGGCCGACATGTTCATGGCCATGTGGGAGGCGAAACATGTCGGCCAAGCACGGCATTGCACACCGGAAAACCGTAAGTTTTCAAAACACTCTGAGTTACGTTTATTTTAGATATCCCTTTTTTCTTTTTCGGGCGAAAAATAAGGACGGATGCATGGTAATTTTAAAATTTTCACTAGACAGAGATTGTGCACGCCACGCTAATGTTTTAAATGTATTAAATACATCCACAAATAAGAGAAAAGATTATCCATTCAAAAGAAACTTCGCAATTATTTGAAATAAAGACAAAGTGCAACGAACGTGTTACAAAGCCACACTGGGGAACCTTTCGCGGCCAAGTGCTCCGCAGGTCGTCTCGAAACCACCAGACATAAAGTCAGGTCGACCCGATGGCTTCCACTCAGCCTGGTCACTTACTTCAGCCCGTCGCCAGTAAACTGGGGCCCCATAAAGTAGGGTTGTCAAGCAAGAAACGTAGTGGCAGGTCACTTGCGGCGTAAATAAGAGATGAGGCGGTGCCCGGACGACGCTCGATAAACGCCGGGACATCTTGCTTGGAATATTTGATGTCGACCAGCGAGCGCGGACTCCGGGCGAATATCGAGTGATTCTTAAGAACTCCAATGAATTAATTTTTGTCGCTAGGGTTCCGTTACTCGAGTCGGAGTCGCACATGAAGGCTCCCGTACCATCGTACAAGATTTGACACAAAAAAATCCAGTTTTTCCCCGGGGGGGCCCTTTAATTTATATTATTTTTTTATTTCGCCATTTTTTCGTTATAGCGGCAAAATAAATACACACTGTATGAAAATTTCTACCATTTACGGTTCATGAGATACAGCCCTGTGACAGACGGACGGACAGACAGCGGAGGCTTAGTAATAGGGTTTCGTTTTTACCCTTTCGGTACGGAACCCTAAAAAGGACCCCTCGTAGGATTACTTCGTCGTGCATCTGTCAAGAACTTTTCCTCGGGAACACGAGGAGGTATGCATTTCAAATTGATATGACATTTCAAGGTTTTTTTTATTCAACCTGATATGGATGGCTGGTACCGCACAATTACTGTTATGATATAAGCCTAATATACCATATCCCCGAAGTAATTTGGTGCCTTGCCAGGACCTTTCCTTTTATGAGCACGGCTGCATTGAACTGGATGCAAAGCAAGGGCATTTTTTATCTAAACCGATGGCACCAACTCGGGTGGGCTCGACCCTACCACCTAGTAGGGGAATGGGACACTTACAGTTTTACATGTGTTTCGAAACATGGATCGGCTCAGTTGCATTCGTAACAAATGCACTTATCAAACTCGGAAAGAGAAAGTTGTTGGTGCATGCCCGGGTGAGCATTTGAACCCATAACCTCTCGTATGAAAGGCGAGTAGAGGACTCGCCCTTAGACCGCGAGCTGTAAAAAAATGCTCCATTGAAACTGTAAAAAGTCGAGCTATCAAATAATACGACTATTAATGCCGCGTATTATGACATTTGCTTAAAACTTAAAAACTATAGTTACTTGGGCTAGAATAACAATTATAATTTAAATGAAATGAAAAATAGGACCTAGAATCATGACATTTGGCAAGAATGTTGGCCGTACGAATGTTGGCACCCACTCTCCAGTTGTTAGAATGCGCAATGAATGCAACATTTGGCGTAATTTTTTTGATATTTTTGCAGTCTCCCCACAAATCATTAAAAAAGTTAGCAGTACCTATTTATAAGTTAATATATACAAAAGTGTGTAGTTAGTAAGTATGCCCATATATATATATTTTTAAATAATATTCTTGTCGGTTCAGAACTTTTCTTTTGTTTAACATTTTTATTTTTAATAAAATGCTGTTTTGTTTTGTTAAATATGTTAGGGTAAGTTATCATTTTGTTATTATTACGCATGCTGTGTTCGCCACTTGTGTGGTGTACACGAACGCTATATTTTTGTAACACATCTCCTTTTGTAAATTGTACGTGTATTACCCTGTTGGCGAACCTTAATAAAGAAATAAAAGAAAAAAAAGAAGCAAGGTCTCTCAGAACAAGGAAAGGAAAAAAATCAAACCATTGTTTATCTATAATTATATTCCATAAAAATATAAAAAAATACGGTACCCTCGATATGCGAGTAAGACTCGCACTTATCCGGTTTTTTGCACCACTATCACGTTTTTATTTATTATGATTTTTAAATAATGACAAATCTTGCAAAATTTCCAGTCGGTTCTCGCCAATGATAATCGAAACGGTAGAAAACATACCGAGCGTGTAACATCTAATGGACAAAACAATACAAAAAAAAAACGAATATTACTTTCCCTTAAAACACAGACGTGCCATCTCTATCCGTCCAGCAACGAATATTTTACAAGGTCCGAAGAAACTTAGGTACAAAGTTGAATCCCCGGCATGTTCCGGGGTTGACGCGACCGTTTCCTGACCGAGCGCAGGTGGCGGCGGCACGGGGAATGAGGGAAGTAGGTGCGGGGGAGGGGAGGGGGGGGGGGGTGGACATTAGCAGCAACTGCTGTTCGACTGGACCGATATTTACGGCGGAGACCTCGGGAATTCTCTATTGGGATTAAATGAAAGATCTACGTGACTACGCCGAGCGAGTCCGACTTGATTTTTATTTTGGAAACGCTTTTTCCCGAACGTTTCTCACCGGATTACTATTTTCGTTCCAGCTCAAGGATATAGCTTCGTGTGAAGTTTAGTAATGAGCCATGTTTGTTTTTACTTTTAGGTCCAGGACCAAAATGGCTGATACAATTATGTAGCCTGGGTTAAATTCCGACATGCACCACTGTCTTTCTCTCTTTCCGAGTTCGATTAGTGCATTTCGTCACGAATGCGGTGCATAGGTGGTAGGGTTTAAGCCCGCCCGGGTTGGTACCATCGCATTGGATGAAAAGATGGTCGAAGCGGCAATGAAAACTATCCGTGTTTTCCATCCAGTTCAATGTTGCCGTGCTTATAAAGGGAAGGTCCTGGCATGGCACTTAATTCCTTCGGGAATGGTGTATTGGGCTAATATCATAACGATAGTTGTGTGGCATTAGCCATCCATGTCAGGTCTCATAAAGAAAAAACTCTACCGTCCTGATCTTAGCCTTTTGGGCCATACAGGAAATAAATGCCATGCCAGAACCTTCCTTCAATTGCGCGTCTCCATTGAACTAGATGAAAAACATGGACAATTGATAAATTGTTAATCTGGGCGGGATTAACCTTATAATAATAAGGTTCAAGTCCCCTTACATAAATATAAAAGGGGACTTGCAGTTTTCCGTGAAATCTGAACCATGAACGTCGAATCTCAGTCGGCTCTTATGACATGGGCGGAAAATAAAGCAGTGAACTCGATCGTATTATTTTTACGTGCCAGAACTCACACGACAGGTCACGATAATAGATTCTGATTCAGATTTTTAATCAGATAAAATACACAAAATGTATTTATACATTTTGAGTATTTTATCTGATTATACATTATAATGTAAAAATAACCTTTGTCGAGTTTGAAATTAGTATAAAGTACCCACATGTGTAACAATTATAATATTATTCTTAAATAAAATAACTTTACATAGAATTATATATTAACTTTTTGTAAAGTTAAAAAGAAAACTTAATTTAACTTATAATTCTAAAATAATTGAGATTGTAAAATGAATTACTTAGCAGCCAGTCATGAACCTTTTTTTTATTTATTCTTCTGGTTTCTGGTTTATTTATGATGTTATTATAAATATTTGTGGCGTTAAAATGTAGGCCAGTTTGATTTTTTTGACCATGGATTGACACGCATCTTCAACAAAATGCACATATTAACCTCGAAGAAAGTGGTAGAAGCCTAGGATTCGATTAAGCACAAAAGACCAGAGGCATTACTACTAAACAGAAAAACGTAGTAAGGTAGTTTATGAAATCAGTAAGTACAATTTGCTCAATACCGTTAAGAAGAAACGAACCAAGTCCGATGAATTACACACAAAAATGTCCTAGAACTTCAGTGTTTAATCTTGTTTAAACTCCGACAAACCAACTAAAGTACCGTAGGTAAGTCTGAAGAAAATGTTAGCCCTCAGCTAGCCCTTTTATCGTTTAACATCCTCTAGGTACTTACATATTATGCCAACGGGGCTTTAGTGCTGAGCTATCACATACCATAAAGGCGCGGAAACGGGACGTAATGTGAGGAATCTGCAAACGATATTGTTGCGCCGATAGTGATCTTTATGTAAGCAGCTCTCTTGAATACATGAGCGAGAATATGAGAATTTTATTTAGAAAGGATGTATGGTTTTAAGGAAGAATTTAAGTTTAGTAATTTAGATATGGCTCTAGAGATGCCAAGTTTCAAAATTAGAATTTGACTTCGTTTCAAGAACCCAGTTTTTAAGTTTTAACGTTTCACGTGTTTTTAATTAAAATATTCAGCCATTTTAAATGCGTGTTTCGGTTTTGATAAACAAACTAGTAAAACGCATTCCATTCTGATCAGCAAATTTTCAAAATGTTTCAATATTAAAGGATTTTTTTTTTATGTGACTGGACATGGATGGCTAATACCACAAGTTCTGTCATGGTATTAGCCCAACACACCACATGGGAACTAGGTGCCATGCCAGGACCTTCCTTATATTGCACGGCTACATTGAACTGGATGGAAAACACGGACAATTTTCATTGCCGCTTCGACCATCGTTCATCCAATGCGATGGTACCAACCCGGGCGGGATAAACCCTACCATCTAGTAAGTAAAGAAGGGGACCTACAGCTTAACGTGGAATCCGAACCACGGCCAGCCTCTCTCAACGGTCGAATGGTCACCCATCCAAGACCAGACCGGACCCAGCGTTGCTTAACTTCGGAGAGCGATCGCCGAAGTGTCGCGCCACTGGGCCACCGAGGCTGTTACACATTACAGAGAATCTTGTATTAAAATTTGGAGGAAATTAAACATTTGGGGTAAATTGGGTTCTTGAACTCCAGAATAACAAAGGCCCAAAATAGTACGGGGGCCAAAAATATGGGAGGCAAAATTTTCTGATGCTTACGGGCCGACCTTAAGGTATTGTTTAGTGTTTTCTCAGATAACAATGGAATTGAACACTAAGATTTCCTACCACCAGATTGCACGGTCGACAATACGAGGCACCCAAAAGTTTTATGTCGTTTACGCAGGGCCATCCGCAAACAAATCAGAACTATGGAAGTACAGGGTGACTCACTCCAGATTTTAAACTTTAAAAGACAGTAGAAAAATGCCAGTTGTACTTACAGTAACTTTGATAAATTAAAAGCAAAGTGTACAAATTGGGATTTTATTTAAGAAAAATTACATCATCAACATGCTTTCCTTCTCGCCCTACACTCTCAAGTGTATGTGTTATCACACGCTGATATAAATCACTTGGGATGGAGTTGACTTCTTCAGTTATTTTTATCTTCAAGTCTATCGAAAACCCGTTCGACTTAATCTCTCCACCCACGTCTCTATTAACTGGACACATGGCGCTTCAGCGAATACCAAAAATTATAATTATTGCAAAATGACCAACGCTCGTATTTAACAATTATCGTTACTTAAATGAGCCTTCACTGCACACGCGCGGTGCGCTCCCTGCCACGACATGGTGCGAAAAAAATCCGTAACGGTCAGTTTTCGAATGCCGTACCTCGCACCAGTTACGCAAAATTATTAGAAATCAAAATTTTAAAAGTTATTGAGTCACCTTGTACAACTCGTTCGAATTGCACCATAAAAACTCAAACTCAAGGCTCGCGGCTTCTTCGCCATTTTTCGACAAAATACGAAAACCACATTGATGCCTCAGCCACTTAATTTGTGCGACTTTTCCCTGTCCGCAAACAAGAAGAGAACTTTACAAGGACGATGTTTTGCGACCACAGAGGAGTTGAAGACCGAATCGCTTAAGGGACTGAAGGCCATATCAAAAAGTGATTTCCTGAAATACTTTGAAGACGAAAAAAGATGCTGGCGGAAGTGTATTATATCCTACGGTTGCTGTAATAATGTAGTGTTAGAATTAATTTCCCCAAATGAAAAAAAGGATCACTTCATTGTCCGTTTTTAGGGTTCCGTACCCAAAGGGTGAAAGCGGAACCCTATTACTAAGCCTCCGCTGTCCTTCCGTCTGTCCGTCCGTACGTCCGTCCGTCCGTCCGTCCGTCCTTCTGTCACAGGGCTGTATTTCATCAACTGTAATAGGTAGGAAGCTGAATTTTTCACAGAATGTGTATTTATTTTGCCGCTATAACAACAAATAGGTAAAATAACAAATTAAAAAAAATATACAAAAAAACGTTACTTTTTTGTGTTAAATCTTGTACGATGGTACGGAACCCTTCGTGTACCAGTCCGACTCGCACTAGGCCTGTTTTTCTATCTGTTCAGACCCTTTTTCTCAGGAGCGCGTCGAGGTATTAAGTTGATTTTAGTATCAGATTCATGGCTAAATGGTCATTTGGAGCTTGAAAAAAATTCTTCCGAATTAAAGCAATAAATAATATAGCCATTTCTGCCCGATATTTTGAAACTGACTGTCCCGGTTTTTTTACTATACATATTTTTTTATTTGAATCAACCTGTGTATGAAGGAGGTTATTCTGGAAGTTACTAATCTGTTTGCATTTGGAAATCAGGGTAAATAGAAAAAAGCTAAGATTTTAATCAGATTCAGATCTGAGACAATCCACTTTTTCGGAACATCGGAAGCTATGATTCGACACATCTAGTGGTCTAGGGAGTAGAGGACTTGCCTCTCATGCGAGAGGTCTGGGTGTAAGTCCTAGTCCCGGTCATGCACCCTTCCCTTTCTGAGTTGAATAAGTGCATTTCTTTACGAATGCAACGATATTTTATGGTTCGGAAATAACCTCTTTCCCCTACTAGGTGGTAGGGTTAAGCTCGTCCGGGTGGGTACCACCGCATTGGATAAAATTATGATTGAAGCGGCAAAGAAAAAATATCCCGGTTTTCCATCCAGTTCAATGTAGCCGTGATAATAAAGGGAAGCTCCTGGCATGACACCTAATTCCTTCGTGAATGTGGTGTGCAGGGTTAATACCATAACGGTAGTTCTGTGGTATTAGCCGTCTATGTCAGGTTTCGAAAAAGATTGTATGTTCGTGTCTCTAAAAGTATAGTGGCTGCCGTTAAAGATTTGAATTTTTGAACCTAAGAAATATGTATATTCAAAAGGCTTTGCATATATAGCAGAGGAATATTTTCAAGAAAAAAAAAAACATTGTTGCTAAAAATGGTGGTTTAGTTGAATACGAGGAGGTGTTTCAATAGGTTTATTAAACAAAGAAAACGAATTCCTTTCGAGCATTTAGATTTAAGTTTGCATTTAATTACTGTGGACCGAAAACTATTAAAGTTTCCTTTTGGATTCTTATTTACGGGTTGATACAATCCGCGTATCTATCAGTTTTAAAAAGTTTCAATAAATAAAATGAAATTGTTAATGAAATAATGTTAAAAGTTGCCATTATAAACATCGGAAAATTTGCATATGAATATTATTGTTTATTGCATTAGTATGAAATAAAAAAAAATCTATCTCTTTTGCCCCAAATATTTCAAGAAGTTCCTTATCAATGTTTGGACCAAAGGTTAACATCTGTATGAATAAGATAACAGTTCATATATCCATTCAGAAATAAACACATTGTTTAGGAGCCTTGACTATAAAACAGAAGAAGTCCTTCACGTTCCGGTTGAAGGTGAGGCAGTCAAACTCCCCGCAAACTCCCGCCGACGCAAGCACCGGAACCCATCTCCAGTAAAATGCGCATCCAATTTGGATTCCCTCACTATCGTCCTGGCGGTAGTCCCGCGGAGGAAGCGACGCGCCTCGCCGCGCTCGTAACTCAGGAGTAACGACGGTGCAGGCTGGCCGCCGGATGTCGCTGCTGGGCCCGCCCGCGCGCCCGCCCACGCCCGCCCGCCCAGCGCGGCGCCGCCCGCCCCCGCCCAGCCGGGCGATAGAGACGGGCCTAATAGCAATTATTATTTTACTGCTCCAGACATTTGGGATGCTATCTTTGTTGCGGATGTAGGTCGGCGCTCGGATATACTGCGGGAGGCACACATGTGACTGTTCAGTTTTAGAGATATAGTTAGAAAAAAAACTTTTCTATAAATAATGTTATATTGATGCTTAAGATTTTGCTAAAAAAAATATTATAATTTTATGACTCTACAATTTGTTGTTCATAATTAGGCAAAGTCTTCACGATATTCAGGTAAGAGATAAACTTATCAAGTCGGATCCTTAGAATAGCAAGGTGATAAATCTGTGTTTTTATTTCAATGCAGCATTGTTAAGTTACGTTACGTTGTACGAAGCACGGGAAATTTACATGTAATTTTATTAATATTTTGTATAATCTGTGTCACATTTGATGAGGTAGGTGAATCATATATAAGTATATTTTGATCATATTTTACATTTCGCATAGAACCACCCAGTCGAACTAAACTATTCATTTTTATTTTTACTACGATAGTCCTGGCGAGGAATAAAATACCTGAAGGTAGATTATGTAGATGGAATTGCGAACCTGGCTGTAATTTATGGCTTCAGTAATATGGAGGCTCGCACTTTGTTTGTAGGGTAAATTTTTAAGCGTCTGTCTGTATCTCTACTACTCACGAAATCCTCCGCAGAAGTCTCTGTTATTTTTTTCGCTTATTACTAGATAATCACTTATTCGATTTAGATTCAGTTTGTAAATCATAGGTAATCTAATTTGTTCCGCAAGTTGAAGTATAATTAATTTGTTCTAACTTACTCGACGGGCAAGAAGTTGGGTCACAGGGGTAATAACTTTTAAAATTTTGATTCGGATATTTAATTTGTATTGTAATCATATGAACTTATGTTTCTACTTTTATATGTTGTAAGCTGGTTATATAAATAGGTTCTTTTTTCTTTATTGTGTTTCCTTAGATAATGTTTATGTGAATCACTTAATTTAATTTACTATGTGGTTTCTCTTTCTTTTGTATTGTTTACCTGTAAATATTGTGATCTTTTTACCTTTTTATTTTTCTATAAGTCGACTTTTTGTATTATTTCCACGTGCATTACGGTGCTGGGAATGTATTTAGTCATTTTCCAAGTTTTTTCTATTATTTTAATTTTCTACATTGCTGTTTGTTATGTCAAATAAAAAAAAAACTTGAGAAGCACTTGCCCGATTTATGAACGGTTTGTTTTTGTGTTTAGTTGGACTTAGGCGCTAACTGAACAGGTGTTGGTTTTCGATGATGAATTGGCCCTGGTTCGGATTTAACTCAACATTGAGGTCACCTTCCTTACGAATTAGGCGGTAGGGTTGATTCCGCAAAGGTTAGTACCATCGCATTGAAGGAAAACATTGACGAAGAGGCAATATAAGAGTCCGTATTTCCTATCGATTTCAGTGTAGCCATGAAATAAGTAAATGAAATTTAACAAATATACCTTTTAGGTAGGACTGGCTCCAGCGTCTGATGCCAACTACTAATTTGGTGACGACGGAAATATGTTTAAATGTTCAATCTTTGTCAATCATTGCAGTCAATGTCCTCAACGCAGATGTAGCGTTAAATAAATGTATGTAGGTATACTCTTAAACACTGTGTTAGTAGGAGGCATTCATTACGGGAGGAGGGACTGTAGGAGAATTCCAAATTATGGGTATAAAGCAGGTGGCGAAATTGGTAGACGCAATACCCGCGAGTGATATGTTTTGCTAGTTCGGGTCCAGCCTTGCAATATATTCGTAAAGAAGTTCTTTTTACTGGGCTCTTTCTTTAATTAATGTGTCCTTGCTTCACGATAGATTATACAGACATATATATCTCATTTCTAAGTAAATACATTTAAAAAAATACCAGAGAAAAGCCCTTACGTGAGCCATAGGATTTTTTTCCTTTCTGATAGCAAAATAACAACTTCAACATGCACAGATTATTCGGAGAGCATTAAGAACGACCCAGTTTCCGCATTCTCGCAAAAAGGTGTACTCCTCTCGGAGATCGCGCACTCAAAATAATAACAGTAATCTTAAGTTTTGACATAAAAGATAACGAAAAAACGGCAGCTGCGGGCGGAAAAAATTAGGCGGGAATTCCCTTTGAAGCCTAGAGACGGGAGAGCGGGAGACCTATAGATTGACGTTGATAGGCACAAAAGGTCGACAGGTGGTCTTTATGGCCTGGGAAGCTGTTGCCCGGGACCAGGCTCAAAGTTTTGTTTTGATAATTATTTAAATTATATGAAATACCGCTTTGAATTGCATTGGATGATGTATGATTTGAGATTGTTATTTTAGGCAGTGTCAAATCAATAACTTGGAAATGGCGAATACCTAGTAAGCAATTTGAATTAGATTTTTTGTTTGTGTTTCTAAATATTTATGAATAATATTTCACATGAGATGGATGAGTTCTACTTCATTCGTTTCTGAATTAAAATTATTTTTAATTCGGCCTTCGATTCTTTAAGCTTTCAAGATAAATCACTTTGCGATGCGCAGGAATACAATTTGTTATAAGTTATTTTCAAATAATCTAATTATTTGCTAGTGAGCTATTTCACATAATTAATTATTTTCAATTAAAAAAGGACCGCCTTCAAAAAAACAACCCGGAGAAAAAAATATTGGTTTCTTTTAATTAAGATGCGATAAGATAATTTTAATACTAACTAATAATATACAATTTCTTAATATTTAAAAATCTTTTGAAGTCGGTGCATTACTGTGGCGAGTATATTTACTTGTGAAACAGTACCGTTTCGGAGTATCAGACAACGCACAACTTTAGACCTCGAGAGTTCAAATATGGATGGAAAATTTCTAAGTACCCTAATAATGTACTTAGATTTTTTTTATTCCATGTCAAAAAGGGTATGGTTCGGAAACATTTGTAAGGAGTAATGTTTGACTTTTATGCGTTTCTAAGCCATTTGTCCGATTGCTAAAAAACGTTGATGAGTTGCTTTACGCTTGGCAAATGCGCCTGACCACTTCATTTAAATCTGCTCGTGTAAATGTTAAAAACTATGATTTAAGCGGAGCCGGTAAGCTATTCAGAATTCAGCTTAAATTATTTAAACCAAAACGCAGTAAGATAATTTCAGTTTCAACCACAATCGATCGAAATTCCGAATTTTAAATTACAAAACAATAAAGACGGAAACAAAAGCAAACTTAAGGACAAAGCGTTAAAATTAAATTATAATGTTGAGTCCTTTTGAGCAAATGATTGTGTTAAATATTTAGACGTTAGGCCAAGGAAAGACTCGAGCGAAGAGCCACTACTACTGAGAACTCCCATTGAGGGTCTTGAAAATGTTTAGTGACATATAATGTGTTTAATGTTGGCGACACACAATTTAAATAATTTGACGACAAACGACTAACGACAAACATTAAACAAAAAAAAAATTTAACAAAAAAAATAACCGACTTCAAAGAAAAAGCACTAAAAAGTAAAAAATAATTTCCATTTCTGTATTTACGATTTCTGTTATTTTTTGAGTCGGCGTCAGCCGGGCACGCGCTGCGCCAATCAAGAGAAACTAACCTAACCTAACCTAACCTAACCTTGGCTGACACCGACTCAAAAAGTAACAGAAATCGTAAATACAAAAATGGAAATTATTTTTTACTTTTTAGTGCTTTTTCTTTGAAGTCGGTTATTTTTTTTTGTTAATTTTTTTTATTTGTTTATTTTTAGTGAATCTGAAGTACAATAAAAAAAGAATCAGCGAAATCGGTTGGCGTTATATTGAGTTATTCGTCCATTTGTCGCGCACATCTTAATACAAATTTAAGACTTTTATGATTTTCTCATGGATATCATTGTCAGAACTTAATCAAATTAAAATGGGACCACTTGGGAAGCACTAGCTATCATTTAAAAAAATAATCATCAAAATCGGTTCACCCAGGCAAAAGTTATGAGGTAACAAACATAAAAAAAAAACAAAAAAAAACAAAAAAAAAACATACAGACGAATTGATAACCTCCTCCTTTTTTTGAAGTCGGTTAAAAACATTATAAAGCGGTAGATTTTCGTTTCTTGGCTCTTAGCCTAGACAACATGACCCCTTAATACCACAAACCATGTGTTTGAAACCTTTCTTATCTGAAATTGATTCATGCATTTACAAAGACAGTTTGTTCACAACCAAGTTCATAAGTATTGGTACCACCGCATTCAATAATATATGGGTCAATGTAGCAAATATAATTTGACATATTATTAATCTACACAGATCAATGTAGGTTTATTGAAATAAAATGGGGTTAATTACTAATGCGTTGTGAAAATAAAATGCGAATCTTAAATAATTAAAGTTCATAAAATTTTATATCGACATAAATGTATTTTACTAAAAACTCTGGTAGCAAAACGTTATTTTTTTTAACTTAGTCGTTAAGTATGAAGATTTCTACAAAATGTTTAATGTTAATAAAAAACTGGCCAAATGCGTGTCGGACTCGCACACGAAGGGTTCCGTACTATCGTACAAGATTTAATACCAAAAAATAGGCTTTTTGTTTGGGAGGGGGGGCCTTTATTTATTTATATTTTTTTATTTTTACCTATTTGTTGTTATGGCGGCAAAATAAATACACACTCTGTGAAGATTTCAGCTGCCTACCTATTACGTTCCATGAGATACAGCTCTTTGCCCGACGGACGGACGGACAGCGGAGGCTTAGTAATAGGGTTCCGTTTTCACCCTTTGGTATATACACCCTAAAAGGTCTACGTGCTTTGAATGCTAGCAAGTATTCATGTTAGATAATTATATCGCTTTCGAATGAGAGGCTCCTCAATGTCAGGTCCTCTAGATCTGAAGGCTCCAGGATACTGAGCCTTGCGACGCCGCGACGGCTGAGAAAAGCGAAGTCGTAATTGCAAAACGTAATTGGATACATAAAGTAACGCTCAAACTTTAACGCCAACTTTGAACGGCGCTGATGTACACTGTCGGGCATTGAATGAAGATCGACAGTAATATTGATTTACTAGCTACATTTAGTGATTGTCTAGGTTAATTCAAGTAACAGTTTTTTTATATCTATTATTTTCATTATATTCTTACTTCTTTGAAATATTATTAATTATGACCGGATCGTTTAGTGATAAACATTAAAGAAACGAGTATTATTTTACTTTTGAGACTTTGCAGACGTTGCAGAATGAGCAAGAAATAATTTAATTACCAGAAAACTATGTATAACACAATTCCTACTTTTTGAATAACTTGCTTGAACAAATGTAAACGTGTTGTTTTTGTTGTTTCGTATATACTCCGGATCTTTATGTCAATATTTTGAATAAAATGTTTTAAATACTCAACAAGGACCCCGATAATTGGGACAGGCTGTGTACATATCGTCCTTGGTTAAAACAAACAAACCTCGACGGAAACAAATGCGGTGGGACGTCGATTTGGCCTACGATATTACTTTGCTTGGAGCCCGTCAAATCCAACTTAAATTTAAATTTGTTTTCGGGGCCAACTTTACGCAAACTCGCCTATAACTCAAATCATTTCAGAGCAATGGGAGCTTTGAATCCTGATGAATAAAGGGATATATCTTTGAATGAGTCCAGCGATTAACTATGGAAGATTTGGTGAAGGAACTACCTTAATTAATGAAGTTGTAACAGAATCAGTTTTCATTTGTTGAGTTTGTTTGATTGGTGTTTCGTGTTTCTTAAGGTGGCCCTTCCCGGCGGGACTAACTCATTCGGGGGCACGGCGCAAAATCGTGCTATTGCGCTCTGGCACATTCTCTGTTTCAAAGAAAATGACAGGCTCCGTGATGAGGAGGATGCAACATGTCCACAAAGCGGATAATGCGCAAAGTGTTTGATTTGGTAAGTTTTACGGTCGCGAACTTTAGGACGTTGTAACTTTGATGCCAATAGACACGAAACATTTATCGAACATAGTTCGATTAAATAAAGCCGTTTTGAAAAAAATATGGATCTCTGACAAGAAATATGCGCATGATCCTCTTTCTACGTTTGTATTGGGAGTTGAACGGGAAGGCCCACTTTAAACGTAAATAGTTATTAAGAGTCTTAAGGCTAATATGAGATTCTGACATGAAATTTTAATTTGATAAGAGTATAAGAGCAATACGATAAGATAGGAGTTTAAGTTCGATGCCTGGCGAGAAAATATATTTTTAAATATAAGTGTTTTCATATTGATTTGCACTTGTAAAATTCGCACTGGGAAAATATTGTCGAGCTAAATATTCGAATATATATTTTTTTATGCAACCTGACATGGATGGCTAATACCACACAACCTAAAAAATATGTAGATAAAATAATTATGGTTATAAGTTCTGGTTTCGGTAGTCAACAGCCTAGTGCCGTACAAGCCTTCTCTTCCATTATGTACTTACAGTTTTGTGAGTTGAAATACCGCCAATGAGACCATCGCAGAATTACATTAACATTAATAGAAATTGTTTTGTCACTTCGAGTATTTTTCTTATTCAATGTTTCGTTTTAAGGTTTTTTTAATCGCTAAAATTAGGTTATATCGCAAAAAACGGAGCTGGTACCTTCACCAGAATGTTCATATCGCCTGGGATCTGCAGAAGTTTTAATCAAGCATCTGAATAAAATAAAATCATCCTTCCTTCAGTATTAATAAATTAATGGAATTTGAATTTAAAAAATGCATACATTTATTAGTATTGATGATTTTTACTTCATTTAAAAACCGGCCAAGTGCGTGTCGGACTCGCACACTAAGGGTTTGTTATTTTAAGACAAGTTAAGATTTAACACAAAAAAAACACGTTTTTTTGTATGGGGTACCCCTTTAATTTTAATATTTTTTTTACCTTTTTGTTATTATAGCGGAAAACTAAATACACAATCTGTAAAATTTCAGCTGTCTACCTATTACGGTTCATGAGATACAGCCCTGTGATAGACGGACGGACGGACGGACAGCGGAGGCTTATTAATAGGGTTTCGTTGGCACCCTTTCGGTACGGGATCCTAAAAATGATTTAATATTTGAACCATTTAAATCTCTAGAAATTCAAAGAAAAGACAAAAGTAAAGGCAGACAAAGTGAAAAGGCAGGTCTATTTTTTTTTCTCAAATTTCCATTGGCACGGACGGTTCACCACGATGCCTAGCTTTTCGTGCCCACTTACCTAAAATATTATGTAAAATGAACTCGGATTTACATAAGCTTGTTAGGAAGTGCTTCCCAACTTAGAAATTCCAGATTCATATTTCCGTGAATATTACGAAATGAGCTGCGTAAGGGCATACGGTTTGAAATTGTGAAAGAAGAGGTTGATTAATGCTAATGAAATTCATCTCGAATTTGACAAATCATTTTGAATAATATTTTCTAAATAGCAATTTGGTTATGTTTAAGAGCTATGTAGATACAAAATATACCTGCTAGGGACCGAAATTAGATTTTTTCAATTAATACATACATATTTTTTTATAAAATTAATGTTTTTAATTACATTAAGGATAATTTTTAATTGAATTTTTCAAGTCATTTATTATAATAAAAATACCTATTTTGTTATTTTATGAAACTGGATATTGTATATACCGCATGATATTAGCTCATCACACTGTTTTAGATGTGTTCCGATTCATGGAGTAACGATTTCTGTTATCATTATCGTTTTATTAGACTCGTCTAAATTAGAAGTATATTTGTAGACAGCCACGGCGTTTCCGAAGGAATACATAATATTTTTGATCACGGCTAAATTGAATCGGATAACATAGGAACTTTTCACTGCCCCTTCAACACATCTTAATTATTTATAATGCGGTCGTGATAAATTAATAAGCATAAATGGGTAAAAACAAACCATAAAACACATGTTAAAACAAATTGGACACTTCCAGTGACGAACGCATGTTCTCTGACATTGGAGACTACATGCTTTAGCACTAAGCTACGGATCTATTAAACAAACCCCATGAATGGAATCAAAATGTTTTTTCCTTAAACCTATTCATTCACTTTAGATAACTTAATATTACGCATTTTGGCGGAAAGTTAAAACAATCTATAACGGTATTCACACATTCATGGACGTAAACAACGTTACGGGAAAAATTTTAGCTCTCTGCGTTGGCACCTTGTCGACACGCGACGCATCGTTTCGTCGCCGGAGTCCCAAAGGCCCTCTATAAATGCTAATCTGTATTATTCTTACGTGCCGGTGCCATTGTAGAGACCGGTTCCTTTCCGTAAATTTTCCTTCGACACAACTCGCGCCTTCTTAAAGTTTTTACATATTTATAAAAAGCCCGAGCGAACTATCGTCTCCGCGAATAGTGCGGGATTCAAGCACTTACAGAAAAGCTAAGCTTAGTGACCATTAAGTCATCTTAGTATTTTTGTGACATACGAGGTAGGTATCTTTTAAGTGTCACTGGATTTGGATGGCTAACACCACATGGTATTAAACTAACATACCACATTTACGAACGAGTTACCTAGAAGTAGATGGAAAATACGAACAAATTTTCATTCCGCCAACAAGGAAAGGGAGATTGATTAGCCTTACCACCTAACTAAATAGGGAACCCACAGTTTTAAATACTTTTCGATTTAGAGGTGTATTCCTTGAGGTTTCGATATAAGAGACCACATGGGTAATTCGTACACTAGGGTCCATACAATTTAAATAAATAAGTTACAAACGTAATGAGTATTTAGGAAGAGATGAATGAATATGGAAGTAGCCGAGAGGGCATCCTGTATTTTTAGAAAAGAATACATTGACATTATTTGCGCCATTATAAATCAGTTTTAAATAACAAATAAAATAAAAAATAAGATGATGACGCCAAGAGAAGCGAAACTAATCAAGCGTGATCTGAACCTGCGCGCGCAGAGCGTGAGAGAGAGAGATAACCGGTAACCTTAAGTTTAACAACCAGGCAAATGCGCGCGCAATGCTGTGTGTGGAATTCAACGGTGATGATTTCTCTCTCGGAGCGTAGCGGCCGAGCGAAGCTAAAAAAACTTAAAGTATAATGTGTTACCGATGATATGGACATAGAAATTTACCAAGAGTACAAGTGAATATCAAAGTGTACTTATCAAGCGTCTATGCACACGGCCCTTACAGCGACATACGTATGGTGATGCAATTCCATACTATACGGGCTAGGGGTGAAGTGATGTGGTTCGGTGGGTTAATATTGTATGTCGCATCTCGTAAGGAGATCGTGGAGAGGATTTGCATCTTTAGATAGAAGGAATGTACTTATCGGTTCATTTCTATTGTTTTCAAGCGAAATAAGGAATTGTGGGTAAGTCTTGAATATATTTTAGGGTACGTATTGAATGAATGTGAGCGTCATTGGCCCAGCGGTTTGGGCTGCACTTCTTGACTGGGAGACGTGGGTTCGATACCCAATGGCTGCACTACTATTTTTCACTACTATTTTTATCGCTTAGAGTTATAAATGAATTTTATACATAACCCCACCAATTCGGCGATAAAATATCAAAAATAAAAATAAAGATAAAACTACTAGATAAAAATCAAGGTTAAAAATAAATTTTTTTACAGATATTTTGAAAACGGTTTCCCGGTGTGCAATGCCGTGCTTGGCCGACATGTTTCGTCTCCAACGACGGAAGCATTGTCAGGGCCATTTTATTCCAAGCACGGCATTGTACACCGGGAAAACGTAAGTTTTCAAAACATTTTGTACAGCGACGGTGTACATAAATCCAAGAACATTAATTCTTTAAGTTTTAATATTTTAATGGTCCAATATATGCAATGTCAATGTATACACTCAGATCAATAAAAATGACCTAAAATACCTCAAGAAAGAAAAGCGCACAAATATACAAACTTGATAATGGTATTTTGATTTTCCATGAAAAAGTCCGACAAAAACTGGCTAATTTTCCAATTTAATTGGAATTTAATACACAGACTACATTGATATTCCGCGAAAATAGAAAAAGTTTTCTGTCAATTTCCAACTTTTTTTTTGTCACACAAACAAGTGTCGTTTGTACAGAAGAAAGCAAGTTCCTAACTTATTTTCTCAGAATAGATTCTGTCTCATTACAAGCCACCCTCCTCAATAATATTTATGGGGAAACTTCGTGGAGGGCCGGTATTGGAATTTCGAGCATGTAGACGGAACTCGAAGACTAGACCGGCCCCTATATGGGTCCCTCAGATTCCATAGTAGCACAGATAGTTCTGTCTTAAATGTTTATTTATATCAACTGAATTATATTGCATGATTTAATTTTCATATTTTTATCCAACTCAAAATGGCCAAATGCCAGAATATCGGCCACATACCAAAATTCTCCGCATAGATACATAGTGCCATACCAGTAAGTTAAATACCTAGCCTAGGCTACTTTGTACTGCATGGAACGGACAATTTGCAGAAATAAATGCAATGCGACAACTTGTGTTGATTTTAAATTTTGAGAATTTTAGTTAGGAAAAAAACTTTATTAAGAAGGTATTAAAAACTGGAGATATTATTAATTTGAGTTTCAGCGACATCTAAATTTTAAGCATTGTAATCAGATTTTGAAAATAATCTGAAAAAGTATTGGTCGTGACATTCGTCGGAAGCAGGACATGAACCTGCGACCTTTGGATTACATGTCCACTGCTCTAAACCAACTGAGCTATCCCGACAATTACATCAGCCAACGAATTTCTCGATTATATTCGAATCGACACAATGCTTCCCCTATCTTCTGCTAGATGGCGCTGATGATGTTTTTGCGTATTGATCCTACGCTAAGGCATTTTGACTGCAATTATTGAGCTATCAATCTTATCATTATCAGATACTTTTTCAGATTATTTTCAAAATCTGATTACAATGCTTAAAATGTAGATGTCGCTGAAACTCAAATTAATGAGATAACGGTAATGTCGTATCCATTAAATACATAAAATTATGGAGATATTATATCTAAATAAGTAACCAGTTTATTTTACATGAATGCAGGGTCGATCGAATAATTCTTAAGCATATTTAATCTTGATCGATAGTTAGCACAAGACAGTATTTAATTCTCAAAAGTAAAAATAGAAAAAATTGATTTCACATAAAAACATATTGAAGTGTAGTTCTAGTATTATTTGAGTGAGGCGATCAAATGAACGTAAATATATCGAAGAGAATGAGATAGAAAAATAAAACCAACAATGTGCCGATACGAAGGCATCTCCCATTAAAAAACTTTGCGCGTAAATCTTCAATCAAAAGAGATGTACATCCGGACATAATGGAATGGGAATTATTTTTAACAAAAGACTTTTCCATTTATAACAAGCGTGGAGAGTTATCTCAAAGGAAAGTTTAAGGGCCTACCTCGGAGAATGAATTGGGGTCACCGATCGGTATTTATCGTCTGTCTCAGGGGTACAAGGTCGACGAAGTTCCTACTCAGCACCCCAACAGAAATTAATGGATACTGACGAATACCGATATGATAAATTGATGTATTTTAAGGAAGTTTTAAACGCGAATATAACTTTGAATTTGATTTTAGAAAGACCGTTAACGGAAAAGTAAAGAAAAATGTGTTGAGACAAAATTGTATACAGTGCTGGTCAATCTCTCGCTTGTGAGATATCATCCGCTATATAGGAAAAAGTAGGCATATTTTTTTCTACGAAGAGCTTGACAGTTTCTCGAGCGAGTATTTCTCGTGTTCGCTTCTTGAGTAGACTCCCAGTCTTGGTGCGATTGCGTTGTGATTAACGAACGATTAGTTGCGCAAAATGTTTATAGCATATGTATACATTAACAATGATATTTTGACTCATATTAAAAGCATTATACTCGCAAGACACGTACGAAAGTATTTCAGACGCTGTGAACCATGGCGCTAAGTGTTCAGAAGGAGCTCTTAAGACTGTAGACAGAAAAAGAAGAATGTAAAGATACCAATGGCGGTAATTTATATACACCTAACTATTAGCTGTGATTGCTGAACTGGTTAACAAAAAAATATGTCTAAATCGTGTATGTGTGTGTGTATGCATGTTGATAAGGGATGATGAGGGATAGTGCTGTTAACTGTTTATGGATGATGAAAAAACGATATATAATAAAAAATATAATTTAAAACATTTGTCCTTTGCTCTATGAATAGTAAGTTTCCTCTACGCAGCGGTGTTTTATAATTAGAATGCGCGACAGCAATTTGAGAGTTATTTACCACTCAACATCATTTGACCACATTCTGTTTCGCTTTGCGAGAATGCGTAAGATAATTATATATTTCCTCTTTTCGGGGTGGCAATGTTCGATCGCTTTAGATAGAGGCAATCTTATATTGCTGGAAATTGATAAGTCGAATGCCTGTAGAAGAAGCCAGAGATCTATGTTATGATCGTCAAAATCTATGATGTGATGGGCATCAAATGTGCCCACCTTTTAGGAAAAATGGCGAGATCGGGTGTATTTATTTGTATCTTAGATATAAAACTTTGCGAAAAATAAAACCCTGCGGTCTTCGTTCGCCGAAGAATAACTTATCTGCAGTAAAGTCAAACACTATTGCGCACTTTGTTAAATCGTTTGTTTATAATACAGTTATTTAAATTTGTTTCATTTAGTTTTTTGTCGAATTAATATTTTTCGAACTTTTCCAACAATGTTTAATAAGTCATGTTCCAAATATCAATTAGCTCGGGAAATCCACAAACAAGCCGCATGAGAGCTCCTTGTTGATAATTCACGCTCCGTACGTCTGTGCCGTAGAGTGTCATGCCGATGTAGATAGGCATTATTGTATGTCACAGCTAAATTGTGAAATCTGGCAAAATAAAAATATTATTTTTAGCCATAACTATATAACTAGCAAACTATCCTTAATCAAATTATGCTAAGACTGTTGATACTCTTGTCGTTGTCACACATGAATAATTACTAATTTCAATTCGAAAACAGTAAGGCCGACACATTACTTAGTGGTATTATATTATAAGTTTGTGTTAAGGCGGCCCAACCCGGCGGCCTCAACTCATTTGCGGGCACGGTACAAAACCGTGCTGTTGCGCTCTGGGACCTTCTCTGTTTCCAAGAATAAGACAGACTCCGTGATGAGGAAGATGCAACATGTCCACAAAAAAGACAATGTGCATAGTGTATGATTTGGTAAGATTTACGAAAATTTTAATTTCAAAACGACTTATAACTAAAAGTAAACCACGACCGCTGTAGTCAAAAATCTAACAAAAACCAAATAGATTATAAATATTTATTAAATAAGCTATGTTTGATGACTAATCTTATTAAGATGTTCTTACTTTATCATTGCGTAATCCACCTCCAAAGTTATTGTATAAAACGCGCGAAAAATCCGAACTTTCGGACGTTATAACTTGGAAACCAAACACAATTTTACAATGCCAATGGTCATCAGACATCTAGTTCAATCAAATAGAGCTATTTTGAGCAAAATGTTGGATCTCTGACAAGAAATATGGGCGTGATCTTCTTTCCCCTTTTGTATGGGGAGATGAGCGGGTTGGGCCACCTTAAGGAGCGGTTATGCTATTTCCTAAGCTTGTCTTTTTTTGCAGCTCCGGAACCGATCGTACTATCCAACAACGAGAGAGGTTATTTGAGCAACGAGAGAGGTTATTTTCTCGTTGCATTCGAGAGACATTGGACGGAACACAAGAAGAAGCGGTCCGCTTTATATCACCGTGATTCAACTTTTTGATGTATCTGATGCAGGTTTAGCAGCTTTTGATTGTATTTACAAATGGTTGTTGATATCCTGATGTTATGTTTATTTAATGTTACTTGGTAATGTAAAGTTACAGAAGTATTAGGGACCTGCTCAGCAGAAATTATTGACCGAACTTTATGGATAGTAAGTACGTTATTTAGAGTTCTAGGAATTTGGAAACATGAACTAAGTCTATGATGACAAACATCTTTGGAGTTTGATATTTCACCTTTGAAACCTCCACACACAATAACGATAAGTCATTTTAATAGATCTTAAGAACTAGAACATATTTTAGGGCTTAACAAAGATAAAGTTAATTGCGAGCGAAAGATGCAACGCTCCAATTCCGATAAATATGTGGACGCCATTTTTCGAAGGATATAATACTGTAAATTTAAAAAAAGTAGCTATCGTTTAGTTTTTTTCGAAAGTAAGTTCTTTCCAACTCTCTACTTACATTAAAAAGTTTTTACATTGCACCTTTCTCCGAGCACGTTGCAAGAGTGGGCTTAATGTCCTATTTCTGGTCCAGGAACTAAGATGTTCGTACTCAAATAAAAGGTCTCATCTATATCTACTTTCCTTTCATAACCTTCATCAGATGTACTTTTTTACCTAAGCTTATTTTCAAATATTACAGTAATGTTAAGAATTGACTGTGTGCTGGCTTTAACTTCAACATGTGTGTTCTCCAGCTTGTCGACTGTGAGCCGGTGCCACCGCCCGCCGCGACACATTAGCGAGGACGTTTGTGATTCAGTCATGTTATTTGGGAACTCACTATTTGATACTAGACGTTTTTGGGGTGTTCCAAACTATCGATAGTTCGATATAAGGGCTTTATAGTATTAAATTATCTTGTACCTGGTCATGGATGCCCAATAGCTCTCCCACCATCGTAAAATTAGCCCTACACGCTAGTCGTGGGCGTATCCACTGGCTGATGCCGATAGCCGTTAGCGGAAACGGTTTCAAAAAGAAATGAAAGAAAACTCCCTCTCCCTTCTTTTCCCTCTTTTTTTTTTTTTTTTTTTGGGTGGACATGAATGGGTATAATGACATCTAGCACGGTTCGATTATCTCACATGAATTCTGAATCTCGAGTGCAGTGACCTGTATTCTCAACAAAAATCAAAATCAAGAATGAGGTTTTGTTACTATGTAGTTATCGCAAACAATTAAGAAGTCAGACAAAACTTTTTATCCTCGACAAAATAATCCCCAGAAATAATATAACACAAATGATAAATAAACATATTTATAATTTATTTCATATGCCTATTAGCATTTAGAAATACTAATCGTTGGACTTTTCTGTGAGCAAACCACAACGGCGGTCGTTAACAATGTAGCCCCTCTTCGACTACAGTGCGCACTGCGCGCGCGTATTACAGTTTCGGCGGTAACCCCAGTTGCGAGAGTCGCCGGCTACAAGCCGCAACGAAGTAATTATTAATATTACTAACTATTACTCGTAACCCCAGTTACGAGAGTCGCCGGCTTCAAGCCGGTTACAGCTTCATTGCGCGAGCGAGACAGTCGCGGCTGGCGGGTCGTTGCGTCTAGACGTCACGCAACTTACGGGCTTTCGTTGGCGCGCCGCGTGCGCCATCCAGTGCGCTACAAGAAATTTGTAGCGGCCATACTGCTCGGCGTAAAATGAATACTTCGTTTTTACACTAGTAACAGTTTACAAACCCATTTCTCATTTCTGGTCCCACGACTACTACACGCCGCATTCCCGAAGGAATTCGTTTCTATTAATGGACACGACTATACGGAACTAAATTAACAACACTGACAATTTTTCAATGCCACTTGAACTCTCTTTTGATCTTCTTGTGTGTGTACCAATCCGGTTAAATATAGACACATGACTAATATGAGAAAGGTACTTAGGCCGGAGTGCACGACGCTTCGTAAAATGTTATCCGTTACTGATTACATTTGAGGATGATGTGACGGCTAATCGCCCATCATATGAGATTGCGTTGCACGTAACATATTTTCGTCAAAGTTAGCTTGCCAGGAGTCAGACCACAAATAGTCCCTCGAAACAATCGGCAAAAATGTTTCCTGTATGGCAACTCTTAGCACCGCCTGAGCTGACATAGTACTGCCCTTCTCCCACAGTACATGAACAGAAAGGGACAGGCACAATCGAAGCACCATCTAGCGTCAACCATTCGTACTAACAAACAAAACAGTTGCTCTTGGAGCCGCGGGGTGGCGCTACTAGCGCCCAATATGTCGGCTTGCTATCAGCTGTTGGTAGCACCACAGATTACATAGATATGGCGCCGAAATTTTTAATCTGTGGAACCGAGTGCCAGGGTAATAATTATGAAAAACAAAGCATTGCATTCCATTAATGGCGACGTTTTCCTCTTATTTAAGGTCCAATAAGACTACAATAATATAAAAATAGTTACTTATGATACTTTGAATTATTATTTGATCGTGATTTTGACGGTGATCGATGGGTCGGGAGTGTTTACGATTAGCGGTTAACATCAGCGATCAACGTAATGTTTAAGTTTCGTGCAACGCAAATTTTGACTGATCTGTCTTTAATCATACGTTGACGGTGATGTTGACGTGCAGGACGGTACGTGCAACCGGGGCTTAAAGTGTTAAATTGATTCTGAACCATAGAATAAGTCCACGATGAAACGCACTTGTCCAACTCAGAAAGAGAAAGATTTTGTTATAGTAGTTGGTTTGAGGTATTTTTATTTGGCGGATGTTTTAAGAATTCATTTCAGAGCATAATTTCACGTCACTATTGTTTTGTGCATTTAGAACGAGACTTTTATATCTCGCGCTATGTTTTTTCGTTTATTTTCCGTTCACTGTTGGATCCATCCGTTTTGATAAATGCACAAAATAGACTTCTAAGTCTATGAAACACACCTATATTTCATTTACGAAAAATAAATAAAAAATATTGACCTGCAATAACCAAATTCCCCCCTCACCCTTCACATTCTCTGGAGCGGTATTTGCGTATTGCAGTTTGTTTGGTCATTTATGTTATTTCTATCGATACATTCGATGACGCGCACATCCCTAGAATGCTTCCGCTCGAGTGCGTAACCGAGTTACATATTTGTAATCACCAGGAGATAAATCCATATCGATCTCAGAATTTAATTGGGTCATATTTTCCGAGCGAAGCCAGTTTCCTCGAAGCTCATTTCAAAGGCTGGAAAAATCTTTCGCATGAGAGAGGATTTTTTCATGGCGTCAGCGGAGAGAAAAGGATGTTATTAAAATATAAGTATATTTACAAGTAAAGAGACCCAACTTTCGCTTTCGATCATAAAATCCAATTTATATAGGTCCGAAAAGAAGCATTATTGTTCATCATTGGGTTGTATAGGATGTTACGGGCTCCTTTTGTGATTTGCTTAGCATGGTGCGGTATTGAGGAGTGCTCTTTCGCACCAAACGACCTTCAAAGTTTTTGTCATATATTTAGTACGTCGCTAGCGTGGGAGCGAGGGATCAACTCCAAATAAAACCGGCTAAGTGGGAGTCGGACTCGCACACGAGGGGTTTTTAAATTATTTTTTTACTATACATATTGTTTGTTATAGCGGTCAAATAAATACAAGCTCGGTGAAAACTTCAGCTGGCTACCTATTACGGTTCGTGAGATACAGCCCTGTGACAGACAGACGGATTGACGGACGGACGGACGGACGGACGGACGGGCGGGCGGACGGGCGGAAGGACGGACGATCGGGCGGGTGGATGGACAGCGGAGGCATAGTAATAGGGTTCCGTTTGGTACCCTTTGGGTACGGATCCCTAAAAACGGTATTCCATGGATAGGTGTCGACATTTATCGTACGGCTCCTACAGCAAATAACGTAGGGAGGTGTTTATTTACACTGGCAGCGCTGAAGTGTTCATTTGTGCGTCCCTAACACACTGGGGATTCATACGTTATGTTGTCAATAAGGATTGTATCCTACTTATTGCCCCCGATGCACAACATGGGGTCCTTCAAACGCAATGTAAAGAACCTCCTGGCCGTTTGGTAAGGTTTTCGCAGTTCCTGAAAAAATATTTAAAGTCCATGCGTATCGTCTTGCCATGAGTGGAAATGGCGGATGGCTGACATCATACGTCGCGCTATAGGCACATAATAAAAACTTAGGTAATTTAGAACTATTTCTTAATCAACTCATTTATGGTGTTTTTTTAAACAGCACGTCAAAAACCACCTACTAATTATAAATTACATTGAATATATTTATTTGGTTTCACTCGCACTAAACTGAATCGTAAAACTGTTTTTTTTTTGTTGTTGTTTTGTTTGTTGTTTTTCACCGACTTTTCTTGAATTTCGCTCTACTGTTTCAAATAATTTAGCTTGATGGTAATCAGCCAATAATGCCGCATTAAAATATGGTAAGTGGTTCTCTAATTTTAGCGGACTGATAGACCGACGGACACAAAGCGGATTATTGTGACGTTCGGCTTACAATAATGTTGCCTTCTCTTTAATTCCATTCAATAAAATAACAAAATTGTTTTGACATTTCATAATGTCCGTAATAAAATGCATACACATTTCGAGAGAATAAGATGCGAATAAAATGTGGAAAATATATTTGGCTTAAATTTTTACTACCAATAATGCAACTACAACATCCCTATTGATTAAAAATTTCATAAATAATATACAATTTTAAAATAGGGTACTTAAGAATAAGCATGGTTTTAAAGACAGGACGTGTATCTTGGCATTCAGTCATTGCGGATTCAGTAGAGTTAACAGAAGAAGAATTTACTTTAACATTACGGTTAACTCTACTGAATCCGCAATGACTGAATGCCAAGAATACACGCCCAGTTTGTATCAAAGATAACCGAATTGAAAAAAGTTAGTTAAAAAAAACAATCAGTATAATCACTTGGAAAACGTTTAGGAGCAATGCAAGATAGAAAATTCTCATAACAAAGAATAGCTTCGAATTAGTTTTTTCTAAATCTTAGCTACCTCTCATACGAATCCCGAAGCAAGCAGCCGCGACAGAAACGGCACAGTGGAGCCGGCGACATGTGTGGCCATTCGCTCCACATACACTCTCATACATAATTTATATCAATTTGAGCCGGCGGGTGTTCAAGGCACTGGCCGAGCGATTACAGTGTCCGCTTCGGGACTTGGGCCAGGCTGTGTGGTGCCACAGAGCGGAGGAAGCCGGCCTTCAGTGATAAAACAAAAGCAGGGGCTCAATCGATGCCACGGTACTAATACGCCGGTATCAAGCCTACCGCCGAGTAAGTAAGGAAGGGCGTCTATTGTTATACGTTGAATCCAAACCACGATCTTAAAATGCCTGGATGATAAATGCACGGGTGATAAATGTTGAGGCACTACTTTTAGGTGGCCCAACCCGGCGGGACGGTACAAAACCGTGCTGTTGCGCTCTGGAACATTCTCTGTTTCAATGAATAAGACAGGCTCCATGATGAGGAAGATGCAACATGTCCACAAAATAGACAATTTGCATAGTGTATGATTTGGTAAGATTTACGAAAATGTTAATTACAAAACGACTTATAGCTAAAAGTAAACCACGACCGCTGTAGTCAACCATCTAACAAAAACCAAATATATTATAAATCTTGATTAAATAAGCTATGTCTGATGATTAATCTTTTTAAGATATTCTTACTTTATCATTGCGTAATCCACCTCCAAAGTTATTGTATAAAACGCGAGAAAAACTCGAACTTTCGGACCTTATAACTTAGAAACCAAACACAATTTTACAATGCCAACGGTCATCAGATATCTAGTTCGATCAAATAAAGCAATTTTGAGCAAAATTTGGGATCTTTGACAATAAATATGGGCGTGATCTTCTTTCCCCGTTTGTATGGGGAGTTGAGCGGGATGGCCCACCTTAAGGAATACACGCCTTCTATAAATAGAGGTTCGTGTTAAAAAATTTGAAGTTATCAATTGTAATATCTCGGAATATACTGGACTGATTATGTTGGTTAAGATTAACGCCCATTACGGGCATTATTCATAATTTAAACTCGCACAAGAAGGGTTCTGTACCATCGTACAAGATTTAACACAAAAAAGTCACGTGTTTTGTTATTATTATTTATTTATTTACACTAGCAGCTTCAAACTGATGCGTGTACTTCACGTGTTGAGTGCACTATATGTACTTATGTACTGTATGGTGTAGGGTTCGTGATGGTGGTGTGGTGTGGTGTGTAGAAGGTGGTGAGTGAGTGATGAGTGAGGATGTAAAGGTTTTGTCTCCTCCACGGCGACTTGCTAGATATTTAGGAAACGCAGGTGACGTGTAGAGCATTCCTCAATCTCGATGCCTCGGGTCGCTCAGTCGGAAGCTCAGGGTGCAGGGTAGAAGCTACGGAAGAAAACAAGTAAAAACCCTACCTAATCTATGCATCTGCTTTGAGAGGACTTTTGAGGAAATATTCAAATTATAAATAAATATTCATGCTGTGTGAAGGTGAAGTGATGTTTATTGAAGTTTATCATTGCATAAACAGAAGTGTAAAACTGTTAGGCTTATGCGACATACCGATGAAGCTCTAGTCCTACCGCCGGTCTCGTTTATAGGGTCTTCGTCCCGCTCCTCAGATGAAACTGGAACTGCTCGAACGGCTACAGGCTCCCTGCTCCACCTCCGCTCTCATCAACTGGCTGACTCCAAACATCACCGGAATAAACTGCACAGCCTCATACTTGGTCTCTTATGAGAACCTGGTCAAAGAGTCATAATGTCTTTCACGGGCCGCGTGATCTGACTCGCACACCACCTGGTGTCGAGGACACGGCGGACACTCGCGGGAGGACTTCCCTCAGGGTGCAGCTGCGTCGAAGGCCAGAGGCGAGATCCTCACACCATTCCGATTGGTGGGGATTCCTTCAAGATGGCGCTGCAAAAACGCGATGAAAGCTCTCAACGGAGCTCTGGTCTGTACGGGCGCGGGAGTCGAACTGAACCCAATATTTTCATTTTCAGTTCAGTGATATTCTCCTGTTTTTATTTTTATTTTTCGGAATCTTCCAAACTTGTCACATTCCCATGGCAACGTTTCGAAATTTGAGACTCTTAGTGTGTCCTCTCTTGATTGGCTTTTTCATATTTTTTCTTTCTTCAGCCATAGACAGTTGTCTATGGGCAACCTATATTTTACTTGCCGCGGAAATAAAGACAATACTAAATATAACATCCTACAATGGGTTATTTTTTTTATTTTACCTATTGGTTGTTATAACGGCAAAATAATTACAAACTTTATTTATTACGATTCATGAGATACAGCCCTCTGTGACAGACCGAATGACGGACGGGCGGACGGACAGCGGAGGCTTGGTTATAGAGTTCCGTTGGCACCCTTTAGGTACGGAACCCTAAAGAGGATGGGAGCTCGCTTACACCTTGTATATAAATACTGGGATATGTATACAATGATAGACTGCAATAAGTACGTATAGCCCAGCCAACCGGCATCCGAGCAAATATTCTCGGGCCATTCTAGTAATATTCCACAGAGTGTTTGCGAAGGCAGATATTAAACGTTTCTATTGTAATATATACATATCTTTCCCATGCCTAGTTAATTAATGGGCCCGCGTCTGTGGGTTGATTTGCTTAGGCGTCTAGTAGGTTATTAATTTTATTCAATTTAATCCTTTTGTATGAATAATAAGTTAATGACTTCTCCCCATGTTACAACACTCAAAGAACTCTCATTTCCGTCTCTGCTTTTAACTGCTTCTGTTCTTTTATATATCAGTTTCAGTGCCACAATGTGGCGTTTATTTCATGAACACACATTTTACATTTTTTTTATAGTATATTGTACGCGCGAAACCCGAAGGTTTGTCTGCGCGTGACAACCTGTTTTCGTGTGCTAGCATTTAAAACTTTTAGCATTTGAGACATTTTTTTTTATACACACCAATAAATTCACATACATGAACACAATAATATATATATATATGTATTCACCCTTAATCAGTATTACAAAATTTCAGTTACATTAAAATATTACAATCCATTTATCAACAATTCTTTTATTTCCATTTTTAATTTTGATATTGACAAATCTTTTTTTTTCAAGCCTGGGTTCAAAGAGTTAAATAATCTAGGAACTACATAATTTAGAGTTCTTTTGCCGAAGTAGTTTAAAGTGGTCGGAATTTGGAGCTGAAGGTCAAGTTTGAGTCTTGTCGGGTAGTCATGTGAAATAGGTATCTTACGAGATTCATCAGCATAATTGCACAATATAATTTTTTGGGCACACATTGCTTTGGCCGGTAACACTTTGAAATACTTGAATATATACAATAGAAACGTTTAATATATGAAATAGCTAGAAAACAACTTTTTCGTGCAAATATTGTGATGCAAAATGGTCCTATGCTTAGAGCTGTGAGTACCACTGAGCACAGAATAAGATTAAAATAGGTTACATTTTAAGCTCGTCTTAGCCGATTGAGTTCAGTTTGATAAGGGCGTAAAATAAAACCACACCTAAGTATACAAAAAAAAAAGAAACACATTATAACAATTATTTAATATTTAAATACATTATAATATTAAACAATATTTTCTACTGCAATCTATATTTTTAATTATTTGATATAATATTTGTTCCTCATTACAAATATGTTTTTCTTCTTAGTTCTTCTTATATTGAGTATGGTAAATCGGTGATAAATTATTGTATTAAGGTCACAATTTTTATATGCAACCTGATATTGACTCCCTGCTGGCAGAGACATATTTACATCATGTGAACTCCAGTATTTTTTTCATTATATTTAACTCCGCTTCGACCATCGTTCATTTAATACGATGGTACCTACCCGGGAGGGACGAATTCTGCCATCTTAGTAACTATGGTAAACCTGGAGTTTTCCTCGAAATCCGAGCCACGAATAAAACATCCCATAGTCGCCTCATACGACATGCACGGAGAGAAATGCAGTGGTTCTACTTGTAAAGTTTTTAACCTTTTGAACCCACAACGGAAACATATAAACGTAAACTTCACACCGTACTTTTTATATAGGCTTTTTATGCATGACTTTTTATACATATACTGATTTAGGTAGGAAAACACCATAGCTCTTCAAGATGTTGCCCCTAGAGCAGTATTTTCTTTTACTCAAGATTCGAGAGTCTACGGTCAAAGTGCCCGACCTTGTCAAAAACTGAATTCGGTCTTTTAATCTCTTCTGTGGCATACTTTCAATTCACATCTTACCAATGCTTTTAGACAAGCTTTATAACCACTAGCTTTGTCTAAATTTCAGTAAATACTTTATCGTATAAGAAAGTATTTGCTGAAATTTAGATTTTGAATTGTATCCACGTTTCATTCATTGTATGCAAAGCAACAAGGACAAATTCTATCGCCAATTTTGTACCTACCATTTTGCCTGTATTTTTGTAGTAAACTATGAGGGCACTAAATTTTTTTATATTTTTTACTTATTTTATTACACGCCATGGAGTTTACATCTGACTGGATAAAGTGTGAGAGGTACTCCAGGTCGCGTCGCAAATCCTGAATATATCTGCGGCACGGTGGCCGTAACGTCGAGCTAAATAAGTAAGCTTAACACTCTAAGTGCGTAAATAAAGGGTATTTCAATAGAGCCGCTCGAAATCTGAAAATGTATAGCGGCCATTTTGTTAAAGGTATATCTGTAACATTGTAATATAAAAGTCAATGGTAACATTTGTTTTAATTGTTCCGAAGTCTTTGGCCAATCATAAAGGCGTTAAAAAGTATGCTATGTAAGTCGGTATGTAATCGTATGATGTACTCATATCATACATGATGTGACGTAATGCTTTCAATAAAAAACAAACATGAGATGGATCGAACAAAAAAAATCTGTTTCCCGCGTTTTATCAGGACATTATCGCGCATCGAGTATATCTAACACGGTGTTATTTCACGTATAAAAGTGTCACCATAAATAAAGGGAGCCGCATACATATTGCATGAGGCCCCGCCTTTGTCGATTGTCAGCGCCCGCCCCCCTCCGACCCCCACCGCACCGTCCCTCAGCCCGACAAGAATTGATTTAACGAATCCGTGTTTGCGTTACAAATTACGTTTTTGACTATTGTTCGTGGTGCGTCCTAGTGATAGGTCAACTGTGCGAAGATAGATCAGAGTTGTTATGAAACGATAGATCACGGCACTTCTATTAACAGTTACCTAATTTTGTTTTCACCCTTACTTTATAAATAGAATACAGTTTTTATGTTCATCTACGTTTAAAGTCGGGATAGCTCAGTTGGTTTAGAGCAGTGGACATGTAATCCAAGGTCGCAGGTTCAAGTCCTGCTTCCGACGAATGTCACGACCATTAATTTTTCAGATTATTTTCAAAATCTGATAACAATGCTTCAAATGTAGATGTCGCTGAAACTCAAATTAATGAGATAACGGTAATGTCGTATCCATTAAATACATAAAATTGTTTTTATTTTATCAGGAATCAACTATTTCAGTGGTGTAAGGCTTACTAGCGATCGATATATGTCATAGCAATGGGCACTGATTATGTGGACCTACAAGCTGGGCGAAACATGGTTAGGATTAGTCAAACGCTGGGTACTCTGAAACCGAATATATTAATGCCTGGAGTCAGAAATGGCCCCCGTCGAATTTGATATGTACATATGTGGAGTCGACCATGAAGCAAGGTATACTATTAAAAAAATAACACCATTCGCGTCTGCAAATTTTTTCACCTGCAGTATATAATTTAGAATTTTCCTCCATTCCCTACTTCCACAATCAATGCCTTCTTCTAGCACGATGTGTAAAATTATTTACATACATTTTTTTTCTTTACCTGCTCTGCGGACAATTACTCCAGATTGAAAATTGAAAATTAAAACATATTTCTATCGTCACCAAAATAATATTTGGCATCAGACGCTAGAGCCAGTCCTAAGTTGACTTAAATATTTTTTTTACCTTTTTCATGGTCGATTCTACTTGCATCACATACGTTGAAAAATCCGGCCAAGTGCGAGTCGGACTCGCACACGAAGGTTTCCGTACTATCGTAGAAAAAAAAAACGTTTTTTTTTGTATGGGAGCCCTCTTTAATTTTAATTATTTTTTATTCTTTTTATCTTGTTGTTATAGCGGCAAAATAAATACACACTCTGTAAAAATTTCAGCTGTCTACCTGTTACGGTTACTGAGATACAGCCCTGTGACAGACGGACAGATGGACGGACGGACGGACGGACAGCGGAGGCTTAGTAATAGGGTTCCGTTTTCACCCTTTGGGTACGGAACCCTAAAAAGCGATGTACTCGATTAGTACGAAATAGTATATGTATTTATTGTTGTGTGTATTCTTTATTATTTTGTCAGATATCTCAATCCATCGGGTGCTTTTGAAATTAGTGATATACATTTGTTTGGATGGGATATGTGTTTAGATTCTACCGTGAAGCAAAGACTCATTAATTAAAGAAAAAAAGCTAAAAATATAACTCCGTACTGCTTACCTACCTACCCTACTACTAACTTATAGGTATGATTTGGAATTCTACAGGCCCTCTAATGTCACCTACTAACTAAATGCCATGCCAGGTCTTTTCGATTTATGTCTTTTCATCGAATTCGATGGCACCCACCCGGGCAGGCTTTACCCTGCCACCTAGTAGAGGAAGAGGACCTACAGTTTTACATATTATATTACGAACCATGGAACAAGCTCGCATATGTGTCTAAATTCACTTATCCAACTCAGAAAGGGAAATGACATAAACGGGGCGGGCATCAAATCCATGACCTCTGGCATCGAAGGCAAGTCCACGCGCCCCCGAGCTAAGGCCCACTGTAAAGTAAACGACAGTAAGTAAATAGGCGCACGGACTAGGTTTCAAACCCACGGTCTTTGACACAAGACTTCACACGCTATCCATTAACATTCGTTTAATGGGCAGAACCAAGATCGTTGAAAACGAAAAGACAAGGGACACACCCGGAGACTGCATCGCCGAGTGTTTGCCTAAATAGGCAAAGGTCATTCAACAAGACCACAGTTAAGTCGACTACGCGCGGAATTCATAGTCAAATTTAAATTTGTTGTATAAATCCATGCAAAAACATCAGAACTTAAAAAAAACGTTACAAAACTATATTATCCTCTGTAAATATTTCAATCAATTATTTTCGGTATTTATTTTTGACAAACACTGAAGAGAGAGAGAAAGGAGAAGTGGAATGCGTTTAATATCGCGACTCCGACGTATGGCCAATGTGACCATATAATTATATGGGAATTTAGCGGCGCGTCGTATGCCACGATCGAGTCAGTTCCAACCCACACAAAACCTCCAATATGTCTGCGGCTATGTTTGCATGTGGCATATACTTTTAAGGTGGGCCTCCCCGATCGCCTCCCCATACAAACGTGGAAAGAAGATCATTTCTTGTCAGAGATCTAAAATTGTACCCCAATTAGCTTTATTTGATCGAACTAGGTGTCTGATGACTGTTGGCATTTTTAAATTGTGTTTCGTTTCTATGTTATAAGGTCCGAAAGTTCGATCGCGCGTTTTATGCAATCACTTTGGAGGTGAATTGCTCAACGATAAAATAAGAACATCTTAAAATAATTAGTCATATGAAATAGCTTGTTTCATAAAGATTTATAATCAATGTTGTTATTGTTCAGTTTTTTCCTACAGCGGTCGTGGTTTACTTTTAGCTATAAGTCGTTTTGTAATTAAAATGATTGTAAATCTTACCAAATCAAACACTATGCGCATTGTTTGCTTTGTGGAAATGTTGCATCCTCCTCATAACGGAGCCTGTCTTTTTCTTTAAAATAGCTCGGTTTTATACGATGCCCGCGAGTTAGTCCCGCCGGGAAGGGACACCTTAAGTTGTGTTGGTAGTTAGTGAAAACTGGAGACTGCAAGTGTCAGTAAGTGCGTTAGATGGCATTACTCCTTCCTTTTTTATCAATGGTTAAAACCATGAAAACTATTGTGTCGACGGTTTCAGTAACAGCGAACATGAACCTATCGCGTCCGTTCTTTGTTCGCGGTCTTGTGCAAAATAAATTCACGCGGGCTGACCCATTTACCCTGGTAAATAGAGAGATGAGTATGCTTTTTTTTCACTTGGCTTCTAAATGTACTTAAAGGCCCACTAAATACCGCTTTTCAGGGTTTCGGAGCCAAATGAAATAAATGGAACCATAATTTTTAAGTAAATACTACACATACTCTATTAGCCAAACAAAACACTTAAGAACTAGGTGTTATGCCTAGATTATGTTATACGTCTTGATCTAACTGCATGAAAAACACGGACAATTTCCATTTCCGCTTCTATCAGCGTTCATTCAATGCGATGGTACGTAACTGGGTTTAACTTTGATTACGAACGACGAGTCCCATGTCGCCTGTTACGGCAATCACGGGAGTAATTTCAGTCGGCCAACTTGTTTTGTTCTCGTATAATATGCGTACATATAATGAATAGCTCGGTCCGATGCCTCAGGATTCGATTATCTAGGCTAAGCGATATTGCTCGCGGTCGTGTTCTGGATGGGTGACCGCTGAGGCTGGCCACGGTTCGTATTCCATGGAAAACTGTAGGTACTTAATAGCCGGTGGGTTAATCCCGGGTAGGGATTAACTAAAAGATAGTAGAATCATCAATCGAAATTGACCGTATTTTACGTATTTTAATACTGTAACAGCTCTACAAAATGACTAAACATGTAGTGTTTTGAGGTTTAGTAACTACAGGAAGTATGTTATTAAAGCTATTGGCAATCAATCAATTTACTTTAAAATAAACCCTACACACAACTACTGGGGTCAGTCGATATTAGGCTTTGCCTGTAAAACAATATGTATCAGCCCGGTACCTACATTCAGCACCAGTGTACAGTTCCTATAGGGTCTAATGGCAATTTCCATTTTATAAGTTATATAGTTTTGTACTGCCATGTACATAATGTAGGGGTGTTAGGATATTTCAGTTACTCTGTATAACTTCTTCGTTTATATATACACGTGGTTTTATAGGTACGTAATACCATCGACACATGACGTGCTGTGTTTACATAACTTACTTAAAATAATTGATTTGTTAGATGTTTTATGTTATTTTTAGAATTGTCACAAAAACTAAGTTCTATGAAACTAATTGTAAACAAATAAATGTATTTTTATTATAGAATCGGTTCAGTCATTGCAAATATTACTCCCTATAAACAAACAAACAAAACAAGCATTGCCTCTTTATATAAGTGTAGATAAGAACCGTTTAAATGAAAACGTGGCGGAGAACCTGTGCGCCTGGTAGAAAGTTTGATAATGCAGTTTGTGTGGTTCAATATTGTTAGGCATGCGATATGACTCGATCGAGATGAGCAGAGGACAAGAACGAGCATTACAATATGGTGAGTGCACCAGCCGGTTTGGTGAGCTATCGCAAACACCACTGTATTAGATATTATGCCTAGCATTAGAACTCAAGAGACAAGAGAGAAATTACAGTTAATTTTAAGATCGATCAGTGTTTGAATGTCTCAAAAGTTTCTGCGATATTAATCTTGATTCAAATCAAATTAGATAGACACTATTAGGGACATCAGGTAATGATTGAATACAATACCTCTGAGCGTACCTTTAGTAGTTCAGTTACAAGTTCGGTAGCTCCGTGCCAGTGAGCATGGAAAGACGGAAGAAGCAACTAAACCACGCTTGTATGGGGGCGGCACGGCGGGTCAGTTCTCTTACAAATTCGCTTAATAAATTTTTTTTCGAGTTGCAATGACACGTAAGTATACGTGAGAACTCCACTGGAAACTATTAAGTGCAACGAACATTCGATGTTGCCCGTCCCGAATTCTTAAACGAACTAACTACAGTTAGATGTTTTGACTATGTTAAATGTGGAAATATAACGATTCCGAGTGCAGCAAGCTGTCTATGGATGATTACTTGGATTACTGGATTACTTTATTAACGGGGACAAGTTTTATAAATTTGTAATTCATGGATTACTTTAACGATGATCCATTTCTCTTGTGAAAACACGACAATCAATAAAAGTACTATTTGATGAATTTGGAAGTCCCGCCTAGTTAACAGTATCTCACAAGTTTCCTGTCTGCGACATTTGAAGATAGGATGCAAGTAATTTTAAACACTGACTAACTGCTCATTTATTTGATCTTCTAAAATGAAAAACTGGGATTAACATCTCCTTTTTCTGTCAAAATATATTTTTATTGAAAAAAAATTACTCTAACAATACTAATAAAAAACAAATATTTGATGAAAACTGCAGTCCAATACTGCGCTAATCTATTAATCTACTAGGAGTCGTGGAAAGGACGGGCTCCGCAAGAAAGAAAGCCGATCTTAAATTATTTACAATCGTGAAGGAGTCAAAAGTACGTTAGGCAACGGCTTACGGCGAAAGACCAGCGGCTGGAGGGACCCGCCCATCCAGGACTTTGCTGAGCCATAGCCTTTTTACGAATTACATAGGTAGTAGCACCATATATTTTTTCCCTCAAAGCTGTATGTGACCTGTAAGAATGTGTAATTTCGTAAATAAATGATGATTATTATTATTATTATTATTAAGTATTTCTCAGTTTAATCCAGAAAAGCGGTATCTGAAGAAGTTTTGTTTCAAGAAATAATATTGCCATAATATTTTCCAGGAAGTGGGCGAGTCGTGTAAACAAACCTTGCCGAGTCGCCGCCGCCACGCCCGCGCGGTTGTTGCGTAGTTTCGCCACCAGCCCGCGCTACCAGCTGAGCCGAAGCCTCCAGCGGTATAATTCTCGACGTTTTGCGCACTAAATTCGCCGAAATTTATGTGAAACGCTACACCCAACGCGCTGACGGTCTATACTTCTGCAGAGGGACTGGCCAAAAATGGGGATGCGAGATTATTTTGTGTGGAACAAGTGGGTGGCTATAGCCTCACAACATGGGAGCTAGGTTCCATGCCAGTCTCTATGTTGCTCGGCAACTGTGAACAGCGGGGTTACCATGATAAATGGACTCGCCAAGTAATCAGTCAAGTTAATTTTTTTTTTTATTTATTTATTTATTTTTACCAAAAATTGTACCAATAATTTACCAAAAGAGTGATTCAATCTGACGTTTAGTTGCATTTCCAACCATGCAGTAAAATTTCAGTTTACTTGGCCTAATAACACGTCGTTTGATAACTAGCGTGGTACAAAATGCAACTAAACGTCACATTTACTCGTAAGCACTTTATCATGTGTTCACCCTTTTTTTTTCTTTCATTTATTTATTTACATTGATAGCCCAATGGATGGAAAAAAATCCGCTTCGCCCATCATTCATTAAATGCTATGGTACCAACCATAGAAAAGAACAGAACCCAGCTTTAAGGATATATCGATTGTAGTCATCAAAATGTTACGAAAACCTATTTTGCTGTTCTGAAAATCTATCTGGTATTATTTTCAAAGAAGAAGATTTAAACACGGTCTGTCAGGTCGATGGACGAAAATACCTCATCAACTTTTATAGACCATACCTACAAGCTTTACGAGTATTGTGAACCTTTAGCCGGCGGAAGAGAGCGGTCACTATTTACCCTTTTCTGGTAGATTTTCGCAATTTTATCTGCTGCTATCTAAGGCTACGTATAGCCCAGCAACATCGTAATGGATCTTGGACAGGATGACACTGGAATAGTCTTTATAACTCTGGGAAACGGGTAGCAGAAATGAATTACATAAAATAAGACTTTCTTTCTTATTGTAAAAGCAAGCTTTGTGGTGAATGACGTTTTTAAGCAAACACAGTTCTGTTGCACAACAAACTGTTTCGAATCGGAGGATATTGAGCGCGTCTGTTTTCTACTGTTTTTACAGTTCTGTCCGTCCGTCCGTCCGTCTATCACAAAGCTGCACTTCATTGGTACGGAACCCTTCTTGTATGAGTCCGACTCGCACTTGGCCGGTGTTTTTAAATCGTCACATTAAATGAATATTAATAAAACAGTGTAATGTGGGAGTATGACTCGCCCACCGAGCGTTCCAATATAAATACAAGGGTTCCAGTACAATACAAATGTGTATGTAAATAGATTGTTCATCACTGGTTTTAAAAAAAAAACACGAAATTGAATTGAAATCGGTAAAGTCGTTTAGGAGATTAACCTGTACGAACATAGTGAAACGTCATTTTTATATTACAAGATAACAGAAAGTTAACCATTTTTAACTTTGTAATACCTTAGTTCTTGCCGAATTTCATAATTCTAGGTCAATGAAAAGTAGACTTTCGCTATTTATTTATTACGGTTAACATAACTGACATAAATATCCAAATTATTGTATAGCGGGGACTTACCTGGCATACCAGAGGTCTGGGTTCAAATTCTGAATTGGATAAGTGCATTTCGTCATGAATTCGATTTGCTCCATGGTTCGGAATCCATGTAATACTGTAGTACATTCTTATTATATATAGTTAGATTATATAATACTTTCTCTTCTAGGTGGTAAGGTTTAAGCCCGCCCGGGTTGGTACCATCGCATTAGATGAAAAAATGGTCGAAGCTACAATGAGAAATTGTCCGTGTTTTCCATCCAGTCAAATGTAGCCTTGCTCATACGGGGAAGGTCCAGGCATGGCACCTAATTCCTTCGGGAATGGGGTGTATTGGGCTAATATTATGACGGTAGTTGTGTGGTATTAGCCATCAATGCCAATAGTTGAGCTTCATACTGTTACAGCTCCAAAGAACCAGAAACCTTAGATAGTTAGATATTGATTTTAACCTTATAACTTCACGCGTTCCGGAGAAAAAGGATCTCGTCTAAGTAACGTAAACGAACGGAAGTAATTAATAAAGATTTCTCAAGTGCAGGAAAGTATGGTTGCATTTGAATGACTAGGCTATATCCATAATAATATTATAAATGCAAAAATAACTCTGTCTGTCTGTCTGTTACATTTTCACGCCCCAACCGCTGAACCAGATTAAGTTTGATATAAAGAGAGTTTGGACCTTTGGAAAGGGCTACCTTTCGTGGCAAAAATTAAACTCAAAGGCGTGTAAAGGGGGATGAATTTTTGTACGGGGAACTCATGTATCATAAAGTGCTATGTTCACCCAGATATTAGTATGAAACGACATTGACCCGAGCGGAGCCGGGTACCTCAGCTAGTGATAAATAAATGGTATTAAACTTTCAAATAGATGATTAACAAAGGAGTGCATGGTGCGATGGTTAATTTGCTTACAAATAATGCTTAATAAGAGCAGTTAAATTATATGAAGCAAAACATATCCTTTAACTTAGTGTCTTTATTTTATTATCGAATAGCTTAACCATAAACTAGCGACGATAAAACTAATTGAAACTTTAAAAATGGGTAAGCATACAATTCTTTAGTGTTCAAAATGATCTCCTTCAAAATAGTAGTTTGAAAAATAAATTTGACATTTAATCCATCGCTTATGTCGTCCATGGCGCCGGCATTCTCAGGAATTTTCCAGCATCGGTAAGGAAATTGAATCCTGGGCCGTCATGTAATGAGCGGGCATGATCACACCTAGCATAGACGAGAACGGTGCCCAGCTATAGCCTGTCATCTCAGGGTACCTCCGGCAAGCAAACCCGGCCGTGGCGTCGCTCAAAAATTACGAGGGGGAAAGGGGTGGTTCTTAAGATTAATATCCCAGAGAAGTGTAGGTGAACATTGTTGAACACAACGAGCCTACCACTTATAAAATAACCTTTGGGCCAGTTTAAGTGGTAGCGAATATTATTTGTTGTTTTTATTTGTATGAATAAATGAAAAAATAAATAAATAAAACAATAGCGAATTATGATAATAATATTGAAACCATGTGAAAATTAATAAATTAGAACGCTCAAAAACGTGTTATTAGTAATACTGACATTGTTAGGTTAGGTTAGGTTGTAGTGACTGTAGTACTAACTGGACCTTAGAATCTTGAACACAATTTCGACAAATGAGCCTTCGCAGCCTGTAAAAAAAATATATACAGAATTTAAAATTGCATCTCCTGGAAAATAAAAGCGAAATTCTTAAAGTTGCTCGATTATTTCCATTAATGAATCTTTCCCCCCAATCAACCAGTGCTTTAGAGCGGCTCATAAGTTAAGGTCGCGGGCCCTTGTTTCCCATGCCAGAGACTCATGTGTAATTTCCCCCCACTGTTTATGCAACTCTTTCTTTTTGTGAATAATATACATTACTAGATTCACTAAAATACATTAATAGATAGTGTATTTCCACACGAATGTCACCTGTTCCATGGATCGAAAGGTCCCGGTATGGCGCCTAAATATTATGGTCGTGCTCGCTGGTCTGGTCCAAATTCAGGTCCAGTCACGTCGAAACGTTAATTGATAAAATACCATGATTTTTAAATATATGCATGGTAACTGATGGACACCAAAAAATTTGCGTAATATTTGGACGATGCCGGCAAGAAATTTTATCGCACCTCCGTAATGTAGGTCAAACTACTGCACGAAAATGCGCGCAAGCTCAGCTCGCATTTTTCGAAGAAATTTTCATGAACATATAACCATAAAACGATTTCAGCTTTGGAGAACTTTCAGGCGGAAATGCTCCATGCTTTCTCCATTGCTTTGAGTGGCTCTCAAATTCTTTTTACTTATTTATAAAGTTAAAATTGAGTCCTTTCTTTATTGGAATAGTTCTGTTCAAACACAGAACTTCCATTATAAGAAAACATCAAAGAGGAAATGTAACCCTTGAGAAGTGGAACAAATATTCATAACATAGAATGGCAGATAATGTCACAGTGCTTCGAGATCCGGGGAACCTAGGGTTTTATTCCCAGATAGGCTTTACAAGTGTACTACTTTACAAGTAGTACTTTTAAAGTGTCCGAATGGAATACATTTTCATGCTCCGGTAAATATAAAATAGCAGCAACCAAGCTTTCATTTATAGATAGAAACATCGGTTTATATCTAGAGGTTAAGCAACACTGAACGCGGAATGGTTCTAGTGGGACGTTGGGGCTGGCCATGGTTCGGATTCCATGTATATATATATATATATATATATATATATATATATGTAGGTCGTCTTCATTGATTCCTAGGTAGTGGCACTGAGACCGTCGATCTCCGTGATAAGGAAGTACTACTGAAGAGAAAGGAAAGAAAAGTGGTCGATATCGCGTCCCCGCCGTATGGTCCATAACATATGACCATATAATTGTATGTGTATCCGGCGGCGCGTCGTATGCCACACAGTCGAAACATCGCCATGCTCTAAAATTGTGTTCATTAAGTCAGTTCCCACCCACGCAAACCTTCCAATACGTCTGCGACTGTGTTCGCATGTGGCATGTAAGTTTGAGTTGGGTTGGACATTTTTGAAAATTTGAGGCAGCGGGTCCCATATAGTAGGTGCGCTATCTACTTCCTTTTTATCTATGGTGTTTTTGGTTGATATCATGAAGGTAGGTAGTTAGACTACTATATCTATTATAATGAAAAAGGTAAGATTATTTTATTCCGCTCACGTTTTTTTCCATAGAGAAATAAAAAAAATAAAAAACAAAGTTCAAATTCAACTTCAGCAATGTACCTACGTAACTTAAGAGATCATATAACTCAGTTCAGTGGCAACCATTTAATCGTATAAATATCTAATAAGGCAATATGTCGTTTTTATGGCCAAAAGTTGGCTCGCGGAGTAAGTAACAGCAGTTTAACATTAAAAAATACTCTGCTGTTGGATTCCAATACTAGCAGTGTAGTTAAAGTACCACGCAAGAGGTGGTTTTGAAGCGAAGCTTCTGTAACCACCTTACGCACTCGGCCGCTGGGGAGTAAGCTGAGAATAAACGCCAACGCAGGACGTTCCGTCATCGTCATCGAGTCCATTACGAAATGGAATCTTCTGGATGCCTCACATGCGTCATGCGGCTCGTAGCCTAGTGGCGCGGGGACTGGACTAGCGTACCAGGGGCCCGGGTTCAATACCGACATGCACCTTATTAACCACTATTTTTTAACCTTTAACCACTTTATTAACCACTTAATTTCATAAAAATACTTATATTATATTTATACTTTTTATAATTTATAATCTTTACGATTGTTTCCGTCACAAAAATATAATTTGGCAAAATCTACGGAGGTGACGTTGGCCCATCAAAACATGTGTGGTATATAAATGACCATGATTAGTATTTTCTTTTAAGTTGGTTAAAATTGTTAAAAAGCTGGGTATCTGTATCGGATGTATGTATGTATAGCAACTAAGTAATGTTTATTTACACTGGATAAATTGAATAAATGCATCACCTAATTCTGCTCAAATCAAATCAAAATCGTTTATTCTGTAATTTCAAGAACATTACAGTTGTTATATGTTAGATCATGTGTATACATCGTCAAAGTTATCAAAATAAAAAACAATTATTTTCAAAATAAATCAAGTTGTTGCACTATTCTCTGTAACATGAGGAGTGTTACGGATAATTTAATGAATTATTTTTCGGAACAAACTTTTATTAAAAACACATTAAAAAACTGTAAAATTACCGGTAAGATCACTTTACTTAACGGGAAAATTACACCCTGGAAGTTTTCTTTATTGTAGATTTTTTCAGTAAATGATTTATAATCCATGCACGTATTAGCATTTAAAGGAAAGTTGAAAATAAATATCACACAGTATTTAAGACCCGAAATCTTTAACTTAAAAGATTAAGGCCTACTTAAGATTACACCTGTTGTCATACCAAATACATTTTTTTTTTTTTTTTTATGTGACTGGACATGATGGCTAATACCACACCTTCTGTCATGGTATTAGCCCAACACACCACATGGGAACTAGGTGCCATGCCAGGACCTTCCTTAATAATTTTAGTTCTCCTTTCCTTAAAACATAAATCACGTCAGGGGTAGAAACAGAATCGTCAGGTTATTTAATCGCGTAGAGCCATGTGGCGTCTGCCAGAGAGCACACTGCTGACTTTATGACTTTTTTTATTGAACTCTTTTAAAAGTGCGGACGGTTTCTTATTTATAAATACGTAAAATATAAGATTGCAACAAAAAAAGTTTACAATCGATCAATCAAACGTGCGACCTTCCGCCAAGAATTCGTTTGACAATTACGTCAGCCAAGAAAAAATATCGCTTATTTCGAATTGACACAATTAATCCTACTCATGAAAATATATTAAGAACTGATATACAAAAACGGATTCACCCTTACCATATGAGATGTTTTTTACAGAAAAGATAAAAAACTACATTAAAAAATATTTTGAACTGTTCTCTGCTTTAGCTATTGAGATAGTATGTAAATAATAAATATGTTTATATAATATCGAATTTTTTTGCTAAAAAATAATAAAGTAGTAAATAGATATAATAATAATGTTCACGCCAATATGGCATGGGTGACCTAGGTGGGTAGTTTGCACTTCACAAGCATTCAATCCCATCCGAAGTTTTTCCTATGCCACTCTCTCTGCTACTAGCTGTCACGCATGGTGCACGCAATGCAAACTTTCACCGTGGTGCTCTCTTAGGGCTCCACGCCTGCAACCCGCTGCGCGCCTGACCACGCTGTGTCGCCTCGTCTGGGCGAAGTGCTGCGCCGCCGAACGCTGTCCCGGGACCCGACGCCTAGGAGCTGGTGCTGCTGGAGGTAGGTGGCTGTTTCTACTCCTCTGGTGGCCCGCTGTGTCGTCCCGAGGCTACCGGGCATTGAAACTCTTTCGCTTGTAAAGTGCGACCTGCCTGGGCGCGTACAAATAATATGTTTAAATATTACCACAATGGTTTACACCAGTTAAAATTTAGTCATTTATGATAAAGTATTTCTCATTATTATTAACTAATCTTAAATATGTTTCTCTAACGAAACACTTATTTAAACCGAACAGTACCGCTTTTTGATTTTGAAACTGTTATCTTAACTGTTTGAACATTACGGTGTACTAAAATCAGTCGTGCAACTATCCAGTTTCCAAAGGTATATTCCTTTTAACAATTTAGGAAAATATCACACAGTTAAAAACAATTAAAATATCTAGTTACGTTTAAGATTAACTGTTTTCACTCAGATTAACTGGGTACCAGATTAACAGAATTAATTTACTTAGTTGGCTCTTTTTTAAAGTTGCAAGACGGTGGTTGTTATTGGAATTACAGTTAGATTCACAATTTTTTTTTTCAGTGTAAATAAGGAAGATCCCTGGTAATGGGACAAGTCCGTATCACATTTTAACATTTATTTGGAATAGAACAGAGCTGGTTTAAAATGGTATGTTAGGACTTTTTTAGGATTTCAGCTTAAAGTAAAACAGCTAATTAGAGAATAGAATTGAATTCGCCTAGTGAAGATGTTTATTTGTATTTAAAGTAAAATATTATTTATTTTTAAACTTTCCACGTAGTTTAATGTGGTACATTTAAATAGGATTTACCTAGGGTTGTCGTTAAACTTTATTTAGATCAGGCTCTGCTAGATGTGATGTTAATTTAAAATGTTACCCACACGGCACGTGTGCATCAACTTACATTAAAGGGTTACATTCCGAGAATATTTATGAGAATAAGCATTTCATGTATGCAGGGTTTTGCAACGGCCAGGACATAAAATTTGTGAAATGATTATTGGAATTGCCATAAAGAAAAAGTTTAATAACTGTTCTGAATATCCTCTAAATAAAAAGATAGACTTTCCATACAAAGTAAATCATTAATTTAGTTTGAATCTAATGTTCCGTAAGAACGTTGCAACGTTGTATTTAACTGGACACGGATGGCAAATATCACACTTACAAGTACTGTTATGACACTAGCCTGACACGCCAAGTGGGATCTAGGATTCATGCCGAGACCTTTCTAATGACAGACGAAAACACAAATTTATAATCTTAATATCACGGTAAATAGACATTACAGAGAAAAAAATAGAGCGACTTTTTTATCGCATCCGAAATTTATGGCCATTCCATCACCCTGTATAGTTAATGCCTAATCTCGTTACACACATAAGTTATTTCAAATATTTTCAGTTACGGAAAGCACTGTAGTCAATTTGAACATACAACCAAGATTCATTATCGTAAGAATAATTCAAATTCTTAAATATAAATAATTCAATTATTAAGCTCTACCTTATTGTCCAATTTTATCGAGCAATAAATGTTAATAAATTAAATTATTAATAATACTGCATGAGGTGAAAAATTCAAAAACCTATTTGCTACGCCAACATCTCATTAGAATGAGAATTAATAAATTCGAGGAAATACCTAAAACCGAGATACCTCGTTGCTCCAATTACAGGGATGTCAAATGGCTGTCAATGATTTGATGTCGGACGCGCGCAAATAATTTGTCACGGGAGTTGCACAAATTGGCAAAATTAACAGGATGATTGCCACCTGGCAGGGCCGTGAGTGGGATTAATAAAATGCCATTTTGATGAAGTTCTACCTACTTTTTGAGTTGATTGATTATAGAATATGGTAGGGTACTATTTAAGAGTAATACGCGCAAATTATGTCGCCAGATTTGGATCTAAATATATATTAATAAATCTAAAATTAAAATATCATTAAATCACGCATCCAAAACTCACCCACACATATATTTTCACTCTATGTGAAATGCATTAAATTTTAGTCATAAAATGATTAATCCGGACGTAATGTCCGGAGCACGGGAGCTTGCCTTTCATGTCAGAGGTCATAAGTTCAATCGCCGCCCGTTTACAGCTAAGAAGTGCATTTCGTCAAGAATGCGATCTGTTCTATGGTTAAGAATCCATGTAAAACTGTAGGTGGTAGGTGTTAGGGTATAAGTCCGCCCGGTTGGTCGAAGCGGTAATTAAATATTGTCCGTGTATTCCATCTTGTTCAATTTAGCCGTCCTCATAAGGGAATGTTCTGGCATGGCACCTAATTCCTTCGGGAATGCGGTGTGTTGGGATAATATCAGGATGGTGGCAAGGCAGACAGGCTACTTCATTAATTTACTGGGCATCGTTAGCCCCGCCCAAGCGATTGTCTCCGACTAATTCCAGAATAGTATATCAATATTTGAACTATCATATACGAGTGGTGGCTGTTGGCAAACTAAAAAAAATAAAAGAGTTTGCTATTGGTTTGGCTCGAACATGCCGCCATTTCGACTGAGCATTATATACCATAGCGAAGCTGTTAACCATTTAGTTACCGTACAAATGTCGGGCAGTGAGAAATAATGGTATGTAAACTGCTGTGTCTTTATTAGATAGGTAGGAACATTAAATTACATATGTAATTTAAACTTAAAGGTAAAAACTTCTTCTTAAAGAGCCAAAAATCCAGCTGTGCTTAAAATACTGGCGGTGTTACCTAATTGAATTCTTGCTATGTTGATTATGAACGCTCCTACAATTTTATTACGAGTATTAGCATAGCTTAAAACTTTGCATAGCCGAACGCCGAACATACGAAAGTATTTTTGCCCAAGCGGAAACGGAGACACAACGCTCGCGCTTCGCGCATCGCTCGGTCAATGAAAATGTGTTGTAATTTAACGAGTGCAATCTATAAGTGAAACCAAAATAATAATGATAAATAAGTGTCAGTATTAAAGTGTGGTCGTTTAACTCGATTTCGTATCGATCTCTGAAAATGTTTCCTTATGTTGAAAGAAATATTATGTTTTATTGTTGACTATCGGACCAAAATAATATTTGTTGGTTGTTTCTAAAGAGGAAATATTTCGTGCGCTTCAATAAACGTTTATGAACTATTATTATTATTATTTAAGCCTTTCTAGCACACATATTACTGTTTTTGACCTAAAGTTATCTTATATAGCTCTAGTGCCACCCACTGCAGGGCTTAGGCCTCTCTCAACCTTAGAGGTTTTGAGGTTGTGGTCATTTTCCTCCCTGGGTGACCAACCCTACCTGGGAGTAGATACTTGTAGAATCATTTGATAACAGTTACACTTACATGACTTTAACTATAGCTATAGAAGCTAATATATATTGCTAATATATAATAGCTATAGAAGAAGCTAGCAATAAAACTATAAGAAGCTTTAATTTGTGATATATCTACATTTAATAGGAACTAAAATTAAGAAGAACTATTGATGACGTATGCATGGATAAATTGACTCCTCAGTAATCAGCAATAAAAACAGATAATTGTAAATTGTCTTGTTTAATTGGGCAATTTACTCCGAACTGCACATCAAAAAATATGTAATAAGGAAGAATGTTGTAGTTTATGATTCTGATAATTCATTCTAAAGAATATGTCTGTTTGGCCTCTGTATGTTCTTTTAAGACTTGAGAACATATTGATCAACCTATTCCTTTGGATCCAGTGTGCTTTACTAAAATCACATTTCAGTCTCTTTAGCCTCTAGATGCTAAAATTTCTAAAAACCCTGGAACGAATTCATATGGTGATACATAATACATTTTGGTCGAAAAAGAGATTAATGATTTTTCAAGATATAAACTAACTTAATGTTCATATAAAAGCTCTATGAAATGTGTCTAGGAGTAGGCATTTTCGAGATTTGACAACACTATATACGCTTACAACGTTCACGGGAAGACTTACAGTTTACTTACTTCATTTGCGTATTTAATTGGTTTTTGAAATGGCCGATAAAGGGCTGTTGTTTTGTACGTACCGCGCATTGGACGAAATTTGAATAGCATTAAAATGATTTTTTTTTTACATTTTATTAATATTTTTGTGAAACCTATTTCGAAATAACCGATAAGGAATGTTTGTGAAAAATTATCGCATGTTCATTAGGGTTATTTTTATACTTATTATTATTAAATTGATTCCCGTTTATTATCTTAAATTTGTGATATGCTCAGCAAACTAACATATTTCTTAACCCAAACTTAAGCTCAGTTGAAGGTTACTAAAATGAAGTTGTCAAATTGGTATATTTCTATAAAGCAAACATTCATTAAGACCAAATCTCCACCCCTGAGGACATACAAGGTGAATGACCGATTACTTTATACTCCGCTCTCGCAGGAACCCTTTGTAATCCCCAAACAAATAGCCTTCAGGCGAATTCACCGAAATTTCAGGATCAAGTTGTAAATGATGTCGGAGTGGCAACAGGTGCTCCGACATTAATGTATTGTTTCCATGCAATAAATAACACTAAGCAGCTTTAAATGTATTTTATTTTTTTGGGACCAAAAAGCCGTTTTATATTTGCGCTGAAAGCAATGTGTAATCTTGTCAAGCATTTTTTTGTGGAAATGTTACGTGATCATTACGAAAATATCCTATTGTGTTAATTTTAGAATACAATTACAGACATTATAGGCATTTACTGGTCACAAATCGCGTAAATCGCTTGATTTGGTGGTTAAGTAAGTTCCATTTCTGATCCATTTGCACTGAGGGTGGCTGTTTTTTTTGGTTTTGTTCTTTGCCTTAAACTGTTCTACCAAAAATGTTTGGCAGTAGCATTTAGATCTAAGTGTGTATTTCATTACTGTGGAAGGAAAACTCGTAAAGTTTCTTTTCGGATTCTTGGTTACTGAATTGATCGAATTCACGGATCATTCTGTTTTTGAGGTAAGTGGTATGTATTGCTGGTTCGGGTCCAACCTTGAAGTATATTCGTAAATTAGTTCTTTTTACTGGGCACTTTCTTCAATTAATGAGTCCTCGCTTTACGGTCGATTATACATCCATACATATCACATTCGTCGATTAAAAATAGTTTCAATTTTGCTAGAAAATGGCCACTAGCTTGGGATTGGCTCCAAGTTGATGCAGATTAGGTTCGGTTGTTAGGTGAGACTTAAAAAAAATTGGACGGGAATCACAAAATAATTTAATTACCAGTAAATTATCCTTAAAATGTGTGCAATCAGCCTAAAACTGGAAGTTGTTAAGAGAAAAAACATATAGAAATATACCCATTCTTAACTAAACTATCCACAGCCTCCTTACCTTTTTGAAAGTTACAAAGACCCAACTTCTAAAGTTTTATGACAAGCCGCAGGGCTATCCCTCAGTTCGGTTGAAAACCCCACACTCTAAGATGACTAGAACTATGGTTAGAAACCATAAGCTTATTACAATAGTCGTAGCTCTCAAATTTATCCTTCTGTGAATTCAAAACACGTGCAGTAAATTAGCCCAGCATTCGATGAGAGTACGAGAGATATGTTTTCACAAAATACAGATAATCCAGATATTTTTGGAACTTCGTGGAGTTAATATAATAGGTCGGGGAAAAAGTCTTTTCGCATTATAGTATGTATGAACTTGTAATAAAATCTCTTTGGCTATACTATTTGTATCTGGCTGGTTTTGGTATCATTGAAAGTTTAAATTTTAAAGAACATAATTCCAAATTCAAATTAGGAAAATGTGTGATTCTCATTTGTTTTTCGTACTGTCAAAATGAGTGAATCTAATGAAGAAATTCGATACATTTTAAAATTTTACTACAAAAAAGGTAAAAATGCAACGCAAGCCGCGAAAAAAATTTGCGATGTTTATGGACCTAGTGCAGTGTCTGTGAGAGTAGCACAAATTTGGTTTAAGCGTTTTCAATCCGGAAATTTTGATGTCAAAGATGCACGTCGCTCTGGTCACCCTATTACGGATAAAATGGATGCCATTTTTGAAAAAGTGGAGCAAGATCGGCATATCAGTAGTTACGACGTAGCTGAAGAACTAGGAATTGACCACAAAACAGTTTTGGCGCATTTGAAAAAAACTGGGTACACAAAAAAGCTCGATATTTGGGTACCTCACGAGTTCACTGAAAGAAACCTAATGAACCGTGTACTCATTTGTGATTCTTTATTACGACGTAATGAAACCGAACCATTTTTGAAGAAGCTGATAACTGGTGATGAAAAGTGGATCACGTACGACAAGAACGTGCGAAAAAGGTCGTGGTCAAAGGCCGGTCAAGCTTCACAGACTGTGGCGAAACCCGGGTTAACTCGCAACAAGGTGATGCTGTGTGTGTGGTGGGATTGGAAGGGCATTATTCATTATGAGCTGTTACCACCAGGCAGGACCATCGATTCTGAACTCTACTGCGAACAACTGATGAGATTAAAGCAAGAAGTTGAGAGAAAGCGGCCGGAATTAATCAACAGAAGGGGTGTGGTTTTTCATCATGATAACGCTAGACCTCACACATCTTTAGCCACTCAGCAAAAACTAAGAGAGTTTGGCTGGGAGGTGTTAATGCATCCGCCGTATAGTCCTGACCTTGCACCTTCAGATTTCCACCTGTTTAGGTCTCTTCAGAATTCTTTAGGCAGTGTCAGGTTAACATCACGAGAGGACTGCCAAAACCACTTGTCGCGGTATATTGATCAGAAGTCCCAATATTTCTATAGCAATGGGATCATGTCCATACCTACAAGATGGCAAAAAATTATCGAACAAAATGGTACCTACATACTTTAGTTTAATGTAAATAAACCATATTAAAAAATGTTTTGAATTTTCTTAAAAAATGCGAAGAAACTTTTTCCCCAACCTAAGTTATATTTTATGTTGGACATATGGTTACTTTAACTGAAACTGGGAACAGATATAACATATAATACAACAACATATAATAATATGATCCTCAGCCCATGTTCATGAATTTATCTTGCTTTGTATGTTGTTAGGATTTCTTCACCTATCATATAGTCATTATCACTGGAAGCTCGAAATAGATGACTCATATCAAATCCACTATCGTGACATTAGCCTTACAAGCCACATGGGAACAAGGTGCCATCATGGAGGTGAGTTATTTCTTCACCTCCATGGGTGCCATGCACACAATAACAAAGTTTACCTTTCTCGGCTACCTTAAACTAATTGGAACGCACAAATATTTTAATTTCAGCTTAAGCCGTCTTCAGGTCGATGCATAGGCCGTGATTATAAAAATAAAATCGGACGTGATTAACCCTATCACCTAATAAGTAAGGAAGGGGACCAACCGCTTATGTAGAATTCGAATCACGGCTAGCCTCAATGGATGAACGGTCGCCCATTCAGAACTGACCACGCCCGCGATTGCTTAATCCCGGTTATAGATCATCGAGGCATCATCGCTGCGCTACAAAGCTACAAATCTTGACTTAACTATATTGTAATACTAGCAGATTATACATTTAATCACTAGTATGTATGTAAGGTGGATTAATTTAGCAAAACATAGAAAATGTTATACCTATGAAGCGAGTTGTGGTCCTGTTTCATTCATTAAAATTCGTTTATTTAAAATGTTTCTTAGTCAAACTACACTAAGTTATGTCACAAAGATCCGCGGATTCGATCAACCTAGCAAAGATGTACCCGCAAATAAACTTCACGGGTTTACATAACATATTTTTCCGTCCACAATTATGAAATATACACTTACATTTAAATGCTACTGCCAAACAATTCCTGGGTGGTTCCAGCCTGACCACGTTCTGACTTAGTTCCCCCCCGTGCTGAAGAATCCGGGTTTTTCCCCGCAGCATGTGAGGTATGTGAATGGTAATAAAAGAAACACTTCATTCAAATAAAGTTTTTTTTATGCATCCTGACATGGATGACTAAGACGACACGACTACCGTTATGATATTAGGCCAATACACTAAATTCACGAAGGAATTAGGTGCTATTCTATGGCTACACTGAACTGGATGCAAAACTTGCCGCTTCAATCATAGTTTCATCAAATGCGGTGGTACCAACCCTGGCGGGCTTACACTATCACCCAGTAGGGGAAGGGAACCTAAAGTTTACGTGTGTTCCTAACAGCTCGCATTCGCAACAAAGCATATCCATCTCAGAAAGAGAAAGAAAGTAGTTTAGACCGGGCGAGGATTTTAAATGGTTAATAATACTATATCTACATATTCTTATCTTGTTATAAAACAATATATGTTAGATGCATAAATTAAACCCAGAAAATATCATGAGCCAACAGTGTGCGCAAACCAAACCTATGTATACTAAAACCTGTTCAAGATATTTTAACCTTGATTTTCTTACCATGTCTATAGATGATTGTTTACTATGTAACTAAATGAAATGTCAATTTCCTTAAGATATATGTAAAGTGCGACATACAAAATAAGGATTCGGTCAAGTTCGAGTGAGGCCCCAATTAACTTACGGTTTCGAGGGATGTGGGGCAGAATAAAATTCATTGGAGATGAATAGGTTGGGCCCCATCCGTCCACCATTTCCATTTGGCTAAACGTCTACCTTAAGGAGGGAGTTTGTACATCCATGTAGATGGCGCCACAGTCGGCGTCCAGTTACTGTTATTTATCCCCAATAATAGGAAGTATCAAAATATAACTGTATGAGTGAAGACACTAAGCACTTATGTAATTTATGTCATAAAACCATTGATAAAACTAGCATTTGTGAGAATTATGAAGCATAACGCAAAAAGAAGCTGGTTATAAATTGTAATTTTTCAATCATTCTTGCAATCATCTAATCGATTCTAGTTTATTTTTGTAGTTGTTTAACATACACAATTGCTTAATGTGCTCATCACTACAGTTATAGTTTGTAGTTTCAAAATATTTATAGCATAAAAGCTTGTTTGAAAAATGTTACGGCTTTTCACGAGACGTTTCGAGGTAATCATTCAGCCCGTTCGTTGTCAAGGAGGCATCCGCAACGTTTGTACGCAGCATACGACATCAGTCGTTTGCTGCGTACGACTTTAAAATCAAACGACCACTCACCTTATATTTATTAGAACTTCTGATCTTCACCTAATGTGCCCAATAATTGAAACTAGCTATGATCACGATGCCAGATATGTTGCTATCACCCGTGATACATAAGTAAGACTTAGTCTTCAAATTAAAATCAAACGAAACAATGTCACCAAAACTTTTTGTGTTAAGGTTTCCACTCACTTTATATTTATTATAATTTCTGATCTCCACCTATTGTGCCCAATAAGTGAACCTTTAGCCTTAAATTTCGCCTTCAGAGCGATTTGAGAAGGAACGCGAGTCAAACTTTTCGGCATTGTCAAACACACACGCAAGTTTTCCTATTAAAGTTATGAACTTATAATCGCTTGAGAACTGTAAGGAGGTATAAAGGGAATATGTTAATGTTCTGTTACTTTTCTCATTTCGTTTTTTAGACTTACAAAGATAATAATAACGTTGTATAGCTGATGGATTGCTTAACTTATGTAACGTGTCACTATACAATATGAGTCACAAAATGTCACTGATGTGAGTATATTAACGAAAATAAAAAAACGCATAAGATTTACATAAAAAACACGTTTATTTTATGGGGCCCCCTTTAATTATTATTATTTTATAATGTTACCTATTTGTTGTTATAGCGGCAAAATAAATACATAATCTGTGAAAATTTCAGCTTCCTACCTGTAACGGTTCATGAGATACAGCCCTGTGACAGACGGATGGGCGGACGGACAGCGGAGGCTTAGTAATAGGGTTCCGTTTTCACCCTTTGGGTACAGAACCCTAAAAAACATCAATCTATTACATAGATATGTAATGACACACGACTTTAATTTTTTTTTAAGTTAATCGCGACATATGGCTTACGCCAGGACCTATTAAGATGCCCGACGATGCCCATGGGTTTCAAAATTTCAATGGGGCTACGGAAATCATGTCGGCCGGCCAGGTGCTTCTTTACACCACATTTGTAGGATCCCAGGACGTAATTTGAGGGAAATACCTCGGAACGGAGGGACGGACGGACGAACGGAAGGACGGGTGGACAGTGGAGGCTTAGTAATAGGGTTCCGCTGGCACCCTTCGGGTACGGAACCCTAAAAACCGCTCTTGAGATACACGCCGAGCTTTATATAGGTCCATTTAAGTCTGGCGCGAGCTCTACCTACACTATTTGTTTCCTAAATATTAAAATAAAATGAAATTGTATTTAATTGTGGAACGAATTTTATTAAAGTATTTTATTGCATTGTTTTTATGAAAGTAATTTGTATAAATTTCGAGTCTGCAGCGGTTCTTGATTTTTTTTTAAAGTTTATCAATTCCTTGACATTTCTTCGGTCGATATCGGACCCAAAGGGTTAGAAAACTCACTGTATGTAAAGTTACCTGAACAGTGATACTCTAACTTTAGCCTGTTAAGCTTTTCAGTAAATATTTCATAATGTACCGTAGTTATACTCAATTTTTAAACTCAAACTTAGTATAAAGGAGAATGAAGATTTGCACAGTTAAATTCAGTCATTTATGGTAAATTATTTCACATAACTATTAATGTATTATGTTAAGTCTCTATAAATGATCCAAAACAGTTCATTTTAAATAGTTATTTTAACTGATTTAACAGTACCGTTTGTTAAAAAACAATTGTGACTGATCAGATGATATAAATGATTTGAGTATTCTGTGGGTTTTTAAAATATTGTCTTACCACAGTTACGAAACTTTAGAAACCGTGGTTAGCCTATATCAGACAATAAATCAGATAATTTTGAAACAGTAATCATAACTTATTGAAATTATAGCTGACTACAAATCAGGCGTGCAACTGTCCAGTTTCTAGAGGTATAGCGATTTTAACAGAATGAACAGTACCTTTTCACTAAATATACAACGTAAGTACATATGAACGGAAAAAATACTAAAGCTAGAAACAGTTTTCACATGGTTAGGGAAACAGTAACAGTTACGGCACATAGTTAAAAAAACAATTTAAATATACAATAATAATTACATATAACAGGTTTAAGTGTTTTCACTCAGTTAGAGTAACGAATTTACTTAATTGGCTCTATTTTAACGTTGCAAGACAGTTGTTTTTATCGGAATTCCCGTTAGATTCGCTGATTTTTTTTTCAGTGTGGTACAACTATTCCCTCATGCAGGGACATTAGAGATTTTATTTGCAGGCACAGCATTAATTTATCATGTTAATAATAATTAGCATATAGCATATCACACAACAAGTCATTTTTATTTCTTCAACCCTTGCTTTCTGTTAGGAGTGAGTTTTGGCCCCAATAGGGGGCAAAAGCTAGAAAATATATGGACAGAGATTTTGGCGCGAAAGCCACTTTCTACGCCTTCTTGCAAACGGTGAAGAAAGGACAAAAAAGGAATATAGGAAAATAACTAAATAAGCCTGGCAAAAATACACCAGAATACAACCGCTCAAGAAAATGGGTACATTATATTGAAAAAATCTGGTCAGTATTGTATTGTTTGTATCGTTTATTCATCATTCATAAACAGTACACTGCACAAGGATTTGTCATATTTTAACATTGGCTAGTTCAGCAAAATGAAACAAGCAAAGAAGAACTGGAAAGAAACACTGCTGTTTTTTTCTTTCAACGCCCACTTAGTTTCAATTTTTAAGTTAACAATTTATGCCGCATGCAACAGCTCATGACAAATTTAATTTCATTTGCAAACACTATTCTCGCTAACCCAAAAAGACTGGCCAGTCCATTTAAACACTCTCTCCGGTACACCCATCACCTTTCTCGACCATATTTAAAGGAAAGAGATAACCCGAGCCAAGCGTCACCGTAAGAAAGGACCTTAAAGCGATGCACCAGTGCCAAAAAAATATGGTGAAGTACTTGCACGTTTGGTTTTAATACTATTAGTTTTATCAAAAACTACTACAGTGAGCTGATCACATAGTTACATATCCCTTTAAATGCTAACACTTACAGAAAATTAAGAGTATAATGGTTTGAGAGCAGCCTTATCAATAAAGTAAGAATAAGATTCCCGTATGAGATTTTCACCAATACCGAGAAACAATTAATACTTAACTCCGAGTGTCCGACCGCTGAAAATATTTGTATTTAGGAGTGAGTCGAAGACTTTAATTTAACACACGATTTATAGTTTCGCGCATCCACTATATCCATTAATCAAGACACCGCAACAAAGAAACAGAATTTCGTCGCCTGGTCTATTTATCAGGCGTTCTGTCGCGGCTCCGCGGTCCTCCCGTCCGCCGCAGTCGCCGCGCGGCTGACAGCGCCACCCCGGGGGTCGGACATAATAACCGGGCAGCGGAATCCGGGACTAATAGGGGCTCAGATGCGGCCCTGCCGCATCCCACGGTGGGCGGACTCGAGGAACCTGCCAACCTCTAGCCGCAAGGGGTCAAACTTCAAACCGCCGAAGACGGCTCTGGTTTTGTATGAGCCGCGTTGATCTATTTGTCTGTGCGCCTTTGGTTCGTTTTTGGGGTAACGTTGCGTCAAAGGTAAGGTTAAAGGACAGTAGGCAGAATCTAGGTGGCTAGTTATTTGGTGATTATATGGTGGGCATAGATATGCAACTTTGCTAATTTATTGCCAATCGCTTGTCCCCGCCCTAGGCGGTTTGATATCCAAAGAATTTTAGAATGACTAGTCAATATTTGTTCTACTTGGTTGTAAACTAAAACGAAAATAAAATAAAAAAAATGGATGTTGGCTAGGCTCCAGCCTGCCGAACTTTACCTAAGCAGACCGTGGCGATGTCTTTAACCATTGAGCTACCCTAAACAAGTCGTATGTTGATTCATAGGTCAACACTGGTTTTGGTGCCGAAAAGCTGTATTTTTTTCTACTTAGGACCCTATAATGATTACATAAATAGCAAACATTTTGATTTCTTACATGTAGTTTTTTACATTTTGATTTTTACAGAAAAAAACATATTTTAATAAAAAACAGCATTTATAAAATTATTGTGTCCAAAAAAAACTTTATTTTTCGCGACTATCGTGAATGATATTTAGTAGGGCAATCACGTTGCATCCCCCAGCAGTAGTCAACCATCATGTGCCGATCCCATCGGCCCTGGTACCTCGCTTCCATAGGTTTTAGGTCCTGGTGGAACCGCTCGCCTTGTTTTTTGCCATAGGATCCAAGACTCTCTAGGAATTGGTTAAGATGACTAAGGAGGTAGTGCACTTTGGTGGACATATGAAAATCTAAGTTTATAAAGTTGATGCCACACAAATGACCGCGCGCCTTAAGGTGGCCCAACCCGCTCATCTCCCCATACAAAAGGGGAAAGAAGATCACGCCTATATTTCTTGTCAGAGATCCAAAATTTTGCTCAAAATAACTTTATTTGATTGAAGCAGATGTCTGATGACCATTGGCATTGTAAAATTGTGTTTGGTTTCCAAGTCATAACGTCCGAAAGTTCGGATTTTTCGCGCGTTTTATACAATAACTTTGGAGGTGGATTAAGCAATGATAAAGTAAGAACATCTTAAAAAGATTAGTCATCAGACATAGCTTATTTAATCAAGTTTTATAATATATTTGGTTTTTGTTAGATTTTTGACTACAGCGGTCGTGGTTTACTTTTAGCTATAAGTCGTTTTGAAATTAAAATTTTCGTAAATCTTACCAAATCATACACTATGCACATTGTCTTTTTTGTGGACAGGTTGCATCTTCCTCATCACGAAGCCTGTCTTATTCTTAGAAACAGAGAAGGTCCCAGAGCGCAACAGCACGGTTTTGTACCGTGCCCGCAAATGAGTTGATGCCGCCGGGTTGGGCCACCTTAAAACAAAATTCGGTTATTCCTGTTATATTTCTTGTATTTTTCTCACTTTGTACGTACCTTACATTTTAGGACTTGTCACAAAAAAAATTGTGACATTTTTTACATTTTCAAAAACTAGCTCGACTAAAAGTTTCTACATAATTATCGAACCTGCTCACAAAATCTCACGAGAATCAGTTAGGAATTGCGAAGCGTTTGCTCGTTAAATAAAGTGTAAATATGAAAAATTTGCAAAAAAGTTTAATATATAATATTGCTAATAACTTGCATTGTTTTACGAGGATTTCAAATCAATAACAGATGTATTTTTAATGATTATCACCATCATAGATTTATTATTAATAATAAATATGATATTTATCCTTTATGTACAATGCATAAATGTGGAATGTGTTTCGAAAATAACTAACATTTGCACCCCTTCTAATTGCATTTAAGTGAACTGCTTACAATGACACGTAGAATCGTCTCAAAGTCACTTAACATTGGCTCCGTAAGTCCAAAATTTGTCCAGCGAGTCGAGCGCAATGTCATTACGCCTACGGAGAGAGATGCTCCATGGACCAGACAATACAGTGGAGTTACTCGATACCAGAATATAGATAACTTTTTTTTTGGATGACAGTTCGTGGTACCGCGAAGTTCGATTATTTTGGCAATTCAGGGGGAATTGTATCGATATTACTTTAAAGAAATATTAGGGTTCCGTACCCAAAGGGTGAAAACGGAACCCTATTACTAAGCCTCCGCTGTCCGTCCGTCTGTCCGTCCGTCTGTCCGTCTGTCACAGGGCTGTATCTCAGTAACCGTAACAGGTAGACAGCTGAAAGTTTCACAGAGTGTGTATTTATTTTGCCGCTATAACAACAAATAGGTAAGATTAAAAAATAATTAAAATTAAAGGGGGCTCCCATACAAAAACTTGTTTTTTTTTTGTTTTTTGTTTACGATGGTACGGAACCCTTCGTGTGCGAGTCCGACTCGCACTTGGCCGGTTTTTTTTTTCACAAAATATAATTCTAAATCAGTAACAAAATGTAAATAAACACATTTGTGGAAAAAAAAAGAACCAGCCCAGCCTTTTTAGCTGCAGATTGATTTTATGCTTGTCCGGACATACCTACGACTAACACAATAAGAGCGCCACAACAACAATATAATATATAATAAGAAAAATAAAACAATAACGAATGATCAAAATAACACGAAATTAACAAAATTATTGTGGAAATGTTTAATGTATTTATATCTGTTTTTTTATGTAACTCGATTAAATATGATAAGCTCAATGATCGAAAAACCTCATTGAGCGAAAAACAGCTGTTTTTAGAATCGCATCGTGGTTACTGTAAATAATCCACATCGCAGAATTCGTTTAGTGGCCGTATCATGGTGTGGATATTTTACACTAACCACAACGTGTTGTAAGTTGTTTTTCGTTTAATGTTCGTTTTCGTTCTTTGACCTTTTTTTATGCAACCTGACATGGGCAGCTAGCTTAACATATATATTACCAAAAAGCGCGTGGTGTTATGTTAATCTACGTACTTAACGTGCAACGTTAATAGAACGTACCACGACAAGATTGACAAAGTACTTCGTATGAGTTTTTTTTGGTTTATTAGCAAAAAATCGAACATAAAATAACATATTTAATGTAACCTGGCTTTAAATTAAATTATTCTATTTCCTAACTATTCCTCACTAAAACGTTCAATTAAATATATAGATGACATTATTATACATAGACTATTCCGAAGTGAATTGAATTATAGTTTCCTTGATTATGCGTTCAAAAACAATTTCCTGATCGCAAAATAAATAAAAAATTACATTTGGGTTACATTGGGTAGCACTAGTGCCGTAATCGTCTATTTTGCCTTACCTTCCTGGTTTGCGTCATCATGGTTTGTTGCACAAATATAAAAACAAATAATACCTTCTTCATACCATCTACCCATTAATGTTTTAAAGTTCGCCCAACGTGCTGTCGCCTCTATACTTCGTGTTGGGGGCAGGACATTCTAGCTGGTTGGTCGGATTGCGGTCCAAGCCTGCAGCTGACGCGAACCACAAAAGGAAAACGCCTCGTGCTCGGATAGTACAGTCACCACACCGTGCAGAGATGACGCTCACTGCTGGGGAAATTGGATTGGATGTCAAAACATGCACATGTTGGTTTTGGGTGTCATTCGCTGACGATGAAACATCAGACTTACCTAAACTCTAACTCTCTATGAACTAAACTCTGTATGAAAGATTGTTCAAATCCTTAAATCTTGGCTAATAAAAAAGTTTCGGATTTGACTTTATCATAAGCTCTAGTTTATCCGTGGTTCGCTTGAGAAGCTGGCGCAACCGGAGTTCCGGAACATATAGAATAAATTATAATAAGATCGTTCGGTACATAGGCCCGGACTTAAAGGGCAGCGAGACTCGAACGCTGCATGTTAAAATAAGTAACGAACTGGTTCGCGAATTACGGGCCCTTTCGGAAAATCTTTTTTCAAAGAAACCTATTCAGTTTACTATCATGTTTTCTTAGATTTCAACATTGTTAGTGCGAGTGAGGTATCCGTGCTTGACTTTAGAAGCTGGCGCGGGTGAAGTTCGGGAACAGTCAGAACAAATTAGAATAAGCCCGCGTCGTGTTGATCGTCCGCTACATGGCCCCGGACTTAGCGGGCAGCGAGACTCGAACGCTGCAAGTTAAAATAACTTCTGAACTGGTTTGCGAGTTTCCTTTTCGGAAAATGTTTCTCTATGAAACCTATTCAGTTGACCATTCTTTTTTAATAAATTCCAGCAGCATTAGTGCAAGTGACGTATCCGTGCTTCACTTTAGAAGCTGGCGCGGAGGAAGTTCCGGAACAGACAGAACAAATTAGAATAAGCCCGCGTCGTGTTGATCGTCCGCTACATGGCCCCGGACTTAGCGGGCAGCGAGACTCGAACGCTGCAAGTTAAAATAACTAACGAACTGGTTTGCGAATTACTGGCCCTTTCGGGAAATGTTTTCGAAAAGAGAATGTAACCGGGTATTAAATCAGGCTAATTAATGCATTGGAGCGGGCTCGAATTAATTAAAATGTGGTTTTAGGAAAGTAGAATAGAAAAGGTAACTAAGAAGTAACTATTTGACTTTATTAAAAATAACATTTCATTGTCATCAAAACTATATCATAATATTAGAAAATGTCAACTCAATAAAACTTGCTTAAGTGGCCATGAAGCAAGAAAGAAAATATTATACATACAAACGTGTTATCAGGTAGTGATTGAAGCTCTCTCTTGCAAATTTGTAAGTAAGTAAGTGTAAAAAAGAAAAAAAAAATTAACAAAAAAAATAACCGACTTCAAAGAAAAAGCACTAAAAAGTAAAAAATAATGTTCATTTTTGTAGTTACGATTTCTGTTATTTTTTGAGTCGGCGTCAGCCGGGCACGCGCTGCGCCAATCAAGAGAACCTAACCTAATCTAACCTAACCTAACCTAACCTAACCTAACCTAACCTAACCTAACCTTGGCTGACACCGACTCAAAAAATAACAGAAATCGTAACTACAAAAATGAACATTATTTTTTACTTTTTAGTGCTTTTTCTTTGAAGTCGGTTATTTTTTTTGTTAATTTTTTTTTATTTGTTAATTTTTAGTGAATCTGAAGTAAACTTACTAATTTGTACACGTCCTTTCCAAAAAAAAAGAATCACCGAAATCGGTTGGCGTTATATTGAGTTATTCTTCCATTTGTCGCGCACATCTTAATACAAATTTAAGACTTTTATGATTTTCTCATGGATATTATTGTCAGAACTTAACCAAATTAAAATGGGACCACTTGGGAAGCACTAGCTATCATTTAAAAAAATAATCATCAAAATCGGTTCACCCAGGAAAAAGTTATGAGGTAACAAACATAAAAAAAAAAACAAAAAAAACAAAAAAAAAAAAACATACAGACGAATTGATAACCTCCTCCTTTTTTTGAAGTCGGTTAAAAAGGAAAAAAAAACATGAAGAAAGACAGTTGTAAATTTCTAGTTTGTTATCTATATATTTCAATACCTAGTTTAAGAGGATTCTAATTCAATCAAGGAAAATGAAATTAGGAATCCTATTAAATTAAGAGGAATGTAATTAAATTTCTAATAAAGAGGGTTTAAAACAAACCCAAATAATTTAGAATAAGATGAACTAGTCAAGTGTTTGGTCTTCACCAATGCATATACTGGGGTGTCCAGGAAGTAAAGACACAAAATAGTCTTATCAATATTTAATAAAAAATAATCCGATGGCATATGAATTTGTCATGCAAATTAAAGAAAACTAATTATATTTTTATATCTAAATCAAATTTTCTCCAGCGATAACTATGTATGCAGTTTTTCTTAAATTAATAGTTGCACGTTCATGACTGCTTTTCCAGATGTCGCTGCTATTCTTTTAGCCAACCTTGAATTATGTCAACGTTTGTGGTATATCTGTGTATTTCTTATACTCTTTTTTACACAGGGCCCAAAATATTTTAATACCTCGAGCTTGAGGAAAAATTGGGGCACTGTTTAGTTATAAACTCTACACCTGCAGTCTGTAACTACTGAGTAACTTTAAAATCGTAATGGCATGAAGCCTAATCCGTCCAAAACAAAACATCTACTCTCTATTAATGCTTTCTTTGAAAGGTATTAGACGTTTGATAATGCACTCTCTAAGGTAAATCTGAAAGTTCATAGATCCTGAATAATAATAGGGTTCAGAAAAATCACTGTTTTCGTTCATAGGTTGCCAAACAAGTTATTTTTTTTAAAACTTAGCCATTGAAATAATTTTTTCGCTATAATCAACAAAATTACAATTGGTTGCATAGAAATATTTTTTCCCAGAAAAATCGTTCGGGTGAATCGGTAAATATGTCTCATAATCAATTATAAGATTTTTTTTCAAAGTTTTTTCATAAACTATCCGGCTACCTCCCTTGACAAGCACTTCCGGGGCTTGGACATATTTGGGAGCAGCTAATTTTGCAAAAGCTTTTAAGCTTATATCTTTACATTTCATTCTAGATACACTGGACTTGGAACTTTTTGTGTATCCGTTGCAATTCTCACCGATGTTGTACGTGCCTGTTCAAAAACCTTTTTTACTCGACTTATATTTCTTCACGTATATACTGGACTTAGTCTTCACGGAATCTTTTTGAAATCGCTCTCTTCCGTTTCTTCGTAACGTTTATTATTCAGTACATATTCATTCTTCTTGCTCCCTCTTCAATTACATGATGTACTGTTTCAGACTTCTCATGAAACAAATAGTAATGAATAACTATCTTTGAAAACAATTTTTGTCGGCTCCATTCATTTAAAAAAAAATGCAAGACAGTTTTAAAACCCGCCTATTTTGATAGATTAGTTATGTATGGTTACCATGACAATAATTAATTTTATCTGTGAAAACATTTTCTGTGGCCACTTTGATTTTGAGAAAAGTCTCTTTACTTCTGGGACATCCTTTATAATGTTCTTTGTGAGCAGTAGTTACTGTAAACTAGTTTGTTTTGTTATTTAATGATACAAACCCGAGTGGAGGAAATAAAAAAACTTAAACTGAAATTAACGTTTTTACTGAAATTTAGTTATGAACACCGTTCAACTTTTTGTTTTTTTCTTTAATTTTTTACATACTTAGAAAATAATATTCCCCAATAGTTTTCCAGATATTTGAGGTGAAAAAAGTCATTACACAATTCCTGCATCAAATTATCATTTTATTAATTTTAGCCTTAAATATAGAGCTAAACATACTAACATCGCTTAAATTAATATTTAATCCAAAAATATAAATATTCGATAAACTGATGCAAAAACCGAAAATGTTACTTAGGTATTTTTTTCGAATTTAACCCAGTCTCTTCTCTGCCACCCAATATTTTATTTCCGTAAACGATGGAGCAGAATCCCTCAGAGTATTCGCTGGAGTCAGACCTCAGATGAAAGTATTGAATCACATAACGGTGACCGTTTCTATCCATGTTTAATACTTCACGGATAGCGTTCACTATTGATGGCTGACAGACAAAAATAAAAAGGGCACCGTGTTTTTTTATTTTAATTTAATTGGATTTTTATTTTCGAACGAAGTCAGTTTTTTCAATTAATAACCGCCATCTATATGTCAGGTCGGGTACTTCTGGGACCACCCTCAGTCAGTCAGTCAGCGTGTTTGCGCCCATTGCTGGACATCCCAGATTTTTTGTCCAGTCCTCCCGCACGCAGGTGGGACGACGACACACTTGGCGGGTGGTCTTCCCACACTCCTTTGTTTTGTTCTGGGAATACCCTGGTATATTAAAACTAACCAAAGCAATGAAAAAAAAAATAAACTGCATTATCGAATGCAGGAAAACTCACTAACATGATATGTATAATCACTAATTACAAAAGTAGAAAATTTTCGATTTCACTACGTATAATAATCACAACGTATAAAAGTATTTTTTTCCAAAAAATCAAAACTATGCATATCGTATAATATTCACAACGTATAATTTTATACGCTGTGCATGAAGAAAGTTTAAAAATAGAATCAACTGCATCATGCAGAACGTATAATGGTCACAACCTATAATATTCCTAACGTGAATTCACAAAAAAAGAAAACCATGCAGGACGTATAATATGCCAAGAAGCACTGCATAAAGCGCCCTAATAACGATACATTTAAGGCTGAAATTGCTACGAATCGATATTTGTTAAAGAGTAACAATTTGCTACAACGCTAATTGAGACGGTCGAAAAGTCGCGTGCGAGTATACGCTTTAAAAGTATATACATAAGGGCGCTTGTCGTATGAAAAGTTTTTGGATTATATGATATGCATGGTTGTCTTTTTTTGTTAAATAAAGATCATAATTTTATACGTTGTGACTATTATACGTTATGCATGGAGAAATAAGTATTTTTATTTTTCAAACTTCTTCATGCACTACGTATAAAATTATACGATCTGCCGATTAAACGTTGTGCATGGTTTTAAAATTTTGTTTAAATATGATATTATACGATCTGCATTTTAGACGTTCTGCCGTTCCCCCCCATCATCTATATATACGTAATTGCGTTTTCTTGTTGTTATTGGAACAGTTATGCCAATGAAGTCAAAGTGCTGTTTGTGTCATGAGAAACTCGTGAAAATTTCTAGTCTAGGGCTGAAACTAATTTGAAGTTAATAAGGGTGCTAATGATATGATTGTTCCCTTATTAGTAATCGTATGCACTTGTTATAATTTTGCGAAGCATTTAATAAAAATTAAAAGTACTAAGGCTCTATTTAAATAAATTCAGCTTTTGGGTAGTGCTTCGAATTAAGGATATAAGAATTGTCAATTATTTAGATACTTCAAATAGTTTTTAAAGAAAAGTAAATGTACAAGAAAGCTTCGTATTAATATTATAAATGCGAAAGTACATGATTCTGTCTATCTGCCGCTACGATTAAACCACTGAAGCAATTTTAAATTATTTTGGCATAGAGAAGGTTTGGGCCTTGAAGAAAGATATAGGCTGTTTTATGTGGCGAAAATTAAACTCTAAGTTTGTATGGGGAACTCATTATTAGATCCAGGAAGTAATTCAGCCCTATATCAGTCCAAAACTAAATTTACCCGAGGGGAGCCGGGCATCTCAGCTGATATTAAATATTTGTAACTAGCTGAGGTACCCGGCTCCGCTCGGGTCAATGTCGTTTTTGACTGATTGCGGGCTGGTCAAGTTCAGCCTGCGTTTGCAATGCAAGCGGAAAAAATGAAATTATTTACGACATTACATTAGAAACCTCAAAAATAACAGTATTTCTCCACTATTTAATGGACGTTATTATGCTTATAAACCTTCCTCTTCAATCACTCTTTCTATTAAAAAAACCGCATCTAAATCCGTTGCGTAGTTTTAAAGATTTATGTAGTGATGATAACATGATGGTTGTTTTAAGACATTTCCGGAAAGATAAATGGACACATGATAAGCTAATATCTTATGATGTCCATAAATTAACCTTATCTATTGATTTTAATTTAAATAGTCCTCTGAGTAAAAACGATTGCATTGTGCCGTTCGATGCCTCGGATGCACGTCCACTACTGCAAGTAATATTTATTAAAATTACAAGTCTCGGTAGTAAACCAGCAAATCACAAGCAGAAATTCACCCAAAGCCAAACAGTTTAAACGCTACGAGGTTGGTTTAAATGTAAAAGTCTTCCTCCTGTCATCCCCAATATTTCGCTCGCACTTGCAGGGCAGCCGCTAACGAGTCGACAGACCTTTTCAAATGCAAATAGGAGCGATGTCAGCCAGGCAGCGGTGAAAATTCAATCCGCCATTTTCGCTAAATCTTATGCCTTCCTTTGCAGCCCAGTCAGGTACGCGCGACGAGGGGCTAGGCAGTACGTGATCTTGAATCAACTCAAGTACCATTCCACTATACAGGGCGTAACAGCAGTTACTGCCGTAAATTTTGAAAATAACTATCATTGTGGATTTTACAAAATTACAATTGAATAAAAGACCATTTTGCTGTATTTACTACCAAGAAAATTAATACCTAGGTAAGGACTACCTGTGTATTTTCATACAACTTGCCCCAGACGCTGTGACGTCACGAACGCATGCTAGTAGGGTTAGTAGAGAAGTTATTCAACATTTTAAACAAAATTGAATTTGAATTAAGTTGCTAGTATTAGCCAACATACAATTTTAACAATAATTCTAACTGCATATAACTAGTGGCTATCCGAGCTGTAGACCTCGCCAATCTGTCTTTGTACCTGTTCACAAAAGTTCACTAGAATCGGTAGAGAAATGCGACTTGTACAGGAGAATAGGCGGACAGACACAGGAAAACATTTTTGCCCAAGCTGAAACGGAGACGCGTCGTTCAATTAGTTCATGCTAGTAATTACTACTATTATTATCACTAGTATTTTCACTAAATGGCAGGGTGCTAGGTACGAAAAGTTCAGGTTAACCTGGTGTGTTTTATAATGCGATGAGCCGCGCTTAATATATATTTTATCTAACATTAGTAAGTCGAAATGAGATATGTAACTGCGCATTGTTTTGTTTGGATTGGATAATATTTTAATAAGGCTCTCATTAGTAAAATTGATTTTTCGCATTAGAAATTATAAATTATTAAATATAATCGCTAGAAATAAGTAAAAAATACGTTCCACAATTAATAGGGACGACGAAAAGAAACGAAAAGGAAGAAAGAATCAATGTTTTATTTAATTTGAATACAGCTTCCTAAACCATCCTTCAACCTGTCCATACTAGCGGCACATGGAAATATGTTTTACTATATATACGTACTTCATATATTATAATCGCTCTCTGAGGTATATTAAGGACAAAACAAACAGCTACGAAGCTAATCGATTCGGGGAAAAACAAAGAAATATTTTCACATTCTCTCTTCGGCCGCGAAGGTTGACAATACGGTTCGCCTCCTTTTGTAGCCCTCTGTTAATTGCGAAGCTTACGAGACAAAGAAACCACTTCCTTTGTCTGAAAGATTGTCTTGTGTTTGTCGTTAATCACTTAGAAGAATTGGGTAATAAAGACAATCGGAACTATTGATTCAAGTTATATGATGCAGTTGAAATGAAAATGATTTGGAACGTTTTTTTCTCTCTCATTAATTTTAAAAAAAGTGTCAAGTACTTAGCAAACAGGAAAAATAAACGTTATATTCCATATTCCCCCTGTTATAGAATATGATGTTTATTATTCAGGCAAGAATGAATTCGAGTTCAGGATAGAGTTAACCTAATAAAAATAGCTGGAAACAATATTATTATTTGAATAACGGAACTGTTATTTTACCTGCCAACGTATTCATGGGACAAACCAGATTTTTACCAAACTAAAATTACGTTCAAAACGTGCGGAAACATGAACTATTTATACATGTGAGTTGATATTGTTCCAATTCACTCTTACCGGAATGTGCTCCAAATTAAAATTTACAATAAAACAATTTTACATAATTAATTAACTTGTGACACAACAAATACAAAACTGATTGAAACTGATGATTTAAAAAAAACCTCTAAATCACTTCTACAAAAAAGAACGTAGAAAAACTGGACCAGTAATGTTCATAATTCACTATTAGTTCGCCTTTTTGTTTATGTTGGTTATACGAAGAAATACCAATAAACATTATGTGATAGATCTTCAGATATTTGGTATCTGGTTTTTGAACGAATAGGTATATACCACAAACTTGTATTTCAAATCACAGCGTAGGTTACTGATCTTTTTTTTTGTTTAAAGCACAGGGTATGTCACTATTCTTTTTACCCGACTGCGAAAGAAGGAGGGTTATGTTTTTCGAGTGTATGTATGTATTTACCCGACTGCGAAAGAAGAAGGGGTTATGTTTTTCGAGTTTATGTATGTATGGATGTATGTATGTATGTATGTATGTATGTATGTATGTATGTATGTATGTATATTTCTTTGGCACGCCCTGCAGCCTAAACGACTTGATGGATTTTAGCTTGAGAGGTGTCATTCGATTCGTCTAAATTGTGAGAGTGACACTGGGTACATCAAAATAATAAAAAAAATACATGGCTGATTTTTGGCGCCAAATTATCTACCTATCGAGTGGGGTATCAAACTAAAGGGTTTTCTAAATAGTTTACAAAAAGGTATGCAACTAATATGTTTAAATGTAATTTGGAATGAGAAATTCCAAAAAACATCAAAATATTCAGCGTTAAAAATGAATAAATGATTTTTGTTTACGCAAGCGCGCTTGTCACACCAACTCAGGTCATGTACTCCTCTTTTCATTACCTCCAGCTATATGGACTCTCTGTAACTGGAAGTAGTGGATCCGGGCGATAGTCAGATAGATTTTCGAAATTCTTGGACGCCGCATAGACCGACATCACCGTCATTGCATTGCTATCAGCATTCTGCACCTGCACAGCTCATAAATTCATACTTCCGTTTTCAATTGGTGTCACGCTGGGGAAGGTCCGCTTGTTCCACAAGAGGGCGACCCTACAGTGCCGAGATACTGTGGTGCCCACAATATGTATCAATCTGATAATATCTAAAAGCTTTACTAAAGATACAAAAAACTTTCCATGAAGATGTCGTCAGCCCCCTGATGAGGACTTTGGAGGTACGTAAGATATGATCGTCATCATAATATCGCTGATCTTTAACCGAGCGTCCTTGGGAGCAGTGGGAAGGAAAAGCACGGCCATGCCAAAGTTGGGTTTATCATCATATATCACATATTATTAACACGTTATATTATTCAATGCAATAAATAATTACAATTATGTACGGATCAAATCATGAACGTTATATTTTGATGGGCTTTGGAGGCAAGAAAAACAATAAACGCTCAGTTGGGATGTAACAGTTAATAAGCTCCAAGGTAACACATTCGATCGGAAGATTGTGGACCTCGGAGCCACATATATTTGCAAACGATGAATCCAGGTCTCTTTCGCCGCATCCAGTTAAAGTTCTGATCTGTGAACCTGGAACTTAACTAGCACAATAATTAAATAAAAATGGCTTTAACAATGCTTTTGACTCACATTCAAAGCTGTCAGTCAAGAGACAACTTCCAGTCTAATGAAGTAGTGTATATAAATATAATAATCATGGTTATTATGGAGTTTATTGAATTTTAACTAGCAGTTAGTTTATACATGGATGAAATCCTGTGATCAAAGCGATTACTACAGGGTCCGTCACTCGAACTGTTACTTCTATTTTCAAAATAATAATGACATCGCGCCAAATTTTGGCGAAACGTCAATTTGTTTCATTGTTTTTAAGTGGGCAAAAAGAGCGGAAACAAATTTTAATTGTGTAATAAATTTTCGCAATGGATATTAAACCTAACATAGTGATCGTTTTGTATTTGACCGGAAAATCACAAAAAGTCATCGCTCGGGAGCTCCGACATTTACGTGTAAACAAAATTGTGCATTGAACCATTAATCGTTATAACCTAACAGGGAGCATTGCTAAACGGCATAGAGGCGGTCATCCGAAAATAGCAGTATCACATGATATGGTTCGAAAGGTAAAGGCTCGAATTCAAGGAAATCCTCACCAGTGTTCTGCAAAATTTGCGAAAAGTCAGACAATACCCGACTCAAGTAATCGGCGCATACTGAAATAAAAAGAATTGCAACTAAAGCCCTACCAACAAGATACAAAAATTACAGCATCTTAGTTCAGCGCAGAAGGTAGTTCGACTACAAAGAGCTCAAGCACTGAAATTCTTGCGTGGCGATCTGGAAAAAAAATGTTTTTCCTGATGAAAAAAATGGTTATTGTCTAACAGTATCCAAACAAACAACATTTTCGTGTTTGGCTACAGGGCAAATCCAACGAGAATTTAGACGATGGAGTTCCCGTTCGTAAGCTAGCGCCCGCTCCTGTTATGGTCTGGGCTGCAGTGACCGCAAATGGTCGCTATTCACTCATGTTTATCGAGAAGGGCGTCAAAGTCAACCAGCAAGTGTGTGCAAAAGGTCTTAAATGAGGTGCTCAAACCATGGGCACGTAATCAATGCAGTACGAAACGCTGGACGTTTCAACAACACTCAGCATCGTCTCAGAAAGCTCTTATCTATGGATCAAAGGAGGCTATATCGAACAATAACTATTATGGTCTTAAAATTAAATGTTTTATTGTGATATATTTTTTAACGAACCATACTTCAATTAACCAAATAACATCATTTTCAATTGGTAACACTTCGAGTGACGGACCTTGTATATAACCACAGGATTGGAGTGTCGAACAAATTTATTCGCTTATCAATTTAGTGTAACTGTAATCAACGATGATGAGAGGGAGATTCTAAAAAAAACATATATATAGGATGTTAACGGAGATATGGTCTAAAAGCTAACCACGTATTCTTCGGCATATTTGGAGCTAAAAAGGTAGATGATATTTTGGTTGTACGACTTGAAAAAGATCCTCCCCATACATTTTAAATACATACACATAAAATGTATAGCCTTTTTGTTTCAAATTTGCCAAGGAATACGCGGTTAACGTTTGGACCATACCTCCACTAAAACCTTGTATATATTATATCGGCCATATGATCAAAATTCGTTGAATGAGGTAATTTCATTCTATGAACTGATGACTTCATTAAAGCCTTAAAGATAAGATGAAGAAACTTTTAGAAGATGTAGTTTTGTTTTAATATCAATCAAAAAACTCTATTTGTTACACTTCGTGGTGTAGGGACTACAATATTGCCTTTCATGCACGAGGTTATGGGTTCAAATCCTCGTTTCGGTTATACACCACTTTATTTTGCGAGTTGTTCATGGTTCGGAACCCATGTAAGACTGTAGGTCACCTTACCCTACTAGGTGAAGGGTTAAGCCCGCCTGGGTTGGTATTACCGCATTAGGAAAAACTATGGTCGAAGTGGCAATAAATCATTGTCAATATCCGTGTGCAGCCGTGTTTCTGTATAAAGGAAGGTCCTGGCCTGTCACCTAATTCCTTCTGGAATTTGTTGAATTAGGCTTATATCATGACGGTAGTTGTGTTATATTAGCCATCCATGTCAGGTTCCATAATAATACCTAACCTTACTTTCGTTGGAATTTATTAACGTGCAGATATTTAAATGATAAATGCATGCTCTTCAAAAACTAAAAATAAATAAAATAAAACAAATTATTTAAAAGTATAAAAAACCCGAAAGCGTAAAATAATGTAATTTAAAATTGACTTAGTAAAGGAACTGAAAAGATAGAAACAAGTTGAAAAATTATATATTTGTTGTGTTTGAATGATCATGGTTGACAGTGTTTACAAACGCAGTCGGAGGCATAAGATACATTAACTACGATTTATATTTTCTATGGTGTGCCTATGCAAATTTCACGATGATCGGTTGAGTACGCGAGACAGACAAACTTACTTTCGTATTTATTATATGACAGTTAGGAGATTATAACTTGTATCAATAAGTATATTTTTGCTATACCCATATCACTAAGAAAATCGCTAGTCATTAATAATGGAATGTATCGGGAAATATATAATATATCATTATATAATTCATATTGTGCATCAAATACATTAACTATGATTTATATTTTTTTGTTATTAAATTCATTGAAAGTGTACTTATACAAATTTCATGATGATTGGTGACACCGAGAACAAAAAAAAAACCTCACTTTAGATATAAAAATGAAAGATAGGATATTGGAACTTCCTTCACCACGTATTTTCTTGCTCCACCGAAATAATCCATAAAATCGCTACTAAATCCATAGTGAAGACTATGGAACGTACTATGAAACCGGCTATTTGATGCCTCCGACTGCGTTTGTGAACACTGTCAACCATGATCATTCAAACAAAACAAATATTTAATTTTTCGACTTGTTTCTATCTTTTCAGTTCCTTTACTAAGTCAATTTTAAGTTACAATTTTTTACGCTGTCGGGTTTTTTATATTTTTAAATAATTTTTGGTTTAACGCACGGCTATACACACACATACTATATGTATATTATTTTATATTATTATTGTTTTATTTATTTTTTGGATGACAGTTAGATCCACTGATTTTTTTTTGGTGAAAAATGGCACCCGTGAAGATGTTGTGTGCAACGTTTAAACATTTCACTGAAATGTAATTTATTTCGAGCGACGCGCGTCGCGGTGTCGCGGCCCCGCGAATTTGTTCCGCCGACGATTAGGACGGCGAACTTTTTGAGAACGGGCCGACATCTTAATCCGAACCTCTCAGTTTTTCCGGCGCGCGGAGGCGTCGCGTGTGAAATTCGCGAGGCGATTTGTCCGCTGCGGGTTCCGAGGAGACAAATCTTTATCGATTAGTTTTATTTTTACAGAATAAATATAGGATTACACCCAGTAGCTCACCTCCATTCAAAGTCACGATTTCGTACACCTGAGTGGTCATTCTGAGTTCTCACCTAAATTGGCGTTTACGGCAAACCGATGGACTGGCTTTTTCCGTAAAAACGTCAAACTCCATGCAAGTTTTTACTAGATATTCTGTGGTTTTACTTCTTCAAGCTGTCAAAGTCAGACTCGGACATCCGATTTGTATGAAAACGCGGAGTCGGTGTAAACGGCAACGTTGACGTATTTACGGCAACCTTGAGTAAGCTGTCAAATCAAACTCGGACTCGCAAATGTTAGTTCGATTAACGCCAACGTATTTTTATCGATCGATGTACCTTACGACAAGACTGGTACGTTCGGAAGCAAGCCCGAAACTCTTTTATCAGAGACCGCATATAAATAAGTTGTTGCACTGTCAGTTTTTTGAACAAATTTATAAAATAGAATTGTAAATTAACAAAAGGAGTGTACGATTTTGGCTACTTCTTAGAAGAATCATACCCGGTTATCAGATAGACACATTAACTTCCATTAAGTCAAAGCTTGTGTTGGACATATGACGTCGGATTCACAATTGACGGACTGACAACTGTACCAATGAGTTCATACATACGTACAGTTAACCGAAGAAATTAATACAGGAAAGCAAATTCCTTCTTATCATCTCATGTCGATATCTCCAAACATCACACGTTTCCTATAATATTCACTTGAATCCAGGAAGAATCCAATAATTTCGTGTTTGAAATATTCTCTCAATGCATTCAAATATAATTATGAATATAATATTAAAAGTTTTAATCATTCCTTATCGGACCACAGTTTTGCCATTTACAAGCAAAAGACGCAGACTTATATGAGTATAGATATTATCTAATGACTCTGAGTATTCACTGATTATTCGGATTTCTTGATAAATATTACTTCTTGGACTACTTACCAGTTAAAAGAAAACAAAGTTATTATAATTTATAATCTTAGTTCGTAGAGCTGCTCTGTCTCAAGTTTTCACAATTTATTTAAATTTCTCATAAATATAAATCCAAACAATATTTTTAATTGTTTACATTTGGAGTTCCTTCAAAACCGTATCTGATTAAGCTCCCACGTTTTCATCGTCTAGATACCAAATATTATATTCAAATAATTGAGTTTCAATTATCATCTATATCCCTTTGACTGGTAAACTGACACAGCTGTCAGTACCCAAAGTTGTTTGTAATGTTCCCGATCATTTTGACGTTGAATTGTAATGATAGGTATGTAGTAATGAATATTATGGTTTTTTTTGCAGTTTTTTATTTCTTTGGTACATAGATTGCACATAAAAAAAATATAAATTTAATGAAAATTAGACCAACTGAGATACGGGAATTATGTTACTGGAAGATTTCTTAAGAAAATGTATTGCATGAATTCTTAGTTTATTCCATTTATAAACACGCTTGTACGTATATCTTAAAAATATTTGAAAAAGAGGTTCCATTTAAAGTATTTAATCATATTGGTAACACAAGTATTACAATAATATGGCACCGTAACTCAGTGGGGTAGGCAACTACAATATAAACGCCATGGTACAATGATATTACATTTATCTATCATGCTCTAATGGCATAGGTTTTTCTATTCAAGATTTTACTAGTTAATTCATATGTCAGTTCTTCTTTTAATTAACAATCAATGGAACATTTCCAAATAGTTATTTAAATATGGATATAATGTAAGAAATCTAATGTGGTAAAAAAACGAAATTTTTGCAGAGCAAGACTGGAATAAACAAGAAAATCAAACATTGGTATTTGCATTGTAGTTTCGTTGCAGATATTTTTTTTCTGTATCACTCCAATTCCATTTAATTCCCATTAAAAACGGTAAATGCTTGTGGCGGTAGCTGGATACTGAAAACAAGTGATTGAGCAAACTGGCGTGCCTTGGAGGAGTATGAAAATGAAAAATAAGCGACGTAATTGCCGAGTACGAATAAAGACGAGAAATTCTCGAAAAGTGTAAGGAAAGTATCGATAATAGGAGCAAATCCCTTAAGCCGTGTTAACGAGTATTAAAATTTCTCGTATATACATATCTGGGATATTAAGACACGACGAGGCTTCCGACAGAACCTTCCGAACTAATTATCTGAGTAACTCAGTTTATTTATCGCTGAACTCCTACGCCCTTTTGTCCTCCAAGGCGTTGTTCCTTCACTCGCACCCTCTTCCACGAGTTTATAATTTACGCACTGTAAGCGCATAATTTATTATAAATTAGGTGCGAGAAGTTAATTAATTTATTGTAGTTCGAACGGGTGAATCAAATTTATGGGTTTGGTATAAAGAAACAGTTCGCATACTATTCACAACTTAGGGTTCCGTACCCAAAGGGTGAAAACGGAACCCTATTACTGAGCCTCCGCTGTCCGTCCGTCTGTCACAGGGCTGTATCTCATGAACCGTAATAGGTAGGCAGCTGAATTTTTCACAGAGTGTGTATTTATTTTGCCGCTATAACAACAAATAGGTAAAATAATAAAATAATTTAAAAAAGGGGGGTCCCATACAAAGAACGTACGTTAAATCTTGTACGATGGTACGGAACCCTTCGTGTGCGAGTCCGAATCGCACTTGGCCGGTTTTTTAATAATGAGTATCGGGTGGATTTCTTCTATGAATTGAAATATTTCTAAAGAACGTATTTGATGTCTCTTTAACAATATATACCTAAAAAGAGACATCAACTTTCATTTTATTTTATTCTCATTTAAAAACAGAAGGGTTTTATTATTAAATATATGTTTTAATAATCTCTAAATTTCACTAGTTCTTTCCGGAACGAAGTTTTGTTGTTTATTTATTTATTTATTATAGAAACTTAACAGCTATTTATGGTTACAAATAGTACAGGTATTTATCAAATTGTTAAGCCAATTATAAAGTTTCACAATTTTAAATTTTGTTGATGTTATAGGTACCTATGATGTAAGAATACAAATTCAAAAATATCCAAAAATATCCTACCGAAATATCATATCGAACGAAGAATGAAACGAAAATATTTTAAATGAATAGGCAAAAACCGATTTTAATTTTATCCTAACGGACGAATGAAATCATAATCGGAAGTGTTCTCCAAAACCTCGTTGTATTAAGTACTTACAGACACGTGTGTTTAGCGTGATTTCTCTTCAAAAATGTATAACAAATAGAAATGAAATAATTTTACATTCAGTTTTCCCATATTGATTTATCGGGATTGGGTGTTTTTTAAAACTTTCGGAGTATGGGATGAACGTGGCTCTGAAATATAATAGAATAATAATTTTACATATCTAATATATACGAACATTTTCATTAATTTAAGGTTATGCCACGAAATCCGTCCAAACGTCACAGGTTCGAATCCTGATTCCATCCAACGTCCAGACCAACAACTTTTTCTGATTATTTTAAACATCGCATTATAATAATTCAATCTCTGTCAATAATTCAATCAATCAATAAAGCATCTCTGAGCGTGGTTGGGTTCTTGATGGGTGACCACTTTTCAACCGTTGAGGCTGGCCGTGGTTTGGATACCACGTAAAACTGTATGTCACTTTTCTCATATACTAGGTGGTAGGGTAATTTCCGCTCGGGTTGGTGCCATTACAAATATGATTAATCCGAGTGCAGTGGGCTGCCTGTGGATGATAAATAAACAATAAACAATAAACAACAACAATTGAATGAACGATAATCTTAGCGGCAATTGTCAGTTTTTTTCCATTCAGTTCAATGTAGCCGAGCAATATAAAAAAGGTCCTGGCGTGACACAGTGTGTTAGGCTAATAGCTGACGTTCAGTCTGGTATTAGCCATCCATGTCCAGTTACATAAAAAATATGATAAGGTAAATAGCTGTAAATAACCAAGCACCAAAGTATCAGTACAAACTTGCTTAGTAATACCAAATCTGAAAAATCATTAGTTCCTATTCGTAATTATAGGCCATTTGCGTTACAAATAGAACTTTAGGTATATTTAAGTATTTAATTTAAAATCCGACTGGTTATTGTTGCATAATTGACAAGTATCAATACGTCGAGACAATCGATATATTCATTAGCAGGTACATAACCTTCATGTATTTTTTATAGAGGACAATCTAGCTAACGCAACCACTTCGTGCAGGCAGATCGACCTTTTTAGCATCAGAGGGTTGGTCTCTAACCGGCGAACCCAGATTCAGGCATTTACCTTATCGTGACCAAAAATGTCGTGACCTCCGGGAATAGCATAAATCTTCTTCATAACAATATTCCATCATCTCGCTGGCGACTAGTTTCTGCTGCTATCGTAATAGCTCCTCTAGCCTTGGGTGCCGGCCGCGTCGACCGTTATTCCTAGGAACCGTCGTTATACACTAGGAAATTGCATTTTCACGTTACCTCCCCGGGTGACATCGAGACCAACGTAGCTTCAGCTCTCTGACGAAATATTCCAGGAAGCTGTATAAACATATTTTATCTTCCATATGCATACAAAGTCATTAAATAAAGTTTGAAAATGGCAATGACCCGAACATATTTTTAACCCACTTCAAAAAAGGAGGAGGTTCTCATTTCGTCTGTATGTTTTTTTTTGTATGTTACCTCATAACTTTCGCCTGGATGAATCGATTTTGATGATTATTTTTCTATATGAAAGCTAGTGCTTTCCATGGGGTCCCGTTTTAATTTGGTTAAGTTCTGACAATGAAATCCATGAGCAAATGTTATAAGTCTTAAATTTGTATTAAGATGTGCGCGAGAAATGGACGAATAACTCGATATAACGCCAACCGATTTCGATGATTTTTTTTTATTGGAAAGGACGTGTACAAATTAGTTAGTTAACTTCAGATTCACTAAAAATAAACAAATAAAAAAATTTTTTGAGTCGGTGTCAGCCAAGGTAGCCAAAGTTCTCTTGTCTAGCGCAGCGCGTGCCCGGCTGACACCGACTCAAAAATAACAATAATCGTAACTACAAAACTGGCAATATTTTTTTTACTTTTTAGTGCTTTTTCTTTGAAGTCGGTTATTTTTTTTTAGAATATTATAACCTTTTGGTGTCGGCTATACAAAGACCGAAAGCTATTTCCTACTCCATTTCTAAAGATATTTTATTAAAATAATGCCAACAAATTTATTTGAACCAGTAAGTCGTCCTATGTGTTTTAAATGTTATTAAAGTTTTTTACTTACTCCGATATTAAATGCTTAATATAAAACTTTTTAAATAAAAAAAGTATAAAATCAAACTCATTTCAACTCAGTAATTTACAAGAAAAACTAATTTATGAGTACATAGAAGACTAGCTACTAGGATTTGAAAATATATTCATGAAAAAAATAATTAAATCGGACATGTTTTGATGTGGAAAACAGGTTTCTCCTGAAGGTAGCTGAGCGAAGGAGGAGGTCATTTTAAAATGTAGGATCTCAAGGACCGAATCTGCTGCTTCCTTAATCTATCTTTCACAGACTTCCTAGAAGCTCTAGATCTATAGCCTTTCTCCTTGTGGCAGATAAGGGCTTGCGTTTAAAAACAATTCGTATAACTTCTTTTTCCATCTTCATCCAAATTTCCGTCTTATATTTGCATGCATTTTTTAGCACAGAAAACGTACTTTAGTAAATAACAGAGTTTTTCACAAGAATCTTTATTTTTGAGACATACCAGAAATAAAATAAACAACAAAACGTAAGGATAAAAAGAAAATAAATGTAGTGCGCGCCGCGTTCTCGAACGGACTGATGGGTTCCGATAGATGGTACACGGAACTTGTCGCGTTACAGGCTCCCCCTCTAGGCCGATCAATCGTCCTCGATATAGGCCTAGCTATAGCCGGGGTCTTCCTCTCTTTCGAATTGGCTGAACAGGTTCCTGGATTGCACCAACGAAAGGCGTTATTAGGGATGCATGGTACTTTCCGACGGATCTCTTTGGTTCGCCGGTGGTCGTCACTAATTCGTAGGTGGTGGGTGAACATATCTTCCCGATCTTGTAAGGTCCATCTCGCTTAGGAAGGAACTTGGCCGTAATTCCTTTACGGCTGTCGCTCAACACATGACTCTTTACTAGTACATGGTCTCCAACTTTATAGTCTGGAGCAGCACTTCTGTGCTTGTCTGCGTATTCCTTGCTGCGTGTTTGCTCTCTTTCAAATGTTTCTCTTGAATCGCGCAGGTTGTTTACGAGAGATTTGAGATAGGGGGTCACCTCAGCCACGAAATTATCGTGCTCTAGTATGGTTCGCACGTCATGGCGTGCATCATCTAAAGTTCTTAGCTCTCGGCCAAAGTTCAAGTAAGCTGGTGTATATCCAGTGTTGTGGCATTGGACAGTGTTCATCGCAAACCGGATACTAGGAAGGGCTTCATCCCAAGTGCGATGGTCCTTACCAACAAATATTGCTAACTGTGGTTTTAAATCTCGGTTTTTCCTTTCTACAGGATTTCCTTCCGGGTGGTAAACAGGTGTCAAATTTTGGTCAATGTCAAAAATGTAACATACTTTCTGCATTATCTCACTAACAAACTGCACACCATTATCACTGAGGATTCGACGTGGAAATCCAAAGCGTAGGAAAATTTCATCAGTGAGGCGCTGGGCGCAAAGCATGGCAGTTGCTTGAGGGAGGGCGAAGAGCTCCACCCACTTCGTTGCCGGGTCTTCGGCTATCAGGATCCACTGATTGCCGCGTTCAGTCTCTGGCAATGGCCCAAAAAGATCCACAGACAAAACCTCAAACCTTCTTGCATACGCAGGTGTCTGAAGTAAGCCTGCAGGCTTCGTATTCGCAGCTTTGTACCGTTGACATTCTGCACAATTTTTGACGTATCCAGTAATAAACTTTCGCATACCTGGCCAATAGTAACGAGAAGCGATACTTTGTATGGTGCGTTCTACACCATAGTGACCTGCTGTCACATTGTCATGGTACTGTGATAATATTTCCTTTCTCTCAGCTTCAGGTATGACGAGTTGGGGATCTTCTTTCTCCTGTTATGGAGAATATCGATAAAGTACACCATTGGACATAATAAATCCTTTGTCCAGCCAGGGCAATTCTCGACCATTCTCGAGATCTTCTATGATTTTCTTTATCTCAGGATCCTCTAGCTGGCGTGTTCGAAGGGTACTTGGGCTCGTGGATGGTACATCCACTGCTACAACCTTCAGGTCTAATGATTCATCAATAGGAGGTCGAGACAGCGTGTCAGCGATTACATTTGCTTTTCCAGGTGTGTACTCGAGGTATAAATTGTACGACTGTAGTTTTAAGGCCCATCTCGCGAGACGACCTGTTGGAGACTTCAGTGACAGAATCCAGCGAAGAGGCTGATGATCAGTTGCCACACGTACTTCTGAGCATTCTACGTAACCTCTGAACTTGTCTAACGCCCAGACTACAGCCAGCGCTTCTCGCTCGGTTGTTGAATAATTCTTTTCCGCATTGTTCAACAAACGGCTGGCGTACTCGATTGGTAGTTCATTTTCCTTTCCCTGTAATAGGACTGCGCCTATAGCGTAGCAGCTTGCATCGGTTCGTATTATGAAAGGTTGGGAGTAATCGGCTTGTCGAAGGATCGGAGCTGATGTCAACAGTAGCTTCAGTTCAAGGAATGCATTCTCTTGCATTGTCTCCCACTTCCAAGATTCACTCTTCCTCGTCAGCTGGGTTAGCGGCCTCGCCACTTCTGCGAAGTTGCTGATAAACTTGCGAAACCAGCTGCAGGTTTGTAGAAAAGTTTTTAGTTGTTTTACATTCGGCGGTTTCATATCCAGAACGGCCTTCACCTTTGATGGATCCGTCTCGATACCATCGCTCGAGATTACGTGTCCCAGGTAATGGAGTCTGTCTCTGGCAAACACTGATTTCTCACGGTTAGCTCGCAGGTTAAACAAAGCAAGACGATTAAATACTGCTTCCAGATCCTGAAGGTGCTTATCGAAGGTCGGGGACATCACAATTATATCATCAAGGTAGGCTAGTAGCAGGACGTCTTTTAGTCCAACCTTGAAACGATCGATGAGCCTCATGAACGTGGAAGGCGCATTTTTCAGCCCAAACGGCATTCTTCTGAAGCGGTATGTTCCAGCAGGACATGTGAACGCTGTTTTGTCTCTATGCTCTTTGACAACTGCAACTTGCCAGTATCCGGACTTGAGATCAATCGTGGACATGTACTTACTTCCACCTTTTGTCATTTGCAGAAGTTCATCTATGATAGGCAAGGGGTATCAGTATCAGTGATCGCATTTAATTTCCGGTAGTCGACGCAGAATCGAACAGTTCCATCCTTCTTCGGAACCAATAGCGCAGGAGAAGCCCATGCCGATTCACAGTCCTCGATAATTTCGTCTCTGAGCATTTTCTCAACTTCAGCTACCATCAACTCTTTCTTTGCTGGAGGCATGCGATAAGGAGGCACAAAGATGGGGGAATGGTCACCAGTGTTAATCCGGTGTTCGGCGAAACTAGTAGGTTCTCCCCCTAGACGGAAGATGTCAGATCTATTAGTTAGGAGTTCACTTAGTCGTTGGCGCTGCTCTGCAGTGAGCGTGGTGCCTTCATCGTCTCTAAGTGTGGGAACGTCGACAACGACTCTCTGAAGGTCGACTCTGCTTCTCACGAAGTCGTATTTAACATCAGGGGCGTCTCTGAATAACCACTGCTTCTGCGGAAGATCCAAAACCATGTTGGCGTCGATGACAAACTCCTCACCGAGAAGAGTGGAGTAGTCTGATTCCAGGATAACGATGAAGGTAGTAGGTATGACACGATTCTCTAACTGAATGTCCACTGTGGTAGTTAGGACCTTACGATCATCACACGAACCGTCAGCTAATCTAACTTTACCAAACTTCTAGCTGCAACCATTGTTCAATAAAATTTTGTACAACGAAGGACTGGCTAAGTTTGCATTCGCGCCAGTATCGATGCACGCAATACCAGACTTCTCAAACAATTGAATGTTTACTGTTGCTATATGAGATAAACTGTTCACTACTATGGTGGAGAAGTCAAACTCTTTAGCGTCCTTTGCACTTTTGTTGCACCTTACACACTTGGCACGAATTGTGTTTGGAGCACCACAACCATAGCATTTAAATTCAGGCACGGTTGTGCCAGAGTTACTTTTGTTATTTAGTTTCTTGCAATTGTCTTTAACATGTCCATGCATACGACAGTATGAGCAATAACGAACTGACTTACTGCCACTGGAGCCAGCTGACGTACCTTGTACCGGCACCTTACCGGTAGGTGCACCACCTCCAGATGTATGTGGCGCGCGCATCTGGCCAGGCGCGTCAGGCGCATAGGGCGCACCGCCGTGGCGAGCCACGTGCCCTCCGCGAGCGAACGCTCGAGCGGCGGACGGTTCCGGCTTGGCCTCGCTTTCCTCCAGCGAGTCTTCCACAGGGCGGGCGTGTTCCAACAGTTCCGAAAATGTTGCAACACTATCACGAGACACACGTTTCCTGATACGCCTGTCCAACAATCCGTATACCATGTCCAGTTCGACCTTTTCACTAAGGTCACCGCGTGGTAACTTACACAACAAAGCGCGGCACTTACAAACGAAAATGTCAGTTATTGAGTCACCCTGTTCATATGCGAATAGTTCCCTGTATATACGATAGGATGGTTTACGTATGCCAAACGAATCGCGAAGAGATTTGACTGCTGACTCCCACGAGGTCACAGTGTTCTTTATTCCTTGCCACCATGTAGCAGCCAATCCCGTAAGTAACATAGGTAAGCCACGCAACGCATTGTCATCCGTCACACCTGCACAGTCTTTATATGTTATAACAGCGTCCAAGAACGCGTCGACGATATCGTCACCTTTCTCACCGCTGAATCGCGCGGTACACTTCGCGAAGTTACCGGTACGCGCTGCGCCCACTGTATGTTCAGACGATGAGCTCGCGCCTTTCGACTGCTCTAACAATGAAGTCATGAGTTCTAGTTGTGATTTTTGAAGCGCGGACAGTAACAACGTAAGTTGGTCATTTGACAGCAAACCATCACTCGTTTTGGAGGGTCCACCCTCATCCTCAGCGCTCGAATAACTCTTTCGCGCTCTTTTTCGGAGGCATTTTTATTTATTTATTATTTTTACGCGTATTTCCCACTTAACTGTGGCACGAAACGTTCACAATTCCGAAAAGTCAAAATAAAACGCGAAAACATACGATAAGTATTTCTAGAACGTTCAATATCCCATTGCGGAAACCGATGATCGATTTAGGTATCGTTCCCGCCAAAATGTGCACTCAGTGAGACCGCCTATCGGCAAAAAACACAGCTATGTTGCTAATTCACTGGATTGTTTGTAGGTATATGAGTCTATCGTGGTCACAAGTGTTCAAAACGGCTTGAATAGCAATCCTTCAACCGGTCACTTGGTAGGTACTTCAACACGAATACATAGTTTGCAACTTGAGAACACGAAACAACGCGCGAACGTAGGCAAGTAACTACTCTGCTCCCGCGTCGCTATCGCCGGTATAACTCACGAGTTATGACTTGGCGTTCGGCACTCGATTATGTGTGGTCGCATCACAGGACAATTTCAGTAACAGGAGTGTTCCAACACATCCTGGTTTGCACTGTGATCGTAGAAAAACACACGAGTCCGCACGGACAGCACGCAATAATATTCACTTTATTGTTTTACTTTAAACTGAATGTTTTCGGTATAACTTGCGCCGGCAGAGTTATGGCCCGCAGTTGGGACGCCACTTTAGCACAGAAAACGTACTTTAGTAAATAACAGAGTTTTTCACAAGAATCTTTATTTTTGAGACATACCAGAAATAAAATAAACAACAAAACGTAAGGATAAAAAGAAAATAAATGTAGTGCGCGCCGCGTTCTCGAACGGACTGATGGGTTCCGATAGATGGTACGCGGTGGTGGGGAGGGGGACCAAACATGGCGTCGCTGTACACGGAACTTGTCGCGTTACAATTTTACTTTTAGCTTTCAAATAATATAGAAAACTTTAAATACTGAAAAGTGTAGCGCGTGATAAACTTTAATTAGAAATCGTTTGCAAACATATACATATATATTTTGCAGTTAAATCCATTTAAAACAATATTATACCTTAAATGGAACTTTAGTTCAATTCGTTCATAAGTATTGTATGTTTCATCTGTTACGAATATTACCCGTTACTTTAAGGAGCTTTCAAATAATATAGAAAACTTCAAATACTGAAAAGTGTAACGCGTGATAAACTTTAATTTGAACGAGTTTGCAAACACATACATATATATTTTGCAGTTAAATCATTTAAAACAATATTATACCTTAAATGGAACTTTAGTTCAAGCCGTTCATAAGTATTTTATGTTTCTACAGTTACGGCTGTTACACGTTACTTTAAGGAGGTGGCGTTAAAATGGTTTCCACCCTTCTCTGCTTCAGATAAAATGGGGTTTTGTGTGACAGACGCCTTTGTTCTCAATTTCTGAACATATGTTTATGATTAAAAAAAGTGTTACACAAAATACTCCATGAGTTTTCACTTGACTACGAGGAAGGGGTTATCGTTGTGACGAAATATGTTACTTCCAAATATTTTTATATTGGTTTAAGTCAGGGCTGGTTTCTCTTAGTTTTTGACTTTATATATCCAATGAATACGCTTTTACTTTGATTTCACACGTGTGGTTACTTAATAGGAAGTAGAATCTGAAAAAGTAATGATTTAAAGAATAAAAATATCAATAAAATATACATCGTCTAATTTCAGTAAATTTGCTAAGATATCTTTCTATTCGATTTCTTTTAAGGATGTTCCGACCAATACAATGTTTTTTTTACACAGAACGCAAAAAGTTTTGCAATTTAAGGCACGAATTCGTCAAAAATTTTAAATATAGCCATAGTAGTTGCAGCGAATACATATTCACAATTTTAGGTTTAATGGTTTCGTTGTAATTGCCGATTAGAAGTTTTACACCGTTAGATGGCGCTGTTAAATAAAAATCGTATTTAAATAAATTGTAACAAAACCAATCATCCTGAAATTGTGAAATTGTTTTCGCTGCAAGTAATATGACTATATTAAACTTTTATTATTAATTCGTGGCTTAAAGTGCAATACTTTTTGCGTTTTGTGTGCAAACAACTTTATATGGGTCAGAACAGCCTTAATGACCAAACCTCAAGAGGTCAAATACGGTCAAGAGAAGCCAAAGCCATGCAGTGGGTGGAAATAAGAAAAAAAAACTCAGAAATTTAAAATAATGTCATACTTGATTTAGTGTATAATGCTATAATAATAATGTTTTTTTTATAAATAGTGGGCAGACGACATCAAGTGCGTCGGCGGAAAACAGTGGTTACGTACCGCTGAGGGCCGGGAGGGCTGGAGAAAAATTGGAGAGGTGAATGTCCAGCAGTCGACGCATACACACTGACTAATAAATAAATTAGCTGAGGTACCCGGCTCCGCTCGGGTCAATGTCATTTTAGACTAATGTCGGGCTGAATTATATCCTGGATAAATAATAACCCAAAGGGCTGGTGTACAAAATGCACTGCTTTACGTACAGATTAGACAAAGTATATACCTACGAAATATGTTTTCAGGTAACCTTGAGCAAGTATTGCGTATCAACTCTAATCAATTTAGGTAACTAAGCGTATATGTATTTATGCATAGAGTTCTATTTATTTTTTTATATTCTGTTCGCATTTCAATTTAGAATGAGGCGTTTGTTTCTTTGATTCGAATTGTTTACTAGAAGCGAACATAAAATATTTGAACGAAATGATGAACTCACTCACGAAAAACAGAACGATACAAAAATATCCTCTAGAATTACGTGATAGAGCTGCCTTACACACACGTTTTACTTTGCCGAAACGTGAGGGAGAGGTTCTTGCCTTCATTTACGCAGAGGAAATTACCTCGATTTCCGATTATAGGCTCTTGCTGGCAAAATAAATATTTTCTGGAACCTTTCGCGTTGTGAAACATCAAAATGGTTTATTTTATATTTGAGCGGAAATATTATTACATTCTTAAGTGTACATCGAGTCCTGAACAAATTGTATCATTCAATTGTCAATGGTTTCTACTAGTGATTCATAGAACCTACTGATGACTTCTTGGAATCCAATAGGACTCATTCTTAACTATGGCTATACATTTTAGTCGGTTGGTATTTGTTGACCAGTTAAAAAGGTTTATGTCTATATTCCGAAAAAATATTGTAATAACAGTAAGGCATGACTATACCGCTCTTATTTTTAAAGTAAATGTTTAAGATCAAATAAACTCATACATATGTAAGGCGTCCTTGAAATAAGATGTTATGTGACTATCAATGAGGAATATAAATCTGATGATTTTATAACGATATTGGGGGCACAATAACAAACTTAAATAACAAAAACAGAATTTTTCATAACATTTCTGCTGCGTAATAACGTTTTTATACCAGGAAAAAACATAAATTATCTGAAAAAAATAAGGTAATTTCCAGCAGACTGCTGAAGTAGGGCGAATTTAATTATAGTTAGAATTTCAGTCTCTGATACAACACAATACAATACTCATAGAATATCCACATGTTGCTAACTTAACAAAGAAAAAAATTAATACATTAAGAAAAATGAATAATGTTATAACAGGACCAGTTGCCGTTCAACAAAGAACAAATGAATAATTTTGGAGAATTATCTCTATCGTTTTCTAATACCGATGGCTCGATGACTAACACCACACCTTTGGCCTAACCTACCTAACCTAACCTAACCTAACCCAGCACACTACATGGGAGCTAAGATCAATATTACCATCCTAAGTCAAACGTATGAATGTCCAAGTGGCCGAAGAGATAGTAATGCACTGTGCACACGTGGACAGCACTTGCGTTGGTGTGGGAGATATCGAGATGGAATTCTTCGCATTGTCCTGGACCGCGCGAATCGATCTCCGTCTGGTCTTCCCAACGACTTGATTATATAGATGGGTGTTCCGATGAGTCACGTGTAGGCTCACGTGCAGTCGGAGCACAGCCGAAACAATTGGGGGAACGGCAGAACGTCTAATATGCAGATCGTATAATGTCATATTTTAACAAAATTTTAAAACCATGCACAACGTATAATCGGCAGATCGCATAATTTTATACGTAGTGCATGAAGAAGTTTAAAAAATAAAATTACTTATTTCTCCATGCATAACGTATAATAGTCACAACGTATAATATTATAATCTTTATTTAACAAAAAAAGAAAACCATGCATATCATATAATCCAAAAACTTTTCATACGATAAGCGCCCTTATGAATATACTTTTAAAGCGTATACTCGCACGTGATGTTTCGACCGTCTCAATTAGCGTGAGGAGGCCTTTCGAAATTGTAGCAAATATCGATTCGTAGCAATTTCAGCTTTAAATGTATCGATATTAGGGCGCTTTATGCAGTGCTTATTGGCATATTATACGTTCTGCATGGTTTTCTTTTTTTGTGAATTCATGTTAGGAATATTATACGTTGTGACTATTATACGTTCTGCATGATGCAAAAAGTTGATTTTATTTTTAAACTTTATTCATGCAATACGTATAACATTATACGTTGTGAATATTATACGATATGCATGGTTTTCATTTTTTGGAAAAAAATACTATTATACGTTGTGAATATTATACGTAGTGAATACGGGGATACGACTCAAACAATTTACGTAAGATTGGATAACGCATCGAAGCACTTCGTCAAAGCCGACTGTTATAGAGATGATGAATTATTAGAATGGATGATCTCGGCATTACGTAACAGAGAGAGGTGTTGAATAATTTAAATGTTTTGTGTATATGAGTCGGCGAAAAGCAGTGGTTCCGTACCGCTGAGGGCCGGGAGGACTGGAGGAAAATTGGAGAAGCGTACGTCCACCAGTGGACGCAAACACGCTGACTGACTGACTGTGCATATTTTTCATATATGAAAAAATCGTGTGAAAATTTCATCTGCCTATCAATTACGGTTCATGAGATAAAGCCCTGTGACAGACGGACGGAGGACGGAAGGGCGGACGGACGGACGGACGGACGGACGGACGGACGGACGGACATCGGAGGCTTAGTAATAGGGTTCCGTTTTCACCCTTTGGGTACGGAACCCTAAAAAAACCGCATATTTTCCCGACAATGTTGTATATCTTTTTGACCTATATAAAAAAAAATAAGAAGGTTCTCAATCCGTCGGAATCTTTTTTTTTTTAACTAGTGGTAGTAACAAGTGGTTAACGAAATTCAAGGTGGTGCCGGAAATTCAATGCAATGAAATTAATTTCTTGCGACTTACAGATGAAGGCAGCCCAAAATACTAATCTCAGTGCATCAACTCGTTCAGGCAACACCGAACCGGCTTCATTAGGTAACGGCTCCGTAAATAGCCAGGGAGTGAACACTTAGTATAGCCCCAGGCGGCGAGGCTATCGGATAATCCTCTGCGGATAGCGGCTAGGCAAGTCGGCTGGGCACCCAGCCTGGTACTAAGTACGGTCTGGGTTTATTGGGATTATTACCGCTATTTGCACCTTTGCACAGGAACAACCAGGAATTTCGTTCTGCCGCCCCTTACATTGATTCAACAGCTGCTGCATTTGGAGAGAAGAGATGTTAAAACCAGAAGTGGTGAGTTGAGTCCAGAAATTTAACTAGAAATGGATGGCTGATTCCTGGAAGGTCCTGGCATGGCACCAAGTTCCCATGTGGTATGTTAGGCTAATATCTGATGGTCAGTTCGGTATTAGCTATCCATGTCCAGTTACAAAACAAATCTACATTAATTACAGAAGGGAACCTGCAACTTCACATTGATTTGCAACCATAGAAAGGATACCTTACCTTGACACATTTGTGACATACCTTACCTATCCAACTCAGAAAGAGAAAAAAAACCGGCCAAGTGCGAATCGGACTCGCACACGAAGGGTTTCGCACCATGGTACAAGATTGAACACAAAAAAATTACGTTTTTTGTGTGGCCCCACCCTTCATTTTTTATATTTTTTTAATCTTACCTATTTGTTGTTATAGCGGCAAAAAAAATACACACTCTGTGAAAATTACGGCTGCCTACCTATTACCGTTCATCAGATACAGCCCTGTGACCTACGGATGGACGGACGGACGGACGGACAACGGAGGCTTGGTAATAGGGTCCCGTTAGCACCCTTTGGGTACGGAACCCTAAAAAATTATCCACAATCGGGGCGAGGATTGACGCATGATTAGAAGCAAGTGCGTTGAACTATGAGCCGCTTATGATAAAGACGGCCAAATATATTTTACTGAAATATGTCATTAAAAATCGAATTGGTAGGTAAAACTAACACGGCCAAAAATCAAATGCTTCCAATTCCAAACGAGTTCCTTTCATCTAATAAGCCATATCGCTTAGCTTCAGCTAACAGGGGCCCATTGAAAGGGTGGACATATTCGACAAAACGGCGCCGCGTCGCCGCCATTAGCCGAACAATATCTCTTGTTTAAGCCGACACTATGTCGTGCTCTAAGCCCTAACTGTATCCACAGGGATGACAATAATAGCACTCGGCCCTTCTGAGAGGAGAGGAACGGCCGTGGCCTCTGCGCTTGAAATCGACCCACCATGCCTTGCGTTATGCGGTGATGGACCTGTTAGACGCTGGAAAAAAACGCTTTCGAATTATGAACCCGTCAGATCAATGGTATAATCGCGTTTCTATAAGAATCAATTTATTTTTTATCGATTTGTTATTGTGTATGAAACTGAAAATTAAACTAATACCTAACCCACTGATATTATTTTAGCCCTAAGTACCGCATTCTCGACGGAATTTGGTGCCATCCCTATATGAACACGACAACTAGACTGGACGGAAAACACGGACAATATTTCATTGCCGTTTCGACGATCTCTTTATGGACTGCGGTGATGTCAATCCGGGCGGGTAAAGGAAGGGGACCTATAGTTTTACATGGACTCCGAACGATGAAACACCATCGAGCAGATTCGTAACGAAATGCACTTTTCCAACTCAGAAAAAGAAAGAAAATAGGGCATGAACGGGGTAGGGATTGGAATCCATAACCTCTGGCATGGAAGGCAAGCCAACCCGTTCCTAACTACGAGCCACTTAAATAATGCTTAAAGCTGTATCGGGAAAAAACAATCTAAATTGTATATTTTTACGTAATTTCCGCTTGTCTGAATTTGATGATTATTTCAAATATTAACTATACATTCAAGTATTTCTTGATTTTTTTAATATTTTCATTCTGGTTGAGTTTTGCCAAACACATGAAACAAGCGCACGATGGTTCAAAAGATAATAACCAATAATGCAATCAACAATCTGTTGATTACAACGTTGGTTGTTTGTTTTTGAATGAACTAAGTAACTGGCTTTCAAATTACAAACGCATCCAGTTTAATTCGATTAAATTATTATTCTAAACTGATTTATAGGACGATCAGAAATACTGAAATTGGACCGTTCTCATCTTAGACTAACTATTCAATTTCTTAAGCTTATCTCAGCCTTCAGGCCCACCTTAACTCAAACAGCTGGGATTTAGATACCTTGTTTCGTTCGCTCAAACGTCACATTTCTGAAACTTTTCCAATCCGTCGCGGTTAGTCGGCTATTAGTCTTATACCGCGACCTTGAAAACCTTCACGGTGCGTAATACCGGGGGTAGCAGCGCTGTATCGTAAAAAAATCCTTAAGGTGGGCCTTCCCGCTCAACTCCCCATACAAACGTGGAAAGAAGATTGTGCGCATATTTCTTCTCAGAGATCCAAAATTATTTTCAAAACAGCTTTATTTGATCGCACTAGTCGTCTGATGACCATTGGCATCGTAAATAGTGTTTGGTTTCTAAGTTATAAGGTTCGAAATCGAGTATTTCTACAATAACTTTGGAGGTGGATTACTCAACGATAAATTAAAAATATTAGTATTACATATTAGTAATCAGAAGTAGCTTGTTTCATGAAGATTTATAATCAATTCGGTTTTTGTTTTATTTTGACTATAGTGGTCGTGATTTACTTTTAGCTGTAAGTCGTTATGTAATTGAAATTTTCGTAAATCTTACCAAATCAAACACTATTCTATGCGCGCGTTCACTATGCGCATTGTCAGCTTTGGGGACATGTTGCATCCTCCTTACCACGATGCCTGTCTTTTTTTTTTAAACAGAGATAAATGATTTAGACAATTTTCTTTTTTATGGTATAAGATCACATACTTTTCTAGTGAATAAGCGTGAAAAATATATTAATTCACTTTAAAAAGTAGACTTTATAGAACAAAATCCTTAATTTCGCTCGCCTGAAAATGATTCTGACGCGCATACAACATGAACACTTATCATTATTTTTCTGAACGCGGGACTCAGTTGGAGCTATAAAATGTGTATTGAGGAAAGCGAGTAGGGAAGGACATGAGTAGCATCCGATAATTGTTCGTATGGGCGTTCGCGTGGCGGCAGCGCCTGCGAGAAATACGACGACGTATGTAATCGGATTTTCTAGAGTTCCAACTACACGTAAGAACTGCACATTTGGTGAACCAACGAACATTCGATGTTGCGCGTCCCGAATTCGTAAGCGAATTAAATATGGTTAGACGTTTTACATTAAATCGTGGCTTCTGTCCTTCCGTGCTCGTTGATTGAACACGATAAAATTGTACACTCTTTATCTCTTGGTTGAGAACTGCCCATATCTATGAGACTAGATTCCACCAAAGAAAGTCGTTAACACTCAGGCTGAGATAAATAGTCGTAATAAAAATTAAGACTAACGAAAAGTAGTACGTTGTGACGTCATTTCGACACACTTTGTATGGACGAATTCTCATAAAAACGTAAAGTGACGTCACAAAGTACTACTTTTCGTTAGTCTTAAGTTTCTGTTACGGCTAAGCTTCAGTGGTCTTAAGAAATCTTTTGCGTAAAGACTGACTGTCGTGCATCCTTTTATATATCTGATGTATTTAGGTAAGGACTGTTTCGGAAATGTTTCAAAATTCATTTAAAACAATGGCTCCTTCACTACTCATTTGGAATAATATAATTTAGAATTATTCGGTCGAATTTTGTTTTTGTTCTGATGTCACTTAAGCAATTTGAAAAGTTCAAATGACTTAATGTAAAAAAATTAAAACAGTCATAATTGCAATTGCAAATTGCGAATTCGAGCCACAGTACACTCTACTGTGGTTCGAATTAGATTGCATTAGTGGCTTATGATTTTTCCCGGGAAATATTTCCAAAAAACCACCTCGAGTATTTCAGTAAAGATTGGGGTGTAGAAAGGGGGTTGGTAGGTAATAACGGGTAATCAAATAAACTTACCGTGCCGTAAGATTCTACGACCTCAAATAACGGAGCCGAGCACTGCGAAGCCTTAGAATATTGTGGAGGTCGATTGAAAGAGAATCGAGTACATAGCTGAATTAATATTATGTTTCGGTACAAAATCATCTCAAATATGACCTTATTTGTTTTGGTCTCACGAGGTCGAATACTTTCAAAAACTTTATAATATCTATATTAATAAAAGTCAGCTCGTCTTAAAAAAAAAAAAATCTGTTATCTATTCATGATACTTACTTGTATTTTACTTGCTAATTATGAAAATTAAAAAAAAATGCGCACTGCCGTTAGTTTTATCGAGAAAAATCTACAAAATGCTAGAAAAATCTAGCAAGTTAATTTTAGTATGCTTTAAGTGAACTTGAAATCGATACCAAATATATTTATTTATTTTAGTATTCAATTTAATTTAAACATCCATTGGCACAAGAAATTTGTTCCGACTAACATTCGATTACAATTTTATTTTATTTTGGCCTGTTATTTGAGGGACTTAAGGCACTTACTCTCCGAAAATTGAGGTCGAACTTTGGACCTTCATAGGCATCTAGAAAATGTATAAATGGCTACAATACCCTACATTAAGCAGTTCCTGATTACTCAAATCTCTGTCAAAACACAAACGCTTCGAAAAGACTTTTTGCGTAGGTAAATCGTTTTAAAACGTTTTTCGCTGAACGCTATGATGATGTACCACATTAAATCTGCTCATGTTGACATTGATAAGCTTAAAGATACCTCCAACAGACGCATGAATAGTATTGCCACACGCTATATCGAATTGTTAGAGTACAACAGCGATAGAAGTTGTTGTGAAAGTCACTACTTGCATCGTTCACTAAGGCTGAGATAAATAGTCGTATCAGAAACTATGACTAACGAAAACTAGTACTTTGTGGCGTCAATTCGCATAACTTTGAGATTTCGTCCATACAAAATGTGTCAAAGTGACGTCACAAAGTACTACTTTCCGTTAGCCTTAGTTTTTGTTACGCTCTCGATTGTCTCGCTCACTCGATATCGAACATCGTTGTATATTTGCAGGGTCCATCGAGATACCTTCTTTTCAACGAAATAAAATGTTTACTTGGCTTTTGCGAGCTGATTATACGTAAAAGAAAAAAAAATATTATAAAACTCAAATATACATTTTCGTTACGTTTTATTTTATGTCCTGGTAACAGTAGGTTTCAATGTGATTTTAAAGTCTTTACGTCAAAATTTTCATGTAACATGTATAACAGGCATAAAAGAGCTTCGTATATGGTTTAATTAAATAGTAGAGTGATGGGCACAGATCTGTAATACATAGACTCATCCATCAGATCATTTGCATTTAATTTTCTCCATTTGGTAAACACTTTCAACTACCCTTCCAATCAGTTACTCCTTCAAACATAGAAAATAATCTTCCTTTGATCGGTGGTGTCAGTGGATTAAATCGCGAATAGGTTGCTCCCAACTCTGCAGCACTGTAACCAACGGGCAGCAACGCAATAAACTTGAAAGCGAAGCGGTTCGGAGAGCTATGCGAGGCATTAGTGGCTTGTATTTAATAACAGCGCCCTGGCATCGCACCTGCCACGATAATGGTACGAAACATTGATTTAGATTGAGTAAAAGTGAATAATCATACCTTCCAAATGCAATAATTTTATCGTGACAGGCAACTATTCAATGCAACACATATAGTCGTTCTATCCAGGCAAGTTTTTAAAAAAAATCTGTAAGCACGATTTTATGTTTTAATAGTACAAACTATATACTAAGGCTGAGATAAATAGTCGTCACCGAAACTAATGCTAACGCAAAGTAGTTATTTGTGACGTCTCTTTGACACATTTTGTATGGACGAAATGTCAAAGTAGTTCAAATTGACGTCACAAAGTACTACTTTTCGTTAGTCTTAGTTTCTGTTACGACTATTTATCTCAGCCTAAGTTTCATTCAAATCGTAAAGCTGTGACTAAGTAAGAAAACAAATCAAGTCCAATATCATTTCATTTCATTTCATTACATTTATTTATTCAACTTTGATTTGATTGATCCGCGGATTCGATCAACCAGTGAAGAAGAACCCGCAAAGAAACTTCACTGGTCTATAAATTATGTTTTTTTTTTGTCTTTTTTTTTTCGTCCACATAAATGATATAACACAATTATGATTTCACACCTAAATGCTACTGCCAAACTTACGTTGGTAGAACGGTCTAAAGCAAAGAACTAATAACTACGAGGAAACAACAACCCACAATGTGAAAAGTCTTAATTAAATAAATTAAATTAAATATATATAACGTAACGTAAATAGTTAATTCAAAAACGTTAACATTATAAGTTCACAATATAAATCTTCGGTTCAGACCAACACTAGAATCACAAAAAAACAGGGATCAACAATTATATAAGAAGTAGAAACCATGGCTCATGTCAAAAAAATATCTTAACCTTAAAACGCCTCAAAGTCGGCGTGTTATGGCGTTTTGCTTTATTAATTGACATAACCAGTGCCTGAATTGTATTTTTCAGCTGCCATATCTACTACTAAAGTGACTCTGTCTGTTGAGTTTTAACGCCTTAACCACTGAACCAATTTTGCTGAATTTTGGTATATTGATAGTCTTGATCGTGGAGAAAGACATAAGCGATCTTTTTTCCTTAAGGAGGGTGAAATAGGGGTTGAAAGTGTGTATGGGAAACTCTCACAACTGCCCGACATCAGTTCAAAACGACTTTGATTCGAGAGGAGTTGGGAACCTAAGTTTGTATTAAATATATCCATCAAACAATGGTATGAAATTTAAAACGAGACATATATTTGAAAAAAGTAGTCAAGCTCAAAAAAGCGAAACCGTTGGGTAAGTAATTAAAATCTCCATTTTCGCTGAGAATAAATACTAAAAGTGTTGAGAACATATTTACACTTACATATTTTCTACAGTATTTATGCAATATCTATTATTTTATTAAACTTTACAACGCATGTTACGTACGTTACTAGTGCTACAAAGATATTTACGAATGATAATTGAACAAAATAAAAAAATATAGAAGAACACCAAAAATATATACTTGGTAAAAGCATCGTCATTTACCTAAGAAGCCAAAACAAATTTTACTTAATTGATTGTATGGCACCAACACTACATAAAAAAAAAAAATTGGCGTTGAAGATAATCTTGTTAATTAAAAATTAGAAATCGATTAGTCGATATTGCACCGAAATTTTCAGCAGTTGAGTGCCGACCGTTAGCATTATTTACAAGTTCGCATAACATTAGCGCTAATTTACTGGCAGCGATAGTAATGAATGTTGTTTCTGTTTCTAGCCGTAGCATTGTAAACCGTAGTGCGGTAATAACGTATGAGGTTCGGGCCTTAAACAGCCTGCGGTGGGGCAGGAAGCGGTGGCGCGGCCGGAAAGGGGCCGGAAAGCCATTAAACAGGTTGATGTTAAAAAAATACGTTTAATGAGAATTAATATTTGTATAATCCATGTTTGAATGTACAGAAATTGGCTATCCATTTGTATGTTTCCCAGTAAAATCTAATTTAATTGTTAGATTATTTTTCTATCTTAACACAAAGGTTAAACAATGGAAGCATATCCGGATTTATAATGTAACGCTGGCCCGTTGACACCAGCTTCTTGTGAAAAAGAAGAGAAAAATATAATTGATTTTGCGATCCTACCCTGCATCTAGCTTTGTCATTAATTTGGATATTTTTAACCGACGAATGTGCAATGAAAATGAGGGTAATGTGTTTATCAGCCTATTCTCTTGATATTTTCAAAAAACTTATAAAATCATACTTCCTCGCAAAATGAGTAGGTTCTACTTTTGTCACATTTTAGTTTTATTATCATGTTTCACTTAATTAAATGTATGTATTTTATATTTCACCATTGTATTTAACTATTGTATATTTTTAATAGATTTTTATATTTTTAAGTTTATATAACTTTTTTTTTTCTTTAGCTGACTTTTGTCTGCAGATATATTTTTTTTCTACATATAATTAATCTCTACTTATATAAAAGGCAACGTCTGTCCAAATGCGAGAGATAATCTCCGTAACCACAAAACAGATCAAGATGCGATTTAAACCAATTTCAAGAGAACATCGCGGAGAACGCTTTAAGGTACATACCATCACGCTAAATATCCTAAGGGCTGAGCAATATCAATGAAATTACTCTCAAACAAAATTAATACCATTCCGTTGCGTATGGTGGCGTTACTGGCGGCGTCATTTTGACCGCTCTCTCTAAAATAGAAACGATTCACTATTTTCGCACTGAATGTCAGAAAGCGGATGGCGCAGGGCGAAATACCGACTCTTCTATACGTAGTTTGTTCGGGAGGGTATAGTTTCGAATCCTGATAGCCTCAATTTTTTTTCCGTTTTTTACATTTTTTTGTTTATGGGGTCTCGCCTATAATTATAGCATGGATTAGACTTAATAGATATACACATATCTATTAATATCTCGGCTTTCACTATCAAATCAAATAAAAAATCATTTATTCATCATATAGACAGTAAGATTTATAACATAAATAATAAATGTAATAAATATAACAGGGACCATCTCAGCATAAGTTGCATTTCACTTAGTGAGCAGCAACGCTGATTTACGTCTGGTCCCTATAACAATAAAATAAAAACAAAATCCTTCGAATCCTGTCGAAACATTCAAAAAAGAGAGAAAAAAAATAAGCAACACAATACAAAAAAAAGAGAAAACCAAATATGAAAAAGTATTACACACACATCCGTTTAAAATATAAATCACATTTGAAGAAAAGGAAGCAAAATTTGCAAACAAGCTAAACATCTGGGTAGAGATGGCGCCACGTGTACTCTCATAGAAAAGAATAACTTCTATCCGGGTAGAGATGGCGCCACGTGTGATTGGCGATTAGAAGATCATGGCGCGATAGATGGCGCTGTGAAATTAAATATTTTCAAAGACCGAAATTCTGCAAATATTTTCGCAGCAACTATTTATTATAGCATTATATAACTTTATATTTATATTCTTTGCTTTCTGTGTACAATAACTTTGTACAGGCCAGAACAGCATTAAATAAGGCATGGGGAACTATCTTTTGTCTCATAGAAGATCATGAAACATATGAAAATTTGTATGGGTAACCCATTAAATCTTTAACGCACCTGAAATGGCGCTATCGCTGATTGCATTTATGTATCTTCTTTCGAGACTCCCTAATTGTACCTAATTTGTATCGCATTGGTTTATTATTCCCGCAATTTTAGGACTAATTAGCATCAGGCAAAATTATGAGAGGGGTGTGCAAATAAGCAGTGGTTTGAAATGCTTATAAATTAAGATCCGATGTAGACCTTTTGGTTATAACTTGAGCGGCTCGTAGCCTAGTGGCGCGGGGACTAGCCTAGCGTACCAGAGGCCTGGGTCTTTCTCTTTCCGAGTTCGATAAGTGCATTTTCGTGCTGCGAGCTGCTCCATCATCCGGAATCCATTTAAAACTGTAGGTCCCTTCACCTACTAGGTGGTAGGGTTTAAGCCCGCCCGGGTTTTTTTTTATGTGATTGGACATGGATGGCTAATACCACAAGTTCTGTCATGGTATTAGCCCAACACACCACATGGGAACTAGGTGCCATGCCAGGACCTTCCTTATATTGCACGGCTACATTGAACTGGATGGAAAACACGGACAATTTTCATTGCCGCTTCGACCATCGTTCATCCAATGCGATGGTACCAACCCGGGCGGGATAAACCCTACCACCTAGTAAGTAAGGAAGGGGACCTACAGCTTAACGTGGAATCCGAACCACGGCCAGCCTCTCTCAACGGTCGAATGGTCACCCATCCAAGACCAGACCGGACCCAGCGTTGCTTAACTTCGGAGAGCGATCGCCGAAGTGTCGCGCCACTGGGCCACATCGCATTGGATGAAAAGATGGTCGAAGCTGGAATGAAAAATTGTCCGTGTTTTCCATCCAGTTCAATGTAGCCGTGCTCATAAAGGGAAGGTCCTGGCATGGCACCAAATTCCTTCGGAAATGTGGTGTATTGTGGGCTGATATCATAACGGTAGTTGTGTGATATTAGCCATCCATGTCAGGTCGCATAAAAAAAAACTTGCGAACCACTCACCCGATTTATATGGGAATTGAATCTACGTTTGGCGTCTCTGAGTGCGCTCCAGTTACGGATGGGTGACCATGTTTGATGTTGAGGCTGGCTGTGGTCTGTATGCCACGTAAAACTTTTGTACACCATTCGTAGGGTTCATTCCGCCTGGGATGATACATAGGTACCATCGCATAGAAGGAATGCATCATCGGGGCATGAAAATTGTCGTGTTTTAGATCCATTTTAACGTGGAAGTACGTAAGTAAGAAATAAAAAAAAAAATGCTGCGTTTACTGTTATTTTTACGAAGTTCGTCATTTACTTCCAGCAAACAGATGGTGTTATACAAATCACTATTCACAGTCCCCAAAGCAACAGTCTGCATGCCTGTCTGTTTCATTTTACGGCGCACATCATTTATGTTTTTATTGTATAAAGCTGACATCACGAAATTAGTCACAAGATTGACGCGATAGTCCCCTTTCATGGTGTTTCATCGTCAAAAGCAGTTTGATTCCGATCAAGGATTTGCTGAGCCATCAAATTACACTTAAAATCGTATAAAATAATGCTATGAACATTTTCATAAGTTAATATCATATCACCATATAGATATAGACACGCATTTTTTTTAAATGACGCCACAATGCAAAAACAAGTCACAGTAAGACAAAACAAACAAGTCAAAATAGCCTAAGAACCGATTGCATACCGAGAGGGATGAGTTAATCAATGTTCAAATACGTCACTTTCAGTGAACCGCATAGAGTTCCTTCCATACTGTCTGTACAAAGTGACGTGTTTAAGCTGACGATGATTTTGATCCGAAAACTTATAGTGAAACTTATAGTGCACCCTATGTATTATAAATGGGAACGTTAGAATATTTCTTATTTAATTAATGCATATCGGCTCCACCCATTATGATTAAAAAGTAGCAGATAAATAACATATTTATTGACCAGCCTTTTGGGCTACCTACTTTTTATCTAGGAAATAATTCAGCTCGACCTCAGTCCAAAAGGACATGGACCCGAGCGGAGCCGGGTACCGCAGCTAGTTTAGAGTATAAATAGTGCACAAGAAACTATCTTAGGTTACTTTTCTTTTGTTGCTACCTGAATATTTTGTCCCATAATCGGGATGTTTGGAAGATATTGACTTTAGGCAATAAGTCCTCCCTTGCATGTACCTATGTGTATGGAAGCAATAAAGCATATTATTATTATTATTATTATGTATGCATGCATGTATGTTTGTTTCTTTGTGGCGCTCTAAAGACCAAACGCTTGAGCCGAATTTTATAATTATTTTGTCAATCGATCTGTCTTAATCTCGCGAGCGTTATGTACTCAATTCTGCAAATAACAGAAAAATAAATAATAAAATACCAAGGTATATTATTATATGCTACTGGTCGGTGGTCGTAAGTAAAATAAATAAATGAAATTAAATCATTCTATTTCTGACCATTACATTTATGATACAAGGAGATGACACTGTACATATTTGTGGATTTTAAACAACAGTCGGACAATCGAAAATGCAAGAACTGAAAATATAAGATAGCAGATGAGTAGATTTGAACCATCTCAATTAAATCATTCGAGTTTTTCCAATCAAAAGATGACATATAAATTGTAAAATAATAATAATCCTTATAAATTACATGCAGTAAATGTATGGTTAAAAAAACCGATAGATTTTAATATCTCTGATGACCCTAACATGACAAGGAGAGAAATAGTTAAAATGTGTTAATTGGGTTAGGATCTCGAGTTATTTTGCTAAGAAATTTTAGTATTAAGGCCCTGGTACTAGCCAAATCGCAAAGTTAGACGAGGCACCCCAAGTTAACTAACTAAGTCTGACGATTATAAGTGTCATTCTTACAATATATGATTCCTTGTCTAGGAATCGAACTATTTTCGTTAATGTATGTTTCTTTTTTCTATACAAAATACATTGCGGAAACTGTGTCCACTTCCGAACTTTTTTGACTAAATGTAGAAATCTAAAAGCAAATGGAATTTTTTGTTTATGCATATATGCTGTTTTTGCTTATATCTAGAAATCGAATTACTTTCAGATTTCTAATGAGAAAAATCAACTTTTTTATTTTCATTATTATTTAAATAAATGATGGAATAAAAAAATATTAACAATCCATTATCAGTCTGGAGTTCTATTTGGATTTGCTGAAGCGTTTCACTACATATTATTACATTTGTTAAAAAGTGCATTTGTATGGCGCGAGTAGTTGGCTAGTCCTAGCGCCTTAACGACGGTTTTGTCAACGAAGCAGTGGAAGTTACGCGGACAATTGAGTGGCCATCGGAGGAACCAACTGGAATTCGGAGAATTGTCACAGTCTGTTTCTGTGGAATTCGACGACCAAGCTATTAAAAACAATGTCCCTGAAGTTGGAGTCAGAATTTGACCATCGAGGGCAGAATTCAATGCACTTCGTGGACAGGGCCAAATAGAGTGGAAATTAGTTCCATTGATATTGTGCTGGGGAGTTACTGTACATACGTTATAAAGGAGTACTAAGTAAGGACTACCTAGCCTGGAGCCGAGCAACCAGTTGTTTTGACTATCGCAAGCTTTTTAATATTCCTTACGATTTTAACTACCTTAATAAAATGAAAAGAGGCGATATTTACCATCTCATGTAAAATATTAATCTAAAATTCTCTTTAGTAATATTTAATAACTGCACGATTTAAAATGTTTCATGATCGGTATACACACAAAACCAATTATAAATTCGAATGAAGAACATATAGCGATTTTAACAGTCAGGACACATTATTGTGAAGATTTGAGTCGGTTTCGATATATTTTTACGAGATGTATTTTTTTATTGTTTGTATAGTTCATTATTTACGAAGTCAGGTTTTTTTTGACTTTTTGATTTTGATTTTTTAAGTTCAATCCAAGCGGTATAGTAGCTTTCCGAGTTTCCTTTCATTTACCATAACAGTGTGCTGCAATGGGGGTTTCAATTGAATTCCAAACTACGTTCATATGGAGAGCGTTTTTTTAGGAAACGGACATTTCGGCTCATGGGCCCACGTTATTTTATTTAACTAGACATGAATGGCTAATACCACACTCATCGTTATGATATTAAACTAACTCACCGCATTACCGAAGGCAGTAGGTGCCATGCCCGGATCTTCCTTCTACGAGCACGGCTACATTGAACTGGATGAAAAACACTGAAACATTTGTATTGCCGTTTCAAACATGTTTGAATTTAATTCGATGGTACCAACACGGGCAGGGTAAACTCTACTACCTGATCCTACCGCTTTGAGTGGCACTTTACAGGGCACAATGTATAGTCAGCAAGAGACCTGTTTTTAACCGACGTCAAAAAAGGAGGAGGTTCTCAATTCGTCTGTATGTTTTTTTATGTTTCTTACCTCATAACTTTTGCCTGGGTGAACCGATTTTGATGATTATTTTTTTAAATGAAAGCTAGTGCTTCCCAAGTGGTCCCATTTTCCCAAGTGGTCAGTTCTGACAATGATATTCATGAGAAAATCAAGTCTTAAATTTGTATTAAAATGTGCACGACATATGGACGAATAACTCAATATAACGCCAACCGATTTCGGTGATTCTTTTTTTATTGGAAAGGACGTGTACAAATTAGTAAGTGTACTTCAGATTCACTAAAAATAAAAAAATAAAAAAAATACAAAAAAAATAACCGACTTCAAAGAAAAAGCACTAAAAAGTAAAAAAAAAATTGCCATTTTTGTGGCTACGATTTTTGTTATTTTTTGAGTCGGTGTCAGCCAAGGTAGCCAAGGTTCTCTTGATTGGCGCAGCGCGTGCCCGACTGACGCCGACTCAAAAAATAACTAAAATCGTAACTATAAAAATGGCAATTATTTTTTTACTTTTTAGTGCTTTTTTTTTTGAAGTCGGTTATTTTTTTGTTATTTTTTTTTATTACCCAACTGGCCGACGTAAAGGAGCATAATGGGTTAATTATGTATTTTTGTTCCATTTCTTATTTTATTATTTTGTTTTTAATTCAGAAAATAATGTGCAGGCAAGAAACCTAACGTATTATATATATTATTACATAATTTTACTGCTGGCATGTTCTGTTGTAACGTACAAATATCTACTAGCTTAGATAAATAATATTACGTACATAAGTAATTTGAGTACTGACAACAAGTTAATTGGTTTTCCCGTTAACTTGATCTCATTGATATTGGCAAAGTTGTTAATTGAATAACGGGCAACTGCTTTGTGGCTTATAATTGGCGTTAGTAATCAAGCAAACCTTTCATTTTTTTTCATTACTTCTTATTTAAATGCGTGTATATTAAATATGCTCTTGAAAAATATCACTGTTAAGCTAAAAAAACATGATCTTGCTTCAAGAACTTATTAGGCAGATCAACAACTAAGTAACATTACAAATCAAATAAAGAAAATAATTTCTAGAAATTGTAAAGGAATTTTGCGCGGACTGAATGCAGTTTGTACTGGATATAACCCAAAATCAGAAGTGATAACCATTTCAACTTCCCCAGCTGTGATGTAGTGGAACGTGGTCCTATAATAGTGGTGATATTTTAGATTTCTCCTTATGACATCGCTCTGAATCCTAAAATGTTAGATGGAAACATAACTAGTCGTCGTAATAAATCAGTTACCTGGAATTGTATATTGTGCAATATATACAACAACCACAGGGGTGATAGAACCTTTGGCAGAGAAGGCGCTTTAAACATTAACAAAGTAATCAGAAAAATGTCAAGACGTTTGTCGGAGTCTTAATGGTTATCTTAAAAAAAAATATGACAATTATTTAATTAAAATGTCATTCCACTTAAAGTTAATTCAAGCAATATTTCCGTAATAATTAAATTCATAACAGTGTGTTTAGAGAGTTGTGATAATTCCTTCACAACAGAGAGTGCAAATTTACTTCACTCGTTTTTTTTTTAAATGCCGATATATCCAAAATTACGAATGGCAAAAGAAAACAACTCAACAATATTGTTAATAACATAGCCATAAGTTACTCTGTTTTAGTACTATAAGCCTGTTTTTTACATTACATTACATTACTAAAATACTGATTTTCTTGTACTGGTATTGATTGCAAGCTGCTAATAAAGGCCCTAATATGTGGCGATTAATCTAATCAGCAGTAGGTGAAAAACGCTTAAAGTATCACAAAGGATTGATATTCTAGAATACATTTTTACAATGTATCGAGTCAGGATATCGTGATAAAGCACGCAAAGTAAACAATAAAGTCGGAGGCGGCCGTAAAATTAACCTTTATTCCAGAATAAAGACCGTCAAAAGTCGCTGGCAGTGCCGAATCTTAAAAGCAGATATTAATTTTATCTGTGTATTGCCCATACATTTTCTAGTGTTATTAAACTCGACAGTGGCTTACGTCTTAATTGCAATAATATTATATTAACATTAAAATGAATTAACAATATATTTAGTGTTGTCCGTTTTTTTATGAAAAGTCTGATATTTATTTTATTGGTGATGATAACCAGAGGTGCTCAGAAAATTTAAAAACACCATGGCAGCGGATTTGCCGACTGACGCTGAGATATCGAGGTTGTTCAAATAACGTTTGATGACTCCCAGGTTATAGGTATGAAGAAAAGCACCCGCTAATTGACACAACTAATTTTCCATCCCATTGAATGGACGATGGTAGAAAGGAGACATAAAATTGTCCGTGTTTTCGATCCAGTTCAATGTAGCCGTTCAATATAAGGATGGTCCTGGCAGTACGCTAAGATACCATGTCTTTTCAATGCTGAAATTACTTGAAGTTAAATGCTTTGTTAAGATTAGCTCAATATCCACATTTCTGAGCATCTCACTTTTTTTGACGTATCAATATTAAGAACAATCAAAGTAAAAGGCTGTTTCTTAAAAAATATACATGTATTTATTCATTGATATACGTTTATTACAAACGAAAAAATCGCACAAAAGGTACAACTCAATGCCGGAGGCATTTTCTACCGGTCTCCTATAGGCTATCGTGCGAGTTACTTTATGGATACAATCACTTGAAATGAAACATAATTCCTATAAAATACACAACCACTACACGTTATACTTATGTATATTATGAACTATTTATAAATATAAATTTAAATATTTACGATTTTATTTAGCTCGGGTAAATGCCATGTTGGACTTATGTGGGGCCGAATTATTTCACCCCCTTGGAGTAAAATTTTTTTTTATTTATTAAGAGAATAAACAGAAATAGACAATTTAACACAGAAGAGTAAAATTATACGGAAAAAGAGGTAAGACTATTTCCAAAAACAATTCTCACATAAACATAAACATTAAGTACAGTAAATTGCAGCACAAATACATTACATCTTAAATATATATATATATCTCAATAACAAAATATATGTAAAGACCAAAATCGTATAAGTAAGTTTATCTATAAAAAACATATAATTTTCACCCTAAAAGTAAGCCTTTGTTCGCAAGGTCCTTCAAGGTCAACAATATCTCTATGACGAAATTCATGAAAATTGGTTCGGCGGCGGCTTAGGCGTGGAAACCCAACAGCCACTGCAAAATACATAGGGTAGATGATTCCTGAAATGCAGCGGCCAAATGTTTCCTGAAAATGTGGCACATTGTCGCGGCTCACATCCACCGGCAAGAATAACTGAAGCTGAAGTTCTTTTAACTGAGAAATTCTTCATTTTACGAGGTCCATGTAAAGTTATGCGGGCTGGGAACTCGTTTTATAAAGTTTCGGGTGGAAATATATTCGAGAGTAGAATGTGCACTGAGCGTAGTTTTGTGAAGGTTCATTTGCTTTTTTAAAATTTTTATATGCTTTTTAAAAGAGTTCTAATGATAAGAGGCAGGAATAATAAGATATGAGATTAAAAAAGACACCCGTTTTTTTTTCTGTTTTTCGTAATTAAGGCCATGCGTAATTGAGTTATTAAATAACATTTGAAACAAAATCAATGGAAATTCAATGCTCTAGGCAGACGTTGACTGTTACCCAATTTCCGAGCTACAGGCAAACATCCAATAGAATATGATATACGGTAAACGTGTGATATTTCTTGTTCCTCGTTTCAGAATATTAGTAACATAAAATGAATAAAGATATTTCCATGATAGATATTTGCTGTTTTCCGTGTCTCTTATTTCCATATTTTTTCAACGAATATTATTTTTCTTTTTTATAAGGGAAAAAAATACGAAGATAATGTTAGATAAAACACCATTGGTCTATGATCTTTAAATTCTATATATTTTTAATAAAAATTGCTTTCTTCCCTCTTTTGTTAATCGGGGAGCCAAGCCAACCGGGGTGAACAACTGTTCATTTTTATTTGTTGTCAGAGAAGATTGAATGAAGAAGAACCGAAAATTAACTGCTGTTGTACATGTGCAGGTACTGATTGCATAAATAGATAAATGCATTTTAATTTAAGAAAAAAGACTTACATGTTTAGTCTCTAACTGAAGTTCTCAAACAATAAACAATTCACAATGGCAACAAAAAAAGAGAGGCTGATTTGCGTACTTGTTCAAAAGCAGAAAGTTATAAGTACAAGGCAGCTAAAAATATATTCAACCCGGGACGCCAAGGTCATATTTTGTACGAAAGACAACATCAGCAGGCACAATTACATTAGCATGTACACTCATTTTGAAGTTAGTTATGAGATTAGCAATTTTCAAGATAATCCTCACCTCAAAACATAAAAGTCGAGCTCATTTAGGTCCGCTTACATAGAAAATGAAGGCTGCATCCAAACTGAATTCGCAATGAGGTTGCGCGTTAGAGTGTTTATACACTACACGGACAAAAATTTCCAGCATTTATTTCCAAATATTATTATTTCTTCTGGGCTTTTGTAAGATCGTCGTGTTGGGGCTAGAGGACTTGCCTGTCATGCGAGAGCTTATGGTTTCAAATCCTCACCTGATATCACCCGCCAGAAGATTACGGTATCTGTTACCCGCCACGATGCAGATTGAACCGAAGACAGATTGAACAGAAGGCAAGATAGAAATAAACCTCCTTCTTGCGCAGCCGGGTAAACATAACCCTCCTTCTTGCGCAGTCAGGTAATAAAAGACATTATTTCTAGATGTCATTGGCACTTTCTTTATCGAGGGAGAGTAGGGCGCCAGCCGAAAGTGGCGCAGTGTGGAAGAAGCCGACGGATGATATCACCGGCAGAAGATTACGGTATCTGTTACCCGCCACGATGCAGATAGAACCGAAGGCAGATTGAACAGAAGGCAAGATAGAGACCTAATAACCCTTCTTCTGGGGCAGCCGGGTAAACATAACCCTCCTTCTTGCGCAGTCAGGTAATAAAAGACATTATTTCTAGATGTCATTGGCACTTTCTTTATCGAGGGAGAGTAGGGCGCCAGCCGAAAGTGGCGCAGTGTGGAAGAAGCCGACGGATGATATCACCGGCAGAAGATTACGGTATCTGTTACCCGCCACGATGCAGATAGAACCGAAGGCAGATTGATCAGAAGGCAAGATAGAGACCTAATAACCCTTCTTCTGGCGCAGCCGGGTAAACATAACCCTCCTTCTTGCGCAGTCAGGTAATAAGAGACATTATTTCAATATGTCATTGGCACTTTCTTTATCGAGGGAGCGTAGGGCGCCAGCCGAAAGTGGCGCAGTGTGGAAAAGGCCGACGGATGATATCACCCGCCAGAAGATTACGGTATCTGTTACCCGCCACGCTGCAGATTGCCCCGGCTGATTGCGCTGGAAGCCGTGAAGTAGTTGACTTGGCAAATCTACTGGATGTTAAATGACGCCGAAGAAGAATATCTGTAGATATATATTTTTTGCAAACTATCTTCTTTGTAATTCCATTGTTTAAATATTTTGACCCCTCGGTAGTCCAGGGTCGCTACGCCTTACGGTTCGATAAGCTATGTGAAGCAATCTAAATCAGTCTAATATTAAGGTTAGCTGTGTGTAGGAAGGTTAATTATGTAATAGTTGTGAGCAATAAAGAATATTTTGATTTCATTTCAAGCAACTCTGAGCACGGTTGGGTTCTAGATGGGTGACCGTGTTGGACCGTTGAGGCTAACCGTAGTTCGGATTCCACGTAAAACTGTATGTGCCCTTCCTTACTTACAGCAGGCGCAAAACTTTAATGCCGCTGTATGTACCTGCGCAGTAGCCGAATTTTAGGTCAGCGCGGTGTGTGTGCGGGGCGCGGGGAGGGAAAAACCCCCACGCCACCTCGTTACCTTAGCAACCGCTTGTTTGCGCCCGCGCCTTCCTCGCAGTCATCCCCGCAATTCCCGCTCTGTCTATGTAGCGAGCGGTTGTACACTCAACAAAATAATTATGTGGTGGATCTTCTGCTTTAATTATAATTGTTTCGGTACCTACAGTTATGAAGAGTTTAGTTTGTAAAGTAACATAGTCTTTAACATTTTATATAACATATAAAAAAATTAGCTCGTCTGAGTGAGAACTACAGGAAAAGTCGGATTTATTTTGATGGACAAAATATATCAGTGCCAAACGTCCATACAAAGTGGATTTTGTCCTTTATAAAAAAATGGTTTCCTTGCATTCATCGCAAGTATTCGTTTACGTGAATAATACTTCATGACTCTGAATAATTGTAAAACAATATTTAAAATCGTTATTTAAAAAATCCTTCAAATTAATCAAATATATACTTTTTAGTACCAAGCCTGTCCTGCACTTATTTTAACGAATATGATATGTGATATAATCAACCGTGTAGCAAGCACAAATGTATTAAAGAAAGAAAGCTGTAAAAAAAGAACTACTTTGTAAGCATACTGCAAGGCTGGAAATGAACCAGCATGCAAATATTTCGCGGAGAGTGGGTTTTCCTCTTTTCTTAAATGAGTTATTAGTTTTTTCTTAGATAAAGTGTTGATTTTATTTTGCTTAATGGTTGATTCTACATGTGTACTCGTGATTATGTGCGTGAATACCATATTCGTCAAATAAAAAAAAAATCTACACTTAGCTTGACTGTACATGCGCAAACCTAGCGATCGAGCGGCATTAAAGATTTGCGGCTACTGTACTTAGTGGTAGGGTTAATCCCGCCCGGGTTGGTAACGTCGCATTGAATGAACGATGTTCAAAGAGGCAATGAAAAATGTCCGAGTTTTCTATCCAGTTAAATGCAGCTGAGCAATATATAGGAGGACCTGTCAAGGCAACTAGTTCCTATGTGGTGTGTTAGGCTAATTCATCACAAGTTTGGTATCCATGTCCAGTTACATAAAAAAGTTAAAACGAACCTGCCAAAATAATGAAGTCTAAAAGTACTAAACCTTCCTTTTCTTCTATTTTAATTTATGCCTTTTTTTAATTTAAGATTGACCATCTATGTATTTGATAAAATGTTTCTGATCAACAGTGGCTAAATGTTAAATATGTAAATAATAGCTATTTCATTTTAACCATAAGCCAGTTTATTTTAGTTATATATTTAGTTAGTTGTAATTTATACAACGAGCCCTTTAAACGAACCAGGTCAACATAGATTATTCTAATGGCTTCTGAAAATCATGGCCAAAACAGTCATATCAACCAAGTTACAAGTGACTGCTTAAAGCTAAGAATATTTTGCCTTTCCTTATATCTTTAGCCACTCCTCAATGAAAACAGAGGGTGTAAGTTCGTATGCAAATAAAGTTGTGGGATTCATAAAAAGTCGTATTCGGCGTCATCTCGAGACACTAAATCACTCCAGCGGCGCACCTGAGTCTCATTTGTCATGTCGTATCTGCAAACAATTTATGCTAGGCATGTGCTATGTTCAAGTGAGCTGAAATATATTATATCATCGAAGTAGATCATTTGAGCTGTTTTCAATGACTAAACTCACCTTTCTGAACCATATGCAATGATTTAAAAAATATCGAGCTTACTTCAGCAATATTCTGGAGTTAATTTAGAAGTCACTTGCTCTTGCATAAAATTAATAAAAGTCACTTACATTATACCGTGTATTACTGGACTCCTACGGAATACTTATATGGATACTTTGAGAATTGAGAAGTTGTTGTTTTTTTTTCCAGAATGTATTTCTGAATTTTTAGTAGTTATTGAAATTACTTAAAAGAACATTATAAATATAAGAAAGGAAAAACCATTTGAGAACACTTATAACAAACATATTCTTATCTCGAAATATTTAAATAAAGATAAATTATAATACACTTTTCACTTTTACATTTAATGCATATAAAATAGGAGTTGCATTCATTCAAACGAAATTTTAAATAACCTATTTCTAAAATAAATAATCTAAACTTACAGTTACGTGACGGGACACTTACGTACGCTTACAAATGATGTTTAAATTAAAATCAAACGGTTTAAACTAAACATAATAATAGTTTGGGTTGTGAAAATTATTTTAAATAGAAGCTGATTTACAACACTGAGAGAAACAGATCTATTGAATCATTAACCTGTAGCAACATTTTTGCCAACCCTATCTACACGGCGGTGACATTCCTCCAAAGCAATGTGGTTTATGACCATTCTTATATGCCGCGTTATCTCGCGACTTATTTCGAATGTTTTATGTCCTTATACGAATCTTTTCAAGCCATCACCCGAAGACCCTTTCAACAAATTATAACATATTTTTCACCTTTAAACATAAATAAATGATATTTGTTTATAAAACAAGGTATTCTTTTAATAATAATCTCATTAAATGAATTTATTACAAATAAATATTCACTTTCTTGAAAAAATATTCACTAAAATTCATGAACGCACCGAATTGCACTTTTTATTAAAATGCAAGAATGTTTGTTTAAACGGTCTGTCAAATTATAATAATGATTTCGAATTTATTAATAATTAAAAAATTCATTATTTTTGATTTTAATAAAATAAAATAAAAAAAATGCAATTCATGGACGTTAACAATGTCTGCTTCTGGTGATTTTTTTATTTGTTTTATTTTATTATTTATTTAAATAAACACAGTAAATTTATGCCTTTTTATGCTAACATTCACATTAGTTCTGTAATATGTGCACAAAATATCTGTATTTGAAAACATTTTTTTCTTACTTACTTAGAACCAGTTATGTAACTCCTTTTATTACAGTCTGTGGATCCTGATGTTTCGAAGGAAGATATATTCTTCTTGCTTTTTGCTTTTTGTTTTTAGCAAATAAAATATATTTAAGTTCACTGCCTACTTTATACTTAATGAGTTTGACAAAACATGCCTTAGTAACATGCGAAGTCGTCGTCTCGTATTCGTGGAATATTCATCTCTTGATTACAGAACAATAAAACTAGCTCAAGAACAGTTCTCACAAATGATTACGTCATAAACGTTAAATATTTGGTGACTAGCGTACAAATAATTTTAATTTACGCTTAGTTTAATGAAGCCGGTTATGTTAGCAGGTGTCGATTCTTTTCGACAAAACGGTAGTTATGTTCTTTTATTTGGGGCTGAAGACGGATTTTACAGGGAAAATATATTTTAATATAATTCAATCATTTATTAAACAAGGGATACAAACTTTTTGTAAAAAACTAAATCGGTTAATATACGTAATCATGCAACTAAATTAGGAATTATGTTATAAGACTGCCCTGACATATGAGCAACAGCATCTAATATTTCTTTGCGAAACAAAACGGGATGTCACTCTCCTTAAAAATCAAACTACTGTACTGTGTAAAACAAAAGCTACTGTTTATATTTTCGCTTGTAGATATTGTAGTTAATGTAAACTGTTAAAAGCATTGTTGTGTTTTATATATTGTATAGAAACAATGTCATTGATTCCATGATGCCGTTCTTGTTAGGACCCTTGTCTAACCTTGTTCCTGCCTGCACCCTGCTGGTCTAATCCTGGAATTCAGTGAACAGGAATCAAAGCGATTTTTTGACGGAAAACCTTGATTAATTGAAATACTATGCTGCCGACATCTTTTCGTCAAGAAAATCGCTTTAAAAACCGCTATAAAAGCGTTTTTCTAGATTCAGGATTCCTGATTCCTGATTACGGAATTCTAGGAATAGGCCTGCTAGACGCTCGTTTACTGGCAGTCCGGCCCGCACCGGTGTCGCCCGACTGCCCACCATCAGCCCAACGATCCAATCGAAAAGACTTTGTTATTAAGATAAATGCAGCAAATCGGCATTTGAGCGTAATTGACCTCGCATGGAACCATTTATCATCAGTGAAGTTTTTTACACCCTGAATATCAAGTAATTTTTTTTTAAGAACAATGCCAACAATAATATGGACATTTACTAGTAGGGAGAGGATAATACGTTGATCAAATTCCATTAAATGGCTCGGGTCTTTTTCCTCAGTCCAATTAATTGTATTTTTTTTGATAAATTAACATATATCCATGATTATGCCTCTCAAGATTTGTATACAAATACAAAAAGCGTCATCATGGAAATATCTCGACTGTGACTTTTTGTGCATTTTTCTTAGCGTCTCTTTCCTCTTACTCCTTTAGATGGTTGATGAGTGAGTGGGAGCGAAATGGGGCAAATAGGGAGAAGTCTGTTGTTACTCCTAAGAAGCGTAGGGAGCAGTCCGTTTACAATTGTTTCATTTCTTAATGTGACTGAGAAAACAGGCACGAGCCATTGTATGGAACTTGATCACTTCATTATCCTCTTAATTTTAAGGTGCATGTCCGTTTTTCGACATAAATGTTTTTTAATGTGAATTTTTGTTTAATTTGATTTATAATTATAATAAGTTCCAAAGCAAAGGGGCGTGGTCAGGAACCTCTTATGAAAGGGCCTGGCGTAAACCAGATTCCGCGTATAACGGAAAAAAATAACATAATGTCATAAATCAAAATAACGTAATTTATTTGAACGCATCTCCCGTTCTGCGTTCACTCAGCCAGGTACCGTTGGCACATTACGCGAGAATAAATTCCAACAAAGTTCGAAGGAACAATGGCGGCTGGGAGCAGACGCCACGGCTTCTGGATGGAACGTGCCTGAGACACAGCGAGCAAGAAAATGCGGGAGTGACGATCGAAACTATTTCATATGGGGCAACGTAGCAACGAGTGAGTGTACATACACTGGGGGAACGGCATAACGTATAATATGCAGATCGTATAATGTCATATTTTAACAAAATTTTAAAACCATGCACAACGTATAATCGGCAGATCGTATAATCTTATACGTAGTGCATGTAGAAGTCCAAAAAATTAAATTACTTATTTCTCCATGCATAACGTATAATAGTCACAACGTATAATGTTATGATCTTTATTTAACAAAAAAAGAAAACCATGCATATCATATAATCCTAAAATATTTCATACGATAAGCGCCCTTATCGATATAAGATTAAAGATTATACTCGCACGCGACTTTTCGACCGTCTCAATTAGCGTTGTAGCAAATTGTTACTCTTCAACAGATATCGATTCGTAGCAATTTCAGACTTAAATGTATCGTTGTTAGGGCGCTTTATGCAGTGCTTCTTGGCATATTATACGTTCTGCATGGTTTTCTTTTTTTGTGAATTCATGTTAGGAATATTATACGTTGTGACTATTATACGTTCTGCATGATGCAAAGAGTTTATTTTATTTTTAAACTCATGCACAACGTATAACATTATACGTTGTGACTATTATACGTTATGCATGGTTTTAATTTTTTGGAAAAAAATAAGATTATACGTTGTGAATATTATACGTAGTGAATACGACTCCATACACTGACTGTAGTTATTTGGCTTACGAACTCGGAACGCGCAACATCGCATGTTCGTTGCACTCAGCGAGCATGGAAAGACGGAAGCATTTGGAGGCGTCGTAGCAACTTTTACATACAAATAAGAAAGCGCCGGCGTGTGAATTTGCTTAGGGATTCGCTTCATAATAATTTTCTCGAGTTCCGTGAGAATTTCACAGGACGCCAGTCAGTGCACTGAACATTCTATGTTTCGGGTTTCGAATTCGTAAGCGAACTAGTTACACTCAGATGTTTTCCACTAATTCATGGCTACACTTACGTGTGGTTGGAACTCAAAAACACAAGGAGTGAGCTAATTCATAAGCGAATTGCCTGGCCGGCGCTAGCGTCAATGCATATATTTTTACTAAGTCTTGGCTACGCTGCCACCATATGAATAATTTCGATTTCTCCTCTCGTCTTTCATGCTCGCTGGTTGCACTAAACAGCGTCCTCTAAAGTTCTAACGTGCTTTAACGTGTCGTCGGAACTCGAAAACACAAGGAGTGAGCTAATTCATAAGCGAATTGCCTGGCCGGCGCTAAATCTTCACTAAATCTTGGCTACGCTGCCGCCAAACGAATGATTTTCGATCGCTCCGCTCTTACTTCCATGATCGCTGGATGCACTAAACAGCGTCCTCTTAAAGTTCTAACGTATTCTTACGTGCAGTTGAAACTCGAAAACGCAAGGAGTGAGCTAATTCATAAGCGAATTGCCTGGCCGGCACTAGCGTCAATGCATATATTTTCTCTAAGTCTTAGCTACGCTGCCACAATATGAATGATTTCGATCTCTCTTCTCGTCATTTAATGCTTGCTGGTTGCACTAAACAGCGTCCTTTAAAGTTCTAACGTGTTTTTACGTGTCGTCGGAACTCGAAAACACAAGGAGTTAGCTAATTCATAAACCAATTGCCTGGCCGGCGCTAGCGTCAATGCATATATTTTCACTAAGTCTTGGCTACGCTGCCGCCATAGGAATAAGTTTCAATCGCTCCTGCCGTCCTTTCATGCTCGGTGGTTACACAAAAATGCATCTTCTGTAGTTCTAACGTGTTTTTACGTGTCGCCGAAACTCGAAAACATAAGTAGTGAGCGAATTCCTAAGCGAATTGTCTGGCCAGCGCTAGCGTCATTACATATATTTGCACTCAGTCTTGGCTACGCTGCCGCCATACGAATGAGTTTCTATCGCCACTCATGCCCATCCTAGCTCGCTGCTCAGACACGACGACCCCCGTCTGACGTATGCGGCTTGTTAGGAGCGAGCAGTCGCCTGTTTGGACGCGGCTTAAGGGAGACTTAACGCGTTTGTTAGAGGTTTGTTAGTCGAACTAGGGAGTCTTTAATCTCCATTGAAATGTACAGGTCTGTCTGCATGCGCTACGGTGCAGCTACCTTTTAAAGCGTTTTTTTCTGACTGATTGGAGTAGATTTAATAGAGAAACATTCTTCCATTTTTACGTTTGTAACATAAAACAAAAGATTAAACAATTTAATACTCTAAAAAGCTAGGGATATGATATGATAAGTCACCGTAATTAGTTTTTACGATTGTGGACTACCAGAAATTTCGATTCAAGTTATTTTAGGTATCCATTTTATTTCGCTCGTCCTAGTACTGGTATTTGGTGCCCAAAGAGGGAGTTACCTGGGAAGTTTTCCGGGAGTTTTGGAAATTGGTGGATTTATAGATTTCGACGTGCAAATGATCACCTTTCCACGTCGTATCTTTGGAAAAATGGCTGCCAAAAACAGTTTTTGATGATAACTACATTCGGACTAATTGTATGATGAATAAAGTGTTTTATCAATTCAACTAAAGAAAATTGACTGTAATTAACGTAATTACATTTTTTGTAGAATCAATAGTCTTAGCGTAAGAGCGCCGCAAAGTCCAGGCAGAGAAGTGGCGCATGTTTTTGTGGCATTTCCTGTAGGCTTAATCAATTTGTAGTGCATTATTACTAGTAAATTGTAGTGCTCAGTTATGATATTCCTAATCTAATCTGAATAACAATAATATCTAATAGATATGAAGAAAAATGACAAAAGATATTTTAGGTAGATTACCACCATCAGGTATGAAATCCTAGAAAAATATATTATTTTAATATCTCCTTGTATTTGATTTTGTAATAAATAGTAACGGCATATTCAAAATAGAAAATAATAGTGGTAATATTTTTCTTGGTGGACAGAAATTACGAAATTAGGTTTCATCAATTACTGCGACAAAAACTTCAGTAAATAATTCCATGAATTATATATAATTCAATAATTCCCAACACCTATAACTCAACAATATTTTGAGAAAGATTAGGCATACACAAAAAAAACCGATAATTTCATCCCGAAAATATATTTGAATTTAACAATGAAAATGTGCATTCACAATTGTCAAAATAGTCGCGTCGCTCTGCACGCACCAGGCGTCAAACAAGGCGCGGCACTCCAGCTCGCAGTCAAATATTTGCGGCGACAGCAGCGCCGACGCTCTCGAGCGGAGAGTGACGGCAACTTGACGCCAACCTTTATTGACAGCGCAAACTTGTGGTTTTTGAGCGGACGTGACAACTGTGTGTGTGCGAATTTGCGCGCGAATCCAGGGGCACTCTTTGTTGGGGTCAGGTTCACACTACCGTTGAAATCAAAGGTCGAAACGGGAAATCAAACTGGACAGTTGACAACAATCCAGTGGTGATGTAAAATCACGGTTTCGATCATATCGCGATGACATTTATAGCTAGACGTATCATAACCTTTACATAAACATTCTCTATGATATCTGAATACCAGTCACGGGTAGTTGACTGACGCACACCGCTGTTTTGACTGCTTTCTTCTTTTTGAAAGTAATTAATAATTAAACGCTGATTATTTATTAATAACTACCTTTTACAGCGCGCAACACGTCTCTATCTATAGTACAATATTAGTTTCTGATTTACTAATAAGTGATTATTATTATTTTAGGTACCTAGTAGTCGAAATTAAATTTTATTTACAGTGTACTGTTAGAGAGCCAACTCAGGTTTATACTTTACTGTTTACTATTAGTAAATATTATATTTCTTCTTATTATTATTTTTATGCAACGTATCATAACACCACAAAATGGTAAGGGAAACAGTTGATATGCCAGGACCTTCCCTTTATGAGAACGGCTACACTGAACTTTTTGAAAAACACCCACAATTTGTCATTGCATCCAGTTTTGGAAACATCATATAGAATCGAGATTGTATTGGGTTTCTTATGCCTCGTATTGATAAATATAATCCAAACTAATAATATTATAAATATGACACTCTATCTGTTTGTTGCGTTTTCACGCCTAAATCGGGCAACTGGAAATAGGGTGCCTTTTGTGATTAAAATTTAAGTCTAAGGGGGTGAAAGTTTGTGTGTAGGGATCATAAAATATCAAGGAAATAAAATCCCGACATCAAGCCTAAACGACATTGACACGAGCGTAGCCGGGTACTAGGCTAGTCATGGATAAGCGTAAGCAGTGAAATATCCATACAAGTGCATTTGAATCTTCCGTTAAAATTGGCAAGCAGTTGAACACTCGCTGAGAGCCCGCACACAAAGTATATGCAAATACACTGATCACCCATCCGAACACGAGAATTTTACATGTGAAAAGCGGAATTGAATACAACGCCGTGAAATTTAACGAGAGATGCATGCTCGGCAATCCAATTAAGCTTGGATCAACAGTACGGCCCGATTTTCAGGCGGAGCCGCGCTGTATACTGGTACAACGCGGTTTCCCACACGCCAAACAACACATTTCAGACCACCTCTCGAGTTTACGCATGTAAGAGTGGTTACGTGTGAATTTATATTGTAAATTTAAGCAGTTTTGAAGTGGCTTATCTTGGAAAAACAAATAAAGATCACTATCATCATGGCCTTAAAATTTTACATTGATTTTTATTCTTGTCAAAAATTTGCCCTTTTTTTACTTTGCCCTTTGAAAATACTAATTTGGGGGAAGCATCATAAAGTCCAAAAAGCACAAGGTCCAAAACCCATACCGTCCAAAATACTTACGAATACGAATATTTTTAATTGGGTTAGGTTAGGTTAGGTTAGATTATATGCATTTTATAATACACACAAAAATACATACTTTTGGACGTTCTGGGTTTTGGACCTTATGCTTTTTGGACTTTATGAAGGCGACGGTTCCTTCTAAGCGACGCAATAATAATGCATTTTAATGTATTTAAACGGATACGACATTTAATACCGTTATCTAATTGATTTGTGGATATCCACCACCATAAACATAGATCATTGAATTGTTATCAGATTTTTAAAATAATAAGAAAAAGTTTTTGGTAGATATATGAGATGTATTTTAATAGATACGATATTAAAATTAAGTAAATTCTAGGCTGACTTTAGAGTTCAAAAATCTGAGTTTAAAAGTATTTTTTCGATAGTATCCGAGTCAATAAAAGAGAAGTATAACTATATTTAACGTAAGGTATTTACTATCAAACTTTTAACAAACACAAAACCATGATACTTTCATTGAATTGCTACTATTGTAGCTATCTTCACTTCATTATTATGCGCAGTTGTCCACTTTCAGTATCCCCAAAAAGTGTTTTATCTTCTAAAAAATCAACAAGAGAAACTAAATAATACAAACCTCATTCCTGTATTTTCTCGTCTTTACTAAGAAAGGAGAATTTACCAATGCGGATTTCTGACACTCGAAGGTAAAGATATCACTCCACGCGAGCTAGGATGCGGGCATATTTTTAAAATGTGTTTGATATGGATTGCTTATACCTAAAATGAAATTAAAATTAAAAGTAAAATTAAAAACAGAATACAAATTATTCATTGGCTACGCCGCGAAAAACTAATAAACCATTCAAAGTGGAATCTTTATAATTAAAAGAGCGGATACATAACTGGAGTTTGTGTAAGTTTGACAAAACATTTATTAATTCGATAAAATCTGTGATACAGGAACTGAGGAGTCATTCTATACGAGGAACCAAGTGCAGACAGCGACCAGCCCCAGACAACAACAACATTAAAAACAGATTATTCAATAACAAGAGCAGGCTTAAATATTCATAGGGAACTGACCATTTCTAAGAGGGATTGTGATTTCTAAGGAGGGAGAGGGATTTCTAAGGAATATTTTGTGTCGCTTTCAGATTTGATTTCGATATATCACATCTGCACATGATGCCCAGGCAAAGGTCTCCACCTCCTACACCATATATACCTAATCGAGTAGTACAGCAAAGAGTGTAACGACCCCTCGAAATTGGAATGCATATTTATTTACGTCCTTCAGTTATATTTATTTCACCCATTAGCAATTTATGAGTGGCGCTTTGACCCGTTGCCCCATCCTGTGTATAAATACGTCAACAGTCTGGAATGAATGTGTCGTAACCTTAGGACCTATCCATATATTACGTCATCGTTGTTCTCCAATTTTGGACTTCCCTACAATCGTCCCATCGTCATCATCCAAACCCTCACCCAAAACTGACATCATTTTCATTAACTTTATGATACAAACAAACAGTTGTACTTTTACGACTTAAGACTCTACTCCGACATATGACCATCATCCGCTGAGCAGACCACCCTAATTTTAAATGACGTAACATATGGATGGCCCCTTAGATAATGTACTTAAATAAAAACCCTCAACGAAGCTTAAAGATAACAAAGCAGCCCTTTTCGCGTGTGGGGTTAAATTCTTTATAGATACAACTCTACCTGTCAAAATATTATATGCTTCCTATTATCTAAAATATAGGTAGAATTAACAAATCAAAAATTTAAGTGGAAAACCGTTAAAGTTAATATTTCCAAGTTGATCCATCATATTTTAAAATAAAACAAAAAAAATATGCAATAATAAAATAAATCTTTATTGATAGTAGTAAAAATTAGAATACATTTTTTTAAACTTAATTCAATTGTGTAATTCTTGGTGGAGCACCAACTTTAGACATTGCAGTTTATTCGAAGGCAGATCTTTTGTTATTCTTCCTTCAGAGCCACATTAAAATTTTCCTTGGAGTAATTGTTGGTAAATAGAAGCTCGATAAACTGAGATTACTCTTGTTTTCTTCGGTAAAAATAGGGCGCGTAGACCCGGGGATTAGCGTCCAATAAATAACGTCTTTTATTCTACGATTTAAAAAATCATCTCTTGCTTAAAGCTGCAATGACTAAGAAGAGTAAAAAAATAGTTAACTGATATAATTTTTAAATATATAATAATAATATAATAATTAACATATACAATTTTGTTTCTATTAATAATACCTTGGTATTATAATAAATATAGTTTTCATTCGTTTTTTTGTACAAGATTAGGTCTTTAATGTAAAAATTTATTGTTGATCTTCAGATACTAATCATGGATTATTAAACTACTAAAGCGATTTAGATATGGGACTAACTAGAAAGTATACCCTTTCGAACAAAAAAATAATTTTCCAAATCGGTTCAGGGGTCTTCGAGTAATCGGTGAAGATACAAAAAAAATAGATTCCGACGAATTGAGAACTTCCTTCATTTTTTTAAGTCGGTTAAAAAGTACTATGTACAAGAACTTAGATGATTTCTAATGAAATAAGTTTCCCTTAAATTATAATATATATTGTTTTAATAATAAAGATTTTAATTTAATGAAATTTGTATTTTTGAAAATATGAAAATATATATTAATTTATTACAAATTAAAATGTATAAGTGAAAATAAATTGCTACCAGCTGATTTACCAAACTTGAAAAAACTTTGAATATTTTTCTGTTGACATCGGGCGACAGACGGGAGAAATGATGTATGATTTATTGTCGCCGTCTCAGAAATGTAGACGCGTGACGTGTTGGGGTGAGTAATTGATCGAACCTCTCACGGTAAGAGAAGCCTTTGTTAACGCTCCTTTTAATGTTTATCGAAATTAATGTGTCGGTTTACAGTAAGCGGTGTTGAGTGCTCCGACAGTGTCTGCTCTGATATCCGGGAGAGTGGGCTGCGGTATCTGAGTAAATAGAACGTTGTTTGCGAGTAAACATTCTTTATTTCTTAATTATATCTCTTCTTCTGTTGGCTCTTTACGCTACACTGTCTATTTTTGGTCTCGCCTGCAGGTTCTGTTTATATCTTTGGTTTTGAAAGATGGGAACTTTGATGTCGTGCAAAGAATTTGCGCGAATAGATTTATTTTTTCTAGTTAGTGCTATCTAGTTATAACAAAAGACTAGAGTCTAACTTGCAAATAATGTCACATCGTTATCATATTTTTTATTATATAATAAAAATACAATTAAAAATGTTGCTTTATGAACGTACCTTTTAAATAGGTTATTAATTTTACTTATTCCGAGCTTTAATTGATTGCTATACACACCTATGTATTATAAGAACTGAATAAAGTGTTCACTGTTAGAATAAATTTAAAGAATTAATAAAATATTATAAATGTCAACATTGGTTGCCCAGTGGCACCACTCCCATTTCGTCGAGCTTTGAAGTTAACCAACAGTAGGCGCGGCAGCACACCAAATGGGAACGTTTACGTGGAATCGGAACCACAAACGACGATTCCCTTAGTCGCCTTTTGAAACATGCACAGATGTGGGTTTATTGCATGTGCTCGAGCCGGCCTTGCTTCGAATCACACATAAATCCGTATGTCTCCTTAATTACTAGAATTCTTGCATTCAATTGAATGCAAGAATACCCAAATTTTCATTTACCCTGCAAATTAATGTCGAATTTCCCATGGTAATACTTAAATTCTTTTATTCACTGCATTATTTCAACACCGGGCGAATTTGTATTTTTTTAAGTAGGAGACTTCTTCCGGTCCACACGCATTGACTCATGTATCGATCGATTTCTAAAGACCTTAGTGCCATCATTTTTTAGGGTTACGTACCCAAAGGGTGAAAACGGAACCCTATTACTAAGCCTCCGCTGTCCGTACGTCCGTCCGTCCGTCCGGCCGTCCGTCTGTCACAGGGCTGTATCTCAGTAACCGTAACAGCTAGACAGCTGAAATTTTCACAGAGTGTGTATTTATTTTGCCGCTATAACAACAAAAAGGTAAGATTAAAAAATAATTAAAATTAAAGGGGGCTCCCATACAAAAAACGTGATTTTTTTTTCCATGGTACGGAACCCTTCGTGTGCGAGTCCGACTCGCACTTGGCCGATTTTTTTAAATACGTATTTTAGGATTGCATAAATAAGATGTCGGCACTGAGTTTATTATACCGTGATTAAGGCTGTCGGGAAGTCACAGCAAATTTAAGATATGAAATTTTTAAGAAATGCATTCTTTGTCCTTTGGCCAAGGCACAATTTTGCAAGGCAACTGCCATTAAAATATCGAAATCGTTTTCCAGGCCCTAATGATTTCCTACCCCTAAACGTTGTCAGATTTGAATTAATATTCTTAAATAAATTGAGAAATCTTTTTTCTATTTACGTATTTTCTGTTTTTTTGTAAATATCTGTATTTTTCAACAAAAAAATAATCGAATATGAACGTAAAAAAAATGTTTATTAGCAAATATTTTCCAATCTAAAAGGTGTATTAAAAATTTTAAAACATATAGAAATAGATTTCTATAATTTATTATACAATCCAAAATTTCAAAAACCTAGTTAAGAACATTCGTTATTAACATTAAGAGCATGGAAACAGTTACCGCCCATAGATAGGGTATCTTAAAGACAAGTTTTTGATGAACTATTTTGATTTCTCGATTGTGCCACTCCAGACACTCAACGTTCGGACGGCGGAGAGAGAAGGGATATGACAAATGGTCCTATCTGATTGGCCACCGGCTCGGCAGGTGTCAAACGATACGTCTGTCGTGATATTTCCGGAAGTTATGCGCGACGAACATTTATTGGCCCTGAATAGGACAAAGGAATTCTCAGAAGAGAACTATTTGTATGACAAAAGAGGCACGAATATTCATAGATAACAGTAAATATTCGGTTCTTTAGTGATATTTGCGCAATGCAGCTTACAATGAAAGCTAAATCGTGGTTTGGTTTTATTTACCACGCCTTTGTAAACTCCAAATGACTTTAGTCTGAATAAATGCTAAATTGTAACTACCATTTTAATGCCATTAGTATTAATTTGTATGTTATCAACGTTTCTGTTGAGTTTTTCGAAGTTAATTTATGTTTACACGTGACAAATTCATTTCACATAACAGTAAAGCAGGGCGTAGAAGCTGAATAATGACAGCTGAATGAATAATATTGTCTTGTGCTGTACAAAGGGTTTTATGAACCTGTATAACGCTGTTTACGTTTTTTTTGTTATTTACATAACTGGACATTGATAGCTAATACCAACACTAATGGAAACACACCACATGGGAACCAGATGTAATACCAGGACCTTCCTTATAGTTCTCGGCTACATTGAACTGGATGGAAAACTCGGACAAAATTCATTGCCGCTTCGACCACTGTTCATTCTATGCGATGGTGCCAACCCGGTCGGTATTAACCCTACCACCTAGTAAGTAAGCTAGGGGATCTACAGTTTTAGTAAGAATCCGAACCACGGCCAGACGACGATTAGAAACGGTCACCCATCTTAAACACGGCCGTGCTCGGAGTTGTTTCACCAAGCTTAAATGAATGAATGAGTTTCGTACTTCCATGCTCTCTGCTCTGTGTTCTAGATCAAAACACATATATTCTGTTAAACCTGAAGTTTTTTCCTGAATTTTCTAATCCTGAAAAAACTTGTTGATGTTCAACGTCCCTTGAAATAGTGCCCGCATGGTCAGGACATCTTGTAAAATAATTTCTTACTTACTAATCAAGAATGTATGTAGGGTACGTCACTTTTTCATAGAATTGTATGTGTCAGTATTAGTAATATGAATATTATAAGAATGCGTGAAGAAATTAAGGACAATCAAAGATAACTTTATTTTATGCAACCTGATATGGATGGCTCATACCACACAGCTATCCTTATTGTATTAGCCTAATACACCACATTTCCGAAGAAATTAGGTGTAATGCCAGGATCTTCCCTTAATGGGCACAGCTACATTGAACTGGATGGAAAACACGGACAATTTTTCATTGCCGCTTCAACCATAATATCATTCAATGCTGTGGTACCAACCCGGGAGGGCATAACCCTACCACCTAGTAGGCGATGGAGACCTACAGTTTTACATGGGTTCCGAACCATGGAACAGCTCTCATTCGTAACGAAATGCACTTATCTAACTCAGAAAGAGAAAGAAAGTGGTGCATGACTGGGCGAGAATTTGAACCCAGATCTCTCGCATGAAAGGCAAGTCTTCTAGTCCCTAGACCACGAACAGTTCGTAAATGTAAAAAGAACAACTCTTTGGGTACAACAATAAAAGCGAATCAGCCCATATTGGCACGGCCACATTGTGCCGGATCTGTTGATGTCCACCCGCGGAGATGTCCCCGGCGAAGAGTTTGCCAGCGTCCCCTGAAGAGCCAGGACAATGGCATAATAGATTCCCGAAGGCACCGGAAGTAAGCACGTCGCGACGAGCATCCTCCGCTAACTTGTTCAGCGGCACAGCCATAGTGCATACCAGTGACCACGGCAGCTCTCCAACTCTGAAGGGATGTAGGGTCTCTCTCTGTGTTCTATCGTCTCTACCGTGAAGAATTTTAATTCACAATAAAAAATAAAACTAAAATCTCTTGATCGCATGCGCGGATCTATCAGATTGTGACGTAAAGTGTGGTTTAAAATACTGAAGATAGACAAATAAAATCTGTGAAGTGCGCGACGTCACACATTGCACCATGCAGAAGTCATTGTCAGGGGCGCCCCAATAACTTACAAACGAAACATTTACAAGAATACAAGGATTCACAAGAGTGGTGCACCGCGCGGGAGGATTACTTCACGGTTACTGTGAGCCTTACCCATTTTAATGTATTTTATTTTAGTTTCATTCAATATCTACATATTTAGGTCCTTCGAGTTTATAACATCACCCAATCACCCGAGCCATCCTGGCCGCGCCGGCGAGTCAGAGGCGAATGGCGAACATCTTGAAGTGCAATTTATCTACCAATAGTTTAAATTAATTAAATGTTTGAATAGGTTAAAATCTCGAATGTTTAATAACCTAGTGAATATACATACATATATCTGATACAGATTAAATAAGTAACTTATATGGGTGTTTAAACATCAGAAACGTTTGTATCAACGAACGTTACTTACTCGGGAAATAAATGTATACTTTATAAATTTACCCTCGCGAAATTGTCATGAACTGTTATTTTTAATTCAGTGTTGTACCTGTTTTTTTGTAAACAAATTACAAACGCTTTTGTAAATTCAGACTAAGTGGACGTTAAAAAATACGCAACTGAGTTTCTCGCCAGTTCTACTTCGCTGTGCTTTGCTTTGCTTTTTTTGGCTAATGTTAAAATAAAAAAATGTTAAATCCGAGTGCAGTGTACTTGTATATGGATGATGAATAAACTATACAAAACTATACAAAAATATATTTTTTGTATCAAAATATCTACAGATATTTTTAATGTGACAGAAATCCTTTTTTTTTTTTAATCCGTTAATATTGCAGTAGAACTTTTAAATGAGTCGACTGGTAGTGAGACTGTGCTCGCGGAGAATTTTCCGAACAAATCGCATTCAACTAGTTCTAAGTGGGCGATATTCAGCAACTTACAACACTTGCAAACATCTAGTTTTACGCCCATTTTATTTGACTTTTCAGTCCGAGGACCACTTCGGATCTGAAGCGACCGAAAGTTGGAGATGCGCTCGGGGAGAAAATTTTGAATGAGCAAATTAGTTATTGAAAGTTCAAGTCGGCGGGAACTTTTGGGGGACATCCTTGTTATTATTATTGCTTTCGTTTGAGGGGCACTCTGCGACTGGAAAAGTTGCGCGGTTCAGTGGAGAATAATTTACTCATCGGTCCCAATAACAATAATGTTATGGTGGGCCAGAATGTTTATAAGTATGGGTAGCGAGAATATACGTTTGTAACGGTGTTTTGATTACCAAGCCCTAAACCTCTGACCTAGCAACATTTATAACCAATACTTTCGAAGTGACTGAAAACGACCATCATCTGTTTTTAGGTCATGACCACATTTTTTTAAAATATTAACAAAAATGAATCTTTATCGTATGCTGTCAATGGAGCCAATTGATTTTTGTACCATTTCAGATTTTATTAAAATATAACAGTAATTATAACAGTCCTATTACTACATTTCGTTACCCTCTGGATTCAGTAGGGTGAACATCGATCATGTCTTTGGCGCCAAAATCCACCGAACGTAATAGAGAAAAGGAAGGTCGATATTGATATAGATATTCTTATTGAGCCTTATAGAAAAGGGAAAAATAAGACAAATCCAGCATGCCAGAAAATACCTTAAAAGGTTTGGTTATATTTGTTTTAGTATGTTCGGTCGTTTTTGTTTATGAACTGTCGCTTGAACTGAGTACAAACGGCATCGTCGTACCCGCAACATACTGGAACTTGACCCACATACATTTTCCTAGCAATTGAAAATGCCTGTGGCGTTTAAGGTGATGCGCTCCGTACATCTTCGAGTTCTGAAAGTGAAGTTACAATAATCAATAAAAGCGACCTATTGCACATTTCGTAATTGAAAATTCAGTAACGGTGTTTCAAGATAAAAACATATATACTAAAACACACATCACTGAAAAAATATAAACAATTTATTTAATAACGCTGCTTACACTCAGAAACATTCTCCACTGAGGTTCCTTACAAGTATTTCCATCCCGTTTATTAAGGTATCTTAATATCCCTAACTTGACCCACTGTTTTGTTACAGGATAAAAAACCGGCCAAGTGCGAGTCGGACTCGCACACGAAGGGTTCCGTACCATCAATACAAAAAAATCACGTTTTTTGTATGGGCCCCCCCTCTAATTATTATTATTTTTTTATTTTACCTATTTGTTGTTATAGCGGCAAAATAAATACACACTCTGTGAAAAATTCAGCTGCCTACCTATTACGGTTCATGAGATACAGCCCTGTGACAGACGGACGGACGGACGGACGGACGGACAGCGGAGGCTTAGTAATAGGGTTTCGTTTTCACCCTTTGGGTACGGAACCCTAAAAAGTTGTTTTTATACATAAAACACTTTAAAAGTAAAAAGGGTTTCGCTTCTTGGAAAATGCCTTCGGAACAACGAGCTGATATGCTTATAAATTCAACCGCTGGCCATGTTGTTAGGAGGGTTCTGTTATTATTTTCATAACTTCACAAAAGGCTTCCTCAAACTTTTATTTTCCTCAAGCGTTCTTAAAAAATGATAAACATTGTTTTTTTTTTTTTTTAATGCGGTTGTACCAATTACCCCTTTCTCATTTAAATAATTCGAACAATAAAACGGAGTTTTGAAACGGTGACATCGAAGCGAAATGGTCGCGTAAGTTCATTGCGAGCATCCGGGCAGCCTAACAAAAGTAATGAAAGTTGTTCGGCGCTTGTTCCGGGCCGCGGAGCGGAACCCGACCGCAGCGCGAACGCTCGGACAGTCCGCGCCGCCCTTAACCCTCGCGTCGCCGCGTTGGCTCACTCGGACGTCAGAGTAGGAAAAATATTTATTTAAAAAAAAAAACTCGGGGGCGTCAGCACACGTCAATATTGTCGGTAATTAAACTAGCTTATCCATGCATCCTCAGAGTGAAAGGTTCTTTAAAGCTTCCGTTCCTCAAATAGAAAATAATAACCCTAATGGGATCATTGTGTTGTCCGTCGGTCTATCAAGACCCTTTCTCTCAGAAACGCGTGAAGGTATAAAGTTGAAATTAATATTTAATATTCATGGTCTCTAAAATTAAGGATAATAAATTAAAATTGAAATTAAGGTCAACACGATGAAGAATTACTGCCATTTATGACGCATGTTTTGACACTCGCAAATAAATCAAAACCTATATGATTGTGTAATTCCCGTTAACCTAGAAACATATAATTTGGCAAGAACTCACTGCAAAAGTACAGGAAAATAGTCCAAATATTGTTAATTTGTAGTTATATGACTTGAAAGTACTATATTGCGGTGATGGACGATTTGTCTACATATAATTTTGTAAGAAAGCCTCGAATAGCAATTGTCGAAATATTTAATGTATCACGTACAAATTGTGATTCGCGGTCCGCGAGAACCTCGGTTGCTGTCACAGTGTTGCTGTTCTGTCCCCGCAGTCCGATCTCCATTGTGTTACTCCGCACTCGGCCATTACAGATTTCTGTGTTGCCAGGCGCAAAACCGCGCTGGCAAAAGCTAATATACGAGTTCGACTTTTATTTCATTTTCATGCATTTCCTTTGTCCGCTCTGTGAAATATGGAAACTCGTATTACCAATTAGTCAGATTTTTTAGCGTAGTTTTTGCAGGAGTTCTATTGAAATGTGATTTATAGCTGTATATGCTTCTTTTACAAATACAAACACGAGTCTTAGTGTCTGTGACAAGATTGGTTTAGGGTCAATCCATGTCAGCAAGGTTAAGAAAATGGTGGTTAGAGTTGAACCTTTTAAAATTGACCAGTTAAAAAATAATTCCAGTTGGTTCCGTGTTTCGATTATTCTAGAATTTACGTTAAATCAAATTACAACATTATTTGAATAGAGCATCAACAATCTTAGTGAACAGGTTCATTTGTTTCTTGAATTATTTATTTTAGTTAATTGTTTATTTATCATTTATAGACTCTGCACTGCAATCGGATTTCTCATAATGTATCATTAGCCAGTTTTAATTTGATTCATAATTTCCTGCCGTCTAGTATGGTGTATAGTTTTGTGGAACCCATACAAAACCAGACCGCGCCCTGGGTTGCTAAGATTAGGTTCGGTCGGCAGGGTCGGGTTTGGTTGCGTTAGGTGCCCCAATGATATTATCTAGCTGACCAAGTAGATGGCGCGACGACTAGACTAGCATACCTGAGGTCTGGGTTCAAATCCTCGCCCCTTTCATGCACCACTTCCTTTCTCATTCTGAGTTAGATAAGTGCATTTTCGTCTCGAAAGCCAGCTGCTCCATGTTTCGGAATCCATGTAAAACTGTAGGTCCCCTTCCCCTACTAGGTGGTAGGGTTTAAGCCCGCCCGGGATGGTACCATCGCATTGGATGAAAAGGTGGTCGAAGCGGCAATGAAAAAATTGTCCGTGTTTTCCATCCAGTTCAATGTAGCCGTGCTTATAAAGGGAAGGTCCTGGCATGGCACCAAATTCCTTCGGGAATGTGGTGTATTGGACAATTATCATAAAGGTAGTTGTGTGGTATTAGCCATCCATGTCAGGTCGCATAAAAAAAATATATTTAATTATTACCTAGATTGATTTATGATCATCATTATTTCACCACTAAATCCCGAACATCTGAAATACCCTTCTGTACTCACTCCTAAATATGAACAAATACCCAATGGGCTAGCCGGTATGATAAACAGATAACGAAATTGCACTAAATTTTTATCTCCCACATTCTCGCTATCTGGTAAAGCGGCGGTCAGTTCTTGTCTTGGCTCGAATCGACTAACGCCGCCGCAGTCGGACGCGGGACCAGGTGAACGTAACTGCTGGCCAACCGCCAAAGGCTTGTAAAGAGTATCTTGCTAGTACGTAGCCAGTATAGACCAGGCTTTTTGTAAGTTTCGGAAATTACTTCAAAATGTGTATTTAATGCTAAAAAACCGGCTAATTGCGAGTCGGACTCGCACACGAAGGGTTCCGTACTATAGTACAAGATAAAAAATACCCTTTAATTTTTATTACTTAAAAATTTTAGCTATTTGTTGTTACAGCGGCAAAATAAATACACACTCTGTGAACATTTCAGCTGCTTACCTATTACGGTTCATGAGATACAGTCCTGTGACAGACGGACGGACGTTCGGAAGGACGGATGGACGGACAGCGGTGGCTCAGTAATGGGATTCCGTTGGCACCCTTTGGCTACGGAACCCTAAAAAATTAGTTGTGAGAAGACAATAATGCACTTTTAGGTCTCCTCAATCCCATGAAGAAGGAACCATTTCTTAATTTGGTAATTGTACATATTTTGATGAAAAATAACGATTACTATATATTTATTGCTCGGTTCGAAGCTCTGGAACACGGCGCCTTTCCTTGCATGACAGAGTTATGTCGTCACGAATGCGAACTGTTCCATGGTTCTGAATCCATTGCGTTGAATTAAAGGATGGTCGAATTCATGGATGGAAATTACCGTTGTAGAGATAGTCTGGACCTTGGAGGAGAACATAAGCTACATTTCAAGGCGAAAATTAAACCCGAAGGGGATGAAAGAGGGGATGAAAGTTTGTATGGTGATTTATAGAATATCCATGAAATAATTGAGCCCGACACAGCTCCAAAACGATATTGACCCGTGCGGAGCCGGGTAACTCAGCTTTTTAAAAATAAATTGTACTAATACCGAAGGGAATGTTAGTATGGTTTGGTCGTTTAGAACGAATAAGCGTTTAAATTATGACGAAGCAAATTTACAAAGCGGATTTGGGTGGAACAGTGATGCTTGGATAACTTAAAAATATCTACAATGCAAGGAAAAATAATTCATATGCTTCGTAATATCATTGAGCATGAATGCAGAGACTTTTTCATGTCAAGCGCGGTATATGGCGTACGCCAGGACCTCACATAAGATGCTTTCGACGTTGCCTATGGGTTTTCGAACCATGCCGGCCAGCCAGGTGCATCTTCACGCCATTGTTTGAACGACCCCAGATTGTACTTTGGCGGAAATACCTCGGCAGCTAGCGAATCTAATCTAAAGTTCACCGGCCCTATAGTTTTTTTTATGTTACTAGATTGGGATGGCTAACACCAAACTGACAGATATTAACACACCACGTGGGAACTGGGTGCCATGCCTGGACCTTCCTTAAATTGCTCAGCTACATTGAACTGGATGGAAAACACGGACAATTTTCATTGCCGCTTCGACCATCGTTCGTTCAATGCGATGGTACAAAACCGGTCGGGATTAACCCTACCACCTAGTAAGTAAGGAAGGGACCTACAGTTTTACGTGGAATCCGAACCTAGGCCAACCTCAACGGTTGAAAATGGTCCCCCATCCAGAACCCAACCGCGCTCAAAGGTGCTTACCCAGCTAATCGATAATTAAAGCATATTAGGATCGAAATCAGCGAGAGAAGCATGCTGTGATCATATTGCATGGCTGTCTAGAATCTATGCCTACCCCTCCACGGAAACGGCGTGATGAGATGTATAATCCTAAGGATACCCCATTTATTCGACACTTTAAATTCGTCCTCGTCTAAGGGTAGCGTTGCCAGCGGCGGCGGCTGAGGCGTCGATAAATCTGCCGACGCTACTTTCACACTTATCTCGGTATTGTGTGGAAAATTGGGTCGCTATAATATTTCTGTGGCCGCTGCGGTTGCGGACGGTACCCGGCTTAAGGGGCTTAGCAGCGAGACGAATTTAGCACATTTTGATGAGCTATTACTATACAAGTCGATTGTATTACGAAAAATGACGGCACTCGGGATCTTGGGATAATATCGCGGAACTCAAGAGATAAAAGAAAGGAATAATAAATTAAGTTTTAGCTAGCAGAAAGACAGTTTCGCATCTTTTGCTTTTGGCGGAACCATAAAACTGTCGTTTCCTTGGTATAACGGCATGTAGCTAAGTTTTAGAGAGAATACACTGGCGGTAGCGCCTGGCAGTCAGTTTGCGTACGAATTCGGGGCGAGCAACATCGAATATTAATTGCACTAAATTGTGTCCTATGCACTTCATACTTGTTTCGGCATCAGGAGTGAGACAATTCGTAAGTGAACTGACAGGCCGACGCTACCGTCAGTATTTGTGATACATAACTAAAATGTAGCTACGCTGCCACTGTATGGAAGGGTTTCCAGCCACCCCACCTCACCGAGGTAAAACGTGAAACCAGGGCCATATTTGTCAGCTGTCATTTCAAAGAGGAACCGCTACATATATTTATTTTTTAGTTCAAACTTTATGAACTCATAGCTTTATCCTAAGGAGCGAATATAAATTTTACAACTTTAATACAAAATGAAGCAATTTGTATGAACAATTTTATCGCGAAGGTCTCTACTGGGTTTTCAACCTATCTCTGATAGCTACAAACCCCTTAAAGTGCGCTTTGATAAAATACAAAATAACAAAAAAAAGATTTTGTAAAACATAAACGTCATGTGATCTTCATTTTCCCCTTAAGCATCTTCCGGGTTCCGTGGGCTTAGTCTTGAATAAAATAGAGTAATAGCTTATTTTGTAGATAATCCTCTTTGGTGTTCTTCTTACATTGCGCTTCCTCACGCCAGGAGAAATTGATCTCAGCTACATATAAAGAAGCTTTTAGGAAATTTCGTTTTCGCCTTTTTTCATGCTCTGATTTTCATTATTATCCCATAATACCTCTTGTATGGCTTGGAAAGTTAATTTAAAAGAGTGAAGATGTTGTAAAAAATATACATGCATTACATACCTTCTCGCCGCTTTCCCGGAGGGTTAGCCAGAAGTGATAGAGCGCCATACGGTACGATCATAGCACACCTATTTCGCTTAATCTACACACATACATATTTTCATACATGCTCTACGATTACGGATGCCACGTACCTGACCTTTACGAAGTATTACATCGATTTGGTCGCGGAACGTTCTCCCAGGCCGCCCGGGCACTATATTTCTGCTCACGTCTGCTCTGTAAATGTGTTTCGTCATTCTTTCGGCACCTATTCGTTCCATATGTCCAAACCATCTTAGCATTCCCTTTTAGAATCTCGTCAAATCATAATTTTTCAAATGAGACTGCTCTCTAACCCAGTCATTTCTAAATTCGTCTGTTAGGCTTACTCCGCACACTTTCCTCGAGGAACGCATTTATTCTACATTCGTGCCTCTTCTGCCGAAATATTCTGATAAATAAGTCGACATACACATGTCATAACACATATTCCCCCGGCAGGGTAGGCAGAGATTATAGAGCGCTACAAGGTTTGATACATGATTTATTTGCTGCCACGGCAGACATTCATCTATTCATAAATTCTCTACGATTACGGGTGCAATTTTTCTAACCTTCAAGAGGTATCAAGTGCGGCGGTGAAAAGCAGTGGTTCCGTACCGCTGAGGACCGGTACGACTGGAGGAAAATTGGAGAGCGCGTATGTCCAGCAGTGGATGCAAACACGCTGACTGACTGACTGTCCAGAGGTATTTCATCGATCTAGGAGGCGACCATGGCAAAATTATTCGTCGGGTGAACAGGCGTTTAATCTGTCGTTTAGTCATATTGTACCATTTTCCCCTTCAGTTAAGTTCACTTGGCCGAATAACACGTCACTTGACAGTAAACATGGTACACAATAAAACTACACGTCTGATTTATTTACTGACTTGCTGTTCACCCGGCGAGTTGATTTACCACGGTAACACCCTTTTTGGCTTAAAAAAAGCGAAACAAATAATTTGATTTAATTTGTTAGTAAACCCGGCGGAGGTAATATTTTTAGTGCTTGTGAAATCGATGATGCTTATAAAATAGCATTAGGAGGTTTATAAATCAGAAAGTTCCTTTTCCTGCTGCGAAATATCCATAAAAGCGGGTGCTAATTTGTAAAATTTTACAAATTAAATTTAACCGTTTCGCTGAAGGAGAATTATCGCAAATTATGACCCAAAGATTCCCAAGAACTGTCGATCGGCAGGGCCGTGACGCCAACGGTCCCCGTAGCACCGTAAAAACTTTTCCGAGAAGCGACTTCTTGAAATAATTATTAGGGTTGTAACGTAACCCTTCTTGTGACGGCCTAGGTACCGATTAGGTTTGTTAATTTAAATGTTTGTTCCGTAAAATCTATCGAAACCGGTTTTATTAGCTAGCTTTGAATGGTCTGTATCTTAAGTGTATATTGTATTGTATTGTATATTCAAATGTATATAAGTAATCTACATTTGAACATGTCCAAAATAAAGGGCTAGGCTAGGTCTATGTCATAAATATAATATAAAAGTCGCATGCTCTATTTTATGCATAAATAATCTTATTTAACAGCTTCAGTTAAATGACCATATAGACCATACAGAATACCAATGTATAAATTATCTATTTAAAGTTGTAGAGGGACATCTACATTTTTTTAATGTGACGACATGGATGGCTAATACCACTCCTACTGTCATGACATTAGCTCAACACAACTCATTGTAACTAGGTTCCATGCCAGAACTTTTATTTTATTCTACAGCTGTTTTGAATTGGACGGAAAACACGGACAACGGTCATTGCCGCTTCGACTCTCGTTCATTAAATGCGATGGTACCAACCTGGGCATGATTAACCTTCACTAGCACCTAGAATGGGAAATACACTTTAACGTGGAGCCCGAACTACGAAGAACGAATACGGGAAAAACTGAAGTGGTCTTAAATGGAGCCGGAGCATTGTTATCCGATTTTAAAACCGGCCAAGTGCGAGTCTGACCCGCACACGAAGGGTTCCGTACCATCATACAAGACTTAACACAAAGAAAACACGGTTTTTGTTGTTATAGTGGCAAAATAAATATATACACTCTGTGAAAATTTATGCTGCTTACATATAACGTTCATGAGATACAGGCACGCGACAGACGGACGGATGGATGGACGGTCGAATGGGTGAGCGGAATGGCGGAGGCTTAGTAATAGGGTTCCTTAGGCACCCTTTGGGTACGGAACCCGAAAAATAATCAAAAAAAGTTTTGAAGACTCGAAACACCGATCAAATACTCACACATGCCTAATTTTCGGATACCATGAAGACTTTGTAGGTATTCAATTAAATATAAACATTGTTTAAAATTTTGTTTTTATTTAAATTCGTTTATCCTGTTCATTTAAAATTATGTAAATGGCAACCTTACTTGCATTAATAAGTCTGATTGTGTTTTGGGCAAAATCCATTGTTTAAAAATAATCCCCCTTTCTTCTCGGGCATTCAGTGATTAACTATTTGAAGTATGAACTTACATGTATTACACCAATTTGATTCACGTATATTCCGCAGACATATTAACATGAAACGTAGGCCTCAAAAGACCTGTATGGTAAAATGTTTAGTTAAAAATTGTGGATCCATTTAATTTTTTTTTTATAGATTTCGAAAGATTTAAAAAGATTTAGTGTAAAAGTGTGAGATAGAATTCAGTGGACAATGGTTTAGGAGGCCTACGCCAACAGGCACCCTGAACTGAGAGACATTTTATAGAGAAAAGAAAACACAGTGAATTTGAATGTCAGAATAAATGGCTTTATTATTTTTGTTTAGTGTGTTTAATAAACAAACAGTTAGTGTGCAGGAATTATTTTTCAAAGTGGGACTAAAAACTAAGAGGATTTTAAGATATTTTATTAGCTACTTAAATACTGCACATGAATATAGTAACAAATAACAAAACACAGCAAATTTATTTCCAAGCATTACAAAAAAAACTATAGTAAACCTTTAAAGTTTTAAATGTGTTGAAAAAAGTTGTTTAAACAATGACTTAAATGATTTTTGCGCGAATCCTATTCGCTCTTTACCCAGCATAAAATTCACGCACATTACTCTGGAGAATTTTAGCAGCGTAGCGGTCGAAGTCAGTGATAAATAATTTTAGTAATTTTTTTAAATGTTCTTATCATAAAATATAACAACACCTGTACTTAGCGGACATTGTTGTGCCTTTCCGAAGTAATATTAAGCCTTGAACGTGGCATTTAACTAATTTATTTTTAACGAACGAAGAATAGCCGCTATTCGAATAAATTTCATTCCTTAGTTCAATCCAAATTACAATTCCAATATCTCTAATAGTTCTCATGTCCTGTTTCTGATCTTAACACATTACTGCAAGTCTATAACAGTTACCCATACATCTAGTACACGCACTTACACACCCTCTGCTTCTTAATTTCGCAAACCATATCATTGTGAAATATATTTCGTGATAATTAAGAACGTGACACTTTTACTATTTACTATTCCCATGAGACAACCCTGCCGATAAAAATATCTCCAATAAGAGCGTGTAAAGCCGAGCTTAAAACTTGGTGTTAACGCACGTTTGAATTATTGATTTTTCATTTAAAACTTGCGGAAAAGTTGTCGAGAGCTTTCCTCCGTTGCCCGGCTAGTAAGCTCGCCTGATTTATCTCCAACTTTGAATAGGTGCTCGTCAATTATTTGTGTTCGTTATTTTTTTGAGAGAATTTCTCCGCTATCTAAAAGTTATATACTAAATCAGTTTTTTATAATATCTATTTCCCTCGTTTCCTTAATTTCCCAACAGTTGATCTGGATGAGGCTTGAATATTTTTTTCTATAGAAGTGGACACGCCTGCACAATTTTTTTTTTCTGCATATTTCATGTGTTAATTTTTTTTTTCAGGATTAACTTTGGGAACCAACTGGATTAAAAGAAGATACAGTAACACACAAAAATAGTTTTAATAAAAACTTTGGGTAAAATTTTCAATCAAAGGCAATGAAAATAGGATCATAAAATATCAATTTAAGTATACAATTACATAAAAAGACATATATTTTTTTAAATAAACAAATTAAAATCTATATATTTAAATCGTCCAAACCAAACTAAAAATATTTTTTTGTTTAACATACATATTATAGGTATATACACCACTATACACCACCACCAAATGGGTACGCAGATATGATGAACCGCTATACGGTACGATCACAGCATAATTTTAACTTTTAACTTTTTAATAAAAAAATATAATCTACCATTGCGGGTGCTAGGTATCAGATTTTAACAAACTAGTTCTTCGATGTGTAAATTGTGCGTTCAACTAGGCTGCCCGGGAACGGTAATGCCAAACAAAAATAATTTTATATTTCAATCAGTACTAATGACTAAGACATACGTTACTAGCTGAGGTAACCGGCTCCGCTCGGGTCAGTGTTGTCTGATGTCGGGCTGAACCTAACATTTTATGTTATAAGAGTTCCCCATACAAACTTAAAACCTCCTTTTCACCTTCTTTGAGTTTAATTTTAGCCACAAAATGTTGCCTAGGTCCTTTTTAAATTTCATCAAAATGAACGACATGCATGGGAGGAAATACAGTGGGACCGATTATATTATTTTTACTTGCCGGAACCCACATGGCGTATACCACTCCCGAACGTGATGACTGGGTTGATGTTGAAGTGTTTTGTCGGAGGCAGTATGTTGAGTCGTGGGGTGAATGATGCAAGAATGCATGTACTTCAAATTGAGCGCCATTACCTCATGCTTCAAAGTAATTTCTTAGCGTTAGTTCAGTAAAAAATAATTCACTAATAAATACCCTTTGTCGCTTGCATTGAATAATATATTTGGCCTCTACCAAATAATCCATTAGTCCAATTTGTTCGCTCTCGTCCTGCGTATGTAATTACTGCATGCGGTGGCGATAAAATAAATATTTTCATTCGATGACCCGCGGAATGACTTCATTTTATGGACCCATTTTGATGTGCAGTTATGTTTATTTATGAGTCGATCTATTGTGTTATTAACAATCTTTTGAAATAAAAAAAGCTCAATAGAGGTTATTCGCATTAATTGTAATGAATTGCACACCATAAGAACGTGTTAATGAATATTTTTTCTGAAAATTCTGTTTCGAAAAATTGATCCATTGTTTAGCGGATCTTAGCTCGGAGAGTTGACGATGCGCTCCGTAACTACGCAGAGAAGAGAGATAATGGTTATGGGTAGGTAGCCCATACGGTCGATATCGCGTCTCCGTTATATGGTAAAAATGACCGTATACCACACAGTTGAAACATCGCCCCCGCGCGCGAATGTGCTCTAAAATAGCGTTTGTCAAGTCAGTTCCCATCCACAAGAACCCTCCAATACGTCTGCGACTATGTTTGCATGTGGCATGTACGTTTGGATGAGTATTTTTTTTAAATTGGAGACAGCGGTTCACATAGTAGGTGCGCTCGGTGCCATATCTACAGCTACCGGCGAAATTGGTTAAACGCAATACCCGCGTTTCGCTGGTTCGGGTCCAGTATATTCGTAAATTAGTTCTTTTTGCAGGGATCTTTCTTTTATTTAATGTGTCCTTGCTTCACGGTCGTTTATAGATAAATATATATCACATTCCTTGGAATAAGCGACGTATTTTCTTAGTACGAAAAAGTAGATTTACATTATTTATGGTAATTCAACAATTAACATTGTTTTATTTGTTCCCCTTACTTCAGCATGAACAAGCACACTACGCACTCAATCCTGAAACGGTGGCAGCGAAGGCATGTGGTAATTATTCATTGGACTTTAATTAAATCATAACAAAGCATTGCGTGCTATGCAACATGAATGTGCAGAAAATTTGCCACGAGAGTATACGTAGATTATTAGTACTGTTTCCCGAACTGAGATCGGAACTTTGGGTAAAAATAAAAAATCTAAATGTTGCCATTCGAATAATTGTATGATTTGGTTGTCGAAATAAATCCATTTTACAGCTTTTTAACATCATGATTTAGATTTCTTGTTGGTATATAAAAACTGTTTATTCCCTGAAAAATATTGCTTTCATTAAATGCCATGATATTAGAATCTATATATAATAGGTCGGGGAAAAAGTCTTTTCGCATTATAGTATGTATGAACTTGTAATAAAATCTCTTTGGCTATACTATTTGTATCTGGCTGGTTTTGGTATCATTGAAAGTTTAAATTTTAAAGAACATAGCTGCGGTACCCGGCTCCGCTCGGGTCCAAGTCGTTTTGGACTGATGTTGAACTGAATTATTTCCTAGATAAAAAGTAGCCCAAAGGGCTGGTCGAAAAGGCTGGTCTGGATGTAATTTATCTACGACTTTTAAATCATAGCGGGTGGAGCCGGTATGGCTTAATTAAATAAGAAATATTCTAACATTCCCATTTATAATACATAGGGCGCACTATAAGTTTTCGGAACTGGCCACTTCGCTAAACAATATCGAAAAAGTAATTAAGTAATTTGGAATTATAACTCATAGGGTCGAGTGCACGAAAGGGCAAACAATCAAAATCATCGTCAACTTAAACACGTCACTTTATATGGACAATATGGAAGGAACTCTATGCGGTTCACTAAAAGTGACGTGTTTGAACATTGTTTAACTCATCCCTCTCTTTTGAACAATTAAATTCATAAGTGGTTCTGTTTAGTGATGGAAATCTAATCAATGTTAACTGTGCCGACAGATGGCATCACAATCAACGTCAGCGTATGATTAAACATGTCACTTTGTATGGACAGTATTGAAGGAACTCCATGCGGTTCGCTAAAAGTGGCGTGTTTGAACATTGATTAACTCAGCCGTACTTTGTATCAAATAACCGACTCGGGAACAACATTTCTCGCACTGACTACCATGACTTAAAATTGTTCCTTACGAAATGTAAAAAAAACATAAAAATTATATGCGAGATAAAAATAAACAGAAAAACAAATTGAGTTCTCAGGATTCGAACCTGCACCCTCCCAAACAATATACTCAGAAGAGTCGGTTTTACGCGCTACACCAACCGCCTTCTGATAATTGGTGCGAAAATAGTGAATCCTTTCAAGAAGTTAGAGAGCGGAAAAAGTAGCGTCATCTATACGTATTCTTTCTTTGATATTGCTCAGCCCTTAAGTTCACTTGGCCTAATAACACGTTTGACAGTTCGCATTGCAATTGCAATATTTTTTCTTATGAAATTATTTTTATTATTCTTTTCGTTTTCGAGAAGAGAAGAATAAAATAAACGGTAAATGTTTTTTGTTCGTTGTTTGAAATCAAACTCTTCGGCATTATTATATTAGTATAGATTCGTGGCTCAAATTGCAATAAGTTGAAAGTTTGCATTCTGTAACTTTGTATGGGTTGGTAACCCTAAAATACGGCCGTTGTCGTAAAAACATAACCAAACAAATTTCATTCAGCATGGATATCCGTACAAAGTGATGGTAGCGCCATCTTTCAAAAAAGTTGACAACTAAATTTAAAAGTGGTTCTGTTTAATGATGGAAATCTAATCGAAGTTAACTGTGCCGACAGATGGCATCAAAATCAATGTCAGCGTATGATGTATGGACAGTATTGAAGGAACTCCATGCGGTTTGATAAAAGTGACGTGTTTGAACATTGATTAACTCAACCGTACTTCGTATCAAATGACCGACTCGGGAACTAAATTTCTCGCACTGACTACCATGACCTAAAATTGGTCCTTAGGAAAATGGTTTTGCCATTAAACTATTACGTAAAAAAAACATAAATATTATATGTGATTTAAAAAAACTGAAAAACAAATTGAGGGCCACGGAATGCTTTTAATTTTGTTTGAGAGTTATTTCGTTGATATTGCTCAGCCCTTAGGATATTGAGACAAAAGATAGTTCCCTATGCCTAATTTATTGCTGTTCTGGCCTGTAGAAAGCAAAGAATATATAATTATAAAGTTATATAATGCCAGAGTAAATAGTTGCGGGGAAAACATTTGCAGAATTTCGGCCATCTATGATCTAACGGTGACTAAATAAACGCCTCTATCCGGGTAGAGATGGCGCTGTAAGCCCAGCGTCTTCGCCTAAAGTTTCGAAAGGAATTGCATATAAAAATCAACGTCAGCATATGATTAAACACGTCACTCTGTATGGACAGTATTGAAGGAACTCCATGCGGTTCGCTAAAAGTGGCGTGTTTGAACATTGATTAACTCAGCCGTACTCGGGAACAAAATTTCTCGTACTCATAATTGTTCAAAACACTATTACGTAAAAAAAACCAGAAAAAAAAATTAAATCTTCGTAATTATATGCGAGATAAAAAAAAGAACAGAAAAACAAATTGAGTTTCCAGGATTCGAACCTGACCCTCTCTCGAACAAAACATATTTGAAACAGTCGGTTATACGCGCTAGACCAACTGGCTTCTTACTATTATCGCGAAAATTGTTAATTCTTTCTAGAGCGGGCAAAATGAATTTCATTGATATTGCTCAGTCCTTTGGATATTTAGCGTGATGGTATGTACGCTAAAGCGTTCCCAGCGATGTCCTCTTTAAATTGGTTTAAATCGCATCTTGATCTGTTTTGTGGTTACTGAGATTATCTCTCGCATGTGGACAGACGTTCCCTTTTATATAAGTAATAAAGAACATAATTCCAAATTCAAATTAGGAAAATGTGTGATTCTCATTTGTTTTTCGTACTGTCAAAATGAGTGAATCTAATGAAGAAATTCGATACATTTTAAAATTTTACTACAAAAAAGGTAAAAATGCAACGCAAGCCGCGAAAAAAATTTGCGATGTTTATGGACCTAGTGCAGTGTCTGTGAGAGTAGCACAAATTTGGTTTAAGCGTTTTCAATCCGGAAATTTTGATGTCAAAGATGCACGTCGCTCTGGTCGCCCTATTACGGATAAAATGGATGCCATTTTTGAAAAAGTGGAGCAAGATCGGCATATCAGTAGTTACGACGTAGCTGAAGAACTAGGAATTGACCACAAAACAGTTTTGGCGCATTTGAAAAAAACTGGGTACACAAAAAAGCTCGATATTTGGGTACCTCACGAGCTCACTGAAAGAAACCTAATGAACCGTGTACTCATTTGTGATTCTTTATTACGACGTAATGAAACCGAACCATTTTTGAAGAAGCTGATAACTGGTGATGAAAAGTGGATCACGTACGACAAGAACGTGCGAAAAAGGTCGTGGTCAAAGGCCGGTCAAGCTTCACAGACTGTGGCGAAACCCGGGTTAACTCGCAACAAGGTGATGCTGTGTGTGTGGTGGGATTGGAAGGGCATTATTCATTATGAGCTGTTACCACCAGGCAGGTCCATCGATTCTGAACTCTACTGCGAACAACTGATGAGATTAAAGCAAGAAGTTGAGAGAAAGCGGCCGGAATTAATCAACAGAAGGGGTGTGGTGTTTCATCATGATAACGCTAGACCTCACACATCTTTAGCCACTCAGCAAAAACTAAGAGAGTTTGGCTGGGAGGTGTTAATGCATCCGCCTTATAGTCCTGACCTTGCACCTTCAGATTTCCACCTGTTTAGGTCTCTTCAGAATTATTTAGGCAGTGTCAGGTTAACATCACGAGAGGACTGCCAAAACCACTTGTCGCGGTATATTGATCAGAAGTCCCAATATTTCTATAGCAATGGGATCATGTCCCTACCTACAAGATGGCAAAAAGTTATCGAACAAAATGGTACCTACATACTTTAGTTAAATGTAAATAAACCATATTAAAAAATGTTTTGAATTTTCTTAAAAAATGCGAAGAAACTTTTTCCCCAACCTATTGCGAATTCAAACATTATTTTGTGAACACTAGAAAATTCTTGGGTATTTTAAAGTAATAGGTCTAGTTGGTTTCGTTGCACACACGAATTAAGAAAACCGTTTTAAAAAATATTTGACCGACTTCAATTACGAAGTAATATTCTTTCATAAAATTTGTGAAAGGACTACCCCTGAGATATATCCTAGTGATGAAAATATATTACTTAAATCGGTTGACAATTTATGAAGATATCGAGTAAAATACATAATATATATATATATATATATATAATATATAACGCCATACAGTCGAATTGAGAACCTTCTCCTTTTTTTAAGTCGATTAAAATATCTGAACACGATGCATACGTGTTCGTCCATATATCGTTACAGTATACAAAATGTATGCAGCAAATTACTTCAAGTTTTAAACATCAAATAAACCACCCGAGAGCTGTACGTTTTAATTTTTTGATAACTTAAATTATATCCATGATATACGCTCTTAAATATTTTGATACAATTCTTTAGAGGGTTTCATATATCATAGATATAAAATAAGTTATTAAAAAGGCAAAACGTATGGACGTAGCTCTCAGTTAATTAATTTAATGTACAAAAGGTCAGAAAAATATTTCTTAATTTGACTGAGGAAACAGGCTCGAGCCATTGTATGGAACTCGATCACTTTTTATCCTCTTAATGCAAAACTGCATTAATATTCTATGTTTACAGTCCACCGAATACACGAATAATTAATTCTTCCTCCGACAATTTAAATCCAAGTCCACTGTACTATTTGGGTCAATCCCATCAATCTCTATCATCGCGTTGCCGAGACGGGGACGGGGCGGCGGCGGGTGTGGGGGGCGGAGGGCGCGGGGGAGGGAGGTCAAAAACGATGATTATTTTCCAGTCAAACCCTTTTCTCTGAGGAAACCAAACAACACCGCCCCTACGCAAACCACCGACGGTAAGGGCTTGTGTACAAAATATTAGTCAGCCGGCTTTTCGTTTGCAAGGATGTTAACTAACTGGTACGTAAGTTTTATGAAATATCGTTATGATTGGCTTTTTTTCCTGTTCCATCTATTTAACATTCCATTAACTTTTAAACTTGTCAACTTTACAGGAGGAGTTAGTTACATGTATATACTTACGGTTAAATAAAAAGATTAAGAGTCAAAATGCGACTTTTTTTATCAATATTAGGGCCCATTCTGCATGCAAATTTTCTTAAAATAAATGTTTAAGCACGTAAGTCATACCCTTAAAAATATACCGGATCCTTATATGTTGCCAATTCAAACTAACTTAACCTAACCAATTTTTTTGATAGAAATAATAAAATTTAGTTTAAAAAAATCCTTATAAATAGCTGGCTCAATAAAATGGCAGCACGAAGAGATGCATATTTGCAGAATAATCTAAAAGTTAGTAGGTATGTCATAGTCATGTGGTATCACAATTTCGTGGAAAACGGTATGGTAGAGGGTGGGTACGCTAGGCACCATACCAGGAGATTTGCGGACTATCGCTGAGCTATCGAGCTTATTTAAATTACGCTTGAACACTCCCAGATTACAGGTATGAAGAAAGGCACTCGGTGATATACAGTTTCAAAACCTGGCGGTATGGCAGATAAATGAGCTTGAGAAACGGTTCGTTCTCAAAAGCCTATTGTCAACCCCAAAGGGGTGCTCTGATTCTCTGAGGCGGGTGCTCCGGATATAGGTAGCTTGGGGAGAAATGCAAGTTCCACTGAGTAAAGTCCATGGTAGTACCTGTAGGACATACCAAGCGACTCCACAAATCGTCTGTGGCTCAGGGACTCCAGGCCAACGGTGAGTGGTAGGTCCCCAACAAGATGGACCACTCGGCGAAGAATTGAGTCCAAGGATACCAATAGATACTAAACACTACCTTTATATATGTGACTACTAATCAAACTGAGCATGAGGAGAAGGTTGACCTTAAGAAATCTCACTCCATGTATTTTTGAATTTTTTTTATTTAATTATTTAGGAGGAAATACAGTTACCAACAATGAAAGCAGTAACAATAACAAATAATTAGAATTTGCTCGTATCCAAAGCTATTTCTCACTGATACATAAGAATACATTAAAGAAAAGGTGGTGCATGCGGAATTACATACTAGGAACATACATATAAATAGGAATGAGATTTGTATTGTATTGTTTATTCATCATCCATAGATAGTACACTGCACTCTGATTTGTAATATTTTAACATTGGCCAGTTCAGCAAAACAAAACGCAGCCAAGAAGAACTGGCAAGAAACTCCGCTGTTTTTTTTTCAACGTTTACTTAGTCACAAAAGTCTACAAAAGTGTTTGTCAATTTTCAAACCAAAAAATAGGTAAAATACTAAATTACCATGAATTAACGAACGTTAACAATTCATGCAACAGTTCATGATAAATATCATTTTATTTGCAAATATCCCCGCCAACTAACATGTCGCCAACTGGAGCAGGCCAGTCCCCACAAACATGGTAACTAGCACACAAGGAAGTCACTATATTGTAGCTTTGCGCATCTTAGCAGCGATGTGAACGTGGCTTTACGAATGAATCGTGACTGGGAGAACATTAATCACTTGCCGAAGACGCCGATCACGCCAAGCGGGCCGAGTGCGCGTTGTTTTCTGTCCTGCCTCATTAGGCGTACCGAACAGCCACGGCTATTATAATAAAATGCTTCAGGATAAGCAGTAGGTATAACCGAGGTACTTACTGAGCTGTGTGGACGTTGTGGGTTGCCCTTGGCTGGACGATTAACGGTGGTCTCTGCATGTCTAGGGACTAGATCCAGTAAGCTAAAATTACTATAATGTTAGGTATACGTAACGAGAAGACTAACTTAGGGATTAGTTAGCGATCAAATGTAGTATACACCATAAAGTAGGCGCGGTCAAGAAGTGAAAATATGTATGTAACAGAGAACGTGCTCTTAAGGTGGCCCAACCCGCTCATCTCTCCATACAAAAGGGGAAAGAAGATCACGCCTATATTTCTTGTCAAAGATCCAAAATTTTCCTCAAAATAGCTTTATTTGATTGAAGTAGATGTCTGATGACCATTGGCATTGTAAAATTGTGTTTGGTTTCCAAGTTATAACGTCCAAAAGTTCGGATTTTTCGCGCGTTTTATACAATAACTTTGGAGGTGGATTACGCAATGATAAAGTAAGAATATCTTAAAAAGATTAGTCATCAGACATAGCTTATTTAATCAAAATTTATAATCTATTTGGTTTTTGTTAGATTTTTTACTACAACGGTCGTGGTTTACTTTTAGCTATAAGTCGTTTTGAAATTAAAATTTTCGTAAATCTTACCAAATCATACACTATGCACATTGTCTTTTTTGTGGACAGGTTGCATCTTCCTCATCACGGAGCCTGTCTTATTCTTAGAAACAGAGAAGGTCCGAGAGCGCAACAGCACGGTTTTTTACCGTGCCCGCAAATGAGTTGAGGCCGCCGGGTTGGGCCACCTTAAGAAATATTATTTATTTCAGGCAGTGAAAAATACCCCATAGACGCAGTCCAGTTTAAAGAATATTCGTGTCAAAATGTGGACCAAACATGCTTCTTTTGATATGAATATTCACAAAGCCAATCTTCGATACAGTCTCTATCGATGAAATTATTTTCTATTGTATTGTCTATGCCATTCTTTCTGCAATGCATTTGTAAAGTTTTTAGAGGCTGGAAGTGGTAAATTAAAATTAACGTAATGGCTAAATGTCAATAGTTTCAAAGCCCAAATCAGTCAGCCTGACGGACGGAATTAGAGTGAATTTAAGTAAACCAAATGAATAACTAATTTCGAAACAGAACTATTTAGCTTAGTTTACCTTTAACTTGAAATCAATTTTAATTGGAAATTTCAAACCAAACTTCAGACATTTGAGTTCAAATATACTAGTATTGAGATTCAGTAATTTTCATGGGTAACGTCCTAATAAAACAAATTAAGATGACCAGCATTTTAACATTTAGAATAGCATTAAAATATCTTACTTAAGAAATTATTCCTTGATATAAATGAAAGAAAAAAATTATTGACAGTAACCACTTATCCAAAAATTATTGGAACAGCCTACAAAATATAATGAATACACATCAATAAATACACATAATTCAAATACATGGTTCAAAATGTATTTCGTGTAAATGTATATTGTAATATTCCCGTCCAGTCGAGGGTTCAGCCTACTAACGATATCAAAATTGCGCAACTCTAAATGGGATTATTCTAAAGGAGGTCTTCGAAACGACAACAGCTTTGTCCGTCGCAATTTTAGTGAGTGAATCCGCATTAGCTGAAAAGCACATATCTGAGCTTCACAGTCAACGAAGCACGAGTACTTCATTTCGATTACAAGGCTGTTAGCCATATTCATACAGCTAAAATGAAGCAAGGTTATTGCTGTATATTAAAACAATACTCAGGTATAAAAGCAAACTTAGTCAAACAGTTTTTATGTTATTTAATGCTCACACTGAAAGAAAAATCAGTGAATATCACTCTAATTTCGATGATAACAACCAGCTAGGTAAAAATAGAGTTACTCTACATAAGAGAAAACTGTTAACATTGAATAATTAATATCACTGTCTCTTTTAATACCTTTTCAACTGTGTGCTTTTTTCTCTTAATGTTTCGATATTTATTTATCCATCCATTTCTTGCACCGTTAGGCAGTAGAACATTGTTAACACATAACAATTTAATATTAAAACATAATACAATATCAAATTAAAAGAAAATAAAATACCAAATCCAAAAAAATACAGTATCAAATGAAAAAACGTACGATATCAATAATCAAATTACAAAACAATACAATATAAAATCAAACAAAGTACAATGTATAGTATGTATAAAGTACAGATAAGTCAAAACGTATTAAATTTAAAGCTATGTCAAGACAGAATCGCGAGGTCTACTCTACAGCTCAGAAAGCCACTAGTGGTCAAACTACGGTTATGATACTATCCCATTCCAGAATTACGTAGATACCATGCCAGAACCTTCTCTTTACGCTTTTAAGAATACTTTTAAATTAAATGGAACAATGGGAAAAACCATTGACGCTACTCTTTATTCAATACAATGGTACCAACTCGGTTGGATAATCCAATCCATAACCGAGCCCTCACCCCGCGTCAACCTAGCTGATTCCTCCCTCGAGCCCAGATCAACCCCGAAATCCTCACATCAAAAGACGCGTCTGGCGTACTTACTGGTTTACACACGTTTTTCCCATCCGAGATTCCGCCTTATCTCAGTCCCGAAAACACAAAACCTCGTCCCACGCTGATAATAGCGTTCCTTATTGATGTCTTTCAATTTCGTGAGTTAGGGGGACGTTTTCCCAGATATGGCCTCATAAATGTATGGAGCGGGCGTGAAGCGAGAGCACCGGAACGAGGTGAAATATTGCTGATACCCCCTCTACGTGCGGTGCCACGGAGCGATGGAAAAAATTTCAGTGCTTTTTATGAAAACATTTATCAGAATATATTACTTGGAGTTAATTAACGACTAACTGGCTACTTGATTGCCTGTGGGGTCGATTCGTCCAAAACTAGTGTGTTTCTTATGTGCTTACTGGGTCTATTTTAACACAGGAGAAGTTGTGAGATAAAATACTAAAATAGTGATCTTTTACGTAGATTTCTGTTTTAATTTTAGTTTTGTTTTACTTTAGGCTACAATGCGCGACATTTTTGGAGTTGTACACCGAAGCACGCGCTTTTATTTCAGTAGTTGGGTTGTCGAAGAATGTTTAATGCAAAGTGTTCTGTTAAACTAAAAACAACAACTCCTTATCATCCATCCAGACCATGTTGAGCCGGCCATGCTCCGAGAAGTCCATACAATTGTATATTTTTGTAAACAGTTTACTAAGTAGAAGGACATAGTCAATTAAGATAGACCCAACGGAGCTGACATGGTCACTATGTGTACCCAAGCTCCAAAAAAAATTAGATTAAAAAAACTCCTTATAATATTATGAATATTTGATGGGTTCTGATAATATAAGTCTTAAATTAAAGGTGCACATGAATAAAAATATTAAAATTCTATCCATTTTAATCCAGCCGTCAAATAAGGAAGGTCCTGACATAGCAAATAGTTCCCATGACGTGACTAAGGCTAAAATCATGACATTAGGTGTTTGTATAAGCCATTTTATTTAATTTACATGACAGCTGTCAGATTTTTTTTGTTCATCAACCCCTTGATGCAGGTCCCCTTTCTTGCCTCGACGGTTGAAACTGGTCACCCATCCAGAACCCAACCGCGCTCAGAGGTGCTTCACCAATCTTATCGAATCGCAAGGCGTCGCGCCACTGGGCTACCGAAGCTGACCGTATCTGCCTTCGACAGTTAATAGAGCTTTAGTAGCTCTCCAATAACTCGCGCCATGCATTACTCCATCGGACTCGGTATAGCCAACGAGGCGTATGATATATTGGAGATACCGATACAATAGGAATATTATTATTCGCTATGTAGGTAGGTCTCGGAAGACGTTTCATATCTACATAACATATTATGATGTAGATATGGTTACCTTTATCCTCAATACAAGACCAAACTGAATCGCCTGAAGTTTCCCATTGCTCTTTTTCATACACCCTTCTTTCTCGAAGGCGAAACACGTGTAGAACTAATGAAGTCTTGTTATTCACATAAATCAATGTAGCAGTGCAATAAAATAGACGTTCTGGCATAGCACCTAGTTCAAGTAAATATTAAGACAGCAATTATGGTATTAGTCACCCATATCAAATTAAATAAAAATATGAAATACTTATACTCTCTTATTTTTAGATCAATGCGGAATATTGCGTTTGTCAGGCTCACATAAGAGGCGCCCAATGACGCCCTTCAATCTTTATCGGGGCTTCGAAAACCATGCCAATGTGCCAGGTGCTTCTTCATCCATATTTTAAGGACTCCAAGTGGTAATTAGAGGGATGCCATGGCAGGGAGTGCATTCCAGAGTTAGCCGACTCCTAAACTGAAAAAAATATTCAGTGAATCTAACTGAAATGTCAATGTGTAATTTTTTTTTTTTATGCGACCTGACATGGATGGCTAATACCACACAACTACCGTTATGATATTAGCCCAATACACCACATTCCCGAAGGAATTAGGTGCCATGCCAGGACCTTCCCTTTATGAGGCACGGCTACATTGAACTGGATGGAAAACACGGACAATTTTTCATTGCCGCTTCGACCATCTTTTCATCCAATGCGTTGGTACCAACCCGGGCGGGCTTAAACCCTACCACCTAGTAGGGGAAGGGGACCTACAGTTTTACATGGATTCCGAACCATGGAGCAGCTCGCATTCGTGACGAAATGCACTTATCGAACTCTGAAAGAGAAAGACAGTGGTGCAAGTTGGTATCGAACCCGGGCCTCTGGTACGCTAGGCCAGTCCCCGCTCCACTAGGCTACGAGCCGCTCCTAACAACAACCGCCTTGCAAAGTTAAAAGAGAGTCAACTAAGTGAATTGGTTATTCTGAGTAAAAACAGTTAATTTTTAACATCAAATGTTACGTAATTTTTTAAATTTGATTTTTTAACAGTGTGTCATAACTGTTTTCTCTTATTGTTTTCATCACTGTGTGAAAACGATTCCTAGGTTTAGTATGTTTTCCATTCTTACTTAAGTTTTATATTTAACTAGCTGAGGTACCCGGCTCCGCTCGGGTCAATGTCGTTTTGAACTGATGTCAGGCTGTAACCCAAAGGGCTGGCCCAAAAAGCTAGTCGAACTACTTTACTAACAGATGATTAAACAATGTATCTACCAAAAAAAACTGGATCGAAATCCGTTGAGCCAATGTGGCATGATTGAATAAGATAACATCCAAATACTGCCATTTATAAATTCAGTGGAAGGAATGTACTTGAATATATTGCAAAAAATTAGGGCCAATTGATTAATTGTTTTTTAAAAGCATTTGTCGCCGCGCTAAGACGATCCTGCACTGGCACTACTACACATTGCCATGAACGGAAAACACGGACATTTTTTACTGCCGCTTCGACCATCTATCATTCAGTGCGATGGTACGTAACAACTCGGGTGGGATTAACCTTACAACCTAGTTAGTAAGAAAGGGGAGCAATTTTTTTACGTGGAATCCGTACCACAACCAGCCTTAACATCGAAAACGGCCACCCATCCAAACCCCGACCGCGTCCATAGGTCCTGGACGTAGATGCAATCCACATATTAATCGAGTGAGTAGTTCATAAGTTTACCAGTCACCCCTCTCGTGATTTAGAGTGATGTACTCTGCCAATTTCCACATGCAGGAGCAGTCCACTTATTGTTTTGTTATAAATATGTAACCTTCTCTTCTCACTCCTCTGGTAAGTTAGCGTAATGTTAAGTAACCCATACGGCTAGACTGAGATACATCCTCATCTAAATCGGGTAATTGGTTCTCATGTTATAAGAATTTCATACTACTGGTCACCTCTCTGGTAATTTAGCGTGATGGTTAGTAGACCTAAAATTGCGGAAATAAATCGAGCTATACGTAGGTACAATTATAAAGCATCAATAATGGATGAACCATACAAATGGTCATCCCCTATATCACATCCTTCATAGTGACATATAAATTGCATCGTTGTTATCAGATTTGTTCAACATTGTGTGAAGAAGCACCTTGCCGGCCAAACAGTGCGCGACGGATCTTCATAACGCTGTCCCTCCGTCCCCTTTCTACAATTGCTCAACGCAGAACAGGCAGGCAATGCACCCATTCCCAGCCGACACTTAAAAATAAAAACCATCCGATCCTTTTGATCCTTTATTTATAGGGTCGTTAAACTATGGAATCGACTCCATACCAATATATTTCCCCCAAAGGCCCCCGGGGTCGTTGAAACATGGGGTGAAACAGCACCTGGCCGGCCGGCATGGGTTTCGTATCCCCCGTGAAAGTTCGAAATGCCGCGCTTGGCTTAGTACCTACTAATCTACCAAACAAAAAATAAGAAACCATTCAACTGAAACCGTAATATCTTAACAATACGCGTTTAAACAATCAACCTAAAAAGCCCAAACAAATGCGTGTAGCTAGGAACGGCTGTCGCTAAGTTAGCATACCGCGCGGGTTGGTAGAAAGAATACAAAGAATTTACGTAAAAAATCTCATACTAATTCGTGTACCACACGACCACGGAGCGCCACTGCGCGTCTTGACTGAGGCGGCGCGCGGGCATCGCGGCGAGACATTCGTCGTCAACATTGCCGATCGCCGATTCCGGATTTTTACGGAATTCCGGGAATCCTAAGAACGTTTTCGGGGAATTGGAGGAGTGGTTATCGGCAACGCTGGTCACCGTTTCGCGCGCTCGCGCTTCGGCTCGATTCGGCAATACTCGGTCCTCGTCGGGTGGCCACCGCCGTCACGGCCCTCGCCGCGCTATGATTTCGTTTTCGCTCCGCGCCCTCTGACTATTTTTTTTTTTGCTCGGCTCCTAAGGGTCTTTACGTGATATTCAATAGCTTAAAGCCTTCCTTAACAATTAGGCTATCGAATGTAAAAATATGTTTTCAAACCTGACTGGTAGTTCCAGAGATTAGGGCGTTCAAACAAAAAAACAAAAAAACAAACTCTTCAGCTTTATTATATTAGTATAGATAGTATAGAAGTATAGATGAAAAGGTCCTGCCAATCTAATAAAATTACTGTATCTCTAGAAACTGAATACCTTTACGTCGTCAGTCAGCCGTATTGTTCAAAATCCTCGGATCTGTCACACGTGTTAATTTCACCAATTGGTACTGTTAAATACAGTTAAAATAAGTATTTGATATTGACTATTTCAGCTCATTTAAAGATCTTTACCGTAAAACATTAATAGTAATGAGAAATACTTTACCATAAATAACTGAATTTGAACTGTGCTAAAACAGAGGACAGTTGGGAATATTTTTTTCAGGGCATCGAGTAAGTGTCAAGAGAATCGGTTGGTTTTAGTTAGAGTCATTTTAACATTGAGCTGTATGTTGATAAAGTCCAATAGAGCTTTAAAGGCTCTCTCCGCCCTATCGCCCGATCCTCATAAAAAACCCTTGGAACCAGAAAGTAGGCTTAGCTTATATTAACAAAACAATAGTATATTTACAACTTCCAAATACTTACTAAGAGTTTGGTTCTTACAGTTTAAATTGAATATGTTTAATTGAGTGTCTCATGTCTGAGGCTGTTTGACTTGCCTTCCATCACAGAGGACGGTTTCTTCCACTTTCTCTCTGAGTTGAATAAATGCATTTCTTTCCTGGATTCGGAATCCATGTAAAACTATGGGTGCCCTTCCCCAATCTAACTTGGTTTACAATCGCATTGGATCAAAAGATGGTCAAAGTCGCGGGAATGAAAAACTGTCCGTGTCTGCCATCTAGTTCAATGTAGCCGTTCTTATAAAGGGTACTTAATTCTTTCAGGAATGCGCTGTATCATGACGACGCTGGGTGTCATATTAGGCGTGCATGTCAAAAAAAATGCACCTTAAACGTCCAAGATACCGTACCAAGATAGTGGATGACCGAAGCCGTTCTGAAGAATGATGACTTATTTTGTAGCTAGCAATTAATTGTTATTCTCTCATTTATAAGTTCTAATATTCACTTTGCTTCTACGCCAGACGTGCGCAGCAGAACAAGAAGCCCATTAAAATACATTAATGGAAAGTCAAATTAACGAACTTTAATTTAACATTATTCTGCGAACAATAAATAACAAGGAATCTCGAATTAACTCGACCTATATTCGGGGGAACTATATTTTAATGAGAAACAAAACCTCAGACGGACAGAACGAGCCTACGTGGGTTCCGAAACCACCGTTTCCGGCGCCGAAACATTTCGCGCTGTGCGCGACCCCTCTGCGTTTCAAAATCCATTTTAATATTCCGTCCTATTGGACGTAAAGATAAACAACCGTAAAATTTCAAAGGACATTAAGTATGTATCACACTGAACTTTATGTGGACGGGAGTAATACTATACTAGCGTTATAATACTAGCATTAATTTGACATTCCAATATTGATGAACGGTCTTAACCACAAAATAAATGTACCTTAAAATTAAGTCTCTTGTACACAAAAAAGACATTGTGGGAAATCCGTGTAACTTACGCATTTCAAATCATATAAGAAATATTTTAAAATTTTATTTTTTTTACTTTATATGATTATATATTTAATATAGCTGATTTCTATAATGTTACTAATTCTGTTTGCATTTTTTCTTATTATTGGTATATCACTATTGAGCTAGTGTCTACTGTATACGTATATTGTCCATGTTGTGTTCACCGTTTTTAGAGTATATGCTAGATTACTTGTTAGATTTATGTTTTCACCATGTATATCATATATGCATATCATTCTGTGTGTGAACCTCATAAAAAAACACCTTTTCAAGCAGTAAAACAATATTATTTTACTGGTGCATTAACTTGAAGATCAATCAATTTTAAACATTTTTTTTCTTTATATTATCGATACAACAATTCTGGATGGTTCTGGATTGGCACATTATTTCTTCGAAAATGCGGTGTGACCAGTAGGTTAGATAATTGTCCATTCGTTCCTAGTTACATCTAAAATTAGTGCCACGTGTTTTTGACTTGCCGGCCGCGTAGGAATGAGTGTTTGTGCCGTGCGTCTAGTATCGCCGTTTGGGCGCAAGGAGAGCTCCAACAGAAATCAGCTAGTCCCCTGCACCGACGAGCTCCAAGATTCGTAAGAAATCCTAGTCCTATCTGGCGCTAGATTAGGTAGGATTCCTTTCTACCCGTCGTCACCGTCAATAGGAGGTTTTCATCGGCCGAGTGAGTACTACCCGTTCAAGTATGTATCAAATAGGCCATCCATGTTCAGTACCGTAAAACCCGCCAAATGCAAGTCGGATTCGCTCACAAAGGGTTCCGTACCATCGTACAAGATTTAACACAAAAAAGCACGTTTTTTTAATGGGGTTCATTTTTATTATTTTAAAAAAACAACAATGAAAATTGTAGCGGTAAAATACACACTATGTGAAAATTTCAGTTGTCTCCCTATTACAGTTCAGATACATCCCTGTGATAGACGAACGGACGGACGAACGGACGGAGAGAGTAGGCTTATCAATATGGTTCCGTTCGCACCCTTTGGGTAAGGAACCCTAAAAATAGGTCTACAAGGCTCTGCCAGTCCGCAGCACCGCCGTGGCCCGTGTCGCCCGGAAAGCGGCCAGTGTGCGCGCGCCGGCAGGGGCGGACCCACGGCGGGCCGCACCGCCGGCGACCGTACTGAGTTATGCGCTGCGGAAGCCGCACCGGAAATGAAACGTCCGCAGATGGGCGTCGCGGATCTCGCCGGCATAAAAGGAGAGTGCGCGCCATCTGCCGACTGCGCGCGGAGCGACGCTCACGCCGCCGCGACGCGATAATGAATCGGAGCCGTGCCGCAGGTCAGGAGGTGCATTCTAGCCAAACTTATGTAAACACTTTACTGAATCATAGCTGAATCAGTTAATTACTTTCGACCTATTCCTGCGGCATTTACTGAATCGCATACGGAAACGAATATGCTATTTTTCGTTATTCCTGAACTCGTAAAGTATGATTTTGAATAGGACAGTGGCAGTGGGAGCTAGTGTAGTGCTATCTCTTTCTGTTTCTCAGTAATAAAAGTGCTCGCTCTTATACGCCATCGAATGGTAGCGCTCGAAAACAAATGCGTCTTGTCATCGAGGATTTTATTTTCTGTACTCATCTGTTTTCATCGTCCATACAAACAACGACTATTACATATGTAAACGTTTAATTCCGTGCCCACTCATTCCGTGTGGCGCTACGATCGGTTTCTAGAATGCCAAAGTAATGTCAAAGTAAATTCTTCTTCTGTTAACTCTACTGAATCCGCAATGACTGAATGCCAAGAATACACGTCCTGACCTGTGACGGGATCGATTCGCTGCGGCGGCGGCTAAAAACATGTGAATTCGCTTGGCAAATATATTAGAGTTGTAATTGCGCTACAGAATAACGGATTGATTTGTTATCTATTTAATTAATTTATCAAACAAGCCTGGATTTGCGGCTCCTGCAGGCCTGTTCCTGGAATTCCATAATCAGGTATCCTGAGTCTCGAAAACCGCCTTTATAGCGTTTCCGAAGCGAATTTTTCGACGGAAAACCTTGATCGAGGTGGCCCTTCCCGGCGGGACTAACTCATTCGCGGGCACGGTACAAAACCGTACTATTGCTCTCTGGGACCTTCTCTGTTTCAAATGAAAAGACAGGCTTCGTGATGAAAAGGATACAACATGTCTACAAAGCAGACTCTATGCGCAGAGTGTTTGATTCGGTAAGATTTATGAAAATTTTAATTAGTAATCGACTTATAGCTAAAAGTAAACCACGACCTCTGTAGTAAAAAATCTAACAAAAACTAAAGTGAGAACCAAGTTATGTCGGATGACTAATCTTTTTAAGATGTATACATTATATCGTTGATTAATATACCTCCAAAGTTATTGTATAAAACGCGCGAAAAATTCGAACTTTCGGACCTTATTACTTAGAAACCAAACACAATTGTACAATACCAACGGTCATCAGACATCTAGTTCGATCAAATAAAGCTATTTTGAGCAAAATTTTGGATTTCTGACAAGAAAAATGGTCGTGATTGAGCGGGAAGGCCCACCTTAAACTGAAATACTATGCTCCGGAATCTTTTCGTAAAAAAATCGCTTAGAAAACCGCAATGTAAGCGGATTTCTAGACTCAGGATTTTTACTTTATTTTTGAGATACTCTATCTTTCAACATAACCTGGAATTTGGTTCAAAATATCAACAACTAAGTCTAATTTATTATGTTTTAGTAAATCTTTAACTTGTTTTCAAATCAAATGTTAAAGGTTTGAAAAGTTTGCTTAACGAACTTTGTACATATGAAGATGTATCACAAAATGCTTACGTTACTAATTGAATTTTAAAATAATTTTGTGACATAAAAAATGTATCGGCATTATACTCCAGACAATTAAAATAACACCGCGCTATGATTCGAATACTTGGCTATAGAAGTGGGAATTTTATATGGCAAACCCCTGAAGAGAAAAGGACAGAATAGTGGTATGCAGCGACTCCACCGTATGGCCAAAGTGGCCATATAATCGTATGGAAATCCGGCGGCGCGTCGTATGCCACACAGTTGAAACATCGCCACCGCGCGCGAATGTGCTCTAAAAATGCATTCGTCGATTCAGTACCCGCCCACACAAACCCTCTAATACGTCTGCGACTGTTTTTGCTTGAGTTAGCGCGTAAGATGGCACATCTCCTTCACATTTGAAGTTGTTGAATTGTTACCTAGTATATATTGTTATGTGATGTTAATTATTGTTATTTTATGGTAAATGTTCTGTAATAAAGAAATAAAAAATAAATAAAAATAAATAAATAAATAGATCTGCGTAGCAAACGAAGCAAAATCCAGTACTATGCGAATATACGCTTCTAGCAGTAACCCCAAAAGGGTCTAGCGTAATTTCCTGCAGGAGGTATAACGAACGATGGATCGGTTGACACCTGCCCAGCCTGCGGGAAACCAGGTGAGAACGTCCGACATATTACTTCCGCTTGTCCTCACCTGGCGAGCGTCGAGTACCCCGAGTGACACATACAACATGCCAGAATAGTCTGTCATCAGTGGCTTCTTAAATTAACCTTATAAGAAGATATACTTGAAAAGTACGTGTTCTATATTTTATTATGTTGTTTTGATAATATGTGTATCCTAAGTGAAATTAATATTTACTGGGAATCCGTTTCAGATTGGGCAAAAATGCATCTATAGTTCTTCTCAGGTCGCATTTCTCAACCGATTCTCGCGAAACGTTGTGAGCCGGTTCGATAGTTACATGGATTTTTTTTGTCGAGCCAGTTTTAAAAAAAAAAACAAAGTTTTGAAAATAGTTCATATGTTCTATAAGACGGACTCACAAGGTCTCTATTTCCGATTAATATTTTTTTTTAATTATTCAAATAAATTATTGTAAAACTGAGCGTTTTTTAGTCGGTTTCTTAAGAGGGGATGAAATTTTTGTGAACACCAAGCAAGGAGACAATTATGTGTTACAGGAACGGTTGTTAAGGCTATGTTGACAAGAGCCTCTTCACTTCGAACTGAACGAGAAATCTTTCCGTAAGCCACTTCTTTAAAGTTTTTTACCGGCATCCAACACAGCACAGTTTAAATTACTAAAGATAGAAGGTATATATATATTTAGGTACATTCATAAAAAATATATGTGCACATTATATCCATTTAATGAAAACGAGTAATTTTTATTTAATTAATGTAACGTACTGGGAAATTGAGAATTTAATTTGAATGCCAATTTAACACTCTCATGAATTTCATATTATTTTACAGAATTGAGCATGGAATCCGATAACGGTAATGTCGTATCCATCATCTTAGCACTCGTTTCTCGATTCTAGTCACATCATTTTTCAATTGACACTGCTCCTAACCCCGACTGGGTTCGAAAGTGTGTTTAGCAAGTTTTCGAAAAAAATCTTAAATCAATACGTGATATCGATTCGAAATAAGATAGGCTGTAAGAGCAGACAGAGGGTGACACATAATGATAGAGCGCGTTCATGTAGCTTGCGTGAGTTAGCGGCCCACCTTTTTTCTCTAATTGTAGCAACAACGACGTCCAAATGTCCTGGAAATTGGGTCAAATCGTTGATGAATGGGGGAATTGGACGAATTCGGCGAGGTATTGTTTTGTTTCGATTAATGCATTCGTTCTGTTTTTTTTTTGTCGAAATAAAAAATAAACGAGATACAGCTGCCACGAGGAAGTATTTTTCGAAATATTCGCAATAATAACATTTCCATTCTGATTCTTTTGTTAGTAACTATACAATTCTTGTTTAAACAAAATCTCTGTGGTCGATACATTTCCGAATAAACCATAGACCTAAGAAGCCGAGCACAGTGTGGGAGCGAGAAGTCAACTCAAGAACCCCTGCCGCGAGTTTGGAGAGAGATGGAAGATACCTACTCGATGCGATATTTTTTCGAATCACTGTACAGAGTATCCGCGCTCATTCAATTTGATATTAAATTAAGAAAAAAGTCTTCAATTTCATTATATTAGTATAGTTTACCGCTCCAAAGTTCATTAATTTATATTATAATATTTACATGTACACGTGTGTCTCTCTTCCAGTTCGATGTAGCTGAGCAATATAAGAAAAGCCCTGGCATGATACCTACTTCCCATGTGGTGCGTTAGTTTAATAAAGTTAATAAAGGTTATTGTCGGTCTGGTATTATATTATATCTGGATTCATGTCCAGTTAGATTAAAAAAAATATTATGATTGTTTTATAGGTCGCATAAGCTTTGCGCTCATGGTGTTTTTATAATGCTAACGGTAAACAATGGGAAAAATAAGAAACGATTTGCAACGTAATAAAACGAGAGAATGAAAGCCATCGCCGACATATTGTATAGCCGATTACGTGACATCAAACGGAATAAACAGCAATAAAACGTAGCGGGCCCGCGCGGCTCGTCGCGATTGCTGAGAATTTTTCACCTGAACGCAACTTCCGATAGTATTTATTTGTTTGTATTTGTTGTGTGTGGAAATTGTTATTTCGTCACGAGCGCTTTTTCAGAAAAGTAAGAAGTGCTGCTCTGAGATATTTTTTTCCAGGAGATCCTCCATAAAGAAACATTTTTTAGATGAAATAAATCAATAAACTTCTTTGAAAAACATAAATAGTTATTTATTTTATTAATTAAAAGTTAATAAATAAATGGCTCATCCCTTGAATTATCAAAATCCTATCTATGGCACAAACTAAACTTCTAAAATACATATTTTTTTTCAAATATGTATTCCTGTAAAAAACAATTGACCATGGATACTATGTGTTCACTTGGTTACGTACTTTCTTTGATTTTGACTTGTTATAACCAATGAATTTCAGTATGAAATTTTCCGGACTTAGTTGGAAAAACTGTTCTGACTTCAATGAGCACTACAGTTCCACAACAGGTTCCCTAGCGTTCCCCTTTCCTACTGCCTACTGGGGCTCTATTTATATGCAAAGGGAGAAATAAAAAAAACGTTATGGTCCATGAACTTTTCAAATTCAAAATTTTACATTAAAGGACCTAAATTATTGTTTCGTGTCGGGTTCATGGATAATTAGAACCACCAGTATGTAGGTCTCGTTTCAACTACGTAACATTAGGCAAATGTTAGTTTATAGGAAAATTTATAAACGTGGTAAAGTGCGAAATTTACTGCTATGCAAATAACAAAAAAACAGCGTTAAAAGTATCTACTAGCAGAATTATTCGGCTCTGCACGGGTCAATGTCGTTTTTGACTGATATCGGGCTGAATTATTTCCTGGATATTATGTGAGTACCACATACAAACTTTGCCCCTTTTCGAGCTTAATTTTCGCCACAAAAGGTAGCCAATGTCCTAATCCAAGGTCCAGAATATATCTCTATTCATCAAAATTGGTTCAGCTGTTTAGCAGTAAAAACGCAAAGTACAAGACAGACAGAGTTACATTTTCGCATTTATAACATTAACATGGATTGAGGTAACCAGGACATGAACCAGCAATAAAAAAATTACCCCGGGTAGTCCGTCTACAAATTAAGACACTAAGATCCATGACCTCCAGCTGAGAATTCTGATACAGCACCTATGTACAGTACTTAAGACTCTAGATGAGTAAACGGTTAATTTCCTTTCAGAGACACATACTGGCCATGAAATTGTAAATAATTGAATTGTGTTAGACGCTACATTATTAAAAAGGTTTCCGGGCACACTGTGCGGCACGTAGAGTAGTGTCGCAGGACTTTCCTTGCATGCCAATTCCAGAGCCGGTAGTCTAAGTTGTCACCTAAATTGGCGTTACGGCAAACCGATCGACTGGCGTTTTCAAATGTATGGAGAAATTTAAGAGCGCGCGCACCGGGCGTTAAGTGAACTAACATTTGCGAGTCCGAGCTTGATTTGACAGCATACTCAACGTTGCCGTAAATACGTCGACGTTGCCGTTTACGTCCACTCCGCGTTTTCATACAAATCGGAAGTCCGCGTTTGACTTTGACAGCTTGAAGAAGTAAAACCACAGAATATCTAGTAAAAACTTGTATGGAGTTTGGAGAAAACGCCAGTCGATTGGTTTGCCGTAAACGCCAATTTAGGTGAGAACTCAGACTGACCACTCTGGGCTCAAATACGCTCCCATTACTTGCACCACTTTCTGAATTAGATAAGAGGAGTCGTATTCACTACGTATAATATTCACAACGTATAATAGTATTTTTTTCCAAAAAATTAAAACCATGCATATCGTATAATATCCACAACGTATAATGTTATACGTTGTGCATGAGTTTAAAAATAAAATAAACTCTTTGCATCATGCAGAACGTATAATAGTCACAACGTATAATATTCCTAACATGAATTCACAAAAAAAGAAAACCATGCAGAACGTATAATATGCCAAGAAGCACTGCATAAAGCGCCCTAACAACGATACATTTAAGGCTGAAATTGCTACGAATCGATATCTGTTGAAGAGTAACAATTTGCTACAACGCTAATTGAGACGGTCGAAAAGTCGCGTGCGAGTATAATCTTTAATCTTATATCTATAAGGGCGCTTATCGTATGAAATATTTTAGGATTGCATGGTTTTCTTTTTTTGTGAAATAAAGATCATAACATTATACGTTGTGACTATTATACGTTATGCATGGAGAAATAAGTAATTTAATTTTTTGGACTTCTTCATGCACTACGTATAAGATTATACGATCTGCCGATTATACGTTGTGCATGGTTTTAAAATTTTGTTAAAATATGACATTATACGATCTGCATATTATACGTTATGCCGTTCCCCCGATAAGAGTGAGCTGTTCCATGGTGCGATATATTTGTAAAAGTGTAGACGGCCTTCCCCTATTAGGTGGTAGGGTTTAGCCCGCTCGGGTTGGTACGACCGCTCGGTTGAAAAGTTCGTCGAAACGGGACGAAAAATCAACCTTATTTTCCGCCCAGTTCAATGAGACCGTTTTCTTAAATGATAAGTCCTAGCATGGCACGTAATTAATTACGGTACGGTGTGGTATTAGCCATGTGTGTCCAGTTACGTAAAAAGCTGAGTTTTAATTGTTCAATTGTTTAAGTCGATCTTTGTGGACACCGGAACTGACGGAGCAAATTGGACACAAAAAAAAACCGGAACATGCCTGTCAGTCGTAATTCGACTGCTTCACCCTATCACGGCCATTAGCTCTCGCTAAGCCTACAAGCGCTGCGCGCGCTCTCCCGGCGGTAACTCAACTAGTGTCGACCTGAGTGCTTGAATAAAAGTTTCAGCGCGACCTCACAAAGCCGCCCTGGGGCGGAATTAATTCAGCCGCTCCGGACTTTCCTGTGTGGCGACAAATTCTACGGAGCCACCTAAATAACTTAAACGGTCAGTACCGCTAAAGAGAAAGCAAGGAGACGTGGCATGCGGTCGACACGGCGCCTCCGCCGTATGGGCGAAGGGAACATACAATTGTATACTGAAAAAAAAAATCAGTGACTCTAACTGTAATTCCGATATTAACAACCGTTTTGCAACGTTAAAATAAATACCAACCTAGTAAATCGGTTGCCCTAACTTAGTGAAAACCGTTAGCCTTAAATATTAAATGTTACTGTATCTTTTTTTTAACTGTGTGCAATAACTTGTTTCTATTACTGTTTCCCTAACTGTGTTTAAACTGTTTCTACCTTTAATATTTTTTCAATTCACACTTATGTCTTATATTCATTGAAAAGGTACTGTCCAATCTGTTGAAATTACTGTTAATCTTGAAACTGGACAGTTGAATGCCTGATTTGTAGTCAGCCGTAATATTCAATCAGTTAAGTTAACCTTTTAAAAATCATCTGATTTGTCACACGTGTTATTTTCACCAAGTTCAATCAGTTACAATAACTATTTAATATTAACTCTTTTGGCTCACTAATAGATACTTAGTTTAAGGTTATACATTATTACTAATGAGAAATATTTTACAAAAAAATACTGAATTTTAACAGTGACATGACAGTTGCATATCATTTTTTTCAGTGTATGAGAATACGCCCGAAACATAGTTACCACGCGCGAATGTTCTGAAAATGCATGCATAAAACCAGTTCCCACATGCACAAACCCTCCGTTACGTCTGCGACTATGTTAGCCTGTGGCATGAACGCTTAATTTGGGTTTCTTAGTTAACACGATAGACGGCATATCTCCTTTCTTTCTGATCTGAGGTCAGTACAGCCTTTGCTCGTGCCTGCGCAAGCCATGCCAACGGCACGTTTACTTAAAGCACTCACTGTCATATTTGGTTGGTTTAATACATCGAGCAAGGAAGGACGAGAATTGCCACCTCAAAATCATCAACCTTACCACCTAATTGGGTGAGGGGACCAACGGGTTTACATGGGTTCCGAACCATTGAATCGCTCACATTCGTAAAGAAATGCACCTATCTCTCTCGCATGAAAGGCAATTCCTCTACCCCCCACACCATGAGCTTTGTAGACGAATTGATTGCATAACCTGTCAAAACATTTTTGCATTCAAAATATTTATTCTTAAAAAATCGGCCAATTGCGAGTCGGACTCGCACACGAAGGGTTCCGTGCCACCTTACAAGATTTAACACATGAAAGAACCCTTTACTTTTTATAATTTTACCTATTTGTTGTTATAGCGGAAAAATAAATACACACATGGTAAAAATTTAAGCTGTCAACCTATTACGGTTGATGAGATACAGCCCTGTGACAGACGGACGGACGGACGGACGGGCACTGGAGGCTTAGTAATAGGGTTCCGTTTTCAACATTTGGGTACGGAACCCTAAAAACAGATTTGGCCTCTTAATTGAATATTCAAATGTTGAATAGATATACACCCTGTTTATACTATTACACAAAGTGGAGTGCACTCTACTCCGACGCGCTGCAAACGGATTAGAAGCGATTAGATGCCGAGTGAATCCAAACACGCAGCGTTCGGGAGCGAGATTCTGGGCTTCTGGATATGCTAATACCCTTGACAAGTCTTATGGAACTACTTCGTCGGTTAGCAATGCTTAGCTCAGTAAAACATTTCAACATTTCTAAACCCTACAGGTCACCGCAGTGAGCATGAACTGGCGGTGAATTGAAATAACTACTTTTATGAAACCAAAACGTATTTTGTTTTATCCCAGAGGAAAAATATTAGCATGTGCAGTTACAGCATGCAACACGGATGTCTGTCAGTCAATCAGTCAACGTGTTTGCGTCCACTGCTGGACATACGCCTCTCTAATATTCCTCCAGCCCTCCCGGCCCTCGGCGGTACTGAACCTCTGCTTTCCGCCGACGCACTTGATGTCGTCGTCTCGCCTGGCGGGTGGTCTTCCCACACTCCGTTTTCCTGTCCACAGCCGCCAGTGTAGGACACGGTTACTCCAACAGCTGTCGTCGTCTCTACGGCTGACACGGATGTAATAATGGTTTATTATATGAATTTTCTTTCAACCCTGCTAAGAATGAAAAGCCACAGAAGACTCTAAGAAATGCGATTGCAGCGTAAATTATTGTAATGCAAGTAGATAAAAAGGTGGAATGAAATAGAACCTCTTTTAGTCTTCGACACACTCAAAAATAGAACAACCCAAAATAAATCTATGGAAAATATACACACACAGGTTGATGGCATCAGTTCTCAGTACACCAGGGCCGTGGCTTTTGATGAATAGGGGCGAACGCAGCGTGGTGGTTCACGCACTGCTATCCAATGTCTTTAGCACGGGTTAATTGGATCGTTCCAATAGTTCGTTATTGAGAGGTCATGTAATACTCCTAGGAGTCAAAAACGTCCAAAATAGTTAATAATGTTGAAGAATGCGTTCACTCGATGATATGTGGCTCGTCTCGCGGTTCGAATAGAACAGGAAGCACTGGCATCGAGCTGTATTCCCGCGCTGCATAACGCTTTTTCGTAACTGCCACATGCATGCGGTATATCAATAAAGTCTATGCATGCTGAAGCGGTTCCGGTCAATCGGAATGCCTTCTTGTAAAATATGAGAAAGTTTTTGAATTGGCCCAAACAAAACTATCAATTTCTTTAAAAACGTTTCAAATTGGTCGAGAACATCAAACATGTCAAAAATAAGATCAAACTTCTTTCAAATTTGTTACGGTAAGTATTTCTTGTTCAACAAATGTTGTCAAGAAAATTTACACAAAACGTGGAAGCTCCGAAGCAAGGTATTCAGTTGAAAAGGTAATGAGTGTAACAGGTATGTTGACCGTACACTTTTAAAATAAGTTTTGACAATTTAGAACAATATATAGCTTGAAAATTATGCAACCATCGAGAAAATAACCTCCTCAATATCAGCGTTATATCGCTGCTCAATATCATGTTATTTTTCGCAATTAGCGTTCCTTGCAGGGTTTTATTTATTTCAGTGCCTCCAAGTACATTTTGTGCGGTATTCAAGAAATTTTCGTATGATTTTAGGTCCATGCGAAATGTTTTTGGAAACATTTGGAATTTCCTTAATATCGTTTACGTACGTTGTTGTGGGCTTAAGAAAATGTAAACGAAATTTGGTTCTCGCTTTATCTACATGAAAATCGATGAAAACTTTTGATCAAAAGTTATTTTACGGCGACCTTTTAAACTTTCTCCCCTCGGGGTCGAAATTTCTTTAAGAGCCAATTTGTGAATTTATATAGCATCAGAAATGTTCCCTTGTTGTTGGTTTTAAAATCATTTATAGCTATTTCAGAGTATGTTTTGTAACTTTCAGCACAGCATTGTTTCTCGAGAAGGGTATCAGAAACCTCTCAAATGGCGTTTTTGGTAAACATATATCCTTAGACGTGAAATTTAACTTTTTTACTTTGCTGTACTTCGAAAACAAAACAAAATATAGCACCCACCCAAATATTCCTGGAAAGTGATTCTGAAGCAATTATTGTGTGTGGATGGCTAATACACATAACTGCCGGTATGATATTAACCCAATACACCACATTCCCGAATAATGTGGGTGCAATGCCAGGATCTTTCCTTTATTGAACTGGTTGGAAAACACGGACATTACAAATCAAAGTAGGTAAATCAAAATCAGCCTCGGTAGCCCAGTGGTGTGACGTCTTGCGATTCGATAGGCTGGGTAAGCACCTCTGAGCATGGTCGGGTTCTGGATGGGTGACCATTTACAACCGTTGAGTCAGGCCGTGGTACGGATTCCACGTAAAACTGTAGGTCCCCTTTGGTACGTTAATTCCCGCCCGGGTTGGTACCATCGCATTGATTTTTTCAAGAGGTTATGTGTTCAATCCTCGACCCGGGCACGTACCACTATCTTTCTCTTTCCGAGTTCGATAAGTGTATTTCACTGATTTGAGTGATCTGTGGGTGTTTAAACGATCATCTGATATTGGTTATAGTCATTTTCAAGGCGCCTCATTCATTGTTCGCCTTGAAAATGAACTGGACGTGTATTCTTGGCATTCAGTTATTGCGGATTCATTAAAGTTAACAGAAGAAGAATTTACTTTGACATTACTGTTAACTCTACTGAATCCGCAATGACTGAATGCCAAGAATACACGCCCTGCACGGGACAGTTCGAAACTCGGCTACAAGGACCGTGGAGAATAACTATGGTAAGCCAATATCAGAGAATAAGTGTATTTCGTTAAAATTGCGAGATGCTCCATGGTTCGAAACATATATAAAACTGTAAGACCTGGGCGGGACCTTGCCGGAACCTACAGAGAAGGCAACTGCATGACCAAGCTAATAAAGGTAATTTTTTTTTCTTCTCTAACTAGTTTACATAACCGATTTTAACTATATTCTGTAGCCGGCGAACTGATAATTGCATGTTTCAAATATGTGTTCGCTTAGTATTGGAACCCTTAGTTTTTATTATTTTTCGTATGTACTTTTTCTACTAGTACAAGATACAAAATTCGTTGTAATAAATCTACCTGATTTTAATGTAGGTAGGGACAGAGAAATCCTATAAAATGGATTGCATTGAAATGGTCATTCTATTTTAGGAAATTGCGATATATTCTGTAGCCGGCAAATTTTGATGTTGAGATGCATGCGCAAATTGAGCATGTTTTAAATGTATGTTCACTTAGTACTGGAAACCTTTTTTTTATTATTTTTACTCGTGGTGTCTTTAATCAGGTTGGATGTACTTTTTCTACTATTACAACAAATAAGAAATAGTAGTAATAAATCTAACTGATCTTAATGTAGTTAGGGACAAAGATACCACTATAAAATAAATTGCATTGAAATGGTCATTCCACCTTAGGAAATTGCGATTTGATACCAAAAATATACCCTTATCAAACGTGAAGGACAAAGACCAAACTAATAAAACTTAGCCTTTTATCAGAAATTATGTGAATTCCACTAAATGCCTTTCTTCTCTTGAAAGGAGCTATTGCTTTCGGGTCTCGGTACTGACCACTGCTTTACGAACTAGCCCCATAAATATTGTAACAAGGGGGCAATAAGAATAGGAAAGTCTGGAAAGATTTTTTCCCGGTGAAGATTTACTTTTCCATAGGCTCCATTGGGTATTTTTATGTTAGTAGAGCATTATTTAGCCCGAGTCAAGTATGTTTAGAAAGTTGGCAGTGATTTATTTTTATTTTGGACTAGCTGAGGTACCCTGGAGGTATTGTCGTTTTGCAAAAATATCGGGCCGAATTATTTCCTAGATATTATCTGAATTACCCATATAAAGGAATGTGACATGTATGTATGTATAATCGACCGTGAAGCAAGGATACATTAATTGAAGAAAGAGCCCAGTAAAAAGAATCACCTTTCGAATATACTGCAAGGCTGGACCCGAACCAGCAAAACATACCATTCGCGAATATTGCGTCTACCAATTTCGCCACCGGCTCTATACCCATAATTTGGAATTCTCCTACAGTCCCTCCTCCCGTAATGAATGTCTCCTACTAACACAGTGTTTAAGATCATACCTACATACATTTATTTAACGCTTCATCTGCGTTGCGGAAATGTTTACAGGGCTCTTTCTTCAATTAATGTATCCTTCCTTCACGGTTGATTATACATACATACATGTCACATTCCTTGGAACAAGCGACGTACCTGCTTAGTACGAAAAAGTAAATTTACTTTACCCATATAAACTTTCATTTCCCTGTTTGACCCACTGAGAGTTTAATTTTTGCTACAAATGGTAGCCTGTGTCCTTCTCCCAGTTCCAGACTAATTCTATCTCAAGCGGTTAAGACGTAAAAATGCAACAGACAGACGGAGTTATTTTCGAAATAATATTAGTATGGATTCCTGCTGAAGAGAAAATATGTTTCAGATGGGGAAAAATAACCATTTGACCGTAAAATGTATACTAATTCCTTAGTCCGTATAATATTTAGAATTGAGTGTACTTTTTAATTATAATGTATTAATGATTTATTGGTTGTATTTACTGAATTGTATATTAAGTATCTGTAAGTATTGTAATTTAATATTTCTACACAAACCATGTTTGTTGCATTTTGAAATTCCTTCGGGAATACGATGTCTCGGGTTTAAATAATTACATGAGGCGTTATATACCAGTTACATGAAAATACCTTGCATACATTTTTACTACTAATTTTCAAATCGTGTCCGTATAAGCAAAATGACGATGACTTTTAAAATAATAATAACAATAAGCATGTATTTAAATCAATGATAATATATAGAAGGTATTGTTCTATCGTTTGGCATCTATGGTAAGCATACCTCAAAAATAATATGTATGATTCATCAGAGTTCACCACAAACGAATCTAAACAAACACAGCAATGTGGAACTATTTATTTTTCCAAGAATACAGTTAATTCCGGTTTGAAAGGGATTTGTGCTACTTTTCCCTTTGTCCACCGTAACGTCTGCTTTGTTCTCGGCCACTCACAGTTACAATAATATTTCACGTGATTCCGAGAAATATTTCTTTCAAGAGGACTCTTGATTTCTTCTTCCTTCAATTCGGTCGCAAACATTTGGCTTAGGAATGAATATAATGGTTTACGAAAAAAATCTTCAAGGAAAGCTCGCTTTTGTATTTGTGAATCTACCATTTGAAATCTCTATTTTTACTGAATAAACTTCTGACCTACACAGCAAAGCGGGTTTTTGTTCAGAGTAATATTTTTAGTTCCATGATTTATGATCTTTGTAAAGTACGTCCAATTTTGTTTTCAAAACATTCATTAAAATTATTCAGTGCGGCTACATATTTTAAATACCGTACCGGTACCGGCTCCGATCAGTAAGAAATATATGGAATTTAAATTCTGTATATTTTTAGTCTTTTTTTTAACTAAATATTTAAAATCCTGCTATACGATTACTTACGATTTATACTCTCTTAAACGGCTTGCATTTCATTATTAAATATTGTATCTGTTTTAAGTACAGGTTTGCTGATTTTTGTGTGTTATTTTAAATTTTCACATTTATTTTTATCTAATTATATTTCATTGTACTCAAAAATTTTAGCTTACAATGAAATCTCAATAAAACGAAATCTCATGTTTTTGCAGTATTTTTGTTTTATTTTGTTTCATCATCATCTATATATTTGAATCTAAATTTAAAATAACCGTGCTTTTAACAATCGGAAAAAATGTGGATTTTGTACCACATTTTTGAGGACAAATAAATAAAAAAAGTTGTTTATTGAAAAGTAAATCCTTATTTATGGATCGTTTGACTTACTGATAACAAATAAGCTAGAACAATATTAGAGGTTATCACGGTTATTCCATCCATGGAGATTTGTTCGGTTGATCGACACATTCTAAATACAAATTTCCGTATTCGAATCAGTCCAAAGTTTAACAACGACTACTCAATTGTACGTTTAACAACGACTACTCAATCAACGACTAATCAAAAATAAAATATTTTATGTAAACCCGTGAAGTTTCTTTGCGGGTTCTTCTTTACTGGGTTGATCGAATCCGCGGATCTTTGTGACGTAACTTGGTGTAGTTTGACTACCAAAAAGTTTAAATAAATGAAATGAAATGAAATGAAATTATCGCACTTGATATCAACAAATTGTTTATCATTTACGGGTGTCTTTACTTGGTATTTGAATGGGAGTCCAAGTTGAACTTGGCAGTTTTTAACATTATTTGGAGGAAGACGTTAACTTCCTCCTCACGAGCCACGTTGTACTTGGGAATATAATTACAGTTATAAATATCTGTGGGTGAGTATTCCTCCTTCATTTAGTCAAAATAACGTCTTGAAATTAATCTAAACACAAAATAGCTTATCATCTATCGTCAAGATACATATCAATATCGTGGTAGCTTTGTGTGTAGAATAGTGTGTTTCAGATTTTATGTTAAGGCGGCCCAACCCGGCGGGCCTAACTCATTCGCGGGCAAGGTACAAAACCGTGCTGTTGCGCTCTGCGACCTTCTCTGTTTCAAAGAATAAGACAGGCTCCGTGACGAGGAAGATGCAACATGTCCACAAAAAAGACAATGTGCACAGTGTATGATTTGGTAAGATTTACGAAAATTTTAATTTCAAAACGACTTTTAGCTAAAAGTAAACCACGACCGCTGTAGTAAAAAATCTAACAAAAACCAAATAGATTATAAATATTGATTAAATAAGCTATGTCTGATGGCTAATCTTTTTAAGATGTTCTTACTTCATCATTGCGTAATCCACCTCCAAAGTTATTGTATAAAACGCGCGAAAAATTCGAACTTTCGGACCTTATAACTTAGAAACCAAACACAATTTTACAATGCCAATGGTCATCAGACATCTAGTTCGATCAAATAAAGCTATTTTGAGCAAAATTTTGGATCTCTGACAAGAAATATGGGCGTCATCTTCTTTCCCCTTTTGTATGGGGAGATGAGCGGGATGGGCCACCTTAAGATCCTTTCTTCCGGCCTACGAGACGATCGCGTTCAAATCCTTAAATCAAGGTCGTCACGCCAACGCGGACCCTGCACTGGAACGAGTCGAATCTCGTCAAAGGGCCAGCTCCTTTGAATCGATAAATCGAGTTAACCCAAAATTGGTCCGGCAAAAATCAAATGAAAGTTGGCCTCGATGCGAAATAAACATTAATCTGGTGCCTCGCGGGGCCCTGCCGGTTGAGGAGTTCGCAAAACGGATTAACACCTCCGGAGGGCGGAGCGAGTCGAAGACGCAGGCGCCTCGCCGGACCGAAATAACGATGTTGTGGCGCGCTTTTATGTCGTCCTCGCAGGACCCTTCGGGGGGCGGCCGTCGGGGCGGACGCTTCCGCACGACAGGTCGTTCCTGTAAACGAACTGTTATTCGATGAATAGTTTTCTTCTTAGGGTTCCGTACCCAAAGGGTGCCAACGGAACCCTATTCCTAAGCCTCCGCTGTCCGTCCGTCTATCCGTCCGTCCGTCCGTCCGTCCGTCCGTCCGTCCGACCGTCCGTCCGTCCGTCCGTCACAGGGCTGTATCTCGTGAACCGTAATAGTTAGGCAGCTGAAATTTTCACAGAGTATGTATTTATTTTGCCGCTATAACAACAAATAGATCAAATTTAAAAATAAACTGGGCCGCTATACAAAATAACGTGTTTTTTGTGTTAAATCTTGTACGAAGGTACAGAACCCTTCGTGTGCGAGTCCAACTCGCACTTGGCCGGTTTTTTATAGGTAACAGTACAGGTCGTGATGTAGGGGCTAGAGGACTTGCCTTTCATGCGAGAGGGTATGAGTTTAAATCCTCGCCCGGTCATGCACCACTTTCTATCTCTTTCTGAGTAGGATAAGTGCATTTTTTCATGGGTTTTACATGGGTTCCAAACCATGGCACCCATCTAATAATGCACTGTAAAACTTTAGTTAGGTACCTAAATAAGTGGTAGGGTTAAGCCCGCCTGGGTAGGTACCCGTTCGTCCCAAACGAGTTTGTTTCTGACGTATCAAACGATTTTAGGCCAAGAGTACTTGTGAGAATAGTTTTAATTAACTCTAGGCTATAATGCACCAATTTTAAGTACTGAAACACTAAGGTACGTGCTTTTATTTCTGTGGTTCGGTCGTCAGAGTGTTTATACAAGGTATTCTAGACAAATAACCTTGAAACAACCATGCAATATAACATTTCAAATGTTTGATGAATTACATTCAGCTCAGTTATGTTGCTATTGCATGAAACTATATGGATATTTGTAAATATTCTCATTGATGTTTAATCTACCGTAACTAATCAAAAACAAAATAATAAAATATTAAATACCAGAATCGTGTAGTGGTTATTATTGGGTTAAGTATTCTATGCTGGTATTATTTTACAGATTATTTTTTTCTATGCCAACTTATTTTGTAGACCTAACCTATTGGTCCCAGCGCTCCTTTCTAAACTAGTGCCCTCAGCTCTTCTTGTCGAGGGCGGCCACTCGACTGGCTTCTTATTTGGTAAAAGTAACGTAAATGTGTCGGAATTTTCCGGACTTTTCTCGAGAGCTTTTTGTTTTACTTGAAAAATTCAAGTGATTAAACATAATGTTGCAACATTATGGTACGCCATGTTTTCTTTGCGATTTAAAAAAAATCTAATAATCTCTGTGTATTTACAATTCCAATCAGACAAGTATACATGTACAAGACATGTATATTAATAAATTACAAATCAAATAAGTTTCTGTTGCTATCTTCTCTCTAGCTTTGAAATGATTTAGTCTGCAATGCGTAGAATCTAGAATTGCTCATCAGACAGCCAAATAATGGCTTAACTTAGCACAATAATCCATGAGAGCATTCCAAATATAATTCGGAAATCCAAAGTCAGGCCCGAGACAGCTTCAAATTCCCAAAACTTTCCTCAGTGCTATTCTTTGCAAGGAGCGCGATAGTTTGAATAGTTATCGACGTAGTTCGGTCCGCACCAGTCTGGGTGAAGGTTTATGGTATAACAACTTACAAAAGGAGCCTTTTAAGGGTCAATGTTGAAGGGGAGTTGCCAGTTCTTTGGGAAGTTTACCCTCATAACAATAAAATGAACTTGTATAAGTCGTCTGATCTCGGTGCGTAACTTTGTGAAGAAACCGTTCGCAGTTTGTTGTTCGTTTGGCTGATTAAAAAAGTGAACGGTGAGTTCATTAGGTTTCGTCGTTTTTGTTCTGTTTGTCGGTGTCGTATTTGTCGGTAGCACTGTCATTCAAACATCTGAACAGATCTTAAAACAAATAAGCCACGACACAAAAGATCGCCGGGCGTCACATTTCACAGACTTTTTTTGTATCTGTTAAAAAACATTGTCTTTTAATTATACCTAATACTTAAAAATTCAGACTACAATAAATAAGAACAAGCTCAACAATAAATTATGAAAAAGTATCCCGTATGTATCTTTTATCATGCTGCTTTTATGAAGCTTTTTATCATGCTGTAGGCTGAATAGAAACCGAAACATGATGGTATAGGGGCAGCATAGCCAGTTTTATAATAACGAAGAATTACAATTACATACGAATGAGTTTCGATCGATCGATATTTTTTAAGCTTACTGCCTACATTTAAAAAATAAACCCCGTAAGTTACTTTGAAATCGTTCGTTACATCATTCCTGCACCCCAAACTAGGCACTGCATGTCTAAGGAGGACCCAAGCGACGTGGATAGCGAAAATCGTCGTGAAACGTAGGGAGGCTGGGATTTGAACTCACACCTTTGACGCGCAATGCGGACTTTTCACCACTATGCCACGGCGCTCTTCTGAAAGATTTGAAATAAGATATAGTGATGCAAATTGAGACGGGTATGCTGAGGTGGTTCGCATGTGTCGAGCAAATCCGTGTCGAATTCTTATGCCCACGTGACATAAGAGTACTTACCATGATATAATAACTAATTACTCTAAAAATGGCAGGTACGCAGTACCCGTGACAATAAAGTACAGTTTCTGAAAAGGAAATCACATCAGTCTCCACACGCAGCGTTGTTGCAGTATCTCACTGGGTCCAACCATTGCATCCCTCGACCATGTTTTAGCTAAAGGCGACAGATCAATAACCTATCGTAGTAGTCGCCAATATACGGCTAATATACAGCCAATATACCGCCAATATACGGCCATTTCGGTCTCGAAAAATTTAGGTACGTGCATAATATTTCGAACGCAAAATAAAAGTTTATAGGAGTCATTGATTGCGGGAGGAGGGACTGTAGGAGAATTATAATTTATGGGTTGACGCAATACCCGGAAATGGTATGTTTTGCTTTTTCGAAGTACATATATTCATAAAGTAGTTCTTTAATGTATGTGAACTTGCTTCACGGTCGATTATACGTACATACATATCTCATTCCTTGGAAAAAGCACCTATACAGGTTGCTGGTTTTAGCTGGTACCTATCTATGTGTGTGATGAGATGACGGTGTGATATTTATTCCATTCTTTCCTATCTAGAATACATCAAATAAGAGCTGAACGGAGTAACCGTGTCCTGCACTAGCGGCCATGGATAGGAAAACGGAGTGTGGGAAGACCACCCGCCAGGTGGGACGACGACATCAAGTGCGTCGACGGAAAGCAGTGGTTCCGTAACGCTGAGGGCCGGGAGGACTGGAGAAAAATTGGAGAGGCTTATGTCCAGCAGTGGACGCAAACACGCTGACTGACAAAGGGCCGAACTGTGTAGGAATTCTTAGCTAATTTCAAACGCAGTAGAAGTAATATAGCCTAATAATTAAGACGTAGACTGAAACAAAAGGGTGGAAGGGAACGCCTACAGCCACATTGCTAGAGCAAACAGGGGGGCTATTACGTGTTAATAATAGCTTAGCTCAGCGTCTGTCGCAGTGTCGCTATCGTAATCGAGATAATCGTTCCCCAGGGCCGAGGCTGGCTGACGCCACGGATATTCGCCCTTATTAATAAGTGGTTATCGGAAAATTGTTTTCGCACAGTATTCGTGGCTGCATTTCTTTGTGAGAATTTCTTTCATGGCCTCGTTCTTGGTAATTATTAAGATGTTTTGGTAAATAAAATGAGATCACTCGGTTTTATTAAATGCTTTACTTACAGTTTTGCTTGTAATGCGATTAATTCGCCAAAGATGCCTACAAAGGTGAAGACATCACATTTCCTTTTGAGAAGGTATTAAGTCTTATTTCTTGGAAATCGTTTGAGAATTGCTACAATTTGGATTTAAAGCAGAATTGAAATGTTTTTAAGTTTAATACAAAATGCGTCTTTCAATTTCATCAATTTAGACATATATATATGGTTATCATTATTTGTGTTTTATGTTATGTTTGTTATTTAAAAAGAATGTTGTACATTGAAAGATATAATATTAGTCGACGGGTTTAACTTGGGTGCTGATAAGCGAGTGAGCCAGAATCCTTCTTTATAAACAATATATATAGATTATAGCAATAATATATTATATTATGATTACATTATATATATTATAATATAATAATTATTATATTATATTATATATATATTTATAATATACATAAAATATATTATACAATAGTAATTAAAGCCGCGGTAGCTCATTGCAATACGATAAGCTGGGGTAGCACCTCTGAGCGCGGTTAGGTTCTGGACCATTTTCAAACGTTGCCGCTGGTCGTGGTTCGGATTCCACGTAAAACTGTAGGTCCCCTTACTTACCAGGTAGTAGGGTTAATCCCGCCCGGGTTGGTACTATCGCATTGAATGAACGATGGTCCAAGCGGCAATTAAAATTATCCGTGTTTTCCATCCAGTTCAATGTAGCTGAGCAATATATATAAGGAAGGTCCTGGCATGGCACCTAGTTCCTTTATGTTGTGTTAGCTTAATATCGGACGGTCAGTTCGGTATTAGCCATACATGACCAGTTACATAAAAAATGGCAATTTCGTGTCGAAAAAAACCATTTTAGGGTATAAAAGTATCGAACCAATCGGAGCCTCGCGTTGCTACCCTTTCAGACGAAGCACATGAGAATGATTGATGACTTAACGAGCTCTTCAGTCTTATGGTTCTCGTTTAGATTTCGTTCTCTGACCAGAAAATGCAATTTTCTGTTTTACCTTCATCTACGCTTTAGCTAAGTAGTGAATAAAGAGTGAGTTTTGATTTGAGTATACAAACGTGGAAAAAAGATCATGAGCATATTTCTAGTCAGAGATCCAAAAGTATACTCAAAACACCTTTATTTGATCCAACTAGATGTATGGTGGTCATTAGCATTGTAAAATAATGTTTGGTTTCTAAGTTAAAAGATCCGAAATTTCGTTTTTTTCGCGCGTTTTATATAAATTTGGACGTGGATTTCTCAACGACAAAATAAAAACATCTTAAAGGGTTAGTGATCGAACCTAACTTGTTTCATGAAGATTTAAATTAATTTTGGTTTTTAGGGTTCCGTACCCAAAGGTTGAAAACGGAACCCTATTACTAAGCCTCCGCTGTCCGTCCGTCCGTCCGTCCGTCCGTCCGTCCGTCCGTCCGTCCGTCCGTCCGTCTGTCACAGGGCTGTATCTCATGAACCGTAATAGATAGGCAGCTGAATTTTTCAGAGAGTATATATTTCTTTTGCCGCTATAACAACAAATAGGTAACATTTAAAAATAATAAGAATGAAAGGGGGTCCCCATACAAAAAAACCTGATTTTTTTGTGTAAAATCTTGTTTGATGGTACGGAACCCTTCGTGTGCGAGCCCGACTCGCACTTGGCCGGTTTTTTGTTTGATTTATTACTACAGCGGTTGTGATTTACTTTTACCTATAAGTAAGTCGTCTTGAAACTAAATTTTCCTTAAATTTAACCAAATCAAACAATATGCACATTGCCTACTTTGTGGACATTTCATCACGGAGACTGTCTTTTTCTTTGAAACAATCGTTATCCTCTGGTGTAAAAGCAATCGTGAACTTATTTATTTATTTATTATTTATTTATTTATATAAGTTTATTGCACTCAAAAAACATTCGGGCAAACGGTACAACTTAATGCCGGAGGCATTTTCTACCAGTCTACCTTTGGGTATCGTGAGCAGTAGTGCGAGTAGTAACTATGGAGAAATAGCTTTAGAGGAAACATAATTCCTACACAATATACAATAAATACACATTATACTTAAACTTAAATATATAACTTATATAACTGTACATAAATATAACTACATAAATATCAATAAATAAATACTAAATACTACATATATATATTATAAAAACAAATAAAAGATGATACTTAATACAATATAATTTTAAGGAAAAAAATATATATATTGGCAAAAGAAATAAAAAAATAAAAATAAATACTGACCAACTTAAAAAAGTATGAGGGAGAAAATTAAATAAATCATAAAGACAGAAAATAAGCTTCGAGATTTTTTTTAAAAACATAGATAGAGGGGGAATTTCGTAAATGGGGAGGTAGCTGATTCCACTGCCTCGCAGCGTGCACTGTAAAGGAGTCTGAATACGTGGAGGATGTGTGCGAGGGAATGGCCAGTACCGAAGAGCCGGTCGATCTAAGTGGGAGACCATGTGAGCAAAGATATGAAAACCGATTACAGGTGGGATCATTAAGGATGCTGTAGAGAAGTGAACTTAATAACCTATTACAGGTGTATGGTGCCTCGCTGAGCGTGTTATTGCGAGGTGAGGTTGATGTGGCTTTTCTGAGCACATTTGGTCTATTAGCACTCCCCATACTGATGTAATATGAAAATCGGTGTTGGCAGCCATACGACTACATATTCAATCATGTATAAATTTAATCATAAAGCAGATTTCGCATAAATATATACATATATTATACATATGATCATAAAACGGTAAGCACCCTCACCATCCTTGAATGTTTTAAGCTTTTAATGCTTGTCATGTACTTCTATTATTTTAAATTGTAGCTCAAACGTTGCTAGGTTAGGTACCATTATCTACAATCAATATTAGTAAATGTTGTGTCCGTCTGTAATTAATTAAGAATGCGCTCAGTCCATTGTTCTATATTTACATGTTTAATGTATGTTTGAGTGGTGCTCTTGTTGATAAACCTAAATAAAAATAAAAAACCAGCCAAGTGTGAGTCGGACTCGCACACGAAGGGATCCGTACCATCGTACAACATTTAACGCAACACATCACGTTTTAATTTTCGGGGCCTTTAATTTTCATTATTAAGTTTACCTATGTGTTATTATAGCGCCGAAATAAATACACAATCTGTGAAAATTTCAGCTGCCTACCTATTACGGTTCATGAGATACAGCCCTGTGATAGACGGACGAACGGATGGACGGACAGCGGAGGCTTAGTAATGGGTTCCGTTGGCACCCTTTAGATACGGAACACTAAAAAGTTGTAAGTATATGCTGAGGGCAGGTTGCGAGTTTCGAAGGTTCTGCCTACCCTTGCGCATAGCGGCATGACGTTGTGCATTCAAATTTTGTTTTTTTTACAACATCAATAATTTTGTGTGTGATCGACCAGAAAGGTTAATGGATTTCAGGTACCGGAAAAGATAGCCTGTGGGCTGACGCCTGTTAGTGACCCTCGCTTTGGCCGGCAGCCAGACATGCAGCTTTGCTTACTGCGGCAAATACTCCCAAATAGCGTTCAACTTAGTGGAATATTGGCGATACTATTCACTAGGTTATGACGTCATGCCAAATGGCTCTCAACTGTTCGACCTTTTATTTCATTTCAACTGTGGCATTTTCGCGAACTAGCAATGGCATCGGGGAATTACTGGGAATCGGTAGGAAAGAGAATTTACTGAGTTTCAGAGCTAGATTCACTGTAGAGTGCGATTGACTTATAACGGTTGAGTAAAAATTTAAATATATTTGAATTCAGTCTCCTAACTTTGTATGCATACACAACAGTGTCGCATTCAGACTTATGTAATATTAAAGATTAATCAATGTATTTAAAAGTTATAACATTTATTCATATGGAAAGTGTTGCAGATAGAAAACTCTTTTTCTAACTTTTTAAAATCTAATTCTTTATTTGCTTGTCGATTGACTTTTAAAGAAAAATAAATTACATTTTTAGTAATTTGACGGTTCGGGTGCATTCTAAACAAATAAAGTAATTATTTTAACAGTTTTGTTATAAAACAATATTCTTCAGGTAATATAACGTTTGACTCCTTGGTTGAGTTTGAATCTTTTCGATTCATACACATATTCCTTCACGCCGCTTTCCCGGAGGGGTAGGCAGAGATGATAGAGCGCCATACGGTACGACACAGCACACCTCTTTCGCTTCATCTACAGACATACGTATTTTCATACATGCTCTACTATTACGGATGCTACTTACCTGACATTTACGAATAATTACATCAGTTTTAGTTTCAGTTTCAGTTCTTTCTTTATTTCCTTCATGAGATGTATATTACACACTCGGATTCGTCTTTTTTTTCCCTGTCGGTTCGGTTACTTCTGGCGAAGAAGAGCCGACAAGAAACTTCGTCAGGTTGGTCAATGTATTATTATTTTTTCCAGTGATACTTACAAACTAGTTTACAGTGATTGATTGATTACTACTGCTCACAAAGAACATTATTATAAGAACATTATATACATTGGTGAGGAGCATCGATTTGGTCACGGAACGTTCTCGTAGGCCACCCGGGCACGACAATTTCGCTCACTTCTGCTCTGTACATAATGTTTAGTCATTCTTTCGTCATTCATTCGTTCCATATGTCCAAAGCATTTTCGGTTCATAATTTGTCAAATTCAATACTTTATAAATTTATTTAACCTTGAGTAAGTACATTGCAATTTCAAAATACGCAAACCAAAAGCTTTAAGACCGAAATTTTCACGTTATAAGATCACCTTTTATTAATAAAGTGAGCATTCTCAGATTACGAGTCGCACTGGCTTGTAATTCGTTCGGCTGCGGTTATCCATTACGAGAGTAAACGTAAACAGACCGAACGTAAACTTTTCAAGCGATTCCCGCCTGAGCTCGGCGTGCGGTCGCGGTCAACCGCGCGGCAGATCGCGCGCCAACTTCTCGAGTTTGTCTCGCAACTTCCTAAGGGATGTGATTCCGGAGCTGTTGGTTTAGGCACTCTGAGAGCCAGTCGGACTGTGTTAGAGGCGTTTTTGGTACATGTGCCGTTAAGCTTTAGGTGTTTCGTTACCCAATAAAGTTTATTACTCTCATTGTGGTTCTGTTTTAACCGACTTCAAAAAAGGAGGAGGTTCTCAATTCATCTGTATGTTTTTTTAATTTTTTTTATGTTTGTTACCTTTTCGCCTGGGTAAACCGATTTTGATGATTATCTGTTTTATTAAAAGCTGGTGCTTCCTATGTGGTCCCATTTTAATTTGGTTTAGTTCTGATAATGATATCAAAGAGAAAATCATAAAAGTCTTAAATTTGTATTAAGTATTTGAGCGACAAGTAGCTAATAACTCAATATAACGCCAACCGATTTCGATCATTCTTTTTTTATTAGAAAGGACGTGTACAAATTCGTTCGCGTGCTTCAGATTCACAAAAAACGAACAAATACAAAAAATTGACAAAAAAATCACCGATTTCAAAGAAAAAGCACTAAAAAGTAAAAAAAAAAATTGCCATTTTCGTAGTTACGATTATTGTATTTTTTTTTATTTTCGTTACCTAATAAAGTATATTTCTCTCATTGTGGTTCTGTTTTTACTTTTCTGTATAGCCAAAATATACTAAACTTACTAACAAGAGAATTGATAAAATCGATGAACCCAAGTAACAGTACTCCGATTGGGTTTTTTTTATGTTAAGCGCGGCATATGGCGTACGCCAGGACTTGTTAAGGTGCCCGACGACGCCCATGGGATTTCGAACTGACAGGGGGGCTGTGATCTGTGAGCATAGTAAGAGCCATATATTGTTGGTATAAGCTGGTTGAGGATTTCTAAAGCCTTGAGACGATCAACTATGCTGAGACAGCTCTTGTTAGTGAAAGCGGGTTTTTATGCAACTGGACATATATGGTTCACTGAGCTGTAGACTGTACATCTGTATATCTTAAAACTGAATAAATGTTCACCGCGTACTTTAAAAACAAATTCTATTATCTTTCTCTCTTGGCTATTACTCTCCCCGTAGGCCTTGTCAGAAATGAGGGGTTTTTTTATTATTTATGAATATTTCTAAAATGGGGGACGTTTTTCAAAAACTGCCCTGGCAAATAATCTACATATTATCGAAACTGCTTACAAAATTTCACATGAATCGGTGGATAAGTGCGACCTGTAGAGGAGAACAACCGGACAGACATACGAAAGCATTTTTGTCCAAGCTGAAACGGAGATCCGTTCGCGCTCGCTTGCTCAATAAAAAATCCAGGTGAGCCCAACCCACCAAATTCCCAAAGGAATTAGGTGCCATACCTGGATATTCCCTTTATGAGCAAGACTACATTTCGACCGCATTTTGATCAAATGCGATGGTACTATGTGGACTTAAGCCCTACCACCTATTAGGCAAAGGGAACCTACAGTTTTACATGGATTCCGAACCATGAAACAGCTCGCATAAGTGACGAAATGAGATTATACAACTCGGAAAGATAATGAAAGTGTTGTATGGCAGGGCGGAGATTTGAACCCGTGACCTCTGGTATGCAAAGCAAGCCCCCGCGCTCCTGATTTACGAGCCGCTTGATAATTGCGAGAACCCTGACCCAGAAAACTTTTTTTTAGCCCGTATAGCGAAGGATGCGAACCGATCCATACCAAATTATCTTTGAACATTAAATCGATAGGATTCATTGAAATAGAAAACTCACCCAAGGTGACATGAACACTTTCCGAAAAAGACAGCAACCGAAATCAGTGTCACATGCCAATTTGCTCCAATTCGCTGCTAAATTCAGCTGTTTTCGGGCATAGGTTCTGAATAAATCATGTGGTCTACCCTACTGAGCCACATTTACGTAACTAATTCGACCTATATATTTCCAGCTTTGACAACAGATGCAATGTAACATTTAATATATGTAAGTTATTTATTTTTTATATCTGGATATAAAGGTTATGTATGTAGTTAATTTAGATCAATAACTGAAACCATAAAAAATAATTCACAGTTCTAGCAAATCCTGATTATGTCATGAAAATCGGTGACATAAAATTGTCAACCTCCCCACACATTTTTGTTGGTAGGTATATAAAAAAAAATATTATTGGTCCGTATCAGTTAATTTGGTTTCATTTATTGATCTTAATTTAGCTACGCACGCTGTACAATATCTACGTTTAGGGATATGTTAAAATTAGCCCCGTCAATTTAACGAAATCTATGGTGAGACCACGAAAAAAAACATCAGAATTTCAATTTGCACCATAAGGATTTTCTTATTACACTAACTTCGGATTCCTAAAGTTTCTGTAATATATTCCGAAAATTGGGCAAGATACCATCCAGTATCCTTTTCTAGGATCTTCATTTCTCTTGTCAGGAGCACGTCTTTACTGAACTACAATTATTACTAATAATACCACATATACTTAACCATAATATAAAGACAAGATCGTTTCTGTTCGGTGAAATATTTCTTCTAACAGTTCTAATAATATAAGCAGCCAAACATACGAGGTTAGTGAGTTGTGATTCGCACTCCGTTCAGAGAGGTTACCGGAGTAAGTCATAAAAGCAGAGGGAAACCTCTAAAACGGCGCCTCGGGCTAATTTCTCGAGGGGAGAGGCGTTTAAAAGGCATGCGCCTCAGACGTGATTTAGTAAGCGGAACTTTCTTACAATTCTACCGAGGAGCCAGGAACTTCTTTGGAGATGGAAGCGGCACTCGTGAGGAAAAATGTGCAGGAGACGAAATGTGGAAACACTTGTCACAGAATAATGGCGATGTTACTCAGAAGTGGGTGGTCACTATTTAATTTGATTACCATCTCAATATATTACTAGAAATAACTTTTTTTTTTATAATACTATTAGGAATGATGTAAGCTTCTTAAAACAACATTTCAGTATTAATGCAAGTGGCACCAAAATGATCAAAAGCAGTTCTAGCACCTTCTAGCGTCATCTATCCTTAGCACAGTTCGCGCCAAACTTAAATGTGCACCTAAAGCTCGCGCATATACTCTATGCCTTTATATGACATGACACTTAAAGGGACTTTATTACTAAAGTACTGATTATGTTTTGCTTGTATCCATTGCAAGATGTTAAGAAAGTCCGTTTGATGTACGGATTAAGCTAATCAGTAATTGGTGGAAGAGACCCTAAATAACGCTTTACGTCCAAACGCACGTAGATTGCAGTAAAAGTATGGGCTCTTTCTTTTTGGTTTAGGATATTCAAGAATCATATCTCGATTATCTCTGTACCTGAGTTTTCTCTTTTTTTCCTAAATAATATTTTCCAGTGGCTGCGTCCACCAGAAATTTGAATTTTGACCAACATTTATCTTATTTTTCAAGACTCCGACGATAAATATTGATGTTATTTAGTGTAAACCCACTGGATATATCGGTAACACGTTGAATTATGTCGTTGTCCATTTTAAAGATCCACCATTCGTAGGTAGACTTTATCTGCTGGGAAAGGATTTTTAGTTTTATTTTATTAGTTTTCTTTATTTTCAGCTAAATTGATAACATACCATTTTTTTCGACATTGTACTAAATATTATGACGAAGGCTCTGTACTCCTGCATTTAATTTTCGTATTTTTATTTATTTTTAACTGACTTTATTGTGTTAATAATCTAACATTGTACTTAATATTATAGCAAGGGATTTTTACACCTACAGTTACAGCCAAATTTTTATTACTTAATTATATAATTATGTCGTCGTTTAAATTAATTAATTAAGATTATTTATTGCTATCTAAACCTCGGTTTCGTGCAATTTTCTTGGTGTTGATAGATGTTAAATGTAATGTTAATCACCATTTCATGTTTAGTTTACTACCATATGACTGCTGATTTAATAAATGAATAAATAAATCAATATCTTGGTACAGAAAGCAATTATATGACTTCACTCACGCTTCGCATCATCGTTGCTCCTCACCCCATGGCAGCTCCCTTCCGTGCCGTAAAAACAGTCACGGATGCCGGCCGCTTGCCTCCCGACATCTGTTTCGGTGCGGCCCGTACATTACTCGAGAAATGTACGAAAACTTCTTCCAGCTCGCTGATATATATTGTGGCACTCGCGAAGGTTGTTTTGGAAATATTGCCGCGGAGTTTTCGAATAAAATTACGCCTCCCGTAAGTACTGTTCAGTGACGGAAGGCAGATTAGCGATACAATGTTTTGGTTGTAAGTTTTCTTGCCTGATTTAAAAGTTTCCTGTTTCTGAAACATCAGTTTCTGTTTAGAAATGGGAACGAGGACAATCTTTGTTCGATCCGGAGCCCGGGGGTTAAAGTCTGTGGTAACTTGTGTCAAAGGATGCTGATTCAAATCTCTGGATGCGTGCCTCTTTCTTTCTTATTCCAAATTGAAATATGCGTTTTCGTTAAGAATCCGGGTAACTCCATTGTTCGAAACCCATGTCAAACTGGGAGGTTCCCTCCCCTAATTACTAGGTGCTAGGGTAAGCCCAGCCGGGTTGGTCCCATCGGATCGGATGAAATATGGTAGAAGCCGCAATTAAAAATTGTCCGTGTTTTCTATCCAGTTCAATAAAGCCGAGCTCATGGAAGGTTCGCTGGCATGGTATCTATTAATTCCTTTAGAAACGCGAGGTATTGGGCTATATTGTAACAGTAGGTATGTTTTTAGACATTCATTTTCAGTTCTTTAGTTCATTTACAACTTCGAACTTATTTTTTATTCTAGAAAATCTTATGAATTCTGATGGATACATCGCCAGAGCAACATCACATCTCGCGGGATAGGAAAATTATTGATTGTAAATGTTAACTTAATTGGAAACTTGGTACATGGTTTGTAACATGATGAATATGTATTTTTTTTGTTGTTTTTTTATGTTAACCATATGGCGTAGGCCAGGACATTAAGGTGCCCGACAACGCCTCTAGGAGGTACTGCGAAAACCATGTCGGCCGGCCAATTGCTTCTTGTTATTTGGCGAACCCCAGGTCGTACTTTGTGGGAAATACCTCGGCAGGGAGTTAATTCCAATATTTTCCGACCCTACAGATTAAAGATCTAGTAGATAATAACAATAATGTACAAAAGTGTTTTGAAGGTACTTAATAATGGCAAAACACACACACACACACACATTGACATAAGACAGCCATGTGTTAATGTTTGTTTAAACGAACATCATCACGATTTTCGTCAATGTGTACGTATTATTTATGATTGAAATACAACGTCAGTATCCAGGTAACAAAATACGGGATGTAATTGCAGTGACATATTTTTGTAACATTGAATTTGTTTACGGGCGACAAGACCACTGAATAAACTACTTCGATTAAATGTGATCCTCGTTCGAAAAGAAAAAAATGTTAACTCAATTAGATAAAAATAAAACAAACATCATTACGAGTGCCATTTCTTGTTCCTCAGAACCGAATAGACGATGATAGAGTTCCCAGCCATTGACTGATATTGACTGTGATTAGACAGTTTCCCGAATACGAAATACAAGTATTTGTAAGTAACAATTTTAATAAGTAACGTACCTAATCACTTGCCTTTAAGAAAAAAATACAATTGCAAAATTGCGAAAGATCGACCTTCCATATGTAACGTGTATTTGTAAGCGCAGCCGCGTCCCGCAACAACGAGAACATGTCAACTTTTCTCCCTTGCGCAGCTCACGTAGCAGTTACCTTCGATAAAGGAGAGCACGGATCATCTTAGCTCTGGTCTTGCTTAGCTTGTTAGCATCTTATTTTCTGATGTCTTTAGCTGAGCTGTTGCAAGCCAAGTGATATAAAATAAAGTTTAAACACCCAAATAAGTCTAAAATCGTTTATCATCTTAGCTCCTGTCATTCCATCTGTCATTTGAAAGTCAATAAACGAATCGCTGTGTAAACCTTCGCAATTTTGAGTTGGGTATCGTATTAATTGAAACTCATATCGTCTTCCAAATTAAGTTAGGAAATTTTGGTTTTTTATATGTATATGGAGATAATCGAGATTTCGTTGTTTGCAGCCACGTCGTTAACCAGGCGGATGGTTTGTCCAGGCGGGAAGTTCAACAACGCTAACATTTTATTCAGGCTTGTCAAATATCTAGACACATACCCTGTTACTAATATACCTAGATCATCAGCGGAAGAGTTATACAATGTTTTGTCCTTTGCATTGACAGGCAGTTTTTAATTCGAGAGAAAGGGACAAAACATTGTATAACTATTTAGACGATGATCTGGGATTATTGGTAGCAGGGTTAGTTTATCCAGACGCATTTTTAACCCAGCCGCGTCCTTAATCTAGGCGCGTAATCATGTCTTGATCATGTTAGAAATTATATCACGATGATAGCCTACCGTATTATTAGTTTTTTGACGAAGTTTAAATACAGTTTAGATAATGATGATAAATATATTACGTATTTAATATTATGATGATTTCTTAATTTTTTTGTCAGTTAATTTCGTAATGTATACAGGGTGTTCCAAAAGTCATGGATCAAACGAAAAGTGGTGATAGAGGAGGTCATTTGCAATCAATTTCACCCCATATGTAGTCACCCCATTTTCAATGGTTTAGGAGTTTAGAGAGAATTTAAATTGTTCGGAAGAAATAAATAAAAATCATAAAACATATGATTTACTATTGTAATATGAAAGTGATGATCATGAAGTCATGTTTACTAGAAAGAAGCATAACTAGTTAGCACAAAACTTTGAAAATTTTTTTTAGAAAACATAACATTTTCTTAAAAAAAATTTTTTTGTTTGAGCGGGAAGAAATTTAAAAAAAAAATTAAATTTGCTCTAACTCCTAAACCATTGAAAATGGGGTAACTACATATGTGGTGAAATTGATTGCAAATGACCTCGTCTATCACCACTTTTCGTTTGATCCATGACTTTTGGAACACCCTGTATAACACTATGGAATGCTTTTACAATTTGATATTACTGTTCTAATTATAATATAACGTGTGTTCTATTGCGTATCTTTTAAAACCTTCGTCTATTGCAACAAGGTAAAGGTGGAAGTGGGTAGGTATATGAATATCGAGAGGTTTGCGTACAAGTTGGATTTACACAAATTTCGCTGCCGCGCTTGCGAAGGACATTTTTATTCAAAAGTTTTCTCAAAGGATCGCTACGTTGCGGGTGAAGTGGGTTCAAGTTTCGTTTGCCTTTACTAAAATCATATTCGGCGCCCTGAAAAATAACTATGAATTTTAAAGTGTAATATTAAACGCTAATCGAAAACTTTATATTGGCCTCTTTATTAAGTATGCATTTATTTTGTCCTTTAGTATTAGGTTAGGTTAGAACGAGACATTTGCGTTTGTGTTATTTAATATGTTTTTAGTCCTGTATTTATTTCAGCGGATCTTGACCAGGACGTCTTAGAACGAAGATCAGGATAAAAGAAAATCATACATAACTATGTAAATTGCAACAATGGACTCGAACTAGCCAGAAAACCAATCGTAGATAAGTGCGTTCTTGTTCTATGCTAATGCAGTAATTAAGCAAAGTTGTTGTCCAATTTTCTTGATCCATTTTGTAAACAGATTTTTAAAACACATTTTATGCTTATAGAAGGAGGTGACACATTACTTAACGTAAACACTTATCTCCCAAATAATGATCATGTGTTGATTACATTTTAAAATAATCATTCAACCATTGCTTTTGCAATGGGATAACTGTTAACTGTTATCCCTCTAAACTTAAAATATATTGGCAAACATTATCCAGGAACTGAGCATATACTTTCCCATTCATATTCGAATGTTTGGAAATTGTATATACTGCCATCTCGCTTATCACCACAGCTTGCATGTGATCAACATTATGACTTGGTTTTACGTATTCTCGAAAACCAAATCCATGATATAAGCTCAAGGCACATTTTATGGTAGTACAAGGTGATACAGGATATCTACAATGATAAATAGCCTAATCGGAGCTTGAGCTATGCGAATAAGGGTTCATATTGAAAACCCAATATCTTCATCTCTGTTTGTTTATGAGATATTCGCATTTTAAGTTTATTGATTTGTCATAATAATGACTTGATTTTTTGTGTGCGACGGATATTCTTAGGCTGTTCCGACCCATATAAAGTTGTTTGCACACATAACGCAAAAAGTATAGCACTTTAAGCCAGGAATTAATAATAAAAGTTTAATATAGTCATATTACTTGCAGCGAAAACAATTTCAGGATTATTGGTTTTGTTACAATTTATTTAAATACGATTTTTATTTAACAGCGCCATCTAACGGTGTGAAACTTCTAATCGGCAATTATAACGAAACCATTAAACCTGAAATTGTGAATATGTTTTCGCTGCAACTACTATGGCTATATTTAATATTTTTGACGAATTCGTGCCTTACAGTGCAATACTTTTTGCGTTCTGTGTAAAAAGAACATTGTATGGGTCGGAACATCCTTAAGTTCATTGATTTGTCATAATAAAGACTTGATTTTTTGTGTGCGACGGATATTCTTAAGCCTCCGTGTGAATTTTTGCACAGCGTTTTAGTGATGTTGAAGAAATCGGTATTCACTTTTCACTAACGTCAGGACGGCCATTCAGCTTAAATTAAGATTTTAATTAATCCGTTCTAGACCTTCGAGTCCGCCAAGCTTTTCTCCCGAACACCGCTCGCCTCGCTGAAAGACTGCGATCCCACACGCCCTAACCCTGTCCCCGTTTTTGTTTTCATTATCCTTTTCAACAGTTTCTCGACCCTCATCGACGATATTCAGGGCCTATTATCGCCCTGCCCTCCTCTCTGTATTACCTTTTTTGTTCGTCCTTAATTATTTTGGCAGTTCGGCCGATACGGTCAAGCGGCGGTGTCGTATAGAGTATCGGTTGGTTTCGTTCGATGCGCGTTTGTTTCGAAAAATTGTTAAAAATGCTGCGGTGACGGGTGAATGGAGCGTGACGAAATGGAAAGCGGTACCGTAACGATTACTTCGGTTCATTGTCTGCTCGTTCCGTGGAGTTGCCGCAAAAACGCCGGATCAATGGCTAGAGACTGATAGGCTGCGGGGGTTTATTTTGTTTATTTAGCTCGACGTATGCTCAGTGCGGTCGCAATGTAAAGGGGTTGTATTTTGCGGTTTCACGGTTAAACACTTATGATTCTGCAATATTCCTCATCAAAATACTGACTCTTTTGGCTACCGACATTATTATTAAATTATTTATATCTGTATTGTTATTTTTTATCCTTAAATATACAATTCAGGTGTGCTTGTGTTTGCTATTCTTCTCCTTTTAGGCTTGACTGATTTTATTAATTTGTTTTGTATTTATGGGGTCATTTGGATGGTTTTTAGCTACAGTTGCAGCCGTTAGGTGGCGCTGTTGTTAAGATGCACTTTATTTTTAACCTGATCGTTCGAATAACACGACCGCAAAGGTTTCTGATCACATTTTACCGGACTCCGCTTATTATTTTTGAAGAAGAAACATATCAAACAAGATCTTACTTTCAAAAACGGTTTCTGATTGGTAGCTTTTTTGGAAATAAAATATTTTTTCAAATACAGCAACACGATTAATGAAGTCAAATTTTGTTTTCGATAGCATATTTCCCCGCACAATAAAACATAGCAATAAAAAAACGGTAGAACATGCACCGGCCCGATTCGTGAAAAATAACGTATCCTTGAAGTCTGAGCCGAAAAGCACCCCTAACCCAGAAATACTGAGTCTCACAGAAACAAACAAATTCCTCCAGACGACAGCTAGTCCCGCGTTTTTCCCCATTTTGATGAATGATTCTTACGGTTGGCCTGCTAGGAATGAATATAATACGTCTGCATAGAGAAAGCAGCATTCTTCGCGACCCCTTTTCGATCTATGATAAATGGCCTGGGAATTCTCGCAAGAAGCCAACCCCTTGTAGGGGAGAGTCGCATTCACTACGTATAATATTCACTACGTATAATATTCACAACGTATAATAGTATTATTTTCCAAAAAATGAAAACCATGCATATCGTATAATATTCACAACGTATAATGTTATACGTTGTGCATGAATAAAGTTTAAAAATAAAATCAAATCTTTGCATCATGCAGAACGTATAATAGTCACAACGTATAATATTCCTAACGTGAATTCACAAAAAAAGAAAACCATGCAGAACGTATAATATGCCTAGAAGCACTGCATAAAGCGCCCTAATAACGATACATTTAAGGCGGAAATTGCTACGAATTGATATTTGTCAAAGATTAACAATTGGCTACAATTTAGAAAGGCCACCTTACTGTAATGATTTTAAGTCTGTAATTGCCTCAAATAAATGTATCCATGGGTAAGAGATATATTTTTAGGTAGAGTGGATTTTCACTTTATTATCCAAGAAATAGTTGCGACATATGGTGAAACCCATTGATAAAGAGGGAGGGGTTCTCTTCCTTTCTCCTCAGTGGTGAAACCGAACACCAAGAAATTTAAAAAATATAAATTTGAAACTAAAAAATTTAAAAATATGAAATTTGAAAATCTTGAAGTAACTTATTTCATACGGGATAACTTACAATGACCATTAATAATTATATTTGATATCTCATTTATTTAAATTTGGTCTTTCTTTTTTATTCTTAGTTTCTTTTTATTATTTTCGACCTTCGCGTCATCAATATATTTTCTAGAATGATGATATGAATTTGTAAAATCAAATAAAAAAAAAAGATCTTAGCGTGGCACATGGCGCACGCCAAGACCTCACGGTGAACGAACTTTCTCGGCGGCGGCGAAAACCATGCAAGTTTCTTGCATCATGTTTTCAGGTTGTTCTTTGGGGGCTATATCTCGGCAGGGAGTCAATTCCATAGCTTACCGAAACATTCGTTAAAAAACTATAGATTTGTTTGGTACTTAATTTAGGAAACTCGATAATAAATTGGTGTATTCTCGGCCTGTTTCGCGTTGAGCGATGGTATAAGGGCGCGTGTAAATGTATTGTACGTTATTCCGCCGCAGTAGACTGTAATCCTGAATATTTTGTGGAACTGTCCGACCAAAACCAACTCAGAAAACATTGCAAACTCACCCGAGGCTCCTTCTCCTTCTTGCCGTTCTGAACGTCCAGGTCTGGAGTTGCAGTGGGTGAGGGTCCCTTGAACCACCTAAGCCTACTCTGCTTGATTGGTGGAGCAGCCACTGAAAAAGATCTCGTGGAGACGAGCACGGTGGTGTGCAGAAAAACCATGCACTTGTCACTCCGTTCGGAAATACACTGACAGGCAGCGGCGCGCGTGTCGCTCTCGCCGTGTCGTCAACAATATTTTCAGTAACCGGTGTTGGCCGAAACAGGGATGAAGGGATTTTTTCATGGTAGAAACAATAAAACACGGAGGAATGGGACATACATACGGCATAATGTTTTATTGAGTCCACGGAGCCAAGCTTTGCAGACATGAGTGCAAGGTTGGCAGACATCTTTACTAACAATTTCGTATGAATACATTGGATATAATTGTTGAGTTCGATATGCGTATTTCCCCAATATGAAATAGACTGACTTATAATCTTAACATATTATATGTACTATGCATGGCTTATACCACAACTACTCACATATATGTGAGTACAGAGACTATAAATTACGGGCCACCTCAGGAAATTTCCATACATTGCACGGCCGCAACAAACTAGATGGAAAACGCAGACAATTTGCATTGCCTCTTCGACCATCGTTCGTTCAATGCGATGGTACCAACCCGGGCGGGATTAACCCTACCACCTAGTAAGTAAGGAAGGGGACCTACAGTTTTACGTGGAATCCGAACCACGGCCAGCCTCAACGGTTGAAAATGGTCACCCATCCAGAACCTAACCGCGCTAAGAGGTGCTGCCCCAGCTTATCGGTTCGCAAGGCGTCGCACACTGAGCTACCGAGCTTTACGTATATATGAAATTCATTCCAAAATTATCTCACACGTACTCTCCGTCGCATTAACATTCGTTGCAAGTTTCCCATATTTCCGAATGCCAATCGTTTTAATTAATTGCACGTTGTACAAGTCTATATTCATCCGTCCAAATCACACCCGTAAAGCTACATGGAAAACGTATAGCTGAAGCCAAATCCAGCTTAGGAAATTCAGATGTTACAGTGAAAAGTTCACTTTGTTCAGATAATTTTACACGACCAGCCTAGCGCGAAATAGTTTTGCAAATGCGATTCCGTGCACGGAACCAGAAACATACTATCGTGCATGTACGTAAGCGAAGTGAAGCCGTAAAGGTTTGTAGTTTCGAGCTCAAATTCAGTGCTACCTCCTCGTGTAAGTGGGAAATTGCAATGGAGTGTATCGTAAAAATGAGAAATCCGTTAATATATATGAGTGTTTATTAATCAGGATCAATAATTAGACAGCTCGTGGTCTAGGGGCTAGAGGACTTGCCTTTCATGAGAGAGGTCCGGGTACAAATCCTCGCCCCAGTCATGCACACTTTTCTTTTTCTTTTCCGAGCGAGCTGTTTCATGGTTCGGAACTAATATAAAATTGTAGGTCCTCTTCCCGTACTCGGTGGTAGGCCCACCCGGGTTGGTACCACCGCATTGGATGAAACTATGGTTGAAGCTGAAATGTAAAATTGACCGTGTCTTCCATCCAGTTAAATGTGGCCGTGCTCATAAAGGGAAGGCACTGGCATGGCCTGTATTTCATTTGGGATTATGGTGTATTGTGCCAATATCATAACGTTAGTTTATTGGTATTAGCCATTCATAAAAAAAAAATAACAACAAATACTTTGATCAATACCGATGTATTAATAAGAAAATTTATTTTTAATTAAAGCCAATTATAAATTAATTGACAGTTTATTATTGGTATCACATTGAACAACAAATAATACATCTAGAAGTAGATGCATTATTCCTTACTTACTAGTTGGTAGGGTTAATCCCGCCCGGGTTGGTACCATCGCATTGGATGAACGATGGTCGAAGCGGCAATGAAAATTGTCCGTGTTTTCCAGCCAGTTCAATGTAGCCGTGCAATATAAGGAAGGTCCTGGCATGGCACCTAGTTCCCATGTGGTGTGTTGGGCTAATACCATGACAGAACTTGTGGTATTAGCCATCCATGTCCAGTCACATAAAAAAAAAAGATTAAAGATTAAGAACTACTGTCACTTCTGCATAGTTAATTCTTATTTTCAATTTAAATTGAGTTACCCGGTAAATAAGCAAAGAAAAGGTCGGCAAAAAACCAGACGAATACGGTGATCTTAACATGGCTAAATCGTTTGTGTTATTATGTATTTACGTAACATAGGCTAAAAGAATAAGCGATATTTCCTTTTTTTTCTTGGTTGCTTCGAAATCTTTGCCAGACTCTGAGCTTCCATCGGAGGTATAACATAAAATGAATCGTTATTATCTGGAAAATAGTAAATTATCTGCTTGATAATATTGCCTAACATTTTCTGCTAAATTAATAACAGACACATTTTTATATTGTTTCCTCTCCTTGTTTTTTTGTGATAATAATACGTGCATATAAAACATTAAGCTAATATATTAATTTCACGAAGCAACCTTTTTTTTTTCAGGAAAATGTTTTCAATAGATTAGTAAGAATCCAATATTTTATTTGCATCTCAAAGTTATTATGACCTCTCTTCGGATTATTGCGCAGGCGAGAGCATTTATAAATTTTTATCAGAAGATTTTAAGACTATCGGTCGAATAATTGCGTTTTACCCAAAAGAGGTTCAGAAACATGTCATATATGTTCGTCCATCTGTCATCGAACGGAAGAGTATTTACAGAAATTTTATTAAATTCCTTCGACTCCCCCAGCCAGGGAGGGCCGTCGACTCGAACGGGGGACCGCGCGCTCCTCTGCCGAGAGCGACGGAATACAAATGATACGCGGATAGAAATATTCAACGTAGATCTCTTCATACATCAAGGGCTAAGCAAAAAACTCGCTGACTTGGAAAAGTGGCTATGTCTGCGATTTCAAAAAGCGAATGCCGTTTTTGTGCAGCGACGACTCCGTTGAGCAGAGCTAGCGAGCGGGGAAGGACGGAAGTAGCAACGGAGCGAATGCGAATGAGTTTTGCTTACGAATTCACTCACTACTGATTTTACGATAACACGTAAAAATAGGTAAAAACTACACTGGACGCTATTTAGTGCAACGAAAATTCTATTTTGCGCGTCCCGAATTCGGGTATACTGGCTACGCTGCCTTCATACGAATGAGTTTCAATCCTTTTTAATATTAGTCTAAGAACTTTTTCAACTCTACACAATTAAAAAAAATTTTACGATTATCCTAGTACAAGAGCAATAATTTAGCGGCTATAACAAAATAATTAATATTATTGTTTTTTTTTCGGGAATGTGGTGGATTGGGCTAATATCATAACGGTAGTTGTGTGGTATTTGCTATCCATGATAGGTTGCATAAAAAAAACCCGAGCCAAAACCCTAACCGCAAATCTTTGATGAAAGTTTAGAATAAAATTGTGATGGTGCAACATGTTACCCATTGATCTATTTGGCAATAAAACCACTATCTTGTTCATCTTCCAAGTTGACAAAGAGAACGTATAACCATTATTGGTATAAGGCGATTAGTTAACTTAAGTTATTTAAATTAAAAAAAAACTCACTCAATAGTAGCCCTATGATAATTTAATTATTGGCAATCGTCTATTCCAGAAAATACATTTGACATGGTTCAAAGTAACTCAGCATAATCGCTACAAAAACTTTGGTTTTTATGGAATAGTTCAAGGCCATGTTTTAAAAAACTATACGCTATATGTGATTTTTGATAAATTTTTCAAAGTTTGGAAAAGTAAGTTGTATAGTTGAAGCGGCAATGAAAATTGTCTGTGTTTTTCATCCAATTAAATGTAAGTGTGCAATAATGTCGCAGTAGTTTCTTACCCTGAGGGCCGGGAGGACTAATTTTAATTTTTTGAGAAATTTAAAATTTGAGAGGCGTAAGTCCAGCAGTGGACGCAAACAGCTGACTGACTGACTGTGTAATAAAAGGAATGTCCTGGCATAGCACCTAGTTTCTAATTCCTGTGGGAAATCGGTATTTAGGGCTTTAAGAACCACTCATCTGCAGTTACTTTAAAATATGAATATGTCACACCGTTTTCTTATTTTCCTCATTTATCCCGTTTTCGTTGTCGCCCCCACATTCGACGCAGACGCCTACCGCCCTTCGGCTGGATGTAGGAAATGTCCCCAAGACAAAGTGTCGCATATTACATGTACGCTGAAGGGGGTGGGGGGGGGCAGGGGGAGGCGGAGGGGGCGCTTCACGCGATCATTCTTTTTCCATTCGTTCAGCTTTACGTTCGGCTCAGTTTCCATTTAGTTCAGTAGACGTGACGCGACGGCATGAGCGTCATACGAGTTTTATTGGATAGTAAAAATACGTGACGTCTCTGGCAAGATGGGGTGGTTAGTGTCAACTACCTGTCAGCAACCACGGAACTGTCGTTCGCTTGAACTTTTATTGTTTCGACACATGTGGCCCGTAGCCTGGGTTCTTGTATCCTAAGCTGGTTAGATGTCACACCTCTTACTGATTTCGCCGAGATTGAAATGTGTAGGTCACTCTATGGTTTGGAACGTATGATTAAATAACTGTCTTCTTATTGATGTAAGAGGTGGTAAGGCCCGCAAGAGTTATTACCACTGCAATTAATGAAAGAACAGTGTGTTCCCATGAAGCGCAATGCAGCCGTGTTCAAGTAGAGGTAAGTTCCTGGCATCAGCGATGGATCATTCAGGCACGTAATGTATTTTTTATTCCAATGCAATGAGTCTTGATTTAGGTACGGAATAAAGGTTTAAAGGTATTCTGAGAACCCGTAGAGAACCCGCAATAAATCCGGAATGGCAATGATTTTATTCCGAAATAGTTATACGGGAATTATTGAAAGGGAGAACTTTCAACCATTCCCAGAATCCATTATAATCAGGAATTCGATCCAGATTACTTAAGGAATTTTCTTAAGAACCCAGTTTCCAGGTTAGGAAAATTGTATGATCAAAATGACAAACAAAAAGTTTGTAGAGCCGGTTTTGGTGAAATGATCGAGAAAGATCGGAACGGTCAAACAAAAAGGTCGTGTGGCCTCCGATATAGATTTTGTACCAGTCTGGCATGAACATTATAAAAAAAAATGCATTTTTAATGAGAAGTGTGAATTAAAACATGTCTTAAAAAGATTCATAAACGCGGAGGAGTAGGTTCCCGGAATGAAGTGGACTCGGAATAAACCGCGGCATGTCACCATGGCTCCACGATTATTTTTTCAAATGCTTACTATTAGGATAATTAGCCTCAGTAGCACAGTGTGCGACGCCGTGCGTTTCGATATGCTGGGGAAGCACCTCTGAGCACGGTTAGCTTTTGAATGGGTGACCATTTTCAAACCCTTGAGGCTGGCCGTAGGTCGGATTCCACATAAAACTGTGGGTCCCCTCCCTTCCTTACTTACTAGGTGGTCGGGTTAATTCCATCCGGGTTGGTACCATCGCATTGAATGAACGATGGTCGAAGCGGCAATGAGAATTGTCCGTGTTTTCCATTCAGTACAAAGAAGGTTCTGGCATAGCACCTAGTTCCCATGTTGTGTGTTAGGCTAATATCGGAGGGCCAGTTCGGTAATAGCTATCCATTTCCAGTTATATTAAAAAAAACTTATTATTATCGCGTATAAATCGAAGATAATGCGCTAGTTAAATATTCATTATTTCCACTATATTTACTTTTGTAAAAATAACGTTCTTAGGTTTGGTGGTACCTTTCTGAGTTGGATAAGTGAATGCAAGCTGTTCCACGGTTCGGAATCCATGTAAAAAACCGACCAAGGGAGAGTCGGACTCGCACACGAAGGGTTCCGTACCATCGTACAAGATTTAACTTAAAAAATCACGTTTTTTGTATGGAGCCTCCCTTTAATCTGTATTATTTTTCAATTTTACCTATTTGTTGTTATAGCGGCAAAATAAATAGGTACACACTCTGAAAAATGCAGCTGCCTCTATTACGGTTCATGAGATACAGCCCTGTGACAGACGGACGGACGGACGGACGCGCGGACGGACGGACGGACAGACGGACGGACGACGGACGACGGACGGACGGACGGACGGACAGCGGAGGCTTAGTAATAGGGTTCCGTTTTCACCCTTTGGGTACGGAACCCTAAAAATTATGGTTTTTTGTACTAGGGTGGCAAGCGAAAGGTTTAGCGGCAACGGAAAATTGTCCTCGTTTTCTATCCAGTTCAATGTCGCCCCGCTCATGAAGGGGAGGTCTATTAGGAGGCATATTAGCCATCCATGTTAAGTAACAGACAAAAATCCTATACATTGCCCCCCTATTATAAATATAATTACGAAAATAAACACATATATAATTGTAATACTTTCAATCATATATTTGTAACCTCTATGGAACTGTGCGAAATCTTGTATCCAAACTCCATTCTGTAACAAGCTGGATCGAAACGAAATCAATAAGGTGCTCAGGCGAGACGAGCTGTTTGATATTTTGCCGAGAGCGCTCGCTATCTGCCGCGAACTTGCACTTAGTCAACGTCGCCGCGTGATCCGGGAGCGAACACTAGGAATTTACTGCGCTGGGGGCGGCCTATTCGGGACGGGAGGCGGTTCGATTGTGCTAAGCGAGTAATCGACTACCAGGCTTGGCCGCTTCGTTAGTATCGATCTAAAAGCCACTTTACTGATATCCATTTATCTTATGAAAAGCCTTATTTGAACTAGTGGCCTGTAAACCTCGAGAGTCAGTCTGGCCAGTTTCTTTCTTTACTTGCTCAAAAACTGACTCGACTAAAAAAATATTTATAATTATCGAACCTGCTCACAAAATATTAAAAGAATCGGTTGAGAAATGCGACTTGTAGAGGAGAACAGCTGGGCATACGAAAGCTTCAGCTCTTCACTTGGTCAATAAAGAAATCCAAAATCATACTACTAACTAAGCTGGATATGGATGGTTGCTACCACATTTTTCTTTTCAGATATTAATACAACACCCCGCAATTCTGGTCGTATTATATTCCATGCTAAGACGTTGCCTAGATGAGCACGGCTCCATCGACAATGATGTAAAACCCTAAAAATGCTTGATTGCCGCTTAAACCAAATTTTAATGTGAAATACTCACACCAAAACATACGGGTACTGGGACAGGATTACCTATAATTTTGAAACATTTACAAAATTGCAAATTCACGTGTGGGTCTTTTCCACCCTGCAAATCGAACTCGAAAGACATAGTTTTATGGTACATTCTACTTACTCAGGCGTAAAGTCAAAGCGTCTACTGAGCGACTTGAGTTAACACCAGTGTAGGAATTTGGATAATTTGTATATTTTTTTTCATTATTTCCGGAATGCCAACGCGTTTATTAAGATCGATATGATATTAGCTGCTTACTGAATAGCTCCTCGGCTCAAACACATATCAACGAGCTCATGCAGCAACTGATCTTTTCATAGAACGTGAAGGAGATGAGCGGAGACTTGAATGGATAGGTTGACAGTTTCGATTTAAGACGTCAGTGTTATAATTTATGAGTGTTTTAGATTGGTAGTGATGCTGTCTCTACAACAAACCCAAAAAAGACAACAATTCAAGCAGCTGCTTCAATTGTTTTGTGGGATTGGTGATCTTGTTTCCACTTCTCTTTTGCTGCATCCTCAGACTCTTAAGAACGAGACGAAGAAGTGGAAAAAAATAAACATGTTCAATTATGATAATTTCATGGATAAATATTTCTGGTAGATATGGTTGTTTCGGGCGCCAACTTTACGAAGCTAGAAATATCGAATACCGAGTTAACACTGCATGGATATCTATGGCATAGATGTTACAGGCTACGGAGGTTACAGGCTTTTCAGGATTGTCTTAACGATACATAATATAATCTTATGTAAGTAAATATTTCGCAACATTACGTCATTACACCTTATACCCACATTATGTTTCTGATGATCACATATTCTTGAACAATGTATTTCTTAGAATGGATAATTCTATCGTGTCTTTTCATTTTGCTATTTTCCCCGCAACTCAGATGAAGCGTTAAATAAATATATGTACGTATAATCTTAAACACTATGTTAGTAGGAGACATTGATTGCGGGAGGAGGGACGGTATGAGAATTCCAAATTATGGGTGTACAGCAATGCAAAATTGGTAGACGCAATACCCGCGAATGGTATGTTTTGCTGGTCCGGGTCCAGCCTTGCAGTATATTCGTAAATTTGTTATTTTTACTGGGCTTTTTCTTCAATTAATGTGTCCTTGCTTCGCGGTCGATTATGCATGCATATATTTCAAATTCTTTTTGCTATTTTATTTATATTTTATTCCTTCCGTAGCTTCTTAAAGTGTAAACAGGTGCCACCCACTTGTGTATTATAAGCTATTACATTTATATTTCTTGCTTACTTTTTTAACGCAAATTCATGCCATTCCTAGCAAAAATCATTTTAATTTATTGTGCTCAAAATATATAAAACAATTTATAATAAAATAAAACATAATTTACGAGCGCACCCTTGCCTTCGTAATGTTAAAATATTAACGGAATGGCAATCGAGAGAACGAGCCGGCACCCAAACAAAACTCCACAGGCAAATAAAATTCCCATTATAATAAGGTTTGAAGGACTTAATTGCGGTTTCAGCTCGGAGTGGTGTGACGTCATAATTTCCGGATCCGTGCCGCACCCCCCCTGCCCCCCCCTGCCTTTTCTTTCTTGTTAGCTCACCCGGCGCTGCTTTTCTTCGTAACCCTTCAAGTACGCCTCAGAAGGAGCAGGGGGAAATTTGAAAGACAAATAAAAGTTGAGTTTTCGCGAGCAAGCGTACCGTGTGAACAGCGAATGGTGTGCTTGTTTTTCGAGCCTTTGGAATGAAAGGTTAATAAATGCTTTCGAAATAATCGTTTTTAGGGTTCCGTACCCAAAGGGTGAAAACGGAACCCTATTACCTTTCATTCATTAGTTTTCTTGTTTTTTGCGCCTACCCATTTCTGATTCTTAATACTGTAAGGTAGGCTGGTAGAAAATGACTTTAGGCATTAAGCTCTACCTTTTGTACAATTTTATCGTGCAATAAATGTTATTATAATATTATTATTATTATTACTAAGCCTCCGCTGTCCGTCCGTCCGTCCATCTGTCACAGGGCTGTATCTCATGGACCTTAATGGGTAGGCAGCTGAAATTTTCACAGAGTGTGTATTTATTTTGCCGCTATAACAAGAAATCTGTAAAATAAAAATATATAATAATTTAAGGGGGAACCCATACAAAAAACGAGATTTTTTGGTGTTGATGGTACGGAACCCTTCGTGTGCGAGTCCGACTCGCACTTAACCGGTTTTTTTTCTGTAGCGAGACATGGATAGGACTGACTATCATGTTAGCCTAACACACCACAACGTGCCAGCAGACCTAGTTCTGGAATTCCGTAATCGGGAATCGAGACTCCTGAGTAAACCTTTTATAGCGGGTTTTGAAGCGATTATCTGGACGAAAAAGTATTTCAATTTAAACAAGGATTTCCGTCGAAAAAATCGCTTTGTAAACCGCTATAAAAGCAGTTTTATAGACTCAGGGTTTCTGATTCCTTATTACGGAATTCCAGGAATAGGCCTGTTGGTGCCGGTTGCTCGGCTACAATGAGTTCAATGTAAACGAGCAACCGGCACCTGGCAAGTTCCCATGCGGTGTGTTAGGCTAATATCATGGATGGACAACACGGACAATTTTCATTGCCGCTTCGACCATTGTTCATTAAATGCGATTTTACCAACCCGGACGGGATTAACCATCTAGTAAGCAAGAAAGGGGACCTTCAGTTTGGATGTCGAAAGAATGACGAAAAACATTTACCGAGCAGAAGCGAGTGAAATTTTCGTACCCGGGCGGCCTAGGAAAACGTACCGCGACATGATTCAATAAAGGTTAGGAAGAAAGCACCCGTTATCGGAGAGCATGTATGAAAATATGTATATCTGTAGAGGAAGCAAATTAAGTGTACTGTGATTGGATCATATGGCGCTCTATTATCTCTGCCTACCCCTACATGGAACCGGCGTGATGATATGTATGCATGTGTGTATGTACATCGTTAGAACATAAATATGATATTTATTATTCTAGCATGTTTTAGGCTACAATGAACATGTAGTTAGAACTAAGTAACTAAACGTATAGTTTTTTTTGGTCCCACGTCTGGATTTTCTTCTCATGTTTTCAACAAAATGAATTCGTGACTGAAATAAACAAAGCGCTGTCTTCTTCACATTTCATCATGGCACCGCTTTTGTTTTTGTGACATACACGCATTGTTCCCGTAGGAGAAGAATGCAGACTTCCGTAAGTCTACGGTTTGGAGAACTTACGGGTCAGCCTCAGTAGTCTAGTGGTGCGACGCCTCGCGATTCGATAAGCTGGGTAAGCTACTCTGAGCGCGGTTAGGTTCTGGATGGGTGACCATTTTCAACCGTTTTCGGCCGTGGTTCGGATTCCACGTAAAACTGTAGGTCCCCTAGATAGTCCAGTGGTGCGACGCCTTGCGATTCGATAAGCTGGGTAAGCACCTCTGAGCGCGGTTTGGTTCTGGATGGGTGACCATTTTCAACCGTTCAGGCTGGCCATGGTTCGGATTCCACGTAAAACTGTTGGTCCCCTTCCTTACTTATTAGGCGGTAGGGTTCATCCCGCCCGGGTTGGTACCATCGCATTGAATGAACGATGGTCGAAGCGGCAATGAAAATTGTCCGTGTTTTCCATCCAGTTTAATGTAGCTGAGCAATATAAGGAAGGTCCTGGTATGGCACTTAGTTCCCATGTGGCGTGTTAGGCTAATATTTGACGCTCAGTTTGATATTACAGTTTCTGGACATATTGTAATGAAAATTGTTTGCACCTTAATGTCGAGAAATGCTCCGTTATATCTTTCTCGGGGAAATTATCAACACTTTATACAGTCATAACTTTGATAACAAGCCTTTAAACCGTGTTAATGATACTGAGGATCTGGGAGTGATTCTAGATTGGAAGTTAACTTTTAAATTGCATATTGATCACATCACTTCCAAGGCGTTCAAAATGTTAGGATTTGTTCTTCGTCTATGCAACGAGTTTAATTGTCCAAAACCTTTGATTTCTTATACACCTCTTTTGTTCTTATATATCATGAATATGCGTCGACCATTTGGAGCCCCCAGCACGGAATATATAAAGACAACATTGAACAAAAAAAAAATCCACAAACAAAAAGATTTAGAACTGGTGCTGATGAGCGCGCCATGCTAGGTCTATGGGCTGAACCTACGTAATCCTAAGGCAACTTCAATGGGAAAACAAAACTTCTTTATTTTACATTTTAATACATTTACAGGAGTTTTAATTAATTTTAAAACAATGCTTTTTCATAGAATTATGCATCACAAAACGTTACATTTAAAAAATGAATGATTTTGCTTATATTTCAAGCCCATAGCGTACGCGGCTTGCACACTTGACCGATGTTTTCCAGGGCGGAGCGATGTTTCATTACAGCTGTAAGAAAGCGGCTGAGCCGCAATATGTCACGCCAGTAACGCCGCCATTCGTCTCCGTTCTGTCTTCTGGGGGGGCCCTAGTATCGCGGATGATCGCGGTGTCGCTTTCGACATCGCCGAAAAACCTGCTCCCTCTCCTTTGAGAGCCTTAGTTATATTTGTATTTTAGTTAATCTGATAATGCTTTGAAGAGCCCACTTCGTACAAAAAACCATATAAGTCACATTGTTTTTTGTAATTTACGAAAATATAGGAATTCCAGAATTTTGCTCCGTATGGGTTTTGGCACTTAAAGTCAGAGAAGTAGTCCCACGGAATTTTCTCCCGTGAATGAGACGTCTAAAGGATTTGTCATTCGTGGTTAAGATTCCACATATTACTGTAGGTCCCCTTCCTTTATTTTAATTATTAGGTGGTCGGGTAAATCCAGTCCGTCCGTAGTAGCGCAATGAAAGGAAAGTCCTGGCATAGTGCCTAGTTTCCATAGCATGAGATAACATTTGTCGTATCAGCCATTCTTGTCCTGTTACATAAAATAAACTTTTTTTTTATGCGACCTGACATGGATGGCTAATACCACACAACTACCGTTATGATATTAGCCTAATACACCACATTCCTTAAGGAATTAGGTGCCATGCCAGGACCTTCCCTTTATGAGCACGGCTACATTGAACTGGATGGAAAACACGGACAATTTTTCATTGCCGCTTCGACCATCTTTTCATCCAATGCGATGGAACCAACCCGGGCGGGCTTAAACCCTACCACATAGTAGGGGAAGAGGACCTACAGTTTTACATGGAGCAGCTCGCATTCGTGACGAAATGCACTTATCGAACTCGGAAAGAGAAAGACAGTGGTGCATATCGGTATCGAACCCAGGCCTCTGGTACGCTAGGCCAGTCCCCGCGCCACTATGCTACGAGCCGCTCTAAAAACTTGTCCTTATATAATATTCTGTACGTAGTTCTTAAATTTTGTTAGGGTAGCAAATAGAGTAGACTAGCGTGAATAGTACTGACGAAAGTAAGTTTCAGAATGTTCCATAGCTCATCTCTAAACTACTTATTCTAATAAATTGAAATCAAATAACAAACGTTATTAAAATTAAATCTTAACCATTGTGCGAAAGGCCCTTATTTTTTTGTGCACTTCAGAAGATTTTAATTATTTAATAGATGTGCCAGCACAACAGGAAAATTATAATTTGGGAGGATTATTCTTAGTGCTCGAAGTTCATAAGTTGGCTATAAATAAAATTGAATAACATAACGTAAAAGATGGTACGTGCGCGGCGCTAACACACATTCTCCCACTGCAAGAGTTATTTGGGACTTGGGAATAGACTGAGCTACTCAAGTAGCCGATAACATTGCGCTTCATAGGCTATGGAAGCTCGCGATGCGGATTCTGAGTAAATCAGAAAAATCTTCGGAATGCCTCGGGTATGTCCCTAAGGTATAATATTTGGGAAAATATTATCGCATCGCCGGGTCTAACGAAAATGTACGCTTTATTCTACGAAAAACATAATTTATGCGGAAAGTTTGGTCCATCTCGGTGCTCGTTCTCGAAGTTAAGTAAGACCGGCCGCGGTCGATGGGTGGGTAACTGTTCGACCCAGAAGGCTGGCTGTGGCTGGGATTCTGTAGATAGTAAAACTCTAGGCGGTAGGGCGACGGTTGCAATCCCGCCCGAATTGCAATCGTCGCATTGGATGAAACGATGGTCGAAGGGGCTATGAAAAAAATTACGTTTTCCACCCAATTCGATGTAAGTAGCCGGGCAACAAAAGGAAAGTCCTGGCATGTCGCTTATGTAGTTCTCAGGTGATGTATTGGGCTAATATAACGACAGTAGTGGTGGTAATAGACAGACATGTTCCAGTTTTATTAAAACCGCCTTATTTAATATCCTCTTCTTCTTCTTCTCTTTCCTTTTGATGTCTGGGTTTTATAATATTACCTTTTGTGTAATTTCTACACGATTCTCTGACACAATCTGATGAGCTTATATGATAGAGCTTGTTATGATGAATTCTATCTATATCCACTAACTAAATGTTCGTTAAAACACACCTTAAAATTAATATAAAAAAAAAATACTTAAGAGTTTTTACTTTATTTCAAAACTGCGATAATATTCACAATATAAGTATTCGTAAAAAATGTAGTTAGATGTTTAAACGATCAGCCTTATTGCCTTACTCGGGATATATGTATGAAAACACAATTGTTGGCCATTGTAAGCTCCAACTTATTGGGATTGGGGGCATGGAGTATATTTAAGAACATATTACCCACACTTCGATAACAATACTATAAATGTGAAAGTAATTCTCTCTATTACGTTTTAACTCCTAAACCTCTAAATCAATTTAAACGAAAATCGGTATATCGGTAGTCTGGGTAGAGAGATAATAAGGATATATGCTACCTTTTGAGGCGAAAATTAAACTCAAAAGGAATGAAACTTTGTGGAACTTGGGAACTCATCTATATTAATAATAAATCTGTTAGGGGTATTCATGGAGTAAGTTGTTTTGTTTTATAAGATACTGCGTTTGTAGACTCTAGCTATGTACTCATGTATATGATGGGGCAGGGGGGGGGGGGGGCGGCGGCGCTGATTTTTTTCTAAACAGGGAACAGTTTAACTGATATGAAGAGCGATAGGTTTGTGTATATAATTTGTAAATATTTTATACAAACCATTAGATAACAATGAAAATTAAGTACTCGAAAATTGTAGGTGTTAAAAAGGCCTGCAGAAAACTCCGTGAGATAATGTTTCTGACCTCCTAAGGTACACGCAATAACATTTTGAATCGATTACAGATTATTAAAAAAATATAGGTTATTTGCGAAGCTTTTTTCTTCAATTAATTATTATTCAGATACATGTCACTTACCTTTTGCATTCGATATTAGATTTAATTTTTCTTTTACACTACTATCGCCCGTTTACACCAATTCCAGATACAAACATCCCAAAGTTATCTTTCGGCTGCACCATATAAGTATGTAATTTAACCGAAACTAAACTATCGGATTGCAGGTAGCTGGAGGTAGTTAAAACAGGGGTATATCATTAAAAATACTAGTTTAAAAGACATCAAGTTAGGGATGGATCATCAATCGCTCATGTTTAGGCATTTGCTACTTATCCGATTTCGATGGTAATTGTACCGAAATATGGCTTGGTATTTCCCGCAACTTTAGGACTACTTGACATCACGCTAAATATCCAGAGGTGCGACCAGTGCGGCGAAATGCTTATTACTTGAGATCCAGTAACCCGATTTACTCAAAACTTATAAACGTGTAGTGTAGTAGTGAGTGTTAATTTCTTATAACTTGCGAATTATAAGCGTATTTTATCAACGTATAGCATTGAGAGCAATTTTTTTGCAATTTAAATAGCCTCCAAATGGTTTTGAAGCTCTAAATGGAAATGATTTGATGTTTCTCATTAATTCTTACGACCTTGATAAAATTTGTTAGATAGATACATTGTCCTAGACCAGCCTTTTGGACCAGCCCTTTGGGCAACTTTTTATCCATGAAATAATTCAGCCGACATTAACCCGAGCGGAGCCGGGTACCGAGCTAGTATTACATAAAATGTTAGGTTCGGCCCGACATCAGTCCGAAATGCTTTGGCCCGCGCGGAACCGAGTACCTCAGCGAGTAGTCTATATAAACCGGAAGGTTGCATTTGGATTAAAACAATCCCATGTGCTAATTAAGCTAACGTTCTGTTTGCATTTCAAATCTGAACTGCATGCGTTGATTGCTAACAATCAAGCAAACTGATAATGTATATTGCGGATTTTTTAAGTTCTGTCATTGCACTTTAGCATGATATTCGCTCTTATACCTTTGGGGCATTTTCCGTCCATTAATGCAATAAATTGCGAATTAATATGCTTAAGATGTGTATAGCTCATACTTTACAAGTAATTTTTACATAAAGAAAAGTTTATTGTGCTATTATAGAAATAAGTTTTTTTGGACAGTCATTGCAATTGTATATGCCAATAATAACGTTAACACATTGAGTGTAATTTGTGGTAGATTACTCGTATCTTTTTTGATACAAAAAGTTTAAATACCTCGATTTTATGTCATGAACACAATTCGAAAACGAATGGTTCGAAGTGTCATTAAATCTTTTTAGGATTGCGTACCCAAAGGGTGCCAACGGAACCCTATTACCAAGCATCCGCTGTCCGTCCATCCGTCCATCTGTCACAGGGCTGTATCTGAGTAACCATAACAGATAGACAGCTGAAATAAATACAGAGTGTGTATTTATTTTGCCGCCATAACAACAAACAGGTAAAATAAAAAAAATAATTAAAATTAAAGGGGCCCCATACAAAAACGTGATTATTTTGTATTAAATCTTTTACGATGGTTTACGATGGGTTCCGCACCCTTCTTGTGCGAGTCCGACTCGCACTTGGTCGGTTTTTTTTATGTCAAGTGCGGCATAAGAGGTACGCCTGGCTCTAGCATAAGAGATGTACGACAATGCCCAAGGGGGCTACGACAATAAATCCGGCCGTTTAGCTGTTTTTTCACACCTTTTTTAAAGTACCCTCGGTTTTACTTTGAAAGACACACCTCGGCAGGGACAGGTGCATTCCACAGTCTAGCGAACCCATACGTAAATAATTCGCAAATCGGTTGGTTTCAATTCGAGAAATTTCGATAGTGTATGGGTGCATGACCTCATTCCGCGTTGTGCAATGACAGAACGTAGACACTAAGGCGTTATAGCATTAGCAATTCGAAAGGTAGGTACTTTCCATCTCTCTCCAACTCGCGGTATTGGTACTACAGTTAATGTCTCCCTCCCACCCCGAGCGACGTGCCAAGTGAACTGATGTTTTCATTTTTATTTTGCTTGTTTATTTACCATGTTAACCTCTGCATCTTCCAATGCTTTATCCGTATTTAAAGTACGAGTAACAATTTTCAGAATATTATTCGTACGCAAACAGTGAGCAAAACGAAAAAATTCAATGTTGTTCCTTTTCTATTTCGTGCATTCAAACGAATTCTTCTCCATTCCTCTGCAAACACTCAAATAAAACAATCCGCCAGATAGCGCCGGCAAACGCTAGCCAAAGGTGGAATAGAAAAGTAAGCCCGAGGAACAAATCCAGCGCAATCAATCTGGATTATTGTCGCCCAAGAATTGCCCCCGCGCTCCGGGGTTTCCCCGGGTCGCGGGGGTTGCTGGGGGTAGCCCCCAACGCAAGCGAGCCACCTTGTTTGGACATGTTTAGGACCAATAATGGGAAAATCATCAGCTTGCATTATTTAGCGGTGGAGTTATCGGGGTTATTTTTTCGCGTAACCACAGAATTAGTAACAGCCACTCAGAGCACAACACCACTCAGGCCTTACTCATTGATTACCTTTAATATTTTTGGTTCTTGCGAGCACACAGAAAGGTCTTTTCATTCCATTACTCTAGAATTAAACCCTATGGATTTCAATCAAAAGTTATAGTTTTCATGAAGAGCATGAAGCTATATTTTTTCAACATTTGTTTTAAGAAATCTATTTATTCGTTTTTTTTAAATATGAGTTTTTACGTGAGGAATTTAAGATTCGGTGCCCAAGGTCGTTAAATGGCGAATTTATCTGAGTGCACCTTTCATTTGAGAACAACATTATCAAAATCTAACAAATAATTGTAACGCCGCCTGTAACTGTTATCTGCTTTAGCACAGAACAAATTCAGTAATTTATAGTTTTTGTTCATGTAATCTGACATGGATGGCTAATACCACACAACTATACCGTTATGATATTAGCCCAATACACCACATTCCCGAATAAATTAGGTGCCATGCCAGGACCTTATCTTTATGAGCACGGCTACATTGAACTGGATGAAAAACACGGACAATTTTTAATTGCCGCTTCGACCATCTTTTCATCCAATGCGATGGCACCAACCCGGGCGGGCTTAAACCCTACCACCTAGTAGGGGAACGGGACCTACAGTTTTACATGGATTCTGAACAATAGAGCAGCTCGCGTTCATGACAAAATGTACTTATTGAACTCATAAAGAGAAAGAAAGTGGTGCATGTCGGCGCGAAGAAATGAACCCAGACCTCTGGTACGCTAGGCCTGTCCCCGCGCCACAAGACTACGAACCGCTAAAAAAAAGTTAAAAGTAAACTGTTTTTCATTACTGTTAATGTATTACGATAAGTATTAATAAATGAGCCAACAGTTAAAATTAAACAGTTATTTTAATGGATTGAACAATACCACCTTGTAAAAATAACACGTCCGACTCATCAGATGATTTTGAAACGATTATATTAGCTGATTGAACATTACGGCTGACTCAAAATAAGTCGTGCGACGGTCCAGTTTCAATAGGTACAGTAATTTAAACAGAGATATCACCTTTTCACTGAATATAAGACGTAAGTAAGAATGGAAAAAATACTAAAGCTCGAAACAGTTTTCACACAGTTAGGGAAACAGTTAGAGAAAACAGTTATGGCACACAGTTAATAAAACCGTTAAAAGATACAACGACATTTTATGTTTAAGGCTAATTGCTTTTACTCAGTTAGAGTAATCAATTTACTTAGTTCTAACGTTGCAAGACGGTGTTATTATCGGAATTACAGTGAGATTCAATGATTTTATGTCAGTGCAGTTCTGATGCCTGACCAGATGTTGCAGCCAAAGATGAGATACAGTGATCCAGCGTCCCCTGTGAGCAATGTGATCCCCGCCAGCTACGCTCCATTGAGGAGGAACAAGATAGTAATGGTTGGTAATGTCGCTGCCATTGAATAGGTAAAAATTATCAATTTAAATCCGGCCCTAGTGTCCAATACCAAAATCGAATTTGGTGACGACAGCAATAAGATTGATATCTCAATCATTGCAGTCAAAATGTCCTAGCGTAGGATCAACACGAAATATCACCAGCGCCATCTAGTGAGAATATAGGGGAAGCATTGTGTCGATTCGAATATAATCGAGTAATTCGTTGGCTGACGTAATTCGTAGGGATAGCTCAGTTGGTTAGAGCAGTGGGCATGTAATCCAAAGGTTGCAGGTTCATATCCAGCTTTCGACGATTGAAACTTTTTCAGATTTTTTTCAAAATCTGATTGCAATGCTTCAAATGTAGATGTCGCTGAAACTCAAATCAACCAGATAACGCTTTACCAAAACCACCGCTGCGGACTCACAATGTTCCTAATTAAGTAATTTTCGTTCAAAAATTACGAATACTAATGTACCAAATTTTCCCAACAAAAATAAGGTTTAGATTTCGTAAGTGAAAATGGTTCCATCAGATAAAAGAGCAATAAATCAATCATCGAAGTTATTGTTCCGCGTTGGTTCTACGATTCATTTGCTTTCTTAAATTTAAAACAAAAGAACGCTAACAATGGCTGAAATCGAACGCAGGCTCAGGTCGGGATACACACTTAATGTTGAATCTTAAGAGGAGAGTTTTCAATTCTCGCAACTTCCAGATTCATGCGGCGGTGAAGCCAGCGGCTAGTGGCATGAAAATATGTAAAATTGTGATCACTATTTTTCAAATAATTAAAAATTTACGTAAAAAATATGACTTTTTATTTTTATATTAGATAGTTCTGTTAATTACTTGCTCAAATATGTTCTTAGATTTACACCGTCCCTGTACATAATGTTTTGAAAACTTACGATTTTCCGGTGTGCAATGCCGTGCTTGGCCGACATGTTTCGCCTCCCACGACGGAAGCATCGTCAGGGCCACTTCGTTGCCCCGGAGCTACGTCTGACAGCCCGGCTCGTCAAACGGTAACTTCAGTTACCATGTCGGCCAAGCACGGCATTGCACACCGGAAAACCGTAAGTTTTCAAAACATTACTTGCTAATCTGTTTATTACTCTCATCGCGGAGAAAAGAGACGGAGAGACAGTTATCATTTGTAACTTCTTATTTTTAGGTAACTATAGCGGAAATAGCGACAAAGAACAGTGGCGCCTTCTACATGGACGTATGAACCCCCTTGCCGTTCATAATTTGATGTTGCATAGGAATCCCGCGCGTCACGAACAATAGAGGCGAGGGAGCTAGAGAATGCGCCATTAGCAGACAACAGCGGACCAAAGTGAATTGAAATGCTAGCGATTGTGAGAATGGAAAACTAAGATTGGAAAAGCTTCCGACAGGGTGGCAAATTATTTATTCCTGAATTAAATATTTGGTTTTGGGCTCAAGTCAATTTCTTAAGATAATCGATAACAAATATCAAATGTTAAATTGTAGGATTTTTTTTATTTCAAATATAATTTCTTTGCATATACTGACTATGTTTATTTATGCTGCCACGGCTAGATTATAACAGACAAATCATAATCATCAAATCTGACAAAATAGTTTAGTATTTAGGTACCCTACGATTCTTAATACCCTATTTTATTATAATATAAAAAAAAAACATATTTAGTATTGCTCATTCAGCTCACTGTCAACCTCGATGGTTCAGTGGCGCGAGGTCTTGGTGTTCGATATCAAGGTTAAGCAAAACTGGGTGCAGTCGACCTCTAAAAGGTCATGGTTCGGAGACCACATATAACTGTATCCTTTAAAATATTTCCATGCAACGAGCAGAAAGTGAATGTCACCATTTCAGCAAACGACTAACAAATCAATGAAAAGATTTATTATTTCTAAAAATATCTAAAACGGTAGATAGTACGACTTAAGGCTGTTCCGACCCATATAAAGTTGTTTGCACACATAACGCAAAAAGTATCGCACTTTAAGCCACGAATTAATAATAAAAGTTTAAAATAGTCATATTACTTGCAGCGAAAACAATTTCACAATTTCAGGATTATTGGTTTTGTTACAATTTATTTAAATACGATTTTTATTTAACGGTGCAATCTAACGGTGTAAAACTTCTAATCGGCAATTACAACGAAAGCATTTAGCCTGAAATTGTGAATATGTTTTCGCTGCAACTACTATGGCTATATTTAATATTTTTGACGAATTCGTGCCTTAAAGAGCAATACTTTTTGCGTTCTGTGTAAAAAAAAAATTGTATGGGTCAGAACATCCTTAAACTACTACTGTCACTAGCGTCATAATCCGAACATAAAGAATTCGGTCCTTTCAAAATCAGTGTCCTCCGTGAACAGCCGTTTCAACCGATTACTTTAGTTTAAAATAAATAATTTTTAATTCCTTGTATAAGGATAATCACTTAAGAAAAAAATGTTAAGTATCTACTTTGAAGTTTTAATTTTAATTCAATTTCTTTGCCGGTAATAAAGATCGAAGTAACGTAGCTGCAGCCAAAAAGTATCCGTGTGGTACAGAAACGTTCGCTATCCATAGTAGTGCCATATTCCTCGAAATGCACATAGTATTAAATATTCATTCGTAATTTCGCCAGTAAAATTTTGATTGCGTCACCTCTATCGTGATAACCAACGGACACTCGCAGCTGGACAAAACTATACCCTTTGTATACCGTACCGTGGTTCCGTACCCAAAGGGTGCCAACGGAACCCTATTACTAAGCCTCCACTGTCCGTCCATCCGTCCGTCACGGGGCTGTATCTCATGAACCGTGATAGGTAGGCAGCTGATATTTACAAAGAATATGTATTTGTTTTTCCGCTATAACAACATATAGATAAAATTTCAAAATAAAAATAATTAAACGGGGCCTCCATACAAAAAAAAGTTTTTTTTTTAAATCTTGCACGATGGTTACGGAACCCTTCGTGTAAGAGTCCGACTCGCAATTGACCGGTTTTTGTACGTAAAATTGGCTATTTCATAAAAGTGCCCCCCCCCCTACAAACAAGTTTCTGTTTCTACTCCCGTCCTTCCATGCTCGCTGGTTCCACATCCATCAAAATAAAGTATTCCTACGTCAGCTTGCTGAGGCTTCATTTAGACCAGAGAGCATACACGATGTCGAGGTCGAATACGAAATGTACTGAAGCTAAGTAAATATGAACAAGTGTTCTAATTTTTTTCCTTTCAAAATTAAGTCAGTAACATTCCACGTGTAGCCCTAAAATTGGAAATGATACGTTTCGATAAATTCATAAATAAAAGTGATCATCTTTTCAGTTTTGCTTTTCATGTGAGTTCTATCTACGTTATATAGTGTGTGCTGAATATGCAATTCTTAACATAGGACTCCAAGTATCTTCTAAGTATTAAAAATATTTAAATATTGTGTTTGAAATATAAAACAAGCCGTGACCCAGAAGAAATCAATCGGTGGATATGATGTCGATATTGATGATTGCACTGGCGGCGCATGGGTTGGGAACGGCGCTGGGAGCTCGGATCCTTTGCGTGTTGCCGGTCCCGTCTATCAGTCACCAGGTGGTGTTCCGCGCTCTGACACTTGAGCTAGCGCTACGTGGACACGAGCTCGTTGTGGTCAACACCGACCCAGCTCACCTGCATCCAAACATCACCGAGATCGACATTCATGACGTTGCGTATTCGATATGGGAGCAGAAGTTGTTGAAAAGGATCTTTGAAGATGAGCGCAAAGGTCAACGGTCAAATTTAAAGCAGTACAAGATGATAATGAATATCCAAGTAGAAATGCTTGAAGCCGTAATGTCCCAACCGGAGGTACAAACATTACTTTCCTTAGATGAAGACTACTTCGACTTAATAATATTGGAGAGTCATGTGCGACTGCCGTTTGCGTTTAAGCACAAGTTCAAAGCTCCACTCCTAGGAGTGAGCTCCTTTGGTGCTTCTATCCACACGTTTGAATCCATGGGCATACCTTCGCATCCAGTCTTTTATCCCGACGTCTTGAATGTGAAGATTTCGAATTTTGGATTCGTGGACAAGATAAATGCCATTTTTACCTACCTCTTTCGATACTATTGGGACGTGGACACTTTGAAAAGGTTAACTGTGTTAACCGACAAGTACTTCGGTACGAAAACTCCAAGCATACCAGAACTGGAGTCACAAACTGATATGTTACTTCTCAATGTTAATCCAATATGGGATGGCATAAAACCTACGACTTCAAATGTTATGTACATGTGGAGAATCCACTTGAGTCCTGCTAAAGAACTACCTATGGTAAGAAACACATTAAATACCGTTAACAACTAGATTGAAATATGTGCCTGAGAGAGATAACTTATACAATTACATTACAATACAATCACATTACAATCTTATCGCAAACTACACATTTCAGTTGGCTTAGCATTAATTAGTGACTGACTAACCAGTGCTCACATATAAATATATGTGAGCACTGGTCTACCTACTTGTGGGTCTGATCTTCCTAAACAATAAAAAATTGTATTGATTGATTGGTCTCAACCTCAGTTTTACTAAAAACTTTGGTTTTTCCATAAAATTACTTAAGTTAATATTTTTGCTATTTTAAAACATGCATTTATGTGACTATGGTCTGCTATAATTAGACGTTAATCTGAATTTATCTCGCTGCTCCCATTCATTTCGACTAAGCTGGCACAATGAAAATCATTATGAGCCTCTTCTAATGATGAATATTTCACACATATGGGGTGGACCAATGTGTCTATTGTCCTTTGAGACACAAGAAGAAACAGAATGTTTGAAAATTGTGTTGCAAGAACAAACGAGATAAACATTAACGATTACAACGATCTAAGTCAGCCGATACCTGGTTCTAGCGTCTGTAAACACGATTTTGGTGACAACGCTAATATGTTTAAATACTAAATCGTCGCAGTCAATGTCTCCAACGCGGGTAAAGCGATAAATCAATGTACCTATGTATACATAATTATAAACACTGTGTTAGTAGGAGGCATTGATTACGGGAGGAGGAACTTTTTTTTTTATGTGACTGGACATGGATGGCTAATACCACAAGTTCTGTCATGGTATTAGCCCAACACACCACATGGGAACTAGGTGCCATGCCAGGACCTTCCTTATATTGCACGGCTACATTGAACTGGATGGAAAACACGGACAATTTTCATTGCCGCTTCGACCATCGTTCATCCAATGCGATGGTACCAACCCGGAAGGGAAAAACCCTACCACCTAGTAAGTAAGGAAGGGGACCTACAGCTTAACGTGGAATCCGAATCACGGCCAGCCTTTCTCAACGGTCGAATGGTCACCCATCCAAGACCAGACCGGACCCAGCGTTGCTTAACTTCGGAGAGCGATCGCCGAAGTGTCGCGCCACTGGGCCATTGAGGCTGACAACTGGAACTGTAGGAGAATCCCAATAAAGTTACAAAGCAGGTGGTGAAATTGGAAGACAAAATGCCCGCGAATGGTATGTTTTGCTGGTTCTAGTTCAGCCTTGCAGTATATTCATGTAGTAATTATTTTTAAAGCTTTCTTTATTTGATTAATATATCTTTGTCACGATCGATTCTACGTACGAATCACATTCGTTGACAAAACCAGCTAATGTTTGACTTGAATGGAACTATGTAGCAATCCGATTAAACATTTAAAAGTATTTGAAGCTTTGAAAATATTTTACGGTGGTAAATAGGGTTCGGAACCCTATTACTAAGCCTCCGCTGTCCGTCCTTCCGTCCGTCCGTCTGTCACAGGGCTGTATCTCATGAACCGAAATAGGTAGGCAGCTGAAATTTTGAGTGTGTATTTATTTTGCCGCTTTAACAATAAATAGGCAAAATAAAAAAAAATAAAAAAATTAAAGGGCGGTCGATCAGGAAAACGTGATTTTTGTGTTAAATCTTGTACGATGGTACGGAACCCTTCGTGTGCTAGTCCGACTCGCACTTGGCCAGTTTTTTCTATCCTAAACAACTACCATTTACAGGATCTAAAGACTTTCTTGGACTCATCCTCCCGCGGCGTGGTGTACATGAGCTTGGGCTCCAACATAAAGTCTTCGGAGCTTTCTAAAGAGCGTGTGTCTATGTTCGTGGAAGCTTTTCGGCTTCTCCCATATGAGGTTATCTGGAAATGGGAAATCGATGAGCTTCCTGGAAAACCGGAAAATGTGCACATCTCCAAATGGCTGCCGCAACCTGACCTTCTGAGTAAGATACGATGAAGTATATAATAACTCACAGATCAAAAATTTAGTAATATCTTCGTTTTTTTTTTTTTAATAAACTTGAAATTAATACCTGATATCACTATCTACTATCACGGATATACGACCAGTGCGTCCCCCCGGTTATGACGCACGGATGTGAAACGTGGACTCTGACGGTCGCCGTTGTCCAAAGGTTGAAAGTTGCCCAGCGAGCAATGGAGCGAGCGATGCTGGGAATATCGGTACGGGATATGTTGCGTAACGAGGCAATCCGCCGACGTACCAAAGTAGTCGATATTTTACACCGGGTGGCTAAGCTCAAATGGCAGTGGGCTGGTCATGTCAGCCAAAGAGACGACGACCGTTGGAGTAACCGTGTCCTACACTGGCGGCCGTGGACAGGAAAACGGAGTGTGGGAAGACCACCCGCCAGGTGGGACGACGACATCAAGTGCAAACACGCATACTGATTGACTAGGTATCATGAAATTAATCGATCTTAATACATTACCGAAGAATCTAGGTGCCAGATCAGGAAAATGTATCTAATCAGAGCATCTCTCTTTACCACTTAGTAAAGCAATGGGACGTACATAAATATATGTAACCGTGAGTCATACACGAAAATTCAAAATTTCGAATGAAGAGACCACGTTCGTTTGTCCCAATGAAGAAAAAGAAAGGATAACTGGCATTCGGTCGAAATCGTTTCTCCGCCGTATGGCCAAAGTGACCATATAAATGTATGGGAATCTGGGGCTGCGCGTCGTATACCACATCATCCCTACTGCGCCCGAAAGTGCATGTGGCATGTAGTTTTCGAAAATTTGAGCCAGCGGATCTCAAGATAGGTGCTCTAGATTGCATATCTCCTTCCTTTTCCGTACCTAAAGGGTGTCAAACCGAATCCTATTACAATGCCTCCGCTGTCCGTCCGTCCGTCCGTCACAATATCATATCATAGCATATCAATATACAAAGGAACTTAAATACAAATCAAATTATTTTACGAACCAATTAATCATACTGGGTACATTTTGTAGAGATGTGAGTAGTTAAAGAACATCTCACCTCACCAGACAAAAGTTTAGTAGTGAAAACATTCAGTGCGTGAGTTTCCAGGATTAACTAAGATGTATTTATATTTTTCAGAACACCCAAATGTGAAAGTGTTTATTACTCAGGGTGGTCAACAATCTGTTGACGAGGCTTTGCAGGCTGGGGTGCCCCTTATTGGTTTACCGACATTCGCAGACCAAGAAGCTAATGTAGAGAGATTCGAAATTCATGGAGTTGGTGTCGCTTTGAACATAAAAACATTGACTTCCAACCAATTGGTGGAGGCTGTCCAGAGAGTATCGCAAGACGAAAAGTGAGTAATATGTAAGATTATATTGCATTCGTTTATAAAAGCGACGTAATTGCTTAATACAAAAAGTATATTTGACTTAAGATTATTTCTGTTCTTGCAAACCATTCTGAAATAGTATTTTCAAAAACAAAAATTTTAGCAAACATAAAACCGACTGTAAAGTATTCCAATACAAATTAACATGCACTAAGAAGAAGAAAAAAAAAATCCATTTTTGTAGTTACGATTACTATTTTTTTTTAAGTCGGCTGCGCCAGTCATGAGAACCTTGGCTACCTTGGTTTCACAGTTATAAGGTCCAAAAGTAAAAAAAAAACATGCGTTTTATACAATAAGTTTGCAGGATAAAACAAAAAAGTCTTAGTCATCCAGCCTAAAAAGATTCAAAATCAAATTAGTTTTTGTTTGATTTTTTACTACAGAGTTCGTCATTTACTTTTAGCTTTAAGTCATTTTGTAATATATATATTTATGTAAATCTAACCAAATCAAACACAATTCACATTGTGTGCTTTGTGCTTGTGTTACATCCTCCTCATCAGGAAAACTGTTTTTATATGGAAGCTGAGACAGTGCCAGAGCGCAATAGAGCTATTTTATGTCGTGCCCGAAGTTAGTCCCGTCGGGAAGGACCACCTTAAGCTACATATCTATAGCACAAAAAACTACGATCTCAGAAGACGGCGGACAGACAGTATAGAAAATTGTGTATAAAGAGCAAGGCGCTCCTTCTGTCGCAGCTACCGCGCGGCGGTGAGGCGCATCTCCCGGCGGCTGGAAGACGGAGACGGCAACGTGACGCGCGCGGCTAGCTCGGTGGAGTACGTGCTGCGCCACGGCGGAGCGCGCCACCTGCGCTCGCCGGCCGCCGGCATCTCCGTCGCCGAATACTTCATGCTGGACGTCGTGCTGACGGTCGCAGCTACTACTGCGATAGCGATAGTCGTTTTTAGAGCTGTCCTGTATACATACATAAGAAAATCATGTTCTAAATTAAATTCCAATGTAGTTGAGAATAGTAACAAATATCTCCCGTCAAATCACAATGGTGATAATCAAATTGGCAGCATGTGAATTTCCGATCACGTTTGTATTATTTGTAAGTACCATTTGTTTTGTGTTCATATGCTTAATACTTTTTACGAAGAAAAGGTGATTAAGAAGGCGAAATAAAACAACAAAATCTTGAAATCAATTAAATTTTCATTGTACCAAATAAAATATAATAAGAAAGTATCAACCTGACAATATTTGATTATTTTTACCTTAGCGTTTTTGCAGTTCAACGGATACTGCTGATTCTTTTTTATTTAACATAGACATCATTACTATGTTCCCATTAATTTGAGGATAGTAGTATTTTAATTTCGAAGTCGAGCAATTCGACTTACATTTTTTTAAATATTTTTTAAATAAAAAAAACCGCCTTTATAAAAACATACCGGAACTAAAAAGCAAAAAATATTTGGTTACTTTTACTGGATGTACGATTAGCTATTTTAATACCTTACTTATTATACACCACTTTTTTAATGTTTAACCATTGGAATGGAATAAGTTTGATAGTGGATTACTCAAAGATAAAGCAAAAAACTTATTATCTTCTTCTAATCTTAGTCACCTGACCTGTTCAATGAAGATTCAAAATCAATTAAGTTTTGGTTTGATTTTCGCCTACAGCGTCCGTGATTTACTTCTAGCTGTAAGTCGTTTTATATTTTTTTGTAAATCTAAACAAATCAAACATTATGCAATGCGTTGCAATGATTTGTGGTCGTGTTGTATCCTCCTCTTGTATCACAAGGACTGTCTTCTTATTTAGAACAAATATCTTTATTGTCCTCTCTTCTATACACTGTATATAAAACCAACTGAATGAATTGAACCAATCTCTACTTATATAAAAGGCAACGTCTGTCCACATGCGAGAGGTAATCTCCGTAACCACAAAACAGATCAAGGTGCGATTTAAACCAATTTAAAGAGAACATCGCTGGGAACGCTTTAGCGTACATACCATTACGCTAAATATCCAAAGGGCTGAGCAATATCAATGAAATTACTCTCAATCAAAATTAATACTATGCCGTGGCGTATGAAGGCGTTACTTGCGACGTCATTCAAGTATTCACTATTTTCGCACTAATGTTCAGAAAGCGGATGGCGCAGGGCGGAATACCGACTCTTTTATACGTATTTTGTTCGGGAGGCTTCAGGTTCGAATCCTGATATCTCAATTAGTTTTTCTGTTTTTTTATCTCACACATAATTATAACATGGATTCGACATAATAGATCTAATTTTTTTTCTGGTTTTTTTACATAATTTTACATAATAATTTAATGGCAAAACTATTTTCCTAAGGAACAATTTTAATTCATGGTAGTCAGTGCGAGAAATTTTGTTCCTGAGTACGGCTGAGTTAATCAATGTTCAAACACGTCGCTTTTAGCGAACCGCATGGAGTTCCTTCAATACTGTCCATACAAAGTGACGTGTTTAATCATACGCTGACAATGATATTGATATGCAATTTTACAGCGCCATCTCTACCCGGATCCTCTATTAGTTTATTTACTTCATTAGTATTAGCGATTAGAAGTTGGACAACGTTACATTGGTTATATCATAGATGGCGCTGTAAAAAGAAATTCTGAAAAGATAAAAGAAAAACAAGACCGATATTCTGCAAATATTTTCGCCGCAACTATTTACTATGGCATTATATAACTTTATAATTATATTATTTGCTTTTGTGTACAAAAACTTTGTATAGGCTAGAACAGGTTTAAATTAGGCATGGGGATCGGGATCTATCTTTGTCTCAAAGAAAATTTTGAAACGTATGAAAATGTGTACGGGTAACCCATATCTTCAAACTAGGTATAAGAAAAGGCACCTGTTTTTTAATGAATAGTTTCTATGGTTTGGTCAAGAATATGAGTTTGGTGTTGGTCATCACTGATTGCACTTTTTTTTTTTATGCGACCTGACATGGATAGCTAATACCACACAACTACCGTTATGATATTAGCCCAATACACCACATTCCCGAAGGAATTAGGTGCCATGCCAGAACCTTCCCTTTATGAGCACGGCTTATTATGTATCTTCTTTCCAGACTCGCTAATTGTACGGACATGCATGGCTTTATTATTCCCGCAACTTTAGGGCTAATTAGCATCAGTGGGCCCATTCAGGTAAGAGTGTCTTCGAGTTCGTTAGTGAGTTAACCTAAAAATAGTTGGGAAATATATAATTAGTGGATATTTAACGACGAATTCGCTCTCACTATTACCTGAATGGGCCCCATGCAAAATTATGAGAGGGGTGTGCAAATAAGCAGTGGTATGAAATGCTTATAAAGTTTGGTTCCCACGTCTAGCCTGATTCTGCTTACAACCTAAAAGCTACATGAAATAACTCTTAATTACCAGAGCGGTGAGCATTAGGGTAAAATGCTTATAACTTGAGAACTACCTACTCACCCGATTTATATGCGAATTGTATCTACGTTTGGCATCTCTGAGTGCGCTCGAGCTACGGATGGGTGACCGTTTTAGGTGTTGAGGCTAGCTGTGTTTTGTATAGAGGCATATGTCCAGCAGTGGACGCAATCACGCTGACTGACTGACTGACTGACTGTGCTTTGTATGCCACGTAAAACTTTTGTTCACCTTTCGTAGGGTTTATTCCACCTGGGATGATACATACCATCGCATTGAAGGAATGCATAATCGGGACATGAATATTGTCGTGTTTTAGATCCATTTGAATGTGGAAGTGTCATTGCGGGAAGATCCTGGTGAACCTGGTACTCTTCGACAGCCTCTTCTGGTGATGACAATCGTTGGCCACGTATTGGTTAAAACATTTTGGGAACAGAATAATGTCACAAGGTGCCAGGTCGGGACTGTATGCAGGATTACTCATAAGTTCGACGTTTTTAACCTTTGAAAATTCGTATGTCTGTATGGCCGTCTGAGAACTGGCATTGTTGTGATGCAAGATGATGCTGCGGTTACTGTTATTTTTACGGAGTTCGTCATTTACTTCCATCAAACAGGTGGTGTTATACAAATCACTATTCACAGTCTCCAAAGCAACAGTCTGCATGCCTGTCTGTTTCATTTTACGGCGCACATCATTTATCTTTTTATCTTTGTATAAAGCTGACCATCACAAAAATAGTCACAAGATTGACGCGATAGTCGCCTTTCATAGTGTTTCATCGCCAAAAGCAGTTTGAAGCCGAGCAAGGCTTTGTAAACTGTCAAATTACACTTAAAATCGTATAAAATCATACTTCGGAAAATTTTCATAAGTTCATACCATGGTGATATAGACACGCATTTTTTTATCTGACGCCACAATGGAAAAACAAGTGACAGTAAGACAAAACAAACATGACAAAACAGCCTAAGAACCGATTGCACGAAGAGAGGGATAAGTAAACAATGTTCAAACACGTCACTTTTAGTGAACCGCATATAGTTCCTTCCATACTCTCTATGCAAAGTGACGTGTTTAAGTTGACGTGATTTAGATTGTTTGCCCTTTCGTGCACTCGGCCCTATGCGTTATAACACCAATATATTTAATTATTTTTTCGATATTTTTAGCTAAGTGGGCAGTTCCGAAAACTTATAGTGTGCCCTATGTATTATAAATGGAAAATGTTATAATATTTCTTATTAAATTAAGCTATATCGGCTCCATCCGTTATGATTAAAAAGTAGCAGATAAATTACATCGCTATTGACCAGCCTTTTCGACTAGCCATTTGGGCTACTTTTTATCTAGGAAATAATTCAGCTCGACATCAGTCAAAAACGACATGGACCCGAGCGGAGCCGGGTACCGCAGCTAGTATTTAATAAACGTAAACACAAGATCATAGTATCTTGCACCAACGCTAAGCCTAGTAGCCCTCCGAGGTTCACTGGCAAGCAAAATGGGCGGGACCTAAACGCAAACTCGCGCGCCCACACGAAACCGAAAGGCTCGCTGGCCAGCAAAAGAGACGGGGTAATATTGACAAACTCGCGGAAGCGTGGCGGGCGCAGTGCCGAAGATTCGTTATCTGTTGTATTTAAGTACCAATTTTACTACTAAACTAACTGCTGAACCAATTTAAAAAACTATTTATGGGATCACATAGAAAGTATACCTTTTCAAACAAAAAATTATAATTTCCAAATCAGTCCCAGGCGTCTTCGAGTAATCGGGAAACATACATAAAACTTTTAAAAACATAAAAGATTTCGAAGAATTGATAACCTCCTCCTTTTTTTGAAGTCAAAGATATAAAAAAGAAAAGAGAATTTAAAAAACATGGCCAATTTTTGTCAGAGTGGTCAGTCCGAGTTCTCACCTAAATTGGCGTTTACGGAACTTCGAAGTTACTTAAAAAAGTCAAACTCCATACAGGTTTTTACTAGATATTCTGTTGTTTTAACAGACTTCAACAAAAATGAGGAGGTTGAGTAAATTTACTTTTTCGTACCAAGCAGATAAGTGCCGCAATGCCCCCAATGTCCGCAGCGCAGATTAAGCGTTAAATAAATGTATGTAGGTATACACTTAAACACTGTGTTCGTAGGAGGCATTCATTACGGGAGGAGGGACTGTAGGTAAACGCCAATATAGGTGACAACTGGGACTAGGGGCTCCGATATTGGATTAGCACAGTTATGATTTGCAGATATAGTAGCAGACCTTTCGAATTGTTACTCGTGCAGTCAAGTAAAGGGCAAGGTATTCGTGTCGAATACTTCTTTTCCTTAAGAGGATAATGAGGTGATCAAGTTCCAAACAATTGTTCCTGCCTGTTTCCTCACTCAAATAAAAAAATAATGTTCTGATAAATTGTTCATTAAACTGTACGTCTGCACTTTGATAAATTAATTTATATCCGTTATATCCGCCTCTAAAAATGTGTATACAAATACATAAAGGCGTATTTCTTAGAATATGTAAGCTCGTAGCTCACTGTTGATTAAATGAATGTGAAACATTTTGAGGCTGCAGTATAATATTACACCACAGTTAATAGCAGAAGTAGGTAAAGATAGCGCGATAAGAACTACTTAACATAAATGATTAACATCAATGAAAGCAAATTATTCGCTGACACTTAAGCAGCCAGCATATTTCTCTGTAGAATGCATATCTCATAGCTACATATGTCCGTCTTTTTTCCTCTTATTCGAGTAGGATTTGAATGTGATCGCTCATATCACTCCCACGCTTTATTCAACTTGAGCATAGCAGCTGTTCACTGTTGTAAAACTTACGCGGGATATACATCATAATATTTTGTTTGACGGCTTACCGCGCAATTGAATGGCACCATATGACGTATGTTTAGTTAAAACGAAATATTTTCACAAGAGTGCGTGTGCAGACATGGTGCGGAGGTCGAATACGAAAGTATTTTATTAAAGTAAATATGCACAAGTGTTATCCTATATTCAATTATTTAAAAGTCAGTATCATTCCGCGTGTAACGCTAGAAAGAGGAATGACACGTTTAAAAAAGTAGCAAAAAACTGCATCTATAAGGTTTGCTCTTCGTGTGAGTCCTAGCCCCCTGACATAGTGATTATTAGTAGTGTGTTCAGTGATGTTTAAAAATTTTAGTATTAGTAAAGTGTTTATATGGTTTCTGTCTAATAATACTCACTTCTGTAACTTATTTAGAGTGAAGTACTTAATTCTTATCAAAACAGAGTCTAAGTAAAACTGTAAATACAAATAAGGGAAATATAAATCACCCGTGACCCAGAATAAGTCAATCAATGGATATGATGTCGATATTGATGATTGCACTGGCATCGTATTGGCTGGGAGCGGCGCTGGCAGCTCGGATCCTTTGCGTGTTTCCGGTCCCATCTATCAGTCATCAGTATGTGTTTCGCTCTCTAACCCTTGAGCTAGCACAACGTGGACACGAGCTGATCGTGATAAATACCGACCCAGCTTACCTGCATCCAAACATCACCGATATAGATATTCACGACGTTACGTATCCGATATGGGAGCAGAAGTTATTAAAAACAATTTTTGAAGACGAGTGCAAAGGTCAACGATCATATTTAAAACAGTATAAGATGATTGGGAATATGCAAGTTGAATTGCTTGATGCAGTCATATCCCTACCAGAAGTACAAACATTAATTTCCTCCTTTGACGAAGACTATTTCGATTTATTAATACTAGAGAGTCATGTGCGGCTGTCGTTTGCGTTTAAGCACAAGTTTAAAGCTGCTCTCCTCGGAGTGAGCTCCTTTGGTGCTTTTTACAACACGCTTGAATCCATGGGTATACCTTCGCATCCAGTTTTTTATCCCGACGCCTTGAGTGTTAAGATTTCAAACTTTGGAATCGTTGACAAGATACATGCAATTTTCAGCTACCTTTGTCGATACTATTGGGACGAACACACTTTGAAAAGGTTAACTGTTCTGGCTCACAAGTACTTCGGTCAGGATACGCCAAGCTTACCAGAACTGGAATCACAAACGGATATGTTATTCCTTAATGTCAATCCAATATGGGATGGCATTAAAGCTACTCCTTCAAATGTTATGTACATGTGGAGAACTCACTTGAATCCTGCTAAAGAACTACCTAGGGTAAAAACTGTTTTCATTCATGCTTATATCAAAAATGTATATAAACTGAGCTACAATACTGAAAATTAAACCATGTAGCCTAACCCCTTATAGTCCTTTCTAATGACATGTATCTTATTGATATTGATGAGATAGACCAATTCGACCATAGTACTTTGCGATACCGTATTTGATTAAACATTAGCTCGCACGACAAAACGATTTTAATTATTATTTTCCGAGGTAGTAACATTTAATTCATTATTTTCATGTTACTTTTTTTAAGGTGACAGCCTGATTAAATATTTAAAATCATTGGAAGCTTTGAAAACATTTTTAAGGTTTTGATTTTGTGTGACCGTTAAATCTCGTATCTTTCATTTACAGGATTTAAAGAGTTTTATGGACTCATCTTCCCACGGCGTGGTGTACATGAGCTTGGGTTCAAATATGAAATCTTCAGAGCTTTCAAAGGAGCGCGTGTCGGTGTTCGTGAATGCTTTTCGCCTTCTACCATATGAGGTCATCTGGAAATGGGAAGTCGATGAGCTTCCCGAAAAACCTGAAAATGTACACATCTTTAAATGGCTGCCGCAATCTGAACTTCTGAGTATGATACACTAAAGAACACATCAAAACCTTTTTGAAATAAGAACAAGAAAATGATTACCTGATATAATGACACCTCTCTACTGACATAAAATATATTATCACAGAACATTACCATAAAAATTTGGTGCAAGGCATAGAAAATGCATTTAATTTTAAGTACGGCTCCATTGAACTTTATTAAAAACTACTTGGAACAATATTCGACCATCGTTTATTCGTTTCAGCCCAGGTTATAATTCTAATATAACAACCTGATGTTATTTCTATGTTACTGATTATCAACCAAAGTACTTTATTACAATATTTGGGGAAGAACGAATGTGATATTATTTTTCGAACCATTGAAACATATGTACTAGGTTAAATTCTTACGATGTGAAAAGTTGAGTTATCAAAACGAGTCGTATTCACTACGTATAATATTCACAACGTATAATAGTATTTTTTTCCAAAAAATTAAAACCATGCATATCGTATAATATTCACAACGTATAATGTTATACGTTGTGCATGAGTTTAAAAATAAAATAAACTCTTTGCATCATGCAGAACGTATAATAGTCACAACGTATAATATTCCTAACATGAATTCACAAAAAAAGAAAACCATGCAGAACGTATAATATGCCAAGAAGCACTGCATAAAGCGCCCTAACAACGATACATTTAAGGCTGAAATTGCTAAGAATCGATATCTGTTGAAGAGTAACAATTTGCTACAACGCTAATTGAGACGGTCGAAAAGTCGCGTGCGAGTATAATCTTTAATCTTATATCGATAAGGGCGCTTATCGTATGAAATATTTTAGGATTATATGATAGGCAAGGTTTTCTGTTTTTGATAAATAAAGATCATAATATTATACGTTGTGACTATTATACGTTATGCATGGAGAAATAAGTAATTTAATTTTTTGGACTTCTTCATGCACTACGTATAAGATTATACGATCTGCCGATTATACGTTGTGCATGGTTTTAAAATTTTGTTAAAATATGACATTATACGATCTGCATATTATACGTTATGCCGTTCTCCCATCAAAACAACATATTTAAGTTAGTTTAAATGTTAATGTAATTGTTTAGTTTCAGTGCTTTGAGTTCCCAAGATTTCATTTGTAATTTTATCTTTCAGAACATCCAAACATGAAAGTCTTTGTAACTCAAGGTGGTCAACAGTCAGTTGATGAAGCTTTGCAGGCCGGGGTGCCTCTCATTGGTTTGCCGACGTTCGCTGACCAAAACGCTAATGTAGAAAGATTCGAAATTCACGGAGTCGGTATCGCTCTGAACATAAACACATTGACTGCGAACCAACTGGTAGAGGCTATCAAGAGAGTATCGCAAGGCGAAGAGTGAGTAATAAAATAGTTTCTATTCTTGCAAACCGTTCACAAATAAATAAAACAAAAAATGTTTAAAGGCTGCTAGCATATCGATGAAATAATATTGCTAAACTCTTCTAGACTGACTTAAGGTCGGCCCGTAAGCATCAGAAAATTTCGCCTCCCATACAAACGTAGTTTACTAATAATTTGAAAACCACTGTTCCAACTTACTTGGTATTTGGTATCTAATATAAGGCTACAAATATCTGTGTCTGCATGTCTTTGATTTTTCGGTAAATGTATTCTGGGTCAAACCACAGAGAAAATCAAATTAGAATGAAGATTTTCTTTTTGCTTTAATTTCATTTGGTTTGGATTTAAAAAAAAAACAAAGGCAATACGTCAGCAAGCAAAAAGTAATAAAATTTGGGTAGCTATCTATTTTATATTAATCCATTTATGTTTCTTTAGTAGAAAATTAAGCAGTAAGTCCTTGTTTTATTTCGATACTAGCTGCGGTACCCGGCTCCGCTCGGGTCAATATCGTGTTGGGCTGATTTCGGTCTGAATTATTTCCTCGATAAAAAGTAACCCACCATAAGGCTGGTGCAGGACTATATATCCATCGTACAAATTTAATCAAAATCGTTTGAACCGATATGGCATGATTTAATGAAAAACATCCATATATTCCCATTTAGAGCTTCGTAAACATTTAGGAGTCAGACTCTTATGGACTAGGAGGTCGCGACCAAAATGGTAACGATAACGTAAATGTCTGAAACTGGTTTCACGGGATAAAGTACAACCCTCTGAAGCTAACTGTGTCAGCCTGCCTGTAGATAAGGCGCCTGAAAATGTAGTTATGGTGACATAAAATACATATGATAAGGTAAATGGATGCAAATGACGAAGCATGAAAGTATCAATACATACTTGCTTAGCAATATAAAAACTGAACAAATCTTTGGTTGAATTTAGTAGTTATTGGCGATTTAGGTTACAGATATAACTTTAGGTATATTTAAGTATTTAATTAAGTAACCGTCTGGTTATTGTTGTATAATTAATAAAAAATATAATAATAGGTATCAATGTTTCCAGATGATCAGTTTATTCATCAGCAGGTACATACCAGCATCTATTTTATATAGACAATCTAGAAAACGCAACCACTTGGCACGGGCAGACCGACGTATTTAGCATCAGAGGGTTGGTCTCTAACATGTAAACCCAGATTCAGCCATTTACCTTATCGTGACCAAAAATGTCGTGACCTCCCGGAATATTACTGCACTGGCACTGCTATAGAAATGCTGTACATAGAAATTGATACCAAACCAACAAAGGGGGAATTAAACCTAACACCTTCCTTACTTTTACTAAGTTTTATTTGAAATACGAACCACAGCCACCTTCAACATAGAAAACGGTAACCCATCCGGAATCTGACTGCGCCCAGAGATGCCATACGTTGATAAAATACGCATATAAATCGGGTGAGTGGTTCGAAGTTATCGCTCTACATGATATCGTGGAACTTTCTGTTGGCCTTAACATCTACAATTTACAAGTAGTTAGTTTTTATTTTTCTGTTTAGGTTAGTATTAAAAATTAAAAAAATATATACGCAATCCTTGCTCGTTGATCGCTCCTTATATTAATGAAAATAGTATCAAAAAATCCGTTGCGTGGCTTATAAGAAGAAAACGAACAAACAAAGGCAGATAGCGATTACCCCTACAATCCGCTGCCTCGGGGCATTTCGGTTTGTATGACAGCTACATCATAGCGTAAGCGGAACTGAATTCTATATACCTAGCCTATCCTGTGTCCCGTGTAATTATATATACGTGTAGTAAGTTTCATCGAATTCGGATGATCGGTTTAATACTTATGGAGGAACATACATACATACATACATACAGAACTGATTTCTAAAAATCGTCAATTTAGTTTTAGTATAAAGCCCGCAAACGAAGTATCTTAGAAAACAAAGCAACTTACTCCATGACCACCCCTTACAGATTTATTATTAGTATAGATAGATATTTGTGCGATTATTTTTGCACTACTTTCGTTCTCTTTCTGAGTTAGATAAGAGCATTCCATTACAAATGCGATTATTTCATGTAAAACTGTACATTGTAGGGTTAACCCCCAGGGTTAGTTGGGTGAAAAGGTGGTCTTTTTTTTGTTTTTATGGTACCCGACATGCATGGCTAATACCACACAATTACTGTCACGAAATTAGCCTAATACACCACATGCCAGGAGATTCTCTTTATTAGTACGGCTACATTGAACTGGATGGAAAACACGGCTTGTGGTGTAGGGGCTAGAGGAGCTAATGGGTTTCTTTCTTTCTTTCTTTTTCTGGCCTAAATAAGTGAATTTCGTTCCAAATGCGAGCTGTTCCATGGGCTGGAGCCCATGTAAAACTGTAAGTGGCAGGGTTAAGCCCTCCTGGGTTGGTTTATCACCACACGTGATGAAACTATGGTTGAAGCGGCAATGAAAAATTGTCGTGGCCATAGAGGGAAAGTCCTGGAATGGTACCTTAATCCTTTGGGTAAGCAGTGTGTTTAGGCTAGTATCATGACGGTGTGTACCACACACGCCATCCATGTCCAATTTACTCAAAAACATATTTTATTTACATAATAAATGTAAATAAAAGCTTTAAATTGAAAAATAATTATTGCGTACAAAGAGCAAGGTGCTCTTTTGGTTACAGCTACCGCGCGGGGGTGAGGCGCATTTCCCGGCGGCTGGAAGACGGAGACGGTAACGTGGCGCGCGCGGCTAGCTCGGTGGAGTACGTGCTGCGCCACGGCGGAGCGCGCCACCTGCGCTCGCCGGCCGCCGGCATCTCCGTCGCCGAATACTTGATGCTGGACGTCGTGCTGACGGTCGCAGCTACTACTGCGATCGCGATATTCGTTTTTGGAGCTGCCCTCTATTGTAGCTGTTGTACATGCATAATGATTTTTTGGTTGCAGCTACCGCGCGGCGGTGAGGCGCATCTCCCGGCTGCTGGAAGACGGAGACGGCAGCGTGGCGCGCGCGGTTAGTTCGGTGGAGTACGTGCTGCGCCACGGCGGAGCGCGCCACCTGCGCTCGCCGGCCGCCGGCATCTCCGTCGCCGAATACTTCATGCTGGACGTCGTGCTGACGGTCGCAGCTACTACTGCGATCGCGATATTCGTTTTTGGTGCTGCCCTCTATTGTAGCTGTTGTACATGCATAATGATTTTTTGGTTGCAGCTACCGCGCGGCGGTGAGGCGCATCTCCCGGCTGCTGGAAGACGGAGACGGCAGCGTGGCGCGCGCGGTTAGCTCGGTGGAGTACGTGCTGCGCCACGGCGGAGCGCGCCACCTGCGCTCGCCGGCCACCGGCATCTCCGTCGCCGAATACTTCATGCTGGACGTCGTGCTGACGGTCGCAGCTGCTACTGCGATAGCGATATTCGTTTTTGGAGCTGCCCTGTATTGTAGCTGTTGTACATGTATAATGATGTGTAAGAAAATTATTTTCAAAATTCAAAACCCAATATATGTGAGAAGAGTTGGACCTTAATTCACAAGTAAAATACACACACATATCTGTCATAAATTCATAATGGTTATGATCAAGCCACCAGCATGGGACTGTCCGATCACGCTTTTATGTTTCGTAACTGCGATTTATTAAGCTCATATTCTAAATAAATATTTTCTCATGAAGAATATACAGATTGTATAAATAAAACATAGGAATCATCGAATCAATGAAATAATCATTAAATCAAATTAAATATATAAGGAAAATATTATTTTGTAACGGAAAATACAATTTTGATACATAGTCGCCATTTTTCAATTAATAAAAGGAAAAAAATAATGCATTTAGAAGCAGTCATTCGATTTATATGATCAGCAGAAAAATCTTGGTCTAAATTGAATAATTCCTACAGCTAATAATAATGATAATCGATGGTCAGCTTTTACATGTGACGGAAGTTGAAAATTTTCGCAAAATGCTTAAATGTTAAAGGAATTCCTTTTTCAGCTAGGGCAAAATGAAAATTATTAAGTTGTTTTGTAATTTACATTATTGCTGAAGATTTTCGACAAAAATCACATCAGACAACTGTTATGGGAGCTTGCGGCCATGGGGCAAAGGGGACCAGCCGACACGGTCCTACTACCACCTGATGCGTTATTCGACTGCTTGAGGTCGGCGGGCTGCTGTCTGCATATAACCTCCGTCGCCCGAGGACCGAGGCGCTTCACCAGGCGCAAGTATGTAATTCTGCTTGCCAGGGCTCAGCAGTTTGGCGCATGCTGGGCTCGCTGAGATGGGCGTGGTCGTGGCCTACTTATCTATACCACCACCCATCTTTCGAAGGCATATCTAAACCCCATGCTTCAACACTGGTTTTGACCCAAACATTTCTGGGCTAATGAAAATTGTCCGTGTTTTCCATCCAATTCAATATAGCCGAGCAATATAAAGAAAGTCCTGGCCTGGCAACTAGTTCCCATGTGGTGTTTTAGGCTAATAGCTGACGGTCAGCTTGGTATTAGCCATCCATGTCGTTACATTAAAAAAATTTAGCTGCACGGTCGATTCTAGATACATATAACATTCGTTATATGTATCGAAAAAGTGTAATTTACTTTGCAATACATATGTTTAAAACATCCGATTGGATTTATGTCTGAGTATATCGATAGTACGGAACCCTAAAAAGTATACTTTAACTTCAGAATACTGCCCCTCGCCGTCTCTATTTCGTTTGCTCATCCTCACTGGTCAGTGCAGGACATGCAACGAGCGAGGCGACATTTTTATTCTCGCACACGCCGCCGCGGCGCCTGCAACAGCGTTGGTTTCAATTTCCCGGTGAGAGAGGATTCAGGAAATTCTCTTTGTGAGAACTTTATCCTCTCATATTTCACACACAAGTGCTCCCCGTTTTCTTTGAATTCCCTTTTTCCGTGTCGTGTCCTGTGTTTCACATGTAGATGCTGAGGCTGGGTGTGACATTTCTTAGTGTTCCTAGTTAGATGCGTGCATTTGTCCGTTCTTCAGTCACAGTTTATTTCTAATGGAATTGGATAAGTGTATGAAGATTCATTCATGCGACATGATAAAGATAAGCCAACTAATCACACAGAACAACAGCGAACCTGACTCACGGTTCCAAACAAATTTGTCCATATGGTAGATGTTTTGCGACTTTTTTGTACTGGTCACCGCGCTTGAATTTCTGTGAGTAGGTCATCAAATAATGTTTATAAGGAGCAAATGTAATTATTTAAGAAAATAGATTAATTAAATGTTTAATTCACATTTACATATGGAGGTAGTACATTTTCACATGCAACCAAATATCGGTTAGATGCACTTATACATATCAGAGATTGGAACCCATAACCTCTGGCATACAAAGCAAGTAATTAAGGGAGTGTTAGCACCAGATCACATTGAGTTTCATAAGGGCGTATGTGAAAGCACATTTTATTATTTTTAAAAGAATTTAACAAAAAAAAAGACTTACAAAAAGTATATCAAAATCAATTAATAAGCACAAAAAAATAAAAAAAATATTGCTGTTATTGTAGCTACAATTATTGTTATTTTTGGAGTCTGTGTCAGCCAAGGCAGGTTTGCAAGTACATACATATAGTTATAGGTGAGACGTGCTTATGTCGCACGCGCGATTTGACGAGGCGAGAGGCGAGAGTGGAGCCGCGGCGGGAGGGGAGCTGTCAAGTGAACACGCCGGGCACGCGCCGCGCCAGTCAAGAGAACCTTGACTGACGCCGACTCCAAAAAAAAACAATAATTGTGACTACAGTAATTGCAATTTTTTTTTTTACTTTTTAGTACATATTAATTTGTTTTGGAATACTTTTTTTAAGACGGTCTTTTTTTTTGTTAAATGTTTGTTTTATTTTTATTTTTATGTAATCGAAACTGACTTGTCGGAATTGGGTAGACCTAGCCGAGCATAGATAATGTGCTCCTAATAATTGAAGAGTTTCGTTACTTTGTTATGGAGAAATAGAACCTAACCAAACTCTCATCAAACTACCCTTGATGTACATTTTTTCCAATAAATATAATAATCAAAATCGGTTCACCCAGTCAAAAATTTCTGAAACATTAAAAAAAACAGTCGAATTGAGATCCTCCTCCTTTTTTTAAGTCGATTTAAATTAACTACAACTGATTTTGAAATATCAAAAAATGTTTATTGATTTTTTGCGAAATTGATTATTTCGCTGTGTTTGAAATATTTAAAGCTTTTTTAGTGGATTTGTATACATATTTGCCCCGTTTGAGCAATTAAAGCATTGGGGTCTTACAGTTTTGTCTTTAAATTATGGCTAGACCATCAATCTAGAAATGTACGTTTTTGACTATCGATATTCGTCGTAGTTCAATTTGAATAAAATTAAATTTAAGGAATGTGACATGTATGTATGTATAATCGACCGTGAAGCAAGGACACATTAATTGAAGAAAGAGCCCAGTAAAAAGAACTACTTTACGAATATACTGCAAGGCTGGACCCGAACCAGCAAAACATACCATTCGCGCGTATTGCGTCTACCAATTTCGCCACTAGCTGTTAACCCATAATTTGGAGTTCTCCAAATTAAGACGGACTCTTCCCGTAATGAATGCCTCCTACTAACAGTGTTTAAGATTATACCTACATACATTTATTTAACGCTTCATCTGCGTTGCGGACATTGACTGCAAAGATAGAACAATCAAGCCTCCTCCGGGTCAGGCCTTGCAGTATATTCCTAAAGTAGTTCTTTTTACTGGGCTCTTTCTTCAATTAATGTGTCCTTGCTTCACGGTTGATTATACATACATAGATGTCATATTCCTTGGAATAAGCGACGTACCTGCTTAGTACGAAAAATTATATTTAATTAAAATTAAATTTTGTCTTACTTACGCCTTTATGGAACTGAATGCAATTAGGTGCCCCCTTAAGCCCCTCAACGATGAGTCACTCTTTGTCCTATTTCAATTTCTAAAATAGCAAAATATATTGATTGATTGAACACCTAGTGAAATTGGGTATTGCGGATAAGCGGATGCGGATGTTCAGGCTCGGATGTGAATAATAATTTTCGAATTCGCTAATTACATTGCATGCAAATGAGTTTTTACGCCCCATCGTGGCACGGGTCATTTAAGCATTACGGTTGAAACGCCTCATGATCGTGCGTCTTTTCAATCGAAGTATTTCTCGGCTGACCATTAATTGCTTCTCTACAAGGCTCAGATAATGTCTTGTTTTGAATAGTATTGTTCACATGTGTGGGGTTCTTGCGTGGAGTATTGTCGCATCTGTGGGACGGTAAAGTAGTACCTGCTTGACTTCTTGGACTCGATACAGCGCCGTGCTGTACGTCTACTGCTTCTTTACAAGGCACAGATACGTTCTTGCGTGGAGTATTGTCGCATCTGTGGGACGGTTCAGCAGTACATGCTTGTCTTCTTGGACTCGATACAGCGCCGTGCCGTATGTCTACTGCTTCTTTACAAGGCGCAGATACGTTCTTGCGTGGAGTATTATCGCATCTGTGGAAGGGTTCAGCAGTACCTGCTTGACTTCTTGGACTCGATACAGCGCTGTGCCGTACGTCTACTGCTTCTTTACAAGGCGCAGATACGTTCTTGCGTGGAGTATTGTCCCTGTGGAACGGTTCAGCAGTACCTTCTTGACTTCTTGGACTCGATACAGTGCCGTGCCGTACGTCTACTGCTTCTTTACAAGGCACAGATACGTTCTTGCGTGGAGTATTGTCGCATCTGTGGGACGGTTCAGCAGTACATGCTTGACTTCTTGGACTCGATACAGCGCCGTGCCGTGCGTCTCTATGAGAGCCCCGAGGTATCCCTGCTATCTGAAATCCTCCAACTCCAAAGGGGTGTAGGATCTCTCTGTATTCTATCGTCTTCACCATGGAGAATGATTGTCGGAGCTGCATATCGCTGTCCCTCCGTCTCCTTTCTAGCATCTATCAACGCAGAAAACCCTGTCTTTTCCACCAATTCACTGTCGACGTTCATAAAATAAGAACCAACTGATCCTCTGGATCATTTATCTGTAGGGTCGGTAAACTATGGAATCGACTCCCTCCCGAGGTATTTACCTCAAAATACAAAGGACATATAAAGAACAAGAACATACGAATGACCCCATGTTTCAGACATGGTGTGAAAATGGTTTTGGCAGCCCCATGATATTTCGACAGGCCATGGTCACCGTCTTCGGGCACCTCTTATGTGAGGTAATGACGTAAATAAATCAGGATTCAGGAGGTAAATGCTATAACTGTGTATCATGTGTTTACGAAAAGCTTTTTTATGGAACCTGACATGGATGGCTAATACCGTCATGATAACCAACGCACCACATTTTCGAAGGAGTTTAGTGCCATGCCAGGACCTTCTCTTTATGTGCACGCTACACTGAACTGAATGGAAAACACGGACAATTTTTATTGCCGCCTCGACCATAGTTTCGTTTAATGCGGTGGTACCAACACGGACGGACCTAACCCTAACACCTAGCAGGGAAAGGGGGACCTACAGTTTTTCTATTTTTTTTAATACAGTTTACTATTCGTAACGAAATGCAACGTTATTAGCACGGTACATGGAAATACCAATTTGTTAATTTGGATGCAAATGCATATTGTGATCAGTAGTTCAATGGTGATCAGTGTTTTTAGGGTTCCGTACCCAAAGGGTGAAAACGGAACCCTATTACTAAGCCTCCGCTGTCCGTCCGTCCGTCCGTCCGTCCGTCTGTCACAGGGCTGTATCTCAGTAACCGTAACAGATAGACAGCTGAAATTTTCACAGAGTTTGTATTTATTTTGCCGCTATAACAACAAATAGGTAAGATTAAGAAATAATTAAAATTAAAGGGGGTCCCCATACAAAAAACGTGATTTATTTGTATACATTTTTTTACGATGGTACGGAACCCTTCGTGTGCGAGTCCGACTCGCACTTGGCCGGTTTTTTTGAGATCGAGCGCCGAAAGCATGAAAGTCAACGTATGATTAAACACATCACATTTTTTATAAAATTATTACATATTCGAAACATTTATAGACCCATGAGCCGATGTACGTATATTTAATATTTGAAGTGCCATTATTGGTAATTACTTTGTAATTAATACAATTACGGGGTCAAATATTACACTCGAAAGGGGAACTGTTTTCAATGTGAAACGGAAATCGTAATGGGATTTATTTTACCAAATTGCTTAATGATTTCATTTATTTAATAATGTATTCCACTAGGAGGCGGTTGCCGAATTTTAGTAGCCTATAAGTTATGGGATGAATCATGGTATACTAAAGTTAAATGTATGTATTTATAAGCATATAGTAACATTGCACATCTCTGGAAATTTCGCGTTATACTAAGTAGTCTATAATTAATGGGAATAATCAGGCAAGTAGGTACAAACAGAGGTCCTATACTTAGTAACAACGCATCTAAATCGGGTCCATGATTAATTAAAACATTACTGCCTCTGATATTAAAGCACGCTGATAAGTTATTGGAAATATCGAGTTATAGGTAGGTGCGAACCACATCGGAATCCGAACCACAGGTTTGAACGGTATATAGGTCCCATGCCTGATATCATGGGTACCACCGCCTTACTGCATTCCGTCACGAATGCGAGCTGTTCCATGGTTCGGAATCCATGTGAACTTGTAGGCCCCCTTTCCCTGATATGTGATAAGGTTAAGCCCGCGCAGGTGGGTACGCATTGGATGAAGATGAGAAAGTAAAATCGGCAAAGCCGTGCTCATTAAGAAAAGTCCTGGCATGGCACCTTAATTATTCAGAAATACGTTGTCTTTGGTTAATTTGAGCGGCTATCAGCCAAGTTACGCGGGGATTTGCCTAGCATACCAGAGGTCTGGGTTCAAATCCTAGCCCCGTACATGCACCACTTTCTTTCTCTTTCTGAGTTAGATAAGTGCATTTCGTCACGAACGCGCGCTGCTCCATGGTTCGGAATCCACGTAAAACTGTAGGTTCCCTTTATTCGTGGTAGGGTTTAAGCCCGCCCGGGTTGGTACCATCCCATCGGATGATAAGATTGTCGAAGCGGCAATAAATAATTGTCCGTGTTTTTCATCCACTTCAATGTAGCCGTGCTCGTATGTAGAGTGAAGGTCCTGGCATGGCACCTAATTCCTTCGGGAATATGGTGTGTTGGGCTCATATCACCACTGTGTTTGTGTGGTAATGGCCATCCATGCCAGGTTTCATATAAAAAAAAACCTTGACGGTATTAGACAAAAATTAGAAAACAAGTAGTGTAAAAAAAAGTGTTAGTTGCTAGGTGAGGTAATTTAAGTTGTGTTAAGTTGTAAAAAATAATGGTAAGTTGCGGGAAATATCAAACCATTTTGCACGTAAAAATCCTATCGGAATCAGATAAGTTGTTCTCTTGATATTACCGGATACTAAGCAAATGAAAGAAGTAACATTTTAAAATTATTAAAGATGGACGATTATCAGACAAGTTTTGGCAATCATATTTACTCGTAAGCACGCTTAAGCTCAAGGGCTTTAAACATAATTTACTAATACAATCTAAAAAAAAAAGATATTAGCGGAATGGGGATGGTTCCGAAATATATTTGCTCATGGATAATTAAATTTTGTAGATGAATTTGTTTTTGTTTTTCTTTGTAACGGCTCGAGGATATGTCCTTGGGTGATCCCAGGGTGGGGTCGATGTCCGCTATTAATAATGTTGAACGTGGAAATGGTTCAGATGAAAACTTTGCACATTTTTCTAACGAAACAGGTGCAAGTAAAACGTCTTTCGTGAGGTTGTAAAATCTGAAAATGTTTTTACTTGATTTGTATAACATCAAGTCTTGGTGTTCCTCCGAAAAAACATAACGAAAGACAATCTAAGGTCTTTCCTAGCACACATAAGGTCTCGTCGTTTTCCCGAAGGGGTAGGCAGGGATGGAAAATCGCCATGTGGTACAATCATGGCATAATTCTCTTGCTTCTTCAACGGGCATACACTTATGCTTTTCTTACTTACTAGGTGGTAGGGTTAGCGCCGCCCGGGTTGATAACATCGCATTTAATGAACGATGGTCGAAGCAGCAATCACAATTGTCCGTGTTTTTCATCCAGTTGAATGTAATCGAGCAATATAAACTAGCTTGTCATGATACCTAGATCCCATGTGGTGTGATAGGCTAATATCATGATGGTTAGTTTGGTATAAGCCATCCTGTCCAGTTACATAAAAAAAAAACTTTAGATATGCTCTTCGATTATGGGAGCTACAAATTTGAACTGTACAAAATCTTTAAGGTCATAGTTTTTATCGGTCCGCTGGGCATGCCATTTTCACCCAAATCCGCTTTGTAAATTTAAATTGTCTATCTTTCATTCCTCATTAGTTCTATGTGTCCTATTTGTTCTCTACCTTAGTCACCGTATAATCGTTTTATATTACAATTATATCCCATCACACTTTAAGGATATCCCGTTAAGGATATTGTTTGCACACCCCACTCCAATTGTAAGGAATAATACATTCTTCATTCAATTCATTCTTCTTTCACACCCAAGTCTCGCTTTCTTATCCTTATATTGGCTCATACATACTATTATCAATTTCCATGCAATGCCATTTACTAACGAGATTTTATTTCACATTTATCACACTTCTTAAATATACGAAATATATATCGGTATTTTGATTTAAAGAGCGCATTTATGACCTCCTAATGCACAAACTATCATCATTGATCGCTGACAGTAGGGCACTGCTGCGCCGTCGTAGGGGTCTATTCTTAGAATTCCATTCTGAGGAATCAAGAAACTCTCTATCCAGAAAACCGCTTCGCGAGTCTAAGCATACCTGGAATTATGTGCTCAGGAATAAATCGTTTTTCCGTCCAGTAAATCAATTTGACAGCGCTATACAAAAATGAAATTCAATCAATCAAAATAAAAAATCAGATATATTTCCGTCGGGAAAAACACTTTCACAAAGGACATCAAAGCGGTTTGCTAGACGGAAACACTCATGATTCCTGAGCGTATAATTCCAGGAATAGACCCCCAGCTCCATGCAAATCGTCCGATACCGACTATCGAAGATTAGAGAGCAATCTATAACGAGCGACAAGGAAGATCCTCGCAGATTGCTTCACCTGATTGCTACTGTCGGCACGGACAGCCTTCCCGCCTCTGGCGCGCAGCGCGATTACGATATATCCGATTTAAACTTCGTCAGATCTATAATGATTTTTTTAATTGAAACTTACGGAAATCGTCATATTGTAGTTTACAAAAAAATAGGCCAGTTAAAAGTTTGCCAAATTGTTCAAGTTTTTTAAACACTAAAGTTACAGAGATGCTAATCAGAGCGTACATGATATGTATGTGTGGATGTGTGCGTGTAGGATTAGTGTATATTTTTGGTATGAAGGTGTATGTGTTATTGTGAAAGTATGCTGTTAAAGTAGCTAATGGGCATGCTATATTTAATAACTGCCAAAGGCACTTCACTTTTCAAAATGCTTAACGATAGATTAAAAACCGGCAAATGCGAATCGGACTCGCACACGAAGGGTTCCGTACCATTATACAAGATTTGACCCAAAAAAATCAAGTTTCTTGTATGGCGACCCCCTTAATTTTTATTCGTTTTTGATCTTGTCGTAATAGCGGCAACAGTAATACACACTCGATGAAAATTTCCACTGTCTTCCTATTACGGTTCATGAGATACAGCCCTGTGACGGATGGACGGATGGACAGCGGAGGCTTGGTAATAGGGTTCCGTTTGGCACCCTTTGGATACGGAAAGGAAGGGCTAAAAGGAAACAATATATTGCCAACGTCATACTAGTGTTAAATAGGGATAATGAAAGTCCGCAGATGGCGTTGGGATTCACGTTTAGGATTATATTAAATAGAAACCAATGAAATAGCGATGATATTTGACATTATTTCATTTATGGGTAAAATGTGCCGTTTTCAACACGCGTACCTAGGACAAAATTTGGAATCAAGCTTAGTTTTATAACGGTGTAACTAGTTCTGGCAGTGACGGGAGATGGCGCTGGTTGGAAGTCATAGTACCAGAGGATATGAGCAGTCTTCGGGGAGTTTTGTATGTTGAATGACATCTATACTTTCCCTTCTCCATGGGTTAATAGAGAATGTTAATCTTTAACCTATATTAGAGTACTCAATTTATTCAAGGTCACCCGAAACATGATTAGGGCATTTTTCGCTTAGGGTTTAATAAGTGTACTTACGTATGTAATACGAATGATTTACAGTGAAGGAAAACATCGTGCGGAAACCCACCACTTACTTGGTGTTAGGCTTTCTATAGAAGACGCTGTTTATACGATTTGTCATCTGAATGCTACATGCTTCGTTTTTACCTTAGTCAAAGACATATTAGTAACCTTGGTATGGAGCTACCTTACTATGTCATGTTTTTTATTTCATGTTATGTATGTTTTCGATTGTAACGGATTGAAAAGGGAAGGTCCTGGTATGGCGCGTAATTCCTTCGGGAATTCGTTGTGTTGGGCTCATATCCTGACGGTAGGTGTCCATCCATGTCCAGTTACATAAAAATACCAGTTTCAGTAAGTGGACCAAAACAGCCGTCTTTTTATAAACACTTTTTTTTCAAAAGCAGACGTCGCAGTAAAACTTAAATAATAGTGAAACATATCTACATTATTTTCTGTTGTGCACTTCGTGAATTTTAATGCTCAATACCCTCATAATAGGTAAGTAATAAAACGGATGTAGGAATCGCTTACCCAATCACTTTCATGCAAATAATAATCAAGATAAAACCATTTTCCCAGATTATTTTGTCCATAAATTAATTTTGTATGAACAAGGTTCTCAAATATATATATAATAATAAGATATTTAGCAAAACTTTTATTACAGTCCGTTATGATATGAAAAGCAAAAAAAATGGAAAGACCCCGTAATCGCATATTTGAAGGCATGCTTGGATGGGAAGCCTACGAGTATGCATGGATGTCGTTGCATGGATGTTTAGTTCAATACTTGGCGTATTAGCATCGTAGGTATTCGTTTATCCGTCTATCATCAAAACAGTCAGATATTGTCCCATTTGGTCTATGAAGAATACTAAAATGCTTAAGACATATCTAACCTGGAGTGCACAATCTCTGGTAAGTATTATAATATAGTTATGTTTTTTTTCTAGATTTCTCTTCTTCAACTTTAGGATATATTTTAATTTTCAAATTATCACTAACGAGTGACTCCACGCTGAGCCAGCTATTCGATATGGTTTCGTAAAACCAAACTTCCTACGATTTCAAAGCAGTCAGTATTAAAAACAATCTCTAAACGAAAAATTAATTTGAATGCATAATCATTAGTGCTTGTAATAACCTCCGAACTTCACCAATATGTAAAGCAGGTGAAACTCTGTAGTGGCTCGGATCCTGTTTGGGTCGCTCTGGCTTATGAATAGAGAATTAATTACATCGGCCCGACGTAATCCTAGGTCTGGCGAGCCAAATCCGAAGGGAATCACCCACAACTACGGGTATAAAGCTGACACGATAACTTTAGAGACTTGAGAAGTTTGAGTCAAGATTTGATAACTTCAGTAAGTTTGACCACAAATTGGCTGCTTAGAGGTACTCTATTTAACTATATATTCATGAATTCATATATAAAAACACATATTTCACTCGGTTTACATTAAAATACTCTCCAATCGAGCTGCTCCATGGTTCAGAATCCATGTAAAACTGTAAGTCCGTTTCCTAGGTGGTAGGGTTAAGCCCACTCGGGTTGGGTCCATTACAATTCATGAAAAGATGGTCGAAGCGGAATTGAAAAAATGTCCGTGTTCTTTATGAAGTTCATTGTATTGTATTATTACATAATTATTGTATTTATTCATCCTGCTTTACGACGCAGGGAACACTTGGAATCGTAAAAAAGAGGCTGACTTAAGTCAAAAAAAAAATTGAAGAAAACATAGAGGCGTGCTCATAAAGGGAATGTCTTGGCATGGCACATTATTCATTCGGGAATGCGGTGTGTTAGGTTATATATGGTATTAGCCATCCATGTCCAGTTACATAATAAACCATAGCACATCGCTTAAGGCGGCCCAACCCGGCGGGACCAACTCAATCGCGGGCACGGTACTAAACCGTGCTGTTGCGCTCTGGGACCTTCTCTGTTTCAAAGAAAAAGACAGGCTCCGTGATGAGGAGGATGCAACATGTCCACAAAAAAGACAATTTGCATAGTGTATGATTTCCATCTAAAAGGAAAAGAAAAATATAACAGCTCAAACTTTGTAAAAGTAGCAAAGAAATTTAGAAAAAAATGGCGTCTCTTCTAAATAATATGCGACAAAAGTAAAAGCTGCAGATACAATAAAACGTAGGAAACTTAACATGGTTACATCGAAGGAGTGTGAGTCCAGTTGTCACTACTACAGTACCTAATTAAATATAATGAAAACCTACTTCCTTCAATATTTAAGAGCTAAACCGGGACAAATAATAATACGCACACGTCAAAATAAATACAAGTGCATATCACTGTTTCAAGATTCAACTAATTACATTTTACGTGGAAATTATTGCCTGCACAACGAAACACAGCCTCTTCGTTACCTATCTTTCGACCTAAGGCCCTGAGCACAGAATTCTGGTAAGTCGTTGGTATTAGAATGTAGATACTGCAGTAAGCCTGGCTTATCACTTCGGGCTCGATTAACCGGCAACACAATATCAATTTTTCGTTGGCGTTTATGGAACTTCGAAGTTACGTAAAAACGTCAAACCCCATACAAATTTTACTACTTATTCTGTGATACTTCTTCAAGCTCTCAAAATCAAACTCGGACTTCTAATTTGTATGAAAACGCGGAGTCGGCGTAAACGGCAACGTCAACGTATGTAAGGCAATGGTGAGTAAGCTGTCAAATCAAACTCGGAGTCGCAAATGTTAGTCCTGCTAATGCCCACTGCGCGCGCTCCTCGATTTCTCTATACATTTGAAAACGTTAGTCGATCGGTTTGGTTTAAACGCTAATTGAGGTGGCAAATAATAATAATATACTTTAGGATTCAACTTCAAAATTGTGTTACGTGTGTACGTACCCGTTAATGATATAACAAGGTAATATATGAATGAATGATTCGAGACATTGACAACGTTTTCAAGTTATGATTGAAATAATTAATTATTTTAAAAAAAATGACAAATCCGAATACTGTGGATTATAAACAAAGTATGTAATTTACATATGTTTGTAGGTGCACTTGATTCCACTCCATTTCGTCTTTTCTCAGTAGATCACATGAAACATTTTGAGACATGGGCATGTCGTAAAAGGTAAAAATAATTTGCAACAAAGCCGAACCATTTGTATTTTTCAATAAAAAATCTCTTTTGATAAAAGCGGCTAAAATTAATTATTTTGAACTTGTCGTCCATTACGAAATGTCTGAGAATTTATTTTCAAATTTGACAACATTATTTGTTCGTAAATAAACGTACATATTATAGTAGTGCACCTACGGTTGTATCGTAACTGCATAGATGTAATAAGCACTAGAGTCAACAATTCGAAAGCTAAATAAACAAGCGAGCTTAGAGTAGCGAACAGCGGTTGGGATGGAGGGGGGAAAGTTCTTATTCGCTACTCACTGGAAACTCGATCGCTTCAATCGCACAATCGATTTTCCTTAGCCATTGTTTTCAATTCATAATGCCATACGCTTACATATTATTAATTATTTCAGATTCGCAAAAAAACTGACAACAAACAACCTATTGAATATTTTCAGTTTAAAATGCGTTCTATGAAATGTTTTTCCATTTTCCATTTTCTGTTTTAAGGAGGCCCAACTCGCTCATCTCCCCATACAAAAGGGGAAAGAAGATCACGCCCATATTTCTTGTCAGAGATCCAAAATTTTGCTCAAAATAGCTTTATTTGATCGAACTAGATGTCTGATGACCATTGGCATTGTAAAATTGTGTTTGGTTTCTAAGTTATAAGGTCCGAAAGTTCGATTTTTTCGCGCGCTTTATACAATAACTTTGGAGGTGGATTACGCAATGATAAAATAAGAAGATCGTAAAAAGATTAGTCATCAGACATAGCTTATTTAATCAATATTTATGATCTATTTGGTTTTTGTTAGATTTTTGACTACAGCGGTCGTGGTTTACTTTTAGCTATAAGTCGTCTTGAAATTAAAATTTTCGTAAATCTTACCAAATCATACACTATGCACATTGTCTTTTTTGTGGACATGTTGCATCTTCCTCATCACGGAGCCTGTCTAATTCTTTGAAACAGAGAAGGTCCCAGAGCGCAACAGCACGGTTTTGTACCGTGCCCGCGAATGAGTTGGGGCCGCCGGGTTGGGCCGCCTTAATCGACTTGAAATCAACCAACCGTAGACAAGATTGGCACGTGAATTTATTTAACATCTATAAATACTTCTTGAAGCACGTGGAAATAAACAGTTTTTGTATGTCAAGCGCGGCATATGACGCACGCCAGGACCTCACAAAAGAGACGCCCGAAGACGCCCATGGGCTTTCGAACTTTAACAGGGGCTGCAAAAGCCAGTCAGGTTTGTCACACATGTTTGAAGGACCCTTGGTTGTACTTTGAGGGAAAAACCTCGGCAGGGAGTCGATTCCATAGTTTACCCACCCTATGAATAAAAGATCAGTGGGTTCTTATTTTGGAAATGTCGGCCGTGAATGGGTGCATTCCTTGCCTGTTCTGGGGGTGGTGGGCCTGCGTTACGCAGTTCCGAAGAGCATTATCTATGGTAAGGATGATATAATACAGCGACAGACCCTACATTCTTTTTTTTATAGTTTTATTTTAATTTTTTACCTACATACTTTTTATTTAGCCTACAACTTGTGTTTACCTACTGTTCGGTTTAATTTATCAATTTAATTTTTATTTCAATATGCATTTCATGTCGTGTTCTCTTATGCTAGAATAAAGTGAAGTGTCACGCGCAGACAATCCTCAGGGTTTCGCGCGTACCTATCAACGTGTATTTTGCTAACATAACCATATATCTGTGAAATAAACGCCACATTGTGTGGCATTGAATTGAATTGAATTCCTTCTAAATTCATGGATATGCATTCAGTGCTATGTTCGAGATAGTTCAAGACTCGTCCCTTCTTAAAGGGCCCACATGATATTTCAAGTACTCTCGAGTAACAAATATTATCACGTCCTCGAGTAGCAAAAAAACAATGGACTAGCTCATGTCGGACTCGCGCAGAGAGGGTTTCGTATAAATGTTTGTGTTAGTGCAACACGGTTTTTTTTTATTTACCACAAATACATGATTTTCGGATTTTTCCTTTACTTGCCAAGAAGCAAAGTCTGCTAGCAGCAGCAGTTAGCAGACTTTGCCTCAATATATTTTATCACGCGTTCCTTAGAAAAAGATTCTTGACCGACAGACAGACAGACAGACGGATAACGAAATAAGGCTTTAAGGGTTCATTTTCCTTTATGATAACGGAACCCTAAAAAGATGAATATTTAGCTATGTTCTGGACATACCTAATAGGAGGCGATATGATATCTTCGATAATGAATTTCTGGACTTTTCATGTCTCGCAGTGACAAAAAGGACCACCTAAAAACTATTCAACGGTCTCGTGTGTCTCAACGTGGCATCTAATATCGAAATTAAAGTTAAAAATATCATTAAATTCACAAATGATGGAAATCGAATAATCGAGAAAGTTTTCGCGCTTTCAAAATAGCCTGTTTAGGCGGCATACGACGCAATCTTGCTCGTGGCTATTTGTTTTGCGGAGACTAAGCGCTTAATCTTTACTTTACTCGAAGATTTTACTTATATCTCTGTGTACTCTTCCCAAGATTGTATTTATTCATCCGTAGAGTTTGGTAGACATAATCTGTTCTCTGAAGCATAAAAACGTTTTCAGAATATCAGCGGTGTTATTAGGTCGTTGAACCGAAGTTGCTCACTTCATAGACAATATTTGAATTTGAATATCTGCTGTACTATTTATTTAATCTTATATTGAGTTGCAGCCCACAACTTTCTTAGACCTTAGGTTTCATATTTATTATTCCAAAATGGAATAAGAAAAATAATAAATACAACAGAATCACGCAAAAGGGCTGAGGAGAAGAAAATAGTTTAGGCGATTTATGTACATAACTTCAGGTCGCTTTCACGAAAGGGTGGGCAGAGATGATAGAGAGCCAAACGGTATGATCATAGCACACCTCTTTCAGATGCATATTTTCATACATGTTATGTATAGCTTGGCATATGGCATGGCCCCACCTAAGAGTTTCCCTACGTCACCCATCGGCTTTGAACTTTTACGCGGGCGGCGAAAACAATGCCGGACGGCCAAAATATTTGAAGAATTCCAGGTTCTACTTTTGGGGAAATACCTTGGCATTTCACAAATTACATCTCTATAGATATGAGACTTAGATGATATGTAGGTTCATATTTTGAGAATGTCGACAGCAAGTGGGTGCCATGCCTGTTGCGTGGTAGAAAGGGGAGTGCGGTATTGCGTTTTGTATCTTCGAAGAGACTTAAAGACGATACAACAAAGAAGAAGATACTTTGACACCTCTACGTGAGTCTCCAAACTCTGGGATACCTCGAGGTTATCGTCGAGCTACACGGCAAGGCGCTCCTGTAGCGTTACAGAAGCCTATCAGAGCCTGTAGTCCCAGTTGTCACCGAAATTGGCGTTTACGAAAAACCGATCGACTGGTGTTTTCAAATATATGGAGAAATTGAAAAGGGCGCGCAGTGGGCGTTAATCGAACTAACACATGCGAGTCCGAGTTTGATTTGACAGCTTACTCAACGTTGCCGTAAATACGTTGATGTTGCCGTTTACGCCGAGACCGCGTTTTCATACAAATCGGAAGTCCGAGTTTGACTTTGACAGCTTGAAGAAGTAAAACCACAGAATATCTAGTAAAAACTTGTATGGAGTTTGACGTTTTTACGGAAAACGCCGGTCGATCGGTTTGCCGTAAACGCCAACTTAGGTGACAACTGGGGCTTCAAGCTCAGGTTCTTAGCAATATAGTAACTTAGGAATATAAGGAAATCGAATTGCATCATTCACATATAGCTCAAATGTTTCTGTTATATTTTGAAGAAAAGTCTGTGCCCGTAACAGCAACAGACGCAGCAATCTGCACGATTGAAGTGCCCACGAAAACACTTCCCTCGGCGATTTCATGTGCAGCGTCCATTGATTCAATCTGCCTAAAATTCGAGGTGCAGCAATTGGGTAGTATTTGAATGTACGCAACCCATCCGATGGATCGCTATTTGATTGTCATGTACGTCAGTCTTTCCAACTCCAAGGCGAAAAATTTTACTCACATGATTCCTTCATTAATTTTAACATATTTACCGTCTTAATTAAACTTTGTTGGAATATCCTACTAAAATCTACGTTTCAAGCATACATTCGTTCATCTAATGTCTTATATTTGGTTTATCATAATTCTAAGAAAAATCAGTTCAATGGCTACTTACATACTACGCAGATTGTGTGCAAGAGCATTTCTCAATTCAAAACTGAGTCCGTATTTCTCAATTCAAAACTGAGTCCGTAATTACATACATAGGTTGCCACATTTTTAGGGTTCCGTACCCAAAGGGTGACAACGGAACCCTATTACTAAGCCTCCGCTGTCCGTCCGTCCGTCCATCCGTCACAAGGCTGTATCTAATGAACCGTAATAGTTTTTCTTTTGCCGCTATAACAACAAATGGACCCTATAAAAAAACGTGATTTTGTGTGTTAAATCTTGTACGATGGTGCGGAACCATTTGTGTGCGAGTCCGACTTGCACCTGGCCGATTTTTTTTCACAAATGTATTACGATGGCTAGTACCGCATTTTTCAACATATAATTTAGAAGTCGTAATTTTTAGAAGTCGTGTGACTCGAAATTGGCCAATTTTTATACGTATTTACACACATCGTTCCTGTCGCATTCGACCAAATAGTTCTTGAATCCTATAAGGGTTTATATTGCAGTCGCGCGAGCGTTCGACCAGTTTCCATTAGACTGAGTAAACATGGGCACATTTGAAATTAGCATACCGCCTATAAAGGCGAGCGTCCATTGAAATAGGCTTCTTTTTTAGGCTCTGCATTGATGACAATAAATAGTATGATTACTTGGGCTGCATTTTAGGACGCATATATCAAAAGAAAAATTAAAAAAAAAAAGAAACAAAAAAATTCATCTCAACGACGTATCACTAACCTCCCAAATAAGTCAAAACTTTATGATTTGCCATAGACGCAAGCATAGAATTCATTAGATATTAGCCTAACACATCACATGGGAACTAGGTGCCATGCCAGGACCTTCTTTATACTCGTATTGCTCGGCTACATTGAACTAGATGGAAAATACGGACTTCTTTCATTACCGCTTCGAACATCGTTCATTCAATGCGATGGTACCAACCCGTGCGGGATAAACCCTACCACCTAGTAAGCAAGGTTTTTACATGGAATTCGAACCACGACCAAACTCAATGGCCGTACTCATTCGTGATACTTTGAAATTCTCTCTGCAAGCAGCGGCGGTGTTTCTTTGTGGCTTCTTCTTCGCTTGGCATATTAGAAACTAGGAATGTTTTTCTTAAATCTATATCATTTAACCTCAGATTATGATTCGATATGTTGCAAATCTATAGAATCGCTAATTAGTTGTGTACAAACCATTTCTCATTTGAACATTTCTCAGTTCGCGTTCAAAAGTGGAATAAAATTAACGCAGCGACCTAGGACCAGTCGAGAAAGTTCTACAAGCGCACTCTATTCTCCGAACTTATCTCTTTCCCGGCGTGACGTCGTCGGCGGGCGGGGAGGGGGCGGCGGAGGGCAGCGCGGGCTAACTCCGGTGCGAGGTCACCGCTGTCAAGCTCAGGACTTGCGGCGACAACGCACCGCCAAGCTCACGGCGCTCCCAAATTTACATTCTATTCTCTTTGCCCTTTTCGAATATTTGAATTCGTACCTGTTGACTAGCGGCTCCTAGAATTCCCAGCAAAAGAGAAGAATAGAAATCATATACTATCAGTAGACGTAATCGTGTTGGTATTTGATTTAGTTATTTTCGAGCCTGTGGAGTCCATATCAGCCACATTAAAAATATGTATCTAGAATATTTCAATGACACATGCTGCGCCTGTATCCGATTTATCCTAATGCTGTATTAACTTGATTGATAAGGTTTTTTTTTCTAATGGTCTGTGCTATTTTTAATGTGTACCTACATTCAAATATGTTTCTTGGCTACGATAAATGAACGTAGTTGTTTTTTGTTTTTCATATTTAAATGGGTTGGATTGTATTAACCTTTTCTTCTATTTAAATTTTATTTTTCGTCTTCTGTTTGATTACGAGTGCGAGTTTTGATGATCTTTTAACGCATCATACACTAACATAAACAGTAACTTAAACTTTTTAGGTAATTTTCGTAGATTAATGTGATGATTATAATAAGCTTTTGAATTATTAATAAATAAATAAATGAATAAACACATGACAGCTTATTTGGACGGATTGCGTCCTCTGCATTAAAAAAACGGTCCAGGGGTCTTCGAGTAATCGGTGAACATACATAAAAAAAGAGAAAAAAAAAGATTCCGACGAATTGAGAACCTCCTCCTTTTTTTTAAGTAGGTTAAAAAAGGGGTTACTTGTTGTTGACTCGATCACTTTTTTCTTCTATTCGCAGTTTTAATTGAATGTGTAAATTATGTTAAATGTTATGTTAATTCGGAATGTATGTTAAAATGGTAGGGACAGCGAACTGTCTTTTCGCCTCGTACCTATAATCTGGGAGTCTTCAAGCGTAGTTTGAATAAGCTTGATAGCTCAGCGATAGTCCGCAAGTCTACTGGTACGGTGCCTCGCTGAGCTTCGTGAGGCGAGGTGTATTTGTCCTTTCTGAGCACCATTGGTCCTCAGCACAGCCACCCACACCGGATTTTCATAAAAAGAAACCGTGCAGCCCAGCTAGTATTCAAATGAAACATTGTTCACCTGTAATTAGAGTGAGCACGTGTTTCTCATGATAATAACTCAACCACGCCAAACTTTTTAAACTTCACAAAAATGTTGGCAGGCGTTTGAGAAGCATTTCAATGCTAAAAGGCTTTCACATTGTTACCCTTTAAGCACTGAGCTACCATTTACCCCACTTAGCGTGCTGCACGAACCGTTACCATGTAAGTATTTTTTTCAGTGGTCCGCGAATGAGTTGCCTTCGTTGACGAGCAATTACCTTTTCACTTTTAATAGAGACCCCACTTTATGAATATGCGTTTGTAACGGAGAGACTAGTTAATCTTTATTACGTGTAGGTGTTAGAGGCTCCGTGATCAAATACAGGTGATTAAGTTGAGCCCATGACTTATTCGTAAAGGAAAACACCGTGAAATAATTAGACAAGTCGGTTACAAAGTTTTTGATGTAGTTGAATCCTTTAAGGGCCGATTTATCAATCCTCAGATAATACTAATCAGACTAAGTAGAAATTCCCGTTTGGCAAAAGACGGATAGTCATTGATGGAGAATTATATCTTCTATCACAATTATCTGACTATCATTTTACTAATAAACATATGGATTTACTATATCGGATACATAAGCAGAAGCGTAAATAAATCTGTCGAATAATTATCAGGCTGTTTATCGGACTTTTGAAAAATCAGCCCGAAATGAAATAGTGAATGTGCTATAGTGAAACGGGACCCATATTCTATTTTACCCAGCTACGCAAGATTTGAGTGTTTAACTAACTAGATATTTATTTGCCTTTTTCTAGGAAAATAAATATTTTTTTTTACTGAAAAAATGTGACAATTTTACGACGAGACCGAGCCATATATAACGTATTGTAAAAAAACCGGCCAAGTGCGAGTCGGAATCACACACGAAGGGTTCCGAACCATCGTACAACATTAAACACAAAAAAAATCGTGTTTGTTGTATGGGGGGGCCTTTTACCTATTTGTTGTTATAGCTGCAAAATAAATACACACTCTATGAAAATGTCAGCTGCCTACCTATTACGGTTCATGAGATACAGCCTGTTAGACGGACCAGCAAGCAAGCCCTGTGACTTACGGACAGCGGAGGCTTGGTAATAGGGTTCCGTTGGCACCCTTTGGGTACGGAACCCTAAAAAATAGTATTTTGAGCAGTGTTTTATCAGCAAGGTTTTATTTTATTTTCTAGTCTGATCAACAATTAGAGGTTTATTCGATTGAGTCAATTAGTGATGCAGAGGATGGAATTGATAATTTTGAGACAACAATGGTTGTCACACGGGCCGTTTCAGTGAGCATGGAAGGACGAGAGTAGCGATCGAAACTCATTCGTATAGCGGCAGCGCAGCCACGAGTTAGTGGAAAACGTCTAACTTTAATTAGTTCGCTTACGCAACGTCGAATGTTCGTTGCACTAAATAGAGTCCTGAGAAGTTCTTGAAGAACTCGATAAAATCAGTAGTAAGCGAATTCGTTAAGGAACTTTTTTTAATGCAACCTGACTTTGATGGCTAATACCACACAACTATCGTTATGATATTAGCCCAATACACCACATTCTCGCAGGAACTAAGTGCCATGCCCGCAGGACATTTCCTGTATGAGCACGGCTACACGGAATTGGATGGAAAAAACGGACAATTTTTTAGTGCCGCTTCGACGATCATTTCATCCAATGCGTTGGTACCAACCCGGGGAGCTTAAACCCCACCACCTAGAGAGGAAGTGGACCTACAATTTTACAAGGATTCCGAACCATGGAGCATCTCGCATTCGTAACGAAATGCACTTATCGAACTTATTATAACCTTATTATAAGCTCGTAAAAGGAATAATACGTTTAGTATTTGAACATTGGAACTGTCAAAAAATCTCGTGAAATTATATTAATATGTCAGTCAGTCAGCGTGTTTGCGTCCACTGCTGGACATACGCCTCTCCAATTTTCCTCCAGTCCTCCCGGCCTTCAGCGGTACGGAACCACTGCTTTCCGCCGACGCACTTGATGTCGTCGTCCCACCTGGCGACTATATTAATATACCGTGATTAAATTACAATATGTCAATTGTAATCACTATGTTCGTTTGTTATTCGTTCACATTGGATGTCTGCAGTTCACTGCATCACATATTTTTATCCAATGCAATGATACCATCCCGGGCGGGCTTAATCCCTACCACCTAGTAAGGGAAGGGAACCTACAGTTTTACATGGATTCCGACCGATGGAGCAGCTCGCAATCTTGACGAAATGCGCTTATTCAATTCAGAAAGAGGAAGAAAACATGCAGGATTTGAACCCAGACCTCTGGTATGCTAGGCAAGTCCCCGCGCTACGCTACGCCGCCGCCCCCGTACAAGCGAGGCCCGGTTGCTACTTTCGTCCTTCCATGCTCGCTGCGACAGGGTACACGTCTCGCGTTACGCGTCGCCTACGTGCGACAATTGTCGGGCAGGCTCGGACACAACGGCCGCACGTGCAACTCCGGGAGGACGTGAGAAATAAACGCCGGGTGGAAATAGAAGGAGGAACGCTCCCGATCGGAAGCTTTGTCCTCTACTTATTTCTTGATTTTATAGTCATGGCGAGGGAAATAAAATGTTGTCATTTTGTCCTTTGTGTGCTTGAAACGTCTTTGTGTCTGTGTGTTGCGATGCGCAGTAGTCAGACTTATATTGTTGTGTTTTGTCTCGCCTTTCTCACAAAATATTCTCGCCTCGGGATTTTCAGTACGTTAAGATTGATCGCATATAATTAAATATTATAAGCCGAATTAGATGAAATTAAATTTAATAATAGCCCCGTCGCGGAGCAACGTATTGAAAACGCTCTCATTTCATATCTAAAAGAGAAATTAATGGGTGATTTCATTGGAATATAACACGGAGCTACGATTTTCCTGTCGTTGTTTCCAATGTTTCGAAAACGGCGCTCACTGTTTTTCACGTTTCACAGAACAACGAAGAACAGCAATAATTTCGCGCGAACAAGCCCCGGTAAGCGACTCCGCTTAATTTCGTCCTTTGTCGCCGACTCCGCACTACACTTCACTTCGCGCGGCCCTGACGAATTTTCATCAATATTTCGCCCTGAAACGCGACAAAAAGCTAATTACGGGTCCGACGCCCCGCCGGGGTCGCTGGGAGCCCGCAGCCGCGCCCATTACGGCTGCCAGCGAGTTTTCATTACAACTTCCCTGGTTCCGCTATTAAAAGTTGAGCTTGGGATTTTTCTCAGCGCGAGCGTCACATTGTTCCGCCGAGGGAATTGTATGCAAAAATATGTTGATTTTGAATCACATCGCGAGCTGAAAAACATCCCACGAAGAGCCATCCTTTTACGTATCGAGATGCATGACAAAAAACCGGCCAAGTGCGAGTCGGACTCGCACAAGAAGGGTTCCGTACCATCAACCCTAAAAACACGTTTTTTTGTGTAGGGCCTCCCTTTAAGTTTTTAATATTTTTTTATTATACCTATTTGTTGTTATAGCGGCAAAATAAATACACACTCTGAGAAAATTTCAGCTGCCTACCTATTACGGTTCATGAGATACAGCCCTGTGACAGACGGACGGACGGACGGACGGACAGCGGAAGCTTAGTAATAGGGTTCCGTTTTCACCCTTTGGGTAGGGAACCCTAAAAACGATCGAGTATATTAAACAAGATTGGCAAAGATTTTAGAAGTGGTGGTGGTGTTTGACGTCAAATTTATACAAATATGTTGAACAATTAAAAACCCAGAAGTATTTGGCCCAGATAAATAGTCGTAACAAAAACTAAGACTAACAAAAAGTAGTACTTTGTGACGTCATTTTGCATTACTGAGTCAATACAAAATGTGTCAAAAGTGACGTCATAAAGTACTACTTTTCGTTAGTCTTAGTTTATGTTACGACTATTATCTGTTACGAGCCTTTGTCTTCTGTATATTGTCTTCTTTTCTGAAACTCATATGAAACTATACCGTTTTTTATGGAACTACGAAGAATAAGGATAATGTATACGATACTAATCCAAACACCATTTTACCGACTGACATAACGATACATTAAACTGGATAGAAAACAAGGACATTTTTCATTGCCGCTTCGATCATTCGTTGGAGAAGTCGACTCTAAGCGATGGCTTGAAGAGCACTATTAGTTATTCTTTGTCCCAGTTGTAAGTCAATTAATTATGATCAGTGGACTAAGCCCCATTTTTAACGCAAGTGCTCATTTTAATCTCGGATAGTCTACGTGTCGTACGGTATATATCGTGGTTGACAATAATCTTTTAGAGAACGAACCGTTTCTCAAACTCATTTATTTGCTGCACCGCCAGTATATGGAACTGTTTGCCGGCGGGTGCCCTTCCTCATACCTATAACATGGGAGTCTTCAAGCGTTACTTGAACAAGCTCGATGATAGCTCAACGATAGTATGTAAATCCGCTCATATGGTGCCGCTAATATGGCGCTGAGCTTGGTTTCGCTAGGCGAGGTGTATTTGCCATCTCCGAGTATCTTTGGTCTCTCAGCACAGCAACCCATACCGGTTTTCCATAAACAAAAATACCATAACCACAACTGGTAACTGATTCATCGAATGTAATTACACACATATCAATTGTAAGGCTTGGCAAGAATTTTATTCTAATGGCTCTGGTCATTCAATGCAAACAGCGCGAACCGCGACGTCTGGCACGGAACACAATTAGGTGCGTAAACACGCGATCCCGCGGGATCGAACCGCTTCGATTATAGTCGAATCCCACAAAACGAGGGTCCGCGACTGTTGGAAAAGGATAATGAAAACAGCGCTGCGGCCGCGGTGATGACGGCAATTGCGGGTTATTCCCGCGCAATCGGTTGACGTGGCGGGACAATGATCGCCCGGACTGCGCAATGGAACGGGTTTTGGCACCTATTGTCGCCGGGAATGTGGTGCGACGAGCGTATATCAAGAACCGTCAATGTGTTTTGTTTTTATATAGATTGAGGGGCGTTATCGTGGTGAACATTTCATTTCATTTCGTTACATATATTTTATCCGATATGTAGGAAACCTACACTTGGACACGTCTACTAACTAACTAAAAAACGCGCCAAGTTCGAGTCGGACTCGCACACAAAGGGTACCATCGTACAAATTTAAAAAAAATCACGTTTTTTGTATGGTGATTTTTATTATTTTAAAATTTTACCTATTTCTTGTTAAAGCGGCAAAATAAATACATACCCTTTGAAAATTTCAGCTGCCTACCTATTACGGTTCATGAGATACAGCCCTGTGACAGACGGACGGACGGACGGACAGACGGATGGACGCACGTATGGACGGACTTACAGCGGAGGCTTAGGAATAGGGTTCCGTTGGCACCCTTTGGGTACGGAACCCCAAAAAAGCATAAAGGCATTATCGTGGTGAACATTTCATTTCACTTCTTATCCAATAGGTAAGAAACACGTCATACATCATACAAAAGTCTTGTGAAGAAGAGCCGACAGACAAGTTTACAGATTACACAGATTACAGTATTAATATTACAATTTCATTGTGATATTAAGATCTTCATTATTGCTAATATATTTTATAATATTATTGGAATTATTACTAATTTTTCTTAGCTATTAGTACAGAATCAGCCTCAATGGCCCAGTGGCGCGACACTTCGGCGATCGCTCTCCGAAGTTAAGCAACGCTGGGTCCGGTCTGGTCTTGGATGGGTGACCATTCGACCGTTGAGAGAGGCTGGCCGTGGTTCGGATTCCACGTTAAACTGTAGGTCCCCTTCCTTACTTACTAGGTGGTAGGGTTTATCCCGCCCGGGTTGGTACCATCGCATTGGATGAACGATCAATGAAAATTGTTTCAATGTAGCCGTGCAATATAAGGAAGGTCCTGGCATGGCACCTAGTTCCCATGTGGTGTGTTGGGCTAATACCATGACAGAAGGTGTGTGGTATTAGCCATCCATGTCCAGTCACATAAAAAAAAAAAAAATTAAGGTGTACACAGCCATCATCAGGCAAGTGAGTGATCAATCTGACGTTTAGTCTCATTTCGTGCCAACTGTCAAACGACGTGTTGTTCGGCCTAGTGATGTGAAAAATTCTAGTTAATGTGATACGAAATAAAACTAAGATTTAATAACTCATATGCCTGTTAGTCTGGCTAGTATATTTACCATGATAACCCCACATGAATGAATTAAAACAGAACAGAAGATATTTGTAGCTCAACGGCGTGTTAGATGCCAGAGAGCATGTGTTCAAATCGCCGCCCCATTCGTGCGCCACTTTTTTTTTCTTTCTGAGTTGGAATAAGTTGTGTCACGAATGCGAGCTGTTCCATGGTTCGGAATCCATCTAAAACTGTAGGTTTATTTCCTCTAATAGTTGCTCAGTTTGGTACCATTGCATTGGATAAAGATATAGTCGAAACTGCAAAGAACCATTGTGCGCAATTTCCATCCTGTTCCAATGTAGCCGTGCACATTAAGGCAAGGTCCTGACATGGCACCTTTAGGAATGCGGTTCGTTGGGCGCTATTATCATGGCGGTGGGTGGGGTATTAGCAATTTATGCCCAGCCCAGTAGATGGACAAACTCAAATTATCCAAAAAGTCCAGATAAAACAAACACACCGTTGCTTTACTTGTTTTTGTTCAAACTTGAACTTACCCTGATAATTATTAAAATAAGAAATAAGAGTCAAGATAAGCCAAAGGGCGTTACATCCAACAATAAACTATTATAGCGAAAGCATAATGCATATGTAAGAAAACGTTGCCATTAAAAATTGGTGAACGGCCAAAAAATACACGCAGCCGAACATAGAACCTCCTGCTTTTGTCAAGTCGGTAAAAACCATGACCTACCTACCTACCCATGACGCAGCACGCAAGAGTTCGTCGTCCTGGCGCTGCGAGATAGCGCCGTCTAAGCTCACCGTTTGTACCCACCATTTGCAAACGGAAATATGCGCAGATCTTCAATTAGCTGAGGGCCCGCTCCCCTCATAAAGTGTCACTCCCGAGATTAATCGGTCCGAATAAAGATAAATGTAGCAGCGCGCGAGTCCACACAGCGGTGGCCCGGATTGAACATGGAGTTGGTTGTTTCGGGATATGGCAACCGAGCCGTAGCCAAGTTTTAGAACATATTTTACGTACAATTTTCGTTGATTCTAGGTTTATACAATGACGTCTATGGACATTGAAGGATTGTAATAAAATGGTCAGAAATGTTTGGTTTGGACATTAATCCAAAGCAGGATTTGGACCTTTTGATTTCCAGACCAAAAACGTATTCCGATTATTTTCAAAATTTGATTTATATACTTCAATATCAGATGTCATTTATAACGTGAAATGATTGAGACGACGGTAATGTCTATCCATTAAACACATAAAATAATCAAATACTTTTGCGCTTTTTCAACCCTAGCTTCTGATTACTTACACAATTTTGGTGACAACGATAATATGTATGAATGTTGAATATTTATTGCGTTTTTACTGCTTTATTTATTGAACTCAGCGTGTCTTTGATTTACAATCTAGTCTACACACATTTAATATTTATATCTACAGGCATACGCTGTTTGAAAATTTAAGCTTATGTAGCTATGGCTATCTGCAGTAAAAATGTTAAATATTAACAAAAGCAACTCAGAGCTCATATCAACAATATAATGTAAATGTATGGTTTTTAAGTTATAAACTCGACTGCCTGCAAGAAGAAAACTAAGGTAAGATGTAACCTAAAAGCAGACGCACTGAAAAAGCAATACCTTTCCATTATAAATAATCCTAATTTGACCGTCTAGACGTTGACAGTTATTTTATAAACTATATTATTTTTATAAAAACATGTCATATTTTTAATTTATTAATTTAACTTATAGTCTATAACTGATCTCATTATTAATTTAACCAAACCCAGCAGGAATCTAAATTAATACGATTTCTGTCATGGCTGCATGCCGTTGCTTGTCCCTCAGCAATCAGTAAGTTATCCAGGTGATGCCATATCTCCGACGCTTCGAGTTGCTCGTTCGTCATCATATACGTCTGATGACGCGACGGAGCAGCGGCGGGCCCGCCGGGGGCCGAGTGCGACGGACGGGAGGGGGCGTGGTGGACGCGCCGCCCCCTGGAACGGGCCCCGCTTTTTATTTCAGCGTGATAGTGGGAGAACAATGGACAGATCATTTATAAAGAGCGTTTAGTGAAATTTCGATCTCCAAATCTCCACATACTGAAAAATACACATTGAATATTGATTGACCCACCCTTGTTATCAATTTATCAGATAGCTTAGCTTAGCTTTTATAATAATGAGTAATTAAATATTGTATATACTCAGATCGGTTCAATTAAGAAAAAAACCATTTATTTTAATTATTTTATTAAATAAAACAAGAGCAAGCAGTAATAGTTGTACATTCATATTAATATTATAAATTCGAAAGTAACTCTGTCCGCCTGTTGCCTTTTTACGCCTGAACCGTTTAACCAATTTTAATGGATTTCGGTATTTTAAAATAGGGGGTTACCTTTTCTTACGTAAATTAAAGTTGGAAGGGGCAAAAAAGGGGATGAAAGTTTATATGCGGATCTCTGCTAGTAGAAAATAAAGGAAAAATAAGCCGATTATAGATTTTTCAATATAAAAAAGTGAGACTTTATAATTGGCTTAATCATATAATAGAAGTATTGTTTATACGTGTAATTAGCAGTTTAGTTTTCTTTACATAAATTATTCTAATAAAGTTCCATGCTTCGGAATATACTCGTATGAAGACATTCCCCTACTGAGGTATGGCCGCCCTGGTTGGTACCATCGCATTCTCAATATAGCATTAAAAAACAACTCCCCTGGATTATTTTATATACTAAATTGTTTCGAGTTCAACACTATTTACATTATTTATATTTTAATTCAGTTTGAAATGAGAAATTAATTCAAAGCAGCACGTTTTTTACGCAAAGGTAAATTCGAACTCACCTAAATGATATCCCCTAATTCGTCCGAATAAATTCTCACGCCGGGCCTCGTTAGAGAATTTTATTAATTTCCCCGAAATAATTTAAGAAATTGAACCTTTAAGATGTATTCAGAAGGTTCGAGTTGTAAAATATTCACTCGTTATTTCATTAGGCAGCGGAGTCGGGTTGTAATTTTCGTCGGCTCGAGAACACTTAATTAGCCGGGCTTGGCTCGATGTACCTAAGCCGAATATCCTTGCCCGGGGCGGTCCAAGCGCCTTGCCCTGGCAATTTTACGGTAAATGAATAAATCAGATTAATATATTTCTTATTTCGACATCAGTCAGATTTGGTCTTGGAACTAGGTTCCTTACGCGCGTTTGCACGGGGAAAACTGTCCAAGCACCGCTTTTGTTGACATAGACCCGTCTATGTTTAATAACTTTACGGGCAAAAACGATAACAATGTCACCTGTCTCTTTCTTCGCTTGTCTTTTTGGCGAAAAAGGAGACTGGCATTAGATACAATGAGTTGGCACCTAAATGCAAACGAAGCGCTCTGCAATGGTGTGCGTTCATTTCATTAAAATAGGCATCTAGCGCTTTAAGCGTAATCTCGTGTTAAACTTGACGACTGGTTCTTGTAAAATGTTTTTCCGTCCGACTTTAAAATATTTCTTAAGTTGATGTTTTTATGTAGCCGGACGTGAATTGCTCATATCATAGCCACTGCCATGATATTAGCCCATCACCCTATCCGTTTTCCTGTCCACGGCCGTCAGTGTACGACACGGTCACTCCAACGGTGGTCGTCTCTTCGGCTGACATGACCAGCCCACTGCCACTCGAGCTTAGCCACCCGGTGCCCAATATCGACTACTTTGGTACAATATCATGATAATGGGTGTGGTATTAGCAATCCATGTTTCATCTAAAACCTGCAACTTCACGTGGAATCCGAACCATGAACGAAAAATCCCTTTGAAGTCTCTAGCGACTTGCACGCGAAGAACTTCAGTGACTTTATTGTATTATTTTCATTTGCTAAAAAACCAGCCAAGTGCGAGTCGGACTCGCACACGAAGGGTTCCGTACCATAGTAGATAAAAAAAACAAAAAAAACAGGTTTTTTGTATGGGAGCCCCCTTTCATTTAAATTATTTTTTAATGTTATCAATTTGTTGTTATAGCGGCAAAATAAATACACATTTCAGCTGTCTACCTGTTACGGTTACTGAGATACAGCCCTGTGACAGACGGACAGACGGACGGACGGACGGACGGACGGACTGACGGACGGACGGACAGCGGAGGCTTAGTAATAGGGTTCCGTTTTCACCCTTTGGGTACGGAACCCTAAAAACTACATATCACAATGAGCAATGACAAAATATGAATTGCGTAAATTGTGTGTGTTCTACACGAATATCTAATCTCCCTCGTCTTGGTACGTTTAAAAGTAACGAAAGGTCAAGGAAAAATCTGCCCCAAATTGAGGCACTCAGCGCGAGTACTTCCTGGGCATGTCGCGGATTATTTACCGTCATTAACTTTCGGAAAATCCGCAGTTTTTCTTAATGAAAGTCCATGATACGAATATCTTTCATTTGCGTCAGTAATTAGCATCTCAACCAGCAAGTAGTAAACTTGTATTTCACTGTGTGCTCTTACGCCGACTTTCACACAACGGCAGGGGTTATTCTGTAGCCAAATATAAGCACATGTTTTTATAATACTTTTTTATTCCATAATATTTTTTCCATACATACATACAGTAACGCTGTTTCCCCTGAGTCGTAAGCAGAGATCACAGCATACTTATTTCGCTTCCTCTACAGACATTAATGTTTTCATACATCCATACAAATATTATAAATTCGAAAACATTCTGTCTGTCTGTTACGACTTCACGCCTAAGCCGCTAAATAAATTTTGACGAAATTTGGTATTGAGAAATTCTGGACCTTGGGAAAGGACATAGGCTACCTTTTGTGGCAAAATTATAATTCAAAGGGCTGAAAAGGGTGATGAACGTTGGAATGGGGAACTCACAAAACACAACATTTTGGTTCAGCCTGACATCAGTTCGAAACGACATTAACCCGAGCGGAGCCGGGTACTTCAGCTAGAACTCTATAATTACGGGTGCTAATCGTTTGACCATATTGAGCTACTTCGTCAAAAAGGTCGTGGTAATGTTTTGGTATATATTTAATTCATAGGACATCAGTTTTGTTACATTATTCATTTATGCAACGACATCTTAATTTTAAATAATCACATAAATATTCCGTCTGAATATCCTGTTTCAGACAACGGTCCAGACCATATGATTTTTTATGAATTCCAAAACTCAATCACAATGCTTTAATCTAGATGTCGTTGTATAGTTACAAATAAATGGTCGTGGAATATTCTCCTACGCCGCCGCCCGGGCAGGGCAGTTCTACTAGACTAGGAGGTCGCGACAAAAATGGTAACGATAACGTAAATGGCTGAAACTGGGTTCACGGGATAAAGTACAACCCTCTGAAGCTAAATGTGTCAGTCTGCCAGTTCCAAGTGTTTGCGTTACGTAGATAAGGCGCCTGAAAAAGTAGTTATGGTGACAAAAAATACATATGATAAGGTAAATTGATGCAAATGACGAAGCATGAAAGCATCAATACATACTTGCTTAGCAATACAAAAACTGAACAAATCTTTGGTTGCATTTAGTAGTTATAAGCGATTTAGGTTACAGATATAACTTTAGGTATATTTAAGTATTTAATTAAGTTGCCGTCTGGTTATTGTTGTATAATTATTAGGTATCAATGTTTCCAGATAATCAGTATATTCATCAGCAGGTACATACTAGCATCTATTTAATATAGCCAATCTAGAAAACGCAACCACTTGGCACGGGCAGACCGACATATTTAGCATCAGAGGGTTGGTCTCTACCATGTGATCCCAGATTCAGCCATTTACCTTATCGTGACCAAAAATGTCGTGACCTCCCGGAATATACTTTCTTCCCCTCTGTAAATATGTTTCGTCATTCTTTTGTCACTGATTTGCTCTAAATGTCCATACCACTCCTCAATATATGATTCGCTATCCTCGTTACTATGCATCCGTTCAGATGATACTGCTCTCTTATCTAAATATGTATTGGGGGTAGTGAATGCCATTCTGGCTTATAGGGAGCTTCGGAAAGCCGCTCTCAAATGACATAACATCCAACCACATTCTTTTACAATTGCAGTAATAAATAAATATTATTTTGAAAGGTATAAGCGAGTATAAGTGGGAACGAATAGGAGAGTTAAAGTAAGAGTGGAGTGCTAACGGGGGAAAGGCAGAATGTCTAAAATGCAGATCGTATAATATCATATTTTAACAAAATTTTAAAACCATGCACAACGTATAATTGGCAGATCGTATAATTTTATGCATGAAGAAGTTTAAAAAATAAAATTACTTATTTCTCCATGCATAACGTATAATAGTCACGAGTCGTATTCACTACGTATAATATTCACAACGTATAATCTTATTTTTTTCCAAAAAATTCAAACCATGCATATCGTATAATAGTCACAACGTATAATGTTATACGTTGTGCATGAATAAAGTTTAAAAATAAAATCAATTCTTTGCATCATGCAGAACGTATAATAGTCACAACGTATAATATTCCTAACATGAATTCACAAAAAAAGAAAACCATGCAGAACGTATAATATGCCAAGAAGCACTGCATAAAGCGCCCTAATAACGATACATTTAAGGCTGAAATTGCTACGAATCGATATTTGCTACAATTTCGAAAGGCCACCTTACGCTAATTGAGACGGTCGAAACGTCACGTGCGAGTATACGCTTTAATTGTATGATGATAAGGGCGCTTATCGTATGAAATATTTTTGGATTATATGATATGCATGGTTTTCTTTTTTTGTTAAATAAAGATCATAACATTATACGTTGTGACTATTATACGTTATGCATGGAGAAATAAGTAATTTTATTTTTTGGACTTCTTCAGGCACTACGTATAAGATTATACGATCTGCCGATTATACGTTGTGCATGGTTTTAAAATTTTGTTAAAATATGACATTATACGATCTGCATATTAGACGTTCTGCCGTTCCCCCATAGTCACAACGTATAAAATTATGATCTTAATTTAACAAAAAAAGAAAACCATGCATATCATATAATCCAAAAACTTTTCATACGATAAGCGCCCTTATGAATGAAAGCGTATACTCGCACGCGACTTTTCGACCGTCTCAATTAGCGTAAGGTGGCCTTTTGAAATTGTAGCAAATTGTTACTCTTTAACAAATATCGATTCGTAGCAATTTAAGCCTTAAATGTATCGTTATTAGGGCGCTTTATGCAGTGCTTTTTGGCATATTATACGTTCTGCATGGTTTTATTTTTTTGTGAATTCACGTTAGGAATATTATACGTTGTGACTATTATACGTTCTGCATGATGCAAAGAGTTGATTCTATTTTTAAACTTTCTTCATGCACAACGTATACAATTATACGTTGTGGATATTATACGATGTGCATGGTTTTGATTTTTTTGGAAAAAAATACTTTTTTACGTTGTGAATATTATACGTAGTGAATACGACTCCTTACAAATAGATTCGGACAAATGCGCGTCTGAATTGCGAACTGAGGGTCCGCACAAATTTATAAGCAGGTTCTTCCATCACCAGGAAATCTTAATGAAAAATTGTATGACTTTAATTGTGCCCTTAAACCTTGCTTTTTTCCAAATTCCATGATTCTTGGTCTCTTGGGAAGTACCCTGTTTAATTTTTACTATCGTGTTTACTTAGAAGATTGATTTTACAACAGCACTAAGAGACCACAGACATAACAATTTAATATTCATTTCATAATTCATACCAATGATACCTCTATAGGTTCCTGAGACTTGATCTTGACGATGAGACAGACGGATGACTAGGTGAATCTAAACGTGACTTCTTTTGAAGAAAGGAACCCCTTAAACTCAGGCATATACTCATATTAAACAAAACATCAGATTAGGTACCTCAGTATCCTCCTTTTTTATTCTTTTATTCGGGAATCATACAGTATTAAAGATTAAGTGGTATCGATTTTTTTTTTAAATAACTTATAACAGCAAAATAAAAAGAAAGTAAAAATTCATTTAGATAGTATTACTTAAAAAACATGTGAAAAGAAGAAAAAATAACATATACATGCTTAAAAAAATGGTGGAAACCAAAAATTAATGGAGGTTTTGGACAAAATTATTTTCAAAAATTCCAGAGATTAATTTTTAAACTTTTTTTTTTAAATATTTTGGCCATAGAGTAAATAATATATGTAACATATGTAAACTGTTGGAAAGTGCTTAATCTATTTTAAGTTAGAGAATTCAGAATATTAACTCCATGTATAATTATAACAAATAATCAATTTACACAAAATTATAAACATTTTTTTTTCTAAATATGGACAAAGGACAAATAAAAAATCTTAAATTTCGCTTCATAGCACAGTAACACCGCATACAAATGTTTTTTATCTTATTAGTTTCGCTTTATCTACACCATCCCATCACAAGTTACAAAGCACGTCTGAAGTGCGGTATACCTCGCGCAAGCAGCGTTCGTGTGGTCGAGTGTTCCGAGCAGCGAGCATCGACGGGCGGAAGTAGCAACTTAAACTCGTGTGTATGGGTGCGGGGTAGCCACTTTTAGATGCAAAAACCGGCCAAGTGCGAGTAGGACTCACGAATGAAGGGTTCCGAAACATCGTACAAGATTTAACCCAATAAAATCACGTTTCTTAATATCAATTTAATTTTCATCTTTGTTTTATACTTATTTGGTGTTATTGGGGCAATAGATATACACACTCTGTGGAAATTTCCACTATCTACCTATTACGATTCATGAGATACAGCCCTGAGATAGACGGACAGACGGACGGAGAGCGGAGGCTTGGTAATAGGGTTCCGTTGGCACCCTTAAAGTACGAAACCCTAAAAAACGGAAGCGCCTCCTAGTGAGTTCGCTTACGAATTCGCTTACTACTGGTTTGTTTTCTAGAGTTCCAACAACATCTGAGAACGCGTAAGAACTTCGCAGGAAGCTATTTTATGTTGCGCATCCCCGATTCCTAAACGAACTAATTACGGTTATTGTTATACAGCAGGTGACGAAATTGGTAAACGCAATACCCGCAAATGGTATGTTTTACTGGTTCGCGTCCAGCCTTGTAGTTTATTCGTAAAGTAGTTCTTTTTACTGGCCTTTACTGCCTTTACTGCCTTTAATTAATGTGTCCTTGCTTCGCCATCGATTTTACATACAAACATATCACATTCCTTGGAATAGGCAGCGTACCTGCTTATTACGAAAAAATGTATTTACTTAAATACAGTTAGCCTGGTTTTCACCAAGTGCTGATACTTTCTAATCTACACCTGAAGGTCCTTAGTTCTTAAATTGTGTAATGGTGTTAATTGGAAGACGGTAAGAAAGGCCTCTTCTATGAGTATGTCTTGATTAAGCTAAAAGCAATACATGGTGAAAATTTACCTTAGGGTTTCTTTCACCATGCCTTTAGCATAATCGGCAGATAACCTTTGACTAACGAACCTTCCTCTGGAGAGATGAAAAGTCGGGTCAGGTCTTGAGACCCACGGCTGCGCAGCTGCTCTCCTCTAGTCGTGATTTGAACGTTGTATATGTGTTAACTCGCGCCATGTTAACTAGCTTCTATGCATCTGTTAGTGGCATAATTTGTGGCATATGAAACTAGCAGCTCTTAGTAGAGGGCGCTAGGTGGCCACACTTTCTTACTATCTTGCAATCGATCATCCTTTAAACGTCGATTAGATAAATCAGCACTTGGAAAACCAAGCTTAGACATTTTCCACTAACTCGTCGCGACGCCCGTCGTTCCTTGCTCGTCGTTTCCGTGCTCTCGCCTCTCGCTTTACGAGGTGATTCCATGTGACGTGTGTGGAAGTGCGCTTATGAATTAGGGTTCTGGAACTCCTCCATATATTCATAACCTTATTCATGACCGGGGAAGAGCAGCCTTTGCCGACCGTAAACCGCCGGGGGAAGACAACCGAACGACTGTTGGCCACTTACTAATCCTTAGTTTGCATGAACGTGTCGACTCGATTCTGTCCGGGGAAATTTCTTCTTGAAGCGTCAGATTCAGCAATTATGTATCACTGACTGAAATACCCGGCTCGGCTCGTGTCAATATCGTTTGGACTGATGTCGGGCTGAATTATTTCTTGAATATTATATGAGCTGCCCTCAAACCTCCATCGCCCCAAAATTTCATCAAAATCGGTTTAGGTGTGAAAACGCAACAGAAAGAGTTACTTTCGTATTTCTAATAATAGTATGGAAGTATGGATTTCTCTTTCTCTGTTATGTTGATTTTCCTCCCTGAAAATAATTATGAGACATCCCATCATATTACCTATGTATTTCCAATAGAGTTGCATTAAAGATGAAAGTTTGCCATGATATAACATCGCGCTACTCCCACATGGATAGACTGGATTGATACAGCTCCACAATTGATGACGACAGAAAATGTTCTTGCTTTTTATCATATAATCTTCATCCGTGCTCTTTCGGGTGCTTTATATTTGAACTTTCATTTGTTCATTTATTTATTTATAAGGAGAAATTACAGAGACAGGTCCGCACCCAAAAATACAAAAATAAACACAAAACTAGCCTCCACTACGAATTCTCCCTGAAACACATTGGGATATTAACAAAATATAGGCGTTAAACACAAAAAATAAATAATAAGCCATAGTATTTGAAAAGAAAAAAAAAAACCACTCTCAGCTAGGCACCATACCGGATTTGCGAAGTATTGCAGACATAGCGAGCTTATTCAAATTACCTTTGAAAACTTCTAAGTTGTAGGTATGAACAAAGGCACCGGCCGCCAGACGCTTCCATACCTTGGCGGTGCGGCAGAGAAATGAGTTTGGGAAAAAACAATGCGTTCTCAAAAGCATATTGTCAACCATAAAAGGGTGACCTGATTCTCTGCTGGGGTGCTCCAGATATAGGTTAAATGGCAAGAATAAGAAATGCCAAAACAAGACTGTTCCCTTTTCAAATCTATTCAGCCCTACTTTCGTCTTATTGGGCTCTATTTTAGCTCTAACATTCCAAATCAAGCACTGAAATGCTCACTTAACTTAATCCCAAACACGTAATCTCAATTAAGTCTTGATCAGACGTTAAAACCCCTATTAAGTCACGGTCAAATGAGTTCATTCGGAACGGCGGAAGTCGGTTCGACTAAGCAAATGATTCCGTGCTCGCATTTGCAAGCCACACCCATTTTTCACATGCTCCTCGCGTGCTCATGCATCGTATGCACTGTAATTAATCCTAGTGAATATCTAATGGGGAGCTAACTGTTCCAAGTTGCATGCGACGTGTCTCAGAAGGCGAACTCAGTTTGTTCCTGTAACTTTAAAAATCTAGAGTGTTATACCAGTCACTTAACTGGGAAATACATTATTGCGGTCAGCACAAAAAAAAATAAAAAAAACCTGGTCAACATACTAAAATAGTCACCAAGTCACGGGTTATGTAGATACAAAAATATCGCGTCGCAAGGCTTTACCGCTGACGTTGGGTTATGTCAGACGCTTTAAAAAATAATATGCGGGACGGTTAAATCGTTATCACATTATAATAAATCATAATCCAAACGAATCGTACAGTGTTTATAAATCAATTTTGCGCTACTCTTGTAATATTTATCGTGCTATTCATTCAGTGTCGTAAAACTATTGATTTATAAAACTCAAGTGAATGTTTAAAATAATAAAATCATTTACAATGTTTTAGTCACTTGTAAAAATTGTGGGTATTTAAAATGAGCATTGAACTGACCAGTGCTATGTGGCAGATGATAAGAAATTTAGTAGTTTCATTTTTAATTTGTCAATCATGTATTTAATTTATTTAAACTTATTGTAGCTATACAGTTGCGTTGATGATATTGTTTTTAATACTATTTACAACTCTTCATGGTCAATGATAACTTTTAAATATTATATATTTGTTCTAGTTGCGCGTTTTGCTTTGTGTGTTTAAATAAAAAGCTCTTTTTTCTATCTTTGCACATTTTCCAAACATCGAGAAAGAATTTGGTTAAAAAGTATTGTTTTGGTAATAATATAATATTTCAAGGGATAATTCCGGTAATAAATAATTCTGCGGAATTTTTTTAATAAGGTTGATGAGTATAGCTACAATATTTGTTTACACTAGATAAGATCCAGATTCCGTTGAAGAACTAGCGAAAATTTCTAATCACCTTTAATTCGCTAGTTGACATATTTACCTTTACCACCTTTATTTCGTCTGAAAACGAATATGAATCGGATTGTGCGTTTTCGCAAACATTTAGGTCGCGGTCCGATTCGAACCATCGTTACCGGAAGCTCGTTTACAACTGGTCCGATTCGCGTCTATGTCATTCGCAATAATCGCGCTTACAGTGCTCAAAATGGCGTCCCGTGAACGGTATGACGTCATCGATGCATCACGCAATGCCGTATAAAGTGCTCGGGTTTTGGAGGTAGGGCACTGTGTGTGCAACTGTCAATGTCACTTTTTGACGTTTCTAAAGCTTATTCTGTTATCTTTCCACCGTATTTTTGGCAAACCGTGGAATTTCCCTCAGTAAAAAAATCAATTTCAGCTTAGAGCAATGAATTAGATTCAAATTTGAGGTGAACTGCTACGATTAATGACATTTGTTCCATTTCTTTCCGTAAACTGTCACACAAACTGTCCGAATCGTTTGTAATGCTTACGGCTTTGAGCGTGCAACCTGATTCTGGACGCTTGTATACTATTTAAGCAGTTTAATCGTTTGCAGTTCAAAACGGAACACGCAGCTGATGTGTCGTAACAAAACGGAATGCTGCTCCCGCCGTACCGATCCGAACGCGTTCACAAAGTACGTAGGAAACTTGGGCCAAGTGTGACGTCATACTTGGAGTCTACTTCCTTGCCGCCGTTCTACCGAACCGGCGGCGGAGGCGGTGTTATGACAGCAAGTTTGCCCTCTTTAGGGCTCCGTGGGGCACGATTATGAACATCGCTCCCGAATTGATTAGCTGCGCGGATACTGGGCGAGAATATATTTTGCATGATTTATGCTAGGCGACATTTTGCGAAAACGAATGCTATATCCATCACATACATACATCCTCACGCATTCGGTATACTCACTTTTAGCTCGACCACTTATTTATGTGCACGATTTTATAGAGTCATATATGTATTCGCAAGACTAGGAATTTAATTCAACATGACCGTACAAAATATCTGTTATTCTGCATTTCTTCTTCAGTACAGTTTTAATAGTGTCTTAGCAAGCGGAAAATAGGATCATGATTGTTTTGAATGGCTCTTAAGGATTTTAAAAAGGCATAAGATCGTAAGTACATAGCCAAAAAAGTGATACTTATTCATACGTGAATATACCTACCCGAATTCTATATTATGAAGCCATAAAAAAACTTTAACTAACGTAATCGATGTTTTAAGCTAATGAGGTGACTTTTGCCAAGCGTTTTCAGTAGCAGTAATAGTTTCCTAGTTTCCTAATACTTTTTGAGTTCCAGGATATCATACGTGAGATTAAGACTTCTCAACGAATGGGGTAGGTATATGTTTAAAGATAGAAATCTGGTAAAATAACAACTGGCTGCATAGTGGCGCGGTGACTTGCCTAACTAACCAGGGGTCTGGGTTCAAATCCTCGCCCGTTCATGCACCACTTTCTTTCTCTTTCTGAGTTCGATAAGTGCATTTCGTCACGAATGCGAGCTGCTTAATGGTTCGGAATCCATGAACTGTAGGTCCCTTTCCTCTACTCGGTTTAAGCCCGCCCGGGTCGACACCATCGCATTGGATGAAAATATGGTCGAAGCGGGAATGAACAATTGTCCGTGTTTTCCATCCAGTTCAATGTAGCTGTGCTCGTAAAGTGTAGGTCATGGCATGGTACTTAATTTCTTCGGGTATGTGGTGTATTCGTCTAATATCATAACGGTAGAGGTGTGGTATTAGCCATCCATGTCAGGTTGCACAAAACATTTTTTTAACATTGTTCAAGATTTGAACTTAATTCATAAAAAAGTTCTTTTTACAGATATCCTTCTTTAATTAACATGTCATTCCTTCGCGGTCGATTCTACATGTACATATCACATTCGGTGAAAAAAGTGACGTACTTGCTTAGTACGAAAAAGTATGTTTTACTTAAAACTTTCCAGTTTCATTCTACGCCTCATAACCGCTGCTATGACAGAACCAGTCAGTAAAATGTATCCTATCTAGATAAAACCGCGCCGCCGCCGTCTCCCACGGTGACACGCGACCGCTGACGTACGCGGCGACCGCTGACGCGAGCTGCGACCGCTGACGCGGGTGGGCCCGCCGCAGACGCTGCGGCGGGGCGGTGGCGTGAAGCCACTGTGGAAATGAAATCAGTAAGATAACCACGAAACTCATCTAATCTGGCATACATAATAGAGAATCGGTGACGACGACACTCCATTAAAAAGTGTTAATTAAGTAAATAAGTAAGTAAGTAAGTAAGTTATATGTACTTTACTTAAAACTTCCCAATTTAAATCTATGCCTCATAACCGCTGCTATGACAGAAGCAGTCAGCAAAATGTATCCTATCTAGATAAAACCGCGCCGCCGCCGTCTCCCACGGTGACACGCGGCGACCGCTGACGTACGCGGAGAACCGCTGCCGCGATGCGTCCGCCGCAGACGTTGCGGCGGCGGCGGCGCCGCGGTGGTAGCGTGAAGCCACTGTGGAAATGACATCAGTAAGATAACCACAAAACTCATCTAATCTGGCATACTTAATAGAGAATCTACGACGATGACACTCCATTTAAAAGTGTTAATTAAGTAAATAAGTAAGTAAGTAAGTAAGTTATATGTACTTTACTTAAAACTTCCCAATTTAAATCTATGCCTCATAACCGCTGCTATGACAGAAGCAGTCAGCAAAATGTATCCTATCTAGATAAAACCGCGCCGCCGCCGTCTCCCACGGTGACACGCGGCGACCGCTGACGTACGCGGCGACCGCTGCCGCGGTGCGTCCGCCGCAGACGTTGCGGCGGCGGCGGCGCCGCGGTGGTAGCGTGAAGCCACTGTGGAAATGACATCAGTAAGATAACCACAAAACTCATCTAATCTGGCATACTTAATAGAGAATCTACGACGATGACACTCCATTTAAAAGTGTTAATTAAATAAATAAGTAAGTAAGTTGATTTGCAAAAAGATACAATACATCTAACCGGCTTTCTAGTTTCAATTAACACCTACCACAGTAAAGTCTGCATTATAATAATATATTTTTCTATTGTTTTGTGTACTTTTTTCCCGACACTTGTATTGATACTATGTAAGATATTTATCTACGTGAAAACTTTGCTGGTTTGAGTGTATTTTTCTTGAAAGTTATTTATGTGTTTGCTTTGTAACTGTGCGTTTCCCAAAGAAACTAAAAAAAAATGCCGATAGATAAAAAAAAACTCCAATACGGATATAATATATTTAAGATTGATATTCCGACATGATACTCTAGCAGTAATGTAATTTCGAGCTTAATTTTATTGATATTTTTGTACTGTTTGATTTCATTAATGAACGTTTGAGATACTTGCACCGACAGTATTTTTAATGTAGCTAGATATTCCATCCACCCTCATGGTAATAACATGACATACTGCATTCCCGAATGAATTCAGTACCATTCCAGGACCTTACCTCTATGAACCTGGCTACATTTAACTGGTTTGAAAACACGCATAATGTTTAATTGGCACTTCGTTCGTTCTTCGTTCTTATTTTCCGCTAACGCAGCCCAACAGTTTAGAAGGGGAAGGAGACCTTCGGTTTTACATTGATTCCGATCAATGAAAGAGCTCGCATTCGTGACGAAGTTAGAGAAGAAGTAGAACTTATCCGACAGGGTCTCAGAATAGAAAACAATATACAAACGTGACTTCTGCTACGAACGTGATTGATTGCTTGGTAAAACCTTATAGCTACAGCGGGTATCGGTGCGTAATCGTATGGCTCAAAGGAGGGCACAACCCATACGATTAGTCAAGGTCAAACGTTTGGAAAGTGACGCACCGGTGGCCATACAAACGACAAAGCATCGTACTTCTAGCTTCTTTTTAACCGACTTCAAAAAAAGAGGAGGTTATCAATTCGTCTGTTAATTTTTTTATTGTTTTTTTTTTTATGTTTGTTACCTCATAACTTTTGCCTGGGTGAACCGATTTTGATGATTATTTTTTTAAATGATAGCTAGTGCTTCCCAAGTGGTCCTATTTTAATTTGGTTAAGTTTTGACAATGATATCCATGAGAAAATCATAAAAGTCTTAAATTTGTATTAAGATGTGCGCGACAAATGGACGAATAACTCAATATAACGCCAACCGATTTTGGTGATTCTTTTTGTATTGGAAAGGACGTGTACAAATTAGTAAGTGTACTTCAGATTCACTAAAAATAAACAAATAAAAAAATATTAACAAAAAAAATAACCGACTTCAAGGAAAAAGTACTAAAAAGTAAGAAATAATTTTCATTTGTGTAGTTACGATTTCTGTTATTTTTTGAGTCGGTGTCAGCCAAGGTTAGGTTAGGTTAGGTTAGGTTAGGTAAGGTTAGGTTAGGTTAGGTTCTCTTGATTGGCGCAGCGCGTGCCCGGCTGACGCCGACTCAAAAAATAACAGAAATCGTAACTACAAAAATGGAAATTATTTTTTACTTTTTAGTGCTTTTTCTTTGAAGTCGGTTTTTTTTTTGTTAAATTTTTTCCTGTACTGAGCATAGGGGCAAATTGTGCAAATGGAAGGCGTGTTTTGAAAGAAGTTTTATGATTTTTAAGTAAGGTGGAGGTATGAGGTGGAGGTCACTAAATGATGAGGATGATGGGTGTCTGAAAAACAACACGCAAAAATAAGCGTATTTGGTAAGACACAATAGTAAAAAAAGTAAAGCAACTTAAAAGAGTCAGTGGCATAACTTATGTTATGGTATCGAGTGACGCCAACCAAGTGCCAATCGGAGATGAAGTCTGCAATATTTTCGTTTGCAATTATATAAATAAATGTGTGCCAGTCGATAAGTTTAAATATAAGAGATTAAAAAATGGCAAATATTTAAGGATTTATATCAGTGCATGCAGGCATCTACAAACCACAGTTGCTTAACTGAACAAAAACTAACAATTTTTACATGCATTTGAGCATTATTTTCAACAGATTAGCAAGCTGGAGTGACAATATCTGCAGATAACATTGCCACTGCAACTTGTGGCGATGTAAATTTTGAGACCATAGCCCCATCGATCGTAAGCCATCAACAAATGCTAAGGAACTGGATTTAAATAAACATTGCAGCGATGATTTCTCGCTTATCCGGTGGTGTAAGGTCGAGATCGAGTTATCCTACTGCTCTTTTCTGTACACTGTGGCGAGGTGGAGTCGTGTCGCGTCGCGTCGTGTCGCGGCCACCGTGACGTGACGCGGGTGCGCGGACATGGTTCTCGCCGGTGGCTACGTTGTTAATCTATGTCCTACGGTTCGTGGTTTTATCTTCAATGTTTGCTTTTTGAGATAAGTAGGCGGAGTTAATTGAACGAAAAAAAATCGAAATTACTTTGTTAGAGAGCAGTGTCACGTGGCGCAAAGCTTTACCACCAGATGGCGCCACATAAAACTATGCCAAGCTATCACGTAGAGGTTATGTTTACTGGCGAATCACAGGCAATCGCATTGTCCGTAATTTACATCAATTTCAAGTTAGCTATTCATATTGACTCAATTTAATTGGTCAACAACCTATAACCTTGAAATGAAACCGTGGCATACTTTTATATGGCGCCATCTGGTGGTAAAGTTTGGCAGCCGTCCTCCCCATTGAAAGTGACGAGAATCGAGAGATTAGTATTGTTTGGACATGGAATGAATGGGCGACGAAAATAATCATGAAATAAATTTACGGAGCAGAAGTGAGCGGAAGCATCTTCCCGGGCAGACTAGGAGAACGTACCGGGATCAAGTCGATGTAATACTTCATAAAGGTACGTGGCACCCGTAATCGAAGAGCGTGGCAACGGTGTATGAAAAGATGTATGTCTATAGATGAAACGAAAGAAGTGTGCTGTGATCGTTCCGTATGGTGCTCCATCATCTCCGCCTACCCTACGTGAAAGCGGCGTGAAGGTATGTATGTGTGCGTGTGATGTTTTCAGCAAGACTATGTGTGTCTAAGTTTTGTTACCATCAATATGTTAGTATGATTCCTTAGCAGGAAACATAGCCCATTCGGAAATAAGCATGAAACTTGGCATGTATGCAGCTAAAAAAAATCCCACCCCTTCCCGTACCCCTGTACCCCCCCCCCCTGCACGATCGTGATGTTCAGGCTTACAACGACTTTGTGCACGATCGTGATCATATCAGGTTTTCAATTTTAAAATAATGGAAAAAACACATTCAAGCTTATTAAACATATTTTTATTGATTTATCAAAATACTAGTAACTCTAAGTACTGGCTTTGTATACTTAGGTTTAAAGAAATACTAAAAAACATAATTTTTCTAAGAAACTAATGTAGTTTTTATAAAAATGATACCAATAAATTCAAATAATTGATATTTTGCTTACTCCAAAACTTTTTATTTTTTTAATATACGCCGTAAAACAATTTCGTTTCCTGGACAAACAAAGTTAGGCCTTACATTTATCACACTGTATCTTGGACCTACTTTTACAACTCCATTCTGCATACCCTTGGACTATCTATATCATCGAATGCGGGGGCTACGGAGGGTGGATTCGGACAACGGAACTTAGTGGTAATTTGAAACGGGATCTCATCTTGTTCCTCATCATCATAGGACTGCAATCTTCTTTCACAATTTGGTGCATTTCATCAATAAACTGCATTCTGAACTCCAGCAAATCCACAATTTTTCTTTTAGGTATTTCATCTGCGGTCGATTCCAATACAAAAGCTGGTTGGTCATTGGATACCGATAGGTCGAAAAAATTGAGGATGACTTTTAAAGTCTATTTTCTCTTTTTCATAAAAAAATATATTAAATGGACTGATCATGCGTTGTGGGACACATGTCTCATGTGTTTTTTGTAATTCACAATTACCCTTGGCCAGGTCATGTCTGTAAACGCTGACAGATACATGTTCCATTGCTTGATGAGAGAAGATTCATCTCAGGATTAGCAGTTGGAGGCTACCAATACCGATTCAGTGTTCATCCACTTTACGACAAGAATTGTTGTTAACGAATTGTTGGGATTCGGTACGATGCATTTTGCGATCTTGCTAAAAGTCCATGTTCTTCCTCTCAAGAATTCGGTACATCATTCAAGTGCCCATTCCATGTAATCCAATTACATTCAGCTTCTCAAGAACGGGTATAGAGGAGAAGTAGAGTTCGAAATAAATGCGTCTACCGCGTGGAATAGACTTCGAGAGATGTAGAACGCCCGAGGCTCCAATACCAGGGGTTTAGTCTTCTGGTAAGCTTCAAAGGATAGCGACGAAAGCTTTGAGTCCTTGCGGCCGTGGCTTTGTTTCATGACTTATCTCAAACGTTTTAAGACCTGTGCACGCGATGGTTCTGGACACGAGGGCAATTCAGGCTCTTTAAGATGAACTTCATCATCGCCAACCATGTGTACTTCAGAATGAAGGACCAATGAGCGGAAGCACCAGCTCACTCGATGGTTTTATTTCTAAAAGCAAAACAGAGGATTTTTTTTTACAAACGAAATAGAAAACCCCATATTCCCATACAAAGCAAGAAACCGAAAATCTACTTTGAGCCTGAACATCACGATCGTGCACGAGTGTTTTTTTTGGAGCTATATTCTGCGACACAAAAAAAATATGGCAAAAAAACTTGTTTCCCAGGATATATTAGTACCCACACAATAACAATAAACCAAATTAAAACAAATAAGTGAAAATAATAACAAAATATCTAATGCTTACGGAAACCACTCCCATTATCAACAAAAGCCGCCATCTTGTTGGGGTCGCTAAACAACACTAAGAACTATTTCATTCTAACTTGTGGTACTATTACATAAACAAACTAGTGCACGACCATCGCGGTTTGGTTCCGAAAAGGAGAATAGAAAAACCGCAGGATTTTTTTAAAATGAACAGCACGATCGTGTTCGCTAGTCTTGAAAGGGGCTTCAATTAAGATATTAAATTTTGAAATCCATACATTTTGAATCGTGTTAAGTTAAACCGATGCGATCTCCGTCCCATGAAAGCCTTTCTACACAGTTATCGACCTCTAGTTCAGTTGTGACACGTACATTTCCTCAGTTCCTTCTCGAATGCTGAGATTTCTATTTGTGTTTTAAGCATCACGAACTCAGTCAAATCACAACCTTGTTTCTTCCATGCCCAACTCTCTAAGTTTCGATTAATTAGGATTCGCAATCAAACTTTGCCCCCAATCCCGCCTATCGAAATTCTCCTCTTCAAGAAGTAAGACGAATAAAAGCACTGTTAGCGTAGTCTCTCCATTACTTATCAACGTCATTCAATGATGTATTTGATAAAGATGATGTGTCTTGTCAAGAGGTTCAAATAATTATTTTCAAATTTGTGTTCTGGCTGTAACAATTCCTGGAACACTTTGGTGACTTCAGCGAAATATTTTCACATTTTCCAAAATTATTCCTTTCCATTTTCACTCCATCCCGATGAAACAGTATCACAATCCGTAATTATTTGGAAATTAAACAAGCCAATTCATCTGTCTGTTGTTTACGAATTTGGAAAAATCAAAACGCGTGAGGCTTTCCTGATTTCAAACGTTATCCAACATCCATAACCGTTTCCTGAACATGGAAACTGAAACATGAATATGATTAATGTTATCAAAAATCATAATAATATACAAAAAAACACTTTTATAGATAATCATTACAAGGAGGCCTTCATGCAGACCGTAAAAGAAACAAAAAGAAAATCTGGAAACAACTTCTTATTTAGAGTTCAATAATATAACATTGAGGAAAACAAAAGTGTTAAGCTGAAGGTAAGGGGTGGTGCGGGAGGAGGTCAGTAGTGGTTTTCTAAGAAATCGACCTCTCGCTCCTAACTACGGCCAGCCTAAACGTTTAGACGGTCACCCATCGAGAACCTGACCGCACCCACTCTTGCTCAACTTTGATAATCGATACATAAGTCATAAGAAGACAAGTTTTATTAAGAAACAGGTACCGAATGAAGTTCAGAAAATAATTAAATGTGGAAATCTACTTGAAAACTGCGATGAAGACACGGCTGTCGCATTCCATTATGATTCTACAGACGGTACTCAAATTAGGCGCGCCAACAAGATTAGCATATAACATTTTCCGGCTACGGTGCGTCGTGCACACACACGTAGGGCTGCCTGTCTACGCTTTCGGTATAAGCGCCGACGTCGCCGCAGACGTTTGTGAAGAATTATCACGGCGGGGACCCTACACAAAAAAAGCTATACAGCGTGCTTTACAGAAATAAACCCAAAAAAAGCGGTAACGAGCTAAAAAGTTGGCTGTTGTCTAAAAGTGCAAATCATTATTTTAAAAAAAATTGTGTATGTTTTCTAATTCTAAAAACAAATCATTGAATGTTCAATGACAAAGAAAATTGTTTCCAGTTATTGTTATGTTATTTTTTTATATGCATTTGTTTCTTGTGTGTAATTGTATGTATTCTGTGTTTATAACAATAAAATGTTTGATTATGCAGGACCCTTCTATTTCATATAGAAAGTTGATAAAAAAAGAGATTTTGCTTCTGCTAGCAGTGACACTCTAATGACAGAACTATTTTTCTATTTTACCACTAGTAAATAACGACACAATCTTTTTTTCGGTGTGTCTCAATGAGCCTCAGTTTTTTAATTTTGGTGAATTTTTCATAACTAATCTACGTTTATTACTGTCAAACAATTAGCTACATGTTTTTAAAATAATTAAAACATTGTAAAGGTATGACCTAGTGTAACGTTCGACATGGTTTTGCACGGTGATGCTACAGTTGATAGCCTCGGTTGTGAAGTGTGCCCGTTCCCAGCGTTCGCTGCGTGCCGCCCCACCACCCCGCGCGCCGCCGCGCCGCGAATGTTTTCTGAGTTCGTTCATTAGATGGAATAAGCTACACAAATTGCGGTGGCTGCTTGCCGTTGCCACGACCGCGTTCAATAGGATATTCACTCCAGCCCGCTCCGAAAGTTTTTAATGACTGCCACGCGCGTTAGCCGTTTAGCGCTTTTAGCGTCTATTGAAAAACCGCTATTGCGTTGCACCGTGAAGTCTGTGCATAAATATAATGTGGACGCATATGCATGAGTGTTTATTTCTTATTTTTACATGAGTTTTTCTAGCTATGGATATTTATGACGTTTCACAGTGCGTATGAGGAGCAGCATGTCCTGTTCTTTATACGCGCCTTAAGCCATCCCTTCCCGGCGGGACTAATTCACTAGCGGGCACTGTAGTAAACCGTGTTATTGCGCTCTGGGACCTTCTCTGTTTCAAAGATAAAGACAGGCTCCGTGATGAGGAGGATGCAAAGCATATTCTAGTAATTTCCCGCGCAAATTTAAAAAACAGTAATATTTCTTTATATGATTTCTGCACCAAAAACCTAATAATACATCTGTTTATGTGAAATTGTTTACAGGACAAAAACATCTTCTGGTATTAATATCCAAAATAACAATGTAAAAAATGGTCTTATAAGTGAGACAAGTCTTACGAGCATAGTTATTTTATTTGATTCCCAAGAAATGCATTGGAAAAATATTTGTATCTACCACATCACACTTACATACCTACATAAACACTATGTAATGTGCTATGTCTAGCACATCACGAGAAAATATTTTAATACGATGTTAACATTATAAAGAAGTCTAACTGGATGTTAATGCAATATATCGTGTAATCCAAGGGTCGCAGGTTCGAATCTTGCTTCTGACGAATTTCGCCATCAAAATCTTTTTATAAATTACTAGCTGCGGTACCCGGCTCCGCTCGGGTTAGTGTCGGCTAAATTATCTCATGGATAAAAAGTAGCCCACATGACTGGTCCAAAATAGGGTCAAACTGGTCCAGGACAATGTATCCATGTACCAAATTTAATCAAGATCGTTCGAGCCGAAATAGCATGATTTAATGAGAAACATCCAATAATTCTCATTTAGAGCTTCGTTGACGTTTGGTGGCTATTTAAAAAAAAAACATTTGCCGCGAGAACCTTTCTGCACTTTCACTGCTACATTGCTTACCTAGTAAGTAACGTGTAACGTAGGTAAGTTTTGCGTGGACTCCAACCCACAGCCAGCCTCAACATCGAAAACAGTAACCCATCTCGAACCTGACTGCTCCCAGAGATCCTATACATTTATAAAATACGCACATAAATCAGGTAAGTGGTTCGCATGTTATAAGACTTTAAGACTCACTACTTACCCTTCTGGTAATGAAGCGTTATATTATGTAATCTATAAGTTTTTAGTAGAATCAGGCTAGACGTAGATACAATGCACATCTAAATCGAGTAATTGGTTCTCAAGGATTTAATTCTGTTGGTCGCTCCTCCGGCGATTTAGCGTGATGCCAAGTAGTCCTAAAGTTGCAGGAAATACCAAGCCGTACTTCAGTAAAAGTAAGCGCTGCCGCCGCAAAGCCGAGCCGTGCATAGCATTGCAGTTTGTATGACAGCCCCATCTTAGCGTAAGCGGAACTGAATTCTATTTAGCCAATCCTAATTCCCGGGTAGTTAAATGTACATGTACTAAGTTTTACAAATCGCTAGTGCCTTGAAAATTCGCCAAACGGACACCAAACAGTCACGACGTCTGCCCTCCCCCCGCCGCCGCTCCCCGCCACCGCCCCCGGCTCCTCTCCCCCTAGTGTGAAGTAGCGCTACCGGCATCGCAGCCCCGTGAAAGTTCTAAAGCCCATGGGCACATAAATTGTAGCCTATGTGTTATTCTGATGTATAAGCTATATTATTGTACAGTTTCATTAGAATCCATTCAGTAGTTTTTACGTGAAAGAGTAACATCCATCCATCCATCCATCCATCCATCCATCCATCCATCCATCCATCCATTATTACAAACTTTCCCCTTTATATTATTTATTAGATTAGACTAGTTGCGGTACCCGGCTCCGCTCGGGTCCATGTCGTTTTAGACTGATGTCGAGCTGAATTATTTCCTAGATAAAAAGTAGCCCAAATGGCTAGTCGAAAAGGCTGGTCAATAACGATGTAATTTATCTGCTACTTTTTAATCATAACGGATGGAGCCGATATAGCTTAATTAAATAATAAATATTATAACATTTCCATTTATAATACATAAGGCACACTATAAGTTTTCGGAACTGCCCACTTAGCTAATCAATATCGAAAAAGTGCACGAAAGAGGAAAAAATTTAAATCATCTTCAACTTAAACACGTCACTTTGCATAGAGAGTATGGAAGGAACTCTATGCGGTTCACTAAAAGTGACCTGTTTGAACATCGTTTACTCATCCCTCTCTTCGTGCAATCGGTTCTTAGGCCATTTTGTCTTGTTTGTTTTGTCTTACTGTCACTTGTTTTTGCATTGTGGCGACATTTAAAAAAATGCGTGTCTATATCACCATGGTATTAACTTATGAAAATTTTCGTATTATGATTTTATACGATTGTAAGTGTAATTTGACAGTTTATAAAGCCTTGCTCGGCCTTAAACTGCTTTTGGCGATGAAACACTATGAAAGGCGACTATCGCATCAATCTTGTGGCTAATTTTGTGATGGTCAGCTTTATAGAACAAAAACATAAATGATGTGCGCCGTATGATGAAACAGACAGGCATGCAGACTGTTGCTTTGGAGACTGTGAATAGTGATTTGTATAACACCATCTGTTTGACGGAAGTAAATGACGAACTCCATAAAAATAACATTAAACGCAGCACCACCTTGCACCACAACAATGCCAGTTCTCAGACGGCCATGCAGACATACGAATTTTCAAAGGTTGAAAACGTAGAACTTATGAGTAATTCTGCATACAGTACCGACCTGGCACCTTGTGACATGATTCTGTTCCCAAAATGTTTTAAACAATACGTGGCCAACGATTGTCATCACCAGAAGAGGCTGTCGAAGAGTACCAGGTTCACCAAGATCTTCCCGCAATGACACTTTCACATTCAAATGGATCTAAAACACGACAATATTCATGCCCCGATTATGCATTCCTTCAATGCGATGGTATGTATCATCCCAGGTGGAATTAAACCTACGAAAGGTGAACAAAAGTTTTACGTGGCATACAAAACACAGCCAGCCTCAAAACCTAAAACGGTCACCCATCCGTAACTCGAGCGCACTCAGAGATGCCAAACGTAGATACTATTCGCATATAAATGAGTGGTGAGTGGTTCTCAAGTTATAAGCATTTCACCCTAATGCTCACCGCTCTGGTAATTTAGAGTTATTTCATGTAGCTTTTAAGTTGTGAGCAGAATCAGGCTAGACGTGGAAACCAAACTTTATAAGGATTTCATACCACTGCTTATTTCTACACCCCTCTCATAATTTTGCATGGGGGCCCATTCACGTAAGAGTGAGATCGAATTTGTGGTTAAATATCAACTAATTATATATTTCCCAGCTATTTTTAGGTTAACTCACTCCCGAACTGGAAGTCACTCTTACCTGAATGGGCCCCCTGATGCTAATTAGCCCTAAAGTTGCGAGAATAATAAAGACATTCGTGTTTGTACAATTAGCTAGTCTGGAAAGAAGATACATAAGTGCAATCAGTGATAACCAACACCAAACTCATATTCTTGACCAAACTATAGAAACTTTTCATTAAAAAACTGGTGCGTTTTCTTATACCTAGTTTAAAGATATTATGGGTTACCCATACACAGTTTCATACGTTTCAAGATTTTCTTTGAGACAAAAGATAGTTCCCCATGCCTAATTTAATCCTGTTCTGGCCTATACAAAGTTTTTGTACAGAAAAGCAAATAATATAATTATAAAGGTATATAATGCCATAGTAATTAGTTGCGGCGAAAATATTTGCAGAATATCGGTCTTGTTTTTCAGAATTTCTTTTTACAGCGCCATCTATGAACGGTGTACAACTTCTACTCGCTAATACTAATGAAGTAAATAAACGTCTCTATCCGGGTAGAGATGGCGCTGTAAACCCAACGTCTTCGCCCAGTTTCGAAAGGAATTGCATATCAATATCAACGTCAGCGTATGATTATACACGATGTATGGACAGTATTGAAGGAACTCCGTGCGGTTCGCTAAAAGTGACGTGTTTGAACATTGATTAACTCAGCCGTACTCAGGAACAAAATTTCTCGCACTGACTACCATGAATTAAAATTGTTCCTAAGGAAAATAGTTTTGCCATTAAGCGATTACGTAAACAAACCAAAAAAAAAAATTTAATCTATTATTTCGACTCCATGTTATAATTATATGCGAGATAAAAAAAACAGAAAAACAAATTGAAATTTCACGATTCGAACCTGAACCCTCCCTCGAACAAAATCGAAACAGTCGATTATACGTGCTACGCCAACCGGCTTTCTACGTTTAACGCGAAAATTGTTAATCGTGTCTGGCAAAATGACGCCGCACGTAGCGCCGTCATGCGCCACTGGTTGGTATTAATTTTGTTTGAGAGTAATTTCATTGATATTGCCCACCCCTTAGAATATTTAGTGTGATGGTATGTATCCTAGAGTGAGCCCAGCGATATTTTCTGTAAACTCTTGCATGTGTAAAGCGTATGATTATACACGATGTATGGACAGTATTGAAGGAACTCCGTGCGGTTCGCTAAAAGTGACGTGTTCGAACATTGATTAACTCAGCCGTACTCAGGAACAAAATTTCTCGCACTGACTACCATGAATTAAAATTGTTCCTCAGGAAAATAGTTTTGCCATTAAGCGATTACGTAAAAAAACCAAAAAAAAAAATTTAATCTATTATTTCGACTCCATGTTATAATTATATGCGAGATAAAAAAAACAGAAAAACAAATTGAAATTTCACGATTCGAACCTGAACCCTCCCTCGAACAAAATCGAAACAGTCGATTATACGTGCTACGCCAACCGGCTTTCTACGTTTAACGCGAAAATTGTTAATCGTGTCTGGCAAAATGACGCCGCACGTAGCGCCGTCATGCGCCACTGGTTGGTATTAATTTTGTTTGAGAGTAATTTCATTGATATTGCCCACCCCTTAGAATATTTAGTGTGATGGTATGTATCCTAGAGTGAGCCCAGCGATATTTTCTGTAAACTCTTGCATGTGTAAACGCATGTGGACAGACGTTCCCTTTTATATAATATACACGGAGTTAAGCAAGTTGGCGTCATTCCCGAAAGGGGGTTATTTTGGGTCGCATACTGATTCCGAAAAAGAAGGATTTTTCTTGTTTTGAGCTTTTGTTTTAAAATTTTCGATTACTAATATTAGTATGAAAACATAGTGTTTCTTAACAGGAATCTCACTGCATTAACAAAAAGTTCGACAGTAGGATTTTTTAAAAAATAAATGTGAAAAATTACATTCGGATCGACGCGAAAAAAATTGGCCGCGGTGCGCAGTACCTACCTACGCGTACATGTGGCATGCTTACACCATTCCAAAGGGAAATTGTCGCTGAGCTAAAAGTTTGGATGAAATCTGCAATATTTTTTTTACTATTTTAGATTTATTTTTTTAAATACCACAAAATGATCAGTATACGAAATAGTTAAAATATTGGTATTAAAATAGTGATGTCGCGAAAACAATTAACACCGTGTATAATATTTATTACGGACTTTACCTCGAACATGTGGATAGATGTTCTTTTTTATATAAGTAGAGATAAGTCTAATCCATGCTATAATTATTATATGAGAGACCCCATAAACAATAAAATGTAAAAAACGGAAAAAAAAATTTGAGGCTATCAGGATTCGAACCTATACACTCCCGAACAAAATAAATATAGAAGAGTCGGTATTCCGCCCTGCGTCATCCGCTCTCTGACAATTAGTGCGAAAATAGTGAATCGTTGAATGACGTCGCAAGTAACACCACCATACGCAACTGGATGGTATTAATTTTGTTTGAGAGTAATTTCATTGATATTGCTCAGCCCTTTGGATATTTAGCGTGATGGTATGTACGCTAAAGCGTTCCCAGCGATGTTCTCTTTACATTGGTACATTCGCATCTTGATCTGTTTTGTGGTTACGGAGATTACCTCTCGCATGTGGAAAGACGTTCCCTTTTATATAAGTAGAGATTTTCAAAATCGAATTAAAATGCTTCAATGTAGATGTCGTTGGATACCTCAAATCAATGACCTTTTTAAACATTTTGTGTTCATATCATTACTTAAATTATTTAACTATATTGCACTTAACCAAAATTGCGAGAACAAACCAAAGAATGAATATTAACATAGCTACTCGTTCGATGCCCTGGATGTAAACGGCGGAGGCGGCATTGTTTCAGAACAGAAGTGAAGGTATTGTTCATAAGCAACAATGCCACACACAAGCCGAGCTAGTTTCTAAGGAACCCATTTAACTCACGGAGCGCGGTCGCGGAAACCGCCTTGGGTCGCGTTTTATCGCGCTCATCGCGACATATTTTAAATAGAACTAAATTTGAACATTTTGGAGTCAATTTGAAACAGTTACCTCATTCGGTAGAGAGCGTTGTCTTTACATCGCTCTATATATTTCTTAGATGTAAGACATAATATGTGAAAATGTTAAAAATATGTTTAAAGTAAATACAAATCCTAGAATGATCATAATTAAAAGGTGGAAGGTACGAATGGAGATGGAACGTTGTAGAGATTTTATAATTTGTTAAAATTTCCAGCTTTCACACAATAATAGCTAATTCATTTTTACAATGGTTATAATATATAATAAAGATTTTTAAATTAATTTAGAACACATGAAAAATCTTATTTAAATTATGGGTCACTGAGAGATCCATTTTGCACTGAAAAAAAATTTAAAGTGCGATTGTTATTCATAATATTTACTGCCTATCTATTGGAACAGTAAAGGAAACAATATTACAACGTATGTTCAGGATGTACCTACAAGATATTTTAACGGGATCAAAAAACATGTATTTAGTTACGCCATTTCCACATTATTTATTAATAACCTGAAATGTTGCTGTTCAATCTCATATAAATATTTATTATGTTGGATTTATATGACCGCAGAAGAACTGTAATTATTTGACAGTATACTACACCTATTTTTTAGGTATCCCAAAGAACGCGTTAAAACCGCAACGGGTGTGTCGCTTCACAGTGCTTCGCAAATGATAAGAACGCAACTGTAGTGGATACGTCACTGGAATTGCCTCTAGCTTCAGACAGGATTCAAGTAAGCTTAAGGTTTTTTTATTTCTTGATAAAACAAACTTGATAATACACAGAAACAATAAGATTTATAATTTAAATTGATATAGATTAAGCATGACTCTATTACCAATGTTTTTTCTCTCCGTCAATTTATAGGGTTGGTTTTAGGACATGACATATTTACATGTGTTTTCTCTATTATTTTTTTAAAGGTGTAGTTTTAATACAAGCTTCACAATAAATCAAGCTTTACCTCGCCGAAGGGAGATTTTCTATTAAAATAAAATCGATTTTGCGATTCAATCTTACGTTAAATAATTTCAGCAACGCCGCAACGACTGATGGGCTCTCCTGGGAAATGGGATTCGCATGATTGGTCAATACATTTATAGCGACATGTCATTCATACTGCGGTAGCAGTGCTGTCACATGATGTCATAGTCCTGTGGTATACACAAAGCGAATTCAATTAACTGTTCAAAACATCTGCAGAATTGATTCATCCCTCGGTCTTATTTAAATCCTGTTAATATTATCTCCTTGTCTAATTCCAGTTGTATAGTCCTGTTTCTGAAAACATTTCATCCATTGTGCTTCAAAATATGTCAATATGAAAACGTTTGTAACCCAACAATATTTTCATACTAAGCTAGTTTGTCCCTTTTTAAACACATGATACATATTTAGAAGCAATGACACATTAAAAAAAGGCTGGACTTGAATCAGCGAACGTACCTTACGCGGGTATTGCGTATACTTTTTCGCCACGCGCTCTACACCAATTATTTGGAAAACTCCTACAATCCCTCCTCCCGTAACGAATGCTACGAATATTAAATCTTTGCATTCTCATATTCGTTATAAAAAAATATTGCTTGGATGCTTGCGGATTTCAAAATGGATTCCTGGATGTAGATTCTGGTACATGTTGCCGGCTGAGGTGACAGCGGTTAGTGGACAGTTGAAATAAAAAAATGCAATCTTAATTAACTTCCTAAACAATTGCGTTCAATAATGTATAAATCTTACAAAAAAATAACCTTAAGTAAACATTCAGAACATTGTCATTAATGAGTACATTTTCGCACCTGGAAATAATAAATTGATTAATGAATTAATAATAAATTAATTTAATTTAAACCGTTAAAACATATTTTTACATGTTTAGGCTTTTAATTTAATATTTTTTTGTATTTTTATTTAATTTGGAGTCTTTGAATTCAAACAATCGTATATATCCCGTTGAGCTGGTGAGGGGTGGGAGTTGGTCTTCTTCGATAAATTACTATTCAGGAGCTTTAAATTAAAATGTTGAGAACAGTCCGCTCTCCAGTTTCTATATTACGTCTACCTGAGCTAAGTAGAATTGTATCTTATATTTAAATATTTACTCAATTCTTTAAAATAGACTTCATAAATATTAAAACTAATTTGAGCGTTCTATCGGTGTTTAAACTATAATATTGTCTGATATTGGCTTACCACAGTTATTTTTCCCGGTCCTTGTGGCCGACGTGGCCGAAAATGAACTGCACGGGACAGTTCGAAACGTCGGCCACAAGGACCGAGAAAAATAACTGTGGCAAGCCAATATCAGACAATAGTTCATAAATATTAACAGTACTGTAAAGAAAACATTAATGTGTATTCTTGTAAAGCTATAAAATAATTAGTGTGGCAGCAAAAACTGTATTTGCACGTATCTATTTTATAAATATAACCCCATAAAATTTCTAAAATCAAAGTAAAATATCTGAATCCCTAAATTTCCAGTGAAAATAGAAAAAGAGTTGTCCAATTTTCCATTCCCAGCTCCTCTAAAAGCTTTTGAGGCATCGTGCTGCAAAATATACGAGAAAATAAATTTTACAAATCTGGGATTTAAAATTTCGACATTATTTTTTTTATAGGGGCCGTCAATTTGGAATTTAAATCAGCCTAATCGAAATCCTCTTTGCACAATTTTAGTAGGTATTTTGAATCGATTCGATTTACATAATAAGTAAGTGGAAAGGCAAATCTTTGATTGTATTGAAAGTGTGAACGTTGAATTTATTAGTTCCATGAATGTTTTATTTATATATTTAAACACTTTTATTGATTGGTGTATTTAACGGGTTCTTATGATGAATAAGCTTAAATAAAAAAAAAATATTTCATGCATTCGTATTATATACCTATTAACAAATATAATTTACCGAAAATATAATGTATAAATAACATTTAACTTTCAAAGAAAATCAGTATTGTGGTAGTCATTAAAATATACCGTTTATAAGAAAAACATATTATAATATATAAGTAACACATATTTTTTTTATTAAGCAAGAACATCGTTTTTTGATTTATTTTATGTATTTAGAATCAACCGTGAAGAAATGACACATTAATTAAATAAGTAAACTTGTAAAAACCACTCTTCGAAAGCATTGTACTAGGCGGGACTCTAACCAGCAAGCTAACCTCTAGCGGGCAATTAGTCTACCAATTTCGCAAATCGCTCTATACCCATAACCATATCTATGAATTCTCCTGCAGTCCTTCCGCCGGTAATAAATAGAGCGGGTTAGTTAGAAGCGCTATCCGCGAAAGGCTTGCTTGTTGGTTTAACTATGATTGTAAAGTTAGCTTTTTAGGGTTCCGTACCCAAAGGGTGAAAACGGAACGCTATTACGAAGCCTCCGCTGTCCATCCTTCCGTCTGTCACAGGGCTGTATCTCATCAACCGTAATAGGTAGGCAGCTGAAATTCTCAGAGTGTGTATTTATACCGCTATAACAACAAATAGGTAAAATAAAAAAAACAACAATAATTAAACGTTACATACAAAAAACGTTACTTTTTTGTGTTAAATCTTGTACGATGGTACGGAACCCTTTGTGTGCGAGTCCGACTCGCACTTGCGCGGTTTTTAATTGATCATATTCTTCAAAAATGTGAACTACTGATACTGATGCCAAATACGATTTAGGTGACGACGGCAATGTGTTTAAGTGGAATGTGAAATGAATGTATGTATAATCGACCGTGAAGCAAGGACACATTAATTTTAGAAGGAGCCTAATAAAAATAACTTTACGAATATACTGCATGGCTGGACCAGAACCAGCATACTTAACATACTATTCGCGGGTATTGCCTCTACCAATTTCGCCACCTGCTGTATACCCATCATATGGAATTCTCCTACAGTCCCTCCTTCAGTAATCTTAAACACTGTGTTAGTAGGAGGCATTGATGGCAGGCGGAGGGACTTTAGAATAATTATTTGTTATTGGTTTAGATCGGGTGGCGGAATTGGTAGAGCATTTCCCGTGAATGGTTTGATTGTTGTTTCGAGTCCAGCATTACTCTATGCTTATAAAGTTCTTTTTACATATTTTCTAATGTATCCTTGCTTCACGTCGACTCTACCGACATATTATTTACAAACATATAACTATAATCAATTGTATTTTAGTAAAAGGTAAGACAAAATTATTTGAAGAATTTAATAGATATTTTATGATTTCAAACCTTTTCACAAGCTTTTTACCCTTTAGCAATTTGACATTTATAGCTGCCCTACGTAGAGATACATAGTGTTTGTAGGCAGTAGTAAGCCGTGTATCCTAGACGTATGGCACGTCATCCCGACCACATCCGAACCAATTTCACGTGGATTCGGATTCAATTTGTAGACGACGAAACAGATATGATAGCGGGATCAACATGTGTTTGCGAGATATTCAATGTAGAGCGAATTCTATTACATCAAACTAGGTTACTTCGAAATAAATAATAATACAACTCGTTATGTTATATTATTATGTATTTTCGCTACTTTAACTATTGGACTTTTTTACAGAGCGTTCGACGAATGGCTACATCATTGTTCATTACAGTGATGGCACCGAAGTATTCGAAATTGTACCTTGCCGGCTTGACACGAGCTTTTTCACCCTCCTCTTATAGGAGCTCTGATCGTCAGAAAATATAGATTACGTTCCAGAGTTTGGCAGTATGACAAATGAACGATCAACTTATTCGCTTTATTGCGAAGTGAAAAACTGCAATTACTAAGCTGTCAAAGATAGTTTACATTGTGTAAAACAAAACAAATTTCGTGGGGATAGTTTAACCAATCGGAATAACGGACAAGATTGAATACTTTTTTTAGGAAACTTTTACCGATCTATTTTTATCTTTTTATTTTTCTCTCTTCTGAATGTTTTTTTTTATTTTTATTTCAAAATATTTAATTTACATTTTAACCGTATTATTAAGTAAATATACTTTTTCGTACTAGACAAGTACGTAGTTTCTTCCAAGGAATTTGATAGGTTTGTACTTGCTTCACGGCCGATTACACATACATATGTATCACCTATCACTTGTGAACACTCAGTTTATTTATCAATAAAACCAATCCATCACAGTAATATTAAAATGATCGTCAGCATACTGGATCGCCCGTTAGTAAGTATCGGTTTTAAAAACGTCGCATTAGCATGGTGATCCCGCCGTGCCAAAGCGGTGCCTGAGGCGGGATGTATGGGATTTTGAGATCGAGTGCGAAAGATCGAGCTTTACTGTCGATACACGACGCAAACATATCTTTATACGGCGGATCGAATGGACGTTTCAGCTATTCAAATACTACGGATATGTTTTCCACTTTAAAGGATCAAGCGTGGTTATGCATTTGTTTTAACATACTCAACAGAAATAAACCTAAAGATCTCATAATCTTAATGTCCTCTCTAAGATTTCTTTTGGGATAGGCTACAGAAATTTCAGGAATATGAAGTATTAGAAGAGGAAGGTACTTTTTTGTTCTACGCAGGTAACTTGCTTTTTTTTTCAAGAATTGTGATATGTTCGTTGAATCGACCATGAAGTAAGGACACATTTATTAAATCATTCAACCAAAGCTTAGAAATTGTTGGATGAAGTATCCGTCGACCCAGAATTGCTGAAACGAGTAATGAGTAATGGGTAATGAGTCATGGGTGCAAGTATATTAAAACAAAGGTGCAATCGTTCATCAAAAACTCCAGATGGCCGAAGCCAAAAAAATGCCGGTTCCATCGAACGTCAAGATTCTCATTAGTCTTTTCTTCGGTTACTAGGATAGTATATCATGAATTCTTTCTACCATAGTAGTTGACGGATTGATCCGTCTTAACATTTTCGGTTGGACCTAATTGAATATAACCCTTATTTTTAGGATCAGCAAATAAGACATCCTTACTGAGCTTATTCTGTACAGTTTTGGTTTTTTTGGTACTGGAACCCAATGGGACTGCAAAGCTTGTCGGGATAGCTCAGTTGGTTTAGAGCAGTGAACATGTTATATGTATATACTTTTCAGATTATTTTCAAAATCTGATTACAATGCTTCAAATATAGATGTCGCTGAAACTCAAATTAACTGCAAATAATGTTTATCCAAAAGTATTATTATATTAAAGAAGAAACAACCATACCTTATAAAATTTTAACTCTTTGATGAATTGTGATAATGTGGTTCTCAAACGAGAGGTGGATATAAGTACTCTCCAAACAGTAAAAACAAATCGTACTGTTCTATTTTATTTTCGAGTTATTTAAAATTCTACGACCTTGGGCACGGACTCTGAAACTCCGCACTTAACTTACTAATAAATTCTCAACATATCTAGCTTAGAATTCTGCATGAAAACTATAAATTTAGATAGCAGTCCGATAGGATTTATTACTGGAACCATGAATCAAAAGACCCTTCGCACGCCCGCAAAAACTAACAATAGTGAGGGCAATCAAGGGGTAAGTGACGAGTGGGCCTTGTTGCTCTGTGTGGCTAAGGTATTATAATTATTAAAGATATTTCAATTTTTCTGCGACACATGTAAACATATCTTATCATAAAACAGGATATTTTTATCAAAATCTGAAGTAAAATGTAACTTCCAACCTGCGTGATAAGGTTCAAGTTAAAGTAGCAATTAATCAGCCAGCAATCTCAACAAAACTCCGAGATTCAAGCCGACACGTCAGGGTTGGCACATTCATTGCGATAAATATTTTCGTAGCGGCTCAAAGGGGCGCCATTAGCCCGGATCCACACCACCGGCGGCGGCGCCGACCGGAGCATAAACAATAGCCTCGCCCGGAGCAATCGCCTGGGACCTGCCTTGCTGGGTCCGCCTCAAATTGCTTCGCTCGTTACCAACTGGCAACCCTAGCGGCGCACCTGGGGCTTGGTTTTCGGAAATACGTAGGTAACGGTTGAGATCACCGAAGTCAAGGCAGGAAAGTTTGCAGTTTTGCTTCCGTCAGCAAAGGCGAACACAATTCCACTTTTGTAACCCCATTTCTCGGCTTTTATGGAAACACTAGCTGCGGTACCCGGCTCCGCTCGGGTCCATGTCCTTTTGGACTGATGTCGAGCTGAATTATTTCCTAGAAAAAAAAGTAGGTAGCCCAAAAGGCTAATATGTTATTTATCTGCAACTTTTTAATCATAACGGGTGGACCCGATATGCATTAATTAAATAAGAAATATTCTAACGTTCCCATTTATAATACATGAGGTACCCGGCTCCGCTCGGGTCAATGTCGTTTTGGACTGATGTCAGGCTGTAACCCAAAGGGCTGGCCCAAAAAGCTAGTCGAACTACTTTACTAACAGAGAATAAACAATGTATCTACCAAAAAAAACTGGATCTAAATCCGTTGAGCCGATGTGGCATGATTGAATAAGATAACATCCAAATACTGCCATTTATAAATTCAGTGGAAGGAATGTAACTTGAATATATTGCAAAACATTGGGGCCAATTGATTAATTGTTTTTAATAGCATTTGTCGCCGCGCTGGGACGATCCTGCACTGGCACTACTACACATTGCCATGGACGGAAAACACGGACATTTTTTACTGCCGCTTCGACCATCTATCATTCAGTGCGATGGTACGTAACAACTCGGGTGGGATTAACCTTACAACCTAGTTAGTAAGAAAGGGGAGCAATTTTTTTACGTGGAATCCGTACCACAACCAGCCTTAACATCGAAAACGGCCACCCATCCAAACCCCGACCGCGCCCATAGATCCTGGACGTAGATGCAATCCACATATTAATCGAGTGAGTAGTTCGTAAGTTATGAGCCTTTAATCGCAACAGTCACCCCTCTCGTGATTTAGAGTGATGTACTCTGCCAATTTCCACATGCAGGAGCAGTCCACTTATTGTTTTGTTATAAATATGTAACCCTCTCTTCTCACTCCTCTGGTAAGTTAGCGTGATGTTAAGTAACCCATACGGCTAGACTGAGATACATCCTCATCTAAATCGCGTAGTTGGTTCTCATGTTATAAGAATTTCATACTACTGGTCACCTCTCTGGTAATTTAGCGTGATGGTTAGTAGACCTTAAATTGCGGAAATAAATCGAGCTACACGTAGGTACAATTATGAAGCATCTATAATGGTGAACCATACAAATTGTCATCCCCTATATCACCCTCTTCATAGTGACATATAAATTGCATCGTTGTAATCAGATATGTTCAACATTGTGTGAATAAGCACCTTGCCGGCCAAACAGTGCTCGACGGATCATCATAACGCTGTCCCTCCGTCCCCTTTCTACAATTGCTCAACGCAGAACAGGCAGGCAATGCACCCATTCCCAGCCGACACTTAAAAATAAAAACCATCCGATCCTTTTGATTCTTTATTTATAGGGTCGGTAAACTATGGAATCGACTCCATACCGATATATTTCCCCCAAAGGCCCCCGGGGTCGTTGAAACATGGGGTGAAACAGCACCTGGCCAGCCGGCATGGGTTTCGTATCCCCCGTGAAAGTTCGAAATGCCGCGCTTGGCTTAGTACCTACTAATCTACCAAACAAAAAATAAGAAACCATTCAACTGAAACCGTAATATTTTAACAAAACGCGTTTAAACAATCAACCTAAAAAGCCCAAACAAATGCGTGTAGCTAGGAACGGCTGTCGCTAAGTTAGCATACCGCGCGGGTTGGAAGAAAGAATACAAATAATTTACGTAAAAAATATCATACTAAGGACGACTTGGAGAGAGAGTGGGTCTCGGTGCTCGATGCGTTCGGACGTGCATTTTGTTTAAAGTGATTCGTGAAAATTATTTGTTAATTTTTGTGCGAGTCACCTCGGCCGCGCCGCCGGCCGACGGAGCTGCCTTCTTCAAGTTAGCCGCGGGTCGGCGAAGCGTTCAACCCGCATCGGGTCCTCCCGGCCTCCCACCAGCGGGTCTCACCGGCGAGGACCGATGCGGAACCGCTAAGCCCCCCCCCCCGCCGCATCGTCGCGCAGCACTGTCGCAAGGAAGTTTATGTGAAGTGAAGTGTTAGTGTTATGCTTTAACTTCCAAGTGCACACACTAAGGTGAGTGCTCAGTGGGAGTGGATCCCCAGTCGGGATCCAAAGCGAGGTGACACCACCCATGTGTAAGCATGGATCGTGAACCCCCCGCCTCCCCCGACCCCCCCGTCACCCCAACGCCGCCGCCCCGTCCCCGTGCACTGAGCGCACTGCACGTGCGTGAAGTACATGAAAGGTTCAGTCGAACCGGAGAGGAACGAGATGAGCTCATGGCGCTATTTGAATTAGCCTACCAAGATATCCTGCGTACGTCGCCCCCCGCCGAGGAGTACTTTCTCCGGGCATATGGGCTCCATGAAGTGAACCATCCAAACCAACCTAATGCAGCCACATCCGGCGACCGAACCATTGGTGGCCGCCGCCTGAGAAGCCCCGAGTCAGATGACGAAGACGCAAAGCGCATCTGCTTGGCCGAAGACGTCACGTCAGCCGACTCCCACCGCACGTCGACACCGCATCCTGAGAGCTCAGTGAGCATCGCGATGTCGCCGCAGTCGGAGGAAGAGAATGAACCACGTGCTGCCCTCTCGGCCCCGCCCACTACCGCAACCACCAGTGCGCCGCTGCCACAGGCGCTCCCGTCTCGCGACCCGCGCGCCCAATCTTATGGCCGTTCGGCGCTTAACCTAGCGGGTGCCGACGCCCACATTGCCACTAACTCCGCCCGAGCGTCGAGTCAGGAGACGGCATACCGCCCCCTCGCCGCGCCCGCCGCGTTCACCGCGCCCGCCGCGGCCACTGCGCCCGCCGCGCCCGCCGCGCCCGCCGCGCCCGCCGCGCCCGCCGCGCCCGCCACGCCCGCCGCGCCCGCCGCGTCCCCCGCGCCCGCCGCACCCACCGCGTCTGCCGCGCCCGCCGCGCCCGCCGCGCCCTCCGGGTCTGCCGCGACCGCAGCGACCTCCGCGCTCACCGCCACCCAGACCACTTACGCCGCGCGAGTCACAGCAGGAGCCGCCAAACTGGCGAGCCAAACTGCGTCGGAAGCCTTCCCGGGCCCAGACTCAAAAGCCAATAAAAAGCCACGATACCCGCCGCTGGTGGTAGAGAAACTACCCCAGTGGGAGCGGCACTTCAAGGTCCTCCGAGAAAAGCTAGGGCACGCACCAAACGCCCGTCCCTTTGGAAATGGTCTGCGCTTTTCTCCCGCAACGGAGAACGAGTACAGGACCGTGCAAAACTACCTCGGAAACCTGGAGAAGGAAGAGAATATCTCCTGGTTTTCATACTCCCTGCCGGCTGAGCGACAAGCTAAGTTCGCCATCCGCGGACTCCCGGCCGATACCGAGCCGGAACATATCCAGAGCGCACTCCAAGACTTGGGTTTCCAGGCGGAGTTCGTCAAGCCCATTCGCGCGCGAGCAGGACGCCCAGGCTTCATTTTCTATGCAGCCTGCACCAAGACCGACTTACTGATACCGGGTATATACTCCGTATCAGAACTCCTCAACATGCCCGGGGTAAAAATTGAGGCGTGGAAAGGCAAGAAAGGGCCCGCACAGTGTCACCGGTGCCAGAAATTCAGGCACTCCTCCCATAATTGTCACCGCCCGCAGGCGTGTGTGCGATGTGGAGAAGCACACGCGGCACGCGAATGCGAGCGTCCAAGAGAGGACCCGCCAACCTGCGCAAACTGCTCCGGTGAACACACGGCGAACAACGTGAGATGCCCGGTGTTCAAAAGAGAGCAACGCAATAAGAAGGCAGGTACAGTTGCCATCTCATCAAGAGCAGCATGCCCGAAGAAGTCCGCCAACGCTCCACACCCCCAACTGGTAACCGTGGACACAGCAGCCGACAGCACCAACCTGATGGCTAAGGCAAACCAGCCTCGCCAGAGGGACGCCAGTGCCAGGAGCAGCCGCAGACGACGCAAGGGAGGCAGAAGGACACAGTCCCTCGCCCTTGAAACCATCCCAGTGCTAGAGCCACCTGCCCCAGTTGCACCAGTTGCAGCAGCAGCAATAAATACCCCAGTAGCACCGAATCCGAACACAGCACCGGCACCGGGCACGCAGACCGCCAGAAACACACTTCGGGAAGAAGTACTGCCTACACCACTCCCAGCCATCTCTCCAGAGCGCATCGAGACAGTGCTTATGGCAATCGACGCACTGAGAGAGGTACTGCTCGCCCTTCAGACCGGCAGAGACCCCGTCTCGGTTGTCTCCAGGAGCATCGCCCAGTTCGCACAGCTCCTCAATGGATAAGTCGCTGAGGATCGTACATTGGAACGCCGAGACCCTTAACCGAAAAAAGGGACTCCTGAAAGTATTTCTGGCGGAACAGGACGTCGATGTCATGCTGATCAGCGAGACACGACTGTGTCCTAGTGATATATTCAAGATACCGAACTACCTAGTGTATCGCCGTGACGAACTCTCACCACATGGACAGGCCTATAGGGGACTGGCCGTCCTGGTTAAGAGGAGACTCGTCCATCAACCACTGGATACCCCACAACTGGAGTCTATCCAAGCCCTGGGAGTGCTGCTGAAGATAGCCGACAGTGAGTTGCGCGTCTTTGCAGTCTACAAGCCACCACAAAACCGCATCCAAGTAGCCGACGTACATAGCCTGCTAGACTCTCAGACGCCAACCATTGCTGCTGGTGACTTAAATTGTAAGCATCAGGCGTGGAACTCCAATACCTGCTGCCCAAATGGACGACGTCTTTTCGACGACGCTGAGACCAAGGGGTACAGCGTGTCTGGCCCTGACACACCAACACGCATCCCGCCAAACCCGACACACAGTCCTGACGTCCTTGACATTGCAGTGCACCAAGGCCTCAAGCGACCGATCACCCAGGAAGTGTTGTATGACCTGACATCAGATCACCTCCCAGTGTTGCTCGTAATGACAGAGACCCCAGCAAGAGTAGCTCCCGGCACTACTCGACGCCGCCAAAACTGGGGAAAGTTCACCAAAGAGCTGGAGAAAACCCAGAACTATCGCGCTGCTTGCACTCCTGAAGAGGTAGAGGAGAGCACCAAGGAGATCACCATGTCTATCCAAAGCGCTCTCCAAGCCTCATCAACCCCCCCGCAGCTGCCCCCGGAAGGAGAACCCCCTTACCCGCCCGGATCCAGCAACAGCTTGCCGAGAAGAGAGACCTCCGAAAACTGTGGCAGGAGACGCGGTGCCCAGTCATTAAGAGATTGTTCAACTCGGCAGTCGAAAAACTCCGAACAAACCTCACTGAGCTCGCCGCGGAAACCTGGGATGCACACATCGCCAGCATCACCGACGATGTACCCAGCGTGCACAAGTTATGCCGACAGCTCGCGGGAACCAAAGAAGCAGTTCAACCACTTCTTGCTGAAGACGGGACGCTCAGATTTCGCGCAGCAGATAGAGCTGAGATCTTCGCGAACTGCCTGGAGACCCAGTTCACGCCAAACCCGTCGAACGACGAAAACCACGAAAGGATGGTGGAGGAGCACCTTCGAGAGTACTTCGCAGCGCCTTTAGCAGCCGAAGAAGGCCCAATCTTCTTCAGTCCCCGAGAAGTGTGGCGCATGATCCGCCGCACCAACGCCAAGAAGGCCCCGGGCGAGGATACCATTACAAATGCCGCACTACAGCACCTCCCGCCTCGCACCATAGCCGCGGTCACGAGGCTGTACAATGGTATACTTCGCACGGGCCACTTTCCTGCAGCATGGAAGAACGGCAGGATCATTGTGCTGCCCAAACCGGGAAAGAACGTCCAGAAGCCAGAAAGCTACCGACCTATCACACTGCTGCCCACACTCTCGAAGGTGTTTGAGAAGCTACTCCTGATCCGACTACTGCCGTTTATCCAACCACGGGACGAGCAGTTCGGCTTCAGAGCCCAGCACTCCACCACCCTCCAGCTTACGAGGGTACTGCACCACATGACCGTGGCTTCCAACAGGAAGGAATACACGGTCGCAGTACTCCTCGATATGGAGAAAGCGTTCGACAGGGTTTGGCATGCAGGACTGCTGCACAAACTCTCTCAGTCTCCGGCACCACGCAGGATCGTGAGGATCATTCGATCCTTCCTAGAAGACCGCCGCTTCAGAGTCTCAGTGGAGGACGCCGTCTCCAACACGCATCCCATCCGCGCAGGAGTACCCCAAGGCAGCTGCCTGTCACCAGCCTGCTACGCGTGGTTCACAGACGACATGCCGGTCGTCGCACGCGTCCATCTGGCGCTGTTTGCTGACGATGCGGCATTCTACACCACGTCGATGAATCCCAAGCATGCTGCCAAGACGATGCAACGCCAGCTCGACATCCTGCCGGAATGGCTTTCGAGATGGCGCATGTCAGTGAACGTCGGAAAGACGCAAGCCATCGTAACCGGTCGCTCGCTTCTTCCCCCCCTACTGCGACTCCAAGGCGAAAGTATCGCATGGACCCCACAAGTTAAATACCTCGGTGTGATCATCGATCGGAATCTGACTATGACGCCGCACGTAAAGTCCACTGTGGACAAGACGAGGATAGCACGCGCGAAGCTGAAACCCGTCTTGTGTTCCCAGCTCCCCCTGCGGTCGAAGCTGGGAATCTACAAGACGTATGTCAGATCGCGCCTCACGTACGCAGCACCCGCTTGGTACGCCTTAGTCTCGGAGACGCAACGCCAGCGCCTCCGCGCCCAGCAGAGCCTCAGCCTTCGCACCATCGTCGCCGCTCCGCGCTACGTGCGGAATGATGTGATAGCGAGGGACCTCCAAACAGAGCCGCTGGACGTCTTCATCGGACGCCTGGCCACAGCCATGTTCGCGCGTGCAGATGCGTCACTTTTCCCGGCAATCCGGGACCTGACGCCCCAGCACGCGCGACCTCCGGACGGCACCAAGCAGTACCCGCGAGACCTCGTCAGGCCCGAAGTCGATGATCACACCGATGCCTACTAACTACCGCCTAAATTAGGCAACCCAAAGACCTGGCCATTGAAATGGTCAGAGATGATTCCACAGTAGGGGGCAAAGCCCCGGAACTGTCACCCCACTCCCGCCTAATACAAGGGGGGTGTGAGAAGACCACGTCCGTATCATACTAATCCGTGTACCACACGACCACGGAGCGCCACTGCCACAGGCGGCGCGCGGGCATCGCGGCGAGACGTTTGTCGCCAGCATTGCCGATCGCTCTCCGAATCACGGGAAATTTTAGGTAATTCGGGGAAAATGGTGGGGAATGCAAGCGTTGGGAAATTTGCGAGGAATTGGCCAATCCGTGGGGAATTTAGTTTTTTGGACTTTTTATTTACCTTTTTTACTTTGCTCATTCGAAAAATATATCGAACAATCGAGCAATCGGGGCATCTTTGCATTTCATCTTCTCCCGAAAGTTGTTCGGACGGCCGTCGACTGCACGACCTTTTTTTTGGTCATTCGAAATTTTCGATGAAAATTTGGTTCCTATTCCGGATTTTTACGGAATTCCGGGAATCCTAAGAACGTTTTCGGGGAATTGGAGGAGTGGTTATCGGCAACGCTGGTCACCGTTTCGCGCGCTCGCGCTTCGGCTCGATTCGGCAATACTCGGTCCTCGTCGGGTGGCCACCGCCGTCACGGCCCTCGCCGCGCTATGATTTCGTTTTCGCTCCGCGCCCTCTGACTATTTTTCTTTTTGTTCGGCTCCTAAGGGTCGTTACGTGATGTTCAATAGCTTAAAGCCTTCCTTAAGAATTAGGCTATCGAATGTAAAAATATGTTTTCAAACCTGACTGGTAGTTCCAGAGATTAGGGCGTTCAAACAAAAAAACAAACAAACAAACTCTTCAGCTTTATTATATTAGTATAGAAGTATAGATAGTATAGATTAAAAGAAATGTAATAAATACCCATACATTTGTTTGTATCTTAACTATTTTGAGACTAGCTCTGGTCAAAATGAGCCAATTTATAGGTACTTGATATTTCTACCAAATGAAATTCACAAATAATTCGTAAATGGAATTATTATTATTACTACTATAGAAAAAAACCGGCCAAGTGTGAGTCAGGCTCGCACACGAAGGGTTCTTTACCATGGATCAAGATTCAACACAAAAAATCACGTTTTTTGTATGGGGTCCCCCTTCAATTCTTATTATTTTCAAATGTACCTATTTGTTGTTATAGCGGCAAAATAAATACACACTCTGTAAAAAAATCAGCATTACGGTTCATGAGATACAGCCCTGTGACAGACGGACGGACGGACGGAAGGACGGACGGACAGCGGAGTCTTAGTAATAGGGTTCCGTTGGTACCCTTTGGGTACGGAGCCCTAAAAAGGAAGGAGATGTGACATCGAGTACGCATACCAGGGGACCCGCTGTCTCCAATTTTTTCAACTAGGTACTACACTAACTTACGTCAAAAACTGAATGATCGTCGCAGACTTATTGAAAAGTTTGTTTAGGTGGGAACTGACTGCATTTTAGAGCACATACACGCGCGATGGCAATGTTGCAACTGTGTGGCATATGACGTGCCTCCAGATTCTCATACAATTATATGGTAATTTTGACCATATAGCGGACACCGATTTCGACCGCATGTCACTTCTACTTCCATTTTTTAATTTAAATGGTTTTTCGATCAGTTTTTAAACAAAGTGCGTATATTTTTATACAGCCTGACATGTATGGCTAATAGCACAATCCCGAAGGAATTAGGTGCCATGCTAGGACCTTCCCTTTATGAGCTAGGCTGAACTGGATGGAAAACACGGACACATTTTCATTGCCGCTTTACAATGTTCATTGTTGCATTAACATTATAGCTTCTTGGATTCGGGTTATTTATATACCACCGCCCAAATTTAACCATACAAATAACCCCAATACATATTAGGGACTACGATGGAGCTGTAGAAATAATGCAATTCGACAATATTATGACGTAAAATGTAACTACTACTAACTATGTAACTTTCTCGCACACATGCAAGCGCGTACTGTGTATGTACGTAATGTAAACGTAGAATCTCACAGGACCGGTGTGTACGTATTGCTGGGGTCTCACGTCGAGAAACGTTCTTGTCGTGTCACACAGCATATGTACCCGCTGAGGTACCCGGCTCCGCTCGGGTCAATGTCGTTTCGGACTGATATCGGACTAAACCTCATATTTTATGTTATACGAGTTTCCCATACAAACTTTCATACCCGTTTTCCCATCTAATTTCCCAAGATCCAGACTCTCTCTATACCAAATTTCATCAAAATCGGTCCAGCGCTTTAGGCTTTAAAACGTATCAGACAGACAGAGTTACTTACGCATTTATAATATTAGTGCAGATGACAGGACACATCGTCAAGCGGGAAGACCAAATCAGTTGAAAACGGCATATGTTATTTTAGCCCGCCTATTTACGTTGTGCTCCAAAATGTGTTAAAAAATAACAAATTCTTCGACACGCCATAAATTCTCACGAATAATAGTGTTTTTTGCCGATTTCTCACATAATTATACCTACTACTCATGACTTGTAATTTAGAGTATGTATGCTACGTAGCCTATGATTTAAGCTATTCGGAGATAAAAAACCGCATCAAAATCGGACTAGTGGTTCTCAAGTTTGCTGATATAAGTGAGACATTGGATTCTAATAAAGGATAATGATTATGTTCTTTCTACTTTTCACGCTGAAAGAAACACTAAACAACATTTCGCTGTTTAAGATTCATGCTTGCATTTCGTTGGAGTCCTCGCTAAGTTTGTTTGATGTTTGTTTTTGCCACGGGCGCCGGTTCCGGAGTTGATTTTATTTAACTTGCCAAGTAAAGGAAGAATCAATAAAACTGCAGTACTAAATGCAATGTAATTAGTTCTGAACACAAAGTCAGTAAATACGGCCAGCTATAACTAAGACCTCATTTTAACGACTTGAAGCCAGGCAGAAATGTCTATGGTCTCTCATCAACAAACGTAACGTTGTTATAATCGCCTGCAGCGGTTCTGTTTTATATGCAACTTAAGGCCCTGGTACTAGCCAAATCGCAAAGTTAGACGAGGCACCCCAAGTTAACTAACTAAGTCTGACGATTATAAGTGTCATTCTTACAATATATGATTCCTTGTCTAGGAATCAACCTATTTTCGTTTATGTATGTTTCCTTTTTCTATACAAAATACATTGCAAAAACGGTGTCCATTTCCGAAATTTTTTGACTAAATGTAGAAATCTAAAAGAAAATGGAATTTTTTGTTTATGCATATATGCTGTTTTTGCTTATATCTAGAAATCGAATTACTTTCAGATTTCTAATAAGAAAAATCAACTTTTTAATTTTTATTATTATTTAAATAAATGATGGAATCAATAAATTTTAACAATCCATTATCAGTCTGGAGTTCTATTTGGATTTGCTGAAGCGTTTCACTACATATTATTACATTTGTTAAAAAGTGCATTTGTATGGCGCGAGTAGTTGGCTAGTCCTAGCGCCTTAAAGGAACTAATAGGTTCTAGGAGAAACAAAGTCAGTTAGACTGAAAAAAAAATGTACGAATGTTTACTGTTTGAGCACAGTTGAAATTCATTCATTTATGGTAAAATATTTCTCATTACTATTAATGTATTACGTTAAGTATTTATTCATGAGCTCTTAATGAGTTAATATTAAACAATTATTTTTACCGATTGGTGAATGGTTATGCTAACTTATTGAACATTGCGGCTGACTACAAATTAGGCGGACATCTGTCCAGTTCCAAGAGGTACAGGAATTTTAACATATTGAACCCACTCAATAAAAGACGTTAGTAAAATGGCAAAAATAATATAGCTAGATAAAGTTTTCACATAAAAAAAAAGGTAATATTTAATATTTAAGGCTAACTGTTTTCACTCAGAGTAACCGATTTAGTTATTTTGCTCTATTTTAACGTTGCAAAACGGTTGTTATTGTTAGAATTACAGCCAGATTCACAGATTATTTTTCCAGTGTAACGTAAAACCCGATGAAAAAAATAATAAAAATAATATTTAAGGACCAATATTTAGCCAATCCTTCGTTCGGTGAATACAATAGGTAACCTACCTATTGTACCTGCGTTACCTATTGTATTCAGCTTTTTTTTCAATCATTCAGATCACTTTTATTTCAATTGTTTCAACTCTTGGTAAATAAACTAAAATACGCATCTCAAACTGATTGATCCGCGTATGTGATTAATGCAGTTAAGAAGAACCCGACATTTATATTTTTGTACATTCACTTTTAATTTTATTATATAAATTACACCTGAATGCTATAGCCAAACATATTTTTAATTTTTTTGGTGGTTGGTCTACCAAAAAAAGGATTAAAAAGGTAAAAACCATCGATTAAAAAAGACTGTTGAGCTATTTTGTAAAAAAAATGCAGGCTGTTTGGTAGACGGTTAAACATTATGTGAACGGGAAACAGGTGGGAATGGGAATTTTGAGCTTCTAACCATAAATTTAGCATTATACATTTTTTGGAATTATTCTAAAAAGACATAAAAATATTCCAAGCATAAAGTGTCATCAACTTCAAAATAACTAATAACTTCATCGGAATTGCTCATCGTTTTGATACGTAATAGTAAAACTATAGATTTGAATGTTCTTTACAATCGTAGCTTTTTTTGTTTTTTATTTCATGTTTCGTGGAAAGTAATGCAAACTGGCATTTTTCATGCATTATGTTTTCTATGAATTTAAATTACTATTCTAATATAATATAAAATACTATAATAAGAAACAGCAACCCTCTGTCAAAGTATATGTAATAGATGCAAAGGTATATTGAATGTAATACGCGCATTGACGGGTGGGTTGGTACAATCGCATTGAATTAAAGTTTTTTTTTTAAGGTAAGATTGTAAAAGCGGTAAATTTATTTGTGTTTTTCGTCCAGTTCAATATCTGTAATTGTGTTAAAAAAGATAACATAGCTGCTTCGGAAACACTTATGACGTGCTATGACAGTCCCTAATGTGATTTTAAACATTTATATTGTAAACTCACTGACTGCCTCCCATAATAAAGTCCTGAGGCAGCATGTAATTAAGGCCGGGTGTTATTATTTTCTTAAAATATTTTATATGTAAACAGCTATTATGTATTTTATGATATATTTTTTATACTTCGTACGGGAGAAACAATAGCATGGAATTTTAGTTGAAAGGAATGGTCGTGTAAAATTACGCACGCGCCAGTACGTTTGGAAGCGAAGGCGCCTCGCGCCAATGGAGATGGATGGATGTCGTGACGCGCGCTAAGTGCATGAGCGATGTATGGACGAACGGGCCCGTTAGACTCCAGCCTCGCAGCCGATGTTGATCTTCTAACTCCTTCCGGCTGGACTCGCGGCTAACGAATCTAATTTTATCTTTGTTGTGTGGGGAAAAACCACGGAATATTGAGGAGGGAAAAACAAAACAATTGATCCATTGCATTTCATCTCGTGCAAGTCTTAGGAAGTTACCAAAAGATGACCCGTTCGTGTTTCGGATTCTACGTAAAACTCCAAAATGTTTATCTCTTTCCATAAGATAATACTAATTCAACTCAATTCAATTCATTTAGGGCTGATTTTTCAATAGTCAGATAAACAGCCAGATAACTATTCGACGGATTTATTTATGCTTCTGCTTATCCATCAGATAAAGTAAGTCCATATGTTTATATTCAAACTAGCTGCGGTACCCGGCTCCGCTCGGGTCCATGTCGTTTTAGACTGATGTCGAGCTGAATTATTTCCTAGATAAAAAGTAGCCCAAATGGTTAGTCGAAAAGGCTGGTCAATAACGATGTAATTTATCTGCTACTTTTTAATCATAACGGATGGAGCCGATATAGCTTAATTAAATAATAAATATTATAACATATACATAGAACACACTATACGTTTTCAGAACTGCCCACTTAGCTAAACAATATCGAAAAAGTAATGAAGTATTTTGGTATTATAACGCATAGGGCCGAGTGCACGAAAGAGCAAACAATCTAAATCATCGTCAACTTAAACACGTCACTTTGCAGAGAGAGTATGGAAGGAACTCTATGCGGTTCACTAAAAGTGACGTGTTTGAACATTGTTTACTCATCCCTCTCTTCGTGCAATCGGTTCTTAGGCTGTTTTGTCTTGTTTGTTTTGTCTTACTGTCACTTGTTTTTGCATTGTGGCGTCATTTAAAAAAATGCGTGTCTATATCACCATGGTATTAACTTATGAAAATTTTCGTAGTATGATTTTGTACGATTTTAAGTGTAGTTTGACAGTTTACAAAACCTTACTCGGCCTCAAACTGCTTTTGGCGATGAAACACTATGAAAGGCGACTATCGCGTCAATCTGGTGACTAATTTTGTGATGGTCAGCTTTATAGAACAAAAACATAAATGATGTGCGCCATAAGATGAAACAGACAGGCATACAGACTGTTGCTTTGGAGACTATGAATAGTGATTTGTATAACACCATCTGTTTGATGGAAGTAAATGACGAACTCCGTAAAAATATCATTAAACGCAGCACCATCTTGCACCACAACAATGCCAGTTCTCAGACGGCCATGCAGATATACGAATTTTCAAATGTTAAAAACATAGAACTTATGACATTATTCTGTTCCCAAAATGTTTTAACCAATACGTGGCCAACGATTGTCATCACCAGAAGAGGCTGTCGAAGAGTACCAGGTTCACTAGGATCTTCCTGCAATGACACTTCTACATTCAAATGGATCTAAAACACGACAATATTCATGCCCGATTATGCATTCCTTAAATGCGATGGTATGTATCATCCCAGATGGAATTAACCCTACGAAAGGTGAACAAAAGTTTTACGTGGCATACAAAACACAGCCAGGCTCAACACTTAAAACGGTCACCCATCCGTAACTCGAGCGCACTCAGAGATGCCAAACGTAGATACAATTCGCATATAAATCGGGTAAGTGGTTCTCAAGTTATAAGCATTTCACCCTAATGTTCACCGCTCTGGTAATTTAGAGTTATTTCATGTAGCTTTTAAGTTGTGAGCAGAATCAGCCCTCTCATAATTTTGCATGGGGGCCCATTCACGTAAGAGTGAGATCGAATTCGTCGTTAATTATCAACTAATAAATATTTCCCAGCTATTTTTAGGTTAACTCACTCCCGAACTGGAAGTCACTCTTACCTGAATGGGCCCTCTGATGCTAATTAGCCCTAAAGTTGCGGGAATAATAAAGCCATTCGTGTTTGTACAATTAGCTAGTCTGGAACGAAGATACATAAGTGCAATCAGTGATGACCAACACCAAACTCATATTCTTGACCAAACCATAGAAACTTTACATTTAACTGGTGCGTTTTCTTATACCTAGTTTGAAGATATTAGGGGTTACCCTTACACATTTTCATACATTTCAAGATTTTCTTTGAGACAAAAGATAGTTCCCCATGCCTAATTTAATCCTGTTCTGGCCTATACAAAGTTTTTGTACACAAAAGCAAATAATATAATTATAAAGTTTTATAATGCCATAGTAAATAGTTGCGGCGAAAATATTTGCAGAATATCGGTCTTGTTTTTCTTTTTTCTTTTCAGAATTTCTTTTTACAGCGCCATCTATGAACGGTGTACAACTTCTAATCGCTAATACTAATGAAGTAAATAAACGCCTCTATCCGGGTAGAGATGGCGCTGTAAACCCAACGTTTTCGCCCAGTTTCGAAAGGAATTGCATATCAATATCAACGTCAGCGTATGATTAAACACGTCACTTTGTATGGACAGTATTGAAGGAACTCCGTGCGGTTCGCTAAAAGTGACGTGTTTGAACATTGATTAACTCAGCCGTACTCAGGAACAAAATTTCTCGCACTGACTACCATGAATTAAAATTGTTCCTTAGGAAAATAGTTTTGCCATTAAACCATTACGTAGAAAAAAAAAAAAAATTATCTATTATGTCGACTTCATGTTATATTTATAGGCGAGATAAAAAAAAAACAGAAAAACAAATTGAGATTTCACGATTCCAACCTGAACCCTCCCTCAAACAAAATATATTCGAAACAGTCGATTTTGCGCGCTACGCCAACCGGCTTTCTACGTTTAACGCGAAAATTGTTAATCGTTTCTGGCAAAATGACGCCGCACGTAGCGCCGTCATGCGCCACTGGATGGTATTAATTTTGTTTGAGAGTAATTTCATTGATATTGCTCAGCCCTTAGAATATTTAGCGTGATGGTATGTATCCTAGAGTGAGCCCAGTGATATTTTCTGTAAACTCTTACATGTGTAAACGCATGTGGACAGACGTTCCCTTTTATCTAATATACACGGTGTTAAGCAAGTTGGCGTCATTCCCGAAAGGGGGTTATTTTGGGTCGCATACTGATTCCGAAAAAGAAGGATTTTTCTTGTTTTGAGCTTTTGTCTTAAATTTTTCGAATACTAATATTGGTATGAAAACATAGTATTTCTTAACAGGTATCGCACTGCATTAACAAAAAGTTCGAAAGAAGGATTTTTTAAAAAATTAATGTGAAAAATTACATTCGGTTCGACGCGATAAAATTGGCGGCGGTGCGCAGTCATCTGGCATGCACCTGCTGTATACCTACCTACGCGTACATGTGGCATGCTTACACCATTCCAAAGGGAAATTGTCCTTGAGGAATGCGGTGTGTTGTACCATTATCATGACAATAGGTGTGGTATCAGCCATACTCAACTCACTTACATAAAACCTCGAGCACATCTCACAATATTAATCACGTAATGGAGGTACTGGGAAGAAACGTAACATTGAAGTACGTGACGTACGAAATCGAAGACCTGCTCCGCATAGGTTCGTGGCTAATCCCGTGACGTCACGGGAAGGTGCCGCCGAACCGGGCACACTAACTTTTTACGGCACAATCCGAGAGCGGTAATTGTGCGGAGCGTTCCTGCCACAGAATATACAGCTAAGAACTGTCACTTTTATTTTTTTATTTTATTAAATAGAATCTGATTTTCTGATTACATCTTTCTGATTAGAATCGGACACCAAAGGGCTAAAATAAACAGCTCGTGGGGCTACAGGACTTGTCTTTCATACGAGAGGTCTGGTTCAAATGCTCGCCCAGTCGTGCACCACTTTCTTTCTCTTTCTGAGTTGGATAAGTGCATCTCCGTAAGAATGCTAGCTGTTATATGGTTCGGAACCCATGTAAAACTGTAGGTTCCCTTCCCTTACTAGGTGACAGGGTACCACTGGTACCACCGAGTTGAATGAAACTATGGGTGTGAGTCGTAGCCACTTTAACATATACGCCGGCGAGTAAGTTCACTTACTACTGATTTTCTCGAGTTTCAACGACACCTAACAACACGTTAGAACTTGACAGGGCGCTAAGTGCAGTTAACATTCGATGTTGCGCATCCCGAATTCGTAAGCAAACTACATAACTACAGTTAGTCATTTTCCACTAACTCTGACATGATTGCCGGAATACCACGCAACTATGTACCTTTATGATATTAGCTCATTAGACCACATTACCGAAGGAATTAGGTGCCATGCCAGCCGCTACGAGCTACTCTTATGGCCCATATTTTTTTTTATGCGACCTGACATGGATGGCTAATACCACAAAACTACCGTTATATTAGCCCAATACACCTCATTCCCAAAGGAATTTGGTGCCATGCCAGGACCTTCCCTTTATAAGCACGGCTACATTAAACTGGATGGAAAACACGGACAATTTTTCATTGCCGCTTCGACCATCTTTTCATCCAATGCGATGGTACCAACCCGGGCGGGCATAAACCCTACCACCTAGTAGGGGAAGGGGACCTACAGTTTTACATGGATTCCGAACCATGGAGCAGCTCGCATTCGTAACGAATTGCACTTTTCGAACTTGGAAAGAGAAAGACAGTGGTGCATGTCGGTATTGAACCCAGGTCTCTGGTACGCTAGGCCAGTCCCCGCGCCACTAGGCTACGAACCGCTCAAAATGTGGTGGCAGTACTAATATGTACCTATTTTAAGAAATATCAGCCATTCAGACAGCGTGTTTGCGTCCACTGCTGGGCATACGCCTCTCCAATTATTCTCCAGTCCTCCCGGCTCTCAGCGGTACGGAACCACTGCTTTCCGCCGACGCACATGCCCACCTGGCGGGTGATCTTCCCACACTCCGTTTTCCTGTCCACGCAACATCAAGCGCAAAGTGTGATCTCTTCACGAAATGCAGTGCGTATCCTATGGCATTTTGCTGCGCTACGGGACCAGCCGACCATAACCGGGATCGAATCTCGAACTCGCTCCCATCGCACTTGCCACTGATCTCCAACATTTGCCAGAACTTGAACCTATAAAATATAAGCCCGGATTAAATATGCAAAGACCAGTGGGGCTGTGCTGCCCGAGTTTTAACTAGATAGGTTTTGCGCGTTGGGATTACCCGGTTCGGTGTTGCAGGTGTGTTGGAGATTAATATAGATATCTGCTTGCAATGTGTTGAGTCTTAACACTGGGACTTAATGTTCTCCATTACGACACGTATTTTGTACTTGGTTCCGTAGTATTTTGATGTTTTATATATATGACATGGATGACTGAAGCTGTCATGATATGAAATAGGTTCTATCCTAGGACTCATTTTATTGCATAGCTACATTGAACTGGAGATAACACGAACCAATTTCATAGCGCTTCGTCCATCCTTCATTTAATCCAATAGTACCAACCCGGGCAAGATTAAGTCGATAAGCTTCCTGCAAGTATGGAATCCGAGCCACGAGCGAAAAATAACTTGGTCACCTCTTACCTCGTCGTAAAAAAGTCCGGAATAAATTTAGTGGGTCCAATTGGATTATTAACCGACTTTAAAAAAGGAGGAGGTTATCAATTCGTCTGTATCAAAACATTACAATAATTGGTGTGGCCAAGGAGAGGAGGATAGAGGACGCACCTGGTTCGATCATGCGCTGGCGACTGTAGGTATCGCCTCCTCGCTTACCCTGGTTTCCATTTACGAGTATGGAGGGCGCAGACTTGCTCCGGCGACGCGCGCAGCTGTGTGGGTCCAGGCCTGGACGTGCGGTCGGCGCGATGGTCTGGATGCCTTTTCCTTTTTGTGACTTTCCTGTTATTATGCACTGCACTTGCACTGTTGCACGCGCGAACCTTCTGCTGTGCTTTCGACCGGTATAGGCGTATCCAGGATTTCACAATGGCACTGGCGTGGATGAAAAAAGTTGCGGCGCGCACAAGTTGTTGTCGGTGCTAATTCGTGAAAGGAAGTGAAATTTGGAGGGAAATGGTATGGATAAAATAAAATTCATCGCAGGTTAGTTGAAGAAAAAGTCAGATCTGTCATTCTGTCAATTGGCGCGAAAATTCAAATGTCTCCCTGCTAAACTATTTTACTTGTCCGTGTTTGGATTGACCATACCGGCCCCCAAAGAGCGGCTGAGCTCTTTATTTGTGACATAAAAAAAAAACAAAGCTTGCCACGGTATACGTGGGCATATGTGATAAATTGTTTGTATGTTGTTAGTGAGCAGATTCACAAAGTAATATGAATTATGGTAATAACTAGATATTTGAATAAAAAAAATCTTAACTAAGTGCATGTGAAATTAATTTTCATTCGATGGCAGTGGAATTACACGGGTCACTGCTCTGGTGATGGTGGACTGGCCAGCAGTTTTCAGCTCTACTACGCGGACAGTTCCATCCGAACCTGGAAATATTTTCGTGATCCTTCCAGCTCTCCAGTGCAGTGGAGGAAGATTGGGTTCTTGTATGATTACAAGATCACCAATTTTCAAGTTGGTTACGTGCTTGTTCCATTTACGGCGTTCCTGCAGGGTGTGGAGATACTCTGAATGATAACGCCGCCAGAAGCACTGGGACATGTGCTGTATGAGTTTCCAGCGATTGAGCTTATTGATAGGAGTATGCTCATAGTTATACTCTGGCAGAGCAAGCAGTGGTTGGCCTATTAGGAAATGCCCAGGGGTGAGCATATCGGTGCTATCAGGATCGCTAGACAGCGGACACAGGGGTCGTGAGTTTAGCACAGCTTCTATGCTGGCGAAAATGGTTTGGAGCTCCTCGAAAGTTAGCGTCTGCTCACCGACTACCCTTTTGAGCAAAACTTTGGCCGATTTGACGGCTGTCTCCCAAACGCCCCCCATGTGGGGCGCTAATGGTGGGTTGAAGTGCCAGGCAACCTGCTGCTTGCGAGCTCCGGCAGCTAAAGAATCTTGATTGTCTGCATCAGATAGATATTTTGGGACATCATCAAGATAACGACGAGTCCCTACGAAGTTGGTCCCGCAGTCTGTATATATATCGGTTGGTAAGCCCCTCCGAGACACGAAACGGCAGAGGCAAGCGACAAAGGCTTCCGTGGTCAAGTCACTTACAACTTCTAAGTGAATTGCCTTGGTGGCAAAGCACACAAAGACACATAGGTAGGCCTTGTGCATCTTACATCCTCGTAGCACTGCTGATTTGATACTGAAGGGGCCAGCAAAATCAGCTCCACATTTTTGCCGGTCTCAGACGGGAAGCGGGGAGGTCGCCCATGTACGGAGCAGAGGGCCTCGCCTTCAGTTTGAAACATTTCATGCACTTGAAGATGACGTGGCGCACTACATTGCGCGCTGATAGAATCCAGTATCGGCGGTGCAATATTGAAGTTAGGGCAGCCGGTCCCACATGGCAGTACAGGCGGTGGTAATGCTCGATTAATATGCGCGTGAGGTGGTGTGTTTTTGGAATAATAGCTGGGTGTTTAGCTTCATACGGAATGCTGGAATGAGTAAGTTGCCCACCAACGCGGAGAACACCATTGACATCAATGAATGGATTCAGACGGTAGAGAGAGCCCTTGATTGGCTTGTTAGTTTCAAGTGCATTAATTTCATCGGTGAAGGTTGACCGCTGTACCACTTTGATGGCTACGTGAAGGGAGTGATCCAGCTCTTGTAGAGTCAAGGCACCTTTCCTTTTGTTAGCAGAATTCCTGCAATTGTGGACAAAGCGAAGGCACCACCCGACGATTGATGAAAGTTGAGACAGCGAACTGTATTGCGACACGAGGCTCATTTCTTCTCTCGCTACAGCACACGTGATAGGCGTTAATCGTTGTCCTGGTAGGTCTTCCAAAGCGGTCTGCGGAGTGCGGTGGACAGGCCATGTGATTGGATCTTCGCACAACCATGATGGGCCCCACCATAGAGGGTGACTCACTATGTCTGACGGTAAGAGTCCGCGACTTGCACAATCAGCAGGATTCATATCTGAAGGCACATGTCTCCAGCATTCAGAAGAAATGGATCCTTGTACTTGTGAAACCTTGTTGGATTCGAAAGTCTGCAGCTTGTGTGGAGGAGCCCGGATCCATGCCAAGCATATGAGTGAGTCGCACCATGCCGTAACTGAGTCTAGCTTTATTTTATCTTGCAGTATTTGCTTGACATGCCCGAGTAGTCCAGATAGTAGAAGTGCTCCACATAGCTCTAGCTTTGGGATTGTGAGCCGTTGTTTGATTGGAGCTACTCTAGATTTTGCCATTATGAGATTAACTTTCACCGTTGATGTGGTGTTTGTTACGCGCAGATAGACAGCGGCAGCGTATCCACGTTCCGAAGCGTCACAGAAGCCATGTAGCTCACAAACAGTCATCTCATCAGACAGAATGCGACGGTCGATGCGCAGCTGGCTTAAGCTGCCGAGTTGACCAATTAATTTTTTCCAAGTTTCAATGTACTCAGCAGGCAGTTGCTCATCCCAGTCCAGCTGTTTTAGCCATAGGGTTTGCATTAGAACCTTCATATTGTAGGTGACGGGTGTCAGATACCCACAAGGGTCGTAAAGGCGTGCTATGTTGGATAAGATCCCTCTCTTAGTTGTGGCAGTGCCGATGTTTGTGACATGATAGAGAAAGGCATCGGCGTGAGAGGACCACTCCATGCCGAGGATTTTAAATACATTATCTCCAGCTTCTTGAAACCGGAATGGAGTCTCCAAATGATCACGAGGCATATGTTCCAGGAGTTCGGGTTGATTGCTCGACCATTTTCGGAGCTGGAATCCACCTTGGCTCAGGATAGCGATAATGTCCTGCTGCAATGTACGGGCTGCCTGTAGATTTAAACTGCCACACACTATATCATCGACGAACAAAGAATCTTGTAGTGCTTTAGAAGCTTCTGGGTACTTGGACTCGTTCAATATGGCTAGTTCGTGAACAACTCGCATCGCTAGGTAGGCAGAGCTTGAGATCCCGTAAGTCGTCAGTTCGTACTGGCTGACCGGCACCTCTGGAGATTTTCGCCAGAGGATCGTCTGGTATTTGCAGTTGTCGTTGTGCATTTTCACTTGGCGGTACATTTGTTTAATGTCGCCAGTGAAGACAACTTGATGGAGGCGAAACCGCAAAATGATGTCCTCAATATTTTGTTGGAGTTTAGGTCCGGGCATCAATATGTTGTTTAATGATACCCCGGTAGTGCTAATCGTAGAAGCGTCGAATACTGTGCGCAGCTTTGTTGTGCTAGAAGTTTCTTTCAGAACGCCATGATGTGGGAGAAAATACCTATCAGATGAGATATCCTCAGATAGTCGCATGTGTCCTTGTTCGATGTAGTCATCGATGAACGCGACATACATTTTGCGAAGCGTAGGCTCTCGCAGAAGGCGGCGCTCTAGACTGTGAAAACGCTTCAAAGCGACTGCATGGGTCCCTCCGAGCTGTTTACGGCCGGGCTTGAAAGGCAGTCTCACAGTAAAGCGGCCATCGTGATCTCTCGAATGTGTTTCCAAAAAATGCTTTTCGCATAGCACGTTTTCAGGATCTTCAATGGGAGGGTGAGGTGCTTCTTCAATTTCCCAAAACCGCTGAAGGGTTGCTTCTAGTGACAGCGTGCATGCGAGCGTTGTAACACTCGCTGAGTTGACGCATGCCTTGGTTTCTATAGGCACGGAACCCATCAGAGCCCAACCAACTTTTGTGAGGATTGCTTTAGGCATGTGGTCACCTAGCCTCAGTTTCTTTTTTTCTATGATTTCAAAGTACCAGTCACTACCGATTAATAGATCGATGGGACCAGGGACGTCGAATTGAGGATCTGCGAGTTTCAGATGAGCGCACGCTTCCTTGACCTCGCTTGGTAATAGACAGAGCGGCAGGTCTTTAGTGATGCGCTTCATCACCCAAACCTCTTCAGTTAGTGTGGGCCGCTCGCTCCCAAGCCCGATTTTGAGAGTGAGCAGCACACTACCGTTGGTACGAATAGCGTTGGAGTCGCCGACTGGATCAACGGCTCCGGAACGCGTTCGCTAGAGATTTAATTTTTGAGCTATGTGCTCGCTCAGAAGATTGATGTGTCAGAGTCCAGCAATGCACGTACTCGGTGGTCTTGGCCATACCGATCAACGACAGTTACTACCGCAGTTGGTAGCAACTTGGCTGAGTGACGGTGGACAGTGCTGAACACTGGAGGATGGACTGTGGATGCTGTTCCATCGCTTAGCGATGGAACAGCATCCTCGTTTTGCGACACGCTTTCTGATGTTGATGTGTTTACTGTATGTTTAGCGGACTGTATATTTTCATGTAGTTTTGTATGGTGACGCTGCTGACACACTCGACATGTGTACTTTGAAGAGCACTTAGGGCCGTATGATCGGAGACAGTTGAAACAAAGTCTTTGCTTTTGTACAAAAGCTTTACGTTGATTGAGATCTAATTCATCAAACTTAGTGCATCTGTGAATGTTGTGCTCTTTGTTGTTGCAAAATAAACATGCAGTAGTTTGTAGTGTTGTGTGACAGCTAGCAGTATTTGTATTGTGTTTCAACACTGCACTGCTTTTTAGGCCTGTCACATTCTCAAGAACCTTTAATTGTGTTTCCAAAAAGCTCAACAGGTGATTAAAGGTTGGAATTGCATGCACGCTATGTTCTAGCTCAAACCTAGTACGAACATCCACAGGCAGCTTTTTGCTCATTATGTGGAGCAATATAAAGCTCCATGAATCGACATCAAAAGCGAGCGCTTTGAGTGCTTCGACGTTTTCCTTGAGCGTAGTTACAAACTTTCGCAAATAACCATAGGTATTACTAGTGAAGCTAGGAAGACCTAAGATTGCTTCGAGATGCTTATCTCCGATCAGTCGTTTGTTTTCATAGCGATCCACCAACAATTTATATGCTACTTTATAATTCTCTTCGGTTATGGGTAAGTGTCGAATTAGCGCTAATGGCTCTTTGTACAGTGTCGACAACAAATAATGAAGTCGTTGCACTCCATTTAAGTGTTTGTTATCGTGCACTAAGCTGTTAAAGATCGATATGTAATTAGTCCACTCAACCATTTCGCCTGCGAATTTAGTAAGTTGTATTTTTGGGAGCGGTTCAGTATTGTTTTGAGTATGATGTGCTGTGTTGTTTAAAGTTGTGATTGATGCATTAGTAGTAAACAAATCGGTACATAGCACCTCTATTGAATACAGCATATCCATTATCTCATGATAGAGCTTGTCTTCCTTGGGCTGGGGATCAGTACTCGAAGACAGCACGGCGATGTGTGCTGTTTCAAATTGATTGCGAAGTCTCGAGATATGAGTGGATTGAACTTGCAACTTTCGTAAGTCCTCAGCATGACGAGTGACCGATACTGATGTCGCGAAATCGTACAAATTGCGTATCTCACCTGCTGTAAGTCGCGCTTTCGTCACATGCTTTTGAACTTCCGTCATTTTTCACAAGTTTTCACAAACCACCAGTAAATCCGGAGCAACACAATAACAACACAAACACATGGATTGACTGACAGCTGTCACATTGACAGTGCAATGACGCACAGAATGACGTTTGAAACCACTTCCGGTATTGCCAGTCTATAGGAGCAGGCAGGTGTGTTTCAAAACACAGACAATAAAAACGGTTGGTAGTACATACGCTACAACTTCGTGTGGTTGGTAGAACAGAAACAGTTGGTACCTATAATTGATTGATGATCTGAATGAAGGTTAGATGAGAAAACTTTTGCAACAAGACTTTGTAAAATTTGGAAGTTAGATAATAATTCGAATGAATGAATCAATGCGGTTCGAAGGAACAAAAAATGGTGTGGCCAAGGAGAGGAGGATAGAGGACGCACCTGGTTCGATCATGCGCTGGCGACTGTAGGTATCGCCTCCTCGCTTACCCCGGTTTCCATAAACAAGTATGGAGGGCGCAGACTTGCTCCGGCGACGCGCGCAGCTGTGTGGGTCCAGGCCTGGACGTGCGGTCGGCGCGATGGTCTGGATGCCTTTTCCTTTTTGTGACTTTCCTGTACTAAGCTCCTGTGGCTAAGCTCAAGTGGCAGTGGGCTGGTCATGTCAGCCGAAGAGACGACGACCGTTGGAGTAACCGTGTCCTACACTAGCGGCCGTGGACAGGAAAACGGAGTGTGGGAAGACCACCCGCCAGGTGGGACGACGACATCAAGTGCGTTGGCGGAAAGCAGTGGTTCCGTACCGCTGAAGGCCGGGAGGACTGGAGGAAAATTGGAGAGGCGTATGTCCAGCAGTGGACGCAAACACGCTGACTGACTGACTGACTGACTTTCCTGTTATTATGCACTGCACTTGCACTGTTGCACGCGCGAACCTTCTGCTGTGCTTTCGACCGGTATAGGCGTATCCAGGATTTCACAATGGCACTGGCGTGGATGAAAAAAGTTGCGGCGCGCACAAGTTGTTGTCGGTGCTAATTCGTGAAAGGAAGTGAAATTTGGAGGGAAATGGTATGGATAAAATAAAATTCATCGCAGGTTAGTTGAAGAAAAAGTCAGATCTGTCATTCTGTCAGTTGGCGCGAAAATTCAAATGTCTACCTGCTAAACTATTTTACTTGTCCGTGTTTGGATTGACCAATAATGGTAACTACAAAAAGGGAAATATTTTTTTTTTTACTTTTTAGTGCTTTTTCTTTAAAGTCGGTTTATTTTTTTTCAAGTGCCGGAAGCCACATGTCACTTAAGTATTTGCTATAGTTTAGTTATGTGAACATTTCACCATGTATTTTGGATAATTTTTAGGACTGTGAAACGCTTCATCATGGTCTCATGACCATTGGCATTGTAAAATAGTATTTGGTTTCTAAATAACAAGGCCCGAAAGTTCGAATATTTCGCGCGTTTTCTACAACAACTTTGAAAGTGGATTACTCAACGATATCTTAAAAAGATTAGTCATCAGACGTAGTTTGTTTCATGAAGATGTGTAACCAATTGGCTTCTTGTTTGATTTTTTACTAGAGCGGTCGTGATTAACTTTTAGCTATAAGTCGTTTTGTAATTAAAATTTTCGTTAATCTTACCAAATCAAACACTACGCGCAGTGTCTGCTTTGTGGATGTGTTGCATTCTACTTATCACGGAGCCTGTCCTTTTCTTTGAAACAGAGAATGTCCCAGAGTGCAATTGCACGGTTTTGTACCGTGCCCGCGAAAGTTAGTCCCGCCGGGAAGGGCCACTTTAAAAACGAATTTCAAATTTCTTTGCTAAATAGCATGCAACGACAAATGTCTCACCTTTTACAACGTGTTTGATTCGCAAGTTAGACTTTAAAATGTAAAAAATCATGTTCCTCCGTCGACGACGCCTAGGGCCCAGCGGTGATCGCTCACGTTAAGCGAGGTGCCATTAAATAGAACAGTTCCAAATGGAGTCTTCGTAGCACTGAAAGCACAGATTTGGGTCTCAGGTTGAGATGGATGAGTCGTAACTGAAACTAAGACTATGGCTAAGATAAATAGTCGTAATAGAAACTAAGGCTAAGATAAATAGTCGTAACACAAACTAAGTCTTAGTTTGTGTTAGTCAGCCTTAGTCAGCCTTAGTCAGCCTCAGTGGCCCAGTGGCGCGACACTTCGGCGATCGCTCTCCGAAGTTAAGCAACGCTGGGTCCGGTCTGGTCTTGGATGGGTGACCATTCGACCGTTGAGAGAGGCTGGCCGTGGTTCGGATTTCACGTTAAACTGTAGATCCCCTTCCTTACTTACTACCAGGGTTAATCCCGCCCGGGTTGGTACCATCGCATTGGATGAACGATGGTCGAAGCGGCAATGAAAATCGTCCGTGTTTTCCATCCAGTTCAATGTAGCCGTGCAATATAAGGAAGGTCTGGCATGGCACCTAGTTCCCATGTGGTGTGTTGGGCTAATACCATGACAAAACTTGTAGTATTAGCCATCCATGTCCAGTCACATAAAAAAAAGACTAACGAAAAGTAGTACTTTGTGACGTCATTTCAACGCAATTTGTATGGACGAAATGTCAAAATAATGCAAAATGACGTCACAAAGTACTACTTTTCTTTAGTCTTAGTTTGTATTACGACTATTTATTTCAGCCTAAGACTCACGCAAAGAGTACTTTGTGATGTCACTTTGCATTGCTTTGAGATTTCGTCCAGACAAAATGTGTCAAAGTGGCGTCACAAAGTACTACATTTCGTTAGTCTTAGTTTCTATTACGACTATTTATGTCAGCCTAACTGAAGTAATGCTAGTGTCAAAAGTAAGGTCAAAAGGAACATATCTTTATATTTAATATGTAATGTGATATTAGAAAGTACCACTTTTGCTTGGTTTTAGTATCAGTTACGACATTTATGTCAAGCTTGAGATGCCGTGAGGCGTATAATATGTACCCGGAATCGTAGAACATGTATTAAAACATAAATTTTTCAGCGCCCGTAGCTCAGTGAAGCGACGCCATGCGGTTAGAAAAGCTTGGTGAATTACTGTTAGGCCACTATCATGTCAGTTGATATTTGCTACCCATGTCCAGTTACATAAAAAAATACATTAAAGAAGTACGTTGTGATAGCAGAAGTACCAGTTGGCGCTCTATTATTTCTGACTACCAGACCTAGAAACAGCGTGATGGTATGTGTTTATGTTCATGACTATAATTTTCAAACCTATACAAAAAGTGTGATGATCAATCTATCGCGGTGATCAAGGACTCCTAGCCGATGTACAAACATACATATTTTAGCTAAAATGTTCACGAAATGCTTTTGAGAGTAGGCTTACGTAAGTACTTTCGGCTAGGCTTACCATATACCGGACTCTTTCTGAAATTCCCAGCTTTTTAGGGTTCCGTACCCAAAGGGTGAAAACGGAACCCTATTGCTAAGCCTCCGCTGTCCGTCCGTCCGTCCGTCCGTCCGTCCGTCCGTCTGTCCGTCTGTCACAGGGCTGTATCTCAGAAACCGTGATAGCTAGACAGTTGGAATTTTCACAGAGTGTGTATTTCCCTTGCCGCTAGAACAACAAATCATAGACATTACGAAATATTTAGAATTAAAGGGGGTCCCCATACAACAAACGTCTATATTCTATCCCGCTTGCACCTACTACGCTGAGCCCGGCGTATGGCCCCCGCGCTGCGACGCGCGCCGCCCCGCGCGCCCATCTGCTCGATAGTCTTCTCGCTCACACGTGCTAGACTTTATATAGATGGACGCCCGCCTCGCGTCGGCAGCACAGAATAACTAATCGGCAGTTGGTCGCGGACCATGTTCTTGCTCGGTGTGGCGTTCGGCGCGGCGGCGTCTTATAAGCACGCGCGATGTATTTACGATGCTTCGTCAATAATTCATGAAGTTGGTGTGTAGGTATTAAGGCCATATGCAAATTAAAGATAGAATATGATAGAACATAAGTATATATTTAAAAGCATACATTTTTAGAATATAAAAAGCAAACGTATACCATAGCTTTAACTTATTTGTAAATAAAATTATATAGGTACTTAATATTTACATACAAATACATGTCAAATCAGTACATTTTTCATTGGCTTTTATGAAATATACAAATAGTATATGTTTTTTTTAGTAAGTACCTGTATATGGATCCCGTCAACACCTATTGACATGATATTCGCCCAACTCACCACATGAGAACTGGGTGCCATGCCAGGACCTTACTTATGCTGCACGGCTACGTTGAACTGGATGGAAAAATCTCTCTCTACATATTTTGAAAGTACCTAATATTACATTTTTAGAAACATTACATTATTGCTGTAATGGAACAGAGAAGCTTTGTAAAAATTATCTAAGCAATTTTTTTTATGCGACCAGACATGGATGGCCACGCAACTACCGTTATGATATTAGCCCAATACACCTGATTCCCTAAGGAATTAGGTGCCATGCCAAAACCTTCCCTTTTATGAGCGCGGCTCCATTGAACTGGATGGAAAACACGGACAATTTTTCATTGCCGCTTCGACCATCTTTTCATCCAATGCGATGGTACCAATCTTCAATCATCTTGTAGGGGAAGGGGACCTACAGTTTTACATGGATTCCGAACCATGGAGCAGCTCGCATTCTTGATGAAATGCACTTATCGAACTCAGAATGAGAATGCATGTCGGATTTGAACCCAGACCTCTGGTACGCTAGGCCAGTCCCCGCGCCACTAGGCTACAAGCCGCAATATTTGCGGGTTAACATAACAAGTAACATACATAAATATTGCAAGTATGACATTGCAAGTATGAAGTTTCTTTGCGGGTTCTTCTTCACTGGTTGATCGAATCCGCGGATCAATCAAATTGTGACATGACTTACCGGTTGCACGAAGAGACGGCCGAGTTAATCAATGTTCAAACACGTCACTTTTAGGAAACCGCATAGAGTTCCTTCCATACTGTATATACAAAGCGACGTGTTTAATCGTACATTGATGTCGATTTTAATTTTTTGTCCTTTCGTGCACTCGGCCCTTAGTTGTAGTTTGACTACCAGAAGTAGAGTAAATAAATGAAATGAAATTGTGTTTTAGCTTTCAAAATGCTTTATCAATCGCTTCAATGAGTAGGTAGGCAAAAACATTTATCGTAAAATGTTTATATACATTTTCTGTTTAAAAAAAACGCAAAGGACGTTTTTGGCCTAGAGACCATTAACAATAAGTGATATATTATCGTATATATCCACTTATGTGTAACAATTTTCTATCCACATGCAAGTCTATGGTGGGAAATCACAAATCGATGAAGGAAAGAGTTATAGAAAAATTAAAAAACATATTTTTCAAATACATATATTTTTATTATTGCTTTTTCAGTTTCAACGTTAGTTTTTTTATGGAACCAGCAAACCTGGTAACCTATACTTTCAAGGCTAAACAATGAATCATTACTATTATTATAAAAATAAGAAACAAAAAAGAAGGACATATCTTTTTCCAAGGAATGTGATTTGTATGTACGTATAATCGACCGTGAAGCAAGGACACTTTAATTAAAGAAAGAACCCAGTAAAAAGAACTACTTTACGAATATAATGAAAGGCTGGAACCGAACCAGCAAAACATACCATTCGCTGGTAGGTATTGAGTTATTCGGTCAAGTGAACTAAAATTTACCAGTTGGCATGGTACGAAATTGAACTAAACGTCAAACTAAGCCCCGATTGCACGAAGGGACGGCTGAGTTAATCAATGTTCAAACACGTCACTTTTAGTGAACCTCTTGGAGTTGACGTTGATTTCGATGTTTTGTCCTTTAGTGCACTCGGCCCTCATTTTGCCTCCTTTGCCTGTTCACCTGCTATGCACCTAGCGAATGATTTATCATGGTAACCAAACCACCCTGGATATTTTAAGGGCTTCAAAATGATACAATTATGTTCATGATATGATTATAATGAAGGGTAGATGTTTTTTGGAGACACATTTATGTTGATTACACATAACACGTTCAGAATCTGATCATTTGTCATATCGAGACGACGGTTGTTAATTTTTTTGAAATAGGCTTTGTAATGCATATTATTAAAAAAAAAAACATTTTTCCACGTTGCTTAAGTTACATTATTCTTCATGTATCAATTCTTGATTGAAGTTCCTCTCTTTTAATAAAAAAAAATAATTATTATTTTTCTAATGTGAACAAAAAAAATTTCAATGATTATTTTTTTATATTCATCGTTACATTCAGCATTGGATATGTTTGTAGCGGGTTAAAATCCCCGCCCCGTTTATAAATCACTTTCTTTCTTTTTCAGAATTGGATAAATAAATTTCGTTACGAATGCGAGTTTGTTGGGAGATGTTTGGATCCATGTTAAACAATAGGTGCCCTTTCCCTACGATTGGTACCATCGCATGAGATGATAATACCTATGGTCGAAACGGCAATAATAAATTGTCCATGTTTTCCATACAGTTCAATGTAGCCGTGGTTGTAAATAGAAGATCCTGGCATGTCACCTAATTCCTTCGGGAATGAGGGTAATAGCGGGTAGAGGCGAAGTTCAGAAGGTACAACCTAGGTTCCGTAATTTCCTTAAATATACGGTGGTACGGAACCCTTCGTGCGCGAGTCCGACTCGCACTTGGCCGGTTTTTATTCTTCCGTCCGGATATTTCCGGATACGTCCGACTTTTTGGCTTTCCGTCCGTGGTTCGTCCGGATTTTCGATGTTCAATAAAATGTTTTTACTCCGAACATAGATTTTTGGACAGCTCACTTGTTAGTTGGCCATGCATAGTGCAAATTGCAAAAACTGCAAATCGTGCAAAAAACCACTACGTGAAAGCCCTTTTGCGAAAAACAGTCTCTTTGGACTAAAATGTCCGGTTTTTGTCAGGACTTAGAAATTTCGAAACGGTGAAACCTATTTGCGACTTTCCTTACTGAGGAAAATTAAAAATTAATTCAGTATTTTCAATGTGCACTTTTCGTTAAATACTGCTGAACTTTGAACATTAATTTTGAAGAATGGAGCAATTTCGAAATTTTATGTGGATCTTATATTGGTTACAAGTTACTAATTAGGTTCTAAATTCAAATCGTCTACAGATTATGACTGCTAATTCATTTCCGTCTTGGGACTATTAAAATAGATGAAAAATATATTAAAATAAAATGTAAGCATTGGAACAACAGTGGTTGCATAATGTGATGCACTTATATAAATGTATGTCCTACAGCGGGTGACTCCATAGTTGGGAATGAACAGCTGAGGGAAACTGTTGCTTTGTTAGCACTTACTAGTTGTATGGATATGTAAGATTCCGAATTGAATGCAAAGTGGTCAAACGATTTTCGAAACTATATGAAATAGAGAAAGAATACGCGTGATAACTTCAAGCGTCAAAATAAAAAACCAATTCAGTGACGATATTCGTTTTGCTTCCGGGGTGGCACAGGGTAGCTGCGTAGGGCCAATCGAGTACCTCGTCTACTGCAATGACATGGTGAAAGTAATAAAAAAATGTTTTATCTTTCAATTTGCCGACGATACCTTGCTCATGGCTGCAGACGAGGACCTCCAAGCAGCTGTACATATGGTCGCAGAGGATTTCGATCGCACGGTACGATGGTCCCATGACAACGGTCTGAGCCTCAATAGTAGTAAGACTAAAGTAATGCACATCAGGTCACCTTTCTTGCCATCGACTGGAGACCCGATCAATATAGTGAGCCATTCCTACGAGTGCATACATGTCACATCGCCCATGGTGCCCCCATTGCCGGCCTGCTCGCATCCTGGCTGTACTGTACTAGAAGTTGTTAGCCAGTGTAAATATGTGGGGCTGATAATCGATTCCAGCTTCTCGTGGAGTTATCAAGCTGACCACATCTGCAGCAGGTTGAGGCTATGTCTAAAAAACTTTTACTACCTTAGGCACAAACTCCCGCAAGATACACTTCGCCTTATTTACACTTCTCTTGCTGAGCCAATAATAATGTATGGAATAAGAGTATGGGGTCTTACATTTGATACATACATTGATAGGGTGCAAAGCCTGCAGTATAGGATCTTGAAATTAATCGCTCCACGCGCGGAAAAAAATATTTCAATAAATAATCACAATCATCTTTTTAAATATTTTAAAGTACTGCCTGCAAAGGAGATGTGCCTCTGGAAGATAATAGTTGACCATTACTACGACAACTCGCGAAAACAGCCCATAAGTCACACTTACAACACACGGCTCAAAGAGGACGGACAGTTCTTGGTGCCTAAGATGCAAAACTACTACGGCCGAAGAACCTTAGACCATATTATACCAAAAGCGTTTAACACACTTCCACGTAAATTAAGAACTAACTTACCAGTTTCACAAATAAAAAAAAATGTTAAAGAATTTTTAATTGACAGTTTATGATTTTCTATTTTATTTTATGTTTTGGTTTTCTCTTATCTGCCTATAACAATTAGAGTTTTTTATTATTATTTTACATTTTCTTAATAATTTCTTATTGTTTACTGTTTTGGTGTATTTTTTAAACTAATTTTATGTTGTTGTTTGTTTATTTTTCTTTTCCTTCTAAATTTGTAAAAGTTACTGTATACAACTGCTCATGTTTGTTTAGAATTTATCATTTGTGTCACACGCAGACAAACTGTAAGGTTTCGCGTGTACAGTTTCATGTATGTACATAATATAAAAAAAGTTAAATAAACGCCACTACGTGGCACTGAACCTGAACTGCCCGACGCGTGGAATGACATTTATATGCTCAAAACATTCTAAATTCCCCGCCCCCGCCACTAGTTCACTTACTTTTACTATGTTTAACAGGACGTCTCAAGGAATATTTGTATCAACTTTCAAAACGACACGAAATATTTGGTCTAATCGACATTTTTTTGTCATTTTAATTTTTTAACATCTCCAAGCATTTCCATGTATTTCCATCACTGGTAATTAAACTACACGAATTCATATCACAATCTTGATAACCAGCAGATTTGATTAAGTTAGTGAAGCAGAACCCGCAAAGAAGCTTTGATTTTTTCCTGACTTACTTTAACACAATGATTGAATACCTAAATGCTACTGCAAAACTTAAAATGTTATTAGACTACGTACGTATTCTTTACCCTTATATTTATTAATTATCGAGTATAATAATTAAACATTTTTAGTTTTGTGTAAAATATCTAAAAACAGCTTACACCGGTCATAAGTAATGATAAAAACTCGACGGAATATTTCTTATCTCTAATACTTTCCGAACATTCCATACAAATAGTTGGAACTGCAAAGGAGGATATGTTAATAACTGACTAGCTAAGCGGCTACCGCTCGCTGTCGTCGTAATAGAGATAATCGGCCTCTCAGGTATCGTGGCAGCCCTAGCTATAACATGGCCCAGATAAACAGACATTGTTGCAGCGCAAGTACCGTGAAAAGCGGGTGAAATTGGCACATTGTGAAGAATTGCCTTGCTATTAACTACCCGTCAATCTTTAGTTATATTGTAAGATATGTTAAAAACGTTAGTTACGTCGGTAGTAATGAGGCCATCATGATATCATCATAAACATGTCTTCTTTATTATTTCTATTATAAAGTCCTATTTAAGATAATCAGCCTCTCAGGTGTCGTAGTAGCCCTAGCTATAACGTGGCCCATATTAACAGACATTGTTGCAGCGCAAGTAACGTGAAAAGAGGGTGAAATTGGCACAATGTGAAGACTTGTCTCACTATTACTACCCGTTAATATTTAGTTATATTGTAAGATATGTTAAAAACGTTAGTAACTTCCGTAGAAATGAGGCGATCATGACATCATCATAGATAGGTCTTCTTTACACATAATGTATATAATGAAGTCCTATTTGAGATAATCAGCTTCTCAGGTGTCGTGGTAGCCCTAGTTATAACATGGCCCAGATAAACAGACATTGTTGCCCTGCAAGTATCTTTTATTTTTATTATTTATTTACACACACCAGTACACCATGTGAAACTGTAGGTCCGGTATCAACCCGGGCGGGCTTAAACCCTACCACCTAGTAGGGGAAGAGGACCTACAGTTTTAGATTTGGATTCCGAACCATGGAGCAGCTCGCATTCGGATGACGAAATGCACTTATCGAACTCAGAAAGAGAAATAAAGTGGTGCATGTTGTGGCGAGGAATTGAACCTAGACCTGGTACGCTAGAACAGTCCCCGCGCCACTAGGCTACGCGGCGCTCGATACACATGTCAGATACCAAGGCTTTTGGCAGTCATAAAACATTGAACGGATTCACCTCTTCTTACCTCAATCAAGGCATCTTATATTCATTCTTTCATACAATTAATATAACTTACAAAACAAAAACTGTACGAAATTGTTCATGATCGGAGCGAGGTCGCTGGTCAGAATATATCTTTGGATGCCATGTGAATTGAATCGATTTCATAGGCAATAGAAGAAGCTCCCATAGCTTTCGGCGGAAGATTGGGAGAATTTCGCGATTCACACTCAAATGACTACGGAGCGCTCCCTAATTGTTCCCAGTTTTATGAGAGTTTATATAACTTTAACGAACGCTCGAGCAACGAGTGGAGTGCCGACCTAACGAATTTATAACAACGTCTTCGTTGCGAAGTGAAGCGGTCCTACTGTAATTTTGTGGAGTTATGAATGTGTTCTGGAGATTTGATGTAATTTAAGGCGCATGTCACCCTCGTATCAAAACTTTATGTTCTCTATTGCGGTGTATTTTTTTTTTATAACCACTAATCCATAACACATGAATTTGATGACCTAATTGGCTAAATTTACTACAGAGACTAAGCTTGGTTTTCAACAAGTGCTGATTTATTTTTATTATTGAAGTTGCATTTTATCATGTTCTGGTTTCGCTTGCAAGATTGTAAGAAAGGCCCTTGAATGCACGGATTAAGCTTATCGGTATTTGTCATCTAAAGGTCTCTTCAACGAAGTACTGATTAGCTCAATCCTCACATTACTCTTTAATGTACCTTTCTTATCATCTCGCAATAGATACCAATACAAGATAATCAACACTTTAGTTATGTATGTGTCGATTAAAATAAATCAACATTTGGTGAAAATCAGGCTTAGAGCCGATTTTTTAATCATCAGATAGTATCTATCGGACTGAAAGTAAAAATTTACGTTTGTAAAAAGACGGATAGTCATTACCGGAACATTAAATCTTCTGTCACAATTATCTGCCGTTATTTTTTTTTTATAATAATATGGACTTACTGTAACGGATGGATAAGCAGAGGCGTATAGATCCGTCGAACAATTATCTGACTGTTTATCAAGCCATTGAAAAATCAGAATTCAGATTTTAAAAAAAATGGATTGAGAAAAGCTAAAATTAAAATATTTTTTAAATCATCCTGGCTTATATTGAGTTTCAGCGACATTTACATTTGAAACATTCAATCCGATTTTGAAAATAATCTGAAAAAAAGTATTGGTCGTGACATTCGTCGGAAGCAGGATTTTATTTATACTATGCATAAGACACTTTTTCATATTATTTGAAACTACATCTACATGTGAAACATTACAATGTTTCAAATGTAGATGTCGCCTTAACTCAAATTAATAAGATAACTATAAAGTCGTATGCATTTAATACATAAAACATATCATCCTGTTTGTTACGAAAAAATAAATACCAGGGCTTATTTGGAGAAATTCTGTATTAATCAGAAGAGAATGTATTAAATCAAAAATTGTGACGCACGACGGAAGGCGTAGGGAGCAGAATAACTGAAGCATGGCAATGTGACCGGGAAAACTAAATTAATTATTAGCGCGATAAATACGGATTTTTAGCATTGAAAATTATTTTCGATCGCTTCAGAAGAGTTTTCAAGAAAAGTGCGACCGGGTACTGGCGTCCTTAATTATTAAGATAGAAATATAAAAATTGTATCAAAGGATGTGCAACTAAAGGGGCTGCAATACTGCTTAAAAAAAATTGTAAAATGTTTTTATTTGTTTAACTAAAAAAAGCCAATTTTCGACCGTTACTTTTAGGACTTTTTTCAAAGAATCTTAACTTCTCAAAAGGTAAAAGAAATATCAAAAAATATATCCTATCAAATTTAAAGGGTCCAATTAAGGGTAGATGTTTACCCCTTTCGGTGACACCTTTTTTGTGATTTCACACGTTTCTTTCAGAATCTGGTCATTTGTCATATCGAGACGACTTTTATATCGTTTGATTTTATGACAAGGGAATTTCTCAGATTTTTAAGTGCCGTAATGAAATAAAGCCCATTTTGATGCACCCGAAGGTGATGGGGCCATGAGTTCGGTGGATATTTTTTTTGTGTTTTTTTTTTTTTATGTGACTGGACATGGATGGCTAATACCACAAGTTCTGTCATGGTATTAGCCCAACACACCACATGGGAACTAGGTGCCATGCCAGGACCTTCCTTATATTGCACGGCTACATTGAACTGGATGGAAAACACGGAAAAATTTCATTGCCGCTTCGACCATCGTTCATCCAATGCGATGGTACCAACCCGGGCGGGATAAACCCTACCACCTAGTAAGTAAGGAAGGGGACCTACAGCTTAACGTGGAATCCGAACCACGGCCAGCCTCTCTCAACGGTCGAATGGTCACCCATCCAAGACCAGACCGGACCCAGCGTTGCTTAACTTCGGAGAGCGATCGCCGAAGTGTCGCGCCACTGGGCCACTGAGGCTGACTGAGGCTTACTACAAATAAGCTTGAGATTAAATGCTTCACCCCTGGACTTCAGATGAGGATCGGCCTGTCTATTTTAGGTTTAATGTAAATGGAATTGAATAGCTAATATCACATCTACTGTCTTAACATCATCCCAACACACGGAAATTCCGAATACGCTAGATTGATATTTTGCCTCCTGGACCATTCCTTTAAATAAGCATGGCTACATTGAAGTGATTGAAAAACCGGCCAAGTGCGAGTCGGACTCGCACACGAAGGGTTCCGTACCATCGTATAAAAAACAAAAAAAAACACGTTTTTTGTATGGGAGCCCCCTTTAATTTTAATTATTTTTCTATTTCTTGTTATAGCGGCAAAATAAATACACACTCTGTGAAAATTTCAGCTGTCTACCTGTTACGGTTACTGAGATACAGCCCTGTGACAGACGTACAGACGGACGGACGGACGGACGGACGGACGGACGGACGGACGGACGGACGGACGGACAGCGGAGGCTTAGTAATAGGGTTCCGTTTTCACCCTTTGGGTACGGAACCCTAAAAATCAAGGATACGAAAATCTCAATGAAAAATTGAGTTTTCCTTGCATTTCAATGTTGCCTACATTTAACGCTAATAACATGTTGTTAAGTTAATAAGTTCATATTGATCAGTTTTACTACAATGATCCTATGATATAAAACAAAACAAATAATTAAACATAATCGCGGGTGCCGTTTTTGACTCCTCAGTCCGAAAAGCGCGGCCCAAACCGCTAGCCCATAAAGAAGGTGCCATTGTTTTCAACTCGATTACGAACATTTTTGAATTTGACTCCACTGAGATTCTCCCGACGGCTCAGCGAATATTTTCGTGTTTCTTCTCGACTTAGTTTCTCTTGGCTCATTTATCATTTAAAGTACGCAAGTAGAGCGCTTTCCATAAAACGAGGCCAGCTTGATTTGTTATTCGCTATTCTCATATTGGTCGGCATCGGTAGCCCAGTGACGCGACGTCTTGCCGTCCGAAAATCGAGGTGAAACAGCTGTGGGCGCCGCCGGCTTCTGGATGAGTGACCGTTTTTGACCGATGAGGCCAGCCGAAAAAACAATGCTTAAAAGAGGCTGCCCGCAAGGTTCAATTTTATCACCGTTGCTCTTCACGATACACACCGCGGATATGCCCCAATGTCTGCAATACATGAGCTGTCAGATGTATGCAGACGACACCCAGCTATTATTCTCGTTTCACGTTGACCAATTAGATACAGCTGTTCAAAAAATTAATGGCGATCTCAACCGTATCTGGCAATGGTCAGTTGATAATGGACTTGTTCTAAATCCCAACAACACTGTTTACCTAGTCATGGGAACAAAAAAGCAAGTCGAAAAAGTAGTTTTAAAAAAACCAATAATTAAAATTAATAATATTCCTATCCCTATGGTAAAATGTGCACGTAATTTAGGTTTACATATGGATAGTCAACTTAGATTCGATGAACATGTAACGAAAAAAATTCAAATTGCTTTCAGTCGACTTAAAATCCTTTACAAAGTCCGTGATCATTTAGCTCAAGAGGTTCGACACATACTTACCGATGCTCTCATACTATCACAGTTTGACTATTGTGATACAGTATATGGACCATGTCTATTAAAGCAAACCGAAAAAAGAATTCAGCGTGTTCAGAATGCATGTATACGTTTCTGTAGACCACTGCGTAGAAGGCAACGAATAACTCCAGTTCTGAATAGACTGAACATTCTTAATATGGGAAACAGAAGGGCACTTCACCTGGCCTCTCAGATACATAGAATTGTGCATACTCATACTCCAGAACTGCTTTATACTAAATTGTCTTGGGCTGGCGAGCGGCACAGGTACAATACTCGCGCAGTAGGTAATCTGCTTACCGTCGCCAAACATAAGGAGGCGGCTTTTGAAGGATCTTTTAGATATGCTGCTACCAAATGTTGGAATAATATTCCTCCACCCATTAAAGCAATATGTAGAAATAAGGTTTTTAAAAAGAAATATAAAATGGTTTTAATTAATCTTCAGCAATCCCAGTGAAATGTTGATTACATTCTTTAATAATCTGGTTCTTGTGTTTGTGAAAAAAAATTGCATTGAAATGTTGTTTACTTTTGTTAAAATATTTTCCTTGTTGTTGTTGCATCATATGTTATTTGTATTCTAGTTTGTTTCTTTCATATAGTTTTTTTGTGATTTCCGCTACCTCAAAAATGTTTTTATTTACTTTTTAGATAACAGGAGTTCACTTAAAACCAGCTGCGATGGAACTAATATGCTCTATCGCAATGTGCTGTGTGAAATCCTTTTCAACAATTCATTTAAATTCAATATGTTACTTTTTTATATCTGTTTATTTATTATAATGTTGTGTGTGTAATCGATTATGTAATTGTTGAATAAATGTATTTTCTTTCTTTCTTTACATGGATGGCTAATACCACACAACTACCGTTATAGTATTAGCCAAATACACCACATTTCCGAAGGAATTAGGTGCCATTTATGAGCACGGCCACATTGAACTGGATGGAAAACGCGGACAATTTTTCATTGTCGCTTCGACCATCTTTTCATCCGATGCGATGGTACCAACCCGGGCGGGCTCAAACCCTACCACTTAGTAGGGGAAGGGGACCTACAGTTTTACATGGATTCCGACCCATGGAGCAGCTCGCATTCGTGACGAAATGCACTTATCGAACTCAGAAAGAAAAAGAAAGTGGTGCATGTTGCGATGAGGAATTGAACCCAGACCTCTGGTACGCTAGTCCCCGCGCTACTAGGTTACGAGCCGCTCAAAAGGTCCTCTTCCTTACTTACTAGGTAGTAGGATTAATCCCACCCGGGTTGGTATCATCTCATATATGCCAAGTTCCATCTATACTAATATAATAAAGATGAAGAGTTTGTTTCTTTGTTTTTTGTTTTCTTATTTTTTTGTTTGTTTGTTTGAACGCGCTCATCTCTGGAACTACCGGTCAGGTTTGAAAAAATAATTTTACATTCGATAGCTTAATTCTTGAGGAAGGCTATAGGCTATTAAACATCACGTAACGACCATATGGAGCTAAACAAAAAGAAAAATAGTCAGAGGGCGCGGAGCGAAAACGAAATAATTGCGCGGCGACGGCCGAGACGGCGGTGGCCACCCGACGAGGACCGAGTATTGTCGAAGATAACTGCGCGCGTGCTCGCGAAGCGGCGACCAGCGTTGCCGATAACCACTCCCCCAATTGCCCAAAAACGTTCTTAGGATTCCCAGAATTAGGAACCAAATTTTCATTGAACATTTCGATTGAGCAAAAAAAAGGTCGTGCAGCCGACGGCCGTCCGAACATCTTTCGGGAGAAGATGAAATCCAAAGTTGCCCCGAATTTCCCAACGCTTGCATTCCCCCACCATTTTCCCCGCAATACCTCAAATTTCCCGTGATTCGGGGAATCGGGGAGCGATCGGCAACGCTGGCGACCAACGTCTCGCCGCGTTGTCCGCGCGGAGATTTTCGCGCCGTGGCCGTGTAGTACACGGATTAGTTTGAGTTTTTTCACGAAAATTATTTGTATTGTTCCTACCAACCCGCGCGGTATGCTAACTTAGCGACAGCCGTGTTCTAGCTACACGCATTTGTTTGGCTTTTGGGAAGGTTGATTGTTTAAAGGCGTATTTTTAAGATTAGAATAGGTGCATTACCTGCCTGTTCCACGTTAAGCGATTGTAGAAAGGTGACGAAGGGACAGCGTTATGATGCTCCGTCGGGCACTCTTTGGCCGGCAAGGTGTTTCTTCACACAATGTTGAACAAATCTGATTACAACGATGCAATTTATTTGTCACTATGAAGGGGGTGATATAGGGGATGACGATTTGTATGGTTCATCCAATATTGATGCTACATAATTGTACCTACGTATAGCTGGATTAATTTCCGCAATTTTAGGGCTATTAAGCATCACGCTAAATTACCAGAGAGGTGACCAGTAGTAAGAAATGCTTATAACATGAGAACCAATTACCCGATTTAGATGAAGGTTTGCATCGAATTCTAGCCGTATAGGCCACATAACATAGGGGATTACATATTTATGACAAAACAATAAGTGGACTGCTCCTGCATGTGGAAATTGGCAGAGTACATCACTCTAATCACGAGAGGGGTGAATGGTGCGATTAAAGGCTTATAACTTACGAACTACTCACTCGATTAAAATGTGGATTGCATCTACGTGCAGGATCTATGAGCGCGGTCGGAGTTTGGATGGGTGGCCGTTTCCGACGTTAAGGCTGGTTGTGTTACGGAGTCCACGTAAAAAATTAGCTCCCCTTTCTTACTAACTAGGTTGCAGGGTGAATCGCGCCTGAGTTGTGTTACGTACCATCGCACTGAATGATAGATGGTCGAAGCGGCAGTAAAAAATGTCCATGTTTTCCGTCCATGGCAATGTGTAGTAGTGCCAGTGCAGGATCGTCCCGGCGCGGAGGCAAATGCTTTTAAAAAACAATTAGGTAATTGGCCCCAATGTTTTACAATATATTCAAGTACATTCCTTCACATGAAATAAGGTGTTCTCTATGCTGGGATAAATCTATAATTATTCTATAGTAAAGGTATAAATTTTCTTACCAAGAGAGACATTATCTAAGCTTCAGTTGCTCATCTTGAAAATATAAACATACTTAACTTCACGCCGCTTTCCCGGAAGGGTAGGTAGAGATGATAGAGCGCCATATGTTACTATTACAGCACATCTCTTTCGCTTCATCTACAGACATACATCTTTTCATACATGCTCTACGATTACGGGTGCTACGTAACAGGCCTTTACGAAGAATTACGTACTACGACCAACTCTCAAAAATACTAAAATATGGGAACTACATAGTTAAATGGCTTATATCTACTCTACAGACCTAGTGCTTTGCCTCCATTGTGTCTGCAGTCATCTGAAACACAGTGCCTCTTGTTTGTATTCGACGTTAGTATTGTGCAAGATATATTATGGTAAGGAAAACGCTTTCGGCTGGATATTATAACGAAAGAAATGGTTATATCAGTGCTCAGCTAATCTATTGTACAGCTCGTGGTTTCGAAGCTAGAGGACTTGCCTTTCATGCAAGAGGTTTTGGGTTCAAACTCTCGCCCTGGTCAAGCACCACTTTATTCTCAAACAATAAATTAAAATAAATCTCTGTTAATATTTAAAATATAAATACTTTATAAATAATGTTTCTAGCAATTGGCGTGTTCAAACAAAAACCGCATGAAATGAAAGCTTTCATTTGTGAACAAACATTTTGAAATGGCATAATTAAATAATTTCATATTTCCACGCTGAGGAGAACATAATCACAGTCCCAGTGAAAGTGGGGCTTTATCTCTCTCGCAACTGGCAGAGAAACCATCCTCGTTTATTATTTTAGAATATATTTGTGTTGTATAATAGTGTTTGATTTGGTAAGATTTTATTATATTTATTTATTTATTGGAAAGTTTTAATTACAAAACGACTTCTAGCTAAAAGTAAACCACGACCGCTGGTCAAAAATCTACCAAAAATTAAATTGATTATAAATTTTCATAAAACAAGCTATGTCTGATGACTATTTTTTTTAAGATGTATGGATTTTATCGAATATCGAACTCTCAGACCTTGTAACTTACAAACCAAACACAATCGTCCAATGACAACGGTCATCAGACAACTAGTTCGATCAAATAAAGCATTTTTGAGCAAATTTTTGGATCTTTGACAAGAAATATGGGCGTGATCATCTTTCCCCGTTTGTATGGGGAGTTGAGCGGGATGAACATAATGATTCTTGTAAATAATTGAAGCCAACTGCTGCATAAAGAAACAAAGGTATAGTTTCATTATTTTTAGAAAGTTTAGCCTATATTTTTAATGTGCGTCCATTCCATTATACCCTCATGTACTGTGCTGTTGGTGTTTTTTTTTATGTAACTGGACATGGATGGCTAATATCGAACTGACCGTCAGATATTAGCCTAACACAGCACATGGGAACGAGGGGCCATGCCAGAACCTTTCTTATGTTGCTCGGATATATTGAACTGGATGGAAAACACGGACAACTTTCATTGCCGCTTCGACCGTCGTACAAACCCGGGCAGTATTAACCACCTACTTAGTAAGTAAGGAAGGGGGTAAAATTATAATAAAAAATATTTATTGTACACCTTTAAAAAAATATTTCAAAAGGCGAGCTTAATGCCCAAAGGCATTCTCTACCTACCAACCTTTGGTATATAGAGAGAGGTACGTGGCGGTAGACAAAAAGAATTAATAGCATTTTAATAATAAGAAATACATAAATCACCCTTTTTTATAAATAGCAATAAACTTATAATCATACATTAAAATATCTACATACATAAAAATACTAAAATATAGATAAAGAAAATACACCTAAAGTATATAAATAAATATAATAATATATATACAAATTTACAAGTATGTCTCAGGGGTAAAAGTAATAGGAGAAGAGGGTCGCCTTCATAAAGTCCAAAAAGCATAAGGTCCAAAACCCAGAACATCCAAAAGTATATATTTTTCGTGGGTATTGTAAAATGAATATACACTAATATAACCTAACCTAACCTAACCTAATTTAAAATATCCGAATTCATAAGTGTTTTGGACGGTATGTGTTTTGGACTTTGTGCTTTTTGGACTTTATGATGCGTCGCCATAGGGGAGAGAACAAAATTTTCAAGTTTTAGTGAAAAACATTTAATTTTAGTGAAAAGAAAAAAAGTTTGTAGTTTACATTTTATTTTGGTCTAAGTAAAATTATTTCAGGCGCTTTTTAAACAATTGAATAAATGAGGAGGACCTAATTTTAAAAGGAAGCAGATTCCATAAACGCGGGGTACTAAGCCGTTAAAACAAACGCAGTTCATTCGTAAATATCGATCATATTTCAAAAGATTATAGATTAAAAGGTAAGGTAATAAAAAAACCGGCCAAGTACGAGTCGGACTCGCACACGAATGGTTCCGTACCATCGTACAAGATTTAACACAAAAAAATCACGTTTTCTGTATGGGACCCCCCTTTAATTATTATTATTTTTTAATTTTACCTATTTGTTGTTATAGCGGCAAAATAAAGACACACTCTGTGAAAATTTCAGCTGCCTACCTATTACGATTCATGAGATACAGCCCTGTGACAGACGGACAGACGGACGGACGGACGGACGGACGGACGGACGGACGGACGGACGGACGGACGGACGGTCGGACGGACAGCGGATGCTTAGTAATAGGGTTCCGTTTTTACCCTTTGGGTACGGAACCCTAAAAAAGCATCTTTTTACAACGAATACAGTGGTATTTTAGAACAAGGGTAGTAGAATGAACGTATGGGTTAACAAGGAATTAAGTTAATTTTCCAACGAACACCAGCGGCAAGGCTTTCAATTACATTGAGCTTTCAATAGCTTTGAGCGGCTCGTAGCCTAGTGGCGTGGGGACTGGCCTAGCGTACCAGATACCTGGGTTAAATTCCGACACGCACCACTGTCTTTCTCTTTCCGAGTTCGATAAGTGCATTTCGTCACGAATGCGAGCTGCTCCATTGTTCGGAATCCATGTAAAACTTTAGGTCCCCATCCCCTACTAGGTGGTAGGGTTTAAGCCCGCCCGGGTTGGTACCATCGCATTGGATAAAAGATGGTCGAAGCGGCACTGAAAAGTTGTCCGTGTTTTCCATCCAGTTCAATGTAGCCGTGCTTATAAAGGGAAGGTCCTGGCATGGCCAGCATGGTATATTGGGCTAATATCATAACGGTAGTTGTGTGGTATTAGCCATCCATGTCAGGTCGCATAAAAAAAACGTTGATAATTATTTTAGTAAGAGATCAAATATTTTACCGATCAGTCGAAGCAACTAGTCCTTGAGATGACGGTTATTTTTATTAACTATTCCAAACAAAAAATACGACGTTTTTAATTTGAAACCGGATAAGTTATTAAAGACGAAATAAGTCTTGAAATGGCACCTAGGCACTTATGTAGTTCCTTTAAGAATTACCAAGAAGTGGGACCTCATAATTGAAGGTTAATTGACACCCAAGTCCAAAGTGTAACTAGCTCAGTCCAATAAAAAAATCGAATATCACATCATCACATCACATCATCAGATCGTATATGATAGCAACGAGGTGCAATATTTAGACGCTCTAAATTTCACAATGCGAACAAGGTGCTATGCGGACTTTTAGGTGGCCATCTTTGTCGGGAGTGGGTTTATTAAGCTTAAACCCCAGGTTCTAATTAGTATCATATACGTCTGCTATATTTGAAGATAAATATCACACTATTTTCTTGTAGGGCAAACCTATTAAGCCATTGATATAAGCGGATGGTTGCCTCTTAATATGTATACATATCAGAAGATCTATCAAGGTCGTTGCCGTGAAAAATTAAGTTTAAATTTGTGAAATTACAATAAGTTTGTTCGTAAACCCGGTTTACCGGTGCGCGATGCAATCAAGGTCGACATGTTTCGCCTCCATCGACCCAGTCGTCTTAGGGACCGCAACAGGGTACATAAAAACCGGCCAAGTGCGAGTCGGACTCGCACACGTAAGTTTCGTACCATCGTACAAGACTTAACACAAAAAAAACTAATTTTTTTTTATTTATTTTTATTTTTTTTATTTTACCAATTTGTTGTTTTAGCGCCAAAATAAATATACACTCTGTGAACATTTCGGCTGCCTACCTATTACGGTTCATGAGATACAGCCCTGTGACGGACGGACGGACGGAGTGACGGACGGACGGACGGACGGATGGACTGACGGACAGACAGCGGAGGCCCAAAAATCGCGTGACGTCGTTATGACCGCCACGAGTTCGTAGCCTAGCCGGCAAGTGCGCCGTTGGATGCTCGCCAGAGCGCCCCCTATCGACCGGTGCTCCTAATGGCCGCGTCCGCGATGCAAACTATTGAGACGCCCCTCTTGTAAATATTTCGAATTTTTATTGAAAATAGAGACACAACGGGCACAGAATAGTTTTTTAATGGCGCCGCCAGCTGGGCTTGCATCCAAAGGAGCCTGCGACTTCTCGTTTTAAAGTGCTGCATGCCGCGAGCATGGACGGACGGGAGGGGCGATTGAAACTCATTCGTATGGCGGCAGCGTACCCACGAGTAAGTGTAAAACGTCTAACAGAGCTGCTACTCCCAGTGGTCACCTAAACTGGCGTTTACGGAACTTCGAAGTTCCGTAAAGTAGTCAAACTCCATACAAGTTTTACTGATATTCTGCGTTTTTACTTCTTCAAGCTGTCAAAGTCAAACTCGAACTTCCGAATTTGTATAAAAACGCGGAGTCGGTCGTAAACGGCAACGTCGACATATTTACGGCAAGGTTGAGGAAGCTGTCAAATCAAACTTGGACTCGCAAATGTTAATTCGCTTAACATTTTAATACATAATTAAACATAATCCTAATAAGGATCCAAAATTTCATCAGGAAGAAACATTTGAAGGAGAAGGAATGTTAATTAAAGAATTGTTTATAATTTTAATAATTGGGTGAGATTTTCGGAATCTCGTGCGTGGCGTACGCTCTTCAATTTCGCCATGCATTTGAAAACGCCAGTCGATCGGTTTGCCGTAACCGCCAATTTAAGTGACAGCTGGGACTACGGGCTCTGTAGTTCGTTCGATTACGAATTCGGGACGCACAACAATGAATGTTCGTTGCACAACAAAACCAATGAACGTTCGGGTATATTTAAATTGTTTGTAATGAACTCGTTGCTTAAAGTGCAATACGTTTTGCGTTATGTTAAAAAAAGTAAGTATCGGAACAGCCTAAGAAAGATGAACATACCAATTTTAAAATGAAAAAAATAACAGCTCCATTTTTTTTATGTGACTGGACATGGATGGCTAATACCACACCTTCTGTCATGGTATCAGCCCAACACACCACATGGAAACTAGGTGCCATGCAGGACCTTCCTTATATTGTAAAAGTCAGTTGGGATTCGATGCTAAATATCATCTCACTTTTATAAATGGGTCACTTCTTTAGCTTAATTTTATTTTGATAAACATCTGGTTTGTTCCATGAATAGATTGAAAGGTAAAATATCAATTATTTCAATAATAATATTTTTTTCCAGTTTCTTTTAGGTTTACTCACTCCCATCAGGTAATGAGTTCGAACACTTTTACCTGAATGGGATACCCTAGATATGTTTTTCACATGCATATTTTTAATTATAATAGGTAGGAATCTCAAGAATCTCCAATTTGCATTTCTGTTCCTACTTTGTAATTCCGCGAACTACTTTTTGTTGATTTGTTTTCAAGTGTTTAGATAAGAGTATGGAGGATCTACATATGAGATTCTAGGAATAGTTTTGGATACGGGCAAATTCTAATAACTGATATTTGTTATTGTTTCCTCACTTATATTTTCCTATAAACAGCCGCTCCTATTTGCTTCGGACAACACTTTTATACTACTTACCCATAATGTTTCTATTTCAACGCAGAACTCAGAATGTTTTTTTTTTATTAACCTATTGCTTAAAGCTATAGAAATGGCGTCATCTTTCATTGTAAAAAAGACAAAATATTATTTAGATTTGAATGTTTCTGGGACATTTATCGTGCGAGGCGCATGTAGGGCTAACAACGGACGCTCAACAATGTCTGGAACTCCCAGGTGCTCGTATATTCATTGGTTTTTATCCGAAAAAAACTACAACCCGTTTCCCAACAAGGCCCTACAGCTGTCACCATCATAACTTCTAACGAAGCATGTCGATATCTATTTTTGAGTATCCAGACAATAAAAGGATATTGGCTTGGCGTTGGAACTTTTTGCGAACATTATCGGAACTCGTCCGCACTTAGTGTGGCGGGTTGTCGCATCTTCATAAAATAAAAAATCTACCGCTCTTTTTTAAAGCACGTCTCTTCGAATAAACTTTTTCTGTGGCGTGCGTATTTCGAGACATCCAGCGACCACTTTTCCAGTGCAGGTGACCGTCAACTTTATAGCGTTTATATTAAAAACTTTTTCAAGATGTGAATTAACCGGACACGGTCGGAGCTCAAGGATATTTCGGTTTGCATGTCGCGGAAACAGATGCTCGGCAATACTGAGGCAAAGCTCTTCACAGAATAGAACTTTGCTCGGCGGAGAGGCTCGCTGCTTGGTGGCGCAGGGACTGGCCTTGCATGCCAGAGGACTGTGTTTAATTCCCCGCCCCGTACATGCACCACTTTATTTCTCTTTTTGAGTTGGATAAGTGCTTTTCGTCACGAATGCGGGACGCTCCGTGGTTCGGAATCCATGTAAATCTGTAGGCCCTCTTCCCCTACTAGATGCTTTGTGACAGTCATTCACTCGTTAATTGCTCAGAGAGTACTTAACACTATAATTACACACTCACAAACACACCCTATACATTAATATATTTTAAGTATATTTACACGAAATGAAATATTTACACGAAGTTTCAATAGCACTAACTTTTGTTGACAGAAAATTATCGCTAAAACTGGCCTGTTTTTTCACATTTCTCGTTCTTTTTTCCAAGTGATAATCACTATAAATCTAAGAAAAATACCATGCATAAACATAGTAATCTTTAATATTTTATCCGAAAATGGTTTCATTAAAACCAAAATGTTCATTCAAAATATCGAAAAAACTCTATTTATTCCTACAATTTTTTTCGAAATTTCACGTGCGAATCTTTCGAAAATGTTGAATAAGTTAAAGTTAGTACCACCACCATGTCCATTTACATAAAACAATGTTTTTCTCAATCTGATTTAGCACTTCTTGGTAGTCTTTAAACCTTCTCGCGAGTACAACATCATGCTTTCACCAATCATCACAAATAGTATGACGCAATAATTCTTCATAGTGTGAAGCGTAGCGAGTGCGTTAGGAGCAAGAGAATTTCTCGCACCGCCTATTGAAAGTCGCCGGTGTGGAAGGGTGAACGTCGTTTTCTTTTCACCTCAAGGCTCTGCGGCTGACAGTGATAAGTCATAGAAATCGCCTATGAATACGGTGCGGTGCGCTCACACTGCGGCGAATATGCGAATATGAGGTGTAATATGGACGGCTTACCGCGCGTATGAGAAGCAAGGCGTGCTGCTCGACTTTTCGACATGGGCATCTTCAGGCTGAACTTCAAAATGCATCCTTTTCATTTTTATGTTAATAATTTAATGGTTGTTTAACATAACTGTACTAGGCAGCTGTTTATTACAAAAAAAAACTTGTTTTGAGCATTGAATATTTTTTTCAATGTGTCGGAAGGTAATGGGGCCATGAGTTCTGTGAATTGTTTTTTCTTAAAATCTTTAGCAAGTGTAAATATTTCTTAACTGGCTTGCACAATTCATTCACGAGTTGCCTTGATACAGTCATATTGTGATCGGTCTTCGGTCTAAAAAATGTGAAGTCGAGAAAAAACCAAATAAACTGAACAAACTTTTAACATTCATGTTTTTGGGCAACAAACAAAATAAGTATATGTAAACGGCGGTCATATGCGTACTGATGTAAGTATTTCTTTTGCTTCTTCTACACACATACATATTTTCATGCAGCTAACCTAATTTAACCTAACCTGAACTTTTTAGATTTATTACATCCATCTGTTCACGAAAAGTTCTCATTGGCCGCCCGACCCGGACAATTAATAACTATAATTTCTGCTATATAAATTAGTATCGTCATATTTTCATAAGCCATTTAATTTTCGTATTTCAACCATCTTAACATACATATCCTTCTAAATATTCATCACTAAATCTTATTTAAAATGACAATGTCTCTAATTCAATAACTGTGGAACTTGTCCTGCTAACTCATTCCAAATACGTTCCTCATGGAACTGTTATTTGCTGCATTTACACACATTCATGCGTCTTCTTCCACACACAGATTTCGGTTCCATTCATGAGTTAGGGTCCAGCACATCATTACGAATCGCCATCCTAGCTGTAAGCGTTACCGTCGGCTTTTCATAACTGTCTTCATGCCTTGACTCGATATCCAGCACTCACTTTTTTCCGTGTCAATGTCATATTTTTTACCACAAGATAAATGTGTTTGTAAAACTGTAGCATACGGTATGTTAACGGAGGTACGGTGTAAACGTTAACCAAGTTCCTAGGCTTATTTTGGGCAAAAAAGGTAGATTGCATTTTATTGTACGTCTTAATAAAATGATTGTCCCCATTCATTTTTGTACACACCCACACATAAAATCCTACAGGATGTTGCCTTCACTAACATCCTTTATATTACATAATTAAATTCGATGCTCGGTCGAATGCTCGCTCGGTCGCATCCGAGTGCCACCCTGCTGCTAATTTCTCAAGGGGCCGTGTGTTTAAATGGCGGGTGCCCGTGACGTGATTTACTAAGAGAAAACTTGGGCCCAAGTCCCCGTCGGAAAGCCGTTAAAAGTTTAACTCTAACAGACTTACGTCCCGACATCTTCTTGAACAGGGTGAATCGTGTGGTGTTTTTAGACTGTTTTCAGCCAGTAAGCTGCAGTCTCCTCACAAACGTACTTTTGAAATCATTGGAAAAGCACTTTTTCGATATTATTTATTGTATAACATCAGGCCATTAATATCTGTGTGTGCAAGTTTTTTTTATCAATATTGAACACCACGAGAGCAGAAAGAAAATACGCAATACGATTGAATGTTTAATCTTTGCAGTCAATGTCCGCAACGCAGGCAAAACGTTAAATAAATGTATGTAGGTATAATATTAAACACTGTATTAGTTGGAAGTATTGATTACGGGAGGAGGGACTGTAGGATAATTCAAAACTGTAGGTAAGGTGATTACCAAAAGCAGGTGGCGAAATTGGTAGACGCAATATAGTATGATTGACTGGTTCGGGTCCAGCCTTAGAATATATACATAACGTAGTTATTTTACAGGGTTTTTTCATGGATTAATTTATCCTTTCTTCACGGCTGATTATACATACATACAAATTACATTCGTTAGAAAGAAAATCTTCATTCACAAATCGTTTTTGCTCCTTGGTTTGATAAAATCAAAACATATATTTTCATGAAAAAAGGCAGACACAAATGTTACTTAACTGATGAGCGATACGAAAAATAAGTGATAGAGCGGGAACAGTGATTTAAAATTATTTTCGAACTACGTTTGTATGGGGAGTGTATAGTTTTCAGCCTCGTTGCAAAAGGTTATAAACTGCAATATATATATTTTTATTAATTGTAAAATTTTTATAAGTTTGTAATGTTTATGTAAATTAAGATTCTTGCTAGGCTTTGATTTTTCAGATCCAGTACGTTTTTTATCAACTTAATATTGAAGTGAAATAACGAAGAGTTCTGAAACACCCTATGCGACTCGTAACCTAACAAGAAGAAGAGTTATAACACGATGAAATTAACAAGACTCCAGGCACTTTCCCAGGTCGCCTCGCTGTGACGTGTTGTCCCAATCCTTATGATGAGGGGGGGGAACACGACGGCAAAGGAAGAGTCGTCCCACGGGGCATAGTTAGTCGGAGCCTCAGAACGAAAAGGGAAGGAGATGTGTCATCTAGCGCGCTATGAATCCCGCCTATATTTTAAAACTACCAACTTAAGGCACTAGGACTAGTCAACTACTCGCGCCATACAAATATACCTGTAAACAAATGTAATAATATTAGGTTAACGCCTATTTAAGTCCAAATACAACTCCAGACTGATAATTGATTGTTAATATTTTTGGATTCCATCGTTTATTTGAATAATAATACTAATAAAAAAGTAGATTTTGGACCTTAGAAATTTGAAAGTAAGATAATCTCTAGATATAAGTGGAAACAGCATATATGCATTCACAAATAATTCCATTTGCTTTGAGATTTCTTCATTTAGTCAAAAACGTTCTGAAACATACATTTAGGAAAATAGGAGGCTCGCTAGACAAGGAATTATAAATTGTAATAATTAAATTTCTAAACGTCAGACTTAGCTAGTTTATTTGGGGTGCCTCGTCAAACTTTGCGATTTGGCTGGTACCGGGGCCTTAAGCATACATGGTACACGCATATATAGTCGCAGACGTTTAAGAGTTTTATGGTCGTTTTTATGCTACCTGACATGGATGGCTGATACCACACGACTACCGTAATATACACACCACATTTCCGAAGAATTAGGTGCATGCCAGGACCTTCCCTTTATGAGCACGGCTACACTGAACTGGATGGAAAACATGGACTATTTTTCATTCCCGCTTCGACCATCTTTTCATCCAATGCAATGGTACTAACCCGGGCGCCCCTACCACCTAGTAGGGGAAGGGGACCTTCAGTTATACATGAATACCGAACCATGGAGCAGTTCGCATTCGAAGCGAAATGTACTTTTCCAACTCTGAAAGAGAAAGAAAGTGGTGCACGTACGGAGCGAAGATTTGAACCCAGACCTCTGGTTGTGGTGGGAACTAACTTCGTAAACGCATTTAGGGAGAACATTCGCGCGGCGGAGATGATTCGACTGTTTCGTGCAACCGCGGCCGGCTTCCCATACGATAGTATAAAAAAAAAAAAATATATGGTACTTCTGCTTCCTTTTGTCATCTGTCGTCGGAGTCAACTAAAACAATAAACCAATAAAAACAATAAAAAGAAAAAACTTCTGTGTTGTAAGATGAAAAATATCTACGATGTAATGTTAACCGACTACATATATGATCTGATATGCTCATCAGTACTTACGTTGTGATGCTACAAAAATTTGCAAATATGGAGGGAGGGTGTACCATAGACCTAGAATTCTCATTTCTTGACTCATTTATTGAATATCCTAATTTCTGAACAAATTCAGTCACCGTGTCGTAAGGCATTAGTAATGTTCGTTTAGACATTGTTCGCGAATGTACTCAACCAAATTATGGACAGAACAAAGTTCCATGCTGAGTATGATTGTCGTGCTAGTATATTATGTAAAATACTGGAACCAATATATGTATATGTTGTCTAAATTATTTCACAAATTTTCTAAATCTGCAAAACCATTATGTTTGTCAAAGACAAATTTTCATTTTCCAGTACTTGAACGTGCAGAAAAAAATTCCCAGCGACTGCTCTTTGACGTTGAAGGATTCGCTGCTCGCTTGGATTCACATTGCATTACATGGAACACTGCACGTAACATAACATACGTGTGGACCCGCTTCAAAATAAATGTAAAGGGCTTAAACCATCAAATGTTTGGTGGAACTCTCTTAATTTTTATGTAGGCTGTAGCATTTAAAGGGATAACTTGATATTCTAATCGAATGTGCTGTAATAATAAAAATGTCTTTGTATTTTGATTCCCGGCTTATTTTCTCTTTAATTATTTTTCGTCAACTGTAATAGAACCATTTTTAAATATATTATGAATCCAAGACATCAATTTTAAGATTCTCGCCTAAAAATTTGACACATATTATAATTATTATTTAAACGATACATTGCCAAATCCATATCTTCTATATTCAGGACTAGTTTAACCGTTCTTTCATACCAAACCGTATTTGAAATGTGTGTTCTTGCAAGGAGGATTCGAAATTATTCGGAATCAATGCTAAAATTTATAATCCCTCTCAACTTTCCAAACGGGTCCTTATATTCACGCATTATCTGGTGATTTTCACTTATGGATTTAATTCTCTTTCTAGTATAATATCATCTAAATACATGACCAAAATAGTAAGATTATCAATGTTTCCCTATCAGCAACGAAAACAGTCCACAGTGAATGCGTTATGTTGGTCTTTTGACATGCCCTGTTTTACTAAAAAATCTTGACGTGATAATAAAACGGCAGTTTGTAAGTGCCGTTAACCTCGACATAACACACGTATTTCTTAAATTGATCTAATAGATCCGGTAGGAACGTTTGAAATTAAATAATAAATTAATAATAAGTTAGTTGTGTTTGGGAAGTACGAGTTCCACACTGTTCTGTTCTTTCCGTTATACGACGGAATCAGGCGGAAGGCGGCAGCGTGAAGAACAACTCAAATACCAACGAGACAATGAAAAGCGCAGACATAGGTAATCTTACATGACTAACTCACAAAACCCAACAATTGAAATCAAAATTAAATTGAAACTGACCAAATTCTAAGCCTATATGTAATCCAACTGTAAAGTAGTACTTTTTCTGGTTGACGTTTAAGTGTCAGTTGACTGATCTTGTTCTGTTTCCATGTTCCAGCACGGTAATGTGAAGTACCAAGAAAAATTTAAAGAAGTTTTTGGGTTAGCGAAATTACCAAAGTTACGCCATTTCTTGTATTTTTCGGTTAATTTGTATTAACAGCGGCCGGCTCGAACACAACGAGTTTCCTGCGCAAGCTATCGGCGCGTTTCCTCCGGTGACGCGGCCGGAGTCACGTCCGCGGCGAAGTTGAGCGCCGACAGCGCTGCTCCCGCGGCCCACTCGCTGCAACAAAGCGCTCGACAGACGGTGCAAACTTTCGCGCGATGAGTAGTGTACGTGGTTGAAATCGGATGCCGCTTTAGCCGACGTTACCCTGGAAAATGGTAACAGACAATGATAACAAAACAATTAAGTATGCTTGGATTATTCAAACGGAAACAGGAAAAAATGCTTGAGATCTCGCCCGTTAAAAGAAAAAAGTTTTAGCTTTTGTTGTTGGATGCACTTCACATGTGTGTAGAATGACATAGTTAGGATGCACGATCAATTAAGCGCCTGATTGTGACCAATTCACACTAATGCGCCTGAAGTAGTTTCACTTCTTGTTCTTTTTTTAATTGCTTTCTGTCCGGAGCGGCCGGCTCGAACACAACGAGTTTCCTACGCAAGCTATCGGCGCGTTTCCTCCGGTGACGCGGCCGGAGTCACGTCCGCGGCGAAGTTGAGCGCCGACAGCGCTGCTCCCGCGGCCCACTCGCTGCAACAAAGCGCTCGACAGACGGTGCAAACTTTCGCGCGATGAGTAGTGTACGTGGTTGAAATCGGATGCCGCTTTAGCCGACGTTACCCTGGAAAATTGTAAAAGACAATAACAACAATAAATTAAGAATGCTTGGATTATTCAAACGGAAACAGGAAAGAAATTACATTGGCATTGATTACGGGAAGAGGGACTCTAGGAGAATTCCCAATTATGGTATACAGCAGGTGGTGAAATTGGTTAGACGCAATACCTGCGATTGGGATGTTATGCTGGTTCGGGTCCAGCCTTGCAGTATATTCGTAAAGTAGAAAAAATATTTACAGGGATCTTTCTTAAATTAATGTGTCCTTGTTTCACGGTCGATTATACATACATACTTTACATTCCTTGGAATAAGCGACGTAAATTCTTAATACGAAAAAGTATATTTACTTAACTATTATTTTGTAATCCTAATTTAGTTAAGCTACCAAGTAAACATTTTTTTAAAGGCAAACGTTTCCTCGAATAAGTAGCATCAAAATAGCAATTAATAATTTTGTAATAGGCATACTTTCCAGGATACTGCTCCGCCGACGTTTTAATAGAATTATTCACCTGCTTATGCCCGTATTGTGCCGGTTAGTAGGAAACTAACTACCTACTTGTTTACAAAACTTTGTGGATAAATCCGTCCTTCATGCACGAGTTGCTGCCGTATTTTTCTCTCGGGGGAAATTGGGACTTATTTTTGTAGTGAACATGCATTTTCAGTTAGACACGCTAGCTAACATCGATAGAGTAGGCTTGCTATGACCTCTGTTATAATCTTAGAATAACCTCAACATGCAATGCTTACGGTAATAAAATTATAATAATTCTTTAATAAATAACACATCAAACTCTCCCTTCATTATTCAATTTTCTGTTGAAATCCAACACACGTTAGTTCAAAACGAACTTTAACTAAGGGACTGAAAAAAAAAAATTTCTTTATTTTTTAAGCACCATACCCACGGTACATTTCTATAAAAAAAATTTTTTAAATAAAATAGTAATTAACTTATTTTAATGAATTCATGTGAATAGAACAAATAGGTAAAATAAAAAAATTATAGGGGTCCCATACAAAAAAGTATACTTAATACTTTCCGTTGTTTAGTTGCGATTATTTATCTTAGCCTTAAACAAACAGTTGAAACATTTGAAGTGACAATATTTTATGAATACATATATATTTTTTGCCATAAGGAAAAAAGGTGTTTGATTGATTTTAACTCCCGTCGTAGTCTCTTATCGGTTCTTCTTCGTCCGTAGTATTCGAACCATCTATAAAAAACCGGCCCAGTGCGAGTCGGATTTGCACACGAAGGGTTCCGTACCATCGTACAAGATTTAACACCATAAAATCACGTATGTAATGTCAATATTTATTGTTTTAAAATTTAACCTATTTATCGTTATAGCGGCAAAATAAATACACACTCTCTGAAATGTCAGCTGCTTAACTATTACGGTTCATGAGGTACAGCCCTGTGACAGACGGACGGACGGACGGACAGCGGAGGCTTAGTAATAGGGTTCCGTTGACACCCTTTGGGTACGGAACCCTGAAAATACGAATACGAGAGTGTATGTTCAAATAGCCGACGACGTAGTGAAATCAATGAGAGGAAAATAAAGAAATAAGCAAATAATTGTATATTTATTGAAGATACTTTACATTATCAGCTACATTTGGATTATTATTTTGTAATGAAAGTTATAGAAATTTTAGATGTATAGCTACGACCTAAAGGTGTATGTTTGCGTCACATATATTGGATGGTTCCATTGTGAGAGCCGCGCGTGCGAGTTTAGATAGACGACAGAGCTACTGTATGTAGTTGAGTACGCTGTGCTTAGATAGATGCATGTAGTTTACATTATTACGCAGTAATATTATATTATCTATGGTTTACATCTTGAATAAACTGCTGGTTCCTGATATAATCGATTCGTGTTTTTGATATTTCAATACTTTAGTGTAGATGTCGCTGTTAAGCCTCAAATGAATGGGAAAACAATAGTTTATATTCATTCTATTCATTTCATTCATAGACACACACTATTCATAATATAAATAATTTATACATATCGGTAGGAAACATTTTGTTATATTTATTATTAATATATTGTATATTATACATCAATAATTTTATATGCTTAAAATACAACTAGAATATTATATTTATTTTCCTAATGGAGAAAAACACTAATTTCCTCCAATAAGATCGGAATATGGGTGCGAACAAACATTATCTAGGAGGAAATAATATGCTGTCACTCTAATTCACACCAACGTATTATTTTGGGGAGCGCGGGCGTTTCTCAATGTGTGTGTGGTCAAACAAAGTTATCCTTCTAGACCTGGAGATGTTGATATTTAAGCGTACCAAAATTTTAATGATTAAGGCGCGTATGACGCTATCCTCCAATATTTTGGGTTTATTTTAATTTTATCTCAGCGTCGGTTAAGAATAAACAACGATAGAAAAATCTAAATATCGAAGTTTAGACTATTATCTAGTGTATGACTGTAAAACGGTTTTAATGAGTTGCTTATATTCTTAAAAATAATAATATATTTACTAGTTTTTACTAGGTTTTGAAGCCGGCACTTAGAAACTATAAATGATTTAAACAATTTTCTTTTTTGGGTACGAGATCACATATTTATCTAGTGAATAAGCGTGAAACATATATTAATTCACTTTAGGAAGTACAGGTCAAAAACCTAAATAGTTATCGCTTTGTCACGCGCGATTTTCACGCGCATACAACAATAAATCCTAACTCAAACTCAGTGCTTCCGGAGATCGCCAGTATCTTTTGTTTGCTTAAAGCTGGAGTCAGGTGTAGCCTTAAATTACCAGCTACCTCCCCGAATGCCTATATGAATTTGGTGCCGTGCAGGGAAACCTGTCGTGTATTTCACTTTTATGCTACGGTCTCCTGGGTGGAATAGTTTTTGAATTCATTAAAAAATAAATTCTACTTTGCTTTAGTTTCAGAACTAGTTTTCTTTTCATCCCATTCCGACCTCAAATGAGTTTACTTTTAAAAGAATCCTTTGCAGTTTTTATTGACCAGAATATTACGGTATCTACTAATTTTTTTTTTTTTTTTTCGAACCTCCTTGTAGCCCAGCGGAGGCTGCAAGAGGCTGGGGAGGTGAAATGCTTTACGCATACCTGATTCCGGAATCAGGTTATGTGGGACTGGTTGGCGAGTCTAACCTAACCCTAGGCCAGACCTACCCACTAAAACACCCCCCTACTGTCCTTTGGCCTGTCGGCGTTAAAAAGGATAGCCGGTCGTTTGGCGGGCGCAGAAGGCGCACGAGCCTGAAAAGTATGTGTGGTGTATATATTGTGCAACTAAGGGACGTTGCGTGAAGCGCTGGGGCGTGTCGGGGAGAAGGTATCTACTAAATAATTTGAAGCAACTAAATAATTTTAAAATCACCGTTCTAAATCAGTCGATTTTTTGTATATTACATCAGTCACTTAATACGTGTCAAGCATCTTTTTATTCTCGAAAAACTTAACCTGAGTCAAACCACAGAAGAAAACCTAAAATTCTTAAATAACGTGGATATAAATAGATATGGGTTAAGTAGTTTACTAATAATTTTAAAAATAGATTTGTATGGGGATCATAGTTTATGGGTGATGATTGTGTGATTTTATCAATAAGTAATTCGTAAAATACTTAAAAACATGTCCTTGTTCAAGTTTTACCCCTACCAAAACTTATCTTATTATTTACAAATATATTGTATACATTGTATTTATATTATTTAGGTCCTCACTTATTATTCTCGTGGAATAAATATGAATATTACCATTCATGCACATGCATAAAAATATTTATTAATTTAATATTTGCTTTACTGACTGACTGTCAGTAAAGCTGAAGTCCTACAGAAGCTGATTGTGATCTTATTTTTAGTATCATTTACGTCATAATCATTAAAAATCAAAATCAAAATCAAAATCAAATAATTTATTGCATATTTGCAGAGGTGTTACAGAACCCAAATGAGGTAAATAAAAGCGAGTGCCATCTACAAATTGCCTGGGTAGGCGTACAATAGCACGTGGCTCTCAATAAGAGAGCAGTGCAATCACTATATTAGCTTAATCTAACCATGTATGTAAATTTGAATAAATTAACCTCTTTTAACGTTTCCTTATCTAATTGAGCCATTTATATATATATAAAAAAAAAACCATTAAACACTTCTATTATTTCAAACTATTATCGTCATAAATTCATTAATTTTGTAGAAACATTTTTCTACTAACCATACAAACAATTTTTTCTTAAATTCATTTAGATCTAAATTTTTTATTTCATTTGGTATATTATTATATATTTTTTTCGACATATAGTATACATTTTTTATGTAGAATTTTGTATGTGGTTTAGTAGTGGATAGGTTATTTTTCCTTCTAGTATTATATCTATGCGTGTCACCTGCTGCTGTGAAATGTTCTGGATTCTTTTTTACAAATATACAAATTTCATAAATGTACATACATGGAGCTGTTAGTAGATAAAGTTTTTTTAAATAGCGTGGATTGAAAGGATCTTGGCGTACGATTAAAAGTTTGCATTTTCAACTTGTCAGGACATGCGCCGCCGTTAGCTCCAGAAGTGTAAAGATAATCGGATCGAGGGTGGCTCCGTCGCTGCGACACGCCCTTATGGTGTCTGTGTTTTTGTTTTCATTACCCCCCCCCCCCCGTCGCCCTCCGGCGCCCCCTCCACCTGCCCCCACCGAACTGTCCCTCCGAGATATCGGCTGCTATTATCGGCTCCTCGCTGTATCGGTTAGTTTTTGTTGCCCCGTAAATATCGTGAGATTAACCGACATCTCCGTCGTCGTGGTAGAGGGTAGTCGTTCGCTTTTACGATATAGAGAGTAGATATGACTTTTGTGGCTGCAATGAGTAGTTAGTTCTTTTGTTAGTACAATTGTACCAAAAAAAAACAAGAAATTAACTTATTATGTAGGCAAATTATGCAGGACTTTACTGAAATTAAATGTGTTGTTGCTTGGGATATTTGGATGAACGATGGTTTTCAACTAAAATATTCTTTTTACTTACATTGAGCGGCTCGTAGCCTAGTGGCGCGGGGACTGGCCTACCAGAGGCCCGGGTTCAATACCAACTTACACCACTGTCTTTCTCTTTCAGAGTTCGATAAGTGCATTTCGTCACGAATGCGAGCTAATCCATGGTTCGGAATCCATGTCAAACTGTAGGTCCCCTTCCTCTACTAGGTGGTAGGGTTTAAGCCCGCCCGGGTTGGTACAATCGCATTGGATGAAAAGATGGTCGAAGCGGCAATGAACAATCGTCCGTGTTTTCCATCCAGTTCAATGTAGCCGTGCTCATAAAGGGAAGGTCCTGGGATGGCACCTAATTCCATCAGGAATGTGGTGTATTGGGCTAATATCATAACGGTAGTTGTGTGGTATTAGCCATCCATGTCAGGTCGCATAAAAAAAACTCAGTTTTACGGTCTTAGTTTTCGCAAAAAAATACATTGATTCGGTAAGTGAGCCGCTACCTTTCTATATATTTCAAATTAACTCCATTTTTGAATGGAAGTTTGCTATTTCCAAATAAGGGTAACTAATAACGGATAAATTGGTATTTATTTAGATTTGGGTGCTAGAAACTTCATTGCGAAGAGCGAAATTCAAGCTTGCGTCACCGTTTTAGACTGGGCAACAATGCTTTCGCATGTGCGGCTGTAATATATAAGGTGAGTTTAAAATAATCTACAAGCCTTATAGGGTTGATTCAGTATCTGATATAGAACAACTTTTGCTAAGAATGTAGGTATGTAATTTTTTTTGTTCCATTTTAATTTTTGAGAAATTTCAACAGTATGTTCTTCCCAGTATTTTAAACAACTTTTGCGAAGAAACTATGCACCTATCTGTAATGGTTTCCAAGTAAATAATTTATTAAAGTGCACTAACTCTTCAACTACCTAATTAAAAATATAGGTCAACCACGGGCCATTGACCCGACCGTGACCCACTGGCACAAGACAATTCTCCGCCGCCGCCGCCGCCGCGTGCGCAGACAGAAGCCCCGCCGCCCCATCTCCCCCGCCGCCGCGCCGCCCCTCTCACTGAAGGACGTTTGTTTTCGTTTTGAAAGCAATTAGTATGTCAAGGTCCATGACGCGCATCGGACCTGAGTATCACACGTGAGTGAATTTAAGTGAAGCAAGTGCCGATCGGGCGAAAAAGGACATGGATGCTTGTGTACATACCTACATTACAGCCGCGCCGACCAAATCCATAGCCCGGCGCGGCGTACGTCAGCGTGGGAAGGAGGCAAAACTATTCGGGTAGGTAAAATAGACTCTGCCGCCGCGCGCCGCCTCCGCGCCGCCGGCCGGCGCGGCGCGGAACCTATTTTTCAAATAGGAAGTTTGAAGAGTTAGTGCACTTTAATAATTTATTTTCTTGGAAACCATTACCGATAGGTACATAGTTTCTTCGCAAAAGTTGTTGAGAATACTGGGAAGAATGTAATGCATAAATTTCTCAAAAATTAAAATGGAAGAAAAAAAATTACATACCTAAATTCTTAGCAAAAGTTGTTCTATATCAGATACTGAATCAACCCTATAAGGCTTGTAGATTATTTTAAACTCACCTTATAGATAGTATGGTACAGTGCACACTGCAAGTGCGTACTTTTGTAGTGATGTGCCAAAAATACTGTCTCAATTGTAACGTGATATTTTATACATTTGTATATTTAATTTATCACTGTAGCGGCGACACTTGTAACATCGATTACAGCCGCAGCTATTATATTTTGCGTACGACAAAAGATCAACGAGAAAATGGACTATAAAGTCGTCGATTATCCAAAAACTTGGGATTGTTATGATCCGGTTTTTTTATAAAAAATCACCCAAATGTTATACGTCACTTGATAAATTTATCGTTTACTAAAATCATTAAATACCTTGTTTTGATATAATTGATTTCTCGTGCAAAAGTGGACAAATCTACTTAATTTTCGATCACAACTTAACAATTTCAAGTTTCAATCAAATCGACTAATAAAAAAATAAAAATTTTTACAAAGTGTTGTATTAGATAAAATACATAACTGCGAAGTGTGCTCGCCTACATAGTTCCAGTTAGTTACTTCCTATTTTTGGGAAGTAATACACTGAAAAAAAATGCGACTATTTACCGTTTTAGCACTGTTAAAATTCAGTAATATATTGTAAAATATTTCTCATTCTTATTAATGTGTACAAAGGTATAAACCTTCAAACATGGTGTGAAGAAGCACCTGGCCGGCCGGCATGGTTTTCGCAGCCCGTGTGAAAGTCCGAAAACCCATGGGCGCGCTCGGGCGTCTTTATTGTGAGGTCCTGGCGTGCGCCATAGCCGCGCCTTTGTATTACGGTAAGTATTAAGAACGGCCCGTAAGCTATGCTCCCCTTACAAACGTAGTTTACTAATTATTTAGAAACCGCTGTTCCAATTAAATTTATATTTAATATCTAACATCAAGGAACCAATATCTGTGTCTGCATGCTTTTGTTTTTTTGAAAATTCCAAATCGAATCAAATGAAAACAAAAAGAAAATCTTCATACGAATTTTGTTTTCTCTGTGGATTGATCCAGGAAACATTTACCGCAAAAACAAAGACATGCAGACACCATGGAGGTGAAGAAATAACAGGAGAACGAATGGAACTAAAAAAATGGCCTTATCACAATTGTGCCGCGGGGGGCGTGTCATCTTGACAGAACCTGCGGCCATTTTAGTCTTGCGTCGCTAGCTGTCGCGGGCGAGTTTGACGTAAGATCGAATTGTAATTGAATATGCCGTCGTGCAATGTAAAATGATGCATAAACAACTAGACGAGACATAAAAAACATTCAGGAATATCATATTACCTGTAAGTATACGCGAAATATTCGACATAGTGGATATTTCACTTGAAAACATTTCTATGGGGATGGTGTTATGCCATCAATCAACACGAACTCAAAATAATCTCAATTCGCTACCTATTTTCATTTCTTTGCAGAATTCCTCTATTTAGCCAGAAATAGATATTATATAGCATGCAATTAGTATGTCTGTCTGTGTATTTAAATGTCTACTGCTGGATTTATGCTTACCCATAGAAATACTTCTTAAATTATATTTTATGTTATTTGCACGAACCAACCTAAAATAAAACTCTTACTTGAATATGCATAAGTCTGAATATGCGCGATAAAATGTTGACCAAATATATTTTTTTACAAAAAAGTTGTACCATATATTGATAATATACTGAATCTAGCATTATGAAATGATATTTGACGAATATTTAAAAGATAATTGCGTATTTGTAGCAAACAGTGCCAACTTATTTTGGTAATAATTTGGCTTACATCATTAAGACAAAATATAATAAAAATACGCTTATGAAAAGCCATTGAGGACTTGAGTGGGCACTCTGCTTGGAGCACTCAAATAACGCAAGTCTATACGATATTTACGTAAAGTTCAAGGTCAAGATAATTACGTAAAGTTAGTACCTGAAAGGAGTGCGCCTGTACCGGAATCACTAACCAAAAAACCGGCCAAGTGCGAGTCGGACAAGTACACGAAGGGTCCCGTACCATCTTACATGATTTCACCCAAAAAATCACGTAAGGGGGCTCCCCCTTTAATTTTTAATATTTCAAAATGTTAGCTATTTGTTGTTATAGCGGCCATAAATATACACAATCTGTGAAAATTTCAACTATTTACCTATTACTGTTAATGAGATACAGCCCTGTAACAGACGGACGGAAGGAGGGACAGACGGGCGGATGGATGGACGGACAGCAAATGCTTAGTATTGGGGTTTCGTTGGCACCCTTTGGGTACGGAACCGTAATAAAACCGAATTCAAACACTAAGAAGTGGAAAATAACACCCATTTTTGGGTCGGTGACATATTGGTGTTATTCTTTGGTTGGTTGGCACCGACCCCAAAAATCGGGTATTTTCCACTTTTTAGTGTTTGATGTCTGTTAAAAACTAAAACTATACTTATGTTGATTGATTGATTGATTTGAATTAAGGATTCCCTGTCCTATTTTTAGACAATTTTGCCAGTGTCCAGTTAGGCCTAAATACGGGATTAGTGCTACATTGGCGCATTTAACATAGAATGCATTTCACACACTTACGTATATTTGTTAGTCATTGTCTTTTCTCGCTATAAATTCTGATGAAACCGCATTTCTTCCGAATAAATCTTTGAATTAATGCAGGGATGGTAATCAGATTTTGAAAAAACCTTTTTCTGATTATTTTCAAAATCTGATTACCTAACTAGCTTCAAATTCAATTGTCGCTGAAACTCAAATTATTGAAATAACGGTAAAGTCGTATCCATTAGATACAGAAAATTATCGAATTCAGGCAGTTTACAAACTTTACATAATTGTTTAATAAAAAAACCGAAGTCACAAACCCAATATACATTACATAGGCTATGTAATCGCCAAAATTTATTTTTATATTTGGAGATTCTCTTTCATTATTTTCATATACATATACATATAAGAACATGCAAATAAAACGCCTTTTCAAAATTTTTGTTTGTAATCCACTATTTCAGAAAAGTAATTACGAACAACAATTTACAAATGGATCCATGGACTGTGATGTTTTCATCCCGCTCAGCGCCGCGGCATTACCCCCAGCTTCACTTGCCACCACGTTGCTCTAATGAGCAATATTTTTGCTAATTTTTGCAACCAAATTATTTGTTGGCTATGGTTTGCATAACATCTTTCTAACTCATGTAGTTTTCAATGGGTTTGACGGCCGGATTCAGCCAGTATTTATTAGATATTTTTGACTAGGCACTCGCTGTCATCATCACGAATGAGGAATGACGTAACGACCATCTGGTTTATTAAAAAATAATTCTTATCTTTATCGGTTTACCTACCAATTTGGGAGACTTCAAATTGGATTTTTCTCCGTTTTCATCATTGCGCTACAAATTTGTACGGCAATAAAATGTTGTAAGTTGCGTTACGTCATTTTTTGCGCGCTCGTTGTATGGACGTTATTTCTCCAGTTATTTCTTCACCTCCATGGCAGACACAGATAATTGGAACTTAATAAGATACCAAATATCAAGTAAATTAGAACAGTGGTTTTCAAATTATTAGTAAACTACGTTTGCATGGGAGGCGAAATTCTCTGATGCTTACGTGCCGACCTTAAGGTGGCCCAACCCGGCGGGCCTAACTCATTCGCGGGCACGGTACAAAACCGTGCTGTTGCGCTCTGGGACCTTCTCTGTTTCAAAGAATAAGACAGGCTCCGTGATGAGGAAGATGCAACATGTCCACAAAAAAGACAACGTGCATAGTGTATGATTTGGTAAGATTTATGAAAATTTTGATTTCAAAACGACTTATAGCTAAAAGTAAACCACGACTGCTGTAGTAAGAAATCGAACAAAAACCAAATAGATTATAAATCTTGATTAAATAAGCTATGTCTGATGACTAATCTTTTTAAGATGTTCTTACTTTATCATTGCGTAATCCACCTCCAAAGTTATTGTATAAAACGCGCGAAAAATGCGAACTTTCGGACCTTATAACTTAGAAACCAAACACAATTTTACAATGCCAATGGTCATCAGACATCTAGTTCGATCAACTAAAGCTATTTTGAGCAAAATTTTGGATCTCTGACAACAAATATGGGCGTGATCTTCTTTCCCCTTTTGTATGGGGAGATGAGCGGGATGGGCCACCTTAATGAGCCAAAACAGGGGGTCCATTCAGGGAAAGAGTGAGTTCGAATTCGTCACTAAATATCAACTCACTTTTTTAAATAGTAATATTTCCACACTTCTTGAACATCATTACAGTTAGATAAAAATCTGGTCCGTCCGGTAAATACGTCGGAAGTATAAACAACTGTTCCGTTATTTAAATAATAAAATATTTCTCAGCTATTTTTAGGTTAACTCACTCCCGAACTCGAACTCACTCTTACCGGAATGGGCCCCCAGTAGATATTAAACCGTTCTTTTAAACGATTTAACAGTACCACTTACACAAAATAATACGTGTGACATATCAGATGATTTTGAAAGAGTTATGGAACATCACCTCAAGAGGTACAAGAATTTTAACCCTTAATTTATCTTATGGGTCCAATGGACCCACATCAAAAAATTTTTAGCTTGTGTTTTTGCAGTGCGTGGAGTGTAGTGGCTGCACTCCGCGATACCTTCCTCCTGTAGTGTCCCCGATGCGGTGACGAGAGGGCGCCTGCGTGCGACTCTCAGTTTGGTAGGTATAGATAGCGTATGGGTCCACTGGACCCATATAGATAAATTACGTAACATTTTGTTTTTAGTGGTAATAATTTTAAATGTACTTTTTTTTTAATTTCAGGGTCCACAATGGACGCCAACCTACCTGGAACTAGTAAAGTAAGGGTGTATGATTCGAATGTACCAAGTGTAATCGATAAGTGGCTTGAAGAAATTGAAAAATTGGACGTTCCTGAAGAAAACCACACACTGCCCGAACAAGAAGTAACGAACACATTTCGAGACGACGATTTTCTGATTTAGATGACAATGACTACATACCAAGTTATAACGATACTGAATCAGGATGTTCGCGTGACTCACGATTCATCCTTAACCCTTTGCTCTAAATGCAGGTAGCCAGTGTGCTTGAATTGTTCAAAAACCGGCCAAGTGCGAGTCGGACTCGAGTCGCACACAAAGGCTCCGAAGGGTTTAACACAAAAAATCAGGTTTTGTTAATTACTTTTAATATTTTTAAAATTTTATTGTAATATTTATTGTTATAGCGGCAAAACAAATACATACTCTGTGAAAATTTCAGCTGCCTACCTATTACGGTTCATGAGATACAGTCCTGTGACAAACGGACGAACGGATTGACGGACGGACAGACGGACAGACGGACGTACGATCGGACGGACGGACGGACTGCGGAGGCTTAGTAATAGTGTTCCGTTTTCACCCTTTGGGTACGGAACCCTAAAAACATTTGCAAGATGTGCTTTATGGAGTAAAATAATTAGGAATCTTCACCTCCTGCATGAGTTTTACCCAGAGAAGATTTTCTTATTATTGTTTTAGTTTTATATTGGAACGTTTGTCCTCTTTTTAGATTTTTGAGATAAGTACGGTATTTTAGTTTTTTGTTTGTTAAATTCAGTCTTGAAGAAGAGGCTATGCAGAGGAGTACATGTTTCGTAATGTTTTGTTTTGACCTAAATAGAGTTGTTACTGTGTTTGATAACTTTGTAATTATTTTCGTTCTTGTAAAGCGTAATGTTATTATAATTACTACATTAAAATTTCTCTTTCAAAATGTATTGGTTTTATTTTACAGTAATTTATAAATGTATGGGTCCAATGGACCCATATAGATAAAATGTGTGATTTTAAGTCACGGGATAAATTAAGGGTTAACACATTTGCCAGTAAGTTTTCACTTAATATAAGACGTAAGTACGAAGGGAAATAATACTAAAGCAAGAAACAGTTTTCACACAGTACGGGAAACAGTAAAAGAAAGCAGTCAATGCACACATTTAAAAACAATGAAAAGATACAGCGACATTTAATGTTTAAGGCTGTTTTCACTCAGTAAGAGTAACCGATTCACTTAGTTGGCTCTATTTTAACTGTAAGGTTTCTTCTTTATCTTGTAAATGAAAGTCGGCTAGGAAGACGATAATAAAAGATATAATAACTGCGAGTGGAATAATTGACAGATACACAATATGCCGGAAGTAGGAGAGAGTGTTGCCATTTGGCACGCATTTATCATTGCACATTTAACACACCCCCTCAATGATACATTTTTAAGATAAAAAGCACCCTCAAAATTAATAAACTGTACTTATAGTACTTGTACTTGTACGAACAAAAACATTCCTTAAACTATAACTTGCATACCTAGCGCTGCACGAAACCTTTCAAACTTAACTCTACCTAATGGTTTAGTGAACGCATCGGCTATTTGCTCATTAGTACATATGTACTCAATTTTTATAATATTATTAAACACTTTGTCTCTTACAAAATGAGCTTTTATATCCACATGTTTTATTTTATGATGAAATTGAGGATTGTTACACAATTTTATAACCGACTGATTGTCCTCATACAACAGAACAGTTACTTCTTTACTCATAAGATTGTTGTACAGGTTTCTCAACCAGCACGCTTCACTGGTAGCTAAGCTTAAGGCTACATACTCCGATTCCGTGGATGAAAGAGCTACTGTTGATTGTTTCCGAGATACCCATGACACAGAACAACCAAAAACTTGGAATACAAAACCACCAGTCGATTTACGATCTACTCTGTCACCTGCCCAGTCGGAATCTACATGACCCACTATATCATCACACTTTTCATCCTTACTGAAAATTATACACAAGTCCAGAGTGCCCTTAACATATCGCAATACCCTTTTTAATGCACACCATAAATCCTCACTTGCACATGACTGATATCTACTCAGTATACTTATAACTAGACACAGATCTGGTCTTGAACATAACAATGCATACATAAGTGAACCGATGACCATCCTACATCTGTATTCTATGTTAGCGCTCTCTGAACGATCTCTTTTTAATAAACTATGATTAAAATTTTCGTCCATAGGTGTAGCTGCGGGCTTACAATTTTGCATGCTACATTTTTCCAACAAATTTTCCAAATAGTTTTTCTGATTGATTGAAATTATATTTTTCTCAATATTTTGACTGATCAACATACCCAAATAGTACCTTATTTTTCCCATATCCTTCATTTTGAAATGTTGACCCAGAGTGTATTTTACATTATTTATTTCACTTTCAAGGGTTGAAGTTAGCAATAAATCATCTATGTATAGTACGATGTAGGTTACACAACTGTTTTCTTTTTTTTATGTACAAACAATATTCAAAGTCACTTCTTTCAAAACCTAAATTTGTCATTACATCGTGAAATTTCTTGTTCCAATTTTTAGGTGATGTTTTCAAACCGTACAAAGATTTCTTTAGCTTTAACACAAACATATTTTTATCAAAAGACACCTGTTCACAACCTTGAGGTAATGATACATAAACATTCTCATCTATATTGCCATAGAGAAAAGCGCTGCACACATCGAGTTGATGTATAGGTAATTTTTGTATATTACAAAAAGCAAAGAACAATCTCACAGAAGTAAGCCTCGCTACTGGGCTGTAAATATCTGACAACTCACTCTGTTGCTGAAAGCCTCGAACCACCAGCCTGGCTTTATGTGATACTACGCTACCACTCTCATTTTTCTTGCATCTGAAAACCCACTTACATTCCACAATATTACACACATCTGGTTTCACGACACACTCCCAAGTTTCATTTTCCACTAGGGCCTCTATTTCCGCTTCCATGGCTGTCTTCCACTTTCCGCTATCTTTACTTGATACCGCTTCATCATAGGTAGTTGGCTCTTCCTCTCCAAAGGTCAGCAAATTTATGTGGTAATCTTCAAATCTTGATGGCCTTTGCAAATCTCTTCTTTGTCTCAAATTGTAGTCTACCGAACCAGTTTTTTCGGCCTCAGGACTTTTCTCTCGTTGCAATATTGTCCCCTCGGTAGTTTCACATTCATTTTCCTCAGTGGAATCACTTAATATCTGCATTTCTGAATTTGCATCACTGTGAATATTGCACTCAAAACTATCTTTTAGGAAAATCACATCACGACGAATCTCAACTTTGTTTTTGCTTGGGAAGTATACCCTAAAGCCCTTAACGTCCTCACCATAACCTAAAAAAATTCCAATCTCATTTTTGTGGTCCCACTTTAATCGTTTTTCTTTCGGCACATGAACTGACACTCTAGTACCGAATTCCTCAAATATTTCTGCACTGATATTTTTATTGTAAAACGATTCATAGGGCGTTGAGTTCTTTCCTGGACTCGGACCACTTCGGTTTAGTGTGTACACGGCATTGTTTATTGCCTCTGCCCAACATTTTTTATGCATGTCACCCAACATTGTGCGAGCGGCTTCTACCAATGTGCGCATTTCGCGTTCTGCTCTTCCGTTTTGTTCTGGTGTATATACATTGCTTCTCTGATGTGCGATTCCGCAACGCAGTAATATGTTCCTTAGCTCCATGTTCATAAATTCGAGACCATTATCTGACCGTAGTGTGACCAACTTGTTTCCAGTTTCTCTTTCCAAATGTGAGATGAAATTCTCAATGCAGCTTTTTACCTCAGATTTGTGCTTCAAAAAGTAAGCCCACCTGTAAGCTGAATAGTCGTCCTTGAGAAGTAGAAAATACTTTGCACCACCTAGTGATGTTTGCTCCATGGGGCCACATACATCAGCATGCACCAGTTCGAGCGGCCTGCTCGCTCGCGACTCACTCAAAGGAAACGGTTTCCGCGTTTGTTTACCATGCAGACACTGCTCACACACAAAGTTTTCACAATCATCGACATAATTTACCTTGTTTTCATTTAAAAAACACTTCACTTGTTTTATATTTTGATGAGCAAGTCTTTTGTGCCACACAGAGAGCGTTACTATTTTCTTACTAAGATGACACTCAGAAACGTCAAACTGACACTTTGCATGCCAAACATTTTGCTCGACACTATTTTGCTTTCCGTTCACAAACTCCATTATGTACAACTTCTTTGCTCTCTTAGCCACAGCACGAGTTTCACCATGCTCGTTCAAAAATATACATTTGTCACTGTCCGATATGAGCTGGTATCCCTTGTCCAAGACATAACCTGCTGAAAATAAATTGAATTTTAAATCGGGAACATACAAAACATTACTCAATACAGATTTTATGTACTTATCTCCTGTCCAAGCATACAATGTTACAGTGCCTTTACCTTTTATATCCAACAATTCTCGGTTACCTACTTTTACCTTACCACAAGCACTTTGGTCCAATACTTAAAATAATGACTTTTTACCGCACATATGCTCACTTGCACCAGAATCCATGTACCAAGTGTCCTCACTATTTTCATGGCAGCTCGATCCTACGAACGCATTGAATGAACTTTGGTTGATTTTTTTTTGTCCCTCCGTTTGAGACTTGTCTTGACTGTCCTTCATCTTCAGAGCCCGACAATTTTCTAGAATATGGCCAGTTTTCTTGCAATAAAAGCAGCTCCTAGTTTCACGTTTCCTCTGACAAAATCTGGCCATATGTCCTTCTTTTCCGCATGAGAAACATGTCAGCTTCCTCTTTTGCTCCTTAAAGTTTTTCTTCTGCTCGCCGTTACCTTGCTTGAAAGATCTGCTCGCTCCGGCTAACGCTACTTCACCTTCGCTCGAACCCATCCGCTCCTCTTCTATCAATAGCCGCGACGTAAGTTCCTCAATTGTTTGCTGGCTTGAAGGGGCCGACTCCCACGCAGAACGGAAGTGTTTAAAACGCTCTGGCAGTGCCATTAGTACTTTTGTGATGAACATTTTATTCGAAATAGGCTCCCCAGCGTGCTTTAACTTGCAACGCACTTCATCTAGCGTTGACAGAAACGTCGAGATTGACTCATCTACGAAATCAAGAATAAAGAATCTCTGTTGAAGCAGATGCACACGCACTACGGATTCCTTATCATAAACAGCTTTCAGTTTTGCCCATATCTCTGCTGCTGACGAGCACGACAGAATATGCGTCAATGGCGCTTGCTCCATACGAGTAACGAGAATTTCTTGCGCCTTCGCATCTTTCTTACACCACTCCTCCAAATCCTTCGCCGATTCCGGCCTCGGAACGTCGCCTGACACGATCGTGAAAACGCCTCGCGACTTCAGCACCACCTCTGTCTGGAATCTCCAAACAGACCAGTTTTCCGCGCCGTTTAATTTGATGCCACCGATCTGTACGGTGCTCTCCATCCTGCTCTTCCTTTATTGACTCCCGGCTCCTCAAATCGTACGCCGTCCACCAAATCGGAACACGCCGATATAACCTCAAAAGCTTGACTCTAAGGAAAGTCAAACTTGGCGTCGATATATCCATAAAATATTTGTCTTCTCGTGAACTGGGCCCATAACCTGTAAGGTTTCTTCTTTATCTTGTAAATGAAAGTCGGCTAGGAAGACGATAATAAAAGATATAATAACTGCGAGTGGAATAATTGACAGATACACAATATGCCGGAAGTAGGAGAGAGTGTTGCCATTTGGCACGCATTTATCATTGCACATTTAACATTAACGTTGCAAGATGGTTGTATTATTGGAATTACAGTTAGATTTACTTTTTTTTTTGGTAGTACAAGTAGCGACAAACGACTGTGGCGCCATCTATATGGACGCACACACCATCTTAATGTGGTTGGCTTCGCTCCTAGTGTTCGGTGCTGCATCGTAGTGTCAGTGCGGTTGGACGTGGTGTCACAGAGGCAAATATTTGGTAACGAGAGTCGGCGCGTTAAGCGAACGCCTCGGCGGCGCGTATTAGGTCGGAACGAGACGGACCAGATGGGAAATGTCTTGGCATTCTTTTTTTTCATGATTCCATACGATAAGGGTGCCAACGGAACCGTATTACCAGGCCTCCGCTTTCCCTTCTTCCGTCCGTCAATCCGTACGTCGGCCAGTGGGCTGCATCTATTGAACCGTATTAATTACAGCGCTGACAGCCCGTTGGAACGTTCAAAGATTATTTATTTATATTGCCGTTGTAACAAACAATATTTTTAATGAAATTATAAAAAAAATAATCGATTTGAGAACCTTCGTGTGCGAGTCCGATTGGCTGATTTTTATACATAACTGGACATGATGGCTTTAATCTGAAGTTTAGTTCTATTTAACAAAACGCGAAAGAGCAGGTATAGCTCTATTTAGGCCGGGCCTAAATGGATTAAACATTTTCAATTTTCCCTTAAATCGAGTCAGTTACAAAATGTCTATCTACATGTTTAAAAAAAAATTATTTGTATATATTGTGTTAAAGTTTGGTATTTTATATTAACCTTATTTTTTGTTTTGTACAATAAATCGGTAATGTTCGACATCAATTAATTGTATAATTTGATTATAAGTTGTATAAGCCTAGCCATGCAAGAAAAGTTACTATTCTCAGAATATGGTTGTAAAGTGAGTTGTGTACGCAAGTAACGCAACGCACATAACAATCGCAAGTTCTTTCTTTTGGTTGGACTATCTACTAATAGTAGACTGTCAGGACTCGGCGTGATGCTCGTGAACGGGTGCTGTTTGTGGGGACTGGCCTGCTCCAATTGGCAACATGTTAGATGAGGGATATAGGCTTTGAAAAATAAACCAATATACGGCATGAACGGTAGATTTTTGTCATTTTTTTATTATTTTATCATCAACGATAAATACTTGCTATTTATGTTGCAAGGAATTAAAATAATGTATTCACAACAACGGGTACCAATAACCCGTATTTCTGTAAGCAGTGGCAAACATATTTGTAAGCTTAGAGCCGAGTGCACGAAAGGACAATCAATCTAAATCAACTTCAACGTATGATTAAACACGTCACTTTGTATGGACTGTATGAAAGGAACTACATGCGGTTCACTAAAAGTGACGTGTTTGAAAAATTATTAACTCAGCCGTCTCTTCGTGAAATCGGGACTTAAACTAAGTGGACGTTAAAAAAAATCAGCGAAGTTTCTTGCCAGTTCTCGTTCCCCGTGAATGCTGAACTGGCTAATGATAAAATATGACAAATCAAAGTGCAGTGTGCTGCCTGTGGATGATGAATAAAAAATAAACTACTATCCACGCATGCGATGCGATTCATTCAAATTAAGGCGGTAGGACTAGCCAACAACTCGCGATACAAATGCACCTTTAAACATATGGAATAATATGTAGTGAAATGCCTCAGCAAGTCCAAATATAACTACAGACTGATAATGGATTGTTAATATTTTTGGATTCCATCATTTATTTAAATAAAAGTAACAATGAAAAAGTTATTTTTTCACATTATAAATCTGAAAGTAATGTGATTTCTAGATATAAGCAAAAACAGCATATACATGCATAAATAAATAATTCCATTTGCCTTAAGATTTCTACATTTAGTCAAGAGTTCGAAAATGGACACCGTTTCCGCAATGTATTTTGTATAGAAAAAGGAAACATACATTAAGGAAAATAGGTTGATTTCTAGACAAGGTATCATATCATATATTGTAAGCCCCGATTACACGAAGAGACGGCCGAGTTAATCAATGTTCAAACACGTCACTTTTAGTGAACCGCATGGAGTTCCTACCATACTGTCCATACAAAGTGACGTGTTTAATCGTACATTGACATTGATTTAGATTTTGTTGTCCTTTCGTGCACTCGGCCCTAAGAATGACACTTCTAATCGAGGGGTACCTCGTCTAACTAACCTTGCGATTTGGCTAGTACCAGGGTAAAATAAGACAAAGTAGGTATTTCGACCGTTTGTCTTTCTAAAAACAGAACCATACAGTTTTACATGGATTACTTACTACTGATTCCACCGGATTATTTAAAACGCAGCCGTAGAATTTTGTTAGTGCATTTGATATCAACTGGTGGCGCCATCTAGATTTTTTTTAATAATTTTTGGTAAATCGATTTATAAACGTGTAGATATATAAGATATCGTAAATAGCAAATACGAGGCTATTTTGTTTATATTTTAAATACGTTTTATCGAAGATTTTATGATGCAATAAACATTTTATTTTATGTGGTTTCCGCTGGTTCCAGGAACTTTAAAGTTATAAAAGTGGTCCTACTATTTTTTTTGTCGGTTTTAGTTTGAGTTGAAGCTGAAACTGTAGGTCTCCTTCCATAGGAGTACCTACTGCAGGTACCATCGCATTGAATGAACGATAGTCGAAGCGGCAATGCAAATTTTCCGTGTTGTGCACCCAGTGCAATATAGCCGTGCAATATTAGGAGGGTCCTCACAGACACCTAGTTCATATAAAGTGGTCTATAGCCCCATCTAACGATGCAAAACCTCTAATCCGCTATTGCAACAAAACCAATGAGCCTGAAATTCGGAATTTTTTTGCCAAAACATCTATGGCTTTTATTTTTTTATTTATTTGTATTAAGGTTCCAAACATGCAAACAACATTTCTTGAAAACTTATTTTCTCCCGGTCCTCGGCGGTACGGAACCAATGCTTTCCGCCGATGCACTTGATGTCATCGTCCCACCTGGCGGGTGGTCTTCCCACACTCCGTTTTCCTGTCCACGACCGCCATGGTAGGCCACGGTTACACCAACGGTGTAGGTGTACAACAACTGCGCTTAGCTTTCTAAACTAAAATTGATTACTATAAGCTTCAGGTATATCCGCATTAAATTAATGATATTCGTGTCCATAGCAGAAACTTGCTCGATAGTAAAAAATCGCCAAAATCCAATCGCCGATCTCCCAAGTAGTAAGAATTATAACATGATGTACCTGTAGTTATGTAATACTAAATTTGAGCTTGACAAATACTTTATCACCTAGCGTAGTACGGAGGTAATTTTGCACCTTCGATTGAGCTTAAACAGCGACATCTACATAGAAGCACATTGTAATCAGATTTCTAAAATATGCAAAACGATGTTTGGTCCGTCATCGGGCTTTGGGGTTGAATCGGTGACCAAACTATGTACTACTCATAGGTTCATACAACTGTGAAATGAAACGAATGTGCCTTACAAAGGTCTGAATTGATATCGGTGCGATTTTCACCGAATATTAAGAAGCTAGGACTAGCCAACTACTCGCGCTATACAAATTTACCATTCGACAAATGTAATAAAATGTAGCGAGCCACCTCAGTAAGTCCAAATAAACCCCATAATAATAAAGTATTGTTAATATTTTTGGAATTCATCATTGATTTAAACAATAAAAATGATGAAAAAGTCGATTTTTCACATTCGAAATTAGAAAGTAATATGATCTCTAGATGTTAGTAAAAACGGCATACATGCATAAACAAATAGTTCCATTTGCTTTTAGATTTCTACATTTCGTCAAAAAAGTTCGGAAATGGATACCTTTTCCACAATTCATTAACAAAAATAAGTTGATCGCTAGACAAGGAATCACATATTGTAATAATGCAACGTGTAATCATTCGAATTAGGCAGTTTACGTGCCTCGTCAAACTTTGCGATTTGACTGGTACTAGTCTTGAGTCTAGATAATGAGGTGATCGAGTTCCATACAATGACTCGTACCTGTTTCCTCAGTCAAATCAAGAAATACTTTTCTGAAATTTAGTATATTAAATAAATCAACTTAGATATCGTATATCATGAATATAAGTTCAGTTCTCAAAAAAATAAAACATACAGACGTAGCTCTCAGTTGGTTTATTTATTGTGCAAAGTTTCAGAAAAGTATTACTTGATTTGACTGAGGAAGCAGGCACGAGCCATTGCATGAAACTCGATCACTTCTTTATCCTCTTAATAAACTTGCCGATTCAGTCACTCCGTTCGGTAAGGGTAACATTTTCCCTGGCAGGCCACATATCCTGGCTGATGTGTTGCCATGACGTCACGCCTATGTCGCGCCTAGAACATGAGGCGTCGCGGTACGTTTGCGTGTCAAAATGGTGTTTACATGCACGATAGTGTAGGAAATCATGAGACGTTTTCCTAGTTGATTGACTTAGTGAGTTTATCTCAATAATTGCAGTCAAAATGCCTTAGCTTAGCGTAGGATCAATACGCAAAATCATCAGCGCCATCTAGCAAAGCATTGTGATGATTCGAATATAATCGAGATTTTTTAATCTGACGGAATTGTCGGGATAGCTCAGTTGGTTAGAGCAGTGGGCATGTAATCCAAAGGTCGCAGGTCCGCATCCTGCTTCCGAAGAATGTCACGACCAAAAACTTTTTCAGATTATTTTCAAAATCTGATTACAATGCTTCAAATGTAGATGTCGCTGAAACTCAAATTAATTCTTCAGAACTAACTATACTTGGAATGGTAAACAAAAATATCGGTTGAAATATTGGTAAGCAAATGCCTTTGCTTGGTTGTTGAAGGTGGTTTTTAAAGACTTTAAGCAGCAAATGACTTACTATGTACTTCTTTAGACACTGTTTCCAACCATTTTATTAATTCAGACAAATTTATATTACACCACTCAAGTTTGCTAAGTTTTTTTAATGGAACTGGACATGCAAAGCTAATACCAAACCGACCGTCATGATATTAGCCTAACACACCACATGGTAACTAGTTGCAATGCCAGGACCTTCCTTATATTGCTCTGATACATTGAACTAGATGGAAATCACGAACAATTTTTATTGCAGCCTCGACCATAGTTCGTTCAATGCGATAGTACCAATCCAGGCGTGATTAACGCTACCTCCTAGTAAGTAAGAAAGGAGACATGCATTTTAACATGGTAACCGAACCATGACCAGCCTCAAGGCTTAAAAACGGTCACCCATCTGGGTGACCGTTTGTGTGATCTGCATATCCTAACCCCCGGTTGTGTGATCTGCATATAATATTATGCTACCGTCAACATCTAGCTCTGCAATGTCATTTAAAAACGTTATGAATAGACAATTTCCAAGAGAGGAGCCCTGAGGTACCCCAATTGTTACCTGACCAGGACTGGATCTCAGTTTTTTCCCTAATATGCTCAATTCGACTGTTTGTAGTCGGTTTTCGATAAATGACCTAAGTAGATGCCCACTTACCCCTATAACACCATACCATTCAAGTTTGGATAGTAAAACACTTTGATTCACTGCGTCGAAGGCTTTAGAGAGATCAAGGCAAATGGCTGCCACTTTCTTGATCCATTCCACTGACTACTATATCTATGAATCTGTGTGTCATGAGTTCTTCAGAGAAAATTGATTATATTAATGTTGATATTGTTGGAACGATTGTATTTGTCAATTGAATTGGTAAATAAGAATTGGTCTCCTAGTTTATCTAGACCTAGACATAAAGGTGCTAACCACACACTTCAAACCGATGTACTATGCTCGTGTCCCTAGTGAAATCAATGGCTTGCTCTTGTCTGGAACTAAGTTTGGATAGGACTTCACTGGTAGGGAATATTTGGAGCGACCCTTGTACGTACACACACAAGGGCACAGTTCAGTATACAGGGTTAAATAGGCTCGAATATTTAGCCGGCGTTGGCTTTATTTTATACCCAAATTTAGCAAACATATAAATAGAAATAAAAAAGAAAACTATAATCATGCACGCTATACGTGATTGGGCAATTTTTGCAATTTAAAATTTCAGTTAAAATAAATGCACACGTCCAATTAAACACCTGCTTTTTAAATTGAAATTATGTTTATAACCTTAAAATGTCATATAGTAGGAACCGGGTATTCAAAGAGAATAACAAAACTAAAGGATTTTTTAATTATTCCATCGATCAAATTTGTGTAAATCAGTCTGTGAAGAAAATTCATATCTTATAAAATATACTGTATCTTGAAATAACGTACCTTATCTTGATGAGTAGTGCAATATATTTTATAACATTTTAATTATCTGTACATTTATTCTTTCAATATATTTCTCACTGTCATGGTAAACTGGCACATGGAATTATGCTTTCAAATGTTGTGGTTATGTCTCATTTCCCAATTTCAATATATCGCTTATAAGAAAATGTATTACAAATGCTCAAATTTATCATAATTAAAATATCTTTTACTTACTAGATATATACATACTCCTAATTATTACTATTAACTTCTAATAACTAACTTATAACCAGCCATTCTTCATTAGTATTGATAAGTACACTTTCGAATCAGATTCAGAGAAAATTCTTTGTTGTGATATGTATTGGTAACCATTAATATAGTCTCTCTTCTCGCACGTTGTGTATGCCTGTGCATACACAACACAACGCGGGCATAAACCTCTTCGGAACACAACGAATGTAAATCGCCGTTGTAATCCTCCACCCCGAATAAACTTCGCCGTACTGCCAAACTAATAAACCCCCCCGCGTCTAGTATCGGCAAAAACTCCCATATTTCTGCCCAAACTCCCCCTCCGGTTTATCAGATTCACGGACCCGGCGAAGGCCGCGGTTTCGGTGGTGTCATTGTTATGAATGTGCTCTTTTGTTAGTATTTTTGGGCGCAAGTCATCAATCAGGGTCCACAAAGGCCTCCCCTTATCTCCATCGCGGCGGAAATCGTCTATGCTCACTACTGGGCCTGGTGTGGCGTGTGGGGGGCGTTTCTCCGGGCGGCCGGGAAAACTCGAGAGATGTCCGATCACGTCGTGTCCTTTATGAGGGCTCGAAACTGAACACTTGCGCTTCTTGGTGATCGAACGGAATGTTTCGTTGGATTATAAATGCATGAAAAATTGCAAAGGATTCGCATGCATCGCGAGATTTATTTAAAGTCATTATACCCCATAAATTTCCTATACTAAGGGCGATAACTGTATACATGCTCTTAATGTTTTGGTAGGTTTTTAAATTTGCGGTTGTAAAATGTATTGTCAAAATCTGAGTCTGTATGTTTTATTATTTTTAAACAGACACAGATCACAGTTTAAAAAAAATTCAAAACATCTTCTGACAATTTCTTGGGCCCTGGTAGATTTAAATATTTGCATTAAAAATTTCTTAATAACCTGTATTTAGTTAAATATTCGTTATCTAAGGTTACTACTTTTATAACTGCATTTGTTGTAAACTGAATGTGGTCGTTTGATTTCAGATCGGAGATATCCAAATCAATTATATCATCAATTAATTATCAGAAATAATAATAAAAAACTACATAAATATCTAGTTTACCAATTCTATCGAAAGACAAAATGGTGTACAGACGGCCGCAATCCTTCCTCACACAATTTTTTCCCGGCAATTTTTACGCTTTAGCTAACAGCGAAAGTTACCTGACACGTAAACCAGGCCCTTTTGAGAACGTGACGCGATCGTCAGGAGTGCATCCGCTCCCAGTACCTACTCTCTACTATACTCTCCCCATCGCCGCGTCCTCGACCATCGATGCGTACTCTCTTTGACCTGTGCGAAAAAAGACGAATAGAGAAAAATCATTCATCGCTTTCCTTCAGTCTTCTCAGGTCACGTGGCGAGAAATAAGAGCTGTATATACATACCAAGTCTGGTTACCGTCTTCAGTTTCGTAACAGGGCTACGCTAGACAACTTAAGGTGGCCCATCCCGCTCATCTCCCCATACAAAAGGGGAAAGAAGATCACGCCCATATTTCTTGTCAGAGATCCAAAGTTTTGCTCAAAATAGCTTTATTTGATCGAACTAGATGTCTGATGACCATTGGCATTGTAAAATTGTGTTTGGTTTCTAAGTTATGAGGTCCGAAAGTTCGAATTTTTCGCGCGTTTTATGCAATAACTTTGGAGGTGGATTACGCAATGATAAAGTAAGAACATCTTAAAAAGATTAGTCATCAGACATAGCTTGTTTAATCAAAATTTATAATCTATTTGGTTTTTGTTAGATTTTTGACTACAGCGGTCGTGGTTTACTTTTAGCTATAAGTCGTTTTGAAATTAAAATTTTCGTAAATCTTACCTAATCATACACTATGCACATTGTCTTTTTTGTGGACATGTTGCATCTTCCTCGTCACGGAGCCTGTCTTATTCTTTGAAACAGAGAAGGTCCCAGAGCGCCACAGCACGGTTTTGTACCGTGCCCGCGAATGAGTTAGGCCCGCCGGGTTGGGCCACCTTAATGTTGAATTGCGTAGACACGCTACGAAAGGCGTAGAGTTGGTGAAGGCGAAAGACCCCGAATGATGGCGAAAGAAGACCTAAGTCGTCCTTCGAAAGCTCGTAGTTTTATGAAAATGTATTATTAGACCACGTTCGGCAATATATCAATATCAATATCATTAATTAATTAATATATTAATTATCAATATAATTTATTGATGTGGGTTACATGAAGTCAAAATAATATATGAAAAAAAATACAAGAAGCAGTTAATTGAAAATTAAAATTAAAACGTTACAGTGAAGATTTTTTAAAATTCCATCACTGAAGGGGTAAGCGGGGATGGCAAAATTTGTAAATAGATTTGTTTTCTGTATGCGTTGAACGGGGCGGGGAATTGGTCCCATACGGAAGCAAATCCACCCATACCTGATCATCAAGCGCATTTCGTAAATGTTCCCTTAGATTAGAACCAGGTAAGAATTTTGATTATATCACGTTGCACCAATTAGTTTCTGTACTGCCATTCATTTGATGGTATATTCATTCTAACATCCATACAATATTATGCCAAAGTACCTCTGTCTGTAGCATCACGCCTAGACCGCTGAACCACTTTCGATGCAATTAGGTAGAGAGAGAATCTGAACAGGCGGTGAAAAGAGGGATGAAATGTTGTATGGGGAACTCATATAACATACAATATTGCGTTCAGCCCGACATCAGTCTGAAGTCCCGAGCGGAGCCGGGAACCTCAGCTAGTTGTTTATATAATTTTATAAGATGGCCTATGACATCCAGAGAAGAAAGCAGGACGGGTGTGGCAATTTCATATCGCGGCAATGTAGTCAAAATACACTGATCGTAATTACTTCGCTTACTAAGTCACTCAGGACCACGGAGGATGGAGGTTCGGGACGAACAGCATCGAATTTTCGTTGCACTAAATAGCTCTTATAAAGTTCTTACGTGTTGTTGGAACTCGAAAATATAAGTTGTGAGCGCATTCGTAAGCGGTCTGACTCGCCGGCGCGATATTGTATGTAAAAGTGGCGACGCCCCGTCCCGGTACAAACTAGTTTCGGTCCCGTCCTTCCTTGCTCAATGAGAGCAATACAATTTCATTTCACATTTTGGCATTGATTTCTGACTACAAAGCAACTGAATAGATAATTACAAAGTATTGCGACATCCCTGCCGGACTCGCACCTCAGAACCGTCATTAATCAAAATAGGGCAAAATAAACGGACAGAAAGTTCGGAGGCAGCCGCCCCGATCCACCCTTTGTTTGTGTTCGTGCTGGATCTATCGTGTGCTTCAGAGATAAAGGTCGGCTCACAGTGGAGCAAGGAACGTCTCATGTACGAGCAGGTAATCAATTTCAAGAAATAAAACGGTTATTAAAGTGAAACTTTTTTGAGGGCGAGTTACGAAAAATTAAGATAGCTTAAGTTAGGTACACGGAGATCGTGGAGATTGGGTACGTGGTGGAGGACCCGGCTGTTGAGGAGATACCAAAGCAGCGTCTCCCCTCTAATGGATACACGGTGAAAGGGAAGACGGCGGTAGGCTCATGCCGTTTGTTTGATATCATTATGCTAATTATAACGCTTGGGTGGGTTGATAGCAGTGGGGAGGTAGAAACAGCGGTGTTACGGATTTCTGGTAACGCTGCTTGTGCTTGTTGTTAGTTTATTTGAGATCATACCCGGAAACCCATTATTCTACACAGGTGATAGTGAGACTCCGAAGTGATACCAGTTAACAAGCTCTTCCAGTGAAACAGTTCAGCGAGTGAGTGCAAGTAAGTGCTAGAAATCGACGTGAGATAAAATTTATCATTTTGGAGTTTATTTGTAAATACTTTAAAGGAAAAAAAACAACTAATTGACATATTGAATATTCTAACAAATTGCCCTCGTCACCTAAATAGTATTTTGCATCAGACGCTAGATCCAGTCCAGAGTTGACTCAACTAAAAATCACTTCGCTTTATTCAACAAATGTGCTATGGCTAGAGTAGGGTAACAATATTTAAAAAGCTGTAAAAATAATTACTTTATAAATATTCTGCAAGGCTGGTCTTGAAACAGCAAGCCAACTCTAGCTCGTACTTTGCTACTGATTTAATGATCTCGACAATGATTTATATCAAAAAATATAGAAATGTAATTGACCAAATAAAACTGGATTTAGTATTTCATTGCATTTCAATTGAACCAATAGAACTACCGATTGAGTTTATTAAAACACCAAAAACTATTGAAATTTTAAGGTGTGACGAGACTGATATTTTAACGCGCATATAGAAGAGGTTGACGAAATTGTTCCTTAGCAACTCTGATTTCCACAACATAACTAAAATATATAATATGCACTTCGTAAGATAAACGTGTTGGACCGGGACTGGTATAAGGTATTTTCTTAGCATTCGTATACACACTCAAATAGTTCCAAGCATTCATTACTGTGCTAAGGTGGCATTTGCCTTACTTCCAAAAGGTCTTAGGATTAATGTCTGGACCTGTGGTCTGACCTCCGCATAATGGTAGGAGTTACCTATTTTGCGCCCGAACAGCGGACTTAAAACCCGGGTGATATTCCGGGAGGTCACGACATTTTTGTTCATGATAAGGTAAATGGCTGAATCTGCTATTCATTCCGCTATTTCAAAGGTTAGAGACCAAAACTCTGATACTAAATATGTTGGTCTGCCTGCGCCAAGTGGATGCGTTAGCTAGATTGGCTATTCTAAATAGAAGTTGGTACGTGCCTAATGATGAATATAGTTATTATCTGGACGTATTGATACCTATCAATTATGCAACAATAACCAGTTTATTTTGTTATTAGATAATTAATTATACCTAAAGTTATATAATTAACCTAATTATCCTATAACTACGAAATGCAATTAAATATTTGTTCAGTTTTGCTAAGCAAGTATGAACTGATACTTTCATGCTTCGTCATTTCCAGCCATTTAACCCCTTCACATATTTCTTTTGCAACGATAACTACTTTTTCAGGCAAACAAACCGACATATTTAGGTTCAGAGGGTTGGTCTTTATCTTGTGAACCCAATTTCAGCCATTTACGTTATCGTTACCATTTTTGTCGCGACCTCCTAGTCTATCAGTAGTTACGGTGGCGGCGGCGGCGGAGGCGGCTTCGCATACATAAATAACATAACGCCGTTTCCATTAAATTGTAGGCAGAGATGATATAACGCTATTCGTTTACATTTTGGCATGCTTCTCCCGCTGCAGGCACTTCTTCATGTATGGATTACAGTTACTATGAGCCTAACATTAACACAGCATATGTTCTGTTGGCTTCGTCATTCTTTCAGTAATAATTCGTTATAATTGTCTATCTCTATCTTTTATTTCTCCCCACGTACCATTAATGTTAATCTGTGTGTACCTATGTCCTTAAAACCTTAGAACCACTTATCATATTTAGATGCGGTTCAATCTGACGTAAGGCCTGATTATAAATTAACTGACGGGTGAGCAGTAATGTTAAATGCTTAAAACTTGAGAAACACTTACCCGATTTCGATGCGGTTTGTATCTACGTGAACTTTGGCCATATGGCAGAGAGACATTGACGTAGATTAACCCGTGGAATACATTTTCTCCAGAAAATAACCCATCCCGACATCCATCCAAAACGACACAGACCTGGGTGCAACCGGGTACTTCAGCTAGTTATAACATATACGTGGAAAACATAATAATCACACCTGTGACTGTTTCTTTTGATATTAATATTCCAAAATTTTTACTCCAAAGATGCCAAGCAATACCTGCCTGTTAACGTTTGAACTAAATAAGGCTATTAACAACCCGCGTAAGTTCCTTTCGTGATTTTACCTAACGAAAGGACTATTTTATCAGTGAAAACTTATATCGAAGGAAGGCCCCCTTATTAATAAAAAAAAATATTATTTCTGCAAGTTCAGAAGACACTGGAGTCATTATCTACTATTCATGTTCTACCTTTGCACCATGGACATTTTATTCGATGTGTAGACAGTACGATAAAAATATTGCCGTCTTAAAAAAACTCAATACGGAGGGTTGTTCGCACAAATTGATTTCGACCGAAATGTCATCATTTTTAAACTTAAAATTTGAGGTAACTTCTTACAACAGGGTTTTCGTCAGGGTGTCTTATAGGGCACATTGATCAACAGGTGAGTGGAACGTGGTGGAGGTTTTGGCCCGTGATACCTATTGTCAAATGTCTCGTGTTATCGGAATACGATTTTTTCTTTATTTTTAAAAATTACCAAAATCCATGATTTGAACTGTTGTAACTTTTTAGTAGGAGCAAATTTTATTTAATGTCGAAAGTAGGTGTCGATGAATCTCTGAATTCGGGATAGACGCGTATTCGAGACTCAAATTCGTCTCCATCCCGGTATGAAAATACTTGGCTGTCCGTGTAAACATCTCCATGGAGACAAACAAATTGACCGATTTTATAAACGACACATGCCGAGGTCTCCGTCTACATACGAAGAGTGTAATGACGGTCGCTTCCCGCCTACGAAGGCCTCAGTCCAATTCTTCTCATCTGTCCTTTCGGTCTTTGTCTCTCAGGTACCCTTTGTGCTCGTCGCTAAATCAATTGAGTAGTTCTGCGTGAGCGGAGCCGCGAGACAATGCCGGCGCGGCCTAATGAGTGTTTTAATGGCTCCGGCTTGATTGGCGAAGCATTTTAGGACTTACGATCGATGTATGTGGTAGGCGCTCGCGCGGTTTGTGAGCTTGTAGGCGGAAACTTCGAAACAAATTCGTCGTTAGCCCCAGAGGAAAGCTAGTTTTGCAACGTGAATTTAGATGGTTCTTGGGAGTCATGTAAACTTTTTCTTACCAGCATGGCTGGTCGGTTACGCCAATTCTAATTTTAACAACGAATTCTCTCGTTTGATGAAGATGTACTTCGAGATGTCAAAATGAAAATGTGGCGTCCACGAAAACGGCAACGTCAAATTATTTGCAGCGACGAAGCGTAAGCTGCAAAATCAAACTCGGACTTGCAAATATTAGTTCGCGTAGCGCCCACTGCGCGCGCTCTTTAATTCTCTATACATTTGAAAATGTTTTGCAAACCTGGTAGCCAGGAGTTCAATTCGGAGGAAGCGGTTAAAACCCTGGACAAGTAATGCAAGTAAAGGTAATTTCGCTTCTTGTGTGGGATATCGGGAGAAGAGGGTAAAAATACTACCGGTCGAAAACCTTTATTCTTTGATTTGCTGGCACAATTCCTTAAATCTATAAAAATACTCGTAACCCAATCGACAGTATGTATATACCACTATGCCAATGCGCTAATGAAACTCATCAATCAAATCAATTGAGCCAGGAGGGGGTGGAAAGAAACCAGAAAACTTTGCAAATAAGTAAGCACATTCACAAACTTCGAAAGCTTCACTTTGCTCTGTTAACAATATGAACAATGTGCCATTTCGACTAAGCATAGATAAAGGAGAGTCACGAGGCGATGTTTCGCAGAGGCGGTTTCGAATAGACCTAAACAGGTGACGGCGAGAAAATGAAACATACTGTGCTTAAGGCGGCCCAACCCGGCGGGCCTAACTCATTCGCGGGCACAGTAAAAACCGTGCTGTTGCGCTCTGGGACCTTCTCTGTTTCAAATAATAAGACAGGCTCCGTGATGAGGAAGATGCAACATGTCCACAAAAAAGACAATGTGCATAGTGTATGATTTGGTAAGATTTACGTATAATTATTATTTCAAAACGACTTATAGCTAAAAGTAAACCACGACCGCTGTAGTCAAAAATCTAACAAAAACCAAATAGATTATAAATCTTGATTGAATAAGCTATGTCTGATGACTAATCTTTTTAAGATTTTCTTACTTTATCATTGCGTAATAAACCACCAAATTTATTGTATAAATCGCGCGAAAAATTCGAACTTTCGGACCTTATAACTTAGAAACCAAACACAATTTTACAATGCCAATGGTCATCAGACATCTAGTTCGATCAAATAAAGCTATTTTGAGTATGTGAGGGCGCTCTGTCGCGAACACTGTAACGACAGGTCCGCAGAGGAGTCCGCCCGGTCGCATAATCGAGTGTGGTCGGTTATCGTACTGGTCCGGTGTTGCCTGAATGCTAACCAGCTGACTGTGGGCTCATAAATTATGGATGTCCGCTAGTCTTCAATCACCGCTGGCCGTGCACTGGGCCGCTGGCGACTCACCGACGAAGGAGCAATGCGATAGGCAGTCGAAAAAGGAATTAAAAAATAACCGACTTCAAAGAAAAAGCACTAAAAAGTAAAAAATAATTGCCATTTCACAGCCGGGCACGTGCTGCGCCAATCAAGAGAACCTAAGCTACCTTAGCTGACACCGACTCAAAAAATAACAAAAATCGTAACGATAAAAATGGCAATTATTTTTTACTTTTTAGTGCTTTTTCTTTGAAGTCGGTTATTTTTTTTTATTGGTTTGTTTTTAGTGAATCTGAAGTACACTTACTAATTTGTACACGTCCTTTCCAATAAAAAAAAATCACCGAAACCGGTTCGCGTTATTCGTCCATTTGTCGTGCACATCTTAATACAAATTTAAGACTTATATGATTTTCTCATGGATATCATTGTCAGTGGGACCACTCGGGAAGCACTAGCTATCATTTAAAAAAATAATCATCAAAATTGGTTCACCCAGGCAAAAGTTATGAGGTAACAAACATAAAAAAATATATACACACGAATTGAGAACCTTCTCTTTTTTTTGAAGTCGGTTAAAAAGTGACTTAATAGTTTTTTCTCCAAATTCCTTTTCGCTAACTTGCAACTAGACCTACACATATCTGCTCAGAATAGCGTCCTGTAAAGTTCTTACGTGTTCTAAAGTATCTTTGGAACTCGAGAAAATCAGTAGTAAGCGAATTCGCAAACGGTCATTATGTACTTTTCTGCAAATGTAACACATAACAACTTTGAAAATATGAACGTGTTTATCATGAGGAGGAAAGTATGTAACTCGGACTGCCACCTTTCAAAGGTAAAAATATACTATACGTATGTAGCTTCAACCAGTAGCAAAACGTGTAATACGAGACGTGAAAATTCAGTCACAAAAAACGTCGAATTGAGGTTGTCACAAAAATGAATGACAAAAATCACGTTAAATATACTGACGTTGATTTCATGTCAGAAATTACACACACAATAACGTCAAAACTGACGTTAGCCCTGAGTTTTATTGGCGTACACTGATGCATGAGTGTTCTTTAGAAATTCACGCTTAGCTGGAGAAGCACTCTCCAGCTGCTCCAAACGTTCCACTTGCTCGTTTTGAAAGATCTGCGTTCATGTATGCGATGTCCTCCGGTTCAGGTAGGTAGAAAGCTAAGAATTAATTAGCATCATTGCCAAACTACTAGGCGGAATTAACGCTGTTAAGTTAAACGCAAACAACTACTAAATCGTTAGGTGTGACGTCATTAATGTTGTCTTTTCGTCTCGTCAACAATCCGCTTAAATTTATCTAGTTTTTACATAGACCTTAGATGGCTAATACGAGTACCTACCACACAACTAGCGTCACGATATTAGCCCAATACACCACATTCCCAAAGGAATTGCCATGCCAGGACCTTATCTTTATGAGCAGGGCACATTGAACTGGATGGAAAACACGGGCATTTTTTAAATTGGAACTAAGACCATCTTTTCATCCAATGCGATGGTACCAACCCAGGCGTGCTTAAGCCCTACCACCTAGTGGGATGGAGACCTACAGTTTTACATGGATTCCGAACCATGGAGCATTAATTTGAGTTTCAGCGACATCTACATTTGAAGCATTGTATTCAGATTTTGAAAATAATCTAAAAAGTATAGGTCATGTCATTCGTCGGAAGCAGGAAACACGAATGACACGAACAATACTTTTTCAGATTATTTTCAAAATCTGATTACAATGCTTCAAATGTAGATGTCGCTGAAACTCAAAATAATGAGATAACGGTAATATCGTATTTATTAAATAGATAAAATTATCATGGAGCATTGTTGACGAAATGACTTAAGGCCGTTCCGACCCATATAAAGTTGTCTGCACACATAACGCAGGATTATTGGTTTTGCTACGATTTATTTAAATACGATTTTTATTTAACAGCGCCATCTAACGGTGTAAAACTTCTAATCGGCAATTACAACGAAACCATTAAACCTGAAATTGTGAATATGTTTTCGCTGCAACTACTATTGCTATATTTAATATTTTTGACGAATTCGTGCCTTAAAGTGCAATACTTTTTGGGTTCTGTGTAAAAAAAACATTGTATGGGTCCGAACATCCTAAAATGTGTTAACTAAGAAAGAGAAAGAAAGTGGTGCATGAACGGGGCTAGCATTTTAACCCAGACCTCTGGTATGCTAGGCAAGTTCCCGCGGCCCTCATTTCAGTTTGACTTAATTAATGTCTTCATTAATAAAGTTGAGAATCCGTCGAAGATATCGCTGCATAAAAAGTTGCATAACGACAACATTTATGACGTAAAATTACGTATTTTAGCGCAAAATCGCATCACAGCATCGATAGTGGCGAATTACGTCATTGCTGCGAAAATACGTGATAATTAGGTGACTTGCTACCAGGCAATGCTCACTTTAGAAAAACTGCAAGAAGGTTATTTAGTTTTAAGGTGGCCCAACCCGCTCATCTCCCCATACAAAAGGGGAAAGAAGATCACGCCCATATTTCTTGTCAGAGATCCAAAATTTTGCTCAAAATAGCTTTATTTGATCGAACTAGATGTCTGATGACCATTGGCATTGTAAAATTGTGTTTGGTTTCTAAGTTATAAGGTCCGAAAGTTCGAATTTTTCGCGCGATTTATACAATAAATTTGGTGGTTTATTACGCAATGATAAAGTAAGAAAATCTTAAAAAGATTAGTCATCAGACATAGCTTATTCAATCAAGATTATAAATATGGGCGTGATCTTCTTTCCCCTTTTGTATGGGGAGATGAGCGGGTTGGGCCACCTTAAAACTAAATAACCTTCTTGCAGTTTTTCTAAAGTGAGCATTGCCTGGTAGCAAGTCACCTAATTATCACGTATTTTCGCAGCAATGACGTCATTCGCCACTATCGATGCTGTGATGCGATTTTGCGCTAAAATACGTAATTTTACGTCATAAATGTCGTCGTTATGCAACTTTTTATGCAGCGATATCTTCGACGGATTCTCAACTTTATTAATGAAGACATTAATTAAGTCAAACTGAAATGAGGGCCGCGGGAACTTGCCTAGCATACCAGAGGTCTGGGTTAAAATGCTAGCCCCGTTCATGCACCACTTTCTTTCTCTTTCTTAGTTAACACATTTTAGGATGTTCGGACCCATACAATGTTTTTTTTACACAGAACCCAAAAAGTATTGAACTTTAAGGCACGAATTCGTCAAAAATATTAAATATAGCAATAGTAGTTGCAGCGAAAACATATTCACAAATTCAGGTTTAATGGTTTCGTTGTAATTGCCGATTAGAAGTTTTACACCGTTAGATGGCGCTGTTAAATAAAAATCGTATTTAAATAAATTGTAGCAAAACCAATAATCCTGCGTTATGTGTGCAGACAACTTTATATGGGTCGGAACGGCCTTAAGTCATTTCGTCAACAATGCTCCATGATAATTTTATCTATTTAATAAATACGATATTACCGTTATCTCATTATTTTGAGTTTCAGCGACATCTACATTTGAAGCATTGTAATCAGATTTTGAAAATAATCTGAAAAAGTATTGTTCGTGTCATTCGTGTTTCCTGCTTCCGACGAATGACATGACCTATACTTTTTAGATTATTTTCAAAATCTGAATACAATGCTTCAAATGTAGATGTCGCTGAAACTCAAATTAATGCTCCATGGTTCGGAATCCATGTAAAACTGTAGGTCTCCATCCCACTAGGTGGTAGGGCTTAAGCACGCCTGGGTTGGTACCATCGCATTGGATGAAAAGATGGTCTTAGTTCCAATTTAAAAAATGCCCGTGTTTTCCATCCAGTTCAATGTGCCCTGCTCATAAAGATAAGGTCCTGGCATGGCAATTCCTTTGGGAATGTGGTGTATTGGGCTAATATCGTGACGCTAGTTGTGTGGTAGGTACTCGTATTAGCCATCTAAGGTCTATGTAAAAACTAGATAAATTTAAGCGGATTGTTGACGAGACGAAAAGACAACATTAATGACGTCACACCTAACGATTTAGTAGTTGTTTGCGTTTAACTTAACAGCGTTAATTCCGCCTAGTAGTTTGGCAATGATGCTAATTAATTCTTAGCTTTCTACCTACCTGAACCGGAGGACATCGCATACATGAACGCAGATCTTTCAAAACGAGCAAGTGGAACGTTTGGAGCAGCTGGAGAGTGCTTCTCCAGCTAAGCGTGAATTTCTAAAGAACACTCATGCATCAGTGTACGCCAATAAAACTCAGGGCTAACGTCAGTTTTGACGTTATTGTGTGTGTAATTTCTGACATGAAATCAACGTCAGTATATTTAACGTGATTTTTGTCATTCATTTTTGTGACAACCTCAATTCGACGTTTTTTGTGACTGAATTTTCACGTCTCGTATTACACGTTTTGCTACTGGTTGAAGCTACATACGTATAGTATATTTTTACCTTTGAAAGGTGGCAGTCCGAGTTACATACTTTCCTCCTCATGATAAACACGTTCATATTTTCAAAGTTGTTATGTGTTACATTTGCAGAAAAGTACATAATGACCGTTTGCGAATTCGCTTACTACTGATTTTCTCGAGTTCCAAAGATACTTTAGAACACGTAAGAACTTTACAGGACGCTATTCTGAGCAGATATGTGTAGGTCTAGTTGCAAGTTAGCGAAAAGGAATTTGGAGAAAAAACTATTAAGTCACTTTTTAACCGACTTCAAAAAAAAGAGAAGGTTCTCAATTCGTGTGTATATATTTTTTTATGTTTGTTACCTCATAACTTTTGCCTGGGTGAACCAATTTTGATGATTATTTTTTTAAATGATAGCTAGTGCTTCCCGAGTGGTCCCACTGACAATGATATCCATGAGAAAATCATATAAGTCTTAAATTTGTATTAAGATGTGCACGACAAATGGACGAATAACGCGAACCGGTTTCGGTGATTTTTTTTTATTGGAAAGGACGTGTACAAATTAGTAAGTGTACTTCAGATTCACTAAAAACAAACCAATAAAAAAAAATAACCGACTTCAAAGAAAAAGCACTAAAAAGTAAAAAATAATTGCCATTTTTATCGTTACGATTTTTGTTATTTTTTGAGTCGGTGTCAGCTAAGGTAGCTTAGGTTCTCTTGATTGGCGCAGCACGTGCCCGGCTGTGAAATGGCAATTATTTTTTACTTTTTAGTGCTTTTTCTTTGAAGTCGGTTATTTTTTAATTCCTTTTTCGACTGCCTATCGCATTGCTCCTTCGTCGGTGAGTCGCCAGCGGACCAGTGCACGGCCAGCGGTGATTGAAGACTAGCGGACATCCATAATTTATGAGCCCACAGTCAGCTGGTTAGCATTCAGGCAACACCGGACCAGTACGATAACCGACCACACTCGATTATGCGACCGGGCGGACTCCTCTGCGGACCTGTCGTTACAGTGTTCGCGACAGAGCGCCCTCACTCCGCTGTGTTGTGCAACCATTGGCTGGCTCAAGGGAGCTGCAGGCCTATTCCTGGAATTCCGTAATCAGGAATCCTGAGTCATAGAAAACCGTGTTCATAGTGGTTTTCAAAGCGATTTTCTTGACGAAAATATTGCGTTGAATCGATATAGCGTGATTAAATAAAAACAATTTCATCCAAACATTACTATTCATAACAGTAGTGAAAGGAATGTCTATATGAAATCGTACAAAGTTTAGATTTTCCGTCGCATAAGTTGTATGACATGAAATTAATAGCGGGATTAGGAGATAAGGAACGGGACCTAAACATGGAGGTGAAGAAAGACCTAAAGCTTTACGTGGAATCCGATTTTTGAAGTGAAAACTTCTTTAGCGGCGCTGAGCACTTTTTGTTGGATGGGTAAAAACTTCCAAACTCGCGTCAGGGTCACGTGATGCTGATCGAAAAAGCGTAAGATCGAGGGGAAGGGAGAGGAACTAGTATCTCCCACTCTTTCTACTTGAAGTGAAAACTTCTTTAGCGGCGCTGAGCACTTTTTGTTGGATGGGTAAAAACTTCCAAACTCGCGTCAGGGTCACGTGATGCTGATCGAAAAAGCGTAAGATCGAGGGGAAGGTAGAGGAACTAGTATCTAAAGTTTTCACTTCTGCCGGCACTCCCGGAGTGCTACCGGTGTTTTTTTTTTATGTGACTGGACATGGATGGCTAATACCACAAGTTTTTTCATGGTATTAGCCCAACACACCACATGGGAACTAGGTGCCATGCCAGGACCTTCCTTATATTGCACGGCTACATTGAACTGGATGGAAAACACGGACAATTTTCATTGCCGCTTCGACCATCGTTAATCCAATGCGATGGTACCATCCCGGGCGGGATTAACCCTACCACCTAGTAAGTAAGGAAGGGGACCTACAGTTTAACGTGGAATCCGAACCACGGCCAGCCTCTCTCAACGGTCGAATGGTCACCCATCCAAGACCAGACCGGACCCAGCGTTGCTTAACTTCGGAGAGCGATCGCCGAAGTGTCGCGCCACTGGGACACTGAGGCTGACAACGGCCACCGTAAACGTAAAAACGGTCGCATTAAGGCCCTGGTACTAGCCAAATCGCAAAGTTAGACGACTGACGATTAGAAGTGTCATTGTTACAATATATGATTCCTTGTTTAGGAATCGACCTATTTTCGTTAATGTATGTTTCCTTTTTCTATACAAAATTAATTGCGGAAACTGTGTCAATTTCCGAACTTTTTTGACTAAATGAAGAAATCTAAAAGCAAATGGATTTTTTGTTTATGCATATATACTGTTTTTGCCCTTATCTAGAAATCGAATTACTTTCAAATTTCTAATGAAAAAAATAAACTTTTTTATTAAATGATGGAATAAAAAAATATTAACAATTAATTATCAGTCTGGAGTTCTATTTGGATTTGCTGAAGCGTTTCACTACATATTATTACATTTGTTAAAAGGAGTATTTGTATGGCGCGAGAAATTGGCTAGTCCTAGCGCCTTAAATAAAATTCGATATATTGCAAGGCTGCATCGAAATGGATGGAAGATGTGGCGGCTCCGTTTAGCCCAGGGGCGTCGCCGGCCTAAGGCCCAGGATGGCTCGGGGGAGGGGGGGGGGGGGGAGCAGTCTATATATTATGGAGGATGGCAATAGTATTGTTGGTAGTATTATTTTTTTATTTCACCTAGACATTTGTTGTTATAGCGGCAAAATAAATACACAATCTGAAATTTTATTATTATAATGTCTGAAAGTTCGAATTTTTGGGCCGTTTAAATCAATAACTTTGGAGGTGGATTACTCAACGATAAAATAAAAACATCTTATAAAGATTAGTCATCAGACCTAGTTAGCTAGTTTCATGAGGATTTATAATCAGTATGGTTTTTGTTTGATTTTTTACCAGCGGTCGTGATTTACGTATAGCTTCAATTAAATTTTTCGTAAATCTTACCAAATCAAAAACTATGCGCATTGTCTGCTTTGTGGACATGTTGCATCCGCCTCATCACGAAGGCTGTATTTTTCTTTGATGCGGAGGTCCCAGAGCGTAATAACACGGTTTTGTACCGTGCCCGCGAATGAGTTAGTCCCGCCGGGAAGGGCCACCTTTAGAACGGCCCGTAAGCTATGCTCCCCATACAAACGTAATTTACTAATCATTTGGAAACCGCTATTCCAATTAATATGATATTTAATATCTAATATCAGGTAACAAATATCTGTGTCTGCATGCTTTTGTTTTTTTTAAAAATCCAAACCGAATGAATTGAAAGCAAAAAGAAAATCTTCATACGAATTTGTTTTCCCTGTGGTTTGACACAGAATACATTTGCCGAAAAAACAAAGACATGCAGACACAGATATTTGTAGCCTAATATTAGATACCAAATATAAAGTAACTTGGAACAGTGATTTTCAAATTATTAGTAAACTACGTTTGTATGGGAGGTGAAATTTTCTGATGCTTACGGGCCGACCTTAAGTTAAGTTGGTAGTTTTTGAAAATTGGACACAGCAGGTCTCATAGTAAGCGCGCTAGATGCCATATCTCCTTAGTTTTTATGTATGCCTGTGACAGACGGGCGGACAGTGGAGGCTTAGTAAAAGGGTTCCCTTGGCACCACGGAGGATAGAGGGAGAGATGAGATGTTTTTAACCCATATTACTAAGGATCGCAGCGTGACACTGTGCGGGGAAGCTGGGGGAAATTCGCTTCATAGTGGGGTCATGCACCGCCCATTTTTGCGAAATCCATCTACCTTAAGAATCGATATTCTGGTAGCAGCTATTCCGAGAGCTATTCTTAGTGGTTACAAGACTACAACTAGATGGCGCGTTTAAATTTACTAAATGTTTTTCTATAAAAAAACCTTAGAAATTTAAATCTATGCCTTCGCACGGAACCTAATAATTTTAATTTAAAAATGTCATTAAAATTTGCATCATGAGATCAACATTTCTTACCGTAAAAGGAAAATGATTGCGCGCCATCTATCGGCACATAGCAAGAGCGATACATCGATACAATGCTCAAATATTGACTCAAATTATAAATAAAATATGAGGTGTTTTACTGACAAATAAAACGTAATTCCACATACAAACTTTCGATTATTTTGTCCTGTGTAATGTTTGCAACATTTTACACAAAATCTCATCGTGTAATCGACTGTTCGCCGAAAATTGCGCCGCAGACCATAATATTGTCCAACAACCTAACACCGCCAGCGCCATGTCGCGAATGTCGCTAAGCCACGCCTTCTTTATCACGTGGGCTGTGACGTAGCGACCCACTTGGTGGACACAGACCCAGTTTGCTTAGACCATCTCCTCTCTACCTCTATCCTCCGTGCTTGGCACCCTTTGGGTACGGAACCCTATCTATGTATTTTCCATTAACTCATGGCTACGCTGCCGCCATACGAATAAGTTCCGATCGCTCCTCCTGTCTTTCCATGGTCGCTGGAAAACACGGACAATTTTCATTGCCCCTTCGACCATATTTCCTGCAATGCGATGGTATCAACCCGAGCGGGATTTACGCAACCACCTAGTAAGGAAGAGGACCTACAATTTTACGTGGAATCCGAATCACGGGCTGCCCAAACGTCAAAACCGGTTATCCAGTTGATATGCGTAAATTCAAACCGCATCTTAATAGGATAAGAAGCTGAAGTTTTAAACATTTCCAAACAAACCTTCTGATAATTTAGAGGGACAATACTCTGCCAATTTTCATATTGTCTTATAAGCATTCAACCCCACTGCTCACCCTTTTGATATAGGTGATGCTAAGTAGCATATCCTTTAAAGGACAAATCTAAATCGGGTAAGTGGTCCTTAAGATAAAGGAAATCTGCTTAAGCCCCTTTTAATTTTACTTGAAGATAATCACCTTGTGGTGTAGGGGCTATAGGACTTGCCTTTCATGCGAAAGGTTACGGGTTCAATTCCTCGCTTTGTTTTTTTCTAAGGAATCTGACATGAATGCCTAATACCACACAAGCCAATTACAATCAACCCAATACATCACATTCCCGAAAGAATTGGGTGCCATGCCAAGACCTGCCCTTTATAAGCACGGCTACATTGAACTGCATAGAAAACACGGACAATATTTTAGCTGCTTCAATCATAGTTTCATCCAATATGGTGGTACCTACCCGGGCGGGCTTAACCCTACCACGTAGCAGGGGAAGGGAAACTACAGTTTTACATTCCGAACCATGGAACTTGAGTTCGCATTCGTAAATAAATGCACTAATCCAACTCAGAAAGAGTTGCCGCCGAGAAAATTGGCTCTCCAGGGGTCCTAAGCCTTTCATTACTAGTAAGTATCTGTAGTGGATTTTTTCACTAAAACTCAGGGTCGTTTAGTGACGCTGCTAGGAAAATAATACAAGACTTTTACTTGATATTTTATTTGATATATTTCGTAATAAACATTAACTTACTGTTACGTAACACAAAAAGATATGCATATATTTTATAGTAGCACATAGATTCATTTAACTAAGGCCCGATTTTTCAATAGTGAGATGAACAATCGAATAGTACTTAATGGTCTGACAGTACTAATTTTCGTTTTTCAATAGACGAATAGTGACTATCAGAGGAATAAATCTACTATCTAGAAAATACATTTATTTGGCCGATTTTCTGTCAAATAGTCACTTATCAGTCTGATAAATATGACGTTTCCTCTTGCCATTTGAAATTGATATCGACGAGTTGGATAGTTCAAGATTATTTTAGCTCAGTGATTTACAAGTCGGTGCTTTATTAAAGGTTTTGTCCATAAAACATGGGACTTTTTTGATATCATTGATGATATGATGGTTGAGGAGGAGGAAATAAGCCCACTCTCTTTTCTTGCTCTCCATTTCGGTAGAAAAAACCAACGACAAAATCCAAAAAATTAAACGTAACGGGCACAAGCAAGCGAACGAAACGAATAATTGGGTTTCGAAATTATATTGAACAAAAATACAAGTTGCTGTCAATATGACAAACTAAAAAATGTGAAGTGGTATCCTCATCGAGGTGAAGAAATCCACCTCCATGGGTATCCTTTACTAACATATGAGCTATTTTACTGAGCTGTCTCTCTCTAACACTACTCCTTGAAGTTGGTCATGACAAATATTGCTACCACCGAAAATAATCCTCAGATAGCTAACTGACCTTTGTTTCACCCATAGACGCCTTCATAAAGTCCAAAAAGCATAAGGTCCAAAACCCAGAACATCCAAAAGTATGTATTTTTGCATATATTTATAAATGCAAATATTATAATCTAACCTAACCTAACCTAACCTAATTGAAAAAGTTCCGAATTCATTGGTGTTTTGGACGGTATTGGTTTTGGACTTTGTGCTTTTTGGGCTTTATGATGCCCCCGACCTAGCATGCGCGCGCAGGTTTCACCATTGAAAAATCGAGCTAGTCCTATCAGTCTGTTAAAGAGCGGAATAATTTTATTGGCTTGTTCAATCTGTTTCAGAGAGCATAATGGAACTTAAATATGAACTTGAACCATAATATAAATTCTCTAAGGCTTCTAAGCTAATTTTATCACAAAAAAAAATATTACGTTGGTTGCAACATTATTATAGGATACATTATTATAGTAAAATTACGGACAGCAGACAAAATAGACATAATTCACTACTGCAAAGGTACAAATTTCCGTAAGTAAGCGGTCCGGATAAGCTAAGCAGCACAACTCAGACTGTGAAATGAAATAAATAAGGTTCATATTCCATTGCAACCTTTAAAATGTCTATGTCGATCAGGCGAAGGCGTTCACGATCTGGTTGAGCAGCATGGAGGCGACGGCCATGTTGGCGCAGTTGACGGTCGTGTGGGTCGCGTCCGTCTCCACTCGCAGCGACACGAGCACCAGGTCCTGCGACGACAGCAGTCGCCCGCCGAACCTGCGCAGAAGCGGTTTGGTTCAAAAAAGTATATCTTGCTCAGAAGCTGGTTATTCCAAAGAGCTATATCCTGCGCAGAAGCGGGTTATTCCAAACAGGTATATCCTGCGCGGAAGCAGGTTATTCCAAATAGGTATATCCTGCACAGAAGCGGGTTAATCCAAAGTGGTATATGCTGTGCAGAAGCGGGTTATTCCAAAGAGGTATTTCCTGCGCAGAAGCAGGTTATTCCGAAGAGGTATATCCTGCGCGGAAGCATGTTATTCCAAAGAGGTATATCCTGCGCAGAAGCGGGTTAATCCAAAGTGGTATATGCTGTGCAGAAGCGGGTTATTCCAAAGAGGTATTTCCTGCGCAGAAGCAGGTTATTCCGAAGAGGTATATCCTGCGCGGAAGCATGTTATTCCAAAGAGGTATATCCTGCGCAGAAGCGGGTTATTCCAAAGGGTATATCCGGCGCAAAAACGGGATATTCCAAAGAGGTATATGCTGCGCAGAAACGGGGTTATTCCCAAGAGGTATATCCTGTGCAGAAGCGGCTTATTCTAACGAGGTATAACAGGGGGTGTAATGTAAATTTTAAGATAAAATCTCACCCTTACTATTTTACCAATTACCCTGAGGAAAAAATAATTGATGAAATATGTAAAATCGTTTTTATTTATCTGACTGGACATGGATGGCTAATACCACACCCACCGACATGATAATATAAGCCTAACACACTGCATTCCTGAAGGGATTAGGTGCCACGCCATGATCTTCCCTTTATATTTAGTATTTATAATATTCTGCTTTACCCTTTCATTTAATATATGTACTTAGGCACAATAATGTATGCATAAAATAATTTGTCTTCACACATCCGTACACACCCTCATACCACCTACACACATAGACTTGTCATACCTTTCTGGAAACTTTCTCACTGATCTGGCCTGCAGCTTGGTTTGTCGGCTCACTGTTGCTCACGGCGACACGAAAACTACATTTTTTTTTTAAATATACACAGCGTAGAGGGTGGTGGCTGAAAAACAGCGCCGCTCGTGAAGTTCCTTACTTCACGGGCGATTTTATCGCTGAGCCTCCGAACCCATTCATACAACAACACTGTTTATTACCTTAATATGTACTTCAAATGCTTTTGTATTTTCTTTTTTTGTATTCTTTCAAATTTCATATTAAATTTAAGATTAACTCATTTTCTTATGTAATTACGTTGTTTTATGTGTTTTTGTTGTGTGAATAAATTCATTTTCTTTCTTTCTTTCTTTCTTTCTTTCTTATGAGCACGACTACATAGAATTGGACAGAAAACACAGACAATTTTTCATTGCCATTTCTACCATATATTCATCCAATGCGATGGTAGCAATTTGGGGCTTAATCCTACCCCCTAGTAGAGGAAGAGGACCTTCAGTTTTACATGGATTCCGAACCATTGAACAGCTCACCAATCCAACTCAGAGAGAAAGAAAAGGGTGGGGCGGGCATGTTTGTCGATGGCCTGTCTTGAAAGGCAAGTCAGCGCGCCCCTGAGCTATGAGCTGCCAAACTTACATTAGAGACTTTGTTCTATCAAATAAACATAATACATATAAATTTTTTTTGAGTATTTCATTAATTTTTATGAGTCAAAAGCAGTTCGTGAGTAGAGTCGTGAAAGTGAAAGTTGGTGAAAGTAGTGAAAAAAAGTGAAAGTAAATAGTACCTGAGGAATGTACCGCTCGGTGTGACGATGCCCAGGTTCGCGGTCTCCAGAACTTTCTGGCTGATCACGGACTCTTTGCCTGGCAGAGGACCCTTCTTGTCACACTGTCAGAATAAAACATACTGTATACACGTGTTGACACTCAAAAAAATTCATGTGTCAAAAAAAATATTTCGATTATAAAATATCATTCCGAAGGTCGATTAAAACTTTGGTAACACAATGAATGATATGACTTTGGAAAATTCGTCGCACTCGGGACATACAGGCGTATCTCACAGTTATAGCTTTTATATTGATATATTGAATACATATATTAATTCATTTGGCCTATTATTTATGTTTAAACTCTTAGCAAAGCTTCTTACCAGGTTATTATTTACAGCATCATTTGCCGTATATTCACTAAAATATGAAAGAAAACAGAGCAACTATCACTTTTTCAACTCTACTGCAAATTTAATAAAAATGAGATACGCCTGTACGTTCCGGGGGCGACGAATTCAACTACCATAAAAATTTACAAATACGTGTGGTGATTAACTCTACTGGTTCGGTTTTTTCAGAAGAGTGTAAATTGTTACTGTAATTTTTTTTGGTAGTCAAACTACACAAAGTTTCGTAAAAAACTGATATATCTGCGGATTCGATCAACTCCATAAAGAAGATACTTCGCTCATTATTCTTTCTGTAGCAACACAGACCTCAGTCATGCCGCGGAGTCGCCTCTGCTCAGAGTCCCAGCGCGCCGCCGACATGCCGACGGAACGCATCAGCTCACCCACCGGCGGCGTGATGCTCACATCAGTCTCACCTGCGTGAACACGAATAGCTTGAAGTCGCCATAAAGTAATGGTGCATCCATATAGAGGGGGGGGGGGGATAAGCGGATGGCGCTGGTGCAGTTTGAAAAAATGGTAAAAACTTGTATGGGGTTTGACGTTTTTACGTAACTTTGTAGTTCCGTAATAAACGCCAATGTGAGACTGACCACTCAGAATAGGTTGGAAGTTGTTAACAGATTCAGTGACGATTCAGGAGTGTGTATTCCGCATGTAAACAAATTAACGAAAGAATTGGCCTCCCGGATGGAAAAATAAATAAATAGAAACCTAGGGAGCTCTGAATGGTGAAGTGGACCGGCTGGATGGTGTCGGCGAAGTCGACGCCCAGCGTGGCGGCGGCGGTCGCCCCCGGCGGCAGGCAGCCCACCGGCGCGAAGTCGTGCATGGCCCGCGAGCCGGTGAGCGTTTTCTTGCCGACACGTATGTCAGTGACGTTCTCTGCCGTGTGGTTGCGGAACGTCACCTCGATGGCGGCCATCTTTTGCGAGAAGAGGTGCGGCGCGCGCGTGTACCTGCGGACAGAAAATATCCACTCGCGTACCTTCGACGACATAAATCTAGTAGTAGCACCATAGACCTAGCTTAGCGCGCTGTGCTTACAAGACGAACAGAGTGTGGGAGTGAGACGTCAACTCAAGTACCACTTACGCGGCTCAGAGAGAGATGAGATGAGATCCGTCGGTGCAGGCGCGGACGCAGGATTCTGCTTAGCCTAAAAAAGGCACTAAGGTCACTGACGTTATTCATAGGGTTGCTAAGATTCTACCTGATATGACAACTTTTCAAATCGTTATCTGTGATATGTTTTTTGTGATTTTTTTATTACTTTTCTAGTTTTCCTTAAAGAAAGCATGGTGACCTGTGTATTTTTTTTATGGTAAATAAGGGGTGACCACGGAGGATATATGTAGAGAGGAGATGGTCTAAGCAAACTGGGTCTGTGTTTCCACCAAGTGGGTCGCTGCGTCACAGCCCACATGATAAGAAGGCGTGGCTTAGTGACATTCGCGACATGGCACTGGAGGTGTTAGGTTGTGGGACAATATTATGGTCTGCGGCGCAATTTTCGGCGAGCAGTCGATTACACGATGAGATTTTGTGTAAAATGTTGCAAACATTACACAGGACAAAATAAACTAAAGTTTGTAGGTGGAATTACGTTTTATTTGTCAGTAAAACACCTCATATTTTATAATTTGAGTCAATATTCGAGCATTGTATCGATGTATCGCTCTTGCTATGTGCCGATAGATGGCGCGCAATTATTTTCGTTTTACGGTAAGAAATGTTGATCTCATGATGCAAATTTTAATGACATTTTTAAAATAACATTATTTGAATCCGCGCGAAGGCATAGATTTAAATTTCTAAGGTTTTTTTATAGAAAAAACACTTAGTAAAATTTAAAAGGCGCCATCTAGTTGTAGTCTTGTAACCACTAAGTATAGCTCTCGGAATAGCTGCTACCAGAATATCGATTCTTCCGGTAGATGGATTTCGCAAAAATGGGCGGTGCATGACCCCACCATGAAGCGATTTTCCCCCTGCATCCCCCCACAGTGTCACGCTGCAATCCTTAGGAATATGAGTTAAAAACATCTCCTCTCTCCCTCTATCCTCCGTGGGGGTGACCCACTGATTCTTTGTCGATCAAATTTATTAAAGTTCCTCATTATTTCAAAGTATCACTTAAAACATAACTTCAGATCATCATTATGAAGCTAAACGGCGATTTAGAAATGTTTTGGACAAACAAATATATTTCCGAACATTTTATATGAAATAATTTTGGTTTCATCCGTCAGTTGAAGCTGTGTGTATTTCCTTTCAAAGCCTAAGAGTAGCACCCTACGGTCGGGTTTGTTCCGTCCTCTGCCGACCGGTCTTCAGTCGGTATGTCCTACCGCCACCCGCGCGGGCGATGCGGTCCCCTCCTCCCGATGCAGGCGCGATGTGCTCCTGGCCTTTTGAATGATTCTAGTGCCATTAAAATTTAACATGGAATAACACACCACATGAGAACTAAGTGCCATGCCAGGTCCTTCCTAATATTGCACGGCCATTTTGAACTGCATGAAAAGCATAGACGATTTTCATTGTACCTTTCGCCCTCATTCATCCAATGCGATGGTATGACGACACCTCACGTACTTAGTTATTCATGTGACATATTTTTATCTCTAGTGCATGGTGATAGAAAATTCAGATAATTTTGTGCCGTCGAGTGAGTACAGACCTGCGCTCCGCCGACAGCCCCCCGGAGTTGAGCCGCGAGAGCAGCTCGACGCTCGCCTTCTCCACGTAGCCCGCCGACACCGGCACGATGCTGTCTGTGGGACGCAGCCGTTCAGTTCAAAGTTAACTTTATGTAATTTATTTGTTGGACTCTGCTTTCCTTAATCAGCAAAATACATTATGAAAGAATATTTAAAAAATAAAAATGTATAAAATTAACATAATCTAGAATAATAATAATCATAATTCTGACTAGTAAAGCGCAAAGCGTTTGTTACGTATATGTGATGAAAAACCCACAAAAAAATTGTCACATTCATTAATTCAACTAAAAACTGTTCATAAATGTCGGATGCACGGACACACAATTAGCGCACGTGCGCAACGAGTGAAACTTGTTCGTCAATTAGGGATGAATACGTTATCTAAATAAGGAGAGGTTTATGTTAACAATTTTGGAAATAATATCTCGGAATATACTGGAACGAATTTTGTTGAAACTTTCAGGGTTAACGCCCATTTGTTTGTGATTTCCAAAAAGGATGGGGGCTTGTTACTTACAAATTACCTTAAACACAATCGAACTATTTACTTTGTTAAAATATTATACTATAATACTCTATTACTCTATTTACTTACTTAGTTATTGCTTATTAATTAATTATCGATGATGCCCATTGACTAACGAATTTTCCGAGGGGCTGCTACAATAGCTCTTTATTCGACTTTTGAAAAAGGCGCCATCTAGCCTCAATGTAAGAACTAGCGAACGTTTCGACTGTGCTCAAATAGAAATAGTCACGAAAGCGAGCCGGCTTACCGTCGGCGGTGGTGGCGGGAGTTGGCGCGGGCGCGGTGGGCGACAGGAAGCCGCCGTACGAGGGCGTCATGATGGGCAGAGTTCCAGCCGCTTCGTCAAGCTCCAGCAGGAGCTCCAGGTTCGACTTCTCGGGCGCGGGCCCCGGGGTCACCTCCGTCGGTGCAGGCGCGGACGCAGGATTCTGCTTAGCCTAACAAAGGCACTAAGTTCACTGACGTTTTGCATAGGGTTGCAAAACTCAAGTGGCAATGGGCGGGTCACATATGTCGCAGAGATGACCACAGAAGTCTCGATGTGGAGACTCTACACAGGGAAAAGAAGCGTCGGCAAACCGCCAGCGCGTTGGTCAGACAATATACGTCAGACAGCAGGTGACAACTGGCGAAGAAAAACTGGAGACCGCACAACTTGGCGAAGTCTGGGGGAGGCCTACGTCCAGCAGTGGACAACAAAGGGCTGAAGAAGAAGAAGAACAAAGGCAAGGTTAACATTTAAAGTGCTCGGGAAGTTTTTTTTATGCAGCCTGACAAGGATGGCTAATACCACACAATTATCGTTATGATATTAGGCGAATACACCACATTCCCGAAATTAGGTGCCATGCCAGGACCTTCCCTTTATGAGCACGGCTACATTGAACTGGATGGAAAACATGGACAATATTTCATTGCCGCTTCGACCATATTTTCATCCAATGCGATGGTACCAACCCGGGAGGGCTTAAATCCTACCACCTAGTAGGGGAAGGGGACCTACAGTTTTACATGGATTCATGACCATGGAGCAGCTCACATTCGTGACGAAATGCAGTTATTAAACTCAAAAAGAGAAAGAAAGTAGTGCATGCCGGGGCGAGGAATTGAACCCAGACCTCTGGTACGGTAGGCCAGTCCCCGCGCCACTAGGCTACAAGCCTAATCTCACAACTGTGATTATTGGATACCTAACCTGGTAGAATAAACCAAAACTTATTTTAGGTATTGCATTAGTGACCTCACCTTAGAAACGGCCAAACGTTTTTTGCACAGACCCATATGCCAAGTAAGGATGTAACCACTGAAGAGGAAGAAAGGTGAATTGGTATGCGGCCCAAATGGTGTCATTGTATGGTCAAAATGACCATACAATTGTATGGGAATCCGGAGGCGCGTCGTATGCCACATAGTCGAAACATCGCGCAAATGTGCCCTAAAATAGTGTTCGTCAAGTCAGTGCCCCCCCCCCCCCCCCCACAAACCCTCCTATACATTGCGACTATGTTTGCATGTGGCATGTAAGTTTAAGGTGGCCCAACCCGGCGGCACTAAATCAATCGCGGGCACGGTACAAGACCGTGCTGTTGCGCTCTGGGACCTTCTCTGTTTCAAAGAAAAAGACAGGCTCCGTGATGAGGAAGATGCAACACGTCCACAAAAAAAACAATGTTTATAGCGTATGATTTGGTAAGATTTACGAAAATTTTAATTACAAAACGACTTATAGCTAAAAGTAAACCACGACCGCTGTAGTCAAAAATTTAACAAAAAACAAATAGATTATAAATCTTGATTAAATAAGATATGTCTGATGACTAATCGTTTTAAAATATTCTTACTTTATCATTGCGTAATCTACCTCCAAAGTTATTGTATAAAACGCGCGAAAAATCCGAACTTTCGGACCTTTTAACTTAGAAACCAAACAAGATTTTACAATGTCAACGGTCATCAGACATCTAGTTCGATCAAATAAAGTTATTTTAGGAAGATTTGGGATCTCTGTCAAGTAATATGTGCGTGATCTTCTTTCCCCGTTTGTATGGGGAGTTGAGCGGGTCGGGCCACCTTAAGTTGGATTGGTAGTTTTGAAAATTGGAGACAACGGGTCCCATAGGAGACACGCTCGATACCATATCTCTTTCCTTTTCATCTATGGATATAAACTAATATATTTTCACTCGTATTGTTCCAAAGTTGCGACACATTCGAAGCAGAAAAATAAAATGATCTGATGTTTTAGAACCATCACAAGATGGAGGATGGATGGAAAAATAGTTGGGCTTCACCTTCTGCTCGCGAGGGGGAGTGCTCTCTTCAGAGCTGGAATCCGCGGCCGATGACGAGCTCGATGTGTTGCTATCAGTCTCGCTGTCCGAAGTTCCCGAGCTTGACACCCTACTGTGAAACAAACCCTCCTGTGAGCCGATTGCGCTCCATTTGATAAGAATGTAAGTAAAACAATCTCTAAAAACAACCACAACAAATTTCGATAATAAAAAAGTATATATATAGATATAAGTTATAATTTAAAGAAAACCCTGGAAGTCTATGGTGCTTTGTATTCTCAAATTGGAAAAATATTCATAAACATTAATAAAAAAAGTTTGAACACAAAATATGAAGCATCAGATATTTACCGCTTTTTTTTATGCGACCTGACATGGATGGCTAATACCACACAACTACCGTTATGATATTAGCCCAATACACCACATTCCCGAAGGAATTAGGTGCCATGCCAGGACCTTCCCTTCATGAGCATGGCTACATTGAACTGGATGGAAAACACGGACAATTTTTCATTGCCGCTTCAACCATCTTTTCATCGAATGCGATGGTACCAACCCGGGCGGGCTTAAACCCTACCACCTAGTAGGGGAAGGGGACCTACAGTTTTACATGGATTCCGAACCATGGAGCAGCTCGCATTCGTGACAAAATGCACTCTATCGAGAAAGACAGTGGTGCATGTCGGAATTGAACCCAGGCCTCTTGTACGCTAGGCCAATCCCCGCGCCACTAGGGTACGAGCTAACGCTTTCAACTTTTTGAAATTCCAAAATAAGTAGCAGAATTTTTTAAAATAATAAAATATGGTTTCACTTACGCCCTTCTGGATCGGAATGCAATCAGGTGTTGTCACACCCTTAAAACTTCGTATGCATATTTGAATTTTGTAATTTGTATTACTTTATTTTCACCAACCTGTTCTCATAATTCCAAGCGTTTTCTTTAGTTTCGAGTTTCTCTGGTGCCTTCTCCTCGCGATCGGTCTGCTCTCTGAAAATAAAGCAAAAAAATGGAATTGTCTAGATTTCACAGTAAACAAAATTGTTCCACAAATAAATTATAAATGTCTTAAAATGTATTCCATATACCTGTTAGGGAAGACAACTATTCCTAACAAAAAAACTGATAAATGTCTATAAACTGACAGATTGCAGTTTCAAATAATAAAATATATATATATACCTGTGTCGGTTAAGATTCGAAATACAATTGGATGGTTTTTAAAAATTAAGGTATTTCCCCCGCATGCCAAATTTGCCCTAGTTTCACCCTCTGCTATAGAGCGCAATGGGGAAATGTTTTCTCCGAATTATCTGTCAATATCAACCTTCCTTCGTCTTTTACGATATGGTGGATTTTGGCATAAAAAACTTGGTCGATATAAACAGAGAGGAAGCCAGAGGGATAACAACGCAGTAACTCAGATTTACAAGTAAGACATATGGTCAACTGTGAAGATGGCAGCCATATTTGTTACTTCAATAATCACTTTTCATGCAATAAAATCCAATGGTCTCGAGTGTTTTTTAATCGAAGCTTAGTTCATAATTTTCTCCCAAATAATTAAAAAAGTATAGTATTGATTGGCCATTACTCACTCATCCTCGGAAGACTCGTCAGAACCACTGGAGCCGGAGGAACTGGAACCGCTGCTCTCAGGCTCCGAGTAGAAGCCCTTGTCCTGCATCCAATTAATAATTAATTGAGTTAAGGTGGGCCATCCCGCTCAACTCCCCATACAAACGGGGAAAGAAGATCTAACCTATATTTCTTGTCAGAGATCCCAAATTTTGCTTAAAATAGCTTTATTTGATCGAACTAGATGTCTAATGACCGTTGGCATTGTAAAATTGTGTTTGGTTTCTAAGTTATAAGGACCGAAAGTTCGAATTTTTCGCTTGTTTTATACAATAACTTTGGAGGTGGATTACGCAATGATAAAGTAAGAACATCTCAAAAAGATTAGTCATCAGACAGCTTATTTAATCAAGATTTAACCCTTTGCCTTCTGGGCTAATTTATCAGGAACTACCTTAAAATTCCGCAGGTGTGGAAGACGCGCGGCCGCGGGAGGCGAGTCCAAGAAAAAAAATCGCTGTGAATACTTTTTATATGAAAGTGCAAATAATTATTAGTGAATAATATAGTCAAATAAACACTCTTTCCATGCCTTACTTATTTTATGTCGAAATCCTGTCCTAAATTGGATAAAAACAAGTGTAAAATAAAATTACGATTATGGTCCAGTTTTTCATACACAATTTTTTTTCCCAAGTATATTTCGTTATTATTTTTACATATCATGATAAACAAGAAAATTATCCATCCAAAAGTATGCCTACTTTGGTTGGATGGCATACGCATTGTCGAAAAAAAATCATTTTATTTCATAAATATTTTCATGATTTTGGACCCAGTTTTGAACTTCATTTATTTTTATTTTGATGAAAAGTTTCAAGGTAGGCACATGAAAACCTCATATTATATTGATATTGGTTTATTTTATAAGATCATATTTTTTTTTAATGAAATTTTTGAGAAAATCATCATGAAATTTGAAAAAATAACCAAAAAATGTAAATGACCACATCTCCTATACGGAAACACTTTATGGTTTGGTTTATCACAATTTATATTTAGATTGAACACAATTTTCATGTTCACTAAAATTTTATCACAATTTATAGGATAAATTACGATAAAAACACTAAAACAACCAAGCGAAAATCTCGCCGGCGTGAGTAGTATATGTATAGATGTGTGGTGTGTTGCTTTGCGCGTGGCTAGTGCGGCGCCACACTAAGCGCGCATTTTATCGATATCTTCATGTGATTAACAATTGATATCAAATATTTTTTTATTTTGAAAACAAATACTGCATCTTTTGTCATGCATGTATGTATTAAATATGTCTGAAATTTTCACACTGGATGATTTGCCGTGCATGTTACAAGAGGTGGCTAAGCAATAAAACAAGTGGTTGTACTAATATGCAACATGTGTGTATTATATAAATATATCAAATAGTCACACAGCATCAAATGCCGTGCATGTTGCAAAAGGCAAATAAATATTAAAACAAGTTGTCACGCTAATGGGGAAATATGTCTGATATTATCATGCTAAATCAGTTGTTGTTCATGCTTCAATAGGCAGCTAAGCAATAAAACTAAATAAATAATAAAAATATTACTTTTATTGCACGATAAAAAAAATACAATAGGTAGAACTTAATGCCTAAGTCATTATCTACTAGCCTACTTTGTTGTTTAGTTGTGCAATGGGAGAAATCTATGTATGCAGGCAGCTATTTTAATTGCGCACACCACTGCAAATTGAATAATAAAATGAGCACATTACCATTTATTTTTTTAAATAACTGCATTTTTTTATGTTTTAGAAAATTAATACAATGTTTGATGCCATTTTTGCATTAAATTAAAAAAAAGCAGTATGAATAGTTGTTTGATTTATAAGTAAGTAATTTTTATCACTTGTCGTGCAGATTCTTCAATGCCTTCAATACCTCGCCATCTTGTGCAATCCTTAAGCGCTCTTCGATCCATCCCCGCCGCCAAATCGATGACATTCTAAAAACACATGTAATAGAACATCAAAATAATGTTGTGTGGGTTCCGGTACGTAAAACTAATACAATTGGGGCCCACTGTATTTCTTCCCTTTCATGTCGTAAGATCCGACTATGGGATTCGTCGTTCGTGGTTTGGAATCCACCTAAAGACTGTAGGTCCCTTTCCTTTCGTACTAGGTTGTAGGGTTCATCTCGTCTAGCTAGTCTACTCAAAAGATTCTCATTTGCCTGTGAATCAGTTACCGGTGACTCACCAGTGACACACAATCACATCTGTATATCTGCAGGTTGGTAACATCGTTTTGGTGAACGATGGCCAAAGCAGTAATTAAAATTTACCGGGTTTTCTATCAAATTCAATGTAACTGTGCAATAAAAGGGAGGTCCTGGCATGGCACTTAGTTCCCAATGCTAATAGTAGTAGTTGTTAGGCTAATATCATGTCGTATCAAACATTAGTGTGGTGTGGCCATCCATGCCCAGTCAAATAAAAAATATTCGATTTCAATAATCTATGGATTGGAACCCATGTAATACAGTAGGTCTCCTTCCTTCGGGAATGCGATGTGTTGGACTAATATCATGAAATTAGGTGTGGTATTAGCTATCCATATCCAGTTAAATAAAAAATAATAATTGATTGATCAAACAACCCAAGAAAAAAAAATGTTTATTCAATACATACCTCACTGTCCTCAACCTTCTCCTCCAGTCCAGGCTCGGCCTTATCCTCTTGCGCCTGCGCCAACATCTGATCAACCCAGCAGGGGACCTAATCCGCAGCATTCCAACAAACAAAAATAGTTATCGCAACTTTATCGATAACATTATCGAAACTTGGAATACACTAGTCGCACCTGATAAGAACGTTGCTCTTTGCTACCACCAGGCGGCGCAAGCTACTTCGCGCCTCTTTTATATGGAAATATTGATCAAAATTGCAAGCTAGATTACGGTCTTGTTAGAGTTTTGAGAGGCCAAAACTAAATGGAATCATCAAGGAAAAGAGAAAACTTAGGTTTTGAGATGAGCAGAATGTCGCGAAAGTCCGGCTAAACGCGATAATTGATGTCGGCATTTTGCTCTCTAAGAACCGCCGGTCACGCCGAACTAAATTTACAAAATGTTCAATAAATATCAAAATTCGGAGCAAAGCTATAGTTCTCATGGCTTCCTACATTGTGCATGATAAGAAATAACATCACTTACCGAGACATTTCGAAGGATATGCACTATATTTCATCACATTATTCGAAATAAATCGCGCCAACTCTTAGCCGAACACAGTCACAGAAAGGCAAAAAAGAAAAAAATATTGCCATAGATCAGAGAGGTGGAACTGTGGACGTTTGGTATCGTTGGAAAGGCAATTTATCCAGCTTTTTACTTTTGTCTCACTCATATGTATGCGAATAATAAAATAACCACTAAAAAATAATTCCCGCGATGCAAGCGCGGCTGCGCGCGGCGAGCATAGACTCAGTCGATATCGACCGAACGGAAGCCAGGGCTTTGGCCGAACTCAGTCGATATCGACCGAACGGAAGCCAAGGGGTTAAAATCTATTCGGTTTTTGTTCGATTTTTTACTACAGCGGTCGTAGTTTACTTTTAGCTATGAGTTGTTTTGTAATTAACAATTTCGTAAATATTACCAAATCATACACTATGCACATTGTCTTTTTTATGGACATGTTGCATCTTCCTCATTACGGAGCCTGTATTTTTCTTTGAAACAGAGAAGGTCTGAGAGCGCAACAGCACGGTTTTCTACCGTGCCCGCGAATGAGTTAGTCCCACCGGGTTGGGCCACCTTAAGAATTAATCTGCGAAAGGAGAATGGGCAAACATTTATGTGCAGAGGGAGAGGCCACGAAAGAAATTTAATACATCAATAATCGTTATTTAGTATTTTTTTGTGTCGAGCTTTTCGGTCGTCATAAATAGGTTATTAGCTTGTGTGAGTTCATTTCCAGTGAAGATAACTCTAGTTATTTCAATCAATTCTCCATTTTCCTTACAAACATTTACTTACACTTTCTGTTCATATTAGAATAGAACAGTCGCTAACCGTGCGTTAAGCAATTGCAGAGACAGTGCACACAGTGAATATGTGTGTCCCAAATTGATATCGCTGCTCACAGCCACAAACATGATTACTTATCAAATCAGAACGAAATTGAGCAGACATATATGTCAGAGCCTAACCTAACCACCTCAAAAATGCCTTGTAAGTATCGAGAGTGGGTATTCCATGCCTAGAATTATCTAACTAGACTAACAAACGGTGAAAGGCATTTGTTATTTTAGAATACAAGCGCACACGATCAGAGAACTACAAGTAATAAACACAAGTACAACTAATAAACAAGATAAACAATTTGACAGCGCGCACGGTGCACATGCTCTCAACGCGCTTTGTATGATCTGCGTGCAGTCTATATCCACGTCCCTTATGTCAATATGACGTTCACCCCATCGAGTGCTGGCACTCGGAATGTATATTCCGGGTTAAAGCCCAATCTTGGTTTAAGTTCAAAAAAATGTTTTCCTTGAAGTTTATTGGATTTCTGCTCTTGTACACATGTTGAGTGCACTAATTGATGAATGTTGCCAAGCAAAAATTTTAACATTTTTTTTTATTTCTGTTTTCCAAAAAAATAAAAAAAATTAGTTTAGGTATTTTTTTTTTCTTGCCATAAACTCGAAATGAATGGACTCGACACGGGAATATCTTGAAAAAACTCGTTACCTTCAAGGAATAAAAGATTTTGGACTTTAAACAACATCGGGCTTCAACCGTAACATATACATTAAGATTCGAGACCTGTCCAGAGGCGCGCTCCTGGGCGGCGGGCGGGCGGGGCGTGGCGGCGGAGCGGTCGGGGTCGCGCTCGCCGGCCGCGCGCACGGCCTCCGGGAACGCGGGCAGCGGCGCGTAGCCGGCGGCGCGCGCGCCCACGCAGTGCGACAGGCTGCCCAGTGTGTACTGCTGCCGGTCTGTGGATAGTGGTGATACTCTTTTATTCTTTTATTTCAAGATTTAAGGTTTTCATAAGATTTTAATGGATGGTTGCTAACATTCCTAATGTCTTGATAAAAGCCCAATACATACATCCCAATACCTAACAGAATTTGCTGAAATACCCAGGTATCTTCACATTACATAAATTATTTTCCATAGCCTATTATTCGACATGAGTTGCGAAACATGGAGTAAACCGCAATTTCAACAAAAATGCACATTTTAATCTTGGTTAAGAAAGAGGTTTTTTTTTATGCAACCTGACGTGGATGGCTAATACCACACAACTACCGTTATGGATATTAGCCCAATACACCACATTTCCGAAGAAATTAGGTGCCATGCCAGGACCTTCCCTTTATAAACATGGCAATACTGAACTGGATTGAAAATATGGACAATGTTTCATTGCCTCGGTGAACGCTATTGAGAGGTTGCAGAAAAGTGCATGACCTGAGATTTCAATCAGAGACAAGTCAATTGATAATCGCAGACAATCACTTCGAGTGACAAAATCAACTCCACTCACCACAACGTTCAGACAAAAAAACCTGAGAGCGTATCACCTTTGAACTTGCTCTCCATCAGCGGCACGGGCTTCTCCTCGAGGAATATCGCGGCGGCGTGCGCGAGCAGCCGCCCACGCGCCCCCTCCGGCTCGACGAACCTGCGCAGGAGGCGCGCACGGTCGCGCACGTCGTAGCACGCGTCGTAGCGCGCGAGCGTGAGCACGTGCCGCGCAAGCGGCAGCGTCTCCGGCTGCGTCACCGACAGCTTCACCGCCAGCGACAGCAGCTGCAGCTTCACCAGCTCCTCCTGAACATTCCAGCTTCCCCTAGAGATTCGGTCCTCTTATATATTTTCAAAAAACGTCTGAAGTCTTAGATATTATAATTAACATATTTTTTTTTACCTTTGTTTGCCACGACTCGGTTTTATTGTACCTACCCTTGACTCATTATGTTAAAAGGGTAGACTGGCGGAAAATGCCTTAGGCATTAAGTGCTACCATTATGTACGATTTAAGTGCAATAAACGTTTTTTTATATGATGTCTTATTATTTCAATTATGTTTAAACATTATCATACATATACGTTCTTGCTCGCTATCTGTTACACAAAATAGGTTCATATTACATTGCTAGCCACAAATAGAAGTATTATACGTATATTGAATGTTTATTAACCAACTTCAACAAAAGGAGGAGGTTCTCAATTAGTCGGAATCTTTGTTTTTTTTTTTTAAGTTATTTATTATGTAAGTATATGTATTCTTGTTGAGTATACATCTATATTGATTAAATTTCTTACTTCTTTTTTTCCTTTTCTTGTCTGCCGCCTTGCACCTTTCCTACATTCCAAGGGTATGACTGTTGGCATTAGGCCCGCCTTTTGTAAACTGTTTTTTATAATGATGCACATTTTTTTTATAATTGTTGTTATTATGATATTGGCCCGGTTGATCCCAAGGCCAACGAGATAGTCGTAGTATAGTTGAGCCGTTCTAAGAAGCGTTTTTTGACAGATGAGCGATAGGGAAGGGTAAAAACCAAAATTTTACTTTTATATCGATAACATTTCAATAAGGAAAAGCAAAAATCTAATAATAGGCAATCTTCTCTAAAATAAAACACATTCATACAGATGGACAGGTGATTATCTGATTTCGGAAGGTGTTTCATAACCCAAATACAAGATCTTTTGCACATATACAGCTTTTAACGGAATCATTTTCCAAACATTAACTATTGTATATTTGGAGCAAAACATTTTAATAACATTTTGCTGTACACCTTAAAAGGATCGTCTTCCACATACATTTTCGTGAGTAGTAATTGACAATTTTTGTGGTGAGCACCACTTTTTTAGTCGAAAAACAGTATTGAGGACCGAAAAAAGGAAAACATAACCACCCAAAATGAAAAAAAAAGCGCGGCGTACAAATATCGTGAATCTAAGCCGATTGTTATTATTCTATTTCACCTAAGATTAATGTCAGTTTTATTCGACTGATTCGACTTTCTTCTTCAGCGGTGTAAAGTTAACTGACTAGAAAAAGCTAGATAATATTGCAATTAACATTCCATTTATTATATGTGCCTAAACATATAATTTAAGAAATGAAGGAGGCATTCGTTAATTGCTGTAAATCCCGGGACCGAATATTCATTCTCACAAGCCAACATTGGTAATCGTGATGATATCTATTTGATTTTCCTTAAATATTCAGTAATAGTTATGAAAATTAAAGATATAAAAACTTAAATGGTCGATATTATTTTGCAGGTTCACATCCCTATTGCAATTTACTCCCAGTGCTGGTACTGTACCATTATTTTGTTCATAATTATATTATTTAATACATTGTTAAGTAATTAATTGACACAATATAGAATAAAATATAATCTACAAGTCATAATAAAAAAAAAACACATCAGCAAGCTGTTGTTATTTGGTCCCAAAAATATAAAACGTGGGGTAAAGTGGTCTGTTCCATAATTTAGTCATTAGCTTTTCTTCCACACTGCTGTGTCAAAAAACGCTTCTTAGAACGGCTCGACTATAGACATAACCATACCTAGTGACGGTTACCCCGACAACGCTGAAAATTACAAAATGATGAAATATTTAGACCTGGCCCACGAGGTTTTTTTTTTATGCGACCTGACATGGATGGCTACTACCACACAACTACCATTATGATATTAGCCCAATACACCTCATTCCCGAAGGAATTTGGTGCCATGCCAGGACCTTCCCTTTATGAGCACGGCTACATTAAACTGGATGGAAAACACGGACAATTTTTCGTTGCCGCTTCGACCATCTTTTCATCCAATGCGATGGTACCAACCCAGACGGGCATAAACCCTACCACCTAGTAGAAGAAGGGGACCTACAGTTTTACATGGATTCCGAACCATGGAGCAGCTCGCATTCGTAACAAAATGCACTTATCGAACTCGGAAAGAGAAAGACAGTGGTGCATGTCGGTATTGAACCCAGGTCTCTGGTACGCTAGGCCAGTCCCCGCGCCACTAGGCTACGAGCCGCTCAAAACGGGCGTGGTACCGCCCTGTGGTATGCACGGAAAGCCATCATCATGCTAATTGTTATGTCTAAATTGGGTGTTGTTCCAAAAATTTTGCCAAACATCTAGAATAATTGGATATCAATATTGGGCTCAGATTCCAGATGCAGAAAGCAGTTCTACTCTCGAACATGAGAATAATTCGGAGGTTTCTGTCTATAATCGAAATGTCAAGTGCTTTGTGGTACTAGCTCTTGCTCTTCTACTACAACTACGTCTTATTTTTTTAATTGCTACAATTCAATTTAGTATTACGTTTATTTATGTTCATAAATATCCAAAAGAACCAGCGCTTCCATAGTAGCATTTACAAATACAGTTTTAGGTTAATATTTTGCATGCATATTTTGTGCATTTTTGTATTAAATAATGTAAACCTAAAATTTGTTAAATAAATACCTATGTACTGCAATTAATATTCAATTAAAATAGAAGACAGCAGCGCCGACCTGCTCGCCGAACTGCGGCACGAAGTGCGCGAGCAGCGCTGGCGCATGGCGGCCGCGCGCGCCGTGCTCCGCGAGTAGCCACAGCGCGGCGGCGCGCGCGCCGCCCGCCAGCCGCCCGCCGCGCAGCAGCTTGGCCGCGCGCGCCACCGCCGCCGCGCCGCCCGCGCCGCCCGACCCGCCCACCACGCGCTTCACCACCACCACCGCCGCGCCCGCCACCCACTCTGGGGGCAACGAGATCGCGTTGAAACTACAGACCTGGCATGAGCGTGCTGTGTTTAAAAAAAAACCAGCTAAGTGCGAGTCGGACTCGCACACGAACGGTTTCGTATCATCGTACAATACTTAAAACATAACATCACGTTTTTAGTATTTCTTTTTTACCTATTAGTTGTTAAACGGGCATAAAATAACTTTGTCGCTCGACGTCACGTAAGTTTGGAATTTTCGTAGAATCATACTACTTCTACTTCTCGACGCGAAGTTTGTAACAACCGCAACCCCCAAATCACTCACCATCCTTGCTGGAAAGCAAATGCAGCAGGCCATTGAGTCTGGTGACAATGCAGTCGATGGCGTGGATGGTGATGCCCGTGATCGCCTTGTTGATCAATGTCACCTAACTTTGGAAGAGAGCCTTACCTTGCTAGAGAGCAAGTGCAGCAGACCATTAAGACAAGTCTCAGTGACGTGATCAATGTCAGTGGCGATGCGGCCGATGGCACAGATGGTGGCGCCGGTGAACGCCTTGTTGCTCAAAGTCACGTAAATTTGGAACTCTCGTAGAATCATCGGCTACTTCTCAACGCGAAGTTTGTAACAATTGCAACCCCGAAATCACTTACGATCCTTGCTGGAAAGCAAATGCAGCAGGCCATTGAGACTAGTCTCGGTGGCAATGCAGCCGATGGTGTGGATGGTAGTGCCCGCGATCGCCTTGTCGCTCGACGTCACCTTGATTTGAAACTCTCGTAGAATCATCGGTTACTACTCATCACGAAGTTTGTAACAATCGTAATCCTCAAATCACTCACCATCCTTGCTGGAAAGCAAGTGCAGCAGGCCATTGAGACAAGTCTCGGTAACGTGATCGATGTCGGTGGCGATGCGGCCGATGGCACGGATGGTGGCGCCCGCGAACGCCTTGTCGCTCGACGTCACGTATGTCTGGAACTCGCGCAGGATCGCCGGCGCACTGCCCTCTGTAGCGAGGTTCGTGAGGATCTCCAGCTTCAGAAGTTTGATGTGCGTCGGGTCGGACGTGCGCACGAAGAACGACTTGAGGTATGGCTCGAATGTTGACTGGAATAGTGCACATTTTTGAGGTGTTAGTTCCAAATAAGGGTTTATTTCTAATATTCCACCATTGCAATAAAATAAAATTAAATGTCTTTTAAATTGCATTAAAATCCTATCTTGAGAGAAAATTTTAAAAATGTCTCTAAGCCCCAGTTTCACGAAGAAACGGCTGAGTTAATCAATGTTTTGAACATGTCACTTTTAGTGATCCACATAGAGTTCCTTCCATACTGTCCACACAAAGTGACGTGTTTGATCATACTTTGACGTTGATTTTGATGTTTTGTCCTTTCGTACACTCGGCCCTAATACTGCAATTTTATTTTATGGACCGTCGAAATTATTTATGGCCCAGTTAAGGCTTCCCTAGGTTTAGAAAAAGTAGAGGGTGCTCCCCAGAAAAGAGAGGGTGCTCTCGTCCAGAAAAGAGGAGGGGATACCTAACTCAAATATGTGTATATTCAGATAAATGGAAACAAATATACTATATCGAACCCAGAGTCTGTAAGCGACTGATCCATGTTTCAGATCGCTTTACGTGCAAAGGAATAAAAGTTTTCTTCATTTCGATGCTTTCCGCAACATGTCTCAAACATTACAAATGAGATGTGACACTTGATTTTTTGTTCATGGTTTCATAGTTAAGAATTTTATAAAGAGACGCATGAACTATTGCGAACAAACTGATATACTGATGCAAACATAAATGTATCTGGCACAATCCTAATGTAAGTTATTGTCCACTGCAAGATTATGCGCCAAATGTCATACTTACGCGTTTAGTGATGGTGAGGGATGCAATAGAGTGCAGCACTACACTCTGAACTTCAAATGGCCCACGGAGCAACCTTATCAGGGCCTTAGCCGCCAAAGGCATGTCGCAGGCTGCAACAAATGAATAAAAACTTACTTACCATTGAACAAAATATATATGTACGACCGTGGTAATCTCAAAAGTATCAAAAATAATATAAATATAGAGAAATCCACATTATTTATAACAACTTATTAAATTCTGGATGACAAACTGGTATAAATTGACTGGGTGAGAAGTGTTAAGAGCGATTAATAGTTTTGTTTATATTTAATATGATAAATAAAATGATCCATTTATACTCAAGCTCACTAAAGTAATAGCAAGACCACATCCGGGTGGACCATTGCAGTACTAGGTCCAGCGTGATAGAACAGCTGCGCCCAACCACTAAGAGGCCTGCAATCCTACTCTGTAGCAGCAGTTTGGCGGCATGCAGCAGTGTCTTGTCGGTGTCGAACTTAAGGTTAGGTTGGCAGCTCACACAATCCCAGAGCAACATGCGGGTGGACCAATGACGTCCCAAGTTGAGCGTGGGAGAACAGTTACGCCACAGCCATCACATCGTTTGCGCTCCTGCTCTGCAAAGGGACTTAGCGGCCCGCAGCAGTGCCTTGTAAACATCGAGCGTGTGAAAGTCGGCAGCTCACTACTCGAACACAATCCCAGAGCCACATGCGGGTAGACCTGACGTACCAGGTCCAGCGTGATAGAAAAGCTGCGCCACAGCCATCACGACGCCGGCGTTCCTGCTCTGAAGCAAGGGCTTGGCGGCCCGGAGCAGTGTCTTGTGGTCAGCGTCGAGCGTGGGAGAGTCGTTTGTGCGCCGCCATCGCCGCTGGGCCGGCGCGCTGCCCCGGCTCCCCTCGCTGTCCGATTCATCGTAGAACGGCTTGTCCGTTCCAGACTCAGCACTGTTGTGCTGCTCCCGAATCAGTACCAGCACCATTCATAAATTAGTATGGATGATGGAGCTATACGCCTGCCTAATATATTACACTGCCTAAATTGCTCCAGGTCCATGGACCCCAAGATTCGAACTGTGTTAATGGAATGATTATTGGAAATGTCCAATAAATAAAACACATTGAATTAAGAGAATGAAAGACTTCGCGCCTTCCTTAAAACTACCAAAATAGCTTATACGAGATACCAGACAAATTTAGTATCCAGGCGACTAATGCAATACAAAATCACAAAGGTTCGAAATGTGGGTGACGCGTGCCTGTGTATGAACCTCGGTCAATTTGTCTTGCAGTATTCGCCTGGATGCTAAAGTCTTTAGGTGTCCGAGATTTGCGTAGCTTTGTGTACAAAGGGCCTTATATTACCAACTTGGAACAAATTATCAGATTAAATAACCAATTAGACAATAAATGTATTAGTAAGCAAATAAGAACAAATAAAATATCACATGTTAGAGTATCATTCATGGATAATTGTTAATTTTACATGAAAAGGTCTGTAAAATAGCTTTGGAAGAAAAGCAACAAATAGCCGATCGTGTCTCCAGTTTCACTCACGTCAGCATTGGGGTCGCAGAAGTGCTCGCGCGCGTATCTCGTCAGCACGCTCAACAGCACCAGCTGCCCCCACTCGTCCACGTCCGCTAGCAGCGAGCACAGCTTGCGGTAGCTCCGGTGGATGAGCGCGCTCCGCTCCGGGCACACCTCCGAGAAGGCCATCGCCGCCGACCCGACCACCAGGGGCGCCTTGTCCGATAGGAGCTTGTCGATTATGCTCACCAGCTCCTCTGCGTGCGTCGGGTCCAAGCTGAAACGAAAGAAAAAAAAGGAATGCCATCATCCTTTTTCACCAGACTGACAGGTAGAGTTCGTATGACCATCGTATGAAAAATATAGTTCTCACATATATTAACATATGTTCTTCGATTACCGATTCGAACCTGTATAAAGCAATTTGGTAATTTTTACAAAATATGTGTTTTTGCATGTAAAAAATTATGTCAAATAACATATGATATAAATTAAAAGTATGAAACATTGAAAAGATTTACTACAATATCAATTACTTATTGGTGAATTCTTTAAATGAGTAACTAGTGAGAGACGGAATGAGGACAGGACAGGACCTCTACTACCAACCCTATCGAGTACGCGCTATCGAGAAGGCGGTCTCGCCTGCCAAAAATTTTGTATGCGTTTGACAGTTGGTATGGAAAGCGCTCTCGGTACCATGTGTCAAACGCATACAATTTTTTTGACAGGCTGTATCGCCTACTCAATAGCGCTTACTCTACAGCGTTCATAGTAGGGGCCAGCAAAGGGAAGGTCCTGGGATGGTATTCAAATTGGGCGACCGAATATGAATAACAACATCAGGATTGAAATACCTGTACAACTTGGGTATGGCGTGCGCAGCGGTCTTCCTCACGTAGGGACTCATGTCGCTCGCCGACTCCCGGATGGCCAGCATCACGATGGGCACGATCATGGAGACCCGGATCGAGGACAACACACGCAGCGCGCTCGCTCGGATCAGCTGGTTAGGGTCCTGAAAATAGTGATCTCTTGATAAAGGTTGATAATATAATTTTGTTTGGTCCTTCGTTCAACCTTTGTCACCTGCAGTCCCGACTTCTATTGAAACTCTCCTTTGCTGCATGTGGGCCCAGATATGTTCGCTGAAGCCATTGTAAGTTCAGTGAAATCCTTCTTGAAATAGTTTAGCTAGCAATTAAAGACATGGTTAGTGCTTTTTTGATATTGCGTGATGATATTTGTAGCCTAATTCAACAATACAGGGAGTGTCAGGGAGTGAGGGAATATTAGGTCAATGGTTTTTTATGTGACTGGACATGGATGGACACCCACAGACTAGAGCCCAACACGCCGCATTCATGATACCTATTTATTATCTGGTATTTCAAATGTAGACCAAGATTTTAATTTAAGAGGAGGTGTCTTAGGATTTTAACACATTGTTTATACCTAATATTTGAACCCTTTAAACGCTGTCCATATTCTCTATTCGAGAGAAACATGTTTGGGGCCATTCCATTGTGACGGGGGTGACATTTTAACACTATTTTTGAAGTTTAAAGGCTTATTACAGTTATAAATTCATGTTTTTTTGCCATAATGGTCATTAATCAGTAAAGTAGACGTATCAAACAATATAAATTAACATCAATACACATTGATGACATTTCGGTTTCTTCGATAATTCATAATATGTTTCTGTGACGGGGGTGACCTTAGAAACACCTTAGGGTCAGATTCAATGGGAAAAAACTTCATTTTCCAAAAAAATATATATGAAATAAAATGGGGAAATTACTGCTAACCAAAGATAATGAATTGGAGACCTTTATATATTGTTGAGGAATAACGAAAATGAAAAGTTTTTTTTATATAAATATTCAAAAGTGTGACGGGGGTGACAGCAATTTGTGACGGGGGTGACGCAGTCACAAGAAACGATATTAGTATGGATGAAATCTTGCTTATTAAACTCAAAACTGCTCAATGATATGTCGTTAACGTCACACACTTAAATAAATATCATTAGGTAGGTACATCCCATAATTAATCGAAACAAAATTGGCTCTTTTTTTTTTCGTGGTAGGAGGATCAACTTTTCTTTTAATAATATGGATACCTTCCTCCGATGTATCCTCTTGATCATGCTAAATCCAAGTTTTGCCACTCTTTTTCATGTTTTTTAATGTCACTAAACTGGCTCCATGCTGACTTAAAGAACGGTGGCAAATAATAAGGCTTCATCTTTTCCTAAAGGTAATCCGATTTCAACAAAGTTCATTTACTCTGACATATTCGTTTGTGACAGTAGGTGGGTGTGACCTCTGACTTTGCTGTCTGGGCCATTTTTTTATAGAACTTACATGTATGGCTAATACAACACGACTACAGTCATGATATAAGCCTAATACACCACATTCCCGAAGGAATTAAGTGCCATGCCAGGACCTTCCTTTTACGAGCACACGACAACACTGAACTGGATAGAAAACTAGGACAATTTTTAATTGCTGATTCAAACATAGTTTCATCCAATGTGGTGGTTCTAGTTCGGGTGGGCTTAACCTACAGTTTTACATGGGTTGCGAACCATGGAACAGCTCGCATTCATAACGAAATGCACTTATCCAGCTCAGAAAGAGAAAGAAAGTGGTGCATGATCGGGGCGAGGATTTGAACCAAAATCTCGTATGAAAAGCAAGTCCTCTAAACCCTACACCATGATGATATCGGTACAGTCTCCTTAGAAAAAGTGATTTTGTGGTATACATGGTTTATTAGGAATATTCATCCTTTCTTCCAAAGATTTTTGTTGCTAGATATGTCTTCTGAGGCAATGTACATGGATTTTATGTTCATCGCTTCTGTTTGTGTGAAGAAATGGTAAGCATTGTTGACGATCGCTTTTCTGGACTTCACAACAGTCCCCACGCCATTCGCTTTACTATCCCTCCAATCCCAGCTACCGCTCCTTAACCATGCGATGTTGCGAAAAAAGATCATTTCATTGTAATTCTGATGTCTTCAATAGCCTTACAAATGTTTCAAATAGTATATCTCTGAATCTATGCTGCTCTGCTATCAGTTCTGTACACACCGTGCATCTCTAATCAATCTGACTTCCCAAATTAATCAGATTTAATCTCTTCATTGATGTTTTATTCATTTAATCTTACGTAAAAGTATTATGTATACATTTAATGTAATATAATCAAATTGTCACCCCCGTCACAGAAAAATATGTCACCCCCGTCACGGAAAATATGTCACCCCCGTCAGAGCTAAAATACTACAAAACTTAAGAAAATCTTTAAAATTCTTAGTGTTCCCTGGAACACAAACATCTCTTCTCACTTTGACAAAATTGTGTGAGAAAAATTCTACCCTTTAAAGAAATAACTAAACTAATGTTATTTTTTCGTGACGGGGGTGACATGAGGGTAGGAGAAATAGTTTTGGAGGAAAAATAACAAAAACTTACCGTAAAAGTTATAAAAAAAATTCAAACATCTTCTTTAGTTATCCAACTTGCCATATAACCTCTAAAAACAAAGCTGTCAGTTTGACAGTTGACAGGCTGTGGTGTTTCCAAATTCGTATTTCTACCTCCCTAAATATTACCTCCGGGTGGACAGACATAAATGGATAAAAATCAAGAAAATTTTGCTTGGTTGTTTCAACTCTTATTATTTTTGATAAGTTAAAACATGTACCTTTAAATATATGACAAAAAAACATTCAATATTGCAAAAAAATAAAAATTCCCTAAGGTGTCATTCTGGGTGGAATGGCCCTTTGCTCTTTACACTATGATTCTTTTTTGCATATATTTCTCAGCCGAATCATAGAGAACATGTAATACAAATATAAATATTCACCATAAATAAACCTTGGATGCTATAGGGCTATGGTATGAATACCTTCAAAGCACGCTGGAAGGTGCTGATGGATAGCAGAGCCAAATCCTGTTGTTCCTCAGCGTAACGCACGAGGTAGACGTACACTAGCTTCTTCACTTCGATGTTCTTGGACACCACATTCTTCACCACGGCCGGAAACCTACACACAAAAAACTAATGAGCATACCCATCAAACTTTATATTTATATTTATAGCAACTAGGAGTTCATAGGTGAAATTATAATCAGAGGGGGAGAAGAGAAGAGAAAAGGAGAAAGCAGTTTTGTCCAGTTACATAACTAAACAAATAGATGATGAAAATAAAGATTGAATATAAACATTACTAAACATAAAATAATTTATATAAGTATATATAAGTAATTTGTAAGTGATCGAGCACAATAGTATTATCTCCATTGGGAGCGTTCATAAACCACGTGACAGATTTAGGGTGGTAGGGGTCCGACTCTCGGTCATGTCTGGTCACGAGGGGGGGGTGGGGGATACCGGCCCGAGTCACGGAATAAAACGCATTGAAGCTGAGTGTGCTGCTGTACCGAGCGCTCCTGCCGCGCTCCTTTCTAAATAAAACATTTTTTTATCCTATATATGACCACTCTATCGATGATAATTTTAAACGTGTTTACGAATGTCACGTAACTTTGGTAGGGGGAGGGAGTGGTTAGACGCTTTCTTTTTTCGACCTGACATGGATGGCTAATACCACACAACTACCGTTATTATATTAGCCCAATATTAGCTCAATAAAAGATATTAGTCCAATAGCCTGGTCACGGGTCCAAAAGTGGACTAAAATCCATCAAAATGTATCACATTGTTTACATGCGCTCCCTAAGGTGTAAACACATCCAAGAGTGCAGTTTGTATCATACAAAATACTTTAAATAATATGTGTCTTTGACAAGAGGCTCCATGGAGTGCAGCGATGAGATGCTTAAGCGCGGGTGATCTTGAATAAATGATTGAGCGGCTCGTAGCCTCGTGGCCCGGGGACCAACTTGCACCACTGTCTTTCTCTTTTAGAGTTCGCTAAGTGCATTTCGTCACGAATGCGAGCTGCTCCATGGTTCGGAATCCATGTAAAACTGTAGGTCCCCTTCCCCTACTAGGTGGTAGGGTTTAAGCCCGCCCGGGTTGGTACCATCGCATTGGATGTAAAGATGGTCGAAGCGGCAATGAAACATTGTCCGTGTTTTCCATCCAGTTCAATGTAGCCGTGCTCATAAAGGGAAGGTCCTGGCATGGCACCTAATTCCTTCGGGAATGTGGTGTATTGGGCTAATATCATAACGGTAGTTGTGTGGTATTAGCTATCCATGTCAGGTCGCATAAAAAAAAATATCTGAAAAACTCACAGATCGGAGGCATCGCGTCCTTTTGCTATCATCCCGATGATCCTCTTCATCGCCTCCAACTTTAGCGAGTCCTTCGAGCTGTCCAGCATCAACTTTAAGTCATCATTTCTGAAAAAAACATATCACCCTTTTCATTTCCACAAATGGTGTACGCCACCAGTATTTTTTTAATGCCATGCATTCATTAGACTTCATTACACTTTTGCGTTATGTACGTGCGAGGAGCCCTGGGGAGAAGTTGTATTTTCTCAGTTGTAAACAGAAATATGATTTTTCAGTTGCAATAAAACTATATGAAGTAAATTAACATATTTTATTTACTTCCAAAAGTGTGGATATCACAACTGTATACATTGCTTGATAATTTTATGTATTTAATGGATACGACATTACCGTTATCTCATTAATTTGAGTTTCAGCGACATCTACATTTGAAGCATTGTAATCAGATTTTGATTGGTCAGAATCATAAAATCAGAAAATCAGATTTTGATTGGTCACGACCAATACTTTTTCAGATTATTTTCAAAATCTGATTACAATGCTTCAAATGTAGATGTCGCTGAAACTCTAATTAATGTATACAGGGCTTCGTAATGTCCAGTACATTAAATTTGGGAAATTATTATTGGGATTGAGACAAACAAAAAAGTTACAAAACTTTTTGCTGAATATCATCTAAATAATAATTTAGACTTTCCATACAAAGTAATTCAATAATTTAGTGTAAAAATAATCAAATGTTCCATAAGAATGTGGGAATGTTGTATGTACATGGACATGAACAATTATGGCAACACTGGAGTTGTCAAAAGCAAATTTTGTGTAGCGCGTTTAACTTGATAAGAATCTAATAGAATATCGCCCTAAATGTGTTAAAACTATAAAAAACAGACAATTTAATGCCTAAAACATAAGTGCTAGTGTTATTCGATCCACAAACAAAGTACTTTTTGTGAAATCGGTGTTTGCAATAAATGACCGTTAGAGGCCGGCGTCCGTTTTTAGTTTGGATATTCGGCTCAAATATCGCGTAACCCTGCTCATCTTAGACCACAAGGAAGGCGGCCCACGCGACTTTCTGATGCTGGCAGGCGACATCACGGCACAAAAACCAACCGAATAGTTCCGTGAGAGGTTATGTTCGGCATTGACCCTCCCGATTGACACCGGCTCTCAAACTCTGAGTTAAGTATATTGTTCTTTTGAATCATATTTAAATACTTGTTGACTGAGTCGCAAATGCCTCTTTCCTACTAATTGATTTATTTATGATAGAAAAGGCGATTGACCTACATAGGTATCGACCTGACTGCCACCTAACAGCTGACATCAGTAATAAACTTTTACTGATTTACTTATTGTATTCATTATTCATTATTGTTATCACACTGCTAGGTTACGTACTCTGGTAATTCTGTGTTTTGTTTATGTATGTTTACTTATGCCACCAATAAACTGACTCAAACTCACTCAGGCCTCTCGCGGTGAAGTGAAAACAACACCATATGCGATTCGCATTGGGACGTGAGCTAGCTAGCTAGGGTTTCTAATTGTGGTGTCAGGTACCCAAATATACCTGTGACTTAACTAAGTTTGGTTGACCTGAGTCAGTTTCTATTAGCTAGGAATAGGCTACACATCACACATAGGTACCTATTAAGACTACTGAGACCACTGATAGCCAACACAGTCAGCTGACTGGACGCGACTATAAATAAGTAGGTATATTAGCCATATGTACTACATGATATAGGATATAAGATTAATAGTCATTAATTTACATTGATTATTATTAGAAAAATCGTAATAATATTAAAAATAAGCACCTGTAGATTTTATCTATCACTTGACATATATATTTTTTCTTTTTCATGAATACTCGGGGCAAAACTCGCTCCACCATGGCCACGGCGAGTGACACCCAACTGACGACCCTGCTGCAGCAGATTGAGGAGCTGCAGCAACTTAACAGGCAGCTCCTCGCGGAGCAAGCGGAGAACTCGTTGGCATTCGACGGTTTGTGAACGACAAACGCAGAGCTCAAGAGAATGCTCGTTAGAAGGGAGCGTCAGGTCGAGGAGCTCCAGGCCGACGAGCAGAAAATGACGGATACTATACACGAGTTAGAAAAGGACCACGCCGAGTTCGAAAAGGTGCTCGATACAAACAATGCCCTGCAGCGAGAGATGTTGGAGCTGCAGCTGAACAGAGAGACCAGCGGCACCTTCTCCCACGACGGAGACTCGGAAGAGCTTCAGGACCTGCGGGAGCAGCTGTCTGCCAAAACGAAGATAAACATTGCTCTGCGGAGAGAAATCACTGAGAAAAATGTGATAATTCGCGAGCAATCGTTAAGGCTTTCGCAGCAGATGGAAAGCAATAGTAGCACGTGCATCTGCGCCACTTCGAATAGTCCCAAAAAATACACGGCCGCTGACTCACATTTTTCAGAATTACCCAACGAGTGCATCATTGACCTCTGCTCCCCTCACCCAGAGCGACAGCTCCGCCCGGAGTCAACAGCACAACTCGCGACCCCCCTCACAGCTCCGTCCACTTCTTCTTCATCTGCGTCTGCGGCAAAAATGGCCCCAAAGAAGAAAAAGAAGGCAGCAAAGAGGAAAAACAAGACATCGGAGGGAGAGAAACAGGCGAACACCCACACGCTGAAGGTTTCCACCAGAGCAACACCTCCGCGCTCCCAACAAAAGCAAAACAATGACAATAATGGCAAGAAAAAAAAGGTAAATAAATTATTTCAAGAGGAGGAGCCAAAAGTCACGAAGCACGACTCGACCTTGACTCGGAGAAGCAACTCTTCCACCCAGTCGGCAGCGAGATCTACGCGTGCAGTAGACCCCCCCAGCTCACCCGATAGATCCACTAGGAAAGTCCTCATACTCAGCGATGAGCACGGACGCAACCTGGCGCAGTCTTACCACACCTCGTGTGGACCAAAGGACACCGTCACCGCTGTCTGCAAGCCGGCAGCGCGGATCGGCGAAATTATAAAAGACTTTCCGCAACAAATCGCTCATCTGACAGAGGACGATGTGGTCATCTTATTGGCGGGCTCGGCACAGGCAAATTTGGACTCTGATGCTTACTACAGAAGTGTGAAGTATGTAGTTCAGGTGTGCAGCCAAAGAAAAATTAAATTATTTGTTTGCTCATTGCTGTACACCTCTGCAACACTGCATAATTCACACTTGATTAATGCTACTGCTCACAAAAGTAACTTGCTTGTGTATTATTTAGCAAATAGTGTTCCAAATACTGTGTATTTAGATCTTAATGTTATGGAGAAACAGTGGTATTTAAGAAATGGTCATATTAGTAACTTGGGGCTCATGTTTATAGCGCAAAATGTGCAAAAGTGTAACTACACAATAAAAACATTGTTCTTGCGTTTTATAGCTACATGCACAGAGCATACACAAGAAAGTAGCTACATTATTAGTGAAGATGTAAATTCTTTTTTAGAATAAATGCCACAGAGGATATAGATCGTTTTATACCGACAGAAAAAAATATAAATAATAAAAATGTTACTTCGAAAAATATACCAATTAATAATTTAATTGTATGCCATCAAAATGTTCAAGGCCTACGTGGCAAAAATCAAATGCTAGAATTAGTATTAAAAAAATATAACATAGATATCTACTGTGTTAGCGAGTCCTGGATAGATGTAAATGAAATCAACACTCACCACCTCCATAACTACACAATTGCAAGCAGTAGTCACAGAAAGAACTTTATACGAGGGGGCACGCTCGTGCTCGTCAAAAATGGGGTGAGAGCAAAAAATAGGCTAGATATTGTAAACATGTCAGTTGACAAAGAATTTGAAATAAGCTGCATAGAAATGAATTCCTTTTTTGTTTTATGTGTATATAGGTCTCCTTCAGGAAACATATCCTTTTTTATAGAAAAACTAGAAGAATGTTTATACAAAATTAATAAAAACAATAGCAAATCAATAATAGTATGTGGGGACTTTAACGTAAATTTCTCATTAGATGCAGGGGCAAAACATGAATTTTCGGATTTATTCGATAGTTTTTTGCTTCAACAAACAATATTTGAGTTCACGAGGGTGACTAACACTTAATATTTTTACTGATAGTCAAGTCCATGGATCAAAGGTATTTACAGGTATACAGTCAGACCATTATGCCCAGTTGATAACTGTAAAAAATGAATGCAAAATGAATGTCACACATTCATTCAAAGTGACAAGAACTGTAAATAAGCATAGAATTGAATCCTTAAATATGGACTTGAATACTGAATTTGGTAAGGTTTCTGAAAAAAATTCTTTTAAACAGTTTTTTAATACCTTCATGAATTATATAAATATGCATATGCCACTAAAACGCATAAAAATATCAAACAAAAAAAAGTTTGCAGAGTGGGCTACACGTGGTATCATGGTTTCAAAGGAAAAATTATTTCTATTGTATGATTTATTGAAGTTAAACAAAAGTACAGACCTTAAGTCATATGTATCTCTCTACAGCAAAGTTTTTAAAAAGGTCACAATTAGGGCAAAACAGTTGTTTTTAAGGGACAGAATACTAAATTCCGAAAACAAGATTAAAATGGCCTGGAGTATAATCAAAGAAGAAACGGGCAAAGCACCTATTATTGAAAATACTCAACTCAAATTAAAAATTGGGGCAGACATTGTATCTGATGGTTGTAAGATTGCAAATTACTTCAATAAATACTTCACTTCAGTGGCTAAAACCTCAACAAATAAAATTGACTCCAACACACAGTTAGCATTAAATCACCTGCAGGATTATACAGCACGTAGCACTGCATCAGTTACTTTCGGTCCTGTCACATACTTAGAAGTTAAAAACATTCTTAGAGACCTTAAGTCTAAACGTTCTCAAGATCTTTGGAATATTTCCCCCAAATTACTAAAGTCATTAACAGGTGTCATAAATCCTCTAAAACAAGTTATAAATCAATGTCTAGAAAATGGCACATTTCCCGATTCCCTCAAAATAGCAAAGGTCATACCATTATATAAAAAAGGATGTCACAATAATGTAATTCTCACCGTCCGGTCTCCTTACTACCAGTTTTCAGCAAGGTTTTTGAAAAAGTTATGGAAAAACGTTTGACTCACTTCTTCACTAAACACGATCTACTAAATTTCAGACAATTTGGATTTCGCAAAGGTAAGTCAATAGGAGATGCCATTGCATCTATGATAAAAACTTTATTAACATCTTTGGATGATTCTCAGCACACATATGGCATTTTCTGTGACTTATCAAAGGCATTTGACTGTGTTAGACATGATATATTGTTATTAAAATTAGAGTATTATGGAGTAAGAGAAAAAGAGCTACGTTTATGTGAAACATACCTAGAAAACAGAAAACAAATATGTGAGGTCAGTGGTATAAAATCGGATGTTGAGCCTGTTACAATAGGAGTACCGCAAGGCTCTATCCTTGGTCCATTATTCTTTCTGATTTATGTGAATGACATTTCCGGTTCAATCGGGCAAGACATAGAACTAGTTATGTTTGCAGATGACATCTCAGTAGTTTTGAAAAACAAAAATATAATTGAACTACGGGAGGTTTTCTTGTCAGTAATTAAGTCGCTCACATCATGGTTTGAACACAATAATCTATTGTTAAATACTAATAAAACGAATGTAATGCATTTTGTTCTTGGGGCACATAGGCGTAAAAATAATGAAGACGTAACCAATACTGTAGAGGAATTATCGTTAAACATGGCTAATGAATTAACTTTTCTGGGATTAATAATTGACAATAGATTCTGCTGGAAACCCCATATAGACAGTCTTGCTGGTAAACTGAGCTCAGCCTGTTATGCCATTAAAAAAATCAAGGAACTCTGTGGCACGCAAGCTGCAAAAACTGTCTACTTTGCTTACTTCGATAGTCTCATGTTGTATGGACTAATGTTTTGGGGAAATGCAGCAGAAGCAAACAGAATATTTGTCTTGCAAAAAAGAGCCTTGCGTTGTATTCTTAGCATGAAAGCTATAGATTCTTGTAGGAATGTATTCAGCGAAATAGGAATTATGACCCTACCTAGCGCATATGTGTATCAAAATATCTGCCATGCTAGGAAATATAAGCACCATAATACCTTAAATGCTGATGTACATGACTACGATACCAGACATAAAACTGATTTACAAAATGTTAAGCATAGGTCATCAAAATTTTCAAAAAGTTTTATATGCAATAGTATTAGGTTATACAACAAAATTCCAGAGGAGATTAGGAAATTAGAAGCTACTACACTATCCAGGAAGCCTTATTAGATAGAAAACTTGTTTAAATTAAAGCTCATGACTACATGCTTGACCGGGTACCTAACACGGTACTACCAATTTTTTTTTTTTTTTTTTTTTAAGCTAACAACTTGACAATCGATACAATTCAGTATTGTGTTTTTTTTATTTTTTTTACTATTATTTTCTATTATTATTTTCTCTGACATGGGTACTACATTGTAGTATGAATTTGTTTATTTACTAACTTATATTTAATTTGATATTACCTTGTATCAAAAATGACGATGGCTTTTTACACCTGAATAATTTAGATCATAATTCGTATTAATTTAGAATAAGATGTCATTATAGTAGTCAAGAGTTTGCTCCTCACCAATGTATATAATGTTCTTATAGTAATGTTCTTTGTGAACAGTAGTAATCAATCAATCACTGTAAACTAGTTTGTAAGTATCACTGGAAAAAATAATAATACAATGACCAACCTGACGAAGCTTCTTGTCGGCTCTTCTTCGCCAGAAGTGTTCGATTACTTATTACGACAGGAAAAAAAGGAAAAAAAAATGACGAATCCGAGTGTGTAATATACATCTAATGGAGGAAATAAAGAAACTGAAACTGAAACTGAAACTGAAACTGAATGGCTAATATCACACCTTCTGTCGTGACATTAGCCTGGCTCGCCATGGGGATCTTCATTATGCACAGTTACGTCCTGTCAAATTACACTAGTTGAAAACATAAATTTCAGAATTGGATATCTCGGTAACTTGACACTTTAGAGATTTTTTTTCCACTGTTTTGTCTGGGAAAAGCATGAGGATTATGCTGGCGAAATTATTGTACTGGCCGTAACGACACCCTTTATTGGGTTAAAAGTATTCCTTGTCTGAATGTGAATGTACACACAATTAAGCGGGAGCATACGTGATTTTGGACAGACAATTTCTCACTTTGTTCAGGGTGTTTCGGTTATGACTGTGCATGATTTATGGAGGGATCAGCAGAGGGTGCTGTACCACCATTACGAAATGTGTACTGCAGGTACAGCATTCCCCAGTACTACGGACACAGCATACTTATTTATTTCTTTCGCTTCTTCTGCAGGCATACATACTTCATTATATCAGATCATACTTAAGTATTCAATCTTATGAAAATTACCTGTAACTAACTGACCTAGAATATGAATGTCTAATATCCTTTTACAACGTACTTACTTTTTGTAATCGTGCTGGAAGAACGCTCCGGAGGCTGGATCGGCTGCAAATTCCACCTCTCCTTGCACCGCGATGGTGCCGCCGCCGCTGTTATTATACGAAGTGGTGGCAGACATGGTTTCTTTCTGTCTGTCTACCCCACAATGGAAAGGATCGGTAACTTCGGGTAAGGAAAAAAAACGGGAATCGAGCATTAACTGGCATTAACAAGCACCGTTCGTTGCTTTCGTTTTCCCTTCCAGCCACAGTTTCCAGCTTTCTATTTTACGATTTATTTGGCAACTGGGCTGACATTGACAGTGACATTTAAATCTGCATCGATGTTGCCATAGTCTGTTAGAATAAGTTGCATAATCAGGTTGCATTTACATCTACGAAGAAACCAAACTGTTACAAAAAAGGAAATTATAATCGTAGATCCTCAATGAAAACTTTGGTTTCTCCACATGTCCCTGCACCGGAAATAGACACAAAACTGCGATTAGTATTTTTGATATTGACGTCCATCTTGTAGCAAAAGGCAGTTAGAAATCATTTATTTTCATTTTGCTTCGACTGTCCATATGTTTTTTTAAATGTTTAAGTATTGGTTGGAAACTAGGCGAGATAAATCTAGATTGATTATTAATTTATTAACACATGGCTTATGACTATGTATTAACTATTTATATTCAATACTACAACAAATATTTATTCTTATTATCTTGAGTAGATGCACTGTTCGGTTTTTTTTTCGAGACTAGCCTTCCATTATGCAAACTAATCAGTTTACGATTTGTTTTCTTTTTACTTTGTTACACAATATTTGTTAAAGTCAAAAGTTGGCTAATTTGATGTACTGTTGGCAGCATTGTTAACAAACTATATTTCGGTGGAAGAAACTATTATCTCCGAAATTAATTAATTGAAAAGTTAAGGTTACAACAAACTGTTTTACTTTATTGTTTTGAGGTGCAGCGAGTTTGGACCTATTACCCTTTTACGTTTACACAATTTATTTCTATAACTAAATAACAATTAGTAATTATAAAAACGGTCGTGAATAGGTAGGTAGGTAAAGTTGACAAACCTAAAAACCCTTAAACCTCCAAAAATTTAAAAAAATATTCCGTCAGAAAGCCACAACATTTTGGATATTTTATAATGAACAGAAACTGAATCGTTTTCATTGGAAGATGTCGGTGTTTGATGGAGAGATCGAATACGAGTCAGTGTACATGGTCGATTACAAAAAACAAAAAAAGCCGTTAGTTACATTTAACTGTATTTAGTTCGCTTACGAATTCGTGACGCACAATAACGAATTTACGTGGAACTCGTTATGGAACGAAGTTCTTATGTGTTATTACGTGACGTTGGAATTCGGATAATGGTAAGCGAGCTCACTCGCCGGCGCTGCTGCCATTGTATGTAACGTGGCTACGCCGCCGCCCCCATAAAGTACTAAGTAGTTGCGATTGCTACTCTCGCCCTTGCATGCTCGCTGATAAGGTTAGGTTAGTTTAGCACTAGGTTAGGTAGGTTAGCTCAGCGCAATGATGTGTTTTATCAAAATATAATCTACCGGAGTGTTTCAACATTACAGTATCAGTTTCAATTTCAATTGATTTTTTTCTTCCGTTAGATGTAAATTACACACTCGGATTCGTCTTTTATCTTTTTCTTGTTCTGCCGGCTCGATTACTTCTCGCAAAGAAGAACCGACAAAAAACTTCGCTAGGTTTGTCATTTTGTAATTTTTTCCATTGATAGTTTACAGTCGTTCATAGATTACTACTGCTCACAAATAACATTATATGTATATAAATTGATAAAGAGCAATCTCTTGACTGCCGCAATGAAATCATATTCTAAATTAATTGGTAGGCATTCTAATGTAATCTAAATTATTCAGGTGTAAAAAGGCATCGTCGTTTTTGTGCCGTCGTTTTCATAAACAAAAGTCAGTAGATAAGTAAATAAGTCGGTCTAAAATCAATCAGTTATTACAGTTTAAAGTATTTTTTAAAATGTTCTGTCATTATGAAAAAGCGATGATTGTAAAATAACTACTACGCTCTGGGAATTTTACCAGCGATTTTCTTATAGCTGATGAATGAGAAAGTACTTGAAAAAAAAATGCATTTAAAATATCCATAATCTCAAAAATATATGTTTATTAGTGAAGTTTATGTAAAAAAATAGAACATTTATTTAAATGAAAGATGATTACTAAAAAGGAAGTATGACACGTGGCATACAAATTATGGAAATAACTTTATTATTTCATAATCTTCCAGAAAATGTACAAATGTTGTCCACTTTCACACAAGTTCCATATTTCTACCGAATGTATCGAATTTCCAAATATTCTGTATAAAAACATTACATAATTGTATCGATTGTCACCGGCCAATAAGATGATGAACCGTAATAGGTAGGGAGCTGTAATTATCACAGAGTGTTTATTTATTCATTTTAAAAAATAATATAAAATTAAGGGTTTATTAAACATGATTTTTTCCTCGCACACGTAAGGTTCCGTACCATAGTACGGAACCCTACGTGTGCGAGTCCGACTCGCACTTGGCCGGTTTTTTTTGTCTCATAATGACAGTGGTGAATGATTTGTAGTAAGAGTCCACGACGCAAAGCCATAGACGACGACTGCCTCATCGTTGGGTTCGGACGTGACCTCCTGAAACCGAGAGATGAACCCATGAGGAATCCTGATGTCCTGTGCCCTAAGGAAAAGGAATTCTACAAGGGAATGGTTCAAAGAGTTAGTTTTTGCAGTTCCATCGTTGTGAATCAGCAAACTTTCAAGAATTATCAACGTATGTTAGACGACTTGTCCTCACTGACACGTAGTAGCAAAGAATATGTTTATGATAGTAGTAGTTTAATTATACGATAAGGTAAAAGCTAATTGGTGAAAATAAAACAAAATTAAATTATGTCGAGCGATTGGTTGAGAGCATTGGATATTATGTTGAATGAACGACGATTGGTTTTGACGATAAAAACTAAGTAGGTACATTATTTGTAGAGCATAGAAAAGTAATTGAAAAAAGGCTTTTCGTCCTATTAGTATCATACTGCCTTACTAATAAAAATGAGTACTTATATATTGCTCCGGATTTTTTCGCTAGAAATACCGCACAGTAATACATACCGGAGTATTAGCGATGTATACATTTTCATTAGTAAGGCAGATAAAATATAAGGTGAAGGAATATTTTTTTTGGGAAAATGGATACAAATATTTCACGAGGCGCTTATCAGACTGAGGGCCCCACAAATCTAGGTCATACCAGGGTGGATACTGTGGGCACTGCTTCACGTGACTTATGGAAAAGACGGCACTGGCTTTGTAGGTCTATTGTCATACCCAACTGCTCTAATCACAAGCCAAGCCACGGAGCCTTGAGATGCGCCTGTAAGATTGTCGGCGCAACATCGGTGACCCGAGAATGTCTGCCCAATACGCTCACTTGCCTTTAGAGGAGCGTAGCGTGTCTTGATGTTCATATATGATCCGTAAATCATGGACATATCTACCTTACCTTATCTAATACACTTTCCGAATTCTAGCTCGAATCCAGCCATCCTAGAATCAAGAAGATGTACTTCGGAGACTACGATATAGATCCAATACCTATTGAACACGAAGCTCAAGATCTGAAGAGGACCGAATACTTAACTAAATATTGCTCCAGAGGTACATACATGTTATTTATTGATTTAACCTTTTAAAAACTGTTCGGAATGTTTAGGTAGGTATAGTTTAAAGGGGAATCAAAAATAATTGCTATCTCATATCTTCGTAGAGTGCTCTGGTATCACCATACTGTTCCACTTGAGACCTCAAGGCACAAATTCTCTCACTTTCTATCAGCTTAGTAAATGAAATCTTTTTTGGTTTATCGGACTGGAACGCATATCATACCTTCTGCGGTCTTACTGGGTAGAATGTTTGGCATATTCTGATTTGTGCAGAACTGATCGAATGCCCTCACATCTCCCGCCGATTTAGCCCCTGAGAGGGGATTGCTTGCGGCCGGTGAGCATTTATTACAGATCCAGTGGCAATCGCCATGATAGTACAAGACAATCCACCGAGGCGACAAGTCCTAGCTTTTCACGTAGTTATTGGTAAAAGCGTAAGACCAGCAACTGTTGGTCCTCAGGAACGCAATTTCTTAAACTACAGAAGGGCTTACTGGGAAACGATCGCTCGCCCAATCGAACCGGCCAATCCTAAGCCACGGCCAAGCCGTTTCTTACGTTTGCGCAAACCGTGATATTGGCGTTGACGGTTTACAAGCCCCAATCCGTACGGCAGAGCTGCCGTTCATGTCGGTGAACCTGGCGCGTCGTGCGCGCGCGCTGCAGACTCTGCGGCTGCCGGACGACGTTGACATTCCGGACACGACGCAGCGCTGCTGCTACCGGCCCCCGGCATCGGAAAAGATCGTACCCCCCTCCACCTACTCCATGCGGCCCAAGTACGACCCCGCTCTCCAAGGTAAGTCCTGACAGCAGCGGTACCCATGGTAGTTTCTATTCACGGTTCCCAAGTTCCGATGCGATGGTACCAATGACAGCGGACTTATCCCTACCACCGAGTAGGGGAAGGGGACCTAAAATTGTTGATTCCAAACGTGTTCCAAGCCATGAAACAGCTCGCTTTCGTAACGAAATCTACTTATCGAACTCAGAAACAGACAGAAAGTGGTGCATGAACGGAGCGGGAACTTGAACCCAAGGCTTGTGGAATGGAAAGCAAGGCCAAGCACCGCTGAGCTGCGAGCAGATCTGTATCTCTTTATACATGTTATTCTGTTACGGGCGCTCCGAATCGGACCTTTACGAAGGACTTGCATTCCTCAGTCGTCCGGGCGTGCAAGTTCCACCCATATCCCAAATTCCCCGTAACAATGTGCGACGCGGCTGCGCAGACGAGTTGCGGCGCATCCTGCGCGTGCGCACGGGCGAGTCGACGTACGGCGCGAGCGTCGGTCTGCTCGGGCGCGTCGTGCTCGAGAGCAGCCCGTACGGGCGCCGCGCGAGGAGCCGCGCTACGGTCGGTGGCGCACGCCCTTCCCCTACACCTATAGACTGTAGACCGTATGATGGGAAGGTGTTTTGAATTTTGGAATGTGATTTGGGGCGGCCATTTTAAGCTTTGACTTGATTACAATTGATTATTTCGTAACAAAGTTATTAAATAAAGGATTCTGATTTGATATTAATTATTTAATTTTCTTGTTATTTTTGCAGCATATAAAATATACCTGGGGTTACCATCGTAAGTTTACTCGCGTGGTGAATATCGGGTGAGCATCCAAGAAAGTGATTAAATCTGACATTTAGTTGCATTTATTACCATACAAACTGTCAAACGACGTGTTATTCGGGCCAAGGAATTGAAATTTACCAGTTGGTATGGTATGAAATGAAATTAAGGTGGCCCATCCCGCTCAACTCCCCATACAAACGGGGAAAGAAGATCATGCCCATAATTCTTGTCAGAGATCCCAAGTTTTGCTCCAAATAGCTTTATTTGATCGAACTAAGTAGATGTCTGATGACCGTTGGCATTGTAAAATTGTGTTTGGTTTCTAAGTTATAAGGTCCGAAAATTTTTAGCGCGTTTTATAAAATAACTTTACGCAATGATAAAGTAAGAACACATTAAAAATATTAGTCACAGACGTAGCTTATTTAATCAAGATTAAGATAATCTATTTAGTTTTTGTTAGATTTTTAACTAAAGCGGTCGTGGTTTACTTTTAGCTATAAGTCGTTTTGTAATTAAAATTTTCGTAAATCTTATCAAATCATACACTATGCACATTGTCTTTTTTGTGGACATGTTGCATCTTCCTCATCGCGGAGCCTGTCTTTTTATTTTCAAACAGAGAATGTCCCAGAGCGCAACAACGGTTTTGTACCGTGCCCGCGAATTGCCTGTTGACCCGCTATTCACCTGGCGAGATATTCAAAATGGTAACCCCCCTGACCTCTTGGTTTAAAAACGATGCTATATGAACTTGAATGGCTAATATCACACCTACGTACTCACACACCTATTAGCTCACACACCGTATAAGAGCTAGGTGCCATGCCGTTACCTTCCTTATATTGCGGGGCCATTGCCGCTTCGACCATCGTTCTTTTACTACGATAGTACCAACTCGGGCGGGATTAACCTAGTATGTACCTGTAGTCTTTCGTGAAATCCGATCCATGAACGAGGAATGCCTTAGTCGCCTCTTACGACATGCACGGAAAAAAATCAGTGGGCCCGGTTGTTTATGTATGAGGTATGTTATGAAACAACTTTTTAAGGACGTTGTCCTTTAAATTTTGTGTAGGAAGTATGGTCAATGCTGAAAGGATTACTTATCCAATTACACTCATAGTGAATTTTCCGAACTTGTATTGTGTTGCTAGGTGGTACCTACTCGCCTACCAAAAACTTATGTAACTGATATCACCCCACTATAACCCCACCTTTATCACCGTGCTGCTGCCGAACGTTTTGATGGACTATTCTAGACTTGGACAGATCATTTTATCAGATTAGCAGGTGTTACAGGGTTTTATCTCATTCCGTCGAACAACTCGAGATATCCGTCAAATATTGACGCGTGGTCTTAACTGTCAAACATAAAATCGACGCATCTGATCGCAAAATAACTGTGTGTCCGAGGATAGCAACCATGGAGGTTCCTACGCTGTTTGGTGAGTACATCTTTTTTATACACTAATACAATAGTCTTGGATTGGTCTTGAATATTTTTAAGTTAACAAAAGAGGTCTTTAACATGGGTGATGGGTGAATGTGAATCACTTTAATTTCGCTCTATGAAGACGTCATAGCTGCCATATTATATAGTGTCATATATCTCTTATTAAAATAATTAGAGAGGGATTAAGCTAGGGTGACTCACCTGAGGTTTTCCATTCATAAACACATGCAAGTAGGTATGCACAGGTGACTAAATCACCGGCGAATGTGAATTTTACGATTATCCATACGGATCCATTTGAACAAGGCGTTTGACTAATTCAATTCAAAGATGATAAATGAGTCTTGAATTTGAATTTGTCTTTTATATCAAAATTATATTTTGTTTTTGCTTTATTAATATTATATTGAATATGTATATTTATATTATATTATATTTATTATTTATTTCCGCTTTTTTTTCACCAAATAAACGAAACTTTAAGAATGATATAAAAAAATAATTATGGACTAAAAGAAACAATCATATCGACCAGTGATAATTCACATTTTCACACATCTAAATAAACCACACATAAATACACACCCTACCTTACTTGTTCAAGGATTTTTTTTATTGAACATGTTTAGTAGTGCTTTCTTAATTGTAAAATTGGAGGAAATATTTTGTTGGCTTCTAGATATTTAAATTATAATTTTAGTTTAACCATGTGAGCTTTTGATTTTCCTATGCAAATAAATAAATAAAAAAGCATCATGTTCCAAAATATTCCAGGTGTGTTATTCCTCCTCGGCTGCGCTTGCGGTCACGTCGTGAAGGTCACGGAGAGGACCGCTCCTGACGTCAGATTCTCGCTGTCGCCCCGCGCCGAGGGCGGCTACAATCTCGTCGTCGACAGAGGTACACTCAAACACTACGATATATATATTTTTAAGTTGAACCTTTGTTTGTTTGTCAGGTTAAATTTCAAAAACTTAAATCATCCTAATAATAATAATAATAAACTGTTTATTAGATGAAACTTATACACACATTCTTAGCGTAGACTTAATATAATTGTACAAGTGTTAGTTTCATCTAATGGGCCACCATATTGCCTTGAGGCAATCTCTTCCTGGCCACCCATTAGAGCTTAGCTATATTTCAGATACATTTGACGCTACACATTCGGGTTCTTGAACGGTATAGCCTCGGAGTCAGTGATCCAATCTGCCATTTTTAGAGTTCCGTACCAAAAGGGTGAAAATGGAACCCTATTACTAAGCCTACGCTGTCCGTCCGTCACAGGGCTGTATCTCATGAACCGTAATAGGAAGGCAGCTGAAATTTTCACAGAGTGTGTATTTATTTTGCCGCTATAACAACAAATAGGTAAGATAAAAAAATAATAAAAATTTAAGGGGGGCCCCATACTAAAAATGTGATTTTTTGGTGTAGATGGTACGGAACCCTTCGTGTGCGAGTCCGACTCGCACTTAGCCGGTTTTCATATGTTGGTCCTGTGTTTACGACCAAGGAGTTATCTTCAATCAAACAAAAAACCAGTATTTCCATTGTAACATCCAATTGGATGAAATGGTGGTCAAAACGGCATTGACATTTTTTCCGTATTTTCCATCCAGCTCATAAAGGGTAAGGTTCTGGCATAGCTAAATATTCTTGGAATTCAGTGTGTTGGGCTAATATCATGACGGTGGGTATGATATAAGCCACACGTGTTCGACTACACAAAATAGTCAATCAATAGAATTCATATACAATGCTAAAAAAAATTATATACCTACCCGTGTATGGGTATACCATATACATACCCATATATTGAGCGGCTCGTAGCCTAGTGGCGCAGGGACTGGCCTGGCGTACCAGATGCACCCCTGTCTTTCTCTTTCCGAGTTCGATAAGCGCATTTCGTTACGTGGTGTGTCAAGATAATATCTGACGGTGATTTTGGTATTTGCCATCCATTTCCAGTTAGATAAAAAAAACAACATAGGTTCAACTCCCACTTTAATTTCTTCATGCATTTTATAGACGGCGACGTCCAACAGTTCGGCTACATCGGGGCCACCCTAGGCGAGGGCATCGGCACTTTCACGTACACGGAAGCCGTGTCTCTGGACGCCGGTTCAGACACCAGCTTCAGTTTTACGCCGCAGTACGACGAGGATGCCGCGGCTTGGTCGGTTAGGATCAGCTGGGACGCGCCGGCTGATCAGACCCTCGTCGACTGTTTCGACTTTGGTGAGTAAACAAAAACATATCACTATTTTAAAACTTACGCAAGACATAACTATAATATTTAGTTTGATGGATTACCGCGCGTATGAGGAGCAGGACGTGCTGCTCAACGTTTCGGAGCCTCACATAGGCTCCATCTTCAGGAGAACGTGCCTGTCGCGACGGAGGTAGGATGTTACTGAACGTGGTTACTGAACACTGATAACGTGCCTACCTCCGTCGCGACAGGCACGTTCTCCTGAAGATGGAGCCCATGTGAGGCTCCGAAACGTCGACTAGCATGTCCTGCTCCTCAAACGGATGGTAAGCCGTCAAACTAAATATTAAACAAAAACATGTTTGTAAGCACTCACCATGCAAAATGGTACGAGGATTAAATGCGGAATCTGAAATAGGGACAGAAATCATCAGGCTGCTAGTTGTAATAAGGATTATTTGTATTTTGGCTTGTATTCGGTGTTTGGGGACTGACCTAGATAATTGAAGAGAGGGAATTTAGACAGTATGCAAAATATAAACGACTGATGTACGTTCAATCCAGTCCCATGAGAAATATTAAAAACATTGTTTAGAATAATATACATTTTTTTTATTATTTAGGATCAAAGCAGTGGTACGGTGGACCTGAGCAGAAACGCCAATACTGGCCAATCCAGAATGAAGGCCTGCAGAAATACTCTATGATCTCAAAGGAAGACGACAACGCAGCAGTTTCAGAAAGATACTGGCTCAACTCAGTCGGCGAATACTTCTACGTCCATCCTCAAACCCCTCTATTTGTCGACTATCACACTTACGACAACAACAAAATTTGCTTCATCTCCGAAGTGGCAGATCCCTATTCCAAGCAGAGAACTCACAATGAGCTCACCTACGATATTTGGTTCTTCGATAACCCTAAAATCGCCCATCAACACGCTGTCGATACTTACCTGGGGAAACCTACAGGCATTCCAGACTATCGCATGATCCAACATCCGGTTTGGTCGACATGGGCCAGATATTCCAGAGAAATTGATGAGAACAGTCTATGGGCATTCGCGAACGAAATCAGGGACAATGGGTTCAATGACGCTCAGTTCGAAATCGATGATCTATGGGAGGTTTGTTATGGCTCCCTGACTGTAAATGAGGGCAAGTTTTCCAACTTTGCCCAGCTTGTCCAAGATATTAAGGGGCTAGGATTCAGGGTAACCATTTGGGTGCACCCATTTATCAACAAAGACTGCGATCCTTGGTACACAGAGGCCTTGAATAATGGGTGAGTGAGCTTGTATTTTCGATAGGTTTTTTTAATGAATAATAACATGTTTTTATATAAAAATAACATGTTTTTCTTAAAATCTGTTTTGTAAACAGCTAATTCAAAGACATTCTTGGCCGGAGAGATGCCAATTTTAAGTATTTATCGTATTTCCCAGATACTTGGTGCTCAACGAAGAAGGTAGCCCAGACAGTTCTTGGTGGAACAACAATGGTTCCGTCCCGGGCTACGTCGACTTTACCAACCCTGAGGCCGCAGCGTGGTGGTCGGGTAGGGTCAGGAGTGTTATTGAAACTTACGACATTGACAGCGTCAAGTTCGACGCCGGGGAGTCTAGCTGGTCACCTCAGGTATGCAACTGTATATAGAACATATTTATTTTATCTCCCGCATAAAAACATTGAGTTTTGTTTACAAGTTTACTTCTTTTGCTATCACGTTTTCCAACATTCGGTAAACATTTTAAATTAAATTAATATTTTGTTGGGTGAATGAAAGCAGAGCATACAATTTGACTATGCATTCATTGAATGGTAATATTTTTTATGTGGTTAATTAAATCGATTATTTGTTAAAACTATCAAATAATTTAGTCATAATCTGTATTTATGGTCGAACACGTGTAATAATTTTACATGGCTTCCAGATTCCAGTCCAAAATGGTGATATTGACCTTCACCCCGGAAATGTGGTCGAAGCCTATGTCCGGTTATGTGCGGAGTTCGGCTCACAGATCGAAGTCAGATCCGGAATGAGGTAGGTAACTTTTTCGATGAGTAACGAAGAAGGTGCATTCATAAATAAATTACAAACGTCTGCACTGTTCTTACTAAAATAATTCTGCAATAAAAAAGTAATAGATAGTTAGAAGCGTCTATCTTTATTAGGCTGCCAAAAAATTACAAAATGATTATTTTGTTTACAGGACGCAAGATCTTCCTGTCTTCATCCGTATGGTCGACAAAGACACCCTTTGGGACTTCGACAACGGTCTGGCTACCCTCGTCACCACCCTACTTCAAATGAATCTCAACGGCTACACCCTAGTCCTGCCCGATATGATCGGAGGGAACGGCTACAATGCCTTCCCTGACAAGGAGCTGTTCATCAGGTGGCTCCAAGCAAATACCTTCATGCCGTCCCTTCAGTTCTCTTTCGTGCCGTGGGACTTTGATACTGAGGTAATTTATCACGATTATTTTCCGAGATTTTTTTATATTTAATCGGTACCGGTTGTCAGCCTCTGTAGCCTAGTGGCGCGACGCCTTGCGATTCGATAAGCTTGGTGAAGCACCTCTGAGCGCGGTTGGGTTCTGGATGGGTGACCATTTTTCAACCGTTGAGGCTGGCCGTGGTTCGGATTTCACGTAATGCGTAAAAAGCGGCAATGAAAAGTGTCCATGTTTTCCATCCAAATCAATGTTGCCGAGCAATATAATGAAGGTCCTCGCATAGCACCTAGTTCTCATGTGGTGTGTTAGGGTAATATCTGACGCTCAGTTTGGTATTAACCATCCATGTTCAGTTACTGGAAAAAAAAAGACATTCCGTCATATTCACACATGGCCTTTGCGCCCCACTTATGTTGTTATTGCTCTATACTTACTTTTGTTTACACTTCGATTCAGTAAGTCCAAATATGGAACTAATGGAATTTAATAAGATTTTAATTATGCAAAAAAAAATCCTTTTTAATTTATTCCCCCACCAGGTTTATTCCCAACTTTAGTCACTATTTTTCAGAAATTAATTTCATTGTTTTCCATGGATATTAAAAATTAACATAATTATGAGTCCACGAAAACCATTCGATCCCTAGAAGAGGAACACGTATTGTAAAAATCTGATTACTAATGGTCGGACCAGTCAGAACGCTAAGGTGCCACGAAAAACTTAGTGTGGGTTTTTTTATGAGGGGATTTTTGGCTATATGCATTAGTTTTCGTCAATGATTGATTTTTAATAGAAACATCAGGTTTCAAAATGAATGGTCACATTGTGGACGTCATGTTGTTTCAGGCCATTGAGATCTCTCGCACCTTCACCGATTTGCACGCCCAGTACGCTGACGAGATCGTGGCTGCCATGCAAGCGTCGGTCTCTCAGGGCACTCCAGTCAACGCCCCCATATGGTGGCTCGACCCCATGGACGAAGAAGCTTTGGCTGTTTGGGATGGTACGGAAATATTTCCGATCGTTTATTGAATTCCTCAAAAATCATAAGTTCATATTTTGAGCCTCAGCTTTGAAAATTCAATTTCTCATCGACTCTTACTCAATACCGATGCTTGGACTGTTTATTGAATGTCTTCAAACGTTATGAGACTTTCAAATACCGTATAGATGGAAGTTACATTTCGAGGTTGCTTTTGACACTTGAGGTAAGCGAACACCTAGCAGTAATAAACGGTGAAATCAAGAACTTTGTTATGTGCATTCATGTGACTTCCGTTAGCATCTGAAGTATTTACTTAGATAAGCATGGAATATCCACTTCACAGTAAGAATCAGTTATCACTTCAAGGTTTATATTCAACATCAATTTCACAATGTTGCGTAAAGTTTTTGCTTGCTGCTCACAATAGTATAACTACGTTATATCTTTGAGCGCGAGTATAATAGCTATTTTGTAGCTATGTTACCTTAAAGGTAACGAAATTTAGTCTTGGGAATCTTAATGTGTCGTGGAACCCGCCGACTCACCAAATTTGTTGACACATCCATTACATCCTAAGTGTCAAATTAATATTATTACTTAGTAGAAAATACAATAAAAGATTTTTGCGAATGGTAAGAAGGTAAATAAATATCAGGGTACATGCAGAGTGAATGAGGTAAGGTGCTTCTTTTAGGTGCTTGGTGGGTAATATGGTGAAGCTCCACCGAGCACTAGTCGTGCACAAATAAAGGGAAGAACCTTTGAGAATGCGTTTAGGTTAGGTCGTTGTGGACTTGGCACTATTCGTAATATTTTCCTTTGGGTAGCATTAAACAAAATCTCGTTCCAGAATACCTGCTCGGCGAGCGTATCCTAGTGGCTCCGGTCCTGGTGGAGGGCGCCTACACCCGGGACATCTACCTGCCCCAGGGCAGGTGGATGGCGTTCGGGAGCGCCGACGAGGTCTACAGCGGGCCCCAGTGGCTACGGGACTACCCCGCGCCTCTCGACACCCTCCCTTACTTCGTCAAGCAGGCTTGACTTGTCTGCTGAATGACTGGGATTGTTGAATTAGCGGCGCGAATTTGAACATTAAGAACTTGGATGTTGTTTATTGTTGGTTGTGTGCCATTTAATAAAGATGTAGAGATCATTTAAATGTGTCTCATTGCTGCTTTTCATCTGTGATATTCCATGTGCTAAATTCATTTCCTACTAAATACTCATGCACATATTGTGATCTGAATAATTGAGATCGGAATTAAAATGTTTTATGGAACCGGACGTAGATGGCTAATACCACACCTACATACTGTCATGATATAATTCAGATTCACTGCATGCCTGAAGAATCAGGTGCCATGCGAAGGCAGTCCCTTTATGTGAGCATCGCGTCCATTCCAAAGACAGATAATTTTTCATTACCGCTTTAACCAGACAGGTACCGGAGTGTACAGTCGAACAAAGAGTTTAGCACATCCGGTTAAATGAAAAGATGAACAGTCGAAATACTTTGACTTTTGGAAACAATTATAGTTGTTGAGTATAGATTCAAACATAGCTGAGGATGTCTACTAGCTACTGAGTAAACAAAACCCTAACAAAATTGAATCAGAGGTTGTCTTTAAACACCATTCATTTTTACTTTAAACCGGAAGTGTATCCTTTAACCTTTGGTTGACTGTACAGGGAGTGGACTTCCTCCACGTGGCATTCGCCATTATGTAAGAGTACCAAAGCTAGGTATATGCGTCCCCACGTGGACGTTTCCGGGCGTTCAGTGGGAACAGCGTCTCCCTATGCATAACCTAACAGTTGGTCACTGGGAGTGCTGTATACGAGTAATATGCAACTGTATTTACTTAATTACTTTATTGAAGTCACAGATTCTTTAAACATCCAACAAACATAGATTGGTACGAACTCTAGATTATTTCTTGTGGGATTTAAACAAAGCCTACAAAATTTGCTACAACACAGTCGAAGATCTAACAGCAGCCATATAAATAATTGAAAGTACAAAGCGCCATTAAGGCGCTAGGACTAGCCAACTACTCGCGCCATACAAATGCACTTTTTAACAAATGTAATAATATGTAGTGAAACGCTTCAGCAAATCCAAATAGAACTCCAGACTGATAATGGATTGTTAATATATTTTTATTCCATCATTTATTTAAATAAGGTCGGGGAAAAAGTCTTTTCGCATTATAGTATGTATGAACTTGTAATAAAATCTCTTTGGCTATACTATTTGTATCTGGCTGGTTTTGGTATCATTGAAAGTTTAAATTTTAAAGAACATAATTCCAAATTCAAATTAGGAAAATGTGTGATTCTCATTTGTTTTTCGTACTGTCAAAATGAGTGAATCTAATGAAGAAATTCGATACATTTTAAAATTTTACTACAAAAAAGGTAAAAATGCAACGCAAGCCGCGAAAAAAATTTGCGATGTTTATGGACCTAGTGCAGTGTCTGTGAGAGTAGCACAAATTTGGTTTAAGCGTTTTCAATCCGGAAATTTTGATGTCAAAGATGCACGTCGCTCTGGTCGCCCTATTACGGATAAAATGGATGCCATTTTTGAAAAAGTGGAGCAAGATCGGCATATCAGTAGTTACGACGTAGCTGAAGAACTAGGAATTGACCACAAAACAGTTTTGGCGCATTTGAAAAAAACTGGGTACACAAAAAAGCTCGATATTTGGGTACCTCACGAGCTCACTGAAAGAAACCTAATGAACCGTGTACTCATTTGTGATTCTTTATTACGACGTAATGAAACCGAACCATTTTTGAAGAAGCTGATAACTAGTGATGAAAAGTGGATCACGTACGACAAGAAAGTGCGAAAAAGGTCGTGGTCAAAGGCCGGTCAAGCTTCACAGACTGTGGCGAAACCCGGGTTAACTCGCAACAAGGTGATGCTGTGTGTGTGGTGATGCTGTGTGTGTAATGAATAATGCCCTTCCAGGGCATTATTCATTATGAGCTGTTACCACCAGGCAGGACCATCGATTCTGAACTCTACTGCGAACAACTGATGAGATTAAAGCAAGAAGTTGAGAGAAAGCGGCCGGAATTAATCAACTGAAGGGATGTGGTTTTTCATCATGATAACGCTAGACCTCACACATCTTTAGCCACTCAGCAAAAACTAAGAGAGTTTGGCTGTTAGGTGTTAATGCATCCGCCGTATAGTCCTGACCTTGCACCTTCAGATTTCCACCTGTTTAGGTCTCTTCAGAATTCTTTAGGCAGTGTCAGGTTAACATCACGAGAGGACTGCCAAAACCACTTGTCGCGGTATATTGATCAGAAGTCCCAATATTTCTATAGCAATGGGATCATGTCCCTACCTACAAGATGGCAAAAAGTTATCGAACAAAATGGTACCTACATACTTTAGTTAAATGTAAATAAACCATATTAAAAAATGTTTTGAATTTTCTTAAAAAATGCGAAGAAACTTTTTCCCCAACCTAATAATAATAATAAAAATAAAAAAGTTGATTTTTCTCATTAGAAATCTGAAAGTAATTCGATTTCTAGATATAAGCAAAAACAGCATATATGCATAAACAAAAAATTCCATTTGCTTTTAGATTTCTACATTTAGTCAAAAAAGTTCGGAAATGGACACCGTTTCCGCAATGTATTTTGTATAGAAAAAGGAAACATACATTAACGAAAATAATTCAATTCCTAGACAAGGAATCATATATTGTAAGAATGACACTTATAATCGTCAGACTTAGTTAGTTAACTTGGGGTGCCTCGTCTAACTTTGCGATTTGGCTAGTACCAGGGCCTTAAAGTACAAGGGCGAGTTAATAAAATAATAAGTAAATATTTTCTTGTTAGCATTTTCTTACAATATTAATTATAAGGTTTCATAGCAACATTTACGCCTTACAACCTACATTATCGATTTTCGTAATAAAATAACACAGTCGTGTATCTCTAAAATCAACGACGTGGTACCTCTAATACCATATTTTTCTCTGGAAACTCTCAAAATTTGAGAATTTCCCATATTAACCAATCTCAACGCGCCACCTGGTATATTTCTTCAGAGGTGGAAAGTTTTCAGATCTGGGATACCTCGGAGTTGTAATTACGCACTGCACGGTGATGTGTCGAGTCTAAGAAGACATTAAGGTTCTTAGCTGATCCGTCCCGATTTTTAGTAATTATGGAAGTAAGATTAAATTGAGACTAAGTACCACTAATTCCTAAAAGAAATGCCATCCTTGGGGGACACTTACTAGACCCAGGTGACATCAAAGTCATCAATCACACCTCGGAAAATCCTGCACTTCCTGAATTGAGGGTGAACTGAAAGAAGGGAAAAGTTACAATAGATCTGGAAAGGTCGCAATGACAGCGAGGCTAAAAAGCTCGCAGCCCAACTTGAAGTAATATTAGAGTACCATTAATTAACATGCTATAACGGCTCCGCCCTTAAGTTACGCTGAACTTTTATCATATGAGAGATGATTGATGATTATGAGAGATGATCATCCAATGCGATGGTACCGACCCGGGTAAATATACATATACTTTTACATTAATCCCTTAGAAAAGCTTGCGTTCGTGACGTAACCCAAGTCATAAAGAGAAATAAAGTGATTCGGGGATTGAACCCAGGACCTCTGGTATGATAAGCATTCCCAACGCCCCTGAACTACGAGCGGCTCAAATGTTTGACATGTAATTGTAATTGGAAATATATTTGATGTGGGTTTAGGGGCGGTTAGTGGGGTAAGGGCTATTTGCGACTTAACATATTGTTTATACAATCCTGAAAAACGTTTTTTTTAAACGACAAAAGTGATGACAAACAATTGGATACGAGCATTTCGACTCGAATATCGGTCTGCTACCTGCCCCTATGACAAATAGGCGTTATGGTATGATGATAAGCAGATATGTAATCTCTCATTTCTAGAGATCAGAGTCGCACCCAAACGGATATCTTCCCGATTTCGTCTGCAGATACGGGTTTATCTGACATTTCATCCACTTTGATGAAATATAGTGACTCAGATTTGATTGTTGGGTGTGTTCTTTTAAAATCACGAGATTTGGAGTGTGGATTTCGCTCTGGGCGATGTAGCACAAGACATATAGAATGGCTCGGGTTTTTCTATTTACCGGTAAGGTTAACTTTTTTACATTGGTAGTTTCTGTTGTATATTGTTCCATTTCTCTTCTCTAGAATTTGTTTGTTTTTTTTTTTCTTTATTTTTGTGATAGTGTTAAGTATGTAGGGTTCGTTGGATGGTGGTTGTGGTGTGGTGCGTAGAAGGTGGTGAGTGAGTGATGAGTGAGGATGTAAAGGTTTTGTCTCCTCCACGGCGACTTGCTAGATATCTAGGAAATGCAGGTGACGTGTAGAGCATTCCTCAATCTCGATGCCTCGGGTCGCTCAGTCGGAAGCTCAGGGTGCAGGGTCGAAGCTACGGAAGAAAACACGTACAAACCCTACCTAATCTATGCATCTGCTTGGAGAGGACTTTTGAGGAAATATTCAAACACACAGCATGAAGGTGAAGTGATGTTTATTGAAGTTTATCATTGCACAAACAGAAGTGTAAAACTGTTAGGCTTATGCGACATACCGATGAAGCTCTAGTTCTACCGCCGGTCTCGTTTGTAGGGTCTTCGTCCCGCTCCTCAGATGAGACTGGAACTGGTCGGACGGCTACAGGCTCCCTGCTCCAACTCCGCTCTCATCAACTGGCTGACTCCAAACATCACCGGAATAAACTGCACAGCTTCTACACTTGGTCTCTTATGAGAACCTGGTCAAAGAGTCATAATGTCTTTCACGGGCCGCGTGAACTGACTCGCACACCACCTGGTGTCGAGGACACGGCGGACACTCGCGGGAGGACTTCCCTCAGGGTGCAGCTGCGTCGAAGGCCAGAGGCGAGATCCTCACACCATTCCGATTGGTGGGGATTCCTTCAAGATGGCGCTGCAAAAACGCGATGAAAGCTCTCAACGGAGCTCTGGTCTGTACGGGCGCGGGAGTCGAACTGAACCCAATATTTTCATTTTCAGTTCAGTGATATTCTCCTGTTTTTATTTTTATCTTCCGGAATCTTCCAAACTTGTCGCATTCCCATGGCAACGTTTCGAAATTTGAGACTCCTAGTGTGTCCTCTCTTGATTGGCTTTTTCATATTTTTCTTTCTTCATCCATAGACAGTTGTCTATGGGCAACCTATATTTTACTTGCCGCGGAAATAAAGACAATACTAAATATAACATCCTACATATATCCCTATTTTCAGTTTAAAAAAAAATAATGAAAAAAATGAAAGAAAACACCCTATCATAGAATGATAACTTTAACAAAGTGTTATCATATACATTTTAAATCCAATCAAAGCTATCTAATCCTAATCCCTTAAAATTTTACAATATAAACTTTTTTTTTTTTTTTTGGGATTCCAAAATTAAATTCTCTTTACGATTATGCATCAGAATGTTTTAAAAACCTACTAAACTTTCATTCTTAATTTATCATCTAAGTGTACTTAGAGTAAGGCTTTGACAAACAGCAAAAGTATAATCTGTTTTAAGTTTCAATTGCTTACTGCAAATAAAGTTTTATCAATGCAAAAATTTTCTAATTATTTGAACGAAAGCTGCTTAAGTTGGAACAATGCAAAATTTTCCTAATTCTTTGAACAAAAATAGCTGGAAGTGAATTTATGCTCGAATTGAAAATTTCAAACAAGTTTGTATTAAATTTTTAACAGAATTTAAAAAGAATATCTTGATCACAAGGAAAAAACATTCACTAACTTTATATAGAATATCCAAAACATAAAAAAAAAACAAATCGACTATGTTTTCAGGTAAGCACATCATAATATTAAAAATTAAAAAAAAAAAATTAAATAAGAAATAGTTCGACTACCCTCCCCTCCCCAGATTTTGTTAAGTTACAAACAAGAAGTTGTTCTAATAAACAGCTGAGCTCATTAAAATTCAAAAAACTGAAAGTTTTCAGACCGAAAATCTCAGCGATAATTGAATGCAGTTATAATTACGGATAGGTACTTAATGACTCTTAATATTTACTAGTAAGTAAGTTTTCAAATTACAGAGAATAACCCATTAGACTTTATAACATTCGGACTTTAAAATTCCCAGCGAAAATTCCATATCTTAACTATTAATAATTTTTTTTTACTAATTGACAATATTTAAAAATAATGAAATGAAGATGAATGAAAGTAGAATTAAATTCAAATTCAATGCCAAAGTGGCTTATTACTTGCGCATTCGCGCATCTAATAAATTAAGTCAAAATAAATATCTCTTTTAAACTTCAAAGAGATATGTCTGTGTTTTCTATACAATCAGTTCAGAATGGTTGATCATTCAGTAGAGCTATAGAGACATTAAAAAAGTTTTTTAAAAAATGGTTCGATTTAATGAAATTAAAATAGTAAAATTATTTAAATTATTCTTTGAAAAGAAAAATCGAACCATTAGTACAGTACAATATATTGGGCTGTTGAAATTAAACAAGGATTCAATTTTAATGACACATACCTTATGTATGGATCAAAAAAAATGTTTTTCTTAATCATTTAGTAAAAAGTAGATCAACAGTATAATCCAATATATTGGTTTATAGGCAATTCAGTTAGTAATCATATTGTTATCATAAATTCCGCCTTTTTTGTTTTTTTAATTTTTTTTTTTTACTAATTGTCAATATTTATTATTTTTTTATTTTTTTTACTAATTGACAATATTGAATTTTTTTTTAATACTTTTTTTACTAATTGGCAATATTTTTTTTTTTTATTCTGTATATTTTTTTTTTTTTTTTTTGTTTTTTTTTTTAAATTACTGAACTGAATTATATATATATCTATATATATATATGTCTTCGGCGAGTAGGCTTCGACGAGTTGTTACCGATGAGTTGACACCGACACTTCGGTGAGTAGGCTTCGACAAGTTGTTCCCGACGAGTTGACACCGACACTTCGGCGATTGAACATCAGTGGAAGCTATCCGTCAATTTCAAGCTATAGTGTTTCCTAATATCCGGAATAAATCCTACCTATCAGTGCTCTTAAATGTTTGCGTTGATCAAACATTCGATTCACAAATAATGAATGATTCTTCTCCATCAGACCTTATAGTGAATCGAAAATTATGAACACAATTGTTATCAATATCTCTCTCGTTTGTCATTTGACAAAATAATAAAATTCGCCCTTCGCTAAGATGCGTTCCTATTGTCAGTTTAGAATTCACTACCTAACACTCCTACAGTGAGATGTCAAGTATTATTTAAATATGTCCTTCCTAATGATGTCTCCAATGACATTATTTAAATTCCAGAAAATAATCATTTTCCTGAAATGTTCATTACATAATTCACTTCCTAAAGAGGCCGTAAAAATATTGAAAAATTTGCCAGGTGCAAATCCTATCATTTAAGTGAGTGAAATTTCCCTAGATTCAAGTATACATCGTCTTTCGTGTCCCTAATTCTTCACGCTTTCATACTTGGTAAATATTCACTCATATTTACTTTATTTATATTATCCCCCTTTATTCACGTTACCTAACATATATTCATTATATAGACTAGATTAGACGACCTCCTTTTTCCTAAGAAGTGTACGCCAAAAAGAGTGAGCAAATAGCCACCCAAAATAGAACAAATTTGAGTACAAGAATGTACTCAATATGTATTTAAGTAATACATTCTAGACAAGTTAATGTAAACCTCCCTTTCTCTAAGGAGAGTTCACTATGGAGCAAGCAGCTTCCCCAAAAAATTTTGAGTATAAGAGAGTACTCAATATGTATTTTAATCCATACATTATAGTCAAGAATAACGTAAAACCCTTTTTTCTTAAAGAGTATTTATTCACAAGGTTAAGCACAGGTCTTACACAAACTAGATTAAATTAGCATACAACTAATTACACAATATTTAACTAATTCTAAACTAATATAATCTAAACTACACGAGCTATACAAAAAGCACTACGTTAAAGCAGCCAAATTAAATATACCTTACACCCTTATTTTGGAACGTTTAAAGGGAAACTATTGTATAGTTTAATTAGGTTTTTATAATATCGCTGACATGAATTATACCCACGCTTGTTCCGTCAACATTCCCTAACAAATAAGTATTTTTTAGAGTTTCGTTTTAAAACGATTGACTTAATAAACGTGGAGATAGTTTATTTAAAAAAAAACTTTGCTCCATCATATAGTACCTATAATCAAATAAATCTAGTCCTAAGAACCTCCTGGCATATCAGTTTGATAATAAAATATGTTGTTTATAATCCCCGTTTATATTTATTTTAATCAAGTTATAGCACAATCAGTTCAAGTTCAGTTAAGACATGAAGTCGTAAAATCAAACTGGCATGGCACCTTGTTTGTAAAATATTTTGTGTATGGTCACCATTCGTGCTTGTTTCATATGTATCGAATAAGTATCTCATTAACCCTACACAATATGTTTCGTGACAAACAGCAATACACAGTTGAGATATCCCACCTTTGTTTACATTAAACGTATAAACGAATAGCCCAAACTATTCGACGAGTAATAAGCGGACGTCAAACGACATACGCTTCTTCTTCTTTAAAGGCTTCACACCAGGCTGGTGGATTAGCCTTTTTGGCAATCACGCTTGAGTTTTGCGTATTTCTGCCAGTGTCGAGTAAAAGCAAACGACATACGCTGTCATTCTTTGTTATCAATTCAATGTCAATAGATATTTGGCATGTAAATACGCATCGGATCAAAGTGAATAGTAAATATTTTATGTATCATAAAGTAAATTAAAGACCACGCAATTAAATTAAAACGCATAAACGATATTTGCCGAACTAAATTCCTAAAATTAATAAGTCGCAGGAGAAAGGAAAAGTGCAAACGCAAAAATTCACCGATCGCGGTACATAATCACGAAGGCAAATGTGATATGTACTAAATATAAATTACATAGTACGTATATACGCGGGGTGAAATAAAGTCACCAAATTTAGACGAGATGGAAATATAGGATGGAAAAATCAAATATTTTCTCAAATCCTCCGATCACACAGATGCATAGGAATACATTTTTATAGATTGAGCGCCAGATGTAGGGTTCGTGAATGGTGGGGTGTCTCAACTGTATATTGCCGGTATGTGTATTGCCCGAACAGGGAAGTCCCTGTTCGGGCGCCAGTTGTAGGGTTCGTTGGATGGTGGTTGTGGTGTGGTGCGTAGAAGGTGGTGAGTGAGTGATGAGTGAGGATGTAAAGGTTTTGTCTCCTCCACGGCGACTTGCTAGATATCTAGGAAATGCAGGTGACGTGTAGAGCATTCCTCAATCTCGATGCCTCGGGTCGCTCAGTCGGAAGCTCAGGGTGCAGGGTCGAAGCTACGGAAGAAAACACGTACAAACCCTACCTAATCTATGCATCTGCTTGGAGAGGACTTTTGAGGAAATATTCAAACACACAGCATGAAGGTGAAGTGATGTTTATTGAAGTTTATCATTGCACAAACAGAAGTGTAAAACTGTTAGGCTTATGCGACATACCGATGAAGCTCTAGTCCTACCGCCGGTCTCGTTTGTAGGGTCTTCGTCCCGCTCCTCAGATGAGACTGGAACTGGTCGGACGGCTACAGGCTCCCTGCTCCAACTCCGCTCTCATCAACTGGCTGACTCCAAACATCACCGGAATAAACTGCACAGCTTCTACACTTGGTCTCTTATGAGAACCTGGTCAAAGAGTCATAATGTCTTTCACGGGCCGCGTGAACTGACTCGCACACCACCTGGTGTCGAGGACACGGCGGACACTCGCGGGAGGACTTCCCTCAGGGTGCAGCTGCGTCGAAGGCCAGAGGCGAGATCCTCACACCATTCCGATTGGTGGGGATTCCTTCAAGATGGCGCTGCAAAAACGCGATGAAAGCTCTCAACGGAGCTCTGGTCTGTACGGGCGCGGGAGTCGAACTGAACCCAATATTTTCATTTTCAGTTCAGTGATATTCTCCTGTTTTTAATTTTTATTTTCCGGAATCTTCCAAACTTGTCGCATTCCCATGGCAACGTTTCGAAATTTAAGACTCCTAGTGTGTCCTCTCTTGATTGGCTTTTTCATATTTTTCTTTCTTCATCCATAGACAGTTGTCTATGGGCAACCTATATTTTACTTGCCGCGGAAATAAAGACAATACTAAATATAACATCCTACAAGTATCATACTTTATTTTCTATTTCTATATTATATAAAGTGTTTATATATTTATATTAATGTATATTTATATTTATATGTATATAAGTAGTTGGTATATCGTGTATAATATTTGTTGTAGTAAATTCATTTGTCTCTATAACTGCCACTCGCACTACTGCTCACGATACCCAAAGGTAGACTGGTAGAGAATGCCCCTGGCATTAAGTTGTACCTTTTGCCCGAATTTTGAGTGCAATAAACATATATATGTCGGAGCGTCATAGGTGTGGGCTGAGGTTTCTTGAGGGTCCATCTTGCAAGCACTGGAAAAGCGTAGATAGGTTCGTGTCCTCCGAGTACAGACAACCGTTCGAGCCGACCGCCACCGGACAAGTGCGTGTGTGGCCCGCGACCACCGCTGCTAGTGCTATTGCACTCACTCGAGCTATAGTCTTGTCTCGCTCACTCGACGTTCTCCGTCTCTTTTACTCTAGGAACACGACTCCATCCGAACGCACACACATAGGCGTTCCACTTTTCATATTACAAGGCGCAGGGCTGCAGAAGCCCGCGCGCCGACACGGCCAGACTGACATTCACACGTCCTCGTGTGTACCCTCTTAAACAGCCATCAGAGCAACTGTATTCATGTTGCTCGGCCTACCTGACCAAAATCAAGTGAACGCTCCCTCATAGAGACCTTTCATTTCCGTAACAACATTCATTTCAGTTATTATTGAAGATTTACTTCTCAAATTTATAAGATCTTAATTGATTGACATTCATATCAAAATGAAATGCAAACTTTGTAGAAATAAATTGGTGGACTCTCGATAGAGTACAATGAAAAACCTTTTGAATTAGGTTACCACATGCCTGACTCAAAACAAAGAGAGTTTCAAACAACTACCTCGTAAACAAGATAACTTTGCAAATTCCGAGCCTTGAATACCTTGTTCCCATTTATGTCCATAAAAATGTTTCATCACAATTTACTAGGTACTTATGAGCATTCCACCACGTGGCCTCTGCTGACAACGCAGCCTCAATCGCCTCATGCGACTCCAGCCGAACATTCGACTCCAATCAACCACGTGATTGCCTGCCGCCCATGCGACACCAACCGACCATTCGGTTCCGGCCAACCATGTGACCCACAACTGCCGCCCATGCGACACTAACCGACCATTCGGTTCCGGTCAACCATGTGACCCACACTTGTCGCCCATGCGACACCAGGTCTCCACACACTACCCCACCAGCCGTTACATCGCACCATCTCCGTCCACCGAGGTGGGTTAGGGTTTTTGTGACTTGCGACTAATAAGCTAGGCAGGTGCGCTTCGACCGACCAACCGAGTTTCGTGCTCATCTCTACTCATCAGGAGCGCCGACACGGCACATCCTGGCTCTAAATCACTGATATGATTGTTTATGTCTATGGGAACATTGCATTCAGGAATTTTCTTAAACGATAATGTGAGTACTTGTAAGTGCGTTTACAGTTAAACTTTTCAAAACGTACCTGTCACCTTCTAATATTTGCCTTTGAATTTAGGATCCAACTTAGTTTGATTTCTCTCTTCGTTTTTAAATAAAACATAGTCACGAATTTGGATAACTTGGCTTTGGTACAAACAAACCTTTGTTTATTAAGTAAAGCATTATTCGCAATATTCTGAGCTGCTTGCTATCTCATTTGAGAAATGTCGAGATGACTTTCCTCGTCAAAAGTTATCAAATTAAGTGGTCTGGATACCTTACCAATCATACGTTCTAATGGACTCGCCTTTGTTGTACGATTTACAGAGCAATTAATAGGTAACTGAATATGATTCAATGAATCCTCCCATGAATGGTAACTATTACTTATTTCAGCATCTATGAGCATAGTTTTAAGTGTATTCATTACGCGTTCAACTTGACCGTTACCACAGCCGGCACCCGTTGCAATGAGGTGAAGGTCAATGTTATGAGTCAAACAAACATCTTTGAGCTCCTTGCTAGCAAAACAACAGCCTTGATCAGCGATAGCCCGAACTAGAGCGCCAAACAATGCCTCGCTTGTTAGGGCTCCGCACCCAAAGGTCGGCAACGGAACTTCCGCCGTCCGTCCATGCGTCCGTCCGTCACAGGGCCGCAACTCACGAACTGCAACGAGCAGGCAGCCGAAATCCTCACAAAGAGCAAATTCACTTCTCCGCTATAACAACAAACAGGCACAATCCAAAAATAATAAAAATCAAAGGGAAAACATACAAAAAAAACGCGATCCTCTTGTGCTCCCGCAAGACGGCACGGAACCCCTCGTGCGCGAGTTCGCACTTATTTATTTTATTTATCCAATATAACACACATACGTTATGTATGAACTTTACCTGACTGAGATTTTGATACTTTACATGTAATGCAATTTTTATACAAATGCACGTACATACTTGCTCATTGTAGGAAACCAATAATGATCATAAATCGTATCTAAAGTATTTTCCCATCCCAAATGCATCACAAACTCATGCACGTGATTGATAACAAACCATTGCAACGCCCTTGGTATTATCGATAAACAGCGCGTTCTATTATTACGTTGAACTTTTCTGTAAAGTACATTCGATCATAACTCATAATATTGGTTAATATCCTCAGCATCCATCCAAGCATATTTTAGCTTAGTATTGATTTCCAAAATTTTGTTATTACTCAGTTCCTCCAGTTTTCCGATAGTTCTGTTAGATTTACGTGTTTCTGCTCAAATTTTGTATTAAGGGTTTGGCCAGTCTTCTTTACAAGGTGGTTGTGCGAAAATAAATCGACATGGCTCATTCGCTTGCCCTCTCTGTACTCGATAACATAGTCAACGCTTAGAGAAAGTAAGTCAGTTATCCATATAGCACACAGTAAACATAAAAAAATGGTCCTAACGCCTTCATTATAGATCTTTTAAAAACAGAAAGAGCATTATGCTAGCTGTAAGTACTCGTACTGGCCGCCCGGTGTTACGAACGCCGTATGCTCTATCGATTCAGGATAAACTGGGTTCTGAAAAGACCCGCTCGCCATGTCAAGGCATGTAAAATAATTTGCTCCGTGCATCCTGGCTGTCTGATCAGGTATAAGGCAAAGCATAACTATCGAGTACCATATTACTGTTTAACTTAAGATATTCGACACACATTCGGTCGGATCCATTATTTTTTTTTACCAGAAGTGCAAGGCTCGCAAATGGTGAACAACTATGACGTATAATTCTGGAGCGCGAAAGCTCTTCGATCTTATCTCGAAGTAACTGTTTTTCTTCGGAACTAAAACGGTATGGACATCGCTGTACAGTGCGGTTAGGGTCAATAAGTCGTATGTCTAGCTCCTCGGTAGTGACGTAACTAGTAGGTAGCATAGCCTTCCACGAACGACAAATATAATTCGTTCAATAACAAGATAAATTGTGATTTTTCGACTGACGAAATATCAGTATCGACGATATCAAAAGTTTTCACTCTAGTTCCGATATCACAAATATTCACAATCTAATTTTAAACAAGAGTCTGCGGTCATCGAAACTAAAAAAAAACCTTGCTGTAAAATTTCATGACCGATCACATTGTTTATTTGTCCGACACAACGTGAAACAAAACTTCAAGGATAAAATTATCGATTATAACTTCAGATAAAATTTGAATTTAACTGTACACGTTATCAAATTTTTAAAGTTTGCCAGACATTTGACTTGAAAGACTTTCTTTCACAAGAAAGCATCAACACCAGAATCATAACAAAATGGGTACTGCTCACCGGGAGTTGCTGTACACTCCAAAGAGGGCTTCACAGCCAACATGTTGACTCTCCGCACCGACCTGGCGGTTCCGGTTCCACCTGCACGGCTCCCCGCTCCCACCTGCGCGTGCGCCGCCGCCTCCGTCGCCGTCGGTGCTCCTAGTTGTCTTAGGGCAACGCGGGGCGATGTGGCCTTGCTCGCCGCACTTGTAACACGTTATTAACATGTCCTTGGATGGGACAGTAGAAGTAGAAGTTTTCCAGGTCGTTGATTGATTCTGTCCATCGTATAGGTGAGTAGGACTACACCTACAATGCGCTGACTTGTTTCCCAGCGTGTCGCACGCGAAAAATTTCACAAGCGACAATGACATCATCTTCTGGCTCTTATCTGCAGGTTCGTCCTTTTTGTGTGAGGCGGTGTGTCCTCGTTTGCGGTATGAAAAAGCCATGAGTTCTTGTTGAAGTTTATTTTGGGTAGTTATATCGGACGTGAAGGCTTAATGCTGGAGCCGAGGTTTGATTTGCGCTATATGTACAAGTACAACTAAAAGTTCAGCCTGTTCAATGTCCATTGACTGCAGCCGCCACATGAGGACTCTGAGTGAGCTCATCGCGCAAGCCGCGTACGCCGCGAGACACTCTCCTTCCTTCGGTCGGTTGTTCATAAGACGAATCCATGTAGTCGTTGTTTGTATGCAGTACCTCCGGAGAAACAATTCTTTGAACTGAAGCCACGTCATTCCGCTAAAAGTATTTTGGGAAATCCACGTGGACACAGAGCCCTTTAACGCTCGACTCAACACAATTAAAAGTGCACCGCCAGTTAATTGTTGTTCTTGCATGCAAAAGTCTGCAGTGGTCATTAATTAAATCCGTCTTTATTCGGATCAAAATCAGGCATAGCGATACGAATGAATTTTGTACACGCATGATTATTTATAGCCTCGATTAGGGCGATCATATTTCCGCGCTGTGATTCAAGCAGGGCCTTCCAACGATGATTATTCGTACTTGCGTCATCTTAGACAAACAATGGCAGTAATTCACTAGGCGGCCGGGCTTGATAAGCTGAGTTCGGTACAATGCCGACGTACCTTCCGAATCTGTGTGCGCTTGCAAGGATCCCGCTTCTGATGTCGGAGCGTCATAGGTGTGGGCTGAGGTTTCTTGAGGGTCCATCTTGCAAGCACTGGAAAAGCGTAGATAGGTTCGTGTCCTCCGAGTACAGACAACCGTTCGAGCCGACCGCCACCGGACAAGTGCGTGTGTGGCCCGCGACCACCGCTGCTAGTGCTATTGCACTCACTCGAGCTATAGTCTTGTCTCGCTCACTCGACGTTCTCCGTCTCTTTTACTCTAGGAACACGACTCCATCCGAACGCACACACATAGGCGTTCCACTTTTCATATTACAAGGCGCAGGGCTGCAGAAGCCCGCGCGCCGACATATAAATAAATAAATAAATAGAATTTTGTACATCGTAAGTAACATTTGGTTTCTCTCTCCTTTTATTACTTCAAATGGATTTGGCCAAACTGTCTAGTTGTTTATCAATAGATTTTAAGTTTTTTTTCCTTTTCAGCGTTCCTACTGGTTGCATCGGGCACTGTGGTGGTGCATGCCCAAACAGAAAGCGAAGAAATCCAAGAAACTTCTGGAAACCTGAGCTTTTCTTTGGAGCCCCAAATAGCCGTTGGTGGTTTTAATTTGGTGGCAACGAAGGGTTTGTAAGATTTCTTTTAAATGTGTGAGGGCATAAATTTGTCGGGAGATCGAGTACTATTTTAGAAAGGTTTTACCAATAAAATGCGGGAAAAACAGCTTAGCACTGTTTTTAGTTTGTTTGCTCAATTTTTCCACTCCCTAAAGAGTAATAACTCTTGGTATAAACTATGGACTATTAAGGCGGATTCAGCCATAACGGTATACGTGTACCGCGCTGTGTTATTTTCAGATGGAGAGCGTGAGATTTTGGGGCATATAGGCAGAGGTCTGCAAACTGGCTCTGTTACCTACGTCGATATCGAGTCAGACGTGTTGCTCCAAACCGGCGCAACCTACTTCAACTTCTCGGTACACCACGAAGAAGATGCCAACGCTTACAGGATCAGAGTTATCTGGGACACCAGCGTGGAACAGAGATTGGAAGACTGCTTTGATTTCGGTATCCGTTATGAATTTTGTTAACATTTCAGTCGCAGCTTTTTTTTGCGGTTTATAAATATTTTATTAATATTCTTACTTATTTTGCGTACATTATTATTAAAGTAATAAATGGTTTGAAAATGAATGACATAACAGTTACCTTTTCGCAGGATCAAAACACTGGTATGGTGGCCCTGAACAGTTCAATCAGATGTGGCCGATTGAGAGAGCTAACCTGCAAGAATCGTCCTATGTCTCCAAGGAAGATGATAATGGCGCAATTGAAGAGCGATATTGGTTAAACTCAGCCGGTCAATATTACTACGTGCACCCCCAAGTTCCTCTCTTCGTCGACTACCATAACCTTGTGGAGAATCATATCTGTTTCATATCTCAGATTGCCGCCCCATACTCTAGCAGACGCACTCACAATGAACTAACATACGATATTTGGTTTTTGGAAGATCCCAAAACCGCACATATTCATGCAGTAAATACTTATTTGGGTAAACCTTCCGGAGTACCTGACTACCGTATGATCCAACACCCGATTTGGTCAACGTGGGCGAAATATTCCAGAGAAATCGACGAAGACAATTTGCTCGATTTTGCCAACGAAATTTTCGAGCATGGCTTTGAAAATGCTCAGTTTGAAATTGATGACTTATGGGAAATCTGCTACGGGTCGTTCGTTGTCGATGAAAACAAGTTCTCTAACTTCAGTAACTTTGTTGAAACTCTTAAGACGTTGGGATTCCGAGTGACTATTTGGATCCATCCATTCATGAATAGAGATTGTGATCCTTGGTACACCGAAGCCTTAACCAATGGGTAAGATTTCTGTGGACAATAAAAAATATCGAAACCTAAAATACTTGGAAATTCATGGACCTTAATACGTTTTCAGCTACTTGGTACTTACCGAAGAAGGAAGTCCGGACACCAACTGGTGGAACAACAATGGTTCTGTTGGCTCCTACATAGACTTCACCAACCCAGAGGCAGCTGAGTGGTGGTCAGGTAGAATCAGAAACCTTTTGGAAACTTACAACATCGACAGCGTCAAGTTTGACGCGGGTGAATCTAGTTTTTCCCCACAGGTAAGAATCATAAAAACCAAATCTTTAATAGAAAAAATGGCTATTTTGATCAACTATGTTGGGTGTGTCTCACGAAATTTTCCGTGAGTAATTCTAGAGATAAATGTAAGAATTTTAGATGCTCATAAAGTATGGACACTTGACCCCGAAATGGTAATGAATTTTTTTTTTCGGTTTCGGATAAAACCTTCAAGAATGACCTGGAAAAAATATTTGCTTAGTCAATGTAAACTCACCATGTGTAAAAATATCTTAACCATTTATTTTTTATAGATACCCGTACAAACTGGAGACATAGATCTTCACCCAAGCCACATCGTTGAGAGCTACGTCCGTACCTGTGCTGAATTTGGCTCACAAATAGAAGTTAGATCGGGAGCAAGGTGAATGATGTCATAGAGAACAGACGCATTTGTTAACCTCTAAGCTATAGGAGCATATATTGCAAACATGAATATTTCGTACTTTAGCTACTTTTTACTGTGAACTGTAAGTGGTTAGTTAAATGAACAGACAGCGGAGTTGCAAAGCATTTACAAGCAAAACGTATTTCAGAACTCAAGACCTACCAGTCTTTGTACGTATGGTAGACAAGGACACACTATGGGGATTTAACAATGGCTTGAAGACACTAGTGACCACGCTGCTCCAGATGAATCTCAACGGTTATACGCTGGTGCTACCCGATATGATAGGAGGCAACGGAATGAACCTCAATGCTGATGTACTGCCGAATAAGGAACTGTTCATTCGATGGCTTCAGGCCAATGTGTTTATGCCGGCCTTGCAGTACTCTTTTGTGCCCTGGGAATTTGACGATGAGGTTGGTAGCAATATTTATTTGGATATTGAACCAAAACTGTTCCTTTGTATTTTAAAATGTTGGTAACTGTTTACATAACATGAATGCACATATTTTGAATGCAGAACAAATATTTTTACAGGTTGGTATAGCATCCTGTATCCAAACATACTTGGAAGTAGTAATTACGTTTTGCTCTCGCTAGTTTGGAAAATATAAGTAACAAAGAGTATGCATTTTCATCAAGATATTCGTCTGCATAAGGACAAATGTATGCCCAGGTCAAATGATTTTGATTTCATACATTTTCAGACTGTGGAGATCTCTAGAAGGTACACCTCTCTTCACGCACAGTTCGCTGATGAAATCGTGGCCGCTATACAAGCGTCAGTATCTGCTGGCACCCCAGTCAACCCACCTATCTGGTGGATAGACCCTACGGATGAAGAAGCACTGGCTGTCTGGGATGGTAGGCTTTTATATGATGTTGATAAGTGATGCACTGATGATGCTGTGTCTTTGTTTATCGGCTTCTTAGACCAACGCTTGAAATAGTTTTAGTTAGGCTGATACAAAGTGTGTGTCAGCAATATGGTTTGAGCGAAATGGTTTTTAAGCAGCCCAGGATTTACGCAATTTTTACTTTTGAGTTTATCACTGTACGAAGAAACCGACTTATAATCATAGAAAGTCTAAGGCACGTAGACAATTTAGGAAATTTATAATCCAGTAGAAGATACATTTGTAAAGGAAATGAAGCCATGATCAATGGCAATGACAATAATCCACATCATAATGATAAACAAACGTGCTAACATTCACCGCATCTACGTTTTGACGAAAAATATGGCCGCTTCGCACTAATTCTAACACACGAACATGAAAAATTATGACGTTATACTTCCAGAATTCCTTCTCGGCGAAGACATCTTAGTGGCGCCAGTTTTGGATGAAGGTGCCGAATCCCGCGACATTTACCTTCCGCGTGGGGTTTGGTACGCAGAAGGCGACGAAGACAGACAATTCGAGGGCCAACAGTGGATCTACAACTATTCCGCACCGTTGGACCACCTACCATACTTTGTGAGGCAAAATGCACCCGTGGATGAGGTAGCCGCTTCATCTGCAGATCTGCAATGTGCTATGCTGATTGTAGCTACAGCTGCCATTGTCCACTACTTATTGTAAGGTGGTTCCTATTTATGTTACCTGCTTGCTTACCTTAGTCTCTAATCATATATTTTAGCTTCTGTAGACTATTGGATGACATCTGCCAACAAAAGTATTATTCGATTTAGTTCTGTGTAATCCCACGCTAATATGAAATCAGCGCCATCTAGTAGTAGATAGTGATGTAAGCATGAAGTCTGAAATCATGAAGAAAATAAGCCATACATTAATTGGTTGCCATAATTGTCTGGATAGCTCAGCAGTTAGAGCAGTAATCGAAAGGTCGCATTTTAAAACCATTATTCAAACTCATTCCAGACGACTCTTTTAAAATTCAGATGACAATTCTTTCAGAGCCTCTATTACAAGTTACACATCATTTATCGAAATTTCTCTGAGCTCTTATATTCCTCAGGTTTACATTATTGAATAGAGCAGGTATTTGAAAGATACACTAAATCGCCCGTCTATGTGCTTTCATGTCTGTGTAAATAATATTTTCAACAAATTTATATTATTTCATATTTCCACACACATTTATAATTGTAATATGGCCTCTGGTCATCTACATCACTTTCATGCACCGCTGTTAACCTCATTATAATGTAAATTGTTAATCTATTCAATACATTCAAAGTATGAAGAAAACCTAGTTTTGTTTTATTTTAATGGGATATGCAAATATCGTCATAGTTGAATGGGCATTATCATGCTAATGAAATCGGCCTGGTAATTAAAGCATTCACTTAATTCAAGTTAACAATGATGAAACCACCCACCTAGTGAAGTCTAATAATCCGAACGTAACAAGCCCATAAAAAGTATTTTTAAGGAATTTGAGGTACTAATTAATTATACATATTCACATAGTCTTATATTTTGTGGCCAAATAATTTTCAGAAGTTCAGGTGTATTGATTTTGATGTAAAAGCGTTTTATACCGTTAGATGGAGCAATTATTTTACAATTTACAATTAACAATGACTAATACAAGAAAACCAATGAGCTTGAAATTCTAATAATAATTTTGCCACAAATTCTATGGCTATATTACAATTAATAATTTATTATAGCTTCAAAGTCCATTACTTTTTATGTGGTGTTTGCAAAACATTTTGAATGCCATGCCCAAGTATTGACGGCTTGTGTACAGTTATACACACACCGATTTTTCGATTGTATAAAAGGTCGTATAAAAAGTAATTTTACTGAGACAAATTAGACGGAGGACTGCAATTAAAACAATAATTATTACATAGGTTGCATGAAAAATCTCGTGAAGTATAATGTCCCCATTTCATGAACGTCTTGACAAAAACTATCGAGATTGAATTTATGATCAAGTTAATAACACACTAGCGCCCCACTGAATGTCCTCATCGGTGAGAACAAATTGGCTTGACAGGAGTGGGTCTTCCACCACCTTAGGTCGACCGTAAACTGTGAGACACTTACTTACTAGTTGGTAGGTTTGATCCCGTCCGGGTTGACACCATTGCATTGACTAAAATATAGTAGAAGTGGCATTGCAATTTCACCGTATTTTCAAACCTGTGTGAAGAGATCCATATAATTTTTTTTAAAAATGTAGACAAAAAGGAATTAGTTTTCACAGTTTTTAAAATATAATGATTATAAATATTATATAAACATTTTTAAACTAACATTGAATTATATATATGCATCTGAAGCCTACATGTATTTAGAAAAAATGTTTATGATCGCCAAACCTTGTTCAACGTCATTTAAAATTAGAAAATACATTACCCACGTCATATTATTCTGCAGTAACCAAAACAAAATAATATACGGGCTTATTACCCTTTTAATTGCGATATAAAGCGTACTGGCTCTAAGCGGCTTTCACACCCCGACGTCCATGGCCTTAGACACAGGTCCTTCACACCATATCGAAAGCGCATCAGCAATTGTTGACCTTGCATACGAAAATGACTTAAAATAAAGACCTCTAAGAAAATATACTTGCACACTAATATCCTACTCCTAATGATAAGTCTTTCGCAGAAATCACTTCCTTTACTTAAGTGTCGCTTGACGACTTGATTGATCGCCTGCCTCATTGTTTAGGTGTGAATGGGTTTGAGTATGCGAAGAAATTTGCCACACCACTGGATTAGAAGTTTTATAAGGAACAACCACTGAAGGGAACAACATTGCTTTCATTTTGGTGTTATATATAACGGCATCTTCTACATGTTGGTCTATAAAAACGTCTGAAGCAGGATTCGATCCTGCTACCATTGAATTGGACCATAATTGTTTCCGATTATTTTAGATATTTATTACAAAAAAATATGAACCACAAAATAATGAGATAACGGTAATGTCGTATCCATTAATACTACAATAAAATAACAAATTACTTTTACTCCTTTTAGGTTATAGGCCATTAACGTATTCACCTAACTGTCATCTCCGTGATAGTTAATTATTTTGGGATGGGACTAAGCAGTTTCGAAAACACGGAAGAAGTACCTATCTTGGTTTTCGAATCCCATACGAGAGGTCTCTTTCTGAATAGGATTAGTGCATTTTGTCACAAATGCGAGCTGTTACATATTTCGGAATCCATGTAAAGCTGTAGATCCATTCCCCTACTAGGTGGTAGGTTTAAACTCTTTCCATACAGTACAATATTGCCATGCTAATAAATGGAAGATCCTGGCATGGCCCCAAATTTCGGGAATTAGGAGCATTGGGCTAATATTAGCCCATATACATATCATTACTAAGTTGGTGTGGTATTAACATTATGTCCCATAAGTCCAAAGTAAAGATTACATAACGAGTACTGCTCGTCTCGGGTTGTGTTAAAGGCTATTAAATCAGTTTAGGTGCTTATTTCTTTTTACGTATCTGGCTTCCTATAACAACAGAAAAACACATGTTAAATAGAAATACAACATTTTTCGATGGAGAAAATATTATCTCATGTTTATCGTCCACTTGGAGTAAGTCCGTCTAAAATTTGTTAGTATGCAGCGTAATGGAGCAGGTATGGATAGAATAAAAAGGCGAAAAAAAATTGCTTAATAAATCTTACCATACTCAGTCCCTCCAATAATATCATTTAATCATTATAATACTGTTTTCATAACATCAGGACCTGCTGTTGTGTGAAGCAAATAATTATCGGATATTCTATATTCTATGTAATTATGTAGAAGTTTTTTTTTCATCCATTGTTTGCTCGATGCACTCGCTGCTATCTGTAAGCATGCTTCTGTATCTAAGCTATAAGTGAGGCGGTAATAAGCGCACTCAAGAAGTTTTTCCCAAGTATTCCAATTTGCGCATAAATACGTAGGCAGTACCATGCAGGATGTGTTCAAAGATGGTGCACTTTGGAATACTGTGTGGTGAGTTTTTTTATTATCAACATATCACAAAAGTGAAACGGACACAAAAGTGAAATAATAGGATTTTTTTGTTGAAACCAAGCAAACATCTACATAATTAGAGGAGATCGCGTGGAAAGAAGAATAAACAAAATCTGTTTTTCCCACTTTACAGTTAAATCTCAAAATAAATTAATTGTACATACTACGTTTAACTTAACGGTCAGCCAGAGTATTTGATTAAATAATTAAAATAAGTAACTAGTTTTCTAGTTAAACATTAAGGTTACTAATGTTACAAGTGACAATCTAAATAAGACAAACCAATTTAGAAAATAAAGGTGTTCGTATGTCCCCCAACCGTAGTTTATTAATCACTAGCTGCGGTACCCGGCTCCGCTCGGGTTAGTGTCGGCTAAATTATCTCATGGATAAAAAGTAGCCCACATGACTGGTCCAAAATAGGGTCAAACTGTCCAGGACAATGTATCCATGTACCAAATATAATCAAGATCGTTCGAGCCGAAATAGCATGATTTAATGAGAAACATCCAATAATTCCCATTTAGAGCTTCGTTGACGTTTGGTGGCTATTTAAAAAAAAAAATTTGCTGCGAGAACCTTTCTGCACTTTCACTGCTACATTGCTTACCTAGTAAGTAACGTGTAACGTAGGTATGTTTTGCGTGGACTCCAACCCACAGCCAGCCTCAACATCGAAAACAGTAACCCATCTCGAACCTGACTGCATAATAAATCAGGTAAGTGGTTCGCATGTTATAAGACTTTAAGACTCACTACTTACCCTTCTGGTAATGAAGCGTTATATTATGTAATCTATAAGTTTTTAGTAGAATCAGGCTAGACGTAGATACAATGCACATCTAAATCGAGTAATTGGTTCTCAAGGATTTTATTCTGTTGGTCGCTCCTCCGGCGATTTAGCGTGATGCCAAGTAGTCCTAAAGTTGCAGGAAATACCAAGCCGTACTTCAGTAAAAGTAAGCACTGCCGCCGCAAAGCCGAGCCGTGCATAGCATTGCAGTTTGTATGACAGCCCCATCTTAGCGTAAGCGGAACTGAATTCTATTTAGCCAATCCTAATTCCCGGGTAGTTAAATGTACATGTACTAAGTTTTACAAATCGCTAGTGCCTTGAAAATTCGCCAAACGGACACCAAACAGTCACGACGTCTGCCCTCCCCCCGCCGCCGCTCCCCGCCACCGCCCCCGGCTCCTCTCCCCCTAGTGTGAAGTATCGCTACCGGCATCGTTTTGGCAGCCCCGTGAAAGTTCTAAAGCCCATGGGCACATAAATTGTAGCCTATGTGTTATTCTGATGTATAAGCTATATTATTGTAAAGTTTCATTAGAATCCATTCAGTAGTTTTTACGTGAAAGAGTAACAAACATCCATCCATCCATCCATCCATCCATCCATCCATCCATCCATTATTACAAACTTTCCCCTTTATAATATTTATTAGACTAATCTTATGAAAGCCGCTGTTCCAATTTACTTTATGTTTGGTAAAATGTATTGCGCAACGAATATCTGTGTTTGCAATTTTTTTTTATTTTAAAATCCAAAATTGAGTCAAATGACAGCGTAAAAATATTCATGCATTTTTTCTTCTGTTGCTTAAGGCAAGATATATTTTATTTAAAAATCAAACCTTGCAGGCACATTTATTCGTTGCCTGTTATCATAGACTGTTATCAAGTACCAGAATATACAGTTAATTGGAACAGTAAACTACGTTAGTATGGGGAGCCAACCAATTATGAACGGAGATGATATTTGAGCCATTGACTATGGCCATTGATTATCTGCCTTGACCGTGCTCTATTGATCTTATAAACTTAATGGCAATAACTATAAAATCAATAATGGCATAATTGATTTTATGTAGCAATGTATGATTGTAACTGTGTGTAGATTTTAAATGTAGATTTTATGTAGCGCTCCCAAGCCAATCCAAGGCATACGAAAACTGTAGGCCGATGTTTAACTTGTTTCAGTGACAGTAGCAATATTGTCGCCAGTCTTGTCGACTAATATAAATTTGTTCGATGAGCCTGGACTCGCAGCACACATCGAAGACAATACAAATGGCGGACTTAACATTCATGTCAACAAAAGTAAGTACCTATCGAACCTTCTTGGTCAGGGCTTATGTGGAGGACGGCGGCCAAACTTTGCCACAGATGGCGCCACATAAAACTATGCCATAGTTTTATTTCAAGGTTATAGGTTGGATATCGTAACTAGCTTACCTTACCTTATACTAATAGCTACCTTAAATTTGATGTAAAACACGGACATATTTATTGCCATTTCAATTATCCATGTGGAAGGACCAACCCAGATGAGATTGACCATAAGGCGGAAGGGAAGGAAGATATGAGTTTTGCGTCAGAACCACTTATAACTACGGGAACGTAGTGTATTGGGCTAATTTTCTGTACTTCAAAAGGTGAAATAGTAACAATGGTTTTTTCTTTAAATAATTGCGTATTAACTGGAAAAACCCTGATTTAGGTGATTCCCAAACCTTTTCCACATTTCTCAGACGGGCGTTCGGAGGTGATGGCGGTGATCGGGCGCAGGACGGGCAAGATAAAGGACTACGTGCAGGACAAGGACGTGGTGATCCAGTTCGAGCACGACGTCACCGTTCGCATCTCCACCGAGAGGATACGAGCCGGCGCGCGGACCATATCCCTGCGGTGGGACGCGCCGAGGAACGTTCGCCTCGAGGACTGCATCAATCTTAGTAAGTGGAGGGATGGTCACGCCCTTGAAGACCGGAGTTTCAAGTAATATCACTGCCTCATAGTAAGTGAAGGGATGGTCACGTCCTTGAAGACCGGAGTTTCAAGTAATATCACTGCCTCATAGTAAGTGGAGGGATGGTCACGCCCTTGAAGACCGGAGTTTCAAGTAATATCACTGCCTCATAGTAAGTGAAGGGATGGTCACGTCCTTGAAGACCGGAGTTTCATGTAATACCACCGCCAGCCATTACTGAGTCATCTCCTCAGTGCAGAGCCAAACACTTATGGAGTTGTGTGCTTCCTCAACGGAATTGGTCCAGGCAAACTGGGTCTCTACGTCACAACCCACATGCAAAGATGTGGCGTGAAGTTCGCTCGCGGTGTTGCCGACAGATGGTGCGCGATAATTTTGTTCGTACGGTTAAAAATTTTGATCTTATAAAACCAAGCTAGAAATGAGAAAATGTTGTTTATGTTTTACTTTCGGTACATTAATGCAACTGTTTTGTATTTTGTAAGCAACACATTTTGTATTCAAGTAGGTGATTTATTTGTCAGTATAGTTTAGTAGAAGTTTAATGTTAAAGTTGTGCAATATATTTACTTGATTAATGTCATAACACAATTCCAGGCAACAAGAACTGGTACGGTGGTCCGCAACAGAAACGTCAGTACTGGCCGATTCAAAAACTAACCCTACCAGACTACTCTTACATATCCAAAGAAGCCGACAACTGCGCCATATCCGAGCCGTACTGGCTCAACTCCGACGGTGTCTTCTACTACTTCGACAAGACAGTTCCCCTGTTTGTCGACCAAAACGATCTAGAAAACAATGCCGCTTGCTTCGTAGCCCAGATCAAACCGCCCTACTCGAGCCGACGAGAAAGCAACCACCTCATCTACACAGTCGGCATCTTGGAAGACGCCAGAAAAGCCCACGAATATGCCGTTGAGAAGTATCTGGGAAAGCCAACCGGCTTCCCCGATGAGAGGATGGTTCGGCATCCAATTTGGTCGACCTGGGCTAGGTACAAGAGGGATGTAAGCCACGACGTCGTTTTGAAGTTCGCGGGAGAGATTTTGGAGAATAAGTTCAACAATAGCCAGTTCGAGATTGATGACCTGTGGGAGGTTTGCTACGGGTCTTTGACGGTTGACGAACGCCGATTCCCGGACTTAAAGCGCACGTCCAACATGCTGAAAGAGTTGGGTTATAGGGTCACAATGTGGATCCATCCGTTCATCAACAAGGGATGTGAGCCTTGGTATTCTGAAGCATTACAGAAAGGGTAGGTTTAAAATCAGATATCATCATTCATGAAGTCGATGGAACAATTGTCATACATGTTCATTTGTTGCTCTTCCGAGTGGTTGACTATATTGCCTTGATTTGCTATTTAAAAACCTAACCTAACCTAACCTAACCTAACCTAATTGTTGGGCAAAGGACCGTTACTCAAGATGCTTGGATGGGTTCTATTTCATGAATTATTTCAGCTACATATGTTCTTCTCCCACTAATTAATAATACTGGGTTTGTCCCAAAGACCTGCGCTAAAGCTAATATTTCCCTAGTATTTATGCAGGAGCAGTCATTCAATTTGTCACAATTTCCATGTGAGTTTTTTTTAATCAATTAATATTGTCGGTCAACATAAAAGGTTGTAGATTTGAATCCAAACTCGACTGTGTAACTGACTTCATAAGTTGTCCAAAAATAATGATGACTTTAATATTAGGTACCTAGTGAAATCCGAGTACGGCTCCGCGGAGACAAGTTGGTGGAACGACAATCAGACGACGACCGCCAACGTAGACTTCACTAAGCCTGAGGCGAGAGACTGGTGGCTAGCCCGACTAAAGAGTGTCCAGGACACGTATGGCATTGACAGTTTCAAGTTCGATGCTGGGGAATCAAGTTGGTCGCCACAGGTATGAGTTGATTTATCGTTGAATGTAGAAATCACAGGCTGTAATCAAACAGTGGGAAATGCCCGACATTGGATCTCATTTAAGTCAGAAAACTATACAGGTGATGCTAGCTTTTTGCCTATCATGGCCCTTCGTAAATCCTTGGCAGAAATATGACTAGTAAAGGATAAGGATGAATTTAGACATAAATTAATTAGAAGTATATACGTGTGCTCTGGGTTCCTGCAGGAATAGAAGTGGTCGTAATTTGAAAGATGGTCGAAGCGACAATTAATATTGTATGTAGTCGTGCAATGTAAGGACCTGGCATGGCACATAGGTCCCGTGTGGTATGTTGGGAACACATAACAGTGGGCGTAGTATTAACCATTCATGTCCAGTTACTTAAAAATGTAGCAAATAAATGAGGCCTTATTTGAAAATACCTAACTGATAACGAGATGGAGATATCGAAGACTAGACTTTGATTTCTCTTGTTTCTGGAAACAACAATTTACTCTTGCTAACTACTGCCGTTATTTCAGATACCGGTCCTGCAGGGAGACATTGATGAACAGCCAAGTTTGATTACCATAGAGTATGTGAAAGCCGTTGCCCAGTTTGGAGACATGGTGGAGGTCAGAGCCGGACAGAGGTAAGCATTCATAACTATTCTTAACCTGCCTCACGCACACACCGTGTCATTTCAGATTTACTTTCTCCTCCTATTATTAAGGTTCCAGGCGTTGAGAGTTAGAGTAGAATGATTGAAGGAAAGAGAAAAATATGGGCGTCATCCGAGTGGCTGGAGTATGGTCATATTGACCATGTAACCCTATGGAAAGCCAGCCATCTGTCCAGCGTCAGAGTGTCGGTCTGGGACTGTTTGCGTATTGCATGTACATACGTTTAAGGTGGGACAGCAGCTTTAGAAGATTGACGATAACAGGTCTCATAGGCAAAGATTTAGATCGATTTAGATATCTGCTCCTAGGTGCACTAGATGGCACATCTCCTGCTTTTATGATCTGAGTAAGAAAGTTCCAACATTCCGATTCGTACAGCACCTTTCAATTCTCTGACATAGGATTTAGTACAAAATGATAGTTAATTGTGGCAATACATGATCATTTTGAGAGGGTGGATTTTTAAGAATTTCCTAAATATCATCATAATAATAAAAAGGAAACTATCAAGAAAGAGCACAGAACTGCTTGCAACACAGGTCATGACTTTCGACCCCGAATTTCAGAACACAAGACCTGCCGATCTTCGTCCGTATGATCGACAAGGACACGTACTGGACGTTCGAGAACGGCCTGCCCACGCTGATCACCACCCTCCTGCAGATGAATATGAACGGGTACCCGCTGGTGTTGCCAGACATGATCGGCGGCAACGGCTACAACGAGCCCCCGAGCAAGGAGCTTTTCATACGCTGGCTGCAGGCGAACGTGTTCATGCCTTCTCTGCAGTATTCGTATGTGCCGTGGGACTTCGATAATGAGGTGGGTGGAGATTTGAGGGCTCTTTTGATTTTGATTAACGGACATGAATGGCTTATACGACACCCACACCCAACACACCGCCTGAAGGAATTAGGTGCCATGCCAGGACCGTCCATTTATGAGGAAAGGAGGGAAAAAATGGACAATTTTTATTTGCCGCTTCCGACAATCTTTCAACAAGGTGTGGAAGATTGTGGGAAGCTTAAATAATCCTTGTCCTAAATAGGGACGTTGTTGTTAGGGGTAATCGCTTCTAGGTGTTTTGAGCTGATCCTGGCCCTGCATTTCAAAACATACGAGCACAGGGCAAGGAGCTTTGGTTCTCATACTCCTCCCTTTCATGCATCACGTTGTATAAGGGCATTTCGTCACGAATTTGAGCTGTTCCTTGGTTCGGAATTGTATGGCCCCTTCCCCTACGGATTTAAGAGTTAAGCCCACCCGGGTTCGTACCATCGCATTGTATGAAAAGTTGGTCGAAGCGCTATTGAAAAATCGTCTATATTTTCCATCCAGATTAATGTAGCCTTGTGCATTTTGGGAAGGTCCCGGTATAGCAACGTACTCCTTCGGGAATTTATTGTATTGGGCTAATATCAAGACAATTAGGTGTAGTGTAAGCCATTCATGATGTTACATACAAAAAATATGTGTTTAAACAATAGATTTAAAAGTAAAAAAAAAAATATTTTCAGACATTTTCCAAATTGGTCACTCTATTAGTTCTATGATTAGCTAATTACAACCTTGTATCAAAAATTATGATGGATATTTACACCACGATATTTTATTTTATTTATTAATGTAGAATAAGTTGTCATTGTGGTAGTATTTGGTATGTGGTATCATTGTAAACTAGTTTGTAAGTATTGAAGAAAAAACTCGGCAAAGTTTCTCGTTGGTTTCTTTTTTGCCAGAGGTAATTGAACGGTCAAAAACAATTGTTGACGAATTCATCTGTGTAATGGAGGAAAAAAATTAACTGAAACTAGTATCCATTGGATACATTATATTTTACCAAAATTAAATGGGACGATTCGGGCCCCAAATATGAATGAAAAACATGTACTTACCGCTTCAGTAACATTTGAAAGCTACATTTTTCTGATGATTGATTGCTGCACAGACGATCCAGATAAGTCACAAGTTTACGGATCTGCACGCCAAGTTCACGCCACAGATAATGGCCGCATTCGAGCGAGCCGTGAGGTTGGGGGCGCCGGTCAACCCTCCCATCTGGTGGATAGCGCCCGATGATGGCACAGCGCAGGGGGTGTGGGACGGTAAGTGTACACACTCAACATGTTATGGAGAATGGGAAAAGAGGCAAAATTCATTCAAAAATATAGAAAAAGGCATCTTAAAACCATCGTAAGCTATTTTTTATGTAACTGGACACGGATGATTAATACACAACGGACCTCATATATGCCAGGACGTTACTTATATTGCTCGGCTACATTGAACTGGATGGAAAATATGGACAATTTTCATTACTGCTTCGACAATCGTTCATAAATGCGATGGTACCAACCCAGCCGGGATTAGCCCTACCACTATACATTAAGAATAACTTACTGGCGTAAGTAGATAGCCCACTGCCATGGTGACGAAGTTTCATGCAATATGTGTTAAGCAAGCCGTCCCTCCATTGCAATAAACTTTGAACTAAGATGGTAACTTCTATTCAATCGATCGCAAGAAAAAGAGTGTTTGTATCAAGAGATGGCGCAGATGGCGCACAGCTTTAAATCTATTAAAAAGTGGTTTGATTGTCAAAAAATGTATATTGAAACAAAATTATATTATTATTAATCTATGAATAAATCCTATGTTTGAACAGCGCTATTTCGCAAGTTCTAGGTACGAAAGTGGTGCCATCATATTTTCATAGCCGTAAACGTGTATCCATGCAGTTGCACCATTTATTGTTCGTCCCTTCGGCATTGACCTATTGGTCAAACATCTAGGTCTTCATTCACCTATGATACCACCTAGTAAGTAATGAAAGGTACCTACAGTTTTACGTGGAATAAGAACCGCGGCCAGCCTCAACGGTTAAAATGGTAACCCATCCAGAACCCAACCGCGCTCAGAGGTGCTTTACCAAGCTCATCGGATCGCAAGGCGTCACGCTGCTGGGCTAATGATTTTATTTTTAAATGAAATGCTAATTATTGCCATAATTCCAGAGTTCCTTCTCGGCGAGACGATCCTGGCGGCGCCGGTGATCGAGCAAGGCGCGCGCAGCCGCGACGTGTACCTGCCCGCCGGCAGGTGGATGGCGCAGGGCAACCCCGACGACATCGTCGAGGGCGGCGAATGGATCCGCAACTACCCGGCCCCGCTGGACACCCTGCCTTATTTCGTTAGGAAGGATTGATTGGACGACGCCTTAGGAACAGCGAGCATTGAATGGAGTGGCCGTCGAAACTTATTTGTATGGCGGCAGCGTAGACACGAGTTAGAGGAAAAGGTCAAACTCTAGTTCGAACTACTTCTATAGAGTACTAAATAAAGTAACTCTTGTCGGCCACGTTAGGCCAGTGGCGCGGCGCTTTGAGGTTCCATTACCTCGGTGAAGCAACTCTGAGCGTGGTTGGGTTTTAGATGGGTGACCGTTTTCAACCGTCGAGGCTGGCCGTGGTTCGGATTCCACGTAAAACTGTAGGTACCTTTCATTACTTACTAGGTGGTAGGGTTAATCCTGCCCGAGTTAGTATCATCACATTGACTGATTGATGCTCGAAGAGGCAATGAAAATTTTCCGTGTTTTCCATCCAGTTCAATTGGGCCGAACAATATACGGAAGGTCCTGGCATGGCACCTAGTTCCCATGTGATATTAGGCTAATATCATTACAGCTGGTATAAGCTATCCATGTTCAGTTGCATAAAATAAAAAGTTAGTTCGCTTACGAATTCGGAACGCGCAACATCGAATTAGTTGCACGAAATAGCACCCTGTAAAATTCTTACATATCGTTGGAACTCGAGTAATTCAGTAGTAAGCGAATTCGTTATTGAACTCACTCGCCGGCGTTGCCGCCTTTGTATGTAAAACGAGTTTCTGTAGCTACTCTGGCCCTTCCATGCTCGCTACTTAGGAATGATCAATCTTGGCTGAAAATTAAATTATATGACCCATATTGTTTTGATAAGTGCTAAGTTACCAATGTCCAATAGGTGCATGAATTTTTCGAAGAACATTACTGTACGAAGTCAAATGAGTGTGGTGATAATAAGAAGATACTTCTATTTGGTGATAATTTTGCTTAGCACAATTGCACATATGTCATCCATTTTAAGGTTTTTTTTTTATATGTACAGTAATTACCTATGAATAGAACCGAGAGGATTTTCCATATCCTTTCAAAACGAAAGCTGTGTTTGATAAAATAAAAAGTTATCAACTTATAATAATTTTATTTTTTAAAATCAAAGATACCTTACGTGCTTATCAAATTCTCTTAATTGATGGCTGTTACCTCCTTCACCAGACCCTCTCCAATAATCTTGAAGTCTTCAATCAAAGCGTCTACATTGACAACACACTTGGATGCAGTCTTCTTCACTGAGACGGGCTTGACTCCATTGCTTTTGGTTACCTGAAAATTTTATATCAGTGATTCAGTGAATAGATTTTATTAACTGTAGAAAACTGATTTGATGCCCGCAGTTCCGCCGTCGTTAAAATCCGATGTTAAACAGTAACTTCTCTCATATTCAACCCCATTGCTCAACCATAAAGTGTTTTCTTTTTCAGTAAGTAGCCTGAAGTTATGGGGAACATAGAGGATAAACCATATCAAAATCGGGTACGTGGTTTTTAAATTATAAAAAGATCAAACACAGTGGACAAATGCGAGAAGATTTAGTGAAAATAGAGGAAGAAATAACTGGTTTATATTTTCAAACAAGGATTGATTATTTGATAATTTGAAATCTCTATATATATTTTTTTAAGATGTACGTAACGAAACCCAACACACTTATGTGCACTGGTATTTTTTTTCATACCTGGAGTCGCATGGTGTGAAACCCATTTATATATTTTTCGTAATTTCGCTACATATTTTTAAGAGTCATATAAAACATCTTCCTTTCAATCTATCTACGTACGGCCGGACAGACAAACAGACGGGACGAAATTAAAGTACGATTAATAAGGGTTCTTTTTTCACCATTTGGCAGAGTAAACCCTAAAAAGACATGCTTGATGTAATTAAATATAGGTGTGTTAGAAGTTCAAAATTGTAGCCAATGTGATGGTACCTGGAAGTCCTGCTCGGCGGTCAGTTCAGGCTTCCACAGGACAGCAATGACTTCACCTCCGTACATGTCGTGGAAAAACAGCGCAAATTCGCCGTACGCCGCCTGCAAGATCCAATGTTTTAATGTTTAACGTCCTGATATACATCCCGTCTGTTCCCTTCTGTTATTTTTATTATATAAAAAACAATACAAACAACAAAAAAATCTAAGATTATTAACACCATGTTATTATTCACAACAGTTTTACAGTTTCATTGTTTACAAATTTCTGAAATGTCCTACAACTTGATAATATGTAAATGGCAACATTCTACAACCATGTGTATGATAGGGGGTGTTTGCGGTATGTATTTGGTGAGAGTGTGTGTGTAATGTGTTGACTTATATGTGTGTAATATAAGTGTAAGTATGTAAGAATGTATGTAGGTCTTGAGTGTATGAATGTATGTCCTGAGTGTGTGCACTTATGCGTGTGTTATAAGTAAGGTTAGGTCACACACCCGCAACTCTCTGAGATACGTCTCAACGGGGTTGAAGTCGACGACGGGTATGGGGGCAGCGTCCGGGCCGGGCGCCGCCAGCGGCCGCGGCGCGCACCGCCTGCCGACCAGCTCCGCGTGGTGCGGCACCAGCTCCGGCCGCAGACGGATGAGGACGTCGTAGCCTTCTAGCGTGGACACGAATATACCCTGTAAAAGAATTACAAGACGCCATTCAAATAAACGAAGGAAGAAATAAGAATGGTCTCTTTTTTTAAGTAACTGAACCTTACCGAGGAACTTAACGTCAGACATTAACACACCACATAGGAACTAGGTGCCATGTTAGGGCCTTCCTTATATTGCTCGGCTACATTGAACTGGATGGAAAACACGGACAATTTTCATTGCCATTTCGACCATCGCTCATTCAATGCGATTGGTCTTGGATGGGTGACCATTCGACCGTTGAGAGAGGCTGGCCGTGGTTCGGATTCCACGTTAAGCTGTAGGTCCCCTTCCTTACTTACTAGGTGGTAGGGTTTATCCCGCCCTGGTTGATACCATCGCATTGGATGAACGATGGTCGAAGCGGCAATAAGAATTGTCCGTGTTTTGCATCCAGTTCAATGTAGCCGTGCAATATAAGGAAGGTCCTGGCATGGCACCTAGTTCCCATGTGGTGTGTTGGGCTAATACCATGACAGAACTTGTGGTATTAGCCATCCATGTCCAGTCACATAAAAAAAAAACCAACCTGGGGGATTGACCCTTACCTAGTAAGCAAGGGACCTATAACCCCCCGAACGACAGATACCTTAGTCGCCTCTTACGACATACATTGGAAGGAATGCAGATGGGAAATCTGTTTTCTTTTTATGTGCCAGCACCCACACAGCACAATCACAACACTCTGTCGATAACCGTCAGATCCGTCGTCATCTGTGAGTAGGGAATATTGTGACCAAATTTCAAGGTAGCTTGCGGCTCCATTTATGTAGGGAATGCAATCCTGATCCCGCGGGATCCCGAACTCGCGAGATCTCGTGTAATTTTTCGGGATCAATCCTATGACGAGATCCCGTTCGAGATTGACGGGATTGGGCGGCAGTGGTCAGCGACACTATACACGTCCACTCGGGGCGCAAGCGGCGTGCTGGCTGACTGACGGCCGCGAGCGGCAGGAACGCCAAACAGCGTTAGAAAACTATTCCGACTATTTCCGAATATTAGCGACAGGTGACGACTGACGAGTGGGACAGATCATAGAGAACTGTGTCGAGTAAGTGAGAAAGAAGTATATGCGCGCGGAGAGGCAGTCATTTGTTTGTTTACGTTCGTCATTGTTTTAGTTGTGCAGCTGTTATTAAATTATTTTTTCATTTTCAAAATCACTCGTAGGTAACTACTTCCTAATTTCCTTGAAATATACTTATTGTTTTGATTACCTAATTTACCTATGTTAATTTCCTTAAAACCTTATTTAGTTGGTAAGATTAAAGAATAAAGGTTTTTATTTTCTTTCGAGTTATATGTTATTTTAGTTAACCTCGCTATCACAACCAAGCAGTTATTAGCTTTTTCAGTCATCCGAATTTAACATTTTTTTAAAACTAGATGGGATCCCGAAAATTCCGGGATCCCGCGGGATTGATATTTCTAATCTCGCGGGATCTCGAATTTGCAATCTCGAGTCGCTCGTCTTCTGCTCACTTTGCGAAATAGTCGAAAGGAAGAGAACCCATGAACGCGTTTGAGCGTGATGCGGACATCGCACTCAAACGCTGACAGAATGCTCAAATGGTGTTCTAAATAATGTAACTGAAAATATCCCATATCTCGTAAACTACTTTATGCCACATTTTATTTAAACAATTTATTTTAAAGACTTAAAATTCTACCACCTTGAACTTTATTCAGAATTATCTAAGGTTGGAAAGTTAGATCGGACAGGGTGACACATTTCTTACAGTGATTGACTTAGGTAAAATATTACTTTTAAGCCACTGCATCATTTTTGGAAAACTATTTAGCGATTCTTCACACGCGCAATGGATTATGTGCACTGGATGTATGAAAAAAACAGGCCTGAGTTACATGTATGGTGTGCCAGCAATAATATTTTTATGTAATATAACTACAACATCGTATAGCGGTTCAAAGGAATCACCAACCTTCCAAATTTCATCAATATGTTAAGTTCAAATAGTCTCAATATTAAAATGGCTGTAACATACAACAGACGTACGGAAGGACACGTCGAATGGCAGACAGACGGAAATGGTCAAAGCGGCAATGAAAAATTGTCCATGCTTACCATTTGGAGTCGATATTCGACACCGGGTGGCTAAGCTCAAATGGCAATGGGCTGGTCACGTCAGCCGAAGAGACGACGACCGTTGGAGTAACCGTGTCCTGCACTGGCGGCCGTGGACAGGAAAACGGAGTGTGAGAAGACCACCCGCCAGGTGGGACGACGACATCAAGTGCGTCGGCGAAAAGCAGTGGTTCCGTACCGCTGAGGGCCGGGAGGACTGGAGAAAAATTGGAGAGGCGTATGTCCAGCAGTGGACGCAAACACGCTGACTGACTGACTGACCATTTAGTTCAATAGATGGTCCTGAAATGACACCTAATTCTTTCGGGAATGCGGTGTGTTGGGGCTAATATCATGACCGTGGGTATTGTTTTAATCATCCATGCCCAGTCACGTATAAAAAGGATTTTGTTTTTCCCATTTTGCTACTAGTTCCTAAGAAAGGATGCTCACCAGCATGTTATCGAGTGTGTCGCGGAGCAGCGCACGCTCGGCGTGGGCAAGCGCGGCGGTGGCGAGCGCGCGAGCGCGCGCGAGCACGTTGCGCGTGGGCGCGCGCCGCGTGCACGCGCTCGGCGCGCCCACGTCGAACGGCGTCGCCACGAACAGCGGCGGCAGCGCGGCGCGCTCCTCCGCGAAGCGACGCTCCAGCTCGACGATCTCTTCCCCTGGTGGGATTGGATGTGCTCATTTTGGATGACTTCAATATGACATGTTGGAACTAGTGAAGGGTCATTCCGGCTCCAAATAGGAATTCATTCCCATTCCTACTCCTCACGTGCAGAATAACCTCCAGAATGAAGGTCCAATGTTACTTAAAGAACCTGTCGAGTACAAAAATATGGAATGGTTAAAATAAAAAATTTGGTTATATTTCCACCCTGGAGTGGCTATACTTTCACTCTGGAATGGCTATCAATTCACTCCGGAATGGATATAATTGCACTCCAGAATGGTGGAGAAACCACAAAAGTCTTAAATGGGATCCAAGTTTTCGTAGAATATTTTGAATGAGCAAAAAAAAAGATGACTCTAGGAGCCTGAAAATTCAGATCCAAGTTTTCATTGCAAATTCAAAAATTCGTACACTGTGGAATGAGGATATAATTGAATGAGGATCGGGAATGGTATTTGAAGTCAGTAAGGCTGTTGAGAAGTATCAAAAGGTGTAACTAAAGCAGAGGAAGCAGGTTCTCGGAATGGGGTGCACCCGGAATGACCCATCACTAGTTGGAACGACAAGTGTAGCTTTATTGCAGGCAACGCGGTTGCTGTGAGTTTAGTAATACAATAAATATGGGTACAAGAAGCGACGTTCCGCTTGTTACATGAAAATTCCTAGATCTGCAGTTTAAGATGGAATCCGAACGAACAAAAACAAATGCCCTTAATCAGCTCTTACGACATGCACGGGAAGAAAAGCAGTGGGCCCAATAGTATTATTTTTACGTGCTAGAACCCTCACAGCACAGTAATCTTAATTAAGAAAAGAGGTAAGGAATTAAAGAAGTAGTCAGACACACCTTAAGCTAGTGAGCCGCCAGCGATTCCAGCGTTACATGAGGAAAGTGCTGCATATGAAAAAGCTTGATTGATGCGATTAGTGTACTCCCGTAAATATACTATTTCGTACTAAGCAGGTACGTCGCTTCTTCCAAGGAATGTTATATGCATGCATGTATAATCGACTGTAAAGCAAGTCGTCATATCGTCGTGTATATTCGTAAAATAGTTCTTTTTACTGGGCTCTTTCTTACATTAATGTGTCCTTGCTTCATGGTCATACAGACGGACAGCTTAGTACGAAAAAGTATATTTACTAAAGTCAACCTAGGACTGGCTCTAGCGTCCGATGCCAAATATGATTTTGGTGATGACGGCAATATGTTTGAATGTTGAATATTTGCAGTGAATGTCCGCAATGCAGAAAAAGCGTTAAACAAATGTATTATTATTATTATTATTATTAAATTTTATATACACTAGCAGCTACAAGCTGATGCGTGTATTTTAATTATTGAGTGCACTGTATTAATATTTTTGCAAGTAAAGTTTTTTTTAAGTTTAGTTTTTATTTATTGCTTCTCGTTTTTGATATTTGCCCAATTTGTTTTTAAAACTGTTCACTGAGTTAGCACTTATCACTTCTTCTGGCAATTTGTTCCAAGTGTCAACAACTCTGTTAGATAGGAAGTGCTTTCTCGGGTTTGAAGTAGTATTATTGCGGTTAAGTTTCAAGGAGTGTCCTCGAAGTCTCTCATTGGTATTTTTTGTATACATTGATTTAAGACTCGGTACATCGTAGTGTTCAGTCAGGATTTTGTAGGTCTCAATTAGGTCTCCTCGCTGCCTTCTTTTTTCCAATGTAGTAAGACCAAGAGTGTAAAGGCGATCTTCATATGATTTGTGCCTGAGGAACAACACCATTTTTGTTGCGCGTCTCTGAACCTTTTCCAATATATCTATATCCTTTTTGTATAATGTAGGTATAATCTTAAACACTCTGTTAGTAGGAGGCATTGATCATGCACGGGAGGAGGGACTGTAGGAGAATTCCAAATTATGGGTATACAGCAGGTGGCGAAATTGGTAGAAGCAATACCTGCGAATGGTATGTTTTGCTACTTCGGGTATTCGTAAAGTAGTTCGTTATCTTTAATTAGTGTACTCACTCTTGAGCTGCGAGTTGAAGTTGAGCAGGAGTGGCTGCGTAGCCCAGTCCGTGTTCGCCAGCAGTGACAGCAGCGATAGGAAAGCGGCGGCGGGCTGAGCGGGCGACGCGTAGGGCTCCGGCCGCATGAACACATACGCCGCCAGCAGTTCCAGTGCTTCATGCGGGAAGTGCCACGCGTCCAGCAGCTGAGCCGAGAGCCAGCGCTTGGCGAGGGACACGCACGGTCCAAACGCTGGGTGGTTCTGGTGAAGGCTGCAATGAGAGGATTCAATTATCAAAAACATATGCGACAACAAGCATATTTTTCATACAGTTTTAATATATTTAATGCATTACCTACTGAACCTATTTAACGATACTGAACGATACCTATTTAATGGATGAGGTGAAATCAATATTTCACATCCATCGAGTTCAGGCAACAGTACTCAGAGTAGAAAAGGTCTACCAGAGTGTGCCGCAGGATAGGAAAAAACCTAAAACCAATAGTGCTTCTCAGCATTCTTTGACTTTCAAAAAGACCTTTGAGATGTGTTAACACTAGGGTCTTCTGTGCTAAATCAAGGTAATCCTACCACACAACGAATTAAAAATATTACAATCGTACCTTACTAGAAGACTTCAAGTCAAGAAAGCAGGAGCAACTTCATCATTCCACAATATTAAGACCCTACCCAAGGAATATGTTCAAGAACCAATACTCTACATCATTTTTCTACAAGAACTCATTTATTTAGAAGAAATTCTGCTGCTAGCAGCCTGATTAAGGTACCTCCGACAATTTTCTTTCGTCCAGAACAATGTCGTCGCGCTCAAATAAAGGGAAGGTCCCGACGCCGTACGTCTTATTTGTATTTAGATTGTAAAGTATTTGAACAAGAAGGAAAACCCAGATTGTTATCATTGAACAAAAGAAGAAGAGATATACCATATTTTATTGGAATGTGAACGGAATGGGCACTCAGAAGATTACAAGTACTCATGAAAATTTGCAGAGAATTCATAGAGTCTTAACTCTTTAGGGATCCTTAGGCTGTATTGGATCTTTTATTTTTTTTCCTGTATTTTATGCATCTTTTGGTTAAAATTTTAACAAAAAAAATAACCGACTTCAAAGAAAAAGCACTAAAAAGTTAAAAATTACTGTCATTTTTGTAGTTACAATTTTTGTTACTTTTTGAGTCGGCGTCAGCCGGGCACGCGCTGCGCCAGTCAAGAGAACCTTGGCTACCTTGGCTGACACCGACTCAAAAAATAACAAAAATTGTAACTACAAAAATGGCAATTATTTTTTACTTTTTAGTGCTTTTTCTTTAAAGTCGGTTATTTTTTTTGTTATTTTTTTTTTGTTTATTTTAGTGAATCTGAAGTACACTTACTAATTTGTACACGTCCTTTCCAATAAAAACAGAATCACCGAAATCGGTTGGCGTTATATTGAGTTATTCGTCCATTTGTCGCGCACATCTTAATACAAATTTAAGACTTATATGATTTTCTCATGGATATCATTGTCAGAAATTAACCAAATTAAAAAAAAAAACATACAGACGAATTGATAACCTCCTCCTTTTTTGAAGTCGGTTAAAAATGGGACCACTTGGGAAGCACTAGCTTTCATTTAAAAAAAAAATCATCAAAATCGGTTCACCCAGGCAAAAGTTATGAGGTAACAAACATTAAAAAAAACATACAGACGAATTGATAACCTCCTTCTTTTTGGAAGTCGGTTAAAAATATATATATCTTTGGTAACATGAAGATTCCTATTATCCGACAAACAATATCAAACAAGTATTACCCATGCAGCGCTCCCCTTAACCGTGGCATCAGAATCATCCGACACTCCATATCGACACTCTCATCCGTGTCCCTGTATTTAGCCACTCCATCCTCCACGCTCCTCTTCATTAGGTTGATCTCTTTTTGATGGGCGATCTCCAGCCGGAATACGTATCCGTCTTTAGCAACGAGCACGTGACCGGGGTGAGCGTGCGTAGACAGCGAAAACTGTTTTGCGAGATTTTCGGCTATCTGAACGTTGAACGCAGCTTTCAGACGCTTGAATGCCTCCAGTGTGCCGGGCCACTTTCCGCTATGACCTGAAGGGTAATATTAACAGGTTTAAGTTTAGTCTGAGCACTTCATTATTATCTATTTTGTACCAAGAATAAAAAGTTTCTTATCTATTCCGTGCTGTACCTATATATTTATTTGCAAACTTTTAGTTTCTCGAATCGGTCTGTCGAACTGTAGCAAGTCACTCCAGGACACTGAAGCAGTCCTGATTACATCTCCTTTGTTGAAGGCGAGCATCGCGCACCGGGAAACCGTAAGTTCGTAAATAAATAAGAATAAAAATTGTATGGCTGTTTCAACTTCTGACTGTTTCTGACTGTGTCTGTATAACCTCACAAAGGCGTATTAAGCTTGGTTTTAGTTCTGCATGCACATGCTTGTTTGTAGTTTTTCAGTAGGATCCTGAATGTGTGAAGATTATTTATATTCTATAAAACAGAGACATGTGGACAGGCTAGACGTTGACTAAGTTAGTAGGCACATAGATGGCTTCAACAAAGTAGTTAAACAAGTAAATGGCCTTATCAAAGTTAGCAGACATGCAAATAGCCTTAGCAAAGATAGTGGACATGCAAATGGCCTTAGCAAAGTTAGTGGACATGCAAACGACCTTAAAAGATTAGTAGACATGCAAATGGTCTTAGCAAAGTTAGTAGACATGCAAATGGCCTTAGCCAAGATATTAGACATGTAAATGGCATTAGAAAAGTTAGTAGACCTGTAAAGCATGTAAAACCTTACCGAACTCTATAACCGCGGTCGTGGCACGAATATACGCCGGCAGCCTGATCTCAAACTCTTTGTCGTTCTGTCCGTCCTTTATCAGGCAGCACTTCTCTCTGTTCCAGTGGTCGGAGGGACGCGGCGGAGGGTGCGGCAAAGGGGGCAGCGGGTCCGCGTAGCTAAACACGGCTGATGTTCCTGCAATGAAGATGGCCTTCACTGGCTAGCTGAATTGTGGATCAGAAGTTCACTTACCTTATTCGATCCTCAGTCTAATTGTTCTGTGATATCAGAGTATACCGATAAATTATAAATGCTTGAGTTGATTTATCTGTAATGTTCTAAAAACATAAATCGATCACGGACATGTCTCGCCACTGGGCTAAGGTGGCTGACTCGAAGTATTTCTCCACAATTTGGATCATCATCTCTCATTAATTAAATATTATTCTCAAGGTCCACTCACCGTAAACTGAATTAATATATAGTGGGAGATCAGTCAAATTTCTCAGGTCTTTCCTCAGACTGTCAAATGCTTGCATTAGCTTAACAGTGGCCTCCTCCCCCGTGCCATACTCAAATTCTGCTGGCCGGTACTGCTTGCATACCAGTACACTGTCCAACTGATCTGCTATGTAGAATATTTGCTTCTCAATACCTGGGAAAAGTATTTTTGTTGTTAGGACGAATGTAATAATATCTGTAGTAAACTGGTGTCATTACAATTTCATCAACATCTCCACAGTCTACGAAAATGTCTAATACGTTAGGTTAGTTTTACCATGTGCATATGGAAATAAATTGACACAATTGACAAAATCTCTGTAAATTGTATTGTCGTAGTGAGAGATATATACATACATACATAGAGACATAGTGATCATTCAATAATATTTCTACAATGTACATGTCCTTACATGTCTCAAGAATATGCAATCAGATTCACTGAGTATTTGACTTTAAATAAATAAAAAAATACATGGAAAGAACCCGGAGATTTTTTATAATGATTAAGCTTTTCTTTACCAAGTACCTAAAACAGTAGAAATAGTAAAAATAATTATCTAATTTGCTGTCAAACATATCGCTACATAAAAATACTTATTATCTTTATAGTAATAGGCAAATGTTATCCATTTTTGCTGTGGGTATGTATGGACAGATAGACATATTACCCCCACTATCTTATCATTAGGTTGCAGAGTATATTCTTTCAAAGACTATGTCCATATCATATGCGTAAACTGGTTGTGAGCTGAACTATCGGAAAAATGAGATCAATGCTGTTCATTGGTCTCATGTTTCATTGTTTCCATGGTCTGTCAACGGATTAACTCTCAGTACATCTTCTGTTGTGTACTTTATAACTCTCTTAACTTCTTTTAGAAATTTAGAAACGTACGAAAGACGTTCAGAAACATACAACTTACCAAATTTGAGTTTCATCAAATAACAAACGATCTGTTTGACCACTAGTCTCTGTTCGGCCAGCGTGGCTCCATCCCATACGCATGTCTCAGTAATGGAACCATCTTGGAACCGGCGCAATTCTGACTTGTCTCCCCAAAACGCTCTGTTCAAGAATGCAATAGTATTCATTAGTAATGTCACAAGCTGAAATGAGATGGGAGACAAGCAACAGGTAAACTTGTTTTGTTTTTGCTAAGGCTGGCTGGACAATGAATGCCTTTATGTTCACCTTTACGTGGTAAATATATATTTTTTATTAATTATGCAATACTTGAACCTTTATTTTTGTCTCATATTGTTACTTATGTGGGGGGTCGCCTTCATAAAGTCCAAAAAGCATAAGGTCCAAAACCCAGAACATCCAAAAGTATGTGTATCAAGTATGGTTCACACAATCTTAAAAAATCTCCTAAATTGTATTATTCTAATTCTACACATCAAGTAGTGGTAAGGGTAAACAGACAATTTCATGCGGTTAGCTTCTCTACAAAGGATTGGTCAACTTTAAATTACATTATTTACAAACCTAAACTGTTCTGCTTCTGGTAGGTTCGCAGGGGGGCCTTTTTCAATTGTGTTTAGAGCTTCCTCTGGGTTCAAACGAAACCCAAAAGTTATTGCCTCTTCTCTTCTTTTGCTAGCCTTTTTAAAACTCTCTTTGACTGGCCAAGAGAAGTCAGTAATGGTTGACGCCGCCATCAAGTCTACTCGCTTCCCGAATCCATCAAAGAGAATGTCATAGATCTTTTTCATAACAAGTTTTGTCTTGTCGAGACCATAGTTTATCTTCTCTTCTTTCTTAATACGATTATAAACTGCTAGTTTTACTAATGACACATCTTTGAACCTGAAATATAGCAATAGGTATATCACAACGATTATAATTACATTTTTCTCCTCTGTATACCAGTTTAACCTATCCCCACAAGGGGGACGGAGGGCTATAAAATACGAGTCCGGATAACCGATGTCCGGAAAGAAATCGTCGTTTGTAACAGTGTTATCATGTTTTCATTTATAAATAAAAAGTAGTAGGTTTCCTGCAGACGAAAAGAAAGTATTCACATTATACAAGAAAGACAAAGAGAGTATTGAATTAACGCATCGTGGAGCCACCTTGTTTAAACAGGGGCTCAGATAATGGGAGCTTAGTTAATGGCAACTATACTGTAATACCAATTATGTAGAAATATAAGTTAAATGTGCTCCCTCTCTTTTTGGAACCAAGCGTATAAATCCCTAAGTTTTTCAGATAATAAATAGAAAGACAGTTGGTTTTCATAAATTTAAAATGACATCTACTTAATCAGAAAAATGCACCGAATAGGCTTTGGAAAATATTGAAACAAAAATTTTTTCCCTTTAAGTACTTGAATTCAAGTCAGAATCATTAATTTTTTATTAGAAATTTTCATTCGATTTTGGACTTGTTGAAGGGTAGAGTAACTGTGCAAGTATGGAAATCTTGTACAAATTTAAACAAAAACAAACCTCAGAATGTGGTCATACTGCAATAACAACTTTTGGGTGGTCATAAAAAGTGGTATGAAACTGTTGATATTGGGATTGTCCAGCATTTGCACGGCCAGCGAACTTTCTCTCTTGAGCGACGCATACGTCCCTTTAGTCATTCGCCAACACATGTTGTAGAATCCTGTCTTATCCAAAAATACCACACTGTCGGTTTTAAGGTAATCTTCAAGTGAAGGTGCATCTTTAGCTTCACCCTTGAATAGTGATATTCCTTTTGTGTCCCAATCTGAAGAACCTGAAATTATATTTTTCATATTACATTATATTAATATTATATTGTATTATATTATATAGCCAAGGAAATGGCTGTGGATGCCTGTGGTAGCATGCACAATTTTGCAAATGGGATAAGAGATCTCAGTGTGAAATTGGTTAGGTTCCAGATGTCATCTTGCAGGTGACCTATGTCAGGCGAATGTCCATAAAAACTGTTTTAATATCAAATGGTTGACGATGGTTTTGCACAGTAATAGCAATTTAAATGTAGCATTCTTAAAGAAACAATACAAAGATCAACTTTGTGTTACAAAAGGTTTTACTTACAAATATAAATCCATACATTTCGAACAATCTGATAGCTACTCATAATATTATTTATCCTTCTAACTTGCACTAAATAAGCCACCAGCATATTTACAATGTAACCTGAGACAGTCAGGTTTCTCTGTCTTAGCCATATCTTTACTAATACAATGGCATGCTTCAAATTTTCACTGCTATCCAGAATCTCCATAAGATAATGATGATTTACAGCATGCGTCAAGTCCTGTAGAACGCTAGCATTGTAATAAGGTGTAGGTGGACCCGTTTCGTGGTTGGTTTCATAAACACTGTCCGAGAACAACCAAGACTCCCTCAAGTTGTTTCTGTTGGGACCAAATCGTGCGAGCTTAAAGCTGTCTTCGGCACATACCAAGTGTATTCTCACGCTTAGAACGCTGCTTAGTTTACCAGATGGTCTCAGCTCTATAATCGGCTTTGATTCGCAGCCTTCTAGAAGTTTATACTGAATGTCTTCAACTATATCGGATTTGGAAAGGTGTGAAGCGATACAAGCTAAGTAGAACATCCTTTTTTTGTGGTAGCGGTAGTTGATTGAATCATTCTTTGTAAAAGTATCAGCTGGCATAGTCAATTCGATATCAACAGACAGATTGGAATTGATCGCGCATTCATATTTGTAAGAACCCACGACCGCAACATCACTGTATTTATGAAATTTGAAAGATACTTTTGTTTTCTCCAACTCATTGTTAAGGGGTACTTTAACTTTCAACTCTCTCTGCAGTTGCGGATCACTCAAATCATAGTCAGTGTCATTTTCCGGGATCGCTAGAAGATAATTTCGAAGATTTTCGAACCAAATTTTAAATCTTTTGACGGTTTTATCTTTTATTTTAACTTCCCGTAGGATTTCGTTGATTTGGAGCCTGAATAGGTTGGAGTTGAAGAGATTTTCAGTTTCATGAAGTTGATTGAGCTCAGCAGTCGTCGGCTGGCGGTACAAATTCTTGATGCGTTTCTGCTTAGGCTCCTTATTATTTTCGGAGATTGGTCGCTTCTTAATAGTTGCATCTTGGTGATCTTCCTCCTCGGCAGATGAGTTAGTCTCACCCTGAAAAGAGTTACGTAAGTAAGAATTCGAATAAATTCTGCTTATTTCGACATTATTTATTATTAAGAAGTATTTTTTTAGTAATGGACTGAAATATGTTTCTGGAATAATAAGATGCAGTGAACAAGTTAATGCATGGGTTAGATTTCCATGTAGTTATATAATGTTTCAGGAGTCATGTAGAACTGTTAGCGCACCTACATGTCATGTATACCAAGCGGTAACGTTAATCTCGTCCAGATTTATATGAAGCGTGTGGAATGGAAGACAGTCGAAATGGCAACAAAAACTGGTCATTCTTTTTAATGTAGCAGTATTCAATTAATCAAAAGCAAGGTCCTGCCTCATCCAACAAATTTTGCAAGAATTATATCATGATATGTGAGTCAGCTATCCTAATAGATAAAGTGCAAACTCTGTTATATCTCAATAATGAAAAATAATGATACGAGCTAAGACCTCAAAATCTACTCAATAAATTTAGATTTAGTTTAACTGGCATGTTTATTGATTTCGGAGGGAGATTTTAACATCTTTGTTCCGATAACCATAGCACAAAAAGCGGAAGCGTGAACAGTGAAAGTCAAGTGCGGTCGGAAAGCGAAAGCAAGAGTATTTGCGCAGCCCCCATCACCGACTTTATGGTAATATTTTTAAGACAGTAAGGTAATAGAAGCGTGTTGTGGTCATTGCTGACTGACAACACCATACGCTTGCACAAGACTCGGCATCTTTTGACGCTTTTGCAGTGTGATTGTGCAAAATGCATTAAATGTTGTCAATAAATTCAACTTAGTAAAAAATTACATTTTCTATGTGATCGTGGAACCAACATTTTATTTTATTGGCATTGTTTTTTAACCCCTTGGCTTCCGCTTGGTCGATATCGACTGAGTCCAGCCAAAACCCGCCCTGGCTTCTGTTCGATCGATATCGACTGAATGCGTGTTCGCCGCGCTAGCTTGCAGGAATGATATTTTAGAGGTTGTTTTATTTCTTGCATGCATATGAATGAGACAAAACTAAACAGCCAAATAAATTAGCTTTCCAACGATACCAAATGTCTACAGTTCCATCTATCAATTCTCTGGCAATATTTTTTCATTTGGCGACCGGTAATTTCTTCAGGAGCCAAAGGGTTAAACGGTGCGGCATCGAGGAAATGCATGTTTATAGGGTATTTAGTAGGTGGGTACGTATTTTTTTAAGAGCGTGCGTCCTGGAAATTGCTTACCAAAAACGTGACAAGCGTTCGACTTACCTGTGATTTTGCTAACATGATGTATGAAAGCTTATTCTTCCAGAATTATTAAAATATCTTAAAAAATAACAGTAAAACACCAAATCGAACAATCACATCCACCTCGAATCAGTCCAAAGCAAAGAAAGCATGCGGGTTGGCTTCGTTTCTCGTTGTTTACAGAGGTTTATAGGTTATGCCACACCACAGAGGCAAAACAATACAATATGACATTTGGGCTATGTTCGGGCAAAGTCCTCCGTGCCATTCTGTGCAAGAAGCAGCAAGAAAAAGTTTTAGCCGCTCCGTTAGATTCCATTCTGTAACGGATAGTGCATGGCGGGATGGAATCATGTTTGCCCATAGACCTAGCATGCGCGCGCAGAGCGCTTACATCATATTCTATGTGTTTGCCTGAACAATACCGAATGTCAGCTCACCACATTTCCGTGTACTTAATCGCCTCGGCCGTTTTCGCTGACCATAGAACGGTTCAGTCGTTGGGAATAATTCATTACAAGCTTTTATTTAACTTGCCATGTATGTATGAATGTAATATAGCAGTCGTATTCAGAGTAGCCAGATTATTGCCGTATTAATGCCGTTTTTACTGATCTCGGACTAATACTTAATACGAGATTCATGCAAGATAATTATATTGCGGTTTAGAATTTCATATGGCAATATTGAATATTTGCTGTTTTGTTTCGACTTTCCTGCACACCATGTGCCCTTTACTATCCTCTCCTTACTCTTTGTCATATTACTGGTCGAGACAGCACTAGTATAGCAGGCGCAAATCTTTAATGCCGCTCTTTCGTTGTGTTCGCGCATGTGTACACTGTACAGTCAAGATTAAATGTTCAATTTTTTTTTTTTTAAGAAAATGGTATTCACGCACATGAACACGAGTGCTATGCAGAATTCACCGGAAACCAAGGATACATCATTTAAGAAAAGAAAAAAAAAATTAATTTAAAAATAGAGGAATACCCGCCATTGCCGAAAGGTTTGCATGCTTGTTAATTTTCAGCCTTATAATGTGCTTATAAAATACTTCTTTTTACAGCGATCTTTCTTTGATAAATGTGTGCTAGCTGCAGGGTTGATTTTACAAACATGAATCATTTCACTTTAATTAACTTAAATGCGAATAATATAACAAAATATATTGTTTTATAAATGAGAAATCCTCTTTGCATGGGACTTTGGGGCTGATTTGTTTTGTTCATCAATTAAATCCTTTGATTAGTTATTAATACGAATTGTTTTGTAGTTCTCACTTGGACGAGTTATTTTTTATATTAGAACTAAAAAAATATTACATAATAGGTTTACTTCACAAACTAACACTTCATAACTGTAGGTACCGATAGTATTATAGAAAGCACAAAAACCACCACCTAACTAAATCTCTGAGCGTACAAGCGCTCGTTGCAGAGCGGGGATTGCGGGGTTAGTTACGGGGAAGGCGCGGGCGCAAACAAGCGGTTGCTAAGGTAACGAGGTGGCGTGGGGGGTGGGCACGTCATTTCTCCCGCCCCGCGCCCCGCACGCTCACCGAGATGACCTGAAATTCGACTACTGCGCAGGTACATACAGCGGCATTTAAGTTTTGCGCGTACTATACTGGTGAAGCCGTTATTAACAATAAGAAGCATTGATAATCAGCTGTTAGCAGAATAGATCTTTATTGGTACCTGTCGAAAGATAATTCTTTCTGTTCATTCTGTTTATCTCATCTTACTCTTTCTTATTACTGATTGAGACGACACTATAATATCTTGTTTAAAAGCTGTAACTAGCTGCCCCACGTCATAAATCACATTCCCAAATGGGCATAGAATAGAAGTATGGTTGCTACGATATCATAGGAATATAATTTTAATAAAATTATCGTTCTATAGCTGTGTCGACCTAATAAACTCATGCCACTGTGTAATTATGCATAAACCGTCTTTGGCCAATTTCAACAGGATATGGCAGAAGAATGAAACGGATAGTTTTTTTTATATGGCTGAACAACACCTACTGTCATGATATTAGCCCAACACACCTCATGGCAAATAGGTGCAATGCCAGGACCTTCCTTTTATTGCACAGCTACATGGACTGGATGCAAAACACGGACAATTTTCATTGTCGCTCCGACCATCGTTCATTCAATGCAATGGTACCAGCCAGGGTGTGATTAACACTACCACACAGTAAAGAAGGGAGCGGACCTACAGTTCAACGTGGAGTCCAAACCACCAACGACGGATTCCTTAGTCGGCTCTAACGACATGCATGGGAAGAAATGCAGTCGGCCCAACTATATAATTTTACGCGCCGGGAACCCACATTTAAGATTTTGAGTGTGATTGATGCAAGATTATTGGCAAACAGCTGTTCAAACTATAACGGGTTTAGCACGCTGTTAAACCTACTCTGAGGTGGTTTAACTGATGTTCGAAAAATAGTCCCGTATTAACGCGCGGACTAACCTTAAACCGGCTCTCTGAACTGACAGCTCTCTCTGAATATCACTGACAGTTGCAAAATGGCTGCCAGTACGGGCTTAGTCCGGCGGTAAGTTTTTTTTTTATGTGACTGAACATGGATGGCTAATACGACACCTTCTGTCATGGTATTAGCCCAACACACCACATGGGAACTACCTTTCTTATATTGCACGGCTACATTGAAGTGGATGGAAAACAAGGACAATTTTCATTGCCGCTTCGACCGTCGTTCATCCAATGCGATGGTACCAACCCGGAAGGGATTAACCCTACCACCTAGTAAGTAAGGAAGGGGACCTACAGTTTACAGTCGACCGCCATTACGAGGACTAACACTAATCCCGCTCTCTGAATGGAGTTTTCCTATAGAGTTGTCCCGGCTTCACCCGCCTACTAAAGTTAGTCCGCCCACTCTGAATAGCTCTGTAGCAGGTGTCTTTGGAGTGGGCGGACTAATTTTAATACGCCGGACTTTTGTGAGGTTAGTCCGTTGCTAAGGGCCTTCCTTTTATTGAACACTACATTGGACTGGATGCAAAACACGGACAATTTTCATTGCCGTTTCGACCATCGTTTATTCAATGTGATGGTACCAATCCGGGCGGGATTAACCCTACAACCTAGCAAGTAAGGAAGGGGACCTACAGTTTTACGTGGAATCCGAACCACGGCAGCCTCAACGGTTGAATATGGTCACCCATCCAGAACCTAACGGCGCTCAGAGGTGCTTCCCCGGCTTATCGATTCGCAAGGCGTCGTTTACTTAGATACCGAGGCTGACATATAAACATCAACAAAAAAAAATGCTTCGTTCTTATTGTGGAGAGCATTCGTTATCCCTCGGTAATTGCATGTTTAATCTTGATGATTAGTACTCTGTGTCTCCTACGAAGTTAAATAGCGACATTTAAATAGGAGCACCGAAGTTTTGACGTGGAGACCCTACACAGGGAAAAGAATATTCAACAAACCGACAGTACGTTGGTCAGACGATATAAGTCAGACAGCAGGTGACAACTGGAAAAGGAGACCGCACAACTTGGCGAAGTCTGGGGGAGGCCTACGTCCAGCAGTGGACAGTAAAAGGCTGAAGAAGAAGAAGACATTGAATCGTTATAATCAGGTTTTTTAATATGTTGTAATGAACCAACCACCTGGCCGGCCGGAGAATGCTCTTCGGAGCTGCATAACGTTGTCCCTCCATACCTTTTCTGCCATCGCTCAACGCGGAACAGCTCGGTATTTCAATTTCACTGTCAAAATTTCGAAAAAAGAACCAACCGATCCTCTAGATCCTTATCTATGTATAGGATCAGTAAACTATGGAATCGACTCCCTGCCGATATATTTCCCCCAAATTATAACCCCGGGTCTTTCAAACATTGCTTGAAGGAGTACATGGCCATCCGGCATGATTTTCGCAGCTCCCATGAAAGTTCGAAACCCCATGGGCGTCACAACGGACAATTTCCATTACCGCTTTGACCATCGTTCATTCAATGTGATGGTACAAACCAACCAGATTGGGACTAATACGTAAGTGGTAACTTCTTCTTTACCTTTTTTTTTATTTAAGGGCTTGGGTACACTTTGTGACCACGTTACCCCCGGCATGACGTCTTACCTATTACATAACTTTTTCGTCCATATGCCCCTTTTCACCACCTCCAGCTCCCAAAATTATTTTTAGCTTACACCTAAAAAAATCCCAAAGTTATCTGCAATGTAACCGAAGGTTGACAATTGGATTTCAGATAGCTGGAGGTGGGTTAGTCGGCTCTTACGAGGTGCACAGGAAGAGATGCAGTGGGATCCCATTGTTTTATTTTCGCGCCGGTACCCACAAAGCACAATGGATGACAATAAACAATTAAACGAATTTAATTTTAACAAGTCAACAAGAAGCCTTCGGCGATTTAAATCGTGACGCCAAATGTGTGCACCTGCAATCAAATTTCTTGCTATCATACATTAAAAAACCAATATCACAATTTAACGTTTGAGATTTCACCTGCAGATAATGAGATATCCACAACGATTATTTGATAATATGTATTCGTAATCGGAATAAAGTAATTAATTATGATATAAATGCTGACCAAATGAGGTGGAAAATCACTATAGTGACAGGCTCAACCATGAAAGTACTGTGTGTCTTCGTTTTGGTCGCGGCCATCGCCTTGGTCCAGGTAAGTTTGGATTACTTATATATGAACTAGCTGCGGTACCCGGCTCCGCTCGGATTAGCGTAGGCTAAATTATTTCATGGATAAAAAGTATCCGACATGGCTGATCCAAAATAGGGTCAAGCTGGTCCAGGACAATGTATCCATCCACCAAATTTAATCAAGATCGTTCGAGATGAAATAGCATGATTTAATGAGAAACATCCAATAATTCCCATTTAGAGCTTCGTTGACATTTGGTGGCTATTTAAAAAAAAAGCATTTGCCGCCAGAACCTTTCTGCACTTGCACTGCAACATTGTTTACCTAGTAAGTAAGTAACGTGTAATGTAGGTAAGTTTTGCGTGGACTCCAACCCACAGCCAGCCTCAACATCGAAAACAGTAACCATCTCGAACCTGACTGCTCCCAGAGATCCTATACATTGATAAAATACGCACATAAATCGGGTTATTGGTTCGCAAGTTCAGGTAATGAAGCGTTATATTATGTAGCCTATAAGTTTTGAGTAGAATCAGGCTAGACGTAGATACAATCCGCATCTAAATCGAGTAATTGGTTCTCAAGGATTTTGCCAAGTAGTCCTAAAGTTGCGGGAAATACCAAGCTGTACCCGCCCCCGCCTCCCCGCACCCGCCCCCGTCGGACCGCCCGCCCCGCCCCCGGCCCCGCTCCCCTTGGTGTGAAGTAGCGCTACCGGCATCGTTTTCGCAGCCCCGTGGAAGTTCTAAAGCCCATGGGCACAATATCTTTATAAATTGTAGTCTATGTGTTATTCTGATGTATAAGCTATATTATTGTAAAGTTTCATTAAAATCCATTCAGTAGTTTTTACGTGAAAGAGTAACAAACATCCATCCATCCATCCATCCATCCATCCATTATTACAAACTTTCCCCTTTATAATATTTATTAGATGGCAGTTTTTAGTTTAGAAACCAGGAGTAAGGAATGTCAATCGAAAAAACCGGCCAAGTGCGAGTCGGACTCGCACACGAAGGGTGCCGTACCATCGTAAAAAAATGTATACAAAAAAATCACGTTTTTTGTATGGGGACCCCCTTTAATTTTAATTATTTCTTAATCTTACCTGTTTGTTGTTATAGCGGCAAAATAAATACACACTCTGTGAAAATTTCAGCTGTCTATCTGTTACGGTTACTGAGATACAGCCCTGTGACAGACGGACAGACGGACGGACGGACGGACGGACGGACGGACGGACGGACGGACGGACGGACGGACAGCGGAGGCTTAGTATTAGGGTTCCGTTTTCACCCTTTGGGTACGGAACCCTAAAAAATGATGTGACTAGAATCGAGAAAGAAGTGCTCAGATGGTTTGGACAGATGGAACGAATGGATAATGAAAACATTAAGAAACAAATTAACAGAGCAGAAGTGAGCGGATGTGTCGTGCCCGGGCGGCCTAGAAGAACGTACCACGACCAAATCGATGATCAGGTAACCCGTAATCGTAGAGCATGTATGAAAGGTGTATGTCTGTAGATGAAGCTAAATGTGCTGTGATCATACCGTATCGCTCTATCATCTATGTCTACCCCTGCGGGAAAGCGGCGTGAAGGTATGAATGCATGTATGAGTAAGGAAAAACTGGAGTGACGACCGGAACTCATCCGTATAGCGCAAGGTAGCATCAGCCAGTCAGTTCGCTTGAGAATTCGGGACGTGCAAAATCGAGTTCGTTGCACAAAAAGGCACCCTGTGCATCGTATCATCGGGAGCATCAGTGCACGTACTCTAGAATCTCACTTCCCTCGGTGAGTCGTCTGTCGTCCGCAATACGGGAGTAATTGCATCATTCCACATCCTTGAATGAAGTCAATCTAGATAGGAATGTTTTTGTCGCGGTCCGGATATATTTTGTCGAAGCCACGTGACTAATTTGTGTGGATATCGCGAAAAAAAAACATCGGAATTTAACATTTATTTTTCATGAAAATGGTTCAGTTTCCGATACAGATTGACCTTCAATGATGTGGAATAATGCAATCATACAATGTATAGAAAAAGTAGGCTTTTTTAGGGTTCCGTACCCAAAGGGTGAAAACGAAACCCTATTACTAAGCCTCCGCTGTCCGTATGTCCGTCCGTCCGTCTGTCACAGGGCTGTATCTCATGAACCGTAATAGGCAGGCAGCTGAAATTTTCACAAAGGGTGCATTTATTTTGCTCCTATAACGACAAACAGGTAAATATAAAAAAAAAAAAAAATAAGTGGGGCCCCATACAAAAAACGAGATCTTTTGTGTTAAATCATGTACGATGGCACGGAACCCTTCGTGTGCGAGTCCTACTCGCACTTATTAGCTATTTTGTAGATTATGTGTAGAACTAACGGTTTCACGGTGCACGATGACGTAGGCCCACATGTATATCTGAAGTGGTCCTGACGATGCCTCCGTCCTTGTAGGTAAAACCGTCACGCACCGGGATACAGCAAGTTTGAAGCATATTATCTTTACACGATGTTGCTTCTGACCGAATTAACTTAATTAAAAACGTCTTATCGGGTCTTCCGGTCGTTTTGTTTGTTAGTAGATAAGGTTGGGTTTTTTTAATCTTATTATCACAATTACGTAGGTCTTAGTACCAATCTGGAAACGTTTTTGGCAATTATTTATTCATCAATGATTTGCACATGTTACACTTTACCTAATAAACTTAACGATATTTGTTTCTTAAATAGAAAAGCCGAGATAAATAAGTACAAGGCCAGCTGCTTTAATAAATTCATAAAAAAGTAACTAACTAGCTAAGTGTAAATATTAATTAATTCGAATGCATATAAATTTAGTTCTAGTTCTTGGAGTTAGTTTTTTTTATGTAGCTGGACATGAAACACTCCACATGGGAACTAGGTGCCATGCCAGGACCTTCTTTGTATTGCTTACATAACAAAACCTTTTGTTTGTTCCAGGGCCGCAGTGGAGTTCTCAGTGAGTATCTAAAACGAATGAAACATACGCTTTGATGTGGTTTGCCAGTTGGAGTATATTTGTGAGCACAATGGAAGCAAAGCGATAAACGCCATATTTACTTTGTACGCAGCAGAGGTCAATGTGCGACAGTGAGAAACGTATTTTTCACAGCTCATACCACTGTCTAAAATAACTATAGAACAAGATATGAAAACTACGGGGCGTCAGCGAGGGGGAGGGGGGGGGGGGGGGCGAAGTGAAGCCCAAAGTGGGTGTGGCGTTTACTCTGATGCCCTCTGTACGTATATACTCGCCTAAAGGACCCGATCAGCAGGCCCATTACTGAGATTCCGTAATCAGGAATCCTGAGTCTAGAAAACCTCAGGATTCATGATTCCTGATTACGGAATTCCAGGAATAGGCCTGCTGATAAGGTTCGCAGCCAGCACGGGCCGGGCTGTTTGGGGCTAGGGTACTGGGACCGTCGGGGGTGCGCGCACCGTCGGCTTGGTCTCCGGTACTTGTTAGCTGCAATAGTAGACAATGTCTTCTGTCCGTGTCAATGTGCAACTCCGTGCGCCTCGAATGTCCTTAGTATCTAGTCCTAGGTGAGATGACCTAATTAAGAGAGTCGGTAACCTATTGGTTCCCCATACTACAGGTGATAACTGTTTACATGCTCTTAACTACGTTTTTGAAATTTTGGATTCTAAAATATGTTGTCAGAATCTGTCTTACGTCTGTGTTTAATTTTTTTTAATATACTTTATAGATTGGAAAATAATGGCTAAAACATTAAAAAAATATTTCTTTTTTACTTTTATTTTAAAAACAATTAATGAAAAATACAGATATTTACAAAAAAAACATACGTTACATACATAGGTAGTTGGTCAATATGTATCAGGGTCGATGTACTCATTTGACAGGGAGTGCGTGCGTCAAAGTAGATGGCGCCACAATAGCTATTTCTGCGATAATTCCTTAAAAATACTAAGTAAAATAGAAGAAGGAAAATAGGAAGAAACATACAAGAATGTTTTGCTGTGTATTGTTCTGTGGCATGCCATTGTGTGTGTCTTTTATTTCTGTGGTACCGACGATACTTCATTTAATTGGGTGCTGCCAAATTGGTGCACTCATCGACAGGTTCATCCATTGTCTCTATCACATAAGACTATTTCGTGTAACAATTATTAACTAAACAAAATATTGACAGCGCATTAGAAAAGTCCTGTTACACAAAATAAAACCTCTTATTTCCTATCACCTCTCGTAAAGTATAAGAGCATAATAACCATAGGTTTAGAATGTAAATGTAAGAACAGTCAACTGACGGATGAGACCATAATCGTTTCATACAAAGTGTACTGAAATATGTTTTTTACTCAAAAAAAAAACGAATTTGCTGTGTAGCTTCAAAATAATGATCCGAAGTTTTGTTTTAAGTTTTATATTGAAATATTGAGGAAAAGTTAATTAATTTTATGGACAGGTCACCCCTTTAATTACCATCAAAAAAGTGTTTTTGTCCGGGTTTTTTACTCCCGTTCACTAGACAATCTATAAATGCACTGGTCACCAAGCTTTCTTTAAGGAAAACTAGAGAAAACGAAAATTTAACATAAAAAAATAACCGACTTCAAACAAAAAGCACTAAAAAGTAAAAAAATATTGCCATTTTTGTAGTTACGATTATTGTTATTTTTTGAGTCGGCGTCAGCCGGGCACGCGCTGCGCCAATCAAGAGAACCTTGGCTACCTTGGCTGACACCGACTCAAAAAATAACAATAATCGTAACTACAAAAATGGCAATTATTTTTTACTTTTTAGTGCTTTTTCTTTGAAGTCGGTTATTTTTTTTGTTGAATCTTCTTTTATTTGTTTATTTTTAGTGAATCTAAAGTACACTTACTAATTTGTACACGTTCTTTCCAATAAAAAAAGAATCACCGAAATCGGTTGGCGTTATATTGAGTTATTCGTCCATTTGTCGTGCACATCTTAATACAAATTTAAGACTTATATGATTTTCTCATGGATATCATTGTCAGAACATAAAAAAAAACATACAGACGAATTGAGAACCTCCTCCTTTTTTGAAGTCGGTTAAAAATAAAAAAAAGATCACATTCCACGAGCGCGACTCCAATGTATTGATAAAGATTTCAAAAGTTGATTTCTTCCGCCAGCCTTTAGCAGTTCCGTCGTTATCCCGTCCTCACATGGAGCCTTGTGTTTTTTAAGTCCTCTCATCCTTTATCTCATGGACACTAATCTCCGGCAGATCCTCAGTGTAGCGTCTAGTGCGCGGCGCACGTATACCAGAGTCGACTGGTTTGTTTAGGCTCGGGGCAGGAATTGCTGCGGAGTACAATTCGCGATAAAATTCTTCCACGCGCTCAAGTATATCCGGCTTTCTTGCAGTGACAACCCCATTCGCTGCTGTTACACCCTGTATAGGTATTACCGATAGGCTGGGGACTTACATCATTTTCTTACAGGGAATGAGAGCACCCCCGCACAACGCGGAGACAACCCGAGCCACGTCCACCTGCGGTTCGCGCAGAGCAATGGTAGTATAGGGAGCTGCGGTGCCACAATTATCGACAACAGGGGATCATCGACATGGCTCCTCACTACCGCGAGATGTATTCAGAGGTGAGTGAGGTTAGATGGCGCTATGTCATCAAATTGGCAAATCGGTATGATTATCTAAACGCGTTAGTTTATTTTTAATCCTCATATAAGACTATTCCAAGAAATATATTTTATTCTTGGAAACCATTATTATAAGTACATGCATATTTTCGCGGCAAAATTTCCAAACCACAAAACTATGGGCACATTTCTTGGAAAAAAATTATTTCAATGTTATTAAGTTCTATCAAGGGAACCGCACTTTTGCTATGAAGTCCAATTCTTTGGGCATATACATATAGATGATACTTGCTCAGTCGTATTTCGAGGGAACTGTCAAATTTTAGTACGCGGACTAGCACCGGACTACCCGTACAAAAGTTCTATTTAGTCCGGCGATGATCCCGTGTTAAAGTTAGTCCGCCCACTCTGACTACTATTACGGTTTAAAGAGTCAGATTATATTATAGTCTTACAAGTATGTGGCCATTGTCACTATTGCTCCAAATCAAAACTTTACTAAAATTATAGTTAAATTACTTTCTTGGTTTACATTTTATAGAACTTTGTCACAAGGGCGGATATTTTAATAGTGCGGCCAGCGGATATTTTAATAGTGCGTGTATAAGTGAGTTCAAATCGTCATGAACACCTCATTCCACATGTCTTAATCGTTTTTTATTCGATTTTGTCTATCTAATTAAATAAGCGAAGTCCTTCGTTTCAATTAATTACACTTGAAGACGTCCCTTTTTCTAACATATTGAATTGTCTGGCAGTGCGACGTTTGTGTGGTCTCGCTACGGAACAGTCCAGGTGGAACACCCCGAATTGGTGACGGAGTCTGGCGCTGCGACGCTCCGCCCGAACCCACAGTACGATGGAGTGTACAACGACCTCGCCCTGATTAACGTCAACAGGCACGTCCGTACCACTGGTGAGTTGCAGATCTGTAGATAGGATCAGATACGTTTGTGTTAGCTCGCTATAGCGCAAGACGTGCTACACATTTGGTGACGAAGTCTGTGCTGCGGTGCTCCTCCGGCGTGAACAGTTCGACGGTCCATTCAACAATATCGCCATCATCAGCGTCAACAGACATGTTACGACGATCAGTGAGTCGTAGATCTGTGGCTAGGATCAGATAAGTTTGTGTCAAGTCGCTACGGCGCGGCTCAGGTATAATACTCCTAGTTGGCGGCTGAGTCCGGTGCCGCGTCGCTTCATCTAAACCCATAGTTCGATGGTGCATGCAACAATATCGCCCCCATCAGTGTCAACAGCCGTTCGGTCTACTCGTGAGCCGCAGATCTGTATCTGTGACTAGGATCAGATACGTTTGCGTCAGCTCGCTACTGCGCGGCGCAGGCATAACATTCCTAGTTGGTAACTGAGTCCGGTGTTGCGGCGCTTACCCTAAACCCACAGTTCGATGGCACATGCAACGATATCGCATCAGGTATCAGTGTACACAGGTACGACCGTTCTACTGGTGCGTCCGCAGATTTATGGCTAAGATCAGATCTGGCTACAAAGGTTGATGTGGCTAAGATTCAATGTCCGGATGCATTCACCGTTGATTAAGCTACGTACTTGCTACTGGATACGCAGATAAATGACATGAACTTTTGACAGGTTGAGACGTTGTTTTGGTTTCTCCTCAAGTCATTAAAATTGGTCAAAAGTGGCATGATCAAATAACACAGGCTGCCGTCATTTATTAGCAAATGTGCAATGATATTCAGTTTAATTTTGTAAAAATACGATCACACAAAATATTAAAAAAATATATGTTTTTTCAGACGGAATCAGACCTGTTGATCTTGAAAGCTCTTCAGAAGCCGAAAACAACCTTCCAGAAGAAATTGTTCCATGGTGCTCTTGGGGTGAGTAAATCCAATATTACCTATTTAAATATATTTAATTTCCAATTTTTATGCAAGACATAAGAAAATATATATGAATAAATCCCTTCGCTCTCGTAGACTATCTTTTGCGTGGAACAATAAGAAATATGTACATTGAAGTAAGAATTACTTAATACCAAATGTTATATTAAATCCTTTAGACTAAAACCCAAAATGTGACAAAAATGCGAGCGATAGTCAGAAGCCGCTTGAAAAAAGACATTGAATTGGATGTAAGGTATGTACGTATGAGTCCCTTACACAAACGTACATAGTTTGCTAATCATTAAAAAAACCACTTTGCCGATAAACTTGATTGGTTGTTCTACCACTGTTCTGTTGTTCTATCATTGTTTTACTTAATTAAAACCAATCAAAAGACATCAACAATAAAAAAATCATACAAAATTCTTCGTAGTTTGACCTAGGATGTATTTTTTTTAAATACATAAGTTGAAATGAAATGAAAATGAAAAGATCATTTATTTCCTCGTTTTACACAAAACAATGGCAAAAAGGAACACTTCATGCCAAATGGCATTCTCTACCAGTATAAGGTGTAGACAGGTGTTAATGGAGGTATGCTTTAAACTTTTACCAGGTATTCCTTGGCGCAAAAAAGCATGATAACATTTTGTTTATTAATTTTTTTTGTAAAATGTATGGGGACGGAGAAAAATTTTGAAGCCGTACAACCAAATGCTACCTACCTTTTTTGCTCCAAATTGACCAAGGAATACCTGGTTAACGTTTGGACCAAACCTCCGCTCATACATATATTAGTAGGCTGATGTTAGGAACAACATCAAACGAATAGGAAGTGTTATTAAATTAATTTTCTAACTACGTTTTCATGGGTAGCGATATTTTCGGTTGCTTGCAGGCCGATCGTAGCAGTATATGTTCGGATTTCTTCATCCGTAAAAAAAATCGATGCTTTTCCTTAATGTGCTCATTCGTTTTTAGGTGCGAGTGACGTGCTGACTTGCTCCAGACTATCGAGCGCTGACGTGGTTCCCTGCCCTACTGTCGGCGGACCTTACTCTTACGATAACCTCTGCTCAATCGGATCCGTGCCGTCCGACGTGAGTACTCTTTACTCCTAATACCTTGGCGAATTGACAACCGTTCTCATGGCAGATATGTTGCATCTCCAAGAGTGGACACACCGCCACTACCTCTGTGCCCTGGACCTTCCTTAGACAGCCTGACACGTGAGAATTTGAAAAAAGAGCAGACAAATCTTTTCATCGTAGTTTCAATTAATCTAGTATCTAATTAGTCATCAATTAAAAATGGTCCTCCAAGTACAAACAGTTTGTACAGCACCGTCCACACCAACCGGTCCATACTGACCGAATTTGTTGCACCGAACAAACACACAGTTGCACAGTTATATGCGCATGTTTAGGAACAAGCCGAACAGAACACAGCGAGGAACACAGTTAAAAACAATCGTAATTTCGGTATGCAAACAGTTTGCACGATATTGTGTGTTATTTTTCTCAGTACTAGTGGCCGACGTTTCGAACTAATAACCCACCTCCTCCCGAGTGCACCAGCCTCGCGGCTCTATCACCCGCACCGATACCCGATTTCGTCATAGACCATCATCCGAAATCAAGTTCGCAGAGAAGCCGCAATTAGAGAGAGAGCCGCATGGAGGGAGTCCCTAAAGACGTTCAGAACCCCTCTACCATCCAGCGCATTCACTGTCCCCAAGGGAATGGACAAACACAAACGGCCCGGTCGTCCCAGGCATCCCGATGGACGTTTCGAACTGTCCCGTACAGTTAATTTTCAGGGCGAGTTCGTGCGCGCAGCTGGGTGCACGATTGACAGACCACTGTCTGTCACATGCGAGCGGCTGCGAAGATTGTATGAGTGGCTGTGAGTAGGCAGCAAACTTGTTGCGGCTGCGTTCTGTCCACGGAGGAGGGAGGTACACTCCTCCGTAGTTCTGTCCTTCCATCGCCGTGCAGAATGAGCTGACGACATTTTACCGCGTATGCTTGTTTGGAGTCGGACTTGCTACGTCTCAGAGGAGCCAGAACCGGATTCCAAACTACTGACAACTTGTACGAGTCTCCCCTATTCAAATTGGCGTGTCTCAAAATCTCGATGGACCCGCGGAAAATTCACAGTGCAAATCAGAACCTTGGATTGGGTTTTAAATATAGTTTTTTTTACTGCATTAAACAATCTCCCAATTTTATCGGCGACTTGGTTTGGGTGTAAACTTTTTGTGAGTTTGTACAATATTATCAAACACGTCACTTTTCGTGTACTGGACTTAGGAAGCATAATTACATACCTTCTAAGAAAAGTGAAGTTTTATATCAAACGTTCATTTTAATGTCTACATTTTGCAACTGAACCCTAGCCATGGCCGCTATGTTTGCCGCCGCGCCACCACCGGCACGCACGTGCGGTCGTGGGAAGCCTTCCGCGTATTGCACGACCATGCAACGCGTAATAACCGTCGAGAGGCGCAGCTAATATAATAATGAATGGCTACAGAGCGCATGCATAGTCATGTTTTTATAGACAAGGAATATAATAATCAATGGAAAGGAATCAAGAAAAAAGTTATCATATGAAACTGGAACTTCGACTTTGAACCTGTAAGGTTCCAATTTATGGCAGCCTCGAAATAATGTAACTTTACAATTAATGTTTGACAATATTATGTATTTTATTAATACGACATCAATAAGACATTACCGAAATCTTATTAATTTAAAGATATATACATATTATTCTAATTACCAACTTTTTCTCCCGTTACGAGAGTCATGAAAAAACCTACCTGTCTGTTTAAAATTATTTGACATTAAAGTATGTACTTGTAGCTTTTTTTTGTATAGTTGTTTATTTGGAGCTTAGGGTGTCCCTGACTTTGCCAGCCCCATAGTAAATTTATGGATATAACTAGTTGCTTCGAGCTATCAGCTTCACCTGAGAGTCAATGACACCTTGAAAAAACATATATTTTCTCTAAACTGGCTTGACCCGTTCCTTCATAATGCTTCGTGTCTCTTAAAAAATAAATCATTCGATCTGTGCACAATATCCTTTCAAGATTCAATCAAAACATCTCGCTTAGGACAAACTCAGTAAAAGATGAAAATTTATCTTGTGGTTGGTCACAGGTAGAACGATTTGAAGAGTCTAGTTTTTTCATCATAATGCCCAATTCTATTTAGAGGAGCGTGTACTGATTGTAATTATTTATCTAGGGAGTTGGACCATAAAATGTTTTTCAACCTCAAAATAATGCATGATTTGTTTCGCAGAGCGACATCGGCACCCCCCTCATCGTTGATAACAAGCTGGTCGCCGTTCTCAGTAGCCTCTCCGCTGGATCTGAAGATGGCGTCAACTCTAACTTTGCTGGTAAATATTATTGGTGACATTATACCCACATCAAGATTTTAGAAACCTCTCTTGTGTGACCAAAAATATTTTTACGAAGCGCCACTAATGACGGAACGGGGAACTACTTGTAACAGCAAAGATAACACTAATAATTAGCTTCTGTCTTTTGACTGGTGGTCAACAGATGGCGCCACGAATATGTATGCATGGCGTTTAGATTCCACACGAATGTTCTCAAAAAGCTGTTTAGTCTATCCGATATAAACGGAAAATGTCTGGATCACGTCAATGAATTCTCGAAGGAGGTTGTTAGCGACTGTTCGCCATGCGATTGTGATATAAAATATGCTGTAGAACTTGTAGTGGGGAGCTTATCTGCTGCCATAACATTATTCAAAACTGCGGAATGTTTCTACCCGCACAAATATTGCCGAATTTTATTATAAAATCTATATATCATTACATTTTAAAACAACGACCTGTATGGTAGGAACAATCCCAGAATCAGTCGGGGAGCTACTCAGTGGCGTCTGTTGTCTACGGTACAATTCTCGTGGGTCCAAACCATGGAAAACGACATGAAAAAGTGATCATAATGTTTTGTGCTTACAGTCTATACTCGAGTCGGCAAATTTATCTCCTGGATCGAATCGGAGACGGGCTTGGAATTCGACCGACGCCCCGAGGAAGAAGTCGAAGTGGCTCCCCTCCCCTAGAATCAGCTTCCGGTTGCAAACATCCGTTTCATAGTCGCTGATAACTCCGGATTCTTGTAATTTGTGCAGGAAATAAATACAGATTTGAATACATGTGTGGTATTTTGTTTACTGTAAATGTTTTGCTATTCATTTTATTTATCAATGTTGATTGTCTTGTTCTAAAGCAAGGTTCAGTTCTTAACCTGCGGTCCATGGACCCCTTGCTGAGCGTCAATGCTTAATATGATGACAATAAATAATGCGCGTGATTGATTAAAAAAATATATGTATCTTTTTTCATTTTTCTGTATAAAGGTGGCCCATCCCGCTCATCTCCCCATACAAAAGGGGAAAGAAGATCACGCCCACATTTCTTGTCAGAGATCCCAAATTTTGCTCAAAATAGCTTTATTTGATCGAATTAGATGTCTGATGATGATTGGCATTGTAAAATTGTGTTTGGTTTCTAAGTTATAAGGTCCGAAAGTTCGATTTTTTTGCGCGTTTTATACAATAATTTTGGAGGTGGATTACGCAATGATAAAGTAAGAACATGTTAAAAAGACTAGTCATCAGACATAACTTATTTAATCAAGATTTATAATATATTTGTTTTTTTTTTAGATTTTTGACTACAGCGGTCGTAGTTTACTTTTACCTATAAGTCGTTTTGAAATTAAAATTTTCGTAAATCTTACCAAATCATACACTATGCACATTGTCTTTTTTGTGGACATGTTGCATCTTCCTTATCACGGAGCCTGTCTTATTCTTTGAAACAGAGAAGGTCCCAGAGCGCAACAGCCGTGCCCGCGAATGAGTTAGGCCCGCCGGGTTGGGCCGCCTTAAACGTAAAGTCGTTTTTGCTCAAAATGCCTTGTATTTTTTTGGAGTTCGGAAGAGGTCCGCCATAATTTCGTTATTCTGCAAGGGGTCCATGACTACAAAAAGGTTAAGAAACCCTGTTCTATAGGGCCCCCCTTTAGAAGAAGACAACCGAAATTAGGTCCTGTAGACATGGTGTAATGAAGCACCTGGCCGGCCGGCATTGCTTTCGCAGCATCCGAGATCGTAAGCCCATGGGCGTCGTCGGGCACCTCTTAGTTTTTTTTTTTTTTATGTGACTGGACATGATGGCTAATACCACACCTTCTGTCATGGTATTAGCCCAACACACCACATGGGAACTAGGTGACATGCCAGGGCCTTCCTTATATTGCTCGGCTACATTGAACTGGATGGAAAACACGGACAATTTTCATTGCCGCTTCGACCATCGTTCATTCAATGCGATGGTACCAACCCGGGCGGGATTAACCCTACCACCTAGTAAGTAAGGAAGGGGACCTACAGTTTAACGTGGAATCCGAACCACGGCCAGCCTCTCTCAACGGTCTAATGGTCACCCATCCAAGACCAGACCGGACCCAGCGTTGCTTAACTTCGGAGAGCGATCGCCGAAGTGTCGCGCCACTGGGCCACTGAGGCTGACAAGGAAGAAGAAAGGCGTACACAATAAACCCCGCTTTACACAAAAAAGGAATGGAGAGCAACAGGCGATTTACCTTTACGCCGCTTTTCCGTTGGGGCAAGCAGAGATGATAGAGCACCGTAGGGTATGATCACAGCTCTGCGCTCCATCTATTGACATACATATTTTCATACGTGCTCTACTATTGCGGGCGCTACGTACCTTGCTAAGTATTACATCGATTTGGTCGCGGTACGTTCACCGTATAGTTTCTATTCAATGTATTCTGAAATGTGAATTGCAACGCCACCTGTGACTTATTGTCCCTATTGAACACTGGTATGACGTTAGCAATCTATCTCTTCCTCTTGAATCTACGGTTTTACTTAGAACCAGAGCCGGTAGTCTCAGTTGTCACCTAAATTGGCGTTACGGCAAACCGATCGACTGGCGTTTTCAAATGTATGGAGAAACTGAAGAGCGCGCGCAGCGGGCGTTAAGCGAACTAACATTTGCGAGTCCGAGCTTGATTTGACAGCTTACTCACCGTTGCCGTAAATACGTCGACGTTGCCGTTTACGTCCACTCCGCGTTTTCATACAAATCGGAAGTCCGCGTTTGACTTTGACAGCTTGAAGAAGTAAAACCACAGAATATCTAGTAAAAACTTGTATGGAGTTTGACGTTTTTACGGAACTTCGAAGTTACGTAAACGCCAATTTAGGTGAGAACTTAGACTACCGGCTCAGGGTGCTTTCAAACGCGCTGTTAATCAACTCACTCGCGACACAGTTGCCCGCTGAGAAGCCGGGCATGGTAATTGGCTCGCAATGTAAAATTGACAGCAGACTTAAATAAAAAAATAAAAAAATCCCGGAAAATTGCTGCTTCCGGACGTAGTGAACTAATAAAACCGGTTCTGTTAATGTAATGAAGACATGTTAACCATCGCATATTAGATATAATCCATTACGGTCTATGATAAGCAATTCAGTTAAGAAGCATAGTAATCGATACAAAAATTGTACACGGGAAAAAGTACTGGGACTTTAAAATACTGATATTTTTTAGAATTATGATTTTGTTATTGTTAGTTCATCATATACAGCAAACATGGTTTAATTAATGTAATATACTTACCCACCCAACCCCACCTGACCAAATAACGACTCAGTTACATTGAACATCACGATAGAACAATGCGAGACAAAAAGCTATTAAAAATGTCTCCCTCAATAATTTGTAATACATTCCACACCATACCGGTCCAGTGTTGAGCACTATATAGCTACCGGCTTAAACTCGCATATACAATATTCTACGTGTGATACATCGATTTTACAACTAGGCAATGAAGTTCGGTACATGCTCTGTTTGGCAAAATTTATCAACAAATCGACACTGAGCTGGTGAATATTTTTAGGGTTCCGTACCCAAAGGGTGAAAACGGAACCCTATTACTAAGCCTCCACTGTCCGTCCGTCCGTCCGTCCGTCTGTCACAGGGCTGTATCTCATAAACCGTAACAGGTAGGAAGCTGAAATTTTCACAGATTATGTATTTATTTTGCCGCTATAACAACAAATGGGTGATATTATAAAATAATAATAATTGAAGGGGGGCCCATACAAAAAACGTGTTGTTTTTTTAAATCTTGTGCGATGGTGCGGAACCCTTCGTGTGCGAGTCCGACTCGCACTTGGCCGGTTTTTTAATAACCGTTTACTTTGCTGCTGCGTTTATTGATTTCAAACAAAAGAACCAAAAATACAGTCACATAAAGCAAGTTGGCAACAAAGGTTTATGCGGACCTTAGTCTAGTTAATATGTGCGTTCGCAAGACGTGACTTTATTTTCGAGAGAGCCTCGGAGTTTTGAAAAATCCTGTCCGGTACATGTATAACTCTTAAGGTGGCCCAACCCGGCGGGACGAACTCATTCGCAGGCACGGTACAAAACCGTGCTGTTATAAATTATTATAAATCTTGATTAAATAAGCTATGTATGATGTTTATTCTTTTTAAGATGTTCTTACTTTATCATTGCGTAATACACCTCCAAAGTTATTGTATAAAACGCGCGAAAAATTCGAACTTTCGGACCTTATAACTTAGAAATCAAACACAATTTTATAATGCCAACGGTCATGAGAAATCTAGTTCGATCAAATAAAGCTATTTGGAGCAAAACTTGGGATCTCTGACAAGAAATATGGGCGTGATCTTCTTTCCCCGTTTGTATGGGGAGTTGAGCGGGATGGGCCACCTTAAGTGGTTAAATCATAGCCTTCTTCATGCATTCGAAATGCAACATAAGTGCTCGCTTACTCCATAACTCTTGACCTAAGGCGTACGTTGGAACAACTTGAGTATCGATATTTATACGTATTTCTTACGATACATATATACTACAATTACAGTAAATTTTGTGAAGTAACATATTTGCTATGGTTTCGAATACGGCAATTTATACGGCCTGGGGGCCAAGCAGAACGAAGTGCTGACATATACTAATGTGTCAATCTATTGTAATATCCATTTCCCTGAGATACAAGCTTGATAACATGGTAAATGAGAAGAATATAAAATTAGTCAAACCAGGATCCATGAAAATAAAAAAGTCGGTTGTCTGTAAAGTCGGTTCACTGACAATAGTTGAACGTGACAACGTCATAAGAAAATACTGATGGAATGGTTATATATCACTGAACAATATATCACTGAAGATACATTTAATATCGAAAGAATCATTACCTTTATCGCCGCAATTATCGTTGCTATAAACAATTGACACCACATTCACTTTTCACTGCACTTCATACTTGACGAAAACATGTAAAAGTGCTCTCGCTTGCACTTCAAGCCTTGAATGGAACGCCTCAGAGCGAGGTAACGCCGCATGAGTCATGTTGTTTCGTGCGTGCAGCCGGCTCCATCGAATTATAAGACGTTGTCACGTCAAAAAGTGAGAATACGCGAGAATCACTGGATAATCATCGAGAAAACTCACTCACATGTATCGGGCGAGTTCAAGCGATACGACGCCGTTCTTGTCGTGAAGAGTGTAGGCGGCAACCAGTCTGCCGTGCTGGGTGGGGTCTACCGCCGCCCGACGGACTGGTCACATAACCCGCGGACTCGAGCGCCGCCACCGCCACCGCTGCCTGCCGGATCGTGGGCTCGATGACCTATTAATCAAACCACCGCTTAAAGAAAAGACAAGCCTTTGAAAGTAAAAATGGTTACTGATAAGGTATTATTCTTTAAAGTGTTTGGTTTGTTTGAAACAGAAGAATTTCTTACAAAACTATTCTTAGAAAAGCTAAGTGCAGACTGCATTCCTATGACTTGTCGATGATGAGGGTGATAATAATACGTACATAACCACCACTTAGACCCGTACAGGTATATTCAGACTAACTTTAACCCGCCGGACTAAACCGGTTTTCTTATGGTTAGTCCGGTGCTAATCTCGTACTAAGTTTTGATAGGTGCTCTCTGAATACGACTGTTATAGTGCTCTTCGAGATGACCTCGGGTCAGCATGTCGACCGAGCTGTTTGCACACGAAATGCCAAGTCGAGCTGGGAGTACGAGTAGACTTGAAATTTGTGTTTGCGCTTAAGTACTAACAGCGCACATTTGAAAGCTTAATGCTACTGTACGTACAATCATCTTCAAAATGCTAAGCATAGGTTTAAAAAAACATCAAAAGTGTAATATCTAATAAGTCTTGTTTTTTTATATCTGACGTGGGATTACAACATTATAGTATGAATGTGTTAATCAACTAACTTATTTTTGAATTTGATATCACTTGTGTGAAAAATTATGATGGCTTTTTACACCAGAACTTTTTAGATTGGATAACCTATTAATTTATAATTCTATTTTTGGTGATCAACATTTTGTTCTGGACCTATCTACTTATAATGTTGTTTGTGAGCGGTAGATCTATCAAACATTGTAAACTAGTTTGTAAGTATCAAAGAAAAGTAAATACAAACCCAGCAAAGTTCCTTGTCGGTTTTTCTTCGCCAGAGGTAACCGAACCAGCAGAAAAAACCAGCCAAGTGCGAGTCGGACTCGCACACGAAGGGTTCCGTACCATCTTGAAAAAGTTTTAAACAAAAAATCAGGTTTTTTGTATGGGCCCCCCTTTTAATGCTGTTGTAGCGGCAAAATAAATACACACTCTGTGAAAATTTCAGATGCCTACCTATTACAGTTCATGAGATACAGCCCTGTGACAGACGGACGGACGGACGGAAGGACGGACGGACGGCGGAGGCTAAGTAATAGGGTTCCGTTTTGACCCTTTGGGTACGGAACCCTAAAAAACATAGTTGACGAATCCGAATGTGTGGAGGAAATGAAGAAACAGAAACTAAATGCTACGGCGGTACCAAAACGGGAACTTGCCCATTTTATTAAACAGCACGGTTGACCCCCAGAGCTGTAGTCAGACAGTCTCAATTTTTAGGACTATAATATCGAATAGTATTGGGCCCGTCTAGATTAAATTTCTTTGATCATCTCTAACTGTAGGATCCGCAAATAAATTGTTACTTTAAAGGCCACTAAAATCGTACATCCTTGGCGGAATGTATGCAATCAATAATATGAAAAGTTATTTAATAAATAAATACGTAATTAATTGTGCGATAGAATATCAAAAATGTAAACAATGCAACAAAATGAAATTGTCAAAGGGAACTCTCCCTCACTTAAGTAACGATATCAATTCCTCAATTACGGGCGATTACTAGTGTTCCTGGATTTTTGAAAATTTGGATTCTAAAATATAATATCGAAATCTACACCTGTAATTTTTGTTTTTTTGGATATTCCTTTTAGATTGGAAAATATTGGCTATTGGAATAGTGGTCTTTCTTACGTTCATTTTCGTTTCTTTTTCTGATAAATACAAATATTTACCAAAAAATAAAAAATACGAATACAAGGAATGAAGCTTTCGCAAGTGATGAAAAAAAAAATTAAACTCTCACAACTTTTAGGAGTAGGGATTTCGCTAGTTTGAATGCCAGTCGCCGTGCAAAATTGTGCCTTGGACAATCGACAAAGAAAGCATTTCTTAAAATTTTCAAATCTTAGTTTTCCTGTGTCTTCATGATATCTTAATTTCTTACAAGTCAAATCTTAGTTAGTCTTTATGATACTAAAATTTATTCTTGTAAACAAAATTACAATATTTGTAATTAATTCAAATAGTCCGGAATTTAAAAATACTTCCAAATCCTCATATTTATGCCAAGTAATAATTTGTAGTGAAACGCCTCAGCAAGTCCAAATTGAACTCCAGATTGATAATGTATTGTTAATATTTTTTTATTCCGTTATTTATTTAAATAATAATAATAATAAAAAAGATTTTTCACATTAGAAATCTGAAAGTAATATGTTTTCTAGATATATGCATAAACAAATTAATCCATTTGCTTTTAGATTTCTACATTTAGTCAAAAAAGTTCGGAAATTGACACCATTTCCGCAACGTATTTTGTACAGAAAAAGGAAACATACATTAACGAAAATAACTTTCATACATCTAGTGAACAACAATTATTGCTCCAAAAACAGAAAAAAATAACGAAAATAAGTTGATTCCTAGACAAGGAATCATATATTGTAAGAATGACACTTCTAAACGTCAGACTTAGTTTGGGTTGCCTCGTCTAACTTTGCGATTTGGCTAGTACCAGGGCCTTAAGTCGGTAATAAATTTTATATCCGGAACCTAATATCACAGAGACTGTCATGATGGATTGAATTGACACACACTGGATTCCCGAAGGAACTTGGTGTCATGCTAGGACCTTCCTTTTATATGAGCACGGCTACAATAGTTTTCGCAGCCCCTGTGAAAGCATACCATAGGTATCTGGCGTTATACCTATATATCATCTATGATATATATATCAGTCCAAAACGACATTGACTCGAGCGGAACCGTGTACCTCAGCTAGTATATATATATATATATATATATAATATCGTGAACAAAAATGTCGTAACCTCCCGGAATATGAGACCTCGCCATTCTGTTTTACACAGCATAACTGAATAAAACTTCACCGCACGAGAAAATCCTATTATATCCTAGTATAAGTACCTAAAGCTTTAGGTCTTTCAAAACTTTTGTTTGTGACATTTTGAACATTTTTCCATAATTTTGAAATAAATCCATTAAATGAATCGACGAAAACATTCCATATAATTATCGAACCTGCCTATGATATATTTCAGGTGTGGTCAGAATTGTCTGACACTAAAATATACTTTTGTGACGACTGAAGTTATTAATACTTATAATGTTAAAACCTCGAAAATGTATATTCTGTAGGAAACATGATAATTTTGTCTCAAATTAAGGAAAAATGCTGCCAGGGAACCTAGCCTTTTTGTTCTGTGTAATTAGTTATTTATTTATCAAGGTAGACTGCATTTAAAATTGCTTATAAACGAAACAGTGATACATGCACTTTCCAGTTATGGGACAATCTTTACTCGCAAACGGAAATAACTAAAGACATCTTAAATGAAAGAAGGATACCACTAAAAACTGTTATTTTATGATATGTGATGAGACATTTTATGTTCAAAAGAATAACATTAAAAATAGATGGTATTTTCGACATCCGTGATGTGACCTACAAGCATGTACTTATCTGTCCTCCGAATCTATCGCCACATTCTGACCGTGCAATAAATAAAATAAATGTTTTGCAGATCTATACTAGCCTCTCGCTAACTACCAAAAGTTACTGTTTACATTATATCATTCATGTTTTTATGTTGGTTTACCACAGAAAGAAGTGCGATTTAATTACCCTGATCCAAAAACTATCTGCTAACGACGACTAAGCCATTGTCCATGGCATAATAATGACCCCAATTCCTATGCTAACTGACGTATTTTGAAATGTAGGCTCACAATGAGACTCACCTACATCTTTGCAGGCACGTCCGCGAGGCGAATATACCTGACCATCGTCGGGTCAGCGCTGATTCAACACACATAATAGCGGGAACTTTCACTCTTACGGCACCGCGGATTGCGCATTCATACCTCGCTTCTTGTATACCCATTCGGCGTCTTTTTCGTAAACGCGCGCGCAAAGATCACGTTTGCCGGGCGCTCGTCGGCGGTTTCTGTCCGTTAACGTTTCGTCGAGGCATAATCTGTGAGATCGCAGAACTGCAAGAGTTCTTGAGTGAGTTAGTGGACGTTAAGTGATCACATACTAGAGGTTTCATCAAGTGTTTTTATCGCGGTACTTGATACCTTCTGGAACATACGAATAGCGTAACCCAGTTAAAGAAGTGAACAAGTTCAAGAAATTCGGGAATTGTGATTTTTTCAAAAAGTGGGATAATAAGACGTTTGGAAGCCATGATGGAAATTGATTTATCAGTTGAATCATCGATGCTATTTTTCTCGAAAGAGAAAATGCTCGATTCTAACTTAAAGCAATGAATGACCAGTGAGTTCACCGAAGAAAATGTTCGGGTTTAAATGGGGCAATGTGCAGTGCGTTGTGGGAATATTCTGGCTGGCGCAACATTTTACTTTCGAGAGTGTATTCCTCTGGTACATCTTCACCGCATCCGCGGCTGTCAGCATGGTGGCGACCCTGCTGACTTACGACTACGACTACTGGGAGTCCCGCGGGATAGTGTCCCCACCGGCGTTGCCTTTTGTGGGGCACATCGGGACGGTCGCCACCTTTAAAGAGCAAGGCGGAATGTGCTTTAAGCGGATTTATGAAGCCTATCCTAAGGAGCGGTTTCTGGGTAAGCGAGTTCCGAATTTTTGGTATTTATTTTACAATTGCAACAAAAAAAGATATGACGTTACGTTATTTAGATCTTCGCACTAACAAAGCAAGCCAAATTAACTTAATAGGTAGTTATTTAGTTAGGAGAAATTATTTTCCAACAACGTTTCCTGCATCAATATTTTAGTAAATTCAGATGAGAACCTAACAAATTTACAAATGGAAGAAATTATATTATTAGCTTTATGGGTTAGCTTTTGCCTAACATTGGCTATCTTCTATTTACAATATTTCACTGCATTCATAATATTACAAAAAGTTAGAAACTAAGTTAAAACTATACTTATTTTTTTACTTGCTATGTAATACCGGGTCATTGTAGCCCAGCTTATTTTAATGAAATTATCCTGGCATGTTACGAGTACGAAGTTATTTCTTTATTTGGAATAGAATGTGGATAGCAGACACAAGACTATCATGACATTAACCCACTATATCGCATTCCTGAAGGAATTAGGTGCCATATCAGAATTAAACTAAATGCAAAACACGGATTCACCAAAGTACGTAGGTTCGTTGCCCTTCATCTGTACGTCCCGTTCGTGCTAATTATCCAAGTCCAGTTCAAAACGTTCTCTGTGTTTGTATTCTTTATTTGATGAAGTAAAATATTTACTTTTCCATATACTTATTTCGAGTGATATTTTCAACAAACTATTATATTTTAGGCACGCACCAGTTTTTCCAGCGTACATTCGTTGTGCGAGACCCCGCACTTATCAAGGCCATTTGTGTCAATGACTTCTCCCATTTTGTCGACCGTGGATTCTTCTTCAACAAAGACGTAGACCCTTTGGCTGGAAGTGTCCTGTTCTTGAGGGGAAACGAGTGGAGGAAATTGCGAGCCAAAGTAACGCCAATCTTTTCGTAAGTTAAATAAGTAAATTTTATTATTATATTCAGAGCTCTATATATCGCAATATCTGTAACATCACGCACCTTAACAGGCATCTATAAAATCTTTTACCATATTACAAATTAATAGGAAATAAATTAATCAATACTACATAATTGGATTTATATATTTTTTTGAAAATATTGTGACCAAAAATATATGAAATGTATTTAAACCTGGTCAAGAGGATTCAAGATTATCATTTTTATTGTGTATTAGACAAATATCACAAAAACATATTGAAAATAACAATTATAAATCAACTTCGTGGGGTGATTAATGAGGTATAATTAGCATTTATAAATTAACAATCTTCGTATTGATAGATGTAACATTGATTAAGTGGCGCGTCCGGCAGTTATAAGAACATCCCTATTATATACGTTAACATTGTTTTTTTTTTGCAACAATTTAATGAAAAGTTGTATTAAAAAAAAATTTCAGACCCAGCAAGCTTCGTGGCATGTTGCCACTAATAGAAAACACAGCTGATGAATTTGTTGCTCGGATCAAAAAATATTTAAAGGACGAATCGAATAGAAAAGAGGCACTTTGCTATTTTGAAGGCGATGCTAAATCCAAAATGGAGGCAGAAATAATTAAACACAAAATGAAAGATCACACTAGCCATGAATATATAGCGACAGTAGATTCGGAGAAACTAATTGGAGGTTATACAGCTGATGCGATTGTTCCGTGCGCTTTTGGTCTCAAAAGCAACGTGATGGAGAATCCCAATGATCCGTTTGCTGTGGCACTACACGCTTTCTACGAAATGTCCTTATTTAATGTTTTTGAAAAGTGAGTAAAACGTTTTTTTACAGAAATCACAAATATTGTGGATAGCTCACATTTTGTTATGTATTCTTTCAGTTCTCTGATCTGATGTTGATAGCTTACAGATAAATAAAACGAGTGAATCCTTAAAAATAATGTTTAAAGACTTCTCTATTCACGAAAATTGGCAATTTATTTAACATATTTAAGTATGATTTTTCAGTAAATTTATTTTCATCCAACTTAAATATATATCACCAATACGACTGACAACAATTGTGCAGCATTTTTTGACCAATGCTAGATGTTTGAGATCGTTTTGATTAATGGGACACAAGAGATGAAGTTATACTATATTGCATATACTATGCAATAATACACAAATTTACTTTATTTTCTAGGACAATGCGGCAGTTCTGGCCTGCCTTTGCATTGTTCTTCAAAATGCGCATCATTCCTCGCAAGACTCACGACTTTTTCGTCAATATCGTAACCAGTGTCCTACGCGCAAGGGAACAAGGTATTATTACATTTTTCATTAAAAACTGCTATCTTTATCTCATTATTTTTGGATGGGATGAAATGCACGACAAACACTAATATAGTCTTAAGAAACAATTTGAAACTAAATCACTTGCATCGACAGTAGAACTAAAGTATTCTTGATTCACCTGTATCCATTTAAATATTCGTGATTATTTTTATAATAATATTAAGATTAATCACGAATATTAAGAGCTGAAATTATGTCTTTTTTGTTTCTTATGTCTTTTATTTAGTTAGTTAAAATTAAGTTAAAAATTAAGACAATATTCAGAAATACCTTACATATGTGTCATGCCAGGCCATGCACATAAAAATAAAATAGAATAGTTTAAAAAAAATGACAGTTCCGTGTTCGAAGAGAGACTAGAAAAAGCGGATCGGAGAGAGTTTTGTTTTTAGAAAATAATTTTGCCAAATAAAGTTCTGGTTCCCGATGATCTGGATTTTCACTGAGCTACGCCACCCCCGAGCACGCCAAGACGTGACAATATGATACTATTATTTTAATAAATAAGATTAAATGAAATTCAAATACCAGATACCAATTGAAATAGAGATACATAAGACACACATTGAATTATTCCTCAATTGATGCTTAATTGAGGAATAATTCAATGCATGCTCATCGATAAAGTTAGCGTTCCCCCGGTAAATTACTAATCTGATCAGGAAGAAGCTGTACACAAATGTGATAATGCAATAGAAAATAATCTTATTAATGCTGCAACTGCAGGTCTACAAGAGAAGCGTGGGGACTTCATCGACATGATGATGGCTCTGAGGAGTGATGACGAGAATAACAATTCCCAAGATAGCCATCAAGAAGATGACGACGTTGAAATCAGTAAGTTTAATCGTTTTACAATTATCATTGAAATTCATAATGGTTTAATTCACAGACGAAATGTATAATGGTTTCGCTAATTTGTTCTGATATTTTGTTTATGTTGCTGAAAAGACATTTACTGATGCTGATTTTATAGGTGACTAGCTAAGATTTCGTTGGCTTATTATAGATAGTGCTTCTCCAAAAAATCTAAAGACCATTTAGTATTTTGGAAAATATTTCTTTCTCTATGATCTATCTCAATATATGTTATAAGAAATTAGAAAATTATCACTTGCATTCACTTACTGTTAAAATAGAGCGATTTATGTATTTTGGATATTTTTTAATGTCTTATTTCTTTGGTCTTAACTATCCGACGTAGTTTTAGAAATTTCGTAATTTTCCTTAACACCGACACGCAATATTTAAAAAAGATTAAAAAAAAACCCATAATTTGAGTAATGTAGACAAAGGACCAGACGATTTTTTGCGACAAAAAGACGATTTTTGAATTGAGTTGGTATAGGCCTCATTTTGCAAAATAATGTGACATGCCTATAATTCTGGATGTAGTCGAGAGTTCAAATGGGACATGTATCGTCGGAATCTACGGTATGGTGGTTTGAAAAAGTTTTGAATTTTTCGAAAAAGCTTGAAAAACCGGGTAAAATATGCCAAAATAGGCGTATTCGATATACTCACTAGATAATCGTGAAGCTGTTTGGCCTTACGATAGTTGCGGAAAACGTGAGACCCATGTTTTATTTCTACAATCAGCCAAATGGTATTGTAAGTTTCAAAACTGGTTAAAAATATTACGATTATATCATGTAATATTACTTCATCATCTTTATTATCAAATTTGTTGCGTTCCTCACTAATTTAAACGTAAAAATGAGATACATTATTGTTGCAATAAGTCCAACATTTCAGTGACTCGTCATATTACGATAAATAGTTGGGCCATGTGTTGCACGACAAAACGCCGGCTGTTATCGGGGTCAAGATCTCTCGTTATTATGACCACCGCCTCCGCCGCGCCGCGGCGCCGCTGCCGCCGTGCCGCCGTAGCACAAAAAGTAGAATGCCCCATGATTATACACCACGTATAAAATTCACAACGTGTAAAAGTAGTTTCGTGCAAAAGATGAAAACCATACATATCGTATAAAATAAAAAAATATATAATTTTATACGTGAATTTTATACGTAGATAGACGGACAGAAAGAGATACATACACATATAGTTACAGTGACAGTGATTTTACATCAGCAGGTACATATATCCTGGTTCAATAAAGAAATGGCGGCTTGTACTTGCGAATCGCATGCTATCTCGCTTCCACTATATCGCTATCTATACTCACACAGTGCGGTACCGACTGCAAAACAAATTATCAAATCAGAGCGCGCAGTGATATGTACATACTCAGTTGCGTTGTTAGGTCGGCATACAGTGGCGGATTTACCAGCAGGCTGAGTAGGCTGGAGCCTAGGGCGGCAGATTTTAGGGGCGGCAAATTTGAGACCATCATTTTTAGGGTTCCGTACCCAAAAGGTACCTACGGAACCCTATTACTAAGCCTCCGCCGACCGTCCGTCCGTCCGTCCGTCCGTCAGTCCGTCCGTCCGTCCGTCCGTCCGTCCGTCTGAGTCCGGAAAGAGCGACTTTTGTAGCTTGCTAGAGCCACAACGCGCTAACCTTCCACATAACAAATTATGATGCATATGATTATAAGAAATTAAACATGTAATAATTTTCACCACATCAATACATTTACGGGAAAGAGATTGTGTAATTAGGACGATAGTACACAAATCATAAAGTTACAGATGCATTCACAAATCAATGGTAATTCATGTCATTGTGAACTAGGGTATCGAAGTGTAGAGATCTGTAGGGGCGGCAAAATTAGATTTGCCTACGGGCGGCAAATTTGTAAATCCACCGCTGTCGGCATAGTGTTTCACTGATTGAACTGAACAGATCTATGACTTCTAAAAACCGCGGGAAGATTCTTTGGAGTGTCTCCCGTGAAATTGTGTTTAAGAGAGTCGTTATTCTATCATATCTACGGGCGATAACTGTTTGCATGCTCTTAATGTTTAACTATGTTTATAAAATTCTGGAATCTAAAATATTTTGCAAAAATCTACGTCTGTATTTTTATTTTTTGGGTACGGGTAATGTATGAATACTGGAACATTCTAGTCAGTTTTATTAAAAATCAACACTTTCCTTTTGTTTGTTGTAAAACATTATTTCACAGGATTTGTTCCTTGTAAGCGACACTATTGACTGGCGTAATAATACAGGTTGCGTTATTTATTTCAAAATCAACGAGTACGATTCCCGGCTAAAGAAACAACAAAATCAAAAATATAATAATGCATTTTTAGTTCTCAAAATCCGGAAAGTTCCTTTGAGTGTTTTTCGCTATTTCTTATAGTTTTGGATCTAGCCCTGAAGGCCCACTGGAAAAGTTTATCCTGTATGTACACCTTTTAGATTGAAAAATATTGATTGGCTAATAAGCATTAGAAAAAGTTGTCTACCTTTATGTTAATTGTTTTACTGAAAATACAGATATTTACAAAAAATAAATACAGATATTTACAAAAAAATAACAACAGATAGACCTAAAAAGAGACTTTCTCAAGTATTTTTTTATTTAAAATCTTTAAATTTTAGGGGTAGGGAAACGTTAGGTCCTGGAAGACGATTTCACTAGTTTAATCGCAGTCGCCGTACATAGTTGTGCCTTGACCAATGGACAAAGAAAGCATTACATAACATTTTCAAATCATAGATTTCCTGTGACTTCTCGACAGCCTTAAGTTAATTACTTGGTTCAGATGAATCTTCTGGACCTAGTGGCATGCAATAATGCCTTTTAATACATAAATAAGTACATTTAAATGACCCACAGTTTTATTAACCTTTTCCTACCTCTTGAACTAATACATTATAATAAAATATACTTTTTCGTACTAAACAGGTAAGTCGCTTATTCCAAGGAATGTGATATGTATTTATGCTTAATCTATCGTGAAATATTACAAAAAGCTTAAAACATAAATGTATACTTTGTAACAATATAATGTTGACCGTACCGTCCATTGGACAAGTACAAGCCGCCATTTCGATATCTTTTCTTTAATGAACTGGCTTATACCACCATCTATTTTATACAGCCAATCTAGATAACGCAACCACTTATTTGCAGCCGCAGACCGACATATTTAGCATCAGAGGGTTGGTCTCTAATATGTTAACCCAGATTCAGCCATTTACCTTATCGTGACCAAAAATGTCGTTACCTCCCGGAATATTCAAGTAGCTAACTTTCGCGCCGGTGAGCCGACTTCTCTAAATATTATCATGAGACTCTCTCCTTTCAGGCGACATGGTGATATCGGCCAACGCGTTCATAATTTTCCTCGGCGGCTACGAGACCACGTCCTCCACGCTCGCGTTCCTCATGCTGGAGCTGGCCGCTCACCCCGACGTGCAGGAGAAGCTCCGCATGGAGGTCACCGCGACCCTCGATCGGCACAAGGGTCAGATCTCCTATGAGATGTTGCAAGAGTTAACGTACATGGAAATGGTTATTCGGGGTTAGTGTTCATGTAAACCTATATTATTCAGGGTGTTTGGTAATTCGATACGTTCCTTCTAAGGGGTCATTTTAGAGCTAATTTTCAACAAATTTGGCCCCGTGAAATGGGGGTCAGTTTTATAGTTATTTAATTTTACAGTTTTTTTTAACTATTCTGTGTAAATGAAAAAGTGTTGATTGTAAATTAAGTACTACACTATTTCATTGTTGACTGGTTTTTTATACCTGAATGAGGACCAAACAAAAAAAAAATGGAACTTGTGGACAACATTTGTACCTTTTCAGGAAGCTTATGAAATAATGAAGTTATTTCCAAGATTTGTATTATATGTGTGTGATATTCTTGATCTCCTGTGGAATTGTGTAGTTCTTTCTATCATTCATTTGTATATTTGTTTGTTATTAACGCCGTCTTTTATCACGCAATGAGAGGCAGGGGAATGCCATATCTGAGTTGCCACATGTAGGAACTGCTGGAAGTTACAGAACTGTTGTTATAAACGTTTTTTCAATAATTTTACAAACATTGGGATAGATCCATGCATTGGGACTGCCGATAATACATTAGTTTTTTATTTATCTTCACAGATGCAACATGAAAAACGAACACACGGGCATTTACACAATTGTTATGATGTTTCGCCTTTTAAGCACTGTATCAGTAGTCATTATATCATCCACTTGATTTTCTAAGCCGATCGTATTTTGTTCTTTATTTTTTTTCTTTTACCACATGCGCACTTTGCAATAAAAAATTATAGATAATAGTTTCTTTGCGGGTTCTTCTAGTTAATCGAGTCCGCGGACCAATCAATCAGTTCTTGACGCCACATATTGAAGTTTGACTACCAGATATTAATAAAATACATAAAATTAAACTATTAGAAAATTCAACAAACCTCATTGAAGGTTGTACCATCCTCTTCGTGGGGTCTGATAATACTTCTCTGAGTATGAAGATATACTTTGAGTGTCGTGTGTTTTTATTGAATTCAGTAAGAAACTTGTACTCTTTATCGAATGATTACTAAACTGAAGAGTTTATTATTTGTTATTAAATTTATATCTCCGCCGAATCAAAAACATGTTGACTATGGACAAGAACAATAACTTTTTTCACCGATTTTCGAAAATCAATCCTTATTTCTTCAATATTTGTTTCAAGTTGACAATTCAATATGAACAATTTTACGTCAATAAATCGTGCCTTTATTCACATATTTTCCGAAAACCCTAAAAGACACTGGGCCCTAATTAAAATAATTCCATTGAATGGTAACATGTTCCTTATTGCTGATCCCAGACGTAACAATAATTACAAATGTTAAATTTCCAGAAACGCTTCGCTTGTACCCGCCGTTCCCTAACATACAGAGGATTTGCACCAAAGACTACAAGATACCCGACTCGGACAAGATCGTAGAGAAGGGAACGGTCGTTCTGTTTCCCACCCTCGGCATTCAGAGAGACCCACAGGTAACTATACAAAATGTTCTAAGAATATATTCATCAGTGAACAGTCCAAGCGTCGACCGATGAAGAAAATGTAAAATATGTTATTTGGAATCGACAGCATTTGAACGGAGTGTAGGAAGACCACCCGCCAGGTGGGACAACGTGTGGATTAGAAGTGTCTATTTTGAAATGTACAGTGATTCATATGTGAACGCAATTCATCGGTGGTTTATAGGTGAATCGCTCATTTTCTTACTCATGGAATGCCAATTACTACTCACGAGATACTCACGCATACAAGTTTTATCCTTTTCTAATTATTATATTTAAGGTGGCCCAACCCGGCGGGCCTAACTCATTCGCGGGCACGGTACAAAACCGTGCTGTTGCGCTCTGGGACCTTCTCTGTTTCAAAGAATAAGACACGGTCCGTGATGAGGAAGATGCAACATGTCCACAAAAAAGACAATGTGCATAGCGTATGATTTGGTAAGATTTACGAAAATATTAATTTCAAAACGACTTCTAGCTAAAAGTAAACCACGACCGCTGTAGTCAAAAATCTAACAACAACCAAATAGGTTATAAATCTTGATTAAATAAGCTATGTCTGATGACTAATCTTTTAAAGATGGTCTACTTTATCATTGCGTAATCCACATCCAAAGTTATTGTATAAAACGCGCGAAAAACTCGAACTTTCGGACCTTATAACTTAGAAACCAAATACAATTTTACAATGCCCTTGGTCATCAGACATCTAGTTCGATCAAATAAAGCTATTTTGAGCAAAATTTTGGATCTCTGACAAGAAATATGGGCGTGATCTTCTTTCCCCTTTTGTATGGGGAGATGAGCGGGATGGGCCACCTTAAGGATACAAATGATAATGACAGCAAAGACGACTTGCGAAAGTGTGAAATGGAAACCTTGCTCGTACCTATGAGATTGCGGAATTTACAATACACTGCGCTAGCTTGAAGACACATATTTTGTGTTTTGCTTGGAATGTTAAATTAAAAACTTTTAATTTTTTTTCCTCAAGGACAACGAGTCTTAGGTCGTAAGGTTCCTAGTTACAGTATGCTCATATATTTTAAGACTATTAACATTATGAGTTGTTGTCTCCTCGTAGCTCTTAGTTTCTTGCCTTAGACCGTTCTACCAAAAATAGATTTTTGGTAGAGCAGTTTGGCTGGGAGATGTTGATGCATCCGCCATATAGCCCTGACCGTGCACCTTCAGATTGTCACCTGTTTCGGTCTCTTCAGAATGATTTAGGCAGTGTCAGGTTAACATCAAGAGAGGGCTGTCAAACCGACTTGTCACGTTTTTTTGATCAGAAGTCCCAACGTTTCTACAGCAACGGCATAATCCCGTTGACCTATAAGATGGTAAAAAGTCAACGAACAAAATGGCACACATACACTTTACTTAAAAGTAATCAAACTTTTTAAAAAAGGGTTGAATTTTCATATGAAATGTAAAGAAACTTTTTTCCCGACCTATATATATTTTTATTCCTATAGATAAACAAAATATATACGACAATCTATAAATTATATGATTCTTTAAATGCTAGCACCATCTGTTTGAGAGCAGCCCCAACAATAAATCTTGGAAAATATTCCTGCATGAGATTCTGACCAAATAACCAAATAATGCGTAACTTATGCGGTACAGAGCCATCGAAATTATTGATACGAAATTGTTTCAACTCAAATTCTGGAATGATTTATAACCGTCCTAAAGTTCAATATTTTTTTATATATTGCAAACATGAAAATATATTTGGGTCGATATACTCTTGGAAAAATAGCAAATACCTTCGTGCATGTTTTTCATGGCACAAAATCTCTGAGAGGAAATGCACGATATAATAAATCATTGCAACATCTTTCTGTTTCCACAGCTGAATCGAGAGATAACATTTCTCGTGTAACGTATATACTTTGTAGTTGGCTATGCAACCGCAATACGGAAAAATATTGTGTCGCTGTTCCAACTTGTCACTGATTTAGTTAGTCTTCTGGATTGTGGGTGTGCGTTCTGTCCAGTGAAGAGTGAACTTTTTTAGTTTTTTACTTATCCTCTAGTGCTGTCTTTATATTTTAGAATTATTACGTAAATTTATATACGCAAATATTTTCTGATATATTTTTTTATTAGAATCTCTTAAAAAATCGAAACAAATAATATAGGTGATTCGGCTACTAAAATAAAAAAAATGTACAAAGAAAATCATTTCATCAAATGTCTATAAACAAATCTGAAATGTCTTAGCATCAAAGCCGCTTTCCTGACTTGTTAGTTAAAACGAATCCATAACAACGAAATAAACTGTCCGTAAATTTTTTTTACATCGTTATTTGCTGACAGGTTTCTCCCAAAGCCTGTTTTCACTGGTATGTTATTGTTTGTGTGATATTAAGCATCAGGAATAAAAAAAAATAACTACAGCTAACAATAATAAATATGTAGATAAGTAGAAAACGCTGTTTATAATCTCTTCTGAACGGAAATGTCAGTTGTTATCATTGCGTTACATGCGCTACACATATCCACTCTACACATAATTTTGAGAACATAAATTTAACATTTTTCGCTAATAGAACAGAAAACCTGTTGCCTTAAGAAATTCAAGGCTTCAGAATAAACACTCGAAATTAACGTCTGTACTGAATTGATATCTTGTGAAACCACTAATTGAATGTATTAATTCATTGAATTATTATTTTTATTCTGGTTTTATTTAAGGAGAAGAATCAAGATATATACTTACGTATACATCTTGATTCTTGATATCTTGATTCTTGATATGAATCATCTGATATTTGGGTAATTTTGCATAGGAAAATTATTTATTGCGACTAGACAGCAGTACGGATAAGATAATATTAGTGACGTAATATTACTGAGTATTTTATGTCAAAGTTCGTCGCGAATGGTTCAGCTGAATATTCGTGCCTGTGTGTGGGGAATTGCTTCCCGTTTTATAGGGATTTCTTAGGTTACAAACAAACAGACACGATGAAGTTTATGTGGTGCATGGCTTAAAGTACCATAATTAATAGTGAACATATCAATTATCTGTGGTTTCCTTCAAGTGCGTTTTACGAACTACTATTACAATGCTCAAGTTGAGGTTTTGTTATTACGGATTCCTATTCTTACCTTTCGTATTTTTTATGTTGACGAGGATAAACCTCGATGAAAGTGGCATTAGCTTTAATATAAGTAAACTCGAATGGATTGAGCTAAATAATACGATAAAAAACACCCCAAAAAGTAATGAGCAGATGAATATAAAATTTATTTTATTGTGGAATGGAGAAGTTAACTGGCCTTTTATAAACATTGGCCACGGAAGAAAATGCTTTACTGAAAACAAGTGTCCAGTAGATAATTGCTTCGTGACGAGTAATCGAACTTTGTGGGATAAAAATTACCGAATGTTCGACGCAATCATTTTCGACGGTCGTGAAATAATGAAGATGAACATAGAAGATCTACCTGCAAAACGTTTACCTCATCAAAAGTTCATATTTTTTGCGCTTGAGTCCGCTCAAAACTATGCTGTTGATTCTAAATTCGATGGATTCTTCAACTGGACGTGGACTTACAAGTTAGACTCGGATGCACATTTCGGTTATTTTACAGTGCACAATATGAATGGAGAAATCATAGGTCCTAAGCCTAAAATGCACTGGTCAGAATTAATGGAACCGATTGGGGAAGATTTGAAGAAGAAGTTAAAGTCAAAGAAGAAAGCAGCCGCTTGGTTTGTGTCTAACTGCGTATCAAAGAGCGGCCGAGAGGACTTTGTCAAAGAGGTGAACGAACATCTTAATAAATATGGACTGACAGTCGACATTTATGGTGCTTGTGGCCCAATGCAATGTCCTAGAGATAGCATGGTGAACTGTCTAAAGATTCTTGAACACGACTACTACTTTTATTTCTCCTTCGAGAACTCCTTCAGTGATGATTACGTGACAGAAAAGCTGACCCACGCTCTGCAGCATGACACTGTGCCTGTTGTCTTTGGTGGTGCTAACTATACAAGGTATGACATATTAAATGACTGAAATACTAAATCAATCAATCGAATTGCTTGAATTAAAAAGAATTACGTCAATTCAAGAAAATTTGTTCTTTTTCTGACCATTGCGCTATTTCTTTAAAATTAAGTTGTTAGAGAGTTAAAATGGAATCCTTGTAAACGAACTTATTTTGGATTAGATATACCATTTAAAAACTAGTAAGTGAAGGAATAATTCAAAAAATATCTACGTCCTTAATAGGAACAAAAACTTTTTCCAGATTTATGCCGGATGGAATATACCTGAACGCACGCGAGCTGGGTCCTGAACTTCTAGCCAACACCATGCACGACATAATGCTGAATACAGACAAATATTATAATTTCTTTCGATACAAGAAACATTACTCATGGTATAGGGAGACCCAGCCTATGGGGACTAACATTGAGACAGTAGATGTAAAAGAAATTTGTACGATTTGTTCTATGCTTAATAACAACACCCTAGTCCACGCAATAACGATTTACAATGATTTTAGAAGCTGGTGGAATCCAAAACCTGACAATAAAATATAAAAAAAACGTTTAAGGATGTCTCTTGTTCTAGTTTTTAATTTATATCTATTTATATAAATATATAAGAAAGTAGTTAATCTCAAATGCAAACGTATGTAATAAACATACGTTTGCATTTGTCCTCCAAAATGGTGCATGTTAATGCTGTTCCGACCCATATAAAGTTGTTTGCTCACATAACGCAAAAAGTATTGCACTTTAAGCCACAAATTAATAATAAAAGTTTAATATAGTCATATTACTTGCAGCGAAAACAATTACACAATTTCAGGATTATTGGTTTTGTTACAATTTATTTAAATACGATTTTTATTTAACAGCGCCATCGAACGGTGTAAAACTTCTAATCGGCAATTACAACGAAACCATTAAACCTGAAATTGTGAATATGTTTTCGCTGCAACTACTATGGCTATATTTAATATTTTTGACGAATTCGTGCCTAAAAGTGCAATACTTTTTGCGTTCTGTGTAAAAAAAACATTGTATGGGTCGGAACATCCTTAAGGAATTATAAATGTTTCGTACACATTCTTGTAACCACTGCAATTATATATATGTCTACTTTTACGTATTTTTTTTCTTAAATCATCTGGCAAGGCTTAAACATTTTGGAAGTTTGAAAATGTTAAGGGTGTCGAGTTTTTTTTTTGTAAATCCTTTTGATATGCTATGGTATCTCAACAACTTTAAATTTTCGCATAAAAGGTGCTCGGTTAAAAATTTCACATACTTATTTCAAACCATACGATTTTGTAACAGTGAGTATGAGCACCAAATTGTATTAGTCAGCGAGATTTTACCGAAAATTTCATGAATAATAGTGAAATCACAGCTTTATCTAAATTTATAAATGTCCGATTTGCAACACGAAAAAAGTTCAAAATCATTAAATAAGACAAAACATGAATGAGCACTCAAATTATACAATTACATCTTATCTTTGGATGTCAACTATGACCAACTCGTTGGCTGTAACTATGGCTCATCCATGCGGTATCTCGCAATCACTCACCAAACCACGAAGCGTGTACCATTACTCACAGTGCCACTACGGATATCGTTTTGTTTCAAACGAGTCACTAGTAACACGCACGTTAAGTTCATAAATAAAAAAAATAACGTCCATTATTCACAGAGAAAGATGTCACGCAACAAGAGAAACCTATTTTCTAAATCAAAACATTTTCGATTTAATATTTTTTTTTCTAAAATGTATTTTTAAATCTTAGTAGCTAGTTTCCTGTTTTTAACCGACTTCAAAAAAGGAGGAGGTTATCAATTCGTCTGTATGTTTTTTTTTTGTTTTTTTGTTTTTTTTTTTATGTTTGTTACCTCATAACTTTTGCCTGGGTGAACCGATTTTGATGATTATTTTTTTATATGATAGCTAGTGCTTCCCAAGTGGTCCCATTTTAATTTGGTTAAGTTCTGACAATGATATCCATGAGAAAATCATAAAAGTCTTAAATTTGTATTAAGATGTGCGCGACAAATGGACGAATAACTCAATATAACGCCAACCGATTTCGGTGATTCTTTTTTTATTGGAAAGGACGTGTACAAATTAGTAAGTGCACTTCAGATTCACTAAAAATAAACAAATAAAAAAAAAATTAACAAAAAAAATAACCGACTTCAAAGAAAAAGCACTCAAAGGTAAAAAATAATTTTCATTTTTGTAGTTACGATTTCTGCTATTTTTTGAGTCGGTGTCAGCCAAGGTTAGGTTAGGTTAGGTTAGGTTAGGTTAGGTTAGGTTCTCTTGATTGGCGCAGCGCGTGCCCGGCTGACGCCGACTCAAAAAATAACAGAAATCGTAACTACAAAAATGAAAAATATTTTTTACTTTTTAGTGCTTTTTCTTTGAAGTCGGTTATTTTTTTTGTTAAATTTTTATTTTTAATAAATAATGTTTTCTTGTAAATTACATATTGTGTTAAAAGAAGTTTGATTTTGCTTACTTTTAAATTTACATAAAATGTTTCATATAAGCAGTCAATAAAAAAACTTTGATGAAATTTAAGCAGATAGACGTACTGGTTGAATGATGTGGTTGGCATAATTAAAACCGAATATCTTTAGAAATGTGGTAAGTAATTGCTTTCCCTTTTTGTATGGGCCGACATGAAAAGTATACCCTCTTAATAGCTTTATCTTACCAACTGGCGCAGAATTAGTCCACTAGCTCGTCGCATGTTTTCTTGCTAACGTCATCTTTCAAGTGAACAACCCACATATAAAACATTGGCTTCTGGTTTACCTAACAACAGATTATCTGCCGTCACCGCATCATAAACAGCATCTGAGTGAAACCCAAGCCAGAGGCAGTGTGCAAAAGGTTTTTTGAAAATGTGATTCAAGTTATTTCGTTGCATTGTTAAAAAAATACCCTCTATCTTGAAATTTCTGGGTAAATATTGATTCAAAATAAGGTATTTGTTAAGTACATTTAAAATATTTAAAAAAAAATCTACTCGGCCTTCTAGAGTGATGACGGTCCAATGCATTTTGTTGATTTTCATAGTTATAGTTTGGATCACTAGTTAATCATCACCATCAAAGTTAGACGTCCTTGGATGTGACACATGGTAAGTATACTTTTGGATGGGGTAAACTTGTGTTTATTTTGTACATTGAGAATCTAATCAACATTGATGCTTTATGTTGAACAATAAAAACATTAAGCTGCCATCATTATAACTGCAATGATTTGAACTTGGCTTATTTTACCACGACACAAGCATTTCACGACAGGCAACAAATTAAACTAACTTTTCTATTTCAGAAGTGTAGACGTCATCCCAAAATTCGAGTGCTATTCCAGCAGTGCGAGTGTTGGCGACGCGATCATAAAACTCTAAAGTAGACATTTCTTGTGAATACAAAATTGTATAGAATAGTACTGCAGGTGTTCATTTGTAAAGTGTTTGTATCTAGCTGCCGTACCGTTCATATTGAATAGTGCTGCACGTGTTTGGTTGCTAGTATTTGATCCCTGCCGCCGTGCCTTAAGATAGTAATTGTTTAGAGTATTTTAGAGGTAGAATATTTCCTTGATTCCATGTAAAGTTCGTGCACCTGAGGGCTGTAAACGCGGCACGCTGTAAAGTCACCATTGTATGCCCACCTGCGCGTCCGCCTTATGCGGCGCGGCAGTTATCTAAAGATTGTTTCAGGGAATATTTGGCAGGGCATAGTTTCACGCAGCTGACCGCAATAAACCTATTGTGCGTCGGCTCGGTGCGGCGAGCCGTCTTGGAAAGAATTTTATAGCATGCAGGTGCGCGTTTCATAGTAACCATGTGAATTTACTTAGGTATGTTTATAGGTAGCATTTTGAAAATACCTAAGTAAATGTCTCATATGTACACACATGTAATATAGATTTATAGTAAGTATTGAGTAACATATTGTTTTATGCACACAGAAATAGCTTTTAGGGGTGTGCATACAAACCAATATGCTATTATAAAGTGTGTCATTGTATATCATTATTATATGGAAAGATTCGAAAGTATAAAGTATATCTATTGTTATGAACATTACTTGTATTTAGAGTACACATTTAAAGATATTATAGAGAGTTCTGTTTTGCATATCATACTTTGAGGAAAGCTTAGAAAGTGTAAAGTACGTATAATGGAAATATATAGTGTATATAAAATAGACATTCCTAATATTTTAAGACTTATTAATAGCATGAAGGTTTTTAGAGCTTAAGTATCATTTGATAGCTGTTTTAAGTGATTTGTGTATTTTATATGTATATTGGACATTTGTATAATTTATAGAATTGTATTTTTATTATATAAATACCTATTGAAGGGCATTTCAAAGCATGAGGATGTTTTAAAATAAAACGTAACAGAACTAAATGTGTTATAGTTGCTCGAGATATTGTATAGTTAATGGGTTATTGTATATGGTATAATATAAATAACAGAAGATATTTTCCTTTGATAGAAATCACGTCATCAAGCATCTATTTACATGTGTATATGTTATAACCTTATTTTATAGAATATGAATAGTTGAGTACAATTTATGTATTGTGTAACTATAATATAGCTTTAGGACACATTAGTAAATGTTATTAAAGAATGACAGCGAGAAATATTCTCGGCCGATTGTTGTCTGTTCGCCTTCCCTTCTGCCCCCGCACCGCAGACCGCACCGTAACATGAAGAGTCAGGTATAAATAAGGGTCCCCAACACAATGGGGCCAGATCGTACTGGCACTCCGACTAAACGGGTCGGAGACGCTGCTTTTATAGTTCATTCCCTACGCCAACCAAGTGGGTTCGGCAGAGTTTTAAAGTTGAAAGTTTATAGTTTTTTATAGTTTAAAGTTTTTATAGTTTATTTTAAAGTTTAAAGTGGCCTTTCGCCTATCGAGTTAGACTCTGACCAGTCAGGTCGAGTCTGCTTACTTTGAAGTGCGGTGCTCGTGGTGCGATAGCGGTACATGCGGTGCAGAAGTTAAGGCGTGCTGCCGGCAACCTGGTCGGGGGTACAGCTCGGCTCTACATCCAGACGCTTGCGTTTCATTTCGAGTCGCAAAGCGCTCCGGTGCCTTGGGGAGGTTCCATAGCCGGGTGCATCACTCGGTGGCTCGGCAGGTCCCGACGCTGAGTCGGTCCTCGCCAAGGAGGGAGCGGAGTACCGTCGGAGCTGTGCTTGCGTAGCGAAGAGCAGCCAGCCGTTCGGGTTCCGCGTGTCACCCGGGAACCGAACGCTCGCTGGCCGGTCGCTATCAATGGTCCTTCGAGCCGGATGGTACGTCGCATCTACAACGCATGCATCGAGGTGAAGTTACCGCAGCACCATGAGCAGTCCGAAGAGAACTCGTCAGGCGACGAAGTTACAAGAGAAGGAACGCGCTGCATCCGCCGCCGCGGCCGCCGCCGCCAGCGGCGTGGCGCCCGCCTCCGCAGCTCGCGCCACCGCTCGGCCCTCAGCTGACGCCGCGGCCGCCACCGCACGTGGCGCAGTGCCCCCCGCCGCATCTCCCGCCGCCGTGACCGCCCGTGCTGCTGGCCTCACCGCGGAAGCTGCCATTACCGTTTCCGCTACAAGAGGTATGGAGAATGCATCTGCAAAGTTATCGCCACCTATAGACTCCGGCTTGGCGATAACACCATCGGCAGGCGGCTCATATTATGAGGATACCGTGACGACAATGCGTTCGGTGTCAAGAATGTCGTCTCATCAGAGTGAGGGAGACGAAGTGATGTCGCAAATCAGCGTTGCATCAAAGAGGTCGGCGGTCTTAAGAGAGCAAGCAAACCTGCGTGCGTTGCAAGAAATGCACGAATTGGAGCGTCGCGCAGCTGCCGCCGAAGCAGAGCGCCGTAATTTTGAAAGAGAGATTGAATTGTCTAAGCAAAGACAACTTTTAGAGCTTAGAAAGATTGATTTAGAGGAAGAGGAAGAGCTGACAACTATCCGATTCAGAGACGACGTGAGAAGCCGCAAGAGCCGACATGATAGCGTGACCGAGTGGGTCGCAAGCACAGCCCAGCCGCCGCCGCCGCATCTATACAGTATGAGTCATCGGCAGAGCGATACAGCGCATCCCTGTGATGACGTCACCTCTCACCACCGGACTTTGGCTACTTCACTGCGTGGACGCAGCGATCGACCCACTTCCCCGCCGCGCCGACGTGGATCGCCTACACCGGAGCCGCCGCTGCGTCGACGTAGTCAAACGCCAAAAAGGATGTCCGAGCTTACGACTGCCATAGTGCAAGGTATGTCTGAGCTACATATTGAAAGGCAAGAACGTTTGGACTTCAGGTCAGTGTGTCGAGAGTTGCCTGTATATAGTGGACACATAAGTGAATGGTTGCCTTTCAAAAGAGCTTACGAGGACTCAAAGGGCAAAGGTCGTTTCTCTAGGGAAGAGAATTTGGTGCGACTCCGTAATTGTCTCAAAGGGGAGGCAAAGGCTGCTGTCACGACGCTGCTCGCCATTTCGGATAACCCGGATGAGATTGTGAGTACACTGGAAACACAGTTTGCTCATCCAAGCCTGCTCGTAAGGGAGCAAGTAAATAGAATTTGTGCTCTACCTCGACTGCCTCAGGAATATCGAGATGACTTACCAGGCTTCGCTTCAGTAGTCAGCAACGCGGTTGTAGTACTGGACAGATTGCGAAACTACAACCACAACATGCGTGCTGATATCTACAACGAGATTTTAGAAAGAATCCCTATCACCCTACAGACTAAATGGGTAGACTGGGCTACTGCCAATGACGATGGGTCAGAAGCAAAAAGCATATTGCTATCTCGCTTCCTCAATACTGAGGTTAAAAGATTGCGGATGTATGGATCGGCACCAAAGTGCGCCGCTTACAAGCCGCCCTATAAAGAGTCGCCGCGTGGGCCTTCCCAGCCACAGCAACGAGGCCAGCACAAATATCATGTCAATGCAGTACAAAGCACACATGGAAAGGAAAATGGAAAGTGTTTGGTCTGTTCAGGAAATCATAAGATTTTCACATGTGGAAAATTCAAAGAAATGAACGTAACAAATCGATGGTCTTGGGCTAAAGAAAATCACATTTGTTATCGTTGCTTAGAGGGAAAGCACTTTGTTTCCTCGTGTCGAGCGAGAAGTGTGTGCGGACAAGATGAGTGCAGAAAGTGGCACCATAGCCTTCTACACCGAGAGAGCACACCGACAGAGGATTCGTCAAGGTCATCAGAGGACGAAAAACAACAAGGAACTCTGGACGAGGCTGTCACCGCCACCGCATCCGCCGACGCCGAGACGAACGCACACGGGCGTGTATGTCTCAAGATAGTGCCAGTCATCGTAAGTGGACGTAAGGGCAAAGTCCAAACCTATGCTTTGCTAGATGAAGGTTCATCAATCACTCTGGTTGAAGACAAGCTGGCAGAGAGACTGGGTCTGGATGGAAAGAAGGACAACTTGGTGCTTCGAGGAGTCGGTCATGTAGTGACTGATCCCAAAAGTCGTCGTGTTTCTATGGACATTCAAGGACTATATAGTGACACAGTGCATACCATAAGTGGAAGGACAATGAGTGACTTGAATATGGGTGTACAGTCAATCAAGTTTGATATTTCAAAGTACGAACACTTAAGTGAAGTTAGCGACAAAGTGTTGTACGTAAATGCTCGCCCCGAGATTCTTATTGGACAGGACAATGCGGACTTAATAGTGAGCCGAAGAATCTTGTGTGGTGGGCGTAATCAACCGATGGCATCAGAGACAGACCTGGGCTGGGTCATCCATGGATACGTTCCCGGCGCCCTGCGACAGAAGATCAACAAGGTCAACACCTACAGAGCAAGAGACGAACTGCATGACCTTGTTGCACGATCTTGGGACTTAGGTTTCATCGAGGATCAACGGTGGGTTGGCTGCTTGCAAGAAGTGGAGTCAACTCACAAAAGGGGGGCACACGCCGGTGTCCACTAGAATAAAATAGTTACATAGAAATAAATCGCGCCGCCTTCAGTACTATGATGTGCGACAAGTATTGTATAGAATCGCTATCTGTCGCAAAAGGGGGGTATGTTGGCGACGCGATCATAAAACTCTAAAGTAGACATTTCTTGTGAATACAAAATTGTATAGAATAGTACTGCAGGTGTTCATTTGTAAAGTGTTTGTATCTAGCTGCCGTACCGTTCATATTGAATAGTGCTGCACGTGTTTGGTTGCTAGTATTTGATCCCTGCCGCCGTGCCTTAAGATAGTAATTGTTTAGAGTATTTTAGAGGTAGAATATTTCCTTGATTCCATGTAAAGTTCGTGCACCTGAGGGCTGTAAACGCGGCACGCTGTAAAGTCACCATTGTATGCCCACCTGCGCGTCCGCCTTATGCGGCGCGGCAGTTATCTAAAGATTGTTTCAGGGAATATTTGGCAGGGCATAGTTTCACGCAGCTGACCGCAATAAACCTATTGTGCGTCGGCTCGGTGCGGCGAGCCGTCTTGGAAAGAATTTTATAGCATGCAGGTGCGCGTTTCATAGTAACCATGTGAATTTACTTAGGTATGTTTATAGGTAGCATTTTGAAAATACCTAAGTAAATGTCTCATATGTACACACATGTAATATAGATTTATAGTAAGTATTGAGTAACATATTGTTTTATGCACACAGAAATAGCTTTTAGGGGTGTGCATACAAACCAATATGCTATTATAAAGTGTGTCATTGTATATCATTATTATATGGAAAGATTCGAAAGTATAAAGTATATCTATTGTTATGAACATTACTTGTATTTAGAGTACACATTTAAAGATATTATAGAGAGTTCTGTTTTGCATATCATACTTTGAGGAAAGCTTAGAAAGTGTAAAGTACGTATAATGGAAATATATAGTGTATATAAAATAGACATTCCTAATATTTTAAGACTTATTAATAGCATGAAGGTTTTTAGAGCTTAAGTATCATTTGATAGCTGTTTTAAGTGATTTGTGTATTTTATATGTATATTGGACATTTGTATAATTTATAGAATTGTATTTTTATTATATAAATACCTATTGAAGGGCATTTCAAAGCATGAGGATGTTTTAAAATAAAACGTAACAGAACTAAATGTGTTATAGTTGCTCGAGATATTGTATAGTTAATGGGTTATTGTATATGGTATAATATAAATAACAGAAGATATTTTCCTTTGATAGAAATCACGTCATCAAGCATCTATTTACATGTGTATATGTTATAACCTTATTTTATAGAATATGAATAGTTGAGTACAATTTATGTATTGTGTAACTATAATATAGCTTTAGGACACATTAGTAAATGTTATTAAAGAATGACAGCGAGAAATATTCTCGGCCGATTGTTGTCTGTTCGCCTTCCCTTCTGCCCCCGCACCGCAGACCGCACCGTAACATGAAGAGTCAGGTATAAATAAGGGTCCCCAACACAATGGGGCCAGATCGTACTGGCACTCCGACTAAACGGGTCGGAGACGCTGCTTTTATAGTTCATTCCCTACGCCAACCAAGTGGGTTCGGCAGAGTTTTAAAGTTGAAAGTTTATAGTTTTTTATAGTTTAAAGTTTTTATAGTTTATTTTAAAGTTTAAAGTGGCCTTTCGCCTATCGAGTTAGACTCTGACCAGTCAGGTCGAGTCTGCTTACTTTGAAGTGCGGTGCTCGTGGTGCGATAGCGGTACATGCGGTGCAGAAGTTAAGGCGTGCTGCCGGCAACCTGGTCGGGGGTACAGCTCGGCTCTACATCCAGACGCTTGCGTTTCATTTCGAGTCGCAAAGCGCTCCGGTGCCTTGGGGAGGTTCCATAGCCGGGTGCATCACTCGGTGGCTCGGTAGGTCCCGACGCTGAGTCGGTCCTCGCCAAGGAGGGAGCGGAGTACCGTCGGAGCTGTGCTTGCGTAGCGAAGAGCAGCCAGCCGTTCGGGTTCCGCGTGTCACCCGGGAACCGAACGCTCGCTGGCCGGTCGCTATCAGCGAGCATCCAATAAGTTGCAACGATCTTCACTCAAACTGCGCTTTGACAGCTCACAATGTATTAAACTGACAGATCATATCACGGTAGCAATCGCAAAAGCATGCTGCAAAATTTCGGTGCTCGTCATGCAAGTTGACTCCAGAGCCCCATTACAAAATAAACGGATTAAATCAATACTCTTCACCTCAGTGCGGCTTGATTATGAGAAAGCGCGTTGTTTTCCGTACTCAAAGGATGCCAACGGAACCGCTGCTCCGCCGCTGTCCGTCCGTCTGTCCGTCCATCCGTCCGTCTGTCCGTCCATCCGTCCGTCCGTCCGACTGTCACAGGGCTGTATCTTATGGACCGTAATAGGTAGGCAGCTGAAATTTTCACAGAATGTGTATTTATTTTGACGTTATAACAACAAATAGGTAAAATAAAATAATTATAAATTAAAGGGGAGCCCCATAAAACACTTGATCTGTTTGTGTTAAATCTTATACGATGGTACGGAACCCTTCGTGTGCGAGTCCGACTCACACTTGGCCTTTTTTTTAACGTACAAATTATTTTTCTTCTCATGATATATCCTTCTTTTATAGGATGCAGTAGGATAGACATAGTTTTTTAATCATAAGAAACCCACCCAACGAGCCCGCAGTAATGTAAAACGTATTATTAGTCATACCTAATGTATACAAAAATCTTTTATACAAAAAAAAAACACTCAGATAGAAATAAACGATGTTGTATTTGTATTTCAGTACTTCGCTGATGCCGACAGCTTCATCCCCGAGCGATTCGCCGAAGACGCGCCCGCCCCACCGCCTGGGGTGTACATGCCCTTTGGAGACGGACCTCGGTACTGCATCGGTAAGATTTGTGAATACTTTCGAATATTTCTTGGGAAACTTTTCGTTAGAATTATATTTATAGAAATCATGCGTGCGTAAAAAACGATATGGTCGTTAAAAACTGAGTGCAATACAACAGTATATAGCACGATCGAATCGATCAGGCTCCATGTGACGCTAACGTCCGATATGTTGGGGTAATTTTAATTTTATCTCAGCGTCGGTTAAAAATAAGCGTAAAAAAATAAAAATATCAAAGTTTAGAGTATTATCTAGTATATGATTGTAAAATGGTTTTTATGCGTTGCTTATATTCTTTAAAAAAAATATGTTTGCAAACACATATTTACTAGATTTTTACTAGGTTTTTAAGCAGGCGCTTGGAACCTATAAATGATTTAGATCATTTTTTTATTTACAAGAAAGAGCACATATTTATCTAGTCAATAAGCGTGAAACACGTATTCATTTATTTAAAAAGTAGGCTTTACACACCAAAAATATTTATTTCGGTCGCCTGAAAACGATTTTTACGCAAACTCACTGCTTCCGGAGGTCGCCATTATCGCTTGTTTGCTGAACGCTGGACTCTGTTGGAGCCTTAAAGTCAGATTCGATCCTGTGTGTAATATTGCTCGAACTTGTCGTATCGTTCACCCTTTTACCAGCTTACACTTTTGGATTATTTTTTGCGTCATGGCGTGAGTTTGATTGCTGATCCAACAACGGTGCCCGGCGATCTTGAATCACTACCGTTTTAAAGGCACCTAGCTTCCCTGAGAATATTATATCATATGTTTCGTAGAGTGTTCTAAAAAGATATTGATTCGATAATATGGGATTCTAAGTCCTCTGTTTCACTTTTGCATTAACAGAGGAACAGTCGAATTGCCAAACAAGTCTTCAATCTTAGTAATCCTCCTGGGTATTTTAAGAGGGCTTTGAAACCTATAATAGTATTCCAGTATGACATTTTACTCTTTCTGAAATGTTATAAAATCTTAATGAGTTCAAATCGCCACCGTTTCGAAGCATGGAGGTATTTTTCTCAACTCCATGTTTCGAAGTGACGTTGCGCCAAATGTCTTGCGTTCTCTAAAAAAATCAAATTTCAGAAAATTTGTGTTTATCTGAAAATAATTCCTGCATTACCTTTACTACCGCAAATCTAAGAAAGTTGTGCCCGATCATAAATTGTTATAATTAAAAGGTATGTACTCTTATTCTTTAGTTTTCATTCGATAGAACATGGCATGGAACTTGATAAAAAAATGAACTTTTAATGCGATAGAAATTTTGAAAATTGGGTCAGGCATACCTTCTCTAGCATTAAAATAGAAGCAATTTACATGAATAACATCTAGAAATAACCCACATTTCAAGTTGGTATTGAAAATTATAAAATTATTATTAAATGTAAATATCTAAGGGTTATTTGGAACTGGACATGATAACCAATACCATCCTTAATGTCATGATATCACCCTAAAGACATCGCATTCCCGAAGGAATGAAGTGCCATTCCAGGCCTTCCAATGAGCTCTGCAACATTGCACTGGATCTAAAACATAATTCGTTCTTTATTGCCACTTCAGCCATCATTCCATATTTCGTACGATTCTGGGCGAGCCTAACACTACCACCTAGGGAAGAAAATTATTTTTTTTAATGTTAAGCTTCTATGACTCTATACACTTTCTTTTTCCGTAGGGTTGGTTGTAAGATATTGCTTTTTAGCGATAAGCTCGCCCTTTACATGTATGTATCAAAGAGTAAATAAATAAATAAATAAATAAAATAACCATGGAACAGCTCGTATTCATGACTAAGTGCACTCATCCAACTCAGAATTAGAAATAAAGTGGATTGAACCGATGACTTCTCGCATAAGAATAAAGGGCCTACGAGCCTCTCAAAATGTTTCGCAGGAAATGCTTCAAAACCAGTACCACAAGGCTGTCTAAGTCACAGGCTTACATAAGGCCAAAAAATCAAGAGTAGAATAAAACAAACCAATGATGTCGAGAAACAGGTACAAGAATACAGAAACCTATTCGGTATTTTGTGTGTTAAAAATTATGTAAGTGGCAGTGAAATTCCTCCAAATACTTGACCCAGAAACTTGCTTCCTTCCAGGCAAGCGCTTCGCCTGGATCCAGATGAAGACGTGCCTGCTGAAGCTGGTGCCTTGGGTGTGGGTGTCGCCCGCGCCCCGCTCGCCCCGCCGCGCCGCGCCCTTCCCTGCTGAGCCGCGCTCTCCCCTCACCCTGCACCCCGCCGACTCGACTGTCACTCTCCACTATAGACCCGCCATGGCTTCTTGACGTCGACGGGCCGTCTAGACATCGTTTCCGAAAGTATTCCAATGTCAGGCCTTCCATTTTTGGATCATATTACTCTACGGAGTCTTAAGGGCGTGATAACAGCCGATTGCGTTCAGTTTAACCTTCCCCGCCGAGCCGCGCTCTCCCCTCACCCTGCACCCCGCCGACTCGACTGTCACTCTCCACTATAGACCCGCCATGGCCTCTTGACGTCGACGGGCCGTCTAGACATCGTTTCCGAAAGTATTCCAATGTCAGGCCTTCGATTTTTGGATCATATTACTCTACGGAGTCTTAAGGGCGTGATAACAGCCGATTGCGTTCAGTTTAACCTTCCCCGCCGAGCCGCGCTCTCCCCTCACCCTGCACCCTGCCGACTCGACTGTCACTCTCGACTATAGACCCGCCATGGCTTTTTGACGTCGACGGGCCGTCTAGACATCGTTTCCGAAAGTATTCCAATGTCAGGCCTTCGATTTTTTGATCATATTACTCTAAGGAGTCTTAATAACAGTCGTGATAACAGCCGATTGCGTTCAGTTTAACCTTCCCCACCGAGCCGCGCTCGCCCCTCACCCTGCACTCTGCCGACTCAACTGTCACTCTCCACTATAGACCCGTATGCAAATTTTCTTGCTTAGCCTTTTGATATGGCCGAATGTCTTGTTAGAAAATGTAGTAGCATTTTCGGTCATCCAGTATCACGCCTAAAACGGTGAAGGTATTAGGAAAAATAGTTTGACGCAATATTTAAAGGCTAAAATTTAATTTACACCGTCGCTGCACATACTTACGGTTGCCGGCGTGCCGTATCGGGTTTCGCCGACATGTTTCGCTCGCTGCGCGCCGCGGGCTTCTTCAGAAAGCATTGTGTAGCAACGTCGACAGCTCGGCTGTCAAACGTCAACTGGCGTCCGTGGGCAGCGAAGATTACACCGGTGGGTAGGCTGCGACGTAGTCCGAATTGTAAATGCGCCATAGGAAAAAACTACTGCATACACTTATAACCAACGATATCAGTTTTCATGGTTGGTGTTCTTGTAAGTTGCATACTGTCGTAAAGTAAGCGTGTTTTCAATCGATTCACTAACGTGAAGCGGTATATAGCATTTTTCTACTGCTGATCTTATGATCACGGGTGTACCATGATAAATAACTCGATATATGGCTATTTGTGTAAACAGGCAAAAGAGTGATTTCGGGTGACGCTTAGTTGCATTTTGTACCATGATAACTGGTAAATTTCAGTTCACTACTTGCCCGAATAACACGTTCTTTGAAAGTTAGCATGGTACGAAATGCAATTAAACGTCTGATTTAATCATTATTTTGCCTAATCACCTCCTATCAATGTGGCGAGTTATTTACCATGGTAACACCCATGATCATAAAATTATCAGTAGAAAAATGCTATGCAGGCTGAATTTTTCATGTGGGCCTTCAGAGCCAAATCGGAAACTATAATAAATAGCGAAAAACACTCAAAGAAGTTATGAGACCGATTTAGAAAAACACTAAAACTGAATTATTAGATTTTTGGAAGAATTGTTTGCCGAATCGTACCTACCGCACCTAGTCGTATTTGGCCTTGAAGGCTCACTGAAAAAAAACCTTTGGAATACCACGTCTGCTTGCCTGTCCTCCTTAAAAACCCGGGAAGTTAACTAGCCATCGTAACCCTCCTGATCGAAACGAATCCAGTTATTGCTTCCACTGTCAAACACATGCTTACATATGTCGCTCGTTATTTTTCACTGCCTTGATGTGCTGCAAGATCCTTGTCTGTACGCTCCATTTCATTTGTCCTGAAGCAGTCCGCGGCGTACGAGGCGAAACATGTCGGCGATGGTCTAAAATATTGTATTCTATGTTTTAGCTGTTTCCTCTCAGGCAGACCTATGTTATGCCATTGACTTTCCAAACTTTAAGTCTTGACTCATTTAAGTCAATTCAAAAGGTTTATATGGACAATATCTCTGCACAATATGTTTACGAGGCGAGTTTGACACGCCGGACCAGCGAGGAAGAAAGGACGGTAGTGACAACTGGAGCTCGCTTCTATGGGGACGGCGTAGCCACTTTACATGTAATGACGGTGGCGCCGGCTAATAAAATCGAATCGACACTATGCCAATGCCACTAGATGGCGCTGTTATTGCATACTAATCCTGAGCGAAGCACTTGGAAAGCAATTATTTAGATATCTATATAATCATAGATGAATCAATGTCCAGACCGCTCATCATTTTCCTTGTTTTCACTATATGACTTATTTTGATTTAAACATTAAACTATTAATGTCGATAGCAAAATTTACACATTTATTGTAGTATGTTGATTTCTTAAACACTGTGTGAGAGACATTACGGACAGATGGGTCATATGATCGGATTGGCTTGTAGCCTAGTGGCGCGGGGACAGTGCATTTCGTCACGAATGCGAGCGGCTCTATGGTTCGGAATCCAAGTAATACTGTAGGACAAAAATTTAATGAAAAGATGATCGAAGCGGCAATGAAAAATTGTCCGTGTTTTCCATCCAGTTCAATGTAGCCGTGCTCTTCCTTCAAAGGGAAGGTTAGGTTAGGTTAGGTTAGGTTAGGTTAGGTCAGGCATGACACCTAATTCCTTAAGGAATGTGGTGAATTGGGCTAATATCATAACGGTACTTGTGTGGCATTATCCATCCATGTCAGGTTGCATAAAAATAACAACAGTGGTACTGGGGGAACTGGCAAAGCGCTACCCACGAAACAATCTCTTCTAGTTCAAGTCAAGCCTTGTCCGTACTAAGATTGTTTTCTTTAGTTAATTTATTCTTGCCTCAAAGTGAATTCTATAAAAAATATTAGTAAAAAAAATGTGCGGTACAGGGATTCTCTGTACTTGTCCGTACGTTAGTAATTGTCTATTGTTATATTATGTATCATACATATGACCATACTTATGTATGTCTGCCGTGTAGCTCAATTGCAATAAATTAATACAAAGGGGTGGTTATGTATAAACGGCATCACCCTAGAAGCCACATATTGGACTTTGACCCACAAACGTTTTTCTTACAAATGCCAATGTCTACTGTGGCGCTGAGGGCGATGCGCTCTGTGCACATAGGTCAAAAGACGTTCAATTCGTCTACAGAGTCACCACCTTTTGACTCTGGCCTAACTGTACCTGTACACTATGAACATGAAACCTGCTGACACGCAAAGCCTTCGAGAATCGAATGCAGTGGTTAAAATCCCAGATTACCTTCCAATATGTAAAAATGTTCAAACGGGTGGTCCAACATCAATCACTCAAGAACCTTACACCGAATACCGCCTAGTAAGTTGTCTTGTTCAGTTGCTCGTCAATAATTTATAAATGACATCGCAAAAAAAAAATCAAATCTATCCATTTAAAAGGATAATTTAGTTAGCTAAGTACTTAAAAACAAACAAGTACACGATGAATGCAGGAAAATAAAAGGTAGGTATTCGTGCATATATGAAAAATATTAAAATCGCAATATTTTATTAAATTGACGTATTTTTAAGTAGTAATAAAAGTTGAAAAAAACTTTCTTATTTGTGAATATCTGTGTCAGTCTAAAAAATAGTCCTAGTTAGGTCATAAATAAATACATAGGAATTTACATTGCCTTTGATTTACAAATACGTTATGAAAATCTCCGAACAAAAAAAAACAAAAACAATTGAATTTGTTTTAATTACATGGTTTTAATTACAATTAAATAGGGGGTGAAGAATAATGAATTCTACAAGTCGGCCATATAAGCATGTCCTGAACAACCACATTAGCAGCAGAAATATAATAAAAGTATACTAGGCTTAGTTTGGGAATGCATTAAAATTAGGACATGCAAAATTTTACCGGGACGTCAGCAACAGTGACACCAACAGCGTTGGAGGCGGAAGATGTCGGCAGAGTACGGCATCGCGCACCGGGAAACCGTAAGTTAGTGAAATATAACGGTATAAATTATACTTTTGAGATTACCGCGGTCGCTAGACATGCTTGAAAAATGTTACGGCTTTTCACGCGGCAGGAAGAGATATTCTCCGATGTTTCGAGCTAATCATTCAGCCCGTTTTCAAGGAGGCATCCGCCGCGTTCGTCTACGCAGCAGACGACTGAGGTGATCACTAGGCTCGCCGTGGTCGTAAAGAAAAAGATTTCCTCTTTTTAGGATGTATCAATCAATATGTATCAGTAAAATGCACTGGCGACCTGGAAGGTTACCGTCGTTTTTACTCGCCGGGTGAACAGACAAGCGAGTAAGTAAAACTGACTTTTACTTGCAGGTTGTACCGTGATAATTGGCAGGTTGTACCTGAAATCCGATACGTAACTTTCGGTTAACTGATTTGTTGTTAACAGACCAGGGGGTCCATTCAGAGCAAGAGTGAGTTCGAGTTCGGGAGTGAGTTAACCTAAAAATAGCTGGGAAATATATTATTATTTAAATAACGGAACCGTTATTTATACTTCCAACGTATTTACGGGACAAACCAGATTTTACTAAGATAGATAGACTAACCTAACTGTAATGATGTTCTAGAAGTGTGGAAACGGTAACTATTTAAAAAAGTGAGTTGATATTTAGTGGCGAATTCGAACTCACTCTTACTCTGAATGGACCCCCAGCTACACTGATTTGTGTAGCTGGAGTTGGTGGAAATTGGCATTAGTAAAATAACAAGTAATTTGACAGTTTGCGAGGTACGGTAAGCTGCTAAATGCCAGATTTAATCACTCGTTTTCCTGTTCACCCAGTGAGTGAATTAACCATGGTAACACCCCTGGAGATATGCACCAGTACTAATGTTTTACTCGCCCATTGTATGAGGAAGCTTCACAGCGGCTCAAAAGACTGAAGATTCGCGAAGAGATCCCGTGAATGGGGGAAGAAACCAGGCGTTTCATTCTGCGGCTATCGGATAGTCGGCCGGGCGGAGATCCTAATTTGAGATAGAGCTGAATGAAAGCGTACTGTGAATGGAGGCAATTTTGTATGAAGACGTGCGAAATAATGTAGGTGGAGGCCTACTTTCAACATGCGTTTGTTTTTGTTTTTTTTACTTTGACTGGACATGGATATTATAATATTAGCCCAACACACCGAATTTATGAGCACGGCTACATTGAACTGGATGGAAAACACGGACAATTTTTTATTGCCGCTTCGACCATCCTTTCATCTAATGCGATGGTACCAACCTGGTTGGGCTTATCCCTACCGCATAGTAGGGAAAGGGTATCTACACTTTTTCATGCATTCCAAACCATAGAGCAGCTCGTATTAGTGACGAAATGCACTATCCAACGCAGAAACTTAACTAAGGGCCGATTTTTCAATCCTCAGATAGCACTTATTGGACTGATAGTACAAATTCACGTTTGTCAAAAGACGGATAGTCATTGCCGGAGAATTATATCACACATTCTATCACAATTATCTGACTTTAATTTTACTAATAAACATTTGGACTTACTATTTCGGATGCATAAGCAGAAGCGTAAATAAATCCGTCAAATAGTTATTTGGCTATTTATCTGACCATTGAAAAATCAGCCCTAAGACCTCATAATATACGAATATAAGAAAATAATATACGAATAAAGATAACATAATATTATTTATTATTTAATATTTAAAAAAATATCCTGTATATTATGTTATATTATATGCAAACATTTTTCTTATTATTAAAAAAATACTTCATTAATTAACGTTAATTTTATTGAAATACTGCCGTTACTTAGCAATAAAAATATTTCCAGTGCCCTCATTAAAATATGAATTTTGTTCATACCTCTACTTTTTTAGATAATATTTTAGATACACGTTTTCAAAGTTTACTATTTCGCTAATTAATATGAGAATATCCTAATGGGCACCCTCGTATCGTAAAGGTCTCATTCTTATTGTAGCTACTAGTATACTCTCTTTCTCCTGCTATCCTGGATATTCTCTTGCCCAGCATCTATGTACAGCCTAAATGCGATAGTGTTCTTTTAAATTGATGTACTTATCGAATTAGATTGTATAAAAACTAAATGAATGAACTGAAAATACGGATAATACAAGTTACTAACCTAAAAAACAGTATCTGAATGTAAAAAAAATATATATGAATAAATCTTTACTCATACATTTCTAATTGTTACGCAATGTTGCCAATATCGTCAGAGATTTCAGTAATTTTTAACGCTAGCCAACACTTTTTTCAACTAAAAAAAAACTGTTTAAAAATATATTAAAGAAATAATAAAGTACAGTCAGCGAGCATGGAAGAACGGGAGTAATAACTGAAAACAATTTGTATAGGGGGGGGGGGGGGACAAAGCCACTTTTACATTCACATACGAATTAGTATTTATAATTAGAATAATTGAAATGACCATGATAATCTAGTATAATAAAGCCTTTGACTAATTATTAACTTGACATATTTACCTTAGTTTTAATTTTTTAGTAAATTTGACGATAGTATATGCCAGAAATAGTAAGCTGAATGTATGTTTGCTTGTATGCCTTAAAATAAGAAAAAAATACCTGTCTGAGTGTAGTTTGTCTAGCAATTTGACAAAATGAAATACAATACAATAGAATTCACTTATGACTGATTTTCTCGATTTCCAACGATACGTAAGAACACGTAAGATCTTCATAGGACGATATTTAGTGCAACGAACTTCCATTTCATTTCATTTATTTATTCAACTTCTGGTAGTCAATCTACACTAAAGTCATGTCACATTTAATTGACCCCGATTCGATCAAACAGTGAAGAAGAACCCGCAAAGATCTATAAGTTATTTTTTTTTTCGTCTTTTTTTTCCGTCCACATTCATGATTTAATACAATTATGATTTCATACCTAAATGTTACTGTCAAAACTTGCATTTTTTAAAAGAATCACACACAAACAAAGAACTAAGAACTACGAGTAAACAACAGCCCACAGTGTGAGAGTCTTAATTTATAAATTACATACTTAAACCTCCGATGTTGCGCGCCCCGAATTCGTATGTGAACAACTTCAGTTAGACTTCTACACTACCTCGTAGCTACGCTGCCACCATCCGAATGAGTTTCGATCGTTACCCCCGTCCTTCCATGCTCGCTGTTAGCAATAGATCAAATATGTCGTGTTACGTCAAAACATAGATTGTCAGAATTAAGATTAAGGACCGGGGCAAACACTGTTTTTCTCGAGTGGCGGTTTTCGTATTCGGGGTCTATTTCATTCGCTGGCACGGTACAAAACCGTGATATTGCGCTCTTGGACTTTCTCTGTTTTAAAGAAAACCGGCCAAGTCCGAGTCGGACTCGCACACGAAGGGTTCCGTACCATCGAACAAAAAAATTATACAAAAAATTATTAAATTAAATAATTATTATACTATTTTTGTATGTGGGCCCCCTTGAATTTAAATTATTTTATATTCTTACCTATTTGTTGTTATAGCGGCAAAATAAATACACAATCTGTGAAAATTTCAGCTGTCTATCTGTTACGGTTACTGAGATACAGCCCTGTGACAGACGGACAGACGGACGGACGGACGGACGGACAGACGGACGGACGGACAGCGGAGGCTTAGTAATAGGGTTCCGTTTTCACCCTTTGGGTACGGAACCCTCAAAAAGACAGACTCCGCGATGAGAGCATGTAACATGTCCACAAATCAGGCAATGCGCATAGTGTTTGATTAACAAAAATTGTTATTACAAAACGACTTATAGCGACTTATAAATCACGACCGCTGTAGTAAAAAATCAAACAAAAACCAAAAATAATGATTATAAATCCTAATGAAATAAGCTGGTCTGATGACTTATCTTTTTAAGATGTTTTTATTTTATCGTTGAGCAATCCACCTCCAAAGTTATTGTATAAAAAGCGCGAAGAAAACGAACTTTTGGACCTTATAACTAAGAAATCAAACAATATTTTACAATACCAATGGTCATTTGACATCTAGTTTGATCAAATAAAGCTATTTTGAGCATAATTTTGGATCTCTGACAAGAAATATGCGCATGATCTTCTTTCCACGTTTGGTATGGGGAGTTGAGTGGGAAGGCCCACCTTAATGGCCTAGCGCGTAAAAATTTTCTTTTGAATCCGCATAAACATTTGGGCAGAACAATTGCGCTAGGTACGTGTAGGGTGATATTGTGCTGAAATCGACTTTGAATGAGTTGCTGAATTTATTCCACACGTGATATACATATGTGACGTTCTCAACTTCCATTAGTCGCTTCATGCCGCTTGGTTGAAAATACTGCTTCCAATCTTGGTAGGGTATTGGGTAGAAGTAATCAGGAGGGTACATCTTCATTCCTGAAAAAAAAAGTACTATGACAACGATAAGTATAACAAGTGGACTGTATTGTCTTGTTATAAGCCCTTAATGTAATGATCGGGAAACACAAACACAATGATAAAAATAAACGGAAATAAAACCAATAAAAACTATTTTTCAAAGCGATCTGTGGTATTGGTTTCATTCAACATAAATAAATTAGGAATTTACAATCGATCATAAGATTTTTAATCCAGACAAGTCAGTTTTAGAATACCATCGTAAAAAAAAAACACGTTTTTTGTACCTATTTGTTGTTATAGCGGCAAAATAAATACACACTCTGTGAAAATTTCAGCTGTCTACCTGTTACGGTTACTGAGATACAGCCCTGTGACAGACGGACGGACAGCGGAGGCTTAGTAATAGGGTTCCGTTTTCACCCTGTGGGTACGGAACCCTAAAAAGGAAATTGTATATTCAAAAGTCCTAAAGCTAAATATAATAATTTATTATAACGATACCGAGGTAACGTACCTCGAACTCAAATAAATAAAAAAGAAAGAAAAACTAATTTTAAATAAAAAAATAAGGTTATAGAATAACCTCCCATATATAAAAAAATAAACGATAAACTTATAACTAAAATACTAGAATATTCAGCTAAAAAAATTAAAGCAAATCCTCCAATTCTATATTCAATATTAAATCCAGAAACTAATTCTCTCTCCCCTTCAGGAAAATCAAAAGGAGTTTCGATTACTGACGTACGGTATTTAGTAACAATGACTAAGAAAATAGTATGCAGTAATAAAGTTTTCTTAAGGCTCTCGTGAAATCACAGGAAGTCTAAAATTAAAAAAAAATTAAGAAATGCATTCTTTGTCCATTTGCCAAGGCACAATACAATTTTGCACCGCGACTGCCATTGAAATACCGAAATCGTCTTCCAGGCCCTAACGTACCCCTAAACGTTGTCACATTTAAATCACATTTTTTTATCACTTGAGAAAGTTTCATTCTTCATCCGTATGTTCTGATTTTTTTGTAAATATCTGAATTTACAGTAAAAAAAATCGAAAGTGAACTTAAAAAAAAAAAACTTTTTTCCAATGTTTATTAGCCAATACTTTCCAATCTAAAGGGTATATTAATCAAAATAAAACATGCAGACATAGATGTCTACAATATATTTTAGATTAAAAAAATTAAAAAACGTAGTAAAATATTAAGGGCATGGAAACAGTTTTCGCCCGTAGTATGGGGATTTGATAAGGTAACGACTCTCTTAAATATGTTTACTGTACTTAACATAATAATATATGTTTACGGATATGTTAAAGCTTACTTCTTTCCGACGTTTCGTCCACCAGCATCGCGGCGCAAATTCGAGGACTCCTGACGCGTCGTCCAGTCAGAAGTGAAGTTAGTTGACTTCTGAATAAAGTTATTTGACTTCTGAGTCAAGTTACTTGACTTCCGACTGGACGACGCGTCAGAGGTCCTCGAGGTCGCGCCGCGATCCTGATGATGTCCGCAACGTGGTGGACGAAAGAAGTAAGCATTTACACTGTATGTCCGTAAGCATCAAGTATTATGTTTCCTTAATACCTTGGCATCGTTCATCAGAATTGCTGTCCGGCATATTGTGGTCTGAGCATAAGCTATGCATTACTCTTGTTATTAGTTGCGGCCCATTGTGTGCCCAATTGTCACCTTTGAAGTTAGTTCTCAATTCCCTGAAAAAAAAAGCGATAAATGCAATTTTTTACTATAAAAATCATTCACATGCACATTGTGAATAAAAACCGTGAAATTGTAATGAAAGTGGCATTAACGCCCGGTACCATATGGAAACCAGCTTAATTTCAAGAGCCCCTCTCTTTTTTTTAAACCGTGACCAAATCAATATCTACTTTTTTACTCCAAATAACTGACGGCCACAAGTCAGTTGCCCGTATATTTTGACCTTGTTGTGTGTATACCACCTTTCATGGGCTTTACTGAAGCAGGATGCTTTTTAGGGTTCCGTACCCAAAGGGTGAAAACGGAACCCTATTACTAAGCCTCCGCTGTCCGTCCGTCCGTCCGTCCGTCCGTCCGTCCGTCCGTCCGTCCGTCCGTCCATCCGTCCGTCTGTCACAGGGCTGTATCTCATGAACCGTAATAGGTAGGCAGCTGAAATTTTCACACAGTGTGTATTTATTTTGCCGCTAGAACCACAAAAATAAATAAATAATAAAAATTAAATGGGGGCCCCATACAAAAATCGTTTAACTAAAAGTTTTATCAATTCATTTTAATATTGAGTCTACTAAATCCGTACTAATGGAAATAGATCATACTTGAATAAAATATGTTTAATGTTCGAAAATAATTTGTTGGAACAATTCTGTTTTGTCCGCCAAACTTAAATGTGCCTCTAAAGCTCGAGCGTGTACTCTATGCCCTTGTTACAAGAGCGTTTTTTGTACGCCAGTAGCGCATATACGTTTGGCGCATTCTGTAACTGTCCACGTGTGAGCAATGCGCTCGCGGAGTCTCCATTAGAGGACCGTTTTGTTCGGCGACGTTACCAGCGCGATGCGAGTTAAGTCTGTTCCGACCCATATAAAGTTGTTTGCACACAGAACGAAAAAAGTATTGCACTTTAAGGCACTAATTAATAATAAACGTTTAATATAGTCATATTACTTGCAGCGAAAACAATTTCATAATTTCAGGATTATTGGTTTTGTTACAATTAATTTAAATACGATTTTTATTTAACAGCGCCATCTAACGGTGTAAAACTTCTAATCGGCAATTACAACGAAACCATTAAACCTGAAATTGTGAATATGTTTTCGCTGCAACTACTTTGGCTATATTTAATGTTTTTGACGAATTCGTGCCTTAAAGTGCAATACTTTTTGCGTTCTGTGTAAAAATAACATTGTATGGGTCGGAACATCGTTAAAAGCATCTACGTCACTCCGATAGCTTTTTTCGGTAACGTGTACGATAGGGCATGGAATTACAGCGTTGAAAAGGTATAACAGTTAATATGTATAAAATGTTAATTTAAATTTAGTTTTGGTGTTAATCATCATTTCATAAATGTACACTGGGCTAGCACAGTACCATAAAATATTCTGTTAGATACGCAGTTTTTTTTATAACGGGGCGAGGATTTGAACCTATAACCTTTTGCATACAGCAAAGTACAGCCCCTACACCACGAGCTGTCTATGATATCTTTGTGTGATTCACTTTTTCGTTCATCGAGAAAATAAATAAATAGTTCCACATCCAAGTCACTCAAAAAACAATTGTCTACATCTCTATAATCAACGAGTAGATTATTTTCTCGTTGTCTATAATAATCTAAACGAAATCCTCTCTCTTGGCGCGTATTCGAGATTCGGTCGGCTGACAGGCGTTTGAAGAATACGCGCCAAGAGAGAGGATTTCGTTTAGATTATTATAGACAACGAGAAAATAAATAAATAGTTCCACATCCAAGTCACTCAAAAAACAATTGACTACATCTCTATTATCAACAAGTAGATTATTTTCTCGTTGTTTATAATAATCTAAACGAAATCCTCTCTCTTGGCGCGTATTCGAGATTCGGTCGGCTGACAGGCGTTTGACCATTGAAAGGTTAATTCGTTAATAGGTTTAAATGTTAGTTTATTAATTTTCCCTCTCCGTTTGGTTCAATATAAACATATGATTACCCCGTGAACGACTAACCCCTGTTTTCACCACCTCCAGTTACCTGAAATCCGATAGTTAACTTTCGGCTACATTGCATATTTGTATGATGTAACCGAAAGATAACTTTGGCATTTTTGTAGCTGGAGGTGGTGGAGCCGGGCGATAGAAAAGCAATTCTGCTATCTTGCCGTCAAATTGCATTTGTGCATCGACTGATATTCTGCCCTCCCTTTTAAAAGGCGGTAACTAAATTTAGGCAAATGGGTAGCTACCGCCTCTTAAATAAGGAGGGCGGTATTGCTATCTTTTGTTCCTTCATCGATGTTCCAATGTTAACATTAATTGTTTGAATCAAAACACATAATTATGTAATCATTTTAAATATACTATAAAAGCAGTGATCGATACAGCGAATGTCCGTGAAAATATAATGGTTCCAAACCACGGAATATTGAGGAGGCAGGAAGTGAAACGTTTGTAAATTTGTTCCAGGACCGCTGTTACCGTTTTACTTAAGACCTTTTTGCTCCGCGAATGTATAACAGTCGCAATTGGCTATCCCTTCTTAATCGATAACCAAACAACAAATCCACATGTGTTTAGTAAATATGAACCTTAACGTAATGACTCTATGTTGGAATTCCAATACTGTTTGCAATCAAATGTTACGTCACTTTCGAACACGGCCGAGCGCCTCACACGCACGTGATCACAAACAACGTAGCGAGACATGCCCCGGCGAGCAATACGACGCCGCGACGCCATATTATTTCGTAATGCATTTGTCGTAAGTTTTATCGCTAATCATGTAAATGAAACTTACCGGTGATACGAAACTCCTCCATTATGAAGGTTGTGCACCGGCGGTCGTGTTTGCACGTTATTATGGCACAGTACGGCATTACTCCTTTTCAATTTTAGATTGTATCACGGATAAGTTAATGCACAGGACAGCCGCAGAGGAGTGAATCATGCGCGTATTAAGGCGCTAGGACTAGCCAACTACTCGCGCCATACAAATACACTTTTTAACAAATGTAATAATATGTAGTGAAACGCTTCAGCAAATCCAAATAGAACTCCAGACTGATAATGGATTGTTAATATTTTTTTTATTCCATCATTTATTTAAATAATAATAAAAATAAAAAAAGTTGATTTTTCTCATTAGAAATCTGAAAGTCATTCGATTTCTAGATATAAGCAAAAACAGCATACATGCATAAACAAAAAATTCCATTTGCTTTTAGATTTCTACATTTAGTCAAAAAAGTTCGGAAATGGACACCGTTTCCGCAATGTATTTTGTATAGAAAAAGGAAACATACATTAACGAAAATCATTCGATTTCTAGACAAGGAATCATATATTGTAAGGATGACACTTATAATCGTCAGACTTAGTTAGTTTACTTGGGGTGCCTCGTCTAACTTTGCGATTTGGCTAGTACCAGGCCCTTAAGTGAGCGGGTCCCCGCTAAAGACCGGCGCGCGAGTTTCGCCCACTTCACAATTCTTACCTCCTAATTGTTCTGTGTTCCAAACTATGAAATATTATGAAATCACTACAATGGCAAAGAATATAACAATGGCACGCTAAGATAAGATATTTTCATATTTGACAGCGATTGAAGTATTTATAATTTGTGCTTCTAGAAAATTCACTGGTCCAACCATTGAAGAACATAATCGTAATATAATAACATTTCTAGGTATTATGGTTCGTCACATACTTTTCACGAACGTTACCTTAAAGGGTAATTATTTTTTAACCAGCAGCTGTGTACTCTGTACAAATATCTAGTTCAACTAAACGATTTTGAGACCACGTGTCATTATCTTTACTGCATTAGGAATACACATATATATTTTTTAAATTGGATGCAGATTGATTGTTTATTGCTTACTTAAATATCGCTGTTTTTTATTTCATATATTGTTTTAATCTTGACTCATACTCCTAATATTAAATCTTTAGTTAAAAGACGATATTTTTGCAGCTAGTGCGGTTGACCTAATCTGTACGGGCTAGCGTATTCTAAAGTGTAAAGAAATACATGATTGCAACTGTACAGAAAGCTGCATGACCCAATGAAATTTGATGGTCATAGATCGGTGGTTATAAATTTGTTCGAACATAAGACTTGGAATAAGCGCTGATGGTCTATCTAACTACGTATTGGAAACATGTTTGTCAGCTGAAAATGTACGCTGCGATTTAAATGGAAACATTATTTACAAGTTTATTACTAGTTCATTCACGTCGAATTGATACCTACCATCATCGCAATATAAACCTTTGCGTTGTTATGATGTGATTATTTAGTAAATAGTTCAAATCGTGAAACTTTTAGTGAAATTTATGAGCTAACACAGTTGGAAATAACACATTGTAATTTCACAAGATTACGGAGACATTGCTACGTTACTTAGGTATTTTAAGTGATTACAATATTTTGTGTGTCTCACACCTGAACAACGACTGCCTTTAGCGCAGATTTGAAATGGGTTCACTACACTTCACGATGACGTGTGGTGGCTACGGCTACGACAGGAACGACGACACGGAGTCGGTAAGGGCCGCAACGGGATCGGCGACACAGTGGTTGCTACGGCCGCGAGAGGAGCGGTGTCTCAATGGCGGTTTCGGCCACGACAACAGGAAGGGCGGCACAGCGTCGGAAAGGGCCGCAATGGGTACGGCGACACAGTGGTTGCTACGGCCGCGAGAGGAACGGTGTTTCAATGGCGGCTACGGCCACGATGACAGGAACGACTACACAGAGTCGGCAAGGGCTGCAACGAGGACGGCGACACAGTAACGGCTGCGGCCACGACAGGAACGGTGTCGCGATGGCGGCTACGGCCACGACTACACGAACGGCGACACAGAGACGGGAGGCACCGAAGCGGGGACGGCAACACAGTGGCGGCTACAGCCACGACTACACGAACGGCGACGCAGGGTCGGGAAGCGCCGCAACGGGGACGGCGACACAGTGGCGGCTACGGCCACGAGAGGAACGGTGTCTCGATGGCTGCTACGGCCACTCTACGGCCACCGGCTGGACGTTATCTCAGGCGGCGGCACCTGAGAGAGTTCCGCGTGCTCTTCAGCATGGGTGCGGGATAAACAGCTGCGTAGCTGCGAAATATACCGCGCCTCGCTAAATTATGCTCAGCGAGGCATAACGCCAGCGGACTTGCGGACTATCGAGCTTGTTCAAAATACGCTTGAACACTCCCAGGTTATAGGTAAGTATGAAGTAGGTAGAAGATAATATACAAATTAAAAAAATCAAACCTCATTGCGGCTTCTGTAAATCTACGGCCCGTCTCATCACGAGAAAAGCATATCACGCTTGAGCCAGCCGAACCTTCGACTTCGAGCCCGGCCCAGTTCGATCCCAATCCATCCAGGGGGCGCGCCACCACCACGTCCAAGTCCAGATACACGCCTCCGTACTTCCACAGCGTTAAAAACCTCAAAACGTCGCTCGTGTGCGAAGTGCGGTACGCGGAATCGTGCAGCTCTCCGGTCCGCAACCAATCCTGCAGAGGCGTCCCATGCGCGTACCGCTCCAAGCGCAGGCTGGCAAAATTCACATTTGGGTATTCCAGGAGTCTCTTTACAACTTGGTATTCGGAATGATTTTGGCGCGACGAGAACATCACGTAGATCTGTCGCCCTGGGTGGAGACGGGCGGCCGATTCCACCGCGCACGCCTGCCTCGGGTTCAAGTGTCGCTCGGAGCTGTCCTGCCGGCACGATGTCTCGTGAAAGAATATGGAGTTCTCGAGCGGAGAAAAGGACGGGTCGGTCACATCTATTAGGTCTGGATCTTCGGATTCGCAAGACGAAATCGACAAAGGCAACGTAACGTGCGATTCAATGAGTCCTTTCACAGTGAACGTGTAAGGCGGCTTAGACCACAGAACAACGAAGAATATGAAAACTCCAACGAAAAGAGCGGCCGCTATGGCCAGCTGACGACCGCGCGGGCGATGCATCGCCAATCGTACACTGAATCAGTGCGAAATATGTGGGACCGATGGTAAGTATCAACATTATCTTTGTGCGCGTGTGTGCTAAGTATATGTTAACATGAGCTATGAGTTATCATTGTAATCTTGCCGTAATATATTTTAAATGCCAATAAGTATTTGATACAATAATTTATAGCGATGTTGTCACTATGAACACAATTTTATTCAAAATTACTTAAATGATGTAAAGAGGAGTTTTATCATGGGAGACACTGCTTTCACATAGTAGTTAAGTCTGTTACAAAGTAAGTTGAGCGGCTCGTAGCCTAGTGGCGCGGGGACTGGCCTAGCGTACCAGAGGCCCGGGTTCGATACCAACTTGCACCACTGTCTTTCTCTTTCAGAGTTCGATAAGTGCATTTCGTCACGAATGCGAGCTGCTCCATGGTTCGGAATCCATGTAAAACTGTAGGTCCCCTTCCCCTACTAGGTGGTAGGGTTTAAGCCCGCCCGGGTTGGTACCATCGCATTGGATGAAAAGATGGTCGAAGCGGCAATGAAAAATTGTCCGTGTTTTCCATCCAGTTCAATGTAGCCGTGCCTCATAAAAGGAAGGTCCTGGCATGGCACCTAATTCCTTCGGGAATGTGGTGTATTGAGCTAATATCATAACGGTAGTTGTGTGGTATTAGCCATCCATGTCAGGTCGCATAAAAAAAAAAACAAAAACGGTGATGTACATCTGATCCGCGATGATTTGGAAACAATATTTCCAAGGAAAAGCCCTATATTCAAATCTCGGGAATGCCCTGATATCTCCGTAATATTTTTATCCAGTCCCACGTACGTCCGATATCCGATCCAAACAGCTGTTTTGTTCATACGACGGGCCTTATTGTTAATAACCACATCTATCACGGAGAACAAAGTTTTCAAACACAGCAAGAAATAGCAGCCTTCAATTTTAAACACTACCACGACCGGTCCGATAGCCTTCAGTAGCCTCTAGAACCATGTCTTTGAAATCTAGAGCCATGGGATCCATCTTGAAATTCGAATCGCTAACCTAACTAAATAAACCTGTGTCGAGGGCACTAACTTAGAGTTAATGGTAAGAAAAAAAAAACCTTAACCTATTTATTTATTTTTCATACAAAAAATATATGTTAAAGTCATATTGTTTTCTTGAGATCAACTCTTAATCATTGCAGTCAACAAAATATAAGTGCAGTAATTCAATAAAACTTGAAGAAAAAAATAATTTCGGATTTTAAAAATAAAATCGGGTTTTAACCGTTTTTTACGTCTTTTTTACTTATGCTGTGTGGGTACCGGCACGTTAAAAGAATACAAATGGTCCCACTGCATGTCTTCCCGTGCATGTCGTAAGAGGCGACTAACGGATCCAGCGTGTGGTAGACCACCAGGTCGACTGGGTACGCCACCACACTCGGTGATAAGTCGCGCCGCCAAGCAGTTCGCTGTGTTCCGGCGTGAATCCCGAGGACCCAGTAGCAAGGGGGATTTAGGGGCGAAGAGGAGTGGTCCAGTGACTCTAAAGCTGAATCACTGCTTGGGAGTAAGTGATCGACACGATGGCCAGAGAGACTTGGTGAAACGGGTGTCCCGCTGCCCGCCCGCCGAGTAGTTCAGGGCCCGGTCTGTGTCTAACCAACACAGAAGGCTGCACCATCACTCGGCGCATAATCTCGGAGTGGTCCGTCGTGCCGGTTGGTGACCGGAGTGCCGGGGTCCCGGCGGCCACTTCCGGGGTGGACCGGGGGCCCTTCCGTCCATCGTGTCGGTTTCTCACCATCCCAGGCAGATAGTGACGAAGCCACAGAGTTGCGCTTTGACCACAAATCTTCGCTACTTGTCCCCTGTGCAACCTCACACCACACAACCATGCAATGACACCAACAAAGAAGAACGTATATTCAGCGGTGCACAACCCCGGCACTTTTCGCGTAGATTTTGCGAACATACAGGGGCTGCACACAAACCTGAATGCCGTGCACCTGCACCTGGAGCAGACGAAGCCGGCCATGCTTTTTCTTACGGAGACACAAATATCACGACCTGCCGACACGTCGTACCTGCACTATCCCGGTTTTACTCTGGAGGAATCCTTCCGTCCGAAGGCCGGGGTATGCCTGTTCGTCAGGTCTGATATTTTTTGTCGCCGTCTTCATTGCATGGAGGACCCCGAACACTCTGTGCTTTGGATCCATGTTGACATGGGGACGGACACGCGGCTGTATGCGTGCCTTTACAGACCGCACAACGGGGACAGGGAGGTTACTCGACTTCTCGAGTACATGAGCAAAGCGGCAGACGATGCACAGGCAAGGTTCCCCTCAGCGGAGTTGGTCTTTCTGGGAGATTTTAACGCGCACCATGCGTTGTGGCTAGGCTCCGAGAAAACTGACTTTGCTGGTAGGGCTGTGCGTAACTTCGCCTTGGCGCACAACCTGACTCAATTGGTGACGCAACATACGCGTATCCCAGATCGAGCAGGTGATGCGTCCTGCTTACTGGATCTTCTGCTGACCACCAAACCCGCCGGGTATAAGGTGTCGGTGCTTGCCCCCTTGGGGTCATCTGATCATTGCCTGGTGAGGTCAACTGTGCCACACACCCAGACTGAGAAACGTGCGCCCGGCACGCGTCTGGTGTGGCATTATGAGTGGTCCCTTGCCAAATCTGTCGAAGCGAATTTTTGCCGCTCCTCACTTCCACCATTGCAGCAGCCTGACAGATCACTCGCTTTTTCCGCCAAAGAGAAGGCCAACCTTCTGGTGGACATCTTTTTGGCGAATTCTCGCCTGGATGATGGTGGCTCCATTCCGCCTGCCATTCCTGGGTGCGGAGTCTCTATGCCGAGCATACAATTCCGCCAGGGAGTTGTACGGCGTGAGCTCTTCGCCCTAGATTCCAGGAAGGCGAGTGGCCCTGATGGCATTCTTGCGCTGGTGTTGAAGAAATGTGCTCCGGAATTAGCTCCTGTCCTTACCCGCCTTTACCGCCTATCGTACTCTACTGGATGTGTGCCCGCAGCTTGGATATCGGCCAACGTTCAGCCCGTGCCTAAAAAAGGCGATCGATCAGACCCGGCCAACTACCGTCCCATAGCCATTACCTCTCTTCTCTGCAAAGTGATGGAGCGCATCATTAACTCACAGCTGATGAAGTATCTAGAGAGCAATGAACTCCTCAGCGATCGTCAATACGGCTTCCGTCGGAATCGATCTGCTGGGGATCTCCTAGTTCACGTCTCACATGAGATGGGTGATGCGCTCGAAAATCATGGCGAAGGTATGGCTATCGGCCTGGATATCGCGAAAGCATTCGACCGGGTCTGGCACAAGGCACTGCTTTCCAAGCTGCCCTCCTATGGCCTGCCACCCGAGCTGTGTGACTAAATCGCCGACTTCCTGCATGGCCGCAGTATAAAAGTCATGGTTGACGGATGCTGCTCCGAAGCCATGTCTGTGAATGCCGGCGTGCCGCAGGACTCTGTGCTGTCCCCAACCCTCTTTCTGGTTCATATTAATAATCTGCTTAATTTGGGCGACATTGACTGCTACGCAGACGACAGCACAGTGCTAGCCAGGTACACCAGTCACCAGACCGCTATAGGGATACTTGGGGTCGACCTGACGCATAACCTTAATTTCGGACGCCATATCGAGGATAAAGCCAAGCTCGCCTCTAAAAAGCTGGGAGTTCTTAACAGGGTACGACAGTATTTCACGCCTGACCAAAAACTGCTCCTTTATAAGGCGCAGATAAGGTCTTGTGTGGAGTACTGCTCGCATTTGTGGGACGGCTCAGCTCAGCACCTGCTTGGCTCCCTGGACTCGATACAGCGTCGGGCCGTGCGTCTCGTCGACGATCCCGAGGTGTCTTTGAATCTAGAGACCCTCCAACTCCGAAGGGATGTTGGGTCTCTCTCTGTGTTCTACCGTCTTTACCATGGAGAATGTTCATCGGAGCTGCATAACGCTGTCCCTCCGTCCCCTTTCTACCATCGCACAACGCGGAACAGGCAGGAAATGCACCCGTACACTGTCGACATTCCAAAAATTAGAACCAACCGGTCCTCTAGGTCCTTTATCTATAGGGTCGGTAAATTATGGAACGCACTCCCTGCCGAGTTATTTCCCCTTAAGTACCACCTAGGATCCTTCAAACATGGTGTGAAGAAGCACCTGGCCGGCCGGCATGGTTTTCGCAGCCCCTAAAGTTCGAAAGCTCATGGGCGTCGTCGGGCACCTTAAGAGGTCCTGGCGTACGCCATATGCCGCATGAAAAAAACATAAAAAAAAAATCTTATCAATAGCAAACGCAACTTAAATGCAGGTGTGGATGTATGCTTATGTAGCTTCAAAACGACTACGAGAAATTTTCGTAATCTTATCACAAATCTACTTCCGATTAGTAATTCAATGTATGTTTCGCTTGCCTTTTTCTCCCTTCTCTTCTGAGTTTTCGGAAGAGTTTTATTCAATGTAAATTTAGATTATTGTATACAACATACATAGTAACAAACATACTTTCACGCCGCTCTCCAGGAATGGTAGCCAGAGATAATAGAGCGCCAAACGGTACGACCACAGCACACTTCTTTCACTTCATCTACAGACATACATCTTTTCATGCATGCTCCACTATTATCGGTGCTAATTAAATTACAGAGTTAATTTAAAAGACAAATTTCAAATTGACAGGATTGGAGAGCAGTTTCAATTGAAGAATGGTGTCGTTACGAGAATCAATAAGTGTTAGATGGTTTGGCCATATGGAACAAATAAGTGAATGGGGCCGTAATCTTATATAAGTGACAGCTCGTGGTCTAGGGGCTAGAAGACTCGCCTTTCATGCGAGAGGTCTGGATTCGAAACCTCGGCCCAGTCATGCACCACTTCCTTTCTCTTTCTGAGTTGGCAAAATGCATTTCGTTACGAATGCGACCTGTTCCATGGTTCGGAACCCATGTAAAACTGTAGGTTCCCTTCCCTAGTAGATGGTAGGATTAAGCCTAACCGGGATGGAACCACCGCATTGTATGAAACTATGGTTGAAGCGGCAATGAAAAATTGACCGTGTTTTCCACCCAGTTCATCTAGCCGTGCTCATGAAGAGCACGGCTAGATGAAGGTGATTGGGAAGGTATATTGGGCTAATATCATAACGGGTATTAGCCGTCCATGTCAGGTTGCATGGAAAAAAAGTTAATTCAATTTAGGTTCTAGTGCGCACTAGAAAAAATGTATAAGCTTTGGCTCTACAGGTTCTCGTAACGGCCAGTGGTGTTTTTCTGAGACAAAAAAATTAAAATTGTTTTTCTCCAAAGTGTCTAGTTACCGAGATACAAATTTTTGAAATTTATGTTTTCGTCTAGTGTAATTTGAGGTGACGTTGTAACAGTGCATAAGGAAGGTCTTGGCATGTAACCTAGGTCACATGTGGCGTGTCAGGCTAATGCCATGACAGTAGGTGTGATATTAGCTATCTATTTCCAAGTGCATGCAAGTACTTACGGAACATTCCGGAACATTTTAAGCGACTTCAAAAAAATAGAGGAGGTTCTCAATTCGTCGGCATATATTTATTTACACTAAATTATTGAATTACTTTGTATGGAAAGACTAACTTTTTATTTAGAGGATATTCAGCAAAAAGTTTTAAAACTGTTATTGTTTGCGTCAATCCCAACAATTATTTTCCAAAACTGTACTGGCCATTACGACCATTAGTATAGCGGACGATGCTAATTCGTTCGGAAATTCAGAACGATCTCAGGGTCCGATGGAAAACCCAATTTCATCAGATACAATCAGCAATCTCAGTTATCCTCGGTTTTTTTTTTATCATTCAAAAACCATATGTCCATCGCACAACGGTCACCGCACAATGCAAGCAAAGCGAATTGCTTAGGTCACATCAATACCGCTGCTTCCCCGAAGGGAATCCAGAGATGATTGAGTGCCATCTCTGTGAAACATGCATCTCTTATTCTTGCCTTACAAATAAATTTAAAAAAATGCATATTTCTAAACACTGTTTAGACTCAGATTAAGGTGTATAGGTATTATTTAGGTTAATGATGTTTTGTGTACTAAAGTTGTACTAACCCTACTACAGTTTTGGGTGGAATCCGAATCACGGCCAGCATGAACGGTTGAAAACGGTCACCCATCTAGAATCTAACCACGCTCCGAGTTGCTTCACCAAGCTCATCGAACCGCAAGGCGTCGTTTCAAGCAAGGCTGGCAAATAATGCCTCCCTTAGTTATTCAGTCTGTGTTCAACCTCGAAAGACGCTACTCGTGCCGGAAGAAATAAATGTGGAGACAGTAGCGGCCGCACTTAAACGTGGAAAGAAGATCATGCGTACATTTTTTGTCTGAGATCCAACTAAACTAGCTTTATTAATTAAAATAGCTTTATTATATCGGACTAGATGATTTATGACCAAATATTTATGATTTATCTCAATGTTTAATAATGTTTGGTTTACATGTTAAACGATCCGAAAGTCCGATGTTTTTTCCGAAAGAACGATACAAGAAAACAATCTAAAAAATATGAGTCAATTAGCTAGGTTGCACCATAAAGACTGAAAATACATTTGGTTTTTATTTAATTTATAAGTACAGCATTCGTGACTTATTATTTAACCTAGTTCAAAAAAAAGCCGGCCAAGTGCGAGTCGGACACTTCCGTACCATCAACACCAAAAAATCAAGTTTTTTGTATGGGGCCCGCCTTTATTTTTTTATTTTAACAATTTGTTGTTATAGCGGCAAAATAAATACACACTCTGTGAAAATTTCAGCTGCCTACCTATTACGGTTCATGAGATACAGCCCTGTGACAGACGCACGGACGGACGGACGGACGGACAGCGGAGGCTTAGTAATACGGTTCCGTTTTCACCCTTTGGGTACGGAACCCTAAAAAAGGAAGAGGTTCTCAATTCGTCGGAATATTTTTATTAGAAATTTCAGCGAAATGGGTTTTTCCTTGGATATCGACGTGGATTTTTTGATCCAAATCTACGCACATCTCAAGCTAGTTGGGGTATACATGTCGCATGAGCCAGTATTTTTCATTGAACCAGAGGTACCAGAGAGCAATAGCACGATTTTGTGCATGCCCAGCCAATAAGTTAGTAGCGTGTCGGGAAGGGCGCTCTTCAGGTGGCCTTTCCCGGCGGGACTAGCTCATTCGCGGACACAGCACAGAATCGTACTGTTGCGCTCTGGCAATGTCTCATTTCTCAAAATTTCAGTCTAAATTGGAATGGCTCCCTATCCGTCTACGTAGAAACTGCCACATCTTAAATTTACTTTTTGGAGTCTTGAATAATTCGAATGCCCCTGAATACCTCTGTTCTAGATTTGTCCATCTTTCTTCCCACGGCCTTCCTCTTCGCTCAAGTGGTGACAACATCCTAGCAGTTCCTCGTCACTCTTCAAGTTTGTACTCTAATTCTTTTACAGTCCATGCTGCCCGTCTTTGGAATTCGTTGCCTTGCTCGATCCGAAATTCTCCGAACTTAAATGCATTTAAAAATAACATCAAGGAATATTATTTGGAAATGGCTGATCGGATAATTCATCCGTGAGAACTATCATTTGTTTACATTTATTTTGGACCTAGTTAAAATTTCATTAAATGTATATTATCTATGTAGAATTTTATGTATACTTACATATGTATATGTATTAGTTTATTACATTAAAGATATTAATATATGTATTAAGGTGTAAATTATTGTTTATGTATGTGTATGAATTTATCTATTGGTTTCTGTCACCCTTTACGCATTACGTATTACCTACATTTTCTTTTTCAATTCTTATCCTCATCACCCCCAAAGGTTGACTTGAAGAAATCACTTTTAGTGATAAGTCCGCCTTTGTGCAGTTTCGCTCTGTCAGATTTAATTGTTCTGTAAATAGTTTTTAATGTAATTTGCAAAATAAATAATTTATTTCTTTCTTTCTTTCTGTTTTCAAGAAAAAGATAGTCTTCGTGATGTGGAGGATGAAACACATCCACAAAGCAAACAATGTGCATAATGTTTGATTTGGTTAAATTTACAAAAAAATATAATTACAAAACGACTTGTAGCTAAACATAAATCACGGACGCTGTAGTCAAAATTTAAATTTATTTTGAATCTTCATGGAATAAGCTAGGTTTGATGGCCAAGATATCGTTGATTAATCCACGACCAAATTTATTTCGGACCTTAAAACTTAGAAAAAAATGCAATTTTACAATGCTAATGGTCATCAAACACACACTTTGATTCAATACAGGTGTTTTGAGTATAATGTTGGATCTGCGCGTGATCTTCTTTCCACGTTTATATGGGGACTTGGGCGTGAAGGCCCACCTTAACTCCACTAAAAAACTGAATATTGGTTCCTATAATGTAGCCAATATCATTTTCTCCACATTCCTCTGAGTCATTTTTTTTATGTGACTGGACATGGATGGCTAATACCACAAGTTCTGTCATGGTATTAGCCCAACATACCACATGAGAACTAGGTGCCATGCCAGGACCTTCCTTATATTGCACGGCTACATTGAACTGGATGGAAAACACGGACAATTTTCATTGCCGCTTCGACCATCGTTAATCCAATGCGATGGTACCAACCCGGGCGGGATAAACCCTACCACCTAGTAAGTAAGGAAGGGGACCTACAGTTTAACGTGGAATCCGAACCACGGCCAGCCTCTCTTAACGGTCGAATGGTCACCCATCCAAGACCAGACCGGACCCAGCGTTGCTTAACTTCGGAGAGCGATCGCCGAAGTGTCGCGCAACTGGGCCACTGAGGCTGAAGGGCTCATAGTGCCCTTGAAAATAAAATCCTTTGAGATGGACGTCGCAAAGGCACCGGGAGACCCTCGCAATTAGTTTTGCTAGGAAAATCCTCGTTAGCCCTCGATCGGATCCTTTGGGATCCATGCGGTAGCATTCCGTCCCGCCTCAGTGTCCGCATTATTTCCTGCATAAAAATGGAATACATTTTCTGGACTAATTATAATGAATGAATCCCTTGGGAGTATTATTTCTTGCAACACGGATGATTGCGATGCTATTTTTGGGTCCTTTTCTTTCTGTTAATAACAAAATGAAACTTTTAAATTTGCAAGTGCTAGATACAATTACGTGCACACCAATATGATTTATGGAAATAGGCTGTATGGAACCAAGTCATTTGGGTATCCACTGCAACAGGTATATAAATATTTGCGCGCATTTTAATTGTATTTTCAGTTTTCAGGCATTTAAAAATATTTACATACGATCAATTATTTACATGTCAGTCAGCGTGTTTGCGTCCACTGCTGAACATACGCATCTCAAAATTTTCTCTCGTCCTCCCGGCCCTCAGTGGTAAGATATACGTATTAATAACACAGGACGGCCAGTTTAAATTTTGATCATTCAAATATCTTATAATGTAAAGTGAGTGTTACGCAATAAAGAAATATTTCGGTTTTTTTTTCTTCTATATAAAAGGTAACCCGTATTTGCAGGATTGTGAGTCATAGAAATATCTTATCTATTAGAAGGAGATTGGTAGGTATCTTATCTACCCCATATTAAAATGTGCACTTAAACGGATAAATCTATTGCGGCGTGTTGATGCCGTGTGGACATATTATAGATTATGATAACTCATAAGCCCAACATACATTTGAGTTATAAGTAGGACTACCCAATTATTACCTGTAAATTAAGAATATTTAATATTATTTAAGGGCGCGATAACACCTGATTGCATTTAATTCCATAAGGGCGCAAGTGAAACCATATTTCATTATTTTTAAAAATAACTACAATCTATTTTGGAAATTCAAAACGATCAAATATGCATTGACGGTTAGTTATATTTGAAACATATAGCGGAAAACATGTAACTAGGTACATATTAAATATTTTAATTATCGAAATTCGTTTTAGTTATTTCTTAATAAAAAAAAAATTCTTTTACATACGTCCTTCTCAAACTGAGAGCAATCGGCAAATCGGCACACCCTTATTGGTTATAAAATATCTACGCCGACCGCGACCTGTGCGAATTTCTGTTTGGACATGCAGACGTGAAGTCAACGGGGCTCTGAGATTTGATAATTTTAAGAAATGCTCTCTTTGTTCATTGGCCAAGGCACAATTTTACACGCCGACTGCGAATAAAACTAGTCAAACTGTCTTCCGAGACCTAACGTTTCCCTTCACCTAAAAGTTATCACATTTAAAACCAAAATAATAATAATTACTTATAAAAGCTTGATTCTATGTACATATTTATTTATTTTTTGGTAAATATCTGTAATTTCTTTTAAAGAAAAATTTACAATGGGATTACGAAAAGATAACTTTTTTTACAATTATTATTTTCCAATCTACATGCAAGGAAAATGATAAAAACATAGAGGCGTAGAATTCAAAATGAAAAAACCTAAAAAAAAAAACATTTAGAGCATGTAAATTGTTATCGCCCATAATATGGAGGATTGATACGATATTTGAACTTGTGTTTGGAGCTTAAACTCTTAAGCTTAGTTCCTCAATGTAGAAAATAATCGCGTACCTAGTAAGACTCAAAACCAAAGTGTATTGCGGGCTTGCGTACTACGACAAAAGGTCCAATCATTCCAACAAGTTAGAAACAAAATATAAAAAACCGGCCAAGTGCGAGTCGGACTCGCACACGAAGGGTTCCGTACCAGCGTACAAGATTTAAAACAAAAAAAACATGTTCTTTGTACGGGGACCCCCCCTTAATTATTATTATTTTTAAATCTTACCTATTTGTTGTTATAGCGGCAAAATAAATACACACTTTGTGAAAATTTCAGGTGCCTACCTATTACGGTTCATGAGATACAGCCCTGTGACAGACGGACGGACGGACGGACGGACGGACGGACAGCGAAAGCTTAGTAATAGGGTTCCGTTTTCACCCTTTGGGTACGGAACCCTAAAAAGCCCAGAATTTTGATTAACAGGTTATTATCATGAAGAAGTGTAATAATTAATAATAATGTTAGTTAGTTTGCCGTGATTTTGTATAAAATTAGATTTGTTATAACAGTTATTAGTTAGGATAGGATCTAAAAAGTTATGAAACTTTAAAGAGAGCAGAGCAGATTATATTTGACTAGTGAATTGTGTTGCCCAAGGGGCCCTAATATCATATAATTGTAATACATAACAATTATTATTTAAAGTAATGTGTCACTAAAACAAAGGGAGTAACATTATTCGGTGAAATTAAATAATTATCTTCCACATTGTCTCGACAAATACAAATGCGACAAACTTAACCAACAATGAACGTTACAGACATGGTTTAACTATTTCGTATTAAAACCAAAACCCCATAGAATTCCAGCGTTCACTAACGACTGGTAGCCTAGCGATAACGCCCGTGGTCTCTTGTGACATAAGTTAGAAACCCAGCAATAATAAATATTTGAATAAAAACGAATAAGGTCAAAGCTGCTATGAAAAAAATCGTTCATTTTACAATCTTTAAATTATTTTTTGAAATAGATTATGGTAAGTTTCCCTAATGCGGTGTGATCCAGTGCCATTAAAAACCGGCCAAGTGCGAGTCGGACTCACACACGAAGGGTTCCGTACCATCGTTCAAGTTTTAACACAAAAAAAAATTTTTTTTGGGGTCCCCTTAAAAGAATTAAATTTTTATTTTTTATTTTACCTATTTGTAGGGATAGCGGCAAAATAAATACAAGCTCTGTGAAAATTTCAACTGCCTACCTATTACGGTTCATAAGATACAGCCCTGTGACAGACGGAAGGAGGGACAGCGGAGGCTAAGTAACATAGATCCGTTGGCACCCTTTGGATACCTACGCAACCCTAATTAGTTGAATAAAAGTGTTTCATTCCTTTTTCATTGAACGATTTTTTTAAATATATTAAGGTAGGATTTGCTAATGCGGTATGATCCAGTGCCATTAAAAAAGGTGCCAATATCAATCGATAATTATGCATGGAGAGAGCCGCTCGTACGAAAAAAGGTACTAAATAATATTTGGAGCCGAGTTAGCGTTATCTCGTTATCGTCAGACAGCTGTTCACTCTTTCACGCTTCACGTTCGTTTTATCGGCACCTACAGTAAATCATTTACTTGTATTTCGCCAACGACAGCATTATTTGAGTGTAATAATGCTACACATACACAAATACATAATATATATATATATATAGACACACAACAGGAACGAGTATGCATGCAAGTAAAATCTAACAGCGTGTTTCAAAATCGTCACAAAATCGTTTTTTTTACAAGTAAGTATTGTGCTAAAGTGGACTTGAAAATGAAACTTAACTAATTTTGTTTAACATTTTATGAGCCATTGTCTCTTCGCCCGCAAATAATCTCACAGTGTTTATGTGTTTCCATAATGCTTCAACGCTCTTTGAAAACCTGCGTTGTAGCCTCAATAGCCCAGTGGCGCGACACTTCGGGGATCGCTCTCCGAAGTTAAGCAACGCTGGGTCCGGTCTGGTCTTGGATGGGTGACCATTCGATTGTTGAGAGAGGCTGGCCGTGGTTCCGATTCCACGTTAAACTGTAGGTCCCCTTCCTTACTTACTAGATGGTAGGGTTAATCCCGCCCGGGTTGGTACCATCGCATTGGATGAACGATGGTCGAAGCGGCAATGAAAATTGTCCGTGTTTTCCATCCAGTTCAATGTAGCCGTGCGATATAAGGAAGGTCCTGGCATGGCACCTAGTTCCCACGTGGTGTGTTGGGCTAATACCATGACAGAAGGTGTGGTATTAGCCATCCATGTCCAGTCACATAAAAAAAAAAAAAATTAGTATTTAGACTGATCATTCAACGGTTTTGCCACAGTAACCTACATTCCGTCGACAAGATCGCGAAAGGTATTAAGTAATATTTTGTGATTTACCATACCGCGGCCTTAGCTGAAATCTTCAAGTGGAGGCTGGTTTTGAACCCACGTGTGCGGAACGCGGACTTTTCACTCTGTACCACGGTGCTAGTTCGGAGATTAAATGTCACTGCTTATATAGAGTACATATAAACTGAAAAGTTCTGCATTCATTCCAGATTCTTTCTTACCAATGACATATCATACACCTCTAGATACATTTTCCCCATTTTTATGACGGGTTTTCGCGATTCAAGCATCATTCTTAAATGCATGGACTCATGTAAAGTGGTTTTTTTTCCAGGCTATAAAACATTTTGCATAGGATTGCATTTTGCATGCATGGAGATGCAACTTTCACTATTATTCATTGTAAAAACATTCCTGAATCTTGTTTCCGTCTACTAATTTCGAAAACAAAAAGTTATTTTCAGAGTGTCAGATATTGATCAGTATTGGTTTCAAATATTACTTGACCAATTTCAAATATTGTAATTTTACTAGACTTTCATATATTGATCGGTTAGGTTAGGTTAGGTTAGGTTAGGTTAGGTTAGATTTGTTGAGATTGGTAAGATGGATAAGTTAGGTAAGGTTTATTGTAAGACATATTTACAAACGGTATCCCTAAAATTTTAATTTTACATGTAAAATAAGGCTTCGACAATGTCACTGCAACATAAAGAGGTTTTAATTATTCTATTCGAACACAAGCAACCCCAATAGGTCTTTAATAATCCTAAAAGGCTCCTCTTTTGTGACCAAGCAGCTGACCTGACTACATCCAATACAGATAATGAACTATCGTTTCTGTGAACGTTTTCCGTTTGCCCACGACCGGATTCCAATACTCAGGCATTTTTCTACAGCCCCAAGGATATAAATAGAGGGTTGGGTGATCGAAAGCAGCGTTTAGTTACACAGTGAACTGATTTTTCAATCTATTGGGAGTGTATTTTAGCGGGGGAATCTTCCGAGACGCTTGTAGAGGAATTGTGTGGAATTTGGATTTATTTCGCTCAATTCTGGATGGTTTCATTTAACAATTTCCACATGTACACTGACAAGTTTCATGGGGTTGATTTTCCTGTGTTAAATTGTCACTACATATTACTAGTGGCTACTCGGAGCTGTAGACCTAGCAAGTCTGTTTTGCATATGCTAAAACTGAATTAATTTTCACCGCGCACCTTAAAACAAAATCGCGCTATAAAAATTACGCTTTAGGTCTTGTCACAATACAAACGTTTTATGACTTTTTTGAACATTTTTCAAAATGGCTCCGCCACTATCAACTTTGGCGAAAATAATTTAATACGTCCGTCCGGCGAGTCGTATTCACTACGTATAATATTCACAACGTATAATAGTATTTTTTTCCAAAAAATTAAAACCATGCATATCGTATAATATTCACAACGTATAATGTTATATGTTGTGCATGAGTTTAAAAATAAAATAAACTCTTTGCATCATGCAGAACGTATAATAGTCACAACGTATAATATTCCTAACATGAATTCACAAAAAAAGAAAACCATGCAGAACGTATAATATGCCAAGAAGCACTGCATAAAGCGCCCTAACAACGATACATTTAAGGCTGAAATTGCTACGAATAGATATCTGTTGAAGAGTAACAATTTGCTACAACGCTAATTGAGACGGTCGAAAAGTCGCGTGCGAGTATAATCTTTAATCTTATATCGATAAGGGCGCTTATCGTATGAAATATTTTAGGATTATATGATATGCATGGTTTTCTTTTTTTGTTAAATAAAGATCATAACATTATACATTGTGACTATGAATGGAGAAATAATAGATACGCATGGAGAAATAAGTAATTTAATTTTTTGGACTTCTTCATGCACTACGTATAAGATTATACGATCTGCCGATTATACGTTGTGCATGGTTTTAAAATTTTGTTAAAATATGACATTATACGATCTGCATATTATGCGTTATGCCGTTCCCCCCGTCCGGCGTCCGGCTGTCCGACTGTCCAGCTGTTCGCTACAAGTCGCATTTCGCAAACAGCTCTCGTCAAATTTTGTAATTCGGTTCGACATAATTATTATATAGAATTTATTTGTCGATTCCGTTTTTCGAAATTTTCACAACTGTCACAACATTTATCTTTTGAGACAAGACCTTAAGCGTTACGTAAGTACCGAGAGAAATATAAGAAAAAGAATAGGATTTTTCTTAAGATGCGCGGTGAACATTTATTCAGTTTTAAGCTATGCAAAGACCACACACCGTGAGTAAGCCGTTTCTTAAAAACCGGCCAAGTGCGAGTCTGACTCACACACGAAGGGTTCCGTACCATTATACAAGATTTAACACAAAAAAACACGTTTTTGTATGGCCTCTTTTATTATTTTTAAATTTAAAAGGCTCGGCAAAATAGATACACACTCTGTAAAAAAATCAGCTGCCTAGCTATTACGGTTCATGAGATACAGCCCTGTCGGACGGACGGACGGACGGACGGACAGCGGAGGCTTAGTAATAGGGTTCCATTGGCACCCTTTGCGTACGGAACCCTAAAACCCTAATATGTGTGCAAAGACCGACTCGCGAGGTCTAGAGCTCAGGGAGCCAATAGTTTAATTGTATTACATGAAATGACAAAATCATGGTCGCTTTTGAGACTGCCACACAATAGATGATCTGTCCCTATTATCTATATAGTTTCTTGGCAAGAAACTAAGTAAAATATCTATATTAGTAATCAGTAATTTTGAAGATGTGATGGTTTCTTTATTAAGTTTTCAGATATTTTACGTTTCATATCGGAACCCTTATTGCGCGAGTCCGAACTCATTTCACTAATATTCTTTTGAAAATTGCGTCATAAATTCTGTTTCTTACAAAATCCTTGCTTCTGATAACCATACGGACTATAATGTTAACTGTTTACGGATACAATAGAATAGTTTATTACTATTCCGGTCGGGCGTGGGAAGCAATCTTCTGTAGCCAGGCAGAGTGATAGGAGATTGCAAGAAATATGGCCGATGGCCGCACGCAATAGCCGTGGGACGATCTCATCTATTGAAAGATCCAATCGGTCGTTGTTAATCTACGATGATAGTGACTCTTTAAAATCAAAGAGATTGACCTTAAATAATAGTGAGTAACCGACTGTTCGTATATTGGGCGGACAATTTTTCGTCGTTTTATTCATTCGATTCGACCGACTAATTGCGTGTCGGTCAGTCGATTCTCTATCGATTCTTTTCAGTGACTGATCGAGTTTTTTTTTAATTTTGTTTTATTTTTGACTATCATTTCCTGATCAGTCAGCAGTGATCGATTCTTTTTGACCGTATCTGTAACTTTCGACCAATCGGTAACTGGGAATGCATACTAATAATTAGGAGATAATGCATATACTTACCACAAGTAGAATAAGTTTGGGAAATATTCATAATTCTTTGACATTAAATTTAACTTCTAAATTTGACTTCCTGTTGTCAATTTCAGATTTATTCATAATTTAATGTAGATGTTTTGCTAAATCTGGTTATTATATCGTTCAAATGTTTCCTGGTACAATTTTTTGGAAAGATATATCTTAATTTGTATCGTGATCAAGCCAATCAAAGCATTGAGCGGCTCGTAGCCAAGTGGCGCGGAGACTTTCCTAGCGTGCCAGGTCTGGGTTGAGGTTCAATTCCACGCCCCGACATGCACTTTCTTACTTTTTCTGAGTTCGATAAGTGAATTTCGTCACGAAGGTGAACTGCTCCATGGTTCGGAATCCATGTAAAACTGCAGGTCATCTTACCCTACTAGATGGTAGGGTTTAAGCCCGCACGGGTTAGTACCATCGCATTGGATGATAAGATGGTCGTAACGATAATGAAACAATTGTCCGTGTTTTCCATCCAGTTCAATGTAGCCTCATAAAGGGAAGGCCCTGGCATGGCACCTAATTCCATAGTGAATGTTGTGTATTGGGCTAATATCATAACGGTAGTTGTGTGGTATAAGCCTTCCATGTCGGGTTGAATAAAAAAAAATATGTTATGTTTAATGTTCTTAAACAGTGATTTTTGATGGTCGTCCTTAATTTACATTACATAGTAATTTACATTGAAAAATATTTACTAATACGCATTGAAAAAATATTAAATATTGTTACTTTCATTTTAGATGGTTCAAGTGGAAGTAAAGTTAGTAAAATAAAATCAAAGCTCATAAAGGGAAGGTCCTGGCATGGCACCTAATTCCTTCGGGAATGTGGTGTATTGGGCTAATATCATTAAGGTAGTTGTGTGGTATTAGCCATCCATGTCAGGTCGCATAAAAAAAATTGAATCAAGCTATCTTAAGTATTTTTAAAAATATTAAATATGGCCCGGAAAACTATTTCGCTAGTTTTACTCGCAGTCGGCGTGCGAAACTGTGCCTTGGCCAATGGACAAAGAGAGCATTTCTTGAAATTTTAAACTTTCAGAGCCCCGTTGGCTTCACGATAGTCTTAAAATAATATATTCTACTGACCTACGTCACGTCTTAACCTATGCATGAAAAATGCTTTTAAGTCTCTGTTCCCTCTATACCAGAGCTGAGCGGCTTGCGAGCTGCGAGCACGCATAGGTACCCCGTTTTCCCGAAAAGCTGTGCTTTTTCACATCTAAAAGTCTCGCGTGGAGCTTGCCGCGATCCCACTTCATACATCCTAATGCTCCATTCTTACAGGAATCGTCTCGTGTCCTCACAGTTCATTTTAGAGATATGTTCAAGGCCAAGCTCGGTTTTATCATGGTTGAAATTCAGTAATATCTTTCTCATTACTATTAATGGATTTCGGAAAGTACATGTTACGCTAAGAACCAAAATAATTAATATTAACCAGTATACAATATTTAACCAATTTAACAGTACCGCTTCGTAAAAATAACACGTTTGACAAATCAGATGATTTTGAAACTGTTACATTTACTAATTGAATATTACGGCTGACTAAAAATAAGAGGTGCTACTGTTCAGTTTCAAGAGGTACAGTAATTTTAATAGTTCAATCTAATCGGTACCTTTTCACCGAATATAAGACGTAAGTAAAAATGCAAAAAACTAAAGCTATACAAACCGTTTTCACCCAGTTAGGGATACAGTAAGCTAAAACAGTTATGGCACACAGTTAAAAACAATGAATACATTTAATGTTTGAGGCAAGCTGGTTTGTAATTTAATGCAGTTCGAGTTAACAATTGACTAAGCTGGCTCTATTTTATCGATGCAAAGCGGTTGTTTTTACAGTTAGATTCTCTGATAATGTTTCTTCAATGTAGCCAAAAGAGGGCTACCTTACATGGATGGATATATTTGTTTGGATACATTTACAGAGAATGACTAAATGACCGTATTTCACGCAAGTAGTTACATTGATGTCTAATAGCCTAAATTTCCAATTTCGTTTAAAATCAAATAGAAGAATATAAGGTTAACGAAAAATATATTCTATTTTACATACATTTACGGTGCTATTTTAACTACATCTAAAGCTTGACGGCTTACCGCGCGTATGAGGAGCAGGATGCGGCTCAAATGGGCTCCATCTTAAGAGCGTGATTTGAGCGGATTGCATTCAGTTCGAAAAGGGCGTAAGTAAAATAAATTTTAATTTCATTTAAAAATACGAACAAAGACGTTCCATAACAAAAAAGTGAATTTGTAGATTGATGATCTATTTATAATTTAAAAATAAAACTTTATTAAGACACCGTTGCTTCGCTTGCTCAAATGAGGCAAATATGCATAAATATTTACAGAAAAAGTTTGAGCAAAGAGTGATAGCTTTATAAACAAATAATTATATTATGTTTAAAACATATTTAAACAATCGATTAATCTTTCAATTTTTTTAAAATATATGAATCAGATGTAGTTAAATTTAAAAATAATAAAATGTGGTTTTACTTTCGCCCTTATGGAACTAAACGCAAAAAGGAGCTATCGCATACTTAAGAACAAAAACCGGCCAAATGCGAGTAGGACTCGCACATGAAGGGTTCCGTACCATCGTACAAGTGTTAACATAAAAAAATCACGTTTTTTGTATGGGACCCCCCTTTAATGTCTATTATTTTTTATTTTACCTATTTGTTGTTATAGTGGCAAAATAAATACACACTCTGAAAATTTCAGCTGGCTACCTATTACGGTTCATGAGATACAGCCCTGTGACAGACGGACGGACGGACGGACAGCGGAGGCTTAGTAATAGGGTTCCGGCTTAGTAGTATAGAACCCTAAAAAAAGCAATAATATAGAAACTGAACTTAAATCGGTACTTAAACATATTAAACAGTGATTTTTATGAAAACATTTTATGTGTTACTAAGTACCCTTGGGACACTAAAGTAAAACTTTGCCGAAATAAAAATGTCACTCTCCGGTCCATTAACTATATCTATGCGAAAAAAACTTCTAAAATAACGCCGATCCATTGCTCCGTTTCCACGTAAAAGGACAAACAAACAAACACACTTTAGCGCAAGAAAATAGTGTACCATGAGGTGGCCTTAAGGCTCTGTCCTAACGTGTAAACATGCCGGACACGGAACAACGGTAGCCTCGCCCCTCCCGCCTCCCCCGCTCCCCACACCCCTCGGGGAGTTCGGTGTGCTCCAACTGGATTATTTTACTGCACGTGCAAGGATTGTCCGTGTCTCTACGTTCGTCGTGGGAGAGCCTGCAACTGAAATGCTATTTTGAAATGTCTTCCGGCACCGGAATAAACGTGGGTTAGAGTCTGACGTGGGATTTGAGTTGGCGCATGATCTTCACATGTTACATGGATCGAGGCTTGGATTTCCTTTGTATTATGACTTGATTGTGATGGATTCGTAAGCGTTTAGATTCAAATCCGCAGCGGGAGGAGACCATACATTATGGATTGTTTTAGAACTGTTTTGTTTTATAATTATTTTGTATAAAATAAAATCTGATGGCTTTGTTTTTTAAAGCCCTGTCAATATAAAACTCCATAAAAATACACTTGCCATTAGTTTTTGACTTTAATACTTATGTGGATTTATTAAGTTATCACATTTAATTATGTAAGTAAGTGATTTAAATGTAGAAATTCCGATGTCATTGAGCGTTGCTGATTACTTTGTTCTTTATTCTTTACCTTAAACCGTTCTACCAAAAATATTAGATTTAAGATAGTGTTTAGGTCCTGGGTGAAATGTATGTATTTTCAGGGAAATAAAAGTTTACAAAAAACTAATTTCTATACACTACTGAAGTTTATTTGCGGGCTCTTCTTCACTGATTTAATCGAATCCGTGAATGAAGCAGCTTAAGGATGTTCCGACCCATACAATGTTTTTTTACACAGAACGCAAAAAATATTGCACTTTAAGGCACGAATTCGTCAAAAATATTAAATATAGCCATAGTAGTTGCAGCGAAAACATATTCACAATTTCAGGTTTAATGGTTTCGTTGTAATTGCCGAAAAACAAATAATCCTAAAATTGTGAAATTGTTTTCGCTGCAAGTAATATGACTATATTAAACTTTTATTATTAATTGGTGGCTTAAAGTGCAATACTTTTTGCGTTATGTGTGCAAACAACTTTATATGGGTCGGAACAGCCTTAAGACGTAACTTATTGCAACTTGGCTATTAGAAGTTAAGAAAATCTCTAAAATACTCACGCGTGGCCTCGCCATTTGGTTCTGTATGGCAAAAGCTACTCTCAGGAACATTAATATTTACAACAGTTTACAAGTCCATATTTATTCGTAGGTGAATTCACAAACTGTATAACTTTGTGATTACTTCTTTTCCGATTTTTCTAGTAAAGATTCATCTGACATATTTTCTGCTTATGTGAAATCTGTCTACAATAACTCAGTATCTGATATGGGATTCAATATAATTTTATACGCTACCTTTTGACCACAGTTCGTAGGATACCAGTTAAGGTGCTTCCTCTGAATAGGGTTTCCAGAGAATATCTCCTCAGCACGCGAAAGTGGAAATATTTGTCCAGTTAGTGGAGGCGCTTCTTGCTAATGTATTTATAGAGGAAAGGAGTGCTTTTTCTGCAAATTGCCTCGCCTGTGTTTTGCCGAGTGACTTCCCTTGTAACTGAAGCTATAAATAAATTCCCCAGTAACACCCAAGCGACGGCTTGTAGCTTGGTAGTCTGTGGTTGAAGCAGATTTAGTCGATACGTTGCATGAAGAGTACATAAATACCTTCACGTGGCGATAATTTTTTTTCCGCTATAGTTTTTCAATAAATGAACCTGAAATATTTGGAAACGTAGTGACTGTTTGGGGTTTCAAATATATAACTAGGAAATTCAGAAGTAAAAAGTAAATTGTAACAGGGAGAAAATGCACACATTCACAGTCGACATTCCAAAAATAAGAACCCACCGATCTTCTAGATCCTTCATCCATAGGGTCGGAAAACTATGGAATGAACTCCCTTTCGATGTATTTCCCCCAAATTACAACCTGGGGTCCTTCAAACATGGTGTGAAGAAGCTGTGAATTCGAAATCCCATGGGCGTCGTCGGGCACCTTAAGATGTCCTCGCGTACGCCATATGCCGCGCTTAACATTAAAAAAAATTATGGCATCGCAGAAATCTAACCGACGAGTGAAGGGTTAATTATTTTTTTGATAATATCCCTAGTGCTATCCCTAAAAAGTATCAGAAATTATGAAACTCAGCTGCATGCGAATAGAACCAATTTTTATTTGTGATCTGCTGGAATATTATCTGACAAGTTCAAGCTGAAATTAGCAGATAATTTTATCAAATATATTTTTTTAGTTAAAATCACCCTAAAAAGTATCAGGAACTATGGAAATCGGCCCGCGTACAGAACTCTTTTTATTTGCTGGAAAATGTTCTAACAAGTTCACATGCCCATGTCCTCCTAACCAAAACCGTACCATACAATGTGTTTACATTGCGCGTCAGGAGATCAACGCACGAAATCCTTATTACACTTCACTTCTTATTCTCACGATTTACATTTTTAAAGTTTATTATTCCTTCGAGTATAAAAGTAGCCTAATGAAGGCGGCGTCGCTTTGCAACGCCATCTTGTCAGTCTTATAGGGCAAAGGTTAATACAGTGGCAACCAATTTGAAATATTAATACTGACTTCAAGAATAATTTCCCGAATCAATCCCTGTACACTTCTGTCTCTCACTGTACCTGCGACTCTGAGATGAAAAAAGAAGCTCATTCCTCTTCCTGGGTACAACTAATGATTAATAATTTGAGTGAAGGGTGCTCAGAGAATCATGACGTCAGCCGTGCTAACGCAATCTGCGTGGCTCATTAGCTCCTAGCCGCTGGGACTCGGCCAGGTTTGATTGATGATTTTGGATGGAGATAATCAGTGAACCGTTCGCATTTAGACCAACGTGTGTTCCGAGATCACGCATTTTCAACAAATATACGTACCTACACACATAACTACCTACACACATTACTTCACGCGGCTTTGCCAGAGGAGTAGGCAGAGATGAGATCGTCGTACGATCGCAGCACATTTCTTTTGCTTCATCTACAGACGTAAATATTTCCATACGTGCTCTACGATTACGGGTGCCACGCCCCTGACCTTGACGGCGTATTACATTGATTTGGACAAATACGTTCTCCCAGGCCATCCGGGCACGACACTTCCGCTCCCTTCTGATTTGTAAATTTGTTTCGTCTTTCTTTTGTCACCTATGCATTTATTCTCTCTCCTATTCCTCCTATTTATTCCTACTCCCTTATCGATTCTCGTCACAAAAACATTTTTCAATTGGAATTGCTCTCTAAGCCAGCCAATACTAGATTTATCCGTTCAATTAATCCGTTTATTTTTTAAGTATTTAATGGATACGAAATAACCGTTATCTCGTTAATTTGAGGTTATGCAGCGAAATTGAAGCATTCGTGGGATGACATGTCCACTGATCCATTACATACGTCACTAACCAATTTCTCGATTGTACTCGTAATATACACGTAGATATAATAATTCCCTTATCTACTACTAGATGTCGCATTTTATTTCTATGCTAAGGAATTTTGACTCTGATCACCTGACTGGCTGATGACTTTGGGTTTTTCCTTTTTTGTTTATTTATTTTGAAGACTGAAATATTAAATTTAAATATCATACATGTATATTGAAGCAGCCTGGGCAGCCCACTGGCGCGAACCTTGCGATTCGACAAACTTGGTGTTTTAACTTTAAGGTGGGCCATCCCGCCCAACTCCCCATACACACCGGGAAAGAAGATCACGCCCACATTTCTTGTCAGAGATTCAAAATTTTGCTCAAAATAGCTTTAATTTGATCGAACTAGATGTCTGATGACCGTTGGCATTGTAAAATTGTGTTTAGTTTCTAAGTTACAAGGTCCAAAAGTTCGAATTTTTCGCGCACAATAACTTTGGAGGTGGATTACGCAATGATATAGTAAGAACATCTTAAAAAGATTTGTCATCAGACGTAGCTTATTTAATCAATATTTATAATTTATTTGGTTTTTGTTAGATTTTTGACTACAGCGGTCGTGGTTTACTTTTAGCTAGGTCGTTTTGTTATAAGAATTTTCGTAAATCTTACTAAATCATACATTATGCATATTGTCTTTTTTGTGGACTGGTTGCATCTTTCTCATCACGGAACCTGTCTTTTGCTTTGAAACAGAGAAGGTCCCAGAGCACAACAGCACGGTTTTGTACCGTGCCCGCGAATGAGTTAGTCCCGCCGGGTTGGGCCACCTTAAGCGCGGTTGGGTTCTAGATGTAGCCAAGCTATGAATATAAGGAAGGTCCTGGAATGACACCTAGTTCCCATGTGGTGTATTAGGCTTAATATCGGGACGGTCGGTTTGGTATAAGTTATACATCTCCAGTTTAAAACACGGACAGCTCTATTCAGAGTGGGCGAACTAACTTTAGTACGCGTTTTAAAGCCGAACTAAACCGGTTTTTGTATGGTTAGTCCAGTGCTAATCTCGTACTAAGTTTTGACAGGTCCTTACTGAATAACGACTGTTGTAGCCTATAATTGTTCCAATTTCGATGTTATTCCAGATATTGGTTATTTAAGAAATAATAAAGTAATATTTGTATTGATTCAACACAAAAGTTCAATTACTTTCAGAAATGTTCCAAACGTCATTCGGCTAATCTTCCAAGGTAAAATGTTGCCAGCTAGACTCGCTTCGGTTGCTCGAATGCCGCTAAAGACTACGCTACAATACAAGCGACTGCCAGCGATGCCCGTAACAAGGCCTCTTTCAACAACGATAATTGATTGCACCCAAATTTCCAACGACAACCCACATCGGCAATATCCAAAAGCAAACATTTTATATACGGCATTGTTCAACCATGGAGGTGAAGAAGTTAAGAAATGAAGTGAAGAATTAACTTCTTCACCTCTATGGGTTCAACTAAATTAAGCTGATTGGAAATGTTACAACCAAAACTTCCAAATCACGGAGCGTGTATTTTGAAGCCGAAATTTTCTACAATATTAAACCCAATTAATATTTTATGTCAAGCGCGGCATATGATGTACGCCAAACCATCACAGAAGAGGTGCCCGACGCCACCTACGGGCTTTCGAACTTTCAAGGGGCTTCGAAAGCCTGTTTGAAAATCATGTTTGAATGACCTCAGGTAGTGCTTTGGGGGAAATACATCGGGAGGAAGTCCTTTCTTAGTTTACCCACCCTAAAGATTAAAGATTTATAGGACAGGTTGCTTCTTATTTATGAAATGTTTACGGTTAATATTGCATTCCCTGCATGTTTCGTGGTGAGCGATGGGAGAAAGGGGCGGAGGGACAGCGTTATGCAGCTCCGATGAACTTTCTCCATGGTATTAGAAGATATAACACAGATACAAACCCGACAACCCTTCGAAGATGGAGGGTCTCTAAATTCAGGGAAATATCAGCGTCGTCGATGAGACGCACAGCACGACACTGGATCGAGTCCAGGGAGCCAAGCATGTACTTAGCTGAGCCTTCCTACAAATGCGAACATCACTCCACGCAAGACCTTATTTGCGCCTTGATGCTTAGTAGTTTTTGGTCAGCCGAGCATTTCTGATGTACCTGTTGAGGACTGGCAGCTGTTTTAAAGATCATGAGTCAAGTTGACACCAACAACCCCTGTGTGGTCGTCAACACACGGAGTTGTACACGGAGTAATTATTAGTATTATCTTGGGTTGTACCCTGGAAGGTCGGAGCTGCACTATACGTAATGAATACATGTACATTTTACGCATACTAATGTGCAAGATACTTTTTAGTATTTAAGTAGGAGCCGGTGCTGCGTTATTGGTCCATGATGTTTTAACATGGCCAATCCTGTCCCAAAGTTACAAAGCCTTGAAACGAGTGGTCTAGTTTTCGGTTGGAACCATTCAAGCGTCTGTGAAATTAAGGAGCTGGAAGGTAATAAAAGGCGGCTTTGGTGAAGGCTTTTAATTAATTTTCCAAAGAAAAGCGTCCGTTCAATAATGTTTCGTTACATTTATACATACTATTGTTGATAACTTTCAGTTTAGTACATACGCAAAGTACGAAGACAGCGGTCGGTTTTCGGAAATGAATAATGTAAGCATACTGTGATGTATTTAGTTGAAAATTTCAGCTTAGATTGAGAGGATAATGAGGTGATCAGGTTCCATGCATTTTTTGATATATTTATTTATATTCGTGATATACATCGACAAGTTTGTATAGAAATACCAAAACGCGCGGATACAATTTAAGGTATCAAAAAAATCTAAACCTACAGACGTAGCTTTCAGTTGTTTTATTTATTTTGTTTAGATCGTTGACGTAACAATAGTGACCTGCATATCATACACTGCATTTTTCAGATTTGCGATGCGTCGTCATTTAATTTATATAATTCGTTGTAAATTATATGAAATTTTCTGTACTAGTGCATTTTGTTGTGTAAATTTTCAAAATGGCTTCGGGATAGGGACCCCTTCAAATGTCTGCTGCCTACCCTATCAATTCCCCTTACTACGGGTAATAATTGTTAACATGCTCTTAAGGTTTTTAAAATTTTGGTTTTTAAATTATGTTGTTTAAATATACGTCTAAATGTTTTAGTTTTTTTTAACACCTTTTAGATTGAAAAATATTGCCTGAAAATCTTTGGAAAACTTTTGGTCTTTGTTACCTTCATTTCTTTACGCATACAAATAATTAGAATAATAATATAATGACATAGCTTTTTATAGGTAATTAAGAATCTTTGACTGAAATCTGACAACGTTTACGGGTACAGAACCGTTAGGGCCTGGAAGTCGATTTCGGTTGTTTAATGGCAGGCGCCGTCCAAAATTGTGCCTTGTGTGCATTTTGTAAAAAAATAAATTTTTCGATTCCCACTCCGTTCACGACAGCCTTATGGCCCTTCCCGGCGGGACTAACTCATTGGCGGGCACGCCGCACGGTACAAAACCGTGCTATTGCTTTCAAGGCCCTTTCTGCCTCAAAGACAAAGACAGGCTCCGTTGTGAGGAGGATGCAACATGTCCACAAAGCAGACAATGCGCATAGTGTTCGATTTGGTAAGATTTACAAAAATTTCGATTACAAAACGACTTATTGCTAAAAGTAAATCATGACCGCCGTGTTAAAAAATCCAACAAAAACCAAATTTGTAAAAATTATAAATCTTAATGAAGCAAGCTAGGTTTGATGACTAATCTTTTTAAGATGTTTTTATTTTATCGTTGAGTAATCCACCTCCAAAGTTATTGCATAAAACGCGCGAAAAATAAGAACTTTCGGACCTTATTACTTAGAAACCAAACATTATTTAACAATTCCAATGGTCATCAGACATCTAGTTCGATCATACCTGTTTTGAATATAATTTTGGATCCCTGACATAAAATATGCGCATGATCTTCTTTCTACGTGTGTATGGGTAGTTGAGCGGGAAGGCCCACCTTAAGTCCGCCTCTGTATATGAGGGTCTCTGTGATTAGGGAATTATTTGTATTTGGTTTTATGCAGAACCCGCTTCAATTCCTTTTTGCTCGACTGCGCAAGGAGGGTTAGGTTTTTCGAGTGTATGCATGTATTTAACGTTCTTGTCTGTATCTCTAGGCTCTTCTTTTTTTTCCTCTCAGGCAAATTGCATTTGAACTTCCACCTCTTATTCACACGCTTACACATCACAGCTGTGCCAATTACTAGATCCATGCCTACGTATGTATTTTGGGAACTTACCAAGGCTGGCCTGAATGTTAACATTTTACCCACGAAACAGCGTTGCATTTCTCTCGCTCGTTTCCGCAAGCATTTGTACACAGCGCCTGATTCCACGAAGCAGTTGAAACAGTTCCAAATCCGATTGGAGCTGTCAAACGTTGGATCGATGAAATATGGCAGTGCCGGATAGCACATTTATGTGAAGCAACATTTCGACTGCAGCATATCGCTCCCCAATATTTTGTTTGTCCTATTTTGTGCGGATCGGGGCCCGGTTGCCAACTCTGGGAATTCAGAGTTGATGAATCAGGAGTGTTCTCAGGAGAGGAATTCGCTTTGGCATTACTTAGGTATTCTGATAATCGATCGCAACGCCACACGGAAAGTTTGATACGAAATTAAACATTTCTCTATTTTTCCGAATTCAGTGCAAGCGAAAAAATACATTCCCATTTCCGTAAACGATCCGATGCACCAGATGGGTCGGAAGTTATTTAATGATTCAGAGAGGATTCCGGTGTGATAATTCCGTATGTAAAATAATGAGTTCAATAATTGGTTTCCTGTTTGTATTCTTGTGTATTTTCCAGTTGTTGTATGTTTTATAAATATATTAAATGCATGACAACGTAAATATTCCTTTATTTACGTTGTCATGAATCTAATCCAACATTGTAATAATAAGCAAGTTGGCATGGTTTTCGCAGCCCCGTGTAAGTTAAAAAGCCCATGGGCATCGTCAGGCACCTCTCACGGGAGGGCTTGGCGTAGTATGCCATTGTACATATTTTAACATCCAAGCAGCAAGGGTTTCCATTGCAAAAGGTAGAACCTCAAAGAGGGGTAGTAGGGACTCGTACTTTTTCGCTTGCGTAGCACGGCGGAGGCCGCGGCAGCCCGGACGTATGCGAGGAAGCGAGGACATGGCGTGGCGCTAGCGTATCGACGCACGTGACATCCCACACCAACGCCCTTACCTTCGACCAAGGAACCAGCGTCATGCCATCTGGTCTCTTTCCGTCTGACCGGCAAAGCCCTGGAGGTGCTAACAAACTTAGCAAGCGGAATTTTAGGACCCTTTGATAATGTTGTTAATGGCGGAATGACGCGGTAAACGATCTGCACTTAGTTGGCATGCCACGCCGCCGTGATGGCCATAGCAGTCGAACGGGCTCCACAGATACAGATGTGAGGATGGCACACGTTTGCACCGACACGAAGACCCCTCAGATTCTCAATGAAGTTGTTAAGGAGCACCTTGGTAGGTGCGGTGATGGATAAGCCTTCAGCCAAGCCCCCGATTCCTCACAGGAATCTCCCAAAATTCTTGCCCTATTTCCTATTGCGGAATGTTGTAGGCGATATAATTTTAGGTAAATAGGTAATTTTACTAAAATGAAATTATGGTAATCTTAATGTATGGTAATCTTTAAATTTTAGAATAAATAAATAATAAACTCAGCTTTTAAGTTTGGCCATAAAATAATAAATAAACAATAGAACATACATTCAAACAGCCTGAATACCAAATTAAGTTTAGAGCATAGATTTCATCACAAATTCAAAACAATGTTAATGCCGTCAGGCCTTTCCCAACACAATAGTTTACTTCCATAACACAAATACGCAATATTAAGATAACAGAGCCGCTGGACTGTTGATTATCCAACCCTCAACTGAAAATATGACTTGTTTTAACGTAGGGCCCCAGGGATTAGGTTCATATTTATTAAAGTTCCTAATTAAACCACAATTTGAAAACATTTGGATATAAAAATTGTTTTTATATTTATGTGTGTAAAAGCGCTATATTGCTAATATTGTGAATTCAATGAATGTGGAAATAATTTTAAGATTAAATAAAAAAAAAATTAAAATTTATAATATTAAAATTTATCTTTCAAAATCTTCTGTCTTTGAAAGTTTTGAAAACGATGGCCGAAACGGCAATGAAAATTGTCCGTATTTTCCATCCAGTTCAATGTAGCCGTACAGTATAAGAATGATCCTGGCATGGCTAATGCACAACCATGTGCTTTGTTAGGCTAATATCATGGCTGTTTTGATTTTCTCTGTTGTTTGAAATATTATTTTACGTTTACGGATAAACAGTGTTCAGCTTACTTATTTCGCTCGGCGTTTGACTCGAAACGTCTTGCTAAATAAGTAAGCTCAACACTGTTTATCCGTAAACGTAAAATAATAATATCATTGCATTATCTAACTAACTGGTTATTTTTGTAACTAATAGATGTACTTACACATGTCAACACCATGTAAGGTTTCTTAATTAAGTACATAGTGTTTGAGGGACCAAATGAGGTCAATTAAGGGTTAAGGTAGAGCACTTTACCCAAATGACCCTCGATTCAGCTCGAAAACTATGTCTGTGGTACAGAAACGTCTGTAAAATGAGTACAATAACGTTGACACCTACAGATAAACCAGTGAATTATTTGCCCGTATGAAAAACCCTATCTAAAAGATTGAGATAGTTCGATAGCTTTACAAGTTTTACTTCACGAGGCCTCATGCCACGCTTGGTTAAGTTGCGGCATATGTCAGCCTCAATGGCCCAGTGGCGCGACACTTCGGCGATCGCTCTCCGAAGTTAAGCAACGCTGGGTCCGGTCTGGTCTTGGATGGGTGACCATTCGACCGTTGAGAGAGGCTGGCCGTGGTTCGGATTCCACGTTAAACTGTAGGTCCCCTTCCTTACTACTAGGTGGTAGGGTTTATCCCGCCCGGGTTGGTACCATCGCATTGGATGAACGATGGTCGAAGCGGCAATCAAAATTGTCCGTGTTTTCCATCCAGTTCAATGTAGCCGTGCAATATAAGGAAGGTCATGGCATGGCACCTAGTTCCCATGTGGTGTGTTGGGCTAATACCATGACAGAAGGTATGGTATTGGCCATCCATGTTCAGTCACATAAAAAAATTATATATATATATACCTACGTAAAGATGTGATATGTATGTATGTATAATCGATTGTGAAGCAAGGACACATTAATTTAAGAAAGAGCCCTGTAAAAAGAACGACTTTACTAATGTACTGCAAGGCTCGAAGCGAACCAGTAAAACATACCGTTCGCTGGTTTTGCGTCTACCAATTTCGCCACCTGCTTTATACCCATAATTTGGAATTCTCCTATAGTCCCTCCCCCCGTAATCGATGCTTCCTTTTCACTAAGTCTGATTTAACACCTAACCGCTTTGCAGTCAATGTCCGTAACGCAGGTAAAGCGTTAAGCGGTACCACCATCGGATTGAATGAAAGATGTTCGAATCGGCAATGCAAGTTGTCCGTGCTTTCCATCCAGTTCGACGTAGCTGTGCAATAAAACGAAGGTTGTGGCTCAGCACCAAATTCCCATGAGGAATGTTATTCGCTATCCATGTCCATTCCAGAATATGAAAGTATTTTTTTATTTTGAGAAAGATAATTGTACTTTGATTCTTTGTTTATAGGTCACTGCAGTAGTTCATGACAGAAATTATATTATTAATTCTGGATCAAACACTAGACTCATCATAAGGACTAAAACGTACAAAGGTTTTACAAACATTTCTTGTTGCCACTGGAGTAGAGCATCGCTTTAAGGTCCTTGCTAGCGGTCACGCTGGATTTGGGTCTCCTCTTTCACTCAAATATGGTGGAGAAAAATTGGAGAGGCGTATGTCCACCAGTGGACGCAAACACGCTGACTGACTGACTTAAAGCGGGCATGGTCTTTACAAATAAACTGATATTTGTCATGAACTGTTGCATACGACATTGGTTCTCGTCAATTCTCATCAATTTTGTGTTTTTACCTGTGATTGTAAGCAGCGGCAAATACTTTTGCAAACTTAGACTAAGTTGACGTTGAAAAAAAATCCAGCGGAGTTTCTTGCCAGTTCTTTTTTGCTGGAATTGTGGAACTGGCTAATGATAAAATATGACAAATCCTAGTGCAGTGTACTGTCTATGGATGATGAATAAACAATAAAACCATTAAAGAAGTTAGTATTTAGTTTAAGCAAAACATATTCTGAATATTGCGAAACCTAAACTTTTACTCTAAAACCGGCCAAGTGCGAGTCGGACTCGCACACGAAGGGTTCCGTACCATCGTAAAAAATAATACAAAAAAATCATGTTTTTTGTATGGGGGCCCTTTAATTTTAATATTTCTTTAATCTTACCTATTTATTGTTATAGCGGCAAAATAAATACACACTCTGTGAAAATTGCAGCTGTCTCTCTGTTGCGGTTACTGAGATACAGCCCTGTGACAGACGGACGGACGGACGGACTTAGTAATAGGGTTCCGTTTTCACCCTTTGGGTACGGAACCCTAAAAACGTAGTTCCATCATCTTTTGCCGCAAAACCATTGTAATACACGTGAACGTACCATTAGATAACGCATTTTAATAGTGGTACCGAAAATCACTGAGAACGATGTGATTTATGTTCTACAGCAAAACGATAGCGAACGTCAAACCATGTCAATCGCACTCGCGGAAGCCACTTTACTGATAAAATCCCTCGCTAGGGGCACTGCGTATTATGGTTCCGTACCCAAAGGGTACCAAACGGAACCCTATTACTAAGCCTCCGCTGTCCGTCCGTCCGTCACAGGGTTGTATCTCATAAACCATAATAGGTAGACAGGTGAAATTTTCACAGAGTGTGTATTTCTTTTGCCGCTATAACGACAAATAGTCTTAGAGCATTTAGGACTATAATCCTAAATGCTCTAAGCAAATAGTAAAAATAAAAATCAATAAACATTACAGGGGGCCACCATACAAGAAAGGGTATTTATTTGTGTCAAATCTTATATAATGTTGAACACTTCGTGTGCGAGTCCCACTCGCACTTAGCAGGTTTTTTTCATATAAGTTCCTTCGATGAACGACCTCGTCGTTTAAAAAACTCGTCGTAGGGCTACCGATGGTGGTTCGTGCTGCCGCCACTCCCATAATTTCTTGCTCGCTGGATTTGATAAGAGGATAATGAGTTGATCGAGTTCCATACAATGGCTCGTGCCTGTTTCCTTAATCAAATTAAGAAATATTTTTCTGAAATTTTGCACATTACATTAACCAATTGAGAGCTACGTCTGTACGTTTTGATATTTTTTAAAACTTAGCTTATATCCATAATACGCACTCATAAACATTTTCAGACACATTTTTAGAGTATTGAAATCACGCGGGGTCTTGCCTAGCATACCACAGGTTGGGTTCAAATCCTCTCTACGTTCGTGCACGTCTTTCTTTCTCTTTCTGAGTTCGATAAGTGCATTACTTCTCGAATGCGAGCTGCTCCATGGTTTGAAATCCATGTAAAATTGTAGGTCCCCTTCCCCTACTAGGTGGTAGGGTTTAAGCCCGCCCGGGTTAGTACCATTGCATTGGATGAAAAGATGTTCGAAGCGGCAATGAAAAATTGTCCGTGTTCTCCATCCAGCTCAGTGTAGCCGTGCTCATAAAGGGAAGGTCCTGGCATGGCACCTAATTCGGGAATGTGGTGTTAGGGCGAATGTCATAACGCTACCGTTAAGATATTCGCCCTAACACCACGTATTAGCCATCCATGTCAGGTTGCATAAAAAAATCCACCAGAATTGGGTTTTTGTTTGTTCCAATGCCGGCACTAAGGTAAATAATTATAATTAGTGTCATAAGGGGTATTCCTATTACGTGATCAAGCTCGAAATAGCCTTAAGGTTGTCTGGTAACACATGTATTACGTTGAAGGAATATTAATATTTCCGGCGGGACGCTAATCTGTTATGAGGACAAAACGGAACCCTCGTCAGGCGTGACGCCTGCCGACCTCCCCTCACCTCACCTCACCACACCGGCCCCTCCGCCGCGCCACCCACGTACCGCTCCCGGCAGAACATGTTTCTTGTGGATGGATGCCTTTTATGAATAGGATAACTACGCACCTATGTCGTTATCTTTGAATTTGTAGCATGGAAGGAAGCCAGTGAGAATTTATTATGATGAATAGGTAAAAAAAATCGGCCAAGTGCGAGTCGGACTCGCAAACGAAGGGTTCCGTACCATCTTACAAGTTTTAAATAAAAAAAAATTACGTCTTTTGTATGGGGCCCTTCTTTTTATTTTTTATTTTATCTATTTGTTGTTATAGCGGCAAAATAAACACACACTCTGTGAATATTCCAGCTGCCTACCTATTACGGTTCATGGCATACAGCCCTGTGACAGACGGACGGCTTGACGGACGGACGGACTGTTGGACGGACGGACAGCGGAGGCTTAGTAATAGGGTTCCGTTGCCACCCTTTAGGTACGGAGCCCTAAAAAGAACAAACTTCATAAAATGTTCAGTCAACGCAAAATACGTGCACGAAACAGCTTAAGGTGGGCTTAAGATCATGCACATATTTCTGATCGTAGATTCAAAATTATATTAAAAACAGATTTATTTGATATAACTACGTGATTGATGACCATTGGCATTGTAAAACTGATTTTGGTTTCTAAGTTATTCCGGTCTGGTCCGATTTTTTTTTCGCGCCTTTTAAACTATTAGTTTCGACGTGGTAAAACAATCTTAGCTTCTTCCATGAAGATTCAAACTAAGTGACATACTTTTAACTATAAGTCATTTCATAATAAAAAAAAAATCAATCTAACGAATTCAAACACTATGTGCATTGTTTTATTTGTGGATGTGTCGCATCCTCCTCATCACGAGGACTGTTTTTTTTTTAAAGAGACAGTTCTAGAGCGTAATAGAACAGTTTTCTGCCGTGCCTGCGAATAACTTAGTCCCGTCGGGAAGGGCCACCTTAATAAGTTTGAAGTAAAACGTCAAGACGATGCATAGTTTCGTCTCTTTTTAAATGCAGTGTAAGAACAATTTACTTCAAGCCTTCGTCCGTGCGTCCGTCAGTCCGTCCGTCCACTTGTCACATGGCTGTATCTCCTGAACCGTAATTGGTAGTCAGCTGAAAATTTCACAGAGTATGTATTTATTTTGCCGCTATAACAAAAAATAAAGGGGCCACATACAAAAAAAAACCTGCTTCTTTATCTTGTACCATGGTACGGAATCCTTCGTGTGCGAGTCCGACTCGCACTTAGCCGGTTTTTATCTATGGGTTATAGATAGCTTATAAAATGGTAAACATAAGATGGTACCTAAGCGTTTGGTAAAAGATTTTCAACTCTGTTAGCCCTGACAGTTCTTAATGACTAATACCTATGCAGTCCCAGCTTGGTATATGCTAAGTTCAGCAACTCAGAGGAAGATAATTCAGATCCAGCAAAACGTCACCCTCCGCATAATAGTGCGGGCCGGGCGCTACGTCAGAAATGACGTAAACGCCAGCGACGTTCAGATGCCACCGGTGGAGGGATTCATTGCGAAGCTCCACCGTCCACCACGTCCACACCTCACCAACCTTGCCCCCTGCACGCACGGCCGCCCGAATCGCCACGTCCGCAGCCCCGAGAGGTGCTGCCGCGCTCCCCCTCGCTCAGCCGGGAATGACGTGGTTGAACGCAGCGCCTGTCCGAGTCCGAATATGTCCGTCGCCAAGCTCCATCGCCAATAAGTGCATCGCCAATATCACCATCGCCGGCGACGCATCTGCGGTCCGGCCGCAGCTCCGTCGTTGGCGATGCAGCTGCGGCTGTCGCCACTATACGTGGGGGTGCGAAGGCGTATGGCGGGTCGGGACATTTAACCTAACTTAACCAAACTTAATCCAACCTAACCTAATCTAATCAAACCTAACCTTACCTAACCTAAACTAACCAAACCAAACCAAACCAAACCTAGCCTAACCTTACTTAACCCAACCTAATTTACATATCACTTTGGCGACGCATCTGCGCCTCCAGTTTTTGGCGACGCATATGCGTCTCCGGTCGTTGGCGACGGATCTGCGGTCCGGCTGAAGCTCCGTCGCTGGCGATGGAGATATTGGCGATGCATATGTTGCCGATGCAGATATTGGCGAGGCAGATGGTGGCGATACAGATGGACGTATTGACTACCGCTTATAGCGGCTGACCAAGGACCGGCACTGCAGAGCATGCCGAGAAGCAGTCCGGGTAATAGGGGATACCCTTAGGCCCGTACCTGCACACAAATCGTGCAGAAGACCCAGACTACGACGACGAATAATAACAGCTGTCAATGACTCCTGACAACTCAAATGTTTTTTCAGGGGGTAGGCAAATGTCCTTATTTCCATATAGCCGTATCATGTGAACTAAACAGAATGCATTAGACATTTATCCCTGTAAAAAGAACTACTTTGGCAATACCCGCGAATGGTATGTTTTGCTGGATCGAGTCCAGTCTTGCAGTATATTCGTAAGGTAATTCTTTTTATAGGGATCTTTATTTAATTAATGAGTCCTTGCTTCTCGGTCCATTGTACATACATACACGTCACATTCCTTGGAATAAGCGACGTACATGCTTAGAACGAAAAAGTATATTTACTTAAACACAATGCCTTATTTCGATTCTTATCCTAAGGCTTTAAAATCATTTACCTATGGGCCACATGTTCACACCTTGGTAGCACGAATGTACTACTGAACGCCATAGAATGGCAGGTTGACTGCCGTTTCAGAGAACCGCAGTTCCAACGCCGCGGCTGAATTGTGCCGAAACTTCCTGAATTCTCCGGAGTGCTCCCGGGGGACAGATTAGCTGAAGTGCGCTTGTGCTGAAAGTTGGGGTCGTCTGGAAGCTTCCCTAACAATTTTGTGCCTTTTGTAATATTGAATAATTATGCAGCAATTGTCGTATTTTTTAAGCTCGTAAAACCATTTTTATAACAGTTCAATTATCTTACAAATATTAAACCATGTGCCTATATTTTTTTATGTTACAAATTGCTTAAAAAAATGTACAAACTCCTGCCTGTAAATTAGATTTAAAAAGCAGTAAGCTTATCAGAATCGCGAGGTGTATGAGTAAACAATTTTGGATTCATAAAATTGCTTTTTTTTAATAAAACTGTGTCCGAAATCAAATAATCTCTTTACATCTGGAATCACTCTCCGAAGAAAATGTATTTACCGACTATTAGGTACCATGTTTCTCCCTCCATTCATTCTCGTATTTTTTTCCCTAGTGAGCCATTCGCGGGATTCTGCCAACTTTGTATTTTTTCCCGAGCGATTCACTAGAATTCCATTTCGTGTCTACTTTCAATCAACTTAGTACGAAGCCGGCGGCAATAACCGATAAAGCGCTTTCTTACTGCTCCGAGGATGTTAATATCCCGCCTAATTTGCGGTGGAGCGTGAAATGTACGAGGGAATTCCGGCAAGTGAGCTCACTCGATTACTGAGGTAAGTTCAGTATGTTGTGTGTTCCGCCTTACCTCCTACCCTGTTATTGCATTACATATAGACGACGTAACATATCCTTATGATCACCTACACGAAAACATCAAAATAGTCATGTTACAACACAACATGTGTTCGAACTGGCTATTTACATACAATATGTTAAAAGTAATTTCAAAATAAATAAATCGAACTATAGAATACAGTTTGTGCCATCTCTCTCCTGTTTTTACAATGTGGCGTAATTACAAACAGGTGCAAGTCGGATAGGCACACGAAGGATTCCGTACGATTTTTAACCGACTTCAAAAAAAGGAGGAGGTTATCAATTCGTCTGTATGTTTTTATTTTTTTATGTTTGTTACCTCATAACTTTTGCCTGGGTGAACCGATTTTAATGATTATTTTTTTAAATGATAGCTAGTGCTTCCCAAATAGTGCCATTTTAATTTGGTTAAGTTCTGACAATGATATCCATGAGAAAATCATATAAGTCTTAAATTTATATTAAGATGTGCGCGACAAATTGACGAATAACTCAAAATAGCGCCAACCGATTTCGGTGATTCTTTTTTTATTGGAAAGGACGTGTACAAATTAGTAAGTTTACTTCAGATTCACTTAAAATAAACAAATAAAAAAAAATTAACAAAACAAATAACCGACGTCAAAGAAAAAGCACTAAAAAGTAAATAATAATTGGCATTTTTGTAGTTACGATTTTTGTTATTTTTTGAGTCGGTGTCAGCCAAGGTAGCCAAGGTTCTCTTGATTGGCGCAGCGCGTGCCCGGCTGACGCCGACTCAAAAAATAACAAAAATCGTAACTACAAAAATGGCAATGATTTTTTACTTTTTAGTGCTTTTTCTTTGAAGTTGGTTAGTTTTTTTGTTAAATTTTTTTTTTAAAGATTTTATCCGAACGAATCACGTTTCTTGTATAGTGCCCTTTATTCTTATTTTTTTTATTTTCAATATTTGTCCTTATAGCGGCAACAGGTTAGGCGTAATATGCATGTTCTCTCTCTTCTTTACTTAATCTTAAATGATCCCAAATCCCCACTTTATCTTAAAGAACGCTTCAAATATCTCTCTTTTCATGGTGTACCACTTAGGTCTGCAGATAATCTCCTGCTCCTTATTCCGTCACATTCTTCCACTGCTTATTCGGGTTCTTTTACAGTTCACTCAGCACGATTGTGGAATCAATTGCCTCTTACTATTAGGGAAAGTGCTTCCTTGTCTATTTTTAAGGTAAAATTAAAATCCTGGTACTTGACATGTTATAACAATTAAATCAATCAAATATTTTCTGTTTATATAGTTTTAAGTTATCTAATGTTTTCTAAGTGTGATTATGGTGCTTAGTTTTAAGTAATTTATTGTATCTTGCTACCTCTTAATATATTTTCTAATATTAAGGTTAGCTGTTAGAGATTGCCTTTGGCAATAAGCTCGCCTTTGCATACTATGTAATAGTTGTAAGCAATAAAGTATATTTTCATTTCATTTCATTTCATTTTCATTTCATTTCATTATCATTCAAAAGGATAACGTAAAACTATAGTTTTGGCTATAAGATAAGAATGTACATATATTTACTATTTTGACTTCCGATGAAGTCAATCTTTACAATGAATGACGAGAGATTCAAGTAGAGATTAGAAGTTTCTTCGACGAAACAGAAAACAATCCGAAAAAATCTTAGTCATTTGTTAATAAACCTAGAATATTATTGTAGAATGGTTATAGCAGCTACCATAAAGTTCGTCCCATTGGCGTCGTCGGGCATCTTATGTGAGGGCCTGGCGTACGCCGTATGTATCGTTTCCGTAGTACCGTAGTTAAACAGTAATCGTGTGCATAAATTGGCATGTGTACACTACGCAATGCTTGAGACAACAGTGTCCCGTTCCAATCAAACTGCATCTCTGTTCAAACATTAAATACAGGAAGCGTCAGTGCGCTGGGTGACGGCGCGACCGGAATTACCTAGATGACATACAGAGGCAGGCTGACGCAAATTTCGTTACATTCAAAGTGGGTTGTGTCAATTCGTGTAACGCCGGAGCGGCCCCCGGGGGTTTCTGGCTGTACAATGTTCGGAAGGGACGCGCGTGTCGGTGTCAAAACGTTGTTAGTTCCTTTGTCAATGGCGGAACAGGAAAGAGTTGTCCACTTCGCGCGGTTCCACGAACCTTTTTGATGCCTGTACAAGTTTTCATTCGGAGTCTCTTGCGGGTTCCACCCATACATACATTATTACATTATTTAGCATACATACTAAGGGCCGAGTGCAAGAAAGCACAAAAAATTTAATCAACTTCAATGTACGATTAAACACGTCACTTTGTATGGACAGTATGGAAGGAACTCTATGCGGCTCACTAAAAGTGACGTGTTTGAACATTGATTAACTCGGCCGTCTCTTTGTGCAATCGGGGCTAAGAGCTGCTGAAGTGAAATTATTAAAATTTAAATGGTTATTAAATAAGTACTCAGTTGATCGGTTTTATTGTATTTCATTTCGAACCTATTTCATTTTTGGACAACCTGCTTATATTTATAACCAAAGAAATTTCCCACATATCATCCGACGCAATTCATTTGCATTTCGCCAAGCATTGCATGCGTTGATTCGATTTTATCTGGAATTCCAATCGATGCAATACAACAAATAAGGACATCTTACGGATACTGAGCCAAGTAGAAGGTAAAGAAGATACCTGAGAAGATGAACAGAGCTAAGTGTAAATTGTTATCATTTCCATAGAATTGAAAATCGCTAAAACTTTTATTACAGTGGTAAAAAATGTGTCTTTAAAATAAAAATTTAAGTCGATTTGTCAACAATTTGCACTGGCATCAACATGGCTGAATAAAGCTCCGATTTGCTTCCAACTGTCAAATTTCAGACATTCGGTCCATACATTTAATGTCAAAACTGACAGTTGAAAGACATACTTTGGCTCAGCCAAGTACGAGTAACGTACGAGCCAAGCATGAATCTCAGAATAAGACTAGCGAAAAGGAGTACTTTTTTTACGAAACTTTGACATTTTTATCGAAGAAATATCTTTTTTGTCGCTAGTTAGTAATATTTACGGTTAGCGTTAGTTCCAGTTGCGACTATTCTCAGCCTTAGAGTAGAGTTGACACCGGCTAAAAGCATGTTTGATTTTTGTCTTAGTCTTGGTTTTATATTCATGCAAAAAAATAAAACCAATCTTGAATTCTACTACCATCCTCTTCAAGCATTAAACAAGTTATATTAGTTTGTCACTTCATATTTTCAGCAAGACTAGGTATTTTTATCCGTGATCGCCAGGTAACCCTACATTGAAAAACTGGTGACTCTAATTGGAATTCCAATAATAAAAAACTTCTTGAAACTGGAAAGTTGCACTCTTATTTATTGTCAAATAACGGTTTCAAAATTATCTGATCCGTCACACGTGGTTTTTTCACCAAGCGGTACTGTTCAATCTGTTAAAATAACTGTTTAATGTTAACGGTTACTTACCGTAATACATTAACAGTAATGAGAAATACTTTACCATAAATGACTGAATATTTAACTGTGCTTAAACAGTAAACAGTTGCACATCATTGTTTTCAGTGTAGAAACTTCACGACACATAAAATAGACACCAGTTCGTGCAACACACCTTTGTGAATTATGTAATGTGCATGTCGGAATCGGGAGAAGCATCGGCTTTCAAATTGCACATCATTATCTGGAGTCCGTTGTCGGGCGCGTGACGAGCTCAAAGCGAGTTGCAGTTACTGATAGTACGCTTTGTTGCCTTATCTGTCGGGCACGTCACCGGTCGGCCTGAAGGCACCGTGGGCGCTGTATGTGAAAAGGTAACAAGTCTGTTTTGTGGTGCATACAAGCGTAGTATACATATGTTAATACGCTATATTTGGACTAAGCAGGTACGTCGCTTATTCCAAGCAATGTGATATGTATGAATGTATAATAAACTTTGAAGCAAGGTCATATTATTTAAAGAAAGAGACCAGTAAAAAGAACTACTTTAACTGCATGGCTGGACCCGAACCAGCTAAACTTAGTATTCGCGGGTATTGCGTCTTCCGATTTCGCCACCTGCTGTATACCCATAATTTGGAATCCTCCTAAAGTCCTTCATCCCGTTATCAATGCCTCATACTAACACGTGTTTAAGATTTTGCTACATACAATTATTTAACGCTTCATCTGCGTTGCGGACATACACTGTACGACGAATAAGCAACGTACCATAAAACCACGAAAACATATATAAGTCAACCCAGGACTGGCTCTAGCGTCTGATGCCAAATACGATTTTGGTGACGATAGCAACATGTTTGAATGTTTACTTACTTAACATGGGGGCTGACACCACCACATGGGAACTAGGTGCCATACCAGGTTATATCGCTCGGCTTCATTGAACTGAATTGAAAACTCAGCAATTTGAGATATTTTTATTCAATGCGTTGGTACCAACCAACCATCGAGCAAGGAAGGGGACCAATGGAGGGTGACGAGGATTCTGATCCACGGCAAGGCTCAACGATATAAAAATGCGCCCAGAGTTGCTTCACCTAGATCGTGCCTCTTTGTTACCGTTGGCACAAAGCTTAGTTTTGCTTGGAGTCAGTAAGGAAGCGGGAAAGTCGGTAAAATAATCTGTTTTGACTGCTTAACTTTTAAATTAAAAAAAAAATTATAGCAAGATATTGTATTCTCTAATTCTCTCTAAATCTAATTAATCGACGGTATATCATGCAAGTATAACATATATTACAAGCAACTCGTTAAATATTTATCTTTATTTCATGACAACTCTGTAAATCATCAGGCTGATATGGATATATGTAACCTTATATCTATGTATCAGGATGTAGATACCTGTACCCCTGTACCGGCTACCCAAACTTTCTGCTTGGCATTTAACAGATAGTAAACGATGTCATTCCGTTAATGAAGTATAATGGCCTAAGCGTGCTCCGAAATCTTTATAAATCATATCAGAGACGAGCTTCCTGTCTTCCGCTAATCAAAAGATATAAGCCAGTCGCAAATCACTGTCAGAATACCATTCGCGAGCTGGCTTGCTCGAGGGCAGTTGCTAGCATGTCCTACATTTATTAATACTACAGAAGTGAAAAGGAAAGAGAAGTGCCATGGTGGTACCCGCGTCGCCTCCGCACGGAAAAACGAAAATCGACTGCAGTGGACATTGCACTTGAAAATGTTTATTTTATAATTGTGGGTTTTTTGTTATCGCATCTTATTTAAGACCTAATTCTTATCACTTTTCATTTTTTTATCAGACTAATAACTTGGTAGATATTTAAAAAATTTAGTTTTCAATGTATGGTTATTTTTGGCGTAAAAAAAATATATATGTTATGATCATTAAAGAAACCATAAATATAAGGGATAGTGTTTTAAAAGTTTAAGTTATTTATACCATTCAATAAAAATAACATTCAAATAAAAATTACAAAAAAGTTTTTTGAGTTTTGTTGATTCCACGATAAAAATAGAGTCTTGCAATGTTAACAATAAATGTAGATATAAGTGAGTAAGTATAAGTAAGATAATATAGTGAAAAGTTATCATGTTCTCACAACGAGTGGTCCAAACATTGCATAAAGTACGTGTGAGGATCACAAATGAAGACATTTAAAGTAAAAAATTACCTATTTTTGAGCATTTGCGAAACTTTCATAAGATGCAGCGGTGTGACAGACGGACGGACGGTCCCATCTCAAGCTTAAGTGTTACCAGTTGCCTCATGATAATAACTCCGGCTCCGGGCCTCAAAATGAAACGAAAATGGGTAAAATTGTACCTTGTGATTGAATTGAATTGAATTGTGTTGTTAAATAGTTCGTGTGATCGTATTTTTGTGTTTTTCTTTAATTGAGTAAAGTATTAGTCTCTGCTGAAAATAATTTTAAGTGTTTACTTCCTGTTTTTTTTTCTAGTTTTATGTATAAAGTTTCCTCACTCACGACAAACAGCTGTTGCTCTCACTTTATGTTAGTCGTAAGTGTGTCCGGACCAGCGTGAAATCAGCGCTGTAGTTCACTCATCAAGATGGACCTGCAGCACAAAATGCTGAGCTGGCTCCTTTTTTTTCTCCACAAATGTCTATGTTGAATTTTGTAAGTGTTCTTAATTGTGTGATGAGAAAAAATAAACGTATTTTCATTCTTCGTTCTTTCAAAAAGCTGCGCTAATTAACCTGCTTTATTTTGGTAACGTATACCACCAGGTAGTAAATGCCCCAGCGCGCGCGTACAGCGCTCGTATTTCGCTTCGCATTAAAATATAAGCACTTAGCTGGAGGGTACTAGCTCGGAGTGCGCTCAGCGGAGCCTTGTAGCGCTTACGGGTTCTGAACAAGGATAGCTTGTAAATTGATGAGGTAATATTTCAGTGAGGCTACAGTAAGCCTTAGGAAAATCCTGCAATACATCCATCAAGTAAGAGCACAATGCCTATGAAAATACTATTTCTTGATTTTAAGAAAAAAAATCAACTCCAGAGCAATTAATAGATTGCATATTTTATTTTACAAAGTTTACCGAAGCATCTACTAGTTAATTGTGCTTATCATTTGATATATTTTTGATTTGTATTTTAGTTCACATAAAAAATAGTGATATACGCAAATTAAAGTTACTCTGAATACAATCACGGCGTATTAGCTCACCTTAAGGCTGTTCCAACCCCTTCAAAGTTGTTTGTCCGCCGAACCTAAAAGATATTGCACGTTGAGCCACGAATCCTATCTACATAAATAAAGATAATAAATTACAGTGCTGCTAAGCGCAAAACTTGAGAACAACTGAACAGATTCAGCAATATTTTTTTCAACAAGTCGTCGAAGTGATAGGATGGTTATTAGATAAAGTTGGACCCGATAGGTAGCGCTAGTGTCAAGATCCAGAACTGACCGTGGAATAACACGCCTGCGAGGAGAAACAAATATTACCGCGCTCCGCTCGGGTTAACCAAAACGAAATCGGCGCGAACGGAGCCGGGAACCTCAGCTAGTTAATTATGAATGTTAAATTTAAGCATAGCAGCAGCGAGAAGGTTTTCAGAAATTTCAGGTTCATGGATTTTATTACAATTTAAATTAACGGAGTAGAACTTCTTATCCCTAATTACATACAACGAAACCATTAAACGTGAAATTGTGAAAATGTTTTGCCGCAACTACTATGGCTACCATTTACAATTATAAATGAACCGTAACTCAAAGTGCAGTACTTATTGCGTTCTGTATATAAAAAAAACTTTGTAAGGGTCGGAAGACCGTTAATACTCAATAATATATTACAATTTTGATGACTCCTTTATTACCACGTAAGAAACAATATCGAATGATATGAAAAAATGAAAATATCATTTATTTGTTCGTTTAACACAAAACAATGGCGAAAAGAACACTTCATAACAAATCGCATTATCTACCAGTATACCTTAGGGATATAAGGATTGCGTGAAATTTAAACACCCTTTATATTCTAAGGCTTTAATCAAGGTAATAGTTGTTTAATTATCACTTCCAAATACCTTCCAACCCAAAACGACCCCATCAGCCATGTGTCCGTTTTCCCGCGCCTTTCTCTTGTTTTGCATGTCTCTGTGTTACCAATGTTTAAATATGTTAAATTGCATTCGCTCACTTCAAACGTTGTCTTGTGATCCATGTTTGCCAATTTAATTAAAGTATTAAAGTTTTTTTAGAAAACAATGTAAAACCTTACAGGGATATCACGTCAATACGTCTTCTTGTTGAAACAGGTCATTAAAATTGGGCGAGAAACAAGTAAGAGCTGTAAAGATTTTTTCAAAATATCTCCTTAGCAAATCAGAAAAAAAATCTGAGAAGCCTGCATCGCAATTACATTCTGCCTCTGGGGCAGCGTATCTTCTTACGGTACATAAATCAACCAGTTCTCTTCCTGCATAAGTAATTTAATTAAGTTTAAGTAAAACTGCTGTGGCGAAAGCAAGCAGCCCTCTCGCACTAAAAATAAACACTCCAGGAATACGAAAAGGTGAAGTTTTTTTAAGGGAAGACGTGAATAAATGATTAGGCTCCCACTAATTGAGTTAGCGGTTATATTTTTAAACAAAACGAACAATTGTCGAGCGTTTGCGGCGACAGAAGCATAACATAAAACGGTTCATTAATTTTTTGATTTGGGGAACATAATGATGTTTTAAATTAACGTCTTGTCGCATCTAAAGAGGGTCGTTACCACATCAATTCCCCATACTATGGGCGATAACTGTTAACATGCTCTTAATGTTAAAATCTAGTTTTTTTTATTATGGATTCTAAAATATTTTCACGAAATCTACACCTCTATGTTTTTATTTGTTTAATTCAAACTTTCAATTGGTATATTGAAGACAACTTTTTTATGATTATTGGCTAATAAACATTTAAAAGTGGACTTACAGAATACAGATATTTACATAACAATGAAAACTTACGGAGAGAGAACTAAGATTTCTCAAGTGAAAACTTTTTAGGGTAGAAAACTGTTAGGGCCTAGAAGACCACTAGTTTAATTTGCAGTCGGCCTGCAAAATTGTGCCTTGGCCAACGGATAAATAAATAATTTCTCCAAATTTTCAAATCATACAGCCCCGTTTATGTGCACGATAGTCTTAAGGTGCCACTAAGACTCTTAAATGAAGAAATGAATTCGAGACGCCATAATCAGCGGCTCGTAGCTTCGGGACGTGGGAATTACTTTCCATAAAAGAAGTTTCACCCCACTCCGTTTATGAACCACTTTCGGACCCAAACAAACCTACAGATTTACGTGGAATTCGAAACAGGAACGATACATTTCTCAGTCGCCTTTTACGACGTGCACAGGAAGAACTGCAGTGGAACCGCTAACATAGTTTTTAAGTGCTGGAAACAAAACGGATAACGAAATACCGATTTTGTTTATTTAGTTAAATACTAATGAGTCAGAGGTCCTGCAAGTCGCTAAAGCTGAAATCTCACTGTTTAGTTTCATTAATAGTTTCAAGGATCGGCTATAAAATACTCGTGTGATCAAATATTTAGATGAATCGATTGGTTTAGATCTCCAGACGAATTAGATCTCTGAGTGTGATGTCAATGGAGGTGAAAAAATTATAACATATTCAACTCCATGGCGATGTCACATTCATTTGCGATATCCCACGGGTACTTTTAACAAATAGTTGAAAACGACCAACGCAACGACAATATGGGATCTGTTTTGAACTTATGTAACGTTGTTTGTAACGAGACATACGAAGTGTCGAGCAAAAGAATCAAGCGAAACGTTGTAGATCCGTGTACATGTATAAGTAATAAATTTAGCGTAAGAAAAGCTACCAAAATCGATTGAAACGTTAACATCAGATCCCCGAGTAAGCCTGTCAGCTGTCTTATACGCTGACATAATATATTATGACAAGCGAAGCGCTGACATTTAATTTGTGGGCGCCCTCTGATCCGGCCTGTATCGTCGTCGGCGTCTCGGCAGGCCGGCGCGCGGCCTAACGGACAAATGGGAAAATTCCGTTAGGATATCTTGATTGGTCGTGACTGTTTTATCTATAGAGTGCGGCTTCGATAACTTAGGGGTTGTTTTTTTTCGAAAATATCATCAAGGCCTGAGGGATAACGGGGTTAATTAACTCGCCGGGTGAACAGGAAGTGAGTGATTAAATCTGACGTTTAGTAGCACATATACTGGTAGTACTCTCAGTAGTATTGGTAAATTTTAGTTCACTTTTTCAACACAGTTTTTTTAACTTTTTTAACGTTTTCCACACAGTTAGCATGTTTCTTTTTTCTTTATTTCATTTGTTTAAACTTTTATGGTAGGCAAACTACACTAAGTTACGTCAAAAATGTATGGATTGATGGACATGCAAATTAAATTAAATAATCAATCACGTGCCTGTCCAACCGGCGCGGTAATGAACCATGGTTACCCCCACGATAGCTATCGTCAAACCTTACCTAACCCCGAACTTAGTTTGGTATGTAAATGTAAACATTTTTACAGCCTCAGTGGCCCAGTGGCGCGACACTTCGGCGATCGCTCTCCGAAGTTAAGCAACGCTGGGTCCGGTCTGGTCTTGGATGGGTGACCATTCGACCGTTGAGAGAGGCTGGCCGTGGTTCGGATTCCACGTTAAACTGTAGGTCCCCTTCCTTACTTACTAGGTGGTAGGGTTCATCCCGCCCGGGTTGGTACCATCGCATTGGATGAACGATGGTCGAAGCGGCAATGAAAATTGTCCGTGTTTTCCATCCAGTTCAATGTAGCCGAGCAATATAAGGAAGGTCCTGGCATGGCACCTAGTTCCCATGTGGTGTGTTGGGCTAATACCATGACAGAAGGTGTGGTATTAGCCATCATGTCGTCACATAAAAAAAAAAACATGTTCTATTGAATTCAGACAAAAAATATCGCCACTTCTCATTATTCTCGACACTTCTTTGCAATAAAGTCTTACTAGTAGTGTCAGTAGCCAGACAATGGGTTTCCCTTTCTGAATTGTGTAATTGCATAACGTTACTAATGCGAGCTTTCCATGGTTCGGAATCCATGTAAAAGTGTAGGTCCTTTTCCCCTAATGACTAGTACGTATCGCATTGCAAGAAAATATGAACGAAGTGGCAATGAAAATTTGTGCGTATTTTCCAACGGTGGGCATGGTACCTAATTCCTAATGGAATCCGGTGTGTTGGACTCAAATCATGACGTCGGGTGCGTTTTTAAAAGTCTATATCCAGTTACATGAAAATATGCCTGCGGCTTCGCATGTGTTAAAGTCCGGTGAAAAACAATAGACATTTCCTGACTTTTCGAACAGACGCCACACAAAGTCGCGTATTTTATAAGAGCTGGAGAAAGTAATATCATCGGTATTTCTCATGGATATCGACGACCTCCGTGGATATTGCTACCCGAAAAAACACGGGGCGGGTACTGACACATTGAGCGAATTTTATGGCGTGACGCCAAATTGAAACAGGTGTGATGGTTGGACAGAATGACTATTATCACCGTAGCTAAGGACGAATATCGAAATAGAATGCACGATTTTACTTAGCAGTAAATTATGTGCAAATTAAAGTGTAATGTTTATGTGTAAATTTGATTTATTCAAAATGAGGTTACAGTCTCAGTTTATTTATTTCCTCCATTCGATGTTTATTATACACTCGGATTCGTCTTTTTTTTCTGCCGGATCAATAACAACGGTCAAGGAAGGCTCATGAGTTAGTCTTAAATTTTGAAAGTTTTATATTTGACGTAATACGTTCTCTATATTTTTTAAACTTGCTTACACCGGGGTTGTTTCTATCATAATTTATTTAATTTAATATTTAATATAAATACTGAAACTGAAACTGAAATATTTATGACTGGCGTTCTATAGCCGAAAAAATATTTTTTTCAACATTGAGTAGATAAGACTTTGTCATTCGGGTGTTCAGTTTTTAAATGAACTCGTGTTGTTATTTTAGATGGAATTGTCACTCTTTGTATGTGCCCTCCCTAAACCGAAAATTCAAAAAATCTCTCTAAGGATTAAAGTGATACAGATTCAAGCAATATGACAGTTATCAACGGATACAGAAACAGCCAATTAAGTGTCATTGATAATAAGAGAATCTTTTTTTGTAACTAGACATGGGTGGCGTGTGTGACACCTGTCACGATATTAGCCCAACCGTCCAGATGGGAACGAATTGCTAGGCCACATGCCAGGACCTTCCTTAAAATGTACGGATGATGAATGATGGTAAATCGTACATTAAGTTATACTGTACTAGATTGAACTGAGTGGTCAGTCTGAGCTCTCACCTAAATTGGCGTTTACGGAACTTCGAAGTTACGTAAAAACGTCAAACCCCTTACAAATGTTTTCTACTTATTCTGTGGGTTTACTTCTTCAAGATGTCAAAGTCAAACTCGGACTTCCGATTTGTATGAAAACGCGGAGTCGTCGGCGTAAACGGCAACGTCGACGTATTTACGCCGACGATGAGTAAGCTGTCAAAACAAACACGGACTCGCAAATGTTAGTTCGCTTAACGCCCACTGCGCGCGCTCCTTAATTTCTCCACACATTTGAAAACGCCAGTCGATCGGTTTGCCGTTAACGCCAATTTAGGTGACAACTGGGACTACGGGCTCGGGATGGAGAACTAAATTAACGAATATTTTTAATTTAATGCAATTCACCTATTGATACCAACCTGGGCGGGATTAACTTTAGTAAGGAATGTTTTGAATGGAGTCTGAACCGCGGCTAGGTTCAATAGTAATGAACAGTCACCTATCTAGAACCTGAACGCGCCCAGTGTTGTCTGCACTAGACTGTCGAATGTCGAGGCGGGTGCATCTGGTGATGTCTGCCTCCGAGGCAGACTTTTTCAACTTTTATTCTTTAAATCTTTGGCCAATTTACTTTGGCGTGTGCTTGATTTTCTAACCCGAGTTCAAATATGGAAATGGGACCAAATGATGTTTAATCGCTATATACTAGCATTGTCGACTGGTTTTTCACACCTTAATGAGGACCTTTTTCCAAAATAAAAATCGTCTACGCAAAGCGAACCAAACAAAAAAAAAAGGAACTTGTATGAAAGTGGACAACATTTGTACCTTTTCTGAAGCTTATTAAATAACAAACTTATTTCTATAATTTGTATGCCATATGTCATAGTTTTTTTTGCAATTCTCTTCGATTTAAATAAATGTTTTATTTTTTTTCATTAACTGTCATTTATGACTCTTTATTTCTGAGATAAAATGAAATAATGAAAGGGATATTTTGAATGCATTTATTTTAAGTAGTCTCTCATTCATTAGCTGTCAGAAAATTGCTATTAAAATGCTCAGAATGTAGCATTTAAAAAAAACTTCAAACTTAAATCTCTCAAAAACTATTGATTTTAGACCCCATTTCATGGGGCCAAATTTGTTGCAAATTAGCTCTGGAATGTCCCCTTAGAAGGAATTTATCGAATAACCAACCACCCTGTATAATAAACCATCTCTGGTCATGGTTATAGTGACGTTTATTATACACGGTGTTAATTTTGTTTACGATATTACTATTTTAATACCGATTATTTAACTATTTCGTATACTAATCATTTTGTGATATAAAAAAATTAAATCTAAAATAGTAAAAAAAAAATTCAGATTTAATCCAAACTTACCTCGGCGACAATTTCCCTTTGGAATGGTGTAAGCACACCATGTGTTCGCGCCACTGTCAAGGTCACGCGTTTGCTGTCTCGCAGCTGACTGCGCTCCGCCGCCAATTGTATCGCGTCGATCCGAATGTAAATTTTCACATTTATTTTTAAAAATGTCCGACTTTAGAACTTTTTATGAATGCAGTGCGATTTCTATTGCGAAATACTATGTTTTCATACTAGTATTAGAAATCGAAAATTTTAAAACAAAAGCTCAAAACAAGAAAAATCCTTCGTTTTCGGAATCAGTATGCGACCCAAAATAACCCCCTTTCGGGAATGTCGCGAACTTGTTTAACACCGTGTATGTGTATCCGTCCTTATTTTTTGCCTGAAGAAGAAAGAAGAGGGATTATAATACGCACGCAACGGCAGGCAGGATGGTGCACTCCAGCCCTAACATTACTTTCGGGTCAGCAACCTCTCAGGGAGAGGGCAATGCCAGAAACCCAAATCCGTACGTCCGAGCTATCGATTCGCCGGATATTCCGGATAACTGCCGCGTTGGTTGCGTAGGTAATATGACATGGCCGGGTAGGATTCGTATTCTCTGGCTCCGAGCCAAATCACTTAACGATGGTGGCAGCGCGGAGCCTCCAACACTTTCACTAATGACCGACATTCCGTGGAGCGCCCTTCGCCCGTTATAAACATACCCTTCATTTGTTTTGAAAGCCAACATCGACCCTCTGGGACTTTCAATACATTGAACCGCATCTAAATGTGACTAAGCACCCAGTCAGTAGGCAACAGACCAAATATTATTACTGAATAATGTACGTTAAGTGTCCTTATCGGAACAGTAAAAAAATGTAGCTTTACAGATCAAGCTTATTTTATATTTTTACGTGTGCGAATCCTCCTATCCAGTCGAGAAAACCGTTTTTGTCAACCGCTATTAAAGTGGTTTTCTTGACGAAAAGATACCTGATGGAAAGATGTACGAGCTCAATTACCTCATCATTCTCTTAATATACACGGTCTAAAAGCAGTCAGTGCAGTGATTTTTTTATGTGATTGTTGAACAACGAGACAATAACCTCTCGATATTTCTCGTTGTTCTTGAATTTCAAGCAAATAATAAACTTAGATTAGACAGATAGCCCTGACATTGTTCGAACCACGTATTCTAGGCAATCAAATGAACAAAAGTTGGTGTTTATCGTGCCTAGAATACGTGGGTTCAAGTAACGCACGCATTGTCAAGGCACCTTGCATTTTCGTTTTCGTATTTGTATAAATAAATCGTAAAATTAATGGAAAAGATAACTAACGAGGCTAGTCTGACGGTGGTTGAGTGGTCGGCGGTGACGAGAGGCGAGCTGACGGTGAGTGAGCGTCGGCGATGTCAGGAATGAAGAGGGTGATATACCAACAAGAGCGACTGTGTCGTGTTTCAACGCAAGCAAAAACCTCGATAGCTAATATCTCAAAATTAAGGTGTCATAGATTTTTTTATATCTTCTCTATCAGCGCTATGTCGTGTGACTTGATCGTCGTTCAAGTTTTGTGTGTGAAATACGATCTAGAAGAAAGTTTGACGGTTAAGATAAAAGAGTATAATTAAATTGGATTTAATCCAAATGAATAACTTTTATTAAGATAAATTATACAATGTCACAGAATATACGAAAACTTAAATCTAAAATATCAAACAGAACTTAAATAAAGACTATCCAGGCAAGTAAAAAAATTCCTGCAACGAAGTCGACGGCGGGATCATTCCAATGACACTCGCAGCATCACCTCTTTGCACGGCGAGACTGAGACGCTGTAAGAGGTAAGCAGAGGCACGCTTGTCACCAGATGACTCACGCAACCGCTTACCTAAGTCCTTTAAAAATATTTTGGCTTCAGAGCATAGCGGGCCTAGGGTTTCTATTGCGAAAGGTAGAAATAGATAACGTTTTTTTTATCTGCTTGTATTTGTTATTGTTTTTTGTGTTAATAATCTCTGAATCCCGGTCGCAGAAAGAGGTCTCAAAGTTAAAATTCGGTTAAAGCTTGAATAAACTTATCACTTTTCGTGGAAAGCAAAGGAAAAATCCAAGTACCTGCAATGCTGTTTGCTAAAGCGACCTGTTCAATATGTTAACGTAATCTTAACTTTGATGTCTCGTTCCGGGCCTTAATTGTTTACAAAAGGAAATTTGCAGTGTCTTTACTCAGTCGTTGCAACAAAAGAGAAAAGGAAGTAGAATAACGTAACAAGAGTGGTCGTTACTCGCAACACCGCCGTATGTACAAATTGTGCATATAATTCTATAGGAACCCGGTGTGGTGTGCCACACAGTCTACACATCACCGCCGAACGCGAATGTGCGCACGAAATATCGTTGCAAGTCAGTTCCCACCAACACAAAACCCTCAAATACGTCTGCGACTATATATTACTTATATGGTGTTTAAGATTGGTTGATAGTTTTAGAAAATTGGCGACAACAGGTCTGACAGGAGGTGCGCTAGATGGCACGTGTCCTTATTTTTTTTCTTCTGAGAACGCTACCATCTATGTCGGTCCGTCGATATCATGTAGGCTCGTAGCCTAGTGGCGCGGGGAATAGACTAGCATACCACAGGTCTGGGTTCAAATCCTCGCCCCTTTCATGCACCACTTTTTTTCTCATTCGCAGTTAGATTAGTGCATTTCGTCACGAATGCGAGCTGCTCCATGGTTCGGAATTCATGTAAAGGTGTAGGTCCCCTTCCCCTAGGTGGCAGGGTTCAAGCCCGCCCAAGATGGTACCATCGCATTGTATTAAAAGATGGTCGAAGCGGCAATAAGAAATGTCCAGTTCAATGTAGCCGTGCTCATAAAGAGAAGGCCCTGGCATGGCACCTAATTCCTTCGGGAATGTGGTGTATTGGGCTAATATCATAACGGCACTTGTGGAGTATTAGCCATCCATGTCAGGCTGCATAAAAAAAATGTCGGTATATATAAACCTGGTGGTTCTTCTCCAGAGAACCATATTCTTAATTCACAGCAGCACACTTAATTTTTTTAACAAATTAAATTCATTTGTACACAATAATTAGCTACAGATAAATCATTATTTTTTTTTTTATTTATTAAACGTAATAGATTTAAATTCATCGTTTAGATTGATTACAAAATTTAATCTATATTTACATACGAATCATCTCAAGAAGGAGATAAAACTCTAGATTAAAAGAGCGTACGTATAGTTCGAGGAGCACGGCTATCCTTGTTGAAGAAGGAGTTGCGTAGAGGGTAAATTTTCTTATAGAATAATTAAATACCAAGTCAGCCGAGCTTTCACGGGCTGAAATTTGATTTATGGCTCTACCCACGACAGCAGGAAATAGACTACGAGCTCTATGGAGATATGGTACAAAATCTGAGGTTAAACATCGGTATTTACGAGAATTTTAATCTTAATAACATTTAGAAAATGGGTAATAATATATATTGGACATTAATGTAGCAGAAAAAAAATGGTGTTAAAATACAATAAAATGGATAACATACATATTTAGAAGTTGCGTTTACGTCACAGTAATTTTTAATGTATTACTTAGATAAAATAACATTTAATGCTCATGAATAGCTAGCTCTTTCCGATAAGTTCGATAAGGACGTAAAAAAATAAATCTAATTATATTTGAAAACAGGTACAACTAATATCGATAGTCAAAAAAGAGTTTCATTTCATTTCATTTCATTTCATTTCATTTCATTTCATTTCATTTATTTATTCAACTTCTGGTAGTAAAACTACACTAAGTCATGTCACAATTTGATTGATCCGCGGATTCGATCAACCAGTGAAGAAGAACCCGCAAAGAAACTTCACTGGTCTATAAATTATGTTTTTTTTGGTCTTTTTTTTTTCGTCCACATAAATGATATAACACAATTATGATTTCATACCTAAATGCTACTGCCAAACTTACATTGGTAGAACGGTCTGGGGCAAAGAACTAAGGACTACGAGGAAACAACAACCCACAATGTAAAATGTCTTAATTAATAAATAAATTACTTAACTTAATAACCTAATCATTATACATATTGAGTATTTATTTCGGTTGTAAACGCCTTCGTCAACTTAACAGCTATGTCGGGTGTACAGAGCCCTCGTCAATTTTGATACAGATAAAGTGTATCAAGTCAATATAATATAATATATACAAAATACGGGGGAACGGCATAACGTATAATATGCAGATCGTATAATGTCATATTTTAACAAAATTTTAATACCATGCACAACGTATAATCGGCAGATCGTATAATCTTATACGTAGTGCATGAAGAAGTCCAAAAAATTAAATTACTTATTTCTCCATGCATAACGTATAATAGTCACAACGTATAATGTTATGATCTTTATTTAACAAAAAAAGAAAACCATGCATATCATATAAGGCAAAAATATTTCATACGATAAGCGGCCTTATCGATATAAGATTAAAGATTATACTCGCACGCGACTTTTCGACCGTCTCAATTAGCGTTGTAGCAAATTGTTACTCTTCAACAGATATCGATTCGTAGCAATTTCAGCCTTAAATGTATCGTTGTTAGGGCGCTTTATGCAGTGCTTCTTGGCATATTATACGTTCTGCATGGTTTTCTTTTTTTGTGAATTTATGTTAGGAATATTATACGTTGTGACTATTATACGTTCTGCATGATGCAAAGAGTTTATTTTATTTTTAAACTCATGCACAACGTATAACATTATACGTTGTGACTATTATACGTTATGCATGGTTTTAATTTTTTGGAAAAAAATAAGATTATACGTTGTGAATATTATACGTAGTGAATACGACTCCAAAATACTACCATTGTAGTATTTGTGGTCTAGTTTTAATTTAGAGATAAAAAAAATTATGGTTGGTATAAACAAGATGTTAAGAGTGCATCACCCTCGGCGCCACAGAACGCATTGGTATTTGCAAGGAAAAGTGTGTCAAAGTGCAATGTGTGGCGTCTAGGGTAATGCCGTTTGTACACAATTATTTGATGTTACCAACATCCCTATCCACCAACCTTTGCATAATTAAACAATATTATTTTTAGTACGACAAGTTGGGGACGGAAATTAGTGTACAGAACGATTAATAAAACTACTTACACATTATTTAATTATTAACAATTTGTCCAGGCAAATTTCGAAAAAATGAAATGAAAAAAAAATCAATTAGAGTTCGGTCATTTGTGTATTATTGCATACCTTTGCAAAATTAAAAATGTGCATAACACAAAGAAGAAACAAAAATTTTGATTATTATGATATTCAGATGATGGAGTTTACATGGCGGTTGGCTCTTGGCTTGGACTGGAAAAGGTACAACGCTTAGCTCGGCTTTAATGACAAAAGATTGCTCCACGCAGGCGAGCAGGGCTATAAGTAAAATTAATAATTGTTGAGGAAATTTATTTGTTAATAATTAAATTAAGGTCTTTCATACGGAAACTTTTCTTATTACAAAAGCATGGGTGCAAACAGTTCAGCATTTCAAAATTAATTACGAACTTTAGACTTACATGCTAAAACACTATATGTATTTTTTATGTTGTACAGATTAATAGCTTTTTGTATTTTTGTCAGTCATATTTTATTTTATTAAAACTAAAATAGAAAATCAGGTTTTACAATGACCTAAAAATATGAATGGTTATTTTTTTTAAGTTTTTGAAAATAGTTACGCAATTTAAGCTTAAAATTAAATTAAAAAATCGTATTAGGAGTGAAAACATAAAGATTATTCAAGTGAAACGCCAAATATATATACATATTAGTGTTTCAAAACTATAACAAACGACATCGGAAAGTGGGCGTGATGGTGGATTTTTTGGTACCCAAGCTTAAAAGGCGCTCCAGGCCAATGGCGAATTGTGGGTCATGAACAAGACGGACCGAGAAATAGAATATAGGATAGAGGTGATGCGAGAGATGGCGCTGCACATTTGATTACATATATATTATGACAGAACTTATTCGGCCCGCGCACAAATTTTGAGAATCCGTGCTTACATTGGCATATAATATGTATGAATTTAAATTAATTATACATAAGAGTAATGGCACACTAATTAAAACTGTAGTTTCGTTGAATAGTAAGACATAATGCACATATTAATAAACTTCGGCTGTTTATAATGATTTATGTAAGAGTAATTCATAATTTAGTAGAATTATTAAAAATAGTTTCAAACTGTGATGTTCATAACGATAACACAAGACACAAGAACAATGTTAAAGTAGTTAGTCATAAATTAGCCAAAACATCGAAGAGTTTCATATGTAACAGTGTTAGATTTTATAATACATTGCCCAAAGAGGTGAGAGATTTATGTGAAAATTCTTTTAAAGTTAAGGTTAAGATGTTGCTAACACAGAAGGCTTACTATTGTATTAAATATGCCCTAGCTGATAAATTTGAATTTCCTCAGATTTAGACTGCCTGCTAACTGGGTACAAAAAGTATCCTATTATTTTTACTATTTTTACTTGTTTTTATTTTTACTAATTTTTGACACCCGATACATTTTGTATCTTTATTACTTTTATGATAAGTAAGTAAGTACATACGTGTAGTATGAAATTACTGACCATTTAATTTTGATTTGATAACATTTTGTATCAATAATAACGAGGGCTCTATACACCCCGATTTTAGTTTTAGTTAAGTATTTTTTAGTTTCTCGGTATTGGTTAAAATCTCATACGGGAATCTAATTCTTACTTTATTGATAAGGCTGCTCTCAAACCATTATACTCTTAATTTTCTGTAGCTCGTAGCATTTAAAGGGATATGTAACTATGTGATCAGCTCACTGTTGTAGTTTATGACAAAACATATAGTATTAAAAGCTAATGTACAAGTGTTTCACAGTGTTTTGTTGCCACTGGAGCAGTGCATCGCTTTAAGGTCCTTGCTTACGGTGACGCTTTGTTCGGGTTATCTCTTTCCCTAAAATATGGTCGAGAGAGGTAATGGCTGTGCCCGGCGTGATGCTCGTGAACGGGTGTAGTTTGTGGGGACTGACCTGCTCCAATCGGCAACATGTTAGTTGGTGAGGATAGTGTTTGCAAATAAAATTATATTTGCCATGAACTGTTGCATACGGCAATAATTGTAAATTCATGTTAATCTTGTTAAAATAATTGACCAATACTTTTGTAAATTTAGACTAAGTGGACGTTAAATAAAACAGCCGAGTTTCTTTCCAGTTCTTCGCTGTGATTTGTTTTGCTGAACTGGCCAATGTTAAAATATGACAAATCCGAGTGCAGTGTACTGTCTATGGATGATAAATAAACAATACAACAACTATACAACACAATAGTACATTTCTTTTAACGGAAAAAAATACCCAAGCTCCAATCGCATAAACCTCCCTTTAAACTGTCATAAGATATTATTTACCCCCGCGTCGCCTATCTCTCGCGGACGTCTTCGGCAGGTGTCGCTGTAAGAGGGATCATCAGCTCTAAATCAGCGGCTAATAAAGCTTATCGTGTTCCGGCAGCGGCTATTCAGCGCCGACGCTTCCGCCCCGCGCCGCCGGCGGCGGTGGGGGCGGTCGCGTCGACGCGGTTGTACAACACTGTTGTTTTTATTATGTTTCCTTATTTCTTACTTTGTCAGCATTATGCGGTTGTGGTTTACTGTTTTCTTCTTGATCCGATGTCTTTAATTTATTTACTGTTCTGTTTTATTGTTATTATTTTTACAGTAAATAAAACTTTATTAAATTACTGTTATAATACTGTCTTATTATGTAACCCATTTTGGGTCACAAAATGTATTTAAATATAAATGCCACAACGTAATCTAACATCACTGTATAAATTTCACCATATAAGAGTATATACCCTATCAATTCCTCATACTGTTTCCATGCTCTTAATGTTTTACTAGGTTTTTGAAATAATGGATCTTAATATATATGTCAAAATCTACGTATTTATGTTTTATTTTATTATATCTTTTAGATTGCCAAAATTTTGGCTAATAAAAATTGAAAAAAAAAATTTACATTAGTTTTCGAATTTATTGATGATGAAGACATACAGATATTTACAAAACATTATAACGGTCATAGAAAAAAAGCTTTGTTAAGTGATAAAAAATATTGGTTAAAACATGACAACGTCTAGGGGCTCGGAGACTATTTCGCTAATTTAATGACAGTCGCGATGCTTGGTCAATGGACAAAGAATGCATTACTTAAAATGTTCAAATTATAGTTTCCCTGTGACTTCACGAGGACAGCCTAAATCGGCCCAAACAACAATAAGTTTACTTGAAATTTCGTAAGAGAAAAACATCTGAAATACTCGCACTATACGGGCACAAGCTGTGTAACGGTAAGGTCATCACAAGTTATCTGGTGGTGCATTCTAGCCAAACTTATGTAAACACTTTACTGAATCATAGCTGAATCAGTTAATTACTTCCGACCTATTCCTGCGGCATTTACTGAATCGCATACGGAAACGAATATGCTATTTTTCGTTATTCCCGAGGTTATTCCTCAACTCGGAAAGCATGATTTTAAATAGGGCTGTGGCAGTGGGAGCTAGTGTAGTGCTATCTCTTTCTGTTTTTCAGTAATAGAAGTGCTCGCTCTAAGCTGCTAACGAATGGTAGCGCACGAAAACAAACACGACTCGGAGATTCGACTCATCGAAGATTTGTATTTTAGCTTTTTCTGTGTTTGTTTACTGCTTATGGTGAACCTCACTGAAGTTTCAATTCTAAAAGTAAGTAACTAACGGAACAGTGGCCGTGAGGATATATTATGAACTATTAACATCTTCTTATTCTAACGTTTCGTTTGCCAAAATATTATAGCGTAATGTTTATAAATGCGTAGCGACACCGCGGCGGGACGGGGAGGAAGTCGCCGCTTCTTTCTGGGGTCGGCGTGTCGACGTCATTCTGCATTTCTTCGCCCGCTTAACCAGCAGGCGTGTGACGAGTTACACCACGAACGATGAAAAGCCTAACAAATGCCGGACAGGCCAGGTGGTGCATTCTAGCCAAACTTATGTAAACACTTTACTGAATCATAGCTGAATCAGTTAATTACTTCCGACCTATTCCTGCGGCATTTACTGAATCGCATACGGAAACGAATATGCTATTTTTCGTTATTCCCGAGGTTATTCCTCAACTCGGAAAGTATGATTTTAAATAGGACTGTGGCAGTGGGAGCTAGTGTAGTGCTATCTCTTTCTGTTTTTCAGTAATAGAAGTGCTCGCTCTAAGCTGCTAACGAATGGTAGCGCACGAAAACAAACACGACTCGGAGATTTGACTCATCGAATATTTGTATTTTAGCTTATTCTGTGTTTGTTTACTGCTTATGGTGAACCTCACTGAAGTTTCAATTCTAAAAGCAAGTAACTAACGGAACAGTGGCCGTGAGGATATATTATGAACTATTAACATCATCTTATTCTAACGTTTCGTTTGCCAAAATATTATAGCGTAATGTTTATAAATGCGTAGCGACACCGCGGCGGGACGGGGAGGAAGTCGCCGCTTCTTTCTGGGGTCGGCGTGTCGACGTCATTCTGCATTTCTTCGCCCGCTTAACCAGCAGGCGTGTGACGAGTTACCACGTTACCACGAACGATGAAAAGCCTAACAAATTCCGGACAGGCCAGACCCGCAAATGGTTTCCAAAAATGTTTCCTAAAATCCCAAACATAACTGGCTAAAGCCGAATGCCTGGCAACCTTTGTCATTGCAGCTGCGGAAACAAGTACGAAATTATTCCACGAATGAATCAGTAAACGCAGCTGTCAAAATCTTCCCAGAATGCCAAAGTTTTCATCGTCCATACAAATAAAAATTATTACATATGTAAACGTTTAATTCCGTGGCCACTCATTCCGTGTGGCGCTGCAATCGGTTTCTAGAATGCCAAAGTAATGTCAAAGTAAATTCTTCTTCTGTTAACTCTACTGAATCCGCAATGACGGAGTGCCAAGAATACATGCCCTGAGAGAAAGCCGCCCCGCCGTCCAACAATGTGCCCCGGATAACGAACACCCTATTAGCATAATCGGTTTATACGGCCTGTATAAGTGGCTCCCTCGGTCTACTTCTATTTTTGAAGACGTTACACTTCAGAAATCGAGAAGCTGGCGATTACGTGGGACCGTTGGAAAAAGTACCGTTTGGGAACATAATAAAATAATGTTTTGATTTTTTTTTATCCAAGCGTGTCTGTTTTTTAATTATTGATGAAAAATAATAGAGCAATCTCTTTAGATTTTTTTGAGGGGCTTTACTGAAATTAAGAGAATTAAAAAAAACATTATCTTCAGCTATTCCATTACAAAAAGGAAACAATTTATGCCATAAGTTATTCTATAAAATTCTACCTTAGAAATGTAAGACACCTGCACTAAGACAGGCCGGAAACAAAACACTAATAAAAGCTTAAATGGATTGTTATATAACTATATTAAATTTAATTACATTTAATCACATCTTAATTAAGAAACCTATTTATAAAAATACTTTTGGCTTATTATTAGCTTTGGTACCCGGCTCCGCTCGGGTCAATGTTGTTTCAGACTGATATCGGGCTGAACCTAACATTTTATTTTAAATGGGTTCCCCATATTTTCATCCCCTTTTTCGACCTTCTTTGAGTTACATTTTCGCTACAAAAGGTAGCCTATATCTTTTTTAAAGGTCCAGAATCTCTCTATATCAAATTTCATCCAAATGTGTTCAGCTGTTTAGGAGTCAAACCTAACAGACATTTATAATATTAAATGATAAAAATATTCGATAAATAGAGGTATTTTGTATCTTGGTTGTTTAAGAACAACGTGACAAGAACCACTCGGCTAGTAAGGAAACAACACTCAAAACATATATATAAATATTTTAAGTGAAAAAGATGTACGTACCAGTTTAAGCTGGTTGCCAGCATGAAAGCGATTGTGAAAGTCGGCGCCCGCCTGTGTTACCCCAATAAAAGCAATGATGGACTCTAATAGCTACATCGGATTTTGCATGAATTAAAATAATGATGAAACCACAAAGACATGATGGAAAATTATTTTTAAAATTAATTGAAATACAAATTTACTCGATTTTCTGTATTTTTTTTTTAATTTGTATAGAAAAATGTACTCTTTTTTTCATGTTTATTGATTATTCAAACTTAGATATTTTAGCTGGATTTTATTCGAAATATATAATTTTAGAATTATTTTGTTTCAGAAATTTATTTCATTTCAGTTTTTTATCATATTTTATTTAAATCACATACACATCTGCGAGATAAACTGTTCGCTGATCCACAAAAAAAATCCCGAAACTGTAATTAACTATACCATCGCATTGAATGAAAACGTCGGAGAATGTCACTTCCTAGTGACTTGCCGCGTGAAAAGCCGTAACATTTTTCAAACATTTATTCAACTAGATCATATAACAGTACATATAACAAACGTATAAATCTATTAAAAACTTCAAATCACATTTTTGTTCTTTCTTCGACCAGGTCGCAGAGGTAAAAATATCTACTCCAGACCTTCCCGTGAGCCAACCCTCCATTAACAAACTCAAGAGTTACCTAATCCCACTAATTGGGTTACAATAAAGGCTAAGGCGATAATAACGGTGGTCACCTCCCTTCCCTCAACTCCGCTAATTATCATTGGATAACTCCGCTCTAGGGTCACTTTGTTGATACTGCCGCTGTTCTGTTCAGCTGAAAAGGTTTAAAACATTTCATTTCGTGCTTAAATTTTGATTGTGTACGTAACCTCATTGTATAAATACCAGGAAAACGATGATTAATTATGTAACTCCTTTTTTTATGCGACCTGACATGGACGGCTAATACCACACAACTACCATCATGATATTAGCCCAATACACCGCATTCCCGAAGGAATTAGGTGCGATGCCAGGACCTTCCCTTTATGAGCACGCCTACGTTGGACTGGACGGAAAACACGATCAATTTTTCATTGCCGCTTCGACCATCTTTTCATCCAATGCGATGGTACCAACCCGGGCGGGCTTAAACCCTACCGCCTAGTAGGAGAAGGGGCCCTACAGTTTTACATGGGTTCCGAACCATAGAGCAGCTCCCATTCGTGACAAAATGCACTTATCCAGCTTATAATGAGAAAATAAGTGGTGCATGCGAGCAATTGAACCCAGAACTCTGGTACGCTGGGCTAGTCCCCGCGCCACTAGGCTACGAGCCGCCCAAACTGGTCACTTATAGTAAACATATTTACCATGAAATGCCTTAGCTTAGCTTAGCAGCTTAGTTTAGCTTACAAAAGACAACGATGGAAACGGGCACCGCTTCTAAGGGGGGAAACTCCATCTAGAATCGCTCCCCCACAACTTGAGCAAGCAAGAACTCTTGATTCAGCGGCCCATAAAATCATACGCACAAAAGCGAGTGTGATAACAAGTTCCGGGTGCTTTGTACATAGTTTGGCAACTTTCAAAGAGTGTCGTCTTTTGTTAATTTGTTTTTTGTAATTATGAAACATACATATATATGTACATATAGGTAATTTTATTGTTTTGTTTATATTTCATCGAATCGGTAGACAAACGGAATCCACAATTTTTTTGGGTAATTTGAGCTTCTTAGCGTACTTAGATAACATATTTTGTAAGCGTGATTGAATTCCCTTAAAACTGAGTAACATGCAGTAGCACTACATAATAAGCGCTGTTGTAAAAATATTGTTTAAAGTCATAAAATACTGTGATTCTTTGGAGGTTCTAGCACATTTAGTGATTCTAGGAGTTATGTTTTTGTTAATGCAATATTTCATATTATCTGATTTTTTTAAATGTTTCAGTATACAAAACACAATAACACACATTTGTGGTTGGTTGACGTTGCATCGGCGTGGTGAACTGACTAGCCAGCCAGCTAGAAGGGAGAGTTTCGATAGACACCCAAGGTCGCCACGTCGCGTAGTAATTCTGTGATTTCCATAAAGTTCCTTCTGTCAACCCTTCCTTCTGTCACCCCTTCTAAACAAGCCGGAATTAATACGCAGTTTAAAATATATGTCCATAGTACAGCTAACTACATTTAAAATTAAGGCGCCACCTAGCCTCCCTTGAAGAACTAGCGACCGCTTCGAATCACCTTAAGGCCCTGGTACTATATAGCCAAATCGCAAAGTTAGACGAGGCACCCCAAGTTAACTAACTAAGTCTGACGATAAGAAGTGTCATTCTTACAATATATGATTCCTTGTCTAGGAATCAACCTATTTTCGTTAATGTATGTTTCCTTTTTCTATACAAAATTAATTGCGGAAACTGTGTCCATTTCCGAACTTTTTTGACTAAATGTAGAAATCTAAAAGCAAATGGAATTTTTTGTTTATGCATATATGCTGTTTTTGCTTATATCTAGAAATCGAATTACTTTCAGATTTCTAATGAGAAAAATGAACTTTTTTATTATTTATTATCATTTAAATAAATGATGGAATCAAAAAATATTTACAATCCATTATCAGTCTGGAGTTCTATTTGGATTTGCTGAAGCGTTTCACTACATATTGTTACGAGCGCGCCCCGCTGCGAAGACATAGCGCTGATACACTACCAAAGTGCGCCAAATGGTTCCTTCGAATTGCAGTAGATGGCGCTACTTGTCTTATTACATTGCGCAGGCTATCGCATCACTGTCGTCCCATATAAAGTGACGCCTCGTCCAACTGACTTCAGGAACAAATCTCGGACATTCTAGTAATGTCTCGAGGGAGATTGTTCTCGACTGCTGCCTACATGGGTGCCTAGAAATCGGTGGAGTGTTCTGGAAAGAAGCTCCACCGATATAAAAGGCGCCCAAGGCGCTGAGGGCGGCAGTCTATTTTGGAAGCGAAGTGAGCGACAACAAGCGATTAGAAGTGCAGTGAACTAGCTCTGAAGTGAATCAGTGAAGTGAGTGATTTAGTTTGTAAATTAGTGTTTGAATTAACCTAGTGTAAAATTTAGCGATGGTTCATAATAGTTACTTTTTAACATTACCTATTATTGATTAAGCTGCTTCTTAATAATAGGTTCTTCTAACTATTACCAAATAATAGCCTAATAATAGGATAGGTAACTTGTACGCGCTCGCTTCATTTTTTAGGGTTCTGGACACAAAGGGTGAAAACGGAACCCTTTTACTAAGCCTCCGCTGTCAGTCCGTCCGTCGGTCCGTCCGTCCGTCCGTCTGTCACAGGGCTGTATCTCATGAACCGTAATAGGTAGGTAGACAGCTGAAATGTTCACAGGTGTGTATTTATTTTGCCGCTATAAGAAAAAATAGATAAAATAAAAATTTAAATAAAGGCCCCCCCCCTTACAAAAAACGTGATTGGTGTTGATGGTACGGAACCCTTCGTGTGCGAGTCCGACTCGCACTGGGCCGTTTTTAGGGTTCCGTACCCAAAGGGTGAAAACGGAACCCTATTACTAAGCCTCCGCTGTCCGTCCGTCCGTCCGTCCGTCTGTCCGTCTGTCACAGGGCTGTATCTCAGTAACCGTAACAGATAGACAGCTGAAATTTTCACAGAGCGTGTATTTATTTTGCCTAACAACAAATAGGTAAAATTAAAAAATAATTAAAATTAAAGGGGGTCCCCATACAAAAAACGTGATTTTTTTGTATAATTTTTTTACGATGGTACGGAACCCTTCGTGTGCGAGTCAGACTCGCACTTGGCCGGTTTTTTAATCAGTTCAGACAAAACACAACTGAATAATAGCCAGAATCGTAAGATATCGTAGTATTCGTAGTTACGCGCGATCCGGCTGCAACGCTGCGATCAACTAATAAGATAAATTACCTATTATATTCATAATAGGTTAGACATTCGATAATAGGTTAGTAATAGGCAACAACCAATGTTTGAACGTAATATAATAGCATAGCAATAAAAAAGCAGGCAGCGCTCTGCGTTAATATCGTAGGTAAGCACACGTAACTGCGTTATGTATTATATACCTCATTGCAAGGACATACTATCTGTTTTCGCTTGAAAAATCATAGTCGTTTAGGCTCAGTCTAATATTTGTGCCCGCGCAATGTCAAGACAGAGAGGGTAACGGGTGGACGCGAGATGGGGCGAGCCGACCACAGCGACAGGTCACGCGAACCGAACCGAACGTTTCCGAATCAAGCACGAACTCCTTACCGATCCTATTATTTGCTAAGCATTACCGCGCTGTAGTCGTAAGCTGTTATATTACTTTGTACTGGTAATACCTAATGTCTAACCTATTATGAATATAACAGGCCCACCTCTACTAAAATTGTATTTGTGAGTTTGCTTGTGAATTATTTGAAATAAAGGAAGAGTGTTGAGTATTGGTGTTTTCTTCTCTAATCTGCACCCTACCCGCGTAACAATATTATTACACTAGCTGCGGTACCCGGCTCCGCTCGGGTTAGTGTCGGTTAAATTATCTCATGGATAAAAAGTAGCCCACATGACAGGTCCAAAATAGGGTCAAACTGGTCCAGGACAATGTATCCATGTACCAAAATTTAATCAAGATCGTTCGAGCCGAAATAGCATGATTTAATGAGAAACATCCAATAATTCCCATTTAGAGCTTCGTTGACGTTTGGTGGCTATTTAAAAAAAAACATTTGCCGCGAGAACCTTTCTGAACTTTCCCTGCTACATTGCTTACCTAGTAAGTAACGTGTAACGTAGGTAAGTTTTGCGTGGACTCCAACCCACAGCCAGCCTCAACATCGAAAACAGTAACCCATCTCGAACCTGACTGCTCCCAGAGATGCTATACACTGATAAAATACGCACATAAATCAGGTAAGTGGTTCGCATGTTATAAGACTTTAAGACTCACTACTTACCCTTCTGGTAATGAAGCGTTATATTATGTAATCTATAAGTTTTTAGTAGAATCAGGCTAGACGTAGATACAATGCACATCTAAATCGAGTAATTGGTTCTCAAGGATTTTATTCTGTTGGTCGCTCCTCCGGCGATTTAGCGTGATGCCAAGTAGTCCTAAAGTTGCAGGAAATACCAAGCCGTACTTCAGTAAAAGTAAGCGCTGCCGCCGCAAAGCCGAGCCGTGCATAGCATTGCAGTTTGTATGACAGCCCCATCTTAGCGTAAGCGGAACTGAATTCTATTTAGCCAATCCTAATTCCCGGGTAGTTAAATGTACATGTACTAAGTTTTACAAATCGCTAGTGCCTTGAAAATTCGCCAAACGGACACCAAACAGTCACGACGTCTGCCCTCCCCCCGCCGCCGCTCCCCGCCACCGCCCCCGGCTCCTCTCCCCCTAGTGTGAAGTAGCGCTACCGGCATCGTTTTCGCAGCCCCGTGAAAGTTCTAAAGCCCATGGGCACATAAATTGTAGCCTATGTGTTATTCTGATGTATAAGCTATATTATTGTAAAGTTTCATTAGAATCCATTCAGTAGTTTTTACGTGAAAGAGTAACAAACATCCATCCATCCATCCATCCATCCATCCATCCATTATTACAAACTTTCCCCTTTATATTATTTATTAGATTAGATTTGTTAAAAGGTGTATTTGTATGGCGCGAGTAGTTGGCTAGTCCTAGCGCCTTAAGGGGTTGCGATTTGCGTATTATTATTTTTCGTTTATTATTGAAATAAGAATAATCCTTTTAGCCTGGTTTCCACCAAGTGCTGATTTATTTTAATCGACACATAAAGGGCCTTTATTATTAAAGTACTCATTATCTTGTACTGGTATAGATTGCGAGAAGGCTCTTTGATGTGAGGATTAAGCTAATCAGTACTTAACTTAAGATACCCTTAGTGCCCTTTTCACCTACTGCCGATTAGCTTATACGCCACATATTAAGGACCTTTCTTAGCAGCTTGCAATCAATACCAGCGCAAGGTAATCAGCACTTTAGTAATAAAGGCCCTTTAAGTGCCGATTAAAATAAATCAGCACTTGATGAAAACCAGGCTTAATCTTAGATCTAATAAAATCAATCTACAGTAAATTGTACGGTTTAAAGGATTAATTGATCCAAAATGAAATCTTCTTAACTTCCTTACTTCGCACTAACCAGTCACGATCCGGTTAAGAAAACTAACAAGCCGAGTAGGAACTGATTAGCCATGAAGAAGTCAACTAAGCGTGAAAATAGAGTTCTCGTTGGCGGGTGTTACAGTGTTAATAATCCTAGATGGTAGAGCTAACGACGTGCTTACTTAGTTAGTAAAAGCCTTAGGTAAAACAGATTAGGAAATCAATAAGATAATTTGCACTTCGAGCAAGGATGTCTAGTCGTATGTACGTGCACTGCATAAACAAATATCGTTCTAACATGAACTGTTTGAAAGTTACTTATTAACAGTGACATGTAAAATATATGGTATATGTCCGTAGTAATGCTCATTAAAAACTTTCTCATCATGTAGTGGCGCCGCAGCACAAAAGAACACCTTATGTTTGCATCTTATACAATATTTAAGATTATTTGATAACGTTCGATGCGACTGCAATATCTTTAATACAAACATTTTCAATGCTTTTAGTATTCTTGAGGAAACTAATTTTCTAAAATAAAAAATATATATCAATTTTTAATTTAGAGTATACATTTAGCCACGATTAAAGCCACTATTATCCTATATCAACCTTCCAAGATCTACCTTCAAATGCCTGCTCTATTCATATCAATGATGTAAACCTTTTTTTTTATGAAACCTGACATGGATGGCTAATAAATACCAAACAACTACCGTAATGATATTAGCCCAATACACCACATTCCCGAAGGAATTAGGTGCCATGCCAAGACCTGCCCTTTATGAGCACGGCTACATTGCACTAGGTGGAAAACACGTACAGTTTTTCTTTGCCGCTTCGACCATCTTTTCATCCAATGCGATGGTATCAACCCGGGCGAGCTTAAACCCTACCACCTAGTAGAGGAAAGGGACCTACTGATTTACATGGATTCCGAACCATTGAACACCTCGCATTCGTGACGAAATGCACTTATCCAACTCAGAAAGAGAAAGAAAGTGGTTAATAAACGGGGCGAGGATTTGAACCCGGACCTCTGGTATGCTAGTCAAGTCCCCGCGCCGCTAGCCTACGAGCCGCTGCGGCATCAATGATCTCAGAGATTTTTCGATAAGTGATTTGTAACTCGTAATTAAGGCTCTGAAAGTGACCAAAAATTGCATATATCTGGCCACCTTTGGTCATTATATTGCAACAAAGAATCAAATCAAATCAAATCAAATCAAATAATTTATTTGGTGCTAATGGGAATTAATCAAAAGATAGCATAACATTTCACACCTCGTCATAGAGAATACAAATAAATATCACAATATCTTATCATTATTAAAACATTCATTAATAAATTATCAAAAAACCATCTTCGGTTTTCCCAAAATGTATATGGAGATAGTTGCAATAAATAAATCAGAAATCAACCAAGACTCGACGGAGAGTCATGCCTAAAATTATCAACCCAGCTTCGCTCCATCAATTCTACTTTCAAACTGAAAGTTCACAATATGCATAGTTAACGGCCGGCTGCGGCCCGGTGTTGCCATAACTACTCCGAGAGCTTACGGAAGTTTTGGACCGAGCATCGTTGCGACGCAATCGACCGAGTTTATTGCTCATGGTTAGTTTAGGTTCGTCTGCTGAGTGGACATTCAGAATTCCCTAACGACGAGAGCTTCCTAAAATTATTGCAAACTTTTTTTATTTATGACGAGTTTCTTTAAATTCAAGATAATCCAGTAATTTTTTAAAAAGTATAAGTGATAGCAGTGAAATGACATTTAAAATAATTATAATAAAATAACAACGTTGCAAATTCTCTTTTAAAATAAAATAGAACTCTCCGTTCCATTCATAAGGACGTATGAAAGATCAGTTGATATATAGATATAGCAAAGGTTGGCAATTCGAATCCTGATGAGTTATTTAAATATATCATTATTTATCCGCACCCTAATTTATTTTTTATGTAAAACTTGGTTTATGGCGTACGCCAGGACCTCACATGAGAGGTGCCCGACGACGCCCATGAGATTTCGAACTTTCAGCAAAAACCGTGCAGCCGGCCAGGTTTTTTTATTGTTTATGCTACCTGACATGGATGGCTAATACCACACAAGTACCGTTATGATATTAGTCTAATACACCACGTTCCCGAAGGAATTAGGTGCCATGCCAGGACCTTCCTTTTATGAGCACGGCTACATTGAACTGGATGGAAAATACGGACAATTTTTCATTGCCGCATCGACCATCTTTTCATCCAATGCGATGGTACCAACCCGGGCGGGCTTAAACTAGCTCCGAACCATGGACGAAATGCACTTATCGAACTCGGAAAGAGAAATATAGTGTTGCAAGTTGGGGCGAGGAATTGAACCCAGACCTCTTGCTACGCTAGGCCAGTCCCCGCGCCACTAGGCTACGAGCCTTGTTCACACCATATTTAAAGGACCCCAAGTTATACTAAGGGAGTAGATTCCATAGTCTACAGACCCTTCAAATAAATAATGTAATGAATTGGTTTGTTTTTATTTTCTAAATTTTGACAGTAATGTCAGCCTCGGTAGCCTACTGGTTCGACGCCTTGCGATTCAATTAGCTGGGTGAAGCACCTCTGAGCGCGCTTGGGTCCTGAATGGGGACGTTGAAATTGGCCGTGTTTCGAATTCCACGTACAACTGTAGGTCCCCTCCCTTTCTTACTAGGTGGTTGGGCTAATCCCGCCCGGGTTGGTACCATCGCATTGAATGAACGATGGTCGAAGCGGCAATGAAAATTATCCGTGTTTTCCATCCAGTTCAATGTAGCCGAGCAATATAAGGAAGGTCCTGGACGGCATATAGTTCCTAGTCAGACTAGTATCTGACGGTCAATTTGTATAATGTAAAATGAACGATGGTCGCAGCGGAAATGAAAATTGTCCGTGTTTTCCACGGAATAGCCTGCTCAATATTCCGTGGTGTTTTCCATACTGAAATGGATTCCATATGAGTATCCATTTCATTTTATACTTTATTTTACCTAAAAAAATAACATTTTGATTAACTCAACAACTTCAAAACCACTTTATTGAGTCATGGCGAATTCGGTTTATTTTCGTTTGACCCCTCGTGCTATAAAAACAGCGATCCAATGTTTGCCGAATCGTTTTTCCATTTTAACATTCCAAACATGTCGAGTGTTTTAATGAAGGCTTGGAAAGGTTTTCAATTTAAAACACGATACGTTCGCTACCTAGGAGCATGTCCTTAACATTTTCGACAACTTTTTGTCTATTTAGAAAATCATAACACCCACTTTATGCGACCACAAACTAGTCGTCACCAGTTTCGGAGACCATGGCTTCAAAATGGCACCACAGGAGAGAAAGAGGAGAATAATTGGCATGTGCGTGTTACCCGGGTAGCTGTCTTATGGACAAATTGTGCTTATAATCCTGTGGGAATTTGGCAGCGGTTGGTTGAAGTTTGTAGAACGAATGGGTGACAAATTTACAGAGCAGATGTGAGCGGAAGTGTCGTGCCCGGGCGGCCTAGGAGAATGTACCGTGACCAAATTGATGTGATTCTTCGTAAAGGTCAGGAACGTAGCACCCGTAATCGTAGAGCATGTATGAAAATATTTGTGCCTGTAGATGAAGCGAAAGAGGTGTGCTGCGATCGTACCTAATGGCGCTCTATTATCTTTGATCATGACTAACAGACACCAGAGCCAGAAGATGAGGGTCCCTGTTTTCACTTTTTGCGATGAGCCCCTAAAAACTTCCATCGTGTGGATGAAATATTGTTACGAATATCGAACGATGATCATAGCACTATTATTTGTAGTTATGCTCTTTAAATTTCACGGTAAGATTCATTCGTAGAAATTTAAACTTAGGGCAAACACCAAGCGAGCCCTAAAGGGTCAAAGGCGTATTACAGGGCTGCCCTTGTACCCCACCCCATACGCGCCTTACATTGTAGTGGAAGGCTTGCAAGGAAGCACGTGGGTTGTGTTCGAGGCAGATACAAATGAGGACCCTCCAAAAAGCCACAAACTCCACTTTTTCACGACTCGCGGCGTTACAGAGCGTTACGTGATTCTGTTTTATTAGTAACTATTTGTAAGTTTAATGCCTCTACCCTTTGGTCTCGCGGGCGCGGATGGGTAGAAAGCTTGGAATGAATTTTGTAGGAAAATAAAATGCAAAATTGGTGATAGGGAAACATCTTGTTTGCTTTTTTTTGTATTACATAAATTTATCCTTATCTTAAGATGGTTTATAATAGTTAATTATCCTAACGTTACCATGTTTTTGAATTCTTATCAACATAAGAGACCGGTTATCTCCTCACTAAACGATTAACATGACTAATTCAAGTATTTTTTTTTAAATGGCTGTTTTAAGAAAAAAACATTTGCATTTATTCTGAACACGAGGCTCGGGATCCACTTTAAAAACATGGAAGTAATAAAACAAGGGCAAAGAAGTAAAAAACTTTCACATTTTATTACGCGCGAGGTCAAAACCTTGCAAAAAAGGCAATTTTCTTGTGGATAAAAAGTCAGGCCTCCTTCACGTTTGCGTTAATATATGTACGTGCTCTTTTCTAGAATTTTATGATGGGACGGTTAGTCTACTTTTTCCCACTTTCTTTAATATCCGAAAACCAAATGTGCTTCATTGACCGATACAGCGCGAAACGTCTCCGTTTCAGCTTGGGCAAAAATGCTTTCGTATGTCCGGCTGTACTGCTATCCTCCTCTACATGTCGCATTTCTCAACTGATTATCGTGAAATGTTTTGAGCAGGTTCAATAATTAAATAGATTTATTTGTCTATACAGTTTTTAAACATTTAATAAATATCACAAACTTTTGTTTTATCACAAGACCTAAACCATTAGGTAGGAACCAAGTGAGGAAAATAATAGGATTTTGTTTTAAGTTACATTAAAGCTTAAAACTAAATAAATGTTCACCGCCCATTTATATAGTTTTAATCTATGCAAAGACTGACTCACGAGGTCTACAGCTCAGAGAGTGAAGAATGCTGCATGGTTCTAATAATGTAACATGGTAGGTCTGTACGCTTATCTATATCTATATCTATATCTATACTATTATATAAAGAGGAAAGGTTTGATTGTTTGTTTATATGAACCGAATAGGCTCTGAAACTACTGAACGGATTTGAAAAATTATTTCACCGTTGGAAAGCTACAGTCTATCCGACGGACATAGGCTATGTTTTATCTTAAAAAAATTAGGGATCCTTACCAAAACTCCGATAACGTAACCCTAGGTGCAAAAAAATTTCCAAGAATGTTCCTTACATCGCGTGCGCTGCGAAAACTATTCACTCTAGACAAAAATGATGTACTACAATTTTATAGAACACATTATTATCTACAAAAAATGTCGCGACAGCATACATCTAACTATTATAGTTATAACACAATAAGTGTGCATTTATTTTAAAATAAATATTTAAATACCGCCGCTAGAAAAGGCTCTTTATTTGTACCAAGATATTAATCCTTATCAAAATAAATAAATTATTATTTAAGACTGTTTCAATACCTTTATATTACTTTTTGAATTATTCGATTCGGACATTTCATTCGAAAGATATCATGAGTTTAAAAATTAGAAAAAACTCCGCTCGGCCAACTATGCGTTTTAGAGTTTGTAGGCGTCACTCAGAGGTACGGAAGGGGCTCCCTACGCAGCAGCCGTGTGCGGAATTTAAGAAATTGTCGCTCGATAATATTTTGTCGCTTCGTGATAATTAGTTTAGTAGGTAACTAAACGCATTCAAAAAGTTCTTTTCAGAACTAGACCCATTAATATATGTTGTACATTTAGTTATCCTAATAAATTAGTGATTTAAAGAGTTTTTATGATTTTAGATTAAATACTTTATAGTTGTACGTTGTAGTAGTAGTTGTAGGTAGCTAATGACAGTTAAACATGTTTGAAAAATGTTACGGCTTTTCAAGTGGCAGGAAGATACATTCTCTAAAGATATTCTCAAAAGCCGTAACATTTTTCAAACATGTCTAACGACCGCGGTAATCTCAACAGTATCATAATAACAGTTAAGCTAATTATTTAGTGAAAAATAAAACAACATCAAATAATGTTTACTTCCTGGCTTTAACTCATTAAATTATTTATTTAATGGCTTTGTTTTGTGGTTATGACCTTTTTAAAATAATTAATAGTATGAAAAATACATAAAAGTAAAAAATACAAAAAAGAAAAAAAAATACAAAAACATATATTCACAAAATTTGTTATTGTTATTTCAAATATTTAAATGTAGGTATATGCCCTTTTTTAAGGAACTCTACGTAATAAGGGGTTTATTTGTGTATCATTGTGTCAAAATAATCTTTTTTCAATTATATTATGCCCGTGCAAAGCCGGGACGGGCTGCTAGTCTACTTATAAGGTAGTAAGGTAAAACCTGCTCATCCTTCGTATTAGGACCATAAAGGTAGACGAAAAGGCTATGAAAATTTGATTGTGTTGGCATCGAGTTTAATGTATCCATTCTTAAATAAAAGGGACAGTCCTGGCATGGCACCTTTTCATTTCTTGATATCCTCGGTTTATATCATGCCTATTAGTGTGGCCATTCATGTCCAGTTAGATAACTGGCCAATCCAGAAGTTTACGAACCGTCAACTTCATTTTGCTCAATGATGATTTTTAGATAAACTTAGTGAATCGTTGAGAGTCTAATAAGTGCATTACTTATTATGTAACATGATTGCTTGATAGTGAAGAAAAACGTTATGAGAAGATCAACTACATCTGTGGCATTAGGAATGTAGATTGTTGAGCGAATTGTAACTCAGTAGTGCGGAGACTTGAATTATTATTGACAAAAATTGGGAAAAATATATCATTTCTCTAAGTAGAGATTCAGGCTTGTAGCCACCTCCCGGCTAATCTGTGCCTAGTTCTGTTGCCTATTACCGGCTAGAGTTTAATTCCTTAAATTCAGATGAGCTTGCTAGTCTTGTTTTCGTTTTTATTCTTGTAAACCCTCGCTACCCAGCCGCTGCGAACCCATGGTTCCACCCAGCAGCCTGGTAGCGAGGCCTACAAGATATCTGTTGATTAACAGGTGCTTTTTGATTAACATGATTAACATCTTCCCGAAACTCTTGGCTCAGGACAAGAATCGCCAACTACGGCACGGACCCCAGAGTCAGAAGGCTTGAGGAGACACCAAAGACTCTCCGGCCACACCGTGACGCCGGAACTCAAGGTGGTCCCGTTCCTCCTACTTCGAAGGTCATCCAAATTTACTGCTTAGATTAAACCCCTTTCTACCTTCGGTCAACGCGGAACAGTGAGAAAGTGCACAATTTCACAGTCGACATTCCAAAAATAGGAACCCACCGATCCTCTAGATCATTTGTCTATAGGGTCGGTAAACAATGGAATGAACTCCCTTCCGAAGTATTTCCCCCAAATTACGACCTGGGGTCCTTCAAAAGTGGTGTGAAGAAGCACCTGGCCGGCCGGCATGGTTTTCGCAGCCCCCCTGAATGTTCGAAAACCCATGGGCGTAGTCGGGCACCTTTGGGTCCTGGCGTATTCCATATGCCACGCTTAAGATGCCCCCGTAAGCATTAGAAAATTTCGCCTCCCATACAAACGTAGTTTACTAATCATTTGAAAACCACTATTCCAATTTACTTGATATTTGGTATCATATATCTGGCAACAAATATCTGTGTCTACATGCCTTTGTTTTATTGGTAAATGTATCCTGAGTCAAACCACAGAGAAAACAAAATTAGTATGAAGATTTTGTTTTTGCTTTCATCCGATTCGGTTTGGATTTTTCAAAAAAACAAAAGCATGCAGACACAGATTATTTTTGCCTGATATTAAGTATCAAATATCAATTAAATTGGACCAGTGGTTTTCAAATTATTAGTAAACTACGTCTGTATGGGGATCATGGCTTACGGGCCGTTCTTAACATAAAAAATTATAATAATAATTCATTGAGTAAAAATACCAGTTAAACTTCTGGAACCATTATGGCGTTTTATTGAAGAACCAGGTCAGCAAGTCACGTAGTAGAACACTAACCACGTATATCAACATGACTGAGAAAATCATAATCTGCCGTTTACAGAACGTTTTTTCCGTTAAAACAACGTGTTTCGCCTCTTGAGTTTTCGTTTGTCATATTTTATACCTCTGCAAAATGTATGAAAGATGCCTTCGCTCCCTTCGCAAGAAATGCTTTTCCTGGAAATGCAACGAAGTCGCTCGTTAAACATTCATGAGGGAAGCATCGCGAAACAAAAACCCCACCGTCTCAGCTGGAGAAGGCGTTTGCTTGTGAAGTGAACACAGACTTGTTTTTAGCCCCATCAAAATGTTCCTCATTTGATTAAGGTATTTTGGGAGTTCTAAGGAAACGTAGCCATTCTTACATCCGCCTTTGAATAACTCAATTTACCACCCCCCTTTTGGGTGTCCCCGTAAATATACGTTTGGGAAGTGAAATAATAATATTTGTCTTCCCTTTTTTCTTATTTACTTTTAAATTAAAATGTTCTAAATAGCCATGACTTCCGAGTGTTATGTAAGCGTTGTAGACTTAAGAGTATAAATATCTTTCTTCAATTAGATGGCCCTTGCTTCACGATGTAGGTGTGCAAGACAAGGAAGGCCCTGGCATGGCACTTAGTTCCCATGAGGTGTATTGGGCTAATGTTATGACAGTGGTGTGGTATAAGCCATCCCTGTCCAGTCACATAAAAACGGTTACATTCGTTGAAAAAAGTGACGCGCGAAAAAGTATACTTACTTAATCCGATGCCAAATACGATGGCAATATGTTTGAAAGTAATTTTTTTTTTAGTCGATGTCCAAAAAAACTTTAAATCAATGTATGTTGAATCTTAAACACTGCATTAGTGAAGGATTTGATTACGTCAGAAGGAACAGTAGGAGAATTCCAAGGGTATAGAGCGGATGAAAAATTAGGAGACGCAACACCCACGAAAGGTATGCGTGCAGTATATTTATAAAGTATATAGTTATTTTTGTAGCTCTCTTTATTTTATTAAGTTGTCCTTGCTTCACGTCGATTTTATACAATCATATTCGTTGAAAAAATCGACGTACTTAGTACGAAAACATATATTAACATAAGTCAGTCAGTCAGTCAGTCAGTCAGCGTGTTTGCGTCCACTGCTGGACATATGCCTCTCCAATTTTTCTCCAGTCCTCCCGGCCCTCAGCGGTACGGAACCACTGCTTTCCGCCGACGCACTTGATGCCACACTCCGTTTTCCTGTCCACGGCCGCCAGTGCAGGACACGGTTACTACATAAATGTTATGGTAAATAATTTGCCCGAAGATTTGGTTATTTGAATTAAAGTTGTATTAACAAATATTTTACGCAATGTGGCGGACGAAATGTCAAAGAAATAAGCAAGCTTAATATTGTTTATCCATAAATTTACATACTATTGAGGTAAAGGTATAAAACATATAAAAACAAAGTCTATTAAACAATTGCGAGCCCGCACTGAAATAAATTTGAGTGATCTAAATGAAATAACGTAATACAGTTTTCAAAACTATCGTTTATTTTCATGAAATATGATTAACAAACTTTTTGAAATTACTCAAAACCCCTGTACCAGTCTTTCGTCTAGCACTCTTCAAACTTTGTCTCCACGCTTCCATCACAATACAAAACGTAAAAGACACAGTTTCGTAACTCTGAGACAATTTTCATAAAAGCTCGTCGGCGCAAGTCGCGACTAAGAACAATAGTTCGCCCACAAAGAGCAAAATATCAGTCTACGTAGGCGAGACAGGGCAAGTAATAGGCCAGGCTTGTCTCGCTGTGAACACCATAGAATATTCACAACAGATAATACACGCCTATGTTCGTATTAAAGGCTTAATATCAACTTTCTAAAGTTGTCCCGGAGCCATTTGGATAAAGCAATGGCATACCAAATCTGTGCCAAAGTTTATATTCTCATTGATTTTCACCTTATTAACCGACTTAAAAAATGGAGAAGGTTCTCAATTCGACTGTTGTTTTTATGTTTCTTACCTCTGACAAAAGTTCCGAACCGATTTTGATGATAATTTTATTTATTTAAAAGCTGATGCTTCCCGTGCGGTTTCCATTTCAATTTGGTTTAGTTCTGACAATGGCATCAATGAGAAAATCATTTAAGTCTTAAATTTGCATTAAGTATGTGCGCGATTTCGATGATTCTTTTTTATTGGAAAGGACGTGTACAAATTAGTTAATGTACTTAATACTTTTTAGTGATTTTTCTTTGAAGTCCCGCTAAGTACTTTTCGGATTGTGAACGAATGTAAAAAGCTGCTTGATACTTACCAATAATTGAATGAAAATATGACCAAACTGGTAAAGAATACTGTTCATTGTTTTTGTCGTGTTCAACACAGACCAGCTCAAAAATATTCTAAACTAAATAATAATAACGTGTTTTGAAACAAAAAACTGTAATAAAAGTTTTTTTAGTCAACACATGCTGTAATTACCATTTAGCATAAACAAAACGCAATCAAAATACGAGACAGAGACATTTTACCCCGGAAGTCATGCAATTTGCAAGTCTTATTTGCGACCCTTATTAGAATGCGCTTTCTAAGTTTGGCAAACCTACTTCGAACGGGATGTTACTGTGTCGACCAGACAATTTTCATCCATGCATAGAGCTTTCGGAAAAACGAAATTTACATCTCATGAATAGGTTATTTGCCTTAAACGATTCTCCCACATTAGGCTTTTTATTTGCACAAATCAGGCACACTCTCTATTACGACTAAAAACAAAATTATTGCAGTGATTTCCCAATTTGAAATTAGAATTTTTCACCTTTACTTTAACTGATGTGATCCTTGTTTTTTATCAAAATCCATTCCTCGTAATTTGAGTGAATCATCTGTAGCATTATTATACTTTATGGTTTATTTCAAGCAACAAGAACTTCTGTAAAGATCAGCCTTCCTTGGAGACGGAAGATAAGTGAATGCGAATGGTTATGCTGATTCCAGCAATTTGTTAATTTAGCAATTCAAAATTCTCCTTCATCTAATGGTTCAATACATTGTGGAATGCACGTCTGTCGAGGTATTTTCGCTAAAGTATATACAACCTCAGTTCTTTAAAACTTATGAAGATGCCCCTGGGCACCAAGAATGGTTTTCGTAGCCGTTTATTTTTCCTATTATTTTATTATTGTTTGTTGTTTTTTTGTTTATTCAGGAATCAAACAGTTACACAAAACATCCAAATTTAAACAATACACATAACATTTGAACCAAAAATATTATTCCGGGAGGTCACGACATTTTTGGTCACGATAAGGTAAATGGCTGAATCTGGGTTCACATGTTAGAGACCGACCCTCTGATGCTAAATATGTCTGTCTGCCCGTGCAAAGTGGTTGCGTTTTCTAGATTGGCTATATATAATAGATGCTTGTATGTACCTGCTGATGAATAGACTGATTATCTGGAAACATTGATACCTAATTATTATACAACAATAACCAGACGGTTACTCAATTAAATACTTAAATATACCTAAAGTTATATCTGTAACCTAAATCACCAAAACCAAAGATTTGTTCAATTTTTGTATTGCTAAGCAAGTATGTATTGATACTTTCATGCTTCTTCATTTGCATCCATTTACCTTATCATATGTATTTTTGTAACATGCAGACTGACACATTTAGTTTCAGAGGGTTGCACCTTATCCCGTGAACCCAGTTTCAGCCATTTACGTTATCGTTACCATTTCTGTCGCGACCTCCTAGTCTATATTCCATTAAACAAAATAACATAGAATTAACAGTGATTCAAGGTTCTAGTTCAAGGACTACATAAACTAACTCAATGTAAGAAATTACAAGTAAGCTAAATAGAAAAAAAAAGAGATAAGAAAAAAAAAATCTAGACCAAACAATACAAACCAAAAAAAACGTCTATAACTCAAAAAAAATATAAATGTACTAATTTAAGTTAAGGCTACATATGACCCTAGAATTATCGTATCCAATAAGCGATGGTTTTAAATTATTAATTTTCACAATAACCACTTTTACGATTATCGGAGAAACTTGGCAACGAATCATTTTATGATTTAGATGAATAGTAGCTGGTCCGTGAGATTAAAAAGCTTGAAACTGATTTGAAAAACTTTGATGAGTGTTAACTTCCACAACATGGGCGGAAAGGTTATTTCCGTAATCGCAAGAACCTACTTTTATTAGTGTACATCATAAAATGGTTCCGTGCCAAGTTTTTCCGATAATCGTGTTTGCATAAAAGTGGTTATTGTGAAAACTGAAAATATACAACCATCGCTTATCGGTTACGACCAGCGAGCATTGAAGTATGGGAGTAACGATTGAAACGGATCGTGTGTCGGAAGTGTAGCTACAAGTAAGTGGAAACTGTAGTGGCTAATCCGGGACGCGTAATTCGCGACTCTATTTCGATATTAGTTCAACAAAAATTTTTTTAAACATGAATATTTTGTAGTCTTATTTCTTGTGCAAATAAAAATGTTTTCTAATTCATAATTTTACATGTTGATGTATGTTTTGAATATAGCAATACAGTTTAACTTACTTTGTACTATGTTTAACCATAATACCGAATTCTAGAAGAAACTACATGGATAAAGGTATCCGGGAAGGATTATTCATGACGAGCAATGAGTCGCCATTGTGATAATATTTTATTCAATGCCGTGCAGATTTTATACCTGAGGTGTAATTTTATTTTTTGTATGTTTATTTGTAATAGACACAAATATTTACACACGCACGACTAAAGTGAGCAGTCGTTATATGTACCCTGCCACTAATACTCAGAGATGTGGCCTTTCATCGAGCAATGAAGTAACATCATTAATAACTAAACAGCAGGAAGGTAACACGAACGGTAGTTTGCTACCGTCTTCCAGGCCCTACCGTTTCAATATCCCTAAAAGCTGTCAGGTTTTAATATTTTTTATGACTTGAGAAAACTTCATTCTGTGTCCATATATTTTGATTTTTATGTAAATATCTGTATTTTTCAGTAAAAAAATAAATAAAATGAACTTAAAACGACAACTTTTTCAATGTTTTTAGCTAATATTTTCCAATCTAAAAAGTGTATTTACGAATAAAACATATAGAGACATATATTTCGATAACATATTTTAGAATCCAAAATTTCCTTAAAAACTTAGTAATACATTAAGAGCATATAAACAGTTATCACCCTTAGCATAGGAAATTGATAGGGTAACGACTCTCTTAAGGTAGAATTGTCTTTTGTTTCGCTGTCATAACTACCACGATCTGCGTTAGTTGAGATATTTTTTTATTTTAACTTACGTTAGGTTAGGTTAGGTATAAAATTATTAAGAGCTAGATGACAGCTACCAATAGAAAGTGCTTACTCAGTTATAGCAATTGTACATTTCTTTACTTAACGTTTTGTAAGTACCTCTTGAATTCTTAAAATGCTTTTAGATTGTTTGAACCTAAGTAAATGTACTCTGTGAATAATGTGTTAGCGAACTTCGGATTGTTCAAACAATATATTACGGTTGGTGTTTTTCGTTCTATGTAGGTTGGCAGGAACGAATACAACCGACCAAACAAACTGCCCTGTGCTCCGGCACATTTCTGTGCGGAGTGGTGCTCGAGTTGAAAAACTTATTTTAACTTACGGACCCAGCCAGGACGTGTCCTGTTTAAACACGTTGCTCTAACATTGAATGGGATTCGTATGAGATCTCACTTAAGGTGGCCCTTCCCGGCGGGACTAACTCATTCGGGGGTACGGTACAAAACAGCGTTATTGTGCTCTGGAACCTTCTCTGTTTAAAAAAAAGACAGGCTCCGTGATGAGGAGGATGCAACAATGCGCATAGGGTTTTTAATTTGGTAATATTTACGATAATTTAAGTTATAAAACGAATTATAGCTAAAAGTAAATCACGACCGCTGGTGGAGTCAAAAATCAAATAAACACCAAATTGATCATAAATATTTTTAATATGTTTTTGTTTTATCGTTGAGTAATCTACCTCCAAATTTATTGTATAAAACGCGCTAACCACTATTTTACAATGGCAATTGGGAAACGAATAATAATGTTTTGTAGATATGATTTACTTGTATGAATTTTCAAGATCGTTTAACTTTTATGTTGGTTTACAAATAAAATGTATGGTACATACTATACACTGACACCAATCCTACATAGGGTTGGGACTCGTTTCAAACAATATTTGATAACTTTTATCGTAACTTTTGTATTTTGTCTAAAATGTTTTGTCTCAAATTTAACCTCCTACCATGATAATACAGATGGTGCAGGTTTTGTGTGCGATTATTGGGTATTTTGGAATCTCGTGTCCCAAAAGATGAAAATAAATTAAATGAATACAAAATCAAGCCAAATAAAAAATATTTTTCTTTAGTGCTAAATATATATGTCCATGCACAATTTTTTTTGGTTTTGCGTTTTATAGAAATTTCCGGAATACTTATTAAGCCTGATTAAACGTTTACTCTTGTTTTTTGTTTAGCATTAATTTCAACAGACAAGATATTGTTTTAAAGTTGCTTTTAAAGATAGGAAGGATATCATACCAAATCCAAGGGCCCAGTCTCCAGTGTTTGCACTTACCTACTATGTAGGTAGTGTTTGTGATTCTCGTGCAATTTCATACAAGCACAGCGATGAGAGGAAACATATTTAGGTACCTACCTACAAATACTGTTTGCTCAAATGTAATAACAATATTATTAAGGTCTACATCGTATTCCATTCAGTACTGTGCAAGCTAATAGTGGCTATTGGATTGATAAACGCATTGGAATTTAATGTTATTCTTGAGTGCCTAAATCAACTGTTCGATCAATGAACAATTCGTATAAGTAAGTAAATAAAAAAAAACTTTATGGAAGTGATACCCTAATACCACACAACTACCGTTATGATATTAGCCCAATACAGCACATTTTCGAAGGAATTAGGTGCCATGCCAGGATCTGCTCTTTATGAGCACGACTACGTTGAACTGGATGGAAAACACGGACAATTTTTCATTGCCGCTTCGACCGTCTTTTTATCCAATGCGATGGTACCAAACTGGACGAGTTAAACCCTACCACCTACCTAGTAAGTAGGAAAGGGGGTCTGCAGCTTTTCATGGGTTCCGAACTATGAAGTGACCCGTATTCTCAATGAAATTGAACTTTGAATCATGGATATGAAAGAAAAGGGTACTTTGGGATTCGCACCCGCGGTGTCCGATACAAGAGATTACAGAAAATAGTATCGAAATATTTTTTTTTCTATTAAAATCACGATTAACCGCTACAAATGCTAGTTGATAATTGTAATAAGATAAAAAAATCCTTAACTGGATAATTGTGGTTTTCAAAAATTTAACTGAAATAGTATATTTTTATAATTTACTCCTTGCTTTCGAATTGAAGTTTATCTTCTGTAAAGGCACTATTATTATTCACTATGTTGATATTCACTATGAGCAGCTTCGCGGCACGTGCATTTGCCTTTCATGCTAATTGTCATGGGTCCAAAATTCCCACCCCCTTCATACTCCGATTTATTTCAATTTTTGAGTTGGATACTTGCATTTTATTTCGATTGCAAGCTGTTGCATGGTTCGGAATCCATGTAGGTCCCTTTCTCTATTTATATTTATTATACATTTATTTAACCGGATAGACATATCGCATACGCACAATAATGGCGTATAAGAGGCTTCACTAGATTTTTTTCGTTACCGCCAAAGCATGTTGTTGGTGGTTTTTGGTAATGAATCCTGTATGAACCAGAAATCAAACGCCGTCTTATACCTAAGATACACATTAAGGGACATAAGGTCCTAACAGAAGGATAGACTGTAGGAGAACTCCAAATTATAGGTATACAGAAAAAGGAGAATGTGGAAGACCTGTCCAGCCTTGCAGTATATTCGTAAAGTATCTCTTTTCGCAGGGCTCCCTATAAAATTAACATGTTCTTGCTTCAAGGTAGATTGTATGTGAAATTATCGTAAACTTGTAGATCTGACTTAAAGAAATGAAAATGCTATGAATAAGATTTATAATTATAATCAAACCATTACTTCAGTCTTTTGAATGTATCCCCTGTATTGTCCAGGTAAGAACGCTCTAGAAGGAGACAATATCCCCGTCAACGTGATTAACAGCGACCCACACCAGACACAAAGAATGCCATAATACCCGACCGCCTCACTAATTGCCTGTCCGGAGCTCTATTTTCATTTCCCGAGGCACCTCCAGATAAAGAACAAGGGAGAATTTCGACTCCAGATTACGTGTTATCTCCGTCAACCGTCCCGAGTCATAAAGGCCTATTTATCCGCGCCAGGCTTCGGAGTCGACTGTATAGGGCTGTGAAAAACTTCTGAAGGACGCTAACAAAGCATGTGTTGATAAAAACGACAATAGATCAGCGGCCCACTGCGAGAAGCGAGCGATCCGGGGGGATCAAAACCGACACGCCTTTTGCTGAGCTGATAACCAGTGGATTATTGAAATTGTGTGTTGTTTAGGCGTCTAGAATAAACTTTGTCTGTTGAAGATAACTGAAGTTCGGTAATTGTAAAACTCTTTCAATGGAATGTTTTAGTGCCACCTTACTTTAATACGGATTTTGTTTCAAACGGTAGTATTTGATAAGTTGCTGTATCTGCGATTTGTTGCATATATATATGTTGATTAAGTTTATCTATATTTTATTTATTTTCTTAAGCAATGTCGTCCTTCATCACGTTAATGCGTCTTCACATTCCGCTAAGGTAACGCTTTTGAAAGCTTCAAACTTAAAACCGATGACCCACCTGCCATAGCGTCCGGACCTAGCAACTTGCAACCTCTTTTCGTTTCCAAGAATTAATGACAAGCTTAGAAGTTTACGATTTACGAGTCAGGAAGCGGTGGTGAATGCGTTAAACGAAATTTTTGTAGGGACCTCTACAAAAACTAAGACTGGAAAGGAAGACTGGTTAATCTGACTTGTATATTTAACGAACGTGAATGGTATATAGAATCGACCGTGAAGGTAGGACACATTAATTAAAGAAAGAGACCTGCAAAAGAGGATAGTTGCTTTATACTGCAAAGCTGGACCCGAACAGTAAAACATACCTTTCACGTGTATTGCGTTTACCAATTTCGCCACCGATAATATGTAATTACCGTAGTTAATGACTCCTACTAATACAGTATTTAAGATTATACATACATTGATTTAACATTAATTTAAGGAATATTCAAACATATTCCCATCGTCACTAAGCTCGTATTTGGCATCAGACGCTAGAGATATGCATAGACATAGACGGGTTTATATATCTACTTAGTTAAAAAAGCGATAATATGCTCGCTTAGTACGGAAAAGTATACTTACTTATGTGTGCATTTTTGGTGAAGCATTTCGTTTGAAAAACAATTAATAGATCACAAGTATAACATCTGATTTTGTTAATAAGGACTCAGAAACATTCAGCATGCCCTAAGCAGTTTCACAAAAAAAAAAATGCTTTCCTATGCTTCTAACCAAAAGATTGGTTAGAAGCATAGGATCAATTCGATGGTGACAGTATAATTTGACTACATACGTTTAAATAAATGTAATTGGAAATATGTATTCCATACATTACATTTCTTTTTATGGTAAAATTACCATTTATTATCCTCTTTTTGTAACTGTGGCATTCGATTTTGATGTAGTGAGTAAAACATTTTAATTTGAGCTTCTTCATGTGATATTCAGAAGCGAACATTTCTAATCATTTTCGAAATTCAATATCAATCCTTCTTGTTGAAGGTGAATTTCGATGATCCATCTTTTTTTTATTTTTCATAATTTTTTGCAGGAGTCCAATAATGATCCGCAGATGCAGCTCGTTTGTAACCATCATATTTTAGTTCCTCTACTATATTGTCATTGGTTATTCTACTGAACACAAGCTTCGTGTCGTAAGGGGGTAGTCGCTTGCGAGTGGCATGGATATATTCGCGCGTAACTTATTCAGTTATTCATGACGCTCTATGACTAAATAATACGTCATACAATCAAAAAGGGCTTACCCAATAGTGGACACGCAGAGTGCGGGTTCGGAATTGACAATTTCCTTTGCAAGAATATAGAGAAATGAGAAATTGTGCGAACGTGGATGCGGCATGCAGACTTCTATAGGCGGACATAGGTAATTTTGCATTTGATTTATGGCTCCAAAGTTTAATAAAAAAATGTCACAGGGTTAAAAATCCCTTATGCATAGGATGTAAATAAACACTATGTGTATACGGGCTTGATTATTTCTTTGCTGACAATTATTGATATGGATTTAGCTGATGTTCCATGATTAAATTTCACAAAGTGCTAAATTTACTATGTCCGAATATAGATGTACATAGAATATTTTTGGGTAAATTGCAAATCCTTTAGTAATGGAAAGTATTCAATTTAAAATCCTAATGACACAAATCTGAATTCCTTTATTTTTTGTTTCCACTTACAAATTAGCCCCGTGAATTTACATATTTGTACCGTTTACATAAATATCTGGCACTAACTGGGAAACTTGCCTATTTAGTTCAATAATTAAACGTTTAGTCATATGTTCAAAATATTACAAAATTAAAAACTAACAATGACAAAAATTGTGTTTTAATATTATAAAAAGAAACAGTTTCAGTTTCTTTATTTCCTCCATTAGATGTATATTACACACTCGGATTCGTCATTTTTTTTTCCTGTCGGTTCGATTACTTCTGGCGAAGAAGAGCCGACAAGAAACTTCGTCAGGTTGGTCATTGTATTATTATTTTTTCCAGTGATACTTACAAACTAGTTTACAGTGATTGATTGATTACTACTGCTCACGTAAGCTCTAAACGTAAGAATTTATCTGAACTTTGAATGATCACAATCTCAAATCATATGTTTTTAACAGGACATGATTCTTTCAAAATTAATAAGACAGTAAATGAAGTGAGTTATCTCAATGTAATTTTGCTTTGGAAAAACCTTACTTGGTAAAGCGAGTATTCTATTCGAATTCCACACACACACACAGTTGTGCGCTCCTATATGAAGATTACATGGCACGATAAACAGTTCAATTTTGGATGCCGCACGCCCTTGGGACCGGCGACCTTTCCGTGACCTTCGAGGCAATAGTTATGAAGAATTATGTCCTCCGCGTGCAGGGATAGAGAGGTCCTGGGTCAGAGAAAGATCTGTTGAAGAGTATTGGAACAGGCCGGCTGCCGGTCACTCACAAATACTATATATCTAAATTAATTAGAAAAAAAAATATCGCTTACCTTGTTTGCTGTGTTTTCAATGTAGGCAGATGAAAATATTTTTCTTACATCAGGACTCGATAAGTTTCCTTAACTTTCAAGTCCTACACATACGTTTCACCTTTTATTGTTCCAAATATGCCTAAAAATACCTGGTTAGGTTAGATTAGGTCGATGATAAGTTAAGCCGTTTTAAACCGAGCCACATTGCTTAACATCGCGAGATTGACAGTCAACGGCATGGATGTAGAACGCTAAATAAAAACATTGTTAAATTACTCAGGTAAAAATGGTTGCTCTCTTATAGATCACAAAATTCTTATAATACATACAGAAAGATTCTCATTCAGAGTCACTTGCAACATTATACCTTCTTTTGAAAGTAAATGACATCATAAAACTGATTTACATGATGAGAGAACGCCCAGAGCGTTGACAGCGCAGCATCCAGGTAATGTGAGAACATATAAGACGGTTGCCTTTTCTGCAAGTTCTCTGAAAAATTGGCCTTAAGTTTCGAAATAGAACATTTCGTTTGATGAAAAGCTAATTGATGTAATAACATTTGTGTTATTTTGGCAAAAGTGGATAATGAATTCAGGACGTCTATGGAAAAAATATTAAACATTAAATTGGAAAATGACAGCTGGATACAGGCTACTTTCCCAATTTCATTTGGAGGTATTGGTATTCGACGTGTCGCTGACATCGCCCTTCCGGCTTTTTTAGCTTCTACTCATGCTAGTATTGACCTCATTGGTGCAATCCTTAATCCATCACTTGGCAGTGATTTTGAGGTCACCTATGCGGGGGAAGCTACAGAAGCTTGGAGATCGAGGGCAGGGACTGCCGAGATGCCAATAGCACCGAAGGTTCAAAGAAATTGGGACACACCGTTAATAAAGATTACACATTCAGATCTCCTTGCTGGCACAGAAACAATCAAAGCTCGTTTGCTAGGAGTTACTTGCGAGGAATCTGGGGCGTGGCTTAAAGCTTACCCCTCACCACACCTCGGCACCCTTCTGGAGAAAAACACGCTACGGATTTGCATCGCTCTCCGGATTGGGGCTAAGGTGTGTCAACCTCACACTTGTATCTGCGGGTCCAGCGCTTTGGTCATCATGGGCTGTCATGCCGGCGGAGTGCAGGTCGCATGCCTAGACATTATGCAATCAACAACATTATCAAACGATCTTTGAACTCCGCTGGAATCCCTAGCATACTAGAACCGCCAGGCCTGTTTCGATCAGACGGCAAAAGACCAGACGGTATGACCCTGGTCCCGTGGAAAAAGGGAAAGGCATTAGTGTGGGATGCAACGTGCGCTGACACACTAGCGCCGAGCCACGTCCTTGCTTCCTCGCGCTTAGGTGAGGCTGCGGCAGCCATTGCTGCAGGTAACAAAAGAAAAAAATATGAGTCGCTATCAGACCTCTTTGAATTTTTACCTTTTGCGGTGGAATCTCTTGGTGCGTGGTCATCCGAGTCCTTAGCTTTCGCAGATGTGCTTGGAAAACTCTTAAGCGAGACCTCGGGCGATTCACGCTCCAAAATGTTTTTTGTTCGCCGCATAAGCATTGAAATTCAAAGAGGAAATGCTATAAGTATTTTAGGGACAATGGCTGCCTCGGCAGACCTAGAGGAGATATTTTATTTATAATGCACATACTATATTCTCTATTTAGTTTAATTTGTTTTATGTTCATTACTCTAAAGAAATAAAAATAGAAAAAAATTTAATAAACATTTGTGTCACTCTTTGACAAACAGTTGTCTGTGTTTCTATCCAGTTCTTTAAACCCATGTATTGAGATGGTCATGGAATGGCACCTAATTTGGTCGGGAATACGGAGATGTGGCATAAGCCATCTATGTCTAGTTTCATATAAAGTTTGGCTATTGTTAAAGTGCTACTTATGTGTATATTCCTTATAATATAAGTATAATTTTATCATTTGAGGTATTTTTAAGATATTTTATTTTCTCTCAGTCCATGCACAGATGCAGTCATATTATAATAAGCTAAAACCCTTAAAAAAAAGAAATTAAAATGAAAACTTGGTTAGATATAAATTCAAATGAAACAAAAATCCCGCACAGTTTTGTTGGTTTATTTTGCCATGTGAAGAAGAATCTTTATAAGAATCTGATCTTGAACATTGCCGAGCCTATTGAGATGAGAAAATAATCCTTTTAAACCTTTACATTAATGTCGAAACAACAATACCTGTCAAGTGGCTGCCGCAAAAATTGAAGCACTCATGGGCACATTTTACAGCATTTTGCATCCATTTCTCAATACCTGGTGTTTTATTCGCCAATTTGTGTCGGTGTTGTCTTTTGTTCATTCCATTAAAACTCAATACTTCAGCTTAACATTATACTTGCCAATTATCTTTTTTAGTTGAATGATTAATCGAGCAATCAATGATATGGTTAGTTTTACCTCTATAAACAATAATTGCGTTAAAAAGAGAAAAATTAAAACTAAAATAAATATGTAATGGTTTTTATTATTTTTCATCGGATGATTAAATTTTTATTGTTTTCGAATGAATCTCGGCAACAAAACAATATTTGTGTCCAGAAAATCAAATTCAGCTTAAGAAATAAACGTTATTTCATTTTAAAACGAAATTTCAACGTAATGAGAAATATTGTTGCTTGTATTCCAATCTTTTAAGGTGCAGCAAGCGTGAAGGTAGTGCTAAGTTCAAAACATTCGAATGGTTTTATTGTGGCTGTGTAGGTTCCTTTAGGTGATACGGTTAATCCCGCCCGAGTTTATGTATCGTCGCATTAAAAGAACGATGGTCGAAGCGGTAATGTAGTCATGCAATATAAGGAAGGTTTTGGGATTTCAAATTGTTCCCATGACCTGTTTTGAGCAAACATCATTACAGCAGGTGATTTATTAGCCATCCATGTCCAGTTAAGTACGTACATAATATAAACAGGCAGAGGTCCGATGTCCAGCGCTGACGCTTTGCACCTGGTGCGGTTGATGGTCAGCAGATCTAGAAAGGAGGTTTCCGTACCTATCTTGCATTTCTAGCTTGTTTTCTGTTCGGAAGTCTAAGCAAAGTTGCACACCGCCTTACCGGCAAATTCGGTATTTTCGGTGCCTGGTTACCTTGTTTACGTAGAAATGTTAACTTATTCTGTGCTATCTGTTAAGTAAGGCTTTAAAAAAGTAAAGTCCAACTGATGAATTCACTCACATGCGACGCCGTCCAAGAGTACATAGTATTTACATGAATAACTTACCATACCTTGGCATAGTGAATGGCAGCGCTCTTAGAGTAAAAACTTTTAACTCTAATTCCAAAATATCTAATAAAAAAAAAATTCATTCCATGAGCTAAAGCTACAGGACAGCTAATCTGGGGGGGGCGGGGGGGCGACACTTGAAAATACAAGTGGTCCCAATGCATTTCCTCCCATCCAAGCCATAAGAGACAACTAAATATTTGTCCACGTAATACAGTCACTTATTGGGTGGTATGCTATATCCCGCCCTGTCGCAACTATCGCGCATCGCATTGAATGGAAAATTATTCGTGTGATCAATCCAGTTTAATGTAGCCGTGCAATATAGGGACGGTCCCTCATTGTACCTAATTCCCATTAGGTTTACTGAGCTAATATAATGACATGACCACACTTGTGTTAGCCATCCATTTCCAATCTTTAAACAAAACACTTGGCAAAAGGAGTGCTCGAGTGCTTTAAATAAGTGTAAAGATATATCAAAGGAGTTGTCCACCCGGAACTCCAGTGACTTTTTTGGGGTAACAGAAATATTATCGAAAGTGTTCGTAACCATCGATAATTATTTTTAATTATTTGAATTTGCGTATATTTCAACTTTCATGATAACTCTGGCTAGCATCAGTCGATCTAAATAGATATTGAATAATTAGTTCGACAGCAAAAAGATGAGAGCCATCTGTTATAAAAATTGATTGTTATCTGATATTTCAATACTTTAAGATTAAAGAAATGTTCGTCATTTCTTACTATGTTTTTTTTCAATTAGGTACATCATTTCAATACCTGTACCAATATATTTAATGTCACATGACTTCTATACAATGTATTGGAACTGCTTGAACTGCCCTCTACAGTAATGTGCTCACTAAAATTAGCTATATAATCTAAGAACAACTAGCAACCGATTATAATATTAAAATAAAACCGGAACACGATGCGACGCAAACACAGCTAGCGCGTTGCAGGTTCCCATTGTTAAAATAGTATATACTTCAGTAAATGCACCACTAAGCTCCGATTGCACGAAAAGACGGCTGAGTTAATCAATGTTCAAACACCACACTTTTAGTGAACCGCATGGAGTCACATCCATGCTGTCCATACAAAGTGGCGAATTTAATTATACGTTGATTAAAATTGTTCGTCCTTTCTTGCACTCGGCCCTAAGACTTTAGTTGAATCTGCTCCCATTTCTGAGAGTTAACAGCATCTGAGATCTATCAATTCGGATTTGTCTTAGTCAAAACAATGTAACCATAAATTGGTGACGATTTTTTAGCCCATACAAACTTTGCAATGTCCTTTTGTGTTTGATTGCGCCTTAAGATCGTTTCTCGTGAGCCTACAAAAAATGGAATTCAGCTCTGAGAAATTAAATTAACAAAGCCTGCGGACAAATATTTGAAACAATGTTGGCAAATATCTGGCGAAATCAAGACAGTCTACTGACGGTCCAGTCGGAAGTAATTCTCCAACGATGAAATGAAATAAACAGTGATTATTTCGGTTATATGAATATTATAAAGAATGGAAAAACGATAGTTTTTTAATTGTAATTGATTGATATAAATACATGATTACTGGGGTATCACCCTACGATACATGTAAACATTAACAATATTTCAAAATAAAAGTATACATGATTACTGGTATCATCCTACGATACATGTAAACATTAACAATATTTAAAAATAAAAGTATTCAAATCTCAATGAAATAAAATATTTTTAAATAAAAAAAGGACCGCCTTCAAAAAAACCGGAACTAAAAAGCAAAAAATAATTGGTTACTTTTAATTAATGTACGAAAAGCTATTTTAATTCTAACTAATTATGTACAATTTCTTAATTTTTAATCATCTTTTGAAGTCGGTGCCTTGGGTAGAGTTCGCTTCGCACGCTGCTGACCGAACAGACACTATTTCAGCCGAACACACCCGAAGTCTACGAGAGCGTAAACAACCTGAGTCAGCAATGATTGGTCCACAGAGCATTTTGTCTAACTGGAGATGCCCTTAGCGTTGGTTTACGTGCAAGCTGATATCGATACAGCGCAGCGTACTGAAATTGGGTTTCAGCGATTATTATTAGTACTTTCGGGTTTATAAAGGCTGGACTGGTGAAGGAGGACGTTAATTCGCTGCTCTGTGTTGATTGGTACTTCCCTGCGACATCGTTGTCTGAACGAGACGATTTCTGCCGAAATTGGTGAGATATGTACTAACCGCACACTTTCTCTCGTTTCGTTTTGACACGAAGTTGAGAGCAGACACCTCAAAGTCGCTACCTATTGTTTTCTGTTCTTTTTTATGTTTGTATTTTTTTTTGTTTTGTGTTATGTAGGTATTTAGGTAGAATAAAAAGTACAAGCTACACCTACCTAAATATTTATCATATAAGTGGTCGTTGTTTTTATATTGGTTTGTTCGTAAGGTTTTCTTGTAAATATTTTGTTTTTATTGTATTAGGTATTTAGTTTAAGTATAAGGCATATTTAAATTACAAAGTACTTGCCTAAATACCTACTTACATACGTTTTTCCGACCAGTTTGTTCATGTAATTTTTGTTATTGTGTTTTGTTCAAGTAGGTAAATGTAAGTAGCTACCTACTTATATTTCTTTCTTAGCCATAGGTAATATTAATCTAACTACTTGCAGCCCTTAAAGAACGTCTACCCAAGGCACCGACTTCAAAAGATGATTAAAAATTAAGAAATTGTACATAATTAGTTAGAATTAAAATAGCTTTTCGTACATTAATTAAAAGTAACCAATTATTTTTTGCTTTTTAGTTCCGGTTTTTTTGAAGGCGGTCCTTTTTTTATTTAAAAATATTTTATTTTTTGCTTTTTAGTGGTGGCGTAACTTTTAAGTCAAGGTGGGCGAGCCCTCCTGCTCAACTTCACATACAAAGTGGAAAGAAGATATACATACATATACAATTCAATACAATACAATGAACGAGCATTAGCAGAAATACAACCATTGAGAAATCTCATTTCTGACGAAAGGTAGACCGGTAACTATCTGGATTCATGAGTTCACGGTTGATACGTACGATAATTGATACGATGAGATCACGTGAGATAGAGTGCTGTGACAGACTGACGGACGGACGGACAGCGGAAGTTGGTGCCCTTTGGGAACGGAACCCTAAAAAGACAAAACAACGATGAACCGGAACCGCTGAGCTTCTGAATTTCTCATCCTACCATCGTTCCGGATAGTCTGTTTCTTGCGTAAGTTTAAGTTGTATGAAAATGTGTACATATCGGCCTCGTTTATCCCCCCTTAACAGTTGAATTTTGTAAAATCCGTTGTGAGCGAGCCTTTTCGTCTTAACAAGAAGTCACTGAAAATTTTAAGTTTCGAGGATAATTGGTTTCAGAGATCTCAACATGAGTGGTTTTCGCCTAAATGTGTTCATTTTGACCTGTTTTACCCCCCTAATAGTATAATTTCCAAAAATATTTTCTTCTTAAGAATTCCCATCTAAAACAAAACATACTCTGACATTTCTGGGTTCAGCGGCTCTAGAGATAGAAATGTGTACAATTTGCCCTCTTTTACCCCCCTTGAATACCCCCAACAGTTGAAGTAAAAAAAAACCTCTCATACTGAGCAATCTCACCCGAAAAGAAAGCTACTGTAACTAAAAAATCACTTTTCTGGGTTCGCGGGGTTAAGAAATTCGATGTTTGTTATAGTTAAGTACCAAACTACTGAACCGATTTTGATAAAAAAAAAATGGGACCAACTAGAAAGTATACCCTTTCGAACAAAAAAAGAATTTTCCAAATCGGTCCACGGGTCTTCGAGTAATCGGTGAACATACAAAAAAAAAAAAAAAAAAAGATTCCGACGAATTGATAACCTCCTCCTTTTTTGAAGTCGGTTAAAAATAGCAATCAGCCGAGTAATATCATATACCAGGGAGACACCAAATTCAATATTAAAACACATTTATTAAAATTGTACAAGGAACGCACCTGAGTGAAACCAAACACCAACTTTGGATGTAATAAGGCTTCTCACCCACCCAGTTATAATTATTTCAGGACAAGGCTTCCGCTCTCTAGCGTACCTCTGGGAAAATAATTGCGAGAATGAAGTGGCTCATCCAACTAATATAAATACGTTAGATGATAACATTAATAGGCTTCATAAACTCTACCTTGAAAATTAGCTTCATTTATCGTATGCCAATTTTAATATGTATTTTCTGATTAAAGGTTTGAGTATGCACTGTATTATCTTCTTCCGGAGTTTTAAATATTTCTCAATATTACATTAGGAAGAGAATCGTAACCCTTGCTTTCATGGTTTCTCTTATTACGCGGCATAAGAAGCGGCAAGGAAGGATGAGTGACAGGAAAATAATTCACTGTCATGCAAAACTGACTGTAGACGTTAATAGTTCCATAGTTTAGTAGTTATTAAAAATACCGAAAGAAATGGATTAAAATGTTCACAGATTAAGATATATTTTTTTAACGCATTGAACTCATTGATTTTGAGAAAATGTTATTAATATTGAATTGTAACTATTTAATTTTTTATACATAACCGTACCTTCACTAATCAAATTTTAAGTCTTTTTACCCGACTGCGAAAGAAGGAGGGTTATGTTTTTCGAGTGTATGTATGTATGTATGTATATATGTATGTATATATGTATGTATGTATGTATGTATGTATGTATGTATATTTCTTTGGCACGCCCTACAGCCTAAACGGCTTGATGGATTTTGGCTTGAGAGGTGTCGTTAGATTCGTCTTAATTGTGAGAGTGACACTGGGTATATCAAAATTATAAAAAAAAATCATAGCCGATTTTTGGCGCCAAATTATGTGTTTTCAAATATATTTTTCCTTGAAACCTATCGAGTGGGGTATCAAACTAAAGGGTTTTCTAAATAGTTTATAAAAAGGAATGCAACTTATATGTTTAAGTGTAATTTGGAATGAGAAATTCCAAAAATCATCAAAATATTCAACGTTAAAAATGAATTCAAATGATTTTTGTTTACGCAAGCGCGCTTGTCACACCAACTCAGGTCATATACTCCTCTTTTCACTACCTCCAGCTATATGGAATGTAGTTTCGGTTACATTGCATATTTATATGGTGTAACCGAAAGATAACTTTGGGATGTCTATAACTGGAAGTGGTGGATCCGGGCGATAGTCAGATAGATTTTCGAAATTCTCGGACGCCGCATAGACCGACATCACCGGCATATCTAATAGCTTTACTAAAGATAAGAAAAAACTTTCTATGAAGATGTCGTCAGCCCCCTGATGAGGGCTTCTGTTACATAGGGTACATAAGATATGATCGTCATCATAATATCACTGATCTTTAACCGTGCGTCCTTGGGATCAGTGGGACGGAAAAGCACGGCCATGCCAAAGTTGGGTTTATCATCATATATCACATATTATTAACCCGTTATATTATTCAAAATAATAAACCAGGAGTTAATCTACGGATTATATCATGAAAAGTTATATTTTGATGGGCTTTGGAGGCAAGAAAAACAATAAACGCTCAGTTGGGATGTAACAGTTTATAAGCTTCAAGGTAACACATTCGATCGGGCGATTGTGGACCTCGGGCCCACATATATTTGCAAACGATGAATCCAGGTCTCTTTCGCCGCATCCAGTTAAAGTTCTAATCTGTGAAACTGGAACTTAACTAGCACAATAATTAAATAAAAATGGCTTTAACAATGCTTTTGACTCACATTCAAAGCTGTCAGTCAAGAGACAACTTCCAGTCTAATGAAGTAGTGGATATAAATATTATAATCATGGTTATTATGGAGTTTATTGAATTTTAACTAGCAGTTAGTTTATACATGGATGAAATCCTGTGATCAAAGCGATTACTACAGGGTCCGTCACTCGAACTGTTACTTCTATTTTCAAAATAATAATGACATCGCGCCAAATTTTGGTGAAACGTCAATTTGTTTCATTGTTTTTAAGTGGGCGAAAAGAGCGGAAACAAATTTGAATTGTATAATAAATTTTCGCAATGGATATTAAACCTAACATTGTGATCGTTTTGTATTTGACCGGAAAATCACAACCAGTCATCGCTCGGGAGCTTCGACATTTACGTGTGAACAAAAGTTTAGTGCATCGAACCATTAATCGTTATAACCTAACGTTGATGCCTGGCAACACTGCCGCCAATAGTAAGAAATTCGCGCTCCGTACAAATTAATTTAATTAAATTACGAAAATAATTTCATTTGCACCCCAAAATGTACTTCCCGGGAGGAGCGACTAGCAATGTCTATGCACCAATGTTAGGAAGTGAAGGGGCTTACCAACATACGAATCTCCAACTGCTACAAGCTGTGCAAACACTTAGCGCAGCCATCCAAAGATGTGAGTACAAGATCGACCAACTAACTTATGCACAACAGCACAGCACGGCACACGTTACGCACAACACTGCAGCGATCACACAAGTCAGGGAATCATTGAGCCATTTCATCACACAATACAACCCACCACTGTTGAATTAAAACACAACAGCAGATGAAATACATAGTAATACCGGCTCAACATTCACACAAAACCTGACGGTAGGTGACAAACACAACACTGCGAGACCGAATTCGGGCGGATGGGAGACAGCAGCAGCCGGACAAAAAAGAATATTCGGCACAGAAACGGTAGAAAGCAGAGAATTAACCCATCGAAATCCACCGCGACAAAATTACAACTCCAAACGTTTAGCACATTCATACGCAAAAATAACAAACGGAGAGGCGGGAAGCAGCACGGAAATACCAACAGAGATACTATCTCACACCCGCGCGTTACCGCGACAAGATGGCAAATACCAATACACGGGAAACACTGACTATCCCGCATTGGAACAAACTGCGCGGACACAAAGACGAAAGAAACAAACCAACAATCCAATGATTATCGGACGCCGCGTTCTTACCGGGGATGGACCCAAACTTACTACTGTGCAGCGCCCAGAAAGTACAGTAAGCGTTCACCTCTGTAGAATGGCGCGAAATATGACGGAAGGCGAGGTGGAAAGATACATTCGCCACTATGGAGAATTAACGGAAAATCACACCATAAAAATAAATAAATTAATACCCAGGGGTGACTACTATTCTGCTTTTAAGATCGAAGTAGGAAAGTCCCTCGCGAACAACATTCTGGACCTCGACTTTTGGCCAGTTGGTGCAGGAACACGGAGATACATCGAGAAAAAAAAAGAAATAGAGACTGAACGGAATCCTTTTTTAGGTTTAAAGAAAACAGAACCGAAAGATCGACCCCAACAGAAAGAGATAGCGCTAGCCTCAACATCAGCACTACCACCCCAACTACACACAGATATCCCGACCGTCAGTGCAACAGTCGAGGACGGAAAATCCCTAGGGAAAATTCTACGAAGCGGGACAATAACACCCTCGTTATAATGCACAAAAACATCAGAAGCATGAGAAATAAAGGAACAGCATTGCAAGCCTATTTAAGTGAAATGGAACGACCAGTTGACATTCTATGCATCACGGAGTCGTGGCTCGCAGCGGACGAGCCGGCGCCTGCGCTACCAGGCTACACCGAGGTGTGTCGCTACTCGCGCCGCTTCCCCACTCCCCGGCACCGCGGCGGCGGAGTGTGCGTACTCGTGCGCACTCACCTCCTACCGCGCCTCACACCTATTACCTCTCATCTCGAATTACTCGAGGAACAATGCTTCGAAGCATGTATCCTAAAGTTTAGATTCGAAAAGAAAAGCATTGTACTTTTAGTATTTTATAGGACCGGACCAAACTTAAATCGGTTCCTAGAAAAACTAGATAGATGTCTAAGCCATTTAAAAGAAAACGTAAAAAATATTTAAAAATATAAAAAACCCGACAGCGTAAAAAAATGTAACTTAAAATTGACTTAGTAAGCGAACTGAAAAGATAGAAACAAGTTAAAAAATAAATATTTGTTGTGTTTGAATGATCAGGGTTGACAGTGTTTACAAACGCAGTCGGAGGCATCAAATAGCCCCAGTACGTTCCATAGTAAATGACTAGCGATTTTATGGATTATTTCGGTGGAGCAAAAAAATACGTGGTAGGGGAAGTTCCAATATCCTATCTTTCATTTTTATGTCTAAAGTGAGATTTTTTTTTCTCGTTCTCGGTGTCACCGATCATCATGAAATTTACATAGGTACACTTTCAATGAATTTAATAACAAAAACATAATATAAATCATAGTTAAACTATTTGATGCACAATATGAATTATATAATGATATATTATATATTTCCCAATACATTCCATTATTAATGACTAGCGATTTTCTTAGTGATATGGGTATAGCAAAAATAAACTTATTGAGACAAATTATAATCTCCTAACTGTCATATAATAAATACGAAAGTAAGTTTGTCTGTTTCGCGAACTCAACCGACCATCGTGAAATTTGCATAGGCACACCATTGAAAATATAAGTCGTAGTTAATGTATCTTATGCCTCCGACTGCGTTTGTAAACACTGTCAACCCTGATCATTCAAACACAACAAATATTTATTTTTTAACTTGTTTCTATCTTTTCAGTTCGCTTACTAAGTCAATTTTAAGTTACTTTTATTTACGCTGTCGGGTTTTTTATATTTTTAAATAATTTGTTTTATTTTAATTATTTTTAGTTTTCGTAGAGCATGCATTTATCATTTAAATATCTGCACGTTAATAAATTCCAACGAAAGTAAGGTTAGGTATTATTATGGAACCTGACATGGATGGCTAATGTAACACAACTACCGTCATGATATAAGCCTAATTCAACAAATTCCAGAAGGAATTAGGTGACAGGTCAGGACCTTCCTTTACACAGAATCACGGCTGCACACGGATACCATGGATGGAAAATACAGACAATGATCTATTGCCACTTCGTCCATAGTTTTTCCTAATGCGGTGATACCAACCCAGGCGGGATTAACCCTGTCACCTAGTAGGGTAAGGTGACCTACAGTTTTACATGGGTTCCGAACCATGAACAACTCGCAAGATAAAGTGGTGTATTGTTGATGCGAGGATTTGAGCCCATAACCTCTTGCATGAAAGGCAATATTTTAGTCCCTACACTACGAGGTGTAACAAATAGAGTTTTTTGATTGATATTAAAACAAAACTACATTTTCTAAAAGTTTCTTCATGTTATCTTTAAGGCTTTAATGAAGTCATCAGTTCATAGAATGAGATTCCCTCATTCAACGAATTTTGATCAAATGCCGATATATACAAGGTTTTAGTGGAGGTATGGTCCAAACGTTAACGTATTCCTTGGCAAATTTGAAACAAAAAGGATATACATTTTATTTGTAGGTATTTAAAATGTATGGGGAAAATCTTTTTCAAGTCGTACAACAAAATATCTTCTACCTTTTAAGCTCCAAATATGCCGAGGAATACGTGGTTAGCTTTTGGACCATATCTCCGTTAACACCCTATATGGTTTTTTTAGAATCTCCCTCTCATCATCGTTGATTACAGTTACACTAAATTTATAAGCGAACAGTTCGACACTCAAATCTTGTGGTTATATACAGGGTCCGTCACTCGAAGTGTTGTTGAAAATGATGTTATTTAGTTAATTGAAGTACGGTTCGTTAAAAATTATATCACAATAAAACATTTAATTTTAAGACAACAATTGTTATTGTTCGATATAGCCTCCTTTGATCCATAGATAAGAGCTTTCTGAGACGATCCTGAGTGTTGTTGGAACGTCCAGCGTTTCGTACTGCATTGTTTACACGTGCACATGGTATGAGCGCCTCATTTAACACCTTTTGTACACACTTGCTGGTTGACTTTGACGCCCTTCTCGATAAACACGAGTGAATAGCGACCATTTGCGGTCACTGCAGCCGAGACCATAACAGAAGCGGGCGCTTGCTTACGAACTCCATCGTCTAAATTCTCGTTGGATTTGCCCTGTAGCCAAACACGAAAATGTTGTTTGTTTATATACTGTTAGACAGTAAACATTTTTTCATCAGAAAAAACAATGTTTTTCAGATCGCCACGCAAGACTTTCATTGCTTGAGCTCTTTGTAGTCGAACTGCCTTCTGCGCTGAACTAAGATGCTGTAATTTTTGTATCTTGTTGGTAGGGCTTCAGTTGCATTTCTTTTTGTTTCAGTATGCGCCGATTACTTGAGTCGGGTATTGTCTGACTTTTCGCAAATTTTGCAGAACACTGGTGAGGATTTCCTTGAATTCGAGCCTTTACCTTTCGAACCATATCATGTGATACTGCTATTTTTGGATGACCGCCTCTATGCCGTTTAGCAATGCTAGGTTATAACGCTTAATGGTTCGATGCACTAACATTTTGTTCACATGTAAATGTCGGAGCTCCCGAACGATGACTGGTTGTGATTTTCCGGTCAAATACAAAACGATCACAATGTTAGGTTTAATATCCATTGCGAAAATTTATTATACAATTCAAATTTGTTCCCGCTCTTTTAGCCCACTTAAAAACAATGAAACAAATTGACGTTTCACCAAAATTTGGCGCGCTGTGATTATTATTTTGAAAATAGAAGTAACAGTTCAAGTGACGGACCCTGTAGTAATCGCTTTGATCACAGGATTTCATCCATGTATAAACTAATTGCTAGTTAAAATTCAATAATCTCCATAATAACCATGATTATAATATTTATATCCACTACTTCATAAGACTGGAAGTTGTCTCTTGACTGACAGCTTTGAATGTGAGTCAAAAACATTGTTAAAGCCATTTTTATTTAATTATTGAGCTAGTTAAGTTCCAGTTTCACAGTTTAGAACTTTAACTGGATGCGGCGAAAGAGACCTGGATTCATCGTTTGCAAATATATGTGGGCCCGAGGTCCACAATCGCCCGATCGAATGTGTTACCTTGGAGCTTATAAACTGTTACATCCCAACTGAGCGTTTATTGTTTTTCTTGCCTCCAAAGCCCATCAAAATATAACGTTCATGATTTAATCCGTACATGAACTCCTGGTTTATTATTTTGAATAATATAACGTGTTAATAATATGTGATATATGATGATAAACCCAACTTTGGCAAAGCCGTGCTTTTCCTTCCCACTGCTCCCAAGGACGCTCGGTTTAAGATCAGCGATATTATGATGACGATCATATTTTATGTACCCTATGTAACATAGGTCCTCATCACGGGGCTGACGACATCTTCATGGAAAGTTTTCCTATCTTTGGTAAAGCTTTTAGATATTATCAGATTGATACCGATTTTGGGCACCACAGTATCTCGGCACTGTAGGGTCGCCCTCTTGTGGAACAAGCGGACCTTCCCCAGCGTGACACCCATTGACAACGGAAGTATGGAATTATGAGCTGTGCAGGTGCAGAATTCTGATAGTAAAGCAATGATGGTGATATCGGTCTATGCGGCGACCGAGAATGTCGAAAATCTATCTGACTATCGCCCGGATCCACCACTTCCAGTTATAGTCATCCCAAAATTATCTTTCGGTTACACCATATAAATATGCAATGTAACCGAAGCTACATTCCATATAGCTGGAGGTAGTGAAAAGAGGAGTATATGACCTGAGTTGGTGTGACCAGCGCGCTTGCGTAAACAAAAATCATTTGAATTAATTTTTAACGTTGAATATTTTGATGTTTTTGGAATTTCTTATTCCAAATTACATTTATACATATAAGTTGCATACTTTTTTGTAAACTATTTAAAAAACCCTTTAGATTGATACCCCACTCGATAGGTTTCAAGAAAAAAAATTTTTGAAAACACATAATTTGGCGCCAAAAATCAGCCATGATTTTTTTTTATGATTTTGATATACCCAGTGTCACTCTCACAATTAAGACGAATGTAACGACACCTCTCAAGCTAAAATCCATCAAGCCGTTTAGGCTGCAGGGGGCGAAAAAGAAATATACATACATACATACATATATACATACATACATACACTCGAAAAACATAACCCTCCTTCTTTCGCAGTCGGGTAAAAAACAGCTCTTTCGTTATATGTGGAGACCTAAACGTAGATATGCTGCAGCAGACTAATAACAAAAAAGAACTCACAAATTTACTAAAAACCTACAATATAACAAACATTGTCAAAGAACCGACTAGAAATAAGGCTCTGTTGGACAGTGTTTTCACAGACTTACCACAAAACCTTATAACCTGCAATGTCAAATTTAATGGCCTAGCAGATCACAAATGTCAAGAAATTTTACTCCTAAACATAAAAAATACACACGTCACATATGATTACAAACAAAGAAACTTTAGCCCTGATTCTCTGAACACAGCTTTATAATCACTACAGGAAATAGACTGGTCCCCAGTATTTAATTGCCACGATACAAACGAAGCCTATAACACATTTCACAGTGTATATATGCGCGTATTTCTCCAGTCCTGTCAAATGGAAAGAAAGAAATATGATTCCAGATTCAATAAACTAGCACCCTGGCTTTCTCAAGAATCCGAAGAATTAAAGAATAAAATTGAAATATTCGAGGCATTCCAGAACTCGAATGTAAACAAAGAACATTCAAAAACACTGAAAAGATTAAAACATAAATATGACCAAACAATTAAGACGGAAAAATCAAACTTCATTCAAAAATCAATAGAAAACAGTTCAAATAAAGGGAAAACAATATGGAATATAGTTAAAAACGAAACAAGTAAAAATAAGCTACCACAATGTTCAACTCAAGACATAACATTATCTGATAATGAAGGTAACGCAATTACAGAGCCCATGAAAGTATGCGAAACATTCGGTACATACTTCCAGAGTATTGCACAGAACCTTAGTTCTCACCTACCACCTACTTCACAGAATGCCCAAATATTATTACGACAGAGGCCCCAGATACCCGAAAAATCAATTTACCTCGCTCCAGTTGACGTAAAGGAAATCGAAGATATTATAAAATCATTCAAAAACAAAAAATCCACCGATATCTATGACATATCCGCAGACTTTCTAAAAAAAACATATACACCCATACTAACCGATCTAACATATTTAATAAACAACTCAATTGAAAATGGTATAGTTCCTGCCAAATTAAAACACGCGAAAATGGTTCCTATCTACAAAAAAGGCGAGAAAAAAAACCCCGAAAATTATAGACCTATCTCCGTCCTTCCAATCATGTCAAAAATCTTTGAACGAGCTATGTATACAAGACTGAATAATTTCTTGACACAAAATAAGGCACTAACAAAACACCAACACGGGTTCCAAAGTGGTAAGTCCACCACTACTGCCACGTTCGAATTCACAAACAAAATTTTACAAAATTTAGATAATAAAAAAGAAGTAGCGGGAATCTTCTTGGATTTGTCTAAAGCTTTTGACCTAGTGGATCATAATATTTTGTTGAAGAAAATGGATCTCCACGGGATACGAGGAATAGCACTGGAATGGCTTGAATCATATCTAAGTAATAGAAAATTCAGTGTAAGCATAAACAGTCTAAATGAAATCACCCACCAAATGTCCAACTCAACATCACAAGAGTACAACATTACTTATGGACTGCCGCAGGGATCGGTATTGTCTCCTTTGCTCTTTCTTGTTTTTTTAAATGACCTGCCGGACTATATAAAAGATGCCTTCCTCGTTTTGTTTGCAGATGACGCAAATGCTTAAATAATAGAAGAGAACAAAGAACTACTAATCCAAAAAATACAACGTGTTTTATCTAAACTAGATCATTGGTTTTCCGCTAATGGCCTTATCCTAAATTGTAACAAAACAAATTGTGTTTATTTCAGCATCTTGGAAAACAAAATTAGCACGGAACATCTAAAAATATTTTTTTATAACGATATTTTAAGTTTCGCGAACCAAACCAAATTTCTCGGATTTATCTTAGATAATACTCTAAGGTGGAACGTACAAATTGATTCAGTCTGTGAAAAACTCGTCAAGGCATGCCACTGTCTCAACATTCTCACAAAATCTTGCGACCTAAATGCTCTTAAACACGCATACTATGGCTATCTATTCTCGATACTATCCTACGGTATCGAGTTTTGGGGTACTAATGGGAGTATAGAGAGAGTATTGAGAACTATTACAAAATCGAAGTGGGACGCCAGTTGCCGTCCTTTATTCAAATCTCTTAAATTTCTTACAGTTTACGATATTTATGTAAAAAAAGTAGCACTATTTTTCTGGAGCAACCCTCAGGAATTTGACTGTCTACAACAAATTTACAATACAAGAAATAAAAGTCAGCTGCAGCAAGTAAAGCACAAAACAAAAAAATTTCAAACTGGCTTACATTTTAATGCCACAAATATTTATAATAAGCTACCAGAAAACATCAGAAATAAAAAAATACGTCATATATATAAAAAAAAGTTACATGACTGGCTGTTAAGTAATTCATTTTACAATCTCAACTATTTTAGAATAATTAGTTAAATTCAGTTTTTTTCTTAACTTTATATAAAATAGGTATAGTATATACACATGTAGGTACTTTATACTCATTTCAAACTCGACAAAGGTAAATACTAAGAATTTTTGTACTATACATTCTGTGTACTTTATCTGATTTAAAAAATCTGAATCTGAAACAGGGAGCATTGCTAAACGGCATAGAGGCGGTCTTCCGAAAATAGCAGTATCACATGATATGGTTCGGAAGTTAAAGGCTCGAATTCAAGGAAATCCTCACCAGTGTTCTGCAAAATTTGCGAAAAGTCTGACAATACCCGACTCAAGTAATCGGCGCATACTGAAATAAAAAGAAATGCAACTGAAGCCCTACCAATAAAATACAAAAATTACAGCATCTATGTTCAGCGCAGAAGGCAGTTCGACTACAAAGAGCTCAAGCACTGAAAGTCTTGCGTGGCGATCTGGAAAACATTGTTTTTTCAGATGAAAAAATGTTTACTGTCTAACAGTATATAAACAAACAATCTTTTCGTGTTTGGCTACAGGGCAAATCCAACGAGAATTTAGACGATGGAGTAAGCAATTCGTAAGCAAGCGCCCGCTTCTGTTATGGTCTGGGCTGCAGTGACCGCAAATGGTCGCTATTTACGCGTGTTTATCGAGAAGGGCGTCAAAGTCAACCAGCAAGTGTGTGAAAAAGGTGTTAAATGAGGCGCTCATACCATGGGCACGTAAACAATGCAGTACGAAACGCTGGACGTTCCAACAACACTCAGCATTGTCTCAGAAAGCTCTTATCTATGGATCAAAGGAGGCTATATAAAACAATAACAATGATTGTCTTAAAATTAAATGTTTTATTGTGATATCTTTTTTAACGAACCATACTTCAATTAACCAAACAACATCATTTTCAATTGGTAACACTTCAAGTGACGGATCCTGTAAATATAACCACTGGATTTGAGTGTCGAACAAATGTGTTTGCTTATAAATTTAGTGTAACTGTAATAAACGATGATGAGAGGGAGATTCTAAAAAAACATATATAGGGTGTCAACGGAGATATGGTCCAAAAGCTAGCCACGTATTCCTCGGCATATTTGGTGCTAAAAAGGTAGATGATATTTTGGTTGTACGACTTGAAAAATATCCTCCCCATACATTTTAAATACCTACACACAATGTTCAAATATGCCAAAGTGGTTAACGTTTGGACCATACCTCCACTAAAACCTTGTATATATCGGCCATATAATCAAAATTCGTTGAATGAGGGAATTTCATTCTATGAACTGATGACTTCATTAAAGCCTTAAAGATAACATCAAGAAACTGTTAGAAGATGTAGTTTTGTTTTAATATCAATCAAAAAACTCTATTTGTTACACCTCGTGGTGTAGGGACTAAAATATTGCCTTTCATGCAAGAGGTTATGGGTTCAAATCCTCGCATCGGTTATACACCAATTTATTTTGCGAGTTGTTCATGGTTCGGAACCCATGTAAAACTGTAGGTCACCTTACCCTACCAGGTGACAGGGTTAAGCCCGCCTGGGTTCGTAACATTGCATTAGGAAAAACTATGGTCGAAGTGGCAATCAATCATTGTCAATATCCGTGTGCAGCCGTGATTCTGTACAAAGGAAGGTCATGGCCTGTCACCTAATTCCTTCTGTAATTTGTTGAATTAGGCTTATATCATGACGGTAGTTGTGTTATATTAGCCATCCATGTCAGGTTCCATAATAATACCTAACCTTACGTTCGTTGGAATGTATTAACGTGCAGATATTTAAATGATAAATAATTACTAAAAATAAACTAAAAATAATTAAAATAAAACAAATTATTTAAAAATATAAAAAACCCGACAGCGAAAAAAAATTTAACTCAAAATTGACTTAGTAAAGGAACTGAAAAGATAGAAACAAGTTGAAAAAATAAATATTTGTTGTGTTTGAATGATCATGGTTGACAGTGTTCACAAACGCAGTCGGAGGCATAAGATACATTAACTACGATTTATATTTTCTATTGTGTGCCTATGCAAATTTCACGATGATCGGTTGAGTACGCGAAACAGACAAACTTACTTTCATATTTATTATATGACAGTTAGGAGATTATAATTTGTATCAGTAAGTATATTTTTGCTATACCCATATCACTAAGAAAATCGCTAGTATATATGGAATGTATTGGGAAATATATAATATATCATTATATAATTCATATTGTGCATCAAATACATTAACTATGATATATATTTTTTTGTTATTAAATTCATTGAAAGTGTACCTATGCAAATTTCATGATGATTGGTGACACCGAGAACGAGAAAAAAAAACTCACTTTAGATATAAAAATGAAAGGTAGGATATTGGAATTATCCCACCACGTATTTTCTTGCTCCACCGAAATAATCCATAAAATCGCTACTAAATCCACAGTGAATACTATGGAACGTACTATGGAACGGGCTATTTGATGCCTCCGACTGCGTTTGTGAACACTGTCAACCATGATCATTCAAACACAACAAATATTTAATTTTTCAACTTGTTTCTATCTTTTCAGTTCCTTTACTAAGTCAATTTTAAGTTAAATTTTTTTTCGCTGTCGGGTTTTTTATATTTTTGTTATTTAATAATGCAGTTCTTAGTTTTTATCAAAATCGGGTGTTTCGAGTGTTTTTGGCTGTTTCTTGCAGTTTCAAATTTGGCAATGAAGGCAAAATTGAGAAACATTAGAGATGGTGGTTCTGAACACGTACATGAGGTACCACAATGTTCACAATTTACAAAATTAATCATAACAATAGTGTGTTTTGCACATTTCCAACTCTCCTGTATAAACAACATGTCGTTTCCATTTTGTGTCGAGATAGAGTTTAACGAGTAGTACCTTACTTGTTGAAATTCATGTTGGGAGTTCCGTCATTAAGGTTGGGAATTTCGCCACCTCTGCCTCTCAACAATATCATATTGTTTCACCCGAGATTGTCATCTTCTGGGCTAACTTTTCCATTATCTGGAAACTTTAGAGCGGTCGAGGTGTCTAATTTAACAAGTTAGCCTGATTCCGCTCCGATCTTGCTTCTGGTATCTACTATACAACATCTTAATAAGAGTGAAACACTCAAGATCTTGGTTTGAAATTATTGATAGGATATTATATAAATAATATAATTTGACGCTAATTTGACCATAGTAGATTTGCCTCAGAGAAAGGCACGACACGCCTCGGTTTTGGGTTATTAAAGTTAGACAATACTGGACGTCTCGTCGGATATGCTTGCATTCAGTTCCATAAGCGTAAGTGAAACCATATTTTGTTATTTAAAAAAATATATAAAATGATTAAACCTTTATTGATGGTCGAGAAATATTTGAAACCTATAACGGTAAATATCTGATACTCAGATTATGTGTTAAAGCTTTTTCTCTATGAAAGTTTATGAATATTTGTTTCCTTTGAGAACATAAATCAACAGATACTTACAGTTATATCTTAATATAATTATAGACCATCAATCTACATATTTACTTTTTTGATTACCGAAATTCGTTGGGATTATTTTTAAATGTAACTAAATGTTATTTTATATCCTTTTGAAACTGAACGCAATAGCCTCTTATCAGGCCCTTAACCACGGAGGAGAGAGGTAGAGAGGAGATGTTGTTAACTCTTATTACTAGAAAACGCAGTGTCACATGTGCGAGGGGAAACGGGGGGAAAAACACTTCATGGTGGGGTCATGCACCGCCTATTTTTGATAAATCCATCTACCAGTAGAACCGCGGTATTCTGGTAGCAGCTGTTCCGAAAGCTATTCTTAATGTTTACAAGACTACAACTAGATGGCTTCTTTTGCATTTTACTGTTAGTTTTTTCAATAAAAAACCTTCCAAATTTAAATCTATGCATTCGCGCGGTTTCGAATAGTTTTGATTTAAAAATGTCATAAAAATTTTCATCCTGAGATCAACATTTCTTACCGTACGAAAATGATTGCGCGCCATCTATCGGCAAATAGGAAGACCGATACATCGATGCAATGTTCGAATATTGACTCAAATTATAAAATATGAGGTGTTTTACTGACAAATAAAACGTAATTCCACCTACAGACTTTTGATTATGATGACATTAATCTCATCGTATAATCGACTGTTCGCCGAAAATCGCGCCGCAGACCACAATATTGTCCCAAAACCTGACAACGCCAGCGCCATGTCGCGAATGACGCTAAGCCACGCCTTCTTATCACGTGCGCTGTGAAGTAGAGACCCACTTGGTGGATACAGACCCAGTTTGCTTCTAGACCATCCCCTCTGTACCTCCCTTCTCCGTGGAGGAAGCAGCAATAAAAAAACAATCTTGTTCAAAATAGTCATTCAATTTAAGAAAGCACGTAGCATGGCACCTAGTTCCTATCAGATGTGTAGGGATCATCCAGGTCCAGTTTCATAAAACATACTTACAAAAGAAGCAAACATAATCCCGGATGCCATTTCTGGCTCTCTGGTTTTGATATTCCCAGTGTACCAGCCGTTGACTAATCTAACCTTATTTCCTTATTTATCTCGTTGCACGATGATGATCTTAGGACAATTACCGCAGAGTATTACAAAGTCTGTTCATAACATGTTTTCACAGAGCTTCGGGAAACCTTTTGCCTTCGAAAGGCAAATCGGCGATTGTTACTACTCGTTATTTGTGGTGAAATAAATGTTTAAAAACATGTTCCACATATTGTAGGGAATACTTTGAAAAAGAAGCAAATGTATTTACGCCCCGGGATCAAGTTTTTGGCCGGACTGAATACACGCGGAGTCCGAGATTGCGCAGGATACGGCCTGTCTCGCTCCTCGACGTCGCCGAGGACCTACTGCGCAGCGAAACGCGCCAACTTCACATCGGTCATAAAGTTTGGTGCGCGCTATGAATACACCATTGAAGCTGACACAATTTAGCGTGGTGGTGCCTCGCTCGATGTTAGTTGAGAATTTAAATGATTGCCGCGGCGCGTCGTTTCACGTTGCGGCGCCTCGCATGCCGTTACTTGAAATTAACGTGCTTCAAGAATGTGTTGGCAACAGAAACCGTCATGTGTTCGACATGAAGCCTGTTGCTCTATTTTCGCAATCCAGTGGCTGCAAGCAAATTGTTCCTTATTTTTTGTCCACGACAAAAAAATGCTGGAATTGCACACTCACTTAAACAATTTGTTTAAGAATACTTAAAAACCGTGTTAATAACCAAAACTGACATTCATAGATTACAAGGAAGTGACTAAGGCCGGAGTGCACGAAAGGGCAAAAAATCTAAATCAACGTCAACTTACGATTAAACACGTCACTTTGTATGGACAGTATGTAAGGAACTCCATGTGGTTCACTAAAATTGACGTGTTTGAACATTGATTAACTCGGCCGTCTCTTCATGCAATCGGGGCTAAGTGAACTACCATTAGGACGAAAAAAAACTTAAAAACATGAAAAGTGTTAACCATACTTGAACATGATTTAGACATGTCAGCCTAGGCTGCCTGTCTAAAAAAAAGAAGTAAATAACATATTTGTCCTAAGATCAATGATGCATCGTCTAATATTTGTGGTCATGCGAGATGTCAAAAATCTCGTTTCATCTCAGTATAAACCACTGAAGAGAAAGGAAGGAGAAGTAATGAAATATAATAAATGAAATGAATGAAATAAATTAACTGAATGAAATGAATGAAATGAATGAACGTGTTTGCATGAGGCAAGTACGTTTGCTGGTTTGGTAGTTTTTGAAAATTGGAGACAGCGGGTCTCCTAGTAGGCCCGCTACATGGCGTATCTTTTTACTTTTTAGGGTTCCGTACCCAAAGAGTGAAAACGGAACCCTATTACTAATCCTCCGCTGTCCATCCTTCCGTCCGTCTGTCACAGGGCTGTATCTCATTAACCGTAATAGGTAGGCAGCTGAAATGTTCACAGTGTGTATTTATTTTTCCGCTATAACAACAAATAGGTAAAATAAAAAAAAAACAAATCAAAGGGGTGATTTTTTTGTGTTAAATTTTGGACTCGCACTTGGCCGATTTTTATCTATGGCATACATATATTATGTAAAATATCAAAAAATATCAAACCATGCAATCCCCTCAGACATTTGTCGATCAGCGTTTTTCTTGAAAATCGCCTGAAAATTCCGTTTGATTTTTCCTTATCCTACGCACGAATGCGTCTTTCGTTTGCCGAAGAGGTGTAAGTCTTTTTGTTTCCCAAGCAACAACTCGTTAGGATATCTCGCCGAGGGACATCTAAGTTCCAAGTCAATAAAAACACACAATCACCCCGCACTAGGCCGCTCGCTACCTTGCCTGAGTTGTGGGGATACATACGATTGACTTCACTTCGCGTCGATTACAACTGAGTCATTTCTAAAAAATAAAAATTTAAATTCAATAAAAAATAAAGATTCTCAAAATATATGGTACGTAACGAGGCAATCCGGCGACGTACCAGAGTAGTCGATATTGGACACCGAGTTGCTAAGCTCAAATGGTAATGGATTGGTCACGTTAGCCGAAGAGACGACGACCGTTGGAGCAACCGTGTCCTACACTGGCGGCCGTGGACAGGAAAACGGAGTGTGGGAAGGCCACCCGCCGGGTGGGACGACCACATCAATTGCGGCGGCGGAAAGCAGTTGTTCCGTACCGCTGAGGGCCGGGAGGACTGAAGAAAAATGGAGGGGCGTATGTCCAGCAGTGGACGCAAATACGCTGACTGACTGATAATAAATTGTAATTGATCTATTACTCATATAATATTTAATGATAATATTAGAATAATTTCCAAACCAAGGAATAAAAAGTAATCTATGGCATATGGATAATTTTCTTATTAACTTTGATATAATCGTAGGTCAGGAATCTATCAATACATGAATTTACATTGTTTGTATTGTTTCTGTCTCATCTGTTATATAGTTGTCTTTTGTTGACGAAATAAATAATATGTACTTTTCTTGCTTGAATTTTCAGTTTAATATTAAATGTGTCTTCCAGCTTTGTGAGTTTATAATTGGTGTTATTTTCGTTAACATTGTTTTTATTTTTATTTGTTTATTTTTTATTTACAATGCACTGTGAGGTCGCCTTAACAAGTATACATGAATATAGCGCCATAATTAGAGCGGCTCGTAGCCTAGTGGCGCGCGGACTGGCCTAGCGTACCAGAGGCCCGGGTTCGATACCAACTTGCACCACTGAAAGAGAGAGAGAGAGAAACTCTCTTTCAGAGTTCGATAAGTGCATTTCGTCACGAATGCGAGCTGCTCCATGGTTCAGAATCCATGTAAAACTGTAGGTCCCCTTCCCCTACTAGGTGGTAGGGTTTTTAAGCCCGCCCGGGTTGGTACCATCGCATTGGATGAAAAGATGGTCGAAGCGGCAATGAAAAATTGTCCGTGTTTTCCATCCAGTTCAATGTAGCCGTGCCTCATAAAGGGAAGGTCCTGGCATGGCACCTAATTCCTTCGGGAATGTGGTGTATTGGGCTAATATCATAACGGTAGTTGTGTGGTATTAGCCATCCATGTTAGGTCGCATAAAAAAAAAAACCTGAATATTATTTTTACTATCGTACGTATCCCGCTGTGGCGCGTCGGGCTTAAGGAGAAATTTCCTTGACTCGACTGCCTTGGGAAAGGATTCTGATTTATAAAGCGAAAGGCTTGAGGTGGAGTGAAATGAAGTGTACAAAAGATTCGGTTTAGCATAGCTCAGGAATACGAATGACGGAATACAATGGTTTGCATTTGATTCCACCTTGGAAAATGAAAATTTTTAACCGACTTCAAAAAAAGGAGGAGGTTCTCAATTCGTCGGAATATTTTGTTTTTTCTTTAACAATTAATCAATTAAAAAACCGGCTAAGCACGAGTCGGGCTCGCAGACGAAGTGTTCCGTACCATTGTACAAGATTTAACACAAAAAAATCACGTTTTTGTACGGGAACAGCCTTGATTTTTATTATTGTTAAATTTTACCTTTTTGCTGTTATAGTGACAAAAGAAATACACACTCTCAGGTCTCAATAAAAAAACCGGTCAAATACGAGTCGGACTTGCACACGAAGCGTTCCGTACCATCGTACAAGATTTAACAAAAAAAAAATCACGTTTTTTTATTTTTTTATTTTACCTATTTCTGGTTATAGTGGCAAAATAAATAAACACTCTGTGAAAATTTCAGCTGCCTACCTATTACGATTCATGAGATGCAGCCCAGTGACAGACGGACGGACGAACGAACGGACGGACGGACGGACAGCGGAGGCTTAGTAACATGTTTCCGCTGGCATCCTTTGGGTACGCAACCGTAAAAATAAATATTTTTTAAACGTCATCATCTAACTATAGAAAACCAAGGGGGGCATTTATCATATTAAGAGTACCCAGTTGTTGGCTATTTGTCAACCTCGTTCACGTCAACGTTTAATTTCAAGGAATGTGACATGTATGTATGTATAATCGACCGTGAAGCAAGGACACATTAATTGAAGAAAGAGCCCAGTAAAAAGAACTACTTTACGAATATACTGCAAGGCTGGACCCGAACCAGCAAAAACTTACCATTCGCGGGTATTGCGTCTACCAATTTCGCCACCGGCTGTATACCCCTAATTTGAAATTCTCCTACAGTTCCTCTTCCCGTAATGAATGCCTCCTACTAACACAGTATTTAAGATTATACCTACATACATTGATTTAACGCTTCATCTGCGTTGCGGACATTGACTGCAAAGATTGAACAATCAAACATATTGCCGTCATCACCAAAATCGTATTTGGCATCAGACGCTAGAGCCAGCACTAGGTGTGCAAATATACTTTTTCGTACTAAGCAGGTACGTCGCTTATTCCAAGGAATGTGACATGTATGTATGTATGTATAATCGACCGTGAAGCAAGGACACATTAATTGAAGAAAGAGCCCAGTAAAAAGAACTACTTTACGAATATACTGCTGAGCGAGAAGGGCCACCTTAAACGGCACACTTTATACCCTTGGAATATTCTTACCAAGCACCCCATTTAAGAAAGGATAAATCCACTTCAAGATGTAAAACAATATTTTGTTATGAATATTTGTGAAAGTCTTTGCAGAATTTTTTTAAAACTTGGCCAAAATAGTTTAAATTCCAACCAAAAAAGCATTTCCTTTCCAAAGACTGGACAGCTTTTCTCGCAAAATATTAAGCCAGGGAGGAATACATTTTTACAGTAGAACAAAACACGCTTTCCAACTTAAGAAATCATTTCTCTCTCTAATAAGTTCATATAGGTCCAAAAATCTCTAGTATTTTCAAGTCACTAGACATGGATGGCTAATAATACACCCACAGTCATGATATTAGTCCAACACTCCGCATCCCGAAAGAATTAGGTAACATGCCAGAACCTTTTCTTATAAAGAGCAAGGACAATTTTCATTGTCATTTCGACTATTTGTTTTATCCGATGCGAATGGAATACTCCTGTCTAACTCAGAAAGAGAAAAAAACGTGCTGCATGAACGTGGCGGGGATTTGAACACAGACATCTGGTGTGCAAAGCAAGTTGCCGTGCCACTAGACTACGACTGTCCAAAATAAAAACAAAATCTAAAGAGGAGAGCCATATGAACACACATTATTAAAGGTAACATTTATTTATTACTTTATCCTCAAATATATAATTCATATTTAATCAAACCTGTAGAACGTTCATATAAAGCCTAAACTGTAAATAGATTGTCGATTTCCGAATTAGGAAAAGAACTCAACTTCGACGGCATGTATGCTGTCTCGCTGAAAATAAAATCAGTGAATCTAACTGTAATTTCTATGATAACAATCGCCTTACAACATAGAGGCTACTAATTGATTACTCTGAGTGAAAACACTTAACCTTAAACATTAAATGTCACTGTATCTTCTAATGTATTGTGTGCAATATTTGTTTTCTCTAAAGGTGTTACGCTAAGCGTGTTAAAAACTGTTTCCAGCTTCAGTATTTTTTTTTTCATTCTTTCTACGTTTTATATTCCGTGAAAAGGTGCTGTCCGATCTGTTAAAATTACTGTACCCCTAGAAACTGGATAGTTGCATGACTTATTTGTAGTCATATTATATCAGCCGTAACATTCAATCAGTTAAGTTAACCGTTTCAAAATCTTCTGATTTCACACGCGGTACTGTTCAATAGGTTAAAAATCCATCGGCTCATTCCATCCAATTAGGGCATGACAGGTAGGAACATAAGGTTGGGGTGTTTTGTTTGAGCGGTCGTATGATAGGTCTATGACCAGTGTTTCCCTAGATATAACCAAAACAAATTTGGATGTGACAGGTAGGTAGATAAGGTTGGGGAGTTTTGTTTGAGTGGTCGCATGATAGGTCTACGACCAGTGTTTCCCAATATATGAACAAGCCCTTACTTTTATATTACAATAAAAAACACATAATTACACTAACCCCTCGACTTACACTATAAAAATACTTATTTAATGTTACTTAGTTTACTCTTTATCTAATATTATAATGGAATATTTTATTTATGTATTACTTATTTCATACATAATATACAGAAGACGCCATCTTAACTTAATCAAAATGTTTATTCCTAGCAAACCATTTCACCACGGGCCAAACGGTCTATCGGAATGGTATTAATCCACTTAGATATAGTTAAATGTGAATACTGTATTGTGTATGATGATGGAAATAAATAAATAAATAAAAATAAATATAACGGAAACCAATTTGGACATGACAGGTAGGTTGACAAGGTTGGGCCGTTTACTTGAGGTGGTCGCATGATAGGTCTAAGACCAGTGTTATCCAAGATATAACCAAAACAAATTTGGGCATGAAATGTAGGTAGATAAGGTTGGGGCGTTTACTTTGAGTGGTCGCATGATGGGTCTAAGTCCAGTGTTTCCCAATATAAAACAAAAAACAATTTGGACACGACATGCAGGTAGATCATGTCGGGGCGTTTTATTTGAGTTGTCGCTTAATAAGTTTACAACCAGTGTTTCTCAAGATATAACGGAAACCAATTTGGACATGACAGGTAGGTTGACAAGGTTGGGCCGTTTACTTGAGGTGGTCGCATGATAGGTCTAAGACCAGTGTTATCCAAGATATAACCAAAACAAATTTGGGCATGAAATGTAGGTAGATAAGGTTGGGGCGTTTACTTTGAGTGGTCGCATGATGGGTCTAAGTCCAGTGTTTCCCAAGATAAAACAAAAAACAATTTGGACACGACATGCAGGTAGATCATGTCGGGGCGTTTTATTTGAGTTGTCGCATAATAAGTCTACAACCAGTGTTTCTCAAGATATAACTGAAAGTTTGAATGCCCATGGGCGTCGCCGGGTACCTCAACAGATGCTGGCGTATGCCATATGCCGCGCATAACATAAAAATTAAAATAAATTGCATTCTCAAACGATTTGGGCAGCGTACGCCGATGAAGCGGCCAAGCAATGGATTTTTCTGACTGAATGAAAACCTTTAAATATTAAATAATAATAAAGCTCTGCTAGACAGTAATAATGAGGCTTTTAAATATTGCAAGATTTTTTAAAACTGGTTCAGTAGTTTGAAAGATTACCCTGTACAAATAAACAAACATTATATGATAGTGAAGATGCAGATGATTGATACCATATTTAAGGTGGCCCAACCCGCTCAACTCCCCATACAAACGGGGAAAAAAGATCACGCCCATATTTATTATCAGAGATCCCAAATTTTGCTCAAAAGAGCTTTATTTGATCGAACTAGGTGTCTGATGATCGTTGGCATTCCAAAATTGTGTTTGGTTTCTAAGTTATAAGGTCCGAAAGTTCGAATTTTTCGCGCGTTTTATTCAATAACTTTGGTGGTTTAAAAAATGTATTAGTAATCAGACATAGCTTATGTAATCAAGATTTATAATCTATTTGGTTTTTGTCAGATTTTTGACTACAGCGGTCGTAGTTTACTTTTAGATATACGTCGTTTTGAAATCAAAATTTTCGTAAATCTTACCAAATCATACACTATGCACATTGTCTTTTTTGTGGACATGTGCATCTTCCTCATCACGGAGCCTGTCTTTTTCTTTGAAACAGAGAAGGTCCCAGAGCGCAAAAGCACGGTTTTGTACAGTGCCCGCGAATGAGTTAGTCCCGCCGGGTTGGGCCACCTTAAGGACACCTTTTATATTTCAAAAGGTTTTTCCCCGTTTCTTTCAACGGAGAAATATGTGTCTGTATTTTGAACAAGCATGATGCGAAGTTCTCGATTACCACAATCACAATAGAAAAGGAAAGTTGTTGGTAAATTTACTTGCTCCGGCCTCCCCGAGCCAAACATTGAAATTTAATAAGGCCAACAAAAACACAGCATGTTCTAATATAATAGGAATATTTTCTGCCGTACACACGGTAACATTACGCTTTTCTTGGATCACTTTTCGGGGCAAGGTTCAACATTATTTCAGCTCGTGTTCCTCATTATTGAATAAACTTTTTGCCCTGTATAGGTTAATATTTCTCCGTAATGGCTAAAGCTTTATTTATTTACATTAGGAGCATTGTGTGTTTTAGGTCAACTAAAAGCAAAGATTCAATGTTTTCGAAATAAGAAGCACATCGGATAGGTAATTTTAGTTATAGCTATCACCTTTTTTCATTATTTTGTTTGCTTAGCAATATTTTTCTAAAGCTTTCAAAGTGCTCTGAGGAGGTTCTATGTTCGACTTTATGTATTTTTTATGTCCGTTCACCGATTTCTAGTGAATCGTTTTTTTAACCTCTGCTCTTTCTTCACTATTAGTTATATCTAGATGCATACCTAAATACTGTCGGTATTAGTGATCGTGTTATTTATTTGTAAATACCTTAAAATGTACCAAAAGACTATCAATTGAAAACCATTTTAATTTACCTAATTAAATTACCTCTCTTGATTTATTTATAGCTACAAAAAAACTTGTGAAAAATGAATCACACATAATTACCAAATGATCTTAATATTTCTTATATCAGAAATGCAGCTTTGGAGATATTATAATTAATGTATTATCGAATTTCCATTGAGAGCAAGTTCCTGACACCTTAGCACTCACTTGACTCATGAATATTTTGTTTTTTTTTTATATTAAAACTAGCTGAGGTACCCAGCTCCTCTCGCGTCAGTGTCGTTTCGGACTGATGTGTGACTGAACCTAACATTTTATTTTAAATGAGTTCTACATGTAAGCTTTTGATTCCCCTATGAGTTTAATTATCGACAATAAAAGGTAGCGTATGTTCTTTCCCAAGGTACAGACTCTCTCTATACCAAATTTCATCAAAATTCGTTCAGTAATTTAGACGTGAAAACGCGACAGACAGAGTTAGTTTCACATTTATAATATTAGTATGGATCCATCAAGACCAAAATCATAGAATTTTTTTTTTGTTGTTGTTAGAATATGGTGATAATGCAGAACAAATGATCTATTTTTGTATTGGAAAACACAAAAAACTACTAAATACGCTCTATATTCGAGCGCTAAAAGTAAGTAAGGCTAAACCCTTGAGTGAATGCTCTCAACCATTTTTTTTTGGCGTTCGAGGCATGATAAACTAAAATAGTACGTTATCTTCATATAAAAGTACCGTACATGGTTATTATATGAGCACGCTGTGGCACCGTATTTTGGAGGCTATTGAAATGTGCTTAGAGCCGGTAGTTTCAGTTCTCACCTAAATTGGCGTTTACGTTACTTCGAAGTTCCGTAAAAACGTCAAACTCCATACAACTTTTTACTAGATATTCTGTGGTTTTACTCCTCTTGAAGCTGTCAAAGTCAAACGCGGACTTCCGGTTTGTATGAAAACGCGGAGTGGACGTAAACGGCAACGTCGACGTATTTACGGCAACGTTGAGTAAGCTGTGAAATCAAGCTCGGACTCGCAAATGTTAGTTCGCTTAACGCCCACTGCGCGCGCTCTTCAATTTCTCCATACATTTGAAAACGCCCGTCGATCGGTTTGCCGTAACGCCAATTTAGGTGACAACTGAGACTTCGGGTACTGAACCTGAAAATCTTTTCCTTACCTGAAGAGGGATTTGGATTTTTAAGATTATTTTCAATATATTCAATAGTTACTAGTATTATTTTGGCAACAACGCCCTCAACAGAATGCACATTTTTGGAAATATTTGAGTTAACGGTTGAGAACAGCGAGCATAGAAGAACAAGAGTAGCAATCTTAACTCGACTTAATCTTAATAGCAACGAGTTAGAGAAAAAACTTCAATGTAATTGTAGTTAGTTCGCTTACAAATTCGGGACGCGTAATATCTAATATTCTTTGCACTTAATAGCGTCCTATGAATTTATTACCCGTTCTTATGTATTATTACTGGTCGTTGGAATACGAGAATATCGATAGCAAGCTAATTCGTAAGCAAATTGACTCGTCGGCGCTGCCCCAAATGTATGTAAAGTGGCTACGCCGCCCCATACGCTTGTTACTTCCATCTTTCCATGCTCGCTGTTCGGGAACATTCTCGTTGTGTACCATACATAGGCTTAGTATGTATAGACATACAGAGTCAACTGACGGATGAGATCAAATTTGTTGCATACAAAATGTACTAATTTTTTTTAATAAAAAAATATAAATAGCAGTGCAGCTTCGAAATAATGATCTGAGGTTATATTTTAAGTTTTACTTTTGAATATAGAGAAAAATATTTAAGAAATTTGATCGACAAAGAACCCCCGACGAAGTGACCCCTTATTTACCATCAAAAAAGGGTTTTTGTCCGGGTTTTCTACTCCCGTTCACTATACAATCTATAAATGCTCAGGTCGCAATGCTTTTTTTAAGGAAAACTAGAGAAATCACTCCATTGTATTGATAATGATTGTATTGAGAAGTGGTCTTATCGGGCAGATCTGTTCTATCTCCCTCTAACTCGCTGTGGTGGTACTCGAGTTGACGTCTCGCTCCCCCGCTTTGTTAGTCTTGTAAGCACAGCGCGCTATGCTATGCTAGGGTACCACATTGAACGCGGCGTGAACACACACAAGCCGCGTTCTATGAACATAACGTACTTTTCTGGTGTTACTATGTTTGCAGCCCCTGAGGATGTCTCGCCTCGGTCAACAGAGGGCGCTACACGCAAAAGGAGGTTCTCCCCACGGAAGTGCGATAGCTCGGAGTGTTCATAAATAATTTTAACAGCTTCCTTTCTGGTTCTCGTACCAAGAACGTTTGAGGCTCGATGAAGCGATCCGGAGGGTCGGTACATTACGTCAGCGAGCACACATATGGTAAAAGCCAGGGCAGTCACGTTCCCAAATAGTTGAAGGCACACATCTAGGCAGGATCATCTATTAATTTTTCGTAAAGGACAATGGGATTTTTTTTGCCCACCGCTCCATTCGAATCAATACAAATAGTTGATATACATTTCGGGTAAGTATTTTTAAAACATTCGTTTGTTTTACAACTAAGGTCAAATGTCTTTGACCTTAATCGTAGTGTTTGAGTGCAATAAACTTATATAAATAAATAAATGTCTGTTTACTCGAAGATTTGACGTCGTACATTGAAAAAAAATATATGTGCAACTGTTTGCTGTTTTAGCACAGTTAAAATATTGTCATTTAGGGTAAAATATTTTTTACATATTGCTATTAATGTGTTATGGTAAGTCTATATTAATGAGCCAAATAAGTTAGTATTAAACAGTTATTTTAACTGATTGAACAGTGCCGGTTGGTGAAAAAATAATACGTGTAACAGATCAGATTGAACATTACAGCTGACTACAATTTCAACTGTCCAGTTTCAAGAGGTATAGGTATTTTAATAGATTTAAAAGGAACCTTTTACTGAGTATAAGAAATAAGTAAGAATAAGAAAACAATACTAAAGCTAGAAACAGTTTTTATACAGTTAGGGATACAGTAAGAGAATACAGTTATTACACACAGTAAAAAAACAGTTAAAAGATACATTAACATTTAATGTTTAAAGCTTACTGTTTTCACTCACTTAAAGTAACCGATTTACTTAGTTGGCTCTATTTTAACGTTGAACGTGGTTGTTATTATTGGAATTGCAGTTAGTGCGCTTAGTGTGAAATGATCTCAGTCCAAAATATTTTGATAGATATGTGTACTTAACTCATCTGATATCTCGGCTGTATTCGGCATATAGATATGCATACATAATTACATACATACGCACAACATCACGCCTGTTTTCCAGATGGGTAGGCAGAGACAATAGAACACCACGTCGCGTTGTCGGTTTTGTTCTGAAGCAAATTGCATCAGGCTCAGTGAATTAGATGCAGTAGAGCATATCACTTCATTAAACTGGAAGAAGTTTGTATGTAATATTAATACCAATCAGGTAGTCAAAAATCTGTGCGTGCGAGTGTTATTATTTGTTTTATACTGTCAAAACAAATATTTTGTTTGACTAAAAACTAAGAGGAAGCAAAGCACATTTACTCAGTGTTTATTTAAAGCAATCAGCGATTCAAGCGCTAAATCCAGACTCGCATTGTGTTTACAAAACAAAGGTATATAAAAAAATACTTATCAATCTTCAAATTAATAGGAAACTGTTACTGCTAAAAAAAACATAAAAAACGTACGCATTCGTTTCTTTCTCAGTGCCATTTTAATCAAAAAATGCAAATATATTTTCACAATGGTATATAAATAAGCATGGAGGTCACTTCCATGCAAATAAGGTTATTTTTAATGTTACTTACTTTAAATCGTATTCACTTCACAGTTGCCAACATAGCATTACATGTTTTCATCATATTTTATCTTTGGCACATAAGCTTTATGTATTCAATTGCATTATACGTCGTTACAATAACGCCCAAATAGTGGGCTATTTGTCAACAAACATTCACCGCAAATTGCCTCCGCTTCTGGGAAATTCAGTTAATGCCACTGTGGCGGTTATTAGTGAAAGTTTTCATAAAAAAACCGTCAAATTTTACGATGTAGATGTTGATATTGAGTATTTTTATTTTGGTTTTGTGTTTCAAGTACATTCAATACATAACCAAGCGGTTTTTCGTATCTTATGACCATATGTGATGGCAAATACAAAGACCTTTTTAACCGACTTCAAAAAAGGAGGAGGTTATCAATTCGTCGGAATCTTTTTTTTTTTTTTTTATGTATGTTCACCGATTACTCGAAGACCCGTGGATCGATTTGGAAAATTCTTTTTTTGTTCGAAAGGGTATACTTTCTAGTTGGTCCCATTTTTTTTTTATCAAAATCGGTTCAGTAGTTTGGTACTTAACTATAACAAACATCGAATTTCTTAACCCCGCGAACCCAGAAATGTGATTTTTTAGTTACAGTAGCTTTCTTTTCGGGTGAGATTGCTCAGTATAAGAGGTTTTTTTTACTTCAACTGTTGGGGGTATTCCAGGGGGGTAAAAGAGGGCAAATTGTACACATTTCTATCTCTAGAGCCGCTGAACCCAGAAATGTCAGAGTATGTTTTGTTTTAGATGGGAATGCTTAAGAAGAAAATATTTTTGGAAATTATACTATTAGGGGGGTAAAACAGGTCAAAATGAACACATTTAGGCGAAAACCACTCATGTTGGGATCTCTGAAACCAATTATCCTCGAAACTTAAAATTTTCAGTGACTTCTGGTTAAGACGAAAAGGCTCGCTCACAACGGATTTTACAAAATTCAACTGTTAAGGGGGGATAAACGAGGCCGATGTGTACACATTTTCATACAACTTAAACTTACGCAAGAAACAGACTATCCGGAACGATGGAAGGATGAGAAATTCAGAAGCTCAGCGGTTCCGGTCATTCGTTGTTTTGTCTTTTTAGGGTTCCGTTCCCAAAGGGCACCAACTTCCGCTGTCCGTCCGTCCGTCCGTCTGTCACAGTACTCTATCTCACGTGATCTCATCGTATCAATTATCGTACGTATCAACCGTGAACTCATGAATCCAGATAGTTACCGGTCTACCTTTCGTCAGAAATGAGATTTCTCAATGGTTGTATTTCTGCTAATGCTCGTTCATTGTATTGTATTGTATTGTATATGTATGTATATCTTCTTTCCACTTTGTATGTGAAGTTGAGCAGGAGGGCTCGCCCACCTTGACTTAAAAGTTACGCCACCACTAAAAAGCAAAAAATAAAATATTTTTAAATAAAAAAAGGACCGCCTTCAAAAAAACCGGAACTAAAAAGCAAAAAATAATTGGTTACTTTTAATTTATGTACGAAAAGCTATTTTAATTCTAACTAATTATGTACAATTTCTTAATTTTTAATCATCTTTTGAAGTCGGTGCCTTGGGTAGACGTTTATTAAGGGCTGCAAGTAGTTAGATTAATATTACCTATGGCTAAGAAAGAAATATAAGTAGGTAGCTACTTACATTTATCTACTTGAACAAAACACAAAAACAAAAATTAACTAAACAAACTGGTCGGAAAAACGTATGTAAGTAGGTATTTAGGCAAGTACTTTGTAATTTAAATATGCCTCATACTTAAACTAAATACCCAATACAATAAAAACAAAATATTTACAAGAAAACCCTACGAACAAACTAATATAAAAACAACGACCACTTATATGATAAATATTTAGGTAGGTGTAGCTTGTACTTTTTATTCTACCTAAATACCTACATAACACAAAACAAAAAAAATACAAACATAAAAAAGAACAGAAAACAATAGGTAGCGACTTTGAGGTGTCTGCTCTCAACTACGTGTCAAAACGAGTGTGCGGTTAGTAGGTACATATCTCACCAATTTCGGCAGAAATCGTCTCGTTCAGACAACGATGTCGCAGGGAAGTACCAATCAACACAGAGCAGCGAATTAACGTCCTCCTTCACCAGTCCAGCCTTTATAAAACCGAAAGTACTAATAATAATCGTTGAAACCCAATTTCAGTACGCTGCGCTGTATCGATATCAGCTTGCACGTAAACCAACGCTAAGGGCATCTCCAGTTAGACAAACGGTCGCTTAAAATGCTCTGTGGACCAATCATTGCTGACTCAGGTTGTTTACGCTCTCGTACACTTCGGGTGTGTTCGGCTGAAATAGTGTCTGTTCGGTCAGCGGCGTGCGAAGCTAACTCTACCCAAGGCACCGACTTCAAAAGATGATTAAAAATTAAGAAATTGTACATAATTAGTTAGAATTAAAATAGCTTTTCGTACATAAATTAAAAGTAACCAATTATTTTTTGCTTTTTAGTTCCGGTTTTTTTGAAGGCGGTCCTTTTTTTATTTAAAAATATTTTATTTTATAGGAATTTGTTTGCGGTAGAAACGATCGGCTCGTGGAGCGCAGACGCAAAGGCTTTTTCGGAGAGATTGTGTGTTAAAATAAGGGTGGAAACCAGGGTCCCACAATCGGGGGCCTACTTCTACCAAAAAAATTGTCTGGCCATTCAGCGCGGAAAATCCGCTAGTGTTCTAAGACGTTTCAGAGGAATATTTTACTTTAGTTTAGTTGCAGTTATTTTTATTTTGTTATGAAATATTGTTTTTGATTAAAAAAACAAACAACACATTTGTTTACTAAATGTACCGAGGTGCAATGGTTATATTTAGATGTCACCGTAGAAGTCAAAATAAACGAGATCACATTTCACAAATTCTGCTACGCCCAAAAAGTAATGATTTACTACATTTTTTTTATGTTAACATATGGCGCATGCTAGGACCAATTAAGATGTCCAACGACGCCCATGGGTATTCGAACATTCAGGGAGCATACATTTAAAATTAATTAAATAAATAAATCTGGTGACAAGCAAACAATTTCAAATTATAGGCCTATTTCATTACTGCCAGTCTGGTCCAAAATCCTCGAAAAAATTGTAAAAAGGCGATTATATAACTACCTAGAGTTGCATGGTCTAATTGCTCGAAATCAATTTGGTTTTAGAGCAAAAAAATCTACCGCCGATGCTGTAACAGAATTGACCGATTTCCTTTCGAGCAAACTTGATAATGCACAACGATGTATTGGCATATTTTTGGATTTATCTAAAGCATTTGATACAGTTTCCATTCCTATTTTACTTAAAAAAATCGAAATTCAGTATGGGATTCGGGGTCTAGCACTCGATTGGTTCACTAGTTACCTCTCAAATAGAACACAAAGATTACAAATTGGAACTATCTTAAGTGAAGAAGCTGTTACTTCTTATGGAGTACCCCAGGGCAGTGTTTTGGGTCCTCTTCTGTTTCTGATGTATTTGAACGACCTCTGTAACATTGAATTAGCAGGTTGCAAAATAATCACATATGCAGACGACACGGCTCTCATGTTTACAGCTGGATCATGGGAGGAAGCTATCGAACTGGCCGAGCGAGGACTTCGAATCATCAAAATATGGCTTGATGGGAATCTTCTCATACTAAATGCTGACAAAACCAAATATATTTGCTTTAACATTCGAAACACACCTGAAATATTTCCACTTCATATTCATACATGTGATCAGACAGGACGTGGAAACTGCAATTGTTTTACATTAGAAAGAGTAAACACCATACGATACCTAGGGGTCATATTGGATGATAGACTTAGTTGGGGTAAGCATATTGAGGCAGTTGCAGGTCGCACTAGGCGGCTTATATATGTTTTCAAGGCCCTAAAAGGTATCGCTGATAAAACTCTTATTAGAAATGTTTACTTTGGATTATGTCAGTCCGTACTAAATTACTGCATAACATCTTGGGGAGGCGCTACAAAAACTCGTCTTCTGATACTAGAAAGAGCTCAGAGAGCGGTTTTAAGAGTAATATTTAAAAAAGCTTTTCGTTTCCCAACACATGTTCTCTACGAAGAAAGCCGGTTACTGAGTGTTCGAAAACTATATATTCTATCAATTTTAACAAAACAACAGCAAATGGACAAAAGAACAGACAACGTAATTAGAACCAGGTTTGCCGGAGACATTAAAGTTCCTCCGACGAAAACACATTTTTGCCAACACTTCTCATGGTTTTTAATGCCACACATATATAAAAAAGCAAACAGGGTGTTAAATTTAAAGAATCTAACCAAACTTCAATTCAAAATTCAAATAATAACATGGCTGCAATCCCAAAATTATGAACAGATTGAAAATTTGCTGAGCGTGGTAAAATAACATGAAAATAACCCAAAATTAAAATAAACAGAACATAAATACATATTAACAATAACCAAATAAAAAAAAAAAAAATAACACACATTGAAACACTACACTGACTCAAATTTTTTATTTTATTGAACTTGTATTTTATTTTATTTTTACTTATATACATTTTTTTTTCTTTATAAATACCAACCCACATTGTATACAATTTAGCACAGTAGCAATTTAGTTCTACTAATGTACTTGTATCACATGCCTATTTATTTCATAAGGCCCAACAAATGTTTTTTTTTTGGCACTACTTTGTGACCCTTATTTTACAGTCTATAGACTAGTTTAAGGGACACAGTCTCGCTCGGCCATAGTCAAAGCAAACCATAAATTTAATGTTATTATTTTAATCTGTATTTGTATTGTTATGTAAGAGGTTTGACTATGTGTATACAATTTTATACAATAAACTTTTTTACTTTACTTTTACTTTTACTAATTGCATACCTTTATTATTAATATACGAATATTACAACGAACATTCGAAAAATTATAAAAACGATATTATAATATTTTGCTTTGTTGAAGATTTTTTCGATCATTGTGCATTTTTATAACTAAAAAGTTGGTTGAAATAAAATACCAACCGCATTAACTTTGTTTTACTATGTTTGTCCGAAACGGCTCAATTATTTGATGCGGTACTCTCAATAATGGATGCAAACAACAACGTGAAAGCATTAATGATTCCGCAAATCACCTATAATTTTGAGTGTGGCCAGGCTTAATTTAATAATATCAAAATATCCTGTTTTGTGAGTGGGTTGAAGTGATAGTTTTTTTATGGATATATTATTTTATAATTATTTCCAATCAGACGTCAAAAAGCAGACCAAATATTTAGAATGATGCGTTTCGATTTTTTAATATCGATTCCATAAAATATGAATACGTTTTTGTAAAACCCCCTGTTTATAAATAGGAAAGTGTGTTTGTTGGTTATTCTTTCACGCAGCAATGGAGCATCGGATCTAAATATGTTTTGCATAGATGTATACTGAAATAGGTTACTTTGAATCACGTAAATTATTTTTCGATATACTAGTCCCGATCGGAGCCAGATAAGGAAGCTAGCATCTCTAGACCCTATCGTCTATTTCATCAATAAATGTGTGTAGAAATTTGGCCATTGTATGTTTTTTTTTATGCAACCAGATATGGATGGCTACTACACAACTACCGGTATGATATAAGCCTAATACACCACATTCTCGAAGGAATTAGGTGCCATGCCAGGACCTTCCCTTTATGAGCACGGCTGCATTGAACTGGATGGAAGACACGGAGAATTTTTCATTGCCGCTTCAACAATAGTTTCATTCAATGCGGTGGTACCAACCCGGGCGGGCTTAACCTCACCACCTAGTAGGGGAAGGGACCTAGAGTTTTACATGGGTTCCGAACCATGGAACAGCTCGCATTTGTAACGAAATGCACTTATCCATCTCAGAGAGAGAAAGAAAGTGGTGCGTCCTTGCCCGGTGGATTTAGGACTTGCCTCTCGGATGAAAGGCAAGTCCTCTAGCCTCTAGACCACGAACTGTAAACGAATGCCGCCTGCATACATTCTATACAAAGTGCACTGCTCTTCCGAAGAAAAAGTTCAGAGCATATATTTTCATCGCAAGAAGTTGGTGCACGGCTACAGAGCACTAGCATTGAACGAGCAAATGGAATTGTGCATAGCAAGTAGGTACCTAATGTTGTTTGCCTTTTGCATTTGATTCTATGCACGTTCAGAGCGGGACTCCTATGAAATCCATTTGAAGATTTTGTATTTCACCGCAGATCCCATATCTCTGTGTGATAATAATTAGTAATTTTAACGTCTTGAAGACATGTGAGCTGATAAAAAAAAGCTAGATATTTTCGAATAATGATTTTTTATGTAAAGTATATTGGATGATCAGTACTTGATCCTAAATTTGTATTAGATAGATTTGGATATTCTGTTTTAATTTTTTCATTTAGTTTCAAAATAAACCATACATTTAGTTCGTTGTATCGGTAACCTCTAAAAGAAAATGGAAATTCAAAATAGAGGTGACATTGAACCATGCAATTTGTCATTTGTTGAAAAAACGGTTATTAAAAATCATAGCTAATAATAAACTATAAACCAGCTAGCATCGGTATCCCAGTGGCGCGACGCCTTGCGATTTTATAAGCTTGTTGAAGCGCCTTTAGCCAATAATTGAACCGAAATTCAACCAAATATTCAGTCCATTTTGTTACGTTCAAACTTAGCACTGATTTTTTTTTATGCGACCTGACATGGATGGCTAATACCACACAACTATCGTTATGATATTAGCCCAATACACCACATTCCCAAAGGAATTTGGTGACATGCCAGGACCTTCCCTTTATGAGCACGGCTACATTGAACTGGATGGAAAACACGGACAATTATTCATTGCCGCTTCGACCATCTTTTCATCCAATGCGATGGTACCAACCCGGGCGGGCTTAAACCCTACCACCTAGTAGGGGAAGGGGACCTACATTTTTATATGGATTCCGAACCATTGAGCAGCTCGCATTCGTGATGAAATGCACTTATCAAACTCGGAAAGAGAAATACAGTTTAATCTTGAAAAAATATAAATCACAGCAAGTTAAATTCGCGCGAGAAGGTAAAATGCAGACGGAAAATGCGGACGTAATCAAGGGACTGCACCACTGGATTTATATACGTGCAAACTTCTCTGAGTCCACGTGATGCTTCAGCGAATGCTTGGTCAGGTAACGTTTAGGTAATTCTCTGTCCGGGGACGTTGAAGGTGGCCTTTCCCGACGGGACTAACTCATTCGCGGGCACAGCGCAAAATTGTTCTGTTCAGAGCGCACTGTCTCGTGATGAGGATGCAACACGTCCGCAAAGCAAACAATGCACATAGTGTCTGAATATGTAAGATTTACAAAAAAATAATAAATACAAAACGTTTTATAGTTAAAAGTATATCACGGACGCTGTAGCAAAAAATCAAACAAAAAGTTGATCGATTTTGAATCTTCATGGAACAACAAGTTTGATAACTAAGATATTTTAGATATACTTGTTTTATCTTTGAGTAATCCACGACGGATCTTATAACTTAGAACCCAGATGCAATTTTATAATTCTAATGGTCATCAAACATGTAGTTTGATCAAATAAAGCTATTTTGAGTAAATTTTTGGATCACCGACAAGAAATGTGAGCATGATTTTCTTTCCACTTTTGTATGGGGAGTTGAGCGGGAAGGCTCACCTTAAGTAACTTGTTTTTTTATGTTATTTATGTTAGGCGCGGGATATGGTGTCTCTCATTTAAGAAGTACCTGACAATGCCAATGGGATTTCGAACTTTTGCTTAACTGAGAAAACCATGCCGGCTGGCCAGGCGATTCTTCACACCATATTTGAAGGACCCCACGTTTTACCTTGGGGTAAATACCTAGACACGAAGTCATTTCCATAGTATATCGACCCCGGTAATATTACTAGATTATCGATTGCTATTTATTTTAAGAATGTCGAATAGGTGCATTCCCAGCCTGATTTGTGTTGAGCCATGGTAGAAAGGAGTTGGGGGAAATCATAGACGTTTTACGTCAGTAGGACAAAATGTTGGATTTTTTTTCCAAAATGACAATAATTTACGATTTTCCATGGATTCGGTTCGATGACTAAAGAGTCACTTAACTCTTGTCACTATAAACGACACGACATCTCACTAGGAAAAAAAATAAAAGTCACTTATTTCACAGGTCACTGATTTGTCAATCGTCACTAGTATATTTATGGTTTTACATACAACATAAAGCGAAAAAAAAATATTCGTGGAAAATCTTCAGTGTTGATTAAACAGAGGAATACAGCAAATTCCTTTTTTTCCCAAAAGTTCAAAGTTAATTTGATGAAGATGCAGCTATGAATATGCTGAGACTGAAACATCAACGACGGTACAAATCTTCAAAAAATAATACTGGACACTTTTCCATCTAGCTCCTTACACATCTAAACTGCAAATTACCAGCAGAAATTTAACATGCACAATGACAAAATATTCTGTATGCGGGGAGAGTTTTAATTTCGTTTGTAGTTGCTACCCCCATCGAGACAATTGTTTCGGCTTACGAAAATTCGACAACCGCACAAGTTAGCAACTTAGAGCGCACAAGTTAGAACTCTTTTTGGACTGGCGATCCAATAAAAAATTAAAGCGTTGTTTGCGAATCGTGGAGTTATGGAGCTGTTTTATTAAGTCTTTGGCCCGCGTTTTACAACTTGTGTGATTAGGCCTTGATTAGCAAAGTAGCAGCGACGTGTAAAAATATAAATTGAGATATTTTTACAGGTTGGTGTTTTAGAACATAAATGTATGGTCGGTGTTTCGCCAAATAAAATAAATTTGCCGGAACAATTCATCCAATCATTACGTCACGAATCTCTTTCTCTTTATATTTTCCACGAATTGGTACGTGTTATGAAATATTTTTCTTGGAATATCAAAGGGAATATAAAGGTTTTTCTTACCGTGTCTACATACTTTGCAGCTCGTGATCTAGCTTTCATGCTAGAAGTTATGGTTCGAATCCTCGCCCAGATCATACACCACTTTCTCTTTCTGAGTTGGATAAGTGCATTTCGTTACGAATACGAGGTGTTTCATGGTTAGACGTAATACCCGCGAATGGTGTGTTTTGCTGGTTTCGGTCCAAACTTGAAGTATGTATGTCTCGTCGTGGCGTGCTCTTGGGTGGCGTAGCTCAGTTAAACGAATAAAATGGGGAACTAGAACTTTATACAAACCAAAAAACGTATTCTATATAACAACCGTCTCAAGATGATCTCTCCTTGTCGCTTGAAAGAATCTCGTGGAACACAAAACTGTAATTTTCAAACTATTATAATGTTTGATTAATCTGTGCATGGCCTGGCATGACTGTATGTCCATAACGAAGTTCTATTTAAAGGGGGCTCTCCTTAATTAATGTGTTCTTTCTGTAAGGTCGATTCTAAATACATATCACATTCGTTGAAAAAAGCGACGTAATTGCTTCTTAATAAAAATATTTATATTACATCATCCAAGAAATGTATAAAAATGAAATAGGGTTACTATAAATGAGAAAATTTGGTTCTACTTGATATAAAAAAAATAACTGTTCTGTATTTTACCACCTCGATTTTTTTTTATTTTAATATTTTTAATATCCATAGGAAAACATACTAAGCTTGGTTTTTACCAAGTGCTGATTTATTTTAATTGATGCTTAAAGGGCCTTTATTCCTAAAGTGCTGATTATCTTGTACTGATCTCGATTGCGAGATGGTAAGAAAGGCCCTTTAATGTACGGATTAAGCTAATCAGTACTTGGTGGAAGAGACCCTAAGGCTTCGAGTTTGTATCGTGATAAGTCACCACTTCATCGAACAAATTACTTAGACCGCACAGAGGAGAACTCTATACGGTCTGAGCTATTTGTTCTCGTTCGCAACACACCGGAATCTACTAGACTTGGTATCGCCCTGTCGGATGGTGGTAGCTTCGTTATACCGTTATAGCAACGCTTCGGACTGGAGACGTTTTAACTATAACGGACTGATAACTTAACAGTTAACGATTTCGTGTGCAGCTGTCTCATATCATGCGATTTAATAAATGAAATGAACATCAAAATTACATTTTAAATGTATTAGATTTTTGTATCCAGCGTATAATTGTGCGTACTCTTATCGGCGTAATTCTCAATAAACTAAAATATTAGGGTAATTAAACTAAAAAAACCTATTTTCAGAACATATAGTCGCTGTTTTTGACAACTTGGTCCACGGTTTTCAATATTTTTTTACAAGTAAATCTAAAATTAACTTGTAAATCTGGAAATATTTGAATGCGACAACTATGCACGTGTCTACACACTACGTGTGCCCATTTTTCAATAGATATCACTCACATATATGCAATCTCCTGTCTCGTTAGTAATTTTTGTAATAAAACTCAAACTACTGAGCTCTCTGTAGTACTGATTCTCAATAGACTGGGCTGCAAAGCAGTACCGCTGAAGACACTGTCAGTGAATACTCCACATATTTTTTTTTTATGCGACCTGACATGGATGGCTGATACCACACAACTACCGTTATGATATTAGCCCAATACACCACATTCCCGAAAGAATTTGGTGCCATGCCAGGACCTTCCCTTTATGAGCACGGCTACAATGAACTGGATGGAAAACACGACAATTTTTAATTGCCGCTTCGACCATCTTTTCATCCAAAGCCCGCCCGGGTACCAACCCGGGCGGGCTTAAACCCTACTACCTAGTAGGGGAAGGGGACCTACATATTTAAATGGATTCCGAACCATGGAGCAGCTCGTATTCGTGTCGAAATGCACTTATCGAACTCGGAAAGAGAAAGACGCTAGGCCAGTCCCCGCGGCACTAGGCTACGAGCGGCTCAACATCAACTGCCCTTCGGAACACAGCTCAAGTTTCTGCGCAGACTACCCTCACTCACTAAATAAAAAAATAGGTATAACTGTAAAAACGAATTAAATATTATTTTATATAAATAATCAGTTTGGATTTATTACTGCTTGAAGTTTGCAGCTCGATTCCAACCGGATATCTGTTTATAGTAACGTTTCCTAATTATATAAGTTTCACACGCGGCGGTCCTCAAAGCGTCCACGATATCTGCATACTCAATATAAATGCAAGGAAAGTCCTCAAACGTGCACTTATTTTTTAAATTTTTCAATAAATGATGCACCCTTCACCCAAGTTCTTACTATGGTTTCAAATATTTTATTGACAGTTATATATATTATGCAATTTTATGCAGGTAAATCATAATAATATAATTATAAATTATTAATTCACTGATGAGCTCGCCTTAAAACCATCATTTAATAGTTTCTCTCATCGATAAACATCTCAAACATCGTTAATCATTGAGAGTATAGAATCACCCTATTTTCAGAGATTGAATTCCACCATCCCGGAGGCCTCGAGGAAGTTGAGCCGTGGAATGCGCGTCTAAACTAACCCACGGAACGCGGGTTCCTGTGGAATGGCGTGGAATATCTGTTTTGAATGGGTTTTAGTCACGATTATGAAGCACAGTTACTGTTTGTTATTTTATGAATCCGTTGTAATTTTCGTGGATTTTTAATTCAAGGTTCAGTCAACATTTACGGCACAACCCTTGTTATTGAGATTTTGTATCGATATTGTAATGTATTTAATGGTTGTAACATTACCATTATCTCATTGATTTAGGGTTTACAATTATTTATAATATAAGTTTTAGTTAAAAGAAGATGTTTCTTTAACTTTAATAGCTGTTGCGTTTCCTTTAAACAAATAAAAAAACAACGACATTGAAACATTGCATTCAAATTTTGAAAGTAATCAGTATGTTTTGTTTTCAGGAGAACGTCCTGTAACGTTACACACGCGGTAAGCCGTTAAACTAAATATTATAGTTATGTCCCGCGTAAGTTTTAAAATATTTATAGTATTTTTTGTGTTGGTAATTTTCCTGAGGCAGAAAAAGAACCAGAGACCTTTGGATTACATGCCCAGTGCTCTACCGCTGAGCTATCGAGACAAATGCGCCAACGAACTTCTTGATAATATTCTGAACGACTTGTTTTGGACAGTTTTTAACCTAAGTATAGCGCCACTTACCGGACCCAATTGTGAATTTAAACCATCCAGGGAAACCACTTAAACACATTTTTTTATCATAATCGGTCTAGCTGATTAGGAGGAGTGACACACGCATACACATAACAATTATTTATGCAAAGATTTATGAAAAATCCGATTGCAGTTCTTCAATATAGTCGTTGTATAATCTCAAAGAAACGCAAATACAGCAAATAAGTATGAATGAATGAATGAATGAATGAATGAATGAATAAATTCTTTATCGTGCAATAGAAAACAAGTACAATTACAAAAACAATTCGAAACAACAACAAGATTGCACAAAGGCGGACTTATCACTAGGAGTGATTTCTTCCAGTCAACCTTTGGGGTGATGAGGAGAGACAATCTAAAATATCTGTAGGTAGGTACACAATAGCAATTTGAAAGGAAAATAATAAAGCAAATAAAATAAAAATATATACATACAGTATAAACATACATAAACCATAATTTACATGACAATACAAGCATACTTTGAATAAAATAAACTAATATATATAATACAATATACTAAAATATATATTGTATATCCACAATTTAGGAACAAATTAAAACAAAACAAAAATATATACCTATTTCTTTGATGATAATAAAAAGAAAGATGTACAGCGATAAAAATAGTATATTCAGATTTCATTTAAATAAAACTCCTTGATTCTCGACTTGAAAGAGCCGATAGTTTGACAAGAGCGGACGGAGGAAGGCAACGAGTTCCACAGACGTACTGCATGTACAGTGAAGGAGTTGGAAAAGAAGCAAGTTGTATGGCGGGGAATCGCAAGGATACTGTCGTCGCTAGAACGTAGAGGGAGACCGTGTGAAGATAGGTGCAAGAATCGGGAACGAAGGTACTCAGGAGAGTGAGGGTAAGACCCCAAAAAGAAGAGTGAGTATGTGACAGTTCCTTCGATAACGAATGGGTAGCCATTTAAGCTGACGACGGTACTGCGATACATGGTCGTATTTACGCAGACCATATATGTAGCGAATGCAGAGATTCTGTAAACGTTCCAATTTATCAAGGAGAACTTCAGTTAAATCCAAAAAGCACACATCTGCATAATCTAAAATTGAAAGTAGGAGAGTTTGCGTCAACGTGATTTTGGTACGGATTGGAAGGAAACTCTGTAAGCGTTTTAAAGAGTGGGCGGCAGCAAAGATTTTCCTGCTGATCTCATTTACCTGGGGCGCCCATGACAGGGTGTCATCAATTAAAATGCCTAGATTTTTTACTGTTTTAGAGTACGGTATAACTACTTCATTGTAGATTACCGCTGGTAATGTATTGTGATCAATCTTCGATACAAGTCTAGGGCTGCCGACTATTATGACTTGTGATTTCATAGGATTTACCGTCAGACCAAATGATTTTGTCCAATTTAGGATATGATCCAAATTCACATTCATTTCTGATACGGTATGTGCCAAATTATCAAAGGAGCAATGCAAGTACAGCTGTAAGTCATCGGCATAAAGGTGGTAAAGAGAAGTTAACATATTTGTAATTAGATTAATAAATATAGAGAATAACAGAGGAGATAACACGCCACCCTGTGGAACACCAGCAGTTAAATCAGCCCAGTCAGAACACACATTGTCAATTCTGATACACTGATGTCGACCACAGAGATAAGACGCGAACCAGTCAAGCACTGCCGGAGATAAGTTAAGCGTTCGTAGAATACCAAGCATGATGTCAAAGTCCACTGTGTTGAATGCATTGCTGAAGTCCAACAAAGTTAAGACTGTAAGATTCTTGTTTTCCATATTTGTTCGGACATCTTCAGTTACTTTGACGAGAGCAGTAACGGTGCTGTGGCAAGGTCGGAAACCTGACTGCATTGGGTTCAGCAAGTGATTGCCGGCAAGGAAGCTGGCCAACTGCTGGTGAACAATGCGCTCCAGAATTTTTGACAATACAGGTAAAATAGAAATAGGGCGATATTGACTGAAAGAAGAAGGATTTGAAATTTTTGGGACAGGAATGATGTAAGCCCTTTTCCAGGTACTCGGAAAAGATCCACTGGATAGGGAATGATTTAGAATAAATGTAATTATAGGTAGCAGTTCGGCCAGCAGTGGTGAGAGCATGTCGAGGCTAATGCAGTCGGCACCTACAGCTTTTGTTGAAATTGAATTCAGGATCAGCTTAATTTCACGGTCAGTGACTTGGCGAAATGTAAATGAAGCATGCTCCGGAGTTGGTAAAGCTGAAAGCTGAAGAAGAGTTTGACATTTTACCACTTGATCAATGGTGGTGAGAGGAGAGGAGAAATGCCTGTTAAGGGCGTTGATGTCGATGTTGTTACTGACAGTAGAAGACTTTTTACCAACTCCAAGAGTTTTAAGAAATTTCCAAGCATTGACGGGAGAGCTATTTTCGAGAGTATTATGAATGTGGCGTCTTTGGGCATCCCTACACATCCTGTTACACCGATTCCTGAGCAGCCTGTACTTGGTGCGATTTGCATCGGAAGGATTATGTTTAAGTTTAATCTTGGCTCTATCCCTCTTCACCATCATTCTCCGAATGTCCTCTGTTAGCCATGGAGCTGGTAAATGTTTCACACGTGTGGGTCTGAGAGGTGCGTGAATATCAAATAGAGCCGTAAGTTTGGAGGTGAAATCCTCAACCATAACATCTGTAGAAGAGGAACTAAGAACAGCAGACCAATCCAAGCCACGCGCGTCTTCCCTTAGGCGCTCCAGATTAATATCCTTGAAATTTCGCTGCATGAGAACCTTTCGCCTGATCTTAGGAGGACGGACCTTGTAGGATAAATAGATTAAATCGTGATATGAGAAGCCAGGCGCTGTCAGCTGACCATGTTCACTTACATGGTCAGGTGAAGAAGTAAGAATCAGATCAAGCAGAGAAGGTTCACAATTAGGAAAGTGGTGTGTAGCATCCAAGGGAAGAATATTCATATTTACTGATGACACAAGGGAGTTAAGTTTTCTAGCGCGGTGGTCATTTTTTATTAGACAGGTGTTGAAATCTCCCATGATAATAGTATGATTGTACTGAGGGCAGTGTTCCTCAAGGAATGATTCGAGTGATGAGAAGTAATTAATAGTGAGATTGGGACTGTAATAAACACCAATTAGAATTTTGGAGTGATTAACGATGATTTCTAAGAAAAGGTATTCTGGTGACTCCGAATACTGAGCAGGAGACTGAGCAACAATCGAATAAGGAATACAGCTTCGGAGGTAGATGGCAACACCACCACAACTTTTTCCAGTTCTGTCGTTACGGATCAGTTGGAACCCGGGAAGTGAAAAAGAAGTAGATGGCAATGTAGGCTTAAGAAAAGTTTCTGAAACGAGTACAGCATGGATGTGTTTGCTTGGAAATGACCTGAGAAGATCGGGGTAGTGAGAGGGTATGCTTTGAGCATTGATATGTACAAAATTGAAATTTTTGGGGTATTTAGAAAATGTGAAGTCAAGTTTTTCATCTAGTGGAAGAACACATCCATTGTCAGAACTATCGTCACTAAAGAACTCATCAGACGAGGTAACTGAAAAATAATTATCTGAATCGTCGGATAATGTGGTCATAAATATATATATTTAGGAGCGTCATAGGTGTGGGCTGAGGTTTCTTGAGGGTCCATCTTGCAAGCACTGGAAAAGCGTAGATAGGTTCGTGTCCTCCGAGTACAGACAACCGTTCGAGCCGACCACCACCGGACAAGTGCGTGTGTGGCCCGCGACCACCGCTGCTAGTGCTATTGCACTCACTCGAGCTATAGTCTTGTCTCGCTCACTCGACGTTCTCCGTCTCTTTTACTCTAGGAACACGACTCCATCCGAACGCACACACATAGGCGTTCCACTTTTCATATTACAAGGCGCAGGGCTGCAGAAGCTCGCGCGCCGACACGGCCAGACTGACATTCACACGTCCTCGTGTGTATCCTCTTAAACAGCCATCAGAGCAACTGTATTCATGTTGCTCGGCCTACCTGACCAAAATCAAGTGAACGCTCCCTCATAGAGACCTTTCATTTCCGTAACAACATTCATTTCAGTTATTATTGAAGATTTACTTCTCAAATTTATAAGATCTTAATTGATTGACATTCATATCAAAATGAAATGCAAACTTTGTAGAAATAAATTGGTGGACTCTCGATAGAGTACAATGAAAAACCTTTTGAATTAGGTTACCACATGCCTGACTCAAAACAAAGAGAGTTTCAAACAACTACTTCGTAAACAAGATAACTTTGCAAATTCCGAGCCTTGAATACCTTGTTCCCATTTATGTCCATAAAAATGTTTCATCACAATTTACTAGGTACTTATGAGCATTCCACCACGTGGCCTCTGCTGACAACGCAGCCTCAATCGCCTCATGCGACTCCAGCCGAACATTCGACTCCAATCAACCACGTGATTGCCTGCCGCCCATGCGACACCAACCGACCATTCGGTTCCGGCCAACCATGTGACCCACAACTGCCGCCCATGCGACACCAACCGACCATTCGGTTCCGGTCAACCATGTGACCCACACCTGCCGCCCATGCGACACCAACCGACCATTCGGTTCCGGTCAACCATGTGACCCACACCTGCCGCCCATGCGACACCAACCGACCATTCGGTTCCGGTCAACCATGTGACCCACACTTGTCGCCCATGCGACACCAGGTCTCCACACACTACCCCACCAGCCGTTACATCGCACCATCTCCGTCCACCGAGGTGGGTTAGGGTTTTTGTGACTTGCGACTAATAAGCTAGGCAGGTGCGCTTCGACCGACCAACCGAGTTTCGTGCTCATCTCTACTCATCAGGAGCGCCGTCACGGCACATCCTGGCTTTAAATCACTGATATGGTTGTTTATGTCTATGGGAACATTGTATTCAGGCATTTTCTTAAACGATCATGTGAGTACTTGTAAGTGCGTTTACAGGTAAACTTTTCAAAACGTACCTGTCACCTGCTAATATTTGCCTTTGAATTTAGGATCCGACTTGGTTTGATTTCTCTCTTCGTTTTTAAATAAAACATAGTCACAAATTTGGATAACTTGGCTTTGGTGCAAACGGTTATTAAGTAAAGCATTATTTGCAATATTCTGAGCTGCCTATCTCATTTGAGAAATGTCGATATGACTTTCCTCGTCAAAAGTTACTTACCAATCATACGTTCTAATGGACTCGCTTTTGTTGTACAATACACAGAGCAATTAATAGGTAACTGAATATCATTTAATGAATCCTCCCATGAATGGTCACTATTACTAATTTCAGCATCTATGAGCATATTTTTAAGTGTATTCATTACGCGTTCAACTTGACCGTTACCACAGCGGGCACCCGTTGCAATGAGGTGAAGGTCAATGTTATGAGTCAAACAAACATCTTTGAGCTCCTTGCTAGCAAAACAACAGCCTTGATCAGCGATAACCCGAACTAGAGCGCCAAACAATGCCTCGCTTGTTAGGGCTCCGCACCCAAAGGTCGGCAACGGAACTTCCACCGTCCGTCCATGCGTCCGTCCGTCACAGGGCCGCAACTCACGAACTGCAACGAGCAGGCAGCCGAAATCCTCACAAAGAGCAAATTCACTTCTCCGCTATAACAACAAACAGGCACAATCCAAAAATAATAAAAAATCAAAGGGAAACCCTACAAAAAAACGTGATCCCCTTGTTCCTGCGCAAGACGGCACGAAAGCCCTCGTGCGCGAGTTCACACTTGGCAGGTTATTATTATTATTATTTATTCTTACTTTTTTTTTTTTTTAGGCATATATGCGACAATTTAAATCAATGCGGACAGAACGGTTGAGTAAGACATACTTAGTGAAGGAGTCAATCAAAACAAACACGTATTCTTTGCAATAATTTTTACCACTGAGCTTTCCGGTGTACGAGGTGCAAGGGGGTCGTTACTTTTGGTAATTAATTCGACTTGAACTTTGCCTGACTGAGATTTTGATACTTTACATGTAATGCAATTTTTATACAAATGCACGTACATACTTGCTCATTGTAGGAAACCAATAATGATCATAAATCGTATCTAAAGTATTTTCCCATTCCAAATGCATCACTGACTCATGCACGTGATTAATAACAAACCATTGTAACGCCCTTGGTATTATCGATAAACAGCGCTTTCTATTAGTACGTTGAACTTATCTGTAAAGTACATTCGATCATATCTCATAATATTGGTTAATATCCTCAGGAAGTAAAGCATATTTTAGCTTAGTATTGATTTCCAAAATTTTGTTATTACTCAGTTCCTCCAGTTTTCCGATAGTTCTGTTAGATTAACGTGTTTCTGCTCAAATTTAGTATTCAGGGTTTGGCCAGTCACCTTTAGAAGATGGTTGTGCGAAAATAAATCGACATGGCTCATTCGCTTACCCTCTCTGTACTCGATAACATAGTCAAACGCTTGGAGAAAGTAAGTCAGTTATCCATATACCACACAGTAAACATAAAAAAATGGTCCTAACGCCTTTATTGTAGATCTTTTAAAAACAGAAAGAGCATTATGCTAGCTGTAGGTACTCGTACTGGCCGTCCGGTGTTACGAACGCCGTATGCTCTATAGATTAAGGATAAACTGGGTTCTGAAAAGACCCGCTCACCATGTCAAGGCATGTAAAATAATTTGCTCCGTGCATCCTGGCTGTCTGATCAGGTAGGTATAAGGCAAAGCATAACTATCGAGTACCGTATTACTGTTTAACTTAAGATATTCGACACACATTCTGTCGGGTCCATTGTTTTTCTTTACCAGAAGTGCAAGGCTCGCAAATGGTGAACAACTATGACGTATAATTCTGGAGCGCGAAAGCTCTTCGATCTAATCTTGAAGTAACTGTTTTTCTTCGGAACTAAAACGGTATGGACATCGCTGTACAGTGCGGTTAGGGTCAATAAGTCGTATGTCTAGCTCCTCGGTAGTGACGTAACTAGTAGGTAGCATAGCCTTCCACGAACGACAAATATAGTTCGTTCAATAACGAGATAAATTGTGATTTTTCGACTGGCGAAATATCAGTATTGGCGATATCAAAAGTTTGCACTTTAGTTCCGATATCACAAATATTCACAATCTAATTTTAAACAAGAGTCTGCGGTTTTCGAAACTAAAAAAAAACCTTGCTGTAAAATTTCATGACCGATCACATTGTTTATTTGTCCGACACAACGTAAAACAAAACTTCAAGGATAAAATTATCGATTATAACTTCAGATAAAATTTGAATTTAACTGTACACATTATCAAATTTTTAAAGTTTGCCAGACATTTGACTTGAAAGACTTTCTTTCACAAGAAAGCATCAACACCAGAATCATAACAAAATGGGTACTGCTCACCGGGAGTTGCTGTACACTCCAAAGGGGGCTTCACAGCACACATGTTGACTCTCCGCTCCGACCTGGCGCTTCCGGTTCCACCTGCACGGCTCACCGCTCCCACCTGCGCGTGCGCCTCCGCCTCCGCCTCCGCCACCTTCGGTGCTCCTAGTTGTCTTGGGGCAACGAGGGGCGATGTGGTCTTGCTCGCCGCACTTGTAACACGTTATTAACATCTTCTTGGATGGGACAGTAGGAGTAGAAGTTTTCCAGGTCGTTGATTGATTCTGTCCATCGCATCGGTGAGTAGGACTGCACCTGCAATGCGCTGACTTGTTTCCCAGCGTGTCGCACGCGAAAAATTTCACAAGCGACAATGACATCATCTTCTGGCTCTTATCTGCAGGTTCGTCCTTTTTGTGTGAGGCGGTGTGTCCTCGTTTGCGGTATGAAAAAGCCATGAGTTCTTGTTGAAGTTTATTTTGGGTAGTTATATCGGACGTGAAGGCTTAATGCTGGAGCCGAGGTTTGATTTGCGCTATATGTACAAGTACAACTAAAAGTTCAGCCTGTTCAATGTCCATTGACTGCAGCCGCCACATGAGGACTCTGAGTGAGCTCATCGCGCAAGCCGCGTACGCAGCGAGACACTCTCCTTCCTTCGGTCGGTTGTTCATAAGACGAATCCATGTAGTCGTTGTTTGTATGCAGTACCTCCGGAGAAACAATTCTTTGAACTGAAGCCACGTCATTCCGCTAAAAGTATTTTGGGAAATCCACGTGGACACAGAGCCCTTTAACGCTCGACTCAACACAATTAAAAGTGCACCGCCGGTTAATTGTTGTTCTTGCATGCAAATGTCTGCAGAGGTTGTGAATTAAATCCGTCTTTATCCGGATCAAAATCAGGCATAGCGATACGAACGGGATTTGTAAACGCAGGATTATTTATCGCCTCGATTACGGCGATCATATTTCCGCGCTGTGATTCAAGCAGGGCCTCCCAACGATGATTATTCGTACTTGCGTCATCTTAGACAAACAATGGCGGTAATTCACTAGGCGGACGGGCTTGATAAGCTGAGTTCGGTACAATGCCGACGTACCTTCCGAATCTGTGTGCGCTTGCAAGGATCCAACTTCTGATGTCGGAGCGTCATAGGTGTGGGCTGAGGTTTCTTGAGGGTCCATCTTGCAAGCACTGGAAAAGCGTAGATAGGTTCGTGTCCTCCGAGTACAGACAACCGTTCGAGCCGACCGCCACCGGACAAGTGCGTGTGTGGCCCGCGACCACCGCTGCTAGTGCTATTGCACTCACTCGAGCTATAGTCTTGTCTCGCTCACTCGACGTTCTCCGTCTCTTTTACTCTAGGAACACGACTCCATCCGAACGCACACACATAGGCGTTCCACTTTTCATATTACAAGGCGCAGGGCTGCAGAAGCTCGCGCGCCGACATATATATATATATTATATATAGTATATAGTATATATTATTAACTAATAAAAAGGTTTTCCCTGTAGGCGATTCCTCATCACCCGCCAGCAGTGTGAAAAAACAGAACAAAGCAGAAAACATATTAAAAGTAGTTGAGGCGAACAGAACTAGGCAGAAAGATAATAATAACAGATTTAAAAGTGCATTTTAAATACGGCAAGCTTGTATCTAATAACGAAACAGGACAAAAAGTTCACAGCTTCTTAACATTATAAATAACTTATTATACACATCAATGTAGGTACATATACGCCACTTTATAAAAAAGGACAGTTAAAAAAAAACAATACATGAGCAGTAGAGAAAGTAAAATTGTTCTAACACAAATAATCACAAGTGACAATGCCCTTGCCTTTTCCCACTTGGATGAACAGAGAAAAAAGTAGAAAACATGTTAACAGTAGAAGAGGCGAGCGGAACTAGGCAGAAGCATAATAAAACAGATTTAAAAAGTGCATTTAACATGAGGACAAACATGTTTCTAATAACTAAACCGAACAAACAAAATTCACGGCTACTTAACATTATAAATAACTCACATAAGGTATGATACATTTCAATATAGGTACGTATAAGCAACTTTTAAAAACAGAGACAGTTATAAATCGAAAGAAAAAAACAATACACGAGCAGTGGACAGGGTAAAAATATTCTAACACGATTAATCAGAGATGATAATGTCCTTGCCTTTTCCCACTTAGATCAATATAGAAAAAAAAAAGATCATTGACAATTGAAAAATTTAAAGAGGTTTATTCTGTGCATACTGAATCTGTGGTGGCTGTCAAGGAGCGAAACAAACAAAACAAATTACATTACAAACATTGTCTTTGCAAATTACGTGTAGCCATGTATATCTCTTTGTGAGCAGCCGAGAATCAAGAAAAGCAACATTGGAGAATATTTTACCATTTAGTTACTAGATGTCGATCTAGAAGTGCCTGTGTCTGAAATAACTTGAAAGTTCATTTCGACTTTCCCTTGTTGATGCGGTCCGAGGACCGGGGCTTCGGCCTATCACCTAAGCCGTCGTCACCACTCAAGACCGCAGGATGTTTGTCTGTTAGCACCTTTAACGCTCCAGCCGCCACCACTTTGATACGGGTCCCGTCTTTTAGCTGGATGACGATGCGGCCCTCCTGCGTCCAACTATGCGCCATCCCAAAGTGTTTTCGTGCCGCCAGGAAGATGTTGTGTCGCGTCCGCGTGAGGAACTCTGACACCGTGATGCCTGAGCCCTTGAGCGACGTCTTCGCTTTCCAGACCGCGGCCCGGATGTTGAGCTGCTTGAAGCGAACCAAAATTGCCCGAGGGCGTGTCTGAGCCCGAGGTTTCACACCCAGGCGATGGCAGAGCTTGATGGAGTCACCACTAAAGTCCACTAGCCCTAACTTGGTGCGCACTAGCTCCACTACCTTCTGCGTCGCCTCTTCGGACTCGGACTCGGAAACACCATGTATCAGCAGGACTTTCGCACGCGACCTCATCTCTTGCGCATCCACGACTTCCGCAAGGCCAGCTACTTGAGAACGCACCACTCCCAGAGCTTTCCAAACAAACTGCCGGAACAGATTGAAGTCAGCTGTCAGTGTGGGAAGATCGGCCGGCTTGTTGGCAGCAGACTTTAGTTGCGCCTCAAATGAGCTCATTCTCTCCTCCACCATGGTCTGCAGCTCCGCCACCTCCATCGCAAAATCAACACTCGACATGACCGCACGTGCACAAAATAAGTTTGTTGAAGTAGAAATCTGTTTTCTGGTGTATGAACAGAAATATATGCTGGCAGGGTCTGCCTACACTACCACATGTAAATAGCAGGTATCACAACACTTTAGAGTTATTATTAATGTAAAAATGTTCAAATATTAATAAATATTAGCAATCATTTAGTTGAGGTATGAAAATACATCCACTATTTCTAACTACCCACAGACGAAAAAAAAAACTAACACTTTTAAGAGGAAATCTGAGATAATAATCCAAAGAAAGTGGAAACAAAAAACGATCCAAGAAATATGGAAGAACAATTGTAATTGGACTGTTTTTGCAGTCTTAAAAACTTTTCATCTGCCCTTCACCAATTTAATTTATAAACTTTCAAATGATCCGAACTGGACCGAACTGAATCTAACAAGGCAAACTCGATGGAAAACTTAATTTTCGTTGCTGTTGATTCTCAATTTACAATTCCTCGAAAACGTTTTATTTTAAATTGGGCGTTTGCAAGTAGTATCTTTCTAGCCTTATATTTTTTATTCATAACGGCATATTTAGTGTCAAAGTATCAATTTTCACTCTTTACCGGGGGCTGGCAACTTGTTCATTCAAGATTTATCGTCTTATTTAAATTTGTAAAACCAATTTTGCTGTCTCAACTGCCGCGTCCGTTACGCGTCACGGATTTGACACTATTTCAAGAAGTGAACATTTTTTTCACCCGGCCATTTTATATTTAGGAGTATTTTTAAGCTAAGATTTAGGGAAGATCCTTCGAATTGGATGATATCGATATCTATATCGATTATTAAAAAAACGTCTCGACTATTGTACAAAGCGATGGTGTTTGTGGTTCGAATATCGATAAATAATGCTGCTAGTGGTTTTCTTTTTAAGTAAATGTTAATCCGCACTGTGTTTACAGTGCGGATAAATAGTCTGTGATAATAATTTACTACCTAATCTTAGTTAAATTATTTTATTTATAATTTGATTTTATTTAGAAAACGTAGGAAGATTCGCTCTTTTTTGTTTCAACTGATTCTTTTATATGGTGCTAGCTAACCATGTCCAGTAACATAAAAAATACGGTAACCAACAAAAAAACGTTTGAATGAAATATACATAGAAGACAAAAATATTTTTTTAATAATTTAAGTCTCATGACTCTAAGATAAGGTATTGTTTTGTTTTACGTTCTTAATTAGTTGTATCTATTTGTTTTTCAATTGATTCGTACTCGTTATTGCGTTACGTTTTTTTTGGTGAAAATCACTCAGAATTACGAGTTAGTAATATAATAGGCAACTGACGTTTCTAACAAATAACTCCTCTCTGTAGCATGCCGCAGGCGCCTTAATGAACATCTCGCTCAATCATTTTAAGCGAGTCTCCTGCTTTAGTCCAGAGCGTTTTTAATTAAAGGCGACTTCCTGAGGACCGGAAGATTATTTTGTAAAAATAAAATTACGGCGAGAAATTCCGTAATTAATATTCATGACTACTTTGAGGTCGTTATATGTATAAATTTTGCGGGCATGCGGACATGGATGATTTAATATCCAAAATTTTCAGAAATAAAGCTTTTAAAATATATTTAAAAATGTCATATCCTCGGCGGAAAGTGTATTCTACAGTTTACCGACTCTTTTCATTAAGGATCTACAGGATTAGATTGGTGTTATTTGAGAAATATAAATCTGGTACTTGAAGAGAAACATTGTTTAAAATCTATCATAAAACAGCATACCTACATAAAAATATGCAAAGTTATACAGAAACGATCATTCCTAGGTTTACAGGGTTACCTAGGAATGATCGTTGAGATATATAAACGTGAAACCGAATATCAACGATGGAGGTTGGGATAATTGTTTGTATAGAACCATATCGCGTGTCTACTCATCGTTTCCGCTCAAATAAACCGGCTTTTGTATTTATAACAAGGAAAAATGCTTATTTGATGGAGATTGACTCCCTAAAATATTTTTGTATTATTTTTCCCAAGCGCATTGTGTGTGTTTACGAATTAATCTAGTTAGAGATTCGTAAATATGGTATTCGTTAAAATAAGAAAATATGTATAAGTTAAGCCTCAGTGGCCCAGTGGCGCGACACTTCGGCGATCGCTCTCCGAAGTTAAGCAACGCTGGGTCCGGTCTGGTCTTGGATGGGTGACCATTAGACCGTTGAGAGAGGCTGGCCGTGGTTCGGATTCCACGTTAAACTGTAGGTCCCCTTCCTTACTTACTAGGTGGTAGGGTTAATCCCGCCCGGGTTGGTACCATCGCATTGAATGAACGATGGTCGAAGCGGCAATGAAAATTGTCCGTGTTTTCCATCCAGTTCAATGTAGCCGAGCAATATAAGGAAGGTCCTGGCATGGCACCTAGTTCCCATGTGGTGTGTTGGGCTAATACCATGACAGAAGGTGTGGTATTAGCCATCATGTCCAGTCACATAAAAAAAAAAAAAAAACATTATTATATTTTTTTTTTGTTCGAATATGTTTTTTATTTTAAATTTAATATAGCGTAGCGTTTTAATAATTGTTTAGTTTAGTGACCGAGCGGCGCAGATCTCTGAGTACGCATTGCCGAGTTCGCGCGAGCGTATGTATGGTATGTTTTTGGTGGCGAACTGTCACAATTAGTGGCACGACCTTAAGAAGGTTTGGGTTTTGTTAGTTAGTAGGAGCCTATTTAGTATAGCCTACATGTCGCGGACGGCCTTGTGAGTGCAAATTACATCGAGAATGCATATAGTGCAACTGATGTTGCGTGCGACCCTCCGCGCTTCAGCCAGCTGACACCGGGAGACGAGACGCCACGTGTCACGCCGACGATTCAGTAAGTTCCCTATCATCGTATCCCAGACCCATATGCTCAAGACCTCTGCAGTGCCACTACTTAGACTGAATGAGCACCGCCTCTTAAAACAATAATTATTTGAGCAGATGTATAAACAATGTAACTTTTATTATAATATCTGCCACTAAGGATAAATATACATTACTTTATTATGAAAATAGTATGTGTTAATTTTACAAAGCGGGCAATCAAAAAACTCATCTAACAAGGAAAACTCGTTTTCACATGCCTCGACCCACGCTATTGCATAATGTATTGCAGTAGTGATATAATTTTCCGCCAGCGCATGTAACATTTTAATGCTAATATAAGTTAACGCGTGTAAAGCGCGTTTATGTTTTTTTGCCATCTCTACATATGCTGGAATTAAACGCAAATCCGTTTTACGAGATTTAACATAGTGACATGACAAGTTATTTGGCTGTGCTATTAAAATTAGATCCCGATATCAGATTTAGAAATAATAAGAACTGCTATGGTCAGAATTTTCTCTATACTGATGTTTCATTGATTATATTTCGTATATTGGCAGATGGGGCAGTTCCTCAAAGTTGCGACTTAAATTTAACTAAGGTTTTTTTTTTTTTTATGTAAAGCGCGGCATATGGCGTACGCCAGGACCTCTTAAGGTGCCCGACGACGCCCATGAGCTTTCGAACTTTCGGGGCTGCGAAAACCATGCCGGCCGGCCAGGTGCTTCTTCACACCATGTTTGAAGGAACCCAGGTGGTACTTAAGGGGAAATAACTCGGCAGGGAGTGCGTTCCATAGTTTACCGACCCTATAGATAAAGGACCTAGAGGATCGGTTGGTTCTAATTTTTGGAATGTCGACAGTGTACGGGTGCATTTCCTGCCTGTTCCGTGTTGTGCGATGGTAGAAAGGGGACGGAGGGACAGCGTTATGCAGCTCCGATGAACATTCTCCATGGTAAAGACGGTAGAACACAGAGAGAGACCCAACATCCCTTCGGAGTTGGAGGGTCTCTAGATTCAAAGACACCTCGGGATCGTCGACGAGACGCACGGCCCGACGCTGTATCAAGTCCAGGGAGCCAAGCAGGTGCTGAGCTGAGCCGTCCCACAAATGCGAGCAGTACTCCACGCAAGACCTTATCTGCGCCTTATAAAGGAGCAGTTTTTGGTCAGGCGTGAAATACTGTCGTACCCTGTTAAGAACTCCCAGCTTTTTAGAGGCGAGCTTAGCTTTATCCTCGATATGGCGTCCGAAATTAAGGTTATGCGTCAGGTCGACCCCAAGTATCCCTATATGCTCGTCAATACGTAGAGTTGCTCCCTGGAAAGTCGGAGCCACACTAAACGGAGTACGCTTCGCACTGAACACGCACGCCTGTGTCTTGCTCGCGTTAAACTCGACGAGGTTCTGGAGACCCCATTCGGAAACTTTTTCCAGGGTCTCTTCGAGTCTAACAACGAGGCGCCGCCTATTCTCCTCCACTTCAGCCCGGCTTGCGGTCTGGTGACTGGTGTACCTGGCTAGTACTGTGCTGTCGTCTGCGTAGCAGTCGATGTCGCCCAAATTAAGCAGATCATTAATTTGAACCAGAAAGAGGGTCGGGGACAGCACAGAGCCCTGCGGCACGCCGGCATTCACAGACATGGCTTCGGAGCAGCATCCGTCAACCAAGACTTTTATGCTGCGGCCATGCAGGAAGTCGGCGATCCAGTCACACAGCTCGGGTGGCAGGCCATAGGAGGGCAGCTTGGAAAGCAGTGCCTTGTGCCAGACCCGGTCAAATGCTTTCGCGATATCCAGGCCGATAGCCATACCTTCGCCATGATTTTCGAGCGCATCACCCATCTCATGTGAGACGTGAACTAGGAGATCCCCAGCAGATCGATTCCGACGGAAGCCGTATTGACGATCGCTGAGGAGTTCATTGCTCTCTAGATACTTCATCAGCTGTGAGTTAATGATGCGCTCCATCACTTTGCAGAGAAGAGAGGTAATGGCTATGGGACGGTAGTTGGCCGGGTCTGATCGATCGCCTTTTTTAGGCACGGGCTGAACGTTGGCCGATTTCCAAGCTGCGGGCACACATCCAGTGGAGTACGATAGGCGGTAAAGGCGGGTAAGGACAGGAGCTAATTCCGGAGCACATTTCTTCAACACCAGCGCAGGAATGCCATCAGGGCCACTCGCCTTCCTGGAATCTAGGGCGAAGAGCTCACGCCGTACAACTCCCTGGCGGAATTGTATGCTCGGCATAGATACTCCGCACCCAGGAATGGCAGGCGGAATGGAACCACCATCATCCAGGCGAGAATTCGCCGAAAAGATGTCCACCAGAAGGTTGGCCTTCTCTTTGGCGGAAAAAGCGAGTGATCCGTCAGGCTGCTGCAATGGTGGAAGTGAGGAGCGGCAGAAATTCGCTTCGACAGATTTGGCAAGGGACCAGAATTGACGGCTCCCAGTCGGGTGGCTGATCAACTTCTCGCCAATTCTGCCGATATGCTCGAACCTCGCTCTGGCAATTGCTCTCTTACTGGATCTGGAGGCTACGTTAAGAGCTTGTTTCAGCGCTTTTACGTCTGGGTCACGCCGTGTTCGCGCACGGGACCATGCACGGTGGGCCGCGTTCTTAGTAGAACAAGCGGCCGCACATTCCGCGTTAAACCATGGCTGGCTTTTGCCACCGAGGGATTTGGTGGAGCTGGGAATAAAAAGCTCCATAGCTCCCGTGATCACCTCGGAAACGGCATTCGCACAGCTCGACGGATCCATAGCGCTGAAACAGAGCTCTCTCCAAGGGAAGGTAACATTATATAAACTGACGGTATAACTAACGATCCTTTTCCCCAAAAATCTATTCTTCGTGTTCTATTTAAGAAACCCTATAGATACTCAAGCGCCTCACTGTTTCGAGAAACTAAGATACTCTCAGTCCGGCAGATCTATATACATACGATCATTGTCTATTGTCACAAAACCACCCAACTCCATATATTACCTCCACATTTGCACCAAACTCGGTTGGTATCACGTTTTCGTACTCCTTCATTCAATACAAAATTTGGACAGAGATTTTTCCCATTTACCTCTCCGCGAATGTATAATGCCTTTCTCACCAGCCGCGGCTCGTCAATCAAAAGCGGTGTTAAAATCAATGTTGTACGACTCATGAAACTTATTGTTACCTGGCTTATTGAAATTGGACTCGACGACTCTGAAGTATATCTAACTTTTATCGATAAATAAAATTAAAGTACCTATGCACCAACTTGAACTAACTTGCATTGAAAGGTCAATGGTCTTAAAGCTTATTTATTTATGTACTATTTATTTTTAGTATTTTTTATAGCCTACATTTATGTATATTATGATATTCTAATTGGTATAAAGATATTTTTTTTTTATATATTTTGATGTGTTTGAATGTAATTTAATTGCTTAAAAATGTCAGGTATTCGTTCCGAATTAACTTTTATCGTTGTTCATATTTTTTATTATAACTTTAAAGGGTTAGGCCAATAGTGTGATGAGACTTCCATTTTTATTTGTGTAACTTCCTTTTTTTTTTCTTTTCTAATACCGAGCCTCACATCAGGTGCCACGAAAGACAGGCTTTGCCTAGTTCGGGTACTTGTACAATCAAACTCATTTGTATTTTCATACAGGGCTTGTGTTGCCACTGTTTGTTTCGCTTATTGCATACTAGTACGCTGTGTTTTGATTTTGCCCCCTACGGGATTCATGCTTTATGTAGTAACTTGTACTCTTGTGATTTTGTTATTTTTTTTTGCCAACAGAGACTTTATGTAATTTCAAGATGTGTTAAATAAATAAATAAATAAAATAAATAAATAAATTTTATCTCCATATATATCTGCCACTCTGGTGAATTGTACAGTTAAATTTATTCAATTAAATTGGTTACAATTAAATTGTAACCATAGCCATTGATTAGATAAAATCTGTGATAAGGTTTTAGCTTAATATTTCAAATAATTATATACACATTGCTTTTAAAACACGATATCCTTCCCAAACTCTAGCCTAGTAAAAAAATAACTAATGCCGCATCTTCCTGACTGGTCCGATTAAACCATCAGGCGGAGCCCTCAACAGGTTAAATGAATACTCTTCAAGGCGTCTACCCACTTATGGAGTAAGTAAGTAAGTTTGCAATATAATAACGCTTTTCGCTGCATGTTGAGTGTACTGCGCTGGTATAGCGCGTCTGGTATGTTTACCGAGAACAGGGTAAATTATTTATTTTCCAATATGAAAAAGAGCACTATTTGTAGAACGCTCCGCTCGGTACAATAACGTGATCATAAATACTGTGCAAAAGAAGATTTTTTGCCGATTTTACATTATTTTAATAAATTTAAACCTAAATTAATTATTGACTATTTAATCTGTTATTCCATGATTCAATGCTTTATTTTATTTTAATATAATATAATATTTAACTGAATTTAATTAATTGAATAATTGCTTATAATTTACGTACAATTATATAAAATACATCAACTTACCTGACTTAAACATATTATAATTACAAATATATTAACCCTACCGAGCACGTACTTTTTTTTACGATAAACTGAGTTTCATATAATCTATGTGTGTAGGCAGGAAAATGCATGGGCAACCTTACCCGTGGTGATTTTATTAAGCGCGATATACGGCATACGCCAGGCCTAATTTGGCAGTAAACTATTTTGTATAACAACTTTAGCCATTATTTTCTTGCTGACAGTACCCTTAATAGCATTGCATCTTGCTATGATAAATGCGCAAAGAGTGAAACGATGCAGCACCACGGCGGCGCCGCGTGGTGAAAGAGGCACCAACATTTTAGTGATAACGCTTGTAGCAAAGAATGGCTCGATGGCTCTGCGACTTAGTTACGGGCTTGTAACGCGTAATTCATTTTGAATTACAGTGCGCGCCAAACTTAAATATGCCTCTACAGCACGCGCGTGTACTCTATGCACTTGTCTCAAGAGCGTGGCGTATATATGTTTGCCGGGTACTGTAGAATGAATTGAATTCAAAGTATTATGAGCATTAATCGTTTCAGTTTCAGTTTAGTTTCAGTTCCTCCATCAGATTTAAATTACACACTCGGATTCGTAATTTTTTTCTGTCGGCGATGAAGAGCTGAAGAGAAACTTCGTCAGGTTGGTCATTGAATGAGGTCCATTTTACGAGAAAATTTTGATTTCAATATTTTAATTCCTTAAAACTTTTAATGCGTTCATTTAGGTCACACAATATTATACATGTTTTATGTTACATTTTAGGGCCAATCACTCAGACAGCTTGATATAAGATAGTATACAGGGTGTCGTAACAGACAGTAGATTAATTTTGCCAGCGTAATTCTCATTTTTTTCCGAGTCAAAAAAGTAAAAAAAAATCTAACTTTCTAGTTACCAAGAAATACATTTTTGAAATTTATGTTTTGCTCTAGTGTAATTTGACGCGACGTTGTAACCATGCATAAGGAAGTGCTTGGCATGGAACCTAGATACCACGTGGCGTATCAGGCTAATGTCACGACAGCAGGTGTGATATTAGCCACCCATGTCCAAGTACATACAACGTTCCCACGTTCTTGCGGAACATTAGATTCTTTTTACACTAAATTATTGAATGACTATCTATGGAAAATCTACCTTTTTATTTAGAGGATATTCAGCAAAAAATATAATTTTTTTTTGTTTGTTTCAATCCCAATAATCATTTCCCAAATTTAATGTGCTGCCAATAACGACAGCCTGCATATTGAGTTATATGGAATCAAATTATGGTTTTCTAAAATTATTGTATTGATATTGAGCCAACAACATAATTTAAACTGTTACCAATCATGCCGATTCACATAACTATATTTTCGGTTGCAACTGCTCTTTTTAGTTTAAAAGTGTAAATAGTAGCAGAATATAATGTCATGTGACTTCCTTGATCACATAGACGTTCGTCGCAGGCAGGTCGTACGTTAAGGTGCTAGCGCGCAGACTGCCCGACGCCACTGTTGGTGCGGTCGAGTGCAATTTTCGTAAATATCCCTGCACGTTGCCTGCTGCTTTGCTCGTCTCTCACAAGAAGCCCGAGAATAGTCTACAGGTGTTCCAGTACATTTGCATATATATTTGTTATGATATAACCCCAGGTTAAAAATGACAGAGATATGCCATCTAGCGACTGCTATGAGACCCGCTGTCTGTAATTTCACAAAACTACCAACTCAACTTAAACGTATGTGTCACACGCAAAAAAAGCCGCAGACGTATTGGACGTATTGTGTGGGTGGGAACTGAGTTAGCGAACGCATTTCGTGAGGAAATTCGCAAGCTCGGCCAGTACCATTGTACTATACCATCATATGCACACTCTGTTCATACAGTGAAGTAACGATAACGAATATATAACACTTATCCTTCCTTTTCTCTTCTATGGATATAACGTCTTAGCATTTCGCAACCGAGAAGACAATTTTCTCAAAGATAAATTAGCTAGTTGATAATGGAATTTCTTTATTCTGTTGACTAGAAATCATGATAAGTACAATTGTATTTAATAATTATAATTATGTCTTTCATCTCTTCTCATCATTATTTTGTGCAAAGCTACGTATGTGTAATTATATTGGTAAGTTTCAAAATTTTCAAACTACCGTTATGGAAAACAATTTGGGAAAAAAAGCTTAATTCCGACAGACACGGACGTGTCCTGTTTTGCGACGGGACCTTAAATATGCTTTCATGTATTAAGGAACATCCTGTAATAACTTTATAGACGCTGTAAATTATCACAGCTATGATGAAAATATATATAAATCGTAAACAAACAGCGTTATTGCATCTGAAGATACAAAACACACTTTTCTGTCTTGCTCTGGGGAAATATTTTTACGTTAATATATCGTGTATATTGCTTTTCTTCTTTGGAAGCTCCAAATAATAGATGACTAGCTCAACATTGAACAAAGAAAAGTTTACTTACATATATGTTTAAAAAAACAAAAATTATGTATTTATTTATAGACCGCAAGTAATAACAGCATCTGATACCTATGTTACGCACAGTACATGAAAATGTCGTTTGACACAAACCTATTTTCTTTTCAGATTGAGATAAGTTAGTCATATACACATACTTGTATAAATGTTAAAATAATTAAAAAATATTATTAGGTATAGGTACTACTCAAGAAACAATATAAAATCTAGAAACGTAGAAAGATTAGGAAAATAAATTGAATTAGCTTCGACATGACATTTGGTGATTACGAAGAATGGAAAGTCAATCGATCGATAATGTTTGTGAAATCTCTGTTCACTGCTTGATGAAAATTTCCACATTGATAATATCTATAAATTATGCTTACATCGATAAAACAAAAAACTTGTCAGCTGGTGAGCGTTTCACTGCAATCCTACCCCGGGATAAAGGGAGGGTATAAGGGAAGTTACGGGACATATCTATGAGACGGAGGGATGAGGATCGCCGGTCTATCTGAACTCCTCGCAAGAAATCACATGCGACCAATAATTTACAATTCATATTTTGGTTTGAGGACGCAAAACAAAATAGAGATAGAAACATGCGGAATTCATGAATGGATGATCTATGTTATGATCTATATAAGTTGCTTATGAAGTCATGAAATAGTAACAACGACGTTTAAATTTTATCAGATATTGTTTAAGAATGCCCTTACGTGTATATTGGAAGATATGAGTCATTAGCGTCACATACATATGGCATTCCGTACTTCTGAAGGAATAAAATCAACAATAGTCCCTTGATTTTTAACATTTCGCATTTCAATTATTTCTCTGAGACTCCAAAGATATGTATGGGGACGGGAAATATTTTAAAAGATGTATTTAGTTGCTTATTTTCTCTTCACAACAATCTTCAAAAATCGATTTAGTCGATGTACATTCACCAAGTCATTGAATATTATATAACGCATGCATGGATGCACTACTTCCAATTTCTCGAAGGTTCTGCCAAATTTTCTAGCGACATTAATCAAAGTATTAAATTGTTCTCTTATAACAAATGTCAGGGATCTTACATAGTAGTTAGCATATATTTGCCTTATGTCTAAGTTTAAAAAAGGTTTATAGTAAAAATACTACCTACTCGGAAAAATATCATGAAATCTGTACGTCCTCTTGCCTTTTTTATGTAACTGGACATATATGGCTAACCCACTGTAATCATATAAGCCCAAAACACCGCATTCCTGAAGGTATTACGTACCATGTCAGGGCCTTCACTTAATTAGCACGGCTACGTTGAACTTAAGGCGCTAGGACTAGCCAACTACTCGCGCCATACAAATGCACTTTTTAACAAATGTAATAATATGTAGTGAAACGCTTCAGCAAATCCAAATAGAACTTCAGACTGATAATGGATTGTTAATATTTTTTTATTCCATCATTTATTTAAATAATAATAAAAATAAAAAAAGCTGATTTTTCTCATTAGAAATCTGAAAGTCATTCGATTTCTAGATATAAGCAAAAACAGCATATATGCATAAACAAAAAATTCCATTTGCTTTTAGATTTCTACATTTAGTCAAAAAAGTTCGGAAATGGACACCGTTTCCGCAATGTATTTTGTATAGAAAAAGGAAACATACATTAACGAAAATCATTCGATTCCTAGACAAGGAATCATATATTGTAAGGATGACACTTATAATCGTCAGACTTAGTTAGTTTACTTGGGGTGCCTCGTCTAACTTTGCGATTTGGCTAGTACCAGGCCCTTAATGGAAAACGCGGACAATTTTTCATTGCCGCTTCGACCATCTTTTCATTCAATGCGCTAGTACAAACCTGGACGGGTTTAACCCTTCCACCGATTAGGGGACGGGGACCTACAGTTTCACATGGATTCCGAATTATGAAACAGCTCGCATTCGTATCGAAATGCACTTCAGCCAACTCAGAAAGAAAAAGAAAGTGGTACATTAACGGGGCGAAAATGTGAACCCAGACCAGGATAGAAGGCAAGTCTAAATCTGCCTTGATCTGGTAGAACTATATTACCTTGGTGAAAAGGCATTAATACAATTTCTTTGATATGGCAAACAAAATGTGTTTAAGTTTTCCATTCATTATAAACAACCGCGCTCAAATAGAGGGGAGGTCTGTCTGTGCACCTAGTTCCCTATATAATTACCATAGGGCAAAAACATTACTGAAAAAAACCTAATCGTTTCATACGTTAACATGGCAGATGGATGAAAAGATGCATTCATAGCCGGGGTAAATATTAAGTGGAACAGTGCTCACGTTCAAATAATAAAATTTTGTTTTTACAATTATTTTCAATGTACAGAATGTAATGAAAATTAAATGAAGCACATTTTTTTTTTTAAGCCACCTGACATGGATGGCTAATACCACACAACTAGCCCAATACACCACATTCCCAAAGGAATTGGGTGCCATGCCAGGACCTTCCCTTTTATGAGCATGGCTACATTGAACTGGATGGAAAACACGGACAATTTTTCATTGCCGCTTTGACCATCTTTTCATCCAATGCGATGGTACCAACCCGGGCGGGCTTAAACCCTACCACCTAGTAGCGGAAGGGGACCTACAGTTTTACATGGATTCCGAACCATGGAGCAGCTCGCATTCGTGACGAAATGCACTTATCTCACTCGGAAAGAGAAAGACAGTGGTGCATGCCGGTATTGAACCCAGGCCTCTGGTACGCTAGGCCAGTCCCCGCGCCACTAGGCTACGAGCCGCTCAATATAGAGCGATATAGACTATCGTAATAGGATTATCTGGTCTCCTTCCCTTGCTTCAATTTCTATGTTCTTGGCAAGCTAGATGATTGAATCAATTTGGGTGGAGCTGCATAGTAATGAAGCCGATAACTTCGCAAAGTCCGCCAATTTAATGACAGTTTGGGATACGTCTGCACCGCGGAGATTGACGCTCTCCGTCGTCTGGCCATGTTAGCGACACCGTAGACAAAGGACCCGATTTCACTGATTTTAGTCAATGGATCCTAAATACTATCCTAATCAGCAAAATAGAAGGGCCGTGGCGTAGATTATAATCGTATTTGTGTCTGAAATACAAATAGCTTCCAAATAAACCATTTTGTTTGAATTCGATTGGTTAGATTAGGTTATTTTATTTTATATGGCGCACGCCAGGACCTACTTAGGTGCCCGACGACGCCCATGGGTCTAAAAACATTTAAGGGGGCTTCGAAAACCATGCCGGCTGGCCAGGTGCTTCTTCACACTACGTTTGAAGCACCCCAGGTCGTAATTTGGGGTAAATACCTTGGAAGGGAGTTTAGTTTAATTAGCATTAGATGGTTGGGTACAATGAGAAAAAACATAGTTATTTTTAGAAAATGGTAATTTTCTCGTTGTTTGGGTAAGACCAGGTTAGGTTTGAATAGATTTCTTATAAAATTACATTTTACAACTTAACCATATAGGTAACAAGGAATGTGATATGTAAGTATAGCCAACCGTGAAGCAAGGACACATTAATGAAAGAAATAGCTCTCTAAAAAGAACTACTTCATGAATATACTGCAAGGCTGGACCCGAACAAGCAAAACAACCATTTGCAGCCTTTGCGTCTTCCAATTTCGCCACCAGCTGTATACCCATAATTTGAAATTCTTAACGCTATACATCCTTCATGGTCTGTTATAAATACATATATATCTCATTCCTTGGAATAAGCGACGTACTTGCTTAATAGGAAAAAGTATATTTATTTAAGTCAGCCTAGTACTGGATCTGGCGTCTAATACCAAATACGATTTTGGTGACGACGGCAGATGTTTGAATCTTCAATCTTTATAGGCAATGTATGTTACGCCGGAATAGCATTAATTACAATATATCATAGCATTGCAAAAAACTTGTAGAAAGGGACAGCTTTCTAAAAAGTTTCTAATTAAAATGATTTGGAAAATACAACTATATCCGGCACATGGTGAAAAATGATTCAAATTACAAAACAAGTATTTTTATTAGCTTAATTACCCTTTTTATAGATCTTAATTAAACTTAACTCTAGCGTAATCTACCATGCACGGTTTTACTAGAAAATATTAGCTATCGTAACCGAATGGTTATTCTGAAAACACTTTTTTGAAGTGAAAACTTCTTTAGCGGCGCTGAGCACTTTTTGTTGGATGGGTAAAAACTTCCAAACTCGCGTCAGGGTCACGTGATGCTGATCGAAAAAGCGTAAGATTGAAGTGAAAACTTCTTTAGCGGCGCTGAGCACTTTTTGTTGGATGGGTAAAAACTTCCAAACTCGCGTCAGGGTCACGTGATGCTGATCGAAAAAGCGTAAGATTGAAGTTGTCAATAGATTCGAATCAAAACTGTTTGTTTCTTACTTCAGCTATCATAAACCGATTGTATCAGTTTTAGAAATTTGCGATGATGATTCTGGTAATAACGATGGTGAAAAAGTCGTCGAAATTATGGATGAAAGTTGATTTTTCTAAGAGATAAAAATTAATGTAATATATAAATAAATAACGATATAATATTATGAATAATAACATGTAAATTGTCATATTTGTGTACGATAGCGCAATAAATAAACATTGTATTCTACCTCATAAATGATAGTATTTTTGTACTTATAATTAAACACAACGTTAATACTAAACTTTTCACTTCTGCCGGCACTCCCGGAGTGCTACCGGTGTTTTTTTTTTGTTGAGTCGACTAAAACTGTGCTTATGGAACTAATTAACATTCAACCAAAATATTGTTGACATCTTTTTTCTCAATGTAGGATAATTTAAAACATGAAGCATATCGCTCGATCAAGTAAATAAAATCTCATTGAGTAAAACTGGGAATTGACCTACTATAACCGTGGTACATATCGAGTTAAAAAATATAACATGCATCAAGACAAATTTTAATGAGATGGGTACTTTAGGTAAACAAGGTTTTTGACATAATTCCAGTAGTTTGTGTTTGGGTAAACCACAAAAACCGGCCAAGTGCGAGTCGGACTCGCACACGAAGGGTTCCGTACGATCGTACAGGATTTACAAAAAAAAAACACGTTTTTTGTATGGGGCCTCCCTTTAATTTTTATTATTTTATAATGTTACCTATTTGTTGTTATAGCGGCAAAATAAATACATAATCTGTGAAAAATTCAGCTTCCTACCTCTTACGGTTCATGAGATACAGCCCTGTGACAGACGGACGGACGGACGGACAGCGGAGGCTAAGTAATAGGGTTCCGGTGTTACCCTTTGGGTACGGAACCCTAAAAATACAGCCACTAATACCAACGTGCAACCTACCTTCACCTATCGCCCCGAATACCAGTAGCGAACGGGCGGCGACTCGTTCACTGCGCGGTGCCAATCTTCTCATATTTATAAAAAATCCGACTTATTCTGCGATCAAGTGTAAAACACGTGCAAGTCCGAAGAGCTCGTGGTTGCCTTTCAAGCTAGAGGTCTGGATTCAAATCAAGCCCCGGTCATGCACCACTTTCTTTCTCTTTACTTTTCCAATTTCGTTCGGCAATTAGTCAGGCTCAGTGGCGCGACACTTCGGCGATCGCTCTCCGAAGTTAAGCAACGCTGGGTCCGGTCTGGTCTTGGATGGGTGACCATTCGACCGTTGAGAGAGGCTGGCCGTGGTTCGGATTCCCTCCTTACTTACTAGGTGGTAGGGTTAAACCCGCCCGGGTTGGTGCCCCATCGCATTGGATGAACGATGGTCGAAGCGGCAATGAAAATTGTCCGTGTTTTCCATCCAGTTCAATGTAGCCGTGCAATATAAGGAAGGTCCTGGCATGGCACCTAGTTCCCATGTGGTGTGTTGGGCTAATACCATGACAGAAGGTATGGTATTAGCCATCCATGTCCAGTCACATAAAAAAAAACAAATGCGAGCATGGTTCGGAACCCATGTAAAACTTTAGTTCCCCTTTCCCTACCCTTCCCCGCCCGGATCGTTACCACTGCATTGGATGAAACGATGGTTGAAGAGGCAATGAAAAAATGTCCGTATTTTTCATCCAATATTTAACTGGTAGCCGTGCTCATAAAAGGAAAGTCCTGGCATGACACCTGATTCCATAATATCATATCATCACTACATAGTATAAAACAAAGTCGCTTTCTCTGTCCCTATATCCCCATGTTCGCTTAAATCTTTAAAACTACGCAACGGATTTTGATGCGGTTTTTTTTAATAGATAGAGTAATTAAAGAGGAAGGTTTATATGTATAATAACATCCATTAAATAGTGGAGAAATACTGTTATTCTTGAGGTTTCCAATGTGATGTCATAAAAAAAGACGTGTGGCACTCGGGGACTGCCGCGGTAAAGCTATTGCATAGCATTTTGTTTCAAGTTATGCCGCCCCGCCCCCGCCGCCGCTCCCGCCGCCGCCCCCGGCCCCGCTCCCCCTGGTGTGAGGTAGCGCTACCGGCATCGCCCGTCGGAGTGGGGAGCGTGAGGTTTTTTTTCGTTACGGAATTTCTGGATTCGGTCCCCGCGCTCAAGGCCCTCGATAGAAGCTATGCAATAGCTTAAAAAATCATTTTTCCGCTTACATTGCAAACGCAGGCTGAACCCTACGAGATTTGTCAAATCACTATCACTACATAGTATAAAACAAAGTCGCTTTCTCTGTCCCTATATCCCCATGTATGCTTAAATCTTTAAAACTAAGCAACGGATTTTGATGCGGTTTTTTTTAATAGATAGAGTAATTGAAGAGGAAGGCTTATATGTATAATAACATGCTTTAAATAGTGGAGAAGTACTGTTATTTTTGAGGTTTCCAATGTGATGTCGTAAAAAAATTTTTTTTTTCCGCTTACATTGCAAACGCAGGCTGAACCCTCCGAGATTTATCAAAATAATGTACTAAGTATTGTATACATTGAAAAGGTCTACAGTAAACTCTGCGATGGTATATTTCTATCTCTTATGGATATCCCACAATAACATTTTATTGTCATTTACTTTTTACGACAAATTATGGCTAATTTTCGAAGCGATTTTAACCAATACAGCATTAATCCTTATCCAATTAAATATCTTAATACATTGTTGATTTAATATAGATCTATATGGCCCATTACATCATATGATTTAAATAAATATTTTCGAAGATATTACAGATTTAAAAATTGCGGGACGTAGCGTTTGCGGCGGTACCGGCCGGACGGGGCGGCGGGAGCCATTCAGATATATTTCATACCCGTGCGAAGCCGGAGCGGGCCGCTAGTATAATATATAATAGGCTAATATCATAACGGTAGTTGTGTGGTATTGGCCATCGATGTCAGGTGCCATAAAAAAACCTCCAAGTTTGAAGAAGAAAGAAAGAAATAAAGTTTTATATCAATCAGACACAATAGCCATTCAAGGAACTACAATACGGGCCACTCGTTCCCGCCATTCCCTGCACGACAATCGGCAGCGCCGAGAGTCCGCGCTGCCGGCGCCCACATTCATCACGGATGCGATCTCCATGGGCGTGCGCGGAGCATTTCTGCAAGGCGGCCTACATGCAAGCAGATTGGAACGAATATTATACTGCTCCGGAATATAATGTCCGCTTTCATCTGAATTGTATACTACATATTGTATGAACATTTCGATTAGCTATTCAACTGATACTTAACACTCGTTGATAACAACTCTTTAACCGACTTTACAAATGGAGGTTTTTTTTTTATATTCTTAATTCAAAAAAATTACCTGCGAGTAATATGCATCGATTCCAAATAATTTAGTTATTGAAAGAGTTAAATTTCAAAGTGGTCGAATTGAACTCCTCAGCGAGAAGAGAACATGCATCTTGAGTGGTTGGATGATTGGATATTGGATATCTCTAGCTGACCATGAATTTCTAAAACCACCTCATTTCGATTAGGATTACGTGTAATATTTAAGATGAATTTTTCAAATCATTCCTTTTAATCTAGTCTTTGATTTCCGGTTTATGCCAGCGCTCTTTCATACCAGTGACCTGTGTGCTAGGCTTTATATTTTTCACTTAAGAATGAAATGGTTTTTTAAAATTAAAATTTGTTTTTTTTTTGCTTATTAGTTAATTGAATTATTACTTTCATGAAGCCTCACCTAAAACCACTAACCTTACCAAACCTAGACTAACCAAGCATAATAAGCTAATTATATAGTTATTTTCCAAACTTATTTATTCATTAAGATCACAAGTTTTCTAGGATTGAAGTTCTCAGTGTTCTACCGTTCTTTTTTTTTAAGCAACCGGACATGGATGGCTTATATCACACAACTACAGTTATGATATTAGCCCAATACACCACATTCCCGAAGGAATTAGGTGCTATGCCAGGACCTTCCCTTTATGAGTACGGCAATATTGAACTGGATGGAAAACACGGACAATTTTTCACTGCCGCTTCGACCATCTTTTCATCCAATGCGATGGTACCAAGGGGACCTACAGCTTTACATGGATTCCGAACCATGGAGCAGCTCGCATTCGTGACGAAATGCAGTTATCGAACTCAGAAAGAGAAAGAAAGTTGTGCATGTCGGAGCGAGGAATTTTACCCAGGCTTCTGGTACGCTAGACCAGTCCGCGCTACTAGGCTACGAACCAGCCTACAATGATAATAATAAAATTAACCAAGCAAAGGTCTCTATAAAATAAAATAATAATAAATAAATATAAAATAAAAGGTATATAAAATAGGTATCTACTTAATAGGCTTGTGTTTCTGTAACGGACTCGTCAACATACAGGGTATCGTATCGGCAATACATTAAATTTGAACAATTATTATTGGGATTGAAACAAACAAAAAAGTTTTATAACTTTTTGCTGAATATCCTCTAAATAAAAATTAGACTTTCCATACAAAGTAATTCAATAATTAGTGTAAAAAGAATCTAATTTTCTGTAAGAACGTGGGAGTGTTGTGTGTACGTGGACATGGATGGCTAATTTCACACCTGCTGTCATGCCATTAGCCTGATACGCCACGTGGGATCTAGGTTCCATGCCAAGACCTTCCTTAGATAAACCAAACATTCCTTATAAAATTACACTAGACAAAAACATAAATTAAAATATATATATGTATCGACACTTTAGAGAAAAAAAAATAACTTTTTTGTCTCGGAAAAACATGAGGAATACGCTGGCGAAATTAATGAATGAATGAATTAATGAATTCTTTATTTTGCATAAACAAAAATACAATTACAGAGAAAACATACAGCAAAACAACAATGCTGCACAAAGGCGGACTTATCACTAAGAGTGATTTCTTCCAGTCAACCCTTGGGGTGATGAGGAAAGGCAATAGAAATATCTGTAGGTAGGTGACACACCAGAATTTGAAAAGAAAAAAAAAATAACTCCATAAACATACATATACCATAAACATACATTAATGTACTGGCCGTTACGACACCTTGTATATATGCGACGTGTGACAAATTCGGCTACATTTTTTCATATCTTATCGGCCCATACCGTGCATAAATTGTGTGAATACACATATACATTCGTTCACCACTAACAGCTCGCTAACCATCAAAATGACATTACGACGAGATATGCAAGAGTAACTCGGTTTCCGGACGCCCTCATTAGAATCCCATAAAGGCAAAATGGCTATCACAAATGACGCACGGAATCGCGAGGGGGGTTTTATCTTGATCTAAATTTTGGTTGCGACGTTTTAGGTTACGTGAGCATTCGCCTCATGCTGTGTAAGTCTAATAAGAAATGCATAATTACATTTCATCATGTAACTTTTCCGTACCAAGCGACCTAGGGAAAAGGACAATATTCCCCGTTTTTAAGCGTATCTACATACACACAAAACAGATTTTTTATTCCTCTAATCGAAAAAAAATGGTGTCATTTTCATTAAAAAAGACTTATTCACCGCTCTAATACTTTTCTTTTAAAAACATTTAATTATATAAAAACAAGAAAATGTGTCTACTCAATTTAAATTATATGCACCAATAGAAAAACTATTGGAACGCAACCAAAACTTACTGTACGTGGTTTTTATGTAGACTATTATCTGATTAATCAAAATATCCCCCTCTTTAAGTTTCCATTTGCTTTTTGCAAAAAGGTTTCGGTTGAAATTCTGTTTCATCCACACTTTTCCCCTTCGCCCAATTTTTGAAATTAATATCTGAGCTATGAGGCATCTAAATTCGTTTTCTGTACTCATTTAATTTAGGTAAAATGAGATTCGTGGTCTGACCGAATATTCGAAGGATCTATTGTCCAAATTAATATTTAGTTACATAATTATGCAATTTTCCGGCATAAAGATTGATGTTCCGAAATTGCCATTCTGCCAGGAAACAAGAAACCCCCATAAATAATCCTCACTTACAATCCCCACATCCCCTGTATCCACATCAATAAAATATATGCACGACATTGTCCAAGAATGTCGCCTCATTTCTCAAACCGCGCACGGAGACATGGTCGGCGGGCGCCGTCTTGGGGATGCCTACGATAAGTTTTCATTGCTCAAAGTCAACATATTATTTTTGCTTAAAATATCGACAACAAAAGGATATTTAGATCTGATTGGTGCAGTTTTAATAAAAGCCTAGCAATTGTGAAACGTGGACTCTGACGGTCGCGGTTGTCCAAAGGTTGAAAGTTGGTAAGCGAGTAATAGAGCGAGCCTTGCTGGGAATATCGCAACAGGATATGGTGCGCAACGAGGCGATTCGCGCACGCATCAAAGTAGTCGATATTGGACACCGGATGTCTAAGATCAAGTGGCAGTGGGCTGGTCACGTCATCCGAAGAGACACCGTGTCCTGCACTGGCGGCCGTGGACAGGAAAACGGAGTGTGGGAAAGCCACCCGCCAGGTGGGACGACGACATCAAGTGCGTCGGCGGAAAGCAGCGGTTCCGTACCGCTGAAGGCTGGGAGGACTCGAGGAAAATTGGAGAAGCGTATGTCCAGCAGTGGACGCAAACACGCTGACTGACTGAATTATTTCAACAAACGTAACGTGGTTGGTACATGGCATTGGATGGCAATGAAAAATTCTCCCTTTTTTCCATCCAGTTCAATATAGCTACGCTCATGAAGGTAAGAACCAGGTATTGTTTATGGTCTAAGACTTCCATGTCCGGTTACTTAAAGAAATTGCATTAAAAATGACTTCACTTGTGGCTATCTCGGCAGCTCGAAAAAGGTGGCTGCAAAAAGACGGGCATAGTGATGTCCTTAGCCTTATCACGTTATGAGACAACTAGTGAAATAGTTAGTCTACTAGGTAAAGCCTTTTGCCTTTTACCCTGCATCGATAAATTTATATATTTTATTAGATATGGCGACTCGACGTAACTATGGCAAGGCACAGACAATAACGCCGATTGACTTGATTCCAATTCAGTTCATCCATCCCTTGCATGCCAAAACATTAGCGTAAGATGCCAAAATATTAGCGTACGGGCGATCATTCTGTTTAACAGTTCATACCTATAAATACCAAGCGGGATGCATTACGTTCTGTACCTTTCCACCACGATGAAACTGCTTAGCATTCGGTAGTAAGTAGCATATCGTTTTCGACTCAGATGTATAGGTGCATAGGTTGTAGAAGGTTTCGACAAATCACACGAGTCCCCATGCGATGAAGAAAAAATCACGAAAGAATGTAATGTGATTCATAACGCACTAAGCCGTGACGTTATGGTTGAAATGAATAGACGCCAGGAGAATAAAAATGGCCCTAGTTGGCGTCTGTTATCGCCCTCCGCATCACACACGTATTGCGCTAGCAACCCATGCATGTATATTGTTACACACAAAATATTAAATGGAAAGTTGACTTTATTGTACCAGTTTCTTGAATCTTCATACATATAATAACACTCAGCAAGATTTTCGCCAAGAATTATTATTATTCTTATTCATATTATACTCTCTAAATATTTGTATCAAAATGTTTAACGGCGCATATCATGGATATAAATTTAGTTATCAAAACAAATCAAAACGTACAGACGTAGCTGTGAGTTGGTTTATTTAATATGCAAAATTTCAGAGCAATTTTTTTTTAATTTAATTGAAGAAACAGGCACGAGTATTGAACTCGATCACCTCATTATCCTCTTAACATTATTTTACCAGCAAGACTTTCCAAAACGCCTTAATTATAGAAGCGGCGTATTATCGGATTCTTAAATTAATTGGGGCGAACGCCAGGACTGCAAATATTAACTTCTAAATCCATATTGTGTGGCGGAGTGTACACAAGGAAAATTTCTCGAGTTTGTATTTGGTTAAAAGGTTGGGAGTATTTAGCCTGGAGCAACTTCGCTCGGTGGCTTTAGCATCCAAATATATATACTTCGTGTAAGCTATTTTCCAAATAGCGGGACTTTCAAACGGCTTAAGTCGTACACACAAGCATTCTCCGTAAAATATTCGTGACATTATAGTTGGCTCAGCTTTAATCTGAATAATAATCTAAATGGAAGTTTATTAGATTTGAATCAGATTTTAAAATAGAAATATATGACATCTCGTTTGATACGATATATGGTTTTGAAAAAAAATGTGCTAAAGCGTTTTTTTATTATAAAATGCCTAAAGAGGTACCTATCTTAAATAAATAAATATATTTATAATGGTTATGCCAACATAGACTAATGTTGTTATTTGGGCTTTACATATGTTTTGTCTTTAAAATACTTATAGACATACTGTTTTGCTAATAAACAATTTAACCATCGCTTTTACTCTGGCAATTCTAGCTAGAAGTACCGGATAGCGAGAGATAGCGGAATATTAGCGATGGTATAAATGTTTATTAGCAATGCAGTTAATGTATTTGTGCTGAAATAGGGTTGATTATATGTTAGTGTTAATGTGAGAATTGTTTTTTTAAATTTGTGACTGTCGTGTCTGTACAATGTCTATATCTGTTTATTCGAACAGATAAAAAAAACAGATTTATGACATTGGGCCCTATTTATGTGAGGTAACGCCTTCCTAGCAATATTGACGTGAATCATAACCATCTATTTTTTAATTGTTTTCCGGTTGAAAGCTGCAATACATGATACATATCTTTGGATCAATCTGTGAGACCAACATTTTGTGTTATACATGCAGATTTCGCTGTTCAAACTTGCATGCCCAATGACACGGCGACCGACCAATATCCGGACCGAAATACCGTTGAAAGAGTTATACTCTACGTTTACGCGCTTTCTTATATTGTATGCTTGAATTTGAAATAAATTTAAAAAAACCAATGCGTCCCTAAGAAACAAATTAGGTATTCCCATTCGCGTAAATAGAAAAATGACTGCAAGAATGCTAACCCCATAAGATGTATCCTTGGAACGAATGTAAAAACAATTTACAGGGCGAAAGTATAGGAAGTGCTGTGTTTAGTTAGTACGGAAGTTTGAAATCACGAACATTTTCATTTCAGTGAATGCGTTGTTGCCAATCCGGGCGGAATTACCCCTTAAACCTAGTAAAGAATGGGACCAACGCTTTCACATGAAATCCGAAGCATGTCGCCGCAACGGCCGACAACCCATCGATAATCAGACCGTGCCCAGTATTGCTTAACCTTGATGATCGAACACCGGGAATCGCCACTTGGATACTAAATTATTTGTAACTAAGCAAAAAACCAAATATTATAATGTAATAAAGTTTATAACTTGCATATTTGCCTCAATAATCATTTCTCAATGTTACGGCAGCGACTGCTCTGTATGGCTCTGTGAACACCGAATTATTTTAGTGATCCAGAAAACTACAAATCTGTGACCGTAATAAAAGCAAGGAGGGAAGAAACCGGATGCTTTTTACTACCGTTCGTTATGTCATTGAAAATAGTCCTGAATTATGTATTTCAGTTCGGTTCAGCTAGACTTGGAGTGGTTGATCGCTGGTACGTGGGCTCGCAACGGCCCGTGTGATCCTTTTTCAGACACTCAATTTCTTAGCAGAAGTTATTGTATTTATTCTGAAGCCAAATGTAATTTAATAGCATTCAATGTAACCGAGAATATTATGGATTTTTATTATAGTGTTCAAATAACTAAGTTTTTTTAGCCTTACTTTCCGAAAGTAAAGTATGATTACGGAAGTCAATAGAATAATCCAAATAAATAGTCTTTGATTTCGGAATACCGTAATCGTGCCAAAATACACGCTCTGGTTTTCAGCAATTAACTTAATTTGATAAAAAGATTAAGTTTAAATGTTTCCTGTTAATAATGGTTTGAAATTTATTACGTTTAAAAAAATATATACGGCCTTGGAAATGGTTAATTAAAACAATACCTTTTTAAATCAGGCCAACTTCTTGTCAAGACTGCGTGTTCTGTTATCTGAAAAAAAAAACTTTAATGTAGAAATCATGCCAAATTCCTTACCTTCGTGTGATCAACAGTGTTATATACACTATTATATTAAGAGATAATGTATGTTTGTTTGTTTTTTTTTATGTTTTAAAACTGAGATCGCTAAATGGAATTTAAAACCAAAGGGGGGTGAATGGTGAATTAAAAGCATTTATGCAGAAACAATATACATTTTCGAAATCATTCAATGGTTTCTAGCGCGAACGAAGCCGCAGGCAAAAGCTAGTTGATGTATATAGAAAAATATTGTGTGAAGAAAAATAAGTTACAACCTTTCCGTTTAGGACGGCGAGGAGATTGCGCCTAGTATGAAAATAAACCCTTTCTTGAGAGGCATATTGAAGTCGGGTGTTAGTGCTGGCTTGCGTGATCCGAACACCAATAAAAAGGGATTCCCATTTTTTTATCGGTCGTAAATGTGGCCAAGAAAACGCCACATCAAAAGGCGACCTGTAATTTATTGACATGGCTTCTAAGCCGATTATTCTAGGATAAAAAAAATATCACCCGATAATGTGACGAAAGTGTTTGCGAAATATCAAAATGAAATGTAAACAGTAACTTCTTTTGGAAACTTCTTTATTGAATGACCTGGAGTGATTTCAATAGATACATCTGATACCACAATAGTCTGAATTCGTCATTTGAGCGGCTCGTAGCGTAGTGGCGCGGGGACTTGTCTTGCTTACCAGAGGTCTGGGTTCAAATCCTTGCCCCGTTCATGTACCAATTTCTATCTCTTTCTGAGTTGGATGCGTGCATTTCGTCATGAATGCGAGCTGCTCCATGGGAATCCATGTAAAACTGTATGTTTCCTTGTCCTATTAGGTGGCAGGGTTCAAGCCTGCCCCATCGCATTGGTTGAAAAGATGGTCGAAGCGGCAATTAATAATCGTCCGTGTTTTCCATCCAGTTCAATGTAGCCGTGCTCATAAAGAGAAGGTCCTGTCGTGGCACTTATTTCCTTCGAGGATTTGGTGGTAAATAAATACGAGTATATATATTAATTTTAGATTTATTATTATATTTATATGTAAGTTTAATACCAACTTAAAATAAGTATAGTATTAACCGCAAATGTATTAATTTAGTGGTACTTATTATACTCAGACTCTCAAACCGAACTCCGACCGAGGTACGGCGGGAGGAAATCTATTCAAGGGATGAGACTATTTCCTCAGCTAGATGCCTCTTAAGAGAGTAGTTACCCTATAAATTCCCCAAACTACGGACGATAACTGTTTCCATGCTTTTAATGATTTACTAGGTTTTTGAATTTTTTGATTCTAAAATATATTTTGGTTTTTTTTTTTACTTTACCTTTTAGATTACAAAATATTCACTAATGAACTGAGAAAAAGTTGTCTTTTTTACGTTTATTTCCGTTTTTTTTACTGAAAAATACAGATATTTAAAAAAAAACTAAACATGAATGAAGCTTTCTCAAGTGATGAAAAAAAATCATTAATATCTGACAACATTTCTGGGTAGGGAAACGTTAGGTCCTGGAAGACGATTTCACTATTTTAATGGCAGTCGCCGTGCAAAATTGTGCCTTGGCCAATGAACTAAGGACGCTTTTTCTTAAAAAAAAAAAATCTTAGATTTCCTGTGACTTCACGACAGCCTTAAATAGTCTACAAAACGGATGTTATGGTGCCTCGCTAAGCGTAGTTTCGCAATGTTTGGTGTATTCGAGCAACTTTGTTCCCTCGGCATACTAGTTTCTTTTAAAACAATATTTGGAAACTCTAACATTGATTCATAGAATTTGTTGAAAATATAATTGCATATAAAACTCATCCCTTTTTTCCTTTCTGTACCTATACTTCTTTTATTTTAGTCAGTCAAAGTGAACAGAAATCTCGGTCGAGAAATACTCTAATCATTAATTCACAGAAATAACAGAGTTTATTCCCTTTGGTGTTAGATTCGGGAAATTCAGGCTTTACGAACAATCGTAAACGCTGAAAAGCTTCTTGGAAACGATATATGAGTCTCAGACTTTTTCGATAATAGTAAACGTTCTTCTTTATTTATTACATTCGCAGAACGATTGGCTGAATATCGCCTACAGAACCGGTATTCAACAATATTTCGATCGAATTGATTTAAAAAGTTGAAAGTATTCAGATCTTCTATATTTGGCAATTGCATACTTGCTCCCTTCAATTTTATACAGTTTCATAGTTTCATTAAGATAGATACGATGCATCGGGGTAAGGATCAGACTTAAAAACTTGAAAAAGATATTAAACTTTTTATTAATTCAAAAATTCTCTTTCAGGGTAACATTTTTTCATGCTATACTACCTACACAAAATAGCTACACATAAAATGCATGGGGAGGACGAATTTGTTTTAAGCTGTGCAACAAAATGTTATCTACCTTTTGTGCTCCAAATATGTCAAGGTATACGTGTTTGACGTTTGGACTATAACTCCGCTAACACCCTGTATGTGATTTACCATGCTTTCGAGGAAGAAATCTTAATTTAATATACTCATAATAAAATTATTTATTAAAAGTACCAACGAGAAAAAACGTCTATTTTCTTGTTGACTCCTACATATGTAAGTACACAGCTAAAATAATACGATTCCGTCGATCAAGGATGCTTGCAATGTCAGCACAATCAAGGATGCTACTAACACCTTGAAACTTAATTATTATCGATGTTTCCAAATCGTAAATGCAGCCGAATAACTTACAAGTGGCAGGTTCTTATATAATATGTATTCCTATGTGGACTTGAATTAAATTAAAACATAATAAATCAATTTTTTTTTATTAAAATAGTACATGAGTAAAGGTACCCAGTATGTAAGAGTGTTGTCTAAAAATATATTGAAGAGATACAATAAAATTAATGAAGAACACTTTTATGTATGCAAGAATATTTTTAAGTGGTTCTTTTTTTTTATTTTCCAAATTTGCTGCATCGATTTTTTCACTTAATAGAAAACAATGAACAATGGAATTGTGTTATTAGAATGTATGTTATTCGTTTATTTTTCTTTATTAAGTTTACACTCTTGGATTCGTGTGTTTTATAAAGACGATTCGATTACTACAGATGAAGAAGAACCAACAGGCACTACGCTTGGAGTAAAAAATAAATTTAACATTTTCCCTTTAAACGTTACCCACTTACAGAATAATTAAGATTATAATAGTAGGATTAAAATTCACACTTTTTTGTTGAGCAGAATGATTATCTGAATGATAAATGAATAATAATCATGTATGTTCCTACAAACAAATAAAGCTCTACTCTAATAAGGATCTACTCACGTCATTAAAGATACGAAGTGTATGAACTCAAAATTAGTTTTGTTCACGATACAAAAAAGTACCGGGTGTCAAAACTAGTTAGTCTCAGATACAGGATAGTACCCAGTCAATAGGCGATCACAATCTCAGGAAATTTAAATTTATCAATTAGGTCCTCTTTCACACAATAGTAAGCCTTTTCCAATAGTAAGCACAATTTTACGATATCAAATCGGAACGAATTTGAACAGACATATGGGTCTAACCTAAGTACCTCGAAAATGGCTTGCCAGTCTCGAGAGTGGTTATTTCAGGCCTAGAATTGTCTAACTATATTAACGAACGGCGAAAGCAGTGTCTTCGTTATTTCAGCATTTCGTTATTTGACAGCGTACACGGCGCACATGCTCTCAACCGTGCGCGCTTTGTACGATCTGTGTGCGGTCTTGAGTTACGTCCCTTAAGTCAACATGACGTTTACGGGAGTAAATATAAGTAATTCGGAATCGCGGCCGTCTACGCGTACATTGCTGCAATCCCTACAATATACGCATTTAGGAACGTAGTTTTGTACTTAGTGACGTTGACATCTATCCCTACTATCCTTTGTCTTATTAGCAATGTCAACATTATTTACATACATACAATTCATATGTTCATTTCACTCACTTTTATTCCAATATCGTTAAGTAGGACCAAAATATATCTTGAATTCGTCTGAATTTTCGGTATTATAGCGACATGAAAGTTATTTCTTCACCTCCATGTATGAAAGGATGTGACTGTACACGCACCGATAAAATAATCTGATGAACGTACCGCATTGTGCGGACATTGTTTGCATTCGCTCCCCGCTGGTAGATCCGATGGACTCAATGTTTGCTTTGCCGTATCGCAAAGCAAAATCAACCTGTGAGCGGGTAGCAATATCTAGTTAAACGCGATACAAGGGAGCCGTTACGTGATGTTTTCCGTTTTTGCGAAACGTCCAATAAAGAATTCATTTGTTCAGGATTTGAAAATGTTTTCGATTCGCTGCGCGTCTTTATCGAGTATATTAAATGAGGACAGAAAATAATAAAAAATCCTCTATTAAATAAGTGAAAAGAAAAAAAAATCTCAATTAAGCCGTGCTTTGTTAGTTCAGAGAAAACGGGTATTGTCGAAGTAATTCTTGTTTCATTTATTCTGAGAGCTAGGGAAAAACATTCTGCTCGCTACAAAGCCACTACTACCTCTTGACATGAAGTAAAATTATCTAATAAAAAAACCCTTGGGTGTATGAAAATTAGGAATAGGTAACATATATTTTATTGTATTTCTTTTCGTCAAGTTGGTAGACAAGCTACACTCACACAGGTATTTTTTTCTCATTTTAAGACATAGATAATAACTAGCATTTATATTAGGGCATGAAACAGAACACATTAAACATGCGTATACAGTTCACAATTTCTGGTATATACCATTAATCCAAGCTAAATATGTCAAAGTAAGTATTACTCGAGGATTTTATGATACGAGGTTATCATGGTCGTTTCATTAATTCTTATTTGAAATAGTATACATCCGCATCAAACTAATAATTAAATAATAGAAAATATAAACTGTCAAACGTTTTATTAGCAAACTCTGGCCAAATCATGGGCTGGTATACACCAGTTCGATGTACCCGCAATCGAGGACCATCTCGATTGCGGGTACTCCTAGAATAGAAGTATATTCAGGCTCTTTACGCCAAAGGATCAGAGTGTATCCTAGCGGAAAAGCTTACCTCCCTACAATACCATCATACGGCGGTTACGATCCTTATCCTACCACCTACTGTTTTACGTGTTTAATTTTCATTTCAATTATTTAAACTTCTGTCGACAAAGTCACGTCACAAACTGCTTGAACCGAACCACGAAATGAATGCAATTTTTTATCTCTGTGAACCGGCATTAACCCTGTGGTTGTCGACTCGAAAGACAACAGGCTTATGGCAGGATACGGCGGCGTGTGGAGTTGTTTTAAATGCTTATTACATCTCTCTCTAATGGCACAGATTTAATGGTATTCAACCGTGTAAATTGCTCAAAATAATCTGAACTGTGGAGTGAAGAGAAAATTCGATAAACGCGAGAAATTCAGGTGTTTCCGGCAAACCCTTTGATATCATTTCGAAATCTCTTGGAATGTCAGACCATCTCCCTCTAATTGTGTTTAAATGAAATTCCGTGCGAATTTAGGCGAAATAACCTTTTGGTCCAATGATTTGTTTAGGTTTCATCTTTGAGGTGACATTTAAATAATTAATGGTGATAGCAAAATAAATTCTCCACCAACAACTGAGTTGAAAATTAAAAAACACTAACAAACATAACTGTCAATGCATGAGTTAGTTTAAAAAGAAGAGAATATATATATAAATAATACAAAATTAATAAAAATCCGGCCAAGTGCGAGTCGGGCACGCACACGAAGGGTTCCGTATCATCGTAAATTATTTAAAACCAAAAAATCATAATTTATTCTATTTTTATTTTACTTATTTGCTGTTATAGAGGCAAAATGAATACACACTCTGTGAAAATTACAAATTCCTACCTATTACAGTTCAAGAGATGCAGCCATGTGACGGACGGACGGACGGACAACGGAGGCTTAGTAATAGGGTTCCATTTTCACCCTTTTGGTACGGAACCCTAAAAACGCGTGGTAACAACAGATATACGCCCGGTTCCACCACATCCAGCTACAAAAATCCCAAAGTTATCTTTCGGTTACATCATACAAATATGCAGTGTAGCCGAAAGTTAACTATCGGATTTCAGGTAACTGGAGGTGGTGAAAACAGGGGATAGGCGATTAGGATAGATGAGGATATTGATAATTAGAAAATATGTATGTTTTCATGTAGTTTCGTATTAGGCTTTCTAAAAAATAGTTAGAGGCCATTGTTTTGTCCATTCTCCACTAATTATTTGTATCTAAGAATTTCTCGGTACTGAATGAAACCCGTGATTTTCTTACCAAGAAAAACATTAACATTCCTGGTACTGCCACTATTAATTAACGAATTTATTTGCTGCTAGCAAATGAATTCGTTAAGTGACAACTTTCCTCACATTATAACTTTTGAGTTTCCTAATCACCACCAATTTCTCTTTGACAGCATCACGTCGCAGACACGGATAACCCTAAATTCTTCGTTTTTTTACAGCACTTTACGGTTTTACACATTTGATAGCACTCGAGCGCACCGACTTTGCCGGTGAAAAACCTTTAGAGGCGCACACCTTTGTCCGCTGCCCAGAAGGGTCCGCCCTCACAAGAGGCGGGCCGGGGCACACGTTAACGCCGCATTTACATAACAAAAGTGGAGTTCTTTTGTACCGGCGAGCCGACGTACGCGGCGAGGACGTCCTTACGCGGTCGTGTGTGGGCAATTCGTTATCCTCGATTGTTCCATATCACAATCGCCACTTAAGAATGACCCATAATAAATGTTCCCCATACAAACGTAACTTACCAATCAATTGAAAACCACTGACTCTATTGAATTGTTATTTGACAACTAATATTAAGCAACACGCTTATCAATAACACTGCACGTTTTTGTTTCGTTTCGATGAATTCAAATCGCATCAAATTAAAGCAAAAAAAAATGTTTAAAAAAATGTTTGGTTTTTCATTGGATACATGTCCGAAAAAACAAAGACATGCAGACATAGATATTTATTGCTTGATATTAGACACCAAATATCAAATAAATTGGAACAGTGGTTTTCAATTGATTAGTAAACTACGTTTGTATTGGAGGCGAAATTTTCTGATGCTTACGGGCCCACCTTAAGGCAGGCTTTCCCTCTCACATCCCCATACAAACGTGGAAAGAAGATCATGAGCACATTTCACGTCGGAGTTCAACAATTATACTAAAACAACTTTTCTTAATTAGACCAGATGCTCGATGACTCTTCGCATGGGAAAATTATTTTGTAAGTTGTCCAGGTCCGAAAGCTCGAATTGTTTGCACTCAATAACTTTGGTCAATGTACAGACGTAGGTTACAATTGGATTATTTAATATGCAACATTTCAGATAAAAAAAACCTAATTTGGCTGAGGAAACAGACACGAGCCATTATATGGAACTCGATCACCTCATTATCCTCTTAAGGCAAATATCGCCATTTAAATCGGTGTTTTCTACGAATACGACGGGGTTAGATTACGCCGAAAGTACTGACAAGTATTGTTTTTAACCGACTTCAAAAAAAGGAGGAGGTTCTCAATTCATCAGAAACTGTTTTTTTTTAGTAACTGAACATGGATGGCTTATTCCTAACCCACCGTCATGATGACCATGCGTTGGGCTAATATTACGATGGGTGTGGTATTACGCATCCATGTCCAGTTACATAAAAAATATTAGCCCTACACACCGCATTGTCATAGGAATTAGGTGCCATGACAAGACCTTCCCTTTATGAGCACGGCTATTTTGAAACGGACGTAACGAAATATATTTTATCGCCGCTTCGACTATCTATTTATCCAATGAGATGTTGCAATTTTTGGCGGGTTAAAGTTGGCCCGTACGCATTAGGTTAACGCTACCCTTTTTTGAGCTACATACACCTGCATAAGTGTGGCTATAAAATAATTCTAAAACCTCTGTTCCAATTCATTTTAATTTTACAAACGAACAGAAGAGATACTATTTCGCAAAAATAATTTTTTTTTGCGATTGAAATCAGATAAGATTTAAAAAAAATATGCAGGCAAATATTTTAATCGGGCGATGTTAGGAAAACAAATCTACTTACTTGGAACAGACGGTGCAGTTTGTTGGGGTAGGTTACCTGATGCTTACGGGTCCGCCTTAACTTATGGATTCCGCTCGTGAAAAAAATGCTGTTATCCAAACAAGAAAGCGAAAGAAAGTGGTGCATAAACGGAAAGGGGGTACACCCCGTGACCTCTGGCATGTGGAGCAAGACCCTGCCCCGCGCTCCTGAGTTACGAGTCGCTCATTACAGTAAATAGCAAACATAAATAGCATTGTGCCTTTTTCCCGGAGAGAAATATAAACGTATAATATCAGATAATGCAAGCACTGTTAGAAAAAAATAATTGGAGCTTTTATTTATTAATTTAAGGAACAGTGATATAAAGTGACCCAACTTATTTCTTTTCATTTTTTATTACAATTATGAATATGAATTATGAGTACGGTTTTATGTTTTATTAAAATAAAAAGAAACAACGTAAATTTTAACAGTTAACGGTGCGATATGACAGAGGAAAATTTCTACTTACTGTTTACAGCGAGGTTTTTTTTTTATATAATTTTACTTCGTTTTATGGACTTACGAACCAAATGTGAACAAGGATAAACTTGGCATATTTGGATTCGGAATTTAGTTTGCATTTTGTGCGTAAGTACTAACGAAAATGCAAATAAAAAGTTAGCTTTTAAAATAGTTAGCTTAAATATGCCAAGAAATATCTGGTAAACGATTGGACCATAAGGTCCTATTGCAACCCACCTAGGAGGCCTGACGTGCTCTTTCTCTGGCACTTTTTTTAAAAAAGAGCTGACATATTAGATTTATTGTAATAACTTTAGTAATAAAAGTAGCCACTTTTACAACTACCACTGTAGGTCCCCTTCCCCTATTAGGTAGAAGGGTTAATCCTGCCCGGGTTGGTACCACCGCATTGGATGAAACTATAATTGAAGCGTCAGTAAAAAAAATTACCGTGTTTTCAACCCAGTTCAGTGTAGCCGTGCTCATAAAGGGAAGGTGCCTATTCCTTCCGGAATGTGGTGTATTGGGTTCACATCATGTCGGTACTTGTGTATTATCCATTCTTGTCAGGTCGCATAAAAAAACAAGTAAAATACTTGAGAGAGTCGTTACCCTATCAAATTCCCCATACTACGGGCGGTAACTGTTTCCATGCCCTGAATGTTGTGCTAGGTTTTTAAAATTTGGGATTATACAGAAATCTGTGTCTGTATGTTTTAATTTTTTTTTAATTCCTTTTAAATTGGAAAATATTGGCTAATAAACTCTGTTCTTGTCACTCTACTCTCTAAATAAACCGCCTTTTTTTACGTTCATTTTCGATTTATTTTACTGAAAAATACAGATATTGACAAAATCAAAATCAAAACATAGGGGCATAGATTGAAGGATTCTCAAGTGATATATTTTTTTTAATTAAAATCTGAAACGTTTAGGGGTATGGAAGATGATTTCGCTATTTTAATGGCAATCGCCGTGCAAAATTGTGACAGAGCTTAAAACTTAGGCAGCCCCGACAGAGGCCGGTTAAGTTACGAGTAATTTCTTCCTAAAGAAACGTATGTTCGATATATTGATGAAACTAGGATAACTTTGTAGACCACTTAAAATCATAATAAGTAAAATTAAGTTAACATTTCAAATGAATATTAAACCTGCATAACTTTCCAAATTGTCCTCTCGGAAGAAGGAAGTAAGGGCGCAAACATTCTAAATATTTGTATGTATTTTTAATAATTACCTATATACATCTCCGGTGACAAAACTTTACATTTGCTTTATTTCTTTTAACGGAGTCTATCCGAAATTTGTTTTTCACCCGGTCTATAGCGATAGCATTAACGTGCCTTGCACCACGACATTGACGAGGTAATAGGCCTATATTAAAAACATTCAGATATTACTTTAAATATACTGTCAGCCTCAGTGGCCCAGTGGCGCGACACTTCGGCGATCGCTCTCTGAAGTTAAGAAACGCTGGGCATGGTCTGGTCTTGGATGGGTGACCATTCGACCATTGAGAGAGGCTGGCCGTGGTTCGGATTCCACGTTAAGCTGTAGGTCCCCTTCCTTACTGACTATTGTACCATCGCATTGGATGAACGATGGTCGAAGCGTTAATGAAAATTGTCCGTGTTTTCCATCCAGTTCAATGTAGCCGTGCAATATAAGGAAGGTCCTGGCATGGCACCTAGTTCCCATGTGATGTGTTGGGCTAATACCATGACAGAACTTGTGGTATTAGCCATCCATGTCCAGTCAAATAAAAAAAAACTTACCGTTTTTATTAAAGACATATTTTTATGGTGTTAATGGTTTTTTATATGGTTATATTTGCATGCGATTGCTACTAAAACCTCTTTAATTTTTTAAGCCTCACTTCGCGTTGATTCTTCTTACTAAATATATACGTTTTGGGAACACACCTAGCATGCGCAGGTAGTTCTATGGTTTTGAGATTGTGCTTGTCGTTCTGACACATATGTCAATGTATATGACATTTATGTAAATTTTGACATAGAGATTAGTTTACCATACCAAACTTTAAATCTTTTATATGCCTCGATTAATGGCTATGTTGTACATTTTGTATGAAGTCATTTAGATTCTTCAAATGTCATGTCTTATAAATTATAGGTTGTTGTCAAAATATGACGTTGCTTAAAGCTATGGAAAAGTTGATATTTTTCTATTTCAAAATTGTGCAGGTAACGTTAACATTATAATAAATTAATAGTTGTTAAAAAGGAACCTTTTCGAAATCTTCCAAAGATTACTCATGTGTTGAATTAATCAAGAACATACAGCTTAGAACTCAATTGTAGTCGCAAACAATGAGTTCGCAACAAAACCAGAGCACTAGTACACATTCAAATAAGACAAAACCATTTCTCAAAATCTCACCCGATCTTCCCCACCTGCAATCAAACCAAGACCTATTTCTGAGCTGTGGAGATACATCGAATGGAATTACCCTGTTCCATTCCTCCTTAGTTCGCTGCCTCATTCAGGCGGCGAGGGGTCTCCTTTTCAGAAAATTGCCGCCGTCATCGTCCTAATTAGAAACCATTTTGTCTTTTATTAGACCCTAGACTTCGCTCACTATTCACTATGCGGGATGTCTGTTTTATCCACTTGCTTGCTGCCGCATCTCCTAGGTAATACATGATGGTATATTTTACCTTAAAGTGATTAATTCAAGTGTAAATTAAGGTGAATACGTCCCTACTTGGAAACTGATCCTTACTGGAAAATATACCTGTGAACTATCTTAGGTTTAGGATCACTTAGCATTAAGTATCTAGATCGTAGCCTAGTGGCGCGAGGACTGGCATAGCGTACCAGAGGCCTGGGTTCAATACCGACATGCACCACTGTCTTTTTCTTTCCGAGTTCGATAAGTGTATTTCGTCACGAATGCGAGCTGCTCCATGGTTCGGAATCCATGTAAAACTGTAGGTCTCCTTCCGCTATTAGGTGGTAGGGTTTAAGCCCGCCCGGGTTGGTACCATCGCATTGGATGAAAAGATGGTCGAAGCGGCAATGAAAAAATTGTCCGTGTTTTCCATCCAGTTCAATGTAGCCGTGCTCTTAACGGGAAGGTCCTGGCATGGCACCTAATTCCTTCGGGAATGTGGTGTATTGGACTAATATCATAACAGTAGTTGTGTGGTATTAGCCATCCATGTCAGGTCGCATAAATAAAAAAAAAGCATTATTTTTGATCTGATATTATTAATATCATCTATATGCTGTAACAGCACTCACTGCAGTAACTTTGGCATCGTAATATTCGGAGGGAACGGATATTAAATGAAAGTATTTTTTCTAACACATCTTATTTTCCATGCGAATACTATAAATGCGAAAGTTACTCTGTCTGCGTATTCACGCTTAAATCACGAAACCAATTTTGATTAATTTCGGTAAGATAGCCCGGAGCTTGGAAAGAACATAAGGAAGATTAAACTCGATACGGGTGAAAAATGGGATGAACGTTTGTATGTGGAACTCATATAATAATCTGGAAATAATACAGTCTTAAACGACATTGACCCGACCCCTCGGCTACTTCAGCTAGTTGAGATATACATTTAGAAAGTTTTTATTTAGTCAAATTTGAGATTGTTTTAATGGAGGCGGCGGCGGCGGCCGCACTCTTCCATCTCACCATCCTGGGCGTGTATTCTTGGCATTCAGTCATTGTGGATTCAGTAGAGTTAACCGTAATGTCAAAGTAAATTCTTCTTCTGTTAACTCTACTGAATCCGCAATGACTGAATGCCAAGAATACATGTCCTGGGCGCTCGTTTGCCGCCACCCCACCCAGCACTAGCGCCATTCGCTTGCCCGCCTCAGTCTGACCCGGTTACTGGGCATGTATTCTTGGCATTCCGTCATTGCGGATTCAGTAGAGTTAACAGAAGAAGAATTTACTTTGACATTACTTTGGCATTCTAGAAACCGATCGCAGCGCCACACGGAATGAGTGGCCACGGAATTAAACGTGTACATATGTAATAATTGTTATTTGTATGGACGATGAAAACTTTGGCATTCTGGGAAGATTTTGACAGCTGCGTTTACTGATTCATTCGTGGAATAATTTCGTACTTGTTTCCGCAGCTGCAATGACAAAGGTTGCCAGGCATTCGGCTTTAGCCAGTTATGTTTGGGATTTTAGGAAACATTTTTGGAAACCATTTGCGGGTCTGGCCTGTCCGGCATTTGTTAGGCTTTTCATCGTTCGTGGTGTAACTCGTCACACGCCTGCTGGTTAAGCGGGCGAAGAAATGCAGAATGACGTCGACACGCCGACCCCAGAAAGAAGCGGCGACTTCCTCCCCGTCCCGCCGCGGTGTCGCTACGCATTTATAAACATTACGCTATAATATTTTGGCAAACGAAACGTTAGAATAATAAGATGTTAATAGTTCATAATATATCCTCACGGCCACTGTTCCGTTAGTTACTTACTTTTAGAATTGAAACTTCAGTGAGGTTCACCATAAGCAGTAAACAAACACAGAATAAGCTAAAATACAAATCTTCGATGAGTCGAATCTCCGAGTCGTGTTTGTTTTCGTGCGCTACCATTCGTTAGCAGCTTAGAACTTCTATTACTGAAAAACAGAAAGAGATAGCACTACACTAGCTCCCACTGCCACAGCCCTATTTAAAATCATACTTTCCGAGTTGAGGAATAACCTCGGGAATAACGAAAAATAGCATATTCGTTTCCGTATGCGATTCAGTAAATGCCGCAGGAATAGGTTGGAAGTAATTAACTGATTCAGCTATGATTCAGCTATGATTCAGTAAAGTGTTTACATAAGTTTGGCTAGAATGCACCACCAGGTCTGTTGCATACATTTTATGAATGAACTGTTAAAAAAATGCTTACATAATTCAGTAAGACGGCATTTCATTTTAACATTTGCCTAAAGAATTACTTTCGCAAGTTGCGCCATTGACAGCTATTCAATATTCACCTCTGTAGGTATTATTTTAGTAGAGTAATTTTAAGGTACGATTTTTTTAAAAATACTCTGTCTGATGACTATTGTTTAAAACCCATTACTTTTCAGAAATCACTTTATTAATAATAATGTTTCATTTTTGGTTGCGAACATGGAGGATAGTCTATCCTCCGTGGTTGCGAATATCGTTTAGATTGATCCTTTTTTTCCTGAAATTGTATTGGTATGAATAATTACGTAGATTTTTTTGTGTGTAAGTTTAAGAATATGTTTAGGAATAATTTTGGATATTTAACATCTTAATGCAACCGTAGTTAAATATCAACAAAAATATTTATTCAGATTTTCACACGTTTTGTGCGTCGAAAAAATTAATTTTATTTTGTTAAGTCATATTTTTATGTAGACATGGAATGGATATTACCATACCTACCGTCATTATATTACCGCATTCCCGAAGGATTTTGGTGCCAAACCAGGACTTTCACATCTATATCTGCCATGTATGCAACCAGCATACATGGCAGATCATAACATGCAATACAATCTAGGTATATAAACATTAATCAAAGTATGATACTCAATGATTTCAGTTTATTTTTAGCGATTTATTTGATGATTTTTTTTATTTCTATTTTTGTTAGTGATTTTAATAATTGATGATATTTTGATTTTTAATTATTTCTGTTTGTTTTAAAATATTTAACTGTTACGATGTACATTGTTTATATTTTAATAAGTTATTTTGTGTTAATTGAATTTAATCTTAGGTTTCAATTGTATTTTTTTTACTATATTTGTGTACTTGTTAATTTAAGTCATTTAAAATAATAATATGCCTAATGTATTTACGAAACTGTCGACGGAACGGTCAAAGTAAATAAATAAATAAATAAAAATAAATAAATAAAAAAAAGTAAAGCTTACAGGATACAGGACCTTGAGTTACCCATAATTAAGAAAGTAACTTTTAATTACCATAACAAAGCATCAACCTACGGCTGGCCACTTGTTAACGTGAAAACAGGGCTGATGATCGTATCATGCATAGCGAAAATAATGAATCCGCCCTGCCAAAAACAGGCAACAAAATTCTTGCCCCCCGGCTTCGAATAATTTGAGAATACTGAGGCGTGAAGCGAGCTCAAATCACGCGGAAAATTCAAATTTCGAATAGGTGGGTACTTCGCACAAAGCTGTTCCATTTTCCAGGATGGCGGCGGTGCGCGGGAGGGGCGGCGGAAAAGCGGAAATTTACAAGAGCTTGCCAGCACTTTGAAAGTCGAAGCTCATCGCAGCGAGCTCGCTGGTTTCTCTACGTCAAAGCAATAAGATCTTTTAAATGCTCGATTGTTAGCGCCCAAATTATCGCAGATTTGGAAGAAACCTGAGCTAAAGTTGGTGCTGTAAATTTCAGGGTTCATAATTTCTTAATAAACCTTCAGTTAGATGTTCGGGCAAAGTGTCGCAGGTTCGAACTTATAACAGAGTGGTCAGTCTGAGTTCTCACCTAAATTGGCGTTTACGGCAAACCGATCGACTGGCGTTTTCCGTAAAAACGTCAAACTCCATACAAGTCTTTACTAGATATTCTGTGGTTTTACTTCTTCAAGCTGTCAAAGTCAAACTTGGACTTCCGATTTGTATGAAAACGAAACGGCAACGTCGACGTATACGGCAACGTTGAGTAAGCTGTCAAATCAAGCTCGGACTCGCAAATGTTAGTTCGATTAACGCCCACTGCGCGCGCTCTTCAATTTCTCCATACGCCAGTCGATCGGTTTGTCGTAAACGCCATTTTAGGTGACAACTGAGACTTCGGGTACTGAAAACTTTTTTCTCCGTTTCAGCTTACCAGACCATTCTTTGGTGGCCCAAACGCTTGGAGCAGCTCTAACGACGTCCAGTTAATTCTCGAATCTACGCTAGGTACTGGAAATAAAAATACCAGCTCAATGAAAACGGTTCCGCCCTGCCCGTTAGTTATCTCCTGAAAGGCTCGACCGCTCCGAGGACCCGCTCTCCGCTTCAAAACTTGCGCAATTCAATTGTGGCTTAGTTGTTGAAAGTTGGTCGCTGCTCTCGTGTGCTCTACACGACATGCTTCGCCGATGCTCTCGGGGCCTGCTTACATCCTGGAAGTAGGTTTCGAGCTGCTCGGAGGAGGGGGGGGGACTTGCCCTCCATGGCAGAGGTCATGGGATGAAACGCATCACTTTCATTATATTTCTGAGGTGGCATTCCATTAAGAATGCGAGCTGTTTCATGGTTCGAAATCATGAAAACTCTAGGTCCCCTCCCCCTACTGGGTGGTAGGATGTAGACCACCCGAGGTGATACCATCACATTGGCTGAAAAGGATAGTCGAAATGACATTCCAAAATTGTCCGTTTTTTTTTCATCAGTTCAATGTAGCCGTATTCGCAAAGGGAGACATGGCACCTAATTCCTTTCTCAATTCGGAAATGCATTGTATTGGGCTATCGATATCTTGCGATTCGATAAGCTGGGGGCTGTACCTCTGAGCGCGGTTTGGTTCTGGATAGGTGATCATTTTCAACCTTTTGAGGCTGGCCGTGGTTCGGATTCCAGGTAAAACTGTATAGACTAGGAGGTAGCGAAAAAAATGGTAACGATAACGTAAATGGCTGAAACTGGGTTCACGGGATAAGGACCAACCCTTTGAAGCTAGATGTGTCAGTCTGCCTATTCCAAGTAGTTACATCAAGTAAATAAGACACCTGATAAATTAGTTATGGTGAAAAAAAAATATGATAAGGTAAATGGATGCAAATGACGAAGCATGAAAGTATCAGTACATACTTGGTTAGCAATACAACAACTGAACAAATATTTGGTTGCGTTTCGTAGTTATAGGCGATTTACGTTACAGATATAACTTTAGGCATATTTAAGTATTTAATTAAAAAACCGACTGGTTATTGTTGCATAATTAATAGGTATCAATGTTTCTAGAAAATCTGTATTTTATCAATGGGTACATACCAACATCTATTTTATGTAGCCAATCTAGATAACGCAACCACTTGGCGCAGGCAGACCGACATATTTAGCATCAGAGGGTTGGTATCTAACCTGTGAACCCAAATTCAGCCATTTACATTATCGTGACCAAAAATGTCATGACCTCCCGGAATAGTAGGTCCCCTTCCTTACAAGGTGTTAGAGTGTATTCCTCCCGGGTTGGTACCATCGCATTAAATGAACGATGGTCGAAGTGGCAATGAAAACTGACCGTGTTTTCCATCCAGTTCAAGGTAGCCGGGCAATATAAGGAAGGGCCTGGCACGGCACCTAGTTGCCATGTGGTGTGTTATGCTAATATCTGATGGTCAGTTTGGTATTAGCCATCCATGTCCAGTTACATAAAAAATAATCATGGCGGTTAATAGGGCATCCACATAAAACGATCTGGGACTTTATGTATTTTTAATAAAATTATTGCCACCATGTCGCTTTAAAACCAGTTGTAAGGGACAATTTTCCTGAGAGAGTTGAACTTATAGCGAAGAACTAAACACTCGTTCAAGTTTCAGTCTAACAGAGAACTGGCAGAATAAGCCAAAGTATAAATATAATAACGTACATTCATGCACCAAATATGAATTTAGTTTTGAGGACTGTACACATTTATTTGACCATTAAAACATATTTTGAAAGAAAAAAATTACTAAATTAGCTTAGTTTAACACATACAGCTTTATATATTTTGTGTGACCTCCTCTTCTATTCATATAATAAAATTAGGACACGTAGTTTTCATTATTATTATTATTTTTTTCAATCTCGAACGAATTATAATTCTTACGAAAATTTCTAATCGTGAGACAAAATATGGTTACTCTATACTTCTTGATATCTATTGCTCTCAACATTTTACCTTTCGAGGAACTATTTTATTAAAAATTAGATCCGCTTTAAAAACGTGGTGGATTTTAAAACAATGTCATCCAGGCGAGCTGTGTTTGAAGTATCATATCACACTGGGAAGTTAAAATAGACAACGACAAACGACATCCAGACAAACACAAAAACGAGTTAAAAACATTTTAAAATACTTCATTAGGATGTTTTAACCTTTAACTTCACCAAGTGGAATTACAAAATTATCTACTGATTTGCCGATTCCATTAAAGTAAATAAGAACTTGCAAATAAATTTCAATTTATTGATTTCTTTCACTTGTGAAGTAAAATAAAGCCTATTTTTTTTAACACGCTTTTATTAGCTTCGGTTGTATCTATGTATGTATCTATGTAACGGAATCTTTGAACTTAATTTTCACCAGTTTCCAGAAGTCTGATTAATTTGAAACTTTGCATACGTATCAAGGACCGATGACAATGCAATAATTTCATAACAGTTTCCCATTATCCTTATTAGGACCGCCAGGATAATTATTTTATTATTAGCTTGGGTTGTATGTAACTATGTATGTAATGGAATCTTTGAGATTAATTTTCACCATTTTCCAGAAGTCTGATTAATTTGAAACTTTGCATACGTATCAAGGACCGATGACAATGCAATAATTTCATAACAGTTTCCCATTATCCTTATTAGGACCGCCAGGATAATTATTTTATTATTAGCTTGGGTTGTATGTAACTATGTATGTAATGGAATCTTTGAGATTAATTTTCACCATTTTCCAGAAGTCTGATTAATTTGAAACTTTACATACGTATCAAGGACCGATGACAATGCAATAATTTCATAACAGTATCCCATTATCCTTATTAGGACCGCCAGGATTAATAAATTCTTTTATAGATCCTCTGCAGTGGAGTAAAAAAAGAGACAGAGCTAGTTATTAAAAAATACGCTTTTATATAAGCTTGGGTTGTATACATCTATGAATGTAATGGAATCTTTGAGATTAATTTTCACCAGTTTCCAGAAGTCTTTAATTTGAAACTTTGCATACGTATCAAGGACCGATGACAATGCAATAATTTCATAACAGTTTCCCATTATCCTTATTAGGACCGCCAGGATAATTATTTTATTATTAGCTTGGGTTGTATGTAACTATGTATGTAATGGAATCTTTGAGATTAATTTTCACCATTTTCCAGAAGTCTGATTAATTTGAAACTTTGCATACGTATCAAGGACCGATGACAATGCAATAATTTCATAACAGTATCCCATTATCCTTATTAGGACCGCCAGGATTATTAAATTCTTTTATAGATCCTCTGTAGTGGAGTAAAAAAAAAAGAGACAGAGCTAGTTATTAAAAACACGCTTTTATATAAGCTTGGGTTGTATACATCTATGAATGTAATGGAATCTTTGAGATTAATTTTCACCAGTTTCCAGAAGTCTTTAATTTGAAACTTTGCATACGTATCAAGAACCGATGACAATGCAATAATTTCATAACAGTTTCCCATTATCCTTATTAGGACCGCCAGGATTAATACATTATTCTATAGATCCTCTGTAGTAATAATAACTAATTGATAAATCAAACTAGAAAACACGCTTTTATATTAGCTTGGGTTGTATCTATGTATCTATGTAACGGAATCTTTGAACTTAATTTTCACCAGTTTCCAGAAGTCTGATTAATTTGAAACTTTGCATACGTATCAAGGACCGATGACAATGCAATAATTTCATAACAGTATCCCATTATCCTTATTAGGACCGCCAGGATAACACGCTTTTATTAGCTTGGGTTGTATGTATCTATGTATGTAATGGAATTTTTGAGATTAATTTTCACCAGTTTCCAGAAGTCTGATTAATTTGAAACTTTGCATACGTATCAAGGACCGATGACAATGCAATAATTTCATAACAGTTTCCCATTATCCTTATTAGGACCGCCAGGATAACACGCTTTTATTATTTGCTTGGATTGTATGTAACTATGTATGTAATGGAATCTTTGAGATTAATTTTCACCATTTTCCAGAAGTCTGATTAATTTGAAACTTTGCATACGTATCAAGGACCGATGACAATGCAATAATTTCATAACAGTATCCCATTATCCTTATTACGACCGCCAGGATTAATAAATTATTTTATAGATCCTCTGTAGTGGAGTAAAAGAGACAGAGCTAGTTATTAAAAACACGCTTTTATATAAGCTTGGGTTGTATACATCTATGAATGTAATGGAATCTTTGAGATTCATTTTCACCAGTTTCCAGAAGTCTTTAATTTGAAACTTTGCATACGTATCAAGGACCGATGACAATGCAATAATTTCATAACAGTTTCCCATTATCCTTATTAGGACCGCCAGGATTAATACATTATTCTATAGATCCTCTGTAGTAATAATAACTAATTGATAAATCAAACTAAAAAATGAAAAATAAATAATAGTTTAAAAAAACTAAAAAAACACGCTTTTATAGCTAACCGAACCAAAAAATATAAAATAATTTTTAATTTTAAAGAGTTTATATCACAGTAGTAGACGATCGAACAATCAATCAGAATTTATCACCTCAAAATAAAATTATAATAAAGTTTAAGTTATTAACAAAATAATTCAATTCAGCGGAAAAAGCGTGGGGTGCATTTTACTACTTTTCATAACTCTCCTCTCATAGATAGTTGCCAATAGAATGATTGTTACATTTACTTTATCAAGCACCCAAACTATCCTAATGCAACAGCGAACTTGCTGTTATCCCCATATACCGCATATAATCAACTCGATAAAACCCATGAAGCATAAAATACAGGAAATATGTTTTATCTTGCATGTATGCTCTTGTCACCGAGGCAGAAGGTGTCTATTATTTTCATACATTTATTTTAATTTCTGATCTAATGTGAGCAAGCTAGAAAGGGGCGATATGTAGTATGTAGGATGATCTGCCGCCATAGATATATCTGAAGGAAAGTCTCACCACGTTAATCTAAATTTCATTTAATGTAATTTATTTATTCAACTTCTGGTAGTCAAACTACACTAAGTCATATCACAATTTGAATGATCAACTCGGTTAAGAAGAATCCTCAAAGAAACTTCACTGGTCTATAAGCTATGATTATTTTTTCGTCCACATTAGTGATATAATACACTTATTTTTGAATATCTAAATGCTACTGCCAAACTTACATTTTTGGTAGAACTGTCTAAGGCAAATAACTGCAATGAAACAACAACCCACAATGTGAACAATCTTAAAATATAAATTACTTAACTTTATATGCTAATACATATAGATATTGAGTATTTATTAACACCCCCTAATACCCCTTCCTACCTCCTCTTACACATCCACTCATATTGGCATAACTTTATTTAGCTTGACACATAGTAAGTGTGCGTTCACCTTTTTTTAACAATTCTATGTCGAATGCCGCCTACTACTCAGAATTCAGTTATTTTGTAGGCTGCAGTTATTTTATTAACTTGTTCACCCATCACATACAATACTTGTTATTGTTAAATGTCTAATCTTAAGTTAATAATGTTTCTAATGATGTAAATGTCTGTTTGTTTGATGAAAATAAAATACTGATTACTGTTTATTGCAAGGTTATTCGGGTGTAAACACCTAATGAAAGTGGGATCGCCGCAACAGGTTTAGGTGAGAGCCTAGGGCTAGCATTCCCCTCAACATTATCTTACAGGCCGTGACCGCTCTGGCCGGACTCTCAGTGAAGGTGCGGAGTGACGGCCTCACACTTGCAGTCCATCTCCAAATACCAAGTTTAAGGTTATTATACTAGCCAATGCGAATGGTTTGATTGCCTTAATTTCCTGATCTTCATGGAATGAGAACATGAAACAAAAACATGTATAAATTCAGCTAACTTTCTACCAAAACAGAAAGATAAATTTTACAGAAAGTGATAATTATGCCTGCAAAATAATTTCGTTGAAGTCAGGTCTCAAATATATTCTTTTTCAAGTTTGCGGCTTATATTGATATTAACTAATATTTATTCTAATACCATTTCAAAGATCTTTATATTATCTACTCAGTCAGCGAAGAACATGTTGAACTTTTTCCAATTTCTTTAACGAAACATTAAAAAACTGGTTTCACGCGTTATGCGGGTTGGTCACATTTAGAAATAATTATTACAAGCTGCTCTAACTAAGCGACGTTCTCCTACATCACTTCCCCCTTCAATGACAAGCTCTTGGCAAGGATTTATGTGCATATGACCGATTTATCCTCGTCCTTTTCCGACCCGATGTAGCTGGCCTCAATGGATGGTTTCACCTATTTTACAATACACAGCATCGAATAATCATAATTCGCCATAGTGAGCTGTCTTAGGTGAACAATCGGTTTCTTCCTTTTACAATTGAACAAATCAGAAGTTGAAGAGAGAGAAAGTTGAAAATATGAGCAGAAATTACGTAACGTTTCGAAAACTTACGGTTTTCCTGTGTGCAATGCCGTGCTTGGCCGACATGTCTCGCCTCCCACGACGAAAGCATCGTCAAATGATGATATCCTATATATGTGAATTCGAATCCTGCTTTAAATTTCTCATTTCTCACTTACTATTATTAAATCGATTGCTTAGAATTACAAAAAAACAACAAACCGACAAACTAATGGAACCTTTTTTTAGTTAAGGTTTTCCTTCCGTTAAAATGTTATTCATCTCACCGTCATATAATCATGGTCAACATATTCACATAAATCCACGCCGAACTCAAATGGTTCTAACTCAAAAAAGACATATTCCCGACCCTATTCTGTGGCTTTTCAAGTCGCCGCGCGAGGTGTCCCGAAAGTTTTCCGAAGTTTTCAGTAAGTGATAGCTGCTCGCCCGCCCCGCGCCCCGGGCCCCGCCGCCCCGCGCCCGCCCCGTACCCCCGGGGTCTGCCTACCGTTGTCATCTGCAACTTCTTTTTAAATTCAATTTATCGACGACTTCTTCTGAAGGATTGTGGCGGGGTCTCGACTTTGGAGAGAACAGTTTAGAACTTTTAGAGGTCGTTCAAGGAGAGTTAATGCGTATCCGAGTTGTATGACTTATTTGTATAGGAAGAAATCTATGAGTCGGTTTAGTTGTAGCGGGGTGATGTCAAACTATCCAATCTCGAGGTTTTTCTTTTCTTCAGCTCACTTTTAAACTTTAATTAATAATTTCATTGGATTTTATATTTTTTCTTGCGCATTTTAAATGATTAGCACTTTGGCAAGATCACTCACAGTTTTGACGAAGCCAGGCGTTGGTCTGTCCATTTGCTTGCATGTTACTTACCTTACTTACTACTTGAGAACCACTTACTTGATTTTGACGCACTTTATAACCAACGCTTATCTTGATTCTTGCCATGACTTGCGAATTAATGAACTTCACGTTGGATTACCTAAAGGAAGCGGAAGTGTTGAATCCTTATAATGGCTATTTAATTAGTTAAACACAAATAATAATTATATATAAATGAACCTTTACACAAAAATAGATGTATCAATTGATTAATAATATGTAAAATAAACGTTAACCTTAATGCTGTTTCAAGAAAAACCATTTCAGAGATAAATTATGTATTTGACCGATTGATATAATATATTTATATCAATCGGTCAAATACAAATTTTCTGATGACCTTCTGTGAGAGAGTTTCAAATAACTAAAACTTTTTTACGCTCGAATTAAACGAGCCGATAGTTTTAGAGAAACATACGGAGGTCAGCAACGAATTCCACAAACGAACAACCTTGAAAGTGAAGTATTCGGAAATAAAAGATTGCAGAGTGGCGATAAATTGTTAGAATATTATATTCCCTAGATCAAACAGGAACGTAATATCAGTTGAGGGATTGTCTATTTTTTATTGGCTACTTTTTTATTTGACTGGTCATGGATGGCCAATACCAAACAGTACGTTAGATATTAGCCTGATACACAACTAGTGGGATCTAGGTGCCATACCAGCACCTTCCTTATGTTCCTCAGCTACATTGAACTGGATGGAAAACACGGACATTTTTCATTGCCGCTTCGATCATCGTTCATTCAATTCGATGGTATCGACCCGGGCGGGATTAACCCTACCACCTAGTAAGTATGGTAGGGACCTACAGTTTTACGTGGAATCCGAACCACGGCCTGCCTCAACGGTTGAAAATGGTCACCCAACCAGAACCCAACCGCGCTCAGAGGTGCTTACCCAGCTTATCGAATCGCAAGGCGTCGCACCACTGAGCTACCGAGGCTGACTTGTCATGTAGCTGTAAAATGAAGACATTAATCACGTATCCAATTTTTAGACATTTCAATTCATAGATTTTTTTTAGTAAAATGAGTTATTAATGCAGTTCTACTTAATTTTCCAAACTCTTTATTATGGTAAAACCCATATATTGCTATGACGTTTAGTTTTTAAGTTAGGTTGTGTAAACAAATGGACAATTGTACTAACCATTATGACCTATTAAACTTTCAAGAACATTTCTCTCGAAACTCTCATTTCTTAAATTAAATGGTTTTATCAGCATACTGACGATATATTATAAGTAAATGCATATACATGCAGCCCTATGAACCCGACATCCTGTCCGCCAGCTAACCGTTTGCATGGTGGTTATAGAGAAGTGCCGGATAGCTTCCGACCGCGGTCGCGGTTGATATCGTCCGCCACCAATTTCCGGCTATTCTCCGACCCATGCCATGCCGCCCTCGCATAGCCTATCAGCATAGCACGACCAATCGGTTGTATAATATTTGTCCCATTTGACAACGTTGAAAGAATTTCTCTCTCAAGCATTTCTGAAATTGGTGCAACAATTTCAACAAACAACTTTTTTATCTAGGTGACCGGAGTTAGAGTAGACTTAGAAGGCTATGTCTGAGGTTCCGTGTGAGACACTGAAACTCGATAACAGCGCCACCTAACGGGTCTAACAATAGCTAAGAATGATCCAAGTGACTCCATAAGTAGAAAAAAAAATTCATCAAAATCATTCAAGCCGTTTAGGAGGACAATAATGGCCAACACGCGGATACCGGAATTTTATTTATATTCGGTGAAAAGTTCTATAGAAAGCTTTTTAATTTTCAAGTAACTCTTAAATTCCCGCGTAATCTGGCGAAGAACATTCGGATTTCCCCGAATTTTCTCGAGTAGCCGCTGATCGCGTCAACATTGCATGAATTATCCTAAAGTTACATAAATAAGCTGATAAAGTGACAGTGAGACCGATTGATACCAGGCATTGTCAGTCTGTCAGCGCGTTTGCGTCTACTGCTGGACATACGCCTCTCCAATTTCCCTCCAGTCCTCCCGGCCCTCAGCGGTACGGAACCACTGCTTTCCGACGACGCACTTGATGTCGTCGTCCCACGTGGGATCACCCGCCAGGTACCTGGCGCGTGATCTTCCCACACACCGTTTTCCTGTCCTCGGCCGCCACACGGTTACTCCAACGGTCGTCGTCTCTTCGGCTGACGTGACACTGCCACTTGAGCTTAGCCACCCGCTGTCCAATATCGACTACCTTTGACACGTCGGCGGATTGTCTCGTTATGCACCATATCCCGTAGCGATATTCCCAGCATGGCTCGCTCCATTGCTCGCTGGGCAACTTTCAACATCTGGACAACGGCGACCGTCGGGGTTCACGTTTCACACCCGTACGTCATAACCGGGAGGAAGCACTTATCAAATATTTTGCTCAACCAGGGTGATGATTAACCCAAAAAGGAAATCCCGCACGACAAAGTAATTATGGTAGCGGTCGAACGGCGGCGTGGTGGACCAGGAGTTGGACAATTAAACCAGTTTTTGCAATTGTAACCTGTGTTCTGTGGTGTTTGATGGTCCTGCCGCATGCGACGACAAGCGGCTACGGTGCGGTGGCGGCGGGGCAACAGTAAAGCGGTCGGCACCACCCGCCGCCTCCGCGCCCCGCCACCGCCGCCGTCGTCGGCGCCAAAGTCCGGACCCCCTCCCACATCCGCTCAGATACGGCTGCTGAACCGGCTTTTAGAGCTTTTTCAGCTTTTTCAAGCGCCAGCGTACAGTGAGAGTGAATATTTGCAAATACGAATTTATGAGGTGAGATAATCAAGCTACAAATAGCGATTTCACCACCTGCTCGAAAACCTTAAAATGGGATTTTCCCTGCGGAGGCGGCAAGAGCTACAAAACTGGGGTCGGTCCTTACTGGACGTGTATTCTTGGCATTCAGTCATTGCGGATTCAGTAGATTTAACAAAAGAAGAATTTACTTTGACATTACTGTTAACTCTACTGAATCCGCAATGACTGAATGCCAAGAATACACGCCCTGGACGTTCTTGGGCGTTAATAATGTTAATAATAATAATCATCTCTTTGCGTACAACCTCACGGTTAGACATCGGGTACGCTACATATGTAATAAACAGCGAAGGAAGTAACTCTGCAATAACATCTGACCATTTACTTTTCTACACAATGTTTTATCCTTTGCATTGACAGGCAGTTTCGAGTTCGAGAGAAAGAGACAAAACATTGTATAACTATTCAGAGGATGTATTAATAACAGGATGTATTATTCCAATGAATTTACCTAGCGGATATGGACTGCAAGTACTGATTTCCCTCGTCACCTACGCTGTATTAGGAAATAACCACTCTACTCAATTTCAAATAGCACTTCCCCAAAGAAAAGCAGTTGTGTATATGTTACGGATAAAGCCTGATGTTGGTTGAAGTCTGAAATATTTTGTTCCTTGAAGGTAACTAAGATGTTCAAAGTATACCCGTGTCAGAAAGCGATCAATATTGTGTCCACCTTCCTAGAAACTCCATATTTTAAACACAGTACAGCAGGTCTATACCTGGCATTCAGTAATCAGGAATCAGGAATCCTGAGTCCGGGAAACCTCTTTTGTAGCGGTTTTCAAAGCGATTTTATTGACGAAAATATTCCGGAGCATAGTTTTTTTATTTAATCAAGGTTTTCCGCCGAAAAACTCCCTTTGAATATTGCTGTAAAAGCGGTTTTCTAGACTCAGGATTCCTGATTACTGAATGCCAGGAATAGACCTGCAGATCCAGGTCTGGAATTGCTTAAATCCATGTTTCAATTTTAAATACCTCGAAACACAATAATATGTTTAAAATAGCATCCATAAATCGAGACCGAAATTACAGTGTTGGTGAATAATGAAATAAATGGGCCCCGTTTTTTAACCGACTTCAAAAAAGGAGGAGGTTATCAATTCGTCACAATCTTTTTTTTTTTATGTATGTTCACCGATTACTCGAAGACCCCTGGACCGATTTGGAAAATTCTTTTTTTATTCGAGAGGGTTTACTTTCTAGTTGGTCCCATTTTTTTTTTATCAAAATCGGTTCAGTAGTTTGGTACTTAACTATAACAAACATCGAATTTCTTAACCCCGCGAACCCAGAAATGTGATTTTTTAGTTACAGCAGCTTTCTTTTCGGGTGTGATTGCTCAGTTTGAGAGTTTTTTTTTACTTCAACTGTTGGGGTTATTAAAGGGGGGTAAAAGAGGGTAAATTGTACACATTTCTATCTCTAGAGCCGCTGAACCCAGAAATGTCAGAGTATGTTTTGTTTTAGATGGGAATGCTTAAGAAAATATTTTTGGAAATTGTACTATTAGGGGGGTAAAACAGGTCAAAATGAACACATTTAGGCGAAAACCACTCATGTTGAGATCTCTGATTCCAATTATCCTCGAAACTTTAAATTTTCAGTGACTTCTTGTTAAGACGAAAAGGCTCGCTCACAACGGATTTTACAAAATTCAACTGTTAAGGGGGGATAAACGAGGCCGATATGTACACATTTTCATACAACTTAAACTTACGCAAGAAACAGACTATCTGGAACGATGGAAGCATGAGAAATTCAGAAGCTCAGCGGTTCCGGTCATTCGTTGTTTTGTCTTTTTAGGGTTTCGTTCCCAAAGGGCACCAACTTCTGCTGTCCGTCCGCCCGTCCGTCTGTCACAGCACTATCTCACGTGATCTCATCGTATCAATTATCGTACGTATCAACCGTGAACTCATGAATCCAGATAGTTACCGGTCTACCTTTCGTCAGAAATGAGATTTCTCAATGGTTTAATTTCTGCTAATGCTCGTTCATTGTATTGTATTGTATTGTATATGTATGTATATCTTCTTTCCACTTTGTATATGAAGTTGAGCAGGAGTTGACTTTAAAGTTACGCCACCACTAAAAAGCAAAAAATAAATTATTTTTAAATTAAAAAAGGACCGCCTTCAAAAAAACCGGAACTAAAAAGCAAAAAATAATTGGTTACTTTTAATAAATGTACGAAAATGTATTTTAATTCTAACTAATTATGTACAATTTCTTAATTTTGTCGGTGCCTTGGGTAGAGTTCGCTTCGCACGCTGCTGACCGAACAGACACTATTTCAGCCGAACACACCCGAAGTCTACGAGAGCGTAAACAACCTGAGTCAGCAATGATTGGTCCAGAGAGCATTTTAGGCGACCGTTCGTCTAACTGGAGATGCCCTTAGCGTTGGTTTACGTGCAAGCTGATATCGATACAGCGCAGCGTACTAAAATTGGGTTTTAACGATTATTATTAGTACTTTCGGCTTTATAAAGGCTCTATAAATTTTTATTTAAAAATATTTTCCATTCAATGGAGGAAATATGGCATAATATCCATGTATATTAAAAATGAATGAGTACATTTTTTACTGTGTAAAAAAGTAAAACACATCACAAAGCAATACAAACAAAACCCAAATAGCATAATCTCAAAATGAAAGAGCAACAAGGATTCACATTCCAGTGTTGGCCATCCACTACGATCGTAAGTACTAATTACTGCTAAGACTATTTAATTACTATAAAAACATAATTACTGTTAAGAATGACTTGTTCCAGACAAAGGGTGATGAGAGACAATATAAATATTTTTTTGGGTAGGTAGGTTATAGACTAGATGTATGTAAACTAAATTATATGTACGGAGCGCATTACTCTCGGCACCATAGTAGGCATTGGATAAATGTGGAAAACGTATGTGGGTGAATGTCCAATGTGTGGCTAGGGTGATGCCGTTTGTGAATAGAAAAATATTCGACGTGGAAATATTACAAATTCTAACAATGACAGGTAATTCTCCCGTTGAGAGTAGCAAAATAATGTTTCATTTTCATGTACGCGCACTGTTGCCAAGAGTACACATCAGCAATGGCTCGGCACTGCCGCTATCTATGTAAAGCGGAAAGGTTTAGCGAGCTCCACTATACCTTTTACGTCCGAGAGCTCACAAACTATTTTATTATCTAATCTACTATACTACATTTACGTCTTTGAAAAAAATAGTTATAAATTATTCCATTCCTCCATTGAGAGTAGCAAAATAATGTATTATTTTCATGTCCCCGCACTGTTGCCAAGAGTACATATCAGCAATGGTTCGGCACTGCCGCTATCTATGTAAAGGAAACATATTTTAGCGAGCTCCACTGCCCATGTCATCCGAGAGCTCTGAAACTAATTCATACCCTTATTTATAACATTTACGTAATTGATAATTTTTGGTATAAATCATAGGTAATTCTTCCATTGAGAGCAGCAAAATAATATTTCATTTTCCAGTCTGCGCACTGTAGCCTAGACTACACACCAGCAATGGCTCGGCACTGCCGCTTACTATGTAAAGCGGCAAGATCTTAGCGAACTCCACTACCTTTGTCGTCCGAGAGCTCTGAAATTAATTCATACCTTTATTAGTAACATTAACGTAATTTATATTTTTAGTTATAAATCATAGATCATTCTTCCATTGAGAGTAGCAAAATCATCTTTCATTTTCATGTACGCGCACTGTTGCCAAGACTACACACCAGCAGCAGCTCGGCACTGCCGCTATCTATGTAAAGCGGAAATGTTTTAGCGAGCTACACTATACCTTTGACGTTCCAGAGCTCTCAAACTATTTAATGCCCTTTCTATTACACATACGTAATTTATAATTTCAGTTAAAAATCACAGGTAATTCTCCCGTTGAGAGTAGCGAAACAATGTAATTATATTCATGTTCGCGCACAGTTGCCAAGAGTAGCGATGGCTCGGCATTGCATCGATGTATGTAAAGTGGAAAGGTTTTAGCGAATTCCACTACCCTTGATGCCCGAGAGCTCTCATACTACATTCTACATTCGTACTACATTACTACATACTACAGTCCACACAAGAGGAATGAGTTTAATAAATGAACTAATGGGTACATAACATTGCGGGAAAAATATGTTTAGCTTAGTTTATAATTTGTACCGTATAGTTCATAGTTTTTATTCACAAAGTTGCAGCTAACTTTTATGACAGTCTTCTTCAATTAATGATACGTTACTACCAACTTAGGCTGAGATTAATAGTCGTAACAGAAACTAAGACTAACGAAAAATAGTACTTTGTGACGTCACTTTGAAACATTTTGTATGGACAAAATATCAAAATAATGCACAATTACGCCACAAAGTACTACTTTTCGTTAGTCTTAGTTTCTGTTACGACTATTTATCTCAAACTTAGTGATTTAGCTAGTTGTTAGCTCCTGGTCTATGAATGTCGTGAGAAGACACGACTCGACTTGTATAGCCATTAGGCGGTCTTTGACTCAGGGATTACAACCTGGTTTCCTTTTCGAAAACTCTGAATATCATCGGAGGGATTTCAAGACGAATTATTTTATGTAATTCCTTAATTATTTAGAGCACTTTAATGATTGCTCAACGTAGCGTTAAGGTGTCATTTACATTTTTGGTTGGTCTTAAAGTATGAAATATGTACTTTTTTTGTGTAACTGGAGATGGATAACGAATACCAATACGACCGTCATGATAATGACCAACACCCCACATATCGTTCATGGAATGATATGGTATTAACGTGGATAAGATTAACCCTACCACTACAAAGGGCAGGGACCTACAGTTTTACGTGGAAAACGAACCACGGCCAGGCCAACGGTCGAAAATGGAAACCCATCTAGAACCCAACTGCGCTCAGAGTTGCTTCACCCAGCTTATCGAACCGGAAGGCATCGCGCCACTGAACTACCGAGGCTGACCGCATTTGTACTTGTTTGTGTTACATTTACAATGTTTGCATTCAAAGGGATAGTATAACATATTTCTTGAATAATTTTTTTTTGCAAACACGCAAGACACCATTGAATTTGTGAATGTTTTAACTTTTTGTAAAAATAATTATTTAGCCATCTTAAAATAATCGAGTAGGCTTAAATTGTAATAAATATGTTAGTTTAAAAGCTGAATTACAGTCGTAGCTCATACCGGAACATTCAATATGATCTCGGGTACGCGTTTATGGCTCTCGAGAACGTAGTATTCGGTCTCCCAGCAGCTAGATTATGCCGACATCGTTTCGCTAATGATGTCTGTGGGCACAAAGAACAAGTGGTACGCTCATTACTGGCTCGTCTAGCTTTTGCTAGAGTCTCAATACAACCTGAGAGGACGTCAATTTGTATCGAGTAACCGCTTCTACTCATGATACCCGTAAGCCTTTACTAGGGTAGATCTTAGCGAAAACCTTTCCTATACCAAAAGTAACACCGGGAACTTCTTAAAGACTACTTAAGGTGGCCCAACCCGGCGGGCCTAACTCATTCGCGGGCACGGTACAATACCGTGCTGTTGCGCTCTGGGACCTTCTCTGTTTCAAAGAATAAGGCAGGCACCGTGATGAGGAAGATGCAACATGTCCACAAAAAAGACAATGTGCATAGTGTATGATTTGGTAAGGTTTACGAAAATTTTAATTTGGAAACGACTTATAGCTAAAAGTAAACCACGACCGCTGTAGTCAAAAATCTAACAAAAACCAAATAGATCATAAATCTTGATTAAATAAGCTATGTCTGATGACTAATCTTTTTACGATGTTCTTACTTTATCATTGCGTAATCTACCTCCAAAGTTATTGTATAAAACGCGAGAAAAATTCGAACTTTCGGACCTTATAACTTAGAAACCAAACACAATTTTACAATTCCAATGGTCATCAGACGTCAGTTCGATCAAATAAAGCTATTTTGAGCAAAGTTTTGGATCTCTGACAAGAAATATGGGCGTGATCTTCTTTCCCCTTTTGTATGGGGAGATGAGCGGGTTGGGCCACCTTAAAGCTAGATGGAAAACACCGACACTTTCATTGCTGCTTTAAACACCTTATTTTCAACACGATGGTAACATCCCAGACCCAATGCCAGGTGAAATTGTGAAAGCTGCGATCCCTTTCAGGGTTGATTCAGTATCCGAAATAGAACAACCCTTGCTACAAAAGGAGTTGATACGATATTTTTTGTCAAATTCGAATTCCTAAGAAATTTAAACAATAACTTATTTCCAGTATTCTAAACAACTTCCGCAATATATAAGTATAAGAAACTTCCCAGTTGTGATAAAATGATGACGTAATATGCCTTTTCACAGTATAGCGCGATATTGAACGTGAGTTTTGTAGTTACTTCTGTGACATTATCAGATACGTGCTAATGTTTATGGAATCGGGACATCGATAAATAAATTATAATAACACCGTGTCACGATTGCCTTAACTCTCGGCGATAATAGATAATAATAAATATGTCACAAATATGTTGCTTATTATCTATATAAGATAATTAAATCCTTGCATGATAACTTGAAACAATTAAACATTTATACCTCGTCTTCGTTTGTTTTAAATTATAATTAATTAAATAATTCATTAAATGCTATTTGTAAAAATTTTGCATGCTAAAAACTATATATAGTAAAGAGTTACAATAAAAACCGGCCAATTGCGAGTCAGAATTACACGCAAAGGGTTTCGTACCATCGTACGAGATTTAACACCAAAAATCACGTTTTTTGTATGTTTGATCTTTAATGTTATATATTTTTTATTTTACCTACTTGTTGTTACAGCGGCAAATTCAATACACGCTCTGTGAAAATTTCAGCTGCCTACCTATTACGGTTCATGAGATGCAACCTTGCGACAGACGGACGGACGGACGGATAGTCGGACAGCGGAGGCTTAGTAATAGGGTTCCGTTGGCACCCTTTGGGTACGGAATACTAAAAACGATAAACTGCCCTAAGGGGGATTCATCAGTAACAGTGAATTATCTGATGCAAACTTATGACATTTTCGGAACGAAAATTATCTAAATCCTCAGCGCTTCATAGTAAACGATGACATGTGAAATGAATGAAAATGCATCCATACGTTGCAAAAAGGCGGCAATTAATGCCATAAGTTTCTTTGTCTATTCCTGCCTGTCAATAATTACGGACCTACAAATGCGTTTTTGAGTCAAACATAAAATAAATGATTGGACCGATTGTTCCCTGATTTTACGGTGGGAAGATAACGTCCAAGTGAAATTAATCCTATCTCGTATTTTTCACTCAAAATGGCACCTAAATCCTAGCTGGCTCTGCTAATGTCAAGGACGTCACACTTATATAACCACTTTCTGGATGTTGGGCAGAGGTACGGTTAAAAATCCTGTTCTGCATTCACGAATAAAATGATAGCAGTATGTTTATTCTTAGAGGTAAAAAAATCTTTATTCCCAGATACATGCCAAATTCGTTCATTTCAGATTCATTCCTAAAATAGCAGGGATATGATAATCGTGGAGAGTGCGATTATAAGCTAACCCCGCTTAATCTGTTGGATGCGAGTTTAACGCTTCCGGTTATTATAACTTCAGTATGTATTAATGTATATACACAAATATTGGTATATATTTAAATTAAATATATACTATAAGCTATGTATTATATGTATCTGTATGTATTAGTATTAGAATGTAAGTATATTTATTCTTGTTAAGTATATATATATATATCTTTATTGATAAAAAATCTTACTTCTTTTATCCTTTTTTGTCTGCCGCCTTGCACCTTTCCTACATCCCAAGGGTAGGTAGGAAGAGAATGCCTTTTGGCATTAGGCCCGCCTTTTGTAAACTGTTTTATAATGGTGTACAATAAAGATTTTTTATATTATAATATATATATATATATATATAAATTATTATTATTATTATTATTTAATGTTAGCTTAATTTTTGTAAATAAAAAAAAACTCATGTGTAAGTGTTAACCAATGTGTATTGGGAAAACGGTTTTTTTTAAGCCGTGCAAAAAAAGTTTTTTTTTGTTTTTGTTTTAAATATGCCAAAGAATACATGGTTAACGTTTGGACAATTCCTCAGGTTGTAGTATAATCCAATGGTCGCAGGTTCGAATTCTACGTCAGACGAATATCCAGACTAGTTTTTTTTCAGATTATTTTCAAAATCGAATTACATTACTTATACATTTAGATTTTGATGTTTAACATCGAAGTCAATTAACTAATCAGAATGAAGGGTTCCGTACCATCGTACAAAACTTAACAAAAAAACACTGTTTCGTTTAATTTTTTTATTTTTTTTATTTTACCATATTGTTGTTATAACGGCAAAATAAATACACACTCTAGGAAAATTTCAGCTGCCTACCTATTACGGTTCATGAGATACAGCCCTGTGACAGACGGACGGACGGCCGGACTGTAGAGGCTTAGTAATAGGGTTCCGTCGAGCCCTACAAAGGACGAGCTACACATTTACACTTCAGTTAATGAAATTAAAACTATGAATGCCCTGCAGTGTAGCCAACAAGAATTCCGTCAGCGGCTTCAAACAATGTAACCACGAGCCAAACCACATCAGAAATGATCTGCGCGAGGTTAGTGTTTGTATGGCCGAAAGAGTCCGGTTACAACAAAGCGTCCGGAAGTTGAGGTCAGCATGGCCGCACTATTGCGAATTCCTGGAATTCGAGTTGCTGTTTTTCCTGAAGGGAAATTCTGTTTATTTTCGTTGTGTTATTTATTTTATATATTGTGTTGTTTTATGTTATTACTATTTACCTGACTGCGCAAGAAGGAGGGTTATGTTTTCGAGTGTATTTATGGGGGGAACGGCAGAACGTCTAATATGCAGATCGTATAATGTCATATTTTAACAAAATTTTAAAACCATGCACAACGTATAATCGGCAGATCGTATAATTGTATACGTAGTGCATGAAGAAGTTTAAAAAATAAAATTTCTTATTTCCCCATGCATAACGTATAATAGTCACAACGTATAATATTATGATCTTTATTTAACAAAAAGAGAAAACCATGCATATCATATAATCCAAAAACTTTTCATACGATAAGCGGCCTTATGAATATACTTTTAAAGCGTATACTCGCACGCGCTTTTCGACCGTCTCAATTAGCGTTGTAGCAAATTGTTACTCTTCAACAAATATCGATTCGTAGCAATTTCAGCCTTAAATGTATCGTTATTAGGGCGCTTTATGCAGTGCTTCTTGGCATATTATACGTTCTGCATGGTTTTCTTTTTTTGTGAATTCATGTTAGGAATAATATACTTTGTGACTATTAGACGTTCTGCATGATGCAAAGAGTTGATTTTATTTTTAAACTCATGCACAACATGATTTAACATTATACGTTGTGAATATTATACGTAGTGAATACGACTCTATTTATGTATGTATGTATGTATGTATGTATGTATGTATGTATGTATGTACGTATGTATGTATGTCTGTATGTATGTTTCTATGCCACGACCTACAGCCTAAACGGCTTGATGAATTTTAGCTTGAGAGGTTCGTTATTACCTAGACGCCATACCAGGACCTTCCTTATATCGTGATAACCGTGCTGAATGACATGGCATTTTTATTTGCGCTTCCACCAACGTTCATTAAATGCGATGATACCTACCCTGACTAGAATAATCCCGCCCTGAGTTATTTGTTTATACGGGGCCACTGATCTCAGGTTAAGGCTGTCGTGCAGGCAGCCAAAATCGAAGATTTGAACATTTTAAGAATTGCATTCTTTGTCCATTGGCTAAGGCACAATTTTGCGCGACGACTGCCATTAAACTAGCGAAATATTTTTCCAGACCCAACGGTTCCCGATCCCTAAAATCAAGGTAACAAGACCACTCTTTTCCAAAGTTTTATTTTTATTTTAGCCAATTATTTCCGATCTCAGAGGTGTATTTAAAAACATAAAAATTTACAGTCATAGATTTTGACAATATATTTTAGAATATAAAATATCAAAAACTTAGTCAGACAGATATTTATATGGATATATTATAGCAGCCATATGGTAGTAAACTACACTTGAAATTGTCATTTACACTAATAATATAATATCTATACTAATATAATAAAGCTGAAGAGTTTGTTTTTTTGTTTTTTTGTTTTTTGTTTGAACGCCCTAATCTCTGGAACTACCAGTCAGGTTTGAAAACATATTTTTACATTCGATAGCCTAATTCTTAAGGAAGGCTTTAGGCTATTGAACATCACGTAACGACCCTTAGGAGCCGAGCAAAAAGAAAAATAGTCAGAGGGCGCGGAGCGAAAACGAAATGATAGCGCGGCGAGGGCCGAGACGGCGGCGGTCAGCCGACGAGGACCGAGTATTGCCGAGAAGAGCCGAAGGTACGCGAAAGCGCGCGAAGCGGCTACCAGCGTTGCCGATAACCACAATTGCCCAAAAACGTTCTTAGGATTCCCGGAATTCCGTGAAAATCCGGAATAGGAACGAAATTTTCAATTCGAATGAGCAAAATAAAAGGTCGTGCAGTCGACGGCCGTCCGAACAACTTTCGGGAGAAGATGAAATCCAAAGTTGCCCCGATTGCTTCAATGTTCGTAATATTTCTCGAATGAGCAAAAAAAAAAGGTCATGTGGCCAAAACTCTAAATCCTCCACGGATTGGCCAATCCCCCGCAAATTTCCCAACGCTTGCATTCCCCCACCATTTTCCCCGCAATACCTCAAATTTCCCGTGATTCGAGGAATCGGGGAGCGATCGGCAACTCTGCCCGCGCCCCTCGCCAGTCGGACACAGTGTATTATATTCTTTGCCAGTCGGCTTCCCGCGATTGCTAACGATAGACGCGGTTGCAGAGATCATCGCTCCGTGGTCGTGTGGTGCACGGATTAGTAAGAGGTTTTTTACGTAAATTGTTTGTATTATTTCTACCAACCCGCGCGGTATGCTAACATAGCAATTAGCCGTGTCCTAGCTACACACATTAGTATGGGCTTTTAAGTAAGATAACAGTTTCAGTTGAACGGTTTCTTATTTTTTGTTTCTTAGATTAGTACTAAGCCAAGCGCGGTATTCCGAACTTTCAACGGGGGATACGAAAACCATGCCGGCCGGCCAGGTGCTCCTTCACCCCATGTTTGAACGACCCCGGGGGGAAATATATCCGTATGGAGTCGATTCCATAGATTACGGACCCTATAGAAAAAATATATAGAGGATCGGTGGGTTCTTATTTTGGGAATGTCGACAGTGAATGGGTGCATACCCTGCCTGTTCCGCGTTGTGCGGTGGTAGAAATGGGACGGAGGGACAGCGTTGTGCAGCTCCGAAGGGCACTCTCCATGGTAAAGACGATAGAATACAGCGAGAGAACCTACATCCCTTCGAAGTTGAAGGGTCTCTAAATTTAGGGATACCTTGGGATCGTCGACGAGACGCACGGCTGTATCGAGTCCAGGGAGCCAAGCAGATACTTAGCTGATAATTGTACCTCCGTATAGCTCGATTTATTTCCGCAATTTTAGGGCTACTAAGCATCACGCTTAATTACCAGAGAGGTGACCAGTAGTATGAAATGCTTATAACATGAGAACCAATTACCCAATTTAGATGAGGTTTGTATCTGAGCCTAGCCGTATAGGCATCACGCTAACTTACCAGAGGAGTGAGAAGAAAGGGTTACATATTTATAACAAAATAATAAGTGGACTGCTCCTGCATGTGGAATTTGGCAGAGTACATCACTCTAGATCACGAGAGGGTTGACTGTTGCGATTAAAGGCTCATAACTTACGAACTACTCACTCGATTAATATGTGGATTGCATCTATGTACAGGACCTATGGGCGCGGTCGGGGTTTGGATAGGTGCCCGTTTTCGATGTTAATGCTGGTTGTGGTACGGATTCCACGTAAAAAATAGCTCCCCTTTCTTACTACCTAGGTTGTAGGGTGAATCCCGCTTGAGTTGTTACGTACCATCGCACTGAATGATGGATGGTCGAAGCGGCAATAAAAAATGTCCATGTTTTCCGTCCATGGCAATGTGTAGTAGTGCCAGTGCAGGATCGCCCCAGCGCGGCGGCAAATGCTTTTAAAAAACAATTAAGTAATTGGCCCGAATATTTTGCAATATATTCAAGTACATTCCTTCCACTGAATTTACAAATGGCAATATTTGGATGTTTTCTTATTCAATCATGCCACATCGGCTCAACGGATTTTGATCCAGTTTTTTTTGTTAGATACATTGTTTAATCTTCTGTTGGTAAAGTAGTTCAACTAGCCTTTTGGGCCAGCCCTTTGGGTTTCAGCCCGATATCAGCCCAAAACGGCATTGACCCGAGCGGAGCCGGGTACCTCAGCTAGTAATATAATAATTTGTAAGCCGAGATTTATAGCGTAATAAATATCTAATCTTAATTAATTAATTAAACCGACATAATTATAAATTGCCTAAGTGAAAGTTATTTAATATTTAGGTGTAACTGTAGGTGTAAAAAGCCCTTGTCATAATATTAAGTGCAATGATAGATTATTAACACAATTAAGTCGGTTGAAAATTGATAAAAATCCAAAAATAATATTCAGGTGTACAGAGCCCTCGTCAATAGCATGTAAGCAGTTATTACCCGTAGTATGGAGAATTGAAAGGTAACGACTCTCTTAAGTATGAACGATTTTGACGTAGTTAAGATAACTGAATGCGATCGCACGAGTGGGTAAGGTGGTAGCAGAGCGTGGCGCGAGGCTGCGAGGCGGGCGCGGCGGACCGGAAGCGCTGGCCAGCTTCCGGCCGGAGTCTCTGCAGTTTTACGCGGAAACACCGCTGCTGGGTGATGTCGGTAAATGTCATGCAGTAAAGCTTATGTTTAAAGTTATTTTATTCGTTTTTATTGTTTTAAAGTTTTTCCTTGAAATCGCTAAGATATACTCTCTAGATTGTTTGAATTAAATTCATAAAAAAAACCATAATATCTTAAGCTCTGCCACGTACCAAACTTATTAAACACATTCCGTTTGTGTATAATATGCCCGGAACACATTTGTTTTCTCAATAGTAAAATATTCCTGGTAAATATACACATGAACTTATATGTTAATTATATTTTATCACTCCGTATGGGTACATTTTCAACAAAACGACCACTTTGTTTTAGAAAACTGCGTTAACATTTTATTATTCGGAACCTTCAATCCACAACTAATTTTATGACATTATTAAACCAGAGAATAATATGGGAACAAATCTTTTATATCGTGGAAAGTTTGCGAATCACATAAATAAATCGGCAAAGCGTGAACAGCCCCATCCTAGCGATAGCAAAAATATGATTATCATAGTTTGAAAAGTTTTTCTGTGATCGCAACTGGAGGTTATATATCATGAAAGAAATCGCCACCTGGTGTCTAGGGTAAGGATCTCAAAGACTTTGACTAAAAGTGTGAATTGATTTTTGTGGCGTAGAGAGGTCTATTTGATAAAACATTTCTAAATCCTAATTATTTACATTTTTTTTATGAAAGATTGCAGTATTTGCAAGTGCTAAATTGATTTTGAACTGTAATTTGTAACCAATCTGCACATGTATAATTATATTGTTTTTCTTTTCTTGCAAGACCACATTGCTTTTTAGGGTTCCGTACCCAAATGGTGCCAAACGGAACCCTATTACTAAGCCTCCGCTGTCCGCCCCACAAGCCACAATACAAAAAACTTGAAATAAACAAGAAATGTTGTACCCGGAACCCTTCGTGTGCGAGTCCAGCGCGCACTTGACCGGTTTTATATGTTTGAATGAAAAACATAGTGGAAACAAGTTTAATCTCTTTGAGTATTGAATTGTTTTAGTATATATGTATTAGTATATTCGTTTCTGTGTTTTTTCCATAAACAAATAAATAGCCGTAAAGGAGCCACTACATTGCTGAAAGATTTCTCATACCTGCACGGCGAAATATGATTTCGAGGCGTATTGTTCGCTCGGCTGCCACAATCGGCCAATCAATCCGCGGGACTGGGTCGAGCCGTCGCCGCATCGACTGCCAAGTGCGGACGAGACTCGGCAGGACGTGAGCTGAAAACAAAGGAGCGAAAGTCCACTTCCGGTAACGATGAAGCACTCTCAAATTGTGGCAGCGGAGTCCGTTGCGGGGAGTTACCGCGCAGGTCCGCGCACTTCCGTGTGTGAGGTATTGGAGATCATTGCATGATTTTGCCCCAAGCATATTCTTCTTTTCAAGGATTCGAGGTGCTACGCTCAGAACGGGAAACCGATTCTTATTTTGGATGTATTCTGGAATCCTATTTCGATTCGAGTCGGACTCGCACACAAAGGGTTCCGTACTATCATACAAGATTAAACCCAAAAAATCACGTTTTTGTATGGGGGTCCCATTTCATTTTTTTTACCTATTTGTTGTTATAGCGGCAAAATAAATACACACGCTGTGAATATTTCAGCTGCCTACCTAATACGGTTCATGAGATACAGCCCTGTGACAAACGGACGGACAGCGTAGGCTTAGTAGTAGGGTTCCGTTGGCACCCTTTAGGTACGGAAAAATATATTGATATCAGATATTAATCGTAAACGTAATCCAAACCTACATCACATAATTATAACATTTTGAATGAAAATCTACGTGTACCTAGAATTAATATTCAAATTGAATTAGTATCCCCTTTTCTCCGACGTCCTCCTAGCTCAAGCACAAATTAATTAAATAACGAGAGCAAAGGGCTCAATAATTTATTGGTAGAGCTTATTGAAAAATCTGGCGGGATTTCACAAGTCCTCGAGGATCGCCGTATATTTTATTTGGTAAAAAAACCATTTGCGAGCTGTCATTTCATTTGCTGGTGACTCGATTAGCGAATGAACTTTGTTAATCGAGTCAGCACGCTACAGACTCAATATAATCCAATTTACGCCAGCGACAGCCGAGGTGAAGAGAGAAAAAGAGTTTAACCTGATTAGAGAGTTTCGAGGGATGTCTGGTTTCTTAACGCGGACCTTACTAATCAAGTTCCATCAAAGATAATTCTTGTTGAATCCCTAACACTCTATCTGATTTTTAGCAAAAGGATTCGGGTATCTAATGAACTTCTACAAATAACAAATTATGAAGGGAAAATCAATTCATGTTTTCACATTTCCCGACTACATAGACTGCACTGGTGTAACGAGATAGACAATTCACTGATTGACCATATTCATCGAAAGATGGCTTAACCCTACCACCTAGTAAGTAGAAAAAGCAAGATAGAATTTTAACACGGGATCCAAGCTATTGAATCACCCGCATTCTCAATAAAATTCCCATTTCAACGAAAAAAATCGCATTTAGTTTTCAATATCTGTGAGTTAAATACAAAATACATATGAATGCATATCTGAAATTCCATAACGTTTTATGTCATCTCTAAAAAATCTGAAATAATGGAATGAAGAACAAGAGGGAACAATTCCTACATACCAGAAATACGGTAGCCTCAATATGGTAATAAAAAAATGTGGAAAAACTCTGTATATTTTTAATGTAAAACAACTATGGTGGAGGTGTTTCAATCCATCTCTGGAAATAAAGTTGGAAGAATCCTGCTGATACGGACTTTAAAATTATTTTGTAATACAAGAAAAATGTAGAAATCCTTTGAACACACGGCGGTCAGAGACAAACCTAAAACGATTTAATCTTTTAAAAACACTAATTGGGAATTTTATAGAAAGGTAATCAAATGCCATGCTGCGATATCAGCCAGAGCTTCATTTTTTTTGTGCCGTGAAGGAATCGAGTGCATTTATTTTTGTTTTCTCTGGAAACTCCACTAAGAGACGTGTTTCAATTCCTCTCTATTTCTATGTAGGGTTTTCGTGGAATGAGATACTGTTCTTTATTATTAATTACTCCAGATATTTATACTTAAAACATAAGACTATTATTTATTTAGCAATCCAGAAATATATTTTGTTTTACGTACCTACGTAAGAATAAATTAGCAGAAAACTTACTTAATCTAACCTAACCTAACCTAAACTTATAAAAACTTATGGCTCGAGTCTTGACGTCCAAGAAAAAAAAACGCACACTTTTAAAAGTTTTTTTCATGGAAAAAAATTGAACGGATTGCGTTGCGATGGTTTTAATAATAGTGATGATATTTTATATTATACTATTAGAGTATTAAATGCATAAAATATGCAGAAATAAAATTGAAATAAAAATGTATTACTAATCATGAAAATAATAAAACCAACAAATAATTATAAAAAATTAAAATAAAACAGACTAAATTCAAAAGTTGAAATATAATAAATTTATAAAATGACAAAACAATTCGCTCAATACGCCAGGACCTATCGAAATGCCCTACGAAGCCCATGGACTTTCGAAATTCCAGAGGGGCTGCGAAAACGATGCCGGCCGGACAGGGGTTTCTTCACAGCATCTTTGAAGGACCAACTAAGGTGCTTTCAAATTTATCATGAAAATTGGCAAGACGCAAGGTATTACAGCTTAAGTAAATTTAAAATTACCTTATTAGTAGTTATATAAAATAAAATAATCTCTTGATGGACGAACTATCTCTATGGGAATAAGCTTGTCCAGTTTCATAAGTTCCTATATTAAAATTATTTATTTATAAATTAAATATATTTGTACCAATGATTTAAAATTTTAATCTATGTGGATTAACGTTCAAAAAAATTAATAAAGCCCGACAGGACGTCCGCTGGAATCCGTTAATTGAACCGGAATCCCGAAGATTATTTTCACAATTTTTCTGCAGCCGAAAATCTCGGTCGCAGTGCCTTGAAAGAGAATTATCCATTCAGCGGACGAAATATTTTTCAATTTGTACCAAAGAAAAAAAATCATTGGACTTCAATTATCTGGTTCTGAAAAGAGAAATTATTCTGTTATCAAAAATATTCGAATCAATTGGTTATATTCCCTCTTTTGCTAATATAAGTTTCAGCCGATACATATTGCAATATATACGATGTGAAGTTATTCAAGACCGTAAGTAATTAAGGCTTGATAAGATAAAAGCCTAACTCCATTGATTTCACTAATTTATGCAGAACTATTTTGAAAGTAACATTTATTAGATACTATCTGAGGAACTAGGCTTCGCTCGGGTAAATGTCATTTTGGTCTGATGTCGGGCTGAACCTAATATTTCAGGTTATATGAGTTCCCCATACAAATTTCCTCCTCGTTTTCACCTCCTTTGAATTTGTCACAAAAGGTAGCATAAGTCCTTTCCTAAGGTTCAGACTATCTCTGTACCAAATTTCATAAAAATTGGTTCAGCGGTTTAGTTGTGAAAACGTTACAAGTAGACAGAGTTCATTTCGCATTTATTATATTAGTTTGGATAATAGTGTGGAAGTATGGATTAGTACAGATTATATTTAGTAATTTTTGAGCATCCAATAACAGAGATAATGTAAGCTTTAATGCACTCATACTAAGTAAAGGAGTATCATTCAGGCAACAGCACTTACTTTGATTAAAAATAAGTTTTTGACAATATTAATACTCTACCGCGAAATTACAGTACCGCTCGCTGTGACTACATACATTTTTGTTCTCATTTTAAATTTTCACAGTTAAAATAACTGTCACTCCGAAATCCTTTTCAGATGAGCAAAAACATTTGCAAAGATCCTTCTTTCAATTGATTCTGACTACTTTTGGTCGGCTCAATGTACGAGTATTTTTATTATGTGCTGTGAAATATGAAAATAATACAAGCATTATCACTGCATTTTTACCGTGCACGTTGCAGGTGGTTCGTATTGCACGTTAAGCTGTATGTCCCTTTCCTTTCTTTCTAGGTGGTGATTTCATCGCATCAAATGAACGAGGGTCTAAGCGGCAGTAAGAATTTTCCGTGGTTTCCATCCAGTTCAATGTAGCCGAGCAATATAAGGAAGGTCCTGGCATCATTCATATTTTCATCATCATTCAATACGATGGTACCACCCCGGAAGGGATTAACCCTACCACCTACAGGAAGGGACCTGCAGTTCAACATGGAATCCGAACCACGACCAACTTAAACGGTTAAAAACGGTCACCCATCTAGAACCAAATCGCGCTCAGAATTGCTTCACAAAGCTTATCGAACCAAAAGGCGTCACGCTTCTGGGGTACCGAGACTGTTTAAATGTCAGTACGTTGTTAAATTAAAAATAAACTCAAGAGTAGGTTTACAGAGTAAGGTTTATTCCATATTTCATGTTTCACTAAATAAAACATTACCTATTTTACCTTCCAGACTCTCTCAAAAAGTGCCCACCTGTGCATATCTGAAGAGTCTAGGTCGTATTAAAATTCGATTAACATAATATGACATGTGACCCCTTGTGGTGGCTTTTGAGAACAAAACGGTTTCTCAAACTCATTGTTTCATGTTTCATATGGATCGGTCTGCAGGCTTCAAGCGTAATTTGAACAAGCTCTATAGCTCGGAGACAGTCCGCAAATCCGCTGGCATGGTGCTTCGCTGAGCGTGGTTTCGCGAGGCGAGGTGTTTTTGGCTTTTCTGAGCACCTTTGGTCCTCAGCACAGCCACTGACTGATTACAGATATTCCATGAAAAAAATACATATAATCCTAATAATTCCCTAGTTTAAAAAAAAGGAATTTAAATGTTTATGTTTATACCTAATAAATGATTTAACAATCATGTTAAATTAAATTAAAAATTAGTCAAGTCATCGGCATTACAGTTGTTTTATTAATTATTTTGTTTGAATATTTGTGTGACGATATTTTATAGAATTTAATATAAATACGGAATACGGTCTTTGTTTGTTTATACTCAATAGAATACTAAGCTGACTAAGCAAACAAATTTAACAAAAAAATAACCGACTTCAATGAAAAAGCACTAAAAAGTAAAAAAATAATTGCCATTTGTGTAGTTACGATAATTGTTATTTTTTGAGTCAGTGTCAGCCGGACACGCGCTGCGCCAGTCAAGAGAACCTTGGCTACCTTGGCTGACACCGACTCAAAAAATAACAAATATCGTAACTACACAAATGGCAATATTTTTTTTTACTTTTTAGTGCTTTTTCATTGATTTATTTTGTTAATTTTTTTTATTTGTTTATTTTTAGTGAATCTAAAGTACACCAACTAATTTGTACCAATCCTTTACAATAAAAAATGAATCATCGATATCGGTTGGCGTTATATTGAGATATTCGTGCATTTTTCGCGCACATACTCAATACATATGTAAGACGTATATGATTTTCTCATAGATATCATTAACAGAACTAAACCAAATTAAAATGGGACCACATGGGAAGCACTAGCTTTCAATTAAAAATATAATCATCAAAATCGGTTCACCCAGGCGAAAGTTATGAGGTAACAAACATAAAATTGATAACCTCCTCCTTTTTTGAAGTCGGTTAAAAAATTGAAAGATCTAATTGAATCATTTGAGATTACGTCCTTCTCATCAAAACATTACCGCGGTGCCTTAGAGAACGCGTCTCAATAACGCACCGCTCGGCCTCATGCAAATGTTACAATATGCCCCCTTCGTAATGAATCACCCCGCCGGACCTACTTAACGTCACGGGCACGGACGAGAACACGGAATTAATATTTTCGCAAGATTTATCGACCGCCACCTGCGGGCCCTCGGTCTCATGACTTTTTCATGAACCTGAGGTTGTTGGGTGCCCTGGAAAGAAAATGAGTCTGACACAAAGATTTTATCCAATTTTTTTCGAGAACTTAAATTAACTTGAACTAGTCGAGATTATATTTAAAATCATAAATTTAAATAAAAGAAAATTACTAACTCGATTTTAAAAGCCAAATCGACTTAAGCTAATTTACTCCTTTTATTAATCATAACAATACCTAATTACCGTCATATTGTCAAAAGAAAATCCCCAGATCTTTATTTTGTCATTCTAAAACATTGTGGAACGTCCTGCCGCAGCGAGTGTATCCTATTACTTATCGTGTTAAAACGCAGGGTTAGTAAAATTACTCTCGACACAATTTCCCACCTAGAAACCGGCATGGCACCTCGCTGGCGAGATGAAAAAGGTAGCGTCTAAAAATTGGCCTCGGTTGGTGCCAGAATATTTTTTGTGTTATTTGCATCTGCTAACTCGTGCAATGCGAGCTAGCTAGGATTTTGTAGAAGTTGTACGAAAGAAAATAAAGAAGCTTTTTGCTAAGAAAGTTGGTTTCTAAAGGATATACGATGAAAACTCGAATAGATTTTGAGGTTACCACCTCGAGGCTGAAACCTGCCCTTACAAATCACCTGTAACTGTTGGTAGGAGTGTGTTTTTTTTCTACATAATATGTGTAAATTGAATCAAGTAATACATACAGTGTGAACAAAAACAAAATTAAACCAGCAACTTACTAAACTAAACTAACTACTAATATAATACTAAATAGAAATTTTCCTCCATGCCCGCCGAGCTGCCCATAGTACCTAAAGTGTGTGTATTTTTATGTTTGGGAAATTTATACAATACAATCTTCCCAATATTTTAAACAACTTTTGCCAACATCCATCTGTAATGGTTTGCGAAGAAATAATTTATCAAAGTGCACGCCGAGCTCTGCGCTGCCAGACCGCACCGCAATGTCCTGGTCCGCGCTCCCTTTGTTCATTCACATAATTACTTTCTTGAAAAACCTTACACAACAATAGATGTATCTTCTTGGCAAGGTACTAAATCAACCCTTAAAATATGGTCAGGTTTTTTGATAATACCTCAAGCAGTTTTATTCTGTCCACACTTTACGGGTATGATTCGATCCCTGCTACAAAACTCACTTCTGACATCAGACGCGAAAACTTTCATGAACATTTGATGATTTCCGGATATCTTAATGTAATGTTCATACTTCTTTAACTGTCATCGTAGATTTTTGAAAAATATTATTTTTAAACTGACCACATTTATTTTCTAGTTGTTTATTCGATACTGTGCCCTTAAAAGATGGACAGGCGAACGTTTTCACATTGTATCTTTAGTTTAGTATATATGAAGCATTAATCGTCTCCTTGAAACAAATTCGTGAGTTGTTTTCAACACTGTTTTTTTTAAAATAAATAAGTTTTTTTTATGCAACCTTACATGGATAGCTATAATACCACAGACCTACCGTCATGATATTAGCCCATTTGAATGAATCAGGTGCCATGCCAGAACCTTCCCTTTATGGGCATGGCCACACTGAACTAGAAAGAAAACGCGGCAATGAATGCCGCTTCAATCATAGTTTTCACGGTGGTACTGGGCGGGCTTGACCTTACCACCTAGTAGGGCAAGGGGACCTACAGTTTTAACGAGTTCCGAACCATGGAACAACTTGCATTCGGAACTAAATGCGCTTATCCAGCTTAGAAAGAAAAACCGGCCAAGTGCAAGTCGGACTCGCACACAAAGGATTCCGTACGATCGTACAAGATTTAACACAAAAAAAAAATATTTTTATCATTTAATTTTTAATTTTTATTATTTTTTTTATTTTACCTATTTGTTGTTATAGCGGCAAAATAAATACACACTCTGTGAAAATTTCAGCTGATTACCTTTTACTGTTCATGAGATACAGCCCTGTGGCAGACGGACGGACGGACGGACAGCGGAGGCTTAGTAATAGGGTTCCGTTTTCACCCTTTGGGTATGGAACCCTAAAAACGAAGTGGTGAAGCGGGACGAGGACCTCTCGCATCAAAGACAAGTCCTCTATAACCCCAGTGATTTGATATTTTGTAAACCGCATTGGAACAACCTAGTATGTATTCCCATTAATTTCGTAATTCAATCTCCGGTAAGGATCGCTCCTCCGCATTAGCACTGTCCTGCGCGGTAAAAAGTACATAAAGCCGTTACGACTTGATGGCCTATTTTTTCAGGGTCCGCCGGAGAATTAATCCTCGTCGCGTTAACAGCGGTCGGGAGCGACGTCCTTAATCAATCAGCCTAGGACAAGGTCAGGATCTGCTGGAGGTCGATCCTCCTCACAGGAGAGTGCTGGACAGAGTCATTTCCAGTTAAGTGGCGGAATTGTGTGCTTCATTTGTCCTAAACATTACATATACCAGTTAAGTTTCATAGCGGGCTCTTTTTCAGTGAGCCAAAGATCGCAGGTTCCAGACTGACTTGTGGATATTTTTCTCTTAGGAACGGCCCGTAAGCTATGCTTCCCATACAAACGTAATTTACTAATCATTTGGAAACCGCTATTCCAATGAAATTGATATTTAATATCTAATATCAGGTAACAAATATCTGTGTCTGCACGCTTTTGTTTTTTTGAAAAATCCAAACCGAATGAAATTAAAGCAAAAAGAAAATCTTCATACGAATTATGTTTTCTCTGTGGTTTGACCCAGAATACATTTACCGAAAAAACAAAGGCATGCAGACACAGATATTTGTAGCCTAATAATACCAAATATCAAGTAAGTTGGAACAGTGGTTTTTCAAATGTTAAGAAAACTACGTTTGAATGGGAGGCGAAATTTTCTGACGCTTACGGGCCGACCTTAAGGGCGTGATGACACCTGATTGCATTCAGGTCCATCAGGGCTTAAGTGAAACCATTTTTTTTACCCGACTGCGAAAGAAGGAGGGTTATGTTTTTCGAGTGTATGTATGTATGTATATATGTATGTATGTATGTATATTTCTTTGTCGCCCCCTGCAGCCTAAACGGTTTGATGGATTTTAGCTTGAGAGGTGTCGTTAGATTCGTCTTAATTGTGAGAGTGACACTGGGTATATCAAAATCATAAAAAAAATCATGGCTGATTTTTGGCGCCAAATTATGTGATTTCAAATATTTTTTTTCTTGAAACCTATCGAGTGGGGTATCAAATTAAAGGGTTTTCTAAATAGTTTAAAAAAAGTTATGCAACTTATATGTTTTAATGTAATTTGGAATAAGAAATTCCAAAAACATCAAAATATTCAACGTTAAAAATTAATTCAAATGATTTTTGTTTACGCAAGCGCGCTTGTCACACCAACTCAGGTCATATACTCCTCTTTTCACTACCTCCAGCTATATGGAATGTAGTTTCGGTTACATTGCATATTTATATGGTGTAACCGAAAGATAACTTTGGGATGTCTGTAACTGGAAGTGGTGGATCCGGGCGATAGTCAGATAGATTTTCGACATTCTCGGTCGCCGCATAGACCGATATCACCATCATTGCTTTACTATCAGCATTCTGCACCTGCACAGCTCATAAATCCATACTTCCGTTGTCAATGGGTGTCACGCTGGGGAAGGTCCGCTTGTTCCACAAGAGGGCGACTCTAGAGTGCCGAGATACTGTGGTGCCCCAAAATCAGTACCAATTTGATAATATCTAAAAGCTTTACCAAAGATAAGAAAGCTTTCCATGAAGATGTCGTCAGCCCCCTGATGAGGACTTATGTTACATAGGGTACATTAGATATGATCGTCATCATAATATCGCTGATCTTTAACCGTGCGTCCTTGGGAGCAGTGGGAAGGAAAAGCACGGCTTTGCCAAAGTTGGGTTTATCATCATATATCACATATTATTAACACGTTATATTAATGAAAATAAAAAAACCAGGAGTTCATGTACGGATTAAATCATGAACGTTATATTTTGATGGGCTTTGGAGGCAAGAAAAACAATAAACGCTCAGTTGGGATATAACAGTTTATAAGCTCCAAGGTAACACATTCGATCGGGCGATTGTGGACCTCGGGCCCACATATATTTGCAAACGATGAATCCAGGTCTCTTTCGCCGCATCCAGTTAAAGTTCTAATCTGTGAAACAGGAACTTAACTAGCACAATAATTAAATAAAAATGGCTTTAACAATGCTTTTGACTCACATTCAAAGCTGTCAGTCAAGAGACAACTTCCAGTCTTATGAAGTAGTGGATATAAATATTATAATCATGGTTATTATGGAGATTATTAAATTTTAACGAGCAGTTAGTTTATACATGGATGAAATCCTGTGATCAAAGCGATTACTACAGGGTCCGTCACTTGAACTATTACTTCTATTTTCAAAATAATAATGACAGCACCCAACATTTTGGTGACACATCAATTTGTTTCATTGTTTTTAAGTGGGCGAAAAGAGCGGGAACAAATTTGAATTGTATAATAAATTTTCGCAATGGATATTAAACCTAACATTGTGAACGTTTTGTATTTGACCGGAAAATCACAACCAGTCATCGTTCGGGAGCTCCGACATTTACATGTAAACGAAATGTTAGTGCATCGAACCATTAAGCGTTATAACCTAGCATTGCTAAACGGCATAGAGGCGGTCATCCGAAAATAGCAATATCACATGATATGGTTCGAAAGGTAAAGGCTCAAATTCAAGGAAATCCTCACCAGTGTTCTGCAAAATTTGCGAAAAGTCAGACAATACCCGACTCAAGTAATCGGCGCATACTGAAATAAAAAGAAATGCAACTGAAGCCCTACCAACAAGATACAAAAATTACAGCATCTTAGTTTAGCGCAGAAGGCAGTTCGACTACAAAGAGCTCAAGCAATGAAAGTCTTGCGTGGCGATCTGGAAAACAACCCGACAGCGTAAAAAATTAAAAAAAAACATAGTTTTTTCTGACGAAAAAATGTTTACTGTCTAACAGTATATAAACAAACAACATTTTCGTGTTTGGCTACAGGGCAAATCCAACGAGAATTTCGACGATGGAGTTCCCGTTCGTAAGCAAGCGCCCGCTTCTGTTATGGTCTCGGCTGCAGTGACCGCAAATGGTCGCTATTCACTCGTGTTTATCGAGAAGGGCGTCAAAGTCAACCAGCAAGTGTGTGCAAAAGGTGTTAAATGAGGCGCTCATACCATGTGCACGTGTAAACAATGCAGTACGAAACGCTGGACGTTCCAACAACACTCAGCATCGTCTCAGAAAGCTCTTATCCATGGATCAAAGGAGGCTATATCGAACAATAACAATTATTGTCTTAAAATTAAATGTTTTATTGTGATATAATTTTTAACGAACCGTACTTCAATTAACTAAATAACATCATTTTCAATTGGTAACACTTCGAGTGACGGACCCTGTATATAACCACAGGATTAGAGTGTCAAACTGTTCGCTTATAAATTTAGTGTAACTGTAATCAACGATGATGAGAGGGAGATTCTAAAAAAACCATATATGGTTAACGGAGATATGGTCCAAAAGCTAACCACGTATTCCTCGGCATATTTGGAGATAAAATGGTAGAAGATATTTTGTTGTACGACTTGAAAAAGATCCTCCCCATACATTTCAAATACCTAAAATAAAATGTATATCCTTTTTGTTTCAAATATGCCAAGGAATACGTTAACGTTTGGACCATACCTCCACTAAAACCTTGTATATATCGGCATATGATCAAAATTCGTTGAATGAGGGAATCTCATTCTATGAACTGATGACTTCATTAAAGCCTTAAAGATAACATGAAGAAACTTTTAGAAAATGTAGTTTTGTTTTAATATCAATCAAAAAACTCTATTTGTTACACCTCGTAGTGTAGGGATTAAAATATTGCCTTTCATGCAAGAGGTTATGGGTTAAAATCCTTGCATCTGTTATACACCACTTTATCTTGCGAGTGGTTCATGGTTCGGAACCCATGTAAAACTATAGGTCACCTTACCCTACTAGGTGACAGGATTAAGCCCGCCTGGGTTGGTATCACCGCATTAGGAAAAACTATGGACGAAGTGGCAATAGATCATTGTCTGTATTTTCCACCCATGGTATCCGTATGCAGCCGTGATTCTGTGTAAAGGAAGTTCCTGACCTGTCATCTAATTCCTTCTGGAATTTGTTGAATTAGGCTTATATCATGACGGTAGTTGTGTTACATTAGCCATCCATGTCAGGTTCCATAATAATACCTAACCTTACTTTCGTTGGAATTTATTAACGTGCAGATATTTAAATGATAAATGCATGCTCTACGAAAACTAAAAATAATTAAAATAAAACAAATTATTTAAAAATATAAAAAACCCGACTGCGTAAAAAATTGTAACTTAGAATTGACTTAGTAAAGGAACTGAAAAGATAGAAACAAGTTGAAAAATTAAATATTTGTTGTGTTTGAATAATCATGGTTGACAGTGTTTACAAACGCAGTCGGAGGCATAAGATACATTAACTACGATTTATATTTTTAATGGTGTGCCTATGCAAATTTCACGATGGTCGGTTGAGTTCGCGAAACAGACAAACTTACTTTCGTATTTATTATATGACAGTTAGGAGATTATAATTTGTCTCAATAAGTATATTTTTGCTATACCCATATCACTAAGAAATCGCTAGTCATTAATAATGGAATGTATTGGGAAATATATAATATATCATTATATAATTCATATTGTGCATCAAATACATTAACTATGATTTACATTTTTTTCTTATTAAATTCATTGAAAGTGTACCTATGTAAATTTCATGATGATTGGTGACACCGAGAACGAGAAAAAAAACCCCACTTTATACATAAAAATAAAAGATAGGATATTGGAGCTTCCCCCACCACGTATTTTTTTGCTCCACCAAATAATCCATAAAATCGCTAGTCATTTACTATGGAACGTACTGGGGCTATTTGATGCCTCCGACTGCGTTTGTAAACACTGTCAACCATGATCATTCAAACACAACAAATATTTAATTTTTCAACTTGTTTCTATCTTTTCAGTTCCTTTACTAAGTCAATTCTAAGTTACATGTTTTTACGCTGTCGGGTTTTTTATATTTTTAAATAATTTAAATAACGATTACTTGGAATTTCAAAAGATGAAAGATGGTCTAGCTATATTTGAAACCTATAATGGAAAATATCTGAAGCTCATATTCTCTGTTCAAACTATTTTTATGAAAGTTTATGAATATTCGTCTTATTTGAGAACACCAAGCATTAAGGATAAACAGTTCAATGTTTAAATTATAGCTAGACCATCTATCTACATATTTACATTTTTTAATATCGAAATTCTTCGTCGTTATTTTTATGTATCATTAAATATTGTTTTACTTGCGCCCTTATGAAACTGAGCATAATCGGCTCTTATCACGCCCTTAAGGTGGCCCAACCCGGCGGGAGTAACTCATTCGCGGGCACGGTACAAAAACGTACTGTTGCGCTCTGGGACCTTCTCTGTTTCAAAGAATAAGACAGGCTCCGTGATGAGGAAGATACAATAATTACAAAACGACTTATAGCTAAAAGTCAACCACGACCGCTGTAGTCAAAAATCTAACAAAAACCAAATATAGATTATAAATCTTGATTAAATAAGCTATGTCCGATGACTAATCTTTTTAAGATGTTCTTACCTAATTATTGCGTAATCCACCTCCAAAGTTATTGTATAAAACGCGAGAAAAATTCGAACTTTCTGACCTTATAACTTAGAAACTAAACACAATTTTAAAATGCCAACGGTTATCAGACATCTAGTTCGATCAAATAATTATTTTGAACAAAATGTGTGATCATTGACAAGAAATATGGGCGTGATATTCTTTCCCCGTTTGTATGGGGAGTTGAGCGGGATGGCCCACCTTAAACAAGGTTCTCGTTAAAAATGCGGGTCATTCATGTTTCAGAATCCATTTAAAGCATTAGGTCCCCTTTTTTACTTGCAAGGATACCACCTGAGGCGGCAATGAAACGTTCTTGTGTTTCATCAATTTAAATATAGTTGTGCTGAATAAGGAGAGACTTTTGGCATGGCAACGAGTTATACAAATACTGTATAACTTATATCGTGACTGCCATATTAGACAGCTTGCTTACATAATTTAGAGGCGAAATTCTGAATCCGCAATCGATATTCACTGTCTTCGTAATCCCTACTTATATTATAAAAACGAAAGTTGGTTGATTTTTCCTTTTAAGCAGCAACGTAGCAACGAATAGCCGTAATGTTTTGCTTAAATTATGGGCTATGATCTGCAAATTGCGATTGCGCAAATATCATCCTGCAAAAAATTTTATTCGATATTGATCTGAGCGAATATTAAGGAATATTCTTTAATATTACTTTAATTTACTATTTTTCTGTAACATATTCCTTAAAATTACTTCAATTTACTATTTTTAACCGACTTCAAAAAAAGGAGGAGGTTATCAATTCGTCTGTATGTTTTTTTTTGTTTTTTTTTGTTTTTTTTATGTTTGTTACCTCATAACTTTTGCCTGGGTGAACCGATTTTGATGATTATTTTTGATACTAATTAGTAAGACGCCGACTCAAAAAATAAAAGAAATCGTAACTACAAAAATGGAAATTATTTTTTACTTTTTAATGTTTTTTCTTTGAAGTCGGTTATTTTTTTTGTTAAATTTTTCCTGTAACATATTCCTTAATATTACTTCAATTTACTATTTTTCCTGTAACACACTCCTTAATATTATTTCAATTAACAATTTTCCTGTAACACATTCCTTAATATTACTTCAATTAACTATTTTCCTGTAACATATTCCTTAATATTACTTCAATTTACAATTTTTCTGTAACATATTCCCTAATATTACTTCAATTTACTATTTTCCTGTAACATATTCCTAAATATTTCTTGTAGTATTTGTGTCTACTTACACGCACACCCTTCATTCTCACATGCTTGGTGAGTTTTCTAGGTTTTTGTTGAAGTTGTAGAAAAAAAAAATCTAACTACTTCTTTATATTTCTATACTTACCTATATATAGCCTGACAAAATGTATAGAGTATGTTGAAAAAATCTCTTGTTGTAAATACGGGTGGTTCCGAAACTCATACGTTCGCTACAAATTCGCTAAACAATATTTATGGTGAATCTACCACGAAGCAAGGTCGCAATCATTAAACAAAGTAAGCTGTAAATAACAAGTACTTTATAAGCACATTGCACTTCATTGGCTCCAACATCGGATGCCAAATACGTTTTTGGTGACGATGCAAATATGTTCGAATGTTCGGTATTAGCAGTTAATACACGTAACGTAGGTAAAATGTTAAAACAAAGCATTTAGAATCCTGAACACTGTGTTAGCAGGAGACATTGAATATTGATTAGGTTTAATGGGTGGCGGAATTGTTAGACGCTCTGCCCGCTAAAGATATGCTTGCTGGTTCGAGTCCAGCATAGTGCTTTTAAATGTTTATTTGTTAGATCCTTTTGTTATCAATATCCATTTTTTAAGGTAGATTCTACGTGCATATAATGTTCGTTGAAAAAAAAACCTACTTGTTTAATACGAAGAAAATATTTAACTTTAATTTAATCTATATATGTATTTTGGTCACATTTAATGCTACATTACCTTTTCCACCACAAGAAAGTAAGAAATATTTAGGTAAACCTTTTTAAGGAACTTGCTTATTCATTATTATTGTCTTATAGGTTAATGGCAAATAAATGCTCGCATTAGTATGTATTGCTTTTAGAATTTATCATATCTCGACGTTTCGTCCACCACGCTGTCACAGAAACATTGTGAAACATTTATCTAAGGTAAAATCGAACTTTTAAAGTTGTCAATTGCTATCATCTTTCAATTAAATATTTTCACATATGAAAAAATACTTCTGGGATAAAACATAAGAATTTGATTTTTTCATAAAAGTAAAAAAAAATACTAAACTACTAATTAAATTAATTTTAATCTAATTTTAATTTTTAAAATTAAACTAATTTTAAAAATTACGAGGGATAATAAACTCGGTTTTTATTACGAATAGTCAATGATTTACGCCACAAATTTAATAATGGCCCTTCCTCGAATTATAAACTTTTAAGTAATTAAAACTCAAAGCCATTTCTGGACTAATTATCCACTCCAAACTGATTCATGAATAGATAAGTGCACGCCATTTCAAATTAACGAAAGCCCAATATTAAAATATTCGATAGGCAGTTATTGCTCATTATTCCTTTATAGTCCTTTAATCAGTGAAGCCCGAGGCTGGACATATTAAGGTGTTCTTTCGGGTCGACTAAGTTTTAAGGGCAGCTTTATACCGAGTGATTAAAGGGATAACCAGATTCTAAATTAATTGAATAATTAATGAGGTCCCAGTACCGAGTGAGGAGCCAATCTAAATTGTGGATTGCTATTTCAAAGAGAGACCAATTTTACTGAACAGAGGCACTCGATTATTGGCTTATATTCCTCTATTAGGTACACAGAACCGACTGTGCATAGATCCAGTGAGAGTACAGAATGTATAAATGTAATGGTTTGAATTTAATAATGTTCAAAGCGTTTAGCTTACTGCTGCATTTTAGCCGTAGGATGAAAATGTTTGGACGGAAGCCAAATTCGTAGAGCGATCACGTGGCTCGTACAAAAGGAGATAACACGTGTGCACAATTTGATATCTCGTTGTCTTGTCCTCCTAGAAAGCGCAAATGGATGTTATTATTGCAAAAAATATTTTGTCATTGGAAGAAAAAAACATTGTTTGTTGTTGTAAATCCCATAGAATAGAGGACTAGGCATGAAGGCCAAATATTCGCTACTAGAAAAACCACTAACCGAAATTAATAATAAACAGTTTCAAAATTGATAATTCGTCCATCCAAAATGTGTCAAAGTGATGTAAAAAATATTACTTTTAGTTAGTCTTAGTTTATGTTATTTTAAACTATTAATCTCCGAATAAGAGGTATCTCACTTGCATCCACTATTAAGTTTCAAATGGCCATACTGCCCAATACCACTAGAAAAGGAAGTGGTAAGGTCGCCATATCGTAAGTGTGAGTAACGAATATGTTCAATACATTAATGTACATTGTAAATAATTAAATAATCTCAAAGATTCCATTACATACATAGATACATACAACCCAAGCTAATAAAAGCGTGTTAATAAACATAAATTTGATTTTAAAATATTTCTTTAACAAAAGCCTAGATAGAATACACAAAAAACAAAACATCATTAATTCGAATTGTCATATGACCTTTACATGTTAGTTGTTGCCCTAGTAAATATCTATGATATTCTATCTGATCTCCGAAAAAAATATTAGGAAGTCCAAGGTTACATAAGAAAAATACGGAAAGCAGACGTGAATATATTTTAAAGGTTTTTTACCCGACTCGTACTTGGCCGGTTTTTATAAAAAAAAATACAACACAAAAACCGACTTCAAAGAAAAATTCTCAAGTTATACAAAACCTATGTTCGCCCAGTCCTGGAATATGGCTACAAAATCTGGAGCCCCTACTTCCAAAAAGATATTTGTCTACTGGAAAGAGTGCAGAGGCGGGCAACAAAGATGGTGGCCTCCATAAGAAATAAATCGTATGAGACCTGTCTAGAGGCCTTGGGCCTCACCACGCTGGAGGAACGAAGACGTAGAGGCGATCTCATTGAAACATTTAAAATTTTATCAAAACTGTATGATGTGGCAGACCTCAAACTGATGTACACAATGAATACCAATGATCACCTACGTGGACACTCACTAAAACTGAACCGAACCTCAAGCAATTTAAGCCCGAGGAAACACTTTATAACCAATCGTGTGGTTGAGTCGTGGAACAGGCTCCCGGAGGAAGTAATTCGTGCCGCTTCAGTGAACAGCTTCAAAAACAGACTTGACACTTATACAAAAAATCATAAACTGTAGACTTTTTACAGGAATAAAAAAAAAACAAGTGCACTCAGATGTACACGCATCAGCTTTAAGCTGCTAGTGTATCGAGACAATAATAATAACAAAAAAGCACTAAAAAGTAAAATAATAATTGCCATTTTTGACGTTACGATTATTGTTATTTTTTGAGTCCGCGTCAACCGGACACGCGCTGAGCCAGTCAAGAGAACCTTGGCTACCTTTCGCTGACACCGAGTCAAATAATAACAATATTCGTAACTACAAAAATGGCAATTATTTTTTTGCTTTTTAGTGCTTTTTCTTTGAAGTCGGTTTTTTTTTGTTGATTCTTCTTTTATTTGGTTATTTTTAGTGAATCTGAAGTAACTAAAGGAATCATCGAAATTGGTTGGCGTTATATTGAGTTATTCGTCCATATGTCGCGCACATACTTTATACAAATTTAAGACTTTTATGATTTTCTCATGGATATCATTGTCAGAACTAAACCAAATTGGGATCACACGGGAAGCACCAGCTTTCAAATAAAAAAATAATCAACAAAATCTGTTCACCCAGGCGAAAGTTCTGAAGTAACAAACATAAAAAACATACAGACGAATTGAGAACCTCCTCCTTTTTTGAAGACAGTTAAAAAATTGGTTACTTAGTTCCCATACGAACGTGTTTCGGTCGCTATTCTCGTCCTTCTCTGGTCGCTTGAAGTTAAAGAGAGTACGAGTAGTGTAACAGAAGTAATATTAACGTTTTTAGCATCGGTTTTTAGTATCTTCGTGTGCGTGCAAATACATAAGACAGTGTGTGCCATTTTAGAAGGGACTGCTGAGAAATGACTTCAGCCTGTTTCGGTGTAGATAATGGATGGAAGCGAGGCAGCTGCGGCGAACGAGAGCGATCAGTTTCCAGAGAGAAATGAGCAAGATGAAAAGTTCTTTACATACCGCCCGCACGTTGCTCTAACTTCTACTTTTCAGTTTGATGTATGATACTGGTGACCTTAGGAGCTAATTTTCTTGAAAATTCATCTACAAATTGTTTTTGAGGCATAGTTTGGCTCCTTAAAACATTAGTTACATTTAATTTAATTAATTTAAACTTGATTGGTGGTCAAACAAACAACAACATAAAACAAGTTACATCAAAAACTGAATGATCCGCTAATTCGATTAACTCAGTAAAAAGAATTCGCAAAGAAACTTTACGAGTTTTCCATCCACAGTAATAAAATACATGCTTAGATATAAATGCTACTGCCAAACAATTGTTGGTAGAAGAGTTTAAAGCAAAGAACAAGAAATAAAGAAACAGCAAGCCTCAGTGCAAATGGATTAGAAAAAGAACTTACCTAACTGAGTTGCTTATACAACGATATGTACAGTCTTACAAGTACTCTCTGGTGTAAAAACCTTAAGGCGCTAGGACTAGCCAACTACTCGCGCCATACAAATGCACTTTTTAACAAATGTAATAATACGTAGTGAAACGCTTCAGCAAATCCAAATAGAAATCCAGACTGATAATGAATTGTTAATATTTTTTGATTCCATCATTTATTTAAATAATAATAAAAATTAAAAAGTTGTTTTTTCTCATTAGAAATCTGAAAGTAATTCGATTTCTAGATATTAGCAAAAACAGCATATATGCATAAACAAAAAATTCCATTTGCTTTTAGATTTCTACATTTAGTCAAAAAAGTTCGGAAATGGACACCGTTTCCGCAATGTATTTTGTATAGAAAAAGGAAACATACATTAACGAAAATAGGTTGATTCCTAGACAAGGAATCATATATTGTAAGAATGACACTTATAATCGTCAGACTTAGTTAGTTAACTTGGGGTGCCTCGTCTAACTTTGCGATTTGGCTAGTACCAGGGCCTTAACAACCTATGTCGGGTGTAAAAGCCCTTGTCAAGTTTGATACGGATGCAGTGTCAAGTCAATATGTTAAATATAAAATAATTATAAATGTTTATATCAGCGTAATATTAATGTCAAAAAAGTCTTACAATAAAGTATAGTACATAGATTTCTATAGTCATTTGGTGTCTTAAACTCCACTCAATAAAAGTTTTGAACAGAAACAGAATAACTGTGAATGAAATGTGTCGTAATTTTTTTTTCGCTGACCCCCTTCGCTTTAAAAAAATCTAGTTGTTAGTGATTGTAACAGGGTATTTAAAAACATTTAGGAAGCATACATGTTGTTAGTTTTTAAATTCGTTTTACCTATTATATTTTTAGGGCTTGGTTTCCATTTTACATTTATTCCAACTTCTGGTAGCCTAACTACACTTTAGTCAAGTCACAATCTGATTGATCAGCGGAGTCGATTAACTCAGTGAAGAAGAAAACGCAATGATACTTTACTGGTCTGTAGGCCCTATACAATAGAAATTACTTAGCCATTTTTATGTATAGTATGACTAGCTGAAGAACTCGGCTCCGATCAGGTCAATGTCGTTATGGACTGATGTCGGACCGAAATATTTCCAGAATATTTTACGAGTTCCCAATAGATACTCTCATGCCTTATTTAACCCCTTCGAGATTAAGTTTCACCACCTATGTCCTTTCCAAGGTCCTGACTATATCTACATATATCGAAATTCTTTGGTTTTGATAGACGAGTGCTGAATATTTTTATGGCAAGTATTCAAACACATCTGGATAAAATATATTTCCAATTTACATCATCAAAAAAAATGGGCCGTAAATATGATAGGTTTTCATATTATTTATAAAAATCACAGGCTCAACAGAAAAGGCTCTGATGGAAAATCTCATGAAAATATTTACGAGTAGGCGGGCGCTGAAAGAATCCGACGAAATTTGCACGACGCCCGACGGCGCTAGCCCGGACGTAAAGTCGAGAACGCGTTCTGTCTCATCTGATATTATGTTTGGGCGCCATACAATAGACAGACAGACTCTACCTATGTCCACTTTCCACAATTTATTGGGCTTTTATCTAAAATATTTAATAGCGATCATAATGATTTAATATTCAACATATCAATTTCATTATGGATTATAAATTCGTTTCACGATTAGCTAGGAACTGTTAATTTAAACATAGCTTAGGACTGAATAACAAACCAACAAAAAAATACAATGTTATAAAGGAGTTTAGATGGAGAGAAGGATTAAGGAGTGTAGATATTGGGTTTTTGAAAAGGGGACGTTTTTCAATTTCTGGAAATTGGTCAGTTTTAAAAATGTTTTCAATACATTTGCGATAAAAGTGCAGCTGATAATAAACCAACAACTTACAAATAATGTTAACAATTAAATTGTAAGCAACTTAAAATAAACGCAAAATAAACATATTTATTGTCTTTTTATAATGATAACATTTTAAATTAAAACTTCTAGACAAAAATCTTCAGAAATAAAAAATCTACAGTTATGTGAAGCTCACCCAAAATTGTTAGTTAAATTGTTTTGTTTTACCATTGATCGAGTTCAATTCATGAGTTCATTTCCCCATGGGCTTTCTTACGTTCACAGCGACTGCGACCATGCCGGCCGGCCAAGTTCTTTTTCTTATTATGACCCTGGTTGCACCAGGTTCCTAATAATGTATTTCTGTTTATTAAGAAAATATATCAATCAGTCATTTAAGCAGCCATGAAAACAAGAAATATATCAAACAATAGACACTATATCCACTCTGTCATAAAATTCCATCCAAATCCATCGTTCGGCTGGGATTTCGTACGAATCCCTCCCCCATATGGGACTCAAAATAAGCCCGGCTCCACACCGCGGAACCGGGATTATGGCGAGCCTATGCAGATGTGGCTGCAGACGGGCGTCGCAACAAATCCCGTAAGTATGCCGCCGGCTTTACGCCTGATAAGGGAGTAAGCCTGAAGAAAGTATGTGTTCTCATTCCCAGCTGTCTGACTGCGAAAAACTTGGCTCTTCCTAACTTGTGAATGATATTTACGTACATGTACATATTGATAAATTTACTCTCAAACCAGTCCCACTTCGACAGTTTTTTTAACCGTTTTCTTAACTTAACTTAATTAAGTTAACCTTTACTTCTTTAACTTAATTAATATAATAATTCATGTTAGTCTCGGTAGGCGTGAAGCCTTGCCGTTCCATAAGCTGGGTGAGCAACTCTGCGCACGGTTGGGTTCTAGATGAGTGACTATTTCCAACGAAGAGGCTGGCAGTGGCTCAGATTCCACGTAAAAGGTGGTAGGGTTAATCCCGCCCGGGTTGGCATTATCGCATTGTATAAACGCTAGTCGAAGCGGCAATCAAAATTGTCCGTGTTTTCCATCCAGTTCAATGTATCCGAGCAATATAAGGAATGTCCTGGCACGGCACCTAGTTCGCATGTGTTGTGTCAGGCTAACATCTGACGATCAGTTTGGTATTATCCATCCATGTCCAATTAGATCAAAAAAATAAGGAATTTGTATTCTCTTCTTATAATACTCGATAAAACACAACATGGAAACATTCACGCTGAATCTTCAGACGATATTATCTCAGAAAAAAAAATTAAGTCTTATAAATATGTTTTAAAATATTCAATATGGATTTTCACGCATCGCGAAGAGACTTTCACCCAACGTTGCTTTTTATATATTCTTTGACGTTGCGTTGTTTTTGTTCGCTAGCCGCGTGAAAAGCTAAAATATGTTTAACCGCGGTGGTAATCTAAAAAGTGTTTTAGCATGGTAAACTCTATTTGGTTTTTAAAATGTTTCGTTCAAATGATATGTGGACTACATATATTTCCTAATCTTACTTATTTGCTTTTCCCATATCACGGTTTCCTTTAAAAACATTTTTCGAAAAATGTGTCCTGAAGAGAAAACTTTAATTACGATTTTCTTTTGGCTTATATATGACTCGATATGTGTTTTTTTTAATAACAATAAAATGTTCAGACATATAGGTATGTTTATTGACTGTTTTTAGAACCAACATTGATGTAAACTGCAAAGTAGTTTTCAAATAATTCCCAAATTACTTTTATGTGTGGAAAATTGCTACAGCTCATCCTTAAAAAACGAATTTTCTAACATACTTAATCTAAAATATCCATACCCACTCACAATACCTCCTTACTATGATTAAATATATCAAAAATACCTCCAGCCAATTTTATAGGATTAGGTTTTATCACGAATATCGTCAATCTCCGCAGGTTTTATGGATGGATACATCAAGATTTCACTCAGCTAAACGTCTCACTCGCTAGGATTCCGGTCGGGGGACATCTACCAGTAATAAAGACAATAAATCTTTCGCCTAAGCTATGAATCCACTCGTTCTAGAGCACTCAATACCTTGATCGTGTAATGAGAGACTGGCGTTAACATTAAATTAATTGTCTAGACTCCAAGGCAAGTGTACCCGCAGTCGGAGCGCTACCCTGGTGGGATAGACCGATGTCACAGCGATGAGTAACCACATTTATGAAGGGCGTAAAGTTTATTTTAGTGCGCAGTTTGGATTTTACTGCACACTATAAGGTTGTGTATTGGCTCCGTTGCGGGTGGATATAAGATTTCAACTTCGAAGGGCGCAGAGGAGAGGGGAAATTTTATTTCAAAAGTTCGTGAGTGTATGTGAAGTTCGTGCAGAGAAGTGACGTCTGAATGCGAGTCATTTTCCTTAGATGCGATGTTGTTATTGTATGCATAACTTCCATAAAATATATTTTTATTATGAATTACAATTGAATGTAACTGATATTAACAAAATATTAAGGACGTTTCGAACCAAACTCCAACGGCCATCATGTCAATAGATGGCGCTGTATAATATTTATTACAAAATTAATGATATCTCCTAAAGTAGTTAATTGTTTAACATGAGACAAAAAAGGCGAGTTCTCAAAGCGGTTAGGATCATAACAAAATAAAATCGAAGTACTTGGAGGTGTGAATTACAAAAGTTCTGTATCACAATGACAAAATCTAGCATTCCTCACTCACAGATAAGCGTCACACAGACTGCCCGGTCGCTATCATAATCACATTAGGAAAGTTATTCCATGTAGGCAATTTCGTAGGGTTCCGACATGTAAGTAAATACAAATTCATTTCGGCCCGTGCATGCAAGGATAGAGTAAGGAATTTGTCTTTCGTGGTTTGTCAAACCGTAACTGGGTCCTGCCCGATATGGCACAATCGCATTGAATGAACGACGGTCGAAGCGGCAATGAAAATTTCCCATGTTTTCCATCCAATTCAATCAAAGGAAGATCGTGGTGTGGCACTTAGTTCCAATGTAGTGTGCTGGGCTAATAATATACAATAACAATTATATTTACATTTACTGTATATTTGAGTTTGCAAATTACGAGGTCCCAATGGACCAAATATATGTAGGGTGTAAGAGTAATCTCGCAGCTTACATGCAGTTATTGCGTTGCGCCCGAACCCCCTGTGCTTTCGCGGCGCTCCGGCAAAGGCAACGGGTCGGAGCAGAGGGGAGGGGGAGGGACGGGACGTTGCGATACGAAGCATCTGGCTGGTGGCGGCGGCGGAGCAGCGGGGAGGCGGGGAGGCGGCACGGCCGCGGCGGCGTGCAGGGCGTAGGTATGTAGGTAGGCAAATTAGCCGCTAGCCGCTGCCACCGCCCCGCCGCACTCGCCCTTCTTCACGCCGCTCTGGCCGTCCCTTGTTGATCGAGCGAGCGAAGCGTCTACGTTTCGGGATTGGACAGATTTTCTTTCCTATGTCCGGCGCGGGCGCGGCGCGGTCTGTCCGGCTGTCCGGCTCCTCTTCAGGTCGCATTCCTCAACCGATTCGCGTGAAATTTTTTGAGCAGATTTGATAATAGTATTTTTTTTATCGAGTCAGTTTTTGGAAATTCCTCAAAATGGCGGAGCTATGGAACGTCAAGTAAGTCGTTGCTGGATCTCGGCAACGGCGTAAGCTACGCGCGTTGGGTTTGGGTTTCTAGCCAAAGCACCAAGAGCATTTACTTCACACTGAACCTTGAAGGTCTGACGATGACCAGGATGGATGTTGCTGGATCTCAGCAACGGCGTAAGCTGCGCGCTTCGGGGTTGAGTTTCTAGCCAAAGTACCAAGAGCATTTACTTCACACTGAGCCTTGAAGGTCTGATGATGACCAGGAATAATGTTGCTGGATCTCAGCAACGGCGTAAGCTACGCGCTTCCGGGTTGGGTTTCTAGCCAAAGCACCAAGATCATTTACTTCACACTGAACCTTGAAGGTCTGATGTCGACCAGGAATGTTGTTACTGGATCTCAGCAACGGCGAAAGCTACGTGGTTTGGGTTTAGGTTTCAAGCCAATAAACCGAGAGCATTTACTTCACACTGAACTTTGAAGGTCTAATAATGACCAGGAATGATGTTGCTGGATCTCAGCAACGGCGTAAGCTACGCGCTTCGGGTTTGCGTAGCTATCCAAAGCACCAAGAGCATTTACTTCACACTGAGCCTTGAAGTTCTGATTATGACCAGGCATTACCGCGAGGTCTACAGCTCACAGAGCCACTAGTTATAATTTCGTAATTGATCGAGCAAGCGAAGCTCTTGGTTTCGAGATTGGACCGATTGTCTTTCGTATGTCTGTACGGCTGTTCTCCTATACAGGGCGCATTTCTTAACCGAAGCGCTCAGCTTACGCCGTTGATGAGATCCAGCAACAACATTCCTGGTCATCATCAGACCTTCAAGGTTCAGTGTGAAGTAAATGCTCTTGGTGCTTTGGCTTAGAAACCCAACCCCGAAGCGCGTATCTTACGTCGTTGCTGAGATCCAGCAACATCAATCCTGGTCATTATCAGACCTTCAAAGTTCAGTGTGAAGTAAATTCACTCGGTTTATTGGCTATACACCCAAACAGTGACAATGGCGGAGGCTTATTCACTGACTGCAAGCACAGAATAACTAATAGTGCTACGCACAGAAATTGCACTCGGCGAGTGCTAATTACGCTATTTATATGGGAATTTGTTGCCATTCCATATATTGCGCGGCTACCCAGATCTTGTCTGGTCTGTTATCATCCTATCTGGTTCGACCGCCATCTCTCCTGAAGATGACGGCTCATCGCGGAACGCTCGCCTGTATCGGTTCCGGTAAGAGCCGTCGCAGCAGCAGATACCTGTAGCAGCACTCTTGAGGGAGCATATATGAGGCATAAGCCTTAGGCTTGAGCTTGGCATCGGCATCCAATTTTCCGGTTCAGCAAACCCGTTTTTTTTTTCATGGAAATGCGATCTCGACGCCGTCTACCCGGTCAAATTTTCAAATCATCCAGGGACCCACTCAAATTCAAATATAAACACAAAAGTTTCACTACTTACCTTACCTTTTATTAATAATTCGAACTTCAAGTTAGAAAGAGCTGTAGGTGAATATCTCAGTAGGTATTTGGGAGTGACGGATGCGAGCTGCAAGTACGAAATTTTGGGCACCAGGCTAGGACACTCCGCCATCTTCCATCATAGTGCTGGAGTCAGCCACTGCCAGCGAGCATGGAAAGATGGGAGTAGCGATCGAAACTAATTCGGAAGTGTGGAAAACGTCTAACTGTACCTAGTTGACGAGCGAGCGATGCGAGCGAAGCCTCTACGTTTCGAGATTGGACAGATTTCGTTTCGTATGTCCGGCGGTCTGTGCGGCTGTCCAGTTGTTCTCTTCTACATACTACTACTACAGAATATTCAAAAACTGACTTGTCAAAAAAAAAACTATAAAATTATCGAATCTGCTCACAAAATACATACGAAAGAAAATCTGTCCAATCTCGAAACGTAGAGGCTTCGCTCGCATCGCTCGCTCGGTCAACTAGGTACAGTTAGACGTTTTGCACACTTCCGAATTAGTTTAGATCGCTACTCCCATCTTTCCATGCTCGCTGGCAGTGGCTGACTCCAGCACTACGATGGAAGATGGCGGAGTGTCCTAGCCTAGTGCCCAAAATTTCGTACTTGCAGCTCGCATCCGTCACTCCCAAATACCTACTGAGATATTCACCTACAGCTCTTTCTAACTTGAAGTTCGAATAAATAGTAAAAGGAAAGGTAAGTAGTGATACTTTTGTGTATAAATTTGAATTTGAGTGGGTCCCTGAATGATTTGAAAATTTGACCGGGTAGATGGCATCGTGATCGCATTTCCATGAAAAAAAAAACGGGTTTGCTGAACCGGAAAATTGGATGCCGATGCCAAGCCAAGCTAAGCCTATGCCCAAGCTCAAGCATAAGGGAAAGGGAAGGGGTTGGGAGAGGGATGAGGATTGGGAAGGGGAAACATAATTTTGGACATTGTACATATTTTGGAATGATTGTATTGTAGTTTCATTGCCCACTTGAGTACATGATTAATGTCTACAACCCTGTAACTATCTAGGCCTTTTAGAAAATCATTTTCAACACTTTCTGTTTCGAGCTCATGATATTGCACACATTCTTGCGGCCACGAGATTTCTAACTGCTTTTCTTTGACTTCATGACGATGAAGATCGATAAATCTCGTTGGCATCTGTGGAGCCTCCAATCTCATTTTTGGCGTGCGTGAGTAGTCCCGAGACTTTGGAGTAGATGAGTTGTCATCTGATGTCAATTTCCTGTGACATGCAAAACACGACAATGTTATTATTATTTTTATTAACAGTCAATTTTTTTTCAAAATTCTAGGTTACTTAGCAAAATATTAGAAAGATATAATGAAACCTAAAACTGGACAGAACCATAGGGAGGTCCCTCCTGAGACAAATCCTATAAGGCCCTTCAGAGATACAGAAAACTCCGAACGATTCTCGTATTAGAGAGTAAAACCGCTTTCTGCATCTGGAGCCCATTGTCGAACATCATTTTTTTCTAAATGTTTGCTGATTTTTTTATTATTATTACTAACTGACGTACTTACGTACCTACGTACTGACTGACTGATGTACTGACGGATTGACGTACTGACTGACGTACTTTTTTTTATGCGACCTGACATGGAAGGTTTGTACCACACAACTACCGTCATGATATTAGCCCAATAAACCACATTCCCGAAGGAATTAGGTGCCATGCCAGGGCTGTAATGAACTGGATGGAAAACCCGGACAATTTTTCATTGCCGCATCGATCACCTTTTCATCCAATGCGATGGTACTAACCCGGGCGGGCTGAAACCCTACCGCCTACAGTTTTACATGGATTCCGAACCATGGAGCAGCTCGCATTCGTGACGAAATGCACTCGGAAAGAGAAATAAAGTGGTGCACGTCGAAATTGAACCCAGACCTCTGGTTAGGCCAGTCCCCGCGCCACTAGGCTACGAGCCGCTAAAATGATGACGGACTTATGTATGACGTACTGACTGACTGACGTACTGGCGGTCGTGACGAACGGACTGAAGTAGGGACGTACGCACGTACGGACGTACGGATGGACGGACAGAACTCTACTTTCATTCTGAATTACGAACGACGAATCCATTAGTCGCCCTTTACGACATGCACAGGAATAAATATAGTTGGCCCATTTACATTTTTAGGGTTCCGTACCCAAAGAGTGAAAACGGAACCCTATTACTAAGCCTCCGCTGTCCGTCCGTCCATCCTTCCGTCTGTCACAGGGCTGTATCTCATAGGTAGGCAGCTGAAATTTTCCACAGTGTGTATTTATTTTGCCGCCATAACATCAAATAGGTAAAATACAAAAATAATAATAATAAAAGGGCTTTAAAAAATGCACCACTGTCTTTCTCTTTCCGAGTTCGATAAATGCATTTCGTCACGAATGCGAGCTGCTCCATGATTCGGAATCCATGTAAAACTGTAGGTCCCCTTCCCCTACTAGGTGGTAGGGTTTAAGCCCGAACGGGTTGGTACCATCGCATTGGATGAAAAGATGGTCGAAGCGGCAATGAAAAATTGTCCGTGTTTTCCATCCAGTTCAATGTAGCCGTGCTCATAAAGAGAAGGTCCTGGCATGGCACCTAATTCCTTTGGGAATGTGGTGTATTGGGCTAATATCATAACGGTAGTTGTATGGTGGACCTTCCCTTTTATGAGCACGGCTACATTGAACTGGTTCAATGTCAACAGTTTACCTACTTGTTTCCCTTTTACTATGGCTTCACAGCAATCGCCCTGGAATGTGCTACTGGACTAATGTCGTCGATGGTACCCATGCACGCAATGGTAAGTGCACACCTACGAATTTATAATTTCGTCGTCAGCGCGGAGACGACGACAGCGGAGGCGGCAGCGCGGAGGCTGCGGCGGCTTCTAACGGAGCGAGGTGCACACCGCACGTACCTCGCTCCGCTCGCGCGCAGTGCACCTTGCCCCTCGCTACATACTCGTACTACCGGCGCCGCGTCTTTGCGTTCGCGGAGCGAACTTTTTATTGGGGTAAACATGAATACGTAGTTTTTTGAGAAAAAAATCATTTTAACTCAGACAAAAAAAATTAATTCCCAATGTACCAACGCTAATAGGTTCACTATAACACATTGATTCAACCTTCAACAAAATAGCCCTGTATATTTTTAATAATCTACAAGCCGCATAGGGTTGATTCAGTATCTGATATAGAATAACTTTTGCTAAGAATGTAGTATGCTTTTTTTTTTGTTCCATTTGATTTTTTGAGAAATTTAACCAGTACGTTCTTCCCAGTATTGTAACAACTTTTGCGAAGAAACTATGCATCTATCGGTAATGGTTTCCAAGAAAAGTGCACCAACTCTTCAACTGCCTAAATAATAGATGTCAACCACGGGGCATTGACCTTACTGTGACCCACTGACGCAAGACACAATTTACCGCCGCGCGCGCCGCGTGCGCTGACAGGGTACAGCTCCCTGCTGCCTCTCTCACTGAAGGACGTTTGTTTTCGTTGTGAAAGCAATATTAGTAGTAGGTAGCAGCTCTAGGTCAGTGGCGCGCATCGGACTTATTCATCGGACGCGAGTGCCGATCGGGCGGAAAAGGATGCAAACATGCTTAGGTACACCGACCAAGTATAGAGAAGCACGATATGTACATACCTACCTACATTACAGCTGCGCCTCTACCTCTATGGACTATTCGTTCGGCGCGGGTCGTCAAAACGGGAACGAAACAGTTCGCGCGCTTTGAATATTTAATCATTTCTTGGAAACCATTACCGATAGGTGCATAGTTTCTTGGCAAAAGTTTTTCTATATCAGATACTGAATCAACCCTAAAAGGCTTGTAGATTATTACAAAATCACCTTATATGCAGCAGAATATGTCATTGCTCTGAATACCAGCGGTTGGTAATTGTTAGTTCATGCAAACCAAACTAAATAGGAATATCTATTTAGTTATTACGCGCATGCTAGGTCTATGGTTATTACCTATCAACAGTTACCTACCTAGTTACCTACATTTTACAAGATCAATGCATAGTGCTCAGATGGAGCGCGCGCCGCGCCGCCGCCGCCGCCGCGCCACCACCGCGCGGTGGTGGCGGTGGCGGCGCGTCGTAGTCTTTTGACCCTAAGTATCCCAAGACCCCAATGTAATCCTACCCATTTTAGGGTCCCGTACCCAAAGGGGGCCAACGGAACCCTATTACTAAGCTTCCGCTGTTCGTCCGTCCGTCCGTCCGTCTGTCACAGGGCTGTATCTCATGAACTGTAATAGGTAGGCAGTTGAAACTTTTACAGAATGTGTATTTATTTTGCCGCTATAACAACAAATAGAAGAAAAATAAATTCAATTAAAAATAAAGGGGGCCCTTTTACAAAAAAAAAAACCGGCCAAGTTCCAGCCCTGTGACAGACGGACGTACGGACGGACGGACGGACGGACGGACGGACGGACGGACAGCGGAGGTTTAGTAATGGGTTCCGTTTTCACTTTTTGGGTACGGAACCCTAAAAACGTGATTTTTTTAGGCTTATTCGATGGCACGGAGCCCTTCGTGTGCGAGTCAGACTCGCACTTGGCCGGTTTTTTGTAAGTATACATGCTAGAAAGCAGTGCAAGTTGCACCTATAATGCCATGAGATATAATTTATACAAGGTACCTTGCGCCGTTTTAGAGTAGGTAGGTAGCTACATACATATAGGTACATACGTTTCATCCGTCGAGTCCGTTGGTGGAAGGCTCCTTGAAATGGTTTCTTGATCGTGATGTTCGGAGAGTGCATTCTCAGTCGTTTTTGGGTCTCTCCAAGCGTTATGTCGGCTGTACAATACAAATATTTCATGTAGGTAGGTAGCAACACATCCGTAAATCTACAGATGTACCAATATTTCTGTAAATCTACAAATGTATTGCTCGAACTATGTAGAAAAGTTATGTCATGTAGGTAGGTATCTAACCTAAATATTGATTTGAAGTAAAAATGTAGGTATTTACGGTGTAAAGTATAACTGGCTGAATATTTAGTAGGGTTGATTTGTTATATACCTACCTACCAAATCGTTTGTTTTCATAGTCTGCCTAACTATAGACGCCTTCAACATAATACTTTGGTCTTCACTTACTCTACTCCATAATGTCGTCGCATTGCCGTGCGAGAACGTTTGATATTCCTGGATCCAGAATATTGATTGGTGTTTAGCGTGCAGTCTCTTCATTTTTTTGAAAAAAATCACTTCACGCTAATAAATAATACGTAATTACGATAAAGTCAGTCGTCCGCTCTTCCCAACTTTCGTGTAAATCACATCAAGCGCAGCGAAACGACTGAAACGTGGCGGCGGGCGGGGGGCGGCCGTGGTGCCTCCTCCCCCGCCGCCGCCCCTCGCGCCGCCGCCAACCCTAGCGCTCCGGACCATCACGGGCGCTCCCCGCTACGCGAGGATCGCAACGATCGCGAGGTACCTCAAGGCGAAGATAGAGCTTCTAGAGGACTTCTGACGACTGGCGACGTCGATGTTCATGCGTGTCGACGCTTCACTGGCCCCCCAGAGACCTGCCTGCAGTAGCAGGCAGCGTATGACACCACGGCCAAGAGGCAAACCGCCAAAAGCCGTTTCTCCCGTCCGCTTACGCGGGCGGAAGAAGACAACGAGATGGCGGCGGGCGGCACCGCGGCGGCGGCGGCCCTCCGTCTCTCGCGGGCGAGGCCGCGGGTCGTTTACGCTCGAATCCTACGACTCCTTCGAGCAATTGGCTTATCTTTGCATAAAGGTAGAGATCATGGCTGCGAATACGTTACCTACACCAATCTGCCTAAAGATAATCAGAAACGGCTTGATTATATGCAATTATATAACAAATGTATGATGTAATCTTGTTGTTATGTCTTATCTGCAGTAATTAAATTTTTCGTCAGCAGGTGACATACTTACCATACAGACCGCAATTCGTCAAATTTTTTGCGTTCTATACCTAAGTATTTGCATCGATATATGGATAGCTAAATTGTATTTAGGTAGGTACATCAATGAATTTTATTCATATTATATTATATTATAATACAGTCCATTCCAAGGAAAATGAAATGTATCCGTAACAATAACTTATTACTTTCTTACAAAAATGTGCCAAGGTAGGTATTCAGTGACCCGTTTTGCTAGTTTTAGCAAAGACAATTGATGTGAACTCTAGCTTTGTAAATATGTATATCGAACAAAATAACTCAAATGCGCTACCCTAGATAATACCAATAATTCGGAAGTCAATTTCGGTAGGTACGAGCGCTCTGCACCGCCCCGAATCGCATTCTCCGCCTCCGCCGCCCGCCGACACCAGGTGCGCTACTAAGAGAGTGCGCGTCTGTTTCTGTGAGTGTGTGCGTGTCAATAGAGAGATTTGATGGGTTTTTTTCCCAGACTTTGCGTCATAATACAGGGTCCTCATTAATTTTGCGACTACTTGAGGTTATGATAATATGATATCCGCTTATAGCAACACACTAATACAAAAAAATAAGGAGCTCTGACCTCAAGTAATTTGTATGGGTCGGAACATCCTTAAGCTCCAGAAGAAAACATGGCAGAATATTGTTACGGATGGAAATCCTGTGTTTCGTAATTGTTCCGTTCAATGAACTTATTCAAATAAGAAATAAAGACTTACACACCTTCGGTAGACATATACCACCCATATTCTTCGACAAAAGGACATAGTGTTACTGTTATTTACACGGCCTTCCAAAAAGTCGAGATAATAAAAAATATATTCCAAGCATAGATGACAAATGAGGCGGGAAATTTTTGATATGTGAATTCCGGCACTTCAAAATAATACAAGTGATCACATATCTTTCTTCCAGGACATGTCGTAAGAGGCGATTGAATATAGCATTTAAACATTGCCATAAGCTACGATTAGATAGCATTTCTAAAACGGTGCAAGTCACCAAACATGCAAATATACGTGCTTACATTGGATAATGTTTGCTGTCGCTTTGGCTTGAATAGAAATGAAAGAATCATTTCAAATTCAATGTATTGACTAACCCTTTAATATATAATACGTGCACACTTTTATTCAAATAGCAATTTTTAGCGGCTCGTAGCCTAGCGGCGCGAGGACTTGCCTAGCATACCAGAGGTCTGGGTTCCCATCCTCACCCCGTTCATGCACACCTTTCTTTCTCTTTCTGAGTTGGATGTGTGCATTTTGTCATGAATGCGAGCTCCTTCGTGGTTCAGAATCCATGGAAAACTCTGGATCCCCTTCTCCTACTAGGTGGTAGGGTTTCAGCCAGCCCGGGTTGGTAACATCGCATTGGATGAAAAGATGGGCGTAGCGGCAGTGAAAAATTGTCCGTGTTTTCCATCCCGTTCAATGTAGCCGTGCTCATAAAGGGAAGGTCTTGGCATGGCACCTAATACCTTCGGGAATGTAGAGAATTGGGCTAATATATTAACGGTAGTATTGTGATATTAGCCATCCATGTTAGGTTGCATAAAAAAAATAGCAAGGAGAATTGACAACGTCTGTAAATACGTTCAAAACATCCAACTGCTTTGCTTTATTTACAGAGCATTGGCAATGCGTCGCATGTTTGCCTCAATCATGCACGAGGCCATGCTAGACGCCGCCGCCTGTCCTATGAATCGTAAATTTCGCATCAAATATCAAATCGATAAAGCGAACCTCTGCAACCGAACGCCGAACAAAGCGCATGTCACAGTGATCTGCGTCTACTTCGGAAACTTAACAAGCCGTCATTAAGAATTACGAGCCTCGTCAACCTTCATTTGTTTTCTGAGGACAACATAATTTTCGGCTCGCCAGTTGTAATCCTTTTGTTTCGACAGCCGGTCTGCTCGGAATCAAATCGATAAAGCGAACCTCTGCAACCGAACGCCGAACAAAGCGCATGTCACAGTGACCTGCGTCTACTTCGGAAACTTAACAAGCCGTCATTAAGAATTACGAGCCTCGTCAACCTTCATTTGTTTTCTGAGGACAACATAATTTTCGGCTCGCCAGTTGTAATCCTTTTGTTTCGACAGCCGGTCTGCTCGGAATCAAATCGATAAAGCGAACCTCTGCAACCGAACGCCGAACAAAGCGCATGTCACAGTGACCTGCGTCTACTTCGGAAACTTAACAAGCCGTCATTAAGAATTACGAGCCTCGTCAACCTTCATTTGTTTTCTGAGGACAACATAATTTTCGGCTCGCCAGTTGTAATCCTTTTGTTTCGACAGCCGGTCTGCTCGGAATCAAATCGATAAAGCGAACCTCTGCAACCGAACGCCGATCAAAGCGCATGTCACAGTGACCTGCGTCTACTTCGGAAACTTAACGAGCCGTGATTAAGAATTACGAGCCTCGTCAAACTTCATTTGTTTTCTGAGGACAACATAATTTTCGGCTCGCCAGTTGTAATCCTTTTGTTTCGACAGCCGGTCTGCTCGGAATCAAATCGATAAAGCGAACCTCTGCAACCGAACGCCGAACAAAGCGCATGTCACAGTGACCTGTGTCTACTTCGGAAACTTAACGAGCCGTGATTAAGAATTACGAGCCTCGTCAACCTACATTTGTTTTCTGAGGACAACATAATTTTCGGCTCGCCAGTTGTAATCCTTTTGTTTCGACAGCCGGTCTGCTCGGAATCAAATCGATAAAGCGAACCTCTGCAACCGAACGCCGAACAAAGCGCATGTCACAGTGACCTGTGTCTCCTTCGGAAACTTAACGAGCCGTGATTAAGAATTACGAGCCTCGTCAACCTTCATTTGTTTTCTGAGGACAACATAATTTTCGGCTCGCCAGTTGTAATCCTTTTGTTTCGACAGCCGGTCTGCTCGGAATCAAATCGATAAAGCGAACCTCTGCAACCGAACGCCGAACAAAGCGCATGTCACAGTGACCTGTGTCTACTTCGGAAACTTAACGAGCCGTGATTAAGAATTACGAGCCTCGTCAACCTTCATTTGTTTTCTGAGGACAACATAATTTTCGGCTCGCCAGTTTTAATCCTTTTGTTTCGACAGCCGGTCCGCTCGGAAGGCGGCTGTAAAGGCGAACTAATGGAGTGACTAGAACATCGGAAGCTTTCAGCCAGGGCATCAATTGTCCTACTAAAGAAATATCGCATGGAATATATTCTGCACAACGGACTTTGAACCTTATACTGGAAGTTATAGCGCCAGTTTGATTTTAAGGAGCTCGTGGTGAAGGTTCTCTAAAGAGGTCTCTAGGGTACTTTTTCAAATGATTACAAGCGTAAATCTGTGTATATTGATGTATCAGATGTTTGTTATTCTAAATACTAATGTACTTTTTCGTACTGAACAAGTAAGTCGCTTTTTCAACGAATTTGATATGTCTGTAAAATTTACCGTAAATCAAAGGAAGCAATAATAAAAGAAAGACATAAAAATAACTACTTTGAATAACTAATTTGAAAAATTACTACTACTGAGTAAAATCTCTACTCGACTTTAACCAGAAAACATACCTTTCGCGGATATTGCGTCTACCAATTTTGCCACCGAATCTATACCCATAATTTGGATTTCTCCTACAATCCATCCTCCGTAATCTATGACTCCTATTAATACAGCGTTTAAGATTATACATACATTGTTAAAGGCTTTACCTGCGTTGCGAACATTTACTGCAAAAATTCAACAATAAATTATTTAGAAATGTTTGTAGAAGAAAGGATTGTTGGTTAAATTTAAATTCAAAGGTATATTTGTGTGCTGATGTTATAAGGTTCGTGGCTCGAATGTAAAGATTATTTGATTTACCTAATGGTTTCTTTACTATTGATAGTTATTGCATTTCCATGAACGATAACAGCTTGTCAAGCCAAATGATAAGTCGTTTTTCGAATTATGTGTATTGTAGACAATCTCATAACCACTCTATTTAATTGTTTGGAATTGAGAACACCACCATAAATTTAGCAGTCTAGAGAATATTCACAAATTTAAATCGTCCGTTTGTTGAATAAAATATTATTTCTTAATGAAACGTCAGCAAAAATGTGAATGTATCCTTCATCGCACTCATTTGACTTTGTAATGCAATCACTGAGAGAGAGGATAACAAATTGAAAAAAAAATCGATATCACTTCTTCAAAATGTATGCTTACGAAACCTTGCTATCAATTCCTAAGTATATCATCATTTTCTCATTCTGAGAATAAAACGTGTTGAGAAACCATCTTTATAATAATGCCTTCATTTTCAGGTAATTTAAGATGAACCTTTTTCACATTATTCATCTCGATAAGGATGGCACCTTAACTGCTGGACTTTTCAAATAAAGAACGTCTTGGAGAAAGTCCAATTTATAGAACTCTAGAACAATCAACATCTGCCATGATTATGCCATATTCCAACAAATTTATTAACCTTCGTTTATTAATGGGGATCACATATATTGCTTTTCATGTTCTGTGGAGGGTACCCCAAAACGACCAATGAATTTGGTTCTAGTCCTAAGCAAACCTCTTGGACGTACAGCTTCTGTATTACATGCATTATGACCCTTATTGGTTAAATCACTCCGGTCATGTATCGATAAGGGGCTCATAGCTCTGGGTTCGGGGCCTTGCTTCTCATGAAAACGTTTATGAGTTCAATCCCCGCCCCGATGTTGAACGACTTGGTTAATCTCTTGTCTTGTAAAGTGCATGTCGTTACGAAAACAAGCTTGCCAGGGTTGGGCAGTCCTCGACAAATCGTAGATCCATAGATCCTTTGCTGTTGAATTAACCATACTTAACAGTATTTAAAAATACCGTAATACATATTGGTTGTTTGCGCAAAATTTTGTTTTTTTGCGGGTAAGAACATTGCTAATGACTACCTACCGGTTTATTTTTTATCTTTGAAACATCATTTGCAATTTCGCGGTTTTTATATTCAGTTCTATTCACTAATTTTTATTTTCGGAATAAAAAATACAGTTTGTACTTACGCTGCTTTGAAAGTGTACAAAACGAGCAAATATATTTGTTTTTATTTAAGGAAGACATAACTAAGAAAAACCAGTTTGAAAAACATTAAACTGACTCCAAGCACCCATGAGTGAAGACGGTAGAAAAGCACAGAAGGGGTCCACTTTAAATTTTCAGGTGTACTTTCGTACCGCCTCTCTTGGGTGCTTGAAGTCGGTTCAATGTTTTTTAAAACTGTGTTTTTTTTCTATTTTTTTTTTAGTATTTCCCACCCTTAGGAGTGGTATTATTTCTTACAATTTATGAATCGATCATCCGTGAAATATACTCTACTGATGAGAAAAAGAATTATTGAAATCGGTTGACAATTAGCGGAGGTATCGAGTAATATAGATACAAAAAAAAACACACAATCGAAATGAGAACCTCGTCGAGAAAATGTCGAGAACCTTTTGTAGTCGGTTGAAAATAGAACTTGGATTTTTTATATCCTAATATTTACTTGTGACCTTTTGTGCTAGATGCGTATTTATTAATTTTGCTGCAATTCTTTTTCATGATAAACCTGCACGTGTCTGTTTGATTGTCCTTAAAAAAATACATCAACCATAAACATTTAAAAAAAATGATTCCGACGAATTGAGAACCTCCTCCTTTTTTTAAGTCGGTTAAAAAACAATAAAATGTTCAATCTCTATGTCCCTCAATCTAACAACAATCCTCATATCAGCGTTAAAGTTATATGTTAATGTATTGGCATGTCGGCCTCAGTGGCCCAGTGGCGCGACACTTCGGCGATCGCTCTCCGAAGTTAAGCAACGCTGGGTCCGGTCTGGTCTTGGATGGGTGACCATTCGACCGTTGAGAGAGGCTGGCCGTGGTTCGGATTCCACGTTAAGCTGTAGGTCCCCTTCCTTACTTACTAGGTGGTAGGGTTTATCCCGCCCGGGTTGGTACCATCGCATTGGATGAACGATGGTCGAAGCGGCAATGAAAATTGTCCGTGTTTTCCATCCAGTTCAATGTAGCCGTGCAATATAAGGAAGGTCCTGGCATGGCACCTAGTTCCCATGTGGTGTGTTGGGCTAATACCATGACAGAACGTGTGGTATTAGCCATCCAAGTCCAGTCACATATATAAAAAAAAAAAAAAATTTACAAAACGTGTTCCATACCTATCTTTGGTCATATGACAAAATTAATGATCCAGTGAAGCAATAAAAAATAAAATTCGAAACTTAGATTCGAAGATACGAATACATCAATCAATAATTTAGTAGAAACATCCGGTTGCAGGCTTTTCCTTACATTAACTTCGATTTTTGTTGAAGTATCACGTCGCTCGACCTAAAAATATATATTGAGGAAAATGAATTTAGAGAACAAGCCGCATTTAATTTTCCAGCCAGTTCTCTTGTTGAAGGCAATATTTGGTTGCGGTTTCGTTTCGAGACGCCATACACCAGGAAAAGTTTATTCAGTGCTCGCAATTTTATATTCAACTTCAGTATTATGTGCGTTAACATTTTTTGCAATACAGGGAATAGAAGAGAATTTCCAGCAACCGCAGCGTGCATTGCTCATTCCGGATTTGTGCTTTCGCGTCGTGTGTCTCTTGAGTTTTATAGTCACTACTTTTAAATCAGTGTATTACCCGAACAGTCGCAATCACTATATGAGTGTTTCTAAATATGTTTTAGTGCTACATACAGAAATAAAACGGAAAGGAGTTGCCAAAAAATATGCGATTTTGGCGATATTTTTTTCAATTCACAACGTTATTAATTTTGGAGTCAGTGTGTGCAATTACTACGCAACAATAGGAAGCGTAAAGACTGTAATTTTTCATCTTCAGTGTATAATACCTCTGTGCGTAGTTGAGTGCGATATGGTTATATTTTCCATATTAATATTGATTCTGGCGGATTGCACATCGAGTGCCAATGAGGAGATGGTCTCTGAAAGTTCACTAGCCACCATTTTGATTGATAGGGAGTCCTTAAGTCAACTAAGGTCATTTCAAACCACCGTCGTTGGGATTGGGAACACCAGCGATTTGATTAACATTTCGAGGACAAAGGAAAATTATTTCAAAATCGTGGAACTTGTCGGACGCCTCACATCTTCTTTTTGCCTTCAGGTAAGAATTACTTTTTGCAGTATGCAGTATAAAAACAAATTGTTCTACATCTACGGTGCCGGCTACACCATATTACATAGTTAAACCATGGTTCATCTCTGTGGAAATGCGATGTGTTGTGAAGATTAAAAAATAGCAACCTTTTTTTCAGATATTGATGTATCTATGCAGCCTATTTTGGTTTCAAATATTTTTGTTGGCCCATTATCTGAATATTATACTAAACAAAGAGGTAAGTCTTACTTAAAACATTTACTGAAACAGTATTTTTTTACGCATAATGTAGTTTTACAGCTGTATCCAGAGAGGGCGGACTAACTTTAACCCGCCGGACTAAACCGGTTTTGTATGGTTCGTATGGTAATCTCGTACTAAGTTTTGACAAGTCCCGTTCAATTCCTGGAAATATACCATCATACATATTAGACGTTAGAAGCCTCAGTGTACTTATTTCATGAATGAAATCGTAATTCAGGTAGAAAGATCGCAACGATATCTTGAGGATACGATTTCAAACAATCTGGTGTGAGAGACAATGCGTGTTTAGGAGTCATCAAAAGGCTAACTTGCCACTTAATGGGTAAAGTTTTTTGGCGATTCTACCTCTGGCGAGATAGAATCAGCAGAAAATTTACTCGTAGATGACTGGTCCGAGCTAGTAAGATAGATATAAATCTAACAAAAGGTATGCAGCCTTTTTTGGTTAAAAGTATAGTTAATAGTCCCTTTGTTAGATTTTGTTTTTTTTTGTTTTTCAACAGTCATACCTACCTGTCTTGTAATTACGTTCTAAGTAGAAGAGATGGTTTACACAGCACAAGATGACATAATACACACACTGTCCCTGAATGACTAAACTATAGCCAGGATACGGGCAGAGCCTAGTCCGGCAGCACTATCACAACCGACAACTATGCGAACTGTTGATAATGATTGCATTGTTGTTATCTTTTCCTAAACCTATATGTTGTCATGGTTACTTTAATATTTTTGTCAATAAAATATACTGAATACTGAATACTGAAAGGAGGAAATAAACTGAAACGAAAATTATGTTTGATTATAAAAACACAGTACAAAATATAGACTTAGTATTTCAACTCAGGTCCCTGTGATAAAAAAGTCAGATTGGAAACCTTATCGAAACTTATAAGATTTTTATTAAAGACTATGGAACACAAAATCTAGAGGAAATGTACAAAATAAAAAACCAGAAGCATCACCTCCAAAGGTCTCAAATTATATTTTTCTTCGAAAACCTTTTCTACTGAAAGTCAATATAGATGCTCAAAATCAGCATGAGGTCATCAGTGCAAATCTTGCTTTTGAAATAAATTCGATAAATATTTGAAATGTAACAGAAATATATACAACAATATACATATCACCATATCGAGAATAACGCCATACCTTTACTGTACACAAAATATTTGTAATCTGTCAATGGATCCAATTTCGTTTCAGACAATACTTAAGCCTGCCCGACTTTTGTTTCAGGTCACAGTAGATCAGAATATTCAAAACGTATGCGAGTTGATAGGTGATTGCGTAAGAGTGCTTCCTGTATTTTTCCTCATCTGCATTTCCTGCCAACGTCTTTATAAAAGCGTCGATGGCTTGAAGGTGTCACTCATACATATAGCAGTTAGAACAAGAGATAACGGTAAGCAAACTAATGTTACCTTCGATTTAATAACATAATGATGACTGTTTAGTGGTTTTCAATAAATTAATTGTCTATTTTTAAAATTTTTCAATGAATCAATGAATGAATGAATAAATTATTTATTGTGCAATATAGAAAACAAATACAATTATAAGAAAAAATCAAAACAACAACAAAATTGCCGAAAGGCGGACTTATCACTAAGAGTGATTGTTTCCAGTCAACCGTCGGGGTGATGAGGAGACATAATAGCAATTTGAAAGGAAAAAGAATAAAACAAATAAAATTAATAAAAATATATACATACAGTATGAACACACATAAACCATAATTTACATAAAAATACAAACATACTTTGAATTAAATAAACGAATCTTTATTATTTAAATCCACAATTAAAACCAATTTAAAACAAAAATAGTACCAATTTATTTGATAATTATAATAAAAAAAGTGTACAGGCTTAAAAGTAGTACATTTAGATTTCATTTAGATAAAACTCTTAGATTCTCGACTCGAAATAGCCGATAGTTTGACAAGAGCGGGCGGAGATAGGCAACGAGTACGTTAATAACATGAATAACTTCACAAAGTAGAATTTATCACTAAGTGTATTTATACATAGTTAAACTTTTGGGCGTTAAGCATAGATATTGGAATAAATAGACGGAAAATAGACATCAAAGTGTCCTGATAAAAAGTAAAGTAATTTAATTTCGTTAATTTGAATTTAGGTAGTCCAACTACCCTAAGTTACGTCACAAACTGATACGCGGATTCAATGATCTCAGTACTTTTAAGTACAATATGTATACAATCATTGTTTAAGGTATCTATTATTCAACTGTATTATGAAACCCTTCGAAATAACCTCATCGACGACCTCGAGGTATCCCTAAATTTGAAGACCCTCCAATTCCGAAGGGATGAGGAGAGTCCTCATCCCTTCTCTGACTTCTATCGTCTTTACCATGGATAATGCTCGTCGGAGCTGCATAAAGCTGTCCCTCCGTCCCCTGTCTACCTTCGCTCGACGTGGAACAGGGAGAAAATACACAAATTCACATTCGAAATTCCAAAAAATAAGACCCTACCGATCCTGTAGATCCTTTGATGGTGCCGTAGAACGCCTTTAAAAATGTGTCGTCCGTTGTCTACAGAGACCCGTCGGCGCGTGCGGGCACTCCTGCGGGCGATGACCCTGCAACCTGCGGAGGTGTCCGTGTACGGCATGTTCCGCGTTGACCTTCAGCTCGTCCTTGGCTACGGAGCCCTCATCGCCACCTACATGATCGTCGTTATACAGTTCTTCTTTTGAATTTTCAATGTTGGGAGCATACAAGTGTTTTTTTTATTATAGATCAACCATACATACAGTAGATACAAAAAAACACACGAGACAGACACATTCAAAAAAAGATTTATATATGTAGAACAACGGTTGCTGCAAAATCGCTAAGATATGTAAGAAAAATGCTGAAACTAGATCTTTAAATTCAAATCTAAAACTAAACTAAACATTTCTTGTTACTTACAAAGATTTTTCTTTGTTAATGTTAAATGAAAACTTATAATAGATACTTTTACTCTTACGTATTTTTGCAGCTATTATAGAAGCTTAAGAGGATAATGAGGGTATCGAGTTCGATGCAATGGCTCGCCTCTGTTTCCTCATTAAAATTAAGCGATATTTTTTCTGAAATTTTGCATATTCAATAAATCAACTGAGAGCTACGTCCGGACGTTTTTTTTTTCTTTTTGATAAGTTAACTTATATTCATGACATAAGCCTCTAAAGATTTGTTTCAAAATATTTAAGGGCGTCTATCATGAATGTAAGTTCAGTTAACAAAAATATTAAAACGTACAGACTTAGCTCTCCGTTGGTTTATTTAATGTCCAATTCTTAATTTGACTGAGGAAAACAGGCACGGTCCGTTGAATGGAACTCGATAACCTCATTATCCTCTTAACTAAAGTAAGAATTCACTATTGTTTCATTCCAGTGTATTTTTTTCTTTTTTTAGTTTTTTGTTTTTTAATTTTGTCTTCACGTACCTTGCTTTTTAGATCTGTATGTTTCGGTGGAAAGCGTAGTGTGAACAAGTTAAGTTTATTTGTTTTCATTGCATTTATTTATATACTTGTTTCTGTGTCTTTTCCCTAAATTAATAAAAAAAAAGAATAAATAAATAAACGAAGAAAAAATGTCACCGTTAAGTTGCACATACAATTAGATCCGCACGTTTTATGTATCTGAGCGTGCTATATTTCCAGCATGGAAGAACGGAAGTAGCGATGGCGATTCGTATGGCAGCAGCGTAGCCACGAGTTAGTGGAAAACCACTCACCGTGATTAGTAAGCTTTCAAAATCGGAACGCGCAACATCGAATGCTCATTACACAAAATACATAGCACCTGTAAAGTTCTTACGTGATCCTACATGTCGTTAAACTCGAGCACATCAGTAGTTAGTGAAATCGTAAGCGAACTCTCTTAAAACCGGCCAAGTGCGCGTCAGACTAGCACACGAAGGGTTCCGTACTATCGTACAAGATTTAACACAAACAAATCACGTTTTTTGTATGGGGCTCTGCTTTATTATTTTTATTTTTTATTTTGCCTATTTATTGTTATAGCGGCAAAATAAATACACACTCTGTGAAAATTTCAGCTGCCTACCTATTACGGTTCATGAGATACAGCCCTGTGACAGACGGACGGACGGACGGACAGCGGACGCTTAGTAATAGGGTTCCGTTTTCACCCTTTGGGTACAGAACCCTAAAAACTCTGGGCGCGCACGTTCTGCTCACACTTGTTTCGCTTCTGTCAGGCGTATTTTTTTCCTTCAATTTAATACCTATGATTCTCGTTAGTATTCACTTTATATACTTTCTTAAGATCTGTATTACATAAGAATATTTACAGCCTCGTGAATGCGACGCCTCGGTATTTTGTCATCTAGATTAGGTATCAGTAGGCGCGCTCGGGTCCAGGGTAAGTTAATGTCTGGTCATGAGACTTGCCGTGGTTTTTATACCACTTCAAACTGCAGGTAATCATTATAACTTAATGTTGATGTTTATGACGCCCGAGATGGTACCATCATAAATGCATAATTTATTTGTAGATGCGGTGTGTTAAACAAAAATCATGGCATTAACCGTGTGATTACTTGTTTCACAAACGTTTAGCACTAAAATATTTTATAAATGACTGATGCATTTATGGTGCCCTTATACGCAATATAATCCTCTTCTTTATTCTAATTTCATGGTTACGTTCAGCGCCTTGCAGCAGAACTCAACTGGCTTATCGTCTGTGTGCTACACTACTAAAAGTTTTTAAAATGCTCTGAATTATTTATGTCTGCCGCCACGTACCTCTGTCTACATCACAAAGGTTGGTAGGTAGAGAATGCCCTTTGGCATTAAGCCCATGTATTGTAACAATTGTTAAAAGGTATAAAAAAAATGTCGTTATAATTACTTGAATACATTAAAATAACCTATCCTAGCAGGACTATCTGGCGACAGTATTCGCAGAGAGAGTTTGTGTTCCCTAAGGGACTAACTTAAATAGGGGCATCAACTCGGACCATTTCAATAAATTAGTAAACGAACTTAAAAGCTAAAATAAATATATTAAAACATGGGCTTCACACAAAATCGAAGACATATCCGATACATGATTTGAATCTTAATAAAAATTGCAAGTAATTTTAAAGATTGTTTATGAATTACCAGGAGTTTCTGGCGACAGGCACTACACTCGAAATTTCTTTTAAATTATCTGTTCAATCGAGTAGTGCTATTAAAAATAATAAATTACAGATTGTAAGAAAGTTGGCAGATATTTTCAATATATCTTACTCCAAAAAGTTTGTACGCATTACGTAAGTTAGCGAGAAGAATAACTCTGTACCAGTAAATTGTGATATTCCTTCTGAGTTGTGTAACACTTGGCACTACAGTGCAATACGAATGTATTTCACTGCTGAATACAGCAGGGACTGAGTTGGCATTGTGATTACGATGATAGGAAAGTTAGTATCAAAATTTACTCAAACTTCAACGGTCAATAGAAGTTTGGCACTTTATAAAAAAAATTCAACAACATAGATTTATTTAGTTAGTGCAAAAACATATTTGCTTAAGATATCAAAATAATTTTAAGAGGGAATTGGATATTATATCAATGATTTAAATATACATTTGTCGTCTCAAACATGCTCGTATGCTAACATAATCAATAAAAATAGCCTTATTGTTCATACCACACACCCTCGAGTTAAAGCACATACACACACCTCTCCCCCACTCGCTCTCATACACATGCATACATTTTAATTATTACTTCAATTTAATCTACTAGCGTTTGCAATTTCTTAATCTTTATGAAGGCTAAATAATTTATGTGTAAATTTTGTTTGGAATAACAAGCTTTAAGAAAATAATAAATTAAAGTAAAATGCCTACTTTTACCTTAGAACAGAAACTACTACCTCAATTCGAAATTCTGATCTAGTTAATTTTGTCCCAAGCGGAGCCAGGTACCGCAGCAAGTTATAAATGAAAGCACAAATATTATAAATAAAAAATCTGTCGACATTGTTTTACTATGACGGGGTGGATGTTTCCCAAAAGTAGTTGAAGTGGAATAACTTCTCAATTATTTTAAATAACGTTACTATATTACTAGTTTTTATTTATATTGAGAACTACCCACATATCATTGGTTTATCATTATACTTAATTTGATCCATGTGTTTTGGGATAAACTGCATATCAACATACATTTGGGCTATAAATCATGTCAAAAATATCGGATACTGTTGCAACATTTTAATTACGAAATCAATAAAGTTAATATCGTTTCAGTCAAAATGCCTTAGCGTTTGATTGATACAAAATGTACCCCATATATTAGGCGGAATAGATATTCTGTCAAATAGAGAACGGGTGGTAATTTGTATGACTGAAATTAGGGTCGAATTAGAACCAGTCGATCTTGCAAATCCTTTATTTTCAAGCCCGGAAAAACTGTTGAATGTCCCTGTCAAGAATTACAGGTTGAATTCCTTCAAACGTGGTGTTAAGAAGCACTTTGCCAGCTTACATTATTTTCGCAGCCCCTTTAAAAGATCAAAAGCCCATTGGCAGCTCCGGGCACCGGTACCGGCATACGTCATAATTCGTGCTTTACATAAAAAAGTCACCTGGGTAAATTCGCCAGTTATAGTAGCAGCAATGTCTTCAGTAGACCGCAGGTTCGAATTCTGCTTACTAAAGACTGTTCTCCTCATATTAAGGTGGCCCTTTCCGATGGGACTTAATCATTCGCGGGCACAGCACAAAATCGTCCTGTTGCGCTCTGGCAGTGTCTCTGATTTAAAGAAAAAGATGCTCTTCGTGATGAGTGGGATGCAACACGTCCACAAAGCAAACAATGGGCATAGCTTTTGATTTGCTTACATTCACAAAAAAAGTAATTACAAAACGACTTATAACTTAAAGTAAATCACGGAAGCTGCACGGAACAAGCTTTGATGACTAAGTTTTTTTTATTTTTACCGTTGAATAATCCACGATCAAACCTATTGCATAAAATGCGCGAAAGTTTTGAACTTTCGGACTTTATACAGGTCATACAATTTTACAATGCCAATCATCATCAAACTTCGTGTTTAATAAAATAAAGCTGTTTTGAGTATAATTTTTGATCCCGGACAAGACATGTGCGCATTATCTTCTTTCCACGTTTGCATGGGTAGTTGAGGGGGAAGGCCCACCTTTACACCGACTACTTGCATTTTTAATATTCTATTATTTGCCAATCTAGTCTCAGGTTTGCCGAAAATAAATCCTGACAAAGTGAATTGGCAGCGAGAGGCGCTGGGGTTTCCGCGATGCAGCGAGCAGCGACACATTCCAGCCGGGACGGATGTCTTTTGGACGTCTTCGAGCATTCTTTACATGTCTTGAAACATACATAATTGAATTTTCGTATCGCTCCGGCGTGGTCCAAATAAAAGATGTTGCCTTGAAATTGGGCTATTACGTGAACTTTGGGTAGTATTTATAAGAGTTGAAAGGAATTTCATTAGCATGTGACGAATATATTAGAAATCGCAAATACTGATTCGATGGCATCTAATCTAACACTCAATCCTAATCTAAAATATTTTGTTTTCCTTTCTAATCCAATTGCTTGTGCATGTAAAGGAGAAGGCGTAGAAATGAGAACTAAAAGATTGAACGATGGAACGTGGCTCACGTTTTCAAATGTTGTTATGAGTGGCGGCGGTATATCAGAGATGAGATTAGGAGACTAGGATTTTCAGTTAAAACAACACATCTGGCACACAACTTTATAAATTTCTGATATTATAATTGATAATTGTATGTATATAATGGATACGACATTACCATTATCTCATTAATTTTAATTTCCTGCTTAAGAAACATGTCACGACAAAAACATTTTCAGATTATTTTCAAAATCTGATTATTAATTATATGCTTCGAATGTAGATATCGCTGAAGTTCAAATTATTAAAACCATTGTCTCACAGTGAAATGTCCTAACACAAATTGAGCAATACATCTCATCTCGAAAATATTTCCGCCACTTGGTCCTAAAGCATTTCTTTATTTACTCACAAATACTTCATCTTTTTCCTTGGCTCCACCAGCATCGCCACATAACTGGAGCTAAGGTAGGGCGCCTGCGACCTTCGCATCCGAATCCAGATTCCATGCGACCCAAAAGACGACTTCTGCGCAGGTAAAGGGCGTTGGGTTTAACCTCGCTGCCGGGACCTAAATCGAACTGTTCACCCACCCTCCTCCCCTCCGCTCTACCACCCCTCCCGCCATCTCCTGACCGCTTGGACACATTCCAATTAAACTCGCTTATGTAATCGTGAAGTTTTATGCGCTCCTGCTTTCGCGCAACGACTGTTCGGCGTCGTTCTTTTCCAGGGCTGCCGCTTTGGTCCTTTTTTTAACGTCAGTTTTATCGTTGTTACATGTTTGATATATTTGTGCCGCAGAAAGCCTCAATGGCCAATTGAAGGGTCAAGAGCCTTTATGTGTACCATTGTAAGCAATAAATTCAGACAACTAAAATTATATAGAATGCGGCATAATTTATAAAAACAAGAAAACGCGTTTTATGAAGTTGATATATTTTTTGTTTTGTTATAATGTAGGTACAGCAGGCGTAAAACTTTAAATGCCACTGTATGTACCTGCGCAGTAGCCGAATTTTAGGTCAGCGCGGTGTGCGTGATTGGAGCGGGGCGGGAAAAATGACGTGCTCACCCCCCCACGCCGCGTCGTAACCCTAGCAACCGCTTGTTTGCGCCCGCGCCTTCCCAGCTACCATCCCCCCAATCCCCGCTGTGTATGTGTAGCAAGCGCTTGCACACTCAAAGAAATAGTTTAGGCGGCCCAACCCGGCGGGACTAACTCATTCGCGGGCACTGTACAAAACCGTGCTGTTGCGCTCTGGGACCTTCTCTGTTTCAAAGAAAAAGACAGGCTCCGTGATGAGCAAGATGCAACATGTCCACAAAAAAGACAATGTGCATAGTGTATGATTTGGTAAGATTTACGAAAAATTAGATTTCAAAACGACTTATAGCAAAAAGTAAACCACTACCGCTGTAGTCAAAATCTAACAAAAACCAAATAGATTATAAATCTTGATTAAATAAGCTATGTCTGATGACTTTTTAAGATTTTCTTACTTTATCATTGCGTAATAAACCACAAAAGTTATTGTATAAAACGCGCGAAAAATTCGAACTTTCAGACCTTATAACTTAGAAACCAAACACAATTTCGCAATGCCAACGGTCATCAGACATCTAGTTCGATCAAGTAAAGCTCTTTTGAGCAAAATTTGGGAACTCTGATAAGAAATATGGGCGTGATCTTCTTTCCCCGTTTGTATGTGGAGTTGAGCGGGTTGGGCCACCCTAAGTGGTGGATCTTGTGCTTTAATTATAATACTTTCGGTACCTACAGTTATGAGGTGTTTAGTTTGTGAATTAACCTATTCCTTGATATTTTTATAGTTCTAATATAAAACAATAACTCGTGAGTGAGAACTACAGGACAAGTCAGATTTAATTGATGGACGAAACAAATCAGTGCCGCAAGTACATACAAAGTGGACTTTCTCCTTCATACAAAAGTATGTTTTCTTGTATTCATTGCGAGTATTCATTTAAGTGAATAATACTCCTAAATAAAAAATCCTTGAAATTAATTAAATTAGCAGAAAAAGTTAGCTTTTTAGTACTAAGCAAGTCCAAGACAAATAATGTGTTGATTCCACTGTGCTTTACTGTCGATTCTACATATGTACCTGTGCTTATGTGCATGAATACCATATTCATTAAACACTTGAAATTTTGCACTTAGCTGACTGTACGATCCGCGACCGTAGCGATCGAGCGGTATTAAATATTTGCGGTTACTGTACGCAGTTAAAGTTTAATTTTTCATGTTTTTGCAAATGATATCCGCTAGTCCGAACGTCATTGTCTAGCATAGGACAGGAATCGAAAGCTGTCGTTTATGTTTCTTAGGGTAGTAGAAGAGTCAACTGTTACGGGTAACGGGCACTCAGGCTGATATAAATAGTCGTAACCGAAACTAATGCTAACGCAAAGTAGTACTTTGTGACGTCACTTTGACACATTTTGCATGGACGAAATTTCAAAGTAATGTAAATTGACGTCACAAAGTACTACTTTTTGTAAGTCTTATTTTTTGTTACGACTATTTATCTCAACCTCAGTGTTCCAACGCATGTTGGCGACGAACCCCGCTACAGCCGTTGGTGAAACAAAGGCGCGCATTTCAAATAATAATAATAATATAAGCCTTTATTTAAACAAAATTACATGTCATTAAAGATAGTTGACTTAGTCAACATCGATAATGGTTGCGCGTGCGGTTGATGCTTTAAAAAAAATAAATACCGGCGGAAAAAGTTATTATTTGATTAGGAGGACTGTATTGCGGTATTTTGCGATTTACACATCAGTGGGTAGTTATAGGGTAAACCTCGACTGCTGAAGAGCGGTTAGGTTATGAAAACAACCGAGAGGAAAATTGAATGCACAATACCTTGCGGCGCGGCGGCACGGAGACGGCGACATTGGCGGACATTTCTTCGGCGATGTGAAGCGGTGGTGACGTGAGCCAGCAGTTGTAGGCACTAGGATTCACTTTTCTAACTGTTCTGAACTGTTCTTGTACGGTGGCGGTTGGAAAAACTCGAAAGAAAAAATATCTTTGCGGAGCTGCGAGCGAGCGCAGCGTTTCCAACGCGGTGCGTGGTGCAACTAACATGGCGGCTCTCGAAGGCGCAAAGCAGATATCTTCCGTCTCCCTTTTGCACGATGAGGTTGTGCAGGAGTGGGAAGGGAACGGGAATCTAATGTGTCAACCGAACATCATTTAAAATAAAGGATTTAACTGAGCGTGTTCCAATTATTAAAATCTCATTAAGTGACGCAACCAGATGGGTTGTCTGTTTTACCTTTGTTAGTAAAGGCATCCTCAATGCTCTTCCATTCTGCCTTGGCTATTATCTCGTCTTCCCATATTTTGAATTGGCTCCCTCTTTTCCTTTTATTTAGCTTAGGACAACAATGCATTATGGTTTTGCTTCATTTTAAAAAACGCATTTCAACACAACACTATGCTGAGCCGGTAGTCTAAGTTGTCACCTAAATTGGCGTTACGGCAAATCGATCGACTGGCGTTTTCAAATGTATGGAGAAATTGATGAGCGCGCGCAGCGGGCGTTAAGCGAACTAACATTTGCGAGTCTGTGCCGGTAGTCTAAGTTGTCACCTAAATTGGCGTTACGGCAAACCGATCGACTGGCGTTTTCAAATGTATGGAGAAATTGATGAGCGCGCGCAGCGGGCGTTAAGCGAACTAACATTTGCGAGTCCGAGCTTGATTTGACAGCTTACTCAACGTTGCCGTAAATACGTCGACGTTGCCGTTTACGTCCACTCCGCGTTTTCATACAAATCGGAAGTCCGCGTTTGACTTTGACAGCTTGAAGAAGTAAAACCACAGAATATCTAGTAAAAACTTGTATGGAGTTTGGAGAAAACGCCAGTCGATCGGTTTGCCGTAAACGCAAATTTCGGTGAGAACTCAGGCTGCCCACTCTGGAAAGAGTAAGGCCGCGTTCAAATCAAACGGTTTGTCAGCCACCGACTGTGAGCGCGCGCTACGCAGCTTACAAATTTTCCACATATATTAAACCTTTCGTTGACACCGAGCCGTTGACTCTCGGCGGTCGATTATTGTGCTGCGCCACTACGCACCACGGAAGTGGATTGGCCTACGCAACGACGCGTATTGTCGGCATAGTATGAACGAAAAATTCAGTTTGACTTCACGTTCACACCGAGCTCACAGTGAGCCTGCTCACAGCGAGCGGCTGACAATCGGTTTGGTTAGGTTTTTACCAGGTAGATATTTTTTATTTGGATTGTTGAAATTGTTGAAAACCTGGAAGAAAAAGAAGCAAATGATTTTTTTTATTGTGTATCTAATATACAGAATGTTAGCGAAGATATAATTCAAACGTTAACCACGAATTCCTTGGCAATTTTGATCAAAAAGGTAAATAATACGTAACTTCCCATACCTTTTTCTTAAAACCTTCAAGTAAAATATATGGGAAGGACGAATTTATTTTAAGCCATACAACAAAGTGTTATTAACCTTTTCTTCTACAAATAGACCAATAAATACGTAGTTAAAGTTTGAACTATATATCTCCGCTAATACCCTGTATATTTGTTCTAATTATGTAACAAAGTTCTTTTGAAACATCTGGTCACGGGAGATATCGGCGCCAAATAATGTAATTTGAGAAAAAAAAACATCATATTGATGAAAATGTTTCATAAACGCCCTAAGTGTGGAAGCTAAGAGTGTCCTATTCAAACACTCGGCGACGAGTCTATAAGAACATTCACCGAGCCCATTAAGTGCGATGGCCTTGAAACTTGGATCAACCGTGCAGCTCGGTGTCCCTCCGGGATCGAGACGTCCCCCAGAATGCAATCAAGCCATTCGCCATCGCGGTCGAGCCCTGGAGACGTCGGCCAATTGGCTGTGCTTCTACGAAACTTCGCCCATTTGGCCACCGCACCTCGCGGCCACCCCACCGCGGGGTGGAACCAAACATCCTTCCGGCGAAGTTTTATCGAACGGAGACACTACTTACCGGTGGTCGAGTGGTTACGCGGGGTACAGATCGGGATGAGTAGACAAAAAAGGTTCTAGTTGTGTGCCGGTAGCTGTACACGTAATAGATTGCCACGAACTGCATAGGCTGATTTCAAATTACAATTATGTAAATGGTTTAGATAGAAATGAGTCTGGGTAGCTAAATATTTCATATTTTTGAAAAGCATAATTACTTTTTATTAATTATTAATTTTTATTTTTTTTCGTATTTTGTGACAGGTTAATAAGAACTTCAGTTATGTTAGTGGCAGGTCGAATTAATTTGGTGAAGATCATCAAAATATTTTATTTCTATAAACGATTTTAAAAACTTTATTTCGTCCATTGGACCCTTACCCTACACCTAAAACAGAAAGTATTAAGTAACCGGTCATTCCGAAATGTTCAAGAACATTCGTTGATAGATATTACACATTTTTTATGCTATGGGTAGATCTGGTTTATTCAAAGACTTAGGAAATGGCGTAGTTATAAACATGTGGTGCTTCTAAAAGCTATCTTAAAGACCGGAACGAATATAAAAGACAAACTCTTTAATTTTTTACAACACATTATTGAAAAATGTTGCCGGTTATCCAAGCTCTTTAGAAATTCTTCACTTTATATCGAATAATTCCACGGGACGAGCGGCGGTACATTTTCAAGCTAAGCTTTTAGAGATTCATTGCTAAAGTTAAGCGTACTTGATCTATGTAACGCGTTCATAAAGGAAGAGTTTTAAGATAAAATGGCTTAAAGCATCTTGTAAGTCACCATCATAATACCATTAAATATATTAAATCTTACTTTTGGGTATCATGGAAAAACTGGCTTATGTTACCATTCCTCAAGTCTAGACTACAATATTTTATATACATTGATTTAATATATATCATAGTTTTCGGCAATCAGCAATTAGAATGAAGATTATATGTAAGTGAAAAGTTGATTTTAGATTATCAACGGGTCAGTACACCTTCTATTTGAACAGTTTATTTCTTCATCATGTTTTTTTAGAAAATTTCGAAAAAAAAAAACACGAATACCAAATCAATGATGCAGTCGAACTGTAAAAAAACAAACCCTCTAAATGAAGACATACTAACATTCTTAGAAGTTTAAAGCAAGCGTTTCCCGATCTTAATGACGTCTTTAGACAAAAATAAATACAAAAACATAACCCTCCTTCTGGCGTAGTCGGGTAATAAGATCATAAATCTGTAAATTAGGTCCATACACCCTTAGAGAAAGCTGAGGAAATGCAAACTTACGCACTTTATTGATATTACAGGGCGCATGCCCATAAAACAACACCAATCCTGTAAGTACTCTAGCATTCGCGCAAAAAAGGATTCGTGATTACCATTCTGAGACAAGGCAGCGATATTTTACGGCAGCATAAAAATGTTGATAGCGAATGAAACATTACGCACAACCGTAAAAGCGTTTCGGCCGAAGCAAGCCCTATAAACTGTTTGGGGAATATTAAAAAGATTCGTTCCACTGGGCCAATCCACCGTGCGAAGAGCATTCAACGAGTGGAGTAGGGTCTATTAATGACTTATTTTCTCTTTCATTCGACGACTCCAGCACCAGACGTAGTGTTAATGTTCATTTAGGTTATAAAAGAAGCACTTTCTGGTTTATGAAATCCTGAGATTACTGCCTCTAATTTGTTATCGGGAGGAAAAAATATGGAAATGCATCAGCCTCGTTAGCCTAGTGGCGCAACGCCTTGTGGTTCGATAATCTGGATGAAGCAACTCTAAGCGAGGTTGGGTTCTAGATGGGTGACCGTTTTCAACCATTAATGCTGGCCGTGGTTCCGATTCCACGAAAAACTACCATCGAATTGAATGAACGATGGTGGAAGCAGCAATGAAAATTATCCGTGTTTTCCATCCAGTTCAATCCAGCCGAGATATATGAGGAAGGTCCAGGAATGATACCTAGTTTCAATGTGGTGTGTTAGGCTAATATCAATACGATCGGTTTGGTATGAGCTATCTATGTCCAGTTACATAAAAAAATAACATCTTAATAAAACACATTTGATGACATTTAACTAGGTTTATAAAGTAATAGTTTTATTTAGTTATGAGGGTTCCGAGTTGGTTAGGAACAATTTTTATATTTATTTTAAATATTTATATTAAATAGTTACAAATTATTATCAAAATAAAAATGTAATCGTTGTACGGAAAATATTAACCACAAACCATGATTTGAACAAAATTATGTTTAAATGTTCGATCTCCGATTAGAAAGGTTCCAAATTCATATCAAATCCCAACCAGGCGTTTTATTAACGTCGCGACTACTCGCCATTGTAAATTACCGCCAGGTTTATGTAGTCCTGCATTCAACGCGATTGCTTAGGCTCATATTAATCTGGCTTGGATTCCATCTTCTCAAATAATGGATGCGATTATCTTTGCCATTTCGCCTCGGCATTGAATCTTTCATAACGATTATTATAACTGAAGATTATATAAAAACTTCCAGATATTCGTTTGCACATCTATTCGTTTATTTTTCTGCGTTAAGAGTACACTCTTAAATTCGTCAATGTAGGAAATGGTTCAACTACAGTGGATGAACATTGCCGAGAGACTAGTTACTAATGCATTTACTTACATTATCGATAAAAAATATTTTACAAACAAAAATAATAAGAACATAATAGTTTGAACCCTTCTAGTTCATGCAGATAGAGTCCGATATCTCGGAATACACCTTACTAGAAGACTTGGAAGAATTATATAAAGGCAATAAAGATGAAGCCAACATATGATACAGAAACCATTTTGGGCTATTTGAACGGAAATCAAAGCTATCAGATGGAGTCCGATATCTCGGAATACACCTTACTAGAAGACTCGGAAGAATGATATAAAGGCAAAAAAGATGAAGCCAACATATGATACAGAAACCATTTTGGGCTATTTGAACGGCAATCAAAGCTATCTGAACAAAGATATATCAAAGATATATGAACTCGCTTGGAAGAACGATATAAAGGCAAAAAAAGATTAAGCTAACATATGATACAAAACCATTATTGGCATTATGTCCAACATCAAGATAATGTTGGACGGACAACTGTGTAGAAGACGGTATCAAAATGTGGTTTTGAAAGAAGCCTTGCAATTACACTGTGGTTTGTTAACTGCGCAGAAATACAATAACTTCTTAATAAACCTACAATCGGCGAGGAAATTTGAATGCCTCGCCAAGTACAAACAAAGACTTTGTCAACACCTGCATCCTCTGGCAGGCCAACTATAATACAGAATTAATGAAAAACGTGTCAAATATCAACACATAGTGGAGCTGGACATTTAAACATGTTCTGCTGAAATTTAGTTGTTCTCACTGGAGCACAAACTCATCACGACCACATCCACACAACTCATCCGCTTATAGTCAATAACTGCTGCAGATAGAACAAAGAAGAAGCATCATCTAGAAATGTATCAGTCAAGAGCCCCTAAAGTTCAAAATTTCAAACTAAAAAAACTTGGCGACGTTTAAGAATCGATTTCATTAATTAATTTTATTAAGAAATTATATGATTCGGAAATAAGTTCATCCACTTAATCTCTCTCTAAGTCCGTCTGTCCGTTCGTTTATTTCTATAGAACCAATCTTCCGATTTCAAAGCGATTTGAACTTACGTATAGCTTGATTTTCTCTGTAACGTATACACTATTCAAATCAGACTGAATTGTTGGGTGGGGAAGCATTGGAGTTAAATGCTTACAAATTCAGGAACACTTACCTGATTTTGATGTGGTTTTAACCTACGTATGGCAGAATTTTTACTAAAACGTACGTGCAGTTGATGCTTATAACCTCTTACCTGACTTCGATCTAAATTTTATTACGTGGATAATTTCCACAGTTTATTATCATTAAATGTTTAAGGTGGCCAACCCGGCGGGACTAACTCATTCGCGGGCACGGTACAAAACCGTGCTGTTGCTCTCTGGGACCTTCTCTGTTTCAAAGAATAAGACATGCTCCGTTATGAGGAAGATGCAAGATGTCCACAAAAAAGACAATGTGCATAGTGTATGATTTGGTCAGATTTACGAAAATTTTGATTTCAAAACGACTTATAGCTAAAAGTAAACCACGACCGCTGTAGTCAAAAATCTAACAAAAACCAAATAGATTGTAAATCTTGATTAAATAAGCTATGTCTGATGACTAATCTTTTTAAGATGTTCTTACTTTATCATTGCGTAATCTACCTCCAAAGTTATTGTATAAAACGCGCGAAAAATTCGAACTTTCGGACCTTATAACTTAGAAACCAAACACAATTTTACAATTCCAACGGTCATCAGACATCTAGTTCGATCAAATAAAGCTATTTTGAGCAAAATTTTGGATCTCTGACAAGACATATGGGCGTGATATTCTTTCCCCTTTTGTATGGGGAGTTGAGCGGGATGGGCCACCTTAAGGATACATCTTATTTAAAACATGTCATAAGGATTACACAGGAGAATGTTTATTTTGTATGTGTACTATACCCAATCAAAATGGTGATAGTTCACTTACACGATCGATATTACACGATCAGATAGCACCCTCTCAAATTCTAACGTAAAATCACGAAAATGTACGACAAAATCAGTAAAAAGCGAATGCGTAAGCGAACTTACTCGCCGACGCTACCGGTTTCGTAAGAAGTGGCTGCGCTATCCCCATACAAATTAGTTTCCGTTAGCACGGGAATCTTTTCATGCTCCCTAAACAAGTTCTTCCTGCTTTGGAAGTTTCTGTAGCCCGTCCTCAAAACATGAAAGGGTCATTCTGGCTCAAAAACACAATAATCACATTTACTAACAATAACGTACGTCTAAATTCTTTGTTACTGTACTTAAGGCGAGTTATACTTCACATATTACTACATGACGATAAATCACACGGAATGAAGCTCACACATGGTTATGCTCTGAATTATTCATAGCCGGCTGACTAGTCGTGCGTTTATCCCCTTGAAATTGTGTTATTTAAGAGGCCGAGCGCAGAAACAAACCCTTGTCAAGGATGTCCCTGCTCCTCGCTGCATCACTCTCTATCACTAACTCTTATTAAACAATGTCTGGCGTCTGTCTATTTGTCTGTTCGATTACAATTGGGGAAGTGTTTATTCAATTTTGATGCTGTGCGTATATAGCTCGATTCTTTACATTATTTATAGGTCGAGTAGTGAAATATGACCAAATTGGAGAAACAAAAATCGGGCATGTTATGTAAATGCTAAAATAAAAATTTGATCGGCTAGTTCAAAAGCTTGTATTACGTTTTTTTACTATGCAACCTGACATGGATGGCTAACAGCACCCACTTACCGTTATGATATTAGCCTAATACACCACATTCCCGAAGGAATTGACCATGACCATCTTTTCATACAATGCAATGGTACCTACCCGGGCAGCGGCTAGCGGGGAAGGGAACCTACAGTTTAACATGGATTCGGAACCATGAATCAGATCGCATTCGTGACGAAAAGCTCTTATCCGATTCAGAAAGGGAAAGAAAGTGGTATAATACTATTCACTTTATCACGATTACGATTAGGTTGTTTTCGTGAATTCATATTTTTGATTGTGACGTTGATATTTACCTTTTTCATTCTGAAAAACTAAAAAACTACGTAAAGAAAAAAATATGACAACCATAATGTTTAGATTTTGAGTGGGATAAAATATTGAGATGAGAAAAAAGATAGCTAGCTCTGATAGACGGAAATCTAAATGCTGCTTAAACACTTAGGAAAACCTAACGAAACACTGGACAATGCCTTGATATTCACGCATGTAGAGCCGCTGCTGAAAGCTGGTCATATAATAATAATAAAGAGAACACGTGGGTCGATATGGGGGAGGGGGGACCGGCACGTGACTGGCGAACGAAAACTAGGTGTGTGACACCGGCCGCGGCTGTATACCGGCTTACTTTTGAGTCGATTGAGGCAAAACAATCGAGTCAATGATCCATATAAATGGAATGTCAAGGAGTATTTTGGAAGAACACCTTTTCATTGAATGAATACGTACTCAATTACAACTTGAGCCAAGTTGTTATATACATATATCTATATATGTACATGCCTAGTTAGGTAAAAAATAACCCTTATTGCATTGAAATCCATTAACCATAGATTTTTTTTTTATGTGACTGGACATGGATGGCTAATACCACAAGTTCTGTCATGGTATTAGCCCAACACACCACATGGGAACTAGGTGCCATGCCAGGACCTTCCTTATATTGCACGGCTACATTGAACTGGATGGAAAACACGGACAATTTTCATTGCCGCTTCGACCATCGTTCATCCTAATAAAACGATGTATTTGCGACGTGGCTGACCACGAACAACTTTAATCACTGAGCACAGATAAAGACAGGTTATCCAGAGACTTTTTCTTAAGCTTTGGCATACATTTGTACCATGCGAAAAGTTTCGGACTTTCTTTCGCGATATAAGTGTGTGTCATTAATTGAGACATAATCAACTTCAGCAAGGTTTTACATCAGATATCCAAACCTCCAGTCATCTAATGCATTGTCGTATTACACGGTTGGCGTCGCCCTTCTTAGTTTCGCCGTTTAGGGAAAAAATAAATCACTTTAAAGAAATCAAACATTTATGACACCCTTCCAAATCACATTTCATACCGAAGTTCTCTAGACATACATACAAAATAACTTTAATTAGAATTATAACTATAACTAAGTACGACTAAGGCAACCGCCTTGTAACCATCTCAGTAAGTGATCAAATCTATATGCCGAACCCTACACCTAGTAAGGCATGAAAAGTAAGCCGAGTTTATGTAGAATCCAAGCCACGGCTACCCTGAACTGTCTAACGCACACCCATCCAGAATTCGTCCGCGCATACTGTTGCTCAACTTCGACGATCTAACACCAAGGTGTCGCGGCTAGCCGGGTGTCGCGCTTAGTGAGTATGCGCTACCGATCGGACGGGCGTCCAATACTTTTATATGTCTCCATTCTCTATGAAATGTCACTTCATTTGCATTTAAATTATCCTCATAAATTACCCTACAAATAGCATCTGCGTGCTCAGTTTAATAATGCATTAAATATGTGTTAGGACTGCCTTGGCGGTGTAGCGCATCTGGTATGTTCGGTGAGACCAGGATAGTTGATTCTTAAACAATCGTGGGAAGGGTGACAGGTGCTTTTACAGAACGCGTCGGTAAGTGCAACAATGCCATTATTACCAAAAACAAATAAAGTTTGTTACAAAAACATGTCAATCTGACAAGTGACAATTGTAATTGTAATAGTGCTTTATAAAAAAATATATTAAAATCGATAGGCAGGAGACAATATCGTGTTCCTCTCGAGAAACAGAGCAAACGAAGAAAGAATATTCATTGCTTCATTACTTCTATTGCGATAGCTGGCGCAGTTCAAATTATTATCATAGAAAGGAATATTCGATTGCTAATCACATGCTTTCTGAATATCGAAGAATAAGGCACGAGCGACCGCGGCGCACGGCGCGTCGCCGCCTGCATAGTAATTGCAGCTGCTATCGAACGCAAAATCCGTACGAATGGGAGTTGAATTTAGTTTGGGTGGAATTAAACATTTCATTGTTGCAACAGATTGCAACGAATTTCGAAATCAGAGATTAAAGACCTGGGGTATTTTTCCCCGACAGGGAAACGAGATTTGTTTTTGTTAATCTTGTACAATGTTACGGAACGTGTGCTTCGTGAAATTTGTGTGCGAGTCCGACTCGATAGTATGTAGAACATACTGAAACAGATAATTTATCTACAGGTCGGTAAATTATTAAATAGGTCTTGCCGAAGTATTTTCCACAAAGTACAAACTTGGTGTGAAGAAAAAGATCACGTGTGACTGAGAATGGGAATGGATTGATTGATTTAAAATTAATAAGCCACTAAAAAATAAATAAAAAAAAAATAGTTTATAAAGTACAGTGCAATAACAACATAAGTGCGGCGCAAAAGCGGGTTTATCGCTCGAAGAGATTTCTTCAAGCCGACCTTTAGGAGTTTGAGAAGTTCAATGGGATATATTCCTAGGAATCTAATGGAAATGGGAATTCGAATTTAGACGAGAGATTTGCCGTTCGAAAGCAGGCGGATCAACTATAGCCGCTCTCCACTTGATTTTTTCGAGAATGGCGTCACGGTGTTAAATGATGCGCTCATACCGTGGGCACGTGAGAAATTGAAAAAAACAGCTGAACGTGCTAGAAACACTCAGCATCGTTACACAAAGTTCGCCTAACAAAATGTTTTTTTTAAAGAACCACGTTCCTCAGTTCATTTCTTCGAAACAGTGGCCCAGACTTGGGTCCAATGGACTTCTCAGTAAGGTACATTCGGGGGATGCCGTGTTATCAAAAGAAACGTGGATACGCCGAAGGCAGCCATCCATCGGGAATGAAACAGAATATCGCAAACCCATATTCGTGTAGCCTGCGATTCCTTTGCCGGAACAATAACAACAGATGTCTTAAACTTCAATGTTTTTTAGCATTATGTTACAGTCTTTAATAAACCCTACTTTCGAGTAACTGACCTTGTATATACATATATCGTTACTCTTGTGCCAAAAATGGCACCCATCATCAGGGCTGGCATTTTTGGCCTCAGAAAAATTCTAGAAAATAAACTTAAACCGACATCAATCAAAATAAAGACTTCATCGCAACCAAAGAAAGTATTGCCAAATGATTCTCCGGCGACCCGATAGGGGGAGCGTTCCAGCGATTGCATTTCCTTGCGTCTGCTCGGCCCGGAGTCGGTGTATAATTTGTAGATTTTGCTCGGAAACAAAGCGCAGGCTGGCAGGCAGCCAGGGCGGCGGCGTCGGGTGGGCGGCGCAGCGGTAGGGAAGGAAATGCCAGATATTGTGGGATTCGTATGAGGCCTAGCTTGCTGCATGCTAAATGCATACTAACTGTTTGGGGTTCTTTAACTAAAATGGTACTTTTTTATGAAACAGGACATGGATGGCTAATACCAAACTGAACGTAATATAATACACACACACTACATGCGAACTAGGTGCCATGCCAGGATCTTCCTTATTTTGCTCGGCTACATAGAATTGGATGTAAATCACGGACAGTTTTAATCGCCGCTTCGACCATCGTTCATTAAATGTATTGTTTATTGTTTAATTTATAGATAGTACACTGCACTTGAATTTGTCATATTTTATCAATTGCCAGTTCAGCAGTTCCAGCGAAGAAGAACTGGCAAGAAACTCCGCTGGTTTTTTTTTAAACGTCCACTTAGTCTAAGTTTACAAAAGTATATGTCTACAGTTTTACGTGGAATCCGAACCACGGCCAGCTTCAACGGTTAAAAATAGTCACCCATCCAGAACCCAACCGTGCTCAGAGGTGCTTACCGAGCTTATCGAATCACAGGGCGTCGCACCACTGGGCTACCGAGGCTGACGATCTGAGGCAAAAAAATAATCCGTCGCGGGGCGCCCGGCAGATGTGAATTATTGAAGTTAAGGTTGTCTTGAAATCAGCAGGACTCTGAGATATTAAAATTTTAAGAAAAACTTTCTGTTTCTATTGACCGCTTCGACCATATTTTCATGCAATGCTATGGTACCAACCCGGGCGGGCTCAAACCCTACCACCTAGTAGCTAGCTTAATACCAATATGTTGATCTAACTCACTGATTTAATATCGCACGAATCCCCCAATCGAAGGTCATTCCACTAGACGAAACAATATCCGGTCGATTGATCCTTGCACCAGCCAGGGCGATATCTTCACTCGCTTTCCCTGCACGAGACCCACCTAAGATAACTCAACGACTTAACTTGTTCTAGCGATGTTTTCAAGGATTTAACGATGTTCTCACTGAATTGATGCCCATTTTATAGAGAATCGTGCTCAGCAATTGAGCAATAACTCTCGCTTACGAAGGGGTGATTTTACTTGCGTATATTTTTAACGTTCACTGATCGTGAAAGCTGTAACTTTCATGTGAGCAGATATTGAAAGCACACGGCTTATACTGGAGCAAAAATACAGATATATCCATATTGTAACCAGTGGTAAAATTAAAATCGCCTTTTATTGCATATTCTCTTATGCGTTTAATGACGTATGTTAAAACCAAGGTATACCCACATCTAAATAACACGTACATATCAATATTAAAACCACTAAGCCGCTTCCTCGAAAGGTTGGCAGCGGCTCGTAGCCTAGTGGCGCGGGGACTGGCCTAGCGTACCAGAGACCTGGGTTCAATACCGACATGCACCACTGTCTTTCTCTTTCCGAGTTCAACAAGTGCATTTCGTTACGAATGCGAGCTGCTCCATGGTTCGGAATCCATGTAAAACTGTAGGTCCCCTTCCCCTACTAGGTGGTAGGGTTTATGCCCGCCCGGGTTGGTACCATCGCATTGGATGAAAAGATGGTCGAAGCGGCAATTAAAAATTGTCCGTGTTTTCCATCCAGTTCAATGTAGCCGTGCTCATAAAGGGAAGGTCCTGGCATGACACCAAATTCCTTCGGGAATGAGGTGTATTGGGCTAATATCATAACGGTAGTTGTGTGGTATTAGCCATCCATGTCAGGTCGCATAAAAAAAAAAAAAGATGTTAAATCGTTTTTTTTATAAACCTAAGGATATTTATATTACGGGTGATACCTTTTTTAGGGTTCCGTAGTCAACAAGGAACCCTTATAGTTTTTATGCAATTGAAATGGCTCATACCACACCCACTGTTATGATAATATTAGACGCTAAATTGAACTGGATGAAATTTACGGATATTTTTTTATTGCCCTTTCGACCATATTTCCATCCAATGCGGGTTTAACCCTATCACCTTTTAGGACCTACAGTTAAACATGGATTCCGAACCATGGAATAGCTCACATTCTTGACGAAATGCATTTTGACAAGGCTGCGTTCTGCGTTCAACGTTAAAAAAGCTGGATTATTCGTTATGCCAACATTATAAGCAACTTGGCGAAAATTCAGAATTATCGGATCCGACGAAATATTCCTTTCAGATAAAAAGTTAACTAGACTATAATGACAACGGGAATAATAAAACAAATAATCAGATGCACATGTATTTCCGATGCATATTTAGGCCGCAAGTTCCTAGCCATTAACCTGTCATGTTTAGGGTACCCAAACGGTGCAAACGGAACCCTATTACTAAGCCTCCACTGTCGGTCCGTACGTCCGTCCGTCCTTCTGTCCGTCACAGGGTTGCATTTTATGAACTGTAATAGGTAGGTAGCTGAAATGTTTACAGACTGGGTATTTATTTTGCCGTACGACAAATAGGTAAAAGGTAAGAGTAGTAAATACTCTTCAATAAAAAAAACCTTTTACGATGGTACAGAGCCCTTCGTGTGCAAGTCCGACTCGCACTTGGCCGGTTTTTCATTACTGTTAACGCAAATACTTAAACTACGTTGGTTACATTCATATACATTGGAATCAGTGGCTCTCTGTTGCCCAACAATCCTTGCCCACAATTTTCATCTTTCAATCTTCTGTTCCATATTTGTCATTTCTACGTCTTGAGCTCTCCGGAATAATAAAAAAATATAACAAGGCCACTGGGCGATGGTCCAAGAAGTTAATTGGCTGATTGCAGAGTTTAATTTGGACAGAATGTAAATTGGATAAAAATAGACACTCATTACGACCATAGTTTTTGTTTTGATGTTTAATAGGCTCGCTGTTGGCTCACGAGTGAGAGACATCGTCCAAATTGCCAGTTTCCGACGTAAACAATATTATGAAGTATAAACTCATTTCGCGAGACCGAGATGCTATCGCACAAGGGGCTTAGGTACTCCTCCATTCTTTTTACTCGAAAGGACAGCATAAAGTCGCTTACTGCCGTATCCCTCAAGCTGAAATGAGAAATTATTCTTTTCATTAGTTTTGACTTGATTAGCGCAGAGATTAAATTTGCTCCCGAAGGGAAGTAATTATATTTATGTCGCAATCCAAGTAAAATATTGGCGTTCACATTTTTCTTTGTTTTGAAAATAATGGATATTGTTTTAAATTGAAAGTTTTGAAAATAATTCCAATTTCCGTCGTTGATAAAAATTGTATTACTTTCAGCAGTGAACATCTCAATAATTCTTTTAAAACCGTGTTACTATACATATTATATACATATTTTATAACTTAAAAATATTTACCAGATTTTGATACTAATAATTAAAATATTTGATAATAATAATTTTTTTTTTTCGAAAGCGCAAAGGAATTAAAAAAATGTTTAAAGTGAAAATGACCTCTGCAAGACAGAATTTATCTAGTGCAGGGGTCTATGAATGTAAAGCATGTATATTTATATTTTTTAATAAATACATTTTTGATTTTTTTTTGATAATTTGATTATTTTCATACAATACAAGCTACATGATCAAGTTAAATACATGAGTTGTGAGAAGTGGGTTAAGATATGAGAAAATTAGTCCACAAATACTGACTATTGTTCGTAGGGCTTATTAACGTGGACATACCCGAGAGATTATTTAATTAATCATCAGTTTCATATGTTAAGATGTGTTTTCTTAACGCAATTGTTTTACGCACACGGAGATAAATAAGTATGTTGCAATTAAATTTGGGTTAAGAGCGGAGCGGATCTCAGTTCGTAAACAATACTAGCTGAGGTACCCGGCTCCGCTCAGATAAATGTTTTTTTGGACTGATTTCGGGCTTAATTATTATTTTTAAATTTTATTTATTATTTGAGTACCTCATACAACCTTTCATTTCTTTTTTCACCCCATTTTAGTTGAATTTTGACCACATAAGGTGGCCAATGTCCTTTTCCTAGATCCAAACGATCTATATATCTAAATTCATCAAAATTGGTTCAGCGGTTAAAGCGCGAAAACGCAACAGACAGACAGAGGTACTTTCGCATTTATAATATGGATTGTATATTTTTGTCACGTCAAATGTATATCTTCACTACTCTAGCATCTTACTGACATGTACAATCATCTAACTTCATATGTTTCATGTTTACGCGTTGGGGCGAAAGGTTTGCTCCGTATTGCGCTACAAAAATGTATCAGAAATGTTTATATTTCTCGATAAAATATTTATTTCCTTAGGGCAGATTTTTCAATGGTCTGATAAACAGCCAGATAATTATTGGACGGATTTATTTACGCTTCTGCCTATCCATCCGATACAGTAAGTCCATATGTTTATTAGTTAAATTATAGTCAGATAATTGTGATAGAAGATGGAATTATCCGGCAATGACTATCCGTTTTTTCTCAAACGTGAATTTGTGCTATCAGTCCGATAAGTACTATCTGAGGATTGAAAAATCGGCCCTTAAAGTATTACAAAAATGAAAGCGCTCAAGCTGCTAAAAGCGACGCATGCTAACGACGGACAATTTGCAACAGTGGAAACTCTTAAGGTGGTGATCCCACCCATGGAACCTCTAGAGAAAAAAAAAACAAATTGACGAATTTTTTTTTTTATTTAACTGGATGGCTAATATCGCACCGACAGTTATGATATTAGCACAATACAACGCATTCCCGAAAGAATTAGGTTCGATGACAGGACCTTCTCTTTATGAGCATGGTTACTTTGAACTGGACAGACAACACGGACAATTTGTCATTGTCGTTTCGACCATTTTCTATCCAATGCAATGGTACCAACCCGGGGGTGATTATCACTTGAAGATAGTAATGAAAAGGGGCCTACAGTGTTAGATGGACTACAAACCATGGAACAGCAAAATCAATGCAATTACCAACTAAGGCAAAGAAAGAAAGTGTTGTATGTACGGGGTGGAAAATTTAACCAAAACCTCTTGAATGCAAGGCAAGCCACTCCGCTTCTAAGCTACGAGCAGCTCAAACTGTACCACGCGTATTCTGTATTTATTTGATCTGCTGTTTCAAATTATTCGACACATTCGGCTCGGAATAAATGTTATATTGATGTAATGTTGGTCCCTTCCCTAAGTTCAATGTGGTAGAGGGGACATGCCCGTTCACATCATTGCATTAACATACATAAAAAAAAGATTCCGACGAATTGAGAACTCCTCTTTTTTTATTAGTTTAAAAACAGAGACGATCAAAAGTTGTCCATTTGTTCCATACAGTCGAATGTTGCTCAAAATAATAGTAACGTCCTCCCTTGGCGCCCAGTTCTTTCCGGAATGTGATGACATTTCATTCGGGAAATGAGACTTAACTTCTGTATGCTCCTTAAGGCACCACAAACTGCTACCACGTCTTCACTTCCCGCTGATGGCTCCGCCGCCGCCGCCTCGCCTCCTCTAATCAGCTCCCAGCAATGCGACTCTTGAGGAAACTCCTGCCAGGACACACATTAATCTGCATCTTTACTTTCCTTAGATCCTTCCCTACTCCTACCTTCCTATGTAGTTATATTTATGTACAGTTATATAAGTTATATATTTAAGTTTAAGTATAATGTGTATTTGTTGTATATTGTGTAGGAATTATGTTTCCTCTATAGCTATTTCTCCATAGTTACTACTCGCACTACTGCTCACGATACCCAAAGATAGACTGGTAGAAAATGCCTCCGGCATTAAGTTGTACCTTTTGCCCGAGTTTTTTTTTAGTGCAATAAACTTATATAAATAAAATAAATAAATACTCCCTGGGACTTAAGGTATGTAACTATTTTTCGAATATTTAATAGTGGAGTATTTTGTTTTATAATTAAATTTCTGTTTTTTATCGCCTTCACCACGGATAATTCTCTTCGGAGCTGCATAACACCAACACTCAATCCCCGTTCTACCATAAGGTGGCCCACATTGGATAGTAATTCGTATCGTACGTAAAAATACGTTATAGAACGTCAAAGTTAAGCACTCACATTGGTTATGTTTTCCTACGACGAAAGGCAGAAATGAAACCCACAATCCTTGTAGATCTTTTATTGTTAAAGGTCTGTAAACGATGGAATGCATACCAAATAACTTCTGCCCTTTACAACCTTGGGTCAACTCCGTGAGTTCGAAAGCTTTTTTTTTCACACAATTGCCGTTATGATATTAACCCAGTACACAACATTCCCGAAGGAATTAGGTGCCATGCTAGGAAGGCCCTTTATGAGTAGGGCTACATTGAACTGGATGGAAAGGACGGACAATTTTTCATTGCCGCTTCAACCGCAGTTTCATGGCGGCGGTGCCAACCCGGGCGGGCTTTATCCTACCACCTAGTAGGGGAAGGGGACCTACAGTTTTACATGGGTTCGGAACCATGGAAAGGCTCGCATTGGTAGCGAATGCACTTATCACTAATCTAACTCAGATAGAGAAAGGGGATGCATGAACGGTGGCACGATTTGAACCCGTGACCTCTGGAATGCATAGCAAAGTCCGTCATATAAATGCGAGCCGCTCAAAAATTAAATGTAAGGTTAAAAGTAAAATATTTTTAATTAAATATAGTACGTAGGTAAAAAAATGTCGGTAATTTACCGATGTATCTACATAACATAAAGTCATAAAAGATGTCTAATTTTCTTAGAAAATGTTCACTTAAAAGTGTAAAAACCCTTGCAAATAATGTCAATAATGAACATTGAGAAACCCACAATAATTTCCTATCAAGCCTATTCCGAATAAGGCTACCGAGAAATTAAATCTAGATAAATAACTTTGTATTCAGTCTGTTGACACGATCCTGTAATTTTTCAGGATTCAAAGCCACTTGGGAGCACCTGCCGCCCTCCTCGCTCGATCTTCGTAGCAGCGAAAAGTTTTAAAACTGCTTCGCCGCAACTACCAATATACATATATATCTACGTGTCTCATAATGTAATGGCTGTTTAGCGGTTAAGTCAGGAATGTTAGTGAATAAAATGGGAATAATAAATATAAAAATATTTTGCGGTTCTTAAGTGTCTACTTAACCTTAAAATTTCCTCATTGCTATCTAGGTAAGTTCTTATTTACATTCAAAATTGTATAAAAAAGTTTGAAGGAAAACATAAGGAAAGAAAAATGTAAGGGTAAGGATTATTTGTTAAAGACGGAACTATTAAAATTACGATTTTCAAATAACCGCCATTCATAAATTAGAGCTAACAGTTCCTTTCGCGAAGGTCCGAAAACGAATACATCCGATATATTATACGTTAATCAAAAAAACTAGAAACTAGTTTTCTGCAATTGAAAAATATTAGTACTTAATTTTACAATTATTTTGGGTACTATTAATTATATGAAACAACTGAGGTTCCCAGCTCCGTTCTGGCCGATTTCGTTTTGGACATTTACTCGAACCGAGCTCAGTAAATGTGGTTTCTAGATAATAATAATAAAATATCTAGATCTCGACAATAGCGCCGACTACCGGTTCCAAATATAACTAAGAACCTTCTTTCAGATAGCAAGAATTGTTTGGAAAAAAAAGTTGCTGAATTTGTCCAATCTTTCTCGAGTTTTGCTTATAATTTAGATTATAATAGCAGAAAAAAAATCTTACCTAAAACTAAGAAAATTTATGTTATACCTTAGTGTCTACAGGTAGGACACCTATTTGTTTTTTTGATTTTATGTTTATTTAATTCATAAATATTTTACTGGTTAAAACAATTTTAAACATTTACCAAAGTTGTTGATATAATATTTGACCGTGTACCCGTTTGCGAAATATATGAATCGATAATAATGCGAGTACTTAAGTTTACGCGAAGATTGCTGAACGATAGCACTGAAATAAACCTTTCGACCATCAGTCGAAGGGAGCGCTCGACTAACTGCTTCTAATTCGCAGCTGTAACCTCAATAAATCGCAAAAAGCCCCATTTTGTCTTAAAAATTGAGGCTTCTCTACCCCTTTCTGAATTATTAATGGGAGGCCAATCGGAAATCACCCATGTAATAGCTGAAGCAAGACCCGTTATCGCATGTGGATACCGTAGCCTACGTCACAATGCAGTGTTTCTCAAAACTAAACGTTTTTTTTAGAGTTTGGACATTTTTTTAATGAAAAACCGGTATGGGTGGCTGTGTTGAGGACCACATGTGCTCAGAAAAGCCAAAAAAACCTTGTCTAGCGAAACCACGCTCAGCGAGGCACTATGCCTTTGTCTCTCAAATCATTAAGATAAAGAGGAATTGGCAAATTATGAGGCACAAGTACTTTAAAAGAGCAAACATTGTGTTTTAATTCCAAAAGCGCAGATCCGGGGAGATAGGATGGTATATTAAGTCGACGAGTAAACAGGAAACTGAGTGATAAAATCTAACGTTTAGTTGCATTCCCTACCATGTAAACTGGTAAATCTCAGTTCGCATGTTATAAAATGGAACCAAACGTCAGATGTAATCAACTCAAACTCAATTGCCTGTTCAGCCGGCGACTTAATTTACCATGGTAACCCCTTGAACGCAGAGGTTGTGACGCTGCTTCCTAAAAATCGGTATCCCAGGTAAGGCAACACACCGGTAACATGATCCGGTAACGATTGCCGTCAACAGTCACGGCAGCAAAAGAGTGCATGACTGTTAACAGAGCAACGAAAATATTAACTAAATGAAATTAATTTAACCGATATATTATTTTGTGTAAATGACATCACTACCTCCACACAGAAGTATCAAACATGTTAATAAAATATTGAATTAATGTATTTTTATTATTTAAGTTCTTACCGCTCTCAGTCTCCATGCTCTCAGTAGCTCCCGTTAGATGGCTAAAGCCACAACTGTTTGGATAATTGTTGATTCATCATTGATAGGCAGTACACTGCTTGCATTCGTCATGTTTTAACATATTTTAACTGTCATGATATTAGACCACACAGGAACTAGGTGCCATACCAGGACGAATTCCTTATTTTGAAAACATGGACGATTTTTATGTCCACTTCTTGGATTCAATGCGATGGTAACAATCCAGCCGGAATCAACCCTACCACCTAATAAGCAAAGAAGGGGGAGTTATTGTTTTATGTGAAATGTAAACCCGATCACGCCCAGATTGTTTTATCCTCGATTATTGAATGAAGAAGAGTCGTGCCTCTGGAGAGACAAGCGATAAAAGCGGTAAAAACTTTCTTTCTAGGCTTAAGGCCCCATATGACGCTAACCTCCAACATTTTGGTTTTATTTTTGTTTTATCTCAGCTTCGGTTAAGCATAAACACCGGTAATAAAATCGAAATATCAAAGTTTAGACTATTATCTAGTGTATGACCGTAAAACGGTTTTAATAAATTGTTTAATATGCTTCAAAAAATATATGTAGGTAAAGACCTATTTACAAGTTTTTACTAGGTTTTCAAGCCGGCGCTTGGAAACTGTAAATGATTTCGACAATGTTATTTTCTATGGTACAAGATCACATATATCTCTAGTGAATAATCTTGAAATATAAATTAATTCACTTTAGAAAGTAGACTTTACAGGTCAAAAACCTACATTTCGCTTCGTCGCGGTCGATTTTCACGCGCACACAACAATGAACCCTATCGCAAACTCAATGCTTCCAGAGATCGCCATTGTCGTTTGTTTTCTGAACGCTGGAGTCAGTTGGAGCCTTAGGTGGCCCAACCCGGCGGGACTAACTCATTCGCGGGCACGGTACAAAACCGTGCTGTTGCGCTCTGGAACATTCTATGTTTCAAAAAAAAGGACAGGCTCCGTGATGAGGAAGATGCAATATGTCCACAAAAAAGATAATGCGCATAGTGAATGATTGGGTAAGATTTACGAAAATTCTAATCACAAAACGACTTACGACCGCTGTAGTCGTAAAAATCGAAAAAAAACCAAATAGATTATAAATCTTGATTTAATAACCTATGTCTGATGACTAATCTTTTTAAGATGTTCTTACTTAATTATTGCGTAATCAACCTCCAAAGTTATTGCATAAAACGCGCGAAAAATTCGAACTTTCGGACCTTATAACTTAGAAACTAAACACAATTTTACAATGCCAACGGTCATTAGACATCTCGTTCGATCAATGAAGCTATTTCGTGCAAAATTTGGGATCTCTGATAAGAAATTTGGGCGTGATCTTCTTTCCCCGTTTGTATGGGGAGTTGAGCGGGATGGCCCACCTTAAAATCTGTACTTGCAGCAGTAAAAGCGTTCTTGGCAAATTGCAACGGTTCACAGTTTGAAAGCCACTGGCCGACCAGGAAGCTCGTAATGATAGCGCCGTTTCCGTAGAGCGTTTCGGGCTCATAATTTTCCACTTTATTCTCATAATACTGGGCCGCAGTACCGCGCGATGCTAACCGTTGCTGTTGTACGGCCTTAGAACCTTAAAGGTACTACTTGTAGTGTGCTCATATGGTAATAAGCTCAAATCTGAAAGATAGAGGTAATTCAACGTAATTTTGCATATATCCCTACCCAAAACTAATCATTCACTATCTTTAAGGTGGACCTTCCCGCTCAACTCCCCATACAAATTGGATAGAAGATCATGCGCCCATTTCTTGTCATGCATCCAAAATTATACTCAAAACAGCTTTATTTGATTAAACTAGCTGCGGTACCCGGCTCCGCTCGGGTCCATGTCCTTTTGGACTGATGTCGAGCTGAATTATTTCCTATATAAAAAGTAGGTTGCCCAAAAGGCTGGTCAATATATATGTTATTTATCTGCTACTTTTTAATTATAACGGATGGAGCCGATATGAATTAATTAAATAAGAAATATTCTAACGTTCCCATTTATAATACATAGGGCGCACTATAAGTTTCACTATAAGTTTTCGGAACTGGCCACTTAGCTAAATAATATCTTAAAAGTAATTAAGTAATTTGGTATTATAACTCGTAAGGAAGGAACTCCATGCGGTTCACTGAAAGTGACGTATTTGAACATTGATTAACTCATCCCTCTCGGTATGCAATCGGTTCTTAGGCTATTTTGACTTGTTTGTTTTGTCTTACTGTGACTTGTTTTTGCATTATGGCGTCATGCCGTTCAAAAAAATGCGTGTCTATATATCACCATATGGTATTAACTTATGAAAATGTTCATAGCATTATTTTATACGATTTTAAATGTAATTTGACGGCTCAGCAAAGCCTTGCTCGGAATCAAACTGCTTTTGACGATGAAACACCATGAAAGGGGACTATCGCGTCAATCTTGTGATTAATTTCGTGATGTCAGCTTTATACAACAAAAACATAAATGATGTGCGAAAATGAAACAGACAGGCATGCAGACTGTTGCTTTGGGGACTGTGAATAGTGATTTGTATAACACCATCTGTTTGCTGGAAGTAAATGACGAACTTCGTAAAAATAATAGTAAACGCAGCATATTTTTTAATTTTATTTCTTACTTACGTACTTCCACGTTAAAATGGATCTAAAACACGACAATTTTCATGCCCCGATGATGCATTCCTTCTATGCGATGGTACCTATGTATCTCCCAGGCGGAATGAACCCTACGAATGATGTACAAAAGTTTTTCGTGGCATACAAACCACTGCCAGCCTCAACATCGAATACGGTCACCCTTCCGTAACTGGAGCGCACTCAGAGACGCCAAACGTAGATTCAATTCGCATATAAATCGGGTGAGTGGTTCGCAAGTTTTGTTTTTTTATGCGACCTGACATGGATGGCTAGTATCACACAACTACCGTTATGATATCAGCCTACAATACACCACATTCCCGAAGGAATTTGGTGCCATTCCAGGACCTTCCATTTATGAGCAGGCTACATTGAACTGGATGGAAAACACGGACAATTTTTCATTCCAGCTTCGACCATCTTTTCATCCAATGCGATGGTACCAACCCGGGCGGGCTTAAACCCTACCTCCTAGTAGGTGAAGGGACCTACAGTTTTACATGCATTCCGGATGATGGAGCAGCTCGCATTCGTGACGAAAATGTACTTATCGAACTCGGAAAGAGAAAGACAGTGGTGCAAGTCGGTATTGAACCCAGGCCTCTGGTACGCTAGGCCAGTCCCCGCGCCACTAGGCTACGAGCCGCTCAAGTTATAAGCATTTCACCCCACTGCTCACCGCTCCGGTAATTTAGAGTGATTTCATGTAGCTTTTAAGTTGTGAGCAGAATCAGGCTAGACGTGGAAACCAAAAGGTCTACATCGGATCTTAATTTATAAGCATTTCAAACCACTGCTTATTTGCACACCCCTCTCATAATTTTGCCTGATGCTAATTAGTCCTAAAATTGCGGGAATAATAAACCCATGCAATACAAATCAGGTACAATTAGGGAGTCTCGAAAGAAGATACATAAATGCAATCAGCGATAGCGCCATTTCCTGACCAAAAACATATGAACTATTCATTAAAAAACAGGTGCGTTTTCATATACCTAGTTTGAAGATATAATGGGTTACCCATACAAATTTTCATATGTTTCATGATCTTCTATGAGACAAAAGATAGTTCCCCATGCCTTATTTAATGCTGTTCTGGCCTGTACAAAGTTATTGTACACAGAAAGCAAATAATATAAATATTAAGTTATATAATGCTATAGTAAATAGTTGCGGCGAAAATATTTGCAGAATTTCGGTCTTTGAAAATATTTAATTTCACAGCGCCATCTATCGCGCCATCTATCGCGCCATGATCTTCTAATCGCCAATCACACGTGGTGCCATCTCTACCCGGATAGAAGTTATTCTTTTCTATGAGAGTACACGTGGCGCCATCTCTACCCAGATGTTTAGCTAGTTTGCAAATTTTGCTTCCTTTTCTTCAAATGTGATTTATGTTTTAAACGGATGTGTGTGTAATACTTTTTGATATTTGGTTTTCTCTTTTTTTTGTATTGTGTTGCTTATTTTTTTTTCTCTCTTTTTTGAATGTTTCGACAGGATTCGAAGGATTTGGTTTTTATTTTATTGTTTTAGGGACCAGACGTAAATCAGCGTTGCTGCTCACTAAGTGAAATGCAACTTATGCTGAGATAGTCCCTGTTATATTTATTATATTTATTATTTATGTTATAAATCTTACTGTCTATATGATGAATAATTGATTTTTGATTTGATTTGATAGTGAAAACCGAGATATTAATAGATATGTGTACATCTATTAAGTCTAATCCATGCTATAATTATATGCGAGACCCCATAAACAATAAAATGTAAAAAAACGGAAAAAAAATTGAGGCTATCAGGATTCGAAACTATACCCTCCCGAACAAAATACGTATAGAAGAGTCGGTAATTCGCCCTGCGCTATCCGCTTTCTGACATTCAGTGCGAAAATAGTGAATCGTTTCTATTTTAGAGAGAGCGGTCAAAATGACGCCGCCAGTAACGCCACCATACGCAACGGAATGGTATTAATTTTGTTTGAGAGTAATTTCATTGATATTGCTCAGCCCTTAGGATATTTAGCGTGATGGTATGTACCTTAAAGCGTTCTCCGCGATGTTCTCTTGAAATTGGTTTAAATCGCATCTTGATCTGTTTTGTGGTTACGGAGATTATCTCGCGCATGTGGACAGACGTTGCCTTTTATATAAGTAGAGACTAGATGTTAATGAGATAACGGTAATATCGTATCCATTAAATACATAAAAAATAAAAAATAAATGTTTGACGACCATTGACTTTTTAAAATTGTAGATAGTTATTAATTTAAACCGAAAAATTTAATTTTTCGTGCTATTTACGCAACGAGTTTGGTCGCGGATAACTCATAGATAAAATAAAAAAAAACAAAAAAATCTTAGTCATCAAACCTAGCTTGTTCCATGAAGATTAAAAATCGATTTAGATTCTGTTAGATATTTGACTACAGGATCTGTGATTTACTTTTAGCATTTATTTTTTTGTAAATCTATCAAAATTTAACATTGTGCTTTGCGCATTGTTTGCTTTGTGGACGTGTTGCATCCTCCTCTCAAAAGGACTGTCCTTTTCTTTAAAACAGAAACAGTTCCAAAGCGCACAGAATGTTGTGCTGTGCCCGCTAATGAGTATGTCCCGTCGGGAAGGGCCACCCTTAAGCATGTTATTTCTCTAATATATTTGAGAAAAGGGTATTTTTTAAAGTGCATATTAAGTAAATATTAAGCCAAAATACAGTTTTTCAAATTTTTTGAATACTGAAGAAGATGACAATACTGACATTATTATCACACATACATACGTGAATTACAGATTCCCTAGAGGGGTAAAGGCGATAGATAAGATTAAGCACTGTAAGATACGATCACATCTAACAAATTCTTATAAATCCCCACATTATTTAGATTACTTGAAGCCATACAAAAAAAACAACTGAAGCAAAAACTTAGGAAGCGAAAAATGTTGAATGCCATCCCATAGTACCTTTAAATACACAAAAAAAAACATAAGAGTTAAATGATCCAAAACTCTGTCAGAAATAACGAATCTCTCGTAAAATTAATACAGCAATATAGTAAAAAACATAAAAAAATAAAAATATAATTTGTGTCTAATCCGTGTGGTGTGAACCCACACTCTAGAAATACTGAACACAGCGTGTGATTTGCGCTTCTGCAGCAGTGGAGGAAGAGTGGTTCAGAATATAATTCAAAACTATAAGCATAATCAATTTAACGAAAAAGGAAACTACATAATCAAATTAACGAAAAAGGAAACTAAAAATTTTAATTTAAATAAAAAAGAAGAAAAAGTTGTAACTAAAAAACCGGCCAAGTGCGAATCGGACTCGCACACAAAAGGTTCCGTACCATCGTACAAGATTTAACACAAAAACATCACGTTTCTTGTATGGGACCCCCTTCTTTAATTTTTATATTTTTTTATTTTGCCTATTTGTTGCTATAGCGGCAAAATAAATATACACTCTGTGAAAATTACAGCTGCCTACCTATTACGATTCATGAGATACAGCCCTGTGATAGACGGACGGACGGACGGACGGACGGACGGACGGACAGCGGAGGCTTAGTAATAGGGTTCCGTTTTCCGTACGGAACCCTAAAACCATGTTGACAACTAAATAATACGTCCGTCCGGCCGTCCGTTCGTCCGTCAGTCTCAGGGCTGTATCTCATGAACCGTGATAGGTAGACAGCTAGATAGGTAGACAGCAGACGTTCACAGATAGTGTATTTCCGTTGCCGCTATAACGACAAATAGTAAACATCTAAAACAATTAAAAAATTACGTTAGCCACCATACTAGAAACGCGATTTCTTTCGTTCAAACCTTTTATAATGGTAATTGTACGAGTCTGACTCGCACTTGGCCGGTAATACTGTTGTTCTGTGTGTTTTTAGTACAAAAAAAAACTGGCCAAGTGTGAGTCGGACTCGCACACGAAGCGTTCCGTACCATCGTACAAGATTTAACAACAAATCACGTTTTTTATATTGGGGCCCCCTTTATTTTTTATATTTTTTTTATTTTACCTATTTGTTGTTATAGCGGCATAATTAATACACATTCTGGGAAATTTTCAGCTGCCTACCTATTACGGTTCATGAGATACAGCCCTGTGACAGACGTACGGACGGACGGACGGACAGCGGAGGCTCAGTAATAGGGTTCCGTTGGCACCATTTGGGTACGGAATCCTAAAAACACACTTTAATATCCTCGTAATGCTACCTGTGCCTAACGTGACCAGGCGCGAGAGCAGCAAGTCATAATCGCGGCGCTCACAGAACGACCTCGTTAAAGTTTTTTCACCCCAACGCCGGCGCCGTGACAGGTGGGTTGAAAAATTATCTCCGAATACCCGACTATCTCATCCGCCGCCGTCAGTGCTACTCACACAGCCCGGCTCCGAAGCCGTCCGACTTATTGACTTTTCGAATAATAAAATACTTGAAGGTAATATTTAAAGAGTGTTTCTTTGCTGTATGTGGCATCGTTTGATATGTTATAGAAACATGTATATAAGAAAACATAGTATTTTATATAACAAAAAATATTTGAGAATTTATACCCGCTCTGCATCGCTCCTATATTTACATCTCCTAAATTATTCTGAAATATTTTGTGAAGAAAATATTTTTAAATATTAAGGACTTTACCTTCTCTTAGGGCTTTATATTTATATTATTCTGCATCGAAACTCATTAGATTGAATTAAAAATAATTGAATTCAATCAAACATATATTTCCATGCATTAGGAAAAATCTGTAGCAAATTTGTCTAATGGAGCGATCTTTTATTTCTAATTTCGCTACATTTCTCTTCGCTCAATGAATTTTGTTCACGATACAGACGTTCGCAAGACCCAATGCTGTGTTTTCTCTGCCAAGGTAGAACCCTTTTCGCTCCTCTCAAGTTTCCAAGGCAACGTAGTACCTGTCTCGGATCACCTGGACCTACTGGGCTGCAACATCTCCAAAGACGTGGGTTTTCGGCGTTTCATTGAAGCCAAGGCCAAAATTGCATCGCAGAAACTGGGGATCCTATACCGTTGCAGAAGGTTCTTTTCACCGGTACAACTACTTCTTCTTTATAAATCACAGATAAGGCCGGTGATAGAATACTGTAGCCATATATGGGAAGGCAGTCCCCAGTACCTGCTGGCGTTCTTGGACTCAATTCAGCGCCGAGCGGTCCGTCTAGTTGGGGACCCACAAATCACCGCTGGCTTGGAGTCACTGAGCCACAGACGGTTTGTGGGGTCGCTCAGTCTGTTCTACAGGTACTACCATGGACGTTGCTCTGTGGAACTTGCATCCCTCATTCCTCCCCATCCTACCTATATCCGGAGCACCCGCCGCAGAGAATCAGAGCACCCCCTTGTGGTTGACATTAGGCTTTTGAGAACGAACCGTTTCTCAAACTCTTTTCTCTGCCGCACCGCCAGGATATGGAACTGTCTACCGGCGGATGCCTTTCCTCATACCTATAACCTGGGAGTCTTCAAACGTAATTTGAATAAGCTCGATAGCCCAGCCATAGTCCGCAAATCCGCTGGCATGGCGCCTCGCTGAGCGTGGTTTCGCGAGGCGAGGTTTTTGGCTTTTCTGAGCACCTTTGGTCCTCAGCACAGCCACCCATACCGGTTTTTCATAAAAAAAAAAAAAAAATTCTATTGGAGAACATAAAGTATGTATTTCAGATAATTCAATATCTTTAATGCATGGTGATGTATTGTCAAGACCAAATTTAATTTATTTGCATATTTTTTCGGTAAAATCACCAAGATCAATACATACATCAAGTTTACTAAATATCAATTTTTCATAACTATAAACAACTTAAAACTAGTTGAGAAATTTTATTGAATATACCTTAGATATTTTATAGAGACTTTGATTGAGGCTTTGATAGGCATACCTGTTCGTGATCCTTTACAACTAGGTATACTACAACTAAAATAATGTCCATTAAACAAATATTTTCACGATCAAGAAGTTCAACAAGATATCACTTGTATTAAAACATATCATACGAGAAAATGTTACCTTAGAAACAGGATTATTTACCCTTTTCTTTCAGAATTATATGCATCTTTAGAAGCTAATTATTAAAATACAATTCCACAAGCTTAAATATCTTAAAACGTGATTTCTCGCTCCTGTAAAATTAGGAGTTTTTGGGAGTATGTGCAATTGTATCTGCAGCTCTTTAAGCCGCAGATAAGGACCTGCGCAGAGTACTATTCGCACCTGTAGGACGTATCAGCTGAGTACTAGGACTAGATACAGCTCCGTACCGTGCGTCTCATCAATGACCCCGAGTAAAATCAGAATTTAGAGACCTCCAACTCCGAAGGTATGTAGGTACTCTTTCAGTGTTCTTCGGTGCACTCGGTGCCTCTGTACCCTTTCTACTATTTCATAAAGCAAAAATGATAGGTACGTCACTGTCTACTTTCCCAAAACAAGAGCCAACCGATCCTCTAAATCATTTCGGTCGGCAAACTGGGTATTTCCTCCAAATTACAATCAGGGTTCTTTGAAACAGAGTGTGAGAAAGCATCTGGACAGTAGGATTTGATTTGGTAGCCACCGTAAAAGTTTAACAGCCCGTTGACATCGTCAGGGATCTCTTAAAGGAAGGATTGTTTTTATACGGATACAATAGGAATCGATTTTTTTTATGAAAAACCGGCATGGGTGACTGAACTGATGACCAAAGGTGCTCAGAAAAGCCAAAAAAATACCTCGCCTCTCGAAACCACGCTCAGCGGGGCACCATGCAAGCGGATTTGCGAACTATCGCTGAGCTATCGAGCTTGTTCAAATTACGCTTGAAGACTCCCAGGTTATAGCTATGAGGAAAGGCACCCGCCCCACAAGGCGGTACTTTGATTGTCTGTGGCGGGTGCTTCGGATATAGGTGGACTGGGGAGGAATGAGGGATGTTCCACAGAGCAACGTCCATGGTAGTACCTGTAGAACAGACTGAACGACCCCATAAACCGTCTGTGGCTCAGCGACTCCATTCCAGCGGTGAGTTGTGTGTCCCCAACAGCGGCGCTGAATTGAGTCCAATGACGCTACGAAGGTAGTCCCCAGTACCTTCCCATTTGTGGCTACAGTATTCTATCACCGGCATAAAAAACAACATGCTCCAACAAAAAGAAGCAAGATTAGTATTAACATATATGTCTCAATTTTTTAAAGCATGTAAGAACTACTTTGTAGTCAGTAATTATGTGGCTCAGCACAGTTAGCTGCAGCTAATTCAAAACCAGGAGCCGTTAATTACCCCTCGAGAGCAATATTTTCTTGCAATTAGATTAAACATACGTTATTTAGAATAAGAAAATTCTAATATTCTATATAAACTATTAACAGTATATTTTAATTAGTACAGGCAGTACCTTTTCTCTGAAACTATAAACTGAAAGTCAATGTTTTTAATACTTTCGAAATTATTTTACAGAAATCCACTAAATATTTATTTAATTCAGAAAACTATAATCAATCTTAATAGCCAAAGCCGCTTAAGGTTATTACGAGCAAATTGATTAATCAAATTAATAAGTTTGACTTGGACTTTACAGGGTCGGAGGCGAAGAGTGTGACCTCCCGGAGAGCTGAGCTCATCTTGTGAAAAAAAAAACTTGCTAACTTTCCCGTCATTTTTCACCGACAAGTGTTTGAAACCGAGGGCGGCCATTACTCAGGACAACACCGGGCGGCGTTGCCTGAGGAAAAAACGGCCAAGTGTGCACCTTGCAAATGGTCCCAGCTTACTTGCGGGATTATTCAAATTGTTTCGCGTTATATTGCCAGTTGTGCTGTTGGCTTTTCGTTACTTTATATTTTTGCTTAATATGTAAATGTATACATACGTATTTCGGTGCAATTTTTAAGAGGTTAGAGATCGTGAAACCAAAAGCTTAGCACCGCTTGCAATCCCCATTTATTCTGTGATTTCAAGAGCATTACAGTTATATTAGGTTGGGGAAAAAGTTTCTTCGCATTTTTTAAGAAAATTCAAAACATTTTTTAATATGGTTTATTTACATTTAACTAAAGTATGTAGGTACCATTTTGTTCGATAACTTTTTGCCATCTTGTAGGTAGGGACATGATCCCATTGCTATAGAAATATTGGGACTTCTGATCAATATACATATATAAATGAGTACACGGTTCATTAGGTTTCTTTCAGTGAGCTCGTGAGGTAATATCGAGCAAAATCGAGCTTTTTTGTGTACCCAGTTTTTTTCAAATGCGCCAAAACTGTTTTGTGGTCAATTCCTAGTTCTTCAGCTACGTCGTAACTACTGATATGCCGATCTTGCTCCACTTTTTCAAAAATGGCATCCATTTTATCCGTAATAGGGCGACCAGAGCGACGTGCATCTTTGACATCAAAATTTCCGGATTGAAAACGCTTAAACCAAAATTGTGCTACTCTCACAGACACTGCACTAGGTCCATAAATATCGCAAATTTTTTTCGCGGCTTGCGTTGCATTTTTACCTTTTTTGTAGTAAAATTTTAAAATGTATCGAATTTCTTCATTAGATTCACTCATTTTGACAGTACTTAAAACAAATGAGAATCACACATTTTCCTAATTTGAATTTGGAATTATGTTCTTTAAAATTTAAACTTTCAATGATACCAAAACCAGCCAGATACAAATAGTATAGCCAAAGAGATTTTATTACAAGTTCATACATACTATAATGCGAAAAGACTTTTTCCCCGACCTATTATGTTAGATCTTGTGTACACATCGTCAAAGTTATAAAAAATAAAAATCAATTTATTCAAAAATACATCAAATTATTCATTAAAAATTAGAAAAAATAATCATAAATTCACATTTGTCAAGTTAAAATCGCTATACTTAGTCCTGGAAAAAGTTTAAATTGTAGAAGGTTTTGCTTAGGATGAATGTAATTTTCCCTTGAACATTTGGTCACTTTCTTCGGTTGCTTCTCATGGATAACTTAAGTACCTCCTCTCTAATTTTGAATCTATACAGTTTCCGGCCATTGGTCTGATCCACTACCTCAAACCTTATAAAATAATCTGCACCTGCTGAAACACAGACAAATAGAAGTATATCTTTAGCTATTTAATAGATACACCATGGTTGCTGCTCTGACGAAATTACCGCCATGATTCCCACCCCTTCTATTCGAATATGACATAAGCGCAGAACATTGGCAGATCATCCATTCGATTTAGGGCCGATTTTTCAATAGTCAGATAAACAGCCAGATAGTTATTCGACGGATTTATTTACGCTTCTGCTTATCCATCCGATAAAGTAAGTCGATATGTTTATTACTAAAATTATAGTCAGATCATTGTGATAGAAGACATAATTCTCCGGCAATGACTATCTGTCTTTTGACATACGTCAATTTGTACTATCAGTCCTTTAAGTACTATCTGAGGATTGAAAAATCTGCCCTTAGACGAAAAAGCTTTGAAAACACTATCATAGTGTTATTCAATTTTTTCTTCTGTCGAATATGCTTAGCGTGCAACTACTGAATAGAAAGGAAAATAAGTGGCATGCGGTCGATATCGCGTCGCCGCCGTATGGTCATAGTGACCATATAATTTTATGGGAAGGGGGGGCGCGTCATGTACCACACAGTCGAAACATCGCCACCGCGCGCGTACGTACTTTAAAAACTTGTTTGTGAAGTCAGTTTCAACCCACCCAAACCCTCCGATACATCTACGACTACGTTTGCATGTGGCATATATGTTTAAGTTGAGTTGATAGTTTTTTTTTATTGGAGACAGCGGGTGTCACAGAAGGCGCGCTAAATGCCATAAAAAGGAAGTAGATATATCTACTTCCTTTTATATATTTTATTCCCTTTATATATCTACTTTTAGTTTTGAACCGACACGCCGCGACATTATCATACATAAAATAGAAAATATGTTAGAAACATGTTTTCTTCGTAATCAAACTAATATATTTTTAACCGAGTTAAATGAACACTATTTTTTACGTAATAATTATGACATGATTTAGTTGCTAACATCTTTAATCATTTAACTAATGATTAAATTTCATAGGTATCTTTCGTAAGATACAAATTCCAGGGTTGAAAACAACTACCGCAAGCCTTGTCTACATTTACTGAAATTGGAGTTCAGCGGGTTTTCTTCATCTTGTTTCTTTATTCAAATCGACCAATCAGAGCAGATTTGCATGAAATTGGAACTGTAGTTCAATTAGGCTGAGTTGAGAGTCTAGTGAACCTTTTGTTTAAAAAGGATTGTTTTCCTTATGTACATTTGATGATAAGACGAAAAATATGTTTACGGTTAAATATATCTTTGCAAATATCAAATATTTTATTTTGAGAATGGCATATTTTACAGAATTTGGCCGATTATTTTTATATTTAAATATGAAGTTCTTTAATATTCGCACTGCACATTTTTATTAATGCTATTCTTTAATATGTATGTTTGTATCATATCACTTCCTTCCAACGGATCGTCATCAGGACTAATTCCTTGATTAATTCATTCTACAATAAACTATGAAAAGGGATTCACCAACTACTATATTTCGAAAAATACGCTACGGTTTTGTAAAGATAATGATGCTTGCTTCCCCAGATAACGTCCCCTGCGTTGGTTTCCAAATTGAACCAACTTCAGCTGGTACTGGAACATTTCGGGTGAAGGATCAGCTGGTAACGTTACAAGGTCAAACAAATGTTTTTTTAAACATTGCTCCTTAATATGGAGTAGGTGCGACTGATGTTTGGCAATACCATAACCTTTGAACTAGGAGATTAATCTCAAAGAAAAAATCGTCTCATGGTGAAATAATACAATTCCAACGCCTCCGATAGAAGAAATTGTGGAAGTCAGGGACATTTGTGAAACAAACTTCTGAGAATGAAACCCATAAACATGGTTAAGAGAAAACTTAGTCGAAGGAGATTTTTTTTAGAGTTCCGTACCCAAACGGTGAAAACGGAACCCTATTACCAAGCCTCCGCTGTCCGTCCGTCCGTCCGTCCGTCCGTCCGTCCGTCCGTCCGTCCGTCCGTCCGTCCGTCCGTCCGTCCGTCCTTCTATCACAGGGCTGTATCTCATATGAACCGTAATAGGTAGGCAGCTGAAATTTTCACTGAGCGTGTCATTGGCTTATATATTGATCGTGTATATATTTTGCCGCTATAACAACAAGTAAGTAGTGTAAGATTGGGCAAGCTGAATCACTTTGCTAATCGCTTCGTTCTTCAGCATGCCCAATCTTAGGTCATTCAATATTTACTACTTTGGTAACACAAAATTCGGAACTCTGCATTTAAGTTTGACGTTGATATCTTTAAAACAGATTTTTATTACCTTCATCTTCTCACAAAGCCAAGATTCACACTCACTAGTAATTGTATCTCGATCAAAGTTTTCTTCCACAATGTTAACTCTTACTGACACCTAATTCAATTTATAGCAATAAAACATTTCGTGTCACCAGTTCAAGTCATTATTACAGACACCAATGTATATCCTATTAAATCGCTAGTCTAATCAATCCCACGCTCGCTCGGTCGGTATCGGACACCAGACACCATGCAAGGGTGACTACTACATGCTACTAATGTGTGAACTTATAAATGATATTGTCATCTTATATAAAACGGGATATCTGTTTCAATGTTTGTCCGTTTGTATGGCTGAATAAAAATTCATTTTTAAATTTCATAGGATCTCGTTTGCAAGCGTCATGAAAAAATATACTCGAAATGAAATACGTAAAATAATCTTATTTATACAGGTAGAGTAGGATGAAGGATGGGGTATAAGGAGATAGTCAAAACTAATTATTTAAAAAAAATATATTTATTTAAAGATTTCTTTATCTACACACCACATTTTTAAAGCTATAACATTTTTTAAAGCACAACATTTCTTATGATTAATACAATTGTATTCGCATGATTGCTTACAATATGTCCGTATAATTTCGCTAAGGTTAGGGCAGTCATAATGCTCTAAATGTATTACATTACGTGCATCACACATTTCTTTTATCCAGAGTACCTTTTCTTCACCTTTGCAATAAATTATTTTATCATCTAAATAAGGTTTGACATATTTATCGAACTCATACATATGCATGAAACCGTCCCTCCATAAAATGTCGCGGTTCTTTTCCAGCCAAATAACTTGTTTTTTTTCTTCAAAAGATAGTTTATTGTAAGGAAATGGAGATTTTAAAAGAAATACTTGGGTTTTATTATTCGAAGCTATAGCCAACTCCTTAGGAATGAATTCGTTATTAGAAATTTTGAACCCCTGTAGATCCAGTATAATACTGTTATCACCAGTCATCATGTAATTTTCTTTACTATATTGCTTAAAGGCTTGTATTCAATGATGCTCTCATTTAATATGAGACAATAAGCTGCTGTTTTTTCAGGAAATTCCCTGTCACTCTCTATTTCTATTCGTACATCCACTGGACCAGATTTAATAGTTTCGTTCTGTCGGGAACAATCAACAACAAACAAAGGTGCTTTGCTTTTAAAATCGATTAAATCCAACAAAGGACTCGATTGACAGTCGTAGTAAGACTGTTGAAATTTTGAATAAAGCTCGTATAATAAAGAATACTTTTCTTCGTTAAATTTGATGGAGAGGGTATCATACGGGTAATAATTAGAGTTTAAAAATACTTTCACATCTCTCACATTACAGTGATCGAATTGAGACATATCAAAATCTCCAGAATTTTTCCGATTAATTTGAAGTCCTAGAATAACAAATCTGGGTTTTTCTAATTGGTTTGATGTCTTAATCGACCAAGTATGTTTCGTGGTTTGAGGAAGAAGCGGATATTCATATAAATCCCAATTACGAAATTCCATTCTTAAAGTTTTATCTTTATCTAAATATTTTAGTAAATTTAAGCGTTCACGATCTGAGACTTTTACATGAGGCACTCTCCAAATAATTTTTGATATAGTTACATCGGAAAGATATTGACCTTCACCTAGCTTCAAAGAATTCAAATTTGTATTAGCCCTCAAAAGTATTAGCTCATGTTTACAATTAATTACAATTTTTTTGTAATCCTCCGCAAATCCGAGAATTTTGTTAAGCGGTATGTTAACACTGAATCGCCCATCACTATTTCTGATACCATTAACATTCCAACCCCATACGATACCTACTTTTGACTCTATCTCATTCATAGAGATATAAGATTTCATGGTTGTGGTAATTCCAGCATTTTTCACCCTATCTATTTCTATACCATTGAGTTCATATCGTATATCTTGAAAAAGGAATAAAATCGGATTATTTGTTAAATTAAAGCTTTCAACCTTCGAGGGATTGTTGTCGGCTCCAGTCTTGTAAACATGGAAAACACCTTCAATGTACACGGAGCTTTCCGATGGTAGAATATACAGGTCTTGCTGATTTACAGGTATTCTAATCTCATCATTATTGTTGAAACTGTTTACATATGGTTTGTATGCATGTACTTCTATGCTTTCAATAGAGTCATCGCGAGTCTGAGGCTCAGTTATGCTTAAAATACTCATTTTATTAGACCAAGCAATTTTAAAAAGGTTTTATTTTCTTTAGTCAATTTTTTCGAACGTCTTTCTTTTATGATACCCTGTGATTTACTGATACATGGAGTTCTTATAACAACTACTTTATTGAATAGTATCATCTTATTTTCCTTAAATGTAACGATAAGTGTAGATTTTCTTTACGAAAATTAATTAAATCATTGTTGCTATCGAGTATGCGAATAGTTGTGGAAGATACAAAGTTTCGATTGACAGGAAAATAAACTATATTCTCAGGTCTTTCTAGAATACGATATCCTGGTGGAACATTCGGAATAAATTCGTGAATTATGTGTGTCGGTCTACCGTTTGAAAATGATCCGTCAACAATATCACATTCGATTCTGATGGTGTTGGTTGAAACAATGTTAACAGGAGACGATGAGTGATGTGTTATATTTGATTTAAGAAGTATTTTTGGAAAACCTAGCATTGGTGCAATCGAGTTCTCCTTTTTAAAATTAATTGTTTTGGAACATCGAATGCTGCACTTTAAAGTATTGTTATTAGATGTTATATTTATATAAGAATCTTTGATGTTATCTTTTATGTAATCGCATAAATCTTCCAGTTCATAGGAACCTTCTGGTATTTCCATTATTTCATTTTCACCATAGTAAAATTTATTGTTTCTGTGGTCAATATTCGGAATTGAGTTGAATGTAGCGAAATAAAGCAATCCACATTCATACACATCATTTAACTCAATGGAAGGTAAATAATATGAGGTTAATTCGGATGTTGTACCAGAAACAGAAAGTGTGATCGACATTATTGCACTGAGAGATATTAATAAAAATAACCGTTTTTATAGGTGTTCCAAAAAGTATCCAGAAATTTTATGCATAAGTGTCCACAGTTTTTTTGAAAATAGTTTTGATATGTTTTGTAGTTGTAAAAAATATTATTTGAGTTTAAGTAATGCACCAATTCCTTTGGTAGTGGTAAGTTTCCGAAACTATCAAAGTATTCATAGTAATTATTAACTTTTACGTAGGCTACCCAGTGAGTTCCAGTATTCGAAGTACTATCCAAGTTGACGACACCGCATTCAATTTTATGTGGTTTACAAGGTAAGGAATTTCTCATGTAAACGCCCCTAAAATAAGGGATATCTTTAGTATGGTTTAGGATGTCTATATTGGTGAGCGCTCGTCTAGGCAGCCTTTGACTTAGTTTTTTGATAAATTTCGGTATATTCCAAATCCATTTTTATACGGCTTAAGATGTAATCCGTTTCCGATGACAATAGATTCCATTGCTGCATTATGTCGTTGTGTCTCCTTAAGATTTTGTTGTCCGACCTTGTAATCGTTAACAGCTTTTGCAATTCCTGCAGCACCTCCAGCAAAGCTTCCTAAAGCCGACAGCCCCGCAAAAATGGGGATAAGAGGAAGAATTCCACCTGTCTTAGGAACGGCTATAACCCTCGGTAATTTGATATTTTTATGTTTTTTTATAATTTTTTTGGCAACAGCGAAGGCATACTTGATTGCCAATTTACCGTCTTTAAGTTTAGAATTTTTTAATTTTGATTTTATCTCACGAATTATGTTTGAAAAATTTCTTGATTTGGCTTTTACACCAGCTCCCACTTTCAATTTGGTTTTCATAATATTTTTAACCAACCATGACGCAATTTTTTCTCCTCTTCCGGATTTATTAGACTTCGAGCGGATGTCTGCCATTTTCATCAACCTTAAATCAGCTTTATGGCGATTATCGAGATCTTTATATTTTGAATAAGCTATGTCATGTTTCTTACAATACTCATCTAATTCGTTAACACCTTTATCACCACGAACTAGCCTTTCTGTGAGTCTAGTTCCCGGACCGCAAAAATTATAACCAGGAATATGTAGTTCAAAAGGTAATTTATTTATAATCGAATCAATAAGTCCCTTTCCTTTCATCGCCAATCACACAATGACCGTTTATATAGCCAGACTTAGATTTATAATTTATTTTTCATATCAATCCAGCTGTTCTCTGATGAAGGCAATCCAAGCCATTTGACCAATACTTGTCTACCTTTTCGTTTCAAAACTTTTTCGACAAGATATATATCGGGATATCGAGTTTTTGAGATTTCTTGCTCGTAAAAACATCCAGATATAATTTGCTTATTCATGTCTTGTAATATGTATGACGGGGGATACCTTGTTTTTAAAGAAATAATTTTAAATAACTCGGTAGACCAATTAGGATGATAACCCTTTGCAAAAACACCCTTATACTTACTTATGCGAACATAATCACCGACCTTACACTTTGGGATTGTTTTTTTTAAATCTTTGATTTATTTTTTTCAATGTTGGCATAGACGGTATTGACATTATGAATATTGACGTTCGAAGGTGAAAATCCTGTTGTTCTATGCAAAGTATTGTTATACTCACTAATAACATCAGTAAGTACATCTCCAACCCATTTATAGTTACCATTAAGACTAAATTTTTTATATAGTTTGCTCTTTAATGTTCTTATAAATCGTTCTACGATGGAAGCTTTCTAAACAGAGTATGTAGAATAATGGTTTATTGCATATTTTTTCATATATTTTCTGAAAGTATCATTATAAAATTCTTTTCCAAAATCAGTCTGCATATTTTTCGGCTTGCGGCCTTCGTTCAAAATATTTTTAATTGCTTTACCGACATCTATTTTATTTTTTGTTTTTAAGGGTACAGCCCATGCATATTTTGAAAAGGCGTCGATTACAACCAATATTATTTTATAACCTTTATTAACTGTAGAAAAGTTTCTCATCTCCACTAAATCAGCTTGCCATAAGTCATCTATCCCGTAAATATTAACATATCGACGGGGGAAGTTCTTTCGAACTGGTTTATGCAGTTCTTCTACTACATCTTTTTTACTCATTTTTGGTCCTTTATTGCCTTGCTATACAAACGATCAACATCCGCTTTAGTATAAGCGTTTGTAATATACTGTGTTTTTAATATTTGAATCTCTCTCTTTATAGCATTTATTTCTTTATCATAATAATTAAGTTTCGTTTGTAATTCTTTCTTCCATCAAAGTTCTTCAGTTTTTTTGTGCACATAAGACTTCGTAACAGCATCACTAGCTTCTTCAGGTGGGAGAAGTTGCTTTATTCTGACTGATTGTACATCAATATGCCCATCATCAGATCTATACAATCCTAGTTCATTACATTTTCTTAATTCAGAATTTACCCGCAATCTTTTATGGACATGCTGTCCGAATTTGTCAATATACATATTGGTTTCGATCTGTATTTGTTCAATACTTCAAGAAGACTGTATAATAATACTGAAATATCGGATTTATATATTTCACTCGATAATACCACACTCTCTTAGTTCTTCCAAAATCGATATAATTTCATTATCAAGACCAGTATTTCCAGCATCACGAGAGGCAATTAATAAACGAAGACGATCAACTAGCTCATTTGGATCATTCCAGTACACTAAATCTATACTCTTTTTAATTTTTTTCATTGATGGAAGTCCATCTCCAAAAAATAAATCATCTTTTTTACTATCCAGCTTAAATAGAGGTTTTATTATTGAAAGATACTTAAAACCCTTATTGCTTTTAATCGGTTTTAGCGCGTTGAAATCTCTTCTGTGTACATTCGTTTCCTTTAATATCTGTTTGTAAATAATGTTGTCATCATCTGAAATTTTTCTTAAATCCGGCCTTTTTTTAAATAGTAACTCCTTTAATCCAGTTGTAAGCTTGATTTTCAAACTTCCTACCTGCAATTTATCATCTTCAAATTTTACTACTTTATTTCCTATCCTCGTTTGTCCTTTTTCGAATCTCACCCCGAACGGAATATTTTGTTTTGATGTTTCAAGGAAAACAGGCTTGTTATTTAAATTACCGTCATCATTATACGAATCTAAAGAGGATATAGATGTCTGACGAATAAATGTTGAATTCGGCGATTCAAAAATTTCACAATCTTTATCGCTCTCAGACGAATCGCTCTGATCTTTGCTGATCACACTTTCTCGAGAGAATGATTCTTTTTTTCGCGGTTCATATACAGAAGGGTTATTTATTTTAGTAGAAAGGTGTGCCATTTTATTCAGAGGTGCAGTTATTGGTTTAAGTACTTTTTCCATTACGATTTCATGATCCATTTGGTTTTCGCGCATTTGGCTTAATTTCTTTTTAACCGAATGAACCGATTCAATTATCTCTTTTTTAATGGTTTCATCCATTATTTATTAGCTAGAAATACCACCACACCACGTTCTTAGTCTTACATGAATGAAAAATAAACAGTCGGATGTTTATATTTAAATTGTTTTATCTAAAACAATGAACGTATCAAAGTTTTGTCTGTAGAGTCCTTTATCTCTTTCACAATCTTTATTAATTACTAAAAAATTATACGGTACTGCCCAAATTCTTCTACAAATCCCCCAAAATTGGTTCCATGACATATCAGTACTCACATGTTCATTGTAAACATGTTTTAGGTTGGTATTGTCTTGACGGAAGAGAATAATTAAATTAGCATTGTCTCTAATCAATTGTTTAGGCACTTTGGAATATGTTTGATTTAAATAAAAAGAATCGATAAAGTTATGCCGACCCATAGAAAAATAATTACGAATATGATTTTGATTTTCACACGCTACATCGTCAAACACGATGATTGAGTTTGTTAAAGCTTTCATAGGATCAACTACAGCGTCATGGTTTTTAAATTTGAAAAATGATACTCCCGGTACGTTTTCCAGGACTTTACTCAAATAGAGGTACTTCGGTTGAAAATCTGTTTTTGAGTAGAGGTACACATTTTCGTATTTTAAACCATTCTCGTGCAATAGCAAGCCTAGTAATAAGTTAGTTTTTCCACAATTGGACGGGCCACATATAATACATCTTATCGTGTTCGGTAGAAGGCTGGTGTGTCGGGGTTTGGCTTTAATGATGTCATTCTTACAAAAAACAAAATCTAAGTTTAGCGATTGTGGCTGCTTGATAAAATGCATAGCTTATGTGGTTGTGATCGAGATGGATCAACTAAATTAAACTCCAACATATTGGAGATCTTATATACCTTTTCGAAAGGACTAACAAGACCCAACGAGAAATTGCGAAATGCAGCCAATATTTCAGTCAAGCAAAGCTGGGTACTGCATATAGTATCAATAGTCTACCTATGTGAATGACTAAGTATATTGATGGAAAGCGTGTGAAAACGCGTGAACATCATTCTCACGTCGTCAGCATTTTCGTGTTCCGACCTGTCTTTGTGACTACTTACTGGCCCCCGAGTTTATTGCATAATACATAAAGGTAGGTTTACATGAAAAATATTTATTTTATTTTAAATGTTTTGCATATGCTGAAATCATACTGCATGTTTGAGTGTGTATATATGTTTTAACGTTTACAAGTATCGTATTGGCTATTAAATATTTCTATATTCTGATGAAATATCGTAAAGTTATTACCTAGCTCATTCGAGTTTTTAAAACATTTAAATCAATGAACCGATTTCCATACGCAAATCTTAAATAATACTATTTATAATAAGGTAATTATTAAAATATAACTTTCACTCGTATTGAATACAATATAAAAAAACACAATTGATAAAAAATATTATATTATCGACAAAACTATTAAAACCGATAATCCAATATTCGAGGTAAATAAATATTAATAAATTTTAGTAGGATTTACACTACCTATGTAAACCAATCTTTACATCAAACTGCAACATCGACAGAAAAAACCCTATAAAAAAGGAAGATCACACCGTTGATAATTATCAGTTTGAAGCAGGCCAGCAAGCAGGAAGCAGGGAAAAGTAGAAGTGACAAGTAGAAAGGTGATCAGTACAAGTGTAAGCAACAGTGTGTTCAACGAGTGTCGTTACAGGACCAAGCATGTAAGTAAGTGTTGTTAATTTTCATGATACCCATCACCGCAAACCTTAGTTTCTTTTTAGTTTAAAATTAATGTAATAACTTGTTAGCGTTGAACATACTTGTTACTGCCCATCTAAGTAAACATCAACCTCTAAATCAGTATATAAACTGTTGACTGACCTATGAATATTGCCCCCTTCACGAAATGTCGATTATATCAAGGAATTTATTATTTACAATGTTATTTTTTTATCATTTTTTCTTTGAATTCCTGTCGAGTCGGTACAATCACATTCATTAAACGATGGTCGAAGCGACACAGAAAAATCGTAAGTGATTGCCATTAAATTTAATATAACCGTCTTGCCATAATCACCTGATGTGCTGAGCTAATATCAGGCGTGGTATTATCCATCCATGTTAAGTTGCATAAAATAAAACCTCTCATTATATGTTTATTTTTTCCTGCAGGAGCTCATTCAAGAACTACTTTGACTCTGATGAGGAGGCCGCACCACCGACGCCGACCGCTGTACACTCTGCAGCGAAAAAAGGGGCCAACATCAAACGTTCAACAGAGAGAGCGGGAAGCAAGCGTCCACGTTCCAGCACGTCGCCGGGCCGCGCCGTCGCTCACACCGCTCCCGCCGCCGCTAACGTCGCTGCTCGTCGTCAGATGCACAAGCTGTTCGGAACCGACAGCGAAGATGAAGGTATGACTGACGCCGCCAAGCCGGCGGCCCGCTCATCGATTTTAAATAAGCAAGTGAAAAAAACTTTACATTGCTCGCTCGCCCGCCGTACTGGCCGTGGATATTCGAAGAACACCCTTCATGAAAAACAAGGGGATTTTTATGTGGAGCTGAAAATCTATAGGGCCAAGGAAATAGAAAAAATTCCACCAATAGAGCGTTGGGAGCACGCGCTCGTTGAAATAAAAACGCGGATAAATGACGACGGTGAGTCGTGGGGCCTTCTTACAAATTTCAATATGAAGGAAGATTAGATTTTAGTTTCACTTTAACTCTTCAGATATACTAAAAAATATTTAGTTGTTAAAAATGTATTGTGAAAAGTGTAATATTCATATTCAAAAAAGAGGCTATACATTTCATAAAAGGAGCAGTTTGCATAAAGCAAACTGTTTGCTAAGTACTGAGTTCGATAACGTTCAACTGATTGCATCAGCTTTCAAGAGCAGGGTCAGATCCTATCGCATAAATCCTTTGAGTAAATGTATAACACCTGAAGAATTTCTTTCTACTGTAACATTATCAGTCGAAAAACTAATTCAAATTTCCCTTTTGAAGCATATATCATTGAAGGTTAATTTCGAATTATTTGCATATTTTACCCTATTAAAAAACGAGGAGGAAGTATTAAAATCTTTTAATTCAAAGTATCTTCCAATTTTTCAAAGCTCGGATTTACAAGATTTTTACATGAATGCAAAGGAAAAACTTATTTTAAAAACATCTGAATTTGAACATAGAGAGTCCGGGTGGTCATTAAAAAACATAAGCCATCTTGAAGTCAACATAAATAAGTATAACCCTTTTCGAGGAGGTTCTTACATTCCATTACCTCAGGCAATACGAAACAATAAAAGTTGTTTAAATATAAAAAGTGACGATGATCATTGTTTTCTTTGGTGTGTGGTCGCTCATTTGTACCCTGCAACACACAACCCCTGCAGAGTAACTTCATACCCACATTACTCACAAATTCTAAATGTGGATGGAATGTGTTTCCCACTCTCCTTCAATGATATTAAAATGTTTGAGAAAAATAATCCGAGTATTAGTATTAATGTGTACGGTATTTCTAAAGGAAATGAAATTAACGGCCCTTTATATCACACGATGAAACGTAAATCAAATCATATTAATTTACTTTTTATTGAAAACGGTAGCGCTTCTCATTACTGTTTGATCAAAAATCTCGCTCGATTAGTGCGTAAACAAATAACTACTCATCACGCAAAATTATTTTTATGTGAAAATTGCTTACTTTTTTTTGCTGATGAGAGAAAATTTAACATTTATGAATGCTCACGTGTGCGCACTATTCTGTCCCAAGAAAACAGTTATCTGCATTTCACCCGATATGAAAGAACACAAAGAGTTCCTTTCGTTATTTATGGTGACTTTGAAAGTGTGCTCCGAAGATGTGATGAAAATGAAACAAATAAAACGGATCGAACACAGCTACTAAAAGTTCACACACCCACATGTTTTGGATATTATATCTGCTCCTCCGTAAAGCCTGAACTGAATAAATTAGTAACATATAGAGGAGAACGTTGTGTAAATACTTTCATTGAAAGATTAACTAATGATGTATTGAGTTTATTTGAAATCATAAACACGAATAAACCTATGGACCCTCTTACCAATGAACAAAGCAATTCCTTAAAAAATGCTAAAATTTGTTATATTTGTGAAAATCATTTATTTGGTGACTGTGTTGCGGATCACGATCACATAACAGGGGAATTTAGGGGCGCCGCCCACGCGCAGTGTAATTTGGTTCTTCGACAATGCCCTTTCATACCAATATTTTTTCACAATCTGTCCGGTTACGACAGTCATTTATTTATTAAAGAGTTGGCTAGTAAACCAGGTCGTATAAAGATAATCCCAAAAAATAAAGAGAACTACATTACTTTCACAAAGTTCATACCATTAGGAGAAGGGCGATTTGCTCAGTTGAAATTTATTGACTCCTTTAAGTTTTTAAGTTCAAGCCTTGATAAACTCAGTAAAAGTCTTAGAACAAGCGACTTCGTGCACCTTAAGAAAACATTTCCTGAAGATAATTTATTTGAATGCATTCGTGAAAAAGGATTTTATCCGTACGAATATATGGACACATGTGAAAAATATGAAGAAAGGGATCTACCAGATCATTCAGCTTTTTATAATCAGTTAACTTCCTCAAATATTACAAATGCTGAGTATGCACACGTAGAAAAAGGTTGGTCCACTTTTAAAATAAAAGACTTAGGCGAATATACAGACCTATATTTAAAATGTGATGTACTTTTGTTGTGCGATGTATTTGAAAATTTCCGCAACATGAGTTTAAAATATTACAAGCTGGACCCAGCCTATTATGTCACATCTCCAGGCTTAAGTTGGGATGCTATGTTATTATACACAAAAGTAAAATTGGAGCTTGTATCGGACGTTGAAATTTACGAATTTTTAGAAAAGGGTGTTAGAGGCGGTCTGGCTCAATGTGTTCTTAGATATGCTAAAGCTAACAATAAGTATCTAGCTGATTATGATGAAAGTGAAAAAACATCTTATTTGATGTATCTTGACTGCAACAATTTATACGGACTTGCAATGATGATGAAATTACCTATATCGCAATTTCGTTTTCTCAGTGAAAATGAGATAGAGAGTCTTAACATCTGCTCTGTTAGTGATAAGGCGAATATTGGATACATATTGGAAGTAGATATTTACTACCCCGATGACTTGCATGATGCTCATTCCGATCTACCATTTGCCCCAGAAAAATTTACACCAATAGGTGGTAAAAATCCTAAACTCATCGCAAGTTTGCACCACAAGCAGAACTATGTAATACACTACATTCATTTAAAATTATGTATGAAACATGGATTACTATTAAAAAAGGTTCACAGAATTCTTGCATTCAAACAAGAAGACTTTTTGAAGACCTATATCGAGCTCAATACCTCCCTCCGTAAATCAGCTAAGTCGGAATTTGAAAAGGATAATTTTAAATTGTACAACAATGCTATATTCGGTAAAACTATTGAAAACAAGCGAAAGCAGTCTGAAGTTAAACTGGTCAACGTGTGGAGAGACGAGTCAAATGTGACAAATAAAGTTATTAGCGCTAATAATTTGATTGACCGACCTAATTTTAAAAGCATATCTGTTTTTACCGAAAACTTGGCTGCAGTTCAGTTATATCCTACTGAAATAGTTCTTGATAGACCTATATACATAGGATTTGCAGTTTTAGAATTAGCTAAAGCACACTTGTACAAATTTCATTACTCGGTTATGAAACCGTTTTATGGTAACAAAATAAATTTATGTTACACTGATACTGACAGTCTTCTTTACCATGTGTATACTGACGATTTCTATAAGGATATGAAAAACAATTTATCACTCTTTGACACGAGTAACTTTGCAGTAAATAATATCTTCAATTTGCCCAGCGTGAATATGAAAGTTCCAGGACTTTTCAAAGATGAATTAGGTGGTGTTCCTATATCAGAATTTGTAGGATTAAGAGCAAAGTTGTACTGTATAAATACTTCAGAATTCGATTTTAAAAAGGCAAAAGGAGTCACTGCATCCGTAACAAAAAATATAAGCAAGAAGCAATATAAACAAACTTTACATACTGGTGAGCCCCTTCAACGCAGGATGCTTACAATTCGGTCTTTTAAGCATATGAAGGGGTCAGGGAAAAAACAGCTTTTGTCACATTTTTATATTTTTTCAACTGGCAATGCAGTCTGAATGATTATACCTGTCACTATGTTCTGTGAAAAACAACAGGGCAATAACATTCATAGTCACTGCGTTTTCAAGCTTACAAAATATCGGTACAGGGGAAAAACAACCAATGTCAGAAGCGTTCAGGAAAAAAACAACCATTGTCCATGGTCGACTTTGACAGTGACTTAAGATTTTAAGGTTATATTTTCTTTCGTTTCCAGGAGCGCTCGAAATTGTTGAAATTGTGAGTTTTTACGCAAAATGTCTGACGAAGAGTGTAATGTTTTGAGGTGTGAAAAGTCTAGTAAAAAGAGAAAAAAAATCGGTCGAATATCAGAAGTTAACAAGAAGATAAAAGTGCAAAGTCATGAGATGGGAGAAAACTGTAATTGTAAGCGGTACAAGTGTTTTGATGTGGTCAATCAAGAACAAAGAAACAAAATTCTAAGAGATTTTAATCTCATGCAGACCCGTGATGGCCAAAATTTATATTTAAGTGGTCTCATCACAGTTTATGAGGTACAAAGAAGACGTCCAAGGAAAGCCGAAGACGATGCTAATTTGCATTCAGCAACCTATGTATACCGGGTAAGAATCACTGATGACACTCAAACGAAAGATGTTCCAGTTTGTTTTAAAGCATTCATGGCTATACATGGCATTTCTCAACAAAGGTTAAAAACTCTGAAGAAGTCTTTGCAAGAGACTGGAAATGCGCCATTAGACATGCGAGGCAAGCACAACAACAGGCCAAGGAAGCTCACAGAAGATTTGAAAAATAAAGTAATGGAGCACATTAGGTCCTTTCGTGGCCGTAAAAGCCATTACAGCCTTCACGAATCCTCAAAAATATATCTTCCTGAAGAATTAAATATAAAAAAAATGTACAATTTGTTTCAATACAAAGATTTATTGTCCTATGAGTCGTACAGAACTATTTTTGTTAATAACTTCAATATTGGTTTTGGATATCCGAGGTCAGATACATGCGGACATTGCGACGAATTTAAGGCTAAACTGAAGGGCTTAGAAGTAGACTTGAAGAATGTATCTAACAGTGAAGAAAAGCCTGGTATTGAGAAGAAGATAAAATATTTAGAAACTGAAAATAAAGTACACAAGATAAAAGCAGAGACATTTTATCGTAAAAAAAGAGAAAGCAGGATTCACTGCCAATCTTCTTTGAAAAGAGAGGCTATCGCCATGGATTATCAAAAAAATTTAAGCATGCCTAACATAACCACTAACGAAACCTACTATAAGAGACAGCTCACCTTCAATACATTCAACATTCACGCTCTGGCTTCTTCAGATTCCTATTTTTACTGCTACGATGAGACCATAGCTAAAAAAGGAGCAGATGAAGTTTGTTCTTTCCTACATGATTATATCTTCACAAAACTCAAAGCGAATATCAGAGAGTTGGTAATATTCTGCGACTCATGTGGTGGGCAAAATAAAAATTACTGCATGTTCAGATTTATACACTATGTGGTTATATCGGTACTAAAATAGTATTTCCGATTCGAGGTCATTCGTACCTAGAATGCGACAAAAACATGGCACTTATCAATCAGAAGGCTCCATGTGAAACACAAGATGATTGGAGAAAAGTAGTGTCCGAGTCAAGGCTAAAGCCTACACCATTTCAAGTTATTGATGTTGATCAGCCTTTAGTCCGATCTTGGACCTCGTTTTTGGCACCAAAGTATAAAAAGACATGCCCATTTCTTTCTAGACCTATACGTGAGATCAGAGTTGAGATTACACATCCCCGTCTCATTTTCTACAGAGATTCTTATAATGGACACTGGACTTCCTCTGTTATGCTGGATGCAAAGAGAAGACGAGTAAACTTATCTTCCTGTGAAGACATCCCTAATTCCGGAGAATTTGCTCTCCCTGAACAAGCTTACAAGGACATTTTACCGATCAGTAAAGCAAAATTCCTGGATGTACAGTCTCTATCAAAATTTTGTGGACCGACAGCAAAAAAGTTTTTTTCCAACCTTAAATACAATAATTAGATTGTGACATGCATTGTACTCATGCTTTACAAATTTCTTTGTCTATTTCTTGGACATCAAATTGTTTTTCCCCTGATGTTGGTGGACATAGGATGATTTTCACCTGATTATTCTGACTTAGTCACAATTTTTTATTATAACTCTTAGCTAATATGAAGTCAAAATAAAAAATAATAACAATTACATTAACAATAAACATACTTTTAATTATAAAAGCTTTTCTTATTTATTTGGGTATAAATAACACTATTTTATTAAGATCTTAACTTTTAATTGGTGATATCTCAGTTTGTTCATTAGGTGACAAAAGCTGTTTTTTCCCTGACCCCTTCATATGTTATTCACCCAAGAAGTCAATAAATGTGTACTCGATAGAAGTGATGATAAGCGGCAGTTATTTAAGAACAAGTACCGTACTTTACCATGGGGGCATTATAAAACCATGTTTTGATGTGTTTAATTTTAGGTTTGTCTAATTTTAAGAAATATATTTTAATTTAAGATTTGTCTAATTTTAAGAAGTATTTTCTCTTGAATATGTTTGAAAATATAAATACTGTGCCACAAATGTATGTGAAATCTTGAATAAATACAATAAACATCATAAAAATGGTTTTATTATTGTTATTATTATTATTAGTCATATTACAAAAATAATGTATTTAACTGAAATGCGTATAGAGATCTGGCGGTCTAGCAGGTTATTTTACTCGTAATTTCAAGTTCGAGTAAAACGGACGAGCAGCCGTTTTGGTATTGTCTTAACTATTTAATGTGCAAAGTAAGTGAACACAAACACTAGCTAGAGCTACGGGTTGAAGTGAACTCAAACTTAGTGTTTGTGCACACTAACTTCGCGCATTAAGCAGTTAAGACAATACCAAAACGGCTGCTCGTCCGTTTTACTCGAACTCAAAATGCCGTGTAAAATAGGCGGGTAAACCCCCCGATTAAATGTTAACATGCCAACATTATGCTCTTATTTAAAGGTATAAATGACTTAAAAAGTATGATCTGAGTTCTATGGCAATACCGGGTGTTGACGGGGAATTGTCCTAAAGTTAACCAGGTATTCCTTGGCATTTGAACAAAAAAGGACGATAACTAATATCCGACTCAAAAAATCGTCTGCCCTATACATTTTTAAAATCATTTTCAGAGAGAATGCGGCAGACGAATTTTTGAGTCGGATATTAGTTATCATCCTTTTTTGTTCAAATGCCAAGGAATATCTGGTCGATGTACAGACTAAAGCCCCGTCAACACCTTTGTATATCAGTGTGACGTATCACTGATTTAGTGAATATAAACATGCAAATATAAACACTTTATTTAAAAAAAATTAAACCGGTTTGGTATGGATGGAAAGTAGTAATGCTTAACCCTCAAAATTTGATTTGAGACTACAATATGGTGTTAATTGAAGGGTTTGAATGTGAATAGACTTTCGTTTGCAATTATTTTACATTTGAGATGTACTACGGTTATTTCGAGCACCTAAAGTGTGTTGGGTTGACCGAGTTGGCTATGGTGTTGAGCCTAAGCTCCGGTTAGCTGGAAGGGAGCGTGGGTTCAAATCCCACACCCAACATATTGTTTTATTTTTCCATAAAATGTATTGAATTTTAAAATAAAAAAGACACTTGTTTTCTTTTTAATTTAATGGATACATTAAACAAATACTTAAACTAAATCTCCATATTCACAATATTCTTCGAAATCTTACTTATCAATGATTCAGCTAAATCCAAAACTTCATCATAACCTTCATGCACTGCGTACTGTGCTTGTATAGCTGGATTTGGATTTGAGCTGTTACCACTCAGCCCGACATCATGAATTTGAATCTTTACTATAAAGCGAGGGCGGTGTTGTGCCGGGGAAGACACATAGGACGAGATGTATGCAGACTTGCAGCCAGTGCTGGCGCCACGGCCATCGCCGCTCCCACAGCCCACGCCTCCGCCACCGCCTCCGCTAGCATCACTGCTGCTACCACCGCCGCCGACACCCGCTCTCTTATGTTGGGTGGTATTCATGTTCACGTAGATGCCGGTGGTATCGTACTGCAACAAATCATTTAAATAAGTAGGTAAACACAAAACTTCAATTAGGTAATATTAACTTAGAGCGTTTGAAAGAGTTTTATAGTGCTAAGAATACAATATTACATGTTTTTAATTATGAACTAGACACTTATAAAGTAGTTCTCAAAAAAAACATTTAATATACTCACCGACACGTTCTCCATTATGTGAAGTGGAATCCGCACTGACATAAAATATAAGTAGTAGATCATTACTACCACTATACGTTGCTAAACTTGTCGAGACATGTCACGGATATTACATGCTCACATTTCTTCCCGAATGAACAAACACGAAGAACATGAAATATTTGAGCCCGCTAAGCAATCTAAGGGCCGAGTGCACGAAAGGAACAAAAATCAAAATCAACGTCAACGTACGATTAAACACGTCACTTTGTATGAAAAGCATGGAAGGGACTCCATGCGGTTTACTATAAGTGACGTGTTTGAACATTGATTAACTCGGCCGTCTCTTCGTGCAACCGGGGCTAAGTAACTAACAAGTACATCAACGCAATTTCGAACGGAATCAAATCATAGGAACAGAGCTAACGAAATGGGACAACAGCATCATGCTACACGTTTGCGTTGAAATCGTGTAACTTCGCCTCGCTTCACGTTCGTGAAAAACAGGCAAACATACCCATATTTACGGATACCTCATCATTTAGGTTTTTTATTAATGTTAAGATGATTTTCACCTAAGATTGGGGGGGCTGAAGAACGAAGCGATTAGCAAAGTGATTCAGCTTGCCCAATCTTACACTACTTAAGTAGGTAAAATAAAAAACAATAAAAATTAAAGGGGGTTCCCATACAAAAAGCGTGATGTTCTTCTGTTAAATCTTATACGATGATATGGAACCCTTTGTGTCCGACTCGCACTACTTGCCGGTTTTTTGAATGTTATTTTGTATTATCTCCTTAATATATAAATAATACATAACGTAAAACAAGGAAATATTCTACACGGCGGGAAAAACCAGGAATAAAGTAAAAACAAAATTATTGAGTATCATATAAAACAGAATCTGTAATAAGCTTGCTCTTACAAATACTGCTTTATGCGTATTTAAATTTTTATTTTTCCCACACTATTTTGACGACCAATTTATTATCTTCTCAAAATTCGCATGCCAGTTAATAACTGCTTCACGCATAGTTAATTTTTTGAATGCTTCATAAGACAAAGGAATATATCCAAAACAACGTTTTGCTTAATCGGTGATTAACTGAAAGTGTTATGGCACGACTAGGTGCCAGTTGTGCCCCCTTCCAATAATTGAGTTGAACGCTCAGTTGCTAAGTTCATCTGGCCGCAGGACCAACTTCTCAACTCGAAGCGCATTACCTAGCACATCGATGTGGCGATAAACGAACAAGCCGTATGTCGACAGCCGGCAACAGCATCGATTTGCTCTCTCCTATGCGAAGGGCATTCACTGCCGTCGTTTCTCTTTTTTGTATGCAACTGGACATGGATGCCTAATACCACACAACTCCCGTTATGATATTAGCCCTTCGCACCACCATCCCGAAGGAATTAGGTGCCATGCCAGGCCCTTCTCTTTACGAGCAATTTTTCATTGCCGCTTCGACCATGTTTTAATCCAATGGGATGGTACGAACCCGGGCGGGCTCAAAACTTACTACTAATAGGTGTAGGGGAAGGGGACCTATAGTTCTACATGGATTCCGAACCATGGAGCAGCTTGCATTCGTGACGAAATGCACTTGTCCAACTCAGAAAGAGAAATAAATTAGTGCTTAATCGGGACGGTGACTGAACCCATGACCTCTGGCAAGCGAAGGAAGGCCCTGCAGCCATGAGCTTCGGGCAGCTTCCGTAAGTATTTTTTGAGACTTTTTCTGTCGACCTTTCATGCGACGAGCAGGCGAGTAGCTTTGTAGACGGGAGTGTAGTTATGCATAGCTTCAAGAACTTCGACTTACAATATGCTAGGTTTCTGTTCCAAACTCCTTACACTTTGTTAAGTCATACTAAGCGATCTTAACGAATAGCCGTTATGACATCTCCATTAGTTTCATCATTATCAGAATTGTGATTTTTATTGAACTGAATACTATTTACCATGTTTGTTTTGTTTTCATTTACGAGACAAGTTAAGAATACACAAAATTCGAAATGGAATATTATAGATGTTAAAAATATAATTATATTATATTTAGTTATTTTTTACCGGTTTGACAACCTACTTTTGAATGTCGGTCAGTCAGCGTGTTTGCGTCCACTGCTGGACATACGCCTCTCCAATCCTTCTTCAGTCCTCCCGGCCCTCAGCGGTACGGAACCACTGCTTTCCGCCGACGCACTTGATGTCGTTTTCCCACCTGGCGGGTGGTCTTCCCACACTCCGTTTGCCTGTCCACGGCCGCCAGTGTAGGACACGGTTACTCCAACGGTCGTCGTCTCTTCGGCTGACGTGACCAGCCCACTGCCATTTGAGCTTAGCCACCCGGTGTCCAACATCGACTACTTTGGTACGTCGGCGGATTGCCTCGTTACGCACCATATCCCGTAGCGATATTCCCAGCATGGCTCGCTCCATTGCTACTTTTGAATGCGGTGATGTAACCCGGTGTGTAAAGCCGATGCTACTACCTTAGTAAGTTGCGAAGTGACCTAAAGTTTTATATGATTGCGTTTCCTGTTTACTCTAGAATTTAAATATATTTTTAAACACTGTTGCTATACCACAGACCAGCAAGAGCCGAAAGAACCTTCACCGGGAGTCAAAATAGTTTGTGGTAGATCATTCTAATTCAACATTAATGTGCTCTGCCTACCCCAAAGACTGGATATATTTTTTAACTATTTTCGTAATACGACATTTTTTATGGTTTTGTGATTTTGCTTATTATATTTTAAATGATCATTGGAATTAGTTTTTTTTTTAAATATTGTTCAATCTAATCCGTAATCGTAACCATACAGTTTCAGTTAGCATCCAACTTTTAATTCTAAGACATTTTACCAGATTTCAAATCCTATGGGAAGAAAAGATATGTTTTTTTAAATAATAGTCTTCCTTACACATTCGGTTTAACCCCCGGGCAATGAAATATTTTTTTAAGACTAATATAATCTTAAAAGGATTGATATCCCCAGGATATTGGAATTTTAAAATGATCACGACAAAAAAATTGATCTTAAAATTATTTGTTCATTTTCTGTTCCAACTAAAGCCGACAGCAATCAGAAAAAGAGCTTCCGACCCGAAACAAGATAAAATGAGTTACGTAATCAGATAACGCGTAATCTTGATTTGCTTACCGCACAGTGGGAGTGGGCCCCGATATGTTGAAACAGAACGAAATGTATTCCACTGTACGCTTCGAATGTAATTCAGGAAGATGGTGGATGGATGAAAAAGTGGCTTGTATATATGTTGTTAACTTTATAGGTTGTTATTTGATATATTACAAAAAGGTCAATTATTATTGCAAATATTTCTGTCTGCTTAATGTGATGTGCTGGTTCCGGCGGCACGTAAATTTTTTTTGGATAGGTAATACCAAACCGACCGGCATGATATTAGCCTAACACACAACATAGGAATTAGGTGCCATGCCAGGAACTTCCTTATGTTGCTCGTCTACATAGAACTGGATGGAAAACACGGACAATTGTCATTGCCGCTTTGACTATCGTTTATTCAATGCGATGGTAACAACCCGGACGGGATTAACCCTATCACCTAATGAGCAAGGAAGGGGATGTAGCGTAAGCTACATTATGTGTAACCTGACTGCTGCGTCGTCAGCTATATTTCTTTACGTGCACCGCGCGCGCACGCCAATATAATTTAGTGAATATACGATCTTCAACCGAAGCACACGTCTTTCACTCCGGCTTTGCGACCCGTCATTTACATCCCGCTAAATTGGTGACCCCGACTGAAGCAACACGAAAGCCTTCCATCGCCGCCGCCGCAAGACGTCGCGTCTAGCGAGCGGCGGCACCGCAGATTCGCACCATCACTCCAGCATCACAGGCACGCAACCCGCAGCAGCAGCATCTTCAGTCATCCTAGGTAGGCGTTATGAACACCAACTAGAACATCTACCTCTACATCGCCGTACATCACTGATCAGAACAGCGCTTCGCACTGGCAACTCCGTCATTACATCGCCCAGTACCATCGACCGACCCACCGCGTCGCACTGGGCACTGACCGATCACGTCAAATTGAATAACCGACCAGGACCAAGCTTCATCTGCAGCACCCCATCACTACACCAACCGTATCTTCACAACACAATCGTAGATCAAGGTCTCCTCTGCTAACTTCACCATCGTTCTATGTGAGCCTAAAAACGCCACTAGAATGTTGGACACCTTCCGTCACCCTATGTATGACCGACTCACCGCGTCCCACTGGGCACTCGATCAACTCACTAAGCTGTGTCAAGACGGAAGGGCAAGCCTGCAGCACTCGTCCCCCAGACTGTACGACCGACTCACCGCGTCCCACTGGGCACCTGGACCGACCCAACGCGTCGGTTGAGACGAACCTGCAGGACGCATATAGCAGCAAACAGACAAAACGACAAGATACCACACGAAACAAGCCAATACCAATCATTCAAGCATCAAGAAGTTGCAGACAATGCTCTCCATGGACTTTCATTCGGTATTGCAACAACACGACGCAACGTGTAAAATTACAAAAATGTATTTTTCGTATTGACACATCATTTCGCCACTGAGCGATTTTCGACATTCAGCGAAATTCCAATGCCTGCACATCGCCGCCGACTCCGTCGACGTTCATCGCATTCAACAACACGATCGACCGACTCATCAAAAATACTCCGACAGCAAAATTGTATCACTAAGCGTGCACCAAAAGTGAAGTGAGTAATACTTTAGTGAGCTGGCGCTCAAGGCTACTCACGCAATAGTGTCACTCTGTTCACCGTATGTTTTTTTTATATTATTTTTTTTTTCACCCCTTAGCCTACTTTAAGAGGGGAGGTATGTAGCGTAAGCTACATTATGTGTAACCTGACTGCTGCGTCGTCAGCTATATTTCTTTATGTGCGCCGCGCGCGCACGCCAATATAATTTAGTGAATATACGATCTTCAACCGAAGCACACGTCTTTCACTCCGGCTTTGCGACCCGTCATTTACATTAGCGGCGGGCCGATATTAACGTAACGATTATTAATAACAAGTATTGGAAAAGAACAAGTCGTTCTTGTTATTCATCATCCACAAAACCCGTTCCTACAATAACGTCTTTACAATACTATCTTGCGGGCGCCTCTTACTAAGAAACCTGTTATTACAATAACATCTTCAGGAACGGGATCTCGCGCTTTGTTCTAATGTACGAGTACAGTGCATGACAGGGATTTATTTGACAACTATTTTAAACACCAGGTTGATTAAATATCAGTTTTTTATTGGAAATTTAAGTTATAAAAAAATGTTATTTAAGAATTTAGAAGGTCTGATTTTTTCATGTAACTTTTTAATGAGAATCTTTTTTTATTTATAAGTTAAATAATTTTTAGGGATTCGTACCAAAGGGTATAAACAGAACCCTATTACCAAGCCTCCACTGTCCATCCGTCCATCCATCCGTCCGTCCGTCCGTCCGTCCGTCTGACACAGGGCTGTGTCTTATAAACCGTAATAGGTAGGTAGCTGAAATATTTACAAGGAGTGTATTTATTTAAGAGCTGTATTAAATGATAAAAAAAAAATATTTTGCAGTGGTCAGCCATTGATATCAGTCTAGTATCAAAACCCGTTATTAATAACGGGTTTTGATACTCGTTCTTACGCAGTAACGAATAAGGAATGAGATAGTATTGGAAAATAACGTTTAGGCCCACCGCTGATTTACATCCCGCTAAAGGGACTTACAGTTTTACCTGGAATCGGAATCAGGGCTTGCCTCGATGGTTCCAAACGGTCACCTATCTAAAACTGAACCGCGCATAGAGTTATTTTACCAAGCTTTTCGAATCGCGTGGCATTGCCGGGTTACCGAGGCAGACAAACATTACAATCCCACTGCATTACTTGCCGTGTATGTTATAAGGGGCGACTAAGCGATTCGTCGATATACAAACAAAATCGAAAGCGGGTACGTGGTACTAAAATAATAATAATTAATTCTACTATTTAGTAATTTAGCTAACTAATTACGTAGCTAATAATTTATCGAAAAAATATTGATAAACATAGGTATATGCCGCGTTCAAATCGAGATATTTTTTCTCAATTAATAAAAAAATTGCCCTACTGCTCGTAACGTAATTCAGCGTGACCATAGACGAGCAAGAAAGGGGAAATATGTGTAAGACAGGATCAGCGAGACTGGGATATATATGTACCTTTGGTAACGTTTGCCTACAATACAGCTGATCAATCTTCAACACATATTTCCCCTTTCTTGCTCGTCTATGGTCGTCAACCCCTATTCCCATCTGATTTTTCGAGTAATGCTACAAAATTAACATTAACAGAGAAAATTGAATTCATCGAAAAGTTAAAACAACAAGCTAAAGCAAATATCACAAAAAGTCAGAAGGCACAGAAGAAAACCTTTGATAGGAAAAGACAGTCGATGCTTTTCGAACCGGGACAATTGGTCTTAGTTCAGAACCCATGTAAAATCATTGGGAAAAAGACCAAACTGGCACGCATGTACGAAGGTCCTTATAGAATCACAGCTCGATTATCTCCAGTGAATTACAAAATAAAAAGTCTAAATGATAAGCTGAAATTCGAACAAAATATTCACATGAATAGAATGAAACCTTTTTACATTCGTGCGTAACTGATACCAATAATCCTTTTTTTTACCATGTCTTGATTCTAATAATATGTCATGTGCATATATTAGTAGTTAGATCTTTATTTTGTTGTACAATCACCGCACTCGTAGTATGTACTTATGTTATTTTACTTTAGTATAATAGGGTAGGGTCAAGTAAAGAGCCATTCCCAAAATTCAAAAATATCCATTTGGTCTTAACCGTGACATATTTGGAATAATTCTGAATGCGAATAAATCTAGGCTAGTAATTATTTTGAATCTGTTCCTGTTAGGAATATATTATAATTTTATTTGATTGCCTATTATTTTTACTGATTAAGTTTGTGTGTACGAGAAGGGTCTCAAGTATATAAGTTTGTAGAATTGTTGAATTATTTTAATTTCATGGTCTACTCAGAGCATTTTATTCTTGGAGTAAATAACGATGGGGTCGATGTGCGGTAACTTCCGGTTAGAATTTGCAACGTACTAGGGTCTATTTTATCTAATTTCATGTGACTGAAATGTATAGATATATTGATTCGATTATGTTCATATTCATATTTAGTTTTCTCTGAAGAAAACATAGATAACTTCGGGAGCACACCCAGGTGTAGGCGAAAACCTTCGTATCCAATAATATTGCATTCAGAATCTTCGAAAAGAAAGGTATCATCTCATTTATTAAATATCTTTTTCACTCTTTGTATTACCTTTTTTTAGCATAATCTTATCCTAATTTGGTTGTCATCCATGGATGATTTTTGTACTTACAATAATTATGTTTGTACCATAGCTATAATCATACATATTTTTTAATTATAACTCTAGTAATAACTCTAGATAACATAACATAAGTATGTTTTCCTTTGATTTCATCCGTAACTTTAAATAATATTCTAGTGAAATAGACCTAATTTTATTTAATTCAATATTATGAATTGATTTATTTGTAATATTTTGGCTTATGTGCCATCGTCCATACCTGATTAGGTTTATCATATTAGTTAAATAAATAGAATAATTTTACGTAAGTACATGTATTCTATTAAGTAGTATCATCTTAGTAAATAGACAAAGGACTCGTAAGACTTAGTCTAATATGTTGTTGTGTGATGCCATCGAGTTTGGAACGCGCTACCCTCCGATGCTGGGTGCTGAGCTTCAAAAGCACGCTGGTCCTCGGCGTTCGCTCGGTCGTCTTCGAGTCGGCGGCTGGGAGCGTCTTCAGGCTGGAGTCATGCACTCATCAACCAACCGGAAAAAAATCGGGACGAAGCAAACAGGACGAAGCAAATATTTAAGGAGCCCGTATGGCTCTAGGTTTCTATCTCAGGCCTATAAAAGATTATGTTTAACTATGTAGAATAATTTATGTTGTGGGTTGTGAAGTTTAAAATAATTAATGATACAAAGTGACGTATGACAACCTGTCAAACGTCTAGTCTGTCCGGCCAGCGGCCAGTCTCAGAAGACAGCATACAATGATCCATAGAGTTTCAAGTCTTCTGTCACAGAGTTGATAGTAAGTAACGGCCACACAAGGCAATTACTTCATAGGTCTGTAAGGAGTCATAGAGTATAGAGTATATATTATAAATTGTTACTAGCTTCTTGCGAGCAGATCTAGTGATCGTTATCTATAAACATAAATGTCTGTCTGCTCGACTGTCAGGTCAAGGATTCTGACTGAGATTTTGACGAGGTTTTACTCGGTCAAACTGTGTTCACAAATGAATATGGGACACAGGGCCCCACTCGGGCAGTTCTTGAAATTAGTTAGCAAATACTCCTCGAAGTTTTGGGACCTCAGAACTAAACTATGTAATAAATATGTAAGTTACGGACAAAATCTGCCTGTTTGATTAACAGAGAGAAGGCTTTGATTTTTATAAGTAGTAGACAAGAGATTTGGCTCCACAATATGGCGTCCTGTTTCAACCGCTCCATTTGCAATATTTTCTACAATTCACAACTTTCTTTATCTATTCTTCCGCACCACAACATCACACAACACAACAAATCCACAAGGTCTACATCCGAATAAATTACTCTCTTATCGAATCGGCCTCATTCCGGCTGAGTTAGCCCGAAACAAAAATCCAATCGCATGTTGGGATCACAAGCCTACTCTTTGTAAATGTTCAGAAATTATGTGTTCTCTATTCATTTTTTTTTATCGTCATGCTTCTTTCAGGACGTCGGCGGTGTAGAATGACTTGGTTAAAGTCAGGTAAAAAGCAATCCCGTAATCGTATAAAAAAATTCAATAGATGTCACTATCTGAAAAGCAGCATGGTCAAATGTATGTACGTGCGATTTGTTTTTCCAACCGAAATAAAATATTTGCTTTAATAAAGTATTTTTTTTTTTAAATACACTTTGTTCCAAGTAACATTCATCCTCAAGCGATGCGTATTATCTATTAGGGCAGCTATTATTTACTGCAATCCAACATGAATGGCTAAACCTATAGAACTACCATTATGATATTAGCCCAATACATCACATTCCCGAAGAAATTAGGTGCCATGCCAGGACCTTCCCGTTATGAGCACGGCTACATTGAACTGGATGGAAAACACGGACAATATTAATTGCCGCTTCGACCATCTTTTCATCGAATGCGATGATACTGACCCGGGCGGGCTTAATCCCTACCGCATACCTACGGTTTTACATAGATTCCGAACCATGGAGCGTAAGAAAGAAAGTGGTGCATGAACAGGGCGAGGATGTGAACCCAGACCCCTGGTATGCTAGGCAAGTCTCCGCGCCACTAGGCTACGAGCCGCTCAAATAGGCAGGCGGTATAACCGATTCCGATGACGTGACAACAGCGTTACGCTTCCTTATTCCGTCATTTTTTTATGTTACTGTAACTGGACATGGATGGCTCATACCAAACGGACCCTCAAATATTGAGGATTGATTAACCTAACCTAAAACACCAAATAGAAACTAGATGCAATGCCATAACCTTCCTTATATTGCTTGGCCACATTGAACTGGATGGAAAACACGGACAATTTTAATTGCCGCTATGACCATCGTTCATTCAATGCGATGGTACCAACCCGTTCGGGATTAACCCTACCACCTAGTAAGTAAGGAAGGGTACTAACAGTTTTAAGTGGAATCCGAAACAAGGCCAGCGTCAACAGTTGAAAATGGTCACCCAACTAGGACCTAACCGCGCTCAAAGGTGCTTCTATTTATTTTCGTGTAAAATCCCAACCGCCCCCCGCCACCAAGCAGCCACTAAAAAACGATTTTTTACTTTTACTTAATTATAAATTATAAAATTTTCTTAAATCTTTCACATCTGGCGGGCGTCCCGTGACAGTCATCTCTTTTTTTATTTAGGTGTTTTGGTGTAAGCCATCCATAGCCAGCTCAATAAAAACGGGTATTTAGTCGTGACTTAGTTTACATTTTCCTGCCCTAATGTTTCTCTTCTCGGAAAGAAGGGACGCGTGCGGTGCGGGGAGAGAATACGGGACGGGATGAATCTTAGCTCTCCTGCGGGGGAAGACAAGATGAATTGTAGGTCGCGCTATCAATGTCCTTCACGCACCAGGCCTCCATTGCGGTACTGTCGTCCACGTGAATCATAGACTGAGCACACGCTTCTTACAATGCGTAAAATAATGACAATAATATTCAAAATCGGTCCACAATTGTACCGAGAAATCGGTGAACGGACATATCATGCCGGGAGGTCACGACATTTTTGGTCAAGGTAAGGTAAATGGCTGAATCTGGGTTCACATGTTAGAGACCAACCCTCTGATGCTAAATATGTCGGTCTGCCTGCGCCAAGTGGTTGCGTTATTTGGATTGTCTTTATAAAATAGATGTAGTATGTACCTGCTGATGAATATCTCGAGTGTCTAGAAACATTGATACCTGTTAATTATGCAACAATAACCAGTCGGTTCTTTTAATGAAATACTTAAATTTACCTAAAGTTATATACGTAACCTAAATCGCCTATAACTACGAAATGCAAAGAAATATTTTTTTCTGTTTTGGTATTGCTAAGCAATTATGTACTGATACTTTCATGCTTAGTTATTTGCAGCCATTTACCTTATGATATATATTTTTTGTCACCATAACTATTTGTTCAGGCGCCTTTTCTGCGTATCGCAACCACTTGGCGCAGGCAGACTGACACATTTAGCTTCAGATGGTTGGTCTTTATCCTGTACGTGTTACCCATTTTTGTCGCGACCTCCTAGTCTATAAAAAATACATAAAGTCGAACATAGAACCTAATCCTTTTGTGAAGTCAGTTAATAAACATAAAACTGAGTCGATCAAAATAAATGTGTAAAGAAGATAATGGTATCAGTAATAATAAAAGGAAAATAAATCCTGGAAAAAATATTTTTTAGCTTATTGCAAATGACAGCCTTTCTATCTTCTCAAAAATATCAATGGCTATATATCTTAAATTCCGTTAAACATACTTATAATATTATAAATGCGAAAGTAACGCTGTCTGTTACGTTTTTACGCCCAAACCGTTGGACCAATTTTGATGAAATTTGGAATAGAGAGAGTCTGGACCTTGGGACAGGACATATGCTACCGTTTGTTGCGAAAAATAACCCCAAAGGGGGTAAAAAGGGGGATGAAAGTTTGTATGCAGAAAAAGTTAGGTTAGGTCCGAAACGACATTGCGCCGAGCGGAACCGGGTATATTGGCTAGTAAAAAAATATATAGAGTTTTGGCGTCAATATTCATATTTATTGTCGTCGATTATAAAATATGTTTACCCCACTTGTACGACAGCTTCGTCTAGAAGTTATATGCCAACTAAATCGTAATAAGCGAGCGTTTCTCCCGCGCAAGCTGCGGGTATTATAGCACCAAGTTTAGCAAATATGGGGCTGAACTAAGAGTGACACATCACTGTGATTTAACACTAAATGGAAAATCACGGCATGTTGGCGTAGCTAGCAAATTACAGGATACTTACAAACGTCACGGATGTTTTGATCTAGAAGCGAATATGAGAATTGAGTGGTTTAAGCGAAAACATCAGTAACAATGATTTGTACTGAATCAGACATATTCCGTTTTTCATATATGGCTTTAGATTTAAGTTCGTTTTTTTTTTAAATCCGACGTATTTCCCCAAAATTACAAGGGCCCTTCAAATATAAAATTTTTTGGATGCAGCCTTATGACGCACGTTACATAAAAAAAAATTATTCTTGGCGACATTAATAAAATAAGCAGACCATATGATTGACACTGTGAAAATATATTTCTGTTATATTTTAGTGTTTGCCTGGTTCAGTGCTTACAGATATAACATCGAATTTACCAAGGAAACCAGTAAATACCAGATTGTAGAACCTAACGCCTATTTGACCCTTCTCTGTGGATAAAAGCACATGAAAAACAGACTACAAACCGGGTCTAACCGCAGCTAGGGTAACGGGGTTGAAGAAGCAGCTGTTGTCACCCCACAGTGCCATCTGCCGGCGGCTCTCCAGACGAATAAAGGGTGAAGACGACGTTTGAAAGGATACTTGACGCGCTTCGCAAGACGGACCTATTTGCGTAAGCGGTTAGAATGGGCACTGCGGCCCTCAATGGTTTCTTTGAGTTTTGAGTGTACCTACTAAGCATGAGATGACGAGTACATTCTGCTTCTTGAATATTTTGCGGGAAATTTTAAATTAAGTTTATGTTGCAACTATGCAAAAGGGTCTAAATAAATAATTAAATAATCGGGACATCCACAGAAATCATATTTTTTTTTATGCGACCTGACATGGATGGCTAATACCACACAACAACCGTTATGATATTAGCCTAATACACCACATTCCCCGAAGGAATTAGGTGCCATGCCAGGACCTTCCCTTTATGAGCACGGCTACGTTGAACTGGATGGAAAACACGGACAATTTTTCATTGCCGCTTCGACCATCTTTTCATCCAATGCGATGGTACCAACCCGGGCGGGCTTAAACCCTACCACCTAGTAGGGGAAGGGGACCTACAGTTTTACATGGATTCCGAACCATGGAGCAGCTCGCATTCGTGACGAAATCACTTATCGAACTCTGAAAGAGAAAGACAGTGGTGCAAGTTGGTATTGAACCCGGGCCTCTGGTACGCTAGGCCAGTCCCCGCGCCACTAGGCTACGAGCCGCTAAAATGATTTAGCATTTTAGATTTTATTTTATGCATATGTGTTGTGGTAAATGTGAGCAAGATGCTGGCAGAACCTCAGGATTAGTAGGCAACAAAATTCAAAAATCAAATAGGAAATATTTTGATTTAGTTTTTAGATTGTATTTTATGCTTATGCTTGTGCGGTAAATTTCGATAAGATGCTGGCAGTACAGAGAACCGCAGGACTAGTAGGTAATGAAATGAGGATTGACGACATCAAAAGTAATTTTCTCGTTGGATCAAAACCGTTCTTGGATTCTTTTGCATTCTAAATTTTACTTTATAATATCGCACATAAATTTCGAACGAGATTACTGTAAAACTTATTACTCACTCATGGGCCTAAATAACTATTTTGAGAACACATTTTTATATATTAAACAATATTAGCAATTTTAACTGATATTTTATTTGCCAAAGTGTGTTTGTCGGTTTTGTCATCTTTCCCGCAGTAACGAGGCAACACAACGATTATTTTTTCCGAAATATAGATCAAATGTCCTGATATAGGATTTTTATTTGAGCGGAGCCGGGTACCGGAGCTAGTGATTGTTAATATCGACGTCACGACAATTCCACTGACTGTAATATTTCTCAATCGTTCGTATTTGTGAACGTTTCCAAAACCACAAATACTTAGCCTCAAATGAAAATTCCTAATAATTTTGAGCATAAATATTTGCCAGTCTCAAAGTGTGTTTTGCAAACGTTCTGCAAAAACATAACTGAACCTCCCGTGGCCACTCAAGCCGCGACTCTCAAGTATAACTGTGCGAGAGTAATAAATGAATTTTCCTTCCAGGCATTCGTACACAAAGTGGATCATCAATAAAAAAGGAGAAATTCAACCGACGCACATAGCTATACACACAGCTGGTACACTCGTCATAAATATTGGAAAGTAAATAGACGGCAGGGGTAGATGGGAGCGGGTGCGGGCGGGCGGAGGGTAGGGAGGGGGGGGGGGTAGTTGCGGGGGTGACGACTTGTCTCATCCGGATCCGTTGGATTTTACGACGCGCCAGGGCCTGAGCTTTCGTCCCGTGAGCCGTTCTGAAAGTACGCGTGTACGCAGGCAAAGTCCTCTTATTGAATGTATGTAATTAGCTCACTTTATAAAATGATACATACTTGTATTTATTGTAAACGGGTTATAGATATTTACATTGCCTTAGTCCTAACTAGCTCAGGTTCTCAGCTACGATCGGGTCAATTTCATTTTGGAGATCTATCCGAGCGGAGCCCAATGAAATGGGCCCTCGCCCCCAAACGACCGTTTCGTATCGGCCGCCCATTGCCTTTGCTAAACATTAATCAATTCAACTAAAATTTATATTTGAAATCACGAATTGCATTTGAAAAAAACAATGACAAAAGTAGATTCTTCGTATGTTAACCTAGTTAATTAACAAAATTAACGAGATATCTAGTATAGTTTTTACGTATTTTAACCACAAGTAAAATAGTTTGGTAAAGATCTCAGAATGGTAATAAAACATGAATATTTGTTAAATTCAAATTGTAATAATTCTGTCATATTTTTTTGAATAATACATAAATGAATCCCAGAACATTTTAATATAATGTATAGAGAAGTCGAGACAACTAATACCAGTTCGTTGAATTTACTTTAGACGTTTTCATTTAGTTGTTCCGGTTTGTTCGAATTTTTTATTTTGTTCAACCATAAATTATTTTCAGTGCAGTATTCCGGAATGTCGCGGATTTTCATTGCTATCCCTGAATTCGGCATGATATCATCGAAAATAAAGTTTGCCAAGAAATAAAACAACCTCGCGCAGTGTGACATTTCCGGTCGGCCTTTATCTTGTGATCGTGATGAAATACAAAACGTTTGCTCCTAAGTGGACTTGATTGAGCGCCGGAAGTGCGGCCACTTCTCATCACGATATCGCTTCAGTAATCCTTCAGGAGGGATCTTCAGCAAACTTCTCCCACAGACACGCCATTTATCACGTTAGCGGGAGATTTATTTTCCTTAGCGGATACTTTAAGTGATTGTGCTGATAATTAACAATTTGTCCTGCATTCATAGGAATTCTAATTGGTCACCATATTCAATAGGGTATTTGTTATGTTATCGGAGATAGATGGCTCAAACTACACCTGTCATGATAATAGCCCAACAGACATCAAGGGAACCAGGTATCGAGCCAGGATCTTCCTTAAATTGCACGGCTACATTGAACTGGGTGCAAAACATAGTCAATTTTCATTTCCGTTTCGAGCATTGTTATATGCTATGCTATGGTACCAACCCAGGCGGGATTTACTCTACCACCTAGAAATTAGAGTTTAGCGTGTAATGAAAACAACGGTTGGCCAATCCCTTAGTCGGCTCTTAATACATGCACGGCGAGAAATGCAATAGAAGCAATTGTATCATTTTTACGTACCGGAAGCTACACATAACTGTTTGTTAGTTTAGACTTTCAAATTAAAAACTCACGGTGATAAATTGGATTCGAAATCTAGATATACTTTAAGACTGAAATTTACTAAGCACAAAACTACATAGCATGTAGCTACCTATGAAACAAATAGCGTGTATTTAAATACATAAGTTATTTTATCTCATTTATACCTTGACAAAGATGTATTTCGAAGTTTCGTATCATATCATTCATATTATTAAAAACCAAGTTTTTATTTTTAAATCTAAACACTTTTTTGCATGCATACATTTCCCGGAGCGTCAGTCAGAAATTATAGCTTCTTTACAAACCAGTTCATTATCTTTAAATAACCCAAAAGTAACAGACAACGCTAAGTAGACCAGGAAAAAGACGTCAATCCCGCAATAAAATCATTCTAATCCAAAGTTGGATTAAGAGAGCGAACTTTCCCAAAGTAATAAAACTCCAAGTGAACAAGGCAAATTAGGTCAGCTTAATCTTCCAGGTAAAACGTTGTGTCACCGCGGGGAACGTTAACCCAGCGAACCCCTTGATATTCCAATTTGTGAGAAATGTTTCGTGAAAGTTTTTCACCACTATTTATAAGATTAAGCCGGCCGGTAGTTGGCGGCGCTGGCTCATCTCGGTATTGTGGGGCGGGCGGCGCGGCGAGGGGGGGCGGCCGGGGAAACCCCGCGCGCGCGCGTAGCACCTCACCGCCGCAGTGTCGCCCCGACATCGCCTGTGCTACGCCGCGAGCGCTACGACACTCCGCGCCTCGTAGAGCCGCTACGAATTGAACTTTTCAATAAGTTGTCTTAACGATTAATTTGCGGCTTCAGCTTTGACTTTTGAGAGAGAAACGCTACATCAGCAACTTGTACAGCGTTTTTATTATTGAAGTGATAAAGCTAGGAAGGTTTTTGAATATTAAGTGCTTGTGAAAGTTAAAGTGATGCGTGATGAATTTAAAAGGGCTGCTGAATGAGAAAATATCCTCCATTACGCTTGCAAGGTAAGATATTTTGAACGTTTTCATTGCACATGAAGTCATATTTAATTCCATGTTAATAAAATCGTAATAACATATTGAATGTATGACCACCTTGGTAACCTAACTAACCAAAATTGATCTACCATTACCTTTAACGTTAGATCCACATAATATAACAATATATATTGTTTTACCAATTGTGATAATATTGTCTTTGCTATCAAATTGTTGGTAACTTATAAAAAATCCCCGAAACATAAATTAAAAGACTTAGGGCCTTTTTCACCTACTGCTCATTACCTTAATCGCCACATATATGGGCCTTTCTTAGCAGCTCGCAATCAATATCAGTGCAAGATCTGAGGCTAAGCCTGCTTTTCACCAACTGCTGATTTATTTTAATCAACACTTAAAGGGCCTTTCTTACTAAAGTGCTGATTATCTTGTATTGGTATTTATTTCATGTTGCTAAGACAGTCCATAATATGTGGCGATTAAGGTAATCAGCAGTAGGTGAAAAGGCCCTTAAGGGTCTATTCTACCAAGTTCTGATTTGCTTTGGGGCCTTTCTTACCATCTTCCAATCGATACCAGTACAAGAAATTGACAATTAAAATAAACCCGCACATGATGAAAACCTGGTTCAAGATTAATTTTATTATTAGCGAATATTTGAAACAGATTATGTAACGGAGGAAGAATAAAGCACTGGTTTAGTCTCCAAATATTTAATGAATGAACTTGAATGCGAAAGAATAAAATTACTCATCAAAAAACTGTCTCCCGTTAGTCAGTCTTAAAATTTTAGATCTTACGGTTATTACATGTCGATGGAATACGGCCATTCCATTAATTACGACAGTAGTTTGTAGCTCAGAGGCACTACCTTCCATTACAGAGGTCATAAGTTCAATCTCCGCCCCCGTTGAAGCACCACTTTATTTCTCTTTCTTCGTTGGATGAATGAATTTCGTCACGAATGCGAGCTGTTCCATGGTTCGGAATCCATGTTAAACTAAAGGTTTATCCCTACTAGATATTACGGTTAAAGCCCGCCCAAATTAGTACTTTCGTATTGAATGAAAATATAGTTGAAACAGTACTGAAAATTATTCCGTGTTTTCAGTTCCCTTTAGCCATGCTTATAATCGAAAGGTCCTGGCATGGATGTTGAGCTAATATCATGCCAGTGGGCTTGGTAATGAATAAAAACATGGTTACAATCGATTGTCTTTAATTAAATTACCTCATGCCCATACGACCATTTTTATAGTGTTTTGACCGTAAATCCCTTATACGTATTATTAATTGAATAGTAAAAGTAGATAGTAAATAGTACAAAGGCAGATGAATACTATATTATATACTGTCGTATATTATAACTTGATCATAAGGAAAATGTTTTTGATAGGCTCTCGAAAAATTCGCACTTGGCTGACCAATCTCAAATGACCCCGATACGAGTTTGGCATAAATCCATCGTTTCGGAGAGTATAACGATCGAACTGTATGTCCGTCGAATAGGGTAATATAATGTAAGCATAGGGCTGATCGTAAAAATGCCTGACTCAAATACACTTAACCGGGTTGGACGTGCAGTAAAATTTTGCTAAAACCCGAATCATCAAAAAAAAGATATTAAATATTGAAGGTAATAAATATTGTAAAATTTTCACCGTAGGTATGACTGTTTTTACTATTAGCTATTTAATAGAAAGAAATAAAAATATTGTAAATTTTGTACCGCAAGTATGGTTTTTCTTTATTAGCCACTAAATAGAAAGGAATAAATAAAAAGTTGGTTTTAAATTAGTCGTTTACTCATGTGGCAATATTTTTCATATTGTTTCTTCAAACCCCATTACTCAGGCAAGGCATTAAGGAAAATACCATACGAGGAAATGCACGTTCAACATCGATTTTCCAATTTACTTGTCACATGAAGTCAAATTTTATGGCTTGCGCTGAAATCAGGATCATTACTTGCAAACGCATCCGATATTTCTTAAAAGATCGATTTTTTATTTATCACATCAAAATAAACGAGTATAAGCCTGTGCTGGAAAAACCTAAGATGATCGGTAAAGCCAAATATACCGAAAGACTTGCGCTATACATACCATACGAATTGTGGACTTAAAGACTCAAAACTGTGGATCGAAAGAGTTATCCAGCTTGTTACTCCATGTTTGAAGAACCTTGATTGTTGAAAGTATAAGAAAAGGTACTCGCCACCAGGACACAGTTCTATGACGGGGGACAGGAGACTTTATGTCGATGGGAAATTATAATTATACGTCGGACAGTCGTATTGATGCCCAAGAAAACTTGAGTATGGCAATTAAATAAATAATATTTCTTATCAACGATAAATATTTTATGTACTTGCCTTCATTAGCAGTACTTTTTAGGGTTCCGTACCCAAAGGGTGGAAAACGGAACCCTATTACTAAGCCTCCGCTGTCCGTTCGTCCGTCCGTCCGTCCGTCCGTCCGTCAGTCCGTCTGTCCGTCCGTCCGTCCGTCTGCCACAGGGTTGTATCTCATGAACCGTAATAGGTAGGCAGCTGAAATTTTCACAGAGTGTGTATTTAATTTAAAATAAAATAATAATAAAAAATAAATGGGGGCCCCATACAAAAAACGTGATTTTTTTGTGTTGATGGTACGGAACCCTGCGTGTGCGAGTCCGACTCGCACTTGGCCGGTTTTTTAATTTGGACAAGTCGAGTACACACCACCCCAGGCAGGATTGGTACTACCACCTAGTAAGTAAGGAAAAAGACAGGTTTTATTCGAAAACCAGAACCATGGAAAGACCCGTATTCTCAAAGAAACTCCTTACGATAGGATTCTGACCCGTGGTCTTCATTAAAGAGACCAAATAACTTAAGAGGAAAATAAGGTGATCAAGCGCCATACAATGGTGCGTGTCTTTTTTCTCAATCAAATTAAGAACGCTTCTGAAATTTTAAACGCTAAATAAATCAAATGAGAGCATCCGTCAGTTGTCTTTACGTTTAATTATTTTTGATAAATTAATTCAAATCCGCGATATAGGCCTCTACAAATTTCCATGCAAATACAAAATGTCCTAAGTCTATTTTAAGGCTATTTTTATTGCACGGTCGCGAGACGTTAGATTCGTTTTACTTCAGCGCAGCGTAATGGTCTCAAATTGTCTTCTGTACTGAAATAGTATAACGAGATTAGAGCGACATAGAACCGAATGTAAATGTATGTGAGTTTGTGGGTGTTTTATTGATTATTTATCATCCACTGCAGTCGGATTTGTAATATTTTATTATTAACCAGTTCAATAATAGCGAAGAACTGGTAAGAACGTTCCTGGAATGTTTTTCTACGTCCACTTTACAAGAGTGTTTGCCACTGCATACAGATTTAAGAATTATTTTTACCTCTATTTTTATATTAATGGCATTGATTAACAATATTAAACAGCGATGATAGGAGAAAATACTCAGAATAAATACGAATTCACGCAAATCAACCATTCACGTCGTAGACAAATAGCAGTTTATTTTGCAAACGTTTTTTCAGCTATCTGACATGTTGACCCGCACCAAACTTCTCCGTAATCAAGGACCTGGAAGCGATGCACTACTCCAATGGCATTCAAAAATTTGATTCCGTCGCACTTTTCGTTTTAATACTATTATTTCTGTCGTGAACTAATAAAGTGTCCTGATCAAATAGTAAAAAAATATAAATAAAATATATCTAAATTTTAAATTTAATGATATCTGATAAAATTACTCCAAAAATTTCAACATATTATGTTGACCAACAAGAATCTGGTTGAAATAGCGTTCGTTAGATAGATTATAATAAAATATAAATCCATCGTCATGCCTAAAACGAAAATTTCGAAGAAACCAATTTTTGCACCCGTTTTTCAGTTTTGTTTGAAAATGAACAGAAGCGTCCACGTATACCTCCACTTTTGAGTTGTACCAAATTTTGTGTTATCTCATAACGCTAACGCTCAAAAGTGGAGTTAACCTAATAGATAATGCAGACTTACCGTTGCGTTACAGAATGCCCGTTCACATTTACGCCGTGTTAGATATCGATCTACGAAAATAACGTCCTATTCAGTTCTTACTATGATACTGAGCACTTAAAATCGATGTGTAAATACAGAATCGTTTCCACGCTCGTGATGTTTGCAGAGATCTTCAGAATTTGCGGCGAGCGTCGCCGCGGCTCGAGACGAAAGACATGTAATACATACAGTTGAAGCGAAGGACAATTTAAACTGGCTGTACTCAGCCGCAAATGTTCCGCCAGCCCGCTTTCTATCGACGTTGCCCTGAAAACTGCAAGCGTCTTTAACCCTATGATTATAAACCTTTTTTTATTGTTTGGAAAGTTAGAAAATTTAAATTATAGAAACTCGTTTAAATAAATACGTACTAACGTATTCAGCAAAACTAACAAAAAACTACCCCAAAATAAACATCATCACCAAAAATATCTGCCTATCTGTCACCTCAGTCGTCTGCTGCGTACGAACGTGGCGGATGCCTCCTTGACATCGGGCTAAATGATTAGCTCGAAACGTCGGAGAATATCTCTTCCTGCCGCGTGAAAAGCCGTAACATTTTTCAAACATGTCTAACGACCGCGGTAATTTTAAAAGTACCATGATAATTACATGTTCATATTTTCTATTGATTTGGATCTTGAATGCTACGCAAACTCCGCATTGCGTTTAATATACGCAAATTTGAAGGCGCTTAGTATTTAATTTTGGGTCTTCCATTTTCACAGCGTAGAAACATCAATAGTTTTACATAAGGTGACAACTTCGGTAAGGGTAAAATATTCCTCCGCCGCCATTCGACGGCCGCAAGTGTGATGAATGACAGTTTGCACCTCGCTGAAAGCCCGCGATCACCTGCCCGAGTGACACATAAGAACGCAGCGATCGGAAGATGAAGGAGAGGCACAGCATGTGGGACGGGTGCGGGATACCTATGATAGATCGAATCGAAAGGAGGCGGGAGAAGGCGATAAATCTGTCGTCTGACCTAAATTTAAATAAAAAATAAATATCCAATTCTTTACTTTGCGATGGTATGACCCGAAAAATATGGTTGAAGTTTTCGATTTATCGAAACTACGATTGATCTTAAGAACTTCCCGGAGGCTATATTCTCCATACAAACGTAAGTTAATCAATTATTTGAAATCCACTATGCCGGATTACTTGAAAATTTGTATCTAACATTAGTCAATCAATATCATTGTCCCTATTTTATCCCAACCGAGCCGATTGAGAGCAAAGAAAATTGTTTTGTACAAATTTAGTTTTATGCGTGACTTTACTCGGGATTATTTAATAAAACCTACGCAGGTTGGATAAAAAATAATAGTTATGTTATCAAAATTAAATTATTTACCAGCATTTTTTTCATAACTAGCATAATTTTCTTACGTACAGATACTTGAGACACCAAGATAAATTAATTCCGAAAATGTTTGCTTACAATTATTATTTCAAAGGCTTATTCTAAAACAATGATATGAATTGATAATTTTATTACCAAGTTGCATGTTACATTGTTAATAGTAAAACCAAAAGAAAAGTTAAAACAAAAATTGAACTTTCGCATGTTACCCGTGCACAGCACACTAGTGAGGGAGTGAGTGGGACGGAACATCACGTCCCGCTCATCCATCAGCGGGAACGACGATCCCAGCAGAATAAAGCACTTTTACACGTGTCAATTCCTCCTTAAGGGGCTTGCGTTCTTATCGTTTTCGTTTATTTCGGACGGAAACATAAGTTCTTGTTTTCCTGCGGGTTGGAATCAAGATGTGTTCGGAAAATAAAATTGAACAGAATCGTGACATAGCGTGAGCGTTATAAAGCTCCCAAGCGGTTAAATTCTCCATGGAGCAGACGAAAAAAAAAACAGAACTACACCCTACATTCCCCTTGAGTTGGAGGGGTTCCAATTTCTGGGATGATTCCGAGTCGTCAACGAGATTCAAGGCATGACTCTGTATCAAGTCGATAAGGAGCTATACAGGCTCTTGTCTGGTACTTGTCTGATCCATTCGATAGGTTCAGACAATATAAGCTGTTATACGACCCAATATACGACTTGTAGATCAGCGATTTTTGGTCAAACAAATAATGATGCACCCTGTTTAGGTCTCCCGGCTTTCCTCCTAAGACCTTCAAAGTTCAGATCATGGATCAAGTCAAAAACGGGAATCCCAATGTGGGCGTTCATGTGCGGAGTAGTACTCTGGCAGGTTCAAGCTGCTGTGAATAGCGTCTCCTAAACAATAAATTTAACTAGGTTCTAGAGATCCTATTTTGATTCTAACAAGGAGACGCCGCCTATTTTGATGACGCCACTTTTGATGGTTTCAGAAGAGCGGACCAATTATTTGCAGCAGAAAAAACGTTTGGGGCATCACGAAGCACTGCGGTTTACAGCCATGGCTTTGGAATAAAATCTGTTAATCAAGACTTTTTCATGGTACTGTTTTGCAGAAGGTGTGGGGACAAGTTGGGAAAAAATGCCTTGTGCCAGATCCGGATAAATGCTATCGAGATATCCAGGCGGATAATCATACGTTCGTCATATTTTTTGAGCGCATCATCCATATCTTGCGAGAAACTAACTTGGAGATCCCTAGCCGCTATATTTGGACATAAGCCGTATTGGTGATCGCTGAGGAGTTTATTGCTCTATAGATACTTCATCAACTGAGAGTTGATGATGCGCACCAATTTTTCCGGGGTATGTCAAATCGATTTTTAAACACGGGGCAGGCGGGAAAGGCGGGTTAGGACAGTTGCTGATTTTGATAATAAATTCTACTAACAACCCCATACTTATCTAGGTTTATTTCACTATATGATACTAATAATTTAAGGTGCCGATTCCCACACAGCTTAACGCGATTGAAGAAATGTCAAATCTCCTGATTATAAAAGGCCCAATATCTGTTTTCGCACATGAAATTAGATTTTTCAAGTATAATTAATTTTATCGTACTTAGCCATTACGTGACTTTATAAACGGGTATAATATTTCGACATTATTATTTATAAGCTAGCATAATTAAGAAAGAAATATTTCTTCTTATTTTAGGATTGAACTCGAACCAGCAAATACACAACACTTCTACCAATTCTTCATCTATCATATGACCCAGGATTACTACTAGTTGAGTTGGTTATTTATACACAATCTCATCGTTGGTATATGTATATAAGATAGTTCATCAAAGGCAACAACAAGAGCTAGATGCTAAATTTAGAAAAAGTATTTCGAGAATATCCAGACAGAGCGAGCGGTACCAAGAAGTACTATTTATTTCGTGACCCAGATAGGGTGCTATTTTTGGTTTAGAATCACCGAATTTTAAGTTCACAGGTTTATTAACAATTAAAGGTGTTTCTGCGAATTATTACAAAGCCACTAAGCCCACTGATTAATAATTCTCATTCAGTAAGGCACTTTTCCCTCTTCATGCAAAGGCGACCCTTTCAAGTCATTTGAGAAAAAACGATGAATGGGCGAAATCCAATATTGCGAAAACTTCAAACATCTTAAGCGGTTACGCAGAAATATCTCATTAAATTTTCCCAGAAATATTCTTCCCTGGAGGCTCTAAAATATTTCTTCAAATGTCCCGAAAAAAGATGGCGCGGCTAATAAACCACCACTGGCCTATTGTCTGTGACCGAGAATTTATCTTTCGGTCCGTGACCGGAGGCTTCGTTCGTATCTTAAATTTACATGACAATAGCAACGGAAAGTAGCACCGATCTGTCTGTTGTCCATTATCTCGGACGTCCGGAGAATGTCCCGGCGACCTAAGCCGACCTCGGATCTGTATCTGAGAATGGTCAAAATGAGACTCTTCCATTTACCATTCCTAATCCAAAAGGATTTTTTTCACAGGCGAGGAATATGAAAAAAGATTGGATAGACGGTATCAGGGATATGTAACATCTCTATGGAGATAGGCCAACAAACATTTTGTCTTTGGAAAGACTTGAGGGAGATGTTGGTATAAGCCTCGCTATTAAAAAATGATACTCTCTGGTACTCTTCAGGGCCTATTATGGTCAGCAAAACATTAGGGTGGTTGTATTATAGAAAAAGTAAATTTTTTTCGCTCTTCAATAAAAGCTTTATTTTTTATCAAAAGCCTCAGAATCACAGTGTGATTAAGTGTCTAAGGTGACACTCGATTGAGAACATATTTCTCTAGCGATGATAACCAGCGAGCATAGACGGACGAGAGTAGCAAGAGTAACTAGGTTTTATGAGGGCAGCGTCTACATACAATGGCGGCAGCGCCGGCGAGAGCGTTCGCTTACGAATTCCCTTATTGCATTTTCTCGAGTTACAACGACACGTGAGACCATGTAAGAACTTCACCACCCGCCAGGTGGGACGACGACATCAAGTGCGTTGGCGGAAAGCAGTGGTTCCGTACCGCTGAAGGCCGGGAGGACTGGAGGAAAATTGGAGAGGCGTATGTCCAGCAGTGGACGCAAACACGCTGACTGACTGACTGACTGATTAGCCAATATTTTCCAAACTATAAAGTAAATAAAAAATAATAACTTATCGTCTTAGATTTTGAGGATATATTTTAAAGTCCAAAATTTCAAAAACCTATTAAAACATGCGTGTAAATAGTTATCGTCCGTAGTCTGGGGAATTGATATGGTAATAACGTCTCTCTACACAGTCCTCGACGTACAGAAAAGTCTAGAAAATTGCCGTTTCTTCCCCTTTTATACCCTCGGCTACAAAAGCGGCTTACAGATGTAATTTAATCGTTGCTTTAGAATTCCTGATGACTGCAAGAAGGTCGGACAGATGTCGAAAAACAATTAGTAAAATAAATGGAATTTTTCTTTACTTCTTTTTTCCTTGGCTTTTTTGTCCTGCTTGGTTCCGTTTGAGCCATTTCATACAATTAAACAATAATTTTGGGGCAAGCTTTTAATTCTAGTCTTAATACCGAGATGTGTCTGTGTCCACGATTAATTACTTAAATTGAACGGATTTTTTACTGTATCAATATTTCGCGTTGTATGATTTCAGTTTTTCTAGCAATTTCACTTTAAAATAAAAAGCTGATTATTAGAAACCAATTGCCCTACCATGGCCAAATTCGGATTTTTTATTTGCTGATAAAGCGGATTTTCCCATTGGTAAGCGGAAAAAAACAACCAAAATAAAGTATTTTATATATATTAAAAAATATCTCAACCTCAAAGTAATTCTTACAAATTAATGACATAAAAATTACGTAAACGTTAAGATTCAAATAGAATAGGGTCCGTGAATCGAAGTGTTACCAATTGAAAATTATTCTATTTGGGTAATTGAAGTACGGTTTATTAAAAATTGGATTCAAGTCTGGAGAGTAGGGAGGCCACTGTTCTGAAGAAATGAACCGAGGAATGTTGTTCTGTAAAAAAAAATGTGTCAGGCGAGCTTCGTGGGACGGTGCTGAGTCTTGTTGAAACGTCCAGCTGTTCATACCGAATTGAGAGTACAACTCGCGCACTCATTCCTACCCGACCAGGCACAAGCAACTACTCCTAGTACCCACTCACAGTACCGCCAAATTTCAAAAAAGCCTAAAATTCAAGGGCACTAACATTTACAATAATTTGCCACTAGAACTTCAACTAGAAGAAAGTGAGGCTTCATTTAAATTTAAACTAAGCAAATGGCTCCTGACTCAAACTTTTTACGATTTGACATATTTTAATATAGATATTTAAGAATTTTAGACATAATATTATAATTTTAATTTTATTTAATTTAGAATTATTGATTGTGATTATTTATTTTTACTTATACATATAAATATTTGACAATTTTTTAACGATACTGTTTAGAATTATTGCGAATTATTTTTTTATTTTTATTTTATGACAATGTGAAAAATTGAATTGAATATCTAATTGATTTATATTATCACGGAATAAATGATTTTGATTTTTGATTTGATTTTGATTTGTTTACGTGCCCATGGTACGAGCGCATCATTTAACACCGGTAAACTTGCCGGTTGAATTTTGACGTCCTTCTCGATAAACACGAGTGGAGAGCGACTATTTGCGGTCACTGCAGCCCAGAGTGTTCAGTCTGAGTTCTCACCTAAATTGACGTTTACGGCAAACCGATCGACTGGCGTTTTCTCCAAACTCCATACAAGTTTTTCCTAGATATTCTGTGGTTTTACTTCTTCAAGCTGTCAAAGTCAAACGCGGACTTCCGATTTGTATGAAAACGCGGAGTGGACGTAAACGGCAACGTCGACGTATTTACGGCAACGTTGAGTAAGCTGTCAAATCAAGCTCGGACTCGCAAATGTTAGTTCGCTTAACGCCCGCTGCGCGCGCTCTTCAATTTCTCCATACATTTGAAAACGCCAGTCGATCGGTTTGCCGTAACGCCAATTTAGGTGACAACTTAGACTACCGGCTCAGAGCATAAAAGAAGCAGGCGCTTGCTTACGAACGGCAAATCTATCGTCTAAATTATCGTTGGACTTGCCCTGCAGCCAAACACGATCATTTTGTTTGTTACATACTGTTGGACAGTAAACATTTTTTGCATCAGAAAAAACAATGTTTTCCAGATCGCCACGTTCGTGCAAAACTTTCAGTGCTCGAGCTTTTTGTAGTCGGACTACCTTATGCGCTGAAGTAAGATGCTGTACGTTTTGTATCTTGTAGGGCTTTGTTTCAGTTCTTTTTTCAGTATGCGCCGAATACTTGAATCGGATACATTCAGACTTTTTGCCAATTTTGCTGCACTCAAAGCGATCACATTGTTACGTTTAATACACATTGCGAAAATGTATTATCAAATTCAAGTTTGTTCCCGCTCTTTTCGCCCACTTAAAAACAATGAAAAAAACTGACGTGTCACCAAAACACCAACATTTGGCGCACTGTGATTATTATTTTAAAAATAGAAGCAGTGTAAAGTTAATAACAGTTCGAGTGACGGACCCTGTATTCTATACGGTGACTGGTTAATGCTGTACCAAATTTAGAGTAACATGGTTTAAAGAAGCACTTGGCCGGTCGGCATAGCTTTCGCAGCTCCTTTGTAAGTTCTAAATCCAATGGACATAATCTGACACCTTAAGAGGTAGTAACGTATGTAATTTCAGTACAGAGTCTACATAGGAATTTTACTTATTTCAAATTTCTCTCTAATTCTACCTACCCACGGTTTTCGGCCTCAAGTTTACAAATGTGCCCCGGCGAAAAAACCGGCGTTACAAGGTCCTGGCGTAGGCCATGTGCCTCGATTAACATAAAAAATTAAACAAAATTATTCATGCAATCAAATATCCCTAGACTTTAGCCTAAATATGACACTTTAGTTCCGATTAACTCATCAATCTAGCCAAGACCCTCTAGGCGAACGGAATTCGCTCTTCACTTCTCAGACTTTTTTCATATAGAACACCGACTGAGCAAGAACATATTAAAATTTTAATTCTGTATAAAGGTCAAGGGGCGTACGTTCATACGAGCTCAAACGGTCCGCCGAGCACGTGACCCTGAATCTTATTACTGGGGAATAAAGATCAATATTGAGTAGTGCTTACCTTTGGGTGGGTGTTTCGTAGTTGGCTTTACAGGTGTTAAGCGGATGAAAGCTCGTAATTTGAAGTGGGCACGGCTCCCTAGCGCGTTGTTGGGCGGAATTTCTTAAATCCACAATCTTATGGACCGCGAGCTATGGTCCTTACGAAGGGCTCGTGTTCCTTTTACACGTCCTCATTCGGTCCTTACGGACCGTACTAAAAGTCACTATTCCGGTGTAGCAAACACGAATATAGTGAACTTTTTGAATTTATTTAAATTATGTGAACGATTGTTTTGTAGCGGCTCGTAGTTCAGTGACGTGGGGACTGGCATTGCAAGCCAGAGGTCATGTGTTCAAAGTCCCGTTCATGCAGCACTTTTTTCTCTATTTCAGTTGGATATTTTGTCACAAATGCGAAATGTGCCATGGTTCGAATGAACGGTAGAATCCATGCAATCCCTTCCACTACTTGGTAGTAGGGTTAAGACTTTCGGGTTAGAACCATCGCATTGGATGGAAAGATGTTCGATCCGACAACGATAAGTTGTTCGTGTTTTCCATCCTGTTCAATGAAGCCGTGCTCGTAAAGGGCTAGGACCCTTACTGGTACCTAATTCCTTTGGAAATGAGGTGTGACGGGCTAATATCATAATGGTGGTTATGATATGAGCGATACATTATATAAAATCAAGTAAATATCATATTCACTAAAACGAACGAGGTAGTTTTTTTTTATTTGCGATGATATATTATTATTGATCTAGAAATGCATCTATATTTCTGAATGGTCTACATTTCTGCAACTAAGTTCAAATTCTGATAAGAAGAACCGTGGAACTTTAATACGTCTATTGAAGCTGTTTATACTGATCTAATTTATATTTTACAAGAAAAGTGTTTTAGTATAAAATATAATTTCATTTCATTTATTTAATTTGTTTTAGTAGTCAAACTACCACGATCCACGGATTCGATCAACTCCATAGACCTAGCATGCCCTATTTCTATGATCAACTCAATGAAGAAAAAATCGCAAAGAAACTTTACGTGTTTTCCATCCACAGAAATCAAAATATGCTGAACTATGAAACTATGATCAAAAAGTTCCGGGAATTAATAAATAAAAAAAATTGTGTTCATTTTTGCATACATTTATTTTATCACCTTCAAAATAACAACCGTCTGAAGCGATGCACATACGCCAACGCTTAACCCATTCTTCCATACACTTTTGATAGTCCCGTGAAGGAATGGCTTTCGATGCCTTCGTCGCATTTTCTTTTATTTCATCGATGCTCGAAAATCTCTTTCCACGAAGGGGTAATTTAAGTTTTGAGAACAGGAAAAAGTCACATGGTGCCATATCCGGAGAATACGGTGCCTATTGGATTGTATTTACAGTATGTTTGGTCATATAATCGGTCACGATGCGCGCTTTGTGAGACGGAGCATTGTCATGGTGCAAGATCCATGAGTTGTTTTGCCACAATTCCGGTCGTTTTCTACGCACAGGATCTCTCAAACGCTTAATTACGGCCAGGTAGTACTCCTTATTGACTGTTTGACGATTTTCGAGTACGATTTCTTGAACTTTTTCGACGTTATCATCGGTAGTTGATGTTGAAGGGCGTCCACGAAGAGGTGCATCGTCAATTTCTTTGAGACCACTTTTGAACGACGAATACCACTCGTATACTCTTGTTTTTGAGAGAGCAGAGTCCCCGTAGGCTTTTTATAGCATTTTGAATGCATCAGCACAAGAGATTTCGTTGGAAACACAAAACTTCAAACAAATTCCTTGTTCAATATTTTTTTTCCATTTTGAAATGCGACGAACTTCAAAAACTTGATTGATATAAACATACGCCATACAATTACTAATGACGTTTAATATTTGACATTTGGCAGGAGTGTCCGGGAAAGGTGTTAAAGGGTTTTAAATTCAAACTACAAATTCCCGGAACTTATTGATCATAGTGTACATGAATTACCAAACATTGTTTATCTAACTAAATTCCAAACGATTTTTGGTAGAACAGTTGAAATAAAAGAATAAGAATAAAAGAAACAGCGACCCGAGGTGCAAATGGATTAGAAATAGATCTTAATTATCAAACTGTGCTTGCATATTTATATTTTGAAAAGATATAATTAATGTGTCCTTGCTTCACGGTGTATTATACTTACATATATATATATCACATTCCAAAGATACAACTGTTAAGATTTACAAAACACTAGTTTAATTTATAGCTTGGCATAAGAATAAAGACAATTTACTTTCACATTCATTTCAGTGAAAATGACGTCATATGTAGGCCAAAAGTAACATTCTTATCGATATATTATTACTTCTCGCAGGATCATTTGTCTTCTGTGAGATTACGAGCTCGTCACTCATTTGTCAATCGATCTGGGGAAATTCTTTTGTTCCATTTATTACAAGAGGAAAAACATTTTGAAATAATATCTCAAATAACGCCCGATTGAAGAAATGGGGTTGAACCCCATTTCTCCGATCGAGCGTACCCTTACCATATATCTTGGAATTTCTAAATCATTCTTAGCTTCAATATGTTTTATCTAAAAAGTTAATGAATATAATCATAATAATAAAGATAATAAAAAAAATTTAGTTGCAGGTTTTCCAATAGTTACTTCCTGTCGACCTTGGTTTTTTATATGTAGCTGGACATAGATGGCTAATACCAAACTGACCGTCTGATATTAGCATAACATACCACATGGGAATTAGGTGCCATGCCAGGACCTTTCTTATATTGCTCGGCTACATTGCACTGGATAGAAAACACGGAGAATTTTCATTGCGGCTTCGTCCATCTTAAACTCAATTTGATGGTCCCAACCCGGGCGGGAAACCTACCACCTAGTAAGGAAGGGGACCTACAGTTTTATGTGAAATCCGAATCACGGCCACCACGACTGAAAATGGTCACCCATCCAAAATCCACCCGCGCTCAGAGGTGCTTAACCAAGCTTATCAAATCGCAAGGCGTCGCGCCCCTGGGCTATCGATTTAAGGCACACAGAACGAGTGGCAAGATCACTGCTGTACCTTTCTAGCGAATCAACCTATGAACAATGAAATGGTATTTTTTTTACATTGTATACAAAATGTGCACATTTTTTTTATATTGCTGTCAATCCTGCCAGAGTCGGCCAGTTTACATGGTCGACGTAGTCCAGTTAGACAGCAGTGCTATAAAAATAATGTTCTGGCATGGAACCTAGTTCGGGTGTTGTGTATTAAGATAATGTCCTGACAATAGGTATGGTTATTAGCTTGTGAAAAAGGTTCTATTTGTACTACAACGAAATAAAAGAGAAGATGCTGTTATTATTAATATAATCAAAATGCGTGTTGTTAATATAGGTTGGGGAAAAAGTTTCTTCGCATTTTTTAAGAAAATTCAAAACATTTTTTAATATGGTTTATTTACATTTAACTAAAGTATGTAGGTACCATTTTGTTCGATAACTTTTTGCCATCTTGTAGGTAGGGACATGATCCCATTGCTATAGAAATATTGGGACTTCTGATCAATATACCGCGACAAGTGGTTTTGGCAGTCCTCTCGTGATGTTAACCTGACACTGCCTAAAGAATTCTGAAGAGACCTAAACAGGTAGAAATCTGAAGGTGCAAGGTCAGGACTATACGGCGGATGCATTAACACCTTCCAGCCAAACTCTCTTAGTTTTTGCTGAGTGGCTAAAGATGTGTGAGGTCTAGCGTTATCATGATGAAAAACCACACCCCTTCTGTTGATTAATTCCGGCCGCTTTCTCTCAACTTCTTGCTTTAATCTCATCAGTTGTTCGCAGTAGAGTTCAGAATCGATGGTCCTGCCTGGTGGTAACAGCTCATAATGAATAATGCCCTTCCAATCCCACCACACACACAGCATCACCTTTTTCGCCACAGTCTGTGAAGCTTGACCGGCCTTTGACCACGACCTTTTTCGCACGTTCTTGTCGTACGTGATCCACTTTTCATCACCAGTTATCAGCTTCTTCAAAAATGGTTCGGTTTCATTACGTCGTAATAAAGAATCACAAATGAGTACACGGTTCATTAGGTTTCTTTCAGTGAGCTCGTGAGGTACCCAAATATCGAGCTTTTTTGTGTACCCAGTTTTTTTCAAATGCGCCAAAACTGTTTTGTGGTCAATTCCTAGTTCTTCAGCTACGTCGTAACTACTGATATGCCGATCTTGCTCCACTTTTTCAAAAATGGCATCCATTTTATCCGTAATAGGGCGACCAGAGCGACGTGCATCTTTGACATCAAAATTTCCGGATTGAAAACGCTTAAACCAAATTTGTGCTACTCTCACAGACACTGCACTAGGTCCATAAACATCGCAAATTTTTTTCGCGGCTTGCGTTGCATTTTTACCTTTTTTGTAGTAAAATTTTAAAATGTATCGAATTTCTTCATTAGATTCACTCACTTTGACAGTACGAAAAACAAATGAGAATCACACATTTTCCTAATTTGAATTTGGAATTATGTTCTTTAAAATTTAAACTTTCAATGATACCAAAACCAGCCAGATACAAATAGTATAGCCAAAGAGATTTTATTACAAGTTCATACATACTATAATGCGAAAAGACTTTTTCCCCGACCTATTATTTTCAAGAACTCTCAATTTGCATATTAAACATTGAAATTATTTAATTTTTTATCATTAAAATATTATTTAGGGCGGCGTTTATATCTTCCCTTTTGGTTTCTTCCGGCTTTATACCTGACTTGAGCCAAGATAACGGATCACTTAACTAAAACTGATTTCATGAAATATAAGTGTATTCAATAATCGAATGCGAGTAAAGAAAGAATATACATACTTTCCCAGCATAGTGATGTGAAACATCTCCATACAAGGAAGCCGCATAACATAGAACGTACTTTAAGTGCAAAAAATAAAAGCCAAATCGCAAAGTTAGATGAGGGACCCCAAGTTAACTAACTAAGTCTGACGATTATAAGTGTCATTCTTACAATATATGATTCCTTGTCTAGGAATTGAATTATTTTCGTTAATGTATGTTTCCTTTTTCTATACAAAATACATTGCGGAAACGGTGTCAATTTCCGAACTTTTTTGACTAAATGTAGAAATCTAAAAGCAAATGGAATTTTTTGTTTATGCATATATGCTGTTTTTGCTTATATCTAGAAATCGAATTACTTTCAGATTTCTAATGAGAAAAATCCACTTTTTTATTTTTATTATTATTTAAATAAATGATGGAATAAAAAAATATTAACAATCCATTATCAGTCTGGAGCTCTATTTGGATTTGCTGAAGCGTTTCACTACATATTATTACATTTTTTATAAAGTGCATTTGTATGGCGCGAGTAGTTGGCTAGTCCTAGCGCCTAACGAACCGAGACGACCTTACGTAGCGAGACCGCACCTATACAATGAAGGTTGCGGCAGACGGATAGAATCAGTATACCGGGATCATTGCGCGTGATATTCAACTATTTAGGAATGTGATATGTATGTATGTATAATCGACCGTGAAGCAAGGAAGCAAAGAGCCCATTAAAAAGAACTACTTTACGAATAGACTGCAAGGGTGGACCCGAACCAGCAAAACCTACCATTCGCGGTTATTGCGAATAACAATTTCGGAACCTGCTGTATACCAATAATTTTAAATTCTCCTACAGTCCATCTTCCCCTAATCGATGCCTCTTACTTACACAGTGTTTAAGATTAAACCTGCATACATTTATTTAACGCTTCATCTGCGTTGCCAACTACTATTGGCAAAATTTATTTTAGAGTGAGAAAAAACACATAAAATACACACAATTAGGGCAGCTTTAAACACGTTTACATTACACACTTTATACACTCTGTACATGTTTTTTTAACCTTTAGCCACTAGGTTTTCTTTCAGCTCTCAATATCTTTGTGACTGTGTACCTTGTCGATAAACGAACTCTGTAAACTTCTTCCAAAGATATATTGTTGGGATCGGATAATCTAATCATTTTCGCATCTTATTTTTCCTTTCAATTGCGCCAGCAAAATACTCTCACTCACTATCGTTACTGAATAAGACACATTAGGGTACTGTTGTATTTACGAAGTCAAAACACACAATTAATCACAGATACAAGACAAGTAGCCGAGATTGCTGAATCATAGAGAAGATAACCGCTATTAATTAAGGGATTACGTGTGTAAAGAGCCGGGGAGGATCTGCGCGAACCTAGAATCCCGCCTTGCCAGAGATCCGCGAGTAGTGCCTTCACACTTCGACATTTACTTTGCTCTTAAGGAATAATTCTGATATTTATAAATATACATATTAATTAAAATCGACCTAACGATTTGATTTTCAATGCAAGACGGTTTAGTCTTTGAATAAGTGTTGTGCTCTAGGAAACGGATCGTGAAATATCACCATATTCAGTCAAACTTCTAATCCGTTCAACTGAAACATGACTAGAAAACAAACAAATTAAAACACCGGCCAAGTGAGAGTCGGACATGCACACGAAGGATTCCGAACCATCGTACAAGATTTAACAAAAACCAATTAGGTTTTTGATGTACCCCCCCCCCATTATTTTTAATTATTTTTTTATTTCAACTATTTTTTGTTATTGCGGCACAAAAAATAGACACTCTGTGAACATTTCAGCTGCCTACCTATTACGGTTCATGAAATACAGCCCTGTGACAGACGGACGGAGCTCATTGAACTTATTTGGATGAGGCTGTTCACGTAAACTATTAGTTAGTAGATTCACGTATGAAATACTGTGGTGAAATCGCGCTCAATAAGCACATGATTCGACTGTGGAATAAATTTGTTCGCTTGTCAATTGACTGTACATAATTATAGTTCGCGATGGTGAAAGAGACCCTTAGACGCCTCCTACGTCATGCGGAAAAAAACACAGTGGCACCAATTGTAACCCACACTGCACAAAGGGGGCTACAAAACTAGATTGTTACGTTATGTAGCAATTGCTAGAGAGTCTAACCACCAAGGTAGTAAATTTTATAACGATGTTTTCTTTCTCGGCGATTTATTTTTATCCGCTGATCACTTAACAAACTCTAAAATAGGAAGACAGTTATGTCGCTAAAGGGCATAGAACCTACCTCGAGAAGTGCAATCTAACGGAATCGTGTCTATGTTTTGGTACGAGCACCATCATATTTTTTAAACGCCACACCATTTTCTCTTTGCAACCGCTAGAAAGCCCTCTATTATTAACCCCTTGAGCCTAAAATCCCCACCCTCCGCTAACATGAAGCCCTTCCTCGTAAGCTGAGCTGTCTTCATCCCTACCCCCTAACGGAGGTCCGCAGCCCATCCGCAGTAGGAAATAAGAGTGGAGATACGATAGTAAAAATAGGAGATAGTTCCTCTTAATTTACGACGATGCATCGTCATTCGTTGTTATCCTCCACAGTCGGTTTTATTCAGGGGCGGCCCTAGGGTAGAGCTCTAGGCGCCAAGTGACAAGGGGTGCCAAAACGACCAATGCGAAAAACAATATCGAGCGAAAAATAACAGAGGTAAATATTGGGTAGCTTTGCATAAATTAACATAGAGGTAATAATTGTTATTTGATGTTTTCTAAAAATAATGTTATAAAAATACTACATACATATGTAACAGATATTATTATTTAGTAACTGACTAAAATTAACACCGCATACTAATCATTTATTTAGTACAAGCAACTTTGTTTCTATCAAAGAAGCAGGAGAGTAAAAATTGGAGCTACTTAATTGAATTAAAATTCAATAAGTGTTTATTTTTGTAATTATAATAGTTATAAAAAAAGAAAAGGGTAATGTATTAAAAGCGTCGGCCAAAATGAGTCTTAAGACAATCTCGCTCTATCCTGATCAATGGCTAGGGCCGTCGCTGGTTTTGTGTCCTCGCTCACGACTTTGGAAAATTGTTGGGTTAGTAACAATTTTGTTACTATAAAAAATATATTTGAACTTTGTGTATTTCGTTTGATTACTGAATAGGTACAGATGTTCCATTTTGTTGCAATAGCTGAGCATTTGGCCTACTTTTCTGAACGTTATCTTCATAGCAGCAATGAACACATTGTCAACATTAAGAATATTACGATTATTATGATTCAGACTGCATTGGAAAACTGCTTATTGAGAAATCCGGTGACCATCGCGCTAAGACATTTTTCATACGGCGAATTAGCATGGAAATTCAAAGGGGAAACGCACAGAGCATTTTAGGTACTATGGGCAGCTCGGCGGGCATGGAGGAAATTTTCTATTTAGTTTAGGATAGTATTAGTTGTTAGTTTATTTTAGTAAGTTGTTAGTTTGATTTTGTTAAGGGATTATGTTGTTTTTGTTCAAACCTTAATTTAGTTTAAGTATTTATATAGTGTATCAACTAAAATAAATAAATTAAAAAAGTAATATAAAGGTATTGAAACCGTCTTAAAAAAAAAATTATGATTCATAGTTAATAGGATTTACTGTTACCAACTTATTAACATTTCAAATTCATATTTTTTTTATATTTCGTTATAATGCACATATTAATTCAAATAACGTTATATCATAACGTTATTTGAATTAATATGTGCAACTTTAGGCACTTGAATTGGACGCATTATCATTTAAAAATAGATGAATACGTACAGAGTATGAATGAGGCTTTTTACTGAACAGAACAGAAATAAAATTCTAGAAAAAAAAATATTATGCAATCGAAAAAATAATACTTTATCTTTTTCTTCAGATTTGCAGTCAAGGAGCAATTTTTTTTTTTATTTAACAAGAAATTAAATAAAAATATTAGAACATTAATAAAACATTATAAAAGAATTTATGTTTATATCCGAGGTAATCGGTTTAAATTTTGGACAGTGTTAAATAGTAATTTAGAGCTTTTGTATTTGTAAATTTTGTAGATTTTCAAGCTTTATTTGATTTTCTTTGTGGTTGAATACATCGATCGACTTAAAGCCAAATACATCCATCGGTTCACCTCAAGCCGACGTCATTTCAAAATGACTGTTAAAGCTTCTAAAATATGTATCCAAATATATCGACCTTGCCTGTCCGTAGACCTGTGTTCGAATCGTGCAGACTTATCGATTTCGTTTACAATTCGACTTGCATCAAGGACTGGGAGATATTTTATGCAAGCACAAATATACAGGATGGGGACGCTTAGACAGTATTTGATTCACTAATAGAATATGTTCAGTGAATAATTTTGCACTGGAAAAAATGCAGTTTGATTACTTTTATTTTATTCTAGTGCAGGAAACCACAAATCACGTTAAATAAATTATTCTCTTTCAAAGTACTTTTTTTCCAGAAAATTTTCTATTTGTTCCAGACAGCTCAAAACTCAATTATCCTGTGAAGAACCTTTCCAAAGGCAATTTCTTCGTCGTATTTCCTTTGATAAGGCTTTTATGTAACTTTCGAAGTTTGTGTTAATTTTGTCACGAAGTTTGCGTGTCATTGGTACCTCCATACTTGTCTTCACATTGTTACTTTAAAACTTCTCTCGTGTTGATTTTGTGCTTGCGATTGTATAAGAGGTATTAGAACAAGAGTTGAACGGTAAATTTCCCTTTTAATATTAAATTTTACTTTACCGAAAAGTTTTAAATTAGCTTGTATTCCGTGTTTGGATAGTGTTATTGAAAAGATTTGATTTTACCAACACTAACGTTATTAGAAACCAATATAACAAGTTTATATTTTCGCTTCTTCTTTAATTTTGTGAAACAGTTATACTTTGTATGGTCCTGGAGCTGAAAACGGAACTCATAGTGACACTTTTTGAGATATTCTTCCGTCTGTCCGTCAGGTATTTATGATCAATTCAATAAATATTTAATATGAAACTCCCCAGCTTTATCGATTAGCAAGACGTTGCACACTGACCTACCGAGGCTGATAAAATATATAGCGGATGCATAGTTCTGTATGCAGGCAGGTGTATATAGACTATTTTGGGTATGATTGATACGATGCTAAGTCTATTGACCAAGCAATTTCAGTAAGCAGAGTATTGACTGAGCGATTTCAGCAAGCTCTACTGACTAAATGTAAACCACCGCTCATAGTTGACCGAGCGAAACGCGAGTGGTTCCCCGTTTCAACTTGAGCAAAAATGCTTTCGTATGCTCTCCTCTACAGGTCGCACTTCTCAACCGATTCTCGTGAAATTTTGTAACCACCTTCGATAGTTACATGGATTTTTTTTGAGTCAGTTCAAAATGTCACAAAATAATTATTTGTGGCAAGACCTAAAGCGTTAGGTAAGTACCAAGTGAGAAAAATAATAGAAAGAAATAAAGAAAGAAATTCTGTATTGTGCAAATTAGATTAAAAACTATTTACAGAACAATTAAATCTAACAGAGCGAGACTGCACAAAGGCGGAATTATCACTAAAAGTGATTTCTTCCAGTCAACCAGTCAATAATAGGATTTTGTTTCAAGATGCGCTGAACATTTATTCAGTTTTACGGTTTTCAAAGACAGACTTGCGAGTTCTACAGCTCAGAGAGCCACCATTCACCAGAGAGTACAGGCTCGATGAAACAATTTAATTTAGTATTATCTTGTATCAGTATGATCTATATATATATTCTTGGAATTCCATGCTCGTGAATCAGGAATCTTTGTGTCAAGAAAAACGCTTTTATTGCGGTTGTCGAAGCAAATTTCTCCACGGAAAACATTGAAAATTGGTTTGATAACCGCTATAAACGACGTTTTTTCGACACAAAGACTCCTGATTCCTAGAATAGGCCTACTGAACGCTGTGTCTTCTCAGATTAGCTATAGCCATTACGGTATAGGTGTATTTCCGAGAAGAGGAATCATCGTTTTCTTTTGGTTCGCTCGTAAACCTGCTCAATTTTCTCTCATTTTCCCAGTCTGTGGTTATATTTAGTGGGTGGGAATAAGTGCCGATAAAGAGGGACTCCAGATGTCTCTTCAATTAGTTAATTCGGCTGATTTTTGCGGAATTCTATCGGAAATGGAGTGGTAAATAAAATTATAGGATTAATCCCTATTTTGAAACATCAAGTACACCTTGGTATCATGTCTTTAGCCGTCGTATACATTGCATAATACTTTTTTTTATATAACTGGACATGGATGGCTAATACCATACTGACCATCAGATATGAGCTTATATTAGCTTAACACACCATATGAAAACCAGGTGCAATGCCAGGACCTTCCTTATATTGCTTGGCTACATTGAACTGGATGGGAAAAACGGGCAATTTTCATTGCCGTTTCGACCATCGTTCATTCAACGCGATGGTCTCAATCCGGGCGAGATTAACTCTACCACCTAGTAAGTAAAGGACCTACGGTTTTACGTAGGTCCGAACCACGTCTAGCCTCAACGGATGGTCACACATCCAAACCAAACCGCGCTCAGAGTCGCTTCACCAAGCTCATCGCATCGCAAGGCGTCGCGCCACTGGGCTGCCGAGGCTGACAATATATAGCAGTTATATTTTTTTTAGTCGTCCACTGCGTACGAACGTGGCGGATGCCTCCTTGTAAACGGGCTGAATGATTAGCTCGAGACGTCGGAGAATTTCTCTTCCTGCCGCGTTGAAAGCTGTAACATTTTTGAAACATCAGCAGGCTAATTTTTCCCTCGAAATATTTTAAGTTGCTGTTAAAATTAAATAATATTTTTATATTTGTTTATAAGGTTCTAACGCTGGCTGTGACTCCCCTTTCCATTCCCCCGCAGCATCATCGCCGAATTCCGTCACTGCTAGCCCACCCTTCATTAACAACACCAGCTTACCAACTGCGAGCCTAAACTGTTTGCATTGATTACATGAAATAGTTGGTATGAAAATCAACCTTTTTAATTCGCTTGATTCACCAAAAGTGTATCTGAATACGGCTACATTTAATCATATTTTAAAACACGGACAACTTTTCATAGTCGCTTTCTTTCAATATGATGCTAAAGAAAGAGTTGAACCCGTGACATTCACGGGAGACCACAAGCGCTACCACCAAGCTGAGGGCCATAAATCTCACCTATTCATAACTCCACCCCGAGAAGTATTTCTATTTATAAATCAGCAAATAGCTTATATCGCAGTTTAGCAACACAAATATTCGAAACATATGCCCCGCTCAAAAGCTGAAAGCATATTTCACATATTCGTGCACGTCCCGACAACGTACCGACCTATCGCAGCCGGCGGGGCGGGCGGCGGCGGGGGAGGGGGGTAAGGCGGGCGGACCACAGAGCTTACAAGACGAGTACAGTGAGGGAGTGTGACTTCAACTCAAGTGCCACCACCGGCTTAGAATATAAATACACACAGAGTCAACTGACGATCAAATTTCTTAACTTTTCCTCTTTGTCACTACATAGTATAAAACAAAGTCGCTTTCTCTGTCCCTATATCACTATATCCCTATGTACGCTTAAATCATTAAAAGTACGCAACGGATTTTGATGCGGTTTTTTTTAATAGATAGAGTGATTCAAGAGGAAGGTTTATATGTATAATAACATCCATTAAATATTGGATAAATACTGTTATTTTTGAGGTTTCCAATGTGATGTCATAAAAAAATATTTTTTTATCCGCTTACATTGCAAACGCAAGCTGAACCCTAGGAGATTTATCAAAATAATGTACAAAGTATTGTATACATTAAAAAGGTCTACAGAAAACTCCGCGATGGTATATGTCTATCTCTTATGGATATCCCACAATAATTTTTTTTTCTCATTTACTTTTTACGACAAATAATGGCTAATTTTCGAAGCGATTTTAACCAATACAGCATTAATCCTTATCCAATTAAATACCTTAAATACATTGTTGATTTAATATAGATCTATACGGCCCTTTACAGCATATGATTTAAATGAATGTTTTCGAAGATATTATAGATTTAAAAATTGCGGGATGTAGTGTTTGCGGCGGTACCGGCCGGCCGGGGCGGCGGGAGCGTGCCTCGGAGGCCGCGGTTCTCACTATAGCACTTTGAATTTATTATTTCTCTAATATCTAATAATCATGTAATAATAATATCTAAGTTTTTTTTATTTCAAATATCTCAATGTAGGAACTCTACGTAAAAATGGTTTATTTGTGTATCATTGTGTCAAAATAATATTTTTTTAAATGACAGTATGCCCGTGCAAAGCCGGGACGGGCTGCTAGTTTTAAAATAAATCTTAAAACGTAGCTTCTGATCATTATTATGAAGCTAAATAGCAATTTAGATTTTTTTTTTTGGAGAAAAAGAAATTTCAGTACATTTTTGGTGAAACGATTTTGGTCTCATCCGTCAGTTGACTCTGTATGCAGGTATAATCTTAAACACTGTGTTAGTAGGAGGCATTGATAACAGGCGGAGGGACTGTAGGAGAAAACAGAATTATGGGTATACAGCATGTGGCGAAATTGGAATACGCAATACCGCGAATGGTATGTTTTCTGATTCAGGTCCAGCCTTGCAGAATATTTATAAAAAGTTATTTTTACAGAGCTCTTTCTTTAATAAATGTTTCCTTGCTTCCCGGTCGGTTATAGAAACATACACATCACATTGCTTTGACTCGGTATGTCTTTACATTAGTAATTCTATGGGCGGCCACCCACCTCCGAGTGAGATAAATGTGAGGCGCGCGTTCCCTCGGGCGCGCAGCAGCTATCGGCCGACTAGGATTGAGTGTGGAGACGATATCGAAAGGGAGGATTCCGAAAAAAGTTTCCAATGATTTCTGAAATCTCTAGTTACATTCGATGCGTGTACGTGATAAAAAGATACAATAGAAACGGAAAAATATTGTTATATAGTTATTTTGCTGGCGGGACAAAAATTACGGGCACGAATGGAAAACATACTAAAGATAGAAACAGTTTTCACACAGTTAAGGAAACAGTAAGACAAAACAGTTATTGCACACAGTTAATAAAACAATTAAATGTTACAGTAACCTTTAATGTTTAAGGCTAACGGTTTTCACTCAGAGTAAGTTGGCTCTATTTTAACGTTGAAAGACGGTTGTTATTATTGGAATTAGTACCTTTTTCACCTACTGCTGATTAGCTTAATCGCCGCATATTAAATAAGGGCCTTTCTTAGCAGCTTGCAAACAAGACCAGTACAAGATAATTAGCACTTTAGTAATAAAGGCCCTTTAAGTGTCGATTAAAATAAATCAGCACTTGTTGAACACCAGGCTTAGAGATAAATAGATTCACTGATTATTTTTTTCAGTGTATGCATAAAAACTAATATTACTATAAGGATTATATTTATAGTTAGTAATTATGAATATATGTTTCCTATTTTATTACAGTCATGCAGTAACTTGCACACAATCTATGCTTACGAACTTATTATTTTCATTACGTTATCCTCAACTGCGATTGCAACGCAAATATTTTGTATATACCAAAATACAAGCAATCTTTTACGAGCCAAATTGGATCTCAAGATCAATTTACAAATTTAGCAAACGGAGACTTTGAAAAGAGATTAATTTTCCAGCAATTCGAGTTCGTTCAATTTCAATCCGATTAACTTCAATATTGCCAGACAAAAATTTACTGTAAGTACTCGGTCTTCTACCCGGCTCACTATCAAAACCGAAATGGCATTACAAAAATATCCTCTGAGACAAATTTGATGTTCTTCTAATCGGAATTCGCAAATTTTATCAAAATTGACAAGCGCTCATGGGTCGATAGCACTGCAAAGGCTAAATTCAAAACCGAAATGGCCTTTCCCCGTACCACGAAACCGTTTCAAAGAAATGCCTAATTGACAATTTACATGCGATGTCTGGGTTTCTGATAAAGGTTTTCTTGAAAGTATATTGCTCTGATATTCCTCGCTTGAAGTCCACAACACATCCTTCGCGATGGAACGAATAATATGATGTTATTAAAACATATAGTATCCTCTTTCGCTGTTTATATTTTACTAGTACTTAAACTGTCTTTTCTCAAATAATAAACTACACGTGTAATTTTAAGAACGGGCTTTGTATTAAATAATACTTGATTTATTAATTTGATTGACATCTCAATGAATGAATTTCTGACACTTCAATGAACATAAAGCATTTTTTTATGGTAAAATAAATACTTTGTCAGGGCTGATCCAAAGTGATACGTGACGAGTCCAAAACAAATGTATTGTCCATTCCATCAGACGTAGTCTCAAATCACATGTATCCGATTCATTAGAAATGATGCAACGACTTCTCCATAGAAGGCTATTAGAAAATAATCGAGAAATTCGGTGACTGATGTAATTGTTTAGACCAGCGGTCAGAGCAGTGGATATTAAATCCAAATGTTGTATGGGTGAATCTCGCTTCAGATAAAGGTCCAGATCAAATATTTTAGACTAGCAGCCCGTCCAGGCTTTGCACGGGCAGAATATAATTTAAAAAATATTATTTTGACACAATGATACACAAATAAACCCTTCTTACGTAGAGTTCCTAAAAAAAAGAGCATATACCTACATTGAAATATTTGAAATAAATATAACAAATTTTGTGAGTATATTTTTTTTGTATTTTTTTTTATTTTTTTTATTTTTTACTTTCATGTATTTTTCATACTATTAATTATTGTAAAAAGGTCATAACCACAAAACAAAAGCCATTAAATAAATAATTTATTGAGTTAAAGCCAGGGAGTAAACACTATTTGATGTTGTTTTATTTTTCACTAAATAATTAGCTTAACTGTTATTATGATACTTTTGAGATTACCGCGGTCGTTAGACATGTTTGAAAAATGTTACGGCTTTTGAGAATGTCGTTGGAGAATGTATCTTCCTGCCGCGTGAACAGCCGTAACATTTTTCAAACATGTTTAACTGTTATTAGCTACCTACAACTACTACTATAACCTACAACTAAAAAGTATTTAATCGAAAATCATAAAAACTATTTAAGTCACTTATTTATTAGGATAACTAAATGTACAACATATATTAATGGGTCTAGTTCTGAAAAGAACTTTTTGAAGGCGTTTAGTTACCTACTAAACTAATTATCATCAAGCGACAAAATATTTTCAAGCGACAATTTCTTAAATTCCGCACACGGCTGCTGCGTAGGGAGCCGACTGATTCCCGTCTCCTACCTCTGAGTGACGCCTACAAACTCTAAAACGCATAGTTGGCCGAGCGGAGTTTTTTCTAATTTTTAAACTCATGATATCTTTTGAATGAAATGTCCGAATCGAATAATTAAATAAGTAATATAAAGGTAGTGAAACAGTCTTAAATAATAATTTATTTATTTTGATAAGGATTCATATCTAGGTACAAATAAAGAGCCTTTTCTAGCGGCGGTATTTGAATTTTTATTTTACAATAAATGCACATTTATTGTGACATAACTATAATAGTTAGATGTATGCTGTCGCGACATTTTTTGTAGATAATAATGTGTTCTATAAAATTGTAGTACCTCATTTTGTTCTATCGTGAATAGTTTTCGCAGCGCACGCGATGTAAGGAACATTCTTGGTATTTTTTTTGCACCTTGGGTTACGTTATCGGAGTTTTAATAAGGATCCCTAATTTTTTCAAGATAAAACATAGCCTATGTCCCTCCGATAGACTGTAGCTTTCCAACGGTGAAGTAATTTCCCAAATCCGTTCAGTAGTTTCAGAGCCTATTCGGTTCATATAAACAAACAATCAAACCTTTCCTCTTTATATAATAGTATAGAAGTATAGATTATTTCCAAAATTTGATAACAATTCTTCATAATAGATTTTATTGTATAATCTCAAATAACTGCGATAACGGTAATATCGGATCCATTAAATACATACAAAATATCAAACATATCAAATTGTTCACGTGCACACCTCACCCAGCACAGAATGGACTCACATAATGCTTTCAACGTCATACTTCACCTATGGTCTCGCTTTTACCCTCGTCCACTGATAAAAACTAGCTCCGTTTGGGCTTTCCGCACCGCCTGGACAGCTGTGGATAGTTTTACACGTGGCGTAGGCCATCCATTATCCGGGCCTAAGGAATTTATCATCCTCTGTGACAGTCATTGTTGAGCTCACTCTATTATGCTCGCACCTTCCCAGTGCGAGCGCCGACGCCTTCTGTTCGAGAGCTTTTAACAGAAACAACGCTTTTATTAATACCGCCCACATTGATCCAAACACTCTGAAGCCATGCTTTTGAAATAATCATTTAATATGAAGGAACGAATTTTGACTAAGAAAAAGATTACTAATTATTATAGTTTACTTCAGTTTTTTAAATAAAAACCTTGTTAAGTGCTCGAATCGAGCTGTTTCTTAGCTTAAAAAATGACGTTACAAGTTAACGCTTTTCTCAAGAAATTTTTATTTTAAAATATCTGATATTTCTGTCTGATGCAAATAAGTGTACTAATTAAATAGTGCGTATTCAGAATTTGAGTAATATTTGTGTTAACTCCGAGGTATAAACATCGAAATACGAGTATAAATGAACTTTTGAAATCAAAGTACGAAACCTTTTGATCATTTATTTAAGGCTTATCAGCAGCGGTATATGTTGCCGGTAATCTGTATAATCCGCCAACCTACTGCCTACCTAATACCTAAAACTTTCAAGTAATGGATGCAATATCATTGATTTCACACATTACCTATGCATTTTATACAATACCGAATGCACGTCAGGTAATGTGTAAAAAAAAGGATAAACCTAACCTAACTTGAAGCCGACTTTCGGGATATGGTCACGGTAACCTTACCTGCGTCCCGATTCATGTGTCGAATGTATCATGAATCATCACCGTCAGGATACGGAACTGTCTGCCGACAGGTGCCTGTCCTCATACGTATAACTTTGGATTCTTCAAGCATATTTGAACAAGCTCGATGGCTCAGCGATAGTCCACAAATCCACTGTATCGTGCCTCGCTGATTTCGCGTGGCGAGGCGTATTTAGCACCTTAGGTCCTTAGCTCATTCTCTTATGGTATGGGTTTAATAAAAAAAATCAACCTTCGATAATCGGCGTCCCGGAGTGCTGCTGGCAGCGCTGTCTTGTCCTCGCCCAATCGCTTACACTTCACGCGTAGCACTAAACTTATCACCACACGGCCGGCATGGCAGTTGCAAGAAAGCCTAAAACGCGGACAATTTGTAAAGCGGGCAAAACAGGAATTTGCGGCGGCCAGCTTGGAATCGTAAAACTGCCAACGTTATAGTAGTATCTTCACATTGTGGGGAAACGCAAGGACCTTTCCAGACAGCGATGTCTTATGTTCACCAATACACAATCTAAGTTCGCGAGCAAATCACATTCAAGCTTTTTCAAGCAAGCAAGGTTTTTTTTTCAGTCCCGCCTAAGAAACACTCAAATCCGAACTGTCATCCCATACTTCTGCAGTGTGCACTGCTATGGGATTATATCACAGATTGCGTTATTCTGTGGCTTACGTCCGTTATTAAATTCGTGATACGTTCGCCCCCATCCATCCACCAGAAGTCGTGCGCCAGCCGGGGATGTTCGCTAATTTATTCTAAAATCTATAACAAAACCATAGCAATCTTCAAAGTTCGACACTTAAGTTGTTTATCCATTACGAAACTAAAACATTAACCTTTCAGTCCAACGTGATTAGATAAAGGCTCGTCGAAGCTCTGATTGACACGTCTCCCCCGCACTCCTTTGCTGACTTCCCCGCAGATACCTCCGTCACTGTCTGCCATCTCCGGACAGTCACTGCGTCACGTATTACTCAATTCCTCGAGTACTAATCGGCTTAAGACACCCACGTAGATCTGTTCCTATAATTAAGTAAACAAGTGTTTTTTTTCTTATGTATAGTGTAACGGGTTCTCAAAGGATTAGTGTCATTATTGGGGTTGTGTTTGTGGGTACTGGCCTGCTCCAATTGGCAACATGTTGGATGGTGGGCATAGTCTTTACAAATAAACTGATATTTGTCATAAACTGTTGCATATGATATTAATTGTTTATACTTTATACTTTTGTAAACTTAGACTAAGTGGACGTTGAAAAAAAAACCAGCGGAGTTTCTTGCCAGTTCTTCTTCGCTGGGATTGCCGAACTGGCTAATGATAAAATGATAAAATATGACAATGGATGATGAATAAACAATAAACAATGAACCACGTGTAAAGTTTCAATCAACTTATTTGCCCCAAATATCTGCCCTACTAATACGCCATCTTCAGTTTTAGAATAAGCTGCCTCATGACATTTTGAGACGCAAAATTAAATGAAATTTATCATGAAATGTTTTATACAGCCGTTGTCCACTTGGATGACTATACTAATAACATGTTAGCCTAGAACACCACATGAGAACTAGTTGTCATGCTAGGAGCTTGGCTACTCTGAACTGAATGGAAAACACTGACAATTTTCATTTCAACTTGGACAACATTTTACATAGCAAATGTAAAGGTACCGACCTAGGCAAGATTTTTAGTACATTTTACGTGAAACCAATGCCAGCCTCAACGGTCAACGAGTTGGATAGGTGCATTTCGTTACGAAAGTAACCTGTTCCATCGTTCAGAATCCATATAAACTGCAGGTCCCTTTCCGCTACTTGGAAGCCCGCCAGTGTTGGTACCACCGCATTGGATGTAACTATGGTTGAAGCGGCAATGAAAAATTGTTCGTGTTTTCCATCGAGTTCAATGAATTCTTTCTCATAAAGTTGCGTTCTGGCATGGCACCTAATTCCTTCGGGATGTGGTGTATTGACTAACATCAGAACGGTAATTGTGTGCTAACCATATCAGGTTGCATCAAAAAACCCTTCCAAAACCGTTTATCCGAGCAGTTTCTATACCTCGATATTATAAAATGGCATGGCACCTCCGTAGCCTAGTGGAACAGAGGCTAATTAACCAATCTCTTTCATGGACTCTGAATAAAAGATTGGTACGGTTTAGTTTTATTTGTCGCCAAAACGTCCCAAATCTTGACAACAAAAATAAACTTAATAATAATATCATTATCATCCACGTCTAAGCGAGCGGGCGCCTTCATAAAGTCCAAAAAGCATAAGGTCCAAAACCCAGAACGTCCAAAAGTATGTATTTTTCATGTGTTTTATAAGATGCATATAATCTAACCTAACCTAACCTAACCTAACCCAATTAAAAATATCCATATTCGTAAGTATTTTGGGCGATATGGGTTTTGGACTTTGTGCTTTTTGGACTTTATGATGCGTCCCCTAAGCGGGTATTTTATTTCTTTCAGTTCAAAATTTTGGATTGATTGGATTTGGACTGATTCCGGTAAAAACGTACGTTTTTGCCCCTTCTCTAGTATCCTTTAAGCTGGAAAATAAATACAATAATGCAATTACGATACGATTGTTTGAGATCATCGAAAAACAATAGGCTTCCTACAATTCTGAATTGTAATAAAGACATCATTTTACATCATTACTCTTTCTTAGTGACGTTTCACGAATCCCGCATATTATATTGCGACATTTTACGACACCCGCGAGAAGATAGATGTTTCGATTCGAATATTTTTCCTAGTGGCTCGATCACGTATCAGAAGATGGAACTTCCAATCATTCGTGACGTACTAGTTAGAATCCCTTGCCAACTTTACGTAAAGTCTGGAGTGATAAAAAAATCATTTACAAGCCAGTGGAGATTCTGTCAAAAGCTAGCTGTACTATGATTATTCGTATCCCGAGAGCAAAAACATTGCGTACCTCATTGTCAGCCTCGGTGGCCCAGTGGCGCGACACATCGGCGATCGCTCTCCGAAGTTAAGCAACGCTGGGTCCGGTCTGGTCTTGGATGGGTGACCATTCGACCGTTGAGAGAGGCTGGCCGTGGTTCGGATTCCACGTTAAGCTGTAGGTCCCCTTCCTTACTAACTAGGTGGTAGGGTTTATCCCGCCCGGGTTGGTACCATCGCATTGGATGAACGATGGTCGAAGCGGCAATGAAAATTGTCCGTGTTTTCCATCCAGTTCAATGTAGCCGTGCAATATAAGGAGGGTCCTGGCATGGCACCTAGTTCCCATGTGGTGTGTTGGGCTAATACCATGACAGAACTTGTGGTATTAGCCATCCGTGTCCAGTCACATAAAAAAACAAAAAACACCGCGTTGTACGTGGGAGCGACTGACCACGCAGTAAGTAGGCCGGCTGCATGCGGCGAGGAAAGGAAGGCGCGTTTGTAGGGTTGCGATGTGACGGCAATTCTGATGGTGATACGGATATACGTCTTCTCCTTAAGAGGATAATGAGGTGATCAACTTCGATACAATGGCTCGTGCCTGTTTCCTCAGTCGAATTTAAATTTATTTTTTCTGAAATGTTGTACGGTAAATAAATCAACTGGGAGCTACATCTGTGCATTTTTGTTTTTTTTTATACCCTAACTTGTATCCATGATATACGCCGTTTTTTATTAGTTTACAAATCTTTAGAAGCATATACCATGGATATAAGTTGATTTATCAAAAAGAAAAAACATAATGATTTGGATTCAGATTCAGATATTTGATTCATCATAAAAACATACACATATGTTATGACGCAATATTATTTCTGCGTACAGAATTAATTTGATAAATAATTCCCTTATTTATGTATCAAATTAATTCTGTAGGCAGAAATAATATTAATAACAAAGATTGTTATAGAGACAGCACTATATACATTTATGATACAATACATATTCCGTGTGATTCGTCCATGTTCAGTCCGATATACAAATTTACAATACAATACACAACACTACGATACAAAGTGAAAAATTTCGAAAAAATCTTTCTTAATTTGACTGAAGAAACAGACATGAGCCATTTTATGGAACTTAGTCATCTCGTTATCCTCTTTTTTATGAAAAACCGGTATGAGTGGCTGTGTTGAGAGACCAAAGGTACTCAAAAAGCCTCGTAACCATATTCGACCACAGTGGCATACACTTTAGAATATGCCATTTTATTCGATCTTGGGCTAGGCGTTTCATTTGTTGTACCAACGCGATTGTGTTCTGTCTTTTGGGCATTTTGACCCCACAGTGTCAGGTCTAGAAAATGTTTTGCCACACGAGATTTTTTTCTGACGATGTGACCAACCAACAGCCACTTGAGTGTAACTTTACGTCAGTCACCTTGCTCTGCTCTTTAAGAAATTGGTTTCAAGTTTAATAGTTTATCCTTGAAATTATTATATCACTTCACTACATAGTATAAAACAAAGTCGCTTTCCCTGTCCCTATATCCCTATGTATGCTTAAATCTTTAAAACTACGCAACGGATTTTGATGCGGTTTTTTTTAATAGATAGAGTGATTGAAGAGGAAGGTTTATATGTAAATAACATCCATGAAATAGTGGAGAATTACTGTTATTTTTGAGGTTTCTAATGTGATGTCGTAAATAATTAATTTTTTTCCGCTTACATTGCAAGCGCAGGCTGAACCCTACGAGATATGTTAAAATAATGTACTAAGTATTGTACACATTGAAAAGGTCTACAGAAAACTCCGCGAAGGTATATGTCTATCTCTTATGGATATCCCACAATATATTTTTTTTTGTCATTAACTTTTTACGACGAATTTTATACCCGTGCGAATTCGTCCATTCACGCCGCTGGACGCACTAACCTTGGAGATAAAGAAACTGTTTGACAATATAGTTGAATGCATTGAAGGCTTTCATGGTCCAGCGGTTCGGGTCTTAGTTCTCTCATCGCAAGAAGCATTGGATCGATACATGTAAGTAAAAAAGCTTGCGGTGAATTAAATCATTTTGAGAAAACCCACCACCCCAACGGTGAAGACTGACGAAACCAGATAACATATTAACGGGCTCTCGCCACTAATTTTGTCTGCCTAAAACAATATAGGCGAAACTAAGTTTACATAACTCAACTAGTGGGAACTCTGGACAGAATATTTGGCACTGAGAAGCCGGGAAATGCAACTATGATGAAGTTTATTTAATATATTTGTTATTTTTTTTGTATTGGACATGTATATCGAACACCAATCGGACCGTCATGATATTAACCTAACACACCAGATGGGAACTAGGTGCCATGCCAGTACCTTCCTTATACTACTCGGCTACATTGAACTGGATGGGAAAACGGGCAATTTTCACTGCCGCTTTGACCATTGTTCATTCTATTCGATGGTATCAACCCGGGTGGGCTTAACCCTACCACCTAGTTAGCAGAGTAACTACCAAGAGTTCTACTTGGAATTCGAACGGTCGAAAATGGTCACCCATCTAGAACCTAACCGCGCTCAGAGTTGCTTCAACCAGCTTATCGAAACGCAAGACTAAGTTACCGAGGCTGACAATCACTTGGTACTATTGTTATATATTTGTCATATTTTAACCAATGTTAAAATATGACAAATCCGAGTGCAGTGTTCTGTCTATGGATGATGAATGAACAATACAATAATACAATACAACACTTGAATCACAGTTTCCTTAAATTCATAAAATAATGGTGCTTTGAAATGAATATTTCCAGTTTTAATTTCGTTTTTGGCATCCCTAGAAGGGTAGCGAACCTTCGTCATCCACGGTAGGAAGACACGAGGCCGCCTCGGGTGATCCATCGTTAAATCCAACAGTCAGATTCTTTCGTTGTGTTGTCGGAAAATTCTCCGAAAACAAAGGAAAAGGGAACGGCAAAAACTTGACGGATGGATATTTATAGGACTTCGAAAAATCTGACGCAGTGGGTGTTTGGGTATTTGGGGGTTGCGAGATCTTTTTGATGGAACTGGAAATGGATGGGTAATACCACACCACTATGTCAGGATATTAGAACATACACTCCCGTAGGAATTAGGTACGAAGTCAGCCTTCCCTTTATGAGCTTGACCACATTGATATGGTTGTAAAAGACAAGTTTTCTATTCCGTTGCGACCATCATTCATTTAATGTTAACCCTACCATCTAAGAAGTAGTTAATGGAGCGTGCAGTTTGAAATGGGTTGCGTACAATAGAGTAATTTTCTAAATACTAATTTTAATTTCGGATAATAAAGAAAGATGTACATATATCCCTGGAACTTGAACCCGCGGCCTCCGAGAATGACGTCGTTAACCACAATAAAAAGATTAAATATGCCTGAATCATTGCATTTTATTATAGGAATCTTCATTCTACCATGCTAATTTAACCCAAACACCTATAATAATTATAATAATGCAAACTACTTTACAAAAATACTTATTCCAAAAGAGACGGTAAGAAAATACGAGTTAAGAGCGAGACTTGCTACATCGACTGCACTGTCGATCGACGTTGACGCCACACAATGAATTAATCGTAAATTTCCATTCGTCAACTGATTTGTTAATTTGTGGGAAACTATACCGGCTCAGTTAATATTGAGAATTGCCATTTCGGATGTTGTTTGTCAATTATTTTGAGAAACAGTTTATGTTCTGACATCTAGCAATCTAACATAGACGAAAACAATTTTCGTGCCCCTCGATGACAGATGACAGGCCTTTTGTAACATCATTGCTAACAATCATAAGAGATTACATTTGATGAGACGAGCCATCGTACACTTGGCCTTAATTGAATATTAAAATAAACCGGCCAAGTGCGAGCTGGACTCGCACACGAAGGGTTCCGTACAAGATTTAACACAAAAAAAAACACATGTTTTGTATGGGACCGTCCCTTTATCTTTTATATTTTTTTAATTTTACCTGTTTGTTGTTATAGCGGCAAAATAAATACACACTCTGTGACAATTTCAGCTGCCTACCTATTACGGTTCATTAGATACAGCAATGGGACAGACGGACGGACGGACGGACGGACAGCGGAGGCTTAGTAATAGGGTTCAGTTTTTACCCTTTGGGTACGGAACCCTAAAAACTACTCTTCTAAAGTTAATTCTGCCACGAGAGACAACCGGCGTAACCGCTATACTACAAGGCGCTTAAACTCGAGGGAATCGCTTGTTTTTCTCAATTTATTGTTCGGTATAAAAGTTGAGTATTGCTTCATTCAATCCTCATACATAAAATATTCGGGAATGTATTATCTCCAGAGACTTGCTTTGTGGAATGGTTGAGTGAATTTCTCCAAAAATATTACAAGAATATTTCTTCATTACATCCAGAATAAAATATGAACAAACTTAAGAGGTATCTCGAAATGTCAACTGATTAGTATCTGAATGACATCTTTATATTTTTTTCCAAGCTTTACGCTCTTTTACTTTTACTACATTTGTATCTTCTGTATATTTAATGTAATGTTATGTAATTTCTGTATATTTCATGCATTTAGGAATGTGTGCCTCAATAAAACATATTATTATTATTCACAGTATATATTTATTTAAAAAAAATTTTTACATTATTTAATACAAAAACACAAAAATAAGCCTTAAAAAATTTAAACGCTAAACTGGAAAATCTCAGGGATGTCCCACCTGGGACAAATCCTATAAGGCCCCTCCCAGCTACAGGGACAGAAATGCCGAACGATTCTCGTGTTGGAGAGTAGAACTGCTTTCTGCATCTGGAATCGGAGCCCAATATCGATTTCTAATTTTTCTAATTCAATCTAATCTTTTCTAAATTATTATTATTAGTAATTTTTTTTCTGGACTTACATTTACTAAATATCTTTTTATATTATGACAGCGAATAACACACCTACTGCACAACCTTGTGGTAATTAAATTTAATAAACAAAACATTTTTAAAAAAACCATGTCATTTAATACGGCGGAAACCCTACAACTTAGCAAATACCTTCAGTATTACGTGGCCTCTTCTTACGATATGCACAAAAATTGTATTATTGTATATATAGAACTTGTAATATTCTAAATAAACGAAAGCTAAATGGCATAATGGTGTCATAATATACAGATACACATATAAATAATACCTGACACGAAACAGCTGGATAAGTGATAGTGGTAAGGTTTGTGACCATAATATATTAGGGTATTTGATCGTAAAAACGATAGAAAATGATGTTTTAAGATTGCTTGGATATTTAGAGTGAGTGTTAAAAGAAAGACTAAGTTAATTCACAGAGCATAAGTTGGTGGAACAGGCAGCGGACAGAATTCTGGTTCATCATGAAGATATATAAATATAATATACACATTTATCTCACAAAGATACCGGTAATAAGGTCAAAGTATAAAGTAAAATTCGTAGAACCCACAATCAAAGCCCATGTACGGAAAAAGATACGAAGGTGTTTAATTTTAAATGTACCAGGTTGTCCAACCAGTTCAATACATCCATGCTAATAAACGGAATTACCAGGCATGGCATCTAATTCCTTTGGGTAGGTAAGGTTTGGTATTATCCATCCATGTCCAGATTTTCCGCAACACATTCCGTCGGGAAATTGTGTTCATTTTATGTTCGTGTATTTTCTGCCATACCCAAGTCTCTCTTTGGTCAATCTCATAAATATTACTTTATAAAAATCAATAATATCATTAGATTTATTTGATAACATATATTATTATGTGCACATTTTTTTTTAATAAATATGTAAACTCTTTTAGTATAAAGGAATTCATAATACTTTGATACATCTCGTTAGGTACTCATTACTGCTGCAGGGTTAATTTAAAGTGCCCTTTGCGTTAATAAGTAAATAATTCAGTATTCATTGGTGAGAGGTTCAGTTAGTACACCCTTGCCAAGTACTTTTATATTTTAATGTTCGTTCTACTGAGCTTGAAATATTGATATTTTTTAGTTTGTTTCTAACAACTAATTATTTATCTATTACGTTTTCTAAGTATTATTGCAGGTCGAAAAGGATTGACCACTAATTTAACTACGCATATAAATAAGTGTTAACAAAATCTGAACACATCATTGTTGGAATTATAATTGTTTTGAAACCTAATAATTACTTGTTCTTTATGCATTTAAATTTGATCGAACCTAGCTAATCTACTTTTTTTCATGTCCTTGCATAGGCATGGAATCTTAATTTGCGAACTATTTTGTGCGTAACATCATCAGACATTGCTCAGTGTGACATACATTTCAGGGTTATAGTTCATTGGCTACGTGATGGGAGTTGAGCTCGTCCGCGATAGAGAAAATTCGCAAATATTTTGGGTGGGTTCCAGCCCGCCGGGCCGGCGACCCGCGGGCTACGGCGGTCCGGGGCCCGGCGCGCTTAGGGGTTTATCCTTTAAATATTTGAATAGGACTCGTCTGAATAACTGATGTGATTATTGTTCCCGCTCCGGACGCGCGTCCCGTCGTCCGTCCGTCAGCTCCGCCTCACGGTAGCCTGGATGCAGCGTTAATTCGAGCTCGCCAGCGATCTTTGCTCGTTTCATTTCGCGCGGCGTATTGCGGCGCACGTCCGAACTGACGCGTTCCGAGTTTGTCTATGTCCGCCATTTCGGTTTCAATTCAAAAATAATCCGCTCTTTGAGCAGGCGCTGCATAACTATCAATCTGGTTATGTTTCTATGTTGTTCGTGCTATCATTATACGTATTACATAATCATACATTATTGTATATATAATAGGGGTTTCTATATGCCCACACTTCGGTCAAGCCACTACGAGCGATTCCAAAAGATTACTCCACCACAGGACATCCTCCACTCGTGCCCCTGGGGCCGGGTTGGCTTTCGTAAATCCAGATCCCTACGTTCATACGTGCCATATGTGCATTCCTACACAAAATAGCTCACATAAATCTATTTAAATCGCCACTGATATCCATGAACATTAGATTAGTAAATTTTGTGTTTATTTTATTTTATAAGAAACCTTACAGCTAATCTTAGATTACATGTGTTCATTAAATATTAAAAAGTGTCATGGTCTGTGTGTCCACGTGTGTGATGGACAGTTTATGTCTGTGGTGAAAGCGCGTGTGTGTGGTGAGAGTGAGCGTGTGTAATGAGTTTATTTATGTGTGATAAGGGTGTGAAGCTTGAGTGTGTCAATGTGAATAAGCGCGTCAGTGCTTCGGCGCCAACCATCGGAGCGTGACGGCCGAGCCTAACTACCTTTCCAATTCGGTCCTTGTATTTGTAAGTTTTATTCTCAGTGCTATTGTTGCTTGTATTGTATGTTAAATGTATTATATACATATGTTTAATTATTGTTTATAGTGTAAAAATAATTATGAATGAAATTATACTGAATGTGATTATTGACTGGTGTTTACATAATAGGAGTTAGTTAGTAGTTATGTTTACGATTCTGGTTTCTATATGACTAGCTGAGGTACCCGGCTCCGCTCGGGTCAATGTCGTTTTGGACTGATATCGGGCTGAACTTTTTACTGGATATTATTTGAGTTCCCCATACCAAATTTCATCCCTTATTTCACAACCTTCTATGTTACGCCACAAAAGTTAGCCATGTCCTTCTCCAATGTCCAGGCTATCTTTTTACCGAAATTCATCAAAATTCGTTCAGCGATTTAGTCGTTAAAACGCAACGGACAGACAGTTACTTCATTAGGGAAAACGTGGAATCTCCACGTATAGGCACATGAGAACTCTATTCAGTACATATATGCTGCTGGGTAAACGTAACAAAGCATTCTACAATGACAAGCAACGTTTTTAGAGTACATTTAGAGTGAACGGAAGGCCGTGGCTGTGTACCATCGACAACACATTTGTATTGCAGGAAAATGCTTTTTTGACGTGAGACGTATTTTTTCGAGTGTGACGAATGACGAGGAGATTGTAAATCATATTTCATATTCATGACTCTTTCATAAAAACGAGAATGCGTACATCATTATGATGTGAACAAGGTTATTATCTGGAAAAGTTTCCTTTAAAAATATATTTACCTTTACATACATAGGTAGCGCGTTATTGCAGACCTAAGGAATACTAGATCCTTAAGGTGGCCCATCCCGCTCAACTCCCCATACAAACGGGGAAAGAAGATCACGCCCATATTTCTTGTCAGAGATCCCAAGTTTTGCTCAAAATAGCTTTATTTGATCGAACTAGATGTCTGATGACCGTTGGCATAGTAAAATTGTGTTTGGTTTCTAATTTATAAGGTCCGAAAGTTCGAATTTTTCGCGCGTTTTATACAATAACTTTGGAGGTGGATTACGCAATGATAAAGTAAGAACATCTTGAAAAGATTAGTCATCAGACATAGCTTATTTAATCAAGATTTATAATCTATTTGGTTTTTGTTAGATTTTTGACTAAAGCGGCCGTGGTTTACTTTTACCTATAAGTCGTTTTTTAATTAAAATTTTCGTAAATCTTATCATATCATACACTATGCACATTGTCTTTTTTGTGGAAATGTTGCATCTTCCTCATCACGGAGCCTGTCTTTTTTTTTTAAACAAAGAAGGTCCCAGAGCGCAACAGCACGGTTTTGTACCGTGCCCGCGAATGAGTTCGTCCCGCCGGGTTGGGCCACCTTAAGTAAATAGACTTGAAATGAACCAAGTTATGACCGGCTGTAGCGTCTGGTGACAAATACAATTTCAGTTAAGACTGCAACACAATTGAATTTAATTTATAACAGACTTAAAAAAAAGTAGAGGTTATCATTTCGACTGCATATTTTTTATATGATTGTTATGCGATTATTGTGTAATCAACTTCACATTAGCCCAGTTTAAATATTCAATATTGTCAACGATGGTCGAAGCGGCAATGAAAATTGTCCGTGTTTTCCATCCAGTTCAATGTAGCCGTGCAATATAAGGAAGGTCCTGGCATGGCACCTAGTTCCCATTTGGTGTGTTCGCCATACCATGACAGAACTTGTGGTATTAGCCATCAATGTCCAGTCACATAAAAAAAATTTATGTATGTGACATTGATAACGGGTTAAAAAAGATCATAGCAAAGGTGGCAGAATTGATAGACTTATTCGTTTCTTTGTTCGTTCGAGTCCAACGTTTTCAAATATTTTTGTGCAACTTCCTTTCTTTAATAAACCTCTCCTACTTTTATGGTCAATTCTTTCACATAATTATGTATTTCTATTATTTACTTTATTAGTAGTTAATTACGTTATATATTTTAGTAACTATAAGTCAGCTTGAATCTATTAGGTGAACAGATATTTATTTATGTAGTCCAGTATGTACTTTTTTTGTTTCGTTATTTCAAAGGACGCTTGAATTTATTTTAAAACCATTCATTCTTTAGATTCCAGAGAACTATCTCTGTCCCGCTCTGTTCAATAGAAACTTTTTCCTCAGGCTCGAGTTGGTTTCAAAGCGATGAATATTCAGACTGTGACATTGGAATTACGTCGTCTTGTTCATTGTGTACAATTATTTAAGACTTGCCGAGGTACCCGGCTCCGCACGGGTCAATGCCGTTTCGGACTGATGTCGGAACGAACCTAACATGTTATATTATATGACTTCCCCAAACAAACTTTCTTTCCCTATTTCACCCCCAATAAGTTTAATTTTCGCCACAAAATTCATCAACCGAAATTCATCAAAACTGGTTCAGGTTTTAAGTTTAGTGAAGATGCAACAGACATAATATTAGTATGGATTAGTTCGATCATCAAGTCAGTGTTCATATTTTAGGAGTCCTTCGGATTAAAATCGGAGTACCTATATTTCGAATCAATGGACCAATTTATGTTTTGATGATATTTAAGAGAATTATACATATTTGAGTCCGTACATTTTAATTTTATTTGAAAACCCTATTATATTACAACAAAAATAAATTATTCTTACAAATTTACTTTTATGAAAAAAAAACCTATTTTGATAAAACAAATATGACAAACAGGCGAAATAAGAGTAGTATAAAAATTATTGTCTAACTACGTTTTTATGGGCAGTGTACTTTTCTAATGCTTACAGGCGCAATGAAAATAAAAACATCAATGAGGTTTTTCCGTAAACTTTCAAATCGGTTTCGAAAAAAAATCCCCACTTAACAAAGATCTCGATGCGAGACTTATTTTCAATCGACGAAACTTGAGTTAGGTTTGGTACCCGTAAACACCTCCATATCAGTCAAACTCCGAAACTAATGCTCGTCGGACTGTTAATGGACTTTTGATTACCATCCCGTCCCTGGAGGCCATTTGTGGGTATCCGATTAGATCGAAGCTATAACGATCGCAGTTCGAGACGAAATGTTGACAATCTCTACGCCAAGAAGGCCCACGGGGAGTCGTCGAAAAGTATGTTAGCTTTAGGCTTTGTTTGTGTAATTTAACTTTTATAATGTTGCTTTTGCATGCATTCTACGTATTAGGATTGATTGCGTTTCTTAACACCAAGTTCGATTAAGTACTTGTACATTGAATTATTTCGGAAAAAAATAGTTACCACCTGCTCGAGAGCGGTGAATTCGCTTGGAAAATTGCCTTTTATGTTCAATAAGTCGGCTTAAATAAGAATTTAATGATATTATTCATCGGGAAGCCTTGTTAATAATACCTTAAGTTAGTTTAGTTAAATCAAATGTGTCTGATTTTTTTTTGAGATTACCGCGGTCGTTAGACATGTTTGAAAAATGTTACGGCTTTTCACACGGCAGGAAGAGACATTCTCCTGCTGCGTACGAACGTGGCGGATTCCTCCTTGACAACAGGCTGAATGATTAACTCGAAACGTCGGAAATGTCTCTTCTTGAAGGCCGCGTGAAAAGGCGTAACATTTTTCAAATATGTGTCTGATTGATTTTTCTGCATGTACTGTTCTTCGGCGGAAAGCAGTGGCTCCGTACCGCTGAAGGCCGGGAAGACTGGAGTAAAATTGGAGAGGCGTATGTCCAGCAGTGGATGCAAACACGCTGACTGACTGTTATTGAGTATTGTATTATTAAATCGATTTATTAACCCGTAAATACATCACCAATTTTATTGAGAAGGATTGTTCGCTTTTTTATGTATATTCGGTCATATATTTATTCACTCCCAGCTTAAAAAAATATTCATATTATTGAACGATATACTCGTGTTGCCATTAATTTGTTGCACAAAATTCCTTGGTCGTCTTCACTTCAAGAATTCGATATACTTAAGGCATGCGCCACCCGGGACCTATTTGAATAGAAATTGGCTTTGGCTGGTCCTAGATAGCTTAGGCGAATTAAGATCGGCTTGGTTGAGAATGCGAAATCTTGCCTGTTTTAAAGGTAATACTTAGGATAAGCTTACATTCTAAATATGTTTCAATGAATTAAAATTAATTTCAAATTGACCTTCAAGAATTTTTTAATTAAAGCTTCGACTATATGAATTCATGAAGCAGCCTCTTCGTATTCTTCTTAATTTTCATATTCCTCTTCCCCTTCCCAAGTTCTATTCCGTTTCTTCTTCCAATTACTTTTTTCTATTATGTTTCCTTTTCCAATACCTTTTTCTATTCCATTTCTTCTTCTTCTATATTTCTTTTTCCTATGATTCTCTTTTCTTTTCTTTTCCTAAAATCTATAATATCCTATATTTGAATAAATTTGTAAGAAGTAAAAGTGACATGTTTTTTTTCGAAAGTTTAGTTTCCTAACTAATCATCACCACGGGTGCTATTTTCTCAGTCAGCCTGGCAGTCCTCAATTTTACGACTACAGAACAAACAAACTTTTGGTAATCCCAAACACCACAGAAGTAGTAGAGGGTTTCCTCACGAACTTTTACATCACAGCGTAAAAAGGAAAGACCACGGTCTCCGCCAACTGGTATCGAATCAATATCTAACCGGTAAGAAACTTTGTCATTATCTTCGATTAACTACAGATTACACTAATCACCACGAATGTGTAATCACCAATATGAAAATAAATTTCACCGCCTACTCCTAACGATTGGCAAAATGACCTTTCAATCTGAGATTGTTCTGAAATAATTTATAATACAGAAATATTACCTGTAATTTTATAAAAAGTACTAGCTGCGGTACCCGGCTTCGCTCGGGTCTATGTCCTTTTGGACTGATGTCGAGGTGAATTATTTCCTCGATAAAAAGTAGGTTTCATACGTTTCATGATCTTCTTTGAGACAAAAGATAGTTCCCCGTGCCTTATTTAATGCTGTTCTGGCCTATACAAAGCTATTGTACAGAGAAAGCAAAGAATATAAATATAATGTTAAATAATGCTATAGTAAATAGTTGCGGCGAAAATATTTGCAGAATTTCGGTCTTTGAAAATATTTAATTTCACAGCGCCATCTATCGCGCCATCTATCGCGCCATGATCTTCTAATCGCCAATCACACGTGGCGCCATCTCTACCCGGATAGAAGGTATTCTTTTCCATGAGAGTACACGTGGCGCCATCTCTACCCAGATGTTTAGCTAGTTTGCAAATTTTGCTTCCTTTTCTTCAAATGTGATTTATGTTTTAAACGGATGTGTGTGTAATACTTTTTGATATTTGGTTTTCTCTTTTTTTTGTATTGTGTTGCTTTTTTTTTCTCTCTTTTTTGAATGTTTCGACAGGATTCGAAGGATTTGGTTTTTATTTTATTGTTTTAGGGACCAGACGTAAATCAGCGTTGCTGCTCACGAAGTGAAATGCAACTTATGCTGAGATGGTCCCTGTTTACTATGACGCCACAAGTAACGCCACCATGATACGCAACGGAATGGTATTAATTTTGTTTGAGAGTAATTTCATTGATATTGCTTAGCCCTTAGAATATTTAGCGTGATGGTATGTACCTTAAAGCGTTCTCCGCGATGTTCTCTTAAAATTGGTTTAAATCGCATCTTGATCTGTTTTGTGGTTACGGAGATTATCTCTCGCATGTGGACAGACGTTGCTTTTATATAAGTAGAGATTAATTAAACATAATATAATCAATGTTCGGAAAAAATCCTTTATTTAAGGGAATCAGAGTTTTGTTCAAGACCACTATTAAAGTAGACCAACTATGGCTAAGGAATGTCATTGTCAATGGATCAGCAGATCCGGATCAGGTAGGTATCACATGTATTGACTTTAATCAACGCATTTAATCTCCAATTTAAAAATGATAAATCGACTAGCACATAGTAGTGACGCTGGATAACAGACATTTTTGACTTAACCACTAGGTCACCACCATCGTTTGTACGAGTATTGCTCGCATTAAGAACTGAGTCGTTGGGTCATAAATATTTTTTGACTTCTTTTGACTCTCGCTCACACTCTTTGAGTTTATTAAGCGGAGGGAGAGATACACTGACACTTATGGCCCGACGACTCAGTTCTTAAAGCGAGCAAGCACTACAGAACAAACGACGGTGGTTTCACTTTAAGTAAAAAAAAACTCGTAAATAAAGCTAACGACTTACTCAATTACGGTCTTACAATGCTCTTATTTTACGTGCAAAATGAGGCTGTGAGCTGATCTACAGCACAATTTGGCTTCTTTTCAGGAAAGTCGGGTTAATGTTTGGAACAGGAATAATATTACTAATCGTGTAGGGGCTATGTTTAAAATGTTAACTGTACGCAATGTGAGGTGTTCGCAATCAGACAGTGAATTCTTGATACTTGCAGAAGACAGATTAGAGTTAAACGATGAACAAACAACATTTTTGAAAATTCTGATTTATTACGTTAGTATTCGTTGTCGATAAAATAATCTTAATAATAAGTTTTCACGTTTCATATATTAAAGCGATCCCTTCATATCTCTTCTTGAAAGATGAACCAATTCTAATTCACAACTGTATATACGTATTGTTTTATTTATACACGTTGTATCATGATCGTAGTAGTCGAAAAGGCCTTAAAGTATTCGATGAATGAATAATTTGTGTGGTAGTTTATTTTAAACTTCGCGTTTTTTTTTAAATAATTTTCAACAATATGTAGTCAATGTTTTATTGCTGATGGTACAAGCAGTCGCGTTGACAACACATTTGTGGTGTAACGGTAAGCCCGACAGCAAAACCTAATGGCAACTTTAACTCTGCAATGCAGGTTGCTTCTTTGCGTATCAGTTGAAAATAAAATCGCAAAAACCTGTTTATATTCAAAATGTGTTAATATTTTCAACATTTCACAAGCTAACTCATGCTCTTCCATTGTCACGAAACACCGTTATGTAGCAGACGTTGCGTTATGTAGAAAAATGTTGCGTAGATGTGTTGCGAATTTGTTTTGCGTAGTAGCTTAACGATCGAAACAATATTAAATGCGAAAACCTACCAGCTATTGATTTTAGAAACAAAATAATGAAAACATAGCGTCGTCTCCGTTTACCATAGTTATAGACACTACCTATAAAAATGTTTTTGATTGCAAAAACATTGTACAGATTCAGAAATGTTTTGGTCGTCGGCACCTGAACCGGAAACTATCATGAATTTAAGAAGATTTCATTATCGATTTAGTAACGTTTGGTATGTTAATTTTCCACTGTCTTCACCTTTTAAGAGTTTGGTCATGATTACAGAAAAGTATACTGTGGTTAAGTGTGGTGGTTCCGCATCGTCTATCATTTTTGCCTACCCCTCGGGGGAAACGGTGGGACAGCTGCATAACCCTGCATGATCCCCTTTCTACCATGGCTCAACGCGGAACGGACAGGGACTGCACCCATTTACTGTCGGCATCCCAAAAATAAGAACTCACCGATCCTTTAGATACTCTATCGATAAGGTCTGCAAAAGATATTTCCTCCCTAAGTGTAACTTATGTAAAGGCCTTAAAACATAATGTGAAGATGCATCTGGCCGGCCGCATGATTTTCCCAGCCTCCGTGAAAGCTCTAAAGCCCATGGGCGACGGCGGGTATCTCGTATCCTCTTAATTCTATATCTGCAGGACTATTCCTTGTATTCAATAATCAGGAATCAGGGATCCTGAGTCTAAAAAACCGCTTTTATAGCGATTTTCAAAGCGAGTTTTTCGACGGAAAACCTTGAGTGATTCAAAAACTATGCTCCGGAATATTTTCGTCAAGAAAATCGCTTTGAAAACCGCTACAAAAACGGTCATCTAGACTCAGGATTCCTGATTACTGAATGCCAGGAATAGACCTAATGTAGGGTCGGAAAACTATGAAATGGACCCACTGCCAAGGTATTTCTCCCAAAGTAAGACCTATGGTCTCTAAGACATGGTGTGAAAAAACAGCTAACTAACCGGCATGGTTTACGCAAACCCCATGAAAGTTCTAAAGCCCATGGGCATCAGGTACCTCGTAATTAAGGCCCTGGCTAACGCTATAAGTCGCGCTAAACATAAAAAAAATACATTATTCTCACATATAACTGTCGTCATATTATGTCTCCTCGCACGATCCCCTAACGATTTTCACCCCGCCGGAAATAACTTTAATGTCTTTTTCATCCCTAAGGACCAAACCTGGAGTCGTGATCCATCACAAGTACTGCTGGGCCATCATCAATAATGAAAAGAGAAATCAACTCCAGAAATTTCATTCAGAAACCAGATGACGAAACTTTTCGAATCGCCTTCAATCTCGAGCTTTATTGTTTCATTAGAATGCTGTCGATGCCGAAGGCTTGATTGAGAATTTTCAAAAGCCATCCTTCTAGGCGAAGTATAAAAGGTAATAACCTTAGCTGAATAAATAAAGGTTGTATGCGAAAATATTCTTATCAATAGCTCGCTAAGTAAATTCTAATGTCGCTGTCAATTTTAAGATCGGATTTATAACTTTATTAACTCACAAAGGCAAGAACTTTAATAGAAAATATTGTTTAAATCCAGAGACAGATTTTTTAATAGACTGTTTTAGGTATTGTTTAAAGATTGAAGGTCGAAATGTCCCGAGCTTGAAGATTTACCTCGACAATTTGGCTCAAGATTAAAACATTGTGTTTAAAAAGAATTTTCATCTCGATTTGTTTACAAACTCTTAGAAGTATTATGTTTGTGTTTTTTTTTCATGTGACGTAGCGTGTGAGTTAGCTAGTGTTCTGTAGTATAGGTTAAGGTCACATCGAAACCCGCATGGTTCAAATCCCAGTTTATTTATTTTGTTATTAGCTAAGATTGAAATGTGCATGCTCGTTTAAAATACATGTCCCTCCTTGGTTCGGAATGCATATAAAACTGTGAAAATCCTTTTTCCTACTTACTACGTTGTAGAGTTAATCCCCTTCGAGTTGGTGCCATCGCATTATCAAAGCGGCGGCGATCAGTGTCTGTGTTTGTACATTGATTTCGATGTAACCGTGCTCATATTCAGTGTTGAACGGTTCGTGGCTCAACAGTAAGGGGACTTGCTTTTCATGACATGGGTTGAAATTTACTCATAATCCCTTATGCACTTCTTTATTGTCTGCAAATTAAATCTTATTTCTCTTTATGAGTTAGATAAGTGCATTACGTCACGTATGCGAGCTGTATCATGGTTAAAATTCCATTGTTTCCTTGCATGCACCTATTTTTAATCATTGACAAAGCCTATTTACAACTGACGGTGTTAAAATGTAAGTCTACAAATAAGTTGTTTTTTTTCTTTTGGACAATCTAATCATTAATGTATAATTTTTTTATCTGAATCTCTATTTATGACAAGGCCTCTTTACAGCTGATGGTGAAAGTAAAATTGTATGATAATATAAATGTTTATATGATCTGAGATTTCATATTCGTATGTTACTTCTTGCAACCATCTGACATATCTGAGTGTATGTTATTTACCTATAGGATAAATAAAAACCAGCCAACCGGTTCCGTACCATCGTAAAAAAAAAAACAAAAAAAAACACGTTTTTTGTATGGGAGCCCCCTTTAATTTTAAATATTTTTTAATCTAACCGCAAACCGTTATAGCGGCAAAATAAACACACACTCTGTGAAAATTTCAGCTGTCTACCTGTTACGGTTACTGAGATACAGCCCTGTGACAGACGGACAGACGGACGGACGGACGGACGGACGGACGGACGGACAGCGGAGGCTTAGTAATAGGGTTCCGTTTTCACCCTTTGGGTACGGAACCCTAAAAATGAAATGAAATTAACTAATTACTTTTTAAAAAACTCTAGGTAAGGAGGGGCCTTCTGGGTGATAGGGTTAGAGCTAGCCCTGGTTGGTCGTAACGGTAATCTTTGGTCGAAGCGGTAATGATAAATAGTCCGTGTTTTCCATAAACTTCAATATAACTGTGCTCATAAAGTTAAATTGAAATTATAATTCGTCTTGGCGTGGTTTGAGTAGTTCTAAGTTCGCTGACATTTCTGTGTCATTCACTAATTGCACGTCACGAGGTGGGATTGAGTCCAAAAACTAATCCATTCCAAAGTTGCCTGCAATATTCCATCAAGTAATTTTAATAATTATTTTGCAAAGTTACTATAATTTTGAACTTAAAATATTAAAAATAAATCAAATTAACCTTTATTACATTTCTGGGTCTGAATATGTATAGTTATCAGTTATTATAGTTTGTCTAAGATCACTAAAGATGTCAATTTCATCCTGTCCTACTCTAACTAACTAACTAATTTGAACTAAATTTTAAATACATATTCATTTGAATATGTATTTATTATTTATTAATTTTGAAACAATCTCTTCATATTTTATAAATGTAACTTGCACGATGAAGTTTAGTCTTAGCACAATTGAATCATAGATATTACAGTAATAATAAAGGAGAAACAAGATAAGATCTTTTGATGTAAATTAATAATGAATAAATTAAAGATTTGTTATTTTGAATTTATATTTTTTCTCTATTTTCACAATAGGAATACCATGGAAATATATTACTAAATATTCAATACAGTTAAGCCTATGTTTATGCAGCAAAAACTCTATAAGGTTATCTGAAGCATCTCCTTATCCTTTGTAAGCTTTGTCAGAGGGAAAGTGTAGCCTGAACTCTTGATTTACAGACGGCTCCGCCAGATGCCGCCACCGCCCCATTTAACTCTGGCATAAATCGTTTAAAAGCTGAAATTACAGGCCAATCCGATGCCAGTGCACCCGGAACAATGATAACAAATTGGACCTGATGTAGGTTTATAAATTTAAAGTACATTTTTTCTATAATGCATATGAAGCATTGCAAAGATGCAATATTTCTTTTTCTAAATCTCATACTCATTCAATAAAAATGGTTTTGTTTTTGGAATATAGAAATAAGTAATATTTTTGCGGGATGTCAAATTAATTATTGATTTATAACAAACGGCTCATTATCTCAGTCATTACTAATACACATTACCACATGTTACTAAACACAGAAAACATATATGTCTATCAAGACCCTTTCTCTCAAGAACGCATGGAAGTATTAAGTTTAAATCAAAATCAAATTCATACATCTCAGGTTGACTGGCGCTGTATAAATCCAAGTCAATGCGATAAAAAAATACTGCCGTGATGCATTTTTTTAGCGGCTGTGCTGTTGTAGGACTTTGTATATTTTATCTTTCATTTATTATTGCATTTCCAGGGAAACTATTTACACTTTTACTTCTCAAAACGTACCCTGAAACAAAACCAAAATCCTCTCGTCAAAAGACCCAAAAATATGAGCCTATCATTTATTAGGTCGCGATCAAGTCCCCCAACCCCACGCTGTTTGCACCTCCCCTTTCAGTCAAGTGCCAGCGAGGTCAAGTGGACTTTGATGTTAGCTGTTATTCAAACAGACCTTAAAGTGATTACGACAGGCGTCGGATAATTTATGTCCCTCGAGAAAAGCTGTTTATTTGTTTATCCTGAAATTCTGCGAGCATTCAAGGAGCGTTCGCAGGCTGCGGATAACTCGGTATGAGTCCAGGTATAAGTACACTGTTTTTTTATTTGTAGCCAAAATGATGCTATGGCAAAACGATCACTGAAGTGAGATAAAATTACTTCAGTCTACACTTAACACTGCTATTATAAAGAATTGATAATGGGCAGAATGACTACAAGGAATTGACAAATATGGTCACAGAGAAGGTGGTGGAATTGGTAGACGCGACTTTCAACAATGTTTAAATAATGGTAAATAGCTAATACCACTATGCATTTTATAATTCATATGTTAGCCGACCACAACGCATAAGAAAAAAATAAATAAAAAAATGAAGGTGCCTTGCCAAGAGTTTATCTTTTTATGAAAACTCGAAACAGATATCATTGACACTTTAACCATTTTTTATTCAATTTCCTGGTATCTTGCTGGTAGAGCTTTACCTTTCTAGCAAGTAGAGAAGTGATGAAACAGTATATTACAATTTTAGATAAGAAAAATGGTACATATTGGACTCAGCGTTTTTCCACCCCTGGCTGGGTATATGTGTTTAAATATTTTGAAATAAGTTTGTAACTGTTGAAACTACCCAATTAAATAGTTCCCAACAAGTGTGTGTCAAAATATTTCATTCATTATATTCTTCGCCTCGATTGAACAATGGTATAGTTATGACAATCAACGGCAAGTACGAAACACCTCTAACATCCACACGAACCCCTGAGTCTGACAAGTAACACTGTGTAGACAGAAGGATGAATTTTCAAGAGGGCTCCCATACGTTACATCTTTAGCTGTCAACAGAGCCGAGACAAGGAGATTAGTAACGTGAGATAACGCGTGACCGGGAGACACGGGGTGATTCATTTGTGTACTTTGCACTAATTATTTACATACATTTGTACAAGTTCTCGCAGCATATGCGTAATTGAAATTAACGAGCACACCCCGGGCGGAATAATTTTGTAAGACGGGCGGAACAAACGTATTTATGCGTGCAAGTAATTAGAAGTACTCAGTGTGTTTACAAGCTCCTGTACTGGGGACACTAAGGGTTTCTTCCACCGAGTACTGATTAGCTTAATCCTCATATTAAGGTGGCCCATCCCGCTTATCTCCCCATACAAAAGGGGAAAGAAGATCACGCCCATATTTCTTGTCAGATATCCAAAATTTTGCTCAATATAGCTTTATTTGATCGAACTAGATGTCTGATGACTATTGGCATTGTAAAATTGTGTTTGGTTTCTAAGTTATTAGGTCCGAAAGTTCGCATTTTTCGCGCGTTTTATACAATAACTTTGGAGGTGGATTACGCAATGATAAAGTAAGAACATCTTAAAAAGATTAGTCATCAGACATAGCTTATTTAATCAAAATGTATAATCTGTTTGGGTTTTGTTCGATTTTTCACTACAGCGGTCATGGTTTACTTTTAGCTATAAGTCATTTTGAAATTAAAATTTTCGTAAATCTTACCAAATCATACACTATGCACATTGTCTTTTTTGTGGACATGTTGCATCTTCCTCATCACGGAGCCTGTCTTATTGTTTGAAACCGAGAAGGTTCCAGAGCGCAACAGCACGGTTTTGTACCGTGCCCGCGAATGAGTTAGGGCCGCCGGGTTGGGCCACCTTAAAGGGCCTTTCTTACCATCTAGCAATCGATATCAAGACCCAAAATCTACACTTTTTACCAAAAGTGTAGATTCAGATAAATCAGGACTTGGTGTAAACCAGGCTAAATCTAAAGACACTTCAAAATCTTGCATTTATAATAAATCATATATACTTTGTACATATGTTTAAAATCGTAAACAACTATAAATTAATGGTTTCTGGGCTTATACCGCATTGAAACGGTTAGGTTTTTTAGCTTAAAAGGTTAAATGTTTAAATTATGGTTTACAATATGATTTACAATTGCTGTAACCTAACACTCACTTAGTTGAACTACTCAATTAACTTAAGAGGATAATGAGGTGATTAATTTCCATACAATGGATCGTGTCTGTTTCCTAAGTCAAATAAAGACATATTTTTCTGAAATGTGTACATTAAGAACGGCCCGTAAGCTATGCTCCCCATACAAACGTAGTTTACTAATCATTTGGAAACCGATATCTAATATCAGGTAACAAATATCTGTGTCTGCATGCTTTTGTTTTTTTGAAAAATCCAATCCGAATGAAATGAAAGCAAAAAGAAAATCTTCATACGTATTTAGTTTTGTCTGTGGCTTGACCCAGAATCTATTTACCGAAAAAACAAAGACATGCAGACACAGATATTTATAGCCTAATATTAGATACCAAATATCAAGTAAGTTGGAACAGTGGTTTTCAAATTATTAGTTAACTACGTTTGTATGGGAGGCGAAATTTGCTGATTCTTACGGGGCGACCTTAAGAAACCAACTAAAAGCTACGTCCGTTAATTTTATCCATGATATACGCTTCTAAAATTTGCAACATTTCCGAAAAAAATCTCTTAATTTGACTGAAGAAACAGGCATCAGCCTTTGTAAGGAACTAAATCACATCATTATCCTCATACTCCTGCCGAGGCAGTGAGTCTTTCGCTGCCTTACATGAGCATTACCTTCATCGCTCGTTTTAAGAATCTCGTATATCGTTCAAAAGGACAAGCATTCTCGAGTGGCAAGTAATAAAATTTCGAGTAAAAAACTGACCAAAAAACTACAATACGACCTAACAATATTTATGTTTGTAATGTAATAATTTATTTATCATGAATAAGTACTAAGTATTGTGGCGATTAGAGTGCGTAATACTTCTTGTTCCTCAGCAACTTGAACTTGTCGGTGAGTGATTGATTCGCGGCTGTAAAATGATTATCCGCCGACAGCGATCAATCAGAGACCCGCTGTCAAAATACGATCGTTTCGTCCCCGACACAGTACCGCTAAATACATTGGTAGCCGCCTAATGGTTCGAAAATTACCATTTATGTAGGTCGCGAATTTATTTGATTCAATCAGGGTTTTTGTGACTCATTTATCGGTTTATGCGCAGTTCTAAAACGTAACTATTGGCTTCGATTTCACATTAATTCAATTTAATGCACAAAATTTGAAATTAATGTTTCTGAAAGAGCTGCTAGACTGACTTTAGGCAGGTATATCAAAATTTACGTTGAGCTTCTCAGGCATTTCTCTCTTAGGCTTCAATCAAAATGTAAAAGTCACGAGTCAATAATGGAATCGATCAAAAATTAATTATGCTGAGACTGAGGCAATTTCTTCTGCCCCCTTTCTACCTTCCCATTCCATTTTACGCATCCTAACATCGACACTCACACCATTACCCCATATTAAAATTTACATACTTTCACACCACACGCACACGTACAGGCGAGAACAGTTTTTTTCATTGCCGCTTCAACCAAAGTTTCATCCAATTAGACCGGGATAGATACGGTTTGAGAAGCACATGAAATCCGAAATGATTTTTTTCTTCTCAGAAATATATAATTTCATGTTCATATGCTTACATTAAGGTTGCAACATTTAGCGGGGCCCGGAAGATAGAAAAAAAAATTTATGAAAAAATATATATCTCCTAAACAAATATTTAGAAACGGTATTAAAAAAAATTATATGTTAAGTCTTTTAAGGCGTAATGTAACTGTGAATTTGCAACATTTTGTAATTACGGAAATGTATTTAAAAAAATATTTTACTAAAAAATGTCTATGCCACGAACCTAACTTGCTATTGCTATATTTCTTTCTAGAATATGTAAAAGAAAATTAAATTCTTTAAAAACTATACAACGTACGATTTTATACGTATTTCGAATTTTTTGTTTAGCTTTTGTGTGAATGTAAGAATTATAAAGGAAAAAAAAGTGCTTCTTATAATTGCTACATTTTACAAATTTCACAGAATATAGAGTTTGCGGTCAGTTTCCAACTTCAGAAAATAAAATAGAATTTTTATTATTTGCTTTGCAGATATTATGAAAATAGTACAAAAAATATATATCTACACAGTTCCGTAAATAAGAAATTGTTGCAAATTCACAGTAATATTACACCTAAAATTAGCTAACATTTAAAATTTTTAAATAACATTTCTAAATATTCGTTTAGGAGATATCATTTTTTAAACATATTTCATATTTTATTTCTATCTTCCGGACCCCCCAAAATGTTGCAAACGTTTGCAATTCACACACGTCCACATGAAATACTACGTTTATGAGAAAAAAAATGCATTTCGGATTTAATGTTTTTCTAAGTGCTGATTTAAGGCTAAAGTTCCTGGAGTAAATGAGGTGGTACCAACTCGGGTGGGCTTAACCCTACCGCCCACATAATAGGGGAAGGACAGGCCAATTTTAAATGTGTTCCGAACCATGGAAAAGCTCTAATTCGTAACGAAATGCACTTATCCAACTCTGAAAGTGCATAACCAGGGCGAGGATTTGAACCCATAACCTCTCGCATGAAAGGCAAGTCCTCTAGCCTCTAGACCACGAGCTGTATAAATTGCTCTTGTCTCATTAATTTGGGGTTGTGTAACGGCATCTACAAACAATGAAGCATTGTTATCCGATTTTTAAAATAATATTAAAAAAAAATTGGTCGACGAATGTCCATTCCAAAAAATTTTTCTAATTATTTTCAAAATCTTATTCATATTATAAATCGAAAATTGGTTTTTATAGTACACGATTTTCAAATCAGAAGTTGATTCATGTAATTTAAACATTATTAGATTGTATGTACCTACCTACAATTCCTGGAATTATATTTTCCAATAAAATATTTTCGGTGATTTCTAAAGGTCGAACCTTCTTATAAATGTCTCGGAGTAAATCTATGACAGAAATTGTTTAGGTAGCTCGTTGAAATCCGGCTGTTAGTAAATAAAGTGTTCCACTCAATATGTGAGTACTGTAACGATTTTTCATTAAATCAGTTTATTTGAAATGATTTTAATATTTCTTCACGTCAATTTCGTTTTCACACAATTGTAGATCTCTAAAAATGATTACCTAAAGATACGAACATTATTCTCAGCTGCTCCCTTATATATTTGTCTTAAATAAGCAAATTTGTAACGTCTATATATATCATCATATCTGATCCCATTACGTTTAGTTATATCCTGACTTCCCAATCAATCATCTTCAAGTGTTTGCCTCCTAGTAGAGGTATTCTCACTTCCTTGTTATAATTAACCCTTTGACTGTAATTTGGAGCGGAACCACTAATTAATCTTTAATCGACTGGGAATTGGATTATTAATACCTGTTATTAGATCAATATTGAGAGTAACGCAGATATTATTATCTCTAAATACAGTTGTGCTTTAGATGTTCATTTCATTTACGTAACATACAGTTTGCTATGTGGGCTTTTAGCCTCAAAAATAATACAAGCTGTCCCACTGCTTTTTTTGACATGCATGTCGTAAGTCCCGAGGGATTTGTCGTTTAATTTAGATTCCTTTCCTACGAGGTTAGGTTAGGTTACAGGGTTTTAATATTTCAGTATTTCATAACAGTATTTCACGCTTGACCAAAAACTGCTCCTTTACAAGGCGCAGATAAGGTCTTGCGTGGAGTACTGCTCGCATTTGTGGGACGGCTAAGCTCAGCACTTGCTTGGCTCCCTGGACTCGATACAGCGTCGGGCCGTGCGTCTCGTCGACGACCCCAAGGTATCTATGAATCTAAAGACCCTCCAACTCCGAAGGGATGTTGGGTCTCTCTCTGTGTTCTACCGTCTTTACCATGGAGAATGCTCGTCAGAGCTACATACCGCTGTCCCTCCGTCCCCTTTCTACCATCGCACGACGCGGAACAGGCAGGAAATGCACCCGTTCACTGTCGACATTCCAAAAATCAGAACCAACCGATCCTCTAGGTCCTTTATTTATAGGGTCGGTAAACTATGGAATGCACTTCCTGCCGAGTTATTTCCCTCAAAGTACAACCTGGGATCCTTCAAACATGGGGTGAAGAAGCACCTGGCCGGCCGGCATGGTTTTCGCAGCCCCCTTATAAGTTCGAAAGCCCATGGGCATCGTCGGGCACCTTAAGTGGTCCTGGCGTATGCCATATGCCGCGCATTACATAAAAAAAAATTCTTCAGATATTTTCCCCTAACAGTTTTTCTAATATTTCCCACAAAAGCGGGTTACAGTGTCGATAACGCTCAAATAATATGAAAACTAAACATAATTGTGTCTAAGAGGATTTTCCTGTTGTCTCTTTATATCATCTATTGGTTGACAAATATTTGTCTCTAAATTTTCGGATAAAAGTCTAGACACTCAGTCATATTTTATCTACACTGTTACCCTCTATATACTTGAAGACGACACAAAACTTATTCGACCTTTGCAGTATAGCAAGAATATATGATGATAAAACTGTATTGCGAAACCAGAACTATAGTTTTTAAATAGAAAAAAGGTGATATTTAGTTAAGCACAGGAGTTGCCAGTAAGCAACATGTGCCATTGATAAAGTACCAAGTTTCAAACTTATAAAGAAAGTACATAGTAGACATACGGCACGGATGGAGAAAGATCCGTACGTTAGATTGGCGCTTTAAGGCAGGAAATCTTACCTTTTTACCATGCAATATATTCATATATGCCTCATGTTTATTGTATCTACGAACAAATAATAGTCATTTATCTACGGAGATAATATATAAGGCAACTGCTTTGTCTCAAGCTTACGGCGACTGTACCCCATTAGAACATTTAATTATACACTTAGTTGAACATTCGTTTGTAAGAAAGGGAAACTCTTCAGATATTTTTGGTGGTTCTTATTTATCGATTGCTGGTATAGAAGCGGGTCACCTTCGTAAAGTCCAAAAATGTGATGATCCAAAATCCAGAACCGCCAAATGTACGTATTGTTGTTCGTATTGATTATAAAAAGCCATGGTCCAATTCGACTGTGTGTTTTTGAATCTTATGAATGAAGATTATTTTTACAATTTGAAATATGATTTCGCTCTTTATTGTGATTCAAAACCGGCCAAGTGCGAGTCGGAGTCGCACACGAAGGGTTCCGTACCATCGTTCAAGATTTAACACAAAAAAATCACGTTTTTTGTATGGGACCCCCCTTTATTTTTTTTTATTTTTTTTATTTTACCTATTTGTTGTTATAGCGGCAAAATAAATACACACTCTGTGAAAATCTCAGCTGCCTACCTATTACGGTTCATGAGATACAGCCCTGTGACAGACGGACAGACGGACGGACGGACGGACGGACAGCGGAGGCTTAGTAATAGGGTTCCGTTTTCACCCTTTGGGTACGGAACCCTAAAAAGCATAAAATTCAAAGCGTGTAGCTTAAAAAACTTTTATTAAACTGCACTAAAAAAAAATTTGCAAAAAACAAACAATAACATAAAATTTAAGGCTAACTATTTTTACTCAGTTACAGTAACCGATTTATTTATTTGTCTATATTTTAATGTTGCAAGATTGTTTTTCTTATTGGAATTACAGTTAAATTCAGTGACAATTTTTTTCAGTGTATGTAGTTATTCACAAGACCCAAAAATCATAAGATTCAAAATTGGATCTTATGCTTCTTGAACGATATGAATAATACGGATTTCATATTGACTCTTGCGAGTGTAAGGTACGTAAGTTGATATTTAATTACAACGACATTAGCCTTTTTAGGTTAATGTAAGTATTTTTTCCAATTCAATTACTATACCCTGGTAAAAAACTTTATTCTAAGAACGTTAGTGTATGGGGTTATAGACCGAGTAATTGAGAATAGATCAAACGTAGCCTTCCATCGGTGCTGTTCCCCGGAAAGTGTATTTGCTCAACGTTTTGTTGATTTGGTAAAAACGGACCGAACGAAGTAAGTCAATTATGTTGGATAACAGCCCAAGGCTCGGCTCGGTAAAAATGGGTTTCGGTAACAAGACCATACTAATAATATCAGTCATCTAAAGTACATAATGTTGTACTCCGTAATTAATATACATACACACAAACATCCCCTTCGAGAAAGTGGCGTGAAATTATCTTCCGGGTTGTTTTAACTTTTTAAACGAAAACAAAAATGTAGTTAGCATCAAAAGAATTCTCCAGAAAATCTCATTTATTCTGTGGACTGTCCATAATATTTAATCGTACAAAATACGGTCGGTATAAAAGCTCTAATAAAACATCGACTCTCTTTTAATGATTTTTAACTAGGTAGTTCAAAGTATACTCACTTTTGTATTTGTATTTTTGTCAAATCCTGTCTGAGTGTAGCTTGTATACCAGCTACACTCAGACAGGATTTTTTTCTTATTTTAAGCAAATATAATAAGCATTTACATTATGGCATAAACAGAACACTTGGATAGGATAGCCCTCCAGATATTGTTCCTTTGTCGCAATTTCTTCTAAATCTCTAAAGCATAACGAAAATCTTTTTGTTTTTCTCTCGTGGTAAAAACTGTTTCAGGAAAAGGTTTTTATTAAAAAAATATGAGATTATCTTCTATTGCATTCAATACTTTCAATTTGTTTGAAGTCTCACCCTCACACATTAGCTACTCCTAAAGTTAGGTTAGGTCACCTCGTTCAAGCCGACTAAGACTGGTCATATCTAGATCTAGCCGGCTAGAACCAGTAACAGCTGCTCGTCGGCTATTAGCCGTAACATAAAGAGTACGTACCAACTCAAATAGTAGACTGACGTAGCTGAGGCGTGGCTTGGGATTCGACGCAACTCTGTCGCGCCCTAACGCAATCACATTCAGTATTTATACGTGAAGGGGATCAACTTTATTGACCGAGAACGTACGGCAGAATGACTTAGAAGTACCTTTTTGAAAGCTCTTTCGAACATTTCTGTAATAACAACATTACCTGAGTCCATTGATTTAAATATGAGGAATAAATCTTATCTACCGCAATAAAAAATGTAGTATAGTATAGATAGGATACTACACGTGAAGAGAAAGTATTTCACAAATGTGATTCAATTAAAAACTATTTTAAAATGTATTAACAAATGCAAAATCGTTGGAAAATTACTCATTCTAGCCTTTAATATTAATGCAAAAAAGGTGTGTAAATTTATTTATATTTTTATTTTTTAAAAAAATATATATATACACGTGTTGCATACGACGTAAAAAAATAAACTTCTTTGACGTAAATAAAAAAAGTGTATGATACTATTTTTTTAAAACTGAATCGATAAAAAAAATCCTTACGATAATCGAAACTGCTCACAAAATTTCATGAGAATCAGATGAGAAATGCGACCTGTAGAAAACAGCCGGACGCAGGACATACGAAAGCATTTTTGCCTAAACCAAAACGGAGACGCTTAGCGTTTCGCTCAGTCAATTAATGACATATATCTAAGCTGTCAGCCTCGGTAGCTCAGTGTGCGACGCCTTGCGAGTCGATAAGCTGGGGAAGCACCTTTGAGCGCGGTGGGGTTTTGGTTGGGTGACCATTTTCAACCGTTGAGACTGGCCGTGGTTCGGATTCCACGTAAAACTGGTAGGTCCCCTTCCTTACTTACTAGGTGGTACGGTTAATTCCGCCCGGATTGGTATCATCGCATTCAATGAACGATGGTCGAAGCGGCAATGAAAATTGTCCGTGTTTTCCATCCAGTTTAATGTAGCCGAGCAATATAAGGAAGGTCCTGGCATGGCACCTAGTTCTCATGTGGTGTGTTAGGCTAATATCTAACGATCAGTTTGGTATTAGCCATCCATGTCCAGTTGCATAAAAACATTTAAAAAAATCTTAGCTTTGGGTGGTGATCCCGTGGGAAGCAAGTAAGCTCCGTAATGCATCCGTAATGAGTTCTGCGGCTTTGTCCGAATGCGTCCAGTTTATTTCGGCCCAATTATACATTTTATCACCACAGACCCACGCGACACCTCATTTGTACGGAGTGAATGCATGCATACTCTCCACAGTCCGCATTCATTTTAGTGTTCTGATGTGCATACAGAGCCTGTAGTCCCAGTTGTCACCTAAACTGGCGGTTACGGAACTTCTAACTCCATACACGTTTTTACTAGATATTCTGTGGTTTTACTTCTTCAAGCTGTCAAAGTCACATTCGGACTTCCGATTTGTATGAAAACGCAGCGTCGGCGTAAACGGCAACGTCGATATATTTAAGGCAACGTAGAGTAAGCTGTCAAATTAAACTCGGACTCGCAAATGTTAGTTCGCTTAACGACCACTGCGCGTGCTCTTTAATTTCTCCTGTAAACGCCTGTCGATCGGTTTGACGTAAACGCCAATTTAGGTGACAGGTGGGACTACAGGCTCAGGTGATGAAATCATGAAGTCGAATCGAATTCCACTCGCACATGAATTATTTCGCAGCAACGTTCATGAAACCTCGAATTACTAAAAAAATATGAATCACTCTACCAATTACTATACGCGACTTACGCACAGGGGCGCGGGGAGTTGATTTCCTTACTAGAGGTCGTGGGTTGGGAATGAAAGCTGTTCGGCGGTTCGGAATCCCTATAAAACAGTAGGTCCCCTTAACATGCCAGGTGGTAGGGTTGGATTGAATGATTAACTACTGGATGGCTGCTAAGCCGAACCCATCATCCATTCAGTAATTGACCGAGTATGCAGACATCCGACCGAACAAGAGGCTGAATCATCAATAGGGCGATCCCAAGACTATAGAGGAATTATAGAATATCATTAGCTCCTTGGACATCTAGCTCCAAGGAGGAATCAATATCATCTCTCTCTCTCTCTTATTGCTGGATAATGTGTAATATTGTCAAATATGAAGTAATAAAGCTTATATAAAATTAATTTCGATAATGTTATCTTCATCAAAGTCAAACGGATAGACACATGGGTGATCCGAAACTGCCTTACGAAGAAATAAACTACAACACAAATGCACGTAATTTATCTTCTATATTAGGAAAAATAAACTGAAACATAAACTGTACGAAAAAAAGTTGCTTAAATTAAAATCTTACACCACCCCACAAATGCACAGCCACCGAAGGCATTCTGGATCATTTAAATGTTCCATTTTGAAAAAAATACAGGACGGGCAAATATTTTAGGGGCTGCGGTTCCTTGAGTGTGTTCATCACGAAATGCACTCATCCAACTCAGAAAGAGAAATAAATTGGTGCATGACCGGGGCGAGTATTTGAACCCAGAGCTCTCGCATGAAAGGCAAGTCCTCTAGCCCCTAGACCACGAGCTTATGCTACACCTGCTGTTGTGATATAAGTCAAAAACCACATATTCGAAGAAATAAGGTGACATGCCAGGACCTCCCTTTATAAGCGCGGCCATACATTAAGGGCCTGGTACTAGCCAAATCGCAAAGTTAGACGAGGCACCCCAAGTTAACTAACTAAGTCTGACGATTATAAGTGTCATTCTTACAATATATGATTCCTTGTCTAGGAATCGAATTATTTTCGTTAATGTATGTTTCCTTTTTCTATACAAAATACATTGCGGAAACGGTGTCCATTTCCGAACTTTTTTGACTAAATGTAGAAATCTAAAAGCAAATGGAATTTTTTGTTTATGCATATATGCTGTTTTTGCTTATATCTAGAAATCGAATTACTTTCAGATTTCTAATGAGAAAAATCAACTTTTTTATTTATATTATTATTTAAATAAATGATGGAATAAAAAAATATTAACAATCCATTATCAGTCTGGAGTTCTAATTGGATTTGCTGAAGCGTTTCACTACATATTATTACATTTGTTAAAAAGTGCATTTGTATGGCGCGAGTAGTTGGCTAATCCTAGCGCCTTAAATAAGTGACTTCTGAATCAATGGCACGGATAAATGAAACTCGGCCAATTTTTCGCTTCAACAAACATTCTTTCACTGCGTTGTTATCAACTGCGGACATAAACCTGGTAACTACGCTAGTAAGTTGGGAAACCGATCTACAATTTTACATTGGTTCCATAACATGGAGAGCCCTACATTGTCAACGAAAATGCACGTGTCAATATTTAAAGAAAGAAAGAGGTTCATATACTGGGTTTCGAACCCAATGTCTCTGTCACAAGAGACTCCAGTCGTTATCCACTAGCCAAGGGCCTACACAATTATGGGCTCAAATTGTACGACAGGTATATTTATTTTAAATGTTCTGTCGTAATTTGTCATAACATATTATGAAGTAATTGCTAGGTCACAGTTCTTGATCCGGAAAATTTTATCAAAATGAAAATGGAAGAATTAAAAATAAGGACGTTTGTGAAAATAAAGTTATTAATCATTTTAACGGAACGTTTTTAAATGTAGACAAAAATATTTCTGTTGGTACTATATTTTTTTGGGCATATTTTGTTTTTTTTGCTTGATGGCATGTAATTGTTTTAAAGTTTATGTTGTTGAATTAATATGTTGACCACTTGTCAGAATTTAACGTAATATTGAGCCTCAGTGGCCCAGTGGCGCGACACTTCGGCGATCGCTCTCCGAAGTTAAGCAACGCTGGGTCCGGTCTGGTCTTGGATGGGTGACCATTCGACCGTTGAGAGAGGCTGGCCGTGGTTCGGATTCCACGTTAAGCTGTAGGTCCCCTTCTTCACTTACTAGGTGGTAGGGTTTATCCCGCCCGGGTTGGTACCATCGCATTGGATGAACGATGGTCGAAGCGGCAATGAAAATTGTCCGTGTTTTCCATCCAGTTCAATGTAGCCGTGCAATATAAGGAAGGTCCTGGCATGGCACCTAGTTCCCATGTGGTGTGTTGGGCTAATACCATGACAGAACTTGTGGTATTAGCCATCCATGTCCAGTCACATAAAAAAAAAAAAAAAACCTGTTCCTTTCTTTAATATAAGTTGCAAAGTAAATGGCAAGAATATCAATATACTTACGTGTGATGTGACCTTTGGCGATATTAAACGCCGGATAAGTCGACGTAGAACTTCCAAACCAGCTATTCCTCGTTTTTCTTTCGCTTTTTCCTCTTCCTAGAACTCCATTTTTCCTTATCTATATCATCAAAAAAAAGGCTCGCTAAATTCATTGCTTTCATTAGTAAGTTATTTAAAGATTTACTTCATTCCTCGAAAGGAAAAGGGTAAACAGTAAAAAAAGCGCTATCTGATATAATTGATTGGCTAAATTGTAATGAATAACAGATAAATCTATCAAAAACAAATATTAAACAATTCCACCCATATCAAGGCTCGAGACAGAATATTACGATTTCATATGCGGGAGATGTCATCGAAGAAGTAACGAGCGCCAAATTTCTCGGAATGATGATAGAGAGTAATGTTCGTTGGAAGACTCATATAGATACTCTAGAAAAAAAATAAGTAGTTTTTGTTATGCTCTAAAAGTGCTCACTGCAGTGTCTTCCATAGAGACTAGCCTAATGGCTTATTATAGTTTTGTATACTCCCATCTTAAGTACGGAGTTATATTCTGGGGAAACTCCACACATGTTAACAACATATTTGTTTTGCAAAAGAGGTGCATTAGAACAATTTATGGAATGAGGTCCCAAGATAGCTGAAGTAAAATATTTAAAGATAAGAAAATACTAACCTTAACATCATTATATATATTAGAATTGTGTAGTTTTGTTAAAGAGCATCCACAATATTTTACTACAGCTGCCGATATAACAAAATACAGGACCCGTCGATGTGAAGCTGGCAACTTATACAAGGCTCCTGTACGAACTACACTAGTGTTAAAGAGCACGACACAGTCAGCCATACTATATTCAATAAACTTCCCCAACGTTTGAAACAGTGCAATAATGCGCTATATTTAAAAAACAATTGAAAGACTGGCTTCACACTAAAGCTTGCTATAATGAAATAGAGTTCCATAATGATAACCACGGTTAGAAACATATTTTGTGGTTATATGTAAGTTCAACATAATTTCTTTTTCACGTTTTTATTTTATTATCTTTTCTGCATAATCCTATTGTATTGTATAACATCTTTAATCTGTGTCCACACATTTAAGGCCCTGGTACTAGCCAAATCACAAAGTTAGACGAGGCACCCCAAGTTAACTAACTAAGTCTGACGATTAGAAGTGTCATTCTTACAATATATGATTCCTTGTCTAGGAATCAACCTATTTTCGTTAATGTATGTTTCCTTTTTCTATACAAAATACATTGCGGACACGGTGTCTAATTCCGAACTTTTTTGACTAAATTTAGAAATCTAAAAGTAAATGGAAGTTTTTGTTTATGCATATATGCTGTTTTTGCTTATATCTAGAAATCGTATTACTTTCAGATTTCTAATGAGAAAAATCAACTTTTTTTATTTTTATTATTATTTAAGTAAATGATGGAATCAAAAAATATTAACAATCCTTTATCAGTCTGGAGTTCTATTTGGATTTGCTGAAGCGTTTCACTACATATTATTGCATTTGTATGGCGCGAGTAGTTGGCTAGTCCTAGCGCCTTAAGTGTTCGTGAAAGTGCGAAGCTATTGCTACACCTATGTTTAGGTAATCACTAAACTTATATTGTTAGTACCGCTTGTTCACCATTTTGTATGTACTATTGTAAGTGATAATGCAACAAATTATTTTGATTTGATTTGGTATGTCTGCTAGTCAATACTATTTTTCTCAGGAACGCGTGGGGTATTCATTTTAATTTTATATCAAATTATCAGGACTATGGTTCCTTGGAGCAGTAAAAAAAATTAAGCCTCTTAAGGCGCTAGGACTAGCCAACTACTCGCGCCATACAAATGCACTTTTTAACAAATGTAATAATATGTAGTGAAACGCTTCAGCAAATCCAAATAGAACTCCAGACTGATAATGGATTGTTAATATTTTTTTATTTCATCATTTATTTAAATAATAATAAAAATAAAAAAAGTTGATTTTTCTCATTAGAAATCTGAAAGTCATTCGATTTCCAGATATAAGCAAAAACAGCATATATGCATAAACAAAAAAATCCATTTGCTTTTAGATTTCTACATTTAGTCAAAAAAGTTCGGAAATGGACACCGTTTCCGCAATGTATTTTGTATAGAAAAAGGAAACATACATTAACGAAAATCATTCGATTCCTAGACAAGGAATCATATATTGTAAGGATGACACTTATAATCGTCAGACTTAGTTAGTTTACTTGGGGTGCCTCGTCTAACTTTGCGATTTGGCAAGTACCAGGCCCTTAATAAACGCGATCAAAAAATGCGGCAAATATGCAGCAAGTTTTGAAACTAGCAAATTAATCAAAATCGAATGCATCGAATAATTACATTTTGTAAAATGCAAGTGGCACAAATGAAGGAAATAGTTTTTTTTGTTATATCACATCATACAAATAAAAAATATTTACAAATAAACTGATATTTGTCATGAACTGTTGCATATGACATGAATAGTTGATTTTCTCGTCAATTTATATTAATTTAGCGTTTTTAGAAATGCCAAATAGCTCTTTTTGCGCGTGGCCAAACTCGGAACTAAACGGTCGACATCTTGAACTGTCATATTCGCGGTACGGGGATGTGTTGCCATTATAACAATGCAAGTTATCCATTGCTTATTCATTTTAAGCTGAGGGTATTTTTTTTAAGTAATTATTAAGTTGTGAAGACATGTTTGTGCTTTAGACTAGCCATACATACATACACACATACCATCACGCCGTTTTTTCCGGAAGGGTAGTAACTATTGGTTTGTAGTAGAAGGTTTGATACCATCGCGAGTGGAATCTAAATTGGATGGCAAAAAATATCGTTTGACAGAGTTATAACCTCCGGGATTGATGTTGGGGTTTATTTTCTTTATAGAACACAAGAAAACAAAACTAGCGGTAGGAAGTAACCAGACTCCTACAACCCCCTTTTTTTATTAAAATGATGAAAGATCAAATTTAGTTATATTTTGAATAATATTATTTACCTAAAATATTAATTTTCATTTCCTCAATTTTTTTTCTTACAGCAGGCTGCAAATGTTTTCCCGATCAATGGGGGATTTTTTTTTTCATGTGATAACTATTAAAAGATAGTGGTGCCCTCAGCCAGGCGCAAAATAAGGTATGTGGGACTTCTACCTGTGATTCTTAATACTTTTGTAAACCTAGACTAAGCGGACGTTGAAAAAAAACCAGTGGAGTTTCTTGCCAGTTCTTCTACGCTGGGATTGCCGAACTGGCTAATGATAAAATCTGACAAATCCGAGTGCAGTGTACTGTCTATGGATGATGAATCACTACATAGTATAAAAAAAAGTCGCTTTCTCTGTCCCTATATCACTATATCCACATGTACGCTTAAATCTTTAAAACTTCGCAACCGATTTTGATGCGGTTTTTTTTAATAGATAAAGTGATTAAAGAGAAATGTTTATATGTATAATAACATCCATTTAATAGTGGAGAAATACTGTTATTTTTGAGGTTTCCAATGTGATGTCGTAATAAATTACATTTTTTCCGCTTACATTGCAAACGCAGGCTGAATCCTACGAGATTTATCGAAATAATGTACTAAGTATTGTACACATTGAAAAAATCTACAGAAAACTCCGCGATGGTATATGTCTATCTCTTATGGATATACCAAAATAACATTTTTTTGTCATTAACTTTTTACGACAAATAATGGCTAATTTTCGAGGCGATTTTAACCAATACAGCATTAATCCTTATCCAATTAAATACCTTAAATACATTGTTGATTTAATATAGATTTATATGGCCGTATACAGCATATGATTTAAATGAATATTTTCGAAGATATTACAGATTTAAAAATTGCGGGACGTAGGTTTGCGGCAGTACCGGCCGGCCGGGGCGGTGGGAGCGTGCCTATAAATAGTGCGTCGGAGGCCGCGGTTCTAACACTTTGAATTTAGCAGCGATCGGACGCGTTTATTATCGGAGCTCTCTAATCTATACTCTATCTATACTATTATATAAAGAGGAAAGGTTTGATTGTTTGTGTATTTGAACCGAATAGGCTCTGAAACTACTGAACGGATTTGAAAAATTATTTCACCGTTGGAAAGCTACAGTTTATCCGAGGGACATAGACTAGGTTTTATCTTAAAAAAATTAGGGATCCTTACCAAAACTCCGATAACGTAACCCAAGGTGCAAAAAACTACCAAGAATGTTCCTTACATCGCGTGCGCTGCGAAAACTATTCACGATTGAACAAAATGATGTAGTACAATTTTATAGAACACATTATTATCTACAAAAAATGTCGCGACAGCATACATCTAACTATTATAGTTATGTCACAATAAGTGTGCATTTATTTTAAAATAAAAATTTAAATACCGCCGCTAGAAAAGGCTCTTTATTTGTACCTAGATATGAATCCTTATCAAAATAAATAAATTATTATTTAAGACTGTTTCAATACCTTTATATTAATTTTTGAATTATTTGATTCCGACATTTCATTCGAAAGATATCATGAGTTTTAAAATTAGAAAAAACACCCCTCGGCAAACTATGCGTTTTAGAGTTTGTAAGCGTCACTCAGAGGTACGGGAGGGGAGTCAGTCGGCTCCCTACGCAGCAGCCGTGTGCGGAATTTAAGAAATTGTCGCTTGATAATATTTTGTCACTTGATGATAATTAGTTTAGTAGGTAACTAAACGCATTCAAAAAGTTCTTTTCAGAACTAGACTTATTAATATATGTTGTACATTTAGTTATCCTAATAAATAAGTGACTTAAATAGTTTTTATGATTTTCGATTAAATACTTTTTAGTTATAGGTTATAGTAGTAGTTGTAGGTAGCTAATAACAGTTAAACATGTTTGAAAAATGTTACGGCTTTTCACGCGGCAGGAAGATACATTCTCCAAAGACATTCTCAAAAGCCGTAACATTTTTCAAACATGTCTAACAACCGCGGTAATCTCAAAAGTATCATAATAACCGTTAAGCTAATTATTTAGTGAAAAATAAAACAACATCAAATAATGTTTACTCCCTGGCTTTAACTCAATAAATTATTTATTTAATGGCTTTGTTTTGTGGTTATGACCTTTTTAAACTAATTAATAGTATGAAAAATACATAAAAGTAAAAAATACAAAAAAAGAAAAAAATACAAAAAAAAATATTCACAAAATTTGTTATCGTAATTTTATTTCGAATATTTCAATGTAGGTATATGCTCTTTTTTTAGGACCTCTACGTAATAAGGGGTTTATTTGTGTATCATTGTGTCAAAATTTTTTTTTTTTTTCAATTATATTATGCCCGTGCAAAGCCGGGACGGGCTGCTAGTAAACAATAAACAACAATACAAATTTGCACCGAACCCACAGAGCGTGAGTCAGACTCGCGCTTGTCTGGTATTTTTTCCTGAATTTCTCTAATATATTAACCAAATTTACTTTTGTAATAAATATATATATATAATAATTTGTAATGAAATCACTCGTAATTTAAGTAACGCGATACCCACGAAGTGTCTTAAAGATCTCTTAAAGTAAACGTTTGTAATACTTACTTCCACGAGTTCGGCGCTCCAGAGTCCTAATTGACCCTTCAATTTCAAGATACACTCAGATATCCTAAATTTTTTTTTTTTTTTCAAAACATCTGTCATTGCATCGCATGGTCATTAGAGATCTACGAAATACACGTGTTGTTTTTAGGGTAACGACGCAAAAAACGAAAAGACCAGTTGGACTCGGACACTAAGGATTCCGTACCATAGTAAGATTCAACGCTCAAAAATCACGTTTTTTTATATATATTTTTATTTTCTCTCTGAATTAACTCATTGAAAATTTCAGCTGCCTACGCTTTGTGAGATACAGCCCTCTGACGGACGGACGGACGGACAGCGGAGACTTAGTAATAGGGTTCCACTGGCACCCTTTAGGTACGGAACCCTAAATGACCCTTATGATGGCTCTGGTGTCTTTATTGTGATTTATTTCGTTTTATAACTTTATTTTAACCAATGTGATGTATCTATTTATTGTATTTTTTTTTTATGTGACTGGACACGGATGGCTAATACCACAAGTTCTGTCATGGTATAAGCCCAACACACCACATGGGAACTAGGTGCCATGCCAGGACCTTCCTTATATTGCACGGCTACATTGAACTGGATGGAAAACACGGACAATTTTCATTGCCGCTTCGACCATCGTTCATCCAATGCGATGGTACCAACCCGGGCGGGATAAACCCTACCACCTAGTAAGTAAGAAAGGGGACCTACAGCTTAACGTAGTATAATGTACTTGTGTGTTTTTGCTGGTTGTATAAATAGTTAATGTTGATGAAACTATTACTCTAAATAATAAATATGTACGGTCGTTTTGGCGCCTTTTAAATAAAATAAAATAAAAACCTAACCAAACCAAGCTTGACCGAACGGATAGTTTCTTTCATCAACATTTTAAACAACAAAATGTAATAACATCGATATAAAAAAGAATTGCATTATTCCATCGGGAATTCAAATCGAGTTCAAGTTCCTTGAGGGAGTTTTTGCAAGGTTCGGCGAGATTTACGGAAATAGGCAATATCACGTCCGCCATTTGTCCCCGTCAACTGGGAGACTCGGAGTATTGGACAGCTCGGGTGGGGTCGGCGCCTCAGCTCCACGGGATACCTATGATAACCAGACAACATTATTTTTCTTTCATTATTGATTCTAAAGACGGGTGCTTTTTTTTCTTTTCCCCTTGCAAAAATTGTAGTTCTCTGCATTTACATTATTTTTTTCTATGATTAAGGCGTTTTGTAGCCCGTGTCCTCCTTCTATATACACTATCTATATACCGAAATTCGTTAGCGGTTTAGGCGTGAAAAGGTAACAAACAGAAAGAGTTACTTTCGCATTTATTATATGGATTACGGTGAATGCCTAATTCGTCTTCTCCTAAAGGGTTTGACCGATTTTGATGATTATTTTCGTACTTAAGAGATCTCGTGGATGTTTTAACCTATAGTTGGAGCTGTTGTTAGGTATATTTTTATTTCTAACATTAAAAAGAACTTTATCTCAAATGTTCAGCCTCCCCGTATCTCTCAATATGTTTTATTCGTTCAAACTGACCGTTTGTTACGGACGACAATAGCTCCAGACTAGAATAAATTAATTTGTATATAATGTTAGAATTTAAGTTTGTATTTGTAATATTTATTTAACTTGTATCGTATATTTTAACTTGTATCAGTATTTAAATAAACCATGCCACCGACTGTGTTTCACTGGAGCGATGTAAGGGGGCGCTCTCACGAGACCGGGGATTAACGATGAGTCATCGTGTTGGCATGCAGGGCCGAGACGCGAGCGCAGCGCCGAGCGATCTGATTGGCCGGCGGCTGACAAAGGCGCGCTTACTGCGCGCCGCCGGCGATCGCTCGGTCGAGATGTTAAGGCGCACGTTTCGGCCCAGCAGGCAGTCTGAACTTGGATTCGGGATCTGACAGGCGTACGGACGTGCCGGAAGCTGAGCTTGCTCGCTCCGGTGACGTAGAACATTCGTTCCGCTCGGCCAGAGGTGTTCGGTGGCCGGACTTTCGTCCGGACCGACTGGCCGCACGTCTGTTACGCCGCGTTGAGTTTTCAACTCCGCACGTCAGATTCTGGGTCCCGGTTTCGCGATGAGAGCGTCTCCCGTACCTCGCTCCGGTGCCGCACGTTCGGCGGCGCTGTTGAGCCGAACGCGTATTTCATTGAGACGCCTCGCCCGTCCTTCTCTGGGCTACGACGGTGACGCGAACGAAGAAAGCCTACGTACAGTCCACTACTGAGCGTCGGTCCGTCACATTGGTCACTTCGAGCCGGACGGAAGACCCGCAAGACTGGTCGTCCCGGCAAGATCAAGAGCTCCAGCGTGGTCAGTTGAGCAGAAGCGCTCCTACCACACCGAAGCCAGAGCAAGAGAGAAGGAAGACTCAAGATGCCGATCACACGGTCAAGAAAGGGCGCGGATCAAGACCGTGGCTCGCAGCAAGAACCTTGGCACCGGGGCGAGGTCGACCCGACCCGCTCCCTCGCTCCGATGCCCGCTGCGTCGCTCACCGTCACGCCACCGACCGCCGAGGGAACGACGACAGAGACAAGCACAAACACGTGGTCTCACGGCACGACCGCCGCCTCGTCGAATGACGTCACGGAGCGCACAACAGAACCTGCCTCCGCTGCGAACACCGTCCGCGCCGCCGCCGCCGCTGCCACCGCCGGGGCCGCCGCCCGGACGCTCGCTGACGTCACCGCCGAGCAGTCGTCACCTCAGAACCGACCGGCAAGCCGAATAAGAAAATCCGAGCCGTCGCTTCGCTCGGAAAAGTCAAGAAGACGTCGGAAAGCCGAGCTCGCCGCAAAGGAGGAGCTTGCGAAGTGCATGCTCGAGTACGCACGGGCCCGCCTCGAACGACTTCAAGAAGATTCGTCGTCGGAAGATGACGACGAAAGTGAACCGGACCGGCGACTCGAACTAACGAGAAGCTGGGTCCAAGACCAAGAACATCACCGGGGGGAGCCGAACCAGAAACATCTCGCCCCGCCACCGCAAGATACGTCGCCGAGTACACAGGCGCCGGCTGGAACATCGCTGCTACCGAACCAGAGCGCACCCTTAGCATCTGCGCCGGCCCCGCCGCATCCGATCGCGACGGCGGCGCCAACGCGACCACTCGTCGCCGCAGAGATGACGCTGACACCGCCCTCTACACAGCAGCAGCCGGAAAACCCGTGGAACGAAGTACAAGACGGCGCGACGCTGCCAGCGCCATCTGCTGGGTCGTGGCAACAACATCCTGCAGTGCCGCCAACGCCGCCTGCCGAACCGGGGTCGCAACATGCCGTGACGACGACAGCGCCGCCGCAAGTGATTACGCTGGAAACACTAGTGACAGCCCTATCTGCACGGAACGAGCGAAAACATCAAGATGCACCCAGGTACCTACACGAGCTACCAAAGTTCGACGGTGCCGGCGGAGAGTGGCTGTCGTTTAAAGCCGCTTTCCGGGACACGGCGAGCTACTTCTCGAATGTCGAGAACCTGGCTCGCATTCGACGGAGTTTGTATGGAGCAGCTAAGGACGCCGTGCAGAGCTTGTTGCTGTCGCAACCGAACCCCGATGACGTCATCGCAGCACTGGAAAGGAGATTCGGCCGACCCGACGCGCTTGTGTTGCTGGAAATGGAGAAACTCAAGCGCCTGCCGAAATCTACCGACAGTGCTCGTGACCTGTGCATATTCGCGAGCAACGTGAACAATGTTGTCGCGACTATTGGAGCACTGAAGAAGACCTACTATCTGCACAGCCCGGAAATGTTGCAGCTGATTCTCGACAAAATGACTTCCATCCTGCGCTACCGGTGGTATGATTTCGCGGCTACGAACGAGAGCGACGAGTCACCGGCGCTTGTCAAGGTCGCACGCTTCCTGAACGAAGAAACAGACAAGTGCGGAGCCTTCGCGAAGCCAGAAACGTGCGAAAGAGACAACACTATGGGTGCGCGCCGCCGCGACGCCCCCCGGCGAACTGACAAGGCGTTAGCGGCGGACGAAAACGAGCACAAACGCTCAAGACAAAGCGAGAACAAGCGCTTCGACGAAAACACGTGTCCCCAGTGCTCAGGCGAGCACTACTTAGCGGCCTGTGCTAAGTTTCTGGGCGCTACGAACGACGGGCGGTGGAAGATGGCAGTGGGGACCCGCACGTGCTTCAAGTGTTTGCAGAGCCGGCACCGACGACTAAGCTGCCGAGCTAAGCCGTGCGGGCAAGATGGCTGCACCATGAACCATCACAAACTGCTCCACAAGAAGAAAGAGACGGAAGATTGTGAAGCAGCCGACGAGATTGCCGCAACTGCAAGGACGAACACCGTGTTCCTGAAAATTGTTCCTGTGACGCTGACGGGACCAAAAGCGACAGTCGACACGTTCGCCCTTCTGGACGAGGGCTCCACGGTCACCATGATCAACGCGGCTGTGGCGCAGAAGCTCGGGGTCAAAGGGCGACTCGACTCGCTGCGCGTCTTGGGCATCGGTGGAGCAAGACTACACGCGAACGACTCGCGGCGTGTCGACGTGCGCATTCGCGGCAAGAACGAAGATCAAGAACATGACCTAGTCGGTGCGCGAACTATCGACCGGCTCAGGTTCCCGCCGCAGACAATCGAAGAAAGGAGCCTGAATTACTGCGAGCACCTTGCCGACCTACTGCCACATATCGCTTACAAGAACGCGACACCGACTGTGTTGATCGGCCAAGACAACTGGCCGCTCATAGTGTCGCGGGCCCTGAAAGGTGGACGCAGGGACCAGCCTGTTGCTTCACTCACGCAGCTGGGCTGGGCTCTACATGGGTGCCGCAGCTCGACTACCGGACCGATACATAGTTGTGCTCACGCTACAACGACGGAGAGCGGGTTTGACACACTCGCTCATGAACAATTCCGGTCGGAGTCGCTGTGCATCGAAGCGACGACGAAGAGAAACAACCTCGAACATAGGGCGCTGCGAGCGCACGACGCCACACGCGACACGCCGGCGGACTTCGGCGCCGGACACCGGTGGTTCAGCGGACCTGCCTTTCTGCGGCTACGAGAAGAACAATGGCCCGCAGAAAAGCAGTCAGAACATAATGCTGACACCGGCGAAGAAAAATTGAATGCTGCCACAGACGACATTCAAGATGGCAGCCACGCAGTACCGAACGCAGATCGGTGCTCATCATGGTTAAGACTCATCAGTACAATGGCGCGAGTGCTGCAGTTCATTGAACTGTGTCGTGAACGCACTCGCACGACCGCGGCCGGCCGACATGCAAGAACGAGGAGAGACGCAAGCCCGCCGCGATCACAGAGGGCGCTGAAAAAGGCTCCGCGCGTCGTGGCCAGAGACGGTTTCGTCTCACTCGAATCGCGCCACCTACGGAGAGCGGAGGAACTACTCGTCAAGTTATCGCAGCGTCAAGCCCACCCACCGACACGACTAGCGCACCACGAGCGGCCGTTTACTTACGTCGGCCTCGACTACTTTGGGCCGATCGAAGTAACGGTAGCGCGGTACCGAGAAAAAAGATACGTCGCGCTATTTACGTGTCTGACGAGCCGAGCGTTGCACCTAGAGGTTGCTGCGTCGCTGAGCACGGACTCAGCTATATCGGCCCTGCGTCGATTCATGGCTCGACGAGGCTGCCCGCGGCAGATATGGAGCGACAATGGAACGAACTTCAAGGGTGCGGAGAAGGAGCTGCGCAAGGCCTACGACGAGATTCGGGAAACGGCAACAAACCATCTCGTCGAGTGGCGGTTCATCCCGCCCGGTGATCCATTCATGGGCGGAGCCTGGGAAAGGCTCGTCCGATCGATCAAAGAAGCGCTCCGGGCAACACTCAACGAGCGCTACCCACGAGAAGAAACGCTCGCTACACTACTGGCTGAAGCAGAGAACACGATCAACTCCCGGCCGCTGACGCATGTCGCGGTCACGCCTGACGACCCAGAGGCCCTGACTCCGAACCACATTCTGCTCGGAGCCGGGAGCCACCTACCAGCGCCGGGGAGCTTCCAGCCAGACGACGTGGACGCGAAGGCGATGTGGCGGCGAGCGCAGCAGCTAGCAGATGGGTTCTGGCGGAGATGGCTGCGCGAGTACCTGCCCTTACTGCAACACCGGCGGGAGCCGCGTGGCAGTGGACCAGCGCCCAAGATCGGAGACATCGTTATCATCGCAGACCCGAACCTGCCCAGGAACGTATGGCCGCGCGGACGCATCGAGGCCGCCTACCCCGGAAAGGACGGCGTGACGCGCGTCGTCGACGTCTTCACCGGCGGGAGGATCTTCAGGCGGCCAGTAAAGAAGATCGTCGTCCTACCAACCGAGATCGCGGCAAGCGGCGACGGCGGGAGCGATGTTACGGACGACAATAGCTCCAGACTAGAATAAATTAATTTGTATATAATGTTAGAATTTAAGTTTGTATTTGTAATATTTATTTAACTTGTATCGTATATTTTAACTTGTATCAGTATTTAAATAAACCATGCCACCGACTGTGTTTCACTGGAGCGATGTAAGGGGGCGCTCTCACGAGACCGGGGATTAACGATGAGTCATCGTGTTGGCATGCAGGGCCGAGACGCGAGCGCAGCGCCGAGCGATCTGATTGGCCGGCGGCAGACAAAGGCGCGCTTACTGCGCGCCGCCGGCGATCGCTCGGTCGAGATGTTAAGGCGCACGTTTCGGCCCAGCAGGCAGTCTGAACTTGGATTCGGGATCTGACAGGCGTACGGACGTGCCGGAAGCTGAGCTTGCTCGCTCCGTTGACGTTGAACATTCGTTCCGCTCGGCCAGAGGTGTTCGGTGGCCGGACTTTCGTCCGGACCGACTGGCCGCACGTCTGTTACGCCGCGTTGAGTTTTCAACTCCGCACGTCAGATTCTGGGTCCCGGTTTCGCGACGAGAGCGTCTCCCGTACCTCGCTCCGGTGCCGCACGGTCGGCGGCGCTGTTGAGCCGAACGCGAGTTTCATTGAGACGCCTCGCCCGTCCTTCTCTGGGCTACGACGGTGACGCGAACGAAGAAAGCCTACGTACAGTCCACTACTGAGCGTCGGTCCGTCACACCGTTTGAATGAGGAATTAATAATTTTGATCTATTTTACCGCGCTACGCTCGGGTGAATGTCCAAAATGAATAAATTCTAATCTGAAAGGTAGCATTACGAAAATAACTAAAGAAGCGCGTTCGGGATTTCGTAGTGTTCAAGATCCTATGCAGGTGATTTCAGCGGTGACGTATCAGGTGGTTCTGTAAACTTGGGTCGTTGGCAAAAAAGGTCGGTACGCTCACGCTTGTGGCTTTGTTCACCCGTCGTCAGTTCCTACGTTCCGATTTTTAACAATGTAAGGGTTTGTAAATAGGGTAGCCTTACATTGTTACAAGCGAGGCTGGATTTATGAAATCTTTGCTGAATTCGCGAGCGGGTCTTATTGTTTGTAGATTTGCAAGTGAAAGGGTTTTCGTGCAAAATTAATTGATTTCTCGTCACGCAGCAGTGATGTTGGGCGCAGGTATGATTAATGTGGATATTTTATCTAGGAACCTGTAGACAGTCTCGGATTAAGGATGCTAAGGACCATTATCAAAAGTGTATTCGTCCTCGGTTGCTAGTAGTTTACTAGATTAAATACTAATATATATATTTTTTGTTTTTTGAAGTCTTGCAATAATAAAATGACTTACTTCATTTTTCCTTACAAAAACACTTAAATAAGTAAGTAGGTGCACTGTGTGGAGTTCGGTATTGCTTAAAAAGTCAACTTTACTTGAACCCTTGATTAATGGTCGACTTTTTAATATATTTGTCTGAATATATTTAACCATCTCCAAAAAATATGCCAGGTACCAGGTAATCTTACCTAAATAATAGAAGACATAACTTTTAATATTTTTTTATATTGTAATTTGTAGCAGTAATGAAAAAAATCTAGATAAAAAATTTGAAAACAATGGTTTCAGCTTATACATGACTTACTTATTCTGTAAATTATTATGTGTATGTAATTGGAAAAGGATCACACCCAGTGGTGATATTAACTGATCACACTCCGCACCTTAAGGTGGGCCTTCCCGCTCAAATCCCCATACAAACGTGGAAAGAAGATCATGCTCATATTCCTATCATGATCAGATCCAAAATGTTGCTCAAATTAGCAAATTAGCAAATTAGCTAACTAGATGTCTGATGACCGTTGGAATTGTAAAATTGTGTTTGGTTTCTAAGTAATAAGGTCCGAAAAATCGAATTTTTCGCGCGTTTTATGCACTAACTTTGAAGGTGAATTACTCAACGATAAAATAAAAAAATATCTTAAAAAAAATAGTCATCAGACATACCTTATTTCAAGAAGAATAATAATCGTATTTGTTAGATTTTGATTACAGCGGTCGTGGTTTACTTTTAGCTATAAGTCGTTTTGTTATTTAAATTTTCGTAAATAAACACTATGCGCATTGTCTGCTTTGTGGACATGTTGCATCCTCCTTATGATGGAGCCTGTCTTTTTCTTTGAAACAAAGAAGGTCCCAGAGCGCAAAAGCACGGTTTTGTACCGTGCCCGGAAATGGGTAGGTCCCGCCGGGGAGGGGCCACCTTAAGATTCTAGTAACCACACCAGGACCTTTCTTGATGGGAGATATTTTAACTGTGTTGATTTAAGATTTTATCTACTTCCATACAATGATTTTATATCAAATTCGGTGAATTAAATAGGTTTCGTAGTTGAAAGAACTTTTAACTTTCTCTCTCTGACATAGAGGAAACATCTGTGATGTCAATAATAAGGTGACTTTGGATCTCGAACCCGTATTCCCAGAAACGAGAGAAGCAATTGAAGAATAAACACGGGAAGATATGCACCAGCTGGCTTGTATGAACAATCCTCGCTCTGAAAACCTCAAATGGAACCGTTCGAATGGTATCTCCACCTTTTATTGCCGGCATAGCCTGTCATCAGTAACGACCTTGGTCCCTAACGGCAGAGCGGGGAGCACTAAAACGAACCGTTTAAGAAGTAAGACATTAGCCGGGAAGTGACTCGCCCGCATTCCATCTTAGTCGTGCCAGCGTAACGAGCGGGGAACGGCGAGGATATGGCGTGTGCGCGATACGAGCGCTCGGGAGCTCCGTGCGATTTTGTTCCGAGAGCTGGTTTACTCATTTTCGCTTGCGTGTTCCGACGCTTCTATTTGGGCTTCCACATGCCGTTCCATTTCACAAAATACTTACTCATATTTCACGCGTTTGACTTTTACTTTCTACGATACTGACGACCTTTCTAGCTTCCATTCCATTCATAACGTAAGTGGAAGTCTCATACTGTACCTAGATTTGAAAGGTATGCGAAACGTACGTCCCAATATGTTTTAAGGTAAACCATACACTATTCATTACCATGACAACGAAAATCTAATGTATTTTTAATGATGAATCAAAATGGCAATATATGGAGGTTTCAAAATAAACTAGCGAAATTAAATGTCGTTACTTCTAATACATTCAGCACAACAGGGACATTAATATTATTAATAACGCACCATGACTTACCTAAATTTTACAGAATATGTCATTAACCTAATCCTTACAACGACACCTATACAAAATTGACTCGCAAGGCTGCAACTTGACAAGTTGTGTTACCTAATTTCGCTGAAAGTGCCAGATGGAACCGAAGTGGAATTAAATTAAGAATAGAGACGTCAGAACGCCATGTCACGAGTTAGGTTTTAGTGCATATTAAAACACTACGTTATAATTATATTCATTATATGACATTACGTAGATAAAATTAATGTACATTTATATCCACGGATCTACAATATGTCCATCTGCAGCTAAAATAACAATCTACAGAACGTATTTGTCTCGTGTATAATAATTATTTTTCCATAATTTCAAGCAAACTGAAATATTTTGTAATTAGATAAGGAAATATCTTAAACTCAATGCGCTAACTATGAAATGAACAATAAGTAGAAAGATGATTGAGACTTCAATTAAAGTTGAACTTTTATTCAAAACTTCCATGCAAATATATACATGGAAGGCTACCCGTTATGATATTAGCCTTACACACCACATGGCAACTAGGCGCCGTCGCAGGACTTTCCTTATATTGCTCGGCTACATTGACCTGGATGGAAAGCACGGACAATTTTCATTCCTCAGTTTAGATTTAAAATTGGACCCGGTAGGTAGGTGGCGCTGTTGTCAAGATAATGACTCGAGTGGAGCCGGGCACGTCAGCTAGTCTCAATTAAAAATTTAGCTGATGATGCAAAACACATAAAATATATTATAGTTATGAAATATTCGAATTCGCGAATTACCACGCTGCAGACCACAGCCACTATAATATCCTATTTTAACACTGTGAGCTATTTAGACACCACACACTAAGAGCTATTTAGAACCCACACACCATTAACTTCTTAATATAATACTGCCACCATAACTTTTCTCGTAAATTCGTTACACATCTCGTTCCCTGTGTTCAGAGAAGAGCTTTACGTAAAGCTATATATGTACATACTAATACTAAGCATGGAATATGTGTTTGTGTGCTAAAGTTCAGACGTTTCTAACTTGGCGCTTCAGGCAAGGAATATTTTAAAATTGGAACATAATGTATTTTCTTCTATTAATATTTCAAATTTTTGTGGGGTTAAACAATATTGTTAAAAATTCTTAAAATCACATTCAATTAATCTTAAAATTTTATTCGAATTGAATGTAATAATATATCTTTTGAAAATTTTATTTAATTTTATTAATACGCATGTTCTTACCTAAAGTATGTGGTTGCAAGGGTAAAGAAGTTAGGTTTCGGATTTAAAAACTATGAAAGCAACGAATCTACATATGTATCGAAATTCCAATTGTACAAAACATGTTTGAAAACTAACGGCTTTTCACTCGGCGGGAGGAGACATTCTCCGACGTTTCGAGCTGATCGTTCAGCCCGTTGTCAAGGAGGCAGCCGCCACGTTCGTACACAGCAGCCGACTGACTGAATCATCGAATTGGATGAAAATATCGTCGAAACGGAAAAAATCCAAAATTGTCCTTGATTTCCTTCCAGTTTAATGAAGCCGTGCTCATAAAAGGAAAGTTCAGGCATTGCACCTAATTCCTTCGAGTATGCGGCGTGTTGAGGTAATATCATAACTTTGCCATCTATATATATAGTATTAAGTGTATACAATTATGTATTGTACACTTGTAAAATGCTCAATTGAATAAAGAATGTTTACCATCTATATATAATCTATAGTATTAAGTGTATACAATTATGTATTGTACACTTGTAAAATGCTCAATTGAATAAAGAATTTGAAGTATGAAGTATGAAGTATGTCCAGCCACATAAAAAGGGGCCTTATAAACCGATTCATAATGCCTTTATTAAAAATCTATATTTAGATGATTAAAATAAGTTCAAAATTAAACTAACTTTGCTTCAGCCACTTTATCTGGATCTCGTACTTCCCTTGTACTTACAATTCTAGAAGAACCCGCAGCAGCCAACTCGGTTGCACCACCATCTGTATCAGATGCTCACGATAGACAGTTCGTTAGACTTTAGAACAAAGCTTTCGGTAACTTTTCGTCTTGCTCCGGGAGTCGAGCTTCGCAGCTCACAAACTTTCCACACTCGCTTGATGACATCCGCTGAAGAAAATTTTCAAAAGCTTTTAAATTGGGCGGATACACATTTTGCTTTAGTCAGAAGACGCGTTTTTAAATTAATGATAAATCTTAATTTTTTTCCAATTATTTTCACAGCATCAAGGCTGTTTTCTATCGCTTAATAACTGAAAATAAATATTGGCCTTGGACTTTCCAATATATACATTCCACGTTCCATATCCGTGAATTATAAAATGAATATATTTCGATCAACGAGTAAGGAAAGACTCCTGCTACTCTCAACCGATATTCACCTAGGGGCGACGTAGGTAGGTATGTTTCTATACAGTATGCGTCAAACTAATATGCGCCTTGCGCGTAAGAAAAACCGGCCAAGTGCGAGTCAGACTCGCACACGAAGGGTTCCGTACCATTGTAAAAAAATGTATACAAAAAAATTACGTTTTTTGTATGGGGACCCCCTTTAATTTTAATTATTTCTTAATCTTACCTATCTGTTGTTATAGCGGCAAAATAAATACACACTCTGTGAAAATTTCAGCTGTCTATCTCTTACGGTTACTGAGATACAGCCCTGTGACAGACGGACAGACGGACGGACGGACTGACGGACGGACGGACGGACGGTCAGCGGAGGCTTAGTAATAGGGTTCCGTTTTCACCCTTTGGGTACGGAACCCTAAAAACGCTCTTGAGACAAGGCGCGCGAGCTTTATCCTGAGATTCAAATATAGTTCTTGGGTTTTGAGACGGTTCTGGAGTCTTCCAACTGTCAACTTGGACATTAATAATGTAAAATTTGACAGTCGGAAGACTTGAGAATCGAATCAAGACTCGAGAACTTTGAATCTCAGCATTAAAGGCACATTTCAGTTTGGCGTGGACTAACGTTAGCGCTGGCCAGTCACAGAGTTCGCATACTGAATTAAGAATCGCTCAACCATGATGACCACTAACTATATTATATTATATTATAACTATATTAATGCAACTTAGGCATGTAGGCAATACCGAAATTTGTATTGCAACCTGTTTCAGAAAATATTTTAATGAAATTGTTAGCCAAAGATAATACTTTATTTTCTTAAGTTTTAATTCGTAATTCGAAAGGCTTTTTAATAATTATTTAAAAAAATAAATATTTTATTTTACAAAAATATAATATAATAAATATATATATATATAATAATAAATAATATATATGTCGGAGCGTCATAGGTGTGGGCTGAGGTTTCTTGAGGGTCCACTTTTCATATTACAAGGCGCAGGGCTGCAGAAGCCCTCGCCGACATGTATAATAATATAATAAATCATGATATGTTTAAATTAAATATGTGGTATTTAGGGGCGATGTTTCAAGCCTCAGATAGTACTTACCGGAAGGTATAAATTCACGCTTGTCAAAAGACGGATAGTCATCGCCGGAGAATTATATCTTCTATCACAATTTATCTCACTATAATTTTACTAACAAACATATGGACTTAATATATTGGATGGATAAGCAGAAGGGTAAATAAATCTGTCAAGTAGTTATATGGCTGTTCATCAGACTAATGAAAAATCAGCCCTTAATAATATAACATTTGCGTATGTTATTGAGAAAATTAAGGAGAAGTGGTTCTTGGTCGTTACGGTTATCGTATGGGAGGCCGCCGCGCATCACAAGCCATACAGTCCAAACATCGTCACCGCGTGCAAATATGTTCCAGAAATGCGTTCGCCAAGACAGTTCTCACTCACACAACCCCTCCAATATGTCTGTGATTTTGTTTGCGTGTTTCATGTACGTTTAAGTTGAGTTGATAGTTTGATAGTAAAATGAAGCCAGCGGGTCTCAAAGTAGGCACTGGTAGGTGGCATAACTCATTCCTTTTTAATCTGAGGGTATCTGTTTATTCACAATAAAGTTTTTTTATGAATCATGACGCGGCCTATGTAATTGGCTATTCCGAGGTACAATACCAGCCGATTTTCGTACTTTTGAATAGCAATTAAGCTTGTACGTTATGCTAGAGGATTTATTACCTATACATACACTCACAAACTGCTGAACTTCGCATTCACGCCGCTAATTATCCCCTCGTAACACCGAAACTTGCCTCAGGTGCCCTTCAAGTCGCTCCTACACGTCTACAAGTCACGTAATAATTTCCAGCTCCCAGCCGCCGAGCGTTCGCCCACACGCGTCTCGTGTTCTCACTCAGCACACGCGCGGTCCTCGCACTGAACTATGTCGGAGGTCGCTAAGTCAACTTTTATTAATTTCCACCTACGAAACGCGCCGCTTGCCGGCCGGCAAATCCACTCATTTGGCGCGCCCGTGACTGGATACACGGGTACCGAAAGTCGGTGTGCACGAACGAGGCATATCAATGTGTGCCTTGTTTCTTTTAGGGCTTTCCGAGTGAAAGTGTCAAGTGCGCGGACGATATGCACTCACTTGGGATTTCACACCGCCTTGGTCACACCGCCATATATGACGGGCAAATACAGACAGCAAAAAAAGTTTTTTTTGTAGAACAAATATGAAACAAACGAAATCATGAATGGTTACACCGCCATATATGAAGACCGTATTTACCGTCTCAAACTTGAATGACAAACAAACAAAAATGACGAAAGAAGTATCGACTCTCTCCTTATTCTTTTAATCTTGCGGTTATAATAATCATGAATTGTAATAACACTCGTCTAAAAAACATTTTTTTGCAACCTGACATGGATGGCTAATACGACACAACTATATGGTACCGTTAAGATATCAACCCAATATACCACATTCCTGATGGAATTAGGTTCCATGCCAGGACCTTCCCTTTAAGAGCACGTATCTTCACACGCACAGAGAATGTTTTTTTTTTCTTTTTGTTAGCCTGTCCTAACATAGATTTTTGTAGCCGATAATTGTCGCTACCTCTTTCGTGGCCTTCAATTCGTGCTTTTCCTTTTTCTCATTCGTGAGGGAAAAACGTGCATGGAGACAAAATTGTTACTTCAAGGGTATAACCGGACTTAGGGTAAAAATGTTTTATTATGTGGCCCTATTCCATTCCCGCCCGCACCCAACCAATTATAACCAGTAAATCTCTAGACCTTTTTTCGTCTTTATATTGTATGCGAGTAAATTGAATTCTGTGAGTAAATGTTAGCACGAAGGCAACACCGCTCTGTGAGGCCCTAAAGGAGCCCTATTGTTGGCGTTGCCCGCTCCAGCCACGACTTATTAGAGCTCCCAGCTTCTCAACTCGGTAAATAGTTTTGTGTTTAGGAGCCTGAAATTTCTGTATTCCAAAGAGCAATGAAGCCGAAAATCTCCAAGTTAAACAATAACAGAGTGGTTAACTGAAGTTCTGAATTGTGAATCAAAACTTTGTAAACTTTTCATTGCGGTTTCGCATTTTTAATTGTACCTCCCTTTTTTCAGTCATTTTAAGATCTGCTCCTGAGTTTATTCGAAAAGGAACGTTACAGATTAACTTTGTGTATCTGAGAAAAAATTGAGATTAAAATATGTTTAAGCCTGCACAGTCCCGTGAATTCTAAAATTCGTGAAAAATACCTTCGATGAAAATATTTACTTTTCGGAATTAAGGAAATTTATTATTCGTATAAAAAATGCCCGCACATTCTTTCGAAAAATTTAATAATTTAGCAATTCACGGAGTATTTATAGAACTAGATTATTTGATGGTTCTTCTTACATTATCTTCACCGATGATATCTTACAATGGCTATGATTTCTCGGGGCCCATAATACGGCAATAGCTGAGCAGAGCTGATCTTAGGCCAAAACTAATATCAGATTTCGAAGAGCTCGATTGTCTAAAATTTTACATTAACATTATAGAAATAGGACTCAGGTTGATGGTGAGAAAACTTGAACTACTTGTGTACTTATCTTTTTTCCGATCGTGCATCAATTTTTTTGTAGTACAAAGACGATTAAATACTTTAATGAAGATCTTTGAGAATAGCATAATCGATTAGAGTGCTAAGATGGTTTAGCCATATGGAAGGACAAAATATGGAAGGATAATGACAAAACGACGAAACAAATTTACAGAGCAGAGGTGAGCGGAAGTGTCATGCCCGGGCGGCCCAGACTTAATGTTAAACTTCCCTTGCTCTTAAAGAATTATTTGTAAATCAAATTATCATGTTTTTTTTTTCAAATGTATTACTGTCTTAATTTTCTTATCTATTTGCAATGCCAAGTTAATATCTTTTCAATATTGGTAAGTTCAAAATTCTAATACAAAATAGGAAAATAACTAAAAGCATTATGCAATTAGTGGATTTATGTATCCTCTCGTAAATATCCGAGAATTTATCTTGAGACTAATATTACCTTGTGTTCTTAATTTACTTATCTACTTCCGATTCCAAGTTAATATTCCTTCAATATTAGAAGGTTACAAATTCTAATTACAATGTACGAAAATAACTAAAAGCATGATTCCATTAGTTGATTTAGGTATCCTCTTTTAAATATCGGAGAACTATCTTGAGACTAATATTATCGTATTATTTCTTAATAAAAAATTCTTATCTACTTGCGATGCCTTAAATATTGGAAAGTTGAAGATTCTAATGATAATGTATTAAAATAGCTAAAATCATGAATCAATTCGTTCCTTTACATGTCCTACTCTTGTATATATTCGACAATTTATCTCGAGACAATTTTATCGATGCACTGCTGAAAGTCAGCATTAGGTCTATTTTTCCAATTTGGTTCTCAGGAATCAGGAATTTTTCGATTTTTTATTCCCATGTATTCCATATACCATGCCCCTGGTATTTTTTAATAAATCATTTTGAAAGCCGCTATACAAGCGTTTTTTCGACTGCAAGATTCCCGATTCCTGAGCATGGAATTCCAAGAAGAGGCCTACAGAACTGGAGCTGATCCACGCAAGTGTGCCTTTCGTCTCGCCTCCCACCTCATACCAAGCACCAGTAGAAATCGGTACCCCTACAAATTAAACGTAAGTACATCCTTCAACGGACACAAAAAGCCCCGGTTTATCTGAAATAAATCTATTTCGGCTGACCTAACACCGCTCTACATTTAAACCTCCCCCGCCGTAAAGATAACAGTAGGAATATGGGGCGCGGCCGAACCGTATTTCGGGAAACCGACAGATTTCGGACAAGGGCCGCGCGGGGCTCGTAAATTCATCATCATCGCTTTCGTTCGACTCTGTGTTGCCAGAGCGCCTTTCCTATGGAGGACGTTACCAAGGGAGTCGCAACTTTGACTTGATGCAAAAATGTATTCTGACATTGGTGCTGGCTCTCTATGACAGAGGTCAATGATTTGAAGCCCGCCCCAATCATGCACCACTTTCTTGCCCTGTCTGAGTTGAATAAATGCATTATGTCCTGAATGCGAGCTGTTTCATGGTTCGGAATACATCTAGAAGTGTGGTTGGTGGCCATACAGAGTGTTAAAGGAGGTATGGTCAAAATTAATAAAAACATAATTACAAGCCGAGAAATAAAATTATAACTTTGTCAGCGCACGTTGTGTACCGAAAATGCTGTCGTTGTTTTAAAAAATACAATCGCAATAAAACATTTTGACTTTTTGCAAGACTTAATATTATTCAAAGTGACTCCGAGCCTAAGCAACAATAATCAAATTTAAAAAAAATAATTGAAAAGACGACGAAGTTGCAAAAATACCATTTGCCATAGCTGAATTTTCAAAACATAATTTCGATCGAAATTTGGTCTCTTCAGTTCTGATAGGATTGGGTATATTATGCAAAAATATCATTCAGTTGGAAAAATGCTCGACCAAAAATGATTTCGATGTTTAATTTTTTTGGTAAACCTTGCGGTTCTCAATAATATATTTTTTCTGACAAAATTGCCTTATCCAATTTACTTCGGAAGAGGCACTCCATGGCCTCTCCGGCTGTGTACAAATTGTTCTACCTCTGATACAGTTTATTCCATCAATGTACTTAGTCAGCTCATTAAAGAAGTTTCCAATTTGTTTTTAAGGATCAACGAGGTGATCGGACTGTTCTAATTTCTCCTTTGTATGTTTAAGGTCATGGCATCCTTTCTTTCTTCTTTTTTCGATAACGACTATTTAAAACGGACATGGATTTCTGCTTCTACTGAATGATTTTTTTGCATTACTTCTGATCCAATACTCAGTCCTCGCTCAAGCTCTGCAAGTAATGATTTCGTTTTCACGACGGATTTCTTCGACTGCTCAAACATCTTCTTGAGTGACCGCTGTTGGCGGCCGGTCTATCTTCGCCTCATCTTCGAAGCGTCCCTGTTTTCTTCTTAAGGTCGGCCCGTAAGCACCTGAAAATTTCGCCTCCCATACAAACGTAGTTTACTAATGATTTGAAAACCACTGTTCCAACTTAATTGATATTTGGTATCTAATATTAGGCTACAAATATCTGTGTCTGCATGCCTTTGTTTTTTCGGTAAATGTATTCTGGGTCAAACCACAGAGAAAACAAAATTCGTATGAAGATTTTCTTTTTGCATTCATTTCATTCGGTTTGGATTTTTTAAAAAAACAAACGCATGCAGACACAGATATTTATTACCTGATAGTAGATATTAAATATCAATTTAATTGGAATAGCGGTTTCCAAATGATTAGTAAACTACGTTTGTATGGGGAGCATAGCTTACGGGCCGTTCTTAAGGCGGGCCTTCCCGCTGAACTCCCCGTACAACAGTTGAAAAAATATCAAATACACATTTTTTGTCGGAGATCCCAAATTATACGCAAAACAGCTTTATTTATTTGAACTAGATGGTTGATGACCATTTGAATTTAAAGATTGTGTTTGGTATGTTTATTTAGACTTTTACTATAGTTACATATTATTGAAATGTTTTCGGATCAACAGAATTGATTTCTGACTGGACGACGACGTGTAGAAAGTCCTAAACGTCCTCCCCCGACGTGTAGGTGGCGCCGTGAGTCCTGAGGAAGTACACAATAAGGTGGACGAATCGTCAACTTAAACAAGTAAGCGATCATTTATACACTGTTTATCCGTAAACATTTTGTACCAAACCCAACAGTAGTTGTGTTTGGTTTCTAAGTTTCGCGCGCTTTATGCAATAAGTTTGAACGTGAATATTTCAAAGAAAAAAAGTTAGTCATTGGTGGCGCGGGTAGGTCGCTGGGTTTTTGTCAATATTTTGTAAAAGATAGGCCTATATAGGTTCGCAAAAAGAAATGGTATATGGTCCCATGCAATACACAATCTTCTAGAGGTTAGGATAAAAGAAGGTGGGGCGACTCACCACGATGGAGACTTCCAGACTTATGCGAATGGCCACCACGCTACTCCTTCTCCCACAGGATGCAGTTCAGGAACGCTGCGTCCTCGACTGTCTTTGGATTGTTCATAGGTTTCGAGCAAACACGGTACTGGCGAGGTACTCCTGGGTACCTAAGGACCCGGCGGTGACGAGATAGTTTTGGCGGGAACCGGTGCTACGATGACATGGCGTGTCCGTGCATCGCGGTATCAAAAATGGCACTGAAATCTGGGCCTTTCAGCCTTTTCAGCAGACGCTGTCAATCTTCGCTCCATCAGGTGAAAGAGAGAGAGGGACAAGCGTATGCGGGGAACAAGAGTAGGACTAGAATAGGACACATTACATAGAACCACACAGCCACAGTTACGCGAAGACATTTTGGCCTAACCAGTCATCATGCCCAGCTTGTGTCATGAAGATTCGTAATCAATTTGTTTTTTTTTTATTTAAACAATTAGTTCGTGATGTGCTCATTGCTATAAGTCGTTTCGTTTTTGTTTAATCTAACCAAATCAAACTGAGTATTGCCTGCTTTGAGGACATATTGCATCCTCCTTATCCAGAGACGGTGCCAGAGCGCAATAGCACGAATTGTGCCGTGCCCGCCCGCCGTTAGTACCGTCGGGAAAGGCGCTCTAAAGTCAGAAAACCAATTACATAACGTTGCTCGTAAACAAGCAAACTCACTAAAAGTACTAGTCTAATGTTGGAACATTCTTGGGGCTTTCAGTCTTATTTATTTTTATAGTAAATCAAAGCGCGCACTTTGCTGTTAGCAAATTGCCGCCAGAATCTCTGTACACAAAAAACATTTTAATTATTGTTTAATTTTCAAAAACATTTATAAAAATCAGACTTTATGTAATATTTTAACCTTCCATTGTCAAATACGTTAGAAAAGAGAGTCTTATTTGGCATGCCCCCTGTAAAAAGCTTTCACCTGGATTGACGACCTGTAGTATAGTTAAAAGGATAAACAAAAAGGTGCCTTTACTAAATTATGTTTGCAAAATCACAAATATATTTAGTTCATACAAGAGTTTATAGGTTTATCGATTGTAATCAGGCGAAAGGTTGTTAGAATCAGTTTGTATCAACATTTCCTTTGTTAACTTTCCGCTTGCCCCATTTAAGATATTTCAGGCGGGTTCCAGCCCATATTTTAGTGCCGGCATGAAATCAAGATTTATGATACAAACTATACGTCAATAACATACTTTTTGCGTTGAGATAAATCAAAGCAACATCGGGATTTACAGAGCTACTATAGAACTGACAGTGAGAGGGGCGTAGAGTACACTTGAAAGAAAATATATTCATTGTGTTAGTGTATATTGTAACTGGACATGGATAGCTAATATCACATCCATAGTCATGAAATAAACCTAACACACCGCATTCCCGAAGGAATTACATGATATGCCAGGACCTTCCCTTTATGAGCACGGTTCTTTGAATTAGATAAAAAACACGGACAATTCTTCATTGCCGCTTCGACCATATTTACATCTATTGCCTACCGACCCGGGCGGGCTTAATAACCCTACCAATTAAGTAGGGGTAGGGTACCTAAAGATTGACATGGGTTCCGACCCTAGAAAAATCTTGCATTCCTGATGAAATTCCCTTATCTAATTCAGAAAGAGAAAGAAAGTGGTGCACGAACGGTGCGATAATCGAATCTATGCCCTGTGGCATAGAAGCCAAGTTCCTGCGCCCCTAATTTATGAGTTATTTACGTCCTTAAATATATAACGTATACCTTGAACGAATTATTCAACGAATTTACTAAAAATACAAAACAAAACTGACATTAATAATGCGAGCACAGAATATAAAGCGACAAGATATAATCGCGTCTTAGTTTGAAGGATGGAAGAGACTTCACATTGTATTTTAACATATTCTGTCTTCAGCATACTGACAGGGTGGAGGCGGAATATGTTTGAATATGGAGTAATATGTAAACGATAGTGGGATTTCGCAAGCCCTTCAACGCTTACGAACGCCTCACTTGACGGAGATCCCTGCGCGGTGATATTCCAACGCAACATTGAAATCTGTTTTCGTGACAGTAAATATCAACTTTTTGGGGTTTCGTGCCCAAAGGGTGAAACGGAATCCTAATACTAAGCCTCCGCTGTCCGGCCGTCCATCCGTCCGTCCGTCCGTCTGTCACAGTGCTGTATCTCATGAACCATTATAGGTAGGCAGCTGAAAATTTCACCGTGGATGTATTTATTTTGCTGCTATAACTAGGTTAAACAGGTATATATAAGCATACAAGCATAAGTACTAGATTATTCATTAAAAAATAAATATAATCGTGCTGTGTGGGTTCCGCTACTTATAAATAATACAAATAAAAAGTGACTAAGGTGTTTGTCCTTCATGGGTTAATTACTAGATGGTAGGGTTTCAATTAGGGTTAGGGGTTCAATGTAGTTCAATGTATACTAGCGCCCATTCGATATCGTGTTGGGCCGATATCGTGACAGCATGGTATGACCCATCCATGTCCAGTTACATACAAAAACCTAGTTTTCACTAATTGAATGCACTGGTTAGCATATTGCATTTTTGCTATAACGTTTCTGGTGAAGGTCAAAATCGTTTACTACTTCTAAATAATATTCCCAATTTTACAATTTCTCATCCCAGCCCATGATGCTAAGGATAAACTGTTATCGCATTAGGCATTTCGGCTCTTCAAGCTTGAAACATTGAAAAGGCGTACGTATACGGATGCTATGCGAACCTTCCCAGGGTATTCAGTCGGTTTTGGACGGTGTTATTATTATTAGACCGAAAGTCACTGAAGGCTGCGCCGCCCGGCCTGAATATTTCAGAGCCAGCGAAAGCGTTCTATCGTTCTATTTAGTAAACATCTATTTTATCACCGCCCGGGTTTCGAAGGCGTTATCTGTACCCCTAGTCCCAGCTGTCACCTAAATTGGCGTTTACGGCAAACCGATCGCCTGGTGTTTTCAAATGTATGGAGAAATTAAAGAGCGCGAGCAGTGGGCGTTAAGCGAACTAACATTTGCGAGTCCGAGTATGATTTGACAGTTTACTCACCGTTGCTGTAAAGAGTCGTATTCACTACGTATAATATTCACAACGTATAATAGTATTTTTTTCCATAAAATGAAAACTATGCATATCGTATAATATTCACAACGTATAATGTTATACGTTGTGCATGAATAAAGTTTAAAAATAAAATCAACTCTTTGCATCATGCAGAACGTATAATAGTCACAACGTATAATATTCCTAACATGAATTCACAAAAAAAGAAAACCATGCAGAACGTATAATATGCCAAGAAGCACTGCATAAAGCGCCCTAATTACGATACATTTAAGGCTGAAATTGCTACGAATCGATATTTGCTACAATTTCGAAAGGCCACCTTACGCTATTTGAGACGGTCGAAACGTCACGTGCGAGTATACGCTTTAAAAGTATATACATAAGGGCGCTTATCGTATGAAAAGTTTTTGGATTATATGATATGCATGGTTTTCTTTTTTTGTTAAATAAAGATCATAATATTATACGTTGTGACTATTATACGTTATGCATGGAGAAATAAGTAATTTAATTTTTTAAACTTCTTCATGCACTACGTATAAAATTATACGATCTGCCGATTATACGTTGTACATGGTTTTAAAATTTTGTTAAAATATGACATTATACGATCTGCATATTAGACGTTCTGCCGTTCCCCCGCTGTAAACACGTCGACGTTGCCGTTTACGCCGACTCCGCGTTTTCATACAAATCGGAAGTCCGAGTTTGACTTTGATAGCTTGAAGAAGTAGTAGTAGTAGTTGGTATATTGTGGATAATATTTGTTGTAGTAAATTCATTTGTTTTTATAACTGCTATTGGCACTACTGCTCACGATACCCAAAGGTAGACTGGTAGAGAATGCCCCTGGCATTAAGTTGTACCTTTTGCCCGAATTTTGAGTGCAATAAACATATATTAATAAATAAATAAATAAGAAGTAAAACCACAGGATATCTAGTCAAAATGTGTATGGAGTTTGACGTTTTTACGTAACTTCGAAGTTCCGTTAACGCCAATTTAGGTGACAACTGGGACTAGGCGCTTTGAAGAGGGGGCGCGAGAAAGAGACGGATCGACTCGGCCCGCGAAACATGCGAAACATTTGCAGTTCTGCCGCGTGCCTACACGCACGCATGTCTCGCAGTTTGAATAATTTAGATAATGTAGGTTATCGAGCAAAGGGACTTGCAGTAGCCTAATGCTTGCTTAAGGCTGTCGTAAAGTTAGCGGAAATCGAATATTTGATAAATTTGAGAAAAACATTCTTTGTCCATTGGCCAAGGCACAATTTTCCATGGAAACTGCCATTGAACTAGCGGAATCGTCTTAACGGTTCTCAGATTTGAATCATTTTCAAGACATTTTTAATCACTTGAGAAAGCTTACTTCTGTGACCTCTTGTTTTTCTTTTTGTGATTACTCTATTTTTCAGTAAAAAAATCTAATGAATAGGTATATTAAAACAAAATTAAACATACAGACCTAGATTTTGATAACATATTTTTGAAATCCTAAATTTCAAAAACCTAGTGAAACATTATTATTAACATCAACAACGACCTCTTAACACTGGCACGCGAATTTTGAGATGTCTGACGCGGCTCACTCTCATATCAATTTGAAGAGCGAAATTCTTAGCATACGTGCAGAATTAGGAAAGCTAATGGAGAAAAGAGAATACATTTTTTTATGTCAGGTGAGACATAACTACATGTCTGGTAAGAAGTGGCTGTGGTCGTGAGTCATCCTGGAAATGAAAATGGATTTGGAGCAAATATCGAGAATGCTGCGTGCATCCAGACCCCCTAGCCCGACTTATTACCTAAATTGGCGTTCACTTAACTTCGAACTTCGTTTACGTAAAAACGTCAAACTCATGCAGGTTTTACTACTTATTCTTCTATGGTTTTACTTCTTAAACCCGACAAAATCGAACTCGAACTACCGATTTTAATAAAAGCGGCAACGTCAACGTATTTACGGCGGAAATGTGTCAAATCAAACTCCGACTCGGAAATGTTAGTTCGCCCACTGCGCCCGCTGTTCAATTCTCTATATATTTGAAAACGCTAGCCGATCGGTTTGGCGTACACGCCCATTTAGTTGAGAATTCGGACTAGGCGCTCAGTATCGATTACAGTAATTCTCGATTATCATCGAGAATTGCCCTGCCTCCTACCCCTTACCGTGAAACCCCTTTCAATGAATTTTATGAGTACCATAGTATTCCAGAATTAATAAAGTACTAGACTGAAATTAGAAAAGGATCGTTATTAAAATAGTATTTATCCACCCTCCAAATAGTTGAGCTACCGAGTAAAACCAAACGATTTTACCCAAATGCCTATTCACTTCAAAGGCATTGGAGAAATTAGCAATCACATGACTTATTCGCTCTATCGCTCATTCCATGTGAATAAACAGGCGGTTCGACGAATATCGGTGTAGACGTTTCAACATCGAGTGAATGGAATTAAGGACTCGGTGCGTAAAATGTATGAACGATACAATCAAAAAGACTCAGACCCTCAAACTCTATAGATACACTAAAGGGTCTCTCTCTATGTTTTATCGTATTTTAAACAACCGACCGATCCAAACAGATCGACTGGCGTTTTCAAATGTATGGAGAAATTTAGGAGCGCGCGCAGTGGGCGTTAAGCGAACTAACATTTGCGAGTTTGATTTGACAGCTTACTCACCGTCGGCGTAAAGACGTAGGGCCGAGTGCACGAAAGGACAAAAAATCAAAATCAACGTCAAAGTATGATCAAACACGTCACTTTGTGTGGACAGTATGGAAGGAACTCTATGCGGATCACTAAAAGTGACGTATTTGAACATTGATTAACTCAGCCGTCTCTTCGTGCAACTGGGGCGTAGACGTTGCCGTTTACGCCGACTCCGCGTTTTCATACAAATCGGAAGTCCGAGTTTGAATTTGATAGCTTGAAGAAGTAATACCACAGAATACTTAGTAAACATTTGTATGGGGTTTGACGTTTTTACGTAACTTCTAAGTTACGTAAACGCCAATTTAGATGAGAACTCAGACTGACCACTCGGAGCTCCACAACGCATGCCTGACGTAAAGATTCAAAAGCACAGTTCGAATTTCGTGTCTACAAAATTCGATTTCGATATAGTCAGCTACTGGGAGAACCCTGGGCAGATATGTGTATGTACTTAGGTTGATGGTTAGTTCCGCAAAATTATAGGTAGGGGCAAATTTAGGCAAGTGCTTTTTATTCAGCCCCAATAGCATTCAACCCGCTCCACAGGTATTTTAATACCGAATTTCATCTTGCAAAACTTTTTCTGGTTTGACAGGTAACTTTATAAGGTGATTTTGAAGTTACCTGCAGCATTGACATATAGCATGCAGCAACATAAGATGAAGTAACAAAAGCAATGAACAAATATTTTCTGTTTCGGCGAAAACAAATTTATGATTGCACCAAAAATATCCAAAATTTGAGAAAGAGTGTGTGAAGTACTCCGTAAGATCACGTAACGCCTAGGGCTAGATGAACAACCATCACTGCGTAAAATAATTTTATATTGGCCGCGCTGCACAAAAGTTCGTTTTGTAAATGTTCCCAAACTGTTTTTTTTTTAATTTTATTATGAGAAATTTTTTTTTTATTTTTTTTTATTTTAACATTTTCAAATAAAGGAAGTTTTTTTTCCCGATGCGGTTATATTCTCTTAAGCGGTGCAAGTATTTATGTAAAATTACCCGGGTATATACAGTTATCTATAATTACGTACAGAAACAATAACTCAATATTAATATTTTAGCTTAAAAATCCTCAGGGAAAGTAAAACAATAAGCCTGGTTTTCACCAAGTGCTGATTTATTTTATTCAACACTTAAAGGGTCTTTATTACTAAGATGCTGATTATCTTGATATACTAGTAGTATTTTAAGCTGCTAAGAAAAGCCCTTAATGTGTGGCGATTAAGATAATCAACAGTAGATAAAAATATAAAAAACCCGACAGCGTAAAAAATTGTAACTTAAAATTGACTTAGTAAAGGAACTGAAAAGATAGAAACAAGTTGAAAAATTAAATATTTGTTGTGTTTGAATGATCATGGTTGACAGTGTTTACAAACGCAGTCGAAGGCATAAGATACATTTACTACGATTTATATTTTCAATGGTGTGCCTATGCAAATTTCACGATGGTCGGTTGAGTTCGCGAAACAGACAAACTTACTTTCGTATTTATTATATGACAGTTAGGAGATTATAATTTGTCTCAATAAGTTTATTTTTGCTATACCCATATCACTAAGAAAATCGCTAGTCATTAATAATGGAATGTATTGGGAAATATATAAAATATCATTATATAATTCATATTGTGCATCAAATAGTTTAACTATAATTTATATTATTTTTTTGTTATTAAATTCATTGAAAGTGTACCTATGTAAATTTCATGATGATCGGTGACACCGAGAACGAGAAGAAAAACCTCACTTTAGACATAAAAATGAAAGATAGGATATTGGAACTTCTCCCACCACGTATTTTCTTGCTCCACCGAAATAATCCATAAAATCGCTAGTCATTTACTATGGAACGTACTAGGGCTATTTGATGCCTCCGACTGCGTTTGTAAACACTGTCAACCATGATCATTCAAACACAACAAATATTTAATTTTTCAACTTGTTTCTATCTTTCAGTTCCTTTACTAAGTCAATTTTAAGTTACAATTTTTTAAGCTGTCGGGTTTTTTATATTTTTAAATAATTTGTTTTATTTTAATTATTTTTAGTTTTCGTAGAGCATGCATTTATCATTTAAATATCTGCACGTTAATAAATTCCAACGAAAGTAAGGTTAGGTAATATTATGGAACCTGACATGGATGGCTAATGTAACACAACTACCGTCATGATATAAGCCTAATTCAACAAATTCCAGAAGGAATTAGGTGACAGGCCAGGACCTTCCTTTACACAGAATCACGGCTGCACACAATGGGTGGAAAATACAGACAATGATCTATTGCCACTTCGTCCATAGTTTTTCCTAATGCGGTGATACCAACCCAGGCGGGCTTAACCCTGTCACCTAGTAGGGTAAGGTGACCTGCAGTTTTACATGGGTTCCGAACCATGAACCACTCGCAAGATAAAGTGGTGTATTTTAACCCATAACCTCTTGCATGAAAGGCAATATTTTAGTCCCTACACTACGAGGTGTAACAAATAGAGTTTTTTGATTGATATTAAAACAAAACTACATTTTCTAAAAGTTTCTTCATGTTATCTTTAAGGCTTTAATGAAGTCATCAGTTCATAGAATGAGATTCCCTCATTCAACGAATTTTGATCATATGCCGATATATACAAGGTTTTAGTGGAGGTATGGTCCAAACGTTAACGTATTCCTTGGCATATTTGAAACAAAAAGGATATACATTTTATTTGTAAGTATTTGAAATGTATGGGGAGGATCTTTTTCAAGTCGTACTACAAAATATCTTCTACCTTTTTAGCTCCAAATATGCCGTTACCGAATACGTGGTTAGCTTTTGGACCATATCTCCGTTAAGGCCCTGGTACCAGCCAAATCGCAAAGTTAGACGAGGCACCCCAAGTTAACTAACTAAGTCTGACGATTAAAGTGTCATTCTTACAATATATGATTCCTTGTCTAGGAATCAACCTATTTTCGTTAATGTATGTTTCCTTTTTCTATACAAAATACATTGCGGTAACGGTGTCCATTTCCGAACTTTTTTGACTAAATGTAGAAATCTAAAAGCAAATGGATTTTTTTGTTTACGCATATATGCTGTTTTTGCTTATATCTAGAAATCTAATTACTTTCAGATTTCTAAAGAGAAAAATCAACTTTTTATTATTGATTATTATTTAAATAAATGATGAAATCAAAAAATATTTACAATCCATTATCAGTCTGGAGTTCTATTTGGATTTGCTGAAGCGTTTCACTACATATTATTACATTTGTTAAAAGGTGTATTTGTATGGCGCGAGTAGTTGGCTAGTCCTAGCGCCTTAACACCATATATATGGTTTTCTTAGAATCTCCCTCTCATCATCGTTGATTACAGTTACACTAAATTTATAAGCGAACAGTTCGACACTCAAATCCTGTGGTTATATACAGGGTCCGTCACTCGAAGTGTTACCAATTGAAAATGATGTTATTTAGTTAATTGAAGTACGGTTCGTTAAAAATTATATCACAATAAAACATTTAATTTTAAGACAATAATTGTAATTGTTCGATATAGCCTCCTTTGATCCATGGATAAGTGCTTTCTGATACGATTCTGAGTGTTGTTGGAACGTCCAGCGTTTCGTACTGCATTGTTTACACGTGCACATGGTATGAGCGCCTCATTTAACACCTTTTGCACACACTTGCTGATTGACTTTGACGCCCTTCTCGATAAACACGAGTGAATAGCGACCATTTGCGGTCACTGCAGCCGAGACCATAACAGAAGCGGGCGCTTGCTTACGGACGGGAACTCCATCGTCAAAATTCTCGTTGGATTTGCCCTGTAGCCAAACGCGAAAATGTTGTTTGTTTATATACTGTTAGACAGTAAACATTTTTTCATCAGAAAAAACTATGTTTTCCAGATCGCCACGCAAGACTTTCATTGCTTGAGCTCTTGGTAGTCGAACTGCCTTCTGCGCTGAACTAAGATGCTGTAATTTTTGTATCTTGTTGGTAGGGCTTCAGTTGCATTTCTTTTTATTTCAGTATGCGCCGATTACTTGAGTCGGGTATTGTCTGACTTTTCGCAAATTTTGCAGAACACTGGTGAGGATTTCCTTGAATTTGAGCCTTTACCTTTCGAACCATATCATGTGATATTGCTATTTTCGGATGACCGCCTCTATGCCGTTTAGCAATGCTAGGTTATAACGCTTAATGGTTCGATGCACTAACATTTCGTTTACATGTAAATGTCGGAGCTCCCGAACGATGACTGGTTGTGATTTTCCGGTCAAATACAAAACGTTCACAATGTTAGGTTTAATATCCATTGCGAAAATTTATTATACAATTCAAATTTGTTCCCGCTCTTTTCGCCCACTTAAAAACAATGAAACAAATTGACGTGTCACCAAAATTTTGCGTGCTGTCATTATTATTTTGAAAATAGAAGTAACAGTTCAAGTGACGGACCCTGTAGTAATCGCTTTGATCACAGGATTTCATCTATGTATAAACTAACTGCTAGTTAAAATTCAATAATCTCCATAATAACCATGATTATAATATTTATATCCACTACTTCATAAGACTGGAAGTTGTCTCTTGACTGACAGCTTTGAATGTGAGTCAAAATCATTGTTAAAGCCATTTTTATTTAATTATTGTGCTAGTTAAGTTCCAGTTTCACAGATTAGAACTTTAACTGGATGCGGCGAAAGAGACCTGGATTCATCGTTTGCATATATATGTGGGCCCGAGGTCCACAATCGCCCGATCGAATGTGTTACCTTGGAGCTTATAAACTGTTACATCCCAACTGAGCGTTTATTGTTTTTCTTGCCTCCAAAGCCCATCAAAATATAACGTTCATGATTTAATCCGTACATGAACTCCTGGTTTATTATTTTCAATAATATAACGTGTTAATAATATGTGATATATGATGATAAACCCAACTTTGGCAAAGCCGTGCTTTTCCTTCCCACTGCTCCCAAGGACGCACGGTTAAAGATCAGCGATATTATGATGACGATCATATCTAATGTACCCTATGTAACATAAGTCCTCATCAGGGGGCTGACGACATCTTCATGGAAAGGTTTCTTATCTTTGGTATAGCTTTTAGATATTATCAGATTATCAGATTGGTACCGATTTTGGGCACCACAGTATCTCGGCACTGTAGAGTCGCCCTCTTGTGGAACAAGCGGACCTTCCCCAGCGTGACACCTATTGACAACGGAAGTATGGATTTATGAGCTGTGCAGGTGCAGAATGCTGATAGTAAAGCAATGATAGTGATATCGGTCTATGCGGCGATCGAGAATGTCGAAAATCTATCTGACTATCGCCCGGATCCACCACTTCCAGTTACAGACATCCCAAAGTTATCTTTCGGTTACACCATATAAATATGCAATGTAACCGAAACTACATTCCATATAGCTGGAGGTAGTGAAAAGAGGAGTACATGACCTGAGTTGGTGTGACAAGCGCGCTTGCGTTAACAAAAATCTTTTTTTGAATTAATTTTTAACGTTGAATATTTTGATGTTTTTGGAATTTATTATTCCAAATTACATTTAAAAATATAAGTTGCATACCTTTTTTTAAACTATTTAGAAAACCCTTTAGTTTGATACCCCACTCGATAGGTTTCAAGAAAAAATATATTTGAAAACACATAATTTGGCGCCAAAAATCAGCCATGATTTTTTTTTAAGATTTTCATATACCCAGTGTCACTCTCACAATTAAGACAAATCTAACGACACCTCTCAAGCTAAAATCCATCAAGCCGTTTAGGCTGCAGGGGGCGACAAAGAAATATACATACATACATACACTCGAAAAACATAACCCTCCTTCTTTCGCAGTCGGGTAAAAAGGCCCTAAATGTCATATTTTATCGAATGTTAACTTTACATTAGATTAAAAAAGCGACCTAGATCTTTGTTTGGTTATTTTAATTTATAATTTAGATTTACGTAAATTACGTAAATTCATAAATATGGTGGTATAAGTTTTTTAAATAGCATGAAATTAATAAGACCAATTCTTGTTTTCTGAGTCTTATTATACCCATGAATAATATTACTTTACACATTTTTTTTTCTGATTATATTTATTTAACATACTGGATTTTGGGACTGTATATTTTCCCTACACAATGTTCTTCCTCATGTGGTACCCTCAGTTTATACAGTGCATAACGTGTAACGAAATTACTAAGACGTTCGGTGGCCTATAGGTATTTAAGTATTATTCAACATTAGTATCGCTTTCTTTACCTTGTTCCAACTGTCAAATCCAAAATGAAAATTTTAGGTTATCAAGCAGTCGGCCGATAGTGTTGCCTTCCTAAAAAATATGCAGCATAGCACGAGATAACAAGAAGTCAGTCTATAGGGTTGACTTCTAAAAAATGATGCAGTCTAGCACGAGATAACGAGGAGCCGGCCTATAGAATTGTCTTCCTACAATTATGCATGAGATAACGAGAAATCGCCATGTAGTATAGTAATGCAGTAATAATAATAATAATAATAATAATTGCTTTCCTAAAACTTTACAGGCTAGGACGAGATAATAATAAGTCGTACCGAGTTGTTTAATATAAGGTGTGCATTTCTTTTTCTTATAAATTTAAAACTGTGATATACGTGACAGTATCAAAATTTTAAGAAAATATGTTAGTCACGCATTCGATCAAATTTCTAAACTTGACTGAATTTCGCTGGAAGTCGGTACAGTGGCCATTAAATTCCGATACAGTTTTACAACCACTTATAAATCTTTTTAATTGTCTTGTGCATTAAGATTAAATGCAAAATGAGGTACTATGTAAATAGATCTTAACTTCTTTGTCGTTAATCATTTTTTCATACATGTTTTATTGGCAGGTACCTTGAATAATTAATTTTAAATTACTTAGCTAACCCCTAAAAGCAATAAGGTAAGTAAATTCGGGCGCAAAATAACTAAAAACTATTAAAACATCACTCAAAACGGATAATCCTAATGGCAGGTCCATAAAGGGAACAAGCTTCGAAAAATTCATCTTTGCTAATGTATGTGTGAAACTTTACGTTCCCTATTAGTGGTTTTATTACTGTTATTAATTAAGAACGTATTCTTTTTTACATATTTTGCAGTTATGTTATCAAAGCGGCATTATTATACGTTTACTATTCAAATTGAAGTTTTTCGGCCTATTTATTGTTAATGGTTTTTGTTTCTTACAATATTATTACTTATGTGATTTTACTAGACATTCACTTGGATTAGTATATAATAAATTATATACTAATAGATAAAATTATAATGATACAAATGGGGGGAGTCCGTATAGGCTGGGGTTGTGTAAATTATAATATAAGAAATTATGTACAAAAAATCGTAAAATAACATTTTTAATAGTAAAATTATAATAATGGGTAGTAAAAATTGTATCGTAAAATTTACTGGTATTTAATAATACGGCTCAGACAATATCACTGCAGCCACTGCAACATTTGTTTAACGTACATTTTATATTAGCTGTGATTCGTATTAACCACAGATATTTTAAGTAGAGTAACAGTAGCTGTATCAAATGTTTGACGTTAACACATTTTATCTTTCGATTTATAAATATGTTTTAACTATTCACGTTCCAATAGGATTTATTTTTATATATGTATAGGCCTAAGCAAATCCTCAAATTTTATTCAAAACTTGTTATTCCTCGTTAAATATGTTTCATTAAAACTGATATTGTTTTTGTTTGTTTTCTCATGGACAATATTTCCAGATATTTTGATAATTTTGTATGAGATATGTTATAATTTCTTCAACTTTAAAAAACAAATTTGCAGAACCTTTAATTAGTCGGATATAATTTTCAAAATTTATTTTCTAACTAAATATGTAACTTCATATGAGGCTTATAGGTCGTTACCGCCTTTTTAATAAGGAGGGCAGAATAACTAATATGTAACCTACATTTACAAAACCAAATAAATTCCTAAAGCTTCACATACCTATGAATAAATATATTGATCGGACCAAGGTACAACTTTCTACGCATTTGAAATGGCTGTTTTTCATCGGCCCAAAAAAATAAGCATTACAATACGAAAATAGCGAAGACAATTTCTTTTCCGAGTAAACATTAATATCCTTTGACTGAAACCTATCTTCCCAATGGAGTCCTCTCGGTTCCTTTAATATTTGGGTGTATTTTCCCTATTTTAATGTTTTCGACAGAGGTGGTGTCGGGTGATGCAAGCCTTCTGAATATTTTGACAAGCCAGGCTTTGAGTGGAAGTAACGGGTCTCTTAATGGTTGGAAACGTGATCATCTGAAAATTATTTTTATCTATGATGTTCTAAACATATGTATGCGATAAGAAATAGGATCGAAATAACGAAGCATTCACGTAAGAAAATAATGACACAATAATAATGATTTAGGTGATTTTTTTAATCAATTTTAAGACAACGTACCCATTAATTTAATGTTTAGTCAAAGAAAATTGTTAGTGGACTGAATCATTTTAAGGAATGTGACATGTATGTTTGTATAATCGACCGTGAAGCAAGGACATATTAATTATAGAGAGATCCCTGCAAAAAGAACAGATTCATACATGTCACATTCCTTGGAATAAGCGACGTACATGCTGAGTACGAAAAAGTATATTTGCCCAAATCATTTCAAAATTAGAAAGAGATAGCAATTTGCAAGGGCGTAGGATACGAAAATTAAGGAATTGAAGTATATTGGTGCAAAAATGAAAGCTCTCATGTTCCTGTAACATACAAATTTAGCTTTACCTTTAATTACATATCTTTCCGTGCGAATTTGATTCCGTCATATCTCTGGATGTTCACAAGCTAAGACCCATCGTGTTGGTGCTCAAATTAAATCTGAAAAATGCCTAAAAGCTTCCCTTCCGCTCAGTTTACCTCCTAAGACGCCTCGCGTACTTTTTGAACCTACACCTGGTATATGGGGGCGGACAAATTAGAGCTAGACAAATTGAACATTCCTCCATCACGATGGCAATTGTCAGCACGTGACAGGACTCAGATCGATTGTCGCGATTAGCGAGCGGAATATGATCGGCAGGGGACGATACGACGCCGACTCTAATCCAATGGCATCCATTACTCGAGGGATTGGGCGTGCTCGCTCATTCGCCGCGCTCTAATGATATCGGCGTCCGGTTTTCTTTTATCGTAGGCTTCTAGCGGCCGCAATATCAAATGTTGGAAACAAAAACTGGAGAGATTTTATCGCCTTATTGCTCGTGTTTTGTTTGCGCACAATCCATTTCACGATCGCCTAATTGCTGAAACGGACTCCTATTAATTTGAGTTTCAGTGACGTCTACATTTGAAGCATTGTAATCAGATTTTTATTGGTCGTGACATTAGCGGTATCCATTAAATACATACAATTATCAAGTTAAATCCGGGCTGACTCTTAGTGTCCGATACCAAAATCGACTTTGGTGACGACAGCAATGAGATTGATATCTCAATAATTGCAGTCAAAATGCCTTAGCGTAGGATCAATACGCAAAAATATCATCAGTGCCATCTAGCAGAAGATAGGGGAAGCATTGTGTCGATTCGAATATAATCTAGAAATTCGTTGGCGGGATAGCTCAGTTGGTTAGAGCAGTGGGCATTTAATCCAAATGTCGCAGGTTCGAATCCTGCTTCCGATGAATGTCACGACCAATACTTTTTCTGATTATTTTCAAAATCTAATTACAATGCTTCAAATGTAGATATCGCTGAAACTCAAATTAATTTAATAACGGGAATGTCGTATCCATTAACTACATAAAATTATCGGATTCCTATTGTTCATGACTCTGTGAAAAGTTTGACGATTTAACATATACACGTTACATATACAGGTACGAAATTAACGATGCAGTAAATAATAAAATTGAAATTTTCCTCGTAAATTTAAACACAGCCTGCTTCAGGTCGAATTGCTCGCGAGCGCTGTGTGAACTTCTGAGCCTCGGCGTATTTTAAATGACGCACGTGCTGTTGAGTGAAAGTAAAATGGAAGCACTACGCGTAAAGCAATATGTTTATCGAAACAAGTTTACTTTCCAGCGTTCCCTGAACGTGTCTTGAATGCGGATCAACTGATATTGAGCTCACTAAAGGAACATTTAAGAATATACAATAGCTAAATTATTCACAGCACACATGAGAAAGAAGTTAATTTGTATTCACAAGTAGCACACAATTTAAAATACCCCTTTGCCTATTATTTTTTATTTTTTTATTAATACAACCTAAGCTCGATGGCTAATACCTACCACACAACTACCGTTATGATATTAGCCCAATACACCACATCCCCGAAGAAACTAGGTGCAATACCAGGACCTTCCTTTTACGAGCACGGCTACATTGAACTTTCATGGAAAACACGGTAAATTTTTCATTGCCGCTTCGGCCATCTTTTTATCCAATGCGATGGTATCAACCCGGGCGGTCTTAAACCCTACCACTGTTTAGGGAGGGGACCTGCTTTACGTGGGTTCCGAACCATGGAGCAGCTCGCATTCGTGACGAAAAGCACTTAAAGAGAGAAAGAAAGTGGTGTACGCTAGGCAATTCCCGTTACGGTAACAATTTCTTGCAACCGATATTTTGTCGTTTTCTCTTATGTTCTTTCAGCTTTATAAAACCCTTTCTAGGCAACAAATCATATTCTCGTGATTGCATTAAACATTGTTCACCGTTCACAAGGCTAGCTCGCTTGATATAATCTTTGGGAATATCGCCTCTTCCTTCCGGGAGACAAAACAAATAACGTTTTTAGTATGGGGTCCCCCTTTAATTTTAATAATTTTTTTTATTTTACCTATTTTTTGTTACAGCGGCAAAATAAATACACACTCTGTGAAAATTTCAGCTGTCTACCTATTACGGTTGATGAGATACAGCCCTGTGACAGACGGACGGACGGACAGCGGAGGCTTGGTAATAGGGGTCCGTTTAAACGCTTTGGGTACGGAACCCTAAAAATGAGTTCGGTCGCGACAACATTGCCGACGGGTTCATCTCATTCTGCGGTGACTTTTGTTGCAGACTATGAAGTGGCGGGCGGCGGCGGAGGCAGGGGCTCAGGTGTCAGCGGAGACGGCACGCTAGCGGAATGTGGAGTGCTCGCCTCCTCTTCACTGCTCAGCTCCTAGTCTGTCGACTGGCCACCGGTACTATTTTTATTTCACAGTACACAGGGTTTCCCAGTACGTGACGATAAAACGGAAACAGGTGATAGAGCAAGTCATCACAGCTATCAGAAAAATAAAATAAAATTTCTAGACCCTGTGGTCATAGATCTATGGGTATTTAAAGAAAAAACTAAAAAATCAACATCCTGTGATCACTCCAACATTGTTGCTGCAAATTATAACTTTTTCTCGGTTTGGTTTTTAAATTTTTTGGTAACTTTAAATTTAAGTCATCTTTCTTAGGCTAGAAGAAAATGGCTCGGTTCTCTCAACCAAAAATAAAAATAAATAATTTGCCCAACTGTACTGGACCTACTGTACGGAAAAAAAATACTTAGTTTTTCAGGTTAGTAGTTTCAGAAGTTTGCTTATTCATTACATATTTCATAATGGTATTACTCTGTCTGCCCGCAGCGCGGTGCAGAAGTACACATATTCATTGGCTCTTATTATATGTTTTCTATAATCATCGCAAAACTACGCGCACACTCAAGCAAATACCTTTATTAGAACCGCAAAATCAAGGCAGTAACAGTGAAAATAAGTTCTTTTCTACAAGTGTATTGATACGGGTTTTAAATCAGTCGCCAATCGATCTTCACTGTGTCAGTGTGTTAGTGTGGTGTGCAGAGAAGCTAACTGCGAGTGAACATTTACGTAGCTAAGTTCACACCAAATAGTGCTGTTGAAAATCAACCACGTATTCGTCGTTTCCGACACATGACGCAGTAACAGCCGTGGCGTAATACTTAAGGCGCTCGCATTATAAAGAGATAGGAGACCCGAGTTCAAATCCAGACCGCCACGGATTTGTTTTTTTTTTCCTTTTTTTTTCTTATCAATTATTGTCTCATCTACTTCTCTAACTTGCACCTTAAAATGAATTGCGAATCATGCAAAAAACCCACCCGGGTTCAAGAGAAAATAATTTGCTGCCTATGTGCCAAGTCTTTCCATCATTTATGCGTGAACATAAACGTGGATAATTATAAAAAGCTGTCGAAGGAGTCGAAGATATCATGGAAGTGTCCATCCTGTAAACTCGCACAAAAATCAGTCGGCGATAATACTAACACACCAATACGTGGCAACGATTACAATATCGGTCAAATACGCACCCCAGAGGAGCCGACGACTGACTTTCGAGAACTGCTTGGTGCAAGCCTCCAGGAATTCAAAACAGAAATGTCCAAAGATCTTCGTTCTTTCATTGAAGCGGAATTTAAGACATTCAAAAACGAAATAACTACTTCTATTGACTTTATGTCGGCCCCTCTCCTAAGCTTCAAGACTCTTCTCGAAAAGAAAAACAAAACTATTGAGAAACTTGCCACCACAAATGAGGTGTTGAAGTCACAGGTGTCCGACATGGGTGCTAGAATCGCGAAGCTCGAGCAGCAGTCACGAGAATGTAATGTGGAGATTCAATGTATGCCCGAACACCGAGCAGAAAACGTCATCTCCATCATCAAGCAATTGGCCACTACGGTTTCAGTTGATCTTCCGGATTCCAGCATAATGGCATGCCACAGAGTCGCGAAGATCAATCGTGAGACAAACAGGCCACGAGCCATAATTGCGAAACTTTCGAGCCCCAGACATCGCGATGAGTTAATTGCAGCGGTCACAATACTCTCAAACACACCTAAACAGAGAAGAATAAATGATAGGCACCCTTTATGGTATTCAAAAAGCTTAATTAAATCACTCAAAGAGAAAGCCAAGTTTCACACAAAATTCAAACGATTTGGTAATCCTAGGGACAAGCTTACTTTTGATTTACTACGAAACCGATGTTCTCGCCAAATAAAAATATGCTACGCTAAATATAAACAAAATACAGAGGAAAGTATCCATAAAAATCCAAAAATATTCTGGAGGTTCATTAAGTGCTCTAAGCGTAATTGTGGAGATATACCAAATGAGATGACATACGCATCTGAAACAGCACGAGATGTTGTCTCCATTTGCAATTTATTCTCTGACTATTTTAAGTCAGTTTATCGCGATCCAAAAATAGTTCCAGTATCAGACGCAACCTACCCTGACTATGGGAATAGCTCGCTAAGTATTCTTAGATTTAATGAATATGATGTTAAAAATGCACTCTCATCCTTGGATGCAAACAAGGGTGCTGGACCAGTTAAAATTCCAGCTGCTTTTCTTAAAAAATGCGCATCTTCTCTTGCTTGCCCACTTACCTGGTTGTTCAATCATTCTTTGTCTAGTGGCATTTTCCCCGAAAAATGGAAAATCGCTATCATTACTCCAATTCACAAAAAAGGTTATTTAAATGACGTGCAAAACTATCGGCCGATATCAATTCTATCTGCTACGGGTAAAATTTTCGAATCGCTGGTTCAAAAAAGAATCCATTCTCATGTAAGATCTTACATTATTGAACAACAACATGGTTTTCTGCCTAAAAAATCCACATCCACTAATATGATTTTATTTTGCAGCGAGGTTATGATGGCCCTTGACAAAGGCCTTGAAGTGCATGCAATTTACACAGATTTCAGCAAAGCCTTCGACAGGGTCAATCATGAAATTCTCATAAATAAATTGAAATCCCTAGGTATTCACGGTTCCCTGCTCCGCTGGTGCGAGTCATATTTATTAAATCGAAGTCAGCTTGTAGCTATAAATGGATTCACTTCTGGCATATTTAGCGTACCATCAGGTGTGCCTCAAGGTTCCCATCTTGGTCCCTTGTTTTTTTTAATTTACATCAATGATATATCCCGAAAAATAATTCACAGTAATTTCCTTGTTTATGCTGATGACCTAAAATTATATTTGACTATTCGTAATATAAATGACTGCAACTTACTTCAGAATGACTTCATTGGAATTAACACCTGGTGCCTGGAAAACGATATGCCTCTGAATGTGTCAAAATGCAGTCACATTAAATACTCACGTAAACGGAATCCTACACTGTTCTCTTACTCAATCAATAATGATAATCTAGCCGAAGTCGAGCAACTGCGTGATCTGGGTATTATAGTTGACAAAAAAATGGGCTTCAACTTGCATATCGAACATATAGTTAAATCGGCTTCGAAAATGTTAGGATTTATATCGAGGAAGACCAAGGTATTTAAGAAACCTCATACTTTTCTTGTCCTCTACAAGTCCCTTGTCAGAAGCATACTCGAATACTGCAGCCCCGCTTGGAGCCCCTCATATAAGAATCATGCAGACAGACTCGAAGCTGTTCAGAGGCGTTTTCTATATCACCTGTCATTTGCAAATAATCTTTGTCGAACCCTAAGCACCTATGAACAGCGACTTGATCATTTTGAGATAGAAACTTTAACGTTCCGCCGCTCTAGAGCAGATGTAATTTTTGTGCACAAGATTATTAATAACCACGTGGATTGTCCAGCTCTATTAAATTATGTAAAGATAAATTTACCCAGGGTAGGCAGCCGAAAGATAAATTATTTTCCTTTTTTTGTATTATGTTACAGTAATATTGGTCAGCACTCTCCTATTCACAGGATGTGTTCTATTTGCAATGAATGGAGAGACAGATGTGACATTTTCGCCGACACCCTGTTCCAAATTAAACATATTAAAGTCACCTGAATATGTTATGAATATTTATTTTTCTTTAGACTTTTCGTAATTGACTACTGTCAACATTTCTTTAAGAATTTACTTCTAACTGTAACATACATACTTTTTTTTCTTTTTCATTTTGTTTTTGTTCTTAGTTAATTGTAAGTTTGTTTAAACCTTTTATATGTGTACTATCTGTATATTATTATAATGCATGTCGTGTTCACTGCTTAGGAGTATATGTTTGACTATTTTTAAGGGATTTTTTAAATGTATCATGTGTAACATATCACTCTGTTTGTGGACCAAATAAATAAAAAAAATAATAATAATAATAACACTTGTTAGATTACTTTTAAAATAAAGGAAAAAAAACAACCGCAAAAAAACATACAGTTTCTATATGTTTGAAAAATGTTACGGCTTTTCACGCGGCAGGAAGAGACATTCTCCGACGTTTCGAGCTAATCATTCAGCCCGTTATCAAGGAGGCATCCGCGGAGAATGTCTCTTCCTGCCGCGTGAAAAGCCGTAACATTTTTCAAACATGTCTAACGACCGCGGTAACCTCAAAAGTACAGTTTCTATACTTGGCATGCGAGAACTAAAACAGTTTTGCGAATACGATTATTTTGATTTCTGTTATCGCAACACTCAACCCGTGGTAAAAATACGAAATATGTCATGAAAATAATATTTGGTTATTCCTAACATAATTATTATTTACCTTTAACACTAAAAACGTATTTAGCGTAATCGCGACTTGATTTATTCTAAAAATAGTTCTACCTCAACCCGAATCCCACGCGATCGAAGCCGCAGGCAAACTTATATGACTATTTCGAGAGGGTAATATTGTGCGACTTGACGTAAGCACGATTGCGTGAGCACATCATATATTGTTACAAGTAGTATTCTCTTCGTCGTGTGCTATATCTGCTTGAGCGATCCGTATATTTGTTAGTATTTCATTAAATCAAAGGATGCTAACATTGAAATGCGACTCTGCTTCCCGGAAACGAGCTTCACTTCTGGCTTGCAACCAGCGATCCAGTCATTTCCGTTGACTTGTTAGAGGCAAAGGGAGGAAATAGTTCAGGCGGTTTCTGCGTCACAATTCAGATGTGATATCCTCACATTTACGATTCAAATATTCGTTGATCGTATATAATATGAAAAGCCTTAGGGTTGTTACATAAACTGATTGTATTTTTATGGGTGTTTCACTACATTTGATGATCTTTCAAAATAAATACGGCTCATTTTGAAATTAAGAAAATGTGAAGGATACATTAAATCGGACACTGTTATAATAAGTTTAAACTTTTTATCATATTTTTTTGCATAATCGCCTAATTTGAGAAATTTAAGTGTTTAGAGACTTTTTTTTAATTTAAATACTCTTTGTTGATATTTTTAAATTTGATTAAATCTTTGTTTATTTACACACTTATCGAACTGAACGTGATCGGCTCATAAGGACACAATAATTGTCTTTGCAAGTTAATGCTTATTATCTATGCCTTCAAATAGAAAACAAATATCTGTAGCTTGTCTACCAATTTGACAAAATGAAATACAAATACAAGTACAAAGATATGATACGAGCGATCATCATTTTTAAGCTGATTGGAAAAAATATTAAAATGTTGTAATGTGATTGTTAACTAATGTAGGTCCCATTACTGTAGAACGTAATGAGAAAAGCTTACCTTTCCAAGTTGGTGCCATCGTATTGAATAATAAATGGATAAAGGAAAAATTAAAAATGGCAGTACTTTGCTGTCCGATGTATTTGTAATCAGCTTAGTCCAGTGGCAGTTTTTTCATGTGGTTTCATATATGCGAGCGTAAAATGGTTATATTTTGGTACCAAAACGTAAATATATAAAATATTAGCAAGTGCATTGCAGTCGTACCCGAATTGGAGACCATCCGGCATATTTATTCCTTGAAATTTTATTAACGTTCCCCAATGTCCGTTCCACGTCCTTTGACACTGGAGATAATTTTCCATTTCTCCTCTCAATACTGGACGTGTTTATTATTTTAAAATGCGATGCCATTGTGCACGCGCTCGGTTTTTTTGACGGGCGCTAATTTCGCGGAGCTCGCCTTCCAACAAAACCCGGCGCCGCGTATCCGTGATAATTTTAATTCGCGCGTCCGTCACGCAGGCTCCGGCCGGTGGATTGAAAGGGAACGAATGAGGTTCAATTTATCGGGCGCACGTCCCTGAGGAACCGGTGGCTCGCCTGGGGGAGGGTGCCTAACTACATTTCGTCACGTGAAGCTATGCCGGGTACAATAGTACTCGATCTCGACAGTGAGATCGAGAACTGTTGGTTATGCTGTGGATGGCATTAATAGATGTTGAAGAGAACAATCAATTTTGTGCAAAAAAATATGATGCCGTATGCACGTACTTAACGTATTTATTTTCGTACTAAGCAGGTACATCGCTTATTCCAAGGAATGTGATATGTATGTTTGTATAATCGACCGTGAAGCAAAGACACATATATTGAAGAAAGAGCCTTGTAAAAATCACTACTTTACGAATATACTGCAAGGCTGGACCCGAACCAGCAAAACATACCGTACGCGGGTATTGCGTCTACCATTTTCGCCACCTACTGAATACCCATAATTTTGAATTCGGCTACTGTACCTCCTCCCGTAATCAATGCCTCCTACGTTTAAGATCATACCTATGTACACCCAATGTTTAAGATCATACCTATGTACACCCAATGTTTAAGATCATACCTATGTACACCCATTGATTTAACGCTCAGCAGCGTTGCAGACATTGACTGCAAAGATTGAACATTCAAACATTCTTTAATTTTATTAATTTATGTGTCCTTGCTAAAAGGTCGATTATACATACATATCATCCTTACATACTTACACTTCATGTCATATTTCTGATTGAAACATCGTTTCTACTATAATCTCAAATATCTTCAAAAGTTGCAAATCCGGAGTAATACGGTGGTCGTTAGACGGCTTTTTACGATCATGAAACCTACCTCTCTTATCGTTAAAGAAAACGGTACCAATCTGAAGTTTTTTCACTTTCCGCTCTATGATATTTGTTACTTCGCTTTTCTCAGATCTGAACGTCGGAAAAAAGCCTCTAAGTTTCCTTCAAGTTTGTAAGCCGCAAGTTTTTCAATATGGATCAGCGACGTCTACATAAATTGTATTAAATAATTTTATAGGCTTATTTTTTTTCCTTTAAATTGTACAATTTACACATATTTAATATACATATATAGTATAGCCGAACTGGGCGGTGTCGCCCGTGTCTCGGCTAGTCCTTTTTTTTATAGTAAGCGGCACTTGACTTAAACTAAACTAATACTACATGCTTATTGCAATATAAGTTACAAAAATGTTACTAACTTAGTAACGCTTAATTATACAACTTACGATAACTTTTGTTCATAAATATATAAAATTATATCGTTGTCTCCAAAACTCTTACTTTTAAATAGCGTAGACTTATTAAAAAAACCCTAAATAGGAATGGACTAAAATTTAAAACGGAATTGTGTAGGGTTGAAGTTTTACTAAGCTTATGTTATCAAATTATGTATTTAATGTAATTATCTAATCTATAACTTGCATCATTTAACAACTCCATTCCTTCCTTTTGCTTCATTCCTATTAATTTTCAGTACAATATTTCGAAGCATCCCTTTCGCCACTAAATACTCTCCCCGCGCGCCCCCACTCCGAGCTTCCAATTTCACGGCAACGCGTGCGGTTTTCAGCGGTGACCAGATCAAAATGGGGTTAAATGACGTCCGGCCACCGCCGCAGTTATTTACGGTGGATCCGGGGCCGCATTCACTTAAAAATAAATCTGTTACAATCGCCGCGCTATATACCGAGAGCACACAGTGGAATCTACTTAGGGCGCTAGGACTAGCCAACTACTCGCGCCATACAAATGTACCTTTAAACAAGTGTAATAATATGTAGTGTCTCAGCAAGTCCAAATAGAACTCCAGACTGATAATGGATTGTTAATATTTTTTGATTCCATTATTTATTTAAATAATAATATTAATAATAAAGTCGATTTTTCATGTTAAAAAATCTGAAAGTAATATGATTTCTATATATAAGTAAAAACAGCATATTTGCATAAACAAAAAAATCAATTTTCTTTTAGATTTCTACATTTAGTCAAAAAGGTTCGGAAATGGACACCGTTTCCGCAATGTATTTTGTACCGAAAATGGAAACATACATTAACGAAAATAGGTTGACTCCTAAATAAGGAATCATATATTGTAAGAATGACACTTCTAATCGTCAGACTTAGTTAGCTAACTTGGGGTGCGTCGTCTAACTTTGCGTATGGCTAGTACCAGGGCATTAAGTTGTTGTAGTATGCAATTTTCGCAAAACAATTCCTGGTGTGCCTCAGGGTGTTATTGCCTCACCTTCTTTTTTTATCGTTGTTAAAGTTCCTTAGGGGTTTTCATTTCAAGGGAATGAACGGCATCGGAGACGAAAAGTGATTTTTTTGCGTTACGGGTATGACTTTAAAAAGTTATACTTCATTTACAGAGAAGTTTAACAATTTATATGTTGACACAAAGATCACTGTATGCTGTTTGAATAATCATGAAATGGCTGCAAAATCTTTTTCGAACCAAAATCGTTTCCTACAAACACGTGAAATCTTAAACCATGCCCGCGAACAGTGCAAGCAGGGGTTTCTCGAACGTACGAAAAAATAATTTGACATGGATGGCACACAACTACCGTTATGATATTGGCCGGACAATTTTCATTTCCGCTTCGACCATCTATTCATCCAATGCGATGGTACCAACCCGAACGGGCTTCAACCCTACCTCCGGGAACCTACATTTTTACATGCATTCCGAACCATGGAGCCGTTCGCATTTGGGACGAAATGCACTTATCTAACTCAGAAAGAGAAATATGAAGGTAACCCTCTGGTATGTAGGGTAAGTCCCTGCGCCACTCGACTATGAGCCGCTTGTCGTTGATATCATGAAAATAATAAAATACTACGTTATTTTCCTAAAAGTAATGGCTTAGGTACAGGGCAATGAGGCTGCGCTACATTCCTTTCGTTATTTCTCCGACATTCGGTAGTAATATAATGTCGGTAAGCCGACGCTTACAGAATACCGGCTCTGTCCGTTTGGCGAGGTGGCGCTCGGACGCCGCCGGCTAATTCGACACGAAAGGGCCGAAATAGACCGATAAATACGGGAAAGTCGTAAAAGATGCCGGCGAAACGGGCCGCCGAATAATCACTTTGCAAAAAAGATTCTCGGTTTCGGCTCGCACGCAATCTCCGCGGGAGTTTGTTTATGTGCAAAAAACTTGAGGGATGACTCGTGGAGATGTCCCGCAACGACCGGCAGGGCCGCGACTTTAGGGTTTCGTGGTTCGCAGTAAAAAACCGGCCAAGTGCGAGTCGGCCTCTCACACGAATGGTTCCGTACCATCGTACAATATTTAACACGTAAAAAAATCACGTTTTCTTGTATGGGGTCCCCTTTATTTCTTTTTTAACCGACTTCAAAAAAGGAGGAGGTTATCAATTCGTCGGAATCTTTTTTTTTTTTTATGTATGTTCACCGATTACGCGAAGACCCCTGGACCGATTTGGAAAATTCTTTTTTTGTTCGAAAGGGTATACTTTCTAGTTGGTCCCATTTATTGTTTATCAAAATCGGTTCAGTAGTTTGGTACTTAATTATAACAAACATCGAATTTCTTAACCTCGCGAACCCAGAAATGTGATTTTTTAGTTACAGCAGCTTTCTTTTCGGGTGAGATTGCTCAGTATGAGAGGTTGTTTTTTACTTCAACTGTTGGGGGTATTCAAGGGGGGTAAAAGAGGGCAAATTGTACACATTTCTATTTCTAGAGCCGCTGAACTCAGAAATGTCAGAGTATGTTTTGTTTTAGATGGGATTGCTTAAGAAGAAAATATTTTTGGAAATTATACTATTAGGGGGGTAAAACAGGTCAAAATGAACACATTTAGGCGAAAACCACTCATGTTGAGATCTCTGAAACCAATTATCCTCGAAACTTAAAATTTTCAGTGACTTCTTGTTAAGACGAAAAGGCTCGCTCACAACGGATTTTACAAAATTCAACTGTTAAGGGGGGATACACGAGGCCAATATGTACACATTTTCATACAACTTAAACTTACGCAAGAAACAGACTATCCGGAACGATGGAAAGATGAGAAATTCAGAAGCTCAGCGGTTCCGGTCATTCGTTGTTTTGTCTTTTTAGTGTTCCGTTCCCAAAGGGCACCAACGGAACCCTATTACTAAGCTTCCGCTGTCCGTCCGTCCGTCCGTCTGTCACAGCACTCTATCTCACGTGATCTCATCGTATCAATCATCGTACGTATCAACCGTGAACTCATGAGTCCAGATAGTTACCGGTCTACCTTTCGTCAGAAATGAGATTTCTCAATGGTTTTATTTCTGCTAATGCTCGTTCATTGTATTGTATTGTATATGTATGTATATCTTCTTTCCACTTTGTATGTGAAGTTAAGCAGGAGGGCTCGCCCACCTTGATTCAAAAGTTACGCCACCACAAAAAAGCAAAAAATAAAATATTTTTAAATAAAAAAAGGACCGCCTTCAAAAAAACCGGAACTAAAAAGCAAAAAATAATTGGTTACTTTCAATTAATGTACGAAAAGCTATTTTAATTCTAACTAATTATGTACAATTTCTTAATTTTTAATCATCTTTTGAAGTCGGTGCCTTGGGTATACGTTCTTTAAGGGCTGCAAGTAGTTAGATTAATATCACCTATGGCTAAGAAAGAAATATAAGTAGGTAGCTACTTACATTTACCTACTTGAACAAAACACAAAAACAAAAATTAAATAAACAAACAGGTCGGAAAAACGTATGTAAGTAGGTATTTAGGCAAGTACTTTGTAATTTAAATATGCATTATACTTAAACTAAATACCTAACACAGTAGTAAAAACAAAATATTTACAAGAAAACCCTACGAACAAACCGATATAAAAACAACGACCACTTATATGATAAATATTTAGGTAGTTGTAGCTTGTACTTTTTATTCTACCTAAATACCTACATAACACAAAACAAAAAAAAATACAAATATAAAAAAGAACAGAAAACAATAGGTAGCGACTTTGAGGTGTCTGCTCTCAACTACGTGTCAAAACGAGTGTGCGGTTAGTACAGATCTCACCAATTTCGGCAGAAATCGTCTCGTTCTGACAACGATGTCGCAGGGAAGTACCAATCAACACAGAGCAGCGAATTAACGTACTCCTTCACCAGTGCGCGCCTTTATAAAGCCGAAAGTACTAATAATCGTTGAAACCCAATTTCAGTACGCTGCGCTGTATCGATATCAGCTTGCACGTAAACCAACGCTATAAGGGCATCTCCAGTTAGACGAACGGTCGCTTAAAATGCTCTGTGGACCAATCATTGCTGATTCAGGTTGTTTACGCTCTCGTACACTTCGGGTGTGTTCGGCTGAAATAGTGTCTGTTCGGTCAGCAGCGTGCGAAGCGAACTCTACCCAAGGCACCGACTTCAAAAGATGATTAAAAATTAAGAAATTGTACATAATTAGTTAGAATTAAAATAGCTTTTCGTACATTAATTGAAAGTAACCAATTATTTTTTGCTTTTTAGTTCCGGTTTTTTTGAAGGCGGTCCTTTTTTTATTTAAAAATATTTTATTAATCTTACCTATTTGTTATAGCGGCAAAGTAAATACATGCTCTGTGAAAAATCTAGCTGCCTACGGTCATGAGTGGTGGTGGCGTAACGGCCACGGTTCATGAGATACAGCCCTGTGACAGACGGACGGACGGACGGACGGACGGACGGACGGACGGACAGCGGGGGCTTAGCAATAGGGTTCCGTTGGCACCCTTTGGGAACGGAACCCTAAAAAAGGGAGTAACAAGGGATAGCGGAGTGAAGTATTTGGTGACGTTAATCATGCTGACGAGACAATACGGAAGCGGTGCTTATACTGTTTTTTTCTTAGCCTTTTCTGTTTTTCTCTCCTTTTAATTGCGATTTTCAGCTAATAAATACGAACATATAAATATTTAGGCATAAAAAAATCACAGAGAGTATTAATCTGATTAAGTTTAAATTGATTATTCTATATTTTCAGGTGTATCCAAACAAACTGGATGACTTTAGCCATCATAGAAGAATTTTTGCTCGATATGATCTATTTAAAGTAATCAATTTATTAAGGTAAAATGATATGATATGTGCAAAGTGCTTGTCCATATTATGTAAACTGAATACTTTCCCCTAAATACTCGAAGCATTTTGTAGGAATGTTTTTAATAAAACATGATTTCTAAATGTAAAAATTATTTTCTTTGTTGTTTTTATAGTAGTATGCAGACAGCTTGGCAGAAATCATAAAAAATGGGAAGAAATATAACCATTTTGGCCATTTCGGCCCCTTTAAATCGAGCAAATTTTCTGCTTCTATTATGATTATACTTAATATAATATAACATTAAATTTTAGCTCGATCAGTTAAGTACTCCCTGATAAATTAACTAATAACTAAGTGCCACATAGCGTATAGCGCAGCCTTACCTCATTACAGCGCAATCCATAGCGAACTATGTAGGTTCCATGTTAGGACATTCCCTAAAATTCGTTTGATTCCGTAATATTCGTCTAATAAATGAAGGAGTCCAAGAAGACACATTCGGAGAAAATGTACGAACGAACGATATACATCAGAATAGCCTTGGAACTGGACGGAAAAAAACATGTCTATCTCCGTGGCTTTATTGAATCGAATGGAAAGCATGGATTGCTGCTTCAATCACCTTTGAACGAATACGATGGTACAGACCCGAGCTGGTTTAACTGTCCCATATGGTAATGGAGACATGTTAAACGTTGTCGCTCCAGAACAGCTACCGTTTGGAAAAAGTCCGCGTTGCAGCGGGTGAACATGGCAGCGCATTTCGATATTCGAGATTAAGCATCACTGGGCGCGGTCGTGATCCGGGTGGGTGACCATTCGATATTCCACGTAATATGTTCGTACTTACTAGATGGGTAGGTGGTAAGGTTATTCTCGACGTATTTCTTTGAATTTTCGGTATTTTTTCCATCCAGTTCAATGTGGCTGTGCCGTTTTACAAAAAAAAATCATATTGATGATGAAAACACAAAATTGTGTTACTTTCAAAAGTAATCAATAATTTAATTAACTACACAGAAATACGTCTTATACAGCAATATATCATGTATAAATGTACTACATGATAGTTTCACACCTCTTCAAGCGGGCCTGGAGAGTGGAGAATAGGCGATCCTAAAAAAACTCCTAAAAAATAGTATAATTAGTAACAAAAAAAATTCATACCTACCAAATCAATTTAAAAAATCTTAAATGTTAAGTGTGGGTTAAGTAAGATACTTTAGATCTATCGCCTCTGAATTTCGATGCCTCTGCGATCGTCTATCCCTGTCTTGTTTCACAATATGTCACAATCAGTCAGCTACCTTTATCACATTTAGGGTACAATCGACGTCACTTTCCTCACAAGGGTACAATTTCGTGGGTACAATGCTCAATACCTGTGACCATTCTTACTGTGCGCAGCAAAAGGTTTTCCAAAAAAAGATCCGGAGGGTAGGTTTTATGGAAATGCGACAAATGCTTGTAAAAGAGCGGAATGTGTACGGGAAAACATTTATAAGAAAGCGGTATCATATGTCTGAATAAAAACTGTCAGTAGAACAATACCCTACTTTAAGGTGGCCCAACCCGGCGGGCCTAACTCATTCGCGGGCACGGTACAAAACCGTGCTGTTGCGCTCTGGGACCTTCTCTGTTTCAAGGAATAAGACAGGCTCCGTGATGAGGAAGATGCAACATGTCCACAAAAAAGACAATGTGCATATTGTATGATTTGGTAAGATTTACGAAAATTTTAATTTCAAAACGACTTATAGCTAAAAGTAAACCACGACCGCTGTAGTCATAAATCTAACAAAAACCAAATAGATTATAATTCTTGATTAAATAAGCTATGTCTGATGACTAATCTTTTTAAGATTTTCTTACTTTATCATTGCGTAATAAACCATCAAATTTATTGTATAAAATGCGCGAAAAATTCGAACTTTCGGACCTTATAACTTAGAAACCAAACACAATTTTACAATGCCAATGGTCATCAGACATCAAGTTCGATCAAATAAAGCTATTTTGAGCAAAATTTTAAATCTCTGACAAGAAATACGGGCGTCATTTTCTTTCCCCTTTTGTATGGGGAGATGAGCGGGATGGGCCACCTTAAGTTGATAAGTGAATAAAGTCACTATCATGATTTTAGAAACGAAAAAAAAAAAATTCTTTATTAAAAAATACATGTATACACGCTGTCAATTCTTATTCCCCTGAACTAGATAAAATCTGTCCTACAAAGATAATTTTCAGTTAAAAATTTTTTTTTCAATATTAAATAAATCAAGTAAAAATATTTATCGAAATAATTAAAGTAGTTAAATTGAGAAATTTAAATAAACTAATTCAAACTAAAATCATCAAAAAGTAATTCAATAATACAGTTAAATCTAAATTTGTACATAAACATTTCAATATAAATAGATTAAAAACAAGTGTGTATTTCAGGAGGTTCCAGAGGGGGTGTCGGAGATTTGGAGAAGTTTTTCGGTTTTATATTATAATAAACCGTACAATATGAACCGAAATCAGCCACGTTTTAAGAGAACTTGTTTACAACTATTAATGGTGGACTTTTTACGTATTCTTACAACTATTAAATAGGAAAGATAAATTCATAATCGCGTACATAGGAGTAATAGAAGCGTTTCTAAATATGAAAAATAAATGACAAAAAATCCGTTTCAGGTTCTTAATTTCCCCCATGAGATCATATCACATAATCCGATTCATAATTTTTTCTAACGTTTCGATTACACCCTGCCGAAGAAAAACCGCAAAGAAACTTCGCCTGGTTTGTGATTTTCTTTCTTTGATACTTACAAACATGTTTACAATGGTTGATTAGTATTGGCTTCCTTATATTCAGTAGCTCGCAAAACATATTATCGGTACATAGCAAACTCATGATGGTATCTTATTCTAAACGAATGGGAAGTTGTTTCTTGTCTATTACACACACACACTGCACTCGGATATGTCATATTTTGTCATGAGCCGGTTTTTGCTTATTTTTTAAATCAAAGCGAAGGACTGGCAAGAAACTTCTTTTTTCAACGATTTTTTTTCAACGTCCATTTATTTTAAGTAACCAAAAGCATTTGCCACCGCTTACAGGCATAGAATTTATTGGTACCTGTTTGGGTAAATACATTATTTTAATGTCTTTTAACATTAACAGACTAATATACATTTTTCGGGTGTATATATCCATTGTAATGTTTTAAACAAATTAGTATTTTATAAGTAAAACATAATTAGGTATTAATTCTGTAAGTATTTATATATTCTATATGATTTAATATATGTATGTATTACGTATTAGTTTAAATTTAGTATTAATATAACGTAATTTTCGTTTTTTGCGCCTGCCCATTTCTGGTTCTGAATACTGTAACCTTACAGTAGAAAATTACTTTATGCATTAACTTTTTGTAATTGTTTAACGTGAAATAAATGTTATTATTATTATTATATATGACAACATACATACTTTCACACCGCTATCCCAGAGGGGTAGGCAGAGATGATAGAACGCCATACGGTACGATCGCGGCACACTTCTTTCGTTTCTTCTACAGGCGTACATCTTTTCATACATTCTCTACGATTACGGACGTTACGTACTTGACCTTGAGGTATCACATCGATTTGTTCGCGGTACGTTCTCTTACGATTTATTACAAGCATATTTGATACCCATATGTTACGTAATTCGTGATACGTGAGACTTCAGTTCCATCAACCATAACCCACACGATTTCGGCAACCCGATATTAGTCACGCACGCCGATGGGAGTTTGATGGTTCGTGTACCCTCATTGGTAAGTTATATGCGAGCTTCTGGTACACACGCAAGGTGGCTAGCATCGACAAAGCGTGGCTCTGTGTCGATATCGTCACATTGGATGAACGCACTGCGGAATGAAAACAAAATGGCGAAAAAAAAACGGATACGTGAGAAGTCTTACTATTTTCTTCAAATGGCCCCTCAGGGAAAAAGGCAAGATTTTTTTGCACGCGTGCTTTCTTCTAAAAAAAATTCTGAACATTAAGTAATGTGGCGTAGATGTTAGGTGTGTGGTCCCATGTGCTGAAGACCGATTACTTCACAGTTCATAACGAAATATGGTAGGGTTAGGCTCACAGAGGTGAAAAGGAATGAGAATTGGCATGTGTGCATTACTAACGATTCCAGACATAATGCGCCGCGCGTAGTTGTGTGACGCGTGCCCTGCACTGTCCAAGCATCGCCACCGCGCCACAATATACGAGTACTTTCTCAAACGCTAAAATACGTATGCGACTATGTTTAAGTGTGGCATTTTCTTTTAAGATGGGTGGGTATTTTTATAAAATTGGAGACAACGGGTCTCATAGAAGGCGCGTTAGATCGCACACCTCCTTCCTTTTTTGATCTTTGGTTAGGCACAACTCCTATCTGTTTCGTCAATGTTTTTTTTTTTGTTTCCTCCAAAAGTGTTTTGCAGCCATGCTCAAAGTATAGGCATTGTTCTTTTGAGAATATAGTTTTATTAACATTTCATTTTAACATAACATTTTATTATAAACTGTCAGCCTCAGTGGCCCAGTGGCGCGACACTTCGGCGATCGCTCTCCGAAGTTAAGCAACGCTGGGTCCGGTCTGGTCTTGGATGGGTGACCATTCGACCGTTGAGAGAGGCTGGCCGTGGTTCGGATTCCACGTTAAGCTGTAGGTCCCCTTCCTTACTTACTAGGTGGTAGGGTTTATCCCGCCCGGGTTGGTACCATCGCATTGGATGAACGATGGTCGAAGCGGCAATGAAAATTGTCCGTGTTTTCCATCCAGTTCAATGTAGCCGTGCAAAATAAGGAAGGTCCTGGCATGGCACCTAGTTTCCATGTGGTGTGTTGGGCTAATACCATGACAGAACTTGTGGTATTAGCCATCCATGTCCAGTCACATAAAAAAAATGTAGTGCTACAAGCAAACCAAGTCATAAAACAATGCAATCCTTTACTGTAAGTTCCGAACTTAAACATTTATTTACATTTTTATTCTTCACTAACTTGTCTGTTCTGCAGACTGGATCCTTTTGGCTGTATTGTGCTGAACAGCACAAAGCACCAATAAAATGCTTGCAACTTCGCTTTCCCCTTTCTGTCGTTATATTTCAAAAAGTTTCTAGACAGCTTTTGACTTGAATACAAAGCAAGTTGAAATCGATAATTTCTCTCAGAGCGCATTTTAATTTTTGGACTTCCCTATTCCGTTTTTACCAGACTGCGAAAGAAGGAGGGTTATTGTTTTTGTTATTTGATACTGTTATTTTCCTCATTTCTTGACTTTAACCTTAATCCAAGCAATCTTTAAATATTCATGAAACCATTATGACGATTTCATTCGAGTAACTGTATTTATTTCAAATATAATTGGTGTATGGTCTAGGCCGACACAGCCGCAAATGGGTCGCTACCCAAATACCTACGTCGAGTAGTGAACTGTATGGAATAATAATGTTGACAAATTGAACTCTGACTTGAACGGACTACGGGCAGGATAGGAGAGTACTCACCAGTGGCGTAGTGTGGTCTGCAGCCCTCCTGACTCCTCGGGTTCCGTCTCTGCCAGGGTTCCGTGCACGGCACTTAAAGTCTTCAACTGTTTGTGGTGCGTAGACGCTCCGCGGGTTGGATCCACGGCCGGATACGATCGTTGCCGTGGATCGTGGAGCTGTTGAGGATGTGCGAAGCCAGCAGAACGTCCATCGGCATCGACATTTGCCACGAGTATCTGGCGACCCACAGTTTTTCATTCGCCCGGCGCGAATGAGGGTAGTTCGGTAAAGCGCTTGTCCTCGTGAAATTAGTTTCACAAGGGTGCAACAGTTAAGTAGTAGGAAGAAAGGATGGGACATTTCCTGGCTTTCCTGGTGCATTGTATTGCATTGTATTGTATATATATTCATCCCTTTGGTGGCTTCGCACACTTGGAAACGTACAGAGTAGGTATATTAGCTGGGTTTTAGTTCACTACTCCGCACTGGTAGTAAGTGAATTTAAACGTACATAACGTTAGGTCCAATGGTATTTATTGACACTAGAAGAGGATTGTCATATTCGTTTATCATAACGCATTATTATTATTAATACAACGTTGTATTTTTATTTTATGACGTTAAAACTGCTCGTATCTCAGAGGCACCCCCTGCCCCGTTTATGAATCGCTTTCTGTATCTTTCTTAGTTGTATAAGTGCATTCGAGCAGATCCATTGTTCGGAATCCATGTAAAACGGTAGGCCTACTTAGTGCTAGGGTTAAGCCCGCCCAGTTCTTTACCATCGCATTGTATGAATGAATTGGTCGAAACGGAAATAAATGTCCTACCTGCCTGGGTTTTTACCATCGCATTGGATGAATTATGAAAATGTCCGAATTTTCCATCTAGTTCAATTTAGCCGTGCTCATACAGGGAAGGTCCATGGCACCCACACTTAATATATCTATGATGGCACCTAATTCCTTCGGGAATGCGGTGTGTTGGGCTAATATCATAACGGTGGGTGCGACATAAGCCATCCAAATCCGGTCATATAAAACAAAACTCTACCTTATTCAGTAATTAAGTCCACCTAATTCTTTCCCTTCGCACCGAAACACAATACTGATAAAATATTCTTACCAAAGACTCGAGGGTGGAAATCAGAAGCCAAATATCGCATAAACCTTGTCCCCTAAAATTAGCCACTATCGGAAAATGTACCTTAACATGTATACTTAATATGTATACGTAAATATAGGAGTGCCGCGACATTTCCTCGTGAATGCGATACTGTTAAGATAATATGTGCTTTGACAAATGGAATGATATATTCACATGAGAGGTAGACCATTGTTTACAATGCAACGAAGCAATTTCTCCTGCCTGGTATTGTTTACGTATTCCATATAAATTGAATCGGAAAATCCAATTGGCAACATGTGAGATGGCGGGAAGCGAACTGTTGGTTACGGCATGAATTGTTGGATTTTGTAAATTATTTTTTACTCGTATTCTTCTCCTATGATCATCATTGGCAGAAGCATTTAGGTATTAATTCATAAGTGCATTATTACATTAATTTGGTCGAAAAAAAATCATAACTTACAGACCATTGAAGTTTCTTTGCGGGTTCTTCTTCGCTGGGTTGATACAATCCGCGGATCAATCGATTTGTGACATCACTATATAGTATAAAACAAAGTCGCTTTCTCTGTCCCTATATCCCTATGTATGCTTAAATCTTTAAAACTACGCAACTGATTTTGATGCGGTTTTTTTTAATAGATAGAGTGATTGAAGAGGAAGGTTTATATGTATAATAACATCCATTAAATAGTGGAGATATACTGTTAGTTTTGAGGTTTCTAATTTGATGTCGTAAATCATTAAATTTTTTCCGCATTCATTGCAAACGCAGGCTGAACTTGACCAGCCCGAAATCAGTCAAAAACGACATTGACCCGAGCGGAGCCGGGTACCTCAGCTAGTGAATGAATAAATGAAATTAAGTAGTCGTGTGTGTTTTGTGTAACTGTACATGAAAAGCTAATACCACACAAACTGTCATTATATTAGCCTAACACGTCTCATGGGAACAAGGTTCCATGCTAGGACCTTTTTTTTCTCTACATTGAACTGGATGAAAAACACGGACATCTTAAATTGCCTCTTCGACCATCGTTAATTCAATGTGATGGTACCGACCGGGGTGGGATTAAACCTAATAAGTAAGTAAGGAGCCAACAGTTTAACGCGGAATCCGAAACACACTCGAAGAACCGTTTGGTTGGCTCTTAAGACATGCACGGCAAGAAATGCAGGGTGCGTGTTTTACGTGCCGTGCGAGATTCTGAGTTGTATAAGTGCATATCGCTATGAAGCCGAGCTTGCTCCATCGTTCGGAATTCCCTACCAGGTGGCAGGCCCGGCCGGGTTGGTACCATCGCATTTGATAAAAATAAGTCGAAGCGTAAAATTTACTTTAAATGTAGCCGTGTTCATAAAGAGATGGTCCTGGCATGGCAACGAATTCCTTCAGGAATGCGGTGTTGGAGCCATTCGAGAAGCTTCCCTATCCACCTATTACACCGCTGCTTCAACTATCTTACATTTAAAGCGATAGTACCAACCGCTGGCTTTACCCTGCCGTGTGGTAAGCAGCATTCATCTCCGTAGAAATCAAATCGCAACCTTGTAAGATTCATCCAGATGGAGGGAATATCTCGTCCTAGTCTACAAAGCAATTAAAAAATATGTGGGTTAGCTGGGTGAGCAGTCAAGTCAGTGATTAAGTATAACGTTTAGCTTTATTTAATACCATATAAATAAATAAAATAAAAAAGCCTTTATTTACCTATTAATTTTTTTTTTTTTACATAGTTTTCCATAGCTACCTATCCTAATGTACAATAAATTAATAATACTAGTCTATTTTTACAGGTATGGTTGTTAATATTATATGTATGTAAGGTTTTTTTTTTATTTTTATATATATATTATTATTTTTTTTTTTTATATTATTTCTTTAAGTTAAACAATTAATATATATGTAAATATTTTATGGAAGAATAGGTGATCCTTTAAGGATATAGGCCTCCCCCATCAACCTCCATTTAGTCCTTTCTCTTGCTAGTCGCGTCCATGTTTTTCCTGCCGTCGCTGTGATGTCGTCTGCCCAGCGCCTCCTGGGTCTACCACGAGCTCGTTTGCCATCGCGTGGGTACCAAGATGTCACTCTGGCACTACAACGACCATCTTCCATCCTTGATATATGTCCTGCCCATTTCCACTTCATATGCTTCGCTGCTGTCAGTGCGTCGCGTATTTTTGTGAGTCGTCTGATGTGGGTGTTTCGTTTCCTGTGTGCGAGCTTTAGTCCTAACATGCTTCTTTCTGCTGCTCTTTGGAAAGTTTTTATTTTTCTACAGGCTTCCGCACTCATGTCCCAGCATTGACAGCCGTAGGTTAGTACAGGAAGTACACACGTGTCCATAACCTTTCTTTTTAGATGTATTGGTAGCCTACTTTTAAATATTTCTTTAAAGTTCCAGTACCGTTTCCATGCGCTTGCTGTTCGTCTTTCGATTTCTTTGATAGCTGCGTCTTCAAATGACACTATTTGTCCGAGGTAAATGTAATCTTCTACGTACTCGATTTGTGTTGAATCCAAAAAGATGGGTGTTCTGATGCTGTTTGTTATTATTTTTGTTTTTTCTTTATTCATTTCGAGCCCGCAAAATCTACTACCCGTGTTAAGTGATTGCAGCATTTCTTGGATTTGCGATTCTTTTTCTGAGAAGAGAACTATATCATCGGCAAATCTTAGGTGTGTTAGCAGCTTGCCGTTAATATTTAGACCGAATTTCTCCCAATCTAGTTTTCTTATAATCATTTCGAGGAGCGATGAAAACAGTTTTGGGGATAGTGGGTCCCCTTGCCTTACTCCTCTTTCTATTTTAAAGGGTTCTCCGTCTTTTTCTAAGCGCACTTTTGACCAGGAATTTGCATAAATATTTTTTAAAAGTTTTATATATTTTCCATGTATGCCTTGACCAGATAATTTAAATTTAATACCATGCTACAAACAAATAAAACGTCGACCAAGTGAACTGAAATTTTACCATTTAACATTGTATGATATTCAACTAAACGTCAGATGAATGTGATATGTATGTAAGTATAATCGACCATGAAGCAAGGACACATTAATTGAAGAAAGAGCCCAGTAAAGTGAATGTTCAATCTTTGCAGTCAATGTCCGCAACGCAGATGAAGCGTTAAATAAATGTATGTAGGTATAATCTTAATTACTTTGTTAGTAGGAGACATTCATTACGGGAGGAGGGACTGTAGGAGAATTCCAAATTATGGGTAAACAGCCGGTGGCGAAATTGGTAGACGCAATACCCGCGAATGGTATGTTTTGCTGGTTCGGGTCCAGCCTTGCAGTATATTCGTAAAGTAGTTATTTTTACTGGGCTCTTTCTTCAATTAATGTGTCCTTGCTTCATAGGACATTCCTTGGAATAAGCGACGTACCTGCTTAGTACGAAAAAGTAAATTTACTTAAACATCAGATTTAATCACAGCTTGGACTGTTCAATTGGCGAGTTAATTTGCCATGGTAACCCCTAGATCACTGTGATACACTGATGGCATATAACCTACATAAACAAAAGAACATCCTGGGTTTCGAACCCGTAGTATTTGACACGAGAGATCCAAAGCGTTATCCCTAGGCTACGATCGGCTCCACTTTACTCTGAGCAAATATGACAGTTTTAATTTCGTTTCGCTCACTCACATGACCGATATTAATTTCACCTGAATCAGCGTTTTTCAGGGTAACGCGAGATGAACTGACACATTCATAAATAAACCAACAATTCCTGAAACAATGACATTTATCTGCAAATTATGAGCAATAAATTCTCGCATCGAATAGGAGTGATAAATTGTAGTTGTCTGGGGTTCTGAAGCGTAGGCTTTCAGGAGGATCTATTCCTGACACGACCTAGATCTACTAGAGAGGTATATTCATTTATTGATAGATGTTAAATAGATAATAGGTAATAGATTTGTGGTAGTATCAGTAGATGTATTGGCCTCAGCCGCCCGATAGCGCCACGCCTAGCCCCGCTGTTCGGGAATCCAGGTGAAACAACTCTTTGCGCGCACGGGTTCTGACTATTTTGCGACCGTCAAGGCCGGTCATGGTTCGGATTCCACGGAAAACTGTAGGGTGACACACTAGGTGGCAGAGTCAATTCCACCCGGCTTGGTACCATCGCATTCAATGAAAGATGTTCGATGCGGCAATGCAAATTGTCCGTGTTTTCGATCCGGTTTAATCAATGTAGGCGACACAGGTTAGATATGTCCAAAGGGGTTACCATGGGAACTTAACTCGCCGGGTAAACACACGAGTGAGTGATTATATCTGACGTTTAATTTCGTTTCGTGCTACGTTAACTGGTAAATTTCAGTTCACTTGGCCGAATAACACCTTGGTTGACATTTAGCATGGTACGAAATGAAACTCAACACTGATCACTCACTTGCCTGTTAAACGGTGAGATAATTTACCGTGGTAACGCTATCTCTTATACAATAGCCGTCTATTTTCCGTCCCATTATATAGTCGATTACGGGTTACTCAAAAGTCTATATATTTCCGAATAGAGTTATCTAGATATTATGTAGTATCTAGTACATGCTGTAAAAGTTATTTTTAATTTTTCGTTTCCCCAAAGGTTAATTGAATTTTCAACTCCTCTAATTGGTTCCGTAACTTTCTCGTTAGCTTACTTTATTTTACGATGATTGGCGAAAAAATATTGCCCTCGTATTCAATGAAACAACTTTTCAATTTACACGAAACTTAATTATATGTGGTCTCCAAAAGTCTGTAGCTCGTGAAATGTTACTATTCATTACTGGTAGTTTACAGACAACGATAACACAAGTGTTTAGTCGAGAACTTGACCATAGGCTTGACCTAACATAGCTACTCCTTGTGTCACACCTGATCTTGTTAGGTATGAACAAAGATAATCGCGCGTTGCCGTAAGGCGAAAATCGTTTAGCTTTCCATTTAATATTCAACCTCCTGTCCTTTGTAGAGGCACAGATAGGGCTTGCCGCATACGTAGCCAATATATGTAAAGAGAGGTAAATTTTAATATTAAGCTGACTGGTTGAGTTATGGGAACATTGATTACACGAAAATAATTATTATTCTACTGGGATTTTGGCACTATTTCCATGTTAGCATGTTTCACTATAAATCTCAATATGTAGTAGATTTAATTTCTAAACTCATGAGTGCCTTCAATATTGTAAATTGTATTTAAGTTGTATAGTAGGTACTTTACGTTCGATTGGGATTTTACTTAATGTAATTGGAAATGGAAATTTAATAATACACCCACCGACATGATACCAGCCCAACACACCGCGTTCCCATGGAAATTATGTGCCATCTCAGGACCTTCATTGGAATTCATGACCTCGGGCATGATTAGTAAAAATTGGCACACCGAGGTACTGCTCTTGGTCGATTAATTTATTTTTATTTTTTATTTTATTTTTATTTATTTATTATTTTTATTTATTTATTAAGGCGAGCTCACAGTGCATTTACATAACAATAGAAAAATAATATAAATGAAATTTAAATAATTAAATAACAGAGATAAATACATTACAAATAAACACAGAGCTTTGATTAAAAACCCTAGTACGATTTGAACAACATTTATGGCAAATTTGAATGAGCTTTGGGCATGATGTTAAACAATGACTTTTCGGGGGTAATTTCGGATTAACTAAGAATGAATACGTGGAATGGGAGATTAATACGAGGATCATGAGCTAAATCAGCTGAATGTATTCGTCAATCAAGGCGTTGGGATGGAATAGTACTTGTTGTAATCGGAAGTTCTTCGGATCGGACTAGGCTCTTTTTCACCATAATGTAAATATAGATGTCACTGTATATTCTAAATTTCACTTTTAATGACAGTGTCAGTCTAAGCCAGCTGCTCAAACTGTCTTCATCTGCGATTGTAGATTCAGTTATCCCTACCATCGTAAACAGAGCCGTTTTTGTGTCTCAACTCCTACTAATCTCCGGTCGAACTGTGACAGCTCCGTGATCAGAATCCAAAAGTAAACTTGGCATTAGGCCCTACATAATATGTCAGTATTAATGAAGATTTTGATAGCGGTTCATTTCCAAAGGTCAGTCACGTATAAATATAGCATGGCCCTGATCGGATTGTTAAACTACATATCATTTCATAGTATTTTTTTCTAGGAAATTAACATAAATTTGCTAAAATACAATTATGTATTTGCATATCCTAAATAAGTTTCATGCGAATACAAATAAATGTGAATAATTTATTTTTTAAATAAAAACAAATATCGTAAATTGAAGACAAAAGGCCAAAAAATCCCATCCAGTTCAATGTAGCCGTGCTCATAAAGGTAAGGTCCTGGCATGGCACCTAATTCCTTCGGGAATTTCGTGTATTGGGCTAATATCATAACGGTAATTGTGTGGCATTAGGTAGTCAGGTTGCATAAAAAAACCATTGCCAGTAAACATACATAATTTTATAGTCTACAGTCTTCAGTAATTAATTTCTGGTGAATAATTTAACACTGAAAACGATTGCGATATTTTCTTGCTTATTTCATACTCCGGTAAGCAGAGGCATGACGTCATCCAGCAGACCATCACAAGGACTTATCACCGGCACGACAGGCGTGAAACGAAATTCGTCGAGAAAAGATCTAATGCCCCGGTTAACATCTGTCACTACGTCTCTGTGTGGGAACTAAAGTTGCCAGCGTGTGTATTCTTTCAGTTTCTTAACTTTGCCAGAGAGATACCTAGTTTATAATTAATGAATTCGGTTGGTATTTATAGTGCGCGTACATTTCTATAAATAGTGATGTTGGAGGCAATTTTTATACTTTCCCGATTTTTTACAAACAGATAAGGTCTTGTGTGGAGTTTTTCGTTTTTTCGCTTTTCACACTGTTGGATTCGTATTTTTCAACCGACTTCAAAAGAAAGGACCTCCTCCTTCTCAATTCGTTGAAATCATTTTTTTTATTATTTTTTTTATTGACGGTTCGTTCATCACCGACGAATAAAAATCGACAAGAAACTTCGCCGGCAGTCAAAATACACTAATTCATGTCACAATTTGATTGATCCGCGGATTCGATCGACCAGTGAAGAAGAACCCACTAAGAAACTTCACTGTTCTATAAAGCATGAATAATATTCCTCAATGAGATTCTGACAAACTAACCAATTCGTGTTGTTAATGTGTGTGGGACGGTTTAGCTTAGAACAAACTTCTTTAGACGCGGATCTTTAGACGCGGTACAGTCCCGTGCTAAACCCTAGGTAACCCTCTAATTCAGAAACTCTCTATCTTCAAAGGAATTTAGGGTCTCTCTCTGTGTTTTATCATACCATGGAGAATGCTTGTCGGAGCTGCATTACTCGATCCCACCGCCACTTTTCCAATCTCTTAACACACGATAGCCAGGGATTGCATAACTTCACTGTCTTCATCCCTCGAATTAGAACCAACCGATCCTTTAAATCCTTTATTTCCCCCCAAAGTACAAACTTCAAACGTGGTGAAATTTGGCAGGTCGGCATGGATTTTCACATATCTTAGCCTATAGTTTATAAGCCTTATTCGTCTTCGGATACCGTTTTCAGGTCTTAGCGTACGCCATATGTCGCGCTAAATTTAAAAACGTATTAGCAAGGATGTTAAAATAAAAAAAAAACGTGTAAATGCTATTATGGGAGCGCTGCTGGTTCATTACAATATTGTCAAATACAAAATAATGGGTTAGAATAACTTTATATTCTATGGTTTGTTCACATTTTTACATTGTGAGACATTATTATGTTTATTGCCATGAGCACGCGCTCCTAAGTAGAATGTGCAGTCTCAGGGAGCAGAATCCCTTACAGGGTGTCAATTCTTGGAATTCCGCACTCAGGAACCAGTAATCTTTCAGTCATGAAACCCGCTTTTACAGCGATTGTGTCAAAGCTGTTTTCTCAGTGGAAAGATTCCAAAACACGTTATTCAGATAATCGCTTTGACAACCGCTATATAAGCGATTTACTGAAGTAAAAGATTCCGATAATAAGCCTACAGAACTCGCTACATCAAGTAAGTATATCTCTCAAATGAGCGTATTTTTTTAAATTTAACAAAAAAAAATAACCGACTTCAAAGAAAAAGCACTAAAAAGTAAAAAATAATTTCCATTTTTGTAGTTACGATTTCTGTTATTTTTTGAGTCGGCGTCAGCCGGGCACGCGCTGCGCCAATCAAGAGAACCTAACCTAACCTAACCTAACCTAACCTAACCTAACCTTGGCTGACACCGACTCAAAAAATAACAGAAATCGTAACTACAAAAATGGATATTATTTTTTACTTTTTAGTGCTTTTTCTTTGTAGTCGGTTATTTTTTTTGTTATTTTTTTTTATTTGTTTATTTTTAGTGAATCTGAATTACACTTACTAATTTGTACACGTCCTTTCCAATAAAAAAAGATTCACCGAAATCGGTTGGCGTTATATTGAGTTATTCGTCCATTTGTCGCGCACATCTTAATACAAATTTAAGACTTTTATGATTTTCTCATGGATATCATTGTCAGAACTTAACCAAATTCAAATGGGACCACTTGGGAAGCACTAGCTATCATTTAAAAAATATTCATCAAAATCGGTTCACCCAGGCAAAAGTTATGAGGTAACAAAAAAAAAAACATACAGACGAGTTGATAACCTCCTCCTTTTTTGAAGTCGGTTAAAAAAAACATACAGACGAATTGATAACCTCCTCCTTTTTTGAAGTCGGTTAAAAAGAAAAAGTAGGGTGTATCCTGGCGAATTTCACGGGTGAAATATGATAAAAACACCCACATGTGTGCGGTCACTGCGAAACCAACTCCCGCCCGCCCTACATACCTCCCACCATCCCAGCGCTCCCTCCCTTTCCCTCCCTCACCACTAATGTGCTATGCGCTAATGGCGGAATCCGGCAAGTTTTATCCCGAGTGGGATGAGGCGTCTCTGCCTTAATTTCCGTGGTCCAGAGTTCAATCCTCGGGCTCTTTTATGAGTTTATTAACAAACTCAAATACAAAATACTTAATTTATAAGTTAAGGAGCTATCATTCGGATTTGTATTCCCAATTCTTGAGGAAGGTTAGGTTAGGTTAGGTTAGGCTATTTAACATCACGCTACGACCATAAGAAGTTTGTTAAAAATAAAAAAAAACGAAAGAACGCTTCTTAAAAGCAAAGTAATGGCGCGAGTGGACGATGCGACACAAAGAGATAGCCCTTGCATGGCATCTAGTACATCAAAACATTTTCTAGGCTGTGGCTAATATCAGAACAAGTGCTGTAATATATGAAAGTGCAATACTTTACATCACGCTGCATATTGTAACCGCATTGATCTAACTTTTTTATCATATTTTTTGATTTTTTTTATTAATTTTAGTCAATAATTTTTTTTTTATTTATTTTGTTTAATCAAGGAAAACAAGGGGTCCTTAAAGTCCCTTTCACTTCAAGGTCGACTTCAATATGAAAAGGATGTGAAATGTGTCTCTGTTTCCAGTGTAACAACATGAAAATACGGAAAACACATACTTCAGGAACAAAAAACCCTAAACAGGGGAAGTCGCGATGTCGTTTCTAAGCTTATTATCCGAAATTCGACTATATTGAACAAGAATTTCTGCTCTTTGGTTGAGAGCGGAAACAACGTAGTAATCCTGTTAGAGATTCATCAGGTCTGTGGGTGATCCGGTACCCTACCTACTTGTATAATGTTCAACGTGTTGGGTGAATTCGATTTGCCTCGCTAAGCCTCGCCACCGCAACCACGATGCCTAAAAGACTAGATCGGCAAATGTGGGCGTTTTCCTAATATTTTTGTTCAGTAAGGGGTTTCAAACGTTAAGAGTGTACTACCATGAGGTAAATGGAAATGACCATTATTTCCCTTCCAGATTATGAAATATTTTTTTAATTTAGCTCAGGGTAGTCATTTTTGTGTTTTTTAAATAGCCGTATTTTATCCAGGCATTCTAATGGGGGTCCATTCAGAGTAAGAGTGAGTTCGAATTCGCCACTAAATATCAACTCACTTTTTTAAATAGTTACTGTTTCCACACTTCTAGAACATCATTACAGTTAGGTAAAAATCTGGTTTGTCCCGTAAATACGTTGGAAGTATAAATAAGAAGTTAGGTTAACTCACTCCCGAACTCGAACTCACTCTTGCTCTGAATGGACCCCCTGGTCGTAGTTGCCAAAGCCGCAATTTAAGCGAAAATCTAAAGACGTTAACCTGCCTTTTTGTGTTTCTTAAATAGCAGTATTTTATCCAGGCATTCTAATTATTAGAGTGCCTGGTCTTAGTTGGCAAAGTCGCAATTGAAGCGAAAATCTAGAAACGTTAGCCTGCCTTTTTGTGTTTCTTTAATAGCAATATTTTATCCAGGCACTTCAATAATTAGAGTACCTGGTCGTAGTTGTCAAAGTCGCTATTGAAGCGAAAATCTAAAAACGCTTATTACCCTGAAACGTTTATCTTCAATAGTGAAATATTTTTGGCAAAATGGCAACGCAACCATTGCGCTAAGAAGCAACAAACACTGTAGTAAATTTGGGAAATTATTCTTGAGATCAATGAAAACAATAAAGTGAGAAGCCATTTGGGTTTATTTTGTTTGCAATAACGGTTTTTCTTTAAATACAAATTAATTCATAAAGTAAACACAAAATAACAATATCGTGGTTAGACTGGCGTTTGGCATGCGGGCGGCGCGTATGCTAGATGGGCTGGCGGCAAGCAAGAGTAATTTTTAGGGTTCCGTACCCAAAGGGTACCAACGGTACCCTATTACTAAGCCTCCGCTGTCCGTCCGTCCGTCCGTCCGTCCGCCTGTCACAGGGATGTATCTTATGAACAGTAATAGATAGACAGCTGAAATATTTACAGAGTGTGTGTTTATTTTGCCGCTATAACAAAAAATAGGTAACATTTAAAAATAATAAAAATTAAAGGGGGTCCCCATGTAAAAAACGTGATTGTTTTGTGTTAAATCTTGTTCGGAACCCTTCGTGTGCGAGCCCGACTCGCACTTGGCCGGTTTTTTGAATCCAGCCTCTTCAAAAATAACCATGCCGAAATTAGGGAAGTGACTTCTGTTACATTCTGTATAATATGCCTTGTAATTACTTAACTTTATTTCGTTCTTGTTTTTACTAAAAATATGGAAAATACATGGATATGTGAATACTTATAAATCCAAAGTAATTAAGGATTATTTTTAAGTTTTTTTGCATTTCTAATTTGATTATTAAAATTGTATGTGGATGAATGATGTTGACTTCGTTTCAAATGACGTTTTAGGTGTACTGCAGCCTATTGCAGAAGTACCTAGTCGGTTTCCCTGGCGATATTATTCTTCATTCGGCTCGGTTCCCGGGAACTAGAAGCACCCCTGGGGATATTTTCATTTCGCTCCACACCATCACTTTCCCGCTCTGTCTCTCGCGCGAGCAAGTGTCGCCGCCTACCACAGCGTAACACCGATGCGACACGCACTCATCCGCGAGGGCGCCCGAAATAATTTCGCCGCGCATTTTCCGCATAATGGCAGCACACCCTCGCACACAGCGACCCGCGGTGGCACCGAAATGAGGGCCGCTTTGCACGGGGACGCCTACAGTCAGTGAGCATGGAAGGACGAGAGTGGCGATCCAGACTCACTCGTGTGTCGGTAGAGTTAGTGGAAAAGCACTGACTGTAGTTAGTTCGCTTACGAATGGGGAAGAGAACGCAAAATCCGCACGGGGGACCTCACCATTGAAACGTCAAAACTGTCATTCCGGTCAAGTTTTATTTTATTTTAGTTTTAAGATAAAATATGTTCCCTGATAAAGTTACAATAAGGTTCGTAGGAAAAGAAAAACATTTATTTGTCTTTTTGATTAACCAGCACAACGCAACATTTGAAATCAAATATTACAAGTATATCCATAGGGTATTTTGTTGTGATTTTTTCTTTGCTACGACTTCCTTTGATTAGAATAATTTGGAACCATTTGTTTTCGGAATAATATCGAGGAAATTGAGTAATTTCAATCAGTTACATATTGTATTGAGTAAATACAATTTTCAAATCTATTATGTTTTATTTTGTAGGGTCACAGCTTTGACACATCTTTTAGGCCTAGACGCCACCTGTCGTGACAAATAAGCAGTTTTCTTCCCATTCGAGACGCGCGACATCGACTGTTCATTGCACTAAATAGCGTCCTGTGGAGTTATCACGTGTTTTTACGTGACGTTCGTACTCGACAATATCAGAGGTGAGGGAATTCATTCACCGGTGCTACCACCATTTTCTGCTGCCGCTCTTGTCCTTCCTTCTTCGCTGGCCGCTTTGCACGACGAGCGTTACAGTGAACTCTGAGCCCCTAGTCCGACTTTTTTTGTGTTGAGCGCGGCATATGGCGTACGCCAGGACCTATTAAGTGTCCGACGACGCCCATGGGTTTTCGAACACTCAGGGGGGCTGCGAAAACCTTGCCGGCTGGCCCGGTTCTTCTTCACACCACGTTTGTAGGACCCCGAGTTTACATGTGCGAGTCTGAGTTTGATTTGACAGCTTACGTTAGCGTTTACGCCGACTCCGCGTCAACATACAAATTTGGTGATAAGAGTATGATTTTGACAAGTTGAAGAAGTAAAACCACAGAATAAATAATTAAGAATAGGTTTTGAAGTTCTGAAAACGCAAATTTAGGTTATAAGTGAGACTAGGGGCTCTGAATGCGAGCGCCGCTTCACGTCGCGACCGCACGCTTTTGTCGATCGCGTGCTCCCACGCCGAGTTGGCCGCAAGTGTCGTGGCTTACCAGTTCTTTTGGGGGTGATTTAAGTGCCATAACGGGCATGGAATATATCGTTTGAGCGGCTCGTAGCCTAGTGGCGCGGGGCCTGGACTAGCGTACCAGAGGCCTGGGTTCAATACCGTCATGCCACTTTCTTTCTCTTTCCGAGTTCGATAAGTGCATTACGTCACGAATGCGAGCTACTCCATGGTTCGGAATCCATGTAAAACTGTAGGTCCGTTGGTACCATCGCATTGGATGAAAAGATGCTCGAAGCGGCAATGAAAAATTGTCCGTGTTTTCCATCCAATTCAATGTAGCCGTGCTCATAAAGGGAAGGTCCTTGCATGGCACCTAATTCCTTCGGGATGGTGGTGTATTGGGCTAATATCATAACGGTAGTTGTACGGTATTAGTCATCCATGTCACGTCGCATAAAATAAAAAAAAATCTTCACCATTGAGCAAGGAGACTGTAGGAAACACTATCGTACTTTTAAATTTTGTAGAGCAGTAACGCTTGTCAAATTAACACTTAGTTACCTATTAATACCTACGTCAGAGTGCAGGCCACGTATGTCGCAGAGGTGACCAAAGATGCAGCACTGAAGTTTTGATATGGAGACCTTATACAGGATAAAGAAGCGTCGGCCAACCACCAGCACGTTGGTCAGACGATATACGTCAGACAGCAGATGACAACTGGTGAAGAAAAGCAGGATACCGCGAAGATCTACGTCCAGCAGTGGCCAGCATAATGAAATGAAATGAAAATGAAAAAATACGTTATTTGCAACGGTACAAAATGGCGGAAATTAATGCCATAAGGCATTCTCTACCATTCAACCTTAAAGATGTAGGAGAGGCCAGTTTACATATCGATATATTTTATATACCGAGATCCTAATAGTCTGACTAAATTGGAGATTGATATTGCACGAATGCCAAAAGTAGTACCGATATCGATGAGTACCGATTATCAGGAATATTGGGAAGAGTTTTTCTTATGAGATATTTATCTTTAAAATTTGTGTGACTTATTTTCTAGATGTTTTTATAGTTTAAATATTCTGTACTTAGTAAGCGGGTTTCAGGTAAAATACATGTTATTAGTTACAAACAAACACACAAACAAAAACAAATTTATTTAGGTATTTTAGTGGCAGGTAAAAAATATCCTGTTTGCTTTGTGGCAACTTCTATTCGTCTTGTGGATGTGCTTTGCAATATGGTATCCATAAATACAATAATAAACAAGAGAGACATATATATAGAAACAAAACTCATCAGATAATGTAATCGGGTCCTTTGTTCATCATTGCGGTTCCGCGCCCGGGGCAAAAATGCTAAAAGTTTCCGCCAAGACGAAGAGCCACGCTCGTAGCGACGCCAATGTAGCGTAAGCGGAGAAAATACATTGTTCCAACCGAAATGACTCGGCCGCGAATAAAAGTTGCCGCTGACAGCAATATGCGTGCGGCACGACTAGGAAAATTGGCAACGTAGCACTAGGTAAGGTTTACAATGCCGGCCAGAGCAGATTAATGTGCCTTAAGGCGCTAGGACTAGCCAACTACTCGCGCCATACAAATGCACTTTTTAACAAATGTAATAATATGTAGTGAAACGCTCCAGCAAATCCAAATAGAACTCCTGATAATGGATTGTTAATATTTTTTTATTCCATCATTTATTTAAATAATAATAAAAATAAAAAAGTTGATTTTTCTCATTAGAAATCTGAAAGTAATTCGATTTGTAGATATAAGCAAAAACAGCATATATGCATAAACAAAAAATTCCATTTGCTTTTAGATTTCTACATTTAGTCAAAAAAGTTCGGAAATGGACACCGTTTCCGCAATGTATTTTGTATAGAAAAAGGAAACATACATTAACGAAAATAATTCGATTCCTAGACAAGGAATCATATATTGTAAGGATGACACTTATAATCGTCAGACTTAGTTAGTTAACTTGGGGTGCCTCGTCTAACTTTGCGATTTGGCTAGTACCAGGCCCTTAAGAAATGGGAGCAAATATCTACTAAGAGCAGCGTCTCGATTTAAAACATATTGGGAAAAGTACATTTACCCTAATTTAAGGCACGTAGTTCCCTTGGATTTCGTTTGGTTTTGAAAAGAGGCTGTTTGTGGTGTGGTGGCCATGGTTTAATTGAGTTTCAGTCTATTAGGATTATCGCTTGTCAAGAGGGTAAAAGACATATATGTACCTAAAATGACACCTAAAGTGAGCCCCTTATATTATAATATTTTTGTATAATTTAAGTACATAAGTTATTGATTTTTCAGAGTAACATTAGAAAAAAGTAAACGTTTTACCTGATTTTTTATGACGTGTTATATTAGTATCAACATAGTTATAAGAATTACAGTATAATAAAGGCAAGGTAAACTAGATAATTGACGAGAACCCTATTGTCTTATTGTCACTGTTTTTTTTTTAATAAAACAGATGTTTTAAGGTTTCTTAGATTAAATTATAATGACCATGTTAAAAACAACATTAAAGCAGTTTGCACATAGACATTTAGTATGGTGTTTTTTTTATGTCATGCACAGGAACGTGCATACCCCTGATAAGATGGCTTGGTTATTCCGCCGCGGGTACACGCTGAGGAGTAATATTTGTGTTAAAGTAAATGGCGCGACAATCCTTCGTGCTATTTCTGCAATAACTCTCGAAAAATAGACGTTACCGGTTAAAACTGTTGTTGCGAGCACATTATACAGTTATGTATTTAATCTCATAAAACATTTGCAAAAATAATTGATTTTTTGGTCAAGAAATTTTTATTACACACTAAACAACAATTTATAATATAAATACAGCGCAATCTATACCATTATATAAAGAGGAAAGGTTTAAATTTGTGTATTTGAACTGAAAAGGCTCCGAAATTTGAAAAATTATTTCACCGTTGGAAAGCTACAGTCTATCCGAGTAACATAGGCTATATTTTATTTTAAAAAATTAAGGATCTTTACCAAAACTCCGATAACGTAACCCAAGGTGGAAAAAATTACCAAGAATGTTCCTTATATCGCGAGCGCTGCGAAAACTATTCACGATAGATCAAAATGATGTAGTACAATTTTATAGAACACATCATTATCTACAAAAAATGTCGCGACAGCATACATCTAACTATTATAGTTAATACAATTGTGCTTTTATTTTAAAATAAAAATTTGAATACCGCCGATAGAAAAGGCTCTTTATTTGTACCTAGGTTTTAATCTTTATCAAAATAAATAAATTATTATTTAAGACTGCATCATTACCTTTATATTATTTTTTGAATTATTCGATTCGGACATTCCATTCGAAAGATAGCATGAGTTTAAAAATTAGAAAGAACTCCGCTCGGCTAGCTATGCGTTTTAGAGTTTGTAGGCGGCACTCAGAGGTACGGGAGGGGAGTCAAGGCCACAAAATAAACTAGCCGCGCGGCTCATTCCCGCTGAAATTATTTCTATGATTTTTTTTATTTGAAATATTTCAATGTAGGTATATGCCCTTTATTTAGGAACTCTACGTAAAAAGGGTTTATTTGTGTATCATAGTGTCAAAATAATATTTTTTTAAATTATATTATGCCCGTGCAAAGCCGGGACGGGCTGCTAGTAAAAAATAAAGCAGGTAACAAAGAATCTGCAAATTATGTGATAAATATTAGTAAGTGCGCAGAAAGTTGCCATTTAAATTAGCAACTTTTTCCATTACGGCATACAATTATGTCCCAAAGCCTTAACCTTTTGATATAATTATTTTATGAAATAAATATATCTACCTAATGTGTTTGCCACTACTTTATAGTTGGTAACTTTCTACATTTAGGAATTTAGAAGCAAAAAATAGTGAAGAACTACTGTGGTGCTATCTACATTCATGCACGCATCCCCTTAAGAACGTCGAACTAACCACGTCTCTTCACTCGAGCAATATAACTAATAATAAATAATAATAATAAAATCGATATTTTACATTAGAAATCTGAAAGTAATATGATTTCCAGATATAAGGAAAAACAGCATATTTGCATAAACAAATAATTCCGTTTGCTTTTAAATTTCTTCATTTAGTCAAAAAAGTTCGGAAATGGACACCGTTTCTGCAATGTATTTTGTATAGAAAAAGGAAACATACATTAACTAAAATACATTGATTCCTAGACAAGGAATCATATGTTGTAAGGATGACACTTCTAATCGTCAGACTAAGTTAGTTTACTTGGGGTGCCTCGTCTAACTTTGCGACTTGGCTAGGTAGTAGGGTTAATCCGGTTTTTCATCTAGTTTAATGTATCCGTGCAATATAAGGAAAGTTCTGACAGCTCGTGGTGTAGTGTAGGGGCTAGGGGACTTGCCTTTCATGCGAGAGGTTTGAGTTCAAATCCTCGCCCGGCCATGCTATTAAACCAATTTCTTTTCCTTTCTGCTTTTCGTTACGAATGTTAGCTATTCCATCGTTCGAAACCTAAAACGTAAAACTATAAGTCTCCTTTCCCTACCAGAAGGTAGGGTTAAGCACGCCCGGGTTGGTACCACCGCATTGGATGAAACCATGGTTGAAGCGGCAATGAAACATTGTCCGTGTTTTTCATCCAGCTTAGTGTAGCCGAGCTCATAAAGGGAAGGTCTGGCATGGCACCTCATTCCTCTGGGAATGTGGTGTATTTGGGTAATATCACGACGGTAGGTGTGTTATAAAATTGTTACGAGACGTTCTGACATTTTTATGGGTAATATGTCTCATTTAGTTTTCAGTTGAAACATGACTAAATGAAAGAAAAATGGAACTGAATTTTGTTTTCGCAATTCATTATTCTTTCGATAAAATGGGTTTTATTTTGATTATTCACCAAAATCGAATAACAATATTTTATGAGTAATTAATGAGGTCATGTTCCTTTTTCGTAGACTGTGATCTTTTCGTAAAAGAACCGAAAGTATAACCCCGGACAATGATTACTTAGCGAGGCGCTGTAATTCGAGACTCGGTCACAAAGGGAGGAAAAGGTAAAATAAGGAAAGGGATGAAACCAAATAAAGCGCACACAGACTGTCGGAGAGGATTTCTGTGTCTGGCAAATTAGTGGTGGGCAGAGGCCATATCGTATCCGGTAAGGCACATTTCTGAAAAAACAGGACTCGATCTAGGCAATAAATATTATGAAAAACATTGTGAAAAGTTTGAAAGCACAGTGGTGTCATCGGGTGCCTCCTAGTTGAGAGTCACGCCGCCATGTGTCGAGTTGGACATGAATAAAGTTTGGAAGTGTGGTACGTCGAAAAGTGATAAATTTTTTTTTATGCGAAACGGCGTAATCGCTTGGTGGGCGACATTTAAAATGAGAGCGTGGTTCGAAAATTCGTGAAAATTAAATACATATCAGCATTTTGCGATGGAGGTACCTTATTTTATTTGTGGCGGACACCTATGAGATTTTTTTTTTGAGATGAATACTAATCATCAACTTTTTATCCGTTAATTTCTTAGAAAGGCCTTCAGTGATCAAACTAAAATGTATAATAAATAACTTCAGGTATATCCGCACTATATAAATGATTTTCGATTATACAGCAGAAACTTTGCTCAATAGAAAAAAAGCACTATTCACATTCAGCATGCTATTTCACATTTCTTGTTATATCCTGCACATATTGCTTGTTTTAAGGTGAGCGGTGCATATTAATTCAGTTGTGTTAGTAAGCTATGTAACTACAGAGTCGTGAGGTCTGCAGCTCAGAGAGCCACTAGTTTTAATACATGAACGGCTCGGAAGTAGTGTGACCCTGTGAGATGGAGTATTACTAGGCACAGGCAAGGCGGTGCGGCAGCGGGCCGGAAAGGATCTCCACATGCCAGGATGTAATTACCTGCGGCACAAGCTCCCGGGAAGCCAACGCTCGCCTTCTTCTAAAGGAATTTATTAGATGAGGAAGCGGAAGTATGTATCATCTCTCTATTTCCGTCCGCTCTTTTTGCGCTTCCGGTCTGGGCGAGTACATTCTCTGCAGTAACTGGTTCTCTTTGAGCAGTTTTAAATGGCTCCACATTTTTTTCGAAACTGCTGGCTAAAAGAGATTTTACAATTCAGATTGCTCGTTTGGAGGTCAAAAGCTGCATTCAGATGCAACGTGAATCGAGAAAACGTGCACATTGCTGTGCCTTAAGAGGGTACACTTTTCGTGTCGCCCATACAAAAACGGAAAGCTATTTCCTACTCGATTTCTTAAAATATTTGGTTTAAATTATGTTTACAACATCATCTTATCAGCACATTGTCGTCTATGTTTTTAAAATGTATCAAAGTTTTTTTTATTTACTGGATTATTAAATGCTTAACGTGAAACATTTTTTATTAATAATATGAAAAATCTATCGGCTTTTAACTCATAATTTTACAAGAAAAACAAATTATGGGAAAACAGGAGACTGGCTACTAGAAATAAAAAAATATATTCAAGAAGAAAAAAAAATAGATCTGACGCGTTTTGATATCGAAAATAGGTTTCTCCTAAAGGTAATTAACTGCTAAACGGATTTGTATGAAATTTGACAATTTTGGCATCAAGAACCTAGACTAAGCGCAGTAAACGTACTTTGTAATCCTACATCATTTCCCTCAGTAATAAAATGTTCTCCACCACTACCGTGTATAAGTGCTCGGGAGCCAGAAATGGCACCCGTGATGATGTTTCTTTGTTTTTAAAATGTTCTCTGAGATAGTCGTACGCGACGGGTTGAAAGCACGCTAATTTTCCAAAGTTCCGCCACGGACAGTGATTAAATTACCCTTGAGTAAGCATTTCATTGCTTGCCCTAACCACTCAGAGCAGCAACGCCGCTCTTACTCTTTGATTGCCCTATTTCTGGTTTTTGCGGAATCGCGGAATGGTCTCTTAATTCCATGATGTCAGAAATAAATCCTAGCGGACTGCTATTGAAAGGCATGGCGTTCATGTAGAGCAGGAAATTAGCTTATTTGTTATGTTACCAAATCATTCGTTTTTAGGGTTCCGTTGGCACCCTTTGGCACCCTATTACTAAGCCTCCGCTTTCCGTCCGTCCGTCCGTCACAGGGCTGTATCTCATTACCTGTAATAGATAGGCAGCTGAAATTTTCACAGAAGGTGTATTTCTTTTGCCGCTATAATTACAAATAGGTAAAATTAAAACATTAAGTGGGGCCTCATACAGGGGGAGGAATGGATATATTGCTAACGTCAGACCAGTGTTGAATAGGGACAATAAAAGTCCACAGGTAGCATTGCAATTCACATTTCAGAAATTTCACTTACAATGACATTACTTAATTTATAGTTTACATGTACCGTTTTCGTCACGCCTACCTAGGGTCAATCAAGCTTAGTTTATTGACGGTGTAACTAGTCCTGATAGTGATGGGAGGTGGCGCTGGTTAATAAAATTGTCCGTGTTTTCCTTCCAGTTCAATTTAGCCGAGCAATATAAGTAAGGTCCTGGCATGGCACCTAGTTCCCATGTAGTATGTTAGGCCAATATCTGACGGTCAGTTCGTTAATAGTCATCCATGTCCCATTACATAAAAATAATGTACAAACATTACCTACAAAATAATCAGTTTTCGTTTAGTTTTTAAGTTGTGTGACGTTAGCTATCTAAACCTTTTTCTTTAATCTATGGCATAAGTAACAAACTCGTTTGGGACTAATCGAGCCCGCGGACAAGCGAGTGGCTGGAGCTTATGTGAGGAGCGACGCGGATAAAAAAGTCGCAATTTGCCTAGACAACCGAAATATCTGAATAATTCCCGAAACGTTTCCTCGACAGCAGCCCACGAGCCGAGTGGATTACGTATTACTTCGCCGTTTGAAGTCTCAATTAATCAACCTCATCGGGCAGGGTGAAAAATTCGCGAAGGTCGAAACTTTCCGTAGAATTAAGTGGAAACTCACCCCCTAACGCTCGCTCCTATAGCCGGGTAGATTCATTAAATGCTACGAGAATAAAGCTTTAGCGAACGCACTTTTGGGGCCTTCGAAGTTCATTTTAAATGCCTTAAGCGAGCATGTAGGGATTAGAAACGTTTGCAATTTAGAGCTTAGCTTTGCCCAATGTTGGTTGTTTTAAGCTTGCGGAGCCGGATGCTGAAATAAAATCAAAAAATATATATGTATCTTGTCAGCCTCGGTAGCTCAGTGTGCGACACCTTCTGAATCGACAAGCTCGGGAAGCATCTCTGAGCGCGGTTAGGTTCTGGATGGGTGACCATTTCAACCGTTGAGGGCGGCCGTGACCACGTAAACCTGTAGGTTTTTAACCTTATTTACTAGGTGGTAGGGTTAATCCCGCCCGGGTTGGCACCATCGCATTGAATGAACGATGGTCTAAAATTGTCCGTGTTTTCCTTCCAGTTCAATGTAGCCGAGCAATATAACGAAGGTCCTGGCATGGCACCTAGTTCCCATGTGGTATGTCAGGCTAATATCTGACGCTCAGTTCGTTTTTAGCCATCCATGTCCAATTACATAAAAACAATGTATACAATTTTTTTATTAATATAATCAGTGCTACATATATTAACCAGCTAACTAAAGAGGCAGGCAGAGGTGATAAATGATTGTGGCATTTTGATGTTTTGTTACGCAATTGGACATGGATATCTAATGCCACACTCATCTAGTATTTCTTCTTCCAGAAATTTACATTTTAAAAGTGTCGAACGTTTATTATTATTTTTTATTTATTTATTTCACAATTACAGGTTTTTTGCATGCAAGGAATGCAAAGTAGGTATTGTTGAAAAGATTTTCAGATGCGGGTAGCGGTGTCAATAAGTATTTTCTAGTTTGTGGCTGAAAGGTTTATTCTTCCTTCATTTCAGTGCTGCAATTTTCAGTGGCATTTCACGATGCAAAACAATATCTTCCTAGTCTGTTTATAAGGCATTAATGTAATAAAATAAAAATATCCTGAAAGTGGAGCAAAAAACTTCAGTGAAGTTGGTGCCGAGGCGAGTTTTCTTTGCGCTATTAACTTTAGTTTGTGTTTTTTTAATCTTTGCTTCCGTTTACCGCAGAACTCATCCGGCGACCGCCTCTTCGCCGCCGACGGTTGAACTAAGTTAGTTTTAAGTTGAGCAACTACTAGCCTCACTGCTGTTGATTTATGACTTTGATTAATACATAGGCTTTTAACAACTTCACGTTATTGTTTATGTTCTAGCATTCCGAGCATTACAGGCTCTCTTGTACTGTCATTTAATTAGTTTAAGTCACCAACGCTGATCCGAGAACATTATTAAGTTATAAATGTGAGGGAATGTTATTAAAATATTTATTTGCAGTAACTAACTTTTTTCGCCTTTTCGTGAAAAAGTGTATTCTGTCAAAATATTTCAACGAATGAAAAAAAAGACCAATCGTTTCTGCCAAAATACGAATAATTGTATCGGCCATGGCTATTGTAGGAACTATGCTCAAATTTAAACAGATTTTTAGTTAGATTTCCAACAGGCGTTTTTATTTAGCTCTCGGCAAAGTTCGGATGTAAAAAATTCTATTTTAACTTTTCAAAACGAATACAATCTAACTCTGCCTTAGCTGTGTTAACGGTTTTCAGGCATACTAAATTCTAAATTCTAAACAGAACAAAACAGGTAAATACAAGATATGAATAGTAAGATGAACAAATTCAAACTTTGCCATTAAACTTGACAGGAGATTTTGGTCATTTTTTTAAATTATTGTTTTAACAAAATCCTTGGCCAGTTTTTAAACCAAAAAATAAAAATTATTGACAAGATGTGAAATAAAATGTATCGAAGATATAAGTTTCGTGGTCTTAGATATATGGATTAGTGTTGAGCACAATATTTTTGAGTTTATAATGCCATATCAAAGAATCTTAATATTTTCTATCATTTGCAAAAACCTATTCGAAATTAATGTACTTTTTAAAAGGTGCGCCCTACACTTATCTATATTTTAAAAATAATATCCAATACATGTATGAACAATTGATAGCAATAACGAAAGGCCAAAAAAAGACAAATTTAAAAGGCAATTCGACCTTTTACGAACCCTGACTTCTATGTATATATTACTTAAATAGTTGGACGTCGGGTAACGAGCAGCCCGAGACAGTGCGAACTTTTTCAATATTGGCTCTTTAATGCTTTATTTCGGAAGAGTAAAGTTTTCGACCATTAATTTCGTTTAACGTTCATTATTGGATTTTTATAACTAAAATAAGACATTTTTTTTTTTTGTATTAATTCATTCAACGCAGTCAGTTCACTTACATAAACAGCTTGATTGTTCAAGTATAACTCAGTTTTTCGTTGTTACTTTAGTTGCAAACCTCAACTATCTCACAGCGTCATTGACAGTGTCAATATATTCTGTTATAATTTATTTATTCTTAATATACTATTAATACTATGTAATAATACTTCCTGCTAATATTATAAATGGGAAAAGGTGTTTGTTATTGTCCCCCCCCCCCTTTTCACCTAGCAACGGAGAAACAAATGGACGTACTTTTTCGAAAAAGTAACTTTCCGATATTGTCCCGGGTGGAGCCGGGTATAGTATTTATTGTATTATATGGATTACTTCATTCATGAATGATTCACCTATGAAAAGGCCAGGTTAAAAATGTCAGTTTGCTGAGTTCCTGAATCACCAATGATATGATTTGCATCTACAAACGTTTATTTGTTGTGCTGTAGCGGTTTAAATCCTCATTATAAATTATTCAAATGTGTATCCCAACCATAGGCTTCAAGATATACGAGTATCTTCTTTTACGGGCTAAATACGCCCTTGATAACTTTGACTTTTGGTACATCTCGGTGACCTCATCATTCCTCTCGAGCGCAATGAAATTCATATTAAGACTTCTTATTTGCTAAATTAAGATGCATCTTTAGATTTCATTCGCACACTGTTTTCCTGTTTTCCCACAGACGCGCCGCCCGCCGAGAGCGCCACCTCCAGCTGGGAAGGGCACCGGTCGCTCAGCCCTGCGTCTTTCGACGCGGGGACTTTCGGGCCCGGGCCGCCCGACGCCGGGTCCTTCCCGCCGGCGGCCGGTTCGCCGCCGCCCGGCTCGCCCCCGGCCGTTTCGCCGCGGTCCGAGACGGCGCCCGTCCCGCCGTCCGTGATGTTGCGGCTCGGAAATTTCACCATCGACAGCACCAAGTCGTTCCGGGTGCCGCAGGCGCCGGCGATGGCGACGCCGACGGCCGTGGATCTTGTGCCGTCTTCCAGGTGAATATTCATGTGACGTTGTGTCTACACATTTTTAGGGTTCCGTATCCAAAGGGTGCCAAACGGAATCCTATTACTAAGCCTCTGCTGTCCGTCCGTCTGTATCTCATGAACCGTATTAGGTAAATCGCTGAAATGTTTTCAGAGTGTGTATTTTTGTAGCCGCTTTAGCAACAAACAAAACAAAAAATAAAAAAACAAATACAAATTAAAGAGGGTCATTATACAAAAAACATGATTTATTTGGGTCAAATCTTGTGTAATGGTACAAAAACCTTCGCGTGTGAGTCCGACTAGCACTTGGCCAGTTTAAATACTCGCTTTCTTGTCCGTCTATCCAATACAACATTTTCAATGTACTTTAAGATAAATCCCCGATGAGCCAGCGACTTGAAATTGTTTGTTTATATTGGCATGGTTTGAAAATTTAAATATGCAGCGAAAACTGTTTATAATAGTTCGATGTCATAGCACAGTGTAATCAAAAACTTTATATTTGGTTGGCCGCTTTCTTAATAATTTATTTATTTATTTATTTATTTATTTGGGAAATCAACAGCTTTTATAAACATAGCTTTTATACAATGACAAAAATGCAAAACATAAGCCAATAACAGATTTCCACTTCTTGTACAAAAAAGACTGGGCTCCAACTGTATTCGTCTATGATGGTGAGAGATTGTGTGAGGGTGTGTGTGGTGTGTGAGAGGGTGTGTATGTGTATGTATGTGTGTAAATCATCATAATATTGCATTTATTATTCTCATTGCTGACTCCGTTTATTTCCTATCGCTCCCAATCAAGGAGGGACCTTAAATCGATCCTTATCTATGTATTATTTCTAATCTACCCATTAAGGTGGCCCATCCCGCTCATCTCCCCATACAAAAGGGGAAAGAAGATCACGCCCATATTTATTGTCAGAGATCCAAAATTTTGCTCAAAATAGCTTTATTTGATCGAACTAGATGTCTGATGACCATTGGCATTGTACCAAATGTTGCGCACGGCGTAGCTTGCTGAAAATCTGTTTGCAGCAGACTACACCTGCTTGATGATAGTGGACTTTATTAAGCGTTGTAGGTTTTAACGGCTCCAATTCCCCCAGCTCTCGTTAGTTTTTTACGGCATTTTCATGAGCAGAACGAAGAAAAAACGTTTTCACCCTGTTTTTCACGTTGGCTAGGCGACTGTAAAATTGTGTTTGGTTTCTAAGTTATAAGGTCCGAAAGTTCGAATTTTTCGCGCGTTTTATACAATAACTTTGGAGTTGGATTACGCATTGATAAAGTAAGAACATCGTAAAAAGATTAGTCATCAAACATAGCTTATTTAATCAAGATTTATGATCTGTTTGGTTTTTGTTATATTTTTCACTACAGCGGTCGTGGTTTACTTTTAGCTATAAGTCGTTTTGAAATTAAAATTTTAGTTAATCTTACCAAATCATACACTATGCACATTGTCTTTTTTGTGGACATGTTGCATCTTCCTCATCACGGAGCCTGTCTTTTTCTTTGAAACAGAGAAGGTCCCAGAGCGCAACAGCACGGTTTTGAACCGTGCCCGCGAATGAGTTAGGCCCGCCGGGTTGGGCCGCCTTAAGGGCCTGGTACTAGCCAAATCGCAAAGTTAGACGAGGCACCCCAAGTTAACTAACTAAGTCTGACGATTATAAGTGTCATTCTTACAATATATGATTCCTTGTCTAGGAATCAACCTATTTTCGTTAATGTATGTTTCCTTTTTCTATACAAAATACATCGCGGAAACGGTGTCCATTTCCGAACTTTTTTGACTAAATGTAGAAATCTAAAAGCAAATGGAATTTTTCGTTTATGAATATATGCTGTTTTTGCTTATATCTATAAATCGAATTACTTTAAGATTTCTAATGAGAAAAATCAACTTTTTTTATTTTTATTATTATTTAAATAAATGATGGAATCAAAAAATATTAACAATCCATTATCAGTCTGGAGTTCTATTTGGATTTGCTGAAGCGATTCACTACATATTATTACATTAGTTAAAAAGTGCATTTGTAAGGCGCGAGTAGTTGGCTAGTCCTAGCGCCTTAAGGTGCGCCATCCCGCTCAACTCCCCATACAAACGGTGAAAGAAGATCACGCCCATATTTCTTGTCAGAGATCCCAAATTTTGTTCAAAATACCTTTATTTGATCGAATGAGATGTCTGATGACCGTTGGCAATGTAAAATTGTGTTTAGTTTCTAAGTTATAATGTCCGAAAGTTCGAATTTTTCGCGCGTTTTACGCAATAACTTTGGATGTGGATTACGCAATGATAAAGTAAGAACATCTTAAAAAGATTAGTCATCAGACATAGCTTATTTAATCAAGATTTATAATCGATTTGGTTTTTGTTAGATATTTGACTCCTGCGGTCGTGGTTTACTTTTAGCTATTATACAGAAGTCGTTTTGTAATTAAAATTTTCGTAAATCTTACCAAATTATACACTATGCACATTGTCTTGTTTGTGGACATGTTGCATCTTCCTCATCATGGAGCCTGTCTTTTTCTTTGAAACATAAAAGGTCCCAGAGCGCAACAGCACGGTTTTCCTAAATATTTACTTACCTACATCATGCTCGGCAGTTTAAGTACGTTAAATATGTTATTGGCACTTGTAGCGTTTAATCACGTACTAATATAACGATATACTTCGAAGCGTGATTGAAAAGTTTCATATCCGCTCGGGTCGCTATTGCCACGTAGAGCGATAAAAATGAAACGTTATCGATGCTTCTCAGCTTTTTACCGGCCTTTTCCACTCTACCTGCCTCTCAATGTAAGAACATTGTAACATTTTACTGTTAAGCGCGTACCCTTCAAGCAGATCAGAAATAGGACGGCACTCGTTCTAGAGGTGTTTTCAAGCAACTACGGGTTGAAAGGCCATCGGTTGCGTGTCTATGGAATCATAAAAACCGGCCAAGTGCGAGTCGGAATCGTACACGAAGGGTTCCGTACCATCGTACAAGATTTCACACAAAAATCTCATTTTTTGTATGGGACCCCCTTTTAATTTGTAATTTTTATATTTTACCTATTTGTTGTTATACCGGTAAAATAAATACACACTCTGTAAACATTTCACTTATTACGGTTCATGAGACACAACCCTGTGACAGACGGACGGACAGCGGAGGCTTAGCAATAGGGTACCGTTTTCACCCTTTGGGTACGGGACCCTAAAAATTAAAGTTCTTACGCTTAGATCGCAGTCTACTCTAAAGGTCGAGTGCACGAAAGACCAAAAAAACGAAATCAACCTCAACGTATGATTAAACACGTCACTTTGTATGGACAGTATAGAAGGAACTCAATGCGGTTCACTAAAAGTGACATGTTTGAACATTGATTAACTCAGCCGTCTCTTCATGCAATCGGGGCTTAGTCCAGTACTACATTGTATCTGTGAAAAAAAATGATTGGCTTTTGACAATTACATTGTCTATTTTGTATATTAGTTGTAAATTTGCTGTAACATTTCCAATAAATAATTAAATTAATGAGTAAATAAATAAATAACTTAATTAGAACAAAATTGTCACAATTAAATTACATTTTAGGGCACTTTTATCACGCTGCCACACGTAAATTAGCACAAATATACTTTCAAAATAATAAAACTTTTTAGGGTTCCGTACCCAAAGGATGCCAACGGAACCTCATTTCTAATCCTCCGCTGTCCAATCGTCCGGCCGTCCTTCTGGCACAGGGCTGTATCTCATGAACCGTACCTACTACATAGGTAGGCAGCGGAGATTTTCATAGAGTGTGTATGTATTTTTCCGCTATAACAATAAATAGATAAATTTAAAAATAATAAAATAAAAGGGTAATTATCAACGAGATTTTTTGGTGTTAAATCTTGTACGACGGTACGGAACCCTTCGTGTGCGAGTCGAACCCGCAGAATATATTTGTATCCGGACTCTTCAAATATTAGAAGTTACGGGATTTACTGCTATTACATCCTTTAAATTCAACAAAAACATGAATCATTAAGCCCTTTTTGCCTTTCGCTCCAATGGAGGGTAACGATGTAAAACCTACTTCGTAATATAATAGGAAAATCCGAAAGGAGATTCAGCAGTTTGGAAAGGTCTATTATTGATTCATTATCGCCAACCCTTAAATTTCTGCTGAGCTTCACTTATTAGGTTGCCCGAATTGCTGAGATTTTAAAATGTACCACATCAATAATTGAATATCACTGTTTTAAAATGTACGCTAGAAATAATTATAATATTAAGTTTGACGGCCTATCGCGCGTGTGGGGCGACAGTCAGTCGTTACCCCAGCGATATAAAATGGGAAGATAAGGCATTGTTAAATATTGGTTCCGTCAAATCGTGTTCTGCTAAGATGCACGCGTGCGGGCCATTGGCGACGGATGGCCTTGGAGTGACAAAGGCAGATTCAATGCTATTTACCGCGAGAGTGAAAGAGCTAACACTATTTTGCCTTGTTGACAAATCGGTGACATATTCTATTAGATTCTAAAACATTTTACGTCTGCATTTTTGTAAATACATATATAACTTTTAGATTGACTAAGAAACATTTTAAGAAAAGTTTTAGAATGTATTTTACTGAAAAATGCAGACATTAAAAAAAAAACATACGGACAAAGAATGAACCTTACTCAAGTGACGAAATAAATTTGATCAATATCTGATACCTTTTAGAGGTAGATAGGAAAACGATAGGGCCTGGAAGACGATTTCGTTAGTTTAATGGCAGTTGTCCCTATGCCAATGGGCAAAGAATTACTCTTCAAGCATTTTCAAATCATACATTTCCTGTCACTTCACGACAGCCTTAAGAGCATCCTCATACCTAAACATTTTGCACCAATTTTTGCGATTAAAACGAGATAGCCAGAGCCCGACGTCGCTTAGTTAGAGCAGCTCGAAATAATTCTTACTAAATGTGACCAACCCGCATAACGCGTGAAACCGGTTTTTTTTATTGTTTCGTTAAAGAATTGGGAAAAGTTTATTTATTTATTTATGTTTATTGCACTCAAAATTCGGGCAAAAGGTACAACTTAATGCCAGGGGCATTCTCTACCAGTCTACCTTTGGGTATCGTGAGCAGTAGTGCGGCTAGCAGTTATAGAGACAAATGAATTTACTACAACAAATATTATACACAATATACCAACTACTTATATACATATAAATAAATATACATTAATATAAATATATAAACACTTTCTATAATATAGAAACAGAAAATAAAGTATGATACTTAACACTATCACAAAAATTGAGAAAAAAAAAACAAACAAATGTATTGCCAATAGGAAAAAAAAATAACTGAAAACTGTGGGGGGGGGGGAAGTAGAGACGTAATTAGGAAAGAAAGAAAGCTTGAAGATTTTTTTTTGAACGCATGAATAGAGGGCCAATTTCGTACTGGAGGAGGTAGCTGATTCCACTGCCTTGCAGAGTGTACCGTGAAGGAGTCGGAATAGGCAGAAGATCAGTGCGAGGGAATAGAAAGAACCAAGGAGTCGGTTGATCTAAGTGGGAGACCATGTGAGCAGAGATATGTAAACCGATTCCTTAGGTATGAGGGGGCATTGGCGTCATTCAGGGTCATATAGAGGAGAGAAAGGACATGAGAGTTCCTGCGATGACGGATGTCGAGCCACTGAAGACGAGCACGAAATTCCGATACATGATCGTATTTACGTAGGCCAAAAATGTAACGGATACACAGGTTGAGAAGACGGTCAAGTTTATTCAGAAGCTCTTGAGTGAGGTCTAGGTAACACACATCGGCATAATCGAGTACAGGGAGAAGGTTTGTGCGAGAGTAATTTTGGTGGCGAATGGAATAAACTTCTTCAATCTTTGCAGTACGTGCATGCTAGCGAACATTTTGCGGCTTACTTGACTGACTTGTGGTTGCCAAGACAGAGTCTCGTCAATCAAGAGTCCCAGGTTTTTCACGCATTTCACAAAAGGAATAACGGTGCCATTGAACTGAAGAAGATAGGTCGTCTCGATTTAGCTTAGAAAGAAGTTTGGGAGTACCGATTATGATAGCCTGGGACTTGGAAGGATTGACCAGAAGGCCAAACCTCGAAGCCCAATTGATTACTAAATCGAGGTCTACATTCATTAGACCTAAATCAATAGCAGCTTCATCAACACGAAAGTGTCTATACAGATGCAAGTCATCGGCGTAGAGATGGTAGCGAGAAACTAGAATAGATACAATTTTCTTCGCCGAATGGGTAGATAATGTTAAGATCTTTTAAATGGTATTAAAATAAATATTAGTTAATAACGATATAAGCCGCAAACTTGAAAAATAATATATATGAGACCTGACTTCAAAAAGTTTTTCCATGCAGAAAATATCAATTTCTGTAACATTTTTCTTTCTGTTTTGGTAGAACGTTAGCTGGAATTATACATGTTGTTTTTTCATGTTCTCATTCCATAGAGATCAGGATCTTAACGCAATCAAACCATTCGCAATGGCTAGTCACATGGGCTCATCTTAAGATGATCATAATTATTTTGACAGAAAATACTAACATGCAACTCATTATTAACCTTTAGTCCACCTTTACAGGGTGGGTCATTATTGATGATCACATCTACATTTAGATGCCTACGAATATTCTTAAAAATTTTTTTAGTACTATTATCACAGACTACACTATCATCTAACTTATAGTATAACTTATTAAGTTAACTTAACAACTTATAACTTATTAAGTAGCGGTGGGTGGGGAAGGGGAGAACACGTCACCACCACCACGACTGCCGCTACGGGCCCTCGTTTGAGGATGCGCCGGATGGCAGCGTGGCTAGCATCACCGCGCAGTTCGGCAACGCCGCTAATCTAAACTGCAGGATCAACCTGCTTCAGAAAAATAATAGTGTACTGTATCCAGCTCTCCGGCGCTGCCGATGCCGCCGGAGCCTCACGTGGTAGCGGCGGGCGGGGAAGGGGGGGCGCGCGCTCACCACCACCACGACCGCCGCTACGGGCCCACGTTTGAGGACGAGCCGGATGGCAGCGTGGCTCGCATCACCGCGCAGTTCGGCAACTCCGCTAATCTCAACTGCAGGATCAACCTGCTTCAGAACAATAACAGTGTACTCTATCCAGCTCACCGGCGCTGCCGACGCCTCCGGAGCCTCACGTGGTATCGGCGGGCGGGGCAGGGGGGGCGCGCGCTCACCACCACCACGACCGCCGCTACGGGCCCACGTTTGAGGACGAGCCGGATGGCAGCGTGGCTCGCATCACCGCGCAGTTCGGCAACTCCGCTAATCTCAACTGCAGGATCAACCTGCTTCAGAACAATAACAGTGTGCTCTATCCAGCTCTCCGGCGCTGCCGACGCCTCCGGAGCCTCACGTGGTAGCGGCGGGCGGGGCAGGGGGGGCGCGCGCTCACCACCACCACGACCGCCGCTACGGGCCCACGTTTGAGGACGAGCCGGATGGCAGCGTGGCTTCCATCACCGCGCAGCTCGGCAACTCCGCTAATCTCAACTGCAGGATCAACCTGCTTCAAAACAATAACAGTGTGCTCTATCCAGCTCTCCGGCGCTGCCGACGCCTCCGGAGCCTCACGTAGTAGCGGCGGGCGGGGCAGGGGGGGCGCGCGCTCACCACCACCACGACCGCCGCTACGGGCCCACGTTTGAGGACGCGCCGGATGGCACCGTGGCTCGCATCACCGCGCCGTTCGGCAACGCTGCTAATCTCAACTGCAGGATCAACCTGCTTCAGAACAATAACAGTGTACTCTATCCAGCTCTCCGGCGCTGCCGACGCCTCCGGAGCCTCACGTGGTAGCGGCGGGTGGGGCAGGGGGGGCGCGCGCTCACCACCACCACGACCGCCGCTACGGGCCCACGTTCGAGGACGCGCCGGATGGCAGCGTGGCGCGCGTCACCGCGCAGCTCGGCGACGACGCTAGTCTCAACTGCAGGATCAGCCTGCTGCAGGACAAGACGGTAAGCCAATCGCGGGGTGTAATTATAATTTTTTTTTTATTAAATACGTGCAAACAAACATGGTGTGGTAGTTCAATACAGTTTTCTTAAATAATCTAACTCATACAGCGTAATTTCTGATTGCTACCAATTTTGGATAATGTTGGATATTTTCGTATTTGTCAACATATTTTCTTTATAATTTTGAGCTGAAGAATTACTTACCTTTCAAATGTACTATTTCAGTCATCGGCCGTTTAATCTAGAATATCTGTATATTGATCCTGTAAGCACATATAAAAGTTTACCTAAGAGCTTTCGGGCTTAGCTCCGACTAGCATCCTACTAAACCTGGCCCAATATGACCTATCAAACATTTGTATCATCCGGCTTTAATGTCGACAGCCCACCGTACAGCTTACATTTGCACGGCTATACGCAGTTACAGATAACTACGTGCCGTAACCTACTTGGAGGGGATCCAAGCCGAATGCATTGAGCTTAAGCTGTGACGTAAGCATGAAGCACGACTCCACAAATCCTTTTGCGCGGATCATTAGCGCGGCAGGCGAGCTCTCTCATTTAACGTTTTCGAACGAAATTTCCTAGCGCGAAATCGGAAAGAAAAGTCACATTCTAATGGAGAATGCCCCTTGCCCCATACATTTTGGGCCCCTCAAAATTTTAGTGTCTATCTTACAAACCCGTGTTATAATTTAGAAAATAATATAACTTTTCGCGTTATGAATTTTGACAACCAAATTCATTGCCATTTTAAAGTTATTGACCAAATGCGGTTTGAGGTTATTCATGTTTTAGAGACACCAGAGAGCTCAGCGTAGAGCAAACTGTTCTAGTCAAACGCAATAAAAATCGACAGCATTTAATGTCTCTTTAATATTTCATAAGCAACAATCCTTCCCAATGGTCCTAGGATAATTTAACATATGTATTTACGTCTTTTTTCTCCCTTACCGGACGGCATGGTATATGGAGCAGGCTACCCGAATACGTCTTGTGACAACGGAAGTACTATACGATGTTCCTTTTAATTATTTAACGATTAACCAGCCGTGAAAAATGGTGATTCAGATAGTTTAAAATATATTTAAATAAGAAATATAAATTATAGAATTTGTGTCAATAAAAGACACGAATGATTTCTAAGTGGCTAGGATTTGGGCATTATCCTTTCTCATCAAAAACCATTTAAATGGCGCATTAGACAACTCGTCAAAATGTGTGATATTTTAATAGGTCGGGGAAAAAGTCTTTTCGCATTATAGTATGTATGAACTTGTAATAAAATCTCTTTGGCTATACTATTTGTATCTGGCTGGTTTTGGTATCATTGAAAGTTTAAATTTTAAAGAACATAATTCCAAATTCAAATTAGGAAAATGTGTGATTCTCATTGGTTTTTCGTACTGTCAAAATGAGTGAATCTAATGAAGAAATTCGATACATTTTAAAATTTTACTACAAAAAAGGTAAAAATGCAACGCAAGCCGCGAAAAAAAATTGCGATGTTTATGGACCTAGTGCAGTGTCTGTGAGAGTAGCACAAATTTGGTTTAAGCGTTTTCAATCCGGAAATTTTGATGTCAAAGATGCACGTCGCTCTGGTCGCCCTATTACGGATAAAATGGATGCCATTTTTGAAAAAGTGAAGCAAGATCGGCATATCAGTAGTTACGACGTAGCTGAAGAACTAGGAATTGACCACAAAACAGTTTTGGCGCATTTGAAAAAAACTGGGTACACAAAAAAGCTCGATATTTGGGTACCTCACGAGCTCACTGAAAGAAACCTAATGAACCGTGTACTCATTTGTGATTCTTTATTACGACGTAATGAAACCGAACCATTTTTGAAGAAGCTGATAACTGGTGATGAAAAGTGGATCACGTACGACAAGAACGTGCGAAAAAGGTCGTGGTCAAAGGCCGGTCAAGCTTCACAGACTGTGGCGAAACCCGGGTTAACTCGCAACAAGGTGATGCTGTTTGTGTGGTGGGATTGAAAGGGCATTATTCATTATGAGCTGTTACCACCAGGCAGGACCATCGATTCTGAACTCTACTGCGAACAACTGATGAGATTAAAGCAAGAAGTTGAGAGAAAGCGGCCGGAATTAATCAACAGAAGGGGTGTGGTTTTTCATCATGATAACGCTAGACCTCACACATCTTTAGCCACTCAGCAAAAACTAATAGAGTTTGGCTGGGAGGTGTTAATGCATCCGCCGTATAGTCCTGACCTTGCACCTTCAGATTTCCACCTGTTTAGGTCTCTTCAGAATTCTTTAGGCAGTGTCAGGTTAACATCACGAGAGGACTGCCAAAACCACTTGTCGCGGTATATTGATCAGAAGTCCCAATATTTCTATAGCAATGGGATCATGTCCCAACCTACAAGATGGCAAAAAGTTATCGAACAAAATGGTACCTACATACTTTAGTTAAATGTAAATAAACCATATTAAAAAATGTTTTGAATTTTCTTAAAAAATGCGAAGAAACTTTTTCCCCAACCTATATTTATGTTCATACGACTCAGAAATTGAACTATTTAACGAATATACTGCAAGGCTAGACCGAAACCAGCAAAACATACCATTCGCGGGTATTGTGTCTACCTTGTATTTTATAATTATTTAGATTTTTATTCCACTTTTAGATACTACATAAGCTTTTATAGCCTCGTTACAGTGGTAGTTAAGCATTATATGGTCATTTAGTCAGAACTTCATGCAGTAATACTTCATACTTCATTGTTGAGGTTGCTCTCAAGCCATTGCACTCTTAAGTGTTCTGTAGGTGGTAGCATTTCAAGGGATGATGTTGCATTGATTTGTTTTGCCATAATAATAATAATGTATTTGTACTTTGACTGCCGGCGTCGGTTATTCTTCGTCCGTAATAATGTACCGTTATAAAAAATGATGAATTCAAAAGTGTGTTTTTACCTAATGGAGTTTCCTCCAATAATAAACGAATAAACACACTTGGACGCTGCGGGGTAAATTGAGGTAAAATGCAGAGATGCATCTAAATCTTTGGCAAAATGTCTCCGTCAGCCGTTCCGAAAGCGTCGTTAACAGAATTTTGTCTTGGCAAAATGTCTCCGTCAGCCGTTCCGAAAGCGTCATTAACAGAATTTTGTGTTGGCAAAATGTCTCCGTCAGTCGTTCCGAAAGCGTCATTAACAGAATTTTGTGTTGGCAAAATGACTCCGTCAGCCGTTCCGAAAGCGTCGTTAACAGAATTCTGTGTTGGCAAAATGTCTCCATCAGCCGTTCCGAAAGCGTCATTAACAGAATTTTGTGTTGGCAAAATGTCTCTGTCAGCCGTTCTGAAAGCGTCATTAACAGAATTTAGTGTTGGCAAAATGTCTCCGTCGGCCGTTCCGAAAGCGTCGTTAACAGAATTTTATGTTGGCAAAATGTCTCCGTCAGCCGTTCCGAAAGCGTCGTTAACAGAATTTTGTGTTGGCAAAATGTCTCCGTCAGCCGTTCCGAAAGCGTCATTAACAGAATTATGTCTTGGCAAAATGACCAATAACTTAAAAATAACATTCAATCACCTAGATAACATATTTAATTCTTGTCAACGATATTACTTAACAAATATACTTTTTCGTACTAAGCAGGTACGTCGCTTATTCCAAGGAATGTGACATGTATGTATGTATAATCGACCGTGAAGCACGGATACATTAATTGAAGAAAGAGTCCAGTAAATAGAACTACTTTACGAATACACTCCAAGGCTGGACCCGAACCAGCAAAACATACCATTCGCGGGTGACGAAATTGGTAGACGCAATACCCGCGAATGGTATGTTTTGCTGGTTTGGGTCCAGCTTTGCAGTATATTCGTAAAGTAGTTCTTTTTACCGGACTCTTTCTTCAATTAATGTATCCTTGCTTCACGGTCGATTATACATACATAAATGTCACATTCCTTGACATTACTTAACATTTTAAATTATTACTGTACCTTAAATATGTAAGGACGATTGGGGAAAAGCCTATCTATTTTTTCATCAACCGAATCCATTTGCAGCACTTTTCATTTCATGTTTTCCTTAAAAGGGTCAAATAAATGTGCCTCGTCAAACAAAAGTGTGATTAGCCTTTAGATTAGCACAGGCCGTCTCAGAGTACTTTGAGGCGCTGTCTTTGTTATAACTTCCAACTTCCTCTCTCTAACATTTACGTAAGTTCCAACAAGTCTCACACTTTCTTGTGCATGCTAGTAAAGTATAGATAACACAGATATTATACCTCATTATTTATCTCACTTCGTAAAGTTCCAAGACCAGCAGTTTCCGCAACGAGCTATATGGAATTTTCCGAGATTTTCTGAATGTGTGTTTATTTTGGATGTAATATCTCACACTATTTGTACAAGTTTTTGAAGACTTTTATTGTATTTTATTACTTTATGCTCTATTTATCTGCTAATTTTCGAAATCGTAGTCCTTCAAACGTAGATAGTTGTTTATTCGCTTATTTCCTCCATTGGGTATATATGTACAGGCTGTCGCAATCATTTCCCAAATTTAATGTTCTGGCCATTACAACACTCTGTATATACTCTTGGATTCGTCATATTTTTAAAGACGCTTCGATTACCACTGCGAAGAAAAACACATGTAGCATAGTCGGGAGGAAAAAAAACAAATACATTTAAATTGTATCGCTAATTAAGTTTTCTAATATAATATGATCTCTATAATTAAATGCTACCACCTATATACAAATTTTAAGTATAACGGTTTGAGAGCAACCCGCAATAATAAAGTATGAATAAGACTCCTGCATTAGACCCTTCATGTGTACAGAGGCCTCGTCATTATTGATAGGAAATAGGGTCAACTGAAAATGTGATTTTTTTTTGTTATTTCATACTACACATTCTAAAAGTATATTTGTTGTCATTTACATCGCAATGAATTCCACTTTGCTTAATCAATCCAACAATGAACCCTCAGATGCATTTGTATTGAAAACCACTGACATAGGTAAGTCCCATAACATTTTTCATTGCCCCAATCTCTACCTCAAGAGTCTTTTATTCTAGATGCCTTTTCTTTCGTATACTGCTCCATTATTTAGTATGCTATCAGAAGCTCCAGTCTTTCGATAATTAAAACACGCAACGCCTTTGTAAATGTTCCATGCTGAACTTTTACGAGATTCTGTAGATTCCACCGAGATTATTACGCGTTAGACGAGTTTGCTGAGGAGCTTCATAATAACGCTTTGTCCTTAAAATGTATGCTGCTTTAAAGTTATATGTGACTGAGGGACCAAATATTTTTTAAAGACAAGACGTTTACATACTACCTACAAACGTATGGCCTAATGTTGAAGTATTTGTAAACTTTATGAAATTTAGCATTTCTTTTGACAGTGTTAAACCGATAATTTCTATTTTTCTGATATCATGTACCATATTTATTTTAATATTAAGATACAGGGAGGAAAGAACAGACGCGTACTGGAGGGAAAGTACTCTTTGTGAAGCGCATAACCGCTTAATAAAATAAATCACCGATTAAATACGTCACTTTTTCTGAAACGTATGAAGACTTTACATTCTTTAATACTTACAAGAAAAAAAGATCATTGCAATTCTGGTGTAGTCATGTACTGTTTTTATGTTTTGATTGACGATATTTCATTTCATATTTTTTTGTATTTTATTTAGGACATGACAATACATGTAAAAACAAACAGGGTTACTTCAACAAAAATAATAAACAATGTACTAACGTGTCTATGTAACAGGAATTATAGCTTTATTTCTAAATTTCAAACACAGAAGTTTTTAATGTGTTTCGTCTAATGGGTCAGCTCTTAACCGGTACACAGGCACAGCTGCGAAGGTTGTTTCCAGTGTATCCCTATTTACTTAGAGAAGGATAAGTGCGGCCGGGTTGGTACCACCGCATTGGATGAAACTATGGTTGAAGCGGCAATGAAAAATTATCCAAGTTTTCCATCCAGTTCAATGTAGTCGTGCTCATAAAGGGAAGGTCCTGGCATTGCACCTATATCCTTCGGAAATGTGGTGTATTAGACTAATATCATAACGGTAGATGTGTAGTTTTAGCCATCCATGTCAGGTTCCATGAAATATATGTATGCATCTTTTATTATTTATATTTTATTTATGGATGCGCAATCTGCAATATATCCATCTAGTATAAATACTAATTTTTAAAATAAGTAACGTAAGTAAGTACTAAAATAAGAAAAATAATTAATTTCTCGACAGGTTAATGAATTGTGGTAAATTCATAAATCACTTCTCCGAAATACATCTGTAACCTATATGGCTTGTTAGTCACAAACGATGTTTCACCAAAAAGTGGCCTTTCATCTACCTGCGAGGTGAAATTCTCGAGAAATTTCACGAGAAAAATGCCTTGAGATAGTAAGCCGATATGTCGCTGCTTAGTAAGAAATGTTACGAATATTTTTCCGCGAAATATTTCAGCGCCTAGATTTTAGCGGAATAACTACGAAATATTTTAGTGTTTTTCTTTTTCCCAATATTGGATGCTTGGCAAAGGAAGAATGCCGGTAGGAAAAATATGTCGTACCTTCCCCTCAAAAGAGCTAACAGTCTCCATTTTGAGATTATGTTATAAATAATGTTTGATCCAGAAAAACGAAAATCTATTTTCGCCGACTACAATTATGCATTTTATGATATTTGGTTTATAAAGTTGATTTTTGCTCATTTAAAAATTATATTTATAATTATTTAACTGATGAGGCCACTTTCAGCTTTGAAAATGACGTTGTGACGAGAATCGAAAAGGGAGTGCTAAGATCGTTTGGACACATGCAACGAATGGGTGACGAAAGAATGTCGAAACAAAATTACAGAGCAGATACGAGCGGAAATTTCGGCCTAGGCGAACGTACCGCGATCAAATCGATGTAACACTTCGTAAAGGTCAGGTACGTACCACCCGTAATCTTAGAGCATCTATGAAAATATGTATGTCTGTAGAGAAGCAAAAGAGGTGTGTCGTAAGGCGCTCTATCATCTCTGCCTGCCCCTCCGGGAAAGCGGCGTGACGGTATGTATGTATGCATCTTTAGAAACTGGTTATGGTGCTGTCTCTACAACAAACACAAAAACAACAATCGTTGTTATTAATATTATTTATTTTTATTAATATTATAATATTCATATTATTATATAGTTATTAATGTCTGCCTACATAATTAATATGATAAATTAATCATCATATTATTTCTGTAGGCAGACATAACATCTTTAGAAACGAAATAAGGTTTTGTTTTTTTTAATGCACTTATATGTTCAATGTCTTTATTGTTTAAGCTTTAAGCAACCTAAGCATATGTATGATTCATATCCTATTAATTAAACATGAACAGTTGTTTAGGTTGGATTGGATATCTGATATTAACTAGGCTTCCAATTAGCCAACATAACACAAACGTTTTTTCCGCTCCTAATTGAAATGTTCTCTCTCCCTTTCGTTAATTGGAATAAATATCTAGTGTTAGCCTCCATTCAAACGAACATAGTCGGCAAACAACACAATTAGAATAGAGAAAAGATCAATTACGGACTAATAATAATAGCTCTCTATTCGACTCGCCGAAGAAAAGAAGCCAACGGAAGTAATAGGTCGGGGGCGTTCCCTCACAAGGGAAACGTCCGTCGCAGCAGTTCCACCGATGCTCGCGAACAAAAGGAATACATGTGAGGTACCGGCAATTTCACACGTTACTACGACGCTTTTGTCCGTCTGACACTTTTTATATACGAGTATTTATTTCTCTTTTGAATGTAAATATTCAAAATCGGATACTTTCTGTATATATCTGGGTTGGAAGGAATAACAACTTTGGGAATTTGATACTTTTGAGGTTACCGCGGTCGTTAGACATGTTTGAAAAATGTTACGGCTTTTCACGAGGCAGGTAGAGATATTCGGACATGTAAGTCGCAAAAAAAAAAACATTACGTATCGGAAGGTAATTCCCTGGATACGCCCAACGCCCTCAAATTTGCATACTCAGACGAGTGTGACCTAAAAGTATCTGGTTTGACGTGCTATCAGAACGTATAGAATTATCATTGTATATAAAATCCCAGTGTTCGTTCGTAATTGTTCTTCTCCTAAACGACTCGATCGATTTATTGAAATATTTTTCTGTACTAGTAGGGTAAATTGGATGGTTATCAGCTTTGCTGAAACCAGTTTTTTTTAAATAAACGTTTTAATAACACGACCGAATGGCCAAAAGGAAAAAGTCGGGAACCTCAGCTAGTGTATTTGTAAGAAACAAAGATTACAACATAATACACCTAAGACAATCGTTAGCTTACCTCCATGCTGTTGCACAAACATGTGAATCCCGTCAGAAATGTGTGGGGAATACTGAAGCGACACCTGTCCGCGTCGACGACGGCGACATTTCTGTGTCACCCGATCTTTTTTTTTTTCGTCACTATCGTAATGTTGAAGCGGATTGAAGCGGCGAGAACTTTTGTCGCGTCTTCGTCGTCAACGAGTCGTAGCATTTGGACGTATTCAAATGAGCAGAAGTTTTGACAGTTTCGTACGATGTGTCTTGAGGAGTCTGTGGCACTTTTACGGGTCCGGAGCCTGTTAGAGAGGGTGCCGACGAATTGGAAATTAGGCTCTTATAAATGTGTATTGGATGTAATATATTCTGAGAATTGGAATTTACGTTCATCCAGTCAGCAAGAATTTTACGAGCACTGAGTTACATTTGATGTTTTATTCGTTTTTAATGGTAACGGAATTAGCATTTACCTATTAACATTACTAGATACAGCGATCAATTGAAACATTAGATCTGCTTTGAACCATAATAAACATATAAATCTAACCAAAATTCTTCTAAATGTATCGTTTGATTTGAATGACTCATAGCCATCGACATAACCAAAGCAATAGACCGAGAATCAGAGTAGATCTCCATACAAACGTCCGTACCACCATTGGGAAACGTACGAGTGTTGCTGTTATTCCATTTTAATTTTCCCGCTTATTGAATACGTTTTGGTTTTCTTAATTATCAACACGATTGCTTAAATACGTGATATTCGTTATAATTACTTTAGTAAAATAGTTTTAGATCAAATTCAATAAATAAAAGATGGCAAACACCGGGCAAATTACGAAGAAACAATTCCGAAAAGCAACAAATAACTTTATTTTCAATTCTGGTATCCCTGACCACGGAAGCAAGTCCCTAACATTGGTCGTCTCATTCTCTCTCGCTGAACACGCGCTTTCGTGTTCTAACGCTCGCTCATATTCGCAAGCATGGCGGCGTGCGCCACAGTGGGGCGAATTTGTAAAATCAGGGACATCCGATTGTATTCATATCCTGTATAATTGAAGAAAACGAAGTATGCCAAAGTCTTCTTACGCCTAATACAAACGTGTTTTATTCGTGACGAATTTCTATTTTATCCATTATTTTACGAGTTACAGTACTTTTACGTTTTTTACTATGGAGAAATTAGGACTTTATGGTTTTTCTCAAAATGCTTAAAAGAGCCTGAGCTGTGGCTACTAATTATTCATTATGCCAGCCCTAAAGTATATAACTTTGTAAAAATCCTGTCCCCGTGCGTCTCCGTTTTTAATATATTTACATTTATCAATTATATTATTATGTTCTAAAAATGTTATATTTAGATATGTTTTATTGTTTCTCTCATGAAAAAAAACCTCAACAACGTTGTTTACAAAACATTTAATACCCACGGCTCTGCCCGCGTGAATATTTTCTTATTTCTCGTATATTTACCATAATTCTCACTGCTTGAAGTAACTTACCGTGATGTTAAATGGCCTATAATTGATATAGACTAGGAGGTCGCGACAAAAATGGTAGCGATAACGTAAATGGCTGAAACTGGTTTCACGGGATAAAGACCAACCCTCTGAAGCTAAATGAGTCAGTCTGCCTGTTCCAAGTGGTTGCGTTACGTAGATAATGGGCCTGAAAAACTAGTTATGGTGACAAAAAATATATATCATAAGGTAAATGGATGCAAATAACGAAGCATGAAAGTATCAGTGTATACTTGCTTAGCAATACAAAAACTCAACAAACATTTGGTTGCATTTCGTAGTTATAGGCGATTTAGGATACAGATATAACTTAAGGTATATTTAAGTATTTAATTGAAAAACCGACTGGTTTTTTTTGTATAATTAATAGGTATCAATGTTTCCAGACAATCAGTATATTCATCAGCAGATACATACAAGCATCTATTTTATATAGTCAATCTAGATAACGCAACCACTTGGCGCAGGCAGACCGACATATTTAGCATCAGAGGGTTGGTCTCTAACATGTGAACCCAGACCTCCCGGAATAATAGGAAGAATGAAGTTGTACGTAGATACATATGGAATCAAAATCAGGTGGGCAATTGTTCACTAATGAGCGAAAAGACAAGATTTTGTATATGATTCGATATATGATTATTTTTGTTTAACGTAAACCAAATTAACAATAAAAAATTATGATTTGGAAGTAAAATAAAAATTTGATGTACTTAACCCACAATTATAAACATGCCCAAAATACGCATATAATGTTCAACCCGTAAACAATTTATTTATTTATTTAATTTATTTATAAGTTTTAGACAGGCAGCATATGCTGATGCGTCTAAATCCAGTGTTTAACTTGATAAATTTATAAATTTAGTTGCTAAGTGGTTTTTAATAAAATAAAAAAATTGATTATTTTTTTTTTACATTCGATTTTGTTTGACATGGTTATCCAGTCTATTTTTGAATTGGTTGGTGTTCGTAGCATTAATCACGTCTTCTGGGAGTTTATTCCATGCCTCTACTACTCGGTTGGTTATGTAGTTTTTGCGAGTATTCGTTCTAGAGGCCGTGACTTGCAGTTTCATGTTGTGCCCTCGAAGATGAACATTCTGGTTGCGTGCAAATTTATGAAAATTTATTATTCAAGAAATTATGGAACAAAGCGTGTGATTAAATAATTGTATGTATCCACACAAACCAGAGAATGCTTGAATATAATAAAATGTGACAATGTTTTTTTATTATATCAAACTTGTACTGACGGCACTAAATGTGCTTGGTAGCCATCTTGGTTCACACGATTAATCTAAAGCGTGGCAGAGTACTCATCTGTGGCGTCGCGGCCATACAGGCAGATTATATTAATCAGACTTACACACATTTAAATTGCTGCTCCATCCTCAAAGGATTGGTATAGTGCAGTATCCTTCACTATGCTGGCATTCGTAAATTCAAATGGTAAATGGTTTTCAACATAGTTCTTACAGAATAATCTAAGTTGTTATTTTAATATTTCGGCAGTAAGCGCTTTTGAGTTTTCTTATGACGGTGTTCATACCATTTTCTGGAAGTATTAGTTACATCGCATAGTGTATGTCAGCTAACTATAGTATTTCCAGAAAATGGCTTGGGTCTTATTGCAGCTTCTTCTTTGTTATACTTTAAACCGCTAATCCGCACTTCTCAAAGTTTAGTTAAACAAATTATTATTAAAAAGGTAATTTTAATAATATAATACGTATAATAAATACGGAGCTCTTGTCAGGTGGAGGCTGTGACTAAGGTTTGTCATAACCCCCAAATTCAACTGAATTGCAGTTAAAAGCCAGTGAAAACATAGACCTGAGAAAGATACTGGATCACTTGCAAAACATCTTGATGAAATAGAAAAGTTCAAACCATTCATGGAAAAAAAATAGAAAACAATGTATCTTGAGTTGGCTGTATCGTTAAAACTTTGAAAACGATGACAAAATATAACACAGAGAGTCATTGCTATAGAAGTGGGTTCTTATTTATGTCCATTATGCTCCAAAGTAAAATGGGCAAAATTTCAATTCTAAAAGAAGTTTAGGAGTTCTGATGTATTGAAAGACTTGTTGTATTCTGAACGATTTATTAACCAGTGCTCGCATACTTATATGCTATGGAGCGGCCACGGCTTGCATAAATACGGAGCGCGTCGTGAAACACCTCTCATTTCATTGGCCGACGTCATGGCGGTGTCGCGCGCGCTGTGCGGTCGCTACAGAAGCAAGAATCCAGCTTCAAGCTCTTTTAGCCAGATGGAATGTCGACTCGCTAGGCCGGAGTGAAACGCGTGCGTACTGGTAGAAGGGCGTATATTCACTGAATAAATGCGGGCGCGCGTTTATAAGCATGCCGCAACACTCTTTTAGACCATACAGCAAGTAAGATTCTAAATGTTGTTAGCAGGGATCTAGTAGGAACTTATCAGACGTTGTTAGTATCTAGGGTGTTAATGACTCTAGATGGTCAGAGTACCTATAATCAACCACTTAATGGTGATGAAGAGGACGACAATGCATTGTCTTTTTTTTGGTAAATTTCTTACTCATTCAATTAGCCTGCGACTGCTAAGCGTTATGGAGTAATAAGACACCTTCATCAACTATTTTGTGTTTGCCTATTTCCTCAAGTTCGTAAACGAGACCACTAAAATAGTCAAAAATGAAATAGCAACCCTAGAGGCCGAAAATAAAATTTGTAGACTAACCAAAGGTACTCTCAACATACTATGGTGCCTTATGAGCGAATTTGCGTACTATCGCTGATCTATCAAGCAAAATTACGTTTGAAAACTCCCGGGTATAGGTTTGAGGAAAACCTCCTGCCGACGGACACTTCCATATCCATTCGTTTGCAAAACGGTTCGTTTCCAAAAGCCTAACGTAAACTACAAGGGGGCGCTCTGACTACCCGCGGCGGGTGCTGCTATTTTTCATAGTAAATGTTATTTACTACAATCAAGATAACTTTTAATACCGAATAACCATTACCAATTCTTACAAAATCCTACATCTGGCGTTGTTCTGTCCGTCGTTTCGCTTACAATTTATGTAAAGGTTCATTCTTCCTATCAATTATAGGCCATTTAACTTCATGGCAAGTTACTTCAAGCGGTGAGCATTAGGGTTAAATGTAAGAGAAATTGGGAAAATACATCCACAGTTTTGCATCCGACATTAACGCGGGCGGAGCTGTCGGTATTTTAGGTTTTGTAAAAAACGTTGTGGAGGATTGTATTCATGGCAGAAACAATCAAATATATCGAAATGAAACCGTTTTAGGACAACATATTAAAAACATATATAAATGTAAATATAACAAACACGGGGACGCACGGGGACACGATTTTAACAAATTTATATACTTAATGGTATGCTTAATTAATATTTAGTATAAAGAGCAAAGGCTCTATCAAGCATTTTGAGAAAAACCATTAAGTCCTCATTTGTCCATAGTAAAATAATGAAAAATTACTGTAACTCTTAAAACAACTAATAAAATGGAAATTCGTCAAGAATTAAATACGTTTGTAATAGGCTGAAGAAGACTTTGGCATACTTCGTTTTCTTCAATTCTACAAGAAAATCGGATGTCCCTGATTTTACGGTTTCGCCCCACTGTGGCGGCGGTTGCAGCCACCGCGGTCGCTACCGAATTATTATTTCGGACGAAATGTTTTCTTGATTTATGTGTAGTAATATGTACGTTTGCTTGTAATAAGTAATTCCACGGATCTTTGTATTCCTTTCACTCCGATTTTTATACCTTTTGACCTTGGGTATCGGCATTTTGTCGCATTGCAAAGCCTGTAGATGGCGCGCACGCTCGGATGTCGAGTCGACCACAGACTGACAGGCAGTAGGGCAGCAGCGAGCGGATAGGGTATATATTACGTGGTACGCGGGGAAAAGCTGATGGTGCGTCTATTGCTTTATGTACGTCAATGCTCATAGCAAATATCCGCTCGCGTTCCTCATCGAACACAATGAATCATAACGTTTAGAATAATTTCTTCAGCATCATTCATTTACCCTTTAGGTAAAGGTGCCCGTACACAGGCAATTTTTCAGTCAGTTAATTTGCTGGGCAAACATAGTGGAGCAAAACCCTTATACATTTTCGGCAATTATCCTAGCGATATGGAGCGATATTACTCCATATCGCTCCATACTTTTCGTGTCGCTGGTGAGTTGTTTATCGAATTGCTCGCCATATGTCGGCAATTAATTTCTCTATGAATGATTCCATACTTGTCCATAAACCATGTTGCCGGAGATTGCTGAATGTTGTCGTGACGACGAAATCGACAGAGATTGCCGCAAGTTGAGCAACTTTAGTTTCCCGTGTACGGGTACCTTAACACTGGCTCTAGGCAACATCTGAGAAAAGAAAGGTGAAAACACACCTTCTTTACTCGCAGAGCACGTAGCACAGTAATTAAACGAGGCAGTAGCGACAGGACTGCTCGTTAAGTTAGTTAGCAATATCTGGGTGACTTCGAAGAAAACTCAGAAAAGAGCTTCTTACGGCGCGTGTCGACAAGCGCCGACGTATCACTCGACGGTTGACTCTGACCCAGTCGGCACGAGTATTGGAAGGTCAATCGGGCCGCAATCCGCCCGCACTAGGCTTCGTTGACCTTCGCTTTGTAGTTGTTCTGTTATCATTCAGGGCAAATAATTTCATTCTTTATCCACTCTAATCGACGAACAAAACCCTCTAATCATCCGACTATGGAGCCACTTTGATATTATCTTATGATGTTGGTCATCACCTATTGTCATCGAGTAAGGACCGACGGCTACGTTTTAGTGATAATGTACTTATGGTAGCGCCGGCCAATCAGTTCACTTACGAATTTGAGACGCGCAACATTTGTTGCGCTCAATGGCGTCCAACGCCCTTATGGAACTGAAAGCAATCAGGTGCTAACACCCCCTTAAGGCGCTAGGACTAGCCAACTACTCGCGCTATACAAATGTACCTTTCAACAAATATAATAATATGTCGTGAAACGCCTCAGTAAGTCCAAATAGATCTCCCGACTAATGAGGTATTGTTAATATTTTTGGATTCCATCATTATTTAAACAATAATAATAATAATAATAAAAAACCACCATCGTGCCAATTGTTATTTCTACGAACGGCGTTGCAAAACCACCATCGTGCCCATTGTTATGTCTACGAACGGCGTTGTCCCAAAAAAAATGGCCAAAAATTTAGAAAAATTAGACATCGATATTGGGCTCCGATTCCAGATGCAGAAAGCGGTTCTACTCTCGAACACGAGAATCGTTCGGCGGTTTCTGTCTCTGTAGCTCGGAGAAGCCTTATAGGATTTGTCCCAGGTGGGACCTCCCTAAGGCAAAATTCAGTTTTAGGTTTATATTTTTTAAGACTTGTTTTTTTTGTATTTTTGTACTAAATAATATAAACCTAAGATTTGTTATATTAATATATACTGTGAATAATAATAATAAAGTCGATTATTCACAATAGAAATTTTAAAGTAATATATGTCGAGATATAAGTAAAAACAGCATATATGAATAAACAAATAATTCCATTTGCTTTTAGATTTTTAAATTTAGTCTAAAAGGTTTGGAAATGGATATCATTTCAACCATTTACTTTGTATGGAAAAACGAAAAAAACATTATCAAAAATAGGTTGATCGCATATTATAATAATGCAATGTGTTATCGTTAGACTTAGGTAGTTTACTTAGGGTGCCTCGTCAAACTTTGCGATTTGGCTAGTACCAGGCCCTTAATCCTCGAACGCTCAAAAGTTTGAGAACATTATCATTTTCGAACTTCCCCCGTCGCTCTATTGTCTTTGATACAGTAGACCTCCAGTGCTGGTTTTCCGACAGGTGTCTTGGGTGCGCCGACGAGGCACCGACGCGCCGGAGCTGCTCACTGTGGGCGCGCACACGTACGCAGCCGACAGCCGGGTGTCGGTCGCGCGCCGCTACCCGGGCAACTGGCGGCTTATCATCAGCGACGTGCGGCAGCACGACGAGGGCATCTACGAGTGCCAGATCTCGACCCATCCGCCGCGCGTCAGTCGGACGCACTTGCACGTCAACAGTACGTATAATAACTATACGACAGGTGTCGTGGGCGCGCCGACGAGGCACCGACGCGCCGGAGCTGCTCACTGTGGGCGTGCACACGTACGCAGCTGACAGCCGGGTGTCGGCCGCGCGCCGATACCCGGGCAACTGGCGGCTCATCATCAGCGACGTGCGGCAGCACGACGAGGGCATCTACGAGTTCCAGATCTCGACCCATCCACCGCGCGTCAGCCGGACGCACTTGCACGTCAACTGTACGTATAATAACTTTACGACAAGTAACGTGGGCGCGCCGACGGGGCACCGACGCGCTGGAACTGCTCACTGTGGGCGCGCACACGTACGCAGCTGACAGCCGGGTGTCGGTCGCGCGCCGCTACCCGGGAAACTGGCGGCTCATCATCAGCGACGTGCGGCAGTACGACGAGGGCATCTACGAGTGCCAGATCTCGACCCATACGCCGCCCGTCAGCCGGACGCACTTGCACGTCAACAGTACGTATAATAACTTTACGACTGGTGTCGTAGGTGCGCCGACGAGGCACCGACGCGCCGGAGCTGCTCACTGTGGGCGCGCACACTTACGCAGCCGACAGCCGGGTGTCGGTCGCGCGCCGCTACCCGGGCAACTGGCGGCTCATCATCAGCGACGTGCGGCAGCACGACGAGGGCATCTACGAGTTCCAGATCTCGACCCATCCGCCGCGCGTCAGCCGGACGCACTTGCACGTCAACAGCATGCGCGTTACGCGAGGATGCAAGGATAGCATTGTTTATAAGCACGTGCGCAACGCGAGGATGCAAGGATGACGTTATAGTCGTAACTTAAAATAATGGCCCACTGAGCTGTAGACCTCCCGAGACATTGACATTTTTGAACAAATTAAAAAATGTTTAAAACAATTTAAATACTGGCTCGACCAAAACATTCTTTATAATTATCGAACTTGACTACAAAATTTCACGATAATCGGTTGAGAAATTAAACGTTTTCATTTACTTAACCATCACTAGAATGAATCACAGCAAATGCTTATTCAGTGACCTTGCCTGTTATTTTGGTGACAGTTTTCAAGTGAATACATTTATGACTATCTATAAATCATTACAGTAATAAAAGGCACTGATTGTTAAAATGACAACTAGAGTATAGAAGTAACTAACGACGATTACAATACAGATACGAAGTATCATTTTTGGAATGTGACTAATTCATCATTGTAATAGAATATAGAAGGCCGCACACGTACGCAGCCGACATAGAAGGCACTGCTTGTGATGGCAATACTAAGGGTATAGAAGTCACTAACGCCGATTACAATATAGATACTAATGATGGTTAAGATGTGGTTGACGAACCATTGAAAAAGAGTATAAACTATGAATAGAAAGAACTGTTTGTGCTGATCATTGTGAAAGTTTGAAAGTTACCAACCATGACAATGACCACGATCAAATTGCTGACGATGAGAACGACCATTGCAGCGCCGCAGGTGTGGGTGGTGGACGAGGCGGGCGCGCCGCTGTCGGAGAAGTACTACGAGGCGGAGTCGACGCTGGCGCTGGTGTGCCGCGCGCGAGCCGTCGACGTGCCCGCCGCGCTGGCGTGGCTGCACGAGGGACGCGCGCTCAACGCGGACACGACGAGAGGCGGCATCAGGCAAGTACCGTGAGAATGACAGTTCTGCTCAGTGTTCCATCAACGAGGTACACCCGGCAGTCTCAGATAGAGTGGACAGTCGGTGAGAGTGTGTAGGTACCCTACTCAGATTAGTCACGGAGCGTTGTGAATATTAAAAAAAATGCATCATCAATGGAACCTCTGTCTGATTGCAAGAACGTTAAAGAGTAATGTACTACAGACTCGTCTGGAAACTGTGCTGCCGACTATTTGCCTGAAGATGTAGACGCCATTGAATGTGCGTTTTCATCACGAATGCTTTTCTGGTTCGAGATGGTTCCAAATTCATTTAAAAGTACAGGTCCCCTTTCCCTACTAGGTTAAAGCACGCCCGAGAAGAATTTTGACAACGCTTTTAGTAATCAATGTATGTAAGAACAACTCGTGTCCATTTATTTTAACTTTCTTGGTTTCAAGCCAATCGAACAACGAGTTCAATACATTTAGACGCTTTTTTTAACCATGTTTAGGGTATAAAATTAACTTTTTTTTCCCCAATTTGGTTTAAATTAAATTTACTAAAGTAAGGGAGGACGTACATTCGTACGTAAAAGCAACTTCCTCATACAAATGAAACAGGAATTTAATTTCGTATGAGGTATATGTGAACTGCGTACAAAGCCTGCCATGATAAAGTGTTCAAGCGGAACTTGCAACGTTATTAAATTCCTTGTGTAGTTAAATTATTAATTGTCTTCCTCCTAATTACAACCCTGACGTTATTAATAAGCGAGGGCTTATTCATTAGAAAACATCACAACACATATTACATAATTGACTTTCCATTATCTATTGATCCAATAATGTATCTATTATTGCTCTATGTAGTTCCTAGAGAGATAGATCCTTTTTTATATCCTATCTCTAGGTCACTATTATAGAATAAGTTTCTCTACTAAAGGCACTTTCAGTTTCGAAATAATAGTCAATTTAGGGAATAGACAATATATCGTTCAAACAGTCGTTTGCAAATGTTCTTTACCACAGTAGCACTCTGCCTAAAAGCGTCGCCAATCCACGTAACCCGCAAACAGCCTGTCATAAATATAAAATTTGGAAACTCATCTCTAGAAAGCTTCTTAACGCTAAAAGTGGCAGTAATCCTAAAGAGTGACAGGCTTTAGGTCGGACCCTGCTACGAGTGGCTCGGCAACATTTCATGCCAGATTTGTTCACGGCGCCTTCAGTATTTGCCCGCCAAAGATGGGCTCTTAGCAATTTCGCATCGCCTAATACTCATCCTTGTTTTACCCGAAAAATCCTCTGAACGTCCACTTGGCACGCACCACTGAAATGTCTATTTGAAAAATTAACACGTTTTGCTGTTTTGCAATTGACAGTCTGAACTTTTTGTTAATTTGGTTTTCTTTTTCCTTATTTTAATAAAAACTGTATTTTTGTATATTCGTTTTATCAACTTTTTGTTAATTTGATTTTCTGTTTTCTTTTCCTCATTTCAACTTAAGCTGAACGTTGCATGATTTGTTTGTATTTTCCTCCGCCCCATTATAAACTCGACGCTTTTAAAATTTGGGATCAAAGACTTGAGTCGTCACTTTATTTGTGCGCCCGCTTTCTTTTTGATTGGTCGTTTGTGCCGAACAAAATGGAAATCGTAGTACACTTCACAAAATTTCGTTCCAGAATCTACGAAAAAATGTAAAACGTTCGAAAATCGAATCACAAATAGAATCAAGATTACCGGCCGATAACATAAAAGGTACAAATGTTAAGCGCGAACTTTTCTTCAATGGCAGATCGACGTGTGTTTCAATTGTTGTGTTCCGTGGGAGCGTTATTTCTGCACCTCTCGTGGGAATGTCAATAACTCGAACGCGCCAACATTCTCATTATTCCCTCTTTTCGTCTGTTCGCAATCAACAACTGTGTAACCTATTTTCAAGGGATGTTTTTCTCGTAGCTTCCGGGAAAACTGCACACATTCGTTTCAATGGGCGACTACTGTTACCGTATTGCAACGTTTTCATTGTCTACAAATGTGGCAACTTTATGTTGGTTTTTGTGGGAACTTATTCTGAATGTATGGTTGTCCGATTATGTGCAGTTGCAGTGTTGACTCTATTTGCGGTGTCTTGGCCAAGCATTTATCTTAACGGTTTCCATACTTATTGACAACGTAAAATAAAGTGTAGACGTGAAGAATAAAATAAATGAGGACGATTTTAGTGTGATTGAGCATGTTAATGTTTGCACTGCTCATAGCGTGCAAACAGCACTGTGGCTGGAGTTGGTGACCAAGTAACGCTGAAATTGATCATGTGTAAATCATGAAGGTGAAGAAATAACAGGAGAACGGATGGATCTAAAAAAGAGTCGACACGTCAATTGTGCCGCCGGAGGAATTTGACCTTTGTTTCGGCATATATTCTTTGGTTTCATCACTCGCTGAATACATCATTACGGATGAAGAATGACGTAACGACCATCGGGTTTATTAAAAAATAATTCTTATCTTTATCAGTTCACATACCAATTTGGGAGAATTCAAATTGGATTTTTCTCCGTTTTCATCACTACGCTACAAATGTGTACGGCAATATAATATTGTAAGTCGCGTGGTGTCATTTTTTGCGCGCTCGTTGTATGGAACTTATTTCTCCATACATTCTTCACCTCCACGGTGTAAATATGTACTGGGAAATTCGTGGAAACATGTTCACGCTATCTGCGGTGGGCGCCATGGATGGAACTAATATTCTATCAGTGATTATACATGCTATTTACCAGGTCACAATGCACATTCAGTACCTACACAAGTGCAACGATTATTTATTTAATTGTTTTAATTTTCCATTCAGCAATGGAATATTTAGCAAGAAGCGGGAAATAAACCTAATGGTATAAATACAATACCAAAACTCAATTAAATTGTAATGCAGGGTTTTAAATAATGCAAGTTGTCCTTTTGCATTTCTTCCCGTGAATGTCTCAAGCAGAAACCAAAGAAATTGTCGTTCATGGTTCTGGTTTCACGTAAAATCGTAAGGGTATCTTTGACCATGTGCTGATTGGCTCTGAATCCTTGAATCAAGGCCTTTTTCATCTATGCTGATTAACTTAATCGCCACTTTCTTGGCAGCTTGCAATCGATACCAGTACAAGATAATCAACACTTTACTAATAAAGACCTGTAGGGTGTCGAATAAAATAAATCGGCTGTTGGTGAAAACCGGCTTAAGTGGGAACTTGGGGAAGAAAGGGATTTCTTTGTTGGTATGTTTAATCCCACTCGGGTAGGTACCATTGCTTTAAATTAACGATGGTCGAAGCGGGATTGAACAAAGTCTGTGTGTTTCAATGTAGCCTCGCAAGAAGGACCTAGCATGGCCCCTAGCTTCCTTGAGGTGTGTTGGACTGATATAATGTCAGTAGGTTAAGTCATCCAACCCAGTTACGGAAATTAAATACGATTGGTAAGAATAATCACCATAAAATATCTATAATTTTTTTCACCGTTAAAATTGTGAGCATACATAATATTAATTAATTTATTAAGTTTCAATATTTCCTAATGACAAGTACAACGCGTCTGCACTTCGCACGGCCATAGAACATATAGTATAATCGTCATGCAACGTGGGCACTAGTAACTATCAGCAAAGCCGGAATAATGTAATTACTTACTAGCCATCGTCGTAATTATATACATGGCCTTGCAGCGCCCAGACTGAGCAGGCGAGAGGCGGGAAGGACAGCTTTCTCCTGACGCCGTTCGTGATCACGAGTATAGCCAGAAGTAACTTTTATTATTGATTGCCTCGTGGCACGTGTGGAGATGTTCGCACTGCTTGCGGCGTGCAGACTGAGCAGGCGGCGGGCGGCAAGGACAGATGTCTCCTGATGGCGTTCGTGATCACGAGTGAAGTTGCAACTAGCTTGAAGTATAGTTTGCATCGTGGCACGTATAAAGATATACGCACTGCTTGCAGCGTGCACACTGAGCAGGCGGTGGGCGGCAGGAACAGATGTCTCCTGATGGTGTTCATGATCACGAGTGAAGTTGGAACTATCTTTAAGCATAGATTGCGTCGTGGCGCCTGTGAAGAAGTTCGCACTGCTTGCAGCTTGCAAACTGAACAGGTGGTGGGCGAAAAGGACAGATGTCTCCTGACGGCGTTCATGATCAAGAGTGAAGCCGGAACTAACTTTAAGTATAGCTTGCGTCGTGAAATATGTGAATGAGTTTGCGCTGCTTGAAGTGTGCACGGAGCAGGTGGAGGACGGCGCAATCATCACTCTACAGCTTGCACTAGTGATCACAAATGACGCCCTTACTAATTATATGTAATGATGGCTTAATGGTACAGTCGTTACTTATCAAATGTATACACTGGAAAGAGAAGGAATTTCTAAGTCCCTTTTACTATATAGTTGACGTCAGCATGTCAGAAAGAGAACTCAAATTTGTCTCTATTTCCGGTGTATAGATTTCAGACGAAACGACTGTACATGCTGAAACATGTTTGCATTGCTTGCAGTGTGCGCACTGAGCAGGTAGCGGGCAGCGCGGACTGCAATCTGCGGCTGGCGCTAGTGTTCACAAGTAATGCCCTAAATAATTAAATGCAATGATGGTTTCATGGCACGTTTAAACATGTTCGCACTGCTTACAGCGTGCGCACGGAGCAGGTGGCGGGCGGCGCGGACAGCACTCTGCGACTGGCCAGAGTAAATGCGAGCGACGCGGGAAACTATACGTGCGCTGTTCGCGGGGCTCGACCCCACACCGTCGCTGTTCACGTGTTAAACGGTATGCTTATTTTTATTGAGACTTGCATCTAATGAAAGTGTCAATACAAGCAATGTAAACTAAAAAAACGTGATGTGTTGTTGTTAGGATGGATTCGTATAGCGCGCTTAGAACATTTACTACGATAGATTCAGATTATACTAAATTAAACTCACATATGATTTCTTCCCGTGACATCAAATCAAATAACAATTTCAGGACAATAGTTTGTTTGTATTTTTGTTTATTAGTATTTAAAGGGTTATTAATATTTAATCACGGTCAGTTTAAATAAGGTATACAAAACAAACTCAGTTTAAATAAGGTCAATATTGCCTAATTTTAAATTAAGTTGGGTGAACGTGCCTTTAGCTCTGGTAATAAACTAACCGCTGTAGCTCACCAATGTAGCTCAACAATTCCATTACGGGGGCTGAACCGAAGGTATCACTTCTAGCAGCTGTAAGGGATTCTAGCAAGTGCTTGAAGGTTTGCTATTTAGGCTGACACCCGAGACCCAGAATAAATAATTGTGCCCGGTGTACCTGCCTCCCGACTTAAACCACGATAACCAAACCGATAACTCAATTATCTTATTAGTTATGTTTGTTTAGATTTTCACTGTTGTTCGACATATTATTTTCCGTTTACGGATAAACAGTGTTCAGCTTACTTATTTAGCTCGTCGTTGCGTCCACCACGCTGTTGACATCATCAGGATTGGCGACACGACCTGGAGGACCTCTGACGCTTCGTCCAGTCAGATTTCAACTGCAGGTCGTTGGCTGCGAAGATTGTAGCTGTGGGTAGGTCTAGCCGCAGATGAGGGTAGTGGCGAAAAATTCTGTTCGGCAATGAAGTCATCCGTGCAAACTATGCTAACGGTGTCACTATGCATCAGTGTTGGCAGCTGAACTCTTGTGTTGCCATATTTCGCCAGTAACGGAGACCAAGACGCTGACAGCTGTCTTTGTCATTGACGAACGGAATTCTTCATCACCACCCTCATCTGTGGCTGAACCTACAATCTGCGCAGCCGACGACCTGCAGTTGACATCTGACTGGACGAAGCGTCAGAGGTCCTCCAGGTCGCGTCGCGAATCCTGATGATGTCCACAGCGTGGTGGACGAGACGTCGAGGTATATAAGTAAGCTGAACACTGTTTATCCGTAAACGTAAAATAATATGTTATTAGTTTATTTAGATGCAAACTGTGTCCCCCAATGATTTGCTTACATTGTCAATGAATTGGCATCGCAAACCTATTCAATACGTGGTCCCATTAACATCGCAAGTACTTACCCTCTTCTGGCCTTTGTCACCGGCTCTATTCAATCGAACAAGCCATCCATTTCAATTTACCAAGCGCTTTATTGGTTTACATTGCCTAAGGTGAACATCCTGTTTGTGTTTGATTATCTTGGAGTTGATCATTGTAGACAAACCCATTTTACGTATAATTAAATTCGGGCCTTCACATCTAAACAGGTGTGGCAATAGTGAATGTGTTTATTTAAATTTGAAATTGATTTTAAATCTCTGTTGAAATATAGTGTTCAAACGTTACTTACAAACTTGGGAGTTATAAAATATTGTATTACAAAGGCGCCACGATCTTTCATCTCTAGTTCTATAACTCCCCAAATATAGGAAGTTAATCTCTTTGCTGTGGTAGTCTGTAAGATTATTAAAATAGGCTAGAATTTCTGAAATAATAATCAGATATAATGCCAAAGTTGATGGTTGTAAATAGCAACTTTTGAGGTGAAACTTCTTTGCTAGCGGGTACATTTTTTAAGCGTAACGAAAAATTGGGATCGCTTGAGGGGAACAGTTACGAATGTGGTGGGGAGAGTGAAGAGACTCAGCAACGTCTCCCCTCGAAAAAATACACTATTGGTGTAAGGGAAGATGGCGGGGGAAGAGGTGGTAGGTACATGCGTAGCATATTATTTGCTAGTCATAACGCTTGAAACAGTGACGGCAAGGAAGAGGTAGAAGCAGGGGTGCTGCGGATTCCTCGTAACGCTGTTTGTGTTTTAATTTGAGATCATACCTGCATCCTTACTGTTCTCAATAATTATTTCTTGATCAATAAAATATTTTTAATAATGTATGTTTTTTATGATATAGTCAGCCTCAGTGGCCCAGTGGCGCGACACTTCGGCGATCGCTCTCCGAAGTTAAGCAACGCTGGGTCCGGTCTGGTCTTGGATGGGTGACCATTAGACCGTTGAGAGAGGCTGGCCGTGGTTCGGATTCCACGTTAAACTGTAGGTCCCCTTCCTTACTTACTAGGTGGTAGGGTTAATCCCGCCCGGGTTGGTACCATCGCATTGAATGAACGATGGTCGAAGCGGCAATGAAAATTGTTCGTGTTTTCCATCCAGTTCAATGTAGCCGAGCAATATAAGGAAGGTCCTGGCATGGCACCTAGTTCCCATGTGGTGTGTTGGGCTAATACCATGACAGGTGTGGTATTAGCCATCATGTCCAGTCACATAAAAAAAAATGATAAGCTAATTATATTTTGTATCTTCCTATTTTTGAGTAGTTTTATCAAAAATAGCGACCAAAGACCGTGTTTCAAAAACCCGTATTGAAATATTCTTCTGTGAAAACTCTCTCGTTTTAAGTGTACAAAAATAATGTTGACGCTTACAGGACCCACGATTTGAATTTACGTAATGGATTTTGCGCTCTGTCAGGAGGTAATTCAAATTCTTTCTCCAACAGCGAAGATATTTCGCGAGCACCTGACAATGGTCATGAATCTAAGAAGGTCTCGCGGGAGAATTCGCTAAAGAGAATTTTACCTTCGCTTTTATAGTCACCAGAGAAACTTATAATGGAGGATGTGCTATTACAAAAATACTAGGGCAGATTTGGTTGTTAATAGTTAGTGCAATGGAAATTACCAGAAAGGTTTATTATTTATAAACAAAATGGTTTGGTAGAGCGACAGAAAGCCGTGCTAACTTTGGCAAGGAAAATTATTGCTATCATTATTTAACAAAACTCAGTCTACTACTCTCTAAACTCATCTACACTGTGTACACCAGCTGTCATTAGTATCCATGCATTTCGCTCCTATTCCCATGTGTGTAACGAGATGAATGTACGTGAATATACTTAAAACTAATGTTGTTATGTCCGTCCGTCAGTCGGAGCCCAGGAGCTATACTAGTGTTTTAATAATTAAAGTTGCAAAATCACCTAAAATAGCTTAAAATACTCCTTTTGTTATGCGAAAAAATTTAGCATTATTGTTACGTTTAAAGGGACGTTAGGTAGTAAAGTCTGCAAAGATATGACTTGTCATAACGGATCATAGGTTGAATGTAACTGCACGTCACTAACCATTAGACATTGTTTTACGGAACCCACAAAATAATTTTGCACGCATTTACTTCGTATTGCTGTCGAATACCCCATACACCTTTTATTCCTGCATGAGCGATATCACCTACTTTCCAATTTGCAAAAGCGTCAACATTTGTCAGCGAATATGGAAGGACGTGAGACGCGATCGAAACTCAATTGTATGGCGGCAGCGCAACATAGCAACGAGAAGTCCAAAACGTCTAACGTCACAAAAGTCTAAAACGTCCAAAACGTCTAAGATAGAATACCGTAGCCAAGTTCAGATCGGCCATAACATTTGGCCCAAGCTGTACAGACGTTTACTCTGAAACCTATACACCGGAAATAAAAACAAATTCTGTAGCTCACTCTGTCAACCATTGAGTAATTTTTTTTTTCCTTCCTGTGTATACGTAAGGTCGTTGACGTCCGTACTTTTTAGTTTCAGTTACGCCTGCTTATCTCCGCCTACACTTGGCCCGTTTCTCCGGGTATGATGACGCCTGGCGCTTGTTCCAGAAGAGAGCCTAGCGGAGCTGCACGCGGGCGCCGCCGCCAGCGCGCTCGGCGCCCCGGCCGCCGGGCTCTCCGCGCTCGCCGCGCTGCCGCTCGCGCGCGACGCCGCTCGCCTGCGCCGACCCGCGCGGCTGCTCGCGGCCGCCGCGCTCGCCGCGCTGCTGGCGCTCGCGCGCGACGCCGCTCGCCTGCTCCGACCCGCGCGCCTGCTCGCGGCCGCCGCGCTCGCCGCGCTGCTGGCGCTCGCGCTCGCGCTGCCAGCGGCGACGCGCGCCAAATCGGAACTCTTGCCCACGTGATCGGAACATTAGCGTGTTAAGACGTGTTACGAGTTTTAAAGAATAATAACGTGTGAAGAAAGACTTATTGACCATTCGTTTGTTTTATTTACCCCTATTATATATACTGGGCTATTTTACTCGCAATTAGAGTTGCGAGTAAAACGGACGAGTCGTATCGCTCATGAATGCTTTTCTCGTCTTGACACGCATGACGAAATTGAAATAACGATGAAATTAAATTTGTGTCATAGTTTTCTTTTGTCGACATTTTCAAACTTTCGCACAAATAATATCTAAGATTGATTATTGTCTGCCGTATTCAAATCATGACATTGCTTTGTTTCTCGAATCATAATACACCGGCTGCGGGTTTAGAAGCATTCGAAATTCGAATAAATGTCACATTGCAAAAAACTGACAAAGTTTAGTTTCAACAGAGATCGCTGAGAAATCAGGGAAACAGGAAAAGGCAGGAACGGATTCTATGAACTTTTTTCGGTTGACCGTATTCTACGATAACGGATTTGGGCCTACCGGATTTGACACTACCGTAGTGTCTTTTCCTGGGTGGGCCGGAAAAGGGCATACCAAGCTTAAACTGGATTCGAGTTGATCGGATTCGAGTTGACGGAATCGGCTATACCGTATTTGCCACTACCATACGTCCTTTTCCATATCGTCTTTTCCAGTAGCGTAGAATCCTGGTTTGGCGCGGTAGGGCGGATTCCGCGGTAAGCCGTATTTGGGACTACCGTGATTACATGCTATTTGTGTATGAGTAGTAGTGTGTCAAAGAATATTTAGCAATAACCAGTGGCTCACAGTTCAGTGTCATAGGAATGTTCCGTCTAAAACGAGATTTGCTTTCAATTTCAGGAAGTTTCATATCAGCACTAATTAAGCTCAGTAATTACTTTTTTTGTATTGACAAGGAACTAGTTTTGTATTTAAATGTTTGTTAAGGGAGATTATAGAACTCAACCAACAGTTTGCTGAACCTAATCTAATTCGGGTAAGTAAACCTAATCAACCTTGCCTCAGTCCTGGTACTTGGTAGTCTGGTTGCATGCATGAACAATCTATAACACGGCTTCTGAATAGTTCATAAAGCTTTATAAAAATTTATTAAAACCACATTCGTCTTCAACACTGGCTTGGAACTTGCGTGTCTTTATCATTGGCCTTTTTTCTAGTCGTTCAAGACTAGTAACAAATCCAGTGTGATTTTTGCTCTTACTGCATTTCCGAAGGAATTATGTTCTAATACCGGCACCATGCTGAATGTTTGGAAATTATTAATCGAATGTGGTGATACCATCCCAAATACTTATAATAGGGATCTGCAGTTTTACATTGGTTCCAAACCATGAAATCACTTCAATTCATGGTGAAAATATACACTTTAGATTTAATTATGAAAAAAAAAAGCAGTGCCCCTCGTTGTTAAAACCATAATTTAAAGGACTAGGTCTGGAGCCTTATGAATAGTATTTTATCGACACCTACCTCATACCATACATAAAAAACAAATCCTATAACAATGCAAACAAAGTTGCCACATTGTAACTTAATGCATTTTGTATCATGTATTATTCCTATATGAACGCTGGTCGTTGGACTCAGCGCACAGGGAAGATGGATCGCAGCAAATGGTAAATTCATATTTTGTTATATGTTTTCATGTTTTATATGACATCATGATTACAACCCACGACCAGCGATATAAAACGGGAAGATATGGCATTTGATTTGATTTATTTTTAACTTTTGGTAGTCAAACTACACTAATTTACGTCAAACCGTGATTGATCTGCAGATTGGATCAACTCAGTGAAGAAGAATCCTCAAGAAACTTTACGAGTTTTCCGTCCACAGTAATGAAATACATGGTTAGATCTAAATGAGGCATTTTCAAGTATTGTCCAATATTGATTCCCGCAGATCGTGTTAGTGCTAAGATGCATGCGTGCGGGTCATTGGCGTCAGATGGCCTTGGAGTGGCAAAGGTAGATACAATGCGATTTACCTTGAGCTCAGTGGCATGTTCTAAGATGCTTTGCCCAATCTTCCTATTTATATCGCTGCCCACGACGGACCAAAAATTACTGCTTCACAAGGCACGAATAAGGCCTTTTGTGGAGTATTGTTTGCATCTGTTTAATGGATCAGCTAAGACCCCGCTAGTCTCCTTGGACTATATTGCGCCGTCCCATGGCGTTCATCAATGACTTCGAAGAATCCCACAACTTGAAATTGCTGTTTGGAGCTGCATCGTACTCCGTCTCCTTTCTACTATCACTAACAGGCAGGGAATGCACACATTCACTGTCCTCTTCTTTTAACATACAATGCATTATGAATGCAACATTAAAGAAAAACATTTTTATGGTTTCCTTAATGTATTCCTGAGTTGTACTCTCAGATGAAAATGTGAAAGATGGAATGAGAAAGGTTTTATTTGCATATTCTCGCAAATGGAGTATAGAATAGGTATTTTAAATAGTAGGGAATAAAATTTAACACTTTTTATACGTTCACATGATTCTTATGATTTAAAAAGATAAAAAAAAATAAAGTTTAAAAATTATATGCCAGGACCTCTTCAGGTGCCCGACGACTCCCATGGATTTTTGAAATTTCAGATGGGGCTGCGAGAACCATGCCGTCTGGCCAGGTGCATCTTCAAACCACGTTTGAAGGACCCCAGGTTGTACTTTGGGGGAAATATCTCAGCAGGGAGTTGCTTTCTTTGCTTACCAAGCCTCTGTCAACTGAGTGGATGGATTCTCTGCCTGTTCTGCGTTGAGTGAAGGTAGAAAAGAGACGGAGAGACAGCGTTATGCAGCTGTGATGAGAATTCTCCAGCTGATAGAACTACATCCCTTCGGAATTGGAGGGTCTCTAAATGCAGAGATACCTCGGGGTCGTCAACGAGACGCACAGTCCGATGCAGTATCGAGTCTAGGAAGCCAAGCAGGTGCTTAGCTGAGCTGTCCCACAAATGCGAACAATACTCCACTCAAGACCTTATCTGCACCTTGCAAAGGAGCATTTTTTGGTCAGGTGTGAATTACTGACGCACCCTGTTGAGCCAAATCGAAATCCACCGTCGTTGCCACCGAGCCGGCGGCGCCGCTTCGACGAGCCGGCGGCGCCGCTTCGACGAGCCGGATTGCGTAATTTTTGCGCGGTTTGGAAAAATGGGACAATTTTGCATGCCGAAGCTTCTTTCGGGGACACCGGGAACGAAGACCGAAAAAAGGGACAATCCCGTTCAAAACAGGATACATGGTCACGTTATACATAGATCAGACAAGATATTGTTAAATTCATCTATGCATGGCTACAGTTGGCCATGAAAGAGTAGAAAGGGCCTGATGGCGCTGTAGTTATTTCTTTAAGAAGTCGACATAGTTGGTCGTTAGGAACCCTGCAAATATTCCACCGAATAGATGGGAGCGAGACATGACATCAGTGATGACGTATTATTTTACTAACTTATTAGCTTATATTTTACTAACGCCCTGTTTCACCACCTCCAGCTACAAATCCCAAAGTTACCTTTCGGTTTCACCATACAAATATGCAATGTATGGGAAAGTTAACTATCGGATTTCTGGTAGCTGAAGATGGTGAAAACGGGGGAAAGACAAGCTAGGAACATTTTTAATTCTAACCAAAAACACTAGTAATGGTACCCATTCGAAATTCAAAAATATGCATCGCAGAAAAATAATGCATTCCTGACTGGTACTCTCAGATGAAATATGTTTGTAAAATTAACTCAAAAGGACACAATCAGTAAAAATCAGGAAATAATGTCAATGTCTCCCACATTACACTGTATATATTCTCCTTGCCTACTTAAGTTTTTAACCTTTCAAGGTACTGCAAGGCTGGACCTTAACCGGCAAAATATACCATTCGTTGGTTCAGGTCCAGCCTTGCAGTATATTTATAAAATAATCCTTTTTACAGTGCTCTTTCTTTAATGAATGTGTCACATTCCTTGGAAAAAATGACGTATTTGCTTGGTACGAAAACATATATTTACTTACCTTTTAATGTGTTAATGCACTGCATTATATTTGCAGTAACAGTGCTGTACCTAAATCATTTTTATAATAATAATTGGCATGTGACGCTAAAGCAAATCCTAGCTCCAGCTGCTAATTTAATTACCTATTTCACAAATTACTGTTTCATGTTCGTCAGATTATACAATCACAACCCTAAAGAGCCTACTATCTCCAGACCAATTTAAAAGTTTTTTTTTTATTTTGCAGCCTCCAGTTTGACGGTTCCTGGCCTAAGAGAGAAACTTACTATGCAAGAAAAAAACCTGTAATATCAGCTCAGATCGCCTCTTTTCCTCAAGCTCTGCTGTTTGACCACATACATCAAGCCATAGGTGTGCTTTAATATTGATTCAAGAGCCTGAGTGAAGAGACTTTGGCATCTGCGCTTTTACACTTAGATTCCAGCAAGTGTTTATATTCATTGGTGTAGTGATGGAATCTTTGAAATAAAAATGACCAAAAAACGGAAATGATACATTTTTAATTAATAACAGAGTTTCATTATCCAAGTGTGGGCAAAGGTTAAGATAAATAGCAACTGGAACTAAAACTAACAATCTACTATAGTGGCATGGTCCGAGGAAGCAAAAGATCTGGCCAAAGATCTTGGAGTGGCCATGCGTGCAGTTTCTGGTGAAGTCAGATTGTTAGAGTACCTGAGAAAGAGTATTTGCATGGCCATTCAACGTGGTAATGCTTCCAGTGTTCTTGGTATTAAGGTGGCCCAACCCGGCGGGCCTAACTCATTCGCGGGCACGGTACAAAACCGTGCTGTTGCGTTCTGGGACCTTCTCTGATGATATAATGTCGTTTTTTATTCTTCTAGAGGAGGATATAATGTCGTTTTTTATTTAGAGTCTGCTTTGATATATAATTTAATGCTAGATTTTTAGTTTGTATTATTAATTATATAACTACTGTATATCAATCATTAATAAAAAATTGTATTCAATAATTTCAGTCGATTTTTTAAAATTATTATTTTCCTAAATAATTTTTGACGTATCCTCCTTCCATCCTTTTGACGTATTGGTTTACTGTTTTTGTGGTATAGTACTTAAAAAATATGTTCTTTATTAGGGGTTTCACAACTTGTGGTATCTTTGTTTAGTCATGCAAATTCATTATGTACTCATTAATTTGAGTTTCAGCGATCTAATTACAATGCTTCACATGTAGATGTCGCTGTAACTCAAATTAATGAGATAGCGGAAATGTCATATTCATTAAATACATAAAATTATCATTATGTATTGTACTTTTTATCTTTATAAATAAACATGTAACAAAAACCAGCCAAGTGCGAGTCGGACTCGCACACAAAGGTTTTTTTGTATGGGACCCCCCTTTAATTTTTATTATTTTTAAGTTGACCTATTTGTTGTTATAGCGGAAAATAAATACACACTCTGTGAAAATTTCAGCTGCCTACCTATAACGGTTCATGAGATACAGCCCTGTGACAGACGGACGGACGGACGGACAGCGGAGGCTTAGTAATAGGGTTCCCATTTCACCCTTTGGGTACGGAACCCTAATAAATGATATCGCTGTTTACTTGAGCATAATAGAAATAGAACTTTCTTGCTTCGGCTCAGAGAAACAGTGATAAAGCCTTTTGAAAGGACTGGACAATTGGGAATGACCTGTTTTAAAAGTTTTCTATATATTTTATCTGATTGAAATTGTGTGATAGTTTCATTGGTATGGTACTACTGCTCCAAAAAACATGTATAGTAGAATATCGATTATATGATGACCTGTTATACGGATCACATCAGATTCGGAATCACAAACGGTTTTTCTATGAAATAAGAAACTAACAAAGGCCTTAGGGCCTTTAAGTGTGCCACCTCAGCTAAAATAAAAAGGTTTATAATGTTGCATTAACGCACTAATCAATTGAATAAATTTAAATAAATAACTGCATTGTGCATTCAAAGTGGAATGTAAAATTTTTAAACGTGGATTATCTCCGAACTTGCCATACAAAATACGATTTAGTCCGGAGATAATCCGCACATAAAAGGTAGCACGGCCACTCTGAATATGTAAGTAATTTTGCTTTGAACATGATTTTGTATGTATCATATTAGAAGGAAATTAAATGAATAAGTTATTATTTGATTTATTTAATATTTCTATGAGACCAATGTATCCCGATTGCCTTCAGTCCCAATTTCACAATAACTTACTTTAAATCACTACATAGTATAAAACAAAGTCGCTTTCTCTGTCCCTATATCCCTATGTATGCTTAAATCTTTAAAACTACGCAACGTCTTTTGATGCTGTTTGTTTTAATAGATAGAGTGATTGAAGAGGAAGGTTTATATGTATAATAACATCCGTTAAATAGTGGAGAAATACTGTTATTTTTGAGGTTTTCAATGTGATGTCGTAAAAAATTATTTTTTTTCCGCTTACATTGCAAACGCAGGCTGAACCCTACGAGATTTATCAAAATAATGTACTGAGTATTGTACATATTTAAAAGGTCTACAGAAAACTCCGCGACGGTATATGTCTATCTCTTATGGATATCCCACAATATTTTTTTTTTTGTCATTTACTTTTTACGATAAATAATGGCTAATTTTCGAAGCGATTTTAACCAATACAGCGTTCATCCTTATCCAATTAAATACCTTAAATACATTGTTGATTTAATATAGATCTATATGGCCGTGTACAGCATATGATTTAAATGAATATTTTCGAAGATATTACAGATTTAAAAATTGCGGAACGTAGCGTTTGCGGCGGTACCGGCCGGCCGGGGCGGCGGCGGGAGCGTGCCTATAAATAGTGCGCCGAAGGCCGCGGTTCTCCCTATAGCACTTTGAATTTATTATTTCTCTAATATCTAAGTTTTTTTTTAATTTAAAATATTTCAATGTAGGAACTCTACGTAAAAAGGGTTTATTTGTGTATCATTGTGTCAAAATAATATTTTTTTAAATGATATTATGCCCGTGCAAAGCCGGGACGGGCTTCTAGGTATAATATAAAAAAAAGTCATTTACAATTTTGAGTATAGTGAGTATTTACAAAGCGGCAGGGTGTGCCAGCACAGTTTTGAATGTTCCATTGGCCAATGGTGTGCCATTCATAGATTGGAGATGTACTAAGACATTGTTTAGGGCCCCAATGTTACTCTTGTTTCATTTTAATATTTAAAATGTTTAAACAATTAGCGTATGCAGTGGTATCTAGCGTGATTATTTCTTGAATTTGATTAACCCATTTAAATAAAATATCTACCTTATTTAATACCTACTCAGATATTTGGGCCCACTGTCGCCGCCCTTTGTGATCTCGGTTGAATCCGATTTAAGGGCTAAGTACATAATATGTCATGTGTTGATTCAATTGTGCACATGCATCGATATTAACGTGTAAAACTAAATTCACACATCATATGATCGACTAGCAGGTGCCTGCTTTTATGACCATGTTAAAAGTCCGTCGAAAAACAGTCGGTTTTCTCCCACTATTCTCATATTTGGTAACCCTACTGCTCACCCCTTAAGTCATTTAAGTAACCCTTAACCTTAAAGCCTATAATTTGAAAATCAAGCTACACATAGATTCAGACCGCTCCAAATATTCCAGTTCTCAAGTAGGTACTAAGTCGATGGATAGAAATGCTAGATGCTGTTAATAGAGTCTGAAGTCATCAGGCGAGCACCAAACGTTTGGTTCAAAACGTCGTGCAATATCATCAACACACCGTGAGTAAGCCCTTTTCCACAAACCCTAAAATGAGTGTTAACCACGGTAATTTCAAATCATATATGAGAAGTAACATTTTCTAAAAATTTTACCATTATTAAGGCAGTCTTGTCATCAAAATGAGGACAGGTCACCGGATCGGTCACAAACTTTCGTTATTCTGATAATTCCAAAACAATATGCACCCATTTTTTTTTTTGGGAGAAAAGAGAAAAAGTTAGAAAGAAAGGTGTTTCGAATAATTTGCAAAATATTATAATTTACCAAATCTCAAAGAAATGTTCACAAAAAATACAAACAAACACCTTAGAGGGCACAGCTTAAAACTTAACCACTCTGCATCAAATTCTAACCCCAGGAATTACTTCTTGGTGAACAGAGTTGTAGACTCATGGAACAAGCTGCCGTAGGTCATTAGTGCTGAAACTGTAAATGGATTTAAAATCCGACTAGACGAACACTTAAAGACAATAAAAAAAAACAAGTAATCAGTAATAATAATAACCAATCAACAACCATAAATACGCATCAGCTTTAAGCTGCTAGTGATATAAATAACATAATAATAATAATTTATTGTACTCTTTTTAACAATCTTCAAATGTGGCACAGCCTAGTGTTTGCATGCACTAGTGTAGGTAACACCCACTATCAGTGGTCTTACATATTGTGATCTCGCAAGCAAAAATTGTTTCACTTATATCTTTCTTTGATAGAGTGTGCGGTCAAATTGCGGATATCTGATGTGGTGGTGTAAGTGGCAGAACTGCATGAGACAATGATGAACACCTTCAACTCATAGCGTAGGACTGAAGCTAACCCAGCCCACTCCCTACACTGACCGCGGACCTCAACTTGTTTAGTTAGTGATAGCTGCTGTGCGGTCCTTCACGCTCAAGTGGCCTTTGCAGAAGTTGTCTACGCTCAAGAGATGATATCACGGTCAAAATTATCCTCATCCTCGGTGTCACAGAGAAGTCCAAGTTATTTCGTCGAAGATAGCGGAGCAGTTGGACGAAAGATACGGCTTGAGGAGGAGGCCAACGCGCGGGCTCATACGCCCCCGCTCCTTATTAACTCGCTTCATGCAGCTAAGAGAGGAAATTTGAGAGGCACTTTGTGTCCAAAGACGATATAAATAAATAACAAATAACAAGCGGTCAGGACGTCGCTCAAGGGCTCGGGCATCACAGTCTAACTTCAGTCCGACACGTTTTTCAAGCGAAATGAAGCCGTGTCGTTGTGCAACTCCTGGACGGAACTCTCCTCGAGGTGTTATTATATTATTCCGGGTTGCGGGTGCTAGCTAATGGTGGTGACAACCTGACCTGAAGCCCAGGTCATCGGGCGTCAATACGGGAAACAAAAAGGAAGTAATTTCTCCTAAAAAAAAGGCAAATTTTTGTATAATACGGACACAGACTATTATAAAAACAACAGACTAAATTAAAGGCTACGATCACAGATGATTAGAAAATAATTCCTAGATTCTGTTTCCAATATTCCGAGTTGGTGTAAAAACTTTATTGTATGGCGTTTTTAATTTTGACTGCCCATCATGACTTGTTTCGGTTTGGCCCTTGTACTCATGAAGCGAACACGAGTTCAATTCACAGATGAAAGTGTATCATTTAAACTAAGCGTTTGTATAACAGCTGATAATAGTATGTGATGTTATCGCACTCCAATTAGAATGATTCGAAAGGGACGCCACTAGGGTCAATTTTATAAAAAGGTTAAACACTGATTGTAGCTGTCATTTCATGAGTAAGAAATTGTAAGTATTTACTGGTGAGTCAAAGGTGACTGAGAATCATCAGTGATTGTGGATCACAAGAGGCCCTGCTACTCAGGAAGCGAAAACGATACTTTCTGTCATGAGCGACTGTCAAAATAAATGCAGAAAAAATATGTCTACTTATTTTCTATTTTCAACAGGTGACAGCTCGCAAGTGACTCCCCGACAGAAGTGAGATTAAAGAGTACGTACTAAGATTGACCTCCCGATAAAACGGCATATTTACAGGGCTAGCACCGAAATATTCCTACTTCCTTTTTTTTTACTTGTTTACTAGCGCAAACGTCGCCAGACGTTCCCTAGAGCTGTCATATGTCACTCGTGAATACAGCGTTTTTTTTTGCGAAAGCGTTTGCGTTAGTGTCCGTTAGTTACTCACGCAAAGAGTCCGCTAATGCCTCTCCTGGTCAGGAGGCTCTAGATATTTGTTTTTAAGGCAAAATAGCTAAACTTTGTAGAAACCCAAAGTAACAAACATTCTTAACTTATTAATGGTTTCATATTATTTTGGTCATTAAAAGTACACCATTCCAATTACAAAATGTATTTATTTTAAACTAGCTGCGGTACCCGGCTCCGCTCGGGTTAGTGTCGGCTAAATTATTTCATGAATAAAAAGTAGCCCACATGACTGATCCAAAATAGGATCAAACTGGTTCAGGACAACGTATCCATCTAGCAAATTTGATCAAGATCATTCAAGCCGAAATTTAATAAGAAACATCCAATAATTCCCATTTAGAGCTTCGTTGACATTTGGTGGCTATTTAAAAAAAACCATTTGCCGCCAGAACCTTTCTGCACCTAGTAAGTAACGTGTAACGTAGGTAAGTTTTGCGTGGACTCCAACCCACAGCCAGCTTCAACATCGAAAACAGTAACCCATCTCGAACCTGACTGCTCCCCGAGATGCTATACATTGATAAAATAGGCACATAAATCGGGTAAGCGGTTCGCAAGTTATAAGAATTTAACACTCACTACTCACCCTTCTGGTAATGAAACGTTATTTTATGTAGCATATAAGTTTTGAGTAGAATCAGGCTAGACGTAGATACAATCCGCTTCTAAATAGAGTAATTGGTTCTCAAGGATTTTATTCTATTGGTCGCACCTCCGGCGATTTAGCGTAATGCCAAGTAGTCCTAAAGTTGCGGGAAATACCAAGCCGTACTTCCCCCCCCCTCACCCGCTCCCGTCGGACCGCCCGCCCCGCCCGCGCCCCCGGCCCCGCTCCCCTTGGTGTGAAGTAGCGCTACCGGCATCGTATTCGCAGCCCCGTGAAAGTTCGAAAGCCCATGGGCACAATATCATTATAAATTGTAGCCTATGTGCTATTCTGATGTATAAGCTATATTATTGTAAAGTTTCATTAAAATCCATTCAGTAGTTTTTACGTGAAAGAGTAACAAACATCCATCCATTATTACAAACTTTCCCCTTTATAATATTAGTAGGATGCCTTTTGCCTCCTGATTGCCGAACGAGTCATGTCTCGTGTTTTATAAAAGTGTCTCCATAGCAAAATAAGGCGCCAACATCTCAAAACTAGACCACTACTACGTTTGTTTAAAGTGCGCTTACAGGCTCAGACCGTAGGTTAATTTTGGCGTTCAGTGGTTGAGTCTAGAATTCGTGTTCAGAGTGGCTGACTAACTTTGATACGGGGTTATCGCCAGAACAAATAGCACTTTACAATATACACTGTAAGAAAAATATACTGGTTAGTCCGGTGCTAGATAGCATACTAAATGACTGCTCACTCTGAATACGACTGTAGGTCGTTAATGGGGAAGAAAACTGCTTATTTATCACGACATGTGGCGTCCAAGCAAGCTCACCTAAAATATCTCTTTCAAAGCTGGCATATACTATGTAAATAAAACAGAATAAATTTAAAAAATTAATTTACTTAATGCACTTAATTCAAATGACAATATTTTTTCGTTATTATTCTGAAAATTATTTGTTTCAAATTATGATAATCAAATGAAGTCGTAGAAAAGGAAATATCACAAAAACATAACCAATAATATTTAATTTTTAACTTTGTGCTGGTCTATTACATTAAAATTAGTTTAGCTCTTCTTTTTCTCGAAACCTAACTGCATCACGGAGTACATCTTGATTCTAAAAACTCGTAAATAAAACTTTTGAGGAATGACAGTTTTGACGTTTCTGATGTGAGGTCGCTCATGCGACACCTTAAATAAGCTTGGAGTTTTCTTCCCAGTTGTAACTATTTTCTGATATAATTAATATAAAAAAACCATGTATGTGAACCATTTATTCAACGCATTGAGTGCTCGTTCAACCACTGGCGAATTTAACTACTTGGTGCTGACGTCTACACAAATTCGTCTAGCTGTCTACAATCCACTTCATTGCACACTATACATACGCTCTTTGTATTTACAAATGTGCTATATTAGTCAAGGGCCCGGTTCCAGTGTGTGGTTTAGTGCCCATGCCTATTTGTTATAGTCCCAAATAGCCTATTTTGCGCATGGCTGAGATCACCACTGTCTTTAAAGAGTTACCACATGAAAAAAATCCCCCATTGATCGGGAAAATATTTACAGACTGTGCTGTAAGAAAAAAAATTAGAAAATTAAAATTACTATTTTAGGTAAATAATATTATTCCGGGAAAAAGGTGTGAAGTTATGAATGTATGTATGTATGGCTAACCTAAACCACACACAAATATTCACAAACTAATAATTACGTAAAAAATACTTCAGCCTTAAATGAATAAGCAGTGGGTAACTTGCATTGTTATAATGGCAACACATCCCCGTAGCCGCGAAGATCAACGCTCATGATGGCGACCATTTAGTATTGATTTTGTCCACGCGAAAAATAAGCTATGTGGCACTATTCACTAAACCATATCTTCTTATATCGGCTAGGTCTGACGCGTCTAACATACAATACACAGCCGTATTCAGAGTGGGCGGACTAACTTTCATTCTCCGGACTAAACCGGTTTATGTATGGTTAGTTCGGTGCTAATCTCGTACTAAGTTTTGACAGGCTCTCTCTGAAAACGACTGACAATGTGTAAGTAAATCCTCACAAGAAAATTAAATATAGGTTAGCAAAGTAAGATATGGCTGATGCTAAAGAATGTCTTGCTTTCCCCTGTGCAAAAAGGTACTAAAAGAAACATAATATTTTTTGCATTCACACACACTTGCACAAATATTCTTTAAAATTGTTCATTTCATATCAATTTGTCATCTCCATGCCAAAATGATTTTTATTTCAAAGGAATAAGAACTATATTTATCTAATCAGTTATTTCGCCTGTAGCGGCTTTTACCGACACCCCCGGAAAAGGGCATACCGAGCCTGAGCCGGATTCGAGTTGACTGGATTTCAGTTGACGGAATCGACGGTATTGTATTTGCCACTACGGTAGGTCCTTTTCCTTATCGCCTTTTCCGGTAGCGCCGAATACGGCGAGCGGCTGGTACGTCGGATTCCGGCAGTCACCGTTTTCTATGGAATACGGTATGGGCAAATACAATAGCGTCAATTCCGGTAGTCTCGAATACGGTAGCGCCGAATACGTTCCTGCGAATTACATGGACTCAGAAATCAAGCTCTTTTGAGGGGCCAGTGGCGCGGCCTTGAGAGCGAGAGGTCATGGTTTCAATATTCGCCGCGTTCATGCACCAATTTTTTCCTCTTACTAAGGGCTGATTTTTCAAAAGTCCGATAAACAGCCAGATAACTATTCGACGGATTTATTTACGCTTCTGCTTATCCATGCGATATAGTAAGTCCGTATGTGTATATTAATTATAGTCAGATAATTGAAAAAGACGAATAGTAATCGGCAATTACTATTCGTCTTTTGACGAACGTGAATTTGTACTATCGGTCCGATATGTATTTGAGTATTAAAAAGTTAGCCCTAAGTTCAAGGCAGCCGTGCTAAAGGGAAGGAAGGTTCTGGCATGGCACCTAATACATTCGAGAATGCAGCGTTTTTGGCTTATCATTGCAGTAGGAGTGGTATTAGTCACCCATGTCCATGTACATAAAAAAAAGTTTAAAAAACTGTAACTCTAATAATAAAAGGTAAGAAACAAGATTTTTATTGGTTTTATCAAACAGCACCTACCTACCTTGTTTCTCACCTTTTAGTAGTTGGGTTAAAGTTTTTTTAAGTTTTTTATGTTTCCAATGCCTATGTTACCCGGGCCATAATAACGAATCGATTGACATCTTATTTATTTTCTACAATCGGATAAAAAATGTAAGCACTACGGTGGTACATACATAAATACAAATATACATACATAAACTGCTAAAATCATAACCCTTGCATTTGGCTTCGCCGTAGTCGGGTAAAAATTTGATCGGGTGTAACTGGTTTTCACTGCTCAGCAAAACAATTGTTTTAATTTATTGTTCATCAAATATCAGCGACTATGCACAAACTTTTATATCTATTAATTATTTCAAGGACTTAAAATAATATGTATTCATACGCATCTCATTACAATTCATTTCTGCGCTACTTGTTCGGTAGAGAGAAACGAACAATTAACAAAACAGGGAACAGAGAGAGAATAAAGATCACCATTACGAAATCCGGATTTCACGGAATGAAATTATAATCCATGCATACTTCAGCCACTAAGGTGCAGTTGGTACAGTTTTAAACTAGGGGCTCAGTCATCGGGGATAAACTATTACCTTTTTTATGGAACCTGACATGGTGGCATACATCTACCTTCATAATATTAGCCCACCACACCACATTCCCGAAGGAATCAGGTACCACGTTTTCGAATGTTCAAATTAACAAAAATCTTGTCTCAATATTGGAAATGAGCTGCGCTTGTCAATGTGTATCTTTATGACAGCTGGGAAAATTTTAACCTTGTGAAGGAAGAGAACAATAAAACATTAATACCAAGAAGCAATGAACGTTTAATAATAAGTTTTTTTTTATTATATGAATCAATTTCCACGAAGAAGTAAATTTCCGCGAGAAATTTCGGATAGACTGTCAGACAGTAAAATTTTCCGTGTAAACACGTCTTGCAGAGGCGTTTACAAGGTTGATTTACTGTAGTATGACTCGTGGAAAGGGGACCTTAGTTATAGAAAGATTTGACGAGAAAAATGAGACATCGATCACCTTCTGTGTGACTGCGGACCACTAATACATTAAAGAAATGCTATCCTTGCTGGGCCTGCCCAGACGACATCAAAGTTCTCACAACTCAAAAAACCCTGCACTTTCTGAAGGAGGCAGGAATTGAGCGTGAACTGTACGAAGGGAAAGTCACAATAGATCTAAATAGGTCGCAGTGACAGCGAGACTAAAATGCTCGCAGTCCAATCTCAAATAATAATATAAAAACTTCCAAGTTGGAAATTCGATAATTGAGTATTCACATTCATGTATCCAAACTGATCTGGCTACCGTAGCATTTTCAAGCAGAAAAAAAAGAAAATTCGCCAAAGTAGGAAAGCGGGAGCAAAGTACTGGAACGTCCTTTGATATGCTAATAGATTGAGCGGCGGTTAATTACCACGGATTAGGAAACCTCACGCCTCCATCTCCGCCCTGCCTCTGCCTTGCCTCTGCCACCACCTCCACGTGACCTCCACCTCCACGTGACCTCCATCTCCGCACCCGATGCCTACATACTTCATTCCATGACAAGAGGAACACCCTTTTGTCAAAGAATACGTAATCATGGTTTTGTAGTGGACAAGAAATGTGATAGAAACATTAAAGATCCAGGTATTGGTTTACATCGTGGAATTTACGGTTACCGGCGCATGTTTTCCCACAATCGTATATTTCCCACAACCTGGCTTAAAATGCGTTTTTTTTGGGAAATCTTTATGATTTCTCTAGTTTTCCTTCAAAAAATATCTTGTTTTGAATCCATGGTGACCTAAGCATTTGTAGTTTGTTAGGTAAACGTTCATAATAACCTTGCCGATATCTCGGTCTTTTTTTGTGATAAATAAGAGGTGATACTGATCCTTCGACGATCATATTTCTCACGTTTTCCTCATGATTTCAAAGTAAAACTTGAAACATAACTTGAGATCATCAACATATCATGGTGATTTAGTGTCGTTTTGGAGTATAATAACAGAGATCTTAATCATCTAAATATTTTTAAACTAAGGTATTTCAATACATTTCGCATGTAACGATTTTGTTCTCATCCGTCAGTTGACTCTGTGTGCCTGTATATTATATGTAAGTCTATGGTTTGATGGTTAAATCGAAATAAATTTGAGCTGATTGCTCTTCCTACTGCTGAACAATTACGACAGTGTAGGTGATGACGGTGGCGAGCATGGTGACGAGCAGCGAGTAGTCGAGCGGGAAGAAGTCGTGCGCGGTGAACAGCAGCGGGTGACGGTGCCAACGGAACCCTATTACTAAGCCTCCGCTGTCCGTCCATTCGACCGTCCGTCCGTCTGTAACGAGGCTGTATCTCATAAACCGTAATAGGTGGGCAGCTGAAATTTTCACAGATTGTGTATTTATTTTGCCGCTATAACAACAAATAGGTAAAAAAATAATTTAATAAAAGTGAAAGGGGGCGCTTACGAAAAACGAGATTTATTTGTGTTATAGCTTGTACGATGGTACGGAACCCTTCGTTTGCGATTCCGACTCGCACTTGGCCGGTTTTTTTAAATTATAAAGCACTAATTAATTTGAGTTTCAGCGACATCTACATTTGAGGCATTGTAATCAGATTTTTGAAAATAATCTGAACAAGTATTGGTCGTGACATTGGCTGGGAATGCATCCATTCACATTCGACAATAAGAACTACCACAACAGAACTACAAAATAAGAACCACCCAATTCTGTACATCATTTACCCATAGGGTCGGTAAACTATGGAATGCACTCCCTGCTCCCTGTGAGCACCTGCACCTGGCCGGTCCGAATGTTTTTCGCAGTCCCTTTATAAGTTCGAAAGCCCATGGGCATCATCGGCCACCTCTTGAGTGAGGGTCTGGCGTATACGATGTGCCGCGCTTCATATAAAAATGTGTCTTGAACGACTGGCTGGAGTAACTTGCGTTAGCTACTGGCCTGTTAGCAGAAAAGGTATGTTTTTTTTCGTTTTCATTTAAGTTTTACAACAATAATAGGATGTTTTATTTACGAGTAGGTTAAACGGTAATTTTGGGAATTTTCTAACGATCGACTTTGTACAGTCAGCGTCAAAATAAACATTCCAGTGTAACTGAAATAAAGAAATAAAAATAAAATAAAGAACCACTTAAGCTAAAGATTTATCCATACATGCATTGTCGAACGTAATTAAGTAAAACGAATTCAAATGGATATTTATATTTTTACAATAATTAATATTACATTTCCGACATGAAATCATCCTCATCCCTGTTACCATTGCCAACGTGGTTAGTGAATAATCGTGAAGTGAAAAGTCAACAATCAAAGGAAAAACTAAAAAAATATAAATTCTAAATAGATTGTACTGGGTAGGGCAAAAGTCAAAAAGCGGTTTAAAAAATTAAATATGGCATTGGCAACGCTATCCAATAATTGCGAATCTGAGGCAGACATTGGCAAGCGTATAAACTCGAGATTTTTAACAATTCACAGGCCCGCTCTCTCCCCGGAATTAACAGCGCCGGATTATTTTCTCTGGGGTTATTTAAAAGAAAAGGTGTACATTAATAAACCCAGGACAATCGACCAGCTGAAGGTGATCATCCGAGCTGAAATACGGTTGCTAATTCCTCATTTTGGAGAAAAGTAATAAGAAGTGCTTTCGACTGTATCGTCTTTGCGAGGCTGTAAATGGCTGTCACTTACGTGACGTAATATTTAAAACCTAAATAAAAAATATCCCATGAGTTTTATTTTATTAATATTAATAAAAAAAAGTTATAAACAGTTGCAACCTCTTCGTTACTTATACCCGAACCTGCAGATGTAGCATTATAGAAGCGAGAAGCAGATAGAGCCATACTTACAGTCCGACATCTTGAATGCCATTCTTGAGGTTATAAGAGAAAGATAGTAAAACATCAATAGCCATACATTTTGTGAATTTAAACAAACTTTTTGCTCTTAAAACATTCTAAACGTTAAAATAAGACTTCCAACTTACGTGATACGCTGTATTCAATGTTTGTTTCTATTTTAATTTTCATTCCAACATAATCATTATGAATAGTCCTCAAAATTACCAGCAGCATCAACAGAGAGATATTTTCAGTCAATAAACGACAGGCGAAAATTATTTTACATGCAGCCAGATATGTTCCTTCCAGTAGCAATACCTTCAATCCAAAGAAAAATAACAAAGATAAAAACATAACCCTACTTCTTGCGCAGTCTCGGGTAAAAAAGGACCATACGTCCAATTGGTCTCAAAAAAGTGCGATGCTTGTACATGTGGCCCCGTTTTGGCATGGTGTGGTACGGTTATCATAATTTTATATGTTTGTTTTTTTTTTTATGTGACTGGACATGGATGGCTCATACCACAAGTTCTGTCATGGTATTAGCCCAACACACCACATGGGAACTAGGTGCCATGCCAGGACCTTCCTTATATTGCACGGCTACATTGAACTGGAAGGTAAACACGGACAATTTTCATTGCCGCTTCGACCATCGTTCATCCAATGCGATGGTACCAACCCAGGCGGGATAAACCCTACCACCTAGTAAGTAAGGAAGGGGACCTACAGCTTAACGTGGAATCCGAACCACGGCCAGCCTCTCTCAACGGTCGAATGGTCACCCATCCAAGACCAGACCGGACCCAGCGTTGCTTAACTTCGGAAAGCGATCGCCGAAGTGTTGCGCCAGTGGGCCACTGAGGCTGACACAGGTATACTTATGTATCCTGCATGCATTGCTATGCCTAATGTGAATGTGCATAACATTTTTATGGTTGTGTTTTATATATGTGCATATTATCATTGTATTTGTGTATAATAATGCAATATATGTGTTTGTTTTTGTATGACTTTAATAAATATATAACGATGGTTTTGATAAACCGGGCTATACCTAGTTTCAATAATGTAAATGATTGCTTACTTGTTTGTCTGTAGGAACCAATGCAAGCGTAATACACATTTCAATCGTTTTAATAAGGATATTGCAATAATTAAACAACATCTGAAACAGACAATTTTAAAATTAAATGAAATTAAATGAAAAATTTATATTAGGGTTCAGGCTATGCTTAAATTAAAATTATGTAATTTTTATTTCGATCGCTGCATCATTGGTTTTCCTAATATCGAAAAACTTTTTTAACGCTTCATTCATGATGCATGCTTTGAATATTAGAATAAATAAGTAAGTCGCTTGTCATAAATTACCAACCATAAATGGTACTTTTCTTAATATTTATTTTATTTTTAATCCAGTTACATAATAATAAAAATTAAGCTTCAATTTTGATTGAGAAAAATTCTTGATAACGGAGATCTTTCTTGACGCAGACATTCTTTGCAACTATACAAACTCTACAATTATAATAGATAGCTTTTGCCCGCACATAAAAACCCGAGTAAAAAACCTACCTATTTTAAAGTTTACTTACAACATTTTGGTACAACAAAGAATTAAATTGAATTTATAAAGGTAGATTCTTAAAAAATCTTGAAGTATCTAAATACAGTGATAGTTTATTAAACTACCTTCTTATGAACTAAATTAGTGGTTCTGCTTTCGGATGTTAACACGACCAGCAGGTCTATTCCTGGCATTCAGTAATCAGGAATCCTGAGTCACTTTTGTAGCGGTTTTCAAAGGGATTTTCTTGACGAAAATATTCCGGAGCATAGGTTTTTTAATGAATCAAGGTTTTCAGTCGAAAAACTTGCCTTTAAAATCGCTATAAAAGCGATTTTTTCTTGACTCAAGATTCCTGATTCCTGATTACTGAATGCCAGGAATAGACCTGTTGGCTGTTGCTCACTCTTGAGCAAGCCACATGAAAACTAGAAGTTGTATGTCGGACACACGATGGCACTATACACCAGATTTAGATTAAGTTCGTAAAATAATTTTGACTAGTATTACATTGACGATGGCACGTGCATGGAAGTATGCGACATTTATATTTTTGACATAGACCTAGCATAACGATTCTTGACATGTTTAAGTGTAGGTTACCTACCTATGAATGCAATAAAACAATACAATACAATACAATACAATACATCTAATTTTTAAAAAATCATTCACTGAAAGAAATCTACATTATTCCTGAGGAGTCGTATTCACTACGTATAATATTCACAACGTATAATGTTATACGTTGTGCATGAATCAAGTTAAAAAATAAAATCAACTCTTTGCATCATGCAGAACGTATAATAGTCACAACGTATAATATTCCTAACATGAATTCACAAAAAAAGAAAACCATGCAGAACGTATAATATGCCAAGAAGCACTGCATAAAGCGCCCTAATAACGATACATTTAAGGCTGAAATTGCTACGAATCGATATTTGCTCCAATTTCGAATGGCCACCTTACCCTAATTGAGACGGTCGAAACGTCACGTGCGAGTATACGCTTTAAAAGTATATACATAAGGGCGCTTATCGTATGAAAAGTTTTTGGATTATATGATATGCATGGTTTTCTTTTTTTGTTAAATATAGATCATAATATTATACGTTGTGACTATTATACGTTATGCATGGAGAAATAAGTAATTTTATTTTTTAAACTTCTTCATGCACTACGTATAAAATTATACGATCTGCCGATTATACGTTGTGCATGGTTTTAAAATTTTGTTAAAATATGACATTATACGATCTGCATATTAGACGTTCTGCCGTTCCCCCTTCCTGAGCACTATACGCTACTAACTAACGCGCTATTCCTGAGTTCCATTAGTGCTACCATCACGCCATATTAATTACCGGGTGAGCAAGGGAATAAAATAAGAGAGAAGTCGGGAATTAGTTTTAAGTTTCCACTGAATCCAACCACAAATTACGTACGTCCCATACGAACGCTGCGACCACAAAGAAAAATGTTCCAAAATTTTGCCACTACTTTTCTCCCCTAAAGGGGTTGAATTTTAGATAATGCTGAAGTATGATTTGATTAATTATATCAAAGAGCATTAAGACTATAATTAATCTGATAACTAAACATATTTTTCTTACAAACTCTGCCACCCCTTTTCACCCCTAAAAGGGTTAAATTTTAGAAATGTTAAAATATATGTTAAATCAATTATATTAACAAGTATTATGACTCAGATTCAAGTAAATCAACCCAACAAACAAAAATGCTCCATAAAAATTTTGCCACATCTTTTCACTCAAGGTTCAAATCAATCTGACAGAAAACAAAAAAAAATCCAAACAAAATTTGTCACCCCTTTTCACCTCTGAAGGGGTTGAATTTTAGAAAATGCTGACATGATTAATTATATTATCAAGTAAATCTGAACACAGACAAAAATGTTCCATACTAACGTTTTTACTAACGTTTAACTTAATAGGTGGAATTTCGAAATTTACGTTCTTAGTGCTTACAGACATCAGAGAGGGGGCATCTGTACCGAATTTGAACTTTGTAGGTCCAAGGGTTTAGCCTGGACGTTGATGAGTCAGTGAATCAGGACCCTTATTTTTATAAATATATAGATGACTAATAAATCTTCTTATAATTTTGAATTTGTGTTTACCTGAAAACCATCCATATTTTGATGTAATTCATAGTTGATCTTGTACAAACTCAAATAGCATCGCTTGAGAATCAAGATTCCTTTCTCACGCTCCCTTTCCGTCATGGCCGCCTCGGCGTCCCTCGACAACTTTCGTCCTAAGAAGCATATTTTTTTGTGCATCGCTGATGAACGAATCCTCAACAAATATATCTTTGCCGCACAAAATACGGGGTACGTGTTGAGAAATAATACACCTATATTTTGCGAATAGTAAGGATACATATTTTTTAAACCATAAAAAAAGGTCAAAACAATAAGATAGATGGCGATCATATTGGTTTTAACGGTCATCACTGAGTAGAATATCAAATTTGTCTTGAATCTATCATTAATGTAAGTCGTGGAGGTATTTAACTGCAATAAATTGTCTAGGTGTGTAAACATATGAAATTCTTTTAGCACATCAGTCACTTTCGATGTATTAAGGTAGTAATAATAATGTACTAATTGGATCCACTTAAACCCCGTTGATATAACTTCGAGTGCAAGAAAAAAACTCGTATTTCGACCACCTAACCTTTTTATAAAGGAAAATGAATCAACAGACAAAAATATTATTATCACTATAGCTAAGCTTATTTTTATGCTCCTAACGAAATAAGAACCGTTTTGTTGGTCGATGCGCGTCAGTGCAAACACTCTTAGACATTTTTGAACACCCTCCGTGGCCTCCAAAACGTTTCTTGGCCGAGACACATTTGGGACCCACGCATTACGATGGTACATTGTTTTTTACGCCAAGCGACAAACTTCACCGTGCGGATACAGCATTCTGCGATATTGATACTGATCGTGTATTGATTGAAAAGAAAGTTACGACTGAAAAGAGCCGTGAACATACGAACAAGCGCGCTGCAGTGCTATCGAACACAGTATTGCGTAAAAATGTCGCTATGATATTTTATAAAATGTTTTGTACCAATTGAACATTGCTGAATTGAGTCCAAGGAGGCCAACAAGTAGGTATTGGGGACTGCCTTCCCTAATATGGCTACCATAGATAAAATGAGAGTAGATATGGCATCGAGCGCGTCTACTATGGAATTCACTGTCTCCAATTTTCAATAACTAACATGCCACATGCAAATATGGCGTGGGTGGGAACTGTCTTGACGAACGCTATAGCACATTCGCGCGCGATGGCAATGTTTCGACTGTGTGACATATGACGCACCGCCGGATTGCCATACAATTATATCGTCATTTTGACCATATTGCTGAGCCACTTCTCCTTCCTTTCTTTTCAGTAATGGCTACAGTATTCAACCACGGGCCTAATCACTATCATAATAATCTGTGCTTTTTATATAAGAAACTTCCTTGAAAAGGAAAAGAAAGATCTAGATAAAAACCAGGAACTACCTTGGCAGAAAAACACAGCATTGCGTATGGCCAACGTTGAAAGCGACAAGGTTTTTCGATATTCAGAAGCCTAGTCTAATTTTTCGAGAACAATATCCACACTTTTAATCACATAACGTTGCGCCGGGGGCACTGGCTTCAAAATAAAAGGCTTCGGAAATGTCAAAAGCGACTTTTTTTTTTTTTATGTGACTGGACATGGATGGCCTTCCTTATATTGCACGGCTACATTGAACTGGATGGAAAACACGGACAATTTTCATTGCCGCTTCGATCATCGTTCATCCAATGCGATGGTACCAACCCGGGCGGGATAAACCCTACCACCTAGTAAGTAAGGAAGGGGACCTACAGTTTAACGTGTCCGAACCACGGCCAGCCTCTCTCAACGGTCGAATGGTCACCCATCCAAGACCAGACCGGACCCAGCGTTGCTTAACTTCGGAGAGCGATCGCCGAAGTGTCGCGCCACTGGGCCACCGAGGCTGACTGCCAGCGATCACCCATAAATTGTCCAGTCTTCCGGCTCATTTATGCGTAACTTACGCAAATACATTACGAAAGTAAGGCCGAAAAAGTTCAACTACATTCAAGAGCCCCTAGCCCAGTTGTCACCTAAAATGGCGTTTACACCAAACCGATCGGCTGGCGTTTTCAAATGTATGGAGAAATTAAAGAGCGCAAGCAGTGGGCGTTAATCGGACTAACATTTGTGAGTCCGAGTATGACTTGACAGCTTACTGACCGTCACCGAAATACGTTGACGTTGCCGTTTACGCCGACTTCGCGCTTTCATACAAATCGGAAGTCCGACTTTGACAGTTTAAAGAAGTGAAACATAGTGAGTTTAAAGTTTTCACATAACTATGGGATTATGGTGGGTAACGGAAGCAATCCGCCGATGCGACGTACCAAAGTAGTCGATATTGGACATCGGATGGCTAAGCTCAAGTGGCAGTGGGCTGGTCACGTCAGCTGAAGAGACGACTACCGTTGGAGTAACCGCGGCGGAGCTGTGGACAGGAAAACGGAGCGTGGGAATACCACCCGCCAGGTGGGACGACGACATCAAGTGCGTCGGCGGAAAGCAGTGGTTCCGTACCGCTGAGGGCCAGGAGGACTGGAGGAAAATTGGAGAGACGTATGTCCAGCAGTGCATGCAAACACGCTGACTGACTGACTGACGTAACTTCGAAGTTCCGTAAACGCCAGTTTAGGTGAGAACTCGTACTGACCACTGAGATAATTATTGAAATTCTCAAAAATAAACGCCAGTTTAGGTGAGAACTCGGACTGACCACTCAGATAATTATTGAAGTGCTCAAAAATAAAAAATAAACATATTTGTTGTTGTGCATGTTCAGGATTTAACCATATTTTAAGCTGTCCCACTAATTCTTGTCTCTAGGAAATGTATTTTGTTCTGAACTCCAAAAATTTGCCCTTACATTTTTTTTGGCATGAAAGACTTCAAATATCCATATCTTTACTTCGACTTTAGTGCTAAGAAATAAAATATGTTTTGTTACTTCATGGACTAAAAAAATATCATTCGAATGCACGTTTTTAATTATTCTTCCAAGTGCTTAGTAGAAGTTTCTATATGGCGCATAATTACTCCAATGGACATGATATTACTTACATTGCAATGAAAACCACTAACAAAGAGATGTTTATCAGCATAAGTATATGATTATACTCTATAATCCAACGACATGTCAATACCTAGTATAATTTGTTTGGTTCGTCTCATAAAATTCAGTGAACCTTTTTCGTATCACAATAGTGGCGATGACTTAATATTTTTATTAAACATGTAATAATAATAGGTTTAATAGTAATAACTAAATGACCGTTATATAAAACCACATCATCCGTCTGTGGAAAGTCTTGACATGGCTCCTTGTTCCATTTGGTGTATTAGGCTAATATCTGATGGTCAGTTTGATATTAGCCATCAATTTCCAGTTACATAAAAAAAACTGTGTCCGTCACATGTGAATTGTTTGAAGTAATTGAATTCCATATAACACATGTTTAATCAAAGATAAATAGGTAGTATACCGTAACTAGATTAATAAATGGCCTACCTGCAATAATGAGGCGGACAGATAAAGGGGCAGCAAAAAAAGTCTACAAAAAATTAATAAAATAATTATGAAAATAAAAATTATAAAATGTAATAATTTAGAAATACTGATTTTTTTTTCCTCCGCTGTATACCTAAAATTACCAAATAATTGTAATTTGGAAATGTGTAATAGTGATTTATGTGTTAGTTAAGTAATTATTTTTTATTTCTTGTAAGCTTTATGAATAATTGTACCCCTATCTATGTATCCTCGCGCCTAGTGACATGCCTTGCGGAGGCCTAGTTGTAGGCTGACACGGCTTCACCTGTGCTTCTAGCGACGCCCGTAGCTCACTAAACAATATACGTGGAATATATTCGATCCGGAGCGCGGGCAAGACAATCGTAGACAAAACGCCTGAACTAGCATGCGCTCGGTTCAGTACGCTTCAATCCACGAATGCGCCGTTCAGAAGCACAGTTGAAATATCAAAGTTCTCAACGTTTCTAAATTTTACATTAGCCAAACCAATATTTTGAAGTTTCTTACTTGCCAATTTTTCGCTCAAAAGATTTTAGTATGTGGCTTAAGTTATGATCATGAAGGTGCTTCGATCATGGTTCATACCTCGGTTCATACCATTGATAACTCGCGAGCGGAATAACCTGTGTTTTGATTGAGTTTCGATTCTCGCACGAAATTAGTTTTAATAATGGACCCTGTGTAGTGGATAGAAGGTTAATTTTCGAGATGATTCCCTGCGGTTGTGGAGGAGTCAGTCGTCTGTTCCAACATCTTCAGTTAATGTGTCGCTCTCGTCGTCTTGGCAAATGTTTTGGTTTTGACCTGCAAACAATGAATGCGTCGTTAATATAGGGACACACATTGAGCTAAGAAGTGACCATAGTATGTAGCTTATGTTTGATTCCTACCTACCACTCTAAGAAACCAAGACATTTTCACAAGAATAATTTTACAACTTCCAAAAAAATTAAGTTTGAGGTTTTTTTTACATATTATTGAAAATGAAATTAGATAAAAGAAGCATTTGCCATACTAAAAATAAAAATATTTAAATAAATATTGATTCAATGTCAGTTCTGGTTATTAACACGGTCTTTAAGTATTCTTAGGCAAGTTATTTAAATGAGTGTCCAAACGGTTTTTAAATTGATTAACATTATTTGCATTGATTATGTCCTCAGGGAGTTTGTTCCAGTCCTCTACATCTCTGTTGCTAATGAAGTGCATGCATACATTAGTCTTGTTCTCTGTTGTGTCCAGCTTCAAGCTGTGACCACGTAGTTGAGGGTTATTGTTCATCACAACAAAATTAATCACGTAAAGCTGTAGGTTCCCTTCCTTTCTTACTAGGTGGTAGGGATAATACCACATAATACATCACATTTAATAAACGATGGCAGAAGCGGCAATTAAAATTGTCCGTGTTTTCCATCCAGTTCAATCTGACGGTTAGTTTGGTATTACATAAAAAATACTTTCTTTTTGTATCAAGTGGCAATTCACTCCACGACCCGTAGACACACCGAGACACTCACTCGAAACCGCACCCCGCACAATACACATGTCGTTGGCCTCCCAACTAAATCCAACCTCAATTCAGCTCATGCAACAACTTGTGACTGCTCTACAGTCACATACTAAACAGCCTTACTATGGTCGCGCAATCGCTAAACTAAGCATAGCTGTACGAGTAGCTGTATTTACGAGATAAAGAGAAAACTGAACATTTTAAAAGCCTGACGAAGATTATGGGCATTAAAAAAATGAATCTACGCTGATCATCAGCAAACTAATGGAATGGACGAAAGGTGACACCAATAGCTTAACGACGCTCTTATTGCTGGTCTTAGCACATCAGTAAACTGAACGAAAGAGCAACCAAACGTTTTACTCGAACTATACACATATATACAAGAATAGGTGACTAGGTAAGCTAATATTTTTATGGTAATTAATAGTTTATCGTGACTTCTGAGTACACCTTTTTTATTTATTTATATTACCTTTTTTATGGAACCTGAGATGGTGGCACACATCTACCTTCATAATATTAGCCCACCACACCACATTCCCGAAGGAATCAGGTACCAGGTTTTCGAATGTTCAAATTAACAAAATCTGGTCTCAATATTGGAAATGAGCTGCGCTTGTTAATGTGTATCTTTATGACGGCTGGGAACATTTTAACCTTGTGAAGGAAGAGATCAATAAAACATGAATACCAAGAAGCAATCAACGTATAATAATACGTTTTTTTTTTATTATAGGCATCCATTTGCACGAAGAAGTAAATTTCCGCGAGACATTTCGGATAGACTGTTAGACAGTAAAATTGTCCGTGTAAACACGTCTTGCCGAGGCGTTTACAAGGGTGATTTACTGTACTGTAGTGGAAACGGGGCCTTAGTTATAGAAAGACTTGACGAGAAAAACGAGACATCGATCACCTTCTGTGTGACTGCGGACCACTAATGCATAAAAGAAATGCCATCCTTGCTGGACCCACCCAGACCACATAAAAGTTCTCACAACTCAAAAAACCCTGCACTTTCTGAAGGAGGCAGGAATTGAGGGTGAACTGTACAAAAAGGTCGCAGTGACAGCGAGACTAAAAAGCTGGCAGTCCAATCTCAAATAATAATAGAAAAACTTCTAAGTTGGAAATTCGATAATTGAGTATTCATATTCATGTATCCAAACTGATCTGGCAAGCAGATAAAAAAAGAAAATTCGGTAAAGTAGGAAAGCGGGAGCAAAGTACTGGAACGTCCTTTGATATGCGAATAGATTGCGCGGCTGATAATTACCACGGATTAGGAAACCTCACGCCTCCATCTCCGCCCTGCATCTGCCTTGCCTCTGCCTCCACCTCCACGTGACCTCCATCTCCACGTGACCTCCATCTCCGCACCCGATGCCTACATACTTACTTCATTCCATGACAAGAGGAACACCCTTTTGTCAAAGAATAAGTTATAATAATTTTGAAGTAGATAGAAATGTGATGAGAACATTAAAGATCATTCAGGTTTTTGTAAGGCGCATGTTTTCCCACAATCGTATTATTCCCATAACCTGGCTTAAATTGCCTTTTTTTTGTAAAATCTTTACGACTTATCTAATTTCAAAAAAATCATGTTTTCAAGCCATGGTGACCTATGCATTTGTAGTTTGTTAGATAAACGAGCGGACCAGATGATATCAGCAGTATCTTTATGCTGGCTTGTGCATTAAGTCTCAGTATACCTCTGACCATTCTTTTCAATCGTTCCTTGTCAGAAGGTGTGGTCCCCGTCATATGGAAGAGTGCATTTATTACTCCAATTCATAAAAAGGGCAAAAAAAAAAGGAAATTATAGGCCCATATCTAAACTCTGCATTTTTAGTAAACTCTTCGAAAAAATAGTATATGATCAAGTTTACTCAGCTCTTAGGTCCACTTTCAGTCCATTTCAACACGGTTCCTTTAGGGTCGCTCTACTATTCCCATTTTAGTATTATTTACTGACTGCTTGACCCGCAGCATGGACAAAAAAGTTCAGGTTGACACGGTATACACCGATTATAGCAAAGCCTTTGATCGTATCGACCACCCGATTTTGATGTACAAGCTAGAGGCCGCAGGTATACATGGAGACTTCTTGCGATGGTTCTCTTCTTACATAAGCAATCGTTCTCAAGCTGTGGTCACAAGTGGTTTAGATCAAACTGGGTAAAAATCCCATCAGGCGTTCCGCAAGTTTCCTTGCTAGGCCCTCTCCTTTTCATAATTTATATTACCGACATAGATAAGTGCATCCTTAACTCAAAATTAACCGACTTCAAGAAAGGAGGAAGTTATCAATTTGTCTGTATTTGTTTTTCTTTTTTATGTATGTCCGCCAATTATTTGATAAACTAGCTGCGGTACCCGGCTCCGCTCGGGTCCATGTCCGGGACTGATGTCGAGCTGAATTATTTCCTAGATAAAAAGTAGGTAGCCCGAAAGGCTGGTCAATAAATATGTTATTTATCTGCTACTTTTTAATCATAACGGGTGGAGCCGATATGCATTAATTAAATAAGAAATATTCTAACGTTCCCATTTATAATACATAGGGCGCACTATAAGTTTTCGGAACTGGCCACTTAGCTAAAGAATATCTTAAAAGTAATTAAGTAATTTGGTATTGTTACGTGTACCGTGGGTACGCTGGATAGAAATAATGCCAGGAATTTAACACCTTTTATATTATATTTGAATATGGAAATTTGTGAGATTACAATGAAGATTTAGGACAACTGAACATAAACTTGAACTGAAAGTACACTGTGACTATATAAAACTGCACCGTATCACAAAACACTTCGCAAGACAACTCACTTCCACTACTTTCGCTGCTATCGCTCCGAACGTCAACATAGGACTGACTATCAGCGACCCATTCTTCCTTTTATACGATTGGTTGGTAGCTCCAGAAAGTTCCACATAACTCTAGTACATACATCTCGAAATATCTAGAACGTTCTGCTCTTTGACCAATCACAGGGCCTAGAAGGGCATCCATCTTGTCTTGACATATTTATTTACATATTTTCTAGAAGCTTCGATTCCAATTGCTGTTTATTATTTACTCTTCGACCAATGAGGGCTCGTGCGGCTAATCTTAAAGGTGACAGGTCTACTTATAACTGATTTATAATAGGACGTCATTGGCGCGGCAAACCCTTTGACTAAAGGCGGCCGATGCTTTGAGTATGCCGCCATGTTTGGGTACGGTCAGCATAACAGTATTATAACTCATAGGGCCGTGTGCACGAAAGGGAAAAAAATCAAAATCATCGTCAGCTTAAACACGTCACTTTGTATGGACAGTATGGAAGGAACTCTATGCGGTTCACTGAAAGTGACGTATTTGAACATTGATTAACTCATCCCTCTCAGTATGCAATCGGTTCTTAGGCTATTTTGACTTGTTTGTTTTGTCTTACTGTGACTTGTTTTTGCATTGTGGCGTCATTTAAAAAAAATGCGTGTCTATATATCACCATATGATATTAACTTATGAAAATGTTCATAGCATTATTTTATACGATTTTAAGTGTAATTTGACGGCTCAGCAAATCCTTGCTCGGAATCAAACTGCTTTTGACGATGAAACACCATGAAAGGGGACCATCGCGTCAATCTTGTGACTAATTTCGTGATGTCAGCTTTATATTATACAATAAAAACATAAATGATGTGCACCGTAAAATGAAACAGACAGGCATGCAGACTGTTGCTTTGGGGACTGTGAATAGTGATTTGTATAACACCATCTGTTTGCTGGAAGTAAATGACGAACTTCGTAAAAATAACAGTAAACCCAGCATATTTTTTTATTTTATTTCTTACTTACGTACTTCCACGTTAAAATGGATCTAAAACACGACAATTTTCATGCCCCGATGATGCATTCCTTCTATGCGATGGTACATATGTATCATCCCAGGCGGAATGAACCCTACGAATGGTGTACAAAAGTTTTACGTGGCATACAGACCACAGCCAGCCTCAACATCGAACATGGTCACCCATCCGTAACTGGAGCGCACTCAGAGACGCCAAACGTAAATTCAATTCGCATATAAATCGGGTGAGTGGTTCGCAAGTTTTTTTTTTTATGCGACCTGACATGGATGGCTAATATCACACAACTACCGTTATGATATCAGCCAACAATACACCACATTTCCGAAGGAATTTGGTGCCATGCCAGGACCTTCCCTTTATGAGCACGGCTACATTGAACTGGATGGAAAACACGGACAATTTTTCATTCCAGCTTCGACCATCTTTTCATCCAATGCGATGGTACCAACCTGGGCGGGCTTAAACCCTACCACCTAGTAGGTGAAGGGACCTACAGTTTTACATGGATTCCGGATGATGGAGCAGCTCGCATTCGTGACGAAAATGCACTTATCGAACTCGGAAAGAAAAAGACAGTGGTGCAAGTCGGTATTGAACCCAGGCCTCTGGTACGCTAGGCCAGTCCCCGCGCCACTAGGCTACGAGCCGCTCAAGCGACAAGCAAATGCAATCAGCGATAGCGCCATTTCTTGACCAAAAACATATGAACTATTCATTAAAAAACAGGTGCGTTTTAATATACCTAGTTTGAAGATATAATGGGTTACCCATACAAATTTTCATATGTTTCATGATCTTCTATGAGATAAAAGATAGTTCCCCATGCCTTATTTAATGCTGTTCTGGCCTGTACAAAGTTATTGTACACAGAAAGCAAAGAATATAAATATAAAGTTATATAATGCTATAGTAAATAGTTGCGGCGAAAATATTTGCAGAATTTCGGTCTTTGAAAATATTTAATTTCACAGCGCCATCTATCGCGCCATGATCTTCTAATCGCCAATCACATGTGGCGCCATCTCTACCCGGATAGAAGTATCTGCGACTTTTAAATCATAACGGGTGGAGCCGATATGGCTTAATTAAATTAGAAATATTCTAATATTCCCATTTATAATACATAGGGCGCACTATAAGTTAATTATAACTCATAGGGTCGAGTGCACGAAAGGGCAAACAATCAAAATCATCGTCAACTTAAACACGTCACTTTATATGGACAATATGGAAGGAACTCTATGCGGTTAACTAAAAGTGACGTGTTTGAACATTGTTTAACTCATCCCTCTCTTTTGAACAATTAAATTCAAAAGTGGTTTGTTTAGTGATGGAAATATAATCAATGTTAACTGTGCCGACAGATGGCATCACAATCAACGTCAGCGTATAATTAAACATGTCACTTTGTACGGACAGTATTGAAGGAACTCCATGCGGTTCGCTAAAAGTGACGTGTTTGAACATTGATTAACTCAGCCGTACTTCGTATCAAATAACCGACTCGGGAACAAAATTTCTCGCACTGACTACCATGACTTAAAATTGTTCCTTACGAAAAAGGTTTTGCCATTAAACTATTACGTAAAAAAAAACAAAAAAAATATATGCGAGATAAAAAAAACTGAAAAACAAATTGAGTTCTCAGGATTCGAACCTGAAACCTCCCTCGAACAAAACATATTTGAACCAGTCGGTTATACGCGCTATGCCAACTGGCTTCTAGCTTTTGTCGCGAAAATTGTTAATCCTTTCTATTTTAGAGATATTTGGAAGGCGGGCAAAGTGACGCCGCACGTAGCGCCGCCATGCGCCACAAAATTGGTATTAATTTTGTTTGAGAGTAATTTCATTGATATTGCTCAGCCTTTAGGATATTTAGCGTGATGGTATGTATCCTAAAGCAAGCCCCGCGATCAAATCTGTAAATCGGTACAAACGGCATCTTGTTCTGTTCTGTGGTTACGGAGATTACCTTTCACATGTGGACAGACGTTCCCTTTTATATAATCACGTAAAAAAACATAAAAATTATATGCGAGATAAAAAAAAGCAAAAAAAAAACAAATTCGAGTTTCCAGGATTCGAACCTGAAACCTCCCTCGAACAAAACATATTTGAACCATTCGGTTATACGCGCTATGCCAACTGGCTTCTTGCTTTTGTCGCGAAAATTGTTAATCCTTTCTATTTTAGAGATATTTGGACGGCGGGCAAAGAGACGCCGCACGTAGCGCCGCCATGCGCCACAAAATTGGTATTAATGTTGTTTGAGAGTAATTTCATTGATATTGCTCAGCCTTTAGGATATTTAGCGTGATGGTATGTATCCTAAAGCAAGCCCCGCGATCGAATCTGTAAATCGGTACAAACGGCATCTTGATCTGTTCTGTGGTTACGGAGATTACCTTTCACATGTGGACAGACGTTCCCTTTAATATAAGTAGAGATAAGTAGAGATTAGAGTCGATACTGATTCTTTAACGATCATATTTCTCGACTTTTCCTTATGATTTCAAAGTAATAGGTTTTACAAATAGTAAAAGACATAGGTCGCTAGCACCCGGTGCGTATCCCAAATGCCGCCCTCTTACTTTTGTTATTGGTTATAAAATATGCCATTTTTCCGTGCATAAAATTAAAGCACGGTCAAAAGGGCACTCTTATTCGGTCATTACGGCGAAGTCCAAAAAATTGGGAAAAATAGATTTTTATTTAATTTAAAATCTAATCAAAATTAATTTTCTAAATAAAAGTTATTGAAGAATCTTGCATCAGTTCACCCATGAATAAAATGTTGTGCCTGTGTATATGGAAACAATAAAACATGGACGAAAAAATGTTGAAGCAAAGATTTGAAATGCCGCCCCCCCCCCCCCATGCTACGCCACTGACTATGGTTTTATGGTGAATGCGAAAGTTTGAGCTCATTGCTCTTCCTACTGCTGAAAAAATACGACGGTGTAGGTGATGACGGTGGCGAGCATGGTGACGAGCAGCGAGTAGTCGAGCGGGAAGAAGTCGTGCGCGGTGAACAGCAGCGGGTGACGGTGCACGAGCTCCGCGAACTCCCACCACAGCTTGCGTTCGCTCACTGCAAAATCAAGAACACCCCTTAGAACATCAATAGGGTGCTTTTTAGGGTTTGTACCCAAAGGGTGCCGACGGAACCCTATTATTAAGCCTCCGCTGTCCGTCCGTCCGTCCGTCCGTCTATCCGACCGTCCATCCGTCTGCCACAGGGCTGTATCTCATTCTATTTAATTGGAATCTATGTAATCGACTATTTTAATAAATATAGAAACGATTTTTTTTTAAGTATCTATATTTTATTATATAAGTAAGTAAATAAGTAAGTAAGTGAAAACTAAAGTCAACAATCAAAGAAAAACCAAAAAAATATAAATTCTAAATAGACTGTATTTGGTGGGGCAAAAGTCAAAACGTGGTTTAAAAAAATAAATATGGCATTGGCAACGTTATCCAATAATTGCGATCCTGAGGCAGACTTTTGGCAAGCGTATAAACTCGAGATTTTTAACAATTCACATGCCCGCTCTTTCCCCGGATTTAACAGCGCCGGATTATTTGGGGTTATTTAAAAGAAAAGGTGAACATTAATAAACCCAGGACAATCGACCAGCTGAAGGTGATCATCCGAGCTGAAATACGGTTGCTAATTTCTCATTTTGGAGAAAAGTAATGAGAAGTGCTTTCGACTGTATCGTCTTTGCGAGGCTGTAAATGGCTGTCACTTACGTGACGTAATATTTAAAACCTAAATAAAAAAAACCATGAGTTTTATTTTATTAATATTAATAAAAAAAAGTTATAAACAGTTTTTTTTTAAGCGACCTGACATGGATGGCTAATACCACACAACTACCGTTATGATATTAGCCCAATACACCACATTCCCGAAGGAATTAGGTGCCATGCCAGGAAATGGAGAACGGCTACATTGAACTAGATGGAAAACACGGACAATTTTCCATTGCCGCTTCGACCATATTTTCATCCAATGCGATGGTACCAACCCGGGCGGGCTTAAACCCTACCACCTATTAGGGGAAGGGGACCTACAGTTTTACATGGATTCCGAACCATGGAGCAGCTCGCATTCGTGCCGAAATGCACATATCGAACTCGCAAGGGAACAGCAGTGGTGCATGTCGGAATTGAACCCGGGCCTCTGGTACGCTAGGCCAGTCCCTGCGACACTAGGCTACGAGCCGCTCAGTTGCAACCTCGTCGTTACTTATGCCCGAACCTGTAGATGTAGCATTATAGAAGCGAGAAGCAGATAGAGCCATACTTACAGTCCGACATCTTGAATGCCATTCTTGAGGTTATAAGAGAAAGATAGTAAAACATCAATAGCCATTCATTTTGTAAATTTAAACAAACTTTATGCTCTTAAAACATTTTAAACGTTAAAATAAGACTTCCAACTTACGTGATATGCTGTATTCAATGTTTGTTTCTATTTTAATTTTCATTCCAACATAATCATTATGAATAGTCCTCAAAATTACCAGCAGCATCAACAGAGAGATATTTTCAGTCAATAAACGACAGGCGAAAATTATTTTACATGCAGCCAGATATGTTCCTCCCAGTAGCAATGCCTTCAATCCAACGAAAAATAACAAGTTAAAAACACAACTCTACTTCTTGCGCAGTCTCGGGTAAAAAAGGACCATACGTCCAATTGGTCTCAAAAAAGTGTGATGCATGTACATGTGGCCCCGTTTTGGCATGGTGTGGTACGATTATCATAATTTTATATGTTTGTGTTTTATATATTTGCATATTATGTAATATATGTGTATTCATTTATTTGATAACATTAACAGATGAAAATTTTAAAAACATGAAAAAGAAATATGTGTGTTTGTTTTTGTATGACTTTAATAAATATATAACGATGGTTTTGATAAAACCGTGCTATACCTAGTTTTAATAATGTAAATGATTGCTTACCTGTTTGTCTGAAGGAACCAATGCAAGTGCAAGACACATTTCAATCGTTTTAATAAGAATACTGCAATAATTAAACAACATCTGAAACAGAAAATGTTGAAATTAAATGAAAAATTTATATCAGGGTTCAGGCTATCCTTAAATAAAAATAATGTAATTTTTATTTCGATCGCTGCATCATTGGTTTTCCTTATATCAAAAAACTTTCTTTCTAGACTTGCAGTAGACAAACTTTTTTTTGTTTCATTCATGATGCTGTTACGCATGCTTTGAATCATTAGAATAAATTAGTAAGTCGCTTGTCATAAATCACCAACCATAAATGGTACTGTACCACCATCTTAATCTTTATTTTATTTTTAATCGAGTTACATAATAATACAAATTACGCTTCAATTTTGATTCAGAAAAAAAATCTTGATATCGGAGATGTTTCTTGACGCAGATATCCTTTGCAACTATACAAACTCTACAATTATAATAGATAGCTTTTTCCCGCACATAAAACCTACCGATTTAAAAGTTTACTTACAACATTTTGGTACAACAAAGAATTTAATTAAATTTATAAAGGTAGATTCGTGAATAATCGTGAAGTATCTAAATACTGTGATAGTTTATTAAACCACCTCCTTATAAACTAAATTAGTGGTTCTGCTTTCGAATGTTAACACGACCAGCAGGTCTATTCCTGGCATTCAGTTAACAGGAATCAGGAATCCTGAGTCACTTTTGTAGCGGTTTTCAAAGCGATTTTCTTGACGAAAATATTCCGGAGCATATTTATTTTAATTAATCAAGGTTTTCAGTCGAAAAACTCGCTTTGAAAATCGCTATAAAAGCGTTTTTTTCTTGACTCAGGATTCCTGATTCCTGATTACTGAATGCCAGGAATAGACCTGCTGGCTGTTGCTCACTCTTGAGCAAGCCACATAAAATCTAGAAGTTGTATGTCGGACTCATCTAATCTAATTTTAAAAAATCATTCATTGAAAGAAATCTACTATCGCGCTATTCCTGAGTTCCATTAGTGCTACTTACCATCACGCCAAATTAATTACCGGGTGAGCAAGGGAAAATTATAAGAGAGAAGTCGGGAAGTCGTTTTAAGTTTCCACTGAATCCAACCACAAATTACGTACGTCCCATACGAACGCTGCGACCACAAACAAAAATGTTGCAAAATATTGCCACTACTTTTCTCCCCTAAAGGGGTTGAATTTTAGATAATGCTGAAGTAAGTATTTGATTAATTATATCAAAGAGCATTAAGACTATAATAAATCTGATAACTAAAAATATATTGTTCTTACAAACTCTGCGACCCCTTTTCACCCCTAAAAGGTTTGAATTTTAGAAAATGCTAAAGAATTAGAAAGAATTAGAATATGCTAATTAAGCAATTATATTGACAAGTATTATGACTCAGATTTAAGTAAATCGAACCACAAACAAAAATGCTCCATAAACATTTTGCCACATATTTTCACTCCTCAAGGGTTTGAATTTTAGAAAATGCTGAAGTAGGTTTTTGATTAAATATATCAAATAGCAATAATATCTAGTTTTAAGTAAATCTGACAGAAAGCAAAAAAAATCCAAACAAAATTTGTCACCCCTTTTCACCTCTTAAGGATGTTCCGACCCATACAATGTTTTTTTTACACAGAACGCAAAAAGTATTGCACTTTAAGCCACGAATTAATAATAAAAGTTGAATATAGTCATATTACTTGCAGCGAAAACAATTTCACAATTTCAGGATTATTGGTTTTGTTACAATTTATTTAAATACGATTTTCATTTAACAGCGCCATCTAACGGTGTAAAACTTGTAATCGGCAATTACAACGAAACCATTAAACCTGAAATTGTGAATATGTTTTTTGCTGCAACTACTATGGCTATTTTACTATGGATATTTACGTTCTTAGTGCTTACAGACATCATCTGTACCGAATTTGAACTTTGTAGGTCCAAGGATTTAGCCTGGACGTTGATGATTCAGTGAATCATGACCCTTCTTTTTATAAATATATAGATGACTAATAAATCTTCTTATATTTTTTTATTTATGTTTACCTGAAAACCATCCATATTTTGATGTAATTCATAGTTGATCTTGTACAAACTCAAATAGCATCGCTTGAGATTCAAGATTCCTTTCTCACGCTCCCTTTCCGTCATGGTCGCCTCGGCGTCGCTTGACAACTTTTGTCCTAAATAGCATATTTTTTTGTCCATCGCTGATGAACGAATCCTCAACAAATATATCTTTGCAAGACAAAATACGGGGTACGTGTTGAGAAATAATACACCTATATTTTGCGAATAGTAAGGATACGTATTTTTAAAACCATAAAAAAAAGTAAAAAAGATAAGATAGAGTGCGATCATATTTGTTTTAACGGTCATCACTGAGTAGAATATCAAATTAGTCTTGAATCTATCATTAATGTAAGTCGTGGAGGTATTTAACTGCAATAAATTGTCTAGATGTGTAAACATATGAAATTCTTTTAGCACATCAGTAACTTTCGATGTATTAAGGTAATAATAATAATGTATTAATTGGATCCACTTAAACCCCGTTGATATAACTTCGAGTGAAAGCCCAAAAATCGTATTTTGACCACCTAACCTTTTTATAAAGGAAAATGTATCAACAGACAAAAATATTATTATCATTATGGCTGAGCTTAGTTTTATGCTCCTAACGAAATAAGAACCGTTTTGTTGGTCGATGCGCGTGAGTGCAAACAATCTTAGACATTTTTGAACACCCTCCGTGGCCTCCAAAACGTTTCTTGGCCGAGACACATTTGGGACCCACGCATTACGATGGTACATTATTTTTACGCCAAGCGACAAACTCCACCGTGTGGATACAGCAATCTGCGATATTGATACTGATAGTGTATTGATTGAAAAGAAAGGTACGACTGAAAAGAGCCGTGAACATACGAACAAGCGCGCTGCAGTGCTATCGAACACAGAATTGCGTAAAAATGTCGCTATGATATTTTATTAAATGTTTTGTACCAATTGAACATTTATGAATTGAGTTTAAGGAGGCCAACATGTAGGTAATGGGGACTGCCTTCCCTAATATGGCTACCATAGATAAAATGAGAGTAGATATGGCATCGAGCGCGTCTACTATGGAACTACTATCACTGTCTCCAATTTTCAATAACTAACATGCCACATGTAGACGTATTGGAGGGTAGACGTAGACGTATTGGAGGGTTTGTGTGGGTGGGAACTGTCTTGATGAACGCTATAGCACATTCGCGCGCGATGTCAATGTTTCGACTATGTGACATATGACGCTCCGCCGGATTGCCATACAATTATATGGTCAATTTGACCATATAGCTGAGTCACTTCTCCTTCCTTTCTCTTCAGTAATGGCTACAGTATTCAACCACCGGCCTAAACACTATCATAATAATCTGTGCGTTTTATATAAGATGTAGTTGTTCTGGTGAAAATAACCTACTGCAGCGATATAGGATCCCTAGTTTTTGCGAGGCGATTTTTTTTGGCCTTGGACTCAATCGAATTTCAAAGCCAAACGTATTTAAAAATGTTGAAGCGCTCGAATGTCGAGGTGCTCAGAGACAAATACGACGTTGCCTTCGAAACTTCCTGGAAAAGGTAAAGAAAGATCTAGACAAAAACCAGGAACTAGCTTGGCAGAAAAACACAGCATTGCGTGTGGCCAACGTTGAAAGCGACAAGGTTCTTCGATATTCAGAAGCCTAGTATACTTTTTCGATAACAATATCCACACTTTTAATTACATAACGTTGCGCCGGGGGCTCTGGCTTCAAAATAAAAGGCTTCGGAAATGTCCAAAGCGACTGCCAGCGATCACCCATAAATTGTCAAGTCGTCCGGCTCATTTATGCGTAACGTACGCAAATACATTACGAAAGTAAGGCCGAAAAAGTTCAACTACATTCAAGAGCCCCTAGCCCAGTTGTCACCTAAAATGGCGTTTACACCAAACCGATTGGCTGGCGTTTTCAAATGTATGGAAAAATTAAAGAGCGCAAGCAGTGGGCGTTAATCGGACTAACATTTGCGAGTCCGAGTATTACTTGACAGCTTACTGACCGTCACCGAAATACGTTGACGTTGCCGTTTACGCCGACTTCGCGCTTTCATACAAATCGGAAGTCCGAGTTTGACTTTGACAGTTTAAAGAAGTGAAACATCATAATTTCAAGTAAAAACTTGTATGGAGTTTGACGTTTTTATGGGATTATGGTGCGTAACGCTTAGATGAAAAACACGCTGACTAACTGACTGACGTAACTTCAAAGTTCCGTAAACGCCAGTTTAGGTGAGAACTCGGACTGACCACTCAGATAATTATTGAATTGCTCAAAAATAAAAATAAACATATTTGTTGTTGAACAGTTGTGCATGTTCAGGATTTAATCATATTTAAAGCTGTCCCACCAATTCTTGTCTCTAGGAAATGTATTTTGTTCTGAAAAACTAAATTTTGCATGAAATTTTTTGGCATGAAAGACTTCAAATTTCCAATATCTTTATTTCGACTTTAGTGCTAAGAAATAAAATATGTTTTGTTACTTCATGGACTAAAAAAATATCATTCGAATGCACGTTTTTAATTATTCTTCCAAGTGCTTAGTAGGAGTTTCTATATGGCGCATAATTACTCTAATGGACATGATGTTACTCACATTGCAATGAAAACCACTAACAAAGAGATGTTTATCAGCATAAGTATATGATTATACTCTATAATCCAACGACATGTCAATACCTAGTGTAATTTGTTTTTTCCGTATCATAAAATTCAGTAAACCTTTTTCGTATCACAATAGTGGCGATGACTTAATATTTTTATTATTCATGTAATAAGAATAGGTTTAATAGTAATGACTAAATGACCGTTATATAAAACCAAATCATCCGTCTGTGGAAGGTCCTGGCATGGCACCTTGTTCCATTTGGTGTGTTAGGCTAATATCTGATGGTCAGTTTGATATTAGCCATCCATGTCCAGTTACATAAAAAAAAACTGTGTCCGTCACATGTGATTTTTTTTGAAGTAATTGAATTTTTAAATAATTATCCTACATGCTCCAAAACACTCTATCCACATAACACATGTTTATTCAAATAGAACTAGGTAGTATACCGTTACTAGATTAATATATGGCTTACCTTCAATAATGAGGCGGACAGATAAAGAGAGAGCAAAAAAGTCTACAAAAAAATTATAAAATAATTATTGAAATAAAAAATTTAAAATGTAATAATTAAGAAATAATGAAATTTTTTTTCCTCAGCTGTAGTTATACCTAAAATTACCAAATAATTGTAATTTGGAAATGTGTAATAGTGATTTATTTGTTAAGTTATTTTTTTTTTATTTCTTGTAAGCTTAACCATCCTTTTATCTATGGCGATTAAGCTAATAAGCTTAATTGTAATCTTGTAAGCTTAACCATCCTTTTATTTATTTATGTGACGAAATGTTAAGTAAATATATTCGTACAGGCAGGATCATGCATGCGCCGCCATGTACGCATGGCAACAAAACGCATGTGAGATCAATGTATATGTATCCTGCATTCATTGCTATGCCTATTATGGATGTGAATAACATTTTTATGGCCTTCGCAACCGGATGATCCAATCCGATGTAATGAGATTATGCAGACTTTCTATCGTCTCAGATCAGTCCACAAGCTGTTTCATCTGGTTTATTTTGTTATTATAAGACAATTTTTATCTTTGCTTTGTGTTATATAAGCAAGAATCTATGTATAATTATTAAGTTATTAGCTGATAAGAAAATGAGAGCTGACTCTACCTGCTGTGTTTTATGTTTTAAGAACTTTGTATCATTATTTAATGTTTATATGCAATAAAAAAAATTAAAAACACTCAACGCCAGAGTAGGCATTGGCATATGCAAGAAAAACGTATGTGGGTCAAATTCCAATGTGTGGCGGCGAGGGTGATGCTGTACACACTGTACTCATGACACATTAACCAATCTTGTACTCATGACACATTAACCAATCTATACTCAGGAATTTATTTAAATAATTTAAACACTATCGAACACCATATGAGGCAAATTCTTTCGCTAATTAGTTTACATACGGAAACTCATAAAGGGAAGGGCCTGGCATGTTACCTAATTCCTTCGGGAATATGGTGTCTTGGGCTAATATCATAACGGTAGTTGTGCGGTATTAGCCATCCATGTCAGGTTGCATAAATAAAATAAAATAAAATATGTGTCCCTTAATTGTCACTGACCAATCAATTACTTCGGACCTATAGTAGTGGAAATTTAATTATTCGTTAGCGTTGATTTCGAAAACATATGGAAACACTTTATTTCGTGTGGAGCCGCGATCGATAACCAGAACACCAAAGAAATTTCGAAGTGAATCCTTCTTCTGAGAACACTCGAGATTCATTAAGGTGGCCCAACCCGGCGAGACTAACTCATTTGCGGGCACGGTACAAAACCGTGCTGTTGCGCTCTGGGACCTTCTCTGTTTCAAAGAATAAGACAGGCTCCGTGATGAGGAAGATGCAACAAATCTAAAAAAAGACAATGTGCATAGTGTAAGATTTGGTAAAAGGACATCGCAAAGTTTGTATGGGCTAGAAAATCGTCACTAATTTAAGTGTTTTTGGATCGAACTACCACAGTTAAATTGTTTTGACTAGGGTGAATCCGAATTGATACATTTCAGACACTGTAAACTCATAGAAACGTCAGCAGATGCATCTAAAGTCTCAGTGATGCATTTACTGAAGTGATTACTATTTTCACAATTTGAACAAGTTTCTTGTTTAGTGCAGCGCGCTGGGCGTCGCTTCCTGTGCTAGAGGTTCAAGGTTCGCGCCGCATCGCGTTCCAGTTTTTTTTTATGTTATAATCATTTGCAGGTTCTTCTTAGATTTTCTAGCTCATTTTAGTGGGTACACCACCGTAGAGAGTTATTCTGAAGGATAAAATAAGAATATTGCTAGTTTAAGCACTTCGTATCGAAGTTACATGAAATAGTATGTGAACTGAGATATTTATTTGTTATTAGAGAAAAAATTGGTAATGTGGTTATTTTTCCTCAAGAATCCGCAGTGTTGTGTGTATTCAAGAGTTGGGAAAAACTTACGAAAACAACTTGCTGTCTCGGCACATAATACTCATTTGGTTTTATTGACGGCTGTGTCTAAAATTAAAACAAATAGTTCCCTTGCAGAAAGAATAGAGTCATCTGTTATCCGATATTTAAATAATTTACGATTATAGAAATGGTTGTAATTTATTACTATAATTATTTTTTCAATTAGGTATATTGTGCCACTACTTGTATCATTATATTTATTTTCAAAACTACATTAATACACAATATATCTTAGCTAAAATAAAAATCTGATGCGCAGCGCCATCTATTGCATAATAGTGATAATATGTTGTATTTGTTTTTTCGAATTGCACCTTTCTCTCGAATATCCACTTTTTAAGCTTTTTGCATAGTTGACCGCATATCTTTTTTTGTAAAAATTCGAATTGGTATGTTTCGAAATTTACACACAGCCGCCAATAAAACCAAATGAGTATTATGTGCCGAGACAGCAAGTTGTTTCCGTAAGTTTTTCCCAACTCTTGAATACACACAGCACTGCGGATTCTGGAGGAAAAATAACCACATTACCATTTTTTTCTCTAATAACAAATAAATATCTCAGTTCACATACTATTTCATGTAACTTCGATACGAAATGCTTGAACTAGTAATATTGTTATTTTATCCTTCAGAATAACTCTCTACGGTGGTTTACCCACTAAAATGACCAAGAAAATCTAAGAATAACCTGCAAATGATTATAACATAAAAAAAACTGTAACGCGATGCGGCGCGAACCTCAAACCTCTGGCTCAGGAAGCGACGCCCAGCGCGCTGCACTAAACGAGAAACTTGTTCAAATTGCGAAAATAGTAATTACTTTAGTAAATGCATCATTGAGACTTTAGATGCATCTGCTGACGTTTCTATGAGTTTACAGTGTCTGAAATGTATCAATTCGGATTCACCTTAGTCAAAACAATTTAACTGTGGTAGTTCGATCTAAAAACACTTAAATTATTGACGATTTTCTAGCCCATACAAACTTTGCGATGTCCTTTGGGATCTCTGACAAGAAATATGGGCGTGATCTTCTTTCCCCATTTGTATGGTGAGTTGAGCGGGATGGCCCACCTTAACTGGGAATCCCTAGAATTAGCCTGCTGATCACATGACAGAGTGTAGTAGGCTGTTTTAGATGTTTTGTTTATAAATACTTGACTGATGCATAACAATGCGTACTTTATAGGTTAAATAGTTCATAACTTTGTAAATTAAATAGTTCGATATTTCTTAAGTTTATGTATACCTGACCCACGGAGATCGACGATCTTCATGACCTGGAGCCCTACTACGAACGGTGTCGAGGAAGCGCTATCGTGAAGGCGATATCGCTTGTCAAAATGTTTGTATGCGTTTGACAGTTGATACTGAAAGCGCTCTCGATACTATCTGTCAAACGCATACAATATTTTTGACAGGCGATATCGGGTTTTAACGTTCTTATTAGGGGGCCTGACCAGTTTAATCTAGTTTAGTCTTTTTTTAAGTAACCTTGCCAACTGTCTGTGCCAATACTGTCTGCATAATTTGTCTTATTGGCATTTTAAATATATTGTACCTTTTAATGGTAATTTTAATAATACCTTTTAATTCAATGGTTTAAGCATTTATGCGAAGACGTCAGAGCACGACAATTCCTCAGTGCAGCTTTGTCAAATTGTGACTCTATAATTTGCCGGGGGAACGGCACAACGTCTAATATGCAGATCGTATAATGTCATATTTTAACAAAATATTAAAACCATGCACAACGTATAATCGGCAGATCGTATAATTTTATACGTAGTGCATGAAGAAGTTTAAAAAATAAAATTACTTATTTCTCCATGCATAACGTATAATAGTCACAACGTATAATATTATGATCTTTATTTAACAAAAAAAGAAAACCATGCATATCATATAATCCAAAAACTTTTCATACGATAAGCGCCCTTATGTATATACTTTTAAAGCTTATACTCGCACGTGACGTTTCGACCGTCTCAATTAGCGTAAGGTGGCCTTTCGAAATTGTAGCAAATATCGATTCGTAGCAATTTCAACCCTAAATGTATAGTATTAGGGCGCTTTATGCAGTGCTTCTTGGCATATTATAGATTCTGCATGGTTTTCTTTTTTTGTGAATTCATGTTAGGAATATTATACGTTGTGACTATTATACGTTCTGCATGATGCAAAGAGTTGATTTTATTTTTAAACTTTATTCATGCACAACATATAACATTATACGTTGTGAATATTATACGATATGCATGGTTTTCATTTTTTGGAAAAAATACTATTATACGTTGTGAATATTATACGTAGTGAATACGACTCTAATTAGCCGACTATCGACATGTGTTTGCGACATTCAATAATACAATTGCTTGCAGTTTTTATCAACATATTTACTCACTTATCTAGTAAAAATAAATAAATGTCTATTAAAGTAATACTTTATAAAATATAATTAATCTTACATCATAATAACAAAAGTATAAAATAGCATGGAGTACGGAAAGAAAATTTTCATTGTTACATTGGATTTTAACTAACCTCACTACAAAGCCTACCTTTCATCCAAAACTCGCCAAAATATAAGACCACCAAGTTTTAAATTCGCATGTATATTGCTGTTACAACTAATATGTGTACATGCACAGAGCAAAATTGACATCATTGCAAAGTCATCAATAGCCTAGTGCATGGAACCTATTGACTCCATGAAGGGGTCTAAATCAATGTCTTCTTTATTATGTTGCTATAGGAGCACATTGGATGCTTATTTATGTACGATAACAGTTATGCATTTTAAACCAACTCACGCGTCTGAGAGAACACTATAACAAAGGATGTTAATAAAAAAGGAATGTACGAGAGATCTTCATAGTTAGTTCTCTATAAGTTCTAGTGTCCCCATTATCGTTTACATTGGTTTTACAAAGATATACCGAGAATTAATTATTGAAATATTCACATATGATAAGAAAGTTTTGTAATGCTTCAAATCTCGAGAAACTTTTCTCTGATTAATGTGAACCTTGACGTCAAAGGCTTATCATGCTTTTGTCTTTTTCCTTTTAAATATTCGATAGACCAATTTTATTATGAGTTTTTAGATTTCAATATTTCACGTTTTTAAAAATTGCTTCTTCAAAGCCTTTTGGTACTCATGAATAAGAAAATTGTGGTGTTATTGCATTTTTATCATAAATCAATTTTAAAGCAATAAAATGATACGGCAAGCATGAAATCATATTGATGCGATCAACTTGAAACTTGGTCTCCTTATATAGTAAAATTAGCTAAAACATTAGTATACATAGTGAAAAAGTCCAAAATCGTAGTACGTATAATTTTGATTACAACGCACTCAACATGCACGACGAAACGAGTATGAATTAAAAGAAGGGAAATACAAGTGAGAATTACATGTAACATTACAAAAATTGTGTGATATGTTTGCATAGTACATATTGAATATTATGAACATACAAAATCAAAATGCCGACGAGCAAAATTTTACAAAGACATATTTCATACGAACATCTAAAAATGATTATGAATTTTATTTTTTAATTAAAAATAATGATTAAAAGACTTAGGGCCGATTCTTCAATCCTCAGATAGTACTTATCGGACTGATAAGTACTATAAAACTACCAAACGACGAATAGTCAATGCCGGAGAATTGTATCTTCTATCACAATTAGCCAACTATAATTTTACTAATAAACATATGGACTTCCTATATTGGATGGATAAGCGGAAGCCGTAATAAATCCGTCGAATAGTTATGTGGCTCTTTATCAAACTATTGAAAAATCAGCCCTAAATATAACAATAAGCATAGGAAATATATTTCACTTAAAATGACAAAGACACAATACCTACCAGGATAACAGCTTTAGAGGGAACGCAATAAGCTTCAGTCAATAACACTTAACAAATTATATATTACCTTTCAGATGATAAGTCCAACACAGCTCAGAGAACATTGTTGTACGTACATTTTTTTATTCATTATGTTTCCTACAGATACCTCAGTGTTCACCCAGAATCCTTCGGTCTCAAAATGTTTAAGGAACAATATAATTTTAATGTATGGCTCAAGAATGGTAAAATAAACATAAAAATGCATTATTTGAATGATTGTTTTCGATTGGAACAATCAGTTAAATCAGAGAGGAAGTCAAAGAGAAAAATAAGCAATTTCAACTTTTTTTTTAAAAAGTGAGGTATTATGGAAAATTGAAATGTCAAAAAATAAACTATTGCATATGTTTGCCTCTTAAATTGCCCCCTGGATTTTAATGATTACAGGATTGGCATTTCATAATTTTGATTTAATTTGAACATTTAACCGAATGAACCTATGAATTAGGCCAAATAACATGGTACAACTACAGTTGAGTCTCAATAACCCGGTACTTCAGCCGGATTAGTGAGACTCTACTGTATAACTATATCTATAGATATAGGTATGATTTAGTGAATCAATAAATACATTTTGAAGAATCATATTCCTATATTTTGTATAACTAAAGATCAGCAGATTTTCTGTTTAGCCTAACAGATATCTGTCTTTTTCGTCCAAGTGCATTGATACATTCTCTCACTTTATCAAGAAAATTAATCAGTCAAATTTCGCAGACATGTCGTCCAAAACAAAAATTCAAACAATCACATTGAATGAGTGAATAGTGTTGCCATCAGGTTTATAGCTATAACTTAACAGACAAAAAGTCCTCTCACACTAACATAACAAAATAGCAAAGATGCAAGTGACATTTCGTAAATACAAAAACATTAAACATTGCTAAAAACACCATCCGTGCACAAACTGACAGGAAAATAAGCGAAGGTAGACAAACAAGTGCTTAAGAGACTACAAAGCGAAGTAGGAGCTAATTAGACAGGGGTGACCTATAAAAGGGACTAACTCACAAAATGGCTCTAACGCTGACAAGCAAAAACCTAGGAAGTGCTTCACTGCATGTATATCACACATTTTTTTTGGAAATTTTGTATTTTTACATATTTTATTCTAAAAATGCACATATTATTAGTGGTAGCACAAAAATATACGGGTGAGACGCGAAACAGACGAGCGTGCCACCGCGGCGTTCGCCAGTCTCGGCGTTCGCCTGTCCCGGCGTTCGCTCGTCTTTTTCGCTGCTCGCGGGCCGAGAGCGCACTTGGCGCTCCCGGGCCGCCGATTCAAAATTTCACCGTACCAGCTGACATGAATTACGCACTTTCAGCAAAGAAAAATATGTCAAAACACTACGAACATTTTTTTTAGTTTGTTATCTCTGCGACTAAGTTTACACGAAAATCAACACTACTTCACCGTGTTATTAGTTCCTTTAATAAAATCTTACTTGGCTCCTTGACGAATTTGTTATGAATAATTTTACCCCTATCTATGTATCCTCGCGCCTAGTGAAATGCCGTGCGGAGGCCTAGTTGTAGGCTGACACGGCTTCACCTGTGCTTCTAGCGACGCCCGCAGCTCACTAAACAATATATGTGGAATATATTCGATCCGGAGCGCGGGCAAGACATTCGTAGACAAAACGCCTGAACTAGCATGCGCTCGGTTCAGTACGCTTCAATCCACGAATGCGCCGTTCAGAAGCACAGTTGAAATATCAAAGTTCTCAACGTTCCTAAATTTTACATTAGCCAAACCAATATTTTGAAGTTTCTTACTTGCCAATTTTTCGCTCAAAAGATTTTAGAATGTGGCTTAAGTCTCTGTTATGATCATGAAGGTGCTTCGATGATGGTTCATACCATTGATAACTCGCGAGCGGAATAACCTGTGTTTTGATTGAGTTTCGATTCTCGCACGAAATTAGTTTTAATAATGGACCCTGTGTAGTGGATAGAAGGTTAATTTTCGAGATGATTCCCTGCGGTTGTGGAGGAGTCAGTCGTCTGTTCCAACATCTTCAGTTAATGTGTCGCTCTCGTCGTCTTGGCAAATGTTTTGGTTTTGACCTGCAAACAATGAATGCGTCGTTAATATAGGGACACACATTGAGCTAAGAAGTGACCATAGTATGTAGCGCATGTTTGATTCCTACCTACCACTCTAAGAAACCAGGACATTTTCACAAGAATAATTTTACAACTTCCAAAAAAATTAAGTTTGAGGTTTTTTTTACATATTATTGAAAATGAAATTAGATAAAAGAAGTATTTACAACATGCCATACTAAAAATAAAAATATTTAAATAAATATTGATTCAATGTCAGTTCTGGTTATTAACACGGTCTTTAAGTATTCTTAGGCAAGTTATTTAAATGAGTGTCCAAAGGGTTTTTAAATTGATTAACATTATTTGCATTGATTATGTCCTCAGGGAGTTTGTTCCAGTCCTCTACATCTCTGTTGCTAATGAAGTGCATGCGTACATTAGTCTTGTTCTCTGTTGTGTCCAGCTTCAAGCTGTGACCACGTAGTTGAGGGTTATTGTTCATCACAACAAAATTAATCACGTAAAGCTGTAGGTTCCCTTCCTTTCTTACTAGGTGGTAGGGATAATACCACATAATACATCACATTTAATAAACGATGGCAGAAGCGGCAATTAAAATTGTCCGTGTTTTCCATCCAGTTCAATCTAACGGTTAGTTTGGTATTACTTTAAAAAAAAAAATATTTTTATATCAAGTAGCAATTCACTGTGAATTTAGTACGAACCAATTGAAATATAAGATTCAGACATATCATATTCAGCTGTCTGTCTATAGTAAATAAATATGTCCTTTTCGACACCTCGTAATGAGCAAAAAATGGGTGAAATGTGAAGGTGGCCATCAGAGATCTTAAGAGTATTAAAAATTGTCAGCGACATATTTGATTTGTGCATACAAGGAAACAGCAGCTATCAGGGGGCCCATTCAGGTAAGAGTGAGTTCGACTTAAGGAGTGAGGTAACCTAAAAATAGCTGGGAAATATATTATTATTTAAATAATGGAACCGTTATTAATTATACTTCCAACGTATTTACGGGACAGACCAGATTTTTACCTAACATTAACGTGTGGAAACATTATCTATTTAAAAAAGTGGGTTGATATTTAGTGACGAATTCGAACTCACTCTTGCCCTGAATGGACCCCCAGATCTCCTGCGTTAATGTAGTGTTTCTACTATGTGTGTACCATAACATACAGGGTGTCCCAAAAGTCATGGTCCAAACGAACTGGGGTGATAGAGGAGCTTATTTGCTATCATAATCACCAGGGATGTAGTTACCGCATTCTTAGTAGTTTAGAAGTTAGAGCACTTTTTACTGATTTATTAATATAAGCTCCAATTCAAAGAAAAAAAATATTTAAAAAATACAACATTGTGTTTATGTATTATTTTATTTCTGTGATGTGTTAAGTAGTGATGTGTCTTTTTATTAAAAATGTTTCCACTAAGTTAGCTTTCATAATGTTCTTGTAGCAAATACATTTTAGAAAACCAATATTAAATCCATAAAAAATATCTGAACTTCGAAGGATGATTATCAAAAAAAAATGTTCTACCGAAAAGTGAACCGATGTTGAAAAAACTTCTGCCATTCATGCCCATTCTAACAAGGTATAAATCATCAGTTAACCTTTAATGCGATTGGATTTTTAATGGTAATTACTGGAACACTAGCTATTGACGTGACCGCGCTGTTTTGAGAACAGGATAATCTGCATGTGATGCGGCCGGTAGAAATAACTTAAAACAATAGAAATAACTGGAAATCTCGTCTGGTTCCGTTTCCCACTAATCCTCCCCCCTTCCCCTTACCTTACCTCCCTTATCTCTTTGAGCTGCTCCTACCTAGCGCCCAGCTCAGTGACTCGCTAACTGCTTGTAACTACGCACACATATTCTCGTTCTCGTTTAAATATCCCACGACTTGCCTTGTGTTTATTGACTTCATCAGTGACCAGTGTTAAGACCTGTGTTTATTATTTGGACTCCGTTTTTGCTCGTGGTTTGGAGACTTTAGTTGCTGCTCTGAAGATGCCACATCAGTATACGCCGCGTGAATATGCAGAAATGCATTTCATTTATGGGTTCTGTGATGGCAACGCTCGACGTGCTGCAAGAGAATACCAAAATCGATTTCCGAATCGCCAACGTTACCCCGATCACCGAGCGTTCATACGTGTGCATAACGCTTACATGCAAGGCGAAATACCTGGTGCTCCACGCCGAGAAGGACGGCCTGTGGTCGACGGGGAAGAAGCAGTGCTTGCCATGGTTCGGGAGGACCCGACTATAAGCATACGAACCATCTCACGACGTAGTGGCGTTCCAAAGTCTACAGTACAACGGATGTTGAGAAGGAACCGTCTACATCCCTACCACGTGCAACGTGTGCAAGCCCTCCTGCCCGCTGACTACGCTCATAGGGTGGCGTTTTGCAGAGAAATGCTTCGGAAGTCGCGAGAGGATGCACAGTTCTTCGACAACATTTTGTGGAGCGATGAATCAACATTTAAACGGCTTGGGATCTTCAATATTCACAATCTTCACTCTTGGGCAGTAGTAAATCCAAGAATAATAAGAAACGACCGCTTCCAACACCACTTCGGAGTAAACCTCTGGGCAGGCATACTAGGTGGAAGGCTCATTGGGCCGTTTGAGCTACCGCCGAGGCTCAATGGTCGACGGTACCTGCAGTTCCTGCAGCGAGACCTGGGTGAACTTCTGCAAGATATCCTGCCTGAGCAACAGGAGAGAATGTGGTTGCAGCACGACGGGGCACCAGCGCATTACACACGCATCGTTCAAGATCACCTTAACAATGCATACCCAAATCGGTGGATAGGGAGAGGGGGGACAATCCACTGGCCAGCGCGCTAACCAGACCTTAACCCACTCGACTTCTATGTTTGGGGATACTACAAAGAAATTGCCTACAGTAAGGAAAACGCAAACATACATCAGCTTCGGGACAAGCTACAAGCTGCCGCAGAGATAGTTCGGAACAATCATCGAGGCATGAGACTATTAAAAAGAAACTTTTTAAGGCGATGCCGTTTGTGTATCAGGGCTGGTGGCCGGCATTTTGAGCATTTACTGTAAAAAATAATGAAATAAACTGATCACACTGAACCCGCATTTTTTTATTTTTTTTCTTTTGAAGGTAATTTACTTCAATTACTGTCCATGTGTCAGAGAATTATTAACAAATTATACCTTGTTAGAATCGGCATAAATAGCAGAAGTTTTTTCAGCATCGGTTCACTTTTCGGTAGAACATTTTTTTTTTATAATCTTCATTCGAAATTCAGATATTTTTTATGGATTTAATATTGGTTGTTTAAAATGTATTTGCTACAAGAACAATATGAAAGCTATCTTAGTGGAATTTTTTTTAATAAAAAGACACATCACTATTTAGGACAGCACAGAAAACAAAAAATAGATATACAGAATGTTGTATTTTTTAAATATTTTTTTTCTTTGAATTGGAGCTTATATTAATAAATCAGTAAAAAGTGCTCTAACTTCTAAACTACTAAGAATGCGGTAACTACATCCCTGGTGATTATGATAGCAAATAAGCTCCTCTATCACCCCAGTTCGTTTGGACCATGACTTTTGGGACACCCTGTATATAAGGTGAGTTTATAATAATCTACAAGCCTTATAGGGTTGATTCCGTATCTGATATAGAACAACTTTTGCTAAGAATGTAGGTATTTTTTTTTTGTTCAATTTAAATTTTTGAGAAATTTAAACAGTACGTTCTTTCCAGTATTATAAACAACTTTTGGGAAGAAACTATGTACCTATCAGTGATGGTTTCGAAGAAATAATTAAATAATAAAATTATTAAATGCGCGCGAAATTCGCTAAAACGGCGCGTCACCGCTGCACCGCTGCCGCGCCGGCCGGCGGCGCGGAGGCGGCGCGCGGCGGCAGAGTCTATGTTACCTACCCAAATAGTTTTGCCTCCTTCCCACGCTGACGTACGCCGCGCCGGGCATTGGATTTGGTCGGCGCGGCTGTAATGTAGGTATGTACACAAGCATGCATGTCCTTTTTCGCCCAATCAGCAGTCGCTATACTTAAATTCACTCACGCGCGATACTTAGGTCCGATGCGCGCCATGGACCTTGACATACTAATTGCTTTCAAAACGAAAACAAACGCCCTTCAGTGAGAGGGGCGGCGGCGGCGGGGGAGATGGGGCGGTGGGGCTTCTGTCTGCGCACGCGGCGGCGGCGGCGGAGAATTGTCTTGTGTCAGTGGGTCACGGTCGGGTCAATGCCCCGTGGTTGACCTATATTTTTAATTAGGTAGTTGAAGAGTTAGTGCACATTAATAAATTATTTTCTTGGAAACCATTACAGATAGGTGCATAGTTTCTTCGCAAAAGTTGTTTACAATACTGGGAAGAACATACTGTTTAAATTTCTCAAAAATTAAAATGGAACAAAAAAAATTACATACCTACATTCTTAGCAAAAGTTGTTCTATATCAGATACTGAATCAACCCTATAAGGCTTGTAGATTATTATAAACTCAACTTATACATATATCTAAGTGAATGAATGTTAGGTTTTATTAGGATAGGCAAAGTAGCCATATTTGAAAAAAAATGTAAGGTGCCAACCCTTTTTCGCTGTTGAAAGTATGCACTTCTTGCAGCTTATGAAGAAAAAGGAGAAACGTTAGAGTTGGGCGTCGTCGGCAGCAGGTCCATGGTCTTGCACACCCATCCCGCGATGTCCGCCTTCTCCGCCTCCGCGCGACGGATCCACTCGTGGTTCTGCAACAGTAAATCCTGTTACATAGCTGTTTTAAGAGGCGGTGCTCACCCCGCCGAAGTGTGACGCTGCAGAAGTCATGAGCATATGGGTCTGGGAAAGGATCCTAGGGAGCTCACTGAATCCTCGACGTGACACAAGTGGCATCGCGGGTCGGTGTTGGCTGGTTGTAGAATGCAACCTCACGGCAGTACAGCACTCACTAAACGGAGCTCCACGACCCGTAGCCACACCGAGACACTCATTCGAAACCGCACCCCGCACAATACACATGTCGTTGGCCTCCCAACTAAATCCAACCTCAATTCAGCTCATGCAACAACTTGTGACTGCTCTACAGTCACAGACTAAACAGCCTTACTATGGTCGCGCAATCGCTAAACTAAACATAGCTGTATTGACGAGATAAAGAGAAAACTGAACATTTTAGAAGCCTGACGAAGATTACGGGCATTAAAAAAAATTCGAATTCCACTGATCATCTGCAAACTAATGGAATGGACGAAAGGTGACACCAATAGCTCAACAATGAAGGCTATTGCTGGCCTTAGCACATTAGTAAACTAAACGAAAGAGCAACTAAACGTTTTACTCGAACTATGCACATATATACAAGCATAGATGACTAGGTAAGCTAAAGTTTTTATGGCAATTTATGATTTATCGTGACTTCTGGGTACAGAGCCATAAAAGCACGCATCACACCTTCATTGGAGTAGCTGAAAATCATTAAGGGCGGACCAACCATCAAACTCTTGAGATCGGCTCTCTCGTCGGGGTTCTTCTTAAGGCATCGATCGACGAAATCCTTGAAGTCGTCCGTGAATATTCCCGACGGTAGCTTCGGTGGCGGTTCATTGACTATATAGTCGAGCAGCTCGAAAATTGCCATGGGTCTGGGCGTATTGGAACCCTGCAATGACAATATTTACGGTAAGTATGTTGAAAGGTTTTTACCACAACAAAATGCCAAACGAAGCGACTGGTTGTTCTATCAACCACAATGTTCATGGAGTTGCCGAAACGCATGTCCAAAGAGAATGGCGCTTAATAAACTCATCCAGGGATATTTAGGGAGCCAGAATATTTGCATGGCTCCCTTAGTCATTATGAATCCTATGGAAGCCCTAAGTACTCATGAACTCCTCGCGGTGCCCCTGAGCTATAGCTGCGGTGCCGAGGGCATGGTGTGGGAGCCGTGGCACTGCTACACTATTTTACTTAAAGAAATCTAAATCAGATACTTTCATACAGAAATTCTTCCAATCAAGATAACTTGGCTATATATCAGTAAAATGCAGCTGCCAAATATAAGTTGCTTGAACATCTCAGCCGAGTCTTGGCTCGAGCCATGTCAAGTTACATAAAAAATATCTCGTTTTGAATAAGCTCCTCAAATCCTTTTTTTTAAACCTATGAAAATCATGCTTAAAATGAATATCACCTCGTCGACCATTCAGAGATCTCTGAATTTGGAAATCCTCCGACTCCAAAGGAATTTAGGGTCCCTCTCTGTGTTATTTAGTCTCTACAAAGGAGAATGCTCGTCGGGTCTGCATATCGTTGTCCCTCTGTCCTCATTCTACCTTCGCTCAATGCCAGGGAGAAAAGGCAAAAATTCACAGTCGACATTCCAGAAATAGGAACCCACCGATACTCTAGATCCATCAACTACAGGGCGGTAAAAAATGGAAAGAACTCCCTTTCGAGGTTATCTCCCAAAGTACAAGCTGGGGTCCTTCAAACATGGTGTGAAGAAGCACCTGACCGGCCGGCACGGTTTTTGCGGCGTCATCAGGCATCTTAAGAGGTCCTGGCGTATGCCATATGTCACGCTTAACATTAAAACAAAAATGCTGTGATCATACCACATGGCGCTCTATCATCTCTGCCTACCCATCCAGGGAATGAGGAAATGTTATGTATGTTAATTTTATTATATACCACAATGTTAAACGTGGTATTGATTTTCGGAAGTTTAAGTAAGCCACCAAATTATTTGATCATTTTGACAGCTGAGCATTTGACAGGAAGAAAATAGTGAATTTAAAAAAACGCACAATGTCGAGGGCTTCTAGTGAGGTTTTACACGATTGAAGCATAAAAGCGATTCTCAAAATTCACACCTGCCCGGGCGAGTGGTCCTCATTGTGGCCCCCGAATATGGAGGCGAGGGTCTTGGCGTCAGGCGGCGGGATGGGGTACATGCCTATCGCCATCTCCACCAGCGAGAGCCCCAGCGACCAGATGTCGGACTGCACCGAATAGTGGGTGCCTTGGAGGCGCTCCGGCTACAATTGACAAATAGTTCATTGGGTGATAATAGAGGGTTTGCATCGCATGCCTTCATTCCCTACCGTTTGAATAATTTGCAGTTAAGTGGTAGCGGCTGTTGTCTCTTTTGTCGGAGACCACAAGTTTGATACCCAGTTAAAGTTTGAAATGTGCATTTTCACTAAAACCGCAGGTTACTTCGTGCCTTGGAATTTAAAACTTTAAAAGTTCAAAAGGAACCTGTGAAAATTTTGTATGGGATTAGCACCGGACTAACCATACAAAAACCGGTTTAGTCCAGCGTATTAAAATTAATCCACCCACTCTGAATACTGCTGTAAGTCTCTTTATTTTTTAGGTAGATAGGCCCACATGTATTGGTGCATAATAAGGCATGACACATTTTTCGTTCGGGAATGTGGTACAATGGAGTAACAAGACTACACTAGGTATGCATTGTCTGGTAACTTTAAAAAGACCAACATTGATTACTGGTCATTTTGTATTACATTACAGCAGGGCATTCATACATAAAAAAAAATACAATCAGAGGATTCAGTCCTATCAAAACATCAGTGCTCTTTACACCATCACATAGATTTCTGGGCCAATATTGGCGAAGTTTCCACGGAAAAAAATATGCGTAGAGAGATGTTCAGAAAATGACAGTGAACATATTTTAGCTGTGTCTGAGACAGTTGACTCTGTCTCAGACACGGCTAATGGTACCAAGTGAACCCTTAGTGTCATTTAGGTGTTTTACTAATTCTACCTGTCTTGCTAAGAAACATTTATTTTTCCACTGCTTAACTTCTGAACAGTTATACCAGACATTAAGATGTCATATGATCAATTACTCTTGCCGGGGGCAAGAGTAATTACTTAATACATTACTTAGGCTAACAATCAGCTCGAAACATAGCAGAAAGTCTCCTTCCACCGCCTGAAAAGCTTAAAGTTATTTCAAATAAATCCTATCATGGCTCGAAGGCAGCTCATTGTTGTTGGATGACACTTGTGTCGACACCTTACCAGAGTGTCACTAACAAGCCCCTTCGAGAAATGCTGGTGCTTATGCTTATTTAAACTTTTTTGGCCGCGGATCCGATCAACCAGTAAAAAAATATCTGCAAAGAAACTTTACCGGTTTTTCATCGACAGTAATGAAATACATACTTAGATCTAAATACTACTGCCAAACAATTCTTGGTAGAAAAGCTTAAGGCAAAGAACAAGAACAAAAAAAAACAGCAGCAGCTCAACAGCAATATCGGAGAACCTCAAGTGTTGCAAATACATAGACTTTTTAAAGGATTTGAATTCGTCGCATTTGCAGTAGAAACATTCAAGCCATCAAAGCCAAATCTTTCTCAGAGCAGCTCGGCGGGATGCTAAGGGAGGAAACTGATATTACACAATAAATTCCTACTTTATATTATGTATTACTTTCTGCAATATGTCCAAAATGCCAGCCAGCCGAGATCAGCTAAGAGCAACACTCACAGACATGTAGCTTCTCGTGCCAACAAACGAGTTGGCCATGGAGTCGATGAGCTGCCCCGATACGCCAAAGTCGCAGATCTTTATCTCGCCGTTGCTGTTCACGAGGATGTTGGACGGCTTCACGTCGCGGTGCATGATAGCGTGTTTGTCACGCAGATAACTCAGACCCTTGAGTACCGCCCATGTTATTGTACCTGAACAGATGCATGAGCTATGATCACAGCTCAATGGTTGGATGTAAAAACTTGATGTAATGAACTGCACAAATTTCCGGAAAAAACTGTCAAATTTTTCCAAATGAATATATTATGTAGTAATAATTTGGAATGTGCTTGGTGCCTATTTTGTTTTTTGCCAGCCAGGGTTTGACCATAATCTCCTATGATGTAAAACTGCCCAATTTGACTGACAGTTTTGCCAAGTCAAGCATAATCTTGATTGAATAGCCCATATATTTTTCCCCTTTAGGGTTAATCCTGCCCAGGTTGGTACCATCGCATTGAATCTATCTTTACCATCGAGTTCCATGCAGCTGTACAATAAAAGGAAGGTACTGTCATGGCACCTAGCTATATTAGTTAGGCTAATATCATGACAGAAGGTGTGGTATTAGCCATTCATGTCCAGTCACACAAAAAAGAATATTTGGCTCCTAAAATGCACCCAAAAAATTGCATTTCATTAAATATCAATTCTCAATACATCAGTCCTAAAATGTATAATATATATGCCCACAATGAAATAAATGTTGTAGAAGTGTTTGTGGTGAAAATAAGATGACTAATCAGATACAGGAATAAAAATAGTTTACTTCAACAAAGATAAGATATGGTAGAACATAAATTAAACTTTACCACATTTTGTGAGCATGTTACTAGTTTGCCCGCAATAAATTCATTCAAGACACGACACTTTTTGAAAGGATTGACAAAAAAGGGTCAATTGTACAATTTGCTTCAGCGGTTCACTCAGGAAAGCAAACACAAACCCGCTGAGCTAAGATGATCTTAAGGTGGATCGAAATTAGAATGTACCGCCGTGTCAGTAACACCGTTGCATCCTGACCCACGATTCATGCAGACATGGACATCGCCCATGTCAACTTACCAACATGCCAACTCTGTCCAGATCTGAACTAATCCTTATTCTGTGCCATTGATGTCCCATCGATGCACGAAGGTTCTTTTTTTTCTCTGTTCTTACAATGCTTTTCTTTTGTAGGTGTTAGTTTAGTCACTACTTCAGTAGCGTGTCATGCAAATGCCAAAATGTTTTAATTTGGATGCAGCATTAAAAATATTTTCTAAGAAAAATTACATCTTAAATGGCAAGTCAGTCATTTATGTATCCATGCACTCACCTAAAACGGATTCCGGGATCCGTCCAGCCTTCTTCAAAATAAGATCCAACGACCCCCCATCCATGTACTCCATGCATATGGATATTTCCCCATCACTGTAGAACGCCCCGTAGAACCCGACAATGTGAGCAAAGTTACACTCGTGCAGAACTTTGAGCTCGCGAATGATTTGCTTTTTGATGGCCGGTTTCACTTCAAGATGAATCAACTTTCGCGCCATTATGAGTCCCGTGGACTTGTGTCGAACTTTCATAACGACACCTCCGTTGCCCTGTCCTGCAAATGCAATGTTTAATGTTTGTATTGAGCTGTGTGCTTCAGCAAATCCAATGAAGTCATGATTATTCTTTTGTTGGCTTGATAAATCTCTAGATCCCTTCCCTAACTTACTAGTTCATGTATCATTGTTCGCCTTCGGAACACAGGTATATGTACTGAGCCTGTAGTTGTCACCTAAATTGGCGTTTACGCCAAACTGATCGATTGGCGTTTTCAAATATATGGAGAAATTGAGGAGCGCGCGCAGTGGGCGTTAAGCGAACTAACATTTGCGAGTCCGAGTTTGATTTGACAGCTTGAAGAAGTAAGACCGCAGAATAAGTAGTAAACATTTCTATGGGGTTTGAAGTTTTTACGTAACTTTGAAGTTCCATAAACGCCAATTTAGGTGAGAACTCAGACTGACCACTCACATATACGATTCTGTTCGGTCAAAACATATTTGCTTATAGCGCTATGATTTGTTTTGTCATAAATTTCTCTGCCAAATCAAGTTACATGGCCATTTACATATTTTTGTGCAAAATAAGATATTTCAGTACATTTTGGTCTCATATGTTGGCTGGCTTTGCAAATCCTCGGTTTCTAAGCCGACACTACGCTAAATTGTACATATTATTTTTCGCCTACAAGGATTATTGTCCTCTATATCCTACTATACTATATCTATACTCTATATACTAATGCAACCTAAATTAACCTTGATCTTACCACAGGTGTCGCCAAGGGAGTGGGCAATTAGGCGGGGGGGCAGACACCTGCCCCTCCCTGCCCCCTCTAGAGAAAAAATAATCATGGCAACCTACCTACCTTTACTACCATCTATATTTTTCCCATCCTCCATATATCAACTTCCCTCGATGAGCCATCGGCTGGTGACGCACCTGAATCTTACTACAAACTATGTTCTGTAAAAGTTCAGTGTTTTGACACTTGTGAAATTACAAAATTAACAATACTTTATGATTCTACAATATCACATGATATTAAACAATCACGGCTTTGGCAACATTACAGGCACAGATGGAATCCCTCTAGGAAACCTTCTTGTAAAAAACCAGTCCCACAGGAAATGTACCTAGCTCCCCGAGCTTCTCAAAGTCGTCGTCGCTGAGCTCCCCGATCTTCTCCTTCTGACAGAGGAACACCTCTATGCGCCGTCGCTGCGTGTCATCCATCTCGATCTGCTCCAGGCGCTCTGTCAGCGCTTCAATGCTCGTCTTAGACTTGCCAGCCAATCCAGCTGTCCTCCTAAAATACAACATTCGTACCAGTATAGTTTGTATGGTTCGTAGCTTAGCGGCGTAGTGACTTGACTTGAGGTGGTGCCATCGCATTAGATGAGAACACCTCTTATGTGAAGCACTGCTACCCTTTACCACCAATGGGCCGGGATATGATCGGTAAAGCCATTCATTGAAAGCGGCATCACACATCTTCCCTTTTCCTACTTCCTAGACAGGTAGTGTTAAGCCAGTGTTGGTACTATAACAGTGGATGAAATGGATGGGTTAAATTTATTTGGCATATAAATACATATGAAAGCGAAGGTTGCTTGAAACCGGACTGAGCAGTAGCAAAATTGGCTGTGTATTTGAATAAAGCCCCTGGATTTGAAGCTAGCTGGATGGATAGGATGAAAGATCGACCTTCTAGGACCTACCCATGAAAATATTATAGTGCGGAAACAATTCCTTCATATTAAAAAAAAAATTCAAACTTTCCAAAAATTTGTAATTATCAATTGGCGCGCGCTCGCTCATGGATCACTCCGTTTCACGGTCATTACGTAGTTGCCAGGTGAAATGCATTAACCCACATTGTGTGGTAATTATAGTATTTTTGGACGTAAATTAATACTGGTGTATTTAAATTGCTCCAAAACCGACTTAGCCGCCCCGACATTACATGTTGGTGTGCGTCATCCCTAGAGTGTTTTTTAGAAGTGCGGAGACGAAAGCTCGCGCAGGAGGTCCCGAGCGTAGCGAACGGTACGAGACCGTAGGCGCGGCGAAGGTCGAGTGCAGTCGCTTAAGCGAAGGGGCCGACCAAGCGAGTCTTTCGGCGTAGCCACCAACTTCACTTGGTTGGGCTTTCGAAATAGATCCAAAAACCATAATACATAAAAAGAATAGGTCGGGGTAATTATAGTATGATATAGTGGCAACACACGTTGTGCAGTTAGTTTGGATTGATCAATGCAATCGATTAGTCTCCCTACATTCTGTTCAGTCGACTGTTCAGTCGCCTTTTGGTTGTACTGTGCGGTGGTCTGTTATCGTTTTCTCTTTTTGAGCATGTCCGTGTCGCCGCCCCCCGGCGTTGCAGGCGGCGGCGGTGTAGGTTAGGTTAGGTTAGATACATTAGTTTATGCTTTGTGTTCTGTGTTGCGTCGCTGTTTTTAGTGTTAACAGTGGGCAACTCGCTTCCGGTTTACTTCGCGGCGGACAAACAAGATCCGACGCCATTTTGATAGCTTTCTCAAGCATGATTTCTGATTTTTTGAAACTTGATTTTTTTTGGTTTCCGCAACTTCTCATGTCGCGCAAACGTATGTTTTTGAGGTATTTAGTAGGTATATATATATATTTTTTTTTTCTAGGGGCTTTATTCAAATACAATCCCGCAAAATTTGTTAGACTTAGAGTTGGGAGTGGAACCTTTCGTTTCGGAGGTCATCGAGATTTTTGGAGGAGGTATTAGAGGGCGGACTTCAAAGCGGAATCGCTTTGAAGTCATGAGCCAACACTGGTGCTCACCCAGCACTACGATTTAGTGACCCTGGTATGACACGCTTCAAACACGCAATAACAGATAATTTCGTATCAACAATTGCAAAGAGGACTACTCACTCAGTAGCGGCAGCAGATTTTAGCTGCGGAGTCATGTTCGCGGGCGTGCCGGCCGCCGCGGCGTCTATTGCGCCTGGCGGCAAAGTCAAGTTGAGCTTATTCTTCGACATTTTGCTCATAGTGAGCGCCGCGCTCGCGCGAATCTCGCTCTGCCTTAGTTGGATGCCAAGCACGCCGGCATCAGTGGCATTGATAAAGATCGGTGCTGTTTTAGCTAACAAATTCAGAACCACCTCATCACAGATTATAATACTTGGTTTGTTCCTCACTGACACTGTGTCAGTGTCAGTGACACAAGACTCATATCCACAGATGTTTAAGGGAAATGAAATCGAGACAGAAAATTTATTTATTTGTAATTCTTTGCAATCGCAATCAAATCGCCAAGACCACAGTGGATCTACCATAGACCTAGAATGCGCGCGCAGCGCGCTTTCTATGGGATCTACAGTGTGTCGTATAGCATGGCCGAAATGCAATTGTTTCAGATTTCATAATTCACTTGCCTGTTCACCCACTAGTACATTTACCATGGTGAACCCAATGATTTCAAAGGTAAGGATACGCCCTTATATAGAATTGAAACAAATATTCTCCATACAAGCAAAAAGTAGCGCCATCTATCCAAACTCGGAAGAACTACGTGAGCGCCGTGTCAAAGTCGTGTTGACAACTCGCCGCCATTCTCGCCGCCATGTTGCATTAGGTCTAACGATGTAGCCTTGTACCTGCGTCCTTAAATGTTTTCTTTTTAATTTAAACTTTTAAGTTCTTTTAACTTTTATGAATGAAAAATGTTTTTTGTAATTTCAAGGTATTCAAGTTAAATACAATATGAATTTTCTCTTGTACCTACTTGGTCTGGATCTACCTGCCTTTCATGTCAAAATTTGTTTTCGTTATATCTAGGGAAACACTGGTCGTAGACCCATCATGCGAACACTCAAAGTAAAGGTCCCGACCTGATCTATCAGCCTGTCATGTCAAAATTTGTTTTCGTTATATCTTGGGAAACACTGGTCGTAGACCCATCATGCGACCACTCAAAGTAAACGTCCCGACCTGATCTACCTGCCTGTCATGTCAAAATTTGTTTTCGTTATATCTTGGGAAACACTGGTCGTAGACCCATCATGCGACCACTCAAAGTAAACGTCCCGACCTGATCTACCTGCCTGTCATGTCAAAATTTGTTCTCGTTGTATCTTGGGAAACACTGATCGTAGACCCATCATGCGACCACTCAAAGTAAACGTCCCGACCTGATCTACCTGCCTATCATGTCAAAATTTGTTCTCGTTGTATCTTGGGAAACACTGATCGTGGACCCATCATGCGACCACTCAAAGTAAACGTCCCGACCTGATCTACCTGCCTATCATGTCAAAATTTGTTCTCGTTGTATCTTGGGAAACACTGATCGTAGACCCATCATGCGACCACTCAAAGTAAACGTCCCGACCTGATCTAACTATCTGGAATGTCAAAATTTGTTTTCGTTATATCTTGGGAAACACAGGACAGGCAGGTGGATCAGGTCGGGACGATTACATTGAGTGGTCGCATGATAGGTCTATGACCAGTGTTTCCCAAGATATAACGAAAACTAATTTTGACATAACAGGCAGGTACATCAGGTCGGGACGTTTACTTTGAGTGGTCGCATGATGGGTCTACGACCAGTGTTTCCCAAGATACAACGAGAACAAATTTTGACATGACAGGCAGGTAGATCAGGTCGGGACGTTTACTTTGAGTGGTCGCATGATGGGTCTACGACCAGTGTTTCCCAAGATATAACGAAATCAAATTTTGACATGACAGGCAGGTAGATCAAGTCGGGACGTTTACTTTGAGTGGTCGCATGATGGGTCTACGACCAGTGTTTCCCAAGATATAACGAAAACAAATTTTGACATGACAGGCAGGTAGATCAGGTCGGGACGTTTACTTTGAGTGGTCGCATGATGGGTCTACGACCAGTGTTTCCCAAGATATAACGAAAACAAATTTTGACATGACAGGCAAGTAGATCAGGTCGGGACGATTACATTGAGTGGTCGCATGATAGGTCTATGACCAGTGTTTCCCAAGATATAACGAAAACTAATTTTGACATAACAGGCAAGTAGATCAGGTCGGGACGTTTACTTAGAGTGGTCACATGATAGATCACATTAAAAAAAATCTTTGATTACCCACTCATACTCATATCCACTCCAAAATAAACCAGAAAGAAAAAGGACGCCCGTACAAGGTTAATTCACCTACACGTGCGACGCGCGGCATGGCGTCACTTGCCCGCTTATGAAGTTTGGTAGTTAATTAAATTATCGATTGAAAATGCAATTATTCAATTGTTAAACAGAAAAAAATATTATCTGAGTTTACTTATCGATGATACGTTATTACATGTGTCTTTGTAACTTTCGTATCGTATTTTATGCATCCTTTTACTACGCAACAAGGGCATTTTCACGACTCAACATCACTCTGCCGCGGTCCGCAGACGACTGAGTCGCGTTGGCCCTAAAACGAATATTTTAGGGCCAACGTACTGGTGCCATTAGTCGTGCGCGTTGACCGGGTCCTTACGAAGTAATATATAAGTCAATGGGTGAACCCCAAAATTATAAGTTCCGGGCGGGGCGGTGGCCACTTCGGACGCTTCATGGAGTGCATGCCATGCCACATCAATCGCAGAACTATAACTCGCAAAAATCTTTGCTTCACTAAATGGACGGATACAGGACTCTGCGAAAGCATGGAGATATATGTACAAATATGAACATATTCTCAATGAGCGAAAGACGTGGTGATCATCTCTTATAGTTTGTAGGGGTGAATGAGAGACAAATTCAGGCATGTAATTTAAAATATCTATAATGTCAAAATTTGTTTTCGTTATATCTTGGGAAACACAGGACAGGCAGGTGGATCAGGTCGGGACGATTACATTGAGTGGTCGCATGATAGGTCTATGACCAGTGTTTCCCAAGATATAACGAAAACTAATTTTGACATAACAGGCAGGTACATCAGGTCGGGACGTTTACTTTGAGTGGTCGCATGATGGGTCTACGACCAGTGTTTCCCAAGATACAACGAGAACAAATTTTGACATGACAGGCAGGTAGATCAGGTCGGGACGTTTACTTTGAGTGGTCGCATGATGGGTCTACGACCAGTGTTTCCCAAGATATAACGAAATCAAATTTTGACATGACAGGCAGGTAGATCAAGTCGGGACGTTTACTTTGAGTGGTCGCATGATGGGTCTACGACCAGTGTTTCCCAAGATATAACGAAAACAAATTTTGACATGACAGGCAGGTAGATCAGGTCGGGACGTTTACTTTGAGTGGTCGCATGATGGGTCTACGACCAGTGTTTCCCAAGATATAACGAAAACAAATTTTGACATGACAGGCAAGTAGATCAGGTCGGGACGATTACATTGAGTGGTCGCATGATAGGTCTATGACCAGTGTTTCCCAAGATATAACGAAAACTAATTTTGACATAACAGGCAAGTAGATCAGGTCGGGACGTTTACTTAGAGTGGTCACATGATAGATCACATTAAAAAAAATCTTTGATTACCCACTCATACTCATATCCACTCCAAAATAAACCAGAAAGAAAAAGGACGCCCGTACAAGGTTAATTCACCTACACGTGCGACGCGCGGCATGGCGTCACTTGCCCGCTTATGAAGTTTGGTAGTTAATTAAATTATCGATTGAAAATGCAATTATTCAATTGTTAAACAGAAAAAAATATTATCTGAGTTTACTTATCGATGATACGTTATTACATGTGTCTTTGTAACTTTCGTATCGTATTTTATGCATCCTTTTACTACGCAACAAGGGCATTTTCACGACTCAACATCACTCTGCCGCGGTCCGCAGACGACTGAGTCGCGTTGGCCCTAAAACGAATATTTTAGGGCCAACGTACTGGTGCCATTAGTCGTGCGCGTTGACCGGGTCCTTACGAAGTAATATATAAGTCAATGGGTGAACCCCAAAATTATAAGTTCCGGGCGGGGCGGTGGCCACTTCGGACGCTTCATGGAGTGCATGCCATGCCACATCAATCGCAGAACTATAACTCGCAAAAATCTTTGCTTCACTAAATGGACGGATACAGGACTCTGCGAAAGCATGGAGATATATGTACAAATATGAACATATTCTCAATGAGCGAAAGACGTGGTGATCATCTCTTATAGTTTGTAGGGGTGAATGAGAGACAAATTCAGGCATGTAATTTAAAATATCGCGGCCCGCTCCGGCTTTGCACGGGTATAAAATTCTTCATAAAAAGTAAGTGACAAAAAAAATATTGTGGGATATCCATAAGAGATAGACATATACCATCGCCGAGTTTTCTGTAGACCTTTTCGGTGTGTACAATACTGGGTACATTATTTTAACAAATCTCGTAGGGTTCAGCCTGCGCTTGCAATGTAAGCGGAAAAAAAAAATTATTTACGACATCACATTAGAAACCTCAAAAATAACAGTATTTCTCCACTATTTAATGGATATTACATATAAACCTTCCTCTTTAATCACTCTATCTATTATAAAAACCGCATCAAAATCCGTTGTGTAGTTTTAAAGATTTAAGCATACATAGGGATTGTCAGCCTCAGTGGCCCAGTGGCGCGACACTTCGGCGATCGCTCTCCGAAGTTAAGCAACGCTGGGTCCGGTCTGGTCTTGGATGGGTGACCATTAGACCGTTGAGAGAGGCTGGCCGTGGTTCGGATTCCACGTTAAACTGTAGGTCCCCTTCCTTACTTACTAGGTGGTAGGGTTAATCCCGCCCGGGTTGGTACCATCGCATTGAATGAACGATGGTCGAAGCGGCAATGAAAATTGTCCGTGTTTTCCATCCAGTTCAATGTAGCCGAGCAATATAAGGAAGGTCCTGGCATGGCACCTAGTTCCCATGTGGTGTGTTGGGCTAATACCATGACAGAAGGTGTGGAATTAGCCATCATGTCCAGTCACATAAAAAAAAAAAAAAAAAATATAGGGACAGCGAAAGCGACTTTGTTTTATACTATTTAGTGATGTAGTGATACTCAGGGCGTTTTGTTTCCAGCCACTTAAAAAAACCCCGGTTTCATTGTCAGCGAAATGAAAGAATCGAGGAATTCTGGTTTATATTATTGTTGAACAATAAACAATCAAATAAGCAACAATTCCTTGAAAATTAAGAGCAAAATTTCACCTGCTAAACAGATGTTTTAGGTCACTGTCTGTGATAAAAAAAATTGAGGTCTGCATTGAGATAAAATAAGAAGAAATGCGTGCTTTATTGCTAATTTAATGTAAGTGCTCTCTATTCAGAGACTGTTGTCATTCGCCGACTCGCAAGCATTCTGCCTACTGTCTACTGTCTACTCATGTAATTCACGACAGCGAGTCACAAAACCTACGTGCTCACTAAGCGTACTCATGAAATTACAGCCACGTAGAAAGGACGTTGCCGATTTTACGATGGGCCAGAAAAGCGCTACGACATAGACGAGCCCGTATCAACCAAACGTATTTTCATTCCTCACATGCTTACACACAATAATTTATATGGTTTACTTTACTTTCACTGCAGGAATAACCCGTCAGACACTTTTAAAAATGCATATTTAAGGTTAGTCTTGTGAAATGTTACTTCTCTTTGTGTCTTTGTTCCCACGGAAAGGCAAGCACTTTTAGCATAGAACCATAAATATATTTTTTCTATTAATTACGAAAAATGTATTTAAAATTATAATCTAAATAGTAGTTGATTAATAATTACAAACGTGTATGTTTGTAGAGGAAGCGAATTAAGTATGCTGTGATCGAACAGTATGGTCGTACAGTATTTGTCAGCCTCAGTGGCCCAGTGGCGCGACACTTAGGCGATCGCTCTCCGAAGTTAAGCAACGCTGGGTCCAGTCTGGTCTTGGATGGGTGACCACTCGACCGTTAAGAGAGGCTGGCCGTGGTTCGGATTCCACGTTAAACTGTAGGTCCCCTTCCTTACTTACTAGGTGGTAGGGTTCATCCCGCCCGGGTTGGTACCATCGCATTGGATGAACGATGGTCGAAGCGGCAATGAAAATTGTCCGTGTTTTCCATCCAGTTCAATGTAGCCGTGCAATATAAGGAAGGTCCTGGCATGGCACCTAGTTCCCATGTGGTGTGTTGGGCTAATACCATCACAGAAGGTGTGATATTAGCCACCCATGTCCAGTCACATAAAAAAAAAACCTTTTCCTTCCGATGTAAAGGAAAACATTATAGCGATAGCAGCGCCAGTCGGTTCTCCGTAAACTATTGAACACGTACTGACCGATCTTTACCTTGATACATACATACAATATGTCATAATGACGCCATGTCCCGGTCTGAGCTGCCAGATATTGGTATAAAAAATAGACCAAAACTAAACCGGAAGTATAATGATAAAATATTTTATTAGTATCATAATTCATTTTACTATATTTAGTTTAGATTTTTATTGCAGATTAACGACTATGACATTAATCATTTAGCTGAAATCGCCAGACAGGAATAAAATATCGTTACCTATTAAAGCGAAAATACGTAACATCTGACAACACTGTGAACAACATGTTGTGAACTTTTTGAAAACATGTAATAATCCTTCTCGCTGGGACTTTCATTAATTAGTAATTGAAAAATATTGTTTTTAATTTTAATTTTCAATCACATGGTTGCCTATTGGTCTCGGTCTTGGTCAATGTACTCTTTAATGCGATTTTGATTTCGGCATTGTCCTTTCTGTGACTCCCACGTGAGAATCTTGTGCAGTGTTGCCAGACGTGCGAAGCGTCAGTGCAGTGGAACTTAAACTAAAAAGAGGTAGATATAGCGGTAGATTTTTTAACATAATTTAAATTTATTAGTTGACTATAATTTTTATGTTTGCATCCCAGATTTAACTGTCCTTTCCGGCAGGTACGTTTATTACTTTATTATACCATTTATAAAAAGAATATTCACGTCCTTTTTTACTGTTTTTGAGACAAGGTTCAAATAACTCGATTGATTCAAAGAAAGAAAGTTGAACAGCAATGTGTTGGCTGGTGCTTTTACCGCTATTTGAAAATAAGTCCTCAACTTTTGCCTCTCAAAATAACAAGAAGGAAAGAAAAGCGGATAAAATAATTCCATTCTGTTCCGTTCTTCCGCACAAATGATACAACACAATCATTGAAGCATATTAGTGCTTTCTCTATCACATCATTGTATTAGACAGAGACGAGAAATGTACACGCTTAAAGCAATGGACGCGGCTTATTCTCGCATCGGCTCTGGTAATCCCCAAACCCATTCATTGGCATTGGGTGAGGCGCATTCCGATTCGAACTACCTTCACATGTGGGTGTGTTTCAAATAAATTGTATTTTTAACATCATAACATAACATTAAATGTTATTTTAATTGGTGTTTTGAAAAAACAGTAGAAAATATAGCTCTCAACGGTAGAAAGGTAGGATGAGTCGGATAGCGGTAGATCTACCGTAAATACGGTAGACTGCAGGCAGAATGCATGAATGTCTGGGTGGCAAAATAGCCGCGATTTTGGTCGTTGCCGTTTCGGAAATTTCCGAAACTAACACTGAATCAGATTCAGCCCTTCATTCCAGTTTTGACGTTCCTATATTAAACGCGTCGCAAGTTTTAAAATTTAAATGCTGGCCACGTGGGCTTAATCTTTAATTCGCCGGTGATTCACAAGTGCTTTGAATCTATGGATATTTCAGGATAGGCAGCGACATATTAATCTACTTCTCACTCACCGAGGTACCCGACGTAATTAGATATTTTAAGAATGGGTAAGGGAGTTTTAGGGTTTTCATTATTCATGTTTGAAATTGTAAAATTTTTAACTCTAATAAACGCAATAGTCAGAGACGGAAATGTCGAGGGAAGCGAGAAATAATATGCATTTAAATATAGATTACCGAATATGGCAGTGCTGCCGATCGCTTCCCGATTTCCGGAACTGCGGGGAATATGAGGTATTTTGGGGAAAATGATGGGGAATAGATACGTCATGAAATTTTCTGGGAATTGGACAATCCGCAGTTTTGTTTACATAACTCTAATTTTTTCCCGAATATTTAACCTTAAGGTGGCCCAACCCGGCGGGCCCAACTCATTCGCGGGCACGGTACAAAACCGTGCTGTTGCGCTCTGGGAGCTTCTCTGTTTCAAAGAATAAGACGGGCTCCGTGATGAAGAAGATGCAACATGTCGACAAAAAAGACAATGTGCATAGTGTATGATTTGGTAAGATTTACGAAAATTTTAATTTCAAAACGACTTATAGCTAAAAGTAAACCACGACCGCTGTAGTCAAAAATCTAACAAAAACCAAATAGATCATAAATCTTGATTAAATAAGATGTGTCTGATGACTAATCTTTTTACGATGTTCTTGCTTTATCATTGCGTAATCCACCTCCAAATTTATTGTATAAAACGCGCGAAAAATTCGAACTTTCGGACCTTATAACTTAGAAACCGAACACAATTTTACAATGCCAATGGTCATCAGACATCTAGTTCGATCAAATAAAGCTATTTTAAGCAAAATTTTGGATCTCTGACAAGAAATATAGGCGTGATCTTCTTTCCCTTTTTGTATGGGGAGATGAGCGGGTTGGGCCACCTTAATACTGATTAGCCACTGCATGACCTTTTTTTCTTTTTTGTTAAATCGATAATATTATGAATATTTTGAAGCAATCGAGACAATTTTGGATTTCATCTTTTTCCGGAAGTTGTTTGGACGGCCGTCGGCTGCACACCATTTTTTTATTTGTTATTTATGTTTTATTTATTACTTGGTTCCTAGAATTTCGGAGTTTTAAGGATTTCCCGAAATTATAAAATCACTTTTGGGGAATTTGAGGAGTAGTAATTGGCAACGCTGGTGACAGCAGAAATTGACAGCTGACGGCGTTTTCTCCCGCGTATTTTTAGTGTCAAATTTTGCCTCGCTGCTGAGCGTTTTGTACTTGAGTTCCGTGTAGGCTAGTTCCGTGAAACTTTTTGTGAAAATAGATAGATAGTCCTCATGTAAGGCACAAGAGTTATCGGATCATCGATTACGAGTGATTTACTGGTGTTCGCTCAGTAAGGCACTATGAAGGACGCGGCCGTGAGCTCAGCACCGGCTGAGATGTCGCCGGCCGGCAAGAAGCTCGTTCAAGCCCGCCTGCCCTTCAAGGTAGTGTCTCCGTTAGCGCCAAAACCGCCACCAGCTGCTCGCAAGAGGAAGCTTTCCGCACAGCCAAATGAGAGCGCAAGTAAACTCAGCAAGGAAAACGATCTCGTAGAAGAACTTGTTGTCATCAGCGACGACGAATGCGACGCTACGCGACCACCTAACGTAAGTATGTCTTTGCGTTTTGCCTTACCTATCTTGTAGCTCAAAAAGATTTGTTGTACAATGTACTAATACCACACCTACTGTCATGATTCCTAATTATAGACCAACAGACCACATGGGAACCAGTTGCCATTATGTCAGGATTGATTGCCTTGTGTACAAACCAAGTGTGTCTATTGTTTTTAATTATTAATTATTAATATACCTATATATCATATATGGTTCTTAGACACCACTTATATATTAATATGGGTCATTCTCACAAAAGTGGACAAAATCACAGTCCAAAAAATCATGATAAACTTTAACGAATCTCGCAGAAAAGCAAGTCTAGATACATTCAGTGTGTTCGAATTAAACAATTAGTGTAGCTGACCAGACACTTTTCTAATCTTTACAGATTTTATAAGCTTTTTTTCAAACTCTCCCACAGGAAAATGACTTCACATCCAGGAAAATAACAAAAAGCGGGCAGTAAATTTACCACTAGCAGGATGATGATTAAAACTCCGTAAATAATTAATGGTTTATTAAAAATTACCACAGATTTTTTTTTTATTAACTCTATCATTATTAATGTGCTTACAAAATATGGCAGGAAAATTATTACAGACAGGAAAATGACGTTTACGTTCCTATTGACAGTCACTGTTTCTTTTTGCCTGAGGTAAGCTTGCTTTTTTTCCTTCGTACTTCAGTTGTTATCTGATTTTTTATCCTTTAATGTCAATAATGGTCGCAGTCATTATTCTGATAATTTTTTGTGTCAGGATTTTTTCCTTTGTTAATGCTCCGTACTTACTTGTTAGTATACCACATACAACATTTGCAAAAACTGCTTTTTCTTTTTGACTTTTTAAATGTGTTTTCATAACTTCACAAAAAAGATATTATTTTTTTTATTTCTGGTATTCGAGTTTAGTTTTAAAAAATCTCTTTGACTTCGGAATTTGGGCTCTTTGCTTTAGATTAATTTACTTACTCGATTCAGTTCGATTCTGTGAGCACTGATTTTCTTCAACTCTGCTATAAGTGCTTATTATTTTCATGTTTTGTTGCCTATTAAGCAGTGCCTTACGTCGCGCAATAATGGCCCTTCTGCCCGGAAGCCGTGGACACTGATGATTGATTATTTTATGATGCTAATTACCCCCAAGCAATTTCACAGTTTCTTGTATGTCTGGAAAGCGTGGCTGTAAAGTGGATTTTGTCCCAGATTATCAGATACATTTACATTTGCTACATGTATTCCTCCCTAATTTTCTGGATCGGAATCAGGGGGTGTATTACTTGCTATCCCCCTTTGCTTTATTTTGCTTTGCTTTCTATGATATTTTTCTATTTTTTTTTTCTTCTTTTATGTCTTTTCTCTCTTTTAGTCAACCCTGAAATACCTTTTATTTCACCTTTTTCTGTCTTACTGATGTAGTATTCTATTTTATTGATTTTTAAATTCTTAATCTGTTGTTGGTCATTTTTAATCCATTGGTACCTCTGCTTTTCTAGTATTCTTTTTCGTACAAGGATTTCTTCACTTGTATTCTTTTTCTAGGAACGATAACTGCTTCACTGTTATGCAGTTCAATGTAGCTGTGCAATAAAAGGATGGTCCTGGCATGGCACCTAGTTGCTAAGTGATGTGTTGGGCTAATGACACTAAGTGTGGTTTTAATCATCCATGTCCAGTCACAGCGTAAATCCTTATACCCATACCAGCGATATATTTCGATGAATGCTGGAAGTGTTGTAGTTGTTTTGTCTCTTAAATAATAATAAAATGTGTTCGCATAGTGCGTACTATGTACTATGAGTACTCATTAGTATTTTTTTTTCTAATTCGTTACTTTCCATCATTCTCCTGTTCCCTTCTTGACAGACGAATGACGCCAGGAAAATGATGAATTTGTGTTTAAATTAATTAGAAAAAATAGTGAAATGTTTTAGACATGCAAAAGACAAATAAAATAACATACCTTGAGATGTGTAATCGCCACAGAAAATCATACTATTCTAAAAAGTTTAAAAACAAAATTATCAAGGCACATACTAATTTATTTATTTATTTATTTATTTATTTGGAGAAGAACAGAGAACAGGTTACAATGACACATTTATAAAATATTATAAATTAAAATTAAGCTACGCCTGCCTCCACTACACTTCCCTCGAAAACACATAATGTAGAACATAAATATTTACACTAGATGAAGCAACACAGATACTAATGATAGTTTGTCTGACCCTCACCCACATGTGCAACTCCTAGTGACACTAGCAGTCAACTGACAAAATTGCGTCCTCCAGCGACTATGAATGCGCAAAGATCTCTGGTTCTTTCTCCCTCTGACGCCGAGTATTGGTTCCCGAGACGACAAAAAAACGGTTTTTCTTACACTTAGAAGTCTGGCAGGAAAATGACTGTGATTCTCATCACGCAGATATTAACAGTTTGAACAGGATGTTATTGTCTTTTAGTTAGTTTAAAAAAATTACAAGTCACTTTTTGATTAGTCTCTCTCCGCAAATTTTGAATTAAATGATTTCAAAAATGTACATAAACCTAACTTATAAAATTCGAAAGTCTATAAGGTGGGTTTGTGACGCGACAGGAAATATGATTTGTTACATCTCCACAGTAAAAATAATAGGTTATTTTTTGAGTTTTTAATTTATCAATTTAAATGATAAGATAATAAGACAGAAATATCCTAATATAAAAAATTTACTCATTTACATTGTATATTTTTAATGCTAAATCATTCATGTACGTGACATTGTCCACTTTTATGAGAATGACCCATATATAAGTGGTGTCTAAGAACCCATGAAGGGGGTTTCCATTATAAACTTAGTCATAGCCACTAGCTGGATGGATAAAGTGGAAGTTTACCGCTTTAGGAACTCAGGAAATGAAAAATGATCTTAAAAAAAAGTTTATTATGCCCATATTATGTATTGTGGGTGGCTAAGTGATACTAATCACTCTACGGATGACAAACAGTAATAGGCAATGGGTGGCCGTGTCAGAAATAAATAATGCTAACTTTGAAAAATTATTTGCACCTGACGAATATTTTTCGCATGACACTACTTCTTTTTCTGCCGCATTCCTAAAGAGGTTAGGTTTACCTTGTTCTCTCAGCTAGTTGCTAAGATTACATTTGTAATGGAAGCCTTATTGGGAAATATTTTCCAAAAAAAAGTGTGTTTGACCTAAAGATGCCAAGCAAATTAAGGTCTTACGCGCAAAGCTGCCGGGGCAAGCTTGCTATTATTTGTGAATTTTCACCTTAAGATGGGGCAATAAATATCTATGTCTGCACGTATTTGTCTCTCCAAAAAATGTATCCTGTGTCACTCAACAGACAAAAAAAGATTTGTTTGAAGATTTTTTTTTGCCTGTTATTTATCTTACTTAAGAATTTTCAGCAAAACAAAAAACGTGCAGACACAGATATTTATGGTCAAATATTAGATACCAAATATCAAGCAAATTGTAACAGTGTTTTTCAAATGATTAGTCAGCTACGTTTGTATGGGGTGCATTGCTTACAGGCCCTTCTTAATTAACAATTTCTTCTTTCATAACATAATTGATATGCTTTTTTGTTTATCAGGCAAGTGATTCTGGTTTCGTTAATAACCCTTACCTGAAAATGGTGGACAAGGCAATCAAAAAGAAACTTAAGAAGAAGACACCCCGAAAAAGAAAGCATGAGAAAAGTGGAGGTCAGATCACAAAAAAATCTAGTGATGACAAAGTTTCCAAAAAAACAGGTGAAGATGAGAGTAAAATTTCATTAAATAATCAAAAGAACACTTCAGATGATGATGAAGTTGTAGTTGTTGATAAAAAATGTGATGAAGCTGTGGAAAATATTAAAAATGTTTGTGGTGAGAAAAAAGATAATGATAAAGGAGAAAAGGTGATTGCCAAAACTCAAATCATAAAAGCTGATCAAGAAATAATGGACGTAGATGAAGATTCACTTGAAAATGATGTAGCTACTCCCCAATGTAAAGAGTCTAAATCTCAAGACAATGTAGTTATGAAACAGGCCTCTTCCACTGTGGAAACTGAAGATGTTCAAGCGGAATCAGAAATATCTGAAAACCTTCAAAATGAAAATAGAAAAAAACCTTTAATATGTGATGAAAAGGGCGATGATAGCGATATTAGAATTATTGAAAAGACAGAAATATTATCCTCACCTCGTCTCGTGGATAAGGCAATCAAAAAGAAACTTCTGAATACACCCCGAAAAAGAAAGCATGAAAAAAGTGGACGTCTGGTCACAAATAAATCTGGTTATGAAAAAGTTTTAAAGAAAGCAGATAAAGACAATATGAGAAAGACATCATTAAATGACCAAAAGGTTTCTTCAGATGATGATGACATTGTGGTTGTAGGCGAAAAATCAGATGAATCTGTGAAAAAACCTAACAATGTTTGCGGGGACAAAAAAAGCAATGATCAAGGAGAAAAGGTGATTACGAAAACTCAAATCTTAAAAGGTGATCAAGCGGTCATGGAAGTAGATAAAAAGTCACTTGATAATGATGGATCTACTCACAAATGTGTAAATGGTAACTCTCAAGACAAAGAAGTTATGAAACAGACCACTTCCTTTGTTAACCCTGAAGATAATCAAATGAATTCAGAAAAACATGAAAAACTTGAAAACGAAAATGTAAAAATAACTAGAATATGTGATGAAAAGGGTGATGGTAGCGACATCAAAATTATTGAAAAGACGGAAAGGGTATCCCCAACTAGGATGTCCCCAAAAAGCCCTTCAGAAAATGTAGAAAGCTCGGACACTGACTTGACAGAAAAGGAAAACGATGAACAATTCACTTCCACCGATTCCAACATAACGCCAAAGAGGAGAAGTAACCGCACAAAACATACAATTGAAAAATTGGACACCTCTACAAACACACCTGTCCATCCTACAAAAACTAACCATACTGCATTGCCTGAAGTAACTACTCCAAAGCAGAAGGCTAGAAAGTCCCTGGGGTCTGGTGACCACAGTGAACCCTCCAGTCCTGCAAGCGCTGCATTAACTCCCAAGCAGGTGATTGCTACATATGTATGTATATTTACACTGGTTGAACTTAGAACAAACCAATTCAATCCACTCGTGACTTGATACATGTTTTGATCAAGCTTTCTGGCATTATTATTCAAATACAGTGTTACAGTTGAAATATTGAAATGTATATTATATGAAACTTCGTGGTTAACACTCTTATTAGGGTTTGTATGAACGGCTTACTCACGGTTTGTCGATGCCGTTCTTAAAAGCCCTAAGATAGAAATATGTACAGTCCATATACATACATGTGAGAGAGCATGCCTTTACATGTAATATATGGACATGGCATTGAAAAATCAAGATCGATATTACTTTGGTCTGCCCAAATAAGTTTCACAATTTTTTTTTTTGCAAAAAGTCGAAATGTAACATTATTTCAAGTCATTGTGCAATGTGTTTTTCTCTAATAGTAATGAGACTGCAAAGTCGAACATGGCTAAAGCCCTAATCAAATCAATAAAAAAATCGGCCAAGTGCGAGTCGGACTCTCACAGAAAGGGTTCTGTACCATCCACGAAGGGTTCCGAAATTTTTTGTATGAGTGGCCCCTTAAATTTTTAATTTTTAATTTTACCTATTTGTTTTTATAGAGGTCTACCTATTACGGTTCATGAGATACAGCCCTATGACAGACGGACGGATGGACGGACGGACGGACGGACGGACAGCAATGGCATAGTTATAGGGTTCCGTTGGCTCCCTTTGAGTACGAAACCCTAAAAAAACGAAGCTGAACATTACATCCGAAATTATAAGCGATATTTTGAGGAACAGTGAAAATATGAACAAACATATTTATTATTGCAGTTGCAACGCAAGCTGGAGTCTGCAAAAAAAAAAGGAGAAAAGGAAAAGGAGAAACAGGAGCGGGAAAATAAGAGACTACAAGAAAAGGAAGAAAGAAACAAAATTAAACTAGAGAAAGAAGAGCAACGGCGAAAGGAACGTGAGGATCGTGAGGAACTAAAAAAGAAGGAAAAGGAAGAAAAAGAAGAGCAGAAGCGAAAAGAAAAAGAAGAGAAGGAACGGCAAAAGGAGTTAGAGAAAAGTATGTTAATGCAATGCCTAGAAATTCGAATAAATCAATGCTAGAACTAAATTTTGCCTGACGATGTAAAATTCTGCGCTGCCTGTTCACAGGACAGGAACTGATGAGTAAAATGTACATTTGTTCACAAATTAATAGGTTGGGTCATAAAGAACTACAGAAAACATTTGATCAATGAAAACCCAGCTAAACATTGTATTGAAATGTATTATGAATTACACTGAATAAACATACAATAGGTTTTTATGATAAAACCTCAAATCTTTATTGAAACTAAAACAACATAAATTTTATATCATTCCAGCAACATGTATTTTGAGTTAATTACATATTTATGATACTACCTCAAATGTTCACTAAAACTAAAATAACATAAATTCAAATCATTTCAGTCACATTTATTTTTAGTTAATTAATGATTAATTCATCATTTACATTTTACAATATTTCCAAACTGGTAATTGTTTTTGTGAAATTACATCTGCATATAGAAAAATATATAGTTTAGAAATATGCATGCTAGATTAATTATACTTACCTAAACGCATACCTATATAATTTTGGATTAATGGTCTGATCGTAACATATCGTTTGCCATATAATTGGCAATAAAGCACCTCTCATTTAATCAGGTTCACATTTAATCCTATACTCTTTACATCATTACAATCTTGAATAAATAAAAACATCTTGGATATTATTTCATGTGAAAGATCTGAATGATGTAAAAACCAATATCCTTATTTTACTTGTTGCCAATACAACATTTTAAACGTTTTCAGAGGAGAGAGAATTTAAAGAAGAACTGAAGCGCAAGGAGAAAGAAGAAAAAGAAGAACAGAGAAAGAAAGAAAAAGAAGCTAAGGACGAAGAGAAGCGGAAGAAAACGGAGGCGTTAGAAGAAGAGAAAAGACAAAAGGAAATAGAGAGACAGGAGCAAGAAGTTAAAAAGAAAAAAGCGGCAGCAGCCTTCGTAAATTTCTTTGTGCCGAAACAAAAGGCCGATCTGAACGAGCCATCTACTTCTACCCAAAGCCAGCACAATATGCTCTCAAGTTTTATGGTCAAATCTGACATGAGGCTAGCACCCACTGTGAGAAGCTCCATTGACTGTGATCAAAAGAATACTCTAGAAAGTAACCTCGAGAGTCAAGATATGCCTAAGAAGGATCTGTATTTACAAAGTTTGAGGGATAAAGTAGTGAAGCCGAGGACCAGTGAAAAAACTTGGCCTTTAAATGACAAAGATGATGACTGCATGATAGTTGGTAAGTATATAAGTTATTTGTACATAAATAGATGATCAATGTTAAACCCATGCACTCTCGAGTCTTCAACTACACCACACATAACTGTCAGATACTTGGATATATATTATAGATACATACATATGCTACTGGCTCGCCCGTTCATTTACACTTTCTTTCTATACATGTCATCAAGCTGAGTACTTGGAAGGGTAGGCAGAGATGAAAGAGCGCACAGGATACTTCTTTCGCTTCCTCTACATATTAGGTTGGGGAAAAAGTTTCTTCGCATTTTTTAAGAAAATTCAAAACATTTTTTAATATGGTTTATTTACATTTAACTAAAGTATGTAGGTACCATTTTGTTCGATAACTTTTTGCCATCTTGTAGGTAGGGACATGATCCCATTGCTATAGAAATATTGGGACTTCTGATCAATATACCGCGACAAGTGGTTTTGGCAGTCCTCTCGTGATGTTAACCTGACACTGCCTAAAGAATTCTGAAGAGACCTAAACAGGTGGAAATCTGAACGTGCAAGGTCAGGACTATACGGCGGATGCATTAACACCTCCCAGCCAAACTCTCTTAGTTTTTGCTGAGTGGCTAAAGATGTGTGAGGTCTAGCGTTATCATGATGAAAAACCACACCCCTTCTGTTGATTAATTCCGGCCGCTTTCTCTCAACTTCTTGCTTTAATCTCATCAGTTGTTCGCAGTAAAGTTCAGAATCGATGGTCCTGCCTGGTGGTAACAGCTCATAATGAATAATGCCCTTCCAATCCCACCACACACACAGCATCACCTTGTTGCGAGTTAACCCGGGTTTCGCCACAGTCTGTGAAGCTTGACCGGCCTTTGACCACGACCTTTTTCGCTCGTTCTTGTCATACGTGATCCTCTTTTCATCACCAGTTATCAGCTTCTTCAAAAATGGTTCGGTTTCATTACGTCGTAATAAAGAATCACAAATGAGTACACGGTTCATTAGGTTTCTTTCAGTGAGCTCGTGAGGTACCCAAATATCGAGCTTTTTTGTGTACCCAGTTTTTTTCAAATGCGCCAAAACTGTGTTGTGGTCGATTCCTAGTTCTTCAGCTACGTCGTAACTACTGATATGCCGATCTTGCTCCACTTTTTAAAAAATGGCATCCATTTTATCCGTAATAGGGCGACCAGAGCGACGTGCATCTTTGACATCAAAATTTCCGGATTGAAACGCTTAAACCAAATTTGTGCTACTCTCACAGACACTGCACTAGGTCCATAAACATCGCAAATTTTTTTCGCGGCTTGCGTTGCATTTTTACCTTTTTTGTAGTAAAATTTTAAAATGTATCGAATTTCTTCATTAGATTCACTCATTTTGACAGTACGAAAAACAAATGAGAATCACACATTTTCCTAATTTGAATTTGGAATTATGTTCTTTAAAATTTAAACTTTCAATGATACCAAAACCAGCCAGATACAAATAGTATAGCCAAAGAGATTTTATTACAAGTTCATACATACTATAATGCGAAAAGACTTTTTCCCCGACCTATTATGTAGGTACATGCTCTACGATTAAGGTCGGCCCGTAAGCACCTGAAAATTTTGCCTCCCATAGAAACGTAGTTCCAACTTACTTGATATTTGGTATCTAATATTAGGCTACAAATATCTATGTCTGCATGCCTTTGTTTTTTCGGTAAATGTATTCTGGGTCAAACCATAGAGAAAACAAAATTCGTATGAAGATTTTCTTTTTGGTTTCATTTCATTCGGTTTGGATTTTTCAAAAAAACAAAAGCATGCAGACACAGATATTTGTTACCTGATATTAGATATTAAATATCAATTTAATTGGAATAGCGGTTTCCAAATGATTAGTAAACTACGTTTGTATGGGGAGCATAGCTTACGGGCTGTTCTTAAAGGTGCTACTCACCTGACAATTGTGGTACATTCCCATATGGGACCCGGGCACGACACTTCCACTCTCTTCTGCTCTGTGAATTCGTTTAATCATTCTCATATCACTCATTGCTCTACATGGCCAAACCAACTCAATATACACTTCTCAATCGTCGTCACTATGTTTTATTTAGTTCGAATCAATACTGCTCCCTAACCCTTAGATTCTGGAGCTAATCGCACTCCTAAAATTATCCTCAGGAAACAAATTTCTACAGTATACAGGGGTGAATTTTTAAAGTGTGCCTTCAGGCCAAGTCTGAAACTACGAAAGGTCATGCCAAAAAAATTAGATATTAAAAAATCATAATATATTTTATTTATTCTTTGCATGTATACACTTTTCCATACGGCTAAACCATTTGGAAAAGTACCTCTGACCACTCTTCTTTAGACATTTCAGAAATCTTGAAAATTATAAGCAGCTGAAAGAATGAAAAAAATCATTTATTTCTCTCTTTTTTTTGCATTAAATTAAGTACATAGTAATCCGCCGACGCACTTGATGTCGTCGTCCCAAGTCGGCGGAAAGCAGTGGTTCCGTACCTCTGAGGGCCGGGAGGACTGAATAAACATTGAAGAGGCGTATGTCCAGCAGTGGACGCAAACACGCTGACTGACAAGTACATAGTAATGATGGTAGCAGCTAGCTCATCTTTGCTTTTAAATATTTCTTTATTTTTTGCAAATAGGTAAATATCACATGGTGCTAGGTCAGGGTAATATACCGGTTGAGGTAGGATAGGCACGTTTTTTTAATGGAAAAAATCAAGTGTTCCAAGAAACGTGAGCGGCGAGGCATTGTCATGGTGTCAAGAGTAGGTGCCGGATTCTAGACTTTGGCCACTTGTCACACTCAACTGATAATACTTTTGGGGCACAAACTGTCATACCATTCTGAGCTAACTGTTCTTTGATCCTCTTGCACTACGGTAGCAATATGACCTGTCTTGCAAAAAAATTAGGCGACCATTTGTTTCTGTATGCTTTGTTATTATTTTGTTGGACTTGACTTACTTCAAAGCACTATATCGTCGAATGTCGCTTAATTTCGGGATCATGACGTTCTTGCATGATAAGAAAATAATCAAGCGCTGCTTCATCGTACTCTGTGGTATGCTTGTAGAATCAGAGGAGGAGCTGCCGCCTGCGGCGGGAAGCGGCGAGGTCGTGATGCCGTCTCGCGAGCGCCTGCGCCCCAAGCTGCTGAGCTTCCATGAGAACCGCCGCCCCCCGTACTGGGGCACCTGGAGGAAGAAGAGCCACTCCGTCTCCGCCAGGAGACCCTTCGGGGCAGATGTTAGTTTCGGAAAGATTTTTACTCTATATTTTTTATAGTTTTATAGCAAACCTATTATAGTTATACCATTTTTAGGGTTCCGTACCCAAAGGGTGAAAACGGAACCCTATTACTAAGCCTCCGCTGTCCGTCCGTCCGTCCGTCTGTCCGTCTGTCACAGGGCTGTATCTCAGTAACCGTAACAGGTAGACAGCTGAAATTCTCACAGATGTGTATTTATTTTGCCGCTATAACAACAAATAGGTAAGATTAAAAAATAATTAAAATTAAAGGGGGCTCCCATACAAAAAACCTGATTTTTTTTGTTTTTTTTTTCTACAATGGTACAGAACCCTTCGTGTGCGAGTCCGACTCGCACTTGGCCGGTTTTTTTTATTTAGCAAGAACTTTGCTCCGTTTGTATGTTGTAGATGCTACATGGGTGTAAATAAGGGGCAGATACGCACATATTGATTGCGAATGCAAAGCATCACAGATTTAGAATTGTTAGCCATTCATGTCTAACAATTATTTATTAGATGCTGACAGATTATTGTCATCAATTATTCACCTTACTTGCGAAATGATGATAATGTGACACCAAGATCCATGTTTAAAAGGTTTCACCTTCGAGTGTTGCTTTAGATTGTGTTGAATTTATAGCAAAATGCCAAAGATTCTTTGTGCCTTATGGATATTTATGACTGAGAGGTGGGCTCAGAGTGGGCAGCGTGGACGAGGAGCGTGACGAGTACAAAGTCGACAACGATTTCTTCGTCCCACATGGTATCTGATGTGTTGACAAGCTCCGTACGCTTACAGAAGCACCTGGACTACGAGGTGGACTCGGAGTCGGAATGGGAGGAGGAGCGCGAGGGGGAGAGCATCGCGGGCAGCGTGGCCGGCAGCGTGGACGAGGAGCGTGACGAGTACAAAGTCGACAACGATTTCTTCGTCCCACATGGTATCTCATGTGTTGACAAGCTCCGTACGCTTACAGAAGCACCTGGACTACGAGGTGGACTCGGAGTCGGAATGGGAGGAGGAGCGCGAGGGGGAGAGCATCGCGGGCAGCGTGGCCGGCAGCGTGGACGAGGAGCGTGACGAGTACAAAGTCGACAACGATTTCTTCGTCCCACATGGTATCTGATGTGTTGACAAGCTCCGTACGCTTACAGAAGCACCTGGACTACGAGGTGGACTCGGAGTCGGAATGGGAGGAGGAGCGCGAGGGGGAGAGCATCGCGGGCAGCGTGGCCGGCAGCGTGGACGAGGAGCGTGACGAGTACGAAGTCGACAACGATTTCTTCGTCGCACATGGTATCTCATGTGTTGACAAGCTCCGTACGCTTACAGAAGCAGCTGGACTACGAGGTAGACTCGGAGTCGGAATGGGAGGGGGAGAGCATCGCGGGCAGCGTGGCCGGCAGCGTGGACAAGGAGCGCGACGAGTACGAAGTCGACAATGATTTCTTGATCCCACCTGGTATCTCAATGTGTTGACAAGCTCCGTACGCTTACAGAAGCAGCTGGACTACGAGGTGGACTCGGAGTCGGAATGGGAGGAGGAGGGCGAGGGGGAGAGCATCGCGGGCAGCATGGCCGGCAGCGTGGACGAGGAGCGTGACGAGTACGAAGTCGACAACGATTTCTTCGTCCCACATGGTATCTCATGTGTTGACAAGCTCCGTACGCTTACAGAAGCACCTGGACTACGAGGTGGACTCGGAGTCGGAATGGGAGGAGGAGCGCGAGGGGGAGAGCATCGCGGGCAGCGTGGCCGGCAGCGTGGACGAGGAGCGTGACGAGTACAAAGTCGACAACGATTTCTTCGTCCCACATGGTATCTGATGTGTTGACAAGCTCCGTACGCTTACAGAAGCACCTGGACTACGAGGTGGACTCGGAGTCGGAATGGGAGGAGGAGCGCGAGGGGGAGAGCATCGCGGGCAGCGTGGCCGGCAGCGTGGACGAGGAGCGTGACGAGTACGAAGTCGACAACGATTTCTTCGTCCCACATGGTATCTCATGTGTTGACAAGCTCCGTACGCTTACAGAAGCACCTGGACTACGAGGTGGACTCGGAGTCGGAATGGGAGGAGGAGCGCGAGGGGGAGAGCATCGCGGGAAGCGTGGCCGGCAGCGTGGACGAGGAGCGTGACGAGTACGAAGTCGACAACGATTTCTTCGTCCCACATGGTATCTCATGTGTTGACAAGCTCCGTACGCTTACAGAAGCACCTGGACTACGAGGTGGACTCGGAGTCGGAATGGGAGGAGGAGGGCGAGGGGGAGAGAATCGCGGGCAGCGTGGCCGGCAGCGTGGACGAGGAGCGTGACGAGTACGAAGTCGACAACGATTTCTTCGTCCCACATGGTATCTCATGTGTTGACAAGCTCCGTACGCTTACAGAAGCAGCTGGACTACGAGGTGGACTCGGAGTCGGAATGGGAGGAGGAGGGCGAGGGGGAGAGCGTGGCCGGCAGCGTGGCCGGCAGCGTGGCCGGCAGCGTGGCCGGCAGTGTGGACGGGGAGCGTGACGAGTACGAAGTCGACAACGATTTCTTCGTCCCACATGGTATCTCATGTGTTGACAAGCTCCGTACGCTTACAGAAGCAGCTGGACTACGAGGTGGACTCGGAGTCGGAATGGGAGGGGGAGAGCATCGCGGGCAGCGTGGCCGGCAGCGTGGACAAGGAGCGCGACGAGTACGAAGTCGACAATGATTTCTTGATCCCACCTGGTATCTCAATGTGTTGACAAGCTCCGTACGCTTACAGAAGCAGCTGGACTACGAGGTGGACTCGGAGTCGGAATGGGAGGAGGAGGGCGAGGGGGAGAGCATCGCGGGCAGCGCGGCCGGCAGCGTGGACGAGGAGCGCGACGAGTACGAAGTCGACAACGATTTCTTCGTCCCACATGGTATCTCATGTGTTGACAAGCTCCGTATGCTTACAGAAGCAGCTAGACTACGAGGTCGACTCGGAGTCGGAGTGGGAGGAGGAGGGCGAGGGGGAGAGCATCGCGGGCAGCGCGGCCGGCAGCGTGGACGAGGAGCGTGACGAGTACGAAGTCGACAATGATTTCTTCGTGCCACACGGATATCTCAGCGATGAAGTAACTACATTCTTGCTTACTACATTTGCAATAAGTCATTTCTTTTTAAATTGTTTTATGTTCATACCTTGTTTTCTATGTTCTTTTCAGTCCTAAGAATGCAAAATGCCAATCAGCCTTGAAGGGTTTGAGTTGGTAGCTCAAGGGGTCTACTCATGAAAGCTAACACGAGAATTTCTTGTGTTCGCTTTTGTCAAACTCTACATAGAAAAAAATTTGGTATCTTCTTTTTCTACATAGAGTTTGACAGAACCGAACACGAGAACTTATCGCTTTTGCTGTACCGAGTCCTTTGTGATTGAATTTATAAATGATAACAACTATACGAAATTGGTAGTTTTAACTTATAGCCTCCAACATGCAAATTCTTCTTTTAGCCGCTGACCCTTAGATCGCATGACCGCTGCTCTACCTACTTAGCCATACAGGCTTAGGTACGCAGAAGTCTAGGGTTTAGTCCAGTTATATGCACATATGCTAATAAACATTTAAATCTTCCCTTTGTCAAAAAACCAGCCTATGGTATGCAGATAGCCAACGACAACAAACAAAATAAACCTTACCTTTTCCTTCAAACTACTCACCAAGTGTCATGCATTCACATGTGTATTTCTCTTTTCAGGAGGCCACAATGGACGAAGACGACGTCCTATCACTGTCTCCGGAGACGCAGAAACTGAAACTGAAGCACCTCGAGGACGAATTCGAGTCGGAAATGAAGAAGCCCACGGAGAAACTGAAGCCGCGACTGTACGGTATGCTGTGGGAGAACAGCGACGGCGGCCGGCCGGACAACTGCGTCGACTCGCTGTGGAACTATTTCGGGAGGATGACGATGATCCTCGAAGATCCCACGGCGCTCCTGCAGCCGCCTCCGGAGCCGGAGAAGCCTGAGAAGAAGAGAAAGAAAGCGGTCGCCAAGGGCGAGGAAACACCAGAAGGCAGTCCCAAGAGCGCTGGTAAGAGGAAAAGGGCGAAACCGGTAAAGAAGGAGGTTCCCGAAGCGAAGAAACCGGCAGCGGAACCTTTGAAGAACCAGCCTGTCATCAACACGTTTTTGACTAAGATCAATTCATCCTAATAAGTAAAGAAATCTCTAGAAACGCTTTAGGCTGGAGTGCACAATCTCCAGTTAATCACATTGTGATAGCAACCATGATCAAACTGCTGTCAAATCTCGAATATCGGCATGCGCAACCCGCAAATGACGTCACAACCAAATGCCAAATATAAACACTCGATTTTACACGGTTAAACATAAATATGGCGTTAGCCGAACTACTGATGTGTGTCAATGTTAGCGTAGTCCAGCAGTTTGTTTTTTTTGTTTTTAGGATTCAAATCCGGGAAAAATACCCTATAATTTCAGTGCAATACTGCGCATGTGACCAGCGTATAGTCAGCATTGTAATTAAAATCGTTTTTGTGGACTGGCAACTTGTATAAACACCAACCGGAGGTTATTGCACTCGAAATGGCCATTTGACAGCTACAATTGGTTCAGTTTGATTTTAATTTTATTATTAATTATAGATGTTGTGCACTCCATCCTAATAGTTTTAAACAAAGGTGATCTTATAGTGGACGACTCAGTACCGTACCAGTCTTGACATACAGTTCTAAATAATTTTGATGTACCATGGGGTAAACAAATATATCTGTCCATTTTGCCCGGATTCCAATACGATTATATGCACAATTTGTCCATGCGGCGGCGTCGTGAGTAACGACCAAATGACACCTGTCCTTCCTTTTCCCTTCTGTGATCTAGGTATGTTATCATACATAATATCAATTTATCTTGATGGGGATAAAAACAGCATATTTTGTACATATATTTTTGTTACTTGTATCCCGTCTAAATAGTTTTATAAGAAATATTTTCAAGCACTTATTTAATCTAGAATTAACACAACTATTTTATCATTTTGCTATAACCTTTTTCGAATATATGCAAGATTCAAGCCTTAATTCGGCGGTATTTGATTTTAGGGTATAGTTTGTTACTGCCTGTATTGTAAGACATTTTAAACTGCAGACAATAAAATATGTTATAATAATGTGAGAATACTTTTAATATTTTACCCTATTCTATATTATGCAGTGCGTCGCCAAAGTGGGTATGGTGATATTTAAATTAGGTTGGGTTAAGTAATGTTAGGTTATGTTGTTTAGGTTAGGTTAGGTTTGGTTTGTTTTGGTTAGGTTAGATTAGGTTAGGTTTGGTTAGGTTAGGTTAGGTTAACTAACTAACCTAAATACCCAACCTTATTAACCATACCCCTTTGGCGACACATCTGCACCTCCAGTATTTGGCGAGATATTGGCGATGTATATGTTGGCGATGCACATATTGGCGATGAAGCTTGGCGATGTAGATGCAGGGCACCCTGCGGTATCGGGAGCGCTAAACAGCAACTCCCTCAACTCCGGATTGATCTTACAATGCCGCCAAGCACTGGATGTCATTGCGGTTAAGAACAAGGTAACATCACAAAGGAACAAAATTAAATGACAGTAGATCACAAGGAAACGACGCAGCAGAGAATCTTGCATAGCTACATAGGTTCAGTCAGCCAATTATGTACCTACAGCTCGTGGCCTAGGGGCTAGATGACTTGCTTTTGATGCGAGAGGTCCGGGTTCAAATCCTTGCCCTGGTCATGCACCACTTTCTTTCTCTTTCTGAGTTGGCGTGCATTTCGTTACGAATGCGAGCTGTTCCATGGTTCGGAACCCATGTAAAACTAGGTCCCCTTCCCCAACTAGGTTGTAGAGTTAAGCCCTCCCGGGTTGGTACCACCGCAATGTATGAAACTGGTTGAAGCGGCAATGCAAAATTGTCCATGTTTTCGATCCAGTTCAATGTAGCCGTGCTCATAAAGAGAAGGTCCTGGCATGGCACCTTATTCCTTCGGGAATACTATATACCACAACTACTGTTATGATATTAGAATACACCATATTTCTGAAGGAATTAGGTGCCATGGCAGGACCTTCCCTTTATGAACACGGCTACACTGAACTGGATGGAAAATACGGAAACATTTCCATTGCCGCTATAATCATAGTTATACCTTACCACCTAGTAGGGGAAGGAGACCTACAGTTTTACATGGGTTCCGAACCATGGTACAACTCGCATTCGTAACGAAATGCACATATCCAAATCAGATTCTGTCAGCCTCAGTGGCCCAGTGGCGCGACACTTCGGCGATCGCTCTCCGAAGTTAAGCAACGCTCGGTCCGGTCTGGTCTTGGATGGGTGACCATTCGACCGTTGAGAGAGGCTGGCCGTGGTTCGGATTCCACGTTAAGCTGTAGGTCCCCTTCCTTACTTACTAGGTGGTAGGGTTTATCCCGCCCGGGTTGGTACCATCGCATTGGATGAACGATGGTCGAAGCGGCAATGAAAATTGTCCGTGTTTTCCATCAAGTTCAATGTAGCCGTGCAATATAAGGAAGGTCCTGGCATGGCACCTAGTTCCCATGTGGTGTGTTGGGCTAATACCATGACAGAACTTGTGGTATTAGCCATCCATGTTCAGTCACATAAAAAAAAGAAAGATAAAGAAAATGGTACACACGGTCTCCGTGGTGGTGCATGCCCAGGCGGGGATGGAACCCAAGAGCTCTGTCATGAAAGGCAAGAATTAGGGTTTTAAGGCCGCCTTGGTTGATACCATCGCATTCGATGAAAAAATTGTCGATGTTTTTCATCCAGTTCAGTGTAGCCGTGCTCGTAGCCGTTCTGGCATGGCACCTAATTCTTTCGGGAAAGTGGTGTATTGGGCGAGCTTATCCAGTTACATAAAAAACTACTTAAAGCTTAATTAGCATCACGTTTAGTTGTCATAGGGGGCGAGCAGTAGGAGATAAACGCTTATAACGTGACGAGGTTTGTATCTTGTTTTTTCCATAAATTATAAACAATAGAGAAATATGCTAAATTACCCGAAGGGTGAGCAGATGGGTTAAATTCTCATAAAAAACAATAAATGGACTGCTTTTATACATAAACGAACTACCCACAAAAGTCATCGACTGCTGCTCCCGCTGTGGCGCCGCCGCCGCCGTCGCGCTGAGCCGCCGTGCCGTGCGTGCCAAAATAAGTGGACCAGTGAACATAAATATTATGCAGAACATTATAATCATAAGTTGTTCATTAATCATAATCATTGTCTTCATACTGCCTAAGTTTTATAACGTTGGCATGCATTGTTTTATACTACATGAATAAATAAATAAATACAAAAAAAAAGTACATGAAAATTGTAAAAATACCTTACTTTGATCTACCAAATTACAAAAACCGAAAACTTGAGAACATCGATGCGTTTTGAATTTACGTATAGCAACTCTGGGCGCGGTCGAGTTCCGGATGGGTGACCGTTTTCCATGTTGAAGCTGGGCCTGGGTCGGCTTCCACGTAAGCTATAGGTGTCAGGGCGTTAATCCCGCCCGGGTTGGTACTATCCACGCACCTTATAATTGATTGAAAGATGATCAAAGCGGCAATGAAAATTGACCGTTTTTAGGGTTCCGTTTTGACCCTTTGGGTCCGTCCGCCCGTCCGTCCGTCCGTCTGTCACAGGGCTGTATCTCATGAACCGTAATAGGTAGGCAGCTGAAATTTTCAGAAATTGTGTAATTATTTTGCCGCTATAACAACAAATAGGTATAGTATATAATATAGTATATAATATAGTAGTATAATATAGTAGTATAGTATATAATATATAATATATATAATAGGTAGGTAGTTATATAATATAAAAACTAAAGGGGGGCCCCATACAAAAAAACAGTTTTTTGAGTTAAATCTTGTACGATGGTGCGGAACCCTCTGTGTGCGAGTCCAACTCGCACTTGGCCGGTTTTTCTTCGATGGCTATGCAATGTATATTGAATGTCCCATTCGTGAACTGGGAGGCATTGTTGCACATCAGAATTTTTTTGGTGGGCTTTCTAGTTTGAATATAGATTCTAATATAGAAGATTAGAATATAGAATTAAAATAAATCAGCACTTGGTGAAAATCAAGCTTAATCTTCTAACGATACAAAATTATATCCGTTGACTTACTTCACCTATATTTCCGTTTATCGGTATGTGTTCTTCTCCTATGATCTTTATAATTTTTCCTGTTTCCGCATTTACATTCGAGTGCATTGCATTTTCCTAGTCCAAATTCCATTCCAATAATGTTCGTTATATCGCCCATATCCAATAATGTCTATTCTTTAGCTTGTATCCGGTTTAGTTGTATTTATTTAGCACCGATGATAATGGATTGAGGCAGAGGTAAAAACAATGGAGAAACAGAGTCCCCTTGGTAAATGTCTCGGTTTATTTTTATTGGTTTGGTTTTGAAAGTATATGTATAACTTGAAGCGGTTATGTGTACTTGTCATATTTCCATTCCATATGAGATTTATTATGATTTCTGGGTATTTTTTTCTTAATTTTAGCAAATATGAGATGCATTCTTGTGAGTCTGAATCATACACCTTTCTGTAATATATCCAGTCTTATTTTCTATTGTGTTGGCCATCTCCTCGAATGGTTTTATTGAGTATCAGATAATATTTGCATCCTCGAGATTCATTTCTGGAGTGGCCTTCATAAAGTCCAAAGAGCATAAGGTCCAAAACCCAGAACATACAAAAGTATGTATTTTTCGTGTGTATTATAAAATGCATATAATCTAACCTAACCTAACCTAAGCAAATAAATAATATTCGTATTAATAAGTGTTTTGGACGGTATGGGTTTTGGACTTTGTGCTTTTTGGCCTTTATGATGCGTCCCCTTATAAAATGCATATAATCTTACCTAACCTAACCTAACCTTATCTAATTGAAAATATCCGTTTTCATAAGTGTTTTGGACGGTATGGGTTTTGGACTTTGTGCTTTTTGGACTTTATGATGCGTCCCCTTATAAAATGCATATAATCTTACCTAACCTAACCTAACCTTATCTAATTGAAAATATCCGTTTTCATAAGTGTTTTGGACGGTATGGGTTTTGGACTTTGTGCTTTTTGGACTTTATGATGCGTCCCCTTATAAAATGCATATAATCTTACCTAACCTAACCTAACCTTATCTAATTGAAAATATCCGTTTTCATAAGTGTTTTGGACGGTATGGGTTTTGGACTTTGTGCTTTTTGGACTTTATGATGCGTCCCCTTATAAAATGCATATAATCTTACCTAACCTAACCTAACCTTATCTAATTGAAAATATCCGTTTTCATAAGTGTTTTGGACGGTATGGGTTTTGGACTTTGTGCTTTTTGGACTTTATGATGCGTCCCCTTATAAAATGCATATAATCTTACCTAACCTAACCTAACCTTATCTAATTGAAAATATCCGTTTTCATAAGTGTTTTGGACGGTATGGGTTTTGGACTTTGTGCTTTTTGGACTTTATGATGCGTCCCCTTATAAAATGCATATAATCTTACCTAACCTAACCTAACCTTATCTAATTGAAAATATCCGTTTTCATAAGTGTTTTGGACGGTATGGGTTTTGGACCTTGTGCTTTTTGGACTTGGTAATGCGTCTCCGATTTCTGCATCCTGGTTATGTTTATCCATGTTATTTTTCCAATGATATTTCTTCATACCGGATAGATCTTAGAAATTTGTGCAATGGTAGTTGTGTTATTTGTAGAGTATTCATAATAAATATACTTTTTGATTACGGAAGGAAGGATTTCCAAATTACTGGTATACAGCAGGTGACGTAACACCCGCGAATAGTCTTGCTGGTTCGGATTCAGCCTTGGAGTTTATTTATAAAGTTGCTCTTTTTACAGGGCTTTTTATTTAATTAATGTGTCGTTTATACAAGTTATGAACTCACTGAAATTTTTGATTTTTTTTTAATTTGAAATTTGAAGCCAATAACATAGATTACATATATAGCATATATAATGTATTGTAGTCTGTGTCAATGAACTTCTTTGAAATGTAAATAAAAGTAATGTTGATGCTTTAAATGCAGCAAATGTTTTTTCTTTGAGTATGGGATAGTATGGGATTCAACTATGGGAATTAAAAAAGAAAGAATAGCGAGCTGAAAATACATTTATTAAACAATTTCATATAGTAAAAAAAATAATAACATTTACTGATGATAACTATGCAACAGCTCGCATTCGTGACGAAACGCATTAATCCAACTTGGAAAGTGAAAGAAGCTTGTGCACGAATGGTGCGAGGATTGAACCACTGACCTCTTGGAAACTGATTATACAATAATACTATGAAGAAGATGGATCATGTAAGTATATAAATATAAACTCGGTTATAAAAAGTAACAGAAACCAGGCGGGGGAAGATAACACTATCAAAATATATCTTTGGGATCCCCAACAGGGGAGCCCTAACGTAATTAAAAAATAATTACGTATTTTTTCGGTTTTGTTTTCCCCATCGTAGTAATTATACCCATTAGAGAACTTCAGGGAAAATATGCTCGGGCCATTTTCATCTTCCGGTTGCGCTGACTTTTCTAATTTTCTCTCTCGGAGCAGTGGCTCGCAGGCTACCGGCTTTCCATTAAAGTTAGCGGTTTTTAATTAAACCATTTTTATTCGAATCCGAACGAGACGAGCGTACTTTTGACAAAACTCGCACCCTTCTATTCCGTTCGAATCACCGCAAATTGAATTCACAAAAATCTGCGTTTTTATCCTTCCTTCCAATAACGAGTCGCACTATCCTTTATCCAATATTCGCGGTGTGCGACACGCGAAAATTTAGCCGTAAAAAAGCGACAACAAAGCTCTACGAAAGGGGAAAGGATTTTACATTTCCACGTAACGGAATCAATATTGCCGCACGTGTTGCCATATTGTAGGTCCGCGCCATGAATATCTAGTGGGTGGAGGAAAATTAAATTTCCTCGTCGCCTCAGGTGCTTACTTTTCTAAAGTCCCCTCGTGTGGACGTCCCTTCCGCCGCTGCAATAGTTCGCGGGGCGGTTCGATTCCATCTCGCCATTTCATTTCCGTCCGATTTTTTTATTTGTTTTCGCTTTTCGCGCGTTGCGCAGTGCTGACAACTCGACAGACGCGACGTGTAGTGTCAAGCATGAAACCACAGATGATTTACTTACTTGCAGATTATATACGTATGTATGTGATATAGTCATACAGTTTAAGGTGGCCGTTCTCGACAGGAAACAAGGAAGGTCCTGGCGTACCTAGCTCCAATGTGGTGGTGTGTTCGTGTATTTAGGGTACAGAATAAGTAATCAGGGGTCTGGCAATTTGTAGGTAAGTCATTTCCAAATGTTTTATATCGATAGGTACTGAAGATTTATTTCAATCAGTCAAGAAAAGTAACAACGCAAGTAGCTATAATTGTTTCCAGACGTCAAAGTATTTCAACTGTTCATATTTTCCTTCAACTCTGTGGCTGAGATAAATAGTCCTAACAGAAACTAAGACTAACGAAAAGTAGTACTTTGTGACGTCAATTGGCATTACTTTGAGATTTCGTCCATACAGAAAGTATCAAAGTGACGTCACAAAGTACTACTTTGCGTTAGCATTCGTTTTGGTGACGACTATTTATCTCAGCCTGTGTACCCTCAACTCTGCTCGTCTGTACAGAGTAGATATACTTACAAGTATGTCTTTTATATCTATTGAATCATTTTTAATATGTTGAATGAAATCATTCCGTTCAAAAAGTAAATTAAAGTTAAATTTAATTACGGTAATATATTTTTTATAGTTTTATAATAGATTATAAAACTTTTATAGGTAAAATTGGGACGTCCAGACCTTAGCCTTTTAACTGCTAAAATCCATATTATATTGCTTCTCCTGTCAGTAGAAACTTAAAATTCAAACAGGAATATGGAAAAAAACCCACCGAATTTTCCAGTCGCACATGTGACGCATGGAGTATTGAATTTTTATCGCTTTAGAGTGACAGTTTTCGAGTGCGGGCGGATGTTAGGCACACGATCGTATTTTGTGATAGTCGGATTTTTGCTTTCGGTACACGAGTGGTTTTGTACCTCCGTCCTGAGCCAATCGCATTTCGTACGACATGGAACTGTACTGGTATCGTAGGATCAGGCAATTTCCTGAAAAAGTTCCATTCATCTAGTCCTCTCTAGTTTTCCAAGCGAAGGTTGGACGTAAGTTTTTGACCATTTCCTAGATAATGTAGGTACTTTCCCATAATTCTAAATGTTCTTAGTTTTTTACAGTGCTTGTGGTTTCGGCTGTGGCAGTTTCGGCACTAAGACATAATACATGTGGTCACACTGCACTTCTTTCCGTGCATGGGCAACTAAGGGATTTATCGTTCACCCTATTCTTACTTAATAGATGGTAGGGTTCCCATCTGGTGTTTGGGCTAATATCATAACAGTAGACGTGATATTAGCCATCCGATGTCCAGTTACATAAAAATCTATAGTTTTGGAAGCTGAGCGAGGTTTATTTGGCTTTTTTTTTTGCATCTCTTGTTATATTCTTTCTGAAAAAAATATATTTGAATCATGACAGGTGCGTTAAAGCCGCCTTTGTTCGGTTCTATTCAATAAACAGGCGTTCGTGCACACATCCGAAAGGAAACTCAACGCCGAAAGAAGTTGATGCAAACTTGTACCGTGCTGCCTGGAATAATACATTTATGATATTGAGTTAATTTTTAATGAAGTTAATGGGAACAATAGCAGCGGAGGTGGTGGGGGTGGGCTTGAGGTGGGTCGCAGAGGGCTCGCGGACAGCGACTGATCACCCCTCCGGGAGTCGATAGATCACCGGGACGCTCGGTTCCGTAATACTTTTAAGCGCGGTATGCACACACATATTTTTGCACAGCGAATCTGTCCGGCGTGTTGGCCGGTCTGCAGGCCTATTCCTGGAATTCCGTAATAAGGAATTCTAAGTCTAGAAAACGGCTTTTGCAGCGGTTTTCAAAGCGATTTTCTTGACTAAAATGCACTTATCCAACTCAGAAAGACAAATAAAGTGATGCATGAACGGGGGGTTTAAACCCGGTCTGGGTTAGAAGGTAAGTCACCCGACCCTGAGCCACGAGCCGGATTTGTACTATACTATTTGAAGCCGCTGTCGTATCCAAGAAGGTCGGTTGCCCAACCTCCCTGTGGGGTCGTAACCAAAGGTTGCGACATTTGACTATATTGGTTGTGACCTTTATGTATCCAGCAGCGACGAATGCGGATCTAATGTCACCCTGCATGGGTGTATACCAAAAGTGAAGCCATTTTGTTTGAATTAAAAGGTGGAACAGTATTTGTTTTTGATCGGACAGCTTGGTGGCAAAATGATTCTTATTTTATTATATGTTGAATACTTGGCACCACTTAAATTCATTTTTAGGGTTTTGTAATCTAAGGGTGCCAACGGGACCCTATTCCGACCGTCCGACCGTCCGTCTGTCACAGGGCTGTATCTCATGAACCCTAATATGTATACAGTTAAAATTATCACAGAGTATGAATAGCTATTGCCGCTATAATGACAAATAGTAAACATTTAAAATATATTAAAATTAAACCCCTTACAAGAATCGTGATTTCTTTGTATTAAATATTGTACGATCCACAGCCGGTTTTTAATTGAAGCCGCATTCTGTACACAAAATGCGCACGGTACGATACGGTATGATGTATTCTTGTTGATAGCGTGCACGATATAATAGCGTTGAGTGTACGGAATGCAGCCTCTGGATATGAACGTCTCCACCCACCGTCATGATATTAGCCCAACACACCAAATTTACGAAGGAGATAAGTGTCATGCCAGGACCTTCCCTTTATGAGCACGGCACTATATTACACTGAATGTAAAATACTGACAATTTTTCATTGCCGTTTCGATCATCTTTTCATCCAAAGCAACCCTATCACTTATTAGAGCAAGGTTTCTTAACCTTCTTGTAGTCATGGACCCGTTGCGGAGTTTCAAAATCATTAGTGACCTCTTCCGAACTCACTTGAAGGGAGAGAAAACAAGAAATTTTGAAAAAACTACTTTAAGTAAAAGTAAAGATACGTATTTTCGTTCTAATCGATCACGCGCAGAAGTTACTGTCATCATATAAAACATGCACCCTCAGCACTCATGCTACGGACACCCAGCATTGATGCCCGTAAGCATAAGAAAATTATGCTCCCCATACAAACGTAGTTTACTAATCATTTGAAAACCACTATTCTAATTTGCTTAATATTTGGTACTTAATATCAAGCAACAAATATCTGCGGTTTTTTCGAAAAATGAATCCTGTGTCACACAATAGAGAAAAGAAAATGTATATGAAGATTTTATTTTGCCTGTTATTTGACTTGCTTTAGATTTTTCAGCAAAACAAAAACGTGCAGACACAGATATTAATTGTAGAATATTGGATACCAAATATCAAGCAAATAGGAACATTGTTTTTGAAATGATTAGTAAACTAAGTTTGTATGGGGAACATACCTTACGGGCCGTTCTTAAGGGATCCATGGTATTAGAGGAATGGGTTGTACAATTTTACATGGATTCCGAACCATTAGTAATTTTTTTGTGTTGCCACTCAAAAAACTTTAATACAATTATAAGAAAAAGAGTAAGTACACCTTTAATTACAATTCTTAGCGATCTAAAATTCGTTTCTTAACCGTCGCACTAGGCTTAGCCTGTATTGCGATGGCTAGGTTTTTTTAACGCAGGTTCTTTTAATTACTTATGATCGATACTCTTAAGTACTTTATTAATTAGTAATAAAGTGATATTAATGACTTAACATATTACACACATACAAGCACTACATAAAAATGTATCTAAATTAAAATGTTTGTTAATAATTTTTTACATTCCAATCGACCTAATTCTATGAAATACTTCTGAAGATTCTTTTTAAATACTTTTTAGGGTTCCGTACCCAAAGGGTGAAAACGGAACCCTATTACTAAGCCTCCGCTGTCCGTCCGTCCGTCCGTCCGTCCGTCCGTCTGTCACAGGGCTGTATCTCAGTAACCGTAACAGATAGACAGCTGAAATTTCCACAGAATGTGTATTTATTTTGCCGCTATAACAACAAGGTAAGAATAAGAAATAATTAAAATTAAAGGGGGTCCCCATACAAAAAAACGTGATTTTTTGTATACATTTTTTTACGATAGTACGGAACCCTTCGTGTGCGAGTCCGACTCGCACTTGGCCGGTTTTTATTTAAATTTAAACTAGGTTGAATTATATCTGTAATATTGTTAAATAACCTCGGCCCCAAAAATAAATGAAATCTTTGCCCAAAATGTAATGGCATGCACTTATCCCGTCCCGCGCCACTGAGCCACGAGCCGTTCAAACTATTTTTGGGGGTAGTAGTTTTAGATTGACTGGTGAAAATATTATTGCAGAAAAATAAGAAACCGATATTTAAGTTATACGATTTTTTTATTGGCTTCGTGAGGAACATACTATGGATACCTACAATGTCCAGTGTTGCAATATGCAAAATGTATGAGTAATTTACATAAATTACCAGGCCTGCAAGCAGATTTTTTTTAAATGTATTTATTATGAATTTTACAAATTTATTTAGGTGCAATATGTCCTGTAAGCAAGTTTAAATATATTTATGTAAAATATTAACCGAAAAACATGAAGAAAATAAAATCTTCAAGTCAAACCAGCTATGTGTACTTGAGTAAAAAAAACTATGGCATATAATTAGGCCAATCAATTAAACATTATTTGACGTATAAGGTAATGAGGTAAATAAGGCAGCAAAAAAAATATTAAATCGGACGCGTGAAGAAAAAGAAGTACTCTTCGAAGAAAAAAGTTTACCATACCCGACAGAGGATTTTGAATTATATTTTAAATATAATAAATAAATAAAATAATTTACTCTATTTAAACCTACAAACGAACGATACTTCAATGAAATAATTGAATCCATCCTCCTTTTTATAATCCGAGCAGAGTTTATAACGTTTCAGATTGCGTAGGATTGTTAACAGTAGAATATTATAAGCACCTGTGGCTCGATACTTCGTACATTTATTTGCCCCTTTCAAGACAGAAAATCTTACAAGCTCCTTTCATGTTAATTGTATCAACTCATCGGTCGATTGGGTTGGCACACAAATCTGTCGCACGTAAAAAACATTGCTGATTTCTTCATCAAAGCATACGAAAGCACTAACAATTATGAATACGAAAATTATTTTATATGAGCGATATATTGGGAAAAGTAATTGGTTTTAATTAAAATATTTACGTAAGGGTGTATTCAGAAGTTGAAGAACAACGTTAAGGCTCTACCCACAAAGAGTGAGCAGGACAGCATTTTTTATGCTAAGCGCGGCATATGGCATACGCCAGGTCCTTGTAGGAGGTTTCCAAAGCCACCAATGTGGGCTTTTATACATGAATTTTTTTTAGGTATCTAACTGGAAATCGGTGGCTAATACCGAACTGACAGTCCGATATTAGCCTAATACACCACATGGGAACTAGGTGCCAGGACCTTTCTTATGTTGCTCGGCTACATAGAACTGGATGGAAAACACAGACAATTTTCCATTGCCGCTTCGACCATCGTTCAATCAATGCGATGGTACCAACCCGGGCGGGATTAACCTCACGACCTAGTAAGTACGGAAGGGGACCTACAGTTTAACGTGGAATCCGAACCACGGCCAGCCTCAACCTGGCCATCCAGAACCTAATCGCGCTCAGAGGTAAGTACCTCTGAGCACCGCCTCCAGCTTATCGAATCGCAAGGCGTCGCACACTGAGCTACCAAGGCCAAAATTTCAACTTAGCTTTCGAATTTTTACAGGGGCTTCGAAAACCTTCCAGTCCGGCCAGCTTCTTTACACCAGGTTTGAAGGACCCCAGGCTTACCGGCCCTATATGTATGTAGAATAATGGATCACAGCTTGCGTGTGAAACTCCCTAATATATTTCAGGAGGGATATTGGACAGTAAGTTGGACTAAAGCATAGGACTATGCGACCGAGAAGCATTCAACTCAAAGCCGAGTAAGTCGACATACGCCAAAGCAAGCCCCAAATTTATCCGAACACGAGTCGGAGTCAGAGGTAGGAGTCGGAGCTAGGGGTGAAAAGTTGTAAATTAAAACAGATAAAACATTGGAACGCTCCGGTGACATTTTGAGTTAGACAAAATGTTTCTTGGGGTTGGCGGAACCCTCGCTCCACTCTAATAAAGAAAGCGATGCTTCAACAATCGCAGCAAGACGGGTTTCGGACGTTAGATCGAATATATAACTTATTATGCGAATACTTAACTTACCTAAAGATCAAAAAATAAGTAGAAAGAATGAAAGAAAAGAAAGAAATTCTTTATTGTGCAAATTACATTAAAAACGATTTACAGAACAATTAAATCTAACAGAGCGAAACTGCACAAAGGCGGACTATTAAGTTTCAGATTAGAGTTTAAGATTTAGATTAAACATTGTTTCAAGTAGATTTTAAGTGTTGTATGCATTGCAGGTGATGAGGATAAGAATTGAAAAAGAAAATGTAGGTAATACATAATGCGTAAAGGGTGACGGAAACCAATATATGTATTCATACACATACATAAACAATAATTTACACCTTAATACATATATTAATATTTATAAAGTAATAAACTAATACATATATATTTATAAGTATACATAAAATTCTACATAGATAATATGCATTTAATGAAATTTTAACTAGGTCCAAAATAAATGTAAAGAAATGATAGATCTCACGGATGAACTAACCGATCAGCCATTTCCAAATAATATTCCTTGATGTTATTTTTAAATGCATTTAAGTTTGGAGAGTTTCGGATCGAGCAAGGCAACGAATTCCAAAGACGGACTGCATGGACGGTAAAAGAATTAGAGTACAAACTTGAAGAGTGACGAGGAACTGCTAAGATGTTGTCACCACTTGAGCGAAGAGGAAGGCCGTGGGATGAAAGGTGGACCAATCTAGAACGGAGGTATTTAGGGGCATTGGGATTATTCAAGACTCCAAGTAGATGCTTCCAATGAGACCAGTTGTCGCCAAATACCACTTAATCGTCGTCCTAAGTAAGTCATCGTAAGTCGCTTACGCAAGGGGGCGTTATCACCCACCTTGAGAAAGACTGCTCTAGACAATAATTTCTAAATTGAATTTAGGTTTTTTTTTCGGATAATCCATTATTGTTGAAACGTTTTCCTCCCGCCGTCTTTTTATTGTTTTATTTATATGGCTACTAACACAAATTATCTAATAATCAAACATAGCACCGTTTTTGTGGATTTTTTTGGAAAGAAAAACATAATAATATTTCTGATTTTCTCAAACTTCACACTTTTATTTAATTTATTCGTCGAAATATCGTGTGACCACAAACCCTGTAGATTGCGAAATGTTTCGAATTAACGGCAAAGGTACGAAGATAACGGTGAATCCTGCAGGACTTTGTTCCAGGATGAAACTGGAAGGATTTACATATTTTAAAGTGTCAGATAACGTTCGAAAGCGAAGAATAATTTGTGTTGTCCTCGACGAAATAGCAATTAATGAAAACATAATATTGAAAAATAATAAAACTGGGTTCAAATTTAACATTAATGCTGTGTTTCTAAAAATCGTAACCGATATTTAGATGTCTTAAATACCTGGGAACCGTTTCTACGCTCAGCGTCTTGCAACTAAGGTTCTGTCATGTAGTGCTACGGTGTAGCGCAGTGCCATCTATTGTTGAGCATCATAATGTCATTGTTATTAAAGGGCCACACACTTATATGCTGAAATCTCAATATTATATAAGAGTTATAATTTAGTATTCTTATTTTTTATATTTTCTTAGAGATAAATATATCTTGATAACTCGAAAAATTAAATATCATATAAATACTAAATTTCATAAAAATCTGTTCGCTTACGAGGAACGAATTACATATATCTACAAGAATTGTTTGCTCAAAGTTGTCCGGCGAGAACACAATGCTTAAACAAATCGATTGAAATTAAATGTTTTAGATTAAAAATTGTTTCGAGTAGATGTTATGTGTTGTAGGCATCACAGCAGAAATTTCTGTGTCGAGCTTTTTTCACTTCACGGCCATGTTACACACGGACACTTATTTAAATATGGTCTAGAAGTAAAAAATATACCGGCCAAGTGCGAGTCGCACTCGCACACGAAGGGTTCCGTACCATTTGTTACTAATGTAACACTAATATAATCACGTTTTTTTATTTTTTTTATTGTATTAAAACCTATCTGTTGTTATAGCGGCCAAATAAATACACACTGTGACAGATGGACGGATGGACGGACGGATAGCGAAGGCTATCCGTCCTAATAGTGTTCCGTTTGGTACCCTTTAGGTACGTAACCCTAATAATCCCAAAGCAGCTATCTATAGTAAAACAGCTAGCTATAGTATTCTTACCATAGTCAAAGCTAATATACATTTGTTAATCCGTTCAGATTTATTTTAAAAGGAAAGCCCTTAGAAAATGTTAACCGACTGTACAAAAATACAAAAGGCGCCGAATTTACAGCCAAATGTTTATTTCGAACGCTCTCAAAAGGGGTAAACGCGTTGAAGAATAAAGCATTAACTGAAGTGTAAATATCTCTGCCGTGGCGAAGTGCCTGTCTTCCTGCACCTCGCGCCGGCTCCGTCTGCGCTCCTCGGATACTGTGGGTAATCAGAAAAAAATGGAATAAGACGTCATCCAAGGGAATGGTGGGGAGGCGGGATCCCTATGATAGTGCTACAGTTCAAAATATATTATATATCTGTCAAAGAAATAATATGCATCATTTTGACTTTTTCAATAAATAAAAACTATTCTTATTTACTGATTGAGATATTCAAAGACAAAAGTAATTATTTTGGACGTAATATTAAGGAATAGAAGAGACCAAATCCTTTGCGTGTGTGAAGCTACATATACGTGCATGTAGCTACGATTATAGGGTATACGCCGCGAATCCGAAGTAGTCGGTTCGGTAGTTCAGTAGAAATGCCGAGGCAGGGAGCAGGTGCGGTTGCGAATGACCTTGTCACTTTGCTGCTCACCTCTGCCTGGAAGTAAAAGTTCCTCTGCTTAGGAATGAAATATCTATGATATAGTACACTCAGGGAGCCTTGTCCCTTAGAAACTGCAAAGGCTTAACTTCCCAAAACATTGTCATTGTTTTTTTTTATGTGACTGGACATCGATGGCTAATACCACACCTTCTGTCATTGTATTAACCTAACACACCACATGGGAACTAGGTGCCATGCCAGGACCTTCCTTATATTGCACGGCTACATTGAACTGGATGGAAAACACGGACAATTTTCATCGCCGCTTCGACCATCGTTCATTCAATGCGATGGTACCAACCCGGGCGGGATTAACACTACCACCTAGTAAGTAAGGAAGGGGACCTACAGTTTAACGTGGAATCCGAACCACGGCCAGCCTCTTTCAACGGTCGAATGGTCACCCATCCAAGATCAGACCGGACCCAGCGTTGCTTAACTTCGGAGAGCAATCGCCGAAGTGTTGCACCACTGGGCAATTGGGGCTGACAGACGGTGTTAGATTTAATCCTTTAGCAAGCTGGCTCTAGTTAAACCAATCCCATGAGTACTATATTCCATGCAGAACGAAATCTGCTTCATGCAAAAACCAGTTAAGCCGGAGCTTCAAAACTATTGTTTTTACAAAAGAGATGGATATTCCGAGCCGTAAACACATGGAGATGAAGTTCTGGAATCATCATCGTCACTCATTTAGAAATCGCCTCGAGAAAGTCTTCAATTTTGGACATATGTCACGCTATGGAGCCTCTGCTCTATAGCGTGACATTTTTGACATATTTTTTTTTCGTTTTCGTACCGAACAGAGTTGATGAATCGATTGGTCTAATGATGCTTCCACATCAATGTAAAAAAACTGCTTTAGAAAAGGCCACGTTTCCAAAATGATGAAACTTTGGTAAATTTATCATAACCTTGTAGTAACAGCACGTCTTGCTCCTCACACGCGCGGTAAGCCGTCAAACTAAAAAAATATTATAACTTTGTAGTGATCCCGCGGCTAGACAATGGAGGCATCAAGTTGGCAATGATGCTAAGTGGTTGAAAAAATTGTATTCCCCTTCTTCCAGTCGGAGTTGTAAGTATCTTTACCAGTTCTTTTTACTGAGGTTCCCCAACCTTAGGAGGTGATAGCTTGTGGTTTAAGTTTGAACTTTTGATTTTGGTCCTTCATCTTTTTTAGGGTTTCGTACCCGAAGGGTGAAAACGTAACCCTATTACTAAGCCTCCGCTGTCCGTCCGTCCGTCCGTCTGTCACAGGGCTGTATGTCATGAACCGTAATAGATATGCAGCTGAAATTTTCACAGAATGTGTATTTATTTTGCCGCTATAACAACAAATAGGTGAAATAAAAAATAATAAAAATTGAAGGGTCATAAAAATTGAAGAGTCCCATACAAAAAAACGTGTTTTTTTTGTGTTAAATCTTGTACGATGGCACGGAACCCTTCGTGTGCGAGTCCGACTCGCACTTGGCCGGTTTTTTAATTCTTTAAAGTAAGAAAAGAAAATCTTAAAATATAAAGATCTTAATTGGTCTTAATCTTAATTGGATCTTAGTTGGTTAATCTTTAAATTGATAAATAATTTACAAATGTAGGAAGTAACCATATTGAGCGAAGACTTTATGCAGTTTAGGTGTATAACAACAAGTTTCTGCAGTGTACTTTTAAAAAAAAACTTATTTTCTGGTTAAGCATATTTATTTCCACCTTTCCAAACCAAATAAATATTAATTATGGGTTGCGATATGGTCAAGCGATCAATTTCATAAATGTGTTCATGCAAACTAACTTTACGCTCTTTGAAAAGGCAATAATTCAGCTAATTTTAAATGGTAGCACACCCATTTAAAGCCCATACAGCTTGCTGTCTGATTTACAGAATTGCCAACATAACAATCTCAAAGAAGAATGCCTAAATTAAAACTGGCGGCCAGCTTGTGAGTTGGCTTATATAATAATAGAAAAGTAGACTCGCTGTAGGATGTTTTTATTCATGAAACACATGCTCGTGCGAGTATTTCTTTTTCGTGATATATAATTATGAATATTTAACATATAAATTGTTACATTTTGACATCCAATTTGGTATGGTCCAGCGTAACCAAGATATGGAATTTATGCATGAACCATCTCTTTCACGCCGCCTGTTGATAATAGAGATCGAAGTCTATGATATGATATGATTACATTTGCGGTTGGCAAGGACAATCAGCCAGTTTCACTTGCTCAAACGAATTTTCAAAAATCTAATCTAGATCCACAGTTCTTTGTGGTATAAAAGTTAATATTGTTAATTAAATGATGTCTGAAAACAACAGAAGTAATTTTTTAGTATTATATTACGGGGTATTGAATTAAAGTTGGTACCCCTTTTTTGATCATCGAAGCCGGTCATCTCACGAAAATCTCAGATCAGATATCTGATCAACTCCATTATTCAAGTGTCAAGACACGACGGCCGCACTAACCGAATCTGATATGTCATGCAAATGGGGCGACGACAATAATCGCGAAGGTAAGGCGCGAATGCATAAAAATATAGCAAATAAAGCGACATCGACTTAAGTAAACCGTTGCCACGAAGATCCGCGTCCCTCGGGGAAGCCAACTTAACATATCTAATGCGATTTACGTGTTCCATTCGCCAGTTTTTTTATCCAGATTTCCCACCTTCCCGGTAATCGTTTTAAGGCGTCAGAGTTGGGGCCGACTGAGGTGCGTTTTCCTGCTCGGGAATAGCTTGAGTGCGAGTTCGTTGAATGTGTTAGGAATAAGGATGCATTTTAAATGTTCGTTCGCGAAGCCCCTCCACACGTTTTTTAGCAAACATGTGAATATAATAACAGAATAATTCAGAGTGGGCGGACTTACTTTATTACGGGGATTGTAGCAGGACTAAATATATTTTTTTATGTTAGACCCTTGCTAGTCCGCGTACTAATTTTTTTACAGTTCACTATGAATATGACTTTTAATGTTTTAATAAATAAATATGTTTCCATGTCAAAAGATTTTTAATACATATTTAAGTTTATTTTTTATTTTATTGGTTATTAATTTTAACGTTTCAATATAATTATGTATTGCTTACTTTATAAATGCTTCTAGTGTCAACATAATCGTATTTTAAAATCTGAAATGTTAATATCGGACAATTTTAGCGAAGAAGGCTAATACCTTTTCTTTAACATTTTTTTTATATTGGTTTACATAATTCAAAAATAATTAATTTAAAATCTTAATCATTGTCAGCCTCAGTGGCCCAGTGGCGCGACACTTCGGCGATCGCTCTCCGAAGTTAAGCAACGCTGGGTCCGGTCTGGTCTTGGATGGGTGACCATTCGACCGTTGAGAGAGGCTGGCCGTGGTTCGGATTCCACGTTAAGCTGTAGGTCCCCTTTCTTACTTACTAGGTGGTAGGGTTTATCCCGCCCGGGTTGGTACCATCGCATTGGATGAACGATGGTCGAAGCGGCAATGAAAATTGTCCGTGTTTTCCATCCAGTTCAATGTAGCCGTGCAATATAAGGAAGGTCCTGGCATGGCACCTAGTTCCCATGTGGTGTGTTGGGCTAATACCATGACCGAACTTGTGGTATTAGCCATCCATGTCGTCACAAAAAAAATAAAATAATTTAAAACATTTAGCCAAGCGTGGAGTTTAGTCAAGTAGCGAGATGAGTTGCTTCTTTGTGCTAACTATTCGTTGCTAGTCAATGGTGGATTAAGTTTTGACTTATTCGAGCTGGTAGAAAATGTAACAGGATATATGGATTGATTAAAGGAAATGAAGATTAAAGAAAAGCTTCTATGGTAACGGAAATATCTGGTTTCAAACAAGTAACCCAAAATCGCGAGGTTTACTTCGTGAAAGTTATCGATCGGTGGAGTGCATTTTGCCTTCAAAGTTTTAAGTTAAAAGTAAATTTTAGGAGTAAATTATTTGAACTGAAATATTTCGAAACAGCTGTTGTAAATTTCGTTCTAGTAAAACGGGACAGTATTCTAAATTAAAACTAATAGAGGGCGCCACCCGATGTTAATATTTATTGCGCGCAGTTGACGGTGGTCCACCGTGCCACGGCGACGCACATAAATCTACTCACAATGATCTCTCGACAATGACAGCGACCACGACAACCTGTCATTACGGACTCTCAACATTTATGAGGAGCTCTGACGGGCATACAGATCCTACGCTACTATTCATACACAGTTTCGCATTTGTGATGTGATAGGACATCTTTATGTTCATGAAAACGCGTAAGGCATTTATGAGATGATTGTTGGAGAATTATAATACATTGCGGAAATACTAAACGAACTAGCAGCTATTGGAAAATTCGCCAGTTCTATAGCAACTGTAGCGCTGTCTACATAGAGCTCTAGTTTCAAAATGCTAACAAATACAACAGGTGCATAGATGCTAGTCAATAAGCACTACAATTAGTTGTCGCTAACTAATTGAAGGTCAAAGCAGTCAAAAACACGAGGAGTCTATACTGCACCATCGAAAGGGGACGCATCATGAAGTCCAAAAAGCAGAAGGTCGAAAACCTATACCGTCCAAAACACTTATGAATACGGATATTTTCAACTAGGTTAGGTTAGATTACGACCTTATTGAAATATACAAGTAAAACAACATAAACAATATCCAAATCACGACTAGAGGAGAGCAGCGCCAAGACCTGACCCAACGTTTACATCTCCACAGTTGGAATCTGTTATCGTTGTGTTGTGTCGGTGATCTGTCAGCACTTTAATTCTCTGACTCTTTAGGGTTAGTACAAAAACAGTAGATCAGAGGACATCACGGTGGTGTCGTCTAGGAAGATAATACTTACCACAGATATTTTTGGAAATATATTATATCTGAGCGAGACCAGCAACGCGAACATATTGACAAAATGGGTAGCATATTATGTAGTTCCCCCGACGTATTAAAAGTTTAAATTTGATCGGCAGTTGCTGGGTAGCCTGGACATTCCTGTGAGCAATGGAAATACTTTTCTCGTATTCTTGCTTCTAGCGAAGGTGAATAATGATGATGGCATCGCTTTGGCAGTCAAACATTTTAGTATTGCTGATTTGTATGCTTTTTGAGAGAGGTAATCAAAACGGATTCCGCTGGACAAAATGGCCCAAGTGTTGCAGACTGTTTGATAATTATCTAGGACAAGCGATGTGCATTAGAGGAGGAGAGGGAGGGGGGGTAAACGCACTAAGCAGATATTATGTGCAACAAAGGAGTAATGGTAGGAGGAATATTGGTTGGAGGAGATTTCCGGCAGACACTCCATTAGCACCGAGGAAACTGACCAGGTTCAGGCGGCTGCGAAGATATCTATTACAACTTTCTAAAAGGGAACACTAAGGTATATTTAAAGGGTGATATTTTAAGGGGTAAATATTGCTTCGATCAAATCAGGGAATGCAGGGTTTCTAGAATCCAGCTGTCACGAGTATACTCTGCGGCGATTCTAATTTTGTGTGTTTCCTCAATAGAAATACTGTTCGAAATTCCTTCTGCGTTGCTGTTAAATTATTTGTGTAAAGAATCCATATTATAAATACGAAAGTAACTCTGTCTGTCTGTTGTGTTTGCACGCCTAATACGCTTAACCAATGTTGATGCATTTCGGTATAGAGATATTCTGGACCTGGGAGAAGGACATAAGCTATCTTTTGGGAACATAATCAAACTCGAAGGAGGTGAAATGGGGGATCCAGCAAATAATTCAGCCCGACATAATTTCAAAACGACATTAACCCGAGCGAATCCGGGTACCTCAGCTAGTAATAAATATAATGTAAGTTTGCAACGCTGATCAATTTTAATTCCACACATCGTCATTGACTGTTATTACAATATGTCCTCGTCAGCTGTGATATTCGTTTTAAATTTAACGCTTGCGAAGTCGCGGGAAAAATCTAGTCAATAATATTTAAATAGATAAATAATCGCAATGAGTGTGAAAACAATATTGAGAATACTTTGAATAAACTGTGAACGCTAATAAGTGTATTCAATTCAAAAAGTTCAAAGGTAATGCGTTAAAAGAGCAGTGCGTCTGCATTACAGATGTGCAACGTTGCGCCTGCACTTATTGCAATTAGCATTGAAAACGTTGTTGATTTACTCAGCTGTCATTGTGACAGGTATCTGCACATAACGCCACTCATTACGATTGTTCCACAGTTCACGCAGTCAACTGTTCACCTTTAAACTATAATTTGATAGAAACTCATAGTAATATGGTTGCCATATACTCGCGATGGTCTCTGGGAGAAATTGTTATTTGAAGCCCCATTTTATAAAGTCGATAGAGTTTATGGCTCAATTTTTTTATTGCGATAGGATTCCATGACCTTGACGTTGTTATTGTAACTTTATTCATTTGTTTATATAACTGAGTTTTAAAACCAATATCATTTTGGCTTTGAAACAGTTGCATGAGAGGGACTTTTTATGATCGGTCATTTATTGATGAGGAAGTAATTTTTTTAATTAATACATTTATTATGTTTACATTCCAATCTTAAATTGTAAGTATTTGTATTTAGTATACATTTCAATTAATCTATAATATTTAGGTTCTAGATATATTAAAAAAAATCTCCTTTTGAATTTGGTTGTAATTCCTTTTACCCCTATTTTCTTTTTACCCGATTGCGAAAGAAGGAGGGTTATGTTTTTCGAGTGTATGTATGTATGTATGTATATATGTATGTATATATGTATGTATGTATGTATGTATGTATGTATGTATATTTCTTTGGCACGCCCTACAGCCTAAACAGCTTGATGGATTTTGGCTTGAGAGATGTCGTTAGATTCGTCTTAATTGTGAGAGTGACACTGGGTATATCAAAATTATAAAAAAAAATCATAGCCGATTTTTGGCGCCAAATTATGTGTTTTCAAATATATTTTTCCTTGAAACCTATCGAGTGGGGTATCAAACTAAAGGGTTTTCTAAATAGTTTACAAAAAGGAATGCAACTTATATGTTTAAGTGTAATTTGGAATGAGAAATTCCAAAAAACATCAAAATATTCAACGTTAAAAATGAATTAAATGATTTTTTTTTTACGCAAGCGCGCTTGTCACACCAACTCAGGTCATATACTCTTCTTTTCACTACCTCCAGCTATATGGAATGTAGTTTCGGTTACATTGCATATTTATATGGTGTAACCGAAAGATAACTTTGGGATGTCTATAACTGGAAGTGGTGGATCCGGGCGATAGTCAGATAGATTTTCGAAATTCTTGGACGCCGCATAGACCGACATCACCGGCATATCTAATAGCTTTACTAAAGATAAGAAAAAACTTTCTATGAAGATGTCGTCAGCGCCCTGATGAGGGCTTCTGTTACATAGGGTACATAAGATATGATCGTCATCATAATATCACTGATCTTTAACCGTGCGTCCTTGGGATCTGTGGGACGGAAAAGCACGGCCATGCCAAAGTTGGGTTTATCATCATATATCACATATTATTAACCCGTTATATTATTCAAAATAATAAACCAGGAGTTTATCTACGGATTAAATCATGAACGTTATATTTTGATGGGCTTTGGAGGCAAGAAAAAGAATAAACGCTCAGTTGGGATGTAACAGTTTATAAGCTCCAAGGTAACACATTCGATCAGGCGATTGTGGACCTCGGGCCCACATAAATCCAGGTCTCTTTCGCCGCATCCAGTTAAAGTTCTAATCTGTGAAACTGGAACTTAACTAGTACAATAATTAAATAAAAATGGCTTTAACAATGCTTTTGACTCACATTCAAAGCTGTCAGTCAAGAGACAACTTCCAGTCTAATGAAGTAGTGGATATAAATATTATAATCATGGTTATTATGGAGTTTATTGAATTTTAACTAGCAGTTAGTTTATACATGGATGAAATCCTGTGATCAAAGCGATTGCTACAGGGTCCGTCACTCGAACTGTTACTTCTATTTTCAAAATAATAATGACATCGCGCCAAATTTTGGTGAAACGTCAATTTGTTTCATTGTTTTTAAGTGGGCGAAAAGAGCGGAAACAAATTTGAATTGTATAATAAATTTTCGCAATGGATATTAAACCTAACATTGTGATCGTTTTGTATTTGACCGGAAAATCACAACCAGTCATCGTTCGGGAGCTCCGACATTTACATGTGAACAAAATGTTAGTGCATCGAACCATTAAGCGTTATAACCTAGCATTGCTAAACGGCATAGAGGCGGTCATCCGAAAATAGCAGTATCACATGATATGGTTCGGAAGTTAAAGGCTCGAATTCAAGGAAATACTCACCAGGGTTCTGCAAAATTTGCGAAAAGTCTGACAATACCCGACTCAAGTAATCGGCGCATACTGAAATAAAAAGAAATGCATCTGAAGCCCTACCAATAAAATACAAAAATTACAGCATCTATGTTCAGCGCAGAAGGCAGTTCGACTACAAAGAGCTCAAGCACTGAAAGTCTTGCGTGGCGATCTGGAAAACATTGTTTTTTCAGATGAAAAAATGTTTACTGTCTAACAGTATATAAACAAACAACATTTTCGTGTTCGGCTACAGGGCAAATCCAACGAGAATTTAGACGATGGAGTAAGCAATTCGTAAGCAAGCGCCCGCTTCTGTTATGGTCTGGGCTGCAGTGACCGCAAATGGTCGCTATTCACTCGTGTTTATCGAGAAGGGCGTCAAAGTCAACCAGCAAGTGTGTGAAAAAGGTGTTAAATGAGGCGCTTATACCATGTGCACGTGTAAACAATGCAGTACGAAACGCTGGACGTTCCAACAACACTCAGCATTGTCTCAGAAAGCTCTTATCTATGGATCAAAGGAGGCTATATCGAACAATAACAATGATTGTCTTAAAATTAAATGTTTTATTGTGATATCTTTTTTAACGAACCAAACTTCAATTAACCAAACAACATCATTTTCAATTGGTAACACTTCGAGTGACGGATCCTGTATATAACCACAGGATTTGAGTGTCGATCAAATTTGTTTGTTAATAAATGTAGTGTAACTGTAATCAACGATGATGAGAGGGAGATTCTAAAAAAAACATATATAGGTTGTCAACGGAGATATGGTCCAAAAGCTAACCACGTATTCCTCGGCATATTTGGTGCTAAAATGGTAGATGATATTTTGGTTGTACGACTTGAAAAATATCTTCCCCATACATTTTAAATACCTACACATAAAATGTATAGCGTTTTTGTTTCAAATATGCCAAGGAATACGTGGTTAACGTTTGGACCATACCTCCACTAAAACCTTGTATATATCGGCCATATAATCAAAATTCGTTGAATGAGGGAATTTCATTCTATGAACTGATGACTTCATTAAAGCCTTAAAGATAACATCACGAAACTTTTAGAAGATGTAGTTTTGTTTTAATATCAATCAAAAAACTCTATTTGTTACACCTCGTGGTGTAGGGACTAAAATATTGCCTTTCATGCAAGAGGTTATGGGTTCAAATCCTCGCATCGGTTATACACCACTTTATTTTGCGAGTTGTTCATGGTTCGGAACCCATGTAAAACTGTAGGTCACCTTACCCTACCAGGTGACAGGGTTGAGCCCGCCTGGGTTCGTATCATTGCATTAGGTACGTGTTTAATTTAGATCTTGTTAGGTCAAAAATTGATATGTGTAATAATGATAATTTTAAAGTTAAATATATATGGGGTAACAGGGTGCCTAACCAGATCAAAGAATACACAAAATTGTGTAATATATTTTATGATGGACTATCTATACCTAATGACGAATGCTCGACGCAGGAAATTGATGATTTTTATTTCAATATTGTAAACGGAATGCAGAAAGCTGCAGAAGAAACATTTTATTTAAAATCAATGAGCCGTCAAAAGATTGCTGGGTGGAATTATTATGTCAGGGAATTGCATGCATCTGCTAAAATAGCACACAATAGCTGGGTGAATGCAGGTCGGCCGTCTCAGGGTTTTGTATATGAACGAATGTGCGATGCACGCAGAGGTTTTAAAAATAGGCTGAAATATGTGCAAAACCACCAAGAACAAATAAAAATGGATATTTTAGCGAATCATCGATCGAATGGTAATTTTGTGCAGTTTTGGAAGGCCACAAATAAATTGAATTACAAAAGTAGCTTGCCAGCCAGCGTGGATGGAGTGCGGGATCCTTACCAGATAGCGAACTTGTTTGTGAGCCGTTTCAAAACTGAAACGAATGACGATGACAACTCTGATAGGGGTCATGAGTGTCGCCGTACTCCGGTGACTGAGACCTACACAGAAAGGGATGTATGGCAGACTGTGCGCACCATGAAACGGGGTAAGTCACCGGGACACGATGGTCTCAGTATCGAGCATGTCCTCCACGCTGGACACAATATGTTTCCCATGTTGGCGCGCCTATTCAACCTCTGCATGCGTCGCACTTACCTGCCGCCTGCTTTGATGAGAACTATCGTCGTTCCTGTTGTAAAAAATAAAACCGGTAATATTTCAAGTGTGGGTAACTATAGGCCAATCTCTCTCGCCACAGTATTGGCCAAAATCCTGGATAGATTAATAAGGGTGGATATGGTTCCCCACCTGAAAATAGATGATGCCCAGTTTGGTTTCCGCTCTGAAGTTTCGACAGACATGGCGATATTCTCACTGAAGCAGGTGACAAATTACTATGTAGATCGAAATACATCAGTGTATGCTTGTTTTCTGGACCTGAGTGGGGCATTTGACACGGTTAGATACGGTAAGCTTTGGCGGAAGCTCGGCAAGACCACGGTACCTGGCGAGCTGACTCATCTGCTACAGTACTGGTACCAGCACCAGACCAACAGCGTCCGCTGGGGATCTGCTCTGTCCCACAGCTACAGGCTTAACTTTGGTGTGAGACAGGGCGGGTTGACCTCTCCTGACCTCTTCAATGTCTACGTTAATGACCTGATTGTGGAACTCAGCAACACTCGGGTTGGCTTGCAACTAGGCAAAAGATTTGTGAATAACCTAAGTTATGCAGATGACATGGTGTTGCTGAGTCCTTCAATCAGTGGCCTAAGGAAGCTGCTGGCTATCTGTGAAAGATATGCTTCCGAGCACGGGCTCACCTACAATGCCAAAAAGACTGAGATGATGATTTTCAAGGCGGGAGGTGGGCCCAGTAGGGTATCTCAGGTAAAAGTTGACAATACACCAATCCGGATAGTTAGCAGCTTCAAATATCTGGGCCATATCCTCACCTCCTCTAGGAAGGATGACATGGACATTGAGAGGCAGAGGCGGTCGCTGTCGGTGGTCGGTAATATGCTGGTGAGAAGGTTAGCCAGGTGCACGAAACAAGTGAAACGGACACTGTTTACAGCGTACTGACAAACGTTCTACACGTGTCAGCTGTGGACGAACTATGCGAAAAGGTCGCACGATAGCATTCGTGTTCAATATAATAACACGTTCCGGCAGCTGATGGGCCTGCCGCGCCACTGCAGCGCATCAGGTATGTTCTGCGAGGAGCGTGTCAACACGGTTAATGCTATCGTGCGGAACCGGATTGCCCGATTTTGGTCTGGAATCAGGTTTTGTTCCAATACAATTATTCGTGGGATAGCTGATTGGTTCCACTCAGCAATCTTTCAGAAATGGAATGGGATTTTGCTTTTGTGACTGATTTTATATTTTTATCTTTTAAATTATTGTATTGTTGTCATTTTAAATTTTTCTGGTTTATATGTAAAAAAAAAAATATTGACAATTTATGGACCTTGGGTCTGCCAATAAACAATATTATTATTATTATTATTATTATTTAAATGATAAATGCATGCTCTACGAAAACTAAAAATAATTAAAATAAAACAAATTATTTAAAAATATAAAAAACCCGACAGCGAAAAAAAATTTACCTTAAAATTGACTTAGTAAAGGAACTGAAAAGATAGAAACAAGTTGAAAAATTTAATATTTGTTGTGTTTGAATGATCATGGTTGACAGTGTTCACAAACGCAGTCGGAGGCATAAGATACATTAACTACGATTTATATTTTCTATTGTGTGCCTATGCAAATTTCACGATGATCGGTTGAATACGCGAAACAGACAAACTTACTTTCATATTTATTATATGACAGTTAGGAGATTATAATTTGTATCAGTAAGTATATTTTTGCTATACCCATATCACTAAGAAAATCGCTAGTCATTAATAATGGAATGTATTGGGAAATATATAATATATAATTATATAATTCATATTGTGCATCAAATACATTAACTATGATTTATATTTTTTTGTTATTAAATTCATTGAAAGTGTACCTATGCAAATTTCATGATGATTGGTGACACCGAGAACGAGAAAAAAAACCTCACTTTAGATATAAAAATGAAAGGGAATTGGAACCATCCCACCACGTATTTTCTTGCTCCACCGAAATAATCCATAAAATCGCTACTAAATCCATAGTGAATACTATGGAACCTACTATGGAACGGGCTATTTGATGCCTCCGACTGCGTTTGTGAACACTGTCAACCATGATCATTCAAACACAACAAATATTAAATTTTTCAACTTGTTTATATCTTTTCAGTTTCTTTACTAAGTCAATTTTAAGGTACATTTTTTTTTTAAAAATATTTTTTTATTATTTACTACCAAATGATTGTTGCCTTTAACATGTATATTTTATACTTGTTTTATTATTAGAATTTAATTATTAATGTTATGCATATGTAAACAAATGCATTCACGAATTTCACTTCAGTTCAGATTCAAGATTGAAGTAGATAAACATATACAAAATAATTTTAAGTATATCTACTTAAAAACCGTACTAATTACTTAATAAATAACATGTGGAAAAAGCTCTTTTTTTAAGAAAATAAGATTTTAGTATTTAATCTTAAAATCTGTTTAGTGAAACAGGGAATCCTGTTATGGAATGAATAACCCCACCTACAGACGACCCCACAACGGTATAAACTATTGGCCAACAAATGTTTCAACCGAGAGAATTTCATTAGCGCTGACCGCTGGCATTCCCCGCTCTAATCCCGCATTCCTAGCGCTCTGGCAGCACCGGGAATGCGGGGACGGCCGCGCGTCCGATTAGAATAGGCACCGCACAGCCAATTGGCAACATCGACATTGTTGCGGCGGACGCGGTGTGATGGATGGCTCCGAGCTATTCCGGGAGCTATTTTGGGGATGAATCGGTACGAAAATTCACATCATTGTCCGTGTCACCAGCTTGGTGAATTATTTTTTTAAACTTTTGAGCGACTCGTAGCCTAGTGGTGCGGGGACTGGCCTAGCATACCAGAGGTCTGGATTCAAATCCTCGCCCCGACGTGCACCACTTTCTTTCTCTTTTTGAGTTCGATAATCGTCACGAATGCGAGCTGCTCCATGGTTCGGAATCCATGTTAAGCTGTAGGTCCCCTTCCCCGACTAGGTGGCAGAGTTTAAGCCCGCCCGGGTTGGTACCATCGCAAAAGATGGTCGATGCGGCAATGAATTGTCCGTGTTTTCCATTCAGTTCAATGTAGCCGTGCTCATCAAGGGAAGGTCCTGGCGTGGCACCTAAGCACCCACTGGCACCCACGTCAGGTTGCATAAAAAATAATATTATAGCTTTTTGGACAACATTTGTGTATATTTATGAAGCCAAGTGCGAATTGGAGCGTAGATAGAGTTCTGTACTATGTACCAAACCGCAGGTGCATGTGTTTCGTGTATGTAGACAGAAACCAATGCGCGAAACTACATTATCTTATTCAACATAACCATAGAATAATACCGTAACATTTCATGTTTATGGCTGTTTTCAATCAGAGTAACCGATTTACTTAGTAGGCTTTATTATAACGTTGCAATACGGTTGTTATTATTGGAATTACAGTTAGATTCACTGATTTTTTTTTTCGGTGTTGCTGCCAAAAATTACAATGTTTTTTTTAAAATTATTCATAGAACTCACCAAGTATTTATTTAAATGTTCAATTCAAGTTTTAATAAATAAACAAATTTAGCGCAAAAGAATTATAACCTACCCCAAGGGGGTTAGGTTATTTTCCCGTTTACCCTTAATTTATGGTTGAAAAGTGTTCAGCTTAAGACGACAAAACGAAGCTGGTTCTCAACCCTTGAATTCGAATCTTAATATTTTAATCGTTATTTAATTTAAATAACGATTAAAATATTATATATATATTATATTATAAATATTAAAAAAATATGCACAAATAAATGTGAAACGCTACAATTGTATCTAATGGTTATTGTAATTTTTTAACGATTCCAAGTTTACCAAAGCAGGATTAATAAATACAAATACAAAGTAATTCTACAGAACTAAAAGTCTTACTTTGTGGCAATACTCAACTAATACTAAAAGCTCATAAAAGTATTCGTTTATGATTAAAGTAATTGGTAAAGTATTTTTTCAGTAATGCTGTTCTGAAATTGCTTTTTACTACCTTATATTTGTCAAATATAAAAGTAAACTTTTTAACATTAAAATTATCATTTTACATGTTCTAGACGTGTAGGACAGGACGGTTATCAATTCCTCCTAACGGCACTAAAGTTGATTAAGCCACTGCGTAGCAATTGATATTTCAAAATGCCAGCTAGCCCGAAAAACGTTGTAGAGGCTATGGAAAGCATAATTAATATTCAAAGCATTTTTGCCCTTACTCGCATCAAAATAAACAATGGCCTGATTGCGGTCCAAGATATAAAAATACTTTCGGCAATTTTTATTATATTTGTAATAGTTATAGAAGCGATTTGCATACCAAGACGGTTCAACGGGCTTGGTGTTATTTCGGTGATAGTTCAACTATTATCGATATGTTCATTGTGGATGCAGTTTGTATACACTAGTTTGACGATTAATAGAGTAAAGAAAGGAGATGTGCTAAAACTTTACGATATTCTAACTTTTCTCGACGAAGCGTTAGAGATAAACACAGTAAATACGTATACCGTAGACAAATTTAAGTCCAACCGGATATTCTTCTTTGGCTTGACGCTATTTGTTCTCAAATTCGTTTCGGATCACCTGGCATGGACGTACATTTTGGGTCTAGAAAGCAACTGGCCATATTATTCAATTGGTTTTTTATTTGTACTCGTAAATATTAATCCGATAACTTACATGGTAGTAATTAATATACTGCGGACTCGCACATCAGTAATGGTAAGAAGAATTTGTGATTTGAGCTCAGATGTCTTGGCAACAGAGAGAGAGATGGAGGAGGATATTTTGAGATTAAGACAATGCTACTTGAGGATTTGTGAGTTTTGTTTCGAAACAAATACGAAAGAGGGATTTCAGGTGTGTTTTAGAATTTTTAAAGTATATCCATAAATTACTTGACAGTAAAATAATGTAATTTAAAAAAAAAATATTTCATATTTCCAATACTTCATATAATTTTGATGTCACCAATGTGTATCGTGGCTTCGATACTAAAAAAAGCCTGCCATGGCCAGCGAGCTTGGAAGGACCGGAGTCGCGATCGAAAATCATGAGTACGGCCGGAGGGCGGATAGCCTGTAGTAATAGACTAGGAGGTCACGACAATTTTTTATATCTTCTTAAAACCAAATAGGTAAAATTAAAAAACAATAATAATTAAAGGGGGTCCCCATACAAAAAACGTGATTTTTTGGTCAAAGTGTGAGTCCGACTCGCACTTGGCCGGTTTTTTGTATGCAAAAGTGGCTCCGCCACCTCCATATAGACGAGTTTCAGTTGCGACTTCTGGCCTTCCATGCTCGCTGCCCATGTCTGTTTTAACGACAACTTAATTACTTAACCTATTTATGTGTATTTAATTTTCTATTTTAGATGCTGATGAATCATACTAACGTACTTATTAGTTCAGTGAAATGTTTGTTGTTTGCAAAGTCAATTATAGCTAATGAAGAGGTAAAAGGTTCAACATATTTTCTTAAAACATAATTATATTAGTTCTCTTCTATTAAAAAATTACCCATGTAAAATGTTTATGTATTTTTTATAAAAACAGGTATGGAATTTATCGAAAACGCAAATGTTACTACTGGAATTGGTTACTTTGTATCAAATTGTAGTTATGATTTTCTTGTTGGTCTTTCTCGTAACAATTTTGGGGAAACTGGACCAAGACATTGAAAAAATGAAAGCTCAAATCGGGAAAACGATTGCAGAATATCAAACACGTAAGTAAGTCCCACTAGACTTCGTGAATTGCAAGAACTATATCCTTCGGCATAGGCATGAGACAGAAATCCACGATCTCCGTGTAATTATATCTCTTATAGTGGAAACATCTGTGCTCGCTGTGGATCCTAGAAAATCGTGCTATGACTAAAAAAAAACTGACTGCGTCACTTGGGGTAATATTGTGCTTACCAGATTCTGCGAAGGGGCTGGAGGGTGATTCCTTGTGCGATAACAAGGAATCAGGGAGTAAATGAGGTAGTAATGACGGTATTCAAAAACAAAATACATGAAAACAAAATCAGTATTCAAACTTGAATGTAAAAAAATATTGAAACAATAGATCTAGCTATTGAGATCAAGTGAAATTATTTTCTAAGTCTAACGAGTGATAATATTATTTTGGTAAATGAAAGTATTGATGTGTATTTTTGTTGCAGTGAGCTCACAGTCGCGTGAGCTGTGGACGGAGTTCGCTGAGCTCATGCACCGCAACCCGATCGTGTTCACTGCGCACGACTTCTTCCCGCTCGACTACTCGCTAATCGTCAGCACGGTCGCCACCGTCATCACCTACACCGTCATCATCATACAGCTTTAATAATTGGCTGAGTTGTTGGCCCTTCCCTTAGCTTTGGTACTGTTCTGCGATGTCTGTCACAGTTTTAAGAAGTTCATGATATGTTTGCCACGATTTTAGATTTCAGTCGTTGTTTGAATGAAGACCAATGCGCTGTCAGTTAAAAGATATAGCGTTAAATAAAAGTACTAAGTAAACATTTTTGCTAATGCAAGTCTTTGATTCCGCTATTGTCGATGGTGTAAGTAATAACCATTATCTCGCTCCACTCGGGCAAAGAATAACTCGGGCGCATTTATCCATTCCCTCGAAGTTTACACCAATATTTTAGCAACAATAACTATGACAAAGAACTACTATCGTTCTACGTATGTATGATTTTTGGAGCCAATTTTAGCAATTATTACCAGTCTTGACTATCACGTCGTCTCCCACTAACTTTGATACTCTGAGCCGTCTAAAATGGGCAATGGTTTATGGATATGACCGCAAAGAGGTGCCCTTGGACTATGAGCAGCGGACGATTCGGGTTCCAGATGCCGACGTCAGATGTACGGGAGCTGCGGCAACTCTACTGCCGTGACCCCATTTGCTCATTCCTCAATACCCAAGTGAGAGGACGCCGTAGATGATAATGTAGGTAGCTGAACTGCTGCCCTTAAATCAGCGTCCCTTTTTTATGCGAGTATTTAGACGTTATACTTGAGGCTATGGATAGCTGGTATCAATCCCATGTTATTTATACAGACTACCCGAAAGCTTTCGAAAAAAATCCACATATCTTGTTAAAGAAAGTTGAGGCAATGCGTATCCACGTAGATCTTCTGCGTTGGGTGACCTCCTACAACAATAATCGGTCTCAGTCTGTTATACCTTTAAAAAGGCCTACTAAATATTGTTTTGTTTAACATAATTCTACTTTCAGCATACATACAACCAGTCATGTCATTGCAGTATAATTCTTCAATAGAAATGTTTGAACGAGTTGGATAGAGTTTTAAAGAGTTAATTAGAAAAGTATTCGGAAGTTGCTTCAGGACATATACCGATCTACTCCATACATTGTTTCTTCTTATAGGGGTCGAGTGCACGAAAGGACAAATAATCAAAACGTCAACGTATGATTAAATCGTTACTATGTACGGACAGTATGGAAGGAACTCTACGCTGTTCACTAAAGGTGACGTGTTTGAACATTGATAAACTCAGCCGTCTCTTTGTGCAATCGGGGCTTACGGTCAGTCTTCGTCGTATTTACCTCGCTCGACACGACGATGCTTTGAAAAGTGTGTACAGTGGCGATGGGGAAATGCATTCCCGTTACTCCTCTACCGTCCGGAATGCCCGAATCACTTTTCTTATGTAACTGGACATGAATGGATTATTCCAATATGACCGTCAGATATTAGCCTAAAACACCAAATGGGAGCTAGGTGCTATGCCAGGACCTTCCTTATATTGCTCATACGTTGAACTGGATGGAAAACACGGAAATTGTTATTTCCGCTCCGACCATCGTTCATCCATTGATGGTGCCAACTCGGGAGGGATTAACCCTATCACCTAGCAAGTAAGGAAGGAACAGTTTTACGTGGAATCCGAACCACGGCCAGCCTCAACGGTTGAAAATGGTCACCCATCTAGAACCGAACCGGGCTCAGAGGTGCTTCACCCAACTTATCGAATCGCAAAGCGTCGCACCACTGGGCTACCGAGGCTGACAAATTGTGTACTATATTGTATACTATTTACAAATTAAATACTTTCATATACCGACCGATATATATAAACATATACAGTTTATGTTATTGTTGTTACTATGTTAGGATGTTAAACATACTTTAATTTAATACGTTTTTTTTCTTTCTTTCTTTCATCATATTTCAATATTATAAATGAGGAAAGAGGAAAAGCCAACAATGTCTTACGTTGCAAGTATTTTTATCGTGCTGGTCACCCCTCTATTAATTTGAATGTCGTACAATGCCAACTTTCATGTAGGTTCATGAAGGTTCATGTAGGAGCAGTGCATTCATTGTTTTGATATAAACATTTAACCGCACTGCTCACCCTTCAAGTAATTATGAAGTTAAGTAGTCTATAAGATATGGGACGAATCTGTCCATACGTCCGACCCACAGAGGATAGACTATCCTCCGTGGTTCGACCTAACTAGGGCAAGTCACTCGTACCGCGCCCCCTTCTCATATCAGCCCACTAGGACTGCATAGTTACTGAGGACGGTCACTGCTCGCGATGTGAACAGCCCGGATGCAACGTGTAGCTATGCCGGACAACAGACTATGCCCAATCCTGCAGATATACCCCCCTGCGAGTTCGACCTCAATGTCGGGAGCTGAAGGCTGCTATATAGACTATATGGACTATAGTACTAGTCCAAATAGCCCGACCCGATCCTGATTGGCAACTTCAGGTAGGGACATTGTTATAGGCACTTAGGTTCACTGCTGTCCGTTTTGACAATTTTGCGTGATGTCAGTAGTTTCGAGTGATGCTAAGTGGATAATTTTATGTATTTAATGGATACGACATTACCGTTATCTCATTAATTTGAGTTTCAGCGACATCTACATTTGAAGCGTTGTAATCATTTTTTGAAAATAATCTGAATAATCTGAAAGAATCTGGTTTAGAGCAGTGGACATGTAATCCAAAGGTTGCAGGTTCAAGTCCTGCTTCCGACGAATGTCACGACCAATACTTTTTCAGATTATTTTCGAAATCTGATTACAATGCTTCAAATGTAGATGTCGCTGAAACTCAAATTAATGATGCTAAGTGGTTTATAAATTTTCATAAATTAATTTAAAAAATACTGTTTATTACATGAAACTTTTACACATTCTTAGGGTAGACTACTAATATATATTTGCACAAGTACTATGGCAAGGATTTTTTTCCTGCCCGCCCATTACAATTAACAACATAATATTTAGGTACATAAGTAAAGTAAACATTATATTAAAATTAAAACATGCGAATACATTGGGAACATTCATGATATAAGAATATGAAAACCGCATCGAAATTAGATCTTTGGTTCTTTAGTTATTAGCTCTCTCTCTCTGTCGGGCACCACTTATGTTAGGGCCTGGCGTATATTAGCTATTAAAGAAACCAAATCGGGTGCATGGTTCTCAAGTGATAAAGATTTCAATCCACTGCCCACCTCTCTGGAAGTTTACCGTGATGTATGCGTTGATAACACGTACATCACGATAAAGCCATGCGTACATCACCATCACTTGGTGTTCTCATTCAGCAGCGTTCAGTGTGGCTCCGACCTTCCAGGGAGCAACTCTACGTATTGACGAGCATATAGGGATCCTTGGTGTCAACCTGACGCATAACCTTAATCGAGGATAAAGCCAAGCTCGCCTCGAAAAAGCTGGCAGTTCTTAACAGGGTGCGTCAGTATTTCACGACTGACCAAAAACTGCTCCTTTATAAGGCGCAGATAAGGTCTTGCGTGGAGTACTGCTCGCATTTTGCGGGACGGCTCAGCTCAGCACCTGCTTGGCTCCCTGGACTCGATACAGCGTTGGGCCGTGCGTCTCGTCGGCGATCCCGAATTTAGAGACCCTCCAACTTCGAAGAGATGTTGGGTCTCTCTCTGTGTTCTACCGTCTTTACCATGGAGAATGTTCATCAGAGCTGCCCGTCCGTCCCCTTTCTACCATCGCACAACACGGAACAGGCAGGAAATGCACCCGTTCACTGTCGACATTAAAACAATCAGAACCAACCGATGCTCTAGGTCCTTCATCTATAGGGTCGGTAAACTATGGAATGCACTCCCTGCCGAGTTATTTCCCCCTAAGTACAATCTGGGATCCTTCAAACATGGTGTGAAGAAGCACCTGGCCGGCCGGCATGGTTTTCGCAGCCCCCTTAAAAGTTCATAAGCTCATGGGCGTCGTCGGGCACCTTAAGAGGTCCTGGCGTACATCTTATGCCGCGCTTTACATAAAACAAATAAAAAAACGTAGGCATTCCATTTATTGCTTTCTTATAATCGCTGTACTCGCATCTCTGGTAATTCTGCAATATCAGGTTGGTGAGTCTCATGTTAAAAGTGAACAGAATGAGAGAAATACAGACGGACGCCAACCCTTGGATTTTAAATTAAAACACTAAGTGATTGGTTGATTTATTGATAGGTAATACACGCAATTCGACCTAAAATCGCCTTTTATTTCCCCTCATTTGTAACGGTTCTATATATTTAACTGACTTATTTTTTCACTTACCAGAGATCTTTCACATTAATTGATATCGTGTAGCCAATGCAGCACTGTTCTATTTCGTTTGCATAGAATAAAATAATTATATTAATTTAAAAATAATAAACAAATAAATATTTCGAAATGCATCATGACCCTAAAAGCGTTCTAGAAGCTTTGGGAAACGTAATTAATTTTCGGAGGGTCTTCGGCCTTACGCGTATAAAATTGAAAAATGGCTCCATTCTTGTTGAAAATATAAAAAAACGGTCGGCAATTTTAATAACATTAGTTTTCGTTGTAGAGGCCATTTGCATGAAATACCGGATCAAAATGATTAACGCATTGTGGGGCATTTTTGAATTAATCCCATTAGTCTCATTGTGGATTCAATTCATATACACAACCTTGTCTTTAAATAGAGCTAAGAAAAGAGATGTACTGAAGCCTTACGAAATATTAGCTAATCTTGATGAAGCGTTGGAGATAAACACACCAAATTTCTACACTGAGGACAAATTCAAGGCCAATCTTTTGTTTTTCTCGTTTCTGATTACGAATATTCTCGAAATTACTGCCGAAAACGTCGCTTTGACCTTCGTTTTTGGTCTGACAAATAGCTGGCCCTTCTATCCAATCGGTGCATTGTTCTTGCTTGTAAATATCAATCCTATAATGTACATAAAGGGTGGTTAAATTGTAAGGGCCGATGTTGAATATGAACCACACCTAAACGCCAAGTTTTTTTCCGAATTTTATTTGACATTTCTCTATTTCAGACTTACTCAATTTGAACCATGGAGAGATACACAATCCAACAACGTGTTAAAGTTATCCAGACTTATTATGAAAATGGGCGTTCAAATCAAAATGCATATCGTGCACTTCGTGATTTTTTTGGTCAATTTGATCGTCCAAATGTGCGTACAATCGCAAAAATCGTGGAAAAATTCGAGCAAACCGGGTCTGTAGAAGATGTGAGAACACCAGTGCATGCTCGTACAGCTCGTACTGCAGAAAATATTGCTGCTGTTCGCGATAGTGTGGCTGAAGAGCCGTCCACCTCAACTCGTCGTCGTGCCCAACAATTGCACCTCTCACGCTCGTCGTTGATGAACATTATGCATAAAGACTTGCATTTACACGCTTACAAGGTGCAATTGGCTCAAGAACTAAAGCCTCTTGACCATTCCAAACGTCGTGAATGGGCAGAATGGTGGCAAGAAATGGCAACAGTGGATGATCAATTTTCGAAGAAAATCATCTTCAGTGATGAGGCACATTTTCACCTCAGTGGATTCGTCAATAAACAGAATTGCCGCATTTGGGTGAATGAGAATCCAAGAGTGATTGTCGAAAAACCAATGCACCCACAAAGAGTGACTGTTTGGTGCGGTTTATGGGCTGGCGGCATCATCGGGCCGTATTTTTTCCAAAATGAGGCCGGTCAGGCAGTTACTGTGAATGGTGTTCGCTATCGTGAGATGATAACGAACTTTTTATGGCCCGAATTGGAAGATATGGATGTGGACGATATGTGGTTTCAGCAGGACGGTGCCACTTGCCACACAGCTAACGAAACAATGGCTCTTTTGCGCAACAAATTCAATGGCCTTGTTATCTCACGTAATGGCGATGTCAATTGGCCGCCAAGATCATGTGATTTGACACCGTTGGACTTTTTTCTTTGGGGTTATTTGAAAGAAAATGTGTACGTCGATAAGCCAGCAACAATTCAAGAGCTAAAGGATGAGATAATTCGGCACATTAACGGCATAGAACCTCCATTATGCCTCAGGGTCATCGAAAATTTGGACCATCGGATGGAGGTGTGCCGCCGTGGTCGCGGCGCCCATTTGGCCGATATTTTGTTCCATACATAATTGAGTAATACCAATATATCATAATAAAATAAAATTACAATAATTTCCTAAATAGTTTGTGTTTTATTCAAAATCAACATCGGCCCTTGAAATTTAACCACCCATTATTAAGAATAAATCTACTACGGATTCGCACAGCAGTAATGGTAAAAAGAATCTTCACTTTGAGCTCAGATGTTTTTGCGACCGAGAGAGAGATGGAGAAGGACATCATGAGACTAAAGCAATGCTACTTGAGAATTTGCGAGTTTTGTTTTGAAATAAATATCAAAGATGTAGGGTTCGTTATTGGTGGTGTGGGTGGTGCGTGTAGAAGGTGGTGAGTGAGGATGTAAAGGTTTTGTCTCCTCCACGGCGACTTGCTAGATATCTAGGAAATGCAGGTGACGTGTAGAGCATTCCTCAATCTCGATGCCTCGGGTCGCTCAGTCGGAAGCTCAGGGTGCAGGGTCGAAGCTACGGAAGAAAATACGTACAAACCCTACCTAATCTATGCATCTGCTTGGAGAGGACTTTTGAGGAAATATTCAAACACACAGCATGAAGGTGAAGTGATGTTTATTGAAGTATATTATTGCACAAACAGAAGTGGTAAACTGTTAGGCTGATGCGACATACCGATGAAGCTCTAGTCCTACCGCCGGTCTCGTTTGTAGGGTCTTCGTCCCGCTCCTCAGATGAAACTGGAACTGGTCGGACGGCTACAGGCTCCCTGCTCCAACTCCGCTCTCATCAACTGGCTGACTCCAAACACCACCGGAATAAACTGCACAGCCTCTACACTTGGTCTCTTATGAGAACCTGGTCAAAGAGTCATAATGTCTTTCACGGGCCGCGTGAACTGACTCGTACACCACCTGGTGTCGAGGACACGGCGGACACTCGCGGGAGGACTTCCCTCAGGGTGCAGCTGCGTCGAAGGCCAGAGGCGAGATCCTCACACCATTCCGATTGGTGGGGATTCCTTCAAGATGGCGCTGCAAAAACGCGATGAAAGCTCTCAACGGAGCTCTGGTCTGTACGGGCGCGGGAGTCGAACTGAACCCAATATTTTCATTTTCAGTTCAGTGATATTCTCCTGTTTTTATTTTTATTTTTCCGGAATCTTCCAAACTTGTCACGTTCCCATGGCAACGTTTCGAAATTTGAGACTCCTAGTGTGTCCTCTCTTGATTGGCTTTTTCATATTTTTCTTTCTTCATCCATAGACAGTTGTCTATGGGCAACCTATATTTTACTTGCCGCGGAAATAAAGACAATACTAAATATAACATCCTACATATATCCCTATTTTCAGTTTTAAAAAAAATAATGAAAAAAAAAGAAAGAAAACACCCTATCATAGAATGATAACTTTAACAAAGTGTTATCATATACATTTTAAATCTAATCAAAGCTATCTAATCCTAATCCCTTAAAATTTTACAATATTAACTATTTTTTGGGATTCCAAAATTAAATTCTCATTACGATTATGCATCAGAATGTTTTAAAAACCTACTAAACTTTCATTCTTAATTAATCATCTAAGTGTACTTAGAGTAAGGATTTGACAAACAGCAAAAGTATAATATGTTTGAAGTTTCAATTGCTTACTGCAAATAAAGTTTTATCAATGCAAAAATTTTCTAATTATTTGAACGAAAGCTGCTTAAGTTGGAACAATGCAAAATTTTCCTAATTCTTTGAACAAAAATAGCTGGAAGTGAATTTATGCTCGAATTGAAAATTTCAAACAAGTTTGTATTACATTTTTAACAGAATTTAAAAATAATATCTTGATCACAAGGAAAAAACATTCACTAACTTTATATAGTATATCCAAAACATAAAAAAAACAAATCGACTATGTTTTCAGGTGAGCACATCATAATATTAAAAATTTTCAAAAAAAAATTAAATAAAAAATAGTTCGACTACCCCCCAGATTTTGTTAAGTTACAAACAAGAAGTTGTTCTAATAAACAGCTGAGCTCATTAAAATTCAAAAACTGAAAGTTTTCAGACCGAAAATCTCAGCGATAATTGAATGCAGTTATAATTACGGATAGGTACTTAATGACTCTTAATATTTACTAGTAAGTAAGTTTTCAAATTACAGAGAATAACCCATTATACTTTATAACATTCGGAATTTAAAATTCCCAGCGAAAATTCCATATCTTAACAATTAATAATTTTTTTTTTTACTAATTGACAATATTTAAAAATAATGAAATGAAGATGAATGAAAGTAGAATTAAATTCAAATTCAATGCCAAAGTGGCTTATTACTTGCGCATTCGCGCATCTAATAAATTAAGTCAAAATAAATATCTCTTTTAAACTTCAAAGAGATCTGTCTGTGTTTTCCATCCAATCAGTTCAGAATGGTTGACCATTCAGTATAGCTATAGAGACATTAAAAAAGTTTTAAAAAATGGTTCGATTTAATGAAATTAAAATAGTAAAATTATTTAAATTATTCTTTGAAAAGAAAATCGAACCATTAGTACAGTACAATATATTGGGCTGTTGAAATTAAACAAGGATTCAATTTTAATGATACATACCTTATGTATGGATCAAAAAAAATGTTTTTCTTAATCATTTAGTAAAAAGTAGATCAACAGCATAATCCAATATATTGGTTTATAGGCAATTCAGTTAGTAATCGTATTGTTATCATAAATTCCGCCTTTTTTTTTTTTTACTAATTGTCAATATTTTTTTTTTTAATAATTTTTTTTTTACTAATTGACAATATTTAATTTTTTTTTAATACTTTTTTTTTTACTAATTGTCAATATATATATTTTTTTTTATTTTTTTTTTTTACTAATTGACAATATTTAATTTTTTTTTAATACTTTTTTTTTTACTAATTGGCAATTATTTTTTTATTTTATTTTTTTTTGATTTTTTTTTTATTACTGAACTGAATTATATATATATCTATATATATATGTCTTCGGCGAGTAGGCTTCGACGAGTTATTCCCGACGAGTTGACACCGACACTTCGGCGAGTAGGCTTCGACGAGTTGTTCCCGACGAGTTGACACCGACACTTCGGCGATTGAACATCAGTGGAAGCTATCCGTCAAGTTCAAGCTATAGTGTTTCCTAATATCCGGAATAAACTTACCTATCAGTGCTCTTAAATGTTTGCGTTGATCAAACATTCGATTCACAAATAATTAATGATTCTTCTCCATCAGACCTTATAGTGAATCGAAAATTATGAACACAATTGTTATCCATATCTCTCTCGTTTGTCATTTGACAAAATAATAAAATTCGCCCTTCGCTAAGATGCGTTCCTATTGTCAGTTTAGAATTCACTACCTAACACTCCTACAGTGAGATGTCAAGTATTATTTAAATATGTCCTTCCTAATGATGTCTCATTTATTAAAATTCATTATTTAAATTCCAGAAAATAATCATTTTCCTGAAATGTTCATTACATAATTCACTTCCTAAAGAGGCCGTAAAAATATTGAAAAATTTGCCAGGTGCAAATCCTATCATTTAAGAGAGTGAAATTTCCCTAGATTCAAGTATACATCGTCTTTCGTGTCCCTAATTCTTCACGCTTTCATACTTGGTAAATATTCACTCATATTTACTTTATTTATATTATCCCCCTTTATTCACGTTACCTAACATATATTCATTATATAGACTAGATTAGACGACCTCCTGTTTCCTAAGAAGTGTTCGCCAATTATCATCATATATTAATCATTTTATCATTTATATCATCAATTATTATCCCCATTATTCACGTTAACTAACGTATATTGATTATATAGACTAGACTAGACGACCTCCTTTTTCCTAAGAAGTGTACGCCAAAAAGAGTGGGCAAATAGCCACCCAAAATAGAACAAATTTGAGTACAAGAATGTACTCAATATGTATTTAAGTAATACATTTTAGACAAGTTAATGTAAACCTCCCTTTCTCTAAGGAGAGTTCACTATGGAGCAAGCAGCTTCCCCAAAAAATTTTGAGTATAAGAGAGTACTCAATATGTATTTTAATCCATACATTATAGTCAAGAATAACGTAAAACCCTTTTTTCTTAAAGAGTATTTATTCACAAGGTTAAGCACAGAGCTTACACAAACTAGATTAAATTAGCATACAACTAATTACACAATATTTAACTAATTCTAAACTAATATAATCTAAACTACACGAGCTATACAAAAAGCACTACGTTAAAGCAGCCAAATTAAATATACATTACACCTTTATTTTGGAACGTTTAAAGGGAAACTATTGTATAGTTTAATAAGGTTTTTATAATATCGCTGACATGAATTATACCCACGCTTGTTCCGTCAACATTCCCTAACAAATAAGTATTTTCAGAGTTTCGTTTTAAAACGATTGACTTAATAAACGTGGAGATAGTTTATTTGAAAAAAACTTTGCTCCATCAGATTGCACATGAGATCGACGCCAGACTATGTCACCTTCTTTAAAGTGTTCCATATGGTGTTTATAATCCCCGTTTATATTTATTTTAATCAAGTTATAGCACAATCAGTTCAAGTTCAGTTAAGACATGAAGTCTTAAAATCAAACTGGCATGGCACCTTGTTTGTAAAATATTTTGTGTATAGTCACCATTCGTGCTTGTTTCATATGTATCGAATAAGTATCTCATTAACCATACACAAGATTCGTGACAAACAGCAATACACAGTTGAGATATCCCACCTTTGTTAACATTAAACGTATAAACGAATAGCCCAAACTATTCGACGAGTAATAAGCGGACGTCAAACGACATACGCTGTCATTCTTTGTTATCAATTCAATGTCAATAGATATTTGGCATGTAAATACACATCGGATCAAAGTGAATAGTAAATATTTTATGTATCATAAAGTAAATTAATGACCACGCAATTAAATTAAAACGCATAAACGATATTTGCCGAACTAAATTCCGAAAATTAATAAGTCGCAGGAGAAAGGAAAAGTGCAAACGCACAAATTCACCGATCGCGGTACATAATCACGAAGGCAAATGTGATATGTACTAAACATAAATTACATAGTACGTATATACGCGGGGTGAAATAAAGTCACCAAATTTAGACGAGATGGAAATATAGGATGGAAAAATCAAATATTTTCTCAAATCCTCCGATCACACAGATGCATAGGAATAAATTTTTATAGATTGGGCGCCAGATGTAGGGTTCGTTATTGGTGGTGTGGGTGGTGCGTGTAGAAGGTGGTGAGTGAGGATGTAAAGGTTTTGTCTCCTCCACGGCGACTTGCTAGATATCTAGGAAATGCAGGTGACGTGTAGAGCATTCCTCAATCTCGATGCCTCGGGTCGCTCAGTCGGAAGCTCAGGGTGCAGGGTCGAAGCTACGGAAGAAAATACGTACAAACCCTACCTAATCTATGCATCTGCTTGGAGAGGACTTTTGAGGAAATATTCAAACACACAGCATGAAGGTGAAGTGATGTTTATTGAAGTATATTATTGCACAAACAGAAGTGGTAAACTGTTAGGCTGATGCGACATACCGATGAAGCTCTAGTCCTACCGCCGGTCTCGTTTGTAGGGTCTTCGTCCCGCTCCTCAGATGAAACTGGAACTGGTCGGACGGCTACAGGCTCCCTGCTCCAACTCCGCTCTCATCAACTGGCTGACTCCAAACACCACCGGAATAAACTGCACAGCCTCTACACTTGGTCTCTTATGAGAACCTGGTCAAAGAGTCATAATGTCTTTCACGGGCCGCGTGAACTGACTCGTACACCACCTGGTGTCGAGGACACGGCGGACACTCGCGGGAGGACTTCCCTCAGGGTGCAGCTGCGTCGAAGGCCAGAGGCGAGATCCTCACACCATTCCGATTGGTGGGGATTCCTTCAAGATGGCGCTGCAAAAACGCGATGAAAGCTCTCAACGGAGCTCTGGTCTGTACGGGCGCGGGAGTCGAACTGAACCCAATATTTTCATTTTCAGTTCAGTGATATTCTCCTGTTTTTATTTTTATTTTTCCGGAATCTTCCAAACTTGTCACGTTCCCATGGCAACGTTTCGAAATTTGAGACTCCTAGTGTGTCCTCTCTTGATTGGCTTTTTCATATTTTTCTTTCTTCATCCATAGACAGTTGTCTATGGGCAACCTATATTTTACTTGCCGCGGAAATAAAGACAATACTAAATATAACATCCTACAATATCAAAGAAGGTTTTCAGGTGTGTTTACAGATTAACCATAATTTTTTGATTCAACGTTTATTTCTATTTATTTAATTCTATTATACATATTTTTTTAAAGCGCTTAGTAATAATCGGATATCGATTTTCATAAGATAGCTTTTATTTTCTATCCATGTACTTAACCATAAAATTATTTGAATAATCCCCATTAGAAATTTAGTTTCAAGCTATTTCATATTAATTTCGTTATCTGTTAATGTGTTCTCACAATTTCATCATAATAAAAATATGTTAAGAGGCCGAAATTATGTCTGTTCTGTTATTATTATTCGATATAACTAAAATAAAATGAAACGAAAAATGTATCCTACATAATTTTTTAGGTGCTGTTAACCTATGCTAATATACTCATTCGCGTGGTGAAATATTTATCCTTTTCAAATACCTCATTGAATTGGAAGGTAAGACATATAGATATTTTTTATGGTTCGATTTTTTTTTTCGATGTACGAAACAGCTTATAAATCAAAGGTTTTTCTTGTCAACAGGATGTCAGTTTCATGGAAACGGAAACCTTAATATTGAAATTCGTCACTATTTATTACATCGCAGTGATGGTTTTCAGCATGGTCTTTATTCTTAGCATTTTGCGAAAACTAGACCAAAACATCGAAAAAATGAAAGCTCAAATTGGGAAAACGATTGCAGATTACAAATCACGTAAGTAAAACGTCAAAGCCCGTATTAACTTTTTGTTTTTTATTTGACTTGATATGGTGGCTCCACATACCCTTCACACCGACTTCCCGAAAAAATTTGGTCCTACGCCAGGAACTTCCCTTTATGAGTACGGCTACTGGATGGAAAACCCAGAGAATATTTTATTTCAGCTTCAACCATATTTTCATACAATGCGATGGTACCAACCCGGGCGGGCTTAACCGATTTTTTCTAACACTAAGATACGTTAAAAACTGAATGATCCGAGGATTCCATCAACTTAGTAAAGAAGAATCCGCAAAGAAACATTACGAGTTTTCCGTCCACAGCAATTAAATACATACTTAGATCTAAATGCTATTGCCAAACAATTTTTGGTTCAACAGTATAAGGTAACGAACAAGAACAAAGGAAAGAGCGACCCTCAGTGCAAATGGATTAGAAATATAACTTACATAACTATCAAAGTTGCTTGGACATAAATATGTATAGTCTTACAAGTATTCTCTGGTATAAAAGCCGTCGTCATTTTAACAACCTATATCGGGTGTATAAGTTCCTCGTCAAGTTTGATTCCGATCTACAGTTTTTCATGGATTCATATTTCTTTGATTGTTCGGTCTCACTTTATTTAATTATTGATTTGATATTGTTACCCTTTACTGGTTACCCTGAATAAGGAGGATGAGAGACGGATTCAACTGGGTTGGGCTGAGAATATCGTTACGGGTTATGGTGCGTAACAAGGAAATCCGGTGACGTACCAAAGTAGTCGATATTGGACACCGGGTGGCTAAGCTAAAATGGCAATAGGCTGGTCACGACAGCCGAAGAGACGATAACCGTTGGAATAACCGTGTCCTTCACTGGCAGCCGTGGACCGGAAAACGGAGTGTGGGAAGGCCACCCGCCAGGTGGGACGACGGCATCAAATGCGTCGGCGGAAAGCCGTACCGCTGAGGGCCGGGAGGACTGGAGAAAAATTGGAGAGGCATATGTCCAGCAGTGGACGCAAACACGCTGACTGACTGACTGACCCTTTAAAAAGTTATCCAAAATTCCGAAAACAATTAAAATCAGTCGGTGCAAGGTCTTGTGAGCATGGTGGGTGATGGAGAGTTTCCAGTCGTAGCTGCTGTAGTTTTTGGGATGGTTCGTTGTGCTGTATGTTGTGCTGACGAGCGTTGCCGTGAAGAAGGAGAGGACTAGATTAATTACTACTGCCAACGAGCAAACCCTTCGTCTCCGGTCGGACACGGGGCGCATTGTTCGGATAATTTAAAGAATGGATGCGATGTCAACAAAAACGCAACATATATTAGATTGGGGTACACGTCGTTGATATTGCATGCCGTCTGTGCTGCATTGGTGCCATAACATAACTCAGATCCGTATCCATTATCACAGAAATAGCGATATAAAATGACTGGATAACTGTTTTTTTAAAAAGAAATGTCATAGCTATATAAAATTAATTTGAATTAAAACTCAATATAGGGTGAAAGATCTCGATCTTCACACTAGCCAAATTAAAAATGTCATGGTAATTCCGGATTTTTTTCTCTACTTATATAAAAGGGAACGTCTGTCCACATGCGAGAGATAATCTCCGTAACCACAAAACAGATCAAGATGCGATTTAAACCAATTTCAAGAGAACATCGTGGAGAACGCTTTAAAGTACATACCATCACGCTAAATATCCTAAGGGCTGAGCAATATCAATGAAATTACTCTCAAACAAAATTAATACCATTCCGTTGCGTATGGTGGCGTTGCTGGCGTTATTTTGACCGCTCTCTCTAAAATAGAAAGAATTCACTATTTTCGCACTGAATGTCAGAAAGCGGATGGCGCAGGGCGAATTACCGACTCTTCTATACGTATTTTGTTCGGGAGGGTATAGTTTCGAATCCTGATAGCCTCAATTTTTTTTCCGTTTTTTACATTTTATTGTTTATGGGGTCTCGCATATAATTATAGCATGGATTAGACTTAATAGATATACACATATATATTATTATCTCGGCTTTCACTATCAAATCAAATAAAAAATCATTTATTCATCATATAGACAGTAAGATTTATAACATAAATAATAAATATAATAAACATAACAGGGACCATCTCAGGATAAGTTGCATTTCACTTAGTGAGCAGCAACGCTGATTTACGTCTGGTCCCTAAAACAATAAAATAAAAACCAAATCCTTCGAATCCTGTCGAAACATTCAAAAAAGAGAGAAAAAAAATAAGCAACACAATACAAAAAAAAAGAGAAAACCAAATATCAAAAAGTATTACACACACATCCGTTTAAAACATAAATCACATTTGAAGAAAAGGAAGCAAAATTTGCAAACTAGCTAAACATCTGGGTAGAGATGGCGCCACGTGTACTCTCATAGAAAAGAATAACTTCTATCCGGGTAGAGATGGCGCCACGTGTGATTGGCGATTAGAAGATCATGGCGCGATAGATGGCGCGATAGATGGCGCTGTGAAATTAAATATTTTCAAAGACCGAAATTCTGCAAATATTTTCGCCGCAACTATTTACTATAGCATTATATAACTTTATATTTATATTCTTTGCTTTCTGTGTACAATAACTTTGTACAGGCCAGAACAGCATTAAATAAGGCATGGGGAACTATCTTTTGTCTCATAGAAGATCATGAAACATATGAAAATTTGTATGGGTAACCCATTATATCTTCAAACTAGGTATATGAAAACGCACCTGTTTTTACCCGACTGCGAAAGAAGGAGTTATGTTTTTCGAGTGTATGTATGTATGTATATATGTATGTATGTATATATATTTCTTTGTCGCCCCCTGCAGCCTAAACGGCTTGATGGATTTTAGCTTGAGAGGTGTTGTTACATTCGTCTTAATTGTGAGAGTGACACTGGGTATATCAAAATCATTAAAAAAAATCATGGCTGATTTTTGGCGCCAAATTATGTGTTTTCAAATATTTTTTTTCTTGAAACCTATCGAGTGGGGTATCAAACTAAAGGATTTTTTAAATAGTTTACAAAAAGGTATGCATTTTTGTTTACGCAAGCGCGCTGGTCACACCAACTCAGGTCATATACTCCTCTTTTTACTACCTCCAGCTATATGGAATGTAGCTTCGGTTACATTGCATATTTATATGGTGTAACCGAAAGATAACTTTGGGATGACTATAACTGGAAGTGGTGGATCCGGGCGATAGTCAGATAGATTTTCGACATTCTCGGTCGCCGCATAGACCGATATCACCATCATTGCTTTACTATCAGCATTCTGCACCTGCATAGCTCATAAATCCATACTTCCGTTGTCAATGGGTGTCACGCTGGGGAAGATCCGCTTGTTCCACAAGAGGGCGACCCTACAGTGCCGAGATACTGTGGTGCCCAAAATCGGTATCAATCTGATAATATCTAAAAGCTTTACCAAAGATAGGAAAACTTTCCATGAAGATGTCGTCAGCCCCCTGATGAGGACCTATGTTACATAGGGTACATAAAATATGATCGTCATCATAATATCGGTGATCTTTAACCGTGCGTCCTTGGGAGCAGTGGGAAGGAAAAGCACGGCTTTGCCAAAGTTGGGTTTATCATCATATATCACATATTATTAACACGTTATATTATTCAAAATAATAAACCAGGAGTTCATGTACGGATTAAATCATGAACGTTATATTTTGATGGGCTTTGGAGGCAAGAAAAACAATAAACGCTCAGTTGGGATGTAACAGTTTATAAGCTCCAAGGTTACACATTCGATCGGGCGATTGTGGACCTCGGGCCCACATATATTTGCAAACGATGAATCCAGGTCTCTTTCGCCGCATCCAGTTAAAGTTCTAAACTGTGAAACTGGAACTTAACTAGCTCAATAATTAAATAAAAATGGCTTTAACAATGTTTTTGACTCACATTCAAAGCTGTCAGTCAAGAGACAACTTCCAGTCTTATGAAGTAGTGGATATAAATATTATAATCATGGTTATTACGGAGATTATTGAATTTTAACTAGCAGTTAGTTTTTACATGGATGAAATCCTGTGATCAAAGCGATTACTACAGGGTCCGTCACTTGAACTGTTACTTCTATTTTCAAAATAATAATCACAGCGCGCCAAATTTTGGTGAAACGTCAATTTGTTTCATTGTTTTTAAGTGGGCGAAAAGAGCGGCAACAAATTTGAATTGTATAATAAATTTTCGCAATGGATATTAAACCTAACATTGTGATCGTTTTGTATTTGACCGGAAAATCACAACCAGTCATCGTTCGGGAGCTCCGACATTTACATGTGAACAAAATGTTAGTGCAATAACCTAGCATTGCTAAACGGCATAGAGGCGGTCATCCGAAAATAGCAGTATCACATGATATGGTTCGAAAGGTAAAGGCTCGAATTCAAGGAAATCCTCACCAGTGTTCTGCAAAATTTGCGAAAAGTCAGACAATACCCGACTCAAGTAATCGGCGAAAAGAAACAAAAAGAAATGCAACTGAAGCCCTACCAACAAGATACAAAAATTACAGCATCTTAGTTCAGCGCAGAAGGCAGTTTGACTACAAAGAGCTCAAGCAATGAAAGTCTTGCGTGGCGATCTGGAAAACATTGTTTTTTCTGATGAAAAAATGTTTACTGTCTAACAGTATATAAACAAACAACATTTTCGTGTTTGGCTACAGGGCAAATCCAACGAGAATTTAGACGATGGAGTTCCCGTTCGTAAGCAAGCGCCCGCTTCTGTTATGGTCTCAGCTGCAGTGACCGCAAATGGTCGCTATTCACTCGTGTTTATCGAGAAAGGCGTCAAAGTCAACCAGCAAGTGTGTGCAAAAGGTGTTAAATGAGGCGCTTATACCATGTGCACGTGTAAACAATGCAGTACGAAACGCTGGACGTTCCAATAACACTCAGGATCGTCTCAGAAAGCTCTTATCTATGGATCAAAGGAGGCTATATCGAACAATAACAATGATTGTCTTAAAATTAAATGTTTTATTGTGATATAATTTTTAACGAACCGTACTTCAATTAACTAAATAACATCATTTTCAATTGGTAACACTTCGAGTGACGGACCCTGTATATAACCACAGGATTTGAGTGTCGAACTGTTTGCTTTTAAATTTAGTGTAACTGTAATCAACGATGATGAGAGGGAGATTCTAAAAAAACCATATATAGGGTGTTAACGGAGATATGGTCCAAAAGCTAACCACGTATTTCTCGGCATATTTGGAGTTAAAAGGTAGAAGATATTTTGTTGTACGACTTAAAAAATATTTTCCCCATACATTTTAAATACCTACAAATAAAATGTATATCCTTTTTGTTTCAAATATGCCAAGGAATACGTTAACGTTTGGACCATACCTATACCATACTAAAACCTTGTATATATCGGCATATGATCAAAATTCGTTGAATGAGGTAATCTCATTCTATGAACTGATGACTTCATTAAAGCCTTAAAGATAACATGAAGAAACTTTTAGAAAATGTAGTTTTGTTTTAATATCAATCAAAAAACTCTATTTGTTACAACTCGTAGTGTAGGGACTAAAATATTGCCTTTCATGCAAGAGGTTATGGGCTCAAATCCTCGCATCTGTTATACACCACTTTATCTTGCGAGTTGTTCATGGTTCGGAACCCATGTAAAATTGTAGGTCACCTTACCCTACTAGGTGACAGGGTTAATCCCGCCTGGGTTGGTATCACCGCATTAGGAAAAACTATGGACGAAGTGGCAATAGATCATTGTCTGTATTTTCCACCCATGGTATCCGTGTGCAGCCGTGATTCTGTGTAAAGGAAGGTCCTGACCTGTCACCTAATTCCTTCTGGAATTTGTTGAATTAGGCTTATATCATGACGGTAGTTGTGTTACATTAGCCATCCATGTCAGGTTCCATAATAATACCTAACCTTACTTTCGTTGGAATTTATTAACGTGCAGATATTTAAATGATAAATGCATGCTCTACGAAAACTAAAAATAATTCAAATAAAACAAATTATTTAAAAATATAAAAAACCCGACAGCGTAAAAAATTGTAACTTAAAATTGACTTCGTAAAGGAACTGAAAAGATAGAAACAAGTTGAAAAATTAAATATTTGTTGTGTTTGAATGATCATGGTTGACAGTGTTTACAAACGCAGTCGGAGGCATAAGATACATTAACTACGATTTATATTTTCAATGGTGTGCCCATGCAAATTTCACGATGGTCGGGTGAGTTCGCGAAATAGACAAACTTACTTTCGTATTTTTTATATGACAGTTAGGAGATTATAATTTGTCTCAATAAGTTTATTTTTGCTATACCCATATCACTAAGAAAATCGCTAGTCATTAATAATGGAATGTATTGGGAAATATATAATAATATCATTATATAATTCATATTGTGCATCAAATAGTTTAACTATGATTTATATTATTTTTTGTTATTAAATTCATTGAAAGTGTACCTATGTAAATTTCATGATGATCTGTGACACCGAGAACGATAAAAAAAACCTCACTTTAGACATAAAAATGAAAGATAGGATATCGGAACTTCCCCCACCACGTATTTTCTTGCTCCACCGAAATAATCCATAAAATCGCTAGTCATTTACTATGGAACGTACTGGGGCTATTTGATGCCTCCGACTGCGTTTGTAAACACTGTCAACCATGATCATTCAAACACAACAAATATTTAATTTTTCAACTTGTTTCTATCTTTTCAGTTCCTTTACGAAGTCAATTTTAAGTTACAATTTTTTACGCTGTCGGGTTTTTTTTAATGAATAGTTCATATGTTTTTGGTCAAGAAATGGCGCTATCGCTGATTGCATTTATGTATCTTCTTTCGAGACTCCCTAATTGTACCTAATTTGAATCGCATGGGTTTATTATTCCCGCAATTTTAGGACTAATTAGATTCAGGCAAAATTATGAGAGGGGTGTGCAAATAAGCAGTGGTTTGAAATGCTTATAAATTAAGATCCGATGTAGACCTTTTGGTTTCCACGTCTAGCCTGATTCTGCTCACAACTTAAAAGCTACATGAAATCACTCTAAATTACCGGAGCGGTGAGCAGTGGGGTGAAATGCTTATAACTTGAGCGGCTCGTAGCCTAGTGGCGCGGGGACTGGCCTAGCGTACCAGAGGCCTGGGTTCAATACCGACTTGCACCACTGTCTTTCTCTTTCCGAGTTCGATAAGTGCATTTTCGTCACGAATGCGAGCTGCTCCATCATCCGGAATCCATGTAAAACTGTAGGTCCCTTCACAGCCCGCCCGGGTTGGTACCATCGCATTGAATGAAAAGATGGTCGAAGCTGGAATGAAAAATTGTCCATGTTTTCCATCCAGTTCAATGTAGCCGTGCTCATAAAGGGAAGGTTCTGGCATTGCACCAAATTCCTTCGGAAATGTGGTGTATTATGGGCTGATATCATAACGGTAGTTGTGTGATATTAGCCATCCATGTCAGGTCGCATAAAAAAAAACTTGCGAACCACTCACCCGATTTATATGCGAATTGAATCTACGTTTGGCGTCTCTGAGTGCGCTCCAGTTACGGATGGGTGACCATGTTCGATGTTGAGGCTGGCTGTGGTCTGTATGCCACGTAAAACTTTTGTACACCATTCGTAGGGTTCATTCCGCCTGGGATGATACATAGGTACCATCGCATAGAAGGAATGCATCATCGGGGCATGAAAATTGTCGTGTTTTAGATCCATTTTAACGTGGAAGTACGTAAGTAAGAAATATAATAAAAAAATATGCTGCGTTTACACAATGCACTATTCACAGTCGCCAAAGCAAGCTTTGGGGACTGTGAATAGTGATTTGTATAACACCATCTGTTTTCTGGAAGTAAATGACGAACTTCGTAAAAATAACAGTAAACGCAGCATATTTTTTTATTATATTTCTTACTTACGTACTTCCACGTTAAAATGGATCTAAAACACGACAATTTTCATGCCCCGATGATGCATTCCTTCTATGCGATGGTACCTATGTATCATCCCAGGCGGAATGAACCCTACGAAAGGTGTACAAAAGTTTTACGTGGCATACAAACCACAGCCAGTCTCAACATCGAACATGGTCACCCATCCGTAACTGGAGCGCACTCAGAGACGCCAAACGTAGATTCAATTCGCATATAAATCGGGTGAGTGGTTCGCAAGTTTTTTTTTATGCGACCTGACATGGATGGCTAATATCACACAACTACCGTTATGATATCAGCCCATAATACACCACATTTCCGAAGGAATTTGGTGCAATGCCAGAACCTTCCCTTTATGAGCACGGCTACATTGAACTGGATGGAAAACATGGACAATTTTTCATTCCAGCTTCGACCATCTTTTCATTCAATGCGATGGTACCAACCCGGGCGGGCTGTGAAGGGACCTACAGTTTTACATGGATTCCGGATGATGGAGCAGCTCGCATTCGTGACGAAAATGCACTTATCGAACTCGGAAAGAGAAAGACAGTGGTGCAAGTCGGTATTGAACCCAGGCCTCTGGTACGCTAGGCCAGTCCCCGCGCCACTAGGCTACGAGCCGCTCAAGTTATAAGCATTTCACCCCACTGCTCACCGCTCCGGTAATTTAGAGTGATTTCATGTAGCTTTTAAGTTGTGAGCAGAATCAGGCTAGACGTGGAAACCAAAAGGTCTACATCGGATCTTAATTTATAAGCATTTCAAACCACTGCTTATTTGCACACCCCTCTCATAATTTTGCCTGAATCTAATTAGTCCTAAAATTGCGGGAATAATAAACCCATGCGATTCAAATTAGGTACAATTAGGGAGTCTCGAAAGAAGATACATAAATGCAATCAGCGATAGCGCCATTTCTTGCGAATATGTTTTCGCTGCAACTACTATGGCTATATTTAATATTTTTGACGAATTCGTGCCTTAAAGTGCAATACTTTTTGCGTTCTGTGTAAAAAAAACATTGTATGGGTCGGAACATCCTTAATATAATTAATCAAACACTTATTTCAGAATTTCCTACAATTCAACCCCTTAAGGATGAAAAAGGGTGGCAAAGTATGTATCGAATATTTTTGTTTGTTATTTTGGGTTAATCCCGCCTGTGTTAGTTTTCTATCCATTTCAATTTAACAATTCCAGTGCATTTTCTGACGGCACTTGCTTTTATAATACTATAACTATATATATAATCCGGATCGGCTCACCATGCCCCGGAATTTTATATCCGGGAAGGAAAAAAAGAGGAGCGGAAAAAAAAAACTATAATATGGCGGGAATAAGTCGGACTTCCGGCACAACGATGCCGGAGACTCCAACAGATTGGATGAAGAAATTTATGTATTGTAAAAATTGCCACCAAATGATTACGAAGCTATAAATGAGAATGTTTGGATGTTTCTCATGAAATCATACCATATCGGCTCCAAGGATTTTGATTAAATTTGTAAGATTTATACATTGACTTGGATATGTCTTTTTACCCTGAAAACAATTCTGCCTGACATCAGTCCAAAACGACATTGACCCGAGCGTATCCGGGTACCACACCTAGTAACCTATAAAAATGCTTGTGTCAGGTTTTTCAGGAAGTATCCATGACCGTGTAAATGAGGTGATCGTGGTAATCGTGGTAACCGTAATCGGTTCAGATCATTTTTAGGGTTCCGTACCCAAAGGGTGAAAACGGAACCCTATTACTAAGCCTCCGCTGTCCGTCCGTCCGTCCGTCCGTCCGTCCGTCCGTCCGTCTGTCCGTCTGTCACCGGGCTGTATCTCAGTAACCGTAACAGGCAGAGAGAAAATTCAGAATGTATAATTAATTTCAAATATAACCTTTATTAAATCCATTTGAGGTTAAACAACCACGTCTATATTTAGAAACATCAAACCAAATCGATATATACTCGTAATGCTTGTACATAAAAGGATTTAGGTAAAATATACTTTTTCTTACTAAGCAAGTAGGTCGTTTTTTTCAGTGAACGTACCATGTGTGTAGAATCGACCGTTAAGAAAGGACACATTAATTTTTTTTAAAGTTGTAGAAAGCACTACTTTATGAATATACTGCAAACCCGCGAATGGTATGGTTTGCTGATATTCGTAAAGTATTTATTTTTACAGGGCTCTTTATTCAATTAACGTTTCCTTGCTGCACGGTCAATTATACATACATACATTTCACATTCCTAGCTATGAGTACAATTTAAAATTAAAAATAAAGACAAATAAAAAAAATCAAGCCGTTATCTAAGTTCCACATTCAAAAATCTGAAACTTCAACTGACTTCCAAGATAGAAAAAGTTAAGAATAAAGAATAAAAATATTTTATTTGTTATGTGCGTGTTTGAGGGCGAGTGCATGTGTGTGAACGTGAGAGAGAGGGAGGGGGTGTGTGTATGTATGTGGTTGTGAGAGGGAGTCAGAAATTTTGTATGTTAGAGGGTATGTATTTGTTATGTATAATTATAATATATATTATTAAATGTTATTATTATACATATATATTTTTTTAGTAAATTACAGTAAACAAAGCATAAACATGAATAAGCAGAAACTACAAGTTCATAACATACGAGTATGTATAAACCTTCAGAAAACTGATTCCCGAGTTCCATTTCTCTTTTTGATACATTAAAAATGTTTAATGCGTATTAGTGAGCGTAGTCTAAGATCGGTTACACATCATACTAACCTATGCTATGCCTAGGATCATCCAGACTTGGTCAATTAGCCGGCACATTAAAAGTTTCCACTTAAAACAAGTTGGAACAACGTCTCAAATACAGTCAAATACAGGAATCATCCAGGTGTAATGTGTAAAGATAGAGAAAGACAAATATTTTTTTCATTTTATTTCTCTATTTGTAAATAAAACTAGAAAATCAAGTAAAAGATCAGTGACTAAAAGTAGTAACTTGCAGTATGTTTTAAAAACACGTTCGATTTAGTAAAAACATTGCTCATTTACTAATTTATATATTACTTACGACATACCACTAATTAACAGCAATTATAGATCATCTCTCAGCCTGATGAAGCCTCTCATCTCAGCCTCAGTGGCCTAGTGGCGCGACACTTCGGCGAACGCTCTCCGAAGTTAAGCAACGCTGGGTCCGGTCTGGTCTTGGATGGGTGACCATTCGACCGTTGAGAGAAGCTGGCCGTGGTTCGGATTCCACGTTAAGCTGTAGGTCCCCTTCCTTACTTACTAGGTGGTAGGGTTAATCCCGCCTGGGTTGGTACCATCGCATTGGATGAACGATGGTCGAAGCGGCAATTAAAAAATGTCCGTGTTTTCCATCCAGTTCAATGTAGCCGTGCAATATAAGGAAGGTGCTGGCATGGCACCTAGTTCCCATGTGGTGTGTTGGGCTAATGCCATTACAGAAGGTGTGGTATTAGCCATCCATGTCCAGTCACATAAAAAAAAATATCAACCACAAACTTGATAAAGCAGTACATTGACAAATGCTTAAAAAACTGTATCGCTTAATTATTTTTGACTGGCGTGCGTTTAGGTCATCTTTATTTACACGATGACTAAAATGTGAGATCGTCACAAGCACAACAAACTCTTAAAGCTATGACAGACATAGCAGCACAGCATCAAGCTAAGGGAAGGAACAAATGACCAGGCGATTATTGGAGCTGAATGATGATGACGGTGTAGGTGATGACGGTGGCGGCCGTGCTGACGAGAAGCGAGTAGTCGAGCGGGAAGAAGTCGTGCGCGGTGAACACGACCGGGTTGCGGTGCATGAGCTCAGCGAACCCCGCCCACAGCTCCCGCGAAATGAAGCTCACTGAAACAAAAATTTACATCCCGCACTTAGTATAATGTCCACTGGTAAGAATTGGGGAAACGGCTTTTTGCTTCTTTTTATTTATTATATTGCTTCTTATTGTTTTGACATTGTTATTGGAATTCTCCGTTGATGATTCATTGGCATTATTTCCAAGCGTGGCATTTTTTGATCATGCATACATGTTATGTCTCTCAGCCCTCACAAACCAATGATTTCCTTAATGTGGACATTTTAGTATAATACAATTAAGTAAAACAATTATTAAGGTACTTAAAATTTTGCCATCTAAGTACCTGTGTACATATAAATAATGGTCTTTGTGAAATTGTATGTAAACATTGGAAAGTATCAGAAAACAAAATGTTTTACTGTCGGTTCTTCTTTGACAGAGGTAATCGAACCTACTGACAGATTGTTATCGAATCCGAGTGTGTACTCTACATCTAATGCAAAAAAAAAGATTTAATTAAACTTGAACTTTGCTTTTTACATGCCCCGAATCTTCCCTTTTAAAACATTCTGTGAGCAGAAATAATATTAATAACAACGTTTGTTGTTATTTGTGTTTGTTGTAGAGACAGCAACGGTACCTCCTTATTTTAAAACGATTATGCTACTTTACTTGATGTTTAATCGAATGATTAACATTTTTGTTTTTAATCAATAGCAATCAATAGTAAGTTGAACATCTATAATTATCCATGCGATGAAGTGCTAAGACGAACAATGTTTTCACTTTTTATTAGAACTAGTCTTAGGTTTTATAATTAAACTAGCTGCGGTACCCGGCTCCGCTCGGGTCCATGTCCTTTTGGACTGATGTCGAGCTGAATTATTTCCTAGATAGAAAGTAGGTAGCCCAAAAGGCTGGTCAATAAATATGTTATTTATCTGCTACTTTTTAATCATAACGGGTGGAGCCGATATGCATTAATTAAATAAGAAATATTTTAACGTTCCCATTTATAATACATAGGGCGCACTATAAGTTTTCGGAACTGGCCACTTAGCTAAATAATATCTTAAAAGTACTTAAGTAATTTGGTATTATAACTCATAGGGCCGTGTGCACGAAAGGGAAAAAAATCAAAATCATCGTCAGCTTAAACACGTCACTTTGTATGGACAGTATGGAAGGAACTCTATACGGTTACTGACGTATTTGAACATTGATTAACTCATCCCTCTCGGTATGCAATCGGTTCTTAGGCTATTTTGACTTGTTTGTTTTGTCTTACTGTGACTTGTTTTTGCATTGTGGCGTCATTTAAAAAAAATGCGTGTCTATATATCACCATATGATATTAACTTATGAAAATGTTCATAGCATTATTTTATACGATTTTAAGTGTAATTTGACGGCTCAGCAAACCCTTGCTCGGAATCAAACTGCTTTTGACGATGAAACACCATGAAAGGGGGCTATCGCGTCAATCTTGTGACTAATTTCGTGATGTCAGCTTTATACAATAAAAACATAAATGATGTGCGCCGTAAAATGAAACAGACAGGCATGCATGCATTTTTTTTAAATGACGCCACAATGCAAAAACAAGTCACAGTAAGACAAAACAAACAAGTCAAAATAGCCTAAGAACCGATTGCATACCGAGAGGGATGAGTTAATCAATGTTCAAATACGTCAGTAACCGTATAGAGTTCCTTCCATACTGTCCATACAAAGTGACGTGTTTAAGCTGACGATGATTTTGATTTTTTTCCCTTTCGTGCACACGGCCCTATGAGTTATAATACCAAATTACTTAAGTACTTTTAAGATATTATTTAGCTAAGTGGCCAGTTCCGAAAACTTATAGTGCGCCCTATGTATTATAAATGGGAACGTTAAAATATTTCTTATTTAATTAATGCATATCGGCTCCACCCGTTATGATTAAAAAGTAGCAGATAAATAACATATTTATTGACCAGCCTTTTGGGCTACCTACTTTCTATCTAGGAAATAATTCAGCTCGACATCAGTCCAAAAGGACATGGACCCGAGCGGAGCCGGGTACCGCAGCTAGTTTAATTATAAAACCTAAGACTAGTTCTAATAAAAAGTGAAAACATTGTTCGTCTTAGCACTTCATCGCATGGATAATTATAGATGTTCAACTTACTATTGATTGCTATTGATTAAAAACAAAAATGTTAATCATTCGATTAAACATCAAGTAAAGTAGCATAATCGTTTTAAAATAAGGAGGTACCGTTGCTGTCTCTACAACAAACACAAATAACAACAAACGTTGTTATTAATATTATTTCTGCTCACAGAATGTTTTAAAAGGGAAGATTCGGGGCATGTAAAAAGCAAAGTTCAAGTTTAATTAAATCTTTTTTTTTGCATTAGATGAAGAGTACACACTCGGATTCGATAACAATCTGTCAGTAGGTTCGATTACCTCTGTCAAAGAAGAACCGACAGTAAAACATTTTGTTTTCTGATACTTTCCAATGTTTACATACAATTTCACAAAGACCATTATTTATATGTACACAGGTACTTAGATGGCAAAATTTTAAGTACCTTAATAATTGTTTTACTTAATTGTATTATACTAAAATGTCCACATTAAGGAAATCATTGGTTTGTGAGGGCTGAGAGACATAACATGTATGCATGATCAAAAAATGCCACGCTTGGAAATAATGCCAATGAATCATCAACGGAGAATTCCAATAACAATGTCAAAACAATAAGAAGCAATATAATAAATAAAAAGAAGCAAAAAGCCGTTTCCCCAATTCTTACCAGTGGACATTATACTAAGTGCGGGATGTAAATTTTTGTTTCAGTGAGCTTCATTTCGCGGGAGCTGTGGGCGGGGTTCGCTGAGCTCATGCACCGCAACCCGGTCGTGTTCACCGCGCACGACTTCTTCCCGCTCGACTACTCGCTTCTCGTCAGCACGGCCGCCACCGTCATCACCTACACCGTCATCATCATTCAGCTCCAATAATCGCCTGGTCATTTGTTCCTTCCCTTAGCTTGATGCTGTGCTGCTATGTCTGTCATAGCTTTAAGAGTTTGTTGTGCTTGTGACGATCTCACATTTTAGTCATCGTGTAAATAAAGATGACCTAAACGCACGCCAGCGTTGCTTAACTTCGGAGAGCGTTCGCCGAAGTGTCGCGCCACTAGGCCACTGAGGCTGAGATGAGAGGCTTCATCAGGCTGAGAGATGATCTATAATTGCTGTTAATTAGTGGTATGTCGTAAGTAATATGTAAATTAGTAAATGAGCAATGTTTTTACTAAATCGAACGTGTTTTTAAAACATACTGCAAGTTACTACTTTTAGTCACTGATCTTTTACTTGATTTTCTAGTTTTATTTACAAATAGAGAAATAAAATGAAAAAAATATTTGTCTTTCTCTATCTTTACACATTACACCTGGATGATTCCTGTATTTGACTGTATTTGAGACGTTGTTCCAACTTGTTTTAAGTGGAAACTTTTAATGTGCCGGCTAATTGACCAAGTCTGGATGATCCTAGGCATAGCATAGGTTAGTATGATGTGTAACCGATCTTAGACTACGCTCACTAATACGCATTAAACATTTTTAACGTATCAAAAAGAGAAATGGAACTCGGGAATCAGTTTTCTGAAGGTTTATACATACTCGTATGTTATGAACTTGTAGTTTCTGCTTATTCATGTTTATGCTTTGTTTACTGTAATTTACTAAAAAAATATATATGTATAATAATAACATTTAATAATATATATTATAATTATACATAACAAATACATACCCTCTAACATACAAAATTTCTGACTCCCTCTCACAACCACATACATACACACACCCCCTCCCTCTCTCTCACGTTCACACACATGCACTCGCCCTCAAACACGCACATAACAAATAAAATATTTTTATTCTTTATTCTTAACTTTTTCTATCTTGGAAGTCAGTTGAAGTTTCAGATTTTTGAATGTGGAACTTAGATAACGGCTTGATTTTTTTTTTATTTGTCTTTATTTTTAATTTTAAATTGTACTCATAGCTAGGAATGTGAAATGTATGTATGTATAATTGACCGTGCAGCAAGGAAACGTTAATTGAATAAAGAGCCCTGTAAAAATAAATACTTTACGAATATCAGCAAACCATACCATTCGCGGGTTTGCAGTATATTCATAAAGTAGTGCTTTCTACAACTTTAAAAAAAATTAATGTGTCCTTTCTTAACGGTCGATTCTACACACATGGTACGTTCACTGAAAAAAACGACCTACTTGCTTAGTAAGAAAAAGTATATTTTACCTAAATCCTTTTATGTACAAGCATTACGAGTATATATCGATTTGGTTTGATGTTTCTAAATATAGACGTGGTTGTTTAACCTCAAATGGATTTAATAAAGGTTATATTTGAAATTAATTATACATTCTGAATTTTCTCTCTGCCTGTTACGGTTACTGAGATACAGCCCGGTGACAGACGGACAGACGGACGGACGGACGGACGGACGGACGGACGGACGGACGGACAGCGGAGGCTTAGTAATAGGGTTCCGTTTTCACCCTTTGGGTACGGAACCCTAAAAATGATCTGAACCGATTACGGTTACCACGATTACCACGATCACCTCATTTACACGGTCATGGATACTTCCTGAAAAACCTGACACAAGCATTTTTATAGGTTACTAGGTGTGGTACCCGGATACGCTCGGGTCAATGTCGTTTTGGACTGATGTCAGGCAGAATTGTTTTCAGGGTAAAAATACATATCCAAGTCAATGTATAAATCTTACAAATTTAATCAAAATCCTTGGAGCCGATATGGTATGATTTCATGAGAAACATCCAAACATTCTCATTTATAGCTTCGTAATCATTTGGTGGCAATTTTTACAATACATAAATTTCTTCATCCAATCTGTTGGAGTCTCCGGCATCGTTGTGCCGGAAGTCCGACTTATTCCCGCCATATTATAGTTTTTTTTTTCCGCTCCTCTTTTTTTCCTTCCCGGATATAAAATTCCGGGGCATGGTGAGCCGATCCGGATTATATATATAGTTATAGTATTATAAAAGCAAGTGCCGTCAGAAAATGCACTGGAATTGTTAAATTGAAATGGATAGAAAACTAACACAGGCGGGATTAACCCAAAATAACAAACAAAAATATTCGATACATACTTTGCCACCCTTTTTCATCCTTAAGGGGTTGAATTGTAGGAAATTCTGAAATAAGTGTTTGATTAATTATATTAAGGATGTTCCGACCCATACAATGTTTTTTTTACACAGAACGCAAAAAGTATTGCACTTTAAGGCACGAATTCGTCAAAAATATTAAATATAGCCATAGTAGTTGCAGCGAAAACATATTCACGATTTCAGGTTTAATGGTTTCGTTGTTATTGCCGATTAGAAGTTTTACACCGTTAGATGGCGCTGTTAGATAAAATTCGTATTTAAATAAATTGTAACAAAACCAATAATCCTGAAATTGTGAAATTGTTTTCGCTGCAAGTAATATGACTATATTAAACTTTTATTATTAATTCGTGGCTTAAAGTGCAATATTTTTTGCGTTATGTGTGCAAACAACTTTATATGGGTCGGAACAGCCTTAAAGAGCATTGAAACCCAGTTTCAAGTAAATCTGACATCATAAAAAAATTATGTATATAACCTTTGCCACCCCTTTTTCACATCTTGAGAGGTTGAATTTTAGAAAATGCTCAAATAGGTGTAACATTAATAATATCAAAGAACATTAATACCCAGTTTACAGTAAATCTGACCCGAAACAAAAAAACCATACAAATTTTGCCACCCCTTTAAACCCCCACATTTTAGAAAATTCTGAAATATGTGTTAGATACATTAAAAACGTTAAGACTCAGTTTAAAGTAAATATGACCACAAACAAAATTGTCCCATACTAATGATTTCACCCCTTAATGGGTTGACTTTAAAAATATCCAGTGCTTGTAGATATCAAACAGGTACCATCTGTGCTAAGTTTGAACTTTCTAGGTTCAAGGGTTTAGCCTGGGCGTTGATGAGTCAGTCAATCAGGACCATTTTTTATATATATATATAGATTAAACCGAAAGTAGACACTTATTAGGTATATTTTTGAAGTGAAACGTCTGTAGCATCTTTATACGCTCGGCCGCGTTGGCGATGCCAGGACCTCTCTTATTTGCACGGCCTTCTAAACGATGGTACCAACCCTGGTGGAATCAACCCTACCAGCTAGGAAAGGGGAAATAATAATAATTTAGTAGCCTTTTATCTCATTAATGATTAAATCTTAAATATCAAGGTTGTGCAGTGAAAATGAATCGAGGCAGAGCGCCCAGGTTTTTCCCGACCTACCTCTTCATATCAAGCATATGAGGTACATAGTTATGCTTTACGTGAGGGCGGGTTCGATACATAGGTCGAGCAGCGCAGGTGTGCCGACTCCCTCAGTCCACCCTCCCGAAGGCAGGGTCAGAGGTCGCTCGTCCAATAAGATAAAAGCGAACAGGAAGTGGGGTGGCCGAGACCGGAAGGGGGAACGCATGTGTGCTTGCATTGACGCGCACTTCCGGCTTGTTGAAAATCGAACGGTGAGATATGGATGATGCATGTTAGCAATCGTTATTTAGGGTTCCGTACCCAAAGGGTGCCAACGGAACCTTATTACGAAGCCTCCACTATCCGTCCGTCCGTCAGTTCGTCGGTCTGTCATAAAAAATATTTTTACTAAAATAATTGTATTACATATTCATGGCCCACTCAATTTAAACAATTATGCCTTTCCAAATGAAATTACCGTATACTCATTATTAATTTATTGGTTCACATACAGGGTTATTCATTATATAGATTACAATAAAAAATAAACTTATATTAATACAGCAATGTACACCCTACTACGTTGTAAACACTCTACATGCTTAGTTTGTGACTAAAAACAAACCGGAATTAAAGCTAACATATAATAAAACAGAACAATTCGTAAAAATAAATTTAAATAAGAAACAAAATATAAAAGAAAAATATTCAGTCAGAGCTAAGAAGTTGGAAAAACACTACTAAACTTCTCCACTAACAATAAAAAAAGGGTGTCTGTAATATTGAAATTTTATAAATAATCTTTATCAAGGGGACTGATAATAACGAAACTGAAGATAAAAAACTATTTTTCAGAAGTGTTTGTCTGTCTGTCTGTCTTCCACAATGTTTGGCCGCTTTTCACAATGCAACGGCTCATTCTTTTTACCCGACTGCGAAAGAAGGTTTTTCGAGTGTATGTATGTATGTATATTTCTTTGTCGCCCCCTGCAGCCTAAAGGGCTTAATGGATTTTAGCTTGAGAGGTGTCGTTACATTCGTCTTAATTGTGAAAGTGACACTGGGTATATCAAAATACTAAAAAAAAATCATGGCTGATTTTTGGCGCCAAATTATGTGTTTTCAAATATTTTTTTTTCTTGAAACCTATCGAGTGGGGTATCAAACTAAAGGGTTTTTTAAATAGTTAACAAAAAGGTATGCAACTTATATGTTTAAATGTAATTTGCAATAAGAAATTCCAAAAACATCAAAATATTCAACGTTAAAATTAATTCAAATGATTTTTGTTTACGCAAGCGCATCTGGTCACACCAACTCAGGTCATATACTCCTCTTTTCACTACCTCCAGCTATATGGAATGTAGCTTCGGTAACAATACATATTTATATGGTGTAACCGAAAGATAACTTTGGGATGACTATAACTGGAAGTGGTGGATCCGGGCGATAGTCAGATAGATTTTCGACATTCTCGGTCGCCGCATAGACCGATATCACCATCATTGCTTTACTATCAGCATTCTGCACCTGCACAGCTCATAAATCCATACTTCCGTTGTCAATGGGTGTCACGCTGGGGAAGGTCCGCTTGTTCCACAAGAGGGCGACCCTACAGTGCCGAGATACTGTGGTGCCCAAAATCGGTATCAATCTGATAATATCTAAAAGCTTTACCAAAGATAGGAAAAATTTCCATGAAGATGTCGTCAGCCCCCTGATGAGGACCTATGTTACATAGGGTACATAAAATATGATCGTCATCATAATATCGCTGATCTTTAACCGTGCGTCCTTGGGAGCAGTGGGAAGGAAAAGCACGGCTTTGCCAAAGTTGGGTTTATCATCATATATCACATATTATTAACACGTTATATTATTCAAAATAATAAACCAGGAGTTCACGTACGGATTAAATCATGAACGTTATATTTTGATGGGCTTTGGAGGCAAGAAAAACAATAAACGCTCAGTTGGGATGTAACAGTTTATAATCTCCAAGGTAACACATTCGATCGGGCGATTGTGGACCTCGGGCCCTTATATTTGCAAACGATGAATCCAGGTCTCTTTCGCCGCATCGAGTTAAAGTTCTAAACTGTGAAACTGGAACTTAACTAGCTCAATAATTAAATAAAAATGGCTTTAACAATGTTTTTGACTCACATTCAAAGCTGTCAGTCAAGAGACAACTTCCAGTCTTATGAAGTAGTGGATATAAATATTATAATCATGGTTATTATGGAGATTATTGAATTTTAACTAGCAGTTAGTTTATACATGGATGAAATCCTGTGATCAAAGCGATTACTACAGGGTCCGTCACTTGAACTGTTACTTCTATTTTCAAAATAATAATCACAGCGCGCCAAATTTTGGTGAAACGTCAATTTGTTTCATTGTTTTTAAGTGGGCGAAAAGAGCGTAAACAAATTTGAATTGTATAATAAATTTTCGCAATGGATATTAAACCTAACATTGTGATCGTTTTGTATTTGACCGGAAAATCACAACCAGTCATCGTTCGAGAGCTCCGACATTTACATGTGAACAAAATGTTAGTGCATCGAACCATTAAGCGTTATAACCTAGCATTGCTAAACGGCATAGAGGCGGTCATCCGAAAATAGCAGTATCACATGATATGGTTCGAAAGGTAACGGCTCGAATTCAAGGAAATCCTCACCAGTGTTCTGCAAAATTTGCGAAAAGTCAGACAATACCCGACTCAAGTAATCGGCGCATACTGAAACAAAAAGAAATGCAACTGAAGCCCTACCAACAAGATACAAAAATTACAGCATCTTAGTTCAGCGCAGAAGGCAGTTCGACTACAAAGAGCTTTTTTCTGATGAATAATGTTTACTGTCTAACAGTATATAAACAAACAACATTTTCGTGTTTGGCTACAGGGCAAATCCAACGAGAATTTAGACGATGGAGTTCCTGTTCGTAAGCAAGCGCCCGCTTCTGTTATGGTCTCGGCTGCAGTGACCGCAAATGGTCGCTATTCACTCGTGTTTATCGAGAAGGGCGTCAAAGTCAACCAGCAAGTGTGTGCAAAAGGTGTTAAATGAGGCGCTCATACCATGTGCACGTGTAAACAATGCAGTACGAAACGCTGGACGTTCCAACAACACTCAGGACGTCTCAGAAAGCTCTTATCTATGGATCAAAGGAGGCTATATCGAACAATAACAATTATTGTCTTAAAATTAAATGTTTTATTGTGATATAATTTTTAACGAACCGTACTTCAATTAACTAAATAACATCATTTTCAATTGGTAACACTTCGAGTGACGGAGCCTGTATATAACCACAGGATTTGAGTGTCGAACTGTTCGCTTATAAATTTAGTGTAACTGTAATCAACGATGATGAGAGGGAGATTCTAAAAAAACCATATATAGGGTGTTAACGGAGATATGGTCCAAAAGCTAACCACGTATTTCTCGGCATATTTGGAGCTAAAAAGGTAGAAGATATTTTGTTGTACGACTTGAAAAAGATTTTCCCCATACATTTTAAATACCTACAAATAAAATGTATATCCTTTTTGTTTCAAATATGCCAAGGAATACGTTAACGTTTGGACCATACCTCCACTAAAATCTTGTATATATCGGCATATGATCAAAATTCGTTGAATGAGGGAATATCATTTTATGAACTGATGACTTCATTAAAGCCTTAAAGATAACATGAATAAACTTTTAGAAAATGTAGTTTTGTTTTAATATCAATCAAAAAACTCTATTTGTTACACCTCGTAGTGTAGGGACTAAAATATTGCCTTTCATGCAAGAGGTTATGGGCTCAAATCCTCGCATCTGTTATACACCACTTTATCTTGCGAGTTGTTCATGGTTCGGAACCCATGTAAAACTGTAGGTCACCTTACCCTACTAGGTGACAGGGTTAATCCCGCCTGGGTTGGTATCACCGCATTAGGAAAAACTATGGACGAAGTGGCAATAGATCATTGTCTGTATTTTCCACCCATGATATCCGTGTGCAGCCGTGATTCTGTGTAAAGGAAGGTCCTGACCTGTCACCTAATTCCTTCTGGAATTTGTTGAATTAGGCTTATATCATGACGGTAGTTGTGTTACATTAGCCATCCATGTCAGGTTCCATAATAATACCTAACCTTACTTTCGTTGGAATTTATTAACGTGCAGATATTTAAATGATAAATGCATGCTCTACGAAAACTAAAAATAATTAAAATAAAACAAATTATTTTAAAATATAAAAAACCCGACAGCGTAAAAAATTGTAACTTAAAATTGACTTAGTAAACCAACTGAAAAGATAGAAACAAGTTGAAAAATAATAGTTTAAAAAAACTAAAAAAACACGCTTTTATAGCTAACCGAACTAAAAAATAGAAAATAATTTTTAATTTTAAAGAGTTTATATTACAGTAGTAGAAGATCGAACAATCAATCAGAATTTATCACCTCAAGATAAAATTATAATAAAGTTTCAGTTATTAACAAAATAATTCAATTCAGAGTAAAAAGCGTGGGGTGCTTGATAAAGTAAATGTAACAATCATTCTATTTGCAACTGTCGATCAGAGGAGAGTTATGAAAAGTAGTAAAATGCACCCCACGCTTTTTACTCTGAATTGAATTATTTTGTTAATAACTGAAACTTTATTATAATTTTATCTTGAGGTGATAAATTCTGATTGATTGTTCGATCTTCTACTACTGTAATATAAACTCTTTAAAATTAAAAATTATTTTCAATTTTTTAGTTCGGTTAGCTATAAAAGCGTGTTTTTTTAGTTTTTTTAAACTATTATTTATTTTTCAATTTTTAGTTCGATTTTTCGAATTCATATGCATTATTTGTACTCCAATCAATAAGACTTTATAATTACAAATTTTTTGATCGTATTAAATTCCTTCCTTATCGACTGTAATTTCAAAGCATTGGTGTTTACCAAATTTTGTCCCGTAAAATAAATAGATTAATAATTTATGTTCGGTTGTACAATCTCTTTATTAGATAGGTAGGAACTAATGTTAATAAAATACATATTTAATTTAGACTTAAAGATAAAAAACTTCTTCTAAAAGAGCCGGAGCTTCAGCTGTACCTAGAATACTGGCGGTGTTGCCTCTTTGGATTTCGAGGCTTATTCGCCGGACAAAATGGGCCCCGGACCTGGGATCACCAGAACTTTCATTTAAAAGTTTGCCTAACGTTGAAGCAAAAGTTATCGCTTCTGGTGACCATGAACCGAGTGTCTCGGCGGCGAACGCTAAAAACTCAAAAGAACTCGCCACGCAGCTGTATTTTTGATGTTTATTTGCTGCTGCCCTCTCAGCTGCCGCTCCGGCCGCGCGAGAAGTGGCCTGAATGTAGGACGGCGCCAGAGTATCCACACAGGTGGCGTCCCATATTAATGCCTTTCCACTTGCCCACGGCACTAAGGTCACCCCGTCCGGGCGTTTACCATCCGAGCGACTGATTCCTGGGGGCTCGGTGATGCTGGGGTAGTTTGCTGTCACCAGTGCTCTTTTTATAATGTTATTTATATTGTAATGGCGGGATAAATGACCAGCGCTCCTTTGGCATGATAAACCGTGGTGGCCCCATTCGGTAACTTTGGTACCACAGGCGCATGTATGAGGATGGCACAATCTAGCACCGACTCGAAGGCCTATTGAAATTCTGAGAGTGTTACTGTCAAGCAGAGTGCCTAGGCTTGGTGATGGATAGGCCCCCCGCCCCGGATTCGGCGACTGATGATGCTAGAATGCGAGCTTTGTCAATGTCAGCACTATTCATCAAGAGGGAAGAGTGTATAGATTTTATAATCGGCAAATCCCAGGCTTTTTGGAGTTTAAGACGGATTGGAATAGGTTCTTCTGGGCACCTGGATTTCCAACCTTCGATAGCCCTGTTCAAGCAGTCCACCTCGAAATCACAGCCAAGTGATGGTGAAAGAATACTACCCACGAGTGGTAAACTGCTGTGGACGGAACTCAAAAATGCTGGAAGTGCAACATCTTTTGTGCATCGTATGCCAACTCCGCCGAAGCCTATGGGAAGAGAGGCTTGTATCCAAGCATTTCCTTCTAATTGAATGTTCGTTATTTGGGATAGGCCTTTTTTGACAATAGCGTCTATTTTAGTTAGTGCTTCTGTATTGCGCCATAAAGGGCAACAGCGCATAAAGTATGTGAATCGTGGGATACCAAAACAAAATTTAAGGAGATGTAAGCCGACATGAGGTTGGATAGCACGAAGGCGATTTGTGAATATCTCCAACATATTGGTTTTATTTTCTAAAAGCGTTGTTGTGGATTGTTCCGTCAACGGGGCGCCCAGGAAGAATCTGTTCTCTTCAGTTAGAGTTTTGATTCCCGGTGTAATTTTTTCCAAAAGGCTTTTGATTTCTGTTGTCCTATCGGCGGTTAATTTCGAGAATATTGCTTCGCATTTTGTAGGGTTCAGCTCTGCATAAAGAATGAACAAGGTGAGAACGCAATTATCCTGAAAACATTTTTGCCTCCGTTGTACTGTACCAAGTATGGAGTGTACAGAGTCTCTACACTCCATAGTACCAAGTGCCCGAGCGAAAGAGTAAGTCCGAAAGTGCGGGCATGCGCAGATCTCGCGCTAGCTCTGTCTCTTTTACTCCACTACAGAGGATCTATAAAAGAATTTATTAATCCTGGCGGTCCTAATAAGGATAATGGGAAACTGTTATGAAATTATTGCATTGTCATCGGTCCTTGATACGTTTTTTTTTTATGTGACTTGACATGGATGGCTAATACCACACCCTCTGTCATGGTATTAGCCCAACACACCACATGGGAACTAGGTGCCATGCCAGGACCTTCCTTATATTGCACGGCTACATTGAACTGGATGGAAAACACGGACAATTTTCATTGCCGCTTCGACCATCGTTCATCCAATGCGATGGTACCAACCCGGGCGGGATAAACCCTACCACCTAGTAAGTAAGGAAGGGTACCTACAGTTTAACGTGGAATCCGAACCACGGCCAGCCTCTCTCAACGGTCGAATGGTCACCCATCCAAGACCAGACCGGACCCAGCGTTGCTTAACTTCGGAGAGCGATCGCCGAAGTGTCGCGCCACTGGGCCACTGAGGCTGAGAATGCAAAGTTTCAAATTAATCAGACTTCTGGAAACTGGTGAAAATTTATCTCAAAGATTCCATTACATACATAGATACATGCAACCCAAGCTAATAAAAGCGTGTTAATGATTAATCCTGGCGGTCCTAATAAGGATAATGGGAAACTGTTATGAAATTATTGCATTGTCATCGGTCCTTGATACGTATGCAAAGTTTCAAATTAATCAGACTTCTGGAAACTGGTGAAAATTAAGTTCAAAGATTCCGTTACATAGATACATACATAGATACAACCCAAGCTAATAAAAGCGTGTTAAAAATTAAATATTTGTTGTGTTTGAATGATCATGGTTGACAGTGTTTACAAACGCAGTCGGAGGCATAAGATACATTAACTACGATTTATATTTTCAATGGTGTGCCTATGCAAATTTCACGATGGTCGGTTGAGTTCGCGAAACAGACAAACTTACTTTCGTATTTATTATATGACAGTTAGGAGATTATAATTTGTCTCAATAAGTTTATTTTTGCTATACCCATATCACTAAGAAAATCGCTAGTCATTAATAATGGAATGTATTGGGAAATATATAATATATCATTATGTAATTCATATTGTGCATCAAATAGTTTAACTATGATTTATATTATTTTTTTGTTATTAAATTCATTGAAAGTGTACCTATGTAAATTTCATGATGATCGGTGACACCGAGAACGAGAAAAAAAAACCTCACTTTAGACATAAAAATGAAAGATAGGATATTGAAACTTCCCCCACTACGTATTTTTGCTCCACCGAAATAATCCATAAAATCGCTAGTCATTTACTATGGAACGTACTGGGGCTATTTGATGCCTCCGACTGCGTTTGTAAACACTGTCAACCATGATCATTCAAACACAACAAATATTTAATTTTTCAACTTGTTTCTATCTTTTCAGTTCGTTTACTAAGTCAATTTTAAGTTCCAATTTTTTACGCTGTCGGGTTTTTTATATTTTTAAATAATTTTTAGATGCATTTTTCATCGATAGCATATCTACTTATTCGTAAGTAATAAAAACTTATTCGAGATGTGCCTGATTCTATCTGTGAACACTGCATCTAAAAAGAATTAGCCGTTTCATCGTGAAAAACGGCCAAACATTGTGAAAAACAGACAGACAGACAAACACTGCCGAAAAATAGTTTTTTATAATCAGTTTCGTTAGTATAACCCCCTCGAAAAAGATTTTTGTAAAATTCAAAAATTACAGACACGCCACCCCCTAGTGTTTTATAATTAGTGGAGATTCCCGATTACTTCATTTAAACACGTACATAATCTAAGCTCCTATTCAGTGAACCATCCAAATGTTTGGGTTCCGAGTCTTACTGGTCCCATCTCGTGTTGACACAGAACCCTCCTCTGCCGACTAGCGAGCGTCTTCCAGATAGATCTTCTTCAATTTGCGCGCCACTCGTGGAGCGTCTGTTTGTTCGGGGATTAAACAAATTAATCAAGTCATCCAATTTAGTGGAAAACAATATACAGGGAACGAACTGAGGGTATACATAGAGCTTTAGAAAATTATAGGCTGAATAAACATAAATGAAAATATTAAACATAGGCTGGAAAACGAGTAATCGGGGCAATTCATGCTGTTATGAAAAGCCGGGTGATTACGCCTACAGCTAGGATGGGGATTCATTACTATCTACGGGTGCCTACACTTATGTATGGAAGCGAGATTTGGGTATGGCAGAAGAGCCACGAATATAGAATAAATTCAGTAGAAATGCGTTCCTTGAGCAAAGTTTGCGGAGTTAATCTAACGGACAATTTTCGAAACAACTGGCTTAGAGAGAGCAATGTCAATTTAAAAATGATGTTTTGTCTAGAATTCAGAAAGGAGTGCTAAGAAGGTTGGGATACATGGATCGAATGGATGACGAAAAAATTACGAAACAGATTTACAGTGCAGAAGTGAGCGAAAGTGTAATGCCCGGGCGGCCTAGAAGAACGTACCATGACCAAAATGATGTAATTCTTCGTAAAAGTCTGGTACGTAGCACCCGTAATCGTAGAGCATGAAAAGATGTATGTCTGTAGATGAAGCGAAAGAAGTGTGCTGTGATCGTACCGTATGGCGCTCTATCATCTCTGCCTACCCCTCCTGGAAAGCGGCGTGAAGGTATGTATGTACGTCCATATGTTAGAAAATTCGTTCGGCGAATTCAGCCATAAGTGAAAATCAGTGGTTCCGTACCGCTGAGGGCCGGGAGGACTGTAGGAAAACTGGAGAGGCGTATGTCCAGCAGTGGACGCAAACACGCTGACTGTCTGACTGACTGACTTACATGGCGTTTTTTTACGAACAATTTTACGACCCAACACTGCTCGATGCCATGATAAATTCATGGCATCGAGCAGTGTTGGGTCGTATGGAACGAATGTAAAATTTGACAGTCGGAAGCAATACTTTGGCTAAGCCAAGCACGAGTAAGGTCTATGAATCCTGAGTTTTGGCATAGTATTGACGAGACAGTCCAAAGTGTACGCTTCCGTCCGAAGATAAAAACACTTAAAACATATTACGATTTATTAACAATTGTTAGGTAGACTATAAATCCAGGAATCCCTTTTACTTATGTTTATTATTAATCTTAAAAATAAACAATTTATTTTTGAACTGTATTTAACTCTACAAATGATCCTCCATGCATAGCCACCTTATTAGTTTTATAGGCTAATAATCTAGAGCTAATAATATTGGCTAGCATGGTGCTACATATTGTACGCAGGGATTTTGCTAAATATATCTTGTATCTGATTGCATAATTTATATTTGACAAGACTGTTTGTTTCGAGTTAAATAAATAAAACGTCTATTAACTACAGATTCATTTTCATACTATATTGTCAGAAATTAAGATTATTCTTACACTAAAACAGTTAATTTACAATATGATCTCAAGACACGATTATAAACTTCCCTCTTGCCACTCCAGCCGTTCGCGTCGTCGCAAAATAAATAATGTGCCTCCTCAACTGCAGTAATTCCGCCGAGGTGCTTCGCAGTCAGGGGACAGTAATTAAAGGAGTCCCTAACGACGTCCCCCGGGAGGACCCGGGTACCGCCGCCGTATGCCCGGATGGATGCAACCAAGCAAGCGCCTCGCAGGAGAAGAATCTATTTAGGCAATCAATGCAAATAATGTAGGAACACTCAATGAACGAATACAGTTTTTAGGGTTCTGTACTAAAAGGGTGCCAAATGGAACCCTATTACTAAGCCTCCGCTGTCCGTCCGTCTGTCACAGGGCTGTATCTCATGAACCGTCATAGGAAGTATATTTCACATAGTGTTTATTTCTGTTGCAGCTATAATAACAAATAAGTACTAAAAAAACATACAGCCAACTTGAGAACCTCCTCCTTTCTTGAAGTCGGTTAAAAATAACAAACAAAAAAAGTTAAAGGGAGCTACCGTACAAAGAACGTGATTTCATTGGGTCAAATCTTGTATACTGGTGCGGAACCCTTCGTGTGCGAGTTCGACTCGCATTTGGCCGGTTTTTTCTACTAACATTACCATTTGCATCGGTCCAATTTTAAAAATGGCCTATTTCATTGAACAAGACCCTACAGATCCTATACATCTAGAATCTAGATGATGGGTTGGTTCCTATTTTGTGACTGCCGACGGTGAATGGGTGAAATACCTGCCTGTTCCGCATTGAGTGATGGGAAAAAAGGGGAAGATGTTAAACAATATGTAAGTTTTTAGAATACCATGGTTAATGTTCATTTTAAAATATTAACGGCTTTCTACTCATGGCAATATTTGTGCGGAGCATGACGTTTCGAGCCAAACAAGCCGATTATGAGACAAGATGAGCCAAATATTTAGCTCGAAACGTGTCGTGTTCCGCACAAATAATGCCTTGAGTCGAAAGCCATTAATCTTTTAAAATGATAAATAATATTTGAATAATATAATTAGCCATATCCATTGTAGAAAACAATAACTTATATCACAGACGAAGTGAAACTTATTCTTTCTATGCTAATAAACAAAATCATGACGAGAGTGTACGAAAGTGTAACGAATGCACGCATTGAAATTTGAATTAATTCATTTTTTTTTAAACTTGTATGTCACATTTAGTTGCATACAAGACGTATGCAGAGGCATATCTTGTTATTTTACATCGGACGCCAGTCTTGGTGTTGTCACGGGAGTACTCGTAATTCTTCTCCGATAGGATCGACCACAGAGCGGTGTCTTGTGTTCCGATGGCTTAATTTCGAAGTGTTTCTGTGATAATGTTGCTTTATTCTGGGAATCGGCCGCGTCAGGTGACACTAGCTGGTAGCATTTAATTGTAGTACGTGCGGTATAGTTTAAACTTGACAGACTTTTCTTTGTAATTCTGCGTAATTTTATATTTTGTACGCAGGTTATACTGATTGTTTTATTTTTTATTATTTTTCATATGCATTAAAATACGCAAGTACGAAAAAAGGTTTTTTATCACCAATGAAGTAATTTTAGTTAAGGCGCTAGGACTAGCCAACTACTCGCGGCATACAAATGCACCTTTAAACAAATGTAATAATATGTAGTTAAATGCCTTATCAAGTCCAAATAGAACTCCTCCCCCCATGGAATATCACTTGTTGCAATCAGAGCAACAAGTTTCCAAAGAAAAAAAAATACCCATCGTTTTTCGCAAAAGCCCTCAAACTGCATGATTATCAAAAGTTTTACTTAAGAATTAACTAACATACATATGAATTTATGAATAAAGTAAATTCTCCAAAAAGTTTGACCGACGTCTTCTGAAAAATCTGGGCCCGAGAGATCAAATATTATATATTATTGAGTACTTACATAAATGTAAATGTGCCATTTTAACAAAGATTATGAGGAGAAAACTGCGAAAATGAAATCCACGACTTGATAGTGGTTTGCCCTATTTCTCAACTTACATGACCCATACAATCCCACTAATTGGGATTGGCAATTTTTTTTTACTGTGTCCAATTTCAACTACTAAACTTTATTAGAGTAATCTCTCTATAACTGATGATTATTACATAAATAAGATCACTTGTATCTATTAAATAAAATTAACACGTAACCATAATAAATTCATATTTTTCAGTGATAGAGGAAAAAGGTTTTCTCAAAAGATATTGGCCAATAATGTCATGAAAACCCATGCCATCAGAGTGTCCCAAGATATAGGCTTTGTCTACAGCAGGTACATGCACACACCAATTATTACCGTACCTGCATACGGGACTAGTGTTGCTAGTGTCTGCTTCAATTATTTACTAGTCATCATGTATAGGTACCACTGGACATAATTTTAAATGTATTCTATAAATAGTTGAATAAATAATCAACTATAGAATTAGAATATTATTAGAGGTTCTAAGTATTTTGGACGTAGAATGAATTAATTATGTAGTTTACGGAATTGAAATAATAGTCTCTTCGGCTGACACAGTAATCCAGCATTTTCCTGTGGTAAGAATGGTGGTCGTAAATTAGGTAGCTCCTGGAGCCAGCAATTTGTGTGAAGCTGACCTGCGACCCGCGTCTTAATCCACGGACAGTTGTCCCTCCCAATAAATAACTCCGTTGCCACTGCTAGTGATGCGAACTTCGTGGTGATATTTTTCGATAAACTGGAAGATGTTTGATGTTTATTTTAGAATTATTATTTTTCATCTCATTTTTTTCCACGCGCAGCCCCAATATTTACAGTGCCGCGTCAGAATCTATAGAGCGACTACAATACACTGTATAGCTTACAATATATTTCTAACATATTCCATTCAATGCAGTGGTACCAAGCTTATGTGGAATTGCCTGCCAGGTTTGAGTGGGTCTCTAAGCACGAAGTAATACAAGCATGGATAAGTCGATAAGCTATGACTGCTAGGACTTTCAGATCAAGTCAAGTACATAAAGACAAAATAACTTTATTATTATTATTTTATGTCATTACAGACATTATTTAATTGATTAATTCATAAATTTCCCACTGAACATCATTAATTTAATTATTTAATTAACAAAAACAAATTAATAAATATAGATAGTATTATTCATTTAAACCTCACTGATATTTAAAAGTCCACCGCAAGTATCGATGGATGTCACATCACTACCCTTGCATCTGGCCGACCGGTCGCATGGCCGAAACAGTTGAGTTATCGGCGGATTAGCAATATGACGAGCTAAACCAGGATTACTTCGGTGACGAGGGGATTAGCGAACAAATTGTGGGTGCCGACCGGAACCTATGGAGCAGAATTTAGGGGTACCTGCGCGCGTGACTTTGATTTAATTTCGAAGTTATTATTTAAATGAGTTTCCCTTTTGAACTGCAAGTGCGCCTGGGATTTATTAAGATTTTTAATGACATCTGCGATTAGAAGATCGACTTGGCTAAATCATATAATATTGAAATAAATGTACATCATTTTCCCTTGAAAAAGAAATACACGCTTTTAATCTTTTAACATTTTGGGATTCTAAGATATATATTGTGATAATCGACTTTTGTGTGTTTTATTTTTTAATGTACCACGTAGATTGGAAAATATTGGCTAAAAAACATTGAAAAAATGTAGTAGTATTATAGTCTTAATTTTAGATTTTTTTTTTACTAAAACAATACAGATATTTAGCAAATAGGGCTTGGAAGATGATTCGCTATTTGAATGGCCGTGCAAAATTGTGCCTTGGCCAACGCACAAAGAATGCATTTCTTAAAATATTTTCGCTACCTTCACGACACCACGGAGAGTTTTCCGGTTGATTTGGTTAAGGATGTTCCGACCCATACAAAAACATTGTATGGGTCGGAATAACATTATATTATATAATTATTATATTATAATACTTTTGCGTTATGTGTGCAAACAACTTTAATTTGGGTCGGAACAGCCTTAATACGATTCGACCATCGATGCGTATTTATTAAACCATGCATGTCAAGTAAGGATTGCATATTTGACAAAGAGAGAAAAAGAGTCGGTGTCATTTCCTACCAATCTCGAGCATTTTAGAATACTCATGTACAAGTCCTATCCTAGACACTGGCATACTTATTGTTCATCACGCCTTCACGTTCGTGTATCTAAATATACTAAAGTGAATGGAAAAACGTCAATTGTGCCTCAATTTCATTCAATTGAAATGGATATGAATGGAATAAGAATGAAATAAAATAAATGAAAATGTTATTTATTTGCTGATTTTAAATAAAACAATGACAAAAAGGAACACTTAAGAGAGTCATTAGTAGTATGGGCAATAGATAGGGATCAATTGCCCATACTACGGGCGATAACTGTTTCCATGCCCTTAATGTTTTACTAGGTTTTTGAAATTGTGGATTCTAAAATATGTTTTTGTAATATATGTATGTAAGTTAAATTTTTAATTATATACCTTTTATATTAGAAAATGCAGATATTTACATAAAAATAAACGTCACGTAAACGGACATAGAATGTAGCTCTCTCAAGTCATTTAAAAAATGATTAAAATCTGACAACGTTTAGGGGTAGGGATCAAACGTTAGGGATTTCGTTTTTAGAGTTCCGTACCCAAAGGGTGAAAACGGAACCCTATTACTAAGCCTCCGCTGTCCGTCCGTCCGTCCGTCCGTCCGTCTGTCACAGGGCTGTATCTCATGAACCGTAATAGGTAGGCAGCTGAAATTTTCAGAGTGTGTATTTATTTTGCCGCTACAAGAAATAGGCAAAATAAAAAAATAATAAGAATTAAAGGAGGGCCCCATACAAAAAACCTGATTTTGTTGTGTTAAATCTTGTACGATGGTACGGAACCTATCGTGTGCGCGTCTTCGTGTGCGAGTCCGACTCGCACTTGGCTGGTTTTTTAAAGGCAGCCAATGGACAAAGAATGCATTTCTTAAAATTTTAAAATCTTAGTTTTCTTGTGACTTCACGACAGCCTTAATACCAAATTGCATTCCCTACCAGTATACTTAAGGGGTATCACGAAAACATGTAAGTTAGTAAAATAAAGTAATAGAGAGTGTACTCGTAATAAAATTTAAGTAATTGACACGTTTGAGATATAAAGGTTTCGAAGTAATATCTAGGAATATTTTAAACGGAGTTTTAGAAGCCTACATTATAACAAATATGTGTCTACATTGATAGCAGAAAATTTGATACATTTAAGCTGTTTTTTACCACCTCTCGATAAAGTTCTCATTGTATTGTATTGTTTATTCATCATCCATAGACAGTACACTGCACTCGAATTCGTCATATTTTAGCATTGGCCAGTTCAGCAAAACAAAACACAGCGAAGAAGAACTGGAAAGAAACTCCGCTGTTTTTTTTTTCAACGTCCACTTATTCTAAGTTTACAAAAGTGTTTGTCAATTATTTTAACAAAAACATAGGTAAAACATTAAATTAACATGAATACACAAAATTTACAATCCATGCCGTATGCAACAGTTCATGACAAATATCATTTTATTTGCAAAGACAATCCCCTCCAACTAATATGTTGCCAATTGGAGCAGGCCAGTCCCCACAAACAGCACCCATTCACGAGCATCACGCCGGGCACAGCCATTACCTCTTTCAACCATATTTTAGGGAAAGAGATAACCCGAGCCAAGTGTCACCGTAAGTAAGCAAGGACCTTTAAGCGATGCACTGCTCCAGTGGCAACACAACACTGTGAAACACTTGCAGCCCTATCAATAAAGTAATAATAGATTACTATAATATGAGATTTTGACCAATCCCGAAAAACTAATTATCCTTACCTAAAATAAAAACAAAAATAAAATAAAATTCGGGTGTATAGAGCCCTCGTCATTATTGATACGAAATTGTATCAAATTAGCTATCGAGCACATAAAGATACCCTACAAAAATGTCCAATATTAGTCCACATGTTTTGTCCACATAGCGCGCCTACTATGAGACCCGCTGGCCCCAATTTTCAAAAACTACTAACCCAACTTTAACATACAGGCCAAAACATGCCACATGCAAACATAGTCGCAGACGTATTGGAGGGTTTGTGTCGGTGGGAACTGACTTGACAAAGGCATTATAAGAACACATTCGCGCGCGGTGACGATCTCGGTGACGATGATTCGATAGTGTGGTATACGATGCGCCCCCTCATTCTCATAAAATTATATGGTCACTTTGACCATTAGGCGGAGACGCGCGCATGCCACTATTCCTTTCTTTCTCTTCGGTGGGCGTAACAGTAGGTGTGACACCCACCCATGTCCAGTTCTACAAAATTCTTTCACCAGGTTTGTTAAAATGCATGCATACACATTAAAACTTTAGCCATATTTGCACAGATATTTTACAGAAAACCCTAGAGACTGAAGCGCGCACCCCTCACACCCGCACACCTGCCTACAATATGAGCAGGTGAATTATGGCTCAGATTCATAGACAAATGGCATACATGATTATCATTGTTGCCTACAACCTGACTTGTGGTTAAACCCGACGCTAACAAAGTGTGGATCATTCCAATAATATGACTCGCTCCGCTCGCCTTTGTCAGCCGATATGTCATTCGGTAAAATCAGAAATCGATAATTTAGGGAATGTCTATTTCGTATTTAGAAGGCATTAGAATAACATACGTGGCCGAGAAATTGAGAAAACTGGACACGGTTGGTTAATACTACCTACTGCCTTGATATCAGCTTAAACACGCCGCATTCCCAAAAGAATTGGGTGCCTTGCCAGGACCTTTCCTTTATGAGTACGGCTACATGGAACTGCATGGAAAACGAGCACATTTTAAATTGGAGCATCGACCATCTATTCAATTAAAAAAAAACCTACCACCTAGTAGGTGAACCGAGCGAAGCCGAGGACCTCAGTCAGTCAGTCAGCGCTTTTGCGTCCACTGCTGGTCATACGCCTCTCCAATTTCAAGTCCTTCCGGCCCTCAGCGGTACAGAACCACTGCTTTCCGCCGACGCACATGATGTCGTCGTCCCACCTGGCGGGTGGTCTTCCCACACTCCGTTTTCCTGTCCACGGCTGCCAGTATAGGACACGGTTCCTTCAACGGTCGTCGTCTCTTCGGCTGTAACCAGCCCACTGCCTATTGAGCTCAGCCACCCGGTGTCCAACATCGACTACTTTGGTACGTCGGCGGATTGCCTCGTTACGCACCATAACCCGTAGCGATATTCCCAGCATGGCTCGCTCCATTGCTCACTGGTCAACTAGTCTAGTAGAATAAAGCCGTTTCCACACTGCTTACCCCTGTCCGGGATCACAGGATCCCCGATTGCGAGCGGCGGGGGTGCTGGCGGGGGCGGTTCCGCATTAATCACCCTGATGAATTTATTGGCGCTCTCCGAGGGAAAGTGAATACGGGAGCTTCGGGTAAATTATTTAGCGGTAAGCCGGACTTTGCGGACTGGCGGCACTGACGCGCGTGATGTATGCGGCAACACATGCGCAATCAGTTGATAAGTTGCGGAGGGAATATTTTTTCGAGGGAATTATGCTGGAAACGGACACGCTGGTGTTTTCTCTCATGAAAACGTGCATATTGGAACAATTGGTCGCAACGAAACAGAAAAAACTTTAGGCATTGTTTGGAAGGTATTAGAGGCGGACAATGATGATTTTTTTCCAAAAAACCAAAAAAAAAATCCTGATGGCCTAAAAAGTGTATTTCTTGCAAGAACACATACTTTAACATTTTTTTCAGTCAAATATACTTACGTATTTACGGCTGTTTTTAGGGTTCCGTACCCAAAGGGAGAAAACGGAACCCCTTACTAAGCTTCCGCTGTCCGCTGTACGTCCGTCCGTCAGTCCGTCCGTCCGTCTGTCACAGGGCTGTATCTCATGAACCGTAATAGATAGGCAGCTGAAATTTTCACAGAGTGTGTATTTATTATGCCGCTATAACAACAGATAGGTAAATTAAACAAAATATAAAAAATTAAGGGAGGTCCCATACAAAAAACTTTTTTTTTTTGTTAAATTTTGTACGATGGTACGGAACCCTTCGTGCGGGAGTCCGACTCGCACTTGGCCGGGTTTTGGAAATATGTGGTTAATTTACCACTGATTTCGAATCTGAAATTAATAATGATGATGGCTAATATGGCTCAGATTTTTATAAAATTGCATTAGGTATCCTTAAACTGGATACTATCCTTGAAGTTAAATACAAAACGTAACATAGAGTTGTTAAGATGTGTCCAGTTACATTATTTTTTATTAATATAACTGAACATAGATGGCACAAAAGTCCCAAACACCAGATAGGAACTAGTGTCATATCAGAACTTTCCTTATAAATGCATAGCTACACTATACTAGAACTAAATGGTAAACATTTTCGTTCGTCGCTTCGACCATTGTTCATTCAATGTGAAGGTGTCAACCAGGGCAGGATTCACTGAAGGATAGGAAAGAGACCTACAGTTTCACGTGGAATCCGAAACACGAGGGTCGAATCCCTCAATCGTCTCTTAAGACTTACACGCGAAGAACCCTGAGTTACCTTACTGAATGTAATCAGCAAATGAGTTGTTTTTTTTTCTTTAGAACCCTATTACTAAGCCTCCGCTGTCCGTCCGTCCGTTTGTCACAAGGCGGTATTTCATAAACCGTAATAGGTAGGCAGCAAAAGCAGCAGAAGTGCATTTCGTCACGAATGCGAGATGCTCCATGGTTCGGAATCCATGTAAAACTGCTAGGTGGTAGGGTTTAAGCCCGCCCGGGTTGGTACCATCGCATTGGATGAAAAGATGGTCGAAGCGGCAATTAAAAATTGTCCGTGTTTTCCATCCAGTTCAATGTAGCCGCGCTCATAAAGGGAAGGTCCTGGCATGGCACCAAATTCCTTCGGAAATGTGGTGTATTGGGCTAATATCATAACGGTAGTTGTATGGTATTAGCCATCCATGTCAGGTCGCATAAAAAAAGCTGATATGTTCAAAGAGTATTTTTTATTTGCCGCTATAACGAAAAATAGGTATAATAAAAAAAAAGAGAGGGTCAATACAAAAAACGTGATATTTTGGGTTAAACTTTGTATGATGGTAAGGAACCCTTCATGTGCGTGTTTTCATACAATTGAATGTTTTTTTATGGTTTTTAGCTTCTTCTGCGATATATAGCAAAATCCTCACATAAGCGTGAAATTCAAACGGCATATTTTAGGGTAATAAAACATTACTTTTCTATTTGGATAACAAGATGAAATTATATTGAAAACAATTTAGTCGGTTTTCGTTTTGATAAACTATTAAATTAACCTAATAAATAGGTATGAACGATAGAAAGCATTTTTTTTTATGTAAAAAAACCTGAAGCACCTAACATGAATATCACATACAAACCTCTATTCACCTATTCGATGTGTAATTCGATACACAATTACGCAATCAGACATGCATATCAAAAGCCTATATCCTAGGTATAAGCAAATTCCATAGCGATGTCATCACTCCATCGCTACACGGGATACAATGTAGGTGTCTCATTAAACATATCAACATGTTCACGACAAATGAACGTGTCATGGATATTCCGTTTCATGTCGTTCATTACCAAAATTAAACGTCGAGGTACGTCGAAATATCCACCGCTCCGTGGGATAGGGTTGTTTCGTAATTATAGGGGAATCTGATCTTGTGATATGTCTTTTACGGCTTTGGTGATTAATTTTAAGCTATACTATAAAGCGGCGTGTAAAGTCGGAGTTGGGTTAAAATATTTGCCGGATATATTAAGGACTTAATCTTCTAGAACCGTTGTAGTCAGAAGTTAATATACTTTTTAGGGTTCCGTACCCAAAAAACCGGCCAAGTGCGAGTCGGACTCGCACATGAAGGGTTCCGTACCATCGTAAAAAATAAAACAAAAAAATCACGTTTTTTGTATGGGAGCCCCCTTTAATTTTAATTATTTTTTAATCTTACCTATTTGTTGTTATAGCGGCAAAATAAATACACACTCTGTGAAAATTTCAGCTGTCTACCTATTACGGTTACTGAGATACAGCCCTGTGACAGACGGACAGACGGACAGACGGACGGACGGACGGACGGACGGACGGACGGACGGACGGACGGACGGACGGACGGACAGCGGAGGCTTAGTAATAGGGTTCCGTTTTCACCCTTGGGTACGGAACCCTAAAAACGGAACCCTATTACTAAGCCTCCGCTGTCCGTCCGTCCGTCCGTCTGGCACAGGGCTGTATCTCATGAACCGTAATAGGTGGGCAGCTGAAATTTTCACAGAGTGTGTATTTATTTTGCCGCTTTAACAAAAAAATGGTAAAATAAATACAATAAACATTAAGGGGGGCCCCATACAAAAAACGTGATATTTTAGTGGTGATGGTACGGAACCCTTCGTGTGCGAGTCCGACTCGCACTTGGCAGGTTTTTCGTACTAAGGAAGTACAAATGGACTTGATGGATAATGATATGGACGCACAGCATTGTAACTAGATGCCATGCCTGGTAGCTGGATTGAACTGGATGGATAACACGGTCATTTTGCATTGACGCTTCGACCATCTTTAAAAAAATGCGATGGATGGATTAACCCTACACCCCAGTAAGTATGTATGGAATATGAAATGTATGCCACCTACAATGGCCGGTATCAAAGATACAGAATGGTCAGCCATTCTGGACCTTGCCCAGTATTGCCCATGGGGATGGTATACCGAGCTGGCTTCCGAGTCTGATGTAACTTTATGAGTTTGATACCGAATATTTGAACTTTTTAATTCTGTTACCAAGCAATGTGCATTTGGCTTAAACTCCTCGTTGTTCGGTATAAAATCACAATTCTTGGTACCCTCCCGTGCTACTACAGGTCGTTCAAGTAGCCGTGCTTAGTTATAGGGAAAAGCACGGGAATACAGATTGATGGGCTTATATTAGGCTTATACACATTAGCTTTGCTTACGGTTTAATTCTGGGTTAACTTGTTTCACATCAATAGACGCAGGCATCATCAGGTTCTGGATCCAGTATCCTGGAGTGAGACCTCTTCCGTACCTTCAATTTTACTTGAAACCCAAACCACGAACGACGAAACCATTACAACATGCACGGGAAGAAATGCAGCGGGTCGACTTGTATATTTGCGTACCCGAACAATTTAATTGAGTTAAACGTAATTGCTGAGTCACCATCATCAGGCCCTAGTTTGCAATCAAGACTAGAGTATTCATCAAGTCTTTTCTAACGAGTTCATACTCGAAAGGTTTCATCCTTTCTTTGTTTGGTTCTGGTGAGTCGTATTCACTACGTATAATATTCACAACGTATAATAGTATTTAAAAAAAAAAATTAAAACCATGCATATCGTATAATATTCACAACGTATAATGTTATACGTTGTGCATGAGTTTAAAAATAAAATAAACTCTTTGCATCATGCAGAACGTATAATAGTCACAACGTATAATATTCCTAACATGAATTCCCAAAAAAAGAAAACCATGCAGAACGTATAATATGCCAAGAAGCACTGCATAAAGCGCCCTAACAACGATACATTTAAGGCTGAAATTGCTACGAATCGATATCTGTTGAAGAGTAACAATTTGCTACAACGCTAATTGAGACGGTCGAAAAGTCGCGTGCGAGTATAATCTTTAATCTTATATCGATAAGGGCGCTTATCGTATGAAATATTTTAGGATTATATGATATGCATGGTTTTCTTTTTTTGTTAAATAAAGATCATAACATTATACGTTGTGACTATTATACGTTATGCATGGAGAAATAAGTAATTTAATTTTTTGGACTTCTTCATGCACTACGTATAAGATTATACGATCTGCCGATTATACGTTGTGCATGGTTTTAAAATTTTGTTAAAATATGACATTATACGATCTGCATATTATACGTTATGCCGTTCCCCCGTTCTGGTAACCATCATTCAGTATTAGCTCCACCAACTTGGGCCAGAGTACTCATCGAGAGAAGTATAACGAACCCAATCTTAAGGGCGTTTATTCTTGTAATTGATGAGAGCCATTGACTACCTTCTGCTGCATCGTCAGGGTCTAATATCAGAGTACTCATCGAGACAAGACCAACGAATCCAAAATCGTAGGGGTTTCTTTGAGATTTTGCTTTATTCCTATGACTACCTAACTCTTCCAGCAATAGTACCAAAATATTCCATTGTCATGGGAACTACCCTGGTATGCATTAAACATCAGCAAATTGGACGTCGTTAGTTGTGTTTTAAAATTACGTAACTTGCATGATTTGATCTGTACATACATACTATAACAGGTGAAGATAATTGAAAGCTTGTAATAATAAAGAATATTTTAACCAAGGCATTTTACTGTACTCGTACTTTTTAAAAATGTATAGCCAATTATAATGAAAAGTTTTTTTAAAGAACAGTTAAGATTAGAACTATATAAATTAAGACAGTAGTAGTAACATCCGGAAATAACATTGAACATTACGCCATCTGTCGATTAATGATATGAGATCAAACATTTTAAAAGGAGACTAACTTAAATGAACTCCAAGGCGAGCTATTGACTTGCGAATGGAAAGGCAATAGGTAAATACAAAAAATACATATCGGAGTTAATAACGAATTTCCTTATAATGGGAAAATCAAGAAAACATTAATAGTTTTATTAATATTGGCATAAATGCTTCCGACTGTGTAGCATCTCTATAGGAACTATCGTATGTGCGGGAACGGCCTGTTCGCCGCCGGGAAGTAGTTTAAGATCTATTTACGATAAACAATGAGATACTTAAAGAACGCACTTTACATTAGTGCCTACTGGTTGTGAAAACCACACCAACAAACGATCCTTAAAATGTGCTGGAGCTGTCGAAATGAGCTACTAAATCAAGTTGAAGTGTGGCGCGTACCGCGCAGACCCTGATAACCTGCGCCACACCGTATGAGGACTTCATCTGTAAAGAGAAAAAATAGACATAATTAAACTAAAATATAATAAAAAAATTAACATACAGACAGATGCTGTAATTCCTTTGGAGAGTAATTCCATAAGTATCTTTTAACAACTTTTGCTCTTGAAAAAATATTTAACTTTCCTTATAAACTGTTAATTAAAAGTTTAAAAGTTAAGGCTGGAGTGCACCATTTCTGGTTATAGTTAATGTTATTGTTAAATATTATCTGTCTTCATTCTTCTTATGACTACTGGATATGACAAGATTAAGCAGATTTGGTTGCACTCCAGCCTAAGTCTTTTACCTAGCCTAGTTGAGCTTTGACATAATCTTACCAAACGTTACCTAACTTAAAATCAATGTTAAATGGAATATTTTGAAAGAATCCTGATCGACTGCAAAAATCGTATGATGAAAGTTACTAATTTGGGCTACCAGAATCACCCCCTGAAAAAATGTTTTAGACAGTTTGATTAGTGAAGGTACGGGTAATGGATGAATACGTGAAAATATGAATCAGTTTATTAAAAATCAATACTTTACCGCATTCATTACCTCACTGAATGCGTTCCTTATAAGCGACACTATCACCCTATAAAAATACAATACTAGAAAAAAATATTTTCTCAAAAACCTAATAATGCAGTTTTAGTTTTTATAAAAAATTGCCTCATGACTTCTTTGAGTGCTTTTCGCTATTTCTTATAGTTTCGGATTTCAGAAAATTCAAAAATTCACTGTATATTCAGAAGGTGAGGTGGGATGGTACTTAACAATAAATACTCGGGTTTTTTCGCTTTGTTGAGTTTTTGAGTAATTTTAGCGTGTTTTACTTTAAACGTGTCGGAAAAGTTCCACTTCCCATTTAAAGATCTAACTCCATTCTCAATATCAAGTTATAACGGGTGCTGCTTGTGGGGACTGGCCTGCTCCAATTGGCAACATGTTAGATGACGGACATGACTTTGCAGAATAAACCGATATTTGTCGTGAACTGTTGCATACGGCGTGTATGGTGGATTTTTGTGAATTAATATTAATTTAATCTATTGACATAAACGGGTACCAATAACCCGTATTTCTGTAAGCAGTGGCAAACAAATTTGTAAACTTAGACTCAGTGGACGTTGAAAAAAAATCAGCGAAGTTTCTTGCCAGTTCTTCTTCGCCGTGAATGCTGAACTGGCTAATGATTTAATATGATAAATCCGAGTGCAGTGTGCTGCCTGTGGATGATGAATAAACAATAAACAATAAACAACAATAAGCCAAAGTGAAAGATTCTAATAATCAGACAGAACAATTAGAAATTACGTATATTTAAGTGCACTAAATGTGACACAAGTTTTCAAAGAATAGTGCTAGTTCTGTAATTGGTGAAGGAGCAGGCATCTCAATCAGCCTCAACGAGCTAAAGTGGCGCATGCGTGATGTCCTGCGACAATTATCCCGTGTCCTAGATAATGGACGCACCTGCTCACATTACCGCGTGTTTCGTCCTTATGACTCAGACTAGCCTAGGGATAAGATCCTCTCAATATCCTACTGCACCAATACGCTCTTTGGGTAGATGGAAATGGGAAATTATAAACAATTTACAACGTGGTCATAAAGGCAAGGGCCTGGCATGGCACCTCATTCCTTCGGGAACGTGGTGTATCATAACGGTAATTGTGTGTTACTAGCCATTCAAAAAAACCTAACCGACCGTCATTAAACTCGAGAACTCAACACATTGGAACTAGGTTACCTTCCTTATTTTGCTCGGTTACATTGAACTGGATGGAAATGGAGTTCATTCAATGCGATGGTACCAACACGGCCGCGATCAACTACCAAACAAACTACCACCTAGAAACGAGGAAGGAGATTTACAGCTTTTCGTGGAATCCGAACCACGGCCCGCCTCAACGGTTGAAAACGGCCACCCATCTAGAGCTAAACCGCGCTCAGAATTGCTTCACCCAGCTTATTGAATCGCTACCGAGGCTGATAATTAATTAACTCTACATATTTGTACCCGTCCGAAACAGAATACCTACGAACATTTGTTATTTTTATTGCTTGGTATTATGTGTATTCAATTTTAAGATGGTTGTTATGTAAGGCAATTAATTTACGTTATTGGCTTTAATTATAGTTTTGACATGATTGGTTTCTGTTAAAGCCCTCGAGTTTATTTGCCTAATGAACGGTTACAAATTATTGACTGCTCAATAAACTAACTAACCGATCATCGGATTCCAATACATACCCTCATATAGTAGGTAAATATATTTTTTCGTGCCAAGCAGAGTACGTCGCTTTTTTCAACAAATGTGATATATATGTAGAATCGACTCTGAAGCAAGGACACATTCATTCAGCCTCATTGGCCCAGTGGCACGACACTTCGGAGATCGCTCTCCGAAGTTAAGCAACGGGTCTGGTCTTGGATGGGTGACCATTCGACCGTTGAGAGAGGCTGGCCGTGGTTCGGATTCCACGTTAAACTTTAGGTCCCCTTCCTTACTTACTAGGTGGTAGGGTTTATACCGCCCGGGTTGGTACCATCGCTTTGGATGAACGATGGTCGAAGCGGCAATGAAAATTGTCCGTGTTTTCCATCCAGTTCAATGTAGCCGTGCAATATAAGGAAGGTCCTGGCATGGCACCTAGTTCCCATGTGGTGTGTTGGGCTAATACCATGACAGAAGGTGTGGTATTAGCCATCCATGTCCAGTCACATAAAAAAAAAGATAACTGCAAAAATAACGACTCTATGAATATAATCGCAACGCAGGTTAAATCAATGTATGTGTAATCTTAAACACTGTGTTAGTAGGAGGCAATGAATACGGGAGGAGGGACTGTAGGAGAATTTATAAGGGTATTGAGCGAAATATATGTTTCGCTGGTTCCGGTCCAGCCTTGCAGTATATTCATAAATTTGTTCGTTTTCCTGCTATCTTTCTTTAATTATTGTGTCCTTGCTTCTCGATCAATTCTGTCATATTATAGCATCACAAATAATGGACGATTTAGAATTTAATCATAACCACTTAAACTAACCTAATTAAATCTACAACTGGTATTTCACCTGTAGTTTAGATGAATAGAACCCTAAATTTACAATAACTTTTCTTATAATTGACCATTCGTTAAAAGATTCACCAAACAAATATTAATCAGAAATTTAACTATCACAACATCAAAAAGTAGGAGCAAACACTTTTGAAAGATGCATTAGATGTTCACAGACCGCCCACACAACCAAATAAGCACGTACGTTAAACCTACATATAACATCAATCTTTGTTATGACTAGAATTAATTGTCGACCGTTCGGTAATCAAGTTGTCAGGACATTCAAATTGAATCTCTTCCCACACGAGCCGCCGCTACCCCATTATCAATAACGTTGAAATTTAAAACAGTATCGAGTACAATGGCGCGACTCGCTTTGTACTTGGCCAGCGATATGTGAAAATCACATAAAAATATTAAACAACCCTCATTATTTGCTCCCCCTTTTGTTCTGTACGCCCCCCACCCGCCCCGCCCCGCCCCGCGACCGACGTCAGCTTTGTCCACTCTTGACGAGGAAATTGTGATTTCTGACTTTGATATTAATTTTTGCGTTCAGAGTTTTCCGATTGCTCGGTCCGATGCGTTTCGAAGCGAGCGAGACTGTCGTGGTTTAGGAATCTCGTGTCTAAACATAAAAATACTTTTTAACACAACAACGTTTCGATTCACGTCTAGGAATCGTATATTTTTTAAAATCTTATAATTTAGTTATTTGTTTCATAATTACAAATATTGCAGTTTTAGTTATTATGTAAATCAGGCCATGACCAACTTTTGAGTGATTTTTCTATAGTTTCGGATCTAGCCATGGAGGCACACTGGAAAAAATCATCCTGCACCTTGTATACTCGTACACAATCTACATAATATTCTACAATAATCCCTTGTGAGTTAAATGTTTCAGATCTAGGCATCTCTCAGAAGTAGGTAGAGCTACATTGACATAAGTATCAATATTTCCTGAGACATCCCAATGTTGAAACTATATAATGTACTGTGTAATGTCGTATATTCGATCAAGGAAGGTTACAATGTTGCCACACACAATTATTTAATGAGGAAATTGCTATCAAAATGTCAGCCGGGCTGTAAAGAAGGACCGTGGAGGGGCCCCCAGTTGATGGAATAAGGAATGAAGGTTACGCGTTACGCGATGGCTTTATTAAGTTTCATGTATGGGCCTACGGATCTATAATAGTAATGTTATGCAGGATGTCCGGGAAGTAGAGGTGTTTCTTGAAATCAAACATAATAAAAATGAAAAACTTTCATTATTCATGTATTGTAAAAACGTTTGCGAAAAAAAAGGTTTGAAAAACTGGCCAAGTGCGTGTCACACTCGCACACGAAGGTATAACACAACCAAAGATATAACACAAACGAATAACGATTTTTGTATAGGTGCCCTTTTTTATTTAGAAATATAAATACAGGCCTCCCCTTATTTTTTTATTATTTTAAAATGTTACTTATTTGTATTTGTAGCGGCAAAATAAATACACACGCTGTGAAAATTTCAGCTCCCTACCTATTACGGTTTATGAGATGCAGCTCTGTGACGGACGGACGGACGGACAGACAGCGGAGGCTTAGTCATAGGGTTCCTACTATTTCCCTGATATTTGGTTTACAGTATCTGTCCGAGTGATTTGTCAGAACTGTTCGCCAATAGAAATAGAATCAGAGTTTCATAAGCCTACGCCGCGCCTGTTTTCTTTTATGGAACTGGTCATAATATTAGTCCAACACACGGCAGTCACTAAGAAATAGGTGCCATACCAGTAGGCCTATTCTTGAATATCCGAGCTCATAAATCAGGAATATTTCAGTCAAGAAAAACGCTTTAATAGCGGTTGTCATAGCGATTTTTCTACGGAAAGATGCCGGAGCACGGTATTCATGGTTTTCGAACTAGATGAAAAACACGGAAAATAATTTTATCCAATGTGATGGTACCAACCGGTGTTAGCTTAACAGGATAACCCCATTCAGAAATGCACAAGATTAACCAATTAGATTAAATCAAATAGTAGGGCAAGGGAACTTAACAGATTTACATGGATTCCCAACCATGGATCAGCTCGAATTCGTGCTACTTGTGCATGAACGGAATCGAACCAATTACCTCGGACAGAAAGCTAGTCCCTGCGCCTCTGAGCTAAGAGACACTCACTCTGGGCTAGGAGACACTCAATAGTTATTTTAAATATATTACTTTCTAGTGTACATCCGCATCGTTAAAATTATTAAATCATTACATGATTAATTCAGAGCAGTGCCTATCGGGTATACAAATTACGATGTTTGAATTATATAATGCATAATTTATCTGCACATCCGTTCGTGTGTCTGTCGGTCTGTTCGTGTGCACGTGCCGAACCACACCGTCCAGCTGCCGTTTAAACATTCAAGCAGTGCTTGACCTAGCTAACATGTACTCCTTCGTCATACACGATGTTGCCATTAAATATTCTTTACAGTGTGAATCAGCCAACGACTCAAACATTTATGAATGTTCGTTGCGGGCAACAGACTTGAATGAAACAAAACATAATCGATTCTGATTTCGAATTCGGTTTCGAAAAAAGTCACGCATTATGATTCTGATAATAGCAAAGTTTTGCTAGAAAGTGATTTGGAATTCTTCTCAATAAGGGTCGCCTCCATAAAGTCCAAAATGCATAAGATCCAAAACACAAATTAACACAAAACAATCACGTTATTTGTGTGCTATATCAATTAAAATCAAAGGGGCTTACCACTTTAGTTTTAATTGTTATAGCGGCAAAATAAATGCACACTTTATGAAAGTTTCAGCCGCCTACCTATTACGGTTCATGAGATACAGCCCTGTGACAGACAAACGGACGTACGGACCGTCGGCACCATACAAAAATTCTAAACTTTATAGATCTTACAAAATATTGATGCATTAAAAATGAGTTTATAAAAAAAAGTCGTAAAGTTCTGGTACGTAAGCACCCGTAATCGTAGAGCATATATGTCTATAGATGAAACGAAAGAGGTGTGCTGTGATCGTACCGTATGGCGCTGTATCATCTCTGCCTACCTATGTACATATGTATGGTTGCATAAAAAAAATGTGATGCTGATAAAATAAAAATATATAATTTCATTAAAATGCAAGCATCCTTTCAGCATTCAGTTGATTGGAAAAGCATTCATAACGAACACTCCAACCAAGCAATAACTGATTTTCATTCCACAGAAACAAGTCTCAAACTAGCTTGGCTACATTTCGAATCGACTTTTTATTCGTGTTCGGTATAGTTTGACTACATTGAAAGCAGATTGTTTTTGAAACTGTGAACCCGTGATATCGTCGATCGGTTGTTGTTGCAGGGCCGCGGGGGTGCGAGGGGGGGGGGGTGAGGGGGGCGAGGGGGTGGCGAACTTTTAATCAGCTTTCAGCCTGATTGCTATTTTATAACCTGCCTGGCTTAGGGATTGCTGCTATAGAAATTATTTAGCTATTTTCAGATACGTTATATACTACTACTTTCTAATTCATTTTTTTTTTTCATTTCATATTGACCGAGCTAAGCCTCCCCGTTCCAGCTTGGGAAGAAATCCCGGAAGAAAGTCCGGCTGTTCTCCTCTGGAGATCGCATTTCTTAACTGATCAATTTTGTGAGCAGGTACAAAAATTCAATTGATTATTTTGTCGATTCAGTTTTTGGAGATTACAATACTGCTGCATTACATTGCATGTCAAAAGTAAAATTAAGGTGGCTCTTCCCGGCGGGACTAACTCATACGCGGGCAAGGTACAAAACCGTGACATTGCGCTCTGGGAACTTCTCTGTTTCAAAGTAAAAGACAGGCTCCATGATGAGGAGGATGCAACATGTCCACAAAGCAGACCATGCTCAAAGTGTTTGATTTAGTAAATTTACGGAAATTTTAACTTAAACGTAAATCACGAAGGCTGTAGTCAAAAATCAAACAAAAACCAAATTGATTATAAATCTTCATGAAACACGCTTAGCCCCGGTTGCACGAAGAAACGGCTGAGTTAATCAATGTTCAAACACGTCACTTTTAGTGAACCGCATAGAGTTCCTTCCATACTTTCCACACAAAGTGGCGTGTTTAATCATACTTTGATGTTGATTTTGATTTTTTGTTCTTTCGTGCAATCGGCCCTTAGTCTGATGACTAATCTTTTTAAGACGTTTTTATTTTATCGTTGAGTAATCCATCTCCAAATTTATTGTATAAAACGCGCGAAAAATCGAACTTTTTTGTAACTTAGAAGCCAAACACTATTATACAACACTAATGGTCATCAGACATCTAATTCGATCAAATAAAGCCGTTTTGAGTATATGTTTGGATCTCTGACAACAAATTGCGTATTATCTTCTTTCCACGTCGGAGTTGAGCGGGAAGGCCCAATTCTAGAACTACAATTCGAAACAAAAAAGCGATGAGTAAGCAGAAAATGGGGGGGGGCGGGGAGGACCAGAGGAAATACGTCACCGTTGGGGTCGGGGGGGGGGGGGGGGGGGGGGCGACAGGGAGGAGGCGGTGCGGTACAGCAAGTGCGACGGCGCGGTTTCAGGAAATTGCCTGCGTTACCTCATTTCCACGTCGACGAGCGAGTTTTTAATCCCTTCAAATATTTTCAGAACGCTTTCGATTTCGAGTTGGAAGTAAATTCGATGTAAATAAGAAGTTCTGGACAGATAACCCGATTTAGGCTTTGCGTTTACATACTATGTATAGTTTAGTTTTTTCGGTGTACATTCGGGGCCAAATCCGAAACAGTAGGATAGCGAGAAATACTCAAACGAGTCAAAAAACTAAAATGAAATATTTAATTAGAAAAAAAATAGCTCCATGGTTCGAAGTTCATGTAAAACTATAGGTCCTTCTACCTACTAGGTGGTGGGCTTAAGCCCGCCCGGGTTGGTACCATCGCATTGAATGAACAGATGGTCGAAGCGGCAAACATTCTCCTTGTTTTCCATCCGGTTCAGTGTAGCCGTGCTCATAAAGGGAACGTCCTGGCATGTCACCTAATCCCTTCAGGAATGTGGTGTATTGAGCTAATATAATAACGGTAGTTGTGTGGTATCAACAGTACAATCCATGTCAAATTGCATAAATAAATAATCATTTTAGTTTATACAATGACGCATTGTAATCAGATTTTTTACAATAATCATAAAAAGTGTGAAATCTTGCTTCCTTCGAATGTCCAGACAAAACTCTTTATCTAATTGTTTTATAATTAGTTAGAATAAATAATTGTGGGTTATTTAGTAGTGTGGGGGTGTAGGCTTATGAGATTGCTAAGTTGTGAATATGTCCGAACTAGGGTGTGAGGGGTGACTTTGTGATTGTGAGGGTTGTTAAGATAGTGTGAATGCAGCGTTACAATACCTGTAACAATTTCGTTCATAATTATGTATTGTAATATGATAAAAGATTATAATAATGTATTATACACATACATTATATTAACTTAACTAAAAAGCTTAATTTAACTTAACTTGTCAAATAATTTTTACGCATCGATTTCTAAATGCAATTGAGGCAAGATTAAAATCCATTAATGGCACAGGTAAAACTTCACTGATCAAACACAAATCGTGTGAGTTTTTTTTTTTTGGAAACTGCATTGTAATGTGCATTTCAATTGAGAAAGAGGTGACGTCACCGCCTACATCCGACTATATAAAAAAATATTTACGATGGAATGAGAATAAAAATAAATATAAAATATTAAGATCTGGCATATTCGCTGAGAACGGGCTAAGTCGACTTCTTCGCTATATTAAGAAAAGCGGCTTTGTTGGAACGCGTGGCTCGGTGTGATAATCTTATCATACGATTTATTTGCAATACGATTTTTTATGTGGATTTCATCAAATTTTAAATTCTATTCTATTTTTCAATTAATTTTATAACACCGTTATGAATGGGACTATGCACCTAAATAAACATTTATTATTACTAATATATTGTTGTTATATTATTAATTATATATATATATATATATATATAATAATATAAACAAATATTATTAATATTATTATAACGTTTGAATTTGTTTCCGATTCCGTGAGCATCAATGATTGCGACTCGTGTACCTATGAAGGTTCATCGATTGAGAGCTAAGAGTGGTGGCGGGGTGACAACCTTATTTATATGATTGACAGCTAATAAATCCAGCAGATTTCCCGTGGGACCTCCGACAAATAGTCTTCAGCCGCGCCGCGCCATCGCTGACATGGCACGGCGCGCTTATTCCATCGGAAACTTACCGCTCAAAACCAAGATTTCCTTTAAGTTTGCTTTTTAGGGTTCCGTACCCAAAGGGTGCCAACGGAACCCTATTACTAAGCCTTCGCAGTCCGTCCGTCCGTCCGTCCGTCTGTCACAGGGTTGTATCTCATGAACCGTAATAGGTAGAAAGCTGAAAAGCTGAGTGTGTATTTATTTTGCCGCTTTAACAACAAATAGGTAAAATTAAAAAAATATAATAAAAAAGGGGGCTCCCATAGAAAAAACGAGTTTTTTTGTGTTATATCTTGTATGATGGTACGGAACCCTTCGTGTGCGATACTGATTCGCACTTGGCCGGTTTTTTATGTATTTTTTATTTAGTTTTATGTAACTGGGCATGAAAGACTAACACCATACCTATAGAATACGCCCATAGGTGCCGATACTTTAGGATAACGAGCCACATGTAAACTAGGTTCCATGACAGGGCTTATATTGGGCTTATACTATAAGGGGAAATACGACTCAGGAGTTGCCATAGTAAACGAGCATGTAATATGCATGTAAAATATCAGTTTTTATTCCACTGTTAAGAAACATTGAAATAAAAAAACACTATTGAAAAGAACAATACATTTTAACATTAGAGTAATATAAAAAATTTTAGGGGTTCTCGAGACCATTTTATTTTTGCAGTAAATAACGCTTAGGGTCTGATTCCACCGAGTACTGATTAGCTTAATCCTCACATTTTAAAGGGCCTTTCTTGCCATCTGGAAATTGATAACAGTACAAGATAATCAGCACAGCATAAATAGGTGACCCACTGATTCTTTGTCGATCACATTTTCTTAATTTTTTTTTTTGAAAAACCTGTATGGGTGGCTGTGCTGAGGAACAAAGGTGCTCAGAAAAGCCAAATACAGGTGTATTCGCCTCGAGAAACCACGATAAGCGAGGCACCATACCAGTGGATTTCCGGACTATTGCTGAGCTATCGAGCTTGTTCAATTTACGCTTGAAGACTCCCAGGTTATAGGTATGAGGAAAGGCACCCGCCTGCAGACATGTTTTATTTATTTAGACATGAATTAATGAAATGTAGTAAATTTAGTAAAATAATTTTGCTATCTTGTCAGTTATGTGTATTTTATGTTCTAAATATGTGAATTCATAGCATACATTCATTTTAAATTAAAATACCTATCCACCCGTTTTTCCAGTCTATTGGTGAATAGAAAACCATCAATTAAAAATTAACTTAAATATTAATCTTAAATCTCTAAGAATACTTAAAGTAATAGCTAATAAACTTCCGAAGCTAGAAAAGTGTGTTACTTATCTACACTTAAAATTCCCAGCAATTAGAGAGTAATTTCTGTACAGATGCTCCCTTAGAGTGGGCACTAAATCATATGAGCGCGTGTCAGTCGCGCGCGACTTAGGGTGCGGTATTCAGTATACATATGGGGCATACAACACCACATGAACTATTCACATTGTTAACAAAGCCTAAATAAAAATAAATTAGAATTTGAGTTTGAGATTGAGTTTAGGATCACAGAATAGAAAAGGAAGGAGAAGTTGCATGTGGTCGTTATAGCGACTCCGCAATATGGACAAAGTGTGCATATAATCGTACGGGAGGCCGGCCGCGCGTCGAATGTACGCCAACTGCAATTTTAGGAATTTCCTGGCGTGGCACCTCGTGGTGTATTAGGGCAATGTCATGACAGTAGTTGTCGTATTCTCCATGCATGTTCAGTCCTATAAAACCCATTCCATGACGTATTTTAAAAAGTTTAGAGATACCAAATAAAAAACCGTGTTATTTTTAAGAAAGCCGACTGTTTTTTAAGACGAGCATCTACTCTTCGGCATAGAATTGTATTCTCTATTTTTATTTCTCATCGATGTTGGTAACTTGCAATTTAGATCATTTTGTGTCCTGTGTGCACAGTTTTTTTTTTATTGTCTTGTTACGGTTACAACAATTAATATTTTTCCTTAATATTTCCTGTGGCTTCACGACAGCCTAAGTCATCAGTGAGCCTGCGAGAGGACGTTTCGCGTACAAGAAGCGACGGACTAGTGCAATGGCGCCCGGATTCTCCAAGTTAACATCGTGAAATCTGCCATCAAGCACCGTAAGGCGCGGGTGGGACGGCGCGAGGCGGCGCGGCCGAGTGCGAGCGGGACGGACGACCGTGATGACCAGCGGCGGGTCGGAGGTCAACGCTCGCGGGTTAACTTGGAGGCAGTCGGTCGAGCGCGTGCGCCGACTTGGATACATTCGGTACGGGAGATCTCTGTGCCGTAACATCGTGCCTTCATTCGGACTGGGGTAGGCTGTGGAGATACTTTAGGAATTCAAACATTATGACTCTCATCTTTAGGTATTCTCAGTTATTAAGAGAGTCCCCAAACTACGGGCGACACCTGTTTACATGCTCCTAACGTTTCACTAGTTTTTTTTTTATGTGACTGGACATGGATGGCTAATACCACACCTTCTGTCATGGTATTAGCCCAACACACCACATGGGAACTAGGTGCCATGCCAGGACCTTCCTTACATTGCACGGCTACATTGAACTGGATGGAAAACACGGACAATTTTCATTGCCGCTTCGACCATCGTTCCATCCAATACGATGGTACCAACCCGGGCGGGATTAACCCTACCACCTAGTAAGTAAGGAAGGGGACCTACAGTTTAACGTGGAATCCGACCCACGGCCAGCCTCTCTCCACGGTCGAATGGTCACCCATCTACGACCAGACCGGACCCAGCGTTGCTTAACTTCGGAGAGCGATCGCCGAAGTGTCGCGCCACTGGGCCACTGAGGAAACTTGAATTTTAAAATAACATTGTTAAAATCTACGTCTGTATTTTTTTAATAAACCTTTAAGATTGGAAAATATTGGGTAATAAGGATTGGAAGAAAGTTGCCTTTTTAAGTTCATGGAATGAAGTTTTATCACAATGTAAAAAAAAGATTAAAATCTGACATCTTTTAGGGGTAGGGAAACGTTAGGACCCGAAAGACGATTTCACAGCGCACGGCAGTCACCGTGCAAAATTATGCCTTGGCCAATAGACAAATAAGTATTAGATTTCCTGTGACGACAGCCTTAAGCTGAGTGTGTTTCTCTACAAATATAACTGATTTGTGCCTTCATAACGCTCTCAGAGGCTGAGATAAATAGTCGTAACAGAAACTAAGACTAACGAAAACTAGTACTTTGTGACGTCAGTTTGCATTACTTTGAGATTTCGACCATACAAAATGTGTCAAAGTGACGTCACAAAGTACTACTTTTGGTTAGTCTTAGTTTCTGTTACGACTATTTATCTCAGCCTAAGACTAACGGAAAGTAGTACTTTGTGACGTCACTTTGACACATTTAAAATTGACTTCACAAAGTACTACTTTTCGCTAGCCTTAGTTTCGGTTACGACTATTTATCTCAGCCTAAGACTAACCAAAAGTAGTACTTTGTGACGTCACTTTGCATTACTTTGAGATTTCGTCCATACAAAATGTGTCAAAGTGACGTCACAAAGTACTACTTTTCGTTAGCCTTAGTTTCGGTTACGACTATTCATCTCAGCCCGAGTGTCTGACTTAGATACATTCGATACGGGAGATTTCTGTACCGTAACATCACCCTTTCATTCGGAGCGGGGTGGTTTTTAGTAAATTAAGAACATATTAGGATTCCCATTTCTATAAAAACTCTGTACTTGAGTGTAAGCTGAGTATTTTCCCCCACAAATAAAACATGCTCAAAGGATTATGAGATGCCTGAACAGCAATAATGCTTGAGAGTGCTGAAACAGGAAGAGAACCTCAACCTAAGAGAAAGTAGTCATCTACTAATTAATCTAACATTCTCACAGGAAAGAAAAAACCGGCCAAGTGTGAGTTGGACTCGCACACGAATGTGGTACCATCGTACAAGATTTAACACAAAAAATCACGTTTTTTGTATGGAGCCCCCCTTTAATTTTTATGATTTTTTAATTGTACCTATTTGTTGTTATAGCGGCAAAATAAATACACAATCTCTGAAATTTTCAGCTGTCAGCCTATTACGGTTCATGAGATGCAGCCCTGTGACAGACGAACGGACGGACGGACGGACAGACAGTGGAGGCTTAGTAATTGGGTTCCGTTTTCACCCTTTGGGTACGAAAACCTAAAAAGTAGCAATAAATAGCTTGCAAAAATGACCTGCTAAAAGTTGTGACGTCAGCGAGAAAAATCACGTTAGCAAAGAACCCACTTTTTTCAAAGTGAACATGCATAGTTTGGGTGTCTGTGCCGAGGGATTAAAGTTGCTCGAAACAATCAGGTGCCTTACCTCGCGAAACCACGCTAAGCGAGGCACCATACCAGTCGATTTTCGAACTGACAAACAGCTATCAAGCTCGTTATGCCTACGTTTAAAGACGCCCAGGATGTAGGTATGTGGAAAGGCACTCGCTGGCAGACAATTCCTTAACCTGGTGGCGCGGTAGAGAAATGAAATTGAGGATTGACAGAATGAACGGTGGGTTCTCAGAAGTCCAATGTCAACATATCGATATCACTTAGTTATTACCAAAGGGCGCCAACAAAACCCTATTACTAAGCCTCCACTGTCCGTTCGTCCGGCCGTCAACGGACTGTATTTCGTGTACCGTAATAAGTAGACGGCTGAAATGTTTACAGTGTGTGTGTGTGTGTGTGTGTGTGTTTATTTCTATTATATTGTATAGCTATAATAACAAATAGTAAGCATTAGAAACAAATAAAAATTAAAAGAGGCCCCCATACAATAAACATGATTTTAATGTGTTAAATCTTGTACAATGGTATAGAATCCTTCGTGTGCGAGTCGAACTCGCACTTCGCCGTTTTTAGTGTTTATGTCGCCCCAAGTAGTTTTTTATGCAGGTTCGATAATTATACAGATTTTTTTGTCGATTCCGTTTTTGGAAATGTTCAGGGCAGGGAATGAAATGTACAATCGACCGTGAAACAAGAACCCTATAAATATATTAATTCACGATATATAAATGCCAAGTTATGGGTATACCGCAGGTTGCGTCTTCCAATTTCGCCACCGTATACCCATAATTTGGAGTTCCTCCCGTAATTAATGCTTCTTACTAACAAAGTGTTTAAGATTATACCTGCTTAATTAGAATAAGTATATTTACTGTATTAGCAGGTTCCAAAATTATATGGATTTTTTTCGTTCAGCAAGTTTTCTGAAATTGGAGTATTTAAGTATTAGTTGATGGAAAACATTTTTGTTGTGTGACAAGACCTAATGCGTCAGGTACTTAATGCAGTGGGAAAAAAATAAAATACAGAATAGGATTTTCGAAAAGGTGCGCGGTGAACATTTGTTCAATTTTAAGTTATGCAAAGACAGACTAGCGAGGTCTACAGCTCAGTTAGAATAAGTACCAAAATTTGGTAAATCTGCTAAAGTTTTTGGATTAACATATTAGGAATGGCTATCTAGATAGGTGGACAAACAAACATTTTCCTAAAACGCATGACACCTGTTATGATTATTTCGACCATGGTTGTAAGTGATTCCGTTGAAGCAAAAGCGTTCTAAATTTGAAATCACTTTCTGAACACATTGCCGGTGTACAAAGCGAGGCGAAGAATATCGCATAGAGAGGGAAGTGTCGAAGTGACTGGCACAACCTATGCTGTCTGCCACCTCTACCAGGTGCGTGGACACATTAGCAGAGGCGCTCGACCGGAAAATTGTATTGTTCTACACGCATTTAACATTCCTGCAGAGCGCTTTCGGTTCGCGGGACCATTACAATATGCTTGATTTATGCCGGCTACGATTTTTTATGACATACGTGATTGAATGACTTGCCATTTCGTTTTGTGGTCGCGAGGCACGTGCTTCGAGTTGGCTCGCCGGGGCATATTGTAATTTGTGTATTGGTTTATGATTGACAGGACTGCTTTTGAACGCCCTTTAGTTTTATTTAATTATTTTGTGGGACTGTCCTCGGTTATAGCGGTGGCTGGCGGGTCGGTAAATGCTCTACCTGCACAGATTTGCTAGCTGGTTCGAGTCAACCCTTAGACTAAACTAGTTACACCAAAATGTTGTACAATTACTTAACACCTACATTTTCATCCTTTAAAGAATATGTTCTTATTCCTCAGTCGATTTTAAATAATTATTTATGTATCATATTTGCATGCATATATCGTAAGAGGTACTCTCTACCTGACACGTTTTTCATATTATTTCTGCTAATTTACCTCTTTGGGCCTATATCTTTCTTCGATTTCATAATTTAATATACAATACATAAAGGAATCGATAACAAGTAATTAGCAAAATATGTTAAAACATATATTATGCAAAGATAAAACTTTAGCAAAGTTGCACCTACAAAAGGCTCGAATAAACCATTATTATTATTATTCACAGCAACATTGTATTGAACACATTTTAGGCTTACATTATTTAATGCAAACATTAAAATAACCCAAACATACTAAACAATCAAACCTTAAGGACGTTCCGACCCATACAATGTTTTTTTTACACAGAACGCAAAAAGTATTGCACTTTAAGGCACGAATTTGTTAAAAATATTAAATATAGCCATAGTAGTTGCAGCAAAAATAAATTCACAATTTCAAGTTTAATGGTTTCGTTGTAATTGCCGATTAGAAGTTTTACACCGTTAGATGGCGCTGTTAAATAAAAATCGTTTTTAAATAAATTGTAAGAAAACAAATAATCCTGATATTGTGAAATTGTTTTCGCTGCAAGTAATATGACTATATTAAACTTTTATTATTAATTCGTGGCTTAAAAGTGCAATACTTTTTGCGTTATGTGTGCAAACAACTTTATATGGGTCGGAACAGCCTTAAATTGGATATAACTGTCCCACTGGGACAAATCCATAATACCGTTACGAGTCCTCTCCCTGTTTGCTTTAAAGTGCCAGCGAGGGTTTACCTTGGTTAGTTTTTTTATATGTGTTTTTTCCTGTAGCTAAGGTACTTTGGAGTGGCCATTCAAGATCTTTGGTCTCTATTCAAAAATATACACTCCTTTAATATAATAAATTTTGTTAGAATCGTTTTTTTAACTAAGTCACAATATTCTAATTTTTTTTACAAAATTATACATACAATTGAATGGAATTGATCCCTCGCCTTCCCTCCCAACTTGTGCATGCAATTTGAGACAATCAAGCTCGCATACGAAAACAGCGGCATGAAATATGCGAGCAAAGTGGACTGCAATAAAATATCAATTTTTTACGCTCGAACCCTCGAAAAAGCTTCGCGGTGTAACCGGAATACTTCCACTTTGCTTCCCGCACTCCTAGTGCTGCAAACATTCCAAGCGAAACTATTCCGTCTCCTCCCCACCTATTCCGACCAGCCCCTACAGTTTTATTCGGGGACACAGCCCTTATAACGCAAAAGATACGGGCTACATTGCTTTAGGAGGCGAATTGATTCGGTTCGATTCAGCGAAAAGTTTGACCACTCGAAAATAAATTGCCGCGGAGAGATGTGGCCGTTTAAAAAAGGACCCTAAATCGATCCATCCTAGAATAAAAATGGAATGGCGTGACGATTGGTTTCTTTGAGTTCGCTGCATTACTATGCCGGTCATGCGGGCGACATTTCCTCGATAAGTTTATGGAGAGACTTACACTGGATGCAGACGGCAGTATATCATATCCCGCGGGGAAGTTGGGAAAAGTCGGGGGATTTTGCGTCGGGTATCCGAAATGTCACCCAGACTTGAGTAGGTTAGTTGCTGAGTTGGCAAAGCGTGGGATTTTATTCCTAAGTATTACTCAAAATTTACGGTTTATTATGAAAGGAAATTATATCTACATCTGAAACGCTGAAAACGGCCAGCCTATCGGTATAGATCTGGAGCATTTCTCTACCCGAACAGTTGTAGAAACTAGAGATAGTAAAAAGTATCAATTAAATATAATACTTATTCTTTTCTTACCTAACCAAGGCCGTTATTTTTTCAATGTGTCATGTATGTTGAATCGGCCGTAAAGCAACAACACAGTAATTAAAGAAAGTAATATGTAAAAGGAACTACTTTATGATTGACTATATTTCTTTGTGTTATGAATCCTTGCTACAAACAGAAAACAATGAAGCCATTGGTAACTTCTCCTATTGAGTGTAATCACGCAAATTGCTCACCCTACCGCTGTAACGAATATTTTGCTAGAAAACATTGTATGTATATTTGACAGGAAAGGATCTACATATATACTTAGGCCTATTTGGTCTTAATTTAATTATATTTCTGAACTGAGGCTCTGTGCCGCGAATACAACAGCTTTCTAAGTAGTAGTTATGACTTTTTCGAATTATTTATTTCGTCGCTTTTTATCGACATATATTATTTGTATGTACATTCGACCGTCAACAGTACGGACCATTTACATTTGAGTGGCTTGCAGCTTCAGGGGCACGGGGACTTGCATTCTATGCCAGACGTCACGGGTTCGGTCCTCGCCCTTTTCATATATATTACTATTTTCTCTTTCTGAGTTAATTAAGTGCATTTCGTAACAAATGTTATATGGTTCGAATACTGTAGGCCACACTAGGGGCAGGGTTTAAGCATGCCCGGATCGGTGCCATCGCATTGAATGAAAATATGTTCGAAGCTTCAAAAAAATTGTCCATGTTTTCTTGGGAAGGTTCTTGCATGGCACCTAATTCCCGCCATCCGTGCCCGGTTACATAAAAAAATAATGTAGCATACAAACTTCTTTACTATGGTAATGCGAAAATGGACTCGAACCAGCAAGCAAACCTATCGTGGGCACGTCGTCAACCGATTCCACCACCTGGCCTATGACCCATAACTACGAGCGGCTCGTAGCCTAGTGGCGCGGGGACTGGCCATCCATCCGTAATCAAAGCCTTTTATTTTTTTCTTTCTTTATCAAATAAACCAACAGCACACAGCAAACATTATATTAAAACAATTTACTTACTTTGGGCAGTGACTTTTCTTGTATGTCATGCCCAATATTAGAGGCTTACGTAACAAAAAAAATAAACGAACTCCAATACCTTACCGTCGAGATTATATCACTCAATTACATTTATTTTCATCCCTTTTTCATCAGAACAACAACATTCAAGAACTCCATATTAATGGTCAATAATCTATGCAGAGCTACTTAAGAGGATAATGAGGTGATCGAGTTTCATACAATGGCACATATGTGTTTCCTCAGTCAAATTAAGAAATATTATTCTGAAATTTTGAACATTCAATAAATCAACTAAAAGCTTACGTATTCGTTTTTTGGATAACTTGACGTAAATCCCTGATATCGCCTCTAAACATTTGCATACAAATACAAAAAGGCGTACAGCATGGATATAAGTTAGGTTATTAAAAAAACAAAAACGTACGGACGTAGAACAGTTGATTGATTTAAGTTGCGAAATTTTAGAAACATGTGTCTAAATTTGACTTCGGAAATCTATGAATATGTGTATTTATATTTGTATATATAGAAAAGTATGTCCTCCTCTATCCTCTTACATAGACACAAATTTCAATAAAAAAATTAAACAAGATATTTAAGAATAAAAAAATATGAAGATGCACGGTGTAACTGAAGAAGTTTCAACTGAAAATATTTTAAAATGACCTAATGAAACTTGAGATGGTTGCATTACATATACATAGGTATTAACTTAAATGGTGAAGCACTCTGGAATTGAATGGCGAATAACGTCAAGCGCCAATTGATTAATTTCCATACTGACATTACCCACCCAATGACTGAATATAATATTCTGGGAGTGAACGTATATCACAAATAACCAGAACGTAGTGAATGGAAAAAAGTTCTTAACGGAGCACAAATAAATTCGAGAGTTGTGTTGTGGGATTTGCCGTATGGGTGCAATGGATGCACTACGGTGCGGTGAAATGACAGATGTGCAAGTGTTGATGCGGTCGTCGCTGCAAAGAGAAATTATTGAATTTGTATCTGATTTAATAATTGCAGGGGTGAATGCGATTCCATTAATTGCCCCATCGTTGTTATCAAATACCTAGATGGCTGGAAAGTCAATTCACAAGTGTTCTCAAAGTACATACTCTGGTTTGATTAATAATAAAGACTCAAACACTAACAGCTCTTTACTATAAAACTTTTGAAACGTAATACACTTTTCATCCATTTTTGGAAATGATTGAAATGCATTCATATAAAAAAACATTGTATGTTTTGACCTCAAGAGTATTGTTTGGTCACCCAGGGAGCAAAATTACCACAATCTCAAAACCTAGAAAGACCCAAGTACTGCAGTGGGTAGCGCTGAAACGAATAAATATATAGATATTTCCTTTTTTTACTTCAAAGGGCTGATTTTTCAATAGTCAGCTAGATAACTATTCGACGGATTTATTTACGCTTCTGCTTATCCATCCGATGTAGTAAGTCCATCTGTTTATTAATAAAATTATAGTCAGATAATTGTGGTAGAAAAAATAATTCTCCGATAATGACTATCCGTCTTTTGACAAACCTGAATTTGTGCTATCGGTCCGATAAGTACTACCTGAGGATTGAAAAAACGGCCCTTTTACTTTCTTATTATAATTCCTCACTTTTAAAATATGTGCAAAAAGGCTTCTATTATAATAATAACCTCCCCAGTATCCATTCCAAAGTTGATGCAATTTCTGATTTAATATTCGTACTTGTAGCATGCATTTCTCATAGTTTATTCATTTATTTGCGATCCTTTTTAATAATAAAATCGTGACAAATGAAATACGCCAGGATCTTAAATAAAAGGTACTTAATGGCGCCCATGGGCTTTCGAACTTATATGGGGGCTGCGAAAACCATCCTGGCCGGCCATATGTTCAATATTTATCAAACATTACATAAATAACCACCAGAATCCTTAAATTGCGCAAGTAATTTATTAATACTCAATCTTATTCCGTAAAAAAAAATTATATACATTACATACATTATCAAGAGATTTCTACGCATCTGCTGCCTATTGAAATTGAGTCCTCCTCATCTAGTCAATTGTTTAAAAAGCGCCTGAATCAATATTTTACTTTGACCAAATTAAATTTTAAACTATTACAGGCGTGTTCGGAGTGGGCGAACTAACTTTAATACGACGGACAAAACCGGTTTTTGTATAGTTAATCCGGTGCTAATCTCGTACTAAGTTTTGACAGGTTCTCTCTGAATACGAATGTAACATTTTTTCATTACAACTTGATATGTTTGTTTTACCTCCAATGACTTTTACCACTGAAACGAGTTTTTATATATATTATTATATTTATTTATTTACTTTATGTGTATTTTGTTTATTCATATGTGTATTCTTGTATATGTAGATATTTTAATGAAGTTTATATATATATATACATATATTTTTTTTTATGTGACTGGACATGGATGGCTAATACCACAAGTTCTGTCATGGTATTAGCCCAACACACCACATGGGAACTAGGTGCCATGCCAGGACCTTCCTTGTATTGCACGGCTACATTGAACTGGATGGAAAACACGGACAATTTTCATTGCCGCTTCGACCATCGTTCATCCAATGCGATGGTACCAACCCGGGCGGGATAAACCCTACCACCTAGTAAGTAAGGAAGGGTACCTACAGTTTAACGTGGAATCCGAACCACGGCCAGCCTCTCTCAACGGTCGAATGGTCACCCATCCAAGACCAGACCGGACCCAGCGTTGCTTAACTTCGGAGAGCGATCGCCGAAGTGTCGCGCCACTGGGCCACTGAGGCTGACGAACATCAAATTTATTGCTATTTATATAAACAGTGATTTATGTATTTCTTGTTAGTAAAATGATCTTAATTCTTTCTGTCTACCGCCACGTACCTCCCTTGGGCATTAAGTCTGCCTTTTGTAACCATTTTTATAGGTGTACAAAAATGATTATTATTAATATTATTATCAACTTTTTCCCATACATTATTGTGAGGTAATAATAAAATTCTTTATTCACTTATTAACCAAAATAAGTATGGGGAGCAAGTTTTTGTTTTAAGGCGTACAACAAAATGTAATGTAACTTTTTTGCCCCAAATATGTCAAGGACTACGTGGTTAAAGTTTAGGGTATCCGTTCATATTCTTTATATAATGGAGATGAAATTAAAACATGAAGTTGAAAAAAAAATGATGAAAACTGAATGAATGTTATTTTAATAACGTACCAATGCCTAATTATGTGAATATACATTATTTGATTTTATTTCACGTCATAAAATGAGTGGATCTTTATTCCCTTCTGGTTAAAGAAACATATTTTATAACTGGATAAATTTAACTTGTTGCTCGAATTTAACGCAATCTAACATTTCAAGTACTTGAGCACAATAAGGGTTGTTACTGTGCGCACAATGGTGGTGGGATCGAAAGTCAACAAGCGCTATGCAAATGATTGATGTGGGTGCATTATACGGAGCAGCAATTTTAGAAATGAATCTACCACATGTCTGAGTGCTAAAGTTTAATTTTAAACATACTACACAGTATTATTAAGATAACACAGTGATATATTCGCTCACACAAATCAGCAACTTAGTACTATATACTAAGTTAGACTACTTAGACTAATAAACATAAAAGTAAGGAATGCTGCATTTCAAAGTTATGACCGGGTCGTAGCCTAGTGGCGCAGGGACTGGCCTAGCGTACCAGAGTTCTGGGTTCAGTTCCTCGCCCCGACATGAACCACTTTCTTTCTCTTTGTGAGTTTCGTCAGCATTGTGTCTAACAGTGACATCATTTCGTCACGACTGCAAGTTTAAATAAATAAATAAATAAATATACAATAAAGATTTTTTATTATTATTATGTTTGTAGGTACTCAATTTTTCAATTAATAAATACGTATTCATTACTTATTTACGACATACACTACTTCTACTTCGTTAACACTCATCATAATAGATGATCCAAAGACTTGATAAAATAGATCATACAAAAAAGCTTAAAAACGGTTTTACTTAACGTATTTTAACTAAAAGTGCACTCACCCATTTATTTTTTATATTTTTTTGCATTTACATATATTTTATTACAATGGAAAAATAAATAAATGTGTGAAAATTTCAGCTGTCTTCCTATTATGGTCCATGAGATACAGCCCTGTGACAGACGGACGGACGGACGGACAGCGGAGGCTTAGTAATAGTGTTCCATTAGCACCCTTTGCTAATGAAACCCTATTACTTGTACGGAACCCTAAAACTTGCGACAAACCATACATTCAAAGCTATGACAGGCAGAGTTGCAAATCATCAAGCTTGGCGAAGGGGCAAATGACTCCAGAAATTATTGAAGCTGTATGATGATGACGGTGTAGGTGATGACGGTGGCGACCGTGCTGACGATTAGCGAGTAGTCGAGCGGGAAGAAGTCGTGCGCAGTGAACACGACCGGGTTGCGGTGCTCAGCGAACTCCGTCCACAGCTGACGTGACCGTAAGCTCACTGCAACAAAAATATACATCCATACTATATAGCAGACCTACTACATATCTATTTCTAAGCCCTTACAGACAGATGATTTCGTTTATGTGTATTTCATATATTTAAATATATATATTGATTTAATATTATTTTCCTATGAAAATATGGTTTAAAAATAATTAAATAACTATATTTTGTGCCGGGAAGTAAGTAACTCAATTCTTTATTTTTTAATCCCTAAATCCATATCTATATCTGAACATTTGTTTTTTTTTTAGTAAATCTCAGGACTTTGATAATGTACCAATACAAACAATTTTTTTTTTAATATATTCGTTAAAAAAATATATTTCTTATTACCCATTGTTGGATAGTAATAAGCTAAGTGCATTTCGTTACGAATGCGAACTGGTCCATGTTTTGGAATTTAAAACGGTGGGTTCCTTTCCCCTACTAGGTGGGAGGGTTAAGCCCGCTCGGGTTGGTATCGCCGCATTGGATGAAACTATGTTTGAAGTGGCAACGAAATATTGACCATGTTATCCATCCAGTTCAGCATGGCACCTAAATTACTGGATAATGTGGTGTATTAAGCTAATATGATGAGGGCAACTACCCTCATCATATTAGCTTCCATTAAAAACATCGTCTCATATCCCACTATTTAATATAATGTATGCTATTAATATTACATTTTGTAAAGTTGGTTGGATGTTTGTTATTCTTTCATGCAAAAATTACTAAACGGATTTTGATGAAACCTTACAGTAATACAGCTTAAACATAAAAATAATATAGGCTATAATTTATAATGTTTCTTTTTTAATTGGCTAAAATATAACGATAACAGTTATAAGTCGGAAATCATCCTGCCCTCTGCAAGCTATCTCGGCGTGAATGCATAAACCGTTAGACTTACGCGAATTGTATGGAGGGATTGTATTTCTCTTAATAAAAAAAAAATGCGATAGCCTTTTATGTAGATCCCGTTATAGCCAAATTACTAAACCATAAATACATTGCAATTGGATATAAATGTATTCTGAATGTATATTTTGTAGCATTAAAATGTTTTTTTTTTTTTTATGCGACCTGACATGGATGGCTAATACCACACAACTACCGTTATGATATTAGCCCAATACACCACATTCCCGAAGGAATTTGGTGCCATGCCAGGACCTTCCCTTTATAAAATGTATTCTTATCAATATAAATATATGTATCGCTTCTGGTATTAACATGACATTAAACTAATCTTTTAGAATTAGTACTTTGAATGCTTATTGACATTCAAACCGTTTAGTAAAATACTGTTCGATTGTAATTGCATCACTTATGAATAGCTGGACGATTTGGCTATTTTTTTTAAATATTTGTAATAATCCGTTTGGGTTAATGTTCAAAACGTCATTGACCCGAGCGGAGCCAAGTACCTCAGCTAGTAATAAATAGATACATGCATTTAAGTTTTACTTACGAGATTTATATTCAGCAATCGTTTTCTCAGCTTGAAATTTCATTCTTTCAATATTTTGGTCGAGTTTTCGCAAAATGCTCAGAGTCAAGACCATCATGCAAACGGTGAATACGGTATTTTGAATAACGGCGAATTCTATCAGTAATATTTGATTATCCGTGACATTCGCAACCTGTTTTCATAAAAACAACTATAAATTGTTTTGAACACGTGAAAAATAAAACGTTAAACATTTGTCGCTACGTCTTACCTGTTCAAGAATAAATGTCTTTGCAAATAATAAATTATTCACCGCATTGATGAGTATGTTAGTATAACTTAACAGCACCTAAAAAAGAAAATCATTCATTTACAAATCGTTTCATTTAGATGAACATTTTGAATGACCCATAAACATATTTTGAATTACAAACTCGCTGTTCTGTTACAATTTTTTCGCAGAATAACAATAAAGTGAAAATAATGTCGGTCTCGGCCTTGTCATAAATGTATATGTATATGAGATTGTGACAAAATATTAAAAATATATTAAATTGAAAAGATAATAATGAAACATGAGAAAACCTTTCAGATTGGGGTGTTTCGAATGACTTTACGGAGGACATAAACAGGAAAATCAAGTGTATCCCTTAAAAATGAATATAATATTGATCGACTTCAAAAAAAAACTTAATATTTAAACTTATAATTTATTTTTTTAATATTTTAAAAATAAATTATTTCTTTTTTATAAACTTAATATTAAAAAATATTTAAACCCATATAAAATTCGGGGCAAATCAAGATGTCACACTTCTAGCAGCACCATTTTTTACAGAATCAACTGAAAATGTTCTGAAGGAAAAATGAAAACATTAAAATTTCTGTGCGATAGGTTAAAACAGATACATCCACACATAGAATATTACGTATTCAGAAATTGTTTATCTGTTGCACGTATCATGTACACATGACATTCTCAATGAATTTGATATACTTATACGGGAATGTCTTGATAATTTATTAAATGACAATCTTAGTGACGATACATTCAAACAAGCCACACTACTGATAAGTAAGGAGGATAAGGTATTAGAAGTGTAAAATATCTCAACACTTCAGCATACATTCCTTAAATATATAGTATACAATCGCTAGCTTGTGATATACTTTCTAAAACCAATATTAGTACCAAGGAACGTATGTGTGGTGAATCAGATGCTTTCTGTTTTTGGCAAGAAATGTCTTCTTCCAACAAGTGAACCTTGGGTACAGAAAAAGTGGGATAAGGAAATTATAGAAGCAGTTTTAGAAACAATTCCAAGACACTCGGTTAAAGACGACGCGCGACTTTTAGCACTATGAAAAAGAGGGGGTCTGGATTATTGTTGCATTCTATACCTTCCCCCACAACAGGATGCTCCTGGATCTGCCTCTTCGTATAGCAATCAGCCTGCGTCTCGGTTGCAAAACTAATATAACACATACATGTGTTTGTGGCGAAACCGCTGATCAATTCGGACACCGTGGACTCAGCTGTCAGAAAAGCGCAGGTAGGATTCCACGCCATCACATGCTCATCGATATTATCAAAAGATCTTTAATATCTGCGGGCTTCCCTTCGTACTATTATCCGAGAAGATGGCAAACGAACAGACGGTTTGACGACTGTGCCATGGCGAATGGACAAGTTGTTGGTGTTGGATGCTACATGTGGGGATACTTTATGTGGCAGCCTCAAAGTGCGCAGGCGCAGCCGCAGAGAAGGCAGCTCGTGTAAAACACAACAAATATGCAGCAATAACCAATCAACACATTTGTGGCATTTTTAGTAGTATATGGGGGCATGGTCCGAGGAAGCAAAAGATCTGGCCAAAGATCTTGGAATGGACATGCGCGCAGCTTTAGGCGAAATCAGATGGTTAGAGTACCTGAGGCAGCATATTAGCATGGCCATTCAACGTGGAAACTCTTCTAGTGTTCTCATTTCTAGAGGAGGATATAATATAATTTTTAGATTTTTAACCGACTTAAAAAAAAAGGCGGAGGTTGTAAATTCGTCGGAATCTTTTTTTTAGATATTAGATTTTTGTGTGTTTATTATTAATTAATGTTGATGTAAGATTTTAGTTTTTATAAATAGTTATTTACCTTTGTATTATTATTATAATAAGAACATGATTATATTAATAATTCGTAAAACTTGAAAAATATCAATAATTATAAATATTTTGTGATCTGCTTGTAATTTTCGTCAAAAAAAAACCTCAAAACAGAAAGTAAACTTTACAGTATTTACTTATAAAGATAAAAACAAGGAACACACCTGAAAACCTTCTGTCGTATTCATTCCCGAACAAAACTCACAAATTCTCAAGTAGCATTGCTTTAGTCTCATGATATCCTTCTCCATCTCTCTCTCGGTGGCCAACACATCTGAGCTCAAATCACAGATTCTTCTTACCATTAATGCTATGCGAATTCTTAATAAATTAATTTTTAACATAAATATTATAGCATTAATATTTACAAACACAAACAATACACCAATTGGCAAATAGAGTAAAGTTTCTTTTAGACCAGCAACGATGGCCCAAGCGACGTATTCGGTAACAGTTTTCGAAATGATCGCACTCAGGGTTAAGAAAAATATGAGATTGTTCTTGATTTTTTCCTTCGTGTAGTTATTTACTGTGTTAATCTCTAACGTTTCGTCAAGAAAAGCTAAAATATCGTAAGGCTTCAGCACATCTCTTTTCTTGGCTGTGTTTAACGACAAGGTTGTGTATATGAATTGAATCCACAAGGTGCCAAATGCGATTACTTGAATAAAGCCTCCGACCGTGTTCATCGCAGCAATCCGGTATTTCGTGCAAATCGCCTCCACAAATAAAACAATAATTATCAAAATTGCCGACCGTGTTTTTATATTTTGGACAAGAATGGAGCCATTTCTCAGTTTGATGCGTGTAAGGCAAAAGACCCTTCCAAAATTAATTATGTTTTCCATAGATTCTATAACGCTGTTCTGATATGAATGCATTTCAAAATATTTAATTGTATATATAGTTTTTTTTAAAAAGTTATTTTAATAGTGAATGGACGAACTAGTATTACGACTGGCCATGCCAATTACATTAACATTTCTGTGTGGTTAAGTAAAAACATGGTTATGTTCCTATCGGTAAGTAGTTCACAGATAGGGGGAAATAAAAGGCGATTTTATGTCTAATTGAGTGAAGCGATTACTTTAAAAACTTAACTTATTACTTACTCTTATAAATTAAATAGTTTTTCTGTCTGTCCTCTTGTAACATGATGATCCTTTCCCCGATTTAGACGCGGTTTATATTAAAGTAAATATTGATTCTTTCCATGAATTAATGCTACCTATATCGCCAAATTACACGAGGGGTAAGCAGTATGGTTAAAGATGAAAATAGATCCAAAAAATAGAGCTGTTTTTTTATTTTACAGGTGTTTCCGCAGGACAATTACTTAAGGTATAAGCTACGTCACCAATATCATCTCCCATTTACGGGTGGTAGCGCGTGGGTCTTGAGGAATCGCTGGACGCGGATCGGAGGACAATGTATCATTGATCTGTCGTCGTGATCTGGACCCCCGCTTCTAGTCCGAGGTCACCCCTTCGTGGTATTTTCCATAAACCGCGTATTTATACCATTCTCTTAAAAACGTGTCATCTGATAACATAAAGTTTCGATATTATTTTAATGGCCACGTAGAAAGAGAATCCAGCGACTTCTTCCAACTCTTTGAATGGCCATGGCACGGAACGTTCAAATGATAAATTCATTTTAATCATTTTGAATTTGAAGGGTAGGGCTGCGTTCTGTGGAATTCAATTTATCACCTTGGGTTTCACCACAGAAAAAAAATGGAAGGAAAGTTTTAAGTGGTCGTTATAAGAAACGCCGCCGTATGGCCAAATTGTGCATATAATCTAATAGGAAGCCGACCATAAATCTTATATACCACATAATCCAAACATCGCGACCGCGCGTGAATGTGCTACCGAAATGCATTCGCCAAGTCGGTTCCCACCAACACAGACCGTCAAATAGGGCTTCAGTTTCAGTTTTCAGTTTCTTTATTTCCTCCATTAGATGTATATTACACACTCGGATTCGTCATTTTTTTTCCTGTCGGTTCGATTACTTCTGGCGAAGAAGAGCCGACAAGAAACTTCGTCAGGTTGGTCATTGTATTATTATTTTTTCCAGTGATACTTACAAACTAGTTTGTACTAGTTTGTAGTACAACTAGTTGGCTGCCACTCTATTTGCGTGCAACATTAGAAAATTGGAGAAATCGAGTCTCATAATAAGCGCGCTAAAAATGGCTCATTTTTCCCTTTTCAACCGACTTTACAAAAATAGGAGGTTCGATTTCATGTATTTTTTTATCCGTTCACCGATTTCTTGGTCAATTGGCGCCCAATTTTTTTTAATATTGTATTGTTATTCATCTGAGGGTTTCATCCTTATGAAGAATAAGTAAGACGTAGGGATTGGCTGGTTATTATTATGAGTTTTTAAGAACACTTTTAAAAGGAGAATTGAAAAACTCTCCGTCGTCGAATGCTTATGGGATGAAGTTTGGCGAAAAGGTAATTTTTGTTAGGTAAAACCTACGCTCACTATAAGTAAAACAAATAAAACTTTAACTTTAATAAAACTTTAAGCAAAAGGTTCACATTTTATTTATGAAGCTTCACTACGTTACATTGATATTTTTCCATCAGAAACAATAAATGTTTGCTCACAGGTGACACTGTTAAATTAATATTTTTTAAATCTAATCTAGCCCACCTCGGTCGCTGCACAGGTCGGTTAACACGTGGCTCGGTCTTCCGTCTCGATTTTTATTACTGCACGGGATGTAAAATAATTCTCGCTATTATTTTAGTCTTATTTTATAAAATTACCAATGTCCGCTCTTCACAATCTATCGTACACACATATTGCATTGGTTTTATTGACTTATCTAACAAATAATCGAATCACATCATACATTTAAAATATTACATCGAGCTCACGGCAGGGCCTAAAGCTTTCCAATAATTATTCTTTTTTAAATTTGGTTTTCTTTTCGACACCACCGACAACCTTTTTTGACACCAAACTTGACACTATTCCTATGCAACCAGGCTCAGAAAGTTATATCAGTGCAATCGATTTTATGCACCCCACTTATACATAGTATGGTAGTGACTGAGTTTAAGAATGTACGATCCGAATAGATCGCAAAGATAGCATAGTTCCCGACATGCCGTGACTGCCACAAGTATAATATACGGTACACGACCACAATACTAGTGTTTGGGGTCAATATTTGTGCGAGCACAATGGGCCACCGGTCCCCGCGATGGTCGCGACCACAAAAGAAACTATTGTCCTTATTCTGACCTTAAGAATCTCCCGCAGATACTCGAGTGTGTTTCCAAAGATAACCAGCAGCCGCTCGATCGTGTACTTCGACCTACTGAAGTTGATCTGTGATAAAATAACAAGGTTTTTTTGCATAAAATGTCTTGTTTAAAAGTAATATGTGGCCGAGTATATATTGATTTGCTATTTGCTATTAATTTATAATATTTTAAGAATATTAAGAATGCAACGCAATAAATAATAATTGTAATCAAAACTGGACATGGTTGACATATAAGAACACTAACTAATTTAAGGAATGTGATATTGATGTATGTATAATTGACCGTGAAGCTACCACACATTAATTCAATCAAATAAAATATTACAAATACATACTCGTACATATCACATTCCTTGGAATAAACGATGTACTTGCTTAATCCGAAAATGTATATTCCAGACTCTTTCCACATTGCTGTAATTTGCTCTTGGAACTTTACTATGAAGACTCACTTAGCATGATTGATTTCTTATTATTTATTTGAAACTTTATATTTTTTGCACGTTATTTAATGAATACAGACTTTACCGATACCCAATTATAATAGGTTAAAAGCGGCAACCTCATCGTAACATTGTAATCAGATTTTGAAAATATGAAAAACCATTCTAAACCAAACATTTTTAAGAACTTTAAAAACAGAACACTGTTTCACTTGAAATATCGCTGTTTAACTACGTAAATAATTGCTACGATGAAGGATCTAGTTTGAAACCAGTTTTATTGCGTTGTTAAATAAGTACTAAATAATTTAAAATTAAATTCCGTGTAACTAACTATTAATTGTGAGCTTTATATATTAGGAATGTGTTTTCTGATGATACTTATTAGTTTCCTAATGTGCAAAGGACCACGACCTGTTGGCTGAGCTGGCTTGCAGCATAGATTCGTTGTTAAATAGCCAGTTATAGAGTGTGGTACCGTTGGCCGGTGGTCAATAATATAGTATTTCCACATTTTGCTTAACACACCCAGCCGATTGTTACACATTTTGAAGTAACGGCGGGTTTACACGTTCTCACGCTACCGTTCTTAAATTGAACAAAAACCCGAACAAGGAACCAAGAATTGTGTACAAGGTACGTTCCCATTGTCAGTTTAGCGTAGTAGAAGTAATCATTTTATAAATCATAGGAGCGAGGCTTTGTTTGAGTCTTACCAGGGGAAGCAGCCTTTTATTTTAAATGTCTTGGTATTTAAATGAATGTATGAAAATTTTGCATTGATTCATGCAATAAATACTGTTATTTAATTTTTTAAGCATTTATATCTTTAGAATACATGAATCATTAATTGCGGAGAGCGTAATTTTCGTATTTATTGTCCCTTTTAAACTGTTATTGCCTGTTACAGTAAGTGATGAATTAATATGGTCTGTTCAGCTCTATTATTTTAAAGTTGCTATGAGGCTGGTATAGTTGGAAGTGCACTTGTGCTCTTATTACCAACAATACAAACACTAAATCAACGATTGAAAAATGAATCAATGCGTCTCAATCTTGATCAGCAGGTCAGGAATAGACCTCCAGTTATCAGGAACCAGGAATCCTGAGTCTAGAAAACCGCTTTTGTAGCGGTTTTCAAAGCGATTTTCTTGGCGAAAATATTCCGGAGCATAGTTTTTTTAATAAATCAAGGTTTTTCGTAGAAAAACTCGCTTTGAAAATCGCTAGTCTAGAAATCCTAGACTCAGGATTCCTAAATCCTGATTTCTGAATGCCAGGAATAGACCTGCTTATATATTTTCACAAGGAGATATTATGCCATCTAGCGCGCTTACTATGAGACCCGCTGTCTCCTTTTTTCAAAAAAACTACCAACCCAACGTAAACGTACATGCCACACGTAAACATAGTCGCAGACGTATTGGAGGGTTTGTGTGGGTGGAAACTGATTTACGAACGCATTTTCAGAGCACATTCGCGCGCGGTGGCGAAGTTTCTTCTGTGTGGCATACAACAGGCCGCCATATTCTCATACAATTATATGGCCACTTCGACCATACGGCGGCGACGCGATAACGATCGCATGTTCCACTCAAGAACATTTTTCTAAAAGAGACAAATAAGCGAAGAAACTGCACCTCTTAATGTAATTATTAAAATTTAATTTAAAAAAGCCATCTTAACCAAAATGATTTCCCCGTTGACAAAATCCATCTTCTTCAATTAACGTTGGCGGTCCCAAAGGAGACAACCCCTTGTCGTGTGACCACCGTCGCCGAGGGGTGGACCAGGGGGTCGGGGTGACGTCACAATGCATGGGGTCACCACAGCCTGGCAGGCAGCCGGGAACTAGGGTATTTTTAAAGCCAAGTAAGAAATTAGACTAACACCTCAAATGTTTTCCATCCGGCAATCTAGCCGGTCCGGAAGGTCCTGGAATGGCACCTAGTTCCCGTGTGGTACGTAGGCTAATATCATGACGGTCGGTTTGATATTAGCTATCCATGTTCAGTTACATAAACAAAAAGGTTTCTTCCGGACTTGGGAACAATATAAGTGGTTGTGATGTGAGAATTGTGTGGGTAAATAAAGTTTCAACTCTTTTTTTTTATTTTACAGCCAATCCAATCCAAATGAAGGTAATTTTATTATGAAAGCAATCGTTTGATTGTGAAGATTGCATGTCATAGAACATGGAAATAAAATAACGAATACTAGAGTAACTATGATAATACCAAAAAAAAATAAGAGTAGATAAAAACTCACTTGAATAAAATCATACTTGGAAATCATGAAACATAGAAGATCCCTTTCTATTATCAGACGCAGACACAAGCGTACCTAAACGCCGTCTACTTGGAGGGGTGGACAGAGACGACTGCTGCATAGCAAACACTTAATTTTTAGGGTGCCGTACCCTTTAGGGTGAAAACGGAACCCTATTACTAAGCCTCCGCTGTCCGTCCGTCCGTCTGTCACAGGGCTGTATCTCATGAACCGTAATAGGTAGGCAGCTGAAATTTTCACGGAGTGTGTATTTATTTTGCCGCTATAACAACAAATAGGTGACGTGCCAAACGTGATTTGTTTGTGTTAAGTCTTTTACGATGGTACGGAACCCTTCGTGTGCGAGTCCGACTCGCACTTGGCCGGTTTTTTATTGCGATGTCATTCTTTCGCCTCTCATACGTACGCGCATGCACGGAAACAAGCGTATCATCACGCCGTCTACTCGGAGGGGTAGGCAGAGACGATCGTTTCTCTAGTAGTAGAGATTAAATTAAATGAAAAATTTAATGAAATGAAAATATTTATTTACATAACAATTTGAGTGCAAGAACCGTATAGGTACTTTCAACTTAAATAAATGTACATTAATTTAAAACTTAAAAGTGTGCATTTCCTTGCACATATGTTATCTGTCTCGAATCTGGAATATTTGTTGCTGACAGTAAAAATGTTCGGTTGAGAATTAGAATTTTTAGACTACAGCATATTTAATACGCTTCCGATTTGTTCTAATCTCGGCGTAATTTCTGCGCAGACAGGACACGACATGGTTATATTCTTTATTTCTTCAATAGTAGTATAAGGAATTTCGTTAACTAATCCAGTATGTAGAGTTAGAAGAGGCGCCAGTTTTTTACATAGTTAGCTTAGTGAATGAAAACGCATTAATCAAATTAATTTGATGACTGTAATCGGGCCAAAAATACAATTTGAATGTATTTGTAATTAATTAAATATAGAGCTAATGTTCATATTACTCGAAGAAACATAAAAATGGTGTTTGTCAACTCCGACGCGCGAATGGGGTTTGTTTTCGTACATGCGGGCGACGAAAGAATGACATCGCAATGAGAAGAAAAAGCGTTTGCGATGCCTCCGTCGTCTCTGCCTACCCTTCCAAGTAGACTTGCGTGATGTTAGGCGTGTGTCTGTGCACGAGACGTGTGACGTATACGCACGAGCTACGAAAGATCAACATTGCAATAAGAAATAAAAGTATTTGCGATGCCTTTGTATGAAATAAGAAACTTCGTTCCTGATGAGTGCGGGGATCCCCCGAAGGGTACCAAACGGAATCATATTACTAAGTTTCCGCTGTCCATCCGTCCGTCTTTCACAGGGCAGTATCTCATGAACTGTAATAGGTAGACAGCTGAAATGTTCACACATGTGTATTTCTGCTGCCGCTATAACAACAAAAATAGTAAAAAATTTAACAAAAAAAATAACCGACTTCAAAGAAAAAGCACTAAAAAGTAAAAAATAATTTTCATTTTTTTTTGTAGTTACGATTTCTGTTAATTTTTGAGTCGGCGTCAGCCGGGCACGCGCTGCGCCAATCAAGAGAACCTAACCTAACCTAACCTAACCTAACCTTGGCTGACACCGACTCAAAAAATAACAAAAATCGTAACTACAAAAATGAAAATTATTTTTTACTTTTTAGTGCTTTTTCTTTGAAGTCGGTTATTTTTTTGTTAATTTTTTTTTATTTGTTTATTTTTAGTGAATCTGAAGTACACTTACTAATTTGTACACATCCTTTCCAATAAAAAAAGAATCACCGAAATCGGTTGGCGTTATATTGAGTTATTCGTCCATTTGTCGCGCACATCTTAATACAAATTAAAGACTTTTATGATTTTCTCATGGATATCATTGTCAGAACTTAACCAAATTAAAATGGGACCACTTGGGAAGCACTAGCTAACATTTGAAAAAATTATCATCAAAATCGGTTCACCCAGGCAAAAGTTATGAGGAAACAAACATAAAAAAAACATACAGGCGAATTGATAACCTCCTCCTTTTTTGAAGTCGGTTAAAAATAAAAAACCAATAAACATTGAAAGTTATTTCTTTGTCAGAAAGTCTTCGTTTGAGCATTTTTAAGTACTTTTAATCAACTAATAAACGCTTATAACATAGATGGTAACCATAAAATGTGGTATGTTGAATTTATTAGCAAAGCACTAATAATTTTATGAATAGTCAACGAAGTGCACTGATGCAAAGCTGAGTCACAAGTAGGATCCATTGCTTACCGGTGGCGCTAACGAATATAATGTGGTGTTTAAATAAATTATTGTTTTTTCGAAAGTCGTCATATCCTAAAAACATTATTGATTCTGTTGACAGCATCAACAATTTTCAAAGATGTTTTGCCTTCTCACGTATCAAGAACCACAATGGCGACCATCGTGTCGCAAACATAAAAATACGTTCGGCAATATTATTAGTTCTTATCATAGGCATTGATGGATTTTGTCTAACTAAACGTATGGATGGAGACTACATTGTTTGCACAGTTCAAGTTATTTCGTCGGTCACATTATGGAGTCAGTTATTAAACATTGTCATATCTCTTAACAGAGCTAAATCAACTGATGTCTTCAAGCTTTTTGATATTTTTGCTTGCATGGACAAAGCATTACAGATCAATGCAGGGACTACTTACGCCAAGGATAAATTCAACTCAAACTTTCTATATTTTTCCATTTTGACAATAAACATCGTGAGGTGTATTGTTGAACAGATCGCTTGTACCTACTTGGTAGGCTTCGAAAGAAATTGGAAGTTTTATTCATTGGGTGTTTTATTTGTTTATTTAAATATTTAATCAATATTATATTTAGTGAACATCAACTTATTTAAAGTTCGCTCCGCGGTCATGGACAAAAGAATCGGTGAACTAAGTGCAGATTTATTAAGAACCGAGAAAGAGATGAAGGAAGACATACGTAGATTAAAGCAATGCTACGTAAAAATGTGTGAATTTTGTTACGAAATTAATAGTAACGACAGCCTTCAGGTATTTATCAACGATTTGAAGATATTATGTTTTTAATAATGGTGGCATTAAATGTTATGCATGTAGGATCAATCACGAACCAAGTAAATCTCTACTATTTATATAATCCGACGTCTGTTGTACTTTTAGCTTGCTTTTACCCGCAATCTATCGCATCGTGACACATTTTTTAGCCTATAATTAGGCTACTTATCGTATCGTGACGCTAATTTAAGCCTATATTTAGGCTACCCATCGTATCGTGACGCTATTTTAAGCCTATTTTTAGGCTACCTATCGTATCATGACGGTATTTTTGGCCTATATAAAGGCTTCCTATCGTATGGTGACTCTATTTTTAGCCTATAGTTAGGCTACCTATCTTATCGTGATGCTCCTTTAAGCCTATATTTAGGCTACCTATCGTATCGTGACGCTATTTTTAGCCCATATTTAGGCTACCTATCGTATCGTGACGTTATTTTTACCATATATTTAGGCTATCTATCGTATCATGACGTCATCTTTAGCCTATATATATTTAGTCAACCTATCGTATTTGGCCGCTATTTTAAGCATATATTTAGACTACTTATCGTATCGTGACGTTCCGTGTAGTCAGTCCCGAGCCTGGATTGAAAAGTTAGAAACTTCAGTTGCGCGCAGTGAGCGTCCATCACAGCTCCGGTAACTAACAAGGAGTTGACTTCCTCCGAGTGGCACTCGCCCTTAAGAGTACAAATGCAATATGCGGAGGTGGTATGCTATGGTCCCCTCCTGGACGTTTTTGGGCGTCCAGAGGGAATAGCGTCTCTCTATGCGTAACCTAACGGTTGGTCACTGGGAGCGCTTTACTATAAACAGCGAAGGGAAAGTCGTTTATCCAGCACAAAACAAAACATTTCCTTTTTTTTCCGTCCAGTTTGATGTAGCCGTACAATATCAGTAAAGTCTAGATATGGCATCTAGACCCCCTTGTGATGAGTCGTGCTAATGTCATGACAGAAATTTAAAATGAAAATGTCTGTTGTTGATGAATTTACAATTAATAGGCTTATAATACTTGCTTAATATGTAAATGGAATGGTATTATAATAATTAAATGTAAACTAGATAAACTAATAATTAAAATAAGGTAAGTAGCGCCAAATCTGCCAGATCGCCTGAATTTTTTTAATTTTAAAAGTTTAACGGCCTTCTACTCACGGCATTATACAGGTTGTTAACGGAGGTATGGTCCAAAAGCTAACCACGTATTCCTTGACATATTTGGAGCAAAAAAGGTAGAAGACATTTTGTTGTCCAACTTAAAAAAAATGTCATCCGCATACATGTATGTAAATAATACCTACAAACAAAATGTATGGGGAGGACGATTTTTTTTCAGTCGTACAAAAAAATGTCATCTCCCTTTTTTGCTCCAAATATTACAAGGAACACGTGGTTGCCGTTTCGACCATACCTCAACTAACAACCTGTGTATGTGCGGCGCAACTGAACAGTAACCACGGAAATCTAAAATCTTACACGCTTGAAAAATTTAGTAATGCAATACCTTAGTCCACCTAGCATTGGAGTTCATAATTAGCATTTAGAATGTCCATTGAATAAATATTATGGTCTTTATTTTATGACCAATTATGTCGACATTTTTCCGAGGTTTATTAAAATATTTTTACCACAATACCAGGCGGACATTTTCAGGAGTTATCAGTATTATAAATATACGTATGCCTACTATGTACATACATATTGATATGCCCAATTTTTAAGTGTCTATGAAATTTCTCGCAAAAATTCATATCTGTCTGTAGATAGATCAAATGTAGCAAGTTACCTAGGAACACATTTCTATGCTTTTTTGGTTATGTATCGTTTCTCATTTCCAAAATATGTGTGGAAGGACGCAGAGCGATATTTTCTAGTACCTTAATCTATCTTTGTAACTTAATCTGTCTTGTTGAAAATTGACAACATTTATTTTCATGTTTTAGGTGGTACTATGTTATGCCCAAGCGCTTGTTGATTCAGTGAAGTATTTAACCTTTGCAAAGAGAATGATTGTGGCGAAAGAGGTAAGTCACGTAAGGGACCATATTTGAGTAATCTTGTCTGTGTTTGGGCCCTTCTAATATTGTTGTATACCTCAATGTGTATATTGACTTTTACGTATATTTGACAACAGGTCCGGGACATCCAAATGATACAAACATCCCTACTAGAAGTGGTTAACGTAATCAGTATCATAGTTGCGGTGTCTTTTTTCATCGTGATCTTGATTATTTTGCGGAGCGTACAAAAGGATTTTGATAAAAGCAAAAGTCGAGTTGAGAAAATAATTTCTGAATACAAGTCATGTAAGGACACGGATTCCATCATTATTGTTACTATTTTATATGCAACCTGACATGGATGGCTAATACCACATTAATACCGTAATGATATTAGCCGAATACACCAAATTCCCGAAGGAATTAGGTGGCATTCCAGGTCCTGCCTTTATGAGCACGGCTACGTTGATCTGGATAGAAAACACGGACGATTTTTCATTGCCGCTATGATTATTTTTTCATCTAATGCGATAGTACAAGAAAAATAAAACTATTTAATTAGTATTTGGTTAAAACTGTGAATGCTTTTATTGCAGCGCGCTCAGAGTCGCGTGAGCTCTGGACGGAGTTCGCGGAGCTCATGCACCGCAACCCGATCGTGTTCACTGCGCACGACTTCTTCCCGCTCGACTACTCGCTGATCGTCAGCACAGTCGCCACCGTCATCACCTATACCGTCATTATCATGGATCATTAAATGTAACCTGATATTACTTTTTATGTACCTAATTTATATTTTAATACACGAGTGTTCCATGCACTAAAACGAATTTAATTTTATTTCTTTCATATTTGTTTTATATTTTAATTGCTGTTGGTATGAGCAATCATCTGCAGTCATTGTAGTATTAGGTTATCTCGGGAGCTGCACGTAATGGCGCATACACCTTATAGCAACTCCATATTCATGCATGACGAATATGGAGTTGGTAAAAGCGAAAGTTTCAAAAATGTATCCATTATCACTATATAGGTATGAGCTGTATTTTAAAATTTCATAGACAATAAATAAGTAAACTTATTACAAACACACATTACTAGACATAGTTAAAATCTTGAAATAATTCTAATTAATTTCTTTTTCGTAGCAGCTCAAAATAATATTTGGTGTTATGACCAATTAGCTACTGATTCCGGGAACATAAAACATCCATAATTTAATAAGGTAAGCATTGTTAATATCAGCAAAATGAGTCGAGTATAATTATCTGGGAACTTCCAGTAACCACCGATTTCGCGATACCGAACAATAGACCAGATTTAATATACATCAATAAATCCAAAAATAAAACCTACCTGATCGATGTAACAGTCCCTTCGGACTACAACATTATGAAAAAGAAGCAGAAAAATTATCGAAGTACCATGCACTTAAAATAGAAGTGGAAAGGCTATGGAACACATCTTGCAAAATTATCCCAGTTGTTATTGGCACAACTGGCATAATAAGTAAAACTGCACAAAATTATATCGACACTTTAGAGGCTGCTATAAAGATAGAAATTCTACAAAAACAGGCAGCGATACCATACTACGAAAATTATGGCAACATTTATGAGCGGATATTTAGAAGAAATTAACCAAATTGAAGTAAACAGTGAAGAATAATGCAGAACTTCAAAAATAACATCATATTTGACGCTTATTCCTTTTCCTGGAAGGAACCTGGGCCGGAATAAGTCGGACTTCCGGCACGACGATGCCGGAGACTACAACAGATTGGATGAAGATATTTATATATATAAGTGCGAGTTAAATGGCCAAGGTGCCAGGTACTATCGTTAGAAACGGATAATGTAATCTCCGAGGGTCCAACATTGCAGGAATGGTTTCAAATAAAGATATTTACGTAATTTATAATTGCGGTAAGCAATAAATACGAAAAAATACTATTGAAGTATTCTTTCAAGTAAATATTTTTTTATAAAATAAAGAATTTTATTCGATTCAGTACATCGAACTTTAAATGCTCCTTTTAGATACTACTACCTACAATTAAGACATTATGCATATTATAAACACATTTGAAAGTAAACATTATCCATTTGTGAATTCAAAATATAGTTAAGAAAATTCTGTGTTATGTGTGCATATGGACTCTTTTGTTTTTTAATAATAGAGTATTATGGAATTATAATCAGTATTTATAACAAACACTGTTATAGTTGTAATCATATTTCATCAACTAATCATGCACTATGCAGTAGATTATCCCTCCGACATTTGAAACATTGTGTGTAGAATTCATTAGCCAAGCACTAATGATTTTGTCAATACTGAACGAGGTACACTGAAACAAAGCTGAGTGACTCAGCGACTCAGCAAGTGTCGTGCATTGCTTCACTCCCTCACTATGTAACATGATGTGGCGTTTAAATAATAAAATGTTTTTCGGAAAGGCTACACAACCAAAAAGCATTATTGATTCTTTTGAGAGCATCAATAATTTTCTAAGATTTTTCGCCTTTACGCGTATCAAGAAAAAACATGGCGACTATCGCGTCGCAAACATTAAAATGCGATCGGCCATATTAGTCATTATTATTGTGGGTATTGATGGATTTTGTCTCATCAAACGTGCGGGCGGAGACTACATTGCTTGCGGAGTTCAAGTGATTTCATCTTTCACTTTGTGGTGTCAGTTAATACACATTGTCATATCTCTTAACAGAGCTGGGTTAACTGATGTGTTCAGGATGTTTGATATGTTTTCTTACATGGACGAAGAATTAGAAATTAATTCAGTGATTACTTACACAAAGGATAAATACAGATCAAACGTCATATTTTTTTCCATTTTGACGACATACATTGTTAGGTGTATTGCTGAACACGGTGTCTGGACCTGCATTGTAGGTTTGGAAAGAAACTGGAAATTTTACACATTAGGTGTTTTATTTGTTTATTTGAACCTATACTCAATATTATATTTAGTGAATATTCATTTATTTAAAGTTCGTTCTGCAGTCATGAAGAAAATAATTTGTGAACTAAATGCGGGTGTATTAGCGAATGAGAAGGAAATCGAGGAAGGCATTAAAAGATTAAAGCGTTGCTACGTGAAAATGTGTGAATTTTGTTACGAAATGAATAGTAAAGACAGCCTTCAGGTATTTTAAACTTCTTAAACATGTTTGAAATATGTTTAAAGTGTGATGACATTCAACGTAGAATCAATATCGTAGAACATATGTTACGGTTAAAGCCCGATGTTGGTTGAAGTCCGAAATATTTTTTTCCTTGAAAGAAAATAAAATTTTGAAGATATACCCGTGTCGAGTGCACCGCACCAACTTCGAGTAAATGGTAAGGAACGAAAAACCTTAACCTATTTTATTTCCAATTTTTTATTCAAAAAAATTAAATTTATACAAAAAAATACTAAAAAAAAAATATTTTTGGACTTTAACCAAAATCGGGATTTAACCGGAATATATATAATAAACAAAAATAATAATTGTATGAGTTAAGTGTTGGATTCCATTCAGCAAGCAAACCATTCCCGGGCACTAAAGTCCACTAAATGGTAAACTGGTTCGAGTATTTGCGCCATATCATAAAGTAGTTATTTTTACATATTTTATACGAGTCATTCAATCCAGAATGTCAGGTTTATTCGTTTGGTTGAAACTCCCAATTTAAAATGTTATACTTGTAATTGCGCATAATCGAAACAGACAGGTCCGGCAACTCCAAACTTAGCTTGTTGAGCATTTCCAAAAAAAGTCATTCAGTTCGCACGTGGGTCGGAAGTCACTTGCGAAAACGGTTTTTTGTGACTTGTATTTTCTAGTAGAACGTAGGTTTGTTTTTAACATTTAATTTTGAATAACCCATTTTATATTATTTATTCACAATTTACATGGCATGTCTAATATTATGGGACTTTTATGATTTTATGGACACTTAAATCGGCGTTGTTCAGAGGTGTATAAACGTTTTGAGTGCCAGGCCGAAATTTTCAGAAAATATCGAGGACGCTATAAGATTTAAATTCTGACGGCGTTACCATTTTGTGACCCAGATAAATGTTAAAATAGTAAATGGCCAGCCAATTTGCCCATGACAGCCTACGTATTCTTATCTTCATCACCTTAAGATTTTCTCATCTCTCAATTCCAGAGTCTATACAATTGGAGCTGTATTTTCTGATCGTAAATAACATTGTAGACATACATACTATGATCAAAAAGTTCCGGGAATTAATAAATAAAAAAAATGTGTTAATTTTCGGATACATTTATTTTATCACCTTCAAAATAACAACCGTCTGAAGCGATGCACATACGCCAACGCTTAACCCATTCTTCCATACACTTTTGATAGTCCGGTGAAGGAATGGCTTTCAATGCCTTCGTCGCATTTTCTGTTATTTCATCGATGCTCGAAAATCTCTTTCCACGAAGGGGTAATTTAAGTTTTGAGAACAGGAAAAGGTCACATGGTATATCCGAAGAATACGGTTTCTATTGGATTGTATTTACAGTATGTTTGGTCAAATAATCGGTCACGATGTGCGCTTTGTGAGACGGGGCATTGTCATGGTGCAAGATCCATGAGTTGTTTTGCCACAATTCCGGTCGTTTTCTACGCACAGCTTTTTTCAAAGGCTTAATTACGGCCCAGTAGTACTCCTTATTGACTGTTTGACGATTTTAGAGTACGATTTCTTGAACTTTTTCGATGTTATCATCGGTAGTTGAAGGGCGTCCACGACGAGGTGCATCGTCAACTTCTTTGAGACCATTTTTGAACGACGAATACCACTCGTATACTCTTGTTTTTGAGAGAACAGAGTCCCCGTAGGCTTTTTGTACCATTTTGAATGCATCAGCACAAGAGATTTCGTTGGAAACACAAAACTTCAAACAAATTCTTTGTTCAATATTTTTTTTCGATTTTGAAGTGCGACGAACTTCAAAAACTTGATTGATATACACATACGCCAAACAATTACTAATGACATTTAATATTTGACCGGTGTTGAAAGGTGTACCAACCTAAGAAAAAAAAATATACGAATCGGTAAAGCGTTTTAAATTCAAACTACAAATTCCCGGAACTTATTGATCATAGTGTATATTGATTCGTTTTGCTAAAATATATGCAACATTTCGTTTGATATTTTAGGTGATACTGTGTTATACCCATGCACTTGTTGATTCAATGAAGTATTTGACCTTCACAAAGAAAATAATAGACTATAAACGGGTAAGTGTTTATCTTAAGGCTCTCGTTTTATTTTACAATAATGTATTGTACCTATGCCACTTTTATTTTAACTTTATGGTATTTTTGATACAGATTTGGGACATCCAAACGATACAAATAATCCTGCTAGAAGTGGTCAACGTATTCAATATCATAGTTTTGATTTCTTTTTTCATCACGCTCTTATTTATTCTACGGAGCGTACAAAATGATTTTGATATCATGAAAGCTCATATCGAGAAAATCATTTCTAAATTCAATACACGTAAGGAGACGGCTTTATTTACTTTTAGTTTGAAATTAATCGTCACGTTAGTTTTATTTGCACAATCCTTTTAGTTTGTACTGAAATTACGTCAAATGTAAATAAACTATAAGCCTAGAATAAATCAGGCGGGCGCGTGTCGTGGGCGCGCTGGGCTCTAGTTAGCCTCCTGGACCAGTCAGGGAGTCTTGGTTTAATCAAACAGAAAGGTTCTTCGCAATTCGATATTTTTGTGTAATAATATTTTTTACAACATTTTTATCATCTGAATATATGTAATTACAAAAATGCCTGACGGATTACATCTGTTAAAAGACTCATTCTTCGTAAAAAAAGAAACAATGGTACCTATACTTACCTCGGTCTGCATGGGCTCAAATCCTAGCCCTGTTCATGCACTACTTTCTTTCTCTTTCTGAGTTAGATAACTGAAATTCGTCACAAATGCGAGCTGCTCTATGGTGCGGAATCATGTGTATGTAAAACTGTAGCTCCCCTCCCCTACCATCACATTGGATGAAATTATGGTCAAAGCTCCAATGTGTTTTCCATTCAGTTCAATGTAGCCGTGCTCGTAAAGGGAAGGTCCTGGCATGGCGCCTAATTCCTTCGGGAATGTGGTGTAACTATTGTGCTAATATCATAACGGTAGAAACTAGAAAATCGAACAGGAAAGAAAACCAAGCAAAGTATTGTTTTTAATTCAATAATACATATTGCTAGTAGAAAATATAGTTGTAGTTTTTTTTTGTTTTCTTACGGCTGAAAAAAAAAAACAACTTTTAAATCAGAATTTGATATTTGTGTACGTTTTTATCGCAGCGTACTCGCAGACGCGTGAGCTGTGGACGAAATTCGCCGATCTGATGCACCGCAACCCGGTCGTGTTCTCTGCGCACGACTTCTTCCCGCTCGACTACTCGCTGCTCGTCGCCATGGTCGCTACCATTATCACCTACACCGTCATCATAATCAATCATTAACAGTAGGAACTCGATGCAAATTATTAGGTACCTAGATTTCTCTACTTAATGCCTAAACACCTGAATAACGAATTTTGAATAGACCGAAACAGGTGGAAATCTGTAGTTGCAAGATTAGGGCTATATGGCGGATGCACCTCTGACTTAAATCATTCCAGAATTAAAAACATTTAAACTGACTTAGCCCCGGTTGCACGAAGAGACGGCCGAGTTAATCAATGTTCAAACACGTCACTTTTAGTGATCCACATAGAGTTCCTTCCATACTGTCCACACAAAGAGACGTGTTTGATCATACTTTGACGTTGATTTTGATTTTTTGTACGTTCGTGCACTCGGCCCTTAGTGCTACTCTTACTAACTTTGCATTGGTCTATAAACGTTATTAATTTGCAATGCAAAAATTTAAAAGATGCAACGCTTTATTTTTTTTTCTTATAATAAAATTTTGAAATGTATCGAATTTTTTCATTGGATTGACTCATTTTGACAGAAAAAAAAGCAAATGAAAAATAGCGGGAATCAACATTATACAATTGGACAAATGTCATCGAACATAGCCAGATACAAATAGTACAGCCAAATAAATTTTATTACATGTTTATAAATACTATATGCGAAAATATACTTTTTCCCTACCTATTACATTTAGTTTATAAATACGTAAAAAAGTAAGAAGGAAGATGACCTGTACACAGTACATGAAAACATGTAAAAGCAAATATAAAAGCAACATTTATCCCAGAAATATAGACATGTACATACATAGGTAATAAATTATTACAATTTCAACTTCACAAATAACTCTAATTCAGATCCAGAGATACATTCCACTATAAGTGTATTATATATTTTGATTTTACGAAATACTACTGCTTTTTACCACCTACTTGTTGTGTTTCAGGATCGGTAAATGATTCCTGATCCTGTGCTCCCTGCACCCCATTACAGCACCAGGGGCGCTGCTCGCGCCACCCGATCCGCATGGAGTGGAGAGACAGCGGCGGCGCGCGGAGGCAGCGTGGGACACAAGATGGAGTGTGCAGCTAAACAAAACCATATTAGCGGTGTCTCTTATTAATGTATAGACATATTCTGTAGGCAGAAATAATTAAATGTAGAAAGAATTGTATATAGGTGAAATGAATGTTGAGTTTTGATTATGTAATACGGGTGTGTTTTAATATTTATTAAATTTACGAGCTATCACACCAGCCTTATCGAAGGGGTGGGGGGGGAGGCTGCTTGACTCGCGACTTGAAAAACGACTTATAGCTAAAACGAAATCACGACCGCTTTAGTAAAAAATCAAACAAAAATCAAATTGAATACAAATCTTTATGAAACAAGCTTTATCTGATGACTAATCTTTTTAAGATTTATTTGTTTTATCGTGGAGTAATTCACCTCCACATTTATGGTATAAAACTTATATATATATAACTTAGAAACCAAACTCTATTTTACAATGCCAATGGTCATCAGATATCTAGTTCGATCAAATAAAACTGTTTCAAGTATAATTTTGTATCCCAGATAAGAAATATGCGCATGATCTTCTTTCGGAGTTGAGCGGGATCGATCGCACGAAAAAATTTGCAACAAATAAAATTACAGAATTGAATAATGATCAACTTTAGCCAAATGATGTTTCTCGAAAAGTTTTAAATGGCCTAGATATTGAACAAATACGATTCCTCCTAAAATCAAGATCACGGCTAACGCACCGCTCGAATTTGGTCGCAATCTTGAATTTACCCGGGGGTCACTAGGAAGTGACCCTCGGGTCGTAGCCTAGTGGCGCGGGGACTGGCCTAGCGGACCAGAGGTCTGGGTTCAATTCCGACATGCACCATTGTCTTTCTCGTTCCGAGTTCGATAAGTGCATTTCGTCACGAATGCGAGCTGCTCCATGGTTCGGAATCCATGTAAAACTGTCGGTCCCTTTTCTCCTACTAGGTGGTAGGGTTTAAGCCCGCCCGGGTTGGTCGAAGCGGCAATGAAAAATTTACCGTGTTTTCCGTCCAGTTCAATGTAGCCGTGCTCATAAAAGGGAAGGTCCTGGCATAGCATCTAATTCCTTTGAGAATGTGGTGTATTGGGCTAATATCATAACGGTAGTTATGTGGTATTAGCCACCCATGTCGCATAAAAAAAAGCTCGTGAAATGAAATGTTGGCCTAGAAAGTTTTCTGGATTAGGCCCTTTTTTTTCGACATGCCGAAGGTGTTAGCTGTATTTAAATGCACGCCAGCCTTAACCGAACATAAGGATTATTGGCTTAATTAAATTGCTGTTACATATTAGAAAATATAAAATAACTAGTACTACTGTTACATAGTAGAAAATTTAAAATAATAAAACGAAAACTTACTTTGTTGCTACCAATGAAGAACTTGATGAGTAGTGTTCGTAAAATTTTATAGATAGGTATTTTACAATAATGCTGATAGGTTTAAGATGGTTTAAGTTAAATTGACTTCTGCTAAAAAGGCATATTTTTTCCAGGAGCAAAGTAGACAAGAGCCTTTAACAATTTTTACTAAAAATACAATTTAAGCAACTGGGCAATATTTCGTCCATTAAAAAAGAGTCATACCAAGTTGATCGAATCGTTTTACGGTCGATGATGTTAGTTTTGAACTTACAGCGTGAACTTTAATCTCCTACCACCTAGATATTAAGTAATGAAAGGGAGGTCCCCTCCGTTTTACGTGAAATGCGAACAAGGCAAGCCTCAACGGTCGAACAATCTTTTTTTTTATGTGATTGGACATATATGGGTAAAACCATACCCACAGTCATGACATTACCCCAATAAACCACATGGGAACTGGTGCGATGCCAGGAGCTTCCTTATATTGCACGGCTACATTGAACTGTGTGTAAAATACGGACAACTTTCATTGCCGCTTCGACCATCTTTCAATCAATGCGATGGTACCAACCTGGGCGGGATTAACCCTACCGACTAATAAGTAAGGAAGGGGACCTATAGTTAAAAGTGGAATCCGAACCACGAACGACGAATCCCTTAGTCGGTTCTTACGACATGTACGCGATGAAATGCAGTGGGCCTAATTGTATTCTTTTTACATGTATTGTATTGTATTTTATTGTATTATATTGTTTATTCATCATCCAGAGACAGTACCCTGCACTCGGATTTGTCATATTTTAGCATTGGCCAGTTCAGCAAAACAAAATACAGCGAAGAAGAACTGGAAAGAAACTCCACAGTTTTTTTTTTCAACGTCCACTTAATCTAAGTTTACAAAAGTGTTTGTCAATTATTTTTACAAAAACATAGGTAAAACACTAAATTAACATGAATACACAAAATTTACAATTCATGCCGTATGCAACAGTTCATGACAAATATCGTTTTATTTGCAAAGACAATCCCCTCCAACTAATATGTTGCCAATTGGAGCAGGCCAGTCCCCACAAATAGCACCCGTTCACGAGCATCACACCGGGCACAGCCATTTCAACCATATTTTAGGGAAAGAGATAACCCGAGCCAAGCGTCACCGTAAGCAAGGACCTTTAAGCGATGCACTGCTCCAGTGGTAACACAACACTGTGAAACACTTGCACATTAGGTTTTAATACTATAAGTTTTGTCATAAACTACTACAGTCAGCTGATCACATAGTTACATATCCCTTTAAATGCTACCACCTACAGAAAATTAAGAAATAATGGTTTGAGATATCATTTCGGAACCCACACAGCACACATCTAGAACCCGACCGCACCTAGCGTTACTCAACCTTAATGATCAAATAACGTGGGCTACTGTTTATTTATATATTTTAGTAAATACTGTTAGATTCGCTGATTTTTTTTCTATGTCATTCCCTTATTATTGTCAATAGATTGAAAAATTTAAATCTAGGTTTTTGCAACACCCGTTTTTTTAAATGATTTATCAAACAATTTCTTGGGATGAAACATTTTCTTAAAATATATTTTATTGAAATGCTATGTTTCAATAGTGTACGAGCTTTTCCGTTAAGGGGCGAATATAGTTTTGAGTTAAAAGATTATCCTTAGCAATTTCATGAATCGAAAGTTGCAAAAGAATTTCAGAGAGGCAAGTATTAAATCTCCAGTAGTCTTCCATTTATACACACGAGTATTTAAAACGAATACTACAACATATATTAAAACCAATTTTAACTGAGCGTTCAGGAAAATCACCGAATACTAAGCCATTATTTTTATTGAAACATTTGTATTATTAAAGTAAGTAGTAGGTAAATGCAATTAGTGAGAGGCCATTTTGTATCGGCGGTGCAGGGTGTGTAGTCTCTTTGAATCAATAAATTAAACCATATATTTAGAATCGTATTTATGGTTTCATTTATTGATCTTAATCGACTGCACATCTTGTATAACCTTTATTTATGTAGGTACATGAATATGTGTGTGTACCACAATTAACACAGTTTCATTAGAACATCCGAGAAATATTTCAGTTTTTGTAACGAATTGACGTACCAGCGAGACATGTCGCATTCAATAACAAATTCTTGTTTCGAAAATTCTGTTAATCCAAATAACATTCTTGAGGCATCGGAGAGCATTATCAGTTTTCAAGGATGCTTTGGTCTCACACGAATCAACTACAAAAATGGTGTTTTTTCTGTCAAAGATAAAAAAAGATACTCCGCAATCTTATTCATTATTTTTGGGGTAATGGAAGGCATTTGCTTTACAAAACGGATTGGCAACAGTAATAACATCGTTTCGTTTCTAGTTCGAGTGGCATCAGTTATTTTATTATGGACCCATTTCCTGTACGTGATATGTTCACTGAACAGCGCTAAACTTCAAGATGTGTTTAGGATTTACGATACTATTACTTTTATGGATAAAGCATTGCATATAAATACACCAAACACATATATAAAGGACAAATTTAAGTCTAACTTGATATTTTATATCATCCTCACTTTGTTCAGTATCGTGTGTATGGCCGGACACATCGTATTTACTGGCATATTTGGTTTGGAAACTGATTGGAATTATTATTCAATGACAATTTTATTCATTTTTGTAACCATAAATTCGATTACCTATGTAGTAAAAATAAATTTATTAAAAACTCGGACAACGGTCATGGTTAAAAGAATAATTGATCTTCATGCAGATATTTTAACAACAGAGAGGATCTTAGAGGAAAATATCTTAGGACTAAAGCAATGCTTCTTAAAGATGTGTGATTTTTGTTGCGAAATGAATACAAAAGAAAGTTTACAGGTAAAGTATTCGTTTTCAGATTTGGCATTGTCTTGAAATAATCGTTGCATCGGTTTATAACTAAATTATTTCTTATATAAGTGAAGCGATTTCAATCCACTTTGAAATATTTCAAAGTTCAAATATTTGAACAGCATTTTGAGCGATCTTTTATATTCGTGAAAAGTCAAAGACTTTGGCGATGCCTAATGCCCAAAATTGTCCAGTCCTTCAGACCATATATGCGTAAGGTGCGTTAGAAGATAACCGTGCTTTTCGGAACCGTACTACTTTACATCTAGAAGTTTATTGGCTTCTAAGTACGTTAGGAGCTGGGCGTTGATGATCGCTATATAACTTAACATACAAGAGAAGTTATCACAATGGTCCGATAGTAAAAGGGATGTACTGGGTCGCCCTTTCTTGGCACCGGCATGAGGGAACGATAACCCGGGTGAAGAAGAGACGACAGAGATGCTTGGTTATCGGTATTAACTCAGGAGCACACATCTTGAGCACAATGCTAGGAATTTCGTCAGGACCACTACTCTTCGAAGTGTATAACGTCCTCAAACATTTCAATACCAGTCTAGTGTGTATCCTCGGATCCTTCACCGAAATCCCACAATGTGATATCGATGGAGGGGCTGCAACCTGGTTATCCAACGTTGAGCTAGATGCGAAAAGACGAGCAAAAATGTTCGCCTTTTTCAATCGGGCCGTTCCAGGGGAGACGGGCGCTCATAGTTTCTCACCAATTTTATAATTGTGCTTAAACTTGGCCATAGTCAGAGTTCGCTTGCAAGTATTGGATGAGGTATTAAGGGCACACCTTGCCCAATCGGTACGTTCCAGCAACCATTGCATGTAAGCCTGGTATTTGGCCTCAACCGCGAGGTGGTATTGACGGTAGAACCGGGCTTGTGATCACCACCCACTGTACAACATGGTAGAGTGGGGCATTATCCGAGACGGTGTGTTCGTAGGGAGGGGTCCTGAACGTTTTTAGGGATATCCTCTATCTGAACCACCATTTTTGTGCGTCTTTTGGAAGTCGGTTTTACGACTATCTTCTAATTGCGGCCTCTCTGCGAGCTTGATTTCGGATGATGGTCTATGACGACATCGGGTATCGGTGCGGGTGGTACAGCCGCGAGGCTGGTGAACTCGGGAGGAGGTGGGTTAAGTTGTTTGCCCTTTTGTATCAGCTCAGCAATATAATTGGCGCATCTTGACGGGTCCGGAATGGTAAAGCAGACCTCCTGCTAAGGAAAGATGCTCTGGCTAAGTAGTGATCGATGACGGTGGAGTTGGAAGTTTTGTACAGCTATTACTTGCATATAGAATACTTGCCTTCCATGCGAGAGGATTTGGGTTCAAATCCTCGCCCCGGTCATCTAACACTTTCTTTCTCTTTCTGAGTTGAATAAGTGCATTGCGTTACGAAACCTGCACTGAAAAAAATTATTTTACTAAATAGTTTAGCTATTTTTCATTTTACTAAACTTTAGTAGTTGCCACCTATAGTTTAGCTTTATGAACAAAATATTTTGGGTACTTGTAGCTAATTAAATTTAGTAAAATATGTTTTCAGTTAATAAGTACAAAATGTTTGCTTGTATTCTACTAAACGAATTTAATAAATGCTTTTTTACATAACTGTTCAGCTGGGATAGCTAACCTATTAGCTATAAGTAGCTAAACAGAGTTCAGTAGAATATGGTAGGATAATACTGAAGTGTTTTGTAGATTTTCACTTAACTGTTCTGGAGTTTTCTGTTTAGTAGATTTTTACTATTGTCAAAGAGAAAATTTGTAGATAATTACTGAACTGTACAATCAATATTTACCAAATAATTTTTTACATAACTATTCAGCTGGGATAGCTAAACTATTAGCTATTAGTAGCTAAACAGGGTTCAGTAGAATATGGTAGGATAATACTGAAATGTTTTGTAGATTTTCACTTAACTGTTCTGGAGTTTTCTGTTTAGTAGATTTTTACTATTGTCAAAGAGGAAATTTGTAGATAATTACTGAACTGTACAATCAAATTTACCAAATATTTTTTTACATAACTATTCAGCTGGGATAGCTAAACTATTAGCTATTAGTAGCTTAACAGAGTTCAGTAGCATAAGGTCGAATGATACTGAAGTGTTTTGTAGATTTTCACTTAACTGTTCTGGAGATATCTGTTTATTAGATTTTTACTATTGACAAAGAGGGAATTTGTAGATAATTACTGATTTGTACAATTAAATTTTTACATAACTGTTTAGCTGGGTAGTAGCTAAACATTGTCCTGTAGAGTATGGTAGAATATGTTTCTGCTATGTAGAAATCAAAGAAACAGTTTGGTTGAATTAGCTGAACAGTTTCATACCGAACTACTAAAGTTTAGAAACTGAAGTTAGGTTAAATTAACTGAACAGTTTCATGCCGTACTACTAAAGTTTGGGTGCATCACCCGATCTGCTCAGTAGAAATCAACTAAACAGTTTGGTTGATTTAACTGAACAGTTTCATACCGTACTACTAAAGTTTGGGTGCATCACCCGATCTGCTCAGTAGAAATCAACTAAACAGTTTGGTTGATTTAGCTGAACAGTTTCATACCGTACTACTAAAGTTTGGGTGCATCACCCAAACGGTTCAGTAGAAATCAACTAAACAGTTTGGTTGATTTAGCTGAACAGTTTCATACCGTACTACTAAAGTTTGGGTGCATCACCGCGCAGAGCGAGAAACTTTCACTCGAGTAGCTGTCATCCACTATATTGAAAAAAAAATTATCACGAGCCGGCACATTTTTTCAATATAGCGGATGACAGCTTTTCACTCGTAACGTATTCACTAGAGTTCTACGAGTACCACCTCAGTGGTAGTCACCTCAAAGCAAATATTATGCGACCCCGCACTGGGAGTTTCGTTTTTTTTTTAAATATTCGTAATTTTCCCGCTGGGCGGGAATAACCCTACCACCTAGTTAGTAAGGAAGACGACCTACTGTTTAACGTGGATTCCGAACCACAAACGAAGAATTCCTTGGTCGCCTCTTACGACATGCACGAGAAGAAATGCAGTGGGCCCACTTTTATTATAACTGGCATATAATAAATGAAATCTTAGGTAACGATAAAAAATCAACATAATGACAGACAACATAATGCGGTTTATGGACGGTTCATCTTCACAAATTGCAAATAATTTTGCAGAGACATTTAAGTATGAAGTACAGAAAATTATTTACATACATCTTTATTACATTCAAATTATATTCGTTGAAAGAAGCGACGTACCTACATGTTAAGGGTAATGGTACGAAAAAAGTTAACAATACTTAACAAACAACCTAGGGCTGACTCGGCCGTTACAGTTTAGCTATTGATAGCTGAACTTTTTACAAGTTTTACAAAAACATTATGTAATATTTAAACGAACAGTATTTTTACTAAATGCACGGGACGTTTAGCTAAATGTTTAGTAGAATTTTACCAAAGTAATTTTTTACTTAGTAATTTTTTACCAAATACTTAGTAGAGATATACATAACATTTAGCAAATTTAGCTTAATGTTTGGGTGATTTTTACTATTTCAGCTCTTTATATCCTACGTAATTTTAAAAAATATTTCATTATTTTTTTAGAATCAGAGGAGTGAACGTGAGGCGTAGTGAACACGGCGGAGGCGCGTTAGAGGTATGCGGCCGTCAACGCGCCTCCGCCACTATAGTTTTTCCAAAAATAATCATTCATCAAATCATCAAATCGAAATATAATAATCAATAAATCAAAATAAGTTAGATAACGTAAAGTGGAAATAATTATTATAATTTATCAACAGTTCATGGACGAAGGCGGCGGGGGCTTATATTAATAGACAATTCATGGGAATAATTTCTACTGGCAACATTGCCGTCTGCACCGCGCCGTCGTGATGATGACGAATACGTGATGCAAGCATAATCTGTGGCGTAACTTACTGACGCGATGGACGCGACGCTAGAGAAGGAGAACCACCACACGACCACACACTCTTAACACTAGCCAAGCAGCAAGGTCAGTTCTGTTTCATCGTGTTCGTGTGCTTCACTTTGCCGTGAGAGAAGAATGGCCGATCAATCCGTCGAGGATCACCTTCTAGCGTGGGGCTTAGAGATGTATATACAGAAATTTAAAGGTAAGGGCTCCAAGCATCTGTCGTAAATCTGTCCATCGTGGCATAACTCGCACCTCGCATGTCCGAGGCTCCCTTCACCCATGACGACGTATTGGCATGTTCACACGTGTTGTTTAATTGTGCGGCCAAAGTTTAACCTGCTTATAAGTATACAGAAACGGCGTGGCAAAAGTGGCGATGACGCGGCGCTGAAAACTGCATGTAGGTACGCCGTGACGGAATTCATGTGTTGTACCCTCCTTTTTTTTTCTTTACAGCCATTTTATTCGTCCCAATGCTGTGTACAGGCGTCTCTCATTGATATGAAAGAAATATTTATTATTGGCTCCCCTATGTTGCAACAATAACAATTCTCCAAATTCCCCACGAACTAGCTTGTTGTAAACATTTGTTTCTTTTGTTTCAGAGCAAAATATCACTTTAGATGTTCTGCTGTTAATATCAGATGACCTAATAAAGGAACTCATCACTTCGGTTGGCCATCGAGTACTTCTCTCAAATCAGCTACAAGTTTTGAAAGCCGTTACCAACAAGGATTCACCGAACATCATCACCGTACCGAGCGTAAGTTTAATTTTTTTTTTACAAAAAAGAACAGGATAAATAATATATTATAATGTATCTTTATTTTTATAAAAATATTTGGCCAACTTTTTGCACGTCCACAAATTTTTATTTCTCTAATAAAAAAAAAACATATTCGTATTGACGGCGTTATTACATAATAATATCGATACCCAACTGGTTCTTTTAAACAAAATGAATTTTTAAATTTTCGTATTGGACCATTACTGTTCACTAATTAAGAATCGTCATAATTTGTAGCACATCTTTATAATATTTTCAAATTATGTTATTTTTCAAAAGTTTTTAATATAGATAAATATAATATTTATAGAATACCATATTGTTTCCCAATTACTGAAGTTATGTCAGGTTATAACTTTTTTTTTATATAAAACCTGACATGCTGTGCGCCAGGCCCTCAATGAGTTACTCGACGCCTATGGGCTTTCGAACTTAAACTTTACTTTTTACTCATTGATAAATTGTGAATGTTGAAAATAGTTAATTTTCATATTTCTTAACAGTTGCTGGAGGACTTTGCCAATCTGTACCCGCAAGAGCAGGACAAACTTTTCAACATCTGGCCTCTCTACCGTGACCAAATCCTCGAACTTGCAAGGAAACGCAATGATCCAGCCCTCCAGAAAATATTGTCAAACCTGGATGAAGGTTAGTGGGATTTTCTTTTCATTCATTTGAAAATATGTTCATTTTTAGGGTTCCGTAGTGAACAAGCAACCTTTATAGTTTAGCCATGTCTGTCGTGTCAGTCCGTCTGTCCGACATTTATCTCGGAAACTCTTGGTAGTAGAAAGCTGTAATTTTGCATAGTTATGTGATAGCGGAGGTTTGGTCCAAACGTTAACCAGGTGTTCCTGAGCCTATTTGGAGTAAAAAAGGTTTTTCGAGGATTTTTCGTCCTCCCCATACATTTTATGTGTAGGTATTTACAAAAATGTATGGGGCGAACGAAATTTTTTTAAGCCGTACAACAAAATGTTATTTACCTTTTTTACTCCAAATAGGCTCAGGAACACCTGGTTAACGTTTGGACCAAACCTCCGCTAACACCCGTATACATATACATTAATCATGCCGACAAAACTGTGATATAAAATTTGGAAAAACAATTTATTTAGTGTACAGTAGGGGTCTGACGAAAGTACCGGAAATCGGGTCAAGTTAAAAATGAACAGACAAAATACGTTGACTTCTGGCAACACTATTAATATTGACTATACATTAAACCATTTTTGGAAGTGTCTGTTATTCAAATGTGTATAAAATACTACAAAAATGCATAGGAAGTTTCAATTATCGCATCGTTCATTTTGACTCTCAACCGGAAGTGGATACTTTGGTCTGACCCCTACTGTACCTCCCATACACATTTTTTTTTTTATTATATTGTATGGGGTATCATTGGATAGGTTTTAAAAAAATATTGGAGTTCTACGAATAACAGTTTTCGATTCAGCGTACTGGCGCGACACTTCGAAGTTAAGCATTGGATGGGTGATGTTCGTCCGTTGGAAAGAGGCTGGGGTTTTTTTTTTATGGACACCCGACATGATGGCTAATAACAAACCCACCATCATGATATCAGCCCATAACACCTCATGAAGACTAGGTGCCATCCCAGGACCTTGCTTTATTACGCGGCTACATTGAACTGGATGGAAAACATATACTATTTTCATTGCCGCTTCGACCAATCGTACCTACTGTTTAACGTGGATTCCGAGCCACGAACGAAGAATTACGACATGCATGGGAAGAAATGCAGTGGGCCCACTTGTATTCTTTTTACGTGCCGGACCCACACGGTCACACAGGGGTGGTTCGGATTCCATGTTAAATTGTTGGTCCCCTTCCTTACTCTCAAGGTGGTACGGTGGTATTTACTTCCGCTCGGGTTGGTACCACCACATTGAATATAATGATGGTCGAAGCGGCAATGAAAATTTTGTGTTTTCCATCCTGTTCAATGTAGCCGTGTATTATAAGAAAGGTTCTCGCATGGCACCTAGATCCCCTGTGGTGTTATGGGCTGATATCATGACAGTGGTAGTTAGCCTTCATGTCAGTTTCATAAAACTGCATATAACGTGATCCAAGCGTTTTTTTAACATTACATGTTTTCTAATACCACACCCACTGTCAAAATATTAAGATTATCATAGCCATGTGAACTAGGTGTCAGGTCTTTCCTTGAATTACATGCCTAAATTGAACTGGGTGCCCATTCTGGTACAAAGTGAGTTCAAGTTTGGCGCTAAATATCAACTCACTTTTATAAATAGTTCATGTACCGCATTTTTTTAACATCATTTTAGTTTGTTCACATGAATATGTTGGACGGTAAAATAACAGTTACGTTGTTTAAAAAAATATATTTTCTCTAGCTATTTTTAGGTTAACTCACTCTCAAACTCGAACTCACTCGTACCGGAATGGGCACCCTGGATGGAATGCACGGAAAAAATTGATTGCCGCTTCGACTATCTTTTAAAGTGAAATCCAAGCTTGAGGAATTGTCAAAGCTATACCGAGCCTGGAACTAAATTATCAGGCAGCTCCCACCAAAGTCCGTCCGTTGGCTTTGATAATTAAGTAATTAAGTTCGTCAAACTCTCACTCAAGCATTAACCACCTTTTTTTGATAAAGAATCAACTTCTTTTATACTTACTTTCTCTTGTCAGCCTCAGGCACCACTGGGGCGACACATCGGCGTTCGATCTTCGAGGTTAAGCAATACTGTGCATTGTCGAGTTCTGGATGGGTGACCATCGACCATTGAGATGTTAGTCGTGGTTCGGATTCACAGTCATCCAATTCCTTACTAACAAGGTGGAATGTTAGACAATATAAAAAACAACAAAAACAATACAAGTGCATTTATAGTGTCATCGGATGTAGTGCGAAGCCTGTGAATGTGGTGTATCTATGTACCAGTTCGGAAAAAGTAGCAATCAGTCATTCCCTTGATTTTGTTTTAGTAAATATGTTTTAATATTTACAGATATTGTAAACGATGATGCCGCTGACACTATCGCCTTCATGTCACTCGCCTTTCTGATGAACATCAGCACAGTCCACAAGGCGAAAATCAAGAAGCTGTGGAGACCATCAAAGATAGAATCGCTTGAAAGCTTCATAACTCACATCCCAACGGCTGCTGATCTGGAGGCTTCTCTCACATTAAGGAGAGAGAAATTCGCATCTTTGGGACTTTGTGTGCAGCCGTACATCATTATAATTGGTGACACCCTCAACACTATTCACACTAGGTACATTGTCATCAACAATGTTACATACTCACCAACAAAGGACGTACGCAACAGTTCCACCTCAACCATCCACGCTGTCGATGCTTGCTTTAAGATAATCTTTGCATTAAATGCAGAGTTCCCCAGTGAAAGTGCCCATATCTGGAATTTTATTCAAAAAGCAATATATAAGATTAAAACTAAATACGACAGAGTATACACAGCAGCAAATTCACTTATGACTGACCTGAACATTGCTCTGCAATAAGATGCCAACCTGTTTTCTTTGTCGTAAAGTTGCTAACAATACACCGGACTTATTCAAACACTTTGATTATTTTCACAGTAGCCACAATTTTTCAACATACCATTGCGTTGACGATGGGTGCTTGAGGTCATTTCACTTAATTAACACATTTCGTAAACATTTAAAAAGGCAGCATGCTTGTCGAGACAATTGTAATCCTAATATCGTTAGCGATGACCTACCTGGTACATCTTATCAAATCCCAGAGCAATCTTCTGATTCAATTTCTCTTGAAGTTATGCCAAAAACTTCACATTCGGTTGCAGTGTCTAATTCATTGGATATATTTTTATCATCTTTGTATGCGAATCCATTATTGCCTAGAAATGCAGTTCAGTCTGTTGTTGATGTTAACGTAATGATAATTAAATATTTTTCAAAATTGGGTCGTATAATATACAACATATGTTGTAATGCTGTTATTTATTTTTTTGTGTTTTACTTTAATGAAGGGTCCATCATTTACTTCTACGTTAGTTTCAGATTATCATTGTTTCACTCGGAAAATACATTTTTATAATACCTACAAAATAAGAAATTATTTGAATAAATGCTTCTTTTAATTTATCAACTTTCATTATTATGTACCTGTACCTGTAACTACCTGTTACCTGTAACTGTGAAATAAGAGCAACTTAATCGCTGTAGATGTGTTCTGTTGCAGCAATTTTATTAGCTTGGTTTTCTCCCAGTGCTGATTATGTCCTGATTATCTTAATCGACAGTTAAAGGGCCTTTATTACCAAACTGCCAATTATCTTGTACTGCTATTGATTGCAAGATGGTAATTAAGGCCCCTTAGTTAATGGTTATGTACCGATTAAGCTAATCAGCACATGGTGGAAGAGACCCTTAGTCAGGTAGCTACATAAATCTCTTTGTAGGATGTACCTCTTATGTTTTGTCAAAAATCTACTTCATTGTGTAGTTGTATTTTATTGAAGTATGTAAGAATGTTTAACTGAATTGTGAAGATCTGGTTGGCTATACAATATCAAAATTGTATGAGTCAGGTTCAGTTGTAAAAAAAGGCATTTTACCCGGGAAGGTAATATTTCAGATTCTACATTGTAATATGCCTTATTGAACCTGACTTATAACATTTTGGTAAAGCAGCCATATAGATTTTCACAATTTAAATAAACATACTTGCAAAACTTCAGTAAATACAAATGCGCAGTGTAGTAGATTTTTACAAAATATTAGAGGTACATCCTACAAAAGTGATTTAGCTACATCACATCAAACGATTGAGTACATTTTTACAAAACAATTTAGGAATATCCTACCGAACTATTTAACTATCTCGCACCAAACTGTTGAGTAGATTTTTACAAAACAATTTAGGAACATCCTACCGAACTATTTAACTATCTCACACCAAACTGTTGAGTAGATTTTTACAAAACAGTTTAGGAACATCCTACCGAATGATTTATCTATCTCACACCAAACTGTTGAGTAGATTTTTACAAAACAGTTTAGGAACATCCTACCGAACTATTTAACTATCTCGCACCAAACTGTTGAGTAGATTTATACAAAACAGTTTAGGAACATCCTACCGAATGATTTATCTATCTCACACCAAACTGTTGAGTAGATTTTTACAAAACAGTTTAGGAACATCCTACCGAACTATTTAACTATCTCGCACCAAACTGTTGAGTAGATTCTTACAAAACAGTTTAGGAACATCCTACCGAACTATTTAACTATCTCGCACCAAACTGTTGAGTAGATTTTTACAAAACAGTTTAGGAACATCCTACCGAAGTATTTAACTATCTCGCACCAAACTGTTGAGTAGATTTTTACAAAACAGTTTAGCAACATCCTACTGAATGATTTATCTATCTCACACCAAACTGTTGAGTAGATTTTTACAAAACAGTTTAGGAACATCCTACCGAACTATTTAACTATCTCGCACCAAACTGTTGAGTAGATTTTTACAAAACAGTTTAGGAACATCCTACCGAACTATTTAACTATCTCGCACCGAGCTGTTGAGTACATTTTTACAAAACAGTTTAGGATCATGCTACCACCAGTTAAATAGATATTTACCAAATAGTTTAGAAAGATCCTACCGAATGATTTAACTATCTCGCACTAAATACTTCAGGAGATTTTTATAAAACATTTATTAAATTAATACATACTACTTTAGCTATTTATTTTACTAAATAGTTCAATATTTTTTTACATAACTCCTCATTTAGCTATTATTACCCAAGCGTTTAGCAGTCCCCTCAGCAGCTAAACAGTTGTGTAAAATTTTACGTGGATTTCAGTAAATATCTTACAACCGTTTCTCTCAGTGTGTTCCATGGTTCGGAAAGAATTTAAAACTGTAGATCCCCTTCCTAGGTGTTACGAATAAACCTGACCGAAACCATGGTTAAAGCGGCAATGAAAAATCGTCCGTGTTTTGTTTCCAGTTTAATACAGCCAGCGAGAAAATAATCTTCCTTGTGGAATGTGGTGTATTGGGCTAATATGATAACGGCAGTTGGGTTGTATTAGCCATCTATGTCAGGTTGCATAAAACAAATCCAAATCACACCTTATGTTAGGGGTTGAAATTGCCCACCATCACGATTTAGGCCGTAGGAAGCTCTTTGAACAGTTTGTCCGTCGCCCTGCTGAGGTACTCGAAAAGTGTAGAGGTTTCGTTGAAAACACGTTTGGAAGAGCGATACAGAGCAGCATACATTCTAACCACGTGGGTTATCCCGATTCAACGTCTTCAACTCTTAACGGAGACTTAAGAGCGAATACACAAGCAGCAACACTTTTGGGCATTAAGCGATCATTAAGGGAATACTCAGGGACATTGAGATCTGAGGAGTCTCCACGCTGGCTCGCTGTTTCGGTAAAAAATAAGAGGTGGGGTTTGGCCGAACCTAAATAATGGGAGACGGTAACAAAATTTGATCTGAGACCTTGAATGTTGGTGACGTTATCACGAAAAGGGTAAGAATCAGTTTTGGGGGATTTATTAAAGACCGCAAGGCAACATTTTTTTTATTTGTTTGGGTGCCATGCGGATTTTTAAGAGAGGTGGGTTGTTTTAAGAAAACCAATCGGACAGTAAGTTATGCTGGCACACACTCTAGTAAAACCCGGCTGTACGGTAGCCGCGGAGCACGGAAGGGCCCCCAGACCTCTGCGTCAGAAAAATATCGTTATAACCACCGTGCACCTAAATTCTAATAATAATAATAAAGTCTCTAAATTATTTTGTAATGACCTTTCTTAAGAAATTAACCCTTAATAACAGTTTCTCATTTTCTGTTTTAAGGTACTGCTAAGCTTTTTCTACTTGCTTCTGAATTCCATTAAATATGTGTGCTTCATCAAGGCAATAATACAATTTAAAAAGGTTTGTAATTTCAATTATTTAATTTATTTTAAATGAAATGGACATTGTAGGAGCCAATAACATATTCTGCTAAACACCACAATTCCGAAGAAACGATGTGCCATGCAAGGGATGGCTACATTGGTTACTTTTTTTTTTATAATTGAATTAGTAACTTTATTAGTTGTAAGTAACTTAAACTTAGGGTTGTTGTTTCTATTGTTCTTTGTTCTTTGCCTTAAACTGTTCTGCCAAGGAATTGTTTGGCAGTAGTGTTTAGATCTAAGTATGTATTTCACATGTGGCCTTACTTTATGAATGTTTAGGTAATGGTTACTTCATTTAGCGTAATTTAAAAAACCTACGTTTTTTTGAGTTTAGTAAATTACCTTTTTAAATATAATGTAGTCATTTCATGTTTTAAATTAAATTGTGGAAATACCTATTTTTGACCTTGAACACTTTAAATAAATGCACGGAGGAATAAAAGCAAGAAGTCCTGAGTGGCTGGTTAAAAATAACATAAAAATAATAAATCACTCATTATGAAAATTATTGAAAAACTAAGATACTGCATACGTCACACAAAAAAGTTACTTGTTTAAAAATATTATTTATAACCGACCGTGGAATGTGAAACAACAGACATGGTTATTTTACATTCCATTACATCGGACAAAGTACACTCACAACTCAGCATTCACAATGATCGTAAACACCGATGATACAATTTCCAGTAATATGGACCATGTAATATAAAGACTTTTTAAAAAATATTGTAAATACACAACCGTTGAAAAAACACAAGCTATAAAATAAATCACATATATAATGGGTATATTTTCTTTCTACTAATATGCAGGTGATGATAACCGTTAATATCGAGATTCATGCACATACCCTCTCGATAACATTCTCTCAATGACATAATAACCAGCCTCACACTCTCACTTACTGTCCTTTCTCTCACAACTTCACCCGCACATACTTCAATGATAATCAATCGCACACACCCTATCTCCCGGACAAATTTATTTAAATTTATACTAACATGCTAACATATTGCATGTTAAATAGACTGCAAAACTACGAAAAATACCAAAATTTTAATCTTTATTAGTTTGTATTCTAGCATAAACTCGTACTCTTACTTACTACCCTCTGTTACTCACTCACACGCACCCTCCCACCTCTTACTCTCGCGTGTGACGACATAACTACCTCTCCGAATCTTTTTGAGTCCCTCTCCCTTTTGTTGGAGTCCCTGAGCCACATACATTGGTGCGGTAGCTCAGTATGTTCTACAGGTACTACCGTGGAACTTGCAACCCTTATTCCTCCACATCCTACCTATATCCGGAACACCCGCTCTCGAACTAATTTCTCGGCCGCACTGCCATGATTTGAAACTGTCTGCCGGCGGGTGCCTTTCCTCATACTTATCACCTGGGAGTCATCAAGCGTAATTTGAACAAGCTCTATATATCAGCGATAGTCCGCAAATCCGCTGGTATTTGGCGAGGCGAGGTGTATTTGACTTTTCTGAGCACCTTTGGTGCCAAAACTACCCACCCATACCGGTTTTTCATCAACAAAATTAACGTAATTGAAATATTTACTGTGTATTTTAGAAGAAAATGAGTTATAAATAGTTAACATTAGCTATTTTGCCAATTAAAAATAACGATTACTCTATTATTTTCATCTTGAAACCAGATGAAAACTCTACAAGAATCGCAAATATTTCTACTAGAACTAATCAGTATGCTCAACATTCTCCTTGCATTTTTCTTCGTGGCTACACTGCAGGGTATTTTATGGAAAATAAGCCGAAACGTTGCAAGATGCCAAGAGCAAATCGAAAACATCATCGCAGAAAACAAATCATGTAAGTGGGTTACATAAACTATTAACCATATAAGAAGGAACTCTATATTATTTTATCACTTATTATAATATTGAATTAGTAGAAATAACCAACTAAAGTCAATGTGGTATTATACATTTTTCAAAAGACATCAAACAATTTCAAACCGTTAGTGGTGTGTGGAAATCTGTCTTACGTTTGCAGTCATTCTGCATTCTTTTTTATAAAACCTTATGCAACTTAAATTTTTTAATGTAAAGCTTCACGTACGAAATTAAAGTTTTGTTTATTTTTATTCCAAGAGTAATACCCATGTGCGTTATTAATATGTTCAATACCATGTTAAATTAGTGTGTTCATAACGAAATATTCAAAATTACTCTTTTAAGGTAATTAAAATTATAAAATAAATTGACAACAATTTACTTTTTGAATTATAAAATAATTACCTATGACCATACGTTTTTAGCAGCAACTGTTTACATTTTTCTTGACTTTCGATTGCGAGTACAATAAATTGAAACCTATAATTTAAGAAAATTATTATTCATTAATCTCGTTTCATAATTTACATATCATTAACTATCCAGAACATTTTTAAGTAGTCATCGTTTTGTAATCACATACACACGTATGCATTGCAGTGAGCTCACAGTCGCGTCAGCTGTGGACGGAGTTCGCTGAGCTCATGCACCGCAATCCGCTGGTGTTCACTGCGCACGACCTCTTTCCACTCGACTACTCGCTGCTTGTCAGCATGGTGACCACCATCATCTCCTACACCGTCATTCTTCTTCAACTGTAGTATGATTTCAGTTCTTGTTATAGAGCTAGCTGTGGTACCCGGCTCCGCTCGGGTTAATGTTGGCTAAATTATTTCATGGATAAAAACACAGAACAAAGAAAAGGGATAAAAAGTAGCCCACATGGCTGGTCCAAAATAGAGTCAAACTCGTCCAGGACAATGTATCCATCTACCAAATTTAATCAAGATCGTTTGAGCCGAAATAGCATGATTTAATGAGAAACATCCAATCATTCCCATTTAGAGCTTCGTTGACATTTGGTGGCTATAAAAAAGCGTTTGCCGCCAGAACCTTTCTGCACTTGCACTGCTACATTGCTTACCTTAGTAAGTAAGTAACGTGTAACGTAGGTAAATCCACAGACAGCCTCAACATCGAAAACGGTAACCCAACCCGAACCTGACTATACGTTGATAAAATACGCAAATAAATCGGGTTAGTGGTTCGCAAGTTATAAGAATTTAACACTCACTAGTCACCCCTCTGGTAATGAAGCGTTATATTATGTAGCCTATAAGTTTTGAGTAGAATCAGGCTAGACGTAGATGACGCAGATCCGATACATATCGCGGATACAATCCGCATCTAAATCGAGTAATTGGTTCTCAAGTAATAAGTATCAATTGGTTGCACCTCTGGCGATTTAGCGTGATGCCAAGTAGTCCTAAAGTTGCGGGAAATACCAAGCCATACTTCGGTACAATTAGTAAAAGTAAGTGCCGCCGCCACCCCCCCCCCCCCCTCCCAGTTATGGAGGAACATACATACATACAGAACTGATTTCTAAAAATCGACAATTTAGTTTTAGTAGTCTACAAACGAAGTATCTTAGAGAACTAAGCAACTTACTCCATGAACACCCTTACAGATTTATTATTAGTATAGAATTATATGGACTGTTAGTTGTGTTGATATGTTTACTCTTAATCTCGATCTTATGACCTTCGAATGACCTTAGAGACGGTCGTGTTACATTGCGATGATCCGCTGTGTTGCACAAGTGTTTGTTATCAATTTGAGTTCAGGGTTGAGTTCAGAAATGTTACTCTCTCGGGGTCTGCACCCGATTTAGTGGGGATGTTAATGCGATCCACCTTACAAATTCTCAACAAAGGATGCCGCTTTGCACAGGTGTACCTGGGGGTGATTTTAAGCTAATTTAAACCGGGAGCCACGAGTAGCCACCCTGCAGGTAGGCGGGAGGAGGGGGGGGGGAGAAACTGCATCCGCCGCCCCTCACTCCGACGAGTTTGGTATCCTTTTCATATAATTCAAAGACAGGGAATCCATTTCTAAAACAATATTTTTGCTCGTCCATATAAAAAAAATGAGTTATATCCAAAAAATAAAAAAAATATACCAATATTTTTTTAAATAATTGTAGCTCACATCTATGCTATAAAGTTTTGCCTTAGAATAAAAATAACCTTTGATAGCCCTATTATCCTAGATTATATAAATGTAAACTATTTTAATATACGTAACTATGAAATGGTTGAAAAAAAAATTATGTGTTGCGGGGCGGAGCTGCGCACTATGAACGGTACTAGCTGATTTTAGTTTAGAGTTCGCATTTTGGATATAGTTCAGTATTTTATTAGTTATAGATGGATTTTATAACTTATACACGTTATAGTATATTAATTTTGAAACAAAAAATAATCTATTGAGCAAAAGATAGTAGAGAAAAAAAGCTTGATGAAAACTGCATACGCCGCCCCTCACTCCGAGCTTGATATCTGCATACATTAAGCAACTATACCGAGTTGGGCATCCTTTTAATTAAAATCAAGGACAGTGAATACATTTCTGGAAAAAAAAATTTACTCGTCCATACAAAAAAATATTCTACACACTAATTAAAAAGTTATAAAAAGGTCTTGCAAGGCTATATTAATTTAAGATAAATGTTTTTACGGGCTGTACAATAAAATGAATAGAAATAAACAACTATTAACAATTTTAAAATTTATAACGAAATATTAAAAATTTCCGCTGCAGCAACATTTTTCTTTGCATTTGCATCTAATAATATATGCAACTAATAGACTGCTGAAATTGTGTTCAGAAACTGGTCTTCAATCAGCAAGTCATAGTAGGTCTTGGTTGGGGATTAACATTTGACCCCTACACATCTCTGATATATTTGTTTATAAATGTTAAGTGATCGGAACTCACGCGCCGGTCTTTAGCGGGGACCCGCGCACTTCATACGCGCATGATTCACTCCTCTGCGGCTGTCCTGTGCATTAACTTATCCGTGATACAATCTAAAATTGAAAAGGAGTAATGCCGTACTGTGCCATAATAACGTGCAAACACGACCGCCGGTGCACAACCTTCATAATGGAGGAGTTTCGTATCACCGGTAAGTTTCATTTACATCAATAGCGATAAAACTTACGACAAATGCATTACGAAATAATATGGCGTCGCGGCGTCGTGTTGCTCGCCGGGTCATGTCTCGCTAAGTTGTTTGTGACCACGTGCGTGTGAGGCGCTCGGCCGTGTTCGAAAGTGACGTAACATTTGATTGCTAACAGTATTGGAATTCCAACATAGAGTCATTACGTTAAGGTTCATATTTACTAAACAAATGTGGATTTGTTATTTGGGTATCGATTAAGAAGGGATAGCCAATTGCGACTTTTATACATTCGCGGAGCAAAAAGGTCTTAAGTAAAACGGTAACAGCGGTCCTGGAACAAATTTACAAACGTTTCACTTCCTGCCTCCTCAATATTCCGTGGTAGGCCTCATAGGCAATTTTCTATCCTTTTCCTCCAAAAAAAGGAAGCCGTGTCGCAACCCAAAAATGTGTGGAAGAAAGGCAAAACTTCTGCCCATATCTCTTCTTACACATATCTATTAAAAAATCATTATTAAAACAATTAATATTCAAGTTAACTACCTATTTAAGCTGGCTAGTTCAATTTCTTCCTGTGTCAAAGTGAACATACAAGTTATCCAATTGTGGCAATGCGACACACATGCTACTGTGTTAACATCAACATCTGGATCTAGGCAAAAATATTGTTTTGTTTCCAAAAGAAATAGAATAATTCCTCTTTTTTTTTTCTCTCTTTTTTTTTTAGGTATGTTCACCGATTACTCGAAGACCCCTGAACCGATTTGAAAAATTCTTTTTTTGTTCGAAAGGGTATACTTTCTAGTTGGTCCCATTTTTTTTATCAAAATCGTTTCAGTAGTTTGGTACTTAAATACAACAAACATCGAATTTCTTAAGCCCGCGAACCCAGAAATGTGATTTTTTTGTTACAGTAGCTTTCTTTAAGGATGAGATTGCTCAGTATGAGAGGTTTTTTTTTAATTCAACTGTTGGGGGTATTGAAGGGGGTAAAAGAGGGCAAATTGTACACATTTCTATCTCTAGAGCCGCTGAACCAAGAAATGTCAGAGTAGGTTTTGTTTGAGATGGGAATGTTTATAAAGAGAATATTTTTGAAAATTCTACTATTAGGGGGGTAAAACAGGTCAAAATGAACACATTTAAGCGAAAACCACTCATGTTGAGATCTCCGAAACTAATTATCCTAGAAACTTAAAATTTTCAGTGACTTCTTTTTATGACGAAAAGGCTCGCTTGTGATTTTACAAAATTTAACTGTTAAGGGGATACACGAGACCGATATGTACATATTTTCATACAACACTTACGCAAGAAACAGACTCTCCGGAAGAATGGAAGGATGAGAAATTCAGAAGCTCAGCGGTTCTGGACATTCGTTGTTTTGCCTTGTTAGGGTTTTATACCCAAAGGGTACCAACGGATACTATATTACTAAGCTTCCGCTGTCCGTCCGTCCGTCCGTCTGTCACAGCGCTCTATCTCATGAACCGTGAACTCATGAATCCAGATAGGTACCGGTCTACCTTTCGTCAGAAATGAGATTTCTCAATGGTTTCAAATCTCATAATGCTCGGGCATTGTAGGGTTTAGTAACAGTTCAGAGGGTTCGCATGAGATAGTGAGGTGCGCATGATCTTCTTTCCACTTTGTATGTGAAGTTGAGCAGGAGGGCTCGCCCACCTTGAGTCAAAAAGTTACGCCACCACTAAAAAGCGAAAAATAAAATATTTTTAAATAAAAAAAGGACCGCCTTCAAAAAAACCGTAACTAAAAAGCAAAAAATAATTGGTTACTTTTAATTAATGTACGACAAGCTATTTTAATACTAACTAATTACGTACAATTTCTTAATTTTTAATCATCTTTTGAAGTCGGTGCCTTGGGTAGAGTTCACTCCGCACGCTGTAGACCGAACAGACACAATTTCAGCCGAACACACCCGAAGTCTACAAGAGCGTAAACAACCTGAGTCAGCAATGATTGGTCCACAGAGCATTCTACCTGGAGATGCCCTTAGCGTTGGTTTACGTGCAAGCTGATATCGATACAGCAGCTCAGCGTACTGAAATTGGGTTTTAACGATTATTAGTACTTTCAGCTTTATAAAGGCGCGCACTGGTGAAGGAGTAGGTACGTTAATTCGCTGCTCTGTGGATTGGTGCTTCCTACGACATCGTTGTCTGAACGAGTGTGTATTCAAAATATCATTGCACAATTTTCACGAGTGAAATGCTGCGCTGGGCTATGCATCTCTGCCCCTCCAATTCCTGATATACCCCTCATGCTGCATGCTCCATGCTCCATGCTCTATGCTCCATGCTTCATGAATTTTGACCGTTCATGGGGATTTAAAATAACGTAGGTGACAGCATGAAGCCCTGCAGAACACCAGAACCAATCGGGAAGTCATCATATTTTATTTCAATTCAATGCAGCTTTAAACATGGAAATATTTTGAGTCTGGTTATTCTTTTAAATCTGTACCACAATAAATGGTTTATTTATAAATTTAATACACATTCAAGGCATTAGGAGATGCAAAAGTAGATAGAATGGAAGTGCATAAAACTTCACTTTACAAAAATTCTCAACCAACATTCCTTCGGAAGAAGGGTGTTGGTATCATTAAGTTTAATACATTTACACTTTCAAGTCTATTTCCACAAAAGTTAGCCAAATCTAGAATAATGAACAAAATGTATTAACCTCTTTGGAAATTGACACAAACATCATTATGTCTAATCTTTCATAGAGAAAAAAACTACATAATTAACAGGTATTTTGAAATGTTGATGACTTGTGTAGTATGCTTTTTTATGCAACCTGACATGCATGGCTAATACCACAAAACAGCCGTTATCATAATAGCCGAATACTCCACATTCCCGAAGGAATTAGGTGCCATGCCAGGACCTTCCCTTTATGGGCACGTCTACATTGAACTGGATGGAAAACACGGTTTTTTTATTTCCGTTTCGACCATCTTTTCATCCAATGCGATGGTACCAATCCGGGCGGGCTTAAACCCTACCACCTAGTAAGAGAACCCACAGTTTTACATGGATTCCGATCCATGAAGAAGCTCGCATTCGTGACGAAATGCATTTATCCAACTCGGAAAGAGAAAGAAAGTGGTGCATGAACGGGGTGAGGATTTGAACCCAGACCTGTGGTATGCTAGGCAAGTCCCCGCGCCACTAGTCTAAGGCTGAGATAAATAGTTGTAACAGAAACTAAGGCTAACGATAAGTTGTACTTTGTGACATTGACTTTGACACATTTTGTATGGACAAAATCTCAAAGTAATGCTATGTGACGTCACAAAGTGCTACTTTTCGTTAGTCTTAGTTTGTGTTACGACTATTTATCTCAGCCTAAGAGCCGCTCATGTTGTTTATGCACACGCACCTTGCACACGAAGGGTTCCGTACCATCGAACATGATTTAACACAAAAAAAAACACGTTTTTGTGTGGGTTCACCCTCTAATTCTTATTATTTTTTAATGCTACCTTTTTTGTTGTTATAGCGGCAAAATAAATACACACTCTGTAAAAATTTCAGCTGCTTATCTATTACGGTTCATGAAATACAGCCCTGTGACAGACGGACGGACGGACGGACGGACAGCGGATGTTCCGTTGGCACCCTTTGGGTACGGAAACCTAAAAACCGAAAAAACTGTGGCAAATAGTTTTCTCATCTATGAAAATTTTTATCAACATTCTCCGATGAGAGTGATATCTTTTGATCACAAGCGCTGCATTCATCCTCTGTGTTTAGTAAGAGCTAATTCAACTGAATAAGTATTACACTATAAGTGATGATGGTGGCGACCATGCTGACGAGTAGCGCGTAGTCGAGCGGGAAAAAGTCACTCGCAGTGAACACGATCGGGTTGCGGTGCATGAGCTCCGCGAACTCCGTCCACAGCTCACGTGACTGTGAGCTCTCTGCAAAAATAATGCATACTTGTTTCTTCTACGCATGTCTTCGGGTAGAGTCTCATTCTATATTAAAATAAGTAAGCTTAGCGGCGCTTATCAGCAATAACAGCCTAAGCGTCTACGGAGACGCAGGCCTACATACTACCACTACATATACAAAGGTATAGCAGGGCAACACATTTACTGTGCGACAAACTACGTAGCCTCATCATAATTCATGACACATACTTCATAAGCAATTTCATAATAGTCAGAACATATTTTAGAGAATTTATTTTTAGAAAAGTAAAAAGAAGTCATTTTTTTTTAAAGAATGTGATGTGCACGTGCGGACGTGTTCATCCTATGTTGGCTACAACGTGGCGCAGGCATATTTGATTGGTTAAAAGCAGAAATGTATGAACTGTATCATTTCCGTCTACCCCATACTTAAAGGTATGTAGTTATGTATGTATGATTTATAAATTACATGAATTTCCGTAAGTTAACGTCTGCATGCAATGGACATTAATATATTTATTTTACATTTCTGTATTTTTTGTGGTTTTTATGGTTCGAAACAGGTGATAGTGTCGCTCACGTTGTGTACCTAATACTAAAAAAAAACCCGAAGAAATATAACATTGTAAGCTCCACAAGGCGATGCACGAGCACGTGGATTCATTCTTTGTTTTTTTTTTAAATCATATACTCGCCTGTTATTCTCGTCTTTTTTTCGACTTGATATTTGATCCTTTCTAAATCTTGGTTTATTTGCCATAAAACACTCAAGAATATAACCATGAATGATATCACAATTAGGATATTACATATGTTGATGAGTTCCAGCATGGTGAGTTGTATTTTTGATATGTTCCAGATCTGTAATCATAAAAACACATAGTGTAAACTTAGTACTAGACGATCTCCTAATAAAAATTTGTTAGTAAGAAAATAAATTCCAATTATTACCTCGTTTTTGTTTAAAATTTCTTTAATAAAATAAATATATTTTATGGAGTTTATGAGTATGTGTATGTACAATGACAGAACCTTAAATAAAAATATAATATATTGATTAATATTTTTTAACCCTGACATTGAATCTAATATAAGTATACAATATTAATTCAAATTCAACCTGAAAGCCGTCTTCATTATTCAATATGTGGCAAAATTCGCATGTTCTTAGATAGCATTGCTTAAGTCTCATGATATTTTCTTCTAGTTCTTTCTCTGTTGCGAGTACATCTGTACTCAGATAATGGCCTCTTTTGTTTATAGCCATCGTGCGAGTCTTAATCAAATTAATTTTTACTGCATACATGAATGTGCTAACGTTAACAATTACAATAATTAAAGCGTTAGAATAATATGGCCAACTCTCATCAAAGCCGAAAATCACTGTCCATGTCGTCTGACTTGTAATGTGTGAGACACTGAAAACTACAAACATTGAGAAAAATATAAGATTAGATTTGTATTTGTCTTCAATATATGTTTTGGGTGTATTTATATCCAGCCCATTGTCAATTAAATCAAAACTATCCAAGTTTCTTGACACATTAGCTTCGTTGAATGACAATATATTGAGGATAAATTGAACCCAAATTGATAGCGATAACAGCACGTTTATGAAGGTTTGAATATAGTTATCATTTTTGAGCTCTCGTCTTGCAGCGGAATATATATCGATTGTTAAAATAGTTAATATTATAATTGCCGATCGTATTGTATTGCCCTGAACATTGAAAACAGGAAAGAAAAATATTCTTAGAAAATTATTGATGTTTTCACTAGCTGAAGCAATATTGCTCTTTGGGTATACAGAGTTTTTTAACCACTCGTTACGATTTGAGTAATGTGTCATTCTCAGTCCGGCTAAGTGGTGCAAGTAAGCCAAGCTACGTGCTTATACTGTCACTACCATGCCACTTTTGTGATATTAGAGTAATTGAAAAAATAAAAGACGAAGTAAACATGAGGATTTTTTGTTTAAGTTGAGTGTATTATTGTTTACTGAAACGTATACATCAAAGAAAATAACCTGTAATAAAGTAGATTACATATTATTGATTCATAAGAAATTGCTTATTATTGCTTTACGAGTAGGAATGGCTTTTAATTTACTAACAGAATTGTTAATAAGCTAGGGCTCAAGCGAAGATCGGAATATGATGAACACACAAAATCAAATTACAGCAGGTACTAGAATGTATGTCACTTGAAATCGATTACCAGAGTAGTCAGTCATCCACTATCGCACTGACTCGGCCGTTTGGATATTCAAGGCCTCATAATGCGATGATAGCTACAACTCGGGGAAAAAACTGTTCGCTTAGTATGCAGTTTGAAATTGCAAGATTTAATTTACTAAATTAAGTATATGATTTAGTTATGAAATACACAATGTATACTAACTCTAGTTATTGTGGCCACCATTTTTTCTCTGCGAAATGCTTCATTGACAATACGTAAAATATTGTAGTGCTAAAGATTTTTGGGTATACTTTTCACAAAATAAAGTGGTTCACAAGCCCGAACGACGGGCAACCTCAACATCGAAAATCCAAAAATTACCCATACTTAACCATTCTCCCAAACCGAACCTTATCTAAGTAGAGTAAGGGCCGAGTGCACGAAAGGACAAAATATCAAAATAAACGTCAACGTACGATCAAACACGTCACTTTGTGTGGACAGTATGAAAGGAAGTATAGACTTAAATATATATATATATATATATGTATAGACACTAAAAGTGACGATCAATGTGCAATGATTAACTCGGCCGTCTCTTCGTGCAACCGGGGCTGTTGAGCATTACAAGTTAAATGCTTGTAACCTACAGTAGGTTAAAGTCACCTCCTTCGAAATATATAGTGATATACTTTGCCAATTTCCATGGAGGAGTTCATATAGAAGCGGTTAATTTATGATTTTGTTAAAAGCATTTAACCCTGCTGCTCACTCTTCAGGTGACTTGCATCCCTTATTCCTGCACATGCAAACTATATCCGGAGCATTCTCCTTGACATTAGGCCTTTGAAAACGAACTGTTTCTCAAACTCATTTCTCTGCCGCACCCCAGAATATGGAAGATGCCTTTCCTCAGACGTATAAACTGGGAGTCTTCAAACGCATCATGCATACGAGTATCACATTACCGTATCAGTACCTGCTTAGTACTAAAAAGTATGTTTACTTTATTTGAACAACCTCAATAGCTCTGCGATAGTCCGCCTATCCGCTGGAACTTGGCCTTGCTGAACGTGCTTTCGGTAGGAGAGATCAATTTAGCTTTTCTGATCATCTCTAGTCTCAGCACAGATACCAATACTGGTTTTCCAAAACAAAAAATAATAATTCAATAAATAATAAATCAATAATTCATGTGTTCGACGGTCTATTGTTAGACATCTAAATTGGCTAAGTGGTTCTCAAGTTATAAATTATTTACCTTACTAGTCACCCCTCTTGTAATTTATAGTTATGTATTCTGCCTATTTCCAAGGAGATTGATGTAGTATATAAAAAAAGTCTGGTTTTATTACCACGTAATGACACTACTCGCGGTAATTTGCTCAGTAACCAATCGGCTAAAAGAAGATTCAGGCGATAGCTATACGTAGATGCAAACCAATCGGCTAAAAGAAGATTCAGGCGATAGCTAGACGTAGATGCAAACCTCATCGAAACCGGGTAAGTAGTTGTCATTTACTGCTCACCCCTCTTGTAACGTCGCGCGATGCTAAATAGCCTAAACAGTTACAGAAAAATGATTCTATAAGCGTTTTCGAAATTTGATTCGTGATAAGCATTAAATCACACTGCGCTCATCTCTGGTTTGGCGTATTGTACTCTTTCAATTGCCATACGATCTATTTGTTGTTATGTTATAATCATTTCACTCCACTTCTGACCCATCTGGTAATATTGCGTGATGCTAAATAGCAAATATGATAATATGGGAAACATCAGTGTCTACCTAGATACAAACCTCATCGGTGGTTCTCAACTAATAACAATACACAAGTCTTGTTATTTCTAATTAATAATAATTCTGAGTAGTTAATGCGTTATGAAAAGAATCATGTTAAACAAACATAAAAACCGCTACGAAATCGGGTGAATATTTCTTAAGCTATAAGCCACAATACTCACTCCTGTGGTGATTTCAAATGTGTATTCTGCCAATTACCATATAGGCTCATTGAAAACGCACTCCACTGTAAACCCCTAGCTTGATTCTAATTAGCCAATATGTTGTAAAAATAATAAAGCTATACCTAGATACAGTCGGAATCGTAGTCGTTTTGGTTCTTAAGCTGCATTTAACTGCTCACATCTCTGGTAACTAAGAATTATGCTAAGTAGCTATAACATTAGGAAGAATGAAACTATACGGTGATAAAACCTCTTTACAAATAGGAGTGGTTCTCAAGTTTTAACCATCAACCCTACTGATCGACCCTCTAGTAATTTAGCTTTACGTTAAGTAGCGTATTAGTAATAGGACAAATCATCCTTACAGAAATGGAATCCGCATTGAAATCACCTAAGTGGCCCTCGAGTTATCACTATTCAACCCACTGCTTATTCCTATTCTAAGAAGCCATTAAGTTGAGGGAAGAATCAAGCCACACGTTATGCAACCCGAATCGAAATCGAGTACGAGGTTCTGAGTTATAAATACTTACTCCACTGCTTACCCTTCTGGTAATTTGGAGTGAACATTAGTATAGTACAATGTTTGTATTGTAACATATTTTGAAACCAAGATGGTTTTAAAAATAATAAGCAAAAGCGCTCGCAGGACTTGCTTTGCTAGGATTTTTAATGTATAAGGTACACAATCGAACACAGATTGAATATTCATGAGTTCGGGATACCTTGCATTAATGATATTTCTAGTTGCATATGGGAAGATTAGCAATATTGAGTGATGATGTTTCTCTTGTTAAATAATAACACGCATTAATTGCAACTGTATCTTGTTGCTTTTCTTCAATAGTAGTTGTTATCCATGTATAGTTATTTGTTGCTTTATTAATGTGATTAAAACAATTTTAATACAATTTGCTTTAGAAACACGTATGGTAAGTGATACGATGTAAAATTATCACAAAAGATATACATTTCCTGGGTGTGGCATTTTATAGTTAGTTGACGCGGAAAGCTTAATCTAAAGCCAGTAAACTCAGCTGAGCATGCTGCAATATCAAAAATATAAGGGAATTAAAAGCTGCCTATTATGGTTGTCTTAATATGATTAGGTCGCTAATTTGTTTTTACTTGTTTTCAAGTCAACTGAACGATGAGTATAGTATAAGTGATGATGGTGGCGAACATGGTGACGAGTAGCGCGTTGTCGAGCGGAAAGAAGTCGTGAGCGGTGAAGACGACCGGGTTGCGGTGCATGAGCTCAGCGAACTCCGTCCACAGCTCACGTGACTGGGTGCTCACTGCAAGAAAATGTAAAAAGATTTAAAAAAAAACTGAGGTCGCATTTAATGTGTTGAGTTTCAGCGATATCTACATTTGAAGCGTTTTAATCAGATTTTGAAAACTGACCTCAAAACGTTTTCAGATAATTTTCAAAATGAACAATGCTTCAATTGTAGATGTCGCTGAAACTCAAATTAATGAGGTAACGGTAATGTCATATTCATTAAATATATAAAATTACTTTTATGCCTTATGTTGCGTTCAAACAACAACGGACGTGCTAATAGGCATTGCGATCCAAGCGTAAAAACGTTCCAAAACATTTTGAAAGGTGTTTTTAAACAACGTATACTCGCCTGTTGTATATTCCGTAATAAATATATTCACTTGTGTTCTGATCCTTTCAAAACTTTGATCTATTTTCCATATGACCCCTAACAACGCAACCATGAATAATATCACAACTAGGATATTGACAAAATTTATCAATTCCATTACAGCGATTTCTACGAATGGTCGATCAAATAGCTGAAATAATAAATATTCAATGTTGAAACAGTCAAACAAAAATATCTAATCGATTTCCTATTTTGAGGACAAAAACAACGTCATATCAGTTAATTAACTTGCTTACATATGCTTGATTAAAATATAAATATTTCATAGACGTAATAAGAATGTAATTATAAAATGACAAAACCTGAAATGAAAATATTATAAAAGCATTTTACTTTGATTTTATATACAATTAACATTTGAAAACTTATATTTCCAAAAAAAACCCAATTTGACCTGAAAACCGTCTTGATTATTCAATCCGTAGCAGTATTGACACATTTTTAAATAGCATTGCTTTATTATCAGAATATCATTTTCGAACTCAGCCTGCATCGTAAATACATCTGTGCTAAGATTGCAAATTATTTTATTGAAAGCCAGTATGCGAGTTTTTATCAAAGAAATTCTTACAAGATACATAATTGTGCTAACGTTAACAATTATGAACATAAAACTATTCGAATAATACGTCCAGCTCTCTTGTAAACCAAAAAGATTTGTCCATAGAATTTGACTAGTGACATGTGCGACAGTGAATATTGATAGAATTGAGAAAAATATCAAGTTAGAAGTATATTTATCGTTGATATAAGTACTCGATGTATTTATCTTCAACTTAATGTCGAGAAAAGTTAAAATTTCGAAGATCCTTGCAACATTTGATTTGTTGGGTGATATGATCTTGTGTGTAAATTGAAACCACAATGATAGCGTTAATACAACATTGAGGATGCTTTGGACAAAATTAAAACTGATTATTTCCCGTTCTGCAGCAGAATAGATGTCAAATACTAAAATAATTAATATTATTATTGCTGAGCTTATTTTAATGCCCTCTATATTATATGTAGTAAGTGTCATTATTTTAAGACAACAATCAATGTTTTCACTAGCTTCCGTGATGTTTTCGGGGTTGACCGACTTTCTGAGCCACGTATTACGATTTGAATTCGGCATTTTTAAGAAACCGGCTAAGCGGTACTAGTGCCTAACTCCGCACTAAAGCAGTCACTAAACTTATACCACTCAGGCGATTGTCGATTAATTGAAACAATAATAGTAATGGTCAGCTGTCACATATTATTGATATTAGAATGTTTTTAGAGACATATATTATAAGTCACTAACTCTTCCTTTTGTAGGTCATTCTGTCTGTCTGTCTACTTATAACTTATGAACCAATTCACTATTTTTGATTTGGTTTGATTACAACATCGATTGTTATTTTTGCATTTCTTTTACATTTCAATACATTTTAAGCTATTTCTTTTTATGCCTCTGAGATCGGTGAAAAATCACCGTTTTATTCGGAATTTTCTCGGAACATGTACTAATTTATTATTTATTCAAAATGTTGATGAGGATCATGGATATAACTGACAAACTTTACTAGATAAAAAAAACCATCAACCCAAATTTCAACAAACATGCTACACGCAAACATAGTCGCAGACGCATTGGAGGGTTTATGCTGGAGGGAACTGACTTGGCGAGCACATTCGCGCGCGGTGGCTTTCGACACGCGGCTATCTTTCCATACGATTATTTGCACAATTTGTCCATTGGGTGAAGTCGCGATAACGACCAGATGCCACTTCTCCTTTTTAATACCTATACGTATAATCCGTCAACATTTTTAAAAAGTATACAGGGTACCGGATCGTAGGCAAAGCTGTCGGCTTGGGAGAGGTAGCCGCGTTACCAGATCCGTCTGTGTGCAATTGACGAGGGATCCACTTACGGTAGCCTTAATTAAAAATGTTAAAACGTCTCGCTGGGCGCACCCTCCGCTTGTTTGTCGGCTGATGGATCGCGCGGTGACCGCTCGGCAAACAGGACACTGTTCATTATTCTGAAGAAGATTAAACAAAAAATATGTTGCATTTATTTTCATATGTATATTTTTTATGGATATGGATGCCTAATACCACATAACCCGCCATGATATTAGCCCAATAAATTCTCTAAATAATTAGGTTCCATGCCAGGACCTTCCCTTTATGAGCACGGCTGGGTCAAATGGGCGACGAAATAATAACAAATTTGTTTCGTAGAAGTAGAGTACAAGTGAGCGGAAGTGTCAAGCCCGGGCGGCTTAAGAGAACGTTTCGCGACCAAATCGATGGAATACTTCGTAAAGGTCAGTTACGTAACACCCGTAGAGCATGTATTAAAAGGTGTAAGTCTGTAGATGAAGCGAAATAAGTGTGCTGTGATCGTACCGTATGGCGCTCCATTATCTCTGCCTACTCCTCCGGGAAAGCTGCGTGAAGGTATTTTTGTATGTATGCTACATTGCACTGGGTGGAAAGCACAGACAAATGTTCATTGACGTTTCCACCATCTTTTCATCCAATGCGATGGTACCAACCCGGGCGGGCTTAAACCCTGCCTGGAAAGGGAACCTACAGTTTTATATGTATTCCGAACCATGTACGCTCTTGATATTTAACGTATCATCTCTTTCTTGATTTAGATTTTTGCTGAGAATACAGGTCACTGCACTCGAGATTCAGAGTTCATGTAAGATGATCGAACCGTGCTAGATGTCATTATACCCATTCATGTCCAGCCAAAAAAAAAGGAGAAGAAGGGAGAGGGAGTTTTTTTTTTTCATTTCTTTTTGCAACAGTTTCCGCAAACGGCTATGCATCAGCAATAACAGTCACTAACGTTTTTGAAGACCAGTGGAAACGCCCACGACTAATGGGTAATGATAAAATATGACAAATCCGAGTGCAGTGTACTGTCTACGGATGATGAATAAACAATAAACAATTTAAGTCAGGTTGCACCCAAGAATAACAGCACATAAGGTGTTTATTGGTTTATGCAGGTAATATTTAAATAATAATATTTTATTGGCTATGATTCGATTCAAGTGATAGCAAAGTAGGCATTAATATCCACAATTATAACGCTAATACGTTTTAGGAACATTTATAAAATTAAATACCGTTGTCACGATTATAGTCACTCATACTCTAGTTTACCGAGGATGATGAATAAACAGTAAACAACAACAACAAACAATGGGGAATTGATAGGGTAACGATTGTATTAAATGCTTCATTTTTTTATTGAAAGCAGCTCGGGCTCAAATACGTTTTCCACTGTGTATACGTTTCTAACGATTTTCCTATGCAAATCCAGCAGGATCAGCCCAGCCGAGACGGTTCCGTTGACAATTAATTTTCGTCACGAGGTCAGCGGCGCTCTCCCTCTCGGAGTGTCGTGCCACAGACGCGGACCAATCAGCGCCAATCAGGCCCTATTCAACGGACTGACTTGTGAGGAACACTCAATGAACAACTTTTTATCGAGCGCCCGCTTGTGTATTCCGAGTGGATACTTTTGACAGAAGTTTTAATTCTATTTTAAATATTTGATATGTCGCGCTCGAAGAATCGTGGTACGTGGTATCGTGTGACATAACTGCGCAGTTGTCGGTCGGACGCGCCGACGTGTTATAATGAAAGTGTTTCGGTAACTCTTTTTAATAAAGTTTATATTGTTTCCCTTTTTCGCCGATATCAGGGGAATCTGGTTTCTATAATGCTGCTAAAAATTGTACTTATAACTACACCATCACAAAATCTGCGGGGATAATAGTTGTCAAAAATACAAGATATTAACAAAAATAGCTTAGCCATGGTTTGTACTAATGCAAAATGTATTTAGACCTAAACATTATTATGTGCTTCTTCAATCTTTTTTACAAATAAACTGAAATTTGTCATGAACTGTTGCAAATGACATGAATTGTTGATTCTTGTCAATTCATATTAATCTAGCGTTTTACCTGTGATTCTAAATACTTTTGAAAACTTAGACTAAGTAGAAGTTGAAAAAAAAACCAGCGGAGGCCACGTCTACTTCGCTGGGATTGCGAAACTGGCTAATGATAAAATATGACAAATCCGAGTACAGTGTACTGTCCATGGATGATGAATAAACAATTTAAGTCAGGTTGCACCTATGTAAGAACAACGTAAGCTGTTGATTGGTGTATGCAGGTAATATTTAAATATTTTATTGGCTATGCTTCGATTCAAGTAATAGCAAAGTAGGAATTAATATCCTCAATAATAACGCTGATACGATTTAGGAACATTGACAAAGTTAAATACCGTTGTCACGATTATAGTCACTCATACTCTAGTTTACCGAGCAACTGCCGTGAGTATGCCAGTGAGCTTAAGTATAAACGTCATATTCAATGTGGCCATACTGAGTTTTAAACGCGGATTATCTCCGATTTTAGTAAAGTTCTGTATAGTAAGTCAGGGATAATCCACCTTATAAATGTTGACAGATCTCCGTTCTTGTTTGGAGTTTTTTAGTTCTGGCATATTATTAACAAGTATGGGGAATCCAAAGATATCCAGTAAAATAAAAAATAAAAAATTGTGACTCAATAGTAGTGCAAACACAGTAAGATTTCTTCCAGATTTTATTAAACTATCCTGGGATCTTGATTAAAATGCTTATGCATAATGAGGGTGGCCGATACTGGACAATAGTTGCCATTGCTTGCCGTTTCGAGTACAGCTTTGCACCACAAGACAAGACCAAGAGTTTATGAATCGCCATCGTTTACCTCTAAAATTTTACCCTTTGAAATATGTTTACAAGTGGAAGCATCAACACCTCTCGTCCGCGCTATATCGTTGCTAGAGTCAATGACGGCGCTGCGTCTCTGCAATCGATCTTCATTGTCGCTCCAGTGTGTTCTTACCTCTACAGAGCTCTGTGTGACCACAGCTTTACGGCATACAACGCATATGTAGAGGGATGGCCACACACGGCGATGTACGATTGTATCGTATATGTTATGATTATTTAAATGTGGTATCAAATCAAGTACCTTGCCCGCCTTCCGTTCGATAATCGAGGTGAATCGACCCTGGATGCGGTCGTGTTAATGGGTGACCGTTTTTTACCGTTGAGGCCGTCGCTACTACTTACTAATCGCTTCGACCACCTTTTATTCTATGCGATGTTATTAACCGGGGTGGGATAAGCCCTACGAGCTTTATTTATTTACTAACTTATATTTAATTTGATATTACCTTGTATCAAAAATGACGATGGCTTTTTACACCTGAATAATTTAGATCATAATTCCTATTAATTTAGAATAAGATGTCATTATAGTAGTCAAGAGTTTGCTCCTCACCCATGTATATAATGTTCTTATAATAATGTTCTTTGTGAGCAGTAGTAATCAATCAATCACTGTAAACTAGTTTGTAAGTATCACTGGAAAAAATAATAATACAATGACCAACCTGACGAAGTTTCTTGTCGGCTCTTCTTCGCCAGAAGTAATCGAACCGACAGGAAAAAAAAAAAGACGAATCCGAGTGTGTAATATACATCTAATGGAGGAAATAAAGAAACTGAAACTGAAACTGAAACTGAACTATATACCACATGTATAATACCAGCTACCTAGCCTCATGGTATGAGAGGAAGAGAACATGTACGCCGATTCAGCTCACATTCTCAACTCAGAAACAGAAAAAAGTGGTACATGACCGTGGAGGGGATTGAACCATGACCTTTAGAAATCAAACAAGGCCTCTCGCCCTAAGCTACTAGCTGCTCATTTTAATTATACGGAAAAGATTACTCGTATTTAATTATGTTTACTTTTTCGTACTAACCAAGTACGCTGATTGTAACGCTTCACGGTCGATTCTACATTAGTTGTACTAACGCTGTTCCTACGAGTATTCAAGCTAAAATGTCAGTGATTGCAGGATGCTCGCAGACAGACAATCTAGGTCTCCGATTTCGTTGCGCCACGCATCTCCCGCTCCGCGCGCCCCAGCTGCCGCTGTGCCCGCAGCCACCCCGCACACTTTGTTGGTTTTAAAATGAAGAAATCACCCGCCTTTGAGCAGGAGTAGAGTGCCGTACGCCCATTGTTGCATAGAACACTCCTGAATACACCCACGCTAGAGGAGAATTTCCATACAAAATTAAGCCCTAAATCGAAAGCAAAGGGATCACTTTGGATCTCAGAAAGGATAATCCCTGGGCCTTGTCTTACGTAACGGTTTGAATTCCAGCATCCCTTCTTGAGCTTTATTAATAAGGAGAATTAAGATTAAAATGATATTAAATTTTGATATTGTGTTGTGTTGGGATTACTCCCAAGGAAAATTTTAATATTCCCTCTTTTCTCTCGTTTGACGTTTCGCATGGCCACCCCGGGTTTCCCTCGTAAATGTAGATCCCGTAATTTGAGGTAAGAATCAAGAGTTTATTATTGAGAGCGGAGTCTTGTCAGGTATAACGACTTTCGTATGGTTTTAAAAGGGTTCAAATTCAAATAAATGAATACATTTACATATAATTCTACAGGATACAGGATATAGATCTATTTAAAAAAAAATAGAAATAGGTCTAATTAATTGAGTTCACGATAATTCGTGGACGTCCCTTGGTTACGTCACTCAAACGAAATGGCACCAGACCGCGAAAAATGAATGAAAATAAATTTAGATTTGTGTTCCAAAAATATTTTTTTCATAGCAATAATAATTTCTATTCCTGAAATTCCTCTAATCTATTTCGAAACACTCTGAATACAATTTATTAATAAAACTTCACTTTCAGCAAAAGGCGTAAAAAAAGTCTTACAGCAGAAAATATAAGATTTAGTTCGGGTATTGGCACTTTTGTGTTCGGGTGTGAAAGTACGTAAACATGTGATAGTCAGTATATCAGTGATAGACAGTTGGTATCAAAATAATTTGTCCCATAAATGGTCGAAATGATGCCCAAATGAATGTATCATATTGAAAAGAAATGATTTTGTATTGTAATTCCACTCGTAGCCAATTCCATCATACCTTCATTGTCAATAATCCAGGTAGGACAGAGCAATAAGTTTGCTTACTTGGGAGCAAAATTGTGAGATAATGAATGTTACAATAATCGTTGGAACCACGGAAATACAGATTTTTTACGTAACTAGACATGGACTAGACACCTACTGTAATAATATTAGACACAATATATAGGGCCATGCAAGCTCCTTCCTTTGGATACATTTATTAGATACCTTATCCATGGATACATTAACTGGAAGAAAAATACGGAAAAATTTATTTGCCCCTTCAATTATCTTTTAAGGAATTTGATGGTAACATCCCGGGCGGGATAGACCCTACCACCTATTATGTAAGGAAGGCCTCCCTTACCTAGGTCACCTAAAGTGTTACTTGGAAATCGAACCACCAAGAAGTAATCTTACAATGCGCACGGGAAAAAACCCAGTGGGCTCAATTGCATGATTTCTAAAGTTGTCCGTACACAGGCAATTTTTGAGGCAATTCATTCCTAGACAACTGTTGCCAAATATAGTTCATACTGTAGTGTACAGTGTTACTAAATATAGAGTAATCCCAATATGTTTTCGGCGATATTGCTCCACATGGCTCCATACTTTTCGTGTCAGCCAGTAAGTTGTTTTTTCGAATTGCCACGCATCCGAGCGCTTGCTCGCCACATGCGGGCAATTAATTGCTCTACGAATAGTTCCATACTTGTCCATAAACCATGTTGCCAGTGATTGCTGGATGTTGTCGTGACGACGAAATCGACAGAGATTGCTGCAAGTTAAGCAACTTTGGTTTCCCATAGGCCCATCCCGCTCAACTCCCCATACAAACGAGGAAACTAGATCACGCCCATATTTCTTGTCAGAGATCCAAAGTTTTGGTCAATATAGCTTTATTTGATGGAACTAGATGTCTGATGACCATTGTCATTGTACAATTCTGTTTGGTTTCTAAGTTATAAGGTCTGAAAGTTCGAATTTTTCGCGTGTTTTATATAATAATTTTGGAGGTGGATTACTCAACGATAAAATCTATACATCTTAAAAATATTAGTCATCAGACATAGCTTGTTTCATGAAAATTTATAATCAATTTAGTTTTTGTTAGATTTTTGACTACAGCGGTCGTAATTAACTTTTAGCTAGAAGTCGTTTTGTAATTAAAATTTTGGTAAATCTTAGCAAATCAAACACTATGCGCATTGTCTGCATTGTGAATAGTTTGCATCCGCCTCATCACGGATCCTGTATTTTTCTTTGAAACATAGAAGGTGCCAGAGCGCAATAGCACGGTTTTGTACCGTGCCCGCGAATGAGTTAGTCCCGCCGGGAAGGGACACCTTAAGTGCCGGAATCCACAGAGCACAAAAATTATGAAGATTACAAAACTGACCAAAGCCAATGAAGATGATGATATTGATTACATATGATATATTCTATTACCATATCAATAGGTAGATATCATATGGTATCAAATTCGTAATTTGGTTCTTATTCCTATTTATAATACACATAGATGAAATTTATAATGAGGAAACCCCAAATATCTACAAACATAAATAGATGTCATTTCATAGTGGCTCATTTCTAATATTATCTAGTCCAAAGTGCATTGTGGTTACTTGTGGTTACTACGTGCATTAAATAAATTAAATTGCATAGTGCTACAGTGAGTGCTACAATTTCAAGATGTGTTAAATAAATAAAAGTGATATTAACTATATGTAGTTAACAGTAAAATATTTACAAATTGAGAATTCATATCTAATAGTAAATTTTCTTATTATCATTTTCTAATTAGTTATTCAGGAAAAATCTTATTTGATCTTAATGGAACCATTGAAAGAATTTGAAAGAGGGGTGAATCAAAGAAATTCCTAGTCCATGTCATGTTGTGTGATTATTTGTTTGGAGAGGCGGGTGGCGCGAAGGGAGAGAGACAAAGGCATCCAGCTCGGATCATTTCCCCTTGATGAAAAAAAATTTCATTCGTGGCCTCGTGTTTAATTGCGGGTGACTTTTTATTGATAAACTAATCGAGTACACTCACTGCGAACATACCGTAAACTTAAATTTGTTTTAAAAAATATCTGCTCAAACGCAACTTGGAGATCATGGTGAAAAAATGATTATAGATTTGTCATTTTGTGTACTGCTTCAAAATATGGCCTTCGACGTTAGAACAAGCTTAATCTCTAAGTTACGGCCAACACAAATGATTTAAATTTAAATTTAAATATATTGCATTTATGTATTTGAACTTTTGGTAGTATTACGCCATAATCTGATAAATTCTTAGATTGGATTAGCTAAGTAAAGGGTGGGTGGTACTGTATTGAAGCGGCAATTCCAGTTCAATGTAGTCATGCTCGAACAAAGGGAATGTGCCAATGTGATACCCACTTCCTTAGGGAATGCGTAATGATTTATTTTTTCAAACTAATGAGACTTTTTTCAAATTTATTTTTGTCTCAAGAGGACTCAGTTTAAACCGTTTTTTCAATGTCATAATAATTTCATTGCTATTGTATGTATTATTGACAGGGTGGATCTTGACCTGTCCCGTCCGAGCGCAAGCGGCTGCGCAGAAACCAAGTCCGACATAGTTTCGGTTCTGCGCAGCCCCTTGTACTTGGAGGAGACCGGCCAATATCCACGCCGCGAATTATAATTGTTAAGAGCCGAAAAGCTGAGTTATGGCAACTTCTAAGATAATCGAGACATTCTTGGTGACTATACCTGTAGCCATCTACGCATGATGCGACGATACGCTCTTCCATAACCGCAAATCTCCTGCGCTGTACTAAATGTGTTCTTGAACGTTCGATGATTTTATTCTTGGTTTCCTTTTAACTTGAGTTTTGACTTTTTCTTACGGCAAAGTACTAACCGCCTCTAAATGCACAGGTTTGTACGGGGGTAGGTTTTTGTTTTCCACCTGACATGGATGGCTAATTCCACACACCGTTATGATATTAGCCCAATATATCATATTCCCGAAGGAATTAGGTGCCATGCCAGGACCTTCCTATGAGCACGGCCACATTTAACTGGATGGAAAAACGGAAACGTTGTCAGTCAGTGACGTAAGAAAGTACTACTTTTCTTTATTTAGTCTTAGGCTGAGATAAATAGTCGTAACAGAAACTATGACTAATCAAAAGTAGTACTTTGTGACGTCATTTTGCATAACTTTGAGATTTCGTTCATACAAAATGTGTCAAAGTGACGTCACAAAGTACTACTTTTCGTCAGTCTTAGTTTCCGATACGACTATTTATCTCAGCCTCAGTTTCTGTTTGGACTATTTATGTCAGCCTTAGTCAATTATTTTTTATCTTGATATAAATCTTGAATTTCACTCCGCGCTGTTTTGTCGAAATATATTTTTAGGGTTCCGTACCCAAAGGGTGACTACGGAACCATATTGCTAAGCCTCCACTGTCCGTCCGTCCGTCTGTCTATTACAGGGCTGTATCTCATAAACCATAATAGGTAGGCAGCTGAAATTTTCACAGAGTGTGTCTTTATTTTGCCGCTATAACAACAAATAGGGAAAACATTTTAAAAAAAAAATATTAAGGCGCTAGGACTAGCCAACTACTCGCGCCATACAAATGCACTTTTTAACAAATGTAATAATATGTAGTGAAACGCTTCAGCAAATCCAAATAGAACTCCAGACTGATAATGGATTGTTAATATTTTTTTATTCCATCATTTATTTAAATAATAATAAAAATAAAAAAAGTTGATTTTTCTCATTAGAAATCTGAAAGTCATTCGATTTCTAGATATAAGCAAAAACAGCATATATGCATAAACAAAAAATTCCATTTGCTTTTAGATTTCTACATTTAGTCAAAAAAGTTCGGAAATGGACACCGTTTCCGCAATGTATTTTGTATAGAAAAAGGAAACATACATTAACGAAAATCATTCGATTCCTAGACAAGGAATCATATATTGTAAGGATGACACTTATAATCGTCAGACTTAGTTAGTTTACTTGGGGTGCCTCGTCTAACTTTGCCATTTGGCTAGTACCAGGCCCTTAAAGCGTGATTTCTTTGTGTTAAATCTTGTACGATGTTACGGAACCCTTGGTGTGCGAGTCCGACTTGCACTTAGCCGGTTTTTTGTGCATTTTAAAACAAAGCCTCAAAACTCGTAAACAGTTTTTTGTACCTTCCTTACATCAAAGATATATCCATTGAAGTAAACGGCCGGAGGAGCAGTGCATCCAGGCGTCAGTCTGAAGGGTGACAAATGATGGAGTTGATTGATGAAGCCACACCCCTACTGAGAATATCGACTCTCAGGTCATCGCTGACAATTTCATGGTGGTCCTGGGCCACTCTTATCTGCGGGTCTTGTGGCGTGCATTATCTGTGGATTACGAATACTGATTCGTTTAGTACCTTTCTAGTAGGTATACTTAAGGCTGTCGTGAAGTCACAGGAAATCTAAGATATATTTTTTTTTAAGAAATGTATTCTTTGTCCATTGTCCATTCGTTTTCCATCCAGTTCAATGTAACCGTGCAATATAAGCAAGGTCCTGGCATGGCACCTAGTTCCCATGTGGTGTGTTGGGCTAATACCATGACAGAACTTGTGGTATTAGCCATCCATGTCCAGTCACATAAAAAAAAATATGAAAACATACAGACATAGATTTCTATATTATATATTCGCATACAAAATTTAAAAAATCTACTAAAACGTTAAGAGCATGGAAACAGTTATCGCGTAACGACTCTGTTAAACTGAGGGGTACAATTTATGATGTTAGGACACTCACAAAATTATAAAATTTTCCAAATACGTTAATTTGAATTACGTAATATGGTTGGGTCAATGACGTTCATCATTGACGCCAATGTTCGCGTTAGATTCGGTTGAAATTCACAACTCCCAATAAAAATACGAAAATACGACCGAAATCGACCTAAACACGTTGTCCCTAACCTAAAGTAGAACTAAGGTTACCTTCATTAAAACAGTTGAAACAGATTCCAAATGTCATGATGGCAAAACCTTTGACAAAAGTATTTTTTTTATGAACACAAAATATTTAGTGAAATATAAATTCATTTCTTTAGGTTGGTCCTGATACATACAAAGAAGTGGAAAAATACTTTCTCCAAAATTGCAGAAATCACCAGTTTTGAAAACACAGAACGGCACTCATAGCGCGGATTCTCAACCACTCTATTATTATTTTTTCTAATTTGCCTCATTTAGCTAATATAATGTATGTTATAATTTATTAAGAACAAGGATAAACATTAATCCGTGCAAGGTTTTCAAAATATAGCGAGTGTGCAAAGACTTTCATGAACATGGTCTTAAAAGGTAAATGACAAATGTTTTTATTAAAAGTTGTTAGTGCCATAGGTGGTATTTATCGCAGTGAAGACCAAAAGGATAACTTGTCATTTTGAGAAGAAAATTTATTTACTTTTCTCTTAAAACATGTCGATCAAAACAGTTAAGTTACAATTTCATAAAACCGATGTTTAAGCGTATAAATTTGGTCTATCATCTCTGCCAGGCACTCCGGGAATCAGCGTGATAGTTTGTTTGTACATGTAACGAAACCGCTCTTAGGTGTAAAGAATCAGATTAAAGTTTTGTTTAATTCCTTCATACACATGATTACATGAGTTTAGGGTAAAGGACACTTAAAAGTCTGAATTTGTACCTAAGCTTAAACAAGTAACATTGTGTTTTTTCAGTTTCTGAACTTAAGCAATAGTATCCCTAAATCAAAACATATACTGTGTATAAACGAGTGTATATTACATGTCAATATATCCATTACAATATAGACTCACATGAGTCGATCCCTAAACAGCCGCAATGCCAAAGAACAAAAGCTTTGTTTGGAAGCACTCAAACTTTTCCAATTTCCCTCTTCCATCCAATAACGAGACCAGTCGAGGCAAAGGCGATTCGTACAACTTGTTAAAGGATTTGCATGTCGTCCACAATGGCGCCGATTTCGCATAGATATTTGAATGGGCCCAGCATGGAACCTCAGAGCTAGGGGCGAACTCTTTTGTTAGACGTTTTTAATATCTGTGGGAATGACCAGACGGGCTCCATTTCGGTAATTTATCATTCTTAAACGATGCTACCATCAAAGACACGGTAGTTCTCAATGGTTCTAGTTCGAGCGTTACCTATTGTCCGGCTTGGCGGCGGTGGCTCAGCTTTGGCGGCTTATGACCCGGCCAAGAAATGGATTGCGCTTTACGCGAGGGCTGCAAACCGAATTTCTATAATCTCGTGATATTGTGATCGATCTAAAGGGACTATTGAATCTGAATCGGTACCAATACGCATATACCTATTCCATTTTAGGATGCAGATAGCTTTTACATAATAGTCTATTAATTATATGATTTCGATTCTTACTCTACTTTAAGTTAATTATCTAGAGATGTCTTGATAATAAGTACCTACAATGCTTCAAACCATGTCTTACTTAAACAATTAGTTTAGTAAGTAAAGTTTTCGCAAAATTTGTTTTATGTTTCGCAAAAGTTATTCGTTGTCATGCCTTCCATATCTGGTTTTAAAAATCGGTCACATTGTACAAAATTTCATCAAGGCATAAGTTCGATAGTTTGATCTAACGAATAAAATGTATCTAACTAAAAGCAAACAAACTCATCCGGAGATACTATTTAATGAAGAAGATTTCAAATTCAAATTAAATTGATTGCGTAAAATTTAACTAAAAATATCATCGGTATAGACTTAGATGAAAAAGTTCCTTTTTCATCTAAGGGTATAGATCAAATAAATTGCCGGGGCGCAGATGTCATTCATTAATACAGTACAAACTCCGAAATGTTTTTCTAGAATGATCACCCCAGCAGCATTCTGAACCTGTCCAAGTCTCCACGTGACAGTCGCGTGCTATCAATAAAACATATAATTATTCCAAAAAAACCATGAATAATCTTGACCTGCGCTCGCTTGACCCGCTGTACAAATTTCTAAAAACTCGAATGTATGAGGGGATGCTGCGGTCCCTCTTGCATCTTCCTCGACAAAGTTCAGAGTTGATTTTATTTGTTACAACGTCATCTGAGTTCACGTTTGTCTACATAGAATCATCTAATCATTGTCATCTACATTTAAATATAATACAATTGGCTTATGAAAAAAAACATTTCGGGATATTTTTTTATTCCAAATTATCTAACGAAGTTTCAAAGTAAACCAAATGAGCTAAAAATACGTTCCGAGCAGAATTTATAGATATTTAGTTTTATTTTGATCTTGTCTAGGTTTGCAGATCGCCTAGATTAAGACTAAATTTGTCTGGGCTCCCTAACTTTGATTTATTTTAGTGTAAAAATTGTATAATTAATTGGTAAATAAATGTATTTATTCTATTCTTAAATTTATGTTAAGGATTATAGGAGTAATTCCTGATTACTCGATTTCTTAGATGTAACTATTTTAAACTTATTGGTTATGTTAGATGACAGTGTCAACTTGTCAACCCATATGTATACAAATAACTTAAATTTTATTGAATTATTTACAGAATTTTTAAAATTTATTTCAGATGTTTATTCAACTTCTAGTAGTCAAACTACACAAAGTCATGCCACAATTTAATTGATCCGCGGATTCGAACAACCAGTGAAGAAGAACCCGCAAAGAAACTTCACTGGTCTATAAGTTATGATATTTTTTGTCTTTTTTTCGTCCACATTAATGATATAATACAATTATGATTTCATACTTAAATGCTACTGCCAAAACTTGCATCTTTGGTAGAACGGTCTATTTTACTACGAATAAACAACAACCCACAATGTGAAAAGTCTTAAATTACGAATTACTTAACCTAATTACCTTTATTATGAATATTTAGTATTTATTGAGAGGTTTTTCGGGTGTAAACGGATTGTATCTTTCTCGATTCGATCTGTGCAAAGTTTCTTTGAGCTAATAAACATCAATGTCTATTTCCGAACCATATTCCGTAACTTTGTCGAGTTCAACGTATCAAATAAACAAGTATGTGTAATTAGTGCTAAGGTGGCTATATTGAATCTCCAGCCTCGTCGCCTCAGCAGCTGGAGCAAGAACGGTACGATACGGCTGTATCGATCGATAAATGTGATCATCGCTTATCGTGCAAGCCGAAACGAGAAAGATAGACATTTTCGATCGATATAGCGGTATCGATAGTTTGTGCTCCCGCTGCTTGTTTAATTTCTCTCATCGAAGAGAAGGCCAAGCTTGCGTCCAAACAACTGGGTTTCTTAGATTCCTCAGATTAGTTTCCGTTTGGGATATTGGTACAGAAACTAATAAATCTGCAATCGGTTAACCTGCATATCTTCGGAAGATTGCAATATACCCGTTATACCTTACTACCTTTACCAGCGTAAAAAAGGTACGCCGCTAACGCTTCGAGTAATAACCCCGGAATAAAAATAGACTTACTCTTAGCCCCTGCTCAAAACTGTAAATATATTGAGCAAAACTTCCCAAGCCAGCTAGCACCAAACAATAGACCAGTGCAGGTTTACTTTCTTGCTACCCTCAACCAAGAAATTAATGATTATTTACGCGTTACACAATGCTGTGGATTCCTGTTTGACCATTTTGTAATTTATTATTGCACAATACAAACATCCCCCTTTGTGAAGACGCGATCGAACCGCTGACCGTTAGGAATCATTCTCGGTATAAAATTTATAAGCTTTAAGTTATTAGGAAAGTCTACTAAGGGCGATGTTATCATATTTCGAAAAAGTTCTTATTAGCTATCGACCATATAAAAGTATGTTCCTTGAAAATCTGTTAAATTTTCGTGAGATTTCTAATTGTAAAATTGTTGTTTTTTTTTCATAGTTTTTTGATCGATTTTATGGCTATGAAGGTGAATTTTTCAAGTGTGCATTCATGGCCCAATCCAAAACTATAAGAAATAACGAAAAGCTCTCAAAGGGGTAACGAAGCCGACTTTTGTAAAAACTTAAATTAAAAAAAGTATCCAACCGCTATTAGAATTTGTTGTAAAATAACACACCCAGTATCAACACTATATAACACAACAGCAATATTTGTAGAAGTAATAAATTCTGTCAAGTAATGTTATACAGCAAAACTCACTTCCTCTGCAGGATTCGGATTCCCGGCTGGAATCAATATGGTTTCAGAAATCGAACTATGCAGTTTTAGCTCTTATCAAAATCCGCATCGTGAATCCTTTGAGTATTTTTCGCTAATTCTTATTGTCCAGAATGGCATATCTGGCACATTAATGAGGATTTTTATGGAATGGCTTTTCCAGAATATATTACGTTGATCATAACTATTGAGAATGTTGGTAATTTCTAATGATTTTCTCATCATTTCATTGCCTTTTCATTTCTTTCTTGTCATTCAAGTAAAATATGATCTAGAAATCATAAAAAATAACGATAACCTATGTAATAAAAAAATTAAAAATATATCTTAACTCTATAACGGAACACAGATCTTCTTTAACACTAAAAAGTAACCCTTCAACTTAATACCCGTAAAGTCATTAAGTAGACTCTTTGAACCGCTTTGTACTAAGCATTTTATTCAACTGGCTCGCCCGGATGAGCTCATTGTCAAGGGCTAAAAATCCCCATAATAAAACACCTGAGTTTCTCGCGTGATTAGGGATAAAGGAACAAAGCCCTTTATTCCCATTCAGCCACTGCGATTAATAAAAAGGACAATTCGTGATGCGGCCAGAGGGAAGTTTTTGCGTTTCATTTTGTAACCGAACTTCGCATACAAGGAAAAGGTCCTTTGATTGGTCGTTTGCGGACCAATTAATTCACTGTTTTGATTTTTCATTTACTGTTTTCTGGCAGTGACATTACGTAAGATTCTGTACTTGAATGAGACTTTTAATTGCGTAATTTTAATTATCTCATATTTTAAATATATTTTATTACATCTCCATTTTATTGCTCTTTAGATTTTTTTATATATTATGCAAGTTCAATGGAGTTTCTTCACCTCCATGGTAAGTTCTTAATTCTGTCTATTGTACATTTATTATCGTGCAAAAAATATTACATTGTTATAAACATTAAAATTGACATAGTGAATCAATATTGTTTTTGTTTTAGTTTTAGTGCTTATAAAGGGAAGGTCCCGGCATGGCACCTAATTTCTTCGGGAATGTGGTGTATTGGGCTTATGTCATAACGGTAGTTATGTGGTATAAGCCATCCATGTCAGGCTGGAATAAAAAAATAAAAACAAGTTGTCTATCCTAAATACATAGAACTTGGAAGTGTAGAGCCGAGAGCCCATCAGATATTTTTTACACAACGAGGCATGAATGGCTAATGTCACACCTACTGTAATGATATTAGCCCAATTATGTGCCATGCCAGGACCTTTAGGAGCTACATTGAACTGTATGAAAAACACGAATATTTTTCAAATGCATATTCATCCAATGCGATGGAACCAATCCGAGCACCTCATCAACTAGCAAATAGGGGTAATAACCTACAGATTACCATGGGTGGCGAACCATGGGGTGGAATTAAATCTGGATAAGAATGAAAGAGGTTCATACCCCTCTTTTCCACGAGAAACCACAGGCCTATAATTATGTAAATCTAAATCGTATTAAGTCCAGTTAGGTTAAGTTCGTTTTTGTGAGCTTATATAAAATATTCTAATATGTTTTTATTAAACGTTTCCTAGTACACTTGTTAATTTAGTGATATAATTTTTTTCTGCTCCCGAATAGAGTTTCATACCGAGTCATACAGTTGCTTACCGGACAGTGGATCTGTTTACCGAAGAAAGTCGTGTGTATTCCAAAAAGTAGTAACAACAATTTGATAAGGATTGCGCCGAGGCGGGGATGAGAATGTGAATGATTGGTGACCTTTAGCGCCTTAGTGTGTGGTAAGCTGCGCGTGCGCCGGCAGATACGTGGCGGCGCGTCGTGGAGCAAGGAACCCTTGGTCATTCCTTAGATGCTTACCCAACAAGATTAAATTATATGAACATATCTCATTTTTCATCCATACATATTTTTCAAAAGACTAAGCGGCTCATAGCTTAGTGGCACAAGGACTTGCCTTGCATACCAGAGGTCTGGGTTCAAATCCCCGCCCTGTTAATGAACCACTTTATTTTTCTTTCTTAGTTTGATGAGTGCATTTTGTCACGAATTCGAGCTGTGCCAAGGCTCGGAATCCATGTAAAACTGTAGTTCCCTTTCCCCTACTGGGTGGTAGAGTTAAGCCTGCCCGGGCTGGCACCATCGCATTGGATGATAAGATGGTCGAAGCAGCAGTGAAATTCCGTTCACTGTAGTCGGGAATGCGGTGTGCTGGATTAACATAATAACTGTGGGTGTGGTATAAGCCAGATTGTCCAGTAACATAAAAAACATCTTGACGAATATCTCACAATCCCAGGAACACCTCCTCCCACGCTCCTTCGCTCCAGGTGCCCGAAGCGAGAAATGCCACGATAGCCAGTTGAATGATTACCGAGTGACAACCCTGACAGGTAGTTTTTATCTGCTTAAAACTTTGAACATTTCTCGTATTTCATTTTGTGGCCGGAGCAGACGCCCGGACGCTTGAGGTGGCATCCAATTGATTTCTTTGAATATCTCTAATTATAGTGGCTGGGAAATTGTTGACCAGCACCTGATAAAATAACAACGAACGTCTATTTTTTTGTTATTAATTAATGCTGCAATGGTACTCTCTTCCCATTTCTGACGGAAAGAACAAACGCCACCTAGGGGGTAACCGGGATAAGATGTAAGAAAACATGAGAGGGAATTTAACCAGTTCTGCACCAATCAGATGTGTTTACGTCATACCTTCTGCGCTCTTATTGGGTACAGAATTTGGAATTCACTTCTTTGGTGCAGAATGAATAGAATTCCAACACATATTTTCTCACATCTTACGCCGGTCTAACCCCTAGAGTTAATGTACACTGTGTATTAAAAATTGTAAATTTTACGAATATATTCCATTTCTTTACTTCTAAAAACGGTATTAATGCATTCAAATGTTTTATTCTAAAGTTTATTAAGTTGTGCAACGACAAATATTTTACATCGAATGTGTGTAAAACGACCTAGAAATAGGAAAATATGTAGGATGCCTCAGAATTTGAAAGTAGTTTAAACTTTCGACAATACATATATCGACAATATATGCCGCGTTAGTACTGTCTCCGAGGAACTATTTAGAATTTATAGACTTCTTTTTTTAATATATTAGATAGATTTGAACTTGGTGATTGACCCGGACGATTGATGTCATAAAATTGTAAATATGTGATTATTTTAGCATTTTTTACAGGCTGAATCAAACGAGTTTTCGGTAGCAATTTTACTCATTTATTAGGACATCTTTTTGGAAAATATTACAACTACAATACTAATGTTACTTCTTTCACGTGCTTTCGTTTCTATTACAAGTTTATTCTATTACAAATCAGTATTAGAAAATAATCGAAAATCTAAACACAAATTAGCCTACGAAAAGTTTTATCGCTATTATTAATCAAAGCAAGAATCGATTTGTCATATTGTATTAAATACCAACACAGTATGTTGGAATACATTTTATTACTTATTTTCCCACACACATATTATAGATTTTTTTTGTGAAATTTTAATTTAAGACTGGGGTGAAATTTCTCAAAGTTGTACCGCTGTAATTATTAATATAATAATAAATCTGGTTGGACTTTACATATAGATTTTCAACAATATTTTCTTTGGTATTTTTTAAATGTTAATCAAGAGTTTCCCAAGGAAATCGGAACAAATTACTTAACCTCGATATTATGCCTACGCTAAATAAGTGTTATCGATCAATTATTTGTTTTTAATTAAAAATGGACTTATTATAATTTGGTGTCCGATCTAATATTATAATCCTCCTATATTAACAACATGACGGTTGATAAAATATTTTATTTTGACACGTAATGAAAATATTAATAGGTAGTGACAAATTGATGAATGAATGCATTTAAAATGGTTTTAAGCTCATCCTCAAGAAATTGAATTATTTGCCAATCAAATATGCGCATAAATAAACACGTCTAAGTTAAGCATATAAGATTACGAAAAATTGTTTTACACTATATGGTATTTATATAATCTGGATGAGTACCAATTTCGAGAATATTTATAGACTAGGAGGTCGCGACAAAAATGGCAACGATAACGTAAATGGCTGAAACTGGGTTCACAGGATAAGGACCAACCCTCTGAAGCTAAATGTGTCAGTCTGCCTGCGCCGAGTTGCGTTACGTAGATAGGGAACCTAAAAAAGTAGTTAGGGTGACAACAACATTATATGATCAGGTAAATGGCTAAATAAACGAAGCATGAAAGTATCAGTACATTCTTGCTTAGCAATATCAAAAGGGAACAATTTCAATTTCGTAGTTATAGGCGATTTAGGTTACAGATATAACTTTAGGTATATTTAAGTATTAAGTTTAAAAACAGACAGGTTATTGTTGTATTATTAATAAGTATCAATATTTCTAGACAATCAGTATATTCATCGGCAGGCGCATACCAACCTCTATTTTATATAGCCAATCTAGAAAACGCAACCACTTGACGCAGGCAGACCGACATATTTAGCATCAGAGGGTTGGTCTCTAACCTGTGAACCAACATAGATTCAGCCGTTTACTTTATCGTGACCAAAAAAGTCGTGACCTCCCGGAATATTAAGGCCCTGGTACTAGCCAAATCGCAAAGTTAGACGAGGCACCCCAAGTTAACTAACTAAGTCTGACGATTATAAGTGTCATTCTTACAATATATGATTCCTTGTCTATTAATCAAGCTATTTTCGTTAATGTATGTTACCTTTTTCTATACAAAATACATTGCGGAAACGGTGTCCATTTCCGAACTTTTTTGACTAAATGTAGAAATCTAATAGCAAATGGAATGTTTTGTTTATGCATATATGCTGTTTTTGCTTATATCTATTAATCGAATTACTTTCAGATTTCTAATGAGAAAAATCAACTTTTTTATTTTTATTATTATTTAAATAAATGATGGAATCAAAAAATATTAACAATCCATTATCAGTCTGGAGTTTTATTTGGATTTTCTGAAGCGTTTCACTACATATTATTACATTTGTTAAAAAGTGAATTTGTATGGCGCGAGTAGTTGGCCAGTCCTAGCGCCTTAAGGAAGTTTGAAGATGCAATGGCTAGGGCTAGAGGTGCAAGGGTGGCAAAAGTCGTTCTTTATCTGTTGCATTATGTTTATTTAAGTATCAGTAGGGTGACACAATTGTAAACAAATAAATGCACTCAATCTGTATTGTTCCTTTTGTGTTCTTTAGCGATTGTTTGAACCCTTTGTCTAAGGGTAAGAGATTGCGAAGTAACCGCTATAATAGTGTTTAATACGGGGGTTACATTTCATTATAATTTAAAGGATTATTTTGCGAACTATGAACAGTGCGGTTTTAAGTCACGTTTTTTAAATATTTTAAGGTCAACAGCGTCATTATATTCGTCCATCGTGGATAACATTTGGAATACTTATTTTAATTTTCACATATTTTTATTATATTTATTTTTTTGGAATAATTGCACATGTAATATAATAACAACTGAGCGGCACCATATTTACAAAAAAATTGATCGAAACTATTAAAATTAAATTCAACTAAATATATTTTTTATTCTCATTATTCAGTCTTCACGACATTTGCGATATTTATTGAAATTTTGGCATATTGTGATTAAATGAATACATGTAATAATTTTACATGTAATATAATATCAACTTAGCGGCACCATTTGTACAAAATAATTAAAATAAACTATTAAAGTAAAATTTTATTATAATTTTTATTTGGCCGAAAACTGCCTAGAATGCTCGCAGCGTGGAAAGAGTATATATAACTGTTGTTAAATTCAAGTACCAAACCTAGCCTATAGTTTGTAAAGGCAGACAAGATGCACTTACTTTCAAATAATCACGCCGTTTATCATAAGGTTTAGGCAGAGTTGACAGAAGGCTTTGAAGACGACTGTTTCGAATATTCTGGCCTTCTTTTCATGCGAAAGATCAGGAGCTCAATTACCTTTCATGCACCACTTTATTTTTCCTTTCGAGTTTGATAAGTGCATTTTGTCACGTGAGCTGTTCATTGGTAAAAAAAACTATTAACTGATCCCCTTCTTCTTTAAGGTTAGGTTAAGTTAGGTTAGCAATTTTTGAAGTTTCAGTTGTCGCATTAAATGTAGCCGTGCTCACAAATAGAAGCCTCCGCCATGGTTTTATTACTTTGGAAATGCGGTATGTTGGGTATCATGATATAAGGTGTGGTATTAGCCATCCATGTTCGGTTACATATACATATCTACGAGTCATGAGTACGTGACTCGTAGATATGTACGTTTTACACGTTCTCATTATATAATCAAATACTTAGAAAAGGGTTTTCATCGTCTAATGCATTCTCTTACATATTCGCCCTAAGTCAATTCAACTTCCGTAACGGTTTCTTGCAAAAAATATTCCTCCATAATGACCCAAACATTAAAACATTCACAGGTCCGCGCACATCTCCAGCGTGACTCGTCATATTCGCCCGTTCCCTTTGTCTAGACACATTTATCAAGCTAATCTCGCCGTCTCTGCCGACACCTCGCCCGGCCTGAGAACCGGCCCGCACCGGGCTCCGATCCGTCACACTCGAGGACAAGGGACGGTTGCGACTTCCGCGTCCCATGGGCCACATTTTTAACAGCTATTCTTAAGGGGTGCGCCGCTGCGCTCATTCAAGGTAACCAGTTTTACGGATTAGTGTCTTGGAAGATGGTTAAGTCAATGGATCACAGATTCTAAGTATTTTTTTACTAAGTAAATATACTTTTTCGTACTAAGCAGGTCGCTGCTTATTCCAAGAAATCTGATATGAATGTGTGTATAATCGACCGTGAAGCAAGGACGCATTAATTGAAGAAAAAACCCAGTAAAAAGAAGTACTATGCGACCATTCGCGGGTAATGCGTCTGACAAATTCGCCACCGGCTGTATACCAATAATTGGAAATTCTCCTACAGTCCCTCCTCCCGTAATTAATGCCTCCTACAATTTTTTTTATTCATTTTTTTTGATTTCGGTATAAGCGAAATTTCGAACTGCCATAGAAATGGTTGACTTGAATGACATTGCAATTTAATCAAAATATTGTTTTCAAAAGAAATAAGTATTTTAATTTAAGTTTCCCTTTAGTTCTTATACAAACCTCCAATGCCTTAATTAAAAAACAATATTTTACGTAGATTGTTATTTTAAAACTTATTTTAAAAGTTGACCATTTTATTTAGCGTGACGGTAATATAACCCATTACGATAATTCTAAATATTTTGATTTCATTTTAAAATATGAATACCAAGGAAAAAAGTAATTTAATCTAATTCAATATCGATTAATTAGCCAAAATTAGTCAACTAGTGGATCAATTTGTACGCAAATGTGTGAGTAAATTATTGATTCCCACACCGAAAAAACCTGTTGCAGTGCGTTGGCCTGAACGCGTTGAGTTAATGGCCAGAGCTTGCATAATTTAAGCAATCCTGACAGCGAGGAAGACAATGTCCTGGCTGGGAATAAGGATATTAATGTGATCGACGAAACGGCATCGGTCGGTCCCGTTTGGCCGATGTTGTTTCACAGAGTTTGGATTGTCAGTCATGACATCCTATTAATTAATTCGGCAAGTTTTGTTTGGTAAATATTTTTTTATTTAAAAAAAACTATGTAAGACCGATGCGACGGCGAGAAATCTTCTCGAGGCTATCACTATGAGCAAAACTGAGTAACTTGTTTGTCATACAATTAGTATAATATCTCAATACATAAAATAACATACAAAGTAATAATACATGCCTATTTTTTTTGTTTTTCGTAATAATATCTACATTTAAATGTCGATCATTATTATATTCAACGATATCTTATTCCCAAGAGATTATAAAAATACGCTATAATCTTCTTCATATTTCACTTACACCGTACAACTCGCCTTCAGCAGTAAGTACGTATAGGAGTGTATAGAAAGGGCTTAATCCGGCCCTTCAACCCTTGCAGATTCTTTGGCGGTCCCTCCTACGTACAGCGGGTGCTTCTGCATTAATAATATATCCGCCATTACTTAACCACAGGCCCAGATGTTGCCGCCACGGTGACCGAACCTCAAATGACCTGCTTAGGGTTTCGTTGAATACTGAATTATTGATTATTATTGAAATATAACTAATTATATGGCTGAGAATCAGGGTTTGAGAAGTTTGACAGTTGGCGCATGTATGTATATAATCTATCATTCGTAGGAATGTCTATAATATGTACGTAAACTTATAATTTTTTAAAACGAAAAACCTTTTTTTTTAAGTTACTGGACATGCGTGCATTACCCACGTCATTTCATGATACGTGCCCAACACACCACATGAGAACTATGTTATCTTGGTCATCTATTGGCGCGAAACCTCGGTGTTTGATAATCGAGGTTTAGCTATGCTGGACGCGGTAGGATGTCAATTTTCGATCGTTGAGGCTGGCTGAGGTTCGGATTACAGTTTCAGCAATCGCTCACTAAGTTGTAGGGTTAATCCCGCCCATACACCACATGGGAACTGCGTTGAATGAACGATAATCGAAACAGCTATTTTTTTTTTCGATCAAGTACAAAATAACTGTACAATAAAATAAACTATAGTATGTGTCAACTGAGTCACCCATGTACAGTTAAATTAAAAAAATCTCTGGGCTTTTGTATGTAAGAATTCGGAAAAAATCTACTACTATTTTATGAAAAAATGGTAAAGATTGCTGTGCTGGGAGACCCAAGGTTCTCAGAGAAGCCAAATCTACCTCACCTCGCGAAACCTAATCTTTAAGTTTATATGTAAAAAAACAAATGGAGACCCTTTTCGAGATCCAAATGTCATTGCACATTCTGTGCCCGAACATCGCACAGAATAAAAAGAAGTGCGTCACAGCTGGCGTATTCGCGGCATTACGCTAATCTGTCCTCTCTCCGCAGCGTTAAATATTAACGCTGTCTAATTACCTCCCTGCACCCCCTCCGCCGCCGCCCCTGCTAATGGCTTTTAAAACTGATTCCCGCCCCGCAGGATTCGTATTTGATGACGACTCCTCAAGAGTAGATTCGCTTTGTGTTTTAAGATTGAAGGGGGTCCGTGCGTCAATGTAGCGCCCCAGTCGCTCGTCGCTATTTCTGCTCTAACTCCCCAAAATATGAAGTTACAAACTAAAGGTTCGACACAAGACCAGAACACAAAAATATGCGGTTGATTTGGAAATGGGTATTAAATTGGATAGGAAGTAGTACATGGTTTAGCGTAACATCCAACAATAGCTTTCTTGGTGTACACACCATGCATTTAAGTATCTAATGTCATAAAAAAGCAAGTATTTATGAGAATACTAAATTATGAGGTATAGTTAAGAAATTTTGCTAATTTTAAAATTGCATTAGGAAATGTTTCCAATTTTAAATGGCAGTAGAAACCTCAAATTTTTTTTAGAACATGTAAATATGTTAACCTTTCAATCCGATGTCATATTAAAAAAAATACATTTATTTTTACGCGAGTTCAATTATTACTTGTTTAATCATATTAATTTATATATTTGTAAAAAAGACGACTTCACCTTTCCAGTGTAAAACATGTATTTAAAAATAATCTTATACCAGAATACAATATAGTAATATATATAATAATAGTTTGCTGATTCAAGTCCAGTTATGCAATATTATATAAAGTAGTTCTTTTTACAGCTTCATTAATTTTGTTTTATGTGTCCACGGTGGATTATACATACATATCATATACGTTGTAAAAAGTGACGTACTTTTCAATTACGAAAAACTATATTTTACCGAAGTCAAGGTAGGACTAGCTCTAGTGTCCAATGCCAAATACTATTTTGGGGACGACAGCAATATGTTTGAAAGGTCAATCTTTGGAGTCAATCTCTACAACGCAGGTAAAACGATAAATCAATTTATATAATCTTAAACACTGTGTTAGTGGGATGCATTGATGACGGAAGGAGGAACTGCAGCAGAATTCTAAATTATTGATATAAGAGCCGGCAGAGGACTTGGTTGACGCAATTCATGCTAGCCTTGCAGTGTATTCATAAGATTTCTTCAACAACTTTATTTCCTTAATTAAATGTCCTTGTTTCAAAGTCGATTTGACTACATACCACATGCTTTATTAATCCATATATGGCTAGTTCCATAAAAACACAAAACAAGTAGCCAGCCGTAACGCCTAACTCCAACGGATATCAAACCAACGGTACCCGAGAAATGCCCAACTGAAATGTTCCCCACTGGACACATATTTACCGGGCAGAGCTTCCTCGCCATATAAACTAGGAATTTTACATTGCACTCGTCCCGAAATGAGGCCGAGCTGAACGGCGGTTGTACGGCGGTAAGAAGCGGCGGAGGCGACGGCGGCGACGGCGCGGCGGCCAGAGGAGCTTCCCATGTTTGTCGCCAGTTCGTTAATCAAACTTTTGTTAAGAAACGAAAGCACACGTCGCAGCACCAGAGAAAGGACCTCCATGAGCTTATCTCTGTTGAAATTACATCATTTACTAACTGCAGAATTTGAATCACCTATAAATTAGGTAAAGATGGCCATCAGTCAGATTAAACTTTGTTTTTATTGACCTAGATAATATTACATTAACAAAATGTTATTCTTGTTAATTATTCATAGCTGCAGTGCATTTTTATCATTTTTGTTTTTACCTGCAACATTTAGATTCATATTAAAACATTATGCAGAAAGTTATGTTTCTTTTTATTTACTCTAATTTCAACCTTAAAATTTCACTGAAGATTCTTTCAACATACACTTTATCTAAAAATGTAATGGAAAAATATATGTTTTGTTCTCGAACTAAGCAAAACAAAAACATATTGAATACGCAATTGACAAATATTGTTTTTCTTCAAATGTAAATGTAAATATTGGTTCATTTTGATGTTTTCATGTAATTTGTAAATTTTTATCCATTTAATTTAACAACTTAAACTCATTCACAGAAAATGAGTTCCACGATTTATTATATTTACTTGTATACCTACCCGATGCTGTATCTTCTTTTGAAATAAATATTCTATGTTATTTTTGTAAAGATTGTAACTTACGTATAATTTTGTTAAATATTTTTATTTAGGATCCTGTCGCATGCCATAGAAATAGTTATTTTTTGTTGGCTTTCAGAGCGTCATTTTTCTTCCATTCCCCATTTTCCATTTTAAATGTTTTAATTGTCCTTTAGTCACTGCTTATTTCTGTACTTATCGTACTCACATTATTCATAGACCCTGCGCAGTTGATGACATGCTCATGACAAATTTAATGTTTGGGAAATTATGTGAAACATTGTTCACATATTGATTTCTAATGTAGGCGTAAATTTACTTAGCATGAGCTCCTAGAGAATTAAAGCGTCCTTTTAGCGTGATTAATGATATAAAGTTTCTACAAATATTACCGTGACACAATTATACGGGTGTAGGGTGACAACGCATCGTATATTGCGCGGACACTATGTCCGAGATGTAGGGAAAACAAATAACAAATATAACATTTTGCTAATGATACTTCTAATGGTGCGAAATAATTTGCTACTTAACAAAAGAAACCATTAGTCTTACATTTTGCATTTCGGGGCCGTGTGGACCTTCCGACACAATGCTCGCTTTGAGAAATAATGTTTAGAAATATCCCTTTTAGTGAATCTCTTCGCCAAAGCTAAAAAATAAACAATATATTTCTTATCTACGTACAATTTAACAATGAAAATTCAACGCAGTGAAGAAAACATTTGGCGAATAAAAAAATGTTTCATTCGCTTATGATTGTGGAAGGCTTGACATTTTCTTATCGAGGAAATTGAAAATGCGTGGGGTCCCCGCCACCTCCGTACCCACGCCTTTAAAATGTCACCCGTAGAGTTTTTCATCATCGACAACTTTGTGACACTGATGTCATTGATGTCGTGTTGTGTCATTGTTGTTATTCCAACTTGGGTTGGAATCTTCGTTATCTTTTGATGACGTTAGACACCATAAAATATTTATTGTCGTAAAATGTAGACATTTCAATGAACTTTTTTCGTCAATTCAATAAGTAATTGGTAACATAAAAAAGCGACAATTGTGACTGGCAGCCGTGGCCTGAGATGTGTCGTGGCAAAGACCATGGATTCAATACCAAGGGCGTTAAATTATTTTTTTGTGCTACCTGTAAACTATACAGGTTGTTTTGAACGAACGAAGCCCTAAATGTTGATTGTAAATTCTACTCAAATTAAACATTAATTTGTTTCATTATAAAGTAACGTAATCGAAAAAATGAATGTTGAATTTGTAAATGGAATAGACTGACTAGATTGCCATGCTATGAGGAAATGGTTTTAAAATAAGAATGAATGTTTCGTTAGTATTTGGTTATTTACATTGGAATCATTGTTTATTTTTAATTTAATGTCGTAATAATTGAAATGGTTTCCCCACGACCTAGTTAAAATTCACCGTCTTTTTCAAATATAAGAGGTATGTTTTTGTCATTATTTACCCAGACGATTGATGCTGATAGATTGGTGGTGATTTTTGTTGGTTCAATTGCAGGCTGAAGCAAGCGACTTTTAGTAAAATTTGTAATCTTCAAAATATTATTGAGGGTACTTTCCCTTTCGTGTGGTGTTGGTTCTTTCTAGTGTGTGTACTGTGTGATTTGATAAAAATCGTTGCAATTTTTTTGTTTTAACGTCACACCCTTCCCGATGCGACGGAACTAAGTTATTGGCGGGCGTGGCAAAAAATAATGCTATTGCGGTTTGGCATCATCTCTGATTCAAAGATAAAGACAGGGCGCTTGATGAGATAGACGCAACATGTCAACACCACAGCACACTTGAGATGTGCGTTGATTTGGTTCGAAAACAGTTTCGCCGAATATACAGAACGACATATAGCTAAAAGTAACGAACGCTGTAGTCAAAAATCAAACTGAAACCAAATAGATTTTGAATATTTATGGCACGATGACTAAAATGTCTTTGTCCAAAGTTATTACATGGAGCGCGCAAAAGATTAAAATTAAGAAAACCAACAGCATTTTGAAATGCGAATGGAAATCAAGAATCTAGTTCGAAAACAATTTTCTAGTATAATTTTGAATTTCCGATTAAATTTCTTCTTTCATGTCTGCATGAGGAAGCCCTGCTAGCTGAGGTATCCGGCTTCGCTCGGATCGATATCGTTTTAGACTGATGTCGGGCTGAATTATTTCCTGGATTTTATGTGATTTCCCCATACAAACTTTCATCCCCTATTTCCGCAATTCCAGTTTAATTTTCGGTACAAAAGATAACATTTGTCCTTCCTAAGGTCCAGACTATTTTTATACGAAACTAAATTCAAATTTGTTTAGCGTAAAAACGAAACATACACACAGAAAGAGTTCATTTTGCATTTTATAATTACTATGGATTCGCTAAATTTTTAATATCATTCGTTTTTTTTAATGCTTTCTGATTTTCTTATTTGTTTGCTTTGTTGAAACGTCTATTACTTATATAATGTTACACACTTAAAAGTATATTAGGTATATTGATTTTTATTTACAAAAATGATTAATGAATCACGCATGTTCCTTAAAGTTTTGTATATAACAGCGGCCGAATAAGATGTATATGTTTTAGGCCGAAGCTGTCCGAAACGATTCACCCTCGTCTTTTTTGTGATGATATTCACTCGTAGACACTTCCAGAGACCACTGCGAAGACTACAAACACTAGACTACAAATATGAATTTTAAACATACAACAGTTTCTAGCTGAGCGTAAATTTGCTGAAGTAGAAGGGTTTTTCATCGTCGAATTTACTTGATTTTTTACGTTTATTCTTCTAATCAAATAAAGAACGAGTCAATTCATAAAAACCGGCCAAGTGCGAGTCGGACTCGCACACGTAGGGTTCCGTACCATCGTATAAGATATAACACCAAAAAATCACGTTTTATGTATGGGGACCCCCTTACATTTTTATATTTTTTTTTATTTTACCTCTTTGTTGTTATAGCGGCATAATAAATACACACTCTGTGAAAACTGCCTACCTATTACGGTTCATGAGATATAGCCCTGTGACAGACGGACGGACGGACAGGGGAGGCTTAGTAATAGGGTTCCGTTTTCACCCTTTGGGTACGGAACCCTAAAAAGGGTCATGAATATGTTTCATGTTTCATTTACACAGGTAGGGGGTCGTACCAGCTTGACTATTCTTAATTAGGTACTTAGCTGCGAACGAATGGCGAAAATAATATTCCAATAATAAATATTACCCCTAAAAATATAATAAGACGTGTATACTCCTTCCTTCCAGGGCACTTGACTGAACTTTTCTGGATTATTCCAAACATACAATCAGACTTTACAAAAAAAAAACTCATATCTCACGGTGTGTCTGTGGAACGAGAAAAAAAAATGTCTCGCGTAACGTCGGTTTTATTGTCAATTTCATTAGGAGTTCTTAGTGGTCAACTTATCGGCTTCCTGAAACAATGTCCTTTGGGAGGAAAAATGACCGCGCGGGAGAAAGGACAGGGAAAGGAAATAAACTGGAGGAGTAAATGACCGGGTCGGGGTACTCACGTTGGGTCAACTTACTAGGAAGAGATTGCATTGCGTTTAGAATCAATAGAAAGACGACCCGTACGACGTACCCAAAGGGTGAAAACGGAACCCTATCACTAAGCCTCCACTGTCCGTCCGTTCGTCCGTCCGTCCGTCCGTCCGTCCGTCCGTCCGTCCGTCCGTCCGTCCGTCCGTCCGTCCGTCTGTCACAGGGCTATCTCAGTAACCGTAAAAGATAGACAGCTGAAATTTTCACAGAGTGTGTATTTATTTTGCCGCTATAACAACAAATAGGTAAGATTAAAAAATAATTAAAATTAAAGGGGGTCCCCATACAAAAAACGTGATTTTTTTGAATATTTTTTTTAACGATGGTACGGAACCCTTCGTGTCCGAGTCCGGCTCGCACTTGGCCGGTTTTTGAAGACCTTTAGTGTCGGTACAGTGTTTCGCATAGTTTTACATGGACAGGTGATTCATCAATTTTAAATTGTAGTGCTACTTGTGTTGTTATTTTGGCTAACCTAAAACAGATTTTAAGCCCAACCATGTAATTGGTAACTTTAGAAATTAATGAATAATTGCTAAAGTGATTGGGTCAGAAATCATTATGAGTACTTTTAATTTCATATTAATTAAAACTTTAATTTTCACATTTTGTTAGTATTGGGAATAATACTTTTAGAGGCACAAAATAATGAATAGCTGGGTTAAGATTAAACGCATATGAAAGTCTCAATATAAATAAGCCAAAAACTGCATTTCACCTCACTGTAATGCGACCCTTGGGAAAAGTATCAAAACGTTTTTTGCGAAGCGCGAATGCAAGTTACTCAATAACAAGCCTTTTCCACTATATCTTTTGTTTCCATACGTAAAATGGCCCTAAAGATGCCCGTACAGTGCAGTTTTAAGGCAATTAATTGCTGGGCAACTGTTGCCAAACATAGTAATGATGGAGCATTATAGAGCATATATGCCAGCGATACGGAGCGATATTGCTCCACATCGCTCCATACTTTTCGTGTGTAACTCACCGGCGAGTGAATTGCCACGTATCCGTGCAGTTGCTCGCCACATGCGGGCAATTCATTGCTCCATTAATTTTTTTTTTATGAAAAACCGGTATGGGTGGCTGTGCTGAGGACCAAAGGTGCTCAGGAAAGCCAAAAACGCCTCGCCTCGAGAAACCACGCTCAGCGAGGCGCCATGCCAGCGGATTTGCGGACTATGGCTGGGCTATCAAGCTTATGGAATCAATGGTTCCATACTTAACCATACACCATGTTGCCGGAGATTGCTGAATGTTGTCGTGACGACGAAATCGACAGAGACTGCTGCAAGTTGAGCAACTTTAGTTGCCCGTGTACGGGTACCTCAAAGCCCGTATCTTGGTCGACCATTAGAACTCCGTTGCAGTAGACCCAGTGTGTGAACCAGGCGACGCCTTCGGGAGGGGTTTGTCACGTTTTAGCGGCGACAAGGGGCGCTGACAAAGTGTCCTGAGGGCGACAAAACCGAAAATAACACTTAGAAAAATTATTGTGGAACTTTGAGATGACTTGACGGGTCGGCGTTTTTTTATTCGGTTGATTCCATCACTCCCCGTGAAAATCCTTGATAAAAAGAAAGCATCAAATGCTCTGGAGAAACCATGAGATTTATTGGCGTTTCAGGTACGATCGATTTATGTTTTTTTTTATTAAACTGGACATAGATGACTAATACCAAACTGAACGTCAGATATTAGCTTAACACACCCACCACACATGCAAGGACCTACCTCATATTGCTCGGCTACATTGAACTGGATGTAAAACACGGACAATTTTCATCCGCTTCGAACATCGTTCATTCAATGCGATGGTACCAACCCGTGTAGGATTAACCCTAGTAAGTGAGGAAGGAGACCTACAGTTTTACGTGGAATCCGAACACGGCCAGCCTCAACGGTTGAAAATGGCCTGGGTGGCCATTTTCAACCAGAACCCAACTGCGCTCAGAGGTGCTTATTCAGCTTATCGATTCGTAATGCGTCGTACAACTGGGATACTTACTAATCAAATTGTTTAAAATATTGTTTTTTCTTTCAACCAAAAAGGGATAATACAATTTTGAAATAAGAACACAATATTGGATCCTGAATGCAGGTGGATAAATGAAGATCGCGTCTAGTTTAGTGGTTTGAGCTTCGCGTTGATTCGTGAAGGTACGGGTAATAAATGAATACTCGTAATTTTTTATCATTTTGTTAAAAATCAACACTTTCCTTTAGTTTGTCATATGACATTACTTCACAGGATTTGTTTCTTATAAGCGACACAATTTACTGGTGCAATAAAACAGATCTGTTTTATATTTTTCAAAATCAACATGTTGGATTACTGGCAATGAATATGTTTTTTTTTAATGTAAAAATGCAGTTTTCATTAAAATCGCTTTGAAAACCACTATAAAAACGTTTTTCTGGACTCAGGATTCCTGATTACGGAATTCCAGGACTGGGCCTGCGAACAGAAACAACAGCCGGACAGCCGGACGCCGGACAGGCACACGCAGGCATTTTGCCCAAGCCGAAACGGACACGCAAGCTCGCTCGCGCTTCGCGCAGAGCTCGGTCAAAAGAAAAATTTTCACACATCATCCATATGCAAATGGCCGCCACAATGATCTAAGCAAACAGCGCATTCCTGCTATTGTTGCCCGCTGCGAGTGCCCCGATGAAGATGACAGCAGATAAGACGCACGTCTGTCGGACGACACCGCGTCCACTCTCACAATACACCACTTGACATAACAAAACATGGGCGTTGCGCCCATGCTTACTGTACATGGTGGTTCGAAACTGATTTTGATAAGACGCGGGCTTATTTCCAGATTTTGATATGCAATTTTGATCAAAGCAACCTACCCTAATCTAACCTAGAGCCTACTCTAATCTGATATAATCCACTTACGCAACGGTTGGGTTAGGTTAATTTATGTTTGGGGCTTATTTGACCGAATGCGATAGAGTTACTTTAAAAAAACATCATAGAAATAAATCGAAAATACGAAAACTTTAGAGTAGCAAGTATTTGAACAAACACCGATATTTTTATTTATTTAACATTTTTCGCTGTTGAGGAAAATTTTAATTTAATAATATTTTCGTTTATGTTCTACGTTACGTTCTATTATTGTGGCTACGTTCCTTCGAGATTACATCCTTAGTAATAGAACAATTCACAAAATAACATTTGCTGTTCCGGAATTTGTACATTGGATCATTAGACATTGGACAAAACTACTTACATTTACTGACAAAATAGGTTAAGTAAAATATCTTTAAATAACTCTTGATTTTTTAAGATAACTAAACTTTACTTATCCTCATAATCATCTTTGCTTAGAAATGAACAAGCGCCTTTAAGTGAATATACATTTTAAGAAAAAATACACCCTGTACTTTCGATGCTCACATGTACAAACTGTAAAGATTCACCAAGAGCTGGGGTTACATGTTTACATGATGTAAACATGTAACCCTGAAGTGTTGTTTTGTTCGTGTATGAGATTACACACATTTTGTGCACCAATATTTGCGTCTATCTGATCTCTACGTTTTGAAATAATCACATTAGTATTCAGACTTGCCAGTCAAAATTTAAAAAGTATATTCTCTTGGTCTTCCGATACAAAACGCTATTGAATCCGGAGTATATAAGGAACCCACAGTTTTCAAGTTAAAAAACCATTAACGACGAATCCCTTAGGCGTCATTTACGACATACATTTATGGCAAGAAAGTGGGCAACTTGTATTATTTTCAAATACATACTATAAAATCCTTATCGTTTAACTAACTATTAATGTGCGAGCACAAGAAAGATTCAGCCGTTCTATACTTTACGAAAGTAAAAAGTTTCATAGTCAGCACGAACAAGTTTAAAAAAATATCCATTCGTTTCAGCCTAAGAAATCTAGATTTAATATTTTGACGGGAAGAATACATAGTTTTAATATTGTCGATCGTTCAAAATCGAATAGTCTTCGGTCAGTATTATGATAATACATATCCATATCAGAAAATCGTATATTCTCTACAATTACAAGTTTACTTAGTAAAAAAAACATACAGACGAATTGAGAACCTCCTCCGTCTTTGAAGTCGGTTAAAAACGATCTATTTCAATTGCTTTATTGGTATTGCTGTATTAAAATTGTCCTCGAGCTCTTAGAGTACAGTCTAGTGTACCCGGCGCGGTGTAATGACGCGGGTGGTCGCTGTTTGATTGTGATTGACAGCTCTCCCCCCTCACCTCCCCGCAGCCTCGCCGCCTCTACGGTGAGGAAAGGGCAAAAGGTTGTTGGGTTTTCGTTGGACAATTAGGAATCTGTCGACCTGTTGACGCCTTAAGTCTTATCTGTCTAGATAACAACATTTTGCTATGCTCTATTTAATACCTTGACAGAATACAAAGCTTAAATGGAACCAAACGTTTAATTACTTAGCGAATTGTAGTATTTTATTCCTGCACAATATCTGGTTCGTGATAACTTTTAAATTAAAAAATATTCGTCCTTATTTTTCGCTCGAAGAAGAAAGAAGATAGATCTATAATAACCGTTACTTGAAGACTGACCAGAGATTGTACAATTCAGCCTTAGGGTATCTTAAGTCAGAATAGATATTTTCAGGACCCAGTAACGTCGAGCTATAGACACCAACTAAGGCCTCTTTGACTATGTGCTGATTAGTTTTATCGGCACATAAACATTAAATTAAGGGCCTTTCTTACAATCTTGAAAACAATACTAGGGCAAAATAGTCAGCACTTTGGTAATACTGGTCCTTTAAATGTCGATTAAAATAATCAAGACATAATAAGCACTTCGTGAAAACCAAGCTTAGGATATTTTTCACCATATGTTGATTGGTTTAATTGGCACAGAAATACTAACTAAGGCCTTTGCTTCCAATCTTTCAAAAAATACCAGTATCAGATAATCAGCACTTTAGTGATAAAGTGTTAATTAAGGTAAATCAGCACTTGGCGAAAACTAAGCTTACCTATATTAACAAGAGATATTTCCGTCTTGTGTCTTACTTGCGTATGTCTTTCTTGCCTTATATAACTTGAGATCCACTTATCCAATTTCGATGCGAAGTGTATAGCTTAATTCTTTCCACTAGCTATGGGCGAATTACCATTAATCCAAATTACCCACCTCGTGGTTATTTAGCATCACGCCCAATTATCTGAGAGGTCGGGGTAACAGTTCTTCGTCGGACTTTCACGCGTGCGGAGCCGCGAGCATCTATCAATGAAATATAAAGAACCCCGCACAAATCGTATGGGAATTGGCTCCCGGTCAAATTGGCTGAAATATGTTGGATATGTTGTTCGTTTCGGCATCCTGAACAAAAGTCTCAATGGGCACAAAGCCCAATTTTGCTTATTTTGGCCGCTACGGGGCTCCAAAGCTCCACGGGTTGACCATTATTTACTACTCAAAACGGCGATCTCCTGGCAGTTTAGTATTTGCTACGCTGAGGAAAAAGTACCCTCTCATGTTTTTGGGGGGGCTAAATTCAAATCCAATGTCAATATGACAATATTGACAGTTGACAGCTGTCAATTAGTTGTCAACTAGCTGTCAAACAGCGAGAAATAAACAAAATCGATAAAATCCACATGTGAATGTAGGTTTTTGAGGTTGCTGAGTTCAAAACTGATGGCCAAAAGACAATAATGACAGTTGACAGCTGTTCAGGATGCCGAAACGAACAACATATCCAAATTTCAGCCAATTTGACCGGGAGCCAATTCCCATACGATTTGTGCGGGGTTCTTTGTCAAGAAAATATTCTTTACAGGGCGGGGATATTCTTTAATATACATACACAGAAATATATAATCCGTGTTAAATCTTAAAATGGTTTTAGCAAAAAGTTATTGTACTTAGTCGGCGGCTATAAACGCTGACACCGATTTTTTCGTTCTAAATAATGTATTTTTTCACCTGCTCACTTCTTATTCATGTATCTTACCAAAGCAATTCCATTCGGCTTATTTACAATATTCCTGCTTGAAGCTGTATCGGATATAGGTGTATAGCTGTAAATTACGTACACATAAATCTAGAGTTTCCCGCTTTTCGTGGAAATGTGTCCAAAGGTCGGGCTTTTCCGCGGGGTCACGACGTGATTGGCGGACGGGCGGGGTCGCGCCCTCTCCAGACCACGCCCACGCGGCGTCACCCGACGCTTCAGCGCAGATCCTTCAGGATTTCAGCGAGCATTCGCATCTGAAAATCATCGAGAACATACACACTGATGTAACGCTTGGGTGAAATCTTATGAGGTCCAAGCTATGCTCGCAATGTCCGTAAATACTAATATTATAAATGCGAATGTAACTCTGTCTGTCTGTTGTGTTTTTAAGCTTGAACCCCTGAACAAATTTAGATCAATTACGGTATTGAGATAGTCTAGACCTCGAAGAACAACACAGGCTATCTTTTGTGGCGAAATTAATTTAAACATACGGGGGTTCAAAAGGCTATGAAAGTTTGTATGGAGAACTAATATAATAAGTCAGCCCAACTACAGTCCATAGCGACATTGACCTGAGCGGAGCAGGGTACCACAGCTAGTATATTATAAATGTATTTTAACAAGGTTACAATATTTGCAAAATTATCATCTTAGTATTGTTTTTCTTATGTTTGAAAGTTTATGTTTTCTGATCTTAAGGTGGCCCATCCCGCTCATCTCCCCATACAAAAGGGGAAAGAAGATCACGCCCATATTTCTTGTCAGAGATCCAAAATTTTGCTCAAAATACCTTTATTTGATCGAACTAGATGTCTGATGACCATTGGCATTGTAAAATTGTGTTTGGTTTCTAAGTTATAAGGTCCGAAAGTTCGCATTTTTCGCGCGTTTTATACCATAACTTTGGAGGTGGATTATGCAATGATAAAGTAAGAACATCTTAAAAAGATTAGTCATCAGACATAGCTTATTTAATCTAGATTTATAATCTATTTGGTTTTTGCGCGATTTTTTACTACAGCGGTCGTGGTTTACTTTTAGCTATAAGTCGTTTTTAAATTAAAATTTTCGTAAATATTACCAAATCATACACTATGCACATTGTCTTTTTTGTGGACATATTGCATCTTTCTCATCACGGAGCCTGTCTTATTCTTTGAAACAGAGAAGGTCCCAGAGCGCAACAGCACGGTTTTGTACCGTGCCCGCGAATGAGTTAGGCCCGCCGGGTTGGGCCACCTTAAACTATTAGTGGTTACGCCTATTCTATGGTACGATATTGATTATACCTTACTCATCTAAGATCGACATGTCAACTCATACACAGTAAAATACATATATCAACACCACGAACAAAAAATAACCAGACATACATTTTAAATATTTGTAAAAAATAGAAAGATACACAAAATTTAAGATTATTGTAGAAAACGTCTTTAACACGAGACTAATAATCTAATAATATTTGTATAACTATTTCTAAAAGTTCCTCAAAATCAAGAAATGATTTATGAAATATGGATAAAAATACGGTTTTTTTTTCTAAAATTTCATATATGTATATAAGAAAAAATATACAAGAGGGGATGTGCAGCTACAGACAACCAGATTAGCTGTTTCTCTTATTTATTTATGATATTCATTCTGCAGGCAGAAATAATATCCATTAAGAAAACAAATTCATGTTTAGGCAATTGACCTACTCCACTTATGTTCCTACAGTTCACGATTTCTTGCCAATTTCAAGAACAGTTAAAACGAGCAGAGATATCGAACACGTCGCGTCCCCCACGCAACCACCAACAAATCGAACCATGAACGTATCTATTACTCGCAATATTAATATAATGGCGAGCCGGTGGACACAATGACACGACCCGCCGACCGTGTCCGCGAACGTTGGTGACCTCTTCACCTAACGGCTTGGCTTGCACTGATTGTTGCCCCGACCCGCCGTCACCTGTCCCGTGCCACCGTCGCGCATGCTACGCTCGGTGCGATAGGCCCACCCACCGCACACTAGCGCGCAGCGTCAAAGACGGTTACTGAAGCATGCAGCAGCTCTATTCCTGGCATTCAGTAATCAAGAAACAGGAATCCTGAGTCTAGAAAAACGCATTTATAGCGATTTTCAAAGCGAGATTATCGACGTAAAACCTTGATTGATTAAAAAAACGATGCTCCGGAATATTTTCGTCAAGAAAATCGCTTTGAAAATCGCTACAAAAGCTGTTTTTTAGACTCAAGATTCCTGATTCCTGATTACTGAATGCCAGGAACAGACCTGCTTAACTATCCTTCTTAACGAAGCGTCAGCGTCGACTAAACGATTGGAGCTTCCAATTAAGGGACACGAAATAATATTTTGGGAGCGCCCTCGGTACACGAGCGCGTAGCTTCGTAGACGCTGGCTAAAAGCCTGGTTTCCTTTCCTTCCAACCGTAGCGTCAGATTCAGCTAAACAAATGTGCTCCAAGATATGAAGCGATAAGAAAAAATATTTTGGGAGCGCCCTCGGTACACAAGCGCGTAGCTTCGTAGATGCTGGCTAAAAGCCTGGTTCGCTTTCCTTCCAAACGTAGCGTCAGATTCAGCTAAACAAATGTAGCTACAAGATATGAACCGATAAGAAATAATATTTTGGGAGCGCCCTCGGTACACAAGCGCGTAGCTTCGTAGATGCTGGCTAAAAGCCTGGTTCGCTTTCCTTTCAAACGTAGCGTCAGATTCAGCTAAACAAATGTAGCTACAAGATATGAACCGGAAAGAAATAATATTTTGGGAGCCTGTCCCGTGCCACCGTCGCGCATGCTACGCTCGGTGCGATAGGCCCACCCACCGCACACTAGCGCGCAGAGTCAAAGACGGTTACTGAAGCATGCAGCAGCTCTATTCCTGGCATTCAGTAATCAAGAAACAGGAATCCTGAGTCTAGAAAAACGCATTTATAGCGATTTTCAAAGCGAGATTATCGACGTAAAACCTTGATTGATTAAAAAAACGATGCTCCGGAATATTTTCGTCAAGAAAATCGCTTTGAAAATCGCTACAAAAGCTGTTTTTTAGACTCAAGATTCCTGATTCCTGATTACTGAATGCCAGGAACAGACCTGCTTAACTATCCTTCTTAACGAAGCGTCAGCGTCGACTAAACGATTGGAGCTTCCAATTAAGGGACACGAAATAATATTTTGGGAGCGCCCTCGGTACACGAGCGCGTAGCTTCGTAGACGCTGGCTAAAAGCCTGGTTTCCTTTCCTTCCAACCGTAGCGTCAGATTCAGCTAAACAAATGTGCTCCAAGATATGAAGCGATAAGAAAAAATATTTTGGGAGCGCCCTCGGTACACAAGCGCGTAGCTTCGTAGATGCTGGCTAAAAGCCTGGTTCGCTTTCCTTCCAAACGTAGCGTCAGATTCAGCTAAACAAATGTAGCTACAAGATATGAACCGATAAGAAATAATATTTTGGGAGCGCCCTCGGTACACAAGCGCGTAGCTTCGTAGATGCTGGCTAAAAGCCTGGTTCGCTTTCCTTTCAAACGTGGCGTCAGATTCAGCTAAACAAATGTAGCTACAAGATATGAACCGATAAGAAATAATATTTTGGGAGCGCCCTCGGTACACAAGCGCGTAGCTTCGTAGATGCTGGCTAAAAGCCTGGTTCGCTTTCCTTCCAAACGTAGCGTCAGATTCAGCTAAACAAATGTAGCTACAAGATATGAACCGATAAGAAATAATATTTTGGGAGCGCCCTCGGTACACAAGCGCGTAGCTTCGTAGATGCTGGCTAAAAGCCTGGTTCGCTTTCCTTCCAAACGTAGCGTCAGATTCAGCTAAACAAATGTAGCTACAAGATATGAACCGATAAGAAATAATATTTTGGGAGCGCCCTCGGTACACAAGCGCGTAGCTTCGTAGATGCTGGCTAAAAGCCTGGTTCGCTTTCCTTCCAAACGTAGCATCAGATTCAGCTAAACAAATGTAGCTACAAGATATGAACCGATAAGAAATAATATTTTGGGAGCGCCCTCGGTACACAAGCGCGTAGCTTCGTAGACGCTGTCCAAACGCCTGGTTCGCTTTCCTTCAAAACGTCAGCATCAGCTAAACAATGTAGCTGCAAGATATAAAGCGACAAGAAATAATTGTTCACCATTATCAGTACCTGTAATACAACACCGAAAGTCGTGATATATACCGAACACACCACATTTGAACTAATAGGTCCTATGCCAGGACCTTCCGTACATTGACCTGGAGGCTAAACACGTACAATTTTCACTGCCGCTTTAACCATCGTTCATTTATTGCGATTGTGCATCCCCGGGCGGAATTAACAATCCTACACTCTTTCCTACCTCTCACCTAAAAAGTGCCCGATGACGACCGATGCCAGCACCTACCTGACGAAGTTGGTTTTGCCAGCCACTGTGAAAGTTCGAAAGCCCATGGGCATCATCGCTAATAAGTGACAAAATAATGATGACAATTTAAAATGCTTTGCTAACAGCAATAAGAAGTGAACGAAGTATGCTCGGGTCACACCTTACTGCCTCCTCCACCTCCAGATAACTGACATGATGACATGTATAAACATTTCACTAGCCAACACCATAGATTTATAGATCTATGAAAATGTTTATCGCATATGGGATGAACATTCAAACAATCTAACTTATTTTGCGGTACGCTTGTACCTATTGATAACCAAAACAAAAAACCGGCCAAATGCGAGTTGGACTCGCACACAAAGGGTTCCGTACCATCGTACAAGATTTAACATAAAAATCACGTTTTTTTTATTTATTTTTTTTATTTTAACTATTTGTTGTTAAGGCGGCACACTAAATACATACTCTGTGAAAATTTCAGCTGCTTACCTATTACGGTTCATGAGATACAGCCCTGTGACAGACGGACGGACGGACGGACTGCGGAAGCTAGTAATAGGGATAAGTTAGCACCCTTTGGGTTTGGAACCCTAAAAGTACCAAAATATGAACTTTTACTGTTTCCCTTTCAACCATTCGCACTGCCTCCGCCGCCCGACCGCCATTAAATCAGGGAATCCCCCAATAGGTCGGCAATTAGAACCGTCAAGCGAGTCGTGGTCGCAGCCGGCACCCCGACGCGTGGTCACGGCCGGCCGCGCGGCGTGGGAGCGCGGGACACTGATTCGGAGGAAGTGGGACATTCCGGTACACTGCCGCCCCTGTCATTGCGTGACGTCGGGCCGATGGCGAATATACCGTGAGGAGACATTAACTTGTGACATCGCAGTGATCAGATTCGAGCCCTCTCAAGGTCACCTTGATCACAGTACGACTCGACACAAAGCTAAATTATTACCTGAGCGTTATGTCTGGCGGTTTGACGCTGAGATGCAATCAGCGCGCGCTTTTGACATTCCGGTACACTGCCGCTCCTGCCATTGCGTGACGTCGAGCCGATTGCGAATATACCGTGAGGAGACATTAACTTGTGACATCGCAGTGATCAAATTCGAGCCCTCTCTAGGTCACCTTGATCACAGTACGACTCGACACAAAGCTAAATAATTACCTGAGCGTTATGTCTGGCGCGTTGACGCTGAGATATGCAATAAGCGCGCGCTTTTGCAATGTAACTTAAAATATTTAAACGGGACAATGCCACTCTAGTAATTTAGTTATGTCTTTCTAAACAGTCTAGGCATATATAGTGTCATAGAAACTACACTTACAGAATTGAAACATTTATATAGATCTGTGTAAAGGATGACTGGGTAAAGATGTACCAAATTTACAGAAATTATGCTGAAACTGAACAACTTTATTGCAATGGTTTCGCGAAAACTCTATAAAAAATTCAGCCCCGTTCTTAATTTCCAATTGCTAGACCTCAAAATATATGAGGACTCAAGAAAGGTTTTCTCGAGAGCTGACCTAACTCGTAGACCCCAATTTGTTCAGTTTGAGATGCAACATAACTTCTATTAATTTGGCACCCAGTTATCCTGTTTGTTCTCAAACGCATAACCATAAGATATGTTCTCAAATCATAAAAACACATGTTTACAGTCAGACGCGTTAGAAGTGAAACCTCCAGAAAACTAGTAGTCTAATCGAGATTACTGTTTAATAAATGAATGATGTGAAACACTGTATGTGTTCCATAAATATTATACTTAGCGGTTCGTGGCTCAGGGGCGGATGGACTTGTCTTCCATCCCAGAGTTCTGGGTTCCAATACCCGCCCTGTTCATGCATCACTTTCTTTCTCTGTCTCTGATGGTGGAAGCGGGAACCTTTGGGAATGCAGTGTGTTGGGCTATTATCATGATGGTGGGTGTGGTATTAGCCATCCATGTCCAGTGACATAAAAAATCTAAAGCTAAATCCTATAGTCTCTTTTTCATGTCGCTTTTTCGTTTTAGTTTTCGAGAGTCGAGTTTAAAATCAAAACGGTGCTAAAGAAGTTTTCACTTAAGGGTGATAAGCGCGTAAAGTATGTAAAACATCATTTAATTATATTTCAAAATAACCACGACGAATCTCGATGATCCAAAACGTAAAGATGTAGAATGATGGTCTAACTATAATTTAAAGATAAAACTGTAAGTGTGCTTAAACTGTAAGTACTAATAACGTGTGCTTTGTGTTCTCAAAATAGGCAAATATTCATAAATTTTCATAAAAACAGTTTGAACGCAAAATATGAGGTTCCGATATTATTGGTTTTCCTACCTAGACCACCGTCCATGTATCATTCAACTTTTTGAAATTCCAAAATAAGTAGTAATTTTTAAAAATAATAAAATATGGTTTCACTTACGCCCGTTTGGAACTGAATGCAATCAGGTGTTATCACGCCCTTAAAATAATCAGTTGACTCGTTCCCACACATTCAATACGATCGCTTCTCGTGCAGGTGTAGCATAGCGTCACGGCACGGACAGTGCCGAACGCGTACCCGGATAGCGCCGGTCAGCACAGGACGACGCCACAAGCGGCGCATGCGCAGGTGTCCCGGCACAGGTTGCGACACTGATTCCTGATAATTACACCCGCACCTGTGACGACAATAGCGCTCCTCGGAATTACTGTGGGAATTAGGTAATTAGGGGGATTGACTGCGGGGAAAGACTGGGTGTTCGAATATTATAATGGACGTTGCATGTTGCCAGCAAATCCGGCGGAAAAATATTAGTCCGTCACACAGTATCGCCGAAAAAATTATGCGCAAGGCAGAATCTTGCCATTCTTTTGATCTGGACGAAAATACGGATAATATATTGCCTCTTCCACCATCTTTCCGTTGAAGTGGTTCTTTCTCCAAGCCTCGTAGGAATCCGTACTCGTAGTGAAACTAAATATATTTACCGTACTACGAGTACGGTAAATACATTTAGGAATAAATAGACCATAGTATAACATATGTAAATGTCGTTATACGAATAAAAATAGAGTTTCAAGTCTTATGACGTAATCATTGTGCAAACCACCTCAAGGCTACATTTAACTGGATGGTAATACACGGAACATTTTCATTGCTGCTTCGACAAAAAATCTTTTAACGCAATAGTTCCATGTTTTTTTTATGTAACTGGACATGGATAGCTAATACTATAACATAATATAAGCCTAACACATCACATGGGAACTACATAGGTGCAATGCAACGACCTTTCTTATATTGCTCGGCTCCACTGAACTGGATGAAAATCACGAACAATTTTCATTGCCGATTTGACCATCGTTCATGCACTGCGATGGTAATAAAGGGAAAGGAAGAGGGCCTACAGTTTTACATGAAATCTGAACCACTTCCGGGATCAATCCTAGAACCCAACCGCGCTTAGAGTTGCTTCACGCAAGGCGTCGTACCAAGGGCTACCCTACCAACGCGAAAGTACATTGATTTAGAGTCCGAACCACTTAGTATATCATTTATAGGATAAATATGATATACGTCCTTCATTTATAGTACTTTTAACTAAAGTCCAGAATTTCATAATACATCGCATAAATATAATACTCTTGACTCAGGGGCTCTGGTACTTGCTTTCTATGCCAGAGGTCATGGGTTCGAACTCCATCTTCTTCCTACTGTTCCCCCATCGCATTGGATGAAACGTTACTCGAAACGGCAATGAAAAATTGTCCGTGTTGTCCATCAAGTTCTATGTAGCCGTGTCCATAAAGGAAACGTCCGGGCAAGGAACCCAATTCCTTCTGAAATGCAGTAATGTTCGGGTAATCTTTGAATTTGGCATTAGCCAACCATAAAAAAGTGTATAGTAAAATACTTTTTACTACTTATTCTGTGGTTTTACTTTCTTCAACCTGTCAAAATCAAACTCGGACTACCGTATGAAAACGCGGAGTCATCGTAAACGGCAATGTCAATGTATTTTCGGCGACGATGCGTAAGCGGTCACATCAAACTCGGACTCGCTTAACTAACATTTGCTCTTAAATTTTCCCTACATTAGAAAACGCCATTCGATCAGTTTGGCGTTTAATTAGGATGACAAGGTGGACTACGGACTCTGATGCATGCAAGGCACGCAAACTAAATTGGCTAAGTTCTGTTGCAAAACTGAATATTTAAGCCCTTGTCCAGATCAAAACTGTCTAGAGGGAGACAGTCAAGCATTGTATCTTGACATTTTATTTACCCTTACGACATGCACGACAGGAAAGGCAAAGGGACCTTTTCTCTACTTAAACACCCTACAAAGCACACGGAAGAATGGAGGAATAACGATCACAAATTCGCAAAATAGCAACTGGAGATGAAATAGCTGCATGTGCATGTGAGGCTAAATCTTGCTAGGTGAGTTTATAAAGGAATCCGATAAAAGCGGGCGAGACACTATCACTGCTCAAGGTACCCGCTCCTAACACCACACAACCTAGCATTACGCCTGACGACAGAGATGTGCATAGAGTTGCCCGGCTAGTTTAAATATGTGATGCGTTTGGCTTGTAATTTGCTCTTTAATTGAAATCAAGAGATTTAGTCAATCCAAACCAAACCAGATTTGCTTGGTTTTGGTTTTATTATCTATGAAAAATGCGCTATTTTGTATTTCATGCTCTCGCATTGAGGGGTCCATATCATAGGTAAACACGTAATAGGGTTCATACAGCTCGTGGCGTCGTAGCTAGCGGATTTTCCTTTCATTCGTGAGGTCACGGGTTCGCATCCCCGTCCCGGTCATGCACCACTATCTTTCTCTTTCAGAGTTGGATAAGTGTTTTTCGTTACGAATTCGAGCAGTTCTATGATTCGGAGTCCATGTAAAATTATTGGTCCTACCTCTGATGTATGAAAAATTGTCTGTGTTTTCCATCCAGATTAGTGTAGCCGTGCTCATGTCCTGACCTAGCACTTCTCATTCCTTTGGGAATGTGTTGTATTGGGCAAATATCATTACGGTAGTTTTGTGGTATTAACCATCCATGTCAGGTTCCATAAAAAAACCTATAAGTGAAGTTCCCACGTCTCACTATTGTTACACTGTTGATACTAACGTTTTACTTTCACTCAACATTCGTCGAATGCCTTCCCTTTATCTGTGTAGTGCTGCGTGGTTTCCTGCACTTTATAAATGGGGTCCTCCTAAATTTCTTGCTGTGCATTCGTAAGAGGTGACTAAGCTATTCATCGATCGTGGTTCAGATTCCACGTAACACTGCAAGTTCCCATTCTTCCTATAATGTAGAGCTCATCTGGCCCGAGTTGCACGCAGCGACCATGGTAATTATCCGTGTTTTACATACAGTTCAATGTATCTGTGCAATATAATACACGAATAACACCTGCACATCCTGACATGGTAACCAGTACCGATGTGGTGTTTGGCTAATATCAATATAGTGGGTGTGATTTCGTTGGCTTAATGATCTGGGTAGTTCAACTATATTTAAGCAGCTCGGTTCAGAACCCATTAAAAACTAAGGTGCTCTGTAATCACCTTTACCAGTTTAAGACATTGTAAGACTGCAATTTTTTGGACATTCCGTTTGTTATTTTTATCAGTAACTCCAGGCTTCACGATCCATGTTCAAGTCTGCTCCATCGCCGCCTCAGCTCGCTGCTTCACCGCACACCGCCATGCGCCACGCCCCGAGGTGAAAGTGTGAGAACCTCTGCTCGGTACACTGGACATAACTACCGCTTTATCTCTAACACTAAACTCAGGAGGACGTATATCAGGATAACGCTTAGTATCTCACAGGGTACTTTATCTAATAACCATGATGTTCTATTTACTGCAGTAGGGTCCAAGCCAATTATGTTGGTAGGGTTGACTTAAACTCAGAAAGTGTGGCCGCATCTGCATCCGTCATTCACATGTTACTACCATATATCCTCATTTTCAAACCTACGATAATAGTATCGCATTTGGTGGAAAATTCTCATTCTCGCACGGTTTATACACTTCTATATGTATTACGATGTTTTTTTTATTGTGAATCTTCAGGGGTGAACAAAACAAACCATTATTCTTCGAGGCCTTTCTATAGCGAAACTAGTTTGGCGTATGCAATAAGTGATACTTATAGGATCTCCCACTTACTAAACCGGAACCGAAAACCGGAAGAAGGTTTGAAAGTTTAACCAGAATAGGTATGCCTTTGTTATTTTTAAAATATATTAGTCTTTACATTTTTGAGGAACTCAACGATAGATAAAAGAAAGCAAACGATAACTATGTACGTATGCAGTAATTTTCAGATACCTCAGACTATATAATTTTACTCAAGACTGTTAAAAAGGAATGGACTAGAAATACGCCGAGTTTTTGCATAAATCGGCAAACTCCATACGAGTCGACCAGTGATGTCGACTACAAACGCGACTCGTAATTTAAAATGGAAACTCATTGCATACATTTATGCAAAAAAAACAGAACCTCGAAAAATGTGAAGCAGTACAAAACTATGGTATCATCTCTGAATGTTTCAATTTATTCCTCTGACTCTGAGAAAAATCTGACGCTGACAGCGAAAAGTCAGAATTTTTTTTGGAAAAATATATTATTGGTTTTCGATTATTATAAACAGTGAGTACCCAGCCCTGGGCTAATAAAATGTAACACCCGAGATGTCTCTGCCGACGGACTACGTTCGGTGCAATCTCTGCGCAAACCCAAAGTTTTGTAAAGGAATTAAAGGGCTCAAAATACACACTACACGATGTCACCCAAGAAACCCATTACCGTCAGCACAACATCAAGCCACTCCCTCAGCATTAGCACCAGCCAATAGTGCCTCTTCACCAGCCGCGACCACTTCCGATCCATCAAATCCTAAAGAAAAACTCACCGAACGAATCAGACAGTTAAAATCTACGGTCGCTATCATCCGTCGAATACCCCGCAGCGCTAGGATTCCGGTAGCACAGAAACTCACCGAACTGATAAACCGCACCGCAGAGGTAAACACGTTTGAAGCCTGGGAAGAATTATTCCTTTTCCCCTACAATGCCCTCCATGTCTCGCCAAAGAATATGGGAAAGGCCTCGCTTTCTTCGAAAATCAAGCAAAACTTAAAAAACTACAGCTGTACCCCCAGTTGGCCACCCCCGGAAAACAATTATAAAAAGCACTACTCTATCTATGACAAAGCAGAGGCTAAATTATCCGATGGAGACATCCGCGGCGCAGTGCGACTACTATCCTCCGAAGACACATTCGCGGACGACTCAGAGGATACCTTTCGGACTCTGCGAGAGAAGCATCCGCCTCCTTCCCGCCCCATGATCTACCCACCAGCACCAAACGACGATGAACCCCATGGCAAGGCATCACAGACAACTATTTTAAACGCAGTCATGTCATTTCCAAATGGCTCCGCAGCAGGTATCGATGGTCTGAGACCCCAACACCTAAAAGACTTACTTAACTCCACAAATGGTATAGAATCAAAAAATCTTCTTAAGGCACTATCGAACCTCATAAACCTGATGTTAGCCGGTAAAGTCACAAACAACTTTACGGCCTTCATTTACGGAGGCTCCTTGTGTGCATTTAATAAGAAAGACGGAGGAATCAGACCAATAGCGGTAGGCTGCACTACACGCCGCCTCGTATCTAAAATAGCCTGCAAACATTTGCAAAACATTCTTGGCTTAAAATTTAGGCCAACCCAGTTAGGTTTTGGCTCAAAATCTGGGTGTGAAGCAGCGGTGCATGCAGCGCGAACCTACATACAAAACAGTCCCCTAGCTGAAATCATGATAAAAATAGACGTAAAAAATGCTTTCAACTCCGTTGACCGCGACGTTATGTTGAAAGAGGTCAAAGAACATATTCCACAAGTATACCCGTATCTTTGGCAATGTTACTCGAGCCCTTCGTTCCTGTTCTATAATAAACACGACACAATTTTATCCTCCGTAGGCTGTCAGCAAGGGGACCCGCTAGGCCCTGCCCTGTTCAGTCTATGTATCCAACCGATAATAAAAAAATTGAACTCGGAACTTAATTTATGGTACCTAGACGATGGCGTGCTATGCGGAAAGGCCAATACAGTCATTGAAGATGTAAACCCCATTATCTCAAAATTTCAAGAAATCGGCCTAACACTTAACGCGAGCAAGTGCGAAGTGTATTTTTTAGATAAAGTCTCAAATAATCAAAAAGAAGAAATTCTCCTTAATCTGCAAAACGCCACACCAAAAATTACTGTTCTGAAAAAAAGCGAGCTATATTTACTGGGAGCACCCCTATTAGAGGAGGGATTTGAGAGTCTAGTAGAGGCAAAATCTGTTGTTATAGATCTGTATACCGAACGCCTTAAAAATATTAACATGCATATGGCTATCTTCCTTTTGAGATATTGTTTTTATATTCCCAAACTTACCTATTTTTTAAGAACGAGCCCAATTTATAAGTTTTCAGGTAGCATTATGCGTTTAGATAGCAGTTTAAAACAGTGTGTCAATACTTTGCTAAACACGAGGCTGCAGGAACCTGCCTGGGACCAAATATCACTCCCAATTAAGTGTGGCGGGGCCGGCATTCGTTTAGTTGGAGACGTGGCGCTGCCAGCCTTCATATCCTCAACCCACTGCACATCTGATCTCGTCGGTAGTATTCTTTCTCCGTCACTCTGTGACAACGAGACCATGTACATGGGTGAGGCGATTGAGGCATGGACGTTGTTGTGTCCAGATGAACAAACGCCGGCATCCGTCAAAGTTCAAAAGAGCTGGGATAGGCCCCTAATAAAAAAATCATTAAATACTCTCCTGCTCGAAGGTAGTGATACTGACCGCGCCCGCATACTTGCTGCTTCAAAACGGGAGTCCGGTGCCTGGATGGAAGCTTATCCATCTGCCCATCTTGGCACACTCTTTGACAATAACTCATTCCGTATAGCCTTTTGCCTTCGCTTCGGAGCCAATATATGCGAGCCCCACACATGTGTGTGTGGCGCCGCCGTAGAGGCAACTGGCCACCACGGCTTATCGTGCCAAAGGAGTGCGGGCAGGTTTTCCCGGCACACAGCCCTCAATCAAATTTTGAAGCGCTCCTTGGCATCGGTCAATATCCCCAGTATCCTGGAACCGCCGGGAATCTTTAGGGACGACGGTAAGAGGCCCGACGGAATGAGTCTCCTGCCGTGGAAGCAAGGCAAGGCCCTCATTTGGGACGCGACCTGCGTGGACACCCTCGCTCCGAGCCACATACAGGGCTCGAGTAGAGAGGCAGGTTTTGCGGCCGCAAAGGCCGAAAGTCATAAACATCGCAAGTATAGTAATTGCTCGGCGAACTATGAACTTTCGGTCTTTGCGGTTGAGACACTTGGCCCTTGGAGCGAGGACGCAGTCGCGCTTTCTACCGACATCGAAAAACTTTTGATAGAAGCTTCGGGCGACCTTCGAGCAGGAGCGTTCTTTAAGCAGCGCATAAGCCAGGCGATACAGCGGGGAAACGCTGCCTCCGTTATGGGGACAATGTCATCGGTCCCCATGGAAGAATATTTTAATTTGTGATTATGATTTTAATTTTTAGTTTCTTAACATTTTATCAAATAAATTTTCATTCTACCTTAAAAAAATTTATTATTTTCGATATTTCTTTTTAAACCCACAAAAAGTTTATTGCGAAACATTTCACTGAGTGTACCAGGCGTTGTTGGCCAGATCATGCACGTTCTTCGTGAGTGTGTACTTTGATTTATTATTTTATCTCCGCGCTCATATGGTATATTATTAAATTTGTTGGATAATGTAAAACTACTATAAAACAGTCAATAAGTATTCACTGTAGCGTTACCATGAGTTTCATGATATAGGGCTTGACATTCTACAGTCAAAAATAGTGGATACGAAAAGTGATAATTATTTTGTAAGAAAAATCTTGATCGCAATTTTTAACACGGATAGAGATATGTTAACTTGATTTTCCTTTATATTTCCTGTTAACCACGTCTAACGAGTCAAAAGGACCATCTAAGACTTCAGAACGTTTCGAATTCGTAGAGAAGCAATTACGTGGTTATTATCGGAAAATGTTGTAAGCATTTCTCATATTTTCTTTCAGCTAATTTAATTGTACCTTTAATTTTCGATATTATTTTTGGGACATCATCAAAAAACCAATCGACTAGAATCGATATAATGATATATTGATAAAATTGTGCTAGTTCTCTTCTCTTTATTAAGATTTTAAGAGGAAAATAAAAGAAAAATAAAAACTTTAAAAAGGAGTTTAGATATATTTTCACAAATAAAGCCTTTTTACAATAGCTAGGTTTTTGGTTCATTCAAAGTCATTGTGACCATAAATATATTTGAAATGTCATTTTTTCCAATAAAAGCTACTTTATAGGTTTGTACGATACTTTAATATTTTCTTCAAATAATTCAGGTAGTATTTACATCATGTTTTCACAAATTATTGCTTTCCAAGGAAGGAACCCATTTCACGCAAATATAAAAAAAATCACCTAAATATCTATGCATATAATTTTTTGCTTTCATAAAAAAACCTTTAAAACTGCATCTTTATTTAAATGAAAAAACATTAAATGCAAAATCAATAAAAACATTACACAAATATATCTCATTACACATAATTCACATAAATTTCATAAAAAAACTGTATAAAAAGTAACAAGCACCAGAATATAAAAAAGTTCGAGTGTAACATAACAAAATGACGGGCCTCTGAATATGTTTCCAGCACTACTTTAAACTTTTGAGACAGGATATTTGTAAAGATATAAAAAAAAACAAACAACCTGCATATGTATACACATACATATAACATTGCACTTTTACCAACCGTTTTTCTCCGGAATTGAATGGGATAGATCTTTATTGTATCTATGTACACTTATTTCCAATCATTTCGTTACCTACTCTGCTGATATCCATCAAATCTGATAAAATCATAAAATATTCTAATATGCAGAATGTTAATGGTATGGGTGCAAAGGTTTTAGAAAAATATACTTATGCTGAGATTCATAGACAGCTCTTCCGACTGCCAATATTGACATTACTTCCATCCATCTTATGCCTCAATTGACAGGTGGAAGACTTCAGAGTCGTCCAGACCCAAGAACATACTTTGAAACTTCTGAATTATAGAATAAAAAGAAATAAATTTATTGTACACGTTTTCAGGAATTAAAAGTACTCGTTAAAAAAACGTTATCAATCTGAACTCAGATGTTTTCTCGCCGTTCGGAATTGTTCACGTGACTTTCAATAAAACACCACGAAAAATTATACCGTAATTTCGATATATTTCGGAAACTCAGGCCACACTCGACTCCAGGTCGTTTTGGACATTAGCCCGAGCGGAGCCCGGTAAAATGTGGTCAGAAGCCTTTGCGGACGTGTTAACAGCAAGTAACCAGTTTTATTAAAATATGAATTCACGTTTCTTCATGCAAGCATTGCCATCGGGCTCTACGCTGTGCGTCATCTGGTCACGGTACTTGTTGTAACTATAGAAGATGCTGAACTTTTTCTAGCATATCATGAAATAACAAAAAATATTCTTTTGGTAGCCGGCGTAGCGGCTCCTTTGCTAACATAACCTTGATAACATCTAACAAATGAGAAGAAATTCCAAGAGCTGGAACCCATTAAAACCGACGTGACGTCTACCATCGTTACCAAAGGTTACGTTGCACTACACAAATAAAACTTTAAAATAAACATCTCCATAACTATGCCACATATGAAAAATTGCCATTGCACTTGTAGACTTTGGATTCGATGAATTATCATCACACCCCTATTCTATTAAGGTAATGCACCTATACATTAACAAACTGCGTATTTCACGAAAAGTGCATTTCATCCATGAACAATTTTATTTACATATATTTCGTGGACCTCCTTAAGTAGTTTTGACATCTACACACCTACAAACATACATCATATCATGTTCATACATCCTTACATCATTACACATATTATTGTACACAAGGTATTTATATTTACACAGATTTAAATATTTATTCTAAATACATTATAGAGGAACCAAATGTTGAACTAAGCTATACTAGGTACTGACACTTCGTCTCACTGCCTGCGTATTTACAAACAATTTACACTGATAAAATAGAAATTCTAGTTCAAGTATCTATTTGCCCGATAGGGCTTACTAAAGTTTGTAAAAACGCTGGTCGGTGTCTAAACACAATGGGCACGATCTTTAATACCACTGATCCAGTCAGCGAGCGTGGTAGGACGGGAGTAGCGATCAAAACTCATTCGTATGGCGGAAACTTAGTAACGAGTTAGTGAAAAACTCTAACTCTTAGCTTGCTCTCGAATTCGGAGAGCGCATCATCGAATGTTTGTTGCTGCGAATAGCGTTCTGTGAAGTTGGAACTAGATAAAATCAATAGCAAGCAAATTCGTGAGCAAACTCGCACGCCGGCGCTGCCACCGTTGTATGTGAAGGGGGTACGCCGCCTAGATAAGGTTGCTATTCTCGTTTCACCATGCTCGCTGGATCCAGCTGAGACTCGTTTTAGAAACATCGTAATTATTTGATCGGTGACATCGAACAAGAACTTTGATTCCTAAGGTTTAACAAATTGTCTATCATCATGGACTTGTGAGCACTCTTTTGCGATCCTTCGCATTGGCCTTCCGCGGCGTGGCTCCCCTCGAACATCTTGGCCGCGTCGTGCGAGCCCCTCGCGACGGCGTAGTACGGCGCCGGGGGGTCGAGCACGCCGCAGGAGTCGCCCAAGCTGCGGCTGCACGACGACTCCGACCGCGGCGGCATCCTGCCCGAGAAGTAGTCCGCCTCCGGCAGAGCGTCCGCCGCCTCGCTCGCGCCGTCCGCGGCGAACTCGCTCGCCGACGTCACGTTCCGCTCCGACTCCTCGGCGTACACGAACTCCGGCTGCTGGAAGTGGCCGAGGTACGGCGGGAAGCCGCCGTGGAAGGCCGAAGATCACGCGGCCGCCAGCTGCCTCCAGACCGTGTGTCACATGGTCGTCATGTAGGGCCACGAGAAGGAGCTGCCGGAGAGGAGCATGTCCCGGATGAGGGTCTCGATGGGGGTCTTGCCGACGAGCCGCACGAAGAACAGTTGCTCGATGACCTGGGAGCTGACGGTGCGGAGGGATGGCAGCCGGAGGAGCAGCTTGCCGAAGCGCGTGGGCTGCGTGGGGCACTGCGTCCGACAGTACTCCTCCAGCGCGCACTGGGACTTCTCCTGCAGACCTTCTATGTGCGGCACATCGGACAGCCCACACGCATCTGTGGACAAAGCAAGGTTTGCGTTAGTGAATGTTGGAGGTTGACACTTCCTTACTTCCGTTACACTGGTTATGGAATAGAGAGATAATTTTCTTCAAGGCTTAGCATTATCTGTTTTAAATGTTCGAGGATGTTTCATGTGAGAAAATATTTTTAAAAAGCCAAAACAATTTTAATTTTAGGCTTTGGGTCTTTATTTATAGAACTGGATGTAGAAGGCTAATACCACACCCACCGTCGTGATATTAACCCACCACACTGCATTGCCATATTAAATACATTAGAAGTGATGCCCTTCAGGCCCTTCTCATTAAATGAGCACGCCTATAAATTAGAGCTGGAGGAAAAACACGGAAAAATTCAATTGCACCTTCGATCAACTTCCATCCAATGCCAGGGTACAATTACGGTATCCAGCCATTTTACATGAATTTCAAACCAATTCTCAACGAAATGCACATTTCAATCTCGGTTAAGAAATATATAGCGTACCCTGGTGAGATTCAAACCCAAGGTCTACGACACAAGATATCAACGTAAACTCCTACACTAAGGGCCACAAAGTTGTGTGCTAAGAATATAAGCCTTAGATAATAACATTAGGTAATAATAGCGTAAAGTATCTGCAGAAATTAACAGGTGGGTCCATACATGAACAATGCGGAGCAATCGCCAAAGTGAAAAATCCCAGACGTGAATCTGCGAAAGGCAAAAGTCTAGCGGCCGGCCTGCCATGCGTTGTTATTAGTGGGAAGCCGGTGGATATTGTAGCGGGTGTTAGTGTGTACAATATCTCATCTCGCTAATGTCGGAGGCTGCGACAGGAGCCAGGGTAATGGAATTAGGAAGCGGCGGACGCAACGACCCTCGCTACATTTAACCGATTCTAGAAAATCATAACGATAATCGTCATAGTGCCGCAGGATACTCCTAATGCCCTCGCAGACACTTGAAGTGTAAAGAATGGGGAGAAATGTGTAGCTGGATTTCTATTTCACTTGCATCATAATCTTAGCCAAAATTGCTAATGTTTTACAAAAAAATATATATATAGTGGAAATGACCTTATCTGGATCCGATAAAGAAATCATCGGTGATATGTCTGTAATTAATTTTAAAGTCATGTATTTATTGAATTGTTTCAGCTAAGTGCTCAAGCCCCAAGTACCCCACGTACACACATATTGCATTCTGAAGTAAATCAATGATCTGATGATTCTATTATCCACTTGATTTTTTTTTCCTGAAGTTTTCGTGCGTATTTCTCATTATTATCCATACTTTTGCAATATGACTTAGGTTTTAATATCTTCGGAGGAAAGCGCTCTTAAATCTGGTATTATTAAAAGTCTCAATTTAAAAGACATTTAAATAAACTAACATAAATAAGTCATTACTCTCGGTACTCTTGGTGAGTTTATACGGCATAAAACTAATTAATGTAATGTTCAGTGTTCTGATGAACTTTGGTCCACGATGTAATTTGTTAAGAGTAAGTGTCGGAGCGTCAAGCGTGAAGTGTCGTGGCGATCCATCAACAATGTTAATTCGTTTTAATTTGAGCAGTAAGCGCTCGGACCATTTCATTGCTACTTCAATGCTGTTGTTAAGAATGGGGGATCTACATGATTGTTTTTTTTATCTCCGCCCTGAATAAGGTTTTAGGATATTTATTGATCCTACTCCTGAGCATCGATTTCATACTATATTTCAAAGTGCACAATTAATGTGTTCGCGAAATTAGATAGATGGCTATGGAGAGTTTTTCGCACGATCGCAGTAATCCCGAGAGATGACGCAATCATGAAATATATGTACGTATGCTCAATTGCGACCCATTACTTGTTTACAGCGAATGTTATCAATTGTGAGAATTCGAGGACAAGTGTCGTAAAGATTGATATTTTGGAGGTACCAGTATTTTTGTTTTTTTAAACTGTTTTGAGAGTTTGTTGCATCTCTCTGGGGGGCATGGTGATTGTATAGCCCACAATTTTCTTCAGTGTGGTTTAGCCGGACTAGCATCATCGGATTGATCGAAGGCTGGTCAAATCATGTCATCCAGTTCAATCTAGCCATGCTCAATACGAGTGAATGCCTTGGTATAGCCACAGAATAAAATTAGCACCAAGTTCCTCCAAGACTGCAGTGATATAGGCCGATAAAAATACTATACTATAAAAATGATACTACTCAACTCTTAATACTGGTTGAGACTGAATAAGAGCTTTTCTAATCAGCAAATTACAGCTATCTGTGTCTAGTTGCATGCCTTGTTAAGACTCCTGCGTGTGGTGTCTCAGTTCCATGTTCTATATTTTTAATTGTGGCCTAATTGAAGTTGACACATGCTCGCACGGCGGCTACTCATCAATTGCGCCGCGCCCCGGACCCACTTTAGATTACATCACACATGCTTCTAGGACGTGACCACTGGCTGGCGACGTTCGCTGCGTCCACTAGTCCACCGAATAATTAATAGAACTCAGCAGACGATATCGAACAAGCTGCCAAAGAAAATTACAAGATTTGACTCGAAATTGTAATAAATATCACGTAGATCTATTTGATATTCAGTTTCACGGTCGGTAATCTCTGTGTTCGTATGCTGGTTGACAAGGCTGACAGAGAAATCATTTTACAATAGGATTGTCTTGGTAATTCTTTACATGCCTTTACAATTAACAAAAAAAAACTCAACAAATATTCTTTCCATTTTTAAAGAGTCCAATGTTCAAAAACCGGTTCATACAGTTATGCTTTTGAAAAGCTTATCTCAAAGAATCGGCAACTAACATTTTTCATTGAATGTTGGTTTTACTGCTTAAATGTAATTTCTTAAATGTAAGTTGGTTTTTATGCCCTACAAGATGATCACCAATCATTTGCATAATTTATTTTCCCAGCAATTATCTCAATCGCTTCAATTTAGTTGCAACCACTCCATTGACACCACTGCCCACTGTAAGCTGACACTCGCTCACCTTTGTGCCTTTAGCCCTGACAATCGAAACGTAGAAAACCCGACGATTGCTAGAGTTCATCGGGGTTCAGTTGTTCTCTACCCAACAAATTAACCTCAGCAATTAAGACCCTGTGGTACGACAACTCTCACTTGCATTATATTTGGTCTTTTTTGCAACAGCTGCGTCAGAGGAAGACAAATCTTGCTTCGTTAGAACTGGGAAATATATTGCAACGTTGGTAAGTAAAAAATTAAGTGTACGCAGTACGCCTTAATGTAATGGTAAGGGCAGCAAAAAATAGCCTAGGGGTCAAATGCAACGAAATAAAAATTTAATGTATGATGATTAGATGACAAGTCATGGAAATAGAGCAATGGTTGCATAGAGTTAATAATTTCGCATTCGGAGTCAACGTTAGATGAATAACTGTAATCAGAATTATTTTAATTATGTGTTTTGTAAAGATGATTAGAAACAAAATATATTGCTGAGAATGGTTGGTTCAAATCTAGCTTTGTTATGGGTGCATAGTTATTTAAGCAATATTTGATTAATATTCCCACATGTGTCCTTTATTGATTTATAGTAGATGGCCGTGTCTGTTGTGTGACTGTTGTTTCATTTCTCATGGAATTCTCTCAAATTCAACGCCTACGTTCACTCAACACGTAATTTGACGTAATGTCAAGAAGCCTACATATTAATTAATTTAAAGAGTCAAACTCTACTTGGTAACAAAGCTTTAAAAATCGCGTGAGTGGTTCTCAATTTATCAGCAAACAGTTGGACAGGAAGACATTAGATAATCCAGAAATGTCTTGAGTATATATTTTAATGTCACTGTCACTTTTTTTCCGAATTGAAGTAATGATTCTAAATTGTTTATTAAACATTTTGATTTATTTATTGATGAAATGAAGTTGTTGAAAGAATATACCACTACGGCATTAAAATATGTTCCTTCGACCCTAAAATAGATCACGGCCTCAGACAATTACAATACTGCCGGAGTTACGATACAAAGAATCGACTTAATTCGTATGCAAATTGCGTCAAGTGAGCGATACGTGATACTAAATGAAGTAGTTCGGTCCTAACGCACACACCCAACGGTGTCTCCAATCGGAAGCACCTCCGCGCGTGTGTTGGTGCGTACGTGTAACTCGGGGCAGGTCAATTCTGTTGACACCATCTATCAATGCATTAGCTCGAAATTCATTGATTCACCCGTTGTTCTTGTTGACCAATGAATGCGTTACATTGTGCGAGATAGTGTCTGCGTCATGGAAATTTGGCTGATATCTATGTACTTATATGAGTGTAAAATGTGAACGCTTGTCTCGTTGAAATAAAGTGCGTAATAAGTTACTCAGTTTCGCAGTATGGTATGGCTTTATACCCTATTTATTGACACATTGTGGCAAATAGGTCCGAAAAGTCTGTTCTCTCGCTTCACCACTGCGTGATTTTTGCCGTCTTACTTCTGGGCTATGTTACTCATTTGTCTTAAAGTTTACACATTAACTTTTGATTTTCAACTAGAACTATTACTACTAGAACATGTCTTACTTGTCCTGATGTGATTGCATTGGCTCAATTTGTATGCAGTTTGCATTTAATACAGCAACATGCTTTAAGGGAAGCGAGGAGGATAGGCATTTTTAAGTTATTCCCAAATCTGTAACGATACCTATTTTTTTCAATAATTTGACTGGTAGATTCAAGCTGCGGTGTTTAAGTAAGCGCAGGTTTGAATCCTGCTTCGGATGAGTGTCCAAACAAAAACAAAATCCGTAGGTTTTTAAAGTCTGGCTACAATGCCACGAATGTATAAGACACCTTCGTAGAGATGCCATCACTGGACACATCCAATCCAGTCCATTGCACCCTTCCTTTATGACAGCAGAATGATTTAGCATTGACTAAATTCATTTTAGAAGGTAATTCGAGACATCATATTACCCTCATACAGTATTAGAATCACGTAACAAAGTTACAGTCTATAAGCCTGGTTTTCACCAAATGCTAATTTATTTTAATCGACATGTAAAGGGACTTTATTACTAAAGTGCTGATTATCTTGTACTGGTATTGATTGCAAGCTGCAAAAAAAGGCCTTTGATGTGTGGCGATTAAGGTAACCAGCTACACACAGCTAACACAAGAAATAAAGTTATACATTTTTTACTCCAGCGTAACTCTTGCAGAGTGAGGTAACCCCTGTATAACAGTTTGATTCAATTAACTCGATCATTCACACTTTATTAGACGCGGGCAAGAAAACGGGTGATTGGGAACATTTTTTATTGAACGTAGGCGCGGGCAGGACATCGGAGACGCCATCAATAATTTGGACCCTCATAATAATAATCATCCGAGATTGCTGTAACAATCTCGGCGATTGATATTAATATGAAATGCTGGGTGGACTTATTAAAGCCACACTTTCATTGTGACAATTATATTTATATTTAGTAGATTCAAAAAATCTGTACCAATTCGCCCGGGTTGGTAGAATCTCCTTGGATAGATGATGGTCAAAGCGGCAATGAAAATGTTTCACCTGCTCACAAAGGTAAGGCCCTGGCGTAGCATCGAATTCCTCCGAAAAAGTTGTATTTGAGCTTATAATAGTAGCTTATATCCATGTCAAGTCCTATGAAAAATATTGTATAGATGATAAGAAATGTATCATTGTAATCACAGATGACCTAGTTATTTATTGTCTGTAATTTTTTTAGAAACTAACTAAAATACCGAACCAAAATCATTGAATAAAAAATAAAACATAGCTTTACATGTTGAACTGAATAACCAGTAATGAGGTAAACATCTATTTGGTGGCACTAAATGCATTGTGCAATAAACAACATGAACTCTCCAAAACGGACTTTACTGAAAACATGTCTCAAAAAGCCAATGCATCCAATGCCCCTTTCAATAAAAGCATTAACGGATTGTAAAGGGTTTGATTGGATCACTCTAATGGACAGCCCGTAGCGATTAAGCCAAATGTGTGACTATTGTCCCTCTAAAGGACCTCAATGATCGTCAATTTGATAGCGCCACGCCACTTTATATCGGCCTATTCGGCTTTCTGGGCTTTTCAAGTACTACGTCCTTCACATTGCTAGTTGTTCATTATAGAAAAGGTTTTTAAGAGTATGGCTGTGTTATTTGTGGAATGTTATAATATTGTTACGGAACTAAGTCGTTGCGATAATAAGTACTTGGTTATTGCACTCATGTTTTTGGATTTAACCCGCAGTGACTTATAAAATGCTCACTAACCTAGTGATGGTGGTCCTTTTTTAACTAAAAGGAACTTCCCTTGATTTCAATTCGTACCACTATAGATGGCTGTCAATTATTCGTTGATTTCTTACTTACTCAAAAAGGCTTATTGTAAAACTTAAGGAATTTCCGTACCACAAGGTTGATTAGCTTGATAAGTTAAGCGTACACTTTATCAATACTAATAACTTATAAAAAAAAATAACTACCTAGCGTAGTACTGAGCTTTAAGAAAAGCATACACCAACTTAATTCTATATCACACATGAACCCAGACGCAGATGTTTGTATAAGAAATGGTCGAAACCTTTTATAAAGAAGATGGACATGAAGAAAGCACACTGTTAATAGCAGGACAATACGCCACCTATGGGCATAATAGCGCTTTATGTTGAAAATCTTATTATAAATTCAACGTCATATTCGTGTTGAGTTTCTTCGATGTTTTCTTTTAAAACATCGCATTAAATGTTTATATATACAGCGTGTGATACTGTGATATTTAATGACACATTGATATTTAATTCATATCTCTATAAGACATGAATTGAATATCAACCTGTATATTTGGAGGAAAATATTAAAATTGTGTAATCATTTAATTATTTCGTCTAAGACTTAAGAATTTATTTTTGGAACCAGACAATAAAATTATGTCCACATAAACAAAATACAGAACTAGTATAGATACTATTTTTTATCGCGTGCATATTACACACCTCTAGTCTAAATCCGCACTTATAAATAACCTAAAGTCACTACATAGGACCATTAAATATCCATAAACCTTGCTGAGGTTCATGTTCTAAGAGAACCCAGTCTTAGAGCAGAAAGCAACCCCGCTGTAGACACAGAATACACATCGATACGATCGCACTTCCGACAATAGATCCCATACAAACGTTAAATAATCTTCGGTAAGGAGATCGGGAATAGCGAAACAAATTTAGCAGGCACAATGGAGGCGTCTCCTTTGTATATTAGAGGTTTATTTGTCGCGGGAGATGCTATCAGAGAGTTGAAGAACCGCGGTCGGCTCGACGGGTGCTTCCCACTTCAAGATGCTGCATTTATTTGGCTGTGAGGAAGTAACACGATTTTGCAACTACATCTTCGATTATTTCTTTAATTTCACTATATTATGCTGTTTGTAATATTGAGGCTGCTAGCCTACCTTAATACTTCTTGCCATCCTGGTATCAGTGTTTTTGGCTTTGTATTAAAAAAAGGCCTTTTTTCTTTAAAAGGATCGTTTATTTGTAAGGACTGGTCTGCTTCAACTGGCAATGTGTTAGATGGCGGGCACTCTTTGCAAAATTAACTTATATTTGTCATAAACTGATGCATAAGGCATGTATTTCAGATTTTCGTGAATTCATATTACTTTAGTGTACTTACAAGGTTTATTCACGATTATGTCGGAATAACGCGTGTTTGTAAGCAGACTCAAACACCTTTGTAAACTTAGACTAAGTCAAGTGGACGTTGAAAAAAAATCCAGCGAAGTTTCTTGCCAATTCTTCGTCTCTGTTATTGTTATACTGGCTAATGATAAAATATGAAATATCCGAGTGCAGTGTACTGCCTATGGATGATGAATAATCAATAAAACGTTACACCATGTAGGATGTTGGCAGAGCGAAAATATATTGTCAAACGAATAGACCTTCTAGAGTATTTGCTTTGACGTTATTCTAAAGCTATACAACCATCAACTAACTACGGTGTACACTTCTCTGTACTATCAGCATCCACATAAAGTACTTGAACCTCCACGGAACCCTACCCTCGTTATCTTGATTAATATTTGTACATCGGTCTCGTGGCGTACGCTACCCTCAGTAGGTCGGTAAGTATTGTATCAACAGTGGCTCGTGAAGGAGCAAGATTCCTATCTCCTCCTTTATATTGCTATTGTGTTGTTGATATTTGATATTGATACCGAGGCACAGACCTTATCGGTTATCTTAGAAGTATGGCGCTCTAGACAATACTCTCTCGATATGACCAACATCTGCGTCAAGTTTTTTTTTGAGGAAAAACTATTCCTATTCATTGCAAAAAAATTAAAGTAGTTCGAAACTATTTTAAGACGCAGGGGCGGGTCATCTCATAACGCTACACTTTCTTCGAATAAATGTTTAAATATGTAATTAAATGCCTCATTAAGTCCATTGAACTCCAGATATTGTCGTAAGTATTGTTTCGATATATTTTATTGTATTGTTTGGATTGCTACTATTGTTTGGATACTTTTTAGCCTCAAAATTGATCTTTCAATTCGAGCATGGTCCCATAAGTAAAAAATACTTACGCATAAACAAATAATTAAATTTCCATTCCAACTTCCACTTTTAGTCAAAAAAGGTCAGATATGGATTTTTTTTAATATTCTGTTAAGTAGGGGGGAACATCTAAATTAAAGTACACAATAGTTAGTTGATCGCTAGATGAGAAATAATTATGTACAACTATTCAGAATGGTCAGACTTAGCTAGTTGACTTGAGCATGAACGAACAAGATCGTCATGTTTGTAGCTAATTTCGATATATCCTTCTATTTGCATCATTCTCCTCGGGCCTATTGAGGACTTCTATGAATTGCAAAATGTCAGTGAATGCGACATAAATAAAGGTCGTAATAGGCCGGAATGGCATTAAATGGCGCGAAACGACACTGACAATATGACGGGTCTCTTTTTTGAAAATTTCAAATAAACACCTTTTGAGTGGGCGGGCACGCGTCGTGGCCCCACGTGTTTGTAAATAGCCATTCTGTTAATATTGACAATGCACTTTTTTGCAATTCTGGCTCCTTTACAAATTCCGTCCAAACGGGATGCCTTTGTCAATTGTAACAGAATTTGCGGGGTTTGTCGAAAATTATCCGAACATGTTCTAAATTATTTTTGAGCCCTTGCAGGGTAGTAGAGATGTGATAAAGCTTGTGTGTTGCCATTCGATACCGTATTTTTTTCATTTAATTCAGATTTCGTTTCCAGTATAAATACATGTTCGAAGGTATTATTTTACAAAATCAATTAAAATCAAGCAATCGATATTTTTTTCAGTTTTAGGGCCTTTTTCACCTACTGCTGGTTAGCTTAATCGCCACATGCTAAGGGCCTTTCTTAGCAGATTGCAATTCATAACAGTACAAGAAAATCAGCACTTTAGTAATAAAGGCTCTATAAGTGTCACTTAAAATGAATCAGCACTTGGTGAAAATCAGGCTTAATGTAGCTAACATCCCAGAATCTTTAAATGGCACTGATAACATTAGAACAATCCAAATAACCTTATGACTTTAACTTGATTGATGGTGTAAAGTACAGATTTTAAATACCAAGACGAAGAAAAATCGCGACTGGAACTAATACTGACCAAAATTAATTCTAACTATTGTCTAAAGTTACATTTCTTGCATACAATGTGTCAAGGTGACGTATAGCCTAATTATCTTAATCACTTGCTGATAAGTAGTTGAATAAGATAAAACTGGCCTTTTTAGTATTAGAGCGCAAACAAATATCACCTCAAGACAGCGCACAAAATGTATAAAGTGCTTACTTACTAAGTTGTAAGTTCAACAAGCACAGTTCGAAGAAATCGTGACTTTTTAATCGGCAACGCTGGCCCTCGGGTCGCTTTGGCGTAATTAACAACGAATCGATTTGACCTTTGACCTTTTCAACGGACAAAAAAATATTCATGAACCTTTTCAAGATCGCTCGACTTTTGAAAAGGTCACGGAAGGGGTGGTCGTTTTTTAGGGTTCCATACCCGAAAGGTGAAAACGGGACTCTATTATTAAGCGTCCGCTGTCCGTCCGTCTGTTACAGGGTTGTATCTCAGTAACCGTAATAGCTGAAATGTTCACAGAGTTTGTATTTATTTTGCCGCTATAAAAAAAATAGGTAAGATTAAAAAATAACTAAAATCAAAGGGGGCCCCCATACAGAAAACGTGATTTGTTTGTATTCAATCTTTTACGATGGTACGGAACCCTTCGTGGGCGAGTCCGACTCGTACTTGGCCGGTTTTTATATATTTTATATTTATATTTCATTTATTAGCCTTCCCAAAATGGTTATTATGTGTTGTAATTTTGATTAGCTGACTCTTATAAACAAAATTTACCGCATAGTGTATACACATGTATCTGTAAGACTACGCGGTTCTCGCAAAATCCATCACTTTATTCCACAGATTTGCAGGAGCATATTTTAATTTTTACTCTGGTTTTTCTTAAAAGTTTTTTTTGAACCTAATAAAAGGTGTAGTAAAATCAATTAGAGGTTTATGCATCATTGACATTTCAGTTTCGACATTTTTATAATATTTTTTTATGATTTCTTTGCGATTAATGCGATTTTGATTAAGTGTAGCCTAGTGGCGCGGGGACTGGCCTAGCGTACCAGAGGCCCGGGTTCAATACCAACTTGCACCACTGTCTTTCTCTTTCAGAGTTCGATAAGTGCATTTCGTCACGAATGCGAGCTGCTCCATGGTTCGGAATCCATGTAAAACTGTAGGTCCCTTTCCCCCACTAGGTGGTAGGGTTTAAGCCCGCCCGGGTTGGTACCATCGCATTGGATGAAAAGATGGTCGAAGCGGCAATGAAAAATTGTCCGTGTTTTCCATCCAGTTCAATGTAGCCGTGCTCATAAAGGGAAGGTCCTGGCATGGCACCTAATTCCTTCGGGAATGTTTGGGCTAATATCATAAAGGTAGTTGTGTGGTATTAGCCATCCATGTCAGGTCGCATAAAAAAAAAAAAAAACCATATCGAGTCGATATTTATTTCCGCCGACCATTAGGCACTCCACGTCCTCGGCGCACCTCGTCCACACATGCCAATTAGCCGCCGGACCTCAGGTTCCTCTGTCAAAGGATGTAGGTCACCATCGATTGTGCCTACGTTGGGGCCTCCGGGACAGACGACCCACAATACGAACACTTTGATTCAGTAGGTAGTATTGGCGCAGAGACAATGGAGGTTTATTTTATTATGGAACCTGACATGGATGGCCGATACCACACAACTACTGTCATGATGTGCCCGAATAAATTAGGTTCTATTCCAGGACCTTCCCTTTATGAGCACTGCCACACTGGACTGGATGGAAAACGTGGACATTTTTTAATTGCTGCTTCAACCATAGTTTCATCCAACCCAATCCGGGCGGGCTTAACCCTACCACTTGGTAGTGGGAGGAAACCTACAGTTTAACATGGATTCCGAACTGCGGAACAGCTCGTACCCGTAAAAAAGTACACATTTCTAACTCAGAATAAGAAAGAAATTTGGGCGAGCATTTGAACCCATAACCTCTCGCATTAAAGGCATCTAGCTTCTAAACCACGATATGTATAGGTAAAATTGACCCGGTTCTAAGATTCACTTGAAGCCAGCGAGCCTCAAAACTTGTTTTGCTTATTTACTCCTACTCCCCACAACGACATGGATAATTATAAAATCTGATTAAGGCTAAATAGCCAATTGCAGATAGAACAAAAAACACTCCTGCCTTTGCCAACCCCTAAGCGAAATCCTGGATTCGCGTTTGACTGTACTTACCTCATTTAACCTAGGCACTCTTCTCCCCGACACGCCCCAGCGCTTCACGCAACGTCCCTTAGTTGCACAATATATACACCACACACACTTTTCAGGCTCGTGCGCCTTCTGCGCCCGCCAAACGACCGGCTATCCTTTTTAACGCCGACAGGCCAAAGGACATTAGGGGGGTGTTTTAGTGGGTAGGTCTGGCCTAGGGTTAGGTTAGACTCGCCAACCAGTCCCACATAACCTGATTCCGGAATCAGGTATGCGTAAAGCATTTCACCTCCCCAGCCTCTTGCAGCCTCCGCTGGGCTACAAGGAGGTTCGAAAAAAAAAAAAAAACTAGGCACTCTATAGAACAAAGCTAAGGCCACCTACTGCTCTTTGTCTACCACTGTAGCCGACCCGCGAACAGGATGGCTACGGAGACAGCGGCCGCCGCACGTGGGTTGACAGTTCAGTCGACAACTGCCAACTGTCCGTTATCTGTTCAGTTGAGGCCGAGTGCGGCGCGCAGTTGATTCGGGTAGTTGCGCGGTTCAACTCGGCAGCATCGAGGTAAACTTTACTTGGCGTAAACACAACAACGGTTGTGCGTCTATGCATAAGAGTGAGGTCCCGAGTGCACGACGGCTTGTTAAACGTTATCCGTTATGATTACACTTAACGACGGTGTACCAGATAATCGAGTTGCATGAATAGTCTAAGCTCGGTGATATGCTTACTAGATAACACGGCAATAAGCCTCCTCTAATTATGTATGCCCTAAAAATGAAAGAGAGAGGAAAACTAATCAATTTGAATTTAAATTGATCAACCAACTTTCAACAAAACACTAAACAAAAATAAGAATCAACAAATAACAACCGCGTAATGTAATATGAAGTAACAAATTAAACATAAAGAAAAAAAAATCGACGTCTTTGCTCCCAAATTGGTAAACTTTGAGCGTCTCCGAACGAACAAGCCATATCTACTTTTGTTTGGCAAAATGCTGGCCGTAATAGTTGGTGCGAGTATAGATGGGGATAGTGTGCGAGCAAGAACTAGATAGAGCCGTAGTTACAAGCCGACATTTTGAATACCATTATTTGATGATACGATTTATTTGTAATCCATTCAAGAGACCAAAATAAAATTACGCAAGCATTGGGAACTTCCTTTCAAGTGCAGCTAACATAATGTCCCCTTTAAAATTCAGGACGAGAGGAGATTCCCACTAAATCTTATCCGTTGAAGGCGAGCTCCAAGCGCACGCAGCCTTTTTGATAAGCCGCTAAAATGGCGTCGTAAAGCAAGCGGATAGCGTCTCTTCTCTCTCCGTCCGCCGCCCTACGTCGGAGGAGAGCGGCACTGCAGCCAAAGATCCCAGATAGCCTAGAATGTTGCGAAACTTCGAATTAAATGCGATAGCTTTTTTACTGCGCGTTACAAAGTGTGTTGTTGGGATGTTTAGTTCCTTCAGAAAGAAAATCGTATTTATATATTTTAATAGAATTGATAAATATAATATATATAATAAATTAAGATATTTTTTTATGTAACTGGATATGGGTGACTAATACCACTACTATTATCATGATATTAGTGCCACACACTTAATACGAACTAGGTGGCAAACCAGTACCTTCCTCACCATCGAATACCTAAGGCAGGGAAACTACAGTTTATTGTGGAATCCGGAACAATTACAACGAATCCCATAGCCCATGGTCACTAACTTAAACGTGTGCCCAAAATGTATAAATTACTGACCATTTTACGCATACCATGCGTGGACAGCTTTGCCTATTCAAACAGTGTCGACTCAATTTAAATCACAAAGGGCTTCAGCGGAGAGCGACGCGTGAAAAACTGAAAAGCTCTCGCGGAAAATGTTCGCCACCCCTACCCGCGAACTGAAGCTTTACGCTCTTTTAAATTAAGGGCGGGGGTAGCGAGTTGCATGTGTGATTAACAAACAAGGTTGATTCCCAGTTTCATGCGTCACAATTTAGGACAAATAAAACATTTTTATTTTATTCCTTGTTTTATATTAACTTTTGGTTGTGAACATCTTTTGCATACATTCATGCTATTTGTTTTCGATATCTAACATATTTAAATGATACATGTTTTGGTAGCAATTCAATATCTACTGTTTTCACTGTTTTCTTTGGTCTGTTTAACATGTCAAAATATTTATTTTCACTTAATGTAAGTAGTGATAACTATTTGGAAATAAGTTATTATTTTATTTTAATTATTTTGGCTGTTCAGCTCTGCATTTTCACTAAATTTTATAAAATTATATAAATAAGTTGGTATTATTTGTAATCTAATGTATTTTAATTCATGTTCATTTTAATATTCGCTTCTTTAACTCGCATCTTATCATAATGATTGTTTGTTAGAAAATATTATTGATTCATAGAAAATATTTGCACCCGGAATAAAAAAATACGAGAGGGGTCGTGGGACACCCGGTAGCAACGATGTTCCTTTCGCTATATATTATTCGCAAAAGTTTTTTTACGCAATTTTAAAACTGACATACACCACAGAATAACGCAAACCGGTTGGTCATCCCATAATAGAGCACGAAGCTAAATGCCGAAGTATGGGATGACAGTTTAGGTTAGAGGATTATTTTTTGACGGGACTGAGAAAAATGAGTTCTATGCTAACCCTGTGATTTGACGGGAGGACTGAAACTCTGTCTCTTTGACAACAAAAGTGTCGCATCAGTGTCGCTTTCGCTTTGACAGGAAACGTGTCGGACACATTTTCCCGTCTAGCTCACATCCACGGAACGCTCGAAAGGGAAATAGTTCCAATAAATGTCGGTTTACATTTAATAGTCAGTCAGTCAGTCAACGTGTTGGCGTCCACTGCTGGACATACGCCTCTCCAATTTTTCTCCAGTAATCATGGCCCTCAGCGGGTCAGTTAATAATATAGTTTGAATCATACAGATGTGTTTTAACGTGAATCTTCTTTTAAATTCGTCAGTTTTTTGCTAAATCCGCATGGGACGCCTCTATGCGGGCTTATGAAAAAAAAAATGTCATTCTCAAAAGTGACGTAAGCAGACACACCGTCGACCTCAGCGCTACCGTCGAAACGGCGGTAGAAGTTGCCCCGCGCGAGCGCCGCCGCGCGCCGGGACCACTCGCCATTGTCTGCCGTGTCAAGGGCCCACCTAATCTGCCCGGAGAGGCGGAATCGCGGCTAATACGTGATAAAGACTGGAAAATGTCAGAGTGCAAGGATCGCGGCCACCTACCCTCCGCGAGGGCTCTCCCTTTGTTCTACCCGTCGCCATGGCGACGGCTCATCGATCAACGTTTTGTGGCTTGATGCTTTCATCCATCATGCGAACTTGAGGCACGAGTGGGATGCTGGGGAATGCCCGCGTGTTAGGATTAGAAAAATAAAGTCAAATTCAGATAGACCGAAAGAGCGTGTTGTAAGGTTGGCATATTTCGACACTAAAATGGTTTAGTCACAGGGCAGTAAGCTAGATCACATTTGTTTGGCACTGCGAATTTTTTCAGCAATATTTTCAGGGCAGGTCCTTTGTTTTCGAACTAGATACATGTCTCCACGATTCTTTTTTTATCTGAATATCACATGAAAGTCATGTGTTTACTGGGGATCAAACCTGGGGTGATCTGCGCGTACCGCTGGGATAAACATCTATTTACTCTAACGATAAGTTACGTGCGTAATTAAAATGTGTAAAATTCTGTGAAACAATCAGACAGATCGGGTCTTAAATTACAAAATTGTATCCAAGAATACGCCAACACCGAAAATATTTTGAGTGCTCAATCATCTTTATTGCGAGTATCTTCGTAGCCGTATAGTAACAATACAGGGCGGGCGGCGCGGCGGGGCGGCGACGAGTCGTCGAAATGAGTACCCAGGGCGGGTGGCAGCGTTGCAGGTTGTTTTTCAGCTGGAACTTCAGAGGCGCGCTTGTTTACAGGACGAACAGCGAACGGGAGGGCACAAAGAGCGCGGCTGTCGGCCGTGCCACTGCCTCCACCCTGGACAGGGCTTCTCACACTAGGGTTGAACATCACTTATGTCATGTTTGAATTTAATTTACGTTTTTAAGTGTTTCCATCAAATATTTCATTTTATCCATAGTTAAAATAAAGAATAATTACCGTTATTTATAATTACATAATCTTTAAATTGGTCAAGCCTAGAGACGCCGCAATCGATCTTGGGATTTTTTGTGGATTATTTACAAATAATTAAGTTATAGAACATACAAAAGTTCAGAATGATTAAGCTTTTATTTTTTTTGTGAACAAACTCAGTAATCGTTACATTTTAAATTAAGTAACCCTTTCTTAAGGTTAAAGTATTTTTTGCTTTTTAAAGCTATGAACCAGTGTCGAAAAGAATATATGTTTAAATCAACAAAGCGAGCAGTGACCCGACCTGATGCACTGCTGGTTAAAATTAAATCACCGGAAAAACACGTCGCTTTTGGTAAAAATATTGTAAGAACCCTCGGCTCCATACGTCCCACAAAAAGTGTCGTGTTTAATCGATAATTTATTTTTAACCCGCACTAATTGTTTCTTTCTTTAATTAATTTCGCAGAGACAACCCTGGATAGGTGTTCGATTTAAAAAAGCGCGATCTCTCCGTTCCGTCGCTCGAGCGCACAAAAAACTCGCAAAATATCGTTTCCAAAGCCACTAGTGAGCCGCGAGAGCGAGCGAACTTTCTCGTTTTTTTCATCGAAAAAAACATCGGATCACTGAATGCTTTCAGGAGGCCTGCGCCGCCATAGTAAGAGGGCACAGAAACAACCATTTCTATTTTTTTGATTTCAGGAGCCAATGTATCGGCAAAACAGTTTATTGCGTGACGATAATAAATAGGCGAAACTATGAACTTAAGGTTAGTAAAGTATTACTTTAACTAATCAATTAAATAATTGAGTCATAATATTATATGTAAGGTTTCATTGTTTTGTTTTGTATAGCCATTTAAAAAATACACAAACGAGCGGAATCATACGTTGATTTTGACGTAATTCTACAAGATTGAAATACATCATTCATCATTGATGATTGCTATAAGGTTAAATCCATAAAAATATACACAATGTTTGGTAACTTATAAATAACCGAAACAATCCTTGTTTTGGTTGCACAATATATTTTTAAATTAATTCAGAGGAATTAATATTAGTAACTCGGAAAGGCGACAAAAGATGACAATTTGTATAATCGTTGAGTATAGATTAATAATTTTAACCCCTAAAAGTGTATTCTAGAACGTGTTCTTTAAATTATCTTATCTTTTCATATTTAAATAAACACTAAAACAATTAAAAGAGATTTATCAAACCATAAAAGGATTTTCAGACAACATAAAAACCTTTATCGTTTCATAAACACAAAAACACCAATCCCACGTCATTTTACCACAAAGCGCGATGAAGCAATTTGATCTAACAGAAAACAGTGACCCAAAATGCAATACTGATTCCTTTATTGCGTTACAAACGAAAATGAATGGTGGGGTCCTTTGCACCGGGCCTAATGCGATGCGGACAATGGTGGGTCCGCGTGCAGTAACCCGAGCCGACAGCCGGCGGTCTGTCAGCACGCATCTTTATATGGTTAAATTAATTAAATAAAAATGCGGCAAAATACTAAGTGTTTTTAAGGCATTTGGAGGAGTTTTTTGATCGACGAAGCGCGCTCGAAAATTTCTATTAATTGAGATGTCAATTTCATTTATATTGCAGAGGCCTAACCAATATTTTTTCCCGTGAAATATTTCGCCGGTTCCATAATATGTAATACATAAGTCATTGCAGTTTTAACAGCAGGTGACAACTGGCGAAGAAAAACAGAAGACCGCACAACTTGGCGAAGTCTGGACATGGCGTGTGACATAAAATATATGAATAAATATTTACTGTCATAGCCCGTAGACTGTATGGCAATACATTCAAAGAGTAAACAAATATTAATACTATATTTATTCCTGAATATTCCTACATTCGTGACTTAAATTAAAACGTAAGATACTAACAGTACTGATATATTCTGAGAAAAAAGTTGTCAACTATAATTTGATTAATAACTCGAATAAGTGATTTTTGCGATATCTTGGATTTTACAACCATCTCTCAAAGTGAGAGTACCTAAATTCCTGTAAAGAGATAATACTATAATTGGGAGCAGATTTAAAACGTCTCTCGATGCTGTTACAATTTTTTTTTTCAATTAAAGATCACGCGACTGACAAAATATTACAGGAATATCCGCCATGTTGTTTTCGCACCCCACCCGCGCGGCCCGGTCGCCGTGTCGCCGCGTTGGCACTTCTTTAAATTCCGCAGAAGCAATTTAATGCTCTGTAGCTTCCGAGTTCGTCTTGACCTTGTCCCTGCCGAGTCAGCGTTTCGCGGACCCCTTGTTTCTGTGTCGTGTGCCTACTTGACTGCTGACTGATGCAAAACGTTATCATATATAATAGCAAATACCTAATTTGCCTGTTACGTGTGGCCTTTATTTGCGAAAAACATTAAATGTTTTTGTTTAAGATTCCGGTGTGCGTGTGTTCGTAATTGTTCTGCTCCTAAACAACTTGAATGATTTTGATGTCATGTTTTATTCGTACCTATGGGGTCACCTGGATGGTACTCAACTATAGTTGGACCCAATAGATGGCGCTGGTATCGAGATCCAGATTTTTCGCATAATTTTTATTTCTTCTATAAAATATATTTTCAGCTGCCCAACACCTCTCAATATATTTTCATTCACTCATAACTGACCGTTTGACGAGACTTAACCGAGCGGAGCCAGGAACTTGAGCTACATTGACTTATATATTACTTCGTATTGAGCTAGTATACTTATAAATAGCTACTTTCGCAAGAGTTTGATTTGCAATAAATTTTCTACACGCGAAAGTTAGTCGCCCACCTCTTATGTGAGATCATGGCGTAAGTCATATTCGCAAATTTTATACGAGCAAAGATATATTTCTATATTTCCTAAAGAGTACGTCAGTATAAGTATATGATCTATGGTACATTGATATTAAAATGTCGAGGTCACATTGCAGAATATTGTAATGATCAGAGTCCCAGGATGGCGGTGGCGTGTCGCAGTGTCGAGTGAGCAGGGGTCGCCATTGACGTGTGCGGAGATATGATTATCCGGAGCCCCGCGCTGCGACGCGCGACCGCGGCGCGCGCACCAGCGCGGAAACTTCCGGGGATCGGTCCGGAGACAGATTACTACGAAATCAAGAAAAATAATATTTCGTTGCTGTTTTGGTATGCACATGAAATTTAATTAATTTTATAGGATTTCAATTTTGTGGTTGACGTGTGTTACAATACTCTATTATATATAATATTAAATGTCTATAATATTAACAATGTATTTTTTGTATGATGTGTGGGTAATACAACGCCCAACGACATGATCTTAGCTCAACGAAGGAATTAGGTGCCATGCCCGGACCATCCCTTTATGTACGGCTACATTGAACTGGATGGAAAACACGGATAACTTTTCATTGCCTTTTAGATTATCCCGGGCGGGATTCCCTAACACACCGTTGGGAAAGGAGACCTACAGTTTTCCAAGGCTTCTGTACCATGGAAAAGCTCGCGTATTCGTGACGAAATGCATTTATCCAACTCAGAAAGAGAAAAAAAGTGGTGCATGAATGGGGCGGGGATTTGAACCCATGACCTCTGGCATGCAATTTAAGTGTCCGCCCCCTGAGCTACGAGCCGCTAAATTAATATAATCATTGATTGTTTAGTCGATAGGGTAGGTAATAGAGGTTTTTGACTATACTTTTTGAAGCGTGAAAGTCTAGTATCTTAACTAATAATTTATTATTCAACATTTAAATGAGAATTAATGGAGAACTACAAGTAAAATTATTGTCGGATGAAATAATGTGCGTAACATATTTTTTGTCCCCAAATTAAATACGGTCCAAGCGCTTCCATCAACCTTTCATTTTAATTTATCAATGAATCAATGTTAACAAAAACCTAAGAAATCATGAAATAAAGTGAGGTCTTACTACTCCCCGAAAAAACGCGCAATCACTCTACATTGCCAAATTTCCCCTTAAAGTCGCAAATCGCTTATAGTTTCGTAATCCGTCATAGCCGTCATAAGCTGTCGAACGCCAAAGCGCGTCTGCAAAATTGGAACTTCGGATATAATCACTAACCCGCAGACTCGTTTAAGGACTGTATTGCCGTGTAAGCCACGTGTAATTGGATAAGGGGTGTATCCCATCAAAAATTGCATCGAGATTGCGGTGGCTGCGGCGGTGTTGGGGGATGTCTCTGCGGTGCGGTGGCAACGCGTAAAAACCGAGCTTCAGCACCCTCACTTCATTTGCTCTGTGGCTTTCTGTTAGGGTGCGAGTATAGGGCATATTTGTTTACCACAAATGGACTTATTTCATTTTATTGAAGTGTTTATTTTGATATTTGTCGATATATCGGTTTACCGGTGTACTATGCTGTACTAAGTTGATATGCATCGTCTCCAACGTCAGTTACGATACCGTCTCACAGCGCTAATAGTAGTTCGCTAATAGTAAACTCCACTTTTGAGCATTAGCATTATGAGGGCGTGATGCAGTTGTAGTTGTTTGGTACAATGTTGTGTGATTCCGGGGTTATCTCATAACGCTAAAGCTCGAAAGTGGAGTTATCTATTGGCGGGCTTCTGGAGGAGAAACGTTTCGGCCTAGTACGACATCGTACTGGAATCGTAAAACAGTACGCTCGACCAAGATTTATGTACAGCAACAGAGTTAACCTAAGAAAAAATGTATGTAGTAGAAGTCATCTCTACTGTTTTTAAATTATTATTTTCTAGAAATTTTCTCTATGATTAAGCTTGTTATCGGAAATATATAGGTGGCTGTTATTGCACAAACTGTTATGATATTAGCTAAAAACTGGATTAAGAATAAAAAGTTAACTGATTAGATAAACTCTACGACGGAGTCAGTAGGGTCTTCTACTTTATTTACACATGGATTTCAAATCATTAAGTAATTTATAAACATACGAAATTGAATGTACTTGAAAGCCATCAGGTGTACGCCGTGAATTTGTTCACGTTCTTCGGTACACGACATCACAGGCCTAATCTAAAAATATTCAACTCGTTCTTTTTTACTTTGTTATGTAACTAAATTGTCCTTGTGCTCCAGAAGGCACACAATAAAAGCGGATAATCATAAGCGTGCCGCCTCTGGGCCGTGTTAAATGGCGGATTATAGATTTTTTAACATGTGGGGGAAAATCAATGTCAGGCAGCGGACGCGAGACTGAGCAAGCAATATTAGAACCTAGCCCTAAACCAGGGGGAGTAACATAAATAAAATATAAAAATGTGTTTACTTGTATTTTGGATTAATTTAAAATAGGACATAAAAACGTCTCCATACTAAAGCAAGGGTTACCTGAAAGACGTTGACTGAACACGGAGACTCCAAGGCAGAGATAAATAGTAACAAACCCCGGACAAAGTTTATTGGGCCCAATTGTATTCTATTACGTACCGGAACCCACAGAACACAGCCTTCTTACATCATTTCTCTGTGAAGCATTATCTGCATATCAAGATTCATGATACTTGTCCCACTAGAATCCTAGATCTTCCAGAGCAGGTACACCGCGCAGATAGCGATTTTATATCCCCACAATTAACCAAATGAGGGCTGCTTCGTGCCCGCGCGCCTACGGTAAGCCAATACAGCACGCTTAATGCTATGTATCTGCCTTACAAAGGATCGAGTCGTGATCGGCGACCGACCGCCGCCATTACGTCGCCAGTGGGCGTAATTAAAAGATGTTCCCTCCGCGGCGACAGAATTAAAAACAATTAAGTGGAATTCCGAATTAAGCGCGCTGGCAACAATGCCGCGGCGGTCACGAGACGCCGAGTTACGGCCGCTGTTGCGCCGGTGCTCTGTACCCGAAGTCCCAGTTGTCACCTAAATTGGCGTTTACGGCAAATCGATCGACTGGCGTTTTCAAATGTATGGAGAAATTGAAGAGCGCGCGCAGTGGGCGTTAAGGGAACTAACATTTTCGAGTCCGAGTTTGATTTGACATACCGACGTTGCCGTTTACGCCGACTCCGCATTTTCATACAAATCGGAAGTCCGAGTTTGACTTTAAAAGCTTGAAGAAGTAAAACCACAGAATAAGTAGTAAACATTTGTATGAGGTTTGACGTTTAAGTTTTTAGGTGAGTACTCGGACTGACCACTCTATTCCCACTAGCTGCGCCAAACTAAGGTTAGAAGATATAAGACTCTAGTAATACTTTAAAACGTGGCAATTATAAAGAAGATTTTGATTCCCTCTGCTTAGTGGCAACGTCTGGAGAAGGCTATGAGTTAGATAATAAGGATTTGAACCTATTTCTTTCTGATCTATGTTGAATGTGCATTTTACTACCACTACGATGCTCGATGGTTTTGCCATTAAGTTAAAGCCCCCCTGATCTATAGAAACAAGACAATTCATGAAACTTCTTCGAGGTGGCATTGAAAATGTTCTCCACTTCAATGCAGTCGTACACAATAAAGGGAAGTCCTGGTTTATTCGAGAATGTTGTTTGGTGGTCTAATATTTGATTCGAAGTGTTATTAGTATTAGTGTTAATGAAATACTGTAAAATATATAAATTAGTAATACAAGGGTAAAAGTTCGACACACTATGAATGTTCCTCATATTTTTTTAACAATTTACAGCCAAGTTTTAATAATTGATTAACCCTTGATTTCACCAAATCCAGCTACCTGAAATCCGATAGTTAACTTTCGGTCACATTGCATATTTACATGATCTAACCGAAAAATGAACCCAAACAAGTAGGCAGACGCAGAAAACACTGTACTTGTAGAATGACCAACAGTAAGGATTGTGAGAACTGACTAACAAGGCAAACATTTCGCGCGAGACAAATGATTAGTGCCCACGCGGTCTCGCCACGCGCGGGCGCGGAATGTGCGAGAAAATTATAGCTTACCGCGTGCGAACTTTTGTACGCACGGTCGTGCTGACAGAAAGCCCACGCCGAGTGACTACGATAGCTCCATTGACATCTGCTCGGGGTGCAATTACTTGGAGTCTCTCGTTGCGGGGGCTGGTTCGTGATTTGGCATTGTGGTGACGCGTTGATGGTGGGTTTGGTGGCGTTTGTTGTGGGGAGTGGGTGGTGTATGGTGGTGTGTATTTGAATGCGTTGGAAATATGTTAAATTATATGTAATTTAATGTTTAAATTGTGGGGGCTGCGCGCCTCCACTACCTGCTACCAGACGGATCCTTCAACATCTGGCCACATGGCATGCGGCCAGGCAGTGAGAGTTCGTCGCCGGTCGACTCAACACGACTCCGGACAAACGCGTAAAATACATTGTACAATCATATATCAAATCGTCAACAAATCTAACAATAAATATATAATACCGTAAACTGTGTTTAGCATCATTCAAACCCACAAATTGGTGACCCCGACGTGATCTAAAGACAATATAAAATACAAGTGTGATTTAACAATACAAACAATATTAATTACAATAAATTGTGTGGTTTGAAAAACAAAACAGTGAATCATAAAAAAAAAAAACATTTTAGTGCAAAATGACGGACTCTAACTCCTTCGAGGACGCGCGTGATGTTGCGCCCGAAGTATGTCGTATAGGGGTACGCATTGCCCCGTTCAACGCATCGGATCCGGAACTATGGTTCTGGATGATCGAAGCGAGTTTCAAAACTTCCGGCATAACATCGGAAACAACCAAATTCGGTCACGTGGTATCCATGCTTGACGCAAAATACGCTTCGGAAGTGCGCGACCTCATAAGAAACCCGCCTACGGAAAATCCATACCAAAAACTCAAACAGCAACTCATCAAATATCTCAGCGAGTCACAAGAAAAAAAAACCCAGCGCTTACTAGAACATGAGCAATTGGGTGATCGCAAGCCGTCGCAGTTTTTACGACATCTGCGCGGTCTCGCAGGTACCGCCGTGCCGGAGACAATGATCCGGACTTTATGGTTGGGCCGCTTGCCGCACAATATGCAAGCGATCCTTGCAACTCAACAGAATGTCCCGTTGGATCAAGTTGCCGAGCTTGCTGACGTTATTGCGGACTCGGTTATGACACGCCCGTCCATTACCTCCGTCGCTGAGTCTACCTGCATACCACCCCAAAATGATCTGGCGTCTGTCATGAATAAAATGATGATATGTTTTAATGACACATTGATGGCCGTGCGACATGAAATATCGGAGCTAAGAGAAGAACGCTCTCGTCAACGCGAACGTTCAAACTCACGTACGCGCTCGCATTCAAGAACACGTTCCAATTCCGCCTCACGCTCACTGTCGTCGGGTCAGTGCTGGTACCACTGGAGATTTGGCAGCAATGCTAGAAAATGCGTACAACCTTGCAATCAGATCTCGGAAAACTTTGCGGGCAGTCGTTGATGGCGACCCACGACCTCAGCCCGGACAAAGTTCGCCGTATTTTTGTTACCGATAAGACTTCGAAGACACAATTTCTGATCGACACAGGAGCCGACCTTTGTGTATTTCCTCGACACAAAATACGAGGATCGCGAGAAAAGTCCGCCTACGAACTTTCCGCGGCGAACAGCACGTCTATCGCCACATACGGCACCGTCGTACTTAACTTGGATCTGGGACTTCGACGAGACTTCGCTTGGAGATTTGTGGTAGCCGATGTTTCCAAACCCATCATCGGCATCGATTTCCTGGCCCATTACAACCTTCTCGTGGATCCACGCCGTCGATGCCTGTTAGATGGAACCACTAGTCTGACTGCTCAAGGTCAAGCAGTAATGGGTGCAGTTTCTAGTGTAAAGACTATCTCCGGATCATCACATTTCCACGAGCTACTCTCGACATACTCAGAGATAACACGGCCAGACGGAGCTCCCGAGCATATCAAACATTCAACAAAACATTTCATTGAAACGACACCCGGTCCCCCGGTGTCCCTCAAGCCGCGCCGTCTGGCTCCTGATAAATTGAAAGCGGCACAAAAGGAATTCAATGCCATGATACGCCTGGGGATCGCACGGCCTTCCAAAAGTTGCTGGGCCTCCCCATTGCATATGGTACCTAAATCAGGCGACGAATGGAGGCCTTGTGGCGACTACCGAGGGTTGAACGCGAGAACGAAGCCTGATTCATATCCTGTACGTCACATACAAGACTTTTCACACGCACTACAAGGAAAAACTATATTTTCTACAGTCGATCTAGTCCGTGCATTTAACCAGATACCCATCGCCGAGCAAGACATTCCAAAAACGGCAATAACAACACCATTTGGCCTTTTCGAATTCACCTTTATGACCTTCGGACTGCGTAATGCCGCGCAAACGTTCCAGCGTTTCATCGACGAAGTACTGCAAGGCTTGGACTTCTGCTACGCCTACATCGACGACATTTTAATAGCTTCAACGTCCCCAGAAGAACATCTCAAACACCTGGACATACTTTTTCAACGTCTCAAGGAGTACGGAGTTGTCATAAATCCGTCAAAATGCAACTTCGGAAGAGCAGAAGTCAAATTCCTTGGATACTTGGTATCAGAAAATGGTACACGACCACTTCCTGATAAAGTGGAAGCAATCCAAACGTACCCAATACCAACTAATATTAAAAAATTACGTCAGTTCCTGGGTATGTTAAATTTCTACCGGAGGTTCATACCAAAAGCAGCAGAACTGCAAGGCCCGCTGAATGATCTCCTCAAAGGTAATTTAAAGGGTCAGGCCCCAATCAATTGGACCACTGAAACCAGGGGAGTATTCGAGGCCTGCAAAGAAAGTCTCGTACAAGCCGCGCTGCTAAGCCACCCAAAAATTGACGCTCCCCTGGCTATATTCTGCGATGCGTCTGATTATTCAATTGGCGCAGCTTTACACCAACTTGTCGAGGAGCAGTGGCAGCCCTTGGCGTTTTTCTCGAAGAAACTTTCACCTGCAGAGACCAAATATGGAGCCTATGATAGGGAACTACTTGCCATATATCTCTCGATTAAGTATTTTCGCCATATGGTTGAAGGACGTGCGTTCACTGTATTCACCGATCAGAAGCCTCTTATCCATGCCTTTAAGCAGAAACCGGATAAATGTTCTCCACGGCAGTTCCGACACCTGGATTTTATCGGCCAATTTACCACCGATATAAGGCACATATCTGGGAAGGACAATGTGGTAGCCGACGCCTTATCACGGATAGAAGAACTGTCCCAAACCATCAACTTTGAAGAGCTGGCGTTATCTCAGCACTCAAATAAAGAGCTGAAGACATATCTACGGGAAGGATCTGCTTTGCAACTTAAACAAGTGCTGATACCTGGTACCACCGTAGCTGTCTTTTGCGACGTCTCCACGCCAACAGCAAGACCATTTTTGACTCCATCTTTTCGAAGAACAGCATTTAACACAATTCATCAGCTGTCACACCCTGGCATCAAGTCTTCAGTGAAGCTCGTCACTCAACGTTATGTCTGGCCATCTGTCAAGTCGGACTGTAGACAGTGGGCTCGCAGCTGCATCGAATGCCAGAAAGCGAAAATATCCAGACACGTATCGTCTCCTCGGGGTGTGTTCACATCACCTTCAGCCAGATTTGAGCATGTCCATATCGACATAATTGTCATGCCGTACTCCGAGGGCTACCGATACTGTCTGACCTGCGTCGACCGATTCACGCGTTGGCCTGAAGCTATCCCAATCGAAAACCAAGAAGCACCGACTGTTGCACGTGCGTTCTACGATAACTGGATCGCACGTTATGGCACGCCTCTGCGCATTACAACAGACCAAGGCACACAATTTATGTCCCACCTGTTCAAGCAGCTCAGCAGCTTGACAGGTTCGACCCAAATAAGGACCACAGCATACCACCCAGCTGCAAACGGAATGGTTGAGCGTTTCCATAGACAATTAAAAGCCGCTATTAAGTGTCACAACAACAATCGCTGGACCGAAGTTCTTCCGACGGTTCTACTTGGAATTCGTTCAGCCTGGAAAGAAGACTTACAAGCTACCTCAGCAGAACTTCTGTATGGTGAAACAATTCGTTTGCCCGGCGAATTTCTCTCTCCTCGCTCTACATATCAAGAAGCAGGGGAGCCAGCAGAGTTCATAAAACACCTGAGAGAAAACATGGGAGAATTACGTCCAGTGGTTGCATCTCAACATGGCCAAAAGAAGACCTTCGTATTCAAAGATCTTGCCACGACTGGGCATGTCTTCGTTAGATGCGATGGACAACAAGGACCACTGCAGCATCCTTATAATGGACCTTTCTCCGTCATCAGCAGGAACGAGAAGACTTTTGTCATTAGAGTCCGCAACCGAGATGTTACCATTTCAATCGACCGCCTGAAGCCAGCCTTCATAATGCCTGAAGAGCACACCACGGAGGCTCCAGTCAGTTCCACCAGTCCAGAGGGAAGTGATCACCAGAAAACCAACAAAACAATTGCAGAACCTCCAGCAACGAGAGCCGGCCGTCGGGTTCGGTTTCCAGATCGTCTGCAAGCTGGTTACTCGTGATCTAGCTCGATCACTGGCAAGGGGGGTACTGTGGGGGCTGCGCGCCTCCACTACCTGCTACCAGACGGATCCTTCAACATCTGGCCACATGGCATGCGGCCAGGCAGTGAGAGTTCGTCGCCGGTCGACTCAACACGACTCCGGACAAACGCGTAAAATACATTGTACAATCATATATCAAATCGTCAACAAATCTAACAATAAATATATAATACCGTAAACTGTGTTTAGCATCATTCAAACCCACAAAATGGATTAGGGTAGACCTTTATATGAGGGTGTACATACATGTTTAAAATGTTGAAAACTGCAATCCGACCTCCGAGAAATTCTTAAAAAATATATTATTGCGCATAATAAGTGTTGAAAACGGCCGCAAGGCAAAACATGAAATATAATACGTCGGTAATGTTTTTATTTTTTTTCGTATCAGCGTAGAACTCGGCCGGGGTCGCAATCTAATCGCAACCCAAGGAAGTTATGTAATACTAGCTGAGGTACCCGATCCGCTCTGGTCGATGTAATTTTGGACTGATGTTAAGCCGAAATATTTCATGAATATTATATGAGTTCCCCATACAAACGTTCATCCCCTTTTTCACCCACTTCAAGTATAATTTTCTCTATAAATGGTAACCTATGTTCTAAGGTTTAGCCTATCTCTATACCGAAACCGACATAATTATTAAAATGTTTTCAGATAGACGGTGTTATGAATCGTTTAATTGTTTAAGTACTTGAACAAGTAAGCGATTCATAACACTGTGTATCCGAAAACATTTTAATAATAATGTGTAATAACAGTGAAAGTCTAAATTAACCGACGTAGTTTACTTTTGCATTTGTAATATTAGCATGGATAGTATGGATGGATCGATATGTAAAATGTTCGAGTGAAGATGCAAATGCTAAATCGTTGCAACGTGCGCGGGCGTCGGTCCTATAAAAAAATCGGCCAAGTGCGAGTCGGAATCGCACACGAAGGGTTCTGCACCATCGTACAAGATTTATAACAAAAATCACGTTTTTTATTTAAAAGTAATAAAAAATAAAATGTTTATACCCTTTTATTTTTATTACTTTTAATTTTACCTATTTGTTGTTATAGCGGCAACATGAATACATACTCTGTGAAAATTTCAGCTGCCTAACTTTTACGGTTCATGAGATACAGCCCCGTAACGGACGGACGGACGGATGGACGGACAGCGGAAGCTTAGTAATAGGGGTTCCGTTGGCATCCCTTGGGTACGGAACCCTAAAAATTTTCTCCGCCACTAGTTAAAAGTCCGGCAATGCCCAGAGCGGAGTGTGCGGCGGAGGGAGGGCTGAGGGTGGGTGCGCGTCCGAGCGGGTGGCTGTGGGACGCCGCGTGCTCACTCCGCGATGCATATTCATGCAATCTGGGCAGCGGCCCGCGATGTATACGCACCACCTCGGACCCGTGTCGCCAGCCCGTCTGTCCGTCTGTCGCGCGGCGGACATGCCGACAGAGAGTATATTCATAAAAGAGAGAGTTTAGATAACATTATGCCATCCACGAAAGGCCGGCCATCTTCGAGTCAAGCTTGGAATATTTCTTATCTGCATAAGGACGGAAGCAGGACTCTAAACGTGAAAACCCTTCGATTTACAAACAATATAGTAAAACCTTGTATGTGTAATGTAACCTACTCAAAATTTGTGAGCGGTAGTATTGAAAATTGGGCAACTAAAGCTATTCTTAATTCATTAATTACTTGTATGTCGGCTCTTCTCGAACCGACAGATTGATAGTGTCCAAGTGAAATGAAATTAAATGAAAATATTGCTGAATTATTCATAAAGACAATCTGTTAAAAATAGGCTCTGATCTTAAAATGTTTTTCTTTTCAAATGTTCACCTTACGCTCAAATATCTGTTAAGAAGGACGCTATGATCGTACCGTGTAACGTCTTTTCCACCTACCTCCGGGTAAACGATGCAATGGTATGGTCTTAAAAATAGTACATACATACGGGATCAGTAAAAGTGAGCTGTGTCGCGTGCTAGTGTTGACAGAGCACGACCGACTAATGAGCAAACACAGCCCGCAAACATCATAACCGTCGCAAGTGCCACCGCACCGCACCGCGCGCGCCGCATCAAAGAGACGCCGCCCCGCCGACATCGACAGACGCACGGGCACACAGATTGACTACTCGGATACCGTTTTGATGAATGTTCAGACAAACAGTGAGGGCCTTGCTTGGGTTATGTCTTTCTTCCATTTTCGGGGTTCCGAACACAAAAGGGTGCCAACGGATCCCTATTACTAAGCCTCCGCTGTTTGACCGTCCGTCTGCCAGCGAGCTATATATCATGACCCGTAATAGGTAGACATATGAAAATTTAACAGAGTGTGTATTTATGTTGCCACGATAACGACAAATAATAAAAAAAAACAATTTACAAGGGCCCCACACAAGAGACTTGTTTTTGTGCTGGATCTTGTACGATGGTACGGAACCCTTCGCGTGCTAGTTCGACTCGCACTTGGTCGGTTTTTTAATTTACGCTAAAGTGCTGAATATGTTTTATTTTATTTTGGAAATTGAAATGTATGTTCGCTAGACTCGGATGGCCACGCATACTGCCAACAGAGCACATATGAACTAGATGCTATACCAGGAAATTCCTTACTTCGCGGCTACATCGAACTGGATGGAAAACACGTACGATTTTCATTGCCGCTTTCTTCAATGCGATAGAAAAAACCCGGGCTGGATTGGTAGTATTACTACGATCTAGTAAGAAAGTTACACCTACAGTTAATTCGTGGAATCCTAAGCAGTCGATAACGATCACCGATCTAAAATTCTATCCCGCGCCGGGTTGCTTAACCAGAATAGAACACTGAGGCGTCGCGCCACTGATATTTATTATTATATATCGACCACTCCTACCTAGCACTCTTCTGAAAAAAAATGTTTTCTCACATCATACCAGTTGTGTACTATCCGATGAATTTTTTTATTATTTTAAAAATCGCAAAAAAAATCGGAATGCGACATTAACGGGCAATTTCTTTACTAATTGGGTTAGTGATAGTGATTTTAGTGACGTCAATTGAAAAGCGCATGTTAAGATGGTTTGGACAAGTATAGTGAATAGGAGACGAAAGAAGGACGAAACAGTTTTGCATAGTAGAAGTGATCATCCGTGGAATGCCGCGCTCAGAAATTAGGAATATTTTAGTCAAAAAAAAACGCTGTTTTAGGGGATGTCAAGGCGATTTTCTCGACGGAGAGATTCCGGAGCACGTTATTTCAATTATTCAAGGTTTTTCGTCAAGGAAATCTTTGACCAACGCTACAAAAGCGGTTTTCTTAACTGAAAGATTCCAGATTCCTGAGCATTTCGCTCGGGTCGATGGTATAATTAGTAAGAAAGAAATACGGTTGTACAGTATGGCGTAATCTTTGCCAATATTTATGTATTTCGCCTTATATTATGGATTATTAGAGACACAAGGAGGTATTATAATATGACGTTGAATCATAGATAAGAAAAAAATGCGTCCCTCCGCCTCTTCAATACGCGGCTTTAACCGAATCTCACTTTAACAAGTTTAACAAATTAAACAGGACACGAGTGCGGTTTATTTTTGACAATGCAAACTGCGCGGGTGGAGCGGGGAGCGAGGGCTGAGGGGTTGAGAGGTCAACAGTAGGTCGACGGTCGACAATTATAAGACGGTCGACAATTATAAAACAACTTAGTAGCATGCCCGCAGATCCTGACGCGGTAAAATCCGGTGAAAACACGTCGATTATCGCCGAATTCTGTGAATATAGCCCTACTGCTTACCCCTCAGGTAATTTAGCGTGATGGCAGGTAGGCCAAAGGAAGAAATCGCGTCGTATTTTTAAGGTGCCGTAAGTCAAAAGGAGAAAACGAACCCTTATAGAATCACTTTGAAACTCCTTTTCTCAGGAACGCGTGGAGGCTAAATTTTAAATTCCTACACGGTAAAAAAAGATTGCTTGAATTAAGAAAATAAATATTGTCAGCATTTAATTCTTGGATTAAGACAACATTTTCTTGAGTTTACTCTATGAACTTGAACTAAAGTAATGAAAATTCGTAATGTAAGAATTTAATAGTGTCAAAAATATCTCTTGGATGAAGACAATTTATGTCAATCTAAGACTTGAGAATACTTCAAATTGAAAAAAGATAGTATGCTTAATCCAAGACATGTTAAATTCTTATTGCAACAATTCTCGATGTTAAATTGAGTACACGTAGTTCTTAAAATTAAACAGTCATTAATATTCTTATTTTAAGAATATATTGTTGATGTAAATCATTAAATGTTATGTCAAAATTCAACATTGTTATGGTAAAACAACGACATTCATGTTTTAAGAAATTAGATCTTAAATTAAGACCAACATGTTTCTTCCATTTAGCATACATTAGCATTATTTTAAATAACAAGAATCTCAAAATGAACTCTGCAAATGTTAATGTAAACTAAATTTCTTAGATTTAGTCAACGGAAATTGTTGTTAGAAAACATTCTTCAAGTTTTAATTCAAGCAAGAATTTCTTCGTTCAAAATGTTCAAATTCTTAAAATAAACTATAATAGTGTTCATGTAAAATTGAAAGTCTTAAATGAAGATAAGGGAAATTCTCAAAAAAAGAATCATGAATTTTTCATTGAAGAGACACTTTCTTCATTTGAAATATTTGGATTCTTGAAATAAACTATGATAGTGTTTCTGCAAAAATAAAAGTCTTAGGTTAAGAAAAGGGTTCTTCTCAAAACAAAAATATCATTAATTTTCCATTCAAGAAATGCTGTCTTCATTTGCAATATTTAGATTCTTTAGATAAATTATGCTTTTGTTAATGTAAAACCTAAAGTCTTAGATTAAGACAATGGATTATCTGGAAAAAAGAATCATCAAGTCTCAATTTAACAGACATTATTTTCATTTGAAATATTTTGATTCTTCAAATAAATTATGATAGTGTTTATGTAAAACTGAAAGTCTTAGATTAAGATAAAGGACATTCTTAAAAAAAGCATTACCAATTTTCCATTGAAGAGAGATTTTCTTCATTTGAAATATTTGGATTCTTGAAATAAACTATGATAGTGTTGCTGCAAAACTGAAAGTCTTGGGTTAAGAAAAGTGATCTTCTCAAAAAAAAATATAATAAATTATTCATTCAAGAAATGCAGTCTTAATTTGAAATAATTAGATTCTTCAGATAAATTATGCTAGTGTTAATGCAAAACCTAAAGTCTTAGATTAAGACAATGGATTATGTGGAAAAAATAATCATCATGTCTCAATTTAACAGACAATTTCTTCATTTGAAATATTTTGATTCTTTAAATAAATTATGATATTCTTTATGTAAAACTGAAAATCTTAGATTAAGATAAAGGATATTCTCAAAAAAAGCATTATCAATTTTCCATTGAAGAGAGATTTTCTTCATTTAAAATATTTAGATTCTTGAAATAAACTATGATAGTGTTTCTGCAAAACTAAAAGTCTTAGGTTAAGAAAAGGGTTCTTCTCAAAACAAAAATATCATTAATTTTCCATTCAAGAAATGCTGTCTTCATTTGCAATATTTAGATTCTTTAGATAAATTATGCTTTTGTTAATGTAAAACCTAAAGTCTTAGATTAAGACAATGGATTATCTGGAAAAAAGAATCATCAAGTCTCAATTTAACAGACATTATTTTCATTTGAAATATTTTGATTCTTCAAATAAATTATGATAGTGTTTATGTAAAACTGAAAGTCTTAGATTAAGATAAAGGACATTCTTAAAAAAAGCATTATCAAGTTTCCATTGATTAGAGATTTTCTTCATTTGAAATATTTAGTTTCTTCAAATAAACTATGATAGTGTTTCTGCAAAACTGAAAGTCTTAGATTAGGAAAAGGGATCTTCTAAAAAAAATATCATTCATTTTCCATTTAAGAAATGCTGTTTCCATTTGAAATATTTAGATTCTTCAAATAAATTATAAGAATGTTTTTGAAAAACTGAAAGTCTATTTTGATTAAGAAAAGAGGTCTTCTCGAAGTTTTAACCGAACCGAACGAACCTACGTTTCAAGTATTTACATTCTTCTACTAAACTAAGCTCGTGTTTTAAAAGAATGGATTATCTCAAAAAATATATCATATTTTCATTTAAGCGACCCTTTCTTCGTTTGATTTATTTAGATTCTTTAAACCTAACCTAACCTAGCCTAATATACCCAACGTAATCTAACATAACCACACGTTACCTAACATAACCTAACGTAACCTAACTTAACCAAACGGAACCTAACGTAACCTAACGTAACCTATCGTAAACTAACGCAAATTAACGTTAACTAACGTAGTCTCACGTAACCTAACCTAACCTAACCTACCTAACCTTAATATTGTTTTACATCTATTCGTATAACCTAACGTAATCTAACGTAACCTAACCTAAGTTAACCTAACCTAAACTAACCCAACTTAACCTAACCTAACCCAATTTAACCTAACCTAACCTAACCAAACCCAACACACCCATCCTAACCTAACTTATCGTAATCGACCAATCGATAGCTAGGATGGGTGTACTTAAAATACTGGTGTAGTCAAGCAAAACGATTTGATGCCAATATATATAAATTTTTTTTGACGATTATCCATTACTTAATATTTTGGCTAATATCTATTTGTCCTCACGCCAATATGATGAATCCAATTGGGTGATTATCTATACCTGGATTTAGTAAGTTAAAAATATTGGAAAGAAAAGTATATTTGTATCCAAAATTTAAATAACTATCATATCAGTTTGAGTATAAATCCATAGTTATTAGAATATCTGTTGTTAGATCACGACAAAGGATGTCATCGAAATATATATCATTATTCAACAAAGGTTTTCGTTTGACAAAGTTGGATTTTAAAAATCAATGTTGGTAAGGTTTATGTCAGTAAAACTGAATGTGTTGCATGCGATACATAATTTAAAAAAAAAAACAATTTCAAGTGTTTATTCAAGCAAGTGTTCGGTAGGACAAATTTAGATAACCTATTAACATAAACTATGCTAGTGTTTACGTAAGCCTGAATATTTTAGATCGAATCAATTTTGAAAATAATAATGTTCAAGTTTTAAAGTTCAAGAGAGATTTGCTTCCTTCTAAATGTTTAGTTTCTTTAAATAAACTCCTTTATTGTTTCTCTAAGACTGAATGTCTTGAAATAAAACAATTTAAATAAAAAAATCTTCAAGTTTTCATTCAAGACTGACTTTCTTAATTTTAAGTATTGAGATTCTTATTTCAAGACTTCCAACTTTTATTTAAGAAAATGAATTTTTCAAGTCACGCCACCCTAACCGACCAATCAACGGTTAGGACTGGAACGGTAGAAAGACTGTTGTAAAAAGCAAAACGACCTAAATACAAAATAAATAATTTTAAACGATCGGAACAGGATATTTCGTGTCCAGTGCCAATATTAATTTTTCACTGGTCATGGATGGCTAAGACCACATCAACTATCACGATATTAGCCCAACACAACTCTTGGGAGCTAGGTGCCATTGCAGGATTTTCCTTTTATAGCACAACTATATTGAACTGAATTGAAAACACGGACAACATTCATTGACGCGTCTATCATCGTTCAATCAATGCAATGGCACCAACCTGAGTGGGATTAGCTCTACCATCTTAATGTGTTAGTATTAAAGGAGACCTACGGTAAAACGTATAATCAGAACCACGAACGACGAATCCCTTAATTGGCTTCATGCAAGGAAAAACATGCAGTCGGCCAAATAGTATTATTATTGACGGATGATTACGGGAGGAGGGACTGTGGGATAATTCCAAATTTTGGGTATACAGCAGGTGGCGAAAATGGTATACACAATACCCACGAATAGTATGTTTTACTGGTTCGATCCCAGCCTTGCAGTATGGTCGTAAAGTAGTTATTCTTAAGAAAGAAAGAAATAAATTCTTTATTGTGCAAATAACATTAAAAATAATTCAAGAATATGATACAATAAAAATACAGAACAATAAAATCTAACAGAGCGAAACTGCACAAAGGCGGACTTATCACTGAAAGTGATTTCTTTTAGTCAACCTTTAAGTTCAAGTTATTTTTACTGGGCTCTTTCTTTAATTAATATCTCCTTGCTTCACGATCGATTATACACACATACATATCACATTTCTTGGTATAAGCGACGTACCTGCTTAGTACGTAAAAGTATAACGTACGTAAAACGTACGTTATTCAACCTAGGACCGGCTCTAGCGTCTGATACCAAATACGATTTTGGTGATTACGGCAATATGTTTGAAAGCTCAATCTTTGCAGTCAATATCCGTATTGCAGATGAAACGGTAAATAAATATATGTAGGTATAATCTTAAACACTATGTTAGTAGGAGGCATTGATTACGGAAGGAGGGACTGTAGGAGAATTTCAAATGATGGGTATACAGAAGGTGGCAAATTTGGGGGAGTTTTGCTGGTTCGAGTCCAGCCTTGCAGTATTTTCATAATGTAGTTCTTTTTACAGGACTAATTTTTTAATGAATGTGTACTTGTTATACATACATATTACTTTCCTTTACAAAGAAAGTAAAGATTTATCTAGTACTTGAGATACCTAGTATTTTTAAATTTCTTATTTCTTCAAGCATAAAATTATCCTATCGGTAGCGCAAAGCCCTTAGACCTCTCTCTCATAATAGTTAGGCCCCGGTACAATTTCACGATAAAAAAAAATTAAGCCAATTCTTCGGTGCGAAACTAGGTGAACTAATTGGTATTTACTTAAAGTGCGGCATGCGTAGTGGTTTGGCTCCGACAAGACCGACTATACTGGTAGTGCTGTGTGCAGCTTCCAACCAGTTTTTTTATGGAACGTGACATCAATGGCTAATACCAAACCTACTGTCATAATATCTTATTTCTAAGCGTGGCAATATTTACCTGTATAAAATTGATAACACGGAAAATACCCTAATTTTTAAGCAAATAAAATTTTATGGTAAGTGCCAATGTAAGCCATCTTGACACTTCTATCTAGTAAATAAGGCCGATACTTTTTTGAGTTCCGAAGTTTCGGAAAGGAAAAAAAGAGTTATACCCACAGTCTTCGGCACAAATAAACAACAGCCGTTAAACATTTAGCTATTATTTACAAAAAGTTTTTTTTTCCTAAAAAAAAAGTGGGAAGGATAGTATATTCGAATTTGGCAAATTATTATGTAAAAACACAACGTTTCTATGCATAAAACCAAAAATCTTCATGTAATGTAATCCGATGTACATTTTAGGTAGCAGACCGGTGTTATGCGGTAAACATAAGTAATCAAAAATAGACCAATACAATTTCAAGTATTTAAAATGGGGACTTGTATCTTTTTACCAATTACGAAAATGTATCCACGCGTACGCAAGCGTCGTCGCGCGCCCAATCCGCTCGCTCGCTCATTCACTCTTGATTCGTACCGCTCGAGGTACGTGATAGTTGTTGCTCGTTTTTTTATTTGGCGACGTGCTGAGAACTTACTTTATTCATCTATGGTGCAGCAGAAATAATGTCTGACGATATTTCTACAATCATAACTACCATCGAAAGCTTACTGCAGCGCTGGGACGTTCCATCCGACAACATACAAATGTTTATTGGTGAGTAATGTAGTATTATTGTACTTTCATGTCGAAAATCACTTCAAGCACAGCGTTCTTTAATAACTTACGATCGTTGACAGTATTTTGTTATCATTGGTATTGAAATGAAGATATGTCCACCTGGCCTCCTCTGCATGACCCTTCATACATCTTTTTCCACACTCTGTCCTAGCACCAAACAATGTAGCAGAGATGTATTTTTTCTCAGTAAATACACAACACATTATATTATTCTTTTTCTAGAAGCGACTGAAGAAGACATAACCTGGCTTAACAAAAACAAGGAACCGTGGGACACGGTAATCTTCAAATGGAATCATGCTTGACATTGAGATCAACAGAAATGGACTGACGGTGCACGTAGTTCGTGCAACAATTTCCCGATCTTAATGATTTGATAAGCGACATCTTGGTAAGATTTTTTTTTATGTTTCCACTTAAGCAAGACTTTTTTAATTTAAGATATTTAGATCCTTACCTTAAACTCAGCGAGATTTTATGTAAAACTGTCAATGTGTGTGTGTGTAATAGTGTCAATACAACGAATATCAGTTTTTATGAAAATTCATGTTTTCATTCAACAATGACTTTCTTAGTTTGACATATTTCGATTCTTCAAATAAAAATGTCTAGCGTTTATGTAAAACTTTATATATTGCATCAAAAAACAGATCTTCTTAAAATAATGTTGTCTTTAAGCTTTCTTTTAAGTGAGGTTTTCTTCGCATGAATATTTAGATTCTAAAAATAAACTTTGGTTTATCTAGGTATGTGTGTGCTTACCACGACAAGAAATTATATGCTAGAAACAATAATATGAAAAAATACGGTATTTAACATACGGTTCATAACAATTAATTACGATATTTGACATTTACATGTGTTATAATTTTCAGATTAACTAGGATTTTGACGAATCTGCCCTGAAAAATCAGCACCTTTTCACAAATTTTATTTGATTAATTAATCGAGTAAACCAGGTGTATTTAAAAGGTGCGCTGCGAGCAACTAATGGTACAGCAGACATAAAGGTATTTAGATTATAATCATGATTATTGTTATGGAAAACGCTAAAATTGTTTGCTTGAGCTATCTTCCCCATACATTTTGGAAATAATTTCAGAACCACTGCAGATTCACTTGTTATTTTGGTATTTAAAACCAGTCAGTCGATATTCATTGGCATACTTTGGTTTTTTAACCATAACTGAATTAAATTACGACAAAAACTACCAATATGCTACCACATTTCTTTTCGCTATAATTTGACGCCGGATACATTTTGTCAGCTTTGATAGCCCAGTGGTGCGACGCCTTGCAATTCGATAAGCTGGGGAAGCACCTCTAAGCGCGGTTTGGTTCTGGATGGGTGACAATTTTCAACCGTTGAGGCTGGTCGTGGTTCGGATTCTACGTAAAATTATAGGGAACCTAACTCCTTACTAACTAAGAAATCCCGCCCGGGTTGGTACCATCGCATTGATTTAACGAAAACGCAATGCAAATTGTCCGTGTTTTCCATTCAGTTAAATAAAGCCGAGCAATATAAGGAAAGTCTGGCATCGCACCTAGATCCCTTGTGGTGTGTTAGGCTAATATCTTACATTCAGTTTGGTATTAGCCATCCATGTCCAGTTACATAAAAAAATCATTTTCAAGAAAACAAAACCTACTAACACATATAACAGAAGGATAACACAGATTTTACACAGAAGAATAAAATTGGCTTATAACAGTGGTTTTTAAATTATTTCTAAAGTAGGGTTTTATGGCGAGCGCAGTTTCCGGGTGTTTACAGGCTCTCTTATTGGGTTTCCTACCCAGCAACGACAAGTCGCTAACTTTAGCTAATGTAAAAATATAATCACTCCTAAAATGTTTAGTGTAAATTCATTATATGTAAAAGATTGTCATTATGAAAAGACAACATATTTTATGATCAATGTATTAATTACATTCTGTGTAATATTTTTGGGATTTTCAATATTTAAAATTGTCTACAAATCACTAAACAATTAATGATTAATCATAGTTCTCACTCTTTTTCAGAATAGTGGAGATGTCGAAACCAAAAGGAAAAACACATAAACGCATAAAAAAGGCCCAGCAACTGTATAATCCTTACAACATATGAAGCTACTTATTGTTGTTACATCAGATAAAAACATACCGATTCGTCATTGTTTGTTTTTTAAATTAATTAGATAATAAATATTGAAAACAATAAAATCCTTATTTTATTATTTTACTTTAATAATTGTGAAATTTACAAGATGTTAAATGTTCACAGGAAGCTGAATGTATCTTGAAAGAAAACAAAGTATGTAAAGGATGATGTTCATTAGACGTCAGGAAAAAATATTTTTCTTTCTTCTAATTAACATCGTTTCCGAAAGTATAAGCTTTGTTTTCTTTCAAGATTACATTCGGCTTGCTATGAACATCTTACATCTTGGTCTAAGAATTTCAAAATTTGGATCCAAGAAAAGATATTGGTACACCAAGAGAGCATTTACTTCAATCGAAGAAATATATATCTTGATTTAATAACTTCATAATCTCGTTCTAAGAAACAATATTTGTATATCAAGAAAAGTATTAGCATTGACTAAGAAATAATTTCCTTCATTTAAGAAACAAATATTTTGGTCTAAAAATTTTATCGATTTGTTCCAAGAAATGATATTACTACAACAAGAAAATCATTAGCATTAACCAAGAAATCATTTTGTTAATTCAAGAAACAACTGTCTTGGTATAATAATTTTATAGTTTAAATTCAAGAAACGATATTGATAAACCGAAAATAGTACTACATCAAGACAAGACATCACTTGCTTCATTGAAGAAACAAATGTCTTGGTCCAAGAATTGTACACTTTTACTCCAAGAAACGGTATTGTTATACCAAGAAAAACATTAGCATTGGCTAAGAAATTATTTACTTCATTGAAAAGAAATAATATATTGGACTAATAATATTATAGTTTTAATTCAAGAAACGATATTCGTTCACCAAGAAAAGTATTGACATTGACCAAGAAACCATATTCTTAACTCAAGTATCAACAGTTTTGGTCTTAAAATGTTATAGTTTTCTTACAAGAAACGATATTGGTAGACCAAGAAAAGTGTTAGAATTTGCCAAGAAAATATTTACTTCATTGAAGAAAAAAAAATGTTAGTCTAATAATTTATAGTTTCGTTTGAAGAAACGATATTATTTCACCAAGAAAAGTAGTGGTTAGGCCAAGAAAATATTTACTTGAGGCAACACAATGCTATTTTAATTTAAGTAATTAATTTGTTGCATATACTATTTATTTTCTTATAACAAGAATAATAAATTTTCAACTAAGAAAAGTGGCAACTTAAATTAACGTTACGATAATCTTGATTTAAATACTTTAACAACTTAAAGCAAGAAACCAGCAAAATCTTATTTCAAGTATATAATTTCTTGGAACAAAGTAACTATTTTAAGAATATAATTATTCTATTTTAAGAAAATATTTTGTTCCCGAATATGTGAATCACGCATTGCTTTGGATCAAAGCAATTTGCTTTATTTCAAGAAATTATTTTTTACCGTGTATGAATGTTTTAAGTCCAGGGTCTTTTGAAGCTGTTAAAAAAATCGAAACGCATTAAAAAATACGGCCATTTTGCCGCACATTTTGAAATAAATCAAATTAAGCTAGAAGCAACGACTAAAGGATGGCCAACTATCTACATCCAATTCAGTACAGAAACCTCCATGCGACAGTCACGCTCACACTTGTCATGCACCGCATTTCCGTAGGAATTAGGTGCCGTGCCAGGACCTTCATACAGACAGGCACACAATATAAACATTAAATTTTAATATTAATTTAAAAGTAATAAAATTAGAGGTATTGATAAAAAAATCGATCTATCGCCGGAGACGCTGACTCCTATAGTTGTCAGCGTTAACCCTTCAGAGGGTCGTAACAGATTCGTCGACAACTCGAATTTATTATCCCCCACCATTTCCCCCATGCCAGGATATCGGGTGAATTGTAGGCGCTAGTAGCGCCACTTCAACGTTTCGTTTTAATCGGAACATCCTCGTGTAAAACTCAATAGTGTTAAAGTGCGATCACTCTGGGTCTGCACGGTTTGGATAAAGGATCTCATACGAATCTATTTTCTGTGGTTTGCCGCCCGACGATAAAGTTACGACGATAAAGTTGATGCCTTATTTTACATATTAAATATAAATTCAAACTACGCCTGTAATGGCGCAATTTTCTGACGCTACATATGTTAGTTTACCTAACAAGTGGTTATGGTGCTGTCTCTACAACAAACATAAAAAAACAACAATCATTGTTATTAATATTATTTCTGTCTACATACAGAATGAATATCATAAATAAATAGGAGAAACAGGGTTAATTTTCTCTTTTTCTCTCGGTTACCTTACGCCCGTACCATATTAGGTAAACTAACATATACACATTTAGCCTAAATATTTATTACCTTTCTTCTATAGAGCAAAAGTCATGTTTCCAATCTACACCGCTACTTTTGTACGTCCAACTTTAAACCCCCGCATCCGAGTGCCCCATTTGCATAGCTATCCGGATAGGAATCTAATGAAATAATTATAAATTGGCATCGCGGCGAGACGCGTGTTATCTGCGGGTGGGGCGCGTGGTGGCTCCTACCCCGCGAGCTCCCCCCGACAAATTCTATAAACAAATCCCCGGCGGCTTGTCCACCCGGCGTCTTTTTATCGCTCGGTGTCTGGCGCCCCCGCCCGCCTATCTGCGAGGAGCCGTGATAAATTCTATTTGCATATCTGCGGTCTGTTCGCGCACCACACAGCATAAATCTCAATTTTACTTATTAGCCCTCCGCCGCCGCGGAGGGAGCGGGAGGGGGCGGGGAGGGGACGGGGAGGGGACGGGAGACTCGGGCGCCGAAGGGGTTAAGACACTGCAGAAAATGAGGTAATTGTAAAGTGAGTTATTTCAAGAAATTAGGAGTTCACTGTTGTTTCCGCGTTATTATGTTTTCATTTACTTGAGTCGGAGTAGTGAATGTCGTTGCCGGCACCGAATGGGTTGTTTTGGGAGCGACGTTGTCATAATCAAATGTGTTTAAGACATTAATCAAGCATTTAATCTTAGAATATAGTCATACCTTACAGTTGTATTATTGTGAAAAATATGAGAATATAATTTTAAAGTAGAATGATAGTGTAAGTAGTACTTTTCACAGTTTTCTCTCTTTAATTAACGTATCCTTGTTGCTTGTGAAATACGGCGTACAGTAAAAGACAGACTAAGGTATACTCTTATGGTTAAAGAGAAGTATTGACCGTAAAATACTCTGGCTTTAGCGATAATTGAGTAAGGCGACTATGGACAGAACGATGTTGAAAACATTAAATCAATTACTAGTTCGAGAAAAACATGAAATCCCTTAATATAATTATGTACATATACCATCGCTATTACTCCGATATGTCTTGCCTTCCGGTACTTCCAGCTAGAAATAACGGAGTAATAGCTATGGTATATAAATGTTTATTGGTAAGGCAGTAAGAATCATATCAATCATATCATGCATAGATGTTGAAAACATTAAATCAATTACTGAAAGGTGGTGTTTCAAATCGTTCATTCAACCGAAAGTGGACGGTATCCTACTGTACATGTTACTATATTCGATGAAAACATGAAGAATTTGTTTAGTACGAGGCAGTAAATATGAATTAACCACCGTATTAAATAAAAGTGTTTAAAAGGTGCTGTTAAAATACACAAATATATAGTCAAAGTAAAGTCTTACCTTAGCATTTACAGTCCAGTTTAGCAGTTACAGTCCAGTGCTTTCCCACTACTCCGTCGTTTCTTCCATGCCTTGTTAAGGGTTAAAAGCTGCGGTGGCTCGGTACAAGGTGGTTATTACTCAAACAGAAACAGAAATGTGGTTAGTAAAAGAACCGTCACCACATCAACCCGCCAAACAAAACCAAAAACAAAAAAAATAATAAAACGAATAGCAAAACAAATGGTGCAGTAATGTAAGTTAAATGACTATAGTTAAAATCACATGCAAAACAATATTGTCATGCACTACAAATAAAACTTAAGAACACAAAAAAATACAATATGTTAATAAAAAATTAAATCATCAAGGGTACCATTTCTGGCTCCCGTGCGCCGATGTTCGGCTTATAGTAACAAGCGGTTAACTAAAGTCGACCAATGCGATTTTTAGCCACAGTTTAAGCATGGTACGAAATGCATCTAAGAGTCAGATTTAATCTCAATTGCCTGTTCACAGGCGAGTCAATTTACCATGGTAACCCCGAGATAGGTTGTATAGTTCGGCGAAGGGCGGCCGTGCGTCACGCGAGTTGGGCGCCGCCCTGCGCGTGTCGCTCGCCCGCCCAAAACATGCTCTGTATGCGACTGCGTGTGTTTTTTCTGATGTGTCACGTGTTTTTTTTAATGTCTTTAAAGAGTGCATGCGTTTTTTGTACACAGACCGCAAAAAGTGTTGCAGTTTGAGAAGCGAATTCATTATAAATGTCGAATAAAGGCATGCTTAGTGGTTGCGGCGAAAGCATGTGTAAAGTTTTATAAGAATTAGTAGCTTAGATATAGTGCAATACCTTTTGCGGTCTGTGTATAAGAAACTTTGTAATGGTCAGAAGAGCTTAAAGGTGCTTCAGGCCGATCTCAACCGGGGATGTTTTTGAAATATTAAGAAATTCCAATATTTTTTTTTATAGATAATCAAAAGAATCGCTTTTTCAGAAATTAAAGAAATTCAGTCTATGCACGCTTTGCCCGAGTTCCTCGATAATATTTTTCAGTTAAAGCATAAGGGACCGAGATGTGGGAAGCAGTATCAATATCCTTAGTGTTTCCACAAATAGCCCTCACTGACCCTCGTCCACACCCCCTCCCCTCTTCCCTCACCCCCTAGACGTGCCCACACTAGCAATGCCCCCAAAAGCTTTTTATTATTGAAATGGGCGACACATCTATTTTTTACGTCAGCCACTGCGGAGGTTCGGTGAGAATGGCATGGCTTCTATGCCTAGTGCGTCCATTTTGAATTTGGAACGCCTTAAAAAAACTCATTCCTTTTTCAGTTTTGAGAAGAGTATCATTTGACATGTTGTTTAACTTAGATATAATTTAAATTCTCTATGAACGCAAACTATATGACTTACGTTTGTTTGTATTTATTCGTTATTTTCGTTTGCAAATGAAAGGGGGAAAGCGATTTTGTGGTCTGTAACACAGTTTTAGGGATCCTAATCATTTGGATGTTCGTCATCTGTCTGTCTATAAAGATTCTTTATTTCTGCAACGTTCTGTTTGTTGTTGTAAATGCTAATTATCTATGCCTTTAAATAAGAAAATATCATCTGTCTGAGTGTAGCTTGTCCACCAATTTGACGAATACAAATACAATACAATACAATTGCTGTAAAATTCTTAGGTCTAATGTTTCTTTGCAGCTGTAAAAAAATATATACGATAAAAATAATGCATCTACTCGGTGCGCGAATCAGACTACAATTTTTTTAGTTTAATTAGGTAGTAGGTAGTTTAAGGCTAGATTAGTAGGTAGGTGTGCCCGACACGTTTCGTCTCCGACGACGATAGTTTATTACATAGATTACACATTAATAAACAATAAAAGTTGGTATGCTTAGTAAACTACCGAACTTTAATTATTTACGAATTTAAATATTTTTTTATATTCACGTAGAACGAAAGTTTAGAAACGATATGACGGGGATAATAGCAGTTAAAGTAGTTGACTACGCTCGCATGTATGCGTATGGTTGTATGTAAGTATATGCTATAGAGGATTACTGTGGAGAAGTGGATAATATTTGTGGCACGTTTCCGATACTTGTAAGTGATACCGACTGAATGATTTACGGAGAGTTTTTGGAAAGGCTCCAACAAAATAACGTAGTTTTAAGGCTTTTTAGTAGTTTTAGTAACTATTTTTGCTAATTTACTTATTTATTAATCTGTACTATGAAAAATCTGGTGTGATTTTGTTCGTAATTCTTGTCTCTCTAAACGGTTTCATCGATTTTTCTGTACATATAGTGTTCTCTGGATGGTTCTAAGCTATAGTTGGGGTATCGACCCGAGCGCAACCGGGCACCTCGGCTAGTATCTTTACATAAATAATTCTTCAACACGCTTTCTCCTAAACGGCTTGACCGATTTTTTGTGGATTTTAATTCACAATTTCACCCTGTAGGTGGCGTTGTTGTCGAGATATTGACCCGAGCGTAGCCGGGCACCTCGGATAGTGATCTGTTTGATTATATTTAATCTATTGAGGACTGTGTCAAAACAACGCCTGCCTACCGTGCCCATTAAAAAGAAAGAAAACACATTTATTCAACAATTTTAAAAGTAATCAATTACAATGAAAATGATGACACTAGCGGTAAATATATATATTAATTGTATTAAATTTCATAAAACTTGGCTTCTCTAACAACCGTTCAGGTTATTTTAGTTCAAGATTCCCCTTTCCGTTAAAGATGTAACCAACGTAACCTTACATTCCGAAGACACAACAATTGTTGAAATGTGAGCCCGTCGTCCCAGCTGTCACCTAAATTGGCGTTTACGGCAAACCGATCGACTGGCGTTTTCAAATGTATGGAGAAATTGAAGAGCGCGCGCAGTGGCCGTTAAGCGAACTAACATTTGCGAGTCCGAGTTTGATTTGACAGCTTACTCATCGTTGCCGTAAATACGTCGACGTTGCCGTTTACTCCGACTCCGAGTTTGACTTTGACAGCTTGAAGAAGTAAAACCATAGAATATCAAGTTTGAACTTGGAGTTTGACGTTTTTACGGAACTTCGAAGTTCCGTAAACGCCAGTTAAGGTGACAACTGGGACTAGTAGCTCTGATCGATAAATAAAATAATAAATTTGAACACGACTTCCAAAAAAACTACGGCATAGTTCTAACGCGGGCGCGAAATAAAAAATCATTTTAAATGTAACGACGCCGCCAGTGGATGAATTTATTGCATTAATTGAGCAATAAAAGCGGTGTCCGAAACATAAGGAAATATAAAAAGAAAAAAGAAAAATTCCGGCCATAAAACACGAGGGACGCCACACCTCATTTCGCGGCTCGGTTTATTCCGGACCCGCCGAATGCGAAATGAGCGAGTCTTTTAGTGTAAGTAACTTTATGTATAAATCTTGTTTCGCCGAGAAATCGGAGGGAATGCGTTACAACGCCATGTTTTATTGTGCCACCATCGCGGTGTGTGAGGATGTCGTCGCCGGGAACGGGAAGGTTACGTGAGGACGAATGAACAAAAAACGTTTAAAAGTAATGGATTTTACAATAAAATTCGAGGGTTTACTTCTAGAAAGCGTTAAGGTGGCCCATCCCGCTCATCTCTCGATCCCGAGATCCAAAGTTTTGCTCAAAATGGCTTTATTTGATCGAACTTGATGTCTGATAACCATTGGCATTGTAAAATTGTGTTTAATTTCTAAGTTATAAGGTCCGAAAGTTCGAATTTTTCGCGCGTTTTATACCATAACTTTGGAGTTGGATTACGCAATGATAATTAAGAACATCTTATAAAGATTAGTCATCAGACATAGCTTATTTAATCAAGATTTATAATCTATTTAGTTTTTTTTTACTTCTTTAAGGGTGTCATTATTTTATTCATACAAATAGAGAATATAGTATGTGCATTATAAATAAAATATCTCCTCTAGGTCTGCCGAGGCAGCCATTGTCCCTAAAATACTTATAGCATTTCCTCTTTGAATTTCAATGCTTATGCGGCGAACAAAAAACATTTTGGAGCGTGAATCGCCCGAGGTCTCGCTTAAGAGTTTTCCAAGCACATCTGCGCAAGCTAAGGACTCGGATGACCACGCACCAAGAGTTTCCACCGCAAAAGGTAAAAATTCAAAGAGGTCTGATAGCGACTCATATTTTTTTCTTTTGTTACCTGCAGCAATGGCTGCCGCAGCCCCACCTAAGCGCGAGGAAGCAAGGACGTGGCTCGGCGCTAGTGTGTCAGCGCACGTTGCATCCCACACTAATGCCTTTCCCTTTTTCCACGGGACCAGGGTCATACCGTCTGGTCTTTTGCCGTCTGATCGAAACAGGCCTGGCGGTTCTAGTATGCTAGGGATTCCAGCGGAGTTCAAAGATCGTTTGATAATGTTGTTGATTGCATAATGTCTAGGCATTTATATTTATATATTTAGTTTATGTTAGATTTTTGACTACAGCGGTCGTGGTTTACTTTTAGCTATAAGTCGTTTTGAAATTAAAATTTTCGTAAATCTTACCAAATCATGCACTATGCACATTGTCTTTTTTGTGGACATGTTGCATCTTCATCATCACGGAGCCTGTCTTATTCTTTGAAACAGAGAGTTTTGTACTGTGCCCGCGAATGAGTTAGGCCCGCCGGGTTGGGCCACCTTAAGGCTCCAACTGAGTCCAGCGTAAAATCGGCTATTGGTGTTCTGAAAAAATAGGGCGGGCCACGGCTAGTCAGAAATCATCCAATAGCTTTCATTCTCACGATGTCGCTAGGTCCGGCAAGATCATTTACGACGCGTTATAGTCGTTCGACGCGCCAGAGTGGTTTATATATTTCAGAGGTGGCGAATTAATTCAGATCTGATAAATGTTGTATTACACTTAATGCGGTTGGAATTTTATTCAAATAACGATCGGTTCGTGATTATGTACCGATTGTAGAGTTTTATTTATCAACACTGCTTTTTATGTTTTATCACTTTTTTTAATGTTAGTTTGAATAAAACAATATTAAACACATATTAAACAATATTATCTGCACTTAATGGAAATAAATATCATCTTGAGGTCATTTTAAAAATTAATATAAAATATTATGTATACTATACGGGTTGCTCTTTTAAATTCACACGCGACAGCAGGGGTGATATTGGAGGCAATATTAAGCACCTCTTAATTTTAAACTTGCCTAAAATAAAAATGAACGCAGTTCATACACATTTCATCAAAGTTAATTGACAAAATCATATGTAGGTAGTGTTATTTTTATATTTGAGACAAATAAAACATTTGAAGGTGCATCGAAAGAATGATCTGCATAAGAATAAGAAACTTTTATTATTTTACATAGATCTAAGAAACTCTAGTTATACGCTTGGGCCAACCTACATATTCAAACAAACGTTAATTGGCAAATTTTATTTTAGCAAAATGAAGTTAACAAAATACAATAATCATAATTAAAATTTAAAAAAATCTATATATAATAGAATTTTCTTAACGGCTAACTTATAAATATCTATTTTAAATATTTTATGAGGCCTGTGGCCAATACCTTATATAGTTTTAAAAAACATTCTTTCTGTTCCCTACCACCTCTAATTTAGGTAATTGCTTGGCAGTCACTTTTCTTTTTTGTAGTATTAGATAACATATTTATCTAGTGAATAAGCGTGAAACATATATATTAATTTACGTTACAAAGTGGGGTTTACACACCAAAAACATAACTTTTGCTCATCTGAAAAAGATTTTGACTTTAGACTTGATTTTGAAATATTGTATGCATTTGACAGATTGTACTGAAAGTGCTGTCGTTTTTTATGCAGCCTGCCATACCACAAAACTACCGTTATGATACCCGGGCGGGCTTAAACCCTACCACCTAGTAGGGGAAAGGGACCTACAGTTTCACATGGATTCCGAACTATGGACCAGCTCACATTCGTAACCAAAATGCTCTTATATAACTCAGAATGAGAAAGAAAGTAGTGCATGAACGGGCGAGGATCTGAACCCAGGCCTCTAGTCTAGTCCCCGCGCCACTAGTATGTATACTTTCATTCCTAAGCCCTAACAGTAGTAATCAGAGTTGGCGGACTACCTATAATACACCGATTATCGCCGAACTAAATAGCATTTTGTATGGTTAGTCCAGTGCTAGTCTGCGTACTAAAATTTGACAGTTCACTCTGAATACGACTATAAAAACGTAACGGACTGGTAGATATATTGCCCAGATTATTTTTGAAAACGAAACAACAACTCAAGGAAATGTTTGATGTAAAAATGTATGCACCTGAAGGTTGTAAACAGTGAACCATACAAGTCGAGCGGTTGATTTCAGAAAATGTGTTGCAGGACTCGATGATACGCGTTTTTACGGCAGTAAAATATATTGTTGGTTAGTTCGAACTTCAGTTCGTGATATTTTATGGCATACAACAGGTATACTAATATAAAAGAAATATGTAGCTACTTTGTAATATGTGTGTACCCACCTTGTTGTTAATGTATTTTACATAAACACAAATTCGTACAATGCTGCTGCAATAACAAAAACATCCTAAGGATCTGAAAATCATAACGATTTCAATGACGATCAAAAATACCTTAACTGAAGTCTCATGTAACACATTGGTCGGCATCTGATTGAATTCAGAGCTTACTAGCAAAGATAATACTAATAATTACTTCGTAATAGATGGCCATCTCCGTACGAAGTGCAAGCCTTTCGCAGTTGTTTGTGCCGGCAACAATAAAACTCCAGGTACCTCGAGAATGTTTACACCAAATTAAGCTTATCGCGCTGCCCCGAAACTCGACATTCACTTAGCAGCGCCAAATTGTGCGGCTGTTCAGGGTTAACACATGTTATGCTATGACGAGCGCGCTGAGACAAGCTATTTAAATAGTTGAGTGCCACATTAAATTAATATTAAGAGATGTGTTTTAATAAAAGAATATTTAGTCTATATTTCCATACATATTTACATCTTTATTTATTCTTGAAGTTACTTGTATTTTTTTGTTATTAGTTACGAACCCATCCGTCTGTAAAATATAATAAGTACAATTTTCAATTCAATTCATAATATACCTTACGTATTATTTTATTCAACATATTTTTTATTTACAAATATTATATTTATTTCGTATAAACTTGCTTGGTGAAAAGCTCTAAGTCATTATAAAATTGTTATGGTCTAAATGCAGGTGTTCCTACTAATTATGAGCACCTGCATTTTGGCAGTAATTTATATGGTAGTGTGGCCAACAGCACCGAATAAATAACTAACGTAACAGAAGCGAAACTTATGAGTGTATTTCTATGCGTGTGCTATCGGCTATGTGTGCGTGGTGCGGGGGTGCGCGGAGTGCGCGGGGCGAGTCCGCATCTTCCCAGGAATACTGCGTTCAAAGGTTGTCACTGACTGTGCAACCTCGCGTTAGTTTGGTACTCTCCGAGTCATTTATTATTACAACGTGCAAAGTCGACCAACGTCGTGATTTTTTGGAGTGGTTGTGTGTGTGTTTTCTTCATTTTAAGTAATGGGGGAAACTTATAAGCTTTAAAGATAAAGCTTTTAAGATGAAAAAGCGGAATTATAAACCCCTGAATGTTCTTAATATTTGATCCATCATTTATATGACTAATGTACTTTAACATAGCTTAAAAAGTATGTTTATGTTCTTATGATGTGAGCCATGTATAAAAAGTTTATTGTTAAAAGTTAAACGAATGATGATGTAAACATGTGTTGAAAAAAGAACATACAATAAATAATAATCATTTCGTACAGTCTGGTCTATTTTAATATCCCCATTGTGTCGAGTGATAACCCTCGCGATGTTTCGTAGCGCACCGCGCTCCGCCGCTGCGCCGACACGGTGAATCTCACACAGACGAGGAGTGTCGACGGCGTGCCAGCCTATTGTTTGATATATTATTTCAAAGAAGCGGCATTGGCAATTGATTTTAGGAATTTCAGCGAGCCAGTTTACGACTCTTTTCTTGTGAGCTTTCAAAAGGGCCACGGCCGCATAGGTTTACATAATAGGTCGGGTCATAAAGGAAGTCCCAGAAGTAAAGAGACTTTAATCAAAATCAAAGTGGCCACAGAAAAAGTTTTCACAGATAAAATAAATAATTGTCATGGTAACCATACTTAACTAATCTGTCAAAATAGGCCGGTTTAAAAACAGTCTTGCATTTTTTTTAATTAATGGAGCCGAACAAAAATTGTTTTCAAAGATAGTTATTCAATACTATTTGATTCATGAGAAATATGAGATAGAGCGTCATATTATTGAAGAGGGCGCAAGAAGAATTAGTATGTACCGAATAATAAAACGTCACAAAGAAACGGAAGAGGCCGATTTTAAAAAGATTCCGTGAAGACTTAGTCTAGTATCTACATGAAGAAATATAAGCCGAGTAAAAAAGGTTTTTGAACAGGCATCTACAAAATCGGTGAGAGTTGCAACGGATAAACTAAAAATTTCCAAGTCCAGTGTATACCTTGTTTGGCAACCTATGAACGAAAACAGCAATGTTTCCGAACCCTATTATTATACAGGGTATATGAACTCCCAGATTTACCTTAGAGAGTGCATTATCATATTGCAATACCTTTCATAGACAAGCATTATTGGTGAGTAGGTGTTTTGTTTTGGACCGATTAGGCTTCACGCCATTACGAGTTTAAGTTATTCAGTATTTACAGACTGCGGGTGTAGAGTTCTCAACTAGACAAAAAATGCCCCAATTTTTCTTCAAGCTCGACTTATTGAATTTTTTTGGGACCTGTGTAAAAGAGTGCCTAAAGTACACAGATATACCTCAAACATTCTTATCTTTCAAAAAGGGATGGACTAGGTTGGCCAAAAAAAATTTCATCTTTCCGCGCAGAGTGCTAAGCTTAATTTGGCGTAAATATTCTTGAGGTATCATTAGTTTTATTGCTGCCGGCAAACAACTGCGAAAGGAGAAGACTTTGTGTGAAGGTGGCCATCTATTATGAAGTAATTATTAGTATTATCTTTGATGGGAACGATGAAACCACCCGTCTCATGCAGGTGTTTACCACAATTCGTACCCAGCGCAAGTAACTCGGCCGTGATGCTAGTGACAAAACAGGTTGCGGGTGGCGGCGGCTAGTCATATCCGCTATAGCCTCTTTCATTTAATATACCTGACTTCAATATTTTTAAATTGGTTTAAGTATAACATAAAAGTCATTACTTTAACATATTATGTCAAGTTAAGAAACATATTTATGCTATTCTAATAATAGTATTCATAACTATAGCATGAAACTATGTTTGAAGCGGCAATGATTTTTTTTTCGTGTTTCCCATCCAGTTCAGTGTAGGCGTGAGGGAAGGTTCTGGGTTGGCACCTAATTCTTTCGAAAATGTTGTGTATTGGGCTAATATCATAACGGCAGTTGTGTGTTATTAGCCATCCTAGTCAGGTTGCATAAAAAAAACTGGGAGGAGCGAATGGGTAACGAAAGAATGACGAAACAAATTTACATAGCAGAAGAATCCATGATAAAATCCAAAACTGTAGATTTTTATAAATATTCTAAACATTTTATACTAAATTTAAAACACATTGGAAAAATAAATGATTAAGAACAAAAACAATTCTTAGGATTCCGTACCCAAAGGGTGAAAACGGAACCCTATTACTAAGCCTCCGCTGTCCGTCCGTCTGTCACAGGGCTGTTTCTCATGAACCGTAACAGATAGGAAGCTGATATTTTCACAGATTATGTATTTATTTTGCCGCTATAACAACAAATAGGTAAATTTATAAAATAATAAAAATTAAAGGAGCCATACAAAAAACTGTTTTGGTTTTGCGGTAAATCTTGTACGATGGTACGGAACCCTTCGTGTTCGAGTCCGACTCGCACTTGGCCGGTTTTTTTAGTTTGTTGGCGTTAAAATAAAAAAAACATTAAAACCTTTAACAAATAGGTTAATAATTAAATTACTATTACTGCATACATTATTTCCAAACATCCAAATGTTTCCTTTTGACGACTTTATTGACTTAAAATATGACTTTCATAAAATCCCCTTTTCCTATTAGGCGGTAGGGTTAAGCCCATCCCGGTCGATACCATAGCATTGGATGAAAAGATGGAAATCATTTCTACCCATAGATACCTCCGGGGAATTGGCAGAATAAATCATTGGGTAAAATTATAAACAAAATCTACTTAAATTTTATTTCGGTCATTAAAAATGAATCCGAGTCTTTTTATCTTGAGGCGGACCGGACTAGCATTTCCTAAATATTTTCGTTTGTTGCTCATTGTTTATGTTGAACGCTGAAAAAAAATGTCAGTCGTGACTGCCGCCTCTATCACAGAATGCCTCTACTGTGCTCTATATTTGTTTCATACAAAAAATATGCAACAAAGATAACTTGATTCTTACTTACTAAATAAGAAGAATACAGGTATATCAAGGTATTCCCAAAAGGATAAGTTCGTAAGATGTGTACTTTTAGAGTTATTTGAACAAATATCACCGCAAAAACTGAGAGAATAACTAGCACAGAAACCACGTGCGAAGAGCCCAACGTCAGGGGCGGTACTAGTCGGCAGAGATCAGAAAACAAACGATAAAGGCGACCTCTGTACACACTGTATTTGCGTTAGGGTCCATTATTGAATGCGCGTCAGAATCGATTTTGCTGCTCGATGGCGTGCGCGAGGAAGCAAAATATTGTTTTAGATTTATAAAATCTATTTTTCGCCATTTCATAATTTTTTGACTGTTATTCACTAGATAAATATGCAATCTTGTACTTTAAAAAAGAAAATTGTATAAATCATGAATAATTTCCAAGCGCTGGAACAAAAACCTAGTAAATGGGCGTCTGCAAACTTATTTTTTTTTGAAGAGTATAAGCATCGCATTAAGCCCGTTTGACGGTCATACACTAGATAATAGTCCAAACTTTGATATTTAATTTTTTTTACTGGTATTTATTCTTAACCGGCTCTGAAATGACCATTGAAATAACACCAAAATATCGTAACGTTAGCGTCAACGGGCCTCTTAAGTCAGTAATAGTTATATGGAGATAATTTAATTTTAAAGTTTACAAAACAAATTGTTTCGCATATATTTAAGATGTAAATGTTACGCTATCTTCGGAACTTGTCAGTGCTTTTGAAGAACATTTAGAACAAAATTGCATAATTAAATGCGTTTAATCAAAAACTACTTTTTTTTACTAGGGGCTAGAGGGCTAGAGTTTTGGCCTTTCATGCGAGAGATTATGAGTTCAAATCCTCTCCCCGGTCATGCACCAATTTTTTTCTCTTTCTGATTTGGATGCGTGCATTTCGTTACGAATGCGAGCTGTTCCATGGTTCGGAACCCATTGAAATCTGTAGGTCCCATTCCCCTTTTAGGTAGTAGGGTTAAGCACGCCCGGGTTTGTACCACCGCACTGGATGAAACTATGGTTGAAGCGACAATGAAAAATTTGTCCGTGTTTTCGATCTAGTTCAGTTGCCGTGCTCATATAGGGAAGGTCCTGGCATGGCACCTTATTTCTTCGGGAATGTGGTGCATCAGGCTAATATCATTAATTCGCTCTAAAATTAGGGCCAATGTACATACGTTCTATGGGAAACTCCTATTACTATACGTATTTATCCAGAAAAAATCTTAATGTACTCAAACACTAAAAGTGAATATTTAAAAAGATGTAAATCGAAGTGGTTCCGTTTGTTTCAACATCAAAATAACGAAGTCACCACATTAAACATTAACTTTACGACCGTCAAAAAGAATCGTAAATCTCGGTTTAGTAACATTTTACTGGTTTTCGTACAAGCATACTCTCAAATAATATCTTTTATTAGCACAAAAATAAGATTAAACGTCTTAATTTTACTATAAATTTGCCTATCGATCCGATACCACCCGTTTGACATAGTAGATGCATGATGATGTATGTGATCACTTAATCCATCAATGAGAATTCTTAGGTCCGCTTGCACCAACTTGCCTCAATAGCATACGAAAAAGCTTCAGACAATTACGCTCTCCATACAAACGTAGTTTACTAATGAGTTAAAATTTTCAGTTGTCTTAATAATTTTTCATATCTTATATGAGGAAACAAATATATGTGTCTTAACGTATAATTTTTTTCGACAAAAATGGCCCTGGGTCAAACGACCACAAAAAGAATTGTTTGAAGACTTCTAACCACACGTGAGTTGCAAATACGTCCATCTTTTATTCAACAAAATTTATAATATAGTCCACTCCAAAGCTATCGAAATAACCATACTACGCATGAGAAGTATAGCCGCTCTCTATAATCTACATGGTTTTCACATTTATTTGTTTCAGTATAGATATTTTTTTATATGCCGATACTAGAAAAAAGTGGTCGTCATATGATTAATTAACTACGTTTCTATGGGAAGCGTAATTTTCTGATGCTTAAGCCAAGCTATTTTTATGTAACTGGAGATAGATAGCTTATACCTGCATGATATTAGCCCAGCACACTACATGGGAACTGTAATATAGAAAAACAGTATGTCAAGATGACATTATTATTCATGGACTGTCATCTCGTTTTCAAGATTAAACTAATTTATTATAAACATCTTGTATTAGAAACATGAAATGAAAATGAAAAAATACTTTATTTGCAGCCATACGGTACAAAAAGGCGGAAATTAATGCCATAAGGCATTCTCTACCATTCAACCTTAGAGATGTAGGAGAGGTGCAGTGAGGCGGGCAAAAAAAAGTAAACGTAAAACAAAATGAATTAGTGAAAATATGAACTAACCTAAAAATAAGGATTTATATATTATAATAAATTACATACAAATATGTACATACACTTAAACATATTAAACATTACATGGCGCAGCCGGTAAAGAAAGTTTTTTTTTGTTTGTTTAAAATGGGTAAGAAAATATTATGTTTATTTTTAAAGAAAAAAAGGGGAAAATGTAATATAGAAAAACAATATGTCAAGATGACATTATTATTCATGGACTTGTCATCTCGTTTTCACGATTAAACTAATTAATTCTAAACATCTTTTATTAGAAACATTACAGGAACTAGGTGCTATGCCAGGACGACCTTCCTTATATTGCTCGGCTACATTGAACTGGATGAAAAACATGGACAATTTTCATTGCCGCTTCGACAAGAGTTCATTCAATGCGATGGTACCAACTCGGGCGGGATGAACCCTACCATCTAGTAAGTAAGGCAGAGGACCTACAGTTTTACGTGGAATCCGACCCACGGCCAGGCTCAAAAGTCCAAAACGTTCACCCATCTAGAAACAAACCGCGCTCTGGCCTACCGAGGTGACATGTAATAAGGGAGATGTCATTTGGACTCACATACTACATATTCATTTAAAAATACGTAACCACTAGTAACCATCAAAGGTGTGGCAATTTTACACGTCCCTGAAGAATAGCTAAGAAATAACCTATGAAACTATGAAATAAAACCCGTGAAAATAGCTACCCCCTAGCCGTCACCGCCTATAAGGGCACTGTCTATTGGCAAATGACTCCGGACGGAACCCTAACGCCAGAAACGCGGGGTGCATAGCGAAGTAGGAGGGCTTTTAGTTTAGTAAAACGCGTGGTTTACTTTGGCGGCGACAAATACTTCTTTACCGCAAACGCCGATACTCTATTATTATTAGAGTGGCGGCGGTGGGTGTATAGCCCGTTTGCGGTGACAATGCAGTATTTACTTATAGGCTATCAATATTGCAGGGTCAGGGTATAATGTAATATTGGCTCTGTGATAAATTTTAAAGTTTTGCGTTAATTTATTTTGCGACACGGGTATTTTCACTTGACCCTATTGGGGAAAATAAGTTTCATACAGTTTCATGATTATTGTTAGGCCAGTATTGATAGGGATGTAGAATCGACCGAGAAGCAGGGACACATTAATTAAAGGAAGAGAGCCGTAAGAACTCGTTACAAACACATTGCTTTGCATTTTTATTATACTGCAAGTATTTTTCCACTGTTTTAATCTTTAATATGTTCATTGTAGGGGAGTATAAAAATATACATTTTATTTAATGGGCTAGCTTTTTTTAGTTGACCTATATGAGCACACGAATCACATTATACCGTTTACGATTTTATTATATATATACTAGTTATGAAAAAGAAATAAATAACTTTCTAAAATGAAATTTCAAAGCTTTCAAATATATTTATTATGTTATCCTTAAACATAACTAATCAGAAAAAAAAATTTTAGCTTTCTACTAATTCTAGGTACAAACGAACTTGGCCCACATACGTTTTCCTTGCAAATGCCAATGCCTACTGTGGCGCCGAGGGTGATGCGCTCTGTACAAGATTTTTTCTCTGGTCATCAAATAAAAAAAATCACATGATAAAACGACACATGTTCCCAATTCACCGCGTGTGCATATCGAAAAGTTTTAAAGCATTCTAATAGTGAAACGCTCAGTCGTATAGGGTGAGCGTTCAACGGTAGGTGAATGGAAAGCGATGGGGGTTCCCGACGCCAATGGAACTCAAACGCGGCCTTTCATGTGGATTAATCTGTATATTGGAGCAGGTACTGATTGTCCATTATTGAAGCTTTAGTGGTAGAACTTATTTAATTGAGTGTGCTCAGAGAAATGACGTCCTTTTAATATAGATTGATCGGTTGAAAGGGTACCGATTCATCAAAGGTTTAATTTATAGACGACTAGCTGAGGTAGCTCCGCTCGGGTCAATGTCATTTCGGACTGACGCCAGGCTGAACCTAACATGGTGTTATATAAGTTCCCCATACAAACCCCCCTTTGAGTTTAATTTTCGCCACAAAAGGAAGGCTATGTCCTTTCCTAAGGTCCAGATTATCTCTATACCACATTTCATCAAAATCGGTTCAGCGATTTGGCGTGAAAACGCAACAGACAGAGTTAATTTCGCATTTATAATATTAGCATAGATATGCCATCAAAACTGTTGACATGATGTACTGGATCACTATTTTGAGAAGCTCGACATTTACAAATGGAACGTTAGCAAAATTTAAATATCGAACGTCAAACGACATTTACAGCAATAAAATAACTTTGTATTTTTATATAAATCTGATATCACTGCGATGAATTGTGTGTTTACATATAGCATTATTTGTAATGAATCTACAGTTGAAAGATTTGTATGCTGGCCTTACCAACTAAAATATTCAAGACAGACAATGAGCGAGACAAGAGGTTACAAGTTGGTAACTAGCTCGTTCCCGCCCTTTCCATTTAATATGCGGACCATTTCAGTAAATTTCTAGGTATTTCTATTTATACATATGTGTTTCATTAAGTTGTTACTGGGGTACGTAATGGAATGACATGAAAATTGATGGGTTGAGCCTTCACGGTTAAATTATTACTTCCATTATTGAACGATGAATTAACATTATTATTGGAGTTATTGTGAAAGGTTTAAAACGATATCCTAAAAACGAACTGAATAAAGCTTTAGTTCCTAGAGCGCCAGGCGGTTCAGTATCTATGCCAAACGATGCATTTTATAAGTAAATGTGTGCACTGTCGCACGGACCGGTTTGGCACAAGATGCGCTTCGTGAGCTGACCTGAATGCACTCAAAACGCAACCCCAAACATCACAAGGCTAAGGTCCAAACTCCTTCGCTACGTTCTAATCTGCAATCAGATACTTTCTTAATTGCAAATAATAGTGTTCCCAGTGCAAACTTAATCTTAAGGAGTCGAGTTCAAGGTTGAAAATGCATTAGACCAGGGCTCGCCTGACCTTGTTTGGTTCAACTCTCACCTTTCGCTCGCATATTAGCTTTTATGAAGCTCGCGTGTGCTTGTATAGTGCGGGATATGCCAGATGTATGGAAGCAATCAAGGTATAAATTATGAGCTTGGACGTGTCTTGTTTGCCGCGATAGAGTGTATAGAAGTCGTGTAATTCAAGTTTTAGCTCTCTCTGCTTAAACTATATTGATTGGACCATGACTTCGCAATAAGTGACGAGACTTCCCATAGATAAAGCTCTGTAGTTAATTTATTTAGAGAATTAAGCTCCATTTACACATGCTTAATTTGAGCATGCCGATGTAAGCCGGCTTTCGGATTACAACATTTAACATGTATAAATGCACCTGTCATTTTTTAATTTCGCTTTTTCCTGGACGTAGGTATGGCCTCACGAAAATAGTATTTCAGCTCGTTTGTCCAGGAATCTATACTGGAAACTAAGTAAGTATTCTGTTTTGTATTTATATATTCACCTTAATTCAGGTAGGATATTGTTGTAAACAGAACATATCTTGATTACATAATCATCAGAAAATAATAAATCAAATGTGAAAGTTCAAGGAGCATTTTTTGGTACTGGACACAGATTGCTAATTGGCACCTACTGTCTTGATATCAGCCAACACTACTTATAGGAACTAGATGCCATGCCAGGACCTCCCTTATCAAGCACGGCTACATTGAACTGGGTTGAAACATTTGGACCACAAACATTTTTTTCCTACTGCGATGATACCAGCCAGGGCAGGATAGTAAATGAGGATGCATCAGTCGCCTCTTATGACATGCACGCGAATAAATACTGTGGGACCACTTAAGGGCCGAACCAAGGCAATGCTTCAATTCAATAAAAATAGCATGACAATTTCGCTGCTGGAATCGAATCTCAGGGACAACCATATATCTAAGGCCGCTCCAGCTGGCAGGAATGTCAGGCCTGTGAAGGCCTCAGACCTTCGCGGTCGTGCCCCGTTGACAGTGACGTATCGTGAGTCATGGCATATTCTGTAGTCATAGGCTAGTTGGCCGGTGTGAACGCTGCCTTGGGAATACGGTAACTGCCTTTGATTAAATAAAGACAAGGCACGAAGAATACAAAAACGAAAAGGCAGATTTTCAGTTTAAATAGATTTTTATATTTTAGGCTGCCAGCTGACAACTCGGTTAAACACAATTACTTGGTTTTACCTTAAAGGCCATACGATGAAAAGATATTTTTATGATTATGAAACGAATTTTAGAATTATATATTTTTCTTGTAATCTTATCTTAAACCAAATAAAAAAATTAAAGAAATGTTAAATGCATGAATAAAAGTTTTCTTGTTTAATTTACTGTAATTTATGATGAGTTGATACAATAATAAACATTCATGATTTATAGTAGCGGTAGTAACTATGTAACAAATCTCCTTCATGGGCACCGATTGTATAATAAGTAAGAACAAAACCAACCATCATGTATTTCTTCCAGTCAACTACAATTTCCAAGCTTTGATCGTCGTAAATCGAAGAAACAGTGGGGTATCAAACTTAAAATATACAATACATAAGTTCAACACGAATTTTTCTATCAACCACGAGCTGTACACCGTACAACCACACAAGTCACGCACGTTTCATTCTTATCACGCCTCATTCAATCGAACGTGTGGCAGGCGTCACAGCGGCTATTTTCGAATGACCAACACAATGAAACGGGCGCCATTACGGTACAAACGTAAAGTGAGTTGAGGTTAGTGACTGAAAAAACAATTAACTTAAATATCGGGCCATTACTTTCCCGTTCAATGCTGAATGCATTGAACGAAACATATTTTGTGATAATGTGCCATTTTTTTTATGGGCGCGGCTATGTGTGTAAGGCTTCCGAATATTTTCGGGGCGCGAAAAACCGTGCCACCTGGCCCGATGCCATGGCGTTAAGAGGATCCCAAGTTGTATTTTCGGGGAAACATCTCGCCGGGAGTGCATTCCAAAGTTTGCTGGCCACATGGATAAAGTATCCACAGCATCGGTTGGTACTTATAGGAGGCATGCGGTCAGTGTATGGGTGCATTCCCTGCATATGGCGTGTGTATCGGTGGTAGAACGGAGACGCAGAAATAGCGTTAGTAAAAGTGAGTTATTGTGTAGCGCCGAACTCGAAATCACTTTGTACCGTAATGGTTCCTGTGAGCATGCGCGTGAGTTTGTTCATTACGCTTCAAACGGCGCGTTCGCGTCAGATGATGGATGCGAGGCCTTATCTCTGGGACTATCTCGATCGAAATCTTGGCCGATATGTTATGTGTAAAGTTTAGGCGCAGCTGTGTAACCCGTCCTGGGCTACCTACAGGTGTCAGTTGTGCGGACGGACTAGATTTTGACAGATCGGTTCGTTTTATTTGGAAACTATTTATCGGTCACGTCTTTTTGTATGGTTCAATGTCTATTTGGAAGTGTATTTATGTTAAGAGAGGTTATTTAAGGTTATGTTTTGATATCCAATTTGCTATTATTAAAACTTTCAGGACGATTTTATATGGTTTACTGATGACAACAATTACAAGGTACATTTGATACTATATTAGTTCACTACCTCGATATGGAAGCAAATAATACCAGTGCCATTCAACATTTGTCTACTTTGAAATGAAAAGATTGCTAATATCATCTAATACCTTTTGTCGTAATATTATCCCAACACACCACATGGGAACTAGCTGCCATGCCAGGACTCTCTTAATATTGCACAGATACATTTAACCGGATGGAAAACACGGACAACTTTCATTGCCGCTTCGACTATCATCTATTCAACGTAATGGTACCAACCTGGGCGGGATACCTAGTAAACTTCCACCTAGTAAACAAGGACCTAGAGTTTCACATGAAATCCGAAATTTAGTTCTCCTTAGTCGTGTCTTACGGGAAATAAGGCAGCAAATTTTTCGTGAAATTATCTTTTTATTAGTCTCTTCATAATAATACCTCTCTGAATCTGTAGTGGATAACCAAACAAAAGCCGATTTAAATAAAAGCTAATCGTTTTTTTATTTCTGTAAGCAAATGCATGACCACTATTACACAGATAGCTGCAACCATATACTGCCTTAATCTTAGTCACTCGTTAGCCTTTTGATAAATAGGCCCAGCGCTCAATCGCATACGTCTTCGAGCATATCAATAATGAATGGTGGATCGATATGCGGTAACGAGGGTTCCGTAGATCGTTATCTGACGCTGTGTCAACACTATCGACGACTTATGGGACCCGATAAGGTCACGGCGTTGACTAACAACTATTACGAAACATTTATGAAGCGGAACCACGCAGCCTACAACACTATTTAGGTATTTGTACTGTCTTTTCACACGAATTTGGAGGATCTCATCTAGTTTAATTTCAATGTGCTCAGCTCATCAGCACATTTAAAAAAAACGTTCAAGGGAAAGAGCGCTCTCATCCAGAGTTTTAATATACAGTTAATCGAGCGATTTGATCTGTCAAGTCGCACGATTATCTGACCACTATAAGGTGTAATTTTCCTTTTTCATAACAAAAACAATCTTAAAATGATTTTTCTCGTTCAGATTGCGCCGCTTACCACATGATGCAAATATTTTTTAATTTTTATTAAGGTCGAGTTGAAAAAGTTACCTTTATTCGCTCGATCACAAAAATGTTAAATGAAAACAAATTTCCTTTCATCCGAAATCATTTGAAAATTGGTTTTGTATTATATTGTTATAGGGATTTGAACTGATCCCTTATGATCGAAGAAAACAAACAATCTTAATATTTGACTTATGCTCTTCCTATTGTTCTTAGCTCAAAGGGCGCTGAATTAATTCAATGAATCTGTTATCTCAGAGGAATGACCCGTCAATAAAATGTCACTCAAACCATGCTAATTCCAAGTATAATACAGCCTGAGGGCCAGTTTATGTGGTAGGGATTAAATTGTTCTTACAATTTAATCCTAAATGTAATTGTAATGCTAAATAAAATAAATTAAAAAAAAATTTAATTGTGCAATGATGGAAACGAAAATGCAGGTCCTGACGGTCCAGGAAGTTGGTACTCGCTTAGAATAAAGCAATCTAGGTGGGTGTAGACATCGGAACAGCGCGAGGGTCGGTAGCTAAGTGCCGCGAGTCAGGGGTAAGATTTCAATTTGAATAATTACTACGTGACCGCTTGCTATGAGTACCCGCACGGTGTGTTGTGTAGCTGTGTGTACACATATGGCATCGTTTCTTCTTTCCACCATGCATCTCGATATATTCGGAAACTATGAAACTGGTGAAGTTGATGATTATCTCGTAAATAACGGAAAACTCTTGTAGTTACGGACACATGTATTCGTTTGTATCATATATTCAGTTAATTATGCACTCAATTCATATTCTTAATATTAGGGAAATTGCTTCATTGTCTATTTTTAAGATTAAGGTGGGCCATCCCGCTCAACTCCCCATACAAACGGGGAAAGAAGATCACGCCCACATTTCTTGTCAGAGATTCAAAGTTTTACTCAAAATAGATTTATTTGATCGAACTAGATGTCTAATGACCGTTAGCATTGTACAATTGTGTTTGGTTTCTAAGTTATAAGGTCTGAAAGTTCGAATTTTTCGCGTGTTTTATACAATAATTTTGGAGGTGGATTACTCAACGATAAAATCGATACATCTTAAAAAGATTAGTCATCAGACATAGCTTGTTTCATGGAAATTTATAATCAATTTAGTTTTTGTTAGATTTTTTACTACAGCGGTCGTGGTTTACTTTTAGCTATAGGTCGTTTAGTAATTAAAATTTTCATAAATCTTACCAAATCATACACTATGCGCAATGTCTGCTTTGTGGACATGTCGTAGCATCCTCATCACGGAGCCTGTCTTTTTTTTTAAAAAGAGACGGTCCCAGAGCCGAATAGCACGGTTTTGTAACGTGCCCGCGAATGAGTTAATCCCGCCAGGAAGGGCCACCTTAAATCAAAATCTTGGTAATTGGCATATAATAACAATTAAATAATACAATGAAAATCTGATCGTGATGCATAGTCTTAAGTTATATAATATTTGTTCTCTAAAGGCTGAAATAAATAGTCGTAACTGAAAATAAAACTAACCAGAACTAGCTTGTCCAGTTCCAGTTACATATATTTATGTAAGCGTAAGTTGATGGTGGTGCTTAGTTTTAATTTATTTAATGTTTTTTTAATTCTATCTGTTAATATTTTCTCCCATTATTAGGTTAGCTGACAGGGATTTCCTTTGAGAATAAGCTCGCCTCTTACAATCTAGAGGAAGTATTCATTTAATTGTCATCGAGCTTTTTAGTTTCAAATGTTTCTTTTTCATTTATCCTATTAACAACCATAACGAAACTTTATAAAAATAAAAACAAGTTATTAGCAAAAGTAAACATTACAAAACTGTTAATAATTTGTCAAACAAAACCTTTTTTAGTTAAGGCTTAACGCGTAATATTAATTGCAGCAAATGTCACCATTACAGCCTCTGATACTGAAGGATTTAATTAATGCAATGTGTTGAATATTAAATTGATTAACTTTAACAACACATAATTGCATAAAGAGATGAAAATTGCCCCATAAAAAAATTTCATTACGCGATAAACATTTAACGTTAAGTGTGCGTTTGATGATAGATCCATTGAAACGTCCCTTACGTAACCGTTGAACGGCGTTCGCTCGAGGTAACCTTGTTACGGAGTTAGCCGTGATCCTAGCGGGTGACGTTTCCGAGCGCCAACTACATGTGCGAGCTTGGACTAATTTCGTGCCATTTAACTTAAACGTTTTTTTAATGTCAAATCCATTTGAGACGTTAGTTTGACTATCAGAAGCTAAAATCAATGATAAGAAATAATGAGTATATCAATTTTTGCTATCATAAACCGCAAGTGCAGTTCATAAAAATGTCCGTTTCGGATAAAATCTGAAATCATAAGAAATTATCTGTTTCGTTAACATTATAAAAAAAATCCCAGACCGGAAACACCAGCATTGAAGTCGTCGAGCTGTAAAAGTTCCTGCAAGTCCAAGTTGTACTATAACATGTATTAGAATACACACTTAGAATTCATATGATAACACCGCCAATTTATCTATTTCATTCTTGCATCAGTATTGCAAACAATGGTGCTCGAAAGAGTGAATTTTCGCTCTAATATCATCATCCATCTCGCCCGTTTTCAGTGTGAGCGAAGTAATAACTGGCGATATTTCGGCAAATCCACTGTAGAACTTAAAAACGGACAGCATATCACAGCAGCCCCTCAAAATTCTAACGACCTTCACGTCACTGCCTCAGCTCCGAATTCATATGATCGATACTTCACAATCGCAGCTCAAAATTTAAATGATCGTAGCGTCAAAGCCGCAGGTCCAACGTCAAACAATATCAAAATGGACACGTCACAGTCGCAGATGCAAGCTCAAACTACCGACCCGTCAGTGCCGCAGTTCCAAATTCAAACAATCGGACACGTCACAGTCGCACTTCCAAATTCAAACGACCGTCACGTCACAGCCGCGGCTCCAAATTCCGTATTTCTTGAACGGAAAGCGTTTCAATCCGTTCGCCACGATCAGATAAAGAGTTCTCCGCGCGAACGGTGGCGCCCCCCGGCGGCGGTCAGCTTCCGCTACCGTTCGAGAGGCTCGTTATCGTCGGTCGCCCGAATCCCGAACAAGGGCCCTCCAGACGCAGATAAGCCCGCGGGCGACCTCTGGCGGGCGAGCCTGCGAAACAATTGGGGGTCTCGTTGCGGCGGTAACGGCGTGTGAGGAATTAGTATGCTGATTCGATCCCAGATTGAGACCCTGGGGCGAGGCGCCGCCGGATCCCCTCGGCGTAGTTTTGTATTTGTAAGGTACTTCGCCGGTCGGGTTTTCGGGAGCGTTTGCGATGTGATTTTTGAGGAGATTAAAATTTGGGCGGAAGATGGTTTTTCATTGTAATCGGATGGGTGCGGCCAGGTAGGATAGTCTTTATCATGTTTACCCTACCCTAGCGCTCACCCTACTTATGAAGGTTTAAATGAAAAGCATTACTACTCAGTGATTTTCTTTGTAATAGGGTTATGTTAAAACATATCGATTTTTTTTACTAACATTGCACATAGTCATGATTCTATACGTTATTTCACACTTTAGGTTAGAGCAAAGCAGAGATGAATTTTAAAATGGCTTATATTTGACAAAAATAGCTACCAAAACAGGCGACTATAAATTCATCAATTTAATCAACGTCCTAAAATGGTCTAATTTACAAATTGACGACAAATACCTGAACATGGCTATTACGGTACAAAGTAAAGATTTAATTGATGTAAAAGCAAATGAAAATATAGATCTATAACGAAAAATCCAAGCAGTAATGTTTGCGTTCACAACTTTTCATTGCGCAAACCGAATGTTTTGAAATCTGAATAATGTCAAAGTGGTTGTAAAATTTAAAAACAATTATTGGTAATTAATAGGTATCTAGCACCGGATTTACCTAACTTTGTACCGTATCCTGGACATTCAGACTACAAGCTGGATAGCACTACAATGGTCCACAAATCAGCATGGTGCCTCGCTAAGCGATGTTTCGTGAGGTCCCTCGGGACAGCCCCACAGATACTAGTTTTTCGTTAAATGTATATATTGGTCTAGATTATTACAGAATAAGAAGTCTAGAATTAAAATTATTGTTTTATAATAAACAACACGGTCGATGGTCCAAAAAAAGCAACGAAGGCAGCCGAGCTGCGACCGGAAATCCCCGAGCGCACCGGACATTTTCGGCCTATTAATATCGTAACCCAACACGGAGGTGTTCGGGCAACAAATTACGGCACTACTAATGGTTATCGATGAAATCCAAGTCACCTCCCGGGGGCCGCGGCGGACCCGTCTAATGGCGCAAGTTGCCCCTAACGGACCGAGATGAATTTTAATGCGCCCGATAGCGGGGCGACATTACCCCACCCCCACCCCCGCGGTGAGGGTGGGGGCGTTCGGCCGCGTGTGAGGAGGCGGCACAAATTTTAAGTCGGAATATATTAGCCTTTTGCACTGAAATTATGCGAGATCGGATGCGAACAGATTGCGGGCGCGGTCCTTTGAAAGTCGTCTGAAACATGTTGGGGAACATCCCCAACATGTTTCGTGTGTTTTATTAATGTTTCTGTTTCAAGATTTAGAACATACCTTTGCCTGCAGTAGGGTCTTTCGGTACGTTCTTGACTGCAGTACTTTAAAAAATAATTAATGTAAAATATATACAACGAAAACTGCCCCAGTTAACCGATTTCAGACCATTGTCTGTTTTTGGCTTGCATAGTAGGGGTGTATATATTATTTGACAGTAGCGTAACTAGCCTTATGAGCTTCGATACTACTGTATGCATGTTTGTAACTACCATGTATGATTGGTTCTGGTCTGGTCTTTTTTGTCCCCACTAGGGTCAGCAGTCTGCGCCTATGGTCACTGCTCTTCTTCTATTTCATCTATTCTGCTTATATCACAACTCATATCTTCTAACGGGGCGGGCGGCTGCCGACAAAATTGCCCGCCTCGAATCCGGCATGGCACCTCGCTCGCAAGGGGGAATTCGCAGCGTCTATTATGTCAACAAGTCGCTGCCATTCATGCCGGTCTACATACAAAACTGGGTGTTGTTGACAGATGTAGGGATTTCAGGATACAATGAATGTGTCTTCTCTTCCCACTCAAAACTTGGCCACCTGTGACGCAGCCCTTAGGCGACGTTTGGGCGCATCCAGTTTGTTTGTGTCCGGTAGTTGTCAGTTTCCGGTGGCGCCCCCCATCGGAGGTGAGACTAAACGCGCTTAGCACTATTCAGCGGGATTAGATACGACAGGGTTGTTTGTTCGGGTAAACTGTTAATGGCGACCCAAAATATTGTAACGTCGCGGCAGGCGGTAATTTTTAAATGTCCGACAGAGGCGTTTATCTACTATTAGAAATGTCGGCGGAAAGTTGTTATGATAGGGAAAAACTTAGAAAAAAAAAACACCGGTAGCACTCCGGGAGTGCCGGCAGAAGTGAAAACTTTAGTATTAACGTTGTGTTTAATTATAAGTACAAAAATACTATCATTTATGAGGTAGAATACAATGTTTATTTATTGCGCTATCGTACACAAATATGACAATTTACATGTTATTATTCATAATATTATATCGTTATTTATTTATATATTACATAAATTTTTATCTATTAGAAAAATCAACTTTCATCCATAATTTCGACGACTTTTTCAACATCGTTATTACCAGAATCATCATCGCAAATTTCTAAAACTGATACAATCGGTTTATGATAGCTGAAGTAAGAAACAAACAGTTTTGATTCGAATCGATGGATGTTTATTACTCTTTCACGTAAAAACTACTGAATGGATTCTAATGAAACTTTACAATAATATAGCTTATACATCAGAATAACACATAGGCTACAATTTATTAAGATATTGTGCCCATGGGCTTAAGAACTTTCACGGGGCTGCGAAAACGATGCCAGTAGCGCTACTTCACACCAAGGGGAGCGGGGCCGGGGCGGTAGCGGGAGCGGGGCCGGGGGCGGGGCGGGCGGTCCGACGGGGGCGGGTGCGGAACAAAAAGTGCTCAGCGCCGCTAAAGAAGTTTTCACTTCAAAAACTCTTACAATGCGGCCCCGGGTTGGTACCATAGCATTGGATGAAAATATGACTGAAGCGGCAATGAAAAATTGTCCGTGTTTTCCATCCAGCGGTGATTGGGCTTATATCATAACGGTAAGTGCGTGGTAATAGCCATCTATGTTAGATTGCATATAAGAAATCTAATTTGCTGAATATAATCAGTTAGGTTAGGTAGGCTTAGGTTAGCTTAACAAAGCCTTTTTAAAACAAATAGTCATAAGTGTCCCAGGACACTTGAAGTTTACGGGCATTACATCTTTACTTGGCAATTTGGTATTAAGTGTTCCTTTTTCGCTCGTTTTGTGTAAAACGGCCAAATAAATGATATTTTCATTACATTTCAACTTTCACTTGTAAGATCTATGTAACAATTTTACCTTTTAAAACTTTTGGACTTCTTTAAATTGAAATTATTTCAGTTAATGCGATGGTTCCAACCCGGTCGGGATTAACCCTGCCATCTAGTAAGTAAAGAACCCATACCCCTAGGTACCCCTACCTACAGTTTTATTTAGAATCCAAAACACGAACAACGAATCCCTTAGTCGCCTCTTACGACATGCACGAGGAGAAATGCAGTGAGCCCAGTTGTATTATTTTTAGATGCCGGAAACCACTCAACGCACGTTAAACGTCTACAAAATGAATCTCAAATATACTAGCGCAGCTGATCACACACATGCAAAGATATCCTGTGAATTTTTTCTCGCCACATTCACGAGTCTAAACGTTCCTACCGTTGCGCGGTCGACGATCATACAAAACGTGCGAGAAAACGCTAAAAAAACAACACATGTTTTAATCTAGGGCTGGAGGGGAGTGACAGGCGAGGGGAGGGGGTTTCTGAAAGGGTGTGATTATGGCGCACACGCGGGCAGAGCCGTGTTGATGCGCATCTTCGCACGCATTGTACCAGCGTACGTTGGAATGCGCAGCGGAACGTATTGTGCCGAGTGGATTGCGAGTTGAAGAGCAAATTTTAATAAACAACATCTGTGACCACCGCACCCTCTGCTCGTCCCTCGCCCGGCGATATTTGTAAAGGCAACTTCCGAAATCCGTGAGACAAATTCAAGATCGTTGTTACTCAAAAATGATATTAAGGAAAACAAATTATTATTACATTTTCACATAATCCATACGAATATTATAAAGGCTAATGTAACTCTGAGTGGTCAGTCTGAGTTCTCACCTAAATTGGCGTTTACGGCAAACCGATCGACTGGCGTTTTCTCCAAACTCCATACAAGTTTTTACTAGATATTCTGTGGTTTTACTTCTTCAAGCTGTCAAAGTCAAACGCGGACTTCCGATTTGTATGAAAACGCGGAGTCGACGTAAACGGCAACGTCGACGTATTTACGGCAACGTTGAGTAAGCTGTCAAATCAAGCTCGGACTCGCAAATATTAGTTCGCTTAACGCCCACTGCGCGCGCTCTTCAATTTCTCCATACATTTGAAAACGCCAGTCGATCGGTTTGCCGTAACGCCAATTTAGGTGACAACTGAGACTACCGGCTCTGACTGTGTGTTGCGTTTCACGTCTAAACCGCTAAACCATTTTTTTATGAATCTCAGTATAGAGATAGTCTGGAGCTTGGAGAACGGCATAGGCTACCTTTTGTGGTGAAAATTAAACTTGAAGGGGGTGACGTAAGGGATGAAAGTGTGTACGGGTAACTCATATAATATCCAGGAGTTCAGCCCGACATCAGTCCAAAACGACGTTGACCCGCGGGGAGCCGGGTACCTCAGCTAGTAATACTATTAAATGGTATTAAATACTATTAAGGTGGCCCAACCCAGCGGGCCTAACTCATTCGCGGGCACGGTACAAAACCGTGCTGTTGCGCTCTGGGACCTTCTCTGTTTCAAAGAATAAGACAGGCTCGTGACGAGGAAGATGCAACATGTCCACAAAAAAGACAATGTGCATAGTGTATAATTTGGTAAGATTCACGAAAATTTTAATTTCAAAACGACTTATAGCTAAAAGTAAACCACGACCGCTGTAGTAAAAAATCTAACAAAAACCAAATAGATTATAAATCTTGATTAAATAAGCTATGTCTGATGACTAATCTTTTTAAGATGTTCTTACTTTATCATTGCGTAATCCACCTCCAAAGTTATTGTATAAAACGCGAGAAAAATTCGAACTTTCGGACCTTATAACTTAGAAACCAAATACAATTTTACAATGTCAATGGTCATCAGACATCTAGGGCGATCAAATAAAGCTATTTTGAGCAAAATTTTGGATCTCTGACTAGAAATATGGGCGTGATCTTCTTTCCCCTTTTGTATGGGGAGATGAGCGGGATGGGCCACCTTAAAAGGTATATTTGTGTTCTAGTATTGCGCCAACCTAAGCACAATCCAGGTAGAACTTACCACAATATAGGTAGAAAAAGTATATTCGGTTAGACGAAACCGTTTGCGTTTATAAAATGTCCAAAACATTTTCAGCATTACAGTAATGTTACCAAATCTAACTGCTTTAAGTTGTTATGGAACTCGTTAGAAAAAAGTTAATTACTCGGAATGTATAAGGACAAAACTTAAAGAATTGGGTGTTTGATTAAGTTATAAGGTCCGCCTCTCAATTCCTTTTCTGTCACTAGAGAAAGTTTGAGGTCCGCGCTAGCCACACATTAATCAATGATTAAACTGATACTTTTGTAGGAATTGCTAATAGTCTGGGTTTACATGAGAGAAGTAAACAACCAATTAAAGAAGTCTATTTTTTATAGAAAGAAAATATCATTGCCATCGAGCACCATATGCCAAAAGGCCTGATTGATTCCAAATTTTCATATCAGCTTTGACAAAGATACTATATTTTGTTTTGTATCCTGTTCAATCAAGGTTCATTTTGATCTTCTTTTGTTAAATAATTTCTAATCTACCACTTTCGTGCTTATTAACTTCAAATCTGGTAGTGTTATGATTTTGTTCTGTTGATGGCTCATATTGGCATACGACATATTGACATACATTGATAAGACGTTTATATTTATCTCCGTTGTAATTCGACTTTCGATGAAACGAAAAATTTACAGATTAAAAAATTGACTTTGCATTCTTCTGCCGCGTGTGAACTGCACACTTTTTTTTATTTATTCTATTCAGTAGCCTGTACTTAGCCTTCATTGATTGGCTAATGCCACATCATAAGACCCATAATTCCCGAAGTAACAGTTTACCAAGGCATGATCTTTCCTTCAATCGAGCTCGGCCTTGTTCAAACAAACAAGAATTGTTCATCGCCGTTTCGAGCGGCTGTATTATTGTGACCATGCGTACCAGGACGAGCCTGTGGTTAATGCACATTTAGAAACCCGCGATTTTCATCGACCGTATCATGTAAGCCCAGCTCTAATGCCATATACGCGGAGAAGAATATTGGAGTGGATCGAAGCTTGTGGCGCGCTGTTTGCTGGCATTATTTATATGATGCGTCATGGAGACATGAATTGCGTCCTCGACATCGATATGACCTAGTCTTCGGACTAACATTTTCAACACTTTATTTACACTTTTCTGGTTTTATTTTTTTATTTTTAAACTAACGAATACGAGTATTATACAAATCTTTAAATATTTTCTAACAATATGCATGTACAATATGCACAATGATATGCATGTTTATCTTTTAATGGAATATCCCCACAAAATTTTATATTATGTCTGCCTACAGAACCAATACGGTGAAAACAACTAAATAAGTAAATAAATAAATAAATAATTAAATAAATGAGAAAAAAAAATTGGTTCTGTAGGCAGACATAATATTAATAACAACGATTGTTGTTTTTGTGTTTGTTGTAGAGACAGCACCATAACCACAAAATTTTATGAAATATATCCAGTATAACCTAATGCATTACAATAAAGAAATGCGAAGTATGTTTGAGTAGCAAACGAAGATTTTACGAATGCACAGGGGGTAAATTGGTACTCGCCTAAGGTGAATGCTTGCTACGACTTAGAATCTCATCTACCAACCTCCTACCCCCGTTCCTAAAAATAACATCACAATGGTAGCTCTACCACAATCCTTCGCTCCAGGGCCGCCCCCTAGTCACGTCCCCGAGTCGTGGTCAACATTAAAGTCTTAGATAACTATCGTTTAATTAATAATATCGGTCGGCGCGGTGCAGCCCTGGCTCGACCGCGGGAGAATCTTCCGACCAGCGCGCCTGCACAATTCCGTATTAGAATTTGCGTATTCATTTATGCTCATGTGTGCGCTCCTTGCATTATGTTTTATTTGCTATTTGGTATGAGAAAATGCTCGGATTTGAATGTTTCTAATCGGCAATTCAGCTATTAACAACTACGTATATTTACATACATTACATACATGTATTTTGAGAACAATAATTCGTTTGGGCTTTATGGCTTCCTTTCTTTCAATCTCTCATCTCACAGTCTTCAACACGTGAACATTGATCTAAACATTTTGTTGAGCAGCCAAAGTTGTTTCTAATTCATTGTGTATTCATAAAATTATGTTAATTTACTACATATCCAAGATTAATCCAATCTGTAAAATATTTATGTAAAAATGGCTTTTGAAATAAAAATGTGTATTTGTAATAAATAAATGTGATTCCGGGCCCCAATCTGTTTTTTCACCAATTTTATGCATAATGTGCACTTACAATGATAACACTGACGAAATGCATGCATGCGTAAGACCTTTCAAACCGATCTTTACCTTGAAAACTGGATCAAGGATACTATTTTCGATTTTATAAATTGTAAAAACCGGCCAAGTGCGAGTCGGACTCGCACACGAAGGGTTCCGTATCATCAAACACAAAAACACAGGTTTTTTGTATGGGACCCCCCTTAAATTTTTATAATTTTTTAATTTTTGCTATTTGTTGTTATAGCGGAAAAATAAATACACACTTTGTGAAATTTTCAGCTGCCTACCTATTACGGTTCATGAGATACAGCCCTGTGACAGACGGACGGACGGACGGACGGACGGACAGCGGAGGCTTAGTAATAGGGTTCCGTTTTCACCCTTTGGGTACGGAACCCTAAAAAAGTACCCTTAATAAAATGTTTTGATCCGATGTTATGTTAGAATCGTTTCAAAATTAAAAACATATGTAATCACGTATTTTATGCCAAATGATTTTTGTCTTCTTTTTTTAATTCATAAATTCCTTTTTTCTAAATAAAAAAACGAAATGGCTCGAGCTATGTAAAACTTTGCTTCCACAATTCAGACTCATTGATGACATTGCAATGACTTCATAACTTATAACTGCGCGCGTAAATTACCTGTCACAGGTCGTGTTATTATAGTAATATTATGGTGCAGTTTTACCAATTTTAATCGCATTTAAACAACTCTTGCATAAGGTTAAACAATAATAACTATATTTTATGATTTCATAAATGCACTTGAAAACTAATAAGAGAATTTTAGCAATAGTCGAATGTTAATATTCATAAAACTTAACAAACGAATACCAACGGAGTTTCTATCGTACAAAAACTTCAGAATAAACCTATCTGCGATACAAACAACACCAGATGCGTTCATAATCCTCCCCAAAAGGTCACATCCTCGCATAACGTTGCATAATATTAATAACAAAAAATAACAAATCAATATGTGGCAAGAATGGAAATGGCGACGATTGGCAACGGTCGGGGACCCATGTCTCTCGCGTGTCATTTCAAACCTTCCCAGTTGAATAACATCCCAAGTTGTAGCACCCGCTTTCCGTTTGAGATTAAACATAATTGCTCACCACTATAAGGTTTCAATTAAGAGTGCGATTTCTGGCAGAATAATTCGTGAGTATTCTACACATCCACCCCGTGACTTGGGCTCTGGTGACAGGCTTTCGGAATTGGAATACAAAGTCGCGAAAAAATCAGATGATGCAAGCGTCGCCTTCCATGTGACATTAGTGGGGTTTGTCATTGGGAGATATTGCTTGAATCTATATGCAATTATGATCTATTATATCTTACTAATTTGCAAGGTGTAATGGATTTGAATGATGCAGTGTGCATATCGAATTCTATTCAGAAATGAGGCAAATTTATTTAAACTAATCAATGACTCCAGAATGAAAAAGAGAAGAAGATAGATAACACCTGTATTATTGTTGTAGGCGAATTGGTTTGTATTCCAGACAAGACGAAATTTTTGCAATACCTACATTTGTAAAAAAGTAACACTGCATTGTTGCGAATAAAAAATTACAAGCCAATATAAGATTACATCACATGTAATATAATTAAACTTTTACGAATCCTGTTTAGTAATCAAAAGTTTGACAGTACCTGTGATAGTAACCATGTCACTGTTGAGAAAACTATCGAAGCTCATCCTACCGATGAATGATGCGAAATTATCGAAATCCATTGGTAATTCTACACTATATCAGCAGGTCTTCGCTTATGTAAACTTGATAGAAAGGTAAAATATACCGCCAAAATTGCATGGCGGAAAAAACTTCCCACCTCCTAAAACAAAAACCTCTAATGTCGCGACTGAAGGGCCCCCAGAGGGGTTAAGGTCGGCGTGTGGAAATATTAATCTGCGGGGGTCGGGGGGGGTCGGGGGGGGGGGGGTTCCTAGGGGGAGGACGCCGGAGGGCAGGGGGGGCGGAGGGGGGACGCGAGATAATGTCACGCGGTCGCATTGTCGACCGCGACGTGTGACAACCGTCACACGACTGTGAAGGGGTGAATCGGGAGGGAGTTTTGAATGTCGCTGACCTTTGAAATGTCACACCCGTTACAACGATTTGATAATGGATGAAAGCGATATTTCTTTGGACGATCTGAAGCGCTCAGATCATTTCAAGCTAGCAGGTAAGGACAATTTATGGGACTCATTCTGGTCCAAATGTGTACAGATTGAACTCAAACTCAGCCTCAATAGCCCAGTGGCGCGACACTTCGGCGATCGCTCTCTGAAGTTAAGCAACGCTGGGTCCGGTCTGGTCTTGGATGGGTGACCATTCGGCCGTTGAGAGAGGCTGGCCATGGTTCGGATTCAACGTTAAACTGTAGGTCCCCTTCCTTACTTACTAGGTTCATCCCGCCCGGGTTGGTACCATCGCATTGGATGAAAGATGGTTCAATGTAGCAGTGCAATATAAGGAAGGTCCTGGCATGGCACCTAGTTCCTATGTGGTGTTTTGGGCTAATACCATGAAAGAAGGTTGTGGTATTAGCCATCCATGTCCAGTCACATAAAAAAAAATCGCAAAAGATGTTTTTAGTGAATGTTGCGTGATAGATATTAATTAGTTTGTCTTCTATCTATCAATACTAATATGATAACGTTGAATAGTTTGTTTGTTTTTTGTTTAACCTCTGGAACTAACAGTCGGATTTGAAAACTTCTTTTTGCATTTGATTTTACCGGGCTCCGCTCGGGTGATTTTCCAAAACCCAAATTGTTCCGACCGGAGCTAGGAACCTCAACCAGTAATTAATATGAAGTTTAATCGGAACAAAAAAAATATTGATTGAGAAATGTTACCAAACTAGGAGACTAACCACTTTAGTTATGCGTTGGGTTCTAGAGAAAGGCCCGCAAATCGACTGGGATGCACGAAACCGAATATCGAACCGGTAAATGAAACTAAATATATAACTGACGGAACCAAACAACGCAATCGCAAAGCGATAAATCACAATGCCATGCGCATAGATTCTCAAAATCGAGACAGACGCAAATCGCTCCCGAGAAAGTTGCCAGTCATAGTTGAGCCGGGTGATTGGATGCAGGTAGCGTGGTCCTGCCGGCTGCACTGACCGCAGGCCGCTAGGCGCGAGGCGCGTGCGGTAATACACTCCGCCAACCTCATCTACTGGCCATGGAGCTAAGGAGACCGGCAGGGTGAGCACCGAAATATTGCTACTTACTACCAGGGTTGGCACAGACCCTCCGTAAATTATTGTCTTCGAATCATAAATATACTATATCGTCTAAAATTATACCAAGCTTAGGAAACTTTGAAGATATTTTCCTGAAGCAAAAAAAAAAGCTCATGCCGCCGATTATATTGAATGGTCGTCGCAAAAATTATAGAAATTGGCATAAGCCCGATAACTGTAATAGAATTTTTGTACTTGCTTTCTGAAGAAAATAATATGGTATTTTCGCGTTGAACGCTTGCGTTCCGTTACTAAATACTACAAGACTTGAAAATATTGTACAAATACTTTAATTATAATACGAATTTCAACCCTGCTTGCGACGCACAGTATACAGGCAGGCCCAAGTCTGATTCAGTTTGAATCTTACTTTCACTAAACATTTTCATGGAGAAGCGGTGCCACCGGAGATTAGACGATAATACTGTTATACCAAACTTAACTGTGATTTATTTGAGAGTGTATAACTTAAGAATTTTATGTATGCTGGAGGAAAATAAAGGGGTTTAAGTGCACATCATCCACATTTTTAAACGAGTCGACTTCTATTATCTTTATAGGCTTCAATTAAATCGCTACGCGTATCGAGTTTGAGTCACTCAAAACGTGTGGTTGTTATAAGCACACATTACTGACTTTACGCCCTTAGTATGTGTTATATACAAACCCCATGCCCTTATAACATCTCAAACGATTTTGATGATATTTAGTTTGATTTTAAGGATTGAGAAATGTGATGTAAATATGAGAGAAGTCGGAAGAAATCCGATTGATTTTCGTCGGACATTTATTACTTTAAAATAGATTTGAGTGTCAATTTATATTTCATTTGCACCGTTATAATATGTATTCGTTGCACAACGTCTCAGTGAAATTAAGATAAACTGGGGGCAGCTGCCCGAATTCGTGACTCCACGCGCGAACCGTACAGAATTTGCCGGCGATGAGAACATGCAAGTAATATCCTACACAATATGGTGTAATTGACGTGAGGTCAGGATGGAATCCGCCGAATAACGCGCCCCCGCCGCCGCCGCGTTGTGGCGCGCACTTCTGCATTCGAGCGTGCTCTCGGAAGAAAGATTGCTTGTCATGTTTTGCAACGCGTTTTTCGTGAATATGTTACACGGTTACAACGGGCAACACGAGCCCATAGTGATGTCGACTACGCGAGCGACTCGCTGTGATATATAACGGAAGGTTCCAATCAATTATTTTTTATATTTCTTTGTAAAGCAGATCATAACGACGCTCTTAGTGATAGTGAACTATGAACATCTCGTGTCCACTCCTTTTTAACGTTCTTGGGCTTGACCTGGTAGTTACGGCCCGTATGTACTCAATAAAACAAAGAGTATGTCTCCAATGCAACAAAGGACGTATTATCAAGATTTTCTTCTATCGAGCGTAGTTAATCGGATCGCGTTTACGGAAACATGGTTGTCAATCTATTTTTATAACTATGCAATCTCACCTGCAACTTCTGAATCTTCACAATACTCCGAAGTTTAACATATGTAAATTAAACCTATATGTCACAGTTTTAAGGCACATCGTCCAGAAATTTTACTTTAAAGAAAGCCTTTAGTTTTGTAATGATCATTACACAAACTAAAATTGACAAGGTTAATTTTTTTTTACACATTATATTTCCACTATACACTCAAAATAAAAACAAAACATTACGTGAATCTATCGTCTCATGTTGCCTCGAAAAATCACCGAATATTTTGCCAATGTATCTCTGAATCCCGCAATAAAATTTTTCCTTCAGAACACACAAAAGCTAATCATTTTAGTGGCGGTAAGCCAGTGAGGCGATGTTTGTGAATTTTATTACGGGCATATCAAACAAAGGGTCCTGCCCGCTGCTGCGAGCTCTACCGGGGATCAAACCCGACACCCTTTCGCAAACAAATCGCCACTCCTCTCATCATAGCGATACTCTTCACACAGTTAAATAATCAGAAGTGGCTTGGCCACTTCATTTCGAATGGTTTGAAGTTAAAAACAATTTTGGCGTTATGATTTGTTTTTATGTTAAGCGGGGCATATGACATACGTCAAGCCTCATATAAGAAGTGCCCGACGATGCCCATGGGCTTTCGAACTTACACGGGGGCTACGAAAACCTTGCCGGCAGGCCAATTGCTTCTTCACCTCATATTTGAAGGACCGCAAGTAGTACTGTGGCAGAAATATCTAGGATTGTATTATATATTTTACCTGCCCTATGGATACAGGATCTAGAGGATCGGTTAGTTTTTATTTTGGGATTGTCGACAATGCCTGGGTGCATTTCCAGCTGGCTCCACGTTGAGCGATGGCAAAAAAAGGACGGTTCTCGATCCCCAAGTCGCGAGTTTTATCTTTTAATATTATATTATAGAAATATCTAAAATACTTTTTAAGTTTAAATTATTTGATTTTATTTAATTTGTTTAAAAAATATTAAAAATTATTTTTTTGTGGTGGAAATACCACGGGAGAAGGCGGGGAATCAGTCAGTGGAACGTTTGATTGTAACTACATATGTTGAATCTGGCGTTTCAATACAACCTTCGATTTTTGCTACGGCATTTTTATAATCCAATATTTATTTTGAACTATACATGGTATACTTTTTACTACCATTCTGTGTTTTGGTAGTTATGAATGCTAGTTATGTAATGAACCTCAAGAATAAGCTAAGCTGAGCTAAGAATGGCACTGTAGTTTGCAGTATAAAACCATTCTCTATATAAAACATGTTCTCTACATATGTAGAGTCCACTAAGGTCGGAGTTGTGAACCCCAGCCATCTATCTAAAGCCATATATATACTAATTAAATATTGTGCCAGAAAAACGAAAACGTTTTTGCATTTATTTGACCAAGGACGAGTTGTGTAAAAATTGCTATGTAACTGTTTGGTTCCGCATGACTGGACAAAGTTAAATCAATTTACTACCCATATATAAATTTCTCCGAGAGAAGGAATTCCCACACCCATCACACACCGCGCACCACAATAATGCAATAATCGTAGACGCCCACATGTCCTGTCCGTAGAGACAGTTATTCGATAATGAATGGTCACCAGCGCTGACAAAGTGGCCATAAAACTCGCCCTGTCTCAACGCGGACCGACGCGTATTAATGAGTTCATTAGTGGTCCGAGACGCGGCGTACTGGCCTAAACAATTGCCGTTGACATGGCTGCAAGATCAAGGAAACGGGGAATGCGTGGTTGAGGAACGGCGCTTCCATTTTTAAATATAGTAGGTACAACGGTTAACGAAAAGAGGCGGAATAGAAACAAAAAATCCCTTTCATTTTTTTATTATTGTCATTGAATTTGGGTGACTTCTATTATTTGAATTAAGAAAATTGCTCTGCGCCTATTTGTTTACGCTACATAACGTCATTATAGTTTAAATATTAATTAACTTTAAGCTAGTGATCGTTGCAATGCATATTTTCTTTACTTTTCGCCTCGGTAGCCTTTTGGCATGACGCCTCGGTTTTCCATCGTGACGTTAAGGTACACTGGGCTTTGTCGAATTCTAAACATTGGACCGTTGAGCCTGACCGGGGTTTGTTTCCACGTAAAATTATCCTTGCTATAGATGATAGGGCTAATCCTGCCCAGGTTGGTAACATCGCATTCAATAAAACATGACCAAAGCGGCAATGAAAATTGTCCGTGTTCTTTGCAAATATAATGCACCTAGTTCCCATGAAGCGATTCGGGCTAATATCGTGGCAATAGTTGTGAAATTAATCACCTACGTCCATTTAAATGCCCTTATCATAAGTAAATAACTCAGAGGAATGTAATTAAACTTAGTTCCTAATTCATAAGGGAGCGTTTTAAAATATTGTAGCCTTTGCAGTTATTACAATACAATAAAACCTTTTTATGGAAAATCCGTATTCCTGAATTTCTTCGCACTCCAACAAGTCCCTACAATTCCTTCAAGACGGGATTCAAAATTCCTGAAGAAGTATTCAGGTAATACATCTTTCAGGACTTGTTTTCGCATTCAAAGGGCTCATTCATTCAGATTGATGGCCCGGATTCCGCCGTGGTTGGCGCGATATTCCGATCTCCGTTTGACAAGTGAAAAAGAACGTGGTTATTTATCGATTAGCTGAAAGATGTGAGTTTATTTACTTGTTAACGAACACTTATTTTACTTTGGAAATTATTCCCTGAATACCTACTACGGTGAGCCTAGCCTGTTGTTCGGGGATAGATCTTTTCGATTTAAATAATCGTTTGATAATGCAAACGGGAAATGTAATATAACCCAAATGTAGTTAAAGAGAACGAAAAAAAAGATCTCCCCATTGATTGTATGTTTATGTTCTGAATTGATTTACAATTGTTAATTTTACGTGTTTTGCACGTTATCATTATAAGCTTTTCTATTAACATACATCTATTTGCATCCAGTTCCATAAGGGCGTAAGTGAAAGGTTTTTTTTTTTATAACTAGTACTTATTTCAGAATTTCGAAAAGATGAAAGATTAGCTAGTTGCTGCATTCTGTTTGGTAAAGTTATATTAGACAGGGTTTGCTTAGGTTGCATTAGGTTGAGTTAAATTTTGTTATCTTAGCTTAGCTAGACTTATTTCTATAACATTTCTTAATTTTAGTAAGATTACACACATATATACGAGTATGTATTAGACTTTTAGGACTTTTTGGAAGTATTTCGCTGAAAAGATTTAATATTCGGAAACATTCAATTAGGAAACGTGTTATCACGGCCTTGAGGCAGGTACCGCGCCTAAACATGGAAAATCCGTGAATATACGTTCCGATTTGGCTTTCAATACTTATTTAATTACGGGTTATAGCTTTTGTTCAATATACTTCCAAAGTTCCAAAAGTCTAACACAGCCGCGTCCGCATCAAACACGGTCACAGCCGCAGAAAAAAGACAAAGCCGCCATTAAAGTCCGCGTCGTTTTGCGTCTGCGCACTGCGTCCCCCGAAAAAGCAAAAAACGCGCCGCCCGAGTGACTTATGGACGGAGGACGGCGAAATAAGAACTGCGTTTAGTACTCACTTCCCGCGAGGAGAAATCGCTCGAAACTAACCTCGCTTTATGAAGATTAAGCAGTTACCATTTTGATTTAACGTCCTTTTAAATAGTGCCGACTGATCGGCGAACGCGTGTGTGGGTGTCGTGGCGTATCGGACTTTTTTGTACGGGACTTGCACTTCGAAAGCTTTTCCTAACATGTTTTTTTAATATTTGCCAGCACAAGAATTTAGGAAAAGTTGCATCTACCCGACGCGACTTATGTCTGAGCAGTTTTTTATTAAGACTCGTGATGAAAAGTGTGTGAATAAAGCCAAGGGCGTCACCAAGGGGGGGGCAGGGAGGGGCAGCTGCCCCCCCCCCCCCCCCCCCCTAGAGATTCTAAAAAAGTTGCCAAATATAATGCAACCAAAGTCCTAAGTCTTTGAGTTGATTTGCTTGAAGTTCAAGCCTTGAACAATCATTCCCGTACGTCGAAACTCGAATGAATTCACCAATGAGAATGAGAATAGTATGAATTGTAGTAGGTAAAGTCAACTTGCGCCATCGGCTGGCGACGCCCTTGAATAAAGCTGCATGTGGAGAACTAGAACATCATCTTAAGAACTCCTAAAGTAAATTTAACAAGCAAGGAGGATCGTTAGTTAATAACATAATATTTTTTTAATCGGTGGTACAATACGTTTGTGTGAGAGAAAAAATAACTACATTCCTTATTAGTATTTTAATCAAGAATTCAACAAAAAACCACATTTCCGTGAAAATATTCATTTTACGTACAAGGAACAAAGATGTTATGTGATCAGACGTGAATTAGAGATTCTGCCATTAATTGTTTCCAGAATTACTTTAATAAAAATACGGATTAATATATGATATTGCCTATCAACGGATATTCACGATCCAAGTTACATTTAGATGAATGCATATTATTTTAATACTGTTGTCTCATTAACCTATAATGATCCACATTCCTGTTTTCAATATTCCTTACATTTTGAGGAAAAACAAAGGTGGAGCCATACATTTTGTGATTACCTCTAATGTGTGCTGTTGTTGGACGGAATTAATCTTTTGCGTGCACATTCCGTGTAGTTGTCGACGCTTCGCGTTCAGTGTACGTAGTACGCTCGCGTTCTAAAGGCCTTTACGCTCATCTCACACAATCACGTGAAAACCGTGGGGTATTAGGGTTTTAGTTATTTTTTGTACAGCTGATTACATGCGTATCTTGAGTAAGAGCAAATGCGGTCGAGAAAATTTAATGTTTTTAGAATTTTTTTTAAAGAAAATTATCTGCATCAATTTGTAGTGAATGAATGAACAAATTCTTTGTTGTGCAATAAAAAACAAATACAATTACAAAAACAATTCGAAACAACAACAATATTGCACAAAGACGGACTTATCACTAGGAGCAATTTCTTCCAGTCAACCTTTGGGGTGATGAAGAGATCTAAAATATCTGTAGATAGGTAAACAATAGCAATTTGAAAGGAAAAAGAATAAAGCAAATAAAGTATAATAAAAATATATACATGCAGTATAAACATACATAAACCAACCACATTACATACCAATACATACATACTTTGAATTAAATAAACCAATATATAAATTACAATATACTAAAATATATATTGTAGTGTTTCGTCCAATGTGAAATTTGACAGGATGACGGGAACAACACAATTTCGGGCATCTACAGTTAAGTCTTGGGTTACTCGGATACGTATGATTCTTGAATCTATTCTGAAAGAAACTCCTAATTCGACAGCACCTCAAAGACAATAAGCACACATTAAATTGGATCGCAGATGTTCCTTGGTCCAAGTCGTCGTAACTGACACGAGCGGTGCGCGTTAGAGACTTTTGTCCGCGAGCGTACCAGCACCAGAGCGACGCGGACGGACGTTCGGCCTCCCCGCAGGCGGTTCTCACTCCCCCCCCCCCTCCCGCCGACAGGTTACCGACGCAGCCTCACCTCGCCTTACCACTCACACCCACCTACACACCCTCACACGTGGCGACCGCGTGGGAATGTGGGATGAGTTCGTGGATACCGGAACACCTAGCCGGGGATAGCTTCGGTTGTGACTTATCAAAGTGGGTAACTTATGCTGAGATAAATAGTCGTAACAGAAACTAAGACTAACGAAAAGTAGTACTTTGTGACGTCAATTTGAGTTACTTTGAGATTTCGTCCATACAAAATGTGTCAAAGTGACGTCACAAAGTACTACTGTTCGTTAGCCTTAGTTTTTGTTACGACTATTTATCTCAGCCTTAGACTTGGTCTGAGCTGTGAATGACACAAAACGATGCTCGACGAAGAGCTTGAATATGTCTTTAGTGTGCCTATTACGCTCAGTTCTTAGATCAATTGGTTTGTCGTATTTTCCCAGATTCACGATACACATACGTAGAGTTGCGTGGCGAAGCTGGGAAAGCAATTATTTTAAGTTAGTGTCAAATTGTGTTTAGATGGGTTACAATGGGAATGTACTGGATACAATCATTCACAGTGATCTTTTAAATCCTGTGGACTTACGTTTTAAAACGTTTTCTTCAGACGATTTAGCGATAGAGTTATCTCGAAACAACCATTGAATCGAAACTTTGCCAATGTTTGTCATCCAATTTAAGCACGGAGTGTGAATTTAGGCATCAATCCTATGCATGAAGGTGGCCCAACCCGGCGGGACGAATTCATTCGCGGTCACTGTACAAAACTGTGCTGTTGCGCTCTGGGACCTTCTCTGTTTCAAAGAAAAAGACAGGCTCCGTGATGAGGAAGATGCAACATGTCCACAAAAAAGACAATTTGCATAGTGTATGATTTGGTAAGATTTACGAATATTTTAATCACAAAACGACTTACAGCTAAAAGTAAACCACGACCGCTGTAGTCAAAAATCTAACAAAAACCAAATAGTTTATAAATCTTGATTAAATAAGTTACGTCTGATGACTAATCGTTTTAAGATGTTCTTACTTTATCATTGCGTAATCCACCTCCAAAGTTAGTAGTTAAAACGCGCGAAAAATTCGAACTTTCGGACCGTATAACTTAGAAACCAAACACAATTTTACAATGCCAACGGTCATCAGACATCTATTTCGATAAAATAAAGCTATTTTGAGCAATATTTGGGATCTCGACAAGTAATATGTGCGTGATCTTCTTTCCCCGTTTGTATGGGGAGTAGAGCGGGATGGGCCACCTTAACTTGAAATGATCTCCTCCCCCCCCCCTCCCCCTATCGCAGGCTGTACCTAGTTTCCAAGATTATTTTTACCATCAGAACTCCTCACTATATTATCGTGAAATGTCATTATTTTGCATCGCGCCATGCTCTTTTTACGGTGCCTGTTCGCTGGTACGGAGGGACTCCCTGCGTGGCCGTCCATAAAACTTGGTTGTTCCCTCGGCGCCTAAGCGGGCTATGGGAAAACACGCCTATACGTAACCATAGAGTATAGTTCGTAATTCCTTGACCGCGCCGGGCTGCGCGTCCCAACACTTTTTCAAAAGTCGTGACTTGTCCCGCGCCCGAACGGTCACGAGAGCCCGGTACCGTTAGGTGGGAGCGGCGCGCGCACCGGTCGCCCTTTCAGTTTCGCGAACGAGCGGATAGGTGCGAAGGAGATAACAGTATGTTTATCGCTAGCGCTCGCGTGCGCCGGCGCCGGCCGCCGAGCGCGATGTTTTCCTTTCTGTTGGCAGATACGAACTGGGCTGTGCGGCCGGATGGCGCCATCCAGCAGGAAATGTCTGGATTTACTTTTTTAATTAATAATAAACGCGTTTATCGCTCGACGCGACGTATTTATTTATTGCCCAGGGAAATCCACTATCGGTGATTTGGTGCACGAAAAATATTAGTCTGTGCCTAAAGACCATCCACCATCGTCGTCGAGGTGTAAAAAGGTTAAATTGTGTTTTTTTAATTTATGTCTCTTAACGTATCAGAAATAGCAAAGAACGCAAGCGGTTCTATTAGGTAAATAATATTTAATGTTATAAGAACGAAGCAATGAACATAACGCATACGGTAATTTTACGCTGCTGCGTTTTCTAATCATTATGACGGTTTTCTTACCCTACCAAGTGATTGATGTTCGATCAAAGTAAGAACACAGAATAAGTTAATTCATCCATTTTATTTTAAAAAGTACTACTAAAACCGTTTAAGTATTTGATAGTATCGAAGAAATTTGAGGTGTAGCAGCGACATGTATTTAGTAGTAAATCTCATAGAATTACATACATAAAAATAGCAAACAATATTTTATTTTAATTAAGATATCTAATAGCTCTTGATTAAATTCAACTAACACAACTGTAGTTGTCGCTCAAGAACTTTTTAAAGGTTCTTCTTATTCTTTTTAAAGAATCAAAGGTCAACGGTTGAATAAAAAACATAAAGCATATAATCCACTCTTGTTCTTTTTTAAATATACCATAAAGGTAATAATATGTACTCCTCCGCATTCAGTTCTGTGACTTTCGACGAATATTGTTTAAAAAAAATAGAAACATTATTTCCATTGTTTTTCCAAATTGGGACACTCTATGTTGTAATCGATTTATATGCCTTAAAGCATGTCTATATTGTGTTCACAGATAGTGTTATATAATGAACGAGGAAAACATGGGTTTAATTGAGAATTGACTAGGTAAAACAGATATTTTATCTACATGTCCGCGTAGCCTCAAATAGAATTTTTGTATTAATCGAGTTTAGCAAAAAAAAATATTATCACTTTTCGGATGACACCTGCCTGAGTGCACGCCTGGCAGTGTTATACCGGCACGAGCGCATCGCAGATCCTTCCTTCCATTCCATACCACACGAGCACATGCCGGAACGTATAGTTTCGCAGACACTATACTCGTACACTTATACAAAATCCGAGACTTTCTGATGCTACATTGCATGGATGCGTATTACAATGTAAATTCTTGCCATGCAGCAAAGAACCACCAGAGACAAAGCTTAACTATGTGTCTATATTGGAGTATCTGATATTGATGTTTACTTCGTCTTTGCCCAGTAGCAAATTTCTTAATTGTTCATTAAAGTCAAAAAAAAGGTCACTCATGTGTAAACAGTTTGAAATAGAGTTATTAGAGTCAGAATATCGATTTTCCCGAATAGTGAGTGGGTATCCTGGATTATTTCCGTTTGAATTGTACTTTTTTTGGTCTAAAACAAAGGATAGTTCTGAGGTTATGGATCTTTTATGAAAACCGAGTGAATTATTTGCATTTTTTAAACATTTTTCAGTTATCTAATAATAAAAATCTTGGGCTGACATTTGAAGTATCAATAGAAGTAATAGTTGGATCGTTGATATATAAGCTTTAACCATGGTTACAGAAATCGATTCAGAGGAATACCTAAATGACATTGGTGAAGTCTATAAAAATTAACAATGCGTTTGTGCAAACAATTCATTTATGCGTTATCATGAACTGATTTACGAAGCAGCCATATTTGCCACGACTCGGACATCATACACCTCCCGTAGCAGAATAATCATCATTATTAGGCCACGATCGATTTTATCGTTGAATTTAAAAGCCTTTATGAGTTTAAGCATAAGCCAAGGATATCTACAGTTCAGTAGGTATGAAATAAAAGGTGGCAATCATCATAGTTATAAATGGTTTCATTGATAATATACCTGGCAGGTAGGAAATAACTTTTCTTTTTCTCATCATTTTATCGATCCTTTTTAAGATATTTCGCATTCTGTTATCCATGAAATTCATAATGCTAGTTAATAAATACTGTTCCTTGGAACACGAAAGTGATAAGTAACACGTTTTAACTTTTTCTTTCTTATAAATTGTCTTTCTGAAAAGGATAACCTAATGATAATGTCAACGCGCTTATATTATTTCTCATTGAACTTTCCAGGGAGGGAAGTGTCTTTCTTCTGAAAACCTATTTAGGGATTTATTTTGTTGATACTTTCGTCTCTTTCTTCTTCGGATGAATACGTCCCGTATGAATGTGAATGTGTGCGAACCGCAAACAGTGGTGGAGACAATAGGCAGAGATCCTGGCACCGATACATCATGCGCGGGCGCAGGAATTTCCGTGGACAATTTCTTCACCGTGCTATAAGGCTATATCGTGGTGCAAGTGTATTTCACTGGTTTTCATGTTTATCACATATGTTTAAAAATACTTGAAGTTGATGAGTTTTTCTGGGTTTATTCTAGTGACTCTTTAGTCAAAGGTTCATGCTAATCGAATTTCTTCTACATGGATGTTAGATTTACTAATCTTAAAAGAAAAGGAATTTACTAAAACTTCTCTATGTAGTTTTTACATCTTTTCATGGGCCCCGTAATGGCTATATGTATTTTCGAAGTCAACCATTTTTTTTTTTTCAGAAATATTATTCGTGTTAATATAGTTGTTTTTAAATGCATAACTACTTTTAAAGGCATTAAACGTTCTACAACTTTGATAAAAGTTTTTTTTTAAACGTTATTTGGTCAGTTTTCCCAAAAGTAACACGAAGGCAACGAAATTCTCGGATGATAATCCTAATAACCTGAGATCCTTCACCGACTGCCTCAAAGCCAACATGGTACTATGTAAGGTAAAATTTATAGCATCTGAATTGAACTGTCATATAAGCAAGTGCAAATAAAAATTATAACTAACTTGCAACAATCATGCAAAAAAAATTTCCAGTGAAAGAAAGAATCAAATTTTAAATAGATACATTCTTAAAGCTGAAAAATACAAAACATATTCACTGAACGAACAAATAAATTATCATCAAAACAACCTCCAGTAATACAAGAGAATCTCTTAAATTAACCACAAACTTAATACGAAATAGTGTCCCTACTATGTTTTCTCGTCTTCGCGTCGACTCCATATCTCACCTCGCCTCTTCCGAGACAAGCGCTCCACTCGACACGGAAAGTGTCTTTATATTAATGTCTCTTATCGAACGCTAAAAGTAAGTGCATTTATTGCGTCAGTTATGTTGCCCCCACAGAATGGAGAAGGCAACTGTCAAAGTGGCGTTAGCATAGCTTGCACCGTGAACTATGTAATACATTTGTATGGAAGTTTTAGAGAAAAAAATTGTTCAATTTGAAGACATTTCTTAGTGCAGCTCTGATATTTTTTTAAATAATTTTAAAAGGTTATTTATCATTGTGATTGAAATTAAACTTTTTGTATTCTGTAATCCTCAGTTTCAATAAAAATGACAGTAAATGGCGTTGTAATACAGAGATATTTTAAATTCTAACATTATTCCAGTGCCTACTACAGTGGCAAAATATGATGGCGCCATATGTAAAAAAGCTTGGAATTGCCTTCCCTTGACGAATAGCCTAGTCCCAGGACTAGGTAGCCTGGGATTAGGCTATTCGTCTATTCCCCATATTGTGGTTGCCCCACACATTTAGTCACCTTTGTAACGTCCTCGTCGTCTTTAGTTCTCGCCTTCCTACATGTACTTGGTCTAATTAAGTCAAATTAGTATTGAAGTACTGATGTCAACTGTTGATGGTGAGTATTATCAACTCTAAACATAAGTACATACCTTGATTTTATGATCTTTGAATGTTTCAAACATGAACAAGCACATGCAAAAATATTATGAACTACTTCCACAAAACCAAGTTATAAAAATAACATGCAATATTATAAAACAAAGATAAGAAGTAAAACTAATTGAAGAATGTGCTTGGAAATATTTAAAAAAGCCATCGGCTACAAGATGTTTCTAAGAAAGTATGTATTTATAATAACATGTTTAGTACTGAAGTTCATAGTTCTGTTTACTGCTTTCTATGTTTTATTTCCAAAATCGACCTTATGTACAAACTTGTATCCTCTCCAATTTCTACTTTTTATGTAGCATAAGAATTCTATTTCCGCGTTCACGTGGCGTCCATCATAAATAATGTACAGTGGACATCAGACCAAAGTTACCGGAAATGGCTCAAGCAAAAGATGAATAGGTTGACTTCTGGCAACACTTTTAAGGGGGACTATACATACAATCATTGTTTAATGCATCTATTAATTAACTGTATATGCAGCCTTACGAAAAAACCAGCAGATTTATCAAAAAATCGTTAATTTTTACTTTCATCCGGAAATGGTATGTTTGGCCTGGTTTCCACTGTACAATGATTGGCCAAAGGTTTATTTACTCGCAGGTACAAAAAAATTCAATGATTGATCCCATTATATGTCTTAATCGGGTGACCTTAAGGTGGCCCAACCCGGCGGCCCTAACTCATTCGCGGGCACTGTACAAAACCGTGCTGTTGCGCTCTGGGACCTTCTCTGTTTCAAAAAATAAGCCAGGCTCCGTGATGAGGAAGATGCAACATGTCCACAAAAAAGACAATGTGCATAGTGTATGATTTGGTAAGATTTACAAAAAATTTAATTTCAAAACGACTTATAGCTAAAAGTAAACCACGACTGCTGTAGTAAAAAATCGAACAAAAACCAAATAGATTATAAATCTTGATTAAATAAGCTATGTCTGATGACTAATCTTTTTAAGATGTTTTTACTTTATCATTGCGTAATCCACCTCCAAAGTTATTGTATAAAACGCGCGAAAAATGCGAACTTTCGGACCTTATAACTTAGAAACCAAACACAATTTTACAATGCCAATGGTCATCAGACATCTAGTTCGATCAAATAAAGCTATTTTGAGCAAAATTTTGGATCTCTGACAAGAAATATGGGCGTGATCTTCTTTCCCCTTTTGTATGGGGAGATGAGCGGGTTGGGCCACCTTAAGTAGAACATCCTACGCTGGCAACCCTAGCGTAGCAGCACAGCCACCGATAGCGCGTGCGCGGAGACGAGTCGCGCAGCGGAGAAAGTTGTCGGCGTGTGGATAAAACTATATTTATTGGGTATGCATATTCATCAGACCGCCAGCCACGAGACGACACCAACTTATTCTGTGACGCTCTACTCCTTCCCGTTCCTACCAGCCCGGTATTATACCTCGCCGCGACGGTAATTCAGTAGGTAAATATTAGAGGCAATTTTTATAAGCTCAGCCATTGTGAACAAAATAGACATATATGTAGCTTTATTCCTAACGAACTGACGGATCAATTCATTTGTCTTGACAATTTTAAATTCCTCTTGAAATACTTCTTTTTTTTAAGTTATTCTTAGATCAATGTGAATTTGAAATGTTATCCCATCAAAATTAAATAAAAAAATTACTCACAGTGAAAGTCTGAATAAACATACTTACTCAAATAAATTCCACCCCAGGTACTCTGTGTCTCTGTGAGTTACAAACGGTCTACACACACAATTATAGATACAAAGCAGACTTCTCGACTATTTCTCACAACCTAGTATTTTATAGACTGTAGTATTTCAATGGGTATGACGTCCTGCCCAATCTCCCAGTGAGGCGACAGAACCAGATACCCTAGGCGGCAGCGGCTAGAGACGGCTACTCCGATATATGGCAAAAGTTATCCTACGAGTTGCGGAATCGCCGCCGCCGCACAGTGGGCCGGAAGTGCGAGATTCCCCAGACATATCTATTGAACGGCGCCGTCGATAGCAGATGCTAGATTAGCCGCTTTGGCGTCTCATTTTATGCTTTCACCACTGTGCATTTACACTACGAAACTTCATAGGTGTACGTTACCAGTTGTTTGTAAGACCGCATGCACCCATAGGAAATGTCTGTATCGCTGCCCAACACCATTCAGCCTATCGAGAGTCTCTATCGTAATATGTTTAAACTTCTACGATATTCTATCTCTAATTCGAATTATTCCCTGTTGACTTAGATTTTAATAATAAATTAAATGAAACCAAAATTTTCAATTTTTCAATTAATCAACCGATGTTATATATTTAATTAATATTTTTTACACTTCAATAAATAAATAGCTTAAATAAACTTACAGGTAATATCACACTATCGTTAGTAAAGTAATCAATATCTGTCCTCTACCCTTACATACCTATTAGTAAACCGCAATAATTACAAATGATAAAGCTTATGCGACAACTATATACTTTACAAAATTTTTGAAGACTCTTTTAAAACAGAATCTCTATTAATGTTGTTGATTGGGGAACAATAAGTCGTGCACGCGCCTATGTCCAGAGGCGCTCACTCGCGCCCACTGGCGGCGGCGGCGACGCGCGAGAGTTATTGTCCGCACCGGCAGCGGTTTCACTATCGCCACGCTCTAACGGGAAAGTTCGTCATCTCGCGAGACGGCCGAACGTCAGCTAATAAAGGCACTTTATCGTCGAACGCATATCTCAGTCGCGCATCCGTCACCCCCACCGTCGTGCATTACGCCGCGCACACAACCGAGCACATTATGGAAAGTCGGAGCGGCAAGTTCGGTGCCAACCCCTCCCCGAATCACCGCTTGAAGGGCGAGAAGCTGTCGTGAGCGCGCGGGCTGCTCGCGTAGTTAGGCAGTCGGGTCGGCGTCGAGAGGAAGCTGCCGTAGCCGAGGGAGGAGTTGACACCGAACGAGGCATCCAGGCTCGAGTAGAACCCGGAGGAGGAAGCGGAGGCGGGTGCAGGGGGTGCGGCGGCCGCGGGCGCCGCCTGCGCGCGTGTCGCCTCCGCGAACGCATCCAGGTGCCCGCGCACGAGCGACGCGAGCTCCGCGTACGAGGTTACCGCGCCGCCCGCGCCCGCCACGCGGTACAGCAGCAGCCGCGCCTCCCCGAACAGACTGTCCAAGATTTTACCTGTCGTGAAGAGGACGATCGCCTTCAGACAGGAGTACTCGGCGGCGTCGACGTGCAGCGCCTTCAGCTTCTCGACCTGCTCCTGGAAGATGCGGATGTGGTCCATGAAGGCGACGACTCGGTCCGCCGCCATCGGCGACGCGTGCAGCCCGGCGGCGGCGAGCAGCGGCGCCACGTGCAGCGGCATCGAGCACTGCGACGCGTTAAGCACGAACAGCTCGGACCAGACGAGCCGCAGCAGCGCGACCTGGTCGGTCACTTGGAGCTCGGGGAAGAAGGGGATGTTCCTCGCCCACTCGACGGCGGAGAAGAGAAGGCGCGCGGCGAGCTCGCAGATGTTGTCGATGCCCATCACGTTGGTCGGCTGGACGCACTGGCCGTAGCGCGAGGTCGGGTAGGGCTCCGCCCGCAGCAGCAGCGAGATGTAGGAGGAGAGGTAGGGGTGGCCGCCGATGCCGTTCGCGTCGCCGTTCGACAGCGAGAACTGTCCGGGCAGCGCCAGACCCGACGTCTGCGTCGGCGGCACTCGCCCCCGCTGAACGGCTGCAACAACAGAGAAGGCATCCGTTATTATCGCTCACATCTCGGTTGGATCGTGTACGGTATTCCAAATTAAAAGTAGGTCGGTTTGAGCTTTTACGACCAATATTGTAATTAGAGGTGTATTTAACTACCTGTTAACGTAGCTGAGTTTTTATTTATGGGATTATTAACATAACATTCATTGCCATTAGCTGAATTTAAGTGGCGTATGAGCCACTAGCTAAAATTCACAAATAATCGAGGCTATGAAAAATTTTAACGCGATGACAATAAAAAAATCTCCACGCAGAGGTAGTAAAATCTGTGCATTACCAAGAACTATTACGGGTATAGGATAAAATATGATAAAACATCCGTTGACAGTTCGCGCAGAATTTATGTTTGGTGCGTTGACGTAACTGCCGGCATCTCCGGACATATAAGTCATTTACGTCATGTGTGCTCTATCATTAGCGACCACATAACGACGCGATCGCAGCCACCGTTCATTGTTTGCGTTTCACAAGTTTTAATAACTTAACATAAACTCAGTCAATGCATAACTCTTTTATTGCCCGGGCTTTGCACCGCTCGATGAATTGAATACGCGGGCAGTTAAGTGCTTGCGTGTATTGTGGAGGCGATCCTGCGTCCGTTGTATGCTAGCCGTCAGATCGTCGGCCGCGGATTTGTTCATGCGATGGTCGTATTTAATTTTGATTTGCAGATCATACCTTTCCATTGTGAACGATATTTTTGTTATCGATTCATAACATCCGCGTATTATCTCTAATACGGAAATGATATGAATATGTTCATTGTGCATAGGTGGATGCATCAGACTCACGATCTGTCAAAAGCTTTGCCCCACTTGGCTAATAGACAATAAGTAATATGTTGATAAAATGCAATTATATACCAACACTAAGACCCTGGTTCATGGTGACTAGCCTTATAACTTATAACTATTATAACTAATAACTTTGCCTTGAATTATTTAATAACTTTTTATGAATTAACTTTTGCCCTATAACTAACTTTGCCTTGAATTATCTTTGAATATTTGTTTTCCTGCAAAAAAAAAGAAAATCTTCATATAAACAAATGAATATACCATAAGAATAAATATGAATACTCCAGCAAACTATATACAACTATGACTTTGAATTGACAACCGAGTCAATTCCTAGACGATCCACCTAACACTAAGCCGCGAGGTATAAATGTCTTACGTCTGCAGTGAAGTTTTTCTAAGCGAATGATAGTTGTAATGACAGGTCGAAGTCAAGCCGGGGGCAGAGTGTCGTGCGTACGGTCGACAAAAAAGCTAATAGAGGTTAACTATTGTGGAGATACTGGTAACAATTTAAATCGCATTATAGAGATGATGTGGCTCGATGATGAACTTGGACGCTTCACGCTGACACGATGATTTGCGATAGAGATGTTAGAAAATTATTAGTCTGAACGATAGAAGCACCCACCTACGTATCGAGTGTAGGCTCTATTTCATAGAAACTTTAAAGGTATTTATGTGAAGTGTTTTCAGGAAGTATATTGGCTTGGATATATATAGATAGATAGATAGTAATGATAACCCCGTATAAGTCAGACTTAGAACGCTCATGCTAGGTCTGAGGTATAAATCCCAGGGTCCTCTAGCTAGTAGAGTGAATTCGAGTGTCGCCGGAGGATCTTGGTAGTATTATGATTTTATGCATGAACACATAGCACATTGTGTTATCAAATGTTATAACTTTGAGTTGAACAAAAACTCTATCGCCTGGGTAAAATATTATGCAAAAAACTTTAAAATGTTTTTTTTCTAATGTTTTTTCTAATTTGTGCCAGAGTCAGACCAGTGGGCGTTTCCAGCAGACGAGAGAGACAGGAAATGTTTTTGCATATACTATTCCCCTTCGCTGTTTATTTTATAGCGCTCCCAATGTCCAACGTGGGAACAGTGCGAATAGACGAGAGAGATAGCAAGATTAGATGGGAGAAACTCTCTCGGTATGGAATCCAAAGTCAGAGCTTGCGAAGCGCAAACTCCACCGGAACCCTGGGTGCCCTGCACCGAGTGCGCGTGAGTGTCAGTCGGTAAGTTTCGAGAGACAGCTCGGATTTGAACGTTGATTGGTTTCTAGCAGCTCTATATATCACGAAGACGGCGGCTGTGGTCAGCGTGCGCTAGCGCAGGTGTGCGCAACATTTTATATTGACTTTCGTCACTATTTATATCTTGTATTAGTTCAATCCTGAAAAAAAAAGTTCAAAATTCACAAGATAATAAGCGAAACAAGACCCATGAGATTCTTTATTCTTTAAATATTAATTTGTTCTCGGTCGTAGTATCCCATTTTTTTGGTGAAAAAAGAAAAAAAGGTATTATAAAACCGAAATGTATTGGCCATACCGATGGGACGCTGGGACGAGCAAGAGATAGAAAGTTACAAGCATTAATGAAACAATCTGAGTGCCTCGACTCACTTGCGGTGGAGTCTTGTCCCCAGGCTACGTCCCAGGCCCATGCTGCCGGCGGGCCAAGTGAACGCGACGCGTCAGCGCGTACCGTCACGCCTACGGACCAAAAGCGTTGGGTTCAGTATAAACAGTTTGCTTACGAATCTACTGTCTGCAGACTAGTGACGGAATAGAAATTTCCATTGAAAGAAAATTTGTATTGAATTAAAATTTAGAGGCTAGGGAAAATAAAGAAAAGTTCCGCAGTTCTTTTTATTTTAGAAATCACACACCTTATTTCAGTTAAATAACAACTTAACATAGGTTAGTGAAATTAATAAGATAAATGTAATTAGCCTCAAAGAAACTTCTTCTAATTATCGTTATAAGCCATAATAAATAATTCTTGTAAAAGTTCACACATAAATCACATAATTATTCGTTTTATGTTAAAACATTTAAGCGGCTCTTGGCATAGGACACGAGTCCTTGCTTATTAACCGAGAGACTTTTGGTTCAATCCCTGCCAGTTCATTAAGTACTATATTTATCTTACTGAATTGCATAAATGGATTTCGTCACTATTGCGAGCTGTTCCATGGTTCCTAATTCATATTAAACTGTACGGCCCCTACCCTCACCAGGTGGTAGAGTTAAGCCTGCCCAGTTTGGTACCATTGCATTGGATGAAAAGATGGTCGAAGCGTCAGTGAAAAGTTCTCCAGATTTTTGGGAATGTGTTGTCGGGCTAAGATCATGACAGTATATGATCCAGTAGTTGGTAGTAGCATTTAGATCTTAGTGTTTTATTAAATTATATTATTTCATAAGTATGGATGGGAAAAAAATAGAGCAGTGAAGTTTCTTTACCGGTTCTTCTTTACTGAGTTAACCGAATACGTGCGATCAATTTGTGACGTAACTGACCAAGTGTATATATACTACCAGATGTTTAAATAAATTAAATCAAAAATAATAAATCAAAAATCTCCAGTCAACCACGTACTTAATTTTTTTTTAAAAGATCGGTATTCAAAGGTTCGCAAATGCAATGTACATATATATAAGATGTACTGTTCCTCAAAACAGTTCATAATTTTAGAGCACGCGTCGTCGTCGCACGGGCGCGGTTCACCGACGGTTGGCGACCGCTGCTTTCGCTCCGTGGGACCGGCGCGGACCTCTCGCGCTGATTGACGCCGGCTGACGTGCGCGGGAAAAAATAAAAAGTTTCTCCACACACGCCACCATCGTGCACCGAACTACGAACACTCTCTGAGGCATGATCGGGTAAACATTGTAAGGGGTTAACAGAACAGGCGGCTACCATGTTAAATTAAGTCGCCGGGTGAACAGGCAAGCGAGTGATTAAATCTAACGTTTAGCTGCATTTCTTACCATGCCACTATCAAATTTGATTGATTGATTGACATTTGATTCGGCCAAGTGAACTGAAATTTACCATATAGCATGGTTAGTAATGCAACTAAACGTCAGATTTATTCACTCACTTACCTGTTCACCTGGCGAGTTGATTCACGATCCTCCTCCGTCCCCTTTCTACCTTCGCTCAACGCAGAACAGGCAGAGAATGCAACCACTCACAGGTGACATTCCAAATATAAGATCCATCCGATCCTCTAGATCGTTCATTCATAGGGTCGGTAAACAATGAAATCAACTCCCTTCCGGAAATTTCCTCCAAATTTTCCTCCTCATGGTGTGAAGAAGCACCTGGCCAGCCGGCATCGTTTTCGATGCTCCCCTGTAAGTTTTAAATCAATAATCTTCGTCATATGCCCAGCTGTGTGTGTAGCGCACTAAAAAGGCACTAGAAGGGTTCTAATTCGAAGTTAAAACAATATCCATTGCACTTAAACTTTTCGTTTCGCCTCAGATGGTGGAATCGAAGTAAAACCCCAGTGCTGCGAAATTTTGATCGAATACGTATTTAACATTTTCGGTTTTACTCTATGGATTTGTTGAGGCAGTCAAAATCAAAAAGCAAGTAGCAGGCCAATTCTGGAAATTCCGAGTTAATGATTCAGGAATGTTCTCAGGAAAGGAATTCACTTTCTTTCATTTCATTTCATTTTTCATTTAAATTAAACATTTCCATGTGTTTTCGAATTCAGCGCTAACGAAATATTGCATCCAGATAGGTCGGATGTTATTTATTGATGCAATAAATAACCCTATTCCGTTTGTAAACTAATTAGAGCAAGAATTGGCTCCCAGTATCGGTACGGCTTATTCAGATGTAGAGAACTTGACAGGTGATTCCAGTACCGCACATTGCTGAAAAGTCCTCCATTTCCTGGATATTGAACCCGGGATTTAACAGGCTGCCCACACGCGTCGCTCAATAACTTGGAAGTTTATCGGTATCGAAAAATCAGAGATCACTCCGCTTGTAACGAACCGCTGACTCCGAAACGGGGCGTGGCGCTCGATCTACAAATCAACGATTAGCGTCGGTCGGTGTCGGCGGCTGCGGTGTGGAGTACGAGGTGGTAGCGGGGGGAGGGGGGGGGGTGCACAGGTGCCGCGCTCGTCACGACATCTCCGCTGACCGGCGACCGCGCCACAGCATACCGTCCGTGCAGTGCCCTCACGACCAACCGAGCATAGCGCGCTGTGCTTACGAGACGAGAAAGCGAGGGAGTGAGACGTCAACTCAATTACCACTACCTTGAGTTAGAGGGCGATGGAACACATGTGCCCGATGAGACCGATAAAACCCTTTTTTGATGCTAAATAAAGCGTGACCCACTGATTCTTTGTTGATCATATTTTTTTACTTTTCCTCAATATTTTAAAAGTAAAACTTGAAACGTGCCTATGCGACCAACACTTCATCGGTAGGAAATAACTAAACAAAAATAGATTGTTGCCCGAATTTTGTTGTACGTGAAGGATTTACACATTTTTATAACACCAAAAATAAGAACAAAAAATTATCTTTTCGCCAAACTTTATCCCATAAACATTCCACGGCGGAAAGTCTTTAATTTCTAATTTTAAAAGTTTTCTCGAAAAACTTCAAGGACTTGATAAACTCATTCAATAAAAATAATCTGAGAAGAAATACAGAATATTTTGGACGCTAAAAGGTGTTAGATTTTGCCGTAAAAAATTAAATACGAATAAACCAAAAAAAAAATACGCTCTACACCGTTTAAGTTAGGTTTCCTTGTCTATAGAGTTTGATATTACATTTCATATGTATATCGCCAATGCATCCAATCATCATATCATAATAGTAGTGAGGTGGCGTAGTGGTATTTTGAGAAACACAGAAAGATCCAATGACAGCAACATTTTCATAACCGCATTCCTATTTCAAATAACTTTCGTTCCGTTCGTCGCCACCGCAACCGTGCGACAACTCACGAGCGCTACGCTGTGGCTCGCGTCTAGATTCCGTGGAGATTCCGATTGGGATTGTATTCGGAACTAACATTCCGAATCGCGCCCGGAACGGGAATGGCGGCGGCGGAACGCGCGGCATTCGGGTTTTTGTCGCGCAGCGCGGCGCGAATGTAGCCGCACGAGCGCGGAGACGGCGTTTTCGTTCCTTTCGACGCCGTAATCGGTGTGAACGTGAATAGTAAGCCACCTGCTTCCGAGTTTCTTTGTGGGTTTTATGTTGTTTCGTTTTGATAAATACTCTGGCGATTCGTGGCATCCAATAGTACTTCGAAACTCCAGACTGATGACATAAACGCATACCGTACTCTATCCTACAGTAATGAGATTTAAAACATTTGCAGACATTTTTTTTTTTGTAAGATTTGAATAATGCTACAAATAAAACCGCGTCCGAGCAACAATGGTGTCAAATATATTTATTATATTGTAGTGCAGATGTCGCTGTTTAGTAACAGTAAGAAAACTGTTACAAATATTTTCTCACGAACTTTTTAGGTAAAATTCGTATATTCGAACAACCTCTGGTGGATGCTGGGACATGTCAAACGGACCATTGTCAGCTTCGGTAGCCTAAGCAACCTGTGCGCGGTAGAGTTGCGAAAAAACCCGTTAAGGGCCTGGTACTAGCCAAATCGCAAAGTTAGACGAGGCACCCCAAGTAAACTAACAAGTCTGACGATTATAAGTGTCATCCTTACAATATATGATTCCTTGTCTAGGAATCGAATGATTTTCGTTAATGTATGTTTCCTTTTTCTATACAAAATACATTGCGGAAACGGTGTCCATTTCCGAACTTTTTTGACTAAATGTAGAAATCTAAAAGCAAATGGAATTTTTTGTTTATGCATATATGCTGTTTTTGCTTATATCTAGAAATCGAATGACTTTCAGATTTCTAATGAGAAAAATCAACTTTTTTTATTTTTATTATTATTTAAATAAATGATGGAATAAAAAAATATTAACAATCCATTATCAGTCTGGAGTTCTATTTGGATTTTCTGAAGCGTTTCACTACATATTATTACATTTGTTAAAAAGTGCATTTGTATGGCGCGAGTAGTTGGCTAGTCCTAGCGCCTTAATATGTTTTAACTGACCGAACGCAGATTAGAATTATTCATCTTAACTAAATTGAAAAGTTGAGGATACATAGATTTAAGTACTCAAACTAAATGTGAAGTTTATACCTAAGTTTAAAGTGGACATTAACATATGTTTACTGCCTTGAATATTGAATGCAAAGTACTAAAGTTAAGTAAAACTAAGTGTTATGCGCTATTGAAATACCAGTTACGTCGTTTTATGACAAAGCTAATATTTATTTGCTTGGCTTACAAGTGACCGCATGAATTATTGTATACCTACAAGATGTCATTTCGAAATATTTTGCTACAAATGAAGAATGTTAAGGTAGAGTCTACAGATTACTTTATTATTTAAAGTATACGTAACTTTGATTTGGTCGATTTTAACTATTTTACACTCTTAGATATTTTTTTCGCTACATTTTTCCGTCTGGAAATGTTTGCGCCCCAATTACATCTCTATCAATATCGACCTTTTTTAACCCTCAGAGATGGTCTACTACAATAGATAGGTACCTGTACATTATACTCCTTTTTATTATTATTTTTCGCTATTGCAAAAAAAACAAGCTGATGCAAATGACAGCAAAAATAAAGCCACAAATCGAGGATTTTTGTTTCGAAAATATAAACTTGTAAACACAGATATTGATTAACCAATTACTTTAATATGAGTACGGTAATTTAGGTTTGAAAAGTTTTGTACTATTTTCAAGTAAAAAAAGAACAACTCTACCGTCTTTGAAATTTTGGGATGAGTGAATTGTGGGATGTGTACTCCAATCCTCAATTCCTTATCTCAATTCCGATATTATAGAGCGGACAACATTTAAACCCCTCAACCGATCGAGTAGAGTGTGAGAGAGATGAATAAGTGCGTCGGTGGTACGCGATTGTGATCTACACAACAACAGCATAATACACCCATTAGCGGAGGTGTTGAGAAGGTGCCTGCAGCGAGTGTGTACCGGACGAGGGTCCGTGCGCGGGATCCACACGAGAGGCAGACGCTGCACAAGAAACAAAAAAACTCACTAAAACGTGTCGCGTCTCTCACTCTCTCTGCGCGCGCGCGATCATCTAACGTTTGCTTAGCTTCGCTTCTGTCAGACATCCCTCGACACACTTTTTTTATAGAACTGTATTCGGATAGCTAATAACATGGTATGCAGGATATAGACCAAAAATACGAACTGCAACGGGAGCTATACCGGTCGATAAACGTCTACGTCTCTCGTTTCCGCTCGCACGAAAACAATGAAACAGTTATCGATCGATAAAGCCGTGCCGTTGCGTTTGTGCTCCAGCTACTGGTAACAACGCGATGATGATGATGATAACCATACTACCTATTAAGCTTAAAGACACATAGCTTTTCAATAGCACAAATATTGTATTTTTTATATTTCATGTTCATCTATGTTTTAGCTAACATCAATATCGCACTATTTTTTATATTGTTTTTATTTGCGACATCATGTCTATTTTGTTAGAATACGTGAAAAATCTACCCGTGGGTATTGAGTCCACTGGACTTAGATGTTTGTATATTTTAAGAATTAATTTTCCTCATTGAACGTCAAGGTGTCGACGTGTCGGCAGGTGCGGGGTCCGGATTGCGCGCGTCAGCCGCGCACGCGTCACGCGCGGACCGTGAGAACGGGCTGTCTGCGCGCGCGCACCACCGCGCCGGCTCTACACGAGACTAGTGACGGCGACCTACATTGCGCCGGCGCATTACCGCGGGTAGATCACAAAACACTCGCCGTAACGTAATGGAGCCCGCGGACTGGAGCCACAGACGTCGTCCGGCCGGTGGAGATGCTCTCTTGGACCTCGTTTTCTACAGACTATACCAGGGTTCGTATAATGATTACCAAATTGACGGGTATACATTAAATTAGGAATAATATTAAATTATATAATTTCGTTAAATGCGTGCTGTGTGAGTTTCGGCACTAAACAATATTGCAAGTGGTCCCATTGCATGACTTCCCGTGAAATTTATACATGTTTATGTACGGTCCTTAACGATCAAACGTGAACACTGGAAATATATAGAATTCTCTTTTACTGTATGGTCAGAATGAGATCACGAATCTGTCTCTATTTCCGGTGTACCAGTTTCAGAGTAAATGCCCGTACTCGTTTCGTTGTAAGACTCAGTGGGAGATGAAATATCGGGAAAACTATTCTGAACTTTTTATTCCACTTTGTTTGAAGCGATCTTTGAAATTGAGAAAATTGTGCATGCAAATATCACCACCATATGTGTTCACAAATGTGAACAATGATGAAGTATGGTCAAATGATACAAAAACCGTGTCCAATGTTTTTTCTGATAATATTTAATTTTATAGTTGAGTGTACTAAAACTGTGCAGATAAAACTGAATAATATTTAACCACAATATAGTTGACGTCTTTTTTTTTCAGTGAATATGTATAGTAAATGTGCATTTGATCTTTCGCACACGCTAACGATATTCAGAGATATATTACACGGAAATATATGCATATCATTATTTTGTTTTAATGATCACTCATTAGGAGCGAAAGAGCGATTTTTTCATGCATCAATTTAATTTTATGTTACAGATATTTTATAAAAAAATAATCTTAAGATTTCTTGCAATATTTTTAATTACAAGTTAGACATTTCTGATTTATCTCTTAATTTTTCACAGTATAGTATTATAATAAAAGTATGTGAACGAATAAGTCGCGTTAATGAACACACTCCCACGTTCCTTCCTCCACGTGGCACCTTGCACCCGACTCGGCTAAAACAAGTAATAACAAAGGCGAGACCGGCAATTATTCTAATTTAAGCAGAATTATATCACTATTAGACGACCGCTAGTGTATAGTTTGCGCACCTACTCGCCTACCTGCCCACTACTAAGCGCTAATACGATCGGATAATTGAACCGCGGAATGCTGTAATAGGGATTTCCTGAGAAAATGCAAATTTTGTTCAATTCTCGTTAAAAATGTTGTTGACGGCTTTGAGTGATTATTTTATATGTAACGACCTTTATAGTACTTCCTTCATAAAACCTTGTAACTTTTAGTAGCAGCCAGAAATGTCTGATTTGACTATAGAACGTTCGTCTTATGACTTCTATTCAAATGTCACGAGACTATGAAATAATGTAGGAGTTGCCTTAAAGTATGCATGACGCTTGACATTAGACAAACGGTTTATGTATAAATCATAAATTTTGAAGAAGACAGGCAGGTCAACCAATGTGGACCCTAAATCTTTCAAAACAAACATATTTTTCCTAAATTTGTTTAAACTACTTTTACAATAATTTCTAAATATTATTTCCTGCTCTATACGTATTGTTGGTAACTAAAGTTAACATAGGTCAACAATTGTGAACCATAAATCTTCCAAAACAAATGGAACATAATCGCGGGTACCTAACATTTTTTTAACTATTTTAGCAAGAATTTCTCTATATTATTTTCTGCTCTATATTTATTGTTGCTGACTTAAGTCAACAAAGATATACCATTGTGTACCCTTAATATTTTAACACAAAACTACCAAACATCAAATTCTTTTGGTGCTTAAAACTGTCAAAAATTGGTTAGGTTAAGTTAGGATTTTGTATACTTGCTCTAAATTTATTGTTGGTATTAAACAGTTAGCTCAGGAACCTCGGCTCCTACGAGAGACGTAACGGCATAAGCCAAGAATTCATGTGATATTTTGCGCATTCATATATTTATTTTGTGCTGGTGTAATAAGAGAATATTTATGTTAAAAATAATCCCATGATTTAGACTCACTCCCGTTGTAATTTTCTGTCAAGCGAACATCTCGCCAATATGGACCTTCCAAACGAATATGTTAATGCAAGAGTGAACTTAAAACATTGATACTTGAATTTCTTCAATAATATTGACTATCGAAAGGCTCCAATAGCTATCGACGTATTAATGGATATCTTATGTTAATAATAAATAGTAATGACGGCCAATAAACTGCCTACCGCTTTAAACATTTCTATAATACATAAAAATCGTGTGTGTCATCTATTAAATTATAATCATTTGCATATCGCCTGGCTTTATACAAAGTGCTAGAGATTAAAACAACTGACCGACGATATCTACCTCAACACAACTGAAATATCATTTCTTAGATCAAGTCTCGTGGGTCGACTCGTAGACTGTGGCCCTAGTCCGATTTGTCGCCTAAATAGGCGTTCGCGGAACTTCGAAGTTACGTAAAAACGATAAACCCATACAAGTTTTACTATTAATTCTGTGGGTTTACTTCTTCAAGCTGTCAAAATATAACTCAGTCTCGCAAATGCTAGTTCGCTTAGCGCCTACTGCGCGCGCTCTTCAATTCTCCATACATTTGAAAACGCTAGTCGATCGGTTTGGCGTAAACGCAAATTTAGGTGAGAATTTTGACTAGAGAAAACTACCGCCGAGGCGACCGTAATGTATCCTTGCAGCGGCAGCTTGGCCACGTTTTAGCAATAATACGCTGCCGGTAGCGGTGGCCAGCCAGTTCGCACACGAATCAGTGATGTGCAACATGGAATGTTCATTGCACTAGATAATTAGCGTACTGTGATGTTATTACAAGTCGTTGGAAACCTAGAATATGGAGGTTACCATGGTAAATTTCCATGTGAACAGGCAAGAGTGTGAGTGATCATCTGGCGTTTTACGTACCTAGCTAACTGGTAAATTTCAGTTCACTTTACCGAACACGTCGTCGTTTGACACCATGGTACAAAATATCACTAAATGTCAGATTTGATCACTCACGTGCCTTTAAATTTCCCATGGTAACGCCCCAGGAATGACTGTGACCAGTGACAGGAACTGACTGGCCGGCACTGCTGCTATACGGATGAGCTTCAGTCGCCAGTCCCGTCATTTGTTACTCTATGATCACAGCTCTCAAAAAGCGGCATCGAGTAAGATGTTGGATCGCGTACCATTATTTAAGTGGCCAATAACCACCTTCTCACGGCGGGCGGTCTAATTTCGACTGCGCCGGCCGATTTATCATGCGCTTCGACCAATCAGCGCGGTACGAGCACTGCAACGCGGTGCACATACAACTCATTTGACGTTAATTAAAAATGTACGCAGGGTTACGTCAGCCAACGGATTTCTCGATTATATTGGAATCGACATTCCCCTGTCCACTACTGGATGGCGCTGCTTCGCATATCGATCTATGCTGAGGCATTTTGACTGTATATCATTTGATTGTATATCAACCTTGGGCCGAATCGTGCTTTCGTCTTCCAGTTCGAATATCCAGACCAAATACATGTTCTGATGTTTTTCAAACAATGCTTCAATGTATGTAGATGTCGTTGGATAACCTCGATTCGCATTTTAGGTAAAATGTTACGCTTTACTTTTTCTTTAAATGGACCAACGAATGGATACTCCAATAAAACGCTGTTATCGGTAATTTTATATAAAACAGAATATTTTTGAATTTGGTGGTTGAATAGAGATATCTACATTGAATAGTTCAAGTGGATTTAAAATAAAAGCATTTTTTTATCTTTCGTCTAATGCAGGATCCGAACTTACATCTTTTAAAGGTATTTAAGGCGAGCATCCAAACCAATGGTCGTTTTGAAAATCTGATTATGTTATATCTAATGAAGCCTTCGATGCAGGTTAACCATTAGTATTTAATGAATGAGCATAACCAATGAGCACGCGCTCATAACGGTAAGGTCCTGGCATGGCGCCTGATTCTTTCGGGAATGCAGGGTGTTGGGCTAATAACATGACGGTGGGTGTAGCATTATCCATCTACGTCCAGTTACATAAAAAAAAATGTTTTTGCAAGAAAAATTAAGATACAATTTAATAATTAACATTCGATTTGAAAATTATAAAACAAGTTTTTAGAATCTATTTTTCGACTCAGGAGATTTATTGCTATATCAGCTCGTTAAAGATTAGAGCAGTTATTAAATTTCGATACATTTACCAAAATACTGTAAAAAAAATAAAAAGATTATCGATTCCGAATTAACAATAATGAAGTCACAGCAAAGTTTCCAGGGTCCTATCGACTGCTTCTACGACTAAATCCCTCCCAGCACAGCTGCGTTTTGTAGTTAAGATGACCGAGTGGGGTATAACTCAATTGGAGCGTAGATGCCGATAACGTGGCGTCCCACATTTACCGTCAGCTCCATAAGTCACGTGGTTTTCCGGAAACAAGCTATTCACCTTACACTATGGACTCACAATATGCTCTGTTCACGAATTGATGCACTACATTAAACAAAATACGTACATACATAGATTGCATAGATGCATTTAACATCATTTCCAAAAGGCGAAAATTAGTGAAAATGAAATGACCAATTTTTTTTTAAACACTTTTCTTACACATTTTATGCGACGTGGCGGTGTGGTTTTTTGTTCAATTTCGAAACAGCTGAGGGGAAAACATCCACTGTTTTTCCACTGCAGTATTGTGGGCACTGTTAAAAGCGACATGTTGTTAGGTGCTTAGTTTAGATGCGTTCTCGTGGTGAATGGGGATACAGTTATTATCTCGTTACTGCAGCGGCGTCTCTTGAGATACAAGCTGATAATCCGTTATTTATTAGGAACATTTTTCACTCCACTCGGCCGGGGCCTTCCTTGCTCTAACCAAAGTCACAGCACGGACACTTGATTCATTCTTTATTACTATATTAACTAGAAGGTACATACGTGTTTTTTGGACGCGGTCCTACGTAACCGATACCGAAGCCTCGATACCTTCCTTCTTTTTTGGGAGCGGCATATGGCGTATGCCAGTTACCTAAGAGGTGCAGACGACGCCCTTCGGCTCTCGCACTTACTCGGGGTTGCAAAAAATCATGCTGACCGGCTAGGTGCTTCTCCACACCGTGTTTGTGGAAGCCTAAAGCCGTACTACACATGAAACATACGAAATGTTATTGTTTATTCAGTTTGTATTAAAATATATATCAGTTTTATGCACGTTACCTAGTTAGCTAATAAGGAGACGCATCACAAAGTCCAAAAAGCACAAGGTCCAAAACCCATACCGTCCAAAACACTAATGAATACGGAACTTTTTCAATTACGTTAGGTTAGGTTAGGTTGGATTATAATATTTGCATTTATAAATATATGCAAAAATAAATAGTTTTGGATGTTCTGGGTGTTGGACCTTATGCTTTTTGGACATTATGAAGGCGACCCGCTAATAAGCAGATAGCTGCATGCTCGAGTTAGTAGAGGAGGTTTTAAGGATTTATTCATTTCTTATAGTTTTTTCTCAGTCGGTTCTCTCTCCCACCTCACTGACGCTGAATGTTCACTAACCCCTGTTTACACCACCGCCGAAATCATGAAATCCGAAAAGTAACTTTCGGTTACATGGCATATTTGTGTGGTGTAATCGAAAAGTGACTTTGGGATTGTGTAGCTGGAGGATGATGGCAACGGGCGTAAGTTGCTAGAAGCTTCAATATTTTATAAAAAAGTAATTTATAATCAAAAAAGCCGTGTCCGTTCTTGACAAAATGTGTTATAATACTCTGTGCAAGGTATAAACAAAAACAGACTGTAGACAAATTACGACGCTGTAGTATATGGGTGAAGATATCTAAAGGTGTGGCTTTTTTAGACAGCTAATACGCATTCATCCATAATATATATTTTGTTTCTTCTTTGGATTTCATGATCTCGTGACATTACTCCTTCGCACCAGGAGTATTCGCATCTGTGGGAAGGATCAGAGAACCTTGGACTCGATGAAGACCGTGCCGTGCGAGAATTTAGAGACCTTCTGACTTTCTTTGTTTGATCTTCCCTACCATGGACAATGCTCTTACGAGCTTCATAAGGCAATTCCTTCATCCCCTTTCTACTATCGCTTCTTTCACAACAGGCCGGGAATGCACCCATTTACGGCCCACATTACACTGAGAAAAATACTTAGTCCTGCCGAAATGGTAAAACTGTATTTAACGTTATAAGTAAGATATATCCTTAAATACATACGTCACATCATTATTACGTATGAAATACACGTGCGCTCGACTTTTTGGTTGGACGGAACGTCATTGCGCGTAATGTTATCGGCATAATAGCATTGCACTGGGTACTCCTACATTGTAATGCGGGAACACCATTAGTAAGGACGGAGGGCCATGCGTACGCTTGTTTTTGCAGGCTACGTACGTTTGGAGGCTGTGCCGTGAAATAGCAGTACAGCAGGACTGCTCACCATTACAGATGTACGCCAAATTGCACCGGTCAATACCCGTGTTAGGTCCTGCCTTAATGCTGTTACATCATTTGACAAGGTTGCCTAAATATCTATGTATTTTAAAAATCTCATCTTAACAAATAAAAGTCTTTGATAAATGATAGAACATTTCTTAAACATACTACAGTATCAAAGTAACGTTTTGCATCAGGTATGATGGAATATCCATAGGTGGGATTCCTATAACGCTGATAATTCGCACACACAAGCAGGTAGTTACCTAACTACTGTAAATACTCGTAAATATTCTTTCAGTGTCTGCTAAAAATCTAAAGCTAAAGTTCGTTATTAATTGACGGCGAAACCATTTAACACAAACTTAGAAAAAAAACGTCGCATTATTCTGAGTGGATATAAATAACAGCTTGCCGCTTATTTGCACATTCAGTGCATGTTAACAATCTATAGATTCGTTATTAAATGACGGCAAAACAAGATATAAACAAACAGAAAAAAGACGCTTCAACATTATGACTGGATAAAACTGACTGCCTTGCCGCTTGTTTGCACATTCATGCAAATCGAATTATCGAATTGAAATGCGCGCCAAAATGGTATTCGCCTTGCCTGCCGCTGCGCCGACACTCAGAAACTTGTGTTGCCAGGTAAAAGGAATGATAGCTGTTTTAGACCTCCAATATCGGACTCGCCCATTTTTTCTATTAACTTTTTTCTTCAGTATTTTTTTTAATTGGCCAATTCCACTTTGTGATTTCCAATCCAAACACTGGTTTATTCCAGCTAGCGAAACCTAAATAATAGTTTAATGTTTGATTATATTTATACTAGCAGCCCGTCCCGGCTTAGCACGAGCATAATATAATTTAAGAAAATATTATTTTGACACAATGATAAACAAATAAGCCCTTCTTACGTAGACTTCCTAAAAAAAGAGCATATACCTACATTGAAATATTTGAAATAAAATTAACAAATTTTGTGAAAAGTTCAGTACTCTCTGAGAAATTATCGAATCACTGAGATCGAATAGGCCGCGTTAAAATTTGCGATTAAGGATATATGCTTCTCTAGCTAACAAAGTTTTATCGCTAATCGAGAAAGTTTTGTTTGGAGCAATTATACCTATAAAAGTAGCTTTAAATATTCCTGAGACATCTTAATAGTTACATTTTTGTAACAAGCGGCCGGCCGAACGCGACTAGGAGGCGATTTAGTGGTAGCCTGGGGTCTGGCAACACTACACTGACGGCGGCGCCTGCGTTGCGTATTGGTTGTCTGAGTTTGTCATGTCAAGTCTGTTTCCGTTCGTGTGAAGAAGAGTGCTTGTTTCACGGATATTTCTTGTAGTTGTGCTCATTTGCTATGGCTGACGACGAAACACGAATATTGTTACAAGAATGGCGGCTTCCCGCTCTTGTGGACCACTTTAAAGGTAAGTAAATTTATGGTTGGACCAATAGAGGAGAAATATGTGGACAGCTTTCGAGATAGTACATTATAATCCCAATGGGCTTTTTTACTTATATTTCTATGGGTGTAGACAGGACTTTTCCCATGTCTAAATTATGTATATTTTTACGAAAGCATTTTAAATTTTAGTGCTTTTTTATTTCCCGGTTTCAAAGGTAATATTATTTTTTATCTAGGGAAAAAGGCATATTTTGGCCAGAAAATCATCAAACTAATCAAATCGGAATACTTACCAATAATCTAAAAATACGATTTGTTTTTCTCCCTTTGCTATTATGCATGCTCTGATGCAGATTGGTACCTACCTACCTTCTGCGATTTACGTAGATCTTGAATCTAAGGTCAGTTCGACTTGTGCACCATCTCTGGTTACAGTTAATGTTATTATTAGGATATCTATCCAGTTAATTACATAAGATGAAAGAACACAGATATATCTTATCAATTACATTAACGTTAACCAGATATTATGCACTCCAGCCTTACTCTTTTATGCAGTAAAAATGTGATATGTAGCGCTTTTATGCGTTACAGTAACGAGTGATGATTATCCCAATACGTGTTTCATTTGCTGAATATTAGCATAGAAATGAAGCATAATAATGAATTAAATGTGACAAGTAATTTTATTAAAAGTCTCCAACAGCAACTATCTATAAAATATATAACTTTCAGTCGTCAGTCTTTATCAGTGCGACTGACGGAAGACGCACGGCCTAAATCTCTGGACCTAGAGATTTGAAATGAAATTACTTGAGAGCCCTTATTGTGCATTAAGGAGGAATTTAGTTGTCGTATGTACGCCTGCAAAGTTTTCTGATCACCTTAAACAGTATTATAAACAGGATTCACCCAAGCGAAGCTTGGTATATCAGCTATATAGTATATGCAGGTTTTTTTATTAATTAGATTACCTTAGTAACTTTGTTTTTTTTTTTTGTTTCAGTGAACAATATAAATTCGCAGACACTACTTCTCCTAAGTGAGTCTGACATCGAACATCTGGTGATATCAATAGGAGATAGGGCGCTGTTCAGAGAAAATTTAAAAGAATGGCGCAAAAGCTTGGAAGCTGCCCAACTTCCTAAAGTAAATTATTCACTGTGTATAAATTATTTGTTATAGTCAGTATTTGCAAATTACATATGGTCCGAAAGTCAAATCAAATCAAATAATTTCAAATCAAATAATTTATTGTAACATAATTAGGCAATGGTACAGAGTAATCTTACCGCTCAACCTACAAAATGCTCTTCGTCATTTGATTAATGTGTAATTGTAATTTAGGGTATGCTAAGTAAGTTAAGTACATTAAGTATGTTAGTTGTACAAGACATGTTAACGTAGTTAAAAGTTTTTGATGACGATTTATTCCCATCTGCATTATTTCTGTTCATTATTGTAGAGTTCTAAGAAAAAAGTTTTAAACCAAAGTTTGACTTTACGGTCCGATAGCCTTTTGATTTAACGTGTATGTAAGTAATTCATTCATATTCATGAATTTCATTCGTTAATTTAATTTAGGATAGGCTACTCGTTTTGTTTTTAAAAATACATGTAATATAATTTTACTTATAGTACCTAATAAATCGTAATTTGTAATGATAACATATAATATTTTTTACTTACCCGTCAAAAGCTAAAGTGATAAAATAAACTAAGTTGAAGTGATATTTTTTGTCCTACTTCCTGTCAATGCATGCTTATTTTTTACTTTTATAGAAGCCTAGCTTTGCATAGTTTACAATCTTTTATACTAATAGTACATTAATTTAAAAAATAGAGGTATATTGTATAAAATGTTTATATCAAAGTGTAAACGAATCATGCAAAGCTAGGTTTAGATACAAGCTTTTTAAACTGCATGAGGTCCACACATTTCTTACGGCATACAAAGTGTTTCGGGATAGGTTATAGAAACTTCAGTTTTAGGATTGACTAATTATTAGAAGAAATAAATCCTTATTTCATAAATCTAAATTGTGATGTTTTTTCGCTGGCCCATACAAATAAGTCACATGATGGGGACCAAGAAAAACATCGTAATTTCGATTTGTGTAATAAGCATTTTCTTCTAATAATCAGTACATCCTATTCCTGAAGTTTCTGTAACCTATCCCGAAGCATCCTGCATGCTGCATGGAATGGTAATACAACATGCGATAGGGACCCAACAAGCTTGTAATAATGGTACTCCAAGGGGCTTACGTGGTGATCCAACATTACGATAGTGACAATACAAGATTACAATAAAGGGCCTCCAAGCGGCTACGAATGGAATTGCATGGTGATACACCATTTCACTAAGGGTCTTGCATACTTTCTATTAATGTCGTAATAAGCGGCAACGTGTTAAATTCCATTGGTAACACCATTATTGTAATGGTATTACACAGGTATAGTAATGTCAGTCCAAGCGGCCGACATGCAAAGAGCTCATAATTTACTATGCTGACAGGATGATCCAACAGTATTGGCCGTGCATTTTAAACGTAACAGCATGGCGTATCATCTTGCTGCAATATCAGCATGAATTCGACGTTTAACATGACAGTAATGTACAAACAGCATTATACGTCTTGCATTACAGAGCATGGTGTAACACCGTGCTGTACGTTTGTCCTGTTTTGTCATTATTTACGCCAGGAATATCCTTATTTAAGTAGCGTGCGTCATTATTTTTTTCTCAGTGTACCTATATTAAAATCAACAAATCATATAGATTGCGTGTATAGGTTCCGTTAACCGTGGAATTTCCAAGATATTTCCCTCAGATAACAACCCGTGGTTCTTTAAACAGTGGCGTAAAGAACCACTTGGCCGAAAGGCATGGTATTCGCAATCCTTGTTCGAAAGCCCGTGGGCATCATGGCACCTCTTCAGTGAGGGGCTAGCGGCTGAATTTTTATTTTTCAATTGTCTCCGAGGTTACCCTGAAGATTTACAAGAATTTCGAGCCATGACGGGTTAAGTATTCATAGTAAATTGTAATTTTTCTAAATCAGAACGAAGAAATACGTAGATTTTCAGTATCGGCTGAAATTTAAAATCATCCATTATTTTAATAATCAAGTCTGAATGATCAATAATTGAAAAAAAAAACTTAAGATAAATTATTAGATTTATTAACTCATTTAAATAACATTATTGGCACTAAAAAATAACAGTAGGGTCGACAAATACTGAATTTTAATATGTTTGAACGCGTAAAACCAATATGAAATTAGCACCAAACTGCTAACATCCATAACAACGGTCAAGAAATATTAACTTTTATTAAAAGTGGACATGAAAATTATGCTTACCCGTCCACTTAGAAACTGACATGAAAAAACAAAACGAAACTATTAGATTGTCGGCACCGTAAACCCTTTTACGTCATTTGAATAATTTTAATGTAAAGACCATCGGCGGTGATGATCTCAATCAAACGGCCGGCCGGGTATGGAACCGCGGCGATTAGGCGGCGCTTAGCCACTAAACATAACGGGGAACCGATAGTTAATTAATTTTATCATCGCCGATAAAAATCTGTTTGCACTCGATATTTATTTCCGAAGCATAGTTGAGTGAGATCACCCAACGGTACAGTAGGGGAAACATTCAAGTTCGATTTAACGATGCTATTTTTTAATTATATTTTTGAGGTAGAGTATGAGTTTGATAAAATATTTAAAACTAAGTGGTAATCATAATTATAAATTAAAATATTGCTCCAAGGGAATTGTAGACATTGTCCTCATAACGGAGGCAGCGTTTCCCTGCTGTTTTTTTTTATTCTGATTATATGATGTGCTGACAGAGACGTAATGGTGGCAAATGAAAATTCTTCTATGGGCAAGAAAAGCGGTGCAGCTTGAATACAATGCCTCGTTATGCAATGGAAAAAACGCAAAATGAAATTAAAGTGTTAGTAATGTGATATCAAAGATGGCGCCGTCTCAAAACTCAACCTGGCAACTTACATCTCTATTATCAATGTAGCGCGAAAGAGAAGGATCATAAACAACTCCTCCATCTTGCCGGTGAAGTGCGTTACCGTGCTTCGCTTGGCACAATCGGAAGTCAAAATGAAAACGTTTATTTGTTATTGATAATACCAGGTTACGAAAATTAGATACTTACACGAAAATGTATTTTATGGATTTAAAATTGCAACATTCTCTATGATAGCCAACTAACAAGTTCACCTCCGTTTTTATTTCAGGCATTCCCCTTGTTTTTAATGTAATTATCTTGAATAGAATTCCAAGTTGTTTATAACAGCTCTCTCGCACTTAATTAAGTTCCAAACATGATTATAGCTGTGAAGGCGAGGCGCCGATGGCGCGTGCTGGCGTAAAGCCATCCGCCGGCCATTAGAAAGATGCCATTAAAACACTATAAAAATTTGGAGATCGTCAGATAAGAGGGAATCATTTCGATAATGAAGCTATGTGAAGCTTTTATTCTAAAGGTAGTAATTATTTATACGGTCAAAGTATGCGCGGAGTTCAAGGTTGATTTTGAGAATTTTAATAAAGTTGTATTTGTCTTAATTCATTGTACGTTTATATTTTAGCCAAATTTAGCATTCGTCGGGTATTTTTTTAAATAACTGGAAATGTTTGGCTAATACCACAACCATTATTCCCGAAGGAATTAGATGCCAATGCAAGACCTTCCTTAAATGCCAAGACGACTACATTAAATTGGATGGAAAACACAGACAATATTTTATTGCGATTTCGTTCATCTTTTCATCCAAAGAGATGGCACCGACCCGAGCAGGCTTTACCCTAGCACTTAGTAGGGGATAGGGACCTACAGCTCTACATGGGTTCCAAACCATGGAGCAGCTCGCATTAGTGACGAAATGCACTAATCCGACTCAGAAAGAGAAAGAAAGCGGTGGATGAACTGGCAGGGTTTTTAACGCAGACCTCTGGCATGCAAGGTCTGTCCATGTGCCACTGAGCTACTGGAAACTGTGTGCTCGAATATAAAGCAGCACACATCAATAAATATTCCCAGATGGCCCGCGTATTTTTTAAAACACGGTCTCTTATGTCGTTTCAAATTAGCGATTCGACCAGTTATGAGGTGACAACTTTCTAGCAACACATAATTATAATGCAGACAAATAATTTATCTATTTTACCTCAGCTTCGATAGGAATGTGTGCTTATCAGAAAACATCCGCATCGCGAGTTAGATAAGCGGTAACGGACCTGCATCATTTGGTCGGCTGACTTAAGGCGCGACTAACAGACTATTTTTTTTATTTATGTTTTTATTTGGGACTTAAGCCACAAGCAACTAAACCAGCCCTATGGTACCGTTTCATAAGATTAGTTATCGAGCGCATCAACTGACTTTCTCAGGAATCTAAAAATAATTTTAAATGCATCCCCATTTGGCTTAATATATCTATTTTTCGAAGTATCTGCAATTTTATTCTGTTTTCATTCTGAATATAACAAGAATGAATACTTTTGAATAGAGTGCGTTCAAATATTTGAAATATCGTTACACATATTTATATTTTCGGTTTTTTTAATTAATTATATTGGACAAGGTTTCAATTGTAGATGAAAAATCGTTGGAAATATGAGTTATTTCACAACATAAAATGTTATCTCTAACTTTTAAATTTTTTTTAATGTATCTGGACATGGAACAGTTTCCATACCAGAACCATGCCTTTATTGCAACGCTACTGCAAAAAAACGATTAAGTTCAGATGGAAAACATCGTTAGTTACCAACCCGGGCGGAATCCTTTCATCTCGTAATTAAGTAACCTACACTGTTAAGTGAAATCCGAACCACGAATGAATAATAATAATATCTAATAATGAAGTGTTTTAACAATTTCTATCAATTTTCAAGTAACAATACATAAGTCCCCATAAAATTCCATCGCATTGGAACGACTTCGTTAAGTTGGCGACTGTTCCCCCTTTAAGGTTTAGAGGTCGCGAGAGGCCTGCCGCGAGCGAGAGGCCGGCGGCCCTCTCGCTCGCACGCTCGACCGCTACACTAAACTGCGTGACCTCCGCCTTGCCTCCGGCTCTGTGCCGTATGCCATTTCTCAAAATTATGAACATACCTACGGGATTATAATATACCAGCAGGATGATATTCACGTATAGTCTGTTGGCATTATTGATCCATAGTTTGGTCTTGTCGTTCAGAAAACTGTTTTCCTAGAATCTTAAGGTAAGGTCAGGAAAGGTCCTGGCACCCAATTTATTCAGGAATGCGACCCTCTGCCTTTCTGCATACTTACTGAAATTAATGACGGCCTTATTTTTTATAGTTAAGATATTTCAGTGTAAAATTCAAGGAATTTTGTGTGTTTTTTTTATTTGAAATTATTTTTTCAATTTAGCTTTTGTTATTTAACTTTTGTAAAATAAAGTTTTTTGTACTAAGAACGTACATATTATTAAACTTTTTCGTGCTAAACAGGTACGTCACTTATTCTAAAGAATGTGATGTGTATTTATGTATAATCGACGGTGAAGCAACGACCGCAACGCAGATTAAGCGTTACGACAATTTACGTAGGTATAATTACGTAGGTCTTAAACACTGCGTTAGTAGGAGGCATTGATTACGGGATGAGGGACTGTAAGAGACTACCAAATTATGGGTATCCGGCAGGTAGCGACATTGGTAGACGTAATACCCGTGAATGGTATGTTTTGCTGGTTCGGGTCCAGCCTTGTAGTATATTCGTAAAGTAGGTATTTTTACTGGGCTCTTTCTTTAATTAATGTGTGCTTGCTTCACGGTCGATTATACATACAAAGATATATGTATCCTACATATTCCTAAGCAAGTACGTCGCTTTACGTAAGTAATTTTTTCCTGTTAATCTTTAGTTATAGGAAGAACACATAGACAAAATAAATATTGATCCATTCATTGGTAAGAACATGAATTTTAATCGATGTATGTTATTTCGGTTCGGGCAGGGACTCTACATCGTGTGTGAAACGAGGGCGAGGGCATGTGTGGAGATAGGATCTCACGTGGGTACAAAGAAATTATGTCAGATCTCCACGACAGATGAATAACTAATTTAACTTCAAAGGACATCTCTTGGTAACATGTTGTAACCGGATCCATGTCAATGTCAACGGACAACACACTATTGTGGTTTTATGTTGTGTAGTGTTGATATTGTATGAGACTCTACTTTCGGGTGGAATTGGGAGGTGATAATCAGCGATTTTGCTTTTGAATCATTTATTTCAAAGGATAACGAGGTGATCGAGTTCCATACAATGGTTCGGGCCTGTTCCCTCAGTGTAAGTAAGGAGTACAATTCTGAAAATTTGCACATTTAATAATTCAATTGAGGGCTACGTCTTTATTTTTAGATTTTTTTGATAACTTATCTTATTTCCATGATATAAGCCTCTAAAGATTTGTATCAACTTTTATATGTTAAGTTATTAAAAAAAAAACAATCAAACGTACGGACGTAGCTCTCACTTGATTTATTAAATGTGCGAATTTTCAGAAAAATATTTCTTAATTTGTCTGAGGAAACCAGGCACGAGCCTTTTTTACCTTGATCATCTCAGTACCTTTTTAAAGTTTTTTTTATGTAATATACTCAAATAACAGAAATTCCCTTTTCACACACAAAAGCGGTCTAGTGCATGTCGGACCAAGTATAGTAAAGAGTTTCGCAGTCGGGAAGAACGACCATATCCCATGTCCTAAATACATAAAAAACTCTGAAAAAGTTTTGTCGGATGATGGGATCGGGGATTTATATTTAATAAGAACATCGAATATGTCAAAATATGAGTCGAAATGTGTCGAAATAAAATTATTCATACAAATATTAATAAGCACTATGCACAAATATTGAATGTTTTTAATAATAGAACATTCCAAAATATGCCTTTTCAGGAGATTTTCTCCCATATTTGCTGTGCCCCATTGCTGTGGAAATGAATACTTTATGGTTATAAATACCACACAACTATCCTTATGATATTAGCTCAATACACCACATTATATATATATATATATATATATATATACAATCATAGTATCATCCAATGCGATGGCACCAACCTGGGCGGGCTTAATCCTACCAGCTAGTAGGGGAAGAGGACTTACAGCTTTACATGGTTTTCGAACTATGGAACAGCTCGCGTTCGTCAGAACTCAGAAAGAGAAAGAAAGCGGTGCATGAACCGGGCGAGGATTTGAATCCACAGCCTCTCGTATGAAAGGCAAATCCTCTATAGCCCCTACAATACGAACCGCAGGACCATTTTAAGAATTCCATGTTTAGAAATCAGAAATGTTGTCGGTCGAGAAAACTGCTTTTACAGCGGTTATCAAGCTAATTTCAAAGATTCAACGTTTTCCTGCGGGAAAATCGCTTTGACCGGGTGTACGCGTCACCAGATCGGCCCAGTCGAGTGATCTAACGAGGGTCCGAGTTCTCGGGCAAGGCATTCCCTGGATGCGGCCGAGGCGCAACGCGGCAAGTGCGGCGAGGCGACGCGCCGGAGGGAACCAGTTCGGCGGAAATGTCGGGGGGCAGCGAGATGTTTAGGAATCTGAAATGTTGTCGGTCGAGAAAACAGCTTTTACAGCGGTTATCAAGTTAATTTCAAAGATTCAACGGTTTCCTGCGGGAAAATCGCTATAAAAAATGATATCTCGACCAAATTTCTGATGCCTGAGCATAGAATTCCTAGAACACGCCTGCTGTCCAGACTCTAATGACGCGTACACTCGCCGGGCGCACGCGTCACCAGATTCGCCCAGTCGAGTGATCTAACGAGCGTCCGAGTTCTCGGCCGCGGCATTCCCGGGTCGCGGCCGAGGCGCAGCGCGGCAAGTGCGGCGAGGCGACTCCTCCGCCGGGAACCAGTTTGGCGGAAATGTCGGAGGGCAGCGAGCGGGTCGGGTACAGTGCCGTGCCACTAACCGACATGCGCCCGCGCCGATCTCTAGATCCGCACTCGGGCTCTAGGCCCTAACGTCGGCCGGCACGACCGAAGAGCATCCTTATACCTAAACATTTTCCACCAATTTTTAGGGTTCCGTACCCAAAGGGTGAAAACGGAACCCTATTACTAAGCCTCCGCTGTCCGTCCGTCCGCCCGTCTGTAACAAGGCTGTATCTCATGAACCGTAATAGGAGGCAGCTAAAATTTTGCCGCTATAATAACAAATAGGTAAAATGAAAAAATAATAAAAATTTAAAGGGGGCCCCTTACAAATAACGTGATTTTTTGTGTTAAATCTTGTACAATGGTACGAAACCCTGTGTATGCGAGTCCGACTCGCACTTGGCCGGTTTTTGTCTATGACCCTGTGATGCACGCGCGAAACCAGAGTTCGGAGCGAGGCATTCTTTTAAATGTCCAAGAAAATGTCCGATGCCTACAAAAAAGGGCATTGGGACTTTTCAAATTCGATTATATATTACAAAATTCGATTATAAGTCTTTTGGAATTATCGTGAAGCTAATAACCCATAAATATTGAGAAATGAGAATTTTGAGGTCTTGGGAAACTTCTTTAGTTGGTAGGCTTAATCCCGCCCGCGTTGATACCATCGCATTAGTTCAAAGTAAAAATAGACTTATTCTTGAATGAACACGATATCTACTTACAAACCTACATTATCTGAAACCTGCTGTTCTGTTTATTATTCCCGAACATTGACTGAACTTGCTTAATCAGTCATATAAAGATTTATTATTATTATATTATTTTTGTTAATGTAAGGAAGGTCTTGGCACCTTTTTTCCGTGACATGTATAACGACCGATTTAATGGGATTGTACTTTCAGCCATAGGTTTCATTTTTTAATTTATATTTTGATCATACTTTTGTATTTTTTCTCTGAGCGCATTGCTTGAGTTGTTCCGTTATCAGATCCCCTGGAAAGATGGCGATAATTCTTAAAAGTTTCACCATAAATCGCCCCTCAGACTGCATAGAAAAGTAAACCGTAAGCGTAATGTTTACACTATTGTTTATTGTGACGTCACATTCACATTATCAAAATAACATAGAGTAAACGCGATAGTAGACAGGAAGTGATAAAGATGTCGTTAAATTGTGTACTTGCCAACGAACTTCTTAAGACTGTCGAATATGTTCAACTTGCTTCTCTGCTTTTCGATATTCGAGGTTCAGGTACTCCTATTCTTGGGTACCAAGGGTGAATGAATTGACACTGCTGCGTGTCTTCTTTTTCACGTACATAAGAGCCGAAAAAAGAGACAGTGTTATAGTTTAGGCCGTAAAGTAACCTGGGTTGACAGTAAAAGTGTCGCTGGGACATTTTTTTCCGTCCGTCAAACACGTCATAAGAAACGTAGTTCCAAAAGGCAAGCAAAGGCGCCATATTTAGATCTCGCTCCATCCTAAAACTAGCCTCTTTCCAGCGCCGAGAACCCGTGTGATTAGCCATCCATGTCCAGTACCACAAACTCCGTTTTCGGTAAGTCACCTCACGCTAAGACTATCCATCTCGGCTATAAAAGTCACGCGGAGTCCACCGCGGCGCGTCCGACATTCTCCGAGAAGAGATAGCGCTGCGACAAAGCGGCCGATGTAAGATCATAAATCAGAGCCGGCTGCGCCTCTGTCCGTCCGTCTGTCCGTCGAGTCGGCGCGCGAGCCGCATGGGGTCCGCTTCACACTCGCACATCTTCGCCGGCCGAGGTTTTTAACCCTTCCGCCGTCCACCGTTTTCGTATTGAATGTGTTGCGCTGTTTGAGAAGGCCCTCGATGTGCAACAAAACAATTTCAATAATGACGAGGACTCTGTACACCCGCATTGAAGTTAAGGATTATTTTGTTCTAGGTGTTGGTCATAATCTCATACGGAAATCTTATTCATACTTTATTGTTGAGGTTGCTCTTAAACCAATATAATCTTATTTTTTCTGTAGATGGTAGCATTTAAAGGGATAATTTTATATTAATTCATAATAAAAATGTATTTGTATTTTGACTACCGAAGTAATTTTTTGTCGGTTTTTCTTCATCCGTGATAATCGAACCGTTTTTAAAAAAGAGCTTTCTTCGCGTAGGAATTTGGTGCCCCCTTTTGTTTTGAAGAGATTCGGAAATGTTCAATGCCAACTCGTAAATCTACATGAAAAGTATAGTTGCCAAATGAAACCACACTCGACATTCAAAATCGGCTCCACATAAACGACACATTCTTATATCCTCTCACACTTAGTACGGACTGTCCACACACTCACATCAACTCCAATCACATTACTCGAATCCTTTTTTTTAAGCAATGCATCATTTATTGTGAGTCAGGAGAGAATTATAAATCACAGCGGTGATTGATAGCACTGTATATTTCACCTGCGTGTCATGCAACTCGTTTTGTAACCATCGGAACGACTCCAAATTATTTTTGACGCTAAATTTTATTTTTAAACTCCTGACAGTACTGCGAATTCAGGAGTTATTCCATCAACATATTACACGGTGTTTTACACCTAGACTATTAGATTTATAAATTATGTGACCCTAGCTTTTACTAGAATGATTCGTTTTTTAGGGTTCCGTACCCAAAGGGTGCCAACAGAACCCTATTACTAAGCCTCCGCTTTCCATCCGTTAGTCCGTCCGTCTGTCACAGGGCTGTATCTCATGAACAGTAATAGGTAGGCAGCTGAAATTTTCACAGAGTGTGTATTTATTTTGCCGCTAAAACAACAAATAGGCAAAATTAAAAATTAACAAAAAATCAAGGTACAAAAAAACCTGTTTTTTTTTTGTGTTAAATCTTGTACGATGGTACGGAACCCTTCGTGTGCAAGTCCGACTCGCACTTAGTCGGTTTGTAAGTCTACATTTTGTAATATATTTGAATTGGCCAGTCCCAACCATCAAAGTAAGAGCTTTAATTAATTTAATTACTTTTTTAGTTGCCATTTTAAATATGAGCACTAAAATGCATGGATAGTCCTAATTTTTTCTGAGAATCACAATGCTACCAAATTTACACTAGTTATAAATTAATGGGTTAAGACTTCTTATTACCATTGCAACAAATTCCATAAAACTGATAATTTAAATTGAAATAAAACGATTGTGTCTCTTCGCACATTCTAAAGTAACGCTCGTTTAATTCAAGAACATTTATGTACTATCTGAAGGACATCACGGAGATCGACGATCTCCGCGCCTAACACAATCCAATTAGCTCATTAACGCCAAGAAGATACCAACATAAAAAAAAAACGACAAGTTACAATGATAAAACGCACCAAACAAAACTTTCGTGTCGACGGAGCTATCTCCGATCGGAGTACAATTATATCGGATACAGATCTCGGATAAGGAGATTACGAACGCGCCGGAAACCGGCGACAAACTCACCGGCACACGTACTTTTTGTTCCCATTCTATTAACAGTTAATCTCGCACTGACAAAAAAAGATGAATCTCATTGATGTAACCTTAACCCTGTTGCGTCCCGAACACCTTTTACCATGGCCATTGTAGACGTGACAGCAAACAAATCGTTTGTTACGGCGCAGGGCAAACACACAAAAACATCCGCCCGAATGGACCGCCGTCGACAAAAGGTGGACAATAATGGGATACTTAAGCTTTTTATTCATAACAGCGGGTTAGGTGATGCTGAGGTGGGGTTCTTAATTCGCGGGTTCTTTTCCGGAAAGATATGAGGTGGCCTTCACCCGGATATTAACCCGATCTGGTGCCTCGGACACCGTAAGGGTTAATTTCGTACTTAACCGGCGGGGAGAGTGTAATGGTACAGCTTTTGTCGTGGACTATATTTTGTTTCAGCATTTAGATATAATATTTACTGTGTATGTGGTTTTTCATCTCTATTTTTATAATCACTCTTTAATAGCTCTTTCCAGCAACAATAACATTTGATTTTATTTCCGTACAAACGTTTAAATGGTGATGGAAGTGGTGATGTAGTCAATAATTTAACATTCGTATGAACATAGCCTTAGCGTAGAGAGTAACATTTCATATCGGAAATTTTCTATTTTTTACTTACTTACATTACACAAATTCTTAAGCCGATCGCATTGAGGGTTGTCTGATTCTTTTTTGGTCTTTGTTCTTTGCCTTTAACTGTTCAGTTCAACCAAAAATCAGTTTGACAGTCGCATTTGGGTTATTAGTTTTATTATAACGTAGGTTTTGGTAACAGCATTTAGGTTAAATGAGTATTATAAGTTTAGGTTATAATTGCATTACAACAACAATGTAGACAAATAAAATCTATAGGCCAAAAAACTTCACTAGCGGGTTATTCTTCACTGATTTAATCGAATCCGTGGATCGATCAATCAGTTTGTGACGCAACTTATTCGAGTTTGACTACCAGAACTTCAAATAAAGGAAATTAAATTAACAAGCAGTTCCATTACATCTTAGAATAACTATGTCTTCATTTTTAAAGGTCAGATGGAATACAAAAGTACATACATAATAAAATGTACCAATCCAAGTAACATTTTAGTTTCTCAATTATTTTGTAAAAATTCGGATAAAATTCAATCTGTTTTCTCTTTTCCGAGTTGGAAATTCTTTTTATGAAATTAATAAAATATTACAATATGTAGGTAACATGCTCCCAGAGTTTTTTTTCGATTGATATAATTTCTTAGTCGTGTTAACGTATACTTAATTTTTTGAAATCGGGAAATTAGATCTACAGAAATTTGTGGAATCTTTAAATTGTACGACAAACCTTATTTCCATACCTGTTTGTTTATTCATTGTGTCACCGAAGCGTTAAAATAAAAAAGGGTATCTTCATATTTAAGAGGGTTCGTACTGTAATAAATAAAAAACATAATATATATCACTGCCGAACTAGAAACTAAAAACAGGAAAGCTTGACCAAACCGAAAAAAAAACGTTACGTTTCTCACGGTTTTAGCGATTAGTGTTGACCAAACTGGACCTGGGCCAGCCCAAACAAACCCATTCTTCTGGTCAACTGGCCAACAATGTGCAACGCGAAAATAATACGCGACACCCCTACTCAGCACGCATCGGCAAATGCTTTTGACACTTCCTTTATACGCTCCGTACTATTCAAAATCATAGTGCGGCAAAGGAACGCATTATTTCACCTTTTCGAAGGGAAGAAAAAATAATTCTTAACGCAAACATGTTCCCTTGAGCGTTGAAAGCCTGTCATAAGTTTCAGCATTGTCAATTAAATTAAGAAATTTTAAAGGTTAACGGTATTCGTTGGAGACTTTTTTCCATTGCGATGATTAGGCAATTCAAATTTAGAAACATTTTTGAGAGACGTGGCAGTTTACCCAGACGTTGCCAGCCTTAAACCCGTTATATTCCTCGAAGCGACAAACGACGAGCGACATTCTCTCATCCCCGCACTGTAATCGCTCGTATTTCTGGGAAAACTCCGTCGCACACTCTCGTTGCCCGGAGAGATAGCATCTAAAGTGCAGTGCCTCTAACGCAACGTCACCGTCGTTCCCACGGAGGGACTCGCTGCGAAAAAAATACTAAATTAATCGCGCCTCCATTAAAAATAGCGTCAAATGCGCCATTACGCCATTGTCGCGCGAAAAGGACGAACAAAGTGTCCCAAACAATCGAACCCCTTGGACGGCCTTCCGACCAGGTGCATCGGCTGGCCATCGGTCAGAAGTTACGCCGAAAGGGGCAAAACATCAATTAAACAAGATAGCGACCGGTTACGGACCGTCGGTGTCAGCGAGCATGGAAGTACGGGAGTAGAGATCGAAACTCGTTCATATGGCGGGATCGTAGCCACGAGTTAGTGGAATAAGTCTAACCGAAGTTAGAGAATTCCTAATAATGGGTATTCAGCAGGTCGGAAAGATACCTCCGAATGGCATGCTCCGCTGGTTCAGGTCCAACCTTGCAGCATAGTCATAACTTAGTTATTTTTACTTATGTTTCTTTGCTTCATGGGCGATTCGAGATATCACATTCGTTAAAATAAGCGACGTACTTGCTTAGCATGAAAAAGTATGTTTACTTCGCTTACGAATTCGGGTTGCGCAACATCGAATGTTCGTTGCACGAAACAGCGTCCTGTGAAGGTGTTCTACGTGTCTTTGGAAAATCAGCAGTGAGCGAAATCGTAATCGAATTCACTCGCTGGGGATTTCAGTTTCAGTTTCTTTATTTCTTCCATGACATATAGTACAAACTTCGATTTGTCTTTTTAGGGTTCCGTACCCAAAGGGTGCCTCCGCTGTCCGTCCGTCTGTCACAGGGCTGTATCTCATTTAAAAATAATAAAAAATCAAAGGGCCCCATACAAAAAACGTGATTTTTTTAAATCACGTACGATGATACGGAACCCTTCATGTGCGAGTCCGACTCGCACTTGTATCTTTATCCAATGCATGTAAAAGTGGCTACGCTGCGCCGTCCCCATACAAACCAACTTCGGTTGCTACTCCCGTCCCTCCACGCTCGTTGTTCGATACGGTCAGCGCGGACGTGCCCTACCTTGCCTTCGCGAAACCAAAACAAAGCTATCGGTCGCCCATTGTACCGCGGGTCACAAGAAGGGAGCTTCTTATATTTGGGGATGTTGTAACCTAAGCTAATTATATCTCCTCGCGTTATGTATGGTTGGGTGGAATTTGCATGTGAATCCGGCGGACCCCTCCGCTGAGTCACAATGGGAAATCGCACTAATCTGTTTTTCTAATACCCTTCCATTCGGCACGGTTAGTTTCGCGGGATTTTGGAAGGTGGAGTGGTCTACGCACCGTGGTAAAAGACACATTCCATGACGAATAATTGTTCTGCAGGTCTATTCCTGGAATTCCGTAATCGGGAATCAGGAATCTTGAGTCTAGAAAACCGCTTTTATAGCGGCTTTCAAAGCGTTTTTTTCGACGGAAAATCGTGATTTATTAAAAAAAACTATGCTCCAGAATCTTTTGGTCAAGAAAATCGCTTTAAATACGGCTATAAAAGCTGTTTTCGAGACTCAGGGTTCCTGATTGATGATTACGGAATCCCAGGAATAGGCCTGCAGATTATGTTTGATCATATGTTTCGATATGTATCTTGCTTTAGCTAGGTAAAAAACTATTTTTATACCTCATCACAAATTTCAACGAAATAAAATAAAATGTATCGTTAAAATGTCAGGTTGAGTTTAAGGTCATTTTAGGTGAGCAACGAATTTGTAACATGTAACAAACACAGGGCCTAAATAGCAAAAAAAAACCAGTAAAAATAAATAATGTGAGGAAAACGTAGACAAGAAATGTATTTTTAGAATTAACAGTAACGATTCAGCTTTACTAGTGGTTCTCTTAGTTGTAGACCTCGCGAATTCGTTTTTGCACAGTTTAAAACAGAATAAATGTTCACCGCGCACCTTAAAATAAAATCCTTATTGTTTCTCACAGTACCTAATACTATGGGTCTTGTTACAAAATGTTTGTGACATTTTTCGAAATAGCTCTATTGTAAGATTTCCCAAATATAAATCGACAAAAAAATCCATCCAAATTATATGGATTTTTGTTTGTCGATTTATATCTAGAAAATCTTCAGTCAGTCATCAAATAAAATCCATATAATTATCAAACCTGCTCGTAAAATTTCAAAATAATCGGTTGAGAGATGAGACCCGTAGATGAGAACAGCCGGACATACGAAATATTGTTTTCCCAAGCTGAAACGGGGATTCTGCGCTCGCGCAATGTCAATGAATAATCCCATTTCCAAGCCCATTTTCCCTTTTTGAGGGTTGAAACAACTCGGTAGCTTTCATCGATGTTTCTCTCCTTTTCGCTCCAATGCTCCTGATATGTACAAGTCCATGCATGTTATGCTTAAAATTTCATATCGGATTACTCAATCCTTTACACCGTCATTCTGCATATGTTCCAGGGCACGGATTATCGACCGGAAATTGGATAAACTTTAAGAGGAAATATAGCCGTAACCAACCTGGAACGACCCGGGACCCCATTAATGTCATGTTTGATGTTTAATTGGCATCAACATTAATTTCAAAATGTAAATAAAATGTATGGTTTAATTATGCTATTAGTGAAACTGGTTTTCTCAAAATTTTAAACAAAGCTAAATGTGATTAAAAATAAAAGAACCCTTTTTCTGACCCATGCAGCATGCAGCGGGTTTTACATGTTAGGCCGCAAGTTAAATGTACAATCTATGTCACATATTTGGAGAACGAACGTGCCCATCGTTTTAGATTTCTTACTAAATCCCAAAATTTAAAATTACGTTTTTATGACGTTAATCAATTTACTAGACATCCATATCATTACAAATATATCCATGGCAGCCTTGTGAAACACGGCAGCGTTTTCACTTTATATTTTTATTTAATTTAGTTTGTTATTTGCGGGGGTGAGCAGAGATGATGTAATGCCATATGACAGAATCACAGCTTACGTCTTTTGCTTCCTTTTAATCTTTTCATAACTGCTCTACGGTGACGGAGTCATGACCTAATCAGCACTTGTGTAGGTCATATACTCAGATGTAAAGTGATGAAGTGATACTGAGTTATCACTAACCACTTAAAATATCTAAATAGGAGCTAAACCACCATTCCAATAGTCATGAGCTAAACGGAATGTTGGATTGACTCCCGCACTGCAAGAGACGGTGCGCATGTGACGTAGTCAATATCGACTCCATCTCGGGGTCTATAAATAAAGATAATGTAAAGACAGCTATCACCCATTAGTCGGACAATGGGGTCTCCCCGTTGTTCCGTCGTCATCAGTCATCTCCCATTGTGCATCCCATAGAAGACAAAGTCTTAATAGGTGCGTTTTGTTCGCATCTGACCGTTGTTTTGAGATTTGCTTACAAACCGGTACGGACCGGTGAAAGCTGCCGTGAGCTGCTTACTGGAGTTGTCCCTTCGATTTGGTTAACGGAAGCTTGCTGTTATTATTATTATAGGTTATAATGTGATATTATTATATTATTTTCGTTACATACACCTCCGTATTCATTCTGTGAGAGCAAACTATCTTTCATTGGAACATTAAAAGACACTTTACACCAGGTCTTCACTTCTTCCTCAATTATACCACATTTTTTCACAACATTGTTAGTACACATTCTGTTTTCAGCTTAGCGTTCCACAAAAGCCCTACAAAAATAAACCATACTAGCTCACGACTAGCCTACCTGCAAGACAGCGGGATTATGGCCATGTTTCTTCAAGGATATGCAATCCTCGGATTATCGAGTCCGCTCCCTTTGTGCGTGCGTTTTACGTTCGTGCGAAAGATAAATATAAATAAAACTGCGAAACTGACCTCGTCTTAAACGACCTACCGACATTTATACATGTTAATACTAGACCTAGCACCTACTTAATGTTCTACCTTAAGGTGGGCCATCCCGCTCAACTCCCCATGTAAACGGGGAAAGAAGATCACGCCCATATTTCTTGATATAGATCCCAAATTTAGCTCAAAATAGCTTTATTTGATCAAACTAGATGTCTGATGACCGTTGGCATTGTAAAATTGTGTTTGGTTTCTAAGTTATAAGGTCCGAAAGTTCGAATTTTTCGCGCGTTTTATACAATAACTTTGGAGGTGGATTACGCAATGATAAAGTAATAATATCTTAAAAAGATTAGTCATCAGACATAGCTTATCAGCATGTGTAATCTATTTGGTTCTTGTTAGATTTTTGACTACAGCGGTCGTGGTTTACTTTTAGCTAAAAGTCGTTTGTAATTAACATTTTTGTAAATCGTTCCAAAACATACACTATGCACGTTGTCTTTTTTGTGGACATGTTGCACCTTCCTCATCAGGAAGCCTGTCTTTTTCTTTGAAACAGAGAAGGTCCCAGAGCGTGCATTCACGTTTTTGTACCGTGCCCGCGAATGAGTCAGTCCCGCCGGGTTGGGCCACCTTAAATCTGGCTATAAATCCGTTTTCATATTTAACCCGCTTGTATAATTCATACCTGGAGCCTGGAAAACTGTATTATAATGTTTAAAGATATCATGATTGAAGCACGACCAACGCATTGTGTCTATCTTCCCAAAATACAACCGGCCGGTATGCTTTTCGCAACCCCCGAGAAAATTCGAAAGCCCCTGTGCACCGCGCCACAGTATCTACTGTGACCGCGCCGTGGGTAGGGAACATCTTAGTTGGGCGTCTGGCGTACGCCAGTAATAAAAGAAGAAAATAATCAGTAATAACTATGTATTAATTATTTAAGATAATATTTAACTAATCAACGCGTGGTGGCAACACAGATGTAAGTAGGCAAGGGTCGGACATGCTTTGTGAAGCAATACTATGTACCTACTGGGACCAAAATGGAACCCAGAGGTCATCAGTTCAAAGCCTACTTAGGCACCTGTTTTACACTATAGCAGTCAATTCGTTCCGTGCCATGCATGCCATAGAGACAGGCATTTGACAAAGAGTAGAGATTGGGTAGGCGGCGCGAAGAAAAGGCACCTCACATTAATAATACGATATTTCGTCAACATTAAAAACAATCGTTTGCGTTTTTTTATTTATTGGTAAACTAGCAGTGTAATTAGGTGCATTGTCGTACAGCTCGTGTTCTAGAGGCTAGATTACTTGCCTTTAATGCGAGAGGTTTGATTTCAAGTCCTCGCCCGGGCGGGCGAGGACTTGAACTCAATTATTCTTACTATTATTATTCTTTACAATTGCGACCTGTGCCATGGTAGCGAGCGAACCCATGTAAAACTGTAGGTCCCCTCCTGCTACTATGCGGTAGGGTTAAGCCTGCCCGGAATGGTACCGTCGCGTTGAATAAATAATGTTTGAAATTGCCTGTGTTTCGACCCAATAAAAAAAAGCCCGGATAGTTCCATATGAGAAACTTACATTAATTACTTAAAATTTATTGTGAAATTTCTTAGTAATATCTTTTAAAGGTTACACTATTTTATTACGTCAATTCATAACGTTTTGCACATGCGTAATGCGTTTATAAAAAAAAATACTGCACTTCAAAGAGCCTCTGTGAAGACTAAGTGGTTCATATAAATAGTGAATTCGTGAAAATATATATGTTCTACATTCTATGATTTCGAAGGCAGGCGATGTTTTATTTTTTTCTTGTATTAATCTGACCTGTTCTCTGTTCTTCTTACATTCTGAACATTTTCTCTAACATTTTGAAAACGCATATTCCAACAAATGACTATCGTGTCGCTTCTGTGAGAGCTCCGCGACGCTGCGCCGGCGCATGCCCTTCGGCGATTTGTTCATTCACACACTTAATGACTTGCAGTATGATTGATGATTTTACTAATTACATTCGTGACAATGAATACGTCGGAGATGAAACTTCATTTTTTTTTTGTTTTATCGCATCTTATTTTATTAATAGTCTGGCTCCAGACGATGATCGTTACTGGCACCTGTGGAATTTGCCGCCTTTGCATATTTATTAGAAGGTTAATGCGTTCCCATTTGCTGATAAAGGTGTAAAAAAATAATTATTTTAATCATAGCACCGCCGCGTAAGCACATTTATGTTTTGCTGTATTTATATATATCCCCAAAGTCAATTAGACCTAACATTATCACAATATTTCTGGTTCTTGAGCACGCTGTTTCTTTTACAGACGGACTCATGGAAGACCTGGGAAGCAAACTTCATCATGGGAGCATGTCTTTTCATTTTCCATTTTCTCTGACATTCCAGATTGTTCATTGTCGCTTTTGCTGTTCTAGACACTGATAGCGCCATACAAATATGGCACCAGAATTCGTCCAATCTCTACCACCGTTGGAAGTTTTACCAAAATCGTGGCTTTGCCACATTAAAACTCAACAGATATTTGAGTCAAGCACGGTCCATTCCTTCCTCAAGCTATATTGAATTCTTACCTTCTCTCCTCATGCCCATCTTGAGGCATTTCTTGAGCCGACAGTACTGGCACTGGTTGCGATGGTGCTGGTCTATCGGGCAGTTGCGGTTACCGCGGCACGAATACGTCAGGTTCCGCCGCACGGAGCGCTTGAAGAATGACTTGCAGCCTGCGGACAAAATGCGATAGTCAGAATCATTGAAGATTGCTACTTGCTGGTCAACTGGACAATTCAGCATACGTTAGTTTTCACGGTACAAACCGCTTGAAGAAGGTCCAGCAATCTGTGGACAACAAAATGAGCTAGTAAGAATTGACGATTGCTGCTTGTTGGTCAACTGGGAAATTGTGGGTTCCTTGGCAAGAATATGTCAGGTTTTTTAGTATAAAGCGTTTTGCACCCTGCGGACAAAATGCGATAGAGAGAATCATTGCTGGTAAGCTCGGCGATTGTGGTTACATCAGAATAACGTTTCATAAGAATACGTTACAAGAAACCGCTTGAATAAGGTATTGCAACCTGCAGATAAAATGCGCTAGTAACAAATAACAAACAAAAGCTAGTAAGAATTGAAGATTGCTGCGTTTGCTTGTTTCCTTAGCAATATTATATCCGTTTTTAATGTTCAAAACTCTTGAATAACGTCTTGCAGCATTTTACGATTACCAATACGACAAAAAGAGTAAAAACGTCTTACCAAAGATTTCTGATTTGGTAACATCCGTGCTCTAATAACCTTTCGATCTACAAGAATTCTGTGAATATCTTTCAATTGATTAATAGATTCGACGTGTGTTATACATCGAATACATGTATTTCCGCCTAACCACAAGAAGGAACCTTGCCCACGTGATTGCCTAATTTACAACGAGCGCTCACGCAAGCGTTCCGAACTATTTACGGTCACTGACAGCCATCTTTTTATTTGTCACATTTTTTTAAAATAATGTCTTTACTAATAGGATGACGAGTTGCGCCGCGTAAGTTTATGGGGGATCATTACCATATTTCCTCCATAAAATTGACAAAATGCTTTGGAAACCCGACACCGGAATGATTTGCCACTGTGTGTGATCTGCACCCAATATATCGCTAGACGACTTCCAATGATTTTGTAGACGGGAGCGACTTCGATTCGAGTTAGCAGTAAAACACTTAGATAGGTATGAGGTTGGTGATTTCTTACAGAAATAATTAATATTTTTGACTGCTAATGCAATGGCGCATTGGACATACGACGTAAGTAAAATGTATTTATTATGTATTCTTTTTTAAATCACAATGCTTTTAAATTATGAATGGATCACAGACCACTCTGAATGTTCGTCGCAGCGGGTGGAAAGCGCCGCGCATAAGGCTTCCACTCCTCTTATTATCTACAAATTATTACAAATGTCTTTTCGCTGTGTTTTCTACATTTTTACGAATCTAGGACATTATAATAATTTAACGTCTCGTTATTCGCTTGTCAGTGGTTTATTCGTGGCGATTCCATTGAATGCCTTCATATTGAAGCGATGCATGCAATTCGACACGTTTTAACTTAATCAAGCCGTGGATTCGGATGGAGCATTAGTATGTCCTAACCCTTTATATTTGTTTCAAAGCCTTCGTTATTTATCTCCTGATACAACGTTAAAAAAACGCAGAAACATTACATAAGAAAATATAGAAAACATTTTTATAATTTTTTATTTCAGATTCATGTATGTATATAGCCCATCGAGTGTGGTATCGATATAAACAGTACATATTTGTATTTAAATGTTGATTCATTGTATTTTGACCTCCGCTAAATAGAAACTTTAAATGACCATAATTGTGTGGTTATATTAAAACAACTAGCGTAGAAATTAAACTGACACAAAGTAATTTTAACAATTCGAGGAAAAGTAACTTGAATAATATAAATATAATAATTTGGGATTTAATCTTTCTGAGCGAATTTCCATTACAACATATTATATACTAATAACTGCTTTAACTTTTTTATTCAGTGTACCATCACGATTTCAGCTAAAATATGAATGAATGTCGTATATACAGGTTAGGTTAGGTGAGGTGAGGTTAGAGTAGGTTAGACTAAATTAGGTTAAGTTAGGTTAGGAATGTTATATGTATATATAATCGACCGTGAAGCAAGGAAACATTAATCAAAGAAAGAGCGCTGTAAAAATAACTATTTTATGAATCGTTTTTTTACAAATTTCATAGTGATGATTTCACTGCCGTTCTCATTTTCCATCTTTACACATTTAGTAGTTAACCAAGCTTAAATGGGAATGTAGGTAGGTAACAAAAATAACTACTGTGTATTCCTCCTGATGAGTTGCGTTCATTATGTCGGTGGCAGCTGGACCTATTAACATTACGTCATCTTCTGTGTCAGCTCCTTCATTATATAAAGTCCATTTTGATGCTTCGAAGACGGTTGACGCAATTAACAAATTTATAATTTATTTTGTAGAATAGAGAGTCGAAAGTAATAAACAGCGCCCTTTCGTGTGCAAATATTGAAGTCAGGACATTGTTTTTTAGTTTAGTTCTAATTTTCCAATTTATGTGTAATTTAATTTTTATAATGATACATCATTAAAAAAATGAAATATTAAATCTAAAATGATTTCCTATTGTGTATAGTGAAGCTGTAAACATTTCTTTCATAATATGATAAATTACATATCCGGTTATACAAAGTGCTCACTTAAATTTAAAAAAAATAAATTAAACATAAAAACTACATCTTAAAGTTAAATGTGTTTTTTTTTTTGACAGGATTCCCGCATGTATCTATAATAAAATCGATAAAGTTAACAAAATATATTCATAGCGTCATTTAAGAAACTAAAAACCAAACTATAAAAGGAGGACGGTAGAGATTCGTGGCAAAGTATTATATCTGCACACCAAGATGGCGACTGTCAATAAAATCATCAATCTAATCGCTTCACCACCGTTCCCGTTTTATATACTTTTTTTTTATTTAGAAATACGGAGACACCCCTCTGCGCTGGCACGGATAATACGAGGCGGTTTAACGGCTGGACCTTTACGAGGTGCGTCGAGAAATCGTTTAGCGCGGCGAGTGCTCGTTATAACGCTGTTCCGATTACTCGCGCCCATCGGTTATAGCGCCGCGCTGGCGGGTAAGCCACGTCCTTTGGCGGTCAAGAACGCTCGGCGGGGTGGAGAGTGTTAGGCGAAAATATATTTATCTTCGTTTTCCGTACTACTGCTGTGGCCTCGATGTCTCCGTAGTTTTTGGTTGGCCCACAGAAGAGAAAAGGAGAAGTGTAATGTTATATATTTTATTCATTTAGGAGAGGAAACAGACAACCAGTACACATTACAAAGCTACGATTAAAAAGCATTCAAAGACATTACTATACCTGCCTCCACTACACTTCCCCCGAGAACATACAGTAAAGAAATATATAGCTGGATGGAATGACAGATAAATAAACATAACAAATGAAAATGTACGAGTGAAGAAAACTTGAGATGATCGCCTAGCTTATATTATTTGATAAACAATTTGGTCTATTTCTATCTTCATAACTTCGTTGCTGCATAACTGTTTGACCAATGCGTGCTGCCAGTTTTGACCTACGCCTGCGAGACATGGACGCTCACAGTTGGTACTGCACACAAGCTGAAAGTAGCCCAAAGTGCAATGAAAAGATCCATGCTTGGTATCTCACTGCGCGACCGAATGCCAAATTCGCTGATACGCCAAAGCACCAAGGTTACTGACGCTATGCATAGCGTCGCTAAACTCAAGTGGCAGTGGGCAGCCCACGCATGTCGCAGAGATGACCAGAGATGGAGCACTGAAGTTTTGATGTGGAGACCCTACGCGGGGAGAAGAAGCGTCGGCAAACCGCCAGTGCGTTGGTCAGACGACATACTTCAGAGAGCATGTGACAACTGGCGAAGAAAATAAGGTGACCGCACAAATTGGCAAAGTCTGGGGGAGGCCTACGTCCAGTAGTGTACAACAAAATGCTGAAGAAGAATAAGAAGAATTTCTTTAATAAATAACGATCCTTTTCCTACTTTTGTGGAAGGAATGGCTTCCTGAATGATTGTTAATGTGGTATGTATTCTACGTAATGTGGTTAAAATGGACGTGTTTACTATAAAGCTAGCATACTCTAGGTTTGGGTTCGTAATTCAGCGTTCGTTTTTGTAACAGAATCCTACGACGTCAGTGGGGCAGAAGATACAACCATTTATATGATCTTTTGGGATACCAAAATGGCGTGCTTCAGCCTTTTCCGTGTCAACCACTAGGTTCTTTACTTTACAAGTAGTTCAGCAAATATTTGAGGAGCTGGTCTTATTCACAAACATGACAATCGGTGTGTATATAGTAAAAATAAATTGTTTGCCCTTGCATGCAGTGATATTTCTTTATTTGGAAGATGAAATTGTCAAAAACGCCCTTATAGTGCACTGTTTTTCCAAACCAAAGATACAACATAAACTTATTTCTCGGGTGTTCGTCGGACTCATGACTACGGAGAGGCCAAGGCTTGCCAGGCCGGCCGCGGCCGCTGCGTCGTGTTTGAGTTAGCAGTTTTCGCGGTAACGCCGGCCATAGTTGCGCAATAGTTAATGGTAAGTCTATGCATCAGCCTACAAAGAGCCTTTACGACCACGATAATTTTCGGTTAATATCGCTGTCGCTCGTAAAGTGGTAAGAATGTGTGCGCACCACTCTGGCGGTAGTTACGTCATGCCGTGGACGAGACAACAGCGGGGGAGATGGCCATTGATTTATATTCTTCAGTCCATTCTACACGCGAGTGAAGATTGATTCTGCTAAGAGTTTGAGTAGTTCTGAGTTTCGATTGAAAAAAAATACATTGCAGAAACTTGAAAATTTCAACGTCTCAACCACACAAACGTTTAGGTTCCCAAAGTTAAAATGTATGGGATTTTCAGTTTCCATAAAAGTCAATTTAACAACTTTCAAGGAAACTAAAAATCCCATACATCTAAATAAGAAGTTGTGTTATATAATTGCGCCCCGATTTGATATCTGATGTACACACAATATTCAAATACAAATTAGCGTATATCATGGATATGAGTTAAGGTTATCAAATAAACAACATACGTGCAGACGTAGCTCCCAATTGATTTATTTAATGTGCAAAATTTAAGAAAAAGATTTCTTAATTTGACTGAGGAAACAGGCCGAGCCATTGTATGGAACTCGATCACCTTATTAGAAGCTTATTATTTTACCCTGATTAATAGCTCCAGGGGTTTGGTCTCGTACACGTGATGTAGGTCGCGACGCGGCACACGGAGCTAGACTCCTGACGCTTACGGTAACCCATAATCTTGTCTGCATTAACCTAACACTGTAAAACTGGCATTTCCCGATGCGCGCGGTCAGGTGCGACTGATCGACGATGGGAATAAGATCGACTTTAAAAATATTCGGCAACCGGCGTAAGATTTGAGAAAATATGCGAGAAAATTCGATCAGTTCTGAACCATTCAGAAACGTTAAGTCATACCTTCTGCGCTCTTATTGGGTAGAATATTTGGCATTTACTTCTAATTGATGCAGAATGAATAGAATTTCCTCATATATTTTCTCACATCTTACGCTGGTTCAGCCCCTGATGTTAGTACAAGGCCTTACAGATTGTAATATTGTCGTATGCTGCCGTTAATTACATGCTTGAAAGTGTTTGAAATAGTATTCTTGACAGATATATGTAGCCACACGTAGATTACATACAGCAAGCTGTAAAAAACATTTGGCAGATAATCCTAAGATTATCTTATAGGGAAAATTAGATGCTCACCTTGGCTTAATTTTATGTTAATAAAACAATATAATTTTTTTTGTAGCCCAAGTTGGCGCTGGTGGTCTTTGGTGTCGAAGGCCGTGGGTTCGAATCCCACTTCTTTCTTAAACAAGATCAGTCCATGGCTCGGAACCCATGGGTCCTCTTCCGGGTTAAGCCAATAGGTTCCATAAAAATACTTTTGAAAACTGGTTAAGTTTTGACCTAGCCTGACTTAAGTCTGCATAGTTTATTGTTTACGTTATTTTTAGAGTAGTTTGAGAACGTTGACAGGCTCATTTCAAAGATATACATCTCAATCGAATTGTGAAAATGCGTCCTAAGTTCGTAACTGAGATGTTGACTTGTGCGAATTACCTGGTCGACCTTGGGTATGCGTTTGAATACAGCTTGCAAGAATGTTAAGTGTTGTGAGGAATGCGCGTATTAGCGATGCTGAGTTCGAGGATAGATACTTGTTAATACATAGTCTGTCTAACCTTCCATGGTTCGAAATCCATGACTATGAATTGAATTTACTTGGATAACACGCCCGCGAAGTTGTTTAATCCAATTATTCCGGGTTTCGCTCGAGTGAATGCACAAAAAAATGACCTCATCTGAGTCAGCTAATATATTATAAAGACTTTATAAAGATAAAAAGGAAAGCGATTTGGCATCGAGCGCGCCTAATATGGGACCCGCTGTCTTCAATTTTCAAAAACTACCAATCCAACTTACACGAACGTGCCACATGCAAACATAGCCGCAGACGTATTGGAGAGTTGGCGTGTGTCTGAACTGACTTGACGAACGCTATTTTTGGGCACATTCACGCGCGGCTACGATGTTTCGACTGTGTGTCATATTCCCTTCCATATAATAACATGTATTAGTGTATTGTATCATATATATTAGTATATTCAATTATATGTATATATATTATGGTATATGTATGTTTATGGAGTTTTTTTTTTTTTTTCAAATTCTGGTGTGTCACCTACCTACAGATATTTCTATTGCCTTTCCTCATCACCCCAAGGGTTGACTGGAAGAAATCACTCTTAGTGATAAGTCCGCCTTTGTACAGAAGTGTTTTGCTGTATGTTTTCTCTGTAATTATATTTTTGTTTATCCACAATAAATAATTTATTCATTCATTCATTCCCATACAATTACATGGTCATTTTGACCATATAGCGGAGACGCAATATCGATCGTATGCCACTTCTCTTACCTTTCTCTACAGTGCTTGCCAGCGACGTTTTTCAGGCTGCTAGACATGGCAAAAAAATGTGCCTGTATCCAGGTTCAGTATCTGTATTCAGGACCAATAGGACGATACATAAATATAAATACTCGTTAAGTCCAAATGTTTGTAGCGGCACCGGAGAGACCATAAATCCAAGTTCGGCGCTGGTGTTAAATCTCCATTTGTTATGGTGTAAATAATTCGTGTGTCCCGGCGGGGGGCGGTCGAATTTCGGACCGTGAAGTGCGTGCCTTCGTTTGGTGTAATGCAATATGTAGACATCCCTACAGTTCGGGGACCATTCATTTGTGCCAGGGGTTTTTTCTTGGAATTTCATATATTTTTTACGGATTTTTAGGTGAACTCAACAATATTTCAGTAAATATACTTTTTCGTGCTAAGCATTTTCTTTGCATTCAATGTGCGCAACGCAGATGGAGCGTTAAATAAATGTATGTAGGTGTAATCTTAAACACTGTGTTAGTAGGAGGCATTCATTACGGGAGATTCCAAATTATGGGTATACAGCCGGTGGCGAAATTGGTAGAGGCAATACCCGCGAATGGTATGTTTTGCTGGTTCGGGTCCAGCCTTGCAGTATATTCGTAAAGTAGTTCTTTTTACTGGGCTCTTTCTTCAATATGTGTCCTTGCTTCACGGTCCATTATACATACATACATGTACAACAACAACATTTCCTTCAACAACATTTCTTGAAATCGTGCCAACGGAACACACGACGAGAAATGACGAAATCAGAGAATCACTACCAGTGGTTTTACGTCCAAAATTCTAAGACTACTTCGAGATGTTTTTCCTAATCTTCAGTGGAGAGCTTTCTAATAGCTTTTGCACCTAGCAGAGCCGCCAGGACCGAGGCAACACATCGGCCGATCCGTACTTAATTTAATATATCCTCTCTTGTATGATTAATGGTGGCAATTATGACGGCAAGATGCGCGCGCGCTCGGCGCGATCGTACGCGTAGAGCGAACTGTCTCATAGACCCGCCAAACGAGACTCAAGTATGTCAATTATTCAGTCTACTTTAGTATGGTAACCACATATTTTAGATACCACACGGTAGGATGGATAGTATGTACATATATCCAAATGTTGTTATAGTTCGTTAGATAGGATTCATTTTGACTACCCCAAAAAAAATAATTAACTGTTGATTACCCCAAAAGAACTTATTTCAAGTGACCTCTTTGCAAAATTAAATATGTTAACCTTAATGGTAATGTTTATAAGTGCAAGAAAAAACAAAATTTTCGTATCTCATTCCACTTACAGGTATTTTATTTCGCTCGAGTCTCTCTCTATAGATATTAGATGTGATTAAAAAGGCGTGTGGGACCGTGATTTCGCATCGTTATATATGATGCAAGCCGGGTGATTATGCATAAAGCTAGGATGGCGATACATAACTGAGTACTGCTGCCTACACTTATGTATGGCTAGCAAGAAGAGGCACGCATGTAGAATAAATGCAGTAGAAATGCGTTCTTTGAGGAAAGTTTGCAGAGTTTATCTAACGGACACATTTGGAAACGACTGGGTTAGAGAGCATTGTCAATTGAAAAATGATGTTGTGACTAGAATCGAGAGAGGAGTGCTAAGATGGTTTGGACATATGGAATGAATGGATGAGGAAAAAATTACGAAAATTACAGAGCAGAAGTGAGCGAAAGTGTCGTGCCCGGGCAGCCTAGAAGAACGTACCACGTACAAATCGATGTAATGTTTCGTAAAGTTCTGGTACGCAGCACCCGTAATCGTAGAGGATGTATGAAAAGATGTATGTCTGTATATGAAGCGAAAGAGGTGTGTTGTGATCGTACCGTATGGCGCTCTATCATTCTGCCTACCCCTCCGGGAAAGCGGCGTGAAGGTATGTAATTATGTATGCATCGTTATATATGATGTCGCGAATACCCATGCAACACCTAGAAGCTTCTGAAGATTCAAACCTGGTTTTGCTGGAACCTTAGATATTATGTTTTTTTTCCAATGTTCACTCACGAATATATTTTTTATTTTTTATATTAACATATTAAATTACTAGATGCAATACCCGGCTTTGCTCGGGAAAATATCGAAGTATTTATGGTGGATAAAAAATAGCCAATGTCACTCTCCAATCCATAAACTATCTTTATGCAAAAATCTGCGTGAAATAATGACAAACGAACAAACATACTTTTAGGTTTATGTTAGTAGGGATTTAATTAAGTTGCCGCCTCTAATCCGACCGCTATCTATGCGAATGCGTCGGTAATCATTTCATTTAGATCGGCCAGAAAAAAGAAAGAGTTTAATGAAAAATTATCTGCCTTAATGACCCGAGCCGATCACAATAAGCTCACCCAGTGACGGATTAGTGATGCTCTGTTCTTGTTACTGACTGACAAGTCCACGGACCATAAACAACCACTGTTGTATACCTTTACATATATGAACTAGAATGAGATATTAATGTTGACAGTCGATTGAATGGTTCTCTACGTAAGCTACAGACAGGGTTATTTGAAACATAAACACATAAACACCATCACTCCGGTTCTCCGGAGGGGTAGGAAAAAATGATAGAGCGCCATAAAGTACGATACGGCATGCTACGTGCCTATTTCGATTATTTTACAAACATACATACATTAAATCACACGTTAGCTTTACCCGACATACATTGCATTTCTCGTGAGTGCCTTTAAAAATAATCAGTTTTTCCCTGACAACTGTTATATTTGACCCCACTGCTCAACCCTCAGGTAATGTATCGTGATGGTAAGTAGCCTATTTCCTTCCCAGGTTCAAGCTATACGGATATCTAGACCGCATCAAAATCGGAAAAAAAATCACGTTTTAAATGGACAGACAGACCGAAATACAGACAGACGCCAGAAGTTTATATCGTAGCAAAGATATAACTGTCTTTGCCATTACAGTGTTGCTGAGTCTCCTATGGATGATATACTATTTCACTAAATGTGTAATTAATATTTTGTTTTTGTCTTTTAGTACATAAACTAAATGAGTCCAGTTCGGTTTCGCTTCTAAACGTTTTGAACAAACGTGTTCTGTCTAATACGATAAATATGAGTGTGTAGGTTTACGGCATGGCATCTACCGTACTGTGTAATCAAATAATATTATCCGCCGCGTTAACTTGTCAAATCTCAACATGAGTAGGAGTTGAATATCACCTAAAAACAAATTTATAGTGCGTTCGACATTACAAGGCAGTTAGATTCGTCGTTGACGCTATCCGACGAGCATCCTATGCCATTCGATAGGATGTTTAGTGGGTTACCGCGGACGCGCTGTCACTCGGTGGCGCGGCGGCGCGGCGGCGCGGCGGCCAGTGATTACATTTCCATACAGAACGGGCCGGGTTCGATAAACGGCCGGGCACAAAGTGTATTGTGACACTCCGCCGCGCGCAGGGCTGCCACTCGCGTTGAGATGTCTTGGGTTAAAGCACGGTATGGACATGTAGGCAAAATATATTTTATTCTTCGTCTTTGGTTTTTAAAGAATTAAAAAAAATATTGTCCCTACGACATTTGTAAAAGATTACACTTCCTCTTTAAGCTCTGAACAATACCAGCAGTACACATTGTAATTATTGGGAATAATTGAATAATATTGTAACTAGAAGCTACAGATTTAAGTAAAAATTATAAATGTAATTAATGCCAGTTGGAACCTCGTGTGAAATACGTAAAAAAGTATTAATGTGACATTTTAAGTCTAATGAATAAATTAATACTATTAGCTGACAAAGCGCGACAGTAGATGGATAACAATTGATGGAAAACTTGTTACTCAAGATAATAAGCATAACTATAACAAAATGAAAAGTCATCAAATACACAGCAATATAAGACAGGTCAAATGGCTTGGTGGTTTTGAATAACTGAAAGTTGAACAGGGGCATATTTTGTAAACAATCATTTTGTCAAACAGTACAATCTGGTTCTAGAAAGGTGTCTTACACATTATTTTCATATCCCTCATAAGTTTTGGCGGTTTTCATTCAAAGTAACCCTACAAATTCTTATTGTGCTCCAGAAAAATTAGCGATCAAATGCGCCCAACGAGAGTGGCAACCCTACGCGACCGGTGTGTAATATTGTATTACCATATCATTAGCAGGTGGACGAATATTCATGAATCAACAATATCACAAACTTATCCAGCTCCCTCGAATTTCCGTACAAATGGCAAGTGGAATGGACTCGATAGTGCGTCAAGATACAGAATTATTTCGATGCATCGGCCACCTATTTACGGAAACATTTCGATAAATGTAGTTTTTATTATCATATGTTTTAGATTTCACAACGTTATCGAACAAAATGGCTACAAGATAAGGCATAAGGCACATTCTATTTATGTTATATCGCATTCTTCATGATCCTCATGCTCCCTCGTATCTACGTGAAACATTTTCGTTCCTTTCAGAACATGGCCTATCCCTCCGTTCCCTTGAGTGTAAGACCTTGGCAATCCCTGAGCACCGTTCATCCTCTTACTCAAACTCATTTACAGTTCAGGCTGCCAGACTTTGGAATGAGCTGCCCGACGAAGTAAGAGTAAGTGAATCTCTAAATTCATTTAAGTACAGAGTTAAGAACATATTTAAGCAGAAAATTAATAATGTTACCTAATGTTTATTTTTATATCACATCAGTGTTTAATTATCGTTTCTAAAATTTACTGTAGTTGCGTATGTGTGTGTGTGTCTATGATTTTCGAAGTCTTTTTTTATATAGTCTCGTTTTTTAATAGTTTTTATAAGAAAATTTATTTTTTAATGTTTAACTTCTACTACTCTATACACTTTCTTTTTCGGTAGGGTTAGTTGTAAGATATTGCTTTTTAGCGATAAGCTCGCCCTTTACATGTATGCAACATAGTTTTATCCTTATCTTTTTATTTAAGACTGTGTGTAAGCTCTCACGTTTGTTTATCTAACTGGAATACCACAACCTACTGCCATGATGTCAGTCCATCCAACACACGGCATGGGAACTATGTGCAATGCCAGGTCCTTTCTCATAATCTTTTTTTTTTAGATTATATTTGAAAGAAATCTCAGATGTAACTGGATATGGATTACGACACCTGTGATGATGTTAGCCTATACAACACACCACATGGGTTAGAGCAGTGGGGATGTAATCCAAAGGTCGCAGGTTCGGATCCTGCTTCCAGACTGATTTCAAGACCAAAAACTTTTTGAGATTATTTTCAAAATCTGATTACAATGCTTCAAATGTAGATGTCGCTGAAAATAAATTAATAAGTGTCATTCCAGGACCTTCCTTATATTGCTCGGCCACATTGAACTGGATGGAATATATATATTCACTACACTTTTGCGTGGAATTTTAATCCCGGCCAGCCTCAAAGGTCACCCATCCGGAACCCGACCGCGCCCAGAGTTGCTTCACCTCGATCATCGGCGTCGAGACCGGTCAACCGAGTCTGACAAGTTCATTTATTCTACCGTAAGTCGTCGTGAAAGGTGTCATACTCGTGCCATGGCATGCCATATCGGGTTGTATTTTATCACCCGGACGGGACATTAGCCTGCCCGTTTATGGCTGCTGCGGACACCATTTTTTCCCAAAATGTATGCACTGTTGACCGATTCGATTCGTAATTCCACCCGGCGGGTCTTAATGTGCTGTAAATGAGGTATAAATAAAGCGCCACCCGCACGTGGTCGGCCCGACCGGGAGATTCAATTTAAAACGCCGAATGAGATAAGGATAAATAAAATCAAAACGGACACTTATGTGTAAGAGCAATCGTAAAGATAGGGTTAACTGCCCGGACGGATATCGAGACGCGAACAAAACATACCATAAAATGACCGGTTATAAATAGTAGCCGCGGCTAGGGACGCGACGCGCCGGCGATGTTTTATATCGACAGCCACCCTGGGCGAGGCCTGCTTCTTGATGGGTGACCGTGGAGGCTGGCCTTACTTCGTATTCTATTTAAATTTTTTTTTTTTTTTTAATACAATTATATACATACACAGGGTCACATTCGTCTTGCACAAACAATGAAATTACATCCACACAAATATACACTTACTCATAATCATACATAGAATCACTTAACAACAATACACATGTACAACTTACATTAACACACACACCCTATCACATGCGCACACACCCTCACACATCCCCATCACAGGTTATGACTGAAAACCAGCGTCGCCAGACTGCTGCAGCTTGCTGCAGCTCTCGTAAGTGCGAACCATCGCTGAGTCATAAGCCTTTTCCCTAGGGTACCTTTTGTTTTATAAAAAATAAGTTCTCTTGGCTATGTATAATTGTACTCTATCGAATAAATTATTTTCTATTCTATTCTATTCTAAAACTGAAAAAACTCTTTCTTATTTACTAGGTGCAAGGGATAATCCCGCCCGGGTTGGTACCACCGCATTGGATGAAAGGTGCTCGAAACTTCCATGAAAATTATTCGTGTTTTTCATCCAGTCCTGGCATGGCACCCAGTTCTCACGTGGGGTTGTGAGAAAATTTCATAACAAATGGTTTGATATTGGCCATCTCATCATTAACAATCTATAAAAAATATAGGTACCCTACTTGTCATATGCATTAACTGCAGACCATCCATCTATAGCAAAAAAATGGTATGATTTAAGTCTCTTGACTCTTAACATAAAGAAAACAAATTGCATGTATTATTCCATAACGGAGAGAGGTATCCCTAAAGATATTATATTAAAAATGCACACCAACTGCACTATCTTTCCCAACTGCCAATGTCCAACTATTAACGCTGTTGAGACCATAAAATATCTTGGAGTGCTGATTGATTCCAGACTTACTTGGAGAGCACACATAGACCAAACCACCTCAAGACTAAGAAAATATATATACTTTTTTAAGCAGATCCGAGATATATTAAAGCCAAAGCAGCTTAAAATAGTATATTTTGCATTGGTTCAAAGCACAATCAGATACGGCATCTTGGCTTGGGGAGGAGCAGCCAAAACGATAATTAATCCACTGTTTAAAACCCAGAAAGCTATTATTAGAGTAATGTTCAAAAAGGATTATAGATACCAAAGCAAGATACTTTTTAAGGAAACAGAGCTCCTCAGCGTTCGTCAAATCTATATGCAGACTGCTCTAGTTCATTTTCACTCAAGCTCTCACCTGCACGTTCTGCCAAGCCATGATCATCCTACGCGAATTTCAAGTATGGTGCGCCCTCCCCATTGCCGTACCGCTTTCGCGCACCGGTGCCATACATATCTCGCGCCTAAAATCTACAATACCTCCGATAATTGGGCACACATTAAAAGCATGCACACATTCAAAAAAACAGTGGGCAGGTGGCTGTTAGATAAGGATATTGATGGATGCGAGGAAATACTTTCATACAAAATTCGATGATATCTTCCCAATTAATTCTGCAATGCACCCAGCATTGCAGAAATAAGATATTTAAATAAAATAAATAATAAAACACAATTTCTTAGAAACCAAGTTTTAATAGTTAAATCACTATAATATAATAAAGAGGTACAGTCATTCAAGAAAAAATTGTACTTATATAATAATTTAAGAGTTACTTTACTTAATTATTTTTGTTTTGGATAGCTGACTTTTCTCTATTATTTTATTTTTTCAAGTGGTGGTGGGTTAGGAACATTTTTGTAACCTATATTGCAATAAGCATGTAGCATAAGTTTAGTTTAAGTCAAGTGCCGCTTACTATTAAAAAAAAAAAGGACTAGCCGAGACACGGGCGACACCGCCCAGTTCGGCTATACTATATATGTATACTGAATATGTGTAAATTGTACAATTTAAAGGAAATAAATAAATAAATAAATAAATAAAAATAAATAAATAAATAAATAAAATTATCCGATCTTGTCATAAATTAATAAAAAACACAAAAATATACTCGTTGTCAAAATGATCTACATTCACTGTCAGTGTCCTATAAACGGACAATATCTATATAAAGTCAAATTTATTATTTGCTATAGGTAATGGTCAATTAAATTTAAATATTTGAGCCTTGATTTTAGCAACGTTACTTGAAACGTGCGATGAAGACGATAAAATGACATTGCGATCTATCTGTTCGTGCGGTAACTTATGTAGTATAGTTTGAATACCAAGTTTAAATAAATGAATTTAATTGCGTATTACAAGAGATAATCTACCATTATTCGATAAAACAGCATCGATACTCAAACCCTAAGGCCGTTCACATCACTATCTCGCCCCGCACTGACCGCTGCGCTGCGCTGACGCAGGGCGCGACACTAAATTAAAAGAAATTACAGCAGCGCGTGGAACCGTGTCGAATTCGACGTGAGCAGCGCCGCACCGCCTCCGCCGCGACCTCCGCCGCCGCCCGGCAGGTGGCGCGCGCGGCAAAATGCGAGACGTGACTTACAAGTTCGCAGAGAAATCTATATGTTAAAGACGATCGGGGCTGATGTAGATTCGATAGTTTTTTTTTTTGCAATCACAATCGGTGATTTTTAAAACCACATAACTCTAAAAAAAATGTGTCTGTCGGTCTGTATGACTTCTGCGTATGTCGTTAACTAAAGCCCAATATTAACTTACTGCTACAGCGCCTTAATAGCAACCTAGATGCAGGTGTCACCTAATACATAAAATCTCATCTCATAAATATCCTAACTTTATACTTTTTACGGATTTCAAATATCTACATGTAGGTATGTTCAATGCAAATATGTAACCATATTTTCGAAAGCAAAACTGAATGGCTAAGAATATATAATATGGACACCGCTTGACTGTAATGAATTATTTATATTTATTTATGGATGAATGATGGTTTTTATTAGGGTTCCGTACCCAAAGGGTGAAAACGGAACCCTATTACTAAGCCTCCGCTGGCCGTCCGTCCGTCCGTCTGTCACAGGGCTGTATCTGATGAACCGTAATAGGTAGGCAGCTGAAATTTTCACAGAGCGTGTATTTATTTTGCCGCCATAACAATAAATAGGTACAATGAAAAAACAATCAAAATTAAAAGGGGGTCCCATACAAAAAACGTGATTTTTTTGTGTTCAATCTTATACGATAGTACGGAACCATTCGTGTGCGAGTCCGACTCGCACTTGGCCGGTTTTGAACTGCTGATATGCAGTTTTAACAATTTGTTGCATACAACAGTCAGTGAACAGCAAATTTGGGGGTTTAAGCACAAAAACAATAGCAACGTTGGAGGTGCCTGTGCAATTTCATAATCTCGAGAGACCTATAATCTCCACGATAGGGAATCGTGGACTTGAGGGGTTGATATTTGGCTCTGCTTCCTCTTCAGAGCGAAATCTTAGATTCTCGTCAGTCTGTATGGGAAGCGCAGTTTTTGGAACCTTACCGGATGCCCCCTAAACTGACTTCCCTAATGTATCGTTCGAGGCGAGCATGACAAGTTCAACAAACAGTAAAATATTAGACACTGAGGGTTTTCGAAATTCTAAACGTGCTAGATTGCATATCTACTTCCTTTTTTATCTGAGACCAGGAGTTTTCCATGGTAAATTAACTTTCCGGATGAACAGGCAAGTTAATGGTTTAATCTGATGTTTAACTGCATTTCGGACTATGCTTAAACAACGTGATAATAAGTAAAGTGAACTGCACCCAAAGTCTCAGTTGTCACCTAAATTGGCGTTTACAAACCGATCGACTGGCGTTTTCAAATGTATGGAGAAATAGAAGAGCGCGCGCAGTGGGCTAACAATTGCGAGTCCGAGTTTGATTTGACAGCTTACTCAACGTTGCCGTAAATACGTCGACGTTGCCGTTTACGTCGACTCCGCGTTTTCATACAAATCGTCAGTCCGAGTTTGACGGCGAGTTGATTTACCATTGTAAACCCGCTGTGCTGACTTGTAATGTAACACTCAGGCTGAGATAAATAGTCGTACCAAAAAGTAAGACTAACGAAAAGTATTACTTTGTGACGTTACTTTGACACATTTTGTATGGACGAGCCAAAGTAATGCAAGATGACGTCACAAAGAACTACTTTTAGCCAGTCTTAGTTTATGTTATGACTATTTACAAGTCAGTCGCCATCATTAGATAAAGCACACTTCTCCACCTCGGCACGCGGCGCACATATAATTGCTGGCGTCCACTTCACCTCGCCAAGGCATCAAATTATCATAAGTTTCCACAACCTACCGCCATTCGGGTAAGTGATTCGTTCTCGAGTCCGTGGCTGTCACCAAACGCATTCCTCGCCGGATTACCGCTGAATATCGCGCGTTTTATGAGCTCACGCGCAAACGTTACTTTTAATCGACGGCTCTTTGGATAATATTTACGTTTATTTCAATACGAAAATTAGTGTTTTCGTAATATATTTCACTTTCTAGATTATTGGAATGCGATGTCTCTTGATTTTTAGTGGGACCTCGATATTGTTAACAGAACTTTGTGTTTTCCGGCGAAATAGTCATCTTTTAAATAGTCCATTAGCAGCGTTTTAACAGTTTCTCTAAATAACTTATGTGCATCGAAAAGGTTGCCTGAGAGAAATTTACCATATCTTTAGACTAGACTAGACTTTACGTTAGTTAAAAAATGTTATTGCTGGACTAATACCACACCAATTCAGTGCCGTGCTTATAAAGGGAAGGGATGGCCCCTAATTCCTTCGGGAATGTGGTGTATTGGGCTAATATCATAACGGTAGGTTATGTAGTATTATCCATCCATGTCAGGTTGCATAAAAACCAGCCAAGTGCGAGTCGGACTCGCACACGAAAGGTTCCATACCATCGTACAAGATTGAACAAATGTTTTGTAAATTTGTTGTTATAGCGGCAAAATAAATACACACAGATTTTAGTGTGTTTCTTTTTAATTAATGTTAATGTCAGATTTTAGTTTGTATTATTAGTTATTTACCTTTGTATTATTATTAGAATTAAAACGTGACTAAAAAATACACACTCAATTCGTATTTATTTCACTATTTCAGTCTAAATAGTTCGCTTTTATATGTCTACGTTTAATGTCTTCGAAACATTTAGCATTTGAGCAAGCATCATTGCCCAGCATTGTATTATTCATTAGTCTGTAGTGTCACCTGTCACAGTGACAGCACAATGCACATTGTCAAACGACAACTTACAACACGTGAGATGGGCAAAAACAAAGTTGAGCAGCGATTTAGTGGGCTTTGTTCTATGGCGCCACGGGTGCAAGAGTTGACCCCTGACGCAACATGCTCTGTGGGGAAGTGGGTTTAAGAAGTAACGATCTACGCATTGGACAATGTAGGGACCTTTCAATTTTACAGATTTACTAAACCAAAACGTACAGACATAGTCCTCTGTTGATTTATTTGATGTGCAAAATCTCAGAAAAATATTTCCTCATTTGAGTGACGAAACAGGCACGAGCCATTGTATGGAGCTTAAGGATGTTCCGACCCATACAATGTTTTTTTTACACAGAACGCAAAAAGTATTGCACTTTAAGGCACGAACTCGTCAAAAATATTAAATATAGCCATAGTAGTTGCAGCGAAAACATATTCACAATTTCAGGTTTAATGGTTTCGTTGTAATTGCCGATTAGAAGTTTTACACCATTAGATGGCGCTGTTAAATAAAAATCGTATTTAAATAAATTGTAACAAAACCAATAATCCTGAAATTGTGAAATTGTTTTCGCTGCAAGTAATATGACTATATTAAACTTCAATTATTAATTCGTGGCTTAAAGTGCAATACTTTTTGCGTTATGTGTGCAAATAACTTTATATGGGTCGGAACAGCCTTAACCACGTCATTATCCTCTTAAAGATGGTAATAAACGAAGGGAAGGGTAAATAGCTGCTACGAAAGACTTGTATTAAAAATACTGAAATCGTAGATCCGCTACGCCGCCCGTAGAAATCAATATAAAACTTGTGCTTGCTACGCCGTCGCTTGTTAGAAAATTACGCTCCCCATACAAATTACTTACTAATCATTTTAACACCGTTGTTCCCATTTACTAATATCAGGCAACAAATACCTGTGTCTACACGTTTTCATATTTTCGAAAAATGCATCTTGAGTCAAGCCACAGAGAAAACTAAATTTCTAAAAAAAAATCAAATTACAAAAACGTGCAGATTTTTCAGAAAAACAAAATCTTACAAAAACGGATTCATAGCATTCATAACATGATTTAAGATACAAATCATCAAATCAATTGCATCGGTGTTTTTTCAAATGCATTATTTGAGCATACATTTGACCTTACAATATTTTTCTACAATACTCTTTCTTAATATTGGTGTTATGCTGTTAACTCTTCATTTGTTTTACATTGTGCTACTGCCTTTTTAACCCTATAAAATCCCATAAAATCCATGGTAATTCCATACAAATTTGTTATTAGGTATTTTGCTACAATACTCTCAAATTCAGGTTCGTTCGTTATTTATTCTGTAACTACAAGCATTTTTTCCAAGAAACGCTACAAAGGCAAGGTCTTCGCCTCGAGTGGCTTATTATAGTACTCGGGCCGCATTAATTGTACCTTGGCAGTGGCTTGCCGAGTGGCTACCCAATGTTATTATTCTAATTAGAATAGTGCTTAATAAGAACGATTGAGTAACCATAGAGTGCAATCGGACATGCACTGCAGTTACGCATCGCTGCACCGACTTGCTTTGCGAGCCTGTCCGGACAAATTGCTACTCGTGAGATTCATAAAGCTTTCTTGTACTTGGCCATGCCAAAGTTTTGACATAAAATGTATGGAACTAATGTCAAATCTGACAGTCAGAAGCTATGCTTTAGCTAAGCCAAGAACGAGTAAGGTCTATGTATCACAGCATTAAAGTTATTTTGGTCAACCAGGTAAAGTATTCATTTCCGTTTACACCGAGAGAACTGTCCATCTGTCTGTACACAAATCAAGTAAACATAGGTTGTTAAAACTCAAATAATACTTCTTATAAAATGGGTAGGTATCTATTAATTAACGATAGTTTAGCAGTATGTATTTTGACTGTTGTGATTTTAATAAGCATTAACTGAAAAAAAATACCTACAACTGTTTGCTATTTTAGCACGGTTAAAATTAAATCATTTATGGTAAAGTTTTTCTCATTGCTATCAATGTATTATGGTAAGTATATATTTATAAGCTAAAATCGTTATTTAAACCGCTTGGTGAAAATAACACGTGTGACAGATCAGATCATTTTGAAACGGTTATCTTAACTGATTGATCATTGCAAGAATTTCAAGAAGTACAAGAATTTTAATAGATTGGACTGGAAACAATACCAAAGCTAGAAAGAGTTTTCACACAGTTAGGGAAACAGTAAGAGAAAACAGAAAATTAAAAGATACAATTATATTTCATGTTTAAGGCTAACTGTTTTCACTCAGAGTAACCAATTTACTTAGCTGGCTCTACTTTACGTTGCAAGACGATTATTGGAATTACAGTTAGATTCACAGATTATTTTTTTCTAGGTATTTTTGACTAGGTTTTGATGGTTTTTAGAAAGAACTAAAAACGCGCAGACGAGTTTCACACATGTTACACGTTTCTCAGTTCGTTCGCAGCACATCGTCTATCTCACTTCCCCCGACAAATAAAAAAATGTTCACAGGCTCGACTATGGCAACACTATCGTGCACATGAGCTAATGCTATCGGCCGATGTGAGAAAATCCTAGCAGCCCCCTATCGGCCGAGGTTATCAGCGTTGCCCGCTCATTCGGCATTATCCGAGAGATGTCGGTAATTATGAGGAGACACGATACACTCATTACGTCAAATTGCGGTTGCGCGGCGTGAGAAGGCTTCGCGGCGCGGCGGAGCGACCCGGCGGCCCGGGTTCTAGTCGCTTCCGCGCACTCCGCCTAACGTGTGAGATTTGCGCTTCGTGGGTTCCGGCACGAATAGATAATACAACCGCTATTTGTTTAAGTACTGAGGTTCTGAGAGACCATAGGAGCTCAGAAAAACGAAATCTAGGGATTTGCGGACTATCACAGAGCTATCGAGCTTGTTTTAATTACGTTTAAAGACTACTAGGTCAAAGGTTTGAGGGAAGGCACCCGCCGGCAGACAGTTCCATATCCTGGCGGTGCGGTAGAGAAATAGGTTTTAAAAACTGTTCGTTCTCCAAAGCGTAATGCCAACCACAAAGGGTTGCTCTGATTCTCTGCGGTGGGTGCCGGTCAAACAATACTATCGGTCCCACTGCCACCTTTCCCGTGCATGTCGTTAGACACGACTAAGGTATTTGTCGTTCGTTGTTCGGAGCAAGTAAGACAGGGTGCCTTATTTGCTAGCCGGTCAATTTATCCGCTTTGAATAAAAGATGGTCGAACGGCGATGCAAATTGTCCGTATTTTCCATCCGGTTCAATTTGGCATGACATTATGTGCGGTGTTAGCCATCCATGGCCAATTACATATAGAGAGCTTACCTTAGCTACCTTAAGCCAACCTATCGAGAGTAATACGCCACTACTTCGGTTATATTAAGTTCTAGCTATAGCTAGATCATTAAGAAATGGTCTTGCAATTTGTTGTAATGTGTATAAAAAAAAACATTACTCAGCCGCTTAAGACAGAACATTCGGTTCTCGGGAGCCAGAATTGACTCCCATTAAATTATATTTTGTAAATACTATCCACATGTGTGTAGAAAAAACACATGTGGGCAAATGTGAACGAGTAGGTACCGACCTACGTTGGCTTTGCCGTAATTTGATAAAAAAGCCTAGATTTTTTTAAACTGGAAGAGTACCTACCTAAAAGCATGACGTATGGAATGCAATTTGAACATTCTACGATTTGCTATTGGTATTTTTCATCTCATTACTACTATGTCAATGCATGTAACATAACTGATTTTCTTAAATACGTATTAATAATCCAATCGAGCACTGATAAATTATTATTGCTTCTAGGTAAGTAACTATAGATAATAATTGACTGCGGTGGTAACAGACTTGGCAGGATTTGCATATTATATTCCTTTACCATATTGAGTATCATGCCCAGATTGGTGGAGTATTACAGATTGGTGTACTTACCTATATTGGGCACGTAGGAGGTTTCACAGATTTTGTTATTTGTTGTTTTTATTTGTATGAATAAATGATAAATAAAAGATAAATACGTCGGATACGGAGTACCCGTAATTGTAGAGCACATATGAAAATATGTATGCCTATAGGTAGCGGAAGCGAAAGAAGTACTTTGCCTACCCCTCCGTGGTGAAACGTGAGTATATGGGGCACAGGAGGTTTCACAGATTTTTAGAGAATCTAACTGTAAATGCTCTAAACATTAAACGCAAGACTTATTTTCATCAAACAAGTTATTTTTCTATACAATCTGTTAGCATATAATGAATTTTCACGATACCGTGTACGAATTATGAACCAAGCATTTTACACTGAGTTAGCACGCATTCCAAAAAACTAATAAAGATCCATGTTTTTTACATTTATAGTTTGATATATTAGGTATATTTTAATAAAACTGGATCAATTAGAATTGAGTCTTACATAAACACGATCGTTGGTTTATGATCTAAACAGCTGTTGACAACACGGTCGGAGCACAAACGTGAAGATAGATTTAGGGTTCGTCAGAAGTGCGGCGCGGAAAAAGGGATGTCCGGACTCCTTGAACCCAAACTCTACCATTAATTTACAAGGAAATGTTTGAGTCTTTTTTACACAACAGATTTCGTATGATGATTATCGGTATGAAATTTCCCGAGCGGAGACGGCAATCTCAGCAAGTTTAATATTACTGACTATTTCATTAGTTAAACCTATTTCTATTAATTATTTTTTTTCACTATTTCAATTTTAAAAAAGTCTGCGTAAATTTGTTATCTTAATTTTGTTAGAACGTCATGCAAATTCTAGAAAAAGCAGTCGCGTATTGTTCGGAACACAGTGCCCTCACCGTGACGCCCTCCGTGATGATATTTTAATTGATATTGTTATAATTTGCATTTCTGCACCACCCCGCTGCCGCCGGCGCACCGACTTGTCTTATCTTTGGCAGCACCCAACTTCGCGACACCGAAAATTCTTGTTTGAATTCAATTAGAATTCCAATTTCGTTACTTTACAACGCTTTCTGATTGTTATTTATTTTGTTTTATCGCATGATTCTGTTTGATTATATTGTTATGATAATTTAAAATTTATTATAATAAGATATTTTATCTACATATTTTTGTTTTCGTTATGTAACAAAATTCGTTTAGTTGCGTCTAATTTAATAACTATACATATTTATTAATGCCGTTTGGTATCGATATTCCATTCGACCTAAATTTGCTTCACGTTTTCCTTCCTATACAAACATATGCCAACTTTACAATTTAGAGTTTGCAGTTCGCACATTTATGATCGGTAGGTAGGTACCTAGGTCGAATTCACTTTTTGACATATTGAAAGTATTTGTAATATGGGAATAGCGAGAGCGGCCAGGTAAGTAGGTAGGTAGGTCGTGTGGTGGTGTGATGGTGTGGTGGTATGGTGATGTGGGGGACGTACCCTCGCAGGTGAACTGTCCGTAGTGTTTGCCGGAGCTCTTGTCTCCGCAGACGACGCACTCGACGTTCTGGCCCTTGTCGGGCTGGCTCGAGCCGCTCTGGGTGCTCGGCGCCTGGCTCGCGGGCGTGCCGGCCGGCAGCAGCTCGTCCTCGCGCCAGGGCCCGCGCCCGAAGCCGAGCTCGAGCGCCGGCAGGTCGGGGGCGCGCGGCGGGCACAGCGCGCCGCCGCCCCCGACGCCGTACACCAGGGATCCGTGCGTGATGGCGCCGCCGTCGACGCGTCCGCACACGCTCGCCAGCTTGCGGGAGCGCGGGTCGCGGGTTCGAGCACGGGTCAGGGGTCGCGTTCGCGGCGCCAGCGCGGTGGCGACTGAGCCGCTGCGGCTCGGCTGAACTCGCACCCGACCCCCCCCCGGGTCGCGGCCGGGGCGGGGCGCGCTCTCATTGGCCGAGCGCTTGCCCCCGACCGCCGACCGCCGACCGCGAGTGCACCGGGCCAGGGGGGCGCCACCTCCGCGCCGCGCCCCACCTCCCCGCACCGCACCCGTGCCCGCTCGCCCGCGCGACCTCCGTACGCCTCGGTGGAAACTTGCCCACATATTTCCTTCTGTTTCATTCTATACGTGAAGTTTGTTTTATTGATGCTTTGGAAGCAAGCAGGAAGGTTTTGAATTGAAAAAAAAATGTAATTCACATCCCTTTTTTTTTATTTCGTGACCGTATTAAGGCGGTTTTCAGAAGTATTAACTGAAAAATCGAAATTAAATCGATTTTAAAGCAAATACCGTACTCTATCCGCACCAAACAACCCTTTGCACAGTTACAACTGATTATGACAGATACGCTTTTAAACCCTTAAAGAACTGGAAAATAAAAGCAATGTCGGAAAGCGTGATGGCAGCACCTAGAGCGGCGCGTCGGCGGCGGAGGTGCGCACGCGCCGGTGGGCGGGGCGACGACGCTCCCCCGCACGGCGCCGACGCACAATGCTACGCGTCGACTTTGTACTTACTCACTGGGACACGTGCAAAGCAGTCGACTAGCTGATAGGTGTGAGCACGCTTGGTGTTAGCACAATGACAGAGAAAATGGGAAGCCAGCGATATACAAATAGGTAGAGTTCGGAAGAGAAAGATTAATAAGAAGAAGACGTTAATTATATTGCATCCTTTTTTTAAATGTGACTGAAACATGCAGATATCTTATAATTTTCACAATATTACTAGTAAGCGCCCCTGGCTCCGTGTTAAAATTTAAAAAAAAATTAAGATTTTTTTCCTTAACTTCTTTTAACGTAAAAATAAGTAACATATTTTTTTTATACAACCTGACATGAATGACTGACTGTTATGATATGAGCCCAATACACCATATTCCCGAAGGAATTAGGTGCCATGCCAGGATCTTCCCTTTATGAGCACGGCTAAATTGAACTGGATGGAAAACTGGGACAATTTTTCATTGCCGCTTCTACCATCTTTTCATCCAATGCGATGGTAGCAACCCGGGCGGGCTTAAAACCCTACCACCTAGTAGGGGAAGGGGACCATAGATTTACATGGATTCCGAACCATGGAGCAGCTCGCATTCGTGACGAAATGCACTTATCGAACTCAGAAAGAGAAGATAAGTGTTGCATGTCGGAACGAGGAATTGAACCCAGACCTCTGGTACGCTAGGCCAGTCCCCGCGCCACTAGGCTACGAGCCGCGATGGGAAGAACCAAGCTATATGTCCATACAAACCGCATCAGAATCGAGCGAGTGGTTCTCAAATTATGAGCGCAGACACATATATAAGACAGACAGTAGTTTTCTTCTGGTTTCGGAGAAGAAATATCTCCGATAGGAAATCTCTTGGAAAATTTAATTTCTATTAGCTAAATAGATTAAAATTAAAAATATGTTGTGCATCTTCTCTATCCCGTCGAGTCTGTATTTCAGACACTACGAGCGTGCATTATGACACAAAACGATCTGAAAACCTTGTAATTACATACCATACCTCAGCCCAAAGGCTCCTCACTCCCTCAGAAGGCCCAACTTCGCCGTGGCATTTCCCTCACCCGCGGGTCCTAACCCGACCCGACCGGGTCCCGGGCGGGTCCCGGCGGGTCGCGCGGGCGCGGGCGAGGGCGCGGGCGAGGGCGCGGGCGCGGGCGCGGGCGGCGGGGGCGAGGTGGGAGGTGACCTGTCAAAGGTCGCCCACTGGCGCGCTCCGCCCACCGCTGAAGAAAATCTTTGTTGGCTTTTCTTTGTAATGGACCGAACCGTCTTGGCTGCTATCTCTACGTATATCTACACTATGAATACCTCCTTAAATACGGATTTCAGTTCATATACGTAGTTAATATAGTTACTTGAGTTATTCAGTTGGAAAAGCAGGTACTAATCGTGCAAAGTACATTAAATAATTGAGCGAATAACATTGCATTGTGTGTGGATTTTCCATTTATTTTAAAAGCTAAATTAATTACGTCATGTAGGAAAGTTCATTACATCAATTGCAGTTCCTTACATATTATTACGATAGAAACATGATGAAAACATAGGTAATGTATCTAATAAATCTTTTGAAAAAAGTCTCCGATACTATAAAAAAAAAAATGTTTATCCTACCCTTAACAATATAAATATTAGTTTCACCAAAAAATATTTACTTCGAATAAGCATTGATCCAATCAATAAGCCCGAACCAGATACGACATAAAAAAAGTCCTCAAATAAAGTTGATGCCATATCAGAGTAGTTATAGAAGTGTCCTTTCCCGTCTTTCAAGCTTATGACAGGTGTTACGTAACTGGTGGTGAGTAGAAAGACGCCACTACCCCCCTAATTACTATAGACCTACTTACCTGAAATGGGGCCGAAGCAAGTCTGCCCAAAGCTTTCAGAACTTTCCCCCTGCGCAAGGCCGCTATCTACTTGAACAATAAGCTAGGAACCTCTGCTGAAAGGCGATGACGGGACTCAGGCAATAAGTCGACGGCAATAGGTCGACTCGAACTTTAGATATATTATGGGTCGACATATTTCTTTTTTTTGCAATATGTATTTTTGTATTTACATACATCTTAATCTATTTCTCGTATATAAAAAAAAATTCTACTTCTGAAATCACATCACTATAATGCTGAGGCCCTCCAACTCCGAAAGGGCGTTGTAGGTTCTGTGTTCTATTCTCTCTACGATAGAGAATGCTCTTCAGAGGTGGACAACCCCATCCCTCTGTCCCGTTTTTAGTATCGCTCAACGTAGGGAATGTACCCAGTCACTGTCGACATTACTCAATTTGGACCAACCGATCGTGTCAATCTTATCAATCGTGTCAAATAGGTTCCGTAAAATGTGAAATGCACTCTCCGCAGAGGTATTTACCACAAATTACAACCTAGAGTCCTTCAAACGTGGTGTGATGAACCACCTAGTTCATCATTTAATTTTCCTAGAGGCCGGCATGGTTTTCTCAGCTCCCGTGAAAGTTCAAAACTCATGGGCGTCGTCGAGTACCTCTTATTTGAGGGCCTCGTGAATGCGATATGTCGCAGTTTGAGTAAAATGATTCAAATACTGATTGAAAACTTACTTTTCACGAGGCAGGAGGAGAATGCGTCCGGACGTAGAGGCTGCTTCCATGACAATGGGCTGAACGATCAGCTCGAAACATCGAAGAATGTCTCCTCCCGCCGCCTGAAAAGCCGTAAGTTTTCAATCATTTTCAACGACCGTAGTAATCTCAAAAGAATAAATTCAAATACTAATAATTTTAACTTTTTTGATTAAGTTATTTATATTTTAAGACTGTTCACATTGTAGGTTATTGTTTCCTTGTAGTTATTAGTACTTTGCCTTAGACCGTTCTACCAAACATTTAAGTTTGGCAGTAGCATTTAGTTATTTCATATTGATTATATCATTTATGTGGACGAAAATAAGTCATAAGTGAAGTTTCTTTGCGAGTTCTTCTTCACTGAGTTGTTCGAATCCGCGAAACAATCAAATTGTGACATGACTGACGCCCGTTTTTAACACCTCCAGCTACAAAATCCCAAAGTTATTATTTGGTTACACCATGTAACTATCACACTATCTGATTTCAGGTAGCTGGAGTTAGTGAAATTAGAAGTTCGTGTACTTTGACTACCAGAAGTGGAATTAATAAATGAATTCATCATAAACTATATTGCAAGACTTCCACATTTATCCAGTTTTTACTTAGTTTTGCTTGTCGAGCTGGATTTTAAGTTTTACAGGATAATCAATAATAGTTTACGCCAGACCTTCACAGAGGTGCCGACAATGCTCATAGGCTTTCGAACTTACACGGTGCTGCGAAAACCGTTATGCTGGGCGGCCAGTTAGGTACTTCTTCACACCATGTATGCAGAACTCTAGGTTGAACATTAGCATCGCAACTTTGCCATCACACTCTGCATTATAACGTATCTTTTGTTATAGCTCGATTGATTTAAATTGAGATCACGAACACCTCTATTTTTAAAATGTTTGCCTGCTTATAGCAAGCGTGGTCCAGCATGGTGACAACCACGACATGTGGCTAACAAATGTGCTGGAACGTAACATGTTTTTTTATAAAGAAGCATTATGGAAGCCCGCCCAGGTTGGTACCTCCGCATTGGATGAGACTATGGTAGAAGTGACAGTGAATATTCGTGTTTTCCATCTAGTTTAGTGTAGCTGTGCTCATAAAGGGAAGGTCAATCATTGCAAAGGTTGTAAAGTCAATCACTGTAAAGGTTGAATTCACCTCGCTCCTGTCTAAACTTTATATAGTTCAACCAAAATTCTTCGATTTTTAGCACATGATAAGGCAACATGTAAATCAAACTCAAAATCAGAGTCGTCTTCCGATTAACTGTCTATTCAATCTAATAATAGCATACGCGAACTCATATCAAAACACTCTGTAAAAATACTGTATGTGCGACCCGCAGATGACATGAGTCGACTTTCAAATACTATCGTATGTCCCGTGTGTGATATTCACAGACGCTATATGTTTGTATGCGCAGATAAAAATCTTATAGTATCTCTCCAGTCTGTAACAGCTCACAGATCGACCTCCACACGGGGCACGCAGTCGACCACCGCCCGAGTCGACCTGTCGCCCGAGCGGCCGCGGCGCTCGGCGACGAGCGGCGGGGGTGAGGTGCGACCCGCCACCCACCCCCTGCCCCGGGACACGCCCACCCCCGCACCCCCGCAACCCCGCGCCACCTGGCCCGGGACTCGGGAATCCGAGGCGACACTTCACCCTCTATACTGTTCGTCTACCTGTGTTCCGGGACGATGAATTTCGTGACACACATTTTTGTAGCAACGTTAGTCGTAGCCTTGGTAGAGTATCTTTACTTTTTGAACAACCTCCTCTGCTTTTTGCTGATTGTGTTTGAAAGCCTAACCTTTATTGACAAACAATATTTAAAAAACCGGCCAAGTGTTAGTCGGAATCGCACACGAAGGGTTCCGTACCACAGTACATGATTTAACACCAAAAAATCACGTTTTTTGTATGGGCCCCCTCTTTTTTTGTATATTTTTTAATGTTATCAATTTGCTGTTATAGCGGCAAAATAAATACATATATTGTGAAATTTTCAGCTGCCTACCTATTCTGGTTCGTGAGATACAGCTCTGTGACGAACAGGACGGACGGACGGACAGTGGAGGCTTAGTAATACGGTTCCGCTGACACCCTTTGGGTACGGAACCCTAAAAATATAACTAGATGATATTCAGTTTGTAGCTCATTTATCGAGCAATTATCATATTCGACACACTCTACATCAATGTACTGATTACATAAATTGTCCGCCTCTGGTTGAGTTTCTGTGTAAAATACATTCATTAAATATACTATATTCATTACTAACTGCACATTTTGTATAAATTGTGTTCACATGGGCTTCGAAATTCCTGTCTCAATATTATAGACATTGTGTGTCTCGAGATATTTTGCATGTCTCTACTTGTCCGTAATTAAATATTAGGCACGTTGTAAATTGTTCGTACCATCTTGTGATCATTACCAATAATTTATATTTACGTATATACCTGCCAAGTTATACACATATTCTCATAAAGTGGTTTTTGCAGGGGTTTGACATTATAACATTATAATAATCGACCACGTTTTGAAAAAAGAAAATCTTTCGAACAGAATTTTCTGCAGCTCGCGGTGGAGACGGTAGAGAACTTGCCTTTCATTCCAGAGTTCATGGGTTCAAATCCTCGCCCCCACTTTCTTTCTCTTTCTGAGTTAGATAAGTGCATTTCGAGCTGTTCCATGGTTTTGGAACCCATGTAAAACTGTAGTTCCTCTTCCCCTTTAGGTGGTATGGTTAAGCGCACCCGGGTTGTTACCACCGCATTGAGTAATCGAAGCGGCAATGAAAAATTGTCCGTGTTTTCTATCCAGTTCAGTGAAGCCGTGCCCATAAAGGGATGGTCTTGGCATAGCACCTAATTCCTTCGGAAATGTGATGTTGGGATAATATCATGACGGTTTATGCGTGGTATTAGCCATCCATATCAGGTTCCATAAAGAACGTATTTATCCGTTAAAAAAAGGTAACATGGTATATATGGGTGGGACGCATCATAAAGTCTAAAAAGCACAAGGTCCAAAACCCATACCGTCCAAAATACTTACGAATACGAATATTTTTAATTGGGTTAGGTTAGGTTAGGTTAGATTATATGCATTTTATAATACACACGAAAAATACATACTTTTGGACGTTCTGGGTTTTGGACCTTATGCTTTTTGGACTTAATGAAGGCAATTACCTTAAAATATATAACCCAAAAATATTCCAAATGGAAAATGGTGATGTGTAGACAAAACAATCAAACAAACATGTATCTAAAATGAGAATACGGGAAAATGTTGAATGGGAAAATAAAAAATCTGTCAAGCCTAGTTAAAATGTATTGAATTAATTTAGATACCATATTCATTAACAAAATGTCGCGCTCTTTGAGAGCAACGTATACGTTATATATAGCGTTTCATTGTAGTAATTTTGGACTTGGTCCAAACGGCCGCGGCGGGGCGAGTGACTTGAAATGCTTGAGATCACAGTGACTACAATGAAACGATATGTGTGCAGATACATTTCTCACAAGGAATATTGTCACGATTACAGCCCAAAACACCACAGATAGGAACTAAAGTGCCACGCCAGGATCTTTATTACAGGACATGATTGAAAACACGGACAATTTTTATTGGGGGTTTTTCGAATTCGATGGTACAAATTGTTTATTGTTTATTCACCATCCATAGGCTCCATATTTTGTAGTTAACCAGGTTAAAAATCACAGCGTTGGCAGAAACGTTGCTGGACAAAGTTATGTTTCGGTTGCACCATGTAAATATACGAGTCGTATTCACTACGTATAATATTCACAACGTATAATAGTATTTTTTCCCAAAAAATTAAAACCATGCATATCGTATAATATTCACAACGTATAATGTTATACGTTGTGCATGAGTTTAAAAATAAAATAAACTCTTTGCATCATGCAGAACGTATAATAGTCACAACGTATAATATTCCTAACATGAATTCACAAAAAAAGAAAACCATGCAGAACGTATAATATGCCAAGAAGCACTGCATAAAGCGCCCTAACAAAGATACATTTAAGGCTGAAATTGCTAAGAATCGATATCTGTTGAAGAGTAACAATTTGCTACAACGCTAATTGAGACGGTCGAAAAGTCGCGTGCGAGTATAATCTTTAATCTTATATCGATAAGGGCGCTTATCGTATGAAATATTTTAGGATTATATGATATGCATGGTTTTCTTTTTTTGTTAAATAAAGATCATAACATTATACGTTGTGACTATTATACGTTATGCATGGAGAAATAAGTAATTTAATTTTTTGGACTTCTTCATGCACTACGTATAAGATTATACGATCTGCCGATTATACGTTGTGCATGGTTTTAAAATTTTGTTAAAATATGACATTATACGATCTGCATATTATACGTTATGCCATAGCCTGCTGTATTGTTTTGTGTTTGTGTGTGTGTTACAAGCCGTGAAGTAGGATTAGCAGCGTCCCATTTTCAGGTAGTGGTAGGCCGACCGATATCTTAGCTTTTTATGAAGGTTCTTTCTATCTTATCGAGCTGAGGTTAAAATATTATCGAAAGACGCTGATTATAGCCTTGTTCTAGGTATTAATTAGCCTTTTCTTACTTAATTAATGTGACTGTATCTTTTAGCAATCGTTTTTATGAGTGAATGATCATAAAATGTTTGCTATTTCGTGATTGGAATTAATGTAACAAATTAATCATTTTATTAATACGTTATAATTAATTTGTTACTGTGAAAAATGTGCATTACTTTGGGAGTGGAGCTAAAATAAAATATATGTATTATTTATGTTTAGTTTATTGGTTCTTATTTTCCAAGCACAAATATCTCCAAACATAGATAGATATTCGAACATTCATTTTCAATTATTGACGCAACTACCTAAGACACAAAAAATATAATATTTACTACAAATAATCTGCAAACATATACAAATGAACATGTCATCACTTGAATGAATGTTTTCATTAGTAAACATTATTTAGTAGAAAAACATAGAGGACATCATATTTGCTAGATATATGTACAAAAATGGCATAATTTCTTTATCTAATACCACCTGCCTCAAACACAAGGAAATTCATATCTACTACATATGTATCAATAACAATTTTCCGCGATTAATGCAGGCCCTGGGATAGCTCCTAAATACTATTTGCTGTGTTGAGCTCAATGATGTTGAGCTATCTTGACTAATGATAATGTAATATGTTTAGTTCAATATGTTTAATATGTACGTAGGTATATGAAGCTTCAGAAAGGAGTCATTTTAAAATACATATCTTTATCGTTTAATCTGTAGCCATGTCTAAATACGTTTTCACTTAAATATGCTGCTAAATTGGACTTTCAGAATAGATATCGACATTATATATAGAATTCTACAATAAAAAATCTTCTTAATTATATAAATCTAATCTTATTTAATCAAATAATGCATACAGTGTGAAACAAAATAATTCTTAAAGATAATAAAACCATTTAAATTATTTCTTATAACTAAACTAGCTCTTTTATTTAACTGAATGGGACTATACTCGGAAACATTTAAATCTAGTCACTGTCACACATATTTTGGCGCACACACTTCACTAACTTTCTTGTGTATGATTTTTAGAGGTTAACTGCTTGGAGAAACAACACTTATACATAATAACAACCAAATCAACACATTTGAGTCAAATCACGAACGAACAAATCAAGCGCACTTCATAGCTGGCGGTACTAAGCATACTGAAAGGCGGGCCGGTACAATGTCGGAGCTACCTGCGTGTCGGCCTACGACTTGAAGTTACCGAATTTCTACTTCACGGCTTGTAACACACACACAAATACAAACAATACAGCAGGCTATGGTTATGCCGTTCCCCCTAAATATACAATGTAACCGAAAGTTATCTATCGGATTACAGGTAGCTGGAAGTGGTGAAATGAGGTGTTAGTCTAAGTTTACAAAAGCGTTTGCCACAGAGCATGGCACCGAATACCTTCTGGAATGCTGTGTATTGGGTTAATGTGACGGTGGTATTCATTATTGGCATGATAGTCATTCATGGAATTCACCAACAGAAACGCGAACAAGAAATGGAAAGTTTTTTGAGTACGTTCTCCGGACAGAGTGCGAGCATGTAAAACTGAAAGTCGATTTAGCATAAATGAGAAGAGTGTGTTTACATAGTTTGTACCAATGTGGGGAAATATTCTGAAAATCACATTTTATTTTTAGTATACTCTCCGAGATGTGGTATGTCACCAGGGGAGACTTTTTGAAATGCCCAAACCTCAAGACTTATAATACATATAAGAGAGGCCAAAGCCCCAAATCAGAAGACCGTGAATACGAATTAGCATCTAGTCTGTATGATAAGTAATACAGTGTAACTCGGATAATTAATAGAAACAGCGAATTGTGGCTGGCTAAAATTAAAGATGTTGTGACCACATCATGTAGGGTTATACCCGGGAATCGAACCCTAGGATCCTGGGCGACAGAGGATTCTCGACAAATATATCGATATAAAGCCAGGATAGTCCGAGTTGATAAAGAGCCAGTTTAAATATATGAATGGGCGAGTTGAGTCTGAATATCACGACTACAAGGTAGGAAGTGGGAGGAGCTCTTTCAGAAAAAACAGTCTTGAAGTTCCACATATATCCTAAACATCAAAACACGAAATAACAGAAGGTAAGACGGTACAAAGAACACAAAGATCACATAAGAAAAGTTCAACAGCTGGCGGGGTGGTGTAAAAGTTTGCACGTGGGCTTTAATTCCCATCGGTCTTATAGTCGTACTGTTGAACTTCCAGGGGTATGCACTGATGAGGTATAGGACTCCAGAATTGGGGGACTGGCAAAGGAGGATCTGAGCCCCTGCTGAGTATGAATGTGATGAGGTGGTGCCTCGGAGGGCAGCTTCCTTGGACAAGGGCTGCGGGCGATGGCAAACGCAGGATACAGGGTCGCAGATTTAATTTAGAGCAACTTTTCTTAGGTTCAGAGGATTGGGAGGTTCGGGTTCCAAACACCGTTAAGAACGGCCCGTAAGCTATGCTCCCCATACAAACGTAGTTTACTAATCATTTGAAAACCACTGTTCCAATTGAATTGATATTTAATATTTATTATCAGGAAACAAATATCTGTGTCAGCACGTGGTTATTTTTTTTAAAAATCCAAACAGAGTCAAATAGAAGCAAAAATAAAGTCTTCATAGACATTTTGTTTTCTCTGTGGTTTGAGCCAGGATACTTTTACCAAAAAAACAAAGACATGCAGACACAGATATTTGTTGCTAATAGTAGATACCTAATATCAAGTAAATTGGAACAGTGGTTTTCGAATTATTAGTAAACTACGTTTGTATGGGAGGCGAATTTTTCTGATGCTTACGGGCCGAGTCTGATACCATATACGATTTTGGTGATGACGACAATATGTTTGAATTTTTTTTAAAGAATATAAGCATCGGATTAAAACCGTTTTACGGTCATACACTAGACAATAGTCCAAACTTTGCTATTTTTTTTATTGGTGTTTATTCTTAACCGACTCTGAAATAATCATTGAAATAACGCCAAAATATCGTAAAGTTAGCGTCAATGGGCGCCTTAATAAGGTCGCGCCTTCTAAATGCTGGTTGTAGGCTGCGAGCGAGAGACGCGGAGAGCTTTGTCGTATGGTGCCGAGGACCGGCCATAGACTCGCTGAAGACTGAGCTCTTTTTTGGCAAATCCGCCGCATTTAACAAATGAAGCGCGTAAAGTTCGAAGTTTTTGGAATTGGGGCCACGCTTCCAGAAAGTTCTCGAACTTATTTTCACATGTTTGAAAAATACTCACGGCTTTTCTCGGGGCTGAGGATACTTTCTCAGACGTTTCGAGCACAGCCCGTTGTCAAAGAGGCAACCCGCACGCAGCAGCAGGGAAAGTCTCCTCGGGCCGCGAGAAAAGCCGTGAGTTTTTTCCATTGGTTTTTTCAAAAAAATTTAAAGAGTGCGTTAATCTAAAAAGTGTTATATTCTATTCACATTTATTTTAAATGTTTTTTCCGGAAAATCCATTATTGTTGATGGTGACGGTGTGTCCTTTCCCCCGCCAGCTTTATGTGTTTTTGAATGATGTTTTTTTTACATAAAACCAGACATGGATGGCTAATATACCACACAACTATTTTATGGTACCATCGTTATGATATTAGCCCAATACGCCGCATTCCCGAAGGAATTAGATACCATGCCAGGACCTTCCCTTAATAAGCACGCCAACATTGAACTGTATAGTCCATACTTTTATCCAATGCGATGGTATCGACACAGGCGAGCTAGCACCTAGTAGGAAAAGGGGACCTACGGTTTTAAATGGATTCCGAATCATGGTTAGCTCGCATTCGTGACGAAATGCACTTCTGCAACTCAAATGGGGCGAGGATGAACCCAGACCTCTGGTGTGCACGGCAAGTCCCCGCACCACTAGGCTACGAACCGACTGTTTTATTGTTTTTAAATAATCAAACGCTACGACAGCTTCTGCTATTCCTGTCTAACTCTTGGGCACAGCGAAGTGATGGTATTTCTAAACGATTGTCATGGATATCTAAAGATAGTAAATCCAAAATTCAATTTCAATCAACAAGCGAGAGACATCGTTCGACTAACAAGCTTCGCGAATTCCTCCGCGGAGCGGCGCTGGAGCGCGGCGGGTAGGGTGGGAGGGGGTGTCGGCGCACGCGCACGTGTGACGCGCGCCTCCGACCGCGCCCGACACCTCCTGTCACCTCTAAATCACTCCGCGGTGCACCGGCCGACGTGCAACGTTGCACCGGCTGCGTTCTCTTTCGCATTTTTCGGGGTAATAATACGGCACTGTAGCCCGACTCCGGGAATTTCGAGTTGATGAATCAGTAGTGTTCTCAGGAGAGGAATTCACTTTGACATTACTTTGGTATTCTGGTAATCGATCGTAGCGCCAAACTGAATGAGTGCCACGAAATTAACATTTCCATAGATTTGTTCGGGCAAAGATGATTCCATCCCGCCCCGCACTGTCCGGATGTCAGTTGCAGAACAGAATCAGGCGGAACGGCTCAGAGCAACCCTCCAGCCCGAACGCTAAAAGGGAAACGTCACTTTGACATTACATAAACCAAAATCCTTTGCGCAAAATCAATTAATTTCTATCTAAATTCATAAAAAAACTCAACAAATTTCCAATCGATAGGAAATTCAAGTCGAAATGACGTTATTTTAGGCTAGTTGGAGACCGACGTTTAAGTGAAAGTTGAGAGATCTTGCTCCGCTACCGATGTGGAGCAAAATGGAGTGATTCCGAGCCATTCCGAACCATTCTATGGTCAGCGAAAACGGCTGAGGTAGGTACACGGAACTGTCGTTCTGTTAGCCAAAACGCAATTTCTTGCACCGAGTGGCTTTATTTATTATTGTTTGTTCATCATCCACAGTCAGCACACTGCACTCGGATTTGTCATATTTTATCATTAGCCAGTTCAGCATTCACGGCGAAGAAGAATTGTCAAGAAACTTCGCTGAATTTTTTCAACGTCCACTTAGTCTAGGTACGGAACCCTAAAAATACGGGTTATTGGTACCAGTTAGTGTGAATAAATTATTTTTATTTATTGTAATATAAATAGCAAGTATTTATCGTTGATGATAAAAAAAATAGAAAATTAAAAACACAGTCTGAGCAGTCGTCTGGTCGAACACAGCCATTTTCTTTCCAAATTCAGCGCGTACGAAAAATTCCACCTTTCAATCTGGTCGACAATGCACAGCTACATTGAACTTGATGGAAAATGCGGACAATTCTTCATTGACGCTACGACCATCTTATCAATCCATGAGATGATTCAGTCCATTCCATTGATTACCGACCCTGTAGATAAAATATCTAGAGGATCGGTGGGTTCTTATTTTGGGAATGTCGACAGTGAATGGTTGCATTCCCTGCCTGTTCTGGGTTGTGCGATGGTAGAATGGGGACGGAGGGACAGCGTTATGCAGCTCTGAAGAGCACTCCATGGTAAAGACGATAGAATACAGCGTTTGTTTTGACTGGGAGCGGTTTATATCAGCCGCGGGCGGCGCCGCACATTCGCGTCTAGCTATCGAGCGGGTCGCGGGTTATCTGCGCCTCGTCGTCGCGGCTCCGCGGCGCCGCCTGCCGCCTGCCGCCTGCCGCCAACTGCAGCGTGGTTTCTCCGCGCCCGCGCACCGCGCTACGCGCCGCACAATAATAACATCTCGATGCCACCGGAAGCAACATCGAATCGTTTTTAACCGACTTCAAAAAAGGAGGAGGTTCTCAATTCGACTGTTTTTTTTATGTTTCTTACCTCAGAACCTTCGCCTGGGTGAACCGATTTTGATGATTATTTTGCATTTAGCATGTGCGCGACAAATGGACGAATAACTCAATATCACGACAACCAATTTCGATTATTCTTTTTTTATTGGAAAGAACGTGTACAAATTAGTTAGTGTACTTCAAATTCACTAAAAATAAACAAAAACCGACTTCAAAGAAAAAGCACTAAAAAGTAAATATGTACCTAATTGCCATTTTTGTAATTTTTTGAGTCGGTGTCAGCCAAGGTAGCCAAGGTTCTCTTGACTGGCGCAGTGGGTGCCCGGCTGATCCCGACTCAAAAAATAACAAAAATCGTTAACTACAAAAATGGCAATATCTTTTTTACTGTTTAGTGCTTTTTCTTATGGTCGGTTTTTTTTAGTACCGTTGCATGTAAGGATAAATTTAAATAAGTATCGTCAAGAAACGATCGTTAAAGGAAGGTCCTACGCTGTGGTCCTACGGGAGTGTTAGGTTAATGTCATGACGGTGGCTTTGGATTTAGCCATACGTAATTTTTTTTGCATTTTAGACAAAATATTTTGCAGAAAATAAACCGTAACTCCATAAAAGCTTGTTTAAGGAAAACAGTGCGGAAATCACCTGCAAAATCATTCTTAGAAGACTTGAATGAATTCCTAGAAATGGAAACATTGATGACGTTTACTTGTAACTGAATTTCCTGCTTGACATAAAAAGCACGTCCTAGGTGAATTGGCTTCCTAATAATTGTGCTATGGTTACGTTGCAAGTAAAATCCGTTCACGTTGTATGCGGGCAGACAAAGACGAGGGCTTGAGAAGAAGCGCGAATAGATTAGCGCGGCTCGCGCCTCGTGGCTCGGGGCGCGGCATACGGCTCGCGGCTCAGCCGGCGACGAGCTGTGATGGGATTACATGCATCGATAGCGCAGGGCCGAAGGGCGGGCGAAAGGTCGATAGTATCGCCCTATGATCATTGGGTCATTTATCGTGAACTGAGATTCTGAAAAATTTAGATAATTTAACAGTACATATTTTTTCCTGAAACGGGTGAATGATTAGAGATTATTTTTTATTTTATTTTATAAGAAACCTTACAGCTAATATTAAAAATATTACATTATGTTGATTACATTTACCTTTAGTGTGTGTAATGATACGAACAAACGCGTCAGTGTTTTGGGCACCAACCATAGGAGCCATCGCCGGTGTTAACACTCATTGTAGGGTTTGTATGAAAGGTTTATTCACGGTGTGTCGATGGTGATGCACGGCGTTTCAGAAATTATTGAATTATCGTTCCGAAAATTTACTATAATTGTGTATGTGTGTGTCTATGATTTTTGTTTATAAGTATTTTTTATATTGTTTCGTTTCTTAAGAGTTTTTAAGAAAAAAAAAATCTATGTTTAAATTCTACTACTCTATACACTTTCGTTTTCGGTAGGGTTAGTTCTAAGACATTGATTTTTAGCGATAAGCTCGCCCTTTACATGTTTGTATTAAAGAGTAAATAAATAAATAAACAAGCAATGGGTGTAGTGGCGTCAAACTTTAAAAGCAGTTTCACTTTTTTGCATCCAAGAAATAAAGATGTCTTCATTTTATAATTACATGAATACCTGTGAATAAGAAAACATTCAAGGCAGTTTTCATCTTAAAACTTCTGATCGCCATGGCAAAAACACATTTTGGCAAAATATTTTGATTGTTTGATTATTATTTTGCTCATTAATATTTATAGCATATGTAAGGCAAATTAACAGGACAGCGTTCCAATCCAACACAGCCCATCGCTCGCTCTGACTGAAATCGTTCGGCTGCGAGCGAACGCGTACAGTATTGTGATCGAGTTACCGTTATGAACAGTCGTTTGGGGGTGTCGTCGCTCCTGTTGTCACGGAACCCTTCCCACCCTGATAGAGATATTTCCTGCGCTAACACAATGCCCAGTTGCATCGAAAGGACACGGGAAAAAGATACGTCGGAGGAACGGTCGACTTTCCCTTAAAATGAGCACAGCTAATGTACATTAAACGACAGTTATGCTGAGATTCAAAGACAATTCTTGTCTTGAGACGATTGACATAAAGTGTAGGAATGGGAGTAATGTCAACTTTGATAATCGGAAGACTTGAGAATCTTCTCAATATTGTATTGTATTGTATGTATTAAGCATAAAACAAAGTTACACACATATACCAAAACATTGTCAGGTACATGGTTGTCATTTATATTACTTGTCAATATTTTCAATAGGAAAAAATCTAACAATAAACATTCTAACGATAACATCAAATGAAAATTAAAATATCAACAGTCAAGTTGGTCACAATAATCAAATCCAATAAAATAAACGATCGAAAAATCATTTAAGTCTACATATATATACAAATTGTACGAATATTATTCTGTCAAATGGTCATCAAGATATTCGTTTACCTTTTAATAGGTCTGTTCGTTAACAGGTCCTTTAACCGGCTCCTAAAGATCTCCAGTCTGCTGACTAGTGGTGCAAAACTACATGCACGTTCCTACGTCTGGAAGTGAGGCACAGTTGACCTCACGACGCAATGGTTCGATGGTTCCCGTGAGGCACGCACTAACACGTTGTACCCGGTGGGGTGGTGGGTGGTCAGCAAAAGATCCAATTAGGAGGACGTGTCATCTGCTCGATCCGAAATTCGCGTATGTTTCGACATCAGTTGAGTTAGGTTGTGCGTCAGAGCGAAGTTGCTCACATCCCTACCAGCAAAGTCGGTGTTGTCAGAGCCTAGCCACGACGCATGGTGCGCGTCAAAGACGCTAGAAAGACCAACTGATCACCTGTACGTATGTCTCGTGGGAGCAACGAGTTACTTCGTGGATTAGGAAGTCGGTACTAACTAAGAGAAACAAATGTGAAACAAGGTTTTTTTTATGCAGCCTGACATGGAAGGCTAATAGGCACTACACAACTACCGTCAGGATATTAGCTAAATACATAAGACCTTCCCTATATAACGGGTACACTTAACTGGATTGAAAACACGGACAATTGTTCATTGCCACTTCATCCATAGTTTCATCTCGTTACCACCGCATCGAGGGGGGGGGGGGGTCGGTCCCCTGCCACCTAATAGGGGAAGGGGTTCTACAGTTTTACCTGGATTGAAAACCATGGAACAGCTCGCATTCTTCCGAATGCACATGCACACGCACTGCAAATGTATGCAGGATTTGAACCCATAACCTCTCGCGTGTCATCTAGCCCCACTACCACAAATAGTTTTGCAGTTTCTACCTCTAAGAGTAAGAGGTCAAAATCTCAGCGCTCACCTTAGCCTATATACCTTTTATAGCCTTGGTGAGCGTTGTTTGGGCATAAAGTCCACATCCATTTGTGGGAGGCGCGCACGTGGATTGCGCCATCTATATCTCCGAAACCCTCTTCCTTGTTGGTCGCTTTGTGGCGAGGCGACCAATTGTGCAATCCTAGTGCAGGGACAGAGCAACGGAAAACATAGGACATGATAATCATCAAGTATTTTTTACTATTCCATAACCAAATTAATAACCTTCACAAGTCGTTGTTTTTTAACATATCCGACATCACACTAAAATGTTTGGCATTGTGTTTATGTAGATAAAATTGGAGACGTCAATGAATATTTTAAGGTACTGAGTGCTTCTCGTAGATTCGTTCGCTTCAATTAGCACGTAGGCCCATTACGGCTTAGTGCGCGTGGGGTGTTTCCATTTAAGGACCATTTGAAATATTAAATATTAAAATGGTAATAAAATTGCAACCAAAAGGTGCTCTTGACAAACTGAATTCATATTTTCAGAAAATTACGAATTTCGATAAATAAATTACGATATCTCGGAATAAATTAATATAATAATAATTAAATTAAAATAATTAATATTTAGTGCCGGAACCCACACAGCATATATCTTAGATACATCCAGATTGTCCTGGCATACACATAAGTATGAATTAGGTAGGCATACACCGGCTCCAATTATCTACTATAACGAATGTTTAAAAAAAACGTGTTGTCATTGTTTTATGTTAATTCATAAACATGGCAACATCATTAAAGGTGCTTGAGTCTCATTGTTATCTTTGGCGATATATATTCAAATTTATAGATGAGATTAAATCATAGCTCCATGTCCAATAACGAGTGGGTGCCATTCTAATAAGTAATAACCCTACCCTGGGTAATCGGGTGTAACTCGTCGATGCGATCACGGCAACGTGCCTGTGGTGAGACAGGCCGGACCACTTGTCGCTACGTCCAATTTTTTTTCTAACACTCGTAACATCAATAAATAATTGCCGTGGTCCTTGCCTGTAGTGATTTCCACGGCAAACATTTATATGTGTGTAAATCACTATTTTTAAGGCGATTGCACTGAGGGTTTCTGTTTATTTTTAATTCTTTGTTTTTTGTCTCAAAAATGTAACGTTGAAGGTAGCATTTTGATTCTAAGTGTATTATAACATGAATGTAGATCAGAAAATCATAATAGAGAAACGAGTGATGTTTCTTTCCGGGTTCTGCTTGATTTGATTTGGTTATGATTTTGGTTTGGTTTGATTTGATTTGGTTATGATTTTTCCGAATCCGCGGGGGATCATATTTATGATCATGTCACAACATATGTCACTGGACTACCCGGAGTGATTATAGATTTATCTGAACAAAAACGATTAAAATCCCTATATTTTGTGGTGCTACGCTGATGTAATTTGATTGCTATTACTGTTTTTACTTATTCCTTTTTTTTCCACCTAGAAAAGTGTTCGACGGAGAGACTTGAGAAGCCTAGGTGGGCCCGTAAGCATCTGAAAATTACGCTCCCCATACAAACGTAGTTTACTAATCATTTGAAAGCATCTGAAAATTACGCTCCCCATACAAACGTAGTTTACTAATCATTTGAAAGCATCTGAAAATTACGCTCCCCATACAAACGTAGTTTACTAATCATTTGAAAGCATCTGAAGATTACGCTCCCCATACAAACGTAGTTTACTAATCATTTGAAAACCACTGGTCCAATTTTCTTGACATTTGGGACTTAAGGACGGCCCGTAAGCTATGCTGCCCATACAAACGTGGTTTACTAATCATTTGGAAACCGTTATTCCAATTGAATTGATATTTAATATTCAATATCAGGTAACAAATATCTGTGTCTGCATGCTTATGTGTTTTTGAAAAATCCAAACCGAATGAAATAAAAGCAAAAAGAAAATCTTCATACGAATTTTGTTTTCACTGTGGTTTGACCCAGAATACATTTACCGAAAAAACAAAGACATGCAGACACAGATATTTGTTGCCGAATATTAGATACCAAATATCAAGTAAGTTCGAACAGTGGCTTTCAAATTATTAGTAAACTACGTTTGTATGGGAGGCGAAATTTTCTGATGCTTTTGGGCCGACCTTAATATCAAGCAACAAATATCTATGTCTGCACGTGTTTGTTTTTTCGAAAAAAATATCCTGTGTCACACAACAGAGAAAAGAAAATTTGTATGAAGATATTCTTTTGCCTGTTATTTGACTTGCTTTAGATTTTTCAGCAAAACAAAAACGTGCAGACACACATATTTATTGTAGAATATTAGATACAAAACATCAAGCAAATCGGAACAGTGTTTTTCAAATGATTAGTAAACTATGTTTCTATAGGGAACACTGATTACGGGCCGTTCTTAAGCCGCAATTTTTGAACAATAAATATATTTTATCTTTATGCAAAGATGTATGTGTGTAGAGAAGACGAAAAAAGTATGCTTTGATCTACCGCATGGCGCTCCATCATCTCTCCTGGGAACCGGCATGATCGTGCGCTACAATGTGTTTTGAATTTATTTAAAACGAGATCATTATTATTATTATTATTATTACCAAGACACGCTTCGCACTGTAAATATACTTATATAGTAGCATGTATACAGTACCAGTAATAAACGTATATTACTTAGGTGGTCCTGTTGTGCTTAAGCCCTCGATTAAGAGGTGTTCTTCAAGGTTTATAGAATTAAGCGTTGATCCTTTACGGCTGACTTCCGGAACAGAAATACCTAATCCTATCTTGTTGCGGGGGCGGAGGGGGCGGAGGGGGCGGAGGGGAGAGCCGACGATTCTCCAGGTTTATCCTGCATCAGTGGAATTCAAGTAGCTTAAGCTGGAGCGGCTTTTTTATTGAGTTTGAAAGTATATTGCAGGGAATGGCATTTAAATCTGCTCTGCAGACCAGTGGCATTAGAATTCCTGGCTTCAATTCTAAGGTGGTGGGATAAATCAGGGTCCTTTTAAGGTTTGAAATCCGAAAATAACTGTAGGTTTGCTTCCCTCATAAGGGTCGAGCTCGAACACTTAATATGATTCGTTTTTATCGTCCAGTTTAATGTAGCCTAGCTGAAATAAAGAGAAGGACCTGGCATGGAACCTTTTTCATTCAGGAATTGGATGTGATGAGCACTATTACGACTAAACACTGAGTCACATGGACTGAAGCCCAACTTAAGTGCCATGCCAGGACTTTCCCTTTACGAGCACGGCTACATTGGACAGGATGGAAAACACGGACAAAGTTTCATTGGCGCTCCGACCATCTTCCATCCCATGCGATGGTACCAACCGGGTAATGTGATTTCGAACTATACAGCACAGCTCGCATTCGTGACGAAAATACAATTATCCAACTCAGAAAAAGAAAGAAATATACACGAGACTCCAAGACCTTTCCAATGAGGGGCTTAGCTATGAACCCCGAGCTACGAGCCACGTAGACATGTGTATTAACTGTTTTATGTATTTTTTCCTAATAAAATTGAATTTTTAATATTTTTTTATGTAACTGGATATGGCTAGCTACTATCATGGTATAAGCCTAACACACCACATGGGGTCTACGTGCCATGTCAGGACCTTCCTTATATTGGTCGGCTACATTGAACTGTCGTTCAATGCGATTGTACCAATCCGGTCGCGAGTAACCCTACCATCAACAAAAATGTACCTATGTTTTCACAGCCAGCCTCAGCGGTTGAAAACGGTCACACATCTAGAACTCAACCGCGCCCAGAGTTGGTTCACCAAGCTTATCGAACCGCCAGGCGTCACGCCGCTGGGCTACCGAGGCTGACAAATATGCATGAATCATTTTTATTTTATGTTTGTTGTTTCCGCGCTACCAATTTCTTTTACGATAAGGCGCTTGTCAAAGGTGAACTGTTATAATTACTGGCCTAGTTTGGTTGTGAGGTGGTTGACACGGAGATCGACGATTTTCGAAAACTGAACCGAGGGGAATGTGGTATTAATTTTGATTAATAAAGCTATTCTTTGTTGCTACCGCGGTCTAGCAGGTCAGTTGTTTGCAAACGGTCCCCCAAATACTCAGAGATATATAAAAGTCACATGAAAAGATGCTATAATCAAAAGAAGTCCGTATGACCCGCAATATATTTTTTATTCGACCTGACATGAATGGCTAATACCACACAACTACCGTTATGATATTAGCCCAATATACCACATTCTCGAAGGAATCAAGTGCCATGCCAGGACCTTCCCTTTATGACCACGGCTACATTGAACTGGATGGAAAACACGGACAATTTCTCATTGCCGCTTCGACCATCTTTTCATCCAATGCGATGGTACCAACCCGGGCGGGCTTAAACCCTACCACCTAGTAGGGAAAAGGGACCTACATTTTTCATGCCGAACCATGGAGCAGCTCGCATTCGTGACGAAATGCACTTATCGAACTCGGAAATAGAAAGACAGTGGTGCATGTCGGAATGGCGCCACTAGGTTACGAGCCGCTATATGTATAACATGGATGGCTAATACCATACCCAACGTCATGATATTAGCCCAACACAGCGCATTCCCGAAGGAATTAGGTGTCATGCCAGGACCCTCCCTTTATGAGCACGACTACATTCACAATTCACTGGATGGCAAACACGGATAATTTCTGGATAGCTGCGGTTTTGGCCATCGTTTCATCCAATACGATGGTACCAATCCGGGTGGGCTTACCTCTACCACCTACAGTTTGACACGGATTCTTAAGCATGGCAGCTCGCATTCGTGACGACATGCACTTATCCAAACAAACGAAGAAAAAGAAAGAAAGTTTTGCATGAACGGGACGGGGATGTAACCCATGACCTTTGGCGTAGAAGTTTCCCCGCGCCCCTGAGTTACAAGCAGCTCAAACGTCCGGTCAACGTAGTTTGAAGGCCCCAATAGGGAAGAAAACTCAAAGCTTAATGTAGATGTCGCATGAGCGACCACACCTTAAAAAAATCAAAACTGTCATTCCTAAGTCATTTTTAAATGAAAATGTTCCTCCATGATTTAGTAAGAATAAGGTTTAGGGGAAAAGAAGAGCTTTTATTCATCTTCAAATAAATTTAAATGTCATTGACTAGCATAAAGTAGGAAACGAAATATTTTTTTATTTTTTTTATTTTATTTTATTGAAGAAATCAACAGCATAAAAGTAAAAGTTGTACATACACATTAAACTAAAAATAAAGCCAATGATAGATTTCTCTATATAAAACAAAAAATAGTCCATATAGTGACAAAATGAAAATATTTGATAAATTAAAGAAATTTATCAAAAAGTTAAGTTTAAAGTTAAATTAATAAAAATTAACAAAAATTAGCAAAAGTTAACAAAAAACTAAAACTAAAATTCCCACGAATATGGTTCGATGGAATATGGTAGGTTATGTTTTTGTGATATTTTATTTTCCACGACTAGTTTTGATTAGCATAATTAAGAACAATTTATTATCGGAATAAAATGGAGAAAATTGAGTTCCATCAATCTATTCCGTTTTATTTTGTGAGGTATTTGACAGGAATGTGACATGTATGTATGTATAATCGACCGTGAAGCAAGGACACATTAATTGAAGAAAGAGCCCAGTAAAAAGAACTACACTTATTTGACGGTATTTGACAGGTTTGACAGATCTTTTAGGTGAGCTCGCTTAGACGCCACCTGTCGTGATAATTAAGCAGTTCCCTTCCCCATTAATAGGTGCATGAATCTACCATAAATTATATAAATGATCGCTCTTTGGGGTGAAATGTCTTCCTGCTCTACCTCCGAACGGGGCTGAGATGAGGGAAAGCCGCGATCGGCTGATCCGAGGAGATCACTTCGCGATCGATAGTTGACCGCCGTCGCCCCCTCCTGCTCCGCCGCTGGCCGCCCCTGCCCGCCCCGTCGTCAATCACGCTCGAACAATGCATATTTCCCGGGGGATGAACGTTTAATCAAACCTATCTCTGGTCGCGAGGCGCTGCAGTAGGTCGATCGTCATATAGGAGGTACTTCCTCCCTTAGTCAAGTATGAGTACTCTCGTTACTTTGCTATCGGATGGAGTCGTAATTATATTTTTACTCATGCATGATCACATATTTGATTGAATATATCCTCTTATATATTAACATGGGCAAAAGGTACAATATAATGCTGGAGGCATTCTCTACCAGTCCATCTTTGGGTATCGTGAGCAGCAGTTGGAGTAGCAATTATGAAGAAAATTATTTAAATTATTGCATCAAACATAATTCCTAAAATACGCAATAATTAAATACATACTATATAATAAATAGATTGCTCATAATAACAAAGAAATATGATACTCAAAACAATAATAATTATAAAAAAAAATAGAGTATATTTCCAATAAAAATAAAAATTTACTTAATTTATTAAACTGCATTTTGCCATGTATATGTACATGTCGGTACATCTAAAACTATAGGCTCCTCTACGCGCGGTAGAGTTAATATAGCCCGGGTTGGTACCATCTTTTGGGAATTACGATGGTACCCACACAATTTTTTCCGTGTTTTCCATCCAGTTAAATTTATTCTTGCTGACGAAAGGTCCTCGCATGGCAACTTATTCCTTCGGGAATTATCGCGACAGCAGGTGTTTTTTTAGCAATCGATTCAGATTTTTGTTAAGTATACTGCTTTTAAAATTACCTAGCTTTTAATAGCTCCATAAATGTTTCACAACATGCATTATTTGAAGAATTGGGCGACTATCCTCAGATTCCGCGTCGATTTTCCGAGAGTCAACATGGCGCGTGTGAGTCCCTCTGGGGGGCTCGTGGTCAATCGGACTCCTCTAATTTAATCTACAGACTTTTCATTGTCCTCACGCGGGTTTCCCGATCTCCTCATTTTTCCGCCATCCCCCAAAGTCGGACTCAATCGGACCGGACCAATCCCACGTGACTGCCTCATCGGCGTATTCAATTATTCGGTTTGCATGTAGAGTATAAATTGAAAACAAATTACTTTTAGGGACATTCGTGCCGTATGGGATCCGGCACGTAAAAAAATACAATCGGGCCGTGCCTTACTTACTAGGTGGTAGGGTTAATCGCGACTTAATGGCAATGATAATTGTCCGTGTTTTCCTCTAGTTCCTATGAACCGGTCCTATGACCGGCATGGCATTATCACCACAGTACGTGTGGTATTAGCTATATTTGTCCAGTTATGTAATAAAACACACCGGGCTGTTGAAAACGTGGTACATTTTTATTTTCATTTTATTTTATTTTAATCGGGAATTATACAGTTATTACAGAATACAAAAAACAATAAAACCATTAAACTGTCCACATATAAAGTTAAGTCATTGCACAATTAAATAAGCCAGAAATTAAATAACAATAGCCTATATCCAAAGAATTGAAAACAATGTACCCAAATCCATGGAAAGTGTTAACTAATTAAAATACAAATAAAACCATTTTTGTTTATCCGTTACATGTTCCAAACAGAGTTTTTTAAATTTACTCAAAGAACAATGGACAATATCTATGTTGGATTAGATTTATTATAAGTCTTATAACTACTTTGTAAAAAAACATTACTATCGTAATTACAGCGATTTTTGGGAACGAGAAATAAATCTTTCGAGCGAGTATTTCGCTAATTTTTCAAATTAATTCTTAATTAATTTAATTTAATTAATTAGTCACTTGTAATTAAACGTTTACGTATAGATACTTGTGCTACTTGCTCGTTAGTACAATCGTCTCGGTAAATTCGGTAGCGTACATATTTCTTAAATGTATTTTGTACCTTTTCAATTTCATTAGTATAAACAGAATATTCCAGGCAACAAATGCGTATTCCCAACGTTTTTTTTTTTTTATGCGACCTGACATGGATGGCTAATACCACACAACTACCGTTATGATATTAGCCCAATACACCACATTCCCGAACGAATTTGGTGCCATGCCAGGACCTTCCCTTTATGAGCACGGCTACTGATGGTTACACGAGAAACGAGATCGACTACATACTGACGGACAGTAAGTCATCGTGTATAGATGTAACTGTCCTCAACCACTTTGATACTGGCAGCGATCACCGACTAGTGCGTGGTACGTTGAAGCTAAATCTTAAGATGGAACGGCGCAAACTCATCCACAAACCACTGGCCAAGCTAAACATACCAGACGAGATGCTCGAAAATTTCGAAGCCAAACTCGAGGATGCCTTTAGCTTGGTGCCACGCGATGAGGATGCCAACATCGACAAGGCATATACGGGCTTCGTATCCGCACTAACGGACACTGCAGAAAAGCACTTCAGCAAAAGTCCACAGGCAAACCGCAGTAAGTTATCCGCAGAGACGTTGAGGCTCCTGGAAACACGACGAGACATGAAATCGGAGATCCGGAGTAGTGTAGTACACAGGAACCTCAACAAGAACATCAGCAAGTCCATTCGCCGTGATATTCGCCGAGAGAACATGAAGTTGGTTGAGCGCGTTATAGAGGAAAATCGAGGCACAATTTCACAAGAAGGGGGATAGGGCGAAGTTGAAAAACTATCGACCTATCTCACTTCTAAGCCACGTGTATAAGGTCTTTTCAAGAGTCATCACGAGTCGGCTGACACAGAGGCTGGATCAGTACCAGCCTCGTGAGCAAGCTGGGTTCAGGAAAGAATACGGCATAATGGATCACATATTTACAGTGAGACAAGTGGTGCAGAAGTGCGAGGAGTACAACAAGCCGCTCTTCCTAGCCTTCGTGGACTACGAGAAGGCGTTCGACTCAGTTGAAAAATGGGCCGTCGAAAACTCCCTTCTGAGATGCAGAATCGACCACCGCTACATCGAGGTACTCAGAAATCTGTATCACGATGACTGTGAGGCTCCATGAAAATACCCAACCCATCCTCCTTGGTAAAGGCGTAAGTCAGGGGGATGTGATCTCACCCAAGCTCTTCACAAACGCATTGGAAGATGTGTTCAAGACGCTTGAATGGGACAACATGGGTATCAACGTAAATGGAGATTTTCTCAGTCATCTTCGCTTCGCCGATGACTGTTCTTCTGTTAAATTCCCAAGTTCAGATTCAGACCATGCTGGAAGACCTTTATGAAGCATCGATAAAGGTAGGTCTGAAGATGAACCGGGACAAAACCAAGGTCATGGCGACCGAGGGTATGACGAGAGGACAAATCGTTATCGACGGAGAAGTGATCGAACAGGTTGAAGAGTACGTATATCTCGGTCAAATCCTGCGACTTGGTAGACAAGGTCTGTCTAGGGAGGTTGAGCGACGGATTCAACTGGGTTGGGCTGCCTTCGGAAAGCTTAAGTTCGCTCTGAGGTCTGACCTTCCGCAAAATTTAAAGACCCGAATATTTGACCAGTGCGTCCTCCCGGTTATGACGTACGGGTGTGAAACGTGGACTCTGACGGTCGTTCATCCAATGCGATGGTACCAACCCGGGCGGGCTTAAACCCTACCACCTAGTTGGGGAAGGGGACCTACAGTTTTACATGGAGCAGCTCGCATTCGTGACGAAATGCACTTATCGAACTCGGAAAGAGAAAAACAGTGGTGCATGTCGGTATTGAACCCAGGCCTCTGGTACGCTAGGCCAGTCCCCGCGCCACTAGGTTACGAGCCGCTATTCCAGGTGAGGTCTTACATACGCAGAATATAGTAAGTTGAAGGTTAATTGATTTTGCATTTTAAAGGCCTTGCTGGTTATATGCTCAACGTGTGACTTAAAAGTTAATTTACTCATTTCACTGAAAATAAAAAAATCAACCCGTCGGATATCTTAGATCACACTTACTTTACCAATGCAAGTGTGCGATGCATGTTTTTTTATGTTGAAATGAAAGGGTATTGTGTCTGTCACATATTTACACATTGTGATAAATATTTTGTTAACCCTTCGAGAATGTTGGAGCGTGCTTTTGAGGGGGGTTGGCAATTTTTTTTTCTATTTGTTTCGAGTTATTGATTCTGCCCGTGTCATCATGATTATTGTAGCGATGTTAACTCTAATAATCTCAGTTCCGAAAAACGAATTTCCAAAATTGGTTTTTTGTATTCAACTCTAAATTAATATTTTTTATTATTTTGTTATAAAGCATATTTTATAAACGGCCCTAACAATAATATAAACACGTTAAACACGTTAAAAATGGGCAAGAATTGGATTATTATATGTATCTAGTATTATTCTCGAATGCCTTTTCTGAATAATTTACTAATGTATGTAATTCGTTAGTCAAAAGTATCTCATAATTATAGAAATAAAGTTGCATTTACATAAAATAAGGTGTAAATATGTATACAGTGAAATGTATATATATGGTAAATACAAATATAAAACATATTTTATCGTGTTTCCTCTAATATTTTTTTACAGCAGCAAAATTCTCAACAATGTTCTCAATCAGTATTCTTTGAGAAATGTCCAAAAAGGTACATATTAATTTTCAATAAGTATATTTGCAACTTCTCAACTGTCAACTGATGCAAGATCGCTTCCGAAAGGAACTATCAGGGGCAGATCTGTCAATATTTTTGGAAAATACGACCCAGTAAAAAACGTAAAAAACCGTTCTAAAGAATGTTATTGTCGACTTGAATGTGGGCTAATTTTCGCTCTCAATGGCCGCAGTATATTTTGGCATCGAGGCGTAACTCAAATTAATTCATACGCATCCTTCGAACTGTCAAGAATCCTAGAGTGGGGCCGTTATCTCTTTGTTAACATTTTTTTCGGTTTTTTGCGCCTTTATTTATGGTGTAAAAATTAGGTTACTTAAGGGGAACGCGTTCGTCGTTACTTCTTTTGGAGATTCGATATTGGGCGGCCTAAAAAACGTTATTGTGATTTGAGGGAGGTTTTTTGTAGTACCGATAAGCTGGGATTAATTTTTAACAAGATTGTACGAAATTTACGCAGCGTCGTTTATTAGTTATTAATAGATTTGTCAAAATGAATTCAGATTGATAGTATGTCCACGGGCTCACTTAGTGACATCTGGTAATGGAATTCCCCGTTAGGAAAAATACGATGCTACTGACTTTGACTTTTTCCAATTCAATATTATTTTTTTCTTCTATTATTAACCGTGTATATTGTCTATCTCAGAATACATGAATTTAACTTGTAAATTAAAAAAAATCATAGTTAATTTGCATATGGTCAGGGAGTATAATATGAATAACATCTTAATAAAACGTCTCGTATTCTTGGAAATATTTTTTGGTTTGGTTTAGATGTGTGGTGCAATGAATTTTGCGTCACCCGAATTAAATAAAATGTGTAAATTAAGTATACATAGTTTCCATTGTATGGAAGGTACCGTTTCCGTGGAGGTAAGTATGCTACAAATCCTCAAGTTTGCTGAAGAATTCCGGAAATACATATATTGTTCCCAAACATTTTTATTTTGCTATTTCCCATCCTACAATAACACAACTTATTTTTTAATAGTTCACTTTTTGTCACGGCGTACGCGTTTTTTTTAAATTTTATTCGTGAAATCAGCAGCTTAAGAATACACGTATTTATTTGATATAAATCATAAAAATATCTAACTAAAGTCAATAACAGATTTCTTCGACTTGTACTGGTTTGGTTTTTAACTATAACATTTACAAAAAAAAGAAAAGAAACGTCGAGATCTACGAATGTAAATATGTTAATAATCCTGCTAACAAACTACTGGCTGAAAGGTATTTGAATGGCATGTTCATTCAGGATAGTGTTCAACCTGAACATGAATTATCATAATGTGCTGAATGCTACAACAGTTCAGCCTAGCTCTATTCTCTTGATATCGTTTGATGGCACACATACATGTTCATGTACTAAAGATCGAAATCTGTGTTAGCAAAATGTACATGCTCCTAAAAACGAGAGCATTTTTTCAATTCAATACCACCAGCATTTTACACGGTGTCTCACAAGGTAGGGTGACCGCACCCGCCGTGAACATAATGCCGAACAGGATCGCCGACTGCGTCGCACACATTTTTTGTCCGAAACCCGATTTCGAGCCGTTGGATTTTTTCCATCCTCGGGTCAAGGGTCGCCATCGTCTTTTCGCTTTGAAAAAATCCGTTGCTCGCTCGTCGTAAAAACTTTGAAAGGGCTGGTTTATTGTGAATATTGATTAGTTGAAAGAAATCAGGTTTTTTCGGAAACCGTCCGCGGCATTCACGGCGGACCTGTCTTGTGTGAAGCTCTCACGCGCTGTGTACAGCTTGCACGCATGTTGTGAACGAGCCATACCATACAAGAAATAGTTTAATTTCTGGTTCGAAACGTGATACCGTTTTGAATGATGAACTAACTTCATTTTCAAAACATACGTTACATACTTTTGGGTGACCGGTGTGAGTAATCGGTGATGTAATAAACATCACCTATTGCTTGTATTCTGTCCTTTGCCACATATATGTAAGTACATAATATGTTTTCCCGTTGAGTTCATTCCATACCATTAAATTCGCACACCAACCATGAAACACCGCTTACATTGATCAAACAGGTAGTTACTGTATTATTTGATTTTCAAAACCTCACCCTTTTTGTTAAAAGTTACCTAAGGGTTAAAAAATCTTGTTTTATAGAAAACTCGCTCTCATTGCCACCGAATGGGCACGCGCGGTCCACATTCAGCCTCCCTACTAGTTCCTCTTTATCTGTACTGTTACATTCACCCTTTGTACGTAATCCCTTCATCTCTCTACATAACCTTTATCCCTTTGACGAGGTGTGTGCGCGTGCGGCCGGAGCCTGCGCGAGAGACGTCGACGGGTTTAGATAAAAACCACCACAAAGGGGGTAAGTGTTGATCCCAGAATCTTCGGATCAAGGGTTGACTTGGTTGAATGCTTATTGAAAGATATATTCCACGATAAAATACAGAGTTGAATCGATTAAAAAAATCATGCTTGAGGAGGGTTTTTTTTTAATAATTTTTATATAAAAACTCAATAAATCCTTCTCCTTTCCAATTTAGTGTAATTTATTTTGATACACGGACTGAAAAACTCACATTTTTAGTATATTAGAATATGTTTCGGTATTTACATTCAAGAAAAACCCGAATTAGGCTAAATTTCGGTTAATATTTTTTAAATAAGCTGATAAATGCTTAAATGATCATGCATTTTTGAAATGTATTTATTCACTCGATGCTATTAAATAATATTTGTGACAATAAAATAACAAACAAACCACTAAAGTGTATATTTAATAAAGGTTGTATTTTTTGTCTTAATAAGTGCTCCAGAGGGAAACGTAGAAACATTACTTGTTATTAATAATGTTTTTTTTTATGTTGTCTGTATTTCTCTCTGTGTATTCTCCTAAACAAATAAATAAATAAAATGTATTTATCAGATGATGTCAAACGAATAAACGCTACGCTACATACTTAAAACTTCCACAAAGGACTTATGAACTCTTTTTTTATTTTATAAACATTTGGCAATTTTACTATTACTTTTTAATGGGATGTAAAATTCAACACCCACGAACTTTCGGACGAAACTACTTAATATGTTACTGATTTGAGTGTTCTGTGGGTGTTTAAACTATTGTCTAAGATTGGCTTACCACAGTTATTTTCCTCGGTCCTTCTGGCCGCTCGCGTGTGACAGACAGTGGTCTGTCAAACGTGCGCCCAGCCGCACGCACGCACTCGCCTTGAAAATGAGCTGCACGGGACAGTTCGAAACGTCGGCCAGAAGGACCGAGGAAAATAACTGTGGTAAGCCAATCTTAGACAATTACTTAATATGTTGTTTAAACTTATATAATTTGTTTGTTGAAACACCAATCATTATCTAAAAAATTCAACTAATAACAATACAATAAAAAAAACAACAAAAGAAAGCTTTGCCTGCTTGTTCATAAAAAAATCTTGATTTATCATATCAAGATGTTTATTTCTAGAGATTAAATATGGCACCACCAACTTACTGGAACTATAAATTTGACTGCAGCGATGGAACAAAAACTGCCTGAAAAAAAATCGTAAATTTGTCAAGTGGTTCCCGCCCTTTCACGTGTCTCCGACATGACATATCGACGACTATTTCGCAAGTATCCATATTATGGATACGGTATCCTGGACATAATACATTTTAGTAGAACATCTTTGCCCAATCAAGTAATAACATTGGTATATTTAAAGACAGAACTATTACGGCAATTAATTTAGAATTAAAGAGCTCCAATATAGATTTATTTCATAGATTTTGGTATGTTTAATTTAAGATATTTTGTAGAAAAAATATCAGCGACATTGCTTACTGCCTTTTTCATAAACCAAAAATTAAGCTATGGGTACTTCCGTAAGTACTTCGGGTAAACAGATTTTCTTACTTTTAAACAAAATTTTTAATTTTTAGTTATGTGTTTTTTTTTTCTTTTTTTGCATAAATTCTGTATATACATTTTTAGGCTGACATACTTTATATCTATAGTTATTAAATTGGTCTGTATTTTTTTTTTTTATTGAAATAAATAGTGCACAACATCTATTCTTAGGTTACTTTTTTTGTTGCTACCTGTATATTTTAGTCCCATTATCGGGTTGATTGGAAGAGATTGACATTAGGCAATAAGTCCGCCCTTGTATGTACCATGTGTATGATAGCAATAAAGAATATTATTATTATTATTATTACTTAAATTCCCACAAATTATATAGTCCTGCAGCTGGTGTTACTTACTACAGACATATTTTTATGTAATAGGTATAGAGTGGGCAAACATGCTAAGTTCGTTAATTATAAAAAAATATCGTCCCAAGGCGTTAGTTAATTAAAATTACTATTTAATCATGGTATTGGTTTTATATTCAAGCCTGCTCAAGGGAATGTATTTAGTAATCCATAACATTTGTTCAGTTTTTTTTTTCAAATTTAGGACGGACTTAACGGAACTTTGCGTTAACGGTTTCACGGAACTGGGACAAAAAGTGTTTAAGCTTCAAAGATTGTGACAAGTGCAGACCTTTGAATCTATGCGAATTAATTTATGTTTTCAAAGCTTCAAACATATTTATTCTATGCAGACACAGGTGGGTGATGTTAAATAAAAAAATATAATATTAGAATAGTGGTTATAAATTATAACCAGAATATTTTTGTATGGGGAAGCAATTTTCGGATAATTTCGGATATCCTAACGGTGCGTTCGAATCTCGTCATCGTTTTTCGTTCCCTGTACCGCAGTGCCTTAAAACCAGCGTTATTGACTTACAGAGCTGAAACGTGCATACTGACGAATCGTTGGTCTACTGTCGACTGTCGCCAATAATCGTGGATCGTTTCTAGGTCACTCAACGAGCTATGGAAAGGAATACGTTTGGTATTTCTCTGAGGGATGGAATAAGGATATCCATCATGGAATAAAAGTGACCGAAATAGTCAACAAGATCAGCTATTTCGGAATGATCTGGCCGCAGAACCGAAAGACTATGAAGCAAACAAGTTCTGAAGTGGAGACCACGTACGGACAAACATATTTTTTTATGCAACTTGACATGGGTGGTTATTACCACACAACTACCGTTATGATATTAGCCCAATACACCACATTCCCGAAGGAATCTGGTTCCATGCCAGGACCTTCCCTTTATGAGCACGGCTACATTAAACTTGATCGAAAACATGGACAATTTTTAAATGCCGCTTAGACCATATTTTTATCAAACGCGATTGTACCAACCCGGGCGGGCCTTAACCCTAGTAGGGGAAGGGGACCTACAGTTTGACATGGACTCCGAATCATAGAGCAGCTCGCATTCGTGACGAAATGTACTTATGCAACTCAGTAAGAGAAAGAAAGTGATGCATAAACGGGGCGAGGATTTGAACCCAGACCTGTAATGCCGGAAGCCCAGTGGCTCTTTTGACAGACAACATACTAAATGCTGCTGACGGTAACTGGATAACGAAGGCATGTGGTAGAACAAAATGAAGCGCCCATGAGGAGGCCTACGTCCAACAGTATACCACCGTCATAAATATTACTTCAGTGGCATTGAATCAATAAAACTTTCTTGACCGAAAAACAATAAAACCATCTCGACCTGAAATATTTGTTTGGCTACTGACGTGGTTAAACTGCCGGTGCCCAAGTAATGCGATCAGATAACAGCATAGAAATGGCAGAGCACTATCTCCAAGTACCCGCGAATGAATACAGTTCGTGACCGACGATTAGTTATTGTTAATTAGTATGGAAATATCAAGAGGGCGATACACTGAGTGCATTCGTTCCACCTGTCACGCTCGCTCGCATGATTCAAGCATCAAAAACTCTCGTCATATTTACTGTGTAATAAATCTTTATCAAAATATCTACATTCAGCAGACATTATAATGAGTTCACCCGCTCAAGACGAATGAAGATTTTGTAAGTGTAGTGATTTCCGATTATTCATTTCATTTCATTTATTGAAACTTTTTGGTAGTCAAACTACACCAAGTTACGTCACAAAGATCCGCGGATTTGATCAACCCAGTAAAGTAGAACCCGCAAATAAACTTCACGGGTTTACATAACATATTTCTCCGTCCACAATTATGAAATACATACTTAGATCTAAATGCTGCTGCCAAATAATTCCTTGGTAGAACCGATTAAGGCAAAGAACAAAGAACAACAGAAACAATAGAATTAAATATCTTACGAACAGTTTACAGATTCTCTTCTTTTAACCGAATTCTAAATAGAGGAAGCTATCGACTCCACCCATATTTGGGTATGTTTACTGATTTTTGCGTCGATCACGCATTTTTTATTGCCTTGAATGATATGAATAATTCGTTTTTGTTAGGTTAAAAATTTCGCCCCGGTTCTCCCATATGAAAATAGTAAGTATCGGATCAGAGAATCCAAACGTATACAAATCAAGACTCCGAAAGAAAGGCGACTTATTTTATGAAAAACCTGTATGGGAGGCAGTGCTGAGTGACCAAAGGTACTCAGAAAATCTAAATCCACCTCGCCTCGCGAAACCACGCTCAGCGAGGCACCATACCAGCAGAGGGGCGGACTATCGCTGAGCTATCAAGCTTGGTTTGAGGAAAGACACAATAATTTTAACATTTGTTTGATAGTTATAATGTTTATAGCATAATCTCTTCTGTTTTGAAATTTTGAAGATTTTGCAATTGAGGTAATTATTTATTGTGGCTATTACCACACCTATAAGTACTGTCAAGAGATGAGCCCAATACATTTCTTAAGAAATAGGTGCCTTGCCGAGATCTTGCAAAACACGGACAATTTCCATTGCCGCTTTGAGCCTCGTTAATTGTATGCGATGGTACCAACTCGGACGGAATTAACGGAATTAACCCAACCACCCAGTAAGGAAAGAAGATCTACAGTTTCACTTGAAATCGTAACCACGAACAATCAATCCCTTGGTTATTTAACTTACGACATGCATGGCAATAAAAGTAGTATTACCATTTGTATTATTTTTAATTGCATTGCAATTAAAATTGTTTGACGTCTGAGCAAATAAACATTATTTAGTCTCGAGTATTATTAACGTGATATATTTTGGGTTTTAAATGTTGTGTCTGTATTCAACAAAATTCTTGACGCCATGTTGATCAAGCAAATTAAGCCCAGACTGCAGGAAAAGACGTCTGACTTATCCATGTTCAAGCACATCACTTATTAGTAAACCTCATGGAGATGACTCAGCTCCTTTTACACATACTGTCCATAAAAGTGACGTGTTTTGACGTTGTCTTCCAATTTGTGTCCTTTCGTGCGCTCGGCCCTAAGACTAACAACGACAGGTTCTATCGAATCGAAGACTCATACAATCATAGTCATCATACATCACTTGATTCTCGTCACGTGAGGATGCAATGATTGTAACTGTCTGAGGAGGAAGTTATTTAACTATTACTGCACCTAACTACGAGTCGTAGCAATTAACCGCACGAGCTTGATTCTCAGAGTAACATTTTTGACAAGCGGTAAAATTACTTTTTCAAATAAATTATCTGTGCAAACAAAATATATGCAAAATTCTTTCTAACCGTACTTGGATATAAAATGTTTATTATCATTTAATTTCTATCAACGAGAATTAGGCACTACACTTGGTGTGAACAGTGTCTTCTGCAGGAGTCGTATTCACTACGTATAAAATTCACAACGTATAAATGTAGTTTAAAGTCAGTTGCAAAGCATCAAAAGCACGCATATCGTATAAAATCCACAATGTATAATTTTATACTTTGTGCATGAAGAAAGTTCAAAAATATGATCAACTCTTTTCGTCATGCAGAACGTATAATAAACACAACATTACGTATAAAATGACACGTAGCACTTCATAAAGCGCTCTAATAAGTTTAAATTTAAAGCTTAAATTGTTACGAAGCCGTATTTGTTACAGAGTAAAATATCGCCACAAACCTAACCAAACCTTACCCATTTGTATTGAATTGAGGCCATATAAATTCGCGTGCGACTATATGCTTTAAATGTATGACTTTTAGGGCGTTTATTGAATGAACATTTTTCTCATTATGCAATATGGAAGATTCTATTTTTTTTAACACGCTTTTATTAGCTTGGGTTGTATGTATCTATGTATGTAATGGAATCTTTGAGATTAATTTTCACCAGTTTCCAGAAGTCTGATTAATTTGAAACATTGCATACGTATCAAGGACCGATGACAATGCAATATTTTCATAACTCCCATTATTTCCCATTATCCTCATTAGGACCGCCAGGATTAATAAATTATTTTATAGATCCTCTGTAGTAATAATAACTAATTGATAAATCGACTTAAAAAATGAAAAATAAAAAATAATAGTTTAAAAAAACTAAAATAACACGCTTTTATAGCCAACTTTTTATAGAGTTTATATTACAGTAGTAGAAGATCGAACAATCAATCAGAATTTATCACCTCAAAATAAATTTTAATAAAGTTTAAGTTATTAACAAAATAATTCAATTCAGAGTAAAAAGCGTGGGGTGCATTTTACTACTTTTCATAACTCTCCTCTCATCGATAGTTGCCAATAGAATGATTGTTGAAGAATGACTCTTTACAATTAAAAATTATTTTATATTTTTTAGTGCGGTTAGCTATAAAAGCGTGTTTTTTTAGTTTTTTAAACTATTATTAGGTTAAATAAACAGTTTTCCATTGAAGTTAAAGCTCAACTTATAACATGCAGATACTAAAATTTTATAGGCTGTGACTTTCATACGTTATGCATGAAACAAATATTTTTCAATTTCAACTTCGTCATGCACTGATATAAAATTATACGATCTGCATATTATACGTTTTGCATGGTTTTTAATTTTTCGTCAAAACATTATTTTTTACAATCTGCATGTTATACGTTCTGCCGTTCCCTCTTCTGGAGTATCAGTATTGTAATTAAATTTTGATAAACGGGCACAAAAAAATTCACAGATTTTTCCGAGTCAGTGGTAAAAAAGGCTGCTTCGAACCACAAGAGTATAAGATAGCAAACGGATACTTCTGCCTTTTTAAAAAAACATGTAATTGTGATTCATTTAAGTTAAATATCATTTCAGTACCATACTTGTCCTCAAGCAAGTCGTATGCATTAAATCGTATTTTTTGACACATCTCAGAGTAAAGTTTCTACATACGTTACTATGTTTTGCCCTAAAAGATTGCGACCAACTTGTCAGTCTGTGGAACACGGCCGTCATTACAATCGCAAGATAATACAGAGATCATGTGAGGAGAATAGCAGATATTAAAAGCCCATTGAGAACAATCGCCTAAGTGCCCATCTATCATTAATGGCAGAAAGCATAAACCCGTCTAAATCGTCACAAATACTACGGGTAAATTGAAAACAATGGGTCGCCATGTTTTTCACGCTTGTCGTCATGCTTTTAAAACTAGTTTGAAATTAAATACATTTTATTAGTCCAGAATGTGTTGTTTCTTACGACATGAACGAGAAGAAATACAGTGCGAATAATTATTTGTATTCTTATTAATTCTAAGGTCCTTGCATGCATGACGCTAGAATACGCCTCGTTCTCTAAAATATCGTTGAGAGAGGCGATGGCTGGACCCGGCGTGATGCTCGTAAACGGGCACAGTTTGTGGGGGACTGGCCTGCTCAATTGCCCACATGTTAGATGCCGGGCACAGTATTTGCAAGACTAACTGATATTTCCCACGAACGTGCATTCGGAAATTCATATTAATTTAGGGTGTTAATTTAGTTTACCTGTGTTTTTCTCCACCAACAATGGTAAATATCTTACCATTAATGTTACAAGCAATACAATTTACGATTTAAATAAACATTTTCCAATAACTCGTACATGTGTAAGCTGTGACAAATACTTTTGTAAACTTACAAAGGATGGACGTTGAAATAATCGTGAACGAAGTTTTTTACAGAACCCACAAAAAATCTGTAAAAATTCATTGTATTCTTTTAAATATATTAATAATAAAAATAAAAAGTTCTGCTTCTATGATTGTTAAACTGGTTCATAAATGATAAAATATGAGTGCAATCCGAGTGCAGTGTACTGCCTATGGATGATAGATAAACAATTCCCAAACCCAACCCATGTTTCTCATTAGACTAAAGTGCTACCACTTGCATGGGAAATAATATGGTTCAATCAAATATGCAGATTGATATCCACATCTGCTATCGAGGGTACACAATGCGTAACTTGAATCGAGATATTTGAAAGTATTTGATTTGCGTGGAATATCGTTATCTAGAATCTGTGTCATTGTCCTCCGCAGCGCCCCACCGCGGCTTAGTTGTGAAATGAGAGAACTATCATGAGTATCATAGATGTGATTATTACGGGGGTAATTTCGTCCAGATTATGGCGTCTTCAAACAGTGTGGTGTAGTCAAGAAACAAATCCCTTATTTTAACATTCGAAGCATCTTTGCATCATACCTTAGGTGCAACAATCGCGTGGCACAAACCGTTAGGTATGTACATTTTAAAAAGTTATTTCAACATGAAATAAAAAGAAATCATAAATCAACAAAATCTGAACACCTCAGTAGCAACCCTAATCTGCAGCCTTTCCTAGTTTTTTGATTTCTAAATCTTGTTGCATTTCTTCCATTATTAATTAACATTCTTCCAAAGCCTTCTTAATCCTAGTAAGAATTAGGTTCCACATCGGTAACCCGGGACTTTTCGGGACGTTCAAAATCATACAGACTAACAGCATACTCCTTCCAGTGATAAAAACCTACTTTTCTATCAACCAACAGAATTCCATCACTTCTCTGAACTTTTGCTTTCGAACCACTCCAAGTTTGGCGGGGTTTACGCGATTGTTATAATATAAGACAGCTATAATGACCGCTACAAATGATGTTTTTTCGACCAAAAACATTTTTGATTCCTAAGCATAGAATTTCTAGAATAGGCCTAGCACTAGTAATAGTAGAGCGTTTACGTTGTGTTTACTTAATTGTTTGCTTTTAAGTATTACGAAGTCGTAAATTACGAACTTTAGAAGGATATAAAACTTTAATATAATTGCACTGAGGTATTTCAATGTATCGTTGTTATAAATATTCAGCACTCATTCGTGGAATCCTACGTCAAGATTTAAAATATGCAAATTTTCTTAATAGAGGATGTCCTTTCCACGATAGCGTATGAATATTCCGATGGGCTGCTACAAAAATCTAATTTCTCAGCCGGATATCGAAACATTGTAAAGGACTCGATACACTAAAGTTCGATATTTAAATGTGGAGGCAACGTTTAAAAAGTATGCAAATTAAATGCATTGTTTTAAAATGTATGTTTTCCACGGTTTAAATTGATTTCGGCGACTAGTACAATAATTTTGTCTACAGTAAATAATAAAATAAGTTAGTTTGCGAAATCTTAAAAAAAAACTTACTCAAATATCAATGACGAAAATATAAAGGCGAAATTATCTAGAAGTTCATACATTTTTAAAGAAGTTCATTCATTGAAAGTAGAAAACGGTACCTAAGGTAAAGAGAGACCATAGTAAAAATAATGCAAATATATTTGAATCGACTTCAAAAAAAAGGAGGAGGTTCTCATTTCGTCGGAATCTTTTTTTTTATATCTGTCATTGAGAATGGGCAATTCCACCACCTAATTTGATTATCCATTTTTTTCTGCCTTTTTTAACTTTTAATTCAGATTACAACCTCCTGTCTAAAATATAAAACTAGATAATACCTTTCTGGGGCCTAAAAGCATGTATCAAAACCTCAATCTCGAAAAAGATTTACTTGGCAAGGCACCTAGCACCTACGGGAATCATGATTCATGGCTAAGTATAATAATAATAAGTAATAATGAAACGAATACTATCCTGGACCGAATATGCTGTGCTATATAGTGACATAGGTCATACATACCGAGAGGAGAGTAGGATCCTTAGTTTGACTTTGTTCAAATCAACACATGCAACGAATAGTTACATCCAAGTGTGTGCATAGAGATGTCATAATTAGTCCAGGATCAATAGCGCTGCGGCCGATATTAATCAGCCGGTTGCACAAAACATTCGACGATCTGTTCATCGGAATAGGGGGCTCTGTGCGCCCTGTGGGCTCCCCCACCCCCGCCGGGACCCACAGCTCTGGTGCCCTCGGGCGCTCCGCAAACAAACCTGACATCCGTGTTGGGCTTCATTAGAATATATTTTTATTAGTGAAATATTGCGGCTGGTATTAATTGGGGGAAGTTGGTTCTTAGTGGATGACATTTTAATTATCACTCCGCAGCTAGCTTATATACTATGAAGTGGAGTAGGTTTCTTGTAATTATTTAACTTGATAAAATCACACCTTTAATCTATACTTGAAAAAAAACCGTACAAAAGATAAATCACAAAATATTTTTGTTTAATTTCGTTTTCTATTCTTCCCTCCCTTCCCTAATCGGTAATGTTTTCCCAACCACTTAACAAGAGTGCTAAACAAATTTCGCCTCCTTTGTGCTCGCATTCGGATAAAAAATGTGTTGTGAACTGACCACTAACAAGCTCCACTTCGGTGTAATCTCGCCGTATTCTCCGAGAAACTATCTCACGCCCCTGTAAGTTGACCGATTTTTTTTCCGTAAAAAAACTCCAAACAACTTACATTGTATCTCTTACTGAACGCGCATCGCAAATGATAAATGGTCAGTATTAAACCTACTTTCGTTTATTTTTCTCCAAGGTGAATTTTCATTGTTTTGCCTTCATGCGTTTCAGGGTTTCAAGTAATTATTTATTTGCAAAGAAGACCGTTGCGTTCGTGAAATTTGATAGTAATAAATGAAGGCAAAACAACTTTTCAAGAATTTAATAAACAACGAATAAGACATCTCCGAATAGAAATAAGTAAAATGATAAATAGGAAATAAGTGTTAAACTAAAGGGAAGGTCCTGGCACCTAGTCCCTTTCGGAAATGCAGTTTGAAAGGATTATATCATGACAGTAGGTGTGATATTATCATAAACAAAAATTAAAGGTAAAAACCATTTTAAAAAGTTGAATATAAAATTAAATTATTTTCTTAATGCTGCTTGTAAGAGATTTTTTTTTAATTTAAAGTCATGTCTTTCAAATTTAAATAAAGATAGTAACATACAAACGCTGTTAAAAGTGCTTCGTTCCGATACTTGATCTTAAATATTGGCAATGGGCACTCTGCAAATGAAAATTTGATAAAAAGCCGGATACGAAAATTTTCGACTGCATGTTTGATTTCTTAAATGTTATGTTAATGCAATATTCGCGAGAAATACCTTCCTTCTGATAATTTCTAAACTTCACATTTAATAATGCGCAAATAAATCAAGACATCAATAGAAAAGGCACTACAATAAATGCAAATGTACCGTCCTGTGAAGCTAATCTCGCAGCGAACCGTTGACTTGACAAATCTATCGATTCATGCAAAATGTTACAAATCCCTAAAATCCCAGTAAATCGTAAACATCCAGAAATCTTACCCGCGTCATGGGAACGCTCGCATCGCGGCACCGCTATAAAGAAATTTCTTATAAAATGTAAAATGGTGCAATTCCCAATTTATTTCAACAAAGCGTGTCGTTCGCAATAAATACGGGATTTGATACAGAAAGTGACACATGTTTTGAATATGGCTTGTCATCTTAGAATAAGAATAGCGAAGGGGGCCGATGCAATTATATTTGTGTGTACACAATGCAGTTTGGGGACCGCCCGGGACGACAATGGGTGCATGTCCGCATGCACCTTGACCCTCTATACTGCGTGCACTTTATCCCTACGTATGTATGCCTTCCTCGAAGAAATGTATTCAGTTCTGAATTCGTTTATTGAATTCCCTAGACTGGTTGGACTTTTATGCACAGTCGTTACAGAAACTAAGACTAACGAAAATACAAAATGTGTCCAAGTGACGTCACAAGTACTACTTATCGTTAGTCTTAGTTTCGGTTACGACTATATATCTCAACCTAAAATATTTTAAAAATAAATTAAAAACAGAGTTCCTTCCTTTACAGAAGAAGAAGAAGGAATAAGGAAGAATTGTAATCAACTAAAATAAAGTATCCTAAGAAATCAACAAATAAACTCAATGTCACAAGCCCTTCTATTATTATATCTTAGACTAAAGTATAAACGCGAATACGTGAATGTTTTTCAACGGTCTTTTAAAGTATGCCGATGATTTTAGTGAAAATATTATTTTAATTCAAGTTTAAATATAAATAACATAGATGATAGCAATTATATTTCTTGGGTGTTAACTTCTAACAATTATTTATTCCTTATTCCTTTACTGTCATCCGTCGACAGTACTGCATACGGTTTTCTCAAATTTTAACATGAAGCCATTTTAATTCCTCATTTAATTGTGAGCAATTTTAAATTCCTTACATTGCACGGCTGCATTTAACTGGATGGGAAACACGAATAGTTTTCATTTCCACGTTGAGCATCGTTCATTCACTATGATGCTAGCAACCCGAACGAGATAACCCTGCCACCTAGTAGTAGGACCGCTTCTTTCTACCTGGACCTACAGTCACCCATCAAGAACCCTACCGCGCTCAGAGTTGCTTCACACCAAGCCTACATGCTATTAGGGTTCTCCTACAGTTTAACCTGGTATCCGAACCACGAACGACGAATCCCTTAGTGGCCTCTTACGACATGCACGGGAAGAGATGGAGTGCACGCAAAATATATGTATGCATATTAAATATATTGATTGCCAATTCTTTAATACGCTACAAAAGACAATTTACAAAATAAAGTATAGTGCAATAACAACATAATTGGGGCGCAAAGGCGGGCTTATCCCTCAAAGAGATTTCTTGCAGCCGACCTTAGGGATAAAAATATAATGCAAACAATAAATTAACACTAACCTTTTTTTTAAATAAACAATGTATTAATACATTTTAATAGTATGCCTAATTTCAAAGTTTCTCTCACTTCTTTTCCACCTAGACCGTCTCAGTCCCGCTTCAGGTCGATGTCATCGCCCAGATTTAGATTGTAAATCTCATGCTTCGTCCCATCCAGGCAACTGTTAACTCAATCGACTAGAATTTGGTCCTCAACAGGCAGCGAGCATGGAATGAGATGAGTAGCAACCGAAATTCGTATGTATTGAGACGGCGGCGGTGTAACCACTTTTACATAGGTACGAGTACAATAACGGGAGGCATGGTTTTCGCAGCATTTATGAAAGTTCGAAAACAAGCCATGTGACAGACGGACGGATGGACGGACGGACGGACAGCGGAGGCTTAGTAATATAACGCTTTGTAGGGTTCCGTTCCCAAACGGTGCCAACGTAACCCTAAAAAGTCCCGGCGAGTGAGTTCAATTATGAATACTCTCACAATTGATTTTATCGAGGTCAGACGACACGTAAAACTTCATACGATAGCATCGTATTATTGTATTAGCATCATAGATTCAAATGGCATCGTAGTTCATACGATGCCATTTAGTTTTAAGAACATTCGATATTGCGCGTACAGAATTTATAAACGAACTAACTACATTTAGATAGAGTAGAGTACAGCTTGTGGTGTAGGGGCTGGAGAACTTTCTTTTCATTCAAGTTCAGGAGATTATGGGTTCAAATCCTCGTCCCGGTCATGCAACACTTTCTTTCTCATTTTGAGTTGGACAAAAGGATTTCTTTACGAATGCGAGCTGTTCCATGGTTCGGAACCCATGTAAAACATGTGTTACGTGGTAGGGTTAAGCCCGCCCGGGTTGGTACCACCTCATTGAATGAAACGGTAATGAAAAATTTACCGTGATGTCCATCTAGTTCAGGGCAGCCGTGCTCAAAAAGGGAAGGTTGGCACCGATTTCCTTCAGGAATGCAGTGCATTGGTCTAATACCATGACGGTAGTTGTGGTATTAGCCATCCATGTCAAATCTTATATAAAAAAAACCCTTTTCCATTAACTACTGACGCCATACGAATGCGTTTTTTTTATGCTACCTGACATGGATGGCTAATACCACACAACTACCGTTAGGATATTAGCCCAATACACCACATTCCCTAGGAATTAGGTGCCACGCCAGGACCTTCCCTTTATGAGCACGGCTACATTGAACTGGATGGATAACACGGACAATTTTTCATTGCCGCTTCGACCATCTTTTCATCCAATGCGATGGTACTAACCCGGGCGGGCTTAAACCCTACCACCTAGTAGGGGTAGGGAACCTACAGTTTTACATGGATTCCGAACCATGGAGCAGCTCGCATTCGTGATGAAATTAAATTATGGAACTCTGAAAGAGAAAGACAGTGGTGCATGTCGGAATTGAACCCAGGTACGCTAGGCCAGTCCCCGCGTCACTAGGCTACGAGCCGCTCTAGTCGCCTCTTTTTAAGGTGGCCAGACCCGGCGGGACTAACTCATTCGCGGGCACGGAACAAAACCGTGCTGTTGCGCTCTGGGACCTTCTCTGTTTCAAAGAAAAAGACAGGCTCCGTGATGAGGAAGATGCAACTTGTCCACAAAAAAGACTATGTGCATAGTGTATGATTTGGTAAGATTTACGAAAATTTTAATTACTAAACGACTTATAGCTAAAAGTAAACCACGACCGCTGTAGTCAAAAATCTAAGAAAAACCAAATAAATTATAAATCTTGATTAAATAAACTATGTCTGATGACTAATCTTTTTAAGATGTTCTTACTTTATCATTGCGTAATCCACTTCCAAAGTTAATGTATAAAACGCGCGAAAAATTCGAACTTTCGGACCTTATAACTTAGAAACCAAACACAATTTCACAATGCCAACGGTCATCAGACATCTAGGTCGATCAAATAAAGCTATTTTGAGCAAAATTTGGGATACCTAACAATAAATATGGGCGTGATCTTCTTTCCCCCGTTTGTATGGGGAGTCGAGCGGGTTGGGCCACCTTAAGTTTAGATCGCTACTCCAATCCTTCCATGCAGGACCGGAGACTGGCCAAATGCAAATGTCCACTTTCTGTCGCGTGGCTGCCCGCTTATTATGCTAATGGCATTCGGTAACTCCCCGGGGAGGCCGGAGTGCGGCCGTGCCAGTTTGCGTGATACATTCTTACTCTTACCGCACACCTCTAGCTTCGTCTTTCATTTTACTACTCGCAATAGTCAGTTCGAGTAAGCATCAAATTAACGAATGTAGACACGGCATTGTAATCCTGGCACGGCACCATGACAAGCATGACAGTGGGTATGGTATTAAATAGGCTACATAGAAAATCGGTTACTTTGCAATGATAATGTTGCATACTTACTATGTTTTATTATTATGTTCTTTTTAATTAAGTTTGACTCGAAGTTGTTAATCAATTGACGTGTCAATGGACTGAAAATCGTTAACATGTTGAAAAACTACACGTAATTATAAAGCGTGAATGTGCCATAGACAGGGCCTTTAATCATGTCAAGGCTAATAAACAGGACCGTCCACTTAAAATGTAGGTATTTACTTCATCAGAACATCCAGTTCGATGTAGCCGTGCTCATAAAGGGAATTTCCTGGCATGGCATTCCTGATCTTTGTGACGTAACTTAGTGTAGTTTGACTACTAAAAAGTTTAAATAAATGAAATGAAATGAAATGAAATTCCTTTCAGAACGCGTTGTGCGGGGATAATGTTATGCCAGCATCTAGTTACACAAAAATAAGGTACAATTTTCTGTAAGTAAAACGAGATGCGAGAAATGATGTGAGCATGGAAAGAGGGAATATTGAACGAAACTCATTCGTATAGCGGCTGCGTAGCCTCTAGTTGGCGCAAAATTTCTAACTAAATAGTTAGTTCGCTTACGAATCTGAGACGCGCAACATAGAATGTTCGTTGCACTAAATAGCGTCCTGTAAAGTTGTTACGTGTTCTTACGTATCGTTGGAACTCTTCAGATCAGTAGTAAACGAATTTGTAAGCGAACTCACTCGCCGGCGCTGCCGCCCTTGTATGTGTGAAGGTGGCCCCGCCGCGCGCCGCCCCCATACAAACTAGTTTCGGATGCTGGTACCGTCCTACCATGCTCGCTGGTCGAATACCTTATTATTCTTAGAGTAATATGAAATGCACAAAATGGCTCGATTCGTTCTGCCTGATTTCGTAGAAGTCGTCCGTAGCAATATCCGCTTTGATTCCGCCGATATCCGAGAAGACGGCGGGTTCCCACGGACGTTTCCTTCTCCACTCCGCAGCGGAACGAGTGCATAATTCCGCGATAAATAAAATTCTAGTGTAAAATTCGGTAGCGAATCGACCGGCGAGTGGACACTCGCTAGTGTGGAGATGGCCTCGGCTAGCTTGCTGTAATTATTGGAATTAAGCATTGATTGATTGGTTATGAACTAGATTCTGTTACACCATGCAAAAGGTTTTTTCTGTTATGCGAATCGAGGACGAATTAGCGCAAGGAGAACGCCAATTAATTATTTACATAGCAGAACAATTATTTCTTAGCGAAATACTTCATAATCGATTAGTAAAAGGAGCCTAATGTTTAATTAAACTATCGTTCATATTATACGAATTGAAGTCCATTTAAGGGTGTGAAAACAGATATTGTTTTCATCGATAAGTAAAACAATATTTAATCATGTTTAAAAATAATTGCTATGATTGCCCAAAAAAGTTTATTTGGAATTATGTGTAAATAAAAAGCGGTAAATAATTTGTACTTTGATTTGTAAATATGCGTAAAAGTCCACAGAAAAAGTGTGAACAAAGATATTTACGTTTATATGTTTAAAATAACACTAGATATATAGATGTATAAATATCTTTTTAAAATTTCCAAATGAGGTATTTAAAAAAAAATCCTCCACGAAAATTAACGCAAAGGCATTAACACGCCACTGACGTTTGAATTTAATGTCAAGGACCAACGTTTATTAGCCTACATTTAAAAATGGTGGCATAGTACATATTAAGTAAATAAAAAAAACTAAACGAAAACATTTCGGATACGGATATTATCGGGAAAGACATATGTCACCTAATTTTTTTTTAAATGATTATCAAATATCGGAGTCCATCTCCACAATGTCCTAGCCGCAGTGTCCATGCATAATGTTAACGAGGCTCGACCGAAGCGAGCAGTCCGCCGGACAGAGGGGCGGCGGGCGGTGTCGCGGGGGACGGGAGGGGACGGAGAAATGACTAGAAGGGAAGAAAAAACCACCCCGAGGCGCTTTGTTTATGGTCGGGGATGTATGGACCTGGGCAGGGGGAATAAATCAGAGCGCGAGGCTTATTACGGGAAATTTGAAAAATATGAGCTCCTCCAGATGAAAGACGACTTTGAAGATGCGATCTTATATTTGTTTCAAATTTAAATGTATGTTTGTAAATACAGTTTATGTGCATACGCTTTCATTTGGTATTTATTTACACTGAAATTGTGGTTCCTCACTAACGAACAAGAAATATAGCACTTTATGACGTAAAGATTTTCAATACATATAAAAGTTGTACGTTGTACTCTTCCCCGGAGATGTGTACAGAGATAATAACTAGATATCAGGTAAGATCGCAGCTTACAGATGCCGTGCCAGGATATTCTTTATATTGTACGGAAACATTGAACCAATTTTCAATTCCGCTTCTACCACTGTTAATTTAATTCGAGGGCGATATTGTTTCTAACATTAAGTAAGGTAGAACCACAGTTTAACGTGCAATCCAAACTACGTCCTCAGGGGTCGAAAACGGTCATACATCTAGAATCGCGCCCAGAGTTGATTATCGAACGGCAAGGAGTTGCGCCATTTTAATAGCCTTACTCTCTGGGTGTTAATATTAGAACAAGATGAAGAATCTTAATAAGTTCAAGCCCTTTAAATGCCAGGCATCATGGCTTCAACTTTTTCGTTTTAAGAATAAAATCTGCACTAATAAAATAATAACGAATATAGGATTCAAGTAAATGTTCAATTCCATTTTATCTGCATACGCTGACAGGTATTTTAAAATCGAACGTCTGGCAAATTTTCGGGCTGTATATTATATATTTCCGTCTATCTCTTTACAATTAGATGCTACTTAATTAACTTAGGAGTTAAATATGAGAATTTTCTGAGGAAAATCGTTTGTACATACATGTTAACATTTTTTCATGAGTAATTATTAAGATAATTGCTTTTAGATTTCTTAATAAAAGCGTTTACTCTAAGTTTGATTGAAGCCTCTTTTCAAGAGACTGGTCATCCTTCTTGTGCTCCGATCCAAGGCGATACCCGTCACCCTCGTCACGGGCGTAACGCCGACTTGCCACAGGCTTACCATAACTCCCGGTAAATCCGCCGAATGGGGCTCCGTGCGATTCAGCACTGCACCGCAAGGAAGGGTTGACGCCTTTTTCGGTCGGTCGCATAATTTCACCTTCAACGGCTTTAGATTGATTCCCTGCGAGATTCGCCGGTGGTTTATGTCCGGTGATAAAGTTTTATCGCGTCCTAGAATAACCCGGCGGAGAGTGGCATAACATGAATGGACTATTAGCTGCTTCTAGGGGGTGTTCATTTGGGAATAGAAGATGTTTATGTGCAGATTCTTATGCCCTTCGCTGTTTTTCCTATAGCGCTCCCAATGACTAATCGTAAGGTTACGAAGCAAAGGGAGACGCTATTTCCGTTGAACGCCCAAGAACGTCCAGGGACCATAGCTCCGTAGACGGTAGATCTTGCTGCATCCGCAAACAGCTTTGGTACTCTAAATGGCGAGTGTTTCAGATGGGGGATGTCCACTCCCTATTTTTCAGACAGGTACCGTGAGCACGCTCACTGGCTGCAACCGAAGTTTGCGTAATGACGTTTCAATCCACCGGATGAAGTTTTTGTTTATGCAATCTGACATCACACAACTACCATTATGATATTAGCCCAATACACCACATTTCCTAAGGAATTAGGTGCCTTTCCAGGACCTTCCCTTTACAAGCACGGCTACATTGAACTGGATGGAAAACACGGACAATTTTTCATTGCCGCTTCGACCATCTTTTCATCCAATGCGATGGTACCAACCCTGGCGGGCTTAAATCCTACCACCTAGTAGGGGAAGGGTACCTATAGTTTTACATGGATTCCGAACCATGGAGCGGCTCGCATTTGCAATGTTGTTAACGGCAATAATAGGTTTTTTGTGCGCTTTATTTTTATGGTCCAATGAAATTTGTTTTCTTTCTACTGACAAACAGTTGTATTAAGAGAGAGCCTGTCAGAACTTAGTACGAAATTAGCACCGGACAATACATACAAAAACCGGTTTATTCCGACCATAACACGTGTACTGAAATTAGTCTTCCCATTTGTTTTTCATAATTTACTGCTGTTAAAGTTTACATAGTGTTAGTAATTAAGTTTTAAAATATTTGCTTGCTCCAGCATAATTGTATTTCCGATTATACATTAAATTTCCATAAAACATTAAATGGAAGCCACGAAGAATAGATTAGAATAATAGAGTAGAGTAGAATAATAAAAACCACCAATCAAATTCGTAAACTCAAATAGAGTACATTGAATACAATACCTAATTTTAATATTTATGCATATTTTCGTTAACTGATACGAAATATACTTTAAGTCAATCCAAAGAAGGAAAGATAAATCACTAAACATCTCTTCCCATTACCCACCCAGTGCGTTTTATCGCCCTCGGAACATTAAAGTCGCTAAAGACAAAAAGCTAAGAACTTTAAAGCACTTCCAAAAAATCGTTTTAATTTACCAAAAACAAATCAGTCGTCAGCGACGCAATAATCCAACCTATCGCGGTTACTATCTACCAAAATAGATAAATTCCACACAAAAACTCATTCTGACAATTAAAAAAACCCTCCGTTATTTACATTTCCATAAATATGTTCTGTACCGCCCTGCCGTTTTGAGATATTCCTTCCTGGTTCGTTTTTTACGGAAATCGGGCCCTAGCCCACGTGTAATCGAATTCAAATGAATTTGTCTTGTTAACTTCACTTCTAGTGAATTTGTTTTCATGTTCCTGGACATGGATTGTTAATACTATAAGCCTACTGTCGTGATAGTGATCTCGTGGGAATCAGGTGTCATGCCAGGATCTTCTTCCGCTACACTGAACTAAAGTAACCACCACGCCTACTGTCGTGAGCTAACCTCGTGGAAATAAGGTGCCATGCCAGGATATTCTTTGGCTAAACTGAACTGTGGTATGATGTAGAGTGTAGTGAGGAAGGAGATTAACAGTTGTACGTAGAATTCGAAATCTCTCTTGCAACATTCACGGGAAGAAATTCAATTCTAGCGGCTCGTAGCCTAGTGGCGCGGGGACTGGTCTAGCGCACCTGTCTGGGTTCCATTCCTCGCCCCGACATGCACCACTTTCTTTCTCTTCCTGACTTCGATAAGTGCATTTCGTCACGAACGCGAGCTGCTCCATGGTTCGGAACCCATATAAAACTGTAGGTCCCCTTCCCCTACTAGATGGTAGGGATTAAACCCGCCCACGTTGGTACCATCGCATTGGATGAAAAGATGGTCGAAGCTGCAATGAAAAATTGTCCGTCTTTTCCATCCAGTTCAATGTAGCCGTGATCTAATTCCTTCGGGAACATGGTGTTTTGGGCTAATATCATAACGGTAGTTGTGTGGTATTAGCCATCCATGTCAGGTTGCATAAAAAAAAACGAAGGCTGGTTTTCTTGTAAGTGCCGGATCCTGTACAGCCCAAATTATTGTAGTTATTGTGCTTCAATTAATTAGCCCACACCATTATTGACATTTTTGTGAACGATCTACTACCACAGTAGGGCTTGGTTAAATTAAACCAAATGTTTTGGATATTTTGTAAAAGTAGGTTCGTAAATCAAGTCTGAATTCGTCTGATCGATCCACCAAAACAGGCTAAGGCCTCCGCACAAGTAAAGCTTCTCTCTAACATGGAGTTGTGTAGTGTCCTAACGACACAACCGAACAGTCAACGTAAATCCGCTGAGCGAGTATTCATTTCAATTTCAGTCAACTTGCTGCTTTATCATCTTTCAGTTGCTCTTGAAAGTTGGGATTTTCCACTTTTTTTTTGTTGAACCTAGAATTTTAAAAATAGCGACTACTTATTTTGGAAATTTAAAAAGATAAAAGATGCATTGATCTTCTAGCTATATTTGAAACCTATAACTTTTAATATTGAACGCTCATACGTGTTGTAACTTTTTTTATGAAAATTTATGAATATTTGTATAATTTGAGAACACAAAGCACCAGCGACTAAAAGTTTTATCTTTAAATTATAGCTGGTCCATCAATCTACATATTTCCTTTTTGGATTATCGAAATTCACGGGAATTCTTGGTTGTATTTAAGTATAATTAAATGTTGTTTTATTAAACAGTAATCAAATCGGCAACCTTTGCAAAAAAAAACGTTCTTTTATGTAACATTCATCTGAATCAGGATTTGAGCATTCGGAATACGTCCGCTGCTCTAACCAACCAAGGTTCCCAGTAAATAACATCAGCAAACAATGTAGCTTACTTTCTAATCAATTAATGCGTCTACCTACTGGATGGCGCTAATTTCACATAATAATTCCAGATTTTGATTTCACTATTTTGTCACTAAAATCGATTTTCTTATCGGTTACTAGATTACTACGTTTAATTATTGTGTCGATTCGAATATAATCGAGAAATTTGTTGATTGACGTAATTTCCTGGATAGCTCAGCGGTAAAACGGTGGACATGTAACCGCCAGTTCCTGCTTCCCGGGCGGGAAGTATTGAGGAATCCGAAACGTCAAATCCCTCAGTCGCCCTTACGAAAAATATTTCGTTAGTTAGTTAGTTCTTTATGACTTGTATCAGTCTCTTCCCAAAACACAAAATACCTATTCCTCAATAATCACAACAGCTTCAAAGGTTGCCACAGGAGCCCGAATTTGATCCCACTTCAATAATCTGAATTAACGACGCCTCATCGCGTAAGGGGGCACTGTATCAACCTGTCTCGATTAATAAAAAACGCGTGCGTGGCGTGAGGTCGGCGGCGGCGGTCCGGTGGCTGCGGCGCGGCGGCGGCACGCGTCTCATCCCACGGACTCATCTCGAATCGCGGCGGCAACCCTTTTGTGGTTGACACGTGGCTGGAGGTGTTTCATGCACCCCTTGTATTTATCGAATCATATTGAAGACTTACATTATGGTACAGGTACATGAAATGATATATTTGATAGTTCGTGGCCAGAGGGTTTAGACAGCCCTCGGAAGGCGTGGGGTGTGATTAGTTATATGTAACACGTTGTTTTCGGTTAAGGAAAAAAAAATCATTTATGTTGTGTAGCTTTCTAGCAATGGCTAAATGATGCAGGGACCTTTTCATCTCATTTATTAAAACTTCAGTAATCATCCGCGGATTCTATTAACTCAGTGGAAAATAAACTTACATTTATGTTACAACATACTAATAAAAGAATATCTTAATACTGCTGCCAAAATATTTTTTGTAGAATAGACTAAAGGCAAAAAACAAAGAACGACAAACACCACGACAAACACCCTCAATACGATAATATCAGATAATTACGCTCCCCATACCGATGTAGGTAATGAATCATTTAAAAACCACAGTTTAATCTATTTGATAAATGTATCAAGAACGTTTTTTCAAATCATTTCTGCGGGCGAAAACGTTTTACAAAAATGAATCGCTTTCCCAACACAAATTAGGCATTTTAATTTTAGGTTAATATAAACCCGTGGCGTATTCGATGATTACTCGCCCTGAAAAACAGAATAACCGTCTTTTTACCCGACTGCGAAAGAAGGAGGGTTATGTTTTTCGAGTGTATGTATGTATGTATATATGTATGTATGTATGTATATTTCTTTGTCGCCCCCTGCAGCCTAAACGGCTTGATGGATTTTAGCTTGAGAGGTGTCGTTACATTCGTCTTAATTGTGAGAGTGACACTGGGTATATCAAAATCATTAAAAAAAATCATGGCTGATTTTTGGCGCCAAATTATGTGTTTACAAATATTTTTTTTCTTGAAACCTATCGAGTGGGGTATCAAACTAAAGGATTTTTTAAATAATTTACAAAAAGGTATGCAACTTATATGTTTAAATGTAATTTGAAATAAGAAATTCCAAAAACATCAAAATATTCAACGCTAAAAATTAATTCAAATGATTTTTGTTTACGCAAGCGCGCTGGTCACACCAACTCAGGTCATATACTCCTCTTTTCACTACCTCCAGCTATATGGAATGTAGCTTCGGTTACATTGCATATTTATATGGTGTAACCGAAAGATAACTTTGGGATGACTATAACTGGAAGTGGTGGATCCGGGCGATAGTCAGATAGATTTTCGACATTCTCGGTCGCCGCATAGACCGATATCACCATCATTGCTTTACTATCAGCATTCTGCACCTGCATAGCTCATAAATCCATACTTCCGTTGTCAATGGGTGTCACGCTGGGGAAGATCCGCTTGTTCCACAAGAGGGCGACCCTACAGTGCCGAGATACTGTGGTGCCCAAAATCGGTATCAATCTGATAATATCTAAAAGCTTTACCAAAGATAGGAAAACTTTCCATGAAGATGTCGTCAGCCCCCTGATGAGGACCTATGTTACATAGGGTACATAAAATATGATCGTCATCATAATATCGGTGATCTTTAACCGTGCGTCCTTGGGAGCAGTGGGAAGGAAAAGCACGGCTTTGCCAAAGTTGGGTTTATCATCATATATCACATATTATTAACACGTTATATTATTCAAAATAATAAACCAGGAGTTCATGTACGGATTAAATCATGAACGTTATATTTTGATGGGCTTTGGAGGCAAGAAAAACAATAAACGCTCAGTTCGGATGTAACAGTTTATAAGCTCCAAGGTTACACATTCGATCGGGCGATTGTGGACCTCGGGCCCACATATATTTGCAAACGATGAATCCAGGTCTCTTTCCCCGCATCCAGTTAAAGTTCTAAACTGTGAAACTGGAACTTAACTAGCTCAATAATTAAATAAAAATGGCTTTAACAATGTTTTTGACTCACATTCAAAGCTGTCAGTCAAGAGACAACTTCCAGTCTTATGAAGTAGTGGATATAAATATTATAATCATGGTTATTACGGAGATTATTGAATTTTAACTAGCAGTTAGTTTTTACATGGATGAAATCCTGTGATCAAAGCGATTACTACAGGGTCCGTCACTTGAACTGTTACTTCTATTTTCAAAATAATAATCACAGCGCGCCAAATTTTGGTGAAACGTCAATTTGTTTCATTGTTTTTAAGTGGGCGAAAAGAGCGGCAACAAATTTGAATTGTATAATAAATTTTCGCAATGGATATTAAATCTAACATTGTGATCGTTTTGTATTTGACCGGAAAATCACAACCAGTCATCGTTCGGGAGCTCCGACATTTACATGTGAACAAAATGTTAGTGCAATAACCTAGCATTGCTAAACGGCATAGAGGCGGTCATCCGAAAATAGCAGTATCACATGATATGGTTCGAAAGGTAAAGACTCGAATTCAAGGAAATCCTCACCAGTGTTCTGCAAAATTTGCGAAAAGTCAGACAATACCCGACTCAAGTAATCGGCGAAAAGAAACAAAAAGAAATGCAACTGAAGCCCTACCAACAAGATACAAAAATTACAGCATCTTAGTTCAGCGCAGAAGGCAGTTTGACTACAAAGAGCTCAAGCAATGAAAGTCTTGCGTGGCGATCTGGAAAACATTGTTTTTTCTGATGAAAAAATGTTTACTGTCTAACAGTATATAAACAAACAACATTTTCGTGTTTGGCTACAGGGCAAATCCAACGAGAATTTAGACGATGGAGTTCCCGTTCGTAAGCAAGCGCCCGCTTCTGTTATGGTCTCAGCTGCAGTGACCGCAAATGGTCGCTATTCACTCGTGTTTATCGAGAAAGGCGTCAAAGTCAACCAGCAAGTGTGTGCAAAAGGTGTTAAATGAGGCGCTTATACCATGTGCACGTGTAAACAATGCAGTACGAAACGCTGGACGTTCCAATAACACTCAGGATCGTCTCAGAAAGCTCTTATCTATGGATCAAAGGAGGCTATATCGAACAATAACAATGATTGTCTAAAAATTAAATGTTTTATTGTGATATAATTTTTAACGAACCGTACTTCAATTAACTAAATAACATCATTTTCAATTGGTAACACTTCGAGTGACGGACCCTGTATATAACCACAGGATTTGAGTGTCGAACTGTTCGCTTTTAAATTTAGTGTAACTGTAATCAACGATGATGAGAGGGAGATTCTAAAAAAACCATATATAGGGTGTTAACGGAGATATGGTCCAAAAGCTAACCACGTATTTCTCGGCATATTTGGAGCTAAAAAGGTAGAAGATATTTTGTTGTACGACTTAAAAAATATTTTCCCCATACATTTTAAATACCTACAAATAAAATGTATATCCTTTTTGTTTCAAATATGCCAAGGAATACGTTAACGTTTGGACCATACCTATACCATACTAAAACCTTGTATATATCGGCATATGATCAAAATTCGTTGAATGAGGTAATCTCATTCTATGAACTGATGACTTCATTAAAGCCTTAAAGATAACATGAAGAAACTTTTAGAAAATGTAGTTTTGTTTTAATATCAATCAAAAAACTCTATTTGTTACAACTCGTAGTGTAGGGACTAAAATATTGCCTTTCATGCAAGAGGTTATGGGCTCAAATCCTCGCATCTGTTATACACCACTTTATCTTGCGAGTTGTTCATGGTTCGGAACCCATGTAAAACTGTAGGTCACCTTACCCTACTAGGTGACAGGGTTAATCCCGCCTGGGTTGGTATCACCGCATTAGGAAAAACTATGGACGAAGTGGCAATAGATCATTGTCTGTATTTTCCACCCATGGTATCCGTGTGCAGCCGTGATTCTGTGTAAAGGAAGGTCCTGACCTGTCACCTAATTCCTTCTGGAATTTGTTGAATTAGGCTTATATCATGACGGTAGTTGTGTTACATTAGCCATCCATGTCAGGTTCCATAATAATACCTAACCTTACTTTCGTTGGAATTTATTAACGTGCAGATATTTAAATGATAAATGCATGCTCTACGAAAACTAAAAATAATTCAAATAAAACAAATTATTTAAAAATATAAAAAACCCGACAGCGTAAAAAATTGTAACTTAAAATTGACTTCGTAAAGGAACTGAAAAGATAGAAACAAGTTGAAAAATTAAATATTTGTTGTGTTTGAATGATCATGGTTGACAGTGTTTACAAACGCAGTCGGAGGCATAAGATACATTAACTACGATTTATATTTTCAATGGTGTGCCCATGCAAATTTCACGATGGTCGGGTGAGTTCGCGAAACAGACAAACTTACTTTCGTATTTTTTATATGACAGTTAGGAGATTATAATTTGTCTCAATAAGTTTATTTTTGCTATACCCATATCACTAAGAAAATCGCTAGTCATTAATAATGGAATGTATTGGGAAATATATAATAATATCATTATATAATTCATATTGTGCATCAAATAGTTTAACTATGATTTATATTATTTTTTTGTTATTAAATTCATTGAAAGTGTACCTATGTAAATTTCATGATGATCTGTGACACCGAGAACGATAAAAAATACCTCACTTTAGACATAAAAATGAAAGATAGGATATTGGAACTTCCCCCACCACGTATTTTCTTGCTCCACCGAAATAATCCATAACATCGCTAGTCATTTACTATGGAACGTACTGGGGCTATTTGATGCCTCCGACTGCGTTTGTAAACACTGTCAACCATGATCATTCAAACACAACAAATATTTAATTTTTCAACTTGTTTCTATCTTTTCAGTTCCTTTACGAAGTCAATTTTAAGTTACAATTTTTTACGCTGTCGGGTTTTTTATATTTTTAAATAATTTGTTTTTTAACTTAGTGCACTAGCTACTTCAACGACCGTGTGATCCAACGCCAGATTCGAGCGCCAAGTGGAGGGTCGTGCCTAATAAATCGATGCTGAAACCTGCTCGAGACACCAACACTGGGCTCAAGACAGAATAATCCCCGGCGGCGAAGAAAACCCGCGCGTCGCGTCGTCCGAACTCGTCCGGCGGACAATGACGCGCACAAAGATGCTTTCTTTGGGCGTCGATGCATTATTAAAATTTTGGGGTTGCGCAGATTTCAATGCCGAGGAATGATTACTCATTCAAATGGCCAGTGGTCAGTTCTCACGGGTCAACAGCGGTGCGACCCCGGCACAATGAGATGCGCGGAGATCGTAAATTTCAAGATCAACATTCATAATTAATAGTCGCTCGAGTGTTGGACGATTTGCAAATTCTATTGTTGAACTACTTTCGGGTGGTGTTTCGCTTTAGAAATTGCGAATTCGCATTATTGATTTATATGGTGTCGGGGTCAAACCTGAATATCAAAGTTTTATAAATTGAAAGTGCAGTGGATTATGTATATAGAGGGTAATATTGTTTTGTTATCAAGTAAATAAAATTCCGATGTTTAGTCCATACACGTTTGGTAGTATTTTTGGCTAATAGTTAATATACATACTTATGTTCATCTATGTGGCACTTTGAAAACTTAACGAACAAAAGGCACGTTCATCTAAAGACATGACTCCGTCAATTTGTCCATTTGGAGAGATGATCTGACTATAAACTCATCCATACAATGTTGTACATTCATGATCATAATAGGTTTTGCTCGAAAGCCGCTCGCTAAAATAAGCCACTTTAAGTAAACTAGCATGGGCACACAAATAGTTTTTTGATTCGCTGAATAAACACTGCATTCAAAGATAAAGTTACTTAACAACGTTATTTAACCAAGAGATTAAATCATTAAATAAACACCGGTTACAGTTTCTCACAGTTCTGTTTATAAATGATACACAAAAAAAATCTTTGCCGACTGATCTGTGATTAGTCATATTTTAGTAAGGGAACTTAAAATGGTAATTCAGCGAATAAATAAGCCACATTGGTAAATGGCGCACGCGAAGTGCCCGACGTGTTTTAGAATTTTCACGGACGCTGCGAATACCATACCAGACCAGATTCTTGTTCACACAGTGTCATTTTGGGAAATTCGGTATTCCGCTGCTGTATCCCCGTGAACTCAACTTACGAGTGAACAGCGCCGGTAAAGGATTTGCGACAGCGAGTGTACAGCAAGTGGCAGGCTCGAACTCAGCGCCTCGAACATCAAAGACGGCGCGGCACCGCCACGCCATTGGTCGGCGGCTAACCTCCTGACCCTCCTCCGGGGAGGAACAAAACGTGCGCGCGCGCCGCCGCCACTGAAAGCGTCTATTTCAGGAGAAGCGCGCGCCGCGTCTGCGCGCGCGGAGAGGTCAGCGGGTTACAGCTTTTTATGGGTGTGTTTTAGAGGGAACTAGCTTTTTCTATTTCCGATGTGTGCAGTTTACAGTTGATGGGAGAAATTCGAGAGGTATCGTTTAGGCAGCGGGCTGTACACACCGTGTTTAGTAGTTTCAAAATATCCTCACAGTTTCCTCTCCAATCAAGTTAATACTTTGGTGGAATCACTAAAATCATCAATAATTTAAAACAATGTAATGATTTGATGAAAGTTGATCTCTAATTTCGTTTATCGTCCTAATTTCGGACCGGACTCGCTGAAAATTTTATATTTATTTTTTGACATTTTTGAATACATGAAACATTTTAGTGCATAATTGTTTGATCGCCTGTTTCTGTATTGATTTTAATGTATACTTGCCCGTTTCGCAATACCCATATTGCCACAATATTGAATTCATCCGGGTTCCCCTTTAATACGTCATAACCGCGTCGGTTTTACCCCAAAAAAGGGAATTTCGTTTTATCGTAAGTAAATCTTCGGCACAAAGGCCGACCATCCATCACGCAGGAATGTTGACCGAGGGATTACCTCAACTATCCACAAATATTGCCTATCGGCCTCTTTACTGCGCTGCTTTACGGGGACTCACACGCAGTATCGACTCCTTGTAAGGTCTGTAAATTCATTCGACAGAGGCAATTTCGCATTTGGGCCTTCCTTCCTTCCTTTCCTTCTTGTACGTCTTCATTAACAATGGCTCGTAAGTAAAATATATTTTTTCGTTCTAAGCAAGTACGTCTTACGTACTGCCCGCGAAAAGTCTACCTACTAGTTCAAGTCCAACCTTGCAGTATATTCATATTCATAAAGTAGTTAAGCTCTTTAATGAATGGTTCCTTGCTTCACGGTAAATTTCGCTGCATAGTAATATTTTTTGAAAAATGGCTTTTAAATTTTTTTTTTTTTAATCAACTAAGTATACAAATAATGGCTAACACCACACCGAGTGTCGTGATAATAGCCGAACAAACGAAATCGGTCATCTGGAACCTCTTTTTGACAGCTAAATTAAACTAGAAGTTAACACGAACAAATTTAATTGGCACTGACCATCTTTTCATTCAGTCAAATCCTGGCGTTGATTTCACTTATGTTGGATTAGTTAGTATCCTTCTACAGTTTTGTCTGAAATTCAATCCCAGTCAAATTGTCACCCAGCCAATACCGCCTCTAGGCTAAATTATTCCACTATAGACACATTACATTCACACTTTCAATTGATATCGTTGTGTCTGTTTACATTTTCAAATTTTCACGAAATGATGTTCTGAGTTGACCAATAATGGTTTTGTTTTAATTAACGGAAAATAATGTCGACGAATCGTATTGATCCCGCGCGGTAATGTGCAAGAGTTTTATCGCCAGTTCTGTTTACAGTTTGGCAGCAAAGAGTGGATTACATATTCCCTTTGACGGATTATACTCTATGTGAATGGGCGCTGTGGTATCAAAAACTTATTTATGGTACCTACGCTTTGCCTATACCTATCATTGCAGTAATGATTAATTTGCCCAAATAAAACCGACTGTTCCGAAATTCCTAGGGCCCCAATTTTTGGACTAATTTAAAATATGTTTTCTGTAATCATAAACCATAACCCATAGCTGGAAACAAAGTTATTTTGTACCTAGTATTGCAACCCCTGGGAGTGGGTTTCCATATTATTTCGTAGTAAATCAAACCATGAGTGTTAATAATTGTGAAATTTAAACACAATCTTACATTTGGTTTTAATGTCTCCGGAGTTTCTTAGTCCCTTTCTTAAATTAAACGAACATAGAACATTATAAGCGTAACATTTAATTAAGGGCCTGGTACTAGCCATATCGCAAAGTTTGACGAGACACTCCAAGTTAACTACTACTAACTACAACTAAGTCTAACGATTACACGTTGCATTATTACAATACGTAATTCCTTGTCTAGCGATCAACCTATTTTTATTAATGCATGTTTCGTTTTTCCATACAAAACAAATAGTTGAAAAGGTATTTATTTCCGAACCTTTTTGAATAAAGGTAGAAATATAAAAGCAAATGGAATTATTTGTTTATGCTGTTTTTTAACCGACTTAAAATAAGGAGGAGGAATAGGTATTTTTTACATTCGGCAGAATCAACACACCGAGACTATTTATGCCTATTCAATAATATTTAATGCTTGCCAAAACAATGCTTCACAACAAATTCATGGTAAAATAGTTCGATGAATTGTACTCACATCACTCTTTGAAAACCTTTTCACCATGTGCTCGGTATTGAATTATGGCATACATTACATTTTACAAAATAGTCCAGATGTGAGGATTACGTAGAATCGAATTTGTAACATTTTGTTGATACACTACATACTTTAATAAATTATGAATTTTTCAACTTTCAAGATTCTAGATTTCGAGCAATTTCCAGCTATCTAGATTTCGTTGAAGCTATTACGAGCGTTTTGAAAAAGCGCTTTTGCAGATGTCATTTTTTTAATGGCATGTCCATGCGCCCTTGAGCTACGAGCAGCACAAACCTTTAAAGTTAGACGTGTGCTAATGTCTTATAAATTACATTACTGTATGCTTTTGTAAATTTAGACTAAGTGGACTTTGAAAAAAATCCAACGAAGTTTCTTGCTAATTCTTCTTGGAAGAATTCCTTGGACAGCGACAATGATAAAATGATAAAATATATCAAATCGAAATCGAATGAATACGGCCTATAGATAGTGAATAAACAATACGATAATGTTCTTTTAAAGAAGTTTTTTTTTAACCCTAAGAGTCATAATGAAATCCCGCGAGGTCGAAATGCCTTCAGGAAATTGAACGCTTCGTGATGCACGAGGAATGCACGGCTTCAGGAAGTCGTCATTTGTAAACTCCAAGTTGACATACTTCGCATCCGGCCGTGACGTAGCCGGATTATTTCAGGGGATCGGAGGGGCGGGAGGGGGGGGGGGGAATTTATAGCCGGTGACTTTTTACGAGGAGCCGCACGTTCAGGAGAGTCCCGTCGAGTAATTAATTTATTGCCAAGATTGTTATCGATACAGTTCCTCTTTGCATTCGAAGATTATACAAAGATTATTGTTTATTGTTTCTTCATACACACATGTACACCGCACTCGAATTTGTCATTTTTTATTCTGAGACAGTCCAACTAAGCTAAACTAGCAAGAAACTTCGCTGGATTTTCACCTAGCCTAAGTTGAAGTCCACTTAGTCTAAGTTAAAAAAGAAAATCTGTGATACCCGAGGGGTCACTATGGTAAGTTAACTCGCTAGGTGGACAGGCGAGTGAATAATTAAATCTGACGTTTAGTTGCGTTTCTTACCATGGTGACTGTCCAACGACGTGTTGTTTGGCCAAATGAACTGCAATTTACCAGTTAGAATGGTATGAAATGCAATTAAACGTCAGATTTGATCACTTACTTGCCTGTTCATCCGGCGAGTTATTTTACCATGGTAATCCCCCAGCATTACAAGCTTGGTCACTCACTGAGCATCACAGAGAAAAGTTGGAAAGGTATCAGAGATTGGAGATTATCCATGATAGCGAGGGACAAAACTTACGAACTGATTTTCTGAAATTCCAAGGACAACTAATAACTTCACAGGACGCTGTTTAGTGCAAATGAACATTGATGAGAGAATTCGTGAGCGAACTAACTGCTGCCATGCGAATGAGTTTTAATTGCCACTGTCGTCTTTCATTACTCGCTGAATATGCATGAAGTAGAAATTCATAATTATCACAAAACAATCGGTATTACTACTACATAGTTAACTTATTTCCTGATGGTTCAATTCTGACCTGATTTCTTCCATTGCCAGTATCCAGGATTTAAAAACTCCGTTTCGCTTCCTTCCCCCACCGTCCGTTTCCAGGGCATACCACAATGAAATCGTAATTTAAAAATAAAACACGCTCGCTTTAGAAAAAGCATTTCGTCGAATTTGATGCGTTCCGGTACATTGCGCGCGGAGTGGAGCGGCGGCGGTGCGGGGCGGCGCGGGCCCAACTCCCCGGCGGGATATATTGCGCATGAAACTCGATTTAATGCTCGTAGGATCTTTTAAATTCCTGTTATTTATTTCTGATCGGTAGCGTTTACACTGAATAGGTTGCGTTTCTATGGTAAACACATACATAAATACATAGAAACCGTCTTCAGGTATTTTAAAGATCTTCATTTTGGTTATATTGAACATACATAAACAGTATGATACTTTTGAGGTTACCGCGGTCGTTAGACATGTTTGAAAAATATTGCCTCCTTGACAACGGGCTGAATGATTAGCTCGAAACGTCGGAGAATATCTCTACCTGCCGGTCGAAAAGCCGTAATATTTTTCAAACATACATAAACAGGTTTCTTTTGCCTCTATTGACACTGTAAGGGTGGAGTGCATCATCTATCTTTGTATTCGATAGATCTTGCTGCCTCAGCATTAAAACAAACCGGCCAAGTGCGAGTCGGACTCGCACACGAAGTGTTCCGTACCATCGTAAAAGATTGAAAACAAAAAAAATCAAGTTTTTTGTATGAGAGGCCCATATAATTTTTAATATTTTTCAATTTTACCTATTTGTTGTTAAAGAGGCAAGATAAACCCACTCTCTGTGAAAATTTCAGCTGTCTATCTGTTACGGTTCCTGAGATACAGCCCTGTGACCGACGGACGGACGGACGGACGGACAGCGGAGGCTTAGTAATAGGGTTCCGTTGGCACCCTTTGGTTACGGAACCCTAAAAAGCCAAAGCTGCTAACGTGAAACGGTAATTAATGCGAAGACGTGATGCGAGGAACGACAGTTAGGCTGACTCCCATATCTCCAATATGGTGACCGAGTGGTTTAATTTGGCAGACTCACTATCCGATGCACATTTTTATGTCTACGCGTCTGAATTCGCCGGTGCAACCGCTAGCTTGTGCACTCCTCGTTCTCTGGCCTAGCATATGACGTGTCTTCCAGTCCTGATTTTTTTTTCTCAATCTCAACTCAATCTGGACATGGGTAGCTTTTATCACATTAAATTTCATGATATTAGCTCTAAACTCCACATGGGAACCAGGCAGCATGCCAAGACGTTCCTTATATTGCACGGCTACATTAAACTCGATAGAAAACATGGACAGTTTTTATTTGCCGCTTTAACCGTCATTCATTCAATGCGATGGTATCAGACAAGGCGGGATTAACCCTACCGTCTAGTTGGTTAAGAATCCCTTCAAATGTCATCCCACCTTATTTTTTACGAGGAATTCGAACCTCCGCCCAGCCCAAACAATCAGTCACCTCTTTAGGGAGCTACCATGGTAAGTTATATTGCCGGGTGAACGGGCAAGTGAGTGATTGAATCTGACGTTTCGTTGCATTTCGTACCATGCTGTTTTTCGTCCAAGTGAACTGAAATTAATCAGTAAGCATGGCTCGAAATGCAACTAAACGTCACATTAAATCCCTCACTTGCCTGTTCAATCGGGGAGGTCATTTACCATGGTAACCCACCTGAACCCGACCGCGCCCATTCGTGGTCGAAAATCAAGCGCCGAAACTAACGGTATTAATTTGATTTCATTGGAATTAGACCTTTGGAAATAGGTCCCTTGAAGCATCATTGTGAGGTGTTTCCTTGAAGGTCACTCTATCCTTTTTAATTAAATCAACATTTAATAATTTAATAAATTTAAAGACAACGAAACTTTAAAATGAGGGGTAGGAATAATTTTGCATAAAAAAATCGGATAAGATCGCCTAGATTATGAACTCTATAGGTAGTTATCCATTCATGTTATTGTTCTAAGCACCCCTCCACTATGTCTCGGTAGGGGAGAGAAATATGAAACGGAGTTTTTAAATCGACATTTCCCTCGATAATGCGGTTATAAAAATGACACATTTCATTTATTCCGTCGTAAAAATTCATGATAAGGCTTCTTCCAGTGTCGTTCTTTTGGAATGGATTTGATCTAGTTTGCTTACGAATCTAAATATTATGTTGCAGTCTCAGAGTTTTTTGTCGACTTCATTTACTAGTGGAAATATTCCCACTGTGTGGGATCCGGCACGTACTAATAATACAATTATTCTACTGTATTTCTTCCCGTGCATGTTGTAATAGGGAGTCTCAGTTAATTTTTTTGTGATTGTATAAAAATATGGGTCCTGGTACTACATTAGATATGTAATACTCACCCATGTCCAGTACTGAACAGCAAAAGGTGCAGTGATGGGAGTACTATGTTGACTTCATGGACTTCATGAGGAGACAAAGCCAGGATGTTTTTTAGTAAGCGTTTGTAGCCCAGGGGCGCAGTACTTTGCTTTCCATGCCAGAAGTCCTGGATTCAATCGTTCTTTTCCACATTATTTCGCTTCCTGCTAAGGGCATTTCGTCACCAAGCAAGCTGTCCCATGGTTTCAAATCCATATAAAACTGCAGCTAGGGACCTACTGGTTAATCCCAGTGATATGGTTAACCCCACCCGGGCTGGTACTAACGCATTGGATAAAAAATTCAAAATTGTCCGGGTTTTCCATCCAGTTCAATGTAGCTTGGCATGACCGTATATGGCCTTTCATCTGACCTTCGGGAACGCGGTGAGTTGTGCCAATTTATGGATAAAATTATATTAATCGCGTTATATGACGTACGCCATAACCTCGTGGTCCTGATGACGTCCAAGGGATTTTAAACTTTCAGGGGGGTTGCGAAAACCATGCCGGCCTGCTAGGTGCTTCTTCACACCATGTTTGAAGGACCCCAAGTTTTACTTTGGGGGCAATACCTCATTTCATAAGATTGTTTACCGACACTATAGTTGAATGATCTAGAGTATCGGTGTATTTTTATTTTTGGAATGTCGACTCTGAATTTGTGCATTTTTGCCCAGTTCCGCGTTGCGCGAAGGGAGAAAGAAAAATAAAAACATAAATCAGTTAGATAGTTGCACGGAACGCTTTGCAATGTTCTATGACAGATCTCGTCACGAACAACATACTCCGAATGAGTGTCTTCACGTCATAAAGTAGGATATCGAGTTTGCGAAGGACACTTAAAACGGAAGTAGCACGTGGTCTGCGCGGCAGGAGCAAACACTCGGCCGAGCGTGCCGTGACCTCAGGAAAGGGCCTGTATCGAATTACGTGCCTTACTTGACTGGCTGTGGGGTCAACCTCTGCAGAACACGACTGCACTGTCCAGGATTCGATTCGACGCTGTAACACTACTGTACTCTACGGTAATGTCGAGCTGAGAATTATTCGAACAACAGTAAAAAGTTTTTTATACTTGCACTCGTACATAATCGTACAGCCTGCTTGGGAAGCATTACTCGCGTCAGAACAGTTTACTGAGTTATATTTTCTCTGCTTAGCTGATCTTACCTGAGGAAGGAATGCATGCTAACTAAGCCCCGATTGCACGAAGCGACGGCCGAGTTAATCAATGTTCAAACACGTCACTTTTAGTGAACCGTACGGAGATGCTTCCATACTGTCCAAACAAAGTGACGTCTTTAATATTACGTTGACGTTGATTTTGTTTTTTGTCCTTTCGTGCACTCGGCCCTTAGTATTCAACAATCATCAATCGTTATACAATTGTGGCATTTTCAGTAGAGAAGATGGGGGCATGGTCCGAGGAAGCAAAAGACCTGGCCAAAGATCTTGAAATGTCCATGCGCGCAGTTTCAGGCGAAATCAGATCGTTAGAGTTTTTTTTATGCGCCCTGAGATGGATGGCTAATACCACACAACTACCGTTATGATATTAGCCCAATACACCACATTCCCGAATGAATTAGGTGCCATGCCAGGACCGTCCCTTTATGAGCACGGCTACATTGAACTGGATAGAAAACACGGACAGAGTAGGAACCTGAGGCAGCATTAGCATGTCCATTCAACATGAAAACGCTTCCAGTGTTCTCGGTACTATGGCCGCATCGTCTTTTCTCGAGGAGGATACATGGTTTTTAGTTTTAGATATTTGATTTTAGTGGGGGTTTTTTTTATTAATGTTACTGTTAGATTTTAGTTTCTATTATCAGATATTTAACTATGTATTAATATTACAGGTTATATACCTTTTATATAGGTTTATGTTTGATATTTTTTATGAGTGACCGTTTGAATCCTTTATGTAAATTAATTAATCCAATTAACAAATCGTCTGGCTATAATATTATATAGTGAATTATATTTATTGCATATGAAAATTTCTTATTTAATGAGACAATTAGACTTACAAAATACAAAAGATTTCATCCAGTTTTTCTCTACAAAGCAATTTGGTAGACGCCATTACGCTCGCTGCATTTCCTCGCTGTATAGCCAGTCCGACCCTCTGTCGAAAATATCTTCCAGATCGGTAATCGCCTGAACATTCTTTTAATTTAGAACTCAAGTTTTTGACAAATAATTTTGTATCCTTACTCCAAACACCTAAAGTCTCGACCGCAAAAGCAACGAACTCATAATTTACTTTAATTGCCGAATATTTTGAGTATTTTAATCTTGCAGCAGCTTCTGCTGCTGCTCCTGACGTGCGAGCGGTCGAACTAACATATGAGGCCGCCAATGTATCCACGCATGTGGCGTCCCACACCAGAGCCCTGCCCTGCCTTTGTCCCATGGAATTATGGTCATGCCATCTGGTCTCTTTCCATCATCCCTAATCAGGCCCACCGGCTCTAACAATGATGGAATATTTGCAGAGAAAAGTGCTCTTTTAATTAATTGGTTAAGGGTTGCATGACGCGAAAATCTGCCTGCACATTTTAGGCAACTTAATCCATGGCGTCCTTTGGTATCGACCATAATGCCGCAACTGCTCTTATGAAGTTGTGCACTTACGCACAATATTATATTATTACTATTTCAATCCCAGTGTTTTTTTGTATGTTGTTTCATATTTATTTCTGCAACTTGACCAAGAAATACCAGACAATTATTTATAATTACTTATCTCAGAGGTTTGGAGGGTATGTAATTGTATATTCGCGTCTACTCCCTTAAATTTTCACAAAGTGTGTGAACCATGAATGCATAACGTTATGACAGTATTTTTGTAATTCTAGAAACCCTCGCAACTCCCCATTAGCGGAGAAGTTTAATAATAACTCGAAATCTTGTACAAATATGCACGCGGTAACTTTAGGGGTGGATTCACGTGAAATAACGGCAGGCGTATGATCTGTCAACTTGTAAGCTTTAATTGTATGACGTCGCTTAAATGAAATAGATGATTATGTTTCTTTACGTACCTATTCATTCCAATAATAAATTATCAAAAATAATAATACATTTCTAAGTACCAAAATTTATAATAAAGTAAAATATAGCGCTATTTTAATGCGACATTTGATAGTTAACCATATCACAATTAAAATATCGTTTGAAAATAATGTTGTGTGTAGTAATGCATTTTTTTATAGTTTATCTCTTAAACTGGGATAATGTAGTAGTTAATCCGACCATTATGACACAATTTTCTCATGTGTAGGTATATTTATTTACATTTGTATAAAATATTCAGTTTTGTCTAGGTGTATTTAATATAGTTAAATTTTATTATTCTTATTCACTATGAGTTATTCATTAGTATCTAAATTTATTGTTATCTATAATTACAATATTTTCAATACATCACTTTATGATTTCCGTCTATCACCATGTATCTATCCCTACATTCCAAAGGTCGTTGTTAAAAGTTAAGTAAATTATATCATACCGTCAGTGTGTACCTATTAACGGATCCCCTGTAGTTATTTAACATTATTAAATGTGTTTAGATCTCAAATTGTATATTTGAATGTTGTCTATTGTGATTCCAACATATCGTACGACTCCCCACCGGAGCGGACGCGTGGGTACTGATTGCGGAACCAGTGCACTTCGACCTGTGCTGCCATCTGTGGATGTTAATGGCGAACATAGTGCACGTTCTATTTACATCCTTAAGTTCCACGATCGAGACTTAGTTTTCCTGCTCAGATGGTCCAGAGAGATGAATGATTATATTTTTTTAAACTATTTTCGATGTGACTGCTGGTAACTGCACTTTGCCATTCGTGTAATAATTCCAAACGGAATCTATTTAGGCAACATTTGGTGAGTTAAGGCATTCTTCATTATCTACTTAGATCTCAGACACTGTTAACATTTCTTACTATAATCATTTCTGACTATATTGTGAACTGATTACATTTTGGTAAGATATTGACCAGGTTTTGACGTTAACATATGAGCAGACTAGGTGTCAGATAAAACCCGTGAGTTGTACACTCAGATCAAAAAAGGAAGGAGATGTGCCATGTAGTTCGCCTGCCTAAGAGACCCACTGACTAAATTTTCTTAAACTACCAGCCCAACTAACTAAAAAGTACATGCCAATTCAAACATAGTCGCAAACGTATTGGAGGGTTTGTGTGGTAACGCATTTTGGAAGCACATTCGTGCGCGGTGGCGATCTTTAGACTGTGCGGTATACTCAGCAGTAAGGAAGGGCGACCGAAATTATTGAGTACAACTCCAACCTAGCCACTTTTTAGTGAAAACGAATCTACAAAGAGTAGCGCAAGCTTACAAATTCTATCACTACTGATTTTCTCGAGTTCCAACGACATGTAAGATGTTGCACGTCCTAAAATTCAAAGCAAACTAACATCAATGCAATATCAATACGTGATTACGCTGCCGCATTTGAATGAGTCGACATATTCTACGATTTAATGCACAATTTGTCCATACGGTTTCGCGAGTAATATCACGTGGCACTTCTTCCTTTTCTCCTTTTCTCTGCCGTGGTTGTGCACCTCTTAAAAGTGTCATTACATCAGCGAGGCGCGGTTGGAGTGGCACAGGGCGCTCACTCCGCCCCACCCGCTCTCGAAATCAGTCGCTAATGCATTTGGAGCGGTGTCGCCTCCGCTGGAGTGTCGTCTCTTGACGCTTTGTCCTGGGTCGTTATTTCCAACTGGATTACTATCTGAGTGTTGGCGGCTGAGTGTGGTGGAAAGCCTCGGTTGGCCGTCAGATGACACTTTTCCACACTTGCTATTTGAGAGGCCGGCGAGTAGAGCATACTGACAATAGGATTTATTGTCTCATTTAAAAACAGCTTGCTCTGTATACAGACGTACAAAATAGAACTAGATTTACAGATTCGGGAGAGGAAGAACTAGAAGTAAATATTTAAATTCCGCTTCGGAATTAGATATTTTATTAACAACCAAACCAATCGTGGTATTCAGTATGAAACGTATTTTTATATTCTTACCTTCCCTTTCAGAAATTAAATATATGTGGGTTGGCTCATTGATGCTATGCGTTCATGTAGTTATAGCTAAAGTATTTCTCGTTACTTCAAGTTTCAACGTGTCCGTGTCATATCCGCTTACGAGTTAAAAACCACTAATCCGATTAAGATGCGGTTTGAAACTACGTCTTGCTTGATTCTTACCATCATTTAAAAGCTTTTTATTGTATAACTGGACATAGATAGCAAATTCAATGAGCAATTTGGGGACATGCCAGGACTATACTTTCATTTGTGTTAGTTAGAAAACACGGACTATTTTTGAACAAGTCTCTGAAAGGAATGCTATCGTTTAGCAAGGATAGGAACAATGGAGGGATTCGTATTCTCGATTAAATTGCTCATATCAATCACGATAGGTGCATGCATAATCATGCAATAGATCGACACAAGAGAAGAGACCATAGGCGTAACCCCAATTACTGTGGGTTACACCCACGGAGGATGGAGGTAGCATCCTCCGTGGTAACACCTAACCAGCTACTTACAAAAAACTTCTTACTAGTTTTAACATGTTGAGCGTGGCATATGGCGTACGCCAGGACATCACATAAGAGGTGCCCGACGACGCCCATGGGCCTTCGAACTTTGACGGGGGCTGCGAAAACCATGCCGGCCGGTCAGGTGTTTCTTCACCCCAGGTTGTACTTTGAGGGATATATCTCAGCAGGGTGTCGATTCCATAGTTTAACCCACCCATATAGTAGGTTCTTATTTTCGAAATGTGAAGAGTTGATGGGTGTATTCCCTGCCTTATATTACAATTCATCCTTGACGCTTCGACATTTCCATCAACAAGGAATATAAATAATAAGTAAGCGCGGTCCACAGTTTTACGCGAAACCACGAATCCTTTAGTTTCCTACATGGATGGGAAGAAATGCAGTAAGCCCATTTATGTATTTTTTATACATTCCTGAACCAACTCTAACGCGGGCGCAGCCGCGGGCATCTACTAGTAAGTCATAATGTATGAGAAAGTTGACCACATTGGCGGTGCTCGTGCTTAGTCGACCACGTGCTGGGTCGCGACGGCACTATAGGAAGTGGCTACTAACTCGCAATCGTATTATATGTCAACGGGAATCCTCTTAAAAGCATGACTTCCTTTGATACGCGTCGCCCGCGGCCATCGACTTGTTACAGTACCATAGACTGTACGAACATTTTGGATTTATATGATTTAAACGCTTTTGGATTTCCTCATTGATTATAGGTGCAATTAGGTATTCATGTATCTTTCCCATTTTGGTGAATTAAAGTGCGTTGCTAATTTGTTTCGGAACCGTGCCAGGATTGCGATGCGCGGTGCGCTAGCTGAGCCCTCAATTCTAATGCATTGTGTCCAAACTGGCTTGATGATGATGTTATTTATGCCTGGATCTTTTGTGGTTCTAGGTTTAAGTGGACTTAAGGTCTTGAGTGGGTCTTCCAGTAGAGTCCTGTATCCAAAATATGATAACCTAGGGAGTTGAATTATTACTAGTGTGTTAGGATCTTTCCCCTCAACTGCATTAGTGAGTAATTTTCACACCAAAGCGCCAATTATGTGGTGTGCACTGATTGGGATGGAGCTTTGTATAGGTGTTTTTGCAGTATTTCGGTAGCATGAGCAGGGTTTGTCGAACATGTGATGTCACTCAACACCCTACCAACTATATAGCTGAGATAAATAGTCGTAACAGAAACTAAGAGTAACGAAAAGTAGTACGATACTTTGTGACGTCACTTTGCATGACTTTGATATTTCGTCCATAATAAAAGGATGTATGAATGTGTATATAGCCGTGTCTATACGAACTAATAAGTCCATGGCAGAGTTAGAGGTACTGAAACCGCAGCGGACATAACGTCGTCTTACTTACTATGGGTACTTCTTACTTATATTACGACCGCGTAGTCTTCGTATGGCTTCTGACTACTCGTAATAGTTGAATTTTGTTTGTCTGATAAGCTCAAATATATCAATAAAAATATAAACTTTGAAATATATTACTTATAACATGGGGGACGCATCATAAAGTCCAATAAGCACATTTGAAACCCATACCGTCCAAAACACTTATGAATACGGATATTTTCAATTAGGTTAGGCTAGGTTAGATTATATGCATTTTATAACATACACGAAAAATACATACTTTTGGATTTTATGGATTTTGGACCTTATGTTTTTTGGACTGTATGAAGGCGACCTATAACATGACCTTTTAAACACCTTTAAAATAATAGAAGTTTATAATACCGATGTCACCAAATTGAAAAGAGAGACAAGGAAAGAGAGGGAGTTATTCGTGACGCCGCCGTAAGGAAAAACTGTGCCTACAATACAACACAACCGCCCACAAAGATGTCGCGCAGCTACCCTTAGGAGACACCTGTTTTCTACATGATAACATGTACGATTTAATATATTTTTCTTGAATATATTTTTTTAATCTAAGTACTAAGATAGTAAAAGTACTACTCATATTTTCATGAATTCGTTTTTCCTATATAAGACTGAGTTTTAAAAATATAGACGATTACGCACGTACTGGTTAAATGAAATTGTTGAATTTAAACCACAAATCTTTATAAATAGAAATTAGGAAATTACGTAATTATTAGGAAATTACGTAATTATTAGGAAATTTACTTTCTCTTTTTGTATGGGCCGACACGAACAATATACCGTTACGGGAATTCGGAAGGAGGGACCTTTATTTCGTATCATTCGAAATTAAAAATAAATGTTGCGCTTCCTTTGTTTTTTAGGTTTTTTTCTAAACATTTTTTTTTCTGTTACGTTGTGAAAATTTAGTGACTCTCACTGATTACTTAATTTGTAGTGACTCTCGTTACACCTGAAGCTTACACCACGACAACGCGCCGGCCCATTTCTCGTTAATTGTGCACGAGTTTTTTGGGCGAAAAAAGGAATTCCAACATTACCGCACCCACAGCCTCGATATCGCGCCCTGCGACTATTTCATTTTCCCCAAGATGAAGTTGCTCCAATAATACTCATCGTGACGGCTCAAAGGAGGTGAAGTGTATTGTTTTGTTCGTCACTTCATTACTTTTAGTCGTATTCAGAAAGCACCTGTCAAAACTTGGTACGAGATTAGCACCGGACTAACCATACAAAAACCGGTATTAATCCGGTGGGTTAAAGTTAGTCCGCCCATTCTGAATACCCATCCGGAATTTAATTCCCAATCCTCGTGTGTAATCGAACTTTTTGCCAGCGGCCGCGCGACGTATGGCGACACAGTCGCTACCAGGCGAAACTATTACGACAGGAATTAGACTCCTGGGGGTTTACCATGGTACATTAACTCGCCGCGTAAACAGGCAAGTGAGTTTTTAAATTTGATGTTTTCGTACCATACCAACTGGTACATTTCAATTCACTTGGCCAAATAACACGTCGTTTGACAGTTAGCAGGGTACGAAATGCTATTAAACGTCAGATTTAATCACTCACTTGCCTGTTAACTCGGCGAATTAATGCATCATGGTTACCCCCTGATATATCTGGCCAAGTCAATAAATAACTCTAGGCTGAAATATTTCTCAAGCCGCATTGTTCCCGAGTCCGTTGCCATGCCAACGAAGAGGAGTTTTAATTCGTCGCCTGGCCCAGAAAGATAATACGCCGGGGAAGGGGCATTAATCATGCCCCTGCATTTATCATACTGGCAATGTTTATAAATATCTGCTCCGCTAATTACCTACGGAGCTGCGCTACAATTTCCTCGTGTAGCGCGGAGAATAAAGTCATCAAGAATATTTGGGGAGAAAAAATCTACATTGGTCGGAAAATTGGCTGCTATTCAGGCTTAGATAATTTGAGAAGGCAGTTGACGCATGATATGCATATTTTGAGCGGCTCGTAGCCTAGTGGCGCGGGGACTGGCCTAGCGTACCAGAGACCCGGGTTCATTACCAACTTGCACCACTGTCTTTCTCTTTCAGAGTTCGATAAGTGCATTTCGTCACGAATGCGAGCTGCTCCATGGTTCGGAATCCATGTAAAAAACTGTAGGTAATTAATGTAAAAAACCCTACCACCTACTAGGTGGTAGGGTTTAAGCCCGCCCGGGTTGGTACCATCGCATTGGATGAAAAGATGGTCGAAGCGGCAATGAAAAATTGTCCGTGTTTTCCATCCAGTTCAATGTAGCCGTGCTCATAAAGGGAAGGTCCTGGCATGGCACCTAATTCCTTCGGGAATGTGGTGTATTGGGCTAATATCATAACGGTAGTTGTGTGGTATTAGCCATCCATGTCAGGTCGCATAAAAAAAAATCTGTGTTTTCCGTCTAGGTCAATAATGCCTGGCATGGCACCTGAATCCTTTGGCAATGCGGTGTGTTTGACTAATTTATGTTGTGGTATTAGCCATCCATATTCAGTCACTTAAAAAATACCTAACTACTTATTTAACAAATAATGTAAAAATTGTAACCAAGGACGTTTAATAGAAGAGCAAAAGCAAGTTATCTCATTTATTTGAGGAAGCAATTTATTCAAGCAGGATCCTGCTTCCGACGAATGTCCAGACCAAATATTTCGGATTAGTTATTTTCAAATTCTGGTTACAATGCTTCAATGTAGATGTCGTTCTATGGCCTTAAATTAATATACTATAAAGTTGTGTGAAAGTAAAAAAAATGGGCTCACTGCATTTCCCCTGGGTTTGTACCATGGCATTGTATGAGCGATAATCGAAGCGGAAATAAAAAATGCTCATGTTTTTGATTTCATTCAATGTAGCCCTGCAATATTAGAAAGGTCTGATGGTTATAAAGGTAGAAAGCTCATAGCACCTAGTTATTTTTTGGTGTTTTGGTTTAGTATCATCAGGTATCAGCCTTCCACAGTTACATAACATGATCATAGTTTTTCGGTTAAAACCGATGCATTGTTTTTTTTAATAAAATTTTTAACCAAACGGATAGAGATAATTCATTAATTAAGAATATCAAGAATCGAGTAAAAAAGGATGGAAGTGGCCGAAACTTATCCGTATAGCGGCAGCGTAGTTACGTTTTAGTTATAAAAGACGGTAGCGCCGACCAGTCAGTTCATTTATGAATTCGCTTACTACTGATTTTTTCGAATTCCAACGACATGTCATTTAGCATCAGTGACTGAATAGTAAGCATCAGATTTGGCAGACACCTCCAAAACAAAATGGCCACCACAGCCGGTCAACATCGACCCGTCCTTATTGGAAAACCTATATAAATTGTCCGTGTTTTCCATCCAGTTCATTATATCAGGCCAGGCAATATGAGGAAGGTCCTGGCACAGCACCTAGTTCCAATGTGGTGTGTTGGGCTAATATGTGACGGTCAGTTTGGTATTAGCCATCCATGTCCAGCTACAATAAAAACCTAAATAACTTCACAGGGCGTAATTTAGTGCAACGAACATTCGATGATGCGCGTCCCGAATTCGTAATTGAACCGAATGGCAGGCCACTACCGTTCTTTCTCGATGCTTTCGAGTCACCTTTGTCTTCTACTCCCCTATTTTCAATCAGCGAAAAAAACAAAAGTCAACTCTCCCCCGCCCCTCCCCCGCGGTAGCGTCGCGGCGACGACGCGGCGACGCGGCGACGCTATCGGCCGACGGAAGTCCAGGTGCAATAAATCACCGTCGAGGCGACGCGCCGCGAGCACAGATTAATTTCGTTCTGTACTTACACGGCTTTAAAACTTTCACGATGCTAATTTGAGCTCCGTTCCTAAGTGAGCCTCCAGTGCTGTCCGACTCTTACTTAGGTTACAGGGTTCGGGGACGCATTCTTGTCTGAATACTTTTGGATGTTCTGGGTTTGGGATCTTGTGCTTTTTGGACTGTATGAAGGCGACCCCAGGGTTCTAGAATGGTGATTCAAACCTTAATGGAGCAAGATTAATATCTAACTCAATATGATCAATTTCGTTACCCTTATTTTTATCTAGAGGGTGTGTGTGAGGGGATACGTTAAATCGTCCTCTCCATACATTTTTGTTTGCATATACACAAAACATACAAAACAATGTTATCTAGCTTATTTTGCTCCAAATATGTGCCGGAATAGGAATAACAATTAACTTTTGGACCAAAATACAATATGCTTACCTTATTATTATCTCTTGAATGCTAAACCTTTTAATAAAATAGTTTTGACATTAAATACATATACCTAATTAGTGTGTTTGTAAATTCCTATTTTTGTGGAATTGACGCCATCTAATAGACCCAATAACTCCCTTAATTAAAACCCTGAACAATTTATCGATGACCATACAAAGCCCACATGCATCTTAGCGTGTTTAAATTGAGATGCATTTATTTATACTATGCATAAAGGAAAATTATAAAAATATTCCTGAAGGAATAGAAGTTATTCTATGTAAATATGTTCTTTAACCAAACAAAAATGCAGCAAGCAAGATAATTTAAGTTTTAATACGATTATTTTCCTACAACAAGTTATTCCTTGCCGATAAGAAATAATATATTGTATTCTCAAAATTCGCTTCAACACACACATAAAATGGGAAGTTTCTTAAAATGGATTTTGAAAATATTATTTTCTGTTTTCACTAACATCAATCATTTTAGTTTAGGTGAGACTAGTTTAGTTTAGTTTAGAGTTTTTTTACGAAAACTTTGTTTTTAAAAAGTCGACAGTTAGTTTATTGTAACTGCGTGTAATTGTAACCAAATTTTCATCTGAAAATATCCTAAGCTCAGACTGACATTTCGAAACGGATTCATCTCTAACATTTTGCCTACACTCGTTAGTTAGGCGGGTTTTATGACTGCACCTCGCTCATTTTAAATCCACCCCAAAATATATCGCAATTGAATAACATTTTCAGAAATAGCTTCAGCTGCGCATGAGATGTTTCTTGAATTACCAAATTGCAGTCAAAGCTTTCAGATATGATGTATTATAGGAAGAAATGTAATGTGACTTGGCGTATGGAAATGATAGAGAAAGGAATTCAGGGGCTAGTTTTAAAGTTGCTCTCTTTAGTAATAGTTTTCTAGCGTTGCTGTGAAATTTGTAAATTTGAAGAAATGATTTCTTTGTCCATTGGCCGAGGCACAATTTTGCACGCCGACTTCGAATAAAACTAGTGAAATCGTCTTCCAGGCCCTCGCGATTCTTTTTATTCTTACGTAAATGTCTGTATTTAAAAAAAAAATCTGTAAAAAAAATAGCTTTTTCCAAAATCTATTAACCTATATTTTCTAATATGAAAGATAAATAATAAAAATAATAGCATAAAGACGTAGGTTTCGACTATATACTTAAGAATCCAAAATATCAATAACCTACATGTTTCGTTTGGAGGTTTAGAATAGGGAGTGGACTGTATACATTTTCTTTTAATCGGTACCTCCAAATAATCCAGGTGCTGGTTCTCTTGTCGGCTTCTTGATTCTGGTTTTCCTTGACAAACCTTGTGCACAGGTCCAGGGTCGACCCTAGCTTGAAAAGTGAAGCACTGAACACTGAATGACACAGCAGCTACTTGCTTGAATCATTGTACAATTATTCTTGATTGCAACAATAACCACTATTATGTTGAATTTGATGTTGCTGCACCGAGGTTGGTTCGAAAAGTAACAGTTTTGGGAGAAGGTAGGTAGGATTGGAATTTCCATCTTGTATTCAAAAGATTTGAATAATTTTCTTTCTACCCCCATTGCCATGTGAAATTTAGTGATACCATTAAGAAATAATATTGCATTTGTGGCTGTGTACACAAACAATCCTTATGAATATTATCCACTACTAAAACATTTAGAGCGTGTTAACAATTATCGCCCGTAGTATGGGGAATCGATCGACCGTTCTTAAAGCTATTAAACGATATAGGAGACTTCCTTCTCAAATTACATTTACTTTTAATAGTTTTATAGTCAATGTATTTATATAATAATAATTCAGAGCAATCTCAACTTTTTACATCACCTTTGTTATCATCACAATCAGATAACGCTGGCTTTAAGTCAGTTAATCCTATATGATAGAGATGTGCCGCAATTTCACACTTTTTAAGGTAAATGTCCACTGTAACGGTCACCCGACGAAATCGTAAGAAAAAAACATCTGTTATATTACCTCGCTTGCCTGAGCGGGGGTGGGCAGTGACCGTCTGTGTTGCCCTATTCTACGATAATTACCAGGTTGTAATTGATTCGCTTGTGGGCGTGAAGCCATAACGTATCCCTAAACTAACTGCTTGGCTATTGAATTGAGATGTCAATGCATTTCCGGAAATTATTGGTTAGCAGATAATATGTTGTACTAGGACTATGAAAGGAGGCGTAGCGGTTAAATAAATTGCAAAAGCTATGCATGTCTTGTTGTATTATACATTTTAACAAATCCTTACACTAGTTTACACGCACATACCTAACATTTTATCCCGTCTTAAGACTAATTCGTTTTGTACTCGTTTAGGGTACTTTCAATGCAGCGGCAAGATTTTGTTTAACAAATTCTAGTAGTATTTGGTAGTGGGTTTTTTTTTCATAAAATAAAGAAAAAGAAAATATTTACAAGATATATGCAAAATAAATGTATTTTTATTTATTCGAAAATTATGCAAACAGGACAAAATATATTTTATTCCTTGTCACGATAATATTTTCGTAGCTAACGGTGGCCTTGAGTTGGCCATCTATGCTCTCCACGCCGCCTTCTTTTATAGGCTGCCAGCTTTATATGTTTTTTTTAAATGTCTAAATGATGGAATGTGAAATGTTTGTATGTATAATTGTTTGTTTGTTTGTTAGTCAGTTAGTTAGCAAGCTATACAATAAAAAAATGTAATATTGAGCGCTATTTCATTTCAATCTTCGCGTACGGTCGTTTCCTTTGGAACCTATACACTGGAAATAGAGACAAACTCGAGATCTCTTTCCGTTAAATTGACGCCAAGCAAGAGTCAACCAGCAAGAGGGGACACTAGGAACTGTTTCTTCTCTCAGTGTATAGATTCGAAAGTAAACGACTGTACTGCAGAATTGTTCCACCCCTCTGCGAGACGGGCCTAGCCCAGTGCAGAGTAGGTGAGCCTAAATATAACCCGCTCATAAGTTATATCTGTTACAAGTGTGTCATACCTATCAAATAAATAAATAAAATAAGTATAATTGACCGTGAAGCAAGGACACTAATAAAATAAAGATCCCTGTAAAAAGAACAGCAGCCTGGTAGCGAGGTCTGCAGATCATGTTGATAGACAGGAGCGTCGCTCGGGGTAACAGCCGCCCAATCTTCTGCACAGCCCAGGACCCCAGACGTGGAAGGCCAGACAGAGAGGACCGCGACGGTTTTCCGTCGAGGATGGAATGGACCACCTGCCAGAAGAGCGCTGCCTCTCTCTCAGCTTCTCCGCTCGCGCCGTCACGCCGGATTCCCTGTGCTCTTTGACAAGACCCTCTATTACCTTCAGATATCCAAATTTCTCGAGAAAAGGCCAATAAACCAACTGATACCTCCATTGCGTTTTATTGAAGAACCAGGTCTGTAAAATCACGAGTGAGGCCAGAGCACACGTTACAATGTCTAGAATTTTTTTTGATAAATCATTAAACAATTATGTTTTTTAAATTACTTAAATTCACGTAAGAAAATTAAAATGTTTTTCCGTTGACTTTTCGCCGTGACCAGGCTGACTCTGGAGCGCTTAGGAAAAAAGCCTTAAGTTTTCAAACATGTATCTTAAAAGTGTTATTCTAAATTATCCTTCGGACCACCACTGGTTTAGCACCTTGGATGTGTGTTTAAATCTATTATGCCTTACCACGGCGTTGAGGCATTAGCAAGCTACATTATGATTTCCTTCCATCAGAATATAGCGTTGCGCTTCTGTCTAAATAGCCTTTAATAAAGCCATAAGCGTTCGTTCGTGCTCTTTAGAAATTATAAATTAATATCGCGTCCCGTTTGCCCCTTTGTAAGCACCCCTGCGTGTGTTTCATAATTATTAATATGCTGATTGCGGCCTTTCAGAATTTCTAAGAAGCTTTCATAGGACTTCATGAGGTATTTTGTTTTAAACCATGCTTTAATCTCACATGGTTCTAATAAAAAATCTGAACACTTTACATTTATTTTTCCATTGTTTCTTTTGGTCAAATGCAACAGTTTTCTGCTACTTGGAAGCAAATGCACGGAAGTGAAGGTATTATTTTTAATTATATAAATTAATTATTATAAATATGTAAACATGTAATGTACAACCAGTGGTTAACTTGTAAAACTGGTGCAAAACTCTTGGGCTTTTTCACCTACTGATGATTAGCTTAATCGCCACATATTAAGGGCCTTTCCTAGCAGCTTGCAATCAATACCAGTACGAGATAATCAGCACACTAGTAATAAAGATCCTTTAAGTGTGGCCCTGTGGTATGACCGCTTTTGTGCATTCTTACAATGTTTTTTTTTTTAAATTGCAAATATTTTTATTATTATGTCTTCCTACAGAACCAATACGGTGAAAACAAATAAATAAGTTAATGAATAAATAAGAAAAACAGCTAATCTGGTTGTATGTAGCTGAACGCCCCCTCTTGTGTCCCGCGCCGCCGTCTCTATGCGGATCGGATGGCGCGAGCCGCGCCCCTGGAGCTGCAATGGGGTGCAGGGAGTGCAGGATCGGGAATCGGGAGCCGATCCTGAAACATAACATAGATATCGTAAACAGCAGTAATATTTCGGCATTCGCCGTTATCAAACTGAATTTTATTTGCTATGGCAACGGTGTTTTTAATTTTGGCATCGTGTGAAAAAAGTAGGGTCGATTGCCAGCACCACGCATTCATGGTATTGTCAATCTATACTACTGTTAGAATGTTCTTCTGTGCGGATATCAGTGCATTTTGTTGAGGCCCTCATTAAAATGTGCTCCGAATTGCCAGATATAAGATAATTCGTAAGTTTTTAAGTCAATTTCGGTTGTTGACTTTGAAAATGTTCTTACAATCCGCACAGTGAAACATTCATTGAATGTCGTGTTGTGTGTTCGTGCGTGTGTAGGTATTGGTAATGTAGTTTGTGCGCATGAGTTTACCGAATGCCTGTGTCCATTCATGCGAATGTGTAGTGGCGTAATCGTTTCTCCAATATAAAACGCGTTGCAGAACCTACACTCTAGGATATAAATGCAGTTTTTTGTTAAGCAATTAGCGGAACAGAAAATGCGGAATGGATGCGTCATGTGATGTGTTTTTATTGTAGTATTTGTGTTTATAATAGCGCATGTTTTGCATCGGGGGCGCAGACAAGGTTGTGTACCTAGTTGACTTCACGTACACCATATCAGATTCCACAATCACCTTTCTCGATGTGGATATCACATTCATTGACAAAACATTCATAACTTCCGTTCATTTCAAACCGACAAACAAATTGCAGTACCTACACTTCGATAGCTGTCACCCATCTCACACTAAACGGAGTATTCCTAATAGTCTTGCGGCGCGCGGTAACATAATTTGCAACAACACACATAGTTTGGAAACATACGACAAAATTATTACAGATGCCCTAGAACAACGAAATTATCCCTCTAAATTCATTAAAAAACATTTTTCTAAAAAATCCAGGCATGCTAGGTCACAAATGCACAACACTAACAACACGAACCAAATTAGACTCACTACGAAATATTTTCATGGGGTGCAAAAAATTAAAAATGCCATTCAAAATTTCTTGCCAATTTTACAAACACACAATCTGACCAAAGAACTACTCCCCAATAAAATACAGATATCATACAGACAAAATAAAAATCTTAAATCTATTCTAAATAAAAAATACACTCCAAACAACACAAACACGCCACTAGGTACACAACCTTGTCTGCGCCCCCGATGCAAAACATGCGCTATTATAAACACAAATACTACAATAAAAACACATCACATGACGCATCCATTCCGCATTTTCTGTTCCGCTAATTGCTTAACAAAAAACTGCATTTATATCCTAGAGTGTAGGTTCTGCAACGCGTTTTATATTGGAGAAACGATTACGCCACTACACATTCGCATGAATGGACACAGGCATTCGGTAAACTCATGCGCACAAACTACATTACCAATACCTACACACGCACGAACACACAACACGACATTCAATGAATGTTTCACTGTGCGGATTGTAAGAACATTTTCAAAGTCAACAACCGAAATTGACTTAAAAACTTACGAATTATCTTATATCTGGCAATTCGGAGCACATTTTAATGAGGGCCTCAACAAAATGCACTGATATCCGCACAGAAGAACATTCTAACAGTAGTATAGATTGACAATACCATGAATGCGTGGTGCTGGCAATCGACCCTACTTTTTTCACACGATGCCAAAATTAAAAACACCGTTGCCATAGCAAATAAAATTCAGTTTGATAACGGCGAATGCCGAAATATTACTGCTGTTTACGATATCTATGTTATGTTTCAGGATCGGCTCCCGATTCCCGATCCTGCACTCCCTGCACCCCATTGCAGCTCCAGGGGCGCGGCTCGCGCCATCCGATCCGCATAGAGACGGCGGCGCGGGACACAAGAGGGGGCGTTCAGCTACATACAACCAGATTAGCTGTTTTTCTTATTTATTCATTAACTTATTTATTTGTTTTCACCGTATTGGTTCTGTAGGAAGACATAATATTAATAACAACGATTGTTGTTTTTGTGTTTGTTGTAGAGACAGCACCATAACCAGTTTTAGTCGCGCTTGCGATCCTGACGGCCTCCGTGCACCTACGTGGCTCTGTCAGGGCTTCTGAAACCTACAGACCTTTACCGTTTTGTCTTTTATTATTCCTATTTATCATATTTATTCATTTATTTACACTTTTCACATTACTCTAAATGGAGGAAGTTCTCGATCAGATTTATTATCACAGCCATAAGCTTGCACAATATTTTGGCCACTATGAGTTCCTTAAGAGATGTTCGACTGCGGAATAGCTCCAAAGGGACTCATGTTAAAAATGCCTCTGGCAGCAATTCCCCCCCCTATCAGAGCTTCCCTCATCACATTACAATACAGTTTTGGGTTACAAATGACGCACACACTCCACCAACAATACGGTTCTCTTTGCATACATCACAAACAATTACTCACGAACACACTCAAAGTGGCGTTAGTCGCTTTTCCAAGTATATTCATGGACATAAAACAAATTTTGGCGCAGGCAAAAAATAAAATGGAACAAAATTTATCGCAACTATCAAATAAATTCTCTAAACTAATTATTTTCTACACTGATTCAAATATCCCTATTCCATTCGATCCGTTAATTGCCTCTTCTCTTGGCTTAACATTTTTGGACACTAATTCCGAGTTTCTTTTTAGTCTGCCGCCACCGCCATCAAAACTCTCATCACCATCACAAGCAGCGCCATTTCATTCATTCACCCCCCAATTTAAGGCTCCTTCACTCGAACCAAATCCCTCTCATTCCATATCCTCTAGCGCTCATACCCATCACATCCCACACTTGTCTTAAGTGTCATTTGATACTCGAAACAATGAACATAACAACAATATTCTAAACCTCTCCTCTCATACACTCACAAGACTCGAGCAATGTGTTTTAGACAAAGGTCTTTCCTTTTGTCCGACTACGGAATTTAGCAAAATTGAACTTACTAAAGATATTGTAAAATTTTGTAGAAATCTAAAATGGAAATATTTTTGGATGAATAAGCCACCCAATCATATCGCGCAAACAAACACGTTGCACGAGTCTTTAGACAAATTCAAATTACCTTCACCCCACGAACCACCCCCCTTACCTGCTAGTCATCCTTTGGAAATTTTCTCTGCCCAACTTTTGGCAAAATTTTCGAGCCAAAGTTTTCTCAAAACTTTGCAATCAAAAGGTCAAAATTTATCACCCCAAGAGCAAAAAGCTCTACAAAATTTAAAAAACGACAATGAGATTGTCATTCTACCAGCAGATAAGGGATCAACAACAGTTATACTAAACAAATCTGACTACATAACGGAAGGCTATAGGCAGCTAAACGATACCACATTTTATCAAATTTTGGACAAAGACCCATGCGATGAAATTACCAAAACCATAAGGGATTATATCAAACAATCTGGACCTGCGGAGGGTTTGTCCAAATCTGATATCCTAACAATAGTTCCACCTCATCCCACTACACCTCACTTTTACATGCTTCCAAAGGTGCACAAAACAAACAACCCCGGTAGACCTATTGTTGCCTCTTGTGGATGTCCCACCGAAAGGGTCTCTAGTTTTGTGGACTTTCACTTACAACCACTAGCAAAAAACCTACCTTCACACATTAGGGACACACAAGATTTTTTGGAAGCTCTTAAAAGAGTCAAAATTCCAGACAACACTGACATACTGATCGTCACAATTGACGCAGTCTCATTATACACTAACATTCCACACGATCAGGGACTACAAACGGTGAATCATTTCCTAGAAAGACGCCAATTTCCTCACACAATTTCTTCAAAATTCTTAATTGATTTAACAGATTTGGTCCTAAAAAACAATTTCTTCTCTTTTGAGGACAAATTTTATAGGCAAATTAAGGGCACAGCCATGGGCACGCGCATGGCTCCCTCGTATGCAAACTTATTTATGGGGAAATTGGAAATCGATTTTCTAAATTCTCAATGTTTCAAACCATTGTGTTGGGTAAGATTTATTGATGACATTTTTGCAATTTGGACTCATGGCAGGGATTCACTGTCGGTATTCCTTGATGCTCTCAACTCGTTTAGCTGCCTTGACTTCACGTACACCATATCAGATTCCACAATCACCTCTCTCGATGTGGATATCACATTCATTGACAAAACATTCATAACTTCCGTTCATTTCAAACCGACAAACAAATTGCAGTACCTACACTTCGATAGCTGTCACCCATCTCACACTAAACGGAGTATTCCTAATAGTCTTGCGGCGCGCGGTAACAGAATTTGCAACAACACACATAGTTTGGAAACATACGACGAGAGGTGGTTAAACACGGTACAGAATTTCAAGCGATCAAACTTTTTAATGCACTTCCAGTGGATTTAAAAAAAAATATATCCTCCAAACAGTTCAATAACGATCTTAAATCCAGACTATTAATGAAGGCTTTTTATTCAACCGACGAGTTTTTAGTTGATAATAATTTCTGAGTTAACAGCTTGTGTGTTCCCTTTTTTCGACTTTGAATGTATTGGTAAATTTTTGTATATTTTATGGATCACTTAATGTCATATTTGAATGATCATGCATTTAATGGAATAACTTATTTTTACGTTTACATACTGTATAATATTTAGAATTGAGTGTACTTTTAATTACAATGTATTAATGATTTATGATTTGTTGGTTGTATTTAGTGAATTGTATGTAATTTGTAATGTAATATTTCTACACAAACCATGTTTGTTGCATTTTGATGCGTGAAATAAAAATAATTTGACTTTGACTTTGACAAAATTATTACAGATGCCCTAGAACAACGAAATTATCCCTCTAAATTCATTAAAAAACATTTTTCTAAAAAATCCAGGCATGCTAGGTCACAAATGCACAACACTAACAACACGAACCAAATTAGACTCACTACGAAATATTTTCATGGGGTGCAAAAAATTAAAAATGCCATTCAAAATTTCTTGCCAATTTTACAAACACACAATCTGACCAAAGAACTACTCCCCATTAAAATACAGATATCATACAGACAAAATAAAAATCTTAAATCTATTCTAAATAAAAAATACACTCCAAACAACACAAACACGCCACTAGGTACACAACCTTGTCTGCGCCCCCGATGCAAAACATGCGCTATTATAAACACAAATACTACAATAAAAACACATCACATGACGCATCCATTCCGCATTTTCTGTTCCGCTAATTGCTTAACAAAAAACTGCATTTATATCCTAGAGTGTAGGTTCTGCAACGCGTTTTATATTGGAGAAACGATTACGCCACTACACATTCGCATGAATGGACACAGGCATTCGGTAAACTCATGCGCACAAACTACATTACCAATACCTACACACGCACGAACACACAACACGACATTCAATGAATGTTTCACTGTGCGGATTGTAAGAACATTTTCAAAGTCAACAACCGAAATTGACTTAAAAACTTACGAATTATCTTATATCTGGCAATTCGGAGCACATTTTAATGAGGGCCTCAACAAAATGCACTGATATCCGCACAGAAGAACATTCTAACAGTAGTATAGATTGACAATACCATGAATGCGTGGTGCTGGCAATCGACCCTACTTTTTTCACACGATGCCAAAATTAAAAACACCGTTGCCATAGCAAATAAAATTCAGTTTGATAACGGCGAATGCCGAAATATTACTGCTGTTTACGATATCTATGTTATGTTTCAGGATCGGCTCCCGATTCCCGATCCTGCACTCCCTGCACCCCATTGCAGCTCCAGGGGCGCGGCTCGCGCCATCCGATCCGCATAGAGACGGCGGCGCGGGACACAAGAGGGGGCGTTCAGCTACATACAACCAGATTAGCTGTTTTTTTTTATTTATTCATTAACTTATTTATTTGTTTTCACCGTATTGGTTCTGTAGGAAGACATAATATTAATAACAACGATTGTTGTTTTTGTGTTTGTTGTAGAGACAGCACCATAACCAAATATTTTTATTTGTTGGCACATTGTAGAATGCATTATTAAAGACGTTTCGGGAAGACTGTTCATCAAACCTGTTTGCGCACAAAATGTGTGGTTAAATTGTGGGAGCACATGTCGCCGACAGCTTCCGTCCTCCAGCTAGCGAAGAGCATAAATCTCCAAAAATCAATACACACGTGAGCCACTTCCCACCCGACCGGTGTGCGCAGACAAATGAAATTCCAATAAGAATCGTGGGAACCGAGAAGCCGCCGGGTGACAGGTGGCTCTGAAACCGAAAATTTTTTCTCCGGTTCCGCTGAAATACCGTAAAACAATTAAGGCGAGGAATACAACATTCCCCGTACAAACGTGGAAAGATCATGCGCACATTTCTTGTCGGAGATCCAAAATTTACGAAAAACAGCTTTATTGAATCGTACTAGATGCTTGATGATCGTTCCGTTCGTATTGTAAAATGATGTTTGGATTTCGAGTAATAAGGTCCGAAAGTTCACTTTTAGGGTTCCGTACCCAAAGGGTGCTAACGGAACCCTATTACTAAGCCTCCGGTGTCCGTCCGTCCGTCTGTCCATCCGTCAGTCACAGGGCTGTAACTCATGAACTTTATAGCTAGGCAACTGAAAATTTCACAAGTTAACGGCGACTTTCCTTGTTATATTACACTCTAGATTTTATATTTATATATCCTTTTTATTTAAAAAGTTTTCCTTCAATAAAATATATTATGCCGGACTATTTTAGCCTCCAAAAAAAGGTAACAGCAGGCTATACACCGCCTTTCTATATCAGTCTTCGGAGAACACTATTTTGCATATCATGGATACTTAATTTTAAATTTAATTTAATAAGTGGACGCTGCCACTATTTGTGCCACTACTATTTGATGTAATGATTTTATTTTAATGTATTATAACATGTGCACGGCCCGCAAAGGCTATTTATGCTCAATAAATATAAATAATAAAGATTTTAAAATTATCATACACTTTTCCTTCAATTTATCTGAAAAACGCTTTAAACTCGATGAAAATTGCAAACGTACAATGATGGGGTTGGATGTTATTAAACCTTAATAAACCAAACTACAAATGACACGCTGCGATGACAGCTCCACGGTACGGTTCCCAAACGTAACTTCCCTCCGTGATCCTCACCCGATATAAAAAGTAAAAATAAAAAGGATCGCCGAGCGATTCCCGCACTTCCTGGTTCGCTCGTCTCATAAGTCACCCGAGTAATGATTCCTCCCACGGGATCATGTTGCCGCTCCTTCCGCCTGCACCTACACCTACACCCACCCGCCGCCGCATCGGGGGACGTGCCCTTCTACATGATGTTCTTTCAGGACGTGTATTCTTGGCATTCAGTCATTGCGGATTCAGTAGAGTTAACAGAAGAAGAATTTACTTTGACATTACTGTTAACTCTACTGAATCCGCAATGACTGAATGCCAAGAATACAGGCCCTGAGCTGTCTTGAATATCTTTATCGGACTTAAGAGCACCTCATACCTAAACATTTTGGACCATTTTTGCGATTAAAACGAGATAGCCAGAGCCCAACGTCGCTTAGTTAGAGCAGCTCGGAATAATTATTTCTAAATGTGACCAACCCGCATAATGCTTGAAACCGTTTTTTGTATTGTTTCGTTAAAGAAATTTAAAAAAGGTAAACATAACCTTAGCTAAATTGGTAGTTAAGGTTACGCTCTTTAAAATGATATTTAAATCGATATCAGTTACTGTCAATGTCAGCAGCAAACTTGAAAAAGAATACGTTTGAGACCCGACTTCAGATTTTTTTTCCATGCAAAAAATATTTTACAAAACTTTGATCAATTTTATTTTATTTTAGCTGTTTATTGTAGAGTCCTTTAGTATTTATATTAGAATTTATGATGTGAAGAAGTTTATTTTTAACAAAACAGTGATCTAGGCGATCTAGGCAATGCATAATGCATGTCACAGTGTTCCGGCGCAAAATCGTTCATATTGCTCTATCTGCGCGGATGGAAGGCCCTTTAACGGAATCCGGGGCCTCAACATCCACCTATCCAAGAAACACAGGCCGACCATACTTTGTGCAAACGCTTTACCTTCGTCACAACCAACCTCATCAAATTTCACACCGGCTACATTTGAAGACACTATCAGATATCTACGTTTTACCTGTCCTGTAGTCCGTAGGATACCACGAGCTTCAAGAACGAACGTGGCATCCAAATTGTGTGCAGTTGTCAAGAAATGTGCTTCAGACAATACCACGGAAGCGTGGGAGGAATTATTCATATTCTCCTACAAAGTACTGCACGTATCAAAAGAAAAGGGAAGAAATAAACAATCACTCACCTCGAAAATAAGACAAAATCTCCAAAATTACAGTTCGCAATTAGAAGAAACGTCACTTCCGACCAATTTTCACTCTAAGGCGACAATTTTCAAGAAAGTTGAGGATAAAATTTCTGACGGCGACGTCCGTGGAGCAGTGAGATTATTAACTTCAGAAGATGCATTAGCGGATGACACGGACGAAACGCTGGCTGCACTAATGCTGAAACATCCCACTCCATGACGCATCCTATCTTTTCCAGAATCACCGAATGATGATGACGAATACTTAGTAACTAAGGAAAGCTCCGTCAAGGAAGCTATTGCGTCTTTCCCCAACGGATCAGCTGCGGGATTTGATGGCTTAGGTCCACAACACTTAAAAGATCTTATAAATTATTCTAACGGTACAGTAGGAGATGACCTTTTAAAAGAGTTGACTAATTTGTGCAATTTAATGCTAGCGGGCAAGGTAAACAAGGAATTTACTAAATATCTTTATGGTGCATCCCTTATCGCACTCAATAAGAAGGATGGCGGAATTCGGCCGATCGCCATCGGATGCACACTACGTAGGTTATGCTCAAAAGTAGCATGCCGAAGTATATCGGAGGCTCTTGGGGACACGCTCCGTCCGATACAGTTGGGCTTTGGGACTAGATGTGGATGTGAAGCTGCAGTTCACGCTACACGCTCCTTTATGTCACAAAGTACAAATGATGCCGAGGTAATTATGAAAATTGACATTCGAAACGCTTTTAACTGCGTCGAACGAGATTCGATGTTAGAACAAGTGAAGAAACAAGTACCAAGCATTTTTCAATATTTAAACCAATGTTATTCTACTGCTTCAAACCTTTATTACAACAGTCACTTAATTCAGTCAACCGTAGGATGTCAACAAGGAGATCCGCTAGGACCAGCCATATTTAGTTTGGCAATAGATCCAATCTTAAAATCTCTTAGCTCTAATTTTAATGTTTGGTATTTAGACGATGGAACTGTTGGTGGAAATTTAATAACGGTTTTATCAGATTTAAAAAAGTTAACAACCGAACTTTCGAAAATAGGTTTAAGTATAAATTTAGTAAAATGTGAAATGTTTTTCTGTAACTCTGTGCAAGATTCCAGAAAATCTGAAATATATGAAATAGTGTCAGAATTATTACCGCACATCAAAATATTAAACGATGACTCAATTATTCTTCTTGGAGCCCCACTAACGGAATCAGCTTTAGTTCCATTTATAAACAAAAAGGAAAAAGTTTTAGATTTGTTTTCTGAGAGATTATTACACCTGAACGCTCATATGGCTCTTCATTTACTAAAAAACTGTTTTTTTATACCTAAATTGACATATTTTTTAAGATTTTGTCCTTTTTGGAAATACCCAGTGAAAAGTAAAATATTCGACGACCATTTAAGAAATAGTTTGAATAAAATTTTGAATATTAATATTACAACGGGAGATCAATCATGGAAGCAGATTTCGCTCCCTATAAAATCAGGTGGCACCGGCTTACGATCAGTTTCAGACATAGCCCTGCCAGCCTTCCTGTCCTCTGTTCACAGCTGCGCCGATCTCGTGGGAATTATTCTTACTCCGTCACAATGTGGCTACGAGATCGCGTACATGAATGAGGCCTTGGAGGCTTGGCAGGCTTTGTGCCCAGGTGAAACATTACCGGCTAACTTAAAAGGACAAAAACATTGGGACTACCCGATAATTGTCCTGAAACAGAGCGCTCTCTCGCTTTCTGCCTCCGGGGAGGAATCAGGATATGCCAGCCTCACACTTGCCCCTGCGGCTCGCCGGTCGACACGTCCGGTTACCATGGACTCTCGTGCGTCAAGAGTGCTGGTCGTTTATCACGTCATGCATCGATAAACGACCTTATAAAGCGTTCACTTGCGGCCGCCAAGATACCCAGCACTTTAGAGCCTACGGGTATCTTTCGAGATGACGGTAAGAGACCCGATGGCATCACTTTGTTACCCTGGTCGCAAGGGAAGGCCTTAGTATGGGACGTTACCTGCACCGACACGTTAGCAGCGAGTCACGTGGACGGTTCCTCCTGCTCCGCGGGTTCAGCTGCAGGGAAGGCCGAGGCACTCAAACACTCAAAATATAAATCCTTAAAGGAACAGTTTGAGTTCCTCGCCTTCGCTGTGGAGACCCACGGAGTTTGGAGTAGCGATGCGTGGGTCTTTGCGAGACGCTTGGGAAAATTACTTATAGAATCGACAGGCGATCGGCGAGCTGCCTCATTTTTTAAACAACGCGTCTCCTTAGCTATTCAGCGGGGGAACGCTGCATCAGTATTGGGGACAATGACAACAGTCCCAATGGATGATTTTTTTAATATTTAATTAAGTGTATTTTATGTTTGTTACCAGTTAATTAGAAAATAAAATCAAAAAAAAGCTTATTTAATCAAGGTTTTCCAACAAATTTTTTTAACTATATTGGTAGAACGTTATATGGAATTATACATATATTTATTCATGTTCTCATTTCATAAGATTCAGGAACTTAACGCAATCAAACCATACGCACTGGCTAGTGCTCTGATCTTAAAAACTGTGTTCTCCATTCAAATTTTTTTTTTTATTCTCTGACATGGGTACTACATTGAAGTATGAATTTGTTTATTTTCTAACTTATAATTGATTTGATATTATCTTGTATCAAAATTACGATGGCTTTTTACACCTGAATAATTTAGATCATAAGTTAATATACTTTTTCGTACTAAGCAGGTACGTAGCTTATTCCAAGGAATGTGACATGTATGTATGTCTAATCGACCGCGAAGCAAGGACACAATAATTAAAGAAAGATCCCTGTAAAAATAACTACTTTACGAATATACTGCAAGACTGGAACCTAACCAGCAAAACATACCATTCGCGGGTATTGCGTCTAACCAATTTCGTCCAGGCTTGCAGTAAAGTAAAATAGTTCTTTTTACAGGGATCTTTCTTTAATTATTGCGTTCTTGCTTCACGGTCTATTATACATACATACATGTCACATTTGTTATGTCTTAAATATCTTTTTCTCACTTCAACACTGTGTTCTCCATTCAAATGTATTCGGGAAATAATTTCAACACCACTTTACAAAATGTTCTCGATTGATTGTATCTAACATCAGTCAATCAATCTGTTTGCACGTTTGTTTTTTCAAACCTTTTAACAGGAACCTTGACAGCGAAAGGAAACTCTTCAGGAGGATACATTTGATTATTTTGTGTGTCTGAACCCGAACAACACAATGTTTTGACTCGGTTTGAAAATGTTTTCTTTCCCATAACTTAAACCTGAAATTTCAAAACGCAGAAGAAAATTAAAAAGACTACAAAACTCACATGCTCTCACGTACATACATAAAATGCCATTCAAATAAGAATAGGATAGGATCACCGCCATTTTTAATGTCAAACTGCTAAACTTTACAAACTTCAATACTTTGCCGGCGTACTTTTCCGAGTGAAGTTAGTGACGAGCCCCGTCCTATTCCTTTTTGAATCGCGTTGTACCTTCACGCCGCTTTCCCGGAGGGGTAGACAGAGATAATAGAGCGTCGTACGGTACGATCACAGCATACCGCTTTCGCTTCATTTACAGACGTACATCTTTTCATACATTCTCTGCGATTTCGGGTATCTTTGCAAATGATTTTAGGTTAAGTCATTTGGTTAAAAAAAAAACCGCCATCTTTCATCTATGTTGCTATCCTCAAATTACGTGCCGTGAATTGTTTCAGTTCAGAATTTCGATTTTCGAATTTCGTTGAAATGTATCGTACTGTAGCTAGGAATTGCGGCGCAGGAATTCGTGTGTTTGAAACCGCACTAATTAGTTCGGCGGTTTGAGGGGTTGCACACACACACGCACACACACACCACCCCGGCACACACCCTCACAGACTACACCTACACGCCGGCACAGGTGTACCATTTGAACCCATCCTGCGTGCATGAAAATATGTAGAAAAGATGATCTGTGTACGTTCCGGTACACACAAATAATTGAAGTGGTCCCACTACATTTCTTTCCGTGCAAGTCGGTCGTGCTTCGGATTCCAAGCAAAACTGTAGGTCTCCTTACTAGGTGGTTCTTGTAGACCAAAACTGGCCACCAAGAAGTTGCGTAAGATCTTTGAACTATTTTCTCTAGGGCTTATTGAAAAGTAAAGGTTTATGCTAATTACTCCGAGACAACTGAGGAACTCAAAGAAGAAATTGCACATTAAATTGGTCAAATCCAGTAGACCTTACTGCAAAATGAGCTGCGTTTCGTCAAAAGAGTTGCATAACTGCTAACAGAGCAAGGTTGACCATTAAACCGATAATTTGGTTAATGTATGAATGTCATCACTACCTCAATACATATTTTTTTTATAATACACTAAACATTTTTTTTTTGTTTTTAAAATTCAAATTCTTACTGAGACATCCATTATAAGCATGGCTTTTAAACTAAAGTTAGCTGCTATTTTATAAGCAATGATGCTAAAAATAATAATTAATAAAATAAAAATTGATACGTTTTCTTATCAGTGTAATTTCCTAATAAGAAAAAAGGACGAAGAAGTCTTATGAGGGCCAATTCGTTCCCACCACCTCTAAGGCTGAGATAAATAGTCGTAACAGAAACTATGACTAACGAAAAGTAGTACTTTGTGACGTCAATTTGCATTACTTTGCGATTTCGTCAAAGTGACGTCACAAAGTACTACTTTTCGTTAGCCTTAGTTTTTGTTACGACTATTTATCTCAGCCTAAAAGTCTGCGACTTTTTGAGTGTGGAATTTCGTTGGTTTGGTAGTCTCATAAAATTGACGCCACCGGGTCTCGTCGTATGCGCGATAGATGGCGGCACATCTTCCTTTTATAATCCGAGGTAATTTGCCAAGAGTCGCCCAGCCAGATCGAAGTGGAGCGTGCAGATGTGACGACCCCCCCTCCCCCGCGCCCGGGGCGAGCCGGGTGCATATTATAGCGAGACAAGACATTAAATAGCATTAAGTGGAGAGCCACCCCATCGAGTGAGAAAGGACGAGAGCGACGACTGAAAAGCGGCGACCGAAAGTCACCTGTGTAGCGCCAGTTTAGCACGTTTTATAGCCTTAAAACAGATGTGCAAATCCATACAATAAATTGGAAGCCAAGATAATCGTAAGCAAGCGTGGCTATTTTTTTTCAGTTTAGTTTTAATACATAGTTAATGTACTAGATAATAAATGCAATGGAAAGAAATTTATTTATTTATTTATTGGCGTACAGACAGGATTGAATCACATTAACGAAAGAAGAAAAACATTTATAATAACAATGGCTTATGACATAATCCCACAAGTAGTAAGCACAGCATGTGCTAGCAGAATTTTACGCAAACAGAATACAAATATCATAAAAAATACAGCATAAAATCATGTTTAAATGTATTTACGCTATTCCAATTTAGTAAATGTATATAATTAAAATTTAAAGATATTATAAACTTAAAATTCATATTTGATACTGGAAATGGTCAATTAGCAGATTTGAAGATATCATATTTGATACTGATGGCACAATCTCTGGAAATGATTGAAGACATTTTTATATGCTTTCGATTTCTTGTATGGATTTGCACAAATTTTAAGGCTATCAAATAAATTAAGACAATACACCGAGGGCAGCGCCGACCACTTGCGAATTCGGTGCGCGTTCCGAATTCGCATATTCGTTACAATGAATGGCGTCCTGTGCAGATCTAACGTGTCGTCGGACCTCGAACTCGATAACTTGGAGTAGGTCTACTCATGAGATTCTCATCTGTGAGTCACCGGTGAGTCTCATAACTTTCTTCGTGGCTGTCATTTCACGAGTTCGAGAGTTTTTTGACTCACAGGTGAGTCATGAGTACTGCGGGTCTAGTAGCGAGCAAATTCGTAAACTAACTCATTGGCCGGCACTACCGTCAGTGTATGTGTCATCACTAAAACGTGGTTACTCTGCTGCCGCTGCACGGATGAGTTTCTGTCTCCTCTCCAGTGCTTCCTTGCTCGATGCGCCACCCTGCCGCGGAGGACGTCGGCCGTTAGAGAAAGCGTCGCTCCTAATCCGGACATTAGGAAGGGTTAGAGATGCGTGCAGATTCAAATTAGTGCAAATTGTGGGTTAGGAACATCGGAAAATGCTTCTTTTGATAAGATGTTCTATGAAATGCTAAAGTATTCGGATTATAGGCCACATGTTTCTCTAGTAATCCATTCTTCTTCTTTTTATTGTGTCTAATAAAGAATATATTGAAACAGTTAGTTTACATGTGGTTTCAATGCATTCAATGTCAAGCTTTATTAACTATATCACATGTACGATTGATTCGTTGGTCAGAGAGCGGGTGTTGCTTCTCAAGCGAGATGGTCATGGGTTCAATCCCCGCCCTGTTCATAGACCGTTATTTTTTACTTCCCGAGTTGGATTAGTCCATTTCGTCAAGATTTAGATTTCCTATCATTCTGAATCCATGCAAAACTGTAAGTGTGATGCTACTAGGATGTAGGATTGAGCCCGCCATGTATGGTACCATCCTATTGGATGAAAATATGGTCCGTGCTGTCCATTCAGCTCATCAAGGGAAGGTCCTAGTATGACACGTAATAACTTCAGGAATGTGGTGTATTGTGGTAATATAATGACAGTAGGTGAGGTATTAGCCATCGATGTACAATGATGTTCACTGTGGCGGCCTAGCGCCCTCTACAAAGAGCTGCTAGTTTCAATGACAAAAAAATGCAACAAACAGATACATAGAAGCTAGTTAAGCAAAGCGCTTCCAATAGATGGCGCTACGCGCTTCAACGCCCAACAAATCGAAAATACTAGATGTCTACATCGCACTAACGAAGTTTCCAAGAGACCTTATCCACCTTTTCATCTCTCCACACCAGTTACATAAAAAAATCCACGGCAGCCCCTTAATTTCATAGTTGTAAAAATATCATTATTACATTTAAAATTCTATACGAACTTTATCATTGGAAACCCATGTAAAAAATACAAGGCCTAGTCAAGCCTTTCCGATATTACACATGGAATGAACATTGTTCGCATTTTTCGTCTAGTAGGTACATTGTATCTTCACATATCAACTACACAGTTCATTCTGTTATGCCGTAACATACAAAAACGTTAGAGGAAAAAGAAAAAAAATCTGAAGTCCTGGAGATCCAACTACGAGAAAATCCTTACCTATTGTTGGTGCTACAACTTATCTCACCACCACATGCGTATTCGCTCACCCATCTCCAGCAGTTTTAAATCTCCTAATCCTTTTGCCGTTGTCAAGTACCTAAGGTGTGGCTACGATATGATGTAATGTCTCCGCCCATTTAAATAAAGCAGCGTTCACGTCGGAGCGTTTCACCGCTTCGCGTGTGACCTCTAATCGAGTTAGAAGATCGCAGCCGATCTGTCAACGTCGCCGCAGCACGTGTGAACATCCCTTATCAGATGCACCCTCTCGCCATGCGAGGATTACTGGTGTTGGCTGCGGCATTTTGATGCCTTTCGGCTCATTTGAATCTCTCCGCTCAAGGTAACACCAAACGAATAATGTATTTACGGTTTAATTCACCGACAGGAAAATGGATGTCGAAATTGCACCATTTTGTTGCCAACGAAGCAATCTGTAAATGTAATTGTTTATCTGAGATATTAGCAGAAAATAAGATCAAAATGATGTTTCCAGGGCCGGGCGGAAACGCGGGTAAACATACATTTGACGAACTTGAAGGTACCCAAAGATGCCCATGAGCATTTCAAATTTCACGGGGCTGCAAAAACCATGCCGGCCACTTTTGTGGCCCGCTAATTTACATTCTAACCTGGAAATAAAATCCCAACTCATTAACCCTTTGATCAGAAGCGTTCATGATGATAATTCCTTGATATGTATTTAACGTTCTTTTATTTTAAGTTTTTTTTATGCGACCTGACATGGATCGTTAATACCACACAACTACCGTTATGATATGAGCCCAATCCACCACATTCCCAAAGGAATCAGGTGCCATGCCAGGACCTTCCCTTTATGAGCACGCCTATATTGAATTGGATAGAAAACACGGACAATTTTTCATTGCCGCTTCGGCCATCTTTTCATCCAATGCGATGGTACCAACCCGGGCGGGCTTAAACCCTACCACCTAGTAGGGGAAGGGAACCTACAGTTTTACATGGATTCCGAACCATGGAGCAGTTCGCACTCGTGACGAAATGTACTTATTGAACTCGGAAAGAGAAATACAGTGGTGCATGTCGGAATTGAACCCAGGCCTCTGGTACGCTAGGCCAGTCCCCGCTCCACTAGGCTACGAGGCGCTCTAAACCCCAACATGACAAGTATTTCGTGTGTTTCTGCATGATGTACCTATAACAACCCAAATTAAAGTTCTATTCTACTCTATATTTTTTTTTCTTATTTTTCTACCTTAAACGTTTCTACGTTTTCACGATATCCTATACAGATACTTACTGCTAAAAAATGATTACCTCGTACAAGTCGGGTAGCAAGATTAAATAATGTTTCATTAAGAGGTCGTCCATTCTATCTTTAGTCTTTTCATACTCCACGTTAGATCTCGTAGATCCTACAAAGATGTAACACACCCGGCCTGTAGCCCGTAACTCACACAGGGGATGCAATCGCGACAAATAGGTTCGCGGTGATCGTAATCCCCGATCTCGTTCCGGGTGTTAAATTCTTTCAGCCCGACTACCTCCGCCCCCCACCACACCTCACCGCCGACCCCCACCACACCTCACCGCCGACCCCACATCCCCCTACGTTTTGCATCTCGAGATCCGCCTTCGGATTCAGCTCACTACGCCTTAGACTAAGCTTTATCTGTAACAACATTTAAATGGCATCGCGCATAAAACATCGCTAGTAAATATTGTTTATTGTTTAAATGTTTAATGATTCGTCATAATAATATCATTATGTCGAATTTGTGTGTAATCGTATATATTTAAATTTTTATTTTTTTAAAAGAAAGGATGTCTGGAGGACATTTCCACGCTGTGCGTGACGCCAGTTGTGACGCATGGTTAAGTGAATGCCATGCGGATATCAGTCGGTGAGCGGGGCCAGGTCCTCAACCATACGTCACAAGATGGGTACTGATTCTGTCAAACCAAATTAAAACCATATAATTTGAATTAATGCACCATGTATTATGAATGATTAAATATTTACAAACAGAAACAACAACCAATGTTCTAGGACGAACATAAACACAAAAATATACAAGTAGGTAAAGAAATAGAGTAGGTTCCTAATTGGGCCCCCTAATACGAACGACGACACTGAGAAGTGTTACGCTCACTGAATCTAAAGCCGGCAAAAAAACATGGTTCGGTACCCAGTGGAGATGATGTCTGGAGCAGGTGGTTAGGCGGCAAATGGCGCCTGCCCCCGCGCGGCGAAGTTCGATCGGGTGGTTCCTCTCAGCTGCCGACGCACCACACCACAGGGCGAGTTGTTGGAGGACTCAGGGGTGAAGCGCCTGGAGCACGTGGTCAGGCGGCGAATGGCGCCTGCCCCCCCGCGGCGAAGTTCGATCGGGTGGTTCCTCTCAGCTGCTGACGCACCACACCACAGGGCGAGTTGTTGGAGGAGCCCACTCGGACTCAGGGGTGAAGCGCCTGGAGCACGTGGTCAGGCGGCGAATGGCGCCTGCCCCCCCGCGGCGAAGTTCGATCGGGTGGTTCCTCTCAGCTGCCGACGCACCACACCACAGGGCGAGTTGTTGGAGGAGCCCACTCGGACTCAGGGGTGAAGCGCCTGGAGCACGTGGTCAGGCGGCGAATGGCGCCTGCCCCCCCGCGGCGAAGTTCGATCGGGTGGTTCCTCTCAGCTGCTGACGCACCACACCACAGGGCGAGTTGTTGGAGGAGCCCACTCGGACTCAGGGGTGAAGCGCCTGGAGCACGTGGTCGGGCGGCGAATGGCGCCTGCCCCCGCGCGGCGAATCTCGAGCGGCTCGGTGTCTCCACAGCGGTTGGCGGAGCCCACTCCAAGGAGCACGGGGTGGGCGCCGAAGAGACGGAGGGTGCGGTTGTGCTCCACCGAGCCAGCTCGAAAGCGGCGACGGCGAGACCTCGGGACGCGACTGGCGTTGCTCACGGCGGTCGGCGGGCGAACAACAAGATGGCTGCCGTCGTGGTCCTCTCCCATTGGCTCTATAGGATCGCCTGACGTTCGCTAGGCGCGCGCGCATGAGGTAGACAGTATCCTTGAATTAATGAGTGGTAGAAAGAGACGGTACTAATGTTCGTGGTTTGTTTTTTTTTTCAGATGAATTTTGACCGTTGGTTTCTTGAAACGTGTATTTTTCCATTATGTAGATTACTATAAATGTCTATTGTGAGTATGCATAGGCACTGACATCTTTCTGAAGGTTACCGTAAGTGTAATTCAATAAATATATGACACACAGATATTGATTATGCCTAAAAATGAAAATAAATAAAGTAACGTGTGTTACATGTGTCATACCTAAAAAAACACTGCTTATTGATATCATCTTTTTTATTTAAATTTCCTCGTTCGTACTAAGCAGGTACGTCGCTTATTCCAAGGAATGTGTATGTGAAGATATGTGATATCGACCGTGAAGCAAGGACACATAATTAAAAGATGTTGGTAAAGGCAATACCCGCGAATACTTTGTTTTGCTGGTTCGGGTTCAGCCTTGCAGTATATTCGTAAAGTAGTTCTTTTTACTGGGCTCTTTCTTCAATTAATGTGTCTTTGCTCCACGGTCAATTATACAAACATACATATCACATTCCTATCTTTTTTATTCTTTCGAATACTTGATTTGGGAGTCTGAGATTTAAAAATGCTGCACTACGACTGCCATTTAAGGCGCTAGGACTAGCCAACTACTCGCGCCATACAAATGCACTTTTTAACAAATGTAATAATATGTAGTGAAACGCTTCAGCAAATCCAAATAAAACTCCAGACTGATAATGGATTGTTAATATTTTTTTATTCCATCATTTATTTAAATAATAATAAAAATAATAAAGTTGATTTTTCTCATTAGAAATCTGAAAGTAATTCGATTTCTAGATATAAGCAAAAACAGCATATATGCATAAACAAAAAATTCCATTTGCGTTTAGATTTCTACATTTAGTCAAAAAAGTTCGGAAATGGACACCGTTTCCGCAATGTATTTTGTATAGAAAAAGGAAACATACATTCACGAAAATAGTTCGATTCCTAGACAAGGAATCATATATTGTAAGAATGACACTTATAATCGTCAGACTTAGTTAGTTAACTTGGGGTGCCTCGTCTAACTTTGCGATTTGGCTAGTACCAGGCCCTTAACTGATTGTATCGTAAGGAGCGACTAAGTTATTTGTTGTTCGTGGTTCATATTTCACGTATAACTGTGGGTCTCTTTCTTACTAGGTGCATAACGAGTCAATCCCGCAGAAGTTTTTAATGAAAGATTGTCGAAGCGTCAAGACAAATTTGTTCGCATTTATCATTAATATCAATATGCAATAGTATAGGAAAGTTCTATCATGCCATGTGTGGTCTATCGGACTTATGTCATGAAAATAGGTATGGCATTAAATCCATGACTGGTTACCCTAAAACGGGCGATGTTCAATGCTTCCTCGAGTGCAGCTTGTACTGAGTAGCTCTCGCAAGATCGGATATCGCCGGTCGCGGAGACAGCTATCGCGTTACCGAATCAGTTTATACGGAGTTAGAGCCTCCACCCCTCTGCCCCCGCTGCGGCCCCTCCACCCCCGCGCTCCCGCCGTGTCTCCACCCCGCACGCTGATCGGCGAGAGATGATAAATCCACGTTTAGGATGGACCATGATTGGCCTCGAGCTCATAAAAGGCTGTTGATGTCCTAACATGGAAAAACTGCATGAGTACGATTTTGAAAAAAAAAAGTTATCATGCGCTTATTTTTCATGTTTGTCGCTTTAGGACACCATATCCAGACCAGCGGCTCGTAGCCTAGTGGCGCAGGGACTGACCTAGCTTGGTCTGGGTTCAATTCCTCGCCCCGACATTCACCACGTTCTTTCTCTTTCTGAGTTCGATCGATGAGTGCATTTCGACACAATACGAGCTGCTCCATTGTTCGGAATCCATATAAAACTGTAGGTCCCCGTAGGGTAGTGTAGGGTCTAAGCCCGCCCGGGTTAGTACTATCGCATTGGATGAAAGATGGTCGAAGCGGCAATGAAAAATTGTCCGTGTTTACCACGGAGGATAGTTACCATCCAGTTCAATGTAGCCGTGCTCATGAAGAGAAGGTCTTGGCATGGCACCTAATTCCTTCGGGAATGTGGTGTATTGGGCCAATATCATAACGGTAGTTGTGTGGTATTAGCCATCCATGTCAGGTTGCATAAAAAAAGAGCATCGATTCTAAGAAAAGTAAATAAAGGAACTATTAAAGTATGAGCGGCTCGTAGCTCAGGGGCGGTTGGACTTGCCTTCAATGCCAGAGGTGTTGGGTTCGATGAGAGTCCCGTTCATGCACCACTTTCTTTCCCTTTCTGCGCTGGAAAAGTGCATTAATCACGAATGCGAGCTGTTCCATGGTCCGAAAACCATTTAAAACTGTAGGTCCCCTTTACAGGGGGACGATAGCCCCTTCCAGTTGGTACCATCGTATTGCATGGACAATGATTTCATGAAACTTCGCTATGGTTGCCTTTTTTTTCGTAATAGTTGATAGATAACTCCGATTCAGAAAGAACATCATAGGCGGGGAGCTCTTGACTACCATCATTGTGAGGATTAACCTACGAAATGTGTTCTAGTGTGCGTGTTGTCAAGTCTCAAGTTTCCGGCCCGTGCTTGGCCCGCGGCTCGACGTGGTGACTGACATCTCAATGGTCACCCCCGCAGAGGTCTGCCTCACCCGAACCAATCTACTCCATACAAGTCACCCCTTTACGAGCATGCACACCCTCAGTAGGCCAATTCTGGGAATCCTGAGTTGATTAATCAGGAGTGTTCTCAGGAGAGGAATTCACTTTGACATTACTGTGCTTATCTAATAGACTACCATGGTAAAATAACTCGGCGGGTGAACATACAAGTGAGACATAGAATCAGACGATTATTTCGTACCATGCTAACTGGTAATTTGCAGTTCGATTGTCAGAATAGCACGTCGTTTGACGGTTAGCATGGTAGGAAATGCAACTGGGTGCCAACGGAACCCTATTACGAAGCCTCCGCTGTCCGTCCGTCCGTCTGTCACAGAGCAGCTGAAATTTACACTGAGTGTCTTTTTATTATGCCGCTATAACAACAGATAGGAAAAAATTAAAAACAATAAAAATTGAAGGGCATCCAAAAAATCAGATTTTTTCATGTTAAGCTTTGTACGGAACTCTTGAGTCCGATTCGCACTTGACCGGTTTTTCGCAGAGATAACTTCCCTAACGGCGACCGCTCCCTTTACAAGTAATCGACCCTCCTGCGAGGCTGTGTCGAGGTTTTGTGGCCCTAATTAGGTGTTACGGCGGTTTGTTATCCGCAGTTTAGGGTTACAAGTTGGGAGAAATGTACCTATCAACTTTTAGGGCGTTGTTAACTTTTAATTAACGTTTTTTTTTGTATATTGTTTCATTACCTAAAAAACTTAATATTTATACGAAAGCAAATTGAATTATCGTATCGTTGCATGTATTTTTTATGGAACTGAAAATGGATAGCTGCACTGGGATATTTACTATCATATCATCATTGAGCAGCTCGTAGCGTAGGACTTGCACTGCATACCAGAGCTCTGGGTTCATATCCCCGCCCCGTTTATGCACCACTTTCTTTCTCTTTCTATGTTGGATTAGGGCATTTCGTTACGAATACGAGCTTTTCTCGTAAACTATAGGTTGACACCATTGCACTGAATGAAAAGATGGTCGAAGCGGCAATGAAAAATTCTCCGTGCTTTTCATCCAGTTCATAGAAGCTGTGCTTATAAATGGAAGCTCCTGGCACGGCTCCTAATTCCTTCCGGAATGCGGTGGTTGGCATGACCGTTGGTGTGGTTTAGCTATCCATGTCCAGCTACATAAAATATAATAAAGGCGAGGCGTCGCGCCACTGGGCTACTGAGGCTGACCATTATCACCTGGATTTAGATTTAAAGAATGTGGTGTTTGCATATACCATGACAGTAGTTGTGAGGTTAGCCATCCATGTCACTACACGAACAAAAGGAGTAGTAGCAATAAAAAATATTGCCGAAACTTTTAATCGTGTCACTTTTACCCAAAGTGCTCTTCGTGAATTTGTGCGTTAATGTGAACCTGAAAAAAATGCGCGTTTTTAGCGCAGCGGTAAGCGAGTGCTAAGTAATGGACAGACATTAATCCGTGGAACGCATCTGCGGCTTCCACAAGCACTCACCTAATTATTAGGGGCCAGGAGGGTCCAGCACTCCTATTCCGTTTGTTCTGTCAATGTTCATTTTGTAGACGAAATAGTTTTTTTTTTAATTCATGTAATTATGAACTAATTTTATGTATTTAAAGGCGTATCCTTTATATTACATTATCACATTAATTTGAGTTTCGGCGATGTCAACATTTGAAGCATTGTAATCAGAATTAAATCGAATTATAGACTAGTTATTATTTGTAGAAAGCACAAAGACCGTTGATTTTTTTTTTTCAATTATGTTCCGAGGAAATGTCGGCTTCTTATTCTTAATATTACTTGTTTAATATTTCCTATCGGCTTAATACTTTTTAGAAAACTCTTCTACTAGATTCTGCGTACGTAATTTAGTCCGCAATTTTTCAAAATAAAAACATTAAGAAAACCTTATTTCTGACATTGAAGTAAGAATAATTCACAATATACTATATCATAGTAATTGCTTGTGAAGTACCGATATCTAAATATCTTAAAGGCGTGGTAACACCTGATTGCATGCTAATATTTTATTATTTTTAACATAGCTACTACTTATTTCTGAATTAAAAATAAAATAAATATTGAATGATCTAGCTATATTTGGAACTTATAACGGTAAATATGTAACGCTCATATCCCGTGTTTAAATAATTTTCATGAAAGTTTATCAATATTTTTTAAACCGACTTCAAAAAAAGGAGGAGGTTATCAATTCGTCTGTATGTTTTTTTTTTGCTTTTTTTTTAATGTTTGTTACCTCATAACTTTTGCCTGGGTGAACCGATTTGGATTATTATTATTTTAAATGAAAGCTAGTGCTTCCCAGGTGGTCCCATTTTAATTTGGTTAAGTTCTGACAATGATATCCATGAGAAAATCATATAAGTCTTAAATTTGTATTAAGATGTGGGCGACAATTGCACGAATAACTCAATGTAACGCCAACCGATTTCGGTGATTCTTTTTTTATTGATTTTTGAGTGTACAAATTAGTAAGTGTACTTCAGATTCACTAAAAATAAACAAATAAAAAAAAATTAACAAAAAAAATAACCGACTTCAAAGAAAAAGCACTAATAAGTAAAAAATAATTGCCATTTTTGTAGTTATAGTAGTAAGTAGGTTATTTTTTTTGTTAATTTTTTTTTTCAAAATTTTAACATGAGCCATAATGATTTCTTGTAAGCCCTTGTTTAATTAAATCCAATCAGTTGTTGTCACGCTTAAAGGAACTTAATGCTGTCGTGAAGGCCCAGGAAATCTAAGATTTGGAAATTTTAAGAAATGCATTCTTTGTCCATTCTCTAAGGCACAATTTTGCACGGCAACTGCTATTAAAATAGTTAAATCGTCTTCAATCTTTTTTTATCACTTGAAAAAGCTTCATTCTATGTCCGTATGTTTTGATTTTTTTGTAAATATCTGTATTTTTCAGTAAAAAAAATTAAAAATAAACGTAAAAAATACAACTTTTTTCGATGTTCATTAGCCAATATTGTCCAATCTAAAAAGCAAATTAAAAAATACATTCATAGATTTATACAATATATTTCATTATCAAAAATTTAAAAAACCTAGTAAATCATTAAGAGCATGGAAACAGTTATCGTCCTTAATATAGGGAATTGATAGGGTAACGACTCTCTCAATAATGGAAACTAGTCTCAAAGAAACGTCATACAGTCGCAATGGTGGCTGGGGGCGAGGGACCTCCCTGCTAATTCACGGGCATCATATTTGGACACCAAATTAGAAGGACTACTCGCCGCGGTAAACACGCCTAGTCAACACCAGTCGGCATGCCCAACCGTGTAGCGTGGCTTGTTGAGTGTTCATTTGTTTTATTGTCAGTGTTGCAGGTCGTCAGGAACTAGGATTGCCTATGGACATATAGAACGAGTGAGTGATAAAAAAAAATGCAACGCGAATCTGTAGAGCGGTATCGGCCGGAACTGGAATGTGACCATCGATGACTTACCGTGACCAGGGGGGTTACCATGGCAACCTCATCAGGTGAACAGGCAAGTGAGTGATTGAATCTGATCTTTAGTTGCAATTCAAAGCATGCTGACTGCCAAACGACATTGTATTTTTTAATTTCTTTTACTACCTGAAATTTACCAGTTAACATGGTAAGAAATGCAACTAAACTCATAATTTAGAATTCCCCTGCAGTCCTATCTCCCCTGAGGGCCCCTCACCTGCCACTCACTCTTACCTGAATTACCCCCCAAGGCCTTTGACCACCCAGCTACATACTGGTTGCTATTCACGTCTCACTGATTTCAAGCACGCAAACAGCTTCATCAGGCCGACAATTAGTCTATTGCATGCTAACAGCATGTTTCGGATTTCAACATCCGATCATCAAATTAGCGAGTAGCAAATAAAATTTGCTTAAAAATCACTATGATAATAGTGAAAGAATTACGTCGACATCGACTGTAATTCTTTTTCTTCATGTCATGAAATTATGAATTGATTGATGAAGCGTGAACGAAAACCACGTAAAAACATACATTAAATACGTATCATCGCGCTGCTTCTCGCAGGGGTGGACAGGGGTTCTGCAACGCCATAAAATTGCGATTCCTATGACATTTGTTTTGCTTCGTTAAAATGAAAAAAATATCATAAACGCAAACAAACGAGTAAAGTAGACCGCGGGCTCTCGGAAACTAGACGAGCGCTATGTAATTTCCGCAGTGGGGAAATATACTCATATGCGGAAATAGAAAAATCGTGCGTTTGCGTTGCGGGTTGTTGCGGGGCGGAGGGCGGTAGGCTGTCCGCAGGGCGGCGCCTTTGACTGCATTGCTTTGATGCGGACCGGCAGAACTGACTAGTCTGATTAGATAAAAAATTATTAAAAATATAAAAAACCCGACTGCGAAAAAAAATTTAACTTAAAATTGACTTAGTAAAGGAACTGAAAAGATAGAAACAAGTTGAAAAATTAAATATTTGTTGTGTTTGAATGATCATGGTTGACAGTGTTCACAAACGCAGTCGGAGGCATCAAATAGCCCGTTCCATAGTACGTTCCATAGTATTCACTGTGGATTTAGTAGCGATTTTATGGATTATTTCGGTGGAGCAAGAAAATACGTGGTGGGATAATTCCAATATCCTACCTTTCATTTTTATATCTAAAGTGAGGTTTTTTTTCTCGTTCTCGGTGTCACCAATCATCATGAAATTTGCATAGGTACACTTTCAATGAATTTAATAACAAAAAAATATAAATCATAGTTAATGTATTTGATGCACAATATTAATTATATAATGATATATTATATATTTCCCAATACATTCCATTATTAATGACTAGCGATTTTCTTAGTGATATGGGTATAGCAAAAATATACTTACTGATACAAATTATAATCTCCTAACTGTCATATAATAAATATGAAAGTAAGTTTGTCTGTTTCGCGTACTCAACCGATCATCGTGAAATTTGCATAGGCACACAATAGAAAATATAAATCGTAGTTAATGTATCTTATGCCTCCGACTGCGTTTGTGAACACTGTCAACCATGATCATTCAAACACAACAAATATTTAATTTTTCAACTTGTTTCTATCTTTTCAGTTCCTTTACTAAGTCAATTTTAAGTTAAATTTTTTTTCGCAGTCGGGTTTTTTATATTTTTAAATAATTTGTTTTATTTTAATTATTTTTAGTTTTCGTAGAGCATGCATTTATCATTTAAATATCTGCACGTTAATACATTCCAACGAACGTAAGGTTAGGTATTATTATGGAACCTGACATGGATGGCTAATATAACACAACTACCGTCATGATATAAGCCTAATTCAACAAATTACAGAAGGAATTAGGTGACAGGCCAGGACCTTCCTTTATACAGAATCACGGCTGCACACGGATATTGACAATGATTGATTGCCACTTCGACCATAGTTTTTCCTAATGCAATGTTACGAACCCAGGCGGGCTTAACCCTGTCACCTGGTAGGGTAAGGTGACCTACAGTTTTACATGGGTTCCGAACAATGAATAACTCGCAAAATAAAGTGGTGTATAACCGATGCGAGGATTTGAACCCATAACCTCTTGCATGAAAGGCAATATTTTAGTCCCTACACCACGAGGTGTAACAAATAGAGTGTTTTGATTGATATTAAAACAAAACTACATCTTCTAAAAGTTTCTTGATGTTATCTTTAAGGCTTTAATGAAGTCATCAGTTCATAGAATAAAATTCCCTCATTCAACGAATTTTGATTATATGACCGATATATACAAGGTTTTAGTGGAGGTATGGTCCAAACGTTAACCACGTATTCCTTGGCATATTTGAAACAAAAAGGCTATACATTTTATGTGTAGGTATTTAAAATGTATGGGGAGGATATTTTTCAAGTCGTACAACCAAAATATCATCTACCTTTTTAGCACCAAATATGCCGAGGAATACGTGGCTAGCTTTTGGACCATATCTCCGTTGACACCCTATATATGTTTTTTTTAGAATCTCCCTCTCATCATCGTTTATTACAGTTACACTAAATTTATAAGCAAACAAATTTGTTCGACACTCAAATCCAGTGGTTATATATACAGGATCCGTCACTCGAAGTGTTACCAATTGAAAATGATGTTGTTTGGTTAATTGAAGTATGGTTCGTTAAAAAAGATATCACAATAAAACATTTAATTTTAAGACAATCATTGTTATTGTTTTATATAGCCTCCTTTGATCCATAGATAAGAGCTTTCTGAGACAATGCTGAGTGTTGTTGGAACGTCCAGCGTTTCGTACTGCATTGTTTACGTGCCCATGGTATGAGCGCCTCATTTAACACCTTTTTCACACACTTGCTGGTTGACTTTGACGCCCTTCTCGATAAACACGCGTAAATAGCGACCATTTGCGGTCACTGCAGCCCAGACCATAACAGAAGCGGGCGCTTGCTTACGAATTGCTTACTCCATCGTCTAAATTCTCGTTGGATTTGCCCTGTAGCCAAACACGAAAATGTTGTTTGTTTATATACTGTTAGACAGTAAACATTTTTTTATCTGAAAAAACAATGTTTTCCATATCGCCACGCAAGACTTTCAGTGCTTGAGCTCTTTGTAGTCGAACTGCCTTCTGCGCTGAACATAGATGCTGTAATTTTTGTATTTTATTGGTAGGGTTTCAGTTGCATTTCTTTTTATTTCAGTATGCGCCGATTACTTGAGTCGGGTATTGTCAGACTTTTCGCAAATTTTGCAGAACACTGGTGAGCATTTCCTTGAATTCGAGCCTTTAACTTCCGAACCATATCATGTGATACTGCTATTTTCGGAAGACCGCCTCTATGCCGTTTAGCAATGCTCCCTGTTAAGTTATAACGATTAATGGTTCGATGCACTAAACTTTTGTTCACACGTAAATGTCGGAGCTCCCGAGCGATGACTGGTTGTGATTTTCCGGTCAAATACAAAACGATCACAATGTTAGGTTTAATATCCATTGCGAAAATTTATTATACAATTCAAATTTGTTTCCGCTCTTTTCGCCCACTTAAAAACAATGAAACAAATTGACGTTTCACCAAAATTTGGCGCGATGTCATTATTATTTTGAAAATAGAAGTAACAGTTCGAGTGACGGACCCTGTAGCAATCGCTTTGATCACAGGATTTCATCCATGTATAAACTAACTGCTAGTTAAAATTCAATAAACTCCATAATAACCATGATTATAATATTTATATCCACTACTTCATTAGACTGGAAGTTGTCTCTTGACTGACAGCTTTGAATGTGAGTCAAAAGCATTGTTAAAGCCATTTTTATTTAATTATTGTGCTAGTTAAGTTCCAGTTTCACAGATTAGAACTTTAACTGGATGCGGCGAAAGAGACCTGGATTCATCGTTTGCAAATATATGTGGGCCCGAGGTCCACAATCGCCCGATCGAATGTGTTACCTTGAAGCTTATAAGCTGTTACATCCCAACTGAGCGTTTATTGTTTTTCTTGCCTCCAAAGCCCATCAAAATATAACTTTTCATGATTTAATCCGTAGATAAACTCCTGGTTTATTATTTTGAATAATATAACGGGTTAATAATATGTGATATATGATGATAAACCCAACTTTGGCATGGCCGTGCTTTTCCGTCCCACTGATCCCAAGGACGCACGGTTAAAGATCAGTGATATTATGATGACGATCATATCTTATGTACCCTATGTAACAGAAGCTCTCATCAGGGGGCTGACGACATCTTCATAGAAAGTTTTTTCTTATCTTTAGTAAAGCTATTAGATATGCCGGTGATGTCGGTCTATGCGGCGTCCGAGAATTTCGAAAATCTATCCGACTATCGCCCGGATCCACCACTTCCAGTTATAGACATCCCAAAGTTATCTTTCGGTTACACCATATAAATATGCAATGTAACCGAAACTACATTCCATATAGCTGGAGGTAGTGAAAAGAGGAGTATATGACCTGAGTTGGTGTGACAAGCGCGCTTGCGTAAACAAAAATCATTTGAATTCATTTTTAACGTTGAATATTTTGATGATTTTTGGAATTTCTCATTCCAAATTACACTTAAACATATAAGTTGCATTCCTTTTTGTAAACTATTTAGAAAACCCTTTAGTTTGATACCCCACTCGATAGGTTTCAAGGAAAAATATATTTGAAAACACATAATTTGGCGCCAAAAATCGGCTATGATTTTTTTTTATAATTTTGATATACCCAGTGTCACTCTCACAATTAAGACGAATCTAACGACACCTCCCAAGCTAAAATCCATCAAGCCGTTTAGGCTGTAGGGCGTGCCAAAGAAATATACATACATACATACATACATGCATACATATATACATACATATATACATACATACATACATACATACATACACTCGAAAAACATAACCCTCCTTCTTATATGATGATAAACCCAACTTTGGCATGGCCGTGCTTTTCCGTCCCACTGATCCCAAGGACGCACGGTTAAAGATCAGTGATATTATGATGACGATCATATCTTATGTACCCTATGTAACAGAAGCTCTCATCAGGGGGCTGACGACATCTTCATAGAAAGTTTTTTCTTATCTTTAGTAAAGCTATTAGATATGCCGGTGATGTCGGTCTATGCGGCGTCCGAGAATTTCGAAAATCTATCTGACTATCGCCCGGATCCACCACTTCCAGTTATAGACATCCCAAAGTTATCTTTCGGTTACACCATATAAATATGCAATGTAACCGAAACTACATTCCATATAGCTGGAGGTAGTGAAAAGAGGAGTATATGACCTGAGTTGGTGTGACAAGCGCGCTTGCGTAAACAAAAATCATTTGAATTCATTTTTAACGTTGAATATTTTGATGATTTTTGGAATTTCTCATTCCAAATTACACTTAAACATATAAGTTGCATTCCTTTTTGTAAACTATTTAGAAAACCCTTTAGTTTGATACCCCACTCGATAGGTTTCAAGGAAAAATATATTTGAAAACACATAATTTGGCGCCAAAAATCGGCTATGATTTTTTTTTATAATTTTGATATACCCAGTGTCACTCTCACAATTAAGACGAATCTAACGACACCTCTCAAGCTAAAATCCATCAAGCCGTTTAGGCTGTAGGGCGTGCCAAAGAAATATACATACATACATACATACATATATACATACATATATACATACATACATACATACATACATACACTCGAAAAACATAACCCTCCTTTCGCAGTCGGGTAAAAACTACCTACGTTGAACTATTGAGCGGCTCGTAGCCTAGTGGCGCGGGGACTTGCCTCGCATACTAGAAGCTTTAAATCCTTGCCCTGTTCATGCAACACTTTATTTCTCATTCAGAGTTGTATAAGTGCATTTTTTGTGCAATTTTTTGAGCAGTGGGTGTGGTATTAGCCATACACGTTCATTTCCATAAAACAAAAATTTTAATGTAAGTCGTCAGACCTCACTTGTAATCAAAAATACCCTAAATTAAAGATAATAGAACTCTCATAATACTATATTTAACTGTGCAAACATGTTCCCTCTAGACTCTAGGTATATTTTATGCGAGATTATTAGAATCAAGATTTCGTAAAAAAACTCATGATTTTGATTAAAAAAATCGTATGTTATAAAAAAATCCCGGATCAGTTTAATCAGGTATTTTTTGGCTGAGATTGAGTTAGGTTTTTTTGATCAAAATCTAATTTTTAACTAAATTCATATTTTATGATAATGGTACGCCATTTGTAAGACGATATTTGATTGATGGATCTAAAATTCTTTAATAAGCCACGATAAACAATTTACAAAAGAAAGTACAGCGCAATAATATCATAATAAGTGGGGCGCAAAGGCGGGTTTATCCCCCGAAGAGATTTCTTCCAGTCGACCTTTTGGTGTTTGAGAAGTTCAATGTGGATATATTCGTAGGTATTGCCGGTAGGTTTGGTGTGAGAGTTTGAGTATACTTATTATAATAATCCGATAAATAAGTACACATTCGGTATATACATACATTAATTATGTAATAAACTTACTTACTACGATATTTCAAAGGACTCGAACTAGAAGGATATTAAAATGGGCATGCTAAACTTTCCCTGCAACACAAAACTCATTAGTTAGTTCCTCGAAAGACTCGCGCACAGCGCGCTGGCTGCTAGCATGTTTACAGTTTTCTTTCAGGCGTCTTGGGCGCGGGGCGAGGGCGGGAGGGTGCGGGTCGGAGGGCGCGGAGCTTTCAGGAAATCAATACTGTCGCCGTCGCACCGCCGCCGCCGCCGCCGCCGCCGCCACCGCCGCCCGGACAACCTGAGCTAACAAATGCCACATTGCGGGAATCGCACTTTTGTGTGATTTGTAAGGAACTCGCAATCTCCCGCGTTAGTTATCTACTCTACGAAATTACTTCGCGGCTTTGCGGTCTTAGCAATCCACGATAATGTGCAACTTTTTGTTAATGCAAGTTAGGTGGTGCCTTTAATATATCCAAAATTAATTTAATGACTAACGTTCAATAAATACCTAAAGGCAATTTAGAAACCGCAAAGCCCATAAAACACATTTTTTTATTTATTTTTTGTTTCTTGAGTGCAAGCCGCTTGTTTCAGCGAATATTATGTATGGAGAACTGACCCAAATTTGTGTAACAATTACGTTTAATTAAAGTATTGTGCAAATCTGGACTCGAACCAGCAAGCAAACCATCCACGAGCATTGCCACTGTAGGATAATTCTAAGTTATGGGAGGTTCCCAAACGTTTGCTGCGTTCCCGCTACGCACGGTCAGGCCGGTGCTCTGGAGGAGGACGACCCGGCTCGACTGTATAATCATATTTAAATAGTTAATGTTGCCACACTTCTTAAACATCAGTTTGGTTTGGTAAAAATCTGGTTTGTCCCATAAATTCGTTGGAAGTATATATAACAGTTCCGTTATTTAAATAATCATATATTTCCCAGCTATTTTTAAGTGAACACACTCCCGAACTCGAACTCAATCTTATCTGAATCGCCCCCGTACTTTCACACTTAGGTTGGCTTTAAGTAAGAGGCTGTGATAAATAATCGTAACTTAAATTACAAATGTATAAGTTAAAATTTAGGTAAGAGTGAGTTCGAGTTCGGCGATAAATATCAACTCACTTTAATAAATAATTCGCACTTCTCGAACGTCATTCACCAATCTATGTAATGTTCTTATTATAATGTTCTTTGTGAGCAGTAGTAATCAGTCAATCACTGTTAACCATTTTTTTAAGTATCAATCGAAAAAAAATACAATGACCAACCTGACGAAGTTTCGTGTCGGCTCTTCGCCAGAAGTAATCGAACCGACAGAAAAAAAAATGACGAATCCGAGTGTGTAATATACATTACACACTCGGATTTGTTGAAACATTTTAGTTTGGTAAAAATGTTTTTTGTCCCATAAATTAAAATACCAGTTCCATTATTTAAATAATAATATTGTTTCCAGAATGTTTTAGATTAACTTACTGTCGAAATCTAACTCACTCATACCTGAATATATATACCCCAGTACAGTTTTGCAGCCTGTTCGTGTCACGCTGGCGTATTTTCAGTCACTTCAGGGCCCGAGCTAGCGCGTAGGCACTGCTAGGTGGGTAGTGACGTCATCGGCGGGTTACGAGCGCGGCTTGACACCGCATTGGCCGGGGTCGAGGGTCGTGACCCGCCGCGCCGCGCCATTGGCTGGCGGCGCCACCACCCACATTCGAAATTAGAACACATCGGAACGCTTCGGATTTCAGCTTCAGTAGGTATTACGCACTCGAGGAAAACGCGAGGTCACGTTGTTGTTGCGCAGTTTTTACCTTCAAACCGGGAGCTATGTAACAGAATATCGGTCGGCCTATTCTTGGAATTCCGTGCTCAAAAATCGAGAATTTTTCTCGATTTTTAACAAAACCAAAATTATGTTGCCGCCAAGCAGTGGACTGTATTGGGACCGCACTCGACCAAACCGAATGATACAAATAAACCGGATACCAACCGGCACAGCAGCCGTCCGGTTTGGCGAGGCGCTGCTGGAGGGCCCTCCGTATTCAGCTCACCGTTGCATTTGCCGATATTCTTCTTGGTATTTTTCACCGACAATTTCCACCAACACCGCTTGTTGTTTTATATATTGTGACAGATTAAATACCTTGGATCATTGCAATATCGTGTTCCTCGATCCTTCCTAAAACTGCCTAGCTAGACAATTGCTATAAAAGCGGGTTTCTCGACTGAGATAATACTGATTCCTGAGCATGGAATTACAAGAATCGCCTACAAATAATGTTGCGTCCGCCAGGGGCTCTTCACCACTGAACCGAAAAAAAAATTAAGTTCATTGACAAGACTTACAACCACCTATACACGTCAACGCAGTATTTAATATCAAGTCGTTTTAATGTCACTTTTACCACTAGTGAATATTACTTTTGGTTAGTCAACTCTCAGGCGACGTTTTTGTTAACTACAAGTTTTCGTATAGTTTTGTATTTTTAAATATAACATTGACTGCATGCGTATTGTGCTTAGTGGCCCAGGGAACTGGGTTCAAATCCCCGTCCCGTTCATGCACCACTTTCTTTCCCTTTCGGAGTTGGATAAGTACATAAAACTGTAGGTCCCCTTCCCCTCCTAGGTGGCAGGGTCAATCCCCCCGGGTTGGTTCCATCGCATTGGACGAAAATATGGCCGAAGCGGCAATGAAAATTTGTCCGTGTTTTCCATCTGGTTCTACATAGTTGTGCTCAAAACGTCCACCCGCCCCGAAACTACGAGGCTAAACAGATCTTCCGCTGAACTAACTTTATTCACTAGTCTAGTCTACTACTAACTAGAGTTCTAGTCTAGGCTAGTACTCACTAGAGGTCTAGTCTAGTCTAGTACTAACTAGAGTTCTAGTCTAGTCTAGTACTAACTAGAGTTCTAGTCTAATCTAGTACTAACTAGAGTTCTAGTCTAATCTAGTACTCACTAGAGTTCTAGTCTAGGCTAGTACTCACTAGAGGTCTAGTCTAGTCTAGTACTAACTAGAGTTCTAGTCTAGTCTAGTACTAACTAGAGTTCTAGTCTAATCTAGTACTAACTAGAGTTCTAGTCTAGTCTAGTACTCACTAGAGTTCTAGTCTAGTCTAGTACTAACTGGGGAAGAGAAATGTGTGAGTAACACAAGAAAATATATGTTCATCCCGCCACCGACCCTACTAAATCAAAGATAAATCTTTAGATATCGCCATCAATGTGTCGGCGTCTCATTTTTTCGGACGGCCCATAAAATAAAAGGTCCGCTGAAGGAAAGCACGATATCTGGTCCCAGCGGACATCTTGCTGTTATCTGTGTCGAGGGCGCCAAATCTGAAGCATCGCAAATGGACCGTCACTTCTGTAATTCTAGGGTTCTTATTTCACTTTAATAGCAAATGTTATTGTATGCCCTCTTTTGACACACAGGGGGCATTCGTTCCTTCCTTTACCTAATCATTTTTATTACATGCTCACGAAAACATTGAGGCAGTAAGTCTTGGTCTCAGAACTAATAGAACAACTCAACTATATTGTTTGTAATCGGCGCATTTTTAGAACTTGTGAAAACTTTACCGAAACTGAAAATAATGCCACTTTCGGTCCTTTTTAAAGGGGTAACCTTGAAAAAAACATGCTTTTGAATGTAACAGTAGATTTTTAGAGCATTAAACACAAACTCTCTTATTTCGGTTCTTAAAGCTATTTTTTCGACCAAAAAATTACTGATTCCTGAGCACGGAATTCCTGGAATTGTCCTACATATCCAAAGCAAACATGGCCTTTTCAAACATTTGCATACTTCATGAAAAACTTCTTTGTTCTTTTTTAAACACGTTTACAACCATCATGACTTCTATTTGCCAGACCGTATCGTATTCAATATTTTGTCTTGCAATATTCTTTCTTTGTAAGATTTCTTCAAGCAAACAGTCTGCGGCCCAACCCGGCGGGACTAACTCAATCGCGGGCACGGTACAAAACCGTGCTGTTGCGCTCTGGGACCTTCTCTGTTTCAAAGAAAAAGACAGTCTCCGCGATGAGGAAGATGCAACATGTCCACAAAAAAGACTATGTGCATAGTGTATGATTTGGTAAGATTTACAAAGATGTTAATTACTAAACGACTTATAGCTAAAAGTAAACCACGACCGCTGTATTCAAAAATCTAACAAAAACCAAATAGATTATAAATCTTGATTAAATAAGCTATGGTGGTGAGGTGAATCTTTTTAAGATGTTCTTACTTTATCATTGTGTAATCTGCTTCCAAAGTTATTGTATAAAACGCGCGAAAAATCCGAACTTTCGGACCTTATAACTTAAAAACCAAACACAATTTTACAATGCCAACGGTCATCAGACATCTAGTTCTATCAAATAAAGCTATTTTGAGCAAAATTTGGGATCTCTGACAAGTAATATGTGCGTGATCTTCTTTCCCCGTTTGTATGGGGAGTTGAGCGGGATGGGCCACCTTAAGATAAAACTTGTAATGACCAAAATTCCCTCAACCCTCACACCTACCTTTCCGCGTTTCCCCACCCCGCTTTTCTTTTTCAGATTTCCCATATGCACTCGGCATCTCTTCTACGTCCATCTCCGACATCAAAAGTTGATCTCTATAATTATTCATTTTATATCCGACGTTGTATACGTTTTCAACATGAATGCGTACATTACATATCTTCGAATGTGAATCCGAAACCAATTTTACATTTGAGCTAAAATTAAGTAAACTTTTTGTAATTATATACGCTTAATGTGCACACTGATATTTACTGCTGGGGCGTCCTGACAGTTTATGTACTTATGATACTTTTGAGGTTACCGCGGTCGTTAGACATGTTTGAAAAATTTTTACGGCTTTTCACGCGGCAAAGTAGAGATATTCTCCGACGTTTCGAGCTAATCATTCAGCCCGTTGTCAAGGAGGCATCCGCCGCGCTCGTGCGCAGCAGACGCCTGAGGTGACCGCTAGGCTCGCCGTGGGCGTAGATCGTAACTGTGAGTGGGGGCGGATCCGGAAATGTGTCTGGCTGCGGTCCGAACTTCAGACGACAGGCAATATGAGCTGACAATATCGTCGCCGATATTATCGTCTCGTTGGCCCCTTCTAAGTGGCTGAAGCACGGGGTTCCACATTGCAGAGAGCTTAAATGAGTCTTCTCGATTGAAGTTGCTGTGCTTCTTAATCTCGATAGCTTCTCGGACTAATCTTGGTATAGTTCGTTTTTCGGCGGCGATTATGCCAACCTGATCGAAACGTATCCAGTGATTTGGTCCTGATTCGCTATGCTCACACAAAGCTGACTTCGCGGAGTCCTTCTTCTTTACCGCTCGAATGTGTTCCGTAACCCGTGTCGCAACACTTCGCTTTGTTTGCCCAACATAATATTTCCCACAGGAACATGGAATTTTGTACACGCCAGGAGACTGCAAGGGGAGCTGATCTTTCACTGAGCGTAAAACTTGTGAGACCTTTTTTATAGGTATGAAAACTGTATCAATCTGCAGTTTTTTCAGCTTACGCCCAATGATGTCTGTTACTCCCTTTACATATGGCAAGAATGCCTTTCGTCTTTCGGCGTATTGGATGGGTGGTATACTTCTTCTTTTCTTACTATTATTTCGAACATTGTACCCATTTTCTCGAAGCACCCTGTCCACAGTCTTCATTTCGGTGACGATATGGTCCTTGTCACACAACCGCTGTGCTCTGAGTTTCAATGCTCTTGCGACCGATTCCAAATGCATAGGAGCATGGTGCGAAGTAGCATGTAGATAACGATTTGTGTGTGTCGGCTTGCGGTATACTGTATGGCTTAGGGTTCCATCCAATCGTCGACCAACAAGTACGTCCAAGAACGCCAAAGTGCCTTCCTTCTCACACTCTACTGTGTATTTTATATTTGTGTGAACCGAATTAAGATGAGAGAGGAAAGCGTCAAGTGATTGGCGTCCATGTGACCAGATTGAAAACACATCATCCACGTACCGTACCCAAAACATTGGCTTAAGAGGTGCAGTTTGCAATGTGCGGTGTTCCAGCGACTCCATGAACAGGTTTGCCACCACTGGTGCCACTGGAGATCCCATTGCTACACCTTCTCGCTGGATGTAGTATTGACCGTTCCACAGAAAATATGTCGTAGTGAGACAATGTTGTAGGAGCTTGACGTACTCAGTGTCGATGTCGTTGCTGATGAGTAAGTCTCTGATGACGTCGAGGGACTCTTGCACTGGTACGTTTGTATACAGCGACTCGACGTCGAAGCTCACTAATATGTCCGTGGATGCCAACTTCACTGTAGACAACAATTCCACGAAATGGGCCGAGTCTTTAACGTAGGATGACGTCCTGCCAGACAGGGGCTGCAGTACCGAGGCGACATGCTTAGCGAGGAGGTAGGTAGGAGCATTTATCTGGCTGACTATTGGTCTTAGGGGGTTCCCGTCTTTGTGAATTTTAGGAAGACCGTAGAAGCGCGGAGGCTGAGGGTTGTCCACTCTTATTGTCTTCCTAATTTCATGTGGTATAGGCGAGTCAGATGAGTTAATGAGTTCAAGTGTTTCTTTTGCTACCCTACTAGTCAGAGAACGAGGTATGTTTTCATAGGTACTAGCTGATAACATAACTGCGACTTTTTCTTCGTAATCAGTATTATTCATGACTACTGTCGCATTTCCTTTGTCAGCCCGTAAAATTACGACCTCTTTGTCTTTTCGAAGGCATTGTAGCGCACGGATTTCCTCCTTTGTGGTATTCGGCGCGGGCGGTTTCGCTCGCCTCAAAGTGACAGATATGTCTTGGCGTAGTTGGTCGGCTTCATTAAAGGGAATTCTGTTGCATTTTATCACGTCCTCCACTGCACAAACAATAGATTCGGTGGGTATTCGGCTGGGTGCCGGCACAAAATTCAGACCTTTCTTCAAAATATTTACTTCAGCCGGCGACAGCGCTCGATCTGACAAATTGACAACTGCGTTGACGTTTACATCGCTGTTATCGGAACGCGGCAAATTACCGCTGCCTTCCGTTTTTGGCATTATTTTTGTCAACTTTTTGGCATGTTGCTTTTTTATTTTGCTTTGCAAAGCTTCCGCTTTTCCGAGGGTAATAGCGTCGATCTTATACCACAATTCCTCGCTTAGCTTAGATGCCAATTTTAGGTGCAAGTTAAATAGTTCAGAAGAAATGATGTCGTACTCACGCCAATTATTCCTGATCATACGTTTTAACAGGCGGAGCTCAGCTTGGCGCAGGATCGCGGTAGAACCCGGAATATCTGGCCGTTTCCTAATTTTTGCGCATGTTGGAATCACACACGATTCACGGCACTGCACTAGGAATTCGATGTTTGCCGAAATCTTCCGTAGTTTACTTCGTGCGCAAATTTAGTGGATTAATTCGGTTCACACAAATATAAAATACACAGTAGAGTGTGAGAAGGAAGGCACTTTGGCGTTCTTGGACGTACTTGTTGGTCGACGATTGGATGGAACCCTAAGCCATACAGTATACCGCAAGCCGACACACACAAATCGTTATCTACATGCTACTTCGCACCATGCTCCTATGCATTTGGAATCGGTCGCAAGAGCATTGAAACTCAGAGCACAGCGGTTGTGTGACAAGGACCATATCGTCACCGAAATGAAGACTGTGGACAGGGTGCTTCGAGAAAATGGGTACAATGTTCGAAATAATAGTAAGAAAAGAAGAAGTATACCACCCATCCAATACGCCGAAAGACGAAAGGCATTCTTGCCATATGTAAAGGGAGTAACAGACATCATTGGGCGTAAGCTGAAAAAACTGCAGATTGATACAGTTTTCATACCTATAAAAAAGGTCTCACAAGTTTTACGCTCAGTGAAAGATCAGCTCCCCTTGCAGTCTCCTGGCGTGTACAAAATTCCATGTTCCTGTGGGAAATATTATGTTGGGCAAACAAAGCGAAGTGTTGCGACACGGGTTACGGAACACATTCGAGCGGTAAAGAAGAAGGACTCCGCGAAGTCAGCTTTGTGTGAGCATAGCGAATCAGGACCAAATCACTGGATACGTTTCGATCAGGTTGGCATAATCGCCGCCGAAAAACGAACTATACCAAGATTAGTCCGAGAAGCTATCGAGATTAAGAAGCACAGCAACTTCAATCGAGAAGACTCATTTAAGCTCTCTGCAATGTGGAACCCCGTGCTTCAGCCACTTAGAAGGGGCCAACGAGACGATAATATCGGCGACGATATTGTCAGCTCATATTGCCTGTCGTCTGAAGTTCGGACCGCAGCCAGACACATTTCCGGATCCGCCCCCACTCACAGTTACGATCTACGCCCACGGCGAGCCTAGCGGTCACCTCAGTCGTCTGCTGCGCACGAGCGCGGCGGATGCCTCCTTGACAACGGGCTGAATGATTAGCTCGAAACGTCGGAGAATATCTCTACTTTGCCGCGTGAAAAGCCGTAAAAATTTTTCAAACAAGTTTATGTACTTGTTCTTTTGGAGGTTTAGAATAGGGAGTGGACTGTATACATTTTCTTTTATTCTGTACCTCCAAACAATCCAGGTGCTGGTTCTCCTGTCGCCTTCTTGGTTTGGTTTTCCTTGACAAATCCTTGTGCACAGGTCCAGGGCACGACCCTTTCTTGAATGTTGGAGCACTGAGCACTGAATGGCACTGCAGCCACTCTCCTTGATGATGAATCCTTGATGATTGAATTCTTGTACAATTATTCTTGGTTGCAACAATAACCACTTTAATGTTGAGTTTGACGTTGCTGCACCGAGGTTGGTTCGAAAAATATCAGTTTGGGAGTAGGTAGGTAGGATTCGATTTTTTCTCTTTTATGAAATAGATTTGAATTATTTTCTTTCTACCCCCATTGCCATGTGAAACTTAGCATTTGTGGCCGTGTGCACAATCAAACCTTATGAATATTATCCAGTACTATTTTCGAATCGCAAGCATCACTTAAGAATCTGTTTCTGGCACTACACCCGCAAGGATATTTAACTTAAAAAACAAAGGTTAGGATCTGAGCTCATGGTTGTTTCTCATACATCAATTCTCGCCATATATGGGCTATACTCTGAAATCTATGTCTCTAAGTTTTAATTGGAAAATATTAGCTAATAAACATTAGAAGAAGAAACCTTTATTTTCGAAAAAAAATAAGAATCAAGATGTATGGACATAGATTGAAGCTGTTTAAGGTGATATAAAAATATTGATTAAAATCTGCCAACGTTTAGGGGTAGGGGAACGTTAGGGCCTGGAAGACGATTTCGGTATTTTAATGGCAGTCGCCATGGAAAATTGTGCCTTGGCCAATGGACAAAACATATAATTCTTAAAATTTTAAAATTTTTGATTTCCTGTGACTTCACGACAGCCTTAAAAGTAACTTCACAAAGACAAGGGCGTCGCATAGATCTACCCGCCCGGAGCCTCGCAATGGCTAAGGCCGCCCCTGGGTGTATGTATTGAATGCGGTGACATCTTCGGTTTTATGAAGGATCAGATATTTAAGTTTGGTACCTTGTTCTAAAGCTCTAAATTGTACAGAAACAAAATCTAACTTAACACCGTTTTCACGTAGGGTTAGATATTGATGCCTAAAATTGTAATTGAAAATTAATCCAAAATGACGTTCGGTAAATCACTATCCACTACTACGCTACGGGGCCGATTTGGGCGGAAAATATAAAATTTATAGATCCATGCAGCAAGTTTCTTTGCCACGGAAATAGAGTGGGTGGATCCTTGTCGATATATTACGTGCTTGATATGTACATATACAGATGCATTATATATTTATGATTGTTTGATATCGATGAAATAGAAGCTTTTTTATGAGTCGCCGTTATGGTGTGATTACGAGCAATATTATCTGATCTGGATGACCTCTAGTTATGCTAGCTTTTGATGTAGTTTAGTTTTTACTTAAACTAAGATATTTCGTGAGGCGTTAGTTTTTAAGGTTCCGTACCCACAGCGTGCGAACGGAAAAATATTACTAAGCCTCCGTTGTCCGTCCTTTCTGCAGTGTATTATCTATGCATACGCACGCAACCTCCGATACCTATTATGTATGTCTATATTAGTGTTGCTATGTGCATTTGGCTTCGTACATTAAATCAGTCGGATGTCACTCGTTGTCTCACTCCCACGCCTCCTCCGTACATCACACTTCCGTCCGTCCGTACGTCTGTCCATCTTTCAGCGGGTTGTATGTCATGAACCATAATAGCTAGACAGCTGATATTTTCACATAGTGTGTTTTTCTATTGGCGCTATAACTAAGGTGCGGTACCCGGCTTCGCATTAAACCAAATGTCGTTTTGGACGTTTGTGAGGCTGAAATATTTTGTAAATTAGGCAGTTCCCCTTACAAAGTTTCATCCCCTATTTCTTCCCCTTCGAGTTTAATTTACGCAATAAAAGGTAGCCTATGTCCTTCTCCAAGGTCAGAATATTTCTATACCGTAATTCATCACAATTGGTTTAGCGCTTTAGGCGTGAAAACGCAACAGACGACAGAGTTACATTTGCATTTATAATATTGGTATGGATTAAAAATATATAAAAGAGGAATATTACGCAAGAAACGTGATATTTTGTGGTAAATATTGTATGATGCAATATGATCAAGTGCATCTATACTATTTTATGTTCCAGAGGGAAACGTAGTGGAGGGAGATTACTTGTTATTAATAATGTTATGTTTTATGTTTTCTGTAGAGAGAAACTCTGTGTTTTCTCCTAAATAAATAAATAAATAAATAAATGATGGTACGGCACCCTTCCGACTATTTTTTTATATATTGGACGAGATCTCACGTTCACTACGTGGATTACCAACGTTGCGTTTACTGTTGAGACACCGTAAGTATATCGAAAAAATATGTCAAGAATAAACAAAATAGAATTAATTTTAAAGTTTTTTATTGTGAAAACTGGTATGTATGCTCTATTGCTATGTATTGATAATTGCTAAATAAAGAGAAAACGCATTTCCTTGATTCCACCAAACATATGCGGACATCGAGAAGTTGCCCAAGAAGCCCAGTGCGACACGTTGTAGATGCTGGTTTGTTAGCCAACGGCCGCGGCGTCTGTTGGCGTTTAGGTATTTACCTACGTTTGAAGGTGGTAATTTGATGGGTCTGAATAAGTCTTGATGGATCGGCGATATTCCTGAATTGACTATACCGGAGAGACCCACGATGGGAAGGCTACCGGTAGCTTATATCCTCTAGCTATTGTATGAACGTTGTATAAACATATGTTATTTCTCTTGAATATTTAGATTGTCCGATGTAGACTGCTTGTGTTTTTGACATTTTATTGTGCTCACTAGCTCCTATTTCATATGTGTGTTTTGCTATGTTAGCATGTTGAAGCTAGCAACTCTTTACGTATTCTGTGACTCTATGTAGAGTCGCTAGAGTGCGATATTGCGACGCGCAGAACACTGTTCCACATAATAAAACCCTCATCCGAATTTACATTATCGCTAATATTAAAAAAAAGGTGACACCACGGATTTAACTCCGATTCGCAAATTTTAAGGTCCGCGTATCGACCAACCTAGATAGCGTAAAATGTCAAACCTAGACTAGGTCTTAGCTACTGTCAAATTCTAACGCCAGTAAGTAGTGATGCCATGTCAATCAATTTCATTGCGACTGTTTCGATGCTCGGGCGGCCGAAAAGCTTGGAGTCCTCACAGGGTGCAAATAAGGTTTTCCGTGGAGCATTGTTCGCATCTGTGATACTGTTCAGATAAGAACCTACTGAAGACCCCAGAATCCCAGAATATACCTACATACCCCAAATTTGAAGGAATAAATGGTTTCCTCTGTATTTCATCGTCTGTCTGTACCACGGACAACGCTATTCGTAGCATCAGACCGCCATCCCTCCATTTGTCGCTGAAAGCTCTATGGGCAGGGAATGCACCCATTCACTGTCGATAGTCCCCGAATTAGAACCAACCGATCCTGTAAAGAATGTATTTATAGGGTCGTTAAACTGACGAATGCGCTCACACCCCACAACCTAGGGTCCTTCAAACATGGTGTGAAGAAGCATCTGGGAGGTCGGCATAGATTATGCAGCTCCTGCGAAAGCTCATGGCCGTCGTCGGGCACCTCTTTGAGGCCCTGGCATACGCCATTGTTGCGCTTAACATAAACAAATATCTCGACTCGTGTCTGCCATTCATTTGGAAAAGTACCAGCAATTACAACATAATGAGGTATATTCTTCGCCCGATCGACAGTAATTCAGTAATTGCGTATTGGTATTGTTTATTGGAATAGTAGAAAACAACAGATAAGGAGAGGAGCATTAATTAGTTCGGAGCGACTTCGAGAGGGCTGCTATCGCTTTTCTGTTATGTTATCACTGGCACATAAATTATTATTATCGCACAAAAAACTGAAGTGCCTACTCACCCTTATCTGAGGAGTTATTATGAGGAGTTATCTCGTTCTAAAATTAAGTCTGAAGACGCTGAGACCAATTCACGTTATTGGAACATGCTTCACTCCAACTCTTGGTAGAAATGTTTTGACTAGCTCTGTCTGACAATAGTGCGCACTGCTCTGTACCTTGATCACCAATCGTGATGATGAAACTATCAAAGCATCCCTACGTGGAAGAGAGAATTGACCAGCTAAAATATGTAGAAAATGCCTTTTAATGCATCCGGACAACAACTATATGGTCATATCAGGGTCGTCGCCAGCCGATGGCCCGCTGAATGGCCCAGAGGGGGAGTTGATACATAGATAATAGGAAAAATTTGAATTGTAGGCACATTCATTATGACATAAAAAACTCTAGGGGTGGGGGCAACTGCCCTTACCTGCAAGGGCCGTTACTCCGGCCTTAGCCCTGCCACCTAGTAACTAAGGAACAGTATTAGATGGGTTACAAACCATACCGTGACCGTGTTCTGAACGAAATGCACACATTTCGATCTCGGTTAAGAAAGAGGTAGGTAGCCTGGAATTTGAACCTGCGGTATAAACAAGAGACCGCAATGAATGTAAATCAAATAACGATACACATACGTCTAAAGTATATCGTCATGTAAGCGAGTATCTTTATAACTCCATCCCCACCCAAGCACGGTTCAACAGTGCTGATATCACTCTTCTAAAATAATTGGCTGAAACCTTAAAAAACTGACTGAAATATGCTTCGGACTTAGAGAGCACGTAGCCAACGCTGATTCAACATGATTTGAATCGTTCGATAAAGTCGGTAGAAGAAAAACGGGGAAGGTTACAAATACATTCCAAATACTTGTACATATTGGTCCATGGAGTGGGAGCTATACTCTAAACCCAGCACGCAAAGCCTAGGGGTTATCGTGGCAAATAACTCACCAGGTGAACCGGCAAGAGAGTGATTCACTCTGACGTTTAGATGCATTTCGTACCATACCAACCTTAGATGGAATACCAACTGGTCAATTTTAGTTCACTTGGCCGAATAACACGTCGTTTGACAGTTGGAATGGTACTAAATGCAACCAAACGTCAGATTTAATCACTCCATTGACTGTTCACCTGCTTTTCTCCTGGCGAGTTATTTACCATGGCAGCCCCCCTCTGTTTCAGGAGCTCGTACACCTATACCTTGTAAATGAACCACTTCCTTTTTATTTCTGATTTATATAAGTGCGACAAGTCACGAATGCAAGTTGCTAAATGGTTCTGGGTTGCACCATCGCATGTAACGGAGCGGCTTCTAGCGCAGGGGCGGGTGGACTTGCCTTCCATCCCAGAGGTCTGGGTTCAAATCCCCGCCCCGTCATGGACCACTTTATTTCTCTTTCTGAGTTGGACAAGTACATTTCGTTACGAAAGCGATGGTTCGGAATCCATGTAAGCTGTAACGACTTGAAACTAAAACTGAACTGTTCCTTACTATTTGGTAGGGTTAAGCCCGCCCGGGTTGGTACCTCGCATAGGATGAAAAGATGGTCGAAGCAGCAAAGAAAATGTGTCCATGTTTTCCACGATATCTCCGTGGTATTTTCCATTCAGTTCAATGCAGGCTTGCTAATAAACGCAAGGTCCTGGAAGGCACGGCACCTTATTCTTTCGGAAATGCGGTGCATTGCGCTATCATGACGGTGGATGTGGTATTTAGCCATCCATGTCCAGTCACATAAAAAAATTGGTTCGCACCGTACGCGCTCTATCCTTTCTCTACCGCCGGGGCAAAGAATATACTATATGTTACGGTTGAAGCCCGATGTTGGTTGGATTCCGAAATCTTCTTTCCTTGAAGGTAAGATTTTCAAGATATACCCGTTTCGAGTGCACTAATTTGGAGTTTATAGTAAGAAACTAAAATAACCTTAACCCATTTTTTTTCGAATTGTTTTCATAAAAAAAATAATTTAAGTAAACTTTTTTCTTGACATCAACTCTTAATTGGTCTACTCAACATGGGCACAAGTTCAGAAATTCAATAAAATTTAAGGAGAAAAAACTTCGGACTTTAACCAACATCGGGCTATAATTTTAACATTACCGCGAACCGGGGTAGCGGCGTGTGAGAGGGTGTGTGTGTGTGTGTGTGTATGTTTTTTTAAATATCTGCTATCTCGCTCAATGTTCAGAGACGATGTTTGTGGAACGTGATAACACTTCGACCTCTGGACTGGAATTCAACTAAATATCGCAATACCTATATACTGACTTATGCCAAGACGTATATAGGTTATAACTGCCTCAGTACTTATAATATTTACTTACCTATATACGAAATAAAATGGGTAGGCAGCAGAATGTATACATAAGTCTGAATTTAAATGAGCTTGTATTATTAGGTACATTGAGGTATAAACCAATAGATAAATATATCCAATAACTGGTAGAAATACACTATAATACAATGGCAACTCTCCATACCCTTGTACAGTCGTATCCAGAGGGAACTGTCAAGTTTTAGTACGCGGTCTAGCACCGGATTAACCATAATAAAGTGCTATTTAGTCCGGCGACAATCCCGTATTAAAGTTAATCAGCTCAGTCTGAATACTACTGGTAGGTAGTCGCGGTTTAAATCGAGGTATATGAATGGGATGCTCATATACATTCTGCATACCTGTAGATTATGGCAGCAGTATGTGTGCAGCTTATCGCTTCCCTCTGGCTAAATATGTCCGTTACAAAAATATATTTCAGTTTTTTCAAAACCATCGGGTGTTTTACGATGCAGTATTTCCTGCTAGAAAACAATTCTGGTCCCAAGTACTGATAAAAAATATTTAGGTACCTAAGCGAGTTTTCTTCCTCTTCAGGTTCGATAAATCGTTCAGGATAATTTCAACAATCACTAACTGCATCCATGTTAAGCTGCACGATAAAACCGAACCAATTGAACGGCCGACATTTTCAAACACTTTCGACAGGTCATGCACGCATTCAGTGCGGCGTCACTCCATGGACGTTCCACGCAGAGGCGCCCCCAAGACTGTCCCTGGCCGGCCCGAAGGGGGCTTATATTGCGCCACAATCGGACGACCTGGGGCCTGGCCCTAGACTCTTGTAGACCTATCGTTTGACGGGTTAAAGAAACGATACCCCCGTCGGTTGCGAGTCATCATTGTCTTGTATCTGCTAACCTATATCAACTCACAAGCCGCGGGGACGCTGAGGGTCAGAGATTGAGGGCAAAAACGATTGCGGATGGCTTTCGACCGAGTCCCTGACCTACCGGAGGTGGCTAGAAGTAGCTCAGTTACGTGGAGTTTTATGTTTTTTAGGGTACCGCACCCATAGGGTGCCAACGGAATCCTATTACTAAGCCTCCGTTGTCCGTCCGTCCGTTCGTCTGTCACAAGGCTGTATCTCACGAACCGTAATAGGTAGGCAGCTGAAATGTTCACAGAGTGTGTATTTTGCCGCTATAACAACAGATATAAAAAATAATAAAAAACATTAAAAGGAGGATCCCATACAAAAAAAGGTGTTTTTTGTGTTGAATCTTGTACGATGGTACGGAACTCATTGTGTGCGAGTCCGACTCGCAATTGGCCCGTTTTTCCGGGCTCTCGCCGAGGCGTCCGCCGCCACCCATGGGTTTTCGAACCTTCTCCGGGACTGCTAAATTTTTTCGATAACCCCTGTCGGCCTGGTGCGTTTTTATACCATGTTTAAAGGACCCCAGGATGTAGTTTAGGGCGCATGCCTAGGCAGGGGGTATTCAGGGGGGGAGTTCAGGTTGACACCATCACATTGAATGAACGATGATGTTAAAAGCGACAATGAAAAATGTCCATGTTTTCCATCGAGTTCAATGTAGTTTACTGCATTTTGTCTTCGAATTTATTGCAATCTGTCTTTTCAAAGACATTCTGTAATTGGTTATGTGGGTCAGTCAAGTACCTATTAGTAGACACATATGTATGCATTTTCATCATTTTCATCTCATCTTCTCTTTTCAGAAGATCTTAAATTTCATCCTCCGTGAGGTTATTTGGCAACTTTTTTCAGTGGCTACTTATTTTATCCCTGTATTCTTTTAATCAGATCTGAATTTCATCCAGTTAGTGTGTTCGGTCGTAGTCTACTCTAACATTTGTTATACCGAGGTGCAGCAACAGCAACTCGGAAGGCTTTTAATGGGAATCCTTAAAATATTCTATATTAGAATTTACCGATGTGGAACAAAGCTTTAGCCCATAAGTTTTTTTTTTTTTTTATGCAACCTGACATGGATGGCTAATACCACACAACTACCGTTATGATATTAGCCCAATACACCTCATTCCCGAAGGAATTTGGTGCCATGCCAGGACCTTCCCTTTATGAGCACGGCTACATTGAACTGGGTGGAAAACACGGACAATTTTTCATTGCCGCTTCGACCATCTTTTCATCCAATGCGATGGTACCAACCCGGGCGGGCTTAAACCCTACCACCTAGTAGGGGAAGGGGACCTACAGTTTTACATGGATTCCGAACCATGGAGCAGCTCGCATTCGTAACGAAATGCACTTATCGTACTCGGAAAGAGAAAGACAGTGGTGCATGTCGGTATTGAACCCAGGTCTCTGGTACGCTAGGCCAGTCCCCGCGCCACTAGGCTACGAGCCGCTCAGTCCTTATTGGTTATGAAATAAGAATTGTACTGTGTTGACGAGTACACTCAGTTGTGTATAATTTAATCCATTACAAAAAATTAATAAAAAATAGTCGAAATATATGAGTTCTCCATACAAACTTGAATCCCCCTTTTCATCCCCTTTGAGTTTAATTTACTCCACAAAATGTAGCCTATGCCCTTTCCTCAGGTCCAGACTCTTCTTATACCAAATTTCATCAAAATTGGTTCAGCGGTTTAGGCGTAAAAACGCAACAGACAGACAGAGTTATTAAGTACGGAAGTATGGATTGTTAGGATGTGTGCAAAAGTTGGCATTTTTCGGTTACTAATTTTTGAGCTATGCAAAGTTAAGCCTTTTAAGGTCGGCCCGTAAGCACCTGAAAATTTCGCCTCCCATACAAACGTAGTTTACTAATCATTTGAAAACCAATGTTCCAACTTACTTGATATTTGGTATCTAATATTAGGCTACAAATATCTGTGTCTGCATGCCTTTGTTTTTTCGGTAAATGTATTCAGGGTTAAACCATAGAGAAAACAAAATTCGTATGAAGATTTTCTTTTTGCTTTCATTTCATTCGGTTTGGATTTTTCAAAAAAACAAAAGCATGCAGACACAGATATTTGTTACCTGATATTAGATATTAAATATCAATTTAATTGGAATAGCGGTTTCCAAATTATTAGTAAACTACGTTTGTATGGGGAGCATAGCTTACGGGCCATTCTTAAGGGTTCCGTACCCAAAGGATGCCAACGGGACCTTTGTTAAAGTTTATTGTTTATTTATCATCCATAGACAGTACACTGCACTCATATGCTCGTTCTCGAGGTCCTAGCAGGGCGTGGGGCCTCGCCTCTCATTCGAGAGGTCTTTCTCGTGCAGGCACCACTTTTTCTTCTCTTTATGAGTGCATTTCGTCACGACTGCAAGATGTTCCATTGTTCGGAATTCAAATTTGTTTGTAGCCATTACCACCAAACCTGCCATTGCCCTTACCGAAGCACACGCAGACCTGCTCAAGAAATCTCTGTACAAGAGAATCCTCGAAGCGGTGCTGAGTGTTCCCGAGGACAACGCCATGACTGCCTTTGCACCAGCATTCCGAGGTAAGCCCTTACTCAGTGAGGGCGTGCTTAAGGTAGGGTGCGAAGATGACCAGTCACTGCAGTGGCTGAAATCAACGGTAGCGAAGATGCCCCAGATCAGCGAAGGGATCTCTCTGACGGTCATACCACAGTCGGAGATCACAAAGCAGGTGAAAGCCGGCCTTCTGCTGCCCACGGATCACAACGAGATCACCGAAATACACAGGGTCCTCTGTGCGCAGAATCCCTGGTACAATATCAGGACCTGGACATTGACCAGCGCCAGCATCCAAGAAGAGAAAGGTTTGTTCCTCACTCTCAACATACCGGAGGCTGAGATCGAGAAGATCACCAAACGGAACAGGCGTGTTGCGTTTGCCATGGGTAGTGTATATGTCAGATACTTCACTGCCCGCGGCCTCAGCGACACCCCTCCTGATACCAAGAAGGCCACATCCACCGAAACGGCCAGATCTTCCACAACATCCGGAGACGGTGCGCCTGCTGCTAGCGCTACCGCCAGTGACAACAAAATGGGTTCGGAGGTGGAAACTGAGGACGAAGATGGCATCCTCGGATCACCAACCCATTAAAGTCATACAGACCAACCTCCAGCACAAGCAGATCGCGGCGGCTACACTACGCAGAACGCTGGAGGTAAATCAAGAGACCATAGCCCTAATTCAAGAGCCGTGGATTAGGAAGGACAAAATATGTGGTCTCGGCAACATCGGTGGTAAGTTAATGCTAAATACCGCCGTACAAAATCCACGAACTTGTATTTACATGCCTCGTAATATAACTGCTGTTCTCATTAATCAGTACTGTTCCAGAGACATTACAGCGGTAAAAATTGAGAACAGTCCGAACACACCCTCGCTAGTACTAGCCTCGGTCTACATGCCCGGAGAAGAGGACATCCCCTCCAAGCAACTGGCCGAGCTAGTACAGCACTGCGAAGAGAACAGCTGGGACATCGTCATCTCAGCAGACTGCAACGCCCATCACCCTCTCTGGGGCAGCGCATCAGCCAACAAAAGAGGTGAGCATCTCACAGAGTATCTCTTCACCACCAATCTGTCAATACTGAATGTGGGCGCCGAGCCAACCTTTGTCAGTTCCAGATACCAAACAATAATAGACATCACGCTGGCATCGAGTGGGGCGGCAGAGCTTGTCTCAGACTGGCAAGTTTCACCGGAGCCATCCTTCTCGGACCATAGGCGAATCTGTTACACAATAACAGCACATACACACGAGCCGGTACCTAGGAGAAACCCCCGTAAGACCGACGTAACCAGGTATAAAACTCTTCTCAATGACCAAATTCATCAAATCTTGGGATCTTCTCATAAAGATATGACCCATGACGCTAGCAACATTGAGCACAATGTAAGAATTCTAACCAACTATATAACAACCTGTTATGAACAATCATGTCCACTCACGCCTCCCAAACAATGGGGAAAAAATCACTGGTGGGGGCCAGAACTTGAGAGGCTGAGGCAAAACCTGAGGAGACTGTTCAACCGGGCAAAAAACACTAGAGTGGAAGAAGACTGGGACACGTACAAGAAAGCTCAATACTTCTACAAGAAACGGATCAGATTCCGCAAAAGGGAAACCTGGCGACGATTCTGTGAAAACATAAACTCTACAAGCGAGGCCAGTAGAATAAAAAAGCTCCTCTCAAGCGAAGGAAACCACTCTATAGGAACACTAAAAAAACCAGATGGATCCTATACAAACAATGATGAAGAAGTCAGCAAAACACTTCTTGAAGCACATTTCCCAGGCTGCAAGATAACAGATGACAAAACATGGGCAGGGGAGACCTTTAAACAGCCAAAGACCGCGGACTGGCAAATAGCCAACGAAGTAGTCACAAAAGAGAAAGCTATTTGGGCAATAAACAGCTTCCAACCGTTCAAATCACCAGGCCTGGATGGCATCTGCCCTGCACTACTGCAATGGGGCCTACCAACAATTACGGACCAACTTGTGGAAATCTTCAGAGCCTGCTTGGCCCATAATTATATACCTTGCCTGTGGAGAGAAGTGAAAGTGGTATTTTTACCTAAACCTGGAAAGAGTGACTACACACAGGCAAAGTCATACAGACCCATCAGCCTTACCTCCTTCATGCTGAAGACATTGGAAAGACTGATAGACAGACATCTCAGGGACGGTACTCTAAATGACATACCACTTCATCCCAGCCAACATGCATATAGAACAGGAAGATCAACTGAGTCAGCTCTACACGAGGTAGTGACCAAAATAGAACTGGCACTTTCAAACAAAAGCTCCACCCTAGGGGTCTTCATAGATATTGAAGGGGCTTTCGACAAAACAAACTTTAACAGCATAAGCCAGGCGCTTAACAGATTTGGAGCTGCACCGACCATTTCGGGGTGGATAAGAAATCTCCTTATGTTAAGAGCCATACAGTTCACAATAAATAGTACCACGAGGGGAGTAGTGGCGAAAGGCTGTCCACAGGGAGGTGTTCTTTCACCCCTGCTCTGGAATATCGTGGTGGACAGCCTTATCACGAGCCTAAACGAAAAGGGACATAAGACTGTTGGCTATGCAGACGATATCACGATTCTGATTAGTGGCAAATCGGAAAAAGTACTTTTCAACGTAATGAGATCGGCTCTAAGAATCGTAGAGAACTGGTGTGAAGGGAATGCACTCTCAGTAAATCCAAACAAAACAGGACTTATTCTCTTCACGAACAAGAGGAAGTTAGAAGACATAAAACTGCCAAAACTTTTTGGCATAGAATTATCCCTATCAACAGAAGTCAAATATCTGGGTGTAATCCTTGACAGCAAGATGAACTGGAACAAACATCTCGAAGACAAAACAAAGAAGGCGTGCATCTCCTTCTGGCAGTGCAAGAGAATGCTCGGGAAAAAATGGGGCTTAAAACCCTCCATAACACTCTGGCTATACACTGCTGTAATTCGACCAACCATAACCTACGGCGCAGTAGTATGGTGGCCTAGGACGGAACTGAGCACCGTAAAAGCAAAACTCCAAAGTCTGCAACGCCTTGCATGCGTTGCAACGACAGGCTGCATGAGAACAACTCCTACACAGGCACTAGAGGTAATACTTGATCTAAGACCTCTACACCTGCATGTTCAGCAGGAAGCCGCTACAGCAGCTCTCCGGCTAAGAGCCGCAGGAACCTGGAAACAAAATCATGGAGTCCCTCACGCACGGATTATGACAGAATTCATGAACCATGTACCCATGCTCTCGGCAATCTGTGACAAGATTTCTACCAACCACATCTTTAAAAGAAACTATCACATCCAACTGAAGGAAGAACTCGCAGACCAATCAGGGGTGAGAGAAATCCGAATCTACACAGATGGATCAAAAACAAATTCGGGAACTGGAGCGGGTGTCTTCTCCCGAGATGCGAACATCAACATCTCAACAACCCTAGGCGCCTTTAACACCATATTTCAGGCAGAATGTGTGGGAATAATTCGAGCCGCAGAGGCAATCAAAACCAGGAAGATGCACGACTATAAGATAAGAATTATCTCAGATAGCGCATCTGTACTAAACGCACTGAAAAATAACAAAGTTAACTCGGGCTTAATTCTAGAATGTCATTGCGCCCTAGAAGAAGTAGCGAGAAACAATCACGTAACTTTGCAGTGGATAAGAGGACACAGTGGCTCTGTGGGTAATGACGCTGCAGATGAACTGGCCAAACGAGGATCCAGTACAGTACTAATGGGTCCAGAACCCATAGTGCCTATACCATTTAGTCAACTTAAAAACTGGCTACAAGATAGAACCAAGATGCTACACAATACCGGATGGAAACACCTGGTAGATTGCAGGCAGGCCAGAGAGGTCATCCCATCCCTCAATAAGCGCCTCACGCACAAGCTGTTGCATCTGAAAAGAAATGATCTACGCACAATGGTGGGAACAATGACAGGACATTGTTCACTCAACAAGCACCTCCATAACCTGGGGGTGACGGACAGCCCTCTATGTCGTGGCTGCATGGAGACAACGGAAACAACCGCCCATGTACTGTTGGAGTGCAAGAGTGTGGCCGACCATCGGGCGCAGACCCTGGGAGCACCGGGATCCCTTGCAGAGGCCTGTGGTAATGTAAAGGGTATGCTGGACTTCTGGGACGAGCTGGGATGGCTTACATAGTCACCTTTGTTACGCACAATGGCCTCTCTGTGAAGTAGGCTTAGCGCGGAAAACATTTTGCCCAACTAACTAACTAACTAACTATGTAGCCTATGCCCTTTCCTCAGGTCCAGACTCTTCTTATACCAAATTTCATCAAAATTGGTTCAGCGGTTTAGGCGTAAAAACGCAACAGACAGACAGAGTTATTAAGTACGGAAGTATGGATTGTTAGGATGTGTGCAAAAGTTGGCATTTTTCGGTTACTAATTTTTGAGCTATGCAAAGTTAAGCCTTTTAAGGTCGGCCCGTAAGCACCTGAAAATTTCGCCTCCCATACAAACGTAGTTTACTAATCATTTGAAAACCAATGTTCCAACTTACTTGATATTTGGTATCTAATATTAGGCTACAAATATCTGTGTCTGCATGCCTTTGTTTTTTCGGTAAATGTATTCAGGGTTAAACCATAGAGAAAACAAAATTCGTATGAAGATTTTCTTTTTGCTTTCATTTCATTCGGTTTGGATTTTTAAAAAAAACAAAAGCATGCAGACACAGATATTTGTTACCTGATATTAGATATTAAATATCAATTTAATTGGAATAGCGGTTTCCAAATTATTAGTAAACTACGTTTGTATGGGGAGCATAGCTTACGGGCCATTCTTAAGGGTTCCGTACCCAAAGGATGCCAACGGGACCTTTGTTAAAGTTTATTGTTTATTTATCATCCATAGACAGTACACTGCACTCATATGCTCGTTCTCGAGGTCCTAGCAGGGCGTGGGGCCTCGCCTCTCATTCGAGAGGTCTTTCTCGTGCAGGCACCACTTTTTCTTCTCTTTATGAGTGCATTTCGTCACGACTGCAAGATGTTCCATTGTTCGGAATTCATGTAAGTGTGTAGGTCGCCTTACCTATTAAGACCGCCCGGGTCGGTACCATCGCATTGGATGGTCTAAAGGGCAGTGAAACATTATCCGTGTATTCCATTCAGTTGAATTTATCCATGCTCATAAATGATCATCATGGAACCTATGATGCAACTTTCAACAACAAAACAGCATGGAACCTAATTCCTTCGGGAATGCAATGTGTTGTACTAATAGATTAATAAATACTAATAATAAACTTAACAGCTACTAAATAATATGGCATTAGATGTGGTATTCGTTCCATAGGAAAAAACCGCTCCTATCCAATCTCGCTTACCACCAATCGACTAGCTGGTGGAACAGAGGCGTGTAGAGCCGACATTTGAGGAGTATTGCACCTGCCATTTACAAATGATTGAAGATTTAATCACTCGCTCGCCTGTTCACCCGGAGTGGTTTTTACCACCTGAATGAGTGAACGAATAAAATTAAATTCTTGTTTGCACTGTTAATACTAATATAATATTAAAACCCATATAAAATACTGTCAGGCTGGCCATCTCGGACGACCTGTCGCCATAGTTTAATAAAAAGTTAAAATGTCTGGGTGTCAAATGATTGCTTCCAAAATTTCATGTCCTTTGAATTTTCTAGATTTTAATCTTATTTTAATCCTAATTTATAAACGTTTAACTTTTTCGTTCAGCAATACAAAAAAATATGTGGTTTCTTCTACTTTTATTTGTATTTTAAGTGCCTGCATAAAATAACCAAAGCGATTTTCTGGCGCTACAACAAGTTTATGTTTTAAGGATGTTCCGGGTCGGTTTTTTTTTACACAGAACGCAAAAAGTATTGCACTTTAAGGCACGAATTCGTCAAAAATATTAAATATAGCCATAGTAGTTGCAGCGAAAACATATTCACAATTTCAGGTTGAATGTTTTCGTTGTAATTGCCGATTAGAAGTTTTACACAGTTAGATGGCGCTGTTAAATAAAAATCGTATTTAAAAAAAAATTTACAAAACCAATAATCCTGAAATTGTGAAATTGTTTTCGCTGCAAGTAATATGACTATATTAAACTTTTATTATTAATTCGTGGCTTAAAGTGCAATACTTTTTGCGTTATGTGTGCAAACAACTTTATATGGTTCGGAACAGCCTTAAGGCGGCCCAACCCGGCGGGCCTAACTCATTCGCGGGCACGGTACAAAACCGTGCTGTTGCGCTCTGGGACCTTCTCTGTTTCAAAGAATAAGACAGGTTCCGTGATGAGGAAGATGCAACATGTCCACAAAAAAGACAATGTGCATAGTGTATGATTTGGTAAGATTTACGAAAATTTTAATTTCAAAACGACTTCTAGCTAAAAGTAAACCACGACCGCTGTAGTCAAAAATCTAACAAAAAACAAATCGATCATAAATCTTGATTAAATAAGCTATGTCTGATGACTAATCTTTTTACGATGTTCTTACTTTATCATTACGTAATCCACCTCCAAAGTTATCGTATAAAACGCGCGAAAAATTCGAACTTTCGGACCTTATAACTTAGAAACCAAACACAATTTTACAATGCCAATGGTCATCAGACATCTAGTTCGATCAAATAAAGCTATTTTGAGCAAAATTTTGGATCTCTGACAAGAAATATGGGCGTGATCTTCTTTCCCCTTTTGTATGGGGAGATGAGCGGGTTGGGCCACCTTAAGTGCCAGCATCAGAAAGAAATGTAAAATAACCAAAGCGTTTCTCTGGCGCTACAAATACTACCTTCAGTACTCAGTTCCATTCGGGACATGGTTTGGATAGAGGTCCTTATATGTCCTTTTTCCTTGTCCTTGTAATTTTTTCCCTATGTCCTTTTCTCGACTTTAAACGAACTCTCCGCCGCCAAATTTGATCAAACAGATTTTAGTTTCGATCTAAAGATGTAGCAGTCAGTCAGTCTGCAGTCAGTTTCGAATTTATGATGTAAAAACCGGCCAAGTGCGAGTCGGACTCGAACACGAAGGGTTCCGTGCCATCGTACAAGACTTAACACAAAAAAAACTCGTTTTTTGTATGGGCCCCCCTTGAATTTTTATATATTTTTCATTTTGCCTATTTGTTGTTATAGCGGCAAAATAAATACACATCCTGTGAAAATTTCAGCTGCCTACCTATTGCAGTTCATGAAATACAGCCCTGTGACAGACGGACGGACGGACAGCGGAGGCTTAGTAATAGGGTTCCGATTTCATCCTTTGGGTACGGAAAATTACCTGGCCTGGCTTTGTATGGGAAGCGCTAATTAATTATCTATATCCTGTACCCGAAGTCTAAGTTGTCACCTAAATTGGCGTTTACGGCAAACCGATCGACTGGCATTTTCAAATGCATGGAGAAATTTAAGAGCGCGCGCAGTGGGCGTTAATCGAACTAACATTTGCGAGTCCGAGTTTGACTTTGACAGCTTGAAGAAGTAAAACGACAGAATATCTAGTAAAAACTTGTATGGAGTTTGACGTTTTTACGGAAAACGCCAGTCGATCGGTTTGCCGTAAACGCCAATTTAGGTGAGAACTCAGACTGACCACTCAGATGACAGAATGACTGGAGGATGGATGGGTGCAGTCATGTGACTGTATTTAAAACTTACATACGCCACAGAATACATACAGTTTTGGCGTCCATAGGAACCATACATACATACATACATATAGACATTTTTCTCTAAAGTTTCTAGTTACCAAGATATTAATTTTTGAATTTAATGATTTCTTCTAGTGTAATTTGACGTGACGTAACCGTGCATAAGGAAAGTCTTGGCATGGAACCTAGATCTCACGTGGCGTGTCAGGCTAATGCTATCACAGTAGGTGTGATATTAACCATCCATGTCCAGTTACATAAAACATTTCCACATTCTTACGGAAGATTAGATTATTTTTAAACTAAATGAATGAATTACTTTATATGAGAGGTCTAACTTTTTATTTAGAGGATAGCCAGAAAAAAGTTATTCAACGTTTTTGTGTATTTCAATATCAATAATCGTTTCCCAAATTGTATGTACTGGCCGTTGAACACCCTGTATAAACTAGTTACGGCACCTTTGGACTTTTTCCTATGTATGTATAGACTGTGTACCTACCTACAGAGTTTGATTGGAATCTGTTCAGAGCCCATAGTCCCAGCTGTCACATCGTCGTTTATGGCAAACCGATCGACTGGCGTTTTCAAATGTATGGAGAAATTGAAGAGCGCGCGCAGTGGGCGTTAAGCGAACTACCATTTGCGAGTCCGAGTTTGATTTGACAGCTTACTAAACGTTGCCGTAAATACGTCGATGTTGCCGTTTACGCCGACTCTGCGTTTCATACAAATAGGAAGTCCAAGTTTGACTTTGACAGCTTGAAGAAGTAAGACCACAGAATATCTAGTAAAAACTTGTAAGGAGTTTGACGTTTTTTACGGAACTTCGAAGTTCCGTTAACGCCACTTTAGGTGACAACTGGGACTAGCAGCTTTGCTCTCGAAACTTTGCTATTTAAATGATCAATGGAAAGGATGCACGTACGTACATAAATATATGTGTCAATGTATTCAACGAATTTACTAATAATAATTTATTTCTAATTAAGATATAATTTGGAATGTATGCTAGCAAATCTTCTCCGAAATAAACTTAAATATACTGTCCATGGCACTATGTGACGTCATCTCGTGCTTGCTGTGACCTGAAACAAATTAATAAATGAATATAATTAATTGCAGCTTAAGTCAATAAAAAGCAGCCTAAAGGCTAGGGTTGACACTTTAAGTTATGGGAGTTAAAAAATGCATTTAAATGTAATCATACATGGGTTCGATACCTAGAGCGAGATTGAAATGTGATTTTTGTGTAGAGATGTAAAGCCGGGTCCTCTGCGTAGGTAGTTTTAACAAAAAAACAAGGTATGGGTTACTCGAACAAAAACATTCAAACATTGTTAGCCATGGCGGAGGATATTTTATTTCTCTGGATCGCAAATTTTCGCGATCATCTTGCGTCTTACAGCTTTGGATTGGAAGTTATTCAAACATGCTCAAATTTCGGAAGTTGCAGGAGATGCATGGTTATTATCAGTGCGTCCCAAAATGCCATACATTGCAGAGACAACAACTATACACTGTGTCCTATTTAAGGTTCCGAATACATAATGCAAGAAAAGTCAGAGCATTTCAAACAACTTTTCCAAAGAAACTATATTAAAATACCTAATAGTTTCAGAAAAAAAATCATTTAACTTTATGCAAAAATGAAATTTCGCTGGTGTGAAAAATCATCTATAATCGAACTGGATTGAAACCCTGCCAATAGGCCCAGGTAGGTTTAGTGAAGCCATTTAAACCCATGTTAACCTTCTGCCTGAGATCCTAAGTTGGATTACTTTTCACAGCAAGCATGGATGGTATAGGAGCGGCGTAGCCATTTATTCACTCAAAGGCGGTGGCGTCGGCGAGTGTGTTCAATACCAATTCGCTTTCTATTGGTGTTCTCAAATTCCAACAATACGTAAGAACTTCACAGAACGCTCTTTAGTACAATGAACATTCGATATTGCGTGTCCCAAATTCAAAAGTGAACTAACTACATTTAGATGTTTGGACTAACTCATGGCTACGCTGCCGCCATACGAATGAGTTTCAATCGATCGGTTCTCCCGTCCTTCCATTCTCACTGGTTTTTCGGGTAAAGACAAAATATGCTCGCATTCATATGGCCACAGAATATAATACTGGTACTTCGCCCCAGAAGGGCCACTCTAGTGGCAGCTGTAAGGACGTTAGCGGGAATGACAGTTAAGGCGCAGCCATCTTGGAAAAATGGCCGATCCACTGGATGGAGTAGACGACTTTTTTTTTCTCTGCACGATAGTTATGGGAAACGCAAGGGATTTATCGCTATATTCAAACAGAGGGTCACTGTGTGGTGGTGTCTATAGTTTAAATACTGCTAAATTAAATAAAAGTAATTATTAAAAACAAGCATCCTACAAGAAATAGTGCTATTGATTGGAAGGAGCGGCCGTCAGTTAATTTCTATTTCATTCAGGTCAACAGTTCATTTAAGGTGGCCCAACCGGGCGGTCCCAACTCATTCGCGGGCACGGTACAAAACCGTGCTGTTACGCTCTGGGACCTGCTCTGTTTCAAAGAGTAAGACAGGCTCCGTGATGAGGAAGATGCAACATGTCCACAAAAAAGAAAATGTGCATAATGTATGATTTGGTAAGATTTACGAAAATTTGAATTTCAAAACGACTTACAGCTAAAAGTAAACCACGACCGCTGTAGTCAAAAATCTAACAAAAACCAAATAGATCATAAATCTTGATTAAATAAGCTATGTCTGATGACTAATCTTTTTACGATGTTCTTACTTTATCATTGCGTAATCCACCTACAAAGTTATTGTATAAAACGCGCGAAAAATTCGAACTTTCGGACCTTATAACTTAGAAACCAAACACAATTTTACAATGCCAATGGTCATCAGACATCTAGTTCGATCAAATAAAGCTATTTTGAGCAACATTTTGGATCTCTGACAAGAAATATGGGCGTGATCTTCTTTCCCCTTTTGTATGGGGAGATGAGCGGGTTGGGCCACCTTAAGACAGGACTGAAGTTCATCCGGATCGTTTCTAGCTCACTTCACATTCGAAAATGTGACTGCATGATTATAGACTCATTCAACCCCGTGCATATAGTTCCCGTATCATCTGTGGACCACCAGTGTCGGTGGAGGCCAACTTATGTGTGCGGGAGGTGGGTTGGGGTGTGTTGCTGACACGGACTCACCGGCTGAGACCCGCGCCACGTCGCCGTCCGGTGCGGGCAGGGGGTGGTCGATGGGTTCATTGCTCGCCACCCAGTTTCTTCCCACCTGAAGTCACATGCAAGAGCACATTAGCTAAGAATCATCCATGTTAAGAGCGTTCATACATTAAAGGATTGTTTATGTAGACAAGAAGAAATTGTACCACACCTACTACCCTCATGATATTAGCCCAAACTACACATTCCCAAAGGAATTAGGTGCCATGACAGGACCTTATCTTATAAGCACGGCTACATTGAACTGGATGGAAAAATGGAAAATGTTTAATTGCCGCTACTTCTGATGTTTTATATATTTTATCCAATGCAATGGCAGTAAGTAGAGTAGGTACATACTGCTACAGTATGAGTTGGGAACCATGGCGTGACTCGCATTCTGCATGAAAATGCACATTTCATTCTTAGATAAGAAAGGAAGAACATAGACCATACCACAGCCGTTTACCACTATGCTACAGGCCACACTAAAATTGCTATGATATTTTAAAATAATCTTTCATCAATTCTTCGCCTATCTTTTGGTAGAAAAGAAATATATAAAACTTATCCAGCCGATTCTCAGCGACAAGCCAGACGCACTACACCGCCATGGCATGCCTAATATACGAAGTATTGTATTATTGTATGTCATATGCAGTGAGTCTAATAAAAAGTATTGTCCAGAGGCCGTAATCTTGATTCTCACTTCCATCGGAGAGTCGCGTCGCTATAAAGAAAAAAAGCAGGGTTTTTTTTCTACATAGAGTTTGAAAACTTCTCATGTGAGAACTTCTCGTGTTCGCTCCCTGTTCCTGTGCAATCATAAAGTGAACTCACATGACAATTTTCGTTTTTTTTTATAAACAACACTTTTTCACATTATCACAGTCGTAAGTCTAAAATGACTGGGTGGAAAATTACCTGCTTCAAATGTTTGGTGACGTTAAAACTGTGCACGGAGTCGGTGAAGGTGACAGCTCTGACCCGCTGCTCGAAGTCGGTCTGGTATTTGTTTGCCAACTCGACAGCGTTGACACCTCCGTAGCTGTGCGCCACTATCGCTATAGTAGTGGCCTTCGTCGGTAGCACGTACTTCTCCCACACGTAGAATGCGTGCTCTGTGGGGTCGCCGCTGTTCGGAATCTTCTTCAGTTTGTTGTCTACGGCTCTGTAGTTATCGTTGGTGTTCATTATGAGGATTCCGAAGTTTTCTTTCAACGCTCGCCTTATGTAAGGTATCTGGGAGCCTGTATGCAGGCTGTCGTTGATTATTAATCTGAAAATATAAATACGACGATTCAAAATTCTAGAGACTCAAATGAATGACCATGAGGCCAGTACTGCCTTCAATGTACCAGATTTTCAAGATTTGTCAAGATTAAAATAGTAAAACTAAAAGTTAATATCATGCCCAATAATATAAAAAAACCGGCCAAGTGCCAGTTGGACTCGCACAAGAAGGGTTCTGGACATTGAACTAAAAAAACAACAAGACGCGCCATCAGAGTCAAACATCATACAAGTGATCGTTTCAACTCGTTTTCCCCTCTAGCCTATTGTGTTGCATTCATGAAATTTTTATTTTCCCGCTCTCAGTTATAATTTTTAATCAACAAACGTTTTGCCATTTAAATGATTCATAACATACTCATATTACTATTTATAACCAAACATAAAATTTTAATATTCAATTAAAACACAAAACATTACGCAAATCATGTATTTTAATATTGCAACTTTCGTATTAATCCTCATCTCAGAGATCTTTTGCCTAACCTGGTATCACTCAGTTATCCGTCCCATTCTGTTGCATGAGAGCGAGAGGACCTAAATAGGAAAATCATGTATGCCGCACTTGTCTGAGAGAACACCATCCTCCGGTGAACGCGATACACACACACTCATACCACAAATGCATGACTGACAGAGACCGATAATGACGTACTTCATAGGATATACAAATGCTAGAAAGACATACCGGCTTTTCCGATACTTTTGTCGTTCAATGTCGGATCTCACGATCACGACACCGCGCCGTACGCCATACTTGCTACACATATAACCATAACATAACGCCATTTGTGAAATGGTGATAGCAAACCTGTGATATGTGATTCCATCTTTCTTCTTGGCTTTCCCGTAATTCTTTTTACATTTTTACACTACAATCGACGGTATAATTCTTCCTTTCTTCTACCATAGAGCAGCACCTATACAATCGGCAAACACGCGCAAACGCCGTGACGGGTGTATCGAAACTGACAGCTCAGGTACTCTAAATTGTTCGAATTAGAGTACCTGACTTGACACGCAGTGGAAAGCTCAGAACGGAACTAAATGTTTTTCATATGAATGGTTCTGGACCATTAGATAAGATTTGACCCAAAGAAATCACGTTTCTTATATGGTATTTTTACTATTTCTTGTTATAGCAACAACAGAAGTACACACACTGTGAAAATTTCAGCTGTCTATCTATTAGGGTTCATGAGATACAGCCCTGTGATAGACGGACGGACGGACGGACAGTGGAGGCTTAGTAATAGGGTCCCGTGTGGCAACTATTGAGTACGGAACCCTAAAAGAGGACCAATGAGAAGACGCGAGTGACTTACGAGCGCGACCACTGGCCCGCGCGCACCACCCCCGAGCCGTGTATCAGCACGAGCAGGCGCCGGCGACTCGCGTAGTCGCGCGACACAAACACGAAAGTGCCCGAGCACGCGTCGGTGCCGCTCGGTACCGCCAGCTTCACCTTCACGAAACGACGCAATCGTATATTTGTTTGTGGCCGTTCATTATGAAATTGAATTTGTCAAACATTCCAGACATTGTTACAGAAAAGAGCACTGCGATGCATGCTAGGCATGGGGATGAGAGACTCCTGTAGAAAGGTTTTTAGTGACGTAGGAATTTTGACTTTACCAAGTGCTTATGTTTTCCAAAATTTAAGTTACGGGAGGAAACATATACATGACTCCACCCTTAATAGTGATGTTTATAACCATAACACAAGACACAAGAACAATGTTAAAGTGTTTAGTCATAAATTAGCTAAAACATCTAAGAGTTTTATATGTAAAAGTGTTAGATTTTATAACAAATTACCCGAAGAGGTCAGGGATTTCAGTGAAAAAATGTTTAAGGTTAAGATTAAGAAATTCTTGACACAAAAGGCTTATTATAGTGTTAAAGAGGCCCTAGTTGATAAGTTTGAATTTCCTGAGATTTTGACCGCATGCTGACTGGGTACCAAACATAACCTACTATAACAATCTCTTTTTTTTTATTTTACTAATTTTGACACTCAATACATTATGTATCCATATTATTTTTATGATAAATACTACCTGTAGTATGAAATTACTAACAAAATTATATTGATTTGATACAATTTCGTATCAATAATGACGGGGGCTCTGTACACCCGGACTGTATGAAAGCATTATTTAACTGTAGGTGTTAGTCAGAATCTCTTTCAGGAATCTTATTCGTATATGGTTGCTCTCAAACCATTGTAGTCTTAATTTTCTGTAGGTGGTAGCATTTAAAGTGTTAATATTATACCGTTTTTTTTTTAGCTGTAAGAATAATAATGTATTTTGTATTTTGACTCTTTGTTTACAGGTCACTGTAGTAGTTCTTGGCAGAAATAATCGTATTAAAACTAAATCGCACAGAGCTTTCACAACTTTTTCATGTTGCCACTGGATCATGGTAGTGCATCGCTTTAAGGTCCCTGCTTGCGGCGACGCTAGGTTCGGGTCTCCTGTTTCCCTAAAATATGTTTGATAGAGGCGATGGCTGTGCCTGGCGTGATGCTCGTGACCCGGTGCTGTTTGTGGGTACTGGCTTGCTCCAAATGGCAACATGCTAGATCGCGGGCATGGTCTTTACTAATAAACTAATATTTGTCATAAACTGTTGCATATGACATTCATTGTCGATTCTCGTCAATTCATATTAATTAAGCGTGTTTATCTGTGAGTCTAAATACTTTTGTAAATTTAGACTAAGCGGACGTTGAAAAAAAAAACAAGCAGAGTTTCTTGCCAGTTCTTCGCTGGGATTGCCCCGAACTGGCTAATGATAAAATATGACAAATCCGAGTGCAGAGTACTGTCTATGGATAATGAATAAACAATAAAAGCCGTAATGATTTTTTTACACTACATATACTGCATTCCGTAATGCGTATATTGCGGAGAATTCACAATGTACGCGTAAACGATCGTTCCAAAATGCTTATATTCACTCCCGTGAACGTCATGTTGACATAAGGGACGTGACTCTTGACGGCACACAGATCGTACAAAGCGCTCACGGTTGAGAGCATGTGCGTCGTGTACGCTGTCAAATGGCTGTCATCGAGCTGTCATTAAGCATGTTTATCTGTAGTTCTCTGATCGTGTGAACTTATATTCTGAATTCTAGGCCTGAAATAACCACTCTCGAGACTTACAAGGCATTTTCGAGGTAGTTAGGTTAGGCTCTGACACATATGTCTGTTCAAACTCATTCAGATTTTATATCGTGCGATTGTTGCTATTTTTATTTTATTTATTTATTTATTTTATTTTATTCAATCGCTTCTTAGCATCTCGGCGGTGTGCGACTGCACCGGGAAAACAGGCGCCCTGTGACACATTTGGCCGCGAATACGAGTTGTTTCATGGATGTTATTAGGTTCATGTTCAGTAGGTGTCCTTTTCCCCTAACAGGTTGGTACCATCGCATTTGCGTCGAAACGGCAATGAAAACTTGTGTCCATTCAGTTAAGTGTAGCCGTGTCCATAAATGAAAGGTCCTGGCATGGCACCTAATTCCTACGGGAATGTGGTGTATTGGGTTAATATCATGATGAGTGTGGTATTAGCCATCATGTCGGGTTTCATAAAAACCTTGCCCACCTTACCTAATCTAACCTAAGATAACCGAACACAAGTTCTATCAAGTAAAAAGAATGCAATTGGGCCCTCTGCATTTATTCCCCTGAACCACAAACGACGAATCCCTTAGTTGGCTCTTACGACATGCACGGGAAGAAATGCAGTGAGCCCAATTGTATTATTTTTACTAGCCAGATCCACACAGCACATGGCATGGCACCTGTGTGCCACGGTGTGTTGCCTAATATCATGACAGTAAGCGTGGTATAAGCCATTCATGTCCAGGTACAAAAAACCATTACCAGTCCCTCCTCATTCTCCAGCAGACGGTAGACGTGGTGCGTGACTGCCTCGCCGAGCTCCTCATAGTGCCGCTGACACTCGTGGTGATTGTCACTGATGTTGAACTGGAATGGCTGCTCGGTGGCACATCCTGAGCTGTCCGCCTTGCGAAGAAACCCCTCTGCAATGTTATATCAATTTCACATACCGAGCCGTCCGCTTTGCGAAGGAATTCCTCTGCAATGATAGATCAATTTTACATCCTGAGCCATCTGCTTTGCGAAGGAACCTCTCTGCAATGTTAGATCAATTACACATCCCGAGCTGTCCACTTTGCGAAGAAACCCCTCTGCAATGATAGCACACTTTTCAAGACATTTCAGTTAACTCCTTAAAGATTTTGATTGTAGAAGACTGTTTATGTTACATAGTCGATAGCGGAAAGGATATGCTCTCACTGGCATGAACCCCTCACTCAACTCTCTTAAATTTTCCTCATGGTTTGAAACCATGTAAATCCCCTCCCCAATTAGCTTCAAGAGAGATTGGCAAAAACACATTGAATGAGCGAAGCTGCAAGAAATATTATCCGATGTTTTCCATTCAGTTCAATGCAACCATGCTAAAATAAACTGTGAGTCCTGTCATGGAAACTTGTTGTTTCGGTAATCGGTATGATGAACTACGAGTATATTGACCATAGGTGTGATGTAAGCCTTCCATGACCAGTACATTTTTTTAAATTTTAATGTCTAATTTACACGAGAGTGTTAGGCAACCACCTGAGCTAAATGTATATCCGAAGTCTTCAACAGTCTTCGCTGACATTTTGGTTGGAACAGCCACCTGTTTATCGCTCACCGACGATAGCTGAAAGCATATAAAAAATGCAACTTATTATCACCTAAAAATACACATTACAGAAATGAAGGGCAAATTCTTACATATAAGTATGAGCATGTTCCTCTGTTTGCCTTTCATGCGTGCCGCGTGCATGCAAAAAATGGGGGATTTTTCTGTTGTATTACATAGTTAGAAACATAATAGTTTTACGTACCCCTTGAGATAGCCATACCTCCTCTCCACATCTCCTTCAAAACTGAACGTCCTTACAAAACTTTAAACGATGAAAAAAAATGTCAGGAACCACCAACAAAAGCTAGGAATTTCCTTTGGAAAGTTTTTAAATCCTATAACTAAGTTTAGAGCGGCGGGATGAATAGTTATTCTATTTTTATTGAATCGAATCTAAACAGTCCATTAAATTGAGTATTGTGTTTATGCCAAGTTATAAATCCGCCCTTTATATTACAACTCCGTTAGCAGAGTCAGTGGCAAAATTTTGTATAAATTGTTGCATACGCTGTTGTAAGAGATAAACGTGACTCGTCCGGGTTCACGACCAATAGTTACATTTCTAGTTTTGTTCCTGAAGGTTTTTAGATTTAATGATCAAATAAAGATATTTTTAACCGACTTCACAAAAGGAGGAGGTTCTATGTTCGACTTTATGTATATTTTATGTCCGTTCACCGATTTCTCGGTCAATTATGGTCCGATTTTGAAAATTATTGTATTGTTATAAGTAAGGTACTTATGTATGTGTTCCTCTGAGCGGAACATCCACAAAAATCCGCCGGAGAAATATGCCGCCAAAAAATGGTAGTCTTTTTTTTTTGTTCCGTACCCAAAGGGTGCCGACGGAACTCTATTACTAATTTAAAATAAATAAGAGTCGAAATACCCGCCGTCTGAGCTGTCTTAGGGTTTTAAACATCCGAGTTGAAGTACTGAAACTTCCCTTCTCTCGATTTGGTTTCCAAAGAGTATATAAACGCTTCGCTTTTTGGTTTCTCTCTCGCAGATTCACAATGTTATATATATGTTCTGTGGATTCACTCACATCATCTATATTCTATGCTCACATTCATTCGCAGATCACAGACAGGCTTTATGTTCCGTGACAGACAAACAACACAGCACAGCCTATCTACTCAGGGTCTACTCATGAAAGCGAAATCGAGTAGTTCTCGCGTTCGCTTCTGTCAAAGTCTATAAAGAGAAAAGTATGTTTTTTTTCTACGTACACTTTGAAAGAACCGAAAACGAGAACTCGCTTTCGCTTTCCAGGGGGTCTACTCATGAGATTCTCACCTGTGTGTTTCCGGTGACTCACTGGAGAGTCACAACTTTTCTTACTCATGAAATGACAGCCACGAGTCAGCCTAGTGCTGTCCCGTTCTAATTATTCTAATTAGAGTGTGACGACACTAACACAACATTTGATGTTTTATGACGTCAGGCGAGAGCGTCTCACTTTCATCTGTGACTAACTCGTTTCCGCTTTCCAGCACATCTACTCAGGAAAGCGAAAATGAATTAGTCACAGATGAAAGTGAGACACTTTTTCCCACAGATAAAATTTTTTAAGTTAAATCTTGTGGAACCCTTCGAGTGCGAGTTCGATTCGCATTTGGCCGGTTTTTTGTTCATATCTTTACGTTGGAGCATTTTCTAAATTAACTTTTGGAGCATTTCTTCTGCATTAACTACATAACATTTTCTACAATCCACGCATTTTTATCGTAGCAGCTTGCTCATACATACATACATATCACATTCCTTGCTTAGTACGAAAAAGTATATTTACTTAAGTCAACCTAGGACTGGCTCTAGCGTCTGATGCCATATACGATTTTGGTGATGACGACAATATGTTTGAATGTTCAATCTTTGTATATAATTGTCAATGCTGCAACGCAGATGAAGCGTTAAATGTATGTAGGTATAATCTTAAACACTGTGTTAGTAGGATGCAATGATTACGGGACTGGAGGGATGGTAGAAGCATTCCAAATTATGGGTATACAGCCGGTGGCGTTTGTAGACGCAATACCCGCGAATGGTATGTTTTGGTGGTTCGGGTCCAGCCTTGCAGTATATTCGTAAAGTGGTTCTTTTTACTGGACTTTTTCTTCAATTAATGAGTCCTTGCTTCACGGCCGATTATATATACACACCTACATATCACATCCCTTAAAGTGAAATGTCTTACAAATGTGCCAACTTTTATCAATCAAAATGTCTCTCATCATCGTCATCTTTTTCATTATCTTCGATGGGGGCTCCGTTTGATGCTCCTAAGAAGCCGTTACAAGATCCAGAACAACCATTCTTGCATCGGCGGAAAACAGAACCCAATACCTTCCAACCCCACATATCAGGTATCAGTTGGTTCCCGAACCACAGAACATATAATATGTCCCGAACCACCCCTGTATGGTTACCTACTTGATGTAAATATACTTGATGATATACTCTAATGGCGTGATATTTCACGAATTTAATTTCACTCCAATAACTGTATTTTTATTAAAATCACCAGCTGCGGTACCCGGCTCCGCTCGGGTTAATTTCGGGCTGAATTATTTCATGGAGAAAAAGTTGCCCAAAGTCCAGGACAATGTATGCATCTACCAAATTTAATCAAGATCGTAAGATTTAATGAGAAACATCCAATCATTCCCATTTAGAGCTTCGGAAACATTTGGTGGCTATTTTTCCAAAAAAATATTAAAAGCATGTGCCGCCAGAACGTTTCTGAACTAGCACTGCTACATTTCATACCTAGTAAGTTAGTAACGAAGGGGATCTAAGTTTTACGTGGACTCCAAACCACAGCCAGCCTCAACATTGAAAACGGTAACCCGTCCCGAACCTGACTGCTCCGAGAGATGCTATACGTTGATAAAAACGCATATTTAAATTGAGTGAGTGGTTCGAAAGTTTTAAGAAATTAACACTCACCACTCACGCCTCCGGTAAAAAAGCGTTACAAGTTTTGAGTAGAATCGGGTAATTAGATTTCAAGTAATAAGCATTTTATCCCTCTGGCGATTTAAAGTGATGCCAAGTATACCAAGCCATATTTCGGTACAATTAGCATTGAAATCGGATAAATGTTAACTGATGCCTAAATTTGAGCGATTGATGATCCATCCCCAACTTGATATCTTTTAAACTAATATTTTAAAAGATATAGTAGTGTAAAAGAATAAAATAATCTAATATTAATTACCAATATTTTTTAAAAAATCTATAATAGATTAAAAATTTTATTGTGTGTATCTTAGGAATTTTCTGTAGGCCTTTTTAACACATACAATTTTCAAGTAATTAGTTTTCACTGTTCTCTTTAAGTTTTGCATAAAATATTTACAAATTATATACACAAACCTACCTCGTTGATCGCTCTTCCTATTAGTTAAATTGTTCCGTGTTTTAAAATCTTCCTCTAACTCGCAGTAGTGGTAATTGAGTTGACGTCTCAATCCCATGCTTTGTTCGTCTTGTAAGCACAGCATGCTATGCTAGGTCTATGGTGAGAACCAAATTGTATTTATTTGCAAGACGAAAGTCAGATTTACGTAAACGTATCTTTATTGAAAATGTACTTGTAATAACTAACAACATGTTTACTAAATGTTAATATCTAAAATGTGATGACACTTAAAACACAACAGGTTAACAACAATCGTAAAATAATTCTAAAATCTTGTGAACCGGTGTCATCCGGCGTGCTAATCTAATCTTAGGTGCTCTTTCTTGCGCTGATCTAGACACAAATCACTGGTATTCTATACCTATACATTAACAATAATATAAAGATATTTATAGAGCAGTAGCAATCACTACGTCGTGAACAAGTTGCAAAACTCCTCTGTAAACATCGATTGAAAGAATCTATTTAAAGTTTTAGAAATAGGATGGTTATTAGGAAATGACTAAGGCAAAGTCTGCGGTAAAAAAGTATTAAATATTTTATAAAAGGGTTTTTAAAATTTAATGTTTCTCAAGTAATGGTGCAATAGAGCTGTAAATAATTGTCAGTACTTTTAGGGCCGATTGCACGAAAGCACAAAAAGTCAAAATCAACGTCAACATATGATTAAACACGTCAGTTTGTATGGGCAGTATGGAAGCAACTCCATGCGGTTCACTAAAAGTAACGTGTTTGAACGTTGTTTAACTCGGCCGTCGTTTCGCGCAATCGGGGCTTAGTGTCGCCATGTCAAATATAATCAACACCAATATTCTCAATGCCATGCAAAGGATGAAAGGCCCAGTTGTATTTTTCTGGGTTTGTGTTACCTTTATTAACTTCTATTGCACTATTTAACTGATTTAAGACTCACGTACCTACTGCACTCGCTACTGCATAAAATAGACCAAACACTTCTGATCAATATGCATGCTTATTATGATACGCCCATACTTAAATGTGACATCATTGTTTCAGTAGCTATCACAACTCTAATCCAAGGATTCAAATCAGCATCACCTGTAGATATCTACGATATCACTTAGTTATTCATGATACAATACTGTGAACACTTACTTAGAAGAAAAGATAACACTGAAAAGAATAGTTAAGGGATTAACGTTTACAGGAGTGGATGTTATCTAAAAAACAAAGACCAAAACTAAACACATAATAGTATTAGCGGAGAAACCAAACAACTCTTGTGTCGGGAGGCTCTCTTTGACCAAAATTTGAATAACGTCACAAAGTTGAAACTTTCCAAATTTTAGCATATTTCTTTCAGCCATTATTATCAATAGTGTTTACCTTTATTAGAAGTGCTAATATTTTTTCGGACCACTATTCATACATCAAGTGCAAGACGTCAGTAGTAGTAGCAGGCCACTTGCAGGCTTTTTTAGCCAGATCAGTCTTCTGTGCTTTGTCAGTTCTCAAAGACAACTTTAAAATGTTTCCTGTGATGTGCACATAAACATACAATGTAACATATTCGAAAAATATCTGATTAAAGAATATAGTCTTGGAATGCCTTGCCTATCTTAATACGAACCTAAATTAAAATTAAAGTTAGTATTCATTTTATAATCCCAGAACAACATGTATTTAAGTACTAACTTGTGGACGGATTATTTAACAAATTCTAAATCACAGCATAATAGCTTCGTGGAATGAATACTGTTGTACTACCTACTATACCTGTAATTAAACATTATAAAAACAAATTAATCTGTACTTTTGTGAAAATATTTTATGCAAATGTTTAGTCTTTGATATTATCACTTTTCATACATGATGCAAAATGATTCGGCAGTGACTATGATTTTAACACCCGTGCATGATTTGCTGTTGGTTGCCTAGCAACAAGTAGCTATCAATCAAGTGCACGGATTGTCCCAAGTAGTTTGTACTTGTTGAAAACAGAAACCATTTTTAATAAATATTTCTTCCCAGCTAGACATGTTAAGGTCACTACGAATCACTCTGCATATAAGAATGTATTCCGTTTATACGTAAATTAATACTGTCTACTTGACGGTAGAGTATACCCTAGTATTGTTTGTAGCCTGGTGTGAGGCTATAGTTACGTCGCAGCTGTTATCATTTTTCCTATTAAGTTTTATTGTTTGTAGGCATCACACGATGCTGATAACTTTAAGTACTATCCAGTTTTTTTCTTCTTTGCAGAAAAAAACTTGTCACACCTGTCTAGTAATGTCTTTGTAGGCTTCACACCTGTCTAGTAACGTCACAGCTGCTGTCATTGATTCTATAACGTTTTATTCTTTGTAGGCTTCACATCTGCCTAGTAATGTCTCAGCTGTTGTCATTAATTCTACAAAGTTTAATTCTTCTTTGTATGCTTCCCACCTGTCTAATAATGTTATAGCTGTTGTCATTCATTCCGTAGCGTTTTATTCTTTGTAGGCTTCACACCTGTCTAGTAATGTAACAGCTGTTGTCATTCATTCTACAAAGTTTCATTCTTCTTTGTAGGCTTCCCACCTGTCTAGTAATGTTATAGCTGTTGTCATTCATTCTGTAACGTTTTATTCTTTGTAGGCTTTACACCAGTCTAGTAATGTAACAGCTGTTGTCATTCATTCTTCTTTGTAGGCTTCACACCAGGCTAAGTAAGTCACAAATGTTGTAATTTTTCCCTGTAAAGTTCGATTTTTTTAAGGCATTGTGTTAAGCTAGTAACTCTAAGTACTATCAAGTTTTATTCATCTTTGTAGGCTTCACACTTGTCTAGTAATGTCACAGCTGTTGTCATTAATTATATTACATTTTATTCTTCTTTGTAGCCTTCACACCAGGTTAGCATGTCATTCAGTCCACCATTTTATCTAAATGGTGCGGCGGTGCGGGCGCTTAGTAATTGTTACTAAGCAGAAAAAACAAAACAGACGTGTAACTTCACTCAAGGTCAAGGCACTACCGAATGCAAGATCAAACTTCTTTGTATATCACCTGCACTAAGAGCTGAGTCGCTAAAAGTCGGGCTACTGGGCGTGCCGGATTGACGAGCGTAAGATTACTGAGCGCCTACTGTAGTACTTCCACCATTCTTGCATGATAAGTTGGTCAAAACGTAGACATACCTAGAAATCTAGAGATCAAACAATTCGTGCAATGAATTTCTTAGACAAATATAATATACATTACTGCAACATTCCCGGTACAAGCGGTAGCTGAAGCACCAAACAAAATACAGGTGATTGTCCAGATGATCATCCAGCTAGCTCCTGTTTAGATAAAAAACATTCAATAGCATAAACGGAAGGCACATTCTTTATGTATAATGCAATTGAATTGCTAATAACAGTATAAAAAAAAATTACATATAAAAAGTAGAATTAAAATATGATTAACAAAAAAGTATCCAACATCCCAGATCACTAAGGCCCCAGTTGATTTAAAATCACAATTTGAAATGTTTATTGGATTATCGGAGTTGTACCTACATACTGTTCCAAATATGTATGATTATGCAGCTAATGTCAGGTTGCTAATCTTTATCTCTTGGACATTATACAAAACCTAGTAATATTGACAAATCCACACATATTATGTTTTATTAACGACCAGATTATAACAAAACTTACAAAATATGAAAGGAAATCTTGGACTTCACGGTAAATCTTCACAACTCTTATATTTCCTGAACTCCATTCTCGAAGAGCCACTGCCATACGATTCTGATTTATCATCAAAATTACACGAAAATGCCTCTTCTGAGATATCATCGTTGGCAACGGAAAGGTTTTCTTCCGATATCTTTTCCAACAGTCCACAAATGTTGGTCAATGTGTGAGCAGACGCTACGTCGGCCTCAATTTTTTTTTCCATTTCCTCAAAGTCGTCAACTTCGTGTTGATCCCTCAAGCTTTCATCGGAAGAAGAGTCTTGATAACTCATTAAACGTTCAATGTTAACCACTTCAGCGCTGTTCCTTCGGTTACCTTTCACAGTTTTCATTTCCTCGTTGTTGCACACTAAAGAAGGAGCGCTGTGGCTGTGAACCTTGTCTCTTTTCACTCTAGAGTACAATACTTCTGCATTGGGTCTGTTCTTTGACGGTCTCTTTTCTGAATGCATCGATTCGGCAATAAATTCCTTCTTTTCTTTATCGCTTTTCTTGGTCTTGGTTTGTTTTTTCTCTTTGGGATAAACACGTTCGGACCATTCTTCAATCAGCGAGATACTTCTTTTGAAGACCACCTTGTCAAGTAACTTAGCTCTGTCACATTGGGCTCCATCAATAGCATCTGTAGAATCACTGTCGGGATTCTCACACATGAAAAATACCTTATCACATCCGCTCTCTTGTTTAACTTTGTTCAAACAGCAGTCATCTGCTTTCTCACATAGGATCTCGTGCAAAGATCCGTGCAAGGGAATCAATTTCATGTTACCTCCGAAGTTTTCTTGCATGTGTGTCGATAAGTCATCGTCTATGTACAGATCTTCTGTGCTTCGGGCTTCCTGAAAAAACGTAATGTTATTAAATAATTATGCTATGATACTGTTGTGCTATAATATATGTTTACTGTTGTTTTGGAAGCAAGAGAACTTCCAGCTTAATCAGTACAGCCTATTAAAAAATGTTGGCCATCCCAAGGGCATCCGTGAATTCCTGCACGGAAAAGAATCTCCAGGAAATAATGTGAGAATCATTCAAAATGCAGCAATCATGACCATATTCCTCTTGCAGACCCTACCTATCAGCATGATAGCTCAGATCATTGCCTTCTCGTTAAATATGAAAGTGTTTTAAAGCAAGACAGTAATAAACAACATTAAAATTTCCAACGGATTAGTTCTAAAACTTACTTGAAGAGCACTAAAAGCCTGACATCGTTTTAAAGAGTTTGAATGTGAATCATCTTTAAAGTTGATCTGTTCATCGCCGGCAGATACTTTATGCCCTTTTGCGTTGGTATTGCCATCGCATATCTTAACGTTGACACAACTGTCCAAAACCTGTAAGCTGTTTTCCCCAGACTTATTGAATGTTATCTGTATTAAGGGTTTGTTATTCCCACTGATCTTTACTCTTGAGAATGATTTTGTGCAATGATCTGTTCCATTACTTGCATGTTCCATTGAGATTTGTTTTGGATTTGATTTCAGTGCGTTGAGAACATTGTTGGTTCCTTTCTGGATCAAGTCATCATCATCGCAGTTGTCATCAGAAGTTTGATTGAGAAGTTGGTAGAATTCTTTCTTTATGAGTTGCTTCACGAAATCATCCACGCTCGATGTTTTGTTAACTTTTGTATCAAGGCAGTTCTCTTTCTCGTCACCGTCAATAGTTGGGGTGGTTCTGCCGATATGTTTCAAGCTGCTCATGCTGAAAGCGAAAGAAAACCATGAGAGCGACTCGTAGCTCAGGGGCGTCTGGCCTTGCTTATCATGCCAATGGTCATGGGTTCATATATGTAAGTTCAAGCACCAAATTTTTTTCTCTTTTGTGTTGGGATTTTTTAATGAAAAACAGGTATAGGTCGGCTGTGCCAAGAAGCCAAAGGTGCTCAGAAAAGATAAATCCACCTCACTTCGTGAAACTACAGCGAGCTGTTACTTGTTTCCTCATTCCGGAATTAAGCCTGCCCAGATTGGTACCTACTCACCATTGCATTGGAAAAAAAGATGGTCGAAGAAGCAATGAAAAATGATCCGTTTTTTTCATGCAGTTCATAAAGGGAAGGTCATGACATGGCAGGAATTAAGGAATATGGTGTCTTGGGCTAATATCTGGATGGCAGGTGTTGTGTTAGCCATCCAATTTCAGCAACATAAAAAAATCTCATTCATTTTAACTTTTGGTAGTCTAACTACACTATTTGATCCAATAATTCAATCAACTCAGCAAATAATGTGCTAACATTTTCAGTGATCTTGTTTAATAAGGAAGGAAAGAGAGATAGATGTACTTTACCATTTGGGGCGATCTCTCCCCCAGAGGCTGTGTTCCAATCTGTCTGGATCCTTGGAGGAGAAACTCATAGACCTCGCAATCCTGTCTCGTGCCTTACAAAATTCCTCAGATTGAGAACCTGTAAAATTAATACAACCATATATCGTACACTGAATTCCAAATAACCTCATCAATTTGAAGACCATTCAAGTTCAAGGTGTTCCTAGGCACATTTGCTAAGTGAATGCAAAATGTTATTATCATAGCAATTTATATGGAAACCTAACTTGAGTACGCAACTCGCTAAAAACGGTCGACCGTTTCAAGATGTGAAGACTCAACAAATGTAAATTTGGAAAAAATCTCAGAGCACAGGGCCTTGCTTTTTAGAGGTAATGGATCCCTAATTGTAAGGCGCATCTAAATTCTCGCACGCTGTTACCTCCAAAATTTACAGCAGTGAATTATTTTGTTTTACCAAAAAGCTAAGACAAAAGAGATGGCTGTAACGTGACGCTGGCAATGACATTTTTCGCAATCTGTGATTTTCCTCAGCTTATCGCCCGGCTGCCGCGTGCGCGGCGAGTCTATTATTTACTCCCAGGCAGCCGAATGCGCAATGATTGTGAAAGCCTCGCTTCATCTCTTTTCTGCCACCATACAATGCGGAGCAGGCAAGGAATTCCCCCATTCACTGTTGACACATAACCGATCCTTAAACCATGGAATCGAGTCCCTGCCGAGATTTTTCACTCAAAGTCCAACCTGGCGTCCTTCAAAAATGGTATGAAGAAGCACTTGGCCAACCGGCATGGTTTTCACAACCCCTGTGAAAGTCCAAAAGTCCATGGGCGTCGTTGGACGCCTTTAGGGCCTAGCATGCGCCATATGCGGCGCCTAACATAAAAAAACCAACCTCTCCGGCCGCAGAACGAGTACGTGGGCGACATCGTGACGTTACTCCTGGAGTACCGCCTGCCGAGCTGGGGCACCGAGCTCTGGAGGGGCTCCACCGAGTGGGACGCCGGCTTCACGGACGGTCCCACGCGCCTGTACGCAAACAACACGCAGTCATTCTGTTTGCTATACAGCTCGTGCTCTAGGGCCTAGAGGACTTGCCTTTCATGTGGGTGGTCTGGGTTCAAATCCTCGCATAGGTTTTTTTATGCACCCTGACATGGATGGGTAATACCACACAACTACCGTTATGATATTAGCCTAATACAACACATTCCCGGAGGAATTAGGTGCCATGGCAGGATCTTCCCTTTATGAGCACGGCTACACTGAACTGGATGGAAAATATGGACAATTTTTGATTGCCGCTTCGACGATTTATTCATGATGTTACGAATCCGAGCGGTTCTATGGTTCGGAACCCATGTTAAACTGTAGGTCCCCTTCCCCTAGTAGTCTTCCCGTACTATGGTTGAAGCGGCAATGAAAAATTGTCCGGGTTTTCCATCCAGTTTAATGAAGCCAAAAATGCATACATTTTTAAAATCAAATATTTGAATCTCTAACTTGGTAAAGCTAAAATTCTCTAAACTGGTACAGTTAAAAATCCTGTCGAGCCTTGATCACCTTATTTCTTCTGAAACTCACACCTAGTAAGTTTATAGTAGTAGGTTAATATAAATAAAAAAACTCCAACCTATACGAATCTGGCTCAACGCACCCCGCCCCCCTCCGGCCGGTGTTCGCCTCGGAGATCCACCGCTCGTGTATGGCGACGAGCGGCTTCACGTTGACGTTGGGCACGTCCGGCTCCGCGCGCGCCCGCGCCGGCTCGCTCGAGCGGAGCGACCACGAGTGGCTGCGGCGCCGCCCCGGCCCCGCCTCCGTCCCCGGCGAGCGCTCCGCGGGCGCCGCTCTAGACAGAGAAACGGCCGTCAAGGTTTTCACTGAACATATTAAACCTCTTAACGAACGCGATTTAGCCAAATCCTGGCAGTATAGCATAGCATTATCAACCAATGATATGCCGTAATTTGGCTAAATCGCTAGAGACTCCCCTAAATCCTGCATTGTTTTATTTCACTGCTAAATACATAACTTAACCTAACAACCCATCTTAACCTTGAAGGTGGGCCTGTTAAAACTGTTGTTCTATTCTAAGTCAGCCTCAGCCTCAGTGGCCCAGTGGCGCGACACTTCGGCGATCGCTCTCCGAAGTTAAGCAACGCTGGGTCCGGTCTGGTCTTGGATGGGTGACCATTAGACCGTTGAGAGAGGCTGGCCGTGGTTCGGATTCCACGTTAAACTGTAGGTCCCCTTCCTTACTTACTAGGTGGTAGGGTTAATCCCGCCCGGGTTGGTACCATCGCATTGAATGAACGATGGTCGAAGCGGCAATGAAAATTGTCCGTGTTTTCCATCCAGTTCAATGTAGCCGAGCAATATAAGGAAGGTTATATTGCTCGGCTACATGGCATGGCACCTAGTTCCCATGTGGTGTGTTGGGCTAATACCATGACAGAAGGTGTGGTATTAGCCATCATGTCCAGTCACATAAAAAAAAAAAAAAATAAGTATGCTATTTAGTGCAGTCATAGATTATAAACTGTTTGTGGCTAGCATTACTTGTCTATGGCTTTCTGTCACTTCCGTCTCTGTCATTACGGTGAATGTGTCAAATCGAACAATGTCTTTTTGCATATCTGATCTTTTTCCATCCTATTAATTGAACGCTGAATCAATTCAACATCATATTCAACATTAAACTACGTCTACAAGAACATTTGTTTAGTGAAGTTATTTTCTCATCAACACCACTCCCACCACTCGAACTCTAACAGGGCCATCCCGCTCAACTCCCCATACAAAGGGGAAAAGAAGATCACGCCCATATTTCTTATCAGAGATCCCAAGTGGTGCTCAAAATAGCTTTATTTGATCGAACTAGATGTCTGATGACCGTTGGCATTGTAAAATTGTGTTTGGTTTCTAAGTTATAAGGTCCGAAAGTTCGAATTTTTCGCATGTTTTATACAATAACTTTGGAGGTGGATTACACAATAATAAAGTAAAAACATCTTAGATTTTTGACTACAGCGATTGTGGTTTACTTTTAGCTAGAAGTCGTTTTGTAATTACAATTTTCGTAAATCTTTCCAAATCAAACACTATGCGCATTGTCTGCTTTGTGGGCAAGTTGCATCCGCCTCATCACGGAGCCTGTCTTTTTCTTTGAAACATAAAAAGTCCCAGGGCGCAATAGCATGGTTTTGTACAGTACCCGCGAATGAGTTAGTCCCGGCGGGTTGGGCCACCTTAAGCAAGGCCCTCAAACTACCAACCCTGCATGAAAGACGGATGCGAGGCGATTACATCAAAGTGTATAAAATGCTTTCTGAGAAAGAGATTTGACTTAATCACAGATTTTTCTGTTTCACTGCGACAGGACATTCAATCAATGAAAAAAATACCCTTTGCTTTTGATTCTATTTATTTATACGACAAATTCACATGCACGGGAAGAAATGGAGGGGACCATTTGTATTTCTTTTAAATTCCGAAACCCACACAGCACAAATATGATACACTTAATAGAAAAAAAGATAACTGTAATCTATACAGTAATAGTGTCTATACAATAATAGTGTAGTAAATAGTCTAATGTAGAGAAATAGTCTTACTTTTTAATATCAATATACGAGTCCATTTCAGAATCCAGACTCGTGGGAGATTCAAGATTCTGTGTAGATTCCTTTTCTTGAGTGCCGTCTAGCAATTGACTTTCCCTCGCTGTCGAACCCTTTGTTATCAGTGGAGCTGACTTTGCGGTGAGAGGTTCTGAAAAGACTCACAGTTCAAAATTCTGAAATCTGGCCTACCCACGAAAATAACTAGGAATTTAAGGATATCACTTTCTCCCTAATCAACACGAAGGAGATGTGATTGGAAGGAGAGGAATGTAATTCTGCACAAATATGAAACGATACATTCTTACAGTGCCCACACAGAGTGCGTTTTTATTACTAAAAAACCTAATAGTTGCGGTACCTGGCCCTGCTCAGAACATTTTGTGATATAATTTAATCTAGGATAAAAAGTAACTTATGCGCTAATCCACGATAGGGCGTCAATCTATCAAATTTCAACTAAATTGGTTTAGCCGTTATGTCGTGATTGAACAATATAAAATGTTTACCATTTTTAATAACAGCGGGATGCACAACAAGTAAGCAAATACAAATATAACAAATCAAAGATTTACCTTCGTTATCGCCTTCTTCTAAAATCCTCAGCTCCACCTCTTTGTCGCTCACAGCCGACACTTCTCCGGAGAGCCAAGCGTTCTTCCTCAGCTTGTTGCTGCGAGCGATCGGCGTCGACGGCAAACTATAGTTCCTTATATCGAAGTTGTAAGTACCGCCCTTGTGCGTGTCCTTCTTTAATGATTTCAAACCCTCCAAATTCTGAATCGATGGCACTTTTATCTCGAGGGATCTGTACGATTGGGGAGTAAAGCTTCGGCACAGTTTCGCGCTCGGATGATCGGCGCTGCTCGTATCGTTGGTCAAATCTATGTTACGATTCTCCGGGCTGAAGATTGTGCAGTATTCCGTGGAGTCACTCTTATGGAGGTTCGCTCCCGGCGTTCCGATTTCGCGGAGAGTCGTCCTCTTTCTAGCCACCGGCGTCGAACAGTTGCTGGAGAACTCCCGCTCCGGCAGCCGGCCGTAGACCACGTTCAGGCGCTCTTCGGATTCGTCTTCCGAAAGGCAGCTCTCAGCGGCCGTCGCTCTGTACACTTCGGTGTCTTTATCGGACGAACGGGCATTGCGTTTATTGATTGCATCGCATGATTCATAAGTGTCTTTGCCGGACGAGTGGTACTCTTCTTCGGGCTGGCTGGAGGTATCTTCGGAGGTGGTCCGGTGGACCAGGGCTGCGTGACGGGAGACCAGCTTCCTCGGAGAAGACCTAGAGTCGGCGTCGCTCAAGGAATTGGTCTCCCAGGCGACAGAGCTGAACTCTGACTTCCTCCGTGAGAGTCGTTCGGGGATCAAGATATCCTCCATCTCATTTAGTTTGGACTGTAACACCAATGATATTACTGATTTTCAATAAAAAACATTGCTTAGAGATAAAATTCCACATGAACATAGAGAACAGATATTACCTAATTTTATGGAGTCCCAGCTGCATAAACACGTTATAATTAAACATAATAATGTATATCAATAATCCACAGTAACTAAACAAAGGTGTAATAAATTTACAGAAGAATTAATTTACTGTCCATTTTGATTTTTAAATTGGAAATTGATTACTGAGCTAAATTTTTTCGAGAATTGGCAAAGCTCAAAATAAGATTTGTTTAGTTTGAGATCCAACACAATTTCTGTAAATTTGGTATAGCTATAGTCAGTCACCTGTAATTTAAGGATGAGGTCTTGAGGTAACATGAAATCTTGATTACTATACTAAAATGAAATAAGAAAAAAAAAATTTTATATCGAACCTGACATGGAATGTTAATACCACACAACTAATGTTGTGATATTAGCCCAACACACCGCATTCCCGAAGGAATTAGGTGCCATGTCAGGACATCTCTTTATGAACATGGCTACATTGAACTGGATGGAAAACACAGACAATTTTTAATTTTTACTTCAATGCGGTGGTACCAAAGCATGAAAGGCAAGTCCTGTAGCACCTAGACCACAAGTTGTAAAAACAGTTTTAGCAGTAGTTCACTTATACACTCAACCAAGGACTTCATCATGCAAATCTGAGTCACTAACAAGGAGTCAGGATTTATCAGAAATACAGGCTTTTCGAATAGTTGTGTAAAATGCGATTTTATGAATGGGCACATAACTTGGGTAGTGGGAGGGTTAGCCTTTTGGTCACGGCCGGTCACTAGGGGGGAAGGGAGTCCAAAAGTGCCTTAAAATCCATCACATGGTTTACAAACGCTTACTTACTTATTATTACTTACATTTTAAAACTTGAGTCGACTCGTATTTCTTAATAACATTAACCTCTAAAACGCTTCATTCCATTTCTGCATCGAAAGGTTAAGAAGAATTACATCAATCAAACTTGTGCAACTGTTTCGCTGCTCAGGCGGATGTGCAAGGAGTGATCGCACCTTAACGTCGAGCAGTCTCTCGGCAAGGGTGAAGAGGTCGGGTCGCTTGTCCCTGTCCAGCTGCAGCCCGTTCTGCAGCAGCTCCAGCAGGCAGCCCGGGTACGTCCCGTCCTGGGGCAGCCGGATGCCCGTCCGCCACATCACGTACAGCTCCGATAGCTTCTCGTAGCTGAGGCTCTGCCAGGGTATCGCCGCTGCGGAGTTGGAAATTGATTAATTTGAGGTTACCCAACGACGTCTACATTGTAGCATTTTAATACAATTTTGAAAATTATCAGAAAATGCTTTTGGTCTGGACATTCTTTGAAAACACGATTCAAGTCTTTAGATTGCATGTCCACTGCTCTACTGCTGAGCTATTCCCAGAAATACGTCAGCCAACGAATTTCTCGATTATATTCGAATCGACACAATGCAGTGAAAGCCTCAAAGAACTGCTAGATGTTGGTTAAAGTCGGAAATATGTTTTTCATCGAAGGTAACTAAAATTTCGCGTGCATTAATCTCGAGTTTATTGTAACAAAAAAATTTACCTTAACCAATTTTTTGTACGAAATATACAAAAAATATAAAAACATCAACTCTTCATTCGTTCACTCAACATGGGTACAAGTACAGAAATGCAATAAACTTCATGGAAAAAAATATTTGAGACTTTAACTAACATCGGACCTTAACTGAAATATATAGATGTTTTTTAAAACCAATATCTTTTTAATAATCGCTACATTTTTAATATGTTAGCTAACTTTGTTTCTGATTGAACTAATTGAACTTTTCTATTTTAAATTTAATTTATCATCATTTCCATGGATTATCTATAAATAAATAAGTATAGAGTATTGAGTATAATTCTTATTCGGTCAACGCTCACCATTGCAGCACTCCCAGAGCATCAGAGTGAGCGCGTACACGTCACTCCGGGAGCACGGGTACACGAGGCCGGCGTCGTCCGGGCGAAACAGCTCCGGCGGCTGCCAGCGGAATGCGGCCGAGCAGGCGTAGTCGCGGTACGGCTTGGCCGCGGCCGGCGCCCGTGCGATCGCGTCTGACGGGTGCGCCGACAGCAGCGGACGACATTCTTGTGATTGATACATCCCATCTGTAATTGGATAGATAAATACTTGAAAATTGCAAGTATTTTTTTCGCTATTCCTTTTAAAGATTCCGTACCCAAAGGGTGCCAACGGAACCATATTACTAAGCCTCCGCCGTTCGTCCGTCTGTCACAGGGCTGTATCTCATGATCCGTAATAGGTAGGTAGCTGAAATTTTCAAAGTGTGTATTTATTTTTCCGCCATAACAACAAATAGGTAAAATTAAAAGATAATAAAAATTAAACCACACAAAAAACATGGTTGTTTGTGTTAAACCTTGCACGATGGTACGGGAGTCCGACTCGCACTTGGCCAGTTTTTTTTTACCGTGTAGTTTGATGTAAAACTCATTTGACGAAAAATATCGATTCTGTGACATTGAATGAATTAATTGAAAGAGATAAACGGCTATTTTCGGCTTTGTAAAGTGTCATCACTGTCACTTAGTATCTGTGTACTACGTGAGAGAGAGATGAGGCTTTAGGAAGCCGAAATTAGCCGGTTGTCTCCTCCCACCGTCTGATGTGATTATTTTCTGCCAGGTACTGCAAAACTGTATACTTTCATTGACATTTTAATTAAATTATACAATTTATTTTTCCAATTAATTGATTAAATTTATTTTAACAACTGTTTTATTCTTGACATTTCTTTTGCTGCTATGAATGTATTATTTATTGTTGTATTTCAATGATTACTTAATATTCTTTAAAAATGTTTGTTTTGCAATTCTTTTGATGCTTTACCTTTTTTCATTGATTTTGTATCATTTAAGTGTAGATTTGGTTTATTTTAAAATATAATGTCGTATTCAGTGTTGGCAGACTAACTTTAGTAAGCGGATAATTGCCGAGATAAATCGGTTTTCCGTTTTCGTATGGTTAGTCCAGTGCTAATTCCGTACTAAGTTTTTACAGATACACTCTGCTGTGCTCCCCATACAAACGTACTTTACTAATCATATAAATTGATATTTAATATCTAATATCAGGTACCAAATATCTGTGTCTGCACGCTTTTGTTTTTTTGAAAAATCCAAACAGAATGAAATGAAAGCAAAAATAAAATCTTCATACGAATTTTGTTCTCTGTCGTTCCCCAGACTACATTTACCCAATAAACAAAGACATGCAGACACAGATATTTGTAGCCTAATATTAGATACCAATTATCAAGTAAGTTGGAACAGTGGTTTTCAAATTATTAGTAAATTATGTTATTAGTATGTATATGGGAGGCGACATTTTCTGATGCTCACGGGCCGACCTTGAGTGAGCCTCTTGCCATGATAACGACAGATAGTGAACCTTTCATGCTTTAATTTTATGAAATATAAATGTTTGACGATTCCAAGTGTTCCCCGCGTCCCAAAGGAGGATAAATAAATACAATAGAAAACACTATAGCACTCACCCTCCATGTTGACATACTGCGCTTCGTTGTCGTACAGCCGCTTGGGACTATACTTCGGGCTGTCGCTGGGGTACCTGACGCAGGCGCTCAGGTTGGTCAGCTTGGCGACGCCGCAGCGCGTCACCAGCACGCCGGTACTGTTCAGCTCGGTGTGAAGGTAGCCCTGCATGTGCAGGAAGACCAGGGCCGAGGCGATGTCCGAAGTGTAGGAGACGGAAGTCTGTGCGCTTAGAATGCTTCCCTGTAAATCGGACGGTTTATTTCAGGTGGCGCTGTCACGGCGATTAAACTGTTAGCATAGGGTATACTAATTCATACTAATATTATAAATGCGAAAGTAACTCTGTCTGTCTGTTACGTTTTTACGCCTAAATCGTCGAACCAATTTTGATGAAATTTGGTATAGAGAGAGAATGGACCTTGGGAAAGGACATAGGCTACCGTTTGCTGCGAAAATTAAACTCGAAGAGGGTGAAAAGGGGGATAAAAGTTTGCATGGGATCTCAAATTACATAAAATGTTAGGTTCAGTTTCAGTTTCTTTATTTCCTCCATTAGATGTATATTACACACTCGGATTCGTCATTTTTTTTCCTGTCGGTTCGATCACTTCTGGCGAAGAAGAGCCGACAAGAAACTTCGTCAGGTTGGTCATTGTATTATTATTTTTATTTTTTTTCCAGTGATACTTACAAACTAGTTTACAGTGATTGATTGATTGCTACTGCTCACAAAGAACATTATATACATTGGTGAGGAGCAAACTCTTGACTACGATAATGACATCTTATTCTAAATTAATAGGAATTATGATCTAAATTATTCAGGTGTAAAAAGCCATCGTCATTTGTCATACCATACCATGATAACATGATGTCATCGTCATACCACAAGGTAATATCAAATTAAATATAAGTTATTAAATATACAAATTCATACTACAATGTAGTACCCGTGTCAGAGAAAATAATAATAATAGAAAAAAAAAACACGATACAGAATTGTATCGATTGTCAAGTTGTTAGCAGTTATAAAAAAATAAAAATTAATTAATTAATAAGTTCAGCCCGACATCATTCCAAAACGGCATTGACCTGAGCGGAGCCCGGTTCATCAGCTAGTATGTAATAGGCTGGAAAAATCGATTAAAGACGTAGTGGCCACCAAAACGCATCAGTATAGCGGTAGCGTAGCCACGTTTTAGTGATAAATATATACACTGGCGGCAGCGCCGGCCAGTCGACTCGCTTATGAATTCTCTGACTCCTGATGTTCTAGAGTACCAAAGATATGTAAGAATCACAGGAGCCCATTAAGTGCAACGAACATTCGATGTTGGGCGTCCCGAATTCGTAAGCGAACTGACTGGCCGGTCAGTATATTACTGGTCAGTGTATTATTACTAAGCTATGAATGATGCGATGAATTCCCCCTTAATCGATGATTGGAACAGACACTCACTGTACAGTCATCATAAAAATAGCTAATGACTTAGCAGCAAAGGGAGCCGTCAAGAACATTAAAAAGAAATTTACTTGAGATGACCCATAACTAGTGTTTGCTTCCGGGAAGGAATTTTTTTTAGGGTGGGTTCCAAACTTGATATCTACTCACGTCTATTATTTTGAATGTTCTTAGAATCCGCTATTCCCTCTAACAATGTTAAACGCTAGCTGGGACTATCGGTGATAGATCATGTAACAGTGTAATATTCGGGTACGGTCTAGGCAATCATTCATACAGAGTATGACCAATATCAAGAAATTGATCAGAATCGAATGAACCTGAATCAAAAAACAGTTCGAAGACAATTGCTAATTACAAATTCCATGTGTTTCCCACAAGTTGTTTCGCCAAAGAGTAGTACCAATAAAGTTTTCGTTTTTAGGGTTCCGTACCCAAAGGGTGAAAACGGAACTCTATTACTAAGCCTCCGCTGTACGTCCGTCCGTCCGTCCGTCTGTCACAGGGCTGTATCTCATGAACCGTAATAGATAGGCAGCTGAAATGTTTACAGTATATATATTTATTTTTCCGCTATAACAACAAATAGGTAACCTATAGAAAAAACCTGATTTTTTTGTGTTAAATCTTGTTCGATGGTACGGAACCCTTCGTGTGCGAGCCCGACTGCACTTGGCCAGTTTTACCATAGATTAAAGGGAAGATTAGGTTGCTAACGTCATATCAGTATCAGCAATACACATTTCAGAATACATTAAATAGAAACCAATGAATATTAATGATATTTTTTATTTATTTTATTTTTTTATGCAACCTGACATGGATGGCTAATACCACACAATGAACGTTATGATATTGTCCAACACACCACATTCCTGAAGGAATTAGGTGCCATGCCAGGACCTTCCCTTTTACGAGCACGGCTACATTGAACTTGATGAAAAACACGGACAATTTTTCATTGCCGCTTCGACCATATTTTCATTCAATGCGATAATACCAACCCAGGCGAGCTTAAACCCTACCACTTAGTAGGGGAAGAGGGGGCCTACAGTTTTACATGGATTCAGAACCATGGAGCAGCTCGCATTCGTAACGAAATGCACTTATCCAACTCAGAGAGAGAAAGAAAGTGATTGATTGATTGATTGAAAATTCTTTATTACGCCACAAAAAAAAAAACAATTTACAAAAGAAAGTATAGTGCAAAAACAACATAAGTGGGGCGCAAAGGCGGGCTTATCCCTCGAAGAGATTTCTTCCAAGTGGTGCATGAACGGGGCGAGGATTTGAACCCAGACCCCTGGCATGTTAGGCAAATCCCCGCGCGGGCTAGGCTACGAGCCACTCAATTTTACAATGACATTACTTAATTTATATTTAAAACTAACGTTTGTAGCGTAAGCTACATTATGTGTAACCTGACTGGTGCACCGTCAGCTGTGTACCTTTACGTGCTCCGCGCGCGAATACTTAATTTAGTGAATATACGATCATCAACCAGAACACACCTATTTCACTCTGGCTTTGCGACCCGACATTTCATTTCGCTAAATGTTTTTATCACGCCTAACTAGGCAAAATTTGGAGACAAGATTATTTAAATGATGGTGCAACTAGTGGCGGGAGATGGGTCTGGTTAAAGATGTCATAATACCAGCGAAAATAAGCAGTTATTGCGAGTGTAGTATGTTGCATGACGTTAGCTATGCATAACTCCCTCTTTAGTCTATGGTTTTTACCCAACAAAGCATTAATCTCTACAACCTTGTCACATACACGGTTCATCGATTCTAAAGCCTGAATAGATTTTTGTACTAAATCCACATGCTCACATACCGCTCCTATTCAAAGAAAAACTGCATTCATTGTGTACGGGGACATGACAACCTCCAACGCGACATGATGCTGTGAACTGAACCATGTCACATTGAGGATCCGGGTCAAACCTGAACGTGCAGAATGTTGTGCAAGGTGGAGACGCAGTCCTCGCAGATGAGATGGATCGCGCTGTCCACGCCGGAGAAAAGTCCCATTAGGAGCATTATGTTGGGGTGGCGAAATTTTCTGCAATCAAATGGCGAACAAATACAATTTTTTTTTATTTACTTTTTATCTCTTCTGGAACCTTAATACAATGATCATGTCATTTATTAAACATACAGTGGCCACCACAGAAAGGAATGTGACATGTATGTTTGTATAATCGACCGAGAAACAAGGACACATTAATTAAAGAAAGATCCTTGTAAAAAGAACTTCTTTACGAATATACTGCAAGACTGGACCCGAACCAGCAAAACATACCATTCGCGGGTATTGTATCTAACCAATTTTGGATTTAACAGATGGCAATCAACCTCGGTAACCCAGTGGCGCGAAGCCTCGGTGTTTGATTATCAAGGTTAAGCAACACTGGTAACGGTTATTAAATGGATGGGTGACCATTAGATCGTTGAGGCTGGCCATGGATTTGATTTCACGAAAAACCTTAGGTCCCCCTACATTACTTCATAGGTGGTAGGGTTCATCCTGGTACCATCACATTGTCACAATCTTATGCAGGAATATAATTCATACTTTATAGTTCAGGTTGCTCTCAAACCATTTGTTCAGTTTTCGTAAAAGTCAAATGTGCCTGTCACACTTTGCTTTATGTAAATGGGCCTTAAGTTTTGGGGTAAAGTAAGGGAAAATGACATTTTAATCTTTTAGCCATAAGAATAAACAATTTTGAATTTTGCTCCCGGCGAATTTCCTTGTCGGTTCTGACAAGAATCTTCGTTCATAAATATGATAAATTCATAAGCTGATATTTATCATGAACTGTTGCATACGACAGTGTTTTTACCTGCAATTGTAGGTAAGCATTTGTGGCAAACGCTTTTGGGAAATTCGTTCCATGAGTAATCTTGCAATACACTACAGTAACGATAGACAAGCTTCTACTCAATTGGCTACCATAATAACTCGATTAAACAATAAAGTTTAAAAACATTTAGAAAGAAGAAAACAAATAAAACAGTGACATGACGCAAAGAGCCAGGATCTACTGATAGCTTATTTAATAAAAAATCAGACACAAAAACACACAGCTCACCTCAATATGTTAACTTCGACGCACTGCCGTCTCCGCACCTGCTCCAGCGTGACACCGGGCAACTTCTTCACTAGCACCGGTATGAGGCCCCAACGGCCGCGCTTCCACGGCTTAGCGCTGGCCTCGGTGATGTCTACGTCACTCGAAGACACCACCGGCAAGCCGTAGTAACTTGTATCACACTGAAAAAGTATATATTTTTTTTAAATACGAGCAATTTTAAAGGAACAGTTATTCATTAACAGTTAACGTTTCTCTTATATTGACAGACGTCAGAAAGTGATCTCATATTATATCATCAATCATGGCAGGCCAACTAACATACAAACTTGCGTTGGGTCATTCAGGCTTCGAAAAGGTATGCATTCCCACCCCTACTCCACACGTCCGGAATGACCTCCGGAATGAAGGTCCAATGTTACTTTCAGAACCCGTCGAGAACCTACAAAAATCTGGAATGGTTAAAATTTCCACTCCGAAATAGCTATACCCGAATGGCGGGTACTCCGAGAAACCGCAAGATGCTTAATTCCAATCCAAGTTTTCGTTAAACATTTCGAACGAGCAAAAAAAAGTTGTTCTCGCTGGGGCACAAATTCATCACGACCACATCCACAGAACTCATCCGCTTATAGTCAAGTCTACAGACCGATTGCAGAAAACAAATATATATATATATATTTCTCATCTCATATCTCTTATGTACTTATATAAATCGAAGAACTGCCTTTATCAGAAGTTGGGATGCCAGAAAGATTTAACATTGCCTGTTGCTTATTTCTTCCAACTCCTTCATATACATAAGTGTTTTTTCGGTCTTCTGTCGGTCAATAATAAAAAGGATTATAAAACAAGCTGATATAAAGTAAAATACATAGTCCATATGTTATTAAAATGCATATTACAAAGTTACTCTGCAGTGACTAACCTTGCTACTCTCAGTCTTGCTAGAGTCTGACTGCATCCTCAACTGTTCATCAGCCCACTCCTCCAAGTTGCGCAGTTCTACCATCACGTCTTCAAGTTTGTCGTCCCGGCTATGCGCTGGACTGTCTGCTTCGTCCACTGTCTCCGGAGCGTTGTCTGCAGAGGGCATCTCTTTCCTGTATAATTTTTTGAAGAATTGAGAACCGAGTAAGGCCATTAGACAAGAGGATAATACATGGGATGCATTTAAATTTATTAAACAATCCTATGCACCGCCGCCGACTATTTTTAATAACTGGAACTATAATGGATTGTTAAAAGAAAATTATTATGTATGGGAAGTGGGTAATGTGGCCCCATTGGATGAAACTAACACTTGTACAATTATATTAAGTCTACTCTAAGGATGTATGTATAAGTTTCATCTAATAAACAGTTTATTTTTATTATTAATGTGGTGAAGTTAAATCAAACTGAAAGAGAAAGAAAGCAGCGAAATGGGTATCGAACCAATGATAAGTATCATAGGTATCCACGAATCGACTACGACGTTTATGATGTCGAAAACTGTACAGAAGAAAGGTAAGCAAGAAATTATAAACAAAAAACACAAACTTGTTTATGCTGTCCTTCAGTTCGCTTATCAAGTCGTCCTTGTTGGGCGAAGCATCCATAAAGTCACTCACTTCGAATGGCAAACAATTGTTCTTAAAGAAAAGAGGCGGAGATTCTGGCCCGTCCTCGGCATCGAAGTCTATCTGATGCTGGGTCAGCGTTAAGTCTTGGGACCGCACGCTCGTGCGGGACGGATTCCTCTTTGAATGTTGCACCTCCGAATACGAGGTCCGCGTGAAAACATTCCCCGGCATGAACACCTGCTGGTTGCTGAACAAAAACTGGATGTTGGGGACTCGCTCTTCTGAGTTTCTGCGCGCCTTGCTCTGTTGGTATTTCTGAGCGGAGGTCTTTTCGTAGTTGAAGCTGACGTCGGCGACATCGGAACTGCATTTGGTGCAGGAGATGGGGAGAGAGTGTCGAGCTGACTTTTTCTTTGGTGGGTTGTCCGGCGTCTCGAATGCTTTCCTGTTGCCGGATGAGCGGCGCGCTTGGAACTCGGCGAGGTCCCGCTTGTACTCCTCAGTACGAATAGTACCCACTTCTTTTGGGGTCTCTAGGTCCTCAGCTGGACTCTGTGCTGCATTCTCGTCATCTGCATGGATAGTCTGTCGACTTGTTATGGATACTCGCTCACTGAAAAAAAAATTAACTTGTTTTTAAAATTAAATAAAGTTATTTATTTGGCCCTCAAGTAGTTTGCAGGTTTAAGTTTACATTCCACATCCAAAACTTCTGCAGAAAAGAGTGCTGGTTAGGCTTTTCACATGGGAATTAGGAGCCATGCCAGAACCTTCTTCGTATTACATGACTACAATTAACTGTAAGGATATTATTTCACTTATAATGCAATATAGTGTATTTTGTTTGAGGGTGACTGAACTAGCCGCCGACCAAATCCGTCTGACATAAAAAAGGCATGGGAAACGGAATTAGCAACTATTTTTATTTAGATAACTAAATAAAAATTAGGTGGTCAACAATCCTGATTAGGTTTTAATTATAACCATTTATTACCCAAACACAACTAAATGATCTACAGATTTTTCATGCTTGTTGTAACAGCAGCCACTAATGTAACTTTGTGAAATTAAAAAAATATCATTGAGGTCAATACGAACAATGAGCCTAAAAACCATTTCGCTGTATTTTGCGTAAAAGGAAGTTTTGGTTTCAAATAAAGTGTGTTTTATTTATACTAATCCAAATACAACATTTTCGAAGAAATGAGTTGCCATGGACCCGGATGGACCACATGGCTAATTTTTCATTGCCGTTTTGACCATCTTTCATCCAATACGATACCGACTCTGGTAGGTTTGACCCTACCAATTATTAAGTAGGATCAGGGATCCGAACCATGAAGTGATTCACATTCTCAGTGAAAATGTACACTTCTACATCGAATAAAGATAATGTGCAAACCTTGGGATTTGAACCCGCATTCTCCCGAATAGGAACCCCACTCAAGGCCAAAAAAACAGTGAGTAATTTATGAAATCAATTCAAAGGAACATTGACAGGGTATGGCTGAGGGTGGGCAAGCGGACCGCGCTGGTCCGCTTGCCGCAAACCGCAACCATCCAGGATGGTGGAAAGGAATAGCGCAGGCGGGTGTGAGCCCTAATAGGAGTAGCAAGATTGTGTTGCAAAATGTCACCACCTACATTAGGATCATAGTAAATATAATTTTAGTAAATAAAACAATAATTTTAAAATTCACCTCTAGAAAAAAGAGGACTCTTCTAATATCACCATGCCATGTCAGCCTCGGTAGCTCAGGGTACAACGCCTTGTAAATCGATGAGCTAGGAAAGCACCTCTGAGCGCAGTTAGGTCCTGAATCAGTGACCTTTTTAACCGTTGAGGCTGGCCGTGGTTCAGATTCCACGTAAAACTGTAGGTCCGCTTCCTTACTTACTAGGTGGTAGGGTTAATCCCACCTGGGTTGGTACCATCCCATTGAATGAACGATGGTCAAAGCGGCAATAAAAATAGGCCTCGTTTTCCATCCTGGCATGGCACCTAGTTCCCATGTGGTGTGTTAGGCTAATATCTGATGGTCAGTTTGGTATTAGCCATCCATGTCCAGTTACATAAAAAAAATGTCAGAACGTTCCTTATGGCTAAATTTAACTGGACGTACCACCTGGATAATTTTCATTTCCACTTCAAAGATTCAAATAATTTATTTGTGATTTCAAGTTTCGTGCACTTCTATCACATCGTCAAAGCTTCGACCATCGTTCATTCAATGTGATGGTACCAATCCGGAATGGATTAACCCTACCACCTAGGAACTTAGACAGGGTATCTACACAATTACGAATCCCTAATAGACTCTTACAACATGCACGGGAAGAAATGCAGTGCTGGAATCCACACCACACAAATTCATAGGTCCAAAGCATGCATTAACCCGAAAGTCTAATGAAAAAGATGTATTTTTCTATTTGGGAGCACCTATTTATATGGTTTAAGTAATAACAAAAAGTTTTTAAAGGGCTCTTTTCAATTAATTTAAAAATGTCATATTCTTTCTTCGATAATGTTGATCACTCAACATTAGGGATCAAGAGTGAAAAAAAAACTTTTAGGGTCCTTGAAAAAGGGACCAAAAATGTTCAAATACTATTACTTAAGGTGGCCCAACCCGGCGGGCCTAACTCATTCGCGGGCACGGTACAAAACCGTGCTGTTGCGCTCTGGGACCTTCTCTGTTTTAAAGAATAAGACAGGCTCCGTGATGAGGAAGATGCAACATGTCCACAAAAAAGACAATGTGCATAGTGTATGATTTGGTAAGATTTTGGAAAATTTTAATTTCAAAACGACTTATAGCTAAAAGTAAACCACGACCGCTGTAGTCAAAAATCTAACAAAAACCAAATAGATCATAAATCTTGATTAAATAAGCTATGTCTGATGACTAATCTTTTTACGATGTTCTTACTTTATCATTGCGTAATCCACCTCCAAAGTTATTGTATAAAACGCGTGAAAAATTCGAACTTTCGGACCTTATAACTTATAAACCAAACACAATTTTACAACGCCAATGGTCATCAGACATCTAGTTTGATCAAATAAAGCTATTTTGAGCAAAATTTTGGATATCTGACAAGAAATATGGCCGTGATCTTCTTTCCCCTTTTGTATGGGGAGATGAGCGAGTTGGGCCACCTTAAAAGCCCTGAAACTATCCTGAAAGAAAAGGGAAAATAATTTAAGTAGCTAGTTCAACACAGAGAAAAACTGGCAAGAAACTTCGCTTGATTTTGAAAATGATTTTCCACTTTGCTGATTGACTATGGTCCCACACACTCTCTACACTTTACCCAAACTTCAAAAATCTTACAAGTGATGAATAAAAGAAACCTCTGTCATAACAACAGGTAGGTACCCCATTCAAAGCCTCAAAGCCTCTCGCCTACAGAGAGATATTCTTGCAGAAACTCCTATTTATTGTAAACTGAGAGACATGAAAGTTTCCGCACGAATTTTGCTGTCCAAGATAAAATCATAAATGTGCACTTTTAGGCGATAAGTTGCTTGCAATTAGGGAGATATATTACTGCCACTCCAGTTCCCGTTGTTTACTCCTAAGGTTAGGTAGGAACTCCGTCCATAGGTAAAAGTATATTAATTCCTATTAGAAAACCTGCATGGGTACCCACCGATTTCTTGCTGACCAGTGATTTGGGGCACTATTCGATTGAATGCAATAAAATTTTGCGAGATCACAGTTGATTTGAGGAGAAAACATAGCAATTTATTTTCATTAAAATTTTCTATTTATTCTAGGTGCACGAACGTGAACTGACAGATGACGCGAGAACTTTGACGTGTGGGTGAATCCCTGCATGCCGGGGATCCATACGAAAGGTTGAATACATTACAAATACGCAATCAAGGTGTTTGAATACAATACTAATTAGATGATGAGATGGTCGGAACTACAACTAAAAATTGTCGTGTTTTTCATCCTGATCAATGCAGCCGTGCATATAAAGGGAAGGTCCTGGCACAGCATCGAATTCCTTCGGGAATGCGATGCGTTGAACTAATATCATGACTGTGGGTGTGGTATTAGCTATACATGTCCAGTTACATAAAAAAACTAACAAATATTTTAAAATATGCCTAAGAAGTTCCACTTTTAACAAAACTAATTAAATTTAATTATTATATGCCAACCTTTTACGACTTCGTGGCATTGTCCTTTTTTTACATTACCTGGATTATTATATCTATCACTATAAATATCGTGGCAAAAAAGAAACAAAGTCACGACATAGAAACATCTTGAAAACCATTTATTAAGGTAAGCCATATTCGCATTCTTCAGCTGATCTGAGATTTTCCTGGGAAGGTTTTTGCACTGCCCAAGATTGAAAATAAGAATCGTCAATGGGGAAGCGTAATAGTTGAGACAAATGGATGAATAACTCAATATAACGTTAACCTATTTTGATGATCCTTTTTTTATTGGAAATGACGTGCACAAATTAGTTAGTGTACTTACTTCAGATTCACTAAAAATAAACAAATAAAAAATTAACAAAAAAACCGACTTCAAAGAAAAAGCACTAAAAAGTAAAAAATAATTGCCATTTTTGCAGTTACGATTTTTGTAATTTTTTGAGTCGGTGTCAGCCAAGGTAGCCAAGGTTCTCTTGATTGGCGCAGTGAGTGCCCGGCTGACCCGGACTCAAAAAATTACAAAAATCGTAACTGCAAAAATGGCAATTTTTTTTAACTTTTTAGTGCTTTTTCTTTGAAGTCAGTTTTTTTGTTATTTTTTTAATTTATATTACGAGGTTCCATGACCCGCGCGGGGCCTGGTAATGGGTTCAATCCGCTAAATTCATGCACCCGGTTCTTTCTGTTTTTAAATTGGATAAGCGCATTTCGTCACAAATGAGAGTTGTTCGATGGTGTGATATCCATATAAAACTGTAGTTCCCCTCATTTTAAAGTGTTAGGGATAAACCAGATGGTACTTGAATTGGACTGATGATCAAAGCGGCAATAAAAAAGTTTCCGTTTTTCCATCCAGTTCAATGTAACCGCGCTCATAAATGGAAGATCCCGGCATGGCACCTCATTCCAATCGGCTCCGATGTTAGTACACACGGGCCTCGGCAAACTGGCGTATAAACTGTAGTCAATTCCTTTAACGTGAGAGCCTGGTCATCAATAAACCGATTAAACAAAGATTTGGCCTATATTGGAGCAGCCACAAATAATGCACCCATATGTTGACGCCCGAGAGCATTGAAATGCCAAACAATATTCCATATAGAGGTATCCGATATGGCATTACGACCAAAAATGGATAAGCTTCCACGTGATGCAAGGATGTTAGAATACTCCCGGGTTTTCCTAACTCCTCCAAGCACCAGTAGCTGCGCAGGTAGCATATCCGATATAGTTTTGGTTCTGCGCAGCTATTTGCGATTGGAGGAGGCCGCCCAATATGCATCCCGACAATTCTAAATGCTGATAAGAGCCCATCTGTCGTGATATTGCTAACTACTTCAAGGTGGTCCACCTTGAGGTTGAATGCCTTTGACACCAAAATGCGAATATTTTTAACGCGTAGTCATATACGCGATTCAAATATTCGCATTTTGTGACCTTCGGTGATTTAATATAAAAGGACCAGCACAATCAGTAGCACCGGAAAAAAATATTAATATTTATGTCTTTCTATCAGCAGGTAAATCCGCCACTTGTCAGCTCTTGCACGAAGACAAAAACATCTTAAGCATAAGCAAGTTCATTCTAAAGCGTAGACACAACTCAAAATTGTTGTTGCAGAATATCCCTGTGGAGCTGTTGACCCGACATGACAATAGGTACTCGAACTGATAAAGATATATGAGAATAGTGAGGTGGCACTACCTACCTTTCGGCAGCATTATGAGGTGTTTGGTTGCAAATGATAGTTCAGAATTCTCGAACCTTGCTGCCTAGTGACATGCTATCACTATCTAGGAAAGGCATTTTTTTTATTGTTTAAATCTATGTCAAACTTAAAATGTTCCGCCTGGACATTATGATCCATAGATATGAATAATTAAGCACATATGTGCGTTTGAGAGACTTCGCGTAATTATTTTATTTTTAGGATAATTTGGATAACAAGACCTCATAATAGATCTAAAACAAACGGCCGCGACTGCTTCCAATTTTCCGATCTGATTCAGTTCATCAAACACTCATCTTAGAAGAGACGAAATAAAAATTGGGTCGTGACTAAGATCTGGCCATTTCCCATTTAATTATCATTGCCATTAAGTCAAGATTATAGATAAAACATTGCAGAAAACCATACAAAAATGCGTTTCACTGCTATACAATTACGTATAACTAAAACAATCAAAACTAATAGCAAATTGAATAAAATAGTAAATAAAATTAAATTCAAATAGTAAAAAAACAAAAAGTATAATTAACATACCAACCATTACACTACGTATCCCGGTAGTTAAATTTAATAACCGGAAATTTGTACAAAACCAGGGCCAAAAGGTAGTTAACCAAAACAGAAAAGTGAATGATATTATGTAATTTGACCAGAGAAAGTAAAGCACGTCAAACGGATTATCAAGTAGAACTAAATACCTAACTACACTTCAATCATAATTAGCAATGGAAGAAAGAAATAATACAGTTTTAAAAGATAAGATAAGATTTTAAGAGGGATCGAAAAAATACATTTTGTTTTCAGAAATAACGATCAGCTCTTCATTTATTTATTATTCTAGTTTAAAGATTTTGACAAAAGAGCCTCACATCATTGCTTTGTTTTTATTTTTAATTAGCTGAGGTACCCGGCTCCGCTCGGGTCAATGTCGTTTTTGACTGATTTCGGGCTGGTCAAGTTCAGCCTACGTTTGCAATGTAAGCGGGAAAAATGTGATTATTTACGACATCACATTAGAAACCTCAAAAATAACAGTTTTTCTCCACTATTTAATGGATCTTATTTTACATATAAACTTTCCTCTTCAATCACTCTATCTATTAAAAAAACCGCATCAAAATCCGTCGCGTAGTTTTAAAGATTTAAGCATACATAGGGATATAGGGACAGAGAAAGCGACTTTGGTTTATACTATGTAGTGAAGAGACACCCATGATTCCCCCGGTTAAAAGTCCAGTAAGCCTACGTTTAAAAGTACAGAAATCTGGGAATATTTCATTCAAAATATCTTGATGCACTGTATTTAAAAATTACAACCTTTAATAGTATTTTTTGAATTATGTATTTGCAACAATGTTACAGTTATTCCATGTCAGGAAGCGCGAGTCAAGATTATAATTTCAGGTACACAGCTTATGTACCTAGTTTAATTACTTTAGTTCCCATGGGGTGTTTTGGGATAATATCATGACAGTTGGTGTAGTATTAGCAATCCACGTCCAATTCCACAATAAATAAGTAAGCTAATCTAACTGGATTCAAATAAGATTAAAACTAGAAATATGTATTTGCTTCTGTAAGAAAAATTGTGAGTACATCTCCATGACACATGTATTATATGGTGGCCCAGAATAATGTCTATATTTTAACACAATAACTGGGTAAGAGTACTGTTTCGGGTAAGCATGAGAGCTAGCTAGTGAATTTAAATATACAAGCAAAATGATATTGTTACTGGCTTCCGAGGACCGATATATACCTACGGTCTCAGGGTTACCCAGGAATAATTTAAAAAAATCAATACATTTAAGAAAATACGATTTCATCATTGATGGATACATAGAAAATATGCTAACCGTATCGATTGACTGACTGCACAACCTAATCAGAACTTGGTTCATGGCTACATTGTAGAATAAAATGGTATTGTGGTCTACTGTGAATCGGTCCAGCTATGCAAACTACCTGTATGTATACGCCGTAATTGTTATACTAGATCGCTAGTCCTCAAAATGTCACCGAAAATATTGCGTCGAATGTTATGTTTAATAAACGGTTTTTTTTTAAGTTGCATTACTTAAGTACAATAAAAGTCCTTTAACAATATTGTTGAGCTAATGGTGCCATTTCTGGGTCCCGGTAGGTAACAGAATATTCGGTGTCTAATGCTGAGATTCATAGACGTTACTCGTAGGTACTTTGCTGAGCCAAAGTATGTCTTTTGATTGTCAGACGTAAAATGTATGAACCGAATGTCAAATTTGACAGTCGAAAGTCATACTTTGGCTCAGCCAAGTACAAGCAACGTCTTTGAATGTCAGCATAAGGGTTGACACAGCGTTTAAGCACTGTCTACCTAATTTCTAGGTCCTTGCTTGTGGTGACGCTTGCTTCGCTAAGCGTAGGCTGTACTCAGCTTGATGCTCGTGTACGGGTGCTGTTTGGCCTACTCCAATTATCAACATGTTAGATGTCAGGCATAGCCTTTGCAAATAAACCTCATATTTGTCATGAACGGTAGGAATTGTAGATTTTCGTAAATTCATTTTAATTTAGTGTTTAATCAATGTTTTTCTACTTTACTCAATCAATGGTACGTTACGTACAGTTGCGGTAGCTCAGTGTGCGACGCCTTGTGATTCGATAAGCAGGTGAAGCACCTCTGAGCCGGGTTAGGTTCTGGATGGGTGACCATTTTCAACCGTTGAGGCCGGCCGTGGTTCGAATTCCACGTAAAACGCATTCCTTACTTACTAGGTGGTAGGGTTAATCCCGCCCGGGTTGGTAACTTCGAATGAATGAACGATGGTCGAAGCGGCAATGAAAATTGTATGTAATTGCATGGCACCTATGTGGTATGTTAGGCTCATATCGGACGGTCAGTTCGGTATTAGCCATCCATGTCCAGTTACATAAAAAAAGCAGTGGCCAATGCTTTTTTTATTAACTGAGGCTAAGTCGACGCTAAAAAAAACCCGCGAAGATTCTTGCCAATTCTTCTTAGCTATGATTGTTGAGCTGGCTAATGATACAATATACCAATCCGAGTGCAGTGTACTGCCTAAGGATGATGAATAAACAATAATCTTATCTTCGCACTAAGCACATTGGAAAACTATTATAATTGATTTAATACTGACGACAAAACCTAGGCCCAGGCAAAACATATTTTATGGTTTTATTCTAAAAGGAACCTTAAAAACAATCTTTACCAAATAACTTTTGTCCACTTTTCCATGGATATTTAAAGACAACATGCGCCATAGGCATTTAAAATGTTAAAGATGAAGGCCAGTCAGTGAACTCACTATACTACATATACATTTGTGTTTAATTTTAACAATAGGGACGTATTGTGGTTGGATTATTTTTATTATTTTTCTTGCATAGAACGCCAATAGCCGAATAGATTTCCGCTCCGAAATTCTGAGTTTAAGAACGGCCCGTAAGCTATGTTCCCCATACAAACGTAGTTTACTAATCATTTGAAAAACACTGTTCCGATTTGCTTGATATTTGGTATCTAATATCCTACAATAAATATCTGTGTCTACACGTTTTTGTTTTGCTGAAAAATCTAAAGCAAGTTAAATAACAGGCAAAAGAAAATCTTCCTACAAATTTTCTTTTCTCTGTTGTGTGACACAGGATACATTTTTCGAAAAAACAAACACGTGCAGACATAGATATTTGTTGCCTGATATGAATTTTAAAATATCAAGCAAATTGGAACAGTGGTTTTCAAATGATTAGAAAACTTTGTTTGTATGGGGAGCGTAATTTTCTGATGCTTACGGGCCCACCTTAATTCACAATAGGCCTTTCTTTCTGAGACTGAAAGAAATAAGTTATATGAAATTGCTTGTCGGTACTTTTTCGTCTGCGATAATGAAACATTATAATGTATTAACGAATCCTAGATTGTGTGTAGAAAACAAAAAACGAAAATTTCATTACAAATGTTACTTTATTATTTGAAGCCAATATAATACTGCTCTCTTCTTAATTCTTTTATTCTTTTAGTTGGTAAGTTAAGTGCACCTGCTTGCGAAGTAAGACCCCCCTAAACGAAAGATGATCGAAACAACAGTTATTATTTGAGAATAGCAATGCTATATTCCAATATTATTCTCATATCACCCTAATAAAATTGTAACGTTATAGACTAGGAGGTCGCGACAAAAATGGTAACGATAACGTAAATGGCTGAAACTGGGTTCACAGGATGAAGACCAACCCTCTGAAGCTAAATGTGTCATTCTGCCTGTTCCAAGTGGTTGCGTTACGTAGATAAGGTGCCTGAAAAACTAGTTATGGTGACGAAAAAATATATATGATAAGGTAATAGATGCAAATGACGAAGCATGAAAGTATCAATACATACTTGGTTAGCAATACAAAAACTGAACAAAATTTTGGTTGCATTTCGTAGTTATAGCCGATTTAGTTTACAGATATAACTTTAGGTATATTTAAGTATTAATAATAAAACCGACTGGTTATTGTTGCATAATTAATAGGTATCAATGTTTCTAGACAATCGGTATATTCATCAGCAGGTACATACTAACACCTAATTTATATATCCAATCTAGATAACGCAACCACTTGGCATAGGCCGACCGACATATTTAGCATCAGAAGGTTGGTATCTAACATGTGAACCCAGATTCAGCCATTTACCTTATCGTGACCAAAAATGTCGTGACCTCCCGGAATATTATTCATTCATACACATGACAAAGCTGCTCGTGCGGAATCCATAAAAAATAATGTATTGTAATAATTAAAAAAATAGGCGTCAGAACCTACACATTGAAATCAAGAAGACGTGTTGACCGAGGTAGAAAGGGGACGGAGATGCAGCTCCGAAGAGGATTCTCCATGGTAAAGACGATAGAAGACATCCCTTCTGAGTTGGAGGGTCTCCAAATTTAGGGATACCTCTGGGTCGTCGACGAGACGTACGGCCCGACGCTGTATCGAGTCCAGAGAGCCAAGCAGGTGCTTAGCTGAACCGTCCCACAAATGCGAACAGTACTCCACGCAAGACCTTATCTGCGCCTTGTTAAGAAGCAGTTTTTGGTCAGGCGTGCAGTACCGACGCATCCTGTTGAGGACTCCCAGCTTTTTTGAGGCGAGCTTTGGCTTTATCCTCGATATGGCGTCCGAAGTTAAGGTCATGCGTCAGGTCAACACCAAAGAACCCTATGTGGTCGTCAATATGTAGAGTTGCTCCCGGGACTATGTAGAGTTGCTCCCGTTGCTCCCCTACGGTCGGAGCCGTCGGAGTTCGCTTCGCACTGAATACGCACGCCTGCGTCTTGCTCGCGTAAAACTCGACGAGGTTCTGGAGACCCCACCCGGAAACTTTTTCCAGGGTATCTTCGAGTCTAACAACGAGGCGCCGCCTATCCTCCACTTCAGTCCTGTTTGCGGTCTGGTGACTGGTGTACCTGGTTAGCACCGTACTGTCATCTGCGTAGCAATCAATGTCACCCAAATTGAGCAGGTCACTGACGTGCAGCAGAAAAATTGTTGGGGACAGCACAGAGCCCTGCGGTACTCCAGCATTCACGGACATGGCTTTGAAGCAGCAACTGTCAACCAAGACTTTTATGCTGCGGTCATGCAGGAAGTCGGTGATCCAGTCACACAGCTCAGGTGGAAGGCCATTAAATTAGGCACACATCCAGTAGAGTACCATAGGCGGTAAAGGCGGGTTAGTTTTCTTCAACACCAGCGCAGGAATACCAACAGGGCCACTCGACTTCCTGGAGTCTAGGGCGAAAAGCTCACGCCGCACAGCTCCCTGACAGAACTGTATGCTCGGCATAGAGACTTTGCACCTGGGGAGGGAAGGGAGAATGGAGCCGCCATCATCCAGGTGTGAGTTCGCCGCAGACATGCCCACGAGAAGATCGGTCTTCTCTTTGGCGGAAAAAGCGAGTGATCCGTCAGGCTGCTGCAATGGTGGAAGTGAGGAGCGGCAGAAATTTGCTTCGACAGATTTGGCGACGGACCAGAATTGTCGGCTCCCATTCGGGTGGCTGACCAAGTTATCTCCAATTCTGCTGATATATATGCAATTACTCTTGCAATTACTCTCTTACTAGATCTTGCTGGTACGTTGATGGCCTATTTCAGCGTTTTTACGTTTGGGTCACGTCGTGTTCGCGCACGGAACCATGCATGGTAGGCCGCGTTCTTAGATGAACAGGCGATAGCACACTCCGCGTTGAACCATGGCTGGCATTTACCACCGAGGGATTTAGTAGAGCTAGGAATAAATAGCTTCATAGCTCCCTGAATCACCTCGGAAACGGCATTAGCACAGCTTTACGGATCCATAGCTCTGAAACAGAGCTACCTCCAAGGGAAGGAGGAGTAGTGTTCTCGCAATCTGTCCCAATCTGCCAACTCGTAGTGCCACACCAGACGCGTGCCAGACGCATGCGTTTCAGACTGGGTGTGTGGCACAGTTGACCTCACCGGGCAGTGGTCAGATGACCCCAAGGGGGCAAGCACCGATACCTTGTACCCGGCGGCTTTGGTGATCAGCCGAAGATCCAGTAAGGAGGACGCATCACCCAGTCGACCTGACGGTCTACCACACGCTGGATCGCTTAAAGTTATTAAAGTTAGTTTATTAAACTTAGTATTTGGTTACTGAATACACTTTTTTATAATTTGTATACATTACAAACACCATTCAAACTACTTTTTTATTAATAAATAATGAGGTACCAGTTTTTTTGCTCAAAAAAATCTAAATTCACCCATAGTCTACCTACACAGTGATGGCTGTAGAATGAGGGTTTTGTAGAGGTATCTGGGACTGGTAGGCAAGGATCCATTAGCAATAACTTTTTCTGCAGGAGACATATTTTCGGCCATTTTTTAAAGATAACCAAATATTAGTTTTTTTAGTTGATGTTAGGTTAGGCTAGGTTGCCCCCTCCCCTTCCGCGAGGCCGTGTACCCCAAACCAGCGCCCCTCACCCCCGCCCCCAGCCCCACGGCTGAACGCATCGTGATTTGCCTGAATATGGTTAGGTTAGGTTAGTTTATGTTAGGTTAGGCTAGTTTTGCCCTCTCCCCTTCCACGGGGGCGCGTACCCCCAAACGAACTCCTCGGTTTTTGTATGGTTAGTCCGGTGCTAATTCCGTACTTAGTTTTGACAGATTCACTCTGAATAAGACTGTAGATATATTTAATGAACTAAAGAATTTAACCAAACCATTCAAGTAGGTACCACAATAAAAACAATCATTACGTATCTAGTGTGAGTTTAACGGCTCTATTCTGCACTAAAATTGAACTGTAAACAATAATAACCAAATACCTTAATTATTAAAAAAATATATATATCCAAACCTTTTTCGGCCGCACCTTTTGTATTTTCTAAACCTTTTTCTTTTTCACTAAAAATTCTTATAACATGAAGGTTAAGATTGTTTATTTTTAAGAAAATCTGCTAACACAGACAGACAGAAATATTAACGTAGGAATGATCTTATGAGCGTTTCGTTTTTAGGGTTCCGTACCCAAAGGGGAAAACGGAACCCTATTACTAAGCCTCCGCTGTCCGTCCGTCCGTCCGTCCGTCTGTCACAGGGCTTTATCTCATGAACCGTAACAGGTAGGAAGCTAAAATTTTCACAGATTATGTACTTATTTTGCCGCTATAACAACAAATAGGTACCATTATAAAATAATAAAAATAAAAAAAACATACAAAAAACGTGTTTTTTTAATCTTGTGCGATGGTACGGAACCCTTCGTGTGCAAATCCGACTCGCACTTGGCCGGTTTTTACTTTTAGGTCGGAACCCTAACTATTAACAAATGCATTCATTAAAGACAATATTTCAGTGTGGTATAGAAAGGTATATTCACTTTCGGTTGACTTAAAAAATAAACATTTGTCATAGAAAAGTAAATATGAAAAAAGTTCGTCAAAAATGTCTAGATGGCACCTACTAGTAGAAATTAGAAAGAGAAATAATCCCTTTATTTGTTTTTACTCCAACTTCGACGATATGATGGAAAAGGATATCTAGTTTGTCTGTACTTCATGTATAACATGAAAGTACTTGACCGTACCTACCTACCTACCTAATACTATGTTCCGAAATATTTTTGTAATATGTTTGCGCACGAAATTTATGAGGAAACATTTTTGAACTTTCGATATTTCGCATGAATCCCGTAAAGGCTTTCGACCTAACCTTTATTCTGAATTTCAGGATTTAGGAGAATTTTGGGAAAGTGATGAGTTGTCTTGAAATACTTTTGAACCTCCGTGTAGTTGTAATGCATTTTAAATAGCAAACAAACAATGGACTCACCGTCGCAGCCACTTGAAGACTCCCATGCTCGAAATCTACCACTAGAAATACGTCTATTTCAATTCCCACAGTATTTTTCATATCAAAATGAACGCACAAAGCCACAACGTGCATACAACACCTAATAAAACTAACGACCGAAACAATTATATCTTTACAAAAAACAGCGACATCGTGCAGCGAGACACCGGACGCTACTTTGCGACTGTTCGCTCGCAATAAAGAGAATTTAGTTTTTTTTTTACACAAATTAGTTTTGGTCGCGCTCCGGTGAACTTCAACTGCGCGAGGTAGGTAGATAGGTAAAGCAAAGGCAGCGGGGTGGTGCGGCAGTGGTGGTGGTGGTGCGGAGGCAACAGTGCGGTCTCATTCAAACGCGCGCCAAACAAACTGCAGAGCCACAGAGTACGTAAGCATTACAAACTCCATGCGATTGCATGTCTACCTGCAAAACTCAGCAATCGTTTTTCGCAAAAGTGGGTTTTATGGTCTTGGATAGAAGAGTATGTATCTTTAGGAGTCAATTTCCATGCACGAAATAAATGTTTATTAATTGTTCACATTAGTATACTTACTTTCATCAAGGATTAGTTTAATTATTTTTTTATATTGCTTAAAACCGGTCTGATATCGGTTTTATATTAAACTAATTACATTACAGCTGTCTTAGCTTTAATTTCGTATGTGTCCTTTCACCACGTTCTTGTTAACAGGACCTGGACAATACCGTCTTTACCATAAGGGCACACGGGGCCCGTGCCCAGGGCCCCCATTCTCAGGGGGCCCCGAAGGACCGACAATTTCTCTCAAACAATTATTCTCAAAATATTTTTGTCGGGCACATTACCCTTTTTTCGCGGCACATTCGCTAAATTTTGTGGGCGTTCAGGCTGTTGTGTTACTGAAACAGTAACATTATTTCAATTTGTACAAAAATTGTTCAATTTTTTCTCGGCTTCGACAAAACGATGGAAAATTTTACCAGAGCATTTAATTAAGTGCAAATAGAGTCCTGAAGTCTATTTCGGAAACAAGATGGTCTCTACGCGCCAATGCTATTAATGGTAAAATAAATATTTCTGAAGCATTGTCTTCAATCGCAAGTGACATCAGTCAACCAGGAGACACTAGAAATGAAGCCCAAAGCCTACAAAAATGAACATACATAAAAAAAAAAACAAAAAAAAGATTCCGACGAATTGATAACCTCCTCCTTTTTTGAAGTCGGTTAAAAAAAGGAAAAATTTGAGACTGCTCTTCTAACGGAAATATCTTTTGGGAGTTATGAATAAAACAAGTCTAAGTTTACAGAATAGCACTATGACCATGGACGTTGTAACGAAACTTTACGAATCTCTGATCAGTTATGTCAATACCGCACGCAATAATTTTGTTCATTACGAAACAGCTGCTAAAGAAAAAAATCCATATGCTGACTACAAAGATACATTTGAATAAAAAAGATTTCGCAGCACACGCATAACTATTTTTGAAGGATCATCAGAGACTGCACAGTTGAGCGGCAAGAAAAAGTTTTGTGTAGATACTTTTATTCCCATAATTGACGATCGGCGAAACACAGCAAACCAAAACACGCTCTCGGCAACATACCAAAAAAAATTTATAGTCGATTTAGTTTTCCTTGTCAGTTGACAACAATTGAATATGGTGAGTGCACGCAGATGAGCTCAACATATAATGTTTTCATTTAAGCTAATATTTAAAAAACCTAGCAAAGCAATCAGCGGATTTAAATATCTCAACCTTACATAACATAATAAAATCAGATAATTGGGAGAAACTTTTCCAAACGAAGAAATTGCTACAAGAATATTCCTTTCCCTAATGGTTACCAATTGTAGTGGAGAGCGGTAATTTTCGCAGCTTAAGAGAATAACAAATGAATTTCTAACAACAATGTTACAAGAAAGACTGAGTAATTTGTCAATTATGTGCATAGAAAGTGATATCCTTCAAAAAAATTACTTTAAGACATAATAGAAGATTTTGCTCAACAGAAATCCCGAAAGAAACCGTAATCGTAATCGTAATAAAAAAAACCAGCAGCATTCTAATATGTCATGATATAATGACATATTATATCACACTGTATTTGATTACCTATAATAAATGATCTTACTTACTTAGTCAAAAAATGTTAGTATAATGAGCTTTTTTACTTTCCAAAAGGGCCCCTAATTCTTGTGTGCCCAAGGGCCCCAGCCTAGTTTAAGACGGCCTTGGACCTGGATAGCTAATATTTCTAGCCCAACAACTCCCATGCGAACTAGGCTTCATGCCAGGAACTTTCCTATATTGCAAGGCTACATTCTATGCCAACCCTCGCGGTATTAACCCTACAAACTAGTTAAAGGGAGGGGACTTTCAGATGGAATCCGCATTTCAGTATTACGCAGGCCTTCGACTGCAATTATAGAAACTTAGGTAATTGTTGGATGACTCGAAAGAAAGGAGAATAAATATAAACAAATACAGAGAACAGTCTCCGTTCCTGTCCGCCCTTCTCGTCCCAAACTCCGAAAATGCACGAACACGACAGAGAACATATAAATACATTCAGTCGTATTCAGAGTAAACCGTCAAAACTTAGTACGGGATTAGCACCGGACTAACTATACAAAAATCCGGTTCAGTCCGTCAATAATCCGCACTCTACAGTAGTCTGCTCACTCTGTATACGACACGACGGTATATTGTTTGTAATTCCCGCTCTTCCTAAGTTTACGAACGTTGCCGGTCCGTTTTGAGATTTCAGCGTTTACACCGTATTCGGCGTTCATAAGCATCGTTTCGATTCTAATTGCGCCCTTAAAGCTGTTAAAGAAAATCACAAACTATTCGTACTGATCATCTAATCTAATAAATATTATAAAGGGGAAATCTAATAATCTAATAAATATTATAAAGGGGAAAGTTTGTAATAATGGATGGATGGATGGATGGATGGATGGATGGATGGATGGATGGATGTTTGTTACTCTTTCACGTAAAAACTACTGAATGGATTCTAATGAAACTTTACAATAATATAGCTTATACATCAGAATAACACATAGGCTACAATTTATAAAGATATTGTGCCCATGGGCTTTAGAACTTTCACGGGGCTGCGAAAACGATGCCGGCAGCGCTACTTCACACCAGGGGGAGCTGGGCCGGGGGCGGCGGCGGGAGCGGGGCCGGGGGCGGGGCGGGCGGTGCGACGGGGGCGGGTGAGGGGGGGGGGAGTACAGCTTGGTATTTCCCGCAACTTTAGGACTACTTGGTAAAATCCTTGAGAACCAATTACTCGATTTAGATGCGGATTGTATCTACGTCTAGCCTGATTCTACTCAAAACTTATAGGCTACCATTACCATTCATTCTTCATTACCAGAAGGGTGAGTAGAGAGTGTTAAATTCTTATAACTTGCGAACCAATAACCCGATTTATGTGCGTATTTTATCAATGTATAGGATCTCTGGGAGCAGTCAGGTTCGAGATGGGTTACTGTTATCGATGTTGAGGCTAGCTGTGGGTTGGAGTCCACGCAAAACTTACCTACATTACACGTTACTTACTTACTAGGTAAACAATGTTGCAGTGCAAGTGCAGAAAGGTTCTGGCGGCAAATGTTTTTTTTTTAAATAGCCACCAAATGTCAACGAAGCTCTAAATGGGAATTATTGGATGTTTCTCATTAAATCATGATATTTCATCTCGAACGATCTTGATTAAATTTGGTAGATGGATACATTGTCCTGGACCAGTTTGACCCTATTATGGATCAGCCATGTGAGCTACTTTATCCATGAAATAATTTAGCCGACACTAACCCGAGCGGAGCCGGGTACCGCAGCTAGTTCTGTAATAAAAAACAAACATGCATCCAATGATATTACTTGATGCAGTTCTCTTAATAGATTTCCAAGCTACAGGCACACATTCAGTGGAGTACGATAGATGGTAAAGGCGGGTTAGGACAGGTGCTAATTCTGGAGCATATTTCTTCAACACCAGCGCAGAGATACTATCAGGTCCCCTTGCCTTCCTGGAATCCAGGGCGAAAACCGAGCTGAAACAGAGCTGTCTCCAAGGGAAGGAGGAGAAGTGTTCTCGCATTACGTATTTACACATACATATTTTGAATGCATATAATAATATTAATTATTATTTATTTTCATTTCACACACGTTCGTTGAAAACGAAAGGAAAAGATAAGGATCCTGTGACAGACCTCATCTAAATTACGCATAAAAAGCTCCGTATTTTTTGGCAACAAAATTTACACATGAAAATGTCATGGTTTAATTGGTGAAGGGCGCAATTATTGATATTCCTCTACCATAGTCTTTCGGACTAAACCGGTTTTTGTATGGTTAGTCCGGTGCTAATCTCGAACTAAGTTTTTACAGGTGCTCTCTGAATACGACTGCAAGTTATCGATTTTCCTTTAAGAAATAGAAAAAATTGTTTCGTTTTAAATTCCAAATCTAGATATCATATTATTATTATACCCATATATATTTAATAACACATTTTTTTAAATTATTCTTACATGTTTACACAACAAAAAGCTGCAAAAACATTAAAATCATAAATAGAAAAGGAGAATCTCAGTTGAGACAGTTTTTTTTTTTTTTTCAAATCGGCTTTAGTTTGAGAAATAAAACTAAGCCCCGATTGCACGAAGAGTCGGCTGAGTTAATCAATGTTCAAACACGTCACTTTTAGTGAATCCCACGGAGTTCCTTCCAAACTGTCCATACAAAGTGACGTGTTTAATCATATGTTGACGTTAATTTTGATTTTTTGTCCTTTCGTGCACTCTGCCCTAACAGTAATTTTATTTCACAGCCGCCTTAGAGTGATTTTCCCAAAGTCGACTTACATCTGTTGATCAGGCGCCATCATTTCCCAAGTATTTTCCTTTCGTTTTCAACGAATGTGTGTGACATTGATCGAAGAACGCCTCTTTGACGAATCGCTAAAAACGATCAACGAAAGGAACAAATGATAAGCACTTGAACGATAACGTCAACTTCTCAATCTTGCATTTCTAAACACTGTCAGCGCGATTCGGATCGTGTTGTTTTGACACTTAGCTCGTATAGTTTATTTTTGAAAATGTTTTGAAGTTCTAAAAGGTTTTGATTGATTTGTTAGAAAAGTGGACAATTATGGATGAGCTACGAGGTCCTAACATACAGATCGTTCTTCACGTTAAAGAGGGTAAGAGATATACCGACGATATTTATTGTGGTTTCCTGATCTGGTTATATTGTGGGAAACATTTTTGGTATACATAGACTGCCTTACTAATAAACATTTGTACCATCGCTATTACTCCGGTATTTCTAGATAGAAGTACCGCACAACAAGAAATACCGGTGGAATAGCGATGGTATAAATCAGGGGATCACCAATTAGTTACATTTGGGGTCCGTTCTTTAAAACCAGTGGCTCTCTGAGCTGTAGAGCTCGCGAGGCTCTTCTGATATCATAATCTAACTTCATTTAAATCTAAGTTGTATCAGAACTCAAGTCTTACCTGACAAGGTGGCCCAACTTAGCTTGGTCATCCTGCATGAGAACCTACACATTTACATTGTGTAGACCTATTGATTTAAGTAGCACTATTCGATTGAAGACCATTGCCACAGAATATTTATAAGATTACATCCAGAAGCTCAACTCCATACTCGATTTCGTGCACCTGTACAGGCACATTTCGCTTGTATGGGCTCTAAGCTAGTTTCGCGGTGCTGAACTGTCGCGAATGGTCCATTGAGGTCATCTTTTTAAAAATAGCAACCAGCAGTGCTCCGCCAATTTTTAAGTGACAACCCCGACACTCGATGGAGAGAAGGTATTTATCTCAAAAATTGCCTGAGTTGAGCTACTGCTGTAGCCCCGGTCGCACAGCTATATATCTACTGTGCCAATGCTGTGTATCATCAAGCATTGCAATTATTAATTAATTTGGCAGGTTTGGGTTTTGGATTTCTGCAGTCACCATTTATCATAAGCGGTTCACTAAATGGCTACCTACTAGAGACGGATCCAGCAGTGCCTTGCCACGCCCCCGCCTTTGACGCTGAGCTTGTGTGGGAGGCAGACAAAAGAAGGCTAAGGAAGTGCGTATTACATTCATACACAAACATTCCACTTAACCTCTTGGGCGCGCAACCTATTTTCACTCAACTGCAACTGTGCGAATAGTATTGATTTTGTTTTATTTACATTATTATGTTGACCGTACCATCCATTCGACAAGTAGCAGCCGCCATTTCTGTATAGTTTCTTTATTGAACTGGAATATACCAAGATTCATATTCATATTATAAAACAAATATGATTTTAGCTTACGTCTGCAGAACGTCCCAGTAAAGATTGAGGTGAATGCAATGGGCTCGCAAGGTAGAAAGAGCAAAGTAGGATATTTGCTGCTAAGCCTGCTGGGAGCTCAGCCAATGCCCTCAAATAAGATGGTAAACGTAAGTATACTCTATTTAATCTGAAGATTTAATAATTGAAATTAAATTAAATTGCGTTCGTGGTTTTTTGTTAATTTTTTATGTTTTATTCACACGTTTTCACATTACGTTTTATAAGTCAAGTCGTTATTTTATGTAGGTATTTTATATATTGTATTTTTATTGCAAGTTTTAGTTTTTTTATCATTTTTTTTATTAATACATAGTTTGGATTGTATTATACTATGGTTGAGATTCTTGGTGAATGTATGTAGTTGGCAAATGCTAATGTTTTCTAAACATTCAGGCTTAAAACCAGCGTCATTGATTTATGCACCTAGCATGTTAATGACACATGCTGCGCTGGATATCGATTTATCATAATACTGTATTATTTAGGTAATTTGCTTGTTACTAGTTTGTCTCTTAGATTATTTTAGTTATCTTATTTAATTTTAGTTATTTAAGATTATGCTTTTATTCTCTATTTATTTATTTATTTATTTCAAGGCACACCAACAGTTTACACACAAAGACAATTACAAAGAAATTAAACTAAACAAAAATGCCTGGTGTGAAAAACCTTTGCTAGGCACGGACAACATTCACAGGTAAGTAACAATTAACTTATCGGACTAAGATTAGGGTAATTATTAACTTGTTGAACTATAACTAGGATACTCTAACCAAAAAAACATATTTTCACAATAAAAACAAAAATAATAATAATACCCAAAAAAAACACACAAAAAAAACACAAATTATAGGATCAAGACATTAAATGAAATAATTTTTTTTTGAACATCTTACTTTTGTTTTGAAATAAATCAATATCTGTATTACAAGTTGCATTGAACTCTCGACAAATGCGCGGTAGTGTTGCGTGGCGCCCAACATTTGTTTTTGCGGATGAAATCCTTAAAATGTTGTTTTCACGTATTCTTGTGTTTGGTCTTGGAATCACAAACTTGATATTTTCAAGAATGGTTGGTGCGTCTATTTCACTATTCATTATTTTATGTAGGAACATGAGATCTAGCATGATTCGCCTATTTTCAAGTGAATGCATTTTAAAATGTTAAATCGGTGTGTGTAATTTTTTAAGGTGTACAAATAATTGTCATTTCATGTTCATTTATTTATTTATTTATATAAGTTTATTGCACTCAAAAAAAACTCGGGCAAAAGGTACAACTTAATGCCGGAGGCATTTTCTACCAGTCCACCTTTGGGTATCGTGAGCAGTAGTGCGAGTAGTAACTATGGAGAAATAGCTTTAGAGGAAACATAATTCCTACACAATATACAAAAAAATACACACTATGCTTAAACCTAAATATATAACCTATATAACTGTACATAAATATAACTACATAGATATCAATAAATAAATACTAAAAAGGTAGCTGATTCCACTGCCTCGCAGCATGCACTGTAAAGGAGTCTGAATACGTGGAGGATGTGTGCGAGGGAATGGCCAGTACCGAAGAGCCGGTCGATATAAGTGGGAGACCATGTGAGCAAAGATATGAAAACCGATTTCGGAGGTACGAGGGAGCATTGGGATCATTAAGGATGCTGTAGAGAAGTGAAAGGACATGAGTTCATGGTAAATAAACATAATTAATTTCATTTTAGGTAAAATATACGTGGCATCGACTACTTGGAGTAAGGGCAGAAAGAAAATGCTGCTATTCACAGCTGATGCTGGGCCTAACCATTGAGGATCGTGCCAACACTATAACACCGGTATTTTTATCTTTTCTACAATAAACGCGCCTCCTGGTTTGGCTTTTTCACACAACTCTTTTAATATGTTAAAATAGAACATTGCGAGCTTAGGGGTATCCATTCATTACCTCTTGGGTGCAACCTATATTGACCTGCCTGCACCTGCGCGAATAGTATTAAATACGTGTAACTCAAATAATTGACCAGATATCGTCATTCCAATGACTGATGTTTAAAGCCAGATTAATGCATCCAATGGAATTGTTTGTTTAACAAAAAAAATTCAAGAAAAACAATAAAAATCCATTAAGAATGATGTTCTAATTTACTTACGCTTACTTCTACGTAAGTCAAGGAAATTAAAAATGATGTATGTTTTAATCATATCATTAACATCCATACTACATTATATAAGAATTTCAAGCATGATGACTTTTTCTGTCTGATTTTTCTCTTTAAAAATTCAGAAATAAATAAGGTGGTAAAACAGCTATATTTATTTGCCATAACATGTATTTTTATCTTTTCTACATTAAACACGCCTCCTGGTTTGACTTTTTCATCTATTAATTACGTTTTATGCGTTTAGAGGGAGGAGCCGAATCTCACCCGATCTCACTAGGGGGAGATGGGGGGACATAATGAATGCACGCTCCCTTATGGCGACAAAAGTGATTTTTGGGCCCTGGTAGTAGGTGACACAACCCTGTGACAGACGGAGGGACAGACCACGGAGGCTACTAATAGGGTTCCGTTTGGCACCCTTTGGGTACGGAACCCTAAAAATTACTGCTTATGAATATTATTCAGGAGGTGGACAAATATATTCTGTATGCAAAACGAGCCCTGACACGGACCCATAAATGGTACCCGAGAGTTTTTAGAACTGTTGACATTGGGCTAACCATTTTGCAATTTTTTTGCATTACCTATTAAAATACACGAAACCAGTTATTCATCAAAATTTCATCAATTTATTTTCCAGTTTCTATTTCGTTTCAGAGGAATGAACTGAAAATCTTCCACAGCAATGAGGTAACATCGCACCTGCCAAGATCGGGGAATGTGACTATACGCCCGCAATCATTAACTTTAGGTATTTTATAATTTAACCTAATAGAAACGGCAAAGCTATGTATCATGTCTCTAAATTAAATAAAAAAAGTAATAATTTGAAACACAAATTATGGCATATGTTTAAGGAACGCCAATTTAGTAAATATATAAATTGAAGCATTTTATGTTTTGCTATTGTCTATGTCCATGTCGCCTCCTCTTACTTGAAATCGAAACAATTTCGCTCCGAGGGCCTTAAAATTAATGTCACATTTCTATTCCAGAAGATTACTTGGCCGAGAGCAAAAAAACTGCCACCTCGCCCGAAATTCTGCCTCGCCTCCTGATAGAGGAGGGTTTGATACAGATTGGCTCGGCTGGCTCTCATATCTTCGTATTGAGCTTCGTACTTGGCTCCGCTGATAACATTGATACGGTGGGTGTAAACTATTTCTTAACACAAATTATGGACTAGATATGTTGGGTGTAAACTATTTCTTAGCATAAATGATGGACTAGATATGTTGGGTGTAAACTATTTGTTAGCTCAAATTACCAGTACAGTTGCAGTTTCTCTAAATTTTACTTGTAACCAGAAGAAATACACTTCAGAAAAACTATTATCGACATGATAATCGCTATAGTTTTCCTTGAAAGATGAGAAAAAGCCTATATGTACTAACTCTTATTTAATACCCCACATGGAACGTAAAACCCTTTTTCAAGCAGACATTCATTAAAGTAGTTCTTTTTAAGTAGTGGTTCCGTTTGGCACCCTTTGGGTACGGAACCCTAAAAATTACTGCTCATGAATATTATTCAGGAGGTGGACAATCATTATTTTTAAACTTGCAGTTATTACCTGAGAAGGGGAGTGGATTAGCCGATTGCTTAGTTACATACTCGGTATTCACTCACTCAATACAAACGGATCGGTAAGTGAAGTCATTTCCTTAAATGCATTTTTAATTAATACAAGCATGAAAGTCACTATGAACTCCGTGATGAAAAGCCAGGTGATTATGTCTACAGCCTGGATGGCGGATCATAAATGCAACTAAATATCAGATTTAATCACCCACTTACCTGTTCCGTTACTTAAACTTACCTGTTACCCGGTGGGTTAATTTCCCACGGTAACTATGCAAAACAAGTGTTTTTGAAGAGAAATGTGGAACATCGGCTCGCTCACTGAATTACCTTTCCTCTAATGGGTGATCCCTAGGGTTGCTGCAATGGAGGGTGGAGTTAAAAAGAGTACGCTTCAGTTCAACCAACGCAGCAGCCTACGTTTATGCACCGACCTGTCAAGCCTCAGCCGATACTTCAGCGAATGTCCGCAGGTCATCACCAGGCTGTGCTCTGGGGAGCAGGATATCGGTGAGCTAATATTTTGTGGCCATCAGATGATTAAATTGTACTGCTCAGTGTATGCCACGGAAAATATGTGTCCACAAATGTATCCTAATAATGGTCACCAGTTGATTTCCGGTGAACCATACCTCGGCCCTGAACATATGACACCACTGATTGTGGAACTAATTAATTGTCTTCTTTTCTGCAACATAAACGAACACCCGGTCTCCAGGCATTTGCAGCACGGATCTCAGGAAGCTGGTGCCGACAGAGGACGTAGACGCATTTGTGGAGTCCTTCTGCAACGCAGACCGCGCCATCACAGTCGGCGAACGCTGCTTCATCGTGCCGTGCAAGGGCTCTGTCGATGCAGCGCGGAGGCCATTCATTGATATTGAGATATCGCTCAAGTATGTTGGGCCGCGAGGAGAGAGGAATGTGCCGGTATGTGAGTGTTATTTATTCTATAGTTCATGTCCAATAAATAGTTCGGAATTGGTATCCAAGGATATCGGGATAAAGGGTCGGAAAACCATGCAAAGAACTAACTGCCTTCTGAGGTATTTTCCCCAAAGTACAACCTGGGGTCCTTAAAACATGGTGTGAAGAAGCACCTGGCCGGCCGGCATGGTTTTCGCAAGTTCGAAATCCTATGGGCGTCGTCGGGCACCTTAAGATGTCCTGGTGTACGCCATATACCACGCTTAATTTAAAAGAAAAAAATTCATTGGTATCATTTGGTTCAGATGAGTAGTTATTTGAAAAGGAGTTTATCTTTTGTGACGATAGGAGCTCGAGATGAACAAGAGTGACAGCTGAATGGAAGTGAACCAGAAACTCACCAGCGTCACTTAAACCAACGTCATTGCTCTGGACACATGCAGGTTGTACTTGTCACAGAAAGCGGGCCAACTTGGCTGCGGGGGTTGGCGAGGGGGAGGGGGCAGCAGTGGAGGCAATACTCGAGATACACAAGAGCCGCAGCTGCACGGAGGTGGACCAGGACGTCGCCAGTGTCACTTAAACCAACGCCTCTGTTCTTGACACATGCAGGTTGTACTTGTCACAGAGAGCGGGCCAACTCGGCTGCGGGGGAGGCGAGGGGGAGGGGGCAGCTGTGGAGGCAACACTCGAGATACACAAGAGCCGCAGCTGCGCGGAGGTGAACCAGAACGTCACCAGTGTCACTTAAACCAATGCCTCTGTTCTTGACACATGCAGGTTGTACTTGTCACAGAGAGCTGGCGGCCTGGCAGCGCGTAGCGCGAGCCACCTCGGCTGCGGGTGTTTCGAGGGGGAGGGGGCAGTTGTGGAGGCAACATTCGAGATACACAAGAGCGGCAGCTGCGCGGAGGTGGACCAGGACGTCACCAGTGTCACTTAAGGTGGCCCAACCCGCTCATCTCCCCATACAAAAAGGGAAAGAAGATCACGCCCATATTTCTTGTCAGAGATCCAAAATTTTGCTCAAAATAGCTTTATTTGATCGAACTAGATGTCTGATGACCATTGGCATTGTAAAATTGTGTTTGGTTTATAAGTTATAAGGTCGGGAAGTTCGAATTTTTCGCGCGTTTTATACAATAACTTTGGAGGTGGATTACGCAATGATAAAGTAAGAACATCGTAAAAAGATTAGTCATCAGACACAGCTTATTTAATCAAGATTTATTTTCGTAAATCTTACCAAATCATACACTATGCACATTGTCTTTTTTGTGGACATGTTGCATCTTCCTCATCACGGAGCCTGTCTTGTTCTTTGAAACAGAGAAGGTCCCAGAGCGAAACAGCACGGTTTTGTACCGTGCCCGCGAATGAGTTGGGCCCGCCTGGTTGGGCCACCTTAAACCAACGCCTCTGTTCTTGACACATGCAGGTTGTACTTGTCACAGAGAGCTGGCGGCCTGGCAGCGCGTAGCGCGAGCCACCTCGGCTGCGGGTGTGTCGAGGGGGAGGGGGCAGCTGTGGAGGCAACATTCGAGATACACAAGAGCCGCAGCTGCACGGAGGTGGACCAGGACGTCGCCAGTGTCACTTAAACCAACGCCTCTGCTCTTGACACGTGCAGGTTGTACTTGTCACAGAGAGCTGGCGGCCTGGCAGCGCGCAGCGCGAGCCATCTCGGCTGCGGGGGCGGCGAGGGGGAGGGGGCAGCGGTGGAGGCAACACTCGAGATACACAAGAGCCGCAGCTGCACGGATGTGGACCGGGACGTGGCCAGCGTCGGTTACAAAAACATCACTGCACTCAACACTTCTAGGTAATTATCTAAAAAACTGTAGGCATGCTAAATTAATGTTTGAATTTCTCATTAGTTTCTTGAGGTATTTTATTTTTATGTCATAAAAACATATAAAGATTAATTTTATTTATGTCATCAACTTTTTGCAAGCTTTTGACAGATGCACAAAGAGGCTAGCTGTTTGAATAATCTCTTGTGATGTAGTTGTTGAACCTTTAGCCTCCTTCCTATGAGCAAAATGTAATGAAACGAAAAATAACAATATAACGGGCCAAATTATTAGCTGCCGCACATTAAAAGTACCTTTGTTATGTTTTGTGATTAATTTTACGAAAAGGCAAATAGAAAATTGCGTAAAGACAGATTTTCTATGTTATTGCAGATACAAGAATGCAGCTGGAGGCGCAGCCATCGAGGGCCAAAACGAAATTGCAGATATGATCAAGAAGATGTATGAATCCTTCACGAGCTCTCAGGAGAGACTCCTTAGCCGTATGGTTCGCCCGGCAACTAGTGACATTCAAGTGCAATGTTCGGACCCTCCCAAAGACGAAACTCCCAGTGAAAACAACGATAATGAGGATGGAAACACCAGGTACCATGAATAATTTTGAAAAACCTACTCAATTCTTTGTGAAATTGCGGACATACCATCTCACGTATTCTTTTAGGGGTAAGCAGAGATGACAGAGCGCCATACCGTTGATACTTCATATGAAAAAGAACATGAAATCTAATATGTATGTAGAATGGTATGTGAAGCAAGGACACATTAATTAAATAAATTGCTATAAAGTAATTCTTTCTTTCTTTAATTAATGTATCCTTGATCCGTGCTGGTAAAAAGTTGAAAGAAACATCTATGAAAAAAGTTCAAAAAAACTTGTAATAATAAAACAACAAACGTCCTAAGAAAAGTGTTCATGGTACGTGTTTAGGCTTGCCATGGACAATCATTTCACCCTGTTCGTACTGTAAATCTGTTTTGTCACTTATTTTTCAAAGTATACTGACAGTGATGAGTAAAATTTTACCTCATTTCAGAACCGAGTCACCCAGACGTGAAGACACTTATCCTCACGTCAGCGTTGATACAAATAATTTACAAACACGGGAAAAAGGTAACAGAAATATAAGAAAAAAAAATGTTTACACCACCGCACTTACGCGGTAGGTGGGACCGAGCGATAACCGTGTAAGTCGAATTCGCGTAAGCTGGGGTCCATTTTTGTGAGTGAATACATACAAATATCTTCTGTTGGGACCAGAGCCTACATAAAACAATAATTTAGAAGATTGTTGTTAATTTAAACATTTGATAATGCAACAAATTATTATGTTTGTATTGCAGAAATGTATTTATTTTAGTGTGGTAATTTTGATGCCAAAGGCTTCATAATAAATTATTTTGAGCCTTGTTTCCATTTGACGGACGAATACCATGAAATTTACGAATTATGCTTGAATCCAAAGATTGAGTACTTTTTACAGCTTTGAGATTTTTTTTACGTTTTATAATTATTCCACTTAATTCCATTTAAAAAAAAACCTAGTCTGATTGATCCGATTGATTAATTCCAAAAAAAAACCTAGTCTGATTGATCCGATTGATTCCGATAGATTAAACTTCTTTGCCAGTTAACAAATTCCTAATTTTTGAATAATTGATAATATGCAAAAATGAAAGAGAATATTTTTCTATTCTTGTGTCGTACAAATTAATCAGTTTTTTTTCCTTTGGATGATATTGTCAGAATCAATCAAACCATGGACAAAATGATTGATGATGAATGACACGTCCAAACCTATCTTGAGCCGAACACTATTTAGGCAGAGTGGGTAAATTTGGTTGCGCAGAGGTCAAAAAACCAATCACAACTCCGGATTTGTGTAAGTCGGAGTACTGTAAGTTGAGGCATTACTGTACTAACAACGGTCTAGTACTCTTTAGTACACTATGTAGATGTATTGAAGTATATGATATCACTCGCAAAAAAGGTGTCAAACTCAGCTCACCGAACAGATCCAATGTAAGTCCTAACTTAGTGCGGACATTTCTTCTTTTCTTTAAAACGACAAATGCATTAGTTAATGTATCTCCAGGATTGAATTTAGATTTTATTTTACTTGCAGAAAAGCTCAATACGTTGATGTCGCCAGAAAACCGAAAGGCTCTTATGAAGAAATGTGTCGACGAGTTGGAAGACTGGAAAGAGCAGCAGCAGCAACTTTTTAAATTGCAAGTGAGTCTAGCTTGCATATTATTAATCTGAGCGGTCAGGCCGAGTTCTCACCTAAATTGGCGTTTATGGAACTTCGAAGTTACGTAAAAACGTCAAACTCCATACAAGTTTTTACTATATATTCTGTGGTTTTGCTTCTTTGAGCTGTCAAAGTCAAACTCGGACTTCCGATTGGTATGAAAACGCGAGGTCGGCGTAAACGGCAGCGTCAACGTATTTACTGTGACGATACGTAAGCTGTCAAATCACACTCGGACTCGCAAATGTTAGTTCGTTTAATGCCCACTTTTGCTCTATGCTCTATCTCAATGCTCTTCAATTTCTCCATACTACTTCACCAAAAAACAATGTGACAAGGTATATATTAAGCAAGCAGTGCCCAACGCGAATTCCAATTATAATACGTAACTGCTTATCATCCTAACAGTTGAAGCAGAAGGAAGAATACCACTTGGAGATGCTATCTGCGGAGTGGAGCAAGAGACGGTCCGAACTGGAGGACAAGCTGTCGCGTGGCATCGAGCAGTGTCGCAACCTAGCAGCGGATCTCAGCCGGGCCACTGACGACTTCCGACTGCGCGGGTACCGCAACACTCAGAGGGAGCAGAAGGTTCGTAGAAATGGTCAGCCTGAGCTTTAGGACGGACTCCTAGTGATTTATCGAAAGTTTTTGCCTTTCCAAACCTCAAACGTGAAAAAGAAATCTTAATTATATGTGTGACTTTACATACTATTCCTAACATTCAAAGAATAGCCGAGAACGCTCGCGCTTTATGATATTTGTCGATTTTATAACATATTGCTTCAGTTTTTTGCAATTACAGTTTTTGTAGTGGCGAAAAGTGGTAGCGATGCACACACAATAATTTCTACACCTATATTCACAAAATCATCACCAACCAACCAATCAACCAATCAAAACCAACTCGTATGGCAATTATCACCCATCCATTGATACATTTTATGCTTATAATTGCTTTATACATACTCTAAATTCGGCTTGTGACTGCCCTCTATAAAGAATATGTGCTTCAGTTGTTACAGGCTAAGAAATCCCTGGAGCAGCACTACACTGAAAAGTTTCAGGAGTTGCGTGAAGCATCTCAAAAGATGGAGGAAGACATGAAGCATCAGGCGCGGCTAAAGGACATGAGAATCGAGGACTTGGAGGCCACGGTAGAGAGGGTGTTAAAGGAAAACGAAACTATGAAGGTATTTGTGGCTACCTATGGATTTAATAATTTTTGGGATGCTTAAACAGTAGACATTTTAATGGAGTGCATTTGTAACAGTTTTCTGCTGGCGGTTGAACATTTTCTGGAGTTCTTTAGCAGTTATAGCGGTTTTTTGAAGTGATTTAATAAGTGTGTGATAAGAGCCAGTTGCGCTCAATTTGATAAGGGCGTAAGTTCAACAACCTTTAATTATATTAAATAATAACAAACGAATCTCAATGATCAAAAAAGTAAATTTGTCGATTGTAGCTAAAATTTAAAAGTTACAACTGTGTGTAACTCTCGGGTGCTTTGAATTCTCAAATTAAGTAAATATGCTTGTATATTCATAAAAAAAGGTTTGAACAAAGAATAACAGTCAGATATTTACTGTTATAGGTTTCAGATATAGCTAAACCATCTTTTATAATTTGGAAATGAATTATAGTTTTTTAAAAAGTATAAAATGTGGTTTCGCTTTATGTTATCACGCCCTTAAACTGTTTTGTGAGTTAAACTTTTAAGAGTTTTCTGTTTAACAGTGTTTTGTGCTTCAGTTATTACGGATGTACTAATATAACCTCAAAGTCCCTCACCGTCAATTATTTAACTGCTCCAGAATACAATGAAATATGCCATCCAGTACTTTCTTTATTATAATTTCACAAAAAAGTCTTTTGTTATCTTAACACCGTTCATACTTTTTGTCATAAGTATGCATTGAATGTGATTGACAGGCTTCTCAATAAAAAACAAAAAAAGGTTCTATCTTCAACAATGTTTACTCTAAATATCGTCCTTCAAAAATATTTCTTGACATTTTTTTATATTTTCAGAATAACATCACCAACATGGAAAAGGACACTCAACAAAAAAAATCAGGTCTTACGAAAGATCAAACCGCTAACATAATACAAGAGATGGTAAGTTGTGGTAAACGATTCATTTTAGCAATTAAATCTATATTTCAGTCATTCTACAAGAAAAGGTGTTTTTTCTAGAATTCAAAATTGAGATGAGTAAAACTCCTGACCAATATAATTCGTGGATTCCTGTGTATCTGCAAAACTGGCCAAGTGCCATAGTACCATAGTACAAAATTTTACAGAACAAATCAGGTTTTTTGCATGAGGACCCCCTTTTTTTTTAATTTTACCTATTGTTATAGCGGCAAAATAATTACACTCTGTGAAAATTTCAGCTGCCTACCTATTACGGTTCATGAGATACAGCCCTGTGACAGACGGACGGACGGACGGACGGATGGATGGACAGATGGACAGCGGAGGCTTAGTATGAGGGTTGCTATAAAAACTTGTTAAAAATATTTTCAATGATGTTTTGATAATTCCGAGTGTTTTTCTTTGACAGTAACTCTCTTAAAAATTCTTCGGTTAGTTTCTTGCCTAAAAAATTACTCTACAAGGACATACTTACACAATTTCTCTTTCTTAATACCAAACTTGGTTTCATGATTTTCATTCACAGAGGGCTCTAGAAGAGAAACTAGAGGACGCCCTGCAGTCGAAGGCGTTCTTCAAGGAGCAGTGGGGTCGTGCGGTCCGTGAGTTGCACACCTTCAAGCTGCAGGACCGGCGGCGCATGCTGACACGACTGCAGCGGCAGCGGCGAGATCTAGGGGACGCCCGGTGAGTCATACACACACAAACCTCCTCTCACTCATCGACCTCTAGAGTAGATACTAGAGGACGCTGTGCAATCGAAGGTGTTCTTCAAGAAGCACACCTCATGCTGACGCAGCTACAGCAGCAGTGGCAGGTTCTGGGTCATGTGCGATGGCATACATACGCACACTCGCCTGGCTGTGGAGTAGACACAAGAGGACACCGTGCAATCGAAGGAGGAACAGTGGGGTCGCGCGGTCTACGAGCTGCAGTGGCAGCGGCGGGATTCTGGGTGATGCGCTTTGAGACACACACATGTACACTCACGTGGCTGTAGAGTAGACACTACAGTACACCGTGCAAAAGAAAGCATTCTTCAAGGAAGAGTGGGGTCGCGCGGTCTGTTAGTTGCACGCCTTCAAGCTGCAGGACTGGCTACGTATGCTGACGTAGCTGCAGCGGCAGCGGTGGGTTCTGAGTGATGCGTGATGACACACACGCTCACCGGGGACTGTAACAGTAGAGGACACCATGCAATCGATGGGGTACAATTTTCTGAAGGCATCTGAGTGGTCAGTCTGAGTTCTCACCTAAATTGGCGTTTGCGGCAAACCGATCGACTGGCGTTTTCTCCACAACTCCATACAAGTTTTTACTAGATATTCTGTGGTTTTACTTCTTCAAACTGTGAAAGTCAAACGGGACTTCCGATTTGTATGAAAACGCGGAGTGGACGTAAACGGCAACGTCGACGTATTTACGGCAACGTTGAGTAAGCTGTCAAATCAAGCTCGGACTCGCAAATGTTAGTTCGCTTAACGCCCGCTGCGCTCTCTCTTCAATTTCTCCATACATTTGAAAACGCCAGTCGATCGGTTTGCCGTAACGCCAATTTAGGTGACAACTGAGACTACCGGCTCTGGTAATGCTTCCCATTTGTGTCTTTCCCCAATCCTAAGCTGTCCGGTTGAACGAAGCCATGCAATTCAAGTAAGGTCCTGGCATGCCACCTACGCCCCATTTGGTGTGAAAATTTCAAAACTGTAAGTGTGGTATTATCCATCCATGTGCAGTTCCATAATAAATATACCCTCTGTTGTTACAGCTCAGACAATGTAGGAGAAAATGAGGATGCAGCCACGAATCACGACAAAGCAGACTTTCAGAAGCTGACTGATGATTTTTATATGAACCTGTTAGCTGATACACCAGTCGTTGCCGAAGGACTCTCGATCAACAGTGAGTACCTAAAAATATCTAGGTGGTCATTTTACTACAAACAATTTGAGAAATAATCTTTTCAAAAACACTTTCATATTCCTTGAAAATACATTATACTAATCAATGAATAGCCTCGTAATGGCTTACAGGCCGTTAAAACAATTCAAAGGAGGAAAAATAACCAAAATCTCCCAACATTGCGAATTTTGTTGCTTGGTTAGATTTCCTTCTCTTGCACATTAATTGCAACAGGTCACTATAGCAACTATGCACTTTTAGTTGCATCAATTAATCATACCATTACCGGAGCAGAACCGGATTAAATTAATTTAAAATTATACTGATTTGTATCCATAACTGCAAGAACTTGCGTTTTTACGTTTTTCAGGTTCATCACCATTCATAGAAGGCTCGGATGCAGCGAATGAAAGGTTCGTATGAATTTTAGTTGATAATTGCTTAAAAAAAGTAACCTCAAACTTGACAACCTGGCCGATATCAGCAGGAAAAGCTGTGAGAAAATAGCCCTAGTATAAAGGGTTAAAAATTCTGCACTTAGACGCGAGAGCGTCTATTGTATCAATCGGGTTATCAGCTATTTTAGCCAATCGATCTCTATTAGGTGCACGACCCTTGATGGGTGCTCCCACACCTCAAGGCTCCTTGCTGGCGCAAAGGATTAACATCACTGTTATGCTACCCCCCCCCCCCTCGGGCAAACCAGCAGACAAAATAAAGACAGGGAAATCAATTTAAGAAACCAATGGCTAATAAAATACCTGTGGTAAAGGGATTATGGATATTTATACACTTATAAATATTTGCATTTTTTGGCTCCTTTTTGGGGAACTGTTAACAGGGTGTCGTAATGGCCAGTACATTAAATGCTTATGGGGATTGAAACAAACACAAACTTTCAATAACTTTTTGTTGAATATCCTCTAAATAAAAAGTTAGACTTTCCATACAAACTAATTCAATAAGTTAGTGTAAAAAGAATCAAATGTTCTGTTACAATGTCGGAACATTGTATGTACTTGGACATGGATGTCTAATATGATACCTACTGTCATGACATTAACATGACACGCCACGTGGGATTTAGGTTCCATGCTAAGACCTTCTTCATGCACGGTTAAAACGTCACGTCAAATTACACTGGACAAAAACATAAATTTCAAATAGGTATATCTCCGTAACTAGACACTTTAAAGAAAAAATGTTAACTTTTTTGTCTCGGAAAAACATGAGGATTACGCAGGCTAAATTAATGTACTGGCCGTTACGAGCATAAATCTATCTAAAGCTTGCTGGTTTTGAAGTGATATAACCACAGTTTCCTATTTCAGAACGGGCATGCCCAGAAAAACGACAAACGAAAAGCTGAACCGTCTAATTGAACAGCGAGACCGATTGATACAAAAAGAGAATCCTGACGAAGATCAACTATCGCAACTTAACCATGAAATTAGAAATATTCTGCTAAGTTGTGGCACGTAAAGTTGAGCCCACGGAGCGAGATAAAAAATTATGCAAGCTTCCCTTGACTGGGTTGTATGGCGATTTATCCTGTCCCTGTGTCATAATAACAGGAATTTCAATCGCTAGTAATTTTACAGAACAGTTCCTGCTTTTTGAGGTTACTCTTCTGTGAATTTCCTTTTTTTTTGTTATTGATCCAGTAAACCAAACCAGAAATTCATCAATCTTCGGAAGGTAAAGGATATTGTAATCAATCAGTTTATTAATTTTTTTAATGTTTTTTGTCTCTTCTCGTGGGCTCGAATTTTGATTGTTTGTGACATCATTGTCTGTTAAAATAAACTTTACGAAATGCATTGCATTTTGTTGTTTATTTAAACCAGGTTGACAAGTGGTTTCTGGCAAAAACCGAAAAACCAGTATGGCTGTGCCGAGAGACCAAAGGTGCTTAAAAAAACCAAATCCACGTCATTTCGTGAAACCTCGCTCAGCTAGGCACCTTACCAGTGGATCTATTAAGCTTGTTTGAATTATGTTTGGAAACTCCCAAGTTGAAGGAATGAGGAAAGCCATTCCCTGATGATGCGGCAAAGAAATGAATTTGAGAATCATTACATTCTCAGAAGCCTAATGTCAACTACAAAAGGGTGCTCTAGTTGTCTGCGTCGGGTCATCCAGATATAGGTGCGATGGGCAGGATTAAGGGATGGAAATTCCACATAGCAACATCCATGGTAGTGCCTGTAGAACAGACTGAGCGACTTTACAAATAGTCTGCGACTCAGAGACTCCAAGCCAACGGTTAGTTGCGGTTGTTCAACAAGACGGTCGGCTCGGCGCTGTATTGAGTCCAAGGATGGCAACTGTTACTTAGCCCTACCAATGGCCATAGACAAATGATAGTAGGGATAGACTGCTAACGTCATGCAATGTACAAACCTCTCTGAAAACTGCATATTTTCACTGGTACTATGACATGTCTAACCAGCGCCATCTCCCGCCACTCACTGCCAGAAATTTTACACCATCATTAAACTAAATTAATTCCAAATTGTGCCTAGGCACTGCGTGATGTGAATGTTACATTTTAACCATAAATTAATTCATGTCAAAATGATATTCATTGGTTTGTATTTTATGTATTCTCAGATATGAATTTCAATGCCATCTGTTGACTTTTATTACCCCTATTTAACACTTGTATGACGTTAGCAATCTTTCCTTCCTACCTTATATCTATGCCCATGGCTTACCTTACCATCCCAGTGCCTTCGCATATGTGGCTACGGTCGGTATTCAATCAACGTTTTTACTATTCGTTAATTGCTCTAGCCATGCAGATATTGCAGGAGGATATTTGGGTACATGGAGCACCTCCATGGCCATGCATCTGCGGCCCAGCCACAGCTCCATCGCTGACGACGGATCTGCGGCCGAGGCGCAGATAACGCCGGCGATGTAGATAATGGCGATGCAAATACTGGAGATAAAGCTTGACGACGGAGATATTGGCGATGTTGATGCAGGGTACCCACCAGTAGTAGAAGAAAATTTGCTCAGTTGGGTGTTTCTCAAAAAATTTGTCCAGTCATCAGAAAATAAAAAAGTTACATTTTATTAATTTTTTGCTTACCAAAGTAAATACTTTAATCTATCCCTTTATTTCAAATAAACTTTGGAATAATCGGTTTTTCTTAAAGAAAAACGTGTGTGAACATTTTAAGAACGAACATTTTATTAATTTTGTAACGAAATTATATTCCCTGTGAAAAATAATCTTTCGTGAAAAAAATCCTGGGCATGAAATATACTGCTTGAAAATAAATATTTTCCATAATTAGAAAAACATTATTAAAAATTTGTTATTTGTGCTTAATGGAAAATATAATTATTTTTCACTTTACAAAAAAAAAATCCATGACATTATAATCCGATAAGAAATATTTATTCCACTACATCTACGCAAATTATTCTATAATTGTCCACATTTTATCAGTCGTATTCAGAGAGCACCTATCAAAACTTAGTACGAGATTAGCACCGGATTAACCATACAAAAACCGGTTTAGTCCAGCGGATTAAAATTAGTCCGCCCACTATGAATACAATTGAATACAAATTTTGCTTGGTCTCTAGGAAAATTTTGATCAAAAACCTAATTTTCTCTTGAAAATTTTGGGCACAGTTTCCAAATTGACTAAGGATTGTTGCAAATTAGACATTGTTAACCCATGTTCACGGTGTCGATTATGAGTATGGAAAATTAAAAGTGAATATATTTTACAAATATAGGATGTTTGGTAGGTCTACGTGAGCAGGTGATAGGGGAGGTAATTTGGACTGTATTAAGCCAAACAGCGCAAAGTCGTACGGATTTCGAGATAATCGTCATTTTCGTGTTTTCAAGGAAAATCCATTTTTATTGGTAACATTCACGTTTTAACCTTTTTTTTTCAGGCTTTTTGCCATTCCATCTATTAATACATTTTTTCAAAATGTGTTTATCCATACTTCTGCTAGACATCAATATTAATGAAAAATGAAAAAGCAGGTTAAAAATTCCCATTTTGAAGATTCGAAGATTGAAGATTCGATTCAAAACTTGGACGACGCGTATTTTGCGTTACACAAACCGGCAATAATGTGAAAATTGTTACGACTTTAAAAAAGTACCTTTAAATATTTCAGTCATATTCAGAGAGGACCTGTCAAAACTTAGTACGAGATTAGCACTGTACTAACCATACGAAAACCAGTTTAGTCTGACCTTAAAACGTGTACTAAAGTTAGTCCGCCCGCTCTGAATAGAGCTGGTAGAGTTAGCCCCGGATGCACGAAGAAACGGCACGGTTTTATGACACACCACTCAAATATGCTACGACGTTTGAGCGGCGGCGGTATTTCGAATTTGCGTAAACCTCAAGTTAGGACCTTCAGTTGGTTTGTAAACAACAAAATCCAGCCAGCCAGACCTAAAATAGTTCTATTACAAATTAACTTGACCGTGTGGTGTCAGTAGGTGTGGAACAGTGTGGAATTTGGAGAGGCAAACGTGTCGTGCGACGTCTGAGCCGTTTGGTAATCGTGTCGCTTAGCGTCTGAACCGCGTGCTTAAGAAATTGCCGAGGTAGATTTGGATCAACCGTCACTCCTCTATAGCAGTAATATTATATTATCTATGCTCTATAGTCTGTGGTAACCCAAGTTTTTAAGATGGCGGTTTGTGTTCACGCTCGCGGGTGACGTTCGTGTGTTGTGTTTACGCTCGTGTTTCGGCTACGGCGTTTTCGTTTTATGTGATGAATTGTGTTAAAGTGTGAACCCTTTTGTGTATATCCAGTTTTTTTTAAATTGGTAAGTTTAATTTTCTATAGCAGAAATCACTGCACAACATGCAACCTTACAAAATCCACTTCCTCACAATTCGTCTCCAGCTTCCACCTTGCATACTTTCAGATAAAATTGATGTTGCGGTTTGTGTCAACCTTAGCCAATATGTAGTTATTTTATACTATAAATGGTCTCGAAGTCGATAGGACATTAAAATTAAATATAGGTATGTTATTTTCAAAATAACTTAATGTTACAATCTCATGTTTCTGGCAAGAAATACATGAAAAACCTAAGTAACGTCCAGTTTTGTCAAGTCCTAGGAATGTTTGTACTATTTGTAAGTTTTTGTTTGTCGTGGGAACTGAGCACAGGAGCCGCATTCTATTGCTTGAAAGCTGTCGTGTATCGTACATATCATATCGTGAGCATTTGAGCTGTGTGGGTTCCGGCACTTAAGATGTGCCGGATTACCAAGCACCTACTGTAGTTTGTCCAACTCGACAATTAATTTCCGAACGACTTTGCTGGACGTCTTGCTCTGATTTCTAGTCCCTCTACTAAATTGCAGTACCTACTTGTTTGCTTTATAGCTGTAGTCTTTAGCTATGTTTATTTACGATAGAACTGTAAGTTCTGAACGTTTTGTTACTTTTGAAACTATAAGTATGTGTATGCGGTCTCGATGCTGTGAGATGCACCTTGAGTGAAAAATCCTGGAGGCGCCATGCGTGTAGGTGGTAGCCACACGTACAAAATACGTACGTGGCGTAAATTATCCTATGCATACCGATCATTAAGTTACTTGGACAAGGCAGATTGGACAATCCAAACTATCTCGATAGCTCCGCAGTGGCCCGCAGATGCGCTGGTATAGTGCCACGCTGAGCGTGGCTTCCCGAGGTGAGGTGGATTTGACTTTTCTAAGCACCTTTGGTCTCTTGGCACAACCACACGTACTGGATTCATATAGAAAAAACCGGAGACAAGACAAGACTCGCTGACTTGCTTGCCGCGGTTTACGTACAATTTTGATTTTCGGATTTTTGTCTTGTGCTGTGAGACCTTGTTTCTGCATAAATGTTATGATTGTACACCAATGGGAAGTATACTACCTACTAGGTTTAATTTATTATTGATCACGTTAAACTCAATAAGTTCACACATTCCTGAGAAAAAGGGTCTTGACAAATACCTACACAGACAACGAAGTGATCTTGTAAGGGTTCCTTTATTAATTTTGGGGAACGGAAATCTATCAAAATATTTGCTCGAGTGAAATGCTGCATTTAAAAGTTACCTTTTCGAAAGTTTCTTCAAAGTCAGTAAACATACAAACTAACTTTCAAATCGGATACTGTTTGCCAACAATTTTCCATGCTTTTTCTGTGGTTAATTTTTGCTCGTGCAATTAAATCGCTCCGACGATCATATCTTTTGCACTTTGACTCCCTCAATGAGTGCTAATGATCAGAAAGCCATTTTCTGTAACGTGAGAATGGAAACTAACTATTGTGTGTATGAGTTACTGAATTAATGGATTAAATTTCCTTCTTAGCTGCCTTGTTGGCAAAAAACGGTACCATTGTTTGCAAAGAGAAGTTTGTTCAATCATATGCTTTTTGGAATCACGCAACGTAGATAATGAAATAATTATCGACTAAGAATTAAGTGGTAAATTGTAAGATATAGCCATGGGTTTTAGGTTCAAAAAGCATCACCCTAGACAACACATTGAACTTTGACCCAATTACGTTTTCCTTGTAAATGCTAATGCCATAGATAAAATCCCTTTTTGCTTTGGACCTGCTGTCTCCAATTTTCAAAAATTACAAATCCAACATTTACGTACATGCCGCATGCAAACATAGTCGCAGACGTATTGGAGGGTTTGTGTGGGTGGGAACTGACTTGACGAATGCTATTTTAGAGCACATTTGCGAGCGGTGACGATTTTGACCATATAGCGGAGACGCAATATTAAACGCATGCCCCTTCTCTCTTTCTCTATAGTGGCTAATGCCTACTGTAGCGCCGAGGGTGATGCGCTCTGTACTTACGGAAAGATACACATATTGAAGAAGAAATGTGATCGATACAAAACGTTTTAAACTTCTTATTTAAGATCTATATGTTGTAGTGATTCTGAAGGCTATAACGAGCGTTTCTCATCAAAAATTCCTTATCATGTGTGGTGGTTGCTCATTTAATTACCGTACCCTTTCTGAGCACTCGGTGTTTGGTTTTTTAGAAACATTTTTGTTGATCAGAATTTGCCCGAATTTAAACTAGATCCACCCAAACTCTGCGGCCTGGCAAACATGTTTCAGACCTATCTAGTACGTCGCATACCAGGTTGAAAATAGGTTCCAGGTATTTTGTTCTGATTGCAAACTCCACATACTGGACCAATTTTCAGGAAAGCAAGTAAATGTAAAGTTAGTAGATAGTCGCGCCCTGCCACTTGAGCATCAAAACAGTTACAGCAGCTTGATGTAAGCATCACTCAAAGTTGCGACATTTTGCAATTCGACTGAAGCCCTTAGCTGAAGTTTAATGTTAATAAAAATTGCTACTGAACTTACATTTTAAAATATGGGGAACCAAATTGTGGCAATTCAAGTTTACTTCTTAGGGTTCCGTACCCAAAGGGTGAAAACGGAACCCTATTACTAAGCCTCCGCTGTCTGTCCGTCCGTCCGTCCGTCCGTCCGTCCGTCCGTCCGTCCGTCCGTCTGTCCGTCTGTCCGTCTGTCACAGGGCTGTATCTCAGTAACCGTAACAGGTAGACAGCTGAAATTTTCACAGAGTGTGTATTTATTTTGCCGCTACAACAACAAATAGGTAAGATAAAAAAAATATTAAAATTAAAGGGGGCTCTTTTTTTTTTTTTTACGATGGTACGGAACCCTTCGTGTGCGAGTCCGACTCTGCTTCTTTCTGATAAAGTTTAGTGAAACAGAACCTAGGGTTTATTATAGACTTAAATCTAGCTGTTCTAATACCTTACTGTATATACCACTGGAGCAGGATTATTAAAAAAATGTATTGTATCGACTAATGGTTTACATTTGATTATATTTGTCTGAATTAGTAAAGCATTATTTAATTGTAGATGTTGTTCAGAATCTCATACAGGAATCTTATTCATACATAATAACAGAGGTTGCTCGCAAACCATTGTACTCTTAATTTTCTGTAGGTGTGTCTTCATTTTTAGGTACGGACGTTAACGATCAAACATGAACACTGGAAAGAGACAGAATTCCTTTAGTCTCTTTTACTTTATGGTTGACTTCAATATGACATAATCTAGAATTTGTCTCTATTTCCGGTGTACTGGTTTCAGTTTAAATGTCCGTACGTGCATTGTGCAAGCTTAGCATGCATTTCCACTGTCATGGTAACTGTTTTGTTAAATAAATTAATAATTAACTAGTTAACGACTGCATCTACAAACGTGTGACTGTTAAATTGATGTTTTTAATAGTTTTCACATAAATGAGCAATTTATTTAAAAAACAAAAACCTTTACCTATTGACCCGACAGTAATAATACATTGGCATTACCATGTATTACTATGAATGCGGTGATTGTACCGCGATCTAGGGTCGAATGTAGGTATTTTAATGACATTGTGGTTGGTGTCCCAAACCTGTAACGTTCCTCTAACTAAGATGGTTTGTATTCACAGTGTGTCTCTCATATTGTGTATTTTATGAAGTCTTACCCTTCATAGATAATAGAGAGCACAGAAAAAGCAAAAGACAGGAACTTTATTGTATTTTCGGGGTTCTAGGGTTAGGTTAGGTTAGGTAGGCATGTAGGGTTGACCCGCATTTTCAATGAAAATTCACATTTTAATTTCTTACTTGTAAGAAAGAGGTGCACATGCTGGGTTTTCATACCGCGATCTTCTACACAAGATGCCATACGCTTTACTCTTAGCCCCGGTTTCACGAAGAGACGGCCGAGTTAATCAATGTTCAAACACGTCACTTTTAGTGATCCGCATAGAGTTCCTTCCATACTGTCCACACAAAGTGACGTGTTTGATCATACTTTGACGTTGATTTTGATTTTTTGTTCTTTCGTGCACTCGGCCCTTAGGCTAAGTTCCGCGTGTTTAGGGTTCCGTACCCAAAGGGTGCCAACGGAACCCTATTACTACGCCTCCGCTGTCCGTCCGTCCGTCCGTCCGTCCGTCCGTCTGTCCGTCTGTCTGTCTGTCTGTCTGTCTGTCCGTCCGTCTGTCACAGGGCTGTATCTCATAAACCGTAATAGTTAGGCAGCTGAGATTTTCACAGAGTGTGTAGTTATTTTGCCGCTATATCAACAAATAGATCAAATTAGAAAATAATAAAAATTAAAGGGTAAAAAAAACGTACGGAACCCTTCGTGTGCAAGTCCGACTCGCACTTGGCCGGTTTTCTTATCTCTAACCTGTTGAAGTAGCTGTTAGGAAGACCCAATTATTAATGTCATTATGGAAGTAAGCTAGGACCAAAGTTAATCAATATCCAAACTGAGTGGTCAGTCTGAGTTCTCACCTAAATTGGCGTTTACGGCAAACCGATCGACCGGCGTTTTCTCCAAACTCCATACAAGTTTTTACTAGATATTCTGTGGTTTTACTTCTTCAAGCTGTCAAAGTCAAACGCGGACTTCCGATTTGTATGAAAACGCGGAGTGGACATAAACGGCAACGTCGACGTATTTACGGCAACGTTGAGTAAGCTGTCAAATCAAGCTCGGACTCGCAAATGTTAGTTCGCTTAACGCCCGCTGCGCGCGCTCTTCAAGTTCTCCATACATTTGAAAACGCCAGTCGATCGGTTTGCCGTAACGCCAATTTAGGTGACAACTTAGACAACCGGCTCTGGGTCCTCGCATGTCTTAACAAAGTCATGGCCCACTATTAGGTACTTCCGCGGTTGAAAACCAGCAAGATGGAATATGGCTTTGGCAATGTTCGATCATAATTGAAATGGGGGAAGCATCATAAAGCTTTAATAACACAAACCATGGCCAATTTATTAAATATTCTTTGCCATGGCTCTTATAATTACAGAAACTTTCGATTAGGACGTGTGGGTTTTTTTAAGCGCTGCGTATGACGTACGCCAGGACCTGGCGCCCTAAGACGCCCATGAAATTGAAATTGAAAAAAAAAAACGATGCCATCCCTGCCTGTTCCCCTTTGAACGACGCTAGAAAGGTTAGTTTCTGTGCTTTTAATGATCCACACGAAAATATATACTTTTGGATATTATGTCTTCTAGATCTTTTGCTTTTTGGACCCCTTATAATGGGTCGCCATCATAAAGTCCAAAAAGCATAAGGTCCAAAACCCAGAACATGCAAAAGTATGTATTTTTCGTGTGTATTATAAAATGCATAAAATCTAACCTAGGTGCTCGATTAAGACACAATTGTATCTCACCCCAAACACATCTTGCTCGAGTTCAGCAACAGGGTGATAATTTAAAAATTAAAATGTATATCAATATACCAGGCCATTTGAAAAGTCTGCAAATAGAACAATTTAGGAAGTATGTGAGAAACTTATTAATTGAAAATGTATTTTATTCTGTTGACGATTTTTTGTATCACCAATTTTAATCACTTATTCGTGTTTATTGACTTGTACTTGCCTAATTATAGTGTCAGTATTCCTAATTTTAATTTTAATCTGTAATAACAATATTAATTGACAACCGACAGGGCATTTTGACAGATATGAATTATTATTATTTTACCTATAGTAAAATGTTGACTTGTTCTATAGTATTAAGTGCAGTTAGCTGCACTTGAAATAACATACTCTACTCAATAAATATTTTGAACTATGAACTGACCTAACCAAATTGAAAATATACATATTCAAAACAAAGTTTTGGACGGTATGGGTTTTTCTGAACTTGTGCTTTTTGAACTTTATGATCCGCCCCCGCCCCCCCCCCCCCTGCAAATCACAAGTCTGTCTTCTCTAAAATTCTCGTTCGTTATCATTTCGATCCAAATCCAGCCGATTGCGCTTGCAGGAAACTCTTTCACGTCAGGGAACTGTCGCAGCCTGCGCACCGTTTACGATGTGGCCACTAGACATTTGTAGGGCCACGTCGTCGTACGGCGAATGAAAATAATTAGCGTCTGGGACAGGATGACTAAATTTAGAGTCGCGTAATGGCCGTGCAACCGCCGCCGCCGCCGCCAACGTGAAGAACTAAAGGGTGAAGAGGCGTAAGTGGAGTGCACCAAGTGTATTTGATACGCAATATTTTTTGGCAAATTATAAAAATCACCTGAGAGCTACGTCCGTACGTTTTTAATTTTTAGGGTTCCGTACCCAAAGGGTGAAAACGGAACCCTATTACTAAGCCTCCGCTGTCCGTCCGTCCGTCCGTCCGTCCGTCCGTCTGTCACAGGGCTGTATCTCATGAACCGTAATAGGTAGGTAGCTGAAATATTCACTGAGTGTGTATTTATTTTGCCGCTATAACAACAAATAGGTAACATTAAAAAATAATAAAAAATAAAGGGGGGTCCCATACCAAAAAACAGATTTTTTTGTGTTAGATCTTGTACGATGGTACGGAACCCTTCGTGTGCGAGTCCGACTCGCACTTGGCCGGTTTTTTTGATAACTTATCTTATGTCCATGATATAAGCATCTAAAGATTTGTGTGAAAATGAGGGCGTATATCACGGATACTACTTAAGCTATCAAAAAAGCTTTCAGTTGATTTCTATACTGTGCAAAATATCAGAAACATATTTCGTAATTTCAGTGAGGAATCAGGCACGTGCCATTGTATAGACCTCGATCACCTCATTATCCTCTTAAATACTGATCATTTCATGCATCTCTAAGATATGCAACACCCAAACACTTTTTATTATGTTACTGGACATGGTCACACACCACACACCCACCGTTCAAATCCCCCCACCAGTCATGCACCACTTTCTTTCTATTTCTGAGTTGGATAGGTAAGTGCATTTCGTTACGAACGCGAGCTGCTTGACCCCATGTACCCATGTAAAACCGTAGGTCCCCTTCCCCTACTATGCGGAACCCATGTAAAACCGTAGGTCCCCTTCCCCTACTAGGCGGTAGGGTTAAGCCCGCCCGGGTCGGTACGACCGTATTGTCGATGCGGCAATGAAAAATTGGCCGTGTTTTCCATCCAGTTCAATGTAGCCGTGATCATAAAACAAAGGTCCTGGCATGGCACCTAATTGCTTCGGAAATGTGGTTTATTAGGCTAATATCATAACAGTATAGTAGTTGTGTGGTATTAGCCATCCATATCAGGTTCCATAAAAAAATACTATTGTTTATTACCCCCGAAATTGTAAGGGTACCATTTTTTTTTTAAATCGGTCACGCGCAGTATTAATTGTCATCATATCAAACAAGCAATTGGTCAGCACTCATTGTAGCCGAGCAAAATAAGGAGGGTCCTGGGATGACACCTAGTTCCCAAGTGGTGTGTTAGGCTAATATCTGACTGTCAGTTTTGTATTAGCCACCCATGACCAGTTGCATAAAAACCCCAGCTTATGAAACCCTGCTCTAGAGTAAGGTACAACTGGTAAAAGGCTACCCGCAGAATACTCCGCCCTTGGGCGTCGCAGTCGCTTACCCCGCGTCGCCGCCATTGATCTCGGCTAGATGCGAGATTATTTTAGGACTACCCACACCGCTCGGGGACGGTAATTATTGAAGCTGCCCCCGCGAACTGCGAAACTGTTCTATTTCCGCAGCGCCGCATTTACCTACTCCCGCTGATAGACATGTAAGTTCAAGCAAGTTCAGTTTATTACGTTTTCCGCAGATTTTTTTAATTGCGTAATAGATACGGGGCTGAATATCGATGCATTACTAGCGCCCGGTTCCACCACCTCCAGCTACAAAAATCCCAAAGTTATCTTTCGGTTACATCATACAAATATGCAATGTAGCCGAAAGTTAACTATCGGATTTTAGGTAACTGGAGGTGGTGAAACAGGGGTAGGTCGCATATGTGCGTACAGTCACTTTTTTTTTTCATATAACTGTATGGGAAATCGTAGATCTCACCTAAATTGGCGGTTACGGAAGTTCGAAGTTACATGAAAACGTCAAACCCATACTAGTTTTACTGCTTATTCTGTGGCTTAACTTCTTCGAGCTGTCAAAATCAAACTCGGACGACCGATTTGCATGAAAACGCGGAGTCGGCGTCAACGGCGACGTCAGCGTATTTACGGCGGCGATGAATTAGCTGTCAAATGCAACTCATGCTGAGATTAATAGACCTTACTGCTATACTGTGGCTAAGCCAAGCGCTTAGCCACAGTATAGCTTCCGACTGTCAAATTTGACATTAGTTCTATACAGTATATGTCAAAACTGACATATAATGTATAGACTCTATAGACATACACTGCGCGCGCTCCATACATCTCAAAACATTTAAAAACGCTAGTCGATCGGTTCGGTGTAAACGCCAGTTTAGGTGAGAGAGTCGGACTATAGGCTCAGAGTGGGCAGCCTGAGTTCTCACCGAAATTGGCGTTTACGGCAAACCGATCGACTGGCGTTTTCTCCAAACTCCATACAAGTTTTTACTAGATATTCTGTGGTTTTACTTCTTCAAGCTGTCAAAGTCAAACGCGGACTTCCGATTTGTATGAAAACGCGGAGTGGACGTAAACGGCAGCGTCGACGTATTTACGGCAACGTTGAGTAAGCTGTCAAATCAAGCTCGGACTCGCAAATGTTAGTTCGCTTAACGCCCGCTGCGCGCGCTCATCAATTTCTCCATACATTTGAAAACGCCAGTCGATCGGTTTGCCGTAACGCCAATTTAGGTGACAACTTAGACTACCGGCTCTGGACTCGGATGCCATTTCAGAACATTCCATTTTGTCAGCCTCGGTAGCTCAGTGTGAGACGCCTGCAATTCGATAAGCTGGGGAAGCACCTCTGAGCGCGGTTAGCGGTCATTGAAGCTTCGACCATCTTTTAATCCAATGCGATGGTACTGACCCGGGCGGGATTAACCTACACCTAGTAGGGGAAGGGGTTTACACCTACAGTTTTTCATGGATTCCGAACCATGGACAAGCTCGAGTTCGTGAAATGCACTTATCCAACTCGGAAACAAAAATAAAGTGGTGCATAAACGGGGCAGGGTTTGAACCCATTGAAAATAAGTACTAGCAGTGCTTTGCACTTAAACTGACGTCTAATGTATTTTATTAATCGTTATGATACTTCTTATTTAAATGATTTGAGATTACCGTGGTTAACACTATTTTAGGGTTTGTCAGGGTGTGTCGATGATATTATTTATAGTCTGATAACTTCCGAACTCAGCGCTATGTGCGAAACATGGGTTGTGAGCAGGACATTAGATAAAAAATCATTTACTATGCGGCGGCAAATAATTTTGAGTTAGCGTGTGAGGTTCCATTTAGCTGCCACACAGTGTTCTGAACTGTTATCATTTTGCAAAATCTAGATGTAACACGTATTATACACATAATGAATTGTTACTAAGCCCAAAGCCGCATGCCATGACAATAAGGAAGGTCGCTTATTGAGGCAGTACAAACAGTACATGCTAATGAGTCGGGCAAAGCCGGCGGAGTGTGCGCGGTGATGTCATGCGCATGACAGTCCGTCAGCGCCGTACAAGGAGTCCGTAATGAATTTTGTCTTTGTCGCGGTCTCAATGAGCGTTGCTTCCTCCGGTTGTTGGCCGCACGTGCGGACGGGGATCACCGACGCCAGAAACCATTCAGCTCGTTGGAAATACTGCATCTCCTAGCTGTGTGGCCATCTTAAATACTGATCCTGCCGGTCGAGGGGCTGACAACCACCCTGCAAGGCCGTTCGAACAAGAATTGTTAGCCAGTCCAAAAACATCAATATTCCCAAAAATATCCCGAATTTAAGGTAAAGGCTAAAAAGTGCCACTTATGGTCACGCCGTAATAAACCCAAATCAGCCTCGGAATAGTTATACTATGTTTGGTCCTTTGCATTGACATGCAATTTCATATTCGATAGAAACACATATTGATACAACATATTGATTAATTAACTACTTAAAATTTAATTAAGTTTTAAATTATTTTGTGACTGGCAAAGTATGTTTGTTTGCCAGTTCTTATATACATAACGTTAGCATAGCATAACGATTCTTGACATGTTCAAGTGTAGGTTACCTACCTATCAATGCAATAAAACAATACAATGCAATACAATACAATACTATTCTGGGTTTATTAGCAACAGGTTAACGAGGGTGTCCCGCCTATATCAGACCTGGAACTGAAATTAAATGATATCTGATCGAAAACCATGGTGCTATCGAACATCGAACCAGCTTGGCAATCTACTGCCTTCTTCCATCAAAGTCTACCTCTCACAAAACGAGAATGTTCGTAGATATGCCGGTACAAAACAGAATTGCCCTGTAACCTGGTCCTACGGACTCACGGACGGAGATATGAATGCGCAGAGGGTCCTAGTAGGATACAGGCACTCCTTCAGTTGAATAGTAAAAAATAAAACTTTCGAACAAAAAGATCGATTCGAACTCACTCTTACTCTGAATGGACCCCCTGCTGCGTGGGTCGTAATTAACAAATTCTGGTAATGCATGTTTTCTTATATTTTTTAAAGAGCTAAATATTTCATTGAAGAGATCTTACTTAATACGTTTTATATACTTTGCTGGTATCATACGTAGCCCCTCGTGCTCCGATGATTCACGCTCGTTAAATTCTTGCGCCTCCGCTACTGACGGCGAGCGCTTTGTTTAATCTTCCTCGTTAGCGACCGTTCGTAAATTTGGCATTAGTGCCCGCAAATGGTCTTCAATTGTCGGATCTCCTAGGGCACGTGTAAAAACGGGGATTGCTTCGAACTAAATCATATCTTGCAAACGTATCGGATTTCTTTGAAAACTTTCGATTGTCACTTTGGGTGATTTATGGTTATCAGGGTATGCTGAATAGTTGATGCAGTGTCTTATACTAGCAAAATGTTTCTCATTATTCCATCGTTATCACGATGACTAGCCACTTGACCTACGCCGAACCCGCGACCTCTGATCTGAGAACCACCCACTCAATCTGGTTCATCAGTTCAGTTGTGACGCATTGATACCTGATTCGATCTTCGCGAGTCATTCAATCGAAAAAGTAAACAATTCCACATGTCACGCCCACGAAAAGTTATAGTACATGCGCTTTGACTAAATAATGAAATGTTTTACTTCGACTGTCTGCGTGAAGTCATGAACGATAAGATAGTTGGTGGGTTCTCCTTAACCAAATATACAGTGTAGTATTGCAGGGCCCCAGGCAGATTGACAGTCGATGCGCGTCGGCGCATGTACAGGTTGTTTAAACTAACAAAAAAATCTGCTCCACATCGCAGGTACACCCAGATACATGATTTTCTACAACTGCGAAATTAGTAATTCGTTTTGTGCCGTGTGGGTTCCGAAGTTGAAAATAATACGAGTGATCGTGCTGCGATTCCGCTCGTGCATGTCGTAAAGGAGCGACTAAGGGATTTGTCGTGGATGGTTCCGAGTCCACGTAACACTGTAGGTTCCTTTCTTACTAGGTGCTCCCCGGATGGTAGCATCGCGTTGAATGAACGATGGTTCAAGCGGCAATGAAAATTGTCCGTATTTACTATGTAATTGATTGCAGACGTGCAATAAAAGGAAAATCCCGGCATGGCATCCAACTCCCATGTGGGGTGATGGGCTAATATCATGACCATAGATAAAAAGGGAGGAGATAAGGTATCGAGTGCACTTGTATGAAGCACGCTGTCTCCAATTTTCAAAAACTACGTACATGCCACATGCAAACATAGTCGCAGACGTATTGGAGGGTTTGTGTGGGTGGGAACTGACTTGACGAATGCTATTTTAGAGCACATTCGCGTGCGTTGGCAATTTTTTCAAGTGTGTTGCATATGACGCGCCGCCCGATTCCCATTTTGACCATGTAGCGAAGACGCGATATCGAGCGCACGCCACTTCTCCTTCCTTTCTCTTCAGTGATCATGACAGTAAAAGATAAAACAATGGTCTTGACCAAGAATGTTAAAGGTCTTGACCAAGAACGTTAAAGGTCTTGACCAAGAACGTTAAAGGTCTTGACCTACAAACTTTCAAGCGGAAAACCTGAGATGTACAAGTAGGTGCTGTCTTCCTTCTCCGAAAAGATTTTGGCGAATCGATAAAATGTATAGTCAAATTAACCAGAAGACGTAAAAGATGGGACTTTCACCGCTAGCTATCCTTCAGTTTCATTGACATCTTACCTCTTTCCAATCGTATTATCGTGCCGTAAACACGCTGTATGTCGGCGGTGTTAGCGATAAAGCATGTCCCTCACGTAGCGATTACATCGGCTACTGGTTCTGATTGTTGCCATTGTTAGCGATATTAGCATTCGGATCGGTCGCGGCTCACCAAATCCGCGGTCACTGGGCTGCGGCGCTCCTCGTTCGGCGGACTCTCGAGGAGACGCGATTTTAGTTTCTGTCTAGTTGTTTCAGTCTACCATCTAACTAATAAGCGATTTATAAAAAAGACGACATATGTTATATTTTTATGTGACCTCTGCATGAAGGATTTTTTTCAACTCTACTAACTGTAGTAAATTCATTTGTCTCTATAACTGCTACTCGCACTACTGCTCACGATACCCAAAGGTGGACTGGTACCTTTTGCCCGAATTTTGAGTGCAATAAACGTACATAAATTAACTGCGGATCAGGCAAATTTCAGACTGGAAATAAATTCCTCGTCCTTAGAAACGATACCAAACTTTACCTAGTAGTGGAAAATTTTCCATTATACGAGGGTGGATCATAAAGTTTTTGGAATGACCATGAAAACAATGAAAATTTGATGGAAACTAATTTTTTTTTTCTACATAATCTCCTTCTAATTAGATACACTTGGTATACAGCTTTTCTAGATTGATTATTCCATCCTTAAAAAAAATTGTTCGTGAGCATCGAAAAACTCCTCCACAGCAGCCATGACCCTGTCATTATTCTCGAATTTGGTTCCATGGAGATTTTCTTTCCATTTTCAAAATACATGAAAATCACTGGGGCCAAACTCCAGTTAATATGGCATGTGCTCATAAAGGTCGAAGCCAGAATCACTAATTGCAGTGTGGGCGATTTCAGATCGTGAGCGGGCGCTTTGTTTTGATGAAACAGCACGCCGAACGTCAACTTTCCTCGTCGTTTTTCTTTAATGGTATCTGGCAATTTCGCGATTAAAGCTGCATAATATGAACTGGGAATTGATTAACCTTTAGGCAAGTGGGCAATTCGGAGAATTCCTGCAACCTCCCAGAACACAGAGGCCATAACTTTGCATGCAGTCGCAGCAACACGAATTTTTTTCACGGAAGGAGAAGACGGTCGTTTCCCGTACATGCTTTGTCGTTTTTTCTCGGGATTGAAGTGGTGCACCCACGTTTCATCCATGGTTACAACAAAACCTAAGAAGAGTTCAGGACCTTCTTGAAAAATGTCGAGATTCCGCTTAGAGATGTCAAGACGTTGCTTCTTGTTCTCGTCAGTGAGCATTCGTGGTACCCATCTTGCTTACACTTTTTTTAAGTTCAAAACATCTGTTAATTTTTTTTTACCGCTGCCAGAACTAATCTTTAGGGTCTCTGAGAGGTGGTTTATTGTAACTCGTCTGTCTTCCAAGACATTTTTTTCCACTTTTTGGACCTTTTCTTCTGTGAGGGAGGTGGACGGGTGGCCAGAGCGGGCGTAATCTTCACAGCTCGATCTGCTATGTTTGAAATCAGATATCCAGTAAGCAACGAGGGAATAGGGTGGTGCACTGTCCCCTAATGTTTGCTGCATATCCAGAAAAAAATCCTTTGCAGAAATGTTTTTCAGAAACAGGTTCTTTATAACCGCACAAATCTCGTTTTTCTCCATACTTCGTAATTTTTGGTGACCACTTAAATTAAAAAAACATTTTTCTTAAGAACTTTCAACCACAGCTGAATTATATTTTACGTCCAAACACTACAATAGTGACTGCTCACTTTCATTACAGATTACCCTCAAAATACCTGTTAGAAGTATGTGATTCCAAAAACTTTATGATCCACCCTCGTATTTAGCTCAGATTGGGGCGCGGCGGATTCTTTGAAACCCCCTTACCCTCCCAGGGGAAGGGGGTTTTCAAGCCAAGGGGGCCTGTCAATGGCTCCCGGATTAAATCAACTTATATTGACCCAAGGAACACCGGTACGAAGAGGCTGGCTGTAATCCAATTTTGCTAGGTACCTGGCGGCAATGCAGTCGCACTACTTTTTTATCTGATGAGCTGACAACAACTTACTTTGATTTATTGAGTTCATATTTTCAAGCTAATTAGTTTGGATAAAATCCAGCTCAACTCACTATTACCTTTGCTGTTACTTTGTACCGTCATGCACCCCTGGATCCGTGAACTCTCTGAAGACGTTATAGTTCTCTCAACACCGGCTTTTACAATGGGGAATCGTGACGGTATCGACATCTGCCAATATATAGGTGTCGGTCGCAATCAAAAGGGTTTATCTCCTCGCCAGACGTCGGAGAGAGCCAACGTGCCTTCATTTGCTGGGAATATAAAACTGTAATGGCGTGGAGTGCTGATCAACACAGAGGTGTTGGGCGTAATTGTCCACGGAGATGACGGAGCCTTCCAGGATTCTGTCCGACTGCAATGAAAATAATTCTCATAATGTCATTTTCATACGTACGGAGCGCATCACCCTCAACGCCACAGCAGGCATTGGCATTTGCAGGGAAAACGTTTTTTTTTTTTTATGCGACCCGACATGGATGGCTAATACCACACAACTACCGTTATGATATTCGCCCAATACACCACATTCCCGGAGGAATTTGTTGCCATGCCAGGACCTTCCCTTTATGAGCACGGCTACATTGAACTGGATGGAAAACACGGACAATTTTTCATTGCCGCTTCGACCATCTTTTCATCCAATGCGATGGTACCAACCCGGGCGGGCTTAAACCCTACCACCTAGTAGGGAAGGGGACCTACAGTTTTACATGGATTCCGAACCATGGAGCAGCTCGCATTCGTGATGAAAATGCACTTATCGAACTCGGAAAGAGAAAGACAGTGGTGCATGTCGGTATTGAACCCAGGTCTCTGGTACTCTAGGCCAGTCCCCGCGCCACTAGGCTACGAGCCGAGCGTATGTGGAAGTCCGGTGTGTGGCGTATAGCATGTTGTCGTTTGTACATACATGACATCACGCCGCGCGCCGTTTCCACGGAGGGATAGGCGAAGATGATAGTTTCAGTTTCTTTATTACATTTTTTTTAATATTGTTTTATTGACAAAACATACATTTACAACAATTTACAATTTATTAAACAAACATACAATATATGAATACACGCTTTACATTCTTAAATATGATTAAATTAAAAGATATTTAAGAAGATTTATCGTATTCTGCCACCTAAACTGACCACATGGCCATTTTATAGGTGGCATTTTCAGTTGTGCCTTTAGTGATTATATTTGGGTAACTCTCTTAAGTTTGAAATCAATGGATAATATGTATAAATGATATGTTTTAAAATTAAAACTATAAAACAAAAAGAAAATAAAAATGGCAAGACAATTAAAAAAAGAAAAAAAGTCTTTTGTGTATGTGTGTTCTGTGGTATGTGAGGCTGTAGGGTGAGTGCGTGTGTGTGAGGGGGTGTGTGTGAGGGTTAGGATGAGGGTGCTTATGTATTAAGGTTAGTGTGTATGTATGTCGTGATCAGTAATATACCATCTTGATGGTTGGTGTGCATATGTTTGTTTGTTTAATTTTATGTAGTAACATTCATTACATGACATTCATTAGATGTATTTTATAAACTCGCAACCCTTTTCTTTGTCTAAGATTTCTATCACCTCTGGATAAGAACAACTGACGAGAAATTTAGAGCGCAGGTACACACCGCTTCTTGAACAGGTTTGTATCTGCAATATCATGTCATGGTGATTTAAAAAAAATATTGTTTCTGCAAATATACAATGGTTCATTTTATACGTGAGGACTATGCGTCCGTTAACAACCTTTATATTATAACATGATTTGTGTACTACATTTTCTTTTCCAAGTGAATTCAAAGAACTGTCATTTTTACCTGTCCAGTTTGTATCAATCGGTTCTACTCATCCCGGAAAAATCCTGTCTAATGACGAGCATAAATCCCGTGCCTTCTCCGTTCTACTTGGTGATGGTGAGCGATGCCTCCGGGGGTGAGCGCCTAGCGGCTGACCCTTTATCTAAGTGGGACGTGACCTCCGCCTTACGCCGCGGTCAAGGCTTGGCGTTACTTCATTGGTGGCGCAATTTCCGCGAGTCTAATGTGCTCTTGGGCTCTCTTTTATTGCCGATCGGCACGAGGCGATGGCTTCGTGCGAAAGGGGTGAGTGATTGAAACTCTCTATCGAGGGAAATCTTCTCGTTCTTTTCTTGGCATGCCGTACTACATTTGTAAAATTGATTGCAAATGAAAAGACCTAATCGCAATGTGCAAATGTGGCTGGCCTGCAAAGTATCATATCGGTGTTGCGATGCAAAACGACTATAGAAGAGCAGACGAAAATTATGTCCGCTTTAAATTTGGCTCATAACTCTATAACGACTCTAACATTATTCCGAAGCGGAAATTTCAGAATTTATAATCAACACGGTTCTAGCCGTGGCGGTAAATACCATACAAGGAAGTCGTTGCAGCCACTCCAGTGACACAGAAGCTTACCATAGACACGGAGGCCCAGTTGCACAGTTTCCACGTGCGGCGGCGCATAGCGAGCAAATTGACGCCCGCGTGGCGGCGTCGCACCGTGCGCATGTCACTCGATGAATGGAATACCTTCTCACGCTCTAATTGGCGCAAACACACGAATTGTTACCTCGTGATCAGATTCATCGCGATGTTATTCATCGGCCTGAGCTGCGGCTTGGCTTTATTCATTCATTTATTTGGCCATCCAACATGCGGATCAACTGAAATATAATTTTTATAGCAAGCAAACCTTTCGCGGGCAGGCGTCTTCGTCCAATTCGTCTTCCTGTTCTATACCCATAACTAAGACTCTGGTATTTGCTAAAAAGTAGTTGTTTTTGCAGTTTTATCTTTTTAATGTTAATGTCCTTGCTTCACGCTTGCTTTTATATGCATATCATATTTGTATTCGGCTGACCGAAGAAACTAGAGGAGCAAGTGCTACCCACAGCATGATATATAATATGAGTCCACGCTCGTCGATATCCTTTTCGTCTGTAGGTACATCTAAACCTTGTATTTCTGCTCGAAGTAGGATCTGAGCCCACTTCCGCCATTCTCCCCCTCCCGGTAAAATCTCGTCGTCTGGGCGCTAATACAATTTTGAAGCTGTCGCGTCGTCCGCGCCTCTTGAAGTTACATCTATTTCTTCGTTCTTGTTTAGGTGAGATAAATTGTACATTTGTATTAGTCGTTCCAACACTTTCGTTGATGCCTCGTTTTCCTTTAGATCGTCCAATTTCTTTAAAACTAAGTAACCTTGCTATTTCATCACTACGACGACGGTGTGTTTTACGGACGTTAAAGTTAGCAACTCGATTTCTTTAAATAAACCACTCGCCGCGTCGGTGTCTCGATGCGGATTGAGCTTCGGCTTACTAATGCAATCGCACATCCTATTCATGCATGCACATACATCTGCACAAAATGGCATGACTGCACAAAATGGCGGGGCCGCGCAACATGGCGGTGCCGATGAGGATGAAGTCTCGTCTGTCGACGCTGCGAGCGATAGTGCAGGAGGCACCGTTGATACAATTACTACCGCAGTTAATTACTTTCCAGTCGCATCTACTTTCCCTAGTCCCATCGAAACTTGTTATTATGATAGGTATGTCGTCCATTGACCTAAGAACTGTTTGCGGCTTAACAAGGATTCTCCTTGACGGCTTTGCGATACATTAAAACAATTCACCAATGAAGCTAGTCACAACACAAACGGATGAAAGGAAAAGTTTGAGCCACGAGTTATTTAACGCTTCAATATTTAAAAACGTATTGAAGCTCCCTAAGCGTTCGCCTGTACACACATACACACACACACATACATAATTGACAAAGTCGAGGATGTCGCACTAGAGGCGCGCTGCTATCGTCAGCTAATGAAGTTAACTCGTGGTCAGGTCTCTAAGTACTGCCGAATGCACTTGCCAAGAACATTGCCACACAGGCGCCACTCAGCGGCGATTGCTGACTATCTTTATTCGCCCTACTTTTGTAAGTGCGACTTCATAGTTCATTGTAAACTTGTCAACTGCGTAATATTTTAAGAGTGATGGCAGTTTTTTGTACACTGCCACGTTACAAATGTTTTGATGTGCGTTTTAGTGGTCTTGAGTTTTTGGATCGTCAAAATCCTTCATTGACAAGTTGCTTTGCATCTGTACGTATTTTCAGATCCGAACTACTATGAATCTCATTGGCGTTGCCGACCAAGCAGACAGGTCCATGTCATCTTATGCATTTGCTATTGTGTCGGGAGTAAGGTATGACCATGCTGTGGTCAGTTACTCGATGGCGTGTCTGTTATCCGCTATGCACTTCCTGCGACGATAGTGCGCGTCGTCTTGCGGTAACCGGAGACACGCAAACGAAATAGTGCGCCATTACTGCAACTCTTCGCGGTTGGCTCGACATAACAAGGCGCAGGAAAAACGAGACCGTTCACATCTGCAGCAAAATATCACAAATACCCTTCGAAATGTTAACGCATTTACTCTTATTGCGAAATATTACTCGCATTCGTGGGTAAAATTACACCTCGTGGCAGAAATTACATATGAATGCCTTGTCATATGTAATTTCTGCCACGAGGTGTAATTTTACCCACCAAACACAGTCGGAATTACACGTTCATTCCGCTTCAAGTGTTAATGTACTCGCAATATCAATAACAGACACTCAAATGACTGCATGCTCGACCGGTAGGCGACGTAAAGTCTGTCCGTGTGATTTCTGTAAACCACAAGGCGATTTTGGCCTACGATGCTCATAGCTGCAAAGCACGTCTAAGGCAATTAGATGGCTGTGACGAGTCGGTCGGGGTATAGCGCAGTAGCTTCGAGCATGCGCAGTGGGCGCCCGGCACGCGTACGGCTGACACACGTTTTCGCGCCAAATGCCATGCAGGCCACATGCAGCCTGCCTAGAGACGTTGCGCAAAACAGACGTGTTTCTCGACCGAGACTTCCGAGAAACATGGTAAACATGGTGGTGTCTTGCCTTGAAAGCGAACCAGAAAGTTAGTCACTAGCCTTTAGCGGCAATGTGGAGTGTGCAGTGCAGGAGTAAACAAAGCCAGTCGATGCGGTGGGAGAGTCGACGTTGAAGAAAGTCGAGTGCGGAAAGTGTAAATAGAACAAACGTTGCGTTAGCTCATGTGTAGTGGCGACAAAGTCCTGCTACACGACCAAATAGCCGTTCATCGGTAAGTCAAGCTGTACAAACTCGAAGGAGTTTCCAATTTTTATTCCAACATTGCCTCGCACCCATAAATTTAATTATTTACTGATCTTGCTACCGTTCAGCGCCTTCCTCATGAAACAAAAAATGTCAGCGTGTTATATGTACTGTTTGTGCGAAGGATATTAATTTAGTTAAGGATGTTCCGACCCATACAATGGTTTTTTTACACAGAACGCAAAAAGTATTGCACTTTAAGGCACGAATTCGTCAAAAATATTAAATATAGCCATATTAGTTGCAGCGAAAACATATTCACAATTTCAGGTTTAATGGTTTCGTTGTTATTGCCGATTAGAAGTTTTATACCGTTAGATGGCGCTGTTAAATAAAAATCGTATTTAAATAAATTGTAACAAAACCAATAATCCTGAAATTGTTAAATTGTTTTCGCTGCAAGTAATATGACTATATTAAACTTTTATTATTAATTCGTGGCTTAAAGTGCAATACTTTTTGCGTTATGTGTGCAAACAACTTTATATGGGTCGGAACAGCCTTAAGTGGAATTAAAGTATTCTTCTCATTTTTCATTCTTTGTAGTCCTCTTTACTCATGCAGAAGTAATTGGTGTCATTTGTAATGAGAAGTTCTGTTTTTATTTTAATTTTTTTCGAAAGCATTTCTCGTATTAAAAGAAAAAGGGAGAATTCATGGTAATTTTTGTCAGTGTCAGTTAACCACAGACAGTCATTACGAAAAACAGCAGCATGTGTCATTGATGAATGGTGCTCATTTTTGTTGCTTATTTCTCGCGTCGACGGCAGGATTATTTGTGGCTTAGGGCTTGAGCAAATAATGACCGGCGACTAACTGCAGCGTCATGGAGATAATTATAGTTTTGCACCGAGATCGAAAATGTTTAAGCCGATTCAAAGGACGTCCTCTTCTCGAAGTATTTGCCTTCGTCATCGCGGTTAAAGCTAATATTCACAACACAAGGTTCGAATGTTCTGCAAACAAGAAAACAGCAGTGCAGGGATTTGGTGAATCCAAATACACGGTAACACAGTCGCCGATGGCTCATTACCATGCAAAACGAATTTTAAAATTTAAAGTGTGGTGATTACAATATGCAGTAATGTATGTCACGTGCAAAAATGTTCATCAAAGTAAGGAAATTCTGTCTATTAGATATATTCGAAATCAGTACAGATGAACATTTTGAGACTTAAGGCTGTTCCGACCCATATAAAGTTGTTTGCACACATAACGCAAAAAGTATTGCACTTTAAGCCACGAATTAATAATAAAAGTTTAATTTAGTCATATTACTTGCAGCGAAAACAATTTCACACTTTCAGGATTATTGGTTTTGTTACAATTTATTTAAATACGATTTTGATTTAACAGCGCCATCTAACGGTGTAAAACTTCTAATCGGTTATTACAACGAAACCATTAAACCTGAAATTGTGAATATGTTTTCGCTGCGACTACTATGGCTATATTTAATATTTATGACGAATTTGTGCCTTGGATGTTCCGACCCATACAATGTTTTTTTTTACACAGAACGCAAAAAGTATTGCACTTTAAGGCACGAATTCATCAAACATATTAAATATAGCCATAGTAGTTGCAGCGAAAACATATTCACAATTTCAGGTTTAATGGTTTCGTTGTAATTGCCGATTAGTAGTTTTACACCGTTAGATGGCGCTGTTAAATAAAAAACGTATTTAAATAAATTGTAACAAAACCAATAATCCTGAAATTGTGAAATTGTTTTCGCTGCAAGTAATATGACTATATTAAGCTTTTATTATTAATTCGTGGCTTAAAGTGCAATACTTTTTGCGTTATGTGTGCAAACAACTTTATATGGGTCGGAACAGCCTTAAAGTGGAATACTTTTTGCGTTCTGTGTAAAAAAAACATTGTATGGGTCGGGACATCCTTAGTATTAAGGCATAGAATAATACACATTTCTTAACTACGGGTGAAATTGATGGACTAATCCATTTCAAAAAAACTTAAAATCTTAATTTGTCTCATAAAATTAGACGTGATTTATTTAACCTGCAAAGAACATGATTGTATTTTATCCTCTATTTTGCAGAACAAAGAAATATCTCCATGTTATTGGTTAGGAAATAGGCCAACTGTGGTATTTAACGGTGGTGCGCGTGGGACATGTTAAGCATAACAACGTGGCTCGCAGAGCAGAACTAGTGCAATACTAGCGGCTTGCCCATTCCGATCCGTACTGGAATGTCCTAGTTCTATCTATTTATTACCGTGAATATTACAAGAAAGCTGTGACCAATTTGGGTCTCTTCATGAGCTGGCAACGTCGGGTAGGTCATACAATTATTTTTGAGGTCATTATTTTAACTTTTTACACTATATTCGCAAGGAACTGGGTGCCATTCCAGTAGTTTCTCTCTATTGGAGCATGGCTACATTGAACTGGATAAAAAACTCGGACAGATTTTAATTGCGGCTTGAATCATCTTTCTTTTAAGTCTATGATATCAACCGAGCTTAACTCTACCGCCTAGTATGAAGGAGACCTAACGTTTTACAGATACATAATATCATCCTTCCTTTTCTCAGCGCATTGATATATGTAAACAGCTTAAATATTTGAGTTTTAAATACTCGTTTAAAAGAATAATTTTTGTAATTTATTATATACGTAGAATATTGTTTCTATCTTCGAGTTCTACTTATCAACACGGGAAATGCGATGTTAGGATGCTTGCAAGGATATTATAATTCCGGCTAATTACGCAGTAGTGCCTCGTACAATTAAAACTTCTGATTAATCGTCAAACTTGTTGTTTCCCTGGCGGTCTATTGTCTATGTAATTGCAACCGAATGAATGTGAACGTCGGAAACTTCCATCTATTTTGTTACTCATGCAGATTATTGACTATCTGAAATTAATTAAACGCCGTGAATTTGGAATCACAATGAACATGTATATTTTCAATACCATATTCATAACCTTAACGTTTTATTCCATCAATATTGACATAATTCCTTTTTAGATCTTTATCTCTGACGTTAGGAAATAAAGAATTCGCGAATTTTCAATATTTCTCGTTCACCCCAAAAAGAGTAAATCGGAAAAAGGCGAATCAATTTTCCGTGCAAGCAGATTTCCCCTTTTTCGATCTATTCTTCATGTTTTCTTCCGAAATCTTCAGGTATTCTACATACATATGATCCGAGACGGGAAGCGGATGGCTCGCCAGCTCATGGTCTCTCTATTATAGCATTCTATATTTTAAGAACCCTGTGGAGTATTCAGCAGTATGCATTGAAAATATCTAGCCACGTTTCTTGCTAGTTCTTCGCTGTGAATGTTGAACTGGATAATGATATGAAGTCGGTTAAAAAAAATATGACAAATCTGAGTGCAATGTACTGCCTATGAATGATGAACAAACAATAAACAACGTTGGTCAGCCTCAAAATAGCTTTATTTGATCGAACTAGATGTCTGATGACCGTTGGCATTGTAAAATTGTGTTTGGTTTCTAAGTTATAAGGTCTGAAAGTACGAATTTTTCGCGCGTTTGATACAATAACTTTGTAGGTGGATGACGCAATGATAAAGTAAGAACATCTTAAAAAGATTAGTCATCAGACATAGCTTATTTAATCAAGATTTCTAATATATTTGGTTTTTCTTAGATTTTTGACTACAGCGGTCGTGGTTTACTTTTAGCGATAAGTCGTTTTGTAATTAAAATTTTCGTAAATCTTACGAAATCATACACTATGCACATTGTCTTTTTTGTGGACAAGTTGCATCTTCCTTAATCACGGAGCCTGTCTTTTTCTTTGAAACAGATAAGGTACAAGAGTGCAACAGAACGGTTTTGTAACGTGCCCTCGAATGAGTTAGTCCCGCCGGGTTAGGCCACCTTAAATTGGGAGAAAAAGTTTAATTTTAGAACGCAATTCTCCGCATGAACTTTTTTTGTTCATTCTTTTTTTTTATCAATATAATTGGGGAGCATAAGTTTAATTTTGGAAGGCAATCCTCCACATGAGATTTTTTTCGCTCATTCGAAAAACCTTTATAGTATTTCACTAAAGGTGGGAGCTTAAATTTCATTTTGGAAGACCACCCTCTGCATGTCCTTTTTTTAGGTAGTCCTTTAAGAATCATGTAAATCACCAGGAATCTTTGGTACTCCTTTAAAAATTGTGGAAATGACCAAGAATATTTGGTAGTCCTTTAGGAATCCTTGGGAATCTAGAAATCACAAGGTAATCTTGGTGTACACTTTTTGCACGAGTGATTGACCCCTCGGTTAGGAGTATCATGGCCAATCCACGACAGTGGGCGTCTTAGGGCCGAGTGCACGAAAGGACAAACAATCAAAATCAACGTCAAAGTATGATTAAACACGTCAATTTGTGTGGACAGTTTAGAAGGAACTCTACGCGGTTCACTAAAAGTGATGTGTTTGAACATTGATTAACTCAGCCATCTCTTCGTGCAATCGGGGCTTACTAGCTATCCATAGTTCCCTACAAAGGCACCGTCGTCGCACGCAAGAGTCGAGGAGCCCCGGATGGATGCTGCGCCCAGCTCCACGTGAGCGGCCTCGTGAATCACGACCGCGCCTGACTCACGACTCGCGGCGCAGCGCATCTGTGACATTGCGCGAGGCGAGGCCACCGCGTCGCCGCGCCCGGTCCACCTTGCGCGTCGATTTATCGCGCGCGCCGCGCGTCGACCCCTGCCGTTGGCGCTTTTGATAACGCTCGTCCTCCGTTTCTGATCTGTCACCTGACCTGTGTGTCGAGCCTCTTCCTATGCATGTACATCAGCGGAGCGGGTGGATCTGTCTTCCATGCCGTAGGTCATGGGCACAAACTCGGCGCCTTTCATGCACCACTTTCTTTCTATTTCCGAGTTGGATAAGTGCATTACGTTACGAATGCGAGTTGTTGTTCCCTGGTTCGGAAACCACGTTTAACTGTAAGTTCCATCATCACATTGTATGAAAATATATTCGAAACGGCAGTGATTTTTTTCGGGACATGATGGGCTAATGGTCATGACGGTTGGTGTGGTGTTAGCCATCCATGTCCATTTACATAAAAGTAATCTTTATATTTTCCTGACATGTTGATAAAAGAGCATCTAGATAATAAATCGTAGAATCTATCATAGAATTTATAACACCTATGTCATAACACGACAAAAATCCAGGAGCACCCTATTGTCGGGTTTGCTTTGCACGGTTGGCGTGCCTCCCGCGGGCGACGCGATTCCCTTCCGTTTCAGCTTCGCGCGATGCGAGCGATTTATAGGAATCGCTCTGCTATGTGCTCCTGGACTATGTAAGGCCTTTGTAAGGCATAACAACCCTAGGGCACGGTAGTGTATATATTATTCACCTAGGGTTTGAGGGACACTGAAGGAAATAGCTAGACCGTGTAATGCTTTTGATATCTCTCCGTCCACCTATAACTTGAAAACCACTTGGCCGATTTGGATGAGGTGTGTATTTACATATATGCGTAGATTAAAACTTCCAAACAATTGTATCATAAATTACCATTACGCTTAATTACCTAAGGAGGAGGCAGTGGGATTAAATACGAGACAACTCGGGGAAAACAAACTGATTTCCGTCGAACTTTAACGCGGGCGGAGCCGCTGGAATCTACTAATCATCGAAGGATGAACTCTTGATGGATTAACTCTTATAAATTTGTAATATTTCTATTGATTTTGCTGAAAGATACTTCCCTATTATAAAAACGCCATCTTTTGAGAAAATCGAGAATGTACTGATTGATATTCCACCGACACCAACTGATGCGATCACTGAATATTCCAAATTCTGTGCTGGTGACCTTTGGTGGACTCGTTAAACGAACCGATTCAACACGTGACCGAGGCACTGTTTCTCAATGGCGTCCACATTTATATTTACTTTTCTGTTGACGTCTTTGGCATGTGACACAAACAAAAATACCGAACAAATAGTATTCAATGTTTTAAGTTTTTTTTAAGTCTATTGTGCTGCGGCTACTGTTATTACTGCCCATTAACCCAGTTCATTTATTTCTTTATGCAAATTTCGCTAGTTTCAAGTGTTACCTAATTGTTTGGAAATTGTTTCTTATTTGGATCTTTTACCGTCCTTCATTCATACGTTATGATGCCATAACACTTGGAAGTGTCCTCGAAGCATTATCGGAATCTGGTGGTGTAGGTGTAGGTGTGATATTCAGAGGCGCAGGTGGCGCACCGTAGAGCGATAATTACTGGTTTTCCAATAAATCAACCGAAAGTGAAAATGTATATTTAAGGAGATCATCTTCGTTTTATCAGAACGAAACGTCGGAATACAATGAATATTTGAAAATCTGCCTACAAGCAACGTATCGAATTTCCTATTAAGAATATTGACTGTTTTAAACTCCGCGTCATGATGACCAAGGCAAAGGTCCATCATTACACTGATATTTTTGCAAAAGTTTGTACACATCTTTAGTTTTTTGGGTCCTTAGTGCCTGGCTTGGGCCATTATGGTAGAAAGTGAAAAAGTTCCGCTATCTCATTGTTTGTCATTATGTTTACTAGCCCACCCTATTGGTTCGTTTCCTTATGATGTTATATTTATCTACAAGTTTATTTATCTATTGACGGTATGAATGTATTCCTTGTTTTCCATCAAGTTTAATGTAATCGTGCTGTTTATAGAATGGAGGTCCTGGCATGGTGCTTACCTAGCTCCCATGTGGTGTGTTGAGCTATGGCAGTCCATGACAGTACATAGGTTGGTATTACTCATACATGTTTTATTTATTACTAGCTGCGGTACCCGGCTCCGCTCGGGTTAGTGTCGGCTAAATTATCTCATGGATAAAAAGTAGCCCACATGACTGGTCCAAAATAGGGTCAAACTGGTCCAGGACAATGTATCCATGTACCAAATTTAATCAAGATCGTTCGAGCCGAAATAGCATGATTTAATGAGAAACATCCAATAATTCCCATTTAGAGCTTCGTTGACGTTTGGTGGCTATTTAAAAAAAAACATTTGCCGCGAGAACCTTTCTGCACTTTCACTGCTACATTGCTTACCTAGTAAGTAACGTGTAACGTAGGTAAGTTTTGCGTGGACTCCAACCCACAGCCAGCCTCAACATCGAAAACAGTAACCCATCTCGAACCTGACTGCTCCCAGAGATGCTATACATTGATAAAATACGCACATAAATCAGGTAAGTGGTTCGCATGTTATAAGACTTTAAGACTCACTACTTACCCTTCTGGTAATGAAGCGTTATATTATGTAATCTATAAGTTTTTAGTAGAATCAGGCTAGACGTAGATACAATGCACATCTAAATCGAGTAATTGGTTCTCAAGGATTTTATTCTGTTGGTCGCTCCTCCGGCGATTTAGCGTGATGCCAAGTAGTCCTAAAGTTGCAGGAAATACCAAGCCGTACTTCAGTAAAAGTAAGCGCTGCCGCCGCAAAGCCGAGCCGTGCATAGCATTGCAGTTTGTATGACAGCCCCATCTTAGCGTAAGCGGAACTGAATTCTATTTAGCCAATCCTAATTCCCGGGTAGTTAAATGTACATGTACTAAGTTTTACAAATCGCTAGTGCCTTGAAAATTCGCCAAACGGACACCAAACAGTCACGACGTCTGCCCTCCCCCCGCCGCCGCTCCCCGCCACCGCCCCCGGCTCCTCTCCCCCTAGTGTGAAGTAGCGCTACCGGCATCGTTTTCGCAGCCCTGTGAAAGTTCTAAAGCCCATGGGCACATAAATTGTAGCCTATGTGTTATTCTGATGTATAAGCTATATTATTGTAAAGTTTCATTAGAATCCATTCAGTAGTTTTTACGTGAAAGAGTAACAAACATCCATCCATCCATCCATCCATTATTACAAACTTTCCCCTTTATAATATTTATTAGATTAGATTAGATTAGATTTTCACTTCATCCCCACTGTGCGAGATTGAATGTCTTGATTTATATCCTATTGACTTTTGTATTCGATGATTTTTTGAAGTCCTACAGACCGACTCCTATCATTAAGATTCAATCGTTATTGTTGTCATAGCGTGTGAGTGTGTCTCTTATGCTCCGTAGCCCCGCCGGGTGGGGTAGGCAGGGAGCTCTGAAGCGGCGTCGCTGATCGCATTGAAGTCGCCGAGTCTGCTAGACGAGGTCGCGTAATGATCTATCGTTTGCGGTAATTGGCTAGGCAGAAATGGTGCGGACGGGCGGCTCCTCTGCCCACAGCTCTGGATCCGCCTCGGCGGGGGCTGACGTGCAACCGTGTACCCCGGTCGGTAGTGAAATAGTCGCAACGTGTCATCACTCAAACTTGCGACCCGCCTGAACTAGACTGTCTTCTTGTCTGTAGTCTTGATTTTTTTTTATCGTTTTTTTTTAGTTTACCGGACATTGGTGGTTAATTGTATTATTTATTCATCTTATATACAGTACACTTTACTCCGATTTGTCATATATTTATCATTAGCCAGTTCAACAATTCCAGCGAAGAAGAACTGGCAAGAAACTCCGCTGGATTTTTTTTCAACGTCCACTTAGTCTAAGGGCCGAGTGCACGAAAGAACAAAAAATCTAAATCAACGTCAAAGTATGATCAAACACTAAAAGTGACGTGTTTGAACATTGATTAACTCAGCCGTTTCTTCGTGCAACCGGGGCTAAGTTTACAAAAGTATTTGCTACTGCTTACAATCACACCGTCGTAATATGAACAGTACACCGCATTCCCGAAAGAACTAGGTGCCATGCCAGAACCTTTCTTTTATGAGAACGACTACATTGACTGGATGGAAAACACTGCCAAGTTTTCATTGCCGATTCGATCAATCCAATCAACCCGGGCGAAATCAAACCCTACCCAGGGGAAGGGAAACAGTCCAACGTGGATTCAAAACTACGGATAAACTCGCATTCGTGACGAAATACACTTATCCAACTCAGTAAGAGAATTAAAGTGGTGCATGAAGGAGGGGATCTGGGGAAGGGGGGATATAATGAGACCACGGATGTGAAGAAATAACCCTCCATGAATTAGACTCCGATATTTGTATTTATCTCGAGTCGTATTCACTACGTATAATATTCACAACGTATAATCTTATTTTTTTCCAAAAAATTAAAACCATGCATAACGTATAATAGTCACAACGTATAATGTTATACGTTGTGCATGAGTTTAAAAATAAAATAAACTCTTTGCATCATGCAGAACGTATAATAGTCACAACGTATAATATTCCTAACATGAATTCACAAAAAAAGAAAACCATGCAGAACGTATAATATGCCAAGAAGCACTGCATAAAGCGCCCTAACGGCGATACATTTAAGGCTGAAATTGCTACGAATCGATATCTGTTGAAGAGTAACAATTTGCTACAACGCTAATTGAGACGGTCGAAAAGTCGCGTGCGAGTATAATCTTTAATCTTATATCGATAAGGGCGCTTATCGTATGAAATATTTTAGGATTATATGATATGCATGGTTTTCTTTTTTTGTTAAATAAAGATCATAACATTATACGTTGTGACTATTATACGTTATGCATGGAGAAATAAGTAATTTAATTTTTTGGACTTCTTCATGCACTACGTATAAGATTATACGATCTGCCGATTATACGTTGTGCATGGTTTTAAAATTTTGTTAAAATATGACATTATACGATCTGCATATTAGACGTTCTGCCGTTCCCCCTTTATCTCTACTATAGTTGCGAAAACTAACCAATAGTAGTACTTTCTTGCGTCACTTTGACACATTTGGTTATCGACGAAATGTCACTTTAGACATTTATCCGATTCCTCATTTACATTCCTAAAATGTTTAAAATTGATGTCTACGATTCAATCCCCGCCCCGTTCATGAACCACTTGATTTGTCTTTCCGAGTTGGATCTCTGCATTTCGTTACGAGCTGTTCCATATTAAGAAAACTTGCAGGTCCCTTTCCCCGCAGGTGCCAAAGGGCGATAGCGTTCATCGTGAGCGGTACGATACGTGCATAGTTCCGGATCTGACCTAGTGATACGATCATCTACTGTCTCGCCGAACTGAGAGCTAACGTTACGAGCTCGACGCTTTACTGCGACACTCGCCACGCTTTTACGGGGCTCTTTTCGCAAGGATATTGATGGTTTGTTAGTCAGAACATCAGCCCAGTTAAGTGTACCGTAAAAGCCGTATTATGCCAAATTCCTCTTCCAAATTTAGTCCGCGGACTAGCACCGGACTATTTCGTCCAGCGATAATACTCGTATTAAAGTTAGTCCGCCCACTCCGAATACTACTGCTAGTATTTTAGCCAAAATACGGCCTTTTAGGGTTCCGTACCCAAAGGGTGAAAACGTAACCCTATTACTAAGCCTCCGCTGTCCGTCCGTCCGTCTGTCACAGGGCTGTATCTCGTGAACCGTAATAGGTAGGCAGCTGTTTTTACTGAGTGTCTATTTATTTTGCCATAACAACAAATAGGTACAATAAAAAAGTAATTAAAATTAAAGGGGGTTCCCATACAAAACCCGATTTTTTGTGTTAAATCTTGTACGATGGTACGGAACCCTTCGTGTGCGAGTCCGACTCGCACTTGGCCGGTTTTTCTGTTATCATACTACATTTGCATGTCTACTCCCGATTTTACCGCTACGTTTCGACCCGGCGACACCCCGAAAATGTAATTAGCTTTTGTTTTATGAAATTATTCTCTTTTGTTTCATGAAATGATAGTTTCGAATAGGGTGTCGCTTACTCATTTATTAGAGAGTCGGGGTGCGTAATATTTGTTTATGAGCTACACCCCAAATCTTACCCTCGGTGAGTCATTCGAACACATGCAAAGGGGAACACCTTTAACCCTCAACACTTGCCGTTTGACTTACCCCTGTTTTCACCACCTCCAGTTACCTGAACTTTCGGTTACATTGCATATTTATATGGTGTAACCTAAAGGTAACTTTGGGGATTTTTTATAGCTGGAGGTGGTGGAAAGAGGCATTACTCAAGTAAGGCTGTAATTCACATGAATATATTTGTGCAAGATTAATTAAAATTGTTAAGTTTCCAGTCGATGCCTCTGGGATGCATCTATTAGGAGACGAATGTGGTAATTTTTTTTTCTCAAATACGTGGAGGTTAGATTCTGAATCCAGCGCTTCTGGTAGATTCGTTTTTGTACCTAGAATTGATCCAGTCCAACAAAATGTTTTAGCCTTGTCTAGTCTGCCTTGCCTATGCAGGTATAATTCATGTAACAAGGTTTACTCCCTCGTGGTTGACCATATGCTGCAGAAGATATTCAATAAATTGAAATTATCCCACGTGTCGTTATTTAATCCTACTTTTACCGTTCGTCGAAACATTTGAGTGGTGAGCATACTTACATTGGATCCCATATTATCCGATTAATATAATCAATATATGAGCAGACATTTATTCTGTGAACAGTGCTCGACATCTAAGTCTACAGATGACTGTGCGTATTTTATTTGCTTAGTGCATTCTCTACGTAGAGTTGTGCAGTGCTGTTTATGATGTGAGTTCAAGTATCACGTGTGTCTTTAATACGACTAAGTAAAAAGGATAAGTTAACTTGCGAGCCGCAGTGCCTTAAATCTATAGCATGACATTATTTTTGGACGTCTGACCTTATAAATGACTATTATAAAACCTATGTCTGACGTGTGTCTGTCTTTCTGCTTATAATACGTTGAGAACTATACGTGCCTTATTTTAACACGGTTTGTATTGACGTATTTTTCAAAATGTTTTAAAGATGTCTTTAAAACTGTATAAACGTCCGACCTTATCAATGACTATTACAAAACCGATGTCTGACGTGTGTCTGTCTGTTTGGTTATAATAAGTTGAGAACTATTCGTACCAGAATTCAACGCGGTTTGTATTTACGTATTTTTCTAAATGTTTTAAAAATGTGTTTAAAGCTGTTTAAGTTCGTAAATCATGGATATAAATTAAGTTATCAAAAAAAACATGCAGTACGTAACTCTCAGTTGGTTTATGGCAAAATTTCTGAAAAATATTTCTTAATTTGATTGAGGAAACAGGCACGAGCTATTGTATGAAACTCGATCACCTCATTATCCTCTTAAAGTAGATAAATACATAAATGTATATTATGTGTGCGGCGGATTTTAGTTGTAACGGCACGCCACGTGTCGTGCACGTACTGGGATGTAAAATATAAAAACAGACATGAACGGACCACTGTGATGGTTGTTTATTTGTACGTCGGACCGCACACGACTCTACAATATAATATTAATCTTTCCAGATGTGGTTGCGCTGTTTACTTAATTACATTTGCTCGGTGCGATCTATTAAAAGTGTATTTGATGCGAGTAACCCCGAGCGCGAGCGAGAGACGACGCATCCGTGAAGTGAGGGTAAGAACGGAATAATTACAAACAGGCAAACACGCGTATTAAATTTTAACTTTTTGATGAAGACAAACGTGATTTTCGACGTTTCTGGCCCGGAGAGTGACACATTCAATTTTTTGTAAATTATTTATTTTTCGACGCTCTTCCGATCGGAGCCGGATACCGCAATATGCAATAATCAGATATTTAACTCCAGTTGTCACCTAAATTGGAGTTACGGCAAACCGATCGACTGGCGTTTTCAAATGTATGGAGAAATTGAAGAGCGCGCGCAGTGGGCGTTCAGCGAACTAACATTTGCGAGTCCGAGTTTGGTTTGACAGCTTACTCAACGCCGCGTTTTCATACAAATCGGAAGTCCGTTTTTGACTTTGACAGCTTGAAGAAGTAAAACCACAGAATATCTAGTAAAAACTTGTATGGAGTTTGACGTGTTTACGTGAAACTCCAGTCGATCGGTTTGCCGTAAACCCCAATTTAGGTGAGAACTCAGACTGACCACTCTGTATAGGCGAATACAATCGAAATACACAACACACGATTCGTCCGTTCAATATGCAGTTAGCTAAGCGATCACCGACGCTTCTGTGTGGGGAGTTCTGTGGGGGTTGTTGTTTTCATAATGGCAGTGCCCTAGCAGATAATCCATAACGTTACGTCAGGCCTGATTGACGACCGGAAATTATTCTAATGATAAACAAAAACGAGCTGGTAATGCGTTCTTGGGCATACTGAAACCGAGACAAGTCTCGTTTTAATCTGTTTACTCAATTTGTTTAATAACAGTGACTTCTTAATTTTGTTAAAATTTTGGTTGTTTACAATTGCATGGGTGGACCCAAAAGTAAACCATACAAACGTAGTTTAAAAGACAATTTGTATCTAACTTCAGTGTCTGGACTGTTTTTACCCGACTGCGCATCATAAAGTCCAAAATCGGCCAAGTGCGAGTCGGACTCGCACACAAAGGGTTCCGTACCATCCTAAAAGATTTAACACAAAAAAATCACGTTTTTTGTATGGGCGCCCCCTTTAATTTTTTTAAATCTTAGCTATTTGTTGTTATAGCGGCAAAATAAATACACACTCTGTGAAAAATTCAGCTGTCTATCTGTTACGGATACTGAGATACAGCCCTGTGACGGACGGACGGACAGCGGAGGCTTGGTAATAGGGTTCCGTTAGCACCATTTGGGTACGGAACCCTAAAAAGCACAAGGTCCAAAACTCTTATGAAAACGGATGTATTCAATTAGGTTACGTTAGATTACATGCATGTTATAATGCACACGAAAAGTTAATTATTTTGGATGTTCAGGGTTTTAGACTTTACGAAGGCGACCCGTGCGCGAAGGAGGGTAATGTGTTTATCTGTTCATGTATTTTTGTTCCTTTGTGGCGCTCTAGTTGTAATCAACGGTTCGAATATGACGGCAAAAAATGTAATTGTTTTTGCTGTGGCTTAGACACAGGAATATTTTTTTAATAATAAAATTGGCCATAAACTGATATTGACCCATTGAGTTATCATATAAAAAAGCAAGTAAATTGGAGCAATAGTTTTTTAATGATTTCCAAACTAGGCACGGTCTTTTAAGGAAAACTTGTAAGCAGGCGTAATTGTTACTCAACAACGCCTTAACATCCGAGCCGATTTGGATGAAACTTGGTTGTTGGATCATCTGTGTCGTGGATTGCACATGGAAGCCAAAAGTAAACTAAAAAGTTAAAAACAAGTTTTATTAGTGTAGGACGAGGAGATGGTGAAGAAACCTTTTAGACTAGGAGGTCGCGACAAAAATGGTAACGATAACGTAAATGGCTGAAACTGGGTTCACGGGATAAAGTGCTGGTCTCTAAAGGGTTGGTCTCTAACATGTCGTGACCTCCCGGAATATTCACTGAACGTGATTTTTTATCGCAATGGGTGGAGCGTTGTGACATGTGAACGTATTTCAAGTCCCCCTCTTATTTATACCCTTTTTGTTAATTTCTAAAATAGTGTATTTGTTATATTTAATAACTTTATTATTGGTCATACAAATACATGTCGACGGTTGAAAGGCAAAGTGACTAACAAGCCACTTTGGTCGAAATTGAGTTATATATACCGTTGGAATAAGCAAATTTTTTTGCGTCTAATGCGCCGGGTTTCATAACGATCGGAGCACTTTTTTGGCTTGTTAGTCACTTTAAAATGCTCTATTTTCTAAAAATGCTTTGGCTTACAAGCCAAAATTTATGATGATTTTTTTGTTTTTTCTTATAATCTATCTTCTAATATGCCCGATTGACTTTTTAGCAATTTATCCTTTCCAGGTTAAATTAAATGATATTTATTGGCCCTTTTTCCGTCCTGCTAAATGCAGTGGTCCTGTGACTTAAACTTTCTTGCCTACTCTATAAAACAATTTAATGCACGTTAGACCTTTTTCTATAATGTAAAAGAATACATGTATGCACGTTAGCCATTCTTCCTTACCGAGTTTTTTATTATAACGGATATTTATTCCATTAATTATTTCATATTAATAATAATCCCTCATACCATTTGGTCATTATTCAATTAGATTTAAATTATATTTAATTAAATGAGAAATAAAATTCATATTCTTAGGTGGTTTGCTTATGAAACCACAGAATATTTAAAAAAGTATAAACCTAAATCAGTTAAAATTTCCAATTTTCTTTTAAATAATAGCCAAAACTAACTTAGTTAGTTAACTTTTAAGTCTTTTATTAGTCATTATTTAGCCTACTTAGACCTAATGTCCGGATTTAAAATGTTGTCTTAATGGATGTGAGCTGAATTTCCGTAGTGCAATTATTTATATTTCCACACGTAATACTTTTTTTCCCACACGATATCGCTATGAAGATACACATTAGTAATTTAGTCGTACTGTCACATGAATAACGTGCTTCTAATTTGTTTTTCCTGATAGAGAAAAAAGTTACTTTGACTAACAAGCCACTTTTTTTTAGAACTTTTGTAATTTCAATAATTCAATTTAAATGTAAAAATTGAGCATAAAATTATCAAATTTTTGCTCCAATCAGATCTTAGGTTGATTTATTATTTTACAAGATATTATTTTTTTTCAAAAAATCAAAACTTTAAAATTCGCTCCTGGAAAGTTTGCAAAGTGACTTATTAGTCACTTTGCAAACTTTCCAGGAGCGAACCGTCGATGTGTAAATTGTAATTTTACTTGAAACCGTAATTGACAATTGTATTTTTTTTTTCGAGCCAAGCGTGTACTTATATTATATTATACTTACACATGTACGTTAAGGCGGCATCAGCCTAGATGCCACACATTGGACTTTGACATACATTCGTTTTCCAATGCCTATGTGGCGCTGAGGCTGATGCGCTCCGTACATGTGTAACAGCACTGCAGTCAATGCCATAACTTCAGCATCGTGATATATGCAAAATATTGAAGAAAATTTACTTTTTCCAGTTCAACATTCAAGCTTACCTATCTTTCATTTCATCGCGATGAGTAACCAATAAATAAAAACTGTACGATTTGAAATTAACTTATGATTATTACACAATTTGGCACGCTGTGTCTTACACGCGCGGTTACAATGCGCCGCGTGATTAGATTAATGAACTTCCATTAACTAAAAGTTAATGTTTAATGGCACTTTTGTGTTGCACAACCAGCACGTAAAACTTTGGGCCAATGGCTATCTGTGTCAGCGGTTCGATCGTTTAGAAAGGTAAAATCGACTAATTCAGTGTTATAATTGTCTACCTGCCGGCTATATTGTACTAACCATTGTTTATTATTTCTTATTGTCTGGGCTAGTGCTTATCGGGATTTTCCTAACAGAAATACGCTGAAGCACTGCTTTCCAATTTTGTAGCCCAGCCTTACGACTTAAGCATCGGCCCGTAAGCATCAGAAAATTTCGCCTCCCATACAAACGTAGTTTACTAATCATTTGAAAACCACTGTTCCAACTTACTTGATATTTGGTATCTAATATTAGGCTAAAAATATCTGTGTCTGCATGTCTTTGCTTTTTCGGTAATATATAATATGTAAATATTCCGATGCTGTGCAAACATACTTTTCCATTGATAATATTAGTAGGTATTTGTGAAGGCATATTTGTATGGCGCTGATAATGAGAGGTTTTTAAAAAAAAAATCTAAAATCAAGATGGACACCCATTTTGCGCCGTTCTCTATGACACGGGTGGTGTTATCCGATCCCATCTCCCGCCAAGTTCGAAATTCGAACATCTTTCTTGCATCGGCGACGTGATCGTACCTAATTCTAGGCTGTGGTCGCGATGCTACGGTTTTGCGGGAAAGCGCCAAAACCAATCGGAGATGAAAGTGAGCGATGGCGGTCAATCTAGCGGCCGCGCGGCGCGTGACATAACCATAGACCTAGCATAGCGCGCTGTGCTTACAAGACGAACAAAGTTTGGGAGTGAGTCGTCAACTCAACTACCACTACCGCGAGTTAGAGGGAGATAGAATACATCTGCCCGATGAGACCACATCTGAAATCGTTATTAGTACATTGCAGTCGCGCTCACGGAATGTGAAATGTTTTTTTGTGAAATCTTTATGATTTCACTAGTTTTGTCCAAAGAAATCATTGGAACCTGTGCTTTTATAGATCGTTTAGTGAACGGGAGTAAAAAACCCGGACAAAAAACCCTTTTTTGATGGTAAATAAGGGGTGACCTACTGATTCTTTGTCGATCAAATTTCCTTACTTTTACTCATTATTTCAAAGTAATACTTAAAACATAACTTCAGATCATTATTTTGAAGCTACATAGCGATTTAGAATTTTTTTGATTAAAAAAAAGACATTTCAGTAAATTTTGTATGAAACGATTTTGGTCTCATCTTGACTGTATGTCTGTACATTTCCAAGCCTATGGACATAACCGCCTCCTCCGACAGTCCGCCCCACGACGGTTGGCCGTTCAACTCCTGCGCACGCGTCGTGCGTCGGTCGCACTGACACGCGACGACAGCAGGCGGCTGTCCGTCATGAGAGCCCTTTTGTCCGTGGTCCGAAATCGCTTGGAGATTCTCACGTCACACCTTATGGTGTATGTTGGAAGATTTTTTTACCGAGGCGAAGAAAGGGTCAATGAGTACCGCTTACAGGTTTTCTTTAATCGGTTTGATCTTTATCTCGGGTTGATTCAGGAGGCCAAATTAAGCACCTTACCTTTTTATTTTGTCTTTACTAATAAAAATCTCTGTAACATATTATATGATAATTTTGAGGTTACCGCGGTCGCTAGACATGTTTGAAAAATGTTACGGCTTTTCACGCGGCAAAGTAGAGATATTCTCCGACGTTTCGAGCTAATCATTCAGCCCGTTGTCAAGGAGGCATCCGCCGCGCTCGTGCGCAGCAGACGACCAGTCGTCTGCTGCGCCTACTTTGCCGCGTGAAAAGCCGTAACATTTTTCAAACAAACATATTATATGTTAATGGGCACATATATAACATATTTGTCACGTGAATTTTAATAAATATTCAACTATTTACATTCATTCACCTGGTGCTAACATCACCACAAATCAGGTTGTCCGAAATAACAACTGTCTTTTTGACATTTCAAACCGATCAATGCATTCCGATATCAATGGAAAAGTATGTTTGTTTGTTTGTTTGTTTGTCTTGCTTTTACCCACGGAGCCCTGGTTATTCCGACGATGTCGCACTTGACTATTTTCTGGCAAGAAAAAGGCTCGCTAATGAATGCCCTCCATCATTTACATTTTCTTCGTTTTCTGGCGAGTCATCCCGTCATTGTCTTCGGGTTTCGCGGGCTTTTCCCCCCTTTGTTCCTCGCGTTTTTACGCTGTATTAATCTCTGCTGGTCTGGTACCCTTCGATGCGTCCGCTTGCTTTGAGATTCATTCATCGTTGGCGTTGACCTCGTTGCATGACGTTGAGTTTAATTCGTTTACCCTTGATATTTTCTTCATCGCATCTTAGCTTACTTCATTTTGAGCAAGGCGTACATCAGGACCTCACATAAGAGCTGCTGCGAAAACCATGCCGGCCGGCTAGGTTTTTTTTTTATGCGACCTGACATGAATGGCTAATACCACACAACTACCGTTATGATATTAGCCCAATACACCACATTCCCGAAGGAATTAGGTTTATGAGGGCGGCTTCATAGGTGGTAGGGTAAAGCCCGCCCGGATGAAAAGATGGTCGAAACGGCAATGAAAAATGGTCCCTGTGTTAAATTTAGTTCAGTGTAGCCGTGCTTATAAAGGGAAGGTCCTGGCATGTAACCTAATTCCTTCGGGAATGCGATGTTTTGAGCTAATATTATTTATCCATCCATGTTCAGTTACATATAACAAAACCTTCCAGCTTTCAGTGTTTGTTGGCATGTAGGCTCGCTGGTATCATGCTTTTATTGCAAGCGTGCAAAAGAACAATTCACATGAACGTGTGGGTACCGAATTCGATTAGATGCCGACAACGATCCAATCGATAAATTATTGCAAGCGTGAATTATGCAATAACTTTTTGCTACTGCAATTTATGTACATTTATTTGCGTCGACAAACAGTGAGTTTGTGTTTACAGTGAAGCGTCGATTTTATCCGAACTAATTGGGGGACATGGGTGTTCGGAAAATCGATTTATTAGGACAGGACAATTGCCATTATACACGGTGATCAGAAATCCTGTCGAACACCCAAAGACAGGAAGTACAGTTTCAGATACTGAATCAGAAAGTCTAGATTTTTTTTAAATTCTGACGAAAAACATTTAATTTTTATTTGTCAAGTCAGTTAGTATCATTCTACTCATTTAAAAAAAAATCTGTAACAAACGAAAAAATATCAATCAGCAAAGCAAACAAGCTCCATAAGCAAAGGGAGTATAGTAGAGTCTCAAAATGATAATATCCATTCATTTGAATTGAATATACATAAGGCTTTAGAAGTAATAACAACTTACCGTTTTTGGGTCGCAGATTTTAAAGATGTATAAATACCGAAATTCTCTTCAATTCCGCCTTGCCAACAACATGCAGAGAGTTATAATAACCTGTCATCATCGTAGAGATAGAGTAGACATGCATAAAAATGTTGCCATAGAAAAACAAACTTTCTTGACATTCTTAAACAAAGGAGAATGCCCAAATCCAGGCCGCTTAGAAATCAGTCGTGTCTTTTAGTGACACATGCAATAATTTATATTTATTATTTAAACATATTTTAAACTATCTGAATTCCCTTTTTACACGGCCGTTTACCCATTACATAATTAAACGGAATTATTCACAATCACTTCTTTTCCTACTGACAATATAAATAAGACGAGGACAGAACATTGCATTAATACTTCCGTTGTCACAAGACGTATTCGGGCAGCCTGGTCCATGCCATTCCGCCCGACAAGGCAGAAAAAAAGCGTATTTCTATTTATTATTTAAACATATTTTAAACTATCTGAATTCCCTTTTTACACGGCCGTTTACCCATTACATAATTAAACGGAATAATTCACAATCACTTCTTTTCCTACTGACAATATAAATAAGACGAGGACAGAACATTGCATTAATACTTCCGTTGTCACAAGACGTATTCGGGCAGCCTGGTCCATGCCATTCCGCCCGACAAGGCAGAAAAAAAGCGTAGAGATACGTATGTAAAATTATCCCTAGGATCAATGTGAAGGATTGTTGCTTATGGAATATCAAAGATACATTAAACTCTGTCCATTTTTATTGCGTTTGGACTATATCATTTTGCTCTACGCCAAGCTTGCTGGTGTCTCTAACACATTCAAAACCTCAAAACAGAATTTCGTAAATATCTTTTGAATTTCACTGAATTCGATCTTCAAAATACGTTAGTCGAAAAACTATATTATTTGCTAAAATATAACACTGGTTGGGCAGATAGACACAAACATTTTTGAGGGGCCCAAAATGTATGGGGCAATAGGTATTCTCTTTTAGAAATTAATTGTTGGTAAATGTATTCCCGCTGCCTTCCTTATAAAGCATTTTCGGGTAGCGACAACGCGATTTCGAAGCTAGTCTCGCGTGGAGATAAACACGCGATTCGGATAAGCGCTAGTTCGGATGACTGGCGTCCGGATAATCGACGCTATACTGCGTGTTAAAAAACTGCAGTGCAGTCGAGTTGCGTGCGGCGCGTCCATGCAATCTCATTGCAGCAAGCTTGACGAAGTCGACTCGCATTGTCTGACTGGCCGACTTCGTTGATATTTACCATTTGCTTGTATGGGGGTTCATATAAACAACGAAGCAAGTGTAGTGTGACAATAGGATAAATATTCAATAACACGGCTTCGTTAGGAGAATTTAGTATTGGGCCTAGTTATTTTAACAGTTTCGTTGGTGTTTTAGGGTTATGTGCAAGTGCTAAGAATGAGAAAAATCAATACTCGTAATGTAATTTTTATGTATCGATCGTATGGTTTGCTAATAACACACTTAGGGTCATGATATTAGCCCAAAACATCTATTGCCGTAGGAATTATGTGCCCGCGAGAACATTTTATTTACTGACTACATCGAACTGGATGAAAAACACGGTCAAATTTTCATTGCCGCTTCGAACATCTTTTCATCCAATGCGATCTGCCATAGAAGGCAAGTCTCGCGCTCTCGAGCTACGCGCCGCTCAATTTGCTAGTATGCCTTTCATATGTCTTATGTATTTCAACCTTTCACGCATTGTCACCGAAGCTTGAATTGTTAATTGAATATTTGGTGTTCTGGCGAGTCGGAGTTATTTAGTGCTATAATTCTTAAAGGTATGTGCAGGTGGGAGGTGGCCAAAATGCAACCATGCACGTGGGTAAATTATGCACATATAAATAGGTAAACGCTAGAGGTGTCCATATCGTAATGCGATGCCGACTTAGGTGCGCTGATGCGCGAAGCAAGCTCGCGTAGCATCGCGCTCCCGATAGCAAAATCGTGTTACAAGGACTTGTGCATATCGTTGTGTGCTATTACATCCACCTGCGTGGAAATTGCACTGGAATTGCATTATTATCTACGTATATAAATATCCGCAAATCGTCCTCGAAGCAACGCTGTCCATCTGGGGGTGTTAGCACCTGATTGCAATTAGGGCCCTTATGGGAGGGCGTAAGTAATTCAGCATTTATTTTTATTTAAAAATGAGTACAAATCATTTCGATAATAAAAAAAAGTACATTTATAGATTGATGGTCTAGCTATAGTTTAAAGACAAAACTATAAGACCTCGATGCTTTGATTGCTGAAACGGGGCAAATATGCATAAAATTAATCATTAAAAAAAATAAAAAAGCATCAGATAAATATAATTATATGATTAAATTACAGCTAAACAATCAATTTATCTTTTATCTTTTCAAATGTCAAAGTCAGATGTAGTTATATTTAAAAATAATAAAATGTTTTTTTCATTTGCGCCCCTATGGAACTGAATGTGATCCGGTGCTGACACCCCGTTCACCAAGAGAACGCGCCCTAGATATCTAACGTCATACAACGTACAAAACTCGCTGAAAACTCCTTGTTTTTGGTAGTACCTATTACTTATTCTGTTGTGGTACTATGACATTTCTGACCAGCGCCATCTCCCGTCACTGCCAGAACTAGTTATACCGTCATTATACTAAGCTTGATTCCAAATTTTGCCTAGGTAGGCGTGATGAAAACGTAACACTTTAAGGTGGCCCAACCCGCTCAACTCCCCATACAAACGGGGAAAGAAGATCACGCCCATATTTCTTTGTCAGAGATCCCAAATTTTGCTCAAAATAGCTTTATTTGATCGAACTAGATGTCTGATGACCGTTGGCATTGTACAATTGTGTTTGGTTTTTAAGTTATAAGGTCCGAAAGTTCGAATTTTTCGCGCGTTTTATACAATAAGGTGGATTACGCAATGATAAAGTAAGAACATCTTAAAAAGATTAGTCATCAGACATAGCTTATTTAATCAAGATTTAAAATCTATTTGGTTTTGTTAGATTTTTGACTGCAGCGTTCGTGGTTTACTTTTGGCTAAAAGTCGTTTTGTAATTAAAATTTTCGTAAATCTTACCAAATCATGCACTATGCACGTTGTCTTTTTTATGGACATGTTGCATCTTCCTCATCACGGAGCCTGTCTTTTTCTTTGAAACAGAGAAGGTCCCAGAGCGCAACGGCACGGTTTTGTACCGTGCCCGCGAATGAGTTAGTCCCGCCGGGTTGGGCCACCTTAACCATAAATCAAGTAATGTCATTGAAATTAAAAATATCATCCATATGAATAGGTTTGTATTAAGGGTATCCTGAAATGCGAATTGCAACACCACCTGTGGACGTTTATTATCCCTATTCAACACTGGCATGACGTTAGCAATCTATCTCTATGATTCTTGTATCGTGTATCGCTATACGTATTTGAAGGCTTCAAATGTAGAACTGATGACGCATCCGCGTCCGCCATGCAACCTGGACCTTGCACCTTGCGACTTATTTTTAACCGACTTCAAAAAAAGGAGGAGGTTATCAATTCGTCTGTATGTTTTTTTTTATGTTTGTTACCTCATAACTTTTGCCTGGGTGAACCGATTTTGATGATTATTTTTTTAAATGATAGCTAGTGCTTCCCAAGTGGTCCCATTTTAATTTGGTTAAAAAATTAAAATGGGTTTAATTTGGTCATAAAAGTCTTAAATTTGTATTAAGATGTGCGCGACAAATGGACGAATAACGCAATATAACGCCAACCGATTTCGGTGATTCTTTTTTTATTAGAAAGGACGTGCACAAATTAGTAAGTGTACTTCAGATTCACTAAAAATAAACAAATAAAAAAATAATTAACAAAAAAAATAACCGACTTCAAAGAAAAAGCACTAAAAAGTAAAAAATAATTTCCATTTTTGTATAGTTACGATTTCTGTTATTTTTTGAGTCGGTGTCAACCAAGGTTAGGTTAGGTTAGGTTAGGTTAGGTTCTCTTGATTGGCGCAGCGCGTGCCCGGCTGACGCCGACTCAAAAAATAACAGAAATCGTAACTACAAAAATGGAAATTATTTTTTACTTTTTAGTGCTTTTTCTTTGAAGTCGGTTATATTTTTTGTTAATATTTTTTTGTTTCCAATAATTAAAGACAAGATTGGAGGTTTCCGATTTGCAAGCCCGGAAGCGGGGAGGTGAGTGCGTTCACGAAACGATTGAACAGGTCCCTAAGGAAGAATGGTCCAACTGCTTTTTACAATTATTCCAAATAATGCAAAAATGCATTTATTGTGAGGGCACATATACTTTGAAAAACAATAAATGTATCACAAGTATAACATCTGGTTTTATTAAGCAGAGTCCAGAAACTATCAGTATGCCCCAAGTAATGTACCTTACGTGTCGCAGTGAAATAGCAGAAGCTGGGATTTTGTTGGTGTGAGCATGGTGTGAGCGCACGAAAACCCGCAAGTGTTAACCGACATTATGTGCAGCGACGGTGTTAGTTTCAAAACGTATTACACAATACTTTGTGTATTCCCTTCGCAGGCAAGCCTTATTCTGAGGGGTTTACCATCGTAAGTAAACTCGTCGGGTTAATAGCAGGTGAACAGGCAAGAGAGCATGGAGGTGAGGAAATTAGGTGAAATTCTTCACCTCCATGCAAGACAGTGATAAAATCTGACGTTTAGTCTCATTTCGTACCTGTCAAAAGACGTCTTATTCGGTCAAGTGAAGCGAAATGTACCAGTTGGCATGGTACGAAATCCCTTTCTTGCTTGTTTACCTGCCCGGCGAGTTAACCTACACCAACCTGGTTGTGGCATAACTCACGCCTCGCCCGGCTTGCACCTGGACAGCGCATTCTGCCCAGCAACGGAAAATGGAATGCATTTTACGCTGCCTGCCCACTTCCGCCGTCCGCGTTTAACATTCATAGTCCGCAGACTGCGGCCGAGACAATTTTAGCACCGGTAAAGAATATATAATAAAAACTGGCACCGGCTAGGGCTGTAGGTGTGTTTGTAATTCGTTGTGTTACTACTCTGGGTGGCTCAGCCCGCCTGTTTCATCAATAAAATTAACAAATATTTGTCTGATATTTTGCACATTAAATAATAAGTTAAGATCTACGTCCTACGTCTACGTAAGGTGTACGTTTTTGTTATTTTTAACCGACTTCAAAAAAGGAGGAGGTTATCAATTCGTCGGTATGTTTTTTTTTTATGTCTGTTACCTCATAACTTTTGCCTGGGTGAACCGATTTTGATGATTATTTTTTTAAATGATAGCTAGTGCTTCCCAAGTGGTCCCATTTTAATTTGGTTAAATTCTGACAAAGATATCCATGAGAAAATCATATAAGTCTTAAATTTGTATTAAGATGTGCGCGACAAATGGACGAATAAATCAATATAACGCCAACCGATTTCGGTTATTCTTTTTTTATTGGAAAGGACGTGTACAAATTAGTAAGTGTACTTCAGATTCACTAAAAATAAACAAATAAAAAAAAATAACAAAAAAAAAATTACCGACTTTAAAGAAAAAGCACTAAAAAGTAAAAAATATTTTCCATTTTTGTAGTTACGATTTTTGTTATTTTTTGAGTCGGTGTCAGCCAAGGTAGCCAAGGTTCTCTTGATTGGCGCAGCGCGTGCCCGGCTGACGCCGACTCAAAAAATAGCAAAAATCGTAACTACAAAAATGGAAATATTTTTTTACTTTTTAGTGCTTTTTCTTTGAAGTCGGTTATTTTTTTTGTTAATTTTTTTTTGATAAATTAACTTGTTATCCGTGATATTTTAATACAAATACGAACAGGCTTATATCATCAGACTAAATAAAAACCGGCTAAGTGCGAGTCGGACTCACACACGAAGGGTTCCGTACCATCATACAAGATTTACCACGAAAAAAACACGCTTTTTGTATGGGCCCCCCCTTTAATTTTGTTTTTTTTTAAATTTTACCTATTTGTTGTTATAGCGGCAAAATAAATACATAATCTGTGAAAATGTCTACTTCCTACCTGTTATGGTTCATGAGATACAGCCCTGTGACAGATGGACGGACGGACGGACGGACGGACAGCGGAGGCACGGAATCATAAAAATGTGTTACCACTTGAAAGATAGGATATTTTTTTGTAAAAAAAATGTTTACGATGTTGTCCCGAGCGGAGTCGGGTACCGCAGCTATATCTTATAAATACATATATAGTTTCAGTCAGTCAGTGTGTTTGCGTCCACTGCTGGACATACGCCTCTAAATTGTTGCTCCATTCCTCCCGGCCCTCAGCGGTACGGAACCACTGCTTTCCGCCGACGCGTTTGATTGCGTCATCCCACCTGACGGGTGGTCTTTCCACACTCCGTTTTCCTGTCCACGGCCGCTAGTGTAGGACACGGTAGTTTCAGTACAACATTGAATACCTCGTGCTTGTGAGATCAATTCAATGATTAGCACTTATTAACGTAAGCCTAAATAGATCCGAACCGATCTTGCCTAACCAAACTTTACCGATGCTAATAACATTCCAAATCCGACGACATCTGTATTTGAAGGTCAGTCGTCATTCGCTCGGTCCTTGCCATTTGTCCAAACAAATGCACAGCGTTGTCGCCGTGAGTCGCGGATTATGTGCTCAGTGCGTCACGTGCTGGGGCCCGCAGCGCGCAGCTCGCGGCCCGGGCAGTGCGATTACGAAGCACGAAACCCATCTCGAACCTGACTGTTCCCAGAGATGCTATACATTGACAAATACGCACATAAATCGGGTAAGTGGTTCGCATGTTATAAGATTTAACACTCACTCCTCACCCCTCTGGTAACGAAGCATTATATTATGTAGCCTATAAGTTTTGAGTAGAATCAGGCTAGACTTAGATACAATCCTCATCTAAATCAAGTATTTGGTTCTCAAGGATTTTATTCTATTGGTCGCACGTCTGGCGACTTAGCGTGATGCCAAGTAGTCCTAAAGTTGCGGGAAATACCAAGCCGGATTTCGGTACAATTAGTAAAAGTAAGCGCCTCTGCCGCCGCCCCCCCTCCAGCCGCCGCCCTCCCGCCGAGCCGTGCAGAGCATTGCAGTTTGTATGACAACCACATCTTAGCGTAAGCGGAATTTAATTCTATTAAGCCTATTCCCGGGTAGTTAAATGTACGTGTACTAAGTTTCATCTAATTCGGATAATCGGTTTACAGAAATGATTTCTAAAAATCGTCAATTTAACTAACTTTGGGCCTATATTACTTTAAGTACAATGCGTTTTTAACAAATCGCTAGTGCCTTGAAAATTCGCCAAACGGACACAACGGTCAATGACGTCTGACGGGCAGACGCCCGTGTTCGACTTCCTCCCCTACCTCACCCGCCCCCGGCAGACCAACCCGCCCCGCCCCCCGCCATCGCCGCCGCCAGCTGTGTTGTAGAACCCGGCTGCCGGCATCGTTTTCGCAGCCCCGTGAAAGTTCGAAAGCCCATGGGCACCTTTTAAACCTTCTCTGGACTTCCACAAATAATTCAATACCAATATCAGCCAAATCAGTCCAGCCGTTCTCGAGTTTTAGCGAGACTAACGAACAGCAATTCATTTTTATATATATAGATATGGTTTTTCTTAGATTTTTTACTACAGCGGTCGTGGTTTACTTTTAGCTATAAGTCGTTTTGTAATTAAAATTTTCCTAAATCTTAGCAAATCATACACTATGCCTGTCTTTTTCTTGGAAACAGAGAAGGTCCCAGAGCGCAACGGCACGGTTTTGTACCGTGCCCGCGAATTAGTTAGTCCCGCCGGGTTGGGCCACCTTAAGCACCGGCAACCGGCAGTGCGATAACGCAGCGAGAAATGAGGTGTAGATGCCTCACTTACGAATACTCCAATCTGACAACAAACTAGTAGATTTTGTTTGCGAAAACCATAGAGCGATTTTGTAGGGCGACAACTGTCATTTTCGGGAATGTGGTGTATTGGGCTAATATCATAACGATAGTTTTGTGGTATTAGCCATCCATGTCAGGTTGCATTAAAAAAAACTTAAAACTGACGCCGTTTTACGACTCGGCTGAACGTTTTTAGCCATGTTTTAGCAAGGCGCTACTACCTATGAAGGTATTTCAATAAGTCGAGGTAGAAATAGCCGAATCACTTCTACGCGTTGGCCTTAGTGTTTCATAGTGTTAAACGTAATTTTCACACTTCCCACGTCGACACGGTTATTATATATTCTTCGACTCTGCTGCTATTTTATGGACGCCAACATTCTTTTTGCACGGAAGTCGTTATGATTTACGACATCGCTTGGACTGAAATGTTTTTTTCCTGTTTCAAGTGTGCTCCTTATTCGATAAGTAATTGCTCATGACACCTCTTGCGAACGTTTATGCGTTTTTACTTATGTATAATTTTACTGGCACCCCACAGGTTACAGGGGCTGACAAAGCTAATTGTAGACTTTTATACTCTTTAGATCTTAACAAATCTTGCATATATTTCTTACCTAACCTCACCCCCACAATCATGCAAAAGGGTAACTGTATTTGCGGTTATAATAGCCGAGAGAAAGAGAGAAGATAATTTTTTTGATATTTGCCCCAAAGACGGCGTTAAGCCCGCTACGGATGTTGGGACAACCCCCACGAATGTGTCCTACTTCGTAGCCTTTGACGTCGCGCGGCGACTTGGAGGCCGCGCAACTCAGTCGCCACTTTCTCCAGGAACTTTAGCCTTATATCAGCACTTAGAAAAACATTAAATCCGAAATGCAATTTTTTTTTCTCATAAACGTAGTATTTCATGTGGACGTGTGTACATTAAGTTTGCAACATTTTGGGAGGTCCGGAAGATAATAAAATATGAAATGTGTTTAAAAAATGATGTCTCCTAAACAAATATTTAGAAAGGTTATTTAAAAATGTTATATGTTAGCTAATTTTAGGTGTAATATTACTGTGAATTTGCAACAATTTCTTATTTACGGAACTGTGTAAATTTTTTTTTTGTACTTTTAATATCTGTAATATTTAATATATCTGCAAAGCAAATAATGAAAATTCTATTTTATTTTCTGAAATTGGTAACTGACCGTAAACTCTATATTCTGTGAAATTTGTAAAATGTTGCAAAGATTAGAAGCACATTTTTTTTCATTTATAATGTTTACATTCACACAAAAGCTAAACAAAAAATTCGAAATACGTATAAAATCGTTCGTTGTATAGTTTCTAAAGAATTTAATTTGCTTTTACATATTCTAGAAAGAAATATAGCAATAGCAAGTTAGGTTCGCGGCATAGATTTTTTTTAGTAAAACATTTTTTTAAATACATTTCCGTAATTACAAAATTACGCCTTAAGGTGGCCCAACCCGGCGGGCCTAACTCATTTGCGGGCACGGTAAAAAACCGTGCTGTTGCGCTCTGGGACCTTCTCTGTTTCAAAGAATAAGACAGGCTCCGTGATGAGGAAGATGCAACATGTCCACAAAAAAGACAATGTGCATAGTGTATGATTCGGTAAGATTTACGAAAATTTTAATTTCAAAACGACTTATAGCTAAGAGTAAACCACGACCGCTGTAGTAAGAAATCGAACAAAAACCAAATAGATTATAAATCTTGATTAAATAAGCTATGTCTGATGACTAATCTTTTTAAGATGTTCTTAGTTTATGATTGCGTAATCCACCTCTAAAGTTATTGTATAAAACGCGCGAAAAATGCGAACTTTTGGACCTTATAACTTAGAAACCAAACACAATTTTACAATGCCAATGGTCATCAGACATCTAGTTCGATCAAATAAAGCTATTTTGAGCAAAATTTTGGATCTCTGACAAGAAATATGGGCGTGATCTTCTTTCCCCTTTTGTATGGGGAGATGAGCGGGATGGGCCACCTTAAAAGACTTAACATATAAATTTGTTTAATACCGTTTCTAAATATTTATTTAGGAGATATATATTTTTTAAAACATTTAAATTTTTTTTTCTATCTTCCGGGCCCCGCTAAATGTTGCAAACTTAATGTAAGCATATGAACATGAAATTATATATTTCTGAGAAATAAAAATTCATTTCGGATTTCATGTGCTTCTCAAACCGTATCTACCCCGGTCTAACTAGCGTGTATTGAGATGCGACTGAATAAGAAATTGGCGACATAAAGTAGGATACGTTTGTGGAGTATGAACCAACATCTGTAGTAGCCTTCAGATGTAAATTATTTCTCGCACATTTGCCTAAGAGTTTCGCGTGTCCCGATTGTTCAAACCTAACAAGCTATTACACTATTCGGAAGAAGTACCTAACTGCCATACTGCGTTGTTCCTTGTTGCATCATGCCTTCACGTGTGCACGTATGTAGTTGCACCTACCTACCTACATGCTAACAGACCATTGTCTTTCTGCTACATACTCGCCAAACCGTAAAATTTAGTTTAGGCCACTTTCCAACGCACGAGTACCGTCCAGTTTTACATCCGAAGGTGTTGGCGGTTTACCAAATTAGGTAACTTATTCATACAGAGGCATTTTTTACAGATGCAATACCTAGACAAATCAAATCTACGCCAAGAACTGCGACGCGTAAACCCCGTTCCTAATCCACTGAACTGCGACCCATCAGCCTCTTGATATGCTTCTTGTATGGCTCCATTGTTATGCAATTGATAGCCATCATTGATTTGATACTCCACAAGGGAATCTCTTCATATCGTTCCATAGAGAGTTAAAAATAATAGACACGGTGCTCCATACACAGGATGCCACGGTTGGTGTTCCCCGTTTTTAGTGTTCCGTACCCAAAAGGTGCCAACGGAACCCTATTACTAAGCCTCCGCTTTCCGTCCGTCCGTCCGCCCGTCCGTCCGTCTTAACAGGGCTGTATCTCATGAATCGTAATAAGTAGGCAACTAAAATTTTCACGGAGTGTGTTTTTATTTTGCCGCTACAACAACAAATAGTTAAAATAAAAAAATATTAAAATTAAATACAAAAAAAGCGTGTTAAATCTTGTACTATGGTACGGAACCCTTCGTGTGCGATTCCGACTCGCACTTGACCTTTTAGGCACTGGACGTGGAAAACTAATACCACCACTACTGTCACAATGCTAGCCCAACACACCACATGGGAATTGGTGCCATGCAAGGGCCTTCCATACTGCACGGCGAGTGAGTCCGTAAGCGAACTGACCGGCCAGCGCTGCCGCCAGTTGGTCGCCACTCCCGCCTTCCTTACTTGTGCCAAGAGTCGACTCCTATTTGTTTTTAATTTTACCAGGGAATTATTTATTTGATTGAGGACAGATTTTTCAATAGTCTGATTATCAGCCAGATAACTATTCGCTGGATTTATTTACGCCACCGCTTATCTGCCAGTTATAGTAAGTCCATATTTTTATTATTAAAATTACAGTAATGACTAACCCTCTTTTAACAATCGTAAATTTGTCGGAGAATTTAATCTTCTATCCCAATTATCTGACTATAATTTTAATAATAAACATATGAACTTACTATATCGGATGGATAAGCAGAAGCGTAAATAAATCCGTCGATCTGGCTTTTTATCAAGATAACATTGCACTAAAAAGCAAAAAAATAATTGCCATTTTTGTAGTTACGATTATTGTTATTTTTTGAGTCGGTGTCAGCCACAGTAGCCAAGGTTCTCCGGCCAAAAACCGGCCAATTGCGAGTCGGACTCGCACACGAAGGGTTCCGTACCACCGCTCAAGATTAAACACCAAAAAATCGGGTTTTTTGTATGGGGGCCCCCTTTATTTTGCATATTTTTTTAATGTTACCTATTTGTTGTTATAGCGGCAAAACAAATACATATTTTGTGAAAATTTCAGCTGCCTACCTATTACGGTTCATGAGATACAGCCCTGGGACAGACGGACGGACAGCGGAGGCTTAGTAATAGGGTTCCGTTTTCACCCTTTGGGTACGGAACCCTAAAAATAACAACAATCGTAACTACAAAAATGGCAATATTTTTTTTTGCTTTTTAGTGCTTTTTCTTCGAAGTCGGTAATTTTTTTTGTTCATTTTTTTTAAGTCGGTTAAAAAACTAATTTTTCTGGCATTCAGCGGCGCGTGCAGCACCGCCATATACTGTTTGACGTCTTCGTTACTGCTCCTCGTCACAAGTGGTCGAGAACCGCGGCGCGCCGGTGTCGTAACGCAATCGGAGTGGGCGTCTCCGTCGTTCGCGCGACGCAGCGCGTGTCCGCAGTCGCATGTCGATCGGGCGGCGCAAACGGAAAGTGAATCGGTCGCCCACGCGAGCGGAACGGAATTGTCACCGTCGTCGGTGTAATATCGCTGCCGTAATGTGTGGCACATGAGGCGCGCGAGAGTCGAGAGAATATGACATGCATGTTCGCCAAGTATAGAGTAAGACATTAGGACCTGTTTCTCCTCTCAATGTATAGGTTTAAAAGTAAACGACTGTCAACTGCCAAGTGCGAGTCGGACTCGCACACGAAAGGTTCCGTACCATCGTACAAGATTTAACACAAAAAAATCACGTTTTTTGCATGGGGCCCTTTAATTTTTATTATTTTTGTATTTTACCTATTTGTTGTTATAGCGGCAAAATAAATAGAAACTCTGAAAATTTCAGCTGCCTACCTGTTCATTCAGCTGCATACGGTCATGAGATACAGCCGTGTGACAGACTGACGGACGGATGGACGGACGGACGGACAGCGGAGGCTTAGTAATAGGGTTCCGTTTTCACCCTTTGGGTACGGAACCCTAAAAAAACACGCTCCTACGTTAAGAATATCTGTAACAAAGTGTCTTATCTAACAAATAAATAAAGTATGCTCGGCTGGCCACCATGTTGCCGTGGGACAATTAATTTCTTATAGACAAACTAATAGACAAACAAATGAGGTATAGACTGCTAACGGCATACAACGTACAAAACTCGCCGAAAACTCTCTGGTACCTACTAGTTCTACTTCTTATTCCAGATGGCGTGATTCAAATTACCATTACCCATAGAACGAGGTGACATCTATGAGATGGCGCTGCAAATTTGAAAAAATACATATTCTTTGAACATTAGTTCAAATCAACAAGGCTTTCCACTAAGCCTGGTTTTAACCAAGAGCTGATTTATTTTAATCGACACTCAAAGGGCATTAATTACTAAAGTGCTGATTATCTTGTACTGGTATTGATTGAAAGCTGCTAAAAGAAAGGCCCTTAATTAATGGCGATTAGGAAGCTAATCAGCAGTAGGTGAAAAAGTCCCTAAGGCTCTTAGGATACTGCGCAGTGGGGTTGCCAGACATGATACTAAACATTAGGATAATGGTTCGTTGGGAACTAAAATAACATGTAGTGGCAAATATAGAAAGAGGATGGTGTGGTCTTCTAGAAATAATGAATGATTAAATAATTGAAAAAGCAAATGTACAAAGCAGAATTGGGTGGAACCGAAATGCCCGGACCACTGAGAAGAATTTACTATGGCCAGATAGAACATTAATGGTAAAGTTCAAATTACTATAATCGAAGAGTTGAATAATCGCGAGAAGTATGCTGTGATCGGAAGTGAGTGAAAGTGTCTCCTAAAAGAACGTACCACGACCAGTAGGCTCATACTTGCAACCTCGCGCTTAGGTTCTAGGTCTAGTCTTTTAGTCGAGGAACCCGCTTTTATAGCGGTAGTCAAGGCGGTATTCTCCACTGAAATATTCTGGAGCACGGTATTTCCATGATGCAATGTTTTCCACCGAGATAACAGCTCTGACAACCACTATTAAAGCTGTTTTCTTCCTGAAAAATATTCCTGATTCCTAAGCACGGAATTGCAAGAATAGGCCCCTAGATCAACAAAGTATTTCGTAAAAGTCAGGTGCGTAAAACCAGTATATTTGAGATGTTTGTCTGTAGAGGAAGCGAAATAAGTGAAACCGTATGGCTCTCATGAAAAATTAAAAAACTACCAAAGGTGCTCAGAAAGTCACCTCGCGAAACCACGCTCAGCGAGGCACCATACCAGCTGATTTGCAGCGGCTTAGATCGTGGATATAAGATAAGTTGTCAACAAAATCGTACAGACGTACCTCTCAGTTGATATATTTAATGTGCAAAATTTCAGAACAATATCTCTCAATTTGACGGAGGAAAGAGGCACGAGCCATTGTATGGAACTCGATCACCTCATTATCATCTTAATGGTGCAACGGCATTCCGAGCGAAGCCCTGCAGCGGCCGCGATTAGGATCGCTATCGGCGCTCCAAATTTGGAAACACTAGCGGAGACCACGGCCGCGTGACCCACATGTCTCGAATATTTAATATCCACATTTGGGCGTGCGCAAGTCAAACGCGGCCGCCGCTCTTAATTACCTGCCCGTGCGCTCTCATCAATATGCTAAACATCTCGAGACTGTCGGCTCTGATGGCTTTTTACGCGCCAATTAGAGTGCAATCAAGATTCTCGGCATCGCGAAAGTACCGAGCGGAATTCACTCATGCATCCCACCTAGCTAAATAGGAATGTATCTGTAGATTATTAGAACCACTGCTTGATTTTTAATCATTCGACTTCAACGAGCACCGAAATATTGCTACGTGTGACGCACAGAATACGATCACAGATACGTCAAAACTGGACTGAACACCCAATTCTGATTCAGTTTGAGTTTTAGTTGCATTAAACTTTTCGTTAAATAAGCGGTGAACCCAGAGTTGATGTACATACTCTAGCTAGATGTGGGACCATCGTACCGAGGGCAAGGTGGTCGAAGCGGCAATAAGATGTGAGAAAATATGCGAGGGAAGTCGATCAATTCTTGACCAATCAGAAGCGTTTATGTTATACCTTCTGCGCTCTTATCGGGTAGAATATTAGGCATCCACTTCTGATTGGTACAGAATTTATCGAATTCCCTCACATCTTACGCCGGTTGAGCCCATGTTCTATGCTGATATGCTCAAATAGCCACCACCTGGCATGGCCACCGCCTTCCTTTTGGCACGCGGCGTCACGGGCTCGCAACTCCGCTGACCGGTGGTCTGTCCTCTTGCAGGCGATGAGGCGGCCAGAGCGGTGAGGCGGAGGCGGCGCCGACATGAACTCCGGCGACGTGCATCGCCACCAGGCGCACGCGCCGCTCGCTCAGGTACACCTCCACTCATTGCTTGTTGCACACCTGTACTAAATTTTGGGGACATGGATGGCTAATACCAGACTGAACGTCAGATATTAGCCTAACACACCACATGAGAACCATGGATCAGGACCTTCCTTATATTATTGGGCTACATTGAACTGGGTGGAAAACACGGACAATTTTCATTTCCGCTTCGACCATCGGTCATTCGATGCGTTGGTACCAACCCGGGCGGGAATTACCCTACGAAGGGGACCTACAGTTTAACGTTGAATCCGAACCACGGCCAGCCTCAACGGTTGAGAATGGTCACCCATCCAAAACCCAACCGCGCTCAGAGGTGCTGAACCTGCATTACACTAACAATTTTGCTCACTGGCGAATACTTGCATGACAACCTCGGATCACTGGGATACCGGCGCCTAGAAACTGGTTTCCGCATTTGATTGTCAAAACAAATGTCATTGTGGTCATCAGGTGAAGAAATTACCTCCATGGTTATTTCCACACCTCCATGATTGTGGTCACATTAAAAAATGCTCAAACGCTCCGTTTAGCATTGTTCTTGCCAACGCTCAAAGATTTTTTATATCGAGAGGAAGTTTTTGAACACAAATCTAAAGCGTTAGTCCGCTAATAAATAACTCCCCTTTCGAACGCTATGAGATAACGCCGGAATCAGCCAAAATTTTAACAAATTTTGTGCTATCTCATAACGAGTTATGAGTTCGAGCTCGAAGATACACAATCTGTGAATGGACTTGTTGAGCAATACGTTGGTACGTCCGCAGCACGTGCTAGGCGGTGGGGTGGGGGTGGGGGTCGGCGGCGCCGCGTGCGGCTGGTACTCGGCGTCGTCGGTGCCGCCCGCGCCGCTCGCCGCCGCGCCGCCCGCGCCCTCCGCCGCGCCCGCGCCGACCGCGCCCGCGCGCGTCAAGCGCCTGCAGCCGCCGCCGCACCAGCTGCCGGTACGTCCACCTCCGCTCTTGTTCAATAGCGAATTCAGACGTGTATGCTTTCTTAAGTGTATCTGCTGACTGTATATTCTTAAACCAACGGTTACCATGGTTGCAGAGTGGCGGAGGAGGGTGCGGAGGAGGCTCGGCGGCGGCTCCGCTGTCACCGAACGCTCAGCACAACCTGCCCTCGCACACCGTGAGTATGCTTGCTCGCTTCATTTATGTTTACAATATTCTAAATACATTACTTAATTGTGTAGTAAATTAACCGTTACAGTTTAATGGGGTTCCAGATAAAAGTTGAAACTGGAACCCTATTATTGTCGCATAAAATCTATAATATTGATCTAATGTCCCAACAATGTTTTTAATGAAAATTTTTGGCGATTCCTTACATAATAGATAATAAAAAAAAACTATGAAATTAAATTTTTTACATTATTTTCTCTATAAAACGTAGTGTAGAACATTCGTATGGATTCGTTGCATGTTTGCGTAATCACTCGGTGGTTCAGCGATTCACTCAGGGAGCTTTTCTCTAGTCCATTCCTTTTTAAAGTTCTTGGGAACTATGTAGTTTCAATAGTATTTTTTTAATATGTTTTCGAATTAGTTACACAACTTTACCATGACAATTATATAACGATTGAAATATTGGTCTGCTGACACTTATTATCTGGACAAAATATGACAATGTGGATACCAGCCATATTACAGGCTGAAATTTCTATTAAATCTATCTATAGATAAAAAAAACTGTGTGTATGTCCAGTGGTCTAGGGGCTTGGTCAGGACTTGCCTTTCATGTGAGAGTTATGGGTTCCTATCCTCGCCCTGGTCATGCAACACTTTCTTTTCTGTTTAAGAGTGGTCAGTCTGAGTTCTCACCTAAATTGGCGTTTACGTAACTTCGAAGTTCCGTAAAAACGTCAAACTCCATACAAGTTTTTACTAGATATTCTGTGGTTTTACTTCTTCAAGCTGTCAAAGTCAAACTCGGACTTCCGATTTGTATGAAAACGCGGAGTCGACGTAAATGGCAACGTCGACGTATTTACGGCAACCTTGAGTAAGCTTTCAAATCAAACTCGGACTCGCAAATGGTAATTCGCTTAACGCCCACTGCGCGCGCTCTTCGATTTCTCCATACATTTGAAAACGCCAGTTGATCGGTTTGCCATAAACGCCAATTTGGGTGACAACTGGGACTTCGGGTACTGATATAGATTATTGCATTTCGTTACAAATATGAGCTGTTACATGCTTCGGAACCCGAACCCGGAGCCATGGTTGAAGCAGCAATGAAACATTGTCCATGTTTTCCATCTAGTTCAATGAAGTTGGGCTCAGAAAGGGAAGGCCCTGGCATGGCACATATTCCTTTAGGGAATGTGGTATATTAGACTAATATCATTGTGTTGTTTTTTTTTTATGTGACTGGACACGGATGGCTAATACGACAATTTCTGTCATGGTATTAGCCTAACACACTACATGGGAACTAGGTGCCATGCCAGGGCCTTCCTTATATTGCACGGCTACATTGAACTGGATGGAAAACACGGACAATTTTCCTACAGTTTAACGTGGAATCCGAACCACGGCCAGCCTCTCTTAACGGTAGAACGGTCACCCATCCAAGACCAGACCAGACCCAGCGTTGCTCAACTTTGGAGAGCGATCGCCGAAGTATCGCGCCGCTGGGCTATTTAGGCTGACAAATTAATTAGGCATTCATGTAAGGTTTTATAAAGAAAAACGTCAGTTTCAAAATTTGTCACATGACTGCCCCCATCCATCCACCAGAAGTCATCTAACCTAACCTAGTAAAAGCAATCTGGCTAAAGGTAAAAAAACCAGGGCGGGTCGCTAGTTATTATTTAAAATTCTTAGATATGATAGTTGTTTGATGTATTTTGAGGCCTATTCTAAACATTGTGATTATTATTTTAGTAATATCGCGAGTGGAGCGTACTATATGCTAGGATGGCCTTCCGTGATAAATTGAGGTGGTATTTAAGAACATACTGAATTATTTTAGGGAAATGCACTGTATTGAATAAATTAATTCTTATTGTTAACCATATTTGTCAATCGGGTGATGTCTTCAATTACATGTAATTTTCCTCTTCCAACAGGAAAACATTATTGATGTATTTCTCCTCGTCTGCATTTCATGTATCGTTTCACGGGGGAATGTTGTCTTGGTCTTTCGTATACTTTGTGGGTGTTATTGTGTGTTATATTATTTTAAATTTAAAGCTATGGGTAGAAGGAGTAGAAAAAGGCAGAAAAAGGTAATCTGTGATCGGAAATTGCAAAAATTCTTTGTGATTGTTAAGAATGGCCCGTAAGCTATCCTACATACTTACAAACATAGTTTACTAATAATTTCAAAACCACTGTTCCAATTATATTAATATTTAATATCTTATATCAGGCAACAAATCTCTGTGTCGGCACATTTTATTTAAAAAAAAAATCTAAACCTTGATTCATTTTGGTCGGGTGAAAGCAAAAAGAAACATTTTTATACAAATTTTGTTTTCTCTGTGGTCTGACCCAGGATATATTAACCAAAAAACAAAAACTTGTAGACACAGATATTTGTTGCTGATATTAAATAACAAATATCAAATAAATTGGAACAGTGGTTTTCAAATGATTAGTAAATTACGTCGGTATGGGTATCTTAATTTTCTGATGCTTACGGGCCCCCCTTACGTTCAGAGCGTGTTTTGGAGACCATTCATATTGTTTATGTAATCATCTTTGAGACTGAAAATTGTGGCTAGTTTGCATGTCCTGAAATTTGATGATCCTGAAAGATATCCTCAGAATCCTCGAGGCAAGCTGCCTCCCGGAATTTGATCGGAGCATCGGATGAAGATTCGACTAACTTAGTCCAATTTCCCAGGAAATCATAGTACAGTCATGTCTTTCAGAAAAAGAAAGAAGTCCCAAGTCTATTTTTATTTAAGGTCGTCAGTATGATGGAAAGGGATCTCGAATATGTGTCGTATTTCTGAGTGCAACAACATGATAATACTGTTCAATCCATAAATTCAATTTGAAGTTTTTTGATTGAAAACTTATTTCATTATTTGAATTAGGTAACCGATCCCCAAACCGTTTATACAAGCATTTACATAAAGTAACAATTGAGAAGCTGGATATTCCTGAGCTTATCTTCTTAATATATAAACATCTTGCGTGAACTCTAATCTCGGTGGCTACCCAACCTATTTCAATAAAATTTTGTGAATATGTGTGGTTGGTTCCGGCTTGAGAGATAGGATAGTTTTGTGACCACATTTTAAAATTTTGTGAATGTCCAAAACGACAATGACGCGAGAGGGAGTTGAGTACCTCAGCTTATAGCATTTCAATATGCATGCATTTTATTAATGCATTGAGCTACTTAAACAGAGACATGGGGTAAAGGAAGTTTAATAATTTACCAATTTTCCTGCATGGATCACGAAATATACAAAATATTGTTCAGTCATCCTTTATAATTTGTAGTCACTGCCCAATATAACTAAATATTGGTATAGTGCCACATAGCTTACTTTGCACGTGGCCAAAATCGAAACTAAACGGTCGCCATCTTGAACGTTCATCTTCGCGGCTACGGGGATGTGTTGCCATTATAACAATGCAAGTTACCCACTGCTTATTCATTTTAGGCTGAGTTATTTTATTGCTAAGTAAATATTAGTTTGTGAAGATATGTTTGTGGTTTAGGTTAGCCATGTATACATACCTTCACGCCGTTTTACCGGAAGGGTATTAGCAGTAGAGGTTTAAAACTCCTTGTTAAATTATAACGAAATAAAAAAAAAATACTGTATAAATTCTAATCTAAATTGGATGGCCAAAAATATCAGTTGACAGAGTTATAACCTCGGGGATTGACTTTGGGTTTGTTTCTTCTTCATAGAATTCAAGAAAAAAAAACTAGCGGTCGTAAGTAACCCAACTTTGACAACCCCCTATTTTTTTTATTAAAATTATGAAATTATAATATAATTATAAATGATGATATTATTATATATGATGAGTTATATTTTGAATAATATGATTGACCTAAAATTTTTATTTCCACAATTTTTTTTCTTACAGCAGGCTGTAAATATTTTCCCGATCGATGAAGGATTTTTTATCATGTGGTAACTCTGCTCTCAGCCATGCGCAAAATAAGCTATGTGGGACTATATTATTGAATTCACAAGGTACATTGTGTGTTGCAGGGTGGTGGCGGGATGTCTTCATCGGTGCGCGTACCTCCCGCCGGCTCCACCATCATGCACACGTCGCAGGGACCGGCCAGTCAGTATCTCCCTTCACTATACCTATATAATTGTAGAGTTGAACAGTCTTACTAATAAACATTTAAACCATGGCAATTTCTTAGTTATTCCTAACTGTCAAAAAAATACTACTAAAATTTGTGGTGTCAGCTGATCCTCTGCTGAGCCATGGAATAGATTATTGTAAAATGTATGTAGATTTAGTTTGCCTTTACTCTAAGATCGCCGGAAAAAGACAAAAATGGCGTCATCAAACCAAACAGCTGTTGATATTTTAACACACTCGCCATACCTCGCGTTCAGTAACTGCCAAAGTACTCAAAGTGTTCTGATTTCTGTTCAAAAAGTTCGTAACTCCGTAAAAAAAACTCTGAGCGTAAGCAAGATCGCTAAATAAAGCGCTTGAGCGCGACGACAATGACATTTGTCTTGACAATCTAATGCGAAAATACGCCGTACGCCAGCGAGCAAAATTGTTGGTGAATGCAGGTTTAACTATTCCTTCACTATTCTGGGGTTTTTTTAGTAACAAAAACTTTTTGCTTATACCATCGTAAAGCCTGGCATAACTATACCGCACTAAAGCTGTGAAATTAAAATTGTTTATTAGTAAAGCTGTATGAGTATAGATATTTTCCAGTAAATCTTCAAATCACATTTTCAGGCCAGGTTTTGTCTTCAATAGTCAATATGTATTCAGCAGCTACTGATTTTGCTTTTACTCACCCAAAGGAAGTACTTTCTTTCAAACAGAGTAGTGGACTCTTGGAATAAATTGCCTCAAGAAGTGATTAGTGCTATCACAGTAAATGGTTTTAAAAACCAGTTATACAAACACCTTAATAGTATTGAACTTAACTAAAAACACAATAATATTAGTAAAAGTGCACTCAAAATATCAAAATTTATAGTACACGCATCAGCTTTAAAGCTGCTAGTGTATACTATCAATAGTTTAAGAGGCGTAAGTACATACCCCGTCGAATGGTGTCCTGTTCCAGTCGGAAGTGGTCAGTGAGTATTTGGGTTGGGAGGGATTCGGGGAACTCACTAAACCTCGCGTTGCGCTGAGTTCAGCCACTACATAATGCCTGGGCGAAGCACCACACTAAATATTAGTTTTTATGGGCAAAACGCAAGGAACGCGATGCAAAATTAACCAGACACGAATTCACTCGATTGACACCTTTTTGACACATCTGTTTGACAGCTAAAGCTGGCAAACTACATTCCAGTGGCTTGCAATTTGGGACTAAACAAATAGTAATCATAAAAGGTTTTCCAAGTTGTACACTAAAGGTAAATTCCAAAGCGCTGATCACTTCGAAGTGACGCGGTAAGGGTAGCGAGTGATGTTCACTTGACATTTTCAGGTTGCTGTCCGTGGCCGCGGGAGGGCAAGGGCGCGACGGACTTGCTCGTGTCGTCGCACGCGCCCAGCTGGCTCGCCAACATGGCCAACATGCCGTAAGTGGTCGTGGCCGACCATTGTATAATGAGAGGGGAAACGAGCAGCTGAGCATTTCGTAGCTTCATGGCGCACGGACTTGCCTTGCATGCCAGAGGTCTGGGTTCAAATCCCCGCCCCGTTTATGCACCACTTTCTTTCTCTTGCCGAGTTGCGTAAGTCATTGTCAGGGATGCGGGCTGATCCATGGTTTGATTTCCATGTAAAACGTAGGTTCCCTTCACCTTCAAAATTGTCCATGTTTTCCATCCAGTTCAATGTAGCCATGCACACAAAGGGAAGTTCCTCCTGGCATGGCTCCTAATTCCTTCGGGTATGCGGTGTTTTGGTATTAGCCCTCAAACAAAAAACAAACCGTTCTGTGAAGCATAAAAAAAAAGGAAAACCACAACCTCATAACCAAAAAAGAGTTGAAACCTTAATCTGTGCTTTGTCTGCTAAACATGACTTCCGAATGTTGCCTTGTCTGATAAGGCATATCATAAACATCAATTAGGGAAACAGAAATTTGATAAGAGTTATCACAAGTGTGTCATTACAGTGCCAGTTGTTAGGTGTGCTGCGTGCGTGTGACGTGGCCGTAGCCATCATGTCTGCAGACCTTTGTGAATACTATTACAAGCCTGGAAAAATCAAATTTTATATTCCTCCCGAATATGTTCCTCCCGTTTATGATCCAGAGTGAGTAAGACTTGAAAAAACTTCTGAACATTGATTGAAGTTAGCTAAATATTGTTTATTACAAACTGCTTAACTGTGGTCCCACATATGCGCCACGAACGCATAAACATTTCACTCCCACCACAAATGTGTGGGAACGAGATCTCGCCTGCCGCATTTGCTCACACTCTCATTGGTCGTCACGAGCCGCGTTCGATGGCAGCTTTTGGAACTTATGGAGTACAAGTAGGACCGAACGCCGCATTGTCTACGCTGACGTTTTATTCATATAAGAGCTCCAGCAATTTTTCTTGCCACATGCTACCTTTATTAAAGATAACCTAAATTAAAAAATCAATTGTAGTTATCGGATTCAGAACTTAAATCTATTGCGTGAATCAGGTCTATATTTTTGGATTGCATCGACGAATGCCTCTGATGTACATACGACTCATGTAAGCAATGCGGATGCACACGTGTGGACCAATGGACCATTCGGCGAACGTCTGATCTGTCAGTTGTCGGTTTTTCTAGACACATCAAAGAAGCCGATCTCCCACACATTCAGTCAGCCAACTGGGCGCTACTGTGTGGAAGTGAGTACCTACTTTGTCGCGCGGCACCACATTTATAAGGGAGTGTAGTTAATACAGGGCAAAGATACAAACCGAGAACTTATATTATAAAAACGTTTAAAAACAGTTACAACTGCGAAGTGGCGGTAGTTGCGGTATCGCGGCTAAAATATTCCGTACCCTTGTGTGGGACCACACTCAGGCGAATGGCCAGACTTAACCTTTTTTATGATTAATTTAAAGTCTTATTACAATGCCCAATCATGTTAGTGTGTTAAGTCAAATTGAAAATATTGTGACCATCTGAATTTTTGGAATATTCTGCCAAATGGTTTCAATTCGTAGGTTTATTGGTTAGGGCAGGCAATACCGTCTTTACCATAAGGGCACACGGGGCCCGTGCCCAGGGCCCCCATTCTCAGGGGGCCCCGTAGGACCGACAATTTCTCTCAAACATTTATTCTCAAAACATTTTTGTCGGGCACATTACCCTTTTATCGCGGCACATTCGTTAAATTTTCTGGGTAATAATGTCAGCCATTCTCTGAGCTGTTGAGTGTGTTACTGAAGCAGTAAAATTCTTTCAACTTGTACAAAAATTGTTCAATTTATTTTTCAACTTCGACAAAACGATGGAAAATTTTGACAGAGCATTTAGGTGCAAATAGAGTCCTGAAGTCTCTTTCGGAAACAAGATGGTCTGCACGCGCCAATGCTATTAATGGTAAAATAAATATTTCTGAAGCATTGTCTGTCATGTCGCTTTTTTACTTTCCAAAAGGGCGCCAAATTCTTGTGTGCCCAAGGGCCCCAGCCTAGTTTAAGACGGCCTTGAGGGCAGGCATGCCCTTCGGAGTCCCTCGATCGACAAAAAAATATCTGGAACTTAATTAAAACCTTCAAAATATTAAATGGACATTATGACGTACCTAACCTAAAAGCTATGTATTCCCTGAACACTGACCAAAGACTTCGTGGACATTCTCTGAAACTCAATCATAATAGCTTCAATTCCAACCCGAGGAAACACTTTCTGTCAAACCGTGTTGTGGAAGACTGGAACAAGCTGCCGGAGGAAGTCATAAGTGCTAGCTCAGTGAACAGTTTCAAAAACAATTTGGACAATCATGTAAAAAATATAAAAAATAACCATTCGTATTATGAACACTTAAAATAAAAATAAAATAATAAAATATAAACAATGTGCACTCAATCAGTGAAGTACACGCATCAGCTTGCAGCTGCTAGTGTATATAATAATAATAATATAATAACTTCCTATCTACAGATGGCACCACGGCGCGATATCACGCGAGCGCGCCGAGCAGCTGCTCGCGAACTCCGGGGACGGCGTGTTCCTCGTGCGCGAGAGCACCAACTTCCCCGGCGACCACACGCTGTGCGTGCGCTTTCGCGGGCGCGTCGAGCACTACCGGGTCAAGTGGGCGCCGTCCGCCGGCAACCCGCCCGGCGCCAACCCGCCCGCCGCCTCCTACCGCCTCACCATTGACGACGAGGAGTTCTTCTGCAACATGTCCGATCTCATCGAGGTGAGTTCCTCGTGCGCGAGAGCGCATCGAGCACTACCGGGTCAAGTGGGCGGCCGTCTAGTCAGCGCGTAGAGAGTCTGCACCTCTTCAATGAACCTAATGTAGCAATGAACTTCAATGAACCCTTAGTGTGTAGTTTGACTACCAAAAGTTGAATAAATAAAATGAATTAAATGAAATGAAATAAATCTCACAAATAAATTAATATACAATCCTCAAAGCATAACCCTGCTAGTGTTTTATGCCATTGATAGTGTTTCGGTTGACTTCTAAACCGGGCAGGGTAAATGGCACACTGTATGCCGGTCCGTGCAGCTTTCAGTGTATTATGGCTTGCCTACTGCGGTTCTTACTTCCACACTTATCGGAAGACGATAAGTGTACAATACTGTTTGTTTCGTTATTTGATACCTACAATGTCTTTTACATTGTTGTAATGTTTCACATGCAATTTGCTCCGGACCCTACTTAACGTTTCGCCCTCAATTTGCAGCACTACCTGAAGGACGCGGACGGGCTGTGCACGCGGCTCGTGCGCTGCCTGCCCAAGCACGCGGCCGGCGCGCCCGCGCACGGCGCCGGCCAGCCGCAGCCCGCGTTCCACGTGCAGCCGCCCACGCAGCCGCCCGTCAGTATCCGCAAACATGCGAGTTTTATTTCTTCGTTGAACTTGACATTGAGGCTTGATACCACTGGAAATTGTCAGCCTCGGTAGCCCAGTGGTGTAACGCCTTGCGATTCGATAAGCTGGGTAAGCACCTCTGAGCGCGGTTAGGTTCTGGATGGGTGATCATTTCAACCGTTTAGGCTGGCCATGGTTCGGATTCCACATAAAACTGTACTTCGTTCCTTACTTAATAGGGTATGGGCGGTACCTTCGCATTGAATGAACGATGATCGAAGCGGCAATAAAAATTGTCCGTGTTTACCATCCAGTTCAATGTAGCTGAGCGATGTAAGAAGGGTCCTGGCATTGCACCTAGTTCCCATGTGGTGCTGATGTTCAGTTTGGTATTAAGTAAATACACTTTTTCGAACTAACCATGTACATCGCTAATTGATGTGTCCTTGCTTCACGGTCGATTATACATACATACATGTCACATTCCTGGGAATAAGCGACGTACATGCTTAGCACGAAAAAGTATATTTACTTAAGTCAACCTAGAACCGGCTCTAGCGTCTGATACCAAATGCAATTTTGGTGACGACGGCAATATGTTTGAATGTTCAATATTTTCAGTCAAAATTCGTAACGCAGGTATAGCATTAAATAAATGTATGGAGGTATAATCTTAAATACTGTGTTAGTAGGAGGCATTGACTACGGGAAAAGGGACTGTAGGCGAATTCCAAACTATGAGTATACAGCCGGTGGCGAAATTGGTTAGACGCAATACCCGCCAATGGTATCTTTTTCTGGTTCGGGTCCAGCTTTGCAGTATATTCGTAAAGTAGTTCTTTTTACAGGGATCTTTCTTTAATTAATGTGTCCTTGCTTCACGGTCGATTATACATACATACGTGTCACAGTTTGATATCAGCCATCCATGTCCAGTTGCATAAAAAAAAGCCATGCCTACTGTTATTGCCAAGCCATTGGCTGAACCAGCTTAAAATGTGAGAAATTATGTGAGGGGATTCAATTCTCATCAGAGGTGGATGCCATATATTCTACCCAGTAAGAACGCAGAATATGTGACATAAAATGATTGGTGCAGAATTGATCGAATTTCCTCACATATTTTCTCACACTGTACGCCGTTTGCCGGTGCTGTTATATTGAACTGGATACTTTTTATTTCATTCTTGTTTTGATCGTCGTTGAGGGTGCTTGTCCCTGCAACCTGGTAAAGTAGGGATTAGTGGTAGTATTGGAGTGACTCACGATGCATATTTTAATCTTGTATAAACATACATTGTAATAGTAAGTAGTGTTTGTCATTATTGCGCAAATGTTACATTTAAACAAATAGACAAACGTTAGAATTGAAGAAAGCGCTATTTGAAACTGTTTGGTTACTATAACAACTGCTTTCAAATTCTATCCACATCGTCTAGAACCCGAATCTGTTTTCGGAATTCTAAAAATTGCCCGCTATTTATAACTGCTTAGATTCTGAACTGATTGCTTAAAAATTATATGAGGTTCCATTGTGGTCACAGAAAAAGAGTCTGTTGTCATCATTGCCAACTGGTACTCTCACAAAACTATTAATTTCTAAAGCCCATTGCGTTCACATTGCAGAGCCAGCCGGCGCCGTTCCCCCCTTCGCACCCGCACCCGCACCCGCACCCGCACCCGCACCCGCACCCGCACAGCGCCGACCAGACGGACGCGGCGCCCGCCGCGGGGCTCGGACCGCAGGACTTTGTCGACCTCGGTGAGTTGCAACGCTCGAAAGAGGCTGGGAATGGATTCGAAACACATATTTACAGGCTCAAGGGAAGAGAGGTAGGCAACAGCTCCGAAAACTTGGGGTTTTTTTTTTGTACGTTTCACCACCGCCTACCTCTTGAAGCTGCCTATTTTTAAATATACATAAATTACGAACAATCGGACAAAATTATATTTTTTAATTGTATAGCACTTTGTTTTAAATTTTTTGGAGTGTGACCAGAAAAGAGTTACACAGGCTTGTGTAACGAAAAATTATTATATTACAAAATAGATTTTTTTTACATGCGGCACTCTATAAATTGATCAAGGGGTTCACAAAATTAATAAAAGTGCCAATATCTCGAAAACTAACAGTTTTTTTTATTAAGACCGGCCTGTAAGCTATGTTGGTATTTTGATATTTGGTATCTAATATTCGACAATACATATCTGTGTCTGCACGTGTTTGTTTTACTGAAAAATCTAAAGCAAGTCAAATAACAGTGAAAATAAAATTTTCATACAAATTTTCTTTTTTCTGTTGATGACACAGGATACATTTAAAAAAAAATAGACATGTGCAACAATATTTGTTGCTTGATATTAAATCCCATATATCAAGCAAATTGGAACACTTATTTTCAAATGATTTGTAAACTACGTTTGTATGGGGAGCGTAATTTTCTGATGCTTACAGGCCCAACTTAAGGTCATATTGTGATGTTCTGGCCTGTCCTGAGCTGGAGATTGACATGCTTTTCATTCAAAATACCCTTTCTGGCCGCAGTCTTACTTGCCGACAGCTACTGTCTGACATAAAACTTAAGCTTTCGCGTTTTTCACACATTATTAATGTTCTTAAGCGGGGCTTACGCGAACCACCCGTGACCACGATTGGATGCAACTCCTTTCGAAACGTCAGTTTAGGAAAGGTATTTAAAAGCTACTGTCTGTTTTCCACTTTCGCAAAGGTGACGCACATTAAATTGTCGTTGTTAATCCTGCAATAATTGACTGCGAGCTCTCATCGTCGCAGGCTGGATGATCCTGGAGCGTGACCTCGAGATCCGGGAGAACATCGGCAAGGGCGAGTTCGGCGACGTGATGCTGGGCATCTTGAACGGCACGCAGAAGGTGGCCGTTAAGATACTCAAGGACAGCGAGGCAGCTAGCAAGTTCCTCTCCGAGGCCAGCCTCATGACGTGAGCTCCTCCTTCCTACTTGTTACTGCTGCTGTTGTCAATTGAATGTATTTGTTTATTTTTTTATTACAATTTACCACCAACACCCCAAAAACAATAAACAAACACAATGGCGATTGAACTGAATTTCTCCGGTTTGCAGGTCACTCAAGGACGACAACCTCGTGCGGCTGCTGGGGCTCGTGTTCACGGCGAGCGGCTCCACGTGCATCGTGACGGAGCACATGGCGCAGGGCAGCCTGCTGGACTACCTGCGCAGCCGCGGCCGCCACTACGTCACGCAGCGGCACCAGATCAACTTCGCTTAGTGAGTACATACAGACGTTGGGACAGCTCCGGAGCGTGCCGACAACCCGGTGCGGCTGCTGGGGCTCGTGTTCACGGCGAGCGGCTCCACGTGCATCGTGACAGAGCACATGGCGCAGGGCAGCCTGCTGGACTACCTGCGCAGCCGCGGCCGCCACTACGTCACGCAGCGGCACCAGATCAACTTCGCTTAGTGAGTACATACAGACGTATGTCTGTTTACTCACCTGCTGCTGGGGCTCATGTTCACGGCAAGCCGGTTAAGGATTCAGGGTTAATTGTTGTTGTACTGTAGTTAGTTTGCTTAGGAATTGGGGACCCACAACATCGAATGTTTGTTGCATTACATAGAGTCCTGTGCAGTTCATGTTTTTATTACGTGTGAAATTGAAAATATCCATAGTGAGCAAATTCATAACCGTACTGACTGGCCGGCACTACCACCATTGTATGTAAAAAACTTGTTTCAGTTAGCTCTGCCGCCCTTACTCGCTCTCTCACTGACGAGAAAGGAAGGAGAAGTGTCATGCGGTCGATATTGCGTCTCCGCCGTATGGCCAAAGTGGCCATATGATTGTATGGCAATCCGCCGGTGTTTTATTATATTATTATTATTATATTATTATTATATTATTATTGATAGGCTAGCAGCTTTAAGCTGATGCGCCTATATCACAACACTTATTTATTTATTATAATTTTTTTTTTTTTGATTTTATATGATTGTCCAATTTATTTTTGAAGGAATTTACGGAGACAGCGTTTACAACTTCACTGGGAAGACTGTTCCAAGATTCTACCACTCTGTTGGCAAGAAAGTGTCGTCGAGGGTTCTGCTTCGACCGATTGTGATACAGCTTTTTTGAGTGTCCTCTCAGGTTTTTAGTATTAGCAAGGGTGAACATATCTTGTAGATTGGTAGAGTTGTAAGAAGAGTTGAGAATTTTAAATGTTTCAATAAGATCTCCCCGTTCTCTTCGTTCTTGTAGAGTGGTGAGGCCAAGCTTGTCCAGCCGGGTTTCGTAACTTTGATTTTTCAGTGCAGTTGGCATTTTTGTAGCTCTACGTTGTACTCGTTCCAGCAGGTCAATATCTTTCTTGAAGTAGGGACTCCAGATCTGGTATGCATACTCCAACATAGGTCGCACATATGTTTTATAAAGCTTTAGGAAAAGCTCAGGGGTTATATGGGAGAAAGCTTTGTTTATGGTATACAGCAATGAGTTTGCTCTCTTCACTACAGTTATAACGTGTGCCTCCCATTTTAGATCTTCTGTGATTATGACACCCAAATCTCTTTGTGTATTCACACTTTTTAGAGTGTTACCCTGAATTGTGTATGTTTTCCTTGGGTTTTGCTTTCCTATATGAAGGACTGTACATTTGTCCACGTTGAGTGACATTAACCAGTCTTGCGTCCATGCAGTAATGCGGTTTAGATCATGGTATGTCAGTGTGCTGCGTGAGTGGGTTCCCGATGATTTTAGCGTCGTCAGCAAACAGGGAGTACATCATCTGTAGGATAGCTTGAAAGTCCGTTAGGTAAATACTGAAGGCAATCGGCCCGATAACTGAGCCTTGGGGGACGCCGCTATGAACTGGTCTATCCTCGGAAAGCTCATCACCCACTCTCACTCTAAGTTTTCTGTTAGTCAGAAAATCAGAAAGCCAGGTGTGAAGTTTTCCTCGTATTCCAAAATGTTCCAGTTTTAACAAAAGTCTTCTTATAGGCACTCGGTCGAACGCTTTTTCATAGTCTAGGTAGACAATATCGGTAGGTTGCCGTTGATCCCATTCTGCGGTCCAATGATTAACACATGTAAGTAAGTTGGTAACGACAGACCTACCGGGCACAAATCCGTGTTGTTCGTCTAAGATTATTTTTTCATTTTTGAGAAAGTCCTTTAGAGAGTTGGCAATAATTTTCTCCATAGTCTTGCAAATAATGCTAGTTAAGCTTATCGGTCGGTAGTTAATAGCTGAGAACTTGCAACCTTTTTTGTATACGGGCGTAACTATGGCTTGTTTCCAGTCGCTCGGCAACTCTCCATCTTCGAAGGATTTGTTCATTATTTGATCAAGATCAAGATAGTTGTATGCCACACAGTCGAAACATTGCCAATCGCGCGAGTTCCCAACCAGACAAACACAGACACACGGGTGAATCTCCACAATTGAACTCGTATTGACCGGTGCGTCATGGCGTTCTTACAGCGACGCGTGCTGCGGCATGGAGTACCTGGAGAAGCGGCGCGTGGTGCACCGCGACCTCGCCGCGCGCAATGTGCTCATCGCGCGCGACGGCACCGCCAAGGTGGCGGACTTCGGGCTCGCGCGCCCCGAGCCGCAGCGGCCCGGCGAGGACGAGCCGCACGTGCAGGCCAAGCTGCCCATCAAGTGGACCGCGCCGGAGGCGCTCAAGTACAGTGTGAGTTGGAACCCGATGGTGGCACATATTTGCATGCCAACTCGAATGTACGGGACTGAAAAATTTAAATATATATTATTATATATTATATATTTAAATATATATTTAAATTTAATAAATATATATATAATAAATAATAACTAGTGAGAGACAAGGGAATTGAATTAATATTGACAGTATATATTTTTTTAACAAATTTTAAGTTTACAATTATTTTATACAAAAATAAGCCTTAAGGTGGGCCCGTAAGCATCAGAAAATTTCGGCTCCCATACAAACGTAGTTTACTAACAATTTGAAAACCACTGTTCCAACTTACTTGATATTTGGTATCAAATATTAGTCTGCATGTCTTTGTTTTTTCGGTAAATGTATTCTGGGTCGAACCACAGAGAAAACAAAATTCGTAGGAAAAATTTCTTTTTGCTTTCATTTCATTCTGTTTGGATTTTTCAAAAAAACAAAAGCGTGCAGACACAGATATTTGTTACCTGATATTAGATATAAAATATTAATTTCATTGGCATAGCGGTTTCTAAATGATAAGTAAACTACATTTGTATGGGGAACATAGCTTACGGGCCATTCTTAAAAAATATAAACCTAAAACTGGAAAACCTTACAGAGTTCCCACCTGGGACAAATCCTATAAGGCCGCTCCTTAGTCCTAAGGACTTGAATTATCAAAACCAAACTTCTGACAAAACATATACGTGTGGTGTGCATTCAATGTCGAAACAATTTCAACTTTCCAGCCCCTATTACAAACTACTTTATTAATTTACTGTAGTGATAATTAGTTATATTGTGTTCCTCTTTTGCAGATATTTTCAAATAAGTCTGACATGTGGAGTTTTGGGATTCTTCTCTGGGAAATATATTCTTTTGGAAGAGTGCCGTATCCACGAATCGTAAGTTGCTGCTCGTTTCTTATTCACACCTTTTACTCATTGTAACACTGCTTAATCAGACAGGATTTAACAGCAGTCACTGCCGTAACTTCGGATAATGATTCTTGAGGCCAATACAAACAATAAAGTGCCAAACATATTGCCGAAAAAAGGTTTTGTTTTCTTGAAAATCTACATTAAAGCACACCAACAAGTTTAGGTTGACAGCGGTTGGCTTGATGGCGAGCGAGTGTCTGAAATAGTGGCAAAGAGCAAAAAGATTGAATTGAAAATTATCATTTGGATTTTTGGCACCTGGGAAAAAAAGGATGCCAAGTTACGGCAGTGACTCCTTCAAACGAATTCCGTGACCTAAAGAATAATGACATTGGAGTGCATGACTTTTCTCTTTTGGCTTGCGAGGTGATGACGTCAATGAGTCTCGGTCTTGCTTCAATGCACTAATTGATTATTATTATTATCAGAACACTAGTAGCAAAGCTGATGCGTGCATATTATTAATATTTATTTAGAAATTTGCGAGTGCAATATCCTTGTTTGATGTGTTTGTAAACCCTTTCCCCCCCAGGAACGTATATATCCGTAAGAGCAAGGCATTCTGCAGGCGCCATCGTCGGATATATCCGACAGAAAAATACTAAAACATTAAAAAAACTTTACTGATTACGAAATAATGTGTTTTATTTACATAATTGCACAGTACATACTAGCGTTCATTACATTTCTACTGTTTCAACAGTGGAAACACACTATTTGCAACAAATCAAACAACAATTCAAGACTGCATATTATCAAAATAATTGTAGTGTGGCGTATTGAGAAGGATTATGCCAAAAAACCTCGGCGGTGAAAGGGTTAATTATTTAAATAATTGTAGAGCCTGTTTTTTAAAATATTGTCGTGACTTCATTGATGTGAAGTTGGTGCGTTTCATTGCCCAGAACTCAAATTCTCGATCAGCGGTGTGCGGGGGGCACTACTAAACACACTCAGACTCGGTGTGTATTTAGACAGGCCAAAAAGTTTGACCCTCCGCTGCTTATTTGCTTGCGTTAATTTCTATAATGAATGGCGCAGCCTCTGGCGGAGGTAGTCCGGGCGGTGGAGCGCGGCTACCGCATGGAGGCGCCCGAGGGCTGCCCCCCGGAGCCGTACGAGGTGATGTGCGCTGCGTGGCACGCCGAATCCCAGAAGCGGCCCACCTTCCAGCACACGAGGCAGCGGCTGCACGCACTGCGCGATGCCACGCCGCCAGCGCCACCCGCGCACGACGCGCACAAGGTGACCGACCTAACCTGTGTACTTAGCTAGTCAGCCGCTTGTCTTTTTTTTTTATGTGACTGGACATGGATGGCTAATACCACACCTTCTGTCATGGTATTAGCCTAACACACCACATGGGAACTAGGTGCCATGCCAGGACCTTCCTTATATTGCACGGCTACATTGAACTGGATGGAAAACACGGACAATTTCATTGCCGCTTCGACCATCGTTCATCCAATGCGATGGTACCAACCCGGGCGGGATTAACCCTACCACCTAGTAAGTAAGGAAGGGGACCTACAGTTTAACGTGGAATCCGAAGCATGGCCAGCCTCTCTCAACGGTCGAATGGTCACCCATCCAAGACCAGACCGGACCCAGCGTTGCTTAACTTCGGAGAGCGATCGCCGAAGTGTCGCGCCACTGGGCCACTGAGGCTGACAAACCACTCTACAGTATGGTGTACCGCGCCGTACGTGCTGACTGCCGACAACCCGATGACTACATACATCACGATACAGATTACAAAGTTTTACTAGGAACCTGTATGAACCGACTTTTTCGATTATCCGAGCTAGGGCTGGTTTACATTAGGTCGGATATTCGAGGTTGTATGTTTAGTATGGCAGGCTGTATGTTAGGAATGTTTTTACAAATGAAACGGCTACAAAAATATATATAGCTAGATTTGTTGTTCAAAGATCAGAGCATGACAATTTTTCTTACAGATTGTCTTTATGAATAACAAGATTTTTTAAATCTTTTTCTTGTTTTGAGTCCTGTTTCCGCCTCAAGAGGTCTACTTTTATTGGTAGATTTATTCAATTACCAATATCCTACTGTTTGAATCTCCCTCACATTGGTAACTATTTCTTCGACAACAACCTCTCAGTAAGAGTGCTTCTCATACTAGTAACTTGTTGGCAACATCCTTATATTTGTATTTCTCTCTTTTCCCATTGTTTTCCCATTGAGATCAACCTGGGGGGTTGGCATTGGTAACTACAATGCGATTCAAATAGGAATAGAATGAGATCACCGCCATTTTGAATGTCAAACTGCTAAAATCCTCACTTTACTTCACAAACTTCAGTACTTTTCCGCGGTGTTTCCGCGTACTTTACCCACGCGAATTCTAGTGAAGTTAGTCACGAGCCCCGTCCTATTCTTATTTGAATCGCATTGTACATATTATATCCTGTTGGATGCTATCCCAATGAGGACTCACGTTGAAAGAATGTTTCAGTGTAATTTTGACCACGACTCGAACCTATATACGTGCGTACGTACGTATACATGTAATTAAGTGTGCATTTTTCTGTCGTTGCAGTGAGCAGCGTGGAGCAGAAGACAGTGAAAAGGACAATAGAAAATACATGTACATTATGATATAAATAAGGAAAAGTGCTGTGAAGGATGCGAAGTAAATATTTTATATTATATTGTAAGTATTTAAATTATTTTGATATGTGTACATTTTCTTCCTTCACCTAAATACAGTACTAATAATGTTACAGACGATTGAAGCATAGCCCACTCACGCTTACAGAAACATTTTCGTTATTAAAAATATTGTATTTTTTATAAAAACGAAATTGAATGTATAGTTTGATTTCCTGTATACGTTAGCTTCTCAGCTGAAATATGGATTCTCTCTGTGGCTATGCAATATTTCGCTCTGGTTTTAATGTTACAGTGAGTTAAGTAGCATAGGAGAATCCTGTAGATAGGACAATGCTATAGGAGCCCCTATAGATAGTGTATGTTAAGAGAATCGTGAAGGTATCCTGGTACAAAGATTTGAAAATTTTAAGAAATTGGTTCTGTCTCCTATAGTCGGCCCCCGAGTCCCTGGTTCTTAAATGCCACTGAATGAACCTAAACTTTAAAACAAAATAACAGCTATTGAAATATTTTTAAGCCAATATTATTCAATCATTGAAAAAATTTAAGCATACAGACATAGTTCTCGATATTATATTTAATAATAAGAAATAAAAACATTTAGATCATGAAAACAGTTTTATCGCCCCTGGCATGGGTAATGACTCCCATACGTATATGTTCTATACATTTAAATATACCAAACAATACTGATGGCATTTTGGTGGACAAGGTACTCTAGTACTGTTCTAGTCAGAACAATGGATTTGTTTTGTGGTGTATTATGAATTGTTTGATTGCTTTAAATAATATTTGTTCTGTGCTCAGCACTCTGCCCGCAATCAGAAATCCTCAGAGGAATTTATTTGCGCTAAATTATATTGGTATATCCAAATTGTTAAGCAGGGAATTAATTTGATCAGGTCAGATGTTTCTCTATACACACATAATGCTTTTGTTTATTAATACATAATTATATTTCGTTCACAATGTTTCATTACACTTTTTGGTGAAGGAATTATTGATGCCGTAGAAAAACGTAAACCTCCGATTTATTGTAAATTAATACATGTTTGTGGTCGTGATCTGTATTGTAAATATTCTATTGGTGAATGGATTTACACTAATGGGGTAGACAGTATCTTCACTTGTAATGGTTGTGTGAAAATAAAATTGTTCATGGTTAGTGATATTATTCAAAAGAGACCAGTTTTATCGCTCAGAGAAAGCAATTCTGGATAAAAAGTTTGTATCGTAAATTGATCAATAGAATGCTATAATAGAATGAGAATATTTAAAAGCCAACTTTATTTTAAACGATTGTGTTCATAAATTAAGAAGTTGGATACATTGTAAAGAATCTCTTTTAAAATGTAACGTTAATTGATATTGTGTGTGCTTGCGTTTTGAACACTAGAGGTTGATTCATTTGTATAATATATTTAAACTTATTATAAACTTTAAAAGATCCCAACGAATCATAATTTGACCTGTCAAGACTTAGCCCTGATTGCACGAAGAGACGGCTGAGTTTATCAATGTTCAAACACGTCACTTTTAGTGAACGGCATAGAGTTCCTTTCATACTGTCCATACGACGTGTGTAATCATACGTTGACGTTGATTTTGATTTTTTGTCCTTTCGTGCACTCGGCCCTTAGTGCATCTTTCAGACCAATCACCTTTAAGACCAAGAAAATTAAAAATATTACAATATTAATGAAAGTTAGCAGCGATTTGAATCTTGTTATTAATATAACATAAATAGGATGGCTTTTTAAAATATCCCAAAATACTTATAATTGTTACTCCATATCTCTTTTTAATTGAAAGTTGTTTACTAAATGTGAAAGAAAATGGTCACCTATCTGCATACATATTTTTAACCATTTCGATCACAGAATATGATCTTCATGTAAAAAAATCCCAATAATACTGGGGAATAATACTAAAGGAACCAATAATAACACTTGTAACTGAGTATAGAGCATAGCGGCACTTTGGCGTGCACATACGAGTATGCAACATTGCATCATTCAATGTTCATTCAGTTCAAAGCTCTGTGGCTTATGAAAGTAATAAAAAACCTAATTACTGACTAAACCTCAGTGAATAGTGTAGCACCTTTTTTGACAGATTTGTTGTGTTATTGAAGATAAGTTTCCATTTATAGGATTATTTTTGTATTTTTAATCATTTGAGTAATGGGTAAAAACAATATGAATTGCTCCAATAGTGTTACTTTAATATTTGAGAAAGTGTCCTATTTAATTATAAAATCGCTGGCCTGAGTTAGTGGAATATTACCACTTTTTTTGAGGTAATTTTCTTGGTCTATTTGGTCTTGTATTTTTGACATGATTTTTTATTTATAATGTCTGATGTAAATGAGCTGGTGCTGTTGACATTTAGATCAGTGCTTTATGACTACCACCCCTGTCAGCCCTTCAGGTAACCATTACGTAAAACTGTAAACAATATTTCCGAGTGACTGTTATTATGGAGTTCAATGTTCTCCATCCGAGAAGAAAGTCGGAGTAAATTATTTTGTAACTTGCTAAAATGTTCTGAATACAAACAATCTGTGCCTATGTATATGTGACTGACTATATTTATGTTCTTTTGTTTTCAAATAAGCAAACTCACATACATAACACCATGCCGCTTACCCGGAGGGGTAGGCAGAGATGATAGAGCGCCATATATAATAGGTCGGGGAAAAAGTCTTTTCGCATTATAGTATGTATGAACTTGTAATAAAATCTCTTTGGCTATACTATTTGTATCTGGCTGGTTTTGGTATCATTGAAAGTTTAAATTTTAAAGAACATAATTCCAAATTCAAATTAGAAAAATGTGTGATTCTCATTTGTTTTTCGTACTGTCAAAATGAGTGAATCTAATGAAGAAATTCGATACATTTTAAAATTTTACTACAAAAAAGGTAAAAATTCAACGCAAGCCGCGAAAAAAATTTGCGATGTTTATGGACCTAGTGCAGTGTCTGTGAGAGTAGCACAAATTTGGTTTAAGCGTTTTCAATCCGAAAATTTTGATGTCAAAGATGCACGTCGCTCTGGTCGCCCTATTACGGATAAAATGGATGCCATTTTTGAAAAAGTGGAGCAAGATCGGCATATCAGTAGTTACGACGTAGCTGAAGAACTAGGAATTGACCACAAAACAGTTTTGGCGCATTTGAAAAAAACTGGGTACACAAAAAAGCTCGATATTTGGGTACCTCACGAGCTCACTGAAAGAAACCTAATGAACCGTGTACTCATTTGTGATTCTTTATTACGACGTAATGAAACCGAACCATTTTTGAAGAAGCTGATAACTGGTGATGAAAAGTGGATCACGTACGACAAGAACGTGCGAAAAAGGTCGTGGTCAAAGGCCGGTCAAGCTTCACAGACTGTGGCGAAACCCGGGTTAACTCGCAACAAGGTGATGCTGTGTGTGTGGTGGGATTGGAAGGGCATTATTCATTATGAGCTGTTACCACCAGGCAGGACCATCGATTCTGAACTCTACTGCGAACAACTGATGAGATTAAAGCAAGAAGTTGAGAGAAAGCGGCCGGAATCAATCAACAGAAGGGGTGTGGTTTTTCATCATGATAACGCTAGACCTCAAACATCTTTAGCCACTCAGCAAAAACTAAGAGAGTTTGGCTGGGAGGTGTTAATGCATCCGCCGTATAGTCCTGACCTTGCACCTTCAGATTTCCACCTGTTTAGGTCTCTTCAGAATTCTTTAGGCAGTGTCAGGTTAACATCACGAGAGGACTGCCAAAACCACTTGTATATTGCTCGCGGTATATTGATCAGAAGTCCCAATATTTCTATAGCAATGGGATCATGTCCCTACCTACAAGATGGCAAAAAGTTATCGAACAAAATGGTACCTACATACTTTAGTTAAATGTAAATAAACCATATTAAAAAATGTTTTGAATTTTCTTAAAAAATGCGAAGAGACTTTTTCCCCAACCTAATATATATATATATATATATATATATATATATATATATATATATATATATATATATATATATATATATATATATATATATGATAACAACAGTACATTGCAGCGGAGCTCAAAGGATCATCATAAAAACGCATACATATTTCTTTAGGCCATGAATATTCAAATTATTTATGAGATTCCATGTTAGTTATAACAAAATTATATTGTATCAGAAATAAATAGAAAAAATCTTTGTTGCATTTCATCTGTGTGATTTAAAGGGGAATTTATGCCTATGCAATATTAGCGTAAGTGTTAAATTTGTTTTACTAATTTGTTTACGAAACTGATGTTTACTTGTAATGTATGTTTTCATTGATTTATGTGTGTTAAATTAGATGGAAGTGCTTTAAAATATGAAATACTGTCTTAGTACTTTATTATGATGTGACGGATGTTTTTGGCCAGTTTTATGACGCAGTGCTGGCAAGCTCTCTGAAATGTCGCTCTCGGGTTCACTGTCACATTCCCCAGGCCTATTACTCTATCAGGACAAAATTTTTTTGGTGTTTGTTTCCGTATGTCCTTTTTCAACGAACCCTTGACACCTTTCAAGTTCGTATTAATGTTGTGTCATTTGTAATATTAAAAAGTGTATAAAACAAATCTCCAATGAATACAAAATCTCGAAAAGGTTTTATTTTTGTTTTGTATTGTAATTACTAAAATATCGTTTGGTAAGTAATGTAAATAAAGTGGTATTGTAAAACTATGAAATATGTAATAAAGAAAATATTAATACACTTTCCAGATTGTTTCAATCGGAGTCACATCCACAGGATAACGTGCACGACGACGCATCTTCCTCCATTTTAATAGGAAAACTGTTAATTTTCTTCCCGCTTGCACCAGCACGATCGCCGATGGATTCCCTCCCGTGTTCACCACTGGAACACGCTTCGGATACCGATTCTCTCCCGTACGCACCACTAGACGCATGAGAGATCGATTTCCTCTCGTGGGCACCACTAGAGCACTCCTGGGGGATTGATTCCCTCCTGTGTGCACCACTAGAGCACTCCTCGGGGATTGATTCTCTTCTGTGTGCACCACTAGAGCACTCCTCGGGGATTGATTCTCTTCTGTGTGCACCACTAGAGCACTCCTCGGCGATTGATTCTCTTCTGTGTGCACCACTAGAGCACTCCTCGGGGATTGATTCTCTTCTGTGTGCACCACTAGAGCACTCCTCGGGGATTGATTCTCTTCTGTGTGCACCACTAGAGCACTCCTCGGGGATTGATTCTCTTCTGTGTGCACCACTAGAGCACTCCTGGGAGATTGATTCTCGCCGGTGGGGGATCGATTTCCTTCCCCGGGCGTCCCTGCTGTCCAATCGGTTGTACGATGCCTCACCTTTAAGTGAGCACGCGCCGTGCACGATGAGCGCGGCGCGTTGTTCGCGCGAGCGGCGCGTCTTCTCCTTGGCGGCGCGGGCGGTGTTGCAGCGGCAGTCGCGGGCGGGCGGTGGGGGCGGTACGGTCTGCACGGCGGCGGGGAGGGGGGGCTGCCACGCGGCGCGGCGCAGCGCGGGGAAGAAGTAGTGCAGGTCGCTCGTCGACGTCACGCCATCACTGTGGAACTAATGCAGTTTTTGTGAATGCTGATTGGTTTCGCTAGTGCTGCGAAAACGATCTGCTAACAAACATATGCAAAAATATTTTCTATCTTCACAGCTTAACTAATGTACCGCTTTTGATAAACGGCAGATGGGGAACTTAAATTCCGGAGCAGAACATCGAATATTTGATTTGATCCCAACGGAACCCTTTATTTGCCGAGCGATCCTGCCAGCGCGCATGGAAGGACGGCAGTGACGATCGACACTCATTCGTATAGCGGCAGCGTAGCCACAAGTTAGTGGAAAACGTCTAACTGTAGTTAGTTTTCTTATGAATTCTGAATATTCGTTGCACTAAACAGCGCCTGGGAAGTTCTTACGTGTTCTTAAGTGTCGCTGGATCTCGATAACATTAGTGGTGAGCGAACTCCTAACTCACTCGTTATCGCTACCGCAGTTGTAAAAGTGGCTACGCCGCCCCCATACAAACTAGTTTCGATCGCCACTCCTGTCGCAAAGACAAATCTTTGCGAACGAGAGGGCTGTTCGGTCGTTCAGTACAGACGATCCGGGTCTCTTGACCCATTAGTTCGCGAACGACGCATCGGTAGTCCAATGAGCTCATTTAGTTGCCATCGTACACCCTATGCTTTTCGTTTAAGAGAAAATGATGCTTTTATTTTTTTTATAATATTAAATATGTAACCGCTTGATGTGCTGGCATACTATAGTTATAGATTCTAACTCCCTTTTTTTGGGGAGTTATAGGAAGCGACTAACGACTGTGTTGCCATCTGTACAAGGACGCACAAACCCCCTTGTTTGTATAATAGTAGATAATACGGACTGTGATCTGTTGCTGCCAGCAGGAATTCGCGGGGTTGTTGAAAGGTGTTCTTTTCTGCAGAGGGCTGTAGTAGGAGAAGGCGGGAGCCGTCGGCGGCACTCTGTGGAATAAATATCGGTCTATAGAGACTCCCACCTTGGGAGAAGACATAAATACAATTTTTTTCCTTCTAAGGAATCGCCTAACAATGAAAATGTGCGACTCCATTGGGAGGGTGGCTGGAAGAATCCAATCGCTCGAAAAATCTTGCGGCTCCACGCTGGCTCGAAGAACATTTCCATTTAAAATTTAAATTATACATTTTAATTAGGTACGAGAATTAGGAGAATCCAGGCCTTACTTCAACGAAATCTAGAAGTCGATGTAATATCTGAAAAGCTGGAATATATTTGGCCTTATCATGCAGACATACTAAATTTATAAATTTACAAACAAATTTACACGTTAACAATAGTCACAAACAATTATTACATCCAATATTCTATTATTAAAAAAACAGTATGCAATAAGAAAATCGTGTCCAAAATAGTTAGTAAAGTAACATTTAGTTGGCTCAGCTACAATCTTTTTTTTCTTACTTTTCAGTTCATAGAATATTTTATGCTGAGGTACCCGGGCTCCAAACATTCCTATTTATAATATCAGTGGAAGGAAGTCAATTCATTAATCGTTAAAATGTGTGCTCAATTTTTTCAAATATTTTTAGGGGCATATGCCGCCAGGACCTTTCTGCACTGACTCTGCTACATTGAAATGGATGGAAAACACGGGCAATTTTCATTGCCGCTGCGAACATCATTTCTTATATATGAAATGGTAGATATGTACCACCCAGGTGGGATGAACCCTACCCCCTAGCAAGCAATTGGAACATTCAGTTTTACGTGGTATACGAACCACAGTCAGCCCTATTCATCGAAAACGGTTAGCTATCAGGAACCCGACCGCGCCTAGAGATGGTATACGTTGATACTATCCGCATATAAATCGGGTGATTGGTTCGCAAGTTATTAGCATTTTACCAACACCGCTCTGGTAATCAAACGAGGTGTTATGTAGTTATCATTTACGAGTAGAACCAGATAGAAAATTAGACGTAGATACAAAGCGCATTGTTCTCAAATTGTAAGGATTTGATCCAACTCACTGGTCACGTGTCTCGTTACTTAGCATGATGGTAGGTGGCCATGAATTTGCGGGGATAAAAGCCCTACGTCGCCGTCGCGTCGGTACAATTAGCATCGTAATCGGATAAGGGGTTCTCTAGTCTTACCAAAATAACTTGAGGAATCATGTGTTGTCCATACAAAGTTCTCTTAAACTAACGGATGGAAGGTGGAACTCAATTTAAGTTAACTGAAAGTTAGCCGCCAGTCAGTCTAACTGGATTGTAGTTGTCTATCGTTAAAACGGCTGTTAGAAAACCAATATTGAGTCTATGTCAGCCTCAGGGGCCCAGTGGCGCGACACTTCGGCGATCGCTCTCCGAAGTTAAGCAACGCTGGGTCCGGTCTGGTCTTGGATGGGTGACCATTCGACCGTTGAGAGAGGCTGGCCGTGGTTCGGATTCCACGTTAAACTGTCGTCCCCTTCCTTACTTACTAGGTGGTAGGGGTTAATCCCGCCCGGGTTGGTGCCATCGCATTGGATGAACGATGGTCGAAGCGGCAATGAAAATTGTCTGTGTTTTCCATCCAGTTCAATGTAGCCGTGCAATATAAGGAAGGACCTGGCATGGCTCCTAGTTCCCATGTGGTGTGTTTGGCTAATACCATGACAGAAGGTGTGGTATTTAGCCATCCATGTCCAGTCACATAAAAAAAAATGTCCTTCCCGAGGATACAATCTATCTCCTTATCAAATTGCATTAAGAACCCTTCCAATGGTTTTGTCGTTTTTCACATGAAATTAGGTGTGATAAATCGAACCGGGTCAAATATACGAAGTTTTGAAAATACGTACGGACTCAAGACACTCTTGACGAGCCACGCGTTCATAGAGTCGTAAGCGCCTCCTCCGCCGCAAAAGCAGGGAATGTTATTGCAGACACATCTGCAGAGGGGCTGGCTGTAGCGGACCCGCGGCAAGAAATAGAACTGCATGGCGCCATCGGGCCCCTGCACGGGGATGATATCCCCCTCGCCCTGCGCCGCCGGCCCCGCGGGACAGGGATAGGCTTGAGGTGCTGAAATTAGTTAAGGCGGGCCCGGCCCGTAAGCATCAGAAAATTACGCTCCCCATACAAACGGAGTTTACTAATCTTTTGAAAATCACTGTTCCAATTTGCTTGATATTTGGTATCTAATATCAGACAACAAATACGTATGCCTGCAGGTTTTTTTTTCAAAAAAAATATCCTGCGTCACATAATGGAGGAAATAAACTTTCTATGAAGATATTCTTTTGTCTTATATTTGACTTGGTTTAGATTTTTCAGAAAAACAAAGACGTGCAGACTCAGATAGTCGTTCTCTGATATTAGATACCAAATATCGTCCCCGTATTGGGAAAAGTCACCAACTAACATTTTTAGCGAAATTGAGTTATTAACACCAACCTACTTTTTATTTTTTACTTTATTTTTCTGCATACCCAGAAAATGAGATTTCCCAACGGTTTTCCAGTTATTCGAAGTGAAAAAATCGTTAAGTAAACAAATTTAACCGATGTATGCATGGAAAAATAAATAATTCCATTAAGGACTTGTCCTTATATTTATGTTATTCTAACTAACCAAACGAAAGTCACTAATATCATTTAGCTAATCTTCCATAAAAAAAAAGTTACGAAAATTTTGTGGAAAAATCGATAATGACAATTAATATCTTTTTCAAATTAAATATTGAAAAAATATTTTACCAACAAAAATCATTAAGTGCATTTAGTTAATTTTCCCATAAGGAAATCTTGTATCCGAATTCACTAAATGCGTTTAGCTATTTATCCTAGAAGTCTAAAATGTTTTCATAAACATTCAATGGCTAATAGTTACTTTTCCCATAGTGAAACCTTGCATCCGAAGGCAATAGATGCGTTTAGTTATTTCTCCTAGAATACTAAAATGATTTCATTCACATTCAAAGGCTTTTAGTTCGTTTTCTCAAAATTAAACTTAGCGCGCAAAGTTCCTAAATGAAGTTAGGTATTTCTCCAGAGTCTTTCGCTCCACAACTCATCAAATCGCATCAGTCAGCAGCGCAGTCAGTGAGTGTGAGTCGGCCAGTTAGCATCGTGTGATGTGATAAAGAAACCTTACATTGCTACAAGTTTGCTAAAATATTATTTTGTAAAAAATTCAAATAACATTCGGGTGTGTAAAGATTATTTAAGAAAACTCTATGCATATCAAATGGGCCCATTGACAAGGCCTTGGCAGGCAAAAATGAATATGGAAGCTTCGGAGGAAAATATGTTCGTGGCTCTAATGATCCTGTGAACAAGACATCTCCAGTAGACATTAAATTTGTCAAAGATCAAATCACCAATTTTCCTACAATGGAATAGGAAGAAAACCAAGACTCTCATCCATCTAACCATTTCGAAAATGTATGAAGATTATAAAATTTTTGCTATCAGAGAAAGTCTTAGAAAAGGTTCGACTATAGAAGGCCATGAACCTGTTTCCATGGCAGTCTATCTATCTTTTTTCCATTCAAAGAAAGACCAATGTCCAACTTGCAATCGATATGACAATTTCGGTAAACCTGAATCCTTAAAAGAAGAGTACGAAGAACATATGGCTAGAAAGGTCACTGAAAAGTCTGCTAAAGAAGCAGACAAAATTAAATGTAAGAAGACTCTGCGTTTGTGTCTGTGACACTGGATTTGCAAAGTGTCCTACAAATTCCCAGTGGTGACATCGGTCCACTTTACTATTCCAGTAAAATTAACGTTCATAATTTGACGATGTATGAAGCGAAAGAGCCCAACAATGCCTTTTGCCTTACATGGAACGAGCTTAAGGATGTTCCCATACAATGTTTTTTTACACAGAACGCAAAAAGTATTGCACTTTAAGGCACGAATTCGTCAAAAATATTAAATATAGCCATAGTAGTTGCAGCGAAAACATATTCACAATTTCAGGTTTAATGCTTACGTTGTAATTGCCGATTAGAAGTTTTACACCGTTAGATGGCGCTGTTAAATAAAAATCGTATTTAAATAAATTGTAACAAAACCAATAATCCTGAAATTTTGAAATTGTTTTCGCTGGAAGTAATATGACTATATTAAACTTTTATTATGAATTCGTGGCTTAAAGTGCAATACTTTTTGCGTTATGTGTGCAAAAAACTTTAAATGGGTCGGAACAGCCTTAACGGAAAACGTGGAGGTGTGGAAATTGCTACAGGGATTTACTGGTAAATCTGTCAATTATCGAAAGAGGTAAAAGAAGTGTAGTTATTTTCAGATACTTGCTCAGGGCAAAACAGAAATCAGTACATAGCTGCTTTTTTTCTACACATTGTTCAAAATACTGACTTGGAAGTGATCGAACAAAATATTTAGAAAGTGGGCACTCGTATATGGAAGTGGACAGTATGCATAGCGCAATAGAAACAGAAAAACGGTATATTCAGGTATTTTCAATGATAGACTGAAAAAATATTATGAAGAAAGACACAAAAAGACACCGAACAAATGCCGAACAATATGAAGTAGTAAAATTGAAATATGAAGACATGCTGGACGTGAAAACTCTAAACGAAAGAATAATACAGAACCGATGTACTGATGAAAATGGGAACAGCGTAAAATGGGTAAAAATTAAATGCCTTCATTTCGAAAAGAATTATCCAGGAATTATCAAATTCCGGTACGACCACAGCGGCCCCTATATTGATTTAAATACACGGCAATTGCAACCAATAAAGTTCATAATTAAAGGAACATCAGTGGAGACTCGCGCAAGACGGGGGAAAAACGTGACATCCCACGCCATGTAGAAGATAGATTGGAAGACTCATGTTTCGATATACCTATTCCAAAAGCGTACAAACATATTTTGCCAATATCAAAGGCAAAAGAAAGAGACTTGATTGATTTGTGCAAGAAGAGCGTAATTCCTAGCGAATTACATCCTTGGTACAATGATCTACCCGATAATACAGAAGTAGTCGATAGGCTGCCAGAACCAGATAGTATTTATGAAAACGAAGAAAATAAGGAGTCTTCTGACTATTCATAGTCATAGCTGCTGATAGTCAAAGGGCTGAATACCGAATAGCCGGATTCTTGTATTTTGTACCCAAAAAATGGCACATTGAAGTTAAATAATTCAAAAAATAAATCTTAATATCCCCGTTTTCTTAATTTCTCCGCATGTTTTTACTTTGTAGGTACTTAACTGTTTGTTTGTTTCGCATTGTGTGATTACTTTTTCATAATAAAAATTTGAAAAATAAAAAATAAGATCTCATTTCATTAATTTACCTAAATTGAAATGATAAAATTTGATAATTTAATAAATAACTAAGTGTAAATATATTTTATGTGATTGGCCAAATTAACCAAAACGCTGAAAAAAATAATTAAATAGTATTAACAAATGCAGGAAAACTCACTTACTCCTTAGGTAAAGTCACTAATTACAAAAGTCTACAAATTTCAGTTTATGAAAAATCACCAAATTGGTAAAGTTTTTTTTTCTTTAAGGAAACCAATATTTAAGATTGGATTTGAATTCTGTTTTACCATTTCATGATTACAACCAATTTTAAAAAAATATAACTATACAGAAATCGTTGTAGGGATAAGAGTTGCGATTTTTCAAAGTTGAAAAAATCTTTAATCTCGATTATCTCGGAACTAATATTTTGCAATTAGTGACTTTTCCCAATACGGGGACGATATCAAGTAAATTGGAACATTGGCTTTAAAATTATTAGTAAATTACGTTTGTTTGGGTAACACAGGATAAGAGCTCCTAGTCTGAGTTCTCACCTAAATTGACGTTTACGCCAAACGGAGAGCGCCAAAAATTTGCGAATCCGAGTTTGATTTGACAGCTTACGCATCTTCGCCGTAGAGCGGAACTACGAAGTTCCGTACACGCCAATTTAGGTGACAAGTCGGAATTTGGGCGCGCCCAGAGAGGTAAACCATCAGAATGTGTAGTTGGTGGTTCCAAATCTCTATAGGTACATACTCAATATATATTTAATAGTGGTACAATTTGTGGTACAACCACTTGTACCACAAATTGTACCTTATTCAAACATACCTATCTGGAAAGGGTTGAAGTATTGTAGATTAGAAAATTGATGTTGGGGTGCGCCATAAATAGGATATTGGGGTTGGTTGAACTGCATTGTGTTTCTGTCTGATCAGGTCTGGTAATGTGGTATTGTTTAGGCGTCCAGGTTCATGGCGGGTTCATGTTTTTGTGATGTCGGCTTGCATTTTTATCTTAATTTATATTTATTGTATTTTTGAGAATACTGCTCCATGGTGGTTGTGACATAGTCGTGGCACTGACAGGTATTTATTTTCAGTTATCACATTTTAACATGATTCTGTCTTCAAGAAGATGAAAATTTTGGGCCAGTACTAATTTGTGATACAATTTTTCGTGATGAGCCGCTTTTTCCAATATTCATCTGTGATTGATTTTGTTTCTCATTACAATAAGTGCATTCCTTTGTGCCTCAACGTAAGCATAGCATTTAGACCTAAGTGTGTATTTCATAATTTTGGACGGAAAAATATGTTATGTAAACCCGTGAAGTATCTTTGCGGGTTCTTCTTTCAGTAAAGAAGATTGAATCCGCGGATCTTTGTGACGCAAATTCGTGTAGTTTGACTTAATAATGAATTTGAATTTGGATTCAAACATAAAGATCCAGTTTAATGTAGCCTTACTTTTTGTAAAAAATACAAATAGCGACCACTTTTTTTTAATATGACAACCGATTCTTATTTTCCGACCACTGTAAAAACCGGCAGATATGGTAATTTCATGGACGGAAGCTCCAAAGGAAATTGGAAAGTTGTACATATTCATGTTCCGAAATTCGAATTTTAGAATAAACTTTGACAGGCGACATGTTACTGGAACGGCCGCGGCGGGGCGGTGCGGAGGCGGCGCGGTCTGGGGAGGTCGCGGGCCGGCCGAACGCGAAACGGACGACGCGGAGTCACGAACGAAGAAACCGAAGTTTGGTTCGGGCTACTCCTCGGTACGTTCTGTTCTGTTTCTATATCGCCATTCCCCTGAAAGGTTTATTAAATAATGGAATCAGGCAAAGATTAATGATCATTTTATACATTACCAGCTGACTTCCGGTTGGGTCACTGTCGTTTTGGACATTCACCCGAGCGAAGCCTAAAAACCTCAATGTTTGTGATCGACGGGTTTTATTCAGAGAAAGACAATATACATGGTAAACAATAGTATAAGAAATTAAAAACTAAATTAAATAGAAAATTTCATTAAATTTATCCGAGGCTGCCATTGTCTCTAATACACTTATTACCGCATGGAATTGCCAAGCTTATGCGGCGAATAAAAAATGTTTTGTAACTTGAATCACCCGATGCTTCACTTACGCGCCGGTTTCCACCACCTCAGCTACACAAATTCAAAATTTACTTTTCGGTTACACCATGTAAATATGCTATGCAACCGAAAGTTACTTATCGGATTTAGGTAACTGGAGGTGATATAGAGCTGTAACGCGACTAGGCTTTAACCACGCATATTTTTGCCGGTTAAGGGAGTGTGTGCGTCCATGCAGATCGCTCCGCAGTCGTTCGGCGCTATTAAGGTCCCTTTAATAAATAATATCACTTAGTAGGAAATTACAAGTTATCCCTCGCGAAAGAAAGGGTTGCAAAATTGGGTATCGAGCCCGTTATCTGTCTTAACATAAGCTGACCACAGCAGGACGCCATTTTGACATTGAAAGATTTAATTTGATTTTCATTTCCCCTTTATTTCTTACTGAAGATTCAAATGTGCATTTTAGTTGATACTGCAGGTCACTTCGGGAACCTATGTAAAGCAGTAATTAGGGAGAGCGGATACCTACAGTTTTACATCGATCCCGGTGAGTAGGAGGTACTAATGATTTAGTACTAGGCTGTACAGTTCCAACCCACTCGGGTGGACACCTTGGCATTGAATAAAAGATGGCCGAAATGAAAATGGTTCATGTTTTAGGTCAGTTTAATAACGCTGGGTCCGGGTGTAATAGCAATCTCCGTCTTAACTGTGGGGAAATAATTCTTAATATCAATCCAAAAAATAATCTTAGATCTCTTTTTACTTTATTTGAAGTAGATTTTAGTGTTGTTATTGAAATAAAATTACACCATCATGTCCAGCTCTATAAAAAAACTTTTTACTGGGCTTTTTACGTATGAGTTCAGTTGTTGTTAGCCAGCGCAATCCTCACGGATTTCCTTAAAAAAATGTTTGCGGAATGTCCGTCAAATCGTTGGAGCCCTTTTACACTGCATCATTGATTTTTTGTGCATTTAATTCAGACGGAAACGTTAATTAACTTATTTCTGCGTTTTGATCCCATTAGTAATTTCTTAAATGTAATCAAGACAATGAGTATAAGTTGCCTATCTAGAACTAAATCCATGTTAGTTGTGCGCGCCTAGTCAGCGCGAACAAAGCTCTCGCCGAACAGGCGAACGACAGTGCTGCCACGCTCAGCGCCGCGGTCGCACGCAGTACACGCGCTTTTCACAATTTCCCGCGCTCACGCCGTGCCGCGCGCCCGCCTCGCCGCCGCTTGCAACGGTTGTGAAAAACTTGACAAATCCGACTGGTGCAGTCTCAAACAATACGCTTAAAAACCTTTTTGAAACATTTATATTTATGGTAAGAGGGCCCACGGTCGGTCTCCATGTTGACTTGACCTGATATTTAACAATAACAAAAAAATATATATTTTAATCTTAACTACGAATATAATACATAACACCGTATCATATACCATCGATCCATATTTATGCAAGGAAGATCAGCAAGTGTTAAAGTTTAAATCATCGAAAAATCCAAGTTTCCAGTATCTACATATTGTGAATGACCAATCCCACAAAACACTGAAGATGAGGTCGGAGACCGAGGATTCGCTGGCTGAAAGGATCGCGGAATTCAGGAGGGATCCTGAAAAACTTCAGGATGTGCAGAGTTTCGTGCAGCATCTCATTCAGCAGGCGGAGAAGTCGGCCGAATCGAGACTTGTAGATCAGAAACTAACTCAAAACGTAAGTTAACCTGTCCATTATCCATTATTAAACTGTTTCAAGAATTCAATATTTACTTGTAATAAATATGTTGTAATTTTTTAAGAGCCTCAAAATGTTCAATATTTGTTTGGATAACGTTTTAATTAAGTATCATGGAGGTATTCAATAACTTACAGGAAACATAAACCAGTTTTGAGTTGAATTTCACTGTAATCCTTTCCTATTCAGAATTAGGGTAGTCCATCAATTAAATTAGGTTCGCTTTAGAATGACGGAGGTTTAGTAAAATATTAATGGTAGCTGGGACTGGTAGATGATGGTCTAACTATTAGCAAATATTATTTATATCAGGAGATTTATAGATACTTTCGAAAAGTTTTTTTTACTAATAAAGGTCGAGCTAATATCAGGGTAATCTGCCATGCACTTCTTTATTACTTATGTAAGGAAAATACATCTCTTTTTTAATTTTAATATCAAATGCTATATGATATCAGGCTATCACGATGCGCGATGGTGATTTTGACTATTCTGTATTAGTGCTGATATCTGTAATTATAAATTGCCATGCGACACCCCGACATGGATCGGTTAGGTGTCCGCTCCGTGTAGTCTATAAATTAACCTTTGGTTATTTTTTTATAAATCACATGAAATTACTTTTCTCGCACCATAAATCACGATTACGACGTGGCTGGGCGCAACGTGAGTTGCCTATAGGTATATGGTTAGGTTAGGTAGGATTAGGTTTGCCCCTCCCCTTCCGCAGGGAGAAGGGTTACCCCTTCTACTTTCTATAAAACTTCTGTATAACTAAAACTACCCGATTAATGTAATATTTGATTACAAAAAAGAACGTGTTTTTTTGTGGTTCAAATGTGTCTGGCGCCAGAGCGAGCTCATTACGAGTCCATTATCCATCATATCTTCGTATTTTTTTCTCGCGGCCTCAAATTTTACAAACTCAAAATCTACGAGTACCTATTCTTTGAAACTAAAACCGATTGTCAAATGTTTTACATTCAATATTGTAGGATTTTAAAAAACAACGCATTGTTATATTGTTCGTATTCGTACTTGTTTTATACCAAACAGGAATTTTATTTTGTATGTTATTGAACATGGAAGGCTACTACCAAACTGATCGTCAGATATTGGCCTAACTCACGATATGGGTACTAGATGCCATGCCAGGACCTTCCTTATATTGCTAAACTACATTGAAAGAAAATTTTTTTTTTCAAATTAAAACACTATCCAAATTCCCATGAAAGCAGGAAACGAAAGCGGAAAGACAATTATTTCGGCGTCGTATTATTAATTTGTAGGAAAAATACAAAGAAATTGTGCTTGATTATGTAATTATGTAGTACTTAAAACTAATACAAGTGATCCTACTGCATTTCTTCATTTGCATGTCGTAAGAGGCAATCGCGGTATTTTTCGTACTTCGGATTTCATGTAAACGTCTAGGCCGCCCAGGTTGGCGGTACAATCTGAATAAACCGATGGTCGTAGCGGCAATGAAAATTGTCCGTGTTTTCCGTAATAAGGAAGGATCCTGGTCTGACGTAGTAATATGACGAAAAAGAGGTATTTACCATAAATGTCAAGTTAAGTAAATAAAAAAGGTCCACATTAAAATGTTGAAGAAATCGCGAAACATTTATTTCGATACAAAAACCTGTGAAAATTATAAAATTTTTAGGAATGTATAAAAGTCGTGTGAAATGTCAACCACATCTCACTTTTCCTAAATAACAGAGCTGCACGCACATGCGTATGAAAAATAAATAAAAATAGATTCATTATTAAAAAGTAAGATCATAAATTTATCCCGAGGAAGATAACAACGTTATCTCGTTCATCATAAACATATCGAAATACTTTATTATCTGATAAGGTTACTGTCAAGAGCGCGCTCGCTGATTATTATTAAACTGAGAGATGTTAAAAAAATCGCAGAGATCAGCAGGCCTATTCCTGGAATTCTGTAATCAGGAATCACAAATCCTGAGTCTCGAAAATCGCTTTTATAGCGGTTTTCAAAGCGATTTTATTGACGAACAGATTCCAGAGCATACTTTCTTCAATTAAAAATTGTTCAGTATAAAAGCAAAGACTCAGGGTACCTTATTCCTTTTACGGAATTCCAGAAATAGGCCTGCAGAAAGTCAAACTCAGTTATTTCTTTGAGAACTCGACTACCTATAACATAAGTTTTCGCGGGCCCAATAAATACAGAAGACGCACGCTTCGCTAGTTCGAATTACATTCTTGGCATACACTAGGAAGTTTCGCTCTACTTCTCCGATAGCCTTTCTAACTGGCAAAGTTAGGTGCTAAAGCTGCCAGAAAATTCGTGCAGCATTTCCGGATCATTGAACCGAAGACTACCGGCCAGCCAGGGCAGGCCAGGCGTATGATGTCTTTCTATAGATTCTTTGTCCGTTTACAGGGGTTTTTTGCATTGGCCATAACGTTAGTAACAGTGTTCTCTGATAAAGGGAAAATGTAAGAAATTCAAAACCTGTAAGAAGTCTTAATGCAAACCTAACTAAAAACAAACGGGCATCGTATAGCGGTGTAACAACTGAAAAAGATTATATAAAATAAGTTGATTCCAAACCAAGGATATTAACTGTTTTTTTGTTCATTTAGTTCTCCTAAAGAAGACGTTAACGATTCCCATACTACGTGGTTTTAACGCTAGAAACTGAAACAAACAATGTAAAATCAGATACACAATTTTACGGAAAAATATCTCGAGTTCGGCTAAGATCGATTTTAGGGTTCCATACAATAAGGGTGCCAACGGAACCCTATTACTAAGCCTCCGCTGTCCGTCCGTCCGTCCGTCCGTCCGTCCGTCCGTCCGTCTGTCACAGGGTTGTATCTCATGAACCGTAACAGGTAGGCAGCTGAAATTTTCACAGATTGTGTATTTATTTTGCCGCTGTAACAAATAGGTAAAATTTAAAAAATATAAAAAACAAAGGGGGTCTTACACAAAAAGCCTGTACGATGGTATGGAACCCTTTGTGTGCGAGTCCGACTTGCACTTGGCCGGTTTTTTAGGAGGTGTATATGTGCTTAGTCGTTTGCAAACGTATCCTTTATTTATTAAATAAACAATACTTATTATCATTATGCTTATGCATTATGCTTATTATGAATATGCACCTGCGAATTACTTTGGTTATATGTTGTACGTAATGTTCACCCTTCATAATCGATAATGCTCGCGCCCGTAGACCCTCGTCTGAGAGGGGTGCAAGAATTTGAATATGAATATAATTCGCTTGACTGGAATACGTTTCTACGAATGATGGCTTCGTTTGTTACTATTGATACAAGTTCGCTAGTCCCAGAAGTTTCGATAAAGCTCTTTCATGCTTTTCGACTACATTTGCTTGGATTTACTTTCGCTGATGTAAGAACTTTCCTATGTTGAAAACTTTCGGATGTTTGTTAACGTGCCAGTTAGGGATAATATAATGGATTACAAGAAGGATGAAAATAAAGATATTGTAGCCAACGATGTTAAATGAAATAAAGGATAACTAATAAATTAAAAATACCGTTTTTACAATCACAGAAATTATACTAGAAAGAAGCTAAATTAAATGAAAGAATGAATCATTATTTGACTTACTTATAGATTCATATCAAGTCCAACAAAGATCAGGTCAATTTGCCAAGAAGGGATATCGAACTTGCGGCTATTTCGGGAATAACGACTTGAGAATACGCAATTGTTGAAATAGGCATGCTTATATAATAATATGGACCTCGTCAATGATTTTAGAAATAATTCCATAATCTTTGGATCTTATTCAGTGATTTTGTCATGAATGCTCGTTACGTTTGGAACATTGAATACAGTAGATGCAAAGAATAGATACAAAATAAGTGCGCGTACCCAGATAATTATGCTGGGCAGGGTAAATAGCTGGTTCGCGTGAGGCCGCTGAGCGTCAGCTATGCGCTGACCTGAAACCAGGCCATGTCTGAGGTTTATGACCTACACTAAATAAAACAAAACCTTCGCTTTACTATCCAGGAGGGGCTTGGGGTGTACTCATGCAAGGAATTCTGACGTTAAGATTATTTAATTTGAGCTTTTACAATATAAATTACTTGAAATACTATATATATATATATATATATATATTTGCAAGCAATTTTGTAAGTTAAGTCCATTCTATGTTTAATCAATTTTCACCGAGGGTTGCTGTTTCTTTTGTGGTTTTTTCATTGACTAAAAAAAAACTCTCCAAAATTTAGACCCCTAAGTATGTAGGTATTTCATTATTGTGGACGGAAAAAAAATCTATAAACCAATGCAGTGTCTTTGCGAGTTCTTCTTTACTGAGTTAATCGAATACGCGGATCTATCAGTTTGTGACGTAACTTAGTGTTGTTTGACTGCTAAAAGTTTAAATAAATGAAATGAAGACGACACCTACATTGAAGCATTTTAAAAATATTTTTTAAATAATCAGAAACATGTGTAGTCTGGAAAATCTTCTGAAACAGGGTTATTATCTGCGACTTTTGAAATATATTACAAGTCTACTGTTCTGACCGCCAAGCTATCCAGACAATAAGTTTATGTTATCATGTGCCAATACCTGGATTCAAGTAGTTTCAGATACCTTTAAATGACTCCTCTCGTCTTTTGATTTTGTTGCAATGCGAATTTGTCTGGTTTATCATTGCGTTACGTTTGATCTTATATTATAATGATAAGCTTTGTGTTCCTGCATTTATAATAAAATTACTTTAGTTTATTATTGTGTTTTCAGGAGCAACGGCAAGACCGAGAACGGGGTGAGTGGAAGTTATATTGTCACTAATGTGTTCTTTATGTGAGGCGCCGAAAAAAAGTTGTATTGCTATAATGGAATAACTTTGTAATGTAACTTTCTCATACACAAAAATATCTAGCTAACGAAAAAAGTTATAATAGCTTTTTGCTTTAGTTAGAGTAACGGCAATGGCTCTGAATTTCGACAGGGGTACGTTTTTTTCTAAAGCAGCGTTCCTCAGACCGTTTTATTAGGTTCGGTTCATATGTATGTATACCTCTAAAATATATCCTTCATCATTATAACACCATGCGATTTGAGATTCTGCGATCATACTATTACTGTCACCAATAATCAAAATCGAAAACGAAACGGTTATTAGTATAGTTATAAAAAACCTGCCAAGTGCTAGTCGGACTCACACACGAAAGGTTCCGTAGCATATTACAAGATTTAAAACAAAAAAATCACGTTTCTTATAAATTTTTAAATAAAATGTTATTATTATTTAATGTTAAATATTTGTTGTTAAAGCAGTAAAATAAATGCACACTCTGCGAAAGATTCAGTTGCCTACCTATTACGATTCATGAGATACAGCTCTTTAATAGACGGACGGACGGACGCACAGTGGAGGCTTAGTAATAGGGTTCCGTGGCACCCTTTGGGTACCGAACCCAAAAAGTATAATTTTTACCTCTCAACATGTTTGATGGTTTGTTTCATTATAAAAATGAAGTAGAATAATTGGACGGCTTATTTTATGCGAATTCCTTGCCAAATGTAGGTATTATACATTACTAACTACATTTGATTCTGATAGTTCACGAGTGAATATGCAAGTGATAAAAGCGAGGAAAAGTGATAAAGAAACCACCTGAGTCCGTACCACCCACCGCCCACCTCATCCTGTGCCGTCCACGTGATAATGTGCCTGCTTTTATGGAAATAAACTCTGAAAGCATCTGGTGGAAAATGTAGCACCTGATTACCATAATAAAGTGTCGCGGCGACAAAAGTTTACGAGGCGACCCGTGACGCTAGAGACTTCTTCCTTATTTCATCGCGTGGCGGCGGCGGCTTTCTAGAACGCCTCCTCCGCTAAATTCAGAAAACCTATTAAAACCGTTGCTCGCAAACAAGAAAGTAGTAGCAAAAAGTTCTAAACATTCTTGAGGCTCACAGTAAATCCAAGCGCGAAAAGCACGTCGCATGAGTTCCATTGCTGTTAACGAATTCCCCCCACATTCTTTTAAAGAAGAAAAAATATCAACTCTATGTAATGTTCCAATTTCAAAATTATTGCCAAATTATCAGGCTATACGTAAAGTTATATCTTGCCAGTGTCAGACAAATGAATAAAGAATATCTAATTTATTTTTGAATGACCCTCGGATTTTAATGTAATTGGCCATGTATCGTTAAAACCACATCCACAGTCATTATGTTAGCCCAACACTCCCGAAGGAATTAGGTTCTATATATGGTGGGACCTTTGCTTTATGAGCACGCCTACCTGGGACGGAATGGAAAAAAATCGTAGATTTTTCATGGGCGATTCGACCATATTTTCATCCAATGCGATGGTACCAATACTGGCGGGCTTAACCCTACCACCATTATTCCGAACCATGGAACGACGGAATATTGAGCATGGAATAGCTCGCATTCGTGATGAAATGCACGTATCCAACTCGGAAAGAGAAAGAAAGTGGTGTATGATCTCTGACATGGAAAACCAGTCCCCGTGCCACTGAGCTAAAGCCTGGTTTTCACCAACGGGCGATATATTTAAATCGACACTTAAACATGGAGGGCACCTCCATGCACTTAAAGGGCCTTTATAACTAAAGTGCTGGTTATCTTGTACTGGTATTGATTGCATAGAAAGGCCCATCATATGTGGCGATTAAGCTAATCAGCAGTAGGTGAAAAAGGCCCTTTAAGTATCGATTTATATAAATCACCACTTGGTGAAAACCAGGCTAAGAGTTGTATTATACATATATCAGTTTCAGTGACAACTATGGTACCTAGATGGATACATGATACTATGATAAGAGGTGCGTCCCACTGATGATCGTACCCAGGGCATTAATTATTGCGTGTTTTCAATAAATGACTCAGCGCTGAAAAAAGAGGTTGTGTCCTAGGACAATGAACATCGGATTCTGGGGGAGTCCCTATCCACTAGGCCTCGGACGATAATATTCATCCTCACATGTCCCCCCGAGCCTAGTGGTCACGCCTGCGGCTACGTAGATACGAGCCCAGAATGAGCCGCTTCCGTTGTCATTACTGGCTATTTATTCCCTCATCTAACACAGGACGCCGCTCCGGTATAGGAGATAGCCGTATGCGTGAATACTAAGGTAGGACAGCGTTTTAGAATTATATTTTGTTGTAATTTGTAGTAATACTGTTGTTTTATCGGTGCGTGTGCAGAACGGCAGACATGCAGGTTAAGGCGGGCCTTCCCGCTCAAATCCCCATACAGTTTAAAGATTATTTATTTCTCTTAAGAACAGAACATTCACTTACAGAGAGTAATGAGTGAGTTACATTAAAGTTTGTTACGGTTACCTTAGATGTTTAACATTAATCAGCATTGACGTACATAAAGCAATAGACGCACCATCAGCTTTTCCCCGCGTACCACGTAATATATACCCTATCCGCTCGCTGCTGCCCTACTGCCTGTCAGTCTGTGGTCGACTCGACATCCGAGCGTGCGCGCCATCTACAGGCTTTGCAATGCGACAAAATGCCGATACCCAAGGTCAAAAGGTATAAAAATCGGAGTGAAAGGAATACAAAGATCCGTGGAATTACTTATTACAAGCAAACGTACATATTACTACACATAAATCAAGAAAACATTTCGTCCGAAATAATAATTCGGTAGCGACCGCGGTGGCTGCAACCGCCGCCACAGTGGGGCGAAACCGTAAAATCAGGGACATCCGATTTTCTTGTAGAATTGAAGAAAACGAAGTATGCCAAAGTCTTCTTCAGCCTATTACAAACGTATTTTATTCTTGACGAATTTCCATTTTATTCGTTATTTTAAGAGCTACAGTAATTTTTCATTATTTTACTATGGACAAATGAGGACTTAATGGTTTTTCTCAAAATGCTTGATAGAGCCTTTGCTCTTTATACTAAATATTAATTAAGCATGCCATTAAGTATATAAATTTGTTAAAATCGTGTCCCCGTGCGTCCCCGTGTTTGTTATATTTACATTTATATATGTTTTTAATATGTTGTCCTAAAACGGTTTCATTTCGATATATTTGATTGTTTCTGCCATGAATACAATCCTCCACAACGTTTTTTACAAAACCTAAAATACCGACGGCTCCGCCCGCGTTAATGTCGGATGAAAAACTGTGGATGTATTTTCCCAATTTCTCTTACATTTAACCCCAATGCTCACCGCTTGAAGTAACTTGCCATGATGTTAAATGGCCTATAATTGTTAGGAAGAATGAACCTTTACATATATACATACGGAGTCAAATCAGGAAATAAATTGTCAAATTGTAAGCGAAAAGACGGACAGAACAACGCCAGATGTAGGATTTTGTAAGAATTGGTAATGGTTATTCGGTATTAAAAGTTATCTTGATTGTAGTAAATAACATTTACTATGAAAAATAGCAGCCCCGCCGCGGGTAGTCAGAGCGCCCCCTTGTAGTTTACGTTAGGCTTTTGGAAACGAACCGTTTTGCAAACGAATGGATATGGAAGTGTCCGTCGGCAGGAGGCTTTCCTCAAACCTATACCCGGGAGTTTTCAAACGTAATTTTGCTTGATAGATCAGCGATAGTACGCAAATTCGCTCATAAGGCACCATAGTATGTTGAGAGTACCTTTGGTTAGTCTACAAATTTTATTTTCAGCCTCTAGGGTTGCCATTTAATTTTTGACTATTTTAGTGGTCTCGTTCACGAACTTGAGGAAATAGACAAACACAAAATAGTTGATGAAGGTGTCTTATTACTCCATAACGCTTAGCAGTCGCAGGCTAATTGAATGAGCAAGAAATTTACCAAAAAAAAGACAATGCATTGTCGTTCCCTTTCATCACCATTAAGTGGTTGATTATAGGTACTCTGACCATCTAGAGCCATTAACACCCTAGATACTAACAGCGTCTGATAAGTTCCTACTAGATCCCTGCTAACAACATTTAGAATCTTACTTGCTGTATGGTCTAAAAGAGTGTGGCGGCATGCTTATAAACGTGCGCCCGCATTTATTCAGTGAATATACGCCCTTCTACCAGTACGCACGCGTTTCACTCCGGCCTAGTGATTCGACATTCCATCTGGCTAAAAGAGCTTGAAGCTGGATTCTTGCTTCTGTAGCGAGCGCACAGCGCGCGCGACACCGCCATGACGTCGGCCAATGAAATGAGAGGTGTTTCACGACGCGCTCCGTATTTATGCAAGCCGTGGCCGCTCCATAGCATATAAGTAAATCGTTCAGAATACAACAAGTCTTTCAATACATCAGAACTCCTAAACTTCTTTTAGAATAGAAATTTTGCTCATTTTACTTTGGAGCATAATGGACATAAATAAGAACCCACTTCTATAGCAATGACTCTCTGTGTTATATTTTGTCATCGTTTTCAAAGTTTCAACGACACAGCCAACTCAAGATACATTGTTTTCTAATTTTTTTCCATGAACGGTTTGAACTTTTCTATTTCATCAAGATGTTTTGCAAGTGATCCAGTATCTTTCTCAGGTCTATGTTTTCACTGGCTTTTAACTGCAATTCAGTTGAATTTGGGGGTTATGACAAACCTTAGTCACAGCCTCCACCTGACAAGATCTCCGTATTTATTATACGTATTATATTATTAAAATTACCTTTTTAATAATAATTTGTTTAACTAAACCTTAAGAAGTGCGGATTAGCGGTTTAAAGTATTACAAAGAAGAAGCTGCGATAAGACCCAAGCCATTTTCTGGAAATACTATAGTTAGCTGACTGACACTATGCGATGTAACTAATACTTCCAGAAAATGATATGAACACCGTCATAAGAAAACTCAAAAGCACTTACTGCCGAAATATTAGAATAACAACTTAGATTTTTCTGTAAGAACTATGTTGAAAACCATTTACCATTTGAATTTACGAATGCCAGCATAGTGAAGGATACTGCACCATACCAATCCTTTGAGGATGGAGCAGCAATTTAAATGTGCGTTAGTCTGATTAATATAATCTGCCTGTATGGCCGCGACGCCACAGATGAGTACTCTGCCACGCTTTAGATTAATTGTGTGAACCAAGATGGCTACCAAGCACATTTAGTGCCGTCAGTACAAGTTTGATATAATAAAAAAACATTGTCACATTTTATTATATTCAAGCATTCTCTGGTTTGTGTCGATACATACAATTATTTAATCACACGCTTTGTTCCATAATTTCTTGAATAATAAATTGTTTACGGGTTGAACATTATATGCGTATTTTGGGCATGTTTATAATTGTGGGTTAAGTACATCAAATTTTTATTTTACTTCCAAATCATATTTTTTATTGTTAATTTGGTTTACGTTAAACAAAAATTATTCATATATCGAATTAACACATTACTTCACACTCTTACAAAATCTTGTCTTTTCGCTCATTAGTGAACAATTGCCCACCTGATTTTGATTCCATATGTATCTACGTACAACTTCATTCTTCCTATCAATTATAGGCCATTTAACATCACGTTAAGTTACTTCAAGCAGTGAGAATTATGGTAAATATACGAGAAATAAGAAAATATTCACGCAGGCAGAGCCGTGGGTATTAAATGTTTTGTAAACAACGTTGTTGAGGTTTTTTTTCATGAGAGAAACAATAAAACATATCTAAATATAACATTTTTAGAACAACATAATAATATTATTTATAAATGTAAATATATTAAAAACGGAGACGCACGGGGACAGGATTTTTACAAAGTTATATACTTTAGGGCTGGCATAATGAATAATTAGTAGCCACAGCTCAGGCTCTTTTAAGCATTTTGAGAAAAACCATAAAGTCCTAATTTCTCCATAGTAAAAAACGTAAAAGTACTGTAACTCGTAAAATAATGGATAAAATAGAAATTCGTCACGAATAAAACACGTTTGTATTAGGTGTAAAAAGACTTTGGCATACTTCGTTTTCTTCAATTATACAGGATATGAATACAATCGGATGTCCCTGATTTTACAAATTCGCCCCACTGTGGCGCACGCCGCCATGCTTGCGAATATGAGCGAGCGTTAGAACACGAAAGCGCGTGTTCAGCGAGAGAGAATGAGACGACCAATATTAGGGACTTGCTTCCGTGGTCAGGGATACCAGAATTGAAAATAAAGTTATTTGTTGCTTTTCGGAATTGTTTCTTCGTAATTTGCCCGGTGATTGCTATCTTTTATTTATTGAATTTGATCTAAAACTATTTTACTAAAGTTATTATAACGAATATCACGTATTTAAGCAATCGTGTTGATAATTAAGAAAACCAAAACGTATTCAATAAGCGGGAAAATTAAAATGGAATAACAGCAACACTCGTACGTTTCCCAATGGTGGTACGGACGTTTGTATGGAGATCTACTCTGATTCTCGGTCTATTGCTTTGGTTATGTCGATGTTAATCAGCAAGGAAGAACGATTTTACCATTTTTTTAAACACTTCTAGAGACGTTTGGTCTTTAATATGATTAGGTAAGGTATTATAAATGTTTGCTCCCTCAAAAGTCACGGTCCTTTTACCGTAATTTGTTCTTGGCAAAAACACGTGTAAGTTTCGCGCGCTCCGAGTGAAATAAGCGTGCACTTACGCACAAACGTGGAAAGAAGATTATGCCCATATCTCTTATCAGAGATCCAAAATTGTTATCAAAATAGCTTTATTTGATCCCACTAGGTGCCTGATGACTGTTGGTATTGTAAAATTGTGTTTCGTTTCTAAGTTATAAGGTCCGAAAGTTCGATTTTTTCGCGCGTTTTATACAAAAACTTTGGAGGTGGATTACTGAACGCTAAAATAAAAAGACTAGTCATCAGACATAGCTTGTTTCATGAATATTTCTAATCAATTTGGTTTTTGTTAGATTTTTGACTACAGAAGTCGTGGTTTACTTTTAGCTAAAGTCGTTTTGTAATTAAAATTTTCGTAAGTTTTACCAAAGAAGTCAACCCAATAAAAAGAAGGGCTGTACCATGGTTCGGAATCCATGTAAAATTTTAGGTGGTAGTGTTAGTATGTAAAGATGGTCTAAGCGCCAATGAAAATGTATTTGTTTTTTAACCAAATCAAAGTAGCCTGTGGTAAAAGCCATCCATGGCTAGTCAAATAAAAAAAAAATTTACAAAAAAAATAACCGACTTCAAAGAAAAATCCCTAAAAAGTAAAAAATAATGGCCATTTTTGTAGTTACGATTTTTGTTACTTTTTGAGTCGGCGTCAGCCGGGCACGCGCTGCGCCAATCAAGAGAACCTTGGCTACCTTGGCTGACACCGACTCAAAAAATAACAAAACTCGCAATTACAAAAATGGCAATTATTTTTTACTTTTTAGTGCTTTTTCTTTGAAGTCTGTTATTTTTTTTGTTAATTTTTTTTTATTTGTTTATTTTTAGTGAATCTGAAGTACACTTACTAATTTGTACACGTCCTTTCTAATAAAAAAAGATTCACCGAAATCGGTTGGCGTTATATTGAGTTATTCGTCCATTTGTCGCGCAATCTTAATACAAATTTAAGACTTATATGATTTTCTCATGGATATCATTGTCAGAACTTAACCAAATTAAAATGGGACCACTTGGGAAGCATTTAAAAAATAATCATCAAAATCGGTTCGCCCAGGCAAAAGTTATGAGGTTACAAACATAAAAAAAAAACATACAGACGAATTGATAACCTCCTCCTATTTTGAAGTCGGTTAAAAAGACGGTGCAGATCCGACAAAGATCTCGACTTTTCTCGACTTTGAAATCGAGGTCACCGTAATTAAGAGGTTTCGACTTATGTATAGATTCCTGCTAATGCACTGCATAGCCATTGAGCTTATGACTAGCAGCGACCAACCCCTTAGCCTGGACCACTTGTATTATTTTAAGTTCCCAAATTTTCACAGCACAGTGATTTGGCAAGTCTAGATGTGATGGCAGCAAACAAACGTGAGTTATCAATTACTGTGGACAAAACATATGCCACTTCTCTAACATACGTATGCATAAATACGTACGTACGAATTATCACACGGTTGACAGTTTGTGTAACTTACGTAATCTCCATGTCACATGTCTGAAATATTATTCGGCAACTGTTTGGAATGTTTGAAATTATATAAATAACGCTTGAATACGTTGAGTATGTAGACTACTATCTAAGTATTAGAATGTTTGGCGGTTCCATATTCTAGCCTCTATTGTGCAATTATGGAAAACAAATGTCCCGAAAATATGCCATCTCTAATCCATAAATTGCACTTTAACCTACTACCCTCATTTCATTTTTAGCGTACGTCTCGCCAAATGAGTTGTCAAGCGATTCAGTCTACTGCCGATAATGTAGGCGGGTGGATGTGTATGTCGTTCATCGGACAAAGAGCAGGAAATTGGTGAAGCAGACGTGACTAGCACAAACTGAAGGTTTTTTTAATTAACTGAATTCTTCAATGAACAAGTGCTGAATCGATGAATAGTCGACATACATCGTATTGTGGAGTCATTGAGGTAAATGGAGGGTGTAAAAATAATATTTTAATGGAAAGTTTAATTTTAGGTTCAAAAATATATTTCATCGATTTATCTAACCTTCAATGAAGTCAGGCAGCTTACAGGTTTATGTCAGTAAGCTGTACTTTCATAAAACCTATGTGCACACAACCCTAAAATATTTTCGTCAACAGCTGCAGCTGAAAATCTTGCAGCTCGGCGAGGTAGACCAGTTTGAAACTCAGTAATTTGTCTTTTTAAACTTGCGGCCAGGCGATTACGCCTACAGCTAGGACGCCGGTATTCTGGTACCAAAGAATATGTAATCAATGCTTGGTGGTACCTTCACGAATTCGGTAGCGAGACCATATACAGCAGGCGAGGCGCGAATGTAGAATAAAATGCTGTAGAAATGAGTTTCCTGGGGAAAATTTCCGGAGTGAATTTATGGAATAAGTTTCGCAATACTAGGCTTGAGAGCCGTATCAACTGGATGCTATCAATGCTCATTGTCAAGCGACGTATTATTCGGTCAATAAAGTAAATTTACATGTACTAGAATTTTGTATGGTACTAAATGCGACTAAACGTCAGATTTAATCACTCACTTGCCTGTTCACTGTACCTATCTCTTTCAGATTTTTTCAGAATTTCTGCGACTTCATTCAAAGCTAAGCGATGGTATTCATATTCATTATCGATCTTACAACTACGGTTACGAGCCGTTCCGTTCAACGAAATAATACCCGTTGCAGTAAGTCCAGAATCCGCTGAAACGATCAACGCAGAAAAAAAACCGTTACGAAACTCTTTAGGCGCGCCATCATAAACTCGCTATGCTCTGCTCGTACATTTCAATATTATAATCGTGTAAAAAGGACGACAGAGGCGACCGGAAACTCATCCGTGTAGCGGTAGCGTACCCACTTTTTAGTAAAATCACTGTATGTATCTGTCAGCAGCGACGGCCAGTCAGTTCGCTTGCGAATTTTATTCACCAACACCGTTCGGTGGAATGAACATTCGACTTTGCGCGTCTCGAATTCGTAAGAACTGACTGCCATCATTGTATTATCACTAGTATTTTTCGCAATACACTTTTTTACACTTGATATTGTTTATGTGTTGGGTTTTTTGGTTCGGTTTTCTCTTTTCTGATGCTTTTGTTTTGTTTTCTTTCTTATTATTTTTTATTCATTCCTTTTTTTGTAATTTGTAAAGTTCGAACGTTATGTTAAGTGCTTCTTTTGTTTCTTGATTTATGTTCATATAAAATATAGGTATTTTGCCTCTATTTCTCTGAACAAAGTATTTATATTTTTACATTATTTTAATATTTATTCTTAAGAACTTACTTAAATAGGCTAGGCTTAAAATCAGCGACTAACATTTGTTAGTCACATTCTGCGTCTAGACCTTTTGTTGCACCTTGTTAATTTAATTTAGGTTATGTATATTTAGCGTGTAATTGTATTAATTCAGTTATGTTTATTTTTATATTGCATAATTTAAATAGTTTAATCAGCTTATTTGTATATGTATAGCATGTAACTTTTATCATATTATGTTTTACATGCAACAATAGCGTTTCATATTTCTTATAATACGTGGCTGCTCCGCTATATGGAGGGGTTTCGATCCCGTCCTTCCTTTCTCGATGAATTTAACCTTCGCCTCCCCGGGGAGCGCTGTGACCTAGTTGGGACCTAGCCTGATAATAGAGTTCGCGGTAGCCGGGACAAAAACCTCAACGTCGCCGGTGGGTCTAAAAAGCGCCGGGTTGACCCAGAAACATAATATATCAATTTTCGCATCGCGACTCGATCAGATATTTCAACAATTACTGTTTATTTTACTGAAAGAGAAGAGTGAACGACCAGGTAGGTGCTTGGTCTGCCCGTGTGTCGTAGTTTATGGCATTGTGAAGGAGATGAATACTGATTTTATCTTTGACTTCGTTGACTTTGCTGTGCACACTAAAGATACGTATTTACATCTAGTTGATTCTGGCCAAACTCGGCGCGACAAACGCACGAGAAGAAATCTTCGCGTGCATTTCGTAAGATGCGGCTAATGGATTGGTCGTTCGTGGTTTGGATGACATGTAAAACTTACTAGGTGGTAAGATAATTCCCTCCCGGGTATATACCATCACAATGTGTACACGATGTCCGAAGTGGCTAAAATTGGCCACGTTTTCCTCCCAGGTAAAGGTATAATAGGTATAAGGAAGGCCCTGCCCCGACACCTAGTTGCCATGAGATGTGTGGCGCTAACATCACGACAGATCATCCAAGTCGAGATACATAAAAAAGACGAAAGGAAACTTCTTCTAACCCATAACTCACGACAAATCATAGATTTCGTAAATCTGGGTATACTGATTAGACATAGTGAAAGCCTAATTAGTAAAAGGACAAATATGTACTAACCGCCTTAATAAAACAATTGCAACAAAGTGTTCAATTTTTTTTAAATGAGCTTGCAATGAGACTTGATCCAAAGCGACAGCTGGATCAACTCTATGCTCGACTCTGTGATCAAACGTAATCCGTTGAATGGGGATTATTTTCATTGTATGTAGTTAAAGAAAGGGTCTACGAGAAGGCTACCGCTTGGCCGCGCCTGTGGCGATCGTATCTCTTTTATTACGTTTTACGACTGACACTTTTATCGCAGGATGACCGAGTGAGTAACGGGTCGTTTCACAAACAATCGCGAATCGATCGAATCGCGAAATTTCATCAATTAATCGCCGTCAGCCGTGTCGATGAACCTCACTGTTATTTCTGTTATGTATTTTATAACCTATTAGAATCCCTTTATTTATTTATTACACATTTATTAAATCAATGTCGTTGCTTATTCTATATTTATAACATTCAACCGTTAATAAAACAGTATTGTAATAAAATGTTCTCTAAATATATAAATTCATAATTATAGTCTAACGAAAATATTAATTTAATTAAAATAAAAACATCTTGCAAAAATACAATAATCAACTCATACTAATATTCTATCGCAGTACCGATATACCTGTTTATCTACAGTAGGCCTATTCCTGGAATTCCGTGATCAGGAATCAGGAATCCTGAGTCTAGAAAACCGATTTTATAGCGGTTTTCAAAGCAATTTTTACGACGGAAAACAATGAATAAATTGAAATATTATGCTCCGGAGTCTTCAAGAAAATCACTTTGAAAATCGCCTTAAAAGCAGCTTTATACACTCAGGATTCCTGACTCCTGATTAAGGAATTTCAGACATATTTTCATCAATGGGACGTGTTCTCAAAACAAGTAGGTAGTTAAGGTGGCCCAACCCGGCGGCCTCAACTCATTTCAACTATTCGCAGATGATTCACAGCTAAGCTATTCATTTGAACCACTCAACGTGAATGAAGCTGTTGCTAAAGTGAATCAAGACCTCAACAACTCATGGAACTGGTCAGTGGAGAATGGGCTCGCCTTGAATCCTTCTAAAACAGTGCCCATGGTATTAGGTACTAGGTACTAAAGCCGTAGAAAGGGTAATGTCATCCAATCCGGTTCTGATCATGAATAAAATTCCTATTCCCTTAGTGAAATCAGCACGGAACTTAGGGTTGAAAATGGACCAAAAACTTAGGTATGAAGAACACATAGCCGATAAGTTTCGATCATCATTTGCAATACTGAAATGTCTCTATAAAATTCGTAAGCACCTCTCACGGGAAGTCCGTCACAAAATTACAGAGTCACTCATTCTTGCACAGTTCAACTACTGCGATGCAGTATACGGTCCCTGTCTATATAAGAAAACCGAAAAAAGAGTGCAAAGAGTGCAGAACGCATGTATACGTTTCTGTGAACACACTAGGAAACGAGATCATATAAGCCCATACCTCAACCGGTTGGGACTGCTTAATATGTCAAACCGAAGATACATAAAATAATCAGTACACACATTCCGACGGCACTGTGGCGGAAACTCAAATGGCTGGGTGCAGGGCTTATGTTGCCACTGGAGTAGTGCATCGCTTTAAGGTCCCTACCTGCGGCGACGCTGGGTTCGGGTCTCCTCTTTCCCTAAAATATGGTTGATAGAGGCGATGGCTGTGCCTGGCGTGATGCTCGTGAACGGGTGCTGTTTGTGGGGACTGGCTTGCTCCAATTGGCAACATTCTAAATGGCGGGCATGGTCTTTACTAATAAACTGATATTTGTCATGAACTGTTGCATATGACATGAATTGCTGATTCTCGTCAATTCATATTAATTTAGCGTGTTTATCTGTGAGTCTAAATACTTTTGTAAATTTAGACTAAGTGGACGTTGAAAAAAAAAAACCAGCGGAGTTTCTTTCCAGTTCTTCTTCGCTGGGATTTCCCCGAACTGGCTAATGATAAAATATGACAAATCCGAGTGCAGTGTACTGTCTATGGATGATGAATAAACAATAAACAATAAACAATCGTTACGGGACTCGATCGGTGGGGAGAATTCTGGCAATACCTAAGCACCGTGGAGCTGCATTTGAGGATTGCTGCAAGTACGCGGCTTCTCGATGCTGGAACAATATTCCTCCTCCTATAAGTGCTATAAAAAACATACGTACTTTCAAAATACGCCTTAAGGAGTACCTCTTGGAGTCACAATCTTCTCGAGAATAGTCAGACCGGGGTCCCAATTGTCTTCATGTTTTTAACCGACTTCAAAAAAAGGAGGAGGTTATCAATTCGTCTGTATGTTTTTTTTTTTTTTGTTTTTTTTGTTTTTTTTTTTTTATGTTTGTTACCTCATAACTTTTTCCTGGGTGAACCGATTTTGATGATTATTTTTTTAAATGATAGCTAGTGCTTCCCAAGTGGTCCCATTTTAATTTGGTTAAGTTCTGACAATGATATCCATGAGAAAATCATAAAAGTCTTAAATTTGTATTAAGATGTGCGCGACAAATGGACGAATAACTCAATATAACGCCAACCGATTTCGGTGATTATTTTTTTATTGGAAAGGACGTGTACAAATTAGTAAGTTTACTTCAGATTCACTAAAAATTAACAAATAAAAAAAAATTTAACAAAAAAAATAACCGACTTCAAAGAAAAAGCACTAAAAAGTAAAAAATAATGTTCATTTTTGTAGTTACGATTTCTGTTATTTTTTGAGTCGGTGTCAACCAAGGTTAGGTTAGGTTAGGTTAGGTTAGGTTAGGTTAGGTTAGGTTAGATTAGGTTAGGTTCTCTTGATTGGCGCAGCGCGTGCCCGGCTGACGCCGACTCCAAAAATAACAGAAATCGTAACTACAAAAATGAAACTTATTTTTTACTTTTTAGTGCTTTTTCTTTGAAGTCGGTTATTTTTTTTGTTAAATTTTTTTTTTTTGTTCTTTTTTTTCTCTTTTTTTTTTTCACGTTTTCATTCACACCTTTCTGCATTACGGTCTAGTAGTTATTTAATGTACGGTTAACATTTAATATTGATTCTTAATTTTATTACTTGATTTAAAGTTTGAGTATTTGCTTTTTCTTTTCTTTTCGTAAATATTTTTTTTTTTTTCAATAAATTATTTGGATTTTACTACTTTAGAGTTGAGATCTTTGGATGTATACATAGTTGGTTAGTATGTAGTTGTCAGATACTTATGTTTTCTTAACGGCCAGGCTTAAAACCAGCGTCATTGATTATGCACCTAGCATTTCAATGACATATGCTGCGCCTGGATCCGATTTACCATAATATCGTATTATTTAGTTAATTACCTTGTAAATTGTTATCTTATTAAATTTTAGTTATTATAGATTTTAGTTATTTTAAGTTTTTGTTGTTTTATAATATTCTTTTTTTTTTCTTTATTGCTATGTGTTATTTTTAAGGTTTAGATATAGTTCTGTTTTTTCTAGTAGTTATGGTAAATAAACATAATTTCATTTGCGGGCACGGTACAAAACCGTGCTGTTGCGCTCTGGGACCTTCTCTGTTTCTAAGAATAAGACAGGCTCCGTGATGAGGAAGATGCAACCTGTCCACAAAAAAGACAATGTGCATAGTGTATGATTTGGTAAGATTTACAAAAATTTAATTTCAAAACGACTTATAGCTAAAAGTAAACCACGACCGCTGTAGTAAAAAATCTAACAAAAACCAAATAGATTATAAATCTTGATTAAATAAGCTATGTCTGATGACTAATCTTTTTAAGATGTTCTTACTTTATCATTGCGTAATCCACCTCCAAAGTTATTGTATAAAACGCGTGAAAAATCCGAACTTTCGGACGTTATAACTTGGAAACCAAACACAATTTTACAATGCCAATGGTCATCAGACATCTAGTTAAATCAAATAAAGCTATTTTGAGTAAAATTTTGGATCTCTGACAAGAAATAAAGGCGTGATCTTCTTTCCCCTTTTGTATGGGGAGATGAGCGGGTTGGGCCACCTTAAGAGAAAAATACGGTAACGGAAAAATTACAGTGATTTGGAGCCATTGACTTTCCAAATATTGAAGCCCAGTACTTATTCTCCACTCTTTCTGCGGGCGTGCTAAGAGTTACTAAGGCAACACTTATTTCGGATATCAACAGATGATCAAACAAAATAATTATTTATAAATAGAACAAATAAAAAAAATATATTATAGGCGAACAATAGAAGATTTATTAGTTGCTCTGGCGTCTAAATGCAGGTCTTTGTCTCACTCAGCACGTCCGCAACATGACCTGTCTGTCATTAGCATCATTGAAATACAGAGCTATGTTATGTATATCTATGTTCGAAGTTTGCAGTGGCAGTCGGCTAGGGAGGATGCAATTAGCTAGCACGTCAGAGTTGCAAAACCAGCAAGGAAGGTCACCCCAGCAGGCCTATCCCTGGAATTCTGTAATCAGGTCATCATCATTTTATAATTAGTCAAGGTTTTCCGCCAAAAATCGGTATTAAAGCGGCTTTCTAGACTCAGGATTCCTGATTCCTGATTACGGAATCACAGGAATAGGCCAGCTAAACGTGCAAACGGTATCAATCTTATTCTTGGGGTGTGATTTTGGAGACAGAAATTTAACAAGTTGTATAAGAACGGAAAAATGAAAAAAAAAAACTTTTAAATTACAAACCTTAGAATTGAAATTTTGCATTTTTTAGTTGTCACAAAATACTTTTTGGCATGTAGAAACACTCCTCAAATAAAGTATACTCTATGCAGGACCATGCTGTGTTGTGCAAGACATTTTGGGAACACGAAATTTTGCTAGTAACTAACGAACAAATTAGTTAAATGAGGTAGGTAATTTGTCAGACAGGTTGCGCAGCTGAGCAATAATTGGGTAAGGAAGCATGGAAAACTAAAACCGGTCAAGTGCGAGTCGGACTCGCACACGAAGGGTTCCGTACTATCGTACAAGATTTAACTAAAATAAATCACGTTTCTTGTATGTAATTTAAGGGGGCCCCTTGTTTTTTATTTTTTTTGTTTTAATTTGTTTTTTTTTTAATTTTACCTATTTGTTGTTATAGCGGCAAAATCAATATACACTCTGGAAATGTCAGCTGCCTACCTGTTAGGGTTCATGAGATACAGCCCTGTAACAGACAGACAGACAGACAGACAGACGGACGGACGGACGGACGGACAGCGGAGGCTTAGTAATAGGGTTCCATTTTCACCCTTTGGGTACGGAACCCTTAAAAGCGATGTAAGAAAATCTGGAAAGGTACACCTGCTAAAGAATGACGAAACACATTTACAGAATGTAAGTGTGTGAACCATGTGTGAACCACAGAAAGTATATTCCGATTTCTGTGGTGTGAACCTACCGTTACCTCTCCCGGGGTAGGTAGGGGCTAGAAGAACTTATCATAAACAGATCGTGAACTTCTAAGTACGAAAAGGTCAGATGCGTTGCACCCGTAATCATTCAAGCGTGTAAAGAGGGCATGTATTAAACAACATGTATAAATCTAACACAGTCATTCAATACACAGCCATATTTTATCTGTCATACAGAGATACATAGTTCCACTAGCACTCACAATATCGAAATATGTTGAATTTTCCTGTTGTTGGCGTGTTGATAATGTCGAAACAATGCAAGCTACTTGCAACATGTTTGCATTCAACCTTCGTCTCGTCGCGACTCTCGGTACACGCAATAGACGCCCGATGCGTTCGTGGTCCGAGTCTTGTGACTATTTTTAACCGACTTCAAAAAAGGAGGAGGTTATCAATTCGTCTGTATGTTTTTTTATTTTTATGTTTGTTACCTCATAACTTTTGCCTGGGTGAACCGATTTTGATAATTATTTTTTTAAATGATAGCTAGTGCTTCCCAAGTGGTCCCATTTTAATTTGGTTAAGTTCTGACAATGACATCCATGAGAAAATCATAAAAGTCTTAAATTTGGATTAAGATGTGCGCGACAAATGGACGAATAACTCAATATAACGCCAACCGATTTCGGTGATTCTTTTTTTATTGGAAAGGACGTGTACAAATTAGTAAGTGTACTTCAGATTCACTAAAAATAAACAAATAAAAAAAAAATTACAAAAAAAAATAACCGACTTCAAAGAAAAAGCACTAAAAAGTAAAAAATAATTTTCATTTTTGTAGTTACGATTTCTGTTATTTTTTGAGTCGGTGTCAGCCAAGGTTAGGTTAGGTTAGGTTAGGTTCTCTTGATTGGCGCAGCGCGTGCCTGGCTGACGCCGACTCAAAAAATAACAGAAATCGTAACTACAAAAATGAAACTTATTTTTTACTTTTTAGTGCTTTTTCTTTGAAGTCGGTTATTTTTTTTGTAAAATATTTTTTTTTTCAGATCAACACTGCGCTGCTGAAAGCAAAGATTTAGCCCCGGTTGCACGAAGAGACGGCCGAGTTAATCAATGTTCAAACGCGTCACTTTTAGTGATCCGCATCGAGTTCCTTCCATACTGTCCACGCAAAGAGACGTGTTTGATCATACTTTGACATGTTCGTGCACTCGGCCCTTAATCGGTGCATAATTACAAAGAACGTTCGTATTCATAACCAATATATTGAATTCTATAGGTTATTTCGGTTTTGTAACAAGTGCTAATTTCCTTTTATTTGCAACTACCCATGGAGGTGAAGAAATTACATTCTTTCACGTCCATACAATCAGTCCGTCCAGTTTAAGATTATATTGATGAACTACCTCATGAACTACAGCCTCAGTGGCCCAGTGGCGCGACACTTCAGCGATCGCTCTCCGAAGTTAAGCAACGCTGGGTCCGGTCTGGTCTTGGATGGGTGACCATTCGACCGTTGAGAGAGGCTGGCCGTGGTTCGGATTCCACGTTAAGCTGTAGGTCCCCTTCCTTACTTACTAGGTGGTAGGGTTTATCCCGCCCGGGTTGGTACCATCGCATTGGATCAACGATGGTCGAAGCGGCAATGAAAATTTTCCGTGTTTTCCATCCATGTGGTGTGTTGAGCTAATACCATGACAGAACTTGTAGTATTAGCCATCCATGTCCAGTCACATAAAAAAAAAAATCCACGAACTAGATTTGCTCGAAATTTAGAAACAATATGGATATCGATATAATGGAAGGATCACTTTATCACATTCTCAGTTTACTGATCTACCTTCGTAAATATTACACCTGCATACCGACCCATCACACCGCTTTCCCGAAGGGGTAGGTATGTAGGCGCCATACGGTACAATCACAGCATATCTACTTCTCTTTTTAGGGATCCGTACCCAAAGGGTGCCAACGGGACCCTATTACTAAGCCTCCGCTGTCCGTCCGTCCGTCCGTCTGTCAGCGGGCTGTATCTCATGAAACGTGATAGGTGGAAAGTTGTTTTTTTCACAGTTTGAATTTCAACAAATTGTTAACAAGATTTTCGTGTTACATTTTGTACGATGGTGCGAGTCCGACTCATACTTGGCCTGTGTGTTTTTATTTAAAATCGCTTCCTCTACATACAGAATTTTTTTCATACATCCTGGAGGATTACGGGTGCAACAAAAACAAGTCTATTCACTTCCTTTCTGTAAAATTGTTTCGTCATTCTTTCGCCCCCAATCAGCTCTGCATGTCCAAACGACACAAAGAGTAGCTTGCTCTACATAACGTGTCCTCTCTACAGCTTTCTCTATCGGATGAGGTCATGCATAGATTTACATGTGAGTGTACACAGCGTGTTACACCTCACAAAGGCAATGATAACGTCCCCATGATTACGTTGTAAAGCCATTCAATGTCTGATAACGGCCTCATAAAACTCTAGCTAATGAGAAAACGGTGTTATAGGCACTTCTATTTTAGGGGTATAAGTTTTCTAGTAGCATAGATTAGTAGGCGTATGAGATGAGATGCGATGTGTTTTATATTTTTATTTTTCATGGCATAGGCATGAATAAAACAATTAAATTCTTACGTTAACTATCTCTTAGAGGCATATAAACTTGCTAACATCTTTTGAGTACTATTTTCGAACGTCTCCAGCCCATAAAAAGTTTCTAGCGTACGACACACCACCTGTAATGGAGTTTGTGACACTATCTAAAATACCTATAGCCATTGTTGTTGCAACCCAATCAGTTTCAGAATTGCAGGCAATTTTTTATAGGTGAAATTCTGAAAATGATCTGACTGCAACATCTATAGCTAGATTTAACATTTATAATTATTTGTGCATGAAAGTAAATTAAAATGATTATGCCTAGTTTTCGTCGTTAGCATGTAACCCTGAGATGTGTTCAAAGCAGGAGTTTAGGGAGTCTAGGCTAATATCACGTGTTTTTTTTTCGGAAAAAATATCCTAAAATTGTCAGAAATTGTTAAGTGAAACATGTTTTTCCTTTAAATATGGCTAAATTCTACAAAAATATATTTTTCGCAGTGATCTGAACGCCACAGAGTACTAGATTGTTTAGCCGCCGACCGGTCAGCCAAACGTGCGACTCGAGGAATTCTACGGCGTAAGCGTGCTTACAACAAACAACATTTCCGATTACAACATTTACACGTGCTTACGAATAGGCCCTAGTCACTAGGGTTTCGACGTAAGCATGTTTGAATGGGCTTTAGAAGCGACTTGGGCGCGTGTGTTCCACATCTAACGATTGTGCTTAGTGGTCGCGCGAGCTACGAGTATACAGCACATCGTTTGCGTACTAGTGCAGTGAATCCACGGCTAAATTGTTAGTACTTGCAGAAGTAAAAATAATAAACAAAAACGAATGCTGTTATGTACACAAACAGACCGAAATGTGCGTGCGAGAAGAATTTATTGCGGCGCGGGATCTGTGCCATATCACGAACGCTCAATATTTCGTTACGATAAATGAAAACTCTATAATGTTACAGAATTTGAAAAAAAATTGCTAAACCATTTTTATATGATGCATTAAAAAAATACGAAGGGATGAATTTGAACGTAATCTATAGGACGAAAATAGTAAGAGTTGTTACCGTTTAAAAAAAAAGTTTTTGATAGTATTTTTAAAAATTACCATTTGCTGATAGTTGGTTCGCATTATACCTTAACCTATTAACTCTGTGCATAACTTTTTACATGCTCTTCATGTTTTACTAGGTTTTTTAAGTTTTATATTCTAAAATATATTTTCGCGCCTTTCAAATTTTTTTCCAGTCCTCCCGGCCCTCAGCGGCACGGAACCACTGCTTTCTGCCGACGCACTTGATGTCGTCGTCCCACATGGGGGGTGGTCTTCCCACCCGCAATTTAGTGTACATAATTTAAAACATTTATGTCACTTAGACCATTTAGTTAAAAAAATAGCGAGCGGCTATAATGCATTATAACCTTAAAGCCTACTACAACATTTCAAGCAATTAAAATATTTATAATACGTAATTATAATCAAAAACCTATGGTTTTGAAGCATGGGGAAGTAGTGTAGATGTTATAAATGTTCTGGAAAAAGGAGGCATACGATTAAATCGGGTGCAAAATGTATCGACACATCTAGACCATTTTTATAATAATAGAAATCCTAACAGTCACTGCATTATTATTATAATATCCAGTTTTACAGTATCGTGTAACATATTGAGAAATAAAGACACTCTAGAAACAATTGGTGATAAGAAAAGTTACAATTTGCGGACAAACATTAATATTAAAGGGGGTTTTTTAACCCATTAACCCAAATGCTAGCTTTTCCACAATAGTGAGAAATACACTGGAGTAAAAATCTGGAATCACATAGACGAAGAAATAAAAAACTGAACATTTAGAAATATTCCAGTCTAAGCTAAGAATATTATTAATTTCAAGACAATTCTGTAATGAATGCGATTTATTTTATTATTGAGACTATTGCGTGATAATTATTGTAATAATTTCATTCCTGTAAAGAATTTTATTTTAACTTAAATTTAACTAAATTTTAACAGATTTTTAATTAGCTAATACACAATATATATAATACATAATAATTTAATTTAGTATTTTAGATTTTAATGTTTTTCCCTTCCATGATTTGTTTAGTTTATTTTGAATTATTATTATAATTGTATATCTTCCTCCTGTGTATTTTGATTTCTATTTCTATCATACGCATAATTTTAAGTTCTAAAAGTAAAATGTATTGCACAACACTGTATTGCTCAGTCAAAGTGAAAGTGAAATAAGCCCAAAACATACCTACCTACTAGTTAATAGGTCGATACTAAAAGCCACCCCCGGCCATACGACCGGCGCGGCGGCGCTAGGGTACGGCATGATGTAAGCTTGAACACATACATTATCGAGCCAAACGTTATATTCGGATGTTCGGATCTGTCCTTTATTCCACCGGTCAATACAATAAGTGTCCATTGGTGTTAAAGTGCTACCCTATATTCGCGCAGGTTATGGATTCTCACGCCTACGCGATAAAGCCTCGATCACACAAAGGGATTTTTAGGCAATTTGGCGGCAAGCTAAAGTAGTTCACACAACGTGCGCTCAGACTTTTTTTGGGGCTGCGCATGGATGACTAATACCACACCTACTGTCATAATATTAGCCCAACTCACCGCATACCACAGCAAATAGGTGCCATTCGAGGACCTTCCCTCTCTAACGGCTACAATAAACTGGAGAAAAACGCGGACTATGTTTAAGTACGGCTTCGACCATCTTTTATCCAATTCAATGGTATAACCGCGGGCAGGCTTGACAGAAAGTGATGCATGCGCGGGCGGAATTGAACCCACGACATCTCGAATGAGGGGCGAGGTCTGGCGCTCTGAGCTACGAACTGCTCAGTGCCCGTGATTATTATGTGTGTCGCTTTGAGTGTAAGAAGACCTGGGTAATCTGTGGCACTGAATATATACCGTCAGCGTCTGACACAAGATCGCAGTAAAGCATCATTCACACATGCTAATTTTTTAATCATGTTTAAAATGCCAACATCGATGTTTCACGCATGTAGGACATAATCTGAAATTCAATTTATCAGTCGGCCTCATATACATGCAAAATAAGAAACTTTGACCGCTGACAGAACGTGTAACAGCAGAATCCCAATTAAATTCTCGTGTAAATGCGTCTTTTATGCGCTCGATGTTACACCGCCCATTTAACAAGACTAGTCACACACACACACCCTCACCTTTCTCACACCCTCGCACATTCCCCTTCACACGCACACCCTTAAACACATTCACACACCAACTGGTTGTGACTAACCAGTAAGGGATGTGAAAACCAACGTTGCCAAATTGCTGCAGAATACTGCAGCTCTTGTAAGCGCGAACCATCTTCCCAAAACTTTTCCCCAAGAGTACTTTTTTATGTCAAAAGAATTCATCTTGGCTTTGTACTCTATAGAATATAATAATTTTCTGTTTATATTTAAAATGGGGAAATATCCATTTTCCGATAAGCGTTCGCTCAGTGTGACGGACGGGCAGTCGCTCAGTGTGACTGACTGGCAGTCTATCAGTGTGACCGACTGGCAGTCGATTAGTGTGACCGACGGGCAGTAGCTCAGTGTGACCGATGCTCTATCCCAAGAGTGTCGCTTCAGAAAGCGGATCGAGACAGACAACGATAGAAGACTGTTTGCAGTGAGGGGGTTGGAATAATATTTGCACATCGACGATTTACCAATGGCCCGCCCGGCCCTGCGGGATTGGAACTGTTCAAACATAGGAAAAGGAGGATACCGACCTTATAGGAAACTGATTTATTATGAATCTATTAATAAATCTGATACCTGATCTGAGGGGACTTTTCGATTCTTTCGGTGGAAAAATCACGACTTATTTATGTACTTGGGCTTGGAAAAATTAAGAAATTGAAGCAGTCATAAAGTTAGACTAAAAAATAGTGCAACCCCAATCATAACACATGCATATCAAACATATGCAGGTTGTTTTTTTAATAAATAACCAATGGAAAACTGAAAAAAAAACAAAGATAGTTTTAGAAAAATAAATTTATTCTGTACCCAATATTTTGTTTTTTATATACTTACTGATATAGAACAAGATAGATTGTGTGTAGCATTTGTCTAATGTAAGAAAAAAATATTATTGGTCTTAACTTAGTCTTATATTCTACTGTATCAAAATGCAATACCTATGGTTGATGGTTTTATTAAATATTAGGTATTTATTAAATATAGTTTATCATTAGAAATTTATCAAGTTTATGGACTGGAAAGAGAAACAAAAATAAATATCCCAAGTTTACATGTAATCTATGATGTAACTTACATGAAATTGAACTTCAAGTTTCAGATAATATTTTTAAGGTTCCGTGTTTTAAAGGATAAGAAGAAAGTTGAAATAAAAGGTCTTATTGTGAGACTTTGATATCACAGCCTTCTAACTGTTTAAAAATATTAATCTTCGGTAATCTTAATCTTAAATAAAATAAAAATATTTTAAATAAAAATATTAATCTTCGGTTAATCTTAAAATAATAATATTCAACTAAAATTCTATCGATATCCTGCTACATTATTACCAACATAACAAAGACTGAAAAAAGGCAAGTTTTACGTTCCAACCATTACGTTTCCAACCGTCCTCCTGTCACAGTCGCGTCTTGCTGTCAGTGTTTCGTGAAGTTAGAAAATGGCCGAAGTTGCACGAAAATTAAATAATCTCATGTTAAAACGCCTGAAAACACGGGGTAATACGTAGGAGCTGGAACGTTCAAATAATTTGAAAATGTTTTCGGAATATCCCACTTTATAAATACAATTTTGAAAAGGGTTGCTTAAAAAAAATCAACAATGTATGGAATTGGAATATATTGGAAAACTTTAATTAGGCCTCGCAAATGTTTGTCATGGCCTGGAAAAGTCTGGCACTAACATTTTTGCTCACCAGAAAACAATTCGGGCGATGATAACGAAAATTTCTGAGTGACCTTTTTTCCTCAATCGAAAATTATCAGACTGATTATTCTAGAACCGCTGAGATTTTAAAACAATTTTAAAACGATTTTTGTTTTTGTATCCGTCGTAGAGACATCACTTAAAATGTATTATTATTACATAATTACGTTACGCATACATTGTAAGAAAATGTTACCAGCTTGCTCTCATCGAGCCTACTTAAATATTTTTTCTCCGAGTCTCTGTAAATAAACATATTCATGGATCAGAGTTAGCCGTCTGACCGAATAAATTTATAATCACGCTCGCGGGAAAAGTATTACGGGATGTTTTCCTTTAACTGATGTTAACTCGGTTACATATAATCGAAAAGAAATGTTCTGAAACAAATCAGATACTTTAATAATAAATGTTGAAATCATTTGTATTTTAATTGCCGATTAAAAGCACGTTATAGTTTTATGGCTCCGTAGACATACTTTAAAATCCTGACGTCAAGTTAAAATTTTCTTTCACAAATTATTTTTCATAATATTGATTAATAACTAACTATTTATCTATGCTATAGAGCTGCAATTTGATTTGACAATACTTTTTTTATAAGGTATTTTTTTCGAAGAGTATTTTTTTTCGTCTAGCTATTTATTTAACTCTTTCTAATTTCCTACAGAACAAAATGTAAATGAATTATTACGATTAATGGTTATTTATGCCCTTAACCATTTATCAGCATGTTTTTGGACTTTTCCGCAAAATATCAATTTTTATTTATTTTTGATGTGCCCGAAATATGTTTTTAACTTGTGTTCCTGACACCTCCCCAAGGCTTAGCCTCGACCTTCCGAACACCTTGTCTTTAGTGTCGTAGAAGCGTATGGATATTTCTGAAAGAGGCACATACACAAAGAGGGTAAAAAAGGTAAAGGCTTACAATTCCACAGGGTAGTTTGATAGTCTTAAATGTTTCAAAAAGGAATATTTTATCAGATGTGTTGATTTCTTTTCACTTATGCTACGGAGCCCTCGGCGCTCGAGCCCGAATCACAGTTGGCTGGGTGTATAGAGCGGGCTCGTGCAACACGTAGCCCAGCTCGCGGTCCGGGCACCTCCGGGCGCGTGGTTATCGATTGCGCTCCCCGCCCGCCCCGCCGCGCCCCGCCCCGCCCCGGCCCGCCCCGCCCCGCCCGCTCTCAGGCGAGCGCCCGCCGGAGATAGAGTGGGGTCCAATCAACTTGGAGATGATGCAAAGTGTAGCCGGAGGTAACCTGTGTCGGCTGTGGGTAGGATATTGATTGGATTTGAAAGCAGGTACTTATCTTCCGTCATCGTCGATTTGTGGGTACCTAAATTAAGCGTAGTACCTCTAACAACATTTTAATAGGAAAAAAAAATTTTCAGCGGCTTTTAGCTTAGGCGCACCGGGCCTTTTTTCTCATTCCAAAAGACATTAGTCCAACCGCGTCCTTTTTTCAGCACCACTTTAGATAAAATAAAAAAAAAACCTATTTTTACCGTTTAAAATTAAGGTTTGGGTTTAAGCCATTTTACAATCGAAATAAAAATACTCACATGAAAGGTTTTACCATGGTACCATGCGGTGGGCTACCTTTAATGTAATAAATGGGTTTCCGACTAAACATTTACATTTGAAAACCCTAGTGATGCGCTGCGAAGATACTTTTTCGATGCTCGTATTTTCCCATCCCAACTTTTCGTTGCGATACTATTCATCAACTGAAACTAATCGCAGTATCGTGGCGGTAACTTTATCTGCTAACATCGCTCAGCAAACCTCTCAAGATTTCAGGAACTTGCATCACAAAGGAGGTGATCTGTGGTGATTCATCGGAATATCATTGCTCTTTTTCAGCAAAGAGTAATGATCAGCAAACTATTTTACGTAATTGTTGATTTTTTTACAATATAACCGTTAACTTCGCAATAAAACATGCAAACAAAAACCTCAGAAATCATCACCAATCATTCAATTGGATGAAGTTATTATTAATCCAAGATTGTTCGGTGTGTAGTATTAATTCACTTGAAACGACCATCAAATACGGCGGGATCCGAAGTTTTTCATAATCCAAATTGAATATTTAGTCAGTCTAATCTATGCATAACAACGCACCTTTTTTTTGATAGATAACGCTTAAAAAAGATATTTATATTGGTTATCCTGTCCCTTAAACTTGTGACACATCTAACTAGCTTGAGTGAGACCTCAACTGACAACAACAACTCAACAGCTCGGGCTGTTCCGAATCGTAGAGCCATCTCGGTCAACACGTAAAATGAAAAATGTTAACAAAATGTAAAAAAATATTGCCATTTTTGTGGTTACGATTATTGATATTTTTGCGCTGCACCAGTCAAGAGAATGTTGGCTACCTTGGCTGACACCGACTCAAAAAATAACAATAATCGTAACTACAAAAACGGCAATTTTTTTTTTTACTTTTTAGTGCTTTTTCTTTGAAGTCAGTTTTTTTTTTTGTTTATGTTTTTTTAATTTGTTTATTTTTAGTGAATCTGAAGTATACAGGACGTGCATAAAAAAGTATCATGGAAATCGGTTAACGTTATATTGAGTTATTCGTCCATTTGTCGCGCACATCTTAATACAAATTAAGACTTATATGATTTTCTCATGGATATCATTGTCAGAACTAAACCAAATTAAAATTATCCAAATCCGTTCACCCAGTCGAAAGTTCTGAGGTAACAAACATAAAAAAAAACATACACACAAATTGAGAACCTCCTCCTTTCTTGAAGTCGGTTAAAAAATATAAATTCATGCATGAATATTGGAGTTTGTTTTGATATTTTGGCCCATATAACCCTTATAAGTAAGCGGTGCGTGGAGGGAGTACCCTACCCTGCGCCAATTTAGACCCGGCGTGCATTCAGACCGGTCAAAACGTTTGTAAAGTTCATAATCGTTGTTTTGAAACATGTGCGTCAAGACGGATTGGTTGAATTGTTTTAGAAATTGGATAGTATTCGCTGTATCGGTTTTCCGCTGCAGGCTCCTCCGCCGCCAACTCAATCAACTGAAATTCGATCTCCAGCTTCCAAGATTTGTTTTATCAACGACTCAACCATAACAGACTTCTTCCGCTCGGCAAGAGGGGTCTGATAACTTATTTTATTAGAGTACACATATATTTCATGATTAGAAGCTTCGGAGCTGCTATCCCTTCGTCCTCATTCTACTATGGTTCAACGAATAGCGGTAATGGTACGTGAACTCGTTCACAGCAACATTAATTCTACTTGAACCGACCGATCCTGTAGATCCTGCATCTGGTGCAGTGCAATAATTATGCAGGCACTTCTCAACTTATATTTAAATCTGTATTCATCGTATAGATAGATATAGAACCTTCGCATTGGAAAACGTTTTTGTATGGGGGCCACCTTTTATTTTTATAATTATAAAGTGTCACCTATTTGTTGTTATAGCGGCAAAATAAATACACACTCTGTGAAATTTTCAGCTGCCTACCTATTACGGATTATGTGATATAGCCCTGTGACAGATGGATGGACGAACGGACGGACAGCGGAAGCTTAGTAATACGGTTCTGTTTGCACCCTTTGGGTACGGAACCATAAAAATATAAGAGTAAACACCCGTAGAAATATCAAAATATCAATGTTTAGACTGTTTTTAGTGCATGATCGTAAAACGGTTTTAATGCTTTGCTTAAATTCTTTAAAAAAAGACCACCTATTTACTAGGCTAATATACTTTGTTTTCAAGCCGGCGGCGCTTGGAAGCTTTTAATGATTTTGAAAATTTTATTTTTTGTGGTAAAACATCACATAAAAAGCGTAAAAATATAATACTTTACTTTAAAAAGGAGACATTAAAATTAAACAAACCTAAATCCGCACGTTTATGAACCTAACCCAAACTAAATGCTTCCGGAGGTCGCAAACTGTAATAGTCCTTTCGAAAACCGATTCAAACATGCTTACGTCGAAATACTAGCGACTAGGGCCTAGCCGTAAGCACGTGTAAATTTTGTTGTAAATCGGAAATCTTGTTTTTTGGAAGCATGCTTGCGCCGTAGAATTGCGTCGGACCGTGCTGGTAGACTGACGTAAGAATGCTCTAATTGTAGATGTATATATGTGGCTTTATGGTGAACGGCTTTGGAAGGAGGGGGGCAGGGTAGCGTGAGCTGGGCATGCGCCGGGCGAGGCACCGCTCATCGCTACATCACACCTAGCTATTTGCCGTGATTAGCGTCGCATTGCCAAAGAAGAATCAGTTCGGTTGTCACTGCCTAGTATATGGTCACTGCCAAGGCAGGGCCAAGGCGTTAGCTTTATTTACAGAGGTTTTAATATCTATGGCTTTATATATCACGTCTACATTAAACTGGACGGAAAACTTGGGCAATTCTTATTGCCGCTACGTTTATTTTTTGTTTCTTGTTTATGTTTCTTTAAAGGCGTGCTGGGTTATGTTCGTATTTATTTTTATCGATGAGGCGCACTTTAGGAAATGTAACCAAAAGGCCCAAGTTTAAACACTATTACCTACCAGTCTAATTTGTTTATGATTTTAGTTTTATTTTGTTAAACAATATACCTGCTTTCAAAGATTTAGGTCTCTGCCGCATCATGCCTACGCTCATTTTCAGTTTTCAGTAATGTCTAAATGATTTTTTTTATTCGTTTATGTCCTCTTAGGGAAGGTTAGAGGGTTACAATTGTATCGAATAGAAATTTGCTTCCGTTCTTAGTACAGATAAACCCCTAGACTCGACTCTAGGTCCCAGAGTCAGTTCATGTGTACCGAGAATGACTCTAGATAAACTAAAATAATAAAACGTAGTCGATATATTTACAAAATAAGCCATTTAGAAATCTTTTACATTTTTTTTATGTGTCGAATGGTAGAACTTTGTGCTCAGAGTAAAACAGTTTCATAGTTTAGATGTAGAGCAAAATCAAATAACTGGGATTATTATTCCGTCCAATTTATCTGAAATAATACATTTATGAACATGACGATTCGGGAGCATCGCCCGCGGCATGCATCGCGATGAGATTGTTTTTGTCTAGAAAATTTGTCCCGCATAAACTCTATGTGGAAATTCTCATCCGGCGACACATCATCAGAATACTTATGAAGACTGCAGTGCTATAATAGGTATTCTTTGCTGCAGAGCCCGAGAAAAACACGTTAATAATTACCCAGATAGCAAGGGCGGTTGCCGCAAGTTTGCTGATCTGTGATTTTCTTGTTTCGTAAAATTTGCCGAAACATGTTTGTTTTAATATTATTTTAAACTTGTCAAGATAAGGATCGAGAAGGATGTTGTACCTAGTTTGTTTTAACATTGCTGCAAACGTGTCGTTTTATTATAGATGGCGCTAGCTTCATTTTATGTAACAAGAGTGAATACACCACAAGTTATTCCTCATTATTATTCAAACCAAACCTATAGGTTTGGTTGGAATAATTTTTTTTCTTCAATCAATTTAGGCAAATCTGAGGGCAAACCCAGTCTCCTTCGGAATCTCGTGTTGAAGCAGACAAACACAACACATGGGAACTAGATGCCATGCCAGGATCTTCCTTATATTGCTCGGATAGATTGAACTGGATGGAAAACACGGACAATTTTCATTGCCGCTTCGACCATCGTACATGCAATGCGATGTACAATTATGAAACAAAAGTAAAAATTAAGTAACACTAACTAATAGGACACAAAATTACGGAAACACTAAATATCACCCACTAACAAAAATATGTCCAAAGCGTAATCTGAAGTAAATTAAATTCAAGGTTTATTCATATACATATATAAAATGTAATGTCTGATTTTGTTTAATAGGAATAGGTTCACAGTTTTTTTCGAAGCATCTATTCATAGTTGCATCAAATAAACTTTAGTTTTTATTTCAATAATTGTTTATTTCTTCAAGGTTGAAAGGTGATTTTATTGTAAAGGCTAGGACCTTAGCGGTAAAGAAATCTGTAAGATAAACTGTTTTTGGGAGCAGCGACACATTTGAAAAAGGGTTTAGTAATTTTTTTACTTCCATTACCTACTTATAATACGAGTAAGAACTTTAATAAGAACACCTGCTTATTAGTTTTAACATAAACCTACACAATTACGAGGAAATATTCATTATCTAAACAAAAGCAAACGATGAAATAAAAAATATGACTGCTCGTTTCATATTTCTTACCAACCTTAATTCTTTGATTAATGCTGGGATGAAACGATGAAACAGCGGTCGTATAAACAGGTTTTAATATTCATTACTAAGTAATTAAAATAAACATCAGTAGATACCGAATACGCCAACATTTGTAATAAACATCAGTAAATACACACCAAAGACGAAAAAAATCGTATTATGTGGATACAGATCGCTTCGTAGCTCAGGCACTTATTATGTGACTCAGGGTGCAGAGCCTCGCATCTCATTCAAGAGGTCGTGGTAATATTTATTCTGTGGTCGTGGATCTAATCTTGCATCGTGCACGCACTTTCTTTTTCTTTTTGAATTGGATAAGTGCATTTCGTCACGAATCCGAGCAGCTTTATGGTTTGAAACCCATGTAAGACTGCAGGTATCCGTTGTTTGGTACCATCATCGCATTGGATGAACGATGGTCGAAGCGCCAATGAAACTTTATCCGTGTTTTCCATATAGCTCAATGTAACCGTACTCATAAGAGTGAAGCTTCTGGAATGGCACCGTATTCCTTCGGAAATTAGATGTGTTGGGCTGATATCATGACAGTGGGCGTGGTGTTAGCAATAAATGTCCAGCATATGTACCGGGCTATTTTACTCGCAATTTCGATTTCGAGCAAAACGGACGAGCAGCCGTTTTGGCTTCCGTATCCTTCAAATGTGCAAACTTAGTGTGCACAAATTCCTACGAGTTGCAAATACAAATGGACTCTAAGTTCGTTTTTGTGCCCACTAACCCCTGTTTTCACCACCGCCAGTTACCTGAAATCAGATAAGTAACTTTCGGTTACATGGCATATTTGTATCGTGTAACCGAAGAGTAACTTGGAGATTTTTGTAGCTGGAGGTGGTGGCAACGGGCGTAACTTGTGTACATTTGACTGATTTTTTTTTTATGTGACGGACATGATGGCTAATACCACACCTTCTGTCATGGTATTAGCCCAACACACCACATGGGAACTAGGTGCCATGCCAGGACCTTCCTTATATTGCTCGGCTACATTGAACTGGATGGAAAACACGGACAATTTTCATTGCCGCTTCGACCATCGTTCATTCAATGCGATGGTACCAACCCGGGCGGGATTAACCCTACCACCTAGTAAGTAAGGAAGGGGACCGACAGTTTAACGTGGAATCCGAACCAACGGCCAGCCTCTCTCAACGGTCTAATGGTCACCCATCCAAGACCAGACCGGACCCAGCGTTGCTTAACGATACGGCCGCTCGTCTGTTTAACTCGAAGTCGAAATTGCGAGTAAAATAGCTCGGTACGGCCCGAGTTCCACACAAACAAAGTTGTAAAGAAAAGAAGGACGATGAAAAAATATCGTTGAGATCTTTCGTACTTATGCAAAACGATAAACTTTCAACGCTCCTTGATTAAAAAAATCGTGAGCCGAGCCGGGGCTTAGACTAAAGGTATTGCTGCTACTGGATGGCGAAGCCCATGTAAATAACTAGATACGGCCGGCTTTGTCTGGATTTTTGGTGTCACGTAAAATTAGCGAAGGGCTTAGCCCTTTGTCAGTAAGTGATGGATCCAGCTGAGGGGATCACAAGAGGGCGCGCGAATTAGGTAGAGTGGGTCTAGCATTTCGCGACTCGCACCTCACAACGTATTTTTTTTATTTTGTTGGCAAATTTTCCTCGTAGCCAAACGACAATGCGCATTTGAAAAGCGGAGTTGGAGTTTAAGTAAACTGTTCCCGAAAAGTGCCCAAATTGTTTAAATTTAAAATGTATATGGAGATTTATGGTGTGATTGTTTCATTGCAGGAATATTGTATAAAAAGGTTTTGCTTATTAAATTGTGTTTTGACTTCCAATTGCGCCAATCGAGCCGCGAATACACAAGTCTGCAACAGATCTCTGCAACGCTCGCATCAAGCTGTTTTAATTTTCTTTGTTGACACGGTTAATATACTCTTTGAAGAAAAATATTGCTTTATTTACATTACTTGAACAATATTTACATAATCAAATATTTCTGAGTAAAGTATGGCAAGGTTAAAAAATTTTAGACAATTTTTCATTTTTCACCCATACGAAGCAGGCAAAATACATTAGACCAGATGCGATTTTCAAAAAAGTCTTCAGGACAACTGAAATATATCAATTATGATATAATATGTAAAAACTAACTACGCTTTTTTCGCCCATACAGGAATGAAATCGCAACGGCAATTTTGCCGTGATCACAAAGAAAAGAATTAGTCGTTCTTGGTTACTTACTAGGTGGTAGGCTCTATCCCGCCCGGAATGGTACCACCGGACGAAGCGGCAATGCGTCTTTTTTATTTCTAGACTTGCAATATGGGGAAGGTCCCCTGGCTTGGTTACTTTGGTGTGTTATTTTCTCTATTACTTATGTCATATTTCCTCCAGGTGTACTTTTGGATTCATCCCTTTTCAAAGACGGTTTGTTTACTGTCGATGAAGAAGAACCGAAGAAGAATCTTCGCCGGAGCCATCACACAAAAATATGTTTTTAAGGTGGCCCATTCCGGTCATCTCCCCATACAAAAGGGGAAAGAAGATCACGCCCATATTTCTTATCAGAGATCTAAAATTTTGCTCAAAATACCTTTATTTGATCGAACTAGATGTCTGATGACCATTGGCATTGTAAAATTGTGTTTAGTTTCTAAGTTATAAGGTCCGAAAGTTCGAATTTTTCGCGCGTTTTATACAATAACTTTGGAGGTGGATTACGCAATGATAAAGTTATAACATCTTAAAAAGATTAGTCATCAGACATAGCTTATTTAATCAAGATTTATAATCTATTTGGTTATTGTTAGATTTTTTATTACAGCGGTCGTGGTTTACTTTTAGCTTTAAGTCGTTTTGAAATTAAAATTTTCGTAAATCTTACCAAATCATACGCTACGCAGGTTGTCTTTTTTGTGGACATGTTGCATCTTCCTCGTCACGGAGCCTGTCTTATTCTTTGAAACAAGGAAGGTCCCAGACCGCAACAGCACGGTTTTGTACCGTGCCCGCGAATGAGTTAGGCCCGCCGGGTTGGGCCACCTTAAGTCTTATCGCTATTATAAAAAAGTCAGTGCAGCTAACACTAACCAAAAACCGCGCGCGTGATTAACCGCTCTGTGCGGTTGTCTACTTTGTTCATCCTATTGGATGCAAATCGTGGCGCGGTAAAAGTTGCGGTTTTAAAATCAGTCAGTGCTGTCACTTGCATCGCTTTCTATGCGTCACAAAACCATGCGGTTGAAAACCGCGGGCGGTCAACCGTAGTGTTGATGAGAAAAAAACTGGGACTTTTTTGTTTCGCAAGACATGTTATGTCAAGACATTTCTGATGTGTGTCTGAGGAATTGAAAATATATATTGTATTGTTTATTAATCATCCATAGACTGCATTCTGATTTGTCATATTTTAACATTGGCCAGTTCAGCAAAACAAAACACAACGAAGAAGAACTGTCAAGAAACTTCGCTCTTTTTTTTTTTTAACACGCTTTTATTAGCTTGGGTTGTATGTATGTATGTAATGGAATCTTTGAGATTAATTTTCACCAGTTTCCAGAAGTCCGATTAATTTGAATCTTTGCACACGTATCAAGGACCGATGACAATGCAATAATTTCATAACAGTTTTCCATTATCCTTATTAAGACCGCCAGGATTAAATAATTATTTTATAGATCCTCTGCAATAATAATAACTAATTGATACATCAAACTAAAAAATGAAAAATAAATAATAGTTTAAAAAAACTAAAAAAACACGCTTTTATAGCTAACTGAACTAAAAAATATAAAATAATTTTAAATTTTAAAGAGTTTATATTACAGTAGTAGAAGATGGAACAATCAATCAGAATTTATCACCTCAAAATTAAATTATAATAAAGTTTAAGTTATTAACAAAATAATTCAATTCAGAGTAAAAAGCGTGGGGTGCATTTTACTACTTTTCATAACTCTCCTCTCATAGATAGTTGCCAATAGAATGATTGTTACATTTACTTTATCAAGCACCCCACGCTTTTTACTCTGAATTGAATTATTTTGTTAATAACTTAAACTTTATTATAATTTTATTTTGAGGTGATAAATTCTGATTGATTGTTCGATCTTCTACTACTGTAATATAAACTCTTTAGAATTTAAAATTATTTTATATTTTTTAGTTCAGTTAGCTATAAAAGCGTGTTTTTTTAGTTTTTTTAAACTATTATTTCAACGTCCACTAGTCTCAATTTACGAAAGTGTTGGTCATTTTTTTTAACAAAAATATGGGTAATATTTGCAACTACCTACTTCCCTATTCTAGAACAATAATAATAATAAATAAATTCCAATGAGATCTTCCTCGTAGACATAACAATACCACATGACGAAAACCTCGACAGGGCCGAAAATGAAAAGCTAATGAAATATTTAGACCTGGCCCACGAGGTTACCGCCATGTGGCGTGCACGGAAAACCACCATCGTGCCAATTGTTATGTCTACGAACGGCGTTGTTCCAAAGAATTTGGCCAAACAATTAGAAAAATTAGACATCGATATTGGGCTCCGATTCCAGATGCAGAAAGCGGTTCTGCTCTCGAATACGAGAATCGTTCGGCGGTTTCTGTCTCTGTAGCTCGGAGCGGCCTTATTGGATTTGTCCCAGGTGGGACCTCCCTAAGGTTAAATACAGTTTTAGGTTTATATTTTTTAAGGCTACGATTTTGTATGCTTTTTATTTATTAGATAATATAAACCTAAAATTAGTTAAACAAATATATAATGTGAATAATAATACCTTTATTTCATCAGACACGAAGTCCATTCGTACATCACAAAACAAAAGATTTTATAATAAAAAGAGAATTAGTACATTAATTACTAACTAAATATAATTATTTATTAATTATATTAATAAATAACAAAAAATAACAAACAAAACAATCAATTAATATTATTTGCGGTGCAATACATTGCCCAGTACCTGTAAGCCGCTATACACGGCCGCGCAACGCCTTTGCGGATAGCCCGGTGGGACTATACATTGTGTGAATATTCATAATGGAACTGACAGTTGTGTTTCATTGATCATTCATAAGGTTGCTGGCACGCTTTCGATGGGCAGGAATGTGCCTCATGGGCGAGTTGGCACAGCTGTAATTTCTTTCTTATCGATTTCTCCGCTTATCCGATTATTAGGGTTTAGTTTGTATGGTTACTATGGTGGCAGTAGCCAATTATCTTAACTTAAGAATGGCACGCCTTAGATATACAACTAAAGGAGTAAGCCCCCAAGGCTTACTCCTTTAGTTTTAAAAGGGATAAGACAAATCTGACGGCTTACCTTAAATACTTTACATTTAAATAATACCTTATTTAGTACTCGGGGTGTAGGAGATGCCATAATTTCAGTATCATAAGATACTTTTCAACAAGTTGGCAAAGCGAAATACCTAGTTCCCCACGTACCGCGAGTCACTCAAGCGTTTACTCTGGCCAGCTCATCAGACAAACCAATGAAGCTTAGAGGGACCATCACGCACATTTATGAAGCTTATGAAAACTCATGTCTCTACTATAATTGTTCGATGCGTCTCTACAGAACGTACGAGGCATAGCCACGCAGGCGAAATAGTTCCCCAAGTACTCCGCCCAACTCATCGCGTGCTCTCATTATCTCAAGCACGTGGAGATTTGTCTATCTAACTTTCTAAATAGTTCAGATAGATACGTTAAAAAAACTCAATGAAGCTTAGAGGGACAAATGAAAACGCCTGTCTCTTCTCTACCATGTTTGATTCGAAGCACAGAGCATATTCCGTGATTCGATGCGTCTCTACAGAACGATTTGTCTGTCTAAATACGGCTAGATACGTTCAGACAACACAATGGTGCTTAGGGGCCATTACGCACAGTTCTGAAGTTGATGGGAATATTTGTTTCGACCATGATAGGTTTGATGCGTCTCTACAGGACGTACGAGGCATATACACGCAGGCGAAATGGTTCCCCACGTTTTGCAAGAGCCGTATCCGCACACTCAGCCCAACTCATCGCATGTTCACATTACCTTAAGTTCGTGGAGATGTATCTGTCTAAATACAGCTAGATACGTTCAGACAGCGTAGTTAAGATTAGAGGGACGAGTTCTCTTAGATTAGGGTTACCGATCTCGAATGGGAAAGTCCTGATAAAATCCTTACTTTTCAAAAGAAATTCTCTTACATTTTCGTTCCAAACGCTGAAAAAAGTTGGCCAAATAGAGTGAACCTGAATATTTGTTTATATTTCTGTTGTTTACGTATATTCTTTTACAGTTGATTTGAGGGAATCAGGGTTTTTTTCAATGCAAAAATAGTAATTCCGCTTTTTTTATTAATGAAACAATCTTGTAAAGAGATACTGGAATAATGTCAAGAGCCTGAAGATCGTCCTCTGAGGATATTATATGTTCTGTGGTCCTCTGGATAATGGGGAAGAAACTCAAAGCTTATTGTAGGTGTCGCCTCACATTAGAAATGTCAAAAATGCCACGGCGCCACGGCAGGCATTGACGTTTGCAAGGAAAACGTACCTATGTGATTCAAAGTCAAATGTGTGGCGTCTAGGCTGATGCATGGAGGTGAAGAAATAACCTTCACCTCCATGGGCTGATGCCGTTTGTACTCCATGAATAAGGTTTGAAGGAAAAAAGACCTTGTATTTATCATCAAACTAATTTTAACGTAATAGACGAGCACAGGGTTTGAAAAAATATATTGTTGTGATATTTTATTTCCTAAGACTTCATTCGATAAGCATAATTTGGAAATTTTCAGGGCCTTTGTTTCACTTGCCAAAGTTTCTATGCCAGTAAAAGATAATCAGCACTTTATTAATAAAGGCCCTTAATAGATCAGCACTTGGTGAATACCAGGCTTAGTCCTTTGATTTATCATACTGTGTATGATCGGTTATCTAGTTTTGCAAAGTAATGTTACATGTTTTGTGTTTAAACTTTTCTAAAACCCACGTACCTAGGTAGTAGATTTCTTTCGTAATGCGTTCTCTACCATGCGATCAGGCCTACCTATACTTTAGTACATATATCGATGAGGTATAGAATACACTGTCCCCATTCGCTCGAGACACCGCTGGATCGGCTATAAACTGCAGACGACCCGTAAAAGAATGCGAAGTACAGAGATAAAACCTAGTTCCAATAAACGAAATTAATTAACGAATATCTGACGAATCTTTCTACGTCTGAAGATTGTTCTGCCCTAATCGCATCGGGGGAACGGCATAACGTATAATATGCAGATCGTATAATGTCATATTTTAACAAAATTTTAAAACCATGCACAACGTATAATCGGCAGATCGTATAATCTTATACGTAGTGCATGAAGAAGTCCAAAACATTTAATTACTTATTTCTCCATGCATAACGTATAATAGTCACAACGTATAATGTTGTGATCTTTATTTGACAAAAAAAGAAAACCATGCATATCATATAATCCTAAAATATTTCATACGATAAGCGCCCTAATCGATATAAGATTAAAGATTATACTCGCACGCGACTTTTCGACCGTCTGAATTAGCGTTGTAGCAAATTGTTACTCTTCAACAGATATCGATTCGTAGCAATTTCAGCCTTAAATGTATCGTCGTTAGGGCGCTTTATGCAGTGCTTCTTGGCATATTATACGTTCTGCATGGTTTTCTTTTTTTGTGAATTCATGTTAGGAATATTATACGTTGTGACTATTATACGTTCTGCATGATGCAAAGAGTTTATTTTATTTTTAAACTCATGTGCAACGTATAACATTATACGTTGTGACTATTATACGTTATGCATGGTTTTAATTTTTTGGAAAAAAATAAGATTATACGTTGTGAATATTATACGTAGTGAATACGACTCATCGCATCTACGGTAAATATGGAAACCTTTGCATGGGTGCAGAACAGCCTTTACTATTAAATTATTGCAACACTGCAAATAAAATGCCTTTAATATTTTATGAATTTTTCAACAAGCATGTCTTACTAAATATAGCTATAAGACTATTTGAGGCACAGTTATTGTTATCTATCTATTTCTATATTTGGACCTATTTCCACGATCAGATTTTGCGATTTTAAAAGTACACAAAGCCAACGGTATGTCTGTAACATATACATATAGATACCTACCACATGAGTTTGTACAGTTGAGTATTGATTTTTTTTAAGGACTGCATCTCCTACTTCCTGAGACTGCCTTTGCCGAACCGCTCCACAGTTCCCCGGCCCGTTCCACTCATGCGAGCCCCCTCCACAGCCCTTCTCATGGTTTCCTTCATGGCATACAGAGCCGGTAGTCTCAGTTCTCACCTAAATTGGCATTTACGTAACTTCGAAGTTCCGTAATAACGTCAAAATCCATACAAGTTTTTGCTCAAAATCTTAGTGAAGGAAGGCTTTGACGGGTATAGCCACTGAATACACTTTTAACTAGACAAAATGTGCTACAATTCAAGACCAGAGCGAGCTATGTACAATGATTGGTTCTCGAGATACACCTCTTCGAAAGTAGGTATGTTTTTATAAAAAAGGGATTTTTTTTGAAGTGGTCACATACTTTGTTAAATTTATTCTAAAATACGCATCCCATGTCAAATAGTTTGTGTCGTGAGGTTGTAGTAAATATAATAAGCTTTCATTTGAGACCAGATGAATACTTATATGCCTAGCGGTTCTCTCAAAACCGGCAGATAACAAAAAAAACAGTCGTAAGTTGGTTTTATGGGTAATGCAAATAAAATGTTCTCACTTCTTTTTATTTTTATCGAATGATTGAACAAACAGTTTTTTTTTAAAAAGTAAAGTGAAAAAAGTTATCTGGAATTACGTTATCGTTAAATATTGTTATATATACTCTTCAACATACATCATGGTACCTCCAAACACGACTTATTCATTTACCTTACAAAAATGTAAACTGATATAACTCATGTTTTGTGTTTTGGTCGTCAAATCATGCTTTTTTAGGGTTCCGTACCCAAAGGATGCCAAAAGGCTCCCCTGCCCGTCCGTGCTTCTGTCTGTCACAAGGCTGTATCTCATGAACCGTAATAGATAGGCAGCTGAAATTTTCACAAAGTGTGTATTTATTGTGCCGGTATAACAATAAATAGGTAAAATAAAAAATATATAAAAATTAAGGGGGATACAAAAAACGTAATGTTTGTTTGTTTAATATTTTATGATGGTACGGAACCCTTCGTGTGCGAGTCCCAATCGCACTTGGCCGGTTTTTTTTTTATCTCGGAATGCCCGGGCTTGGGGTCTCACAAAGATGTGGCTGTGATGGACGCAGGAGAGGTGTCCAGTTTGTTGTCGGGTCATCTTCATCGTCTGGGTATTCATTCGGAGGAAGCACCTCGCTGCATAGGTGACCTGCAGCATCCTCCGTCGAGGCAAACGACAAACGAGCGAGATTCAAGCTCGCTGAAGTACCAAACAATCTTAAACCTCAGGAAATCCAAAGTATCCTTTGAGGCTCTTCAACGGCTTCTTCTTCTTTCACGGCTTGTGAGGTGGTGTATGGCCGAAGGAAGACCTTCAATTGCTCAGTAAGTGATTTACTCGCCCTGAGCAGTGTGTTGAACTCGTTATTTCCTTGGCCGAACGCTGCTCAGATGGTATCGCACCCTGTAAACGCGTGGATTAGCGCCGTCATTGCTGGGGGTCGCCTTCATAAAGTCCAAAAAGCATAAAGGCCAAAACCCAGAACATCCAAAAGTATGTATTTTTGCATATATTTATAAATGCAAATATTATAATCTAACCTAACCTTACCTAACCTAATTGAAAAAGTTCCGTATTCATTAATGTTTTGGACCTTGCGCTTTTTGGACTTTATGATGCGTCCCCATTGCTGGGAGTCCTTTAGTTGCAGGAGTAGTATGAAGTATGAAGTAGGTGCAGCAGCCAGCTTCGCTCTTCATGCTTAGATTTTTGTCACTTCAGTGCCTAAACCATTGACAATAACGAGCAGGTCGACGTCTTCTCCGACCATGAAGACCGGATAGGATTCTGCTATTTTTAAAAGCACCGTCATTATGATCTCTCGATCCGCATCTTCTTCAAGAACAGCCACTTGTGCTTGTGCGCCACAAAGAGGAGCTGTTGTTAGGCGTCCCTTGTTGTTATCATTGCCAAATACATGCTAATGATCTATTTGAATTACTGTGCATTCATCAAACGTCAATTCGTAATTGGGAATTTGCTGCGTAACATCGGAGTCCTCCGCTTCTTGGGTTTTCTTTTGGCAGCATCTTCTGGGTAGCCGTCGAAAACGATGGAGACGTTCTTCCTAAAGTGGTTACGTACGTACATAGGTAGTATAACGCGGCATAACTGCTCAAACTGAGCTTTTTCGCTGTCACACGAACTTGTGTAAGAGGCGCCACTATCCAAAACGACGTGCGTGCCGGCATCTATCGGCGTGTAACTAGAAAGAAGAGTGAAGGAAGGTTAAAAAATAAATTGTACCATGAACCAGTTCACCCCTGCCCTTCTGGGTAAAAAAAATTGTAAATGTTGGAGCTCTGGGAGCTGCTCGTGCAGAAAGGCTGAGCTCCACTTCTCAGTCCTCTGCCAGTCGTGCGATGCCAAATCGTGCTGGATGTGGAGCTGGAATGCTCGGTCGTTGAAGTTGACCCGACGACCGCCTCTCCCTGCGTCCATTACAGCCACAGCTTTGTGCAACCCCTCAAGCCCGGGCATTCCAAAATAAAAAAACCTCTGGCAACCAAAACACAAGACACGAATTATGTAATTTTGTTTTTTGGAATATAAATTGATACGTCCTTAAATATGATTATACGAAATACGAAGCATTAACATATGTATACATATATAAAAATGGTTGATGATGACGTAATTATCTTTTTTTTTTATCAAATAATGTTTCGACTCCATTTTTTGATTGATAAAAATATTAGTTATATAACTCTGCAGCTTATTCTTGCTATTTCCCATGTTTTTATATGGACCGAAACTATCCTAGTAGGAACACGTAGGACAAAAATAAAACCAGTAGCTATGACGGCCTTATTGATTGTAATCCGCGCAAAGTTTTTATACCAGCAGTTAGTCAGGCGATAAGTGTCTAGAAAACCGGCCAAGTGCGAGTCGGGCTCGCACACGAAGGGTTCCGTACCATCGTACAAGATTGAACACAAAAAAAAATAGTTTTTTGTATGGTACCCCCTTTTTTATATTACCTATTGGTTGTTATAGCGGCAAAATAAATACACACTTTGTGACATTTCAGCTGCCTACCTATTATGGTTCATGAGATACAGCCCTGTGACAGACGGACGGACGGACGGATAGCGGAGGCTTAGTAATAGGGTTCTGTTTCACCCTTTGGGTACGGAACCCTAAAAAGCATACAAAATGTAATATAATAATGCAATAAGTTTTCCTGAACGATGCCTACAATGTGCTTGAGACCTCAGCCTTTTCTTGTGTTCAATTTATCTCGCCATTACGAAAACGAAAGAAAGCTACTCAACCAGAAAGCCCCATCCTTTCAATTTGTTGCGAAAGTATCGTGCTCAGTGAGTTCGATATCCCTCAGGCACGGATTCGTATAATTTGCCCCGAAATTCGTCCTTTACGGGATTTCGCCCGCGACTTTGCTTGCTTGAACTGCATTAACCTGTTATATGTACTTCGTTTTCAACGAATCTGTTATTCAAATTCAAAATTTCTTTATTTAAGATCAAAAAACTTAGCCTAGGTACATTTTTAGTATTTTATATATAATTCCTTATAACTACGTTCAAAGGTTATATAAGTTACTGGAGTCCTGCTTCCCATGCTAGGATTCCCTGTGTTATGGGAAGCAGGGTCTTCACCAAATGGTATTTTAAGTTTAAAATTAACAAAAAACAAAGCAAATCGGCTACAAGCAAAAAGTAATAAAAAAAATGTAATTTTAGAGAAAGAATATACATGAGGGATGTGTGTGTGTGCGCGCGAGTGTGTGTGAGAGGGTGTGTGAGGGTGTGTGTGTGCGTATAATAAATATACATATAATACATATTAGTATACAACTGAACTAAATTAAAGGATGGGTAATTATAGAAATTGGAGTACTCAGAATAACTTAATATAAGAAAATATTGATGGGGTTTGAATAAAGTTGAGTGAGATTTTAATTATTATAATTTATTTTGTGACTGCAAGAAGCATTTCTGTTTCGTCGTATGTTTTTGATTTTAGCCATTTATAAATTATATTTTTACAATTGCGCGTCGTTAGGTGTAAAATATTGAGATGCTTATTTGATTCAGTGTAAATAAGAGGACCCAAGAATGATATGAATTTTTGAGAAAAGGTAGTACGTGTCTTGGGAATAGGCCAGCGAATATAGCGCACTGGTCTATAAGAGGGCAGCTGTGTGAGGATTGATGTCTTGTGGAAGTTCAGTATTGTCGCACTAATAAACAGTTGTCGTACCCCAAGAAACCTACATTCGTTGTAAATGTCTTGAGTAGGGTAGCGGAACGGTTTTTGAGGCATAACTTTGATTACTGCTCTTTGAGCACGTTCAAGTTTGAGGAGATAGGTTTTGTGAAAAGTATTCAAGTAGCGATTGAACCAAGGCATAGTAGACCGTGCTGAGCAATTTCCGGTCGGCAACATCTCGTAAGCGCTTGAAGATGTAGATATGCTTACGGATCCTGCCGACAAGGGCATCAATCTGTTGCATCCAGCACAGTCTACTATCTAAAATGACACCTAAATATTTGTATGACTCAACACGCTCGAGTGTAGGGCATGAGCAATTGGTATGACTTGTAACACAAGTGTGAAGTTTTATATGGAAGAGAGTTAATAATAATAATAATAATATTCTTTATTGTACACCATTATAAAACAGTTTACAAAAGGCGGGCCTAATGCCAAAAGGCATTCTCTTCCTACCTACCCTTGGGATGTAGGAAAGGTGCAAGGCGGCAGACAAAAAAGGATAAAAGAAGTAAGATTTTTTATCAATAAAGATATATATATATATATACTTAACAAGAATAAATATACTTACATTCTAATACTAATACATACAGATACATATAATACATAGCTTAAAATATATATTTAATTTAAATATATACCAATATTTGTGTAAATACATTTATTCTTATATGAACCTATTTTTGTAACAGAGAGCGAGCAAGAACTTATATAAATGATAAAGTTTAAATATAATTTAAATAATAGGACTTCAGACGTTTTTTGAAAATATATACATTGGAAGAGGACCGAATTTCTAGGGGAAGCTGATTCCAAAGACGAGATGCGTTTACAGAAAAAGAGTCACTATAATAAGTGCTGCGATGTGTAGGAATTGCTAACAGTAAGGTATCAGCAGACCTAAGTGGAACACCATGTGAAGATAGCAATTAGAAGCGATCCTGCAGGTAACTAGGAGCAGCAGGGTTATTCAGTGTGCTGTAAAGAAGTGATAGGGTGTGAACAGAGTTGGGAGGCCACTGGCCTTAGTGTTATTAAAGCAAATATATTTGGACTTAGACACGTTCAATGTTAAGAGATTGTTTGTTAGACAATGTGTTACCTGTGTTAGACCCTTTTCGGAAATTGCTTTCACATTACTCCAGGTGTCACCATAGAACACAAGTGCTGTATCGTCAGCAAACGTATAGATATAAGCATTTAGTAGTTTCAACTGACACAAGGTATTGATGTAGATCAGGAATAACGTTAGGCCAAGCACACTACCTTGTGGTACTCCAAAATTGTAGTTTGAGAAGTCACTTTGTATATTGTTTAGGCTGACACATTGTTTCCTGTTGTCAAGGTAAGATTTAAACCAGGCGAGTGGTGTGCCGCGTATGCCTATTGTTTCAATTTTTTATTAGTATTTTAGTTGAAATAGTGTCGAATGCTTTGGCAAGATCAAGAAAGACAACTATACATTTTTTTTCCTTCGTCCAGTTTTGATACCACAGCATTTGTTAGCAAAGTGACAGCGTTTTCTGTAGACCCATTATGCCGGAAACCAAATTGGTTCTCTGATAACAGATGCTCCGTTTCTAAGAATTTGAGGAGGTGTTTGTTCATGACCTTTTCCAGTAATTTGGCCAATACACTGAGGAGCGAAATGGGCCGGTAGTTTGATACATCATCCTTTTTCCCTGCCTTGTGTATTGGGCATACTTTGGCTAACTTGAATGCATCTGGTACTATTCAATTTTGGATGCTTACGTTGAATAAGAAAGCAATAGGTTTAATGATTTGAAGTTTTATTTTCTTAATTATGTTGGAGCTTATTCCATCAAGTCCCGGCGCACTGTTGGTTTTCAGTTCACTTATGAGTTTACTTATTTCTAGTGGGTCTGTTGGTTGAATAAATAATGAATTCTGGTGGACGTTGTCACTGTGGTATTTTCGCATAAAGTTCCGTTTCTGTGTATCCTACATTTTCTAATATTTTGTTTGCAAGTTTGCTACCTATTGATGTGAAATATTTATTCACATGGTTGAGAGATTCAGTTTCACTGCTGTGAGTAGTTAGTAGTTCAGTATTTTTTTGTTTCTCATTGTTCATGTTGCATATGTCCTTAACTATTTCCCACGTTTTCTTGGGGTTGTTTTTATTTTCCAAAAGCCTTCTCCTTTCATAATCATGTTTTAAATTTTGTAAGGTGTTATTGCAATGATTTCGGTATTTAACGTAGGTATATATTTTTTGCTGGTCCTTTATATCTTGACGCGCGATTGAATGTAAGTGATCACGCTTACGAATGCACGAAAGTAAGCCGGGTGTTATCCATGGCTTTGGCGAGCGAGCTTTGAATTTTTCTAGTAGATTTATTATTTGATATTTTTTCTAAAGGTGTACTTGTAAATGTCTGAGTATCAATATTAACATCAGTCTCAGAGTATATTGGTGTCCAGTCTTTTTTATCTAAGTCACAACATAGCTTTTCGTAGTCGATTTTTGTGCTGAGTTTATTAGGTTCCGAAGAAGAGTTACTAGTTTGTAATCTGCTGATGCCTATCATGGTCGTGTAATGGTCGGTGATATCTGATTGGCATACTATCGCACAAGCAGATACTTTAGTATTGATGAATATGTGGTCTAGGCAGTTTGATTCGTGGGTTGGGTAGTTGTATGCGGAGTAGTACCCGTAAAAGGTTGTAAAATCTAAGAAATTGTCCATGTGGCGGTCTGTGCTAGCTACCTTTATGTCAATGTTTATATCACCTACTATACATTTGCTTCGTGAGAATTTGGATTGTCTTAATACAGAGTCAAGGGAGGAGATAAATTGATCTTGTTCTGGGCTGTTTACATAAAAACTTTTAACGAATGTCGTATCATCGATTATTTTAATAAGTTCATTTAAGGTAGCCATTTATATTTGCAAGTACTTTAGTGATATATTTAATTGTTTCGTAGAAAATTGAGTTAGTTGGTTTGTGTGAATTGTTATTTCTTGGTTTACAACTGGAATGTGTTATAAACACGGCGTGATGGTATATACATGTAAGTTACATTCTCGAGTGGTATAACGTATGATAATGATGATATACAATAAGTAGCTAAATAAAGTAGGTATTTGAGTTTTGGAGCATCGACTTCATGGTTGAATGTATGTGTTTTCTTTGGGAATGAATGTTTGTGTGTACTTATTTCATGTTTAATATAGGAATATGATTTATTATAAGGGAATGAGCGTGATTGCAGCATGTACTTGCAGCGTAGTTGTTTCAGTGGTCATGTGTAATACGTTATTAGTATAGTATTCTGTAGGTATACAATATATTCAGCTTTGTTTTTACATGAATCAGTATCAGGAGGGTATAATGATTTATATAATATGTCCATAATTAATAATTTGCACTTATATATGTTCAAATGAACCATATAATTATGGATGCAACTTGAGTTCTGTTTGCATATTTGTGGAAATATAAATATAAGTATGTAATAGCTAATTGTGAAGAAAATACAATATTTTAATTTACGGTATAGAACTTGATAAATAGTACAATTTATATTAACTTTTTTATAAGTAAAGTTGTAAATCTTTTGGCTTTTATGGCAGAGTACAGTAACATTATCTGATCTAGTCACACTTTAGCAGATTGGAGTTCCTTGATTTGTTTTTCTGACTTTATTTGTATGTATTCAGAGTTATCATTTTTGCGCAGAAGTATTTTTCCGTGTCTTGTCCAGCAATACCTATACTGGTGCGCCTTGGCAAGTTCGCGAGCGAGAAAGAACAGCCGGCGAGCTTTAGCTGTAGGCCTTCCGACACGTAAACAGGTGAGTAGTTGCCAGCAAAGCCTATTTGTTCGGCGTTTAATTTTTTCTCTTTGTTTTCCAAGTTATACTTTTTAAGAGCTTACAGTATACTATCCTTCAGCAGTGGGCTCGACATTTCCACATAGGTAGATAGTTTTCGATGCGTTCTCTTTCCCTTTTGGGCGAAAAATGTTGCGAATGTTGTCGGCCCGCGATTCAATTTTCAGTACCTGACATAGGTTCGTCATAACAGCTGGGAGATTTTCGCTGGGCTGGATTGGGATGTTTCGCACTTCCAAGCATGCAGACATCATATTGGATTGCAGTTTTTACCCGACTGCGAAAGAAGGAGGGTTATGTTTTTCGAGTGTATGTATGTATGTATGTATATTTCTTTGTCGCCCCCTGCAGCCTAAACGGCTTGATGGATTTTAGCTTGCGAGGTGTCGTTAGGTTTGTCTTCATTGTGAGAGTGACACTGGGTATATCAAAAGCATAAAAAAAAATCATGGCTGATTTTTGGCGCCAAATTATGTGTTTTCAATTTTTTTTTCTTGATACCTATCGAGTGGGGTATCAAACTAAAGGGTTTTTTAAATAGTTTACAAAAAGGTATGCAACTTATATGTTTAAATGTAATTTGGAATAAGAAATTCCAAAAACATCAAAATATTCAACGTTAAAAATTAATTCAAATTATTTTTGTTTACGCAAGCGCGCTGGTCACACCAACTCAGGTCATATACTCCTCTTTTCACTACCTCCAGCTATATGGAATGTAGTTTCGGTTACATTGCATATTTATATGGTGTAACCGAAAGATAACTTTGGGATGACTGTAACTGGAAGTGGTGGATCCGGGCGATAGTCAGATAGATTTTCGACATTCTCGGTCGCCGCATAGACCGATATCACCATCATTGCTTTACTATCAGCATTCTGCACCTGCACAGCTCATAAATCCATACTTCCGTTGTCAATGGGTGTCACGCTGGGGAAGGTCCGCTTGTTCCACAAGAGGGCGACCCTACAGTGCCGAGATACTTTGGTGCCCAAAATCGGTATCAATCTGATAATATCTAAAAGCTTTACCAAAGATAGGAAAACTTTCCATGAAGTTGTCGTCAGCCCCCTGATGAGGATCTATGTTACATAGGGTACATAAAATATGATCGTCATCATAATATCGCTGATCTTTAACCGTGCGTCCTTGGGAGCAGTGGGAAGGAAAAGCAGGGCTTTGCCAAAGTTGGGTGTATCATCATATATCACATATTATCAACACGTTATATTATTCAAAATAATAAACCAGGAGTTCATGTACGGATTAAATCATGAACGTTATATTTTGATGGGCTTTGGAGGCAAGAAAAGCAATAAACGCTCAGTTGGGATGTAACAGTTTATAAGCTCCAAGGTAACACATTCGATCGGGCGATTGTGGACCTCGGGCCCACATATATTTGCAAACGATGAATCCAGGTCTCTTTCGCCGCATCCAGTTAAAGTTCTAAACTGTGAAACTGGAACTTAACTAGTTCAATAATTAAATAAAAATAGCTTTAACAATGCTTTTGACTCACATTCAAAGCTGTCAGTCAAGAGACAACTTCCAGTCTTATGAAGTAGTGGATATAAATATTATAATCATGGTTATTATGGATATTATTGAATTTTAACTAGCAGTTAGTTTATACATGGATGAAATCCTGTGATCAAAGCGATTACTACTGGGTCCGTCACTTGAACTGTTACTTAAATTTTCAAAATAATAATGACAGCGCGCCAAATTTTGGAGAAACGTCAATCTGTTTCATTGTTTTTGTTTCAGTGGTTTCAGTGGGCGAAAAGAGCGGGAACAAATTTGAATTGTATAATAAATTTTTGCAATGGATATTAAACCTAACATTGTGATCGTTTTGTATTTGACCGGAAAATCACAACCAGTCATCGTTCGGGAGCTCCGACATTTACATGTGAACAAAATGTTAGTGCATCGAACCATTAAGCGTTATAACCTAGCATTGCTAAACGGCATAGAGGCGGTCATCCGAAAATAGCAGTATCACATGATATGGTTCGAAAGGTAAAGGCTCGAATTCAAGGAAATCCTCACCACTGTTCTACAAAATTTGCGAAAAGTCATACAATACCCGACTCAAGTAATCGGCGCATACTGAAATAAAAAGAAATGCAACTGAAGCCCTACCAACATGATACAAAAATTACAGCATCTTAGTTTAGCGCAGAAGGCAGTTCGACTACAAAGAGCTCAAGCAATGAAAGTCTTGCGTGGCGACCTGGAAAACATTGTTTTTTCTGATGAAAAAATGTTTACTGTCTAACAGTATATAAACAAACAACATTTTCGTGTTTGGCTACAGGGAAAATCCAACGAGAATTTAGACGATGGAGTTCCCGTTCGTAAGCAAGCGCCCGCTTCTGTTATGGTCTCGGCTGCAGTGACCGCAAATGGTCGCTATTCACTCGTGTTTATCGAGAAGGGCGTTAAAGTCAACCAGCAAGTGTGTGCAAAAGGTGTTAAATGAGGCGCTCATACCATGTGCACGTGTAAACAATGCAGTACGAAACGCTGGACGTTCCAACAACACTCAGCATCGTCTCAGAAAGCTCTTATCTATGGATCAAAGGAGGCTATATCAAACAATAACAATTATGGTCTTAAAATTAAATGTTTTATTGTGATATAATTTTTAACGAACCGTACTTCAATTTAACTAAATAACATCATTTTCAATTGGGAACACTTCGAGTGACGGACCCTGTATATAACCACAGGATTTGAGTGTTGAACTATACGCTTATAAATTTAGTGTAACTGTAATCAACGATGATGATTCTAAAAAAAACCATATATAGGGTGTTAACGGAGATATGGTCCAAAAGCTAACCACGTATTCCTCGGCATATTTGGAGCTAAAAAGGTAGAAGATATTTTGTTGTACGACTTGAAAAAGATTTTCCCCATACATTTTAAATACCTACAAATAAAATGTTTATCCTTTATGTTTCAAATATGCCAAGGAATACGTTAACGTTTGGACCATACCTCCACTAAAACCTTGTATATATCGGCATATGATCAAAATTGTTTGAATGAGGGAATCTCATTCTATGAACTGATGACTTCATTAAAGCCTGAAAGATAACATGAAGAAACTTTTAGAAAATGTAGTTTGGTTTTAATATCAATCAAAAAACTCTATTTGTTACACCTCGTAGTGTAGGGACTAAAATATTGCCTTTCATGCAAGAGGTCATGGGCTCAAATCCTCGCATCTGTTATACACCACTTTATCTTGCGAGTTGTTCATGGTTCGGAACCCATGTAAAACTGTAGGTCACCTTACCCTACAAGGTGACAGGGTTAATCCCGCCTGGGTTGGTATCACCGCATTAGGAAAAACTATGGACGAAGTGGCAATAGATCATTGTCTGTATTTTCCACCCATGGTATCCGTGTGCAGCCGTGATTGTGTGTAAAGGAAGGTCCTGGCCTGTCACCTAATTCCTTCTGGAATTTGTTGAATTAGGCTTATATCATGACGGTAGTTGTGTTACATTAGCCATCCATGTCAGGTTCCATAATAATACCTAACCTTACTTTCGTTGGAATTTATTAACGTGCAGATATTTAAATGATAAATGCATGCTCTACGAAAACTAAAAATAATTAAAATAAAACAAATTATTTAATAATATAAAAAACCCGACAGCGTAAAAAATTTAACTTTAAATTGACTTAGCAAAGGAACTGAAAAGATAGAAACAAGTTGAGAAATTAAATAGTTGTTGTGTTTGAATGATCATGGTTGACAGTGTTTACAAACGCAGTCGGAGGCATAAGATACATTAACTACGATTTATATTTTCAATGGTGTGCCTATGCAAATTTCACGATGGTCGGTTGAGTTCGCGAAACAGACAAACTTACTTTCGTATTTATTATATGACAGTTAGTAGATTATAATTTGTCTAAATAAGTTTATTTTTGCTATACCCATATCACTAAGAAAATCGCTAGTCATTAATAATGGAATGTATTGGGAAATATATAATATATCATTATATAATTCATATTGTTCATCAAATACATTAACTATGATTTATATTTTTTTGTTATTAAATTCATTGAGAGTGTACCTATGTAAATTTCATGATGATTGGTAACACCGAGAACGAGAAAAAAAACCTCACTTTAGACATAAAAATGAAAGATAGGATATTGGAACTTCCCCCACCACGTATTTTCTTGCTCCACCGAAATAATCCATAAAATCGCTAGTCATTTACTATGGAACGTACTGGGGCTATTTGATGCCTCCGACTGCGTTTGTAAACACTGTCAACCATGATCATTCAAACACAACAAATATTTAATTTCTCAACTTGTTTCTATCTTTCAGTTCCTTTACTAAGTCAATTTAAAGTTAATTTTTTTACGCCGTCGGGTTTTTTATATTTTTAAATAATTTGTTTTATTCCATCTTATCTTCGAGCGACTCTGTGTATATGCGGTTTTCGGTTTTTTCATTTTCCAGATTTTTTATGCGGGTGTTGAGCTCATCGTATTGTCCCGAGATAAATTCCATAGATTTCTCGATGTCGGCATTGGTTTTTTTTATTTCTTCGTTTTGTTTTTTTACTTCCGCTATCTCGTTACACAATTTATGCATAGAAAAGTCCTGGCCCCGCTTCCAGTCTTTTAGCATGTCCATCATGTCATTTTTGAAGGTTTTTATTTCCTCTGAAATGTCATCTTCCGGTTTGTTTCTTTTAAATCTTCTTGTAATTCGTGAGGTAGTCGGTGTGGTTTCGGAGCTGTGCAGATGGAGATCCGGATCGAAGCAAGACATGTTTGGCGTACGAATCATTATGCGGGTATCTCACAGTTTCCGACAACTCAAATACTAGGAGCTCATACGCGTTAGGAGTACGTCGCAGTGGTAGTAGCTTTGACAGGGTCGCAATAAGAAGTATTGTAGGAATATGAGGTGGTAGGAATTTACGCTTACATAGATCAGGATCTCAGAAGTTGGTGGAGACACATCTCCTAAAATCATAGAGGTTACTTCTTGATGAGATTGGCGTTAAGTTGAGATTGTCTGGAAATGCATCCGTTTGTACCAGGAGTGCAGCAGAGTTGTGGAGGATAGCTTATGAAGTGAGAATATCCGAGTGGGTTCCCAGCACGTGCGCCTCTGCACTCGGTGTTACCTTTGTAGCGCTTGCTTACACCAAGAGCGCAGCAGGAATGTGGAGGTGGTCGTGTAAGTGTATCAATGTTGGATGTAGGGCTCACCCACCCGCCGCTGCCGGTGCCGCTGTCTCCTGAGTACACCTCTGGGCAGCTAAGAAACTTGCAGCTATTGTAGACTTCTGCACTCCTAATATTTTGTTTTAATTTTACTTTGTCATTTGTTTATTGTTAATGCAAAAATACCCAGTACACGTCTGAATCGATGAAAAGGTGAGGCGAAATATGAATCAACCACGTTAAAATATGAAAGAAAGCTGTAAACAATGATTACTTCCTGAGCAGCAAAGCTATGCTAAGACTGGACCCAAACCAGTAAGCAAACATTTCTCGGGTAGTGTTTCCACCAATTCCACCACCCGCTCTAGCTAACTATACGCATAATTTAGAATTCTCCTACAGTCCCTCCGCCCGTAATAAACAGGGCTAACACAGTGGCGTCATTCACCAGTCGCTTTCTTCAACGAATGTGATATTAATGTAGAATCGGACGTGATGCGAGAACAGATTAATTAAATAAAGTTGTAAAAAATATTACATTCCTGGGCATAGAGTAGGGCTACGTTCTACTGGGTTTCTATGAAGCACAAACGGGTACAAATACTCATTAACACTCTGAAATTACATACCCTCGGCATGAAAACACGTGAAACATACAATGGTAGCCATACGATTACGGGACCCGCAAGAACACATATAACATGTCTGACAGTGGTTTGACAGACCACTGTCACGCGCGAGCGGCTGCGAAGATTGTACGAGTGGCTGTAGGTAGGCAGAAAACTGGTTGCGGCTGCGTTCTGTGCTCCCATCAACGTGCAGAATGATCTGACGATATCTTCCTGCGAATGCTTGTTTGGGGTTCGGACTTGCTACATCTCAGAGGAGCCAGAACCAGATTCCAAACTGCTGAACATTTGTACGAGTCTCCCCTATTGAAATTGGCGTGCTTCGAAATGTCGATGGACTCGCGGATAATCCTTGGGAAGAATCGTTTTTCGGTGGAAAAAATCTTCACCTGATCGAATCTTATCCAGTGGTGGTGGAGTCGGCCTGCTCGGCAGACTTAAGCATGTTCAGAATTCCGTTCCATAACGCTGCGCTTAGTTTGGCCTATGCAAGATTTTCTACAGCTACAAGGAATCTGGTAGACACCCGGGCGACTGTAACGAGTTTAGGGCGTCCTTCACGGAGCAAAGCAGATGTGACACCTTGGTTTGGGGTTGGAATTTAGTTTTTATACTAAATCTGCTCAACAACTCTCAATTTTATCTGTGAATGCCTTGATGTATGAAACCCAATATTTACGAAACATGACATTAGTTAGTCCGCCGCGGGCTGCGGGGCACCCTGGTATCGAATGTTCAGTTGATGGGAGCCAGAAATGTCACCCGTGATAATTTGTACGTTTTGTTTATATGTTCGTTTGCTTGTCCGCAGCGGAAGCGGAGGCGGCGGCGGGTGCGAAGCGGCGCTTCGGGACCCGCGCGCGCGGCTTTATGGTGCGGCTCTTCGACGCGCTGTGCCACTGCTCGCAGACGGCCGCGGCTGCCGCGCGCCACCACACCGACAGCCTGCGCGCCGCCAGCGCCAAGCGCTAGGGCGCTTGCGTTTGCGCGCCGCCATCGCTAAGCGCTAGGGCGCCTGCGCGACACCATTGCCAAGCGCTAGGGGGCCTGCACCCCGCCATCGCCAAGCGCTGGGGTGTCTGCGTGCCGCCATCGCCAAGCGCTAGGGCGCCTGCGCGTTCTACTCACCTCCACCAAAAACAGCGCATCCATTGCTCGCCCGAGATGCCAGTTGAGCATGTGGCGATGGCACCATGATCAATTGGCGATCGTACGCAGTGCCAACGAAAGCTCAGCCGATCAAGCAGCAGGCGTGCGGTGACTTTCAAGTCTGCTACAGCACATGATCATCCAGCAGACGCAACTATAGCGATGCGTGATCAACGGGCGGCGAGCACATCTTAATCTTGGCAGGGAAGTCTACTCGTCACCACTTGATCAGTTGAGCACAGCGACAGTTCAGTTGGCAAATGGGGCACATCTGCAGGTACTTGACCGAAAATATTGCTCGAGAGAAGTGAGAAGTTTTTCACAGCTCGGCAGAGGAGTTCGCTCACAAGGCGCTCTTTCCTCGACTCATTCGGTCGAGAACTCTGAAACTTCTTGTTGGTGCAGTTGGCAGACAGTCCAAAGTAGGTATTCACTTCAGTTGAAATTCCGCATCCTCATCAGCTTTAGCATTACCATTCCCACTTCTCATCTAGCTTTAAAACATGTTTTTTTCTAATCGCATTTTTCGCAAACATATAAAAAAGCCTGTTGCATGACAGAGTTGCTCATGGGATGGTTTTCAATGAATTCTAGGTTCGTTCTTGCAGCATCCTCCATTCCCGTATGACCATTCCTAAGTGAAATAATAACGTTATTTATAACTTAGAAACAAAGAAATTTTCCGGATTTTTGAGGGTACTTCAAGTACCATTGGACCTTTATCTGGTGGACTTGTGGAGGTTAGTAGTATGGGAATCAATTCCTCTTTAGAGTCGGAATAAATTCCTCATTATAGCCGGAATTACCCCTCATGATGGCTTTTATATATTGCTACAGGCCTCATAACCTAATTTACCTGTTAAAATTTCCTTAAACTAAAACAGTCGTATTCAGAGTAACCTGTCAAAACTTAGTACGGGATTAGCATGCAGAAATCGGTTTAGTCCGGCTTATTAAAGTTAGTCCTAATCTGAATAAGGCTGTAAAGGTATGTTTTGGACTGTCTTCTACTGCAGGCAAATTCACGCATTCCTTCAATTTATCGATGAGACGCAATACACCGGTCGTCATTTGTCTGCAATAATTTAGTAAACCTGACTTACGCACAAGAGTGGTAGGAATGATCAGAACCAATTAGAACGAATATAAACGAGCGCTGTAGGTCCCAACCCCATTCTTTAGGTAGGTAATGCATAGAATAAAAATATCAATGCAGTGGTGTGACACCTTGTTGTAAATTATTATTGTTCATGATTTATAATTTTCAGATGTTATTTATTTATTTTTGAATTCTGCATAGTACCCGCAGGCATAACAAAGTGTATCTAAATATTTAAGACGCGTATAATTGACGTTTATAATGCAGGATTTGTGTATTGTGTAAGGTTTTTTGGTTAAAATAACATTCATCAGGTTAACAAATACTACTTATTTATATACCTACTTACCACAAAATTAAGTGCCACAGGAAACTGGACACAGTCAGAACATGGACTAGAAAATCATGAATGGCATATTAGATTTAGGATACCTTGTTTGTAAAGAGAAAACCCTTGTGTCTTCCTTAGCTTTGTAAATTTTGTTGAAACTTCAGTGTTTTGTGGTATTTCCCCCAGACTTTTAGTTATGTAAGTACACAGTTCAAATACGAAAATCACGAAAGAGATAAAAGAAGCTACACACTTAGGTGTTAATCTTAAATGAATGTCAAGTTCTTATATTACAACAGAAATCACTGATCTTATGACTTATACAACTTCTACAATAACGAACTTTTCTATTTATTCATATATTTTGCATCCACAACTTTTCCAATAGTACGTATGACAATCTACAAATCTAGTGTCTTCTCTGTAAAATGAAATGTATGTATGAAAAAAGCCGTCAGTGTAGATAGGATCGTATTGGCAAATATTAACACTTCACGAAGTAAAATAAGGAATCCTACTTTCCGGCTGTCCAGTGCGCGTGGCATGAAGTGGCTGAACTACGGTAGATGAAATTGTATATGGAAAGGCGATTTAAACATTACAAAATGAGATTAAATCGTACGTAATAGACAAATATGGTTAGGTGCACTTATAACATTATGCTGTCACTTGAAGTTTGATAGGCCGAGTTGTCAAGCCAGGACAGGTCTTCTAGGGTTGGGAATTTGGTTACAAATTTTTGAGCACGAATGACACTAAACTATTCCAAATAATGGCAGGAAAATGGCGGCCAACTCTACACGGCTCAATTTACTATCGCTTTCGCTGTCACCTCTTTAAACTAGACAAATGTCGCGCAAATCTAAATTAAGACGTTTTCTTCTTTGTCCCAGAACAATGTATTTAATTACAAATGCCTTCAACAAAATGTATGGCCTATGGCGACCAAGAAAAAAAAATATCCAAATTTCTTCTTTTTATGAAGAATAAGCACAACCTACTCCTGAAGTTTCAGTAACAATTGTTCCCGTAATAATCTTTGTTGGATCGTAAGTAATCGTACAAACTTTTTGCGATCAGTTGAAGATATTGAGTTGCAGCTGGTTTTGCATCATTGTTTTCGACTACCTTCCCAGCTTATTCTTTATGTTGGTAACAGTGTCATGGCCAATGGGCATGGCATTTGATGTAATTTTTTCACGTGGTTTAGCGGTCTTGATATGTTGACGCAGTAGGACCCACGCACACTGGACGTCTGTGCACATTGTCCTCTATTAATTGCAGTAAAGGTGGAAAATTAAGCTGGCCTCGTAAGCATCAGAAAACTACGCTCAGAGTCAAATGAGAAACAAATAGAAAATCTTCACACAAATTGTATTGCCTCGTAGAACATTATTCATAAAAGCAAACGCAGACACATATTCGTTGACCAAAACATCAAGTAAATTGAAACAGTGGTTTTCTAATGATTAGTAAAGCTACGTTTGTATGGCAAGCGTAATTTTCTGATGCTTACGAGCCCCCCTTAAGAACTATGTAATTTTAAGAGTGAGTAAATTAAGAAAAATGGTGTAAATGTCCGTTTCATGAATGATTATATTTAAGGGAAATCTTCGAGATAAAGTAAATGGGGTAAAAACATTTTACGTTTATGTACGTGCCTAGAAAAAAAAACATACTAAATTAATAACTTCTTCCTAAGAGAAAGAATGTCAAGAGCTTGTGTGAGAATATTCATAATAGATTTTCTAAAAAATCTATCTGCCTTGATCCTAGTAGAATAGAATTTGAAAACTTTCTACTGAGTGTGTAGATAAGATGTTTACAATCTTCTGAATGTTGTTAGAAGCCCCCTCCAAGCATGTGTAAACACCCGATGAATGTAATAAAAAGGAATTCGCAAAAGGTTTTTAATTTGAACTACTTTCCCGATGGCTGGCCCTGATTTGTTTTGTTTGGTGAATTGGGTGGAATGAAAAACAATAACTGCTCATTATAATTCTTTTTGTTTCTAACCTACCCTTGAAGATCCTTGGTGGTTTTTTTTATTTAGCTCACCACCTCGGTATATGCCTCACATCTAAAATGGAAGGAGATGTGGTATCTAGCGCACCCGCTATTAAACCCACTGTCGCCAATTTTATAAAACTACCGACGCAACTTAAACACACTGTCACATCTACAGTGGCGCAGAGGAATGTGATCTAGGATCACATTCCTATTCAGATCACATTCTGATCTGACTCTTGACTGATATCAAGGAAAGCAGCCAATTCCCAGAACATAATTAATGGAATAATTAATTTAGGTGTGAGTTGTGGCTTGGTTTTTGCATAATTCTTTTCGAATACATGCCCAGCTTATTCTTTCTATGTGTCATGGCATTTGATGTAAATTTTTCACGTGGTTTAGGAGTCTGCTGCGGGTAACCTCTACGGTCGCGGGCAAATGACATGTTTAGTTTTCTTGGAGTAACCCAGTATATCCGGTCTTAAAACTATTACAAATTTTACGGGGTAGTTTGGTAGTGATTTGAGGGTATCCAACGGCATCTACATAGAAGCATTGCAGTCAGATTTTCAAAATAATCAGAAAATGTTTTTGTAATTATAATTATCGATTTTGGTAGTGTTTTCCATATGTATTTTGTTGTGTTAGCCGGGTTTTTTTTATGTAACTGGACATGGATGGCTTACAAACTGACTGTGAGATATTAGCCTAACACACTACATCAGAACTAGCTGCCATGTCAGGCCTTTCTTTTATTGCTTGGTTACATTGTTTTGGATGGAAAACATGGAAAATTTTTGGGGGCGATTCGACCATCGTTCATTCAATGCGATGGTGTCAACCCGGGCGGGATTAACACCACCGCCTACAGTTTTACATGGAATCCGAACCACGGCCAGCCTCAACGGTTTAAAAATGATCACCCATCCAGAACCCAACCGCGCTCAAAGTTTAGCGCCTAGTTTAAGTTTACTTTAATTTGTTAATAATGAAAATATAAATGTCGCACAAATAAAAACATTCAAATAATGAACATTCACTTTAATCTGCAAGCCTTCCTATGCCTCAGTATATCGACGGGCGTAAGGTACAGGGTGGTACGACACGTCTCGCACTCGTATCGCGTGGCGTTGCTGCCGGCAGCGGCGGCGGGGTGCGGAGCGGGGTTGGCGGGGGCGGCGGCGGCGGCGGTGGCGGCGGCGCACGTGAAGCGCTCGTGCTGCAGCCGCTCGAGTGGGGAGACGCACGTGGCGACGCTGCAGCCGGGGCACGCCCACGGCGACGACGTCACCTCCTCGTAGTGGCGGCGGCTCCACTCCACGTCGTTGATGCTGCGACACAAAGTAACCGGTGGAGCTCCGTCTATGACGGCGCTACTGCAAATATGCTGGCGCGAAAAGCGTTTGCCCGCAGACCGACCGTGGTCAACAGATGGCGCCACGCGCCTGTTTGCACGGCGCGTTGATTCTACAATGCTGTTTTAATATAACCCTGATAGGTCCGATAATAAAATAACACAGATTAGTGTATTGTAGATGGATAGGCAACTTCGCTAATTTACTGGGAATCGCTAGAGCTGCCCCGAGCGGTTAGGCCATCAAACTAAAACGAAAAATAAATTTAAAAAAGTTTGTGGTTGGCGAGGCTTTAACCCGCTGTCACTTTGCCTGACCATCTAAGAGGCGTACCGACTCTCTTAATTACTGAGGCACCGTGAAAATATGAGATTGTGGGAATTTAGGGTATCTAAGGTGCTATGTTGATTATGAATGCTTCTGCCGCATCTAGGGTCGAAAGTAGGTATTTTAACGGCATTGTGGTTGGTGTCCCAAAGCATAGATGGCGCTGTTATAAAGTCCAGTAACTTTCTTGTAAGCTACAATAGCATGGGCTGTACAATAGGCAGTTTCGCTGATTTACTGGGAATCGCTAGTGCTGCCCTAAGCGGTTAGGCCACCAAACCAAAAGGAAACATAAATTTAAAATTATTTGTGGTTAGCGAGGCTTGAACCTGCCGCCGCTTTTCCCGAGACAACAAAGGGGCGTACCAAAGCTTTTAACTATTGAGCCACCGTGAACATTTAAACTGTGCGAATTTAAAGTATCTAAGCTGCTATGTTGATTAAGAATGCTTCTACAATTTAATTCTGCTACTACTGTGCTGCCAGAACAGATATTTAAGATATTTAAATAACCTAAATAAAAAATTAAAATATGAACAGGCTTCTAGGGTTTTCTCTTTTTCAACATTGCGCATAGTTGCACGACGTAACACTTACATATCTACGTGCATCGTGCTGCAAACTTCAGCACGCATTTCCACTGTCAAGAGTAATGTAATTTTTATTTATTTAAAATGTGTTGTTTTTAAAACTGCCCAAGTGCGTCGGACTCGCACACGAAGGGTTCCGTACCAGCGTACAAGATTTAACACATAAAAAAAAGTTTTTTGTATGGGGTCCCTTAATTTTTTAGTATTTTTTTAATTTACCTCTTTGTTGTTGAAGCGGCAAAATAAATACAAACACTGTAAAAATTTCAGCTGCACCTATAACGGTTCATAAGATACAGCCCTGTGACAGATGGACGGACGGACGGACGGACAGCGGAGGCTCAGTAATAGGGCTCCGTTGGCACCCTTTGGGTACGGGACCCTAAAATACAAACCAAGCGAATTTAACTCACCAATTGTACACCACATTATCGCTGACACAGACGCCGCCCTTCTTCTCGTGCGGATAACACTTGAAGCCCTCGCAGAAGGGGTTGGGGTCGACATCGGGCTGCACCTCGCCGGAGTCGCAGCCCACGTACAACACCTTGAGGTCTCCCGGCAGCAGTCGCTTCACGGTGCAGTACAGCTCGGAGGCCATGAAGGCCGACAGGTCGCAGGAGAGCTCGTACTGCAGTTGCTCTTGGGACTTCCCAGGAGGTTTCTTCTTGGATAGTTCTAAGTCGACCGACTTGTCAGGGTTTGCGTCTGAAAGCAGTAAGGGGCTACTGTTATTATTGGCTTTCCATAAGCGATGTCGGTGCCAAAAAGGTAAATAAGTCAATCAAGTGCACTAGGCTGTTTAATGAATGCTAGCATTCAATTTTATGAACCCAACATGTTGTTTGGTTAAAAGATAGGCCTATACTTATTTATTTAAGCATTTAAATAAATTTATCAGCTCAACATTTACATTTGCATAATACATAAAACAAATTACACACTTTGATTGCATTGCATGTATTTGACACGCCGAGCGAGCGCGAAACATCAGAACGCAAGAACATCAGTAGTGAATGAACTTATAAGCGAACTAACTGGCCGGCGCTACAGTCAGTGTATGCGTCATTCATAGACCTACCATAGCGCGCTGTACTTACAAAACGAACAAAGTGTGGGAGTGAGACGTCAACCCAAGTACCACTACCGCGAGTTAGAGGTAGATGGAACACATCTGGCCGATGAGACAACTTCTGAAATCGTTATCAATACGAGTCACGCTCATGGAATGTAAAATGTTTTTTTTGTGAAATTGTTAATATTTCAAAGTAAAACTTTAAACTTAACTTCAGATCATTATTTTGAAGCTATATAGCGATTTAGAATTTTTTTTGAGTAAAAAAACAAATTTCAGTACATTTTGCATGAAACGATTTTGGTCATTGGTCAGGTTAATCTGTATGTCATTACATTCTAAGCCTATGGTCTTATTACTAAAAAGTGGCCTCGTTGTTGCTATAAGTCAGTCGCCCCACACACTCGCTGTATACACCGCTCTCGCTCTCAGCAACGACCGTTCATGTCCTGACGGGAGTGTCGCGTACCTCGGATCCTGCCCTCGACGAGCTGGTCCCAGCGCGCGCGCAGCTCGAGCGCGCGGCGCAGCGCGGCGGCGCCGGCGTGCGCGTGGGGGAACTCCAGCAGCAGCCATGAGTCGCACGCCATTCTGCACATCACGCGATATTTACATAGAGAGTCATTACCCTATCAATTCGCACTATTACGGGTGATAACAATTTACACGCTCTTCATTTCTACTAGGTTTTTGAAATTTTGGATTCCTTAATATATATTTGAAATCTACGGTTGTAATTTGTTTTTTTTTTTATATACCTTGTAGATTAGAAAATATTGGCTAATAAATATTGGAAAAAAGTTGTCTTTTTAAGTTCATTTTCCGTTTTTTTAATTAAGAACTACAGATATTTACAAAAAAATCAAAACATCCAGACATAGAATAAAGTGATTAAAAAAAATGGATTCAATTCTGACATAGTTTAGGGGTAGGGAAACGTTAGGGCCGGGAAGACGAATTCACTATTTTAATGGCAGTCGCCGTGCAACATTGTGCCTTGGTCAATGGACAAAGAATGCATTTCTTAAAAATTTCAAATCTTAGATTTCCTGTGACTTCACGACAGCCTTAAAGGGAAAAATAAATTGAACTTATCACAGACCTGGTGAATGCGGCGTCAGTGTCTATGGTATGCGCCAGAAGAAGTAGGGTCTGCGCTGCGGGCATGCGCATAGAGTTCACGACGTATGGCTTGACCGTCTCCAAGAGCGATCTGTCACAACCATGGATGGGGTCAGGGGGATCATTAGCTCACCTAAAAGATCTGTCCAAGCTGTCGGATATCATACAAAATAAAACAGGATACATTCAAAACAGTTATTTACTCAATCTAGGTAATTAAAAAAAAGACTAAATTTTTTCCATGTTATTCCGAAAATAAATTGTTCAGAATTATGCTAATCAAAAGAAGTTGTGGGAGACAAAACATCACACAAACATAACACATAATATTTTGTTTCATACTTTGTGCTGGTCAATGACATTTAAATAAAAAAAAGACACATAAAAGCTCTTCTTTTCCTCTAAACCTTTTTATAACTGCATCATGGAGTACATCTTTGATCTAAATACTCGTAAATAAAACTATACATTTTTAAGGTGATGCCACTCATCTAAAATAAGCTTAGAGTTTTCTTCCACATTGTCATGTCCATGATTGACCGTTAGATTAGTGTTGAATGGGGACCGAGCCTCGCGATGTCTAAAAACTCGGTGACGAACAGCTTGCTTGACTCAGTTTGAACAGCAGTTTTTTTTTATTATTTCGCATTCAAAGTTTTAGTCGCAATACCAGCTACTTGCTCCATCTATAGTTAGGATTGTAAGTAAAATCGGTTTTGTCGACTGCCAACTTAGTATTAACCCTAAACAGAGTCTAACCGCCGTGAAATTTGATTTTAATTTTGTTATTAACTGGAGATTCGTTGCACTCTACCCTTAGGGCCGAGTGCACGAAAGGACAAAACATCAAAATCTACATACAAATGCGAATAGACTCACAGGTAGCACAGCAGCTGATGTTTGGCAGACAGCGGCAGGCGAGAGGTGAAGCCAGGGGGAGGGGGGACGATGTCGTCCTCCGTCAGCTGCAGAACCTGTCATGTTTCGTAAGTTGACAGATGAAAACTTGCAATCAACAATTGCTGCAGAAAATGATATTTTACTATGAAATTAATTGTTCATTATTAAATTTAGAATGTTGGAAGCAGCAGTGAAAATTGTCCATGTTTTCCGTCCAGTTCAAAGTGTAATATTTGGCATGGAATCTTGTTCACGAAATAGTTACAACGCTGTGCGTGTGTCTCATCGGCTTACTGAGGTATCCCAGAATTTAAAGACCCTCCAACTCCAAACAGATTGGGGATATCTTTCTGCGTTTTACCATATTTACCACTGAAAATGCTATTCCGAGCTATATAACACTATCTAGCAACTCTCAATGCGCAACTAACTAAAGAAAATACCAAAATAAGAACAAAACGATCCTCTAGATCCTTAGTCTGCAGGGTCGGTACACTGTGAAATGCACTCTTTGCAGAGGTATCTCCCCCTAAGCATAACCTAGGGTGCTTTAGATATGGTGTAATGAAACACCTGGCCGGCCGGCATGGTTTTAGTAGTAAATTTGGGAGTTCGAAAGCACCTCGTGTATGCCATATGCCACACTCAACAAAGACAGATGACAAGACTAGACAAAGTCTATCAACAATAAAATAATAATAATACTTGCGGATGCCGACCGAAGTAGCTGGTGGGGTGGAGGAACACGAATGCCTTGCTGCTGGTGTGGAACAGTTGCTCCGACACGGACTGCAAGAACATAGAGAGAAAAAAAAAGCTGATCACAAGGATCTGCGGGTTCCAGGAAATGAAATAATACAAGCAATCCCACTGCTTTTCTTCCATCACATTGCATTAACTGGAGATTTGCTGATCTGCGGTGTACTCTTGTCCTCCAGTTTTAGCCGTAGACATTTTGAACGGTCTTAGAGATTTAGGGAACCATCTGCATTGACAGTCATCTAAGCATAGAGAAACTGGATTTGTTCTTTCTGGTTCCATATAAAAACGTAGGTCGCCTTCCTTATTAGGTCGTAAATTTAATCCCGCCCGGGTTGGTACCCTGTCATCGAATTAACAATGTTGGAAGTAATAATGAAAATTGTCGATGGTTTCCGTCCAGTTCAAAGTGTAATACAGGGTGTTAATTTTTTTCGCGACATTACTATTTTAATACCGATAATTTAACTATTTCGTATACTGATCATTGTGTGGTATTTGAAAATTAAATCTAAAATAGTAAAAAAAAAATTGCAGATTTAATCCAAACTCAGCAACAATTTCCCTTTGGAATGGTGTAAGCACGCCATGTGTACGCGCGACTTTCAAGGTCACTGTCAAAATCAAACTTAGACTTCCGATTCGTGTGAAAGCACGGAGTCGGCGTAAACAGAAATGTCAACGTATTTACAGCGACGTTGAGTAAGCTGTGAAAGCTGTGGACTCGCAAATGTTAGTTCGCTTAACACCCACTGTGAGCGTTCTGAAATTTCTTCATATATTTGAAAACACTAGTAGTAAACGCAATGTAAGTGACAAGTCAGAATAAGGGCTCAGCTTTTGCGGAATCACCTTTGCATGGTTAAACTCGTCGGCGACGGCGATCTGAGGATACAGCGCCCGGCACAGCACCAGCTTCAAGGTGGCGAGGTCCCGGCCGCTAGAGGCTGTCGTCCCGGAGATGAGGCCCTGTATCCGCGCCGCGTCGTTCGTCATTCTGAACTCTATGTCCTTAATGTCCATGGTCGAATCTGCTTCGTCGACGGTGCTCTCATCGACTAGCTTCCACGAATCTACTTTCAGCCGCTTCTTCTTTTTAGAGTCTTCGGCAGACTGGATTTTGTGTTGCCTGTAATGGTTAAGAATGTTAAGAAGGTGAGTAGCATTTCGAAAAGGCTGTCATTAGTAAGCATATTATGCTTACCGTTGACATCAAACATTAGATTTCACGTGCTCTAATATTTCATATACGCATACATACATACCATCACACCAACAATACGATATACACGTTACAATAGGATATCACACGTTGAAACATTTCGTACGAGCATACATTTATACCGTTGCGCGGCTACCCCGCAAAGGAAAGTAAATATGAAGGAGAGCCAAGCTCTACGGTCACATCTCTTCATACATGCTCTTCGATTAAGCGTGATTCGTACCAAATTATTTTGGAACTGGACATGTATAGCTAATATCATACCTACTGACATTACATTACACTTTGAAGCTAGGTGTCATGCCAGAAACTCATTTTACACTGATATATTGAATAGGATGGAAAAGACGGGAAATTTTATTGTAGCTTAGATCTTGTTTAATTTCAGTAAAAGGTGCAGGCAACGGGTATCAAACCCATGCCTCCGGTGAGAATCGCGACTCCAAACCGCTAGGGAACGAATGCTCTAATATATGTGAATAATCTATTGCATTTTTCAATTTCAAGTTTCACACACTTAAAAAATTTAATTAGGCTTGGATACAATATCTACACCAAAAATATTAATTAACAACAAGAAAAAAAAATATGTCAACAATAAAATTAGGCACATAAATATTGAACAAAAACCCTCAGTATCTATTGAGCGAATATGATTCTGACAAGAATTCATAAATATCACAGTCGGTTGATGAACTGTACGACATATTAAGGGCCGTTCTTAGCAGCTTGCAATCAATACCGGTACATGATAATCAGCACTTTATTAATAAAGGCACTTTAAGTGTCCATTAAAATAAATTCAGCACTTGGTGAAAATCAGGCTTAAAGTAATAAAGAAATAAAAATGAGTGTAAAAAAATTGTTAAAAATAAGAAATTCACCTCCGCATGTCTTTGAGCTGTTTTAGCTGGCCATGCCGGAGCGCTCTCTCGGCCGATGACATCGTCTGTGGTTCCATGCTCTCCAGCAGGTTATTATCCTGAAAATACATTTGCCAATGATAATATAACATCAGCATTTGATTGTAGTGCGATCCATGTTTTTTTGCGGCACATAATATGCTATTGTGACACGCTCACCGCTGCCTCACAACTTCATCTCCTGCTGTTCCAGTCAGTAGCGTCATAGACCAAGGATAGTAGGTATAGACTGCTAACATCATACGACGTACAAAACTCGCTAAATACTTCTTATTTTCGCTGTCACTATGATATTTCTAACCAGCGTCATCTCCTGTCACTGCCAGAACTAGTTACACCATTATTTAACTAAGCTTTATTCCAAATTTTGCTTGGGCAGGCATGATGATCAATTTTAACAATAAATAAGGTAATATCATTGTAAAAAAAAATTGTTTTTCTAATTAATTGGTTTGTATTTAATGTATTCTCAAATGTGAATTGCAAACCCCATCTGTTGACTTTTACTGTTCCTATTCAACACTTGTACGACGTTAGAAAAATACAGTAGATTGCTTTAATTTCTCTAATCAACATACCTATAACAGAATAGAGTAGATAACTATAAGTGACTCACGCCCGGTTCCACCACCTCCAGCTACCTGAAATCCGATAGTTAACTTTCGGTTACATTTCATATTTGTATGGTGTAACCGAAAGGTAACTTTGGGATTTTTGTAGCTGGAGGTGGTGGAACCGGGCGTAAGTGAACTACCATTAGAACAAAAAAAAACTTGAACATGAAAAGTGATAAACCATACTTGAACATGATTTAGACACATCAGCCTAGGCTGCCTGTCTAATATAAAATAAATAAATAAACTTATAATTCTCTAATCCACATACCTGCAGAAGGCCCCTAAACTGAGCCGCTAGCGCCGTGACTTCATAAAAGCGTTGCTCCTCCAATGCGCGCCGCCGACACCAGCCGCGGGAGTCGCCGCGCCGCTCCGACTTGACGGTGAGCCACGCACAGTACAGCGACAGCAGGCAGAGCGGGTCGCCGTGCTCCGACTCCTCCGGCTTGCGGGCGTTCTGTAACACGTCGCTGATGCAACTCGAGAAGCTGCCGCCGCCGCAGCGACTACACACGCTACTTATCGATAACTTTCGACCCGGGGGCTACTCTTGAAATAATATTTACCGGTGGTGACTCACCAGTGCGTCCCCAGTGACTCACCGCTGACTCACAGGTGTGAATCTCATGAGTAGATAGGCACTGACTTGTAGGAGCGACTCCGTAGACATTACGTTGCCATGCTCGGACTTCCCTGGCGTACGGGCGTTCTAGATATATCACTGTTCTAACTTGAGAGCTCCGACCGTGTCGCTAGCACAGACTTGAAAGAGTGACTCTAAGGTGAGCCAAGGGTAGAGCAGCGACAGCAAACAAACATGCTCCAAATAGTCCTGCTTGCAGCCTGTCTGTAACACGTCCCTATTGTAACTGACAAGCTTTTATTATGCTGCTAGCACTGACATCTAGAAGCGAATATATAGTGAGCCACGCACGGTCTGACAGGAGATAGAGCGGATCACTGTGCTCCGACTCCTCCGGCTTGCGGGCGTTCTGAAACACGCCACTGTTGTACTCGACAAGCTGTGAGTGTGCTGCTAGTAGATTTGTAGGAGGTGAGCCCCGAGCAGCACAGTGACCGCAGCCAGAGCGGGGCACCATGCTCGGTAAATTGAGGCTTGTCAGATCCAGATGTTAGATGTTAGATCGGTGCGTCCTCCCAGTTATGACGTACGGGTGTGAAACTTGGACTCTGACGGTCGCCGTTGTTCAGAAGTTGAAAGTTGCCCAGCGAGCAATGGAGCGAGCCATGATGGGAATATCGCTAATGGATATTATGCGTAACGAGGCAATCCGCCGACGTACCAGAGCAGTCGAAATTGGACACCGGGAGGCTAAGCACAAGTGGCAGTGGGCTGGTCACGTCAGCCGAAGATACGACGACCGTTGAAGTAACTGTGTCCTACACTGGCGGTCATAGATAGGAAAACGGAGTGTGGGTAGGTGGGACGACATCAAGTGCGTCGGTAGAAAGCAGTAGTTCCGTACCGCTGAGGGCCGGGAGGACTGGAGAAAAATCGAAGAGGGGTATGTCCAGCAGTTGACGCAAACACGCTGACTGACTGACTGACTAAACTGGATAATGGTCAGTTGCTAGAAGGCTATTAATCAGTTTTCTTCACAAGATAAATAATTCACCATCAGCGCATTAACAACACCTCTTATACTGACTATACCTCAGCGTCTATGTCCCGGTGCGCCCTCGTGGTGAAGACGTTACGGACACCCAGCACGGCCGCCATGGCCAGCACGCTGTCGCCCTTGCGGCGCGGCACGGTCGCGCACCCCACCACCAGAGCCTTGGCCAGCGGCACCTCCACCGGCAGGTTGGACAGCACGCGGCCCAGGCCAGTTATCTTCTCGTTGCTGGTCAGTGCGCCCTGTGAACACCGCAATATACATTATTATTATTATTATTTGAATAGACTTGAAGCCTTCGCTCATGCGTCTAAATCACAACACCTGTGTATTTTGATTTACAAAGATATTGAGTCTGTTTTTAAGGTGGGCCTTCCCGCTCAACTCCCCATCGAACTAGATGTCTGATGACCACTGGCATGGTAAAATAGTGTTTGGTTTCTAAGTTATAAGGTCCGAAAGTTCGAATTTTAGACATGGATTATTCAGTGATAAATTAAAAACATCTTAAAAAGGTTAGTCATCAGACCTAGCCTGTTTAATGAAGATTTATAATCGAAGTTGGTATATGTTTGATTTTTGACTACAGCGGTCGTGATTTACTTTTAGCTATAAGTCGTTTTCAAAATAAAATTTTAGTAAATCTTAACAAATCAAACACTATCCGCATGGACTGCTTTGTGGTCATCACGGAGCCTGTCTTTGTCTTTGAAACGGAGAGGGTCCCAGAGGGCACGGTTTTGTACCGTACCCACGAATGAGTTAGTCCCGTCGGGAAAGGCCACCTTAAGATGATTCACTGAAATCGCACAAGTAGCTCCAAATCCCATTAGGTAGTTTGTTCCACGAGTCCAAAACTCCGTTTGGGCATGAAGCACCTGCGAGGATTAAGCTTGACGGGGGTATAGGGCAGCTTCATTGAAAGGTCAAGGAGATTGGTGTTTTTGTTGCATATACGGCAGAACACCGATTATCTAGACTAATTGGGACCAGGGGTAGTCCATACAATCGAAAATCTGGATAATCCATATTGCAGTGGAATAAAAGCATACAGTGTTAACTTGAAACAGAAGGTTCATTGAATATTTTTCTCTTCCGCTTCGGTATTATTGTTTGTTCGGATATTATCCTTTCGGAATGTAAAAGATACAAACTTTCTGACGCTAGGTGTCGGGATGAGGGGGCTGGAGGCAAATAAACAGGCTGGTATTGTCAGAATATGTTGTCTCGCGCGGCGGTCAAGGGGACCACCGCCCTCTCGTGTAATTTTTTTGCATAGAAACTAAGGCTGAGATAAATAGTCGCAAAAGAAACTAAGACTAAAGGAATGTAGTACTTTGTGAAGTCACCTTGACATATTTTGTATCGACGAAATCTCAAAGTAATACAAATTGACGTCACAAAGTACTACTTTTCGTTAGTCTTAGTTTCTGTTACGACAATTTTTCTCAGCCTAAGACTTATTGATTACTTAGGAAGCTTAGGGCTATAAAATACAAGTTCGAATAAGCGGTGTAAGAATAATTGATGTTCTACTGTATGCAAAAACAAAAAAAAGTTATTAAAAAAATTGTCTTGATTATCGACACTGGTGAAGTGCAGAGATTCCGTAATGCACGATAACGGCGATGCAGACACGGCAGCATACAGCAGGCACCCACGTGTTGCTTCAGCTCCAGCACGGCATTCTCCACGGACTCGGGCGGCGGGGCTTCGAGGAAGGGGAACTTCCGCACGTCGCTCATGCCGAGCGAGACCATCAGCAGCAACAGGCTGGCGAGCGGCACGCGCGCCACCTCCGGCGTGCTGAACTCGTCCAGTTCCGAGTACTGCTTCTCCGAGTAGATCCGGTAACATACGCCGGGACCTGGAATTTGGAGTAGCCATGCTTAAAAAATCTCTCGCTTTGAAGAAAATGCTCCAAATATTTAAAACAGCTTTATTGGTTCGGAAGGTAGGTTTATAATATATTATGTCATGTAAAGAAATGCGTGGATTTATATTAGTTATGTCTGTTTGGTTTACATAGTCAGTCAGTCAGTCAGTCAGCGTGTTTGCGTCCACTGCTGGACATACGCCTCTCCAATTTTACGGAACCACTGCTTTCTGCCAACGCACTTGATGTCGTCGTCCCACCTGGCGGGTGGTCTTCCCACACTCTGTTTTCTGTCCACGGCCGCCAGTGTAGGACACGTTTACTCGAATGGTCGTCGTCTCTTCGGATGATGTGACCGGCCCACTGCCATTTGAGCTTAGTCATCCGGTGTCCAATATCGACTACTTTGGTACGTCGGCGGATTGCCTCGTTATGCACCATATCCCTATTTACATAAGGTCTATCCAAAACCATATGATGTAGACGCCATTGAATGTCAGTAGCTTATAGTCTGTGCCTCCCCTGGCAGTCTGTATTGTGTGTTTACCTTCTTACAACTGCAATGCCGGCCATGTAGAAATAATTTAGTGCTAATAGAAACTGGGTAAGGAGCAGGGAGCGCAGCCAGCAGCCCTCCGGGACGCCAAACATTAAGCGTCAATTCGTGAGTATCCCAACTACTTGATCTGGATTCAGGGATTTGGTAAGGGTTTCTTTCCGACGTCGGCGTCTTCCCGCACAACCGATTGAGAACGCCCGGTAACAATGTTTGACAATGTATCAACGTTCTGCTAACTTTTAAATATACAACATACACAGTTTTGATTGTAACTGTCATTATCAAATGCAGGACAATGTCATACCTGTTCTGCCGGCTCGACCCTTCCGCTGCTCGGCGCTCGCCTTCGATATCCAAAACTCTTTCAGTCGTTGCATCTTACAGCTCGCGTCGTAGCTCATCTCTTTGACCTAAAGTCAATGTCACTATCTCAGGCATAATTACCCTTTGACAGGCAAAGTGACACAACTGTCCGCAGCTAAAGTTCCTTGGCTGGCAACAGACAGCTCTGTCACTTGTCACTTTGACGTAAATTGTGAATACAATTATGGACTCAATAAACAGAGTGCGGAACAACGAGGAAAATAGTAGTGTAATGGACTTAGAACTAGGTACGGTGACTGGATTTGTACTTTACTTCATCTAGACAAAGAAGTATGTGTTGAAGAACAATAATCCCGAAACTGTTGAACATATATGAAGTCAGGAAAACAAAAAACTGATAATACCTTGCCGGAGTCCACCACGAATCGGATGCCGTCAATGGTGACAGAAGTCTCAGCGATGTTAGTGGACACAATGCATTTTCTCACTCCGTCGGGCGGGTAATCAAACACCTGAAGACCATAAAGACACATCTGCAAAAAGCCGCCTCGTTCCACGTGAAATTTACAGAATTTGTTTTTTTTATTTACATTTTTTGACTGAATACTAAATATTTCAATCGAACTAACCCTATGTATTGGCAAATTACATTAATATTGCAATGATTTAGTAGGCTCATTTTTATTATCCCGCCGATCGATTCCCTGTCTCTTCCCGTTGGGCGATAGTATAAAGAGCATAGAACGATAGCGTTACGCAACTCCTAAGATTAAACGACCCTTATTTACTTTTATTATGTTGGTTGGCATGAAAAATATTGCAACACTGAGCACCCACCTTATCCTGCTCGGCCAGCGAGAGACCGCTGTGCAGTGGCAACACAATCCATTTCTTGCTCTTGTCCGCGTACTGCTGCGCCGCTGAGCAGATCGCCGTGATCTCCTTCACACCCGACAGAAAGACCAGCAGGTCGCCTCTCTCCTCGCCTGCCAGCCCGATATTATGTCACCAGCACAGGATTGGTAAAAGGCAGAAATGCTTATACTCTCGCTTCACTGATGGGTGCTTGTCGCTGTCTTCACATATGGGCTATGTTACTCCTTTGACTGAACTAGAACAAGTCGCCATTTTGTCAAACTTATCCCCATGTATGTGTGCCCGATATGCCACCATTTGCTAGCGGGTGTGCGACCAATGCAAATAAATTTGTATGGACTTTAAATGCAAGGTTGCGACAAGCGCACAGTAGTGAATTCAAAGGTTAAACACTTCTACTTAATTCATAAATTTGTAAACTTAGACTAAGTGGACGTTGAAAAAAAAAAACAGCGGAGTTTCTTTCCAGTTCTTCTTCGCTGTGTTTTGTTTTGCTGAACTGGCCAATGCTAAAATATGACAAATCCGAGTGCAGTGTACTGTCTATGGATGATGAATAAACAATACAATACAAAACGATAATTCAGTGGACTCTTACCCTGCAAGACAAGGAAGTACAAAATGTTTTGCGGTTTATGTGACTAAAGAGGAATCTTGGTCGGTTGCAAATTGGATTTTTCAAGGGCGTGATAAGAGCTAATTGGGTTCAGTTTGATAAGGACATAAGTAAAACATTATTTAATATCATTTAAAAATAACCACAATGAATTTTGATAATCAAAAAAGTAAATACTATATGTTATTGATGGTCAAGCTATAATTTAAAGATAAAACTGTCAGCCTCTGGTGCTTTGCGTACTCAAATTAGACAAGTATTCATAAAATTTCATAAAACAAGTGTTAACACAGAATATAAGCATCAGATATTTTTACCTTCATATATTTCAAATGTAGCTAGACCATCAATGCATCTTTCACCTTTTTGAAATTCCAAAATGAGTAGTAGTTATTTTAAAAATTCTGATTCAGATTCTGAAAATAATATAAAATATACTTTCACATGGAACTGAAAGCAATCAGGTGTTATCACGCCTTTAAGTGTTCGCAAACTTAAAAGATGACACAAGTAAGTACCATACATTACATGTGAATCATGGGATATATTATTTTAATGCTCACTCGAATATTTGGTATCAATGAGCTGCATAATTTGTACGTAAGGCTGCGGGTCCAACCGGTCATTCCTGGTCGGTTTTCCTTCAATGAAGATCGGCTTGTAGTGTAGATCAATGGGGTATAGGCGACCCGGAACCTGAAGTGTAGAAAACTAAATGTTATTGACTGACTAACCTTGCTTCCGTACCGCTGAGGGCCGGGAGGACTGGAGAAAAATTGGAGAGGCGTATGTCCAGCAGTAGACGCAAACACGCTGACTGACTGAAAGGTAGGAACACCTTGCAAATGAAAGAAAGCGTATAAGTAGCAAGTAGTATGAAATGTTGAATAACAGTTGTTACACAGGTTACAGAAACCAGGAATAGTGGTATTTATTTATTAGATACAAGAGTTAGCCTGGTTTTCACCAAGCGCTGATTTATTTTAATCGACACTTAAAGGGCCTTTATTACTAAAGTGCTGATTATCTCGTGCTGGCATTGATTGCAAGCTGTTAAGAAATTCCCTTAAGAACGGCCCGTAAGCTATGCTCCCCATACAAACGTAGTTTACTAATCATTTGCAAACCGCTATTCCAATTAAATTGATATTTAATATCTAATATCAGGTAACAAATATCTGTGTCTGCATGCTTTTGTTTTTTTGAAAAATCCAAACCGAATGAAATGAAAGCAAAAAGAAAATCTTCATACGAATTTTTTTTTCTCTGTGGTTTGACCCAGAATACATTTACCGAAAAAACAAAGGGATGCAGACACAGATATTTGTAGCCTAATATTAGATACCAAATATCAAGTAAGTTGGAACAGTAGTTTTCAAATTATTAGTAAACTACGTTTGTATGGGAGGCGAAATTTTCAGGTGCTTACGGGCCGACCTTAATATGTGGCGATTAAGCTAATCAGCAGTAGGTGAAAAAGGCCCTAATATGCAGAAGGCAAGAAGTATGTAATAGAAAGATGTCAAAAACAGTTCAGATGAGAAGCACCTTGCTGTCACCATTTACATGAAGTTATATGCCATAACCGCCTCTTGTAACACATGTTGATATAAATTCTCACAGCACATATTGATTTCAAACATCCTTTTAATAAAGTAGTTTTTCAAAAGTATTTCACTGATATGAATAGCTGTAGTGTTATGGATCATGACAAGTCAAATCAACATTTTTATGAATTGCCAAAATAAATCTGTGATTTCATTATTGTTAAGTGCCAAATAACCTATCCATTTAATTCAAAGTAAGAATCAATTAGGGGTAATTCCTTCTTTGAAATAATTCGAAATTTGTAAATAAGTGGTGAGAAAAAATTTGGAATACAGGAAAGGATTCTATTAAGAAGGTTAGAGAGTGTGTGGTATCTACTTATCGTAACGAAAATATCCATCGAAAAGATCCGGCCTGTGTGGCAAAGTCCACAGGTGTCATCTGGCAACCTTAGGTAAGGTACCTGCGTGTGTCAAATTAATAAACTCATGAAATATAAAAAATCTATATACCTGAATGACAACCGGGCTCTCATTGGAGAAGTAATCGACGAAGAGGTGAATGTTGATGGTGGCGGACATGAGCACCAGCTTCAAGTCGCGCCGGCTCTGGATGAGGCACTTGAGGATGCCTAGCAGGAAGTCTCCGTGCAGGTGCCGCTCGTGAACCTCGTCGAGGATGATCACGTCGTACGCCGGCAGATTCTCCGATGACATCTGTCCTCACATTGGTTCGATGCATGACCACTTTGTTCATATTTGAGGTAGGAACCTTTCATCTATTTTTTTAGGTAGGTGGACATGAATAGCTAATACCAAAGCTTTATACTATCATGATAACAGTTCAATACACCACATGGGAACTAGGTGCCATGCCATGAATTTCTGTTTATGAGCACAGATACATTGAGCTGGATGGAAAACATGGACAAATTTTCATTTTTGCATCGACACAACTTTTCATCCAACCGATGGTACCAACTTGGGTGGGCTTAACTCTTCTACCTAGTAGAGGAAAGCAACAAACAGTTCTACATTGTTGATTCAGCATAGAACAGCTTTCTGGACAAAATGAACTCATCCCAAACAGAGAAAGTGGTCCCATGACATCACGCACAAGAAGCAGGCCCCACACCACTGTTTATGAATTTTACAAAATATGTCAACATTGCATTCTGGCGAACAAAAATGTTCTGGGTTTATTTAATGTTTACCTGACGCAACAGCAGTCCTTCGGTGATGAAGCATATCTTGGTGTTGCCAGTCTTGCTCTTCTCAAAGCGTATTTGGTAGCCGACATCCGTCCCAAACTGACTCAGCGATTCAAATGCCACACGCTTCGCCAGCGAGATGCAGGCGATTCTCCTCGGTTGGGTGCAGGCTGCAACGCGTTAATTTTACGGAAACTGAAGATGCACAAACTTGCATTGTTGAGACAGAAAAAAAAATTCTGTAAGGTGACAAGAATAAAATGTTATGTGCTGAAATATTATCCTAACTTTCAGATATTGGTTGGTTTCCTTTTTAAACCGACTTCAAAATAAAAGGCGTAGGTTCTCAATTCGTCAGAATTATATTTTTTTTCTCTTTTTTTTTGTTTTGTTATATGAGGTAATGGAAATGAAGCTAACATATCATCATTACAAATGGATCGTGCCAGGTGGATTTGAACAGAAAAAAATAAAAGTAAATGAAAATAAAATAAAAAGGAAAATCTGGATTTTAATGAATGCTCAATATTTGAGTCCAATCAAGTGAGAACATTTATTCATTTAATTACCTGAGATTCATAGAGATTACTTGTACTTGGCTAAGCCAAAGTATGCCTTCCGACTGTCAGTTTTGACATAAAATGTATGGAGCAAATGTCGTATTTGACAGTTGGAAGCTACAGCTACATACTTTGGCTAAGCCAAGCACGAGTAAGGTCTATGAATCTCAGCATGAGTATCCAAAACTGATTTGTCCTTATTTTTAATGATTTTTTGAAATTGTTTTTTAATATTAAATCCAACCACTACTACTAGTCGGCTCTGACAACATGCACAAAAGGAAATGCTTATTAGCACAACACACGGAACCCCTGAAGCAATTAGGTGACATGTTCAAGGTCCTAACCTTAACTTTTTAAACATGGTTACACGGAACATGACATTCAGAGTGACCTTGTTGTTGTTGTTGTTGTCGGCGAGTAGCTGCCGACGCTTGAACGCACTTGACACGAGGCCGTTGTGTTCAGTAACCCGACTTTTGGCTCACTTCAGCCAGCCAAGCTCTTCTACAAAGCGTAGCAGCCCTTCAGGGTCTTTCCACACTTGCGGGTCGCTCCTTTCGAAGCTAAAGACCCCCATACAAAATGACCTTTACAAATTTATTACACGGACTAGCACTGGACTAACTAAACCAAATACCATTTAGTCCGGAGATGATTCGCCTATTAAAGTTTGTTCGCCCACTCTGAATACTATTTAAATATATACTTTCACCCACTTTCCTACCTATGTTCTGAAAGTCCGCTTCGCGTAGATATTGAGGCACCTGAGTCGACTTGCCGCAGCCCGTGTCTCCCGCCACAATCACCACACGCTCACTTTGCACCGCACTCACTATCTCCTTCCTAGAAAAATACAACAGGATTAATAGGACTTGTCCGCATTTGCTTAGTTATGCAGTTCAGTTGTAGTTCCGCACAAAAACAATGCAAGGATACAATATCAAATTCTAATATTTAACTAGGTACTACAACAAATGATTAAATTTAATAGTTTGTAACTTTATTTGTTTTAGTAAAAATGTATACAGGTTTTTTAAAGGCTGGAATTCGATTTGAAGTCATGCACGCCTCTATTTCAAAATTGTTTTTCCTTAAATACGATAGTGGTTGAGCACGATTCAATGGGCTTGACCCTAAAACATAATAGGTAAGTAGGTAAGGGAGGTTCCCTTACCTACTGACCTTAAGCTTTTAACTAATTCTGAGCAATGAAGTGGACGTCTTGAATTTGCATACAAAAGTAAAATTTGATTTTTGAACCCAGTTCCAAAGACCACATGTATTAATCACTAGGTCAATTAGTGGGTTAAATTCTGTAACCTCTACTATGAATGGATATTTTGATGTACTTTGTTGCAGTTTAAAGAAAACAACTTTGATATGGTACGTACACTACGTATGCATGCCAAAAAACCCACCTGTACTGTGCAACGGGTAAATTCCTCTGAGAATCTCTCAGCTTCTTTAGCTTACTGAACTTTTCCTTGTTTTTGAAGTCCAAATAAAGTGACACAACATCCACAAATTGACTGAATACATTCTCATCTAGACGCCCCCCGTCTCCTGTGTCAAAAAACTTTAGTTTTGGATTGGTGAAGTTCACACAGTGATCTTTGGAGAATTCAATAGGAGCGCCTATCGAATTACATTTGAATTCTATTGGCTTCTTTAGTACAATTGGTTTTCCGGCTTTTTTTAGAGTAGCTTCGTACTTCTTGACGAATATCCAGAAGTCGTCTAGGCTGGGGACGACACCGTCGCTGTAGCTGAGGATCTTGTTAAGCGACTGTTTGTGTCGCTCAAAGCTGAATTCTTCGGGAACGGGAGGGTCGTTGGAGGCCCGGCGCGCTCTCTTGTGAGAGCGGTCACGAGAGCGGGTTCGAGACCGCTGGCGCTTTCTGCTATACCTATGGTTACGATCCATTGTAAGTACTTACACAATATTTTCCGAGTTCAATTATATACTTGTACTAAACTGAACTAAAGATAATTCACTTTCCTCTACATATGTGCGCAAATTTCCACAAAAACATTGAAAGTGCTTCTATATAAAAAAATACAATTGCTAAAAAATCGCGAATTTCACGTTTCTTATCAATAGTTTAGATTGACAATATAATTACATATAAAAGTATTTAATATTATTTCAAATAACGGGGATGCCCATATAAATACAGATATTCTTAAAGTTTCCCATATTTTTTTCAACATTACTAAAACATGAAATAGCTTCAATACACCTTCAATAAGAGCAAATAATTTGTATTATGGCACCATTACATTTGACAGTGACATTGACAGTAAAGGACAAACGATACTTTAGTCGTCAACACTAGTATGGTTGAACGCAGCGCCTGCCCGAAATCTCGATGAGAGGATGCCCAGCCGCCGCTGCCGGGCCGCTACCTTTTAGCGGCTGACCAAGAGCCGGCACTGCAGAACATGCCGAGAAGCAGTCCGAGTATTAGGGGTACGACCACACGACCACACTAGCAAACATTGTATGGCTGTAGACAGAGACATAAATCGAATCTTTATACATAGACGGGTGAATTACACCATAACATTATGGTAGACATAACCTCCCGCTATGTCTACGTCCTATCGATACGAATAAATTACTCGCATTACGTCCCATTTTCAGTAAAAATAATACCTAATAATAGCATATTTTTTCTGTCAGTCAGTCAGTCAGCGTGTTTGCGTCCATTGCTGGACATACGCCTCTCCAATTTTTCTCCAGTCCTCCCGGCCCTCAGCGGTACGGAACCACTGCTTTCCGCCGACGCACTTGATGTCGTCGTCCCACCTGGCGGGTGGTCTTCCCACACTCCGTTTTCCTGTCCACGGCCGCCAGTGCAGGACACGGTTGACCCCTACTGCCATTTGAGCTTAGCCACCCGGTGTCCAATATCGACTACTTTGGTACGTCGGCGGATTGCCTCGTTACGCACCATATCCCGTAGCGATATTCCCAGCATGGCTCGCTCCATTGCTGGCTGGGCAACTTTTAACCTTTGGACAACGGCGATCGTCAGAGTCCACGTTTCACATCCGTACGTCATAACCGGGAGGACGCACTGGTCGTTAATTTCGGGGTTTCTATTTCACCTTTCCTCGATTTCATGTTTTCGTTATTATTTCTCAGTGTGCCTGATTGCAGCTTATGTGTTTAATGTCTCATTCTTGAGACAGTTCATTCAGATGAGCCCCAGTTAATTTTGCCCATAGCAGGATGAATGGCAGTTTAGGTCTAGCAGTTGTTCTTATTTCAGAAGCCATCATCTCTCTTGCTTAATGCGCCCGGAAATCTGATAGAACAGCAAACAGTGGGCAAGAGCATTCTTCATCGTGGTGTGGTGTGTGGTGTTTTTTTGTAACTGGACATGGAGGCTTATATATACTGACCGTCAGATATTAGTCACCGGGCTACCGAGGCGGAGGTGGTCTAGTTTAACAGCTGCACTCACTTAGACATCACTGATGACATCCACGAAAATCTGTATATCTTTCCAAGAACACTTTGGTGATGACTGATGGAATTTCCGAAACAGTTTCTCAATTTATAGGGCAAACTGTAAATAATTTTAGTAGTTGGGCCTGGTAGGTATTTCCTAAGTGCTTCTCACTGAATCTTGAACCTTACCTTACATCCTACCTGGATCAAGAGGATGTTCGTGGGTAATTTTGTCACTCCAAGCTCTAAGAACCCAAAGCGCTTGGTCTCGTTATTCAGGTTGTTATGTTTATATTTATTCTATCTTGTCCCTATGATTACTGGGCTGCCAGACACCGGTTTCAATCAGTCAGTTCCATCAATTTGGATCGCCAGTTCAATCATTGAACCATCTAAATATATGTGCCCCTCTAGATACTTCATAGGACTTGATAGTTTCTAGTAATCCGGTAATCAATGATTTAATTAAATTGTAGGTATTATTTGCATGACGCTTTAGTGTTTGCTTCGCTTGAGCTAATTGAGCTTATTCAACTGCTCCTTAACTTTGGCGTTGGATTCTGTTCAGCACTTTGATTATCTAGTAATTTAAGGTCCAGCAGAATGTAACAATTTTAGCGTAAAACCTAATCCTTCCTTTTAAACAAACTCATATTTAGACAAAATAACAAATTAATTCAATAACACAATAATGTTAAAACGATAAAAAGTATAGTGAAAGTGGTATTTTAAAATATATTTATTATAGAGAGTTTAAAACAATTTTCTGACTTTTTTGTTAGGAGGTTTTAATTCATTTGGATAGTGCCATATCAAATATCGATTGTTAAGTAATCAAACAAAATAATACTACTACACACATTTTGGATTAGAAAGTCTCGTACAGCCCAGTTTTTTTATTTATTGGTGCAGTTATTATTTTCTTGAAGTGCTTTTTTATGTGGCGTGTAGTGGTTTGAGCCGTTTTACGCGGTATGGGTTTTTTTTTGTATTAAAGTTTCACAAGTCAAGTAGAACAAAATACTAAATCAAATGGATGTTTTATTTTGTAGCATTGAACCATTTACAATCATTGCATTGAAGACAAAGTTGCAGAAGCACTCATGTCGACGAGATAGAAAATCAGCGGTGTTCATGTATTTTGTGCAACGATGCGATAAGATTACCCAGTCGGTAGGATGGATGTCGGTGCGCAAGCAGATGTACTCAAGTAGGTGGAACAATGCAATGCAACCTAACGCGTCTAGGTCTAAATTGAATCTAGTTTACGACGATGCAATCGGGAGGCAATGAGCGAGGATCGTGCCGGGCCCGTCTCCATCCATTTTCAATTATCTGAAAAAATCACCTCCATCGGGCCGGCGTAGAAGCAATCTGTATTGTTAGGTGGCGGAGGAACGGTGTCGGAGTTTGCTTCGTGATTGCGCTGAGGCGTGCGTTGCATGTGCATCCGCGGTCCGAATGCACCCGCTGGCACGTGGATGCATGAACTAACCAGCAATGCCGTGTCATGTGACCGTTTTCGGATTCTACGTATGGTTCTATATTCAATATTGGCGGTAAATATCTATAAACGGCATGCCTACTGTGGCCTCGAGGGTGATATACTTCTACACGATAAGACTTACAGTGTTCCTAATAAACCCAGAACATCCTCGTCAACTGCATGTCAATGCAACTAACATAGTATGTTAGCATTTGCATTGACATGCACTTTCAAATTCGATAGAAAAGCACAAAACACGGTATGACTATTCCGAGTTTGATTATTAGTAACACTGAAAGGTATGCGTATGCACATAGACATTGTTTTTATATCATAACATTTGTTTGCTGATTCGGCCTTCCACAATACTTAAAAACCGGCCAAGTGCGAGTCGGACTCGCACTCGAAAGGTTCCGTACCATCATACAACATTTTACACAAAAAAAAACACATTTATTGTATGGGGGCCCCCTTTAATTTTTATTATTTTATGATTTTACATTTGTTGTTATAGCTCTGTATAAATGAGCTGCCTAACTATTACGGTTTATGAGATACATCCCTATGACAGACGGACGGACGGACGGACGGAGGCTTAATAATAGGGTTCCGTTGGCACCCTTTGGGTACGGAACCCTAAAAAGTAGGGTTTTTACAGCTTTATATGTTTTTTTATATTAAAAACCGGTATGGGTGGCTGTGCTGAGGACCAAAGGTGCTCAGAAAAGCCAAAAACACCTCGCCTCGCGAAACCACGCTCAGCGAGGCGCCATGCCAGCAAATTTGTACGGATGCATACTAGCTGCGGTACCCGGCTCCGCTCGGGTTAGTGTCGGCTAAATTATTTCATGGATAAAAAGTAGCCGAAATGGCTGGTCCAAAATGGGTCAAACTGGTCCAGGGCAATGTATCCATCTAACAAATTTAATCAAGATCGTTTGAGCCGAAATAGCACGATTGAATGAGAAACATCCAATAATTCCCATTTACAGCTTCGTTGACATTTGGTGGCTATTAAAAAAAAGCATTTACCGCCAGAACCTTTCTGCACTTGCACTGCTACATTACTTACCTAGTAAGTAAGTAACGTGTAGTGTAACGTATTTAAGTTTTGCGTGGACTCCAACCCACAGCCAGCCTCAACATCGAAATCGGTAACCCATCCCGAACCTGACTGCTCCCAGAGATGCTTGATAAAATACGCATATAAATCGGGTAAGTAGTTCGCAAGTTATAAGAATTTAACACTCACTACTCACCCCTCTGGTGATGAAGCATTATATTGCCTAGAAGTTTTGATTAGAATCAGGCTAGACGTAGATACAATCCGCATCTAAATCGAGTAATTGGTTCTCAAGTAATAAGTATTTTATTCCATTGGTCGCACCTCTGGCGATTTACCGTGATGCCAAGTAGTCCTAAGCTTCGGTACATTTAGTAAAAGTAAGTACCGGGGGTATTAAAGGGAATAACATAAATAATTAGTAATGTAATTGCACCTATATCAAGGTTAACCTCATCCTACCTCCACGGTCGCTGGACGCTGCAAGTGTTAGGTAACCTCTTGCGATCGCCGATTGTCCGGATAACACCTGTTCCCTTGCACACCTTTCGCACGTACCCCGGCGATGGGTGTCCACCTACGTAGGACTGCACGTTGGCTACATAACAGTCACGGATTCGAAGATTGCATTACTCATGAGACCGGCTGCTGCGGACCCTATGCGGCTAATAAACGAGATTGTTGCATACTGTAGCTTGGGTTAGGAATTGAGTTCGTGTTACGTGAGAAATTCCCGCGAGATAAAGTCCTGCTGGACAATTCGGATTGCAGTCATTTTAGAAACTTCGCTGATTTATGGTAAGAAAGTTATAGAATCACAGGATATATGATCGCACTACCCCTCTTCACTGAAGAGGGATTTTATGCTGAATACGAATTATATTCTGCTTTTTGGTAAGCTGTTGGAACTATATAGATATAACCGACGCGCGATATATATATCGATATATATATATATATAGATATAGATATAAATATATATATCGCGCGTTTGGCGGATGAAGGCTAGACGAAAACTGTGTCCTCGGCGCTTTTGCTGTCAAACAGACGGTGACACCGACACTTTTTACCCCGACGAAAGTCCAGGGCTACAGAAGTTATTTGATGTTTTAAAAATTTGGCCGTGGCTGAGCCCTGTCTGTGCACCATATAACTATATCGCGGAAGGAACATCGTTCCTGCTGGGTATCCCACGACACCTCTCGTAATTTTTGTATTGGTAATCTTGGAAATCCCATGTCATAAATAAGTGAGGCACCTATGATTCCTGCAAAATTGTGAGCATTGAGATGAAGTATTTACTCTATTTAGTTCCTCGAAAACATTACACATGCCAAGCTAATCAATGTAATCAATAGGTGATACATATTCTATAGGTATTAATCCATCATGTCATCTACTCATTCAGTCTCGTATTATTGAAGCTAAGCTTCTATAGCCTCGTTACACGCTCGTCCGCTGAGAAGTATGCTGAGAAAAAAATTGCCGTGGATGTGTTTCTTGCTGAGATTCATAGATAGTCCCTTTTACTCGTTATGGTTGAAGCATAGATAGGTTGAAGTCAATAAGAAAGAGTGAGATCTTGAATTTGTCTCTATTTAGAGAGTATAGGTTTCAGAGTAAGCGTCTGTACCTTAATTATGAAAATAAACACATTTTACAGCGGGTACATACGAGTCCATCCAAAAAGTTCGTCTAAAAAGGCGTAGAAGCTTCGCTTCTCTCGTGAGAAGTCGAACTCGAGTTCTACCAAGCTAACTTGAACACAATTTATATGTACAACGTCACTACTTCAAAGGAACGTGTTGTGTGCCTTCCGGATGTACAGCGAGCCGTCAGCGGCGACTGTGACGTGGGTGGAGGCGGGGCGGCGGTCGGTGGCAGGAGGCACCTCGCCTCCGCCGCCGCCGCCGCTGTCAGGCACTCCGGGAAATAAGAACAAGTGACGTGATTACATAATGACGGTGTCGGGGCTGTAATTAGTGGCTGTCGTCCGAATTAGAACCGTACGAGGTAAAGTTCGAGGTGACCTCGAGCGCCATACCGTTCGTGAGGCAGTGGAACTAGCACGCCATCTGCGCAATTATTTTTGCATAAAGTAGTTCCACATGGTAATTTACAAGCGATATTTTCCTCGAAAATCCTAAATTATCTTGATAGTTTTTGATTGATTTGAGCAATAAAGATAGAACTGATTGATTGAATGAGAATCCTTTAATAGGCTACAAAAAACAATTTACGAAAGAGAGTACAGTGCAATAACAACATAATAAGTGGGGCCGCAAAGGCGGGCTTATGCCTCGAAGGAGATTTCGTCCGTGTTGGTACTGATCCTTTGATTTGCAATAACTGTGGAAAACGCTCATTATAGAATTTAAAAAAATGGCTTCCTCACTGTGTGTTGATAGATGACGCTACTTTTCGATTAGAAACTGTCATGATATTGTTGTGAATAAAGCAAAACCTTGAATCGTTTAATTAGGTTTTATTCCGCAAAACAAGACAACGTATGTGACATATGACAAATAACTTTTTAATCATCACATTCACCCCATGTGGAAGTCTTGCAGGTAGGAAGGAGGCTTACGGTCCCTTTCAGAACGCCGCGTTTCAATTGGAGCTCTGTCCTGAGAGGAAGATGATGGAGCTGGTTGAGAAGGTGGTGGAGAGGCAGCGAGTGGTGGAGGCGGCATTGTTATCGCGATATCCTCAAAATCTTCAACGATGCTATCTGTCTCATCAAAATTATCAATTTGTCCCCGTGGGGCCAGATGACGATTAGATACGGTTGTCTCTCTTCCATCGGCGAGACGAACGTACGAGTAGTCCGGATTGGCCTCTAGGAGTTCTACTTCATCGACTAGTGGGTCATATTTGCTTCTCCGATTCGTATTTCGCATTAGAACAGGTCCTGGATTATTTAACCATGAAGGAATTGATTGTCCATTAGACGATCTTCGGGGATGTGCAAACATTCTTTCATGAGGTGTTGCATTGGTTGCGGTACATAGGAGTGACCTTATAGTGTGCAAAGCATCAGTGAGAACACATTCCCATTTTGTGATTGGAAGATTACGGTCTTTGAGTGCTAGGCGAATGGTCTGCCATATTGTTCCATTGGTACGTTCGACCTGTCCATTACCTTGTGGGTTATATGGAGTAGTGCGGCTTGTTGCTATTCCTTTTGAATGTAAGAAGATTTTCAGTTCAGCTGACATAAAAGAGGCACCTCTGTCTGAATGGATATAGGTCGGCATGCCAAAAATAGAGAATAGGTCAGTCATGTGTTTTATTACTGTACCAGTGCTGACGTCTATGCAAGGAAATGCAAACGGGAATCTGGAATATTCGTCGATAACTGTTAGAATATATTTCCGTTGCGAGTCAGAGGGCAGTGGTCCTTTAAAGTCAATAGATATTCTTTCAAAAGGCATAGTTGATTTGATAAGAGTGCTGCTATTTTGAGCGAATCTTGGCTTAATTTCTGCACAGACTGGACATGCCATAGTTATCTTCTTTATTTCTTCAATAGTGAAAGGCAGATTTTTTGAGCGAATCCAGTGAGTCATTCTTGTTATTCCAGGATGACATAAAGTCTTGTGCAGTTCTCGTAAGTCAGGCATGGTATTTAAACTTGCTGAGCATTTTTGTCTCGACAGAGTATCGGCAACTGTATTATCCTTGCCAGGACGATAAATTATGTCAAATGTATATGCAGACAGTTCGATTCTCCATCGATGTATCTTGTCATTTTTTATTTTATTTGAATGTTTTTGGTCAAACATGAAAGAAACAGATTTTTGATCAGTTATGAGACGAAATGGTCTTCCGAGGAGAAAGTGCTTCCATTTGCGCAAGGACTCGACTATAGCATATGCTTCTTTCTCAATCGAAGAATGGTTACGTTCGCTATTACATAACGTGCGCGAAAAAAAAGCAACAGGTCGTCCTTCTTGTGAAAGAGAAGCAGCTATTGCGTAATCTGATGCATCTGTTTCCACAGTGAATGGTATCGATTCGTTAATAGCATGAACAGCTGATTTTGCTATGTCTTTTTTCATATTCTCAAATGCTTCTATGGAATCCTTGGTCATAGGAAAAGTTGTTGTTTTAATAAGTGGACTGACTTTGCTGGAGAAATGGTCAATCCATTTTGAGTAGTTAGCAAAGAGTCCAAGCGTTCGTTTCAAAGACGCAGTGTCGACAGGGACGGGCATTTCTAAAAGAGGTTTTAGACGATCGGGGTCCGGCTTCACTACGCCATCTGCGATGCTATACCCTAGGACCTTAATTGCATCCAGTCCAAAAGCACTCTTCTCTATATTTAGGGTTAGATTGTATTTCTTCGCTGTATTCATGAATTTCTTCAACTTGTTGTCATGATCTTCTTTATTTTTGCCACAGATGGTGATATCGTCCAAGTATGCAAATGTGTCTTCTAGTCCTTCTTTCTGGATGATTCCGAGTATGAGTCTTTGATATACAGCTACGGCGTTTGTGACTCCAAAAGGTATTCTTGTAAAATGATAAAGTCTCCCGCAAGCTTCAAATGCAGTGTAAGGCCTTTCGGCGATTGTAATAGGAACTTGATGATAGGCGCTTTTCAAATCGATTTTGCTGAAAATTTTATGCTTCGAAATTTTCGACACAACCTCTTCAATGTTAGGCAGTGGAAAAGCGTCAAGTTGGGTGTATCTATTTATGGTGCGTGAGTAATCAATTACCATTCTTCTTTTGTGATTTTCGTTAGATGTTACAAGCACTTGGGCTCTCCAAGGCGATTTGCTTTCTTCGATTATTCCATCTGCTAGAAGTTGTTTAACTTCCTGTTCAATGAATTCTGAGTCTTCTTTTGAATATCGGCGAGATTTTATGGTAACTGGGCGGCAGTCGCGCGAAAGATTGGAGAATAGCTTTACGGGCTCGATGTTTGCTGCTTCAATGGCACAGACTTTTAGAGGGGATCTAGCACCTCCAAAGTTCATTTGCAAAGACGCATGTTCCTTGAGAATGTCTTGACCAATAATTATGTCCGTGCAAAGATTTCTTAGAGCAAGGAGTTTCACTTTGTCATACTTGTGTCCTTCAATCTCAACGGTAACAGAACAGATTCCTTCGACAAGCGATACATGTGATGATGAAGCCATAACTACTTGTTGGCTGAATGATTGCTTATTCAATTGTATGTCATGCATTTCGGCTACATTGCAATTAATGAAACTTGAACTGCTTCCAGTGTCAACAAGCCCTTTGACGGATTTACCATTTATTAATATAGGTATTATGCAAGCAGAGTGACTCGCCGCTAATAATGCGCTGAACAAAGCAACCCTGTGTTCCGAAGCTGAATTATTAATATGTGATGTGGCCGAGTTTTCTTTTGATATTTGGCTTCTACAAACCTTCGCATAGTGACCCCTTTTTCCACAAGTCAAGCAGTCGGAGTTTGAAGCAGGACAGAAGCGCCGTGCATGCCGTTTCTTTCCACAGAAATAACAGATTTCAATACTTGTTGCGACTTCTTTCACATTAGCCTTAGAAGAAGTAGCGGCAACTTGAGATGAATTTGGTGTTGCTTCCTGTTCATCACAGATATTACTATATTACCGAAGGAACTAGATGCTATGCCAGGATCTTTTCTTTATATTATGAGCGCGGGTATATTGACGTGGATGAAAATCGCGGACAGTTTTTAATTCCCGCTTGTGGGAACTGGTGGGAAATTCACGGACTTTTCGCAAACTTCCGAACGCTGCGAAACCGTGCGTCATTCACGCTTGCAGCTTGTTTTCCGCTATCAAATGGTATTCCACAAACTGATCAGTCTGGATGCGACTCGGCTAACGTAAAGCGTCGGCCTAAAGCTGTCACCTGTCACTCGTGAATACCAATTAGCGAATGTCACGCTAACTTGCGCCAGCGTTTTCGTTAGCGTCCGTTTTTACTCACGCAGAGTCCCTCTCTCCTGGTTGGTTTTTCGCACGGAGGAGGGAGGTAGGTTTGTCGTATTTCTATAATGAGCGGTACGGCAACTGGTTGCCGAGAGCGGCAGTTGAGCGCGCGCAGTTTGAACCTGTCCTTCTGCGAAGGTTATGCAAAGTGCTCTGTACACAATACCATGAGGTTCTCATTGTTTTAACAAGCTCTGTCTATTTACCTGAGTGTCATACTGTACTACCACACATTCCCGAGGCGCATGGCTGAGTAATAGTAAGATGGAGGACTGTTAGATTCACAGATAAACAATCTCAGATTTTCCCTTGAGATTAAGGTCAGGAAACTGATCCCAGATGGTATCGGATAGGTACAAATAAAGTTAATTAGAAAGTGTTGTCTCCTTTAGGTTACTTTTAGAACCTACATGTGAAGTTCACATTTTAGAATACTCACAGTGGATGCTTCTTAAATAGTCAGGTAAACGCTTAGGTAAAAAGTATGATGATCCAAATGAGGAAAATCCTCTGAAATGCGATTCGGTTAGTTCATTTCACGGTCTGTACTGGGCTTAGGCAATCTCTTTTTGGAAATGCAGTCATGTACGAATGCCTACGGTGACCATCCGGATACAGGGGCCCGGATAAACTTTTCAAGTCACGAGTGTTTAGAGTTAGTCGGGGTGTTTTCCTTACTCGGAAAACCCCGAGGATAAGTGATTTGTAGGCCTAGTTTTGGTATTCCATGCTCAACAATCAGAAATCTTTCAAGATTTCAGTAAAAGAACTACTTTATAAACATATACTGCATTTGCTACATATCACATTCGTTGAAACAAGACGTATTAATTAATTTCGAAAAAGCATATTTACTCACTTAAAATAATGTATAAATAGTTTGAAAGGTTAGATTAGGACTACACCAGTTAACCGTAAAATCGCGGAAAGTGCTTCTTCAAAATTCTCCCTGTGTTGCCATCTCACCAGAGATTTTGCAAGCTGGCAGCCTGCGAGAGAGGCAATGCAATACACGAATCAAACGAGCCAGTTAACTTTTGCCCCCGATCGCGGCATGTCCGGCTGGTGGCACTAGAGGCCTGTCAGAACGAGGCGCGGTGCTGTATTAGGATCTGTCAAGACTCCTGCGCGCACGCCACCTTTCGAAACAGCGAGCATGGAAGGACGGAAGGGGTAACCGAAAGTCGTTTGTATGGGGGCGGCGGCGCAACGTTTCCAGTGGTATTTAGGTCCACATCTATACAACAAAGTTGATAAACTTGAAAGTATACGAACAATACGTCGTAAGGTCATAAACAGCCTCTTGCTCGCAGTTAACTACGAAGATATGGAAACTATGCTTACTGTATCACGTTAGCCAGGAGCTAATTGAGCTTGTAAGTTTATTTCTTCTCAATTTTTAAAAAGTATTAATGTTAGTTTACTTTTAAACACTTCTGTACATCTATAAAACTCATGTGAGATGTAACAAGTACTTAGATAGCACTATTCTTTAGAAATTCCTGGGATATTTACTTAGTCTTAGTTTACTTTATGCACTTTTTCTACAACATTTAATGAAGTAACAATTAGTTACCATTTATTTGATTTACCTACAATTTAACCTATTCAAAATGTTTAATATTACCACTTTATACAACGTTCTGTCGTATCTCTGCAGCGAGCCTAATCTCTGTCATTTGTAGTGAGGGTAGACATAAATCTCCAGTTAGACATTAGAATGTACCCAAGCATTGATTGTGATTGTGACTGTAATGTTTGTGAAACACAAGATCAGTGTGTAGGTGAACTTTGTTGAAAATAACTAGCCTACCATTTATAATACAGCCTTTGGACCAGTTTAAGTGGTAGCGAATATTATTTGTTGTTTATATTTGTGTGAATAAATAAATAAATAAATAAATAATAGCGGCAGCGACGACGAGTGAGTTCGTTTACGAATTCTCTTACTGATGTTCTCGTGGTCCAACGACACGTAAGAACACGTAATAATTTCACAAGATGCTCCTAGTCTAGGAGCTAGAGGACTTGCCTTTCATGCAAGAGTTAGTGTTATCTTTATTTATAGGTTCAAATCCTCGCCCCGGTCATTCACCACTTTCTTTCTTTTTCTGAGTTGGATTAGTGCATTTCGTTACCAATACGATCTGCATCGATACCGTTCGTAGTAGGGCTCCAGGCCTCCTACTATGAACGTTATCGAGCAAGCGTTAACGAGAAGGCGATATCGCGTATTCGCATCGGCGAGGTCGAGTACGTGAATGGCGCGGAAAGAAAGCGGCAGGTCAGCAAACGACTCACCGCTCCACGCCCGCGACTCATCTAGAGAGCCTAGTGCACGAGTGACCAAAAGTGCAGTGCAATAAAAGTGTCACAAAGTATGAACATCAAACTAGATAACGATTTAACATTAAGTTACACAATTATATTAGTTTTACTCTACTAACATAGTTTGTAAGTTGTACATATAACTTAAATCGTAAGAACACAGTAAATTCTGACTGACACACGAACACACCTGCGGGACTAACATCGTCTCTCGTGGAGGCAGTGACTGCGTGGAGGCACCACGCAGAATGATTGCGCATCTACTGGTGATGGGTTTGTAGCAATAAGTTAGCTGACTCACCCGACTGCGTGCACAAACGCAGCGGACTGAAAAAGTATAACAATAAACAGGTAAATAAATGCATTCTGATTCTGATTTTAAAAAATATTGTTTGACTAATGGTATTGACAGCGCTTTGGATACCAACTGTAACGCATACACAATTTTAAACACGATACCAACTGTAACGCATACACAATTTTAAACACGATACCAACTGTAACGCATACACAATTTTAAACACGATACCAACTGTAACGCATACGCAATTTTAAACACGATACCAACTGTAACGCATACGCAATTTTAAACACGATACCAACTGTAACGCATACACAATTTTAAACACGTTACCAACTGTAACGCATACGCAATTTTAAACACGATACCAACTGTAACGCATACACAATTTTAAACACGATACCAACTGTAACGCATACGCAATTTTAAACACGATACCAACTGTAACGCATTCACAATTTTATACACGATACCAACTGTAACGCATACGCAATTTTAAACACGATACCAACTGTAACGCATACACAATTTTAAACACGATACCAACTGTAACGCATACACAATTTTAAACACGATACCAACTGTAATGCATACGCAATTTTTGACAGGCGATATCGCCTTCTCGATAGCGTTTACTCGATACCATTCGTGATAGGGCTCCAGTAAGACGTTTTCCACTAACTCGTGGCTAGGCTGCCGCCAGCCTCAGTGGCCCAGTGGCGCGACACTTCGGCGATCGCTCTCCGAAGTTAAGCAACGCTGGGTCCGGTCTGGTCTTGGATGGGTGACCATTCGACCGTTGAGAGAGGCTGGCCGTGGTTCGGATTCCACGTTAAGCTGTAGGTCCCCTTCCTTACTAGGTGGTAGGGTTTATCCCGCCCGGGTTGGTACCATCGCATTGGATGAACGATGGTCGAAGCGGCAATGAAAATTGTCCGTGTTTTCCATCCAGTTCAATGTAGCCGTGCAATATAAGGAAGGTCCTGGCATGGCACCTAGTTCCCATGTGGTGTGTTGGGCTAATACCATGACAGATCTTGTGGTATTAGCCATCCATGTCCAGTCACATAAAAAAAAAAAAAACTAATAAGTTTCTATCGCTACTCCGGTCCTTTCGTGCTCGCTGTTTCGAAACTTTAATAAGGTTGTAACGTCGACGGTGTCATTGAAGCCCCGTAGCGAATGGTGGAAAGCGTTATAGGAGTGTGAGGTAGGATGAAACCGTAATTTGAAAGCGTTGCTAAATTAACTTGCTTATAAAATGGAATAGAGCCATCCAACGGCCAAGACGTAAAACAGTCACATGTAAGGACTATGCTTACTGTATTAGCTGTAAAAATGACAGCTTAGGCTTATTTTACAGGGCACCGACCCTTTAGATAAAGGATCAACCCATATCAGTTGGCTCTTTTAGGATGAATGTAGAGAGTGAGCATTATTTCATCAAGCCGAATTTCATACTTTACTAGTTCGCAAGGTCGAACCTGTCCATTTTTACAGCTTTTTATACTAAATAATCTTTTAATTTTTTTAACAACAGGACATTTTGAATATTAACAAAGACACGGAAATTTTAGAGAAGTCCTCTATTCCGGCCTTAATAACGGTAATGACCATCGGTTAAGGTGCGCAACTGTTAAGGCACCGCAAGAAACCGATCCTAATTCCAGTTCACGGCCCGCCCCCCCCCCCCGCCACACCGCCGTCTCCGTCCTCTCTATAATTAACGCCATCTTCAAATTAAGCTGAGGTATCAAATCAGAACGCAGCTATAAATTTGCCACCAGACGCTCCTTAGGTTGCGTTCCTAGTTGGCTCAACGAAATCGATCTCACTTGCAAAATGCTTATTGTGAAATACCATTTTTTAATTTTTTGTATAGTTAAAAACGCTAAATCATTGCGAAAATAATTTAACTGTGTAACAAATGATAGTTTATTAAAAATATCATTATATGGCTTTTTTAAGTTACTGGATTAAAATAGCTAATACCACGCCCACCGACATGATATTAAGCCAACTCATCGCATTGGTCCCCCTCATCCATTCCTGATTGTTTTTCGATTAATAGCTTGTTCTATCTAATCTTAAACATTTGTTTTTCAGGTTTGATATTTCACTGTCTAATTGGAATCAATTTTCATGAATTTGTACAAGTTCATAAATATGTATTATTTTCGTTATATAAAAAACAATAACAATACTTTTGCTCTTACCTTTACTATAGATGTTGCACGGATTCACTGAGAAAAAAGACGTCAACTATATTTTGGGGTCAATTGGCACCTAGTTTCCATTTGGGCTAAAATGACATTACTTATATTATTAGTAATCCGTGTCCAGTTTAATAAAAAAAAGTTACCTTTTTATTTGAGAAGGTGCATTAGGAACGCATGTGCAAGGAGCATTTATCGAGGGAGCGAGACTGACTGGTGGCACGTAAAAGGTATAGCAGTCGTCTCTAACTCAACAATTAGAAGCCTCCTTTCGCAGAGATTAGCGCTTAAAAAGAAAATATGGCAGCCCTGAGTTGTTATTTTTTTGTTTCTTTATTTGGCACACTTTTGTGGAGGGAACACGGGACGTTTCGATGCCGTAATTAGCGGAAGAATAATTTGAAGTTTCATTCTGGAACAAACACATTTGAGTATCATTTAAAGTTTTTTAGGGTTCCGTACCCAAAGGGTGAAAACGGAACCCTATTACTAAGCCTCCGCTGTCCGTCCGTCCGTCCGTCCGTCTGTCACAGGGCTGTATCTCAGTAACCGTAACAGATAGACAGCTGAAATTTTTACAGAGTATGTATATATACTATAACAACTAATAGGTCAGATTAAAAAATAATTATAATTAAAGGGGGCCCCCATACAAAAAACGTTTTTTTGTATAATTTTTTTGTACGATGGTACGGAACCCTTCGTGTGCGAGTCCGACTCGCACTTGGCAGGTTTTTATGTGACTGGACATGGATGGCTAATATCACACCTACTGTCATGATAATAGCTCAACACACCTCGTGGAAACTAGGTAATATGCCAGCACCTTCTTTTTATTGCTCACAATAAATAATAATTAGGATTGTTTTGTTATTTTAAGGTTTAATAAAAATGCGTGATTTTGAATTCATGGATCAATTTATCCTATTAGTAAAGTACCTATGAACTGGATATACAGCGTTTTTTATTATAGTTTCCGAATAATTAAACGTAAGAAGTATACGGAAACAGAATAAACTTTATTAAAATACCTGATAGTATCTTTTCTTTATTTATATTTATTTATTTTATTTCATTTATTTTTTTGGCCTTTTTTTCTACTTTTTTGGTAGTCTAACTACACTAAGTTACGTCAAAAACGGATTGATCCGCGGATTCGATCAACTCAGTAAAAAATAATCCGCAAAGAAACTTTACGATCAACTATCTATCTGAAAAATAATAATCAATTTAATTTCAAAATAAAACATCAATAAATGTTGGCGGCGATGAAGTGGGATGAAGGGTGCGCGATATTTTCTCCCTGTGAGTTCGCTTCAAGGACGAATGATTTGCGACAATTTTCACAATTTTACTAAAAACAATTTTACAAAAAAAAATTGGTATTTTTTTTTATGTGACTGTACATGGATGGCTAATACCACAAGTTATTTCATGGTATTAGCCCAACACACCACATGGGAACTAGGTGCCATGCCAGGACCTTCCTTATATTGCACGGCTACATTGTATGTATAAAGTTGCATGTCTATAATATAACCTTATAACCTATAAGGCTTCCTCAAGAATGGGCTATCAAATGTTAAAATAATAACGTATCTTTATGGGAGGACCTTTCTTACGTTTAAGTATCGGAAAATTAAAAAATAGGATACGGTCTCGACGACCTTCATTCGGTGTAAATCCGTGTTGTATGTATTACGGTTAAAGCCCGATGTTGGTTAAAATCCGAAATAATTTTTTCCTTAAGTTTTTTGGATTTCTGCACTTATATCCATGTTGAGTGCACTAATTAACAGGCAAGAAAAAAAATTAACTTTAACATGTTTTTATGTATTTTTTGTATCTATTGAATGAAAAAAATCGAAAAAATTAGGTTAAGGTTATTTTTTTTTTACCATAAACTCTAAATTAGTGCCCTCGACACAGGTAAATCTTAGTTACCTTCAAGGAAAAAAATATACCAACATCGGGCTTTAGCCGTAACTTATACGAGTGGGTCAATTTGTATAAGTGTTTTTGTAAATATACAATGTAAATACAAATACATATTTTTTTCATTTTTTAACCGATTTAAAAAAAGAAGAATGTTATCAATTCGTCTGTATGTTTTTTTTTTATGTTTGTTACCTCATAACTTTTGTCTGGGTGAACCGATTTTGATGATTTTTTTAAATGATAGCTACTCCTTCCCAAGTGGTCCCATTTTAATTTGGTTAAGTTCTGATAATGATATCCATGAGAAAATCATATAAGTCTTAAATTTGTATTAAGATGTGCGCGACAAATGGACGAATAACTCAAATAACGCCAACCGATTTCGGTGATTCTTTTTTTATTGGAAAGTACGTGTACAAATTAGTAAGTGTACTTTAGATTCACTAAAAATAAACAAATAAAAAAAAATTTTTACAAAAAAATAACCGACTTCAAAGAAAAAGCACTAAAAAGTATAAAATAATTTCCATTTTTGTAGTTACGATTTTTGTTATTTTTTGAGTCGGTGTCAGCCAAGGTAGCCAAGGTTCTCTTGATTGGCGCAGCGCGTGCCCGGATGACGCCGATTAAAAAAATGACAAAAATCGTAACTACAAAAATGGAAATTATTTTTTACTTTTTAGTGCTTTTTCTTTTCGTAAAATTCATCTTCTGTCGTACAGCACGGTGAGGCACAGCGCGCCTGGCCATAGGCACGTCACGGCACGGCGCGGCATGGCGTGCCACTCGAGGCACGGCACAGCGTGGCGTGGCGACTCCGATGTCTAATTACAGGGGCGGCACGTAACGACCCCGCACTTAGGCGCCCGCCTTCTGAAATAAATCTACCGGCGCTGTCTGGAGTCCAGAGCCCCGGCGATATGTAGGGGTACCTACATACGAATAGAAGAGGGGAGATTTTTCAATGCATCTTTTAAATTGTCACGGTATTTTTTTAAATGTTGAACAGACTACGATTATGTGTATTTTTTTTATGCGACCTGACATGGATAGCTAATACCACACAACTACCGTTATGATATTAGCCCAATACACCACATTCCCGAAGGAATTAGGTGCCATGCCAGGACCTTCCCTTTATGAGCACGGCTACATTGAACTGGATGGAAAACACGGACAATTTTTCATTGCCGCTTCGACCATCTTTTCATCCAATGCGATGGTACCAACCCGGGCGGGCTTAAACCCTACCACCTAGTAGGGGAAGGGGACCTACAGTTTTACATGGATTCCGAACCATGGAGCAGCTCTCATTCGTGACGAAATGCACTTATCGAACTCTGAAAGAGAAAGACAGTGGTGCAAGTTGGTATTGAACCCGGGCCTTTGGTACGCTAGGCCAGTCCCCGCGCCACTAGGCTACGAGCCGCTCAAAATGTATATAGAATGTGTATAGAGAATCCCAAACTTGATGTGGAGTCTCTCTCTGTGTTCTACAGTCTCTACTATTGAGAATGCTCGTCGCAGTACGATGTACGGGCCTTTACTCTGAAACCTATACACCGGAAATAGGGACAAATTAGAGATCTCATTCTGTCATATAGACGTCAACAAAAGGGGCTTACGTCCGCACCTCAGTCCAGTTTTTATTCTCGCTAATGAACTTATTAATTGTCAATCCCAAAGTAATAACCAACCGATCCTCTATATCCTTATTCCACGGGGAAGGTAAGCTAAAGAATTCACTCCTTGCTGAGGTATTACCTCAAAGTAAGTTGTGAAGAAGCACCGCCGGCCGGCATGGTTTGCGCAGCACCCATCCAAGTTCGAAATGCCATGGGCATCTTTGGCACCACCTATATAACGCCCTGGAGCATGCCGTTTGTAAGGCTTTACAAAACATATTTGTATAGGGCGGCACCTAGTTCTCATAAGGTGCGTTGGATTATTATCATGACAGGTAGATGTGATATTAGCATAGATTGCCGGTATGGGTGGTTGTGCCTATGTTTTCATTAAAAAAATATTGTGATGTTAGCCAATACCATAATAAAAAATATGATTAGTTTCGTTCGATACCATGAAGATCGACCTTCTACAATTTAAACCTTTTTCAGGACCAAGTAATGCGAATTTAATTTGACAAATGTGAATTAATAATATTTTTTTCTGAAATTTTAATATGCATAATTTGATTTATTTTTAAATTAATTGATTTATATTTTTGATAACTTTGACGATGTGTACACAAGATCTAACATATAATAACTGTAATGTTCTTGAAATCACAAAAAAAAAACGATTTTGATTTTGATCGTAAAAAACTTTATTCTAATGTAGATGTCGCTATTTAACCTCCGAAAGTCATATTGTCAGCCTCAGTGGCCCAGTGGCGCGACACTTCGGCGATCGCTCTCCGAAGTTAAGCAACGCTGGGTCCGGTCTGGTCTTGGATGGGTGACCGTTGAGAGAGGCTGGCCGTGGTTCGGATTCCACGTTAAACTGTAGGTCCCCTTCCTTACTTACTAGGTGGTAGGGTTAATCCCGCCCGGGTTGGTACCATCGCATTGGATGAACGATGGTCGAAGCGGCAATGAAAATTGTCCGTGTTTTCCATCCAGTTCAATGTAGCCGTGCAATATAAGGAAGGTCCTGGCATGGCACCTAGTTCCCATGTGGTGTGTTAGGCTAATACCATGACAGAAGCTGTGGTATTAGCCATCCATGTCCAGTCACATAAAAAAAAAAAAATTCAGAGCGGGGGTGCTAAGTTTAAAACGTGGATTACCTCGGGATCAAATCGTGTTTTGTATGGTAAGTTCAGTAAGCAATCCACGTTTTCAATTCTGACAGCCAAATCTGAATACGACTGCAAAAGTACTCTAATCTTGTTCTCTTGGTGGGATTTAAGCGAGTGATAGGATACGTCTACCCACTGCACTGCCGCCACCTAGCGGGTGTTTCCGCTGAATTTGCATCGACCTCCGCCTCCAAGAGTTACGGGCTTGCGCGGAAATATTCGGACTGGCGATATTTCGCAACTTCCCCTTATGTCTATGTTTAGGGTCATTTGTCGTGGCGTCACGCCACCGCGGAGCGTGATACTTGGCGCGATACGAGCGCTTCACGCCCTAGTTGCGATGCCCAAGGTGGGTTGATGTTGCGGTGGGTGGATGTTTTGTGCAATCTGACGTGTGGCTGATATTACGATTAAGTGAATCATTGAGACATTTCCCTGTACAGTGCCATGGTTCGAGTTGTTTTGTGTATTCGGTGTAACGATACCACCACACCACACCGCATTTATCATGTTTCAGCGTATAACTAAGAATTGGCAACATATTAGTTGGAGGGGATTGTCTTTGCAAATGAAATGATATTTGTCATGAACTGTTGCATACGGCATGGATTGTAAATTTAGTGTATTCATGTGAATTTAGTGTTTTACCTATGTTTTTGTTAAAATAATTGACAAACACTTATGTAAACTTAGACTAAGTGGAGGTTGAAAAAAAAAAACAGCGGAGTTTCTTTCCAGTTCTTCTTCGCTGTGTTTTGTTTTGCTGAACTGGCCAATGCTAAAATATGACAAATCCGAGTGCAGTGTACTGTCTATGGATGATGAATAAACAATACAACAATACAATACAATTCTTTCCTTGACAAAATTATGCGGAGTTAATCTAACGGGCAAAAGGCAATGCCCATTTAAAAAGCGGAGCTGAAGATAAAGTACACTGTTCCCGAATTATGCCTTAATAGTTGGAATGTTATGAAGATTTAGGTTCTGATTGTGTAATTGCAAGAGGATTGCATAAAAAAGCCATGAAGGCACATTTAAAAAATGTATCTTGTATAACTTAACCAAACCGAACAGTCCACATTTATTTTTTGTCTGTCAGACGTACTCATATTTCTGAGAAAGCGACGACTCTAAAGAAACAATACTTGTCGTATAATAGCTAGATTTTATTCTGATATTGATTCCGACAGTGTTGAAGGTCGGCGTTTACAGAACCTAGTTTCGTTTCGTCGGCAGTGGATGGGACCATGGGAGCGTGTCTCTGTAACTAAGCATTGCCCCCATTCCTAAATTTGGCAAGCTGGTGTCACTCTCCTGGAATTGGCGCCCGTATAAGTGTAAGTTGTCTCTTGACATGTCTCAGCGAACTAAAACCAACCTTCAGACTTCTTGCGATCAAACATCGACAAGTCCTCGCCTCACGATTATAATTTCTGCCGCAAAAATAAAAAACCTCACGTAAAAGTGGTCTCACTGTATTCTTTCCGTGTATGACTTACCCCTGTTTTCACCACCTCCAGTTGCCTGAAATCTGATAGTTAACTTTCGGCTACATTGCATATTTGTATGATGTAACCGAAAGATAACTTTGGGATTTTTGTAGCTGGAGGTGGTGGAACCGGGCGTTAGGAGGGTACACTTTTTGTGTCGGCCTATACAAAAAGGGAAAGCCATTTTCTACTTCGAATCTAAAGCTTTTTGGTTCAAATTAGGTCTTCTTAATCGATCGATCTTAATCTAACCAGTATGTTCGTCTATAATTTTAAATTTTTTCAAAGTTTTTTCTTTACTGGAGTATTAAATGTTTAACATAAAACATTCCGAATTTAAAAATATCCAAAATGAAACTACTTTCAATTCAGTCATTTACGAGAAAAACTAATATTTATCAAGCATAGGAGACTAGCTACTAGCTAATATTTATAATATTAATTCTGTAGGCAGAAATAATATTAATAACATCGATTGTTGTTTTGGTGTTTGTTGTAGAGACAGCACCATAACTAGGATTTAAAAATATATTCAAGAAAAATTAATTAAATCGGACATGTTTTGATGCAGAAAACAGGTTTCTCCTAATGGTAGCTGCGCGATATCTTTTGCGCGAGATTTGTTTGTGGCTCAAATTCCACTTAAAACTTAATGTTCGCTATTTTCCATCCAGTTCAATGTAGCCGCGAAATATAAGAAAGATCCTGATATGACACAGAGTTCCCATGTGTTGTGTTGTATCGTGACAGTAGGCGTATGGTAGGTATTTGACAAAAAATGTGAGTTGCATTACAAAAATAACCAATCTGAAATGAGCGGTGGAAACCATTGGCGTGATTCACGCTCCAAAACATTTTTTATTCTCCGCATAAGTGCAATGTGGAAATTCAAAGAGGTAATGACATAAGTGTATCAGGGACGATGGCAGCCTCGGAAAAAATTGATGTAATTTTCTATTTAATTTAATTTCAATTACTTATTGTATTTTTACCGTGTATATTGTCTATCTCAGATTAAAACATTACCGTTATGAAAAAAAAATCTGAATGCTAAACAGCCAGTAAGCCAAGCCAAAGGCAATATGGCAAATGTTCATGCATCACGCAGGTCCCCGAAGGGGTAGGCGATAATTGGAACGCCATAAAGTCCGATCCCAGGATATGTCATACATATTTTTATGCATACAATAAACGTCTCAGTTTACGGGTAAGTATCAGCAAGTGTCCTTATGAGGGAACTCGTTAAACAATTAACTTGAGAGATTTGTAGCGAGCCTCCAGGAAGTATTTAAGTTTAATAAACATATTTCAAAAATATGTTACAGATTCCAAAGCTGATTTAGCAGAAAACATATAAAACGACTAGCTGCAGTTCCTGGCTTCGCTCAGGTAAACTTTATTTTGGAGTCCGTTAAAAAGTGATCAGAGAACTTCGTGGGTGTGTTACTCAAACAGTTAATTTTAAAAAATATATCTGGATCGACTACCTACCGGCTCTAATATAATTTAAGACAGTACTCATTGTGGGTTGTTGTTTCCTCGTATTAGTTCTTTGCCTTAGACTATTCTACCAAAAATTTAAGTTTGGCAGTATCATTTAGGTGTTCATTTGTAAGTGTATTATATCATTAAAGCGGACGAAAAATAAAAGGCGAAAAAAAAAAATAAAAAAAAATCATAACTGACACAATCTTTACTAAATTGATCGAATCCGCGTATCATTCATATTTTGATATGACTTAGTGTAGTTTGACTTTTAAAAGTTGAATAAATAAATGAAATGATTTAGTTAAAAATCTTCCAGGTGCAAAAAATCGTGCAAATAATAATCATCAAAATCGGTCAAGCCGTTTAGGAGGAAAATAATTACGAGCACACGCACACTGGAGTTTAAATATAAAGATTAAATGTAAATTACGTAGAGTAAAACCCAAACCTTTTAATAGATATGTTTTAAGAATTCAACAACTATTAATAGAACTCATGTTGCCATTATTGACTTGATCTGTGTACTTATTTTTGTGTAAAGACAAACGTATATATAGAAGAAAGGTACGTGATGGTAGCCAAGTATACTTTAAAGGTAGGAGAGTAATGAATAGAACAAAAAGATCACGCATTGATGGGCAATATGATTGCAGGGCAGCGTGTCTGTGTAGATCAGCCATCTACGAAGACAGTGCCCAATCCACTTAGCAACGATGTTCTGTGAATTTTATTAGTAGGTAGACCGTGAAGGTATTATTTGCGAGATTATTTGCGTGCGTCACTATATGCTGCGTAAATGGTCGTATTTTTGATCGCATTGACTTAGAAGCATGATTTTTTTACGGCTCCAAGGGAGGGATATACATATGAACTTGATATTAATTTAAACTTCTTGAAATTCTTCGTGAATTAAACGGTCTCGATTGACGGACAACGAAGTGATCCTATGGGATCCTTTTTTACATTTGAGGAACGGAATCCTAAAAACGGGCGAAAGTGACGGATAACGGATGACGGAGACAAGATGTGCAGGAATTACAAGGAGTAAGCGAAATGAAGTGGACCGTTCTTCCTGAATCTCCTCGAAATGCCTTGAAATCACCTCTTCGCTCTGCTCCGCCTCTGTGTACCGTCAAAGGATCCAGGTCAGCTTAAGCATTTAGTCTTGGGAGACATGTCTCAGGCCAGAACATGTCATACAATTAAGTAATGCAGTCGCCAATTCAGGTTTCCCGTCTATTCATTTTGTTATACCCTTGCCAGTTTCAAGATAGTGTAGCGTCCGCCGCGCCGCCTTATGACGTAACGATACCAGGGGCGAGATTATCTTTTTGCATTGAGTGCGAGACAAGGACGCAACGGCATCGCTCCCAGCAAGGTGCGAGCGAGATGCTGCACCGGATCTCGGCACTGGTGCACAAACAGCGCCGTTTGAGTTAAATTCGTTAGACACAAGACAAGGACGCAACAGCAGCGCTCCCAGCAAGGTGCAAGCGAGATGCTGCACCGGATCTCGCCACTGGGGCCTTAGCGACGCCGATTGGGAATGTCGAAACACGCGGCAATCCTCCGCCGCGCCGCCCGCGGGACACGGGCAGAAGCGGGCAGCACCTTGAGACGCACGGTCGCGCCACGTGCTCCGACGAGTGCGGGTCCCGAGGCCGCGGAGTCAGGCGACATGAACAAAATGTGAAAACTTTCGCTCCCAAAAGTTGGTTGAGCTGTCCGCGTACCACCCTTCGCGAATATCGGTGCGCCCGCCGTGCCGCCGTGTTCCGTATCCGTGTGAGCAGCCGGGCGTGATCTACTTCGAGGCCACACCCACGCCTTCCGATGTCTTCAGCCCGTGGACCAGCAGCCACAGCTTCCGCCGTGCCCTGTCACAGTCGCCGGTCCGACATCTTCAACACGTAGACCCACCACCACAGCGTCGCCGTACGCCTGCTGGATCCCCGCACGGTACCTATACTCTAACGCCAGCCCCCCCCGTAGAAATCTACGATGAAACCGCAAGGAGCGTCTATCAGGACCACCCATTGAAGCAGGACACCGCCCATTCGACTACGCACGACCTCGGACCCACCCCGAGCTCCCGGCATGGAACCCCGGCCATTTGGATATTAGGTTAGGCTAAGGCCGTGTTAGAACACCGCCTTGATTGTTAATTATTTATAGTCTTCTTTGTGCTTCTAAATATAGGCTATTTTAGGTAGATGGTTAGATCGCCACAGCCCAATTTTCTTAATTTGTAGGTGTCTTAAATAGGACAATGCCAGGGTGTATTTTTGATTGTCTGTTTGTGTTTTGTGCCTCAAATGGTCTATAATTTATTACATCTTTTTTTTGTACCTACTGTAGTCTGTTAATTCGCTATTCATCGATTCCCTACAAATCCACCCATTCCCAACCTGTGAACAGTCTCCCCCACACGCTGCAGAGCTGCCACCAAGTACATTCATGAGATCCCTCCTCCACACATCACACTTTATACACCGGCGTAACCACCTGGATATCTTGTAGCCTAATTAGATTACAACGAACCACCGGAAGATCCCTGGGCCCTTGAAACCCTATATATGTCTGTCGGTCTGTCCGTGGCAACCACTCCTACTTACTCATTTCTTCTAATGCATCACACCCTTTAAATTAACAAGGCTACAATTGGCACCCGAACTGGTTTATTTTAATTTCCTATTTGTATATATTAATTATATTTATTTTATTATGGTACGCCTCACTTGTTTTATACACTACAAATTAACTCTCCATTTCAGCCCTGACGGTAAGCAAATAGCGAATTAACAAAACTGAATATTAAATGTGTCAATAACGAGTTGTGTCCACCAACGTAATAGGTATATAGGTACTTACGCACGTTATTTCATTTTAGAATATCGAGTCTTGCAATAGCGCACGAAGGCGGTAACTCTCGCTCTTATAGGTGTGCACTGTTTCCTTAGGTTTTTAGGTCATCATATATTGGAAGCCGAGAGCAGAGCATATTCTTTGTCTTTCTCTCATTTCTTATAAATATAGCTTATAGCACGTTGCGCGTGGACAAATCGCGAGCACGTGAGCACGCGACCGGCCAGTCCCGCGATCCGGAACTTCTTGGGTTAGTATGAAACAACGAAATATAAAAAACTGAAATGTGCTGTTTCATTTAAGTGTATAATTTTATGTGTTCTTGATGCTTATGTATTGTGTGTGTAAATAACGTGTGTGAAATTTTTTTCTTCTCGCTTTATTCTCTTGCGTTGAACACGTAGGTTATATTTGGAAGTCAGGTTAACTACGTGCTTATTGTTAATCACTCGTTAAAACAAACCTTAATCTGTAGTTATCAGGCTTTCGTCTCGTTCGATCTAGTCGCGTGTCGCGTTAACGGAAATTTACGTAATTTTTTTTTTAACTCATTTTAAGTAAGTTATTATAGGTACTACAAAATGGAAAGCCAGGACCATTCCGTGTGCATTGACATGCCAGAGGACCAATTAATGATGTATGACAATCAATCCATAAATTCACAGTCGGAGGTTAATGTTGTAACACGTAGTGGTGGTGATTATGGACCCAGTTTTTTTTCCTTGGATAACGATTCCAACCAGTCATCTTCAAGTACCGTGGTAAAACCAGAAGGTCTCCACGAAAATTGTGTGTTCAACAAACATTACTACAACTTATCGTCCTGGAATCTAAAATATAGTGGTGAAACAGATATACGTGAATTCATTGCCCGTGTCGAAGAGCTTACTTATGCGCGGAAATCTAACTATGACATCGTACTGAGATGTTTCATTGATTTGTTGTCGGGCACTGCTTTGAAATGGTTCCGTACCGTGAGGGATGGAGTTACGAATTGGGACCAGCTTAAGAAAGCCTTGTTAGAGGAGTACGATAATATCGACTACGTTTTCGACACGGAATCCCGTATTCGCTCGTTAAAACAAAAACCTAACCAGAAGTTGTCAGATTTTGTAACAGATGTGAATGATTTGGCAAATAAAATCAAGGGTCAAATTTCCGATATCATGCTTTTCGAAATAATAAAACGAAATATGTTACCTAAGTACAATCAATGTCTGATTTACGGTACGATTAAAAATACTTGCGACCTTCTGGCGTATGGTAAGAAAATTGAACGTTTTAATAATGAGGCCCCCTTCAGTAATATCAAATCAGAGGTGTCCAAAGTTAACAGTTATATTCCTAAAGCCAAGACAGTGTCGACTTCAAACGCAAACGCTTGTCTTAAATGTAAAAATACGGGCCATTCTTTTAAAAACTGCCCGAATATTTTAATACCTATCTGCTTTGACTGCGGCAAGCTAAATGTCACGTCCAAAAATTGTCCCACATGTGCCGCGAAAGGTAACCAAAATTCGAGGTCTACGCCTCAGCCCCACTCTCGGTTCACATCTCGTGCTGAAGCGTCACACCAACGCGGCGGACAACAATACCCGCCGTGGTATAACAATAATGCAGGCCAATTTAGTGTTAGGCAACAGAATCCTCCAACTTATATTAACAACGCCAACAATAACAATTTTAATGGCGGTCAATATCCTCGTTTTAGGCCAGTCTATTCAGGCCAATACAATAACTCTTACCGCCCTAGGGGTCAGCAATACCGACCTTATTTTCCGAACGCGAGTCACCCCCCGGCGACTCACTTTCACTCATCGAACTACGCCGATAGCGCGCGCGAGCTGCCGCATAACAATATTCGAGCGATCGAGGCCCCCCCATCCCCCCCTCAATCTTCCGCTTCTCATACAAAAAACGGGTAAACGCACTGGCGACTTATACCTCCTCGGAAGAATGGCATGACTGGTTAAAATTTGTTCATGACTTTCCGAAAGTTAGCCCGGTGCTATCAAACCAACATGGCGATAGGAGGCCTTACGTTCATTTCAAGTTAAATAATAAGGATTTTACAGCTCTATTAGATAGTGGAGCCGAGATAAATGTGTTTGGTAATAATTCACATCTTGAAATACTGAATATGGGATATACTTTAGACAAGTCCAAAATTTGTTCCGCCTCTACGGCAGACGGGACTAAACAATTTAGTCCAGGCTCAATCCATTGCAATATCGTGGTCGACGGCATTGAAATTCCACTTACTTTTGAAGTTATTCCAGAAATTAAATCTGATTGCATTTTAGGCACAGAATTTTGGGAAAAGTCCGGTCTATCAAAAAAAATTTCCGGCTGTATAAATAAAAAAATCACTTTCTCCATTCCGTCAGAATTTCAGATTTCTTCATTAAACATTGATGGGGCCATTAAAAAAATTAAAGATATTATTTCCAGCTTAGATATCATTAAAAGTAAAATTTCTAGCTTTAACAGCCCCCGTTCGAGCAAACATTATAAGTTGTTGGATGAATCACTTACTAAGTTATTGTTAGCTTTGGACGACATTCCGTCTAATAATAACCCGGACATTAAGTCGGCCCGCAAAATAGCCGTCGCTTCTGTGCAAGAGTCAATAGATGTCTTATAGTACGAGAGCGGACCGTCGTCAACCCTACGTCATCGAGTAACACCATGGGACCCATTTGTGGTTGTGCGGATTAGAATAGGCTTCCTAAAAATACTAGGTTGCCTGACCCAAACCTGGAACGTTTTGTGCAGTAGGTAATATTAAATCACTTTTTTGGTAGAATTTAACGTCATCGAGTAACAACATGAGACCTAGCACAATCGGTAAAGGTCATCAAGAAAAGCTAAAAAAAAGTAGGTTGGCTCGTCCTACCCTGGCACGTTCTGAGGTTGGCCGGTTTTAAAATGTCGAAAAATAAAAAAAAATACGTCATCGAGTAACAAGATGACAATACCACCATTCGATAGTCCTATGAACATACTTCATAAAAAAATTAGGTTGGCTGCCCTCAGCCTGGCACGTTTCCTACGCGGCCATGTTGAACGTCGGATGCGCCCAGTTCTTATATTCATCAATTGTTAAATTAATAATATATAACAGTTTTGTGATAATGTCTATCTATAAACAGTGATGTTTTTATTGATCAGAACTCATCTTGAATAGGTTAAAAAAAAAACCAAAATGAAATATTTGTGATATAGGTATTGATTGATTGCGTGATATTAGGGCATTGTCGTATCTAATTATTAACTAAGTTTAACTCAAGTTAACTTTAGGTTATGATGCTCATAGTTCCGCATACTTGAAGAGTAAAAACCGGAAGTTTCATATACATATGCTTTCGGAATCTACCGTATGGATCATTCAACGTAGGGAATCGCAACTCCAGTCAGCCCATGCCTACGGCATTAGAGGCGCACGCTTTAAATTCTGCCACGGCCCTGGTTATTACAAAATGTTAATCAGATTGAATGTAAACATAACGTAATGAAGATTCTTAATAGTCATAATAAAATAAATCGCCACAAAACTTGAAGAAAGGACCTTAAAGCGATGCACACCATAGTGGCAACAAGAAAACATTTTAAAACCTGTGGACGATTTAGTCCTTCTGATGAGTGTAGTGTTAGATCCAGAATTAATTCTATTATTTCTGTCATTAACTACTATAGTGACCTGTAAACAAAGAGACAAATTACAAAACCTTATTATTCTTACAGCTAAAAAAAACGACATAATATTAAACCTTTAAATGCTACCACCTACAAAAAAATAAGAGTACAATGGTTTGAGAACAGTCAGTCAATACGTCAGCGTGTTTGCGACCACTGCGGGACATACGCCTCTCCAATCCTTCTCCAGTCCTCCCGGCCCTCAGCGGTACGGACAAACTGCTTTCCCCGACGCACTTGATGCCGTCTTTCCACCTGGCGGGTGGTCTTCCCACACTCCGTTTGCCTGTCCACGGCCGCCAGTGTAGGACACGGTTACTCTAACGGTTGTTGTCTCGTCGGCTGACGTGACCAGTCCACTTATAACCGGGAGGACGCACTGGTTATATGTTCGGGTCTTTAAATTTTGCGAAAGGTCAGACCTCAGAGCGAATTTAAGCTTTCCGAAGGCAGCCCAACCCAGTTGAATCCGTCGTTTGACCTCCAAAGACAGTCCTTGTATACCTTGTATACTTTATCAGCCTCAATGGCCCAGTGGCGCGACACTTCGGCGATCGCTCTTCGAAGTTAAGCAACGCTGGGTCCGGTCTGGTCTTGGATGGGTGACCATACGACCGTTGAGAGAGGCTGGCCGTGGTTAGGATTCCACGTTAAACTGTAGATTCCCTTCCTTACTTACTAGGTGGTAGGGTTTATCGCGCCCGGGTTGGTACCATCGCATTGGATGAACGATGGTCGAAGCGGCAATGAAAATTGACCGTGTTTTCCATCCAGTTCAATGTAGCCGTGCAATATAAGGAAGGTCCTGGCATGGCACCTAGTTCCCATGTGGTGTGTTGGGCTAATACCATGACAGAAGGTGTGGTATTAGCCATCCATGTCCAGTCACATAAAAAAAAAACCAAGCTGCAGGATTTGACCGAGATAACGATTTGTCCTACCTTCATACCCTCAGTCGCCATGACCTTGGTTTTATCCCGGTTCATCTTCAGACCTACCTATCTAAGCTTTATAAAGGTCTTCCAGCATTTTTTGAAGCTGAACTCGGGAATTTGACAGAAGAACAATGTGATCGGCTAAGCGAAGATGACTGAGAAAAATATTCATTAACGTTGATACCCATGTTGTCCCATTCAAGCGTGTTGAACACATATTCCGATGCGCTTGTGAAGAGCTTGGGTGAGATCACATCCCCCTGCCTAACGCCTTTAGCAAGAGGGATGGGTTGGGTATTTTAATGAAGCCTCACAGTCATTCTCGCGGACCGATACAGATTTCGGAGTACCTCGATGTAGCGGTGGTCGATTCTACACCTCAGGAGGGAGTTTTCGATAGCCCATTTTTCAACTGAGTCGAACGCCTTCTCGTAAAGGACTAGAAAAGAAGTGGAAGGCGACAAAGAGCGGCTTGTTGTACTCCTCGCACTTCTGCACCACTTGTCTCACAGTAAATATGTGATCCATTATGCCGTATCCTTTCCTGAACCCAGCTTGCTCACGAGGCTGGTACTGATCCAGCCTCTGTGTCTGTCAGCCAACTCGTGATGACTCATTAAAAGACGGAATACGCCTAGTAAGTAAAAGACGGTATACGTGGTTTAGAAGTGAGATAGGTCGATAGTTCTTCAACTTCGCCCTATTTTTTTGAGAACTGCATTGCACAGTGTTTGCAGTTCCTTCAAGATGGGTCTCCCGCCAGACTTTGGCAGTTCCATCGTTATCCCGTCCTCATCTGGAGCCTTGTGTTTTTTTAGTCCTTTCAAAACAGCCTTTATCTCATAGACACTAATCTCCGGAAGATCCTCGGTGTAGTATCTAGTGAGCGGCGCACCCCTATCAGAGTCGAGTGGTTTGCTTGGGCTCGGGGCATGAATTGCTGCGGAGTACAATTCGTCATATTTTTTTACAGTCTCAAGTATATCCGTCTTTATTGCGGTGACAACCCCATCCGCTCGCTCGAGTTTTGAAATTTAGTTAGCGCCGGTAGAGAAGGCACGGGAAAACACTTTACTGTCTCGATTTTCCTCTATAACGCGCTCAACCAACTTCATGTTCCCTTGGCGAATATCGCTACGGGATATGGTGCGTAACGAGGCAATCCGCCGACGTACCAAAGTAGTCGATATTGGACACCGGGTGGCTAAGCTAGCTAGAAGGAGGAGTACAACAAGCCGCTCTTTGTAGCCTTCGTGGACTACGAGAAGGCGTTCGACTCAGTTGAAAAATTGGCCGTCGAAAACTCCCTCCTGAGGTGCAGAATCGACCACCGCTACATCGAGGTACTCCGAAATCTGTATCGGTCCGCGCCGATGACTGTGAGGCTCCATGAAAATACCCAACCCATCCCCCTTGGTAAAGGCGTTAGGCAGGGGGATGTGATCTCAAATCAAATAAAATCAAAAATATCAAATCATAATATTTTTATTCGCAGTGATTACATTACAATATTAAGAATTTGCATAACAGATTATAATATTAATACCAATCATGTGAATTCGTCGTTTTACACAATAATATTAAAATAACTTAAATCGTAGAAAGTTTTGTCAAGCAACCATGTACCTAACTTCTTTTTAAATCTTATGTTAGTTTCTTCTCGCAAGTCTCTTGGTAGCTTATTATACATATTAATACTATTGAAGTGGACACCCTTCTCAAATTTTGATGTTGAGTGTGCAGCTTGCTGGATCACATTTTTATTTCTCGTCGAATATCCGTGTTCAAAATGATTATATAATTCCGGGTAATTTCTCACATCCAAAATAGTTCTCTGTACGTACACATCATACATAGTATGCAATTTTAGGTTTTTAAACAAAGGCGTGCAAACAAGTGCGTCCCATTTAGAGTGTGTAATTATCCGAATTCCTTTCTTTTGTAGACTAAATACTGAAACCGCTTCCCCTGAAGAACCCCAGAACTCAATCCCATAGGTCATGACAGAGTATAAATAACCGAAGTAGGCACTCTTCAGGGTATCTAAGTGACAGCATTTAGACAGGGTTCTGAGGCAATAACAAGCTTTTGTTAATTTATCACAAACATGTTGAATGTGTTTGTCCCATCGTAACTTTTGATCCAACGTGAAGCCTAAGAATATAGTAGATGTTGCAAATGTTATGACTTCATCGTTATATTCGATAAACATCTCATCATTCATTTCATGTTTAATATTTTTCATCTTAAAATGTACACGGTGTGTTTTAGCACTATTTAACATTAACCCATTTGCTGCGAACCATTTACCCAACTCCTCAATTATTTTTGTTGTTTTTGTAAGGAGTGTTTCAATACTTTTATCAGTAACAATTACATTTGCGTCGTCAGCGTAAATTACTATGGTTTTCGCGAAAAGTACTAGCATAGTGTCTTTTGCAATGTCATTAATAAAAATAATAAACAGCAATGGTGCCATGATTGAGCCTTGAGGTACTCCGTAATCGGTTTCTAATAATCGTGATACAGAGTTATCGATAATTCCATTTGTTCTGTTTTTATATCTTATATTTACGTTACTGTCTCACCCACATTTTCTCACCCAAGCTCTTCACAAACGCATCGGAATATGTGTTCAAGACGCTTGAATGGGACTACATGGGTATCAACGTTAGTGAATATTTTCCTCAGTTATCTTTGCTACGCCGATCACATTGTTCTTCTGTAAAATTCCCGAGTTCAGCTTTAAACCATGCTGGAAGACCTTTATAAAGCATCGATAAATGTGGGTCTGAAGATGAACCGGGATAAAACCATGGTCATCGCCGCTAAGGGTATGACGGGAGGACAAATCGTTATCGACGTAGAAGTGATCGAATAGGTTGAAGAGTACGTATATCTCGGTCAAATCCTGCGGCTTGGTATACAAGGACTGTCTTTGGAGGTTGAGCGACGGATTCAACTGGGTTTGGTTGCCTTCGGAAAGCTTAAATTCGCTCTGAGGTCTGACCTTCCGTAAAATTTAAAGACCCGAACATATGACCAGTGCGTCCTCCCGGTTATGACATGGTGTACGGGTGTGAAACGTGGACTCTAACGGTCGCCGTTGTCCAAAGGTTAAAAGTTGCCCAGCGAGCAATGGAGCGAGCCATGCTGGGAATATCGCTACGGGATATGGTACAGTCGTTACTTATCAAATGTATACACTGGAAAGAGAAGGAATTCCTAAGTCCCTTTTACTCTATGGTTAACGTCAGCATGTCAGAAAGAGATCTCAAATTTGTCTCTATTTCCGGTGTATAGATTTCAGACGAAACGACTGTACGTAAAGAAGCAATCCACCGACGTACCAAAGTAGTCGATTTTGGACACCGGGTGGCTAAGCTCAAATGGCAGTGGGCTGGTCACGTCAGCCGAAGAGACGACGACCGTTGGAGTAACCGTGTCCTACACTGGCGGCTGTGAACAGGCAAACGGAGTGTGGGAAGACCACTCGCCAGGTGGGAAGATGAGATCAAGTGCGTCGGCGGAAAGCAGTGGTTCCGTACCGCTGAGGGCCGGGAGGACTGGAGAATGATTGGAGAGGCGTATGTCCAGCAGTGGACGCAAACAAGCTGACTGACTGAAAATTGTACCCATTTTCTCGAAGCACAGGGTTCATTTCGGTGAAGATATGGTCCTTGTCACACAACCGCTGTGCTCTGAGCCTCAATGCTCTTGCGACCGATTCCAAATGCACCGGAGCATGATGCGAAGTAGCTTGTAGACAACGATTTGTGTGTGTCGGCTTGCGGTACACTGTGTGGCTTAGGATTCCATTCAATCGTCGAGCAACAAGTACTTCCAAGAACGCCAAAGTGCCTTCATTCTCACAATCTACTGTATATTTTATATTTGTGTGAACCTAATTAAGGTGAGAGATGAAAGCGTCGAATGATTGGCGACCATGAGACCAGATTGAAATCACGTTATCCACGTACCGTACCCAAAATATTGACTTAAGAGGTGAATTTTGCAATGTGCGGTGTTCCAGCGGTTCCATGAAAAGGTTTGCCACCACTGGTGTCACTGGTGATCCCATTACACCTTCTCGCTGGATGTAGTATTGTCCGTTCCACAGAAAGTATGTCGTAGTGAGACAATATGGCAGGAGCTTGACGCACTCAGTGTCGATGTCGTTGTTGATGACTAAGTTTCTAATGATTTCGAGGGACTCTTGGACTGGTACGTCTGTATACAGCGACTCGACGTCAAAGCTCACTAATAGATCCATGCATGCTAACTTCACTGTAGACAACAATTCCACAAAATGGGCCGAATCTTTAACGTAGGACGACGTCTTGCCAGACAGGGGTTGAAATATTGAGGCGACATGTTTAGCGAGGAGGTAGGTAGGAGCATTTATCTGGCTGACTATTGGTCTAAGGGGGTTCCCGTCTTTGTGAATTTTAGGAAGACCGTAGAAGCGCTACCACCGCATTTCCGCTACCACCTCGACCCACACCTATGACTTACGACGACGGCGAGCCTAGTTGTCAGTCGACTGCTGCGTACGAACGTGGCGGACAACCTCCTTGACAACGGGCTGAACGATCAGCTCGATACGTCGGCGAATGTCTCCTCCCGTCGCGTGAAAAGCCGTAACATTTTTCAAATATATTTAACGACCACGGTAATCCCAAAAGTATCACAAGTAAGGTTATTTCTTTAGGTATAGCTGAAGATAGATCATTTGCTGTATTTAATACATCACAATTCACATTACGTATTTGGTCCCCAGTGCATTAAACTCGTTTAACTGTCATTTAAAAGTAGGTTATTGGCTTCACACCATAATTTAAGTGAGTTCCTAGCTTGTATAAAGGACTGCCGTAGTTCTGATATACGATTTTTTCAAATTGATGATTTGTCATCAGCAAATAAAATCATATCATTATCTGTTGCGATGCAGCTTGAAATATCATTTATAACAACATATAAAACCACGGTCTTAGAACTGAGCCCTGCGGTATACCCATAGTGATTGATTCTACATCAGACTTAGTACCGTTTACTTCACAATTTTGTGGTCTATTTAATATATATAATTTACAAATACCTCATTTTTTTCCCTTACACCATAAGTGTTCTAGTTTTCCTGGAAGTATTTTGTGATCTACACAGTCAAAAGCTTTTGATACATCACAGAAAATGCCGTAGGTGCTCATAGATTTAACTAGAGAAGTTAAAATAGATATTAACATCAAGGCAATGGCATCTCCTGTTGACCTACACTTACGAAATCCGAATTGATTATAATTAATAACACTGTGAATGTAAGGACACAGGCCGATAATTTTCAACATCATTATGAGATCCCGTTTTAAACAATGGTACTACCCTAGTAATTTTTTAATAAGTCTGGAAATGTGCCATCTTCAATACAATTCTAAGAGATTCTATAATACTGCCCCATATGGACTTTAACAGATTAGTAGATATGTTCCATAAACCTTGCGGTCCTTTGGACTTAAGTTCTCTGTTACTTTTTGAATCTCAGAACAGCTAACAGATTCAAAAGGGATAGACTTCTTATTGCGTGGTAAAAATATTTTGAGTTGCTCTAATGCGAGATTTACAATTTTTTGGATGTATTTAGTTGTATCTTGCGCGACAGAAGAAAAATATTTGTTAAAATGAAATTATTTGCAACCATTGCACCCAATCAATCAATTTATCACAAATATTTCATTTTGTTTTTTTTTTACCTATCCAAGGTGAGTTCAGATCAATAAAAACATCACCGGTTTAAAGATAGACATATCACAAAACTGTTATATTATATTAATTTAACAATTGATTGAATATAGGAACTGGGCGCACCCGACGTTCAACATGGCCGCGTAGGAAACGTGCCAGGCTGAGGGCAGCCAACCAAATTTTTTTATGAAGTATGTTCATAGGACTATCGAATGGTGGTATTGTCATCTTGTTACTCGATGACGTATTTTTTTTTATTTTTCGACATTTTAAAACCGGCCAACCTCAGAACGTGCCAGGGTAGGACGAGCCAACCTACTTTTTTTTAGCTTTTCTTGATGACCTTTACCGATTGTGCTAGGTCTAATGTTGTTACTCGATGACGTTAAATTCTACCAAAAAAGTGATTTAATATTACCTACTGCACAAAACGTTCCAGGTTTGGGTCAGGCAACCTAGTATTTTTAGGAAGCCTATTCTAATCCGCACAACCACAAATGGGTTCCATGGTGTTACTCGATGACGTAGGGTTGAAGACGGTCCGCTCTCGTACTATTAGAACGCAAAGCGTATCGGCCGAATTCTCCCCCGCCCACCCTCCCTACGTACGTGCCGCTCGCGTCGGTCGGTGAAACCAAGCCTTCTTCCGGAGCGCTCAATGCCACACATCGCGCTCAGAGCGCACAGCCCCCGCATTCTGTTTCTAACGCGCAACAGCTGCATTCTATTTCTAACTCGAGTAATTGTAAACTTTCTCCAGATGAACAATTAATATTAAATAAAACGATAGAAAAGTTTGAGTCCATATCTTTTGAAAAATGTGGCCTAGGTCGAACGCATCTTCTTGAATATGAAATTGATACGGAAGGTCCTCCAATCAAACAAAGGTTCTATCGCATGTCACCCTACAAACAAAAGTTAGTGGACCAATTAATAGATGAAATGATAGACTTGGATGTTCTGGAGCCATCATCGTCACCCTGGGCCAGTCCTGTGTTAGTAGTACCCAAGAAGGACAACTCCTTCCGCCTTTGCATGGACTCTCGTAAACTAAACGCTGTTACAAAAAAATGTAGTTATCCTCTCCCTCGCATAGATAACATTCTTGATAATTTAAAGGACGCAAAATATATTTCTTCCATTGACTTATCTAAGGCATTTCTTCAGCTCCCTCTGGCAGAATCGGCTAAGGAAAAGACAGCGATTATCTCACAGGGCCGAGGCTTATTACAATTTAAGGTGGTCCCTTTTGGGCTATCTAACGCACCCCAGAATTTACAGCGCCTGGTCGATGCGTTACTACCAGGTGCAGAATTCGATGACCATGTGTTCGGTTATCTAGACGACCTAATTATAATTTCCAACAATTTTGCAGACCATATTTCTTACCTTGACAAAGTTTACGAACGTTTACATTTCGCTAACCTAACAGTTAACCTAAAGAAGTGTGAATTTCTAAAATCTGAGCTGAAATATCTTGGTTACGTTATAAACGAGTTCGGCTTAAAGACTGACCCAGCCAAAGTGGAGGCAGTGAAAAACTTTCCAACACCCAAATGTGTCAAAGATGTACGCAGTTTCTTAGGACTAGCTTCCTACTACCGCCGTTTCATCAAGAATTTCTCTACTATTGCGGCGCCCCTGTCCAATCTCACAAGTTCCATCTCTGAAAAATATTCAAAATTTAATTGGACACCTGAGGCAGAGGCAGCCTTCGTAAAATTAAAATCCGCCCTCACTTCAGCCCCAGTTTTATGTGTTCCCAATTTTGAAGCCCCCTTTTTCCTCCACTGTGATGCAAGTTTAGTGGGAATTGGTTCAGCAGTTGTACAAAAGGACGCAAATTTTCAGGAACACCCCGTAGCTTACTATTCGAGAACGCTAACAAAACAAGAGCAAGGTTTTTCTACCACCGAAAGGGAATTACTTAGTATTGTGGAAGCTACCACACATTTTAGACATTACCTAGAAGGAACTCATTTCACGATTGTGACTGACCATGAAAGCTTGAAATGGTTATATAAACTCGAGAACCCCACGGGCAGGCTCGCCCGTTGGTCTACTAGGCTCTCGCAATTCTCCTTTGATATCGTCCACAAGAAAGGCAAACTCCATGTTGTCCCGGACGCGTTGTCACGTATTAAGATCGAAAGTGTAAACTCATCCAACCCAAACGTTCCTATAACTGATGAGTGGTTTTTGAAAATAAAAAATAGTATACAAAAATCACCCGCTAGTTACCCGAACTTTAGGTTGGAAGACGATAAGCTCTTTCGTTTTTGCAAACCTAAATTCAATCTTTTAAATTCATTTTCATGGAAAGAAGTTATTCCCGCTGACCATATTAAACAGCTAGTAACTGCTACTCACGAGAGCCCTCTATCGGCACACCTTGGCCCATTTAAATGTTTTAAAAAGTTACAACTGAATTATTACTGGCCCAACATGTTTCCTTCAATCAAATCAATCTTAAGTTCGTGTGAAGTTTGTTTGGCATTTAAAGCTAATAATCAGCTACCCCATGGTAAAATGTTATTTCAGAAGAAGGTCTACGCTCCAATGCAAACATTAAGTTGCGATCTCATTGGTCCTCTGCCGAGGTCTTATTCAGGACACGCATACTTGCTTACTGTAGTTGACATTTTCTCCAAATTTGTATGGTTATGCCCACTTAGAAAAGCCAATAGTAAGTCAATAATTAAATTCATTGAAAATGAGATTTTCCTAGTCTATGGCGTGCCATATTGTATGATAAGTGATAATGGCGTGCAGTTCGTCTCTAACGAGTTTCAGGCACTTTTAAAAAGGTATAATATCCCTAAATTTTTCAAAAATTGTGTCTATTTCCCACAAAACAATCCAGTGGAAAGACACAATCGTACCATTGAATTAGCCATTGCTTCTTATGTTGAGACAGACCATAGAAACTGGACTAAAAATTTACCTAAGATTCAGGCAGCTTTAAATAGCCATGTCAGCTTAGCCCATGGGTTTTCACCCAATTTTGTAATGACAGGTAGAGAACTCATCTTCGATGGTCGATTCCATAAATTTGCAGATTTCACTAAATTAGAGGAGTTAATTATCGATGGTCGCGACGAATGGACCACTAGCTTAAAATCATTGGCAAGCGTTTTTCATCAAATCCAAGCGAACCTGACTCAAGCATATCAAGCTAATGCCAAACGCTACAACCTTCGTCGTTCAGTGATACATTTCAATGTAGGTGACATAGTCTGGCGTCGATCCCATGTTCAATCGGACGCCGCTAAATTCTTTTCAAATAAATTAGCCCCTCGTTTTATTAAATCTGTGGTCCTTGAGAAAAAATCTGAAAATACATACATTTTGGGCAACATGGATGGTTCCAAGGCAGGCCTAATACATGTGAGTGATATTATTAAATACTAAAAAAAAAAAATTAATTAAAACTTTTGTTGAACTGGTTTGCATTTCTTTGATATATTTGGTCATAAATTTAAACAATAACTTTAAGTAACAATAAGTTACAAAATTTTTAAATGGTTAAATTCTCTATTAAATTGTATCTTGTGTCACACGCCCAAAAAAGGAGCCAGGTGTCAAGGAATACATGGATGACGGTAATTCTTGGAGAAGTTTTTTTAGTAAAACAAGCTATACTCCAATAGTTAGGTTAGGGTCGGTCGTGCGCGGTTGTTTTTTTGGAATATTTTTCGAACGCACGTAAATATCTAAAGCCTTATTGAAAAAATATCCCGTGAACGGTATTGGCAAGGGAATTCACGTTAATAAATAAAAAGCCCTATCCTTGCTCACGGACGGTTACGTGGGAATCCGTGTTATAAATCTAAGCCTTATCCCGCATCTAGGTGTTCGGTCACAAATCATGCCGACACACTACCTAGGTTAGATTCGTTTTGGTATGTTTATTTAAGTTTTAGTATATGTCTTGTTCTTGGAAAATTTTGTCTTTGGAAAAAAATATATTTTGTCTTTTAAAAAAAAATGTGCTTGTGTCACAATGTACTATTGGGTACACATGTGTCCTGGGCGATATGGAACGCGGTCGAGTTAACGTTCTTTGTTATAAATTAAAGCCTTATCGACTCACCGGTGCGCGGTTTTTTATGGTATTTTTGAAACGCACGTTAAACGCCCAAGCCTTATTCAAAATATCCCGCAGGACGGTTTGTTGAGAATCCTGCGTAGCAAAAAAATAAAGCCTTATCTCTCAAACTTATGTGTACGGTCACTCTTGTGTCGTCACAGCTGGAGGCGGTTGTAGAACCTCCATATAAATATAAGCCTTATCTACACTCCACATTGTTCGAATCCGTTAAAATCAGTTCGACAAATTCTTAGTTAGGTTAGGGTCTTTCACAGACGTCCGCGAAGCAAACCAGCCTCGCGTTCGTCGGGTTTTTTTTTTCTTCTCTCTCTTTCTTTTACCTCCACCTCACTTAACCTCACCCCTCACCCTATTCCCTAGCAAGCTTGCGCCCTCCCACCTAACACCAACCACCTTACCCAACCCAGTATGATAGATAATTTAAAAGAAAGGATACGACAGGATAAGTGAATGATGATGTAAGCAAGTGGTTCCTACCCTTTTCCCCATATCTGTCCTCTGTCACTAGTAAGTGGTCTCAACCGAGTCACTTACGTAGACAAGGCATACAGCGCATTCACCGCGCTTTATTTTATGTTAGTTCTTTTGGTTATTCTCTATTTTTTTTTTCTCTTTTCTTTTTTTTCTTTTAACAGCTATAGTGTACTGTAACGGGCAACACGTCGCGTCAGACACGTTCAGCTGAAAACACATAATGGTGTATTTCGTGATAGATGCCGCCTCCCATGAGGGGGGGCAAAATTCTATAGAATCTCTAGGTGCAGGCCATACCCCATTTAACGCTTCTCGACAGGCGGTGCACTAGGCACCTACCTAGGGCCAAGATGAGACACGAGACAGTTCGCGTGTCTTGATCTGAAGGGGTTTTACGAGTTCTCACTCTGAGGCTCACCAATTACAACCAGTTTTTTTATGTTAAGTCGGCATAATAAGACTGGTTGGGTTGCATTATTTAGTTTTAAGTTCCAAACAACCATACCCTCCCAACACATGTTCTCTGTACATACCTGTATATAAAAATACTTATAAGTCGTATTTAGATAAAATTTACTCTAGGTAAGAACAAGGATATGACATTTATAAAGCGTCCCTTATAAAAAGGCACTTATTATTTTGGATTTTGAGCATCTACGGGTTAAATGTTAATGACGTTTCCCATAGGATTCTATTCGGTTAATGTAAACCATTTTGAAGACTGCTGAGTCTTATTTGCCAAATCATTTCATGTGTCTCAAAACGCGTTCGTGAGTGTTGGTAAAACTTTCGTATTAATTGTACAATTGTAAATATTGCTAATTTTAGTTTAAACTTAAAATTAATTTATAGGCGCACAATAGCGACCAATAAGAGTAGGAACTCTAAATAAATATGGCATAGTGAGCCACTGAACATATAAACTCTCGGAAAGACAAAATTAAACACGGATTTTGAGAAAATTCAAATTGTATTAAGATATAAACATGCTAATTATATAAATACAATTAAAATACTTAAGCGTAGGTACTTAGTTAGTTAGTTAGTTAGTTAGTTAGTTCGCGTTCAGAGTGACACATCTTAAGTAGGATGTCGCTAGACACATTATAGTATTTAGAAAGTATACGGAATGTTAGAAATATAATGTCCGGAACACACAGTGGTTCCTACTATCGCTTTAATAATGCTGGTGGACACAACTTCGCTTAATAATGTTTTCTCATACTTGTCTTAATTTTTATTATTGAAAATACACTCAAGGACAAAACTTCCTTTATTGATGTTTTTTTTTCTTAAATTATTTGTCTTAATTCTTATTATCGAAAGTACACTCATAGATACAACTTCTTTAGTGATGTTTATTTTTATACGTATCTCAATTTTCCTTATTATTGAAAGTACACTCAAGGACACAACTTGTTCTCTTTATGCCTTGCTTTTCTTGTTTTTATTTAAAAAAAAAAAAGACATTCATGAATATAATTTCGGCTAGTAATGTTTCTTCTCATACTCGTCTTATACTTTTTATTAATAATGAAAGTCAACTTAAAGGATATAAGTCATTGGGCTGTGGCTTCCATAGGATTGTAAATATGTGTTAGCTTGTACATGTGTGTAAATATTTTACTGATTGATAAAAATGTTACTTATATGTTAATGTCATAACACTGTGTTCGATATTAATTCTATTTCTATTGTCATTTAGATGTTTTAGCATTCCATTGGGCTTGGCTTATAGTATTGTAAACCTGTTGAATGTCTAGAAATTTAAAACAGTTTTGCCAATCGATATCACATTGATGTAAAGATTATCATTAGTAACATTTTGGTTAGCTTCAGTATTAATTATTACTTTTGCACTGTCAATTATAGTTCAGCAATTAATGTTATAGTCACTGTGACATTCTGGTCACTTTGTTAAATGTCTAGGGTACTTAAATTCTTTTTTTTTTGCTTGTTTTTTTTTGTTTTTTAAGTAACCGGGTATTGTAGCGTCCGCCGCGCCGCCTTATGACGTAACGATACCAGGGGCGAGATTATCTTTTTGCATTGAGTGCGAGACAAGGACGCAACGGCATCGCTCCCAGCAAGGTGCGAGCGAGATGCTGCACCGGATCTCGGCACTGGTGCACAAACAGCGCCGTTTGAGTTAAATTCGTTAGACACAAGACAAGGACGCAACAGCAGCGCTCCCAGCAAGGTGCAAGCGAGATGCTGCACCGGATCTCGCCACTGGGGCCTTAGCGACGCCGATTGGGAATGTCGAAACACGCGGCAATCCTCCGCCGCGCCGCCCGCGGGACACGGGCAGAAGCGGGCAGCACCTTGAGACGCACGGTCGCGCCACGTGCTCCGACGAGTGCGGGTCCCGAGGCCGCGGAGTCAGGCGACATGAACAAAATGTGAAAACTTTCGCTCCCAAAAGTTGGTTGAGCTGTCCGCGTACCACCCTTCGCGAATATCGGTGCGCCCGCCGTGCCGCCGTGTTCCGTATCCGTGTGAGCAGCCGGGCGTGATCTACTTCGAGGCCACACCCACGCCTTCCGATGTCTTCAGCCCGTGGACCAGCAGCCACAGCTTCCGCCGTGCCCTGTCACAGTCGCCGGTCCGACATCTTCAACACGTAGACCCACCACCACAGCGTCGCCGTACGCCTGCTGGATCCCCGCACGGTACCTATACTCTAACGCCAGCCCCCCCCGTAGAAATCTACGATGAAACCGCAAGGAGCGTCTATCAGGACCACCCATTGAAGCAGGACACCGCCCATTCGACTACGCACGACCTCGGACCCACCCCGAGCTCCCGGCATGGAACCCCGGCCATTTGGATATTAGGTTAGGCTAAGGCCGTGTTAGAACACCGCCTTGATTGTTAATTATTTATAGTCTTCTTTGTGCTTCTAAATATAGGCTATTTTAGGTAGATGGTTAGATCGCCACAGCCCAATTTTCTTAATTTGTAGGTGTCTTAAATAGGACAATGCCAGGGTGTATTTTTGATTGTCTGTTTGTGTTTTGTGCCTCAAATGGTCTATAATTTATTACATCTTTTTTTTGTACCTACTGTAGTCTGTTAATTCGCTATTCATCGATTCCCTACAAATCCACCCATTCCCAACCTGTGAACAGTCTCCCCCACACGCTGCAGAGCTGCCACCAAGTACATTCATGAGATCCCTCCTCCACACATCACACTTTATACACCGGCGTAACCACCTGGATATCTTGTAGCCTAATTAGATTACAACGAACCACCGGAAGATCCCTGGGCCCTTGAAACCCTATATATGTCTGTCGGTCTGTCCGTGGCAACCACTCCTACTTACTCATTTCTTCTAATGCATCACACCCTTTAAATTAACAAGGCTACAATAGCCTTTCAGAAATAAAACAATGAAACATTCATGAGACGGTCTACATCCCCAGCGACGATATCTTTCCCGGAGCGACCTATAACGTGCGTAGGTGCAGAGCGTTTCGGCTCTCATCGCGCGCCATCTCCTCGGCCCGGTCCCACGTTCCCTCGGCGTTCGCACTGCGGCGCGGGCCAAGCGGGACCGGAACGCGCGCCACGGGACCGCCGCAACCTGTCCCGGGGTACGCGTGTGTGCGGACCGCGTCGTGACCCGCCCTGGAGGCAGCTGGGCTAAACGACCCGTCCCCCCCGCCGCCGCCCCGCCGCGTGATGGATCGCCCTGATTGTTGCTCGGGCCTTTTTAATTCGCGCAATAACACAGTCGCCTCCTTGCCGCGGCTCGCTTTACACGGGGTCAGAAAAGTGCACTGGAATTGTTGCAGGAGATATGGTTTGGTTTTCTTGGTATGGATTGCCAATATCGTACCCACCGTCAAGATAACCCAACTCAACACACCGCATCCCCATACCATGCCGGGACCCTCCCTTTATGAGCACGGCTACAGCCCTGGTTGTTGCTGGGGCCTTTTTAATTCGCGCAATAACACAGTCGCCTCCTTGCCGCGGCTCGCTCTATACGGGGTCAGAAAACTGCAGTTGAATTGTTTCAAGAGATTCGGTTTGGTTTTCTTGGTACGGATAGCCAATATCGTACCCACCGTCAAGATAACCCAACCCAACACACCGCATTCTCAAGCCATGCCAGGACTACCCTTTATGAGCACGGCTACATTGAACCGGATGGAAAACACGGACAATTTTTATTGCCGCTTCGACCATCTTTTCATCCAATGCGATGGAACCAACCTGGGCGGGTTAAAACCCTACCACCTAGTAGTAGAAGGGGCCCTACAGTTACACATGGATTCCGAGCCATGGAACAGCTCGCATTCGTGACGAAATGCACATATCAAACTCAGAAATAGAAATAAAGTTGAGCATGAACGAGGTGAGGATTTGAACCCAGACCTCTAGCATACTAGGCAAGTCCTCGCGCCACTAGGCTACGAGCTGCTCAACCTATAGCATTAACGGTCGAAAATGGTTATAATTCCAGACCCTCACGGCGCGGAGCCCAGTATTCCATGACCTTGTTTAACGAATACCCAGGCGTAAAGAAAAATATGAACGCTGCATCGGTATTTTTCCAGAGCACCTCGCGTATGATTGAGCTATCCGCGGCGCGCCGTTCGTGTGAACGCGGGACGACATTACCGAAATGGCAGTATTGACGTGCGGTCGTGTCGTGCCGGGTACTGCACCATCCCACTGTCCGTGAGAAATCGTCCACGGCTCGCCTTCTCATTACCTGTCACGCACTTCAACTCCGATGGCCGACTGCCGTCCGCGACTGGAATCATATCGCTTTGAACTTTCACACGATTCCTCCTTTCGCGCGAATGTCTTTTGTCGAAGCGCGCTTTTGGGAGAGTCGTATTCACTACGTATAATATTCACAACGTATAATCTTATTTTTTTCCAAAAAATTAAAACCATGCATATCGTATAATAGTCACAACGTATAATGTTATACGTTGTGCTTGAGTTTAAAAATAAAATCAACTCTTTGCATCATGCAGAACGTATAATAGTCACAACGTATAATATTCCTAACATGAATTCACAAAAAAAGAAAACCATGCAGAACGTATAATATGCCAAGAAGCACTGCATAAAGCGCCCTAATAACGATACATTTAAGGCTGAAATTGCTACGAATGGATATTTGTTGAAGAGTAACAATTTGCAACAACGCTAATTGAGACGGTCGAAAAGTCGCGTGCGAGTATAATCTTTAATCTTATATCGATAAGGGCGCTTATCGTATGAAATATTTTAGGATTATATGATATGCATGGTTTTCTTTTTTTGTTAAATAAAGATCATAACATTATACGTTGTGACTATTATACGTTATGCATGGAGAAATAAGTAATTTAATTTTTTGGACTTCTTCATGCACTACGTATAAGATTAGGGGGAACGGCATAACGTATAATATGCAGATCGTATAATGTCATATTTTAACAAAATTTTAAAACCATGCACAACGTATAATCGGCAGAACGTATAATCTTATACGTAGTGCATGAAGAAGTCCAAAAAATTAAATTACTTATTTCTCCATGCATAACGTATAATAGTCACAACGTATAATGTTATGATCTTTATTTAACAAAAAAAGAAAACCATGCATATCATATAATGCAAAAATATTTCATACGATAAGCGCCCTTATACACATAGATTTAAAGATTATACTCGCACGCGACTTTTCGACCGTCTCAATTTTGTGAGCGCGATATTATTCTGTCAGAGTATTGTGCGAATAGCCCATAGTGGTATGAATGAAACCATAAGTGAAAGAGTTCCTTATTAAGCATAGTAACAAGACCGAAATTGCTGCGACGATCTTATTCAATGTTGCATAATTATTGACACGTTTTGAATGCCCTTCATTTGACAGCCGAAACAAAGCAACCATCAAAGAATATAAAGAACTTAGCGGTTGTTGTTTACATCTTGAGATTGTTTGTCAAGTGCATTATTTAGAAAACGTCGGAAATATCCCTGTTAGCAATCCTTTTTTCTTTATCAGTCATTAGTGAACGGTTAAACTTGAATACGCGTCCTATCACCGGACTAACCATAAAAAATGCGATAGTATACGGACATAATCCGCGTATTAAAGGTAGGCTGTCCACTCTGAACGCTGCTGTTTCACAGCATTTTCAAGGGTATGCTGTGCTCCTCTACAATTATTTTCCTCAGGGCTTCAGGTTTAACTAAAAGCGATAACATCTCCAAAGCAAAAAGGTATGAGTTTTATTTATTATAAATACCTATAGTTACGTTCTTATCGTAGCTTCAGATTGAGTGTGAAACATTGAAACTTATTGATCTCAAACCCGGAAATCATTTTAGCATTGCTGTATTTCAAACCTCAGGTGATCTCAAGTGCCTAGCAGTTTGACTACATACCCACTCACTGGTCTGAACACCAACTGCTAGGCATTTGAAAACCTACTTTCTAGTTCATTGTTACCAAAGACTTGATTTAGTTTAATAACTGCCCGGAATATAAAACAGTTTTACGTGTAGATTGGTACTTAAAATACAAATAAAAACTCCGTCCCACTCATCACGCAGGAGCGGGAACAAATAAAATAATGGTACTGTGTGGGTTCCGCCACATAAAAATAATACCGTGGACCCGCATTTATGCTGACGGTATTCATCGTTCATGGTTCAGATCCCACATTAAACTCTATATTAAATGTTTTTCTTTACGCTTACTTTCTCCATACTTAAAGTCAAATGTGTTGGTTTCATAGCCATTTAAAAATATTGCCTTGAATAGTCTTATTTATAGAAGACGCATTCTCTGTAAATGAAACATAACCTAACAGTTTCATGTCAGGCCCGCATTTCAGTTTTCATCATTCAAAATTCCGAAATGAGCTAATCACCCTCTCACTGTCCATCCAGTTAGTCGCTAGGAAGGTGATTACTAGGAAACCCTATTTAATGTAAAGTTAAATATGAGCACAGCAATTTTTATTTCCATATCGGCCAGCTCAAGGAAAACTGATATTTAGCTAGTGTTTGGGCTGCCTGCTTGGTAAGCACGAAGGTAGCAAAGAGCAATAAATTGTATTTTGGCTAATGACAGTTCTGTGCACCTTCCTGGTTCGATTTCGCTTACCAAAAAATCGGTTCACAACGAATCTTTTCTGCTAAACCCATGCTCAAACTTGGAATCCAACATCAAATTGCTTACAAATGTAGAATTTTGTGTATATGTTGTAAGGCAATGTGTATACTCCTGCCAGGATTTCTATACAATATCTAGTTAATGAAATAAATAAAGAACGTTTGGACCATCCCTCCATTAACACCCATACTTTACCTAGGTATTGTGCAAAAAGCCTAGGGATTGTATAGAATACCTATGGAACCACCGCCAATGCATGCAATACGGTGTCAGGCAACAACCTCAGACTCCCTTAGATGTTATAAATTAGTAAAGTATCTAACCTAACTTAAAACAAAAATGCTAGCTATCTACCTATAAATTCGTTTTGTTTAGGTAACTACCAACGCGTTCACTGCCCCGCCCCGCAAGTTATTACCTTCCTTGCCCTCATCTAATATACACATTTCCTGGCGTGCATTTGGTATTGTATATCATGCCTAGGTAATGTGTTATTTCAAACATTACCTGAATGTTTTAGGCATTGTATATAATGCTTAGGTATTCTATAAAATACCAGATACACATTGTCGGTAACATATATTTTGGTTTTTTCTTTCTTTGCCTGATAACAGCTATTAGAAGTTTTGGTAATTGTGCAACGTCAGTGACGTTAACCATTTCTCTTTATCCTTTCTGATATTTGGGCTGTGCACCATCAGAACCGAGTGTGACCGCATTGTCTGAACAATGCCATAATAATAATAATAATGTTCTTAACCTTTTTGTAGTCATGGACCCCTTGCGGAATTAAAAAATTGTTACGAACCCCTTCCAACTCACTCAAAGGTAAAGAAAACAAGGCATTTTGAAAAAAAAAATGTTTTATTTATTAACATTGAAAAAGGAAATATACGTAAAAAAAAATTTTGATCACACCAGTATTTATTTTCATCATATGAAACATGCACCCTCAGCTCAGATGCCACAGACCTCCAGCACTGATGCCACGGACCCCCAAGGGATCCATGGACCCCAGGTTAAGAACTGCATTAAACCATGAAAAGCACCCCATAGCGCCTGAGCATGGGTTAAAGGCCTAGGCTGTGCACCTGGATTAATTGGATTAATATTCTAGTTTAATAGAAATGTGATTTTTGGTACAAACTAATTCATTCAAGGTGTTTTTGTGGTGAGGTCTATCCCGCTCAGATTAATACTTACTGAATTAGGTATCTAATGAAGGATAATGGAGCCATCCATGCACTGTATTAACATTAACTTATTCTATGGTATTAACATGAGTATTAATATGGTTGTTACAGATTCTACCAAAAAAGTTGGGATGCCAGCATTCACGAAACACTTGTCTCCATGATTTGACGAACTAAATTAGTTATGAGAGTGGTTAAATGTACTTAGGTATACCTAATAATACACCATGTAAAAAGGACGAGGCCGTGATTTACTCCTAACTGAGCATTCGAATTACATAAGAATGAGCGGCTCGTAGCCTAGTGGCGCGGGACTTGCCTAGCAAACCAAAGGTCTGGGTTCAAATCCTAGCATGCCCCACTTTCTTTCTCATTCTGAGTTGGATAAATGCATTTCGTCACGAATTCGAGCTGTTCCATGGTTCGGAACCCGTGTAAAACTGTAAGTCCCCTTCCCCTACTAGGTGGTTGGGTTTAAGCCCGCTTTAACCTTTTTGTAAAAAAGGTTAAAGGTAAGCTTGGTACCATCGCATTTGATGAAAAGATGATTGAAGCGGCAATGAAAAATTTACTGTGTTCTCCAACCAGTCCAATGTAGCCGTGCTCTTAAAGGGAAGGTCCTGGCATGGCACCTAATTCCTTGGGGAATGTGGTATATTGGGCCAATATCATAACGGTAGTTTTGTGGTATTAGCCATCCATGTCAGGTTAAAAAAATAAATGTCTGAAAATCTGAGTAACTTGACGTACGGTTTAATCCCTCCGCTGTTCCTTCTCCTTTCTATACTTTCCTGGACATTTTTTCAGTGAAAATAACCATTTTAAAATATGTTCGAATGTAAACCTCTAGCAGCTCTGAAAGGTTTGCAGCCAACTATAAACAGGTTGTAAAAAGCATGTGTTTATTGCAATAAACATTGTAAGCATTGAAATAAAACAATGATATTTTGCTTTTATTATTTATTATCGATGCACTGAAATATATATATGTACTAATGATATAATAAATCTAAAGAGTTTATTTTTTAAATGCGCTATTCTTGGAAATACCAATCTGATTAGAAGAAAAATGCAACGCATTAATCGGGGGTCAGGGTAACATTGAACCAGGCTCCGCAAGGGTGATTGAACAAAACTGATCCGAGCGAGCCCGAAACCTCGAATTGTTATAAATAAGAGTGGTTTAAAAGCAGTTTGTTCCATAGAGTTAGCGGCCTTTATACCGTGGTAGCACAAATTCAATTACAAAAAAAAAATACACAGCTCATCCACTTCAAAATATTACTTAAGGTCCACTAAAACTATCCCCGATACCCAGCTATTTCTTAAGAACGGAGAACTAGTACAATGAGCCACTTTAATTTTGTTGCATTTCCAGGTTTCAACTAGAAGAAACATGATACTATTTTAATTTCTACTTTTCAACCACATTGAAGTCATTAGTGCTGGAAAATTATTATGTATACTACATTAGAGATATCAGATTAATCCTACTAATATTATCAATTACAGCAAACACACCTTGTTTGCTGGTTTGTCACTCTTTAGAGTAGCAATGTATCAAAGGAACAGTGATTTTTTGTAAAGATTGTTGATAGGCTGAATAGTGACATAGGCTTAATACTTTTCATAATAAAGACTTTTCGATATGGTCCCGCCGGAGCCGGTTATTGCTATGGTGTACAATCATTACATCACATCGAAACATGTAAATATTACATTACAATGCAGGGTTTATGCTTGCCATTTGGCAACAATTTAACTAGTGGATAAACACACAAAGCCATAAATATGATGGATTAATATGAAAAATAACTAATATGAATAATAAAAACAACAATATTTCAATGTTAAGCTCTTAGCAGATCCATATTTTGTTCTATCCATCCAGCAATCTTCAAAAGTTGGTCGAGTATCAATAAGCAGCCGTAACAAATATATTTCGTGTTGGAGCAGCCTCGGTGCGGAAGAGTTCGCGTTGGCCTTCAGTGAAGCTCGCGCGCCGACACTTTACTGGAGGACGTCCGCCGTCACGAGAGCTCTCAGTCCCTAGTACTGTAATGATAGGACTAGGGACCTAGGACTGTAATGTGATGTTTTAGAGCGCAGCGCCTGCCTGGCATCTCCGCCGCCAGGTCAGCGATCACCTAAGCTTGTTACCTGCCGAGAAGCTCGGGCAACAAGGGTTAGCATAGCACGACCATATGATCCAGAATAGCTGCATCGTCGTCTCCGATCCACAAAAGACCAACAACAACAAACAAATTATTTGTGTAAAAAAACATGAAAAAGAGCTGTGAACTGTCAGTTCAGACGGCTGTCATTATCTTGGTTTTTTATGTAACTTTTATCCATACGGAAAGGCAAAACCTCTCGCTATACAGCCTTTTCATTCGTAATATGAAGTGTAGGTACATGTTTTCTATTGGATCTTGTATGTAACTAAATATGGATTCAAATATGTTCTTCATTCTAGCGGAATTAGTTCTCCTACGTTGTCTGTCGCGTCACAGAATAACCAATGATTACATGTGTCCGGAACTGTGGCTGCGTTCGGGCAAAGTGCTCCGAGCCATTCTGTGCAAGGAGCAATAAATAGCGTTTTTGCTAACAGAATGACAGCATATCTACTCAGGAAAGCGAAAATTAGAATAATTAGAACGAGACAATACTAGGGTGAATAATGGCTGTCATTTCATAACTTCGAAAGCGTTGTGACTCACCGAGGACTCACAGGTGAAAATCTCATGACTACAGTTCCCAGTTCCATGTACCTACCTCCTCAGCCGTTTTCGCTGACCAAGAACGGTTCAGAAACGCTCGGAATCACTCCTTTTTACTCACTTAAACTACGATTCCACAGCTCAAAATGTACAAAAAATTCGTAAAACTGACAGTTTGTATTCTAATTGCAATCGCAGCTGCAAGTTGCAAAATTTCCGTGCTTGCACTGCGGGCTGGCTTGCGGGATCACTGACTTTCAGAATGACGTCACCGTGCTATTCCCAACTCATGCGCACGTTCAAAATTACGTGCAATTTCAACTGCTTGTATTTACAAAATCACTGTGTATAACCAAACTAAATAAAAAATAATGTTTCCTTATAATTATGCCTTGGGTTTACAACGCGATTCAAATAAGAATGGGACGGAGCTCGTAACTAACTTCACTCGAATTCGCGAGGGAAAGTACGCGGCAACACCGCGGTAAAGTACTGAAGTTTGTGAAGTGAAGTGAGGGCTTTAGCAGTTTGACATTGAAAATGGTGGTGATATTTTCCTATTCTTGTTTGAATCGCATTGTACAAAGGTTTTAAACAATAATCACAAACTTGTGTTCTTCTCTATTAGAACACAAACACCATATTCAGAGTGGGCGGACAAACTTTAATACGCGGATTACGTCCGGTCTAAGTCGCAATTTGGATGGTTGGTTTTTTGGATTTTTTTACAGATTACTCTATATACGACTGAAAGTCTATGGACTAGTCATTAATACACACCCTGCATTCCGAATTGCGTACATTGCAAATACCGCAGAGAAAGCGAATACAATGAATATTTGGTGTTCCGAATTGCACGTTATCAAATCGGAACGAATTTGAGCAGACATATCTGTCAGAGCTACCTCATAATGCCTTGTAAGTCTCGAGAGTGGTTATTTCAGGCCTAGAATTGTCTAACTGGACTAATAAACGGCGAAAGGCCATCGTTATTTCAGAATACAAGTGCATACTATCAGATAAACACGCTTAATGACAGCTCGATGACAACCATTTGACAGCGTACGCGGTGCACATTCTCTAAACCGTGAACACTTTGTACGATCTGTGTGCGGTCTATAGTCACGTCCCAAATGTCAAAATGACGTTCACGGGAGTGAATATATAAGCAATTCGGAACGGTCGGATACGCGTACATTGTGAATTCTCCGCAATGTACGCATTTCGGAACGCAGTGCCAGTTTCCCGAAAATGTGTACAGTTTCTTTAAGTCTGTGGTAAATGAGAACCCCGTACCACCCCTTATAGTCTGTGCCCGTACAAGGAGATGGCGTCAGATGGCGTCCATCTTTGTGAATTGCTTTCGGTTGTTCTTATTATAATGAAAATAAGTAGAAGTTTGTGTTTTGTGTCGCATTTTGTCAGCAGCGGTTTGCTAGCTTGCCTAGAGCGAGCGTTAATTCAGTTCAGTCCGGAGAATATAGTGTTTGTTCGTGCTGCGCATGGGGATTGTGAGAAAATGTCGACCAAAGGCGCTGAAGATACATAGGCCGAATACCGCGCGAGGATCGCGCCAGGACGCCCCGCCTGAAGACCGGTCAGCGGAAACAGGCACGCCACGTGCCCAAAACGAACCCGACCGTAGAATGCTACTGGATGGACCCGTACTTGCATGGTTAATACCACACATCATTTTATCGTCATTATTTAGACTACAACCTACATGAACTAGGTATCATGCCAGTTCATTCCTTTTATGACAGGGCTACATTGAACTGTATGGAAAACAGACATATTTCCTTTAATGTGATGGTATCATTAACGCGAGCAGGATTTTAGCACCTATGGTCAGTCCGTAAGCATCAGAAAATTTCGCCTCCCATACAAACGTAGTTTACTAATAATTTGAAAATCACTGTTCCAACTTACTTGAAATTTGGTACCTAATATTAGGCTACAAATATCCATGTCTGCATGTCTTTGTTTTTTCGATAAATTTATTCTGGGTCAAACCAGAGAGAAATCAAAACTTGTATGAAAATTTTCTTTTTGCTTTCATTTAATTCAGTTTGCATTTTTCAAAAAAAACAAAAGCATGCAGACACAGATATTTGTTACCTGATATTGGATATTAAATATAAATTTAATTGGAATAGCGGTTTCCAAATGATTAGTAAACTACGTTTGTATGGGGAGCATAGCTTACGGGCCGTTCTTAAGAAATAAGAAGTTAAGTGTGGAATCTGAACCACAAACAACTTATTCCTTTGCCGCTTCTTATGATGATATTTTCAACCTGTCGGAACCCAAATGTCACGTTTTGTGACCTTAGAAAAATAATCTTAAACTATGTAGATTCACTTAACATATGTTTAGGTAAATGACCTGAGCCGGTAGTCTCAGTTGTCACCTAAATTGGCGTTTACGCCAAACCGATCGACTGGCGTTTTCAAATGTATGGAGAAAATGAAAAGCGCGCGCGCGCAGTGGGCGTTAAGCGAACTAACATTTGCGAGTCTGAGTTGGATTTGACAGCTTACTCAACGTTGCCGTAAATACGTCGCCGTTGCCGTTTACGTAGTCTCCGTGTTTTCATACAAATTGGAAGTCTGAGTTTGACTTTGACAGCTTGAATTAGTAAAACACAGAATATCTTGTATAAACTAACTTCAGAGTTACGTAAACGCCAATTTTGGTGAGAACTGAGACTACCGGCTCTGAAACCTGATATCTTAAGGTTATTGAAAGGTTGGTTTTAACTGAAATTGGGTCGGTGAATACAAATTTGTTCAAAATCACGCATTGATACATCTTGGTAGTTTTTGAACAAAAAAATATGTGGGTCGTTCTTCGGTATTTCAGTTCAGATAAGATTTTTTTTTCGCAATTTTTTTTTAAATTTAAGTGTTGATATCAATCACATGTGTTCTTAACAACAAAATGTGTATGTTCCAAAACCGGGCCAGATAGTTTGCATATTTTGCACATTTTATGGATGCCAGAGGAAAATAGTGCGCAGAGGAGTGACAAAGTGACAGAGTAGTGACAATTTGGCCAGAGGAGTGACTTTGGTCTTTAATAATAGTTTAAAATAGTTAAATTTGACAACATATTGTTTTAAAAAACGTTTACTAGCAGTGAAATTATCAATTTTCCGAAACTAAATTACAATTTTTGTTAGTTAAAATAAATAAAAAATGACAATTTCTGTCAAGGAACCAAAACAATACGACAAATTCTAGCATAAAACAAAATTATAATAACAATTTATGTTATGAAACTAAATCAAAATGACAAATTCTGGCAAGACACTAATCACAATCAGGAACACAAGTGGTATATTATCATTTCTGTGTTAAAATTACATTCATTGCTCGAAAATATCAACCGATTTCTTAAACTTTAGAAACACTCTCTCGCCGCTGACTACTAGACTAGGTTGAGGGAGTTTTTGAAGTAAATCTTCTATTGGTACTAATCCCTTGTCTTCGTCATTTACTTTGAACACAGTTGCATTAGCATCGCATACTTTAAGGAATTGGATAAGTATTTCTCCGTCGTCATCTTCACTTCCACAGCACATACCCACATACCGATATTCCGATTTCTTTTGTTTGAATTTGACCAAGACATAATCGCCATCTTTGTATGTAAATTTAGAAGGGCCTGGAACATCTCTGTCTGAATCAGAATAGACATCAGCCACGCTCAGACGACCGCCATGATCAAGCGGATACATCATTTTTCCAAGGTTGTAATGCGAACAATTCTCAGAACAGAAACATCTTAAACTTTTCATTGTGATTCTATTTGGCATCAGTGTAGTGCCTTGCACTTGATGAACTTTTAAGGTACCGGAAAATGGTTTTATACATGATTTCTTGCCTTCAATGAGTGCCGCTGTTAGTTGAATTATGGTAATTATGAACGTTTTTATGCCGTCGCAGTTGTTCTCAATTGCTTTAGCAAAATCAGTGATGGACGAAATATCTTTACCAGTTGCGACTAGTTTATCGGCAGTTCTCTTGCACACAGCCCCTACACCGTCAGGGGCTCCCTTGCCATGACCTGCCTCGTGGTAGTTCCAAGTGTAGTAACATATATTTGGATAGATGTTCTGCAACAAACAGGCCAGGAAAAAGAGCATGTACTTATTACGATACTGCGTCACGGGACCATCACTTAAGAAATGTACATTTTCAATAGTGAACGGCAGCGAGTGCAGCACAGGTTGTAGGTGAGCCATTATCGCTGAAACATTGTGGTTTAGATTCGTTGATATGGTGCAGAAGCAATCTGTGGATTCTTTTGTGTACACCACGACCGTGTGCAGGCTTAGTTGCGTCCGAGATGATTTTTTTGTTTTAGGATCTTCAATTTCTTCGACAGCAGCAATCCATTTTTTGTGTTTGATTAAGGTTGAATTATCAAACTCTTTGCATGTCAGGGTATGGCGATTACAATCTGTACAATTTCTTGACAAACATTGCTCGTTGTATCGGTCACAACATAGGTTTACGAGCAGCATCTGGTGATTACTTGTGGACAAAATGTTTGCTTGGCTTAAACTTTGTAGCGTTAGGTCCATGTTTCATGGATAGTGCAAAGGCACGTGTCACACTCGTTGACATGTGGTTCCACTATCCAAAATGGTCGCAATTTACAAAAAAGTGAGTAGCTGATTTTCTTTTCTTTTGAAACAAGGAACTTTTTATGTAAATTTTTCATGTTGTCCAGTAGCAGTCTCTTCTGTTTTCGTTCTTTCTTTCTAGTTATACAATCTCTTTTACCGGGACACAATCTGCTGTTACAGTCTTCTTCTAGAAAATGAACAACTTGTTGTTTTGTTTCTTCACTGGTTTTATCAATTCTTCTCTTTCGGCTTAGGTCCAACAAGCTCTCTCTACCGGGTCGCGTAGCTTTAATGTTCATATTATCAAAAACATTGAATTTTTTTGTTATTTTGCCACTCACAACTCTTCTAAACAACTTGTTTTCCTTGTCAGATTTTACACTTTTCAAGTTTTCTTTCAATTGCTCTTTAAGAACCTCCCCAAAAAGTAACCTTTTTTTTACTTGATTCGCATCCATCTTTTCGACCATTTTGTAACTTGTATTCGGTGTAAGATTTTCTTTAATTTTTTTAAACCTAAACATTTTTTTCTTATAACATCTAACTTCCTTTTTCAGTCTTTCTATTTCTTCTTGTTGTTTTAATATTAAGCGGTTTCTAGTTCTACGTTGTCTTTCGGATCGCTTTCTGGCTGCCTCAATTCTGTTATCTACTGGCTGTAGTGGCGGCATTTCTTCATCAGAGCAAGGTGGTGTAGCAGGAGCAACAGATGGATTTTGGAGATCAATACGAGCCCTTCGCTTTCTAGTTTTTTCGGCCCATACCTTTCTTATCGCACGTTGTTCTCTGGGGGTCATATTTTTTATTGATTTAGCCGTTCGCTTTTTCTTCTTAATTAGGTAGCACTTCCTTTCCTTTTCCTGTAATTGAGCATGCTTAACAGGATCATTTTTAGGCGCTGATACCGCAATCGTTCAGCTATTCTCTTCTTTTCTAACCTTTCTTCACGAGTTTGTTTTTTTTTGTTTTCGCCATATTCCTTGTCTATCGTTTTACCTATAACAAAATGTTAATAGTAATAAAATGTATGCATACACAAAATAAAAACGAGTCACATTATTATAGTTGTCCCTCCCCTGGCGAAATTGTCTCTCCTCTGGCACAAACAAAGCCACAGGAGAGACGCCAGAGGAATGACAGATTTACACAAATCACGAAATATCACCAAACATACTACTCAAATCGTTTTAGCAATTAGTTTATGTAAATAAAGCGACATTTTTGTATTGATTTATTTATGCTTACCAGAAGAAAGACCACCTTCACCAAGACATAACCTGACTTCTAAGCAACATGCGGCTGACTGAGATTTACACTGTCAAACAGAACACATTTCGTAGTCTGCTGCTAACTTCACGACAAGCCAGTATTGCTAACCTGTCAAAAGCTATCGTTTTCAACGTTTTTGCGGGAGTTTTTAAATTCGGAAAAATGCCAGAGGAAGAGACGTGTAACCAAAGGACGCTTATAAAAACGAAAAAAAATCGACTAAAATGTTATTTTTCGTGTATTATTGTTTAGAAAATCAATAAGGGAATTAATAACAGTTAAAAATAATTAGGCTTAGACAGGAACAAGTTGAACGTTTTGAATTTACTGAACTTTTTCTCAAGCAATCTGATGAAAAGACGAGCCAGACTAGTGACATAATCGTGACTTTATTTTTTTTCGGAAATAAATTTTATTATTTTTCAAGTGTATGTGTAGGTTAAACAATACATAGATATCTACTTATATAATTTTTTTGGACATTCTAATATTTAAAACACAAACGATATGATTGAATACTCTCTGAAATCAAATACCGTAGAACGACCCATGTAAGCTTATTTTTCTACACAGGCAGTAATATTTACACTTATTTTTCATGATACGGAAGCACCCACATTCTTTTGTTTAACATGCATTATTATCAAAGCTTTTCCAGCAACTACGGCAACAAGAGTAACATCGTCCATCACCAACAAATTGCTCCACTAATGGTCAATGGTCGCCGATAACATGGGTTGCCGGAAATTGCTGGATATTGTTGTGACGTCTAAATCACCATACATACCTTGAAGTGGAGCAATCTTGCAGGGTTCCTTTAGAAAAGAATTTAGCCTTCATTTCCTTAGTTGTTAATAAATGTAAAGGTAAAAATAAATCCGTTTAGCATGTGTGGTATGTAAATAACCTTATTGCATTTTCGAAGCTTACAGATTTTTTTTAACTTAAAAATTATTTAATCATCATTTTGTCGTTAACAGTGAAGGAAAACATCCTGAGGAAATTCACCTGACCCTACATATACTAATTAGAACTGTTTCTGTTTTTAGCCATTCAGCTCACTCAAAATAACAGCAGGGTGAAATCTAACTTTTGTGATTACCGATATGTTATCAAGGTAAATGTACATTTTGATACTTACTAAATTCTGTTTTATCAAATATTCTAAGCCCTATTTTCAGAAAATATGCACATAAAGTATAAATTGCAAGTAATGCATATTTTATGGAGTTTTGGAACATATTGTGACACAAGAAGCGTGCCCAATATACTCAAATTGAAAATTCAATAAAATTTCAAAATTAAATTGATGGTTAGGAGGATAATGAGATGATCGAGGTCCATACAATGGCTCGTCATAATTCCTTAGTCAAATTAATAAATATTTTTCTGAAATTTTGCACATTAAAAAAAAACCAACTGAGAGCTATGTCTCTACATTTTGATTTTTTTGATAACTAAACTCTTATATATATATGTATAGGCTCTTAAACATTTTTATACAAATCTTTAGAAGCTTATGTAATGGATTTAAGATAAGTTATCAAAAGAAACAAAACCTACAGACGTAACTCTCAATTGATTTATTGAATGTGCAATATTACGAAAAAAAAAATCTTAATTTAACTGACAAAAGAGGTACAAGCCATTGTATGGAACTCAATCACCTCATTGTCCTCTTAATGCCTTTTGTACTGCCTACTGTCATATTTACTAGAACTAGGATTAATCCATAACACCATATTCGAAAGAAACTTAGGTGGTATGCAAGGATTTCTCCTTTATTGTATTGTTTTGGTGTGACAACTTTAAGTTGGACTCTAACCAATAGTTTCAGTGCAACATGACCCACACCCTCCACTCCAAAAATTTAAATGAGTTATCCTTGGGGTAGCCTAGCCAAGACTGTATGGGAAGAAGACAAGTAGAAAAATATTGAATTATAGGTTTTTTTGCCATTATGTATTTACAATAATTATTTATGTTGTTCGTGGAGTGAAAGTAAAATAGGTTTCTTATGGAATCTGTTTCATGGCCTCCTGGTTGTAGAACTGCCATCGCTCAGAGGTAACCAGCGCGGTTCGGAGGCGCTGCCGGTGCAGTTACCCGCTCAGGATGCATGATGATCGATGATGACGGTAAACCGTTTGACCGCTGCTGCGTATGGGTTCTTGCTCCACGTTTTTACAGGTTAGTACCAAATTGTACAGAGATGTTGGGCCGGGTTATGGCTGATGAAAAAGTGAGCAAGGCAAAACCACCGTACTATAAAAAAAAAATCTTGTTGGTAGACGCTCCACAATCACAGTGGATCAGCATCTGTTACAAGGAGTAAGGAGTTTAAATAGCATTGGCCCAGGGGCAAAGAACACTGGCAGTTAAAAAAACAGCCTTTGTGTCTTTGTGAAACCGGATGAAAGAAGGATATTTTATGTATCCGCATTAACAGGGTTAAATGGAGGTTTGAAATGGAATACTGACATCAGGATGGCTGTATTGGGAGACGCTGGGTTGGGTGCTGGTATGTGAACCTGAACTGAATTTCTGAACTCCTGTACATTTACCACTCAACCAACTCACACACTCTTTGACCATTCGATATGCTTAGTGACTATTGGATATTTAGACAATTTGTAATAGAGGTATTCATCTCCAGCTGGCAGCAGTATCAGTCATTAATATAGTGTTAATTGCATAATTTCAGATTTATCTTTACAACGTTTTATAGTACACAATTCTGCTCATAGATATACGACAACGCAAACACGGACATTATTGTCTAATTAAGGATGTCTGCATATGTTGGGAAATCAGATTTTGATATTTTTTAAACAAAGTCAAGTTTTGTGGAACTTCTGCTTGTATGTTTGATTGCATTATAACTTAGGACTTCCAGCTGGAGTTCGGGGACAGTTTTCATTCAGCTTACTGAAAATCGAGAGGAAAACACATTTTTACTGGAAATGGATGCCTACTACCACCCACCATCATATTAGCCCTGCACTGCCTTCTTGACGCCATTATTTTTCTTTATTAGTAGGCTACATTGAACTTGATGGAAAACACGGACAATTTGTCATTGAAGTTTCGACCATCTTTACATCCAAAGCGATGGTACCAACCCGGGCCTAGTAGGGGCTAGGGTAGTACTCGGAAAATGAGAGACTCTTGTAATGCTATTGAAAAATACAATTTCTTTTTTTGGCAATTCTTTCAGCACCTTTGCAGTTATAAGGTCAAAACCTGGGGCTTTATGCGGATCTATTTGATGGATGACTCAACAGTTTCTTTGTTGTGGCTACGGTTATTAGAATACCTTCATCTAGGTTTTGCTCCGAATTGCGCTCAAACGCTGAATGTGGATACAGTTGGACTGAATTGCGCTGACAATGCTCTGAAACGCAGTATTGTATAACATTTAAAATATATTAAATTTTATAATATTATGTAATAGGTATGACATGACGATGACATCATCGTTCAAGTGCGGTGCTCATGGCTAGGCCGTGAGCGCCGTCAGCGGCAGCCATAGATCGCATGCCAAATTTGACTTTGACACTGCAACAAGAGGACACAGAATATAAAATAAACCACGTCACCCCTTTCGCTCGCCCTTTAGTTACATTAACTGTCTCCATTGACTTTCTACGATTTCACCTGTCTGCCAAATTATATGTCTAGCAACATCTCAAAATCACTTTAATCATCACTTTTGATCATCACAACAAAGTTCGAGGTATCACTTTGGTTTAGTTTGTATATGCCCCGGAAGAGAATGCATCGACTTTTTCTTTTTCTTTGTCACTTCTCGCCCATTGGCCGCCTGCTTGCTGTAGGAGGGCAGTTGCAACTTGTGGATGTTTGAGGTGCTTGGTTGCTTTCCAAAGCGAAGTAATGGTCTTTTGCTGTAGCGGTAAGAGCTTCTATGCTTTGCTGTGTTGCCTTATTTTTAACTTGGCTTAGGAAAACATTCTATCAATCCTTTTCATATGTAATAGTTTATGCGTGACGCGCTTACTGAGGGAGGGGATGACCTCTCTGGCCTGCCTGCAGTCTACCAGAACTTTTCATGCGGTATTGTATTGCATCTTTGTTCTTTCCTGAAACCAGTTTTTAATTTGGCTGAAGGGTAAAGGTACAATGGGTTCTGGACCTGTCGGTACTGTGCTGGGTCCTCTTTTGGCCAGTTCGTCTACCAGTGAACCACTGTGTCCCTATATCCATTGTAGAATTGTTCGGTTGTTTTTTGCAACTTATTCCAGGGCATAATGATTATATTATTACTCCTACACGTTCAGTACAGCCCCTAGTTTACTTTTCTGTTTTTTAGTGCATATAGAACGCACACTCTGTTTTTAATCTGGTAGTCACACATATTTCTGTTTTTTTTGGTTCTGCCACCTTGATAATGCCCATGCATTCTGCCTGGAATATGGAGTTGAGAGCGCCTAGGGTTGTTGAGATGTTGACGTTCACATCCCGGAAGAAGGCACCTGCCCCAGTTCCTTTCTCTGTCATTGATCTATCTGTATAGATTCTAATTTCCTTCACCCCAGATTGGTCAGTGTCTCCTTCAATTAGTTGGATGTCATAGTGTTTCACAAAGATGTGGTTTATAGGAATTCTGTCACTTATTGCTGCGAGCATGGGTTGGTCCTTCAAGGCCTCTTCCATGATCCGTGTATGTGGAGTTCGATAGCTTTGTTTCCACAATCCTGCAGCTCTTAGCTTGAAAGCTGACATGGCTGCTTCCTGCTGTACGTGTAGGTGTAAGGGTTGCAGGTTGAACATGACTCCCAGTGCCTGCGTGGGGGTTGTACGCATGTAGCCTGTCGTGGCTACACATGCGAGGCGTTGGAAACTTTGTAATTTAGCCTTCACGGTGATCAGATCTGTTATTGGCCACAATGCTATTGCTCCATATGCTATAATTGCGCGGATTACAGCAGTATGCAGCAAGCGTGTTATAGGGGGTTTTAGGCCCCAGCTCTTCCCTAGCATTCTCTTGTATTGCCAGAAAGATATCCACACCTTCTATATACAAAATAAACACGTCAAAGTGTTTGTTCTAGTTCAGCTTACCCTCAAGGATTACTCCCAGGTATTTGACTTCAGTTGAGATTTCTAATTTTGTACCAAAGTACCTCGGCAGGTCCATGTCTGCTAACTTTCTCTTGTTCAGAACTAGTTCTGTCTTGTTTGGATTTACTAAGAGTCTGTTCTATCCACACCGGTCTTCCACGATTCTTAGGGCTGATCTCATAATATTACAAAGTAGTTTTTTCTGATTTGCCGCTGATCAAAATCGTGATGTCATCGGCGTGCACCACAGTTGTATAGCCACATTCGTTCAGGCGCTTGAGGTCCCATCCTTGTTAGTTAGTAAGTTAGTTGGGCAAAATATTTTCCGCGCTAAGTCTTCTTCACAGAGAGGCCATTCTGCGTAACAAAAGTGACTATGTGAGCCATCCAAGCTCGTCCCGGAAGCCCAGCATACCCTTTACATTCCCACACGCCTCTGTAAGGGATCCCAGTGCTCCCAGAGTCTGCGCCCGTTGGTCGGTCACACTCTTGCACTCCAACAGTACATGGGCGGTTGTTTCCGTTGTCTCCATGCAGCCACGACATAGAGGGCTGTCCGTTACCCCCAGGTTAAGGAGGTGTTTGTTGAGTAAACCATGTCCTGTCATTGTTTCCGCCATTGTGCGTGGATCATTTCTATTCAGATGCAAAAGCTTGTGCGTGAGTCGCTTATTGAGGGATGAGATGACCTCTCTAGCCTTCCTGCAATCTACCAGGTGTTTCCATCCTGTATTGTGAAGCATCTTTCTATCCTCTAGCCAGTTTTTAAATTGACTAAGTTGTATAGGCACGCACTATCGGTTCTGGGCCCGTTAGTACTGTACTGGATCCTCTTTTGGCCATTTCATCTGCAGCGTCATTCCCCACAGAGCCACTGTGTTCTCTTATCCACTGCAGAGTTACATGATTGTTTTTCGCTACTTCGTCTAGGGCGCAATGACATTCTAGAATTAAGCCCGAGATAACTTTGTTGTTTTTCAGTGCGTTTAATCAAATCAAATCAAATCAAATCCTTTATTTACTTTTTTGGCCATACAGCATAGTAAATAGTATTTCAGATAAATAAATAATTTAAGTATTTCAACATAGAAATAAAATTTTCAATCAGAAAATTTTAAACACATGAAATTAACAGTACATTTAGTACAGATGCGCTATCTGAGATAATTCTAATCTGATAGTCATGCATCTTTCTGGTTTTGATTGCCTCTGCGGCTTGAGTTATTCCCACACATTCTGCCTAAAATATGGTGTTAAAGGCGCCTAGGGTTGTTGAGATGTTAATGTTCGCATCTCGGGAGAAGACACCCGCTCCAGTTCCCGACTTTGTTTTGATCTATAGTTTAGTGCAATTTTATAGAGACCCAGCCATGAGAGCCCCAGCACCCTTCGAGAATGACCGCCAAATTGTCCGCACACAGTCGCGGACAGTTAGACCTCATATCTGAGGGCCCGTACACTATCCGCAACCTGTGGACGCGTTCGGTGACAGATGCCAATGCCACCGCCAATATCATACTCTCGTCGAATGCTGGTTGCACTTCGAGACGTCGGGAAATGCACGTAACACAGGGAGGCCATTGTGCGTAACAAAAGAGACTCTGTGAGCTATCCCAGCTGATCCCAGAAGTGCAGCATACCCTTTAAATTCTCATAGGCCTCTGTTAGGGATCCACACTCCAACAGTACATGGGAGGTTCTTTCCGTTGTGTCTATGCAGCCACCACATAGAGGGCTGTCAGTAACCCCCCAAACTGTCGAGGTGTTTGTTGAGCGAATAATGTTTTATTATCGTTCCCACCATTGTGCGTTGATCATTCCTTTTCAGATGCAATAGCTTGTGCGTGAAGTGCTTATTGAGGGATGGGACGACCTCTGGCCTGCCTGCAGCCTACCAAGCATTTCCATCCGGTAGTATGAAGCATCTTAGTTCTATCCTGTAGCCAGTTTTTGAATTGAATGAGGGGTATAGTCTCTATCGGTTCTGGATCCGTTATACAGTACTGGGTCCTTTTTAGGCCATTTCGTCTGCAGCGTTATTGCCTAAGGAGCCACTGTGTCCTCTTATTTACTGCAGAGTTACATGATTGTTTCTCGCTACTTATTCTAGGGCGCAATAACATTCTAGAATTAGGCCGGAGTTAAATTTGTTATTTAATACAGATGTGCTGTCTGAGATCATTCATATCTGTTTTTTGATTTCCTCTGTAGCTCGAGTTATTCCCACGAATTCTGCCTGAATAGATATTTATGGCTCATACCATACCTGCATTCATGACATAGCCCTCTACACCACATTAAAATTAGGTGGCATGCCAGGACATTTTTATATTGCGCTTGCATTTTTGCATTATTTATACTTAGGCTTCAGTGCAGCATCTCTGGCTACCGTTAATGTTATTACTAAAGATGTATCCGTCTTCTTTCTTCATATCTCATTAACTAAGGACAGACATATCTTAATAAAGTCATTAACGTTAACCAGCGATGGTGCACTCCAGCCTTACTGTGCTGTATGTATATTAACAATACTAATGTGTTGCAATTCACAGGTGGAGGGGACAAGATGGTTCCGGCAATTTCGGAATTATCATGCTGGGTGACGAACCTGTTTTTTTATTCTTTTAAAATTTAGCTAGTTACAAAATCACAGAAAAGAAGAACTGTTTCAAAACTTATCTGGATATTCTACTGGAATACATCACAGGCTGGCTCTACACGATTACAGGTCGACTCATTTTTTTTAATTAATCGAACAGAAATACATTGTGCCACATGTACGTGTTTCTATCCACGCTTATACTTAGCAAGGAACATGTAGCCGTGGTACATTTATTTATACATACTATACAATTATGGGTTTTCTTCACTGTTTTGCGGACTATTGCTGAGCTATCGAGATTGAACTTTCATATTTGAACAATGGAATATTATAGTGGAATCGGTTTCCAGCTACAATATATTCCAAAGATGTTATTCGAGCACAGGCTACATCTTCCTCAGCACTGAACCGCTTGGTTTGTAAACCTGACTACTCTGCCAACAAACATTGTATCCTAATAGAGCACTATATTGAACTGGATGTTCTTTGATCATTGCTACATTAAATTGTATGTTTGGGGATGGATTAGATTGAACTCCCTATTTTACGAGCTGTTAATGGAGTCCCATCTATTTTCAGTGTATGTTATTTGAGAATGGCTACATTGAACTGGATTTTATTTGATCACGGCAAAATTAAAATGGGTGTTTTTTTATCATGGGTATGTTGAACTGGATATTATTAATGCACAGCTACATTGAACTGATTTTCTTTTAAGCACGGCTACATTGAGATAGATTTTATTTGAGTACGATTACATTGAGATGGATGTTATTTGAGCACACAGCTACATTGTACTGATTTTCTGTAAGGCATGGCTACATTGAGTTAGATTTTATTTGAGTACGATAACATTGAGATGGATGTTATTTGAACTCACAGCTACATTGAACTGGTTTTCTTTTAAGCACGGCTACGTTGAGATGGATTTTATTTGAGTACGATTACATTGAGATGTATGTTATTTGAGCAATTACATTGAGATAGATGTTATTTGAGCACTCAGCTACATTGAACTGATTTTCTTTAAGGCACGGCTACATTGATATAGATTGACTTGAGTACGATTACATTGAGATGGATATTAATTGAGCACACAGCTACATTGAACTGATTTTCCTTAAGGCACGGCTATATCGAGATGGATTCTGATTGAGCACACAGCTACATTGAACTGATTTTTTTAAGGCACGGTTACATTGATATGGATTCTATTTGAGTACGATTACATTGAGATCGATTCTAATTGAGCACACAGCTACATTGAACTGATTTTCTTTTAAGCACAGCCACATTGAGATGGATTTTATTTGAGTACGATTGCATTGAGATGAATGTTATTTGAGCACACAGCTACATTGAACTGATTTTCTTGAAGGCACGGCTACATTGAGATGGATATTTTTTGAGTACGACTACATTGAGATGGATGTTATTTGAGCTCACAGCTACATTGAACTGATTTTCTTTTAAGCACGGCTTTGTTGAGATGGATTTTATTTGAGTACGATTACATTGAGATGGATATTAATTGAGCACGCAGCTACATTGAACTGGATTAATTTTAAGCACGGCTACATTGAGATGGATTTTATTTCAGTACGATTACATTGAGATGTATGTTATCTAAGCAATTACATTGAGATAGATGTTATTTGAGCACTCAGCTACATTGAACTGATTTTCTTTAAGGCACGGCTACATTGAGATAGATTGACTTGAGTACGATTACATTGAGATGGATATTAATTGAGCACGCAGCTACATTGAACTGGATTTATTTTAAGCACGGCTACATTGAGATGGATTTTATTTGAGTACGATTACATTAAGATGGATGTTATTCGAGCACACAGCTACATTGAACTTATTTTCTTTAAGGCACGGCTACATGGAGATGGATTTTATTTGAGTACGATTACATTGAGATGGATATTAATTGAGCACGCAGCTACATTGAACTCGATTGATTTTAAGCACGGCTACATTGAGATGGATTTTGTTTCAGTACGATTACATTGAGATGTATGTTATTTGAGCAATTACATTGGGATAGATGTTATTTGAGCACTCAGCTATATTGAACTGATTTTCTTTAAGGCACGGCTACAGTGAGATGGATCTTATTTGAGCATACAGCTACATTGAACTGATTTTTTTAAGGCACGGCTACATTGAGATGGATATTATTTGAGTACGATTACATTGAGATGGATATTAATTGAGCACGCAGCTACATTGAACTGGATTTATTTTAAGCACGGCTACATTGAGATTGATTTTATTTGAGTACGATTACATTGAGATGGATATTAATTGAGCACGCAGCTACATTGAACTGGATTGATTTTAAGCACGGCTACATTGAGATGGATTTTATTTGAGTACGATTACATTGAGATGTATGTTATCTGAGCAATTACATTGAGATAGATGTTATTTGAGCACTCAGCTACATTGAACTGATTTTCTTACATTGAGATAGATTTACTTGAGTACGATTACATTGAGATGGATATTAATTGAGCACGCAGCTACATTGAACTGATTTTCTTTAAGGCACGGCTACATGAAGATGGATTTTATTTGAGTACGATTACATTGAGATGGATATTAATTGAGCATGCAGCTACATTGAACTGGATTGATTTTAAGCACGGCTACATTGAGATGGATTTTATTTCAGTGCGATTACATTGAGATGGATTTTATTGGAGTACGATTACATTGAGATGGATGTTATTCGAGCACACAGCTACATCGAACTGATTTTCTTTAAGGCACGGCTACATGGAGATGGATTTTATTTGAGTATGATTACATTGAGATGGATATTAATTGAGCACGCAGCTACATTGAACTGGATTAATTTTAAGCACGGCTACATTGAGATGGATTTTATTTGAGTACGATTGCATTGAGATGAATGTTATTTGAGCACACAGCTACATTGAACTGATTTTCTTGAAGGCACGGCTACATTGAGATGGATATTTTTTGAGTACAACTACATTGAGATGGATGTTATTTGAGCTCACAGCTACATTGAACTGATTTTCTTTAAGGCACGGCTACATTGAGATAGATTGACTTGAGTACGATTACATTGAGATGGATGTTATTCGAGCACACAGCTACATTGAACTGATTTTCTTTAAGGCACGGCTACATGGAGATGGATTTTATTTGAGTACGATTACATTGAGATGGATATTAATTGAGCACGCTGCTACATTGAACTGGATTGATTTTAAGCACGGCTACATTGAGATGGATTTTATTTGAGTACGATTACATTGAGATGGTTATTAATTGAGCACGCAGCTACATTGAACTGGATTGATTTTAAGCACGGCTACATTGAGATGGATTTTATTTCAGTACGATTACATTGAGATGTATGTTATTTGAGCAATTACATTGGGATAGATGTAATTTGAGCACTCAGCTACATTGAACTGATTTTCTTTAAGGCACGGCTACAGTGAGATGGATTTTATTTCAGTACGATTACATTGAGATGGATATTAATTGAGCACGCAGCTACATTGAACTGGATTGATTTTAAGCACGGCTACATTGAGATGGATTTTATTTGAGTACGATTACATTAAGATGGATATTAATTGAGCACGCAGCTACATTGAACTGGATTGATTTTAAGCACGGCTACATTGAGATGGATTTTATTTCAGTACGATTACATTGAGATGTATGTTATTTGAGCAATTACATTGGGATAGATGTTATTGGAGCATTCAGCTACATTGAACTGATTTTCTTTAAGGCACGGCTACAGTGAGATGGATCTTATTTGAGCATACAGCCACATTGAACTGATTTTTTTAAGGCACGGCTACATTGAGATGGATATTATTTTGGTACGATTACATTAAAATGGATGTTAATTGAGCACACAGCTACACATTGAACTGGATTTATTTTAAGCACGGCTACATTGAGATTGATTTTATTTGAGTACGATTACATTGAGATGGATATTAATTGAGCACGCAGCTACATTGAACTGGATTGATTTTAAGCACGGCTACATTGAGATGGATTTTATTTCAGTACGATTACATTGAGATGGATTTTATTGGAGTACGATTACATTGAGATGGATGTTATTCGAGCACACAGCTACATTGAACTGATTTTCTTTAAGGCACGGCTACATGGAGATGGATTTTATTTGAGTATGATTACATTGAGATGGATATTAATTGAGCACGCAGCTACATTGAACTGGATTGATTTTAAGCACGGCTAAATTGAGATGGATTTTATTTCAGTACGATTACATTGAGATGGATTTTATTGGAGTACGATTACATTGAGATGGATGTTATTCGAGCACACAGCTACATTGAACTGATTTTCTTTAAGGCACGGCTACATGGAGATGGATTTTATTTGAGTATGATTACATTGAGATGGATATTAATTGAGCACGCAGCTACATTGAACTGGATTAATTTTAAGCACGGCTACATTGAGATGGATTTTATTTGAGTACGATTACATTGAGATGTATGTTATTTGAGCAATTACATTGAGATAGATGTTATTTGAGCACTCAGCTACATTGAACTGATTTTCTTTAAGGCACGGCTACATTGAGATAGATTTACTTGAGTACGATTACATTGAGATGGATATTAATTGAGCACGCAGCTACATTGAACTGGATTAATTTTAAGCACGGCTACATTGAGATGGATTTTATTTGAGTACGATTACATTGAGATGGATGTTATTCGAGCACACAGCTACATTGAACTGATTTTCTTTAAGGCACGGCTACATGGAGATGGATTTTATTTGAGTACGATTACATTGAGATGGATATTAATTGAGCACGCTGCTACATTGAACTGGATTGATTTTAAGCACGGCTACATTGAGATGGATTTTATTTGAGTAAGATTACATTGAGATGGATATTAATTGAGCACGCAGCTACATTGAACTGGATTGATTTTAAGCACGGCTACATTGAGATGGATTTTATTTCAGTACGATTACATTGAGATGTATGTTATTTGAGCAATTACATTGGGATAGATGTAATTTGAGCACTCAGCTACATTGAACTGATTTTCTTTAAGGCACGGCTACAGTGAGATGGATTTTATTTCAGTACGATTACATTGAGATGGATATTAATTGAGCACGCAGCTACATTGAACTGGATTGATTTTAAGCACGGCTACATTGAGATGGATTTTATTTGAGTACGATTACATTAAGATGGATATTAATTGAGCACGCAGCTACATTGAACTGGATTGATTTTAAGCACGGCTACATTGAGATGGATTTTATTTCAGTACGATAACATTGAGATGTATGTTATTTGAGCAATTACATTGGGATAGATGTTATTGGAGCATTCAGCTACATTGAACTGATTTTCTTTAAGGCACGGCTACAGTGAGATGGATCTTATTTGAGCATACAGCTACATTGAACTGATTTTTTTAAGGCACGGCTACATTGAGATGGATATTATTTTGGTACGATTACATTAAGATGGATGTTATTGAGCACACAGCTACACATTGAACTGGATTTATTTTAAGCACGGCTACATTGAGATTGATTTTATTTGAGTACGATTACATTGAGATGGATATTAATTGAGCACGCAGCTACATTGAACTGGATTGATTTTAAGCCCGGCTACATTGAGATGGATTTTATTTGAGTACGATTACATTGAGATGTATGTTATCTGAGCAATTACATTGAGATAGATGTTATTTGAGCACTCAGCTACATTGAACTGGATTGATTTTAAGCACGGCTACATTGAGATGGATTTTTTATTTCAGTACGATTACATTGAGATGGATTTTATTGGAGTACGATTACATTGAGATGGATGTTATTCGAGCACACAGCTACATTGAACTGATTTTCTTTAAGGCACGGCTACATGGAGATGGATTTTATTTGAGTATGATTACATTGAGATGGATATTAATTGAGCACGCAGCTACATTGAACTGGATTAATTTTAAGCACGGCTACATTGAGATGGATTTTATTTGAGTACGATTACATTGAGATGTATGTTATTTGAGCAATTACATTGAGATAGATGTTATTTGAGCACTCAGCTACATTGAACTGATTTTCTTTAAGGCAGGGCTACATTGAGATAGATTTACTTGAGTACGATTACATTGAGATGGATATTAATTGAGCACGCAGCTACATTGAACTGGATTAATTTTAAGCACGGCTACATTGAGATGGATTTTATTTGAGTACGATTACATTGAGATGGATGTTATTCGAGCACACAGCTACATTGAACTTATTTTCTTTAAGGCACGGCTACATGGAGATGGATTTTATTTGAGTACGATTACATTGAGATGGATATTAATTGAGCACGCAGCTACATTGAACTCGATTGATTTTAAGCACGGCTACATTGAGATGGATTTTATTTCAGTACGATTACATTGAGATGTATGTTATTTGAGCAATTACATTGGGATAGATGTTATTTGAGCACTCAGCTATATTGAACTGATTTTCTTTAAGGCACGGCTACAGTGAGATGGATCTTATTTGAGCATACAGCTACATTGAACTGATTTTTTTAAGGCACGGCTACATTGAGATGGATATTATTTGAGTACGATTACATTGAGATGGATATTAATTGAGCACGCAGCTACATTGAACTGGATTTATTTTAAGCACGGCTACATTGAGATTGATTTTATTTGAGTATGATTACATTGAGATGGATATTAATTGAGCACGCAGCTACATTGAACTGGATTGATTTTAAGCACGGCTACATTGAGATGGATTTTATTTGAGTACGATTACATTGAGATGTATGTTATCTGAGCAATTACATTGAGATAGATGTTATTTGAGCACTCAGCTACATTGAACTGATTTTCTTTAAGGCATGGCTACATTGAGATAGATTTACTTGAGTACGATTACATTGAGATGGATATTAATTGAGCACGCAGCTACATTGAACTGATTTTCTTTAAGGCACGGCTACATGAAGATGGATTTTATTTGAGTACGATTACATTAAGATGGATATTAATTGAGCATGCAGCTACATTGAACTGGATTGATTTTAAGCACGGCTACATTGAGATGGATTTTATTTCAGTGCGATTACATTGAGATGGATTTTATTGGAGTACGATTACATTGAGATGGATGTTATTCGAGCACACAGCTACATTGAACTGATTTTCTTTAAGGCACGGCTACATGGAGATGGATTTTATTTGAGTATGATTACATTGAGATGGATATTAATTGAGCACGCAGCTACATTGAACTGGATTAATTTTAAGCACGGCTACATTGAGATGGATTTTATTTGAGTACGATTGCATTGAGATGAATGTTATTTGAGCACACAGCTACATTGAACTGATTTTCTTGAAGGCACGGCTACATTGAGATGGATATTTTTTGAGTACAACTACATTGAGATGGATGTTATTTGAGCTCACAGCTACATTGAACTGATTTTCTTTAAGGCACGGCTACATTGAGATAGATTGACTTGAGTACGATTACATTGAGATGGATATTAATTGAGCACGCAGCTACATTGAACTGGATTAATTTTAAGCACGGCTACATTGAGATGGATTTTATTTGAGTACGATTACATTGAGATGTATGTTATCTGAGCAATTACATTGAGATAGATGTTATTTGAGCACTCAGCTACATTGAACTGATTTTCTTTAAGGCATGGCTACATTGAGATAGATTTACTTGAGTACGATTACATTGAGATGGATATTAATTGAGCACGCAGCTACATTGAACTGGATTTATTTTAAGCACGGCTACATTGAGATGGATTTTATTGGAGTACGATTACATTGAGATGGATGTTATTCGAGCATACAGCTACATTGAACTGATTTTCTTTAAGGCACGGCTACATGGAGATGGATTTTATTTGAGTACGATTACATTGAGATGGATATTAATTGAGCATGCAGCTACATTGAACTGGATTGATTTTAAGCACGGCTACATTGAGATGGATTTTATTTCAGTACGATTACATTGAGATGGATTTTATTGGAGTACGATTACATTGAGATAGATGTTATTTGAGCACTCAGCTACATTGATCTGATTTTCTTTAAGGCACGGCTACATTGAGATAGATTTACTTGAGTACGATTACATTGAGATGGATATTAATTGAGCACGCAGCTACATTGAACTGGATTAATTTTAAGCACGGCTACATTGAGATGGATTTTATTTGAGTACGATTACATTGAGATGGATGTTATTCGAGCACACAGCTACATTGAACTGATTTTCTTTAAGGCACGGCTACATGGAGATGGATTTTATTTGAGTACGATTACATTGAGATGGATATTAATTGAGCACGCTGCTACATTGAACTGGATTGATTTTAAGCACGGCTACATTGAGATGGATTTTATTTGAGTACGATTACATTGAGATGGTTATTAATTGAGCACGCAGCTACATTGAACTGGATTGATTTTAAGCACGGCTACATTGAGATGGATTTTATTTCAGTACGATTACATTGAGATGTATGTTATTTGAGCAATTACATTGGGATAGATGTAATTTGAGCACTTAGCTACATTGAACTGATTTTCTTTAAGGCACGGCTACAGTGAGATGGATTTTATTTCAGTACGATTACATTGAGATGGATATTAATTGAGCACGCAGCTACATTGAACTGGATTGATTTTAAGCACGGCTACATTGAGATGGATTTTATTTGAGTACGATTACATTAAGATGGATATTAATTGAGCACGCAGCTACATTGAACTGGATTGATTTTAAGCACGGCTACATTGAGATGGATTTTATTTCAGTACGATTACATTGAGATGTATGTTATTTGAGCAATTACATTGGGATAGATGTTATTGGAGCATTCAGCTACATTGAACTGATTTTCTTTAAGGCACGGCTACAGTGAGATGGATCTTATTTGAGCATACAGCTACATTGAACTGATTTTTTTAAGGCACGGCTACATTGAGATGGATATTATTTTGGTACGATTACATTAAGATGGATGTTAATTGAGCACACAGCTACACATTGAACTGGATTTATTTTAAGCACGGCTACATTGAGATTGATTTTATTTGAGTACGATTACATTGAGATGGATATTAATTGAGCACGCAGCTACATTGAACTGGATTGATTTTAAGCACGGCTACATTGAGATGGATTTTATTTGAGTACGATTACATTGAGATGTATGTTATCTGAGCAATTACATTGAGATAGATGTTATTTGAGCACTCAGCTACATTGAACTGGATTGATTTTAAGCACGGCTACATTGAGATGGATTTTATTTCAGTACGATTACATTGAGATGGATTTTATTGGAGTACGATTACATTGAGATGGATGTTATTCGAGCACACAGCTACATTGAACTGATTTTCTTTAAGGCACGGCTACATGGAGATGGATTTTATTTGAGTATGATTACATTGAGATGGATATTAATTGAGCACGCAGCTACATTGAACTGGATTAATTTTAAGCACGGCTACATTGAGATGGATTTTATTTGAGTACGATTACATTGAGATGTATGTTATTTGAGCAATTACATTGAGATAGATGTTATTTGAGCACTCAGCTACATTGAACTGATTTTCTTTAAGGCACGGCTACATTGAGATAGATTTACTTGAGTACGATTACATTGAGATGGATATTAATTGAGCACGCAGCTACATTGAACTGGATTAATTTTAAGCACGGCTACATTGAGATGGATTTTATTTGAGTACGATTACATTGAGATGTATGTTATCTGAGCAATTACATTGAGATAGATGTTATTTGAGCACTCAGCTACATTGAACTGGATTGATTTTAAGCACGGCTACATTGAGATGGATTTTATTTCAGTACGATTACATTGAGATGGATTTTATTGGAGTACGATTACATTGAGATGGATGTTATTCGAGCACACAGCTACATTGAACTGATTTTCTTTAAGGCACGGCTACATGGAGATGGATTTTATTTGAGTATGATTACATTGAGATGGATATTAATTGAGCACGCAGCTACATTGAACTGGATTAATTTTAAGCACGGCTACATTGAGATGGATTTTATTGGAGTACGATTACATTGAGATGGATGTTATTCGAGCACACAGCTACATTGAACTGATTTTCTTTAAGGCACGGCTACATGGAGATGGATTTTATTTGAGTATGATTACATTGAGATGGATATTAATTGAGCACGCAGCTACATTGAACTGGATTAATTTTAAGCACGGCTACATTGAGATGGATTTTATTTGAGTACGATTACATTGAGATGTATGTTATTTGAGCAATTACATTGAGATAGATGTTATTTGAGCACTCAGCTACATTGAACTGATTTTCTTTAAGGCACGGCTACATTGAGATAGATTTACTTGAGTACGATTACATTGAGATGGATATTAATTGAGCACGCAGCTACATTGAACTGGATTAATTTTAAGCACGGCTACATTGAGATGGATTTTATTTGAGTACGATTACATTGAGATGGATGTTATTCGAGCACACAGCTACATTGAACTGATTTTCTTTAAGGCACGGCTACATTGAGATAGATTTACTTGAGTACGATTACATTGAGATGGATATTAATTGAGCACGCAGCTACATTGAACTGGATTAATTTTAAGCACGGCTACATTGAGATGGATTTTATTTGAGTACGATTACATTGAGATGGATGTTATTCGAGCACACAGCTACATTGAACTGATTTTCTTTAAGGCACGGCTACATGGAGATGGATTTTATTTGAGTACGATTACATTGAGATGGATATTAATTGAGCACGCAGCTACATTGAACTGGATTGATTTTAAGCACGGCTACATTGAGATGGATTTTATTTGAGTACGATTACATTAAGATGGATATTAATTGAGCACGCAGCTACATTGAACTGGATTGATTTTAAGCACGGCTACATTGAGATGGATTTTATTTCAGTACGATTTCATTGAGATGTATGTTATTTGAGCAATTACATTGGGATAGATGTAATTTGAGCACTCAGCTACATTGAACTGATTTTCTTTAAGGCACGGCTACAGTGAGATGGATTTTATTTCAGTACGATTACATTGAGATGGATATTAATTGAGCAGGCAGCTACATTGAACTGGATTAATTTTAAGCACGGCTACATTCAGATGGATTTACTTGAGTACGATTACATTGAGATAGATATTAATTGAGTACGCAGCTACATTGAACTGGATTTATTTTAAGCACGGCTTCATTGCGATAGATTTTATTTCAGTACAATTACATTGAGATGGATTTTATTGGAGTACGATTACATTGAGATGGATATCAATTGAGCACGCAGCTACATAGAACTGGATTAATTTTAAGCACGGCTACATTGAGATGGATGTTATTTGAGCACACAGCTACATTGAACTGATTTTCTTTAAGGCACGGCTACATTGAGATGGATATTATTTGGGTACGATTACATTTAGATAGATATTAATTGAGCACACAGCTACATTGAACTGGTTTTCTTTTAAGCACGGCTACATTGAGATGGATTTTATTTGAGTACGATTACATTGAGATGGATATTAATTGAGCACGCAGCTACATTGAACTGATTTTCTTTAAGGCACGGCTACATGGAGATAGATGTTGTTTGAGCATACAGCTACATTGAACTGATTTTCTTTTAAGCTCGGCTACATTGAGATGGATTTTATTTGAGTACGATAACATTGAGATGGATGTTACTTGAGCAATTACATTGAGATGGATGTTATTTGAGCACACAGCTACATTGAACTGATTTTCTTTAAGGCACGGCTACATTGAGATGGATATTATTTGGGTACAATTACATTTAGATAGATGTTAATTGAGCACACATCTACATTGAACTGGTTTTCTTTTAAGCACGGCTACATTGAGATGGATTTTATTTGAGTACGATTACATTGAGATGGATGTTTTTTGAGCACACAGCTACATTGAACTGATTTTCTTTAAGGCACGGCTACATTGAGATAGATGTTATTTGAGCATACAGCTACATTGAACTGATTTTCTTTTAAGCTCGGCTACATTGAGATGGATTTTATTTGAGTACGATTATATTGAGATGGATGTTACTTGAGCAATTACATTGAGATGGATGTTATTTGAGCACACAGGTACATTGAACTGGTTTTCTTTTAAGCACGGCTGCATTGAGATGGATTTTATTTGAGTACGATTACATTGAGATGGATGTTAATTGAGCACACAGCTACATTGAACTGATTTTCTTTAAGGCACGGCTACAATGAGATGGATGAGATGGGTGTTATTTGAGCACAAAGCTACATTGAACTGATTTTATTTAAGGCACGGCTACATTGAGATGGATTTTATTTGAGTACGATTACATTGAGATGTATGTTATTCGAGCACACAGCTACATTGAACTGATTTTCTTTAAGGCACGGCTACATTGAGATAGATTTTATTTGAGTACGATTACATTGAGATGGATATTAATTGAGCACGCAGCTACATTGAACTGGATTAATTTTAAGCACGGCTACATTGAGATTGATTTTATTTGAGTACGATTACATTGAGATGGATGTTAATTGAGCACGCAGCTACATTGAACTGGATTTATTTTAAGCATGGCTACATTGAGATGGATTTTATTTGAGTACGATTACATTGAGATGGATGTTAATTGAGCACACAGCTACATTGAACTGGATTTATTTTTAATACGGCTACATTGAGATGGATTTTATTTGAGCACACAGCTTCATTGAAATAGATTTGATTTTAAAACGCCAATATTGAGATGGATTTTATTTGAGTACTACTACATCGAGATGCATGTGATATTAGCATTCTTGCATTGAAATTATGTTATTTGAGCACGCCAACATTAAACTGAATATTATTTCTGCGCGGCTACATTGAACTATATGTAATTTGAAGACTGCTTAATTGAACTGGATTCTGTTGAGCTAGGGCTACGTTTAACCTCTTATTGAAACCATGGTTATTTAAGTTCATCTGCTTCTGTTAAAATAGGTGTATCTTAATAGGTACTTAGGAGTTTTTTATATAATGACAAGGATGGCGAATTCCACACCCTCTGTTATGATATTAGCCTGACACATCGCAATTCCGAAGGAATTATGTGCCCTGCCAGGACCTTCACTTTATGAACATGATCTTTCATGTTTTAAGCGGGTCATGTTGAGAGTTGTTGTTTCTTGTGTTCTTTATTCGGGTCGCCTTCATAAAGTCCAAAAGCGTAAAGTCCAAAACCCAGAGCGTCTAAAAGTATGTATTTTTCATGTGTGTTATAAAATGCATGTAATCTAACCTAACCTAACCTAAACTGACCTAACCTGAACTAACCTAACCTAACCCAATTAAAAATATCTGTATTCGTCAGTATTTTGGACGGTATGGGTTTTGGACCTTGTGCTTTTTGGACTTTATGATGCGTCCCCCTTTATTCTGATTTGCTAAACTCAGCACATCTTACCATACCATGTTTACCATTACTAGAATCTCTTTAATTTCCTTCATCACAAATAATCTCAGTAAAATATCTTCAGACATACATGTTTCATGTTATATGCTTATTATATGAATGTGCTTTTTTTATCATTGAGTTTTACTTTATTCATTTGAACCCTGTATGTGAATATGTGTATGTATTTAAGTTGTCCTATGTCTATGTATGTATGGACATCTGCAGACATGCATCCCTTAATTCATGCGTTACGATAATTCCCTTTATTTACTAAATTACAAACTTCAAAGCCCTGATATGTCCTTTCTACTTTTTTCCGGATCTCTTCAAAGCAGCTGAAGTGCTGGAGAGGAGGTGGTACCGTCCTGACCTGCAGCGCCGGGCCTGGTGAAGCGGTGCAGCAGTCTCATACAATGTGACATATAAACGTTTGCTTCATGTCACGTGGGGCACTTCGAATGTACAGCTTCGGAAAAAAAATATCTTTTGATAAATATAAACAGAATCGAATGAAAGCTAAATTATAATGTTCATACACATTTTGTTTTGTCTGTGAATAAATGTACTGTGTAGACATGCAGACAAAGATAGATACGTTTGGCCTATTAATATATATCAAATGTCAAGTAAATTGGAACAGTTGTTTTCAAATGATTAGTTAACTACATTATTAATGTTCTTAAGCAAGGCTTACGCGAACAATTTTGAAGAAAGATAACTTTTAAATACCCTTCTTAAACCCGACGTTTCGAAAGGAGTTGCATCCAATCGTGGTCACGGGAGAACTGAAGCAGCTCGCCTTCGCCACCGAGTAGTTCGTGCAGTTTCACCAACTACCCTCACATTTATATTTAAGTAATTGCTAGGGATGTCCCTACACACAACACTGATCACATCGACAGGTTTTTCAAAAGTTATCTTTCTTCAAAATTGTTCGTAAGCCCCGCTTAAGAAGATTTATGATTAGTTAACTACGTTTGTAGTACGTATGTGTACAGGCCTATTTTAAGCCACGAATTCATTATAAAACTAATGGCTCTCTGACTCGCTCTCTGACTCGCGAGTCTGTCTTTTTGAACATTTGACATTTTTAAAAAATTTTGCATGTCTTTGTTTTCCCGGTAAATGTATTCTGGGTCAAACCACAGATAAAACTAAATTCGTATAAACATTTTCTTTTTGGTTTCATTTCAATCGGTTTGAATTTTTTAAAAAAACTAATGCGTGCAGACACAGATATTTGTTGCCTGATATTAGATATTAAATATCAATTTAATTGGAATAGCGGTTTTCCGTTCTTAACAGCCCGATCTTAACAGCCCGACATACAAAAGCATTTTTAATTCATCTGAAACAGAGACACTACGTTGGCTCTTTTACGATTTTCTTGTTTATAGCACTATTCATGGTTGTAAAACTTCCTAATGCTTTTCAAAAACCAACATACCATTCCTTATCAATATATGCCTCAAGGTCCATTCATTTTTGTATGTTGTAACCAAGAATATTTGCATGGGTCGGATGTGCATTTTGACATGGGGTGGCCCAGGTCAAAATGCACATCCGACCCATGCAAATAAAAGTGTAATCCCTTGTTACCAATTATGACCTAAGGTCAATATTTCCATGCAAGCACCGCAGTGGCTTCCATTAGTTTACTATTACATTTTTATTTCTCTTACACAAAATAAAATCAATGATAATATTTTAAAATAAAAATATTGTTCTTCCATTTAGGAGTCATTCAAATACCTGTTTTTGTTTGCTACGGCGAGCCGTAAGCTATGCTGCTAATACAAACGTAGGTGACTTAATATTTGAAAACCGATTTGCCAATTTCATTGATATTTTATAACTTATATCAGGCAACAAAGATCTGTGTCTGCTCATTTTTGTTATTTTGAAAAGTCAACCATAGAAGTGAAAAGAAAATCTTCATAGACATCTTGTTTTCTCTGTGGTTTGTAGAATACATTTATCGAAAAAAATTAACATGCCAACACAGATTTTTGTTATCTGATATTGGATACCAAATATCAAGTAAAATTAAATAGTGGTTTTCTAATGATTAGTAAACTACCGTTTGAATTTTCTAATGCTTACGTGCCCACCTTAATTTGGGTTTATTGGGTTTAAGTAGAAATATATTATATTGAGGAACAATTTAGAATCTAAACAATTTGTAGTAGGAGACAGTCAAATCCACTTCCAGTTGAATGTTGTCTGAATTGTACGATGTTTCTTTATGCTCGTAATATTTGATAAGGTTTGAATGTATACTTTGCGTGTAAATGTACACTTTGATCTGTCTCCTACTGTACCTACACTGCCCTCCTTATTCAAAAGTCGGTAACTACATATGTGCCTCCTTTTTAATAAGGAGGGCAATACAGAACATGTATTTGCTTTGCATCCAAAATTCCTGTCAAAAACTATAATACTTATATTTTATCAAAATTAGTAAATAAACTTATTTGTTATATAATTATAGAAATGTTTCTAAAAAAAGGTTGTCTCTTTCCAAAATTGTCCTGTTGTTTTTTTTCTGTCATGTATTTATTTAATTTAGATTACGAGGAACATCTATTTCTCTAAAAATAATTTCAATTAATTTCTAAATTTTTGTTTGTTTTTATTCTTATACCTAATTGTTTTATTTTTTATTTTACCATATTGATATTATACAGGTGAATTTTTCAAGTGTGCTTTCATGGCCAAATCCAAAACTATATGAAATAACGAAAAATACTGAAAGTAGTTACTAGGCCGATTTTGATAAAAACTATAACTGTATTAATAAATTTCCTACATCCTGCAAAAGAATACGATTCTGCACAACGTTCCGTTGAACTTAGCAGACGGTAGCAAAGCACTATGTTATGTAATAGGCGTGGGTGTGTGGGTGTACAAAGGTAAGAGTGTATGTGAGTGTGTGTGTAATCAGTTAATTAAAAGTCAACACTTTCATTCACTTTGCCGTACTTATAAGATTACTTCACGGAATTTATTCCTTATAGGCGACACTATAGGCTAAGGCTGCATTTTTTCCGGCTAGAAAAAATGTGATTTCAAGAATCTAAAAATGCAATTATAGGTTTTATCAAAATCGGCCTCGTGCCTCCTTAAAGTGTTTTCGCTATTTCTTCTAGTTTCAGATTTGGCTATGACGACACACTTGTAAAATTAACCTGTACAGTAAAAAATACATACAGATTCTTATGTTCAATAAAATATTGAAATTATAAAAAATATATCATTTAAATGTGTCGCCTTCATGAAGTCCAAAAAGCATAAGGTCCAAAACCCAGAACGTCCAAAAGTATATATTTTTCGTGTGTATTATAAAATGCATATAATCTAACCTAACCCAATTAAAAATATCCGTATTCGTAAGTATTTTGGACGGTGTGGGTTTTTGACCTTGTGCTTTTTGGACTTAATGATGCGTCCCCATTTAAATAAATATATGTACCTGTATAAATCCAAAGATCAAATGAAAGGTTAATTGAGTAATGGTTATCCTAAAATTTCGCCGAACTAGGACGAAAGATCGAGATACGTTCCAGCGGAGGCTGTCTTCACATGATTTCCAGATACAACTGCTTGTAAGTATTGAACCACTTCCAGTGGAGTATATGTAGCATTTCCGAAGGTATTTAGATGCCATATCAAGAGTTAACCTTTTGGCGTGCAACCGATTAGTCAAATCTGTTCACTAATGCCCGTTTGCAACACTTCCAGCTATAAAAATACCAAAGTTATCTTTCAGGTACACCATGTAAATACGCAATGTAACCGAAAGTTAACCATCGGATTTCAGGTAGCTGGAGGTCATAAAATCAGGCTAGATAGGGCTTAAGTAGAACAAAAGGCCTTAGTAGTTTTAATCCACATTTTCAATAAAAAAATGCGTTTACTTGTGAAAGGGACAAACGGTTTTACATGGGTGCCGACGGTAGCCGCATTAAATTGGAAAAAATCCGCGCTTTGCCTGGTTAAGGTATTTTGTACACGAAAATTATTAGTTGCACCATTCGACACGTTTGTTACCTTAAACCACTCGATCTGTGTTTTTTTATAATAAACCGCAAACAACAGGCTGAAATGCCGAATAGTTCGGTAAAAAGGAATACCTGGCAACACTGCTTTAAAAATCTGAAATAGATTAATTTATAAGAAATGTCTCGCATCGAGCCTATAGTCTTAGGGCCGAGTGCACGAAATAATAAAAAATCAACGTCAAAGTATGATCAGACACGTCACTTTGTGTGGACAGTATGGAAGGAACTCTATGCGGATCACTAAAAGTGACGTGTTTGAACATTGATTGAATCGGCCGTCTCTTCGTGTAACCGGGGCTTAGTCACCAGACATCACAGCCTGTGTTACGCACGCACACTAGGCTTACTAGGCTGCCTGCCTCTCGGCTAGATAGCGGTAGATGGAATTGTGGAAATTCTTTTCGTAGGTACATACATACATACATACTTCATTCATGCATTAAAATAATATCAGCAACATAGTTACCGTAACAATAATGTCGCCAACCATATTACGATATTATGAAGTGGACTACGACATGCTGAAATGCAGTTGTCCAAACGTTTTGAGAATAAATAAATTTATTTGAGGCAATTACAGACTTAAAATCATCACAGTAAGGTGGCCTTTCGAAATTGTAGTCAATTGTTACTCTTTGACAAATGTCGATTCGTAGCAATTTCAGCCTTAAATGTATCGTTATTAGGGCGCTTTATGCAGTGCTTCTTGGCATATTATACGTTCTGCATGGTTTTCTTTTTTTGTGAATTCATGTTAGGAATATTATACGTTGTGACTATTATACGTTATGCATGATGCAAAGAGTTGATTTTATTTTTAAACTTTATTCATGCACAACGTATAACATTATACGTTGTGACTATTATACGTTATGCATGGTTTTAATTTTTTGGAAAAAAATAAGATTATACGTTGTGAATATTATACGTAGTGAATACGACTCTAAGATTATACGATCTGCCGATTATACGTTGTGCATGGTTTTAAAATTTTGTTAAAATATGACATTATACGATCTGCATATTATACGTTATGCCGTGAAAGGTTTTTATTTTATGGAATGCGCGTTCAAGTTTGGTAAGTGCCAAAACTGAACAATAATATTATTAGCAACCTCAATATAAATGTGGGGCTAGGAATAATGATGGAGGCGAGGAAAGCATTAAAAATATTGGCAAGATGGGTCTATTGGCCAGGTACTTATGACGTCAGTATAAACTAGTGGCTACTGAGCTGTAGACCTGTCTCTTTGAATATTTTTAATTTTTAACAATTTTCCGTAAGTTTTATGTTTTTATTTTAAATACACCAATTCGTTCACGTTACCATATTTCGTTTGATTGAAAGCACCCTTAACAACACCTGTTTGTTGGGTCCTAAGGTGCTTCTGTGTCTCTGAGATCATACCTGCATTGTTCTTGTTTCAGAACTTGGCTGACTAATATTAACGTAGCGCAGTCTACGAATAAAGAAAAAGCAACGTTTACTAAGATAGTTTACACATAATTTCCTATAACGTAAAGTCGATATTGTTGGGATCAGTGATATGCAAAAGATACGCTAGTAATATATACGTCTATGGTTGAAATGCATTCCGCTATTATTGCGCAAATGATTATTTGCTCTCCACATGATCCTATATTTCGTGTTACATTAATATGTACTTACAGTAACGTAATATACTTGAAGTCTTCTGGGACAATACAATTAATAGGCCATATATTCTGGGACAATACAATGCAGGCGAAATAATGATCTACTTTATTTTGACAGATGACACATTTTTCACGACTGCCAAGAAATAGAGTTTTGTTTTCAGGCTCCGTTGCTACTCTCGCCCTTCCATGCTCGTTGTCATATGGTGTGTTATATTCCATTATTTTCACTGTCGCCATTAAAATATTGTCATTAAATTAAATTAAATTTTCTTACAAACTAGATGAAGACACAAGGGGACACCTTTTACAAATACTGGCAACATTACTTCGTTTTATGTTAAGAAAATTGCTCTACAAGCGACGCGAGCGAGTGATAACAAAGATGATTGTCGAGCAACCGAACGTATCCCATAGCCATAACGATTCATCGGTCACGAAACATCGCGCCTCGCGCAAAAAGAAAACCAAATGGCTGACGAGATGAAATGGCGCGAAATGGGAAGCGTGGATGCAGCTGATTATGGCGAGTAATAAACGTATTACTAATATAATAGTATTCGTGACATTGGCTGAGGGTTCATCTATTTTCGTTCGTCGCTATTGAGATCGTGACGGTCGTAGGGAGCAATCGGAACAGTAGGAATACTGCAAATACAAAGTTGCGCCCAAGAAGTGAGTCGATTTTATTTAATGTTTTTATTGAACTAAACGCAGTGGGTACTTATTATTTTCTTGGACCTGGAATTCCACCGGACGCTACTGTCATTAGACAGACCAATTAATGTGGAGACACACTTTCAGGGTACAATTCTGCGTATTGACGACCATTTAGGGATTCTTATAATATCAACTTGACGCATGACCTTAATTTCGGACGCCAAGGTACTCCTGAATCAAGAGAACTTCCAACTCCAAACGGATGTAGATTCTCTCTCAGTGTTCTGTCGTCTGTATCGTGGATAGTGATCTACGGAGCTGCACAGGGCTGTCCCTCTGTCCCCATTCTATCGCCGCTCAACGCGGAGGATTCACTGTTGACATTTAAAAAACCAGTACTGAATATTAATTTTGAAGGCATTTCAAACAAACAGTAAAAGCATTCAGAATGAGCATTAGTAATACAAGAAAATGTGTGACCCTAGTTTCTTTAGTTCCGATTTATTTGGTTACACCATGTTACACGAAGGAAGGCTTGTGGCTTGCACGAATCTAATGATTGGAGCGAGATAGCACGCACGCAAACCACGGGTGGGCTCTTTTGCGGCTTGGTTATCTGCGCATATTTTGCGCAAATGGAAATGGAACCACACGGGAAGCACCAGTTTTTAACTAAAAATATAATCATCAAAATCGGTTCACCCAGGCGAAAGTTCTGAGGTAACAAACATAAAAAAAATAAACAAAAATACAGTCGAATTGAGAACATCCTCCTTTTTTGAAGTCGGTTAAAAAATTACATACGTCACATCTTTTCTAATTAAATACAAACAAGAGGAATGAGTTGTTTTCTTGCCATACAAACTTGCCATGGTAAGTAGTAGAACATTCTGGTACAAACGTGCTAATTTTTGGATACGATTCTGTTTTATACGTATTATTAAATTTTCTTTACGATTTTTTCCCCTTTAATTTTACATATTTGAGGTCACTCTAATCTATAAAATCTACAACAATCAATAATGCTCAATTTATTTTTAAATTTATTCATAGTATAGAAACAATATTATTAACAAAGTTCATAACTTAAAATATCCTACAATAATATACAAAATAACATAACTATAATAATACTTTATCCTAATAATAATGTAGAGTTATAACTGTTCTCAAACATTACATTCATGTCGTTGATGTACGTGGTAGCATTTTTGAAGGACAATGAAATGTTGTTTTATAGATCGAAGGATGCATACATTTGCATTAGAATTCCCGACAAAGTTCTTCTACGGCCGCGGTAATTGTACGGTCTTATAAATTTAAGAATCCAAGATACGGATCTTGACAGTTGGAGAAAAACATACGAATTGTACTATTGTCGTTTTTTAAGGTGGGCCATCCCGCTCAACTCCCCATACAAAAGGGGAAAGAAGATCAAGCCCATATTTCTTGTCAAAGATCCCAAATGTTGCTCAAAATAGCTTTATTTGATCGAACTAGATGTCTGATGACCGTTGGCATTGTAAAATTGTGTTTGGTTTCTAAGTTATAAGGTCCGAAAGTTTGAATTTTTCGCGCGTTTTATACAATAACTTTGGAGGTGGATTACGCAATGATAAAGTAAGAACATCTTAAAAAGATTAGTCATCAGACATAGCTTACTTAATCAAGATTTATAATGTATTCGGCTTTAGTTAGACTTTTACTACAGCGGTCGTGGTTTACTTTTAGCTATAAGTCGTTTTGTAATTAAAATTTTCGTAAATCTTACCAAATCATACACTATGCACATTGTCTTTTTTGTGGACATGTTGCATCTTCCTCATCACGGAGACTGTCTTATTCTTTGAAACAGAGAAGGTCCCAGAGCGCAACGGCACGGTTTTGTACTGTGCCCGCGAATGAGTTAGTCCCTCCGGGTTGGGCCGTTTCACCACTTATGAAAGGAAAAATGAAAAACAAATTAGACGCCATCGTATCGCAATGAGGGAAGCAACAGGCTGGAGCGATGAAGTGCGAGCAAGGTCGGGTGTAGAGGGCGATTCTATCATCGATAGTGTTCAACGGCGTTATTCCATATCGGTCGCCGCGACGGGACCAACCTAGCTGACCGCTCCGCGCCGCCAAAGCGATATAGTGGGCACAGAAGAGAAAATGAAGGAGAAGTGTCATGGACGTATTTTCCACATAATCTCATAGGAAGCCCCACTCGTGTCGTATGCCACACAGTCCAGTCGCCACCGCCCCGCGCGGTTTTTTCTTTATGTAACTGGACATGGATGGCTAATACCAAACTGACCGTGAGATATTAGCCTAACGCAGCACATGGGAACTACGTGCCATGCCAGGATCTCTCTTATATTGCCCGGCTACATTGAGCTGGATAGAATTTTCATTGCCGCTTCCACGATCGTTCACGTAATGCGATGGTACTAACCCGGGCGGGATTAACCCTACCACCTTATAAGTAAGTAAGCGGACCTACAGTTTTACGTGGAATCCGAACCACGGCCAGCCTCAACGGTTGAAAATGGTCACCCATCCAGGACCTAACCACGTTCAGAGGAGCTTCAACAAGCTTATCGAGTCGCAAGGCGTCGCGCCACTGGGCTACCGAGGCTGACCGAGGTAGAGACGAGTTGGTCTAAGCAAACTGGGCACGTGCCCACGAACTGGGGCTCTACGTGTAACGTGCCCACGTGATAAGAAGGCATGGCTTAGCGTCAGTTGCTGGCGGTATTGCGGTTAGAAATGACAATCACATTATGCATAATTTTATGTCATTATAAAAATAAAATTATTAAAATCCGTGAGAAACCAAAGATTTAAGTTGTGAAGGGTTTTTTTTTATCGAGAAAACTAACAGTACGATGCAAACGCGCCACCTAGTTTAAATGTTGGAAGCATTAACAATCCATTGATAATAACAACATCAATAACATTTCCGGATATTCCGGTGGATGGATTAAAAAAAAAAACAAAACAAAAAAAAAACATGCGAATTGAGAACCTCTTCGTTTTTTGAAGTCGGTTAAAAATAGGCGGTGCATGACCCCACCATGAAAAGTTTTTCCCCTCGCTGCCCCCCGCACTTGAGACACTGCGCTCTCTAGTAATATGAGCTAACAACATCCCCTCTCTGCCCCCTCCTCCGTGGTTACCACCAACTGAAAACCACCAAACCGTCTGCGACTATGTTTGCCTGTGGCACGTACGGTTAGGTTGGGTTGGTAGTTTAAGAAAGTTGGACAGCTGGTCTCGTTGAAGGCGCGCTAGATGGCGCACATCCTTTCTTTTTTGATACGAGGGTACAAGTGATGAAATCACTCGGTGCTGCTGAAATAAGAAATTTCGGTCAAGCTATGGATCTATTATTTTTATGGAACTGGATGTGAATGGCTAAAACATGCTAGTACCACACTTGCTTTCATGATATTAGCCCAACACCCTGCATTGATCATATTTCATCCAATGCGTGGCACAAAAAAATTAGTAAGTAGGTAATTTCAGATTTGCATGGGCTGCGAAAAATGTCGTCATCCTTTTTTTAATCTCTACTTAGTCCGTGTTTTTTATTTCTTGAATTAAAATACCGGCCTCTCCACTCTAGCCGCAAAAAGGGTCGAAATGTCGTTGAAAAATTGTCTGTATTTGTATTTCTGTCCAGTTATATATAGGTTTGTGAAAAGGGAAAGTCCCGGGCATGCCGCGTGCTCGCAAGATCTCGGGGTTGTATTTTGAGTGACATATTCACTATATAAGTATATCCAGTACCGTCAAAATATATCCGTCGACAAAGCTCTTATCTTGATCAACATCCTGATGGCACTTGCCGTGGTAATTGCACGTCGCAACGGCCGCAGAGAGTGACCCGCCTTCACAGTTTCACCCAGTCTGTGGACGCGTCGGGCTGCAGCGATGGCGCGATAGAGCGCACTTAGTAGCGCCTCAGATATCACCGGAGCATCGGCGCGCGCTGAATGATGTTAATTTTCAAGTTTTGCAGCGAAACAAAGCAATCCCTTATCGGCGGCTCCATCGTAACGAGCCACGAGCGCGGTAATGGCGACGCGACCGCAGCGCGAGCTAGGGCTGCGGCCACGGCGACGAGCGGTGCGTAGCGCGACGCACACGCTACGATATTAGGTGGGTTGCCGTGATTAATCTATACGCCGGGTGAACGGTGAAGTGAGGGAATAAATGTGACTTTAGGTTGCATTTCGTAACCTGCTGACTAGTAAGTTTCAGTTAATTTCGCCAAAAAAATATGTGATAGGATAGTACAAAATACAAGTAAACGTCAGATTCAATCACTCACTTTGCTTTTAACCCACCAGTTGGGTTGCCATTCCATTCCATTTTTCTCCTTTCAAATCCTACCCACATGTGTATAGTATATTTCAGTTTAATTTAGAGTACTGTTACCAGTTTTAATTAAACAATGGAATAAATTAAACGGATATGATAACTGTACATGATTCAAAATCAGTTGAAAAAAGTTGGAATCCTGTATAATACACATTTTCATGAAAAAACATGCGCCTTTTCTTGCTTTGCCGAGAAAAGGGTTAGGTTGGAATAATACATACCTACATTAATTACAACTATTATGATACCATTATGAGTCTAAACTAAATACCTCTCGTTAAAACCTACATACACACTTGTGGAATTGTGCAAGACGTCGGTTAGTTATTATTCGATTTAAGCCTCGGAAAGAAATAACATAGTCAGTCTTAAGAATTCTATGAAATAATAAACCTAGCTAACGACATGAATATAAGCAGTCTGCACACTATGGCCTTAGCTTTAGGCTTCGCAGGGTGTTCGTCATGACACGCAACTTATTGTTCTGTTCAGTGCGGTGCGCACTCTGTTGGGCCAAATTACATCGAATTCGACGAATTATCTCCGAGATAAGGTCTCCACATAAGTTGCCCGAGCACCTCTAAAGTTAAGTCACAAGACCAGTGTGCCTGTCACCGTAATATTCTCAAATCAGTAATTTTACAATATCACTAGTGATATTGTGAAATCACGGATTATTGTCAATGTCACAGGATCACTAGTGATGTTGTTAAAATAAAGTGAAATTAGGTTATTGTAATTGATATTGTAAAATCTCAGATTATTGTAAAAGTGACGTCACAAAGTACTACTTTTCGTAAGTCTTAGGCTGAGATAAATAGTCGTAACAGAAACTAAGACTAACGAAAAGTTACTTTGTGACGTCATTTCGGCACATTTTGTATGGACGAAATCTCAAATTAATGTAAAGTGACGTCACAAAGTACTACTTTTCGTTAGTCTTAGTTTCTTTTACGACTATTTATCTAAGACATAGAGGCTATTGGCAATAATCATGCACCAGCTTAGTTAGTAAGTTATTCTTTATAACCTCCTCAATATTCCGTGTTTATAACGAAGAATAAGGGACTTTACTCAATAAAGTCCATGCGATGAATAAGTTACGTCAGGTCTACTATAGTTATTGAATGCAGTCCCACATTTTTATTACTGTACTATTTTGCTAATTGTAGAGTACTGTTAAACCATCTTTTTAATGAATACATTGTCACAATACAATACATACTGATTTTTTATTTGTTATGTGCTACATTAGACAGGTTAATTTATTTTATTTTCACAGTGTTAGTTGCGACAAAAATAATAGTAGTGGGAGCAAAAGCAATAAATACAATCAGTCCACGGTTTCTCACGAGCATCGCGAGGGCGGCGCGGCGGCGGCAGCGGTTCGCGGGGGAGGGGGAGCTTTGTAAACAGCCGCTGGGCAATTTGCGTATCGTCCGGCGGCGGCGCGGCGGAGCGGCGAGCGGAGGAGGTCGCTTCGTATCGGAAAATACTAAAACACGCTGTTGCTGGCGGTACTTAGCGACTAATTGCTTGTAACGATGGCAAAAACGCCTGGGAGACATTTTATTTTGAAAGTAGCTGAAAATAAATCAGCTTTCATAGATTTTTAATTTATTTCATTTACAGCGTCGCGAAATCTTGGTCCGGAGTACCCTCTATTAGACTAGAACGTTAACCACGAATATTTTTGAAATTTTTGGAAAAATAAGTGCGAGTCGGACTCGTACACGAAGGGATCCGTACTATCGTAAAAGATTTAAGACAAAAAAAAATCAGGTTTTTTTGTATGGCTTTAATTTTTATATTTTTTTAATTTTACATATTTGTTGTTGTGGCGGCAAAATAAATGTACACTCTGTGAAAATTTCAGCTGCCTACCTATTACTGTTCATGAGATACAGCCCTGTGACAGACGGACGGACGGATGGACGGACAGCGGAGGCTTAGTAATAGGGTTCCGTTTTCACCCTTTGGGTACGGAACCCTAAAAATCATTCGAGCCTAGTCAGGTGGGTGGTCTAGAATTTCTACGTTTTGCTGCTTCTTCTTCAGGTGGGACGACGACATCAAGTGCGTCGGCGGAAAGCAGTGGTTCCGTACCGCTGAGGGCCGGGAGGACTGGAGAAAAATTGGAGAGGCTATGTCCAGCAGTGGACGCAAACACGCTGACTGACTGACTGCTGCTTCTAATACTCAAATGTGTGCGAGCTTGCGTTGTCTTGGTGCAAGATGATGCGCCAATCTGGGTTGGTTTTACGAAATTCTATAATATATATCGAAATAGATGTCGAATGATGATGAAGTTGTAAGGTTCGAAAGTTCGAATTTTTCGCGCGTTTTATACAATAACTTTGGGGGTGAATTACTCAATGATAAAATAAAAACATCTTAAAAAGATTAGTTATTAGTTTCTTGCCAAATCAAACACTACGCGCATTGTCTGCTTTGTGGACATATTGCATCCTCCTCATCACGGATCCTGTCCTTTTCTTTGAAACAGAAAAAGTACCAGAGCGGAATAGCGTGGTTTTGTACCGTGCTCGCGAATGAATTAGTCCCGCCGGGAAGGGCCACCTTAAAAGGAATGTTTTGTTAATTAAAATAAAAAAAAAACTTCGATCAGTATTTTTTTTAATCCATCTCTGATATAAAACGTAAATGTCGTATGTAAATTACAGATACATGCGCCATAAATGTAAAATCACTGAACCAGTACGATGTATGTAAGTAAAAGAAGGTAAGGACAATGGCTGCTGGATCATTTTACAGTTATCAGATTTTTTCAAAACGTCAGTCTTTATTTTTTTTTTGTTGACGATAAATCTTGGATTATTTCAGACTTCTCATTGTTTTGCGTATTTCGATCGGAAAACTGTATGCAGCAAGGACCCTTGAAATAATTTTGAAATTAATTTTCTTAGATATCGATCATGAAATACAATAACCGAAGCTTTCAGATTTTCAATGTTTGATTTAAGTGCAATTTCAATGCACTTAAACTTTAGATATATAAAACACTCTAATGCTCTCCAACTATTTATACCAACATATAAAATATGAGTTACCTTGTTGGTAATATAATATTTTGCTTAAGTGCAATACAAATACTTTTTTTATGCAATCGGTACATTTGTGCGTTCTCCGCTCAAGCAGGCATTAAACTTGATTGCAGCTTTTTTCGTCCAGTCCGACAACGATGCATGCACCGAAAATTTGTCGACCATTCTACTCCTACAGATCAGCGGATGTCCAAACGAATGGAAGTACCTTCCGAAAATGGGCCATTGTACCACAGTAGATGTAATGTAATCTTATATATATTCTTTGATTCAGATTCAGATTAAGATTCAGAGATTATTTATTTGCATAGTCAGTTGTATGTACAGGGGCTTACCCGTGGGCGAGTGTGTCAGCTTTACATTTTACAAGGGTGTCTTACAACTAGAATATAACCTGTGATATAACGTGTAAAGCGTGTCTGATGTGGGTGCACCGTCTCTGGCCAGTGAAAATTTTAAATCTACAATATATCTGTCCTTATTTTTGCCCGAAGAAGAAGGAAGATGGATTATTCTGTGATTGTACTTTCAGATCGATGGGACGCGTGTGACGTCACTGCTCCAGGCCTCACAGGTTCCCACGGGGCGGAGGCGGCGAGGCGCAGGCGCGTAATGCCAGCGCATTACACGCACTTACACGCATCCTGGTGTGTCCTGGCCAACGAGCACGGAAGGACGGGAGTAGCGATCGAAACTTATTCGTATGGCGGCAGCGTAGCCGCGAGTTAGTGGAAACGTCGTACTGTAGTTAGTTCGCTTACGAATTCGGGACGCGCAACATCGAATGTTCGTTGCACTAAACAGCGTCCTGTGAAGTTGAAGAAGCAGCAGACGAATTAAAAAACAAAGCAGTACAAAGGGTGAGGGCACCGGGGCAGCTGACCCGGGCGACAGTTTCATGGGGCGCTAAAACATCTATACTAATATTAAATCTGTAAGGGGTGTTCATGGAGTAAGTTGCTTTGTTTTCTAAGATACTTCGTTTATAGACTTTATGTATGATACTAAGAATAAATTGATGATTTTTGGAAATCAGTTCTGTATGTATGTATGTATGTATGTATGTTCCTCCATAACTCTTAAACCGATCATCCGAATTCAATGAAAGTTACTAAACGTATATGTAAATACACGGGACACAGGATAGGCTACATACAATTCAGTTCCGCTTACATTAAGATATAGCTGTCATACAAACCGGAATTCTCCGCGCGGCTCTGCGGGAGGGCCGCGGCTCTAGGGGGGGGGGGGGCTTACTTTTAAATCACTATCTGCCTTTATTTATCTGCGTTTACTCCTTACAAGCCACGAAACGGACTATTGGATACGGTTTTCATTAATATAAGGAGCGATCAACGAGCAAGGATAACGTATGCAATTTTTTAATATTTAATACAAACCTTAAGAGAAAAATTAAAACTATGTACTTGAAAATTGTAGGCCTACAGAAAGTTCTACGATATCATGTAGAGCGATAACTTCGAGCCACTCGCCCGATTTATTTGTGTATTTTATCAACGTATAGCAACTCTGGGCGCAGTCAGATTACGGATGGGTTACCGTTTTCGATGTTTACGATGGCTGTGGTTCGTATTCCTCATGAAACTTTGTAAAAGTAAGGATGGTGGTAGGGTTAATCCCGCCTTTGTTGGGTTTTGTATCAATTTCTATGTAGAAGTGCCAGTGCAATAAGGGTCTGGCGGCACATGCTTTTAAAATTCGCTCCCAAATGTTTACGAAGCTCTAAGTGGGAATATGTCGATGTTTATTATTAAATCATGCCATATCGGTTCAAATGGTTTTGATTAAATTTGGTAGATGGATACATAGTCCTGGACCTGCCTTTTAGTGGGTTAATTTTTATCCAGGAAATAATTCAGACCGAAATCAATCCAACATGACATTTACCCGAGCGGAGCCGGGTACCGCAGCTAGTTTAGAATAAAATGTAGCTCCGGGTCTTATGTAAGACTAGTTGGCCTTCAGGCAAAGCTATATAATCTATGCTCAGCCCTACTTTTCTGGTGTTCGCAGCTACATGAAGGGTTTGCACGCGGTTTTCACGCTTCAGCAGCGCGGAAGCCCTTTCGCAATGAATGTGTTCGTGAGAGCGCAATGGAGGCTCGGACCCCGCTCTCGGGACGGAGCGACTAATGGAGGTTTTGTCTTTCTGACACGGGCCTGACAAATCCTTTGCATGCGGTAACGTTGCCCCCGGGATGGCGGGAGTTGATCCGCAGTGTCTACAGCAGTGATAGTTTGGCGTGGGTTGCATATTAAGATGGCGGGTAAAGTCCGCAATTATTTTTACTTGAAATGTATTGGATTTGTACTTGATGAACAATGGTGTAAAAATTAAGCGTTAATGATAAAAAAAACCGGCTAAGTGCAAGTCGGATTCATACGCGATGGGTTACGTACCATCGTACAAGATTTAACAGAAAAATATCCAGTTTTTCGTGTAATTTTCAATTTCCTTCTCTATTTTTCTTTTTTTGCTCTTCAATTTTTGTATTCCCCTTAAATTATAAATGTTTACTATTTGTTGTAATAGCGGCAGTAGAAATATTCACTTGTGTAATTTTAAGATGTCTATAACTATTACGGTTAGCCTATTATGCACAGAGTTGGTAAAACGGTTGAAAGCTATATATCCACAGAAGGACGAGATAAATGAAACAATCCAGGCTACTTGCCCATCATGAAAACCGTGTTAAGGTGCTATAAAGTTGTCAGCCTCGGTAGCTCAGTGTGCGCGGTTAGGTTCTCGATGGGTGACCATTTTCAACCGTTGAGGCTGGCCGTGGTTCGGATTCCACGTAAAACTGTAGGTCCCGTTCCTTACTTACAGGTGGTAGGGTTAATCCCGCCCGGGTTGATACAATCGCATTAAGTTAACGATGGTCGAAGGCACGTAATATTTAGGAGGTACTCCGTGGTCGAAGCGGCACTGACAATTGTCCGTGTTTTCCATCCAATATAAGGAAGGTCCTGGCACGGCACCTAGATCTCATGTGGTGTGTTAGGCTTATAACTGACCGTCAGATCGGTATTAGCCATCTATGTCTAGTTACATAAAAAAGAAGTTATAGATAACCAAAGTAACCTGCCATGATGACGTTAGAGGAAGTTAATGTAATGCTTATGGGAGACCACGCTCGGGAAGGGAAGTAACGTGAGTTGAGTACTCATAAGTATGACGTGTTTCCGCTCCGTCACGGCAGCTCACGTCAGGTCCGAGATCGGCGGCCGGGTGGTCCCCGCGGACGGCCGCCGCGGCCACCTCGTGTCTGTTTCGTCGCACTCGAAGCGGCAGGCGACACGAGACGGTTCGCGTGCGCGGCTGACCATGCTTCAGAAGACATTCTTATTGAAGGGGTTGGGCGTATTGTAGAGAGTTCGACGAGCAATTCTGTGACAGACAGGCGAATTGATGAAATGTTAGGGTAGTCAAACTAAAGTTAAAAAATAAATGAATTTTTGTAATCACTGAAATCTGCTTATCTCAATATATACAATTGTAAATATGCTTGTAAATATAAAAACTTCACATACTAATGTTCATATTGTATTAATGGAAATTTATATAAAAATAATATCATCACGGGGTGCATTTTTGGCTCCCGTGCACCTACGGGTACCCAGTGGTTGATTAATGTCACCTCGTTTAGCACAATAATGTGTTAGGCAAACACAAGTGGCGCTGTGTCGTTAGCTATTAAAGTGATGAGCCTCACAATGTTTTCCTTTACCCTAAAGCATTCGTGCTGCATTTTTGCAATTAAATGTGTGTAAAATTCGTGAATCGTAATATCTAATATCATCATATGGGATTGTGATATCTATTGAGAGAAAGTTACTTTTTACGATATAACTGTGTATTTAATTTTTTTTGCGAATTAAATTTTACATTTTTTTTATTCAAACAAATAGAGAATATAGTATGTGCATTATAAATAAAATATCTCCTCTAGGTCTGCCGAGGCAGCCATTGTCCCTAAAATACTTACTTATTTATTTGTTGAATTTTGTCATCCAAGCAAGTATCTTTAAATGTGTGGATCTATTGTTAGTGGTAAACGTGACTATATATATGTACTTATTTTTTTTTATGTCATCATCTTTATTTTTATTTCAAATATATTTACATCAGTAGTGACTGTTCAAATAAAAGTGGGTATATTTTATGTATAAAATAAAATAAATATTCCTTCTTTTCTGTTTAAGATAATGTAATGCCGAATCAAAACATAAAATATTACTTATTCTATGACGGTAGCAAGTCGTTAACATCCCTCCATTATCCGAATGCAAAGAAGCGTGCGATGTGTCAAAAAAAAATCATAACCGCGGACACACGAGCTCCGCGCATAGTCCAAGAAAACAGTTGCTAAATACAGGGCGGTCCGCACATCAAAACTGCCCTGTCAAACTCCCATTGTCCGGAGCCAATATCGCAAATGGCATTTTCTAAAACTATAATTGCATTAAAATTACAGCGTGAAATTCGTGAATAATTACAATAGCAAGAAAGCCTTTGTGCAACTACAATAGTGCACAATAGCCACGGTCGATTGTATTTTTTCGTGTTTCGATCACCAATAATCTTTGTCATTGTGTGGGGCGCCGCTTCGCTCATACAAAAGTTTACCGTCGTATGACTCGGTTGCTTCATTTCACTGATATTCGATACAATAAGTTTAATAAATGAGCCACGCATGAATTCTGTATAATGGTCGGAGGTATTGCGCATTGAAGGCGACCGCGAAAGGTTAATGATATTTTTAAAACAATAACGCTGGGGTAATTAAGTCTTCTTTTGCGTTGATGTGGGAGAGCGAAGACATTGCGCAATAGAATGTGAGAACCATTTATCAGGATAATTATAATGATAAGACGGAACAAGGACTCGTGTTTGCTACGGCCATCAACCTGTTAAGGTCGGCCCGTAAGCACCTGAAAATTTTGCCTCCCATACAAACGTAGTTTACTAATAATTTGAAAACCACTGTTCCAACTTACTTGATATTTGGTATCTAATATTAGGCTACAAATATCTGTGTCTGCATGCCTTTGTTTTTTCGGTAAATGTATTCTGGGGCAAACCACAGAGAAAACAAAATTCGTATGAAGATTTTCTTTTTGCATTCGGTTTGGATTTTTCAAACAAAAGCATGCAAACACAGATATTTGTTACCTGATATTACATATTAAATATAAATTTAATTGGAATAGCGGTTTCCAAATGATTAGTAAACTACGTTTGTATGGGGAGCATAGCTCGTAAGCGGCCCGTAGGCCGTTCTTAAAGAAATATACTAGTGATACATTTCTTCATACATATGCCTGCATACATTTCTGTTACTAAAGCTAACGATACCAATACCATAAACATTCACTAACAATACAACAATAACAATAACCATACAACACTTTTACGCACCTTAATTTAAATATTATTATATTAAATGTTAGAGAAAAAATAATAAACACACAATTATTTATGGACAACAAACCCACCAAAACTACAATTCTCTGTCATGGTTTTGGGCTACGAACCATCTCGGTTTGGATGTCAATGTTTTCAAATCAAAGAAGATGAAAGAATTAAACTAGAATTCAGAAGGAAACTTGTATTTCCTACGATGGTTTGGGCATGTACAGCGAATAGAATGAGTGACAATGGAATTGGAAAACAAGTTTGCAGAGCAGAACTGAGCGGCTAGAGAAGGTACTGTGACCAAAATTCATGTACTTATGTATTACTTCGGAATGATCAGGTACGAAGAACCCGAAATCTTAGAGAATATAGAAAAAATGTATGTCCGTAGAGGAAGCGAAAGTCAGTCAGTAAGTCAGTCAGTCAGCGTGTTTGCGTCCACTGCTGGACATCGCCTCTCCAATTTTTCTCCAGTCCTCCCGGCCCTCAGCGGTACGGAACCACTGCTTTCCGCCGACGCACTTGATGTCGTCGTCCCACCTGGTGGGTGGTCTTCCCACACTCCGTTTTCCTGTCCACGGCCGCCAGTGCAGGACACGGTTACTCCAACGGTCGTCGTCTCTTCGGCTGGCGTGACCAGCCCACTGCCATTTGAGCTTAGCCACCCGGTGTCCAATATCGACTACTTTGGTACGTCGGTGGATTGCCTCGTTACGCACTATATCCCGTAGCGATATTCCCAGCATGGCTCGCTCCATTGCTCGCTGGGCAACTTTCAACTTTTGGACAACGGCGACCGTCCACGTTTCACATCCGTACGTCATAACCGGGAGGACGCACTGGTCATATATTCGGGTCTTTAAATTTATTAAATTATATAGAGGTCAGACCTCAGAGCGAATTTTAGCTTTCCGAAAAAAGCGAAAGAATATACTTTAATCATACCGTACGGCTGCTCTATTATAGCTATTATACCTCTTTCGGAAAAGCGGTGCGATGGTATGTATGATGTAATTTTCTGAAAAACTATGGTTAAACACAATTTGCTGTACTTATTGTTATAACAATATACCCTATGTATATGCAATTTTGTGTAATGTTTTGAAATATGGATTTACCCGATGGCTATAATACCAAATACAAGATGAGGGTACAGATATACAAAACCTTGAATGTGTTCCTGGAAATCTCAAAAAGATATCATCGGAAGAATTGTAAGGTGATACAAAAACTCGAATCCAGTAATTTCCAGCACGAGAATGCGGCGCGGTTTGTCGCTGCGGCCCGAGGCAATCCATATCGCACGCGGGCCGCATTCTTCGCAACTACCCGCCGACCCACTCGACTCGACTCGGCTGCGCGTACGCACGCACAAAACGAAAACTCGCGCATTCCCCCCGCGGCAGTCGAGCCGAGAGCACGACTGTCGCTGCAGTGCCGATGTCACGGTGAGAGTGGCGGGAATTAACGATGCCTCTACGTTGTGGTTTAAAGCCACGGTGAGAAAGAACTCGCCGATTTTAGCAGATAAAGTTGTCGTTTCTTTTCAAACATTGATGATCCTACTAAAGTGACCAAGCAAGTGGCAAGTCATCAGTCGTATGACAGTTTCTTTGAACCAGCGAGTGATATTTACCCAGAAGGCCAGACTGGGGTCCTTCAAACGTAATGTGACCTGCATCTTTTTCCTAAAGATTTTAGGAATGTGCAATTCCTAAAATCTTTAGGAAATAGGAAAGAATTTAGGAATTCAGCAAGCGTTTCGCCAGAAAACTGCATTTTTTTTCTCCAAGTGCACTTTAGTTACTTATAGAGATGACTGCCGAAGTTATGTGAAAATATCAAGCGAGGATGCAGGAGTATTGCATGCTTTTGCAATGTAGTCTACATTGTGTCACATCTATTACATTTCGGTGGCGTGCCAGCAAAGGAATCAAAGAAAATTTCCTATTTGATGTGCACCGCCGCTGGTGATAGGTCTCTCGTGTCAAACAGTCGAAGTCTTGCCTATAATCCCTCGGTCATACTTCATTTTGGCAACACCGGGGGTGGTAGAAATCTTGCCAAAAATGATATACCTATGCGTCACGTAATTAATTAAAATGCGTAAATGTTACTTGTTTTTTGGGCAGTTTGATGCACCTTATTTAAAGGAAACGTTTATCGTTTACGCCAAGAGCGTTTAGTACACAATCGATACATGATAAAAAACCGGCCAAGTGCAAGTCGGACTCTCACACGATGGGTTCCGTATAAGATTAAACACAAAAAAAAATATATTTTTAAATATTACCCACACAGATTGTTACCTATTTATTGTTATAGCGGCAAAATAAATACACACACTCTGTTAATATTTTCAGCTGCCTACCTATTACGGTTCATGAGATACAGCCCTGTGACGGACGGACAGCGGAGAATTAGTTAGGTTAGGAGGGTTCTGTTGGCCCCCTTTGGGTACGGAACCCTAAAATTCCCGTAGCAGCCTGTGGGTCAGCATTTTTTTCTCTCCTTTTTTCTCACTTCTAATCGCGCCACATTGATAAGTGCACCAATAGAGCTTCGTAGACCATAAATCACCGCACGAAATGGAGGCCAACGGTAATTACGAGGACAACGTAATTACTGCAATTTGGCGTTCAGAGTTATCATTAAACAACGAAACTTATGAAAACGTTTAATTCTGGCAAATAAAAAACAATCCTTTCGAAGGATCGTTTGCCTTGGGCATGGTGAATTACATGAAATAAAACCTTAGATAAATAGTAATGTAAGGTACAAATAATAGTGTATTTTTAAAATACTCCTTTAGGTAGGAATTTACAATCGTGAGTATAGCACGGACAGTATGGGATGGCCTTGCGTGGGCAACACGCGAAACTTCAAAATCAGCGTTAGAAATTGTGTTGTCAAACAAAAGTTTGAATTTTAAAAATGGAACGTTCTTTCCCAACGGTTTCTTGCCGTTCGTTTTGCCGCGCGGCGTGCGTTCCCGCCCTCGCCCGCGATTGGCCGATAGCGCCGCGGACGTGCGGCCGATGCGCAGGCGCCGATACGCGCTGCCTTCGAGACTGCCAACGGTGTGCTGACAACCTTCATTTCAGTTCACTCTGAGCTCCTATAAACTTTTTAGTGCAACAAAGTCTTCTTCGGCTTCTCGAGCAAGCAGGGTCGAGGTATCTCTGGAGCAGGCAGGTACATTTTCAAGTTTCAAAATCATTACTATGTCGTTCTAATCAATAAGAAAACTTTCTAGAATAATATAAGTTAGGACCTTATGATAACTCACACACATGTATTTATTTTCTATATTTACGCCCAGATTTACGCCGTCATTCTTTATCCGATCCCTGTTAGTATCGCATAGAAACGGTCCGCAGAGCATTAAATCGACACATGTAAAATATCCGCACATCCAAATTACATTTAAAAAATGCGGTACCCTGAATAGAGTAACAATGGTTGCAACATTGAACGGCTCGAGACGTGTGAGATGAGTATGCGACCAAGACCTCTGTCGAAACGAGCACCGTTACGAAATCGATAACTAATTGTAATTGTGAATTCGGTCTTCGTGAAGGCTACTGAAGGTTCTTTTGATGAGATAACAAATGTTTTATTTATTTGATTATTTTTTTAATGCAAATTACTTTGAGCGGCCAGTAATAAAATACAAATTATTCCTTGAGGTCTTATAGACCTGATGATCCCTAATAGCCAATAAGAGCGTGAACCATCAGCTTTCCTATTTTAGCATTGACGTTACAGTCAACACTTGTCCCCGAAGTCCCAGTTGTCACCTAAATTGGCGTTTACGGCAAACCGATCGAATGGCGTTTTCAAATGTATGGAGAAATTGAAGAGCGCGCGCAGTGGGCGTTAAGCGAACTAACATATGCGAGTCCGAGTTTGATTTGACAGCTTACTCAACGTTTCCGTAAATACGTCAAACGTTGCCGTTTACGTCGACTCCGCCTTTTCATACAAATCGGTTCCCGAAGTCTCAGTTGTCACCTAAATTGGCGTTTACAGTAAACCGATCGACTGGCGTTTTCAAATGTATGGAGAAATTGAAGAGCGCGCGCAGTGGGCGAACTACCATTTGTGAGTCCGAGTTTGATTTGAAAGCTTACTCAACGTTGCCGTTTACGTCGACTTCGCGTTTGAATACAAATCGAGTTTGACTTTGACAGCTTGAAGAAGTAAAACTACAGAATATATAGTAAAAACTTGTATGGAGTTTGACCTTTTTACGGAACTTCGAAGTTACGTAAACGCCAATTTAGGTGAGAACTGAGACTACCGGCTCGGAAGTCCGAGTTTGACTTTGACAGCTTGAAAAAGTAAAACCACAGAATATCTAGTGAAAACATGTATGGAGTTGGACATTTTTACGGAAATCGCCAGTCGATCGGTTTGCCGTAAACGCCAATTTAGGAGAGGACTCAGACTGACCACTCAGATTGCAAACAGTTCATTATGGGCGTAAGTGAAACCATATTTAGTATTTTTTAAAATAACTGCTACGTGTATTCGAATTTCACAAAGATGAAAGATGCATTGATGGTCTACCCATATTTGAATAGTTAATGAATATTTGCCTAACTCAAAAACACAATGGAAAAGAGAATTAGGGCCTTTTTACCTACTGCTGATTAGCTTAATCGCAGGGCCTTTCTTAGCAGCTTGCAGTCAATATCAATATAAGATAATCAGCACTTTAGTAATAAAGACCCTTTAAGTGTCGATTAAAATAAATCAGCACTTGGTGAAAGCCAGGCTTACAGTTCTTTAAGTTATAGCTAGACCATCAATCTACGTATTTACTTTTTTGTTATCGAAATTAGTTGTGGGTATTTTTAAATATAATTAAATGTTGTTATGTCCTTAACAAACTGAACGCGCTCTCATCACGCCCATAATAATTTAGGTAATGTGAGCGAAAGGGCAATAAAAATGGGTCGAACTGAAAATAAAACCGCATAAGCAATAATAAAGGGATGTCTCTTGGCCTTTGCTTAATGGTGATGTTTTTAGTAATATAGAACAATACTTTGATTGTTTCTAACATTTAAGAGACTTTAAAAAATGTATAATGTATTCTGGACCGCCGCCAACAGTCAAATATAAAACAACAAAAATCGAATATTAAAAAACTGCAACGCATCGTGAAGACAAGGCCGACATTAGATCCGTCATGTACCCACTAATTGGACAACGGCGTCCTTTCATACCCAATATCAGCCATCGATACGTGAGCGGTCACCTTGACTCGTCGTCCCCGCATCCGAGAAACGACCTGTCATCCTGACAACCAGCTAATAGATGCCTGCCGAGATCGCAGTGTAGGTGGTAAATTGTCTCCATGTTAGATGCTCTCACCTGACGCTTCCGGACCTAAGAAGCGGAGGTGTGTTGTTATGCCGAAAAAAAATATGTGTGAGTAGGTTCCTGAGCCTTTAGTCCCAGTTGTCACCTAAATTGGCGTTTACGCCAAACCGATCGACTGGCGTTTTAAAATGTATGAAAAAAAATATTGCGAGTCCGAGTTTGATTTGACAGCTTACTCACCGTTGCCGTAAATACGTTGACGTTGTCGTTTACGCCGACTTCGTGTTTTCATACTAATCGGAAGTCCGCGTTTGAATTTGACAGCTTGTATGGAGGTGTACGTTTTTACGTAACGCCAATTTAGGTGAGAACTCGCATTGACCACTCCGAACGTGAAATAAATACAAATTGGCCCCACTGTATTTCTTCCCGTGCATGCCGTAAGAGTCTGCATTATTTTAGTCAAAGAAGTAGTACCCGTATAACGTTTTTTTATGTTAAGTGTGGCATATGGCATATGCCAGGAGCTCACATAGAAGGTGTCCGACGACGCCGATGAGCTTTCGAACTTTCAAGCGAAACTAATGCCAGCCGGTCAGATGCTTCTTCACACCATATTTAAAGGACCTCAGGTTGTCCTATTGGGGAAATACATCGGCAGGGAGTGTTCCAGTTTATGGATAAATAAAGGACCTAGAGTATCGGGTGGTTCTGATTTTCAGAATGTCGACGGTGAACGGGTGCAACGTACGCCAAGCCCTCACCTGAGAGTTACCTGACAACGCCCATGGGCTTTTGAACTTCCACGGGGGCTGGCCTCAGTCAGCATGGTCTCAATCATGTCTGCCGGGCGGTGAATGTTTTCACAACTATTTCTATCTGCGATGGATACATATATATCGTGCTTAAAAATACTCAAAAATATAAAATGTAGCCTCGAGCATCGATCTGGGGAACAATTCAAGTAAGAGAGAGTTCGAGTAAATATAAATATAAACTCACTTTTAAAAAACCGCCACTTCTTGAACGTCATATTGGTTTGGTAAAAATCTTATTTGTCCCATAAATACGTTGAAAGGTAAAATAACAGTTCCGTTATTTAAATAATAATATTGTTTTCAATGTTTTTTCTGCCAACAGAATTAATATCATAAATAAATTAGAGAAACAGCTAATCTGGGTTTCTGTAGCACTTTAATGTTGAGTTTCAGGATCGGTACCTGATTCCCGATCCTGTTCTCCCTGCACCCATTGCAGCTCCAGGGGCAAATCCACATAGAATGGAAGGACGGCGGCGGTGGCGCAGGACACAAGAGGGGGTGCACAGCTACAGACAACCAGATTAGCTCTTTTTCTTATTTATTTATGATATTCAATCTGTAGGCAGAAATAATATTAATAATAACGATTGTTATTTTGGTGTTTGTTGTAGAGACCGCACCATAACCAATATTGTTTTTCAACTCTAACTCACTCTTACCTGAATGGGAATGCAACCGAGGATTTCGACTTTCGAGTAGTCCTAACGACACACTAGGAATCTATAAAGCAAGTGACCTAAAGTGATGTGTGGATATAAGTAGATACTGGTTGGAAGTACATAAGGAATGTTAAGTAGTCATGTCTTGGCCCAAACGTAGCTAGGTGCTTGTGGTGCTCGGCGCCGCTAAACATCGAGCATCAATCACTCAGACTAGACGTTCTGTGAGGAAATGATACACTCCATGCTACTCCGCGTCTCTATCTGTATATATATGCGTTTGGCTCATTAACATGAATTCTAGATAGGTTTGAAAAATCCGTCTACAAACTTGAATGGTTGTCAGGATGAGATTGTCCGCAGGCACCTCGGTTGCGTGACGCCTTTATCGTGGGCAGTAGGTAACTTTCTTAACTACTAGGGTAAAGTTAAGAGCATCCTTATGCCTAAACATTTTCAACCATTTTTTGCGAATTAAACGAGATAGCCAGAGCCCGACGTGTCGCTTAGTTAGAGCAGCTCGGAATAAATCTTTCGAAATGTGACCAACCCGCATAACGCGTGAAACCTTCATTTTAATTGATTCGTTAAAGTTTCAAACCGTTTAACATAACATTAATTAATTTGGTAGCTATTGTTACGCTCTTTAAACTTATATTTAAATCAATATTGGTTACATTCAATATCAACAGCAAACTTGAAAAACAATACGTTTGAGACCAGACTTCAGCATTTTTCCATGCAAAAAATATGATTTTCTAAAATATTTTTTATAATACCTAAAAGTTTAACTTTTCTTTATGTTCGCCTTAATCCTAATATTAACTCGTAACTTTCTGTGCTGGATGCGTATTAATTTCTTATGCTGCAAAAAATTGTCATGATGTACGTGTACGTGTCTGCTTGATTGTCCTTAATCAATAAATAAAATCATAAAACACCGAATGAATATGTTTGCAGGAAAAGACAACATTATTTCTTAATATAGGGTTTTCAAATAAGAGGTGTTATTTTGATATTCAAAGAAAAATGCAATTTTTTAATATAAATGATCGGATGTTTATTTCATTATAAAGAAGAAGGTATGCCGATAATAGTGGTAAATAACATCAGGCAAATGACCACCACGACGAAGCTTACAGGACCATATCCTTTTCATGAAATTTTCCATAACCAAATCGCAAAGTGGCTGCCCTATGTCCTCGATAGCCTCACGAATTCCATCTTTGAGGTCTTGAATTGACGCTGGGCTATTGGCGTAGACCTTCTCTTTCACGTGGCCCCAAAGGAAGAAGTCGCGAGGTGTTAAATCACAAGATCTCGGTGGCCACTTGTGATCACCTCTTCGAGAGATAACACGGTCCGAAAACTTTTCCTGCAAAAGATCAATGATTTCGTTGCTTGTGTGGCACGTAGCGCCGTCTTGTTGAAATTAAACGTTGTCCAGATCAATACTATCCAATTCCGGCCATAAAAAATCATTAATCATCTCTCGATAGCGCAATCCACGTGTTATCTCTCGAAGAGGTGATCACAAGTGGCCACCGAGATCTTGGAATTTAACACCTTGCGACTTCTTCCTTTGGAGCCACGTGAAAGAGAAGGTCTACGCCAATAGCCCAGCGTCGATTCAAGACCTCAAACATGGAATTCGTGAGGCTATCGAGGACATAGGGCAGCCACTTTGCGATTTGGTTATGGAAAATTTCATGAAAAGGATATGGTCCTGTAAGCTTGGTCTTGGTGGTCATTTGCCTGATGTTATTTTCCACTATTAACGGCATACCTTCTTCTTTACAATGAAATAAACATCCGATCATTTATATAAAAAAAAAATTATTTTTCTTTGTATATCAAAATAACACCTCTTATTGGAAAACCCTATATATGTTAACATTTAGGAGAACAAGGTCAACTGAATAAAGTAATTGAAGCATCTTTCAATCGAATCGATTAACTTAACCTGGTTCAACCATGCTGACTTGTGATCTCGCAAGCAATAATGTTAAGGTTACCTACAGCGCATGCGACCCGATCTTTAAGATTCGAAGAACAAATTATTATTTGATGCCATTAATCATCTTGTGATTTCTGTGAAGTAGCCATTAATACAGCTGTCAGTACAAATCCAAACTAATCTAATTCCAATGAGGCTGCTATGACTGTCAAGGACACTTCCTTGTTTTGGTTTAGTGGCACTTTGTCTTCGTGTTTGATGTAAGATTCCTTTACAACAATTTGATTCATAAACATATTGATGAGAAATTGGAAACCTCTTCTATCGACTACTGGAAATCATCATATTTCTTTGTTGATCGTTCTTCATTAGCCATAAAATAAACACAAACTTTCACATTCTTTTGTGTTTTTTCATAAATCTAACTATGTATAATACTTAATTCGAATAAGTGTAATCTCAATTTTAGAATTTCACATCAATTAAAAGCCACTTCTGTACAATTATTTTTTAAGAGATTATTCAGCCGTATTCAATTATATTTGTTTATTAGTTCAAATTATTCCGGTTTTCCCAGATATTTCCTTCATAATTTTCGGGTATTTTAAAAAATATTTTTGTGTTCGATGCATTAATGTAGAAAAACCGACCAAGTGAGTTCAATCGTTCAAGAGTAATCACAAAAAATGTTGTTTCTACTATGGGGCCCCGTTTAATGTTTATTTTATTTGAATTTATACTAATTGTTGCAAAGGCATGAGAAATACACACACAGCAAAATTTTCAACAGTCTACCTATGACGATTCGTTGAGGGGCGGGCGGACGGAGGGACAGCGTCGGCTTAGTAATAGGGTCCCGATGGAACCCTTTGGGTACGGAACCCTTAAAACAATGCTCGTGTATAAATCAACTTTATCGTTTCTTGTCCGTTCTTCTTCGCCCGAAGCGATTGACGAACAGAAAAAAAAATTGAAGGATCAGGGGGTCCATTCAGAGTAAGAGTGAGTTCGAATTGGCCACTTAATATCAACTCACTTTTTTAAATAGTTAATGTTTCCACACTTCTAGAACATCATTACAGTTAGGTAAAAATCTGGTTTGTCCCGTAAATACGTTGGAAGTATAAATAAAGGTTCCGTTATTTAAATAATAATAAATTTCCCAGCTATTTTTAGGTTAACTCACTCCCGAACTCGAACTCACTCTTGCTCTGAATGGACCCCCTGTAACATTCCTGTATATAATGGAGGAAATAAAGAAACTAAATTCGATCGCCATTCGATTCGTAAGTGGGTATTTGAAAAATTTAATCCCTTCGAATCACTACAAGAACATATAAGGCGGCACTAAAAAGGGTCCTCCTCGAATGATTAACCATTATTTAGACACATTGATTAATTCGGTCAAAACTCCCAGACCCGAGTACCCACCACCGACGACGACTAGAAACCGCCGACATTCAATGAGACACATAGAGCAGTGCGCAACCGACTACATACATGACTAATGTTCATGTGATTAGGATAATGTGGCGGGCACAATATCTACTAATGGTAGTATGTGGTACGTGAACATACACAGGAAATATGTGGGGCGTCGCCGGTGTCGTGATGCGGTCGTTAGCCGGCGTATGTCTGTCTACACGGACATGGTATCTTTGTACTTATGTAGTGTGCACGAAGCATATACTTAATGCCTGCGTTTTGGTAAGTTACGTGTTTGAATATCTTTGTCGAATCCACCTGTGAGTGTGAGTGGAATGTTTTCCTTAAATTCGGTCTGGTTATTTAAGATTTTCCTAGTGATGTGTCATCAAAGACCGGCATGATTAGGCATTCATTAAGACATATGTAATTTTGTAAAAAGAAATCCCCATTATTTCAATTTAGTAAGTTCCAGTCATTACTATAACACACGGTCGGGACATAATCTTACCCTTCCGAACACACCCTCGCAGTAGTTAAAAAAAAAGTGTGTACAACATGAGTGTAAAAAAAATTAACAACCATACTATTGCCACTGAGACAATTGCAATTTTCACTGTTTATTGACACGGGTTACACGACGACTGTCAGAAAGCATTAGCGCAAGAAAATCCATCGAGATGGCAGCAGTTGCTAAACGTCGTGTCGAGCAAAGTTCATAGTCGTGTCTCGAGAATGGATCTTGGCTCTTGAAGGACAAACTGAAACGTCTAATTATGAGATTGATCTAGTTTTAACGTTAACGTTAAGGCTCACTTGCATGATTTTAATTTTGACGTGGAATCAACTTAATTACTTTAGTAAGGTTATGTTAAGCAAGGTTACAGCTTACGAGTTAACACCTATTTTTTTAAGGTGGTCCTTCCCGCTAAATTCCCCATACAGAAGTGGAAAGAGGGCATGATCTTATAAGTATAATTTTGGATCTCCTGACAAGAAATGTTTGCATGATCTTCTTTCCACGTTTGTATGCGAAGATGAACGGGAAGCACCGCCTTAAAGAGGATAATAAAGTAATTGAAAAAAAAAAAACTTTATACAGACAAAATTATGCCACCTTTTTCCGAATAAACCAAACAAAACATGGAGCTCTATGTAGACTACATCTTGTTCTAAAAAGGCGGTTTGACTATTCGAGCACCTTAAGTTTATTGACGTCTCTGTCAAAGCAGTTTGTGTACCTTAAGTTCAGTCACGTTTCTCAGACAAGGCATGCACCCTGTTAAGGCCTCAGAAGCCATCGATCAGAGCTTTGATAGATGTCAGAAGCACTTAAATTTTCTCAATCTACGTCCACCCAACGTGTGCGTGTGTAGAGTAAGTTGGACCCTTTTAACACTTACAAATAGACAGTATCAATCTCTATAATTGCCAAATAAACTTTGCTGATATGGTGCAATAAGATATGAATTCAAGATTTTTGTATGTGCCCATAAATGCAACTTGAAATGGATGACTGATATTGTCAAATCAGATGCTTACATCCACGATCTTAAATAAACTTATCGAAAAATCGCTAAGATCATCCACCGCAAGTTTACGTCATTTGAGGAGTACACTAAATCGCCTGACCATGGATATTTCTATTTGTGTAGATATCTATTTTGAATACATTTATATTATTTCATTCATTTCATTTCATTTATTGATTCAACTCTTGGTTGTCAAACTACACTCATTCAAGTCACAATTTGATTGATCCGCGGATTTGATCAACTCAGTGAAGAATAACCCTCAAAGAAACTTCACTAGTCTAAGGGCCGAGTGCACGAAACAACAAAAAATCAAAATCAACGTCAAAGTATGATCAAACACGTCACTTTGTGTGGACAGTATGGAAGGAACTCTATGCGGTTCACTAAAAGTGACGTGTTTGAACATTGATTAACTCAGCCGTTTCTTCGTGCAACCGGGGCTAATAGTTATGATTTTTTTTCGTTTACATGAATAATATGATACAGTTATGAATGCATACCTAAATGCTACTGCCTAACTTAATTTTTTTTAAATTAAAGAACTAAGAACTACGATGACGCAACAACCCACAATGTGAACAGTCTTAAAATATAAATGACTTAACCTAATAACCTTATAAATATACATACTGAGTATGTATTTATTGCAAGTTATTCGGGTGTAAGCGTCTTCGTCAAATTAACGGCTATGTCGGGTGTACAGAGCCCACGTCATATTTGATACAGATAAAGTGTATCAAGTCACTACAATATAATATACACAAAATACATACATAATGAGTTCCCTTGAGGTGCAACTTCATCTTGGGGAATAAGAATAAGTCGCAGGGCCGATATCGGGGCTCTATCAAGTGTCTGTTTTCACGACACTACTAAAAACTTGCTTTAGAAAAACACACATAAAAAGCTTTTAAAAACAAACGGAGCGCGCACTAAATTTCAAATTTCGAATGAATCGAAAGGTTCCTACATCAACGATTTTGAAGCACGCAGTGTTGCCAGTTCCCGGGTTTTATATCATAATATAATTCGCCCAGCCATCAAAGACCCAACGACGCCCAGGGGATGCAAAAAAAAAGGTGGTCGTTCAGGTTCTAAACAACACATTTGGCGGACCCCAGGAAAAACTTGGAAATACATCGAATCATGAATTCACGTACTTCGTGGAAGTCAAATTCGTAGCACCCGTTATCTAAGAAAATGTATGAAGAAGCGAAATAAGTATGTTGTTGCTATCGAACCACGTGGCGGTCCATCTATGTTGCCTACGCCTACTCCTTGGGCCACTTCAAAATCTTTTTCACATTTTAAAAGAGGGCATTCCAATTGATTTTGCTTTAGCATGCATGGACTTTGAAATAACCCATGCATGTGGCAGTTACGAAAAACGTTAAGTCCTCTGTGACTCATGCAGTTCGATTTTTTTTCCTATTTTACCTTAAGTTCAGATGTTTTTTACTGAAAAATACAGTTATTAACAAAAAAAAAGCTTTCTCGAGTGTTCAACAACGTGGACCATTAGAGCCTGGAAGACGATTTCGCTGGTTTAATGACAGTTGCCGTGCAAAATAGCGCATTGGCGAATGGGCAAAGAATGCATTTCTTCAAATTTTCAAATCTTACATTTCCTGTGACTTCACGACAGCCTAAGTTTTTTTAGTAAACATTATACATAGTGGTAATGATTCGATCAAACATGAGTAATGCTCCAATTTCAGTAGCGGTCGCTAATTAATGTACGTGGTCACCGCTGGGGTCTAATGGGGCGCCATTGGTCGACAATGCGGTTAGCGCAGCCCCGTTTGTCTTGCGAGTTGGCACGTGCCACTGTTAGCAACTGTTTCACACGATTAGAAGGCCCGTGTTTACTGCCCACTGGTGGGCGCAGTGCTGACGGGGCGTCTCTGGGTACAATACTCGTAGTTTGCAGAATGTTCTCTCCATCACAGCAAACGTACGGGGCGCATCAACCTCGGCGTTACAGTAGGCATTGGCATTTGCAAGGAAAACATATTTGAGTCAAAGTGCAATGGGTGGCGTCTAGGCTGATGCCTTTATACATACATACAACGCGATTCAAGTAAGAATAGGACGGGGCTCGTGACTAACTTCACTCGAATTCGCGAGGGAAAGTACGCGGCAACACCGCGGCAAAGTACTGAAGTTTGTGAAGTGAAGTGAGGGTTTTAGCAGTTTGACATTCAAAATGGCGTTGATCCTATCCTATTCTTATTTAAATCGCATTGTACGTATATAGCGGCAAGGATCTGTTTAGAGGCGGCGGAGAAAGCCACCTTACATACATATCATAATAATTGTATTCCTTGGAGTCCTTGGACTCAATACAGCGTCGAGCGGTCCGTCTTGTTGGTGACCCACAACTCACCGTTAGCCTGGAGTCCTTGAGCGACAGACGGTTCGTGTGTTCGCTCAATAATTCGGTAATATCATGGACATTGCTCTGCGGAACTTGCATACCTTATTTATCCCCATCCAGCCTTTATTCGAAGCACCCGCTGCTCAGAGCACCTCTTGCGGTTGACTGCGGATTTTGACAAGGAACCGTTTCTCAAAATATTTTCTATGTATCAAAAGTAATTCAAAACAAGCTTGATAGCTCAGCGAGATACCCCTTCAGCGATATCTCGGTGGTATAGTGCCTCGCTGAGCGTGGTTTCACGAGGTGAGGAAGCCAACCATAACGGTTTTCAATTGAAAAAAATAACTCGCAGCATCGCGTATGTTATGCTTGATTTACAGGCTCGCCGAATGCTCGTGCGCTAATGTCGGGCACGAACTACCGTCACAGAATAGGGGAATATTGCGTTCCGTTTACATGCGCGCCATGCGCTCACTAATGCACATTCGCGCATAGATTGTGGCAACATTGTGGTCACTAGCGTAGTAAACACATATTATTTTATCTGTGGTCTCAAACGGCAAAAATAATGATGTAAAAATTGTTGACTCCTCCTCTGATCATTGGAAAAAAAAATGTTTTCAATACAGTTCTATGCAGCCGAGCTCATAAAGGGAATAACCAAAAGAAACATTACATTAATTTTCTTTGCATTCTGTGACTCACACAAATTTGCACAAATATTTTACAAAATTTTACATTTCATATACATTTCACTTCTATATGCCAAAATTATCTGTATTCCAAAGCTATAAGAATGATATTTATCAAATCAGTTATTTCGCCGGTAGCGGCTTTTACCGGCACCCTCGGAAAATGGCATACCGAGCCTGAACCGGATTCCAGTTGACTGGATTTCAATTGACGGAATCGACGGATTCCATGGAATACGGGATGGGCAAATACAATATCGTCAATTCCGTTAGCTCCGAATCTTTTCCTGCCAATTAAATGGTCTCAAAATCAGCAGCATTATGATTGATTGATTGATTGAAAATTCTTGATTACGCCACAAAAAAAAAAAACAATTTACAAAAGAAAGTATAGTGCAATAACAACATAAGTGGGGCGCAAAGGTGGGCTTATCCCTCGAAGAGATTTCTTCCAGCCGACCTTTGGGTGTTTGAGAAGTTCAATAGGTATATATTCGTAGGTAGTGGCGTTAGGTTTGGTTTGTTAGTTTGAGTATTAACCTAAAACTAAGTAATCATTTGGTACATACATACATACATTAATTATGTAAAAAACTTACCTAAACATATTAAAACAATAAACCTACATATATAATATTGCATATAAATATATATTTACAACCTGCTATACTTCTTGCGTCCACCCCCAAAAAATCCCATAGTAATATTGCGTCCACCGACTTATGGCGTCCGGTATACGGACGCAAGATTATTTGCACCCAAAATCAACACTATTCAATAGCTATAAGCATGTAGTGCCTATAGTAAAAATTTCGTTTGGACGCAATTTCTCCTCCGGAGTGCCTGGACGAGCATATTCTAGTTCACCGATTGGCCACTAGAGGCGCTGCATCGCTGTATATTTTTTGGGTGTATATTTTTGTACATTTCGCCGATAATCCTGCTTCCATCGATAAAATTGCGTCCGCCGTTAAATATTCTGCAACGTTGCCACATAGGGCATCATTTAGTCGGAGGGAACGACGAACGAGGCGACGTTGCTGTTGGGTGCTTCTCGTGTTATTTTTTCATTCTGCTGGTGGCATGCTGGTGGACTTAGCGGACGCAGCAGTGCCCTATAAATGAATGGAAGCGAAAGTACATGCATGTCGGATTATGATCTATATTTATCGTGCCATTTCTACCCACCTATACTAACACGATCAAACGAAACTTGAGAAATAGACTTAATAGGAATATAATAAACTTCGAGGGATAAGCCCGCCCTTGTGCCCACTTATGTTGTTTTTGCACTATACTTTCTTTTGTAAATTGTTTTTTTTTTGTGGCGTAATAAAGAATTTTCAATCAATCAACCTATGGTGATTTAGCTTTAAGTAAAGTTAAGTAGGTACCTACATGCATTTTATGCTACATTTTGAGAAGCTTCTGGCATGGTAATATGGTGATTATTTAATTGAAAAGCGCAGCATGTGGTGCACGTCAAACTTTCAACAAGGAGGTGCTCGGCGAGGCCCATGGGCTTTCTAACTTTCACGGAGGCTGCGAAAAAAAAGAACCGTCTAAAATAAATGACGAGTCGAAGAATACTTGTGCACCTATAGTTTGTCGTACGAAAGAAAAATTGGCAAAAAAGTCCGTGTAAAAGGTCATTTTGGCATATGTGCAACAATACTAAAAGTATTGGGGGGTTGGGGGGTGTAAAGGTATCTCTGTTCAGTTTTTCGTGAATAATTCGAAAACTACGGCCTATCCCAAAAAATCCTCTTTGATACTAGCAAAAAAGTATATATTACCTTTTTCTACACACTTTTTCGCTGGAATCAATACTTAAAGAGTTATAGAGGGAGAAAAATAGACAATACAAAAAAAACATTTCCCTCCCACCCATCAGCCAACGTTCAGCCCGTGCCTAAAAAAAGTGATCGATCAGACCCGGCCAACTACCGACCAATAGCCATTTCTTCTCTTCTTTGCAAAGTGATGGAGCGCATCATTAACTCTCAGTTGATGAGGTATCTAGAGAATAATGAACTCCTCAGCGATCACCAATACGGCTTTCGTCCGAATCGATCTGCTGGGGATCTCCTAGTCTAAGGGCCGAGTGCACGAAAGGACAAAAAATCAAAATCAACGTCAAAGTATGATTAAACACGTCACTTTGAGTGGACAGTATGGAAGGAACTCTATGCGGTTCACTAAAAGTGACGTGTTTGAACATTGATTAACTCAGCCGTCTCTTCGTGCAATCGGGGCTTAGTCTCACATGAGATGGGCGATGCGCTCAAAATTCATGACTAAGGTACTCTTATGGCTATCGGTCTGGATATCACGAAAGTATTAGACCAGGTCTGGCACAAGGCACTACTTTCCAAGCTGCCCTCCTATGGCCTTCCACCCGACCTATGTGACCGGATCGCCGACTTTTTGCATGGCCGCAACATAAAAGTCTTGCTTGACGGTTGTTGCGCCAAAGCCATGTCAGTGTACGCCAGCGTACCGCAAGGCTCTGTGCTGTCCCCAACCCTTTTCCTGCTGCAAATTAATGATCTGCATATTTTGGCGACATTGATTGCTACGCAGATGACAGCACGGTCCAACCCAGTCACCAGACCGCAAGTCGGGATGACGTGAAGGAGAATACGCGGTGCCTCGCTGTTAAACTCGAAGAGACCCTGGAAAAAGTTTTCGGATGGGGTCTCTAGAACTTCATTGAGTTTAACGCGAGCAAGACACAGGCTTGCATATTTAGTGCGAAGAGGACACCTTTCAGTGTAGCTCCGACCTTCAACGGTACAACTCTGCGTATTGACAACCACATTGGGATTCTTGGGACCAACATTTTGGACGTCATATCGAGGATGAAGCCCAGCTTGCCCCAAAAAAGCTGATAGTCCTCAACAGGGTGCGTCAGTATTTCACGCTTGACCATAAACTGCTCCTCTACAAGGCGCAGATAAGGTCTTGCGTGGAGTACTGTTCGCATTTGTGGGACGGCTCAGCTAATTATCTACTTGGCTCCCTGGACGCTGTCGTTGCGTCTCGTCGACGATCCCAAGGTATCCCAAAATTTAGAGACCGAAGACTTCAAAGGGATGTAGGGTCTCTCGTTGTATTCTATCGTCTTTACCATGGTGAGTGCTCTTCAGAGCTGCATAACGCTGTCTCTCCGCCCCCTTACTACCACCGCAAAACGCGGAACAGGCAGGTAATGCACCCATTCACTGCCGAAAATCCCAAAATTAGTTCCCACCGATCCTCTAGATCTTTTATATATAGGGTCGGTAAACTATGGAATCGACTTCCTGCCGAAGTTTTTCCCTCAAAGTACAACCTGGGGTACTTCAAACATAGTTTGAAGAAGCACCTGGCCGACCGGCATGGTTTTCGCAGCCCCCGTGAAAGTCCGAAAGCTTATGGGCGCCGCCGGGCGCCTTTTTTGTGAGGTCCTTGCGTGCGCCTAAAAAACCTTTGCTCCACCTCCATCCATCAGTTATTTTATTATGTAGTTCAGGACACTGTCCTCTTGTAGTGTATTGCCAAAATGAGCTTTTACATGCATTTTTTTTCCTATTTGGTATTTTTGGTATTACTCATCGAATAATACTAGAGGATGCATATGATTCCTCAAAATAATAAAGACGTAATTATAGATATACGAGTGTGAACCATAACATTTAAAAATAAACACATAATGTTTGGCTTTAAAATGCGAATTTAAAAGGATGCAAGATGTGTGCTAAATTAGATTTTCTTAAAGAAGAGTATATTAGAGGACGCACAAATTATCTCAAGTACTACAGACGTGAGAAGTATGCTAGTGTGGATTGAAATATACAAAAAATATACAAGTGGACGTGAAAATGTAAATGACGCAAGAAGTATACCGAAATGAATGGAGTGTGAATATCCGCAATTTATAACTTTTTGCAAATATAAGTTGAGCGGGAATATTGCATACTATATTGAAGACAATATTCATGGAAACCTTAGTAATAAAACCATTGGAAGCGATGGACGCCGTAAGTCGGTATCTCAGCATGGACGCAACAAGGGTATCAGGATGTATATATACATATAATACATACATCATACATATTGTGTGTATGTAAATATGTTTTTATTTAATATACATCTAGCCCTAAATATTAGCGCTACACTGGCTGAGATAATATGAGTGTTATTTTAAAAGTGGGAAGTGATTCGGACTGACGGACAGCGTCGGGTAGCGAGTTCCACAGTTCCATTATGTTTCCATAACCAAATTCAAATCCGAACTATGTATGATGCAACACTTAAAAAAGTTAAATGCGGAAAATGTGCAGTTGTTTAAGTTCACTCAATCCATTTTCTGCTCTCCTTTCGTAATTATTTTTTTTTATTTTAATCAAAATAAGAAAATCTAGCGACAATCAGGCCATTCAATCATTTGTCGCCAAGATTTTTTTTATTGTTTTCTAAATTCAAACTAAACTCATCTACTAATGTTTCAAGGCTCGATAATGTAAAGAGAAGGCATTTCCAATGTTATCTTCACAGTCGCTTGTGCATACATTTTTAACAAACTCGATGTGACTTTATTCTTGCAAAATAAATCCCATTTCTGGTATAATATTTTAAAAGAACAAAGCAGTTCCAATTTCAAACTCCAGTAATTCGACTCCCGCACTCAACTTGCAAGAATTCCGAAGCGCAATAATAACTCAAACTTGTGCTTCCGCTAACAGCTCTCGTTAGGATTTTAAGCGTTTTCTACGTTTTAAAATTAATTTCGAGTCATTTGCTGACTGCCAGCGAGGGGGTGAGGGGCCGCCAGCCCGGGCGACGTCCGGGACACATGACGTCATTAGTCATGAATAGGCAACTGAAGCTGTAAACGTTCTTGATCCTTAAAGATTAATGACAAATAACTCAGTACTATAACTAAACTAGTATATAGATACCAGCAACCGTTAAAATTCCGGCAATAAACAGTCTGTACTTCCCGACATAAGACAGATCTCAAGTCGCTTTCTATTAGGGTTCCTTTAAAAACCAACTAATGAGCAAGGTATATATTCCTGGTAAATATATTGTAACTGGCCTTATACTTAAGGGCTGCGTACAGTTTTCGTTCAGTATCAAATAAACATCAAATAAACTATCAAAATCGGTTAATCGTGCTTCACGAGGCACCCCAGTGGCGGCAAAGTGTCGCGGCGGAGACATGACGAATGGCGCAGTTCGAACGTTCCAAATTTAAAAACTGCCGCGTAATTCCGCGCCTGCCACTAATGGTATTGTTCATGGATTTGTGGCAACACTGTCGTTCGCTCTAGCGTAACATGGCGCCGCGGCGGCTGCCACTGCAAACATCAAATCAGATGATCGTGATTTTATTAATATCTTTCCGTAGTTTCTTTTGTTACGCAAAGTTTCGAAATTCATAATAAAGTTTTAGCTGTAAAAGCTTCGACCTTGTTTGTTGGAGGAATATGGCCTTAGTCAAATGCTTGCCTAGCGTGTTTCAATGAATACACAATTCGTTGGGCTCTACCTACCTATTAAGTAGGTACTATGATGTAGGTATTAAATTAATAGGGCTTTAGACATGAACATGAAGTTCATTTATACCGGGAATTCTTCCAAAAAAGTCACCACAAGGCACGGTATTTGCTGGGAGAGGACAAACAAGGCCCCGCACCTCTGAGCTACCAGCCACTCGTGAAACTGTAGGCCCCTTCCCTACTTACGCCCGGTTCCACCACCTCCTGCTACAAAAATCCCAAAGTTATCTTTCAGTTACATCATACAAATATTGCATGTAGCCGAAAGTTAACTATCGGATTTCAGGTAACTGGAGGTGGTGAAAACAGGGGTTAGTGGGTTAAGTAAAGGTTAAACCCATCAAACGTCCCATGGGATTGAATGGAAAAGGCTGTGAAAAAGTATCCATACTTTCTGTCTATGTAGCATGCTAATATGTGACTTCCTGGCATTGACTCTTCCTGGCGTGTTTTCTCTACCTTAGTCTCTTCTGGGAGGCGGTAAGATGGTCTATAACAAAAAACCGGCAGAGTGCGAGTCGGACACGCACACGAAGGGTTCCGTACCAACGAAACATATTTAACAAAAAAAAATCACGTTTTTTTTATGGGGTTTAGTTTTTATATTTTTTTAATGTTACATATTTGTAGTTATAGCGGCTAAATAAATACTAACACTGTGAAAATTTCAGCTGCCTACCTATTAGGGTAAACGAGATACTGCCCTGTGACAGACGGACGGACCGACAAGGTCGGACGGACGGTCGGACGGACGGACGGACAGACGGACGGACGGATGAACGGACAGACAGCGGAAGTTTAGTTATAGGGTTCCATTGGTACCCTTTGGGTACGGAATCCTAAAAACTTGAAGACTATGCCAGAAAATATATTTTCCCGATGTTACTTAATTTCTATGTTACTATTCGTAAAGTTGAATTCAGACAAAAGTGAGTCCGTCAGCACAGCACACCCACTCGCAGGCCTCGAAAGTTGACGAATCGGTTCTACTTCTCTGCCGGTACCTGTATCGAGGTTGCCCTCCGCCTGTCGCAGTCACCGCTGCGACGGAACAAATCTTCCCGCGATGACTGGCGCAATGCGACGCGCCCCGCGCGGTCCCGGGGCTCCTTCCGCCGGCAGCCTCCGCTTCCCTCCGCGCACGCAGCCTCCGCCGCCCCGGCTGAGTGATTAGCACTGACTTGCAGTGCAACTTGTCTGCCCGTCAACTGCGGGAGGCGCGTGGTGACGCGTATGTATCGGCGACTTGAAATATTAGGGTGGGCCTCCCCGCTCAACTCCCCATGCAAACGTGGAAAGAAGATCATAGGCATATTTCTTGTCATAGATCCAAAATTATACTAAAAAAATCGAACTAGATGACTGAAGAACATTGGCATTGTAAAATAGTGTTTGGTGTCTACGTTATAAGGTCCGACAGTTCGATATTTCCGAGCATTTTATACAATAACTTTAAAGGTAGATTACTCAACGATAAAATAAAAATATGTTAAAAAGATTAGTCATCAGACCTAGCTTTATTTATGACAATTTATAATCAATTTGGTTTTTGTTTGATTTTCGGCTCCAGCGATCGTGATATAATTTTAGCTATAAGTCATTTTGTAATTAAAATTTTCGTAAATCTCACCAAATCAAACCCTATGCGCGTTGTCTGCTTTGTGGACATGTTGCATCCTTCTCATCACGGATCCTGTCTTTTCCTTTGAAATAGAGAAGGTCCCAGAGTGCAATAGCACGGTTTTGTACCATGCCCCCGAATGAGTTAGTCCCACCGGGAAGGGCCACCTTAAGGTGGCCCAACCCGCTGAACTCCCCATACAAACGGGGAAAGAAGATCACGCCCATATTTCTTATCAGAGATCCCAAATTTCGCTCAAAAGAGTTTTATTTGATCGAACTAGATTTCTGATGACCGTTGGCATGATAAAATTGTGTTTGGTTTCTAAGTTATAAGGTCCGAAAGTTCGAATTTTTCGCGCGTTTTATACAATAACTTTGGTGGTTTATTACGCAATGATAAAGTAAGAAAATCTTAAAAAGATTAGTCATCAGACATAGCTTATTTGATCAAGATTTATAATGTATTTGGTTTTTGTTAGATTTTTGACTACAGCGGTCGTGGTTTACTTTTAGCTATAAGTCGTTTTGAAATCAAAATATTCGTAAATCTTACCAAATCATACACTATGCACATTCTCTTTTTTGTGGACATGTTGCATCTTCCTCATCACGGAGCCTGTCTTTTTCTTTGAAACAGAGAAGGTCCCAGAGCGCAACAGCACGGTTTTGTACAGTGCCCGCGAATGAGTTAGTCCCGCCGGGAAGGGCCACCTTAAGGCCCTGGTACTAGCCAAATCGCAAAGTTAGACGAGGCACCCCAAGTAAACTAACTAAGTCTGACGATTATAAGTGTTATTCTTACAATATATGATTCCTTGTCTAGGAATCAACCTATTTTCGTTAATGTTTGTTTCCTTTTTCTGTACAAAATACATTGCGGAAACGGTGTCCATTTGCGAACTTTTTTGACTAAATGTGGAAATCTAAAAGCAAATGGATTTTTTTGTTTATGCATATATGCTGTTTTTGCATATATCTAGAAATCGAATTACTTTCAGATTTCTAATGAGAAAAATCAACTTTTTTATTTTTGTTATTATTTAAATAAATGATGGAATCAAAAAATATTAACAATCCATTATCATCTGGAGTTCTATTTGGATTTGCTGAAGCGTTTCACTACATATTATTACATTTGTTGAAAAGTGCATTTGTATGGCGCGAGCAGTTGGCTAGTCCTAGCGCCTTAAGGTAGTCTTTCCCGACTGGACTAACGGCCAATGACCTTTAGAACGTTAATAAGACCCCCATTCTCAAAGTCCCAGCCGAAAGAACGTCCATTAACAAGATTCTATAGACGCCCATGTGACACTCTGTCAGTCACGATCGCCAGAGTTCTTGTTATATGCCGATACCTGTACCTTCCCTTTGTAGGGTATGTTTGAATGATTAGAGGATTGGAGTCATCGCTTGAATGAACTGACTTAACGCCCTTAAAAGCCATTCGTCTACTATAGTAAGAAGTGTGATATGTATGTATGTATAATCGGGGACGCATCATAAAGTCAAAAAAGCACAAGGTCCGTACCGTCCATATCCGTGGAGCAAGCTCATTTAAAGAAACCACCAAAATCGTGTTTGTTAATCGTCTAAAACCAAATACGATTTTGGTGTCGACAGCAATATGTTTAAATGTTCCATCTTTGCAGTCAATATCCACTATGTAGCTAAAGAGTTAAATCAATGTATAAATTCCAAATTATGGGTTTACAGCAGGTGGCGAAATTGGAAGACGCAATACCCGCGAATTATATGTTTTGCTGGTTCGGGTCCAGTCTTGCGGTATATTCGTAAAGTAGTTTCTCTCTTTATTAATGTGTCCTTGCTTCACGGTCGATTGTACATGCATTCCTTGGAATAAGCGACGTCGATATGCTACATCTCGAGCCACAGCCCCGCTCTCTCACTGTGCCGGGGACAACACGCACTGTTCAGTCTTTCCGGTCGTCTAGTGCAGTGGCTGGTGTTAATTGTTAATAATTGCTTTCCATTTAGGGCCGTGGCGGCGTCGGCCACCCAGGCCGCGGAGTCGCAGGTTTGTTTTTATATTTATAACGATTAGTGCAGCCGCCGTACGCCACCGCCGCCGCCGGACGCAAATAGACCGTGGGCTTACCGCGCCGCGAAGCAGAGAGCGCTTTGGAGCTAAAACCCGTTCCAAAACGGAGGAGTAAGCTCGCACTAACTCGCTTTCTATCAGAAGAGTTTACGTCATATCACCTGCTCTCTCATAGGTGAAATATTACGATATCCGCTCACTGTTGCTCGAGCTAGCGTGCTCACGTGCTCCTTTCTGTCGTAGAAGAGAATGGGCTGGGCTAGTTTCTTTAATTTTCAAAAAAAGAACAACCCAAGACCTTTAATTAGACGTTCGAAACATGTTCAAGCTGTTTTCGATCTTGAGAATAAGCAACTTTGGGTGTGTTTTGAATCGGTGACTGTTGCACCGTGAAGGGTATCACTTTCCTTACTTACTCGGTGATAGGGTTAATCCTGCCTGGGCTGGTACACGCATTGCATTGCAACGATTGTTGAAGCGGCAATGAAAATTGCGTAAGCTTTCCATGGAGTTCAATGTAGTCGTGCAACATTAGTGAAGTCTTGCCATAACACCTAAATGCCAGTGGAACTAATTCCCATGTGATATAATATATTGTATGACATTATCTGATTTAAGCCATCCAGGATAAAAACATATAAAAATTCCCAGCTTCGTGACACATGCGTGATGATATTATACCATCGCCAAGTGAACTAAAATTTTTTGAATGTTAAAAATGATAAACCGAATTATTATGATCTAATTTAATCATGGTAAATCCAATTCCTAGTCAGTAAGTTCTGATCGTTTTCAAAGTAAATTGAACTACTGCATAAGATATATTGTTAATAGTGATTGTACTTGGATTTACAGTTCTTGTAATATCTAGTATCGTATAGTATTGTATAGTAGCAGCGAAACTTTGCAATCTGGCAAATCTACGAGAAGATTTGTTTGATTCTCAAATATAAATTTAAATGTAAAAAATATTTTACTAGAATTATCTCTAAATGTCGTTATTATTAGTAATTTTTTTGGCCTTGCACCTCAAACTATATTTTAAGAAATTTTGCTTTATTTTGCCCTTAGTAGTTTATAAGTTTGTTAATATAAATAAGAATACAAGGACTGTATGATAAATTTTCAAATAACGAATAATCCTGCTTTTCTTTCCAATTCATATACACCTCTAATCCGAAGTACTTTTTACTCCATGTGGCCACGTTGCTGCACTAATGCCGAGTGTGAGTATGTACAAACGTACACATATCGGAGGGCGATATACCTCGATCTTTGATGGATTTCAAATATTGTCAGTGAGACGTTCACTGAGTTCAGTTTGTTCGTGTCGGGGACTAGGTATACATACAAGGTAGGTTAGTTTAGACATCGCTGACATCAGACAATTCCTTCGCGTAGTGTCAGACGGCAGATGATTCTCCATTGCCTCCTCATACTCTCTGTGTGTTTCGACAAATAGGAACCCTGAACCTAGGAACCCTAAGGAACTTTTACTCTGATCACAGATGATTTAAGTGCTTTTAAAAAAAATAATGAAAATTTAAATGAACTTTGAAAAAATTAACAAAAGAAAAACATTAGAAGAAAACTCGATTACCTTGGAAATAACATTTTGCAATTAGTAAGCATTCGGAAATGGACAACTGACAATGGTAATATGAGGACATTTCAGCAAGACCTATTGTGAATTTTCAATTACATAAATCCTTTTGACAATATTGTTAGTGGGTAACGTTTCATTTAATCCAACTTACCATTAATGCTCCAAGTGATTCCAGCGTTTAGCAAACAAACGATAATGGTGATCTTTGGAAGCATTGAGTTAGCGTCAGGGTTCATTGTTGTATGCGCGTGAAAATCGAGCGCGACGAAGCGAAATTTAGGTGTTTGACCTGTAAAGTCTACTTTCTAAAGTGAATTAATATGTTTTTCACGGTTATTAACTAGATACATATGTGATCTTGTGCCACAATAAAGAAAATTGTGTAAATCATTCATAGTTTCCAAGCGCCGGCTTGAAAACCTAGTAAATACTTGTAAATATGTGTTAATATTTTTTAAAGAATATAAGCAACTTATGAAAACCGTTTTACGGTCATACACTAGATAATAGCCTTTTTATGCAATCCTCCCGCAATGAAACAATCACCCGATAAATCTCCATATTTATTTGGAATTCCAACAATTTAGGATTTTTTCGGAAACAGCATCTGCACAGCAAGATTATCTTCAGCTCAGATTTTCAAATGTGCATTGCCCTTCAACTCTAAAATAATAAAAGCATTTGATGTTGAATGTGAGCATTTCATATTTTTCACGTTATCGGGAAGCTAATGGATATCGATCGGTAATTGTGCGGGGTGAATATTGTTTACCTCCAATTGTAAATTCCCAATCGAGGAAATGTTCAGCGCGCGCCCCCTACTCGTGGAAAATGATTCGCTCAAGCGGCGCCAATTAGCTGATTTATCTGCGGCAATAAGAGCAAAGGTGGCTTCGTCTCCCGCCGAGCCTTCCGCGCACAGCGCCGACTGCGGAGGCGTCCTTTGTCATGACAAGGTATGGAACATCCGTGGATCTTATAGAACGGCCCGTAAGCTATGCTCCCCATACAAACGTAGTTTACTAATCATTTGGGAACCGCTATTCCAATTGAATTGATATTTAATATATAATATCAGGTAACAAATATCTGTGTTTGCATGCTTTTGTTTTTTTGAAAAATCCAAACCGAATGAAATGAAAGCAAAAAGAAAATCTTCATACGAATTTTGTTTTCTCTGTGGTTTGACCCAGAATACAAAGGCAGGCATGCAGACACAGATATTTGTAGCCTAATATTAGATACCAAATATCAAGTATGTTGGAATAGTGGTTTTCAAATTATTAGTAAACTACGTTTGTATGGGAGGCGAAATTTTCTGATGCTTACGGGCCGACCTTAACGAATCACTCAAGGGTCAATCGCTTATTGTATTTAAGACAGTCGTTACACTATAAATTCCCCATACTAAGGGCGATAACTGTTATCATGTTTAAAATGTTTTACTAAGGTTTTGAAATGTTTGATTGTAAAATGTATTGTCAAGTGCTACGTGTGTATGTTTTAAGGTGGCCCAACCCGGCGGGCCTAACTCATCCGCGGGCACGGTACAAAACCGTGCTGTTGCGCTCTGGGACCTTCTCTGTTTCAAAGAATAAGACAGGCTTCGTGATGAGGAAGATGCAACGTATCCATAAAAAAGACAATGTGCATAGTGTATGATTTGGTAAGATTTACGAAAATTTTAATTTCAAAACGACTTATAGCTAAAAGTAAACCACGAAAGCTGTAGTAAAAACTCGAACAAAAACCAAATAGATTATAAATCTTGATTAAATAAGCTATGTCTGATGACTAATCTTTTTAAGATGTTCTTACTTTATCATTGCATAATCCACCTCCAAAGTTAACTTAGAAACCAAACACAATTTTACAATGCCAATGGTCATCAGACATCTAGTTCGATCAAATAAAGCTAATTTGAGTAAAATTTCGGATTTCTGACAAGACATATGGGCGTGATCTTCTTTCCCCTTTTGTATGGGGAGATGAGCGGGATGGGCCACCTTAATTTTATTAATCGACCTTTTAGATTGGAAAATATAGGTTAGTAAACATTGGAAAAGTTGTATTTTTTTTACTGGAAAATGCAGATATCACAGATATAAGACTAAGAAAAATACGGACATAGAATCAAGCTTTCTCAAGCGATTCATGTTTTTTTTATTAAAATCTGACAACTTTTAGGGGTAGTGAACCGTTAGGGCCTGGTAGGGGGAGCTTAGTTCGCAGTCATCGTTAAACAATATGCCTTGGCCAATGGACAAATAATGCATTTCTTAAAATGTTCAAATCTCAAAATCCCGCTACCTTCACAACAGTCTGGACGTCCACTCCACACCTACCCAAGCTCGCGCGGGTCCAAATAAAAACCTCCACCTGAAGCCAAACTTTCAGCTTGATTTTTTTCTCTCCGAAAATTGTAATCACAATAAAGGGTAGGCTGGCGCGGCCCCAGCCTGACGTTAAATGCTATCGAGTGGAGGCTCGACTTTCGAGAGGCTTTCGTTAGCCGACGCGTGAAGTAGGAAGAGACAAGGTGACTTAACTTAACTTATTCGGTACTTGATCTCTAACGAAGTTATCTCAGATGCGCTGACCAATGTCAAAATGATTTTAAATAAAAGATTTTTTTTTTGTAAAAAGAGAAGCATTTTTAACCGACTCCAAAAAAGGAGGAGGTTATATTAAATACATTTTGTTGAAATACTTCTTTGTTCCAATACAAGTATTTAACTTAAAAAAATTACATTTTTTAAAGGTTGATAAAGAAATTTAACAGAATGTGCCAATGATTGGGACAACGTTCTCATAACCTGGTACCTGTTTAGGTCACCTTTGTGCTTTTACCACAAAGTGACTGATTAGAATCATTTTGTTTATTTATGTTTCATTACTTAGTTTTAACATATATCAATTCCACGGATATCATTTGAAAGGACGCAAAATAACATATTATTTACTTTAATATGGTGTACTATATTGTTAACTTGGGTAACAATATCTTGTTTAATTCGCTACTGTTTGATTTGCTGCTACCATAGTCCTTCCGTATCTACGATAAATTAATTGATTTATTGCTTTATAGTCCTTCATTATTAGCAACAACTTGTTAAATTTGCTGCTATGAATAACATTTTACGGAAGGACTAAAAAACGTAATATGCACATCGACTGGCTGCAGCACCAACCAGAGAGTGGAAGCAGATGGCGAAAACGGATGCGCTGTGATGGTATTTTGCTGCTCGCCGATGTGAGTAACCGTCTTGTACCTCATATAGACTGTGAGGGCTTTCTTTAGCTAGGTAAATAAAAACTTCTGTGTGGACTGTATAGTATGAATGTTCTTAGATTTACACCGTCGCTGTACATAATGTTTTGAAAACTTACGGTTTTCCGGTGTGCAATGCCGTGCTTGGCCGACATGTTTCGCTTCCCACGACGGAAGCATCGTCAGGGCCACTTCGTTGCCCCGGAGTTACGTCTGACAGCCCGGCTCGTCAAACGGTAACTGGCGGGCGTCGGTGGCCCTGACGATGCTTCCGTCGTGGGAAGCGAAACATGTCGGCCAAGCACGGCATTGCACACCGGAAAACCGTAAGTTTTCAAAACAGTATGAATGTATTGCTGATTTTTAATATAAAGATAATATGACACGAGCGACTGAAGAAGACATGCGCGTCGGTCCGGAGCGCGAAGCGGAATGGAGGCGGCGCGCGGTGAGGTGCGGTGGCGGGCGCCGCCGCTGATAGTGGTCTACTAATGCCGCTAGTGGTCGCGGCGTAGACATCGACAAAACAGCGAATGTATTCCGGCGGCCTCCTGCCCCCTCTCTGCTCCGCTGCTGAGGAGGCGATCGAGAACAACAGGGGTTGCCAATTCACTTACTGGAGCGCCGGCGGGTTGATGCGGGCCCGCGGACGTTAGCGGGGATTTTTATTGCCCCGCCTGTGCAAATGAAGGAAGAGATGGTTCCATTCAATTAGACCGGACGATTCGCAGTGGGTTGACTTTTAAGGGGGTCTTAGCACCCGATCACATTCGGTTCCATAAGGGCGGAAGTGAAAGCACATTTTATTGTTTTATAAGAAAGATTGCGACGAATTGACAACCTCCTCCATTTTTTTGGCAATCGGTTACTGGAAAATGCAGTTATCGCAGACAAGAATAAAAAAAAATACGGACATAGAATCAAGCTTTCTCAAGGGATTCATTTTTTTTATCAAAATCTGACAACTTTTAAGGGTAGTGAACCATTAGGGCCTTGTAGGGGGAGTTGAGTTCGCTCATATCGACAAATCGCCTCTCTTACTGAGCAATCTCAACTTAAAAGAAAGCTACTGTAAATACAAACTCACATTTCTGGGTACATTGGTTCGGACAATTCGATGTTTGTTGTACATAAGTACCAAACTACTGAACAGATTTTGATAAAAACAATATGGGACCAACAAGAAAGTATACCCTTGCCTTGCTAACCTTTTTAGGTTAACTACAATGACACGAAATAACTCCACCATATTTTTGTCGAAGTCAGAAATTTGAACGCTCACTATTCTTTAATTCTGTGCAATATTAACATTTTGCACATAATATTAAGAGGATCCTTATACCTAAACATGTTTGACATCTTTTTGCGATTGAAACGAAATAGCCAGAGTCCTACCTCGCTTGGAGCAGCTCGGAATAAACCTTTCGAAAAATGACCAACCGTGCAACCGGTTTTTTCATTGTTTCTTTAAAGACATTTCAAAAAGTTTAACATAACCTTAACTTAATAAGTAGAACATGTAACGCTCTTTGAAATGATATTTACATCAATAACAGTTACTGTCAATATCAGCAGCAAACTTGAAAATGAATATGTTTGAGACCTGATTTCAAAAATTTTCCATAAATAAAATATAATTTTCTAAAATATTGTTTTAACCATATTGGTAGAATCTAAACTAAAATTATACATGTTTTTGTTCATGTTCTCATTCCATAAGTTTCAGGAACTTGACGCAAACACACCATATGTATTGGCTAGTATAATAAACTTAGTATTTATTTTGCGTCTACTTGAACGTAGTCGTAATAAAATGAAAAAAGGTCCAGAGACCTAGGCACGAAATAAGTACTAGTTCCTTGCGATGGTATTATGTCATAAGATTAGGTATGGTTTATATATGTTATCTAACGTAATCGGATAAGTGAAACTTCGTTGCGTATATTTCTCTCTCCCAAGGTTCCTACTACTCCACTTTTAGTTCAGAGCAACCGTAAATTCGATGTCAAAAGTTTCTGCGGAGTTACATAAGTCGATACAACATTTTCTACGATTCACTTGACCTTATTCGGACAAGTGTACAGTAAGAATCATGTATATTAAGGCGCTAGGACTTTTTAACAAATGTAATAATATGTAGTGAAACGCTTCAGCAAATCCAAATAGAACTCCAGACTGATAATGGATTGTTAATATTTTTTTATTCCATCATTTATTTAAATAATAATAAAAATAAAAAAGTTGATTTTTCTCATTAGAAATCTGAAAGTAATTCGATTTCTAGATATAAGCAAAAACAGCATATATGCATAAACAAAAAATTCCATTTGCTTTTAGATTTCTACATTTAGTCAAAAAAGTTCGGAAATGGACACCGTTTCCGCAATGTATTTTGTATAGAAAAAGGAAACATACATTAACGAAAATAATTCGATTTCTAGACAAGGAATCATATATTGTAAGAATGACACTTATAATCGTCAGACTTAGTTAGTTAACTTGGGGTGCCTCGTCTAACTTTACGATTTGGCTAGTACCAGGCCCTTAAGAACGGCCCGTAAGCTATGCTCCCCATACAAACGTAGTTTACTAATCATTTAGAAACCGCTATTCCAATTAAATTGATATTTTTTATCTAATATCAGGTAACAAATATCTGTGTCTGCATGCTTTTGTTTTTTTGAAAAATCCAAACCGAATGAAATGAATACAAAAAGAAAATCTTCATACGAATTTTGTTTTCTCTGTGGTTTGACCCAGAATACATTTAACGAAAAAACAAAGGCATGCAGACACAGATATTTGTAGCCTAATATTAGATACTAAATATCAAGTAAGTTGGAACAGTGGTGTTCAAATGATTAGTAAACTACGTTTGTATGGGAGGCGAAATTTTCAGGTGCTTACGGGCCGACCTTAAAGGTGGAAAGCTACGAAATCTTTGGCATATATTTATGTAAGTACGTTTAAAACCCGAGTAGAGTACATATGTTATGCCTGTATAGTATGAAAATAAAACTATCTTTGCTCTGATAGTCTTAGCCCCGATTGCACGAAGAGACGACCGAGTTAATCAATGTTCAAACACGTCACTTTAGTGAACCGTATAGAGTTCCTTCCATACGATCCTTAAAAAGTGACGTGCTTAATCGTACGTTGACGTTGATTTAGATTTTTTGTCCCTTCGTGCACTCGGCCCTTAATGATGTTCTGTCATTTCTACCTACCCCTCCGAGAAAGCGGCGGCGTAGTGGTATGTTTTTACGTAAATATGTATCATGTATTCGTTTGCCTTTAAGTTCGTGACTTTTGAGTATCATCTAAAGCAAAATTCTTGTAATAGTTAAGCACGTGACTAGTTAAATAACTACCTTCAAAGTAGTCCCTGCATGCCCATTCGGGTTTTATTAACAACCGGTAGGTGATGTTAGGAGCAATTTCAAGGTGTTCGAAATACAAAAATGTTCGTGGTCGTTTGTCTAACGGTTGAACATGCATAACCGGTTCGATCCGGATAACTACGGAATCGGGTAGATCCGAGCTTCCGCCTCCACCGCCGCTGCCCGGGTGTGATCCGATCCGTGTCGCAGCGGTCCGGCGGCGGCGGGTGTCGCGCGGCGACGTCGCCGCGATCAATAGCGGGCGACGGTCGCGCGCATGCGTCGCCGCGCTTCCTCTCCCCCCCCGCGCGCGCACCGCACCCCGCACACCGCCGCCGCGCTCCGCCGCGTCTCACGAGATAGAGACCCATGGAAAAATAATAGTATGCGTGGCTTTTTAGAGTTCGGAAAACGGAACCCTATTACTAAGCCTCCGCTGTCTGTCCGTCCGTCCGTCCGTCCGTCCGTCCGTCCGTCCGTCCGTCCGTCCGTCCGTCCGTCCGTCCGTCTGTCACAGGGCTGTATCTCATGAACCACCGGAGGAAGGCAGCTGAAATGTTCACAGAGTGTGTATTTATTTTGCCGTTATAACAACAAATAGGTAAAATAAAAAATAATAAAAATTAAAGGGGGGTCCCACACAAAAAACGTGATTTTTGTGTGTTAAATCTTGTACGATGGTACGGAATCCTTCGTGTGCGAGTCCGACTAGCACTTGGCCGGTTTTTGTACCTGGATAGATCGATCATCTACTCTCATTTGTTTTATGGAACTGGAATGATGGGCTGGCACTACATCTACTGTCATGATAAACGCCTAACGCATCATATGGGAAATAGGTGCTGTAGACTGTAATCCTGAATTGTGGAACCGTCCGACCAAAACCAGCTCAGAAAACATTGCCAACTCACCCGAGGCTCCTTCTCCTTCTTGTCGTTCTGGACGTCCAGCTCTGGAGTTGCAGTGGGTGAGGGTCCTTTGAACCACCGAAGCCGAATCCGAAGGGTTGGTGGAGCAGCCACCGAAAAAGGTCTCGCGGAGACGAGCACGTTGGCGTGCAGAAAAACCATGCACTTCACTCCGTTCGGTACTGCACTCTCGGATGCACTGACAGGCAGCGGCGCGCGTGTCGCTCTCGCCGTGTCGTCAACAATATTTTCAGGAACCGGTTTTAGCCGAAACAGGTGCCATGGGTGCAATAGGACCTTCATTATATTGCACAACTATGGTAAACGCGGACAATTTTAATTGCAGCTTCGACTGTCTTTATTTTAGTGCGATGGTACCAACCCGGGCGGAATGAAGCCTGCCACCTAGTTTTACGTGGAATCCGAGACAGCCTCGACGCGGACGGTTGAACACGGTTACTCGTGAAAAACCCAAACGCGCCCAGAGTGGTCAGTCCGATTTCTTACCTAAATTGGCGATTACGGCAAACCGATCGACTGGCGTTTTCTCCAAACTCCATACAAGTTTTTACTAGATATTCTGTGGTTTTACTTCTTCAAGCTGTCAAAGTCAAACGCGGACTTCCGATTTGTATGAAAACGCGCAGTGCACGTAAACGGCAACGTCGACGTATTTACGGCAACGTTGAGTAAGCTGCCAAATCAAGTTCAAACTCGCAAATGTTAGTTCGCTTAACGCCCGCTGCGCGCGCTCTTCAATTTCTCCATACATTTGAAAATGCCAGTCGATCGGTTTGCCGTAAACGCCAATTTAGGTGACAACTTGGACTACCGGCTCAGAGTCCACATTTGTAGAGTTAGCATTAGAGTAGAGACCCAGTATTTCGCCCTACCCTACCGTTTTCAGTATGTGCTCTACTCAACCGAATGCGTCTACGTTGGTAGAGTGAGAGAGATATTTAGTACTCGCCCTACTAACTCTAGCTAACTAGGCTTAAATTGTATTTTTTATAGATCGACGATTTCCGTGCCTAACCTACCCAAATATCACTCGGTTGAGGTACAAAATAAAACAGATGAAACCAAAGAATAACTAATATACACTGATACTCCCATTTGTTGTTTATACACCATTTCAAATGTTATAAGTTATTAGTTAAAAAGTTCAAGAAGTTACCTTGGTATCTAACAAACGAAATATTTACGCAACGGTTTCTGCACGCCGCTATTGAGGCTCCATTAAGGCTGTTCCGACCCATATAAAGTTATTTGCACACATAACGTAAAAAGTATTGCACTTTCAGCCACAAATTAATAATAAAAGTTTAATATAGTCATATTACTTGCCGCGAAAATAATTTCACAATTTCAGGGTTATGGGTTTTGTTACAATTTATTTAAATACGATTTTTATTTAACAGCGCCATCTAACGGTGTAAAACTTCTAATCGGCAATTACAACGAAACCATTAAACCTGAAATTGTGAATACGTTTTCGCTGCAACTACTATGGCTATATTTAATATTTTTGACGAATTCGTGCCTTAAAATGCAATACTTTTTGCGTTCTGTGTAAAAAAACATTGTATGGGTCGGAACATCCTTAAGCTAAGATATGTAAAAAGAATCACTCCATTAAACTTCACTAATTTTCTCTTAAAATATCACTCGGGAGAAGGACTTGGAGTCGAAATTATTAAGAAGACAGACATAAAATGGTAAGCGGAATAATTTACATATGTGTCTTTATATCAAATTGATTCTAAATTCAAAACCAAAAGAACACACTGTTACTGTGAAGCTGAGATAAATAGTCGTAACGGAAACTAAGGCTAACGAAAAGTAATACTTTGTGACGTCACTTTGACACATTTTGTATGAACGAAATCTCAAAGTAATGCAAAGTGACGTCCCAAAGTACTACTTTTCGTTAGTCTTAGGTTGAGATAAATAGTCGTAACAAAAACTAAGGCGAACGGAAAGTAGTACTTTGTGACGTCACTTTGACACATTTTGTATGGATAAAATCTCAAAGCAATGCAAAGTGACGTCACAAAGTACTACTTTTGGTTAGTCTTAGGCTGAGATAAATAGTCGTAACAGAAACTAAGACTAACGAAAAGTACTACTTTGTGACGTCACTTTGCATTACTTTGAAAACTTCCTCCATACAAAATGTGTCAAAGTGACGTCACAAAGTACTACTTTCCGTTAGTCTTAGTTTCTGATACGACTATTTATCTCAGCCTTAGTTTCTGTTACGACTATTTATCTCAGCCTTAGTTTCTGTTTCGACTATTTATCTCAGTCTCAAGGACGTGTCAAAGTGACCTCACAAAGTACCTACTACCTTTCTTTAGCCTTAGCCCGGGTTGCACAAAGAAACGGCTAAGTTAATCAATGTTCAAACAAGTCACTTTTAGTGAACCGCATAGAGTTCCTTCCATACTGCCCACACAAAGTGACGGGTTTAATCATACTTTGACGTTGATTTTGATTTTTTGTTCTTTCGTGCACTCGGCCCTTAGTTTTGGTTACATCTATTATCTCAGCCTTCGTTTCTGTTACGACTATTTATCTCAGCCTGAGTCCGTATGCCTCTAAAGTTATCGGTCGAAGTGTTATAGTTCCGAAAGTTTATTTTTTATAGAACAATTGACAATATTTACCTCTTCGAGCCTAGTTACCTCCATCACAAACTCCGACCTCGGCGTATGTGCGTAGGTAACGTGACAATGTGTGTCACCGGGCGGGCGACGCGCGCGGGCGGGGCGACGCGGGCCAATGGCGAGTGTCGCGCGCCGCCTCGGTGACACTTCCCGCCAATGGCGCCGCTGCGAGATGTCGCGCGCGTCGCTGCCGCCCGGCTCGGCACATAAGAGCGGGAAACGGGGAAAGAATGCCTACGAAGGGACTTTTTAGGTTATGTCGCGTTTCCTTTCTCTGTTTTACTCCGGACTTTTATATGTGTGTTTTGAGTACGTTTCCGAATGTATCTCTCTAGACAGATGCTATCTCGCATTAAAAAGTATTTGGACTTATTAGATCCTACCTTAATAGCTAGTTTTGAATGTATTTTTTATCTTAAATCATAATAAATTATCCATAGAAGGTGGATTTTGTAAAGAAAACATTTGTTATGAGTTAAAGAAAAAAACTACTGGCGAAGTATCATGTAGTTTATATACGTATTTGGATAAAAAGATAGGTATATAAATACCAATATAACACATATATTGAGTCTAAAGCCTCACGACTTACTTAGTTCAACCGTCCCACAGATACGAACAATAGACCCATTTATCTGTGTTTTTTTGAGCAGCAATTTTTGGTCCGGTATGAATATTGGAGGGAATGTTGAGGACTGTTAGTTTTTTTACCCTCGAAATAACGGAGAGTCGGTCCCCGACAGATTTTCTTGGGTTTCTAATTATATTCATATGAAGATGGACATGCATAATAAATACCTATATTTGATATTATTGCTGTATCTATCTCTACGACAAACAAAAAGATGCACAAAGAAAGATTTTTAAAATTACGACATTACAGTTATCTCATTAATTTAAGGTTAAACGAGATAATGATGTGCATATTTTGAAAGTCTGGTTACAAGGCCATGTACCAAGATGTCGCTGTTTATCCCCAAATTAACTCGGACTATTTTACTTAAAGTAAGAAAGAAAACAAAAGAGACTCCTCGAAATGCATTCGCAAGAAATTTTCGAGTATCCGCGCACGCGTTTCTCAGAAAGTGAAACTTCATTCTTTCATACAAACTTGTACGGACGCATTGTCAATTCGACATTGTCCGTCATGCACATAAATACCTCGGGTCCCATAAGGTTTCTGTAATGTGAGCCGAATATGTAGGTAATTGGATGTGGCCGGAGACCGCAGGGCGTTCGTGAGCGCTGTATGGGAACGGCCACCTTTGCCGACACATCATGAATAAACATCCACAAAGAGATCACAATTTCTGGCCATTTTGGACGATATTCGACGCGACGTCGCCGCCGCCGCCGCGGACCCGGTTAAAAATGTCGACGGAATTTGCGCGGGAATATTTTGGAACGCGCCGAGGAATTCGAAACGTTCCAAATTTGAATCGGTAGCGTTCGATTGAGTCGCATTTACGTTGGAATTTGAAACGAATAAAGTATTTATCTTTACGGAAAATAATATGTTGTTGAAATTAAATTGGATATCCCTGGAATTCGAGCGCATATATCACGCCACCAGCCTACCGACACGCAACGATGTTTAGGATTCATATAAATAATTAGTTGACCAAAAAATATTTGTTCTTTGTAAGTATGTATACTTATTGATCGATACCAAAAAAACTTACCCATATTGCTATGACCGTTGCGTAAACCGATACAACATATCAATGATTTGGTTTCTATACCGGCCGTAATTTTAGCCCTCGACATTTTTTTTAAGAAACTATACCAATGTTCATGCGAACAAAATGGCCACTGTAACTTAAATATTTTTTCGTCAAAAACATGCACTTTTCGATAATGGCACTTGATGAGGGGCTAGAATAAAATATGTGCTGTCCCCAGATAAAATAGAACAGGATCCCGGAAGACATTGATATATACCTATGTTACCGTATAACTATTTTAGGATGTCTAGTATTTTAGAATAAAGTTTGGGTGGGCTTGCCGACTTTACTTAGACCTTGACCTTATTGTGAACTATTATTTCTCGCAGTACTTAAAACAGACAATATGATAAAATCAAAACATTCACTGCGATCGCATGGTTTGAAAGTGGATAAAATTTGAGAAACGCGGGTTTTGGCCGCGAGCGCCTGTCGCTTTTCCAGTGAGTTCGAAATTCAAATTCTCTAATTTGGAGCGTGCGCTACCGTCTCGTCGCGCGCGTGCGAATTCGATATATTTTCGAAATTCGACCAATTTACTGAATTCAACTTCTGGAATTTGCGGAGAAATTTAAAAATTTTCACTCGGGGGCATTTGATCGTGGGAAAGTAGAATTATTTTTCGTGGCATTATCCATTTTGAACACTTTGAATTTAAAACACCTCTTAATATTTGCAATGTAGGTGCTTACCGAATTAGGCAGAAATTGGATAGCTAATTTAGGATTTACCATTTTATTGAAATTATAAATTATTTTAGGTTATTTTATAGGTAGATGCTAAAATAAATTCGACATATGGAACGAATGGCTGATGAAATAATGACGAAACAAATTTAAAGAGCAGAAGTCGTGCCTGGGCGGCCTAGGAGAACGTACCCCGACCAAATCGATGTAATTCTTCGTAAAGGTCTGGTATGTAGCACCCGAAATCGTAGAGCACGTATGAAAATATGTATGTCTGTAGATGAAGCGAAAGAGGTGTGTTGTGGTCGTACTGTATGGCACTATATCATCTCTGCCTTCCATCCGGGAAAGCGGCGTGAAGGTATGTACCTATGTATGTAAAATTAATGTTTGTGCTGGATGGAAAATACATTTTTCTTGTTAGTAAATTACCATGGAATAGTGTACATTTTAACGCTAGAACAAAATTTTACTTTGGACATAACCAATAACAACTCTGAAAATATAAATACTGATATTTTTTATGTAACTAGACATGGATATAACTAATGCCAAACTGACCGTCAAGATATTAGTTTAACACACTACATGGGAACTAGGTGTCATCGGGACCTTCCTTATATTGCTCGACTACATTGAACTGGATGGAAAACACGGACCACTTTCATTGCCGATTCGACCATCATTGATTCAATGCGATGTTACCAACCGGGGCGGGATTTATCCTACCACCTAGTATGCAAGAAAGGAGACACACAGTTTACGTGGAATACGAACCACGGCCAGCCGCCCTAAGAGTTACTTCAACACACTTATCGAACCTGAAGGCGTCGCGCCACTGGGCTACCGGGGCGCATCAAATAACGCACGTGAATTCACAGATAGTCGGTTTTATTTTTCCATTTTCAATGTAATATTATGTATCTCAGATATTCGAAAGTCATCTCCAAATCTAAATAATTTTCAAAATATAATGCTGTCGCTATCAGTGGGTGTCCATTGCAGTGAAAGGAATCGCTACGCCGAAAAATCACACAGAATAGACCTACATAACTTATGCAATTATTGTAATCTATGGTGCTCAGAAATTTCCTTTTACATGAGGATGTCAGACAGACTTTTACCAGTCGAATATTGTACGAAACTGATTTCAGTTTTAGGTACAAACTGAAATCAGTTACTACATCTGTAGAATGTGGCTTAATGTAAGAATGTAATAAATTGTAAGATGTATGCATGTTTATTGTTGTTTTGTTTATTGTTGCAAATGCTAATTATCTATGCCTGAAAATAAAAAGATATGACCTGTCTGAGTGTAGCTTGTCTACCAATTTGACGAATACAAATAAAATACAATACTCACTACTATTTTATTGTTATTGGATTTGAAGCGTCTTTTCCACTTTAACCGAATGATGGCGGCCCAGACTCTACCGTTTCATAATCGGACGGACGCGCCGCGCACGCGACCAAAGCATGATGGCCGCGAGCGATGCGTTCGAAATTCGAACATCAATAGAATTATTCGGATAATTTGTGCGGCGTCTAATTAGACGCGTGCGTCAGCTGCTAGCTGCTGAATATTGCACGCGATCTATGTGTATGTTAATGCTTAACTCTACATTATACGTACATGCATAGCTAATTTTTTTATCGTCCAGAAAATATATAATTGGTTAAAAACTGGTAAAAATGTGCGATAACTTTACATCTGTTTTCTATGTACATGGGGTAAATATATGAAAAAATATCATTAACTTAACCTAACCTACAAACATGCAGTTAAGTACTTACCTGTGCGTAAATACTATTTGTTTTATTATCAAACAAAATTACAAAACTAACTAAAAAACTAGTGGTTCGAGATTATATTATGTTAAGGTAATAGGTAACCTGTTCCGAAAGTCTATGTAATTTATGTGGACAAAGATTTTTAAGAAAGAGTGCCAGACACAGATGATCGGTCACTAATAAAATTTGTCAGCTGAAAAGCTGTTCAGAGGCCCTAATCCCACTTGTCACCTAAATTGGTGTTTACACATTCCGTGGTTTACACCAAACCGATCGACTAGCGTTTTCAAATGCATGGAGAAATGGAAGAGCGCGCGCAGTAGGCGTACAGCGAACTGACATTTGCGATTCCGAGTTTAAATTGAGAGCTTACTTACAGTCGCGCGAAATACGTTGATGTTGCCGTTTACGCCTTCTCCGCGTTTTTATACAAATCGGAAGTCCGAGTTTGATTTTGACAGCTTGAAGAAGTAATACCGCAGAATAAGTAGTTAAAACTTGTATGGGGTTTGACGTTTTTACGTAACTTCGAAGTTTCATAAACGCCAATTTAGGTGAGAACTCGGACTAACCATACAGTACTTATATCGCGCTACTTGCCTTCTCGACTGGCGTAGTGGGTTCGATACCCAATGACTGCACCGCTTGTTTTCCATTGCTATACGGTGACGAAACATAACATCGTTAGTTAGTTAGTTAGTCTTTCTAGCAATACCTAGATGACTAGCTTAAACATAATTGGGCGAAACGAGGTTGACACAGTTTTGCACCTGTGATAATGTTTGTTATTTTTTTTTATATTCCAAGGGCCGATTTTTCAATCCTCAGATAGTACTTATCGGACTGATAGCACAAATGCACGTTTGTCAAAAGACGGATAGCCATTGCAGGAGAATTATATCTTTTATCACAATTATCTGACTATAATTTTACTAATTAACACATGGACCTCCTATATCGGATGGATAAGCAGAAGCGTAAATAAATCCGACGAATAGTTTTCTGGCTATTTATCAGACTATTGAAAAATCAGCCCTAAAATAAAGATGACTTTTTCCGTAAGGACTAAACTTCTACCGATTTGTGAAATACTCGCAATATGCCAGTGAGTGCTGCAAACAAAACAACGCCGTCGCATCAATGAATACGACTTAAAAAATTACCAGCCACCACACAATACTAATAACTGACATCTAGATGGCTCCCCGAGAAGCCCGAAGTCATTAAGTGTTGCACAAAACTGGGGAAATAAAACGAACTTAGAAAGCATAATTCGAGACTTTTCAAATTCAAATTCGCACACAACAGTTGCGTGACGCGACCCCCTCGTGAGGAGCACTTTATTTCGAACGCTCTATTTTGGAATGAGTGCGTTCCGCTTGACTCACCTTTTCTTGAAGTTGTGTTCGCGAAAATTTCGAGAAAATATTTTGTTTTATGAATGTATTTTAAATACGACTGACAATTTAGGTCAAAGCATCAATTTTAGGCAAGGTGATAAGATTAAACAACATTAAAGTCAGTCATCTGCTACAGAGTATGATATTAAATAAACAAGATGGTGCTTTCCCACAGTTTATGGGAATTGTTTTTCATATAGGACTTCATATGGGAAACACCACTGCAAAAAAAAGATTAAATTATGAACCTGTGGGTAAAAATTAGACCAAACGTTGTATAGATATCGGATATCCATGCTGTCCCAAAACTTTATAAAAAAAGGAACAATAAGGTCTGGTATTCCTAGATAAACTCGTATTCTGTCTTTATTTTTAAACCAACCTATTTAGTCTATAGATATAAATCTATAGCACTTCTTGTTCTGGCGCTATCAATAAACAACTTTGCTATCATTTGAATGGAATTGCATTATTTGTATTGAACTATACGGTAAATTTTGAACTTATCTTCACAATTAAAGCTCCTTATTCTCGTATTTCGTGTTGTACCTAAATTTAAAAAAACATTTTTTGCCACTTTATCCAGTCGCACGAACGGGTAATCCTGATACTAGTACGAGAATGTGATGTAAAATGTTAACCAACAGACAAACTGATAACTCGAGATAAGTGCGATTGTGTCCGATTCCTACAAACATATATATGACTTGGAAGCGTGAAGAGTCTGCTGTAGAACGGATCTTAACTACCAGGTAAGTGATGTAACAGGAACAGAATAAGGTCCGGGATCTACAGAGGTAAACTTATGAGCCACGAAACCTACATACGAGTCTTAAATTTCACCTCGTTTTTTACAGCCTCAGAAGTTGCAACGGCGTTGATAAAATCATGCATTTAAAAAAAATTTACATAATACGATATTTAAAAAGAGTTTGATGAAAAATCATTCTCATTTTGGCATTGATAATTTTGCAAAGGTAAATCGGAACGCATTCTGACTTAGTTCGATCGTTTGAACTGTGCGTTCGACGTTCAAAACAAATTGATGACAGGGCGGGAGCGGCGAGTGTCTTGTTTTTATTTCGAATATAATTCGTTCTTTCGGATCTGTGTCGAGTTTCACATGCAAATGCAGGAAGATGAGAGTGAATTATGCAAATTTAACTTTGTTCATTGTTTCGCTAACGCAAATCTTTCAAACTTGCTTCAGATTGGATTCGTTATGAAAAACAAAGAAGACATTAACTTTTATTTGCGTGGCTACAAAAACTATACTTCCGTCCCTCTTCCTTAATAATGAGGTGATAAAGTTCCATACATTGGCTCGTCTCAATGGCCTCAGTCAAATTAAGAAATATTTTCTGAAATTTTGGTTCCGTACCCAAAGGGTGCAACGGAACCCTATTACTAAGCCTTCGCTTTCCGTCCGTCCGTCTGTCACAGGGCTGTTTCTCATGAACCGTAATAGGTAGGCAGCTAAAATTTTCACAGAGTGTATTTATTTTGCCACTGTAACAACAAATAGAAAAATTAAATACTAAAAACGTGATTTTTTTGTTAAATCTTGTACGATGGTACGGAACCCTTCATGTGCGAGTCCGACTCGCATGAAAATCGGTGAAGTTGCGACGATTGAACTAAATAATCGTAGGGCTGTTAATGTACAAGCCAAAGTCTGTTTATCACACATGCGCCACAACCCAAGCGATGCATCATACTGTACAATGACAACGTAAGCTCGCACACCGCTCGCCACACAATAACACCCGCCGCAGAGAATCAGAGCACCCCCATGTGGTTGTCATTAGGCTTTTGAGAACGAACCGTTTCTCAAACTCATTTCTCTGCCGCACCGCCAGGATATGGAACTGTCTGCCGGCGGGTGCCTTCACTGTCTGGGAATCCTTGTCGAAGCGTTCAAACAGTAACCATGCTTTGCAGTGTTTCAGTGTTTCAAGAATTGCTTCGAGCCTATAGAAAAGTGCATGAAATTTTGTGCGGAATACTTTAAAAAAACATTAGAATGTAAGTAAAAATCTACATAGTTGTTTATTTTTTCTCTAACGAAAAAATCTAAGAAGCATGACCAGTATTTAAAGTTTCGAGTTCTTACCTAAATTGGCGTTTACAAAACTTCGAAGTTACTTAAAACGTCAAATTCAGACAAACTGTTACTACTTATTCTGTAGTTTGACTTCTTCAAGCTGCCAAAACTGTCGTTAACGATTTGTTTGAAAAGGCGGAGTCGACGTAAAGGGCAAAGTCAACTATTCACAGCGACGATGAGTAATCTTTCAAATCAAACTCGGACTCGCAAATGTTAAATAGTTTGTCCCACAGAAATCGGAATATTCGTCCACTGCGCGCGCTCTTCAATTTTTCCATACATTTGAAAACGTTAGTGGCGCAAACGGGGGCTCCGCAAACGCAACAGTGACCAGTCGGACTGTAACAGAAACTAAGGCTAACGAAAAGTAGTACTTTGCGACGTCACTTTACATTATCTTGATTTTTCGTCCATACAAAGTGTGACGAAATAACGTCACAGAGTACTACTTTTCGTTAGTCTTAGTTTCGGTTACGACTATTTATAGCCTCAGAGCGCTTAGTGATCCTTGAGTGAACGTCTCACTTCCGCACTATGTTCGTCTTGTAAGCACAGCACGCTCAGGCTAGGTCTACGTTTTGAGTCATGTTCCCGCCTTAAGGTCGGCCCGTAATCATCAGAAAATTTCGCCTCGCATACAAACGTAGTTTTCTAATAATTTATAAACCACTGTTCCAACAAACTTGATATTTGGTATCTAATATTAGGGTAAAAATATCTATGTCTGCATGTCTTTGTTTTTTCGGTAAATGGCAAACCAGTTCTGGGTCAAACCACAAAGAAAACAACATTCGTATGAATATTTTCTTTTTGCTTCCATTTCATTCGGTATGGTTTTCTCAAAAAAAAACAAAAGCGTGCAGACACAGATATTTATTACCTGATATTAGGTATTAAATATTTTTTTTATTGGAATAGCGGCTTCCAAATGATTAGTAAACTACGTTTATATGGGGAGCATAGCTTACGGGCCGTTCTTAAGGTGGGCCTTCCCGCTTAACTCCCCATACACACGTGGAAATAAGATCATGCCCTTTTTTCTTGTCTTAGATCCAAAATTATACTCAAAACCGCTTTATTTGATCGAACTAGATGTCTGATGACCATTGGCATTGTAAAATTGTGTCTGGTTTCTAAGTTATAAGGTCCGAAAGTTCGAATTTTTTGCGCGTTTTTACAATAATTTAAGACGTCAATTACTCAACAATAAATTAAAAATATCTTAAAAAGGTCAGTCATCCGACTTAGACTGTGTCAGGAAGATTGATAATCAAGTTGGTATTTCTTTGATTTTTGACTACAGCGGTCGTGATTTACTTTTAGTTATGAGTCGTTTTGTGATAAAACATTTCGTAAATCTTACCAAATCAAACACTATGCGCATTGTCTGCTTTGTTTGGACGTGTTGCATCCTCCTCGTCCCAGAGCGCAATAGCACGGTTTTGTACCGTGCCCGCGAATGAGTTAGTCCCGTCGGGAAGGGCCACCTTAATAAAAGCGAACGCCCACATTTCCACTGCGATTCGACGACGAGGAGAAAACAGTCGTTAATGGGATATTAATTATTAACGGTGAAATTTTCAGAAGTGCCGTCTCGCCGGGCGGTCACGCGACGTCAGCGCCACTGAAGTGACGCCGTCACCCCGTCGCGTCACCGTCACCGGTCGCCCCTCGCCCCGGTAGGCCTGGAGCGAGCGATGATGCAGTAACGTCGTCGTTGAGTTATTCATGTTTCTATTGAACGGACATGGATGGCTGAAATCACACTGTATTCGAGAACGATGATAATATAAGCTTAGCGGCGTAGGGACTTGCCTTGAATTCCAGAGATCTGGATTAAAAAAAAAATCATTCAGCACCACCTTCTTTTTCGAGTTGAATAATCTCGAAATCCATGTTAAACTGTAAGTTCCCTTGCCCTTCTTGGTGGTACGGTTAAGCCCGCCCGGGTCGGTACCCTCGTATTGGATGAAAAGATGGTCGAAACAGCAATAAAAATTGTTCGTCTATTCAATCTAGTTCAATTTAGCCGTGCTCATAAAGGGAAGGTCCTGGCATGGCATCTAATTCCTTAGGGAATGCGATGTGCTGGGCTAATAACAAGACTGTGGGTATTGTATTAGCCATCCATGTTCAGTTATATAAAAAAGATAAGTTACAAATAGTGTAAAATAGTATATATGTTTATAAGTTTATGTCCTATACTGTTTCCTGATCATTTCATTAGGAAATGTGGGTGCGATTTTTGGCTCCACATTTGGTCTCAACGGTTTTTCTAACCCAATTGCTTACCAAATTTGTAGCCAGCATTATTGACTAATGTCAACCTCGTTTTGCCTAATTCTCCGGAGCCGCATGTATTATTTTTTAATTATTTTATACTATATAATTCTTCGGTACGTGTGTTTGTCACCTAACTCCTTCTTAACGTCTGGAGTGGGCCCCTGGAAAGTTTAGATTCACTTTTGGATTCGGTAAGTGACTCTGAGATTGAGTCCTAGGTTGACTCGAGCGGATTTTTTGAGCCCAGTGACTGACAGTAAAACATCTCAAATTCTTATATCTCTTTTTATATTATATGTTATGTTTTTATGTATAAATGTTACTCAGATCGACCGACAATATTTTTTGTAGGTAGGTAAGGTCATTTAGATTCCTATTGTCAGATGTCATGTGATATCGAGAATTTTTTTTTTATTTATTATTTTTTTTTTATATTCAATTTTTAATTAATTTTAATTTTATTATATTCTATTTATATTTTATTTATATGATATTTCACTATTTTATGATTTTAATGGCACGAAACAAATTTATTGGATTTTACGATGTATCGTTGTTCTAGAAAAAAAAATGATGAAGTTATGTAATGTTATTACATAACTTGAAATGGACTTATGACCTCCCGAATTCCCGATATTAAACATACGACATAATCTTAATTTTTTACTCCATTTAAAAATAGACAGTAATGTTTCCACTCGTACATTTAAAATTTCATTGCATTGAATACGTTTTAGTTCAATTTATATGCAATTTTATAATTATTGATCATTGTTTTATGCGACAGATGTATAAATGTTTAATACATATATCTGTCGCACTTTACAAAGCTTTGTTAAATTGGTTTTCACAAAAAATACCTAATGGTTCCGAAGACAGTTTCTCTATTTCTCCTATGGTTTCTGGTTTCCTCAAACAAAAAAAAAATACTCTACACGAGTAGAGCCCCGGACCAATTCAAAAGTAAAAAAAAAAGTTTAAAGTTAATGTTTATCTTGAAAAAATTTTAATCTAGACTTTATATTTGGGGGATGTTGTAAAATGTATCTTAGCATATTATGGTAAGTAATATGTATTTTTGGTTTGGTACACTCTTCATAATTAAGTAAATATTTTTAACATAGTTTCAATCAGTGTATGTTTAAACCGATTTCAGAGTATGTATTTAGTGCAAAACACTATAACCAACCAACACAACAAAATTACATGTACCATGGAATGTTAAATGTATGCATGTATAATCGACCGTAAAGCAAGGGCAACTCATCAAAGATAGAGCCCTGTTAGAAGAATTACTTTATGAATATAGGCACTGCAAGGCTGGACCTTAAATGTGTCCTTGCTTCACGTAAGAGTATACAGACATACATAACCCATTCTTGGAAAAAGCAACGTGCATGATCAGTATGAAAAATAATATTTATTTACATGTAATGTAAAGTGCAAATCACTTTACATTTTTATGATCCTATTAACGTAACTTTGCCTGCGACTTGCTCCCAGTGTACGTGCTACTCGTGACAGTGAAATGTCGCTCGTAGTGTTTAAATGTCACATGGGGTGGGTAAGGATCGGCGATGAGTGAGGTGGGGCCCGGCGGCGCTGGCATTGGGGGCGGAGGGGCGGCAGCGGGGGCCGATAGCCGGTGGCAGGTCATTTCAGGACTCGGGAATAGCATCTTTTTTAATTAAGGTGAATCGAAACGCTCAGTACATATTTAACAAAATGTAGATGGCGCCATTATCTGCAAAGTTAAAAAAAATGTAGCTCTGCGCATCAACCTTATTGAAAAAAATCGCATTTGACAGAATTATCATACCAAGACTATTGCATAAAATAACTATTGTCATAACAATGGTAAATAACAACTTAATGATAAAAATAGTTCCTTTTCTCAATATTTATATATTTTGTTTCATGTGTTTGAAATTATTTTGAAGTGTTTTTGCATATATACTTCATTTCACAAAATATACTATCTGTTACGATTGCGCCAAGTGCACATTTGTAAAATTAGGTAGATGAGAATAGCTACAAATAATTATTTTCTAACTTTTCAGATAATGGCGCCGTTAACATGTTTTTTAAAATATACAGAGCGTTTCGAATCACCTTAAAGATGTTTGGTGTGCACTAGAAAATACCAATGTAATGTCCTGTGTGTTTCGCAGGGTTAGAACCGAAATGTTGTCGACCGTATTTTGCATTAGCGTTTAACTTAAAATATGAGTCCATGCAATTGGAATTGCAACACACCATTCAAAATCGTTGCGACGTTTTGCGTGCTTGGTCTGTCGGTACCAAAAAAGAATACACTGGGCCAACTACAATTATTGACGTGCATGTCATTATAGGTAACCAAAAGATTTATCGTTCTTGATTCTGATTCCACATAAAATCGCATTGAATGAACGATAGTCGAATTGCGACGAAAATGGTTCGTGTTTTCCATCCAATACAATGCAGCCGCTCAATATTAGGAAAGTCCTGGCATGTCACCTAGTTCCTATGCGGTGTTGGGCTAATGTCATGACAGTAAGGTGTGGTTTTAAGTATCAATGTATCAATTGAATAAAAAAATAAATTTGCTTACAAAACAATAATTTTATACATACCTTCACGTCCACAATCTCAGCAATCGGGCAAGGCAGAGCACTAGACGCAGTAATAAACATTTCACTAAAGGATACTAATTATGTCCTGAAATGTTTTTGAAAATTTCGGATATTAAAATGTACTCTCAAAATCTAAATCTGTACGTTTTAATGTTTTTAATAAACCTTTTAAATTAGAAAATATTGCTTAAAGCGTTGGAAAAAAGATAAATTTCTTACCTTAATTTTAATTTTGTTTATTGAAACATACAGACATAGAATGAATCTTTCTCAAGTGTTTAAGAAAGAAGATTAAAATCTAACAACTATTATGGGTAGGGAACCGTTTCGTGGAAGACGATTTCGTCAGTTTAATGGCAGTCGCCGTGCAAAATTGTGCTCAGGTCAATTTAAAAAAATCTTCGGTTTTAAGTTTTCTTTTAATTGATAACTAAACTAAACCAAACTAATTGATCATGGATACAAGCATTATATACGCCTTTTTACATTTTCGTAAAAAGTTTCAGAGGCATATATATCATAAATTAGTTAATGTATCAAAAAGACAAAAATTCACGGACGCAGTTATCAGTTGATTTCTTGAATGTGCAAAATATCCGAAAAATATATCTTAATTTGACTGAGGAAACAGGGATGAGCCACTGTAAGGAACTTGATCACCTCATTCTCCTCCCAGTTTCATTCGCCACATTGCAATATTTTTTATATATTTATTTAATTTGATCAAAGGACAATAGAACGTCTAACTTGTGAAGCGATCTCACTCATATAATCTTTATGTGAAGTATAAGAACGTTCAAAAGAAATGGATTTGAGACCCGCCCGGCAAACGCGTCGCTGGCAAACGCCATAAAACACACGCTTTTATTTAATATAGAAATGTATTGTATTAATCATGCAAGAACCCCAGTAATTTAAAACAATGTGAAGCATTTCTTAATCATACCATATTATCATCTGAATGATTGTATGTTTCGATTATAAACCACTACGGCGATGCTTTTATTGAAATTATCAACATTTCGCGTCCATTTCTTTTTAGCGTTCCTGTATAAAACATTGATCGTGGTAACCAAATAATACGAAAGAAATATTTTTACATATCCATTTATTTCTGTATTTAAGTAGCACAGTTCAGTTTGACAGAATATACAATTTCAAGCATCGAATGGTATTCCAAGAATCTTCGAGAATCTTATTTCAAATTAAAACTCTTTTTCTAAATAAAGACAAATACCTAATAGTCTAAACTAAAATACTTTATTCTAGACGAAACCTTAAAAAAACTGTCTGCATCCAAAATGAGTCGAAATAAAATAGAGAAAATCAAGTAACTATTCATAGCACCAATAGCACAAAAAATGACTCGGAGTTTACATGAAATATTTTGGCGATTCCAAAGTTTTGTACACATCTTGTACTCGTAATGTACACATTCTATGAGTTATTTATTGCACGATAATTTTAATAAAGGAATGTAATATTAGAGATCTTACTTACTAAATGTTTATATACACCACTTACATATTTTCGTTATCTAATGAGAATTCATTACCGATACTGGCTTATTCGACATTCACAATTTTACAAACATAATGCTCCCAATATCTATAAGCGAACTACGCTCACTCAGTATTCTATCATAACCCATATTTTTGGTATTTATACTTTAACTATACTATTTCGTTCTTTACAATATATCACATGACAGTCGGGGCGGGGAATCTCATTCGGGCGCACGTCACGCGCTCAGATCGAGACTTCTCCCGTTCGTTAGGTGGGTGTGCAAGGATCTGTTCTCGCTGTGGGCGTTCCTCTTGGTCCGAGAGAGGAAGCCCTTCGTGCAGCCGGGGACGGTGCATCGGTGCAGCTCCGATCGGTGCATCGACTCGCAGTGCTCCTTCAGGGTCGCCACGTCCTTCAACCGCTCGCTGCAGCCGCGGCAGGGAAACCTCCCTTCGCTGTCGGGGTTCAAAGCCTCCTCTTCCACGCAGTAGTTGAGGGCTTTTGCGGTAGACGCAGTCGGGGAGTTCGGCGACAAAGCGTTGGGGTGTAGCCTGTGGGCGAACCCGTTCAGGGCCGGAGGGAGGAAACCGAACGGCAAGGGGGCAAAGTTTGGCAACATCCCGAACGGCGGAAACAGGAACGGGTGCTGGGGCAGCATGTCGCGACCGTTGAAGTAGCCTTCCGGAAACGGCAATCCAGGAAAAGAGTTGGGGCTGAACTGAGGATGAATATTCAAAACTGGGCTCGGTCTCGTTTTCTCTTCTTGCCTTTTAAGTTGTTCGCTCCTGCCATAGTACTTATTCGATTCGATGTAAGGCGTGCCTTCGTCGTTGAACTTATTCAATATTTCAGACTGAATTCTTACTTGTTCGATGATCTGTGAAAGAGATCCAGAATAACAATTAGGATGTTCGGCCGAAAGTAGTTTTCTATGAAGAGTTGCGTTTGAGCTGTGGCGATCTCTGTTCCGCTTCGATGGAAAAACTACTCTGCAGCTCTCAATAGTACACTTGTACATAAGCTTCAAGTGGACATTTTGATAGTGACTTTTCAGCCCGAACATGTTTTGAAATAATTTACCGCATAAAGTACATTGGCAAGGATTTTCACGATCTAGTGGGACGTCTGTCGTACTAACGAAGAAGCCGTTATCGAAGTGACCATAAATATTTCCTTGGTGCTCATCGGTCGCCGAATCGTTGAAGCTGGATGTTGATGACGACCGAGATCTATCGGATGACTCAAAATTTTCGCCCAAACTTAAGTTGTAAGGAGCGGTATTTACATTTTCAGTATTATTTTTATCAAAATTACCTCTGGATAAACTTTCAAGTCGTTTAAGAGCGTTTTCAGAAGAGAAACTGTCCACTTCAGTTCTTTGCTCAATCAAATTATTATCTACGACATTGTCTTTATTTGATTCTGTAAACTCTTTTTTCACTGAAATCATATTAGACGTATCGTCACTTTCATTAGGTTCTTTTTTGATTTCGATTGCTTCTTTTTTGATAACAACAGAGTTCGTTATTTCAGATTGCTTCTCTTCCACATCCGTTTTTCTTCTTTTAAGATTTAACGCTTTTTCATCACTGTTCGTTACTTCTTCATGTCGTTCTAACGAATCTTTGTATGATTCTGTATGGGCACTATTTGTTGAGCAACGAGTAGGGTTTAGATTTTTTCGTTTTCTCTTATTGATAAGCATAGATATATTATCATCCTTTGAGCTTCTGTTTTCAAGCAATGGAGTGTCTTCATTATTATCATCAAAACTTTTTGCGTCGTACTCGGCGTCTGAGTCATCAGCACCGTACTGCAGATTGCTATAGCCATTTGAGCGCTCTTGGTCACTATGTCGTGAACCATCAATGTTATCAAAGTCATCTTCATCATCATCACCGGCTACGACTACAATACCATCATCTTCATCTGAATCAAGCTGGGTTTCTCTATCCTTGGGATCAGAGTAATTTTGTTCCCCCATCGATTGAGTTTGGTCGAATCTCTGAGAATAATTCATGTCTAGCCTATGCTTGAAGTCTAAGGACAGGTTTGAATGGTGATTATAATGACGAGATCGCATGTCTGCTTGCGCATTTAGTAATGGGAAGGTTCCGAATGGGTTTAAGGAATTCATAACAGGTCCCAGTCCAGCTGTATGAGGAGGGATTAAGACTGGGTGCAGTTGTGAGCTTCGTCCATCATGTGGTGATATCTTCCTTCTTAAGTGCGGAGAATGGAGCTTAGGATTTGGGTTTGCACTGTGTCTGTTGCGGGATCTTCTAGAGCTAAACATCATACTGCAACCATCGACCGTACATTTGTGCATTTCGCGAAGATGAACTGCTGAAAAATGAATTTTCAGTGCTCCTTTGTCACAAAATGTCTTCAGGCAAACGTTACATTGGACCCTCTTTTTTCCAGTGGCGGGATTAATGAAATGGGTTCCTAAATTCAAAGGAATTTGAGAGGAACCCCACTGTCTTTTAGGTGGACTCATTGTCTTTTGTGCTGCGGAACTCCTAGGTGTCTTTTGAATGGAATCCATTACAGCATCTTTACTAAGATTAAGAGCGTTGTCATCGTCGGAACGTCCATCTTCAGAATGGTGATCACTTACTGACGTGTTGTTACCGCTTTCAGATTTGCTCGCCGTTTTTGCAGAAATTTGTGGGATTAAAGCCTGTAATGAAGCCAGACCCATGGGACCCTGACTGAGCGCAGCGACCATAGCAGCAGAGTGATTTAGACTTGAGGACATTGACATTGCCGGCGCAGATGGCATATTGCTAGGCAACGGAAAATTAAAAAGCTGATTTCTCATTGTCAAATTCATGAGCTCCATGGCATTCCTTTCATTCGGTGATACGTTGAAACCTGGTTTGATTCTACTCGATTCAGTCTCCCTAGGTTTTTGGTGGTTCTGCTGGTGCGAGTACTTCCTAAAGTCAAAGGGTTGCATATTCTGCAAGTGGTTAAGCGGTGACACGTTGACGGGACTAGTGTTGTTCGATAGCGGGCTAGATGAGGTAGATTGTCGAACGCTAGGGTTGGGAGACGCATCATCTGTAGACAGGCGATTGCTGCTCATCGGTGACCTAGCCAGCGACACAGGAGAGGTGCGAGCTCCGCTTTCGAGAGGCGACAGCATTTCCTTCTTCACGACACAATGTGCCTCCACGGTACTCTTATTATCAGCAGAGTGTCTTTTATGGCTGCCAGTAATGCTTTTCTCTTTCATGCTCATGAGACTTTCAAACCTGTGCTTCGCGTCCATCATCTGTTGAAAATACTTCATCGACTCGAAGTCCGGCGGCGGCGGCGGCGGGAACTTGTCGGTAGAGTGATGCTTCGCCGAGTTGGACTGCTCGGTGAGCCGCCTGAACTCTGCCTCGAGGCGCAGCTGGTGGACGATGCGGGGGTCCACCTGCGCCTCCGTCATCCTCTTGGTCTGCTCGTCCCGGATCTGCTGCTCCAGGTTGCTAGCCCTGGGCGCGTGCTGGAACTGGCCTTCCTCGCGGTACAGCGGCAGGAGAGACGTCTTGTGGAGCGCGCGCGCCTCCTGAAGCTTCAGGATCTGCTGCAGCGCGAGGCTGTGCTCGCTTCCCCCCCGCCCGCTCCATCTCTCCACTCCCGATTGCGATTCCTGAAACAATGAAAAACCCAATGTTGTACTACGTTGACTTTTCTAGTTATTATTCATTTCTTTCTTAGAGCGCTTTCTTCTCATTCTATAGGGTTCATGGGTTCAATCCCTGCAATGTTCATGCACAAACTTTACTTATTTTTCTGAGTTGTAGTATTTATTGCTTCTTCATGTTTTGAAATCCATGCATAACTATAGGTCCCCTTCCCCTAAAAGATGGTAGGTTTAAGCACGCCATGGTTGGTACCATCGCATAGGAGGAAAAAATGGTCGAAGCGGCAAATAATATTGGTTTCCATTCGGTTCAATTTAGCCGTATTCATTAAGGGAGGGCCCTCAAAAGGGACCATTCTCGTGGGAATCCAGTTTTATAAGTTAATATCATGAAAGTAAAGCACACAAAAAAGCTAATAGGATACAGAACAAATAAAGTTTGAGATTACTGAACAAAGAGCACAACCGCAACATGAATTTGAGGTCTTACATTTACAAATGCGTCATACGTTACAGTGCGGATCTCGTAGAAAAAAAAACGATGGACCATCGGCGCTATATATTCTAGCCGCCGCCTTTTTTTCGTTCTTCTTTATATAGGTAAGAAAGCAAAACCTTCGTCAATAACTATGGAAAAGGACATATGTCAAGTTGTGATTACTGCACGCTACATGCTGCCTTAGGGCATAGAACCCTTCTCTGTGCCCGTAATTAATTATTTATAAATTTACTCGCCAAAACGAAAGTCTAAGAAATGATTTGGCACGCGCCACTCAACGAAAGCTGCTCCCGGGTGAAACGATTTGAAAGGAACACATCTACCGGGTAAACAGGCGCGAGCACGGACAATAACGTTTGGCGTGCCTTTTTCCAAATATGCACCTTTTAAAAATAATACGCAGTTAGCGGCGTGCCCCACCTTGCATTTATCAAGGGCACTAATATAAAAATAATTCCGAGAACTCGAAGGCAATTGAGTAAAATTAAGGTTTAGGTCGACGGGCCGGCGCGGAGAGAATAGAAAAGTGTTGTCGCGTGTTGAGAGCGATTTCACCCATAAAATAAATTACTATTCATTTGGTAACGAATCGTCGGATCCGGGGACTGACGGTTAGTGGGGCCGGCTGGCGGCGCAGGCCTTGGACTGATGACCCGTTTGGTGCAAAAACTTGAGACGGATTGTGCAGTAGCCACTTTAGGGGTTTAGAGCACCCGGCAGAAAATAATGCACTTCGGACGTTGGAAAGAGACAATCGGGTAGTTTCGGCTTCGTAAATCGTCATCTCTCTCGCACGTTGTGCACATGTGCTGAGTGTCAGCATGTGACAGCGACAACGCTCTACAAATCCGAAACTAGCCGATTGACTCTTTCCAACGTCCGATGTGCAATATTTACCGCCGATGAATGGAGAAGTAGCACCCGTGAGTATGTTTATTTTGTTTTTAAAGTAGCGTAGTTTCGTACCATTTGTTGTTCAGGAAAACGTTTTGTAAGGCCAAATAATATGCTAACAAAATATCCATTTAAACTGGCCAACCTTGCCAAAATAAGATTAAAATATTATCAAATATGCATTACGAGTACTTAAAAGATTACTAGTCCTAGCTACGGCCGAAAGATTATATGCATTTTGTTTTCTATAACGCTAACCGTGACATTTTGTATTTTTTAAGCGTAGCGAATTATTTTTATTCGAGTGCGATGCCACTACAAAAATGTTTCACTGTTATCTGGCAATAGAACTCGTCTTCGCTCCATGAGTGCAAGGGCTGTTGTAGCGTTGAATAGACAACTTACGACATTGCGTCGTCTAGATAATTTACTGTTGTAGTGTTGACTTGACAATTTACAACACTAATGTTGATTGATTGGCAATTTACGAACTCCTTTTTCATTTCATTTCATTTCATTTCATTTCATTCCATTTCATTTATTTATTCAACTTCTGGTAGTAAAACTACACTAAGTCATGTCACAATTTGATTGATCCGCGGATTCGATCAACCAGTGAAGAAGAACCCGCAAAGAAACTTCACTGGTCTATAAATTATGTTTTTTTTTTGGTCTTTTTTTTTTTCGTCCACATAAATGATATGACACAATTATGATTTCATACCTAAATGCTACTGCCAAACTTACATTGGTAGAACGGTCTGGAGCAAAGAACTAAGGACTACGAGGAAACAACAAACCACAATGTGGAAAGTCTTAATTAATAAATAAATTACTTAACTTAATAACCTAATCATTATACATATTGAGTATTTATTTCGGGTGTAAACGCCTTCGTCAACTTAACAGCTATGTCGGGTGTACAGAGCCCTCGTCAATTTTGATACAGATAAAGTGTATCAAGTCAATATAATATAATATATACAAAATACTACCATTGTAGTGTCAATGTCAAAATAAAATTAATATAAATTGTACAATTACGTACTTGTCCTAGAATATTAAATCACTAAAGAGGGTTTTATCATAGAGAGCCTCGTTCAAATTGTAATACTCTTTATTAAGTAGCACTAATTTTATCTTATTTTTAAATTTATTAAGAGGCAAATTTCTAATTTCTACAGGTAATTTGTTGTAAAATCTAACACTATTGTGAATAAAGCTTTTTGAAGTTTTAGCTCGTCTGTGTTTGGTACATTGTATATTAAACTTATTTCTAGTATCATGGTCATGTACATCAGAGTTAAGGGTAGACATTTCTATTGTTTTTTTTGCATATATGATATTTTGGTAAATATACTTATTTGCGAGTGTCATAATCCCAAGTTCCTTAAAAACATTTCTACACGAGTCCCTGACTCTCATGGTTAAGATATTTCGCAAGGCTCTTTTTTGCAATAAAAATATACGATTTGCATCGGATGCATTTCCCCAAAACATCAGGCCATATGACATGAGACTGTCAAAATAAGCATAATAGACAGCCTTGGCTGCTTGGATACCACATAATTCCTTTATTATGCAGTAGCATGCTGCACTAAGTTTACCAGCTAGTTTATCTATATGTGCTTTCCATGTTAGCTTATTATCAAACATCACGCCCAGGAAATTGATTTCATTTGCCATATTTAGGGACATATCGTTGACCATTGTATTATCTAACATACGTCTATTTGTTCCTAGAGCAAAGTGCATTAAATTGGTTTTGTTAACATTAAGCAGCAAATTATTACTCTGAAACCATGAATGTAGGGAAGCAATAGTAGTTACAAGCGACTCCCGCAACAAATCTATATTTATATTATCTAAAACAAGAGAAATATCATCAGCGAACATCACCAATTCTACATTGTTCGATATGCAACCAGAAATATCATTAACATAGATGAGGAAGAGCAAAGGACCCAAAATAGACCCCTGTGGTACTCCCATGCTGATGGGTTCTGTGTTTGATTTTATACCTTGCACGTAACAAATCTGCTGCCTATTACAAAAGTATGATTTAAACAGATCTAATTCCTTTCCTCTAATACCATAATGATCTAATTTTATCATCAATATGTTGTGATTTACACAGTCAAAAGCTTTGGATAGGTCGCAAAACATACCATAGGTATGTTTGGATCCGTCCAAAGCTGTCATTACTGATTTTACCATAGCAGCTATAGCATCACTGGTAGACATACCCTTACGAAAACCATATTGCTTACTATTTAATATATTATTTTCGGATAGAAAACTATTAAGTCTCATCTCTATTACTTTTTCAAACACCTTACTGAAAATCGGTAAAAGTGATACTGGACGATAATTTGCAATGTCACAATGAGCACCTTTTTTGTACAGAGGGATGACCTTTGCTATCTTCAAGGAGTCTGGAAATGAACCTTCTCTTATGCATTCATTAACCACATTTTTTAATGGTTCTATGATGACATGACCTATAGATTTAAGTAAATGAGGTGAGATATTCCAGAGGTCCTGTGACCGCTTAGGTTTGAGATTGTTTATTATGGTCTTTATTTCTAGATATGTTACTGGCTTGAAGGTGGCAGAGTCTTTATTCCTTGGGCAAAATTTTAAGATATATTCTAATGCTTTAGATGTGCTTGTAGTCAAAGTTTTTGTTGTATCCTGGGCTATTGTGGAAAAATATTTATTAAATACATTTGCTACAGCTACCTGCTCAATTATTAAATCATCTCCTATTTTAAGCTCAAAATCCACTCCTTTAGAGGGAGGGGATTTGCCCGTTTCTGATTTTATAATATCCCAGGAGGTTTTTATCGTATTACCAGAGGTTAAGAGCTTATTTCTCAAATTAATTTGTTTTGCACTAAATGATACCTTCTTAAAAATTTTGCTGTAAAGGGAAACATATTTTCTCAAATGATTGTGTTTACTTATTTTTAATAAATCATAAAGGAATAACAAATGTTCCTTGGATTTAATAATCCCTGGAGTAGTCCAGTTGGCAAATGATATTTTATTTCCTATTTTAACTCTTTTGGTCGGTAAGTGTTGATTCATATACCTAATAAAAGTATTAAAAAATGTTTTAAAATTAGTGGTGTGATGATTCTTGAATTCACTATCTAAGTCTTTGCATAAGGCAACGATTCTATTTTCATCTGCTATTCTAGCGTACCTAAATGAGTTTGAAATTTTATTTTTAGGAATATATCCAATAGAAACAAACTGGGCAAGATGATCTGACTGTACTCCCGCAATCACCCCAGAGTTAAAAACAGTACAGTCTGTAAATATATTATCAATACAGGATGCACTAGTCTCTGTCACTCGTGTGTTCTCGAATATTGTCTGATTCAGTAAGAATCCATTCATTATATCAGAAAGATCATGACTGCCATTTTGGTCCGTTGGGAATTTTATATTGAAATCACCACATACTATAATTGATTTGCAGTTATTAGAACTAATTTTGTGCAAGCATTCTTCAAGTTTTTCACTGAATGAGGATATATTAGATGAAGGAGATCTATATACACATAATACAAACATCGAATCAAATTCTATGCAGCTTACTTCGAACTCTTTGTCCTCCGACATGTTTACAACATCAGTTCTGCCCTTTACTCTCAGACCGTTTCTAACCAAGATTGCTGTACCTCCCCTAATAAAGTTTTTTCTGTGACTACTGCTTACAATAGAATAATTGTTCACGGTTTGAATGTTTAATTCATTAGCATCTATCCATGATTCTGTTACACAAAATACATCACAGTTATACTCTTTTAACACAAGTTCTAACAAGAGATTTTTTCCACGCAACCCTTGAACATTTTGGTGGCAAATAACCAAAGAATTTTTAACATGTTCCTCAACTACTGATTTACTCTTTGTATTTTTATTTCTATTATCATATATTTACATATATGATATATTTACATGTAGTGCTTTTTGTTAACCTAATTTATTTGACCCAATCGCACGAAAAAAACATTGCCAAACTTTAACCCGGTTCTCCGTAGCCGTAAACGGTAGAACCTGCCACCGACGTTCGTGTTAACACGTCTTTTGTATTCGTTTGTCGCGCTCCCAAAGCGTTTTGTCACTCGATTATTCCATGTAAATGCCATAAAAACTGCCATGCCATTACGCCGAGCGTGGAGGGTAAATCAAATTGTAGTTGGCCGTGAGCCCACATTAAAGTGTTCGGTTTGGCCACGAAGACGCGTCTGGGGGCAATTTTACCGAAACAGCCTGCAATTATAGTACTCGGCGAGACGGCGACTGCTGGAAAGAAAGGATTTATTTCTAATGGTTTAATGAGGATAAGTATCGGGATAATAAAATGTCGTTTAATATAAATATGCGTTGTTGTGGGGAGAATGAATTGGAGACGTTTGGAGAAAATTACAGGGACATAAATGCGGAGGCTGGGATCAGTTAGTTTTTTGTGATTTGATTTAAATTGCTTTAATGCGAAGCAGATGGAATGGGATATTTTTGGACCTCGGAAAATGTAATCAGCGGCGATGTTTTATGTAACGAACATAGTATGTATTATATATTCGGCGGTGAGATGACCGGCATCGCATTGGCATGAGGCCATGTTTGCATGGCAGCAGTCTTAAAGTGATTTTTACATGAACACTTTTATTTAAAAACAATTATGTTTTCCTCCACTGAATAGGTCTGAAACCCCATGCATTGCTAAAGATTGAATAAATTTTAATGAAAATATGGTAATTGTTACAAAACACGTTTCGACACTGAAAAAAACCTTTATCACTAAAGTGCTGATTATCTTGTAATGGTATTGATTGCAAGCTGCTAAGAAATTCTCTTAAGGGCCTGGTACTAGCCAAATCGCAAAGTTAGACGAGGCACCCCAAGTTAACTAAGAAGTCTGACGATTATAAGTGTCATTCTTACAATATATGATTCCTTGTCTAGGAATCGAATTATTTTCGTTAATGTATGTTTCCTTTTTCTATACAAAATACATTGCGGAAACGGTGTCCATTTCCGAACTTTTTTGACTAAATGTAGAAATCTAAAAGCAAATGGAATTTTTTGTTTATGCATATATGCTGTTTTTGCTTATATCTAGAAATCGAATTACTTTCAGATTTCTAATGAGAAAAATCAACTTTTTTATTTTTATTATTATTTAAATAAATGATGGAATAAAAAATATTAACAATCCATTATCAGTCTGGAGTTCTATTTGGATTTGCTGAAGCGTTTCACTACATATTATTACATTTGTTAAAAAGTGCATTTGTATGGCGCGAGTAGTTGGCTAGTCCTAGCGCCTTAATGTTGCCACGTCTGACGTTTGTCTAATGTTCTTTTATAACTTGGGAACACTTCGCAGATTTGTTTGCAATCTGTATCGACGGCAGTATAGCTTAATTCTTTCCATCAATCAAAGGCTACTTACGTTCACGCTTATCTTTCTAAGGGGTAAGCAGAAGGTTAAGTAAAAGAGAAAAATCGATCTTATACATGACAAATGACAGCATGTGCCACGGTGAAACCATTCATCATCCAAAATCAACACGATGACGCCACGTCAGCGGTAGCCACTTTTCGTGAAAATTTGCATCGGACCAGTAATACCCTCAATTATGCTTATCGAGAGCATTACATACCCAAAACAACTCATTACATTGTCACGGAGTCCTATCGCCCGTAAATACACTCCCAATTAAAATAATATGACGTTCCTCGTCACCGTTTAATTTTATAACCGTGCATTAACCAATCACATCATTATATTTTACTGTAGGAATAAAATTCGTGTAAATTAATTAAATAAGCGGACGATGGTGGAATCGGACGCGCCGTCTCGCTCCGGCGCGCTGCCGGTCACGCTCCGTCTCGCTCGCACTCTGTCATGCATTCGGTGACGACAATGTAGGTATTAACGTAACGTGTGGTTAAGTTAATCGCTCGCTTGAGATTATCTTGAGTCCGTGTGGTGAGAGCGGGCCGGGCGTACGGCCTTAGGATATGGCTGGATTATACGTCAGACGATGGTATTATTTCCACTCAAATGGCGTTTCTTCCCTACGCGTTTGTAGAAAAGGTCGTTGCCAGAAAATAGAGAATGCTATCAAAGAGTAAGTTTATGTACCTATCTAAAATTTCTATGGTAAAATGTATTTAAATTGTTAAAAAAGCGAGCAAAATACGGATAGTAGGTAATTATCGTCAAAAAGCTGCTAGAAAGCATTAGAAATTCAAATGAAAATAAAAAAATATAAAAAAACAAAATATATTGATTTTTATTTCCAATATTTATTTCCGTTTTGTTTCTTGCTATTGTTAAGGAACTATATTTAATAAATGTTTTTAAATAATTTTGAAATGTAAATTAATTTTATTAATAAAACGTATTTTACATGTTGTAATAAGTTGTATTATATTGCTTTTGTTTAATACATATACAATTTTTACTATCATTCACTTAAGTCTATCAGCATTGAAGTCAATAAATATAATATGTGTTTTTTTAATTGATTCTTTTTTAAATTTGTCACTGTCACAAAAACATTTAAATTGGAAAACGGGATTTAATTTTATGGTATTTTAATGATACTGGTTATGGCCGGCTAATAACCACACATGATGTGGGAATGCCAAGTCTTCTCTTGTATTGTTCAGCTTCATTGAACAGCCAATTTTCATTTCTGCTTCGTCCGTCTTTCATACAATGCGAAGTTGGTACCGGGCGGGATTAACCCTAACCTACATTTTTACCTGGAAATAACTCTCGATGGTCAAAAAAGCTCACTCAACCAGAACCCGACCGCGTCCAGACATGCATCACCTCGATTATCGAAAGGCGAGGTGTCGCGCCACTGGTCTATAGAGGCTGACACCTGACAACTGTCATTATTTTATTTATTTATTTATTTATTTAAGGAAAAGACACAGCAAACAATACTTAAAAAAAATCTTAACTTATTTCCACTACGCTTTCCACCGGAAAATACAGATTTAAAAAGCAAGGTACGTGAAGAAAGATAAAATAAAAAACAAAAAACTAACCAAAGAAGAAAAAATAAACTCTGAAATGGAACAATAGTGAATTCGTAATATTGGGCACATATTACAATTTATTTTATAAATGTGTGTGAAATACGGTGTGAAATTACTGTAATTTATTTTTATTTATATTAATATATTTATACTATTATATTTACTACTTACATAGTATATATACTATTATATTAACTATTATATATATATACTTTTATACTATTAACGAAACACTTCGAAGGTTATCATTGATAACCTTCGAAGTGTTTCGTTACCGTGCCTATAAAACGATTATGTATTGATAGGTACCTAGTTAATTTGGATATGAAATTAATGACTTCGATGACATTAACCTTTAACATTGCATTGTGCGCACAGCACAATTTTTTGTCCCATCATTTTTACACAAACCCCGGTCCGCCGCCGTAACAACGTGGATTATCCGAAAAGCCATTAAGTGCAAAAACACAAGTGCCCTTACATTTTTATGTAAAGCTGCGCGTACGCATCGCAACGGCAGGTTATGAAGGCGGCGTCTTGGGTTGGACAATCTTAATGCCAGGTCACTCGTGCTTTGTGATACGCTAGTGCTTTTTCACTGAGAACTAACACGAGCGAAGCAGTCTTATGAAATTCAACGTCTTTTCGTCAGTATGTCTGCCTATACTTTAAGAACCGCTTATCCGATTTCGATGCGGCTTCTATCTATGTAGGTATCGCTATCGTAACGTTACGCTAAATTATTTGAAAGGTGCGCAATGGAGTTAAATACGAGATTAGTCGGGGAAAACCAGGCTGTTCACACAGTGAAGCATTTCTGTTTATTTTTCCGAGTATTTTTTTTTAAATGAGCATACAAATAACGGACTGAGGCAGATGGTTCGACAGATTACAGTGGTTTTTTATGCAATATTTTTAAAGCAGACGGGTCTTTGAAAGACATGTAGCTCAAGGTTATGCCTGTATTTCCTACTTTATTTCCTACCCGAGATTAAAATATAGATTTTCATAAGACCGTGGGTCACTTAATTGCTCGAAAACAACGTAAAACTGTCGGTCCAATTCTATACGTTCAAGCCGGCCAGGTCCTTACATGCATGGCAATTAACAAAATATGGTCTAAACGGCGGAGGAACATACATTTCCTGGCCCTGCGTCAAGCTACACGTTCTGACCACAGAATAAGTAATACCTGACTCAGACACTGTAAACGCCTAAAACGCACACCAATTAGCATATCCATGACATGGGAACACTTGAGTGCCGACGCAGTTCCCAGAATATGAATGTGTCATGTATTGCATGTGACCCCGACGGGGCAATGATTTCCATGAAGTTTTTTATGTAACTGGACATGGCTAATGCCATACCTACCGTCATGATATTAGCTCAAAATCTTTACCAAAATTCTTTAAAATTGTTTCAGCGGAAGACAGTGAAAACGCAACAGACAGACGGAGTTCCTTTCGCATTCATAATATTAGTATGGATTAGTGAGTCGAGACGTTTTGAATACATTTTTGGTGAGCATTGATTTTTTCATTGCTATAATGCATTGTTCCTTATATATATTCCTATATTCATTACTGTTTGACAATACGTAACTCCGATCCTACTTGCAGTTTAAATGCACTAAACAGTTAAAATGAAAATAATCGAGGTGATTTGCGTCTTTCGCCGAGTAATAGTTCTAGCACAAACCAAGGCTAACCACCAACGCCTTAAGGTTTGGTAATTTTACAAAATTACATAGAACTCCAATGTTATTATGTCCTCGCCTTAATTCGGTTCAAATCTGCGAAATTATACAGCACTAAGTGACCGAATTAACGTCAATGCATGAGACATAATGACAGGTCAACGGAGATTATGCCGCTCACAAATACACATGTTTGCATATAGGTATAGGTGTGAGTGTGAGCGTATTAAGAGGCTAATGAGGTGATCAAGTTCCAAAGAATGGCTCGTGCCTGTTTCATCATTCAAAATAAGAAATGTGTTTCTGAAATTTTGCACATAAAATAAATCGACTGAGAGCTACGTCTGTACGTTTTTTTTATAAATTAACTAATATCCGTGATATACACATCTAAAAATGTGTATACAAATACAAAAAGGCGTATGTCATGGAAGCAAATTAAGTTATTAAAAAAACGAAAACGTGAAGACGTAGGTATTAGTTGATTTATTGAATGTACAGAATTTTAGAATATTGTTTCTTAATTTGACGAAGAAAACCGACACCAGCCATTGTATGGATATTGATAATCATATTATCCTCTTAAGAGCAGCATATAATACTTTATAAATAAATTATATTTAATTGATCTAAGTCGGGAACATGGCGGATAAAATGTATTCAATGGTCACTGACTTATTTCCGGCGTACTGAGTGGCACGACGCCTCGGCATGATACTCGAGGTGAAGCCAAATTGGACGCAGTCTGGTTCTGGAAGGGTTACTGTCTCAAACCGCTTAGGCTGGCTAAGGTTCTAACTTCGTGTTAAATTGTGGGTTCAATCGCGTTAGGGTCAATCGCGTTGTTGACACCATCGCACTTTATGATAGTGAAAGGGTTAGAAAAAAAAATGTCCTTTTTTTACATTCTGTTCATGTAGACGTGAAATGTAAGAAAAGTCTTGGCATGACACCATATTCCATGTGTTGGGTAACATCATAATAAAGCATCAATGTTCAGTTCCATAAAAAAAACTGTAGTATAGGCATGGTGAAGCATATAAATCACCGATATCTTTAAACATAGAGAACAGTGAATAAATAAGAAGAATATACTGTGTGTATTGGTTAGAGCAGGTACCATTCTAAATTAACTCACTCGGTAAACGGTGATTAAATGACGTTTTGTCGAACTTCGTACCATGCTGGTAAATTTGAGATCACTTGGCCGACTAACACGTCGTTTGTCGGTAAGCATGGCGCGAGGTGCAACTAAACGTCAGATTTAATCACTCAAATATTTTTTATCTGGCGAGTTTATTTACCATGGTAACCCTCAGACTGCGGGATAGGTGGACGCAAAATGGGCTCAACCGGCGTAAGATGTGATAAAATATCTCAGGGAATTCGATCAGTTCTGACCAATCAGAAGTGAATGCCAAATATTCTACCCAATAAGTGCGCAAAAGGTATGACATAAACGCTTTAGATTGGTTCAGAATTGAACGAATTCCCTTCCATATTATCTCACATTTTATGCCGGTTACCCCCGGCCGCGAAAGGATTGTTGGCTGTTTCAAATCCAGCCTTAGATGTCACGGCTTCGTGGTACATGCATGTACATGTGATACATAAAAAACGTTGATAAAGACATACCTCATCCTCCATCCACCTCTTTACAAGCTTCTTCAGCATTCTCAAGTTCACTTAGTCCTTCAGCCGATCACAAATCAAAGCACCACACCTCCACGAGTAGGTACACCTTCCAAAGGGCACATCTCTCTAGTCTATGAGCACACGAAACGCCTGATGTCTCCGGTCTAAACCAAACATCTCTCTACGAGCACATGAAACACGCGACTCCGCCACAAACGTTCCGACGCGACGTCGGCAAAGGACAGAAGGGATGTGACAAATCATTAGCGGGCGAATTAGTCCAGTGCGGCCGACAGTGGCGGATCCGACAGTGGATTAGGTGGGGGTCAGGTAAGCCGCGGCCGCACAAAGGGGTCCGCTTGCGAGAAACTGGATTACGGCCGGGTAATCGCATTCCCGGAACAGCGTCCGAAACAATAGGGCTGTTTACCTGACTAGTGACTTTTGGCACAATTAGTTCAGAATCTTGTCCGCGAACGAACGTGTTTTTTATCTGCGCGGGCTTGGACACTGAAACGGAAGAATATTTGAGTCCCACGACAATCCACGTAGGTATCTCTAACCAGCACTTAAAAATTTTAAATCCTACCTTGATGCTACCAATGCATCTATGTCGTAGAAGACATGCACGGGTTCTTCATACATAAGTACAAAACGACTTATGAGGGGACTACACAAAGGGTGCCAACGTAACTCCATTACTAAGCCTCCGTTGTCCGTCTGTCCGTCCCTCTGTCACAGGCTGTCATAAACAGTAATAGGTAGACGGTTGAAATTTTCAGTGTGTATTTCTGTACAACAAATAATAAACATTTAAAAAATAATAAAATTAAATGAGGCCCCGATACAAGAAACTTGTCGTATTTTCATTAAATATTATTCAATGCTACGGAACCCTTCGTGTGCGAGTCCAGCTCGCACTTGGAAGGGCCGATATTATATTCACTCTGATAGAATATTTGCAGAGGCGAAACAGAATAGTGACAATAATTTTCCTCCGAGTAACTTTCGCAAATAATTCTCACCGGTACTAACGAATGTACCCTGCCCACGCATCCGATATCCTGTCTTCGTATCTCGTTAACCTATGGACTGTAATCGCAGTCATAGAGCATTGTCTACGGTTTATAATCCGCGGTGTTGTCCTACGCAACTGCCCTAAACCATAGATTTAAACATAGTTCCGACTGCCGCCGACTTTCTAAGCCCTCGTAACGACGCGTGTTCACAAGCTTAGATTGAAATTTACTAGACAGCTGCGAACCGTTGTTCCTTGTTCTATTGAAAAGCAGTTTCGAAAGAGAGAGGGGTACCTGTTTCGATTTTGTAACACACATCACGCCGCGGCGACTATGATCTGTGTAGGTACAGAGACGAATGCTGTGCTAGCACCTGTGTCAGGTTCTTTACAGTCACCGCCTAGAGGTAGATCCATTAGGGGTAACCAAAAAAAAAAAATCGGCCAAGTGCGAGCCGAACTCGCACAGGAAGGGTTCCGTACCATAATAGAAGATTTGAACCAAATAATTCACGCTTATTGTATTGTGTCACCATTATATTTTTATAAGTTTCTTATTTTTACTTGTCGTTATAACGGCAACTTAAATACACACGCTGTGAAAATTTCCGCTGTCTTCCGCGGCTCGTAGCTTAGTGGCGCGGGGACTGGCCTAGCGTACCAGACGCCCGGGTTCAATTCCGACATGCACCACTGTCTTTCTCTTTTCGAGTTTGATAAGTGCATTTATTCACGAATGCGAGCTGCTCCATGGTTCGGAATCCATGTAAAACTGTAGGTCCCTTCTCCTACTAGGTGGTAGGGTTTGAGCCAGCCCGGGTTGGTATCATCGCATTGGATGAAAAGATGATCGAAGCGGTAATGAAAAATTGTCCATGTTTTCCATCCAGTTCAATGTAGCCGTGCTCATAAAGGGAAGGTCCTGGCATGGCACCTAATTCCTTCGGGAATGTGGTGTATTGGGCTAATATCATAACGGTAGTTGTGTGGTATTAGCCATCCTTGGGACAAACGGACGGCCGGACGGAAAGGTTTAGTAATAGGGTTCCGTTTGGTACCCTTTGGGTACGGAACCCTGGGGGTCCGCAGAGTTATCCCAGGAGGTCCGCAGACAAAATATAAATTAGAAGAAAAAAAATTATAAAGCAAAATGGCGCGGCCAAGAATGTTTAGGGGTCCTCGGATCATGGTAAGTAGAGCTAGGGGTCCGCACTTGAAGAAGGTTGGGAAACGCTGAGCTAAACTTATAGTAAGTACTTAGTAGTAAATGGCTTGACAAAGAATCGTGCTCCGCCCACAGAGGACACGCAATATGCAAATGATAGGCAATCTACCGAGCTGCATACACGTGTGTTCCTCCGTGTCTCGTTAAGGCGCTACGGCGCTTTCGTTCAAGTAGCTGTCAGTCTTTTAATATACGAAACGTTACCGCTCAAGAAATACCAAAAAGCCGCTCAAATTCGGTTAAGGTGTCGAGTAGTATATGTTTAAGACATAAAACATAGCTGCACTATCTAACAAAAAAAATAAGAGGGTAAACTTTTCGTATCGGCTCATAAAAAAAGGGGAGAGCTATTGCCTACTCCATTTCTACAAATATTTTGTTTAAATTATGGCAACAATTTCATCCATATAGCACGTAATAGTCTCATTTTTAATTTTTTTTATTTTAAATTAAATGAACATGAAATATTTTGAATTAAAAAAATATGTAAAATTAAACTGCTTTGAACTAAAGTAATTTACGAGAAAAACGAATTAACGAATCACAACTCGGATTTAAAAAAAAAAAAATGGACACGTCTTGCTACAAACAGGTGTCTTATGGGAGTAGCTGCGCGACATCTTTGTATTTAAAAAAAGGGCGTTGAAATTTTAAAATGTAAGATCATAAAATAAAGTTTTGATCTTATTCACAAGTCTGCCTAAGCTCCTGCCTTAATACGTGGGTGCTCCCAACGATGGTTCCAGTAGATTCATATAACAATAGTACTGGTAGAGTGCAGCTCCTCTCAATAAACTCCCACCCGTGATTGGCGTATTGACAACGCACCTTTCTTGCACAAGCGGCTCTTACAAACGAATGGACATAGAGACAGGGTTGAACCGGGGACTCTGTGGCGCCACTCGAGCGATCCTTATCGGCGGGAAAGGATACGAGGGGAGCACATTGACTAGAATATGAGAGCAACAATGGGATACCCAGATTTTTCGGAATCCAGGTATATTTACTCTCGTTTCTGAAAAAGATTATTTGTTTTAATTATGTTTTAAAAAATCATTTGTGCTTATCTATGCTACCATGCTGCATCTAACTCTTGATATATTCTATATTCCCACGGCGACTATGACGAGGCTCACATTTATCAAAAGAACTGGACATGGGATGGCTACACTAACTGTAGTGATATTACCCCGCATGAGAACAAGGTGCCATGCCAGAACATTCCTTAAATTAAACGGACGCATTGAATTGCATTGGAAACATAGACAATTTTCATTGCTACTTCGGCCATCTTTCAATGTTTTATGTGTAATCCAAATCACTGTCAGCCTCAACAGTCGAAAAGCTCACCCAGATAGATCGCATTTGACCATGTCCAGGGTTGCCGGAGGCTTAGGCTAAAACCAGTTTACTTTTAAAAAATAATAATATAAATTTACATGAATTACTAAAATTCACTCTACAATATTCTTTAAATTATGCGTTGTCATCATAATATAGAAATAAATATTTTTATGTGATGTATAAGATATATTGACATACCAAAATTTTAATAATAAATATAAATCGATGGATGCTTTCAGATGGTAGCTTGTCAAAACGTTGGGCATATTTGAAAACGTACTGATTGTTGTCAGACTTCCAAAAAGGTGGACGTTCTCAATTCGTCTGAATATTTTTTTCTAGGTTAAAATCAACGATACTGTCTCTAAATTATTTACCAAAGTATTTTCCCCTAGAAGCTTATTTAAACAAAAAGTAGTACAAGGTATATTTTTGGTGTTACCAAAGTTTTTGCCCCTACAAGCTTTTTTAAACAAAAAGTAGAGGAAGTTTTTTCTAAACAAATACATTACCAATTCACTTATTTGGGGCTTACATCTTGCAAAGGGTTTGCAAAGAAAACGATTTTTTTGCATTTCTGCAAATCAAGAACAACCAAAGGTTTACAGAGCTCGGAGAGACTGTCCTACATTTTATTACCCCTTTATGGGACAGGTTGGTTGCATTGGTAGAGTCGTGAAGCAACAGCGATGTGTAGCCGTCGGGTGTAGCCATTTATGTACCGCGTATGGCCGAGGGCTACGTGTAGCCGCTGATTGCAGATCGACTGTTGTGTAGCCATTACAATGGAGACGAATGCCGGTTACCCCTACGTCTGTGCACGTACAGTCGCTTTTACTCACCACGAATATTTAGAACGGATCGAGTATTTGCATCACTAGAAATTGTCAGGGATACGGTTGCATGAAACGATGAGAGATGCTAAAGCCTCGACCTACTACTTAATTTCGTTTGTCGTTATTAAGGATTCGTTAAAAATATCCGGGTGATATGTCATTCTTTGGCGAATGGTATTATATTAGTCGTTGTCAACAAAACGATCAAAGTGAAGATACGTCTGAATGTTTAGTCCTCCGACAACCACGTCTTTAATTAGTATAATTCATTAAATTAAATAAACACGGACACACAGAGTTTTCATTATTTTTGACAGAGCTGATTTTTCAATCCTCAGATAGTACTTAACTGTCTGATAACAAAATTTACTTTCGCCAAAAAACGGTCACTATACACAAACATAGACACTACCGGTTGATTAAATCTCCTATCAGTATTATCTTAACTTAATTTTGATAGTAAAAATATCAGTCACTCAGTCAGTCAGCGTGTTTGCGTCTACTGCTGGACATACGCCTCTCCAATTTTCCTCCAGTCCTCCCGGCCTTTCGCGGTACGGAACCACTGCTTTCCGCCGACGCACTTGATGTCGTCGTCCCACCTGGCGAGTGATCTTCCCACACTCCGTTTTCCTGTCCACGGCCGCCAGTGTAGGACACGGTTACTCCAACGGTCGTCGTTTCTTCGGCTGACATGACCAGCCCACTGCCACTTGAGCTTAGCCACCCGGTGTCCAATATCGACTACTTTGGTACGTCGGCGGATTGCCGTAAAAATATGGGCTTGCTAAAATAGATGGATAAGCAGCTGCGTAAGTAAATTCGTCAAATAGTTGTCCGACTGATTATCAGACTATTAAAAAAACGGCCCAAAAACAGCTGTTAAGCAGGCGCCATTTTTTCTTTGATTTTGGAAGGAATTTTTGTGACATAAATAAAAAAAACGCCTTTCAACGACTCGTTAACAACAACCAACGGAACGAAGTAGTGAGGACGCGGCTTTACAAAAAGTTTGTCGATTCTATATCCACCTCTGACGTTCGGCAAAGACAAACAGAAATAGCAAGAACATTTTTATTTATTTATGTAAGTCCATAGAAAAATAAGTTAAGAAAATATCTGCAAAGTGTCTGGAATGATTTTTTTATTGTTATTTTGTGGTAAATTGTAATTTTGTGGTGTAATAAAGAATTTCAATCAATCAATCAATACGTTAGTTTTCATGTCAGTTTTAAATAAGTCTGTTTAAATTTTGCCCAGGTTTTCAACATGGTCCTTCAATTAAGTCATAACGCCCGGTGCACAGAAAACCTATGCTTTCTGACACGTGTCTGTCTCATGATCCGATAGTATAGCCGAGGCACAGGAAAGTGTAAATCAATTTGGACTGGTAAGTAGAGATGTTCATGAACACCGAATTTTCTGTACGCATAGCTGAAACGAACACGACGAAAGCGCAACCGCATCTTCGCGCGCCATCGCGCTCGGAGCGGGGCAGGTATTCACTTAGGACGTTGGTACTGAGTTGCTATAACTTTTTTTGGAGCTTACCAACTTAATCATTGGACCTGGAAAAAATCAGACAACAGGTAATCCTACTTAATCGGCCCAAAATCGGCTAAATTGCCCAAAACAGTGAACAATCATTTATCCACTGTTTCATTACAAAAAAAGGGTTTCATACAGTAACAATTTGTTGTTTGCTTAAATATTTGTTGCTACCTGTATTTTCTGTCCCATTATCGGGTCGACTGGAAGATATAGACTTTGGGCAATAAGTCCGCCGTTGCATGTAATTTTTTTATGGATCAATAAGATTATTATTCATGTTTATTATTATTTATGTTTACAATACAAGCGTTTTTGCTTGTGAAAATGAGGTTTTTTACTGAAATAGTGGCAAAATATTTTATCTATTTTCATAAGCTTTCTTAGAATAAACTACATTCCATTTAGCCTCAAACATAGCATTGAAAATAATCCTAACAAAAGTTAGGATTGTGTTTTATTTCTAAGTCGGTTTATGCTTACTGAGTTTTCATTGTTTACTTTTTAAATAAAATGGTTACCGATAATACAACAAGTACGTGCGCATAGCTCAATTTTATAATAGTTTCTGCCCGAAGTTTCGCTTGCGTTAACGCGGTAGTTTATTAATTAGCCGTTACCAGCGAGCATGGAAAGATGGGAGTAGCAAGGGAAACTCGCTTGTATGGGGTCGGCGTAGCCACTTTCCCATATAAAAGGGGCGTCGCCCGCGCGCCGGCGAGAGAGTGAACTCACTTACGTTTGATTTACTAAAGTTCCAACGAAACGAAAGAACTTCACAGGACGCTTTTAGTGCAATGAACATTCGATGTTGCGCGTTCCGAATTCGTAAGCAAACTAATTACAGATAAACGTTTCGGACTAATTTGTGGCTACGCCGCCGCGCGCCGCCGCCATATTAATGAGTTTCGATCGCTGCTCCCGTCATTTTACGCTCGCTTGTCTTGACAGACAGACTACATTTTGCAATTATTGTAATATGGGTTATTAGTCACGCCTTAAAGCAAGTCAAATGTGTGGTAATAGCAAGGACACTTAACGCCAATGGACGACAGACCGACGGTCACGATAAGTACGACGATAAGTGGTAGCAGAATCCCGCGTGCGGCGAGAGTTGTGCCTTGCGCGCGGTGCGCGCACGGCCCGACCCCCGAGGCGACTCGTCGGCCGACCGATCGCATCTCTAATATGTTCAAGAATAAATAATAATTATGAGGTAAATTATTACGTGCAAAATTATATTATTCATTCGTCTTGTCGCTCTGGAGGCGGATCGAGTTGGACATGATTTATGCTCTGCAAACACGTTGATCTGATTCGGAGTTCCTCGCGAATGATAGATTCCTGGTTGGAGGGCAAATTTATGGCACGTCTTGGATGGAGTTTCCTGGAACGTGTGAACGTAATTAGCTATCATTTTTGAACAGACAAAATGGGAGGAGTTTCATATACCTATAATAATTTGTCCCTCCCACTAAACGCTTACAATAACGGTCCTAACAAAATCAGGTAGTAATTATTCCCAAAGGCTAAATGTCCTAGATCTCTATACCTTAACAATAATATTTTAAATGCCATGGAACAAATATCTCTATTAATCCATACGTAAAAACGATTATATATTATATACCGCATTCGTGATAATATGCACAAACAAAACAATATTTTAGTTATTAAGTGCAAACTAACTGAAAATATTTTGTTTCAATGCGTACCTACCAAGTGCACAAAATAAAAAATAGGACAAAGTTCGTTTACTTTTAAATAGTGCCAGGCCTTTACCTTCGAAGTACCTTCGCGCACCTGCATTTGTTTCAAGAATTCTTCGTTTTCGAAATTGTAAGGCATACGAAACACCGACATCGTTACTAGGAACCTGATAAGGTTTCATCTTTAACACTTTTCGGCCATTATTTCGTTCAGCAAACTATTTGAGGTCATACAAATTGTTGGTCTTCCACGAATTTGTTTCTGTTCCAAATTTAGCTCTCAGTTCACCAAGAAAATACGCTAGCGCCCATTGTTGGTACATTCTGTTGTTTAAAGATCCTATTGTCCCTGGTCACCGCGCCAGGGTCAAAACAGAGGTCTCTGTGTCAAAACAAAAGATTATCCGGAATTATCTCGAGTGTCGTATAATACTCGGTTAGCTACCTGAAATAACCTGCGAGCTATTTGGTCGACACGCTGAAGACTTTTTTTAAATTCAAAATGCGAAAAGCCTTTAAATTTTTAGTAGATTAAGAGGCTTATAATGCACATAATTGTCAGCCTCAATAGCCCAGTGGCGCGATACTTCGGCGATCGCTCTCCGAAGTTAAGCAACGCTGGGTTCGGTCTGATCTTGGATGGGTGACCGTTCGACCGTTGAGAGAGGCTGGCCGTGGTTCGGATTCCACGTTAATCTGTAGGTCCCCTTCCTTACTTACTAGGTGGTAGGGTTAATCCCGCCCGGGTTGGTACCATCGCATTGAATGAACGATGGTCGAAGCGGCAATCAAAATTGTCCGTGTTTTCCATCCAGTTCAATGTAGCCGTGCAATATAAGGAAGGTCCTGGCATGACACCTAGTTCCCATGTGGTGTGTTAGCTAATACCATGACAGAAGGTGTGGTATTAGCTATCCATGTCCAGTCACATAAAAAAAATCCAGTTTGAATTAGTGTAGTTGGTGAAATTTAAATAAAAAATAATTACATACGGAGGAACAGTTAACCATATAATATTATTATTTACTTAGTTTATATTGTAACATGTGTTCCAATATCATAAAACAAAATTGTTCCTATTTCAGTTAAAATTTAGTGTTCTCGATATGCTGTGCCATGCTGTGCCAGCAAAAGAAAAAAATTTAACGGATTTGATAAATATATCGAAGTCCTAGGGATTAAATAATGAACCTTATTTAAAATATAAACGTTGTGAATGTACGATGAAATTATTATTTCTATATATACACGAAACTATTATATCATTAATTCCCTGGTTCAATCTGTTTTCAGTGCAGTTTCCACCAAATGGAAACTTAATTTTTAGGGTTCCGTACCCAAAGGGTGAAAACGAAACCCTATTACTAAGCCTCCGCTGTCCGTCCGTCCGTCCGTCCGTCTGTCACAGGGCTGTATCTCAGTAACCGTAACAGATAGACAGCTGAAATTTTCGCAGAGTGTGTATTTATTTTGCCGCTTTAACAACAAATAGGTAAGATTAAAAAATAATTAAAATTAAAGAGGATCCCCATACAAAAAACGTGATTTTTTTGTATTAATTATTTTACGATAGTACGGAACCCTTCGTGTGTGAGTCCGACTCGCACTTGGCCGGTTTTTTCATAAAGATTTTAATGCAAATTTCAAATAAATGAGGAAAAAATAAAACTTTATCTGAGATTATTCTGGAAGGGGCAAATCCGTTTAGCATATGCATACATAGTATTACAAAGATAATACTAATAATTACTTTTGTTACGCCGCTCTCCCTGAGGAGACAGCAGACATAAATTTGTGTGATAAAAATTGTTATAAACAAATAAAAACCGGCCAATTGCGAGTCAGACTCGCACACGAAGGGCTCCGTACGATTTTACAAGATTTGACCTTAAGAAAACACATTTATTGTTTGGTGATCCCCTTAATTCAATTTTTGTTTTTATGTTTAATATTTACCGTTATAGCAGCAACAGAGATATAAACTCCGTGAAAATTTCAGTTGTCTACCCCACACACCGCATTTCCGAAGGAATTAGGTGCCATACCAGGACGTTCCCTTTTGAACTGGATGAAAATGTACGTCAAATGTGTGAATAATTAAACCTTAATCCGCTAGGTGGGTTGAGTTGGACTCTATATCTGTAACTTATGTTTGATAAGCGACAAAACAATGTCTATCTGTCGATTCATAGTATCTAATTAAAGTTTCGTACTAACATTTTGCAAACATGTCAAAAGATCCACATCACGGAAAACAAAGGGCCGACTATTCCACACTGGAGCCAAATCATTAGACGTTTCACGAACAAAAGACAGCACTCTCGGTAGCGTAGCGCTAACTATAGCGATCATAAAAAATTTTAGCGGGCGCAGCACGCGTCGCTTTGTTAGTTATTCTTTAACACAATTTGCTTTACTTTTCTAATTTTAGCCCCGATGTATGACTCTTTGTTTTAGGCTGTCACTGGAGGCTGTGTCATATTCGATGCTAAGTTTAGAATTGACGCTGTAAGATTTCCTTTTAGCGTAAACCATATTTGCTATTGATGTAGAATGAACCAGCAATTTTCCTAAGGACAAACAATCTGGCTTGTGCTTTCAAATCAGAAAAAAAACCGGCCAAGTGCGAGTCGGACTCGCACACGAAGAGTTCCGTACCATCGTACAAGATTTAACACAAAAAAAAAATCACGTTTTTTGTATTGTAATATTATTTTTTATTATTTTACCTATTTGTTGTTATAGCGGCAAAATAAATACAAACTATGCGAAAATTTCAGCTGCCTGCCTATTACGGTTCATGAGATACAGCCCTGTGACAGACGGACGGACGGACGGACAGCGGAGGCTTAGTAATAGGGTTCCGTTTTCACCCTTTGGGTACGGAACCCTAAAAAGCGCGTTAGGGCCAATCAACTCGTATTGTCAAACAAATATACTCGTACGTATAATAAAGAATGAGCGACATAAATTCATAAAGTAGTTCTTCTTACAGGGTTCTTTCTTTAATTAAGAAAGAACCCTAATTAATCTTGCTTCACGATCGATTATACATACATGCATATCACATTCATTTAATATACCCTAATTTCGAACCATGGTAATAATTATTTAGTGAAACGCTTCAGCCAATCTCAATATAAAACTACTAACTTATAATTGCTTGTTAGTATTTTTTTTTAATGGACCATGAAAACGACGTTTTCCTTTTAGATTTTTACATTTAGTCAACTCAGCTCGGAAATTAACACAATTTCTAAATGTTTAATGGAGAATAGAGAGGGATTCTTTATTTTTGAATCGTCAAGCTTATCTAGTTCATTCGGGGTGCATAGCGCTATATAAAAACACACTATCAGGAAAAACATTTAAGTTGAGGGATGTTGAACGAATTTACAGGTTGAAAAAGTCGCCAATGTATATGTACTCATTTTACCCTTTTTTATTTATTTACTTAATAGATTGTCAAACAGAATCATACACCTAACATAACATATAATATAATGAAACATAATAAAAAAAGAATTACGTGTACATTCTACGAGATGTCAATACAGCATGCGTAAATCATCATCAAACTAAACAATTAAAAAACCAAAAACTAAAAACAGATGATAAGAAAGGTAAAAGTAAAAATACAAATAACAGATAAAAGAACATTAAATAAAAATGAAACGACATAGCCCAATTGACATAATATTGGTTATGGGATAAATTTTATTTTTTTAATTGTGTTTTCTGAGCATAAAAAATGTCCAGTTCATCTTTCCAATCATTATTTTTTTTACAGGCACGTGTCATGGGAGCATTTAAACGTAAATGGGAGCGACAAGCCTCTATTTCGAAAGGTACTTATGTTACTATTTACTATAACTGCGTTGATAGGATTCGGCTTGTTTGTCTGTCTCTACATATGTATATATAGTTATCACAAAATATCTGCAAAATGTGGTCGCACTGTAGAGCATCTACAATCTATTTAAATTGAGGTCACATGTATCAATCTCATCACAGTGTGTTATCGAGCCACTAAAAAATAAGTAGGTATAGAATATTAGTGAATTTATATTTTTCCAGGGGTGTTTATTAGCTGATTACACTTGACATAAGTTTGTATAATGTATGTATTTAGAATAATTTGTGATTGATTGTAACCCATTGTATATCGTATTACCTATACTATTTGGCCGTATGTCGGCCAATAATCATGATTTTGGTATGAAATTTCCAACTTAAATCTTAGTTAAGGGCAAACGATCTGGCAAAATAACTCTTTACATACTGGCCCAGGCTTGCGGTTAGCAGACTTGCTAAGATGATTGAAAGACAATAGCTCCTCATCACGGTTAGGTGCGGCCTGCATTTTGCAAAGTGCAGTGTCGGATGCAGCCATGCAGCTGCAGTGCCTAGAGCGCCCCGGGACCCACCACCCGCTCAACACAGTCACTACATTACTGAACATTGTGTATGGAATGGATTTTCTTAAAAGATACTAGAATAATGCATATTTTGACTCCATGCTTTTGATTTCAAATGCAAAAAAATTTTTCGCTATAAAAAGTGGCTGTCGTCACTATACTACCTACCCATAACAATATGTATGCAAATCAAGTCGATCCGCGATGCTAAAACCAAAAACATACTTTCGCATTTATAATCGTAGTCGTTAATTTACTTTCCCATTAAATAAAAATTGTGTTCGTTTTGAACTGGTTTGACTAAATGAAGAAATCTAAATTGAATGAAACGTCCGGTGAAATTAATTTTTATATTTAATAGTAAAACGACGATTGTTGACTATTACCCAAATTGAGTTTCCAAATTAACAAACACCTTGTAATTTACTCATTTAATTGGAATTTGCATAATGAAAAAAAAAATATCCGACTAATTGAGAACCTCCTCATTTATTTGAAGTCGGTAAAAACAATACAAAGGCTTTGATTATAATTTTTATTTCTATTTAGTAGGTATAATATATTAATAGCAAATGCATTTAGAACGCGTAAGTATTTATAAAACAATCGCAAGAAGGCCAAAAGCTTCGAGTTGAATGACACAGATGGCGCCTCCAGTAGCGTTAAGAGCCGATTATTTGTCGTTGCAGGTGCAATAATAGTTACTAAAGGTTAATAAGTGCTGATTAAAATATTTATGGTATGTTAAAGTTGTTCTATTCTTTTAAGAATAGATAGAAAAACACCTTTGAGTGTGCTTATATATTTTTTTCCCACCCGAAAGCTTGAATATTTTATTAGTTTATATAAAATAAATATTACTAAAAATAGAGTCAACATTTCTTATAAATCATTAATCGTACCGACACGTTTTAACTAAGCATACATTCGGTGGGGTTAACGCTTACCTGCTATAAACAAAGGGACCGACAAGAGATATGTTTAAATGAAGTTTCCACAAAGTTATTTTTAAATCCAAATATTATTGAAAAAACATTGCACCAGAAAATTGTTGCTTTTTATGTTTACGACCACTGAGAAACCCCATAAATGTGTTATAATAAAAACCTTAATGCAAATTTGAGATCTAGTGTTAACTAAGGCAATCTAGAAAAATATGTGAACATGGTCATTTTTCTAGGTTTTTTTTTTGTTATGTTAGTGGCATGGATGCCTAACTCTATGTTCTACTTTTCTACGGTAGTTAGTCAGCATAAAGGCCATGCTAATTTAAAACATTTCAAATGTTACGAGTTTACAGACACTTAGGTCATAAGTTACCAAGGGGAAAACGCACTTTACGAGCTGCGACCAAGACCGCTAAGTGGTCCGCCAGTTGACAAGGCATAGTGCTCAAACATACGCCCAGCCAATGCAAACATCTTTATAGCTGCAAGGCGGTTGGCTAATGTCCTTTTAAAGTCGGTCCAAGACGAGAAACATTATCTACTTATATAGACAGGAAATTTTCCGACCTTCTAGGTAAGTATATTTCTAGGGTTTCTACTTACTAGTTCAAAATACAAAAGGTAGATAATTTGTGGTACGCAGGACAGTGATATTTATATTGAAGCGTTGTAAACGAGATTTTAAAAATCATTAGAAATTTCGTTTTTTATCGACAAGTATCTGAAAATAAATCTAGACATATTTTTCCTCTATATTTTTATCAAGGTAGGATTTTTTTATTATAGTATGGTAATCGGTTGTATATTTTTCATTTAACCTAAAATTAATGGGAAGGCGTTAATGTCATCTTTAAAAACGAACAATAATGAACTAGTTTGATTAAATTTAGAAATTCAGTACAGTTGTTTTTCAACCAATTTATTCTCGATGTACTTACATAGGTATATCAAGTCTATAAGCATGTTAAATATAGGAGAGACATGATTTAAGTGTAGCCAGGTCCTGTGCCGCCGCCAGAAGGTCCTCCTAGTAAGTAGGTAATATTATCGGAGCCTGGCCACAAGGTTGACAATAAAACAAGGTTGATGGTAAAAATGCCCGATGCCGTGATTGTGTACCTACCGCATGGCGCTCTGCCTAACCTCCCGGAGAACACAGTCCGATGATATTTAAGTTTGTAAGTGTCAATAATCTCCGAATTAATCGGTATTTTCTTTATAATAAAAAAATAATTTTGCAATTAGCTATCAGCGAAATTGTAACTAGCGATATAAAGTGTTATAAACTATAGTTTAAAATAAAATTTTAATTATAACTAAAGTTATTGAAATCATATAGAAACTCACGGACAGGAAGTGTAGATGAATTGAGATAACCAAACATGAACCTACCTAACAAGTTTCTATTTGATCTAAATAAGACCCTTCAGGAAATTTGCCAAATTGTACATACTTATTAATCAATCGATACATTGTGCTATATTGCCTGATTACTTTCTTGTTAATGCTCCATTATAAAATCCATTGAATCAATAAGTAAATTTTGTTAATTGAAAGACGAATTACAAATTGTTCTAATCGAATTTAATACGCAATCATAAACATTGACTATGCGGGACAACCAACGAACTCTACATTTTATTTTCTTAGACGAACGCTGTCATGAACTAAAAAATAATTAAGTTGTATTAAAAACCAATAGACATATTAATAAACGATATATTTAAATTACTATTTAACCAATGTAGAGCTTATTTTGATGTGTCCACACATTCATTGTATATTCTCGGCGCATTCTTGACTCTACATTGAACTCTACATTCAAGTTTTTCTCTTAAATAACAATGTAACAATACTACAATTAAAGTAAGCAAAAAATACGTTCCAAAATCAAATTTAATCACTCGAAATAAATTAAGACAACATTAGGCGAATCAGCCACCAACCTGAATCATGGAGTCGTCGGGCACGGCTCAGCTCACACAACATGAAAATTCACAATTGCTTCAGGCATTCGATATTGTCACCGGTGAACTTCCAACGTCACTGAACAGCCGCTCGGGTCATCCGCACTGGGGCGATATACTTATGCACGCGCCGTCCGTCGTTTCAGTCCGCGCGACGCGCTCTTGCCGCGAGCCGGTCGGGCGGCCACTGGCTTCGGTGACCATCAGAGCGGGATGAACGATCCTCCCCCGCGCCGGCGGGACGGGGAGGGGAGGGGGGGGGCGCGACACACGCTGAAGGATCGCAAAAAGGAAGCCGGCAGATGGGACCGAGGCTCCGCCGCCGAAAAGAGACGGGGATAGCGGGCGACACTTTGAGGAAATGTGTCTTTTACAATCGTCCTCCCGACAGCCACACGTAAAATACGACTTTAATAACCGGGAATAGAGCTTAAAGTGCGCTACCGGAGGTAAGCGCGTGTGTCGTTACGTCCGGGCGCGCGGGAAGTGTCGCTCGGATGTGTCGCACCGCTCGCACGGGCGGGAGCGCTTCGCGCGCGAGCGAGACGCGTCGCTCGTCGCGGCGTGGCCCAGGCGGTGGTGGGGCGACGCGCGACGATAGCGCACGGGGTCGTAGCGTCGCGTCGCTTGTCGCTTGTCGCGTCGCTGCGCCGGCGGGGTCGGTGCTGGGGTAAAGGGTTAGGGGTGGGCCGGGGAGGCTGCGCCCGCTGCTACGGTAGAGGCTTCCGTTCTTTTCATTGTGCGGGGCGTGTGGAGTTTCGTGAATAAGTAAAGATACAAACACATACAATATGTACATATCTCCTTTGACTACTCTTCTTTTCATATTTTGTATGTTTTGTATTGTCTTGTTGATCTTCAAGAGCGTCCTTTTGATTTAAAAATTAAAAACATATTTAAAGAAAATGAGCGGTAACATTTGTCGTCTGGACGTTCGTCTGAAACTAGATTCGAGCCAGCGACTATCGGATTACATATCCGCTGATCTAGTAATAAACTGAGCTATCAAGACCGTACCGCGAGAATTTTTTACAAGATTGCACTGATTGCGTGCATTAATCCTACGCTAAAGTATTTTGCAGTTAAAATCAGTAATTTGAAATATTACTTGATTATAATGAGTTGAACTAAACATACTTTTTCGTACTATGCAAGTGCGCGTCGCTTATTTCAACGAATGTCATATTTATGCAGAATCGATTCTTATCGATTCTGGGTTTCTTGGTTCCGGGTGTGTCGCAGTTTTTCTTTTTTGAAGTGAAACTTCTTCAGCACCGTTGTGATTTGAAACTCTATCGTAAATGCGACACTAAAAATAGACATACTCAGCTGATTATAGCTTATTCTATCGAAGGACACATTTTTAAAAGAGATCTTTCTCACTCCAGCTCTACTTGCTAACTCTTAAGAAGACAGATAATGTTATTAATTTAATACTAGTTACATTACGGACCACCATATTGCTTTCAAGCAATTTCTTCATGCCAACCGAATCAAACCGACAATCAGCACAGTATGCGGTGAACACTTTCATGTTCCTTGCAGTGTTATCCTTTATAGGACGTTACTGGAATTCACGAGCCGCTGAGTTAGCCAGCTAACATAGATATATTTAGTAAGTTAAGTCAGGGATAAATTCATGCAAATAGGAATATCGATTTTTAAGCAAGATAATATAAATCTTTTCACAACTTTTAAACACCTGTGGAACATTGAGATTTTTATTATTTTACAATCCGTAGATTAATTTAAAAAAATAAGTATTTTCATTTTACAGTTAACAGGAAAAATGTGTATAGTGGTTTTTTATCGCATTGACATTGAGCATATTTGTACTTTACGGCTTAGTTTAATAATCTAACTAACATTATTTAATGTAAGTAGATGTCGCTGTCTAATTTGAAATCAACGGTAAAAGGATTAAAAAATCTATTCAAACAGAATGTATGTAAAAATGTATGTGCTTGCGTGCAGAACTACTATACTAATATACAAATAGTTTAATCATTGTATAGGTAAACAGGACGAAACGCACGTGCATGTGTTAGTTACTTCATGTAAACGGAAAAGCGTTTTCCGTTAGCGCTACCCCGCGCCGCAGCTCCTTCTAAATTTAGCTGTGGACGAAATCTAGACCGAGCACCGTAGGCTAATTTCGGGAATTCCGAGTTCATGATTCAGGCAGGAGTGTTCTCAGGAGATTAATTCACTTTGAAATTACTTTGCATATTCTTGTAATCGATCGGAGCGCCGCACGGAAAGAGTGGCACGAAATGAAACATTCCATGTGTTTCCGAATACATATAGCTAACGAATGCATACTATTTCCGTACGCGATCCATAAATGCACTAGAATAGGTTGGAAGTATTGAGGATTCGGGAGTGTTTATTCCGTATGTAAACAAATTCGCACATGAATTGGCCTCCTGAAGTGAAACAGTTCATACAACGTCTATCTGATGCACAAAAATCATACACTACGTTTCAATAATACCGCTAAAGGCCGGGAGTACTGGAGGAAAATTGAAGAGGATGTCCAGCAGTGGACGCAAACACGTTGACTGACTGACTGACATAATAATCCAACTAATATAATCGTAGCCTAGTGGAGCCACTTTCTTTCTCTTTCTGAGTTCGATAAGTGCATTTCGCCACGATTGCGAGCTGCTCCATCGTTCGGAATCCATGTAATACTCTAGGTCCCCTTCCCTTACTGGGTGGTAGGGTTTAAGCCCGCCCGGGTTGGTACCATCGCATTGGATGAAAATATGGTCGAAGCGGCAAGGAAAAATTGTCCGTGTTTTCCATCCAGTTCAATGTAGCGGTGCTCATAAAGGGAAGGTCCTGGCATGGAACCTAATTCTTTCTGAAATGTGGTGTATTGGGCTAATATCATAACGGTAGTTGTGTGGTATAATAATATTATAAATGCGAAAGAACTCCTTCGTCTGTAGCATTTTCATAGTTTTCACGCATAAGCCGCGAACCAATTTTGATGAATTTCTGTATAAAGATAGGCTGGAACTTGAAGAAGGACATAGGCTACGTTTATGATGAAAATTTAACTTAAAAGGGATGAAATAGGGCATGAAGGTTTGTCTCAACTCATATAATATCCTGGACATCAGTCCAAAACGACATTGACCCGAGCGAAGCCGGGTTCCTCAGCTAGTAGTAAATAACATTTTAAATAGAAGATATAAATTGGGTGCGTTAATTCTAACTAAAATTCTTTATTATTTATTTAGTTATTGGTATGTGCGGTGAGCGAACAAATTATTCATTCGACATCTCACATAAGTGATTTGAAAATAGCTCGGTATGAAGTGGCAAATATAACAAAACTCACCGGAAAAATAATTGGGAGGGGGAGGAGGGTAAATAAGTAATTTATATTTCTAATCCATTTCAATTCTCAATCAATTCGAAATCATTGGGGGTTTCTGTTTCTTTTGTCATTTGTTACTAAAAAAAATATTTGGCACTACCAATTAGATCGAATGCTGAGATTCATAGACGTTACTCGTGCTCAGCCAAGAGCTGAAGTATGGCTTCCGACTGTCAAATTTGACACAACTTATAAACTGGCAGTCGAAAGACATACTTTGTACAAGTACCAGTAATGTTTTCTAATGAGTGTTTATTTGATAATTGCGGACGATGACATCTATAAACCGATGGATTTTCTTCGCGGGATCTTTTTTAGTAAATTAGTAAAATCAGCGGATTTTGTGACAAAGACTAGTGTAGATTGACTACCAAAAGTTGCATTAAATAAAAAGAAAAAGAAAATATCATGTCTGCAGTTCACAGGCGGTAAAAAATGAACTTTGAGAGAATGAGGCGAATGCAGAGTATGTCTCTTTTTAGTGTCGCATTAACGATAGAGTTTCAAATCACTACGGTGCTAAAGAAGTATCGCTTCAAAAAAGAAAAACTGCGACAAACCAAGAACCAAGAAAGCCAAAAAGGAATGCAAAAGAGGTTAACTCCATACCGCGTAAAAAACATCGGACTTTCGATATGTGTAATAAGGCTTTTTTTTCTTCTAATATTGAGTACTTCCTACGTCCCAATTTTCTGCTACCTATCCCGAAACCAGGGGGTGGGGTTCAAGAACATAAGCCTATAACATTTATGTGAAAAATCGGGCAGGGGGGGGGGGGCACCTTTTAATCATCATTCATTTATTTGATAGAGTTTTCTACACGTCACAAGTAGTTTAATTTCCAATTTCAAAAGAAGTATCCACCTCAGGCTAGACCAAAACTTGCAAAAACCATAAAAAAGAATTTGACGTTCTTGCCTAGACCCATAGACCCATGTGATGTAGCCAATTGTTTTCTAATAAATCTCTTCGGGATCATCCACCGAGAGAATCAATTACCAGCCAAAAAGCTACCGACCCCAACCTGCTGGGTCCCTGCCCCACGGCTGCCACAATGCCGGAGCGCCACGGCCACAAAACCGCGTGACATTCCCCATTATTCGTCCGTGTCGGACCTTCCGCCGGCCCCCCGCCGCCCTTTGTCGGCGCCGGCGACAATGCCTCATCTTTTGTGGCACATCCTTTTTTTTCGACTCGAATCGCGGAGTGTGTCACCAGGGGCCCACCCACAAAGCTCGCAACGCCATAAAATGGACTGATAAGATTATAGAAAGCGAAAATTGGGTTACCGACGTCCCTTGCGGGGCCGAAGTCAAATGACGGTCCGGTGAGTTCTTGTCTTCTTGGGTGCTGGTAGATGTTTAGAATTGTTTTCTTTCATGCTTCATCTTTTTCCGAAGCCAGGTAGTCACTTGAGAATTCTCGTATCGTATATTGAGTTTTGTACTTTTTAGGGTTCCGTACCCAAAGGGTGAAAACGGAACCCTATTACTAAGCCTCCGCTGTCCGTCCGTCCGTCCGTCCGTCCGTCCGTCTGTATCGCATGAACCGTAATAGGTAGGCAGCTGAAATTTTCAGAGTGTGTATTTATTTTGCCGCTATGAAAAATAGGTAAAGTTAAAAAATATAAAAAATAAAGGGTTACTTTTTGTGTTAAATCTTGTACGATGGTACGGAACCCTTCGTTTGCGATTCCGTCTCGTACTTGTATTATTAACCCTCCTTTCGAGTAGATTCGCCTCCGCAGCCCAGTGTCGCGATGCCGCGATTAGAACTTGAGGTTAAGCAACATTGGGGTCAATCGAATTGTGATGGGTGAGCGTTAACGCTGGAAGTGGTTCGAATCGGACGTAAACTGGTGAGCTTGTCCTTTCTTACAGGGTGGAAGGATCATTCCCCCATGGGTTAAAACAATAGAAGGTCGAAGCCGTCTGGCTAGGTGCTTCTTAACACCATGTTAGAGCCTTTAGAGATGTTAGAAAGGGGACGAAGGGGCGTTATGCAGCTCCGAAGGGTATCCGTGGAGAAAAGGAAAAAACACAGAGAAAGACTGGTTATTGTTGTATAACTAGCAGGTATAAACAAATCCAGATAATCAATATAATCATCAGCTGTCAACCAACATATATTATGTGTAGTCAATCTACCTAACGCAACCCTTGGTGCAGACAGACCGACATATTTAGCATCAGAGGGATGGTCTCTAACATGTGAACCCAGATTCAGCCATTTATATTATCGTGACCTCCCGGTATATGCGAATATGGCGGTTCTCTAAAATCTGGGAAACCTCGGGGTTGTAAACGAGACGCACGGTACGGTACTATATCGAGTTCAAGGAGAAAAGCAGGTACGAGATGAACCGTCCCACAAATGCGAACAATACTCCACGTAATACCTTATCTGCACGTTATTCTAAAAATCTTTGGTTATAAATCTTTATACATAACGTATAACGCTCGATATTTACCTGGTTTCTAAATTACCACCAACTATAACAACGAATTAAGGATTATTTATTTTATTTGAGATTACCGTGGTTAACCCTCGTTATAAGGTTTGTGGAAAACGGCTTACTCACGGTGTGTCGATGATATTGCACGATGTTTCGGACCAAACCGTGCCGGTGCGGACGGTCACCAGGGAACTGTCAGTTTGACGTGTTCCACGTTAACGTTAACTTTAACGTGTTAACGTTTGGTCCGAAACGTCGTGCAATATCATCGACACACCGTGAGTAAGCCGTTTTCCACAAACCCTAAAATGATTTTTAATTGTTAAATTATAATAAATTTGTATTATTATTATTAAATGCTTCCCTTCATAGCCGAGCACATGTAACAAATTCTCATAAAACAATTGCATGCGCAAAGCTACAATGGTCGCGATTTTGACTCGTAATGTGCTATTAAAGTGCGATTACTGGTCCGGCGGAGTGTAATTGCAGGAAATTTGTATATTTTGTCCGTTCGTGAGTATCGTGTTGAAGTAATGCGATGAATACATTTCGTTCGGTAACAATAACTGTGAACGGTTGTGGGAACGAAATGTCTACTTTCTTTCGTTACAAATTTTAGAATCATTCCACATTATGGATTGAATTTGAATAAATACTATTCTGAGTTTTTTTTAAGCAACCTGACATTAATGGCTAATACATCACATACCTGAAGAATTAGGTGCCATGTCAGGATTATGAGCACGGTTACATTGAATTGAATGCTGATGCTGAACGGGTGCTGTTTGTGGGGACTGGCTTGCTCCAATTGGTAACATGTTAGATGGCGGGCATAGTCTTTACAAATTAACTGATATTTGTCATGAACTGTTGTATATGACATGAATTGTTGTTCTTTATAATTTTGTAAACTTAGACTAAGTGGACGTTGAAAAAAAAACCAGCCGAGTTTCTTGCCAGTTCTTTTTCGCTGGGATTGCCGAACTGGCTAATGATAAAATATGACGAATCCGAGAGACAGTGACAGTACGTCTATGGATGCTGGATAAACAATAAAACAATAAATGGAAACCACGGACATTTTTTCATTGCCGCCTCGATCCGTACGGCAAGGGGACCCACAGTTTTACATGGATACCGAACCATAAAGCAGCTCGCATTCGTAAAGAAATGCACTTATCCAACTCAGAAAGAGAAAGAAGGTGGTGCATGAAAGGGGCGAGGATTGGAACCCAGACCTCTGATATGCTTATCAAGTCCCCGCGCCACTAGGCTACGAGCCACCGCAAAGCAAGCAGAAACTGTTACTTTTGTTTTAAAAAGGTTCAGTTTCCCGAAACAGAATTATCATTTTAGGTATGCCTTTTTTTGGATTTTGAAAGCCAAACGCATCACATAGAAACTAGATGACCTGCTAGGGCCTTCCTTATACTTCACGGCTACTGCTTAGTATACATGACTGCTGTATCCTGTATAAAAAGGTCCTTTGCCGACCCTGATCAAAACATGTTGTCAGAAATAGAGAGATTTTGAAAGTCTTCACCAGAAGAAGACGTATGTTAGTGTCTTGCCGATATTAAAGCCACGCGTTTTGGCGTTTCACTTCGGCAGTGCCGACCGCGTAGGTGTGTGCTTAGTGCCAAACGTGAAGTTTCGGCCAATGCGAGCTGCGAGCAGGAAAAGTGCCGCCAGCCCAGCAGACATCAGCGGAACTTCGAGTAGTAAGGAACTAACGCTATCTAGATCCAGGTTAGTTTAGATTAGGTAAGGTTCAGACTTACGGTCTCCTTACGACGCGTCTTCTTCCAACGGCGCCTCATCGGTCGTTGAGTTACCGCCCGCGAAGAGCTACTAATGGTACCATGAAAACATGGACAATTTTCATTGCCGATTTGACTATCTTTCATTCAATGCAATAGTACTGACCCGGGTGGAATTAAATCTACTCAATGAATACATTAGTAGGAATTTACGACCTGCACGGGAAGAAGTGTAGTGTGTCCAAATCTGTCCAATGTAGTGGGTCCAATTGTTTTATTTTTACATGCCGGAACCACTTATTCCGTCCCGGAACCCACAACAGAATGATGATCCTCTGAGTAAAAATTGTCCAAATTGTTTTTCAATCTAAAATAGATATAATAGAATGTAAATTTAATAATGTCATAACACAAATAAATTATGCCATAATATATGCTCACACAGATGAATAAAATTGACCGTTTCTATCGCACACCTGTCGTGTCATTTGGTACCAATAAACATGGCGGCGGCGGCGGTGCACTTTTGAGAACAGAAAATAGAGCAAAATAAATTATTCCAACTGCAAACAAAAAAATGCAGACAAAGTCGACTTTGGTAATTTTTTTGTCGTCTTCGAACCGTGTCGTAAAGTCCCAAAAGTGAGTCGTTTGACATTTTGTTGTCCGCATTTTGACAGTAACGATTTACGTTGAAGTAAACTTCGACCGTTATCAAACGCCTCTCAATTTGACTTAATCTTTGCTTAACGTCAGTTTGTCGTACGATACTTACAATTTTATTTACATCAAATATCAGCCTATGCAAATCATTCCAAAATACTACTGTTAAATTGCAAACAATCTTTTTGTTTACGCAATATAAATACCTATAGGGAATATTTTAAGAAGCGCGAGAAAAAAATAACGGTTTTTATTATCTCGTTATTATATGGAGAGTCCAGTTTTCAAAGTTCTTTATATCATTACTTATAAGAATATTTTTATCTTGCTGGGGGTTAATAAGCCCTTATCCCCATCCGTTTTTTCTGATTATTTTCAAAATCTGATTACAATGCTCCAATGTAGATGTCGTTGGATACCCTCAAATTCGTTAGACATGTTTGATATGATGTCATAAAAACTACGGTAAATGATCTAAATAATGATATGAAGATACCTACTTGAGGTATCCTTATTTTTCTGTGGTATTTTTTAAATGTCCTCTTTTCTTTCTCTTCTGTAAAGTTTGGTAGGAGTCCATCATATTTTTGAAATGATCCATGACTACAAAAAGGTTAAGAGACTTACCCACTTTCAATCCATACATATTCACGAACAGTGTAACACCGACTTAGCTAAGTAATGTGAATCGTGCATCAATGGAAGATAATGACAGGTTCCTCTCGTCGTTCAGAAAGTGCGTCATATGTGGCAACATTTAAAAGCGACTTATTAATCCATTCAATTAAGCGGCTGAACATTTTTATCTCAGCTCTTTCATTGAATAATGGAAATGCTATTGTTGCAATCAGCCGTAATTAAGTTAAAGTGTTATTAAATTGATATGTCGGCTTCAATTCAATTGTGATACGTTATCTGGACTTATCTGCCGAGTTACTTGTGCCGTGTAAGTTATAGCTGCTCGAGATGTGAATTTCGGCGTCGACCAATATAGAAGGGCCAACCTGTTTCTTCGGTTTCATTATGAAATGGAGGCTTATCGTTCCTTCCATTTGTAATAGCTGTTATTTTATTTCTAATGAAGATATACTGAATATAATAGGTACTTATGTAAAAAATATTGTGTGTTTCAGAGGATCAAAAATATTAGATACGTTACACATTAAAAGTTTTGTTTTTATTTCAAATACTCTCAACCTTTTCACCTAAGCAGCATATTCCACGACTAAGGTCTTGGGGACGTAAGTGAAAATAATTTATTTTATTAATTTATAAGACTGCGTCGATTGCGAATTGGAGAGGCGTATGTCCAGCAGTGGACACAAACACGCTGCCTGATTGACTTCTCTAATTTTTAGCTCAGAATGATGATACCCAAGTATCATAAAATCGTTTTTTTACCGAATACTTTGTAACTAGCTATATTTTACAAACTATAGAGTACGAAATAAACTATGTCACTTATTAGCGATATGAGAGCGAAGGGATGCCAAAATAAATTTCAATTAACTACTCAAAAGGTATTATTTCAAATGCTATTTAAAAATAGAATGTCCTTTCGTCCATACATAAACCAATAATATCTTCAATTAATTTGCCAAAGCAGACTCTTAATGGCGTGATAAAGCGAAATAAATAACGCACTAATGCAGCGTTTTATGGCTTCGTTTAGATGCGCTGACACACCGGGCCTAGTCCGCTCCCTTGAGGCACGCCGCAAATCTAAATTCACGGTGGGGTGGATCCTGTGACCTGCTGCTCGCCGCTGAGTCTGGGAACCACTGAAGGCTGTCGTCGAAGGCATACGCAGCGGGAGTGGCAGCGGGGGGCCTCGGGACCGATGTAATTGTATGCGATACTCTATCAAAAGCCTCGGGGAGATCCGAAAAGCGGAAACTAATGTCTTCCGTCAGACAACTATCATAATTTTAATGATTATTTTATTGCTTTATCGATTATGTATTGTTGTATAGTCCAAATTGTTTTAAAAGTATTTAAAAATATATACGTAGAATAAACCGTAAAATAAGGACACATTTATTACCGAACGATAGGTGTAAAAATACTTGAATATATTACAAGGCTGGACTTGAACCAGCAAATATACCGTTCACGGGCATTGCGTTTACCAATTTTGCCACCTCATCTATACTCATAATATGGAAGTCCTTCGTCCCGTAATCGATGCCTTCTACTAACACAGTGTTTAAGATTGTACATACACTGATTTAACGCTCTATTTACGTAGCGGATTATGACGGCCAATATTGAACATTTCATCAATTTGTTTAGTTAATGTTCCTTGATTCACGGTAGATTATATTTACATATTACATTAGTTGAAAATAGCAATGTTCTGGCTTGGTTAGAACAAGTATATTTACTTCAAAATATCTTAAAAGGAAGGTCAGAATATCAGCTAGTTGTCTTTAAGTTAATTTAAGTAATTGAAAATGATAATCGTCCACACAAAAGGGATATTTGATAAAATCCCATTAAATAATACAAGGATTTAATTAAAAGAACCGGACACTCTTAATTTCGTGCCGTGTCATATGATTGCATCTCGATAAATCATGGAACACACCCAGTTTCAAATATGATTTACGGTTTGTACTCAATTTATTATCGAGTGTACGCATATTTATTTATTTTTCTTTAATAACGTTGAGAGCTTTTTTGACATTGTCACGAACAGTATATTTTACGACCTTGTTTCGGTCAACAAAACATTTTGAATTATTTTTGGGTTATATAAAGTGTCCTCGGATTAAGGTTTTTGGTAGACGTCGAAAACGAAAAACATTCTATTGTCTCTTTAAGTTAGACCCCTTTGGTTCAGTTATTGCTTCAGAGCAATATTCCATAGATAATCGTAGTCAAAAATGATGTTACTATGTAGTAAAGCAAAACGTCGCCATATAACAAATCTCGAAATTGCTCGAGATACTGGCATACGAAATAAATGGTTTTTGTGGCTACGTGCCCGCAATCTCACGATCTGCGCACTCTCTGGGTTCCAAACCTGTCGTTGGGTTGTTGTCGTTGATTGTGGGCGTTAGTATGTAACATCGTAGATTTTGAGAACCTCCTCCTTTTTTGAAGTCGGTTAAAAATATTACATTCATTTCATGAAAACATTCGTGAGTTTTCGTAATAAAAAATGAGTTCATCCACAACTATTACAGTTTTAAGGGGATCAGATGCAAATGTCATGAATTTGATTATCATATATTCTAAGTCGTCTCTATATGTTACTATCTTTGTCGTGGTTTCGATCTTTTAAACAAATATTCTTAAATATCTTCCACCTAACACAAAGTTTCTGCCATAGAACTAGCATAGTGCGCTGTCCTTAAATTCAATAACATTCTAAGCGTATGGTTTCTGCAAACCCTAAAAACTATATTAAATTTATATTTGCAACGATTGTTCAATAAATTGAAGAATATTGGTTAATGAAATTATTCTTAGACCATCAAGGCTGTTAGCTGTACCCTATGTACGAGTAGCTTAGTATAATTGCAAAGTTGTATGCTGACAGATTTAAATACTACCGTCGCATATGTATACATTTAATTACGTATGATTAAAAAATTCGCAACTGAACAATCTTTCTTCGATTTTACTAAACTAACAATTTCGGGAGCCTTCTACACAATGGAGGAATCTTATTTTCAGTTTTCTCATCGTTAAGATTTGAAGTGTTTTTAAATCTCTAGCCGGTTCCAACATCCTGCGCATGATATATTACAGCCAGCACTGGCCTGGCTAATGGGCTGGGCGGGACCAGTCAACATTAGACGACGTTTGTTATTTTGGAGACCGCGGGACCTTCCCACCAATCATATCGGATGCGGTGGGAACAATTAAAAAGTATTTTAATTAAGTTACGGCCAGTTCGAGAGCGACTTCCAATTTTCTATGCCTAAGCTTATGTTTTAGTGCTTAGGAAAGATAACGCAGGAGATGTTGACAGAGTAGACACGATATCTATAAGGAATGAGAACTACTAAACAAAAGAAACAATCAATGTTAAAATAAATCACTGATACAAATCTATGTATCCGACAACGCATCTGTTCACAAAGCATCTTCAACACAATCTCCCAATTGGAATGATGAATTAGGTTATGAATCACGGACCGTTAACCCTTCGCCGCTGACCGTCGGGTCCCCGAATGTTCGTTTCGGAGTGCTCGTTTTGTGGTGCGCGCTCCGGAGTCCTCGTTTTGGGGCCCGGTGGGCAGATGGCGCCACGGAGCGTCCTCACAAAGGGCTTACATAATGCATAATGTGAGAGCTCATCGCGCGAGCGGCGGGAGGTACGACGCGACGGTCCAGCTTATCTCGCGACGATCATCAATAACACCAGCGGCGATTAGCATTACGAACCTATAGAATTGGCAATTCAAGTTTCCGAACTAATTAAGTTTTCATTTATAGGCAACAAAAAATCGCGTGGTTAAAATTCGTATGCATCATCATATACAACTTCCTGTTCATTAGATGCGGTACCCGGCAACGATGGAGACAATTTGAATTCGAATTGATGCCAGGCAAAAAATATATAGTCATGTCCCATTGCCATAATGGGATGCCATGGCTATATATTTTTTTAATGAAACAGTTTCATATAAAAAAAATACTGTTTACTAGGGTCGTGAAGACCAGGTAGGTGGATACAATAACAATACATTACGATAAAACTCCGTCCTGTTTATAGTTTTTTTGTTTGTGGTACCTAGATGCACTCGGAACAATATAAATTGTAATGCCGGTCTGAAAATTCATCAAAAATACGTAAGTATGGTATGCCGTTTTCTCAACATCAATCAACACCTTTTACCCCATTAAAAAAAATTATCCATCTGCAACATTTAATCAAAATAATGTTCTTTATTGAAGTCGCGAAGATACATACACAAACCAGGCAGGCGGACAGACAACCTCAGATTTAGGATTAATACTGGTTAGATCATGTTGAATGTTCAGTGCTGAACTATGCCCGTCGAATCCGATATTTCAGAACGAACAATCAAGAAATTTGATCAAGATTTTTTCCTCAGAGTACGTCTCACACCAAAACGCCAGCCACCGCCGCCTCCGGGAGATTCTCAGCTCTGCGCGAGCGGCGAAGGACGATGCCACGCTGAAAGCGACGCGGAGCGAAACATTAACCAGTTTAATTATGTTCGGGACACCATTAACAATAAATCTGTTGTTGTCGATATAGAAGCACGCTGTATACACCCACACGGGCAACACTGCTACGCGGTCGGACCGAGGGCACGGCGCTTATTAAAAACCTATAATGAATTCGTTGGGATTAGATGGGACGCACGCCGTTTTAATTTACCCTATAATTTAGAGCAAAGCATGGATTTGGCAGCTGCTTCTGTCTATTTCTGACTAATACTGCCAACTCTTGCGAATGGGCAGATTTTGTTTATTTAAATTTCACAATTACTCCGATATTACTTACTGTCCGGAACTTTTAGCTAAAAATAACGGAGTAATAGCCATGGTACAAATGTCCATTAGATATTGTGTTCATAGATTTCTCTATCTGATGAAATATTTAAAATTTCCTAAGGGATGTTTTTTTTTTGTAAAAGCGGTGAGATAAAAAGCTCGGTAAGTAGTTTGTAGTAATATCTATTCCCATATATGTTATTATTTGAATTATTTTTTAACTTAGATCACATTTAAAATAATCGCAATATTTGTGACAGTTTTATACTTCGATAGTTTTTAATTAATTTTATTTATAAACGATCACTTCGCTCGTATTTGTGTTAATTACTACCAAACAAAAGCCAAAATATAATAGAGTTCGCCTCAACTCAAAAATATTGACCCAAAGTTTTTAAATTAAGTTTCGCTGAACTGAATGTACTTTCATGCCGTACACATGAAAGTGTAGGTTTTATTGAACGCACGAATACTATAGTATAGTTACATCGATAGCCGAAGTCGGGGGGCTTAATGGCGTCTCCAACAGGCGGCGCACCCGTCTGAAATCTAATTTTAAGATCCAATCAATTACTCCATCAGACACATAGAGCAAGGTAGGACAGGAGAGGCGACAGGAACTCAGTCGTTTTGCGGCTTGTAGATATTTTTTTGTCAAGCACGGCATATGGCGTGTGCCAGGACCACTTAAGAGATGCCCCACCTTGCCCATAGGATTTTGAACTTTCAAGGGGGCTGCAAAAAGATACCGGCCGGCCAGGTGCTTTTTCACACCGTAAGGAACACCTCGGCTGGGAGTAGATGGCTTTGTTAACATACCCTATAGATAAAGGACCTATCGGTTGGCTTCAATCTAATCTCAATGTTGTTCAGGATTGAGCGAATGCGTAAGGGAACTGACTGGCCGGCGCTACCTTCAGTGATGTTATCTCTATATTCCGTATAGTCAGGTCGCCACTCCTGTCTTCCTAGGTCGTTGATAAGTCCCTGCGTTTCCCTCCCCGCTAGCTCCCACGACACCTTCAATCGATACCGCTCAAATGGGAGAGAATGGCTGGTCTCTAGTGGGTGAACATTTGAGCATGGCATACCTGTATGTTTGCTCCAAGTGTGAACGAATATACTAAATCCGTCACAGTTTGATCCAATTAAAATTCAATTTGAACTAGGACGATCAATAGGTACCTATATTTTATCATCTTTAGGGTTCCGTACCCAAATGGTGCCAACGGAACCCTTTATTTAACAAAAAAAAATATTTCACGCGTAATACATTTTCACGCCTCAAGCTTTTAAGAAAACATAAACAAATCCACTTTTCTTACTACTTAAGAAACATTTTTAAGTAAAGATTTTTTAAAGTCGATTCACGCATTATCACCTGCATCCATGTTTGCAAAATTTCAGAACCCGAGTCGAGGAATTCAGTTAATATTAAGTTCGCAAAAAAGGACATCAATCAAAGCGTTAACATATTGTTTGAGAATACGTTCCATCCCGTTGGCGCAGCACAAAGCGCCTCTGTCCTCGCATCGGAGGGCTCAGGGGCATCCTGTCGCTGGCTGTCTTCGAGCGAGGGTCCTGCATGTGCCGGCAGGACAGAGCAGGTCCTTGTGTGCCGGGCCGCCGTCTCCTTCGACGTGGCTCGCGTAATGCGATCCAGGCACGCGACATTGCGGCGAGGGATGTGGGGTGACGTGGTTGGTATCAACTTAAGTCCACAATATTTTTACATGTAAAGTTAGCGAGTTGCGGCTCGGTGGAATTTTCATTAAACCATGTTATGATGCTATGTATTTATTTCAATGTTACACAATATTGAATTCCAAATTTTTTTTTAATTGCATGTTTTTTCCGCACCAAAATCACTGTCGATATCGAAGAAACGGAACTAAAGAGGTTAAATCTCTTCAGATTTGTTCGAAAAATAAAGAAAGTCACTTTTTGGTTTCTGAGACAAATTTTGACAAGGTTTGTCAAAACACTTACATCAAACATTCTACTGGCATCATGAAAGAAGCGCATTCATCAAAATAGAAAAAAATAATTGCAGTCAATAAATAAAGGCTCTCCTTCCAGAGCAGTCTACATGTCAATTTTACAACAACTTGTGGTGAAGGGGCTAGAGGACTTGCCTTTCATGGTAGAGGTTATGGGTTCAATTCCTCGTCCGGTCATGGACCACTATATTTCTGTTTCTCAGTTGGATATGTGCATTTCGTTATGAATGCGATCTGTTCCATGGTTCCATTTAAAACTGTAGTTCTCCCGGTTAAGTCTCCCGGGGTGAGTACCACCGCATTGGATGAAACTATGGTTGAAGCGGCAATGAAAATTATCCGTGTTTTCCATCTAGTTCAGTGTAGCCGTGCGCATAAAGGAAAAGTCCTGGAATGGCACTTAATTCCCTTGGGAATGTGGTTTCTTGCGCTAATGTCAGGACGGTATTTGTGCGATTTTAGCCACCCATGTCAGGATCCATAAAAAAAAAACTCACAGAAGAAGACCAATATAGAGGCTATAATTATTACCACCTTTCGAACAGTCAAGTGTGTTTTCCCTAATTTATGTAACCGTCTGCCGCAATTGTCATGTTATGAATCTAGCATACCATTTGGGAAGTAGGTTTCATGGCAAGACTTTTCTTAAGTTGCACAACAATATTGGATAAAGAACATGTAAGTTTTCCATGCCGTTCGACCTTCGTCATTTGGCCGTACCAAACCGGGTAGGATTCAACCTACCACCAAGTTGGAAGGGTGACCTCCCGTTATACGTGGAATCTGAATCACGAAAAGACAAGACGCGCTCGGCGTCTGTGCTGAGCAGTGAGTTAAATGTCGATAGATCGTCTTGCAATGCATTTTTTTTATTTAATTTTAATCTTATTTACTATTGTATTTTATTTTAATGATTTCAGAGGGTACCACATCTCCCGCGCCTCCTCACGCAGTTGACGCAGGAGGCAGCATGAATGGCGCCCGTTCTCCGGCGGAGGAAGGGCTGTTGTCGCAACACTGGGGCCCACTGTCTGCCTTCGCCAGTGACACCGAATCTCCTCTACACGTGGTCGGCTTTCTCTGTCTCGAGTAGTGACAGCGGATGCAGTTGGATCGTCTCACTTTTAGTTTTTTATGGACATGTATAATATTTATTCATTCATATATTTATGTACACTGTCAGCATAAGCTAACAAACACCACCTTCATGATTTTAACCTAACACACCTCAGCCTCAGTGGCCCAGTGGCGCGACACTTCGGCGATCGCTCTCCGAAGTTAAGCAACGCTGGGTCCGGTCTGGTCTTGGATGGGTGACCATTCGACCGTTGAGAGAGGCTGGCCGTGGTTCGGATTCCACGTTAAACTGTAGGTCCCCTTCCTTACTTACTAGGTGGTAGGGTTTATCCCGCCCGGGTTGGTACCATCGCATTGGATGAACGATGGTGGAAGCGGCAATGAAAATTGTCCGTGTTTTCCATCCAGTTCAATGTAGCCGTGCAATATAAGGAAGGTCCTGGCATGGCACCTAGTCCCCCCATGTGGTGTGTTGGGCTAATACCATGACATAACTTGTGGTATTAGCCATCCATGTCCAGTCACATAAAAAAAAACCGTATTCACGCCAATATGGCATGGGAGACCTAGGTGGGTAGTTTGCACTTCACAAGCATTCAATCCCATTCGAAGTTTTTCCTATGCCACTCTCTCTCTGCTACTAGCTGTCAAGCATGGTGCACGCATGCGCCGCGTCCCCGCAATCTTTCACCGTGGAGCTCTCGTAGGGCTCCACGCCTGCAACCCGCCGCGCGCCTGACAACGCTGTATCGCCTCGTCTGGGCGAAGTGCTGTGCCGCCGAACGCTGTCCCAAAACACAACGCCTAGGAGCTGGAACTGCTGGAGGTAGGTGGCTGTTCCTACTTCTCTGGTGGCCCGCTGTGACGTCCCGAGGCTACCGGGCATTGCAACTCCTTCGCTTGTGAAGTGCGACCTGCATGGGTGCGTACACACCGGATTCCTCAATGATTTAGTTGCCACGACAGGACCATCCCCTTTACTAGTATACCTACATTGAACTGGACGGAAAATACGGAATTTTTTTCATTGCCGCTTCGACCATCGTAAAAAAGCTGCTATAAGAGTTTTTTTTTACTTTGATTACCCTTTGAGAACCCTAAAACAACTGTATTTTGATTTCCGTTGAAATTTTATTTTATTTATAGTAGATGTATTTTCTTTACTGAAGTCTCTGTACCGTTTTTTGTGACGCACTCGCTTATTGAGTTTTTAATTAATAAAGTTTTGGGGTGGGAAAAACCGCAGAAGTGTGACACGCCGAAATATGGATGAAGGTTGATATTTTCCATCTTCGATCCGTAATCGTTGAGCATGTATGAAAATATGTGTGTCTGCAGATGAAGCGAAAAAACCGGCCAAGTACGAGTCGGGCTCGCACACGAAGGGTTCCGTACCATCGAACAAGATTTTACACAAAATATCTCGTTTTTTGTATGGGGACCCCCTTTAATTCTTATTATTATTTAATGTTACCTGTTTGTTGTTGTAGCGGCAAGGGAAATACACACTCTGTGAAAATTTCAACTGTCTAGCTATCACGGTTCCTGACATACAGCCCTGTGACAGACGGACGGACGGACGGACGGACCGACGGACGGACGGCGGAGGCTTAGTAATAGGGTTCCGTTTTCACCCTTTGGGTACGGAACCCTCAAAAGCTGTGCTATGATCGTAGCGTATGGCACTCTATCATCTCTGCCCACCCCTCCGGGAAAGCGGCGTGAAGGTATATCTATTTTCGATCCTTCATCATCATCATAGATTAGACGTTATCAGTAAGAGCATCGGAACGTTTGCATGTGTTTGTAGTACATTGTGTGGTAGTTCAACAAAAAACATCTAAGTAAACAGCTCCAATTATGCTCAGAAATACCTGGCGTTTGGGCCATGTGCCCGAGTGAACATTCTTGCAGCATTCATTACGTGCAGGAATGCGGAGCATACATCACAGGAAATTCACGGAACTTTAGGCATTCAAAAAAATAATAAGAATGTTGATGTTTTGTAAGGTCTTCAGCGTATTCTTTCGTAATTAATTGTTCTGTCACCTTGTTAAAACTTTAAATGGGCCTACCAATGACCCTGCGCAATAGAAATTTCCACACTGTTCTATATATACTTAATAACTTTACCAATTACAGATAATTCGATCCTCGATATTCTAAGTATATTACTTGTAATGAAATCGGTTGTTATATGTAAAGTACTTTTCAAAGCAAATATGGTTAGCTGATGTCTGTCCAATCAATATGAAGTAAATTATAACTTATTCTGCTGCCAGTTTTTCATTTCGCAAAATGAAAGTGCGGTTTCTTTTGAATTTTCAATATTAAGTATAAGATTGCGTCAAATTTAGAGGGGAAGTACATAAGTACACGCCATTTCAACAGTCACACAATAACGACAATAGTTCAATGGATCTTTGCTATCTAATTGTGAACCAAAAACATACAATTCTCAATAGAAATATAATCCACATCCTAGTTTTTGACACAAAGACCGTGTAATTGGATTACTCGCTTGCTTATCGTCTTCTTTCCAACACAATTACCGCAATGTTTTGTGTAGATTTGGACCTTGTAAACGAGCGAAATCTAAGGTTGAGTCAACGTTTCGATTGGCCACCAGAGCATTCAGTTAGGCCCTTTGTCGACGCTGATTGACTCAGAAGGACAAAAAAATATCCCCGCATCGTCGCAGGACTCAAAAAGATGTCATATTAAGAAACATGTCAATCATAGTTTTATGAGAAGTATTGAATGCATTGCCTCCGTTCAGTCGTCCTATTTGTTTAAAATTTTAAACTTTTTCTTGGAAGTACAATTTTGCTATTGCTGCCTCTGTAGATGGTTGATTGTCAATACCAAAAGCTGAAATGTTTACTTATGTGTATTATTACATTATTAACGCTGCTTTTCTATGTGGATATAAAATACTTTTTATTCTTATTTTTTGTTTTACTAGGTAGGATTATCAGAAGTAATTTGTTTTTATTATTTTAGTTAAATTTTCGTTTGACAGAACGCTACAACTACTGCACGTACTTTTCGGGTTTCAATAATTTTAAATAATATAAGTTGTCTCGATTAAGATTGGTCGTACATGGTTCGACGTTACTTACTAGTTGGTTGGATTATTCCCGCCCGGGTTGATACCATCGCACTGAATAAACTTTGGTCGAAGCGGCAATGGAACTTGTCCGTGTTTTTCGATTACGTTCAATAAACGAAAGGTGTGTAGGGCTTATATCATTACGTAGTTGTGATTTTAGCCATTTATTTCCAGTCACTTAAAACAAATCAAAATTGAATTTATCAACGCGAGATTTTTTTATAAATATGAATGTTTCTGGTACCATATCTAAAAAAAGCGACTGTGTATACTTTAAGCGCTAATTAATAATGACTTTCCATGCATTGATTGTAGCAACTGTGGAGATAATGACCTTAAGGTTGTAGAGAAGAACGTAAATACGTGCCTAGTAAATGTATGCAAGAACAAACTAGGCGTGACCCTACCGAGGCACAATTTCGACTTTCTAAGTCACTTATTAAAATAACTTCAACTTTCTTTCAAGATCTGCCAATGGCGATGCGCACTACGCGTGCACCCACTCGGTGCGAGAGTGCGGCCCATGAAGACAAGAGAGGTTTGGAGAGATCACATCACTGAGCAGACCGTGCGACTTCCGAAAGTAGAATGTAGTATGGGCGTAAAAAGCGGTGTTGTTGAAAATTACAAGTAAAAACTAACTGCGAGCTGAATACGGTTTATTTGTACCATTCGGTTTGGTCGACCTGCGGTCCCATACTGCCTACTGCTTGGCGACATCATAATGTTGGTTGACACAATTCATTGAATGTTCCTATGAAACAAGATAATTGATCGATGATAATTGATGATTGATGTAGTTAAAAAGGAATATTTTGCTTCAAAGAATAATACTTAAGCAATAGAAGCGCTTGATGCGAGCAACATCTGTTGGAGATTTGTGTAATCGCGGTTCGTTTGGCGCAATTGGAAGTCAAAACACAATGTATTTAGAAAAGCTTTTTATGAAATCTTCCTGCAATGATACAATCACATCATCCAGGTTACATCCAGTTTACTCTTTCCTACATGCTTCAGGGCACAACAGGTTGGTTGCGGCGGAGGTGGTACCGTGGTCTGCCGCCGCTACAGGCAGGTGTATGTCACGTACTTGACCCGTTCGCTTTTGAGCGTGACTGTACTGCGCGCGCGCAGCCTCGCACAATCAATATTTCATGCGGTATTTACATCCGACTTTGAACTGTGTAACGTAGCTACATTAATAACAGCACACATTCTGATTAGTTCGGCCAAGTAATATGAGAATGTCGGAAAACGATCACTTTGGATTTCTATTTAATATTATCTTCTTACTAATAAAGTAGAATTTAAAATAAAGCTGAACGTCTCTGAGCTATCAAAGATTTAAATATTGTTTTGGCCAAATTTAATTCTACAAGAATTTAAAAAGCATTTAATAAACTCTGTCAGTCTACAAGTAAATCGAATAAAAAAGGTTTTTACATTTGCTTATGACCACGCATGACACACGTATTATTAGGTATGTAAGATCGATACTTTTAATACTTGTATAGGTTGTTTTTTGAATGCGGACACTACAGCACACCTGATGTAGTGGCAGCATGTGAATAAGACAATTATTCTTAAAATTTTCTGAAAACTCAAAACACTACCCGAACAGTATTTTCACATGACTTCGTTCTCCAGAATCATCCGCTAGTGTACTTATTCAAAAGAGCACCCTGTAAATTTGCCTACATGATCAGCAAATATCATCACATCTATTCTAAGATGATCACCATTTTTTGTCAGGTACAATGATTGATTGGGTTTCTAGAATATTTTGCCTTTATGCATGATTAAATAAAATACAAAATATGGGTCCAGAAGCAATCATTCCGCCATAACAAGAGCCGTAGCGAATTTCAACTGAGCACACAATATAAACATACAAAATATCCCACTCAACATCATAATTTGATACACAAGGACGTACTTCAGTGCAATGGTTATTAGCTGTAATAACACGGGGAATCGTACCCGGGGCAGTCCGTGCAGGAGATGTCAAACAGTGCGGTGTTACGCAAAAAATGACGAGCGATCATAGGCCCGGAAAATATGGATTTTAAAATTCGTTTCGCTCCGATACACGGTGTAGAGTCCCTTGTACTGCACGAGGGTGCTTCAAAACGATGATTGTTGGATTTTTACGGGGAAGTGTATTTACTTACGAAAATGTGACTACATTTTTTTAATAGAAATTGCTTTTAATGAAAAACCAGTATAGTAGCACATCCACACGTGTTAAGGAGCAAATCGGTAAAAAGTAAAAATAATTAAAATTAAAGGGCCCCCTTTAATTTTAATACAAAAAACGTGATCTTTTGTGTTTAATCTTCTACCATAAAACGGAACACTTCGTGTGCGAGTACGACTTGCACTTGGCCGGTTTTTAAATTTTACTTAATTGTTTTTTTGTTGCCAATAAAAGATTTTAATTGGAATTTGAATCCACACCATATAGAGATTTCTCCTCGATTGCTTTATATTCTACAGCGAGAACAGAAACACATTTTTTGTTTTAAAGAATAAACAATAGTTGAAATGTTAATTGAAAAACATCCAAAGAATTGATACAGTGCTGTTTACCGCAGCCGCAGCTTACAACCATCTTTAGATCAATCATGCGTAAGCTTAACTAAGATCTTAATTTAAGTACCAGTTATAATTACTTCATTTACCAACACATCATGCTGAGCTAAAATATATCAGTAGCCATCATCAAAGATCCAAAGGGACTTGCAATTTATAGAATATTGTTCTGTCTATTTAACGATCATGTAATTATCCAGCGGCGCTAATCTATTAATTTTACTTGGATGGTCCGACAGTACCTACATTAAATTAAGGCGGAAGTCTCAAACGTAAGGCAGAAGTTTCTCATTACCACGTTTACCTTGTTAGTCTTATGTTGAAGCTTTAGTTTAGAGACTATAAAAGTTTTTATTTTCTTGTTTTTAATTGCAATCCCTATCATATTAAGGCAGATATCAGTTTTTGTGTTGGTGTTTGTTGTCTTGATATTTACGTCGATTTATATTTAATGAACTGGTATAAAATAAAAAAAAGAACTTAAAAGACATTAATTCAGGTCTCGTCTTATTAGCGTGGAACCAATAAGTAACTTAACATAGATGGGTAACACCTCATCCACCCTCATGATGCCAAACACATTGCAATAAATATACACCGTAACGTGTTCAAAGAGTTGCTATAGAAATCTACATTGTATGCGCAAGCGTTGGATATTTTATTTCTCTAAAAGCCTAGTGCAAACTTAGTTTAGTGAATTATAGAGCTAAGCTATCAACTTGTTTCAAAATCAACACCCCATTTACTTGTCAACACGAAGACAGGACAGTTTAAGTTTTATGTTTCAGTTTCTTTATTTCCTCCATTAGATGTAATTACACACTCGGATTCGTCATATTTTTTCTTTTTTTTCCCCGTCGGTTCGATTACGTCTGGCGAAGAAGAACTGACAGAAGCGGACAAGCAAGTACAAAGTGGTAAATTAACAAATTACGCTTCCCATTCAAACGTAGTTTAATGTATCATTACAAAATCATATTTTGGTATATAATATCAGGCAACAATATCTGTGTTTGCATGCTTTTGTTTTTTAGCCAAATGTGTTGAATATTTTCATATATTAAATTGAAACTGTGGTTTTCAAATGATTAGTTAATTGCCTTTGTATCGGGAGTATACATCCATTAAATTAAATTCTGTAGTTTGAATTAAGAATGATGACGTTCCGTGATAAAACCGAGAAACGTTTGACAGAAAGTAGTGGTCGAACAGTTTTGGCGCCCGCTGTATGCGTCGGTTATGACTGACACCACAATGGCGCGCGTTCCCGGCGGATGCACAATGTCATATTTTTCCGCCTCATTGCACCTCAAAGGACAGATCGTTGCGTGTCTTTCTACTGGGGTTCAGGGGAGATTGCGTTACCTATTTACCATTCTGGAGTATACTCACACTGTAGATTACATATGCATTGTATAGTTATGGATTATTGCATGCCGATTATTGGAAATATTTGGAGCTTTGTTCTTTATTGCACGTTTGTCGGATGAGGAGCTAGACGGGAAATATGTCCGATCCGACACTTTTCATGTCAAAAAGACAGCGACATCGACACTTTTGGCGTGCTTCAGTCCGCCCGACAATCGGCGTTTGATTTTTATTTTTTAGGTAATCTTCAGATGAGCCCAGCGAGTGATCCTGTACAGTTCGGAAGTTTAGAAGCTCCGCTCGGGTGAATGTTTGAAATGATATGACGGCATTGTGAGTGATTTGGATGCAATTTTCAGGCAATATTCAAATTAGGCCAGTGGATGTTCCTGTGCAGTTTGGATCTAGGTCTGGTTTAGTAGGTCCGCTCACTCAAGTGAATGTATATATTGTTTGTTGTTATTCGCTAGCAAACTATATTATTGATTTAACGATGCATCTTTGTCTTATAAAACATATTATTTGATGAAGTTAATATCATGAGAAGGACTTATGATCTTCCAATGTCCAAAGGATGAGTAAAAATATGACAGAATCTTAATTTACTATTTTTTATTAAAAAAGCTGACGAAAAATGAGAGCTTCATTAATTTTTAAAAGTTTGCTTTTACATCGTTTCTACTGGTGTATTAAGAACAAAATCATTCGATGTGGTAAAAAGTAGGGAAACATTATTAACAATGAAAATCAGGTTTTTTATTGTTAATGTTTAGAATGTTGCAAGTTATCCCTAATTTTGACCACATAGAGAATGATTTTTGTAACATGTGATATATCGTAAAATTGGGCGTAAACTAGCATACTTAAAAGAAAATGAGACTCTCAATTAATAGGATGCATCGCACAATCCAAAAAAATAATGTCGTGCCTATAAAATTATAAACAAACAAGAGTCTGAGCAGGGATTTTGGTATAATTTTGGAATGATAATAGAAATTATGATTTTGTCATTTATTTACTTGTTCTCAGGATTTCGGGAAGACATTTTCATGGTATTAACTTCATAATTATTTTTTTTCTAGAACTGGGATGCATCGCACAATCCAAGAAAATAATCTCGTGCCTATAAAATTATAAACAAACAAGAGTCTGAGCAGGGATTTTGGTATATAATCTTCAAAATAAGAAAAAATCAATTGTATCTTGATACTTAACGCGTGACATTTGACAAATGGTAACATAGATCAAAACCTTACAAATGACCCCACTTACTTAAAAAAAACCAATTTCCCAACACCCTGAACATAAAATTCCGGTGTGTGTGTGATCATAATTTTTGTTGGTAAAATATATCTTAGACTCTAAACGCAATAGAAATATCACTGGATGAAACAACACTAAAGGAGAAGTTTACGCATGGCTTCCCAAATTCAAAGTAAAGATAGTACTGACGAACCGAGACGGTATCGCAAGTGCCATGGTGTCCCATTCTATGACTTTTATAAGTGCTTTGGTTTTCCCCAAGATTGTCTGAGCAGAAAGGCAGAGAGTATTAAAAAGGAGCAAGCAGACAGCCACAGCGGCCATCACGAACGACCTCGCCAGGGTAGCGAAGATTATTTAGCGCGTTGCCTAGCCGCCGCACCGCACCGGCCGCCGCACCGCGCGCCGGTCGCATGAGATAGTGGGCCCATTTTCTTTGAACGCATGGTTTCGGAGCAGTCCTTGCGGAACAATCTTGAAATCTTGGAAGAGGCACATTTTCACTGAGAGAACAAACAGTAACTGGATTTCAGATATATGCAACTAGACTTATGTCTAAATCATTTAGGGAACGCCAGGATGTATAACAATAATGTCCACCTGAGTTTGATATGGTTATATATATTTTTCAAACCCCTTATTCATCTTTATTTCAGTATTCTTGAAAAAATAACCAATACTTTGCATTTCCAGAATTTTGCTAGCCAATCGTTTCGGCGGAGAATAAACGCAATCTGTCAACAGACTGGTGTGCAATTTGGCAAAATTTATATACATGAACACAATGCAATCCTTTTTAACAACCTAATGTTTGTCGTCTTGGTTGTCTTTACTAAAAAATAAGTCAGATCATTGTAAGAATGATTTCCAAATAAGCAATAAAAATAATAAAAGAGCATGGAAAAACTTTTGAATTTGGGTTAGCTTCAAATACAAAATCAAATAAATGTATTGCATAAATAAAGTTGGAACTAGACAAATATGCAGCTGTCCTCAATAAGCTAGGCTAGAGGCTAGTGCTAGAGGACCAGCCAGCAAGTAATCTTAATTTGCTTTTAGTTGGATAGTTTTATGACCTGAAGAAAGGGATTTTTGCACGACTCAATTTTATAATGTTTGTCCACTCTCCCCCGTAATACATGTGTGGCAGCCAGGCTACCCTGATGAAATAACCGCTAACGGTGGCTGTTTTATCTTAGTTAACTTCATAGAGGCCGAGTCCGTAACGAAGCTGTAGAAGCTTCGCTTCAACGGAAAGTAGACATTCCATAAGAACGTTTATCGTCTCTCCGGAGCCCTGCAGTGCGTGCGGGAACGGAGCCCACAAAGCCACGCAGGCGCAGGTCACATTGTCCATCTTGCCGCCGCCGCCCAGCGCATGCGCCGCGCCGATCGGAGACGTCAGGTGCCTGGGCAGTCCTAGTCACGACTCCGAGACGTACTGTGTGTCCGAGAGAGATATCGCGTTCACGACACACTGAATGCAACCAACTCACAAATCAACGTGACATTCTAAAATCCATCATAGCCAAACACGTTAAAGTTCAAAACGAGATGGAGTATGCATGGGATAATATCGATCCACTAATTAAATCTGCCGTTTGAAAATGAGCTTCACCGTCTAAAGCATTGGGGTGATGTTTATAAAATATAGGGTTGGGTGGCTTTAGAGATGTAATTGTTAGTTAATGTTGTGTCTATGATCGTAATAAGTAGATGGCTTCGGTGAAAAACTCCGTACACTCTCGGAGATGAGAAACGATGAGTTGACTTCGAAGGATTACGCTTTTCTACTTTCTCGGGTTATTTTTAATTTGATTAAAAACTCGGAGTTGAAAAATGGGACCGAGAGGACCAGGCGTTGTCGTGGAGGATCCTACTGCGAGGTCGTTTCTCCCGAACCTTTTCTAAAACAACTGGCAAACAATGATTAGTGTACCACTCTGCAGTAACTGTTCTTACTATACTATAAAGGGATGGTTGCGTAATGACCTGTCCTTCCAATGAAAGCCAGCTTTCGTCAGTTGAGTTGAGTCCGTTAAATCATTGAGGTTTAAAGATTTAAAGAAGGTGCCGTTAAATCTTTGAACCATTTCACAGCACCGATGTACACCATGGAGTTTTTGGGCCTCTGTCAAATTATGAGGTAACTATGCACCGGGTACAAAGCTTACTGACTGCTAAATGTTCTTGGAGGATTTTGTACACTGGACTCATACCGATGCCTAAGCTTGTCCAAATCTGCTGATAGGTTACTCTTCTGTCAGTCTCTATCATGCGCCACACAGCACCCATTTAATCTTCAGTCGTCGCCGTAGATGGCCGTCCTTAACGCAGGTCATCGGTGAGATTAGTGCGAACACGTTTAAACTCATTAAATCAGTTGTAAACAGTGGCACGAGCTTGGGCATCATCGTGAAAGGCCAATCAAAGTCTATCGTAACTTTCTTGTTGACTTAAATGACAACAAAATGAATCATTGCTCAAACATTTTTTCACGTTGAGTTAATGCTGACGTGACACAGACAATTTTCAATTTGCCGCCAAATCGTAAAACAAATGACAAATGATTAATTCATTCATACACAATAATATTGGCAAAGAGTTCCACTTTCAAAATTTAAACTTGTTTTTTTTATTCGTTTACAAGTGGCCAGTTCTAATAATTTTCAGTGTCGCCCTCGTATGTATAAAGAATCCACCATGGCAGGACATATTCATCAGAGAAAGAGAGCTGTAAACATAACTACATTTATGGTCTGAACACTGCCTCGCCTGCCCGCTGCCTCTACGCTCCGATTTCTACGTCACAGCGGCGATCGATAGGCTTCAATCCTTATACATGCTTGGTACGAAACATTATTTTTAACAAAGAAGTTTCATTAAAAAAGAATGTAGATAGTTTTCATGCCAGTGTACCCATGTACGCTGCGTGTATTGGTGGCGGCGGCGAGTCACGAAGCGGCTACCTGTCCGTCCGGCGACCAACACTTGTCTGCGGACAAAAATACCGCCTGCGCTTCGTCTGAGCCGTAGATTTACTACATCGCTGACGCTGTCTATGGTCTGAGCCATTAGTCCCAGTTGTCACCTGAATATACGTTTACGCCAAACCGATCGACTGGCGTTTTCAAATGAATGGAGAAATTGAAGAGCGCGCGCAGTGGCGTTAAGCGAACTAACATTAGCGAGACCGATTTTGATTTGACAGCTTACTTACCGTAAATACGTTGACGTTGCCGTATACGCCGAGTTCGCGTTTTCGCACAAACCGGAAGTGTGAGTTTGACTTTGACAGCTTGAAGAAGTAAAACCACAGAATATCTCGGAAACACTTGTATGGAGTTTAACGTTTTTACGTAACTTCGAAGTTCCGTAAACGCCCCTTTAGCGGATTGACCACTCTGAGCACTGCTTCCAGCTGCATCTACGTTCCGGTGTTCACGTCACAGCGCGATCGACTGGGAAAAGGTTTCCCTTAACCCTGTTTTCAACCAGTTACCTGAAATCCGATAAGTAACTTTCGGTTATATTGCATATTTACATGGTATAACCGAAAGGTAACTTTGGGATTTTTATAGATGGAGGTGTTGGAAACGGGCGTTAGGCAACTGACTTGCCACGGGAGCACCAACGTGTATCACTAATTACGTGGTAATTTCTTTTACATCCATCAATTTAATTGATTCCCAACCATGGAGCAGCTCGCATTCGGGATGAAATGCACTCATCCAAGTCAGAAAGAGAAAGAAAATGGTATACAACGAAGGAATTGAACTCAGACCTCTGGTATGCTAGGCAAGTCCCCGCACCAATAGGCTACGAGACACGCCGCAAAGTAGCTAAGCCGCCTCCACACGAGTTTCGATGTCTACTGCCGTCCTTCTATTCTCGCAGATGTAAACGAAGCCTTTAGGATTACAAGACGAGATCGTGGTTCGGCATTCGCTCGTCGGCAGCGCTGCAGTGGCGCCGCCCGGGGCTCCGCTCGCGCAGGCGACGGTTCGCATCTCGTCACGACTGCCGCTCCCGCTCTGCCCCGGCGACGCGATGGAGATTATAGCAGCTGAAACACTGCTGACAGCATCGCTTGTGCAGCTCAAATAAATGTGCATTTGATTTTATCAGAAATCGTTATGATGTGGTTTGAAACAGTTAACAGTGAAAATGTTTCTGGAGCTCTAATCCTACGAAAAGGGCCTACTTTCACGATATCGACCGACATAATAAAAGGTAAAATAGATCAGATGGGTCAGAATTATAAATTAATCAGCCATGATTACATCCCAGTTAAATTTTCATTGTATCAGAAATTGTTTTGATAATGTTTGAAACAGCTAACACTAAACAAAATTCTGGAGCCTATGCAACCTATGAAAAGACTAAAGGATACAGCTAGAGATATTAAAGTATAGCTAGTATTTTCACGCTATTGCCCTAGATAATATGAAGCAGATCAGATCAGATGGATTAGAATTATAAATTTATTAATCATGATTACAGCTAATATACATTTGTATTGCATTCTATCAGAAATAGTTTTATTTTTAACGAATGTTATATTAAGAATTAACCGTGAAACAAGTGCCATTCATCAAACCGTAGCAAGGACACCCGTCCTTGCTACGGTCTTATACGCATTGCCCGCGAAAGGTTTGCTTGTTGGCTCAACTGCAGCCTTGCAGTTTATTCGTAAAGTAGTTCTTTTTAGAGCTTTCTTTCTTTATTTAATGTGCCACTGCGTCGCGGTCTATTCTATACATATTGTTGTTTATTGTTTATTTATCATCCATAGACAGTACACACTCGGATTTGTCATATTTTATCATTAGCCAGTTCAGCGATCAGCGAAGAAGAACTGGCCAGAAACTCCGCTGGTTTTTTTTTCAATGTCCACTTAGTCTAAGTTTACAAAAGTATTTGCCACTGCTTACACAACATTAACACACAGATTAATAAGAATTGACGAGAATCAACATTTCATGTCGTATGACACAGTTAATGACAAAATATCAGTTTATTTGTAAAGACCATCTATATCACACTTGTGAATAGATGAAATACCTCCTTGCTTGATATTAAACTTAGTCATAATACTATTTGAAACAGCTAGCATGTTACTACTAGTTTCTTGAAGATCTAAAATCCTGTCAAAGGAGTTTATATAAAAGTGAAGCAAATAGTTTTAATGATATTGCCCTAGATAATATTCAGTAGATCAATTGAGATGTGTCGGAATTATAAATTAATTGAGCATGATTTACGAATACCTAATTAAGCTATGATCATTGCAGCGTGTTGATTATTTTCTGAATATAAAAAACCACTTACCTTGATTGATAAATGAACCGAACGCGGTTGGCAAACCGACAGACTTAGAGAAAGCCCCGGCGCCCTTCAGACATCGATCTATTAGAATAAATGTATTTCCTTCGTGACTCAAAAGTACTACTTCAGAGTCGCGGAGACGTATTAATAAACACGCATTACTTAGCACCATGGAGGGACGAGTAGAAAATCTGGGTGTCGCAATATTGTCGCATTTGGCAGAGGTGCGAAATTTTTGGGTTTAGCAGCATTCGGGTTTTAGACACGTCCGCAAAACAACTTTGAGGAAATCGGTCAAAGCCGTATGCATTTTTTTATACGTAAAACCTCTGAAATACTATGTGCATTACCTCGTGGGCAGGCAGGCAGGCAGGTAATGAAAATTATCCATGTTTTCTATCAACATATCCTGGCATAGCTTCTACATAGTTATCGTGTAATGTGTTGGGCTAGAAACATGACAGTAGTATGTTCAGTGTGGGTGCATTTACATGATCGTATTACGTTCTTTTAGTGAAATAATAGACACCGAAGAAATGTGCCAGAAGGATAATATATCCGTCGTGAAATTATTATTTCACAGGTGATATATTAAGCTAAATTTATTTTTGGAAAATATAATATGCTATCAATGACCTAATGTTCTTCATGAACGTCATGTATCTTAACTAAAGTATATGCGTGATATTTTTTACTGTGAGATACAGTAGCTCTAAGGCTATATGTTTGTAAATAAAGTCTAAAAAATATATAACTCGTTTTTTAAGGTGTCGATATTATATTTTATGATTCTATTTATTTAAAAATACTGTAGAAGCTGGCCCAAATGTAGACTAGTTAATTGTGTGCACGTAGCCTCCTTTGCCCTTTCATCTTCATGTAGATCTATCAGTTTACCCGTGCACCCGAGTAAGCTCAAATCAGTATGATATGATTGCGTAGGACAGCGCACGTGGATCGGACAGGGGTGACCACAATTTTACAGAAGAAAACTCAGAGTACTCCATACCCCCTACATTAGTTGTCGCCTCTAAGTTTATTAATTTGTTTAATAGTTGGATAAAAAGGAAATAACGTACCTTTTCATCAATTTTTGTTAAATTTATTGTTCATGCAAATTTATTTTATTTTAAGTTTTTCTTATGTACCTTGGTAGATTACAAGCCAATGTTCTGTCAATATTCTTTAAATTGTTTTTTGGTTTGAAATACTAAAACTTCCTCCACCCCAATCGCAAAATGTTAATTTCAAGACATTCAGATCAAAAGACATTTAGCTTCGTGTAGAGAATCACCCCTTCGCATATTTGGATTACTAGTATATCTGTACGGTTTATATTATCAATGCTATTTAGAGTCCTTAAAATATTAGTCAAGATAGGCGTATATATGACGCTTACCTACAATATTTTGGGGTTATTTTTATTTTATATCAGCGTCGGTTAAGAATACACACCTGTAGAAAAATCCAAATATCATATTTAAGACCATTATCTAGTGAATGACCGTAAAACTGTTTTAATGCAATGCTTACAGTCTTTAAAAATACATTTGTATACACATATTTACTGGGTTTTCAAGGCTCTTCGAAACTATAAATGATTCACACGATTTTCTTTTGTGTCGTGTTAGATCACATACTTATCTAGTGACTAAGCGTGAAATATATATTAATTTACTTAAAAAATTAAGCTTTACAGACCAAAAACATAAATTTCGCTCGCCTGAAAACGATTTTGACGGGCATACAGCAATCAACCCTAATGCAAACCACTGCTTCCGGAGGTCGCCATTATAGTTATTTTGCTGAACGCTGGACTCAGTTGCAGCCTTAAAGAAATTATTATTTCGAGCACAACCTACCGACTTAATTTATGATGCATACGAGCAATTAATTATTGTTTCTTTCATGTACTGTAACATCGATGGCAACCCTGAACTTAACAGATGCGCCGTGTCGACACGGCATCGAAGCACGAAAGAGATTTGACAGTAGACACTGAGGTAGTCGATTACTTGCGCTAAATTAATTGCTGGTTACTCAACCAGTCACCGTGTACACAGTTTTGCAAATAATAAGATGAAAACAACCAAGAAAACATTAAGGTACGGTTAGAAAAGATCAATTGAAAAAAATATCTTTTGATAACATGTTAGTAAAATGTTTTCTGTATTGAAACGATTCTATTTTTTTTCCTATCGTATAATTTTTCAACAAGTATAAGGTTTTAATGAAACCATATTTTTAACTAATATCATATCGTATTTATTGCTAAATACTATGATTTAAAGTTTTAAAGTTAAACCACTCATAATTTGTGTTTAAAACATCATTTGGCGAGACAAGGTTGTCAATAGTCAACTGCTGGGTACATTGAGACCGTGTATCGTTGCCTAGGGCATGTATCTCATGAACCGTAATAGGTAGGCTGCTAAAATTTTCACAGAGTGTGTATTTATTTTGCCGCTATAACAAAAAATAGGTAAAATTTCAAAATAATAAAAATTAAAGACAATTTTTTGTCGTTAATCTTGTGCGATGGTACGGAACCCTTCGTGGGCGAGTCCAACTCGCACTTGGCCGGTTTTTTCTAATACATTTTAAACCGTGCAATCAATACGACTTTCAAAACTGCTTGCCCTTTTCGCGAGCTAGGTGCTTTGCGCTGCTCTTCCGGCGGACAACAACAAACCCGTCTTTATCCTGCGCAAAACTTGAGGGTCTATTCTTGAAATTCCGCGCTCCGAAATCAGAAGACTCTCCGTTTAGAAAACTGCTTTGACAACAGCCGTCGAAGTGGCTTTCTCGACATAGAGACTCCAGTTTCCTGAGCACGAAATTCCAAGAATCCTGCCCCCTGCCTAACCAAAGTTCACAGCTCGACAGCCCATCATGTCCCTTCTCAGCGGATGACGTATAAAGTCCATCAGCCCGCGGGGTCAGCGCGTGTCGCGACGGAACAAGATAGATTGATATCACGACAGTGAACGGGCCTCGCAAGAGACAGGCACCTGCGTCGTTTCGCCATTGCTTCTTCACAAATTTGACTACGATTACTTAACCGCATAATTAACCGGAAAAGTAATTAACTCTTGACAAATGGCCGTTTCAGATGGCGTTTTTTAGTCGTAGAGGCCTTGGGCGAGTTTTACATTTCATGGTGTGTTTGGGAACTGATTTTGAAACGTATTTAGTGGACTAGTAAAGGCCGAATTTCGTTCCCTTCATATTATATTATTCGTCATTGATATAACTTTAGTTACTATGATCATCTTAACTACTCGAGCGGCTCGTAGCCTAGTGGCGAGGGGACTGGCCTAGCGTACCAGAGGCTTGGGTTCAATACCGACTAGCACCACTGTCTTTCTCTTTCCGAGTTCGATAAGTGCATTTCGTCACGAATGCGAGCTGCTCCATGGTTCGGAATCCATGTAAAACTGTAGGTGGCCTTCCCCTACTATGTTTAAGCCCGCCCGGGTTGGTACCATCGCATTGGATGAAAAGATGGTCGAAGCGGCAATGAAAAGTTGTCTTGTGTTTTCCATCCAGTTCAATGTAGCCGTGCTCATAAAGGGAAGGTCCTGGCATGGCACCAAATTTCTTCGGGAATGTGGTGTATTGGGCTAATATCATAACGGTAGTTGTGTGGTATTAGCCATCCATGTCAGGTCGCATAAAAAAAACTTATCTACATTATAATAAAAACAAATGTATGTGTGTATTTAGTTTTAATGTTTGACTACACAGACAATGTTGACATGAATGCTTCGTTTTGAGCCCACAAACAATTTCATATCATTGACGTCTCAACTTGAACCTGAGCGTCCGTCCTGAGAGCGTCAGATTCCGTCACGTAGCATCATCCAGACAAGCTCCAATCTCCACAAATCACTTCCAAACAATATCCACATCATTACACTTGTCATTATGTCTCGTCTTCTCTCGACCAATCGGTCCTATTCCTATAATTTTGTCTCACACCAAATCTACAGTACGATCTTTGCTTTATTCGAGTCATAAGTCACGTCAAGAATCATATAGGCAGAGGAAGGTTTTTTTAATATTTTAGAGTTTGTATGGAGGGATGATTTGTCCTGCGTGCGAAAACATTCGATTGCGATGAAATTTGGTTAGTGGTATAATGCGCACAACCACGAAGGAACATATTTGACCGGCAGTGCAATTACGAAGCATAAGATTGGGTGTAGGTTGCTGTACTTACAGCAATATGACAGCTTTTGCGATTACGAAATCGATGCATTCACAAATGGTGCGGCACTCAGCGCTACCCGCAGCAATTAGGTCAACTCCATACATTTCGCGTCGAATCGGTATTACGAAATGGCAAAGAACTGTCAAATGCGGGGAGGTAAACGCCTATTTCGTCTGCTCGTCTAGTCAAGTACCTCAAAAGTTGACCTATTGTCGACACAGATTGGTCCGTGCTGGATGTAGGTGGATGAAAAACGGCTTCGTAATCGCGCTTTAGAAATGACGGGGGCGCACCTACACGTACCGCGGCACCATCCTCAAATTTTGCGTAATCGCACTGCCGGCTTCCCTCGGGTGAAAGTAAAATATCATGTTTGGTCCGACGAAGTGGTTTTGGCTTGCTAGGTCTGTTATAAAACTATGAAATGGGTCGTGGCTCAGGGGCGGGATGGACTTGGGTGTGGGTTCAAATCTCCGCCCGGTGGTTCAAGCACCACTTTCTTTCTCGTTCTGAGTTGGATAAGTGCATTTAGTTGCGAATGAGCTAAAACTCTAGGTCCCCTTCCCCTGCTAGGTATAGCGGGTTAAGTCCTCTCGGGTTAGTACTATAGTATTGAATTGAATGAAAAGATGGTCGCAGCGGCAATGAAAAATTGTCCGTGTTTTCCATCCAGTACAATGTAGCCGTGCTCATAAAGGGAATTTCCTGAAATTACATATAATTCTTTCGGGGATATGTTGTGTGAGGCTAATAATGACGATGGTTTTGGTGTTAGGTAGCCATCCATATCAAGTTATGTAGATAAATATCGGCCTGTAGCTATCAGTAGAGTAAGCTAACGACACAGACGGACCCGATGGTCACGTACGTACTTTGTCTATAACCGTCCCGTGAGCACATCTCACGTCTGATGCTTGATTTTTTTGCTTACTTCTCCTCTATGATGATTGGTCTATAATTTGTGGATATACGGAGGTAGAGCGTACTAAAAATGAATTTATGAACTTGCATACTATGTTTGCATAAATATTAATTTATCTACAAAAAAAGTTCGGCCGAAATTACCTCTATGAATGTGCAGATATTTACCGAGTGCGATGGAGAATAAGAAACAGAAACCAGTTTGACATTGTATGGGAACTTATTTATTGCGATGTCAAAGTTGGGCTATCATGAGATTCATTCATCTTGAAAAGTGTGGAATTAACACTACGTCAATCACCAGCTATAAACATTGAACGTTAAAGCAAATTAAAAAGATATGTAATGTGATCGAAGCGCCATAATAAAAAAGAAAAAACTAATGAATACAACTTACGTTTCTTAAATTTGTCATGGGAATCATATTTAATGATATTTTTAATGATACTTGCTGTTTAAAAGTTTATTACTATTCCACCGTTTTACTACTAAGTATTATGCCCCTCAGCACCTATATATATAACCTATATAAATAAGGAAGGTCCTGGCATGGCACCTAGTTCCCATGTGGTGTGTTGGGCTAATGACAGAAGGTGTGGTATTAGCCATCCATGTCCAGTCACAAAAAAAAACATGCATAAAATATTAGCCCAAACCACCACACAGAAACTAGGTTACTTCCCATGAACTTTCTTATATTACTCCAATACATGGAAGCGTTTTTCATTACCGTTTCGACAGGTCCAAATCCCCGCCCGTCCATGCACCAGTTTTTCTGTCTTTCTAAAACGGATATGAGCATTTCGTAACGAATGCGAGCTGTTATATGATTCGGAGTTAATGTAAAAACCGGCCAAGTGCGAGGCGGACTCGCACACGAAGGGTTCCGTACCATCGCACAAAATTTAACACAAAAAAATCACGTTTTTTGTATGGGGGGGCTCCCTCTAATTTTCATAATTTCAAAATTTTACCTGTTTGTTGTTATAGCGGCAAAATAAATACATACTGTGTGAAAATTTCAGTTGCCTAACTATTACGGTTCATGAGATGCAGCCCTGTGACAGACGGACGGGCGGACGGACAGCGGAGGCTTGGTAATAGGGTTCCGTTCTCACCCTTTGGGTACGGAACCCTAAAAATTTAGGTCCCCCTCCCGTACTTGGTGGTGGGGTTGAAACCATTAGATTAGATGGCGGAAGCGGCGATGGATATATATGTGCTTTCCATAGTTTAATGCAGCTGATTTCTTTGAGAATAAAGTGTGTTTTTTATATCATGACGGTGGGTGTAGTATGCCACCTATGCCCAGTAACATAAAAACGCGTCGGACTCGCACACGAAGGGTTCCGTGCCATCGTTGTTGTTGTTGTTGTTGTTGTTGTCGGCGAGTGGCTGCCGACGCTTGAACGCACTTGACACGAGGCCGTTGTGCTCAGCTCCGTGCCATCGTACAAGATTAAACCAATTTTTTTTTTGTATTTCCCCGCCCCCCCCCCCCCCCCGCCTTCATTTTTATTATTTGTTATTATAGCGGCAAAATAAATACACACTCTTTGAAAATTTAAGATTCCTATCTATTACGGTTCATGAGGTACAGCCCTGTAACAGACGGACGGACGGAAGAACGGACGGACGGACGGACGAATGGACGGACGGACAGCGGAGGCTTAGTAATAGGGTTCCGCTGGCACCCTATCGGTACGGAACCCTAAAAATTATGATTTTCTTGACAAAATAATCAACTTTGAACATTCATTTCAAGAACTATATTTTCTACAGGACTTTTAATATATTTTCATGGCACCTAAGAGCATCTATGAAGAAATCTATGTCTGTCGAAGAAGCGAGAGCATCATGCTTTGATCAATACACTCATTTACTTTTGTCATACAATTTTGCTCGTATGTAGAGTCGAGTCCACAGTACGGACTAAACCTATTTCTTCTCGACTTAAGAATGCTACAATCTGCGCTTGCGCAAGTGAAAAACTGCGCGGCCTATACTTATCTAGCACCCGGCACCACCTAAACCGTTCGATAACGAGCCAATGCCATATTATTTGGCGGATTGTCTGTGATTTTGGCGCGCTTCGTGTGAGAAAAAGCCACAGTTTTCTGAAGGCGGGTGCAACTAAGTACCGAGTATTTTCTAGCCAAGTGTGCTAGAATGTCATGCGTTTGGAAACAAGTCGTGTTCGCGGCTGTTGAAATAATCAAATGATTTTAGAGGATTGGGTGCGATTTTGATTTGATTGAAAACAGTATTCTTCTATGCATATCTCTTCACAAATGCTGGTATATTTCCGCGAAAAGGACCATTCCTCTAACGGCAAGAAAAGCGGTACCGACTTGTTTATAAATGTATTAAACAAACGCGATAAAGTTTACTATAAAACGTCAAAGTAAAATCGATGATAAAACAAATTACGTTAGGAACTTACTTATTGATTTCTTAAATTTTCATCAAAATATTTGTCACATGAATCATAAATGGCGCGCGAAGAGAAAATTCAACTATCAACTTCTTTCACGAGTGGGAAACAGAAGTATCATGCGTAAATTTTAATCGCTAAATTAATATCACATTGTTAGGTACAAATTTTCAATTTATTGGTTTATTTAAGTTGTGATTATTTATTTAGTAAAGTATATATTTAAAAAAAATGGCGATACGAGGTTTACATTAATAATCAACCACTGTGTACTCTGAGTCTATATCGGTGCTCGGGAGCCTTATATGGCTCTCGTGATGGTATATTTTTTTAATGTTTATGATTGATGAATGCACGAATTTATTTAAGCGTATACCGATATATTTTGATTTGACTGCACTGTGATTTCTGTCACGCAATGAAAATTATGAAAATTAAAAAATCATTTAAACTCAGAGAAAGCACACAGCTTTGAATTGATCCCAGGATTCCTCCCCCATGGTGACGTCAAAGTTCCGTGACGGGATATTTGAATAATTGTGACTCGGTTGGAAGTGCACAGCGCGGCGAGTCGTGAACGGCGATATTTGTGTCCGAGATTGAGTCATCGGGTGTGACGTGACGGCTGTCACTCCTGACACAGGCGGGAATCTACGGGGAGCCTTTGATAATATCACTTGGGTGTTACATTTTTGGATATATTTTCCTCGAATTCGTTTTATGTATGCCTACTGGGATGTTTAACTTTATGATTTTCTTCGTATTTAGTTTGGTTTCAATAGAACTTTCAGGATCTTCCTTATATTACACGAATACACTGAACTAGATGGTAAGATCATAGGAAATCATCGAAAGATCATAGATTTTATTTTCGAGTTATTTGTCATTATACGACTTTGGACACCGAATCTCAAACTAATATTTAAAAACTCATTATTTGATAACGAAATAAAACCATCTAAAAAAATAGCTAGCTTCAAATTGTACATTGAAACTATAAATTCCGATACCAGTTCGAAAGGATTTATTGCTGAAATCATGGAATTAGGAGACTATTCCGCGCGTCAGCAAAGACCAGAAAGAGGGCTATCAAGGAGCAAGAGCTGAGCGTGTATTCTTGGCATTCAGTCATTGCGGATTCAGTAGAGTTAACAGTAATGTCAAAGTAAATTCTTCTTCTGTTAACTCTACTGAATCCGCAATGACTGAATACCAAGAATACACGTCCTGAGCGGAGTTGTTGCTCTGAGTGGTTATTGTCTTTCAAAGCAATAATTTTTTGATCAATTACTTGCTTTCGCATTATTGGATATGTACACTGAAAAAAATAATCATTGCAACGTTAAAATAGAGTCAATAAAGTAGATCGGTTACTCTGAGTGAAAACAGTTAGCCACATTAATTTCACTGTATCTATCATATATCTTACTGTTACCCTAACTGTGTGAAACATGTTTCTAGCTTTAGTATTTTTTACATTCTTACTTGCGTCTTATATTCAGTCAAAAGGTACTGTTCAATCTGTTAAAATTACTGTACCTGTTGAAACTGGACAGTTGCACACCTAATTCGCAGTCAGCCGTAATGTTCAAACATTTAAGATATTCCGTACAAAAAAAAAATTGTGGCGAGTAAAAACCATCTGATACTTTTCTTTTCTCTTTTGTGATGGTTTAAAATTAAACGTTATATACACAGGGTTAATTTTTCAAGGGCGCCTTCGAAACTATAAGAAATAACGAAAAATACTGTATGCAGCCCCAAGGCCGATGTTGATAAAAATAAAACTGCATTAGTAGATTTATAAAAATATTTTTTTGCCAGCCGGGAATCGAACTCGTTAATTTTGAAAAGTAATAATGCAAACTGTATTTTAGATATTTTGAAAGACGTTCAAATGTATTTTTAACCAACGCAGCCATAATGATCAAACCATGCAACACAGCCTTCCGATGTCAATATCCCCCGAGTAGATCCCTACACTTATTCCAATCAAGTTATCGCATCGCATCTCCGGCGATGCGCGCGAGACGGACGCAACAATCGCCAGGACAAATTGTTTGTCCATGCTGCGCGCGGTAAGTGGGGTGGTCGTGTGCAATCTTCATGGGCACGTGATGTATCGAGGCGGCTCCTACAGATTGGAGCACGTAGCCAGAGATGACAGTGCTCACTATTGGAACGCAGCCGGATCCGTCCTCTGGATAATTTGTGTACAGTCGGGGTTTGCAATTTTCCAGGCTTAATTTTTAATCAAACAAGACTAATTCCATTTTCACGATAGCTTTTTAAGTATCCTGCGCTATGGTTTTAGTATTCATCATCTGGAATCCGAGACGTAAATGATCAAACGTTCATTCGTATCATTTCCCCATTCTACGGGTGATAACTGCTTACATTGTTTTCTCATAGTTTTTTTTATTTAAAGCGCGGCATATGGCGTACGCCAGGACCTCTTAAGGTGCCCGACGACGCCTATGAGCTTTCAAACTTTTAAGGGAGCTGCGAAAACCATGCCGGCTGGCCAGGTGATTCTTCAAAGCACGTTTGAAAGATCCCAGCAGGTTGTACTTTGGGGGAAATAACTCGGCGGCTAGTGCATTCCATAGTTTACCGACCCTACAGATAAAGGACCAAGAGGAGCGGTTGGTTCTGATTGTTGGAATATCGATAGTGAACGGGTGCATTTTCTGCCTGTTCCGCGTTGTGCGATGGCGGAAAGGGGATCGAGGGACAGCGTTATGTAGCTCCTATGAGCATTTTCCATGGAAAAAGACGCTAGAGCACAGAGAGAGACCCAAAATCCCTTCGGAGTTGGAGGGTCTTTAAATTCAAAGACACCTTGGGATCGTCGACGAGACGCACGGCCTGACGCTGCATCAAGTCCAGGGAGCCAATCAGTTGCTGAGCTGAGCCGTCCCACAAATGCTCCACGCAAGAACTTATCTGCGCATTGATGTATTTGGATAGTTTTTATAGATTCTTTAGTCTGAGAAGCTCGTAAGTCACGATTAAAAAGCAGTATTTTTTTCTCATTGTTCTTTATATGAATGACACTATATTGATTTATAATGTTTAACATAAAATAAAACATCAAATAATCATTGGCATCAAAAGAGACAACCTTGTTGTTTTTCATAATGGAGCCAGCGTTGCATGCAGTAATATTTTACATCAAAATAATGATGAGATGAGAAGAACTGTTTTCAATACTTCTCATACTGCGGAACTTCATCGTATTACTGCGCAGGCTTTGTTTAATAACTAGACTAAGAGTATCTAAAGGTATTAGGTGTTTATGAGCCGTTCGTACTTATTTTCGTCAAGAATTTTTGATTGCGGAAAACCAACTACAAATCCCAACTGGACCACAGATGCATCACTGCTGTCATTGTCTAACTTCTAGATCACAAACACGAGTAAGCTATGTCTGAATGAATGAATGAAATGCTATGTATGCACGGATACCATCCTGATTGACAATTTGATTCCACGGCTGCAAGGTTTGTTATGTTTCGAATTCAACGGCTACATGAATTGAAGTAATTTGTACCTTTGTGCTACAAGAAAAACTTTGTTTCTCGGGGCTTAGGTATGTAGGTTATGATTATTTAATAAGAATTATAACGTAAGTTAATAAAGACTGTAACGAGTACTTAGCGCGGACTGATGGACGTACTAGAAGGGGTAGGTAGATACCGAACTCACTAACCTGTAGGTGCGATGTCCGGTATTCCACACCAGCGTCCGAGCCTGCAGCGGGTTGCTCCTGAGCTGTTCTCACACTCTTAGCGCACGGTCACACAACACACTCAATGTTCACAAAATTCTTTCCGAAGTAATTTCCCAAATTAGTACGTCTATTGTCTTCCACTTCAAAAAACGTTCGTGTCTCGTCTCCGGCGCGATTGTCTGTCCACTCGTCGTCTCCCGCGCTCCTCCGCCGGTGCGTAAGTACCATCGATCTACCCGCAACCAGCGAGCTCGTAGGAAATCGGTTTGGTATTTTGGCGGGAAAGGGAGATGCGCTAAGTGCTTCGTTACAATCCCCCCCCGTTATTGCTCCCAATAGGGTTTCAATAGTGCGACGTTGGAGGAGATTTCTTTCAAACTCGACCCTGGTTTAGAGAGAATTACTCTACCCTCTTTCATGTTTTTTATTGTAAAAGGACCTGTCCACCTTGGACCAAAAGATTTTGTTATCCCCTTTGCTCTATCACTTGTTGGGAAACTCTTGAGCAGTACAAGTTGACCTATCGAATAGTCATTTTCTCTACGTCGAAGGTTGTAATAATTGGCTCTTTTGTCCCAGGCTTCTTTCAAATGTTTGGCTATAACGTCTCTCGTCGGTGGCATCAAGTTATTAGAGTCATTATCAATATCTGTAATGGACCAAACGTTTTCTAATGGTGTGGATATTTGTCGACCAAGAAAAATCTGGGCCGCATTGGTTCCAGTACTTTCGTGAACAGCTGTATTTAATGCCAATTGTAAGTTCGCTAGGCACGCGTCACGCGTTGTTGACAGTATATCCTAAGCATAGAACTAATATTCCGGTTCACTCTCTCGACCATGTTAGCCTGAGGATAATGCGCGCTAATATTAACCCTCCTGATACCCCATGCCGTACACATTTCTTTAGAAACCGTACCGGTAAAGTGAGTGCCATTGTCGGATATTAATGCTTTTGGTGGACCATATCTTGCCCATATGAGGTTGTTAAGCGCCTTAACGGTATTGGCAGCAGTCGCATTCCGTACTGGAATTAATTCTACCCATTTTGAGTACCCATCTATAAGCACAAGTATATATTGATGTCCAGATTTAGATCGCGGTAGAGGACCCTTGTAATCTACATACACTGTTTCCCACGTATTTTTTGGATTAATGGATTCCATATAACCAGCTGGAGATTGATTACTAGGTTTTGCCATTTGACATTTCTTACATGTTTTCACGTGGTTTTTTACATCTTTGTACATTCCTGGCCACCAATAATATTTCGCTACCCTATTATAGGTTTTGGTTACTCCTAAATGACCTGCTATTTCTTCGTCGTGGTAATAAAGTAAGACTGCATTTATTAGCTTCGGAGGAATAACTATTCTCCATTTATTGCCCTTTGATATTTTTTTACATAAATATTCATTAGTAATTTTGTATCCTTTAACTTTTTCACCCTTTTCTATCGCAGCCATAATTGAGCTCATCTCAAAGTCATTTTGTTGATGCAGTTTAAGTGATTGATTAAATTCTGCGTAGTCAACTAGACTTGAACAGGTAGGACCCTCATACATTCTACTAAGAGCATCAGCGACATTGTTTTCGCATCCACGGATATGTCTTATTTTAAATTTGAACCTTGATAAATTTATCACCCATCTTCCAAGTTTACCCGTTTGTTTTGGATGTGAGAATAACCACGATAATGCCGCGTTGTCTGTGTGAAGTTCGAATTCCTTTATTTCCAGATACGTTTTGAATTTTGTAACTCCAAATACAGCTGCGGCGCACTCTAACTCATACGTGGCTCGATGCCGTTCCGCTGCGTTTAACAACCTGCTAGCATACGCTACTGGGGCCAAAAATCCCCCTTCTACTTCCTGTTGCAGTACTGCCCCAAGGGCACTCCCACTGGCGTCTACTTGCAAGATGAATTTTTTATCGAAATTGGGAAACCGCAGCACTGGTGGTGTAATCAGCGACATCTTAATCTTATCAAAAGCTTCCTGTTGATCTGAGTTCCAGCGGAACCTTTCTTCTTTTCTTTTTAATTTATTTAAGGGCTCTGACATTTCCGCATAATTATCTATGAATTTTGCATAGAATCCCGACATCCCTAAAAATTTTTTTATTTGTTTCAAATTTTTTGGGATTGGATATTCCGCTATTACTTTAGTCCGTGACGGATCAACATGCAAACCTTTACCATTTATCACATGCCCTAAAAATTTTACTTCTGTTTTAAAAGTTAGAATTTTTTCCGGGTTAACCGTTAATCCTGCCTGACGTAGCCTTGACAAAACTTGATCTATGTGACAGAAATGACTTTCAACATCCTTGGAAAATACTATCAAATCATCCACGAATGGCATAATAAATTTGAATTTTACGTCCCCAAATACATGGTCAATTACTCTATTTAGTGCCTGTGGGCTTATGCACAATCCAAAAGGAACATATTTATATTGGAATAGCCCATTAGGTGTGATAAATGCCGTCTTTTCCTTATCTTCGTCTTTAGGTGGGATCTGATGAAATGCACTATTCAGGTCTATTATCGTGAATATTTTTGCGTGGCCTAGTGCTTGAAAAACAGTTTCTATCGACGTCATAGGATACGAGTCGTAAATATTTTTTTTATTAAGGGCTCGATAGTCGCAGCACAATCTTTTTTTTCCATTTTTTTTATTGATTAAAAAGGCCGGTGCCGCATATGGTGAAACAGATTTTTCGATCACCCCCTTGTCCAATAATTCATCGATATGATTTTTCATCTCTGCAGCCTTGGGGATTAAGGAATAGAACCGCATTCGAACCGGTTCATCATCGCTCAGCTTAATGTTATACTTCAGAATATCGGTTTTACCCAGCCGATTTGTGATGACATCGTTATAGCTTTCCAATAATTTATCTATTCTATGTTTTTCAAAATGGTTTAATTGTATGTTGTTATCTGTTAGGGACACATTTGCGCATTGATTCAAACTCCCTTTTTCTTTTTCGAATGTAATTTTAATTTTTGGGTCGAATTTAAATGATATTCCATCATTTCGTGTAGATAATTGCAATTGTGTGTGTTGAATAAAATCGTAACCTAAAATAATTGGACACACTAATTTTTCAGCTACCATAAATTCATGTCTCCACGTAAACTTATTTATCGAAATAAGTGTGGAAATTTTTTTGCGCGATACGAAGGGTTGAACGTCTGCTGTTGTACAAATTATATTAATGTCCGTAACCTTCACCTTTAGCTCTCTTTCAATTTGTTTTAATATTTCGATTGTACAAAAGGAGCGACATGCGCCACTATCCACTAGAGCGTTCGTTATTAATCTTTTTCCTATGCATACTTTAATAATCGGCAGCGATGAAGCTATATTTATATTACTATTCAAATTATTACAATTAATTATTATTTTTTCTTCCTTATCATAATCGCCATCCTTTCGCGCAATGATTTGACGAGTTACACATTGCGCGGTCTCTCGTTTCCCTGATTACGACGGTTGTCATACCTATTAGTAGTATATCTGTCCCTGCGTGATTGGCAATATCTCGCTATATGACCCACTCCATTACACTCAAAGCAACGAAAATCCCTTCTGTTAAGGTCATCAATTGCTGTGGACGCATGCGCGGATTGCGAAAAATTGTTATGTCTTGGTGGTGTCGCGTATACTGCCTCGCTTCGCTCGATTAGCGGCCGGGCGCGCGCGAGCCGCGATGACGACGACGTCTCGCCCGCAGAGGCGGAGGTGGAGGGAGTGACAATATTCATACCTGCTGCGCCGGCATGGCCGGAAATCGCGCTCGCGATCGCAAACGGATTTTCCCTTAAATACGCACCTTCTATCTCACTTCCTAGTTCGAGCAAATAATCCACGCTATCTATTGGTTTGATTGGTCGTAGATAAGCAAATGTCTGCGGGGATATGTGAGAGATTATATTGTTAACGAGATCTTTTTCTGTAAATTCGCAATTAAGGGCCTTGGAAGCTGACTCCACGTTTTGCACAAATTCTCTTAGGGTCTCATTAGATTTTTGAAAACGGAAAATAAATTCTCGCTTCAGTGCTTCCCTATGAATTGGACTCAAATAACTTAATAAAATAAGTTTCAGCTTTTCCCAGTTACTACATGAACCCTCTATCTTTCTAAAGCATCATGTACATAGTGGCTCCCTCAGTTTTAAAAAAAATAATGAAATTAAACATTCTTCACCTGTGATTTGTAGTTTGAATATTCTCTCTAATTGCATAATAAACTCTAATAATAAATTCGCATTATTTCCGTTACAAACGGGCACACCATCTAGCATTTGTTTCGCGATTTTAAAGTTTTCTTTTTGCAAGTAATGATCCGAACTCGCGAGCCGTGAAACAGAACCGCCGCTGCCTACGCCGCCGCCACCGCCGCCGCCGCCGGGCAGAGCAGGAGGCGATGGCTGCGAACGTTCGTTCGTCGCGCTACCGCCACTGAATTCTGATGCATTTACCTCCAGCTTGGTGTTTTCAAATGAAATAACTTTTGATTCCACTGCCGAGAGACGTTCAGATATGTCACGCATTATTTCGTGTTGACTTGATAATCTCGTAGCCATTCGAGATAATATTTGTGTCATTTCACTCCCTTCTTTTTCTTCGCTATTCATTTTAACTGCTTATTTTTCCGCCTCCACCAGTTATAACGTAAGTTAATAAAGACTGTAACGAGTACTTAGCGCGGACTGATGGACGTACTAGAAGGGGTAGGTAGATACCGAACTCACTAACCTGTAGGTGCGATGTCCGGTATTCCACACCAGCGTCCGAGCCTGCAGCGGGTTGCTCCTGAGCTGTTCTCACACTCTTAGCGCACGGTCACACAACACACTCAATGTTCACAAAATTTTTTCCGAAGTAATTTCCCAAATGAGTACGTCTATTGTCTTCCACTTCAAAAAACGTTCGTGTCTCGTCTCCGGCGCGATTGTCTGTCCACTCGTCGTCTCCCGCGCTCCTCCGCCGGTGCGTAAGTACCATCGATCTACCCGCAACCAGCGAGCTCGTAGGAAATCGGTTTGGTATTTTGGCGGGAAAGGGAGATGCGCTAAGTGCTTCGTTACAGAATAATTACAAATAGTCAAAGGCGTTTCGAAATTGAATCAATCATAGAGGTGGCCTAGCATTGAATTTAGGCCGATGCCCAAGCGAAGGTGCTGGTATAAGCGCTTTAATCAACCAGTAATCTCAAATCACTTGCTTTTTTGTAAACCTATCTCCAGGTACACTTTTTCTTATTACAAATAACGCCACTTTCAAAATGTATACTTATTCTTGTTTTAGTGAGGGATAGTTTTGAAGACAGATCTTTATACTTGTTACCAATTATTTCTTTGTAACTGTGTTTTAATGTCTGCCTTTGTTTTTCCTCCAATAAATATTAAAAATAATATAAGGAGCCTGTGTGCACGCTGGTCCCCCTAAACGTTTCTAGACCCAGTTTTTCGGAGGTCTAAGCTCCAACTTCCAAGAGTAAGTAGGCGTATTTTTGCCATGAGAAGCGTCTCCGTTTCAGCTTGGGTACAAATACTTTTGTATGTCCGGCCGTCCGTCTGTTCTTCTCTACGGGTCGCATTTCTCAACCCATTCTTGTGTAATTCAGGTACGATAATGATATAAAATTTGGTTGGCGATACAGTTTTAAAAAAGTTCAAAAATATCACAGAACTTTTGTTTTATGACAAGACCTAGAGCGTTAGGTATGTACTTAAAACAGTGAAAAAAAAATAGGATTTTGTTTTTAGGTAACATTTATTCAGTTGCAAGCTATGCAAAGACGGACTCGAGAGGTCTACAGATATAATTGTATAGTATAAAATTTTAATATTGCATTGCAATTCATGCAACAAAAACTATAGGAACGAGCGGTTTTTATATCAGAAGAACACTTCGAGCTCAGAAACAGAAACAATAAACCGAGTTCCCTTCCTCTCAAAAACTTAAGCAAAGCTCAACAATTCCCAAGTATTGCTTACAAAACTCGATGCGCTCAAAGCCAACGAAGCCAATAAGAACTGATCACGTTTGTCGCTTCTTGCCTCCACCGCCATCCACCCCTCCAGCCCTCCGCCCCCGCCGTCCACCCCCCCGCCCCGGGACAAACCCCGGCTCACGAATTACTATCAGCCATTTAATCTAAATAATATTAGGCAAGCGCATCATGCACACCAGCGATCACAGGCCGCGAGCCCTTTCCCGCCTAATAAAGGGAAAACCGGCGAAAATATGAGGCAGCTCTCAGCGGGGGCGGAAGCGGCGCTTTCATTACTTCCCTGGAGCGGCGGAGCGGGGCGGGGCGGGCGGCAGGTTGACATTTAGATGAGCGAGATTTATAGAGACAGGAAATTTGAATATTAATATTGTAAACGGAAATTTATGGGCCATACATTCCGTTTTGCGAAATGGGCGTGCTTTATTAAAATGTATTATCTGCGGAACGGGATACAGCTTTTTCAGAAAATGTAGGCTTTTTGTCGTGGTTCAATTAATAGCGAAATTCTTTTTTTAATCTGACATCAATGTAATTTCGAGTTATTTTATGCAACTGGGCATGGATGGCTAAACTACACCCACAGTAATGATGTGAGCCCAACACACCGCATTCCCGAAGGAATTAGGTGCTATGCCAGAACCTTCCATTTATGAGCATATTGAGTCTATATTGAGCTGGATGGAAAACACGAACATATTTTCAGTCAGTGTAGTACATACTATTAATCAAAATCTTGTACTTTGGTACGGAACCCTTCGTGTGTCCGACTCGCATTTGGCCGGTTTTATAGCCATCATGTGAAGTTGCTATAAGCTATAAGATCAAAACAAGAGAGCAAAGTCGGTTTTTTTTGTATTATGTTACTTCGTCATACTATGTACCTACTAACGAATTCACAGGTTATTTATAAAAAATCATATATTATATGTTTCTCAGCTTAAATATGAATTTAGTTCTCTCGCCAGCCACATTTTGAAAGATGAGTTGATATGAGAGTATCAATGTATTCTCATATCAATGAACAAATGCCCCAGTCCAGTTCAAGTATAGGTTTTTTATGCAACCTGACATGGATGGCTATGTAATGATATTAGCCCAATACACCACATTACCGAGGGAATTAGGTGCCTTGCCAGGCTACACTGAACTGGATGGAAAACACAGACAATTTTTTATCCAATGCGATGGTACCGGTTCCTACAGTTCGTCAAACAATCTCGCGATTTTTATTTTAACTAAAATTGTGTTAGCAGCCTTTAGTAAGAAAAATGGTATATTCCAAACATATAAAAACACACATTTTATGTTTTTACCTGTGATTGTAAGCCACTGCAAATATTTTTGTAAAATTAGAATCAGTGGACGTTTAAAAAAAAATCCAGCGGAGTTTCTTGCCAGTTCTTCTTTGCTGGAATCACTGAACTAGCTAATGTTAAAATATGACAAATCCGAGTGCATTGTACTGTCTATGGATGAAGAATGAACAATAAACCATTAGTACATTTTTTAGTATGCTTTTTAAGCTCTCATGCAAGTGATTGTTTTAATATTAAGGAGACTCTTGCGGGAAAAACAGCACAAATCCGGTTGGCAAACCTCTAATTTAGACCCCACTGATTATGCCAAATTAATTAAGGGAATGACAGAGATACCACTATCTGTACAGTGTGTAATCGCGCGTGCAACAACAGATTGTATCTCAAAGAGTGGGACGCGCGCGGGCCGCTGCCTGCTGCCAAGTCACGCGAGAAGTGTCCTTTGTGGATTACGCAGTCTGCTTACCCTAGCCACGTGGCACGGAACGGCGCACAACCCCGTAACCTGCACAAAAGTTGTATCTTTAAAAGTTGTATGTTTGAAGACATGGATTAAGTTTTACCTCATGCAAGCGCCAGCAGCGGCTCCGCAGAACCAAAACCCTATCGGACTTGGTTTCTGCGCAGCCGCTAGCGCTTGAGGGGGTTAGAACTCGATCTGTCCCGAGCGAAATAAAAGAAATACCTTGAAATTAATTTCTAACATTTTTAATTTTTTTACAAGGTATTTGATTGGTTCGTCCCTTTAATTCATTTAGGACTGAAAGAACGCTACTAATTTGGGAGATTTGAATCTAAATTGGGTACTTGAAATATTTTTTCAATTTAAATACATAATAACGTTATTATCATAATTTGGATTCGGAACGGGCCCATCTTAACATACACATTTTTATAGAATTTGCATCGTCCTTCTATGCTGGAATACACTTAAAAAATAATTCACATTCTTATCAATGCACATCTAAAATTGTAAATAAACAAAATAGTTATCGCATTAAGAAAAATATTATGCCTTACATCGTTTTGAAATATTACAGATACCAGCTACAGTATCGGCTTTTTGATCCCACCCTCATCTTGTACACATGAACAGTTAGATTTCATTGAACTTACCCTGGTTTTGATACTGTAATGACATTGTTTTGCATACCAAACCAAGATCCCGTGGCAAATAATATATCCACTGCGCCCCATGGTATGCAATGTATTTTAATTAGATTTGAGCAAATCAATGGATTTGATTGCCTGAACCGGTGAATACTAGGAGAAATTATGCCTCAGGAAATTTGCGGCAACCTCTATAATTTAGGGAACCCGAAGGGAGTTAGAACTTAACCGAGTGGTTAATCGAACCGTTTGTGCGTTATTCAATCGACAGGACACCGCGTGAATGCGTTTACAATCAACCATGAACACGTCGTTTGCACGATGCCATGACCACAGATGATAAAAGAAAAGAATTCTTTCTCTTTCTCTTCCTCTTCGTGTGGGTTCCGGCACTTGAAAATAATACAGTCAGGCCAACTGCATTTCTTCCCGTGAATGCTGGGATTCGTCGTTGGTGATAAGGATTCTACGTAAAATTTTAGGTTACCGTGGCGGGTTGGTAACATCGCATTGAATGAGCGATGGTTAAAGCGGCAATGAAAATTTACCATCTTTTGCATCTAGAATATAGCTGTGCAACATAAAGAAGGGATATGGTGATTTGGACTGATTTCATTACATTGGGTGTTGTAATACTTATCCAGATTCAATTACATAAAAAATGGTCGCTGCCGTATGGAATATTGTCCAAATGATGAGTATAAAACGCCGGCCGCGTGTCATCTGACATAAAGTTCGATGTGTGCTCCTTGTGTGAATGTGTGAGTAAATGGTTTGAGAAAATTGGCGACAGCGGATCTCATGGTAAACGCGGAATATGGCACATCTCATTCCTTTTTTTATCTGAGGCCATAACTGGTATTACACATACTTGTCTAGGCATGCAAAGAGATTCGACTATGGATTTAAAGTTGGTCTCGTTACCGCTTTATAACCACGGTAGTAATATCCATTGCTTTTGCATTACCATACAAATTTAGTAATTTTTTTAGTTAAAGCGCGGCATGTGGCGCGACTTCAGACTTAAGGTGGCCCAACCCGGCGGTCCTAACTGATTCGCGGTCACGGTACAAAACCGTGTTGTTTCGCTCTGGGACCTTCTCTGTTTCAAAGAATAAGACAGGCTCCGTGATGAGGAAGATGCAACACGTCCACAAAAAAGACGATGTGCATAGTGTATGATTTGGTAAGATTTACGAAAATTTTAATTTCAAAACGACTTATAGCTAAAAGTAAACCACGACCGCTGTAGTCAAAAATCTAACAAAAACCAAATAGATCATAAATCTTCAATAAATAAGCTATGTCTGACGACTAATCTTTTTAAGATGTTCTTACTTTATCATTGCGTAATCCACCTCCAAATTTATTGTATAAAACGCGCGAAAAATTCGAACTTTCGGACCTTATAGCTTAGAAACCAATTACAATTTTACAATGCCAATGGTCATCAGACATCTAGTTCGATCAAATAAAGCTATTTTGAGAAAAAAAATGGATCTCTGACAAGAAATATGGGCGTGATCTTCTTTCCCCTTTTGTATGGGGAGATGAGCGGGTTGGGCCACCTTAAGATTTATTGTTAACTAATACATAAAATAGCGTTTTACATTTTTTTATTTGGCTCCCAAACATTACGAGTTGCAAGACATCAAACCGAGTCGAAACGAAGAAATTAAAGGAATCAAACAACATTACGTTTCAGGAAAAAAAATTGTGATAAAATATTTTGAATAGGTACATTTATGAATGCACAAGGCTTTGCAGACACATTATTCGCGCGTAATGCCAACTGTTATTTTTAAATGAAATAAACCTTCGAGACACACGGAACAAAATGTACAAGTACTTAATTAATTCCAGTCGATCTGCGTACCAACATGAGCCCCATTCCGGCGGCTTTTCTTAGAAGCTTAAAGATGGCGTCTGCTTCTCCACTTCCGCGGTGCTTTCGATGAGAATCCGTTAATGAATTATCTAAAGAATTTATAGAAATAATTATATTTGTAAAAGAAGAATTATAAAAGTAATTAGAATTGATCAGGTGAGAAGATTATGTCTCATGACTAGCTTCTGTGAAGCATTCCATACTAAACTTGCTAAATGGGTTTTAGGCTGACACAAATAATCGTAATAGAAACAAAGACTTACGAAAAGTAGTATTTTGTGACTTCAAATGAAAAAAAACACGTACATATAAAGGTAATTCCATTTGGTATATTGGTGCAAATGGAAAAGCAATGAAAATGATATTGTTTTCTTAATATTACAACTCACTTTCCTAACTGTATCATACACAAAATGTTAATTGAAGTAAAATATAACGGCATAGAATATTAGTTAATAAACAGGTAGACAGATTCTGTAAGCCAATGATAAGTACCACTCTCAAGTAGCTTGAATAAAAAACACGAATGTAGACAGTTTGTTTAGTTTAGAGAGGAAAAAAAGGGAGTAGTCAATATTTTTTACAATCGAAAAAAAATTATACGTGAAGGAATTCAATATGGATAGGGAAGTAAGTTTTTTTTATTAATAGAGCAAAGAGTTAAACTTGAGCTGTTTTCCTCTACAGGTCGAATTTCTCAACCGATTTTCGTGAAATTTTGTGTGCAGGTTCGATAATTACATATATATTTTTTCGTGTATCTTTCTATCTGCAGTGTGAAAGTGTGGCGTGTGAGGGGAACTGCTCATTAGCAGCTCTTCTCGTATTTAGAGCTCGATAATTATACATACTTTTTTAGTCGAGCCAGTTAAAAATTTTTCAACATTTTGAAAAATGGCGATCGTTCAAAAAGACAGACTTGCTCAGAGAGCTACTAGTTTAGAAAGGATTAAATTGAGACACAAACCTCAAAAAAAAATACACATCAAGAAACACGAGTTTGAGATACCTACTATGATGTATTTATGGAAGCGCAAATATATCCTGATTTATATTTATTTTGTAAACTTTTTTTTAATGCAATTTGATATTGTCAACGAGGTATGCAATGACATAAAATGACCTCGCATAAAATGATCGAGAGTTTGTTGCCAAAGTCTCCAATCGGAATGAGTGGACAATCGGCCTTACAGTCAGCGCAAATCTTATAATGGAGCTTACAGCGCAGGACATCGACACAGTTCAAAACAACCGCTCCAACTTCTTTGTTATTTACGTGTAAAGATTACCAATAAATAAATGTTTGTGTCCGTATAACACGATTAAATTGTCGCTTATCCCTGTCACTGTGTCGCAGACTCCCCATAATGTGATCAACGGCTCAGTGGTAACATGAGTTCGCGTTCTTTAAGCGAACGTTTATAATTCCTGAGAGGATGTTAAGCCTCTACAGCTTTAGGTAAATAACAGTTTATCAGTAACAGTTAACTTGGAAAATATGTCTGGTGTATTGTAAAAACACAAAAGAACAAATCAATATTTGCATTTTTGATACAGTGACATAAATAACAACATTTGGATGACAGTACGGTTGGAGGCATAGCGGAATTTTTCATCTCTCTTCAGTGGTTAAATGCTATAAAATATTATAATGCTAAAATATTTAAAGAATAAAAGTCCAAATCAAATCAGATCAAAATAATTTCTGCTTTTCTTCCAAAAAAATCTTTCTTTTTTCTTCTAAAAAAATAGTCCCTGCGAAAATTGTGAAATTAACTATCAAATATCTTATATATTTTACTTCTCTAATAAAAATAATAATTTATTTTACCTTCATTTTCTCCTGAGCTCCTTTAAATGTTCACAACAAATGAAAAGAGAGTTTTAACAGGGCCCTAGAATGTATGTCCTAAGAGTTTTACCCACGATAATACAGTTCTTCAAAAATACTTTTGATGAATGATTTTCTCACTGTACGTGCATTCTGATTTTGCCCGAACTCTATTCTTCCATTGTCGAACGAGAAGCGACGGGAAGGGAGCATCGACACAAAAAGATCAACACGCGGAAACAATAGGGGGCTGACGGCGCATCCTCGCACCGCCGCTACTGCAAGTGGGCAACGGAGGGACCGGCTATGGGAAAACGCCGCCGGGGAAAATGAAAAGAAAACGCTGAAAATCGCTTCGACGTGACGCCAACGTAAGGATTGTTGCACACTCTGTGATTGGACCCGAAGGGACGGTAAAAGAGAAGTAACAACGATTGATATAAACCTTTTTTCAGGCTGGGTGGCGCACGCCTTTGTGTTTGAAATCGGTGATCCTTTGACCGTTTAGGCTAACCGTTGTTCGGAGTCCATGCAAAACAGCAAGTGCCATTCCATATTTGCAAGGGGCAAGGTAAATCTCGCCAGGGTTAGTTACAATTTGGTCGATGCATCAATGAAATAGACCATCTTTTTCATCCAAATAAATGTGGCCACGCTATAGAAGGAAGATGATATTGGCCTGGCACCTAGTTTATATATGGGGTGTTGGGATAGTTTTGGGATAATCTGCGAGAAAAGGAATGCAGTAATGGCCTGGCACCAAGTATATATGTGGGATGTTGGGATAATATGCGAGAAAAGGAATGTAGTAATGGCCTGGCACCTAGTTAATATGTGGGGTGTTGGGATAGTATTGGGATAATATGCAAGAAAGAAAGAGAAGCGAACAAGATTGACACCCGCTGTGTTAACGCTTAGGCTATATCACGAATAATTAATTTAAAAGTTATGTTTCTTATCCTCCCCCCCAATTTTTGACATGATTTCGTTTATTAGCAATTCACGAGTTGAAAAGTCAAGACAAACGTTTTATAAACATTAAAATGTCTTGCGGTGTAAGTGATTCCGTTTTCTTTTCGCTTCACCCAGCCCAGTATAAAGCGACAAACATTTGGCTTAACTGCTTCACCCCCGCAATCCCAGCGCGATGACTGGCAATCTAACAAAAACATCACCGAAAAAAGCGGGCGAGCGTCTCCAAATATCAATTTAGATCAAATTACGGGCTAATCTGTCACATCAGCGCGGGCAATTTGCCCCAGGCTCCTCTGATCCTCTCTCCCCTACGCTTTTTTCCCGTTTTTTTCTCGGGGAGGAAATGAAAGCCTGTTCATTTCTCAACATCTTGTTGAAGTTGTTAACGAGACGAATTAGACGGAGGGTCGAATGTTTTGTCGTTCCCGTACTCGAGGGCTTGCCGAATAAATAATGCAGACAGTTGTTTGTGGTGGTATCTCACTTGTGCAAAGTTTATTGCTAGCGTGGGAGAAAAACGTTCGGAATAGAATACATTATTATGTTGCAAGTTTTTTAGAGACATAGATTAAGTGGACTTTGATAAAATGTCCAGCGAAGTCAGTCCAGTTTTACCTCGCTCTTCCCTTATTATACAGTAAACTGGTTCATGTTAAAACAAGACGAATCCGTAAGCAGCGTACGCTGGTTGATCAATAAAGAATAAGTAAAATATGTAATGAAATGAAATGAAAATGAAATGAAATGAAATGAAATGAAAATGAAATGAAAATATACTTTATTGCTTACAACTATTACATAGTATGCAAAGCGAGCTTATTGCCAAAGGCAATCTCTAACAGCTAACCTTAATATTAGAAAATATATTAAGAGGTAGCAAGTAACAATAAATTGTGACAATGTGACAAGAGCCAAGAGGTATATTTATCGCTATACGCGTGCGTTCTTTTAACTATGATGAGTTCAGCTGGTACATAGTTTGGCTGCGTGACTCAGGTTGCCTGCGGCGGTGACCATGGCCAGTCCGACACGGTAGAAACGCGCAACCTTCCGTCACGAAACCGCCAACTTCCACCACGCCGTCACGCGTCGCCTCGTCTACTGCTGGATTGGCTCGATATGTTTGATTAACATGAACCTGCTCTTCTGCTGGATTGGCTCGATATATTTGACTAACATGAACCTGCTCTTCTGCTGGATTGGCTCGATATATTTGACTAACATGAACCTGCTCTTCTGCTGGATTGGCTCGATATGTTTGACTAACATGAACCTGCTCTTCTGCTGGATTGGCACGATAAATTTGATTAAGATGAACCTGCTCTGCTGCTCGACTGGCCCGATATGTTTGACCAATGTGAACTGGCTCTTATTGTTCTATTATTCCTTTAGGATTGTGGTTTCACGGCCCACTAGCCAATGATGAACTTAAAATCTCTCATATTGTTTACAACAACACTCTTATTACCGTCGAAATGTAATGTGTGAAATGTAGTGAGTTTTATATTGTATTTTAGTCATTTAACTTTTAAAGGTATTTTAACCTAAAATACCACAAGTTCCCTTATTTTGTTCAATTGTTCTTATACATTTTGTTAAATAATGTATGGATGTGGTTATATCTTTTCACAGTAAATTACCCCTCTGTATAAAAGGTTCAGAAGTAACTATTTCTGAATTATGACGAACTGGTGTTATGGCAACGTATCAAACGTATTATTGTATTATTGTTAGTTATCTAAGTTATATTTCTAATCCATTTGCAATGAGGGTGGCTGTTTCTTTTGTTCTTGTTATTTGCTTTAAACTGTTCTATCAAAAAATGTCTGGCAGTAGCATTTAGATCCTAGGGCGTATTTCATTACTGTAGAGGGAAATCTCGTATAGTTACTTTGCGGAGTCTTTACAGAGTTGATCGAATCCGCGGATCATTCAGTTTTTGATGTAACTTAGTGTAGTTTGACTACTAAAAAAGTTTGAATAAGTGAAATGAAATTAAAATGAAAGTGAATGATAAATCATTTCCTTATAGCGGTAGTGCAAAATCGTTTCACCTAATAGCACCCAGCAGCGGACCTAGTCTTGCCAACTCACTAATATTTGAGATTTAACAATACTAACACTCGCTTATCTCTATATTTTAAAGTGAGTCTCCATCTTCATAACTCGTCTAGTTACATTGTTCAAAATGTTCACCAAAACCCAACGTTAGGTTTATCATTTTGTTTGTACACATACACACATTCTTAGAGGGATGGAAAGAAATGCTGCAAGTAGGTGTTTGGCGGCATCACTTCTTTAAACATTTCTTTATCCGCCTCGGCATTCCGTCTGTCCATGCTGTGGTCTTCACTCTTATCGTTCAAACTAAATCGCCCAACGCATATTAACGAAGTTCATTATGCTTATTGCACTGTACCCAGCACCAGACGACCCGCTTGCCAAGTGGACCGCGGCTTCCCGGCGCGTCACAAGACCTCGTGTGCTCGCTCATTATGTAAGTCAATAGATTGATGAGTCTACCTTTCAGTGAACACCTACCTACTCGCTAATTGCACACGATCGACTCGCGTTGGGAGACCTGGTGCATTTTAACGAGATTGCCAACGATTCCGAAAACGAGTGCTGCTGCAAAACCCACGCTAGAATCGGCGCCCATAGTCTAGAGAAGTCCCTTTTCTATCTTCGCTTAATTAAGAACATGCAACTGTCGAAATTCCAAAAAACAAGAACCAAAAGATCTTCTAGATCTTTTATCTTTTAGTTCGGAAAACTATGGGATGCACCCTGCCGGGGTGTTTCCCCAAAAGTACAAGACACAAGAGGTCCTTCAAACATGGTGTCAAGAAGCACCTGGCCGGCCGGCATGGTTTTTGCAGCCCCTTTAAAGTTCAAAAGCCCATGGGTGTCGTTGGACACGTTTTATGGGAAGCCCTGGCATACCCCATTCACCACGCTCAACATTTCAAATATCCTTATGCTTAGTAATAGAGCACGCGTGTCGTGAAAACAGCGTGATCTGCCGATGAAGTACTTTACAACCAACTTCTAATTAATTGAACACTTATCCTGAAAGACCATAAAAAAGTTGCAGCATTTCAATTAAGCAATTAGATCTAACGGTGGTATCGTCAAAGCCAGGACCTCGCTTCGCTTCGTCAAATGCGCTACTAACACGTAGATATGCCATTATACTTGCATTAGTTTGGTCCGTAATAGCTCATAGGCATGCGTGGTTGGTTGACGTGCAGACGAAACTATAAACCTAAGTAGGTCACGTATGTTTGTTTGTTCTCAGATTAGTAGTTTGATTTGCTGTCTGCTGCTTACTTATGTGCTCCGTACTCCTAATGAAAAAATGAGCTTCTCACGAGTGTCTGAAGTCACATTTGAGGAAATAAATATCTGTACGGTCAGACGTGTAAAATATTGTAGTTACCCGAAATTCAGTTGGTCAATTGAACCAGTATTTAAATTTCAAAAAACAGTTTGAAAAGATTGTAGATATGTAGATAGAGCGAAGTCGGAAAGTTCAGTTAGCGCGTCAATATGAAAAGATGAAGTCGTCATTGGAGCCAAACAATATTGATAAGTAGATAGAGGGAGATCGAGAGCGGGAGTTGGTATTCTCTGATCCGCAGACTAGCTAATGAAAAGAGAATGAAGCAAGACTGAAACGTTAACCCTAGCAAAAGCCAGCTTGAAGCCTGATTCAAGCCTTTGAAGACTGAGTACAGCCCTTCGCAAGTAGTATACGAAATAAATGTAATGTGTGGTTCTAGGAAGCGAAAATAATTAACCATGCAAGTTAGACCCAAGCGACGAGATGGAGGCGTTTCTCCACCTCACAACAAACCAACGAGCTTCACCTAGCGTCTCGTGTCGCAGGGTGCGGCGAGCGGGCCCGAGGTGGTCGGGCGCCGGAGCGTGGGCCGCGCGACTGTCGACGGCGGCGGATGAATAATAATATGGCGGGCTTACTGTCACTGTCATGTCGCTCGCGGTACAGCACAGAGATCGCGGCGTGTAGGTCGACGTAAGAGGCTTGGTGCTTGGTAAATTTATAGAACTGGACATGGATGCCCAGTTCTTTATAGAGCCAAAAGACGAGATGGAGGTTTTTCTCTACCTGACAACAAACCAACGAGCTTTACCTAGCGTCTCGTGTCACAGGGTGCGGCGAGCGGGCCCGAGGCGGTTGGGCGCCGCGGCGTGGGCCGCGCGACTGTCAACGGCGGCGGATGAATGATAATATGGCGGGCTTACTGTCACTGTCATGTCGCGGTGCAGCACAGAGATCGCGGCGTGTAGGTCGAAGTAAGAGGCTCGGTGCTTGGTAATTTTATAGAACTGGACATGGATTCCCAGTTCTTTAAAAAATACCAAGCAATGCCACAGCCACTGTTATGATATTAGGCCAGTGCCTTCCTTATACGAGCGTCACGGGATTGAAGTCCACTGTCTATTGTCCAAATACGTTCCAAAGCGCATCCTCGATCCGCAGGGTGAGCATAAAAGCCGCCGCAGCGAGTTTTGTCTTGCATCCAGAGCCCGTAGTCCCAGCTGTCACCTGGCCCGTTTAGGCCAAACCGATCGACTGGCGTTTTCAAATGTATGTAGAAATTGAAGAGCGCGAGCAGTGGGCGTTAACCAAACTAACATTTGCGCGTCCGAGTTTGATTGGACAGAGTGGTCGAGCCGAGTTCTCACCTAAATTGGCGTTTACGGAACTTCGAAGTTAAGTAAAAACGTCCGACACCATACAAGTTGTTAATATATATTCTGTAGTTTTACTTATTCAAGCTGTCAAAGTCAAACTCGGACAAACCGATTTGTATGATAACGCGAAGTCCGCGTAAACGGCAACGTCACCGTATTTACAGCGACGGTGAGTAAGCTGTCAAATCAAACTCGCAAATGTTAGTTCGCTTAAGGCGCTAGGACTAGCCAACTACTCGCGCCATACAAATGCACTTTTTAACAAATGTAATAATATGTAGTGAAACGCTTCAGCAAATCCAAATAGAACTCCAGACTGATAATGGATTGTTAATATTTTTTTATTCCATCATTTATTTAAATAATAATAAAAATAAAAAAGTTGATTTTTCTCATTAGAAATCTGAAAGTAATTCGATTTTTAGATATAAGCAAAAACAGCATATATGCATAAACAAAAAAATCCATTTGCTTTTAGATTTCTACATTTAGTCAAAGAAGTTCGGTAATGGACACCGTTTCCGCAATGTATTTTGTATAGAAAAAGGAAACATACATTAACGAAAATAGGTCGATTCCTAGACAAGGAATCATATATTGTAAGAATGACACTTATAATCGTCAGACTTAGTTAGTTAAATTGGGGTGCCTCGTCTAACTTTGCGATTTGGCTAGTACCAGGGCCTTAACGCCCACTACGCGCGCTCTTCAATGTCTTCATACAGTTGAAAAGGCCAGTCGATCGGTTTGGCGTAAAAGCCAATTTAGGTGCCAACTGGGACTACTGGCTCAGCAAGTTTGAGTGTAAAAACGTAAGCGAAACTCCCTGTTACGCTCTCGATGCTCGCGTTGGACGCCGAGAGAATGATACGAGATTTTAATGAATGAATGAATAAATTCTTTATTGTGCATAAACAAAAATACAATTACAGAGAAAACATACAGCAAAACAACAATACTGGACAAAGGCGGACTTACCACTAAGAGTGATTTCTTCCAGTCAACCCTTGGGGTGATGAGGAAAGGCAATAGAAAGATCTGTAGATACGTGACAAACCAGAATTTGAAAAGAAAAACAGAAAATTAACTCCATATACATAGGTATACAATAAGATATACATAAAATTAAATACACTAAAATATATAATACAATACACTAATGTGTTAAATGATCAAGATGCTTTGAGGTAAGGCGCGCGATGCGCGGCGCGGCGTTGGGACGCTGCGGCGGCGTCGCCAGGAGTGCGGAGCGCTGTAGCCGCGGGGCGACGGGGCGAGCGGCAGGCGCGGGAGGGGACGACGGCAGCGCGTTGCTTCTGCCTCGGCATGATATATTCCGTGCTCTACAATTTTAACAAATACATGGAACTACCAGGTACCGAGCAAAACGTATTCCGCATTTTGATGGTCCAATCGTTCAATATTACATCTACCGTCGATCATGCAGTTAACCTTCGTCAAATCAAGAAGGAAGCAGTGGCTAAACCGCGTTAGATCCATTGGAATGCGACTATGTACCTACTTGTACTAACTTTTTTAAATTTTTCATTGCTAATACTACTCTTGATTTGGTTATTTATGCAATTTGTATTTGATTTGTTTTATTTTCTTAGTTTCCTTTATTCTGATCTTAATTAAAAAAAAAATATTGTAACTTTTTATTGCTACAATTTGTATTTGTTTACTGTTATATGTTGTAAGCTGGTTGGGGATATATAAATACTCTTCTGTTTCGTTAATATTTCTTTTATTATGTTTCCTTAGTAAATGTTCATGTTAATCACTTAATTTACTGTCTGGTTTATCTTTATATTGTATTGTTTAACTCTATATGTTTTCTGTTTTAAATTATTTCCACGTGCATTTCGGTGCTGGGAATGTATTAAGATATTGTCTAAGTTCTATTATATTTTGTTAATTTTGTAGATTCCTGTTTGTTATGAAATAAAGAAAATAAAAAGTGGCACACATTATAGGTTCTATCGTCATCCACGTATTTATGATCACGTTTGATATCAGCAGTAACCCAAGCGAGGTCTTCTTTACCAAAGAATAAGATAAAAGCTTGGAAATAAATATTTTATTACGGGTATTTACTGCAACTTAACTAAGTTACTGTGCATCAATTTTATTTATAACAATGAAAAAGATATTACAGATACGAATTTAAAGAAACGATCTCTATATGTAGATGAAAATATCGTATTGTAACCGAACTCATTTTTTTTACCGATCTAGGTGCGCAAACCTGTTAGGTTGAAAATATAATACTTTGTTACTGGCATTGAGTGGCACCTATCCGAATTTCTAAGTTTCTAGCGACTGCCTTTACACCTTCAAAAGTGTCCCTGCAGATTCTTTCCACCGCCTCGATTCTCACTTGTCACTCACGGCGAGCCCGCGTGACTCCGGCCGTCACACAAAAGGCGCGTGTCACTCAAACTGAGGTACAGTGAAACAAAAACTAGAGACGTGCGAGGTGACATGATGTGCGATGAGAGGCGGAAAAGACGAATTCAAGACGCCGGAGTGTACAAAGAAATTAAGATGTGTTTATGGAAGGTAACATGACAGCTAAACAAGTGTCCGGGTGCTAAGATCAGAACCAGAAACCCGCTTTAAATGCAAGAAATGTATTAAGTAAATTACAAACATACATACATGCCATCACGTGTTTTCGATAATATGACAGACGTGTAAGATGATAATATGACAGACGGCGAGGTACGATTGGCGCATATTGTTCGCGGGATAAGTTTTCCATCCAGTTCAATGTAGACAAGCAATGTAAGGAAGGTCCCGGCATGGCACCTAGTTCTTATGTGGTGTAATAGGCCTCCAATGACCGGCAGTGCCTCATGCCTGCCGAGAAGAAGTCCGGGCAAAAGGGGCAACCCTATAGGCCCGCACCTGCACCAACTCCTGAGATGCAGAAGACCCCACTACTAGAATAGTATTCCTTCCAGATAACAAAATGGTGAATACGGAGGTGGAGTTTAAGAAAGTATGGAAGAAGTACAAAACGGTACAAAAAGTATGGCACTTGGAGAAGCTGTCAGAATGGTTGCTATAGATATTAAAATTTGCTAGTGATTCAGTTTTTGGTTTTCAGTGATTCAGCTTATGCTACTCTTGCAACTTATGCTGGAAGGATAAGTTTCATCGTCGTCTTCGAATATTAATTGTCAAAGTGGAAAAAAGAAGAGAATCGAAGAACAAATTGAATAATTAGAGTATTACTCTAATTATTCAATTTCAAGTATTTAAATAATTACCAGAAAGAGTAAACCTGAAAAACAGAAATTAGATGTCTTACGACAGGACAAACAAGACTTACAAAAGATAAGTGAAATAAAAGCGACGTGTAAAATAGAAAAAGTCCATTCGTAACGCCGAAAGTTTTATACAAACACTGTCTTTGCATAAATACACTCGCTTGATAATAAGAAGAAGAGAAAATCATGGAAACATTTAAATGCATCCTACAGCCGCAAACGAATCGTGACATCGCAAGAAATACATCTCCACAGACATTTTAATGTTTCACTTGTATATTACGAACGCCCCCGGCGCGACAAAGCTCCGTGCCCCTGTCGCGTGACGCGTCATTTTGTTTATATTTTCCGGGAAAAAAGTCGGAAAAGTCGTGACGGAAGCGGCGGAAACTCAACTGCCTAACGGCGGACGTGACACTCTGTTCCCCGTCAGTCAGGGGTGACATTTAAGCCGGATTCTTTTTACTGTATGCACAAAATGTTCCTTTTATTTTTTCGATGATATCTACTATTCTGAATAAAAACGTCAAATAAATTTACCCAATAGACATTTTCCTAGAATATTTAGAGGACGTTTATTAATATTACACTGTATTGAAGTATGTGGTAATGATCTTAATAATTGTTGACAAACTTTTTTCCTGTTTTATGTAACTGGATATGGAAGGCTAATGCGTGTATCCTGTAATGATATTGCACAGATACGTTCGACTGAATACCTTTCATTGCCTCTTCGTCCGTCGGTAATTTAATTATAATACCAACCCCGGATTAACCCTAGTAAGTAAGTAAGAAAGGGGACGAACAGTTCTAAGTGGAATCAGAGCCTCTTAATCCATGCACGGGAATAAATGCAGTGGGTTCACTAATGTTATTTTTAACTGCCGAAATCCACACAGCACAAAACAGTCGATATCACAACATTTTATTTAAAATAATCGAGTGCCAATGTAAATTGTCTTCTTTCCAGTTTAATGTAGCTCTTATGAAAGATAGAGAAAGCCTCGGCTTTGACACAAACTCAAGTGTGTCGAGGAACCAGAGTGATGGCAGCCATCTCCAGTAATGAAAAAATGGTTGGTTGTTTTTTAGGGTTCCGTACCCAAAGGGTGAAAACGGAACCCCATTACTAAGCCTCCGCTGTCCGTCCGTCCGTCCGTCCGTCCGTATGTCACAGGGCTGTATCTCATGAACCGTAATAGATAGGCAGCTGAAATGTTCACAGATTGTGTATTTATTTTGCCGATATAACAACAAATAGGTAAAATTAACAAATAATAAAAATTAAATGGGGGCCCCATACAAAACGTCATTTTTTATGTTAAGTCTTGTACGATGGTACGGAACCCTTCGTGTGCGAGTCCGACTCGCACTTGGGCGGTTTTTTTCTTCGTCCAAAGAGGAATAATCCTGATCATAATGTTCCTATATCGACGTGCTCTCTGTTTGCACATAAAATCATCGTTTCATAAACCCGGCCGACAGAGGGCGCGCCCGCCACCCACGTCGCGCCGCTGGCTACTGTTTCACATTTTATGAGGGCGATAATAAAGTCGTGTTTGTTTGGAAGACCCTCCACGCAAACATCCTTCCATTTTGTCAACTCGGTCGTCGGTAAAAATGCCGCAGCGTTGTAAAGTTCTATTCCGAGCGCGGTCCCGTTCGAGTATCAGGGTTGCGTGTCGCAAAATATTAATAAAAACCGGCCAAGTGCGAGTCGGACTCGCACACGAAGGGTTCTGTACCATCGTACACAAAAAAATCACGTTTTTTTAATTTCTTTAATTTTTATATTTTTTTTACTTTACCTATTTGTTGTTATAGCGGCAAAATAAATACACACTCCGTGAAAATTTCAGGTGCCTACCTATTACGGTTTATGAGAGACAGCCCTGTGACGGACGGACGGACGGACGGACGGACGGTCGGACGGACAGCGGAGGCTTAGTAATAGGGTTCCGTTTTCACCCTTTGGGTAAGGAACCCTAAAAACTAACCTTTCGGCGGGATTAATTTGTTTGTCTGCCTGTCTGTGTGTCATCGCCTGACAAATTTTAAACCATCACGGTGAAACTACTCAAGTATCGATCGATCACGTTCGTTAATCAATAAGCCTATCATTATGTTAATTGAAATCTTATGTATATATTTGACCATTGAATTTGTTGAAGTTTTTACATTCGACCGTTGTCAAAACATACAAGCATGTTTTTTTTATGCAACTTGACATGGATGGGTAATACCACACAACTATACCGATTAGCCCAATACACCACACCAGATGAGCACGGCTACATTAAACTCGATGGAAAACACGGACAATTTTTAATTGCCATTTCGACCAACTTTTCATCCAATACGATGATACCAACGCGGGTGGGCTTAAACCCTACCTAGGTGGGGGACCTACAGTTTTACATGGATTCCGAACCATGGAGTACATCGCATTCGTGACGATATGCACGGATCTACCTCACAATGAGAAAGAAAATTGTGCCTGAACGGGGCGTGGATAGGCCTGTGGTATGCTTGGCGAGTCCCTGTGCAAAAATTGTATTTTGTAGCCAATCAAGTTTATTAGGTATCAATAGTAAAAAAATTTTATTTAGGACAGCGAAAATATTTCCAAACTTTTATTATTAGTTTTCAAATACAAAAAAAAACTGGCAACCAGTTATTTAAAACCATATTCAGTCCTGTCCTCTTTGAAATGTGTTATTTATGAAAAAATGCATGCAAAACATGTATTCATAAATACTCATCACACACATTAATTAAATCTGCCGGAAGACAAACGTGTCAATGGCAGATTACGGTTTGATATCCTGTATACTGCCTTGAGGCCCCTAATCCGAAGGGTTTCGTATGGGGTTGTTAATTACTTCGACGGATAACAACGCATCGGTGCCAACATTCTCTCTACTATATAAAGCATGTAACTTGAATATTCTTCTGTAAATACCATTTGTAACTAGTCTTTTGGAATATGTGGAAAATTTAGAAAGAAAGAAAGAAAATACGTTTATTTTTTCCCAACACACAACTTAGAACACTTACAAAATTCAAAATACACATTTGTGGAGAAAAAAAAGGAGCCAGCTCAGCATTTCTTGCTGCAGGTCCCTCTTGATGAGTGAACTACAGCGCTGATTTTACGCTGGTCCGGACACACTTACGACTAACATAAAGTGAGAGCAACAGCTGTTTGTCGTGAGTGAGGAAACATAATACATAAAAAAAAAAACATTAAGAAAACTCTTAAAAATTTTTTAGCATAGACCAATTAGTTAAATTATTATCAAAGAGAACACATGAGGGAAAAAAATACTTTAATCAATTAAAGAAAAACACAAAAATACGATCACACGAACAATTTAACCACACTATTAAATTCAATTACAAGATACAATTTTATCTTATATAACACATAAAACATTTAATGTCTGCTCTTAGGGGTTGGCTGCAAATTTTGGGCACTATTACTCAAAGTCCCCTTACTACAGAGCATTAACTTTTTCTTTTTTAATGTAACTGGAAACGAGTAACTAATAAAAGACCGACCTGATATTAGCCTAACACACCACATGGGAACTAGGTGCCATGCCAGGACCTTCGTCTTCGACCTGGTAAAAATCACGTTTTTCTTTAAGTTTTATTATTTTTTAATATAATTTGTTGTTATAGCGGCAAAATAAATACACACTCAGTGGACATTTCAGCTGCACACCTATTACGGGTCACGAGATACAGCCCTGTGACAGACGGACGGACGGATGGCCAGCGGAGGCTTAGTAATAGGGTTTTCGTTTATTTACCCTAAAAATGTATGTTTACAGCAGAGTCCCAGATTATTTATCTGATTTCATTATGTAGCGACCAGTAATGGTTAGGGCGAATTGTTAACTCATTCGACCATAATTTTCAAGAAGTTCTCCGTACGTTGGCCTAATATTTAAATTGACGCCACAAGACCGACCACGGCCGGAGTCAGAAAGCGAGACTATCGACTGAGAACAAAGCGAAGATCGCTACGCAACTGACACCATGTCGTCTCGACACGTCATGCGATTCCACTGCGACGCATCGCGTAGGTACAGTGGGGATCAGAGTAAACGCAACACTCATAGTGCTGTTTGGATTTCGGCGCACACAAATAATACGAGTGGACCCACTGCATTTTTCCCGTGCATGTCGTAAGCGGCAACTAAGAGAACTTGCATCGTTCATTCCTCCCCATCCTATCTTTATCCGGAGCACTCACCGCAGAGAATCAGATCACTCTTGTGGTTGACATTGGGCTTTTGAGAACGAACCATTTCTTAAAATTAATTCTCTGCCGCACCGCCAGGATATCATTATTTGTTATTTATATTATCATTCAAATTTTCATAAAGTGATTGAAATTAATTTCAAACAGGAATTCAGTTTATTTCTAAATATGTTAGCCGAGTCTTCACTCTTGATTTCATTTGGTAGTTCAATAAATATGTTAATTCATTGGTAGATAAAACTTCTTTTCTTTATTTTGCTGTATGCTTTCGGTAGTAAAAGCTTATTTCCGTACTACTACGTACATACGTACTAGAGTACTGTTGGACGCCTTGTTTGGGCAGATTGGTATGAAAGCAAGGTAAAAGGAAGAGGAATGCATAGATTGATAACATTATAGGTACCATTGTTGAAAGGTATAAAAACGACTGGCCGGTGCAACCGTCATTGTATCATCACTAAAACGAGACTACGCTGCCGTTACATGGATTAGTTTCAGTTAAGCACGCAGTTCTCCGGTAAACCACATTCTGATAGCAACCATAATCAAACCGCATCTGACGTCATAACCTAATACTAACTGCAGTCACTCGATTCTCCACGGCTGATGTGTGTCAATGTCAGCGGAGTTCAGCAGTTGCTTTTGGTATTTCGGATTCAAAGCCTGGAAATGACCTATAGATTGGTGTAATTTCGCAAAAATGACCCGTTTATGGTTAGCAGCTTGTTTAATCTATGTTAGCATTGTAAATCAAATCGGGTTTGTCGACTGGCAACTTAGTATTAACACCAACCGGAGATAGTGCACGCCATATTGGCTGTTGTTGGCTACCCGTGGTAACATTTGATTAGATGTTGTGAACTCCACCCTAAGTTGAAGTAAAAGTGGACTAGAATCTAAACCGAATTCCAAACGCAGACAAATGAAATGAATTAGTTTACAAATTGTACAATGAACGATTGTAGCAACGTCACGATCGGCCGAGGTCGGCTCCACTCGGCTCGGCAGCGAGTAGGTAGGTAGGTAGGTAGGTACCTACACGCTGCGAGTTGACGAAATAGTATGATTAATGATGAGCCGAGCCGCTCCTCGGGCGTGATTGACTCAAGGTCGCCATTTTGAGACGCTAACCTGCAATTTGTTGCGCTGAGGCCATCCTTTGTGAAAATAGGAGACAATGGTGCCTCCAGTGAGTTTATCTTGTGCTAGTGTTGTGTGTTTTTTTTGTGTTAAGCGCGGCCTATGACGACGCCCATGGGTTTTCGAACATTCAGGGAGGCTGCGAAAACAATGCCGGCCGGCCAGGTGCTTCTTCACACCATGTTTGATGACCCTAGGTCTTAATTTGGGGGAAATACCTCGGAAATACCTCGGAAGTTCATTCAATTGTTTACCAACCCTATACGGACCTGGAGGATCGGTGGGTTCCTAAAAAAAAATTTTAAGTCGACTGTGAATTTGTGAACTTGTGAATGTTTGATTATTTAAAAAATCCTTTGATGTTGCATAAATGGACTGACTTTTAACCTTTTTAATTCATTCTAAAATTTTCCATGTTTTGTTGGTTAGTTTGGGAAAATGTGTCCCATGATTTTAATTTGCGAATGTATCGAATATTTATTTCAGCACATATACTTTCCCCAAATGAGGTTACATTTCGTAATTCAATTAAGGTAGTGGGTAGTGAGACAAGTCGAATAATAGATGGATAGATGATATCAAATGCTGTCGAATTTAAGTTACATGCGGCAAGTGTAGGCGAATCAATGCCCGTCACCAAAAGATATATAAGGTTAAGAGGAAAAGAAGAGATTTTGTTTGTCTTCAAACACATTTTAATATAATTGACCAGTACAAAGTAGGAAACGAAATATAGTTTTGTAATTTTTTTGTGATATTTTCTTTCCCACGACTTTATTTCATTAGCATAATTTGAAATAATTTATTTTCGGAATAACCTCAAGGAAATTGAGTTTTTGTAATAATGGCTTTAGTTTGCTTTCTTATTTACTTTGTATGGTGTCAAATAGCTTTGACATTTTTTTTAGGTTAGGTCGCCTAAACGCTACCTGTCGTGATAAATAAACCAGTTTCCTTCCCTTTTGTAGAAAATACACAATGAGTCAGATTTCTAAATGAAATGAAATTTAATTAATCAAATTAATACTTAACTGCAAGCCATACGGTTTTACGTTAGCGCATGAGGCGGGAAAATAAAACGAAAACAACAAATCAAATAACATATTAACACCTGCGCAATTTTTCTGCTGAAATTTTTGCGCAATTTTAATGTTACTAAGATCCTGATAACTGTTAGTGGTTGGAAACCAAATCAATGGCTTCCATTTGTTTGTAATGCCGATAAGTCTGAGCAGCATAATTCAGTGTCAAATGTTATGTCATCTTCTAGTAAAGCAAACCGTGCTATAATCCAACATAAAGTATTTTTGTGAAAGGCGTCATTAAAACCGTCTCAATGTGAGAAATGAACTTACAATTTTGTTATTATGTAGTTTACCAACCACAATATTCAGAAAGAGCACCAACGTATTCTTGCTGCAATATTTTTACATCAGCCTTTTAATAATGCCTTTTTATATGTGTCTAGTGCCATTGGCATAGTCGCTGATATTATTCAGCCAAAACGTGTGGCCAACATATATTTTAAAATAATGCAGTTCACTATAGTCACATTTAATAAAAACTATTTTTTTATAATCACAAGGCGTGATTGCACTCTATGAATGTTTTGAGGTACTGACTTATTCGAGTAGTGAACATATTCTTTGATTGACTTCCTTCAAAGTTAAGGGATGTTATGGCGAACTCGGTACACACACGAATGCATTGTGCGAATACAGCATGCTTGAAAGTTTGTCGGTAAACATTATGTTAATGACTGGTTCAGCGTCAAAAAGAAATACATATAACGTATTCGTTATTTTTATAATTGGGCACCAAGTTACTTAAAGTTTCGACTTATTCTACGTTTCGAGGGGTCGAGTATAGACCGCTGACTTCAGCGTTTTCACAACGGCTCATCTCGCCTGAGTCAGCCGGGGTTTCGTAACATCTGGTGTAGTGTGCACTGTGTCTTTTGTAGTGGTCGCGGTGTTGTCGTGGCGGCACTAGAGCCGTGTGGGTGTCTCGACGTGGGTGGCCCTAGGCGTGCGATAAGCATCTAATTACAACCCTACATCTGTGTGGCTGGTGGATGCTTTTATATGTGTGATTGTACCAAACGCTCGGTACAGTCAGTGTCGTCAGTGTTTTTTGTAACATATGACATTCTCAACTTTGAGTTCGTTCCAAGGAACTTGTATCTGATGATGATTTTTGCTTGATGGCCTCTGTCTACTGTTGTGTAGACAATTTTGCCAGTGTCGTGTTGTTGGGTGACTTTTGGTGTCACCCTATTTTAACTCTGCCAATTACTGTGGAGATTCATGTTGGAGTGGTCAATTTATTAAAAAACTTTGCGTTAACAAATTTTACCTATCTGAGTTTCGTATGTGCTATTAGTAGCGAAAAAGAAGGATGTAATAACGACTCCTGGGGAACAAAGAAAAAATACACGGTTAGTCTCAAAAAAGGGGGGAACTAAAAATTACAGCTTAATGTTATTGTTTTTGATAAAATAGGACAACGCTTTTAGGTAGGATGGATCAGAAGAACTTGTATCTATGTAACTGGAATGTGCAATTCCGACTAAAACCCGGTCCGAGGGAGATAGCTCCGTGAGAGGACTCTGTCCTTGTCGGTAGATTGACATCAAAATAAAAACTAATGTTGAGTTTAACTCAGTTATTAATTAATTTTACTAATTTAACTAAAATTAAAACCAGAAAAACGGATCCACAGGCATAAGTACTATCATTTAAAATGTGAACGCACGTTGCTAATTTGATTAAGTATGCACCTCCAGTGTTGCCACAATTGGCATAAGCTTATTTCACTAAATTGTTCTCATAAAATAAAAAAAATCAAGTAACTCTAATGGTAAAAGGAAGGTAGTATAAATGATCAATCGCAATAAAAACACATTAGAAAACCACAACAGATACAGGCGGGTAAAGAAATTTTTATTTAATCCCTCATAACGGTTTATAGATATTTCTAACAAGTCAGTTTTTTTTTTGTTCTGGTATCATTTAGAAAGGGACAGAGTCCTCCCTCGGACCGTTTTTCTCTCCTAACACTGAATAGTAATTTAGTGCCTTATCTATAAAAAAATAAGTTTAGGTTTAAATAACATTGACTACAGAATTTCAGTTACATAGATACAAGTTCCTTGGTTCGTTCAACAATGTTATTTTAAAAAATATATTTTGTGACCACTGTGAAGTGGACATTCTCTGCAGTCCAATTAATATTATGGCATAAGCACCAAATAAATTGGGATTTACTAATGCTGAGATTCAAAAACAGTTCTTGTGTCTTGAGACGATTCTTATGTCTTCCGTCTGTCAATTTTGACATACAGTGTGTGAAAGTAATGTCAAATTTCACTTTCATACATTGATGTCAAAATCGACAGTAGGAGACTTGATAATCGTCTCAAGACCCAAGAACTGTCTTTGAATCTCAACATTAGTCAGTCAATCAGCTGACCTATTCCTAGAATTCCGTAATCAGGAATCAGGAATCCTGAGTTTAGAAAGCCGCTTTTTTAGCGTTTTTAAAAGTGATTTTCTTTACGAAAATATTCTGGAGCATAGTATTTCAAATTAATCAAGCTTTTCCTACGTAAAAATCGCTTTGAAAACCGCTATAACAGGGTATTGTAGACTCAGGATTCCTTATTACGGAATTCCAGAACTGACCGGCGCCGCGGCGCTACCGTCAGTGTATTTCGGTCGCCACTCCCGCCCTTCCTTACTCGATGTTTCATGCACTCGGCCCTAGCAAAGAGTACAATACACAAAACCCAAAACCGACTGGCCCTAGTCCGTGTTTTACGTTGAGTGTACCGTGTCACTATATCAAAGTAACGGTTGTGTCGTGTCTATACAGAGTTCGTTTGTTTAGGCCGGCTCCGTGCCCACATACGGTCATGCAATGACACTGCACTCGCGGTGACCGTGGATGGTCTCAATTGTTTATTTTCGGCTATCGAAATGTCTACATTAGAAAATATTGAATCTAAATGATCGGTATGCAGTGGGAAACGCGTGGACAGGCATTGTCTTGGGGATGGAAGAGAAAACAGTATTACATTTACAGTCGATTTATAGGTGGTTGCTTAACAACTCGTAGGTTTTTGTTGTTTAGTGTGCTGGTTATTGGCATTGCCATATAGGTTCCTGGTGATTTTGAATCGACTTCCAGAAAGGAGGAGGTTGTCAATTCTTTTGTATGTTTTTTGGATGTGTTACTCGATATCCCCTTTAAATTGTTAACCTATTTTAATTATTATTTTTCTCATCATTAGGGTATACCAAAAGGGTGGTCCTTTCATATATTTTATGAAATAATACAACCTTAAAATACTAAAAAGAGTAAAAAAATATATTGAACCGACTTCGAACACTAAGGGCCGAGTGCACGAAAGGACAAAAAACTAAAATCGACGTCAAAGTATGATTAAACACGTCACTTTATGTAGACAGTATGGAAGGAACTCTATGCGGTTCTCTAAAAGTGACGTGTTTGAACATTGATTAACTGAGCCGTCTTCTCGTGCAATCGGGGCTAAGAGGTATTAAATAATAATATTATTCATTCGCACCCTTGAGTAGAAGGCGGTAAAAAGCACAGTGTTTCAAAGCATTTCTGTTTCAAACTGGTTTTTTTAAGACACCTGCAACAGCGAATCCGAAAGAAGATAAAATAAGATAATGTAACATGAAGTAAAACGCAATGACCTAAAATTTGTCAGCCTCAGTGGCCCAGTGGCGCGACACTTCGGCGATCACTCTCCGAAGTTAAGCAACGCTGGGTCCGGTCTGGTCTTGGATGGGTGACCATTCGACCGTTAAGAGAGGCTGGCCGTGGTTCGGATTCCACGTTAAACTGTAGGTCCCCTTCCTTACTTACTAGGTGGTAGGGTTCATCCTGCCCGGGTTGGTACCATCGCATTGGATTAACGATGGTCGAAGCGGCAATGAAAATTGTCCGTGTTTTCCATCCAGTTCAATGTAGCCGTGCAATATAAGGAAGGTCCTGGCATGGCACCTAGTTCCCATGTGGTGTGTTGGGCTAATACCATGACAGAAGGTGTGGTATTAGCCATCCATGTCCAGTCACATAAAAAAAAATTTTTTTCGTCTTTCGGTCAACGCTTCCACCAAAAATATCCAATGTTCTCAAAGAGTGTGTAAAGTCCTCCGTAAGATCACGTGTCGTCTAGGGATGTTTCCAAACTTTTTTTTATTTATTTTTATGAGAACTTTACAACGATTGCACTTACTTCTTATGTTCCCTCATTGTTTGGTATGTTATCATATAATACCCCAATTATGGTCACTATTAATTATTTCAGTTGATTAGAAAACAAGTTAACTTCCTCTCATAATGAGTTAACTAATGGTATATATGAGTTTCGCGTTCCTGCCAAGAAAATGAAACCGTCCCATTCTAACGGTGTCCGTTGACTAAGTAAACCGACCGCTGTGAAAGGTAATACTCCATGCGGAGTGTGTTCCAGTTCGGTCATACGCACCGTCATGTGTTTGACGTAGCAATCTAGATCGTTAGAGAGCGCATGATGTGTGATCATACCGAGCTGTCCGTACCCGTCGAAGCGCGGAACACACGAACAAACACGGAGACACTAATGAATGCTTCCAAATGTGGGGAACCTGCGAGAAGACCATTCAGTTTGAACAGTTTCATTGTACGCGTTAATCAGAAGAATGTTAGTAAATATGGAAGCGGATATTAAACGGGAAGTAAGTTATTAATTATAATAGAAAAGTATAAACAATATTTGTTCGTGCCAATCAAATACATCGTTTTTCCAACAAATCAAGGATGCATCAATTTAAGAAATTAAGCTGAACAAAGAATGTGATCATGAGCTATATATTGACATTTGCTAATGCTGAGATTCGAAGACAGTTCTTGGGTCTTGAGACGATTCACAAGTCTTCCGTCCGTCAATTTTGACGTACAGTGTATTAGAGTAATGTCAAACTTCACTTTCATACATTTTGTGTCAAAACATGAGATACTAATGAACGCTTACAAATGTGGGGAGCCGACGAGAAGACCATTCGGTTTAAGAAATTATTTAATATATTATTTCAAGAAATTAAGCTGAACAAAGAATGTCTTTATGAATTTACTTGCATGACTGGACTTTATAATAGGAAACCGTTTAATTTCCAAATTATTTTGCGCAACTAAACGCTTATACGTTAAATTTAAAAATGGTCTCAATTAAAGATAGAAGAGTATACATTCAGTACTATAGTTCGTTGAAACAAAAGTATACACCGAAATAATAATTCTTATTTCGTTTAATAACTTGTTTGAATACGTAGATGCGACTGCAAGCTTCCAACACATTCAACTGGAATGTTACAATACCATACGAACGTTTTCAAATTGACGAACAAATAGGTGAAATTAGACGCAATTATTACTTCGTGATCTCACATTTATTACGTCTAATGTGTTAACAGCTCCGCATGGACACCTCAAACTGGGAATCTTTCTGCCACTACTAAGAGCTGGCATTTGGGCGGCTTGTTGCTTGGACTTGCCTTCCATGCAAGAGTCCCCGTTCATGCCCCACTTTCTATCTTATTGACCGAGCGAAGCGCGAGCGCCACGTCTCCGGTTCAGCTTGGGCAAAATGCTTTCGTTATAAGCTGTTCGGCGTCCGGCTGTCCGGCTATTTACAGGTCGCATTTCTCAACCGTTTCTCGTAAAATGTTGTGAGCAGGTTCGATAATAATACCAATACATTTGTTTTGTCCATCCGGTTTATGAAAATTGTTTAAAATGGTTAAATTGTTTGTTTTGTGACAAGACCTAAAGCGTTTGGTAACTTTTGTTTTAAGACCATTGACCATTTATTCAGTTTTAATCTATTGTATCCAAAGGCATACTCACGAGGTCTACAGCTCAGGGAACTACTATTTCTAAGATGGAGAAGTGCATTTCGTTACGAATGCGAGCTGTGCCATGGTTGATGGCGAAGTAATTGGACCCCAGGAAATTTCCTTTATGGATACGGTTATATTGAACTGGGTAGATTATATTGAACACGGGCAGTTTTTCATTGTACTCGCTGTCTACAACCTAGTCGCGGTACGGGATCTATGTTCCACATAGATTCCGAATCAAGCACCAGTTCGCATTCGTCACGGAATGCACTTGGCCAACTCAGAAAATCTAATAAAAAAAGTTTGGTTTACTTCTACGGCGTCTGTGTGAACTTTGTAACGATCTCCTTCGGCAAGGGCCCATGCAATCCATCTAATAATAACCCACATTATTAGCATCATAAAAGTAACCGTGCTTCCTAAGCCGACCCCGCATTATGTCGTCATAGGGTCGTTTCACGCGCTCAGATTTGTCGTTAAGATTGTCGGTTCACACTCAATTTGATAGGCGTGAGCTAGGGCCGGTTTACACGTCGTAAAAATGGCTCAAATGGTGAAACGGGGCTGATGTTTGATTGGTAATTGCGGGTTTCATGTATAATTTTGTCCACGCACGCTGAAGGAGTAGCTACCAAAGGAATAACATGGTAACACCGAGAAGGCGTTTTTATCCTGCGTAAATAACATTAACTATATTATATAATTAACACATTAGCAATATAAACCGATTAAGGTTTCCAAAAAAGGTTATTCAATCTTTTCAAATTATAAATTGTTAATAAACAGTTTATCTGAATTAAATACTTGACATCATCATTTTCCATGAGCATAAACGATAAGCTTACTTAATTCAAGTGAGCTTAATTTTTTAAAGTCATCCATGTTTTTTTACGAATTACTTCTTCCTTATATTTATTGAATTAATTTATGCTTGCAACGGCGAATATGCATTCGAAATATGCTTTAAATTAGGAGATTTAAATTTAATAAGGAGGATTTAAGCAGGCCGCTTTTCAGACGGATTCATGTGATTCATATGTTTTGATTTTATTTTATTGATTAAAATCATTTGCAAAAAGCGACTTATGTACTTGAATTGCATAAAAAGTCTGTAGAAATGCCTAAAACGTCTGGAGACGATATAAATTTGGTCGAGAATATACCTAAAAATATTTCTTCAATTATTTTTTGCAGCAATATCCTAACCTGCGGCATGGACTATTTTAAATTCGGCTTTTAATCTTTACGCTATGGCACTAGACAGGTATCCATTATGGTTAATGGCTAGACGGAGGACCCGCGACAGGTCGCCTCGTGCAGGGCGGCGCCCGCCCAGCTGGGCGGCGGGCGGGCAGCGCCGAGGGCAGCCGGAAGTGGAAATGCGTGATAACCGCCGACAGGAAGTTGTAAACAGAACCTCCCCGCCGCCGCCTGCCCTGCCGTGTCCCCCGCCACCCTGAGGGCATTACAGAGATTGGTATCGATACTTTCACGGTTTTCATGTTGTGTTACTGTTGAAAGTGTGATGGATAACCTCGTTACATAATTTGCGAACAGATCGTTCGATTTTTCTATGAAACCCGAATCAAAAAAGTTTTGAAAGAAATAAAAAGTTTTTTCTCTCTTTTAACATTTTTAACAGTACTAGGTCGAGGTATACCACAAGAAGAATATATTAGTTTGTCACAAACTTGTTTGTGACTTGTTTTTACATTGTTTGGTTACTACATATACAGTTGTAAAAAATAAAAAATGGGTACCCAATTATTAAAAGTTTTTAGGTTACAATATACTAGGATAGATCACAGAATATTAAATATTCCCTGAAGATAGATGTTGCAATGTACAAGAGAAATGCATTTTAGTTTAAAGCGAGAATAATTAACTTTATTTACATCTCGATTGTGGCTAAGGTTTAAAAAATCCTATTGCTTTTTTGTTTGTAGGATTTGAATGTTAAATATTTATATCAAATAAAAGTGGTAAAAATATCTCCTATGATTACTACATTTCAACCATTTCACCATGGCCTTCTTCAGGACTTCCGAGGACGGCTGACTCTACGTTGCCAAATTTTTGTTTCGAGCAGGATATAGCAAATAAAATCTAAATTTTATCAAGTCATAAAAATTATTACAACGACCCATAAGAACATCTGAAAGTTTAAGGTATGGTCACAAAAACGACTCCTATGAACATTTCAAATTATAAAGTTCACGTATTTTTAGGTAGTTACTCAGCAGAAAATAAACATAATTCCTCTGATGTCGACAGCGATATGACGGAACGGGGTTTCTAACTTGTTTCTATTTCCGGTGTAACGACAAGAAAGTACGTGACTGTACTTTATCCATCGGCGTGTGGTATAATGTAGCGATTAATAGTTGTTCAGAACCCTCGGCCACGGACCAACCAAGCCCTCGGCAGACGCACGATAGCTTGTCGTCAGTCAACGTGGTATGGCGGCGGTGGCGCGGCGTGACGTGTTCACAGCGGCTGTCCTGCCCACGACTGGAAAGTTCACTGGACTGCGCTGTCAAAAATGTATCCGAATAATTTGAGGAATGAACGGCGACATCTGCAGTGGTCGTTTTTAATGGAATTTAACGTGGATGGCTTATAGCACACCTACCGTCATGATTTAACCTAACACATTGCATTTCAATTAGACTTTAGATTTGTAATACGAGGAAAAATGGTAGTCTAACTGGTAATGCAAAGCAGAAAAGGTGCCTGTTTGTCATTTAAAAAAATAAATAAATATTGTTAAACTTTTTTACAACTTTTGTTAAACAAAGTTCCACCAACAAAGTACCAAGGATTTTAAAATCCTGCGCGTCTAGTTTTAATTTTGTTGTCGATTACAAAACCTTGCAGAACGCTACCCAAGTGTGTGAGTTCAGATTGGAACCCAAGAGAGTTTATTATTATTGGTGAGTTGAAAATGATCAACAAAATAAAAATGGGCCCAAATAAGTGGTTTTTTTTACTTCGCGTAATAATTTGTGCATAGCACGAAACGGTAAAATTCCTTATTATAGATTTTCCGTATGACTTTCGGTAGCACTAAATTTTTGACATGTCTCTCCCAGCGATTTGATAACAATTAAACTTTACATACCTACTTTTATTATTTTTTCTTACAAATTATGTTTGTTTAAGTATAGTGAGAATATGTATGCTTTTTAAAATCGTACTTTTGGTTTTTCAATCGTAGTCCAAAGCTTCGCATGTCCGGGTCAATCCAAGCGGTGTGTTCGCGCACCTTCTTATTTCTGGTAATATTTATACTGCAAGCATTTAATAGGGCGGTTCGATTCTTATCTCGTTTGGAAATGTTATTTAGGCCCTCGAGGGGGCGTGATGTTTGTCGCGAGGGGTCGGTTTGAATTTGACATTAGATTCAACCGTACGATAAGAGTAACAAATCGGAACGTGATTTGCATGTGAATCTTTTTATAGACTAAGTAAATTCAACTTAGGCTTAAAAAATTAAAAATGAAGCAGAGAACAGAAAATAAAAATAGCTGTTTGAGCACAAAATTATACATAAATTGATCTGTACTATTTTATTAACTGCCTATTTGAAAACCATATAAAAAACCAAATACTAAAAAGCCAGGAAAAATATAATTATTGCATAAGTAAACAATAACCGCGAAATAAAAATATTTTACTGCTTTTTTTGGTTGGAGGATAATAAACTTTTAATAATACATATTTTATAAAAGACATTTTTTGGGTTTATCCTACCTTTGTACCTTTCATTTACCACATTTTTTAAATTAAAATTTGTCTGGTTTGAGTCGGACTGGTTTTATTGAGTTCTGAGATATGAGGTCCGTGATTGTTCTAAACTCATACGAACCTACAATAGGTGAAGAAGCGCGAGAACAAAATTTGGAATCCATCGAAAACCGGTAATTCATATAAGGACTCTCAATAAGTAACTAAAGAAACCACTGATTCCGCTTGTCTGTTAGCTTCTTATAAATATTCGAACAGTTAATTATTAAAAATCTTATTTTTTATTGAAATTGAAATTTCTATTATTTTAAAATATTGTCTATAAGTTACGGGATATTTCATGGTAACACAAGAAGGGATTTTAAGTCCTCAGCAACAATTTATGTATTTAGGTAAGAAATAGGTTTATTCTTATATGAAAACTTTATCGAATATTCACTAAAAATATAAATGATAAGGTATAAACGGACGATTTTTAAAAATATAATATCAATTACTTAAGTTATGATGACATAGAATAAAAGAGTACCTAACGTTAGTTGTCTCTTTAATTATCTATTTAACGATATCTGATTTCTACTAACCGTTTCATGTATGGTAGCCTAAGTAATATTGATAAAAAAATGGAAATTTGCATACAATTCTATCAATAAAATAAAATCAAAATAATGTATTGCATAATCATTACATCATCAATTAGTATACACACAAAAGTGTTAAAACCGTACTTAAAACATACGCTTGGTGATTGCCTAAAACAAGGTGTAGAAACAGAGCACTCAAATTATGCAATAGAATTGTAAAGAAATGAACTTGAAAAAATAAAATTGAACTTGTTACCACAAACTATGTTCCTAACCTTGGTTTTAATTTGGAAACTCTATTTAATTATAGTACACCCTATTTTGAATATTATGATGATTATTGAACCTTCAAATGTTTTAAAAATATTAGGATTATTGTACTGCTCGTTTGGGGAAGTTTTTTTAAAAATAGTGATACAATAATTTATAGTTAAATATTGGATTTATAGGAAGTAATTTGGGATACTGGGATGAGTACACGCATTGAAAATGTCTCTTTACTGTACTCTGAAGACTCTATAGTACTCTGAATGTCGCGCGAATGTTTTATTAATATTTAAATGTCATTTAGATAAGTGTGTGAAAGTCGGCCTCAATTGCCTGCCATGCGGACCGACTTAGTGTGAGTCCATTATACAGCGATTAAGTCGCCGTCCGCCTCGGTTCGAGTCCCCCGCTGCTAAAATCGCTTTAAAACAATCACTTTTATGGCAACAATTTGAATATGTCTCGCGTGCGCTATTAGGCGTGATTAACACGTTGTTACGGAAACTAGCCGTTTGTCATCATCATAGAGTTACGTTATGAGCGAACGTAACGCCATCGGATAGGGGAGCGGTCGATTTTTTTATCACCGAAAATATGTAAAACCAAGGGTATATCTGTCTTATTTATGAACGTTTCTAGTTTCACTACTTGTCCTCGGAACAGTTGTACCAGACTTCGAATGTTACATGAAAAAAAAAAAATGGTGTGGAACTGTTTACTGTTTGGTAAAGTATTTCTCATTACCATTAATGTATTACGTTAAGTTTATATTAATGAGCCAAAATAGTTAATATTAAACAGTGTTTTAACCGATTGAACAGTACCCCTTGGTGAAAATAACACGTACGACATATTAGATGATTTTAAACAGTTATCTTAACTGATTGCAACTATCCAGTTTCTGAAGTTACCGTAACTTTAATAGATTGGACAGTACCTTTAGACTGATGAATGAATGAATAAATTCTTTATTGTGCAATAGAAAACAAGTACAATTACAAAAACAATTCGAAACAACAACAAAATTGCACAAAGGCGGACTTATCACTAGGAGTGATTTCTTCCAGTCAACCTTTGGGGTGATGAGGAGAGACAATCTAAAATATCTGTAGGTAGGTACACAATAGCAATTTGAAAGGAAAATAATAAAGCAAATAAAATAAAAATATATACATACAGTATAAACATACATAAACCATAATTTACATGACAATACAAGCATACTTTGAATAAAATAAACTAATATATATAATACAATATACTAAAATATATATTGTATATCCACAATTTAGGAACAAATTAAAACAAAACAAAAATATATACCTATTTCTTTGATGATAATAAAAGGAAAGATGTACAGCGATAAAAATAGTATATTCAGATTTCATTTAAATAAAACTCCTTGATTCTCGACTTGAAAGAGCCGAAAGTTTGACAAGAGCGGACGGAGGAAGGCAACGAGTTCCACAGACGTACTGCATGTACAGTGAAGGAGTTGGAAAAGAAGCAAGTTGTATGGCGGGGAATCGCAAGGATACTGTCGTCGCTAGAACGTAGAGGGAGACCGTGTGAAGATAGGTGCAAGAATCGGGAACGAAGGTACTCAGGAGAGTGAGGGTTATTTAAGACCCCAAAAAGAAGAGTGAGTATGTGACAGTTCCTTCGATAACGAATGGGTAGCCATTTAAGCTGACGACGGTACTGCGATACATGGTCGTATTTACGCAGACCATATATGTAGCGAATGCAGAGATTCTGTAAACGTTCCAATTTATCAAGGAGAACTTCAGTTAAATCCAAAAAGCACACATCTGCATAATCTAAAATTGGAAGTAGGAGAGTTTGCGTCAACGTGATTTTGGTACGGATTGGAAGGAAACTCTGTAAGCGTTTTAAAGAGTGGGCGGCAGCAAAGATTTTCCTGCTATCTCATTTACCTGGGGCGCCCATGACAGGGTGTCATCAATTAAAATGCCTAGATTTTTTACTGTTTTAGAGTACGGTATAACTACTTCATTGTAGATTACCGCTGGTAATGTATTGTGATCAATCTTCGATACAAGTCTAGGGCTGCCGACTATTATGACTTGTGATTTCATAGGATTTACCGTCAGACCAAATGATTTTGTCCAATTTAGGATATGATCCAAATTCACATTCATTTCTGATACGGTATGTGCCAAATTATCAAAGGAGCAATGCAAGTACAGCTGTAAGTCATCGGCATAAAGGTGGTAAAGAGAAGTTAACATATTTGTAATTAGATTAATAAATATAGAGAATAACAGAGGAGATAACACGCCACCCTGTGGAACACCAGCAGTTAAATCAGCCCAGTCAGAACACACATTGTCAATTCTGATACACTGATGTCGACCACAGAGATAAGACGCGAACCAGTCAAGCACTGCCGGAGATAAGTTAAGCGTTCGTAGAATACCAAGCATGATGTCAAAGTCCACTGTGTTGAATGCATTGCTGAAGTCCAACAAAGTTAAGACTGTAAGATTCTTGTTTTCCATATTTGTTCGGACATCTTCAGTTACTTTGACGAGAGCAGTAACGGTGCTGTGGCAAGGTCGGAAACCTGACTGCATTGGGTTCAGCAAGTGATTGCCGGCAAGGAAGCTGGCCAACTGCTGGTGAACAATGCGCTCCAGAATTTTTGACAATACAGGTAAAATAGAAATAGGGCGATATTGACTGAAAGAAGAAGGATTTGAAATTTTTGGGACAGGAATGATGTAAGCCCTTTTCCAGGTACTCGGAAAAGATCCACTGGATAGGGAATGATTTAGAATAAATGTAATTATAGGTAGCAGTTCGGCCAGCAGTGGTGAGAGCATGTCGAGGCTAATGCAGTCGGCACCTACAGCTTTTGTTGAAATTGAATTCAGGATCAGCTTAACTTCACGGTCAGTGACTTGGCGAAATGTAAATGAAGCATGCTCCGGAGTTGGTAAAGCTGAAAGCTGAAGAAGAGTTTGACATTTTACCACTTGATCAATGGTGGTGAGAGGAGAGGAGAAATGCCTGTTAAGGGCGTTGATGTCGATGTTGTTACTGACAGTAGAAGACTTTTTACCAACTCCAAGAGTTTTAAGAAATTTCCAAGCATTGACGGGAGAGCTATTTTCGAGAGTATTATGAATGTGGCGTCTTTGGGCATCCCTACACATCCTGTTACACCGATTCCTGAGCAGCCTGTACTTGGTGCGATTTGCATCGGAAGGATTATGTTTAAGTTTAATCTTGGCTCTATCCCTCTTCACCATCATTCTCCGAATGTCCTCTGTTAGCCATGGAGCTGGTAAATGTTTCACACGTGTGGGTCTGAGAGGTGCGTGAATATCAAATAGAGCCGTAAGTTTGGAGGTGAAATCCTCAACCATAACATCTGTAGAAGAGGAACTAAGAACAGCAGACCAATCCAAGCCACGCGCGTCTTCCCTTAGGCGCTCCAGATTAATATCCTTGAAATTTCGCTGCATGAGAACCTTTCGCCTGATCTTATGAGGACGGACCTTGTAGGATAAATAGATTAAATCGTGATATGAGAAGCCAGGCGCTGTCAGCTGACCATGTTCACTTACATGGTCAGGTGAAGAAGTAAGAATCAGATCAAGCAGAGAAGGTTCACAATTAGGAAAGTGGTGTGTAGCATCCAAGGGAAGAATATTCATATTTACTGATGACACAAGGGAGTTAAGTTTTCTAGCGCGGTGGTCATTATTTATTAGACAGGTGTTGAAATCTCCCATGATAATAGTATGATTGTACTGAGGGCAGTGTTCCTCAAGGAATGATTCGAGTGATGAGAAGTAATTAATAGTGAGATTGGGACTGTAATAAACACCAATTAGAATTTTGGAGTGATTAACGATGATTTCTAAGAAAAGGTATTCTGGTGACTCCGAATACTGAGCAGGAGACTGAGCAACAATCGAATAAGGAATACAGCTTCGGAGGTAGATGGCAACACCACCACAACTTTTTCCAGTTCTGTCGTTACGGATCAGTTGGAACCCGGGAAGTGAAAAAGAAGTAGATGGCAATGTAGGCTTAAGAAAAGTTTCTGAAACGAGTACAGCATGGATGTGTTTGCTTGGAAATGACCTGAGAAGATCGGGGTAGTGAGAGGGTATGCTTTGAGCATTGATATGTACAAAATTGAAATTTTTGGGGTATTTAGAAAATGTGAAGTCAAGTTTTTCATCTAGTGGAAGAACACATCCATTGTCAGAACTATCGTCACTAAAGAACTCATCAGACGAGGTAACTGAAAAATAATTATCTGAATCGTCGGATAATGTGGTCATAAATATATATATATATATATTATATATAGTATATAGTATATATTATTAACTAATAAAAAGGTTTTCCCTGTAGGCGATTCCTCATCACCCGCCAGCAGTGTGAAAAAACAGAACAAAGCAGAAAACATATTAAAAGTAGTTGAGGCGAACAGAACTAGGCAGAAAGATAATAATAACAGATTTAAAAGTGCATTTTAAATACGGCAAGCTTGTATCTAATAACGAAACAGGACAAAAAGTTCACAGCTTCATAACATTATAAATAACTTATTATACACATCAATGTAGGTACATATACGCCACTTTATAAAAAAGGACAGTTAAAAAAAAAACAATACATGAGCAGTAGAGAAAGTAAAATTGTTCTAACACAAATAATCACAAGTGACAATGCCCTTGCCTTTTCCCACTTGGATGAACAGAGAAAAAAGTAGAAAACATGTTAACAGTAGAAGAGGCGAGCGGAACTAGGCAGAAGCATAATAAAACAGATTTAAAAAGTGCATTTAACATGAGGACAAACATGTTTCTAATAACTAAACCGAACAAACAAAATTCACGGCTACTTAACATTATAAATAACTCACATAAGGTATGATACATTTCAATATAGGTACGTATAAGCAACTTTTAAAAACCGAGACAGTTATAAATCGAAAGAAAAAAACAATACACGAGCAGTGGACAGGGTAAAAATATTCTAACACGATTAATCAGAGATGATAATGTCCTTGCCTTTTCCCACTTAGATCAATATAGAAAAAAAAAAGATCATTGACAATTGAAAAATTTAAAGAGGTTTATTCTGTGCATACTGAATCTGTGGTGGCTGTCAAGGAGCGAAACAAACAAAACAAATTACATTACAAACATTGTCTTTGCAAATTACGTGTAGCCATGTATATCTCTTTGTGAGCAGCCGAGAATCAAGAAAAGCAACATTGGAGAATATTTTACCATTTAGTTACTAGATGTCGATCTAGAAGTGCCTGTGTCTGAAATAACTTGAAAGTTCATTTCGACTTTCCCTTGTTGATGCGGTCCGAGGACCGGGGCTTCGGCCTATCACCTAAGCCGTCGTCACCACTCAAGACCGCAGGATGTTTGTCTGTTAGCACCTTTAACGCTCCAGCCGCCACCACTTTGATACGGGTCCCGTCTTTTAGCTGGATGACGATGCGGCCCTCCTGCGTCCAACTATGCGCCATCCCAAAGTGTTTTCGTGCCGCCAGGAAGATGTTGTGTCGCGTCCGCGTGAGGAACTCTGACACCGTGATGCCTGAGCCCTTGAGCGACGTCTTCGCTTTCCAGACCGCGGCCCGGATGTTGAGCTGCTTGAAGCGAACCAAAATTGCCCGAGGGCGTGTCTGAGCCCGAGGTTTCACACCCAGGCGATGGCAGAGCTTGATGGAGTCACCACTAAAGTCCACTAGCCCTAACTTGGTGCGCACTAGCTCCACTACCTTCTGCGTCGCCTCTTCGGACTCGGACTCGGAAACACCATGTATCAGCAGGACTTTCGCACGCGACCTCATCTCTTGCGCATCCACGACTTCCGCAAGGCCAGCTACTTGAGAACGCACCACTCCCAGAGCTTTCCAAACAAACTGCCGGAACAGATTGAAGTCAGCTGTCAGTGTGGGAAGATCGGCCGGCTTGTTGGCAGCAGACTTTAGTTGCGCCTCAAATGAGCTCATTCTCTCCTCCACCATGGTCTGCAGCTCCGCCACCTCCATCGCAAAATCAACACTCGACATGACCGCACGTGCACAAAATAAGTTTGTTGAAGTAGAAATCTGTTTTCTGGTGTATGAACAGAAATATATGCTGGCAGGGTCTGCCTACACTACCACATGTAAATAGCAGGTATCACAACACTTTAGAGTTATTATTAATGTAAAAATGTTCAAATATTAATAAATATTAGCAATCATTTAGTTGAGGTATGAAAATACATCCACTATTTCTAACTACCCACAGACGAAAAAAAGTATAAGACGTATAAGACGAAAGTAAGAATGGAAAAAATACTGAAACTAGATACAGTTTTCACACAGTTAGGGCAACAGTAAGATTTAACTGTTATTGCAAACAATTAAAAGATATAGTAACATTTAATGTTTAAGGCTAACTGTTGTCACACAGTTAGAGTAACTGATTTACTTAGGGGGCTCTATTTTAACGTTGCATTACGGTTGTTATCATCTAAATTACGGTTACTGATATTTTTTTCAGTTAATAGATCAATTACATACTCTGGGAATAATTAAACCTTCCCTGTCTATACTAGTCTTCATACAAAATGGAGTCGTATAAGCAGCTGCCGCGATCGACGCCTCATGCCCCCGGCAATGTAGCCCCTGCCACAAACATATTGCACAGAATATTCCATCCTGGGTCACTCGAATTACTGATTGTCCAAACAAATCAGCTGATGCGTGCTTACGAATTCGCTTACTATATACTGAGGCCCTATTAAGGTTCCGTACCCAAAGAGTGAAAACGGAACCCTATTCCTAAGTCTCCGCTGTCCGTCTGTCACAGGGCTGTATCTCATGAACCGTAATAGTTGGGCAGCTTAAATTTTCACAGAGTATGTATTTATTTTGCCGCTATAACAATAAATAGGTAAAATTTAAAAATAATATTAAGGGCCCCCCATACAAAAAACGTGATTTCTTGTGTTAAATCTTGTACGATGGTACGGAACCCTTCGTGTGCGAGTCCGATTTGCACTTGGCCGGTTTTTTACGAGTTAGAAATCACTTATCGAAATTTTGCTGAACTCTTCGTTTGCGCAGGTTTGCACCATTGAATAGAACATACATTTGAGGGATACACTAAATCGCCCGTCCATGAACTTTTATATATGTTTAGAAATATGAAATAACGAAAATATGTTGAAAATATGTATTTACACAGATATAAAATTCATCGGCAGGCTATTTAGAGTACCCTTCAAATGCCTGCTGTGTTCAATGGTGTAAACATGCAGAAACGAACAGGGGTGGAACTCTTACCTGAATGGGCCCCCAGCTCAGCGACATTTTGATAAGTGATTTGTAACTCGTAAAAGGGCCTCTGATTTTCTCGAGTTCCAACGACAAGTGAAAACACGTTGGAACTTCACAGGTGGCAATTTAGTGCAAGAAACATTAAGTTTTTGAAATGTTAAGTCTACTTTTTAAAGTTAATTAATATATCTTTCACATTTAAATACTACTACTAGCTTAGTAGTATTAGTAGTTCTTAGTTCCTTGCCTTAGACCGTTCTACCTATGTAAGTTTGGCAGGAGCATTTAGGTATGAAATCATAATTGTGTTATATCATTTATGTGGACGAAAAAAAACGACAAAAAAAACATAATTTATAGACTAGTGAAGTTTCTTTGCGGGTTCTTCTTCACTGGTTGATCGAATCCTCGGATCAATCAAATTGTGACATGACTTAGTGTAGTTTGACTACCAGAAGTTGAATATATAAATGAAATGAAAATGAGAGATCTTGTACCAGGAAAAAGAAAAAAAATCTAAATCATTTATAGTTTCAAGCGTCGGCTTAAAACCCTCGTAATAACATAGTAAATAGGTGTTTACAAACATATTTTTTTAAAGAATATAAGCAGCGCATTAAAACCCTTTTTACGGTCATACACTAGAATTTAGTCTCAAAATTGATATTTTGATTTTTTTACGGGAGTTTATTCTTAAATGACATTGAAATAAAATAAAAAGAATTCCAAAGCCTTAAACGGCAATAGTTGGATGTTTATTACTAAATAACGCCATATCGGTTCATCTGATTTAAAAGAAATATGGCAGATGTCGTAGATTAATCTCTAAAATTTTTCAGCCGTCATTCAGCGTTTAACGTTTCAGCGTTCATTCGTCCAAAATGACAGTGCCGAGCGGAGCCAGTAACCCCAGCTAGTCATGATATAAAATTCGATAGGCGTTCTAAGTTTAAATAAAAAAATATATCCATATACTGTATAATGTGGGAAGTTAGTTACTCATTACTAAGTTTTTTCTACGCATTCATTACACCAGGTTTACCCCTACTGTTGCATGCAATTCCATTTGATTTTCCAAAAAATTTTGCGTACTAAAAAGCACACATGATCGTATTACAAGGATTTTGTTGGTGCTATCACACAATTTTCATAATTTTCTTTTTTAATAATTTCCATAAATAAAGCAATAACTAACACTTTAATTTCCTATTGCACTTATAGTCTCAAACATAAATATTTTTTTAAAATTTCACCAACACAGTGGAAATAAATAGCTTTTCGAAACCATTATTCCTACAAGTACACAACTTGGTAAGTGCTTGGCACATGTTCTTTACAATGTAAATAAAAACGTGTTATTGTTATGCGCGGGCGTCATATGGCAACATATGTAAATAAAAGGACGTAAATTAAAATGTCTCTACGTAAATGTCCTCACTTACCTACAATTTATTTGCCAACACTGAATACCGCCATATGTCTTTTTATAGGCGGCAATGAGAATCCTTTTTTTGGTATCTCAACTTACAAAGGAACGAAATGTTACTTAAGAATTTAAAGTCAAAGTGCTAGTTTTTTATTATGTGGTTTCTCACATACTTACATACAAAACATTAAATTTATAACACAACCAGAACTCATTCAAAATAAGAGATTAAATAAAACAAATATTATACCAAGTTAAATAGCTAACATAATTAGATACCTTTGTCTACTCAAAGCGATTCTCCAATTATAACTGAAATAAATATTGGGCATAAGAAAAATATTTCATGAAACGTGTAATATTTATTATCTAAATCTACGACAGTAACACATGAAATTAATGTACGGACATAAATACATAAATATTGTCCCCAACGTACAAAGAAAGAAGGTAAATATACATTCATTCAAAAAGTATAAAGCGAAACGATTTTGTCCTCGCGCCAGAAGTGTCGCTCGCTTCCCACGGAGCTGCTCTCCCATTGGCTGGGACACATTTTGTCGCCCATTTGTCACCAAGCCCCGACCAATCGGATCGTTCGAGCTTCCGCCGTTCAAATATGGAACGACTCAATTAAAATCTCGTTAGTCTCGGCTGTGAAGAGCGAAGTATTTGTGAAGTCCGTTATTATTCTGTGATCGTAGGTACATAGACGGCAGTGGGTGGTAATTACGAAGATACTTGCATATTCTGGTTTGTGTATGACTAACCATAATATATGACGTGTAGTGCAATTTCTTAAATGTTTGTGGTTCAGTAGGTAATTTAGTACCTATAGAATGTTTGTTGGCCAAGTAGGTTAATAAATAATAGTAAAAATAAATTATTTTAATAATTAATTATTGGGAGTCAGAATGGCAACCATGATGTAGAGCGTTTTATCTTTGTAAAGAAACTTTTTTACAAAATCAAAACAGATTCGTATTTGTATGTTTATAGCTGTGGTACCCAACTACGTTCCGGAAAATATAAAAAAGTTTACTTGATAAAAAGGTCCACAAACTATCTCTATGCAAACAATCACGTTTATCAGTTTCTCCATACATTTTACAGGTTAGTAGGATTTTTAAAAACCTTTACTCTTTGTAAAGGTTCCTTTCGCAAATGATACATCCCTCGTTCCACCCGTGAAGCGGCATTCTACGCACAGACGTACCTACAGCGAAACGAAGTCCCTATCCATACCCACACGCATCCTGTGCACATAGAGCCGAACAAAAAGGCCCAGAATGATACAATTCTACGGACAAAAGCGCAGCTGTTCCTTTGACGTCCCCTCGGGTCTTAAAAAAAACATTTTATGTTTTATTATTACGTCGGGGCTCGAAGCTGCACCCATCGCGGTCACCGCTCTACACGCGCACAATACGCACTTACGTTTAGATATGGAGCGATGTACGCGTAGGTAGGTACCTAATTTATGGATACCTTTTGGCTTAACAAGGTCACCTGGATGGTGTCAGTCGCCCAGGCAAATGGAACGACGGGACCCTTCATTAAACATTAACGTCGTATCCTTTTCAAGGCACTTCCTCTCTGGGCCTGTCAGTTAGTTAATTCATGATATAAACTTATATAAATCAACGGCGGTGGTGTAAAGGATTGGGCTATGAAAATTTGCTAAATAATAGGTCGGGGAAAAAGTCTTTTCGCATTATAGTATGTATGAACTTGTAATAAAATCTCTTTGGCTATACTATTTGTATCTGGCTGGTTTTGGTATCATTGAAAGTTTAAATTTTAAAGAACATAACTCCAAATTCAAATTAGGAAAATGTGTGATTCTCATTTGTTTTTCGTACTGTCAAAATGAGTGAATCTAATGAAGAAATTCAATACATTTTAAAATTTTACTACAAAAAAGGTAAAAATGCAACGCAAGCCGCGAAAAAAATTTGCGATGTTTATGGACCTAGTGCAGTGTCTGTGAGAGTAGCACAAATTTAGTTTAAGCGTTTTCAATCCGGAAATTTTGATGTCAAAGATGCACGTAGCTCTGGTCGCCCTATTACGGATAAAATGGATGCCATTTTTGAAAAAGTGGAGCAAGATCGGCATATCAGTAGTTACGACGTAGCTGCAGAACTAGGAATTGACCACAAAACAGTTTTGGCGCATTTGAAAAAAACTGGGTACACAAAAAAGCTCGATATTTGGGTACCTCACGAGCTCACTGAAAGAAACCTAATGAACCGTGTACTCATTTGTGATTCTTTATTACGACGTAATGAAACCGAACCATTTTTGAAGAAGCTGATAACTGGTGATGAAAAGTGGATCACGTACGACAAGAACGTGCGAAAAAGGTCGTGGTCAAAGGCCGGTCAAGCTTCACAGACTGTGGCGAAACCCGGGTTAACTCGCAACAAGGTGATGCTGTGTGTGTGGTGGGATTGGAAGGGCATTATTCATTATGAGCTGTTACCACCAGGCAGGACCATCGACTCTGAACTCTACTGCGAACAACTGATGAGATTAAAGCAAGAAGTTGAGAGAAAGCGGCCGGAATTAATCAACAGAAGGGGTGTGGTTTTTCATCATGATAACGCTAGACCTCACACATCTTTAGCCACTCAGCAAAAACTAAGAGAGTTTGGCTGGGAGGTGTTAATGCATCCGCCGTATAGTCCTGACCTTGCACCTTCAGATTTCCACCTGTTTAGGTCTCTTCAGAATTCTTTAGGCAGTGTCAGGTTAACATCACGAGAGGACTGCCAAAACCACTTGTCGCGATATATTGATCAGAAGTCCCAATATTTCTATAGCAACGGGATCATGTCCCTACCTACAAGATGGCAAAAAGTTATCGAACAAAATGGTACCTACATACTTTAGTTAAATGTAAATAAACCATAATAAAAAATGTTTTGAATTTTCTTAAAAAATGCGAAGAAACTTTTTCCCCAACCAAATGTAAAGTTATTGCGAACCAACAGTGATTTTCGCTTAGTTATATTTCTGGTGACGCATTTTTTTTAAATGTTCTTCAGTATGGTTAAACTTGGGGTCTACCGATATGTCACGGCGAATTTTCGATTATACAAATTTTCTTAAAAAAAAAACGATCTTTACATTAAAACTTAAGTATCAAGAGATATAAGTAAAAAATATATTTCTACAAAAAAAAACCGTTTGGTTAGTCAAAAGTGTTGAGGAATAGACGACTTTTATAATTTGTTTAATATAATAAGGTATTATTACATCAATACAATATTAGCAATTGTAGTAATTAGCGCATTCAAACAATCTTTAGGCCAGATACACACTCATTTAGCGTGCAGTATACAGTAATATCTCTACATGGATATAAAAAGGATAAATGTCCATAATATTTTCGCAGTGTTTGAACGCACACATATGGGATGGTGTAGGTATGTATAGATGCGTGTGAGGGTGTGTGTGTGTGTGTGCGAGAGTTCGTCCCAGTGGCCTGTATTGTGGGAGGGTCGCAGGAGGTGACCTATTTCACAAAAACAGAAAGAAACTCCGGCAGCCATAGAGTCGAAACATGACTATAAATTGTGCACTGGTATTTAAATGTATGCCTCAGATACATAATGATATTTTAGAGGTGGTTGAAGAAAACATGTTATCAAATAAATATTTGAAATCAAACAAATGGTGTTTAAAGTCTCCGATATGCTACCGTCTTGAAATTTAAATACGTTCACTGGTTCATTTATCTAGGTTTATTCGTTGTCAAGGCTCCTAGCCTAGGGGCAATGCCTGTTTGTCTTTCGTTTTGAAGGAAACGGATAAAAACCTGAAGGATGTAAACTTATTTTTTTATTGATCACTGAAGAGATAGAAAAGTGGTCGATATCGCGCCTCCGCTGTATGGTCAATGTGTCCACATAATTGTATGGGAATCCAGCGGTGCGTTCTAGGCCATATGGTCGAAACATCACCAACGCGCGTGAATGTACTCTAAAAATACTATCGTAAAGTCAGTTCCCACCCAAACAAACCCTGCAATACATCTGCAACTTCGTTTCCAGGTGGTATGTGTTGGTAGTAGCGCTAGTTGGTAGTTTCTTTCAATCGGAGACAGCCGGTCTCAAAGTAGTAGGCGCGCTAGAAAGTAAATCTCCTACCTTTTTAGGGTTCCCTACCCAATGGGTACCAAACGGAACTCCGCGCCTCCGCTGTCCCTCCGTCCGTCCGTCCATCTGTCCGTCCGTCTGTCACAGGGCTGTATCTCGTGAACCGTAATAGGTAGGTAGCTGAAAATTTCACAGATTATGTATTAATTTTGCCGCTATAACAACAAATAGATAAAATTAAAAAATTATAAAAATGAAAGAGTCGTTCATTCTTCATACAAAAAACGTGTTTGATCTTGTACGATTCGGAACCTTTCGTGTGCGAGTCCGACTCGCACTTGGCCGGTTTTTTTTATTATCAATGCTGCGGATGATGAATCACTACATAGTATAAAACAAAGTCGCTTTCTCTGTCCCTATATCCCCATGTTCGCTTAAATCTTTAAAACTACGCAACGGATTTGAATGCGGTTTGTTTTAATAGATAGAGTGATTCAAGAGGAAGGTTTATATGTAAAATAACATCCATTAAATATTGGAGAAATACTGTTATTTTTGAGGTTTCCAATGTGATGTCATAAAAAAAGATGTGTGGCACTCGGGGACTGCCGCGGTAAAGCTATTGCATAGCATTTTGTATCAACTTATGCCGGCCCGCCCCCGCCGCCGCTCCCGGCCCCGCTCCCCCTGGTGTGAAGTAACGCTACCGGCACACACCTCCGTGCCCGTCGGAGTGGGGAGCGTGAGGTTTTTTTTCGTTACGGAATTTCTGGATTCGGTCCCCGCGCTCAAGGCCCTCGATAGAAGCTATGCAATAGCTTAAAAAATCATTTTTCCGCTTACATTGCAAACGCAGGCTGAACCCTACGAGATTTGTCAAAATAACGTACTAAGTATTGTACACATTGAAAAGGTCTACAGAAAACTCCGCGATGGTATATGTTTATCTCTTATGGATATCCCACAATAACATTTTTTTGTCATTTACTTTGTACGACCAATAATGGCTAATTTTCGAAGTGATTTTAACCAATACAGCATTAATCCTTATCCAATTAAATACCTTAAATACATTGTTGATTTAATATGGATCTATATGGCCCGTTACAGCATATGATTTAAATGAATATTTTCGAAGATATTACATATTTAAAAATTTCAATGTCCATTAATAAATAGCAGGGTCAAACCTTCAACGTTGCACGTTAAGATTTGAGCGTTGACTGTTTTTCACATGGCCAACTGTATGTCGCTATTTCAAGAGTAACCTCTAGAGAAAACATGTTTGTATTGTCTAATGACAATAAAGCTGTGAACGTTGTATATAATGACATTCTGTAATATATTAATTGCTGTAAAAATAAAATAAATAGGTAAAAATTTAAAAAGTAAATAAGTAAAAATGTAGTGTATGAATTTAGATATTCCAAAGATAGCAGGAAATACTCATGGTATAAGGAAAGGGGAATTGTTTTTCTCCAAATTTAACGCGTGCGGGCCACGGGCAGTAATGAATAAATCAAAACTAATGGATCGATGTTAATCATTTTTTCAGTAAGTGACATACTCTATATATTTTATACCCGTGCGAAGCCGGAGCGGGCCGCTAGTAAACAATAAACAACTGTATGCGGCAACGCCATTAGGCGTCTCCACGACGTTCTCTGTGCGGCCGCCGAGGCACAGTATCCCCGGAGGGCTGCGGACCCTCGCCTTTGTCCGTCCGGCTGCGGATTTGGAAACAATCACGCCGATAGCGGTGATGGATCACGCCCCCTCCCTTCCTCCACACCCTCCCTCGCATGTCGCGTCGCTACACCCCCGCTCTCTGCCCCTCGTTCGGTATGATGGCCGCGAACTTTCCACGGACAAACGTTGCGTGGTGTGGATCAAATTCGGTATTGTTGAACATCGGCTTAAATAATAAGTTTGATCTATTTTATAGTATGGCAAAAGGATCAAATAAACGAATATCATATGTACGTGAAATGGAGTCGATGTATTTTTTTGCTGGCGGTGTTTAGTTTGAAATGGGCGTACGTAAAAAATATTTTCTCGATAAATAACTACAACGAATTTCGGTACGAATTAACTGTATATTTAATTATCAATTTATCCATACACCAGATCGTGTACTCATGGTGCGAACACGAGAAGTTCTCACGACGAGTAGCTGTCATTTTCTACATGTTTTCGATATGGAAGATGACAGCTGCTCGTTGTACGAACTTCTCGTGTTCGCTTCATGAATAGCCCCCTGAGCAATTTTTATTACCGGAACTCCAAATAATAACTCCATGACGTATGCTACATGTTTGACCCGCTTTCATTGCCTCTCACATATGGATGTTAATTAAGAAATGGCAAACGGCTCTCCATCCATAAACATAACATGCATACTTAAAAGGAGCGTAATAATATTTTTTTTTCCGTTTAAATTACATTAAAACAAACATTTTATTTAAACTTTTCTAACTCCAATTCAAATTACGTCCGGTCTAGTCTTTGTTAAACTCGTTGCACATCATTTCGGTGAACAGTTTCACAAGTCGATCTACATAAATACAATCAAGCAACGAATTACCTTACAACAACATCTTCTAATTTCGTCAACGCAATTACAGATTATTCCGCCCAATCTTGTCGTGACGCCAGGGACCTTGTAGTCGGTATTGGTCTAGAGCTATTGATATTTATCAAATGCCTGACCAGGGGATATACTCTTGCAAATACGTTCTCAGGAGAGTTTCCGTCGACAAGAAACACTTTGACAGCAGTTGTGGAAGTGTGTTTCTCGACGGATGTATTCCTCATTTCTTGATCCTGATTGAATTTAATCTTGGGAAAAATGCCGTGACAACCGCCCTCAATATGGGGTGCTCGACTAAAACCCTCCTGAGTTCTGCAGGCCTATTCCGGGAATTCCGTAATCAGGAATCAGAAATCCTGAGTATAGCAAACGGCTTATATAGTGGTTTTAAAAGATTTTTTTTTGACGAAAACATTCCGGAGCATAGTATTTCAATTTAATCAAGGTTTTCCTGAATACAGAATTCCAGGAATAGGCCTGCTGAGCAGAGATTCAGAATAATGGAATAATAGGCTCGAAACTAAAGACTGAGCATATCCGTTGTTTAAAAATATGTTGAAAAATGTTAGCATATTTTTTATAAAATATTTTGTCATGATAACACCACCGTCATGATATTAATTAACCCAACACACTGCATTTACTAAGGAATTAGGTGCACTTCCCTTTATGAGCACAGCTGCATTTAACTGGATGGAAAACACGGACGATTTCAATTGCCGTTCCGACCATATTTTTATCCAATGCGATGGTATCAACGGATTTATCCTCATCACCATTTAGAAAAAGGGGACTTACATGGAAGACTTACATCGACTCTGAACCATGGAGCAGCTCACATTTGTGATGAAATGCACTTATCCAACTCATAAAGAGAAACAAAGTGGTGCATGAACAGGGTGGGGATTTGAACCCATGCTCCTTGGCATGCAAGGCAAGTCGTTCAGCAGAAGTAAGCACACTTCTAGTCCCCTCCTTACTGTCTAGTCCGTATCTCGTCACGTGGAACCACAAAAACTGTAATTTACACTCGTTAATGACGCCCCTGGGTGTTGGCGGCGCGTTGTCTGATGATTAATGCGATCGCCTCCGATCTTATTGTCTTCCTCGCAGACTAATGAGGTACCATGCCACGATTTGTTCATTCCGACCTGAGAGTACACGCCGAAGGTGAAATGATGGATGCAGTTTCAATAACGATGAGATACATTTTGTTTCGACTAGCAGCGAACTTTGCTCGTTTGCATGCAGGTACCGGCGGTAACTTTTACTGAAAATATTTGAAAAAATATTCAAGAATATCCCACAATCTATGTTTCCCAAGCATAGGTAGTTTATTTGAACAAGCTATTCCAATTTACTTTATATTTGGCATATTTTACTTAACAACGATTATCTGCGTCTGCTTTTTAGGGTTCCGTACCCAAAGGGTGAAAACGGAACCCTATTACTAAGCCTCCGCTGTCCGTCCGTCCGTCCGTCCGTCCGTCCGTCCGTCTGTCCATCCGTCCGTCTGTCCGTCTGTCACAGGGCTGTATCTCAGTAACCGTAACAGGTAGACAGCTGAAATTTTCACAGAGTGTGTATTTATTTTGCCGCTATAACAAAAATTGACCCATACAAAAAACGTGATTTTTTTGTTTTTTTTTCTACGATGGTACGGAACCCTTCGTGTGCGAGTCCGACTCGCACATGTTTAATTATTTAAAAATCAAAACCTAGACAAATGACATCAAGAATAAAATATTCATAACATTTTATTTTCTCTCTGTAAAAATATCATTAAAAAAAACCTGCAGACACAGAAATGTGTGTTCAGACATTGAATATTAATTAACAAGTAAATGAGAACATTGCTAATCACAGACGTAAGTTTATCGTAACGTGGATTTTACTATATTATAACCACAAAATATAACCTCAACTGAAGATAATAGATACTCATAATACGATGTCGATGTCGAAACGGCAATGAATATTGTCTGTGCTTTACATCCAGTTCAATATAGCCCTGCAATAAAAGAAAGGTTCAGTCATGGCATCTAGTTCCCATGCGGTTTATTGGGCTGATAGCTCACAGTAGGTGTATTATTAGCCATTAATGTCCAGTTATATAAAACAAAGATCATAGTGTAATGCGATTTATTGATTTTATTTTTATTTTATTTTAATGAAGAAATCAACAGCATAAAAGTAAAAGTTGTACATAAAAATTAAACTAAAAATAAAGCCAATAATAGATTACTCTATATAAAACAAAAAATTGTCCAGATAGTGAAAAAATTAATTATTTTTATAAATTAAAGAAATTTATCAAAAAGTTAAGTTTAAAGTTAAATTAACAAAAATGAACACACAATTAACAAAAATTAGCAAAAGTTAACAAAAAACTAAAACTAAAATTCCCACGAATAATAAGGTAATACACAGTATTACCATGTCGGTAGGATTTATTTGTGTAGGTGTGTTCTTATGAGAGTGTGAGAGGGTGTGTTCATGTGTGTCAAAGAGGTTTGAGGGTGAATTTGTGAGTTTGAGAGTGGGTGCGAGGGTGATTGTGTGAATGTTTCATAACATAACATTCAATTTATGTTATACAAAGTCACCATATGGAAAAAATTATGATAGAATGTAATTGTAGGTAACTGTGATCTGCGTGAAGTTTGGGAAACCTTTGCATAGTTTTAAAATCTAGAAATATATTTGTATCACTCGTCATAAAAGGGCATATGTGTACATTAAGAAATATATCTATGATATTATATCATGTTATATAATTTAAATCATGAATTCATATGTCCATGAAGAAGTGAGTTAACATGTTCATACAATGCGTCTTTACAGTTAGCTGCACTTCTTCGTTTACGTTTCTAATAAATTTGTTTTCCAGTAATGTTGTATACTTCCCGACTAAGAATATTTACACATAACCGTGGCATTATGCCACAGTAACTTATGCCACGCTTCAAGTCCCATAATAGCAACTTCCGTGGCAGTTCACGCTTCCATTAATTACATAGCGCCGGCTTTATGGCCTCCAAATGACACGCTTCTGGTTCGGTTCTCGGCGGCTCGGCTCGCCATTGTTCTGCGTGACACAAATACTTACGATGATAACGCCGCATTGTTGGTTATAGGGGTGAGCAGGCGGATTGTGGATGGTGTCAGCGAGCATGGAACTCACTTATTTGGCGGCAGCGCAGGCACGTTCGCTAGCGAATTCGGGACGCGCAACATCGAACGTCCGTTGCATTATATAGTGTCCTGTAAATATGTTTATTTAGACTTTCACTGTTGTTACCTAAACATTATTATTAAAATGTTTTCGGATAGACAGTGTTATGAATCGCTTAGTCGTTTAAGTCGACGTTTCGTCCACCGCATTGTGGACTTCTTCAGGACTCGCGGCGCGACCTGGAGGACTCCCGACACGTGGTCCAGTCAGAAGTCAACATTCGATTCATGACAATATCTATCCGAAAACATTTTAATAATAGTGTCCTGTGAAGTACCGATATTACCTCAAGGCACCCACAATGCACACACAATGAGTGGAAAGCAGTAGCGTAACTACCTTTTTTGGGTCCGGTGCGAGCTGCTACAACTGCGCCCTGTATGTGTGATACGAACTACTGCATGTATGACCCAAAACTTAGTTCTGGACTATAGGCGCATTCTTGGAATTCAGTGCTCAAAAATAAATAATTTCCAGTTGAGATACCGTTTTTATAGCGGTTGTGAGCCGTTGACTAGAAGATTCCTGTTTCTTGAGCACGGAATTCCATGAATAGGCCTACAGGTAATTTCTGCGCCCCTCTAGGGTCTGCGCCCTGTGCCTAGGCACCGCTGGCAACGCCCAAGTTACGGCGCTGATGGCGAGTCCATTGCTGTATCACCTAGTAGTAAGTTAATTACTTACTACTAGGTATAGTATAGTATTAAAGTAAGTTATTTACTAGATGTCCTTACACTACCGAAGTGATCAGTTTCCTCATGATATTAAAATTAACCGTAAAGCATTCGTGTTACATAATGTAATACTTGTGAAACTTTAAATGAGAAATATATTGGTATCATTCCACCCGGGTTGGTATCATGACATTGTATGAACGATGATCGAAGCGACCATGAAAATTCCCCATGTTTTCCATCAAACCTCATTCCAAATTTATAAAATTTCAAGAAGCAGCAGTGAATCCCTTAGTAGATAACAAATCATGAAGTAACATATTATATTATATTATATATAGCCTTATACACTAATCAAGTTTAACATTATTATACATTTCTGAGCTTTTTTTTTTCTCTTAGTGCCACCCACTGCAGGGCTTTGGCCTCTCTTGACCTTATCCTAGGTCTCGAGGTTTGGTCATTTCAAGAAATCTCCCCTGGCGACCAACCACATCTGGGAGAGTATGAAGTAACATAAAACAACTAATAATGATCATATATTTTTGCTGTTTTGCAGAAAATAAAAATATATAATTTTACTAAAATATCCAAATCTTGAGAAAGAGCGTATAAAGTCCTTCGTAAGATCGCGGAAGCTTAGGGCTAGGTAAATAAATATCCAGCGACGTACCGATCTACTCTGGCACCCAAAAGAATACGCCGTGGGTGCACCAGCGCACTTGATGAAGGCCAATGTTCGCCCCCTGGCTCGTACCCCTGTTGCCAAACCCTAGTTACGTCGCTGTAAACATCGCTACGCTGCAGAAAAGTTTGTTATGTAAATGTTCCCAAAGTGTTTTGTCAATTTTATAACGATAAATTTCATTTGTATGATATTTTATTAAAATTATTACATTTCCTGTATCGATCTTCGATACAGATACCCCCTAAAAGCGGTGAAGGTATTTTAAAAATCAGCCTCTATAAACCTAATGGACAAAAATAAACGAATTACATTTAACGAAAATATTCGTCATAAGACATTTTAGAGACATGACGAAAGAGAGGCGGTGGCGACCGCTCTTGAAATAATTTCGTGCGCCCGTCCACGACCGATTGGAAAGTAGCAAAAACGGCAGTAGACAATATAATTAAGTTGATTACAATTTGTCTATGTTCTCGTATAGGAGTTCACTGAGACGCTCGTGACCGCACACGCTCGACACATTTGTTTCGGATCATTTCTGTTTGACTGGCAGCAAAAAAATGCTCCTAAGAATTAAGTTTTTGTGCTTCGTGTTGGTATAAAAGAAATAAGCCAAATCGAATTGTTCTATGCATTCTAATAATTTAAGCGAGAACTGTAGGAGAGAAAACTAGGACTTTTAATAAAGACAAGAATTTCGATTTCTGGCATCGATAGGTAACAAATCAATACTCTTCCCATAGCACTTTTAATTTATGAGATCACCAATGTTAATAATTACAGGTAAAAAACTAAATATTCAGGATATTATTCCAAACCTATTTTACGACAAATTATATCCATGTATAAAAAACATTTTTTTTTTGGTAATGGTTGTCTCATTTTTGGATTTTAGTAGGATTTTACAATTTTTTTACAGATATTGCTAATACCACACCTGGCTGTCGTGATAGTAAACCAACACAACCACATGGGAACTAGATGTCACGCCAATACCTTTTTTAGGTTTATTGTACAGCTAGATTGAAATGGATGGAAAACAAGGAAAATTTTCACTGACATGCGATAGACCGACCCGGGCGGTATTTAACCTTCCACCACACCCAGTGTTGCTTAGCTCTGTTGTGTGTGTTCTCTGGACTAAATCTAGGTCTAGTTCTATTACTATATTACGTCTACTCGGTATTTCAGTCGAACACTAAAATAAAAAAAATGAAACTGTCAAACACAAAGTGAATTGGTGCAGACCTTACCCCGCGGACAGAACACATTTCACTATCAAATTCACACGATCTCGCTCCGCCATCTGTCACGATCTTTCGATAGTACTGGTTTTATTCGGGCCGATGTGCACGTTGTATGTCCTCTTAATTTATGCTCTCGCCGTTGCTAACAACATTTTAACCAGCACATGCATACATATAATTTGCTTGGACACGTTGTAAGTTACACCTGATGTTTCGTAACACAGATTCTTACAGCGATTTGAGGCGTTAATATAAAAAAAAGTCTGCAACCAGTCGGGTGGTGCGTTTCTCACTAGATGCGGTGCACTGATCGGCCTGTGAGCTGTAGGATAGGGTGACCAGGAACCTTCCATGATGAACAGATGAAATGTACTAAGCAAGTACGATTCTTTTTTCAAGGAATGTGATACACGTACGAGTATAATCGACGAAAGCAAGGACACATTAATAAGGACTGGCTCTAGCGTCTGATGCAAAACACGATCTTATTTTAATTTTGTACAGCTCATGGTCTAGGGGCTAGTGGACTTGACTTTAATACGAGAGAGGTCTGGGTTCATATCCTCGCCCCGGTCATACACCACTTTCTTTCTCTTTCTGAGTTGGATAAGTGCATTTCGTTCGGAACCCATGTAAAACTATAAGTACCCTTACCCTACCAGTTGGTAGGGTTAAGCCCGCTCCGGGATTTTACCACTGCATTGGATGAAACTATGGCTCAAGTGTGTTTTCGATCCAGTTCAATGTAGCCGTGCTCATAAAGGAAAGGTCCTGGCATGGCACCTAATGCCTTCGGGAATGCGGTGTATTATGCCCATATCATAACGCCAGTTCTATGGTATTATTTATCCATGTCAGCTCCCATAAAAAATAAATAAAATGAATAAACCAAATCCGTTGAACCTTGACAATATTACATATTGAATATTGTCAAGTACTATATACAGCAACGGTGTAAACTTCAATATTATCATTACATACTTACATTATATTTACTTTAGAATCAAGTCATGATTACACAGCATTAATTAGTGCCTATATGTAGTAGGCATATGTTCTATATTGGCAATCGAGGTGGCAGTTATGGTGTTAATAGGGCTTGCACTAGCAATATTCCGAGGTAACAGGGGAAGTGACCACCTAATGGCTAGTCATTTATTCATACACTGGGGCTGGGGTGAGCCTGTGCGGGCTGGCTGGACACCCAGTCGGTCGGGTGTTCAGCTCCACACCACACCTTGCCGATAACCCTATACTCGACTTTGTAGTAAACGTTCGAACGGAGTAAGGCTCGGATGGTCGATTGACGATGTTGACATGAGAATTTAATTGCTATATATGTTTGAAAAATCGCCCACATGCGGGTTGAACACGAAGGGTTCCGTATCCATCATACAAGATTTAACCTAAAAAAATCACGTTTTTTGTATGAGGTGTATTTTTTATTATTATTTAATTTCACCTATTAGTTAGCGGCAACATAAATACAACTCTGTGAGATTTTCAGCTGCCTGCCTATTACGGTTCATGAGATTAAGCCCTGTGACAGACGGACGGACGGACATCGGAGGCTTAGTAATAGGGTTCCGTTTTCACCCTTTGGGTGGGATGGGAACCCTAAAAATTGAAAAAAGGGCGACAGTTTTAATGTACATAGTTGTGTAAGGATCTTTATGTGCATTTGTACTTAAATGCATATGACGTACGCCAGGATCTCGTAAGATGTCCGAGAACTCAAATGGTCTTTCGAATTTTTAGGGGGGCTGCAAAACCCATGCAGCCCGGCCAGGTGCTTCTTCAAACCATGTTTGAAGGACCCTAGGTTGTACTTTGGCGGTAATACCTCGGCAGGGAGTGGATCCCATTGTTTAACGACCTTATAGATTAAGGATCTAGAGAATCTGAAGAATCTAGAGGATGTAAAGAACTATTTATGGAATATCGACTGTGAATGGGTTCATTGATTGCCTGTTTCTCGCGAAAGTAGAAAGGGGACGGATGGATAGCGTTATGCAGCTCGCATGAGCATTCTCCATGGTAAATACCATAGAACACAGAGACAGACCATACACCCTTTACATTTAATTTACATTTAGTACATATCTAAATGCAGGGATACCTCAGGGTCGTCTACATTTTGTAGATACAAAGATGTATGTCCCATAATATAATGAAACTAACTCTAGTTTCATTATTTCAATGAGACGATTCTGAACCTATTGGTAATAACCACAGAAATCGGAATGTACTAAACCCGATAATAATTCCTGTGGTAATAACCTTAACTCCAAGTTTAACTTGTGAATGTTGATGGCCGATTAATGTGATGGTTACGCAAAGTCGACAGTCGCTTTTCAGTCGACTCCTCTATTCTCAACTTTCGTTTAACCCAAGTTGAGTATAGAGGAGTCCGGTGGCCTCGAAATGCAACAGTTTTGCCTGCAGCGACCTCGTGAACAATCCGGGGAGTAAAAATAACATTTCCAAAATAGCTGCATAGCCAAATTAACCTATTGCTATCTACATATCCATGGCTTATAAACAATTGAACGAAATCGCAAGCTAATTATGAATTCAAACTTTTTGCTTGTGTATGTTATGATATATTTAAATAACGAGCTCATTGGTACAATGAACCGGGGCATCATGGACCGTACCATCAAGTGAATAAGACATGGGAGCTACAGTCGTATCAGTTTCAGTTTCAGTTTCTTTATTTCCTCCATTAGATGTATATTACACACTCGGATTCGTCATTTTTTTTTTCCTGTCGGTTCGATCACTTCTGGCGAAGAAGAGCCGACAAGAAACTTCGTCAGGTTGGTCATTGTATTATTATTTTTTCCAGTGATACTTACAAACAATATCATAGATAAATGATAGGATGGAAAGATGGCTAACGTCATACAAGTGTTAAAAAGAGATAATAAAAGTCAACAGATTGTTTTGCAATCCACATTAGATAATACATTAAATACAATAACAATGAATATCAATGATATTTTTTACTTAAAGTGACATTACTTAATTTAAAGTAAAAATGTAACGTCTTCATTTGGAAGCAAAGCTAGTTTTAAAACCGGTGTAACTTGTTCTGGCAGTGACGGGAGATGGCGCTGGTTAAAAATGTCATAGTAACAGCGAAAATAGGAAGTATTTAGCGAGTTTTGTACGTTGCATCACGTTAGCAGTTTATCCCTACTTTGTCTATGATTTTATGTGGAATCTGAACCATGGAAGACAAAGCCCTTAGTCGCCTCTTACGACATGCACGGGAAGAAATGCAGTGCGGCTCGTAGCCTAGTGGCGCGGGGACTTGCCTAGCGTACCAGAGGTCTGGGTTAAATTCCGACATGCACCACTTTCTTTCTCTTTCCGAGTTTGATACGTGCATTTCGTCACTAATGCGAGCTGCTCCATGGTTCGGAATCCATTTAAAACTGTAGTTAACATGTAAAACCCTTCCCCTACTAGGAGGTAGTATGAAAAGATGGTCGAAGCGGCAATGCAAAATTGTCCGTGTTTTCCATCCAGTTCAATGTAGCCGTGCTCATAAAGGGAAGGTCCTGGCATGGCACCTAATGCCAGGACCTTCTCTGCCACGTGGTGTATTGGGCTTTCATCATAACGGTAGTTATGTGGTATTAGCCATCCATGTCAGGTCGCATAAAAAAAGAGTAATTTTGCATGTAATTTTGTAATACGGACGATGAGCAATATATTTTGACAAACTGCTCGACAATAACCTTATCTAATAGTACTCTTTACGCTTGCCCGATTGGCAATTTCGCGTAATGTTTATCTGGCATGGTACAGTTGTGTCACCGAGTGACCGAGATGTGGATTGTGGACTGCATCAATCATGTTTAATTGACGTGTGTGACAGGATCGCGTTGACATTATGAACTTTCTGGAACATCGCACTTCAGTGATACCGCCGCCAATTAAGTCGTTACGTAGAAATTTGTTGTCATACATATTCCGTGTCATATTACTAATAATGAGATTCAAATCCCAAACAATTCAGTTATCAAGAAAATTTGGCATATAGAGAAGTTGAATTCACTATTGGACCCAATGAATTTACCTTAGATGAGAAATATTTACATATGTCATAAAATACAAGAACGCTTAAATCATGAATCAATTTAAGTAAATATACTTTATCGTACTAAGCGCGTACGTCGCTTATTCCAAGGAATGTGACATGTAGGTATGTATAATTGACCGTGAAGCAAGGACACATTAATTAAAGAAAGATCCCTGTAAAAAGAACTACTTTACAAATTTAGTGCAAGGCTGGACCCGAACCAGCAAAACGTAACATTCGCGGGTATTGCGTCTAACCAATTTCGTCACCTGCTGTATACACATAATAATCCGGTCAAAGTAGACATAAAAATAGTCATCAAATAACAAAAATTGGGGGGAAGCCAAATTTTGGTGGAGGCCTTGGGTTCACCATTAGAAATAAAGTGTCAAAAATCCCCATCGATCCCATGTGTGCTAAAAAAGTTATTTGGGGTCAAAGGTCAAAATTTCAGGTTTTTTGGATTTTTGTCCAAAATGGTGAGTTTTATCAAAAAGTACTCCAGACCATTTTTGTGTCCCCCAGACCAGTTTATTTCCCTTTCTGAGTTGAATTTGATCACGAATGCAACCTGTTCCATTGTTCGGAATCCATGTAAAACACTTTATTTATTTTAAATTTCTTTTTATACGACTACATCGGCAGAATTTGAGGTTAATTTAGGCTTAAATATACGAAAGAGCTGTTGAATCCCTTATTCCCGCCCCCTTCACAGTATGTGGTTGTAACCCCTATTCTCGAAATACAAATTTACGAAAATCGCAATGTTCGTAGACGCATCCTTTCAAAAAAGACATCTTGTAAAGGAAATAAAAGGCTCTTAATACAGTTGGATAACATTAACATTATTGACAAATATATTTGTTAGAAATGGGACCGATGGGAGAGAGACCCTACCTTCCTTTACATTTCGAGGGATAAATCAATATATTTCTTGCCAATCGAAAAATTCCACGATTAACAACACCGTTAAAACGCATCTATTGTACTTTTCTGTTGGACGAAAACAACGGAAAGGACGCAAACAATCTCACGACTGCCATGAGTGCTCGTTAGAAGAATCCCAATCAATGAACTGGCGAACTCACCCCCTCCCTCCTCCCTCCTCCCGCCGCACCACCCCACGCCGCCCTTCCGGGCGATCACGCTTGACCGGGCCAGCAGAGTCCGCACTGGCCCGGCCATGAAGTATACTGGAGGTGAAGGTTAATGGTTTTATGCTTCCTTTAAGTTATTTGGGTAGGTACTTGAGTAAATATGTTTATTTACAGGTACAGGTACAGGTTACAGGTACAGGTACAGCTTGCGTTTACACCCGAAAAACCTCGCAATAAATACTCAACATGTATAATTATTAGGTTATTAGATTAAGTAATTTACAATTTAAGACTTTTCACAATGTGGGTTGTTGTTTCCTCGTAGTTCTTAGTTCTTTGCCTTAGACCATTCTACCAATGTGAGTTTGGCAGTAGCATTTAGGTATTAAATCATAATTGTGTTATATCATTAATGTGGACGGAAAAGAAGACAAAAAAATTCTACTTATAGATCAGTGAAGTTTCTTTGCTTTCTTCTTCACTGAGTTGATGGAATCCGCGGATCAATCAAATTGTGACATGACTTAGTGTAGTTTGACTACCAGAAGTTTAAATTGATTGAATAGAAAATTAAGAACGAATGAAAGGAATAGTAGGTACGTGGTGGGGAACCGCCAATGGAGGAGTGTGACACCGTCGCTAATACAGTGTCGGTGCAAGCGAAGAAAACGAGTAAGAAGCGGGCGGAGAGGTAGCTCAGATAAGGTGACGGCAGGGGAGAGATAGAAGCAGTAGTGCTACGCATTTCTAGTAACGTTGCTTGTGCTTTTTGTTTGTGTAATTGGGATCGTACCCGCATTTGTACTATTCACAATAATTATCTCTTGGTAAACGAACACACGATGAGCAAGAAGTTTTATTTCCTTCCTGCGTAGCCTCCATGCACAATTCCTTAATATGTTTAACAGTTGAGTATTTATTGCCTTGAATTAATGTTTACTTTGCCTCATCTAAACACTCGAAAAATAAAGGAAAACAGTTGGATAAAGCTTTTATAGTTATTTTGTTAAAATCGTGCTCATTTTTAATGAGTTCAATAAATAATATTTTATTCATAATATGATCGGCGTAGAAGCGGTATATATATAATTTCTTAAAATGTGTTTCTTAGAATGTAGGAAGTTGAAACATATAACATTTGAATCGTTGACTCTTCCAAGTCTACGTCCTTCCTGAAAACAAATAAATACATTGAACGATATACATATAATAGCTCTTCCAAAGCTTAGATTAAAACATCAGAAGACAAATTTAATATCTTGAAGTTGGATTCGAAGCAGTAAGAATTATCTATATATTTATTTTTATCCAAAGATGCTCACAAAATCTAAAGATGGAATAACGATGTCGTAATACTGTTATGTCACTCTATTGTCGTACTCTGCCAATTAAGGTACTCTTTGTGAGCAGAGTTCAATAAGCACTACGCACGCGCATACCTCCAAAGTAAATGTTCCTTTATGTCATGTGATATCCGCCAGCCCCGGGTGGAGTGGTGAAGAGTGCGAGCACAGAATCGGGCGTAAATATACTTCCCTTCTAGTTATACTTGCGTATTCGAGAATGGTTGGACGGTTAGACAAAGCATTAATAAATGTCGTCTAATCAGCAGGCATATTACTGAAACTCCGTAATCAGGAATCCTGAGTCTATAAAACCGCTTTTATAGCGGATTAAAAAGCGATGATAGATATGCCATCTCGCGCGCCTACTATGAGACACGCTGTCTCAACTTTTCAAAAACTACCAACCCAACTTAAACGTACATACTACATGCAAACATGACGTATTAGAGGTTTTGTGTGGGTAGAAACTGATTTCTCGAAGGTATTTTTAGAGCACATTCGCGCGCGGTTGCAATTTTTCCACTGTGTGGCATGCGACGCAATTATATGGTCACTTTGGCCCTACAGATAATGCGATATCTACCGCATGCCACTTCTCCTCCTCTCTCTTCAGTGGTATTGACCAACGCTTTTCCTATCGAGAAGAGCGATCCAACGTCTGCCGTTTGTCTATTTTTACGTCAGTAAGTGTGCTTAAAACTTGAGAACCACCTACACGATTTGCATGCGGTTTATATCCAGGTATAGATTCTTATATAGCGGTATATCACTTTTTCGCCGACTTTACCGCGGGCACCCTAATTTTAATAGGTAGCAGTCAAAGTTTAAATTTTGCGATGTTGCGTAAATCTTTGGATATTGTAAATTTTTTTCTCCTTTTTGACCGAGGTTTTTTTTTTTCTGAATTATTAATATCTTTGAACATTAGAAAGAAAGACGCACAACATATTAACAACAAAATGTTTGCACACATTTCAGAAAAATACACTCTGGATTTTTTTTTTAATGCGACCTGACATGGATGGCTAATACCACACAACTATTATTATATTATATTAGCCCAATACACCACATTCCCGAAGGAATTAGGTGCCATGCCAGGACCTTCCCTTTATGAGCACGGCTACATTGAACTGGATTGAAAACACGGACAATATTAAGTTTTAAATAAAAAAATCTTACAATAACGACATCAGGAATTGCTAAATGAAAAGGAATCAAAATGAAACATGCGAACGGTACACGGTGTCCCAAACGAGTTGGAGGTGGGACAAGATAATGTATTTTAATATAAATTTCTTAACCCCTTCCTGCACCCCTGCCGCACCCCACCCCCTGCGCTGTACATATCTATTACACCCTTCTGTGCAGCTTCTAGCCGCGCGCCTGCTCACACACAAATTGAGATGAATATGAGAGAAATATTTTATGAGGTATGATACTGAGGAGAAAATGGATTTAATGAGTCTCATGCTGAGCGGTTCGTAGCTCAGTGGCGCGGCGACTTGCCTTCTATGCCAGAGGACATGGGTTCGATCCACGCCCGTTCATCGACCAGTTTATTTCCCTTTCTGAGTTGAATTTGATCACGAATGCAACCTGTTCCATTTTTCGGAATCCATGTAAAACACTAGGTGGTAGGATGTAAGCCCGCCCGGGATAGTGCCATTGCAAGAATTATCCGTGTTTTCCATCCAATTCAGTGTACCCGTGCCCATAAAGAGCATATCTGTAATTCATTCGGAAAAGCGGTGCGTTGGGCTAATGACATGACAGTGGTGTTCAAGCCATCCATGTCTAGTCACATAAAAAACATGGTTTGGATGATTAGTTGGATAAAACAACCTTAAAATAAATGGGTGAATGTATTAATAATTTAACGCCAGGGTTGGTACGATCGCATTTAATGAAAGGTGTTTGGAACTATAGTTTCACACTCACTGTTTAACTTTAATTTCATTAATTGCCAAATTATTCAACAATTTTCTTCACTAGACAACATTTCATATAACAAAAAAAAACGCGTCGCTTTAAGTCCGACAATCTGTTTATATACATGGTTAAATTGTTAAATACACATTATGTTTTGGTAAAAAGGCCCATGCTTTCACTGAAACCCTTTATGGAAACCTCCCTCATTGATGTCGCTGGTATGATTACCTCATGAAAAACACCGCAGTTCAACCGGAACAATGGGGGCATTACCTCCAACCCTTCCGCAGCGCGATACGCCGAGGCTTTCATAAAAATCTCCAGCAAACATTCATGAAGAGAGGAGCCCGCAAATTTCATATTATATTAACAGTCGCCACCGTGCCATTATGACCCTGAGGGATAATGCACGGGAAATGACTGGAAAAGAAAATTTAATTCGCATGACGTCGTTAAAAGGGTTATTTTGCGGAGGGTTTAGCCGGTTCCGCCCACAGTCGCCTGGGGGTGACGCTTGTGGTGAATGTTAACTAGTGTATATGTAGATGCAGACAATGGAGTTCTTTTGTTTGTGGTGAAAAATATAAATCGTTGAAAATAATCGTAATTTTCTAGTTCCTCGCAAACAACATTTGTTGGTTTTCTGTTTTTATGTTGGGTAATTTGTTGCGCGTGTTAAAATCTTTGCGAAGGATTGCAAGGGAAATTATTTGAAGAATACCGAGTCACCGGCCGGCTTCGTTAAAAGTTGTTTTCTAAAGAAAATGGGAACCATTGGGATAATTGTAGTAATTGATTACTTATCAAAAATCAAGGTCATGTTTGTTTGTTTGTTTGTTTGTACAGGGTAATCTCTAAAACTGCTGAACCGATTTTAAAAATTCTTTAACAAATCTAAAGCTACATTTTACCTGTTTAATATAGGCTACTTTTTATTTTAATATTTAAACGTTTTAATTTATAAATTTATATATTATAAACTTCCAAATGTAAATCGATGCTTAACCGCAAAATTAGGTAACATTTAATTCAGTCGTTTACTAATATCGGTATGTATTATGAGGTTGATGAGGTTGTATCAAAAGTATCCGTGGCTTATACCGGCATTCGTTAGGTCCTGAGACACCTGATGCCACAGCTCGTTAGGTGCTAACGAATTCACCCCAGCCCTCCTACTAAGTAAATTATTTGATAATTGGTGCATATAACTACACAAAACTTATAGTAGGGAAGAAGACATAAAGATATTGATGGGTTGTAGTGCATATTTCTAACTGCGATAGTAAAGAGAGAATTGCAACCTTCGGAATCGAACCTGTGGTCTCTGAAACAAGACGCTGCAGGTACGTAGGCGCGCGGGGATTTCCTTTCCATGCCATAGGTCATTGGTTTGATCCCCGCCCCGTTCATGCACCACTTTCTTTCTCTTTCTGAGTTGGAGAAGTGCACTTCATGACGAATGCTAGCTATTCCACTGTGGATTAAAAAATTGAAGGTCCCAGTCGAAGCTGCAATGAAAATCTGTTCGTTTCTTCCATTCAGCCCAGTGTAGCCGTATTCATGAAGGAAACGAATGGCACCTAATTTATTCTTTAATACGCTGTGTTTATAAGCCATCCATGACCAGTTACAAAAAACCGGCCAAGTGCGAGTCGGACTCGCACACGAAGGGTTCCATACCATCGCACAAGATTAAAAAAAACACGTTTTTTGTATGGGAATTATTATTATTTTATAATGTTACCTATGTTTTGTTATAGCGGCAAAATAAATACATAATCTGTGAAAATTTCAGCTTCCTTCCTGTTACGGTTCATGAGATACAGCCCTGTGACAGACGGACAGACGGACGGACGGACAGCGGAGGCTTAGTAATAGGGTTCCGTTTTCACCCTTTGGGTACGGAACCCTAAAAAAGGCACCACTAAAGTTACGGTTAGCTTGAAACCAATTCGTGAAAACGACTTCGAGAAAAATAAGCTAGTTAAAGGGAAAAGGGTTTAGGAAGACTGAAAGGATGACTAGGGAAAGGGTTTAGAAGCACTGACTTTCAGCCATTGCGTTGCATACTTTATAAATGGCCCTACCAATAATAACCTTACACTACCAATAATTACATGAATATTTTACTTTGCAAATTCACAGTTTCTCCTTGTGTAATGTCATCTATGAGCCGAATTCTTTGACATATCGGCCCAGAACGGTACTACTTAGACCGTTCAATTTAAAATGAAAATTTAGAATAGTCTACAGCGTTATAGTATGTTTTAAAAAAGTTCATGTTTACTCCGAACCGAAAATGTACGCGAAAAATGTTTTAAGGCGAAATAACGTCTCCCTCTTATACGTTATCCAAGATGTAAACTAAAGATGTATTCGCAAATCCGTTGATCCCGACCTCAGTTGCGCAACCAGAATGCCGCTCGCCATAATCGTAAACCGCATTAGTCGATCATCACTCGGAAATCGACAGTAAAATCTAATTCAGAACCGATAAACCTCACTGGATACACCCCCGAGCGACTGTAGTGAGGCAGTCTGTAGACTGGCGGCTCCAGTGCGATCCGATTTCTTCTTCGAATGTTCGACAGATACATCTATTCGACAATACTGCAGGTCTAAACGACATAGTTACTTATATCATAAGTATTGATGAATTTTTTACGAAGAAATTGTATCTACAAAAAATAACGAAAGGGCGTTAATTTTTTTCTTGAAGGTTTCGTCGGTGGTTCGTGACTTTATAATGATGACCTCCCATAAGGGTAATTTCCACATACTTTGTTACTTTTCCTGCTGCAGAATTCTTCTTTTTCGTGCTCACAAAGCTCTCAAAATACCCTTTTAAAGGTACTGCCTCTTTTCTTACTCTTCTACTTCATGATACCTCTGCTCTTGTTAGTTTGGTTTTATTAGTCTATTTTTGGGGTAAAGGATTTACTTTGACTGATTTGAAAGTTTGATAATAATAATAATTTGTCTCCCGATTTGCGGCGACAACATACATTCTGTACATACAAGTATCGGCAGTGACTTGATTGGTCCGTCGGAACGCATGTCCAGTGTGCTGGGAGACCTAAGGCGATTGGTGGTGTGTACGTTGGCACCAAATTTCCTTGGCACTGGACTGCCGCGACCGGCGGTAATCCTGCAGAAGCCAGGACGCACTGAGACGCGCCGCATAAAGATTATGTACGGTGCCACGAAAATTTTAATCTTCATCGTATATCTCATGATGATGTGTTGTAGCACGCCAGTTATAATTTTAGTATGCCCAGAATAGAATTGATTATTTTGCTCAACCTGACATAATCTCTTATTTTTTTTATTAATTTAACTTGGGTTGAAGATCTGATGTATTTCTGCATTAAATATTTCAATCAAACCCTTTCTATTATTTAAACTGAGTAGTGGGTTTGAGTCTAAATGCATTAGCAAGATAATAGTTTTTTTATGTATTGCATGAAATATTTAAAATAAACCCAAGCATATTAAAAAATATCTTCTTGAAGATCTCTACATATACAAATTGCATGTACTTGAGACACCTTGTGAGAAAATAAATTATTAAAATGAAGATTTTTGAAACTTCATCATGATTATTTTTTTTGTTAGGCATAAGTGCCACTTTAGATCGTCAATAATCAACAGTTATAAATATAATTTGAAGCCATTAGTCAGCTCTTAATATATCTAACTAATGCAGTCAATGACGCACTTACCAAACTACGGAGCAGCGAACAGCGGATTTCATACCGAATGTTTGTAGAGTCACCAGTGACTTACGACTGTGTGAGCTGCTCTGTAATTTACCAGGTTCAGAATGTATGCCTATTCTTGGAAGTCCGTAATCAAGTCTAGAAAACCGCTTTTATAGCTGTTTTCAAAGCGATTTTCTTGACGAAAAGAATCCGAAGCAAAGATTTTCCGTCGAAAAAATCGCTTTGAAAACCATTATAAAAGCGGTTTTCTAGACTATGTCCTTGCCCAAGGTTTCTTCTCTCATTCAATTATCTTTATACCCAATTTCATCAAAATTTGTTCAGCGGTGTAGGAGTTAATTTCTTGTGCGTAATAAACTTTCTTGAATTTGAATTTCAATTTATCTCTATCAAAACATGATGAGCGAGTAGTTTCACTTCTATCGCGCGTGTCCTTCCAGCACAAACCTTTTTTAAAACAGCAACTAGAAACAACGTATAACGAGATGAGCAAACTCTACAAGATCGAGAGCTACCCTTCAGATTTGTTAGGTTAGGAGAGTGAATAAGTAATTCCCAAATCGCAGAGACCATCAGTCGATGGTGGTAAATAAGTACAGGGTGTCTCAAGTGGGGAGCTGGGGTCGGCCGTAATTAAATATGAATGCAGCATAATGAGGTATGCAAATATTGAAGAAAACCTCCGCCCAAGTCGTTAGTGGTCTCGGGGCGGGGGGGAGGGGGCTCGTTACGGGGAGGGTGCGGGGGTGGGTACAGTTGATGTATTTATATTGCGGGATTAAGTTTTAAACTAAAAAAATATTCAGAGAATAAGTTAAATGTCGCCGTTATTACGTCAAAGGAATCTAGCTTCTGAGGGATAGCGGTATGATTGGCCGAGATAATGATAGATGTTAATAGTATTTTGCTTCTGTCCCAGTGCATAAGGTTCTTTATGGCGTCTTGGACTTTCCGCTAAAATCCTATAGGTCGCTTTCTCAAGGCTAACTTCAGGGTTGCCACCGTAACGCATAGCACAACAAAATTGAAATTAAAATTTAACCGTAGTTAGCTGTGAAAAGGCAATTTGACGTGCACAATATCCGGTTAGTGGTAATACTAAGTTGCCAGTCGACAAAACCTATTTTAATTACAATGCTAAGTGTACACGGTCAAGTACGCGGGATTACATTAAAATATAGGGTATTTTTACCGGCTTTGAATCCGAAATACAAACAAAACTGCCGGACTCCGCTGACATTGAAACTCATCAGCTATTCAGCTATCGAGTGGTTATGGTATTTGGTTGTGACTTTATTTGCGGGTTGTGCACGCCGATGTTCACCTAAACGGAGATTTGACAGCGGTTTAGTGATTTTGCACTCCAACCTTAGCTAATTAGGTAATCGGCTTCAAATCAAATAGCTAAAAACCATATCGCACTAAAACCAAACAGAAAATGACGCGTTGACTGTACACTAATGATGATATTTCCGGAAAAACTTGGTTGCGGATTACAAATTCAGTCGCCAGTTGGTCGTGCCTGCTCCCCCTCCCGCCGCCTACCACTCCTCCAAACTTCCCAACTTTTCTGCTTTCAGCCGCTTTAATCACCAACTCGGCGGCACAACTCCCTGACCGGTGCACTGTGGTAAAGTTTTTCGATTTCAATAATTACCTCGATAACAGCGGCTTACGGCTTAGAAATGGATTAAGCGATGGCACGGTAATGCTTTAATGGATTTTGACTTTTGGAATTCGGTAATATTTATTACCTCATCTTACCATAATTTTATGTTCGCAAAAGTATGTAGTTCTTAATTGTTATCTGCAACGGATGCGTAAGATTTATGACCTGCCTAGATAGTAATATTGAACATAAATGGCAATGTCATGACAAAGTCAATTAGTTCAAGTCAGCAAACATCGAAATGCATGTGATACGTGTTTTTTATTTCTTATTATTAAGTTGGTTAGTTTGAGGGTAAGGGGATTCGAATGGTAACCATATCTTCAACAATATTTATTTGGCGCCGCTTGAAAAACAAATGAAAGTCACTGATTATAGCTTTACGCGTGAGCAAAAATGTTACAAATTTACATCTGAGGAATCTAAAACTCTAGACTATTCTGTGAAATGTAATATTTTTTTCCAAAACACTTTCGCACTGTGAAAATAGTTCGAAAAGTTAATGTGAACGCAATCTATAGTCTATTCTGTGAAATATGATATTTTTGCCAACACACTTCATAATATTAAACGCACTCTGAAAACAGTTCGAAAAGATAATGTGAACGCAATAATTTTTTTACTATGCAGTTGTCAAGTGAGCATTGTTGCGGAAATCATAATATATTTTATGGATTATATTAGGTATATACCAGGGTAGATTCGTAAAATTAGGTTAGCTAAATTGTTTTCAACGAGTATTATTATATCATAACCATATCACGTATTATCATAGTATTATAATATCGCGATATCATTCGCGTAATAATCCTACGTTAAGGAGTATTTTTTTGCTGTTTAACCAATTATATTAATAAGCTTAACTACACCACATATTGTATTATATTTTTAGTTCGGTCATCACTGAAAGAAAAAAACATAGCCGTCTCCGCTATCAGTATTCTCTCTGCACCTGTCACTGACCCTATGGTACTTACGTCTCGCAATCAGATAAAGCTTACTGTTAGTTATAAGCATTTCCAGATCTTTATTTTCCGTTAATTGCGTTTATGGGCGATGACTTTACGATGACTTAATTGTTCGTCTGATACAAATGAGACCATTCCACATTAACGGAGTATTGCCTTATTGACCGTACGTTACAATAATAATATATACAGTGTGTTTCGGGATTGGTCAGATCCTTAAGGACTAGAAGGTACCTAATTATTAGAGGAAAAAATCGTTATCGCAGAAATCCCAATTGCTGTGTTTATTTTTGCCGTTCATTAAATTTGGAAGTAAATTGGTCACAAGACAAATTGTACAAACTGTATGTATGTATGTAATTAGATTTGTATTCGTCTAATGACACATGCATACATCGACACCATCACGTGCGTCGCTTTAAGGTGTAGGCAGGAATCGGCTACACGGTACTATCACAGCCATACTTCTTTCGCTTCTTTACACACATACATTTTCATAAATTATCTACGATAACGGTTGCTACGCACCTGATATTTACGAAGTATTAAAACAAAAAATGTAAAGTAAAATATATAATAATATGATAATATATAATGTAAATCAGTATAAAATAAAATTAATTTCATCATTTTCTAGATGTCTTAGGACTAATTTTTCAATCCTCAGATAGTAGGTACCTATCGGACTGATAACACAAATTCATATTTGTCAAAAGACGGATAGTCATTTCTGGAGAATTAACATATACTAAACATATGGACTTACTATATCGGATGGATAAGCAGATGCGTAAATAAATCCAACGAATAGTTATCTGGCTGTTTATAAGTCTATTGAAAAAACGGCTCTAAATGATTATTTATATACTTCCTTCCAATAACAAGTGCTTCCCTTTTCTGATGATTCTCTCACATACCAAACAGCCTGTATATTATCAGTTTTATCAATATTGTTATCACTGCGTGCAGATCTTTATGCGTGTAGTTTCAATGCGTTTTAACGTGTCGGCAGTGGTCATAAACCAGGTTAAAATGGTTTTAAAGTATTTTAAATGCACAGTGAGTATTGGTTGTTAGCGTTAGGAGACTGTAATTTCGCTACGTTGCGTGCACATACAAGCTGCGGTGACTATCCACTTAGCAAAGATATTCTTGTGGCGTAGACGTGTGACGGGTGAAATGTCTTGTATCGCTTTTTCATGATGTAAGCATATCTAGACACACGGCACTTTATCAGCCAAGTTCGGAAGAAAGGCGGGCGCACGACCATGTGTATAGTTACACGTACCATTTATACCTACTTTTGTCCTCCTATAACTCAAAACTTTGCACTCTTGTTTGCACTATTGTTAGCTAAAAAAATATTCAGAATATAGAGATTTCGCTAATTTTGTCACTGACTGACTGACAAAATAATTTTTGATTGATACAATTTCGTAGAGACAACGACGAGGGCTCAGTGTTGGTCAGAATCTCATTCAGGAATCTTATTCATACTTGATTGTTTAAGCCACTCTCAAACCCATATACTCTTAATTCATCCATGTTGTACAAAATGGTACATGGTACCAACATTTAAAGGCGTAGTGTTACATATATTTTTTAGCTAAAAAAAATATTTTGACTGTTGGTCCTTCTTCGTCCATGCACCGAACCTTTTCTAAAAAAATTACGTAATATATATATTATATATATATATATATATATATATATATATATATATATATATGAAGGAAAATAACATCTGCTCTTTTTCCCGGGAGGTTCCTGGGCGGGAGCAGATTGTTTCCGGCTGAACATCATTATAGCCGACGACTCTCAAATAAACGAGATGAAGAAAATTATATATATATATATATATATATATATATATATATAATATATATAATAAATATTATCAAAATCCTAGGTAACGTCCAGTGGGCTGAGAAATTGACTTAGAATAAAAAAACGGATAATGATAAAAATCATTATGAATACTTCTGTCATCAATCCGAGCACTAATCGCGTGCAACGTACTGAGTACATAACGCGTGCATAGACAAACTCGGCCGATGACGCGACGTCATCAGAAGTGGTGACGCCGCTCCGGGTGACGGGATGGTGGGGTGGTGGCGGTGGTGAGGTCGCCGAGGGGACGCCTCATCCCAGGCGGCGGCTGACGCGTGTAATTATATCTGTACTCCCTACAATCGAATTCATAGTTCCCTCCCCGATGTACCGTGCGTGGACGTCACATGCAGAACTGAACCAGTCACACGTTCGTAGTTATTTAATAAAACCTAACAAAACGTAGTACAGAGCCTTGTTAGTCCGGCCCCTTAATAGGTATGGAGGTAGCTATAAAGGTAATCCAGATTTCCTGGGTATCCGGATTGTAAATACAAGAGCAAAATTATCACTCATATAGAATCAGAAATTCCTGGTGTTGAGCTGAAAGCTTTACGGTGAAGGAAAAACATCATTATGCGAAATGAGATTGAAAATAACCAACCACTGGGTATATCAGTGATCGGGAGCCGGAAATGGCACCCGTGATGTTATGTTCTTTTACTGGAACTCAATAAGAACCACGGAACGGTGTACTTGCCTGCTTGAATAAAACTTAGCATTCTAACGAATCAGTTCTTATAACGTAGTAAGTCTCGAATAGAACTCAGACTCACTCAGATCGGAATGACACATGTTGTCTTTTTCTTCTTTAAAGCAAAAAATACGCGCTCTCATTCCAATCAGAATGGTTGACAGCGTCTAGTCGAAGCTTTTCTTTAAAACCACAAAGAAATACAAGCTTTTATTAAAGAACATATCGGCCGGATTACCACGATAATTTGAATAGGTGTAGTCAGGATTAGCGTAGATCTTGTATGTATTAGTTATAATAAAACAAAATATATACACGCGAACGGCGACTTCGATACAACTAAAGAGGTTTTGGATTTGTATTTAAGACAAACACAATAACAACAGTTTTGATATAATCCACGAAACTACAAGAGAAATCTCATAACTTTAAAAAGAAAAAACTATGTTATTGTTGAAATAAAAGGTAATGGTTGGAATGGTTAAATTATGACGAAATCAATAAAATAGTCAAATTCAGTGATAAGAGTTTTATAGTTTCCACCAAAATTGTGTAATGAAAAGTGATCTAGGATAAAATAAAAACATAATAATAACACATTCTAAGCCTAAAAAAATGCTGAATGTTGCATGATGCCCTTTGCCGATTCACCAACGAACGCTGCATTTTGTAATTTGAGTGCTAAGTGCACTTGTCAATACGAGGGATGACAGCAAGGGTGCCTCTATATATGCATATTTTTATATTAACAGCCACTGTGTGTAAGATAATCTCTGCCATTGTATATACTCGTACATATTAATGTGGACTTAGCTGTTTTTATGTAGATATTGATTTATGTAATCATGTGTTTTTTCATACAGGATGTAAATTACCGCAAATACATTGATAAAACTATGTCACTTGTATCTGATATAAAACACTTAGGTCATATTTTTAAAGTAGGTATCGAATCACATCATCAAGTCATTTATATGCTTCATAAAACTTCATGTAATACAGCACACATATGCATAACTCCACACATAATCTATTTATTTTATTATTACCGAGATCACAGCACAGATTCAAAAATGTATTTTTATTCAGTATTCACGTAGCATAATTTTAATCTCATCTATCAAGAAATGTCTTTATCTATTTGGTCAATTTATTATTAAATCAGGCATTTAAAGTTTTTACACATCTTTTTATTTCATATTTCCTCGATTGACCAATGTTTTAGAAACTATGCATTTTGAAATACCTATAGTAGTACCTTTAGTATAATCATAGAATAAATATGTTCCTTCGTAGTCTTGATCTTTGCTATTAGCTTATTTTAAGTGTACAATACAACGGTATAAAACGCTGCAGATATTATGTTTACTTAATTTAATGTAAGATGCCATAACATTTTATGGTTTAATTTGTCCATGAGAAGGTTACCAGCCAATCAATCACGGAATTTTGCTTATAAAGTCTTATATAAATGTCTCCAAATATATACCATCTAATATATAAATATCTAACCAGACTAAACTGAACTATGAACATACATATTTGAGAAGCGAAGGCGGACGTTCGGGTTTGGACTGCGCTCCTGAAATTTGAACAATCGTACAAACAAACATGGCCGTCTTGTTTGCAGCATTGGAGTCAATACCACGTTCTAGTTTCAGTGCACAGGTTCCATTACAGATGGATCGCAAATCCCACTTCGCCAGTAAGGTACGGTGATGTGTAAGCCGAACAGGAATATATTTCGAAAAATATATTGAAAAATAGAAGCTTAAGGGACGAAAACATTAAAGTTAAGTATATCTAATAATGTAATAAAAAATGCAGGGAAAGACTGGACAAAGATAGCGAAAGAGAAAGGAGAATGGAAAACAATGGAGGAGGCCTTTACCCGAAGAGGGGTCCTTAATTTATAATTTAGTTCTAGCTAGTTTTAATTTTCTTTAACATGTATTTTAATTGAGGAATTAAAAAGGCTTTATTATTATTATTCACATTATATATTTGTTTAACTAATTTTAGGTTTATATTATCTAATAAAAACATACAAAATCGTAGCCTTAAAAAATATAAACCTAAAACTGTATTTAACCTTAGGGAGGTCCCACCTGGGACAAATCCAATAAGGCCGCTCCGAGCTACAGAGACAGAAACCGCCGAACGATTCTCGTATTCGAGAGCAGAACCGCTTTCTGCATCTGGAATCGGAGCCCAATATCGATGTCTAATTTTTCTAATTGTTTGGCCAAATTCTTTGGAACAACGCCGTTCGTAGACATAACAATTGGCACGATGGTGGTTTTCCGTGCACGCCACATGGCGGTAACCTCGTGGGCCAGGTCTAAATATTTCATTAGCTTTTCATTTTCGGCCCTGTCGAGGTTTTCGTCATGTGGTATTGTTATGTCTACGAGGAAGATCTCATTGGACTTGGGATCGACCAAGACAATATCAGGCTTGTTGCACTTGATTGTCTTATCAGTTTGTATTGGTCGATCCCAATAGAGCTTAGTGCCATCTTTTTCTAACACGTCTTCCGGTTTGTACTTATAGTATGGCACTACTGAGTCTATGAGGCCGTGTTTAAAGGCAAGTTGCTGATGGACTATTTTGGCTACTTGATTGTGCCGCTCCAGGTACTCAACGCTCGCCAGGCGCGAACAACCGGAAGTAATATGGCGGATGGTCTCACCTGGTTGGCCACAGGCTCGGCAGATGTCGACCGATCCATCCTTCATTATATACTTCCGGAAGTTACGCGTGACGATCATTTGGTCCTGAATGGCACAAACGAAGCCTTCAGTTTCTCCGAATAGGTCACCAAACCGCATCCATTGGACTGAATCCAAGAGATGCGTGTTTGGCGACTCTAGTACCCGGAGAAACCGTCCATGCAGTTCCTTGCCTCTCCATACTTCCACACGCTCGGTAGTGCTTAAAACCGGAAGCGTAAAGCTCGTGTCGGACAGATTAAGCGGGGTGAGCTTAGAATCGCACTCCACTACGTCGTTATGTATGTTGTTTTCCGCAGCCGTCAAAAAGTAGTCACGAAGTTTACACACCTCGGAATTATGGAGGTTTCTGAGGTTAAGAATTCCTCTACCTCCTAATTTCCGAGGTATGTAATAATAATAATAATAATAATAATAATAACCATTTATTGGATGAAGAAGACATAAGTACACAGAAAACAAAAGAACAGTAAAACATACAATGCAGAGTACATTTCTGAAAAGATAAAAAGGAGAACATAAAAACATATTATAAATGTTAGCTACCTACTGCATGCTTTCCTTCATCCAATGGGTGATGTTATTGCCTTATGGCAATCTCTTCCACCTCACCCATTAGATATAAGGGCATAGTGGTTGTTTGCAGCGAATAAAAACTAAAATAAAATAAAACAATAAAATAAAACAAAACATAAAACACATAAAACATAAAACAATGGCAACCGCAGACGGGGGTCGAAAGAGAACAGATCACTCTTGCGACAGGTAATGTTCCTTCAAGCGTGTTTTAAAGATAGAAACACTCTGTGAACGGCGTATGGGCTCAGGCAATGCATTCCAGAGCCGCGGAGCGTGCACAGAGAAAGACCTTGACATAAAGTCGGACCTGTGTTCCGGGATCAATAACAGGTTGGTTGATGTTGACCTCAGAGGGACACCATGGCCAGCAAGAAGACTGAACATAGTTTTTATGTATATGGGCGTAAGAGTAGTAAGAGTTTTATACAGAAAAGTCAAAATGTGTAGATTGCGTCGATCCCGTATTTTGAGCCACTTTAGCTCTTTCCGGTAAACTGAGACATGATCATATTTCCTCAGATTAAAGATATAGCGAATGCAGGCATTCTGCATTCGTTCCAATTTGTCCACCAATTCGCTCTTTAGATCCAGATAACAAATGTCTGCATAATCAAGAAGTGGTAGAATATAAGCTTGAGCAAGTTGAATTTTGATGTGTTTGGGTAGGAACCTTTTCATTTTACGTAAAGAATGTAAGCTGTAGTATACCTTTTTGCTAACATTATTGATATGCTCCTGCCACGTAAGATTTTCATCTATGATGAGCCCTAGATTTTTAACAGATTTCGAGAAGGGAATTGGTGTGGATTCAACAAGGAGTGGTGCCAGGCTAGATTTATCAATCTTTTTTGTTAACTTTCGACTGCCTAGAATTATTGCTTGTGACTTTAATGGATTAATCAATATACCAAAACGCCTGGACCAATCGCAGATTGAACGTAAGTCCTGATTCAGCTGACCTATAGCAGCAGAAATCGCATCTGGCTTTGTGTGAATATATATTTGCATGTCGTCAGCATACATGTGATACTTATATGTTTACATAAATATGTGCTTAGAATTACCTGCATATCCATACACACACTAGACCATAACATACCTACGCAGGGAGCACTGACAACATGATACACAACACTAATAGTGACACTTTTAGGTAATGACACTTAGGCACGATGAGAAATAGCTCCTTTCCCTGACCGGGGCGGCTGTCTGCGGGGCCCTGGCGGCTTGGGGAGTGAGGCCGCGACTGGGGCGGCCGAGTTTAGCTTCATAGCTTCCTGCAGCTCCTCCAGCGTGTAGATCCGCCTCCTCGCGCCGTCACGCAGCGCCACATGGATGACGCCGTCGTTAGTCCAGCGGCAGCCGACATCAAACGATTCTCGCACCTTCGCGTACAGCTCCTGCCGCTTTCGCGTGAGTGCCTCTGTGAGCAGGAGGCCGCTGCCCTTGAGCTTTGCCTTGCTGCTCCACACCGCACCTCGCGCCTCCGACGAGTCGAAATTGATGATGATGGGCCGCGGCCGCGCGTCGCCGCAGCCTCCGCCACCGTCGGTAGGTTTCGATTTGCCGAGGCGGAAACTGCTATAAATCGCAGACATCTCCAGGGGCAATGACAGGCGCTCCTTGAGTGTTGCCACTGCGACCGCTTTGGTGTTCTCGTCGGGCGACTCGAGCACCCCGTGCAGCATGAGAGTGTTCTTCTTAGTGATTGCTTCAAGTCGCTTCGTCGACCTCCCGAAGATGCTCCTGAAGCGAAGTGAGCATGGACAGAATTGTAGATTTGAATGCGTAGAACTCGTTCGCTAGTCCGTCTAGACTCAGGGAGAGTGCTCGCGCCGGCATAGTCGGCGGGTCGGTGAGGGGCGGGGGGGGGGGCCCGCCGGGCTCCGTGGCCGCCGCTGCCTGCACCTTCTTCAACTTGTCTTCAAACTGAGACATCATGCTCACACACAGCTGCTGCACGTATTGGGGATTCGTGGGCTGAGACATCACGTACTTACATAGGCACTTACGCACTTTTTCATCGATATAGTACGCACTAGTTGATAATAATTATCGTGGTGTCTTTTTCGCAACTACGATACACTTAGGGTGAATACTGCAGGTCTTACGACGAGATTATTGTTTTTCCATTAAAAACATTAGGAAATTAACACGAATAAACTCTTTATTTTAAGTTAAAAGCAATTTATCGGCAGAGCGCACAATTCAACGTCTGTTTCGCTGCCTACCCGCAACAATATTCAGTATGTACAACCTCATGACCGACGACCGCGGGTAGTGCATACGGAAAGTGGTCATAGTTGTGCGAACTTTGCGATCCAAGGCCTCCAGCTCGGTCTTAAACCAACGCACTATGCCAAAGGTGTATCCAATCACGGGTACTGCCCAACCATTGAACGCTCGGAGTTTGTTCGCACCGCTCAAATGGCTCTTTAATATGGTTTTTGTGCGAGACCAAAACTTTGCTTTCACAGTTGTTTTCGCCTCCCCGTGATTGAGGCATAGGGATTGGTTAAGACCTAGATATTTATAAGAGTCTCCTGCGGAGAGGGCTCGAATCGCATGCTCGCCCGTGATGATAAGGTCAGGCGAGCTCTGGACAACGCCTCTTCTAGCATGAATGACTGCACATTTATCAAGGCCAAACTCCATGCGTATACCGTCACTAAATGTTGATGTTACGTTTAGGAGTTCGGCTAGATGTTCCTCGTTTGCTGTCGTCAGTTTCAAGTCATCCATGTAGAAGAGGTGTGATTGTTTTTGTCCGCCTCTCCGCAGTTGATAGCCTAACCCAGTCTGGTTCAGTAAAAAGCTCAAGGGGTTAAGTGCCAAACAGAACCAAAGTGGACTAAGACTATCACCCTGGAATATTCCCCGCTTAATCTGTATTGGGTCAGAAACATAACCTTTAGTGGAGATTATTGTTTGCCAATTATCCATGCACTGGCTGAGAAAGTGTGTTAGATTATTATCTATTTTATATATTTCTAAGACCTTCTTCAACCAGGAATGTGGTACAGAATCATAAGCTTTCTTATAGTCTATCCACGCTACCGAAAGGTTACGTTTCTTTTGACGAGCTTGTTGGCAGATGACACTATCAATCAGAAGCAGCTCCTTAGTGCCACGTGAGCCCACTCGACATCCATTTTGAGCATCGTCCATTATTAAATATTGTAATAAATGGTTGTTTATCTTCGTGCTCAAAATGGATGTCAATAATTTGTAAATTGTAGGGAGACAAGTTATAGGCCGAAAGTGTGTGGGTTCAGTGGCACCTGGTATTTTAGGGAGCATGTACGTAACCCCAGTAGTAAAGAAGTTTGGGAGGGTACCGGTGTCAATGGCATCCTGGAATTGAGAGGCGAGTATTGCGTGGGCTGCAACCATTTTTTTCAACCAAAAGTTGTGCAGGCCGTCAGGACCAGGGTGTTTCCAATTCAGAATCTTCCTAACTGCGTCCTGCACATCCTTTTGGTTGATATGCGCAGCTTCCATCGGTGTTAAGTTATTATAATTTTCCTCAACACTCTCAATCCAGGGTGCTTCCTCTATGTGTGCAATGGGAACATTCCACAGACCGGACCAGAATTCCGTCATTCTAGTCCGGTCCGGAAGGTCCCCAATAGAGTTCTTCGTACCCTCAAGCCCAGAATAAAACTTCTTTTGGTTACGCTCGAAGAGTTTATTCTGTCTATGTCGGTCGTACCGTGCTCTGTACCTCCGTATCCTCTGGCCAAGTGCAGCAACCTTCTGTTTTAGCCGGTCTATGCAGTCATCTATGCGATCGGTAAGGTTGAATGAGGATGGCTCAATATTATTAAAAAGAAAAGCTTCTCTTACCGATCGCATGATTTTCGGTCGGTGGTTGCCGCGCTTAAAACAGAAAAGTCTAGCGAGGAAGGTACGGGCCTTTGCTATTCGTTTCTCGATTCTTTGTTGCCATAATGGTCCGCTCCCACTGCCTGTCAGGTCGTGGTCTATTGGTTTTGGCAAATCAATATTTGCCACACGACAGGCAGTAAAAGCAGAACAATACAGCAACAAATGTGTTTCTTCAAGCGATGTGCTTTCCTTGAAATATTCAAAGGCCACTGCATTTACCTTCCTCACTATGTGCATACACCTGGTCGAGTATGGATATTTGGGTAAAGTCGGCCTTTCTGTCACAGAATACGACCGATATGTCAGCATACACTCTTCGAATATGCTTCTGATGGGCTCTAAGTCCTCCTGGGGCACTTCCAACTTATTCACGGCATCAGCGTCCACCTCATCTTCTGTTTCTGATAATTGTGAAGTGATAGATGTAGTTTGTGCTGCGAATGATTGCGATGTTTGCACAGGTACTGGTTGCCGTGACTGTGCTCGAAGTGCCTCAAGCCTGAGATCTTCAATTTCTATATCTGTAAGAAAATGTCTTGTTATTATTATTATTATTATATCTGCACGATGAAAAAATTAGAAGTTTTTAATATGATGTTTGTTTCTTGTTAAATCATTATTCTTTTTTTCAATCAATACTAAATACATACTCACCAAACGAAGAAAAAAGGAATTTGTAAAGGGTTTTCGTTTTAAAAATAGCTAGAACTTATAATCCACTGCACTACTAAAAATACTATATTAAAGTAAAGAACTGGTTGTTACCTTAAATTATTAACTCATAGTATATGTACTACTAACATTAAAAAATGCAACCCAACCCACCTATTATTTTATATTTCCCGGCTTCATACTAAATTTGACTCAAAGCAAGCAAAACATAGCAATGCTTTTTTATTTTTAACTTATATTGGAAAAATCATTTTGTCCCACTCAAAAATCAGACGTAGCTACTCAAAATATTTACCCAACCCCAAAACACAACTCCGCTACAAGCGACTCATTAAACTCCCCCGCTATTTACCCGTTATTCTTCGTTTTATTAATCGTACGTTTTCCAATGGGAGGAAGGAGTCGGTCGCATATTTTAATTAAGGGCGCACTCCCCCGCCCTCCGGGAGCCTCACCCCCTCCCACCGCCGCCCCCCCCCCCCCCGCGGCACGCCCGACTGACTGGCAATAAGCGATTTGGTATTGGTAATCCCATGGGTGTGTCGTTTTTTCCCCGTTCAATTGTTTCGCCGGGTGGGTACCCAGCAGCGAGAAAGGAATGACTGGGGTGACGATCCAAATTCATTCTTATGCTGGTAGCGTAGTGAAAATACATACATTGACGGTAGCGCCGGACAATCAGTTCGCTTATGAATTAATAATAATAATATTGTTGATGTTAATGTGCAGTGAAAACTTTGTTTGAATTCGCTCACTTCTGATGTTTACGAGTTCACAGGAGGACGCATCGTAAAGTCCAAAAAGCATAAGGTCCAAAATCCATACAGTCCTAAACTCTTATGAATCCGGATATTTTCAATTAGGTTAGGTTAGATTATATGCATTTTATAATACACACGAAAAGTACATATTTTTTGATGTTCTGGGTTTTGGAATTTATTTATGCTTTTTGGACTTCACGAAGGCGACTCGTTTACAGGACGCTATAACGAATAAACACCGTAAGCTGATTAACTACCACTGCACTGCACTACCACTAATAAGCGGGGGTCGCCTTCCATTGATGGTTTTTGGACCTGGTGCTGTTTGGACTTTATGTTGCGTCCATTATGGGGTACAATTTCGCTAATTCACTTCCATTCTTATCCAGTACTCGCCTGTCCAATGAGTCCCTGAGAGTGAGCAAGTAAGGACTGAAGTAGCAACTCGTTCGTATGGGGGCGGCGCGGCGGCGCAGTCACTTTTACATATAAAAACCGACCAAGTGTGAGTCGGACTCGCACACGAAGGGTTCCGTTTGACAAGATTTATCATAACCACTGAGCGTGGTTGGGTTCTAGATGGGTGATCATTTTCAACCGTTGAGGCTGGCCGTGGTTCGGATTCCACGAAAAACTGTAGGCTCTCATCCTTACTTACTAGGTGGTAGGGTCTATCCCGCCCGGCTTGTAACCATCGCATTCAATTAAGGATGGTCGAAGCGGGAATGAAAAGTGCCCGTGTTTTCCATCCAGTTCAATGTAGCCGAGCATTATAAGGAAGGTCCTGGCATGGCATCTAGTTCCCATTTGGTTTTAGGCATAATATCTGACGGTCAGTTTGGTTAAGTTAGCCATCTATGTCCCATTACAGAAAAAAACTGAATTATATTGCGATTTTTAATAATGCACAGAAAAAAAAATTAAACTAAAATAGATTCAGTAATATGTATATGACCCGTAGAATGTACATTTTGAGGAGACTGACGAGAATCATTCAGCATCGGTGGTGGTCCATAAATGGATGAGTATAAATGTAGCCCAAATAAACGTATCATTCACTTCTCTGCTAACTTGAACGTAAGTAGCTAAATAAAGATCACCTTGGTCCAAACGATTGTGTTTTCAACTTCAAACGTGTTATTTTAAACCTTCCTGGCATATAAACAGGGCTTGTTTCCGGTTCTAGAGGCGGCAAAGTTGTGAGGCAAATGTCAAAAGTTTACACAATTCCTTAGAAAACGCAGAACAAGAAGTCACTCTGACTGTGAAACTTTAGTGTACACTTAAATGATGGTGGGTAAATCGACCATTCGATATATTTCGAAAACATTTTCGATATAACGTTCACATTTGTTATTTAAAAAAAAAAAACTATAAATCCGAAAATATCATCTTAAATTTTATCCATAATATTTTTCCGCGATTTGAAACGAATCCAGGATTTTGAAAATTGTTGATAACCGGTTAATCATGTTCCTTCAGAAATACAAGTATAAGTAAATTATGTGCTTTCGGATATTTTTAATTTTCCCTGTCTCTATCTACTTAGAGAAGATTCAAATAGTATATATAAAATAAACAGAATCCCTTCGTGCCTATTTTCATTTGGCCCAAAAGGCTGGGAATGCACCCATGCACCCACATATCTCCGAAAAGAACCAATCAATCCTGCAAATAATTATCCAAATGATCTAGGAAATCGAAGCTTTTCCTACGAAGTACAACCGGGTCCTTCAAACGTAATTTGAAGAAACATGAAGGGCGACGGATTTCTGTTTTATTTAGGACCTGACGCATGCCCAAACATGCCATAATTAATAATAGGAAAAAGTTCCGTCTTGTGTTCCGTGTGTTGAAAATTGTTCTCCTCCTAACCTTGGACCGTTATTGATGATTTTTATTTATGGGTTGATATAGTTCTTGGCTATAGTTTTATAACTACTTACCTGTGTATAAACCTGGACGATGTGATAGAAGTGTACAAAACTAAAGATCACAAATAAACTCTTTGAATCTTTGAATCTTTGAATCTCTTTGAACTACTTGAATAACACGTCTGTGAAGGTTTCTGATCACATTTTACCGGGCTCCGCTCGAGCGAATATCCAAAACTAAACTTACCCGAGTGTAGCCGGGAGCTAGTTTCGTATACATATAAAAATATGTGGTCTTAGTCGTAACAACTATGGAGATACAAAATCTCTTAATTCGTATCAATTTTTATAAATCGACAAAATAATTTATATTTTATTGTCATGTCACATGCAAACAGGTAGATATTATGATGCAGTGAAATAAAACGGAGTTCAAATCACCAGACAATACTTTAAAAATTCACAAATCCTCGAACGTTAGGGTAAAAAAGGACAATCACTTAGTCCTCCAGCGCGTTCCCTTCGCAGCCACCCCGAAAAGCTGTAAAGAAGGCAAATATTGACAGTTGCGTTCTTCGGTAGCTCTTAGACAGTTTACCCAGCGGCACTCGCTAATAGGTCGCCGGGCGGAGCCCTTTGCGTCGCTCGCGGAGGGTAGGATGTGGGAGTACCGTCGCGGTCGAGTGTGCACTATGTCGCTTGCTCGGTCGCTCAGAGCAGAACATTATACTTATGTAGGATATTAAGCTTTGGAAATAACTAATTTCTAGGCTGCACTCGACTCATAAAGTAGCATTTTACCACTTGTCCATCATCGCCTTTAAGGCTCCATATGACGCTAACCTTCAACATTTTGGGTTTATTTTTATTTCATCTCAGCGTCGGTTAAGCTGGTAAAAAATTGAAACATCAAAGTTTAGACTGTTATCTAGTGCATGACCGTAAAAAGGTTTATAAAGTTGCTTATATTCTTTAAAAAATATATGTTTGTAAAAACCTATTTACAAGTTTTCACTAAGTTTTACTTCACTAAGCCGGCGCTTGGAAACTATAAATGATTTAGACAATTTTCTTTTTTGTGGTGCAAGATTACATATTTATCTAGTGAATAACTGTGAACCATATATTAATTTACTTTAGGAAGAAGACTTTACAGGTCAAAAATCAAAATATTGCTTCGTCGAACCCTAACGCAAACTCAATGCTTCCGGATATCGCCATTATCGTTTGTTTGCTGAACACTGGAATCAGTTGGAGCCTTAACTGATATTTTTCCAGACAAAGGTTAGGTTGGGTTATGTTTTTATTACACTTAAGTTATAAGGCTATTTTATGACATATTTTTTATCCACGTGTACGAAAATAATTAAAATGTCCATTATTTTAAAACTTCACGTTTTTGTTACGACGCCCATAGAAATCAGATTAAAGGTGTAACTAACCAACAACTTGTAAGTAAACTGGACATTATGCAATACAAATTATTAAAATATTAAATTAAAGCTACATAATAGTTTCTAAATTTCATTAAAATATAAAAAAAAGTACAAAACCAACAAATAATCAGAAAATGTTTAATTTCAAGCAAATCAACGTTGGTGCCTAAAATCGATCATACATTTTCTGGGCTCCCTGGGTCAGTATCATGTTTGCCAAATACAAACATAGAAAGTGAATTAATTTGAGGTAATACAAGTACATCTACATTGATCGGTGCGAAAAAAATGGCGAGCATAATATATAGTGGCATTGTCAGCCTCGGTAGCCCAGTGGTGCGACGCCTTGCGATTCGATAAGCTGGGTAAGCACCCCGGAGTGCGGTTGCGTTCTGGATGGGTGACCACTTTCAACCTTTGAGGCTGACCGTGGATCGGATTCCATGTTAAACTGCAGGTACCCTTCCTTACTTACTAGGTGGCAGGGTTTATCCCGCCCTGGTTGGTACAATCGCATTGAATGAACGATGGTCGAAGCGGCAATGAAAATTGTCCGTGTTTTCCATCCATTTCATTATAGCAATATAATTTAACCAACGTTATCATTTAATAATAATATTAATAATATTTTTTTTAATACCTAATATCTTTGATAAATGAATAATACTTTAATTTTATTTCGGATAGAAGATAGTATTAGATAGAAGTTAACTAGATAATCGCAAAAACATGGATAGTAGCATTGTACAATTTTTCATACCAAATCAGCTGACAAGCGGTAACGTGACATAACAATTAGCACCTCAGCCATCTGTCATCATGTGCGAACAAACACTCGAAAACTTGGAGGAATAAAAGAAATACATTTTTTTTTATGTGACTGGATATGGATGGCTAATACCACAAGTTCTGTCATGGTATTAGCCCAACACACCACATGGGAACTAGGTGCCATGCCAGGACCTTCCTTATATTGCACGGCTACATTGAACTGGATGGAAAACACGGACAATTTTCATTGCCGCTTCGACCATCGTTCATCCAATGCGATGGTACCAACCCGGGCGGGATAAACCCTACCACCTCGTAAGTAAGGAAGGGGACCTACAGGTTAACGTGGAATCCGAACCACGGCCAGCCTCTCTCAACGGTCGAATGGTCACCCATCCAAGACCAGACCGGACCCAGCGTTGCTTAACTTCGGTGTTTGTAACATTGTGGTTTGAATTTAATATAGATAATATAGGCAATCATTCGAATTTGAAAACCATAGCAACCTATGGAAACGCATTCTGTAAAAGGAAAGGCAAACACTAGATATAAAAAAGTAACCTCTTATTTGTTTAAAGAATTATTTAATGTTTCTGCTATCTGTTAATATTTTTTTCCAAAATTTCGATTAGCTGTTAGTGATTGCCTTTGGCAAAAAGGTGGCTTCTTGCATTCTATGTAGTACTCATTATGGTAAGCAATAAAGGCTATTTTAATTTCATTTAATTTTCTTGGATTGCTAATACTATATCCATCAACTCGTAATATATTTCCCAAGATATAAGGGGCCATGCCAGAAACTTCCCTTTATGAGCAAGACTACTGAACTGGATGAAAATGCAAACAATTTTTCATTGCCGCTTTAAATATATTTCCATCCAATGCGATGGTAGCACTAGTAGGGGAAGAGGAACTACTATTTTACATCGATTCGGAACCATGGAACAGCTCGCAATCGTGATGAAATACACGTATCCATCTCTGAAATAGTAGTGAACGAACGGGGTTGGGATCGAATCCATGACAGCTGGAATGGAAAGCATGTGCCCGCGCCCCTGAGCTACGAGTCGTTCAATATTATGCGAAAACATGGTGACAAAATGACTGCTTGTTATGTTAGTGCCTGTCCTTATTTTTTCACGGATGGTAAAAAGACACTTTTTCTCAAGCGAACAAAACGCTGTTTCACAAAACCTTTTATGTAAACAGCATAACAAGTAGTGAATGTCATAGATGTTGACCGACGCAGATTATCGGAGCATTGAGCGAGGTGTGCTAACAGTTTGAGCACATTTTCGGAGGCGACAACGAAATTAGCAATATTCTGTGACAATGTGCTCCCACCGATAATTTTTAGACCACGAATTGTCAAGTTTCGTGTTGTGAGGATTGACATGGTCGTTCGAAATGGAGTTGTTTTATTTTAAAATATTTCACGGTGCTCAAGATTGAGCGAAATATCACGGGGATTGTACACCTACATGGTTAAGAGCCTACATTTTAAAATGGAAATGACCATTATTTATTTTCAAAAACGTCGCGCAGCTACCCTCAGGAGAAACCTGTTTTCTGCATTAAAATATGTCCGATTTAATATTTTTTTTCTTGAATATATTTTATAATCCTAGTAGCCAGGTTTTCATGAATGCATTATTTTAGGAAATTAATGTGTTAAAAACAGTTTGATTTTGCATACTTTTTAAGTAAAGATCTTTCATAAATATACAAGTAAATAAAAAAAATACTTTGATGAAATTTAAAAACATTGACGACTACGTACTGGATAAATGATGGAAATAACCATGAAACTTTCAAACTTTAGAAATAGAGTAGGGTTTCCCTTTTTGTATGGGCCGTCACGAAAAGTGTAACCTTTGAATATGAAAACTGTATTTAGATTTAATCATTCGTTCTGCTCGAGTGAAACATTGGTGAGTCTTTTTGTTTGTTTTAACAAATTTCCCATTAAGCATTGCACAATATTGTCAACTGTTCTAATTTCATACTCAAGTTTTTGTAAATTTTAGATGGCTTGGTAATTTAAACATAGGAAATACGATCCTAATATAATAAATAATTTGGCAGATGTATATGGTGGTACGTATTTAAGCATGGTTTTCAACATTCTAGTACACGATATTTGTAAAGGAAACGCTTAACAATAATTTATTAATAACGACACCTTTCAAGCTAAAATCCATCAAGCCGTTTAGGCTGCAGAGCATGCCAAAGAAATATACATACATACATACATACATACACTCGAAATCATAACCCTAAAAATACATGCGAGCGTGGTGTGAAGTTTGAAATATCATAGTTTATCACAAATCTATGTGATGATGTAAAGCCTCGAGTTAAATAAGGATCTGGCAACTGAGATCTGTAAGAGGTTACTTTATGGGTTTTTGTTGAATTTTCTTACCATTCTATAAATTAGACCAACAGGTTGAGGGAAGGCTTAATTCCTCATTCGAGTAATCTTAAAATAATGAATTCACAAATTTTAGGTCTTAATAGAGCTATAATTCGTAGGAAAAATTGAGGTATTAGTGATACATGTTCAACTTAGTACTGCATTTAGTTGTCAATCCTCACCAGAACTTATTGTCGTGTTGTTTGCGTTATGCTTTGTGTTTTTGCCTGCTTTACATGTCAGTTCATGACCAAAGAATATCTAAGTGGTATTGGGTATGTACGTATTTGCATTAAAGTATTCAATACTTGTTGTGGTCACTTTGAGGCGCAATTTAAGTTTAGAACAATGTTTACATTCGAAATATGATAATAAAATGTGTCATATGAAAAGAATAACGTCCTAAAAACGTTGTGTGTTTCAAAAGGATAACCTTATGCCGTGAAACAGATAAGATAAATTACGTATTTTTACAAAATCCGAAAAACATAAATGTTTTATAAATAAATAAAATATTGCTTTTTCACTATTCAAATATTTAGAATTATATTTAAATTGTAATTGTAGCACTGATAGTCCGAATAGTGTTTAAAATAATATTTGCTGAAATGTTGAGTTTTTTTTAATGTTTTCAACAGTTTTTTAAACATTCCATTCCCTTTATATTCGTTATCGTCCAAACTTATTATTACTTTCAAATCAACCTACATATGTTTTAACCCAACACACTGTATTCCCGAAGGAATTAGGTACCATGCCAGGACCTTTATAAGTACTACTGTATTGAACTGGATGGAAAACATGTAAAATTTTTGATAGTGTTTCGAGCATTTTTTCCATATGATGGTCCCAACCTGGGTGGACTTAACCCTAGAACCCAGTAATAGAAGGGGACCTACAATTTTACATGAATTCGGAACCATGGAACAGCTCGCATCCGTAGCGAAATGCACTTATCAAACTCAAAAAGAGAGAGAGTGGTGCATTAACGGGCGGAAATTTGAACCCATGACCACTATTATGCAAGGCAAGCAATTGCGCCCCAGGGGTACGAATGAAGAAGACATGTGCTGAAAATAGCCTGAACCATAACTTTGTGAGTTTCGTCTACTTTTGTAAGAAGATTTGTTGCGTTGAGATATATTTGGTCGATTAATATTTCTTGGCACGCCACTAAATCTCAAAATATATATATATATTAAAAACACAGGTAATTCATATTTTAGTTTGAAAACATGTTCCTAAATTTCAGTTATCTAATGGCACTAACAACAAGTGGGTTAGGTAATAAAATTAATCAAAATGCGGTTCCATTCACCATCCACTAATATAAGTCTAAATTTCCGAGAATGCTGACGTGGCGGTCGCCGCACTTCGACATGTGAATTGCGCAGGGCCTAAAAGGTTTAAAACATCACCGGACTTACCGAAAAGGTTGCGTATAAATGTTAAGAATTAAAAAGGACAACAGTGGACAAAGGGACGTGTTTTGCAGCTCGCCGCGACACTCCTTCCAGGATATAGAGCTGTGACTTTCAAGAACTGACAGTTATTTGTGGTTACTTATCGAAATCATAATGAAATAAAACAAATTATATTTTATTTCATGTTAAAACAGTAAATTTGATTTATGCTTGCCGTTAATATTTTTGTGCGACTAGCGAATATTCTTTTGTAAATATACTTTTTGGTACCAAGCAGGTACGTCGCTTATTCCAAGGAATGTGACATGTCGGTATGTATGTATAATCACGGTCTATTATACATACATACATGTCACATTCCTTGGAATATTCTTTTACCTAAGAATTGTTCATTTGTTTCATCTCTAGCCACATTATAATTTTCTACTAGTCTCAGTCAGACCCTACTTAACCTTGATATTTTACAAATAAAAATCGAATTAGCAACCGATATCACCAGTGTGATTTCGAGCTTTAAATAGAAAAGTTTATCCATACTATGTTATTTTTACTGTAAATTTTAAAGATTACAAATGTTATGTAGGTCACCGATCGTCACCACCTGGTTTGTCTAGCTATGCTTAATGAATAATTATGTGCTCATAGTTATTTTCCATTATTATTTATTCAAGTTTATGCAAACAGACGAAGGTTTGCATTCAGATTTTGAGCGGCGGATTAAAGGACACTTAAGTCAAAAGTTGCTTCAAAATATTTATTTACATACATTTTAAGATTTTCGACTGATGAAGTGAAGTTCTAAATTTTTTAAGTCACAAATGGTTATACAAAGAAGTTCAAATGTAAACTAATTTTAAGGCATTATCCTTCATAAATTTAATCTAACATCGCTGCGGTTTCCGGCTTCGCACGAGTCTATTAAGATTTGGATTTTTTATGTGAGAACAACGCCACCTATTGGGTCCAATTGTAAATTTAAACCATCACATCACAGGGACATACTCAAATAAAATTCTAAAAATGTAATCAAAAGCGGTCTATCCATTTAGGAGTTCAGTGACATACATGCAGAAGAATATTTCCAGTCGGATTCGAAGCTTAACATCACGTTACGACCTTTATGAGCCGAGCAAAAAGAAAATAGTAGGAAAGAAAGCTACGCGAAAACAACGGGCATTGCAACGCAGTGGGATGCGGGCCGAGGGCGCATTTGACTGGCTCCATATGGTCATAAACTGAAATTCTGTGCGTATTGCAAATTGATGGGTAGATTTATCTCGACATTCCCGTTAGTATTGTGCGTATCTATTCGCGCATAACTCTCTGGTCGTATCTGTCTTGAATGTATCCCTGTGTGACGAAGCTAAGTGTAAATTCGAGGCGTCTTTGAAGCTCTACATGAGAGCGCGTTCCTTTGTCACACCGGCCGCTGGTTTTAACACTCACTCGCTAATTGGACACTTAAAATACTTTTTATCCTAACACAAGAAGGATTGTCACGCAGGGAAGAGCGGTTTCGTTTGACGGAAAGCCTTTGGAGGTTCTAGTTGTTATTGAGGATAATCGGATTGGTGGCGTCGTAAAATCGTCATGTTTATGGACATATTCTTGGTCTTAATCTTGCTAAGTATTGCGATAACATATTGAATTATTGTAATAAAATGTATCTATCTTAATAAGCGATTTTTAAAAAGTTATATGAACAAACCTTGCACTACGTTTACAGTAAATGTTTTTCATGCAGCGTAACCAAGTCAAAATTTGCACAATGAATAATTAGAAAAAGAATGATAATTCATATTAACTGTTTCATGTAAATATCATGCTCTGTGACCGTTACAAATATGGTTCTAGAAGAAAGTCTGTTATTTTTTTTTTATAAGTAAAGTCATCTTAGCGGCTCGTTGTAGAATTACAACTTTGTGTAAATTTAATAAAACAAAAGCATTTAATGTTTTTTTGCCCATATAAATATTCAGAACAAAATTTCGTATTGTGATTTCAACGATTGTTCTAAAATCTGTGAACCAAATATTTTTCTCGTATTAACGTTAACATTTTGTAAATATAGTGTTAACGCCGAACAAAATGCCCATAAATCTAACAAAATTGCCCGCAATTAGTAATTAGTCATGTTCAAACTAGACCCGCTTTTCTGGGGTCATTGTTTATATTGTATCAGATTTTAATTTACTTGGCTCCAACTCAATTAACTCAAATTTTAATTAAAACATGCCTCGGAATGTGATGAGAACTTGTTGGACTCCTTTATATGTAGATGTTATACATACACTATAGATCTACACTATCTACTTGAAAATTTAGCTCCTATGAAAAGGATTGCCTGCCTAAGACGAAATTTAGTTTTATAAAAATTTATAGTTTTCTTGCTGAACACTGGACCCAGTTGGAGCCTTAATGTAAAAGTAAATGCCAAAATAAGACAAATCCGAAAGCATTGTACTCTGATGGTTAATAAAGACTAAAGTGATACATACCTTTAATAAGTAACACATTCTAAGTAAATGTTAAATGTAATTTACACAATCCAAGGTATTGTCTACCTGCAGGTTTATTCCTAATCAGGAATCAGTCAATCCTGAGTCTAGAAAACCGCTTTTATAGCGATTTTCAAAGCGAGTTTTTCTACAGAAAACCTTGATTCATTAAAAAAACCTCCGGAATATTTTCGTCAAGAAAATCGCTTTGAAAACCGCTACAAAAGCGGTTTTCTAGACCCAGGATTCCTGATTCCTGATTACTGAATGCCAGGAATAGACCCGCTGTTCCCTCGCCTAAGTTAATGCCCCAGAACCACCCCCGAGACTAGACTTCCTTATCGGCGAGGGCTGCACCGTGCTTAGACGTGGCTGAGGAATGGGGTGGCTCCGGCGATAAGGGATGTCTGTACGTCGGCGACGTGGGAACGGCCGCGTGTCGCAACAGATAGCAAAAAGACCACCGCGCGCTGAAATGGCTAGCGGTAAGTACTGGAAGAATTCGCACGGGCGATACCTCGACAAGATTGGAAACAATATTAGATGATTCTTTTTTAGGGTTCCGTACCCAAAGGGTGAAAACGGAACCCTATTACTAAGCCTCCGCTGTCCGTCCGTCCGTCCGTCTGTCACAGGGCTGTATCTCATGAACCGTAATAGATAGGCAGCTGAATTTTTTACAGAGTATATATTTATTTTGCCGCTATAACAACAAATAGGTAACATTTAAAAATAATAAGAATTAAAGAGGGTTCCCATACAAAATAACTGATTTTTTTATGTTAAATCTTGTGTATGTATGGTACGGAACCCTTCGTGTGCGAGCCCTACTCGCACTTGGCCGGTTTTTAAGAATGTTAAGCGCAGCATATGCTTTGATGAAATTACCTCTGCCATTCCATAGTTTGCAGATCCTATAGATCAGGGTTGGTTCACCTTTTTATAGTCATTGGTCCTCTTGCAGCTAATCAAAATTATGACGGACCCCTTCTGAACTCACTTTAAGGGAAAAAACAAGGTATATTGTAAAATAAAACATTTTTTTACCATAGAAAAAGTAAAGGATACCTATTTTTTAGATTAGGGTGGCCCTTGCGGCAGGAAATAAAAAATTCGGAAAAAAAACCGGCATTCAGGAAAATAAACTGATGAGAAATATTCTTTATAATAATAAACACACGAAGGGTTCCGTACCATCGTACAAGATTTAACACAAAAAAATCACGTTTTTTGTATGGGACCGCCCTTTAATTTTTATATATTTTTTATTTTACGTATTTGACGGCAAAATAAATACACACTGTGAAAATTTCAGCTGCCCACCTATTACGGTTCATGAGATACAGCCCTGTGACAGACGGACGGACGGACGGACGGACGGACGGACGGACGGACGGACGGACGGACAGCGGAGGCTTAGTAATAGGGTTCCGTTTCCACCCTTTAGGTACGGAACCCTAAAAACCAACAAACTCTAGGTATAGGTGAATTTGATATTTCAAGAGGTTCAAATTGACCATATGCATCGGACACAGAACAAAGAAATTCTTTTTGACAAAATGATTCGCAACATTTTCAACGTTTGGAATATCCATACCTCAGCAGAGCCCCTTTATAGCAACGGCTACGTCGCCAAGGAGGGCGCAATTTGTTTTGCAAATCGAGGGTGATAGGAAGAAAAACACGATTCGCGTCGAAAGGGTTCCGCTGCTAACAACCCCTAGATGGCGAACAACCCCTACATCAATAGTAGCCTAGCGCGGTACCTACTCCCGCATTTATGTGGTGATGACATAATTCACCGCCGACTAAAAGATGGAATCATAAATTGTCCTGCTCATTCGCCTTTTTAATTCAACGAATAAATTGTGAAGCAATGATATTGAGCAATGTGGTCAATCTCTTAAAGCCACTGTGCTAAGAAAAACCATATACTAATAGCCATAACTTAATAATATCTACAGTTCAACAGGCATTCCACCTGAATGAAGAATATCTTAAGTCGCACTATTTATTTCTACCACACCCTTACAAAATAAAAATCATGCAACCACAAAAAATGATTGATGTATTTTTCTCAATATCTGTAAATTGTAGACTTTAGATACAGAAATCACATTACATTTATTTTTAAGATAATTTTATCTGTAAATTTATAACTCTTATGCTGTTGAATATAGAAAAACACTAACTAATGTGATCGCCTTGCATGGTTATTTTGTCTTCTATATTTAACCACATAATGTGTAAAACCATTGTTTGTACATACATTGTGATAGTTAAATATTGCTTCCGTGTACTAATTATTTCATATACTAATATACAATACTAGTGTACATTTCTACTATTCACATTGCTACCTAAACATCGGTTTATAAATTTTTCAATTTCGGCAATGGTCTTGCGAATGTTTAAATGTAATTTTAATTACTGTATATAATTATTTTTGTGGAAATATATATCTTATTACTTATTTATTAGCAACTCAAAACCATATAACAGATTTTACTATAGGTAGAAGCGAAGGGTAGAACCTGACATTACCTTTAATTCACATATCGCATGAATGCAGCGATGTTTCTAGTTCTGCATGCATCCATCAATATTATTTTATCATCTTCTATCAAAGGTGGAATCGCTTTAAACCGCCAATGCATCAAATACAAACAAATTAAAATGTACAGTATAGCTATGGTAGCAATAGTAAAACTATAATCAAAGTCATTTAAGGAGCAACGCTACAGTAGCGGTACTCCTTAAGGCTCCATATGACGCTAACCTCCAACATTTTGGGTTTATTTTTATTTTATCTCAGCGTCGGTACAAGCATGAACACCAGTAAAAAAACCGGCCAAGTGCGAGTCGGACTCACACACGAAGGGTTCCGTACCATCAACACCAAAAAATTACGTTTTTAATTTTTACTTCTACTCACCCTTTTAATTTTATATTTTTTTTATTTTACCTATTTGTTCTCATAGCGGCAAAAGAAATACATACTCTGTGAAAATTTCGGCTGCCTACCTATTACGGTTCATGAGATACAGCCCTGTGACAGACGGACGGACAAAAGGACGGACGGACGGACAGCGGAGGCTTAGTAATAGGGTTCCGTTTTCACCCTTTGGGTACGGAACCCTAAAAATCTAAATATCAAAGCTTAGACTAAAACAACCTTTTAATTAGTTGTATATATTTGTTTGTTTGTTTGTTGTTGTATTTGTAAGCACCTATTTACAAGTTTTTACTAGATTTTCAAGCCGGCGTTGGAAACTATAAATGATTTCGACAATTTTCTTTTTTGTGGTATAAGATCACATATTTATCTAGTGAATAACCGTGAAACACATATTTACTTTAGAGGTCAAAAACCTAAATTTCGCTTCGTCGCGCTCGATTTTCACGCGCATATTGCAATGAACCCTAACGCAAACTCAGTGCTTCCGGAGATCGCCATTATCGTTTGTTTGCTAAACGCTGGAGTCAGTTGGAGCCTTAAGAATCGCGTCAGTTTTGGTAGCGCGACCACAACGGTGTTAAAACCAAAACCACCTTTACCGATGTCATCATTGAAATAGCAAAAACAAATTCCGCAACGAAGCCATATCTATAGGGAAACAGCAATCAGTCTCCGAATGGTGAAGTTACGACATAGCGAGGGTGGCTAATTAGGGAGCGTAACGAGCAAATAGAAGCCTTTTTGGGACACCGCTTTAGGTAGCGAACTCTATATTCAATTATTCAATGCGAACCGAGCAACAAGATTCTATAGCACACTCTTCGTATAATGAAATATTTTCCCTGCAGGTCGAAATTTTAGTTAAAGGTGGGTCGGGTCTTCACGCTCAACTCCCCATAAAAACGTGGAAATGAGATCAAGCGCATAATTCTTTTCGGAAACCCAAAATTATGCTCAGAATAGCTTTATTAAATCGAACTAGGTGCTTCGTAGCCATTGGCGTTTCAAAATTATGTTTGGTTTCTAAGTTATAAGGTCCGAAATTACATTTTTTTCGGGTGTTGGTTGTATACTATTGTGACCACGGTGACCTTCAATAGATTACATTCTAAACAAATGGGGCTTAGAGTGTATGATAGCAGGGTACCAATTATCTACAAGAGGATTTATTAAAAATTTAAAAAATATTTGTTAAAAAATTTTGTTAACCGATGTAAAGAATAGTCTTATTGAGATGATATTGAAAATTCTGAAAGCTTATTAATTTACATTAAGATTATGTGTGGGGAGAATACAGAGACTCAACCCCTGCGTAGCTTCCAGTCATAATTGGTAGGGAAAATTCGTCGCTTGAGATAGCAATATTAATTCATCTCACTGTGTACAGGAGGTGTGAACATTAAACAATGCTAATATAATATTACTAAAAATGGATAATTGTAAAATAACTACTCCAATCTGGGCATTTTATCAGCGATTTTGTAATATAGCTGATGAAAGAGAGACTACTTAAAAAAAAATTAAAAATATCCGTAATCTAAGAAATTAAAGGTAACAAACAGACTTATGAATTAAATATAACGTATCAATAACGTCTGATTTTCTGTCTGCCCGTTTATAACTTTGGAACCACTTAACCGATTTAGATTAAGTTTGATTGATTGATTGATTGAAAATTCTTTATTACGCCACAAAAAAAAAAACAATTTACAAAAGAAAGTATAGTGCAAAAACAACATAAGTGGGGCGCAAAGGCGGGCTTATCCCTCGAAGAGATTTCTTCCAGCCGACCTTTGGGCGTTTGAGAAATTTAATAGGTATATATTCGTAGGTAGTGGCGGTAGGTTTGGTGTGTTACTTTGAGTATTAACCTAAAACTAAGTAATCATTTGGTACATACATACATACATTAGTTATGTAATAAACTTACTTAAAAATATTATAACAATAAACCTACATATATAATATTGCATATAAATATATATATATATATATATATATATATATATATATATATATATAATACATACATCATACATATTGTGTATGTATTAATAAATATTAGCGCTACACTGACTGAGATAATATGCGTGTAACCTTATTTTAAAAGTGGGAAGTGATTCAGACTGACGGACAGCGTCGGGTAGCGAGTTCCACAGTCGTGCTGCCTGAATTGTGAATGATTTAGAAAAATAGGAACTTTTGTGAGAAGATATAGTCAGTATGTTTGTATTACTGGACCGTAAAGGGATACCATGGGAGGACAGAAATGTAAAACGGGATGAAAGGTAATCAGGAGCAGACGAGTTGTAGATGCACGAATATAGTAGGTTGAGGATGTGGGAGTTTCTTCGAAGACGGATAGGGAGCCACTTGAGACGTTTGCGAAAGTCAGAAACATGATCATATTTGCGTAGTCCAAATATGAACCGTATACACATATTTTGCAACCGTTCAAGTTTATCGAGAAGTTCCTCGTTAACATCTAGGTAAGTTTGTTCCTACATTTATTTCTTTTCAAATAGAGGCTAACAATGACAATAAATTCACCTAAGGTGTCATCCACGGGGTGAAACATGAAAGGAAAACAGATTGTATTACCCACTAGTATTAAAAAGCAATAAATCATCAATTAGAATGAGTTTTGTATTTAAAGCACGCCCTTAACTAAGATATGGCCAACGAATTTCCATTTAACCCCGAAGATCGAATTATCACGGGGGGCAACAAAACGGCCGCGACCTGACACCACCATCTTTTAAGGACCCCAGGTTGTATTTTAAGGGAAATAACTCGGCATTCCTCAGTTTACCGACCCTATGGATCAAGGATATACGGGATCGGTTGGTTCTTATTTTTAGATGTTTATCATACCTTTAATGCATGCATCATTACAGTGAATTTTCATGGCTGTTGCCGGTTGGGCAATGTTGGAAAGGGGCCGATTGCGTTATAGACCAGCCTGTATAAGGCGAGTGGGAGACGTCTAAAAGCGCGATGACGGCAAAATAATATTGTTGAATAATATCACCCCTTCCGAATTAGGAAGCGCAGTAATTGAGATGTTTGCCTCCGTGAGTGTGGTTACACAGCTCGGGGATCTTGTACCTGCGGTCATGGGAGCTAGCATTGCAGTAATGACGGCATACATTTGAAAGTCTCATTTACTATTTCTATTATTTATTATTATTATTATTTACTATTATTAGGTACGTCGCATTTTTAATGGAATTCTGGGAGAAGAGCTGTAGGAGAATTCTCAGTTATGAGTCAAAGAGCTAATGGTGGAATTTGCATAGTCACAGAATTCTGTGGTTGACGCAATGCGCAGCGAAGGTTTTTTTTGCTGATACGGGTTATTAGACTTACCAAGTAGTATTTTTTCTTGATCTACGGTTGATTCTGCTTACATACTCCAAAGCAACGTACGTGGTGTCTAAAAAGACAACCCAATGCTATTTTGGTGAATAAGTAAAAAGCTTTTACTGCTTAATCATTACAGTAGCACTCAACGCTAATAAAGTGTCAAAACAAGGTAAGTCGATATTTTAGCAGTGTTTTAGTAGGAGTCATTACGACGGGTGAAATCTCGGGTGAAATGTGGCGGAATTCGGAAAAAAATCACCCATTAAAGGTATGCTTGCTGTCTAGCATTTTACAGTACTTATGTATAATAACTATATAAATTTTATCGAGATTTATTTTTTTATTAATCCTATCTTCTTTTACTTTTGTACTACGTATGTGAATAGAAAATTGACAGTACTTATGTATAATAACTATATAAATTTTATCGAGATTTATTTTTTTATTAATCCTATCTTCTTTTACTTCGGTACTACGTATGTGAATAGAAAATTGTCAAGCAAATAAGGGTTTAGGATTTTTAAATAAGATCCATTTCTCTAAAAGAACATACACATGTTCTCGTTAAACCTCAACTATCAATTTCATTCAGGACGCAAACGCGCACCGCCAACATCTTTAACAAACGGTGTTGCTGTAGGCACCTTTCTTTGAAATATCATCACTTTTATAGTATTAACGACACTCGATAATCTTCGACAAGACGTCCCGCCGCCGCGTCTGTGGCTGCCAGGCCGTCTAGCCGCCATCTCTGCCTCCCCGCTTGTATCCGCGCCGACACCATCTGAAACAACTTTATAGAATAAACAAGGTTATCACCGCATGAGTTGTACTTGGTACGATACATGGAATAAAATTGTCAAGACACACTACTCTCACATAAATATAGTATGTTTTTACAGTTTGAATACTATCCAGAATATTAGCGCTTAGTACATTTGTATCTTGAAAATAAACCAACCACGCCGGCCTTTGTCTGAATTTCACTTCTATCGCGTGTAAACTGCACAAAGTGAATTTCATAAAGCTCCGGAACACCAGAAAGGCACTACTTAAGGATGTTCCGACCCATAGAATGTTTTTTTTAAACAGAACGCAAAAAGTATTGCACTTTAAGAACGGCCCGTAAGCTATCCTCCCCATACCAACGTAGTTTACTAATCATTTGGAAAACGCTATTCCAATTAAATTGATATTTAATATCTAACATACAGTAGCAAATATCTGTGTCTGCAAGCTTTTGTTTTTTTGAAAAATCCAAACTGAATGAAATGACAGCAAAAAGAAAATCTTCATACGAATTTTGTTTTCTCTGTGGTTTGACCCAGAATACATTTACCGAAAAAACAAAGACATGCAGACACAGATATTTGTAGCCTAATATTAAATACCAAATATCAAGTAAGTTGGAACAGTGATTTTCAAATGATTAGTAAACTACGTTTGTGGGAGGCGAAATTTTGTGATGCTTACGGGCCGACCTTAAGGCACGAATTCGTCCAATATATTAAATATAGCCATAGTAGTTGCAGCGAAAACATATTCACAATTTCAGGTTTAATGGTTTCGTTGTAATTGCCGATTAGAAGTTTTACACCGTTAGATGGCGCTGTTAAATAAAAATCGTATTTAAATAAATTGTAACAAAACCAATAACCGTGATGTTGTGAAATTGTTTTCGCGGCAAGTAATATGACTATATTAAACTTTTATTATTAATTCGTGGCTTAAAGTGCAATACTTTTTGCGTTATTTGTGCAAACAACTTTATATGGGTCGGAACAGCCTTAAGGTATTACTTTAACGTTTGAACTTTATCATTATGTTGACAAGTACAACTAATAACGACAAAAAATAGGTCCGCGCACTAGCAAAGGTGTAGTGAGCAGGCATTCCTTAAAAAGCATGTTTATCAAAATGTCCTGCCTGATAAAGTGCCTGTTTATTGTCTTTATTACTAAAGGAATACACACGGTGTCCATTCGTGCGCCCCCGTCAAGTGTCGGCGCACTGAACCCGAGCGGTGTCGGCGGCAGGAGGTGTACACTGCAGTGCACACGACGCGTCGTGACCGAGAAGAGTGGCGGCGCCGTACGCGTCCGCGCTCTCGCTGCTGCGACGATAGGTCGACGTCGACATGGTTGTATCGAAATTTGATACCAGAACAGTTACATTTTGTTGATTGATTTGTCAAAAATGTCTTGCCTGTACAACTATCTGTTCTATAAAATTATCTGCGGCAATGTACCTCTTTATTTACCTTATTTCTAAAGGAATACTCTCGGTGTCCATTTGTGCGCCCCCTTCAAGCGTCGGCGCACTGAACTCGAGCGATTTCGGCGGCAGTAGGTGTACACTGCAGTGCACACGAGCCGTCACGACGAGAACGAAACGTTTTGTGGTTTGATATGTCAAAAATGTCTTGCCTGCACAACTATCTGTTCTATAAAAGTAACTGCGGTAATGTACCTCTTTATTTACCTTATTTCTAAAGGAATACACACTGTGTCCATTCGTGTGTGTACACTGCAGTGCACACGACGTGTCGTGACCAACAAGAGTGGCGTCATCACTCTAGCTGCTGCGACGATAGGTGGACGTCGATATGGTAAGATCGAAAGTAAATACAAAAATATTCAAGGTGGCTTGTGTTAAGCTCTCTTAAATATGTAGTAACGAAGTGAATATCTTTCGATGAAGCATCAATCGTTCATTAAAATCAATATACATCATTCAGGTCCCCATTATCTCAAAGACGATTCTTTATAAGCGACCTACTAAGGGCTAGATCAGCCCAGATTGTGTTTTAATTACATTAAAATCGGGAATCTAGGGAGTCTTGGGAATTTATACTGATTATATATTTTTTCAAACCACCTATTTACTAGTATAGTCACTTAATTATGTAAATTATGTTAGTCGTATATTATTCAAATGTCGCGCTTAACTTATGAAATTATTCTTCTTGACCACAATTCGACATTGTAAGCAAATATATTATATATTATATATCTAAATGGAAATTTTCATATCAAACCCGTTGAGACAATAATGAAAGACATAGAATATACCATGTAAACAGACCATGAAGCACCAGGTTTAAGTCATGTAGCATTTATAAATATGTACCTGATATATGGTTGTATTTTACAAATCATTTTAACTAGAAACGTTTTAGTTACTGGTGCCAAACTCTTGGGCTGTCAGTTTTTTACCCGACTTTCGGGTTGCGATGACACAGTTTAGATATAACCTTTTTTTCTCAGTGTCGGCTGTTATCATGACAGGTGCATTAGCTATAGTATTAGCTGAAACCAAAAACTTAAAATATTAGTTGTCGATTGTCGACACACAGTGGGTGTCCCGGCGCAACCTGCCCATAAGACATAATGACAGCTTCTTGAGAGCGGTCACGCAATGCTCGTGGGCCACGAAGCGATGCTCGCTGCGTGTGAACACGCCTTTATGCCAGTTTACGATTACCGGCCGCGCCGTATGGCGTCCTTCGTCTGCAAAAAAACACATTTCCTCTAAGTAATTAGTGCAAAGGCGAATATTGATGATGGAATAGATATTTTTTTATATTCTATTGAAATTAATCTGATAAATGGATTATAAATTATATAAATTATGCCCTTTTTAAGAATTTTGAAATGTTATTTGACTGAAAATATGAATGAATTTCACATTTTACTATTTTTGTATTATTTTTTTGCCGATGCTACTTCTGATGGAGAAGGTATCAAAGCGTAGAATGACAGTAATATTAGTACTTACACAGTTATTTTGATGATAATTTATTTTGCTATCAAGTTGAATACGTAATGAAATTTCGCGATGGATTGAAATAGTTTTAGAATTATCCAAGAAGAGCCCTATCTACCTATTCGGCATGTCACTAGTATGTTAATGGACGATTGTGATATTTCATTTGATACTACGTATTTCAATTTACACAATTAATATAGTATATGGTTAAATTCTTCACACGGTTGATGGTAGGACGTCAACTAATAACTAAAACGTGTTCATCCAACTTGTTTTTAATCAGGTGTTTCCTGTTTATAAAAACAATCTCAGTAAGATTAACTAATTTTTTATTCGTCATTACGAAAAAGAAGTGCCAGATGCATTAGTGACAGTTTTATTTTAAGTACATGCGCAAAATCTGACAATTCATTTAAAATTAGCTTTTTGTTTCGACATTTTCTCCAAATTGATCCATTAGGTCATTTTAGCCAATTCCATCTACAAGAAAATAATAATTTCATGCAATCAATTAAATGTAATATTTATATTTAGTCCTCCGTGCTTGGATTGGAATCTCACTGAAATGCTTTGCTATGAATGCTACCGGCAATCTGTATGATCCGGGCATTCTATACAATACCTTACACGTTCATTTATTTAATAGGTCACCTAGGCATTGTGTACAATACCGAAACCACGTCAGGTAATTTGCGTAATAGACGAGATAGGGGATAACGTGCGGGGCGGGGCAGTATTTGCGTTAGAAGTTACCTTACCTAACCTATCCGGTAGGTAAATAGCCACCTAGATTTAGTTTAGTCTCGTGTCATGATAGTTAGATACATTACTTAGATACTGGCCTATGATCATACGTGTACAGTGTGCTACTTCTAATTTAATACATTTTCGTAAAAGCTTTATATAGAAAATACTGGCCTTCAAATTGTTGTATATAGTGCCAATAGTCTCCGAGTAAAATGGCTGTGATATACGGACAGCCGACGGACATCCTAACAGTAAGTAATTTTAAGGGTCCCATTATTACCATTTGGCTGCGGAACCCTCATAGAGTTCTAAGTAATATCACCTATACAAGTCCAGTTCAGTAGTTTCAAGTGTTTATTGCAAAATCTATTTCGGAAAGATTACTTTTTGTAAGTTTTTAAATCTCTTTTTGAAAAAGGAACGTATAATTTTCTGCTATCGCAGTTATGAAAATACGTAATAATAGGTTTATTGTTTTAGGAGAATTTAACGTGATTTGAAGTAACATCGCTTGGTTCATATCATTCAAAATTGCTCGCTTGCCCTTAATTTGTATTTCGAATTTCAACATTAATAAGCAGACATTGTGCATACACTCCATATATATAAAACTCTACATAAACGATGGATCTCACAAATGCTGCGAATAACACAGCCCAGCTACTTACAACTGTCACCAAGCTAAAAAGGGGGCACCAAGCCGCCATTCAAAGCGGTCGTACATACGAATTAACCCTTTTGTGCCTGAATAATACAAGAGCGCTGGCAGGCAGCCATTGTAGGGGCAAAGCATTAAAATCGCTCCCACCATTGTCAACTGTCGTTTGAGTTTCGCCCTGAATTAAAAGTGGGTGTACAACATTTTTTTATCGCAACCCTTTTTTTAATAATGTCCCCTCATAGGCGGAGGGGACGTGAGTGGTAATAACGAGCCAGGACGATATGACAGGATATCGAGGAGTCGCTTGGCTGTTTGCTCGCTGCTTTTGGAGCATTGTATGATAGGTCGCTGTGAGTTTCTTTAATTTTATATTGGAGGAGGAGAAGTCTAGGTGTATTTTATTGTGCGCTTTGGGTGTTTTCCATGTTAACTGTTATGATCAGTTGCCTTTGCAAGTAGTTAAATATTAAGGTTTTTTTTTTTTTATGCGAACTGACATGGATGGCTAATACCACACAACTACCGTTATGATATTAGCCCAATACACCACATTCCCAAAGGAATTAGGTGCCATGCCAGGACCTTCCCTTTATGAGCACGGCTACATTGAACTGGATAGAAAACACGGACAATTTTTCATTGCCGCTTCGACCATCTTTTCATCCAATGCGATGGTACCAACCCGGGCGGGCTTAAACCCTACCACCTAGTAGGGGAAGGGGACCTACAGTTTTACATGGATTCCGAACCATGGAGCAGCTCGCATTCGTGACGAAATGCACTTATCGAACTCTGAAAGAGAAAGACAGTGGTGCAAGTTGGTATTGAACCCGGGCCTCTGGTACGCTACGCCAGTCCCCGCGCCACTAGGCTACGAAATAAATAAGGTGTTTTTAACTAGAAACGTTTTAGTTACTGGTGGCTTGGGCTGTCAGTTTTTTACCCGATTTTCAGGTTGCGATGACACAGTTTTCGTTTAATTTAATGTCAGGTCGAAAAAAATAATAATTAATGGACGTAGAGAAATAATATTTCATCCGATTTCAAGCAATGTTGTGTTGAGATAATCGGCGCAGACACAATTGCTAGAAATTTTAAGGTGTAAAAACTATGACAAAATTGACTGCACTATTTTCAAATCGAAATCAAGTCACATGAAAGCATACACTTTTTTTCTGAGTGGTTTAACATTGAATACACTAATCGAAAAAACCAATAAGTGCAGAGACAGACGATTGATGCCTGATATTTTATGCCAAATACCAAGTAAATTGTAATAGGGGTTTTCAAAGTCCAGAAAAAAAAGAGAAATCTCTAGTTGAGAAGTACACCAAAATTGTAACAAATTCTCCAATATTAGCAAGCTCATTATTCCGCCGAGCACTCGCCGTAAACAAGCGAGGAGGCCCGCGGAGCTGTCAACCGTGCAGTCTGTCAGAGCGCTGCAATTATGCAAATAGAGCGAAAATTATAGAGTTTACCGCCGTAATTGTTTCGTCGGTGTACAGAGTGTCGCGCCGATTGCCGGGAGGTAGTTTGTCGCACACTTTAGCGAGATTGGGTAAATGCAGTAATCGTCCGCCGAAAGGTGGAATATCTCGTTAAGGTGGAAACAAGTCTCAGGAAGTTACCATAGTAACATCGAGTGGAAAAAAGGCATTTTGTAGTGCGACAATTATTCCGTATATATTTCAATACTGCATTAGGTATTAAGTGTTAAGTTGTAACTATGTGCAGATATAGTGAGTTTTTTATTATAACCTCTTGCCATTGAATAGATATTGACGACTCCAAGTTTCCGTTATGCGTCCCAAAGGATGCATAGTATACAATACATGTAGCTGTTTTCAATACTTTTCGAGCTAGAAAATATGAAATAAAATAAGAAATAAAATGATCTAAATGCAATATTATTTTAAAGTAAATGACGCTTTGTGTTCGGACTAAATACACTAAATAAAAAAAAATTCGAAACAGGATTAGAAAATGTAAGACTAAATTAGTAGTTTTCAGAGTTATGACACATATTTTGTTACAAATTGTTACTCTTTATGAATAACTCAACATTTTTTTAAACTAATTCTCTTTACGATTTTATTCCGGTTTCCCCCTAAAAAAGTGCCGACAAGGAGGGAATTGATTTATACGCAGACATTTATTTATTGATAAAAATGCCGAGCCAACATTGTTTGGGCGTGATGTTTATTTAACCTTATACATTTAGGGTGCAATAATAGAAATAATTTGCATGGACTTATTTACAATTTACATAGTGATTTAGTTTCACCTATTTCTGTTCTAATCTTTTAAATGCAAAATTCAGTCCAAAAAATAATCAATCAGAAATCAATCAACAGCAATTGGTAATTAAAAACGTACGACAAACAAACTACAAACACATTTCAAAGAATCATCAAAAATATTTTTCCGTGTGCCATAAGGGCGCGTTCTCACGGCGCAAATGTCCCCTGTCACTCGACAGTAACGCCGCGGTCCGCGCCGTGGCACGGGGTGACACTACGCAGTTCATTACCGGGCGCCATCCGTGACAGTCGCCGCTGTCGCCATGTCACCCTAGCTAATGTGGAGGATTCACTCATTACCTGGCTGATAACCTAGAAAAGGTTAGAGGCGGCAGTGTTAAAACATTGAATTAGTTATTAATACCATGCTTATTTTTTTATCTGTTTTTTGTAATTTTAAATACCTTTTATTGGGCGAATTGAATGAGATTAGGAAGCACGATGAGGTTTCAATTCAAGTTAAGCTATGTAAAAATATTTTTTTTTATATTTACCTAAATTATCAGAGCATCTAATTCGAAAGTTATCGTTGATTATATTTATATTTATTTCTTCACTTTAACTATACACTTGAATGATGCCAATTCGTTTTGTATCATATAAACATATTCCGGTAACCCTAAAAAATGTCATCTTGCTTGATTTTTAAAATAACATACATATCACGTTCCCACATAAGTTAATATATTAAAAAAAGCAGCATAATGGTCCCACTGCCTACCTTCGTGCACTTCTTCCGAAACATGTCAAAAGAAAATTACTAAAATCCATATTTATTAGTCACAAACTAGCCTATTCCGACCGTGATAAACAGTCAGTCTTGCAATGTTTTGCTTGCTCTTTTACAAGTTTAAATGGTCCTAAATTAAACATTCGTTACAATCGTTGTTAGGTTTGAATCGATTGTCGTTGACTCTATACTCTATGGTAGAGTAACGTCGCGAGCTGTCACCTAGTCGCGGCTGCCGCCCGCCTCCCCCTCATCGCTTTCGTCGACTTAATTGTCGAGGTGTCTTTGCTTCATTTCTCATAGGTTCTTATTTAAGCGGTACGAAAATTGACTTCAAAGACAACCCTGAATCTATCCCAAGATTAGAAAGATAGATGAAAAGTGTCCGGCATTTAAAAATAATACACTGCATTACTTGACCGCATTACTTCCTGTGCGCGCAGCACGAAGCGACCAAGGGATTCGTCATATTTCGTGGTTTGGATTCCAAGTAAAACTGTAGGTCTCTTTTCCTTAATAGGTGGCCCCCGGGTTGATACTACCATTACCATATTTTCCACCCAGTTCTATGTAGCCATGCGATATAAAATCCTGGAATAACATCTAGAAGTGAGTGCATTGAGCTAACATTAAGACACTCGGGCAGGAGTACATAATCTCTGGATAAATAAGCAAAATTGTCTGGCAAAAATAAGGACAGATATGATTTAAAATTATCATCAGCCAGACATTGAGCACTCAACGCTAGGTGTGGTATTGAACATCATTTTCGACTTATATTTATTTTAAGAAAACATTGTCCTATCGATGTTCACCACAAACTTTAAACTAAATTCGAAACATTCATAAATTGGCACTTCAACCAATTCTACAGGTTGCTGTATTGTTTAAAAATATAAATTTCAGCCACTTTAGATCCCCTAATTTAGATTGATCGCATCACCACAGTCCAGGCAATGCCTCCCTCCACTTCAAACTGAATTTGATTGAACAAAAAATAAAAAGCAGCGGAGGGCATGCGAGACTGCCGCCGACTTCATTATTAGGGCTTGTCGGCAGTGAAGGGTTAAGTCTGTTTGAATACCTCCGATATATAGTGTGTGTGTGGGAGACGCTTTCTGTAGTAGGTACATATATTTGTTGTACTTAATATGTATTCTATAGTACTCATGTATTGAGTATTGCGCCCACAAAGCATGGGAAAAACAGTCAAGCAATGAACTATTTTGCGTATTTCCCATAATTTGGGAAATCGAGGGGGACATGGGTTTAGAAATTAAAAGAAAAGTTAATATGTGCAGCAAAATACGTTTTTATGTAAATTTGATCGTGAAGCAAGGGCACTTAATAATAATAATATTCTTCCCCTACTTGCCTGAGTTGGTACCATGACATTAAATGAAATGATGGTCGAAACGGCAATGAAAAATTACCGTGTCTTTCATCCAGTTCTCGTAAAAGGAAGATACTGGCATTGAGTATAATTTCTACGGCGTTGCGGTGTGTTGGGCTAAATGGGCTAATATAATGCCGGTAGGTGCGATACTATGTAGTCAAGCATCGTCAATTAAATTTAGTCATTTAAATTCTACTTTTTTTATTTTTATGTGACTGGACATGGATGGCTAATACCACAAGTTCTGTCATGGTATTAGCCCCACACACCACATGGGAACTAGGTGCCATGCCAGGACCTTCCTTATATTGCACGGCTACATTGAACTGGATGGAAAACACGGACAATTTTCATTGCCGCTTCGACCATCGTTCATCCAATGCGATGGTACCAACCCGGGCGGGATAAACCCTACCACCTAGTAAGTAAGGAAGGGGACCTACAGCTTAACGTGGAATCCGAACCACGGCCAGCCTCTCTCAACGGTCGAATTCCCTATACTACGGGCGATAACTGTTTACATGCTCTTAATGGTTTACTATGTTTTTTTAAATTTTGGATTCTAAAATATATTGACGAAATCTTCGTCCATATTTTGTTTATTAGCTTTTATATTAGAAAAATTGGCTAATAAACATCGAAAAAGAGTTGTCTATTTTGCGTTCATTTTCGATTTTTTTACAGATAAAAATACAGATATTTACAAAAAAAAACATATGGACATAGAAGCTTTCTTAAATTATCTGACAAATTAGAAGTGTAAGGAAACGTTAGAGCCTGGAAGACGAGCAAAATTGTGCCTTGGAAAAAAATGCATTTCTTAAAATTTTCATAACTTAGATTTCCAGTGACTTCACGACAGTGTTAAAAGCCAGTCCCATTTTTTATGCAAGTAAGTATCAATTCAAATATAGGTAAAAGTAAACCGTTCTTTTATAACGTATACAGGGTGTCGTAACGGCCAGTACATTAATTTCGTCTGCGTGGTCCTCATATTTTTTACTGACAAAAAGTTAATATTTTTTTTTCTCTATAATTTTTAGTTACCGAGATATACATTATTGAAATTTATGTTTTCGTCTAGTGTAATTTGACGTGACGTTGTAACCGTGCATAAAGAAGGTCTTGGCATGGAACCTAGATCCCATGTAGCGTGTCAGGCGAATGTCATGACAGTAGGTGTGATAATAACCAGCCATGTCCAAGTACATACAACGTTCCCACGTTCTAACGGAACATAAGATTCTTTTTGCACTAAATTATTCAATTAGTTTGTATGGAAATCAAACTTTTTATTTAGATGATGTTCAGCAAAAAGTTATTAAACTTTTTTGTTTATTTCGATCCCCATAAACATTTACCAAATTTAATGTACTGGCCAACCGTACGACAAGCTGTATAGTCTTGTTGAAGACAAAAGGAAAACTTTAAACAAACCGTTAGCTCCGCGAAATATATATTATTGTCATATCATGTCAATGAAAAGTAATTTCGGGAATGTTGGGAGTTTGCGGTTGTTTCCCTATTATCGGGTCGCTTTGAGGTCAAGTCGCGCAAGTCCCGCGCGCTCGCGTGACCGCGTCAGATGGCGCCAAAATCGATTGCGGTCGCCGGCGCATTCGCAGCTTGTCGCATCACATGCGCGTGCGCAGCGCTCCCGACAACTGCAACATAATTTTGGCATGCCGTATTTTTAGTTAGTCTTTCTTTGTATTAATAAATAGTGCACAACATCTATTCTAAGGTTACTTTTCTTGTTGCTACCTGCATATTTTTGTCCCATTATCGGGTTGATTGGAAGAGATTGACATTGGGCAATAAGTCCGCCTTTGTATGTAACATGTGTATGGAACCAATAAAGAACATTATTATTATTATTTTGACCACAGACCTAGCATGAGTGCACTGTGCTTGCAAGTCGAACATAGTGGGGGAGTGAGACGTCAACGCAAGCATTGTTTCATGCAACCGGACATGGATGGCTTACCATAAAACTACCGTCATGATATTAGCCCAATTCATCACATTCCCAAAGAAACTAGGTGCCATGCCAGGACCTTCCCTTTATGAGCACGGCTACGCTGAACCGGATGGAAAACACGGACAATTTTTCACTGCCGCTTCGACCATAGTTTCATTCAAAGTGGTGGTAATGACCCGGGCAGGCCTAACCATAACGCCTTGTAGGGGAAACATTTTATTTTCTTTGGAAATTGAACTATGCTTCATGAATGCGTATGACTTTTTGATGTATCCTGTAGTCGGCGGCTCGATAAACCTAAAAGTTTGGTATTCAACCCCTTCAAGTCGCAGCAGAGGCTCGTTCGACAAGGATAAATGTGTTATTGTTGGCGAAGTAAAGCCTTTCTGAAATAATATTGTGGCGTTTACTCCGACGCGTTCAGTACATATACAACCGTAAGCTGATCGGCAACTATTATTAAATAATAATAATTAATATTAAATATAATTATTCTTAGCAATTTACCACAGTAAAATAATATGAGCATTGTTTGTTGTTTAAGCATAGCAAAAATTAAACAAAGTAAAGTATTTCTCACTTTTTCACCTACTGCTGATTAGCTTAATCGCCACATATTGAGAGACTTTCATAGCAGCTTGCAATCAATACCAGTACAAGATAATAAGCAACTTAGTAAGAAAGGCCCTTTTAGTGTAGATTAAAATAAATCAGCACTTGGTAAATATTTATTAAGGATTCAAAATAGGTAGCATTAAACAGTTATTTTATCAGATCAGATGATTTTGAAATGAAAATCTTAACTGATTATTAGTTTTATGGGAAAATTACGGCTTCCTACAAATTAGGCGTGCCACTGTCCAGTTTCATGAAGTAGAGGAATTTTAACAGATTGGACGGTACCTTTTCACTAAATATAATACTTAAGTAAGAATGGAAAAAAATACTAAAGCTAGAAACAGTTTTCACACAGTTAGGGCAATAATAAGAGAAAACGTTTTTTCAGTGAATGCTTCGATTTCGCAACACTCGGAGTGACAACTTTTCAGCAGTATAAAACAACACGGCCATCTCGTTCTGCAATACTTCTAAAAGTTTTCGAAATGACCATGCATGAAAAAATGTTGCAACTTTTATAATATCTTAATTATAACTCCACTGTACCAATCTATGATATGACAATATAGGGTCTTGCATGACAAAACTAATTTAATCGCAATTATTCGTCAAAAAGATCGTCTTCATTATAAAAAAGCAAACACAATGTGGCAAGCGACGCACATCCTTCGATTAATAACGAGGGAATAAGGGAACGATCTAAAGTTAAATAAACTTGAAAAAATAAACTCTTATGGTAAAAAATCTAAGCGGTTGAACTTATAATTAGGGTTCCGTTAGCCTAGAAGGGCACTTTTAAACATTTCTGCACGAAACATTCCAAACATCTTAGAAAGGTGCGTCTTAGAAAAAATATCTCTACCCGTTCATTTTTCAATTTTTTTTTTGCAAAATATCAGTACTTCTATTTTCATTTTGTTTAATCGAATTCCAGGTTTTGCGCCTTTTCATTCTCATCCGAGGTTAAAATGTGTACCTATTGCCATTGAGAAAGGTTCGGTACCCATGTAAAACTCCACTTTTCCACTAGCTAAATAGTTTGGTTATGATACCATCAACCATCCAAGGTTGATACCATCGCATCGAATGAATAAATGTAAAAACAATAATTAAAAGTCGTACCCATTTTCCATTGAGTTTTTAATTAAATACAAGAGCATCCTGACGTGGTATTTAATTTCTTTCAGAAAATATAATAGCAGAACGTCGGTTATTAGCCATCCTTACCCAGTTCATTAAAAAACGGCTCACAGATCTGATCTGGCTATTATAACAAAATTCGCGGTTATTTAAGAAAACAATGCGCATAAAAAAACTAATATATCCATTCTGTCCCGATTTTCAAAATCATTACATGCATGGAGCAATAAAGGATTTATAACATTAGCGCGGGGAGGAAAGAACAATCTCTGATTGATCAAAGCGATATTATCAACGAAATCTTACCATCGAAAAAATCGCTTTAACAACCGATTTTTCTCGACAAAAATATTACGGATTCCTGAACACAGAATTCCAAGAGAAGACCAACTCTCTTCAGGCGAAAAAAAAGGGACGGATATATTTAAATTATAGAATAATCAATATCCACAGATTGTGCACTCCACGCTAAAGCAAACAAATGAACTTATTCAAATACTCTAATTAAGAAAAGTCAAACTTCTAATAATGAGTATGCAGAGAATTCTTTCTAATGGATTCAGAGTGAGGGGCACCCGGAACCCTCGATCTCACGACCTCCGGATCCCGCGATGAACAAGGCGTGACATTCCAAAAATGCATTGTTGGCAGCGTGTAGTATAGTGAAACGTGAATAGTGTTTTCATATCATAATGCGTCTAACGGATCTTTTATGGGGGCACTTTTGTAAGGGATGCCCCGGTGCATTACGTATGGCACCGCGTCGGGGGGTGGCTATTGATGGATAGACAGTTTTATGCATCTATATGTAGTTTATACTTGTCTGTGTTGCGATCAATCGTATATTGAAGCCCAAATTCTTAGAGAATTTGACGAAAGTTGCAAGATCTTTGGAAGGCAATTTTTAAGCGCAATTATTTAGTTATAGCCTGGTAAGGCATAAGTTGCCTATAAGTAGATTATAAATTAAATAAAAATAGAACACTATCACAAAAGACTATCTTTTGACATTGTTATTATTTTGAAATCAGTAATTTCTTAACTTATAGAGTACAATATCAAATGGGTTTTTCCGGTTAAAAGTTTTCGTGTATAATCTGCTATGTGAGGGCGTTTTCATTACATGTATGATGTCCATTCATTTAATTTAATTTATTTAATTATAATTAAAATACATAATTAAATAATATATAAATGAAACAAATAATTAATACCACTAACTTAGATCCAAAATGACAGAACCCCGGATTAGATTAACTTAGTAATATTTTTGTAACAAAAAATAATATAAAATACCCAATCACATTTATGAAATAAACACTAAGACCTAAATATTAGGTACTGCAACACATTTTTTTTAATAGATTACTTTAAAACAAAAACCAAAGAACGAAAGAAACAGTAGTTCTCAAAGCAAAGGGATTAAAAATGTTCTTCGATCTAGCAATTGAAGAGACGCAGTCAGAACTTCGATAGCAACACTAGAAATGATCAGCCCATAAATCTAATAACAATTAAATATCGTAAGTCTCCTCTATTTGCCAAGCGAGAATTACGTAATTTATGTTACTTTGATAAATTTACATAGAGAAATAAAAATCATTCAATGAACAAACGTCCAGTACCTTTACGCCTGCCATTTAAAAAAAGCCATAAATTTGATTAATATCTCTTTCTTCTTCCAAAACTATCTGACCAACACTGTGGATAGCTACTGTGGATCACCACGTCTCACCAATCGACTGTGGTATCCCCAAATAGGTTGATGACAGTTTTGCAACCATTCATTAAAAACATTTGATTCAGTTTTCGTGGCTTCAACAGAGAACCCAATCTGTACACAATACTATCTTTGATCTTTGACCCGGAAAACCAAGCAATGGGTAAATTGGACTTTTGTATCCGCATTGGCCGTAAACTCAGATCAAGAAAAGGGAAGGAGATGTGTCATCTATCGCGCCTACTATGAGACCTGCTGTCGCCAATTTACCAGAACTACCTACCAACGGAAATTAGCCATACGCTAACATATAGGCTGGGTTAAATTGTCGTAATAAAAACTAAGACTAACAAAACGTAGTTCTTTTTGACGTCACTATGCATTACTTTGACATTTCGTCTATACAAAATATGTCAAAGTGACGTCACAAAGTACTACTTTATATCAGCCATAGTTTGGTTGCTGGAAAATGTCTTAGCGCACGAATTTCGAGAGAACGCCGGAGGCAATGTTTGGATTGAGTGGGTTACGACGCGCGACCGACTTTCCATGTAATTTATATGCACAATATATCCATACGGAAGCGGTAACCCAGCTAAATCCCACATGACACTTCTCCTACATTTTATCTTCTGTGACCGCAATAATTAAGTGTAAACACGACGAGCTCACGGAGGCGTCGCTAAGATCTTATCTTTGTCCATACAGCCTTGACATTTACTTTAAGAATACTCACGCTCGTCATGACATTTTCAACACTATTATATAATAATAGAGTTTGATTCACCTCGTGGGTTTTGTATTCATTTAATTGAAAGAAGAATGGCCTTCCAACTCCTATAGAAAACTTTTGCTTGACAATGGTACTAAGTGAATAGGTACCTATGTGCTTACGGTTGGCCTCTGATCCAAGCCTTGATTTATAAATCTATTACAATAGAGCCAAATGAACAGGTCGCAAACTGAGAAAGATTCGTCACGATTTTATTTTATGATCGATTGATTAAGATGTGCGTGCCCGCGTTTATTTTGATATTTTCAGTCGTATAAAATAAGTATACATGTTCCCTATAAAATAACTGTACAATATTAATGAGTTTCCATAAAATGAATTTCCAGTAATAACTGGTAATTAAAAATAAATGTCATACAATAAATACAATGTACTTGTTCAGTAAGAAGTATCATGATTGTTTTTTTTTTCAATTAAAAAAGGTGAATATATTTTTCATAGTTCAGAATTTTTGCATTAATAAATCTAAAATCTGGCATTTTTCATCACAGCGAAACAGAATTAAACATTTATTTAGAAGAGGCCGGCTGCAGGAGATTGCTCAGATGTCAGGAGCATCGCCGGGTCTGCGATGATATCCAGGACGACAATATAACCGACGAACAAGAGCACCGGTGGTGGGAACAGAACTATCTAATAGTTAAACGCACTTACTAATATTATTAACTTTCCTCTTTTGTGATAAAAAATTGGATGCTTATGCAAATATTTATTTCAGCCCTTGAAACACTCATGCTCAGGCACTTATGAAAAGGCCATATTACTTGGCATGAGCCGCGAGATTACGAACTTAAATAATATTAGTAGACATACTTCAGGTAATACTATCTGTTAATATATTGATTTCAATCAGGTAGGTATCAACATTATTGTGGACGACTTATTTCCACAAGCGGTACGCTCCCCGAGGCAAAGGCATCATAAATCATCGTAAAAAAACATCCCGGTCATCTGCCGCCTGTGGCGCTTCGAACGTACCGGGAGAAATCCCTTAAAATGTGTATCAACTCGAATTAAACGTATTGTCTTGCTTTGTTCCGTTTTTTAGCTCGGGGATAAACGGCGCGTCGGCCGGACAGATGCTTTAAAATAAACAGCGGGGCCTGTTGCTCAGATTGTAAGGACTCCTGCTTGTCACGAGTGAGATAGATTATTCCTATAGTGAAATGACAGTCTACTTGGGAAGCTTTTAATATTATTGTACTGAACAGAAGCTTAAATTTGATTACTGGATATACTTGTATGGACATTAAAAATACCTTAAGGTTCTCTTTTATGTCAGCTTCATCATTCATCTGAGTCCTTGTTGTATAAATACGAAAGTAACTCGGTCTGTCTGTTGCGTTTCACGCGTAAGCTCCTCAATTATTTAGTGTATACCTACATAATTTAGTCTGGATCTTGGAGAAGGTCCTACCTTTTGTGGAGAAAATTAATACTAGAATAGGGTGAAATAGGGCATGAAGTTTTGTATGGGCAACTCATATAATATCCGGGAAGTAATTCAGCTCGACATCAGTCCAAAACGACGTTGACGCGAGCGGAACTGGGTACCTCAGCTAGTAGTTTATATTTCATTCTATTGAAATGCAGTTTATCACAGAATTGATGAATGAATAATTGGCGCCGGCGGAATAAATAATAATGAATGGCGTTAAGTAAAAAAGTTTAGTTTTAAATTCATTAGAAATACATAAGTGACTCTGCTTTGAGATACCTCAGTAAAGTAGATAGAATTAATGACGAAGGAACGAGAAGTTTCTAATGCGGTAGTATGTGAAATCCATAAGCCAAGATTTATGTCTGTAGAATAAGGGTAATAGTAAATGAATGTGCTTTATATCCCATGTTTACCATTATAACAGATTGGATTAATATTCAAGTAAGCATAAAGATTCAGCTGGCATTCCGATCGCTTGTCGTGTTGCTTGTCAGAAAAGAGTTAGCTCTGTGGAACCGGCGCGGCGCGGGGATCATTATCGGCGTTGATTTCGTTTTGGCATTATCGTTACGATATCAGTCGGTTGTCATATCAGCCGGCGTGTCGGCCTGAGGAGGTGGATCCAGCAGCTGAAGACACACAGCCATATGTCCTGGGGAAAACATCCACAGGATGCGTTTGATTCCGAGCGCTCGAAAATACTTTACGAGATCGCATCAAGTGTTTAGTTAGCTAAAGTGTTTTTGTAGGCCATCTTTGATAACCCATTTGGCTAGATTACACCACTGAACAAAGCATTTGAGGGATACACGAAATGCCCGTACATTGTTTTTTTATATTTATGTGAGCAATACATATTTACAACACATTTATACCATTCATTTGAGTTTCAACGATATATAGGGGAAAGTCGGTTAAATTGGACCAGTTTTGCTTTAACTTAATAAAATGGTTAATTAATTAACCGTCAGTTACACATTTGTTCATTTAAAATGGAAATAAAGGACCATGAAAGTTGTCTACAATACACAAAGCGGTTTGGTAAATTGGACCTTAGGTTTGATAAATTGGATTTTGTATATTTTTCATAAATATCCGGGTTATCCAGGCATGTTTCCTCATTCCACTGATGACATCTAACAACATTGAATATCCGAATCCTCTTGTTTCCATTTCTTATAATGCTTGCTGTAAGAGGTCTGAAAAAAATTAAAGAAACGTAAAAACTGGATTAAAATAATTAAGGTTAAAAAAAATGGTTTCTCTTATGGGAATCTATGAGGAAGGACCAAGGAATTTTGCCTTTAAATAGTATATAATTACAGTAAGTATTCGTAGCATGCTCATATAGTTTGTAAATATTGGTAGAGTGGGGCGGAGGAGTGAGGCGCCCGCTGGCACCTTTCCGGCGCGGCTGCGCAGGCGCAGCGAAGGGCCGCACCAGTAACGGCCGCACAATAACTCATTATACGAGCGCGGCAGATGCGGCGGACACCTGAGGACATCGCTTCGGCGGCGGGGGTAGGGCGGGGGTGCGGCGCGAGGGAGGGAGGGGCAAGCCATTGTTTTGGCCCGAGGGTTGCGTTGAAAGTTTCATTTGTGAGGTCCGTAACGGCAGTGCCCATTCATTTTGAGGTAACGAAATTATAAGTTAGTGTGAAGATTTTAATATTTTAGAGTATTCGCAAAAGTGGTGGGCAAGAGTTTCTTAAATGTTTATTTAAACTTTCACTGTTGTTACACATTATTATTAAAATGTTTTCGGATAGACAGTGTTATGAATAGATTCGTCCACCGCATTGCGGACTTCTTCAGGACTCGCGGCGCGACCTGGAGGAATTCCGACTCGTCGTCCAGTCAGAAGTCAACAAACATGTAAGCGATTCATAACACTGTATATGAATAATATAATAAAGAGTTGCTTAGTTTGAGATACAGTAAAGGAGAGGTACCAAATTTGTATGGAGCAATCGCCAGTGGGTCACAAAAGAAACATATATTAATGTGTAGGCCTCGACTATATTATACCATAATGAATACAATGTTTATTGCTCGAGGCATGGGAGAACGAATATGTAGGGGCTCAATATTTAGTTTCGCTATGCTTTATTTAAAGCATAAATATTAGTTTTTCTCTAATAAATTAGTAAAATAACATTAATGGTAATCTAGACGTACCTAAAGCTTCTGACCATTCGAAATGTCTATCAACCCCAACCAAGTCAATTGAGAAAAAATATATAAATGTATAAGCAGTTTCCACCCACATTTGATACCCTGTATAACTCGAGAACCATTTACATATTTTTTTTATAAATTTGGGTTAATTTATATTAGGCATTTTTATTAATATTTTATCTTGGGTTTGGTTTGTGGCCACAAACTTACCCTGAATGGTTAAATTTTGGCCAATATCCTTAGGTCAAGCCTTACAAATTCACCCTGTAATACCATTCAATAAAAATATCAAAGCAACCCTCCGCAGCAACTGTTTATATTTAAAAATAAACCTTCCCTGTTACTGAAATAGACGATTACTACCTAAAATGTTACAAGCCGACGCAAAACGGAAATACAAGGGTCACGGTTCCCAGAAACCGTGCGGGACTGGCATAGCGCGGGCGGGCAGGTTGACACGCGCGTCTGTTTTCGTTGGGCCAGTAATTGTTAATTTGTTTTTGTCCAGTTAATTACAAATTACAATAATTCATGACCACTTGTGTGCGCCGCACGCCGCACGACATTCCATAGACTCAGCAATCGGAAGAAACTGACAGCGAATTTAGATTTGTATTGGTTGTTTGGGTGTAATTAAAAATAAATGCGGATGATTATAAATAATTTAATTTAAATAAATAATTTCTTAAGAATCTTTCGCTCCGTTCCAACATTGAGAAATGCATTTTTAGTAGAGAATGCAGTACACTCAATTGTTAAGAACCCATGGAAAACTGTAGTTATATATTTGCTATGTGACAGGATTAAGCCAACCCGTGTTGTTACCATCGCATTGATTCGCATCGCATCGCCAAAGCGGTAGTAAACAATTGTCCGTGTATTTCATCCAGTCCCATTCAATATAGCCAAACACATAAAAGATAAGGTTTTGGGCTAATAACATGACAGTAGTTTTGAAGATACAACAATTGTTCATGCTCTAATTGTTATAAGTAAAAATGCATTTCATAAAATAGCTATGGTTTGGTCAACGACCAAATAACTGTGGTTTTTTCACTTTAGCGTAGCTTCGCTAAAGTGGTGCCAAAGAAGGAATTGCTAAAATAGTATCCCCTCCTAAGTTTCTATACCCGTTAAAATAAACTTGAGAATAAGAAAATTCAACGGAAGGAAAATATGGGTTCTTTTTATTAACTCAAATGCAATTTAATTTTATTTATTTGAGACGAAATTTCGGGAATGCAAAAAATATAGGTGCAAGATTAACGAATAACCTTATATACCCTCTGGAACATGATATACAAGGAATATATGTACAGAAAGTAAAGTAGAAATTGTCTTCTTGTGATTCTTAAGTCGTGGGGAGGTAGCGAGCAGAGAGCATGACGAACGGGAACAAAGGCTGGCTTCGAAATGTCACACGTTTAGCGACTAGGCCCCGGTTGCACGAAGAGACGGCTGGGTTAATCAATGTTTAAGCACGTCACTTTTAGTGATCCACATAGAGTTCCTTCCATACTGTCCACACAAAGTTACGTGTTTGATCAGACGTTGACGTTGATTTTAATTTTTTGTCCTTTCGTGCACTCGGCCCTAGGATGCGCTCGGAGTAACCAATCTTGGTATTGGCTTTTGTTCGATCACAATCTGCCTGAAATTTTAAGCTCATATGTTTAATTTACATAAGTGGCATAGTGCTTCTTATACGGGTATTGATACTTGATAACTAAGATACTTGATTTCGAAAGCGAAAAGAATGAAAAAAAAATGTTTAAAACTGAAAATGACCTCTGCAAGACAGGTTTTATCTAGTGCAGGGTTCTAAGAATGTAAAGCGTGCATACATATATTTTTCAATGAATACATTTTGGAATGTAGAATTTTAATACTAGAGATTTTTTCAAAGGAGTCATGGGGCCGATTGTGTTTAAAACTAAAACTGAATTATAAACTTTCGAAAAATTTCGAACATCTTTCTTAATCATGTCAACAATCTATTCCTTAAGTTTTCCGTGTACCGTTACTTCCCACTATTTGTTCCCCATAAGCGAAACTATTGCCTCGTACTAATGCAGGCTGCGTTATTTTTTTCAAAATCGGCTAGAGAATTTTGTTTTTTTCAAAAAAATTATAATGCTGTTTTAGTGTTATCAAAATTGATCCCATGACTTCTTTGAGTAATTCTCGCTATTTCTTATATTTTCGGGTTCGGAAAAAAAACGGGAAAATTCGCCGTGTATGCATATGTTATTCATTTTCAAAACGTAATAACAATCAACATAACACAAGCGACGTGTAAATGTCGGTTTCCAATACGACTTTTTTTTTCATACATTTTAGTTTTTCTCCCAACCTCTGTTACGTTACATCTATAAAATGGTTTGTATCAAGATCTGGAGAGCAGACTACTTAGTGAAAATAGTTAGTAGGATTACAACGCGACGACTGCACTAGAGGTTACGTGTTGATTATTATTTTTTGTAGACATCCACTGCATTTCTTTCCATAATTGCACGTTTTAAGGAAATGTTTTTTTCTTGATTTTAAACACATTTATGTGAAAAAGTATAGATTTGTTCGTCAAAATTGTGATTAATGAAAACCCTCGATTCCATTCTCGGACCATTTGGTACCAAAATCCATTACAAAGAGAGCGGAATCGTCTTAATCAATCGTTCTGAACCTGAACTAGGAACATCTTAGAAAAGCGATTATTCTGAGATTGTCCTACATCATGACCTGTTTACAAGACAAGGAAGACTTAAACTAGTATGTTTTTTGGTATTTTTAACGATCGGTTTTATCTACATTATTCTAGGCATTAGTCTAGACGACATGCCATGAAGGTACCAAGGAGTCAGCTGATTGTGCGAGTAATCCGTCAGTAGTCATTCGGTAAGATACGTCGCGACGTAGCGAGCTAACACGATTAGTTCCGCCGCTGGCCGCTGGCGGCGCTGCCGTCACCGCTCCAGCCTATCTGAACTGGTGCAACCCCAGTTGCGAACGAATGAACTTTCTACAATCCCAAATGTCATAAAATGTTATGATATTAAACAAGGGAACAATAGTCAAAAGTACCCAAATAAAAAAAAACTTTAATTTTGAAATTTTGAAACCGAAGACGTAAAAGTCCAACAAAACCCTGTCAAAAATGTCACCCTAAGTTGCAACGTTGCCAGGATTACTATAGCCAGCTGAGAAAGAGTTAAGGTTTTCTAGTTTGTCTATGGATCGCACTGTGGCAAACATACTCTATATGAACATACTATATATGTCCATAATTTGGGCCAATATTTGGACCTGAATTGCCCGGTCTAAAATTGGTTCATTTGGGGTAGCGAAATCGACCGGGTTTTGTTAGACGTTCGCGAATTACTAATTCCTGTGCAGTTAGCAATTTGTTGTGGCGAAATCGACCGCATTTTTTGAGACGATTTCGTCTTGCAAATCACGACTACTATAGCGAAATAAAGGGATTTGCAAGTCGTTAACGTCTAAGCGATCCCTGTGGAATTCACGAGTTGAACGCCCGTTCAACTCGTGAATTCCGAAGGGATTGTTGTTCAGGGTACTGAAATAAATACGAAACTCAATGCAACAAATACAATAATACAAATGTATTGCGCGAGTCGAACACGCACATGAAGGGTTTCTGACAAGACGATTTAACACAAAAAAATTACGTTTATTTTATGGGGGCCCCCTTTAATTAATATTTAAATATTTTACTAATTGTACAGGGAAATACACAAGCAATCTTTGAAAATTTCAGCTATCTACCTGTTACGGTTCATGAGATACAGCCCGCTGACAGACAGAAGGACGGACGGAAAGCGGGGCTTAGTAATAGGTCCCCGTTGGCACGCTTGGTGTATGGAACCCTAACAATTACCGATTTATATGAACCTAAAAGCAAAATAATGTACCTGGCAATTGAATTTAGGACTAACAGTTCGTGTTGCCAGCCAACCAGACGTCGGCGACTGCCGCCGTCCCGAACATTTTATTGTCCCGTTTTATGGTTGCAATCTAAACTAATGAGTTTTGTTCCATCGATCTATCGGGGGATTTATTCGCACTGGTAGCCGATGATTTTGTTCGGCAAAACTATAAAATTGTAATTAAAATTGTAATGAAAGTGTTATTGGACGACGTCGCGAATTGACAAGAAATCTGTGGAGTCGCCCGAGCTGATGGAAAGTTTAAGAACATTATGAAGCGATCATTATAATTAAATGAAGCAAACTTTATGAAATGAATTCGGCAAAACATTTATCTTTGCAACATTTTGATTACTACTTGGAAGGCCATAATATATTTTTATTTGATTGAAAGGCTTGTTTCTTTTTAAATCGATCGCATCTTTGAGCTTCTGACTTAATATAATTACATTTTTCTACTTTTCGGAACACACCATTTAGACATATAAAATATTTGAATAAATATTTGTCAATTTTGTCAAGTCTAATAAGTTACTCCACTCTTCTAGACAAGGGTCTAGAAGAGTGGAGCAACTTAGTAGACTTGTGGTCTAGAACTTGACGCTCCAAAGATAAGACACAGCGCGGAAATGTTGTATCCCAGAATCAGGGGACTCTTCAAACTCCGTAAGGATGTAGGGTATATTTCTGTGTTCTATCATCTGTACCATGGATAATGTTTTTCGGATATTGCACACCCCTGCGTAGTGCTGTCTGAGTTCCGGCGCTTAATATGCATACAAGCTTACTAAGTCCCACTGCAAATCGTAAGAGGTGAACAGGGGATTCGTCGTTCATGATTGAAATTCTACGGAAAACTGTAGGTTCTCTTTCTTACTTACAAGGCGGTAGTCCCGCATTACAATCGCACTGTTGACCAGCGTGGAAGTTGTTCATTTTTGCCATTTATATTATATTCTATGTAGCCGTCCAATATAAGGAAGGTCCTGGCATGGCGCATAGTTCTCATAAAGTCCTTTAGGCTAATATCATGACAGCAGATGTGGTGACTGGATATCATTGGATTAATTGTTTTACCCAAACTACAAACTGGGGTCCTTCAAACGCACTGCCGGCCGCCTTAGTTTTCGCAGACCCTGAGAACAATCTAAAGCCAATGGGCGCCGGCAAATAGAGTTTGGCGTACGCCATACGTATAGATTTATATATATAAAAAATCAGAATTGTCGGAATGTTTTCCCTTTTCATTGACGTCTCCACGGCGGTCGCTGTGCCGCGCGCGGCGACGGCGGCGGGACGCGCGGTTCGCGAGAACAGAAGCAACCCGTCGCCGAGTCCTCGCGTGAAATTGACCGGTGGTGCAACGCACTTCTACCTTGCCCCTTTCTACCTACCTCAGCTGCAGCATACAGGGAGGCTGTAGGTGTAACCTCCATGTACAATGCATTCAGATGTACCATCGGTGTGTTGATGTGGATCTATCTAAGCTGCATCATTGTCTGTATAGTATTGCGAAGGTCCAGGAAAGATATCTAGTTCCTTTGGGGAGTCGATCTGGTGGACTTATAACCGAGGCTTCTAAGTATCTGGTTGATATGACGTATGAGCAAGACTGCTCTGGAGTATTGTTCGCATTCGTGCGACGACTCAGTTGTGTACCTGTTTCGCTCCTTGGACAAATATAGTGCCGTGCCTTGCGTATCGTCTAAGACACCGATATATTCCCAGAACTGAGAGACCCTCCAACTCCGAAGGGATGTTGGTTCTCTCGCTGTGTTCTATCGTTTTTAGGGTTCCGTACCCAAAGGGTGACAACGGAACCCTATTACTAAGCCTCCGCTGTCCCCCTGAAGTTATAACCCATTTATAGGCCCATAAAATATGGTGTGAAGAAACACCTGGCCAGACGCCACGGTTGTCTTACCTATCCTTGCTTCATTGTATGTAGTATTTGTATTTATTTTAGGTGTATCCTGTTTATCTATATTATAGTATTTTTATGTATGGAAATATTTATATGTATGTTTATATGTTAGATAACTTTTTTTTTCATTTATAATGACAGTGATTTATGTGCTATCTTTAAAATGCTCTAAATTATTTCTGTCTGCCGCCTGTATCTCTCTCTACATCCCAAAGGTTGCGTTTGGTAAAGTTGCAATCATTTCGTAACTAGATGGCGTTGGATGTCAAACAACACTACGATGTAAGGTTCATCTGCTTAGTTTCATATAATACATTGCAAAAGGTTATTACACGAGATCTACTACGTAATACATGGTTGTTTTTATTCAAAAACACCCCAATCTCCACCCCATCTGCTGAATTTTGTAAACAGGTTGGTAGGTAGAGAATTCCCTTCGGCATTAAGCCCGACTATTGTAAACATTGTGAAAAGGAGTACAATAAAGAATTTCATTATTATTAATCTAAGTAAACAGATACCGAAAAATAATCAGAACACTGCCATGCACCTTTCTTTACTAAATTGAAAAGTAAAAACAATAATAAGTAATACAAAAGTATTATAAAAATACTACTGGTAGCTACTGGTACATGTTACTTTTTGTCATGATATAAATGCTCCGTAATTGTCCATACACGGAAGCACCTTCAATATGATGCGAAAAACCTCTCAAATAATTTTCAGTCAGGGGAGGGCGAATTTCTTTTATCTCCAGCACTGACGAGATCCTCTGTCCGTGAACGCGCTCACTCTTGATCGTTATTTTCTTTTGAAACTGGACATGGCTAATGCATCACACCTAAGTTCATTAAGTGAGTCCAATCCACCTCTAGGGAACTAGGTGCCATGCCGGGACCTTACGTTGAACTGGATGCACAACACGGATATTTTTAATTATGTCTTCGATGATCGTGTGTATTCAAAACGATAGTGTACTAACCCGGGCAGGAATAACCTAGCTAGTAAGGGAGTAGAGTACGTTTACGTAATTTTGCCCATACTTAGGTAAGAGTCAACAGTGTCTGTCCTCGAGCGCTTTCCACCTAGCGAGGTCGTGTACGTAGCTGGGTCACAGTCGCCTGCTGTCCCCGGCGGGGTGTGGGGTGCGGGCGCGGGGCGGGGGGGGGGAGAGAGTATTGATCGCACCCCCCCCGCCCCCGCCTCCCGCCGCGCCACCTCCCCCCCTCCCCCCGCCACCCGCACCGGGAGAGCAAATCTCTTTCAGATACATTCGCACAAAGGAAACACTGTGGGACTCAAGGTACGGTACTTTCATGGGCTCTCCTCGGATTTAGTTAAGAGTATTTTATTACATAAAAGATCCCTACGAAGCGACTGGTCTTGTTTTTATGCGTTATCTTAATTGTTTCAATGTGACAGGTAATTCGTAACAACTTAACAAATTTTATTTACCTACATTTTCGTGCTTTACAAACCCAATTAAATGAACCTTAACTTACCTTACCTACCTACGAAATGTTACTTAGATGCGTATAGAGGTATTAACAAAAATGGGAAAGATAGAACATTTTGATCTTAAAAACGATAAGAAAATATTCAGTTTCCTGTTCAGAAGCACCCTTATAAACAAATGCGACTCTCAAATTGGAAACGAGAAAGAGAGACGCCAATGGGCATCGAACCCAACGTCTCGGGGTAAAAGAGGCGAGTCTCTAAAAGATAGGCCACGAACGCAATCATGTAAATAATAACAAAACAATCAACATCACGGGTGCCTTTTCTGGCTCCCGAGCGCCGATATTCGGACTCAAGGTACCCAACAGTTTTCTATTGTCAACCTCGTTTAGCCCAATGACGTTTTTAGTCACACATAATGGCTGGCGAGCACAGCCAACTATTACTATATTGCCACCAAAATGGTGGGTACCCTATAATATTTTCATTGCACTGGAAAAAATAATAATACAATGACCAACCTGACGAAGTTTCTTGTCGGCTCTTCTTCGCCAGAAGTAATCGAACCGACAGGAAAAAAAAAAGACGAATCCGAGTGTGTAATATACATCTAATGGAGGAAATAAAGAAACTGAAACTGAAACTGCACCGTAAAGCATTCGTTTGACCTTTATATTGGACTTATTAAACTCTAAACTGAATTGATGCAGACATCTGTAGGCTTATTCTTGTAATTCCGTGCTCAGAAATCAGTATTTTCCAGTCGAGAAAACCCCTTTTATAGCAGTTGTCAAAGCGGTTTTTTCGACGGAAAAATTCCTGATCCCTGAAAACGGAATTCCAACAATAAACCTACTGGTATCGAACGCACGACTCTCGGATAAAAAGGCGGCCCAAGCAGCAATTAATAGAGTAGAAAATGCTTATGTGTCCCAGTATATAATATGAGCGTTCTTTTTACGTATACTTACGGTATTTTTCGCTACCATTAGCAGTTACAACAAAACACTTATCAAAATTTCGCTGAGCTCTTCGTATCCGATCACCGATATATATATTTGTTGAAAATGTGTATCTACACAGATATAAAATTTCGAAAAGCGATTTGTGACTCTGTATATACAGAGACATCAAGTAAGTGATTTGTGACTCGTAATAGGGCCTCAGAGTTATCTAAATCCTATTTGAAATGTATGGAGCTACAACCACGAAGGGATTGGCCAAGTACGGTATGGTAATTCGTCGCGGGAACTAACAACGGTAAACCCGAACGCGAGCTGCGACAAAGCCTCGCCCCGCCCACGCCGCCGGATGTCACCGCGCGCCCCGCCCCGCCGGCGACATTTCCCGCCAATGGCGCGCGTCACCGCCGCCGCGGCCAATGACACCGTCGCGCGATGTCACCGCGCGCCGGCGACACCGACCGCAGCGCCGCGCGCGCTGCGGCCGCCGCGGTAAACTGGCCAGTTTCTGCGCTGCCCTCCCCGCCTAAAGTAAACGTTTACTTTGGGCGGACTTTCTCTAGAAGCGAGGAGAAAATAACCAATGCTTTCTCTTATCGCCAACTCTAGGGCTGAGATAAATAGCCGTAACCGAAACTAAAGCTGAGATAAATCGTACTTTCTGACGTCACTTTGACACATTTTGGATGGACGAAGTGTCAAAGTAATTCAAAGTGACGTCTTAGTCTTCGTTTAGGTTACGACTATTTATCTCAGCCTATGACTAACGAAAGTAGTAGGTACTTAGTGACGTCAGTTTGCATTACTTTCGTCCATACAAAATGTGTAAAGTACGTTAGTCTTATGCTAAGATAAATAGTCGTAACCGAAACTAAGACTAACGAAAAGTAGTACTTTTTGACACTTGAAAAACTTTGACGCGCGTTAACACCTACAACATAAGCGGTTGGATTTTTTAAATTTAATTTAATTTGCTCATCAATTTTCTAGTGTCCCGATGAACATATTTTTTGTTTTGACTATCCATTAATCATAATCAATTAGAAAATAAGCGATTCTGATCAAATCAAGGATGAGATCCCCCATGTTTTAATTATTGTGATGAATAAAAAGGAAAAAAAAATTTTCAAGCCGGACACTAAATGATCGATTAGTTAATATTTTAGCAAACCGCCATTATTATAATAACACTATTTTGCCATGATCAAGTTCATGCGATGGTGCTATGATAAGTCTACGTAAATAATGTTCAAGTGAACTATTTGAACTATACAATCACAAAAAGTAATAGTAGGTAGAATAGGTACATCAACAATTGCATTAACAGAGACATTCGTTAACTTACATCTAAACATGTATAGTTCTCACTAGTCACTGAATAGTTTCTAATCAAGGAATAAAATAACATAGATGTAATTTCTGGCTCCCATGACATCTAATCTCACCTCTTTTCTCCGATAGTAGCATAGAACGAGTATTTTTAAATCGTAGTGACATACTATAATTAAATAACTCCACATCCGTTGCAAGGATTTTTGTTTGGAAATAAGAAAAGAAAGAAAAATTGCCTTCCCGGTAAAATAAAAATGTAAATAAAAAAACACCGGTAGCACTCCGGGAGTGCCGGCAGAAGTGAAAACTTTAGTATTAACGTTGTGTTTAATTATAAGTACAAAAATACTATCATTTATGAGGTAGAATACAATGTTTATTTATTGCGCTATCGTACACAAATATGACAATTTACATGTTATTATTCATAATATTATATCGTTATTTATTTATATATTACATTAATTTTTATCTCTTAGAAAAATCAACTTTCATCCATAATTTCGACGACTTTTTCACCATCGTTTGCTCAGCGCCGCTAAAGAAGTTTTCACTTCAATCTTACGCTTTTTCGATCAGCATCACGTGACCCTGACGCGAGTTTGGAAGTTTTTACCCATCCAACAAAAAGTGCTCAGCGCCGCTAAAGAAGTTTTCACTTCAATCTTACGCTTTTTCGATCAGCATCACGTGACCCTGACGCGAGTTTGGAAGTTTTTACCCATCCAAAAAAAGTGCTCAGCGCCGCTAAAGAAGTTTTCACTTCAATAAAAAATAAAAATGTTTGCAGTAATTATATCTTAAGTCGTCAGAAGGAATAAAAAAATGCGAGTTATTTATATCAAAATGCACGGACAGCGGAGGCTTAGTAATAGGGTTCCGTTTTAACCCTTTGGGTACGGAACCCTAAAAATAAAATGTTTCCTGATCCAATTCCACGATTTTGTCAAACGCAGCCATTGAAATTCAATTTTAAATATCGAACGTCTCTCCGATTTTAATTTGAAAAATCGAACTCCCCTGTCAAGCCGCTCCGTACGTCGTTAGCCGGTAAGCGGTTTATCACTTTACGACGCCCATTATTTCCATTTTTGAACACTCCGTGCCGCGTCCCGCTCGCACCGTCGTCATCTTCACCGAGCGGAAGCGGGACAGCGCACCCGACATTGTATCGCCGGTGTATGACAGTGGAGTGCATTCCGAGAGTCGCCTAATTGAGCCATACTAGGCAATAAAGCGGCTGTCCTCGTGAGATCAAAGTTTTTAATGAGAGCGGCTCGGTGTCCGTTCGTAAAAGGTGGATTGTTCGGCGAAGCTTATAGCACACTTATAGGGTGTCGTATAACCGTGGGCGCTCGATGTATGTGACAAGGCTCTGTGGTCAATTATAATTTCAACTCGGTTAAGGGCGCTCCAGCTATCGAGGCCATCGTGTCCTCTAAAACCAGTAGCGAATTTCAACAGAGCTTATACCAGGGGGCTTACCATAGTAAATTAACTCGCCGGGTGAACAGGCCAGTGAATGATTAAACCGGACGTTTAGTTGAATTTCGTACCCTGTAGACGTGTTGTTCGGCGAAGTGAACTGAAATGTACTAGCTAGTTAGCATGAAACTAGTTTCAAAAGTCGGAGTTTAGTTTTCTGAAGGTTTTCTGAAGGTTTCTACAGCGTGTGAACTGCCTGTATGTTTTGTGTTTAGATTTAAATATATCATCAAAAGTTCACGGCAAACTTTGTTTTGCGTATTTGTTTTTCATATTGTTTTATTTATTCTTGTTTGAATTGAGTTTTTGCTTGCAATATAATATTTACGTAGGATACCCAATTCTAATAGGTTCTGTGCACGGTTCTTATAAGATTTTTTTTAAATTTGCAGTACACAAAAAAAATATCATCGTGATTTACAACTTTGGCTGAACGTGGAAAGAAAACATAAATGTAAAAAAAAACTATTTTTTTAGGCCCATATAACACACCTTAACAGCACCGTTACATTCCTTTAAAGATACATACAGAGAGTTATGTGAGTACGTAACCACCGAAAATGTGTGTCAAACAATAGAATATTCACTTAGCCAGTCACGATACAAAATTATTTTTGTTATGACCACATGAAAATAAAACATTACATTACCTAATTCTTTAAATGCTACGCCATAGATACAACGAAGATTTTATGGTTTGAGAGCAATTCAACAAAAAGTATGAATTAGATTCATATATGATGCTTTTGAGATTACCGAGATCGTTATGAAATTTTAGCAAGAATTTACATAAAGTTATCTTTAATTTTAATGTATACAGAGCCCTGTTCTATCTCTCTATGTTCAGGTTCCATATTCTTGGAAAGTACTGGCAAAACATTCGAATAAATTTATTTGAGCCAGCGGCCCACAGATTACAACTCTCTACAATACTCTACAAACTGTGCTATACAGACCAAGAATATGATATTCTCAGATCTCAGATCATTGGTCACTGTAAGGTACCTTTATTCAAAAGGTACTTTATCAAAGGTAGAGATGGCTAAGTATTTCTCAAAACAATCAGTGTTTTTTAGGGTTCCGTACCCAAAGGGTGAAAACGGAACCCTATTACTAAGCCTCCGCTGTCCGTCCGTCCGTCCGTCCGTCCGTCCGTCCGTCCGTCCGTTTGTCTGTCCGTCTGTCACAGGGCTGTATCTCAGTAACCGTAACAGATAGACAGCTGAAATTTTCACAGAGTGTGTATTTATTTTGCCACTATAACAACAAATAGGTAAGATTAAGAAATAATTAAAATTAAAGTGGGTCCCCATGCAAAAAACCTGATTTTTTTGTATACATTTTTTTACGATGGTACGGAACCCTTCGTGTGCGAGTCCGACTCGCGCTTGGCCGGTTTTTATTTCTATTCTTGATAGTTGTTGTCCGAACCTCTCAGTCTTATCCGCTTGCCCAAAACAGTTGCACTGATTTACACTTTACTATTTCACATTAACTTTATCATTGTTTATCGTAAACTCTAAATTTAAGGTTTCGTCTTTTGTACATAAATACTTTCGTCACATGTCTTCACATATATGTCATATGACAATTTGAATATTTCCATTAAACATTTCGAAGTCTAATATTTTTTTTACATTAGACGAAATGTTTCATAGTCGAGATAGTCGATCGAGAGTTATAAAATCCATGATTAAGGTATGTGATATTCATACTTTATATAATGATAAAAGTACTAATTGTGTGGCTTTGTGATTGTCAATGTGACCTGGGTCAAATTAATTAAAACTGAGATTTATAAACAAGAATGCACTTTGGTTTCCTTAATAGCAGTATTTTTCAGTAAGGTGGGCGTGCAGCCACCAAACAGGACGGGGCTATCCGGCGCTACATCAGACGGGAATTTATATGGGCGGCGGTATAGGGCGGCGCCCATACCACGCGACCGCTGCAACGCGCCGCCAACTACTCAGCGTCACGCCACCGCTCCTGCCCTACATACGCGGAATAAGAGGTTGTACTTTATGCATGCCCTTGTGAAAAGGAAACATCTTTTTAAGGAACTGGATGGCCACATGCTAACTAGGTGCCTTTTTTATGCGACCTGACATGAATGGCTAATAACACACAACTATCGTTATGATATTAGCCCAAAACGCCACATTCCCGAAGGAATTAGGTGCCATGCCAGGACCTTCCCTTAATGAGCACGGCTACATTGAACTGGATGGAAAACACGGAAAATTTTTCATTGTCGCTTCGACTATCTTTTCGTCCAATGCGATGGTACCAACCCAGGTGGGCTTAAACCCTACCACCTAGTAGGAGAAGGGAACCTACAGTTTTACATGGATTCCGAACCATGGAGCAACTCGCATTTGTGACGAAATGCACTTATCGAGCTCGGAAAGAGAAAGACAGTGGTGCATGTCGGAATTGAACCCAGGCCTCTGGTACGCTAGGCCAGTCCCTGCGCCACTAGGCTCAGAGCCACTCAAAAAAAGGAACCTCCTTATATATGCATTGAACGGAATGAAAAACATGGGGGATTTTTACTGTCGCCTTTATCATCTTTCATTCAGTGTGATGGTCACATTTCGGATGGGATTAAACCTACCAACCATTATGTAAAGAAGCCCTACAATTCACGTAGAATTCTAACCACGACACGCCTCAATGGACGAATGTGAAAACGTGACCGAAAAAACTTACCATGGCCGGCTATTGTCCAAATTAGTAAATATAATTTTTTTAGTTCCCTTTAACAGAAAAAACATGTATGAAGATATGCATACGAGTTGAATAAGCGAGAAGAATACCGCATGGCACAAAATGAAACATATGTGTATGTGTGTATCTTTTCTTTCGTGCCACCAATAAGATGTATCAAATTATAACAATCCAATTAGAATACGTGTATTCATATTCGCTCAATACTCTTAGTGGCCTTTGAAGCAGATTATATTTAGAAAAATACAATTTGAAAAATATAATTACATGTTTTTTAGGTAACTTTTTTTATTTATTTAACACATCTTGAAATTACATACAGTATATATAATTACATACAACTGAACATGTATGGCTAATACCACACCCACAATCATGATATTAGCCCAACAAACCGCATTCTCGAAGGATGTAGGTGCCATGCCAGGGCTGATGATGAGGATGAGCAGGGCTACGTTGAACTGGATGGAAAACAAGGATTTTTTTTCATTGCCGCTTCGACCGTCTTGGTATTTTTTTAAATCGTTTGCGAACTTTTTAAGCACAGAGTTCACACAACTTCAATCGGTAGTTTCAACAAGTCCTTACAAACACGGTCTCATTACTCCAGGGTCCCGTGCAGCGGTGTGAGGTGACGTCACTCTAGTGCAGCGTTGTGTTACCGGAAGCGGAAACGGTATGCAGTAGCTCGGTCCGCTGCCGCCGCCGCCGGGCAGTGCTTCCGGAGATGTTACGGAAAACTGCAATTACTTGCAGTATGCAACCGAGCAACTTGTGCATGTACTGGACAATTTGTGGGGTATACGTTCAAATGAACGCATTTATTCAGGTGGTATATAATTGTTTTGGAAAAGTAGGTAAGTTGGTTTCACTCTTACTTAAGGTTCTTGGCTTTGTAAAGTATTGCACTTTTCTCTCTCCCCAAAAATATCGTAAACTAGCTGAGGTTTCCCGGCTCCACGCGGGTCAATTTCGTTTTGGATAATCAGCCGAGTGGAGCCAGATAAAATGTCAGCAGAAATCTTGGCTGTCGTGTTATTCCAACGATAAATGGAAAAAAACTGGATCGCGACAATAGAGGACGACCTACCGGGTCAAACTAAAGCCAAAGCATTAAACATCTCATCAATATCGGATACGCTGTTTATGAGATGAATAATTACTAGCTTGGGCTATGCGATGATTTGGATCGAAAAACGGTGTCGCCGAAATTACAAAATGACTTCCAGCTAAATAAATAGTCAAATTAAAACTTCAGCGAAGAACTTCATAAAAATTCATGGAGCACAAGCTAGGCTTGATGACTAACATTTTTTGGTTTGTTTTGTTGTAATTGTTGTACATTGAGTAATCCACGTCCAAAGTTATTGAATAAAGCGCGCATAAAAAAAAAACGAACCTTATAACTTAAAAAACCAACATAATTTTACTATGGGATTATCATTATGCATCTAGTTAGATTAATTAAAACTACTTTTATTATAATGTCTTGATCTCCTACAAGAAATGTACGCATTCCTATGAGCGGGAAGCCCCACCTAAATATACCATAAGGTTTTTATAAACAAAGATAACATGCAGCCTTGGCAAAGTGATGCTCTACCACATGAGTTTATAATTAATTTTAAGTTATTAGGTTTGATTTTTTTCCAAAATACTTTCTGGGCTAATAGCTTGCATCAGGACTACTCCTCGGATTCAGTAATCAGTAATCGGGAATCCTGAGTCTAAGAAACCGCTTTTATAGCGGGTTTCAAAGCGTCTTTCTTGACGGAAAGATTCCGGAGCATAGAATTTCAATTGATCAAGGTTTTCCGTCGTGAAAATCGCTTTGAAAACCGCTTTAAAAGCGATTTTCTAGACTCAGAATTCCTGATTCCTGATTACGGAATTCCAGGCATGGGCCGGCAGGTCGCCTTAAGAACGGCCCGTAAGCTCTTCTCCCCATACAAACGTAGTTTGCTAATCATTTGAAAACAACTGTTCCAATTTATTTATTTATTTATTTATTAAGAATTCAACAGCTTATTATTTTTCCAATCCAATCCAATTAAATTGATATTTAATATCTTTTATCACGAAATGCGCCAGAATATAATTACCATAAAAACAAAAGCATGCAGACACAGATATTTGTTGCCTGATAGTAGATACCTAATATCAAGTAAATTGGAACAGTGGTTTTCAAATCATTAGTAAACTACTTTTGTATGGGAGGCGAAATTTTCTGATCCTTACGGGCCCAACTTAAGCAAGTACGGCACGTCTCGGAATAAATCACGGTCCAAACTGTCCCTGGCCCGTCGGCCGCCGGAGCCCTACGCCTTCAACAATGCGCGGCGCGACAGCCATCCGAATCTCACGGCCTCCGCGCTGAGTCATCCCCGCGCAATTTCAGAGGCAGCTGGCGCCTGATCGAACACTTGGATCGAGTGCACTCCGTCCGGCTCGGCGTGACGCGCCACGGGCTGAGCCAATCGGACGGATTCTTAAGGCTATCGTGAAGTCACAGGATATCTAAAAATTTTTTATTTTTATAAATGCATTGTTTGTCTATTGGCCATTAAAATAGCGAAATCGTCTTCCAGGCCCTAACGTTTCCCTACCCCTAAACGTTGCCAGATTTAAATATTTGTTTTGGCACTTGAGAAAGCTTCATTCTATGTCCGTATGTTTTTTTGTTTTTTGTAAATATCTGTATTTTTCAGTAAAAAGAAAATCGAAAATCAACGTAAAGAAATACAACCTTTTGAACTGTTTATTAGCCAATATTTTCATATCTGAAAGGTATATAAAAAAAAATGAAAACATACGATAGATTTCTACAATATATTTTAGAATTACAAATTTCAAAAACCAAGTAAAACATTAAGAGCATGGAAACAGTTACGTCTGTAGTATAGAGAATCAATAGGGTAACGACCTTCTTAAGTTGGGACGCGTCGTTGAATATTGGAAGGCCTGTGCTGGAACGTCGCTATGCAGTCCTCGATATCGTCTTCATTTCGTGGAAACCGACGTCACACTTAACAGTTTCAGGTTAAAGTTCAATTTGAGGGGATTCCAAGCACATTCCTTCAAGACATCGTCATCAAATAAGAATGCTTAGCTTGGACATGCTAGCTTGATCTGTCTCCCGGGCGGAAGTAACTATGTTAAAACAAGATTAGGTATAAGTTGTTGGATCAATATTGTTTGATTTAACAACTTATACATAAATAAAAATACAAATCTCGCAGTTTGTTGTCGGTACTTCTCAACCGGATTTAAAAAAATACTGTCCGAGTGTGCACGGGGAAATAAAGAAACTTAAACTTTTTACTGACATATTGTTCATTAAAAGAAATGCAATTCATTGCATATTTCGTGGAGGTTGTGTCTGTATTAAATCCATATTTCCATACTAATATTATAAATGCGAACGTAAACCTGTATATCCGTCTGTTGCGTTTTCACGCTAAAACCGTGAACCAATTTTAATTAATTTTGGTAAAGAGATAGTCTGGAACTTGAAAAAGGCGCTTTTGTGGCGAAAATTAAACCCGAAGGGGTGATGCAAGATATTAAAATTTGTATGGGGAAATCATATAATGTCCAGGATATAATTCAGCCCGACATCAGACCAAAACGACATTGACCCGAGCGGAGTCGGGTACTTCAGCTAGTATTAAATTAATTGTTAAAATAATAAAACAAAAGAAAACGTACTTAAAATAAACCTTGATCTCACCCAACGATTAAGCTCTATAAATGATGTCTTCATTTTTATTAATACCTTCACTTTTCTTTCATGTAACCAGATACTATAGAATTGATATTATAACTACACATAGCCAAACGTCTATTACAAAAATAAAAAAAATTTGGCGAATTGAGAACTTCCTTTTTTTAAGTCGGTTAAAGCGAGACCCGCTTTACCTACTTTTACAGCGTTTGATTGATTGATTGAAAATTCTTTAATACGGCACAAAAAATAATTTACAAAACAAAGTATAGTGCAATAACAACATAAGTGGGGTGAAAAAGTTTTTCCGTAGATAAATAATGTCCTCATAAGGATATGAAGGAATGCAACCCTGTACATTTAAGAACTCTACAAATTCTAACAATTTAGAACGAGCTCACAAAAGAGACCATGTCGTCAGCTAACTAAAAACTACCTTAAATGTCGAGAAAGTATCATAAAGGGACCAAAACTCGCACACTCACGCCCCCATATAAAATAAAAACGGTATTTTAATCGCGATATATTTTTATTTATTCAACACAAAAAATCTAATTTGGAGCACAATGGACCGAAGGCCCACATTGGTTGACAAGACACCGGTCCTTACCTCTACAAAAGACGGGATAAAAAAACCGAAAGCGTTCGTTTTGCTTTTCCAAAACCCTTAATAACATCTTTCTTGCTAAGTCATGTCCTGCATAAAATTGCATCAAACCGTTAACTAGGGAAGGTCCTTGGAGCTTGGTTCTAGTAAGAGTGCGCCCTGGTGGTCTTGCATCGCCTAAATATTTATAATCTCATCTTTTTCTCCCTGTTTTTTATGGGCGATACCTCAATAACAATTATGAATAGCATTAAGACTTACATTTAGTTTATTATAACGAAAACAGGATGTTTTCTCTAGAAAATAATTGGTTTGTTATATTTTATGAAAATTTTACCTTTAAAACTAGCTATTTTGGGTGTCTTCAAAATTGACAGTATCGTTTCATTTTAAAACAGTTGAAGAGCTAAGAATAAAATTTAATAAAGTAACGTTACTTTTGCGGATATACCCTTAAAATACAGTCACGTCATTCCATGTCGTTATTTACACTGGATAGACAAATACTTTTAACTCGCTGTAATTTATTGGAGAGCGTCAATATAATAAAAACGCATCTCGGACTTGTCTCTATTTCCGATGCAACAACATGAAAAAAAATTATCTGGATTTTTCTTAAGAAATAGATTAATGTTTGTTGTACAATATTTCGGTTGATTTGAAGGTTTTTTGATATGGTAAGCCAGGTTAGATAGCTGTGCTCAGGTACCAATTATTCCCGGATCGGGCAAATATCGAAACCTCGCTCATCAAAGTACCATGCCAGCTGATTTGTGGAATATTGTACCTAAGTGCAGCTGGAAGTATGAGAAATGGCATTCACCGGTACACCGATCCATACCCTGGCGATGCAGCAAGGAAACAAATTAGAGAAACGTTTTGTTCTCAAAAGCCCGATATCAACCACAAAACAATGCTTTGATTCACTAAGGTCGCAGGTTTGAGCCCTGCTCAGTTCTTTTTAAAAATAAAATCAGTCAAGACGAGTTTCAAAAAGTCCTTCCAACTAAGGGTTTTCAGAAACTCATCTTTAGTTACGTTCGAATCGAAATCTGCATGGCATCTTGCTTTCCTAAGAGGTATTGACAGAATCTGTAATGCCAGTAAAAATATTAATCTACTAAAATGAAATAATGATTATTATCAAACTTTTGCGGTTAAGTCAAGTATTAAAACTAACAATGATAGATTGAAGCGATACAGATACAATCCAAAGCCGCTTAGAAAGAAAACTAACTAGACCAACAAGATGCGCGCTGCAACACGATTTATTTCCAAAAACGTATCCTCTTAATGAGGCCTAAGTTGAAGTGTCACGATGCGTGATAAGGGCTTGACAATGGCACGAAGATCCATCGAACAGTAGGCTGGCGAGGCTGGGGAGGTGTGGGCTCCGGTGGACACGGCGCGTGTGAAAGAATACGTCCTACGCCGAAAGGCCTAGTGTGGAAAGGTATAGGGTTAATTTTGAGATAAACATCATTTTTCTATTGAATCATAATCGCTCAGATTTATGATTATAATCGAAGTGTATTTAAGTCATTAATACCATCAAAGATATATTTTTTTGTTGCGAAAACATGATTTGGGGTCTTATATTTCTGTCTATGTCACGTGAACATAGACAGAAATTCGTATTGGTTTATAAACGGAAATATAATTAATACCAAACTTTATTTGAATTACTATAATTACATAGATTCGTAAAGGGTACACACATCAATATTTTACATTAAATGTAATAAAAAATAGTTATATTCGTCAGTATAGATTTATTCATTAGCATGCACGGAGTATTACCTCCATATCCTATATAATATAGACGATTGGTAAGGTCTTAAGTGACCTTAAGCTTAAGTTTTAAGTGAAGATACACCACACAAAATCGTTGCTTTGATTATTTCGGGTGCTCGGGCTGCGGTATCGGGCTAATATGATAGTAGTTGCGATGTTTTATTCATGACCTAAAAAAAATCCACGAAAAGAGATACAGATCTTATTCGAATGATCTGAAAGTCGCGCATATCCCCCCCTAACCCATATGCCGCAGTTGATGATATGACACTAAAGCACAATAGGAGCCGAGAGAAGGCACCGGCCGAGCTCCAATCACCGGCACCAATCATCGAGCATGATCGTCGAGAACGCACTTTTTACGCGCTAGATGACAACACTAAATCATTGTCGTTTGGCGTTATTTTAAAGCAATTATATATTTTAATGATGTTGATTAAAGTGCGGCCGGGAGTGCGGCGTCAAAGGTGTCAAATGAGTGATAAGGGTGTTAGGAAATGGGCTTGATGACGGATCAACATTTTGGGATCATGGGCCGGTGTCTCCGTGTCGCCGATACACGCGGGGACGCGGGCTCGAAACCCGGGCTCGTGGACTTCTTTCTGACCCGAAGGTACTGTGCATTTTCCTTGAGAACGCGAGTCACTTCATGGGTCGGTTCTTATGTAAAACTGTAGGTCCCCTTCCCTTCTTACGTTTGGAGAGGTTCTTTGAACGTTTAAAACCAGGCTTTCGTTTGGTTGATGTCGCGAGTTTTTGGCGCTAAAATAATAGGTTTGATTGCAAAGGTAAATAGGTGTTTACAAATTATTTGTTTTTCAATAAATATAAGCAACGCATTAAAACTGTTTTACGGTCATACGCTAGGTAATAGTCCAATATTAAAATAAATAAATATGTATTTATTTATAACTCCAAAATATTGGAGGTTAGCGTCGTATACAGCCTTAAACGTTATCTACGATAGGAGCGCCAGGATTAAAACTGTGTCGTCGCAATGTATGAAGCAGCAAAGTTATCAGCGAAGGTATGTTCATAATAATCTTGAACACTGTAGTAGGAGGCATTTGTAGAAGAATTCCAAGAATAGTGTAGAATCTATGGCTAATTTGGTGGACGCAATACCCGCAAAAGGTATGTTTGCTGGTTCAAGTCCAGTAATTCTTTTTTACAGTTTTCTATCTTTTATTAATGTTCCCTTGCTTCGCGGTCGATTCTACACACATATCATTTTCATTGAAAAAAGCGACCTATTTGCTTAGTTCAAGAAAATATTGTTTACTTTCGATCCTGTCATACTGTCTGCGGCCACGGTATTTTCTGCAAGGGTATCAATACATTGATTGTGGATCATTTTACAATTACTATTGTAAAAGTATTTCTGACAAGACACAACCTTGTAGATTGAAAAACAATCTTTGGTAATCCCTTTGCTTAATAAGATTCTCAAGTTTGGAACTGGTTCGGTGAAATTAAAAAGCAAGATCTGTGGGATATAGAACCTAAAATTAACTTTACCTTCTTCAAAGTACCCAGATCACAAAGTACCCAAATATGTATGGTTCCAGGCAGAGGCTTTCAACAGCTAAACTATATATATTCAAATTAAATATATCCTTATACATTTTACTACGACAACGGAGCAGTAAGTGCTTGCAAGACACTTTTGATTATCGTAAACACTAAACTAATCAGTTTCCGGCATGGCATTATTTGCAATTGGTCGGAAATGAATAAACTCCTAATAGAGTTTAAATAACAGCAGCTTAACTGGACAACCGAGTTTGAATAACGGCAATTCAACTGTAACACGTGTTACGGCGTGTCGCACGGCGGACGGGCCGCGACATCCCCCCGGCCACCCGGTGTTATTCTAAATTAACCGTTTCGGACATCCGCTTGTCAACTTGTCACGCTCGCTTGTCAACTTGTCACTCGGCGCGGCTTTTAAAAGCCCCGCTCGCGGACGGCGGACTTTTACGGAGCAACCGCGCGGGTGTAAGGTGACAAGCGGTTTACATTTGGACAAATACCTATTCGGATCGGCGCCGCAGATGGAGTTGGCGCTCCGGCCGCGCCGACTTGCACCACCGCGAGTTAGCGACGTTGAGCCTACCTTAAAACAAACGTTAATTACGTGTAAAAGAGTATAGATAACCGCGTTTTATGCAAATTAAAATGTGCTAGTGCGAGATTTATTCGACAATGTGGTATAGACGTTTTCGCTGAAACTTCGTTAAAACTTCGTTTGTCTAGCTAGATGAAATTTCTCGGATTAGGACTTCTTTCAAGTTCGTAAGAGGATAATTAGGTTTGTCGTGCCTAGGGATATTTGGGACGTAACTTAGTGTAGTTTGACTACCAAAAAGTTTAAATAAATTAAATGAAATGAAAAAAAAAATCCTCAGTCAAGTTAAGAAATAATTTTCTGGTATTTTGCACATAAAATAAATCAAATGAGAGCTACGTCTGTACGTTTTGTTTTTTTTTTAAATAAATTAACATATTTCCGTGATAAAGGCTTATAAAAAAATATACAAATAAAAAAGGTGTATTGCATGGACACAACTTAGGTTATTAAAAACAAGAATGTACAGACGTAGCTCTCAGTTGATTTTCTTAATGAGCAAAATATTAAAAAAATATTTCAAAATGTTACTGAGAAAACAATCAAGAGCCATTGTATGGATATTGATAACCTTATTATCCTCTTAAGGTGGCCCAACCCGGCGGGACTAACTCATTCGCGGGCATGGTACAAAACCGTGCTGTTGCGCTCTAGGACCTTCTCTGTTTCAAAGAATAAGACAGGCTCCGTGATGAAGAAGATGCGAAGAATTCGAACTTTCGGACCTTATAACTTAGAAACCAAACACAATTTTACAATGCCAATGGTCATCAGACATCTAGTTCGATCAAATAAAGTTATTTTGAGCAAAATTTTGGATCTCTGACAAGAAATATGGGCGTGATCTTCTTTCCCTTTTTGTATGGGGAGATGAGCGGGATGGGCCACCTTAAGGGCCTGGTACTAGCCAAATCGCAAGGTTAGACGAGGCACCCCAAGTAAACTAACTAAGTCTGACGATTATAAGTGTCATCCTTACAATATATGATTCCTTGTCTAGGAATCGAATGATTTTCGTTAATGTATGTTTCCTTTTTCTATACAAAATACATTGCGGAAACGGTGTCCATTTCCGAACTTTTTTGACTAAATGTAGAAATCTAAAAGCAAATGGAATTTTTTGTTTATGCATATATGCTGTTTTTGCTTATATCTAGAAATCGAATGACTTTCAGATTTCTAATGAGAAAAATCAACTTTTTTATTTTTATTATTATTTAAATAAATGATGGAATAAAAAAATATTAACAATCCATTATCAGTCTGGAGTTCTATTTGGATTTGCTGAAGCGTTTCACTACATATTATTACATTTGTTAAAAAGTGCATTTGTATGGCGCGAGTAGTTGGCTAGTCCTAGCGCCTTAAGAAGACTTATTTCAATGCTCGCAATGAAAAAGAGGAAAAGCTTTTAATGCAATATTAAAACTCTAACTAATCATTCCATAAAATGTACCTACATTATAGATTCTGGCGCATTTTAGCCAAAATCACAGGAAGACTCTATCAGCGATACATAGTGGCCATGCTACATCAAAATGTGAAGGGAGGTAACGAATTTTAACATACCTACATTTTAACAATACAATATTTCAAACGAGAAGTGCGTACTTACAGACGCGGTGATCAGCTGCACAGGTAAAGCCATAACTAATAACTTACCAAGAAGAAACTAACAGTGTCTTAATCGTAGGCTCGATCAAAATTGCACGTGTAGTGTGAAAGGGCTCTAAAATGGAATTATGCGCTGCGCTGCGCCGGCAGCGACCACGTAACAATCGGCATTGTGCGTCCGAAAGTTACGACGCGCGCCGCATCCCTGAGCGCCACGCCCTCTGATTAACTGCGCCGTGGTGCAATCGGACCCTGCAACCCGTTTCGACTTAGCGCGAGTTATGATTTAGCGTTTCGAGCGACAATTGACTGTTCAGAAAAGTACAGGCGTTTGTCATCGGAGCTCGGCAGGTTTTTTTTTTATGTGACTGGACATGGATGGCTAATACCACACCTTCTGTCATGGTATTAGCCCAACGCACCACATGGGAACTAGGTGCCATGCCAGGACCTTCCTTATATCTCACGGCTACATTGAACTGGATGGAAAACACGGACAATTTTCATTGCCGCTTTGACCACCGTTCATCCAATGCGATGGTACCAACCCGGGCGGGATTAACCCTACCATTTTGTAAGTAAGGAAGGGAAGAACAGCTTAACGTGGAATCCGAACCACGGCCAGCCTCTCTCAACAGTCGAATGGTCACCCATCCAAGACCAGACCGGACCCGCTGGTCCCGCTGTTGACGAGATCTAGACTTTTTCCAGACAGACAGATTGGAGCCGGGAACTTCAGTTAATAAAAAAAAATGCCTTTATTTTCAGGCATTCATACCGACTCCAAAAAGTACCAAGAAATCGAAAAGAATTTATTTATTTATGAGTTCTAAGTGTATATATTTTTCATATTTGATAACACGCTACTAAATACGATGAAACAATCAAAACTTTCAGGAACACAGGACAATTTTAGGCCATTCCCATTATATGCTGTTAATATTGTGTGGTTTTATAATAAATAAAAATGGCACGGCTTTGAAAACATCATGCCATAATCAATTATAAATAGGAGAAAAATAATTATACAAAAATATTTTTAAAAGAGAAATATATGTTTTCGTACCAAGCACGTGCGTCGCTAATTGCTAAAAAAACAGGTTGTCACGCCTAAATGGCGAATACGCGAAAATTCGCGCGGACCATTTGGGTAAGGTTCACCTCTGGAATGACTATTATGCGGTGCGGAATGACTATTCTTCCGTCCAGAATGACTATTCAGCCGCCTGGAATCGGCTATAAAGGCATTCAACCACCGGGAACGACTATAATAAGACGGAATTAAAACTTAATAAGGAATGGGAATGAGAATAATAGTCAGTAAGGCCAATGAGAACCGTCAAAAGGATTAACGAAAGCAAAGGAATCAGGTTCTTCGGAATGGGGTACACCCGGAATGACCCATCACTAGTACATACGCCGTGTGTCGTTAGGTGCCGAGGCGAGCCTGCGTGCGGCTTCCGAAAATAGCGCACTTCAATATCTGCTCTATTTCCGTGACCACACTATCGAAGGCCCGCCCCGAAGTTCATGCACGACGGGACACGTGCATCGATATCTGACACTTCAGTGGGCAACTTCTCAATCTGTTCAGTCAAAGTAAGCAAGAGAAACACAAACATTTTATGTTTATTGTAAAATTTGAATGCTTTGTCAGTACCGAAATTAATATTTTTGGAATAATCGCCGTAGAGAGGACACCAAAGTTTTGGAGGTTTGGTATTGGCTGGATAATTCTTGCATTTCAGATAGTCTGCAAGAGAAACGGCTCCATAGATAGATACTTATCTCCATCTTTTATATGTATATGGGCTGTTAAGAGATTTGTCGTTTGTTGCTAAGATTCCACGTGTAATTCCTTCCGATCCCGCCCGGGTTGGTGCCAGTTAAAATTGTCCGCATTTTCCTCCATACAGTTCAATGTAGGTATGAAATATAATGAATGGTATATAAATCCCAATAAGTAAATATCATTCCCATTAAGTCTATTATCAAGACCGGTGTGTTATTAGATCAGAAAAAAAAATGTCAGAGATCATTTCCCTATTCGAAGCGATGATAACATGAAAATCTTGGAAGAAGCTATGGTGCTGCGTATATTAGTTCTGATATTAACAAGATGATTCCTACTTTTGAGTTCGGCTTATGAAATGGTTCGACAGCTGAAGAATCATCTCCATGCCAGTCTGTATCTATCTCTTCGTCAATGATCTTTGTTTGTTTGTCTGTAGTATGCGTTGCAAACAACGCTAGAACAGACACAATCACATGTTTTACAGTTAGTTAGTTAGTTAGTTAGTTAGTTGGGCAAAATGTTTTCCGCGCTAAGCCTACTTCACAGAGAGGCCATTGTGCGTAACAAAGGTGACTATGTAAGCCATCCCAGCTCGTCCCAGAAGTTAAGGATACCCTTTACATTCCCACAGGCCTCTGCAAGGGATCCCGGTGCTCCCAGGGTCTGCGCCCGATGGTCGGCCACACTCTTGCACTCCAACTGTACATGGGCGGTTGTTTCCGTTGTCTCCATGCAGCCACGACATAGAGGGCTGTCCGTCACCCCCAGGTTATGGAGGTGCTTGTTGAGTGAACAATGTCCTGTCATTGTTCCCACCATTGTGCGTAGATCATTTCTTTTTAGATGCAAAAGCTTGTGCGTGAGGCGCTTATTGAGGGATGGGATGACCTCTCTGGCCTGCGTGCAATCTACCAGGTGTTTCTATCCGGTATTGTGAAGCATCTTGGTTCTATCTTGTAGCCAGTTTTTGAGTTGACTAAGTGGTATAGGCACTATCGGTTCTGGACCCATTAGTACTATACTGGATCCTCGTTTGGCCAGTTTGTCTGCAGCGTCATTACCCACAGAGCCACTGTGTCCTCTTATCCACTCCAAAGTTACGTGGTTGTTTCTCGCTATTCTTCTAGGGCGCAATGACATTCTAGAACGAATCCCTAGTTAACTTTGTTATTTTTCAGTGCGTTTAATACAGATGCGCTATCTGATCTTATCTTATAGTCGTGCATCTTCCTTTTTGATTGCCTCTGCGGCTCGAATTATTTCCACACATTCTGCCTGAAATATGGTGTTAAAGGCGCCTAGGGTTGTTGAGATGTTGATGTTCGCATCTCGGGAGAAGACACCCGCTCCAGTTCCCGAATTTGTTTTTGATCCATCTGTGTAGATTCGGATTTCTCGCACCCTTGATTGGTCTGCGAGTTCTTCCTTCAGTTGGATGTGATAGTTTCTTTTAAAATATGGTTGGTAGAAATCTTGTCACAGATTTCCGAGAGCATGGGTACATGGTTCATGAATTCTGTCATAATCCGTGCGTGAGGGACTCAATGCTTTTGTTTCCAGGTTCCTGCGGCTCTTAACCGGAGAGCTGCTGTAGCGGCTTCCTGCTGAACATGCAGGTGTAGAGGTCTTAGATCAAGTATTACCTCTAGAGCCTGTGTAGGAGTTGTTCTCATGCAGCCTGTCGTTGCAACGCATGCCAGGCGTTGCAGACTTTGAAGTTTTGCTTTTACGGTGCTCAGTTCCGTCCTAGGCCACCATACTACTGCGCCGTAGGTTATGGTTGGTCGAATTACATCAGTGTATAGCCAGAGTGTTATGGAGGGTTTTAAGCCCAATTTTTTCCCGAGCATTCTCTTGCACTGCCAGAAGGAGATGCACGCCTTCTTTGTTTTGTCTTCGAGATGTTTATTCCAGTTCATCTTGCTATCAAGGATTACGCCCAGATATTTGACTTTTGATAGGGATAATTCTATGCCAAAAAGTTTTGGCAGTTTCATGTCTAATAACTTCCTCTTGTTCGTGAAGAGAATAAGTCCTGTTTTGTTTGGATTTACTGAGAGTGCATTCCCTTCACACCGGTTCTCTACGATTCTTAGAGCCGAGCTCATTACGTTGAAAAGTACTTTTTCCGATTTGCCACTAATCAGAATCGTGATATCGTCTGCATAGCCAACAGTCCTATGTCCCTTTTCGTTTAGGCTCGTGATAAGGCTGTCCACCACGATATTCCAAAGCAGGGGTGAAAGAACGCGCCTTTCGCCACTACTCCCCTCGTGGTACTATTTATTGTGAACTGTATGGCTCTTAACATAAGGAGATTTCTTATCCACCCCGAATTGGTCGGTGCAGCTCCGAATCTGTTAAGCAGTTACAGTGTTTTACAGTTAAAAAAGGATCTTAAAATTTTGCGAGAACACGTCTCAAACGTACAACTCCAAGAATATTTCCAACTCACTCGACACGTCTCGCCCTGCGGGTGGATACGGGTATTTATGAAGTGGCCATGTGCCACCGGGCACTAAGAATGTTTGGCACATATATCCGGCGTGCAACAAACTAGTTGCTATCGCGAGTATCCGCGTATTTTTACCGCACATCTGAGAGTGTTTATATGAAGCGGCACGCTCGGTTTCCTGTGCGTGTGGCCTCCCTAAGGCGGCTCTCCCGATGACATTGTAATGGGAGTTTGTTAAGCCAACGATAAACGGTAAATACAATATGAAAATGTATTTAAAAATTTACGTAAATATTTAGTTTAGTATAATTAAAAACGAGGTCAAAGTCAAAGAATGTCTTCTAAAACATCGAATTCATCCTAGGCTTGAGCAGCTCGTAGTTTTGGGCGCGTTGTTGTGCCTTCTATGCCAGAGGACATGGGTTGGATCCCCGCCCCGTTAATGCATTATTGTTTTCTCTTTCTAAAGTACATTTTGTCATAAATGTGATGGAATACCATTGTTTAGAATTCATGTAACACTGTAGGTGCAACAACAAACGTTTTGCAATCCAGCTGTGACTTCCCCCCATTAGAAAAGCGAAACAGTAAGCCTGGTTTTCACCAACTGCTGATTTATTTAAATCAACACTACTAAAGTGCTGATAACCTTGTATAGGTATCAATTACGAGATGGTAAGAAAGGCCCTTTAATGTGAGGATTAATCTAATCAGTACTTGATGGAAGAAACCCTAGTGAAATATCCCTAAAATATGTCTATTAAAAGTTGTCATTCACAAACCTCTGATCTAGCATCACTAGAACATCCCCATTACCTGTTCCGTTCATACACCGCTATTGTTCTTTTTCTGAAATGGATGAATACATTCTGTCATGAACGCGAGCTGTTCCATTGTTCGGAATCCGTGTAAAACTGGATCCATGAAAACTTTCCCGCTCTCTTACTAGGTGCTTTGGGTTGGTATCATCGCATGCGATGTAAAGATGGTCGAAGCGGCTATGCACAGTTCATTGTAGCCGCACGCTACCATAAAGAGAAGGTCCTCACTGAGAAAAAAATATTGTTGGCCCAACAAAGAAACTTTAACCCTGGAGAGCCGTCATAGTGAATTGGTTGCACCGACAACCTTTATTTTGTCGACCATATATACAATCTAACAAAGTAATTCTAGCAAAACATACTAGACATTGTTGCGCTCGCAACTTCCACTTTGTTACACTAACAAACAGTGACCAAAGTTGTTACAGTAACAAATACGACTTTGTTTCAGTGACAAAAAGCAATTCACAAAATAAAAGCTGTCCTGAGAAATAAGCTCGATTAGGTATAGTAACAACTTATTTTGATGCTTCAACAATTTTTTACTGACAACGTGATTTTTGTCACTTTGTCAGCCTACTTTTTTCTCAGTGCTGGAATGGCACCTAATTCGCTCAGAAATGCGGTGTGTTGGGCAAATATCAATACAGGGTTGTGTTACTAGTGATCCATGTCCATTTCCAGTCCAGAGCAGAGAAAAAGGTCATTGTCATTCACAACTAGCATCACCGGAATCTTTGAAAAATATGTATAAGAAGAAAATGTTCGTGTTCCAAAGTCTTCTGATGGTGAGTTCCAATCGATAGCCTCTAGCACGCTTGAATACCACTACCAATAGTTGTCCAGCCATGTGAAACATCTTGTAAAGCCCAATTTATCGACACATCATAAAGTTGTCAGAGTCCATCCGGCCGCGGCGCGGCGCTCCCAACAACAACAGCGCGACATTAAGACATAAAACATGTGTCCGCGTCATCCAGCGGATTCCGCCGAAATTACTCACAACTCCTCTATAAATCGTGCACTCGTATTTGTATTGGTCTTACACCGAACAATCTATTTCGGTAAAAATAAATAAATATTTGAGCCACGAGCCGCCAGCGCCACCTCGGGCGATGCTTACGCGAGCGACAACGGCGATTCGGGCCTCAGTGGATAATGCTTTAGGCAAATTTTCTGGAGAAGAGACGACTAATGCAAGAAATATTGTGATTCAAAACGAATATATAGTTCTTAAAATAAATATGGATGGCGCCACTATCTTCAAGGTTGAAAAATAACACGCTAAAAGCAATAACCAGGTTTTACAAATTAAAATTTAGGTAAAAAATCACGGTAAACATGGTTATCAGTTCGTTGCTGCGCGCAAGAAAGACGGACCAAAAAAAAATAACCATAGTAATAATAGTTTGGCGCAAGCATAGGTGCAATGTAGGTGAAAGGATTCTGCAGATTGAAATTTGTAAAGATCGGTTGATGCATGATGATAGCTGAATTAATGACGCCATCTAGATTTCTTTGAAGACAACTTAGATTGAAACCCTCGTTATGCAATTTGAATCAACTTAACGAGACACACCCCTTTTTAAAAAGTTTTCAGAAGCTGATTTCAGAAGTTTTAGCCTGGATTTGGTATTTTATCCTTTTATAAGCTAAGTAATGCTGGACTAAGGACGAAAAGTTGAAATTGATATAGTGAATGATGTCATACTTCGATGAGCCGATGAGAGTGAAGATATTGTATCGATGTCCATTACATTTCTAAGACATTTTAAAACACGAAGAACGAGATGAGCGCGAAGATACTTTTTCCGAGGCGATGGCACACGTGTGTTCTATGGCATAGTTGGTCGGATGCACAATGTAGGAGCGTCGAGATCCGTGGCCGATACCAGCGACGCCGAGTTGCGGCGACTAAATTTAGGAGCAGCACTTGATAACGACGTATTATAGAAATGAATGTTTTACGGTTATTGGTCGGGCCCGATCTGCCCGTTAAGTGCACGGAACGCATTCACGGCAGTAAATCCGGAGTCATACTGCCTTCTCTGGATACAAAATTGTATGTCAATAAATAATTATGTGCCTTGTAGCTCTACGTCGTCGGTGCAGCGAACACGAAGTTCGAAAGCCACAAGATGTCTTTCGAATCTGTTCCCCTCCAATTTAAAATGTGTATTTTTTGTGTTTAATAGTATCTATCACAGTCTTCGAATCTGGTTGACGCAATCTCTCCATCTCCTTTCGACCATAATAATGACTAACTGATCCTGTAGATCTTTAATGCTATGCACAAGCTGGGGTCCCTTCTAACTTGCTATGAAGAAGCACCTGACCGGCCGGCCCATGGGCGTCTTCGGGCACCTCTAAGCGTGTGAGTCCAAAATCTCTGGTTAGTGATAATTTTAAAATAAATATATATCCGTCCTAATTTTTCATCTAAAGAAAAAAATATATCTATATATAGTACCAACGAGAGATTGCGCACTCGAGCCTAAGGTGAGGTCATTGCTTCCGTGCACATGTAGGTAATAATAATAAGCGCAATTCGTGAAAAGTGTCATCATCATAATTTGAGTGTCCTACCTTAAACGAAACCAAATAACGTTTGACCGCCACCTGGAAATAGGGTGAAAAAGGGAGAGCCCAAGGGTCTGACAACGTTTCTAGTTAAAATAATCTGGCCAATTCCACTATATCAGGTCACTTAATCAGGGGTTTTGTAGGTGCAGTGCTCATTATGTCTAAATTAAACGAAACTCTGGCTATACACGCTTTACGTGTTACCTGTCGAAACCGAACGGTTGTTCTGATAACTGCAGATGGATACATTTTACATGTTACCTGTCGAAACCGAATGGTGGTTCTGATAACTGCAGATGAATAACTTTTACATGTTAGCTGTCGAAACCGAATAGTTGTTCAGATAACTGCAGATGGATACATTTAAATGTTAGCTATCGAAACCGAATGGTTGTTCAGATAACTGCAGATGGATTACTTTTAAATGTTAGCTGTCGAAACCGAATGGTTGTTCTGATAACTGCAGATGGATACATTTTACATGTTAGCTGTCAAAACCGAATGGTTGTTCTGATAACTGCAGATGGAACTAGATAACATCTAACGAAAATTAGGTTGACGTCTTTTTTCCCAGTTTGTGTTATAAAAGACAGTACTCACACACAGTAAGACAGTAAGACGGACTCGCTAGAAGATTTTTCTAATTTTCATTACAGCCTATTATAACTTAACCTGTAAGTACGTACGATCTCACCTTGATTGAGTTCCTTCGACTAACAATTGAAGCGTTTCATAACGATAATTCACACCAAATCCTCCGAAAGGTGGTTAACGAGACGGCCGGACGCAAGGGCCCGTCTAAAACAATGGCCGTTTAACATTTGAAGTAATATGGTACCGAGTCCGCCTCCGAATCGAAACTACAATCGCACCGTAATTATAGGGTGAGCTGTGAGGATTGTATGTGGCTCGGGACTTGAAACAGGTGTGGAGTCGCAGACTCTTATATTATTCGAGAGCAGAAATATTTAATGACATTTTATACATTTTGACCGTGAATCAAGCAAACATTGATTTGGGAAAAACTTATTTTAAAAATAAACTTTATAATAACCATAGTTGATGGCTAGACTCGAATCAGCGAACAACTATTTCGCAGAAACTCCGCCGCTTACCGCCCTATGACCCACATGAGAAATGTCGTACAGCCACTGTGCCTGTAACAATGTCTGCTACTGTCAAGTGGTTGAATTCTGCATGTTTTTTTTTGTAAATAAGTTTCACACTGTTTTAACTTCAACTCTAAACTGTCCTAGCCTAAGAAGGAAGGACGGCATAGGAGAGAAAACTCATTCGTGCAGCGGCAACGTAGCCGAGTATTTATTAGTAATAATGCACAGATGGAACCTCTAATATTCGTTGCACTTAGGTTAGATTTCACCAAGTACTGATTATGATTGATGATGAACGAACCCTTCATGTGCTAATCTTGATTTTAAGCCATTCTCCTCATTTGCCACTCATTGCTCCTTTTTATCTTTGCCTCGAATGAAAACTTGGTATCTATACTCATTTTTATAACTATACTACTCCATTAACAACGAACCCATGCAATGCAGAAATTACTCTTGTTAATCAAAAATATTTTGTTTTCCTATATATTTTCGCATTGGCAAACAAAGTTAGTAATTATAAGGAAGGTGTATTGATATGGAGACTTGATACATCTTGAAACCAGTTTGGACTAAAGTCACTCTAAGAAACCGCAATCAAATATGGCAACCTGACTTAATCAGTGCGACAAGCGAAATCATATGTAAGTTCACTCTCCATACCCTTTAACCAGCTCATTGTCCATTACATCCACATTCCGAGCTCGGAGGGAATTCTACAGAAATTAATCGCACGTCCACCCAAGAACCGTCTCACGGGTGCGTCAGTTTGCTGCTGGATCCACTGCGAAAACAATCAATAAGGTGGCTCCAGAGGCGAGCACGGTGCCATACCAGGACCGCCCCTGTCAGAACCGGTGCGGGCGACACCTCCCACCACATTAATGCGATCTCGAAGCCGGGACCGTCCGTGGGAACACGAGACGCGCCGGGAGGAGGCGGGACTCACCCGAAATTGGGTCCCATGTTTTTTTAGTAATTTCCGAAGGAATGTGACATCGGCCTTGGCCTCCGGAGATTGGGTGCTCGGTTTGTTAGTTCTTTTTTAGCCACCGAGTAAGGGGCAGCGTAGCCACGTATTGCCGATAATGGACTGATGGTAGTTACTTCGCAGTGGCGTCGCATAGGTCACTAGCACCCGGTGCGAATTCTAAAGGACATCGCAAAGTTTGTATGGGCTAGAAAATCATCACTAATTTAAGTGTTTTTGGATCGAACTACCACAGTTAAATTGTTTTGACTAAGGTGAATCCGAATTGATACATTTCAGACACTGTAAACTCGTAGAAACGTCAGCAGATGCATCTTAAGTCTCACTGATGCATTAACTGAAGTGATTACCATTTTCGCAATTTGAACAAGTTTCTTGTATAGTGCTGCGCGCTGGGCGTCGCTTCCTGAGCCAGAGGTCCGAGATTCGCGCCGCATCGCGTTCCAGTTTTTTTTAAATGTTATAATCATTTGCAGGTTATTCTTAGATTTTCTAGCTCATTTTAGTGGGCACACCACCGTAGAGAGTTATTCTGAAGGATAAAATAAGAAAATTGCTAGTTCAAACACTTCGTATCGAAGTTACATGAAATAGTATGTGAACTGAGATATTTATTTGATGTTAGAGAAAAAAAATGGTAATGTGGTTATTTTTCCTCCAGAATCCGCAGTGCTGTGTGTTTTCAAGAGTTGGGAAAAACTTACGGAAACAATTTGGTGTCTCGGCACAAAATACTCATTTGATTTTATTGACGGCTGTTTCTACATTTCGAAATATACGAATTAGAATTTTTACAAAAAAAGATATGCGGTCAACTACTTAAAAAGCATAAAAAGTGGATATTCGAGAGAAACGTGCAATTTGAAAAAACAAATACAACATATTATCACTATTATGCAATAGATGGCGCTGCGCATCGGATTATTATTTTAGCTAAGATATATTGTGTATTAATGTATTTATGAAAATAAATATAATGGTACGGGTAGTGGCACAATATACCTCATTGAAAAAAATAATTATAATAATAAATTACGAACATTTGTATAATCGTAAATTGTTTAAATATCGGATAACAGATGGCTCTACTCTTTCTGCATTTGTTCAAAGTCTATTTAGATTGAATTATATTAGCTGGAGTTCTCATGAAAGTTGAAATATTTGAAAATTCAAATCATTAATAATAATTATCGATGGTTTCGAACACTATCAATTACATTTCTGTTACGCCAAAAAAGTCACTGGAGCTCCGGTTGCATATCTCCTTTGCCGCCCTCTTATTTTTTGTGATTGACCATAAAATATGCATTTTTCCGCGATCTGTGAAATGTCGCCCCCATCAAAGTGCCGCACGGTGCGGATCGCACCTTGTAACTTAACGTGTTATGTGCCTCCATTGCACGTAGTATTTTGAATACTATAACATAGCTCGTGTATTCAGTATACAGAATGTACCTATCTCGTGTACCACGGCGCTAAAGCTTCAATGATCCACACTCGAACTTTGATGAATATTATTGGTCGCGTAAATACTACACTACTACTACAATAATACTACATGACTTAGCACTAACCTCCTAGTGACTGTCCGTGTTATTTTGCGAACCCGCCAACCCTAAATACAACCACGTAGCATGGGTAAGAGCCCTATGTGTCGTTGGAACTCGAGAACATCAGCGACCGTACCGGGCTGCTTTACTTGCAATGACGAGAGAATGAGCACAAACACGAGCTGCGAGTTCGAGTGAATTCGAAGTTTGTGTTTCTGCTCGTCCGTTTCACTCGAATTCGACATTGCGAGTAAGGCAGTCTAGTACGGCCACTGATGTTCCAGCAATCATATTTAATCGAAAGAATGTATTATTTAGATTGAAAAATTTAACATCTGTATAAAATACACAGTCAGTTACATGGTAATATTAACGACACTATCAAAGTAACTAGGTACCATGCCCGGACCTTCCCTTTATATGAACACAGCTATATTTAACCGGAGGGAACAATATGAAAGCTCCATTATTTTAGCATGTCTCAAACGACATCAATTCTGAATGCAGTCCCTAATTTAAATTCCCATTTCACATTATTAATGATGTCAACCCACCTTTTGTGCTTAGTTACAACAAAGGCGCGCATGACAAAGTATTTCATAAAACACAATACAATATCCAATCTGAGGCTCAACAGGTCCATTTGTCTCCCAGCGCCGGTGGTGACAATTTAATAACGAAAAAAACTGCGGCAAAGACACCGCGGGGTCCAAAAAAGGTCGGGAACGGAGCCTCGACGGTCGATTAAGCGCAGTACCCCCAAGCGTGCGGAGCCGCAGACCGCGCCGCCGCCGCCGCCTCAGAGTATCATTAGAAATACATAAGTGTTGATTTAGTAAGTACAATAACTCTTAACATTGAGAGGCTCGAAGATTGGGGGCGCGGGGACATGCTTTCCATGCCAGATGGGTTCGATCCCCGCCCCCGTTCATGCAAAACTTTCTTTCTCTTTCTGATTTGGGTACGTGCATTCTCGTCACGAATGCGAGCCGTTTCGTGGTTCGGAGTCTATGTGAAACTGTAGGTTCCCTTCCCCTGCTAGGTAATTAAGCCCGCCCGGGTTGGTACCATTGCATCGGATGAAAAGATACAAGCGGCGATGAAAATATCGTCCGTGTTTTCTATCCAGCCCAATGTTGTGCTAATGAATGTTTATCGATGTCCAGTTACATAAAAAAAATTACAGGTGGTTCTGGAAGTCGAAAAACAGCAAACATTTTTGACGGCGAGAGTGCTAGTATATAATATCGACTAATATCTACTAAATAATTTAAACCTGTCGGTAGCAAATAAATGTAATAGAGAATTTGATAAAATGGCCGTTCAAATACAGGTACGCCATAAACTTTTAATACATTTATTTTACACGACCTTTTGTTATAGTTATCTAATTATAAAAACATTCATTGCATTACTATGTAGTTTAGCTTATCATGCAATTTACAATCCTATTGTGTACAAGGACGCAAACATGTTTGGGACAACATTTGCTTTATCTCACCACAAAACGGCGCCCCAAAAAATTTCCATCGCGGCAATAAACAGTAACATTTCTTCATCACACGTCCAGAGAAAAAAACCCGATCAAAGTGACCGAAATAAATAGTAGATATTGAATGTCTGTCGGTCCGTCTGTGCGGAGAGATAGACGCCATCTAAAGGGTCGTTTGCCAGCAGGGGGCGCGGCGCCCGGCGCGGCCGTGTCACGCATATCTCGTGCCTTTCGAACGTACACTTTTTGCTGCCTTTTGTACCTTTAAGATTTATATAGAGACGCGAAAGGAAACATTTTCGGATTAAATGACGTTGCGAGGTGATGCTCATCGAGCTTAAATGTGTCGTGACTAAATATGATTAAAATTCGGACCTGTCAAATAAGTCCAAGATCCACGATCGATTACACATACGTCACATTTCTTGAAAAAAGCGACGTACTACAAGCTTAATACGAAAAATACTATAAAAATACTTAGGTCCAAAGTATGATAGCTCGAATACGAGGTGTGAGTAAATGTTAATGGTAATAATTTGGAGTGGTGACTGAGATTCCCCGCGTCTGAGTCGCGTGGTTATCGACTCGCATAGCGTCCGACCTCCCCGCCGCCCGAGCACCCAAAATGTCGCATCAATTTTGCTACGCGTTGCAAATGAATCGAAGCCCCGAATCATAGTTTTACGCTAAAGTGAAACGATGATCGACTAATGTATTGAAATGTGTGTGATAAGCGATAAAGATAAGCGAAAGATACGTAAAAACTATATTGCGAAAGAAGACACATTTTATTTCAATATTGCAAACTCTTTAGACCTAATCATTAACCAAAATAATAATAGTTGCATTATGTTTCATTTCGAATGCACCGCAGCCCGGTACGGTGAGCACGTGTCGGTGGTGGGGCAAGGAGGCGGCAGCGGAGGTGGGTGACGGCGGAGGCAGCAGGCCGGTTTACGTTGCTGGAAGGGAATCGTCTCTGCCAGTGTAACCAAACCAAGAAACTGCTGTGGAGTAAGTGACAAATTTGTTTTTCAATGCGTTTTTTAAACAATATGCACCAGTGCTCAAATTAACGGCAGTGATAGTCATGAGCATTTCAAAGGTAGTTAAGGAAGATCTGTTTCACTGTGGAGATGTGCAGGATAAATATGTATTCCAGATTCTAAAAGCAGTAACATAAATGTTTTGTACTGATGTCACTTCTTGCAATAAGTAAAATAAAAACGAATTGGAATACGTAAAATCACTTCACTTCACTTAACTACATCCCAGAGCGTAGCTGCCAATACGATAATTGAGCTACAAACCGTTCTACCATTGTATATTAGTGTCAGTATATTGTGTCACACAATAAAGTCGCTTATGAAAAACGCGAGCTAAAATGACTAGACTGAAAAACTGTAGAATAGCTGCGTATGTGTTTTATGAATATATCATTATTTATGACTTCAAAGAATCATTTCATCCGTGCATAAAATATAAAAATTACGTAAATTCAAACGTCAGTGTTTTGCACAAGTATTTACATTTTTATACAATTGTTTATATTCGTCTGCTTTTCCCTCGCCACGTAACTAACATGATGTATTTTATTCTTGACAGTATAGAAAAACTCTTTTTCCCTGGGTTTCCCAGGCGGGTTCGCCGGCCACACACACTTGACAACGGGTATTTGTTTCTTATACAGCAACCGCTGCTCGTGCTAAAGCGTTTTCGATATTTTACGTCAACAACTATTGCTTACCGCACCTATTGCTGACTGTTACTACTGATAACTGCGACTTTTTTATACTACTGCCCTTTTTTTGGTTGTGTATTCATCTAGACTTGATTTTTTGGACTGCTGACTCCGAAGCATGGTATTTGAGATTGCTGACCTTATTGTCGTGCATTCTTCCAGTTTAATTTTTTAGACTGCTAAAGTATTAACGTAGCAGCTGTTCCCGAGCAGCAGTAGCTTGCGTAGCGTTTCAAGTACCAGTTACGAGCACTGAAAAACTATTAAACTGCCAAAAGACTGCTGAAGTTACCTGAAACGGGTATCTGTCAGCCTCAGTGGCCCAGTGGCGCGACACTTCGGCGATCGCTCTCCGAAGTTGAGCAACGCTGGGTCCGGTCTGGTCTTGGATGGGTGACCATTCGACCGTTGAGAGAGGCTGGCCGTGGTTCGGATTCCAAGTTAAGCTGTAGGTCCCCTTCCTTACTTACTAGGTGGTAGGGTTTATCCCGCCCGGGTTGGTACCATCGCATTGGATGAACGATGGTCGAAGCGGCAATGAAAATTGTCCGTGTTTTCCATCCAGTTCAATGTAGCCGTGCAATATAAGGAAGGTCCTGGAATGGCACCTAGTTCCCATGTGGTGTGTTGGGCTAATACCATGACAGAACGTGTGGTATTAGCCATCCATGTCCAGTCACATAAAAAAAAATAATCTGGCGGGAAACTAGTAAAAATAACATAAAAAAATTGCTTTAAAATAAACAGTAAATAGGATACTTTGTTGATATCATTTCAATGTATTTAAATTGATCAATGACCCGTGGTTGTAACGTGTTGATTTTCTAAATATGTTTCTATTCTGGGTACTGTTTATTTTGATTTGCATAATTTACGTTGGCCCGACATAAATTAAAACAGATTTGTATATTTAAAATATATTTCCACTTATCTCACTTCAGACGCAGCGCCAGTCGCCAAGGTCGCGACCGAGACAAAAGCCTTTTGTCTCTACTGCGCCGGAGAGGCGGCCGCGGGACGGTCCTCTACCGCGCATGCGCACATCCTCGCGTGCAAACTTTACAATATTAAAACACACCTAGTTAACAATGATAAATCTAATATGTTGATAAATTAGGCAAAAAACTCTTCTTGCTTTGCGGTTTGGTCTTGTATGTGTAAGTTTTACAAGTTCGTGGTAAAGGACATTGTCCATTCTTGCATGGGCGAAATAAAGCGGTTTTAACATAAATATTCCTGTATGAAGCTAAAGCAGTTCGTTTGTATACATTTAGTCATATTATAACTGATATACTTCAGTTTTCCCGAATACGGGAAACTATAGATTAAAAAATTTTAAAATCATATCTGGTCTAATGTATTTTGACTGTTCCGAATGGGTGAAAGCTTAAAAAGTTTGATTTTTCAACTTTTGCATGCTTTACTAAGATATCTGTGATTATGTAAATATTGTTCAAGTAATAAGGCAAAATTTTTTTTAAAGAGTATAAATAAAGCATATGAAAACAGCTTGATGCGAGAGACTTGTGCAATCGCGGTTCGTGTGACGCAATCGGAAGTCATAACACAATTTATAATGTAAACCTTTTTATGCAATCTTCCTACAAAGAAATAATCACACCATAAATCACCATATTCATTTGTAATAACAACGATTTAGGCTTTTTTGGGAACAGTTAAGTTAATCTTTAGCTCCGCTTTTCAAATGGGCGTTGTCCTTCGGTATTGGTTCCTAGATAAGCGATTATAAAAACGTAGATGTCATAATTTGCTGGCATATCAAACATGGAAATATGCAGCTACGTTTGCAATGCAATTCCTTAATTTTTTTCATGTTCAAATCATGTTTCATTCTTTTTCATATGCCTGGACATGGATAGCAAATCACACCGGACATGCGGCTGCGTTTGCAATGCAATTCCTTAATTTTTTTCGTGTTCAAATCATGTTTCATTCTTTTTCATATGACTGGACATGGATAGCAAATACCACATCCACCGTCATTATATTACCCAACAAACCGCATTTTCGAATTAATTAGGGTCCATGCCAGGACATTCAAGGGTAGCAGTGCTCATAAAGGTATGAGTCAGTCTTAACTCTACCACCTAGTAGAGGAATACAGTATTACATGGATTGGACATCCTTTAAGAGGATTTAAGAGGATAGTGAGGTGATCGAGTTCCATACATTGGTTTGTGCCTGTTTCCTCAATGAAACTAAGACATATTTTCTTGAAATTTCGTAAAGTAAATAAACCATCTGATAGCTACGTCTTCACGTTTTGAATTTTTTGATAACCCCGAGGATTTTGATACTTATTTTAAGAGGCTTATATCATAGATACAAGATAAGTAATAAAAAAATAATGAAAACGTACTAACTTAGCTCTCAGTTGATTTATTTAATGTGAAAATTTTCACAAAATTATTTCTTAATTTGAGTCAGGAAACAGGCACGAGCCATTGTATGGAACTCCATTGTTTCATTATCCTCTTAACTTGTGTGTGAATATTCCTGCTGTCTGAGCCTCGGTTGAAGGATTCTTCGTGGGAAGTACATAGGTACTCTGAGCCATTTTGTATGGACGCAATGTCGCTTTTGTCATTCGTTTGTATAACTTTCGGTTAGTGTTAATTCAAGTTGAGACTATTTATTTCAGCCTGAGTATTATTTTATTGTAACTCAAGACGCATGGCCGAGTTCGCAAAAAAATATTATAAAATTAAATTAACTTTAGGACAGTAGTAAAATATTTAATTTTATTTAATTATTTAATTAAGGAAGTAGGTACGTCGCTATTTTCAACTAATGTGGTATGTATGCAGAATGGACACATCAAAGCAAGGCTGGACTTGAACCAGTAAGCATACGTAGTTGGTGGACGCAATGCAGAAGAAAGGTAGGTTATTAATTTGAGTTTCAGCGACATCTACATATGAAGCATTGCAATCAGATTTTGAAAATAATCTGAAAAACCGGCCAAGTGCGAGTCGGACTCGCACACGAAGGGTCCCGTACCATCGTAAAAAATAAAACAAAAAAATCACGTTTTTTGTATGGAAGCCCCCTTTAATTTTAATTATTTTTAATCATACTTATTTGTTGTTATAGCGGCACAATAAATACACACTCTGTGAAACTTTCAGCTGTCTACCTATTACGGTTACTGAGATACAGCCCTGTGACAGACGGACAGACGGACGGACGGACGGACGGACGGACGGACGGACGGACGGACGGACGGACGGACGGACGGACGGACGGACGGACGGACAGCGGAGGCTTAGTAATAGGGTTCCGTTTTCACCCTTTGGGTACGGAACCCTAAAAGTATTGATCGTTACCTTGTGATCCTGCTTCCGACGAATGTCACGAACAATACTTTTCAGATTATTTTCAAAATCTGATTACAATGCTTCAGATGTAGATGTCGCTGAAACTCAAATTATTGAGATAACAGTAATGTCGTATACATTAAATACCCACATAAAATTATCAAGGTAGGTTATTCTCGGTGGTTTAAGTCCAGCCCAGCCTTTTAAGCATAAACTAGTTCTTTTGACAGATTTAATTTGCCATTAACGGTCGATTTGGCATATACATCACAGGGACAACTTTCTCTAAACAAACAAAAAGCGGCACCGATGCGAAATGGCCGCCATTGTTCTAGACAGCCGATAAAGACCGCCCGGAAGGTGGGGCAGGGGAGGCGGTGGGAGGTATCTAGAGCTCGTCAAAAACTCATCGGGGTCAGCACCGAGAGGGGGTGTGATGCGGGGAGGGGGGAGGGATCGTGTGGACACCAGACAATATCGACCGGAACTGTAACAGATGCAGTATCTACTTAATATAAACAACTCTTGTTGCAACATCATAATATTAATCTATCAATACTGGTAACATTTTCAAGTGTGCCTTCATGACCAAATCCGAAACTAAAAGAAAAACACTCAAAGGAGTTTCGAAGCCGATTTTAATAAAAACTAAAACTTTATTATTTTCAAATTTTTTTTATATGTATTTTGTCTTGCCGGGAATCCAACTCGTTGACTTTGAGAAAAATAATTACTGTATCAGCCAATAGTGTCGCTTAGAAGGAATACCATTCTGTGCAGAAATTTTACCCGGCAAACTAAAGGAAAGTTTTGATTTTTAGAGTTCCATACCCAAAGGGTGAAAACGGAAACCTATCACTAAGCCTCCGCTGTCCGTCCGTCCATCAATCCGTCCGTCCGTCTGTCAAGGTCTGTATTTCATGAACCGTGATAGGTAGGCAGCTGAAATTTTCACAGAGTGTGTATTTATTTTTCCGCTATACCCATACAAAAACGTGATATTTTGTGTTAAATCTTGTACAATAGTACGGAACCCTTCGTGTGCAAGTTCGACTCCCACTTGGCCGGTTTTTGATAAACTTTAATTAAACTTTAAAAGAGTATTCATGTATTACCCGTACCGCATTACACTTGCATACAACCGGTTAAATTGAACCTTTACAATTACATCCAGCATACGTAAATGTAGACTAATCTATTTCATAATAGTAATTAAAATAAAAAAAACTGCATGCGCCAACGCAAAACAGAACGTCCGTTAAAATCAGCACGTGCGGCCATCTACCGGCAAATACTCGAACTGAGAGAGCTTTTGCTTTCGTGCGGCTTACAAGGCATGACAATCGCTTCTCAACAAATACCATGTTGTGGTATCGTTATTTTCTGCGGACGAAATTACCTCTCAACGTCGGCTCGTAGCTCAGGGGCGCGGAGCCTTGCTTTTCAGTCCGATGTCATGTATTCGTTTTCCACCTCCTTTGCGCACCACTTCCATCTCATTCTGAGTTTGACAGGTACATTTTGTCACGAATGCGAGCTGTTCCATGGTCGGGATTGCATGGAAAACTGTACTAGAAGGGTTAATCTCGCCCGGTTGGTCCCATAGCATTGGATGAAAATATGGTCGAAGCGGCAACGAAACATTGTCGCGGTTTCCACGATACAATACATAAAATGTTAAAGTTAAAGTAACCATGGTAAATTAATACGCTAGATTGAAAGGCAAGTGAGTGATTGGACCGGACGTTTGTTTGCGATTCTTTCCATGCTACCTGTCAAACGACGTGGTATTCTGCCAGTAAACTGAGATTTACCAGTTAGCCATGGTTCGAAATTCAACTAAATGTCAGATTTATTCACTCACTTCCCTTTCCACCCGGCTAGTTAATTTAACATGGTAAGCCCAATAAATTAACCTTCCGATCGGACTCTCCATTCGATTTTCAATGTGCAATATATGAAGGTGACTGTTTTTTATCCAACTAACACATTTTTAATAACCGTCAATCCATTACAATTACATGTCGCATACATTCACAGCAACCGTTAGGCCAAACAGCCGGTAACGACAGCACTCTGTACACGTGTACATTCCACGAAATCAGTCTCTTAATCATAAATCGTGCGTCGAGTCTATTATTTCGTGTCAGTCATCTGTCAGGGCGGCCGAGGGCGGACACCGAGATATTAGCGTTTTAATAATATTTTGTTTGGAAGTGGAAAACGTCAAAAAACGGGCCAAATTATCATAAACGAGCGGCCGCTACGGACGAGGCGACGCCCCAGAACGATCGCATCTCTTCAATTTGGATAATCTCCGCGCAGTTCGCGCGGTACCGTCAGCATAACTGGACAAGTATACAATATGTGTAGCATGAAAAAAATATAATTTGTGTCTTGTGGGGGTTCCGGCAAAAAATGTAATACCTCGCCGGAAGGGTAAATCCCGCCCGTGTCGGTACCATCGCATTGAATTGACGGCGGTAGAAGCAGCAATTAAAATCGTCCGTGTTTATCACACAGTCTCAGACCTGTGCAATACAAGGAAGGTCTGAGGTCTGCAATACAAGGAATGGTGCCTAATTTCAATGAGGTGTGTTGAGTTAATATCATGAGAGTAGTTTTGAGAGTAGTAACCAAAGTCCAGCTCCATAAAATCATGTGAAACTTAATATAAGAAAGTATGTACGTATTCGTAAATTTATTTCCGACCTATGCAATGAAAAAAACCATTTCAATACCTGAAGAAATCTCATTGCCGTTTGGTCTGGGTTGCCTTTCTCCTTTAAATTTGAAGGAGGTCATAGCTGGAAGGTTTGATGGCGACGGGTTATGACGTGTCTGCCCAAAATGACCAATTAGCTATCGAGTGAATAAACAAATAGATTTTTCAAGAATTACTTTTATTTCTCCTGAACTGTGCAAGCGCTCTCTATGAATGGTGAGTACACAAGTAAGTAGTGTATATACGTTTAAAAAAAATGTGCAGGGAAGTTTATTGCTATTTCTTCTTCGCTGTGATTATTAAACTGGCTAAATGAAAAAATATGACAATTCCGATACCAGTCCACTCCCTACGGATGTTAAATAAATAAAATTAGGAAAAAATATTAAATACAAAAGGAATATGATATTATTCTCAATTATTTTTGTACTTTCATATCATTCATCATCATTGAATCATATATGTATTTCTACTTGTTTATAAATCACTATTAACCAGGTTATCAGAGCAATGTGCCTGACGGTATACATATGTTCGTGGCTTTGTAAAAAATCTACACCTTTTATTTTATGTAAGTAGATATGGATGGCTAATACCGAACTGACCGTTAGATATTAGCCTAACACACCACATGGGAACTAGGTGCCACGCCAGGACCTTCCTAATATTCCTCGGTTACATTGAACTGGATGGAAAACACGAACATTTTTAATTGCCGCTTCGATCATCGTTGATTCAATGCGATGGTACCATCCCGGGTGAGATTAACCCTACCACCTAGTAAGTAAGGAAGGGGACCTACAGTTTTACGTGGAATCCGAACCACGGCCAGCCTCAACGGTGAAAATGGTCATGCATCCAGAATCTAACCGCGCTCAGAGGTGCTTCCCCAGCTCGTCGAATCCCAAGGCGTCGAGCACTGAGCTACCGAGGCTGACACCGATGCCTATTTGTATACCCATTTTTTTCGCCATTAAATAAAGCAAGATCCAACAATATTAGTTACTTCTTATATTATGTCTGGCGTACATATTTGGACAAAAGACCTCGTGTGTGGCTCAATGACACCCATTAGAAGGCGCATTTAAGACACGTATGCGTACTCAATTATTTCTTACGTTCGTGATAAGCCTGCGAGCAAGGAAAGAAAGGAGCGGCGACGGACAATTTTTCATTGCCGCTTCGACCATCTTTTCATCCAATTTGATGGTACCAACCAGGGCGGTCTTAAACCCTACCACCTAGTAGGCGATGGATTTAACATGGATTCCGAACCGTGGAGCAGTTCGCATTCGTGACGAAATTCACTTATCCAACTCAGAATGAGAAATAAAGTGGCGCATGAACGGGGCGAGTATTTGAACCCAGGCCTCTTGTATGCTAGGCAAGTCACCGAGCCGCCGCTAGCTTACGACCCGCTAGATACGAGACGCTAGCTATGAGACGTTTCGAATGTGTGGCATAAGAATTCCGATAAAATTACAAGTACATTCCCATACAATTATATGGCCCCTTTGGCCATACAACGGAGACGCGATATCGACTGCATGCCACGTCTTTTTTATTCAGTGATTTACACAAATACGTCGCTACGCTGCCGCCACTCCGGCCCTTCATCCCTCGCCGCGATAACCCGAGCACCTCTCCGGCCGGTGCCACCGGCGCATTGACAAGAAGCGGGGCCCGAGTGAACGTGAACGCCAGCAATGGTAACCGGACGTACACACGAGGTTATTAAAATGATGTTGCGAGGGCCGGACTAAATGCCTCGGGTCCGCCCACCGATACATCATGTGAGCTTTCGTCATTACGGGCGACCGTGTGACTGCTTTGTGGATACCGTGCGATAAGGTTGATGGCACACCTGCTTTCAGTATGATCCTACAATATTACATGAACTAGCTGCGGTGCCCGGCTCCGCTCGGGTTAATGTCGGCTGAATTATTTCATGGATAAAAAGTTGCCCAAAGGGCTGGTCCAAAAGGCTTGTCCAGGACAATGTATTCATCTACCAAATTTGATCAAGATCGTAATATTTAATGAGAAATATCCAATCATTTCCATTTACAGCTTCTTAAATATTTGGTGACTATTTTTCAAAATATAATTAAAAACATGTATCGCCAGAACCGTTTTGCACTTGCACTGCAATATTACTTTCCTAGTAAGTCAGTAACGAAGGGATCTTACTAGGGATTTACACCTGAGAATACTTGTAATGCTATAAATTACATTATATTATTGCACTAGCTGCGGTACCCGGCTCCGCTCGGGTTAACGTCGGCAAAATTATTTCATGGATAAAAAGTATCCGACATGACTGATCCAAAATAGGGTCAAACTGGTCCAGGACAATGTATCCATCTACCAAATTTAATCAAGATCGTTCGAGATGAAATAGCATGATTTAATGAGAAACATCCAATAATTCCCATTTAGAGCTTCGTTGACATTTGGTGGCTATTTAAAAAAAAAAGCATTTGCCGCCAGAACCTTTCTGCACTTGCACTGCTACATTGCTTACCTAGTAAGTAACGTGTAACGTAGGTAAGTTTTGCGTGGACTCCAACCCACAGCCAGCCTCAACATCGAAAACAGTAACCCATCTCGAACCTGACTGCTCCCAGAGATGCTATACATTGATAAAATACGCATATAAATCAGGTAAGTGGTTCGCATGTTATAAGACTTTAAGACTCACTACTTATCCTTCTGGTAATGAAGCGTTATATTATGTAATCTATAAGTTTTTAGTAGAATCAGGCTAGACGTAGATACAATGCACATCTAAATCGAGTAATTGGTTCTCAAGGATTTTATTCTGTTGGTCGCTCCTCCGGCGATTTAGCGTGATGCCAAGTAGTCCTAAAGTTGCAGGAAATACCAAGCCGTTCTTCAGTAAAAGTAAGCGCTGCCGCCGCAAAGCCGAGCCGTGCATAGCATTGCAGTTTGTATGACAGCCCCATCTTAGCGTAAGCGGAACTGAATTCTATTTAGCCAATCCTAATTCCCGGGTAGTTAAATGTACATGTACTAAGTTTTACAAATCGCTAGTGCCTTGAAAATTCGCCAAACGGACACCAAACAGTCACGACGTCTACCCTCCCCCCGCCGCCGCTCCCCGCCACCGCCCCCGGCTCCTCTCCCCCTAGTGTGAAGTATCGCTACCGGCATCGTTTTCGCAGCCCCGTGAAAGTTCTAAAGCCCATGGGCACATAAATTGTAGCCTATGTGTTATTCTGATGTATAAGCTATATTATTGTAAAGTTTCATTAGAATCCATTCAGTAGTTTTTACGTGAAAGAGTAACAAACATCCATCCATCCATCCATCCATCCATCCATCCATCCATCCATCCATTATTACAAACATTCCCCTTTATAATATTTATTAGATTAGTATTTTTGTTCGTTGTAAGTAATTTAAACTCAGGGTTGCTGCTTCTATTATTCTTTGACAGTAGATGCATTTAGATCTAAGTGTGTATTTCATAAATGTGGACGGAAAAATATGTTCTGTAACCCGTGAAGTATCTTTGCGGCTTCTTCTTTACTGGCTTGATCGAATCCGCGGAACTTTGTGACGTATCTTAGTGTAGTTTGACTACCAAAAATTTACTAACTACCAAATTACTGAAATGAAATGAAAAATTAACGGGTCAGGGATCAAAACCATGCCCTCTGGCAAGAAACCAAGTCCCGCGCATCTAAGCTACGAGGCGCTAAAGGACAACGCCTATTTGAAAAGCGGAGCTGGGGGTCTACTCATGAAAGTAGGCATCTTTTTGTCTACATAGAGCTTGACAGAACCGAACACGGGAACTTTTATGTTCGCTTTCATGAGTAAGAAAATTAAGAAGTCGCTTTAAGAAGATTAAGTAGACTGTTCCCGAAAGCTGCCTGAATGGTTGGAATTTTAAAAGAATATGGAGATTTATGTTGTGATTGTTTCATTGCAGAAATATTGCATAAAAAGGTTTGCTATATATACTTTTCTTGTGTTTTGACTTTCCATTACGCAATCCTGCAACAGATGTCGCTCGCATCAAGCTGTTTTCAGTTGTATTGCTGACATGGTTTATGTACTCTTTGAAAAAAACAATGCTTTATATTAATTTACTAAGAAATTTGTGATTAAGGTAATGTTAAATATTTAAAGAGATTTTGTTCATTTTCACCCATACGGACCAGGAAAAATACATCTAACCAGATGTGATTTTCAAAAAAATATGTCTATTGTATCGTCTTCAGGAAAACTGAAATAAATCAATAATATGTAACATATGATTAAATGTATACAAACGAATTACGCTTGCTTCATACGGAATAATTTAAGTTGACACCGCTTTTTTCACCCATGCAAGAATGGAGATACTTCTTTTCAGATTTCACATATATCACAAACCATTATTAGTTTTATGTTATCAAACTTTGCCACGCCCTCGCCTGGAGTCTATTTAAATTTTAACCAAACTCAATTATCATCCGTTTTCGAAGGCTTTTAAAATTCCATTTAAATAAGGTTTCGCCATTGGCGCTACGCCTTTTATTACTTGGGCTTCGGAGGACAGATATTTCTCCCTTTGGTCTTATTTCTCACGGAGACGGCGCGTCTGTCTCGAGGGCAAAAGCTCATTTTATTTGTCGTGGCCTTTATTTATAGGGTTTTGTTCAGTGGACAGGAAATTTTAATTGCTTTGATTTTAGCTTGAGGCATTTTCGAAGTGATAAATAATATATTCTGGTGCAGGATGCGGCTAAGTAGGGTGGTAAAAATCTGCTACATACAACGAATGTGATATGACTGTATTTATAATCGACCGTGAAGCAAGGACACATTAATGTAAGAAAGAGCCCAGTAAAATAGAACTACTTTACGAATATACTGCAAGGCTCGAACCTGGAGGAGAATTCCAAATTAGTGGTTTACAGCCGGTGGCGATATTGGTGGACGCAATACCCGCGAACGGTAGGTTTTGCTGTTTCGAGTTCAGCCTTGCAGTACATAACATAACATAACATAGGAGTAACTCTATTGCACCCTGTATATCTTGTCTCGATCCTATTAAATTTCTATGGCAATGTCGTACTGACCGATAGCTCGAAGTCTCTGAACCATAAGGGTTTATAGAATCACTCAGTCTTTTCTGCAGATTACCATTGATGATGTTCTGTTTTCTCATTCCCCAATTTATATCCAGAGCACTAGAATCAGAGCTCCTGGCCAGGTGCACACAATATTTGAAGGACCCATTGAGGTGCCCTAAGATGCCTATTGGCGTTCGAACTTGCAAGGTTTCTGCTAAAACTATGCCGGCAGGCCAGGTGCTTCTTCACACCATATTTGAAGGACCCTAGGCTGGACTTTCGGGGAAATACCTCGGAAGGGAGTTCATTCCATTGTTTACCGACCCTGTAGACAAAGGATTTAGAGGATCGGTGGATTCTTATTTTTGTAATGTCGACTGTGACTTTGTGCCCTGTTCCGCGTTGTGTAAAGGTAGAAAGAGGACGGAGGGATAGTGTAACAAAGCTCCTATTAGAATTCTCCATGGTAAAGACAATAAAACAGAGGCCGGTACAGATGACCACATCAGTATTAAAGGTCATAGACACTTTACAACGCATCCTTCGGAAGGTTTAGATTAGCATGTCGCTGCTTGTCAACGCTCATCGATGATAAGACAATGAAGGAATCATTAGGTAAATGCGGTCGCAGGAGACAAAGGATCATGCAAATGAACAGACGATAGACATTGTGACATCGGCTTGGTGACACGATACCCTCATTGTAATAATTTCAAAGGTAGGTACCGTCCATTACATAGTACTGATGCAGTGGATTGAAATTCGTGAGGTGTATGCTTATGGTACTTACTTAAATACCCAGGAAGGATTTTTTAAGAAGAAAAATAGACTCCAGGATTTCCACATGCATCGTAAAAGCGAAAAAAAATCAGAACTCCAAGTAGTCGGGAAATGGGTGAAATGTTGATTTTCGGTTTAGCATATCACAGGAAGTCAAGTAATGAAGCTTGTAAAAAACGAATGTATGTTTAACGAGTAAATTGAACACATTTGTTCTTAAGTTTGCAACGTTACTGCACAACGTATTTGTTGAACTTCCGGTTTTCTGGTATTACGCACCAGAAAACCGTAAGTTTAACAAATACTAAAATTAACACTTTTTTTTCGAGATGAGTATGTTGATTTCTTTACACCAAACATTATTCCTGATTAACATCAACGTCGATATCAATATGAAAAATAAAAAAGGGATCGAGAAAATTAGTCTCAATTTCCAGTGTAACAACATGAAAATACATTTTATTTAATTTTAATTTATATTTAAGAGAATCCGAGAAGTTTTATACAAACATTGTCACATGATGTGGTTATAAGAATCGACCAACTCAGTGCGACCTCACTAATCTAGCTGCGATATCTATTGGTGGCACCACTCTGCAATCCTTCACCCGTTGCCATGGCTTGATTTATCGTCACGACATCTAATAATAATAATAATAATCACGACATCTGCGCCATTTGAATTAAAAAAAAAAAACAAAATATACTTGGTTTTGTTGTTATGTTGTAATTTCGTAATTTACCCGACTGCCAGTTCTAATAACATAAGGAAATCTCTTTCTGAACGCTCAGTCAAGTCATTGCTGCTTGCAATGACTTGACATTGCTGACTGCAATCTTGCTCGAAACCCAGAATTTGACCCTTTTATCTCTTATCTGATCTCGAAATGTAAATTAACAATCATGTTAATTCAGCTCAAGTGGCAGTGTGCTGGTCACGTCAGCCGAAGAGATGACGACCGTTGGAGTAAGCGTGTCTACACTGGCGGCCGTGGACAGGAAAACGGAGCGTGCGAAGACTACCCGCCAGGTGGGATGACGATATCAAGTGCGTAGGCGGAAAGCAGTGATTCCGTACCGCTGCGGGCCGGGAGGACTGCAGGAAAATTAGAGAGGCATGTGTCCAGCAGTGGACGCAAACACGCTGACTGACTAACTTTTTATTCATTGTTCGGAACCCATTTCTACAGATCGCTCGATTAAGGCCCTGGTACTAGCCAAATCGCAAAGTTAGACGAGGCACCCCAAGTTAACTAACTAAGTCTGACGATTACAAGTATCATTCTTACAATATAATATTCCTTATTTAGGAATCAACCTATTTTCGTTAATGTATGTTTCCTTTTTCTATACAAAATACATTGCGAAATCGGTGTCCATTTCCGAACTTTTTTGACTAAATGTAGAAATCTAAAAGCAAATGGATTTTTTTATTTATGCATATATGCTGTTTTTGCTTATATCTAGAAATCGAGTTACTTTCAGATTTCTAATGAGAAAAATCAACTTTTTTATTTTTATTATTATTTAAATAAATGATGGAATCAAAAAATATTAAAAATCCATTATCAGTCTGTAGTTCTATTTGGATTTGCTGAAGCGTCTCACTACATATTATTACATTTGTTAAAAAGTGCATTTGTATGGCGCGAGTAGTTGGCTAGTCCTAGCGCCTTAAGACAAGTAGAGACAGGGAGCACGGAAGGAAGGGAGTCCAGTATTCTGTCAAAACTGTTTATTTCGAGTTCCAACGACACACAAGAAATTCACTGGACGCTATTTCGTGCAACGATTCCATGTTGCGTCACAGAATAAGTAATTGGTTGTGTCCCGAATTCGTATAGTCTCACATTGCTTATTTTGCGCATGGCTGAGGGCACCCCTGTCATTAAGGAGTTACCACATGAAAAAAATTCCCCATTGATCGGAAACATATTTACAGCCTGCTGTAAGAAAAAAATAATGGAGGAAATGAAAATTACTATTTAAGGTAAATAAAATTATTCAAAATATAACTAAATTAGATCTTTCATCATTTTAATAAAACAAAATTAGGGTTGTAGAAGTCGGGTTACTTACTACCGCTAGTTTTGTTTTCTTGAATTCTGTGAAGAATATAAACCCTAACGTCAATCCCGGAGGTTATAACTCTGTCAAACGATATTTTATGCCATCCAATTAAGATTAAACTTTATACATTATTTTTTTATTTCGTTATAATCTTACAAGGAGTTTTCGAGTACAACTCGCGATGGTATCAAACCACTACTACTACTACCCTTCTGGGAAAATGGCGTCAAGGTATGTATGGCTAACCTAAACCACAAACATATCTTCACAAAGTAATAATGACTGAATAAAACAAACCTCAGCCTAAAACGAATAAGCAGTGGGTAACTTGCATTGTTATAATGGCAACACATCTCCTTAGTCGCGAAGATGAACGTTCAAGATGGCGACCGTTTAGTTGGCCACGCGCAAAATAAGCTATGTGGCACTATAAGTGAACTAACTGCAGTTAGACGTTACCACTAACTCGTGACTACGCCGCCACCATACGAAGTTACGATCGCTACCCCAGTCCTTCCATGCTCGCTGAGTAGAGATGACTAAAGAACACAATGCTCTAGACAAAGGCTCTAGAATGTCATAAAGCTACGAAACAATTTGTATGCTAAACTGGAGAACAATGACAGGTCGGATCCATTCGTGGGATGTCTTTGTCGGCTTCTTATGACACTTGTATGGAGAAAAACTGTAACAATTGTGGGAAAATGTCTCTATTCGGTCGATAGTGTTAAGGCGAATTCCTCTGACAATTCATAGCGCGCTGTCTTGTTCACATGCAGATGCGATGATTGTATTTAAAGTAATTATTATCTCTTTATTAACTAGGTTTCGTTAGATATTTGTATGTATTTAATGAAGACGACATTACAGTAATCTCATTAATTTTAGGTTATGCAGCGGCATCTAAATTGAAGCATTGGTAATCAGATTTTAAAATAAACAAAAAATCTGATTGCAATGCTAGAATGTAGATTTCGTTATATTTCCTAAAATTCATAGGTTTTGGTGCTAGTATTTTTATATTTGTTAATGGAAAAACACAGCCCGATTTCTCCATTTTGTAGTGTAGTAAAATATGATTTATGTTATTTTGATTGGCGAATGATAAAAAGGTAAAGAAGCTAAATTCGTTTGTTTTACGTACGTCTACTTGCCAAGTAGTACTAGAGCAGAAATTGTCCGTATTCCTTCCGAGCAAGGAAGGGCGTTAGTGAAGAACGAACATTTATTCGTATGGCGGCAGCGCAGACAAGTAATAGTGAAAATGACATAGTGATACTGACATAGAATGAGGCTTTCACCTACAGATATTTTAGATTGTCTCTCCTCATCACCCCAAAGGTTGACTGGAAGAGATCACTCTTAGTGATAAGTCCGCATTTGTGCAATTTTGTTGTTGTTTTGAATTGATCTTATAATTGTATTTGTTTTCTATATTACACAATTAAGAATTTATTCATTCATTCATATTCAGCTTTCTCTGGTGATAAAAAAACTGAATTAAAATCTGAAACATTTAGGGTTAGGGAAACGTTAGGGCCTGGAAGAAGTTTTCGCTAGTTTGATGGCAGTCGCCGTGCAAAATTGTGCCTTGGCCAATGAGCAAAGAACGAACTTCTTAAAATGTTTAAATCTTACATTAATGAGCAAATTCGTAACCGAACTGATTAGTCGGCGCTACCGTCAATGTATGTATTAGCTGCCGCTACAAAAATAATTGTCCGTCTCATCCATTCTTCCATTCTTAATCGCGGACGTTTTCTGTCCTGCAGGTCTATTCCTGGCATTCAGTAATCAGGAATCAGAAATTCTGAGTCTAGAAAACAGCTTTTATAGCGATTTTCAAAGCGAGTTTTTCGACGGAAAACCTTGATTAATTAAAAAAACTATGCTCCGGAATATATTCGTCAAGAAAATCGCTTAGGGAACCGCTACAGCAGCGGTTTTCTAGACTCAGGATTCCTGATTACTGATTACTGAATGCCAGGAATAGACCAGCAGTACATTTCTGCCATCTATGTCCGGTGCAAAGCGATAGAAATGTACCCACGCATACTGGTCGTATAAAACGATCTTTTTCATTATTCACAAGCGCGTAGATTGCACAGAGATGAGCCGTAAAGTTACACCGCGCATATTCTGCGTTGACAAGACTCCATAAACGTTTATTGCGCTCGGTCTTAGCCTGGATCACTTCTGGCAGCTATTCGACAATAGGCGGCGTTGGTGACCATAATAAACCATAATTGTTTTGCTTTATAGTTTTATACGTGTTCAATAATATCATTTTCCATTAGGCATTTAGTTAGGGAGCTTGGTGCCAAAATTTCTATATGATTTGTTAATGTGGCAGACATTATTGATATCGATGATTTTGTGTAAATTTATATAAAAAATACACCTTAAAACCATTGACTGAAATGTCAGCCAGAAATTTTGTATTCGGTGTGACCAAATGATTTTATCCAGCTTTTTATTTACCATTTTTATACCTTTACTATCGACACCGAAATAAACACTAACTAATAAAAGAGAATTACTTTTTCTGCAGCAACAGACGTTATTCTGTATTAGATGTCCACTCCTGCTCCTAAAAGTCTGAAAATCAATCGGATTGCCCGACTTTTATCCTACCATTTATACATAGTTGTAAACCTTTTCGAAATAGGATAAGTGGTTCTCTAGTTATAAGCGAACCGAAAGATAGACGACAGACCCTGGATTTTATAAGCAGTAGATATATCTTTATAATTGTTTCCATGAAATATATGAGTATTAGTATGCAGATTATATGTGAAAAATCCGAATCTCGATAACATCACCATGTGAAAGCATGGTACCCGCATTTAACACTCGTAAGATACGAAAGATGGAAGACAGGAAAGAGCAGCTAGCCGGTGAAGCGACAGGCAGGCAGACGCCATTATATGCTGATTTTTCTTGTTTTATTGAGTTTTATGATTTAATGAGCCCTGCGACTCGGCTTTACGACACTGACACACATTTTATGTGCGAAGATTCTCGGAAGGCCATCGCCATCGTATTTTGTCGCTGCGACAGTCAAAATAATTGGTTTTATAAAATATAGATTATTGGAGCTTAACGTATTTTCATTCGTAAAAGTCTTCTGAACTTTGAATCGTTTTCGAGATTGAGAAAACAATGAATAAATAGTACTATTTTCATAAAGGTATCAATTTATTTTAAGGTTAACAAAGTGTTTGTAGAAGAAGGTTGGTTTTCACAGTGTACTTAATGGCCATAGTCGGGAACACAGAGAATGAATATTGTTTCAAATATAATGCGTACCACGAACCAAGAAGCATTTAGTCACCTCTTACTTACTTGCATGGGAAAAAATGCAGTGCACCCGATTGTCACACGGCACAACTATCTAAGCTAAGTACAACTATCTAAGATTAAAGTATTAAATGTGCACATACCTTCGAATCTCCAATTATAAATTAATCTAATATTATAAACGAAGATTTGAAATAAACTATGAAATTTTTTTGTAGTGTGAATAAATTGATTTAAGAATAAATAATGTTTGGCATTGAGGTACTTATTTTAGTTAATTTAATTTAAAAAAAAAAATAATTTGCGAAATTTTAACTATGCCATGTGTAGGAGATACGACATTGATGAGAATTATAGATATTCTTATCTCGCTCTATAAAACACAAATTGCTCTATTTTGCTGATAAATAAAAGATTACGAAATGAAATGAAAAAATAATATTATGAAGCATTACGATACGTACCTATGACTTATTGTGATTACTTAATAAATAAATACATTATATGAAACAATAGTTATAATTTGAGTCCATCGCTTTAGGCAATCTGATAAAAAGCGGTCCTTAAGGTGGCCCAACCCGCTCATCTCCCCATACAAAAGGGAAAAGAAGATCACGCCCATATTTATTGTCAGAGATCCAAAATTTTGCTCAAAATAGCTTTATTTGATCGAACTAGATGTCTGATGACCATTGGCATTGTAAAATTGTGTTTGGTTTCTAAATTATAAGGTCCGAAATTTCGAATTTTTCGCGCGTTTTATGCAATAATTTTTGGAAGTGGATTACGCAATGATAAAGTAAGAACATCGTAAAAAGATTAGTCATCAGACATAGCTTATTTAATCAAGATTTATGATCTATTTGGTTTTTGTTAGATTTTTTACTACAGCGGTCGTGGTTTACTTTTAGCTATAAGTCGTTTTGAAATTAAAATTTTCGTAAATCTTACCAAATCATACACTATGCACATTGTCTTTTTTGTGGACATGTTGCATCTTCCTCATCACGGAGCCTGTCTTATTCTTTGAAACAGAGAAAGTCCCAGAGCGCAACAGCACGGTTTTGTACCGTGCCCGCGAATGAGTTAGGCCCGCCGGGTTGGGCCACCTTAAGTTATTTTATGTTAATTGATGCTAACAAACAAAAACTTCTTTTACTTACAATTGATGTTTTATTTATTACCTTAACATACCACATAACATTCAAAGGGCTCATTATTAAATATTTACATATACTACAATTATGTAATCGGTAAAAAAGTAAAATTTCTCGCACTGAACTCAAACTGATTCGACGCGAGCAAACAAAAAATCTTCTGCACTGCATCATTAACCCAAAAGTGGTCCGTCCTAGATAATTACAGGGTTTCTAACTGTTCGTCCCGTGGCGTATAAATGGTGCGGCATTCCGGCAAACTAATCAAGGCGAGGGAGACGCAGTCATAGCGCCCTCTCGCTCGACATTGCAGAAGCTCAAGTCGTAAAAAGTCGCCATTAAAACTGTGGTCATGGTAGATCTCTATTCACTGTAAGGGCGGTCATCCACTACTTCACATAAGCATTGAAATTGAAAAAAATTGGATCGGATTGCTTTATGTAGCTCGTGCCAAACGTTCTGGCCGATCTGAATACACGTCGAGTCCGAGTTTGATGATTTATAGGTACTGATTTTATTATGACTTATTATTTATGTTCCGCGCAGTGAAATGCGCCAATTTAACATTGGTCATTCAGTTTGGTATGATTTCGTTCTTCGAACTTCGGATTAAATGAAAGTGACCGAAAAGACGATAGCAATTTTTATGTTTTTCCTATAGTCCTATTTAGCCGTGAACTATGAGGAAGATCCTGACATGGCACCTAGTTCCCATGAGGTATAGGCTAGTACATACACAATATAAGCCGGACGCCCTGCATTTCCGAAGGAATTAGGTGCCATTCCAGGAATTTCCCTTTATGAGGTATTACGTTGTACTGGATGAAAGACGCGGTAAATTTTTCATTTACGTTTCGATGATATTTTCATCCAATGCGATGCTACCAACCCGGGCAAACGTAACCTTACCATACAGCAGAGGAAATGTACCTATAGTTCTATATGGATTTCAAACCACGGAACAGGTCGCATTCGTAACTAAATGCACTTATCCAACTCAGAAAGAGAAAGAAATTGGTCCATGAAAAGGTGGGGATTTGGACCAATGGCCCTCTGGCATTCAAGGTCGCATCGCGCCCCTGAGATCCGAGCAGCTCGCGTGTGTGCGTTCGTGATGGACGGTGGGCCTTATCCTGGTGTCTCGGCGTTCGGAGGCTCTGTTGCTTCGATTTCACGCTGTAAATATAAAGGATCACGCGACCGCAGATCTCTTCAGCTTCTTTAGCGACGGTGTCTCGCGAGCCGCGACCTTCACGATACACTCACGATAAGCGTAAAGGGAAAACTAATTAATTCGATCAACCGTTACGTTTTCGATTTTATTTGCGTTGCATTCATTTTATATGAATGCAGTTGTTTTGTGCAATATCATTGAAATAGGTCTTGTCAAAGATTTATAAAATCTGCTATCCACGTTCAGACTCCGAAGTAACACTGCAGTTGTATTTTTTTTAAGATTGCTTGGAATATTATCGAAGCACTCCACTATAAGTTTACAAAAGCAAAACAAAAATGTTTCAAAAACATATGTACGAGTTTTTGTTACCTATTTTTATACCATAAATTATTTGAAATCGATATATGATACAGGTAATAGTTTTTTTTATCTATAAAAAACTAGTATAGGTTGCTGTGCCGAGGGACAAATTTCCACAAAGCAATATCAATGGCCTGTAAAATTGCCCGAGATAAAACCAAATCTGGTTGTTCAGAGACTATAGGCCACCGGTAGTTTTCGACAGATACCTTGAGTTTTCGACACCGATCTACATTATAGCATGAGACTGCCGATCGACTACGTGGGTTCCTATTTGCATATCTATCTGCGTACATGACACTGCACTTAACTGGAGATAGTCTTGGCATGCAGACATTCTTCGTGTGGCTATACTTTACGCGCCTGCGTGACGGCGTATCGCTGATGTCACACGCTCACCGATATCTATCAAGAAGTTGTTGCTGTTTTACAACAAAGTTTTGAAAAACTTTGGCATGAAACGAAATGAAAATGTGGCCTTGATCTACTCATAGGCACGGAAAAATACGGTGTTCAGGGAAACACGCTTTTATCCAATACTCACTTCACACTCACAAATTTGGTTCGTATTAGAATAAGAAAATAATAATTTGATGTGGTTTAATGAATACGACATTATCGTTATATGTCATTATGAGGTTATGTAACGAATTCTAAATTAAGGCCCCGGTACTAAGGCCCTGGTAACTAAGTGTCATTCTTGCAATATATAATTTCAACCTATTTTCACTAATGAATGTTTCCTTTTTCTATACAAAATACATTGCGGAAACGTTGTCCATTTTCAAACTTTTTTGACTAAATGTAGAAATTTAAAAGCAAATGGAATTATTTGTTTATGCATGTATGCTGTTCTTGCCTATATCTAGAAATCACATTACTTTCAGATTTTTAATGTTAAAAAAAATAAAAAAATATTAGCAATCTATTATCAGTCTGGAGTTCTATTTTTACTTGCTTAGGCGTTTCATTACATATTATTTCATTTGTTTAAAGGTGCATTTGTATGGCGCGAGAGTTGACTAGTCCTAGCGCTGCAATCTGTTTTTTTGGTGTGGACATTCGTCCGTAGCAGGGTTCGAGCCTGAGAATTTTGAATTACATATAAAAATACTTTTTTGTATGAGCCTATTATTATTCAACTTATTTGTTGTTATAGCGGAAAAATAAATGCGCACCCGGTGAACATTTCAGCTGCATACCTTTTACGGTTCAGTACAGCCGTCACACAGTCGGACGGACGGATGTACGGACGGACGGACGGACAGCGGAGGCTTAGCAATAGGGTTCCGTTGGCACCCTTTGGGTACGGAACTTTAATAAGTAGGTAATTCATTTCTGTTTCAGCGACATTTACATTTAAAGAATAGTAATCATATTTTTGAAAATTATCCAAAAAAGTTTTTGGTCGTGATGTAGATGTCGCTGAAACTAAAATCAATGTGATAACGGTAATGTATCCGTTAAATGCACAACATTATCAAAATAAGTAGGTGACCCATGTGAGGAGTGTCACCGAGAGAACTCACTCGCATAAATTGAGCGAGTTTACTTCGGTTCACTCCCCGGCCTGATGTAGCAGATGCAAATTAGTATTCGTCACGTACTTAGATTGGCGACACGCAAATTGTCGGTGACAGGAATCGTAATGTAGTCGCGAGGACAGTAATTAAGAGTCTTCGTGTTGCGGTTGTGACATAGGAGAGATAGTCTATATTTATTCACAGCTAAGGACAGATTTAAGAGTCTCCGATAAGATGAAACGCGTTAATTGCAGAAGTGCGTGTTGTGTGATATTTTTGAACGCGTGGGTAATACCAGTGTATAAGTTGGAGTCAAGAAGACAATATTTTTTTTATAACAGCTTTACTTCGATTCTTGATGATCAATGTGGTGTAGCACATCAAATAAGCGTAGTTTGCATGGAGACCCCAGCAGTAACTCCCAGTGGACCCCAGGTAGGACTTTGTGAGAAAGATCTCGGCTTTCTACAGAGATTCGATATTACAAAACATATATAAGATCGGTTGGTTCTAATCGGAGGCGTGTTAACTTTGAATGGATATATGCTTGTTAAGGGAAAAGTTATTGCATTATTTCTCATTCGACATCTACACTTGTTATCGTAATTTAATGCAAAATATTTTCTGATGGAATAATTACTGTGAGTTTAATCTCATTGGATAGTCGCCTATCAATAGTTACTGTTCGCGACTTCACTCTTGTAAACCCCCATATTTAGTTTAAGTGTCACTTAATTCTTATTAAGGAATATCTATAAATAACATCGTGTCCAGTTAACTTTAAGATTTATTGAGCGTTGCGAATTAAAATTGATTGTTCTAAAACAGGACTGCGCTTCGTGACGTCAAAACTGCAGCATCATAAAAAGGTTGGATATTTCACGGAGAGTTTGTCCGGGGGCGCGGTGCGGGGCGGGGAAGGCGCGAGGTCGGGGGGGAGGTAACGGCTTGACAAGGCACCGGGGGAAATGAATTATCCCTTTGAAGAAGCCTCGTATTCGCCATCACTCCGCACACATCTGCCCGCCTATAGGGAGGTGCATTTTTCGATCGATAATTTTAATAGATACCGCCTTGAGGTATATGTGAATTTAAATGCCGATGAGAACTACTTCAGATATTTTCTACAGGTGTTCCGCCTTTTGTTGTTATTCATTAAATTAAAAAAATATATATGATTAACTAACTAATTATTGAATTATGGCAACTAATAAATCACACACTCAGTCAACTTGACATTACTGTCATTATTTGTTGTTAAGTTCGATGGAAGTAATTGTTTTTACACTGTTTCTGGAACTAAAGCCTATTCGGTATGACATATAACACAACTAAGAATATCTAGGCTGCGCGCGGTATTTCGTAAGATCGTGCAAAATACTCATAGTAAATGGAAAAAGGGGTCCCGAATGTATTGTGCTTCCATTCCGTTACTGTATCATATCATTTGTATATTTTTTTTATTAAATCATATTTGTTAATAAAATAATCCAATTTTTTAATAAAATATTGCTTATTTTTGAATTTCTGGATATTGATAAATTATTGTTCTTTCTCATGACAGGGCACGTCAAATATCACACCTACCGTCGTGATATAAGCTACAAGTAAGTATATCAAGCATTTGTTTTAGTAATTAATTTATTAATTTACTTGCTAGTATGTAATTAGTTTTCACAAGTTGATAATTGTAGAATTACAATTGACGATGTTAAACCTAGAAATGTAAATAAATAAAATAAAATAAAATAAAAAATAAAATATAAATGACAAAAAAATAAGGTGGTTCAATGAATATATTCCTGAACTGGAGACAGATAGAACAAACTATAAAATAAAAAACATATTTTCTATGGAACTAATTTGAAAATAACACGCTTAAGTAATCCCTAAAATAAAAAAATATTGATTGAATTTTATCGATGCATCGTAATATTTTTACATCCCCTCCCTAATTCCATCGAAGCAGTGCAACATCGGTCGCGGTGCTTACAGTTTTAAAGGGACTAAAGTACCTACTTCCTTTTTTGAGCTTCGTTTTTTATTTTTTTTACCCTTTCGGAGATTCATTTTGGACAATAAAGTGACCGCATCTGCCACGATGGCCGCGCGGGCAGGTGATGGCTGTCGGTTCGGCTAGCTGTGAAATTTTCTTCTTTATGCCGAATCATAGTGCGTAATGCCTAGAATGCCTTTATGGCGGGGCTTCCCGCTCAAATTGCCATGCAAACGTGGAAATAAGTTGCCGGAGATCCATAATAATACTCAAAACAGCTTTATTAAATCGAGCTAGATACTTGATGACCATTGGCATTGTAAATTTGACTTTGGTCCGAAATTAGAATTTCTCGCGCGCTTTATGCAATAAGTTTGAACGTGGATTACCTACTCAACGATAAATCAAAACCATACAAAAAATGTTCTAGCCTCGCTTGTTCCATAAAGATTCATAATCGATTTGGCGCTTGTTTTATTTTTAGGGTTCCGTACCCAAAGAGTGCCAACGGAATCCTATTACTAAGCCTCCGCGAACCTTCCGTCCGTCCATCCGTCCCTCAGTCACAGGGCTGTATCTCATGAACCGTAAAAGGTAGATAGATTGACGTGATCTTACTGTGGGAAATCTTGTACGACGGTACGGAACCCTTCGAAGGCCAGCGAGCCAAGCTAATTTTACGTGGCTGATTGAACCCACACAGAAATTACTTTCTTTAACGCCTTACTGCAAATATTGACAATTCAAACGTATTGCCATCGTCATCGAAGTCCTATTTTACATCGATCGTATTAAGTAAACTTGGAATGTATTGTTTAATACGAAAACTTTTTTTCATGTTCTTATTATCTGACAACCTGGCTTTATAGGCATTTAGCTAAAGTTTTTTGAGTTGTCTATTGGTGTTAATTACCCCAGTGGCAAATCCATATCATTATTCTGTGGTTTAATATTTTCAGGTCTTGGGGACATTTTCTATTAATTAATCAGTGGGGATGGAATTTATCCATCAGTGAAAATTATAATATTAATGATTAAATCATTACATGCATTGTCCGAATTGTCATTCCAAGCTTGCTGAGCGGCACACAGACAAACGGATTAAGGTCCATTTACAAGAAGGGTGTAAGATATGACGTGGTGTAGATCACTCAGCTCGTAATAAATAAATAAATAACATAAGAAAAATTACACCGTAAAGCGAATGTAACCGGAGGCGCTCGGGAACGTGAGAATAGTGTGGAGATGATCAGGCATACAGATCTTTGAATCACGTGTCAGTATTTTTGCGCGAAGCCTCGGTGTTTAATCATCTAGGTTAAGCAAAATTGTGTGGGTTCCGGTTCTGAATCAGTTACATTTCGACCGTAGCTGCTGATTGTGCCTAGGATTTTAATCAAAAATACAGGTCCCATACCTCACCCCCTATCTCACCCGGGATGATTCATTGAATGATGCTGGTCAAAGTGGCAATGGAAATCGGCCGTATTTTAATCTAGTTCAATGTAGTAATGGAAGGTGGCAATAAAAGGTCCTGGCAGGACAGGCATTTGTGTCAGACTAAATATCATGATAGTATATGTGTACAATTACTCCTGTTCAGTTCAGTTCATGTTCAGTTATCAATGATGTAATTAAGTATTTTAATGTATGTTCCTTTCTTATGTATGCCGATAATATAAAAATCTTCGCAACTATTGATGACTGTTGATGACTGTTCACTAATTCAGAACGAGCTTGACTCTTTCGTAAGCTATTGCGCTACAAATAAAATGTTTCTGAGCTTATCTAAATGAAACTGCATATCTTTTACTAAACATTGTCAAACATTGTGTCAACGACATTAGAAATTTAGGTGTCCAATTAGATACAAAACTACATTTTGACATCCATATCCACAACATAGTCAATAAAGTTTACAGAATGCTTGGTTTTGTTCTTAGAGTCAGTAAATGTTTTAGAAAACCGTCGATGTATTTATTACTTTACTGTATGCTCATTCGATTCCAACTGGAATACTGCACATCCGTTTGGTCGCTACATCATAGCATTTACATTGATCCAATTGAGAATTTGTATTCAAAAAAAGATCTTGCGATCTTTAAGCTTTAGGATGAGTAGTCCACGCAGATCGTATGAAAAGTTTCTCTTTTACTACGGAGTTCAAAAATTATATACTAGAAGAAAGGTAATTGATGTCATGAATTTGTTTAAAATTTGCAACAACAAGTTTGACAGTATTACTCTATTAGATTTAGTGTCGTTTCGAATTCCGTCTCGCGCAACTCGCAGTACGGCATTGTTCCATGTTAACTTAACTCGAACTCAAGCTGGAATCAGGGATCCTACACGTCGTATGTGTCAATTATACAACGAATCTGTACTTGACTGCAACATATTTTATGATAACGTGCAAAATTTCAAAAGGAAAGTTATTAGTGCTCTTGAACCTCAAGAAACTGTAACAATATGAACTCTATTAGACGTATTTTGTATTTTTTTATTTTAATATGTTACCTATTTACTGTTTGTGTTCATGCGAGGAATAGGTAGAAAATAGGCGTTGTAACTTAATTTCTGTTTAATTTGTGTTAAAGCTGTCTATTTCTGGTTTTCCTCCTGCAAAAAGAAAAGTCGACCATTCGTCATCTGAATATATTTTCATTCACATCAGCAGGAGTTAAAAAAGGAACTGTATAATTTAATGGGACGGTGACCTAAATATATTTATATTTGTCATTTAAAATATAATTCAAACAGCGAATCTAGAAAATAGAGGTAGATGTCATCTCCACAAGATTCCATCGTGATTGGCGCCTCTCTCTGCACAGAGGGCAGAGAGAGGGATGGATGATTTAGAAACCCCGCGGGACCACGCGACGAGACCCAGTATTAATATTGTGACTGAGTACAGACACGGAAATACTATTATTTCAGATAAATCAAATTTATTTTCAATCCTGTTAAATATAATAAATAAAGAAATATAATATAGAAAATTAACTTAATTATAGTAATCATATTTAGATACGGATCGTATGGAAAAATAAGTGAGATGATTAAAATACATATTATTAACTCTTTTTAATGGGGTGATATAGATAGATGGGTGTTTGCTGTTGCCTCTTACCGGAACTATGACTGAAAAGTACAGACACTTCACGAAGTGGAGCCACATTCTCTACTTCAACTGCCTTTTCGATTTCGCTGTGTTAGCTACTTCCCTGGACTCGATACAGCGTCGGGCCATGCGTCTGCGACAACCCCGAAGTGTCTCTGAATTTAGAGCCCCTTCAACACCGAGGGGATGTAGGGTCTCTCTCTGTATTCTATCGTCTTTACCATAGATAATGCTTGTCGGAGCTGCATGAAACTATACCTCCGTCCCCTTTCTACCTTCGTTCAATGCGGAACAGAGAAAAAATGCATGCATTTACAGTTGACATTCCAAAAATAAAAACTTTCTTCTAGATCCTTTCATCCTTTCTTCTAGATCTTCTAGATCCTCCATCCATAGGGCCGGAAAACTATGGAATGAACTCCCTTTCGAGGTAGAATAGAATAGAATAGAATAGAAGCATTTTATTCCCTTAAAAGCGGTACATACAATCATGGTATACAACTTTTTACAATATTATTATGATTAGGCTAGATCAATGTGCATGTAAAACTGTAGGGAAAAGGTAATGTGGCTCAGCGTTAATGCCCGCGTATACTTCAGCAAGTTTGTTGAAGTAGACTTGTGCCGCTGGTTTTCAGCCACCACCGGATCTCAAGGTATTGTGATTAATTTATAACAGAAACAGGAGAAGCAATAACAAAGCATAAATGAACAACAGAATTAACGGCCAGTGATATACAAATAAATATAAAAATTTGTTTTGTTTTGTTTGTTGTTTTGCTATGTTTAAAATTTGTGAAATTGTAGGGTTATGAGGAAATTTGGAAGTGTAAGAAGGATTAGTTTGGTATTTGTTGTGAAAGGGTTTAGGCAAGTGTGTGGGTGAGTAAAATAAGGTGATCCATGGTTGATTATAGTTAAGTGCTTGGGTGTGTTTGACTCTGTAGAATGAATTTATAGCAAGCATCTTTGAAAGCATTGATTTTATTTATTGAACATATTGGTGGGGGCAGGTCATTCCAGATTTTACTTGCGGAGTACTTAAAACAACACTTGTAGGCGGTTTTTTTGTGTTTCGGTATTATTAATAGGTGACAACTAGCTCTAGTCTTATAGCCGTGTATATTTTGAGACCATTCAAGTTTTTTATAGAGGTAGTCAGGTTCTTTGCTGTGTATCACGTTAAATAAAAAAACCTAAAATTTTTATTTTTCTCTTATTTTTCATATTTAATAATTCATTTGAATTTAGGTAAGGCGTGATATGACTTCGTCTTGGGACATCGTAGATAAATCGCGTGCATGCATTCTGAACTCTTTGCACAATTTTGGAGGTTTTTGTATCCATGCCCCCAAAGTACAACCTGGGGTCCTTCAAACATGGTGTGAAGAAGCACCTGGCCGGCCGGCATGGTTCTCGCTTCCCCCCTGTAAGTTCGAAATCTCATGGGCGTCGTCGGACACCTTAAGATATCCTGGCGTACGCCATAAAATAAGAAAGAACGAAAAGTGCTTTTGGTGATGAGTTTCATGGATGAGCGAAGCATTTAGCGTATATAAAATAAAAATAAAAATGAACTATACAGCTGTCGATATTGATTGCAAGAGAAAATAACGGATTTTTTTTTATACTCGGTAGGGTAACATAATTTGTCGAATAGAAAGAAGAATTGATCTTGATTAAACTGAAATAAATTCAAGCGTGCGCATCTCAACTGGTTGCATTTACTGTGCGCGCCTCGCAAGACAACTACACGTAGAGATATGTCGCCTCGTATCGAACTCGTAAATTGGCTTCAACATTTCAAATTCAAATTGTGCGTCCCGGCCCGAGGCTACAGATCCTTTGACCCCCGACTCCTTTTAATATTGTAATTGGTCCTGCGGTATAAATCTATTTACACTGATGATCCGTGCTGCGGCGGAATATCGCCGACGTGTAAATGTTATGGTGAAAGTGAAATGTCGGTTATGACCCGAAACATAAACTAGGATTAAAATTTAATATTAGTCATGGGCAGCGCTTCGACCTTTTGTTTTCGCCACTTACGTACTCTTCACACAAACCGGGGAAAATGCTTTCGATGCTAATCATATATTACAGAAAAGATCCTGGCGAAGTATCTTCAACATGAAAGTTAGGGATTCGTGTAGAAATGTTTTTAAAGATCTAAGAATAATGACCTTTGCAAATAAATATGTATACAAAAATATCGTCTTTGCAAAGAAAACAATAGAAAGGGCGACTCTTAAATGCGATGTACATTACCATAGCACTAGAAATAAACTTAACATACAATGTCCTTAACACAGACTAGTCAAAACTTCAAAGAGCTTCATTCACAATAGTGTCGGATTGTACAATAAATCACCTACAGTGATAAGAAATTTGCCTCTTAATGAATTTAAAAATAAAATAAAATCAATTCTTAGTGGTAAAATGTATTATAATATTAACGAAGATCTCTCCGATAAAACCCTCTTTTGCGATTTCATATCATAAGACCAGTACATATCGGTGTAGCATACTTGTTTGCAAGACTTTTTTGACAATAATATTACGCTGATACTTCAACTTTGAACTTCAAACATTTCTCCATTTGAAAATATATTTTAGAGCGCAAGAATATATATTTTTTAAATTGACCGTAAAGCACGGACAACCTAACGACTTTTCAAGATATCGAGATAATTATATTTAAAATTATTGATTGCATGTATTTCAGCCTAAGTCTAGTACCATACAAAAAATATATGCAGTCTAAAACCACCAAAGTGACGATGCAATTCGTTAAACTAAAGAAAACTTATGACTTTAACAATACTATCTTAATTATTTACAATGCTACTTATATTGTACTTAAAAGTTGTGATCAAGACGCCGACCCGAAGATGATTTTGATACAATGTGGAGTCATTCCGGCCATTATGTAGATCGTCCACCTGCCAGGCATGAGATATTCTAATATTTATGCTAATTCACGTCGGGAAATGATTACATATTACGAATTATGCCATTGTCATGCATTCATGGGATGTTTTATTTCTTGAGAGTTCAGGTTAAACTTCTTCTGGTGAATGAGTTTATTGAATCAAGTCTTTGAAGTGTGGACAACCTTTGCTGTTAAAACGTTGATCAATATTACTTACTGTACTAACTTATTCTACTTAAAAAAATACAGTACTTACTGTATTTTTTAAAGTAGAAACCCTGAAAGTTTCATTGTAAGCTTTTCAAATTTCATTTTCGTACCGTACTAAGCTAGACTTGTTTAGAAGGGTTCAAGGGACGTGGTCAACGATAACGTCAACCAACGTGCAGGGGCCCGATTTGATCCCACATCTCCAGCACGTAAAGCGGACGCATTACCACTGCACCACGGCGCTCGTTTGCTAGTTTGTCTTTCCCTAAAAGGTGCGGCATATTATTCCTGTACAGCTTCAATATCTCTATTAATCACGGTAAGATTCTTGTGGCGTTTCTCACCTACGAATGAATCACACTGTAATGCATAGAAGGTTCCGATGCTTCTCGAATACTTAGGAACCCTTCAAAATGTGAATATAATGACTTAATAGCCGTTTAAATATCGTAAAGCGATTCCTCGGACTGTCTTCCCCAGGCTACGACAGTTCGCTTAAGTATTAAAGTATTTAATTTTGTTACGCAGCCGAATTCCAAACTAACAATGTTTTGATGAGTACAGGAAAAAGTAATAAGGCGGATACAATAGTTAGTGACGTGACAAAAGCTGGAAAATGTAATAGAGATGAACGATTCCCAAGACATTTTTAAATTGTATGCTGATTTATGACAAACATATCATCTTACAACATCTTTTTACTTTTTAGGAATGATTACGAAAACTATATATGCCTGGATTTGTATATTAAGACCAATGTTTAACATATATTTACAGAACTATTGTTATATATTGCTTTTTTTGCAATTAACTTATTAAAAAAAAGACAGTACTTCACGTTCTGAGTTCTCTTCCTGCCTTAGTGCAAATGTCCCTTAGGCAATTATAGACAAGGCTAAAACAATTACATATTTCAAAATAGTTTTTTTTTCATGTCAACTTTCAATAAACATTCTAATGGTGATAAAAATATTTTTTTAATAATTTTGTGTTCCATTCAGGATACGAAATTACCGTATTTAAGCGTTATAAACAGACTTTGAAAACATTTTTGGTCGTGAAATTCGTCGGAAGCAGGATTCGAACCTGCGACCTTTGGATGACATGTCGAATCTAACTGACGAAAGTCACGACCAAAAACTTTTTCGATTATCTGATTACATTGCTTCAAATGTAGAGGACGCTGAAACTCAAATCAATATTTTTTTTATTTCTAACCAAATGACAGAAAAGAAAATAAAAATATAGAACAAATGTAAAAAAATATAGAATGCAGAAATAATGAGCGATGAAGTAAATTTACTTCGTGGAAATGGGCTGAGCTGGCATAGCATGCCATGATGACCGAGAACTTAACATGACCATATGGGTCATGTGCTTCGTAAATATACATCTTGGAGCATCCATAATCGAAAATGATGTATGTACAGACGATGATGAAGAAGAAAGAAGTATGCCGTAATCGTACCGCATGGTGCTCTATCATCTCTGCCCACCACTCGTGTACGTACATAGTTATGAAGATAACTGTAGAGAAAATAACTGCATTATAATCTCCAATAGTCAATGAGAAATAAAAGATACTTTTCGCTTGAAATATCTTTTGGATGTGACACCATTTCAATTTCCAACACATCACGTCGCCGATATATCGGGCAAAAGGTTTATAATAATAAAATTGCGTAACATCGTGGAAGAAAAAGTTAATATTTTCTGGTCGCAAAATATCTTATAATTGGATGAGGTGGATGTGTGAGGGAAAATGGTCGCAGGGGGAGGGAAGGTATAAATTAATATCGATGTCTTTTGTTTTGATACGCGAAGCAAGGATGTCGTGATGGTGATAAATATGACTGATTTAAAAATATTGCTATAGTTTGAAGATAGTTTTTAAAAAGGAAGATACTTGCTGTAAACTTAATTTTAGTGTTAAATTAAAATATTAAAATTTTTTTTTTTGTTCCAACTCACGACCTCGAAACTGCATGGGGTTGAAATTGTGAAGTGATAAATTAACTAGTTGTCGTGCCGTGTGAGTTCGCTTCAAACTTAATATGCATTTTTGACGTTAGCTTAAGGCAGTTGTTTTCTTGGACTACCTTGTATATGTTGTAAACTGAGGGTTTCTATAGTTCTTTGTTATTTGCCTTAATCTGTTCTACCAAGGAATTGTTTGGCAGGTGGCATTTAGAACTAAGTGTGTATTTCATAATTGTGGATGGAAAAATATTTTATATAAACCCGTGAAGTTTCTTTGCGGGTTCTTCTTTACTGGGTTGATCGAATCCGCGGATTTTTGTGAAGAACCCAGTGTAGTTTGATTACCAAAAAGTTAAATAAATGAAAGGAAATGAAAATGTTGCATAAGCAATTTTCGATGACGAATGAAACAAGGTTGTATTCGATCTTGGTAAACATTTCGTCACAACTCGCCAAAGACGATTGAAGACAAAAGTAAAGACACCGGGTTTTAAGCGCGTAGCAACCACTTTAAATCTACGATAGTTTACAAAACCATTATATCTTTGCTGATTAGTAAAGTGGCACAAAAATGTGACTATCGGTGATGAATTTCTGAATGTTCACACATAATAATGTGACTATCGATGGTAAATTTCTGAATGTTCACACATAATAATGTGACTATCGATGGTGAATTTCTGAATGTTCACACATAATAATGTGACTATCGATTATGACTTTCACATCCCTAGACGTAAGAAATGAAGACAAATGCTTGCGTGTCGCTATCTGCGCTCCTGAGGGAACGGAGCGGATGGGCCAGGGGCGGAAGGCTGCGGGGCTTGGGAGGGGGACACATGACAAACGTTCTATGACAAACATAATTCGGGGCGCGCCGGTACTTACTTACGCCTCCGAAATATCGCGGGAAAAACAACCGCGATAAATCAGAAAACAAGCCGGGAAAATTGGGGGTCGTCAATTACGGCCTCCGTTTCGATATTAGAAATCGGGTCCCCGTAGACCTCGAGTGGGTTTGCAACGTATAAATAGGTAACATTATATTGGTTAAGCATAAGGAACGTACTAATTGATTAAAATTACGATAATATTAATGATTCTAAGATTACGACGACATTTTTGGTGACGACGGCAATATGTTTGAATGTTCAATCTTTGCAGTCAATGTCCACAACGCAGATGAAGCGTTTAATAAATATATGTAGGTGTTAGTAGGAGGTACTGATTACGGGAGGAGGGGCTGCAGGAGAATTCCAAATTATGGGTATACAGTTGGTGGCGAAATTGGTAGACGCAATACCCGCGAATGGTTTGTTTTGCTGGTTCGGGTCCAGCCTTGCAGTATATTCGTAAAGTAGTTATTTTACTTGGCTCTTTCTTTAATTAATGTGTCCTTGCTTCACGGTCGATTATACATACATGTGATCAGCTGACAGTAGTAGTTTATGACAAAACTCATAGTATTAAAACCTAATGTGCAAGTGTTTCACAGTGTTGTGTTGCCACTGGAGCAGTGCATCGCTTAAAGGTCCTTGCTTACGGTGACGCTTGGCTCAGGTTATCTCTTTCCCTAAAATATGGTTGAAAGAGGTAATGGCTGTGCCCGGCGTGATGCTCGTGAACGGGTGCTGTTTGTGGGGACTGGCCTGCTCCAATTGGCAACATATTAGTTGGAGGGGATTGTCTTTGCAAATAAAATGATATTTGTCATGAACTGTTGCATACGGCATGGATTGTAAATTTTTGTGTATTCATGTGAATTTAGTGTTTTACCTATGTTTTTGTTAAAATAATTGACAAACACTTTTGTAAACTTAGACTAAGTGGACGTTGAAAAAAAAAAAAACAGCGGAGTTTCTTTCCACTTCTTCTTCGCTGTGTTTTGTTTTGCTGAACTGGCCAATGCTAAAATATGACAAATCCGAGTGCAGTGTACTCTGGATGGGGGAACGGCATAACGTATAATATGCAGATCGTATAATGTCATATTTTAACAAAATTTTAAAACCATGCACAACGTATAATCGGCAGATCGTATAATCTTATACGTAGTGCATGAAGAAGTCCAAAACATTTAATTACTTATTTCTCCATGCATAACGTATAATAGTCACAACGTATAATGTTATGATCTTTATTTAACAAAAAAAGAAAACCATGCATATCATATAATCCTAAAATATTTCATACGATAAGCGCCCTAATCGATATAAGATTAAAGATTATACTCGCACGCGACTTTTCGACCGTCTCAATTAGCGTTGTAGCAAATTGTTACTCTTCAACAGATATCGATTCGTAGCAATTTCAGCCTTAAATGTATCGTTGTTAGGGCGCTTTATGCAGTGCTTCTTGGCATATTATACGTTCTGCATGGTTTTCTTTTTTTGTGAATTCATGTTAGGAATATTATACGTTGTGACTATTATACGTTCTGCATGATGCAAAGAGTTTATTTTATTTTTAAACTCATGCACAACGTATAACATTATACGTTGTGACTATTATACGTTATGCATGGTTTTAATTTTTTGGAAAAAAATAAGATTATACGTTGTGAATATTATACGTAGTGAATACGACTCCTATGGATGATGAATAAACAATACAATACATATATGTCACATTCCTTGGAATAAGCGACGTGCCTGCTTAGTTCAAAAAAGTATATTTACTTCCTAGTTTTTGTTTCTAATCTCTTGAACCTTCTTTTCTTAAATGCTGTGTTTGTATTTTTTATCTAACTGAACGAGGATGGCTTGCACCACACCTAAATTCATGATTTTAGTTAACATATGATTAGTTAGTTATTAGCCAGAATATTTCTTTTATGAGCCCGATTTCATTAAGCTGTATGGAGAACACGGACAGTTTTTAATTGCCGCTTTGACCACCGTTTCGTCGCAACGCGGGCGGAATCAACCCTAAAACCATGTACGAAAAGTAGATTTACAGTTTTACATGAACTTCGAACCAATAGCTCTCATACGTGACGAAATGCACTCAACCAAATCATTAAGAAAAATAAAGTGGTGCATGAATGAGGCGGGAATCGAACCTATGGCCCTGGCATGGAAATCAAGTCCTCTCGACTCTGAGCTATGAGCTAGTCGATCGTGAAGCGCATGTACGTATACATAATAGTGATTTTTGGGAATTATCAAATAATCACTTTGTTGCCACGGAATCATAAAAGCCTGTTGACGCTTAAAATTCGGAATCCATCTAAAACTGTAAGTCACCTTTCCCTACTAGGTGGTAAGACTTCAGCCCGCCGTGGTTTACACTATCGCATTGGATAAAAATCTGGTCGAAACTAAAATTAAACCTTTTCTTTCTTTCAAGTTTTAAAAATAATAATTTACTCTGCTTATACATAAGATAGAGAGGGGCTATATAGAATTACAAATTATTGGTATAGAGCCATAGATGAAATTGAAAGACGCAATGCTCTCGTAAGGTATGTTTGCTGGTACAAAACCAGCCTTGCACTATATTTATAAAGTAGTTATTATAAACATATGAAAGAATATTTCTTTAATGTGTTCTTGTTGCCTAATCAAACACATATTTTTTCACATATCTTCTGCTAAACTCTAAAAAACATGGAAACGTTAGTTCCTTCACGCGGGTTCTCAGTTCCAAGCAACGACCTGTCGTCGATTACAACGCACGGTTAACATAATAACTTCCTCACAATCACACCTTACTCCGCTCTCAGCTCCTACAGACTCTCGCTGTGCGAAGTCATAGACTAAGTTACGGCTTAGTAAGCGCACACGATTGTGTCAATGAATAAGAAAACGAGTTTTGAATTAGCAATATCCATTTTTATGGTTCTGTACTCAAAGGGTGCCAAGGGAACTCTGCAACTCTGTTATTAATATGCCTCCGCTGTCCGTCCGTCCATCCGTCCGACCGACCGTCCGTCTATCTGTCACAGGGCTGTATCTCATGAACCGTATGTAGGCAGCTGAAATTATCACAGTGTGTATTTATTTTGCCGCTATAACAACTAATTTTACATTCGGTAAAAAAAAGGGGGCCTCCATACAAAAAACCTGATTTGTTTGTGTTCAATCTTGTACGATGGAACGGAGCCCTTCGTGTGCGAGTCCGATTCGTACTTGGTCGGTTTTTTTCCATTCCTGGAGGTGAGTGGATGAAATAAATTATGTATTCTAGTCTTTTTGTTAAATTATGTATTAATTATGTTTCCAATTAATTGTTGGTTTTGTTTCAGATTGTGTGATCGGTTCACACCACAAATTATTAAAAAAAAACAAAAAAAAAAAATGAAGAAGGGTACACGGGATCAATGACTCCAATTGATTTTTTATGTAACTGAACTTGGATGACTAACACCACACCTACTGTCATGATAGCCCAAAATACCAAATAATTGGGTGCCATGCCAGGACCGTCCTTACATGCTGCATTGAACCGGATGGACCACACAGACAATTTTCATTGCCGCTTCGACCATCGTACATTCAATGCGATGGTACCAACTCTACCACATAGTAAGTGTGACCTTCAGTTTTACGCGAACAACGAACGGAGAATCCGTAGTAGCCTATTACGATATGGATGGGAAGAAATGAATTGTGCCAATATTTTTACGTGCCCGAAACAGCCGCGTCCAACCGTGTTGCTTTTCACAAATAAAACCGCGAACATCCACTAAGAAACTATGACGATAATTAGTAAAGATAAACAGTCAAGGTCTGTCATTAGATGCGTGATTATCAAACCACAAACACAACACTTGCTTCGTCGGAGCGGGGGGGGGGGGGAGCCCGGTGGGAGGAGATTTCACAGTATTGTTGCATCTAATGCCGGTACAGTTACTCACCTCATGAATAATACTTTGACGCGCCGTTCGACAGTCCGGTAAGGGCTGGGAGCGCCCGTTGTTGAAGTACTATGGACTGCAAAAGCGTCGTAAGAGGACACTAGGCAGAGGACTCTAGATCACTTCTCCAGATAAGCCCTCGCAGGAGCAAAGAATAAATAATAAATACTGGAGTTAACCCCAGATAAAAAGGGAGGAGATATGGCACCGAGCGCGGTAACTATGGGACCCACTGTCTCCAATTTTCAGAAACTACTAATCCAATTTAAGTGAATGCCATATGCAAACGTAGTCGCAGGCGCATTCGAGGGTTTGTGTGGATGGGAACTGGTTTGACGAATGTGGCATACGACGCGCCGTCGAATTCTCATACGATAATAAGGTAATTTTGACGATATAGCGGAGACGCGATATCGGTCGCATGCCTTTCTCTTCAGTGGTACTGACCAACTGGCTGAAAAAGCCTGAAACGGAGGTGGGAGTGGCAAGGGGAAATATAAGATCGATATTAAATTGTGAGTTTTTCCTTCAGTAGTTTAAAGATATTTGATAATTTAATTAAGTAATTTACTTAATCAACCTTCTCCAATCACTAACAATATTATACTTATGTTATTGATATTTTGATAAAACATGTAATTTTTGAAGTGAAAACTTCTTTAGCGGCGCTGAGCACTTTTTGTTGGATGGGTAAAAACTTCCAAACTCGCGTCAGGGTCACGTGATGCTGATCGAAAAAGCGTAAGATTGAAGTGAAAACTTCTTTAGCGGCGCTGAGCACTTTTTGTTCCGCACCCGCCCCCGTCGGACCGCCCGCCCCGCCCCCGGCCCCGCTCCCCTTGGTGTGAAGTAGCGCTACCGGCATCGTTTTCGCAGCCCCGTGAAAGTTCTTAAGCCCATGGGCACAATATCTTTATAAATTGTAGCCTATGTGTTATTCTAATGTATAAGCTATATTATTGTAAAGTTTCATTAGAATCCATTCAGTAGTTTTTACGTGAAAGAGTAACAAACATCCATCGATTCGAATCAAAACTGTTTGTTTCTTACTTCAGCTATCATAAACCGATTGTATCAGTTTTAGAAATTTGCGATGATGATTCTGGTAATAACGATGGTGAAAAAGTCGTCGAAATTATGGATGAAAGTTGATTTTTCTAAGAGATAAAAATTAATGTAATATATAAATAAATAACGATATAATATTATGAATAATAACATGTAAATTGTCATATTTGTGTACGATAGCGCAATAAATAAACATTGTATTCTACCTCATAAATGATAGTATTTTTGTACTTATAATTAAACACAACGTTAATACTAAAGTTTTCACTTCTGCCGGCACTCCCGGAGTGCTACCGGTGTTTTTTTTGATATGTTGTTTTTTTAAATATTTTAATAACAAAAGTTACATAAATTTAAAAAAGTATAATAAAAATACACGTTTTAGTAACAATTGGACAAGCCATTTTATCTATATTTCACATAAAATTATTACTGGCAAAGAATATGAATCAACCATATCTTGATCAACGATGAGAATGAAAGCCATCAAATTTATAAGGACGCAGCGATCAATATTATTATGCATACAAAAAGATCATTAAATACGAATAATAATCAAGTCAGACCACCCACTGGCACTCGTACGCATTAATAGTTTCATATTTTTATTGTTTATGAATGTTCTTACGTATATAGTATCTATTAGTTTCAGAGATCAACCTGTAATCGCTTTAATAAGTAAATATACTTTTTCGTACTAAGCAGGTACGTCGCTTATTCCAAGGAATGTGACATGTATGTATGTAGAATCGACCGTGAAGCAAGGACCCGTTAATTCGTAAATTAGTTCTTTTTACTGGGCTCTTTCTTCAATTAAAGTGTCCTTGCTTCACGGTCGATCAAACATACATTAATGTCACATTCGCTTTAATAAGTGTCAAAGAAACAGTTTTTGATGAATATTTGCACTGAAAGATATTTCTTTACTTAGATTATAAAATTTACCCCAAGTTATTACAGGCGATGTGCATTATAATGTGTTGGCAGCGACCCAAACGCGACCCCACAAAACTTTATTAATCGAACTAAGGAAAGCTAATCAAACGACCGCTTCCGGAAAAGTTTTCAGTTAAAAATCCACTCCCGGCCGAGTGTTCATCAAAAGCTTCTAACACTTCAATTTAATTGGACAATTAGGGGCTGGGCGCGCTTTCACTTGGCCGTCGGGCGGCGCGGGCGGTGTCACGCGGTGCCAGGGCGGCGCCCTGCGGCGCTGGGCGGGCGGAGTGACGCACGATTTACTCAGTGACAGTGGGTCTCTTCATTTTGAATGTATATGCATATGTAAATATACTTTTTCATACTAAGCAGGTACGTCGCTTATTCCGAGGAATGTGATGTATATATTTTTTATGCGACCTGACAAGGATGGCTAATACCACACAACTACCGTTATGATATTAGCCCAATACACTACATTCCCGAAGAATTTAGGTGCCATGCCAGGACCTTTCCTTTATGAGCACGGCTACATTGAACTGGATGGAAAACACGGACAATTTTTCATTGCCGCTTCGACCATGTTTAATCCAATGCGATGGTACCAACCCGGGCGGGCTTAAACCCTACTACGGAAGGGGACCTACAGTTTTACATGGATTCCGAACCATGGAGCACATACACAGGCTCGCATTCGTGACGAAATGCGCTTATAGAACTTGGAAAGAGAAAGACAGTGGTATGCATGTCGGAATTGAACCCAGGCCTCTGGTACGCTAGGCTAGTCCCCGCGCCACTAGGCTACGAACCGCTTTATGTATATGTAAATGTATGTATAGTCGACCTTGAAGGAAGAAGATGTTAATGGAAGAAAGAGAACAGTAAAAATAACTACTTTACGAATCGATTAATTTGGTGACAGTAGGTGTCTACATTTTGAATGTATTTGCAAATGCAAATATAATTTTTCGTCTAAGCAAAATACGTCGCTTATCCCGAGGAATGTGATATGTATGTATAGTCGACCTTGAAGCAAGAACAGGTTAATTAAAGAAAGAGCCCAGAAAAAAAATACTTTACGAATATATTGCAAGGCTGGGCCCGAACCAGCAAAACATACCATTCGTGGATATTGCGTTACCCGCTGCATACCCATAATTCCAAATTAGAAGGTGGCGAAATTGTTAGACGCAATACCCGCGAATTGCTGTTTTGCTAGTTAGGGTCCAGCCTTGGAGTATATTCGTAAAGTGGTTCTTTTTACTGGGCTCTTTCTTTACTTTATGTATCCTTGTTTCACGGTCGATAATACATACATACACATCGTATTCCTTGTTATTTGCATACATTTATCAGATTGTTTTTATTTAATTGTACATGGATGGATAATGCCACACCCACCGTCCTGATATCACGTTAACACACCGAATTCCTAAAGGAATTAAGTGCCATGCCAGCTCCTCCTCTTTATAATCACGGTTAAATTGAACTGGATGGAAAACACGGATATTTTTATTGCCGTTTATAACAACTTTTTCATCCAAAATCTTTCTATGCGATGACAAACCCTTACCGGTGCTTTCTTTCTTAAAAATACTCCCAAAATAAGGGATAGAAGGGAGAGGAGGCATTAAAGAAGAACTCCTAACGCAGTGTATGGACTAATATCATAATGGCAGGTGTGGTACTAGCAGCGAGCATGGAAATACGGGAATAGCAACCGAAACTCGATTGTATTAGAATGGCGCAGTCACTTTTGCATACAATGGTGGAAGCCCCGGCGAGTGAGTTCGCTTACTGACTCGCTTGCTACTGATTTTCTCGAGTTCCAATGACACGTAGTAACAAGTTAGAATTTAATAGTTCGGTAGCCCAGTAGTGCGACGCTTTGCGATTCGATAATCTGTTGGGTTCTGGATGGGTGACCATATTTAATCGTTAAGGCTGGCCTTACCTTCCTTACTTACTAGGTGCCACTACTTACTTACTTACTTGGTACCATCGCATAGAATGAACGGTGGTGGAAGTGTGTTCCATCCAGTTCATCGACGAATGCTCAATGTTGCGCGTCCCGCATTCATTAACGAACTGACGCTGCTGCCATACAAATGAATTTGGATCGCCGTGGCCGTCCTTTCATGCTCGCTGGGTGTTAGCATTTATTAAAAAGACTAGAGTAATCCATTTCCAGTTGGATAAAAAATTAGTAAAAATAAGACTAAACGTAAATTAATGTATATTAATAGGAATGGGCAAAATCTGCTTTCTTAACACGACGGGTGGCGACCTGCCCTACAAAGCTTTCAGATACCATGGAGAATAAAACAGAATCGATTTGAAAATTGTGTTTACTCAATCGATGATTGAAATGACTCAATTTAGTCGACGTTATTCCCAAAAATTAATTGTTCCAAATCATGCTAATCCTATGAGGTCTAAATAAAATATCACCAAAACATAACCTATAATGTTTCGTTTTAAACGTTGTACTGCCTAATTACATTAAAATGGGTTTGAAGAACAACAAAACTCTTCCATTCCTATAAATCTTATTTGAACTGCATCATGGAGTACATCTTTCATCTAAAAACTCGTAAATAAAACTTGACAGGAATGGCAGTTTTGACGTTTTTAAGATAAGATCGCTCATGCGACAATACAATAAGCCTGGTGCCTGCTCTTTTGATGGTACGGAAATTCCGTTCTGATATAGATCTAATTAAGGTAATCAGTAATGACAGATACCTAATTGGTTAAAATTAACCAAATTGGAATAGTTACAGGAACCCCGGGGAGGCACCGCCACCTAATGCCACCATAAATAACGCCGTTATTACAGGTTGCCATGGCAACGTGAACGCGTCGAGTGCGACAGAAGACATTCGTTATTTATGCCATGTTTGTCCGCATGCGCACAACTATAATTATCGAACGGAATCGAAGCGGCAGTTACGGCCAATAATTGGAAATAAACAGAGAGTAAGTATAGGCTGCGAGCCGTAATATTGTTTTATGGTGTTCTTAAAAAATAATGAATGTCATTTTACGGTGGACACTGGCGCTGCGGGAATTGGAGGACTATTTTGGGACCGGGAATTTCTAAAGAAAATTACACAACTACTCTGGATCTGTCTTGGTCCTTTAAGAATGTTTGCGTATCCATATAGATGGCGCCACGGTCGTTAATTGCTATTTTTGCAATTACTTAAAAAATAAGAACTTACTCTGCTACTAGCCTACTAGAAGCTCGCCACTACAGTTATAGCTCATATCATCACTTCCTATGATAATTTTAAGTATTCATGGATACTGGATACGACATTACCGTTATCTCATCAATTTAAGTTTCAGCGACATCTATATTTGAAGCATTGTCAAGAAGACTGAAGATTTTGAAAATAATCTGAACAAGTTATTGGTCGTAACATTCGTCGGAAGCAGGATTCGAACTTCGAACCTGCAAACTTTGGATTACATGCAGAGCAATAAGCATGTAATCCAAATGTCGCACTTTCAAATTCTGCTTCCGAGTAATATAGCGATCAAAATCTTTTTCAGATTATTTTCAAAATATGATTAGAATGGTTGAAATATAGATATAGCGAAAACTCAAATCACTTCTTATGTTTGGGGATTAATAGCAGAAATAGAGACGAACGAACGTGGCGCCATCTACATGAAAGCAAACGCCTCTTAAGGTCGGCCCGTAAGCATCAGAAAATTTCGCCTCCCTTACAAACGTAGTTTACTAATAATTTGAAAACCACTGTTCCAACTTACTTGATATTTGGTATCTAATATTAAGCTACAAATATCTGTGTCTACATATGTCTTTGTTTTTTCGTTAAATGTATTCTGGGTCAAACCACAGAGAAAACAAAATTCGTATGAAGATTTTCTTTTTGCTTTCATTTCATTCGGTTTGGATTTTTCAAAAAAACAAAAGCATGCAGACACAGATATTTGTTACCTGATATTAGATATTAAATATAAATTTAGTTGAAAAAGCGGTTTCCAAATGATTAGTAAACTACGTTTGTATGGGGAGCATAGCTTACGGGCCGTTCTTAAGGTGGCCCATCCCGCTCATCTCCCCATACAAAAGGGGAAAAAAGATCACGCCCATATTTCTTGTCAGAGATCCAAAATTTTGCTCAAGATAGCTTTATTTGATCGAACTAGATGTCTGATGACCATTGGCATTGTAAAATTGTGTTTGGTTTCTAAGTTATAAGGTCCGAAAGTTCGCATTTTTCGCGCGTTTTATACAATAACTTTGGAGGTGGATTACGCAATGATAAAGTCAAAACATCTTAAAAAGATTAGTCATCAGACATAGCTTATTTAATCAAGATTTATAATCTATTTGGTTTTTGTTCGATTTTTTACTACAGCAGTCGTAGTTTACTATTAGCTGTAAGTCGTTTTGAAATTAAAATTTTCGTAAATCTTACCAAATCATACACTATGCACATTGTCTTTTTTGTGGACATGTTGTATCTTCCTCATCACGGAGCCTGTCTTATTTTTTAAAACAGAGAAGATCCCAGAGCGCAACAGCACGGTTTTGTACCGTGCCCGCGAATGAGTTAGGGCCGCCGGGTTGGGCCACCTTAAGTCGACTACAGCTGCAATAGTGAACCGTCGTTAAAGGGCCTATCTTTTGTGACAGCGCCTCGCGGTGTTTTGATTAAATTACTATTACGTGTTGAAAGAGAAAGGAGGTGTACAATCTGATTTAACCGCGATGGCCCCATTATTGTCTATTGCGAGGTTGAATAGGACCAATATTCTCATACTAACGGTGTCTTCTACTACAAGTTACTGTAAGTTAATATAGGTGTTAATGTTTGATCGTGATGACCTGTGCTATATGTAATTTATATATACAGCTGCAGGTGAGATTGTAAGAAAAATACCTATTAAGTACGTGAAAATATCGTGTGTGTTGTTGCCACCGCATTCAAGTCCACCAAGTAGACTAGGAGGTCGCGACAAAAATGGTAACGATAAACTAAATGGCTGAAACTGGGTTCACGGGAAAAAGACAAATTATTTGAAGCTATATGTGTCGGTCTGCCTGTTCCAAGTGGTTGCGTTACGTAGATAAGGCGCCTGAAAAAATAGTTATGGTAACAAAAAATATATATGATAAAGTAAATGGATGCAAATGACGAAGCATGAAAGTATCAGTACATATTTGGTTAGCAATACAAAAACTGAACAAATTCTTGGTTGCATTTCGTAGTTATAGGCGATGTAGGTTACAGATATATGTTTAGGTATATTTAAGTATTTAATTAAAAAAACGACTGGTTATTGTTGCAAAATTAATAGGTATGAATGTTTCTAGACAATCGGTATATTCATTAGCAGTTACATACCATCATCTATTTAATACAGCCAATTTAGGTAAAGCAACCACTTGGCACAGGCAGACCGACATATTTAGCATCAGAGGGAACCGTATCTCTAACCTGTGAACCCAGATTCAGCCATTTACCTTATCATGACCAAAAATGCCGTGACCTCACGGAATAAAGAGAAGCGTCTATGGACTGACTGGCCAGTTAGATCATTGCGTGGCGGTTACCAACCGTGCGCACATAAGGGTTGCAATGTTGACCCTATAGCACCGAGAATTCCAGATCGACATGGGTTCCAGCACTTTAGATATCTCAAGTAGTCCCACTTTATTTCTTCCCGTGCATGACTTAAGAGGCGACTACGGAGTTTTGCTATCGTTCTTCGGATTCAACTTAAAATTGTTTTTAAGGGTTTTTTACTCACTAGGCGGTAAAGTTTATCTCGCCCGGATTGGTTCCATTGCACTGAGTGAACGACGGTCGAATTGCCAAAGAATATTTCAATGTTTTCCATCCAGTTCAACGTAGCCGTGCTGTATGAGAATGATTCTGGCATGGAACCTACATAATTCCCATTTTGATATTAGACTAATATTATAACTGTAGATGTTGGTTTTAGCTATACATATCCATTTACATACCTCACTTTTGAAGTAACTATGTGACCTGATAAGAAAAATCGCCCGTCAGACTAGTTGGATCAACCCACGCCTCCTACAAGCAAAGCAGCGTGCATGAAACAGCTCGTGGTCTAGAGGCTAGAGAACTTGCCGTTCATGCGAGAGGTCTTTGCCGCATTGGATGACACTATGGTTGAAGCGGCAATGAAAAAATTGTGCGTCTTTTCCAGTTCAATGTAGCCGTGCTCATAAACGGAAGATCCTGGTATATCAACCAATTCTTCAGGGAATGTGAATTGTTTATTGTTTATTCAACATCCACAGACAGTACACTACACTCAGATTTGTCATATGAATGTGATGCATTGAACTAATATCGGTAACGGTAGTTATGTGGTATAAGCCATCCATGTCAGGTTCCATAAAAAATTGCAACTTTGTTCAAATATTAATTTATTTCTTATCTTTACAGACGTCATTCTCATGGCAATAGTGCAGCTAGCACAGATGGGTTACTCAATTTCTCGCCGTATATCGCAACTTTTTTCTAGTAACTGGCTACACCGAGTCCGCCTCCATCACACGAGAATTTAATTCAAACTCACGCGCTTCCAACGCCGCCCACTCAATGCTGGGAATGCGTCGACAGTAAAATCGAAAGAGCTCATAATTATTGAGCGCGACCGCAGCCAAGAGTTCACAGGCTGGCCAATGAGCTTCTGTCGATTATTATGTGAGGTGTTATCGCAGCCCATCCTGGAGAAATGCTATCAATTGATTGTGTCGACACGGTGTTAAATACAGCATGAGTGCAACAGTAGATAAGAATAATAAAATGATTTATTATCACAAACAACAGTACAATAATTGGTCAGTCAGTCAGTCAGTCTATCAGCGTGTTTGCGTCCACTGCTGGACATACGACTCTCCATTTCTTCCTCCAGTCCTCCCGGCCCTCAGCGGTACGGAACCACTGCTTTCCGCCAACGCGCCGACTTAATGTCGTCGTCCCACCTGGCGGGTGGTCTCCCACACTCCGTTTTCCTGTCCAGGACCGCCAGTGCAGGACGCGGTTACCCGTGTAGTTATAATTGGTATCCAGTGACAAACATAATTAAAATCAGTTGTGGGAACCAAGTCAAGAAATATCAATCATTTGATGTGTGAAAAATGCCTGTGGCTCAACTGGATATCAGCAGGGTCGAACCCGCTGGCCGCTGGTCTTCCGCCATTGCCACCTACAGAAGCGTCAGAGGAGTATGTAAACATTTTTAAATAAGTTAAGTTTAAAACTGGCAGTTTTAAAGATTATTAAAGATTCGAACATTTGTTAGTGCTGTTGCGTATTTGAGTGAAGCGTGAACTAAACGCAATATGCAAAACAATGTATAGAAGTAGGTACTGAAAGATGAAAATAATAATATTTAAGTCCAACACGAAAAACAAAAATACATGTCTAAATAAAGTGTAAGTGCAGTATGGAGCTAGTAAAAAATGTAAGGTAAAATTCAAACTGCTTTTTGAGTTAATAATATAGTTTATATGGGGGAACGGCAGAACGTCTAACATGCAGATTATATAATGTCATATTTTAACAAAATTTTAAAACCATGCACAACGTATAATCGGCAGATCGTATTTTATACGTAGTGCATGAAGAAGTTTAAAAAATAAAAATACTGATTTCTCCATGCATAACGTATAATAGTCACAACGTATAATATTATGATCTTTATTTAACAAAAAAAGAAAACCATGCATATCATATTATACAAAAACTTTTCATACGATAAGCGCCCTTATGCATATACTTTTAAAGCGTATACTCGCACGTGACGTTTCGACCGTCTCAATTAGCGTAAGGTGGCCTTTCGAAATTGTAGCATATATCGATTCGTAGCAATTTCAGTCTTAAATGTATCGTTATTTGGGCGCTTTATGCAGTGCTTCTTGGAATATTATTCGTTCTGCATGGTTTTCTTTTTTTGTGAATTCATGTTTGGAATATTATACGTTGTGACTATTATACGTTCTGCATGATGCAAAGAGTTGATTTTATTTTTAAACTTTATTCATGCACAACTTATAACATTATACGTTGTGAATATTATACGACATGCATGGTTTTCATTTTTTGGAAAAAAATACTATTATACGTTGTGAATATTATACGTAGTGAATACTACTCGTTTATACAATAATATAGACGAAATCGTCTACGATTTATGATAATTTATTTCAAAAACCGGCCAAGTGCGAGTCGGACTCGCACACGAAGGGTTCCGGACCATCGTACAATATTTAACATAAAAAAATCACGTTGTTTGTATGGTAAATAATTAAAACTAAATTAATAACTAAAATAAACTAAAATAAATAAAACTTTAATTTTTAATATTTTTTATTTAACCTATTTGTTGTTATAGCGGCAAAATAAATACACACTCTGTGAAAATTTCAGCTGCCTACCTATTACGGTTCATGAGATACAGCTCTGTGACAGACAGACGGACGGACGGACGGACGGACGGACGGACAGCGGAGGCTTAGTAATAGGGTTCCGTTTTCACCCTTTGGGTACGGAACCCTTAAAACCAACCGAAGTTGTTATCCTATTTTTTGTGGCATCTACATACTTAAAATGTCATCAGTAAGTATTGTCACGACATGAATGTCGTAAGTTGTCGTTTGAGAAAAAATAAGCAAGTAGGTACATTGTTTTTTTTTTTCGAAAGCATTTCCCACGATATTTTGTACACCAACCTATCCACAAACATTTCATCGTACCAAAAAAAGCAGTACTAAAATCGCCGATGTATAGCTTCGACTGCTTTTTCTGGCAACTTGACTGGCAACATTGACAACAAAGATTTTTCTTAATGCTGGGATAAGTAAAAAAAAAACCGTGCAGGCTGAGATATTTCTTGCCTGATATTAGATATTAAATGTCAATTTGATAGGAATATCGGTTTTTCAAATGATTTGTGAACCACTTGTGTATGGGGAGCATAGCTAACCTGCCATTCTGTGTTGGACGGGCAATTTTAACAAACATTCGAACGTTGTACGGTTCTATTTACGAAATTTGCTGTACATTATAAATGACAAGGCTTAAGGATGTTCTGACCCATACAATGTCTTTTTTACACAGAACGCAAAAAGTATTGCACTTTAAGGCACGAATTCGTTAAAAAATATTAAATTTAGTTATAGTAGCTGCAGCGAAAACATATTTACAATTTCAGGTCTAATGATTTCGTTGTAATTGCCGATTAGAAGTTTTACACCGTTAGATGGCGCTGTTAAATAAAAATCGTATTTAAATAAATTGTAACAAAACCAATAATCCTGAAATTGTGAAATTGTTTTCGCTGCAAGTAATATGACTATATTAAACTTTTATTATTAATTCGTGGCTTGCAGTGCAATACGTTTTGCGTTATGTGTGGAAACAACTTTATATGGGTCGGAACAGCCTTAAACGCCATGACTTGCATCTTGTTATCTAGACATAGTTTTTATAAATAATTAACAATCCTAGTATCTGAATGTGCATGGCGCTTGACAACTGCCAGAAAAGCGCGTTTATGCACTGAAAGATTCTTTAATTCTGAGCAAAACATTCCAAGAATAGGGCTACGGCAGCCATTCGAAGCGCTTTACTTACAATGAATACAATATGGTACAGCAGGAACTTACTGTATCGAGGTGACAAACCGCTAAGCAGCAACATGCCACGGTGCTACATACATATATAGTGTATGTAATAATGATGTGTACTTATGTACATATATGACAGGTTGAAAGCATGATTATACACGGTGTCTATTATGCAGGGTGTCCAAGCGTCACGGGAAAATTATACATGACGTAGGTACTTATGGTATGCTTCCACTGTGTGAGGAGACCACGATGTCCCCTATAATGATTAGATATCTACGTTGCGTTCAGTATTTTAGAGATGTGAAATCGTGTTAATATCGATGATTAAAAACTAAACTTAAGGGTTAATTATTAGTGCAATTGTATTGAAAACGAACCTCGCTTTTACATTTACAGACTTCTGTCAAAAAGTTGTTAACTAAAATCACTGACATGCAAACGTAGATTATTCAATAAATTGCATACGCATATAATCTCCATCCATGTCAGGTTCCATAAAAAAATAGTGCACATCGCCTACCACCCTATTAGCTGCACATTCGTCACAATACGATGATAAACGAATCAGAAACATTGCAACCCGATTTTTAGATTTATAGAAGATTTTTATTTATTTGGAAATTCGTCAAAAGCAAGATTCGAACTTGAAACTTTTGATTCTATGCCATCAGATTTTCAGAAAACATTTTGCTTTCATGTGAAAGAAAATATAAAATTAATATTTTTCTTTATCACCCTTTATATCTCGCTTTAAGCACGATGATGTGAAAAGTGAAACAAAGAGTAATCAATTTACTTTACTTAAACAATATACATTACAGCGCTGACTTACATTTATTGAACTTGGTGACACATTTGTTTGTTTACATTTAACGTTATCTGACATATTGCATGCGTTAATACATGATAGTCAGTTCTCAGCATATCATACGATTTTTTATTCTAGTTAGGCGTGATATATACTTCATCGAGTATCAAAATCGACTATCGATGGAGCACTTCCATCGACACTCGCACATCCCTCTACCACGGAACAATGGGTTCAGCGCAGCTACACCTGTATAATTTGTGCCCGCCGCGGTCCCCGCACCCGATCATTACGGCTGACGCACGTGACTGTCGCCTCTGCCACTCCCACCTACTTGACTCCGCCGCTCCGGCTTACGGCTCACTTGGGCAGCGTTGACGGGGGCCAGAGTAAGTAGTCTGAGTTTTCACCGAAATTGGCGTTTACGGCAAACCGATCGACTGGCGTTTTCTCCAAACTCCATACAAGTTTTTACTAGATATTCTGTGGTTTTACTTCTTCAAGCTGTCAAAGTCAAACGCGGACTTCCGATTTGTATGAAAACGCGGAGTGGACGTAAACGGCAACGTCGACGTATTTACGGCAACGTTGAGTAAGCTGTCAAATCAAGCTCGGACTCGCAAATGTTAGTTCGCTTAACGCTCGCTGCGCGCGCTCTTCAATTTCTCCATACAATTGAAAACGCCAGTCGATCGGTTTGCCGTAACGCCAATTTAGGTGACAACTTAGACTACCGGCTCAGGTACGGAGGGGACATCTAATGCCACTGGAGTTATCTGTGGACGGAATTAGGACAAAGAGCGGTCCACCACAAATCATTAAACATTTGTGGCATTTGCAGTAGAGACGATGGGGGCATGGTTCGAGGAAGCAAAAGATCTGGTTAAAGATCTTGGAATGGCCATGCGCGCAGCTTCAGGCGAAATCAGATCGTTAGAGTACCTGAGGCAGCGTATAAGCAAGGCCATTCAACGTGGAAACGCTTCCAGTGTACTCGGTACGCTGGCCGCATCGTCTTTTCTAGAGGAGGACATAATATAGTTTTTGGATTGTAGATATTAGATTTTAGTGTGTTTCTTTTTAATTAATGTTAATGTTAGATTTTAGTTTGTATTATTAATTATAATTATATATAATAATACAAATTATATTATTAAATAATTTATTGCCGTATGACTTAAAATAGTAAAAATAAATGCAGTAATACAAAGGACAAAGAGCGATGTTTCTGTTACAGTAATTAATGTCAATCGGGCGATTACGCCTGCAGCTAGGATGGCGATTCAAAACTTTGTACTGGAGCCTACACTTACGTATGATAGCGAAACTTGGTCAAAGAAGAAGAGGCACGAATATAGAATAAATGCAGTCCTTGAGGAATGTACGCGGAGTTTTTTTTTATGTGACTGGACATGGATGGCTAAGACCACAAGTTCTGTCATGGTATTAGCCCAACACACCACATGGGAACTAGGTGCCATGCCAGGACCTTCCTTAAATTGCACGGCTACATTGAACTGGATGGAAAACACGGACAATTTTCATTGCCGCTTCGACCATCGTTCATCCAATGCGTGCATTGGATGACCAATTTCGAAATGACGGGGCTAGAGAGCAGATAATCGATATGGAAGTGGTGACGAAAGAATGACGAAAGAAGACCACAGAATCGAAGTGAGCCGAAGTGTCGTGCCTGGGCGGGCTAGGAGAACGTACCTCGACTAAATCGATGTAACACTTCGTAAAGGTCTGGTGCGTAGCACCCGTAATCGTAGAGCATGTATGAAAATATGTATGTTTATAGATGAAGCGAAAGAGGAGTGCTGTCATCGTACCGTATGGAACTATATCATCTCTGCCCACCCCTTTAGGGAAAGCGGCGTGAAGGTATGTAAATATGTATGTTGTCAATCGTATTTAATTCAAGTCTTGCAATGTCGCGTTGCTATGCTAATAATATTTTGCCAGTCTTGCACTGGACATAAGTACCTAGAGCGTTTAGGGAAGGTTAGGTTAGGTAAGGTTAGGCTAGGTTTGATTAGTTGTGGCGAAGGTTGGTTAGATTTGAAGATAGAGAAGAGATAGACACGTTTTACAATATTTTTTGTAATTAAAATTTAACTAGTAAAATTTAAACTTTACTGATCATACAAGATTACTGCAACCTATACACAATCATTATGATTTCCTTCATTTGTAAAATCATCGTATCTATTTACATACTTTGCCTTTCTCTAAACTAATCTAAACTCCTGAGAAACAAAATTAATTCTAAATTCAACTATATCCTCTGAAAATCATAATAAACTCAAAAAGTTGTGCATGTTTTATAAAAATTTCAATTAAAAAATTCACTTAAATTCTTAAAAAAAAGATTTTACTTATTCCTAAAATTAATTTAATGTATTTAAGCTTTTCGTATCCTGAAACAATTAATATTTAAAGCAATAAAGTAAGAGTTTAAGTACACAAAAATATACTTGCAACTTAAATGAAAGTATTGTATTATTTATAATTTTGTAACAAAAAAGTGGTAGAACCTTTCTCTGTCTTTAATCTGGTTATAAAAAAACCTATTATTAGGTATGTCCTCATCTATCGGAATAACTTAGCTAGACATCAAATACCTCCAACTTTATAAGACATGAGGTAACCCGATTGTTATCTGCAACGGCACCAAAAACAAAATAGTCAATTTGCGTAATTCACCAAACGGCCGAGCACACAATCATTTATCAAAGCAGCAGCATCAAAGAAACAAAGGAACATCGGCTGCGGCGTTGCACGACGCCGGCGCTGCGCTCTTTTGTAACTCTAATTTAATATTCACGGTCCACGCTCTACATAATGACAGTTGCGGGCACATAGCACTAATGGCCGGACACTTATGTAAAGGAATTCAGTCCTGAGAGCTCTTACGAAACGTAAGTATACGGTTTTAAAAGTCAGGCCCCGCCCAGCTGTTGCGACAAGTTGCGCGCGCAGTCGCGCGGCGACACTTTGTGACATTACAGTGACATAATTTCGTAATGCGACCGTACTAAAATCGACTTTATTGCTAAGCCATCAACGTTCAATCGAACTTGGCTTTACTATTGTGACAATTTTACTTCAATACTCAACACGAGAAAGGATAATGAACTTTAATAAGAATGAAAACAAAGCTTAAATTGATGTTTCTGATTCGAGCGGAAAATAAGATTAAATTGCTTAACTTAGCGTCCATGACGGACACTCCCACCGTCCGTTCTATTTTCAAAGTGACATTAAAGCTTGAAATCAGATTCGAAATGACCTTAAGTGTCATTCATTACGTTTCGTTCGACGTTTGAAATTTGTGTTACGTTTTGCTCTCGGCGTTACGATTGTCAGTTTGATGGGTGCTTTGTTTCAAATGTCATTTCGTATTACAGAACAATACAGTAAGCTTAAAGTTAATAACTCTAGACTCTTTTTGTTGGTCAGACATTTTCATAATCGTAGTATGAACCAATAATGTTTTGATTATATTTTAAGCTTTAGTCAACCTTTAGTCAGTTCAAAGTGGCATTAGTTCCATTGCTGCTTCGTCCATAGTTCATTCAATGAGATAGTACCCACCCTGGCGGGATTGACATACCTAGTGAGTAAGAAAGTTTTGCGTGGGTTCATTGCCTCTTACGACTTGCACAGGAAGAAAATAAGTGGGACTACTTCTATTATTTTAGTTTCGAAACCCAAAATTACGTATGCCCTTTCTACATGAGCACAGACGACATGCAGTAGAATTTCGTGTTGTAAGTGTACACAAAATTGATAAAAACGCGAACTCTTTCATGTAACTAACATGAATGGGCAATACCTACCTAAATGCCAAAACATCACATATTGACTAGGTGACATGCCAGGACCTTCCTTCTATTGCGCGGCCACATTAACCTGGATAGAAAACGCAGACAATTTTCATTCCATAATACTTTCATTACTAACTAGTAAGAAGAGGGACCTAGGTACAGTTTTGCATGGAATCCAAAGCACGAACATCGAATCCCACAGTGGCCTCGTACGACCTGCACTGAAAGAAATACGGTCGGCCCAAATGTATTATTTTTGGGTTCTGAAACACAAACAGAACCTACTCGATCTAATACAATTTCAGATATTTCTAAATTGAGTTATTGATGTTGCCATAATGTGAATGACATTTTCATAGATAAGTGCCTCAAAGTGGCAAATGTCAGACCGTTTTAGTAAATGTGGAGTGTCGGCCTGTGACGAAACTCTGAACCTTGCTGTTAGGCAACATGCTCTGTTTTGTTTAGGTGCACGACCTCAAGTTAAACAAAACAACCGGCCGCACACGAAGGGTTCCGTACCATCGCACATGACTTAAGGTCGGCTCGTATGCATCAGAAAATTTCGCCTCCCATACAAAAGTAGTTTATTAATAATTTGAAAACCACTGTTCCAACTTACTTGATCTGTGGTTTCTAATATTAGGCTACAAATATCTGCGTCTGCATGTCTTTGTTTTTTCAATAAATGTATTCTGGGTCAAACCACAGAGAAAATAAAATTCGTATGAAGATTTTCTTTTCGCTTTCATTTCATTCGGTTTGGATTAAAAAAAAAACAAAAGCGTTCAGACACAGATATTTGTTATCTATTATAAGATATTAAATATCAGTTTTATTGGATTAGCGCTTTTAAAATGATTAGGAAACTACGTTTGTGTAGGGAGCATAGCTTACGGGCCATTCTTAAGGCTCCATATGACGCTGACCACCAATATTTTGGGGTTATTTTTATTTTATCTTAGCGTCAGTTAAGATTAAACACGCGTAGAAAAATAAATCAATCAAAGTTTATGCCATTATCTAGTGTATGACTGTGAGCCGGTTTTCATGGGTTGGTTGTATTCTTTAAAAAAATATATTTGTAAATACCTTTTACAAACACATTTTACTTTTACCGGTTTATAAGCCGGGGCTTGGAAACCATAAATGATCTAAACGATTTTCTTTCTAGAAGTACTAGATTACATATGTATCTAGTAAATAGGCGTGAAATATATATTAATTCACTTTAAAAAGTAGACTTTACAGACCAAAAACTTAAATTTCACTCGCCTAAAAACTATTTTGACGCACATGCAACAATGAACCCTACCGCAAACTCGCTACTTACGGAGGTCACAATTATCGTTTTGTTTGCCGAACGCTGGGCTATGTTAAGTTGGAACCTTAACATAAATAATTACTTAATGGAAAATCTTTTTATTTTTAGTGTAAAGTGACTTTTACTTGCTAACTTTACGATACTACGGTGAACATATAATTTTCCCCTAAACAGATTTGCCCAAAGTTCGCCCTTTCATTTTCACCGAACCTTCTTTGCCTTTTTCCGCGATCCGTGGCCTGAACCTAAAGTAAGAAATAACGTCACCATAATCGTCATTTCCGATGTCAATCAATCGTGAAATGTGTTCGACCAAATTTCCTTTTGTTATTCTCACAGTAATTAAGAACGGCCCGTAAGCTATGCTCCCCATACAAACGTAGTTTACTAATTATTTGGAAACCGCTATTCTAATTAAATTGATATTTAATATCTAATATCAGGTAACATATATCTGTGTCTGCATGCTTTTGTTTTTTTTTTTTAAAAATCCAAACCGAATGAAATGAAAGCAAAAAGAAAATCTTCATACGAATTTTGTTTTCTCAGTGGTTTGACCCTCAATTCATTTACCGAAAAAACAAAGACATGCAGACACAGATATTTGTAGTCTAATATTAGATACCAAATATCAAGTAAGTTGGAAAAGTGGTCTTCAAATGATTAGTAAACTACGTTTGTATGGGAGGCGAAATTTTCTGATGCTTACGGGCCGACCTTAAGTAATGTTGTTAAGTTAACGACGGATTTTACACCAGATAATACTTGAAAGACTATACATATTTCAAATCCATTTGCACCGAGGGTGGCTGTTTCCCTTGTTCTTGTTATTTGGCTTAAACTGTTCTACCAAAAAATGTTTTAGATCTAATGTACATAGATCGTATGTATTTCTTTCTGTGGACGGAAAACCAGTAAAGTTTCTTTGCGGATTCTACTTTATTGAGTGGATCGAATCCGCGGATATATCCGTTTTTGACGTAACTTAGTGTATTGCCTGCTAAAAAAGTTTAAATAATTGAATTGAAACTTTAAAGCTAGAGCTGTGTGTGATTTTCCATCAGAGTTTGTTATTTTACCGATCTTTTCCCGCCTTACACTTTATTTCTAAAGTGATAAATAATTTCAAAAGATGTATTACTCCAGTATATGTACCTATCTTTCTATGTGATTTCAAAGCATATATTTAAATTTGTGAAACCGGCAAAGTGCGAGTCAGAATCGTACACGAAGGGTTCCGTAACATCGTATATGATTTAACACAAAACATCCCATTTTTTGTATGGGGGCCCCCTTTAATTTTTTTTTATTTTGATTTTTTGTTATAGCGGCAAAATAAGTACACACTCTGTGAAAAATTCAGCTACCTACCTATTACGGTTCATGAGATACAGCCCTGTGACAGACAGACAGAAGGACGGACGGACAGACGGACGGACAGCGTAGGCTTAGTAATAGGGTTCCGCTGGGACCCTTTGGGTACAGAACCCTAAAAATTGGCGAAAATGTAAGAGTTATGGTATGTAAAATATCATCGGTCGCATGTAAATTCGCCTCGCAGGATATTTCCCAGCGTCGAGCTCGCAAATGATATTTCCCAACGTGGCGGGAAGCGTTCAGCTAAAGGCGAACACCGATAATTATAATCTCATCAATCAGCACTTAGCGCGTTTAGCGCGAGGCGGGCACGACGTGCGACGCACGCGCGCGCGTCGTGCCCGCGGCGGTAGGCACGACCAGCGCCGCGAGAACCCGCGAGCCTAGGCTGGACTTTGCCTCGAGTCTAACACCATCTATTGTCAATGACGCAGTAATCTAGACTTTTTTGCTCCACTACTAGGAACTAAGGACTTAAGGTGGGTCTTCTCGCTCGACTCCTCATACAAACTTATAATGAAGTTCATGCCCATATTTATTGTCAGAGATCCAAAATTCTGCTCAAAATATCTTTAATGGATCAAACTAGATGTCTGATGACTGTTGGCATTGTAAAATTGTGTTTGGTCTCCAAGTTATTAGGCCCGAAAGTTTGAATTTTTCGCGCGTTTTATACAATAACATTAATCAGCACTTAGCGCGTTTAGAGCGAGTCATACCCACGGCGGTAGGCACGACCAGCACCGCGAAAGCCCGCGAGCCTAGGCCGGACTTTTCCTCGAATCTGGCACCATCTAAGCTCCTATTAACGATGACGCATTACTCTAGATTGTTTTGCTGTACTACTAGGACCTAAGGACTTAGGACAAGGACCTAAGGAAAGAAGAAGATATTAGACTCGCTGTCTCCAATTTTCTATAACTACCGACCATGCCATAAGCAAACATAAACGAAGTGATTAGGTTTATTAAGGTTGTGCAGCTCCGAAGAGCATTCCCCATGGTAGAGACGATATAACGAAGAGTGAGACCCTACATCTTCAAGATTGGATGGTCTCTAAATTCAGGGGTCGTCGACGCTATATCGAGTCCAGGAAGCCAAGCTGGTACTTAGCTGAGTCTTCAAGTAACTTAGATTTTGCTGGCATCTGACAAGCACAGCGAACATTAATATAGCTGTCATGGTAGGGTAATAGCCCAACCAATCCCACCAGCATGTAAATAAGCTCAACCAATCCCACCAGCGAACCAGTTGAGCTAATTGAAGCGGCTGCTCCCCCATTAGCGGCGTGGTGAGCGGTCGCGATGCGCTCATGCGACGTGCGAACAAGCGATCGTGTGCACGCGTTCGTACGCCTGAATAAATGATCACACGTGGCACAGGCTGAGTCCGGAAGGATCACTGTGGCTACGCAGCAAGGCTTCGTTCGATAGAAACCAGCCATAATTCCGGAAGGATAACCGTGGCTAGCAAGGAATGTCGGGAGATGCGACCGAAACTTATCCGTAGGGCGGCAGATATTAGTCATAATGCACCGATAGAAGTCGGTTTGCTTACTAATTCGGTTTGGATACGTGCATTTCGTTACGAATGCGAGCTGTTCTATGGTTTGGAACCCATGTGAAACTGTGGGTCCCCTTTCCCTACAAGGTGGTAAGATTAAGCCCGCCCAGGTCGGTACCATAGTATTGAATGAAACTATGGTTGAAGCGGTAATGAAAAATGGCCCGTGTTTTCCATCCAGTTCAGTCTAGCCGTGTACATAGCAGCTCGTAGTCTAGTGGTGCGGGGGCTTGCCTTGCATACCAGAGGTCTGGGTTCATATATTTGCCCCCTTCATGCACCAATTTCTTTCTCTTTCAGAGTTGGATAATGCATTTCGTCACGAATGCGAGCTGCCCCATGGTTCGGAACCCATGTAAAACTTTAAGGTAAGGGGGGAATAGCGTAGGGGAAGAGGACCTACAGTTTTACATGGATTCCGAAACATGGAGCAGCTCGCATTCGTGACGAAATGCACTTATCGAACTCTGAAAGAGAAAGAAAATGTTGCATGTCGGGGCGAGGAATTGAAGCCAGACCTCTGGTACGCTAGGCCAGTCCCCGCGCCACTAGACTACGAGCCGCCCTGGACGATGCGCCAAGTCCGTCTGCCGGAATGGCCAGTGAGCGCGCTGGGCGCAGGCTGTGCGCGCCCCGGGGCGTGGCACGCGCGAGCCGATTATGAATAATCAAGGCTGTACGCAAATTTGCACGTGCAGTCGTCTGTCTCGCCGTGCCGCCTCCGCCACCACCACGCCGAGCTGCGTTCTTCTGCTAGTGCATCACGTCAATGTGATCTGCATCTAGGGTAGCCATATCTAACTGGGACCTCGGGGGTTTGTGACCTTGTCGGGTCATCACTCGGGGTTAAGGTAGGTAGAAATAACAAAATATAGCTACTTATTTTCTTTATTGACAACATTACATGGAACTTGCGGCAGAAGTAGTTGGCTGACCATATTTTTCGGAAGATTATTTTATCGCTTTTACATATTTATAGCAATTACATGTTGCGCTAACAGATGGCGTTGCTCGTAATAGTATTTTGGTAGCAACAGTTAGTGGCGTGAAATCGGGACAAAATTGGGTCTTGTTGGGACAAGAAGGTCCATTACGGTGACAGTTCCGATATATCGAGACGGATGGCAAACCTATACACATCTGATATTTTCTATTTGCTTAAATACAGGTAAGTTCATGGCATTACACTTAATGGTTACTCCGGGGAAACGGTTATATAAATTATTAAAAAAACTTGTTGCCCGTCCTTTTATAGAAAAAATATTAAATATAAGAAATATTTTGTAATATAATATCAGCAATAGGTGCAATAAAGACACAAAAGGTGAAGTTTGTTACCCACATTAGTCGACTACTCAGTTATCGTATTTGTATCCTATTTTGAATCCCGAGTCGTGTAAGAGTTTTTTTTAAAATCTTGATTACATTTTTTCATACCTTTAAATTGACTACGTGGTTCCCCAGAACACAACCTCTATCTTTCATTGTTTCAGAGTTCCCCATACTGTCCCATCTCATTGCACCACCCGATATATCTCTGATACTGATAATATTTTTAAATTTTCTTATTATTTTATAATTCGACCAAATCCTTATTACTTCATAAAACACATGGCAAAAATATTTAACAATTTTCGGGCTTACCTTTTATTTTCAGTACTATCTAAAGTTGGAAAATTACCGTTTGGTTGTTTTCAACCTGAGCCGGTAGTCTAAGTTGTCACCTAAATTGGCGCCAAACCGATCGCCTGGCGTTTTCAAATTTATGGAGAAATTGAAGAGCGCGCGCTGTGGGCGTTAAGCGAACTAACATTTGCGAGTCCGAGTTGGATTTGACAGCTTACTCAACGTTGCCGTAAATACGTCGACGTTGACGTTTACGTCGACTCCGCGTTTTCATACAAATCGGAAGTCCGAGTTTGACTTTGACAGCTTGAAGAAGTAAAACCACAGAATATCTAATATAAACTTGTATGGAGCTTGACGTTTTTACGGAACTTCGAAGTTACGTAAACGCCCATTTAGGTGAGAACTCAGACTGACCACTCTGTATTCTGCCTTTTCTCTTTCCATTAAATTCTGTTCAGTAATTTTGATTGTTTTATTACCATTTAAAACCCGCCTTAAATAGAATAAAATAATCTGCAGCCGATTTTAAAATGTCTGGCATGCGTTTGCGGCAAAATATTTTCCGGCAGCACAGTTTCCGGTTCACGAGGTGCGGACGCGTGAAATTTCCCGCGATATGAAAATAGTATCGCGGCACGGCATTTTATTTTTTCAGGTCCGATCAATTTTTGGGTTAGGTTTGGGTCCAGTGTACAATTCAAACCTTTAAATTTAAGCATTTTCATCGAAAACCAAAAATGGTTGAAGCAGCCTTCAAAATGTGAATTAAACATTTGCAGATGACTGCAACGTTAGGGTTTCGTCTTCGAATTAATTGGTTTAGTTTTTGTTTTTTACTTTACTTACAACCAAGGCTGGTTGGTTTTGTAATTTTGATCACAGTTGCAAAGCAAGTACGATTATTTATATAACACGAAATTATTAATTTGCAAGAGCCGTTCATAAAAAAATCGTTATTAGCTGCCCAATTCCGATCGGGAAAAATTCGATATTATTTTTCTTACGAATGAAAAGTTACGTATGCCACTTCCCTACTCAGAAAATACTTCTATGCAAAAAATCTCAGAAAAACTAAGAAAAAAATACACCTAAATATTTATAAACTCAAGGAATGGCCAATGAACGCATTTTTTATCAAACTGTTTGCAAACATATTCCTCAAGAATCAACCCCTCTACTGTTTATTCTACCTATATTTATAGCAGAGTATGTCCTGGATATAGACATTTTCATATCTGTCCAGTTTCGCCCGCAAGGAGACGAGCTGTCTCTACATTTCCATAACTAATGTCTATCGACTTTCTGCCGAGTCACTTCGCGATCGTTTCGAGAATCATCGGACTAGGCCCTCCCTTTATTTTCATTTTAGAAATGGGTATATCGGAATTCTACTTAATTTAACAATCCAACCAACCCTCCGCTATTTCAATACTCTAAAAATGAACCTTATTGTCTAAGAAATACGATTCAGTATTACATGTTGATAGAACTATTTATTTGGATTCTTTTGACAGGAATGAAATCAAATTTATTGTATGAAACGGATGGATATCTTATCCAGAGTTGAGTAAAATATCCATATTAATGCTCGTACGGAACAAAGTAAGGGTGACCAGAGTTTTGATATAATATTTTCACTTAATTTATAACTAATTAATTTAATTAATTAAACCAATCTTTTTTTTACAAGCAGAAATGATGTGTTATAATAATTTTGTATAAAAAAAAAAAACTGAAAAAATTAATCATTTAGCGAATTATAATTTATATATGCCAAAATAAATAAAACCGATTATACCATCCTATAGGAAAATACAAATTTGACTACCTTCTTCAATAAATTCTCTTGCCGGTGTCATTTTCGTTTCCTGTTGTACTTACGTACTTACTTTTTGCCTAATATTGTGCCGTCGCATGGAGATACAATTGACATTCAGAAAAGCACCTGCAGAGCCGTACCATAATATAGTATGTTATTGTTGTTGTTGTTACATCGTCGTTGCTGTCACAGCATCGACATTCCTTTGAAATTTTATTACGTATTTTTTTAAATATTGTAGATGTGCTTCGCTGCTTAAAATTAATTTGGGTAAGCGATAACAATATTCCGTGTTATCTTATTTGTACAAACACGATGCAACCAACCCTGCATTGTATTATGATTGTTATATAAATTCAGTTCTTAATGCATATGCTATTGCAAAACTGACACCTTGCGACTTGCCACAGTGTATTTTGATATTACATATATACATACATACCTTCACGCCGCTTTCCCGGAGGGTTAGGCAGAGATTTCGCTTCATCTACAGACATCCATCTTTGATATTGATGGGATTTAGTCATATTGCATGGAGCTCTAAACTCTCTCCTATTTTTGCTCCTATAAGCTCGCGCGTGTGGTCACCCTATCGAGTTGATCGATGCCGATGCTATGACGGTTCCTACTGTCAGCCTACCATTAGCCACCTTTCATCTCTGCGACCGCGCTCTCTCGTCTCTACCGAATCTCGGGTTTTTCGCTATATAATCACTAGACCTCCCTAATTTTTTAACACCTGGCTCCCTCCTTAGGAACAATTTGCCAGTTCCGAGACAAACTTTACGCTAGTACAGTACCCGGCAGTAAATAATGCACATCGGACATGTGAAGGAGACAATCCGCTAGTTTCGGCTTTGTGAAGCGTCATCTCTCTCGCACGTAGTACTCTGGTACCGAGTGACCGCATGTGACAGCGACAACGCCCTAGAAAGCCGAGACTAACCGTTCCAACGTCCGATGTGCATTATTTACCGTCGGGTATGGTACATTTAACCTTTAATATTCGCTCTTTTTCTTAAACCTGGTGCGTTCTAGTTAAAAGTAGTTATATCGTGCAATGTTTTAAAGTTAACACTCATATTCATATTACGAAGAAATCAAATAAATTAATTCTTTTATTCGTTGCCTCAATTATATTTTCCATTCTTAATGCACCTAGAATAATATGCACAACGGAGAAGACATCAGGAAAATTATTACTATTAAGAGAAAAAGCAAACACAATTAAATACACCAATTAAATAATGTTTTTTAACAAATGCCTCTTCTAGCTGCATTACTGTAATCTATGGCCAAGGAGACGATTCGGCAGCCCTCTCTGATGGTCCGTGATGAATTATTATATCATTGTGCAGTGCCGGCTTGGTGCTCCCGTGTGGGGAGATAGTATCAGGCCATGCTGGAACTAAGCCTCTCCTCGCTGCGTCTCTTCAAAGAATATGTATGTTGTGAGATCCCCTTCTTCAAAGAACAACGTGTGTTTACTTCTACCAATACTCGCTCGATTGATAGACACAATTCTATCAATCAATGATTTCGGACTAGTTTGGGGCAGTCTTTGGGGAAACTGAACGCTGGTTTATTAATAACTAGATGAGTTACCCGGTTCTGCTCGGCTCAATATCGTTTTGGACTTATGTCGGGATAAATAAATTTCTGTATACTATATGAGCTCCCCATACACACTTTCATCCCCTATTTCAACTCCTCCGACTATCTTCTCCAAGGTCCAGATTATCTATATATCGAGATTAATCAACATTGTTTCAGCGGTTTAGGTGTAAAAACGCAATAGACAGACAGAGTTACTTTCGCATTTCTAATAGTAGTATGTATGTTACTCCATCGATGCAATGTCAATATTGATTAAACATTTTGAATTATTTCCAACGTTATTTAATTAGCCTGAGATATTTTAAATTATGTATCTACTACAGTATGGTTAGTCGAAGTTCTCACCTAAATTAGCGTCGCTTTAGTTTATTAGCGTTATTAGTAAAACAACGCCAATTTAGATGACAAGTCGGACTACGGGCTCAGCTCACCATTTTTGTTGATAAAAAATAGAAAACTCTTTAGCTAGATTTAGCTGTCTAGATAAATAAAAAAAAAGAAAATAATAAACACAAACCAATATTTAATGGTTGCACTATGACACCGTGTGACGCTTTATAATATCTGCTTAAACCTCCGAGATAGCGGCGTGTTGGCTTGAACGAATATACATAATTGTTGCACTTACCCTAAATCTAAGAGACATCATGACGAAACCTTGATACCATGGCCCATTACTAATACTGCGGCTGACCCTCTACCGTGTGAAGGGAAACCAGAAGTCTGAATTGTCAAAAAGTATCTGACAGTAATGGGCACGGGCTGATGTCGGCTCCACTTTGTCTAGCTAATGAAGCTTCCACGGGCGCCGCCGCCTCCGAAGTAGCATCAGAGAATGCACTTTATGATGAACGATTAAGAAAAGTCACGCAAGGAAAGCGGAACAAAGTCAAAATACAAATATTCATCAAGCCAATAACATTGCACACCGGATATCCTATTTAAGAAAAATGTTCAGTACAAACCACTGAAGAGATAAGGAAGGAAAAGTGGCATTCGGTCGATATCGCGTCTCCGCCGTATGGACCTTTAAGGCGCTAGGACTAGCCAACTACTCGCGCCATACAAATGCACTTTTTAACAAATGTAATAATATGTAGTGAAACGCTTCAGCAAATCCAAATAGAACTCCAGACTGATAATGGATTGTTAATATTTTTTCATTCCATCATTTATTTAACTAATAATAAAAATAAAAAAAGTTGATTTTTCTCATTAGAAATCTGAAAGTCATTCGATTTCTAGATATAAGCAAAAACAGCATATATGCATAAACAAAAAATTCCATTTGCTTTTAGATTTCTACATTTAGTCAAAAAAGTTCGGAAATGGACACCGTTTCCGCAATGTATTTTGTATAGAAAAAGAATACGAGTCATATAATATCAAAAGCGGTAATCTCCAATTCGTGCGATTTTTGAGGAGGTGAAAAAAACGAATTGCGCGAATCATTTCTTACTACATGTATAAGGGTTTAACTTTATAGTTGGATAAGTTCATCCAGTTTGATGCTATGCATCAATAATTGTGATAAATGCCGTATTTTTTCCTAGAAAAGGACTTTTCTGTCGGAGACTGCCACTTTTGAAAGTGACATCTGGAGACAGCCATCTTTGAAATGTTAAAAGGTGGAGACTGCCATCTTTGTTGAGAACGTCCGGTAGCGGCCATTTTGAATGCTGAGTTATTTTAGGTTGAACCATGTTTGATACTTAAGTTAGTTTTATGAACATCTTTATGATAAATTTCTTGACAATTGTTGTTCATCAAACATAAGATAAATAAAAATCATCAATTCATAATAAAAGTTTTTATTGACTAAACTACTTATGTATGCGTCCTTACATCTGAAAATATAAACATTTAAAATATTACCTTATTTAACTGAGCTTAAATTCTTAGATTAAGACCATCATCACCATCTTGTAGTTCACACATATCTTCCACAACTGGAACATTTTCCGTACCTGGTGGCAACATTTCATGTTGTGCCAATATGTCCGCATAAAATTTTAAGTTGTTTAGACTTATCCAATGATCACCATAATGAGTAATTAAAAGTTTCTTAACATCTGCTAGCTTTTTATCATTTACTTTAGGATTATACATTTCAATTTCATTGGGGTTGATCATCTTGATGGTTTTGTTTTTCTTGTGTATTGGCTTAAAAACACCGTCACTTACTTTGTAGTTAATGTCTCCTTTAATCACTACATTATCGCTGGTTTTGATACGTCTAATATAAAATCTTTTGCATTTTTTAAATTGGAAATGCCACGAACCGACATCCTTAATAAAATTTGACATTGTTTCTTTCCAGTTATATACAAGGCATTCTGTACCTAACCGAATTACCGTGCTTCGTTCTTTAATTATATTGACATAATCTTCTGGCAGGACTATGACTTCTTTTTTCATGACTTCCTTTTCAGTCTGGGCGAAAACCCTGTCTGGAGGTATAAAAGAATGCCCTACAAAGGGAAATACTAATTCTATAGATTTCACTTCTTTTGGGGCGTTATCTAATAACCATTTGCAGCACATAGTAATAATGATGGAATTTTTATTTTGCCCAGCACAACCGTCGGCAATTAGGCGAATCTTGCTTATACCAGTAAAATCTGATTTGATGAGTCTATGATAAATCGCTGATGCAATTTCATTGGATCCTTTTGAGTGTTCATTTTCAGTCCAACAATAGGCGAATACGTTTTTGGGCGTGAGCTCTGATTTCGATGATCCTTCTACTACAGTAAAATTGTAGAGGTATAGTTGTCGGGAGTAATAAGTACTCTGATCAGGTACTTTAGGTAAAGCCATATTTTTTGGCAATCAAAACAAAACGTTTTCATTGTTGGTGCTTCTTCTTTTACCAAGTCGTAGAATGCTTTTGCTTTTAATAAATGCACTCTTTTCGCTATCATAATATTGTTGCGCTCAACTAGGTTTTTTTCAGTTTTGAGCCTTTCTGATATTTGAAGGCACGTAGAGCAGACATCCGATCTCGGAGTGCCAAAGCCGAGCGCATAGTTATTGTTAAAAACTTTTCTGAAATATGCTCTCTTTACTTTAAGATTGTCATCTGCTTGCTTATTGTACATTTTGTAAATTTTATTTATGCTGAGCTCCGCTGGTAGGTAGTGTCTTTTTGAATGACCTCTACAGTAGTGAGCTTCATCAACGTGAAATAAGTTAATGTACTTCATGACCGCTTCCTTTTTCGGTTGGTACAGATGGGATTTATGATCACCTCCTCTCCTTTCTTCAGGTGGTCCGCATGTTTTCTTGTGCTGTTTCATAATGTATTGCACTCGGTGTTTGGTGATGTTAAGAATGTTTAGGAAAGCTTTTTGGCAGACGGGAACCGGCGCTTTTTGGGATTTACTGAATATCTTAAATTTAGTTTGGAATACTTTTTGATTTTTTTTAGGATTCTGGGTTGGCCGCCTTCTCTTAATTTCTGCAGCTGTGCAGTATTTAAGTAATATTGCGTCTTGTTTAAGCTTGTCTTTATGTTTGTAGAAACCATCGTGGAAGGTTTTTAGATCATCCATTGTTAAAGTGCCGCACTTAAACGCTTTCGTATTGTGATTACACTGTGGTCTGGAAGGTAAGTCCTTGGGAGAATATCTGAAAAAGTAAAGATACATTCCTTTAAACTTGGTACTTAGTAGTTATTCTGGTGTCTGTGGACTAAAATATTGCTAGATATGGAAAGACCAATCGCCTAATGGTCAGACCACACTAAGAAAGTCTCAGTATTCAATGTTAAATTGGGATAGATAACATTTTAGTAAGACGTACAGCATAATTAATAAATTTAATGATAGGTAAGACTTCTCAAATATTCGATACACATTACTAATTGATAAGCATTTAAGAACAAGAAGACCCCCAACCATTATTATGTTATGTGCTAGTACTTATGTTTGGAGTGAAATTTTTTTAAATTTTTTTTTCATGTGACGACATGGATGGCCATGAATACCACACCTACTGTCATGGTTAAGCCCAGCATACCTCATGTGAACTAAGTGCCATGCCAAGACCTTACCTTTTATTGCGAAGATACATTGAACTGGATGGAAAACACGAAAAATATTTATTGCTGCCTCAACAATCGTTCATTCGATGCGATGGTACTAACCTGGGTGGAATGACCTAGTAAGTAAGGAACGGGCCCGACGGCAGTTGAACATGGAATCCGAACCACGAACGATGGATCCCTTAGTTGGCTATTTCGCATGCGCGGAAAGAAATGCAATCTCAATTGTATTATTTTTAATGCCAGAACCCACACAGCACAAACAAAATAGTTGAACCAAAGTTTTTCCATTATCTAATAGCCTTATTGAAATCATATTGTAAATAGAAGCAAAATAAAATAAATCTAATAAATAACTTTCAAGAGATGTTGGTCGCACTATACTGACCTCGAAAACTTCTCTAGGTTACGCTTCCAATTTTGCGGCTTCGGTATGCGTTTTCTCGTGTTTCCAGTAACACAAGGCGATGCTAGGAGGTCCATCTTATAGTTGTGACACTTTATTCGGGGAAACAATATCTAGTTATTACGAAACAATCGAAAGAATGCAGCACAGGTCGACCCAGTTCTTGCCTTGGCTCCATACTAAATGCTGTTCGCTGATTGGCTGTCACAAATATTGCCATGTTTGAAATACACATTGCTGGAGACTGCCGTTTTTGCAGCGAATGCCATTTTTTAAATTTGTTTTTGCCTAGGAGACTGCCACATTTGGTGCGATATGATTAATTGATTATAATTCTAAGCCACAGAATAAAAAATCTGCATTCATAGTTTGAAATAGTCAAAAATTGGAGACTGCCGCCTTTGTTATTATATGACTCAACATTAACGAAAATCATTCGATTACTAGACAAGGAATCATATATTGTAAGGATGACACTTATAATCGTCACACTTAGTTAGTTTACTTGGGGTGCCTCGTCTAACTTTGCGATTTGGCTAGTACCAGGCCCTTAACCATATGAAATTATAGGAATCCGGAGGCGAAATGTTGCCACCGCGCGCGAATGTGCTCTCAAAATGAGTTCGACAAGTCAGTTCCCACACAAGTTCCACTGCGATCAGTCGAGTCTGGGAGGAAACATTTGTGTCAGTGTTCAGTGTTGCCTCAGTTATTTCTCAAGTTTTCAGTTTTGCCTCAGTTTGGTCTCAAGTGTTTAGTTTTACCTCGGACTCGTCTCAACTGTGCAGTTTCCTGTTTCCTTTACTAAGCATCATAGTCGCTGCCGTCGACCTCAACACATGTCGCTTGATGTATAGTTATCTTGTTACACATTAAAAACTCCAAAGTTTGACATAACTACGAAATTAGTCAGAATCAGAAAAAACTTGAAGAGTCGTTTCTTTAGGTCTAGTTACTCTTTGTCCAAGGTGTAAAGGCGTAGCACTATCGGTGCCAATCAGATGTTATTTATCAAACATCAGGTCCTAATGGTGACCGGTGTTACGGGCCTTTGTGAAGAGGTCCCGAAATGCACAAGTCAGCGCGCATGGTCTTAGGCCTCATTGTGTGCATCAATTAAGTGCGTGGCTTCTGCCCCCGTAGCTCTGCACGAAGCCTGGGAAATACATTTATTATTTTGTATTAATATTACTCACCCACGAATAAAGAGGAAAAGAGGTCGAAGGCATCGAAAGAAAAATACTCAATTTAGTGTGAATGGTATTTTTTTTACGATAAAAATGTTGAGTGTAGATTAGGTTCTTTTATGTAACTAGACATGGATGGCTGTCATCGTGATCATACCATGGCACCTAGATAGTCTTTAGGTGTCATTCCAGGAGTTTTATTATATTGGACGGATAACTGGATGGAAAACACGGAAAATCATCATTTCCGCTTCGACTTCCGTTCATTCAGTGCGATGGTACTAACCCGGGCTGGATTAACTCTAGCACCTAAAGGAAGGGGACCTACAGTTCCACGAACTACCGAAACAAGGATAATGAATCACTTACTACTTGTGCCAGGCTTGGCCAAGGCCTCGCGTTTGTCAGTTGCCAAAAAAAACGCAAAGACATTCTGTTGGTAACTGTGTGGGAACATTGGCAAAACAATATGGTGACCTGTTTTTTTTTTCGCAGAGTGTACATCATGCGAAATCAATGCTAGAAGATTGTTGATCATCTATCTCAGAATGGTACACAACAGTTTGCATTGCCAAAGCATATAAAGCTGTGCAAGAATGACTACCAAAGACCTGGTTTAGGAAAATAATGTTGCACTATGACTGTCAAATTTGACATTAGTTCCATACATTTCTTAGCCAAGTAATGTTTATGAATATCAGCATTTGATAATATTTTTGATTTTCACCCTCGCTTAGAGTCCGTGCGGAAAGAGAACCGTCGTAAGATTTGAGGCGCACATGTGCACATTTACCGTGTTTGTCCTGTTAACAACACTGGCACGTCATCATAGTATGACTGTAACAACTTGATATTTTGAGGCTGTGTTAGAATATAATATTTTCAGATTCTCAGGTCTTAATAATTGTCAAAAAATCTTAATGTTAGTTCCGTGCGGTTCTCTTTCCGCACGGACTCTAATGCGCTCTATCTGTTGTCCTTAGGCAGAACGTATGTATTATATTTCTCATTGTATTTCTGTAACCACACACATCACAGATATATTTATGAAAAAAGTTTATAGCCGGTTTCATAAAACTATATATAAATCTAAATTAAATTACAGAGCACATAACTTGGATATCGATGATTTTTGTGGTATTAAAATATACATTTGAAGAAAGAGTTGCTTGTAATTACAGGGCGGCTCTAATGACAGTGGGACGCGGCGGCGCGGTGCCACACGAGGACGAGCCGACACAGGAGCGTTCCTTATGTAGATTTCTATAAAAGCTACTGGTGCGCCCTATGAAATTTGGAAAGCTAAAAAGCATGGAGCAGGCTCCTAATACTTGCGATATTTGCAAACAAAAATGTTATGAGTATAAAATATATTTTTACCAGTACGCCATCTACGAAGGCATAGCGCATCTACACGATAGAAGCTCGAAACACATTTGCCCACGGACCGACCTTGGTTCACAGATGGCGCCACTTATCAACTTTCATGGCGAGCGGATTATGCAATGCTTTTGTTTTATATACATTCTCATCGGCTTGCTCAAATTAGAACAATCTCTGGATAATTAAATGGAACGAAATTATTTTCGACTCTTGCGCCATGCGGTGAGGGCATAGAGAACACAGCTCCACCAAAGATGCCCGAGCACTGAGGGAGTCAGATGTTTTTGAGATGTGAAACAAGCGTCACCTGGCGATGAGGAGTCTAAACATTGATACAGTGAACTATATATTTAAGTAAAACAATTCAACGGGTGCTAGTGTTTGAAGTTACGAAGAAAAATGCCCTACCCGCTTAAATTAAACTTAAATTAAATTAACAGGAATACCCACTGCTCCCTATAGTACAGTCTACGGGCTAGTTTAGGGAGCAGGGTGTATATATAGTTATGGGTCAAACTATATGACATTTTGCATACAAAATGTTTTCTGGCTTTATTTTTGATCAATAAACATTTTTAATTAAAAAAAAAGTTTGGTGTTCGAAAAGACGTATTAACCTGTAATAAAAAATAGTGTTTGTGAATATATTTGTAAATTGATTCATTAAAAGATTTTTTTTTTAACTTTTGGCGCTTTCGCCTTTAACTACACCCCACCCGCGTAACAATATGTAGACAGCCGATCCCTAATTACGTTACGTGGTGAAGTGGGTAGTCGAAAACGGATGGGGAGCCGCTTCCACACTAGCCGAGCCCCAGCCGCCGGAGACGACGCCGCCTTGACAGATAGAAACGCCGTGACTTGCACTTCGGGCATTGTCGGCGGAGCGCCCTTTGCGGCGTCGGCCGGTCCGCTGCGTCCCGATCTCCGGCATACGTAATGAGACCGTGTGGGAGAAACTTTATCTTCCCAAACATGACTGGATTGGGCTTGTACAATTGAAAAGAGGATAAAGAAATGTATTTGTAAACAACAAGTGGAATATTTTGAAATTCTTCACGGCTTGGATTATTCCGTAGACTTCAAATCAAGGAGGTTTAAACACCAATGATCGTTCTTCACATTTTACCTTCAGTCACAGAATAAATCATAATGTAAATATAATTTTTCGTACGAAGCAGGTACATCGTTTATCCCTAGGAATGTGATATGTATGTATGTATCCCAGTAAAAAGAACTACTTTACAAATATACTGCAAGAGTGGACCCGAACCAGCAAAACATACCATTCGCGGGTATTGTGTCTACAAATTTCGCCACAGGCTGTATACCTATAATTTGGAATTCTCCTACAGTCTCTCCTCCCGTAATGAATGCCTCCTACTAACACAGGGTTTAAGATTATACCTACATACATTTATTTAACGCTTCATCTGCGGTGCGGACATTAACTGCAAAGATTAAACATTCAAAAATATTGCCGTCATCACCAAAATCGTATTTGGTATCAGACGCTAGAGCCAGTCCTAGGTTGAGTTAAGTAAATAATAATGGTTTAGTTTAATAGGCTTGCTATATAGATATGCTATATAGTTATAGCTATATAGGGTTCTAACATGTGTTCGGAAAATTTAAAGAATTTATCTTTTGAATATTAAGTATGCTTTTCATTTCAACTTCTCATTTTCAACTTTTTCTTTTCTATTTAGATAAATACTCACTCACAGAACGTGGTAGGGTATTTTTAAACTAGTAAAGTGAATTAAAATGTATCCACACACTAATTGATAGGAAGGGGTTTTCAATAAACGACCTACTTTACAGAATTTGTTTTCTTTTGTGCACGATAAGAAAATAAATTTTGTGCATTATCACCTTAAGACCTCTTAGTAGTCAAACATAGTCATTGGCATGCAAGGCGCAGGGACTTGCCTTGCATGCCAGAAGTCTGTGTTCAAATCCCCGTCCCATTCTTTCACCGCTTTCTTTCTCTTTCTCCGTTAGAAAGTGCATTTAGTCACGAGTGCGAGCCGCTCCATGCTTCGGAATCCATGAAAAACTGTAGTTTCCCTTCCCGTACTACTAGGTGGTAGTGTTAAGACCGCGCCTAGATTGTGTGGAAATATGAGGAACGTACAGCAATGACACCTAGTTCTCAACCTCGTTAACCAGCCGTAGAAAATAACAACCTTAAATTATACAAAAGTTGTTTCGTCTCATTTGATGGACGACCGAAAACGTCGAGATCGCCTAAGGTCCCGATTACATCATGCCCAAAACATTCGTGTTAAAAGACATTACTCCAACTTTGAACTGCAATTTATCACCACAGATCCGTTCTTTTCAACGTCTCGTACGAGATCGTTAAAGTGCGGACGCGCGGTCCCATATTGTGACAAGATGATGTATACGCGGGGTGATGGCGCGGATTCCGAGGTCCTAGCCCCAATACGTGTATCATTTTTAAAGGGATTTGGGGACAATAGTGAGAGATCAAAGGAGGTGAGGAAACAGCCGATGGTGATAGAGGAGTTATTAATGGTATTTTAGGCACCCACTGTATGTTTATTTTGATAATTCTTATAAATAAAACAGCTCGTTGCTAGCTTATCCACATTTCGTCACTGTATTTGCATCCACGAGCATGGAAGTAAGGTAGTAGCAATTTAAACTCATTAGTATGGCGGCAACATAGCCACGAGTAACAGTAAGCTAATTCGTAAGCGAGCTGACTCGTCGGCGCTACCGATTATTTTTTTGTGAGTACATAGATGGCTATCATAACACCCACTTTCATGTTTATGAAAAATTGGCTACGCAATCCCCATACACACTAGTTTCGGTTTCAACTTCCTTTAATGCTCTCTGATTTGGATACGTAGGTGAAGTATTTTCTACTCATACAACTTGGAAGCTTACTTAACTTACTTAGGCATAAGTAATGGTAAGATTAATGTAAGAGTGAGTATGATGATGTTTTTACTTTTATTTTTAATAGAAATATATAGGCATATGTAAGTATAATAAGTTATGTTGTATAAACCAATAAAGATTTTGAGTTTGAGTTTGAGTTTTGGTGTACGCCATGCCCTCACCAAAGAGACGCACGAAAAGACCGATTGGCTTCCGAAAATGTTTTGGGGGCTGCAAAAATCCCCAGGTTGTATTTGAGGGAAATCCCTCGGCAGAAAGTGCATTCGCATTACCGACCATTATTTGGTAATCTAAGATAAGACAAAAGATAAATCCAGAGGATCGGTTGGTTTCTACTGGAGGAATATTGACAGGGATTTCCCTGCTCGTTGATTCATGGTAAGTAGAAAGATTACGAAGGGATGGCGTTATGAAGCTCCGAATGGCATTCCCGTGGATTAAACGATAAGACATAGAAGCAAACTCTAGTTCCCATCGAAGTTAGAGGTTCTCTAAGTTTAAGAATACGTCGGAGTTGTCGACGAGACCTAGGGTACGGCGCTGTATCGAATCCAAGGAGTGAAGCAGGTACTAGCTGATCCATTTCATAGCTGCGAACAACATTCCACAATATGTAGCTCTGCAAATATCCTTGAACTCTTTTATGTGACTACAAGATGGCTATCATAACACCCACTTTCATGTTATTAGCCTAATACATCTTATGGAAACTAGGTGCCATGCCGTCACAGCTACATTGAACTGGATGGAAAGCACGGACAGCTGTCACCGTCGTCGTCGGGAACTGTTATAGGTACATATGAGCTCGTCATTACTCTTGAAAACATTCTACGTGACCTGGTGAACAACGGTTTTATTAATAATTTAGATAAAAGCTAGTGGGGCAGTTTGTCGAATGAGAGAGGAAACTTTTTGGGGAATCTTATGGCACGGCTGGGCCATGACGTGGCACGGTGCGGCATGGTGTGGCGTGGTGTGACGTGATGTGGCGTCGTGTGGCGTGGCGAGTCGTGGCACGGCGAGTTGGCCATTTGTGGCTGGCGCAGCCGTTGCCGCGGCCTTCATTACCCGAGGATGACATTCAGAAAAACAAAACATTGCACGTACGAAGAACACGCGAAAATTTAAGATAATTCCTTAGTGTTTTGTTTTTCAAACAGTTTAAAGACAGATAATTTACACAGATGTTTAACAATGATATAAATTAGACATTAGATAAAATATGTATTCTATAGTATCAAAAGACATTAGTTCGTTTTTTTTTCGGAGTATACGTATCAATAAGGCTCATTCGCGCGGCGACTTACCGTGTGTGCAACAGGCCATGGGTTCAAGTCCCTGCCAGTTCATATGCACCACTTTCTTTCTCTATTTAAGTTTTTGGATAATTGCTTTTCGTAATGAATGTGCCCTTTCCATTGTTCGGAATATATGTAAAACTGTTGATTTCCTTCCCCTACCACCCGAGTTAGATTAAAAGATGGTCGAAGCGGCAAGTGCGTGCTTACAATCTAGCCTTACTCATAAAGGGAAGGTACTTACTTATAATGCGATATAATAGACTTTTATTATGACGGTGTGTGTGTGGTGGGCGGATAGCCGTCCATGTACAGTTACATAAAAAAAACGTCTGAAGTGCATAGCTGGGTTATTGGCTTGAAATAGCAAAATGTTCAAAGCCTACAGATAATATCGCATAAGATTGTACACTTAAATAGAACCAGATTAAGTAATTTAATAAAATGCATACAAAATATTGTATTCTTGATAAAAGAAGCTATTAGGTATGGTTTTTATTAATTAGATTTTATTTTTACATAATAACATAACTTGTCCAAACATTGAAGGTATATAATTGTATGAACCGATCAACTCCGTTATGAAAAGCCGGGCGATTACGTCTATGGTCGGGTTGGCCATCCTCGCTATTAGCGTAATCGCCAGAATGATGTAATATTAGTAACGGTCACGTACGCAGCATCCGTAATCGTAGAGCACGTATGAAAATATGTATTACCGTAATGGTGTGATATCTACATACCCCTCCAGGAAAGCAGGATGATGGAACGCATGTATAACTTGTGATTATTTATGACATCAATACTAGTGCATGTGATGCATAGAGCATCTTAAAGTTTTATATGCACTTAGTTCACTCGTGAAATAAAAATCCCAATCGTAATTTCCTGCCAGACTGATCGAGGGACAACAATTTGCGGTCAACGTCTGATTATAAACATCTCAAAATAAACCACCCAAGCGACATAATCCCTGATCCGAAAAATCAACCTTAACTACATCGACAAGAAGGTTTATCTTAGACCGTCTAAACCGACCGATATAGTCGTTCACGGAGCAAAAGGTCGACTTTGTCGAAATTCGTCACGTCGCAGACATCTGTCGCCTGATGTAATCGAAATCGATGTCCAATTTTCGTCCGACATTGAGTATAGTTGCATAATTCGACACGATGACAAATCGAAACGGCGATGTGTTCGAACTCTCATGGTTCGATTCCGAATTACAGTGACGGATGTAAGTGGGACACGGAGCGAAGAATAAGTGATGATTGTGAGGAATTAGACATGGCTTTTAAGAAATTTTCCCTAGAATTTGTAAATTTGTAAATTTGATCGGTCTTGTAAACGGAGTTGAGAACGTTTGGCCTTGGTACAAACATCTCGGGAACGCAATAAAGCATTTCGACTAAGATACGTCTACTACATGCAAGAACGTTGAAAAGGAATAGACTAGAGACACGCCCGAGAGTGTTTGTCTAAAGAGGTCAACCCCTTTAACCCTTACAGTGAGCCCAAAGTATTAGTTATTCGCTGTGATCTAAAATAGACGTTTTCTTATATATTCATGCAAAAACAACAGAAAATTAAAAAATTATAACATTAAACGTTCTTATCATAATGAATGGTTTTTGGTTAAGTAATTATATCTTTTTTTAATCATGATATAATCCATAAATATATTTATTAATAAATGATTTTGCTGATAGCGAACTTATTAACATTCTTGGCTCCATGTATTTGGATAACGGAAACCCCAAAAACAATCATTTTTGTTTAAGAAAGGCAAGTAAGATTTAGACAAAGTTTTGATGAAAATTTTCCAAAAGGTATAATTTTAATAGAACTATGACTCTGGCGGCAGTCCATCTTTTTTTTTTATGCGACCTGACACGGATGGCTAATATCACACAACTACCGTTATGCTATTAGCCCAATACACCACATTCCCGAAGGAATTAGGTGCCATGCCAGGACCTTCCCTTTATGACCACAGCTACATTAAACTGGATGGAAAACACGGACAATTTTTAATTGCCGCTTCGACCATCTTTTCATCCAATGCGATGGTACCAACCCGGGCGGGCTTAAACCCTACCACCTAGTAGGGGAAGGGGACCTACAGTTTTACATGGATTCCGAACCATGGAGCAGCTCGAATTCGTGACGAAATGCACTTATCGAACTCTGAAAGAGAAAGACAGTGGTGCAATTCGGAATTGAACCCAGGCCTCTGGTACGCTAGGGCAGTCCCCGCGCCACTAGGCTACGAGCCGCTCTGTTGAGCTACATCTGTTAGATGTAGTTTGTATACGTGTAGCTTAATTCCTTACATCAACTAAATGCTATTTACCGCCATGCTCAATTACCAGTACGGATGAGGAGCGGAGAAAATATGACAAAGAGCGGGGAAAATGTTAACTAAAAAGTAATCATATAATTTCATGATAGAATAGAGGCTACTCATACTGATTAGATAGAATAAAATTTTGAAAATTTATAATTTTTTTACTTGTATTCAAATTTTGCTTTGTTCTAGTAATCATTCTGATTTCTGTGGTTCTATAGTCCTAGTCATATTTCATGGTCATCCTAAAATTTAAAAAAAATTGATCATTTTGATTAACCCTGTCAATAGATGCCATTAAAGCACGGGTTATATATTTTTTAAAATTGGTTCGATTCCAGGCATGCGACTTTTAAATAATATTTATATGCGGGGATAATATTTTTTTAAGAATCTGTCTTTAATATTTGGAATACTTTCCGTCAGGGTTGTGACTGAACTTTTCAGCCTGTTTAAAAAAAGGCGGTTATTATTCTTACATATATTACATAATTTTCGTAGTCTTAATGTAGTTACAACATAGATCGTAGCACTGATGGTAAAATACAAGTTGCTGAGGGGTGGGTCTTTACCCTCAAAATGGCTCAAATTGGCACGGAAGTGGGTTTGACAAGATCAATTTTCCAGCCACTTAGTCAACGTCCTGGCGGGACTGACAACACCGCCAAAAATCTATTTACAAATCCCATTTGAATTGGAATGAACCCACGCTTTGACACCACACATCTATTTACTATGTAAATTGTCAAAGGGAACGGTTAGTGTGGGATTACATGAGGATAAAACTGATCACTGATGAGGTTCCAAACCCAGGGTACCCACTTTTAATAAACGTAAATATACTTTTTAGTACTAAGCAGGTACGTCGGTTATTCGAAGGAATGTGATATGTTTGTTTGTATAATCGACTGTGAAGCTAGGACACATTAATTGAAGAAAGATCCCAGTAAAAATAACTACATTACGAATATACTGCAAGGCTGGACCCCAACCGGTAAAACATACCATTCGCGGGTATTGCGTCTTCCAATTTTGCCACCTGCTGTATACCCATAATTTATAATTCTCCTACACTCCTTCCTCCCGTAATGAATGCCTAAAGTGCATTGAGATGGGTCAGTATGAGGAACTCTGAAACAGTAAGAGATAGAGAAATATGTTCTGAGGAATTACGAAGTCGATTTTAGAGCTTTGAAAAACTGTATTCATAGATGTAAAAAAACACATTTACGAATTGGGAATAGAACCCAGGAAGGTCAATTTGGACGAGAAAGTAGCTTTGTGTATTATTACGAAAATTGATAATGTAGGCTGTAAGGAGTTAATGTTATTTTGCAACCTTTGTGTTATTAGAAAATGCCGTATTTATTTAATTGTATTATTTAAGTGGCGTCAATTCCTTAGTCAGTCTCAAGAAATACAAATTATACAAATTTTATATGATATATACTGAATTGTAATACAAAATATTCAAAGCTTGTGTAAACCCAATCTTAACCGTTTAAGCTCGTCTCCCCCGAGTTTATACCATTTTGCATAGAGACGCCGTGGATGGATACTGTCCCATACGTCAACGTGTCACTAGGGTTGCCAGCGCGGCGGAGACGTTGATTGATCGAATCGGGCACCTGAGCCGAGTTGGCAGCCCTGGCGCGGCTTCAACGTATTAACAAGTTTATTGAGACTCCTCTGAAAGGGTGCATACTTTGTCAGGAAGTTGATAAATTGACGAGTTGAAGGTTACATTCTTCACTTTCAAGATAGATGAATATATTATGTAATTTTCTTTACCTGGTAATTTTGTCCCAATTGGATAAAATAAGGTAAGTGTTAACGTGATAAGTCACATGTGTAGTGATATATGTCGTAGCAAAATAAAAAAAGACATCTCAACCAATTACTTTATTAGCTTACTAAATTAAAATAATCTGACCCTAACAAATTCAACAAAGTATATTTTGCTAAAGTCCCTAAAGCTAAATCATATTTTCCAGTTCACATCTAACTGTAAAAGGTCATAGAGCATTGGCCATTAGTGTGAAGGTCGCAGGTTCGATTCCTATATCAGATCATTCTCGCTCATTTTTCTACACATTTTTTAACATATGTAGACCGGACTGGCCGATAACCGATATCTGTCCTATAACTCCATAGTTATGAGTCGCTGACTTTTAATTAAAATGTTCCTCCGAATAAGACATTATTTGGTCGAATGACTTCTACTAAAAGTATTCAGTAGTCGCAGATATGACCACAGATGGAGCACTGAAGTTATGATGTGAAGGTCCTACTCAGGAAAGATACGTGGCGGAAAGATAGCAAGTCACAACGGGCGAAGAAAAACAGGAGACCGCACAACTCGGCGACGTCAGGGGGAGACCTGAGCCAAAAGAAGCACAGACTTTTAATAATCGATTTATCGATAATATAATGTACTCATTTTCATTATTATTCATCAATATGACCCATAGAAAGATTGCTTAGTCATCAACATATCGAGTCGTCCACGCAGACGTATCAATTCCTCCTAAGTCCTTCTCGACTCGACAAAGGCAGGTCGTTCTCACTGCGCGCTGCGCGGGCGCAGGCGACAGGGGACCACCTCGGAGACATGGCGACAGTATGGGACGTCATCCGAGCACTCCGCGCTCAATAGGTGTGGATGACTGGTTGAATCGTGAATGGGCTCATTAGAGTGACGCCGAGATGAAGTTATTTATTTTACCAACATTGTGCCTCGGCCAGCGAATGACACGTATTGGCCGTGAAAATAACGTTTGGAATTCCGCTTTTGAATCTTCAGTGTGAGTAAAGGCACTCCACATACTGTTTTTAATATTAAATTTGAGTGGGTAAGCCATTTAGCCTGCTGTGTCAGAACAATCTACAATGTATCACAGCTCGTCAACTATAGACCCACGATTAAACAATTTTGAATATTCAAATGTCACGTGACGTTGTCACGAAACTCGATTTTGTTGTCAGACCTTAGAGTCATCCCGGATTTAACATGATATTTTTCATAATGTTAACGGTTACGACGAAGAACGTTAACATGGAATGGACGCGAGATCTTCGTTATTCTAAAAAGTAATTGAACTAAAAGAAATACTTAAAATAAAATCTTAAATTGTGTATACAATACACTTTCATTTTACATGGCAATGAGTCGCGACTCTCTTAAACACTCGGCGACGCGGTTGTCGTTTAAAATGAAAGTTTACTGTACTTGACTTGACACATCAAGTCCGTTCCTTTTTAACCGACTTCAAAAAAAGGAGGAGGTTATCAATTCGTCTGTATGTTTTTTTTGTTTTTTTTTTATGTTTTTTACCTCATAACTTTTGCCTGGGTGAACCGATTTTGATGATTATTTTTTTTAAATGATAGCTAGTGCTTCCCAAGTGGTCCCATTTTAATTTGGTTAAGTTCTGACAATGATATCCATGAGAAAATTATAAAAGTCTTAAATTTGTATTAAGATGTGCGCGACAAATGGACGAATAACTCAATATAACGCCAACCGATTTCGGTGATTCTTTTTTTATTGGAAAGGACGTGTACAAATTAGTAAGTGTACTTCAGATTCACTAAAAATAAACAAATAAATAAAATTAACAAAAAAAATAACCGACTTCAAAGAAAAAGCACTAAAAAGTAAAAAATAATTTCCATTTTTGTAGTTACGATTTCTGTTATTTTTTGAGTCGGTGTCAGCCAAGGTTAGGTTAGGTTAGGTTAGGTTCTCTTGATTGGCGCAGCACGTGCCCGGCTGACGCCGACTCAAAAATAACAGAAATCGTAACTACAAAAATGGAAATTATTTTTTACTTTTTAGTGCTTTTTCTTTGAAGTCGGTTATTTTTTTTGTTAAATTATTTTTTTTAACGTTCTTGGTAACCACATTTCTGTTTTCTCTTTGATTTTAGGTCAGGCCAGACGAATTTTTAAAAACACCAAAAACGTTCTGCGAAATTTCTACCTCGAATGAACGCAAGCCTTAATTAAATATATTGTCAACAGTGAATTTTCACTAGTTTTCCACATTTCGGGACGGTTGTTTTTCTCAAATTCGATGCCTTAACCTAACATTCCCGGTGTCAAAAATAAGGTAATACAATTCAAAACATTAAGATTGCATTTGAGTTTTCTCTGTCTCTATTGTGGTATTTTTGTCAAAAATCCCGCCTTGTTAATGCCATTTCGTGATTCCATCCATATTCGCGAGTCGTCACCGCCGCCTTTTACGAGATGACGTCGGCATAAAATGGCAGACACAATAGTAAATCAACGTCAAATGTCACCTCTCCCTTTCGACTTGTCTCCCCATTATTATTCGGATGGTACATGACTCGCCGGTTCACTGTCGCCGCGGCACTTACCGGGACATTAATGATAATATTAATGTTATCTTACAAAGCAATCTTCTCTTCGGAGATGAGAGAGTCATCATGTCGCCAAGAGATTCTTAAATCGAGATTTTCGATCTGTGAGATTATGTTACCTTAGACTCTCTTGCATGATTGCAATAATGTTACCAAGGGTTGCTGACATTGAAATATTTTATGAGGCAAATATTTTTGAAAATAGCGCTCGAAAATGGTTTCAAGTTTGTATGACATATGTATAGATGTTTATTTTTTCATAATTTATTTACTTAACTCTATAACCGGACATAGATTGCTAATATCCCACCAACTGTCATTACATTAGCCGAATACTGCACACGCGAACTAGGTTCCATCACAGGATCTTTCTTTTATTGCATTGCTACATTATACTGTGCGGTAAATACGGAAAATATTCATTTTTGCTCCCTCAGTCGCCCCTCACGACGTACATGAAGAGATTTGCAGTAATTTGACTTAAATTATATTTATGCACTGGTAGATGGCCGTTTTATTTATGGTGGTTCATCATCTTTGCATAACCTTCTCATGGAATGTCTAAATTTTTTTGCGGATCGATTTTTTCAAATCACACACCGTCAAATACAACAAAAATGCACTACGATACATTTAGTTTACTTCAAAAAAATAACAGAGATGCATGTAAACTTTTTAAATAAATTTAAAAAGTATAAAAATAAAAGTATATAAAAGAGAAGAAAAGACAATTTTCATTTCAGTCACGACCTGACGACGAAAGAAAAACTTGTTGAAGAAACCGCGGAACAGAGGGCTTGAGAATGCATGAAATAAAGAAGAGGCGTCCGGTATTGAGACATAAATTTTTCATTTTTGCCGACGGCCATTCCGTGATCGCACACTTGACCGTCCGCAGTCTCTGGAGGGACATAAAGGACCTCGCTCTTATAAGGAATCGCATATTTCATAACGCGTTCTTTCTTAGGGGTGACTACGGGCTGGGAGCATCGATACAAATATTCTGTCGATATTTTTTATTAAGGAATTGGAGATGGATGGCTATTACCACACTGAATTCCATGATTTTAATCGAAAACACCCCATTCTCGAAAGAATTTGGTACCATGACAGGACCGTATCTTTGTACGAGGACAGCTAAGTTGAACTGGATGGAAGACACAGATAATTTTTCATTGCCGGATCGTTCTTGAATTTTTCGCATGCAATTTGTAAACGACTTACATAATAATAATGAAGCCTTTTTAATTCCTCAATTTAAATACATGTTAAAGAAAATTAAAATAGCTAGAACTAAATTAAAAATTAAGGACCTCTCTTCGGGTAAAGGCCTCCTCCATTGTTTTCCATTCTCCTTTCTCTTTCGCTATCTTTGTCCAGTCTTTCCCTGCATTTCTTATTACATCATCGACCCATCTTTCTTTAGGACGTCCTCTTCCTCTTTTCCACGGGTTACGCGCCTGTATTCTCAATGGAAACACCCATTTCAATTCGGTTCAAAGGGTGGAAATGGAACAATTAGCAAATCCACAAAGAATATTTTACTAGATGTAAGCTTTTATTTGAGAATTTTAGCCGAAACTATTTCAGAAAGTGTACACTTTTCATAAGAAAGTAAATGTAAGTTATGATTTTGAGTGCCTAGACATTTTTATATTTTTTCATAATTTTAGATTTCTTATTTATTATCTAATGATTGGAAATATATGTCACAATGTCTATATGTTTGGTAATTTATTTAATAAACTCAATTTCTTACTTGAGTTATCGATGTTATTTTGAACTAGAAGTCGATGGCACCACTAGCCACCCTCATGCATATTTTTACATCCGCCACCGCTCGGACAAAAGGGGTGCTACTGGATTGGACACAATAATAAATATTTTGACGATAAGCTATAAATATCCTCTCCTTTATGAATAACAAAATAGCGAAGGTGCCACTGAAGAGGCGGTCAGTAATTTGGAGGAATTTTACGGCCGCTTCGACCTTTTATAAATCGTGTTCTATTTATTTTGTGTCATAAAGAATGTCGTAACATTTCTCACCGGCCACGAGGAGGGAGATACGCGCCGCCTTGGGGCAAGTAGGAGACTCTGGTTATTCTCTAGGGACAAGTTATTAGGCTAAATTAGAAATGTTGAACCTGCTTGAATCTTAAGAAGTTTGAAATATTGTGCTCCGTAGGTTCCAAGATGCTAAGAATATACAAATTAGTTCACTGGATTTCTCCCCGTGCAAGTCGTAGAAGGCAACTTGCATATATTCCGGGAGGTAACAAAATGTTTGGTCACGATAAGGTAAATGGCTGAATCTAGGTTCACAGCTTAGAGCGAGGTCAAAGCGAAAATAAATATTTTCCATGTTAATCTAACCTTCCTTACTTTTCCTAATCCTTAATAACCTAAGTTATTAAGGATTAGTTAACCATTATTAGTTATTATTATCGTCCAACAACAATATCTATTAACTTCTAACCCCTACCATACGAAACCCTCGGTGTAACCAATTGTTTATGCAATTATAAAAAAAACATTTAATAGTTGAGAGTTTACAGATAATTGTAGTCAAGAAACTTACGACCTAAGATTAAAGCTCTCCTCCGTATTCGCGCATGCACTTAACAGTGTGTTGTTTTCAGGGCGGGCGGTGACGGCACGACTGAAAGCGGAAATTGTTCCACTTCCGCCTGCTTCGAGTGTCAGTTGAGGGTCCTGAAGCGGCACGCGACACGGAACCGCTTCAGCAGTCCGTTGAAAGAACACCTGCACATACAATCGCTACATATGTTAGATAAATAACTTCTTTAAGATGCATGACAAGGAAAATACCATTGCTCATCACTCCATTTATTTTCATTAAGGGTGCTTCGAGTGTCAGTTGAGGGTCCTGAAGCGGCACGCGACACGGAACCGCTTCAGCAGTCCGTTGAAAGAACACCTGCACATACAATCGCTACATATGTTAGATAAATAACTTCTTTAAGATGCATGACAAGGAAAATACCATTGCTCATCACTCCATTTATTTTCATTAAGGGCGTGATATAAGCCGATTGCGTTCATTTTGATAAGAGGATATGTAAAACAAGATATCATTTTATTTAAAAATAACAACAACATATTTCGATAATAAAAAAAGTTAACATGTAAATTTACGGTCTAGCTATAATTTAAAGATAAAACTGATGTTCGCCAGTGCTTCACCTTCTAAAATTATGCAAATATTAATAACCGACATAAAACAAGTTTGGACATAAAATGTGAGTGTCAAATATTTACAGATATATGTTTTATATCTAGCTAGACCATCAATGCATCCTACATATTTTTTAAGTTACAAAATAAGCAGTTATTTTAAAAAATAATAAAATATGGTTTGACTTACGCCCTTAATATGTAAGGGCCTGATAACAGCTGATTGTGTGTAGTTCGATTAGGGCATAAAAACATCATATTACATTCAAATAACTGCATGAATTTCCATAATTTGTAGATTGATGGTCTGGCTATAATTAAATGATAAAACTGTAACGCCGGCGCTTTGATTTCTAATTGTATATGAAATTGGCTAAATCTGTATAAACATGAGTAAACCAATCTTAAAAAAAAATTAGAGTGTGAAATAATTACCGGTATAGAAAATTCAAATTTTGCTAAATAGGTAACTTTGATCTTTTTTTCAATTTCACAATAAGATTTATATTTAGAAAAAATACATACAATGTGTATTTACTCATGCCCTTATAGAACTAAAAGTAATAGACTGTTATTACGTCCTTAAATGATTACATTTAATTAATTTAAAATAAGTATATATTTATTTCATTGTTTCACTTTAAAAATAAATTCAAAGTCCGTGAAATAAATGTTTAAAAGCTCTTGAATAAATGCAAAGCTCTTTTGAAATACACACAGACACGAGAGAAATTTCTTTGGTCAATAAACTCTGGAAGGATCACTCCAGTTAATAGCCAATCGGGCATAAAGGTCCTTTGAAGATACACTCATATGAGAAATTATAGAAATGGGACTATTTTATGATTTCTTTCTAATGTTTGTTTGCTACGTATAAAAAAACATACTTCTTGGCTAATCTAAGGATTTTTTTCTATATTGCATTATATTATACGAAATTTTCAACGATAAATAATCATGAATCTATATGAGTAAATCTTGCTTTTTGGGCAAAATTGAATCAAGCTTTGTAAAATAAATTAGAAAAATTTAGGCTTATATGTTCTTGAGTTTACACGTTTGTTGCACAGAATATTTTTCGAAATAACTGTTTTCCGGGGCACTAAAGTGGTTCTTATGATGCCTCCGGCGTTGGTGGCGGCACATTTCGTTTAGGCACGGCATCGCGCACCGGAAAACCGTAAGTTAGACTTATACATTATGCAAGCTTATGTCTTAAATATATATTAAAATCATTACGAATATCATTGATTATTTTATGAAAGAGAATTACTTGAGAGGATCTGTACACCGCCATTAGAAAAGTATGCAATGAATGATGTTACATAAATTACCCATCAACTCTTTCAAAACGACGTACGAGGGTCAAATCGCAGCAAGCTAATCAGACTCAGTGCCATTAATTTTTCTCTGGGGTCAAAGAAGACAAGATCAAACGAAAGGGCGGGACGGGTGAGTCAGGACAGGCCCTTCCCAAAGGATGTTGAGAGATTCTTAACATTTTCAGTATTTATTGATGATGGTAATAATATGTTTGCAGCGTCTGTCCCATTCAAAATCTAAATTTACTAAATTAATGAGTTAGAAAATAGGCAATATATAAGCATTGGTAACATTAATTATTAGTTATTTTTTTATTAAATTATTAAATAGTAAAAAGAAAATCATAACTTTTAGACCAGTGGAGATTATTTGCGGGTTCTTCTTCACTGGTTGATCGAATCCGCGGATGACTTAGTGTAGTTTGACTACCAGAAGTTGAATAAATAAATTAAAAGAAATGATATGAATATAATCCTCTATATTCATCATCATCATCCAGGCATGGGATCCTTCAAACATGGTGTGAAGAAGCACCTGGCTTAACCCTACCCCCAGTAAGGGAAGGCGCCCTACATTTTTACATGGATTCTGAACCAAAGAGCAGCTCGTATTCGTGACGAAATTTATTTATCCAACTATGAAAGTGAAAGAAAGTACTGGATGAACGGGACAGTTATTGAACTGGAATAGAAGCCAATTCTCCGGGCCCCTAAGCTAAGAGCTGCCGCTATTTGTTTCGCCATACTTTCATTACCCATTCGTCCAATGTGTCAAACCCTCTCAACCTACATTACTGTATCTTTGTAACAATATTTATATAAAGCAATGTGTTATTATGATTTTTACATCCGAATGTTGACATGTACATTCCACATTCCATGCGCCACGTTCCCACGCATCGGCTCCGGTTTGATGGACCAGCGATTTTTTTTAGCGCCATCCTCGCCGATTGCTCAGCCAATGAGACGCGAGTGCGGGCACAATAATTCGAGTAGTAGCCATAAAAATTAATCAGCATAAAACGCCAGTTTTATGAATGCGTCTTAAAAATCGCTTAAGTAACTATTTTCGTCGGTTAACTTTGATTTTAATGTCCGCCAACGAGGTTCTTGATTTAGCTCGTTATTCCTTTGTTTTTTTTTGTTTGTAGTCACAAGGGAACCTGTAATTATCAAGAGATTTTGAAGAAATTGTATGCATGTTGTATTCACCGCATAGTTACTCAGCTGGAAACATTGGAAAAAATATTTTATTATTTTCTACTACAATCTATGGTTTAAATAATAGATAAATTTCATGTACTATTTCTTTAAATCAAATTTAATCTTAAACCTCTAAGAGAGTGCTTCTCCTATCATTTTCCTATTCTTTGGAGTACGTGAGAACTCTGCGTACTTCAAATGTTTTCATAGGTTTTTGATATTTTGCATTTTAAAATATATTGTCGAAATCTACGTCTGTATTTTTTAGCTTGGTTTTGACCAACTGCTGATTTATTTTAATTGACACTTAAATGGTCTTTATTCATGGTAAAGTGCTGAATATATTGTACTGGTATTGACTGCAAGAAGGCAAGAAAGGCCCTTAAATGTACGGATTAAGCTAATTTAGTGGAAGAGACCCTTAATTTTTTAATCAACCATTTAGATTGAAAATTATTGGCTAATATACATTGGAAAAAAAAAGTTGTCTTTTTTAACGTTTATTTTAGATTTCTTTTATACTAAGTAAAATAAATATGAAAAAAAAAACATGCGGGCATCGAAAAAAGTTTTCTCAAGTGATCGAAAATATAATTTAAATCTGACAACTTTTAGGGGTAGGGAAACGTTAGGGCCTTGTAAAATTGTGCCTTGGCCAATGGAAAAAGAATGCATTTTCTTATGTTTTCAAATCTTAGATTTCCTATGACTTCACGACAGCCTTATAAACATATTATTAATTTATTCAAATAAGCCAGTGTAACCATGTTTTCCATTCATCGTCAAATAATTGACTAATACTATTCAAATGAAACAAACTTCGTATAGAGTACCAAACATATTTTAAAATTGTCAATAACCTCTGTAAACAATTGTTGAAGTAATTCTGGGTGAATATAAAGCTTTAATATCGAAGAATTTGCTTGGTAACATTTTGTTGGTGTACTGAATATAACTACTAATATCGGGCGCAGGTAATGTTCAGGCGCTCGTAGGCGAGTGGCGCGGGGACTGGCCTAGCATACCAGGGGTCTGGGTTCAATTCCTCGCCCCGACATGCACCACTGTCTTTCTCTTTCCGAGTTCGATAAGTGCATTTCGTCACGAATTCGAGCTGCTCCATGGTTCGGAATCCATATAAAACTGTAGGTCCCAGTCCCCTACTAAGTGGTAGGGTTTAAGCCCGCCCGGGTTGGTACCATCGCATTGGATGAAAAGATGGTCGAAGCGGCGATGAAAAATTGTCCGTGTTTTCCATCCAGTTCAATGTAGCCGTGCTCATAAAGGGAAGGTCCTGGCATGGCACCTAATTCCTTCGGGTATGTGGTGTATTAGGCTAATATCATAACGGTAGTTGTGTGGTATTAGCCATCCATGTCAGGTCGCATAAAAAAAAAGCCATCCATGTCAGGTTGCATTAAAAATAATATATTGATTGACACTGTCATTTCCAAACAAATCCTTACTCGATTTCAAGTGATGCAAGACATTTTGTAGTGAGTTGAGACACACTTCATACTCCGTTATTGTCGGTTTACAATACGTCCGAGCAGTTAACTGCAATTGCATTAAAGAAACAGGCGAAGGCAGGGCTTTTTAATTAGAACTAAATAATAAACCACATAAATTGAATCTAACGACACGTAACATAATGCATTAAATATTAATGTATTACTGCAGCTCTACTGCAGCTCCGTAGACGTCGGAGTCTAATGATCAAGACTTTTTAGCGTTCCGTAACAAAAGCTTTAATAAATCTTGCTGAAAACTTTTTGTCCGTCTGTCGGAAAGTTCAGAAGTTCACGCATTCAATCGATACAGAATTGCGTGCATAAATACGTGAGATTTAGCAAACATGTTAAAAGGGATGGATTTCCTTTTTTTTTGTGATTTAGTAACGTTGATCGTGCTGGTACCTTTTGTGACCTTTTAAACCTTTTTATAATTATAAGTAGAGAATACAGCACTATCTTAAATTATACATCTTTGCCTACACGAAAGGAGACTCATAATAACCACAAGATCAAAAAACACGTAGGATCCAAAACTAATGAATATGAACATTTCCAATTAACTAGGTAAGGTGGTTTTTATTTTTATAATACACACAAAAATACATACATTTGGTTGCATAGTATACATATGTATGTATACACACATAGTTTCGGATCTTGTGTTAGGACTTTATGAAGCCAACCTCTCCAGCAATATAAGCATATAAAAACCGGCCAAGTGCAAATCGGACTCGCACACAAAGGGTTCCGTACCATCGTACAAGATTTAACAACAAAAAAACACGTTTTTAGTATGGGGGGGCCCTATATTTTTTTTTTTAATAATACCTATTGTTATAGCGGCAAAATAAATACACAGTCTGTAATAATTTCAGCTAGCTACCTATTATGGTTCATGAGATACAGCCCCGTGACAGACGGATGGACGGACGGAAAGCGGAGGCTTAGCAATAGGGTTTCGTTGGCACTCTTTGGGTACGGAACCCTAAAAAATGAGATGCTTCAATGTAGATGTCGAGGTATTTTACATTAACGGTAAAACGGTCAGAAAACATACAAAATGATAATGTTGAAATTGCTTTCAAGACATGGATAAAAGGAAGACAATTGAGTACAATCCGAACCCTTGCAATGCCTGTAAAGATGTGAAAGATCACGTTTCCCGTACAAAAGTTGTTTGAATATTTATATATATTTAGGGTTTTTTGATTTTTGATAAAGAACAATAGTCAACTAATATCTGTGACTGCTCTTACGTTTCCTTAAAAACCTTCTCGTATGCGAAACTACAAGCAAGCAAAGTTTTAAGAAAAGATTTTCTTTTTGCTAAACGTGTAGCAGTTGAAATTGCCTTCAAGACATGGTAAAAAAGGGCAATTGTGCACAATCCGAACCCTTGCAACATCTGTAAAGATGTGAAAGATCACGCTTACCGTAAAAAGTTTTTTTGTATTTTGGTTCATTTGATTTTTGATATAGAAATTGTCAACTAATTTGTTTGCCCGATTACGGTTTCTTAAACAAATTCTCGTGCGCGAAACTACACAGTAAGGAAAGTTTCAAGAAAATCTTTCTTTTTAACCGATTTCAAAAAAGGAGGAGGTTATCAATTCGTCTGTATGTTTTTTTTTTTTTTATGTTTGTTACCTCTTAACTTTTGCCTGGGTGAACCGATTTTGATGATTATTTTTTTAAATGATAGCTAGTGCTTCCCAAGTGGTCCCATTTTAATTTGGTTAAGTTCTGATAATGATATCCATGAGAAAATCATAAAAGTCTTAAATTTGTATTAAGATGTGCGCGACAAATGGACGAATAACTCAATATAACGCCAACCGATTTCGGTGATTCTTTTTTTATTGGAAGTAAATTAGTAAGTGTACTTCAGATTCACTAAAAATAAACAAATAAAAAAAATTAACAAAAAAAATAACTGACTTCAAAGAAAAAGCACTAGAAAGTAAAAAATAATTTTCATTTTTGTAGTTACGATTTCTGTTATTTTTTGAGTCGGTGTCATCTAAGGTTAGGTTAGGTTAGGTTAGGTTAGGTTCTCTTGATTGGCGCAGTGCGTGCCCGGCTGACGCCGACTCAAAAAATAACAGATATCGTAACTACAAAAATGAACATTATTTTTTACTTTTTAGTGCTTTTTCTTTGAAGTCGGTTATTTTTTTTTGTTAATTTTTTTTATTGCTAAACGTGTATTCGTTTTTAAACTATTGCCTATGTAAATTTGTATGGTGAATAAATCTATCGGGCCATTCTTTACGCGGCTCCAATAGAAGCGATGTGTATCAGACACCGACCGTCCGTCAGGCGGCCGCCTGTGAAGACACGTCGCCCGGACCGGATTTGTCACGCTTCACGACAAACGCGAGGAAAAAATTCACCGCTGCTCTACGCAGGGCTGAACGTACTGTCGTCTTTGGCCGCACTCTACCGGTGTAGTCACCATAGGGACGTTCCAAGTACCGGGCGGAATTTTAAAAGTAATAAAAAAACCGGCCAAGTGCGAGTCGGACTCGTACACGAAGGGTTCCGTACCATCGTAAAAACTAAAACAAAAAAATCACGTTTTTTGTATGGGAGCCCCCTTTAATTTTAATTATTTTTTAATCTTACCTATTTGTTGTTATAGCGGCAAAATAAATAAACACTCTGTGAAAATTTCAGCTGTCTACCTGTTACGGTTACTGAGATACAGCCCTGTGACAGACGGACAGATGGACGGACGGACGGACGGACAGACGGACGGACAGCGGAGGCTTAGTAATAGGGTTCCGTTTTCACCCTTTGGGTACGGAACCCTAAAAACAAATCTTTCATCTATACATATTATCTTTTATGTATTTAGATAATATGTTTTTAGGTTATTCATTTGATTGAAAGGTACTTTTTAGGGAAGGCCACATTTTGCAGTCCGCAGGGCGAGGTACCGAAATATTGCTACTTGCGACGCACAAAATACAATCACAGGAATGTCAAAACTTGACCTAAGGACCAAAGCTCTAAGGCTGAGATAAATTGTACTAACAGAAACTAAGACTACGTAACTTTGCTTTACTTTGAGATTTCGTCATACAAAATGCCATACAAAATCGGTCAAAGTGACGTCACAGAGTGCTACTTTTCGTTAGTCTCCGTTTCGGTTACGTCTATTTATCTCAGCCTTAGTCTGATTCAGTTTGAGATCACTTTCGTAACCTTTTTTTTTTTAGAAAGAAGCGGTATCATTTGACATTTTAGAGCATGCATAACTTAAAAAAAAACCGCTCATGCTTACACATTTATGTTTATTATCACCTAAATTTCAAATCGTGAGTCAAGCGGTATTTCGCATTAGCGTAGAACTCAGACAAGGAGTTTCAACTAAATTGCAACGCCAAGCAACTTTGAAAGAATATACTCCACTCACAAACCTTGCGACGTCTTGGGTGCTCGGGCCGCCGCAGTTCGCCTATTGTTACAACAGTTCGTGGCAACCCTGACAGATGACCGCCGGTTGGTCGGTGGTTACATGGCCGCGATGTACCACGCGCGGCTGAGGAGCAGTAGGCCGTGCAGCAGGCGACGAATGCCATCTTTTACTTGGAACAGGTGCGGTCGCCCTACGCAGAGCACAGCTTGTTTTCATATTCATTTAGATTGATCTTTTTTAAATAATTCAAAACTGTAAAGCATGTGAAATGGCATTACAAAGTGATATGTATGAATGTGGAATCTATCGAAATAATACACAAATGATACGTAGTAGCGATAGCAGCGTAGTGAATATAATCTGTCTACCCACATACATACTACAAAGTTAGTGGATAGGGTAGAAAATAGAACAAAATAAGCATTTCCCCCCAAAATGTGATCTAAGGAAGTTTAAAATTAACATAAGAAAAAAAAATGGTTTAAATTGGCAAACTATTAAAAACTGTGGTATTTAAAAGTTACTTTCTTCTTAATTATTATATTATAATCTTAATTATTTTTGGTTAAGTTTTTTCCCATTTTAACAAGATATTTATATAGTAGGTACATTAACGAGGGTCACAAGTATGTTTTTGTTCTAACTGGTATCAAAAGAAAAATTTTATTAGGTTTATTTCAAGTCGGTCATTTTTTGATAGAATTGCGTATTACCTCTTGCGATTGAGATAATATGCTTGCTTGGCTTCAAACATTGAATTTCATTGTTAAAAAATATCATCAAGGGTGCTATTACTGGCTCTCGAGCGCCGATACTTCGTCTCAGTCTTTAACAATAATATATGAAATTTTACTTGAATAACGTAAATTTTAACTTCAATCTTTGTTTGTCTATCTATATATATGAATTTTCTAAACATGTACTGAAAGTTTTGAGGTAAAGTATTTATCCTATTAAAACCAGAATTATCTTACCAAATTAAATTATCCAGGACCTTTTTTTTCGTTTAAGATTCTTATAGATATTTAGCGTGTTTTCAATAAAAAAAATCCAAACATTTTACAAAAAAAAAGTTTGCAGTATTGTAGCCCTTTTAGAAACGCAATTTTCACCCATACATTCCTATACTTTTCATTCCTATACAGAAATAATGCTTTAATGCTATTCAAAATATCATAACAACCGAATGTACAGTACGTCGCGTTGCACGAGCGCAGCGTTCGCCGCAGCGAGACTGCACGCCGCCCACCGACATGTCACTCCCCGCGAGCGTGCCGCCTCGCGCCGCTCCACCGCTGAAGATGTATAATTCATGAAACTGTTACGGCGGGCGTCGCTGAAGCGGCGCCGACTATTATACTGTCGTGCCGAGTGATGCAACACATCGCGGGAAGGTGGGAGTCGGTCTAGTGGAAGTCACTCAAACAAGAAGGAAGTATTTTATGGGCGAAATATGTGTCAAGTTAGAATTGACAGTCGTGCGCTTTGACCTCAGATCAAAGAGATATGCAACATAGCGCGCCTACTATGAAAACAGATGTCTCCAATCTTCTTAAGGTGGGCCTTCTCGCTCAACTCCCCATACAAATGTGGAAAGAAGATCATGCGCACCTTTCTTGTCACAGATCCTAAATTATACTCAAAACACCTTTATTTGACCGAACTAGATGTCTAATGACCATTGGCACTGTAAAATATTATTTTATTTCTAAGGTCCGAAAGTTGGAATTTTTCGCAATAATTTTGGAGGTGGATTACTCAACGATGAAAAAAAAACATGTTAAAAATATAATCCATCAGACATAGCTTGTTTCATGAAGATTTATAATCAAATTGGTTTTTGTTTGATTTTTGACTAGAGCGGTCGTGATTTACTTATGGCTATAAGTTGTTTAAGCTGCTCTCGAATGAGTTAGTCCCGCCGGGAAGGGCCACCTTAAATTACCAACTCAGCTTAAATGTACATGCCATAAGTAAACATAGTCGCATAGGACGGGCGGAGGGATCGCGAACTCATTCGTATGGCGGCAGCAGCGTAGCCACGGGTTAGTGCAAAACGTCTTACCGTAGTTAGTTCGATTACGAATTCGGGATGCGCAATATCGAATGTTCGTTGCACTAAATATTGTAATGTGAAGTTCTTAAGTGTTTTTATGTGGCTCTCTATGGGGGTTAGACGTGTATCCCTTTCTTTGAATTGCTTGCTTGAGACCCTAATTCGTTTTCTGTGGGCCCTTAAGTATGGTTCAAACGACAGGATTTTTCCTCGAAACTCTATTTCCATACCTCTTATTTAACTTTCTGGTAGTCGAACTACATTAAATCACGTCTTAAGACTAAATAATCATGTCACAATCGGATTGATCGGCGTCTTCAATTAACTCAGTGAAGAAGAATCCGCAAAGAAACATCACTGGTCTATAGGTTATGGTTTTAGCTCATAACACACGCTTCATTCTCTCACATGCTTCAATTACTCGAAAGTTATTAAGTTCCAGAGTACATAAGTGCCAACGTTGCCACTGCCTTTGCTCACGCCGACACCGTTTTTTTTGTCTCGCATTAATTGCTGCCAGTCGGTCTGTAAAGTTTTAATTGTGCTCGGACGTGGCTTGACATTTCGACATGTAGGTAAGACTTGCCACCGACTCCGGCTGGAGTCGATATGCCCGATGATTTTATAAGATCGCGACCAATATGTCAAGAAACTGGGTTACTAATGGCTTATTCATTACAAATTAAGAGGGTACACCTTTTCGTGTCGGCCCATTCAAAATGGGAAGGAAATTTCCTACTCAATTTCTAAAGATATTTGGTTAAAATAATAGTCGTCTGTGTTTTTAAAAAATATATATTTGAGAAAGCAAAAATCAACTCGGACATGTTTTGATGTAGAAAACAGGTTTTTCCTCCGCGACATTTTTGAAGGTAACTTGACATGTATCATGTGATGGTTCCGGCACTTAATTTTTCACAGCCTTTCTTCCCGTGTGAGTCGAAAGTGGCAACAAGGGATTCTTCGTTCGTGGTTTGTATTCCACCCGAGATTTCACCTAAAACTTTAGTAGATAGATAGGGTGAATGTCTCTTTAATTCCCTTGCTGAATTGGATATATTTTTTTGTTACTGGTCATCGATAGCTAATATCAAGCCGAACACCATGATATTAAGCTAACACACAAGATTACTCGGCTACATTGAACTAGATGGAAAACATGGACGAATTTGTAATTGTCGCTTCGACAATCCTTTATTCAATGCGATCGTAACAACCTGGGCGAGATTAACCCTAGTAATTAAGGAGGCTACAGTTTACAGGCCATCGTCAAAACGATTACCCAGCTTATCGAACAGTAAGGCGTCGCGCCACTGGGTACCTCTGGCTGCCCGTGCTTTTCTTCTCGAATGCTGTTTGCCCCATTTTTAGGAATCCTTGTAAAACTAGTTAATCCCGGCTGCGACGGTACCATCGCATTTAATGAACGATGGTCTAAGCGATAGTGAAAACGCCGTGCTTTCTATCCAATTCAATGTAGCCGTGCTCATAAAGGGTAGGTCTTGGCAGGGTCTCGTCCCGGCCCGACACAATTCCTACGGGAATGCGGTGTGTTGGGCTAATATCATGACGGTTGGTTAGGATAGGTTAGGCTAGTATAAGCCTAACCTTTATTTGAGCGGCTCGTAGCCTAGTGGCGCGGGGACTAGACTAGCATACCAGAGGTCTGGGTTTAAATCCTCGTCCCGTTCATGCACCACTTTCTTTCTCATTATGAGTTAGACAAGTGCATTTCGTCACGAATGCGAGCTGCTCCATGGTTCGGAATCCATGTAAAACTGTAGGTCCCCTTCCCCTACTAGATGGTAGGGTTAAAGCCAGGTTGGTACAATCGCATTGGATGAAAATATGGTAGAAGCGGCCGTGAAAAATTGTCCGTGTTTTCCATCCAGTTCAATGTAGCCGTGCTTATGAAGGGAATGTCCTGGCATGGCACCTAATTCCTTCGGGAATGTGGTGTAATGGGGTAATATCACAACGGTAGTTAGTGGTATTAGCCATCCATGTCAGGTTGCATAAAAAAAGCCATGCTGTTACATAAAACATACAAAAACTATTCTGTTTCGAAAAATTCTATTGCTCTGTCTACTGCAATGAACAGGAATGTGGTTTTATGGTTATTTAAAAAAAAATTGCATGATCAATGAATATGAGCTTATCATAGAAGCATGTTCTTGTTTGACCATGCTCTAATATTTTTGTACCTTCCAATTCCCATCTAGATAATATTAGAGCGCAATACGGATGAAGTGACAATTATTAAAACTGAATTTTCATGGTATTATTGAAGGTGTACTAATTAATATTAATGTGGGTTCTGTTTTAATTTACTCTGAAGTACCTTTCACTAAATTGTTATAATTACATCGACTTCTTAACACGCGTTCGTGAGCTGCGTCCGCGAGTTTGGATTAGACTTTTTGGATTAGTTTCGTGATATATTCAATTCACTTCGTTTTAGTCAGTGATGACTTGAAGGAAAAAAACACCGTTTTCTCAATTGGGACTAAAATCGAAAAATAATAAAATAACGATTTAATCTAATCTTATCCTTATGCTTAGCCCTAGCATACTTTTCAAATTGAGTTTAAACGTCAATGGAAGAATTCTCTACACATTTCGGGTGTTGCTACTCACAGGTAAAAATAAAAGGTGTTCATTTAAATACATACCTTCACGCCGCTTTCCCAGAGGGGTAGGCAGATATTATAGAGCACCATACGTTACGATCACAGCACACCTCTTTCGCTTCATCTACAGACACATATCTTTTTATACATGCTCTACGATGACGGGTGCTAAGTACCTTTACGAAGAATTACATCGATTTGGTCGTGTTACGTTCTTCCGTCATTTTTTCGACATAAATTCGTTCCATATGTCCAAATTTAAATCAATTTACTTTATTGATATTTGTTCATTGAATTGATAGCTTCTTATGCGCTTCTATCGATAACATCTCAACGCGAAAATTCATCGTCTTTCCCCCCTGGAGGTTTACAATGGTTATTCACTCGCCGGGAGTATAGGAAAGTGTCTCACGTCAAAGCTGACGTTTAGTTGCTTTTCGTATCACGTTAACTGGCAAATTTAAGTTCAATCGGCCGAATAACGAAAGGCAACTAAACGTCAGATTTAATCATTCACTTGCATGTTAACCCGGCACGTGAACTTACCATGGTAACCCCCCCAGGTCGAATGCTTCCAATCTTCATCGGGATGTTACTTCATCACCGCACGTGTGCACTTGTAAGTTTGGTACAAATTGGTGCGGGCAACGACCCCTTCTAATAATAGTTCCGTTTACTTAGTGGATAGTTTAGTGGTGAGCTCGAGAACTTACCGTGATTACATCTATTTTTAAACGTTTTAGTTTACTGTAGGTACATGGATACCATACCGCCGCTTGCCCATACGGGTAGGCAGAGATAGTTGAATGCCATTTCATCTTTTTATCCTCTAATCAATTCAATAGGCTTTAGGCTTTAGAGGGTGTATCTGTATGATAAACCAATCGAAATCAGCTATTTAAGCAAATAACGAATTAGTAAGTGAACCAATTTATTGATTTTGATGCCAAATTTAATCAGGAAATCCCAGGAGACCAAAATATAAATACACACTATAAACTCTACCTGATATGAGTGGTAGTCAAATAAAAATATTATGAGAGGCGACAAAAAATTAACGAGCCAAAACGTGCAGCGGCGACCACAGAGGTTGACATTTGACAAAAACTGATTTGCCGTGTTATTATTTATTATCAGAAGAGGGATCGACATTGTCTATTCTACCGTCCTCTCAATCTGTCCGAATCGTTCCTGTCACCCGGCGATCTGAGAACTTGTGTTCACTTTTGTTAGCAGTTTGTGTATATTTTTTAATTCAATGTTGTGTGGTCATTGATTCTTAGAATATTTTTCAAAATATGTTTATTTTCCAACTCATTACATGGCTGTGGAGTGTGCTCTGAAAAATCAAAACAGACATATTATAGGTACTTCTTCACGGAACCCCTTTCATTCATGTTACATATACCACTTTTAAGCAACAAACTGCCACTTTTTACCAACAGTAAACCTGGCTCTGCCAGAACCTTGTATTTTTACTTGAAAGCATTTATTTCTTAATTCTCGGTAAATTATGTTAAATACTGTTGTATTGGTATTAAATGCATGCACTGCATATGTTAAAACAACTGCCATACTGCATACCAGATTTAGGCGTATTCAGGTTTTGTCCTAATATTTCAGAATTTTAAGATTATTAGCAGTATCTCTTTTCCTATTCGTTTATATTAAATTTAGATTATTGGATAAAGTACGGATGCATTTATACATAATTGAGAAAAACCTTTTCCTTTCTGTCGGGCAAAGTGAAAACGTATATTATCCACAAAAAAAGGAACAAAATTATAAACTTTGAAATATCTATTTCACTCACTCTCTTGGGTCCATGAGCAACGTACCATGAACAGGCGGCTAAATTTTTGTCCTTATTAATTATCATACGGAATACACACTGCTGAGTCCTCACTGAATAAGTAGATTTTTTCCGATATATTCTGGTGCATTTAAGCATCGCTTAGGGAAATGGGTAGGGTAGGTAATTTTTCATTGGCGCTGAATTTGTAATCACATGGAAGTACTTAATTTCTAGCCACTCATTCTGTGCGGCGGCGGTGCGAAAAATTACGAGCATACCAAATTAACATAAAAGTGAATTCCTCTCCGGAGACAGCTCCTGAGTCATCAACTCGACATTCACAGAATTGGCCTGACGATGTTTTTCGTAAAGGAGTACGAAGAGATATATGCAGTTACTGCAGTTGCCAAAAGTAAGGATCTTTTGTTATAAAACCTGAGAAGGTGTGTAAAGGATTTGGAATACTGGTTTGCTTATAATAGTCTAATGCTTAACAAAAATAAATCAAAGTTTATTATCTTTAAGAAATGTACTAATTACATAGAACCTTAATGAATTAGAAATGAAGAAATGTAATACTACCAAATTTTTAGGGATAACATTCGATAGTAAAATGTCATTCCATCAACATATTGAAATCATAGGAAATAAGATAGCCAGTGCATGTTATGCGATAAGATCAATAAAAAACACTGTGGACATATCAACTTTAAGAATAATTTATTTTAGCTATATAGAATCGATTTTAAGGTACGGAATAGATGTGTGGGGAAACAATTGTAATGTTAAAAAAAGTATTCTCATCCTTCAAAAGAAAGTTATACGAATTATTTGTGGAGCTAATTATGATGAAAGTTGCCGACCCCTTTTCATAAAATTAAAAATCATGACTGTAATATCCTTATACATATACATAATATGCATTGGAGTACATGAGAAACACGAACACTCAGATAAGGTAAAGGAATTGCAGATGTATAACTTAAGAAATAACGACAGCTTTCGACCGAAAGGCCCAAAATGTTTATTGTTTAAGAATTCATCGATTTATACTGGAGTAAAAATTTACAATCATTTGCCCATTTCTATTAAACAATGTTTAACAATCACCAATTTTAAAAGTAATTTGAAAGAATATTTGTTATGTCACCCGTTTTATAATATAGAAGAATTTTATAATAATTTTAATTTTAATTTAGAATAATTTTAATATGGACATTTAGTGAAAAAATTTATGTATTGAAAATGTATTGTGAATTTTAATAATCTATTTATTTTATAATTAATTTTATTATTGACTTTAAAATTGTTAATTTATGTTATAAAATGTGCACGGCTCGCAAGGGTCACTCATTATAAATAAATAAATAAATAAATAAATATGTATGTCCGTAAGGAAGGCGAAAGAAGTATGCATAGTATAATATCGATAAATAGAGTTCCACATACAAACATAAGGTAGCCTATGTCCTATATATCTCTATACATAAATTAATGAATATTGATTCGACGACTTAGGCGTGAAAAGGCAACACACAGAGTTACTTTCACATTTATTATGTATTAGTGGTTCAAACTTTATTACCCTTTGTGTGTCAGATCCAAGCAACTTTGTAAGGGGCGGACATTTTCGGAACCCCGTTGAGCGCAGCTGTGTGGTGCACATCTCAGATTTGCACAACTCCTGGGTTCCTCCCCGCACGAGCGGTTGGTCCCGAAGCATGCAGCGATCTGAGCATCGCAGGGCCTTTAATGTTGTGTTTATGACATTCGGGAGTACGTCGCGACGCAGGCGCCGCGACGCCTTGCGACGCCAGCGCCGCGACGCCGGCGCCCCAGCGGCCGACGCGGAAGTCGCGGGTCGTCTATTTACAAACTCATCGCGCTCCGTGCTGATGTGCGGACGCCAGTTCGGTTTGCAGTCGTTGTTTATGATGTGCACTCTCTCTGATGTCTATGTAACTAAATGTGAAACAGGTACCGTGCAAGTTAATTTTTGATCTCATTGCAGATATGTTGAAATCACATTGGACATAGAATCAGTAGTTAACAGCTGTGTGGGTTCCAGCACATCGTATGAGGAACATTAAGAAGAGAACCCTATTACTAAGCCTCCGCTGTCCGTCCGTCCGTCCGTCAGTCCGTCCGTCCGTCCGTCTGTCACAGGGCTGTATCTCATGAACCGTAATAGGTAGGTAGCTGAAGTTTTTACAGAGTGTGTATTTATTTTGCCGCTATAACAACAAATAGGTAAAATAAAAAAAATTATAAAAATTTAAGGGGGGCTCTATCCAAAAAACGTGATTTTTTTTAGTGTTGATGGTACGGAACCCTTCGTGTGCGAGTCCAACTCGCATTTGGCCGGTTTTTTACTTTGCCCTACCTCCTGGCCTGGATCAGACGAAAAAACGAAACTCGGACTTAACAGCACCTAAGTCACACCACCCAAGTTTAAAACTCTTAATTGTATTCATATCTTAATCTCGTCACTGCACATGCATGCGCAGTGCGTACGTCAAAAAATTCTACTTTTTTATGTGACTGCATAATACGGACAATTTCCATTGCCGCCGTCATTCGATGTAATGGTAATAACCCGGGTGGGATTAACTCTACTTGCAAGAAGCTAGGGTTAAGGAAGGAAGGGTTTTGTGTGAAAAAAAAAATAATAAAAAAAAAAACCCTAAATGATAACAACAAGAAAACAAGATGCACGAGAAGAATTACAGTGGGATAGCTAACATAATTTTTAGATGACGGAACCATTTGAAGCATTGAAATCAGATTATGGAAATAATTGGAAATGAAAAACTTTTTGGTGGTGACATTTGTCGGAAACTGCGTTCGTAATTATCAGGATAGCTCAGATGATTACAGCTGTGGACGTGTTATCCAAAGGTCGTATGTTCGAATCCTGCTTCGACCAATCTCACGTTCAAAAACTTGTTCAGATTATTTTCAAAAGCTTCAAATGTAAATGTCGCTAAAAGTCAAATTAATGAGATAACAGTAATGTCGTATCCATTAAATACATAAAATTATCACATTATTTTATGGTTTAGTGCAACCTTAATTTTACGTATTCGGAGACGAAAATTCAACTCCTACGCCGCACTGGACGCCAAATTTTTACCACCACCGCGTTCTGAAAATATTAAATGTGTTTACGCGATAGATCAAAAAGCGTTGTTTAACCCTAATAGTCGGGTGTCAGCGTGTCATATAGTCCAGAATTATAGCTAGCGGGACGCGCTACGCCGGGCGTCGCGGCGACGTGGGTGGCCGGGGACGCAGGCGTCGCGGCGGCGGCGTCGCGTCGCGGTGACGCGAGGCGTCGCGTCGTGCCGGGCGGCGATGCGGAGCACCGTGGGTTCCACTACGGGGAATGGAATTATATGCAGGGTGATAGAAAATTCGATACATTTCTTCTAAGAGGTCATTCCAGATCAATTTGCAACAAATTTGGGCCGATGAAACGGGGGTCAAAAGTCAATAGCTTTTGAGTTATTTGAGTTCTAAGTTTATTTATGTTCTGTGTTATTATGAAAAAGTGATGATTGTAACATAACTACTACATTTGGGCATTACGGAAACTATGTACTTCAAAAAATAAATGAATTAAAAATATCCATAATCTCAGAAATAAAGGGTCATAAATGACAGTTTATTAAAAAAAAACTACAACATCCACTTTCACACAAGGTTCATATTTTTTTAATTTATTTGCGTTTGCGCTGTCGATTTTACTTTAAGAAAAAGGTCCTCATTAAGGTGTAAAAAACCAGTCTTTATGTGTACAATTAAAATGTAATAAAATTTTACCGCTAAAATTGTAGATGTGCACATAAGCAAATGTAATTTCATTGTTGACTGGTTTTTTACACCTTAATGAGGACCTCAGTCAATCAAGACAATCGTCAGTGCAAACCGAACCAAACAAAAAAAAAGGAACATTTGCACCTTTTCTGGAAGCTTATAAAATAATGAAATCATTGCAATAATTTGTATGCCACATGTCATACTTTTTTTTAATCCTTAACTTGCAGCTAGGAGCTCGGCTGGCGTAGAAATAAATAAAAACTTTTTTTGCAACGAAAGTTGTTTAGCAATTATGTTTTGAACCTTTTACCACATTGCCTCATTTCACATGTGAATACGTGTTTATTTTAACCGAGTATTTTTATTATTGACTGGAGCCGGAATGACTAATTCACGTCAATCCTTTTGGCAAATCACTATTTATTTTTCTTTAAAACTGGCAGTACAGTAAACGTCACATTGCTTCGTCTAATTAAAAATAGGACTTTATGTTGTAACGGTACTTATGAAATCGTTACAAGTATACTTATTGTTAAACCGTTTCACACAAAGGATACAATGACTTGGAAACAAACAATATATTAAAATGAGAAAGAAATGTTTATATTTGGATTAAATAATATGCTTTAAAAAAATCGTAAAATCGGATTTAGTATCAATTAAAATCCACAAGAATAAGGCAGTGAAGATCCAATTCTGAAAACCGCAGAGAATCCCAGTTGGTATCTGTCAATGGCTTCCATCTTTGTCACTCCGCCCGAGTGATCGCTCCCTCTCGCTCCCACGGTCACAGTTTCAGTGTCAACAAACAGGGGCCTCCGTCTTTCGGGATATTTCTGATCATTTGTATACAGTGGCGAAGTTCCCTGTTGTGTTCGTGACTTTGCTCATTTCACGCCATATGACGCACGCATTCCATTATTGGTGATTAAATATTACTTGGAATATGTCATGAAAATAATTAAATAAAGTTACAAGGTAAAACGTTTTAGCGTTGTTCACGCATAACTTTCTCTTACGTTAAATGATTTGGATGGTGTTTTTTTTTGCTTAATACATTTCTATCAGTCAGTTACATATGAAAATTGTAAAACTCGGATCATAGGCTCCGATAGTATACGAAAGACCCCGAAATTATGGCGATAATGGTGTTTTTTTTTAATCATCCAATTACATAGTAAAAGGAAGGTTGAAATTTGAGACACTACAAGTTGAACCTACTTAGAACAATATTATCTATTAATAAAATAAAAAAATAAAAAATAAAGCTTAGTAGATTCAAAAGTTTAACCAAATAGGACGTGTTTAAATGTTTTTCTTGTGTTACTTGTGAATTATATATTGTATAATGCAAACAATTAAATACTATAGCAGTTATAAAGAATTTATGAAATGAAATAAAGCTCTCAGGCCTCGTCTTAAAAGTTTTGGGGATTCATTAAAAAAGCTCGGGCGATATAAAAAGCGTCCCGGGCCGCTATAAAGCGGCGATCTCATTTAACGATGACACGGAATTAGCAGCTTCCCTCGGCGCAGGCAATCACAGTTTTGTCCTACAGCCGTTAATCCACGAGACATAAACAAGTCATAAATTCACACTGGCAGCCACCCAAATGACAATCCATTAGGTGCCTGGTGCAGTGCACGATCATCAGTGAGATTTCGGCAATCATAACACCGTTGTTGATTGAAGAAAGTGAGAAAGGCGTAAATATCTAGGTGTAATTGGATTTCATCAATGGCATATGGATGCCATCAAGCGCGACTCCTATTAGACACTTTGTAAATTTTTTTGAAACAAAAACCCAAATCAAACGTTTGTGCCACACGTAACATGGTCGCAAACGTATTGTGGAGTTTGGTAGGGGTTTGGTCCGCTTTCTTTCATCGCTCAACGCGCATCGGGCAGGGAATGCACCCATTCACTACAGAAATTTCCCGAATTAAAACCGACCGATCCTATAAAGCCTATATTTAATAGGGACGGTAAAATGTGGTATCAACGAGATATTTTTTGAAAAGACGGAGAGGGGTGGCCGCCGTAAAGTGTGAAAAAATGGGTGGGTGAATTCGATGAATTCTGCACCAATCAGAAGCGTTTATGTCATAACATTTTCGTCAAGTGTATATATTCTTTGTCTGCGTTCTTTATTGAATATAATAAATGATATCGTCTTCTGATTGGTGCAGAATTGATCGAATTCCCTCACATATTTTGTCACCTTTTTTACGGGTTCAGTCCCTGGGTCCTTTACAAGTAATGTGAAAAAGCACCTGGGCAGCCGACATGGTTTTCGCCTGGCTTACTACATAAGACATTCGCTTAATGCATAAATACAAAAACAATTTATAAGGTGCACATGCATGAAACTACACCCACCAGATGAGACCATGCATTGTATTCAGTATTCCACGGTTTTATTTCTTTTAATTGCTGTATCATCCATCGTTCATTAAACGCGGTCGTTTTAAACCAGGCAGGATTAAGCCAATAACCTGGTAAGTAAGGAAGAGGATCCAAAGTTTTACGCGGAGCGTACGGTAGATTAAAACTACTGTCATTACCTCAGAACAGAAAAGTGCTTACAAGTTCAATACTTTGGCGTTTATACCGCAACCGATGTGTTAATTTCTAGCACTTAACCTTGCGCAATCCTACGAATGCACCCTCTCTTTAGCCCCACCGCCTCCACTGACACCCACCCCAGCCCATGGTTTACCCAGCATGGGCAAATGTTTGTAACATAGGCCACGTTCCATCACGAAAAAAACAGATTATGACTATATTTTGGTTATATGCTATCTAGTTCCATCAGTACTGTTTTCGTAGACAATTTTTTTTTTAATTAAATGTTATCACAACGGTTTGCGAACCATGATCTAGGCATTTTGTATTTATTTATTATTATTAATATGTATTTATTAAGTGTTAGGTAATACATTAAAATAAAATCATTACATCACATTTAGCAGCTTATTACAAATTATTGAAAATTACAATTATACTTTACAAAAAAATAAAAATGAAATCAATTAAATATTTTTTCAAAATCATTATCATGAAAAAACTAAAATATGGAAAAATCAATTGCTTATGTATTATTATAATAATTATATGTTAGTCTTAATTGCAATCAGAGTCATTGAAAAATTCTTCTAAATTATAAAATGGGTAGCACAATAAATATTCTTTTAACTTAAATTGGGCACTATGTACCTGATGAGTTGAATTTTTCACAAAATTTGAAATAGAAAAGTTTTAGTAACTGGTGCCAGACTATTGGCCTGTCCCTTTCTTACCCGATTTTTGTGTGGCGGTGACACGGTTTTGGTTTCATTTAACACATTTTTTTTCTTAGTGATCGCACTTCTAGTTTGTTTTCTGTTCTGAGGTTACAACTCATTAGGAACTCGCTGAACTCAGCAAAGGCCACGAAAGTCACCGAGAGAAGACCTTCCGAGCGACTTCTCCAAATAGGAGCGGTCCGCATCCTGTTTATTTTTACTCGCGACGTATTCCGTTACGGATTTTATGGACCAATAAAATTTTGCTTGTCACTCATACGAAATTTACGAGTGTTGCTTCCCGAATGTGGTTTTCTTTCTGACGAATTTCCTCGTGTCGACATGACGGCAGTAACGTCTGCGTGGGAGGGGGCACGCAGCATCGAGCATCGTTGGATTCTGGCCGCGTGCGACAATCTTGTACCTCACCTTCGCTCTGTGGAATATGATATTTTTATTGCAACTTGACGGGGGAACGGCAGAACGTTTAATATGCAGATCGTATAATGTCATATTTTAACAAAATTTTAAAACCATGCACAACGTATAATCGGCAGATCGTATAATCTTATACGTAGTGCATGAAGAAGTTCAAAAAATAAAATTACTTATTTCTCCATGCATAACGTATAATAGTCACAACGTATAATATTATGATCTTTATTTAACAAAAAAAGAAAACCATGCATATCATATAATCCAAAAACTTTTCATACGATAAGCGCCCTTATGAATATACTTTTAAAGCGTATACTCGCACGTGACGTTTCGACCGTCTCAATTAGCGTAAGGTAGCCTTTCGAAATTGTAGCAAATATCGATTCGTAGCAATTTCAGCCTTAAATTTATCGTTATTAGGGCGCTTTATGCAGTGCTTCTTGGCATATTATACGTTCTGCATGGTTTTCTTTTTTTGTGATTTCATGTTAGGAATATTATACGTTGTGACTATTATACGTTCTGCATGATGCAAAGAGTTGATTTTATTTTTAAACTTTATTCATGCACAACGTATAACATTATACGTTGTGAATATTATACGATATGCACGGTTTTAATTTTTTGGAAAAAAATACTATTATACGTTGTGAATATTATACGTAGTGAATACGACTCCAACTTGACATGGATGGCTTATGCAACACAACTACCGTTATGATATTATCCCAATACACCACATTCCCGGAGGGTTTGGTGCCATGCTAGGGCATTCCCTTTATGAGCACGACTGTGCCCGGCGTGATGCTCGTGAACGGGTGCTGTTTGTGGGTACAGGCTTGCTTGACATGTTAGATGGCCCGCCTATCTTCTTCTTCTTTGGTCTTTACAAATAAACAGACATTTGTCATGAAATTTTGTATACGTCATGAATCGTTGATTCTCGTCAGTTCACATTAATTGTTCACAAACCTGTAATTGTAAGCAGTGGCAAATACTTTTGTAAACTTAGACTGAGTGAATGTTGAAAAAAGAATCAGCAGAGTGTCTTGCCAGTTCTTCTTCGCTGGGATTGCTAAACTGGCAAATTGTAAAATATGACAAATCCGAGTGCAGTGTACTGTCTATGGATGATGTATAAACAATATACAATAAACAATATGCAATAAAGGAGATTGACCACTTATATGTATATTGAGAAGGGAATATAACAAATATCGACATGTCTAATGTGTACAATTTTAAAATGATTTAACTAACTCATTTTATACTTTCAAGATACATGCATGCATGCGACTGTTTATAAAACCCATACTACGCAGCTAATGAGTGTCAAAGTGTTAACAGCAGTTGAAAGAATACATTACCGTGTGATTCACACAGAGTTTTTCCGGGAACGTGTCCGTGGAAACGTATTGGGGACATTGTGTTTAGTCTGTGGCAGCCGCGCCGCCGCCGCCGCCGACGTCCTGTCCTATGTCGTCGTTGCTTACACAGATGTTTCTGGTTTAAACATTCAAAATCCGGCTTCTTCGAAGGAGGATGATGCACATACGCATATCGATGATCCAATATTACTGAAAATCTAAGAGCACTTTTTGAGATTAAAAAGGACAAAAATCATGACATCTGTATTTGTATCATGGCACAGGTAGTGTCAGATAAATTCGAGAAATGTGGTTTATAACAGGAGTTCGACGTTTTACGCAAAAACTTTCGCGGGACGTAACTATACATTTAGTTTGTCGGCTTCTCACGCGTATGAGGGCCTCACATGGCCTCCATATTTGTCTCGATAGGCACATTCTCCAGGAGTATTTTAACAAGACAGTATCATTTTAAGAGATTGATTTTTAGTATGGTTATTGAATAAAATAGTTGTCACTTTTTTATGTACATTTTCACAAATGGCGTGCGCCAGACTCTTAATTATATAAAAGGCGCGAGTTGGTTGATGTTCAGGGTTGATTTTTTGCTAGTTGCGCATTCAGAGATGGTAGAAAGGAGACTAAAACTTTTCAGAATTAAAAAAAACTAGCCTTTGCTTGAGTATGCGCCTGCACGAGCTTACAAATTAATTATATGAACACCCAGTTCTCACTGTCCTGAAGAGCACCGCCCTCAAACATTTATATTATGCAAATGAAAATTGTATCCAGTTTAAAAACATAAAAAAAAACGGAATAAACAGGTTCTGCATGTCAACGCTCGTATTAAATTATTATGAGCTTTTAAACTGCTAACAATGTTTAAGAATAAATTGTGTACGGTTGGCGAAGAAGCTGATTATAAGAGTTCTCAACATAATTTCTTGAAAGAAATGCGTTGGTAGAGTATGCAAGATGATCAAATGAAGCAAACGAGAAACACATTAACACTCAAACGAGGGAAGGAATGACAAATGAGACGGCGTTGACGCGGACGATTAGCGAGTGTCACAGCCAATCGTCATCAAAAAGACAAACGTACGAATAAACGGCTGTGACAGGAATATGCCAGATGTAAACAGGAACATGTGTCAAGTTGTAAAAAGCTCCCAATAAATCCCGAAGCGGAATGTTTACATCCAACACTCTCACTGGGACTATTTCCATCGCAAAGACAAAATTCCTCTCGCCTGTCCCTACTGTTGGAAACATTGGCTTCTGCCCGGGATTGTTGGGTTGATATTTCTCTGCTCGGGGGGGTTTCGAATAGGATCATAGCTAATTAGAGGGGCTCGGCTGCGATCCGGCACGCGACACGTGCCAAGCCGCCACGCTTTTTATTTTCATCAAGTCACCCGTTTAATTTTTTGGATGCTCCGTCCGTTTTCTTTTACTCTAGTTTTATTTCTTCGTGGAAACGTTTAATGCTCGCGACCCGACGCGGAGACACCCGCTCTGGCGACACGTAACGTTAACCGTACTGTCTAAGCTTAATGTCTTTGTTTCTTTAAGATTTTTAGCTTTTTCCAGGGTTCTTTTATTTCACCTATTTATACATGTTTCTTAAGCATCAAGTGTTATTTTGTTAATACAAAGTTTTAGTGATTCTTAAAAAAATCGATGTGATAAAATACCAAGGCCCGTTCCGGTGCTAGAGTGGTAGAATTGAAGTAATGGCACGTAATTTTGAGCGGCTCGTTGCTTGGGGCGGGACAACTTGTCTTCCATCTCACAGGTCTGGGTTGAAATCCCCACCCCGTTCATGCATCAATTAATTTTATTAATAAAATGTTGGGAATATTCAATAGTATTGCAACCAACGAGAAAATAACCTCTCGTTTTTTCTTGTTGATTGCAACATTGATAATGTTGACATGAAAACGAGGTTGATATTATTAGTAAGCCCTGGGCACCCTGAGATCATATTTTGGTACTCGAAAACCAGAAATGGCACCCGTGCTGATATTTATTTTGTTTGATTTAATATTTCATAAAACGGGTCATATTTTTTATTAAATTTGTTAATGTTATACTCTCTATTTAAAGGCTGATCGTATAGTAATTTACAAAGACAAAAAACAGAGATACGAAAAGAACAGGGTCAAGACATTAAAAAATGCACAGAAAGACCATCATATATTTTTATAGCATTTCTGAGGTACGAGCAAAATGTAAATGACCAAACGATGCCTATTGTCATCACATAAACCACCTTGCGGATGTTTTTGTGGGACACAATCGGCCGCATTTTTCCGTAGTGGTCCGTTCCTGCCACCCGGGCTCGCTTACCCAGTCCACTTCGCGGATTCCTTTGCGGGACAAAAGCGTTCGCAACTTCGCGTAGTTCCTGGTGCGCAACTGCCGTCAGGGCTGGCTTCCTAGCCTACCTTGCGGATTATTTTGCAGGACACAAGCGGCCACTCTAAAAGTTATGAAAAACCATAGATACAAATACTTAGAAGGGGTAGAGATGACATGAGACCTGTGAGCGTGTTTCTCTTAATACAGGCGAATACAGACTAATTTGCGGCATGTTTGTAGCCAGATGTCATTCAGATTCGTTTTTCATGCAAATGTTGTTATCGTAAATTGAAACCCACTTAGATTACGTATTAACATTAATGGAGATTTTCTCAGTCATCTTCGCTTCGCCGATGACATTGTTCTTCTGTCAAATTCCCGAGTTCAACTTCAGACCATGCTGAAAGACCTTTATGAAGCATCGGTAAAGGTAGGTCTAAAGATGAACCGGGACAAAACCAAGGTCATGGCGACCGAGGCTATGACGGGAGGACAAATCGTTATCGACGGAGAAGGGATCGAACAGGTTGAAGAGTACGTATATCTCGGCCAAATTCTGCGGCTTGGTAGACAAGGACTGACTAAGGAGGTTGAGAGACGAATTCAACTGGGTTGGGCTGCCTTCGGAAAGCTTAAATACGCTCTGAGGTCTGACCTTCCGCAAAATTTAAAGACCCGGATATATGACCAGTGCGTCCTCCCGGTTATGACGTACGGATGTGAAACGTGGACTCTGACGGTCGGCGTTATCCAAAGGTTGAAAGTTGCCCAGCGAGCCATGCTGGGAATATCGCTACGGGATATGGTGCGCAACGAGGCAATTCGCCGACGTACCAAAGTAGTCGATATTGGACACCGGGTGGCTAAGCTCAAGTGGCAGTGGGCTGGTCATGTCAGCCGATGAGACGTCGACCGTTGGAGTAACCGTGTCCTACACTGGCGGCCGTGGACAGGAAAACGGAGTGTGGGAAGACCACCCGCCAGGTGGGACGACGACATCAAGTGCGTTGGCGGAAAGCAGTGGTTCCGTACCGCTGAAGGCCGGGAGGACTGGAGGAAAATTGGAGAGGCGTATGTCCAGCAGTGGACGCAAACACACTGACTGACTGACTAGATTACTTAGGCTGTAGTAGTCTAGACATTTTTTTACAAACGACAATTGTTTATTTATTGTTTATCGCTCTATCACCATTTACAATAATAATATTGTTGTATTTTAAGTAAAGTGAACCTTCTTTAACAGAATAAATAAAATCTGCCTTGCAAACGTATCCAGGTTGTTAAAGGTGACTGACACATATCAAGCTGACAGTATTTATAGCAAAAACAAGTTAACACGAGTTCAATACAAAGTACGAATGTGGCACCACCCGCGCAGTTAATGTCCAAAGATATGATTTACTCGCTGAGATATTCATGACATATTCGCTGAAACAGAAGATATACAGGGGCTTGACCTAGTGCCCAAGTTCTGTAATCGGTTTCTAAAATTGTACCTTCTGAGTTTTCGATTTCTTTGTATCTAATTATTTAATCATACGCTTAGATAATGTTGCTAAACACATATAGACATAAGATTGTGCGGTGGTACCAACCCTGGCGAGCTTAACCCTACCACCTAGTAGAGTAAAGGGACCTACAGTTTTACATGGGTTCCGGTGCATGACCGAGGCGAGGATTTGAACCCATAACCTCTCGCATAAAAGGCAAGTCCTCTAGCCCCTAGACCACGTGCTGTACAAAACAACAACCATAACCTAATCTATGCATTATCACTAAAAATTTGCTTTGCTGCTGATATACGAATGAGCTTCCGTACTTCATTACTCGTTTTTTAGGGTTCCGTACCTAAAGGGTTCCAACGGAATCCTATTACTAAGCCTCCTCTGTCCGTCCGTCCGTCCGTCCGTCTGTCACAGGGCTGTATCTCATGAACCGTAATAGGTAGGCAGCTGAAATTTCCACAAAGTGTGTATTTATTTTGCCGGTATAACAAATTCGTAAAATAAAAAGGGACCCTCATACAAAAACGTTTTTTTGTTTGTTAAATTTTGCAGTATGATACGGAACCCTTCGTGTGCGAGTCCGACTCGCACATGTTTACTTACGGTTTTATGTTTTAAGCAAAGATTTCATAAACATAAGATTTCATATCTATTAAACATTTCTAAAACAATACAGATGGTTTAACAAGATTTTTTTGGTACTTACAGTCTCTATATTCGTGGACTGAGCGATTCTTGAATAAATTTATCAGCATATATTATCCTATGAATCTAGGATGCGGCAGAATCATTAAGGTCATGCCGTCATAACTTAACCACGAAAAATATCTGAGGAAACTTGACCTAGATCATGCTGTATAACCAGCATGAGAAATGGTGTCCACCCCCGGGTGACAGATGGCCCTATCGCAAAATGCGATACTTTGTCCGTGACAGAGGTTTTATGGAATTTCTACTAAAACGGAGGGAAATCGCTTATTCTACAAGTCGTTAAGCATGTCCGGAATTCTGATAAATATAATGAAAACCAGTGTTGGTCACATCGACCTCCGTGGTGTGTGGGCGGTGTCGCTTTTCCCTTGAATGCTGTGGCATGTACCCCAAGTCAAGCACGCGAGATTTGTCTCAGAATGGCTCGTGGCTCAGAGACACGGGGACTTACCTTCTATACCAGATGCCATGGATTCGATACCCGCCATTCATGCGCCACTTTCCTTCTCTTTCTTAAGAATGCAAATTGTTCCATCGTTCGGAATCGATGTAAAATCTCCCCATCTCTTATAGTTACTTCTTGCAAAATGCGCTGGAAGAAAGTTAGTGGGCCCAATTATATAATTTTAACGTAGCGGAATGGCACCTTCTTGTTTTATGTTCGTTTGTTTCTTGTTTTATGTTCATATAAAAGATTGTTATTTCGTCTTCATTTGTCTGAACAACATATTTGTTTTTTACATTGTTTTTATATTGATGCTTATGAAATTGTTGTTTGCCAGTTACTGTCACTTACTTAAATAGGCTAGGCTTAAAATCAGCGACTGACATATGTTGGTCACATGCTGCGTCTAGACGTTTTGTTCAAACTTGTTAAATTCATTTAGGCTATGTATATTTAACGTGTAATTCTATTTATATTAATTAAGGTATTTTTCATTGTATACATTAAAAAGTATAATCAGCTTATGTGTGCATAGCATGTTATTTTTATCATGTTATTTTTTACATGCAACAATAAACGTTTCTTATTTATTCTCCAGGTCCAGACTATATCTGTACCGAAATCCATCAAAATTGGTTCTTCCGTTGAGGAGTTAAAACGCAAACGACAGACAGACAGAGTTACTTTCGCATTAATAATATTAGTATGGAAAGCGAAAAACATTCAAAGCAATCATTGGTCTGATTTTGATAAAAAACTTTGTTTCGGTTTTAGCCAAATTATACATACATAAGCGACGAGTTGCATTGTCAATGAGCGCGTACGGTATGGTGACGGCACGGCACGGGTGAGGAAATGGCGCAAGCCGTCACGGCTGGTGGCGCGGACGCGGCCGGATGAAAGTGCCCGGCGGCGGGGCGGCGTCTTGCGAAATGGCCCCGCGTTCTAATGGCCGCATCTTGCATACAATGCCTTGAATCACTGGCCTTACAGAAGCGCTTTTATCAGTGGCATCTGTGTCTTAAGTAATCAGGGACATTAGAATACCGTAGCGTTTCTTATATATTGATAAGCCTGTATTTCAATGAATTACTGCTTGGAAATCAGCCAAATATTCCACTTTCGGATGTAGTCACATCCTCAGTCCATGTATATGTCGACGTGACAATATTATAGCCAATATTTTAGAAATACTACTAGTGATATTGTGAAACATCAAATTATTGTCAATCTAACAATATTGATGTTTTACATTTTAATTGTTGCGCGACATATTATTTTATATTTACGGATGAACAGTGTTCAGCTTACTTATTTAGCTCATCGGCTAAAGCTACCCACAGCTACCATCTGCGCAGACAAGGACCTGTAGTTGAAATCTAACTGGGCGAAGAGTCCCCATGGTATCCCCATTGCCAAATGAACAAGTGAGTGATAAAATCGCCATCGTGAATCCTGATGTCAATAGCATGCTGGACGAAACGTAGAGCTAAATAATAAACCTGAACACTGTTTATCCCTAAAAATAAAATAATATATCTAAAAACATTATTAGTAATTTTGCAAGATTACTAAGATATTGTCAATCGCATTTTTTATGAAAATCTAACCTAACCTAATCCAACCTAACCTAACCTAACCGAACGTGCTAGTGATAAGGTAGTTCGCTTACGAATTAGAATTCGTACGCAGTGCTCACGCTATGGAGGTAGGGCACTGTGTGCGCAATTGTCAGTGTCGAATTTTGACGTTCCTTTATATTGTCTTTAGACCGTGTTGTTTCACAGTCCATTGAATGTCATCAGGTAAAATGTTTGATTTGGTTAAAATTTGAGTTGAAGTGTTATTCCATGTTTGTCGTTTTGTTTTCATAAACGCGCAAACAAACGGTCCGAATCGCATGTGATGCTGACGGCTTTAAGAGTGCAATCTGATTCGACATCGGTAGTACGCTTCTATACGCTTTGAGCACTGTCATCGTTTACAGTTCAAATCGGACCATGATATCGGTCGCCAGTTCCGTTTTTCCTGCAGTCGATGCTAGAAATGCTCTAGCGGGCAAGCATCGATTTATGTCCGGGCACCGGCCGAGTGGCTGGTTAGTGTCAAAGCGGGTGGTGCGTTCGGGGGCTATTCTTAAAATCACCGTATAAACAAACTCCGCGGTCACCGCACGGCGGCCGCCGGGCGCGCGTAGCGACGCGCCTGCGCACTTCACGTGTATTAATACCACACATTGCGCCTGCGCGGTGCGCTCCGATGAAAACTTCGGGTCGCCACTCGGCCGAGAGGTCGACTCACCTAAATCTGGGAAGTGCTGTACAGTGTGGGTTCCTGCAAGCAAAAATAATACCATTGAGACCACTGAATTTCTGACGTGGATGGCTATACCCCACTATAATAGCCCAACGCGTGGTGTCTTGGGTTGGTAAGCTGTGAAACTAGGAACCTACAAAACTGTAGTTTTCTCATTTTAGATGAACATTGGGCTGGGAAAATCATACTGGCCGGTCAGGCGTATTTTTACACCATTTTTGAAGGACCCCAGGGTGTACTTTTAGGGAAATTCCTCGGCAAGGAGTGCCACGTTGCATACCAACACTATAAAGGATCTAAAGGATCGATTGGTCATTTTGACAATGTCGACAACTAAATCACATTTCGCACTGCAAAAAACCTGCTTCGTGCCATGCAAGCTGGTAAATTTTATTTAAATTGGTCGAATACACGGCGTTCGAGAGTAATTCGTATTTGTGATTCGACAACTAATCATCAAATTTAATCACTCGCTTGCCTGTTCAACGGCGAGTTCATTTACCATGGTAACCCTCTATTCTGCGCTGAGCGATGGTAGAAAGGGGATCCCTCCGAAGCGTTATGAAGCACCGAATCATCGATGTTGCATATGTAGAGTCGAGCAAAGTTTAAATATCATAATCACATTTAATTAAACAGCTTCGTCGCATTTAATTCTCGCATGAAAAGAAGAAGCGCGATAACATCACAGCAACGTCGGGGGCGATGGCCACTATAGTTCGCCCAACGTGTGAATGGTCTTTCATTTTTAATATCACCCGGAAAATAATGTACCTAAGCGGGGCTTACGCGAACAATTTTGAAGAAGGATAAGTTTTAAATACCTTTTTAAACCAAACGTTTCCAAAGGAGTTACATTCAATCGTGGTCACGGGACAACTAAAGCAGCTCGCCTTCGAGAAAATTTCTCCAACCACCCTCACATTTACATTTTAGTCATTGCTAGGGATGTCCTATTGTTTATTGTTTATTCATCATCCATAGACAGTACACTGCGCTCGGATTAGTTATATTTTATCATTAGACACACATAACACTGATCACATCGACCGGTTGTTCAATAATCGAACCACTTTTTCTATGCGCATTAATTTGACTGGTTACCGGATTCAATGCCGTAGATAATTTGTAACCATCTTCCCTATTTAACTTTTCATGTTTTCAATTTCAATAGCTTCACGTACAATTCGTAGATAGTAATGACGATCGGTGGAGACAATTTTTTGGTCATGGAGCTCGATCCAATGGCTTGTTCCGGTATCAATAATGTGCTCGGCGATAGCTGATTTATCCAACTGACAATTTTTTAAAGCTGCAATGTGTTCCTTGACCCGTTCGGCAATGTTTTAGCCGTTTTGGTTTCGTGCTTTTTGACCGTGCGTTTGGTTTGGTTTTAAGAAAGGTATTTAAAACGTATCTCTCAAAATGTTCGCTTAAGCCCCGCTTACGAAACATTAATAATGTGCAAAAAACGTGAAAGTTTAAAATTTATAATCGCCTGAAAAACTTTAATGACTCGCATTAACGAAACTTTTTCACCAAACATATCAACATGAACGTTTATTTGCAAATAACAGTTGTAAAACATGTATTGCATCCGTAACTTAACTAACAAGGTAAATATAAAAAAATGTGAACAAAAAAATGAACAATTCGTATTGGTTTGGATGTAGATGTCTCTGTTTAGTTTAAACTAGTTGTTTTCTTAGTTTTAGACCTCGCAAATCTGTCTTTGCATAGCTGAAAACTGAATAAATGTTCAACGCGCTCTTTAAAATAAAATCCTATTATTTGTCTTGTATTTTTCTCACTTGGTGGAGGAACTTAAAGGTGAAAGGACTTGCCGTACGCTTTAAGTATTGTCACTATCGCTCTGCCATTTAACAAAATATATATATTGGCTCGACAAAAATATCCATATGTTGTCCATATCAATAAAAATCCATATAATTATCGTACCTGCTCACAAAATGTGAAGAGAATCGGTTGAGAAATGCGACATGCAGAGGAGAACCGAGATACGAAAGGATGTTTGCCCAAATTGAAACTCGTACTTCGCTCGGTCCATAAAATTGCAAAAATATGTTTTCGAATACATTCTTCTGTTAATGTCTCGGACAAGAAATATAGGTGATAATACTATTAATATACATACGTTTGCATTAAACCACAAAATTAGAATCTAGTTCTTTAAAAATAAGCCTAGTTTCACGAGTGGATTGTCGAGCTATAGTGGGATCGTCACAAGCGTGGTAAATGAGTGTGACAATGTGTCGGAACCGCACACAAGTGGCCGAGAACCGCTCGGCGGAACAACTTTTTTTAAGTAATTACAAAAAATTAAGGTAATTTGGCCGCCACGAAGGGGCAGGTGACGGCCTCTCGTGAATTTATTATTTCATCAACTTCTTTTGTAGTTGTATGTTGACTTTACCTCGAACATCTAGATGCAGAGCAGTGTCACGCTGATTTATTAGAGGTGTTGGAAAGTCGACTTAACCGGGCGGTCACTCGGGTAATCTGGTATACAATTGTTTGGTAATCTCAGGTAATCTTCGGTGGTGATCTGGTGGGAGTTCGAGAAATCTCAAAATCTAGAATAAGTTTCATTATCGAAAACCATCGTCTGCATGACGACGAAATCCCAGGATCTTTGGTAATCCTATAAATATTTATTAATACCTTAGAAATTTTTGGTAGTCCTTTAACATTCATGGCAATCTCCAGGAATCTTTGAGTATCCTTGAGAATTCTTAGGAATCTGGAAATGACAAGGTAATCCTGGTAATATTTACCACTGGTAATCTTTTAATTTTTTTTAGAATTACACCAATATCGACATAGTATGCCTGTAGTCAGTGCCTATCCCACCTGAAGTAGCCAATTTCCTAAAACTACTAACCCATAATAAAAGTTACATGCCACACGCAAACATAGTCGCAGACGTATAGGAGGATGGGAACTGACTGTGTGGTATTTTTAAATTGATTATATTGACCAAATTAATTCATACGACGGAATCGCGAGTAATAACCGCAAGACATTTCTCTTACTTTAAACCTTTTGTGAATTCATAACACTTATTCCTGTTCGACTGAGCGATTCGTCGTTCGTAATACGGGTTTCGCGTAAAGCTGTAGATCCCTTTGGCATTGAATTAATGATGCTCGAAGCGTCAATGAAAATGTTCAAGGCATTTTAAACACCAGATAGCTTTATATGATAAATCTAATTTACACACCGATATGTACAGTCGAACAAAGAGTTTAGGATACACATCCGGTTGAATGAATAGATGAACAATCGAAATACTTTGACTATTGGAAACAATTATAGTGTTGAGTATAGATTCAAACATAGTTGAGGATGTCTACTAGCTACTGAGTAAACAAAACCCTAACAAAATTGAATCAGAGGTTGTATTAAAACACCATCAATTTTTAAGTTTAACCGGACGGAAGTGTATCCTTTAACCTTTGGTTGACTGTACTTCAGCTGGGCAGTAAAACTAAAAAAAGGACCCAGGACTCAGGACATATCAGCGCTGGAATCGAATGCGACGGTATCGTAATGAGTCGATTCATCACGGTCGCAATTAGTCAAGAGATATCAGCTGTTTATTTACGAACCCGCCTTGTACGGGGTTTAATCTGTCCACATTAAGTTAACTGTCCACTGGGCAATATACACAGCCCAATAAAATATCGAATAAACGAAATCGACAAATGGCCGACCGTGGAGTCAAGGTTTCCGGTGAAGACCCTACTTTGGAAAACTGGTTGTGTAGTTCTGGGAAACAAATGGAGAAGCTATAGTAAACTAGCTGAGGTAGCCTGATCCGCTCGTGTCAATGTCGGACTCATGTCGGGCTGCACCTAACATTGAATAATATTATGTTTAACTTTCATCCCCGTTGGACTTTAATTTTGCATTTCTTAAAATTTTCAAATCTTCGATCTTCGCTGCCTTCACGACAGCCTTAAGAAAAAGTGAGAAATAATTTTAACAATGTATTTATTGTTTATAGTTTATTCATCATCCATTGACAGTACACTGCACTCGGATTTGTCATATTTTATTATTACCCAGTTCGGCAATCCCAGCGAACTGGGAAGAAGCTCCGCTGGTTTTTTTTTTATTTTGAACATCCACTTAGGCTGAAATAAATAGTCGCAACATAAACTAAGACTAATGAAAAGTAGTACTTTGTGACTTCGTCCATACAAAATGTGACAAAGTGACGTCACAAAGTACTACTTTTCGTTAGCCTTACTTTTTGTTACGACTATTTATCTTAGCCTTAGTCTAAGTTTACAAAAGTACTTAGAATCAAGGGTAAAAACACTAAATTGATACGAGAATCAACAATCCATGTCGTATGTTCATGACAAATATCAGTTTATTTGTAAAGGCTATGCCCGCCATCTAACATGTTGCCATTTGGAGCAAGTCCCCAGAAACAGCACTCGTTCACGAGCATCACGCCGGGCTCAACCATCGCCTCTGTCAACCATATTTTAGGGAAAGAGGAGGCCCGAACCTAGCGTCGCCGCAAGCAAAGACCTTAAAGCGAGGCACTAATCCAGTGGCAACATGAAAAAGTTGTGAAAACTTTGTACGATTTAGTTTTAATACTATTATTTCTGTCATGAACTACTACAGTGACCTCTAAATAAAGAGTCAAAATACAAATATATAATTATTATTACAGCAAAAAAACTATCTAATATTAACCCTTTAAATGCTACCACCTACAGGAAATTACGAGTATAACGGCCTCTGTAATAATGTACGAATAAGATTCCTGTATGAGATTCTGACCAACAACTACAATTAAATAGTGCTTTACTACCGACTTCAACCAGCTCCACATTATGTCCTTCGCTCCACGTAAACTCGATATCAATAACAAGCGAAGGCGATAATTTTAATTGATAGAGCCGGGTGACATTTGAGAGGAAATTCTCTCACGACTGTCGGCGCCTTTGTGGCGGCACAGCGGAGTCACACAGGGATGCCGCCCCAGCCGAATGATCCGCGTTTATGTCATTATTTTAGTACACCGAAATATGCGACACTTGTCAACGGGCTCGCGGTAATTATTTTCCTAGAACGGTATAATTGAAAGAGGTAAAATTGTGTGCGCGGCGACGACATCCATTACGGGCCATAGAAAACATCCGGTAATCACCATTAATGCGTCAATTTTCCTTTTTCAGAAAATTGCATGGATTTAGACAGCATGACAACTCGAGGAAGGATGTCAGTTAACTGTTAATTTTATTTATTTTTAAAGAAAACGATAAGCAAAGAATTAAGATGCTTATTTTTTATTTCTTCTTTAAGAAAAGTAAACAGCTTTTCCATTTTTTTCTCCCCTATTGTATATTGTTTAAAAATGTATTTTGCAGTCCACATACTTTCTGTTAATGTTCTGAGACTAATTTGTATGGGAACCGCGAAAAAAAACATCACAATTTCGATTTGAGTGATAAGAACTTTTTTCTTCTTAATATTGAGTTATTTCTATTCCCAAGTGTTGTGAAACATCCTATGTATTATTAGAGTAGTAGTAATCTCAGCAAACCCTGTCTTATATTATAAAAAAGGAATTACACAAAAGGCTCTAACGGAATTCGATAGCGATTCGCAAATTCTAACAGCAGTGTACTCCTACCGTGAGGTTCGTCTCTGTAAGCAAACGCTCGTCGAGCGAGTCGGCGGAACGACTGGTCATTCCTCACAGCGCCCGTTCTAGACGTTATTTATCGCTTCTTCAATTAACTGAGCCAGACTTACACAACATTATTATTATAAAGGATGTCGTGATTTTTGCGGGGCCTCCACGGCTGATCGATTTGAACTCGTGGTCAACTGTAGCATGTTGACGTTATTCTTATTTTTTTAGGGGCGTCAATAGTCTTAGGCGTACATTGCCTAAATTGGGACACTCACAACAAAGTAAAATATTACGACTGTCCGATTTTTTTTCCTAAAAATAAGCGCGTTTTAACATGTATTGCTTTCGTCACCTACTCGTACTAACGTGGGATGATGTTCGCATATTTCGTCGAGCTTTTGTTAAAAACACTAAAAACATACTTACTCACTACTTTTATTAGGGTTGCGTACCCAAAGGGTGCCAACGGAACCCTATTACTAAGCCTCCGCTGTCCGTCCGTCCGTCCGTCGGTCACAGGGCTGTATCTCTGAACCGCAATAGGTCGGCAACTGAAATTTTTAAAGAGTGTGTATTTATTTGGCCGCTATAACAACGAATAGGTAAAATTTAAAAATAATAAAAATGAAAGGTGGCCCCCATATCCGATATACATAGCTTCTGTAAAACTGTGTGATGCTTTAAACAACTAAGATTAGACTATACCGGAGCTGTAGACCTCTTGCTTAATGCCTTATGACTAGGAATGATCCTGACCCACCTATTACGGTTCATGATATATATCCCTGTGACAGACGGACGGACGGACGGACGGACAGCGGAGGCTTAGTAATAGGGTCCCTTTTTACCCTTTGGGTACGGAACCTAAAACCGAAAATCAATATTTTAAAAGTCCAGTCGATGATCAACGTGCACACGATCGATCTCTAGTGGGCTTCCCGTCTCACGGCCCCGCGAGCGTTGTGCAAGCGTCACCCGTTAAACAGCCCGCGACTCCCGCCGCTGCCGCCGCTGCCCCTGCCTCCGCTGCCGCCGCGGCGCCGCTGCCGCCGCTTCCCGCGCCGCTGCCGCCGCTGCCACAGCGCATCGTGATCTTGTTTTGCGCAAGTGAGCTCGCGCTAATTACCCGGGCCCATCGCTAGGCGCTTTCTAAAACGTGCCACCACGTAAATGTGACTCCGACATAACGACTGCTGTTTAAAATTGAGATTCGCGGGGGACCTCGGGTCAACGGTGAGCTGGCTAAAAGAAGTACTGGGTTAAATACTTCTGATTACCTGCTTCTCGGATGGATGGATTACTGACTCGATGTCTTTGGGATTTCTTGGACGGATTCTCCTCCTCTCCGAGTCGTTTGACTTGTCATCGGTAGAGAAAACAACAAAACAGATTTCGTTACCTGACATGACATACCAAATATTAAACATAAATGCAGTCAAACCTGGATAAGCGAGAGTTCAAGGTACGGCAATCTCGTTTTCGCTTGTATAGAGGTTTTTCACTAAACCAATTTTTTCGCTTATACAGGTACAGGTGTGGCCATTCTGTCTTATAGAGTTAATAAAAATATAGTACACTAGCTGCGGTACCCGGCTCCGCTCGGGTTAGTGTCGGCTAAATTATTTCATGGATAAAAAGTAGCCCACATGGCTGATCCAAAATAGGGTCAAACTGGTCCATGACAATGTATCCATCTACCAAATTTAATCAAGATCGTTCGAGATGAAATAGCATGATTTAATGAGAAACATCCAATAATTCCCATTTAGAGCTTCGTTGACATTTGGTGGCTATTTAAAAAAAAAGCATTTGCCGCCAGAACCTTGCTGCACTTGCACTGCAACATTGTTTACCTAGTAAGTAAGTAACGTGTAATGTAGGTAAGTTTTGCGTGGACTCCAACCCACAGCTAGCCTCAACATCGAAAACGGTAACCCATCTCGAACCTGACTGCTCCCAGAGATCCTATACATTGATAAAATACGCACATAAATCGGGTTAGTGGTTCGCAAGTTATAAGAATTTAACACTCTCTACTCACCCTTCAGGTAATGAAACGTTATATTATGTAGCCTATAAGTTTTGAGTAGAATCAGGCTAGACGTAGATACAATCCGCATCTAAATCGAGTAATTGGTTCTCAAGGATTTTACCAAGTAGTCCTAAAGTTGCGGGAAATACCAAGCCGTACCCGCCCCCCGCCCCCCGCACCCGCCCCCGTCGGACCGCCCGCCCCGCCCCCGGCCCCGCTCCCGCCGCCGCCCCCGGCCCCGCTCCCCTTGGTGTGAAGTAGCGCTACCGGCATCGTTTTCGCAGCCCCGTGAAAGTTCTTAAGCCCATGGGCACAATATCTTTATAAATTGTAGCCTATGTGTTATTCTGATGTATAAGCTATATTATTGTAAAGTTTCATTAGAATCCATTCAGTAGTTTTTACGTGAAAGAGTAACAAACATCCATCCATCCATCCATCCATCCATCCATCCATCCATCCATCCATCCATCCATCCATCCATTATTACAAACTTTCCCCTTTATAATATTTATATTATTAGATTAGATATCTAGTCGTGCTCATAAAGGTAAGATCCTGGCATTGTACCTAATTCCTTCGGGAATGCGTTGTGTTGGGCATATATCATGGCAAAAAATTTGGCATTATAAAAATTTGGTAAAATAATTTACGAAGTATTTCGTGTATCTGGTTGTGGTAAGGTCTCTTATGCCACTCGGGAACGACAATTCCACTCACTTCTGCTCAGTACAATTGTTTCGTAATTTTTTTGTTACCCATTCGCTCTATATGTCCAAGCAATCTTAACATAGTTCTCGTCACAATATATTCTTCCAATATTCATGTAAAGATTCATATGTGTAATTATATTAATATTGGAAGTAAACTCGCTTTTAACTCCTTTTGCACTACTCGGTTTACATAGAATAGAACAAAAGAACATAAAACTGGAATCACTCGAGAATCGCCCAGTAAGCTGTCATCAGGTTACGGCGTCGCGCGAAGTCAAAAGATCGTAACGGCCTCAGAATTGCCGAATCGCGGCGACATCAAACGGAAACTATGACTAGTTTCACCCGAAATGAGAGTGATTCTCGAATAACCTGTCGTTATGTAAATGGTGGGAACTGGGAGGCTGAGTCAATACTATCGTTTTAATTGACGATACCGCAAGACTGCAGTGGTATGCACGTTTATCAACAACACCTGCACTGTTGATATTATTTTTGTTATTGAAAGATGTGACAATTTTGTGTGCTAAAGTTTATCACCTACACTCGGCACTAGATATTATTATTGTATGTGCTAAAACGAGGCTAGGATCCAGGCGGTAAGGGGGCATCCATTAATTACGTGAGCCGTTTTTGGTGGTTTTTCGACCCTCCCTCACCCTTAGGTGAGATGATGTGGGATTTCGGTTGGCCCCCTCCATCCTCTCCTTATCTCACGTGGTGTTTTCCGTCCAGTTCAATGTAGCCGTGCAATATAAGGAAGGTTCTGGCATGGCACCTAGTTCCCATGTGGTGTGTTGGGCTAATACCATGACAGAAAGTGTGATATTAGCCATCCATGTCCAGTCACATAAAAAAAAACTACAAGGATTTACGAGGGAAGATTAACCTAATTTTCTCTTTTCACACTGTTTCTTGCGAAATAAATAAATTGCGTGCCGAGAAATTGATGTACATCAATTTCTCGGCACGCAATGCAACAACACAGTGCAACAACAATAACAACAACAGCCCCTTACCCCCCTTTGTGCGCCCTCTAACCGTTTGTCATCCGCATGCAAATCCCACGCACCCACTGAAAATGTCTTGCATGACGAGTCCTTCTCTGCGCTGGCAGCACTGGATCAATGCAATGTATTTCTTGTTTTCCACCCATTTACATCCAGCCTAACCCATTAAAAGTTCATGACACTCGATTTGGTTTATAATTCGAGAGTTTTTCATTAATTAATAAATACATATTAGATTAAAAGAAAACTTGTCCATAAAATACAAAAAAAAAACATTTATTCTGTCACGCCAATCTTGCGTAAAACATGGAATACTGACATTGATTGACATTGTATTTGTATGTACTCATGTTATTTAGAAACGTTTCCGTTTAATTATTCATGCTTAGTGCTTTTTAAACAAATGTTTATAAAGTGTGGAGGACTGCACGGTTAAAGTCAAAGATGCGATTAGGGAAGCATTATCACGATAACAACTGATCAATATCGATAGTTTTCAATGTATTTTTAATGATTTGAAGTAACGAAACCGCTTAGTGCTTATAACTTTGGATAAATTTATAAATAGTCAACTGGTATGAAAATATCAGAAGTTTGATTAAAATACAAATAATTTATTATTTTCGAACACTTATGGCTTGCAACACTAAACTTCTAATATCGTATATTTGCATTTGATAAAGTTTTCTCGCTGGTTGTCATGCCATTGTAATTTTGAGAAAGAGATTTGGTTTTAATGATAAAAAGTTCATCATGTTTAATTTTTGGGATTAAATATGTAATTAAGAAAATAAAACAGATAATTTATTCCCGCTTCTGATTTTTTTACAGTATTTAAAGTTTATTATCACGTATTCTGACCTTTATTTTTTAATGAACTAACTTCATCTCTTCTTTTCTTTTTTGTTAAGCCTCAACAAGCCCCTATACCTTAAGCCTCTGCTGTCCGACCGTCCATCCGTCCGTCTGGAAGCGAGCTATATCTAATGAACCGTACGAGTTAGACAGCTGAAATTGTCACAGAGTGTTTAAAGTATATTTATTGTTCCGTACCCAAATTGTACCAACAAAACCCTATTACTAACTTCTGCTTTCTGACCATCTGTCCATCCGGCTGGCAACGGGCTGCATCTCATGAACCGTGCATTTCTATTGCTGTTGTTACAACAAATAATAAAAAATAGGGGGGCATATAAAAGAGACGTGTTTCTGTGTTAAATCATCTAAGATGGTACGGAACCCTTAGTGTGCGAGTCTGACTCGAATTTTGCCGTTTTTTTTCTAAGATCTTATTCAATCTTTTAATTAAAAGTATTTGTTTGATCTACTTGGAAACCTAGCATAATTCCGCGATGCAAAAATTATCGATACTTGTACACGTGTCGCATCCCTATTGCACTGTATCGTCAGATGACGTCAGTACACGACAGACACGCTCGCGATATCGGAATGTAATTGCTAATGTGCAAGCGACAGGTTCACATTGAAATATTATTAATCGATTGTCTAGCGTTGAATAGCTATAACCCCATGAACTAAGCAGCTCGTCATCGGTCGTGTTCTTAGTAACACCTGCTTCTGAGAACTTCTGTATAAATCTATGACCAGTGCCCGGCCCATGGACTGACACTTTTATAGTGATTTGATATCTGAATACAAAACGTGATCTGTTGACTGTAATTTTATTTGATTTATGTATATGATGTAGTAATCCATTGAACATTAAGGCCATTAGTCCATTCAGGTATGATAATAATAACATTCCACCTTGCTAGCGCGTGCAGTAAGTAGTAACTGATTGCATTAGTCCAATGAAAAAAGAAATGTCAAGTTATATGAAATCTGTAACAGAGAAAAAAAATATTATATTACTAGATCACTGAACAACCGTAATAAACCGAAATGGATGTTCGCAATATTTTTTTATTTGATACATTATTACGTTTGTTTTGTACTTATTTAAACCTTGGAGTTATTTATAACAAGCTTTTATTTCACTTGCAGCATACAAATCCTGTGGTTCAAAGCGAACTGCGGTACGAATCTCCCAAGATTTACCCAAAGAGCATCCCTATTCCTAGATATTTTTGAAACGAGATAGCCAGAGCTCGACGTCGTCGCTTAGTTAGAGCAACTCGGTATAAATATATGATACTTATGAGATTACCGCGGTCGTAAGACATGTTTGAAAAATGTTACGGCTTTTCACGCGCCAGGTAGTATAAATATAACTCTATCTATATAAATCTTATATTACCTATATAAATCTTTTGAAATGTGACCAACCTGCATAAAGCGTGAAACATTTCTTTTATTGTTTCGTTAAAGACATTTCAATAAATTAAACACAACCTTAATTAAATGTATAGATAATGTTACACTCTTTAAAATGATATTTATATCAATATTAGGTACTGTCAATATCAGCAGCAAACTTGAAAAATAAAAATGTTGTGACCTGACTTCACAATTTTTTCCATGCAAACAATGTTATGATTTAAAAATGTTTTTAACAATATTGGTAGTATCTTACCTGAAATTATACGTTTTATTTTTTCATGTTCTCATTCCATAAGGTTCAGAAACCTAATTCAATCAAACTATACGCATTAGCTTGTACAATAATCTTAATTGGTCCTACGGCATTTCCTCCCATGCATATTGTTTGACCCAGGCTTTTTTCGTTAAAACAAAAACGTTCAGAAACTGCTATTAGTGGACTTGTCTTAGATACCAAAATCAAATTAATTAGAAACAATGGTTTTAAATTGATATCATAAATACTTTTTTTTGGGTTGCGAGATTTTCTGACGCTTACGTGCCCATCTTAATTTACAATAACGGCTTGATACCTGAACTGTTGTCAGATGGCAAACTCGGCTATGATCAGCCTCGGTGGCCCAGTGGCGCGACACTTCGGCGATCGCTCTCCGAAGTTAAGCAACGCTGGGTCCGGTCTGGTCTTGGATGGGTGACCATTCGACCGTTGAGAGAGGCTGGCCGTGGTTCGGATTCCACGTTAAGCTGTAGGTCCCCTTCCTTACTTACTAGGTGGTAGGGTTTATCCCGCCCGGGTTGGTATCATCGCATTGGATGAACGATGGTCGAAGCGGCAATGAAAATTGTCCGTGTTTTCCATCCAGTTCAATGTAGCCGTGCAATATAAGGAAGGTCCTGGCATGGCACCTAGTTCCCATGTGGTGTGTTGGGCTAATACCATGACAGAACTTGTGGTATTAGCCATCCATGTCCAGTCACATAAAAAAAAAAAATGTGAACAATTTAATGTAACATTGATGCGAACCGGCCGATGACCCGTCGAAAACTAGACCTTCTATGTAGCTCAGTTTTAAAGAATGCCAGTTAATAACTCGTTACAGCGACACAATGTATCAACCTGTTACGAACAAAACAAAAAGCTTTCCCAGCTAACCGTTTATAATTATCGCTAATCGGGAATTGTCATCTGTGCCACATCATCGGAGGCGGGCGACGCGGGCGTCGTGACATCGCCGGCGCACAGTACACCCGGAAACTGAAGAAAAATCGTGGATTTTTTTTAAAGGCGTGATAACACCTGATTGCATTCAGTTCCGTAAGTAAAACCATATTTTATTATTTTAAAAATAACTACTACATATTTTGGAAATTTAAAAAGATAAAAATGCGTTGAGGTCTAGCTATGTTTGAGACCTATTAATAGCGCTCACATTCCGTGTTCAAACACTTTTTTGTGAAAGTTTATGAATATGTGTCTAGTTTGAGAACGCGAAGCAACAGAGAGTTATAGTTTTATCATTAAATTTTAGCTAGATCATCAATCTACATATTTACTTTTTTGATTAACGAATTTTGTTGATGTTATTTTTAAAAATAATTCATTGTTGTTTTACATACGTCCTTTTCAAAGGATTCATCATTATCGAGAATATAATTTGAAATGAATAATGTTTTCCAATTGAGGTAAAACAATCATTACTAATATTACAAATGCGAAAGTAACTCTGTCCGTCTGTTGCGATTCCACGCCCAAACCGCTGAACCAATAATGATAAAATTTGGTGTAGAGAGAGTGTGGACCTTGAAAAAGGACGCAAGCTACCCTTCGTAGTGAAATTAAACTAAAATGGCGTGCAAAGGGGGATGAAAGTTTGTATAAAACATAAAATGTCAGGTTCAGTCCTACTAGACTAGGAGGTCGCGACACAAATGGTAACGATAACGTAAATAGCTGAAACTGGATTTACAGGATAAATACCAACCCTCTGATGCTAAATGAGTCGGTCTGCCTGCGCCAAGCGGTAACGTTAACTAGATAAGGCGCCTGAAAGAGTAGTCATTATGACCAAGACAAAAGAGAGTATTTAGTATTTATTTATTGATATCTATGTAGTTTATGTACAGTTATATAAGATATATATTTAGTTTTAAGTAGTGTGTATTTGTTGTATATTGTGTAGGAATTATGTTTCCTCTAAAGCTATTTCTCCATAGTTACTACTCGCACTACTGCTCACGATACCCAAAGGTAACTGGTAGAAAATGCCTCCGGCATTAAGTTGTACCTTTTGCCCGGTTTTATTTTAGAGTGCAATAAACTTATATAAATAAATAAATAAGAGTTCTAGCCATTTACCTTATAAAAGTCTGATAAGGTAAATGGCTAGAACTCTACATTTGAAGCATTGTAGTCAGATTTTGAAAATAATCTGAAAAAGGACATTCGTTGGAAGCAGGAATTTAAGAGCATCCTTATACCTAAACATTTTTGATCAATTTTTGCGATTGAAACGAGATAGCCAGAGAAGAGAGCCATTCTACTTCCGACGAATGTCACGACCAATACTTTTTCAGATTATTTTTAAAATCTGATTACAATGCTTCAAATGTAGATGTCGCTGAAATTCAAATTAATGACATAACGGTAATGTTGTGTCCATTAAATATATAAAAAATATCAAATAGCTAGACATAACAAAACATGAAAGTATCAGTACGATCTTTGGTTACACATCGTAGATATATGCGATTTAGACTACAGATATAACTTTATGCATATTTAAGTATTAAATTAAAAAACCGACAGGTAGGTACATACCAAACTCTATGTAATGTTGCCAATCTAACCAATTGGCGCAGGCAGACGACATATTTAGCATCAGAGGGTTGGTCTCTATCCTCTGAACCCAGAAACAGCCATTTACCTTATCGTGACCAAAGATGTCATGACCTCCCGGAATATACATCAGTCCAAAACGAGAACAACTGGCTCATTCTGACGATTAGAATTGTGCAAAATTCTTACATTACATGATTCCTCTCCTGAAGATTTACTTATTGTCGTTTGCTCATGATTCCATTATCCGTAAAATGTAATCGTAGAAAATAAAATTTCTGAACTTCATGATAAAGACTGGAAATGTAAATGGAAATGGAATATTTTTTAATGCTTAAATAACATTGTTTTATTTATACTAGCGGTCACAAATGTTATAAATCAATTATAAAAACAAAAATACTAAAGCGCGTCAAGATTAGACTGAAGTTACACTTCGATTTACTAAAACGTTCTAATACGTAATATTAATACATTTGTTCGAAGGTGTACATGTTTGTATAGCGCTACGAGTTGACTCGCCCTAGCGACATTAACACTTTTTGTCACTATTCATTTCTATAATAAGTTGAATAGAATACGTTGCTTAATAGTGAACTTTTCGGTAGCGGAAAAGACTAATTTGCAATTATTACGTATAGTAAGAGAGATTATGTGAAGGCTTCGCGTATCGCGGCCCGATTTGAATGTATCGCCATATATATTTTTTGTCACAGTCGGCGTCTCGGCGTCCGATAAGATCGGTCCATCAGTCCGCGCCCATCGCCTCCCGCGGCCCGCGGCCCGTCACTCGCTGATAGAAATCGCGCGCCTCAGTCGCTAGCGCTCACTTCTCTCCGTCGCGTTACGCGAAATGACAGTGTTCGAGCCTCATGCCTGTGGATAGACCTGCAGTACGTTTAGGGCGGAATAGGCACCCACGCCTCATTTATCATGCATACTCGCACCGCTGGAAGAGGGATCCATTTTGGCCTTGAGCCAGATAATATTCCGGGAGGTAACGACATTTTTTGGTCACGATAAGGTAAATGGCTTCAAAGGTTAGAGACCAATCGTCGGATGCTAAATATATCGGTATGCCTGCGCCAAGTGGTTGCGTTAGGTAGATTGGCTATACAGAATATATGTTGGTATGTACCTTATAATGAATATACTGATTGTCTGGATATATTGATACCTAATAATTATACAACAATAACCAGTCGGTTTTATAATTAAATACATAAATCAAATCAAATCCAATCAAATCGTTTATACAGCGCATAACAACAATACACATACAAACAACAATGAACAAGACATAATGAAAAAGAGAAACTTATAACATAAAAACATGCATAAGGATGTTTAAAATGGTTAAATATTCGTAAGTGCTGCGCTCAATGGCTGCGCTAAATAGGTATGCACTCAGCCGGTACGCAGCTCGCGCAGCTAAGCTGGTTTTCAGTACACCTTTTTCAGAATCCCTTAAAAACAAATAGCTAAATTAGGCGCCTATGGACAAGGTACATTAATGAAGAGAAGGAGAGTGGATAAATGAGAGTGAGAAAAAATAAAATAATATTTTTTGAAAAAAGAAAAATCGGTACCTACGTGTGTGATGTATGTATGTGTAGTGTATGTGTGTGTGACAGGATATGAGAGGGTGTATATGAGTGTGTGCGATCGAAGATGTGGGGCAAAAAGTCGAGCTTTATATCCTTTGCCTTTGCAAAAATTTTTTTAGATTTTCTTGAAAGTTCCCTTTGACATAAATATACCTAAAGTTATATCTGTAACCTAAATCGCCTATAACTATGAAATGCAACCAAATATTTGTTCAGTTTTGGTATTACTAAGCCAGTATTTACTGTTACTTTCGTGCTTCGTAATTTGCCAAAGAGACCAATTAAGACTTTATTGTATTATTGTATTGTTTTTATTTTATTCTTAGGTAGGTAACCTTCACTTGAACATGTCAATAATCGTTATGCTAGGTCTATGACAAAAATAGAAAAGTCGCATGCTCTCTTTCCATGCACATAAGTACTGGAAAACATACTTTGCCAGTCACAAAATTAGTTTAAGACTTAATTCAAATTAAATTTATTAAATTCATCAATATTTTGATATTATTTGCTTTGATATTAGAGTAAAGAACTAAATAAATAGATTGTTGATGGTTGCAAGTTAACATTTCACATTGGACCTTAGTGACTCGGGCTGATGGAAACGGGCCCACAGTCAGTCACGACCGATACGACAATAGTGCTTTAATTGACAAACCATGACTCGATAAAGTCAAGGTTTTGGCAAAGGCGGATAGTTTTCGTCTATAGAGAAACAGCGTGACACGAGGGCATGGCAGAGATGTCGTGAGTTTTTGTTTTTGCTTCGAAATGCAAAATTGATTCAATTTGTTTTCTAATGTATTGTATTCATGGAAAGATTTTTTTAATGGGTGTTTATTTCAACGAAATTGAAAATATGAAAAAAAAACATTATTGTTAATATGAACCATTTCGTAAAATGGTTGCTGAAATGCAAGATAAAGTATTTATGATATGTAGTTAATAGCTCCATTAGTGAAACCAGTAAACAAAACGTATGCTTAGTAAGTAGCGTAAGTTTCAAGATGTTTGTAGGTTTAAATCAGCACATAAAATCTAAGAGATTACTCAGCGAAAAGTGAGCTACACAGACATTTGACAAAAACTATTAAATGAACATTGATTTATCAATTAGGTGTAATTCCAGAACCTTCCCTTTATGAGCACAGCTATATTGAACTAAATGGAAGACACGGAAATTTCTTCATTGCGGTTTCTACCACCTTTTCATCCAATGTTATGGTATTAACGAGGGCAGACTAAACTCTACCACCTGCGGAATCCATGTAAATATAAAGGTTTATTTCCATACTTACTAATTGTTGGTGTAAAGCCCACCTGAGTGGAATTTTTGCAATTAATGAAATTAACAAAGCCGAAATTAAAATATGTCGGAGTTTTCCATCTGATAAAATGTGGCTGTGCTTAACTGAAGGGTTGGTTCCGGTGTCCCAGGCAGGAATGAATCCCCTCTAAAAGTGAACCCCTGTTTACAGTAATTTGACACTAATTATGTCGTTTTATGATCGTAAATCAAGTTGAATACCAAACAAGGCGGCCGACAAAGTGAATGGGAGGTAGATTCGAGTGCTTCGAGTTGTATAAACAAAACCGAGACGCGTCACCGCCGCTCCATTGACAAACTGCCATAATTGTAGTAGGAAGGTACATACTCTTTTATGACATTTGTTTTTAGTAATGCCTTTTGCGACGCATTTCCAAACGAGATTTTCTCTTTAATTTAAGATTCCGAATAAAAAAACAAATTCCAAGACGTCTTGATAATAGAGTGAGTGACTCGCAGCTCACGGGCGTAGGGATTTACTTTTGATGCCAGGTTCATGAGTTCGACCGGTGATGCCTGACTCTCTTTTTGATGTTTTTTCATGTTTTTTGTATGTAAATGGACATGGATGGTTAATACTAAATTGACCGTCAGATATTAGCCTAACACACCACATGGGAACTATGTGCCATGCCAGGACCTACCTTATATTGCTCGTCTACATTGAATTGAATGGAAAACATGGCCAATTTTCATTGCCGCTTCGACCATCGTTCATTCAATGCGATGGTACCACCGTTAACCTTACCACCTAGTAAGTAAGGGACCTACAGCTTTACGTGTCATCCGAACCACGGCCAGCCTTAACGTTTTAAAATGGTCACCCATCCAAAATTTACCCGCTCACAGGTGAGCAAGCTTATCGAATCGCAAGGCGTCGCGCCACTGGGCTGCCGAGGCTGACAAACAATATCAAATGTGTTCGATAAGTCCATTTCTTCACGAATTCGAATGTTTGCATGGTTCGGAATCAATTTAAAAGTTTAGGTCCCTTTACCCTACTAGGTGGTAGGTGTGTAAGCCCACCTGGGTTGGTACTATCGCATTAGATGAAAATATGGAAGAAGCGATAATGAACGACTGCCTGTGTTTTCCATCCATATCAATGTAGATGGGCAATATAAGGAAGGTCCTGATATGGCACCTAGATGCGGTTTGTTGGTCTGATTTCAAGATGACTTTACGTATTAGCCATAACCGTGCCAGCTTAAAATGAAAAAAAAAAAAAAACGGTCAAGTGCGAGTCGGACTCGCACACAAAGGGTTCCGTACCATGGTACAAGATTTAACACCAAAAAATCGCGTGTTTTGTATTTGCTTAAATTTTTATTATTATTTAATTTTACCTATTTGTTTTAATAGCGGCAAAATAAATACACACTCTGTGATTATTTCAGCTGCCTACCTATTACGGTTCATGAGACGGGCCCTGTAACGGACGGACGGACGGACGGATAGCGGAGGCTTAGTAATAAGGTTCCGTTAACACGTTTTGGGTAAATACTAAAGGAAAAATACTAAGGTATAAAAAATCTTTGCATACATCATGAATAGTTAGAAAGTGCCTCGCATATTCTTATATAAGACATGTTACGCATAAATAATCAAACAATTTTGTTGCGGTCACTATTAGGGTTCCGGAGTTAAATTGTGACAATGCAATTAGGTTTTTGCAAGCAATTCCATATCATCATATTTGTACGGTATCACTAGATATTAGAAAACAAAATCCCCCTCCGCAACATAAGCGGCTCGTAGCCTAGTGGCGCGGGGACTGGCCTAGCGTACCAGAGGTCTGGGTTCAATACCGACATGCACCACTGTCTTTCTTTTTCCGAGTTCGATAAGTGGATTTCGTCACGAATGCGAGCTGCTCCATGGTTCGGAATCCATGTAAAACTGTAGGACTCCTTCCCCTACTAGGTGGTAGGGTTTAAACCCGCCCGGGTTGGTACCATCGCATTGGATGAAAAGATGGTCGAAGCGGCAATGAAAAATGTATTTAGATTTATTTATTTATGTATCCAATATAACACACATGCATTACGTACAAAACAATGTATCTTAAATATTTGGATTAAACCATTCTTGTAGACCATAAGGCCCGTGGTGAAAGTTACAACAATAGGACAATATACTTTGAGTGTACATACAATAAAAAAACCTAACGAACATTCAAATTCGACATTCAAATTGTTCTTGTTTTACATCCAGTTCAATGTAGTCGTGCTTATAAAGGGAAGGTCCAGGCATGGCACCTAATTCCTTCAGGAATGTGGTGTATTGGGCTAATATCATAACCGTAGTTGTGTGGTATGAGCCATCCATGTCAGGTCGCATAAAAAAAACTGTTTGTCTATCTGTCTGAACGCGATAAATTAAAAACTACTGAACGGATTTTCATACGGTTTTCACGGGATCAAGGTTTATGTGTATAGTTCATTAGTGTTTTGTGTAAATTGGTTGAAATATGACGATAATTGTTAAAGATATCGGAAAAAATCAAGCTGATTGGGGAACTTTAATCGAAAACGCTGCCTAATCCTTTGGAGATATAACAAAATAATATGTGGTGGAATTGCTCCTCCTATACAGGATGTCGTAACGGCCAGTACATTAATTTCGCCAGCGTAGTCCTCATGTTTTTCCGAGACAAAAAAGGTTACATTTTTTTCTAAAGTGTCTAGTTACCGAGATATACATTTTTGAAATGTATGTTTTAGTTTAGTGTAATTTGACGCACGTTGTAACCATGCATAAGGAAGGTCTTGGCATGGAACCTAGATCCCACGTGGCGTATCAAGTTAATGTCATGACAGTAGGTGTGATATTAGCCATTTGTACAGTCAACCAAAGGTTAAAGGATACACTTCCGGTTAAACGTAAAAATAAATGGTGTTTAAATACAACCTTTGATTAAATTTTTTTAGGATTTTGTTTACTCAGTAGCTAGTAGAAATCCTCAACTATGTTTGAATCTATACTCAACCCTATAATAGTTTCCAAAAGTCAAAGTATTTCGACTGTTCATCTTTTCATTCAACCGGATGTGTATCCTAAACTCTTTGTTCGACTGTAAATACAACGTTTCCACGTTCTTACGGAACATTAGATTCTTTTTACACTAAATTATTGAATTACTTTGCATGGAAAGTCTAACTTTTTATTAAGAGGATATTCAGCAAAAAGTTATTAAACTTTTTTGTTTGTTTCAATCCCAATAATAATTTCCCAAATTTAATGTACTGGGCATTACGACGACGGTCTACAGATAAGTCTGCGATGAAATATGTCTATCTTTTAAGGATAGCTTACTATAAAAAAAAAAAATGTTTTAAAAAATGGTCAAATAAATTGTGGTAATTGGAAAGCTATTTTGAGGGATACTATTACAATCCTTACCAAATTAAATACGTTCGTTGCCTTAAGCATTTTATGCACATTATAATTGCCCTTTAAAGTATGCAATTATAATTAATATGTTCGGTGTTTTTGCAATATTAAAACTATGGCGCGCACCAACGTGACTGGCGTTGTGTATAAATGCGCTAATCTCAGGAACTACCAGGGAAATATGCCATCTAGCGCGCCTGCTATGAGACCCGCTGTCTCCAATTTTCAAAAACTACCAACTCTAAGTACATGTCACATGGAAACAAAGTCACATACGTAATATAGGTTTGTGTGGGTGGGAACTGACTCAACAAACACATTTTTAGAGCATATTTGGAAACGGTGGCGATGTTTCGGCTGCATGATTTATGACGCGCCGCTTGATAGCGGCCACCAATGACCGGCAGTGCTTCATACCTGACGAGAAGAAGCCCGGGCAAAAGGGGCAACCCTATAGGCCCGCACCTGCACCAACTCATGAGATGCAGAAGACCCCACTATTAATGATTCCTATACAATTATATGGTCACTATGACCATTCGACGGATACAATTAGAGAGTAATTTTATCCCCTACCCTATCAATTCCCCATACTACAGGCGATATTTTTATACACGCTCTTAACGTTTTATTAGGTTTTTGAAATTTAGGATTCTTAAATATGTTGTCAAAATCTACGTCTTTATGTTTTAATTTTTTGATAAACCTATGAGATTGGAAAATATTGGCTAAACATATTTGAAAGTGTGTTTTTAAAAAAAAAAACTTTAAAATACAGATATACATATATACAAAACGATAAAAACATAAGGACATAAGGAAGAAAATCTGACAACTTTTAGGGGTAGGGAGGTCTGGAAGACGATTTCGCTATTTTAATGGCAGTCACCGTGCAAAATTGTGCCTTGGCCAATTGACATAGAATGCATTTCGTAAAAATTTCAAATCTTCGATTTCCGCTGCCTTCACGAGAGCCTTAAGGGATACATATTATTGCAGACGAATAAATCTTGAAGGTGGTGAAATAAGAGATGAAAAATTGTATGGGCAACCAAAAATACCTCAAGTTAAGGATTTTAAATATTTAAGCGTTTGGCAAAGAGCCTGTTAAATTGTACCAGGCTTGATTGATTTTTTCCCCAACATTAGGGCTACTTAGAATTTAATTACCAGATTTAATGCTTAATTACCAAAGGGGTAAGCAGATTGGGTTAAATGTTCATAATAAAATAGAATGAAGCTGCTCTTGAATGTACTACCATGAAAATTGGTGGAGTACATCTCTCTAAATTACAAGAGGGGTGACATCAACATCTATTTTATATGGCCAATCTAGATAACGCAACCACTTGGCCCAGGCAGACCGACATATAGTATAGCATCAGAGGGTTGGTCTCTAAGACGTGAACCCCTATTCAGCCATTTACCTTATCGTGACCAAAAATGTCGTGACCTCCCGGAATATATCGACTTAAAACATTTTGCTACAATTTGATAGATAGATGCATTGTCGTGAAACAGCGTTTTAGACCAGGCCTTTGGACAATTTTTTATTCAGGAAATAATTCAAACCGACTTCAGTCCAAAGCGACATGCGGAGGCGGGTACCTCAGCTAGTTTGCACAGGGTAATCTTTAAAACTACTGAACTGATTTTAAAAATTCTTTCAAAATTTGAAAGCTACATTATTTCTGTCTAACATAAGTTATATCTTATTTTAATATTTAAAAGTTTTTATTTATAAATCACTATATTTGTAAACGAAGTCGGTCAGGTGCTTCTTTACGTCTGTTCGATGGACCCCTTAAGGTGCCCGACGACGCCCATGGGCTTTCGAACTTTAAGGGTGGCTGCGAAACCTAGCGGGTCGGTCAGGCTTAAATTCAATTCAAATCTTGGTTAAATAAGCCTAAAATCGATATGGGTGCAGTTGTTGAGAATTTTAAGGAAATTGATTTAAAAAAGGGGAAACTCCTTTAAAATCTGAAATGGCTAAATGTTATTTATAAAACCTTATGGGGATGAATGGGAGATTAAAAGCATTTATGATGGAACAATATAAATTTTCGAAATCAACCAACGGTTTCTAGCGCAGGCAAAAGCTAGTGGTAAAATGGCTAAATGTTATTTATAAAACCTTATGGGGATGAATGGGAGATTAAAAGCATTTATGATGGAAAAATATAAATTTTCGAAATCAACCAACGGTTTCTAGCGCAGGCAAAAGCTAGTGGTAAAATGGCTAAATGTTATTTATAAAACCTTATGGGGATGAATGGGAGATTAAAAGCATTTATGATGGAACAATATAAATTTTCGAAATCAACCAACGGTTTCTAGCGCAGGCAAAAGCTAGTGGTAAAATGGCTAAATGTTATTTATAAAACCTTATGGGGATGAATGGGAGATTAAAAGCATTTATGATGGAACAATATAAATTTTCGAAATCAACCAACGGTTTCTAGCGCAGGCAAAAGCTAGTGGTAAAATGGCTAAATGTTATTTATAAAACCTTATGGGGATGAATGGGAGATTAAAAGCATTTATGATGGAACAATATAAATTTTCGAAATCAACCAACGGTTTCTAGCGCAGGCAAAAGCTAGTGGTATACAGGGTCCGGCACTCGAACTGTTACTAACTTCACACTGCTTCTATTTTCAAAACAATAATGACAGCGCCCCGAATTCGTCAGTTTGTTTTATTGTTTTTAAGTGGGCGAAAAGCCCGGGAACAGATTTTAATTTGATAATGAATTTTCGCAATGGATATTAAACGAACAATGTGATCATTTTGCCATGGGCCGGAAAAAAATCACAACCATCGTTCGGGAGCTCCGATATTTAACGTCGGAACAAAATGTTAGTGAAACGAAAGTTATAAGCAATCCGGGACCAATACTAAACGGAATTGAGGCGGTCATCCGAAAACAGCAACATCACGTGACATGGTTCGAAAGGTGAAGGCTCGAATTCAAAGAAATCCTCGCCAGCCGATATCGCTGCAAAATTGACATAAAGTCTGAAAGTATCCGACTCAAGTATTAGGCGCATACTTAAAAAAACCGAAACTGAAACCCTACAAGATACAAAAAGTACATCATCTTACTTCAGTGTAAAAGGCAGTCCGACTACAAAGAGCTCGAGCACTGAAAGTCTTGCACGAATGTGGCAATCTGGAAAACATTGTTTTTTCCGATTAATTTTTTTTAATGCCCAACGGTATGTAAACAAACTAAATGATCGTGTTTGGCTGCAGGGCAAGCCCAACGAGAATTTATACGATAGAGTTGCGTGCCAGAATATAACAGAAGTAAGCGCCTGCTTCTGTTATGGTCTGGGCTGCAGTGACCGCAAATGCTTTTGCTCTCCACTCGTGTTTATCGAGAAGGGCGTCAATGTCCAACAAGTGTACCAGCAAAAGGTGTTAAATGATGCGCTCATACCATAGGCATGTAAGCAATTCGGTATGAACAGCTGGACGTTCCAACAAGACTCAGCACCGTCCCACAAAGCTCGCCTGACACATTTTTAATTACAGTACCACGTTCCTCGGTTAATTTTTTCAGAACAGTGGCCTACTCTCCAGATTTTATTCCAATGGAATTCACGGTATGATCAATTTTGGAGGTAGCCGTATCAATCAAAAGATATGAAAGTGTGGATACGCTGAATGCACCGCTCCGTCGGAAATAACGCAAACTTAGTGCAGCCTGCAAAGCCTTTACGGGACGACTTGGTGCTATCATCCGTGCCAAAGGAGGCTATACGAACTATAACAATGATTGTCTTAAAATTAAATATTGTTTTGCATTTTGATACAATTTTTAATAAACCGTACTTTAATTAACCAAATAACATAATTTTCAATTGGTAACACTTCGAGTGATGGACCCTGTATATAGGAAACGGTGCGGCTCGCAGCGCATGGCGTGGCGAGATGGCGTTCATTACTAGCTTTACTTTTTCTACAATCAGGTGCACTAGGACTCTCGCAATAAAAGGCTTGATCGGGTAGCCCGCCCCCAACTGCAGTCCTAGAATCCAGTGACGCATGTGCTCGCTGTAGAAGCGTCAAAAAATTGTCGAATTGTCTGTTGCACCTTTTAGCGGGAGCAAGCATGGCCCCTACCCTACATCCTACAACCACTCATGAATTTTCCAACAGGACATGGTTACACAATTACCGCATTCCCTGACCCATTCATTATTAGAAATATATTATATAGAAATATTTTAGCTACTAATTAAACGCAACGCAAGATTTCCTTCAGTTTCAGGTTCAGTACGTTTATCTCATCCATCAGTCTCTATTTATTTGTCACTAGCTTAAGTACCCGCTCTGCTTGCTCAATGTCGTTCTGAGCCGGTAGTCTCAGTTCTCACCTAAATTGGCGTTTACGTAACTTCGAAGTTCCGTAAAAACGTCAAACTCCATACAAGTTTTTCCTAGATATTCGGTGGTTTTACTTCTTCAAGCTGTCAAAGTCAAACTCGGACTTCCGATTTGTATGAAAACACGGAGTGGACGTAAACCGCAACGTCGAAGTATTTACGGCAACGTTGAGTAAGCTGTCAAATCAAACTCGGACTCGCAAATGTTAGTTCGCTTAACGCCCACTGCGCGCGCTCTTCAATTTCTCCATACATTTGAAAACGCCAGTATATCGGTTTGCCGTAAACGCCAATTTAGGTGAGAACTCTGACTGCCCACTCTGGACTCATTTCGGGCTGAACCCAACATTTTTCCGGGATAAAAGTACCATTTGTGTTAACCAGGTGATAACCTATCCATTTGCCAGCTGTTTTCGTGCTTAGAATAATTCATTTGGTGTGCATATACCTGAAGTAATAAAACAATCAATTTGAGGTTTATAAGTTAATAACTGTCTGAGAAATTAAAGAATAACAGTGGCTTTTAGCCATCGACCTAATTTTAGATCACAACAGTTACATATGTTTAGGACTAAGGTTTTGACTATAGTATGCTCAACATTAAGTATGCCTACTTGCGGCTTAAACTTGGCTTAAACTTGCAGTTACGGAAAAAACCGGATAAGATTGCTTTGTTTTATAATTCATTTATAAATGGTATGCTTATAATATATACTATATATTATATATATATATATATATATACTTTGTCATTTCGTCCATACAAAGTGTGTCGAAATGACGTGACAAAGTACTACTTTTCGTTAGTCATAGTTTCTGTTACGACTATTTATCTCAGTAATAGAAGCATACAAAATCCTCAATGATTATTATAATTTACCAAATCTCAAAGAAATTAAAAAAACTAAACCACTCTGCATCAAATTCTAACCTCAGAGCCGGTAGACTAAGTTGTCACCTAAATTGGCGTTACGGCAAACCGATCGACTGGCGTTTTCAAATGAATGGAGAAATTGAAGAGCGCGCGCAGCGGGCGTTAAGCGAACTAACATTTGCGAGTCCGAGCTTGATTTGACAGCTTACTCAACGTTGCCGTAAATACGTCGACGTTGCCGTTTACGTCCACTCCGCGTTTTCATACAAATCGGAAGTCCACGTTTGACTTTGACAGCTTGAAGAAGTAAAACCACAGAATATCTAGTTAAAACTTGTATGGAGTTTGGAGAAAACACCAGTCGATCGGTTTGCCGTAAACGCCAATTTAGGTGAGAACTCAGACTACTAGCTCTGCATAAAATATAATGAGCATCAATCTACAACTACACTTTTTCACGTTGTGTCAGCACTTAACTAAATTCGAAAGAACGACTTGTTTAAGCCATTCTTATTCATTTTTCCTTTCTGAGGATAAAATGCTGAGACATGCACACGAATAAACGTAAGAACAGAATCACACAGAACACAAAATAATTGTTAAGTTTTCCTTTTACTTCATTCAAGTTAGATGTTTATGTAGGTACTAAGTTATATTAATAACCAGCTGAGGTACCCGGCTCCGCTCGCATCAATGTCGTTTTGGACTGATATCGGGCTGAATTATATACTGTTTAAATAGTAACCCCGCGGGCTGGTCCAAAAGGCTAGTTAACACTACTGTCTACGAAATTTGAACAAAATTGGTTGAGCCGATGTGGCATGATTGATTAAGATAACATCAAATTATTGCCATTCATAAATTCAGTGGAAGGAATGTACATTAATTAATTGTAAAACATTGGGGCCAATTTCTTCCAAGTTTTTTTAAAAGCATTTGCCGCCCGGACAATCTTGCACTGGCACTACTACATTACCATGGATGTAAAACACGGACATGTTTTATGACCGCTTCGATCATCATTACCAACTCAGTCGGGATTAAATCTACCTAGTACCTACGTTAGAAAGGGGACCTACATTTATACTCTAGGATCCGTGCGACAGCCATCCTCAACATCGAAAACGGTCACCCATCCAAAACCCAACCGCGCCCATAGATCCCAGACGTAGATACAAACCGCATATTAATCGAGTGAATAATTCGCAAGTTATGAACTTTTATCCCGACCGGTCTCCTCTGTCATAATTTACAGCGACGTATTCTGCCAATTTCCATGGAACATGGAGGAGCAGTCCGTCAGTTTTATTAGAAATATTTAACACTCACAGTTCATTCTCCTGGTATGTTAGCGTGATGTTTTGCAGCCTATAAGTAATGCGCAGATTTAGGCGAGACTTCGATACAAAACGCATCTAAATCGGGTTATTGGTTCTTAAGTTATAACCAATTCATACGACTGGTCACCTCTCTGGTAATTTAGCGTGATGTAAAGTAGCCCTAAAATTGCGGAAAAAAATCGAGCTATACGCAGGTATAATTATGTAGCGACAATAATCGATGAGCCATATAAATTGTCATCCCCTATATCGCCGCCTCCATAGCGACATTTAAATTGCATCGTTGTAATTCGATTTTTTCAACATGGTGTGAAGAACCACCTGATCAGCTAGAGAGTACACGTCAGAGCTGCATAACGCTGTCCTTTCGTCCTCTTTCTACAATCGTTCAACGCGAAACAGGTAGGGTAATCAAATTTACTGGCCACATTCCGAAAATAAGAACCAACCGATCCGGTTGATCCTTTATCTATAGGGTCAGTAAACTATGGAATCGACTTCCTGATATATTTTCTCTAAAGTAGAACCCGGGGTCCTCCAAACATGGTGACAAGAAGCACCTGGTCGGCCGGCATGGTTTTCGCAGCCCCCGTGAAAGTTCGAAAGCTCATGGGCGTCGCCGGGCACCTCTTCCAGGACCTGGCTTACGCCATATGTCGCGCTTAACATAACGGAGTAATATGAGTTAGTTCCAATCAGGCACTAAGTAGTATGTGAGAGTTTGTACGTTTTGCTTTTGTCTACTACCCATAGTTGGATTTCGAAAGTTCGTTTTTAGTTTCGTAAATATATATGCGCTGTGCTTACCATACATCTAAGCCACTCTGAAATGTTCACATTTCTTGGTTTAATGGTTCTAGAGATTTCGTGTGTTATTTGAAAATTAGTTTATTTCGGTCTCTCGAGTTAGAGGCCGAAATAAACTAAGGCTCGGTTAAAGAGTTAGAGGTAACTAGTTAGCTAAATTGCAAAAAAAAATATTTCTTAGCGAGCATTCTGATGTTAAGGTGGCCCAACCCGGTGGGTTGGGCCACTCATTCGCGGGCACGGTACAAAACCGTGTTGTTGCGCTCTGTGACCTTCTCTGTTTCAAAGAATAAGACAGGCTCCGTGATGAGGAAGATGCAACATGTCCACAAAAAAGACAATGTGCATATTGTATGATTTGGTAAGATTTACGAAAATTTTAATTTCAAAACGACTTATAGTTAAAAGTAAACCACGACCGCTGTAGTCAAACATCTAACAAAAACCAAATAGATCATAAATCTTGATTAAATAAGCTATGTCTGATGACTAATCTTTTTACGATGTTCTTACTTTATCATTGCGTAATCCACCTATTGTATAAAACGCGCGAAAAATTCGAACTTTCAGACCTTATAACTTAGAAATCAAACACAATTTTAGAATGCCAATGGTCATCTGACATCTAGTTAGATCAAATAAAGCTATTTTGGGTAAAATTTTGGATCTCTGACAAGAAATATGGGCGTGATCTTCTTTCCCCTTTTGTATGGGGAGATAAGCGGGATGGGCCACCTTAAAAGAAAGCTACTGTTATAATTCGTACGCTTCTAGTACAATGTAATATGAAAATTTGTCAATTTTGACCTCTTTTACTCCCTTAACAATTACATTTTGAATAATCCTTGCCAATTAAGTGTTCTCATCTTAACAGAAAGCCACTATTTAAATTTAACATTTCTAGTCTCAATGGTTCTAGAGATTTCAGGTGTTATATATGAGCGGCTCGTAGCCTAGTGGCGCGGGGACTGGCCTAGCGTACCAGAGGCCTGGGTTTGATACCGACATGCACCACTGTCTTTCTCTTTCCGAGTTCGATAAGTGCATTTCGTCACGAATGTGAGCTGCTCTATGGTTCGGAATCCATGTAAAGCTGTAGGTCCCCTTCCCCTACTAGGTGGTAGGGTTTAAGCCCGCCCAGGTTGGTACCATCGCATTGGATGAAAAGATGGTCGAAGCGGCAATGAAAAATTGTCCGTGTTTTCCATCCAGTTCAATGTAGCCGTGCTCATAAAGGGAAGGTCCTGGCATGGCACCAAATTCCTTCGGGAATGTGGTGTATTAGGCTAATATCATAACGGTAGTTGTGTGGTATAAGCCATCCATGTCAGGTCGCTTAGAAAAAAAAAATGTAAATTCGTTCATTTTAGTCTCTTTGACCCCTTAAGAGCTAAAATACCTTTTTCAGCAAGCCACTCTAAATCTTTTACGTTCCTAGGTGAAATGTTTTTTGAAATTAGGTGTTAAGTGCCTAAAGAAGATTTGTACATTTTGGCCTCTTTTACCCCTAAATATATTAATTATAAATAATACTCGGCGAATAAGTGTTGTAATCTTAACGGGAATCCACACTGTAAATTTCACGTTTAAATATCAATGGGTTCCGAAGACTTCTATATGAGTGTGTAGGTGGTTGTCACTTGAGTATTTCGTCCTTGTTTACCCTTACCTTTACCTTAACAAAGGAATTTCGAAAAATACGTTCTTAGCGACCATCCATCATCAGCCGTCACCCTTCCAGATCCCAACCGCGCGCCCAATGTTAAACCACTTGAACTAACGGTCCACTTGAAGACATACATTCCAAAGAAATATAACTTAGACAACATCATATATTATCATATGATCGACCAATTTACAATGAAGGGATATAGAACAGAATTGTCTGCTGTTAAAGTACGAACAAGAGAACTTCCACTTTTTTTTTATGCAACCTGACATGGATGGCTAATACCACACAACTACCGTTATGATATTAGCCCAATACGCCACATCCCCGAACGAATTAGGTGCCATGCCAGGACCTTCCCTTTATGAGCACAGTTACATTGAACTGGTTGGAAAACACGGACATCTTTTCATTGCCGCATTAACCATAGTTTCATCCAATGCGGTGGTATTTAGCCCAGCCCGGGCGGACTTAATTCCACCACGTAGGGGAAGGGGACCTACAATTTTACATGGGTTCCAAACCATGGAACAGCTCACATTCGTAACTAAATGCACTTATCCAACTTAGAAAGAGAAAGAGAGTGGTGCATGTCCGGGCGAGGATTTGAACCCTGACCTCTCGCATGAAAGCCAAGTCCTCTAACCCCTAGACCACGAGCTCTACAATTGCCAATGTATTTATTTATTTATACATGTTCATTGCACTATACATTCGGGCAAAAGGTACAACTTAATGCCAGCGGCATTCCCTCGTATGGGTTCATTCAATGCGATGGTAGCAGCCTGTGTGGGAATAACCCTACCGCCTAGGAAAGAAGGAAGGGGACGAATCACTTTGTCCGCTATTACGACATGCATGGAAATAAATCGTGGCATGTCACGGCATGTCAAAATTTTATAAGAAAATATTGTTATTGATATTAAGACACATTTCTGACAAATATGTGCTATTCAAGAAATTATTTGAGGGCAAAAATAATATGTCGGATATAAATGTTAAGAGATTTCACCCGAGAATAGTCCGAAAATTTCGCTTTTTATGCGGTGTGCATGAACTTGAAGTTATACATACGTCCTGGGGTCACCTTTAAACCCAGGCTACAAACAGATGTTTTTTCATGGAACCATTCTTTATGTTAAGCTCGGCATATGGCGTACGCCAGGACGTCTTAAGGTCGGCCCGTAAGCATCAGAAAATTTCGCCTCCCATACAAACGTAGTAATAATTTGAAAACAACTGTTCCAACTTACTTGATATTTGGTATCAATATTAGGCTACAAATATCTGTGTCTGCATGCCTTTGTTTTTTCGGTAAATGTATTCTAGGTCAAACCACAGAGAAAACAAAATTCGTATGAAAATTTTCTTTTTGCTTTAATTTAATTCGGTTTCGATTTTTCAAAAAAACAAAAGCATGCAGACACAGATATTTATTACTTGATATTAGATTTTAAATATCAATTTAATTGGAATAGCGGTTTCCAAATGATTAGTAAACTACGTTTGTATGGGGAGCATAGCTTACGGGCCGTTCTTAAGGTGCCCGACGACGCCCTTGCGCTTTCGAACTTTAAAGGGGGCTGCGAAAACCATGCCGGCGGACGAGGTGCTTTCATGTTTGAAGGACCCCAGGTTTTACTTTGGGAGAAATACCTCGGCAGGGAGTATTACTACATTCTATAGTTTACCGACCCCATAGATAAATGACCTATAGGATCGGTTGGTTTTGATTTTTGGAATGTCGCCAGTGAATAGGTGCATTTTCTGCCTGTTCCGCGTTGTGCGATGGTAGAAAGAAGACGGAGGGGACCGACCCTGACATGGATGGCTGATACCACACAACTACCGTTATGATATTAGCCTAATACATCACTTTTCCGAAGGAATAAAGTACCATGCCAGGACCTTTCCTTTGTGAACACGACTACATTTATCTGGATTAACCATCGTTTTATCCAATTCGGTGGCACCAACGCAGGCGGGCTTGACCCTACCAATAAGTAGGGGTAGGGGACCTATAGTTTTACATGAGTTCCGAGCCATGGAACAGCTCGCATTCGTAACTAACTTATCCAAAACAGAAAGAGAAAGAAAGTGGTACATGGCCGGGGCGAGGATTTGAACCCAGACCTCTCGCATGAAAGGCAAGTCCTCTAGTCACTAGACCACTCTGTAATTTCGGAACGCAACGTTAACACTTGCTTAGGACTACTCTACTTAGAACTTACAAAAACATAAAATTAGCCATTTCGAAATGTGATTGTAAGTGACCTGTAAAATATTCGAGACGATTGAGTTGTTTTTTTTTATTAGGTTTGTCAAAAGTGACTCATTTCTTACATGGTAATAAGAAAACTTAGATATAAAAAAAGTGAAACTATCAGCAATAATGGACAAACACAACATGGTTATTAACATTTCCTTAAGTCTAACGGTAGGGCATTAACTTAATTCTAATAAGAAGAATAAAAATAAATAAATCATGGCATATAAACACGCTAAAAAACAAAATATATCAACTAAAATAACACGTGTTTAAAAGTGAGTGAACATTATTACAAAGAACAAAGGAGGGGAAATAATTACATACAGGTTTTGAATTTATTTTTAAGTGATTCTAGTGATGGGGCCGATATATCAATATCGTGATGATGAACTAATGCATTATAATTTGAAGAGATCCTCGAAAGTGGTGAATATATACCTAAATTAGTCTTATATTTTTTTAGTTTTAGAGGGATTTAGGACTTGAATTTGGTCTTGGTACGTTAAAATTTATCTGGCTCAAAAGGAAAGGTCTTAATACTTGATTATTAATAATTGTAAAAATAATAATAATATCCGAATGCAATCTTCTCTTTTCAAGAGAATTGACTCCATAAAAAATCAGTCCGTCAGTGTAGTTAGGAAGAAACTTCCCTTTATTGTCAAAAAAAGATAAAAAGTTTTAAAACATCTTTTGACTACGCTCGATGCGTTGTACGAGTATATGTAATTTGTAGCTGGGATTCCACACTGGACTAGCATATTCTAGTATGCTTCTTACAAGACTGTTAAATAATGCAACTTTTGCCGCAGGATTTTTAAAAACTTTGCTATTACGTTTGAAACCTAGCATTTTAAAAGAACGAGAAATTATGTTGTCTATATGAGCATTAAATGAAAGTTTTTTATCTAATACCAAACCTAGGTCACGAATAATATCCACTTGCTTAAGCGTATTGCCGTTAACATAATATTCGGTTAAAACTGGTTTTCACCTGGTTTACACCGGTGTAACAGGCAGGAATGAATCCCCGGTAATTTTGAATCCCTTACAATGGTCGCCATTGATCCCCGGTATTGTTTAATAAACACTGCCATAAAAGTAATGACCCTAACGACTATAAACAAACCACGCTCGCGCCAAACGCTCTCAAGTGGCTAGGAGGACGTAGGCAGCGGACGTAGGTAAATAGTGAATGAAGTGATACTGTTAAATACTTTTAGAGTTCCGTTCCCCAAGATAATAGACTAGGAGGTGGCGATTTGATATTTGAATCATCTTGAGTCCTATAAATAAAAGCTAATCGCTGACAACCTTTTTTACTGGTCGATAGTATCCGCGGATCTATCAGTGTTTGGCGTAACTTAGTGTAGTTCAATTACCAAAAAAGTTTAAACAAATGAAATGAAAAAAAAAAGTTTACTAATGAAGCTTAATTTCTGGCAGGTTTTATGACCAAAGTGGGAAAGTAGGAAAAAAATTGAAGTAAGTATACCATTACCTTACATTAAGTATGTACATTAGTAAAGCATAAATGAAGTATCTAACAAGATGTTGCTCTTTGCGGACGATTGCAAGTTTTATAAAATTATTAAAAATAGTCACGACTCAATTCTTTTACAAAACGATATTAATCGAGTCTCTTTGCGGTGATTTAAAAACAAAATGTCCCTAAATTTTCTAAAGTGTGTTCAAATTACATTTACGCGTAAACGAAAACCAGTTTTAACCGAATATTATGTTAACGGCAATACGCTTAAGCAAGTGGATATTATTCGTGACCTAGGTTTGGTATTAGATAAAAAACTTTCATTTAATGCTCATATAGACAACATAATTTCTCGTTCTTTTAAAATGCTAGGTTTCAAACGTAATAGCAAAGTTTTTAAAAATCCTGCGGCCAAAGTTGCATTATTTAACAGTCTTGTAAGAAGCATACTAGAATATGCTAGTCCAGTGTGGAATCCCAGCTACAAATTACATATACTCGTACAACGCATCGAGCGTAGTCAAAAGATGTTTTAAAACTTTTTATCTTTTTTTGAAAATAAAGGGAAGTTTCTTCCTAACTACACTGACGGACTGATTTTTTATGGAGTCAATTCTCTTGAAAAGAGAAGATTGCATTCGGATATTATTATTGTTTTTACAATTATTAATAATCAAGTATTAAGACCTTTCCTTTTGAGCCAGATAAATTTTAACGTACCAAGACCAAATTCAAGTCCTAAATCCCTCTAAAACTAAAAAAAACATAAGACTAATCGAGGATCTCTTCAAATTATAATGCATTAGTTCATCATCACGATATTGATATATCGGCCCCATCACTAGAATCACTTAAAAATAAATTCAAAACCTGTATGTAATTATTTCCCCTCCTTTGTTCTTTGTAATAATGTTCACTCACTTTTAAACACGTGTTATTTTAGTTGATATATTTTGTTTTGTAGCGTGTTTATATGCCATGATTTATTTATTTTTATTCTTTTTATTAGAATTAAGTTAATGCCCTACCGTTAGACTTAAGGAAATGTTAATAACCATGTTGTGTTTGTCCATTATTGCTGATAGTTTCACTTTTTTTATATCTAAGTTTTGTTATTACCATGTAAGAAATGAGTCACTTTTGACAAACCTAATAAAAAAAAACAACTCAATCGTCTCGAATATTTTACAGGTTTTTGTAGTTAAATACATAAATCACAATTCGAAATGGCTAATTTTATGTTTTTGTAAGTTCTAAGTAGAGTAGTCCTAAGCAAGTGTTAACGTTGCGTTCCGAAATTACAGAGTGGTCTAGTGACTAGAGGACTTGCCTTTCATGCGAGAGGTCTGGGTTCAAATCCTCGCCCCGGCCATGTACCACTTTCTTTCTCTTTCTGTTTTGGACAAGTTAGTTACGAATGCGAGCTGTTCCATGGCTCGGAACTCATGTAAAACTATAGGTCCCCTACCCCTACTTATTGGTAGGGTCAAGCCCGCCTGCGTTGGTGCCACCGAATTGGATAAAACGATGGTTAATCCAGATAAATGTAGTCGTGTTCACAAAGGAAAGGTCCTGGCATGGTACTTTATTCCTTCGGAAAAGTGATGTATTAGGCTAATATCATAACGGTAGTTGTGTGGTATCAGCCATCCATGTCAGGGTCGGTCCCCTCCGTCTTCTTTCTACCATCGCACAACGCGGAACAGGCAGAAAATGCACCTATTCACTGGCGACATTCCAAAAATCAAAACCAACCGATCCTATAGGTCATTTATCTATGGGGTCGGTAAACTATAGAATGTAGTAATACTCCCTGCCGAGGTATTTCTCCCAAAGTAAAACCTGGGGTCCTTCAAACATGAAAGCACCTCGTCCGCCGGCATGGTTTTCGCAGCCCCCTTTAAAGTTCGAAAGCGCAAGGGCGTCGTCGGGCACCTTAAGAACGGCCCGTAAGCTATGCTCCCCATACAAACGTAGTTTACTAATCATTTGGAAACCGCTATTCCAATTAAATTGATATTTAAAATCTAATATCAAGTAATAAATATCTGTGTCTGCATGCTTTTGTTTTTTTGAAAAATCCAAACCGAATTAAATTAAAGCATAAAGAAAATTTTCATACGAATTTTGTTTTCTCTGTGGTTTGACTCAGAATACATTTACCGAAAAAACAAAGGCATGCAGACACAGATATTTGTAGCCTAATATTAGATACCAAATATCAAGTAAGTTGGAATAGTTGTTTTCAAATTATTAGTAAACTACGTTTGTATGGGAGGCGAAATTTTCTGATGCTTACGGGCCGACCTTAAGACGTCCTGGCGTACTTCATATGCCGAGCTTAACATAAAGAATGGTTCCATGAAAAAACATCTGTTTGTAGCCTGGGTTTAAAGGTGACCCCAGGACGTATGTATAACTTCAAGTTCATGCACACCGCATAAAAAGCGAAATTTTCGGACTATTCTCGGGTGAAATCTCTTAACATTTATATCCGACATATTATTTTTGCCCTCAAATAATTTCTTGAATAGCACATATTTGTCAGAAATGTGTCTTAATATCAATAAAAATATTTTCTTATAAAATTTTGACATGCCGTGACATGCCACGATTGATTTCCATCCATGTCGTAATAGCGGACAAAGTGATTCGTCCCCTTCCTTCTTTCCTAGGCGGTAGGGTTATTCCCACACAGGCTGCTACCATCGCATTGAATGAACCCATACGAGGGAATGCCGCTGGCATTAAGTTGTACCTTTTGCCCGAATGTATAGTGCAATGAACATGTATAAATAAATAAATACATTGGCAATTGTAGAGCTCGTGGTCTAGGGGTTAGAGGACTTGGCTTTCATGCGAGAGGTCAGGGTTCAAATCCTCGCCCGGACATGCACCACTCTCTTTCTCTTTCTAAGTTGGATAAGTGCATTTAGTTACGAATGTGAGCTGTTCCATGGTTTGGAACCCATGTAAAATTGTAGGTCCCCTTCCCCTACGTGGTGGAATTAAGTCCGCCCGGGCTGGGCTAAATACCACCGCATTGGATGAAACTATGGTTAATGCGGCAATGAAAAGATGTCCGTGTTTTCCAACCAGTTCAATGTAACTGTGCTCATAAAGGGAAGGTCCTGGCATGGCACCTAATTCGTTCGGGGATGTGGCGTATTGGGCTAATATCATAACGGTAGTTGTGTGGTATTAGCCATCCATGTCAGGTTGCATAAAAAAAAAGTGGAAGTTCTCTTGTTCGTACTTTAACAGCAGACAATTCTGTTCTATATCCCTTCATTGTAAATTGGTCGATCATATGATAATATATGATGTTGTCTAAGTTATATTTCTTTGGAATGTATGTCTTCAAGTGGACCGTTAGTTCAAGTGGTTTAACATTGGGCTCGCGGTTGGGATCTGGAAGGGTGACGGTTGATGATGGATGCTCGCTAAGAACGTATTTTTCGAAATTCCTTTGTTAAGGTAAAGGTAAGGGTAAACAAGGACGAAATACACAAGTGACAACCACCTAAACACTCATATAGAAGTCTTCGGAACCCATTGATATTTAAACGTGAAATTTACAGTGTGGATTCCCGTTAAGATTACAACACTTATTCGCCGAGTATTATTTATAATTAATATATGTAGGGGTAAAAGAGGCCAAAATGTACAAATCTTCTTTAGGCACTTAACACCTAATTTCAAAAAACATTTCACCTAGGAACGTAAGAGATTTAGAGTGGCTTGCTGAAAAAGGTATTTTAGCTCTTAAGGGGTCAAAGAGACTAAAATGAACGAATTTACATTTTTTTTTTCTAAGCGACCTGACATGGATGGCTTATACCACACAACTACCGTTATGATATTAGCCTAATACACCACATTCCCGAAGGAATTTGGTGCCATGCCAGGACCTTCCCTTTATGAGCACGGCTACATTGAACTGGATGGAAAACACGGACAATTTTTCATTGCCGCTTCGACCATCTTTTCATCCAATGCGATGGTACCAACCTGGGCGGGCTTAAACCCTACCACCTAGTAGGGGAAGGGGACCTACAGCTTTACATGGATTCCGAACCATAGAGCAGCTCACATTCGTGACGAAATGCACTTATCGAACTCGGAAAGACAAAGACAGTGGTGCATGTCGGTATCAAACCCAGGCCTCTGGTACGCTAGGCCAGTCCCCGCGCCACTAGGCTACGAGCCGCTCATATATAACACCTGAAATCTCTAGAACCATTGAGACTAGAAATGTTAAATTTAAATAGTGGCTTTCTGTTAAGATGAGAACACTTAATTGGCAAGGATTATTCAAAATGTAATTGTTAAGGGAGTAAAAGAGGTCAAAATTGACAAATTTTCATATTACATTGTACTAGAAGGGTACGAATTATAACAGTAGCTTTCTTTTAAGGTGGCCCATCCCGCTCATCTCCCCATACAAAAGGGGAAAGAAGATCACGCCCATATTTCTTGTCAGAGATCCAAAATTTTACCCAAAATAGCTTTACTAGATGTCAGATGACCATTGGCATTCTAAAATTGTGTTTGATTTCTAAGTTATAAGGTCTGAAAGTTCGAATTTTTCGCGCGTTTTATACAATAGGTGGATTACGCAATGATAAAGTAAGAACATCGTAAAAAGATTAGTCATCAGACATAGCTTATTTAATCAAGATTTATGATCTATTTGGTTTTTGTTAGATGTTTGACTACAGCGGTCGTGGTTTACTTTTAACTATAAGTCGTTTTGAAATTAAAATTTTCGTAAATCTTACCAAATCATACAATATGCACATTGTCTTTTTTGTGGACATGTTGCATCTTCCTCATCACGGAGCCTGTCTTATTCTTTGAAACAGAGAAGGTCACAGAGCGCAACAACACGGTTTTGTACCGTGCCCGCGAATGAGTGGCCCAACCCGCCGGGTTCAAATCCCGCCGGGTTGGGCCACCTTAACATCAGAATGCTCGCTAAGAAATATTTTTTTTTGCAATTTAGCCAACTAGTTACCTCTAACTCTTTAACCGAGCCTTAGTTTATTTCGGCCTCTAACTCGAGAGGCCGAAATAAACTAATTTTCAAATAACACACGAAATCTCTAGAACCATTAAACCAAGAAATGTGAACATTTCAGAGTGGCTTAGATGTATGGTAAGCACAGCGCATATATATTTACGAAACTAAAAACGAACTTTCGAAATCCAACTATGGGTAGTAGACAAAAGCAAAACGTACAAACTCTCACATACTACTTAGTGCCTGATTTGAACTAACTCATATTACTCCGTTATGTTAAGCGCGACATATGGCGTAAGCCAGGTCCTGGAAGAGGTGCCCGGCGACGCCCATGAGCTTTCGAACTTTCACGGGGGCTGCGAAAACCATGCCGGCCGACCAGGTGCTACTTGTCACCATGTTTGGAGGACCCCGGGTTCTACTTTAGAGAAAATATATCAGGAAGTCGATTCCATAGTTTACTGACCCTATAGATAAAGGATCAACCGGATCGGTTGGTTCTTATTTTCGGAATGTGGCCAGTAAATTTGATTACCCTACCTGTTTCGCGTTGAACGATTGTAGAAAGAGGACGAAAGGACAGCGTTATGCAGCTCTGACGTGTACTCTCTAGCTGATCAGGTGGTTCTTAACACCATGTTGAAAAAATCGAATTACAACGATGCTATTTAAATGTCGCTATGGAGGCGGCGATATAGGGGATGACAATTTATATGGCTCATCTAATATTGTCGCTACATAATTATACCTGCGTATGGCTCGATTTTTTTCCGCAATTTTAGGGCTACTTTACATCACGCTAAATTACCAGAGAGGTGACCAGTCGTATGAATTGGTTATAACTTAAGAACCAATAACCCGATTTAGATGCGTTTTGTATCGAAGTCTCGCCTAAATCTGCGCATTACTTATAGGCTGCAAAACATCACGCTAACATACCAGGAGAATGAACTGTGAGTGTTAAATATTTCTAATAAAACTGACGGACTGCTCCTCCATGTTCCATGGAAATTGGCAGAATACGTCGCTGTAAATTATGAGAGAGGAGACCGGTCGGGATAAAAGTTCATAACTTGCGAATTATTCACTCGATTAATATGCGGTTTGTATCTACGTCTGGGATCTATGGGCGCGGTTGGGTTTTGGATGGGTGACCGTTTTCGATGTTGAGGATGGCTGTCGCACGGATCCTAGAGTATAAATGTAGGTCCCCTTTCTAACGTAGGTACTAGGTAGATTTAATCCCGACTGAGTTGGTAATGATGATCGAAGCGGTCATAAAACATGTCCGTGTTTTACATCCATGGTAATGTAGTAGTGCCAGTGCAAGATCGTCCGGGCGGCAAATGCTTTTAAAAAAACTTGGAAGAAATTGGCCCCAATGTTTTACAATTAATTAATGTACATTCCTTCCACTGAATTTATGAATGGCAATAATTTGATGTTATCTTAATCAATCATGCCACATCGGCTCAACCAATTTTGTTCAAATTTCGTAGACAGTAGTGTTAACTAGCCTTTTGGACCAGCCCGCGGGGTTACTATTTAAACAGTATATAATTCAGCCCGATATCAGTCCAAAACGACATTGATGCGAGCGGAGCCGGGTACCTCAGCTAGTTATTAATATAACTTAGTACCTACATAAACATCTAACTTGAATGAAGTAAAAGGAAAACTTAACAATTATTTTGTGTTCTGTGTGATTCTGTTCTTACGTTTATTCGTGTGCATGTCTCAGCATTTTATCCTCAGAAAGGAAAAATGAATAAGAATGGCTTAAACAAGTCGTTCTTTCGAATTTAGTTAAGTGCTGACACAACGTGAAAAAGTGTAGTTGTAGATTGATGCTCATTATATTTTATGCAGATCTAGTAGTCTGAGTTCTCACCTAAATTGGCGTTTACGGCAAACCGATCGACTGGTGTTTTCTCCAAACTCCATACAAGTTTTAACTAGATATTCTGTGGTTTTACTTCTTCAAGCTGTCAAAGTCAAACGTGGACTTCCGATTTGTATGAAAACGCGGAGTGGACGTAAACGGCAACGTCGACGTATTTACGGCAACGTTGAGTAAGCTGTCAAATCAAGCTCGGACTCGCAAATGTTAGTTCGCTTAACGCCCGCTGCGCGCGCTCTTCAATTTCTCCATTCATTTGAAAACGCCAGTCGATCGGTTTGCCGTAACGCCAATTTAGGTGAGAACTCAGACTACCAGCTCAGAACGACATTGAGCAAGCAGAGCGGGTACTTAAGCTAGTGACAAATAAATAGAGACTGATGGATGAGATAAACGTACTGAACCTGAAACTGAAGGAAATCTTGCGTTGCGTTTAATTAGTAGCTAAAATATTTCTATATAATATATTTCTAATAATGAATGGGTCAGGGAATGCGGTAATTGTGTAACCATGTCCTGTTGGAAAATTCATGAGTGGTTGTAGGATGTAGGGTAGGGGCCATGCTTGCTCCCGCTAAAAGGTGCAACAGACAATTCGACAATTTTTTGACGCTTCTACAGCGAGCACATGCGTCACTGGATTCTAGGACTGCAGTTGGGGGCGGGCTACAGTGCACCTGATTGTAGAAAAAGTAAAGCTAGTAATGAACGCCATCTCGCCACGCCATGCGCTGCGAGCCGCACCGTTTCCTATATACAGGGTCCATCACTCGAAGTGTTACCAATTGAAAATTATGTTATTTGGTTAATTAAAGTACGGTTTATTAAAAATTGTATCAAAATGCAAAAAAAAATTGAATTTTAAGACAATCATTGTTATAGTTCGTATAGCCTCCTTTGGCACGGATGATAGCACCAAGTCGTCCCGTAAAGGCTTTGCAGGCTGCACTAAGTTTGCGTTATTTCCGACGGAGCGGTGCATTCAGCGTATCCACACTTTCATATCTTTTGATTGATACGGCTACCTCCAAAATGGATCATACCGTGAATTCCATTGGAATACAATCTGGAGAGTAGGCCACTGTTCTGAAAAAATTAACCGAGGAACGTGGTACTGTAATTAAAAATGTGTCAGGCGAGCTTTGTGGGACGGTGCTGAGTCTTGTTGGAACGTCCAGCTGTTCATACCGAATTGCTTACATGCCTATGGTATGAGCGCATCATTTAACACCTTTTGCTGGTACACTTGTTGGACATTGACGCCCTTCTCGATAAACACGAGTGGAGAGCAAAAGCATTTGCGGTCACTGCAGCCCAGACCATAACAGAAGCAGGCGCTTATTTCTGTTATATTCTGGCACGCAACTCTATCGTATAAATTCTCGTTGGGCTTGCCCTGCAGCCAAACACGATCATTTAGTTTGTTTACATACCGTTGGGCATTAAAAAAAAATTAATCGGAAAAAACAATGTTTTCCAGATTGCCACATTCGTGCAAGACTTTCAGTGCTCGAGCTCTTTGTAGTCGGACTGCCTTTTACACTGAAGTAAGATGATGTACTTTTTGTATCTTGTAGGGTTTCAGTTTCGGTTTTTTTAAGTATGCGCCTAATACTTGAATCGGATACTTTCAGACTTTATGTCAATTTTGCAGCGATATCGGCTGGCGAGGATTTCTTTGAATTCGAGCCTTCACCTTTCGAACCATGTCACGTGATGTTGCTGTTTTCGGATGACCGCCTCAATTCCGTTTAGTATTGGTCCCGGATTGCTTATAACTTTCGTTTCACTAACATTTTGTTCCGACGTTAAATATCGGAGCTCCCGAACGATGGTTGTGATTTTCCGGCCCATGGCAAAATGATCACATTGTTCGTTTAATATCCATTGCGAAAATTCATTATCAAATTAAAATCTGTTCCCGGGCTTTTCGCCCACTTAAAAACAATAAAACAAACTGACGAATTCGGGGCGCTGTCATTATTGTTTTGAAAATAGAAGCAGTGTGAAGTTAGTAACAGTTCGAGTGCCGGACCCTGTATACCACTAGCTTTTGCCTGCGCTAGAAACCGTTGGTTGATTTCGAAAATTTATATTGTTCCATCATAAATGCTTTTAATCTCCCATTCATCCCCATAAGGTTTTATAAATAACATTTAGCCATTTTACCACTAGCTTTTGCCTGCGCTAGAAACCGTTGGTTGATTTCGAAAATTTATGTTGTTCCATCATAAATGCTTTTAATCTCCCATTCATCCCCATAAGGTTTTATAAATAACATTTAGCCATTTTACCACTAGCTTTTGCCTGCGCTAGAAACCGTTGGTTGATTTCGAAAATTTATATTGTTCCATCATAAATGCTTTTAATCTCCCATTCATCCCCATAAGGTTTTATAAATAACATTTAGCCATTTCAGATTTTAAAGGAGTTTCCCCTTTTTTAAATCAATTTCCTTAAAATTCTCAACAACTGCACCCATATCGATTTTAGGCTTATTTAACCAAGATTTGAATTGAATTTAAGCCTGACCGACCCGCTAGGTTTCGCAGCCACCCTTAAAGTTCGAAAGCCCATGGACGTCGTCGGGCACCTTAAGGGGTCCATCGAACAGACGTAAAGAAGCACCTGACCGACTTCGTTTACAAATATAGTGATTTATAAATAAAAACTTTTAAATATTAAAATAAGATATAACTTATGTTAGACAGAAATAATGTAGCTTTCAAATTTTGAAAGAATTTTTAAAATCAGTTCAGTAGTTTTAAAGATTACCCTGTGCAAACTAGCTGAGGTACCCGCCTCCGCATGTCGCTTTGGACTGAAGTCGGTTTGAATGATTTCCTGAATAAAAAAATGTCCAAAGGCCTGGTCTAAAACGCTGTTTCACGACAATGCATCTATCTATAAAATTGTAGCAAAATGTTTTAAGTCGATATATTCCGGGAGGTCACGACATTTTTGGTCACGATAAGGTAAATGGCTGAATATGGGTTCACGTGTTAGAGACCAACCCTCTGATGCTATATATGTCGGTCTGCCTGGGCCAAGTGGTTGCGTTATCTAGATTGGCCATATAAAATAGATGTTGATGTCACCCCTCTTGTAATTTAGAGAGATGTACTCCACCAATTTTCATGGTAGTACATTCAAGAGCAGCTTCATTCTATTTTATTATGAACATTTAAACCAATCTGCTTACCCATTTGGTAATTAAGCATTAAATCTGGTAATTAAATTCTAAGTAGCCCTAATGTTGGGGAAAAAATCAATCAAGCCTGGTACAATTTAACAGGCTCTCTAGTCTTGCCAAACGCTTAAATATTTAAAATCCTTAACTTGAGGTATTTTTGGTTGCCCATACAATTTTTCATCTCTTATTTCACCACCTTCAAGATTTATTCGTCTGCAATAATATGTATCCCTTAAGGCTCTCGTGAAGAAAGCGGAAATCGAAGATTTGAAATTTTTACGAAATGCATTCTATGTCAATTGGCCAAGGCACAATTTTGCACGGTGACTGCCATTAAAATAGCGAAATCGTCTTCCAGACCTCCCTACCCCTAAAAGTTGTCAGATTTTCTTCCTTATGTCCTTATGTTTTTATCGTTTTGTATATATGTATATCTTTATTTTGAAGTTTTTTTTTTAAAAACACACTTTCAAATATGTTTAGCCAATATTTTCCAATCTCATAGGTTTATCAAAAAATTAAAACATAAAGACGTACATTTTGACAACATATTTAAGAATCCTAAATTTCAAAAACCTAATAAAACGTTAAGAGCGTGTATAAAAATATCGCCTGTAGTATGGGGAATTGATAGGGTAGGGGATAAAATTACTCTCTAATTGTATCCGTCGAATGGTCATAGTGACCATATAATTGTATAGGAATCAATAATAGTGGGGTCTTCTGCATCTCATGAGTTGGTACAGGTGCGGGCCTATAGGGTTGCCCCTTTTGCCCGGGCTTCTTTTCGTCAGGTATGAAGCACTGCCGGTCATTGGTGGCCGCTATCAAGCGGCGCGTCATAAATCATGCAGCCGAAACATCGCCACCGTTTCCAAATATGCTCTAAAAATGTGTTTGTTGAGTCAGTTCCCACCCACACAAACCCTATATTACGTATGTGACTTTGTTTCCATGTGACATGTACTTAGAGTTGGTAGTTTTTGAAAATTGGAGACAGCGGGTCTCATAGCAGGCGCGCTAGATGGCATATCTCCCTGGTAGTTCCTGAGATTAGCGCATTTATACACAACGCCAGTCACGTTGGTGCGCGCCATAGTTTTAATATTGCAAAAACACCGAACATATTAATTATAATTGCATACTTTAAAGGGCAATAATGATGTGCATAAAATGCTTAACGCAACGAACGTATTTAATTTGGTAAGGATTGTAATAGTATCCCTCAAAATAGCTTTCCAATTACCACAATTTATTTGACCATTTTTTAAAACATTTTTTTTTTATAGTAAGCTATCCTTAAAAGATAGACATATTTCATCGCAGACTTATCTGTAGACCGTCGTCGTAACGCCCAGTACATTAAATTTGGGAAATTATTATTGGGATTGAAACAAACAAAAAAGTTTAAAAACTTTTTGCTGAATATCCTCTTAATAAAAAGTTAGACTTTCCATGCAAAGTAATTCAATAATTTAGTGTAAAAAGAATCTAATGTTCCGTAAGAACGTGGGAACGTTGTATTTACAGTCGAACAAAGAGTTTAGGATACACATCCGGTTGAATGAAAAGATGAACAGTCGAAATACTTTGACTTTTGGAAACTATTATAGGGTTGAGTATAGATTCAAACATAGTTGAGGATGTCTACTAGCTACTGAGCAAACAAAATCCTAAAAAAATTTAATCAAAGGTTGTATTTAAACACCATTTATTTTTACGTTTAACCGGAAGTGTATCCTTTAACCTTTGGTTGACTGTACAAATGGCTAATATCACACCTACTGTCATGACATTAACTTGATACGCCACGTGGGATCTAGGTTCCATGCCAAGACCTTCCTTATGCATGGTTACAACGTGCGTCAAATTACACTAAACTAAAACATACATTTCAAAAATGTATATCTCGGTAACTAGACACTTTAGAAAAAAATGTAACCTTTTTTGTCTCGGAAAAACATGAGGACTACGCTGGCGAAATTAATGTACTGGCCGTTACGACATCCTGTATAGGAGGAGCAATTCCACCACATATTATTTTGTTATATCTCCAAAGGATTAGGCAGCGTTTTCGATTAATGTTCCCCAATCAGCTTGATTTTTTCCGATATCTTTAACGATTATCGTCATATTTCAACCAATTTACACAAAACACTAATGAACTATACACATAAACCTTGATCCCGTGAAAACCGTATGAAAATCCGTTCAGTAGTTTTTAATTTATCGCGTTCAGACAGATAGACAAACAGTTTTTTTATGCGACCTGACATGGATGGCTCATACCACACAACTACGGTTATGATATTAGCCCAATACACCACATTCCTGAAGGAATTAGGTGCCATGCCTGGACCTTCCCTTTATAAGCACGACTACATTGAACTGGATGTAAAACAAGAACAATTTGAATGTCGAATTTGAATGTTCGTTAGGTTTTTTTATTGTATGTACACTCAAAGTATATTGTCCTATTGTTGTAACTTCCACCACGGGCCTTATGGTCTACAGGAATGGTTTAATCCAAATATTTAAGATACATTGTTTTGTACGTAATGCATGTGTGTTATATTGGATACATAAATAAATAAATGTAAATACATTTTTCATTGCCGCTTCGACCATCTTTTCATCCAATGCGATGGTACCAACCCGGGCGGGTTTAAACCCTACCACCTAGTAGGGGAAGGAGTCCTACAGTTTTACATGGATTCCGAACCATGGAGCAGCTCGCATTCGTGACGAAATCCATTTATCGAACTCGGAAAAAGAAAGACAGTGGTGCATGTCGGTATTGAACCCAGGCCTCTGGTACGCTAGGCCAGTCCCCGCGCCACTAGGCTACGAGCCGCTTATGTTGCGGAGGGGGATTTTGTTTTCTAATATCTAGTGATACCGTACAAATATGATGATATGGAATTGCTTGCAAAAACCTAATTGCATTGTCACAATTTAACTCCGGAACCCTAATTGTGACCGCAACAAAATTGTTTGATTATTTATGCGTAACATGTCTTATATAAGAATATGCGAGGCACTTTCTAACTATTCATGATGTATACAAAGATTTTTTATACCTTAGTATTTTTCCTTTAGTATTTACCCAAAACGTGTTAACGGAACCTTATTACTAAGCCTCCGCTATCCGTCCGTCCGTCCGTCCGTTACAGGGCCCGTCTCATGAACCGTAATAGGTAGGCAGCTGAAATAATCACAGAGTGTGTATTTATTTTGCCGCTATTAAAACAAATAGGTAAAATTAAATAATAATAAAAATTAAAGCAAATACAAAACACGCGATTTTTTGGTGTTAAATCTTGTACCATGGTACGGAACCCTTTGTGTGCGAGTCCGACTCGCACTTGACCGTTTTTTTTTTTTCCATTTTAAGCTGGCACGGTTATGGCTAATACGTAAAGTCATCTTGAAATCAGACCAACAAACCGCATCTAGGTGCCATATCAGGACCTTCCTTATATTGCCCATCTACATTGATATGGATGGAAAACACAGGCAGTCGTTCATTATCGCTTCTTCCATATTTTCATCTAATGCGATAGTACCAACCCAGGTGGGCTTACACACCTACCACCTAGTAGGGTAAAGGGACCTAAACTTTTAAATTGATTCCGAACCATGCAAACATTCGAATTCGTGAAGAAATGGACTTATCGAACACATTTGATATTGTTTGTCAGCCTCGGCAGCCCAGTGGCGCGACGCCTTGCGATTCGAAAAGCTTGGTCACCTGTGAGCGGGTAAATTTTGGATGGGTGACCATTTTAAAACGTTAAGGCTGGCCGTGGTTCGGATGACACGTAAAGCTGTAGGTCCCTTACTTACTAGGTGGTAAGGTTAACGGTGGTACCATCGCATTGAATGAACGATGGTCGAAGCGGCAATGAAAATTGGCCATGTTTTCCATTCAATTCAATGTAGACGAGCAATATAAGGTAGGTCCTGGCATGGCACATAGTTCCCATGTGGTGTGTTAGGCTAATATCTGACGGTCAATTTAGTATTAACCATCCATGTCCATTTACATACAAAAAACATGAAAAAACATCAAAAAGAGAGTCAGGCATCACCGGTCGAACTCATGAACCTGGCATCAAAAGTAAATCCCTACGCCCGTGAGCTGCGAGTCACTCACTCTATTATCAAGACGTCTTGGAATTTGTTTTTTTATTCGGAATCTTAAATTAAAGAGAAAATCTCGTTTGGAAATGCGTCGCAAAAGGCATTACTAAAAACAAATGTCATAAAAGAGTATGTACCTTCCTACTACAATTATGGCAGTTTGTCAATGGAGCGGCGGTGACGCGTCTCGGTTTTGTTTATACAACTCGAAGCACTCGAATCTACCTCCCATTCACTTTGTCGGCCGCCTTGTTTGGTATTCAACTTGATTTATGATCATAAAACGACATAATTAGTGTCAAATTACTGTAAACAGGGGTTCACTTTTAGAGGGGATTCATTCCTGCCTGGGACACCGGCATGATACAAAATTCCTCAGGAATTCGGTGGGATGTGTCGGATATGAGTTTCAAACAGTTACTGAAATGACACCATCTGGTAAGATTAAATCAATTGCTATTCCTCTTTACCAACCATAATATCCTTCAGATATCTCGTTACAACCAAAGCACTCGACACGGCGACACTGACACCGCACAGCGTCACCTTGGTCGCACTTCCCTGGTAGCCATCCGCGGAGTCACACGATCTGACCTCCCGACCTTATCATTAAAAGTCAAGGTGGGACCCCATAATAGGCTCGGGCGGCGTCGGAACTCAGTGACTCTGTCCACATGTCATTAGAATCATTGATGATGACGCCATGCGCATGCTTGGTCGAGGCACCAATCACCGCCGATTAAGTTTCGACTGACAGTTTCCTTTCAATTTTAAGGTTATTGCCGCGTCTAGCGAGGTTCTATACACGAAATAAAATATCTAGTCAAAACAATTATTTGTTAGTTCGGATTTTCAAAATGGTCAACAATTATTTTTTGGCTAAACTTAAAACTGATAAATATGTTATTATTGTGTGATGTACATGTGAATCCACTGCAGGGTGTGGAGAACATATTCTTGGGTCAGTTAATGAGGTTGTAGCTCCCGTTGAGTGTAATTAGAGACATATTTGTCCCATAAGAACCATATCAAATGTTAAGGACCAATCTGGTCCACCGCAAAGATATACCAGCAACGACTGAAATCAATTCAACATATTGATGCAACTAACTCGCCAAAACTTGCCAAATATGCACACTCTACGCATGACCAATACTACTAACAAATCATTGTTCAGTCAAAGGACCGATCGCAGTTGAGACAAAAAAATAAGTGTTCCAAAAAAAAAAACCATTGCCCAGCTTCGTGCCATTTTTAATAATTACGAGTAATTTCTATATTAATTGTAATTTTACAAAATTAATCCATTTCGAGGTTGAAAATTCGTGAAGTGAGGCCTTCAATAAAATTATCAATTCCTAAGCGCTGTAATTCAATAACTTAAAACAAAAACGTGTACACCAACCGTACAAATAGTTCTGCGTAGATCCAAAAGATGGTTTATTTTATTCATTAATCATTATTTTTTTCTGATTATTCGTGTTAACATGGCCAAATTACGGTCATTGTGGTGTCGGTGTGGCTGCGACCAGTCTTCCGCCGGTGTCGCTTCTTAAAATAGGTACTTACCTTTTTTAAGGAGTGCAATTAAGAAGTAAATTCATTTCAATTGCGTCATGAGGAAATCTTATTCAACAATTCGCTGCATGGAAGTATTCATAAAATAGTATTTCTTCTTCGAGAGGTGCAGAATATTTCAATAAGCTTGAGATACAATTTATGAGACAAGTTTTGAGCTCAGATATGTATAATGGATTATGACCTGGGAAGCTAAGGCTTGGTCCCAACCTGCGTTTTTAGAACGCATCTTCATAACCTTCTATTGATGCTGCGACTTTACAAATATTGTCTCGCAATTGAAAGATACTTCTTTTCAGCTTCTAAATTACAACATATTCAAAATTAGTGGTTAATGTGAAAACGACAAGACTTAAAAGGCATGCCTTGTAGGAGCTTTCTTTCAATTTGTTTTTTTTAAAGGGACCGTGAAAAATTCCGTATATTCATACGGATAGCTGCTAAGATTAAATTGCTGTTACTAAATTGCATCGCGGTACGGTAACCGCTCTGGTAATCGAGACATTTATTAAGTAATCTGTGACCAGGCCAGGAAAACCAAGCCTAATCAATTACTTGTTACATGTCTATCGAATCGACCGTGAAACAACATATATTAATTCAAGAAATAGGGCTGTAAAAATAACGAATTCGTAAATATGCTGCAAAGCTGGAAGCTGGAAGAATCATGTAGATTCTTCCAGCTTCCAGCTTTATATCATATCCCATTTCTTGAAAAAAGTGTACTATTTGCTTGGTCCAAAAAACTGTACGTATTTACCGAAACACGAATGTTGACATCATTTGCGAACACGACCCGTTTCGTTTTTTTTTTTTATTTTGCAACCAAAATTCAGTCAACCGTGGGAATTGACGAGAATTGAGAGAATGTTTCATTCAAGTTGCCACAACTTTTGGCAATCTCCGTGCAGTCAGCTTGTTCTGAGCTAATGAAATATTTTCTACTTAATCATCTCTTGATTTTAGCCGTCACTGAACCTCCAAAACGCATGCCTTTCACTCTAAATCCGGTTAAAGAAGCTACTAATTATAAGTAGCTTATTAGATAAGTTAGAAAATATACAAAAAGGTAACACAGCCGAATTACATTTAAATACTCGTAGAAAACTTAGCAACCGTTTCTGTGAAATGATCTTTCATTTACTGTCGCAATAGTTGAGAATCTAACGTAGATCATTTCTTGTGAAAATGAGATAGTTATCTCTTTTTGTTCTGATGAATTACCGTATTCCGTTATGATACCCCTTTTTTATTTACGTATTAATTCAGCCGTCATGCGATTAAGTAATCTAATCGTTAACCCACTTAAAATTTCAAGTGTGATGTGATGGTACCAACCCGGGCGGTTTTAACCCTACCGCCTGAGTAAGTAGGGAAGGGGACCTACATTCTGAGAATTTGAACCATGGAACAGCTCGCATTCGTGGCGAAATTCGCTTATCCAGCTCAGAAAGAGTAAGAAAGTGATGCACGAATGGGGCGGGTATTTGAACTCAGACCTCTGGAATGCAAGTCCCGTACGAGCTGTTTTTTTCCTGTTAGCTTTTCCAACATTACCCAATGCACAACACTTCCATGCAGCAAGTGAGACCACTATGGAAACACAACGAGCTATGGTTTCCACCATTTTCAGGGTAGTTATGTTCATCCACGTTTGGGGTAAAAAGTCTTGCAGCGGCAACTCAAAACAAAACCGGCCATGTGCGAGTCGGACTCGCCCACGAAGTGTTCCGTACCATCGTAAAATAATTAATACAAAAAAATCACGTTTTTTGTATGGGGGCCCCCTTTAATTTTAATTATTTTTTAATCTTACTTATTTGTTGTTATAGCGGCAAAATAAATACACACTCAGCTGTTACTGAGTTACGTTAATTCAGTTACGGTTACTGAGATACAGCCCTGTGACAGACGGACGGGCGAACGGACGGACAGCGGAGGATTAGTAATAGGGTTCCGTTTTCACCCTTTGGGTACGGAACCCTTAAAATGAGTAAACCTGATTTATTATAAGCCTGTTTGAATACATATTTGTAAATATATAGAAAGTGAGCGCTATTTTGTATCGAATCTACGCAACGTCTCTGCAATTGAGAGCTGCACACACATTTTGTGTAACCGTTACTAGTTTTAAAAGTTAAATATAACTTATCTAATAAGAGGCTTGCAAGTGGAGGTCCTGACATGGCATCTAATTTCTTTGGGAATGCAGTGTGTTGGGCTAATATGTTGTTAGCCATCCATGTCCAGTCACATAAAAAAATATGGACATATTGTATATTTAACAATCATAAATAATTAAAGGAACTCAATGCATCAATCTGTTATTCCAGCGTGATATCATCGATCTGAAACTATATTGATATTCCCACAAAGAAATATTCACCTCACATCGTGCGGGAACAATTGGACTGTCGACGTGGCTTCCAATCCTCCCTGTCCGTTGTCAACCCGTCAATATCATTAGGTCCGTCCAGTGTCCTCAACTGCCAACTGGCTGGCCATCAGCCTGACGCATATCACGTGTACTCTTCATTAGGTGGGCGCATTGTCTGGCCCGTGTGCCAGAGTTTAACAGACGTCGTTAATCTAAGGATGACTTCCGTGCGAGTTGGCTCTCGGTGATTTCACGTTTCTCTCTCAAAAAACCTACTTATGTTAGGTGCTTTTTAGGGTTCCGTACTCAAAGGGTGCCAACAAAACCCTATTACTAAGCCTCCGCATTCCGTCCGTCCATCCGTCCGTCCGTCCATCAGTCACAGGGCTGTATCTCATGAACCGTAATAGGTAGGTAAATGAAATTTTCACAGACTGTGTATTTATTTTGCCGCTGTCACAACCAATAGGTAAAATAAAAAAATAAAAAAATAAAAAGCCTTCCACACAAAAAACGTGATTTTTTAGTGTTCAATCTTGTGCGATGGTACGGAACCCTTCGTGTGCGAGTCCGACTCGCACTTGGCCGGTTTTTCTCATAAGCTGTCAATTATTAATTGCTTCAGCTATATTAAAAACTAGCTGGGGTACCGGGCTCCACTCGGGTAATGTCGTTTGGGATGAATTATTTCCTGGATATTATTTGAGCGCCCCATACAAACTTGCATCGCAAATTTCACCCCTTCGAGTTTAATTTTCACAGAAAAAGGTAGCCTATGTCCTTCACCGAGGTCAAGACTATCTGTATGCCGAAGATTATTTTTTTAAAGAATGAATCTATAGATCATCTCAAGAATATGTACGAGTAGGTGTATTTTTATGCATGTTTTGCTCCTTCAAAATTGTATCCATATAAATCATGTAATTCTTTGTTAAAACACTAATAAAAATATAAAAATGGGCATTCAAACAAAATAAAAGCTTAGGCCATTTTTAAAATGCCAAAGATTCTGACTGAGATGACCTCAGAGACAATAAGGGCGATTGTGTCTCGTGGAGTTGAAGGCTTCTCCGCGGCTCAGTGGCTTTAGTTAGTCATGAGACTCGAGATTCGGTGCCCGATATCGGGAACACTCCAGTACCCGAAGTCTCAGTTGTCACCTAAATTGGCGTTTACGGCAAACCGATCGACTGGCGTTTTCAAATGTATGGAGAAATTGCAGAGCGCGCGCAGTGGGCGTTAATCGAACTAACTAAGAGTATAATACGGCTATTCCGTTGAAAACAAATACTTTTTTCAGTTCATGGTGTACGTACCTCTTACTTGCAGTGATGAGCAGTGAATCCTAAGATTATCTAGCGGCACGTTCCAAGAACCTGAGTGGTCAGTCTGAGTTCTCACCTAAATTGGCGTTTACGGCAAACCGATCGACTGGCGTTTTCCGTCAACTCCATACAAGTTTTTACTTGATATTCTGTAGTTTTACTTCTTTAAGCTGTCAAAGTCAAACTCGGACTTCCGATTTGTATGAAAACGCGGAGACGACGTAAACGGCAACGTCGACGTATTTACGGCAACGTTGAGTAAGCTGTCAAAACAAGCTCGGACTCGCAAATGTTAGTTTGATTAACGCCTACTGCGCGCGCTCTTCTATTTCTCCATGCATTTGAAAACGAAAGTCGATCGGTTTGCCGTAAACGCCAATTTAGGTGACAACTCAGACTTCGGGACTGGTCAAAAATACGTTTTATCAAAACTACCGTTACTTAAATGTACTTAATTCGGAAAATTTTCCAAATCTGAACGTGTAGTTAATACAAAGGCAGCAAACACAAGGAAAGAGGTTGATGATTATATAAGTGAAGGTAGTCCGAGAACAATGAGGTCCAGCGGCGCTAGTGTCAAAGTTAAAGTCTTCGAGTGTGACGTGTGATGCGGCCGCGCCGGGGTCCGACGGTGTTGCGGCGGCGGGGATGTGAGGCGAGGGGATCGGGGTGCGGGCCAGCAAGTCGGAGATGTCAAAGAGAGTGGAAGACAGTGTCGTGCTGAGAGCAATCTGCGTCGCCCTTGAGTAGGGCTGTTCTTGTGAGAATATTACTATCGATAGTCTATGATTCGAGTGGAATGTCAGTGTGGATTGATAACAGCCATTTTGATAAAACATTTTATATTTTCACAACTGCCGTCGACTGAACATGCTCTAATGTTTATAATTTTATTAAAATTTCTCTGCACAAGCGTACTAGAGCAAAATATATTTCATTAATTATGTAGGAAGTATGTAAAACATCAATATTACAATATTATGTCATATTCCAGAGGGAAACAGGGTGGATGGAGATTCCTCGTGACTTTATAATGCTATTCTTTATGTTTTCTGTTTTTCTCCGTGTTTTCTCTAACACATTAATTAAAAAATATATTTATAATTTGAAGTGATATGCAAACCTTTTCTCAAAACTTCTTGCTTCTCAAAACCGATGCAAACAATCTTTTGAAAGCGCTTGATAGATGTACACCATATTTTGGACACACTCTATATGTGCAAATGCATAAATGCTAACAAGATGATAGTCACATCTCGAAACCAATAAAGTTACTAAATCTACAAGGATAGAAATATTTTTCTGATCTAAACGTGTTGCTTAATCTCAGTTTGATCGGCACAAACTGATATTATTAACAATATACTTATAATAATAAAGTTGGAAGGTTGATTCACAATATGCACTTCAGGAACCTGCTATTCACATATTCCTGTTATTGTTACTAAAATGCATTATTACATATTCACCTCATTACACGATCAAATTTTAGGGCACCAAACATCGACTCGATATATCGATAGTGTTAGCATCATTATCGTCTCGGCGGGGGCGCTGCAGTGACGCCGCGGGACGCCCACTATAGCCCGACGCGATCTGTCACACGCCGCTCCACACATATTACATGCGCTTGGAATCCTTCAATTTTGACTATAGTATTAATCATTTTCGACTTCACTCTTCATAGTACGAGTTCGTTACTATGCTAACTGGTTTGAAGTAAATTCGAGTGATGGATGCCTGATGCTTCGCTGTGAAATATCTGGTCACACTATTTGGTGTCTGGTTACGTTGAAAGGTGAATCGCTTGAATTATTCGGTCTAACCATACACTAAAAAAAATTATGTGCACCTGTTTACTGTTTAAGCACAGTTAACATTCGGTAATTTATGGTGAAGTATTTCTCATTAATATTAATAAATTACGGGAAGTATCTATTATTGAGCCAAAACAGTGAATATTAAACAGTTATTTTAACCGATTGAACAGTACCCCTAGGTGAAAATAGGACGTGTGACGGATCAGATGATTTTGAAACGGTTATGAAAACTGATTGAATATTACGGCTGACTACAAATTATTCGTGCAACTGTCCAGCTTCAATAGTTACAGTAATTTTAACAGATTGGACAGCAAATTTTTCACTGAATATTAGACATAAGTAAGAACGGAAAAAATACTAAAGCTTAAAACTGTTTTCACATAGTTAGGGTAAAGAAAAAAGTTATTGCACACAGTTAAAACCTCGATTAGAAGATACGGTAAAATTTCATGTTAAAAGCTCATTATTTTCACTCAGAGTATCCGATTTATTTAGTTGACTCTATTTTAACGTTGCAAGGTGGTTGTTAATTTCGGCATTATAAGTAAATTCACTGAATATAACTTACGATCATGAACTGTTTTCATTGCTAGTATTTGACGAGAGGTCATTCACTTAGGGAATCTGGTGTACAATTGTCTGGTAATCTGAGGTAATCTTAGGTAGGAGTCCGAAGAAACTCGACTCGGAAGATCTTAGGCAGTCCCGAGTAATCCAGAAATCATTCGAAAATCCGCACGGCCATATTTTTGCTTAGTCGCCTGATTTTTTTTTTTGGTCATTTGTGAATTTTTTCCAGTATTAAACCTAAGTCGGGCAGGAAGAAATTAGTTTTTAAAAGACCATCGCAAGATGAATTTGTCTGCACGACCTTCAAAAAGTAATTCTGGTAATCTTGAATACTGATAATCTGGTGTACATTTTTTTCATTAGTGAATAACCCCAAGGTATTCTTTTATAACAAATATGTATCGATAATCTTGCCATATTGAAACATTTTCGACGCGTTAATGCTTTACAATGTATGGATACGGCAACTAGATTTTTTAGATTTCGAAAAGTGCTGATTTACCAAGGTATTCGATAATTTTAATCATTAAAAAATAACAAATAAGGTGTAAAGAAAATGTCAAAAATATAATTATTCTAGTAGCATTAATCGCAAGCAAGGATATTTTAAATAAACAAAGTAAGTCATCGCACCTGAATGTCGTGTTTTCAACCATTTTAAAAGGTCTATTGAACCGGACCTGCGAGCGGTTTTCCTGAATCGTCGTATTATACTGATATTAGGCTACGAGGTAAACTTTAGAAAATAAATACCAAACATAACGAAAATATTGATTTTCGTTCATAAAAATGTTTTACGTTCGATAAAGTTTAACAGAAAGAAAATTATATTAAAATTTTCAGTCTATTTTAATTCTTTCGAAATTCTAGTTAAACTCGCGTTATTGAACAAGCAAATACCGGTACAGGAGCGGTCTGACGGAAATTAGTATTTACCTCCCCCATTATTTATTATTATTTCAAAAACTTAATTATTCTTGAAACATATTTGAATCATATTAAAGACCTGACCAATGAGCATGCGGTTTTATTTAATGTTTTACACGAATAACAAGTTAGGTTCTAAAAATGAATTAAAAGTGACCATTCTTCTATGGGCGCAGAAAGCGGTGCCCACATGAATGTTGGAAACAAACGCAGTCTGATTTTCATATTTAGAACAAAATTATAAAGATAGTTAAAAATTTGCCTCGATGGATGGATGAAACAAAAAACAACGAAGGAAAATTGGCAAGAAACTACGCTGTGTTATTATTAACGTTCACTTAGTCTAAATTTACAAAACATTTGTCAAATTTGTTAACAAACACACAGGTAAAACGCTAAATGAAAAATCATTCACGAAAGTCAACAATTCATGCCAATAAGTCAAATATTAGCATCAATCGCATCCGCTTTTAAGGTGGCCCAACCCGGCGGGCCTAACTCATTCGCGGGCACGGTACAAAACCGTGCTGTTGCGCTCTGGGACCTTCTCTATTTCAAAGAATAAGACAGGCTCCGTGATGAGGAAGATGCAACATGTCCACAAAAAAGACAATGTGCATAGTGTATGATTTGGTAAGATTTACGAAAATTTTAATTTAAAAACGACTTATAGCTAAAAGTAAACCAAGACCGCTGTTGTCAAAAATGTAACAAAAACCAAAAAGATCATAAATCTTGATTAAATGAACTATATCTGCTGACTAATCTTTTTACGATGTTCTCACTTTATCATTGCGTAATCCACCTCCAAAATTATTGTATAAAACGCGCGAAAAATTCGAACTTTCGGACCTTATAACTTAGAAACCAAACACAATTTTACAATGCCAATGGTCATCAGACATCTAGTTCGATCAAATAAAGCTATTTTGAGCAAAATTTTGGATCTCTGACAAGAAATATGGGCGTGATCTTCTTTCCCCTTTTGTATGGGGAGATGAGCGGGTTGGGCCACCTTAAGGGTATTTAATAAGCAGGTATGTCCTCAATATTAAATATCTACACATATTTTTTTCTATAATATGTCGAAGATTATATACTTTTTAGCCACTCACTAGTGCGACACAGAATGTTTTTGGGCATTATTCTTAGCCATACTACTGTTAGCATTGCAAATAATGGATGTATAAAAATTATAACCTTTCATCACATGCCTGCCATAGTCAGTGGCTCAGACTTCAGACAGAGACAGACAGAGAAATTTTGTACTTTTACAAAATTATTAGCACAGCGATTTCTTACATCCGAAGGAAATATTTACCAGCATTAATAGCATCTACCTTAACATCGTGTAGTGTATGCAAATTATTGACAGTGGAGGGTGGTGACTCATTTTATAAATAATTCCTTGTCATCATGGGTGCTTATTGACAGTTCGAATCCTACGTCTTTGGCTACATTTGGAACACAAGTGCAAGTCAAACAAACGACTCCAACTTTGGCGTAAGTGAGTAAATATGCGACACGTTTCGAAATAATAATGACAAAGCTTAACAAATCTGTGTCTGCAAAACTAACTATTCACAAGTTTAAGATATCGCTATTTTACTCTTATTTCTATGTAGGTAAACTATTCTATAACTGCTCTTTATTTAGCCAAACTTTGAATAAATAAACAATAAAGGTTTTTGAATAAGGCTCTACCGTGCTACTTGTTGCAAACATATATTTAAATTAATGGTCCACTCACACCTCACCTCTAAGATTTGAAATCCTCCGCGAATCCTCTCCGAAGCTCCCTGGCAAAATTGTATGCTGGGAATAGAGACTTCGCACCCAGGAATGGCAGACCGAATGGAGCCGCCATCATCCAGGCGAGAGTTCGCCGCAAAGATGCCACGAGAAGGTCGGCCTTCTCTTTGGCGGAAAAAGAGAGCGATCCGTCAGGCTGCTGCGATGGTGAAAGTGAGGAGCGGCAGAAGTTTGCTTCGACAGATTCGGCAAGGGACCAGAATTGACGGCACCCAGTAGAGTAGCTGATCAGTTTGTTGTCAATTCTGTCGATATTCTCGAACTTCGCTCTGGCAATTGTTCTCTTACCACAGTGGTTATGGCAGCGTTTAATTATTCCACTTACTAGCTGCCAGCTGTACTGGTCCACATACAAAAGCAGTATTAAGAGATAGAATGAAAATATGGTGGAAGCGGCACAGAAAAATTGTCTGTGTTTTCCATTCAATTTAATGTAGCTACATAGGAAAGATCTTGGGAATGGCGCCTATAATTCAAATTCAAATTCAATTTATTTTCCAAAAACACACGTATATACATAATTAACTAAAAAAAACAATATGTTATAATACATTTTACAAAAATTTACGAGTAGTTAATAAAATTATTCGTTGCAGCCTACAGAAGAACTAAATTCTGTGTAGTAGGCCGCACATAAAAGTACATTAAAAAGTAATGGTGAACGCACACTGTACTGTCTATCGTATGTTGTAGAATATGATGAGTTGAATGTATTATCCATTTTATGTATTATAAGCGTGAATGTGAAGCATTGTTAGGGAGTTTGTGTGTGTATGTGTGGGTGTATGTGAGGGTGTGAGTAGGTGTAATATGGGGATCCTGGATATTTCGCACGCTTCGCTTCGCTTCGCGTGCTCATATATCCATGAATCCCCATATTCCGTCTGCCGACAGCACGCTGCTACGACCGTTCTTAATAACTCATCCCTAAAACGTTAAAATATATTTCACTTTCAACTCGTTGCAAGTAAAAACATTTTCGAGTAATCTGGCATCATCCTAACGCGAAAATGGTTTTATCAGATTTAACAGCGATTGAGCGAGGTGAAAATCTATCATAACTAGTTATCGTTGCACCCGGATCCGCCAGCGAAATTAGGTATAGATAGTGCTAACATTTTGCTCAACTTCTGCGATCGAGCAATGAAATGTTTCCTATGACATAATTAAACATACTATAGTAGCAAGCGTCGGACCGTTTTGGCAGAAATGAAAGAAGTATAACATATTATCTAACTACTTTCGATACTAAAAAAGCACCATCCCCTATTTTAAACGGTTTTATTTCCTTGGTTCAAAACAATTAAAACACACTTGAGTTATGTAAAAAGGTTTTTATTTTTTAAATATATCAGTTTCATTCATCCACAATTGTATGAGAAATACATTTCTTAATGAGCAAATATCCTTATCTTTATGATTTACACAATTATATTGCCGTTCATAAGAGCTAAAATTATTGCCTAAGGTCTTAAGATTAGGACATTGAAAGTCTTCTAAATTAATGACATTAAGAACATCAGGAATTAAATCCTGAATCCATTTAGCTTTTTCTAAACCCTTACAATAAACTGATTTGCCCTTGAAGAATGGAGCTATCTTTGTTAACAGATCATAGTTGTGAATATACCCCTCGCTCCAAGACATGCCGCGATATTTTTCTATCCATTTTACTAACTTCCGCTCCTCCTCACTTAATTTGCTGTATGGAAATGGTGGTTTTATGAGAAATACTTGTTTCGTGTCATGAAAGCTAAATGCAAGTTCTTTAACGATAAATTCATTTCCCGATAATTTAAAACCTTGCACGTCCACAATCACAAAATCCATTATGTCAGTCTCTTGACGATGTTGCTGAGCGGCGTATACTCTACGATGCAGTCGTTCAAGATCAGGCAGTATGCGCTTGTGTTATCCGGTATTTCTTTCTCGCACTCTATTTCCAATCGAACATCTATAGTTCCAGTTTTGATAGTTTCGTTTTGATGAGAACAGTCAATTACAAATAAAGGTGCAATATTTTTATATTGCTCTAAGCTTAGCGACGGGTTGCGACGACGCCGGTAATACGACTGGTAGAAATTACAAAAAAGCTGATATAATAAGCAATAATTATCGGGAAATCTGATAGGAAGTGACTCATAGGGATAATATGTGGAATTTAGATATACTCTCATATTGTTAATATTGCAATGATCAAAACGAGACATATCTTGATTTTCAGCATTTTTTTTATTAGTTTGCAGCCCTAATATCACGTACCGCGGTTTTTCTGTCTGACTGGAAGTTTTTATAGACCAAGTGTGTTTGGTAGTTTTTGGAAGAAGCGGATACTCGTACAAGTCCCAGTTCCTGAAAGCCATTTGAATAGGTCTATCTCTTTCTAAATGCTTTAATAGGCTAAGTCTTTGCCGATCAGATACTTTTACATGAGGCATTCTCCACACGATCTTGGAGATAACAATAGTAGATAAACTTTCGTTCGAGTTTAATTTTACAGAATTTATATTCGTGTTACTACGAAGGAGTATTAACTCATGTTTACAGTTCATTATTATTTTCTGGTAATCTTCTGCAAATCCCAATATTTTATTTAGTGGTATGTTAACGGTAAAGCTACCAGTGGTATTTGATATTCCGCCTATTTTCCATCCCCACATGACTCCAGAGTTGGAATCGGTTTCATTCAATGAGAGGTAAGACTTCATGGTTGTTGTAATGCCTGCATTTTTTATTTTATCGACTTGGATTCCATTAAGTTCGTAACGAATATCTTGAAACAAAAATAGTATTGGATTATTTGTAAAGTTAAATGCTGTGAGCGCCTCAGAGTTGTCATCCGCTCCTTTTTTCACGCCTTCAGCGTAACCTTCGATGTACAGAGAACTCTCGCACGGTACTACGTATAGATCTTGTTGGTTAATGGGTATACGTATCTCATCGTTGTTGTTAAAGCTGTTAACGTAAGGTTTATATGAATGAATTTCATAACTTTCAATACTGGTATCATGCGTCGGTGATTCAGATATATTTAAAATATTCATTTTAGAAGGCCAATTAATTTTAAGAATTCTTTATTTTTTCTAGTTAATGGAATGCGGCGGGTGTTTGGTATAACGAGTCGATTCTTAATGATCCGTTTAACTGGATGCTCTTCAATTTTATTATAAACAATCATTGCCTTTTACGAATGTGCAAGCATACATGTATCTCTTCGTTTCGAAAATTGATCAAGTTCTTATGGATATCGACAATTTTTATATTTACAGTAGTAATTGTCTTCCGATTAATTGGATAATAAACAATGTTATCAGGTTTTTCTAATATTCTATAACCGGGGGGGACGTAAGGAATAAACTGATGCAATATGTGCGTTTGCTCTCCGTTAGTATAAGCCCCGTTAACTATGTCACAATCGATTCGAATCGCGTTCAAGGGTTGAATGTTCACAGGCTGACTCGAGCGATGGGTTTTATTAGCAATTAAAGTAGTGCATGGGAAACCCAGCAGAGGTCCTATCGAGTTCGGTTTTTCAAAATGAATATCTTTATTACATTTAAGAATGCATCTTAAAGTGTTATTATTAGGATGCAAATTTAGCGAGCAATCTGGAGATATGTGTTTATTTAAGTATTCGATCAGATCAGTTACTTCATATGATCCTTCAGGAACCTCTATTTCCTTATTATCGTCGTAATGAAATATATTATTATGCACATCTACATTTGGTATGGAATTAAAGGAAGTAAAATATACAAGTCCGCACTCGTAATCTTGCTCTAATTCGATAGCTGGAAAATAATTCGTTGAAAAAACTGATGAGGTGCCAGATACCGACAGGGTGAAAGACATTTTTGCAATGACGAAAAATATACTACATATCATATTAAATAGTTATTCCAAAATGTTGTCAAAAATTTAATGCACAAATGACCGCAATTAATTTCATTAAAGTTTTGATATCTGTTGTAATTATACAATATTCTTTGACATTTTAAATATTTCAGCAGTTCGATAGGCGGTTTAAGGTCTCCAAAACTATCAAAATAAACAGCATATTTTTTCATTTTCACATATGCTACCCAATGAGTCCCACAGTTTTTTAAAGAATCTAAATTTAAAATGCTGCATTCAATATCTTTTACTTTTCTAGGTAATGAATCTCGCATGAAAACCCCTCGAAAATGAGGAATAGTTTTAGTGAATTTTAATATATCTAGATCGGTGAGAGCTCTATTGGGTAGCTGTTTCAGAAATTTTTGTTATTATGTATAAATAATCCGGCGCCTGTTTTATATGGTTTAATGTATAAACCTTTTCCTATAGCTATTGCCTCCATGGCATGGTTGTGTCTCTCATTTTCTTTTAACTGATTTTTTGCAGACTTATAGCTTGTTACAGCTTTCGCAACACCAGCTGCTCCACCTGCTAATGCTCCCAACGCAGACAATCCTGCAAATATCGGTATGAGAGGGAGAATTCCTCCCGTTTTTGGAAGAGGTATTATTCTGGGTACGGCGATTTGTTTTTCTTTTTTAAACATTTTGTGAGCAATTTTATATGAATTTTGAATAATATTTTTTGTGTTTGCCGGCTTTATTTTTTTAAGGTCGGATTTAATGCGTGATATTATTTTTTTGAAACTTTTATCCTTTCTCTTAATACCGGCACCGGTTTTAAGCTTTGTTTTCATTATGTTTTTTACTAGCCACGAGGCGGCCTTTTCGCCAGTTGATGCTCTGGAATCCTGTAATCTCTCCTTAGCTCTTTCAATTAGAATTTTATCAGCCAGATGACGCCTATTTATGTCTTTAAATATTGAATAGGCTATATCGTGATCCTTACAGTGATCGTCAAGTTTGTTTACGCCTTTGTCACCCCGATGCAATCTTTTTCTTAGTTTCGTGCCTGGACCGCAGTAATTATATCCTGGGAGATGAAGTTCAAAAGGCAACTTATTTATAATTGAATCAATAAGACCCGCTCCTTGCATTGCCTGCATCAGAATGAAAGGTTCTCACTAAAATGTTTGCTTATATTATATTAATATTTTGTTAGTTCTCGAGATCCAACTATTCTCCGATGAAGGGAATCCTAACCACTTAACATAAACTCGATTACCTTGACGTCTTAATACTTTTTCAACAAGGTATATTGCAGGGCATTTAGTTTTCTGTAACTCGTGTTCATAGAAACAGCCCGATATAGGCCGATTCCTTAAATCATGTATCAGGTATGTTGGAGGAGTTTTAGTTTTAATTTCAGTTATTTTAAATATTTCCGTTGACCAGTTAGGAGTAAACCCTTTATCGAATTGCCCTTTTAATTTGCTAATACGAACAAAATCGTTAATTTTGAGTTTTATTTTGATTTTTTTATTCAATACATTTTGATTTTTTTCAATTCTTTTCCTAATTTTTTCTTCATTACTTTTGTTCACTTTCGAGGGCTCGCACTGGATGGTGCGATGTTTTGCGTTATTATAGTCATATAAAGCATTTGTAAGAGTCTTACCAATCCATTTATATGATCCTTTTAAACTGAATTGTTTGTACAATTTACTCTTTAGTGTTCTAATAAATCGTTCAACTATAGAAGCTTTCTTTGTGGAGTAAGTTGAATAATGATTTATCGAGTATTTATTCATGAGTGACCGAAATGAATCATTGTAGAATTCAGTACCTCTATCAGTTTGCAGATTTTTTGGCGAGCGACTGTTCTTAAGTATTGATTTCATAGCTTTCATCACATCATTTTTGGATTTGGTTTTTAAAGGCACTGCCCATGCATATTTGGAGAAACAATCGATAACAACTAAAATGAGAGCGTAGCCTTTATTAGTTGATGTGTAGTTTCTCATTTCAGCAATATCAGCCTGCCATAAATCGTCGATGCTGTACAAGTTCACATGCCTTCGTTTAAAATTTCTTCTTACAGGTTTGTGCAACTCATTAACAATAATGGATTTACTCATTTTTAAAACGGTTTTATAATAGATTTACAGAAATTTCAGTTCCTTTCTACAATATTTCTTTATAAGTAATTATTATTTCCAAGCGATTTCTTAGACTTTCTTTTAAGACTCTTATAAAAGTAAAAAAGTTTTATTTTGATAATAAAATATATCAAAAAATACTATTTTAGTCAATAGTTACTTGCAATACGAGCGTTTGAATGAGATTCATGCGATCGAATACCCGACTGTAACTATTTACAAATTATTAATATTACTTTATGATACCTGCTTCCCTAAGCTCTTCTAATATAGATATGATTTCGTTATCGAGACCTGTGTTGCCCGCATCTCGAGAAGCCAGCAACAAACGCAATCTATCTACTAATTCATTGGGATCATTCCAATAAACCAATTCAATTCTATCTTTAACCACCTTCATATTGGGCATTCCTTTGCCTGAGACATTGGCGCAATGGTTAAACAATGGTTTAATAATTTTTAGATATTTTTCGCCTTTATTACTTTTAATAGGTTTACTAGGATCAAAATCTCTACGGTGAGCATTAGTTTGCAAAAGTATTCTTTTGTACATCCTTTTATCATACGGATTAATTAGTTCAAGATTAGGACTTTTTTTAAAAAGAAGTTCTTTAAGTCCTGTCGTAAGCTTTAAATTCAAGTCACCTACAGATATTTCGCTTTTATTAAAAATTATTTCAGCGTTTCCAATATGAAATAAACCATTTACTTTTCTAACACCAAATGGAATATCTAAAATTTCAGATGCAGACGCTACACATGATTTTGAAGAAGTTTCAGGCAAATGAGACGGTTCACATTGCATTGATTCCGCAAATCGTCCCGGGCTCGATATTGGAGATTGAAAATCATCATCATCATCATCTTTGTTTTCAATTGTTGTGTTATTGGTGTCTTCAGATTTGAGATTTTCTTCAATACGGCAATCTTCAGACCCGTTACTATCATCTTCACTTGCAGCCCCCTCCACTATTAAATCTTTTGTTTCTTTATTATCACTATTTTTCGCAGAGGCATGAAACATTAGCGGGTCGATATTGCAAGTTTTTTGTCTTGTTTTTTTATGAATTAGTTTTTGCAATGGTTTTGTAACCGGCTGCAAGAATTCCGCAAACAATGCTTCATTATCTTTTCTATTATTACGTAACGTCTTAACCTTATTTTTTACATTCTCCACTGACTTAATTATTTGCAATTTCAACTCTTTTTCCATGGTGTCAAATTGAATTACAACTGCTTCGCGCAAAGACCAGCAATGGAATGAATTCGAATTTATAGTTTTACTTTTTTTATCAATCTTGATCTAATACAAGGAAAGTATCAAATCCTTTTCTATAAAGACCATTATTTTTCTGACAGTCTTTATTTATGACCACGAAGTCATACGGAGTCTTCCAGATATCAGCACAAATATTTTGAAATTTTTTCCAGGGCATATCTGTATTAACGTGTTCTGTCCACACATGCTTCAAATTTATAGCATCTTGACGGAATAAAACTATAAGGTTTGAATTATCCCTTATCAGCTGTTTAGGTATTTTGGAATAAGTCTGACCCAAATAAAAACAGTCAATAAAATTATGTCTCCCCATTGCAAAGTAATCGCGAATATTATTTTGATTTTCACATGCAACATCATCAAATATAATAATAGAGTTCTTCGAAGCATCCGAAGGACTTATCAAATCATCATTTTGGCGGAACTGGTGCAACATTGTCTTTGAAACCTTCCCTAGAATCTTGCTTAATAAAACATATTTAGGCTGAAATAGGGATTTGGCATATATGTAGACGTTTTCAAATTTCAATCCATTCTCGTGTAAAAGCAATCCAACAATTAAATTTGTTTTACCGCAGTTGGAAGGTCCACAAATGATGCATCGTATAGTATTCGGCAAAAGGCTGCTATGTCTAAAAGACTGTTTAGTAGACTCGGAACAAATGTTAGGTAAGTTCAATCGCTCTTTTTGCTGAATAAGCTTCATTGCAACACCTGCGTTTACCTCGAAAATGTGTGTAAGTATACAGACATGTAGTTTCAGCTCGCACTTATATTTCACCGACTTTGCCCCTCCACCCTCCTACTGTATAAATAAGGCATGTCTTAGGAGATCTTGATTCAAAACACGTTTCTCAGCAGGAAGAGCTGCACACTCCCGCCTCGAAATGGTAAGTAGCCAGATCTAATTCGTGGAATTCTGATCAAATCAATCCTTTCAAAGTATTACATGTTTGAACAGGATCCCACCTTTCACTGCTAATAAAGAACGTTTTTATTTTTTCAGAATTTTTACCGGCAAGCTGATGAACCGACTACTGGACGCGACGTGGCAGGAAACTATTTCAATCCAGAGGATGGCAAAACAAGAAAATCTCGAAGGATAAAGAATAAATCAGCAGCGAGCCCGCCCGCTCCATCTTTTGTCTTCAGTCCTTCAAATGCCCCACCTAAGAAAATTATAAAAATAGAAATACTAAATGATAAAAACGAGCTAGAAATTCAAGCACAATATGCTGTATTTTATGATGGAGATGAAACACTAGATCAAGTAGAAAATATAGTCAGAAAAATTTCTGCGAAAGTTGCAATTGTACCTTTTGTATTGTAAGCAATAATATTAAATAAGAAATTTAAAATAAAAGATATCAGTTAGTAGTATACTCGTTTGTTTCATTGAAATTTCCAATTATCACAAATGTTTTATTGAAAATGTAATCAATTTCAATTTAACTAAATATTGAATAAAAAATATTCCATAACCATAGATAGATAGATATTGCGATATTTTAAACAATTCATGCACTCCTTAGACGGTGTCATGTTTTACTTTCCATTTGCCTCTGCTCCTCCTCTATTTAAGGAAGGAAATGTAACAATCATTTGAAAAACCTCATTAATTCAATGGATTTTTATAAAAGTTTACCCGCTCAATATTTACGCCTGCCTTTAATTTATTTTGAAAAATAATTCCTATTGAAACCGCTACGAAAATGTCTTTGCCGGTTTTATTTTCCAATATCCAAAAACATGCAGACGTAGATAATTATTAATTGATATTCTATTAAAATTAGGTTAATGGGCAGAGTGGTTTTTTAAAATGATCTTTTAACTATGTTTGTACTGAGAGCATCGCTTACGGACTCGACTTAAGAATGGTCCGGCAGCTATGATTCCTAATTGTAAGTAGTTAGACACTGAAGAAGTAATCTGAGCATTATCAGCTGTTTAAGATTTTTTAGTAAGGCTGCATATTTTTAACTTTAAATGTATAATTTCTATAATATGAGCTGTTCAAAACTGTTCAAGTCATATTTTCTTCATTTTGAGCTCTGTTCATCAATCCCTCATGGCTTTAAGTGATCTAGCTCTACATTCGAGACCTACTCATCTAGATGTTCCGACTGCACATGCGAATATAATAGCTCCATTAAAATGTCTTTAAATCTGGAAAATAACACAAATAAAACACAAAATTAAGACAAAGAGTTTATTTTCTATAGTTAAAAACGATGATTACATATATCTTAAGCTATAATAATGATTTATAGTGGCCATAAGGCAAGGTTGTGTATTTATTTGTACACATTATTCGTTTCTCATCACGATTACATAGAACTAATTTATTTATTTTCTCTGTGAATACTTTATGTTTTCTTGATCGAATAACACACATATTTTTACGAACTGAAACGCCATTATCTAAGGCATTTTTAAACAGTTTGGCATCGATTGTTTTCAAGGCAGCACATTTTACACCTTTAGCTTTCTTAATGGTTTCATCAGCAGTTTCAATGCAGTACAGTTTCGCCCGCAATCCTATGAATTCTGAGATTACTTTGCCGCCTAATTCATCCTTAAAAAACCCCGGAATTTTCATGTTAACCGCAGGAATTTCGTAAATATTATCGGCAGGAAAATTGCTGGTATCAAAATGGGAAATGTTGTTTTTTAGATCTGCATAGAAATCGGGGGTTCTCACGAAGTACAATAAGCTGTCAGTATAGCTAAAGCTTTATATTTCTACCGTATTTTTCTTTCATAACTGAATAGTGGAAATTGTACAAATGACTTTTTGATAGCTCTAACACAGAAAAACCAATATAAATCGGTCTATCCAAATATATTTCTTGTTGCTGTAACTGTACAACCGCTAAATTTTCTGATAAAACTGAGATGCTTTTGAAATTTGGAAGTGATATCAGCTTCTCAGCTCCTACAGATTTATTTGTTTTATTAGTAGTGTCTTTCCATTTATTTACCAACTTTATATTAACTTGATTTCTTTTATTTTCAATAGTTTTTCCGAAAATTGCATTGTTTTGCTTTTTAAAAAAATCTCTTTCAAAATCTGATGATGCCAATTGTCTCAGCTTAGTATTTAATTCAATGTAAGGCTGTAAATAATTATCTTGCTTGAATTTAATGATAGAATGAATTTTTCTTACAATTAAACCATGTGCTATACATTCTTTAAGATGTACGTAATGAATGATGTAGTTATATTTATCATACAAATTGGCAATTAATTTGGAGTTGGTACAGCCTGGAGGTACAAATTTTTTTGCTGCAAAAGGCAAGTCAGAGTGATCATCGTGCAGTTTAGTCGGGTACGCCAAATCTACTTCCAATACAAATCCAATGTCGGAATCATTAGATATTTTGCAAACATCAAAATATTTTATATCCTCACTTGACAAAAATGTAAAACCGGAACATGGAAGTTTTTTCATCATAGCAAAACCATATAAATTTACGCAATCCAGGTAAATTAGGAACGTGCTGTCATAGTTTTGGTCAAAATCGGGTAAATACTTATTGTTAGCTTTAGCGTAACGATGGCTACATTGAGCAAGACCCCCTCTTATTCCCTTTTCAAACATTTTAAACATGTCGAAATTACTTATTAGTTCAAGTTCTACTTTTGTATAGTGCAACATCGCGTCCCAACTAAGCGACGGTGATGACACATAATAAGCAGGATCTAATTTGTAATGAGTAAGACTGATTTCTCTGAAATTTTCGAATATATCTGCAAGCAATAATACATCACACTTCATGTACAAGTCTGTATATTCCCCAAGATTTTTAATATCAAACGCTTTCCAAATTTTACAAGCATGCGAATAATCCTCATTTGATATCGAAGTGGATGTGAGCGTATTATAAAAATCCTTGCGATTAGGCAGTGTACCCTCGTTGTATCGAGTCCAGGAATCTATATAATCATAAGGGTATATCCCTTTTTGTTTTATCATTTCAAGTCGAGAATCGTTACGAATGTATTTTTTTAAATGGAAAAATTTCTCTCGAGGCAATGTTTTAGCAAGTTTTTCAAGACTGGAAGTTAAAAAGTTCAAGGAATCAATAAATTTTATTTGCGATAATCCTTCAGCATCTGTTAAAATAAATTTTGTAAAAGAAATGTATTTTTCCTTGTTCTTAGCTATTATCGTCATACGACCGGCAATAGTTGCGAGTTCTCTGATGAACAAATGACAGTCATAACCTGCCAGGTTATGGAAAATAACTGGTAGGAATGGGCATTTCTTTGCAGTCAGGTTGCAATGGGAATGAGCAGCCCCTCTGTACATGCCAGTGAAGTGATCATGATCCATGACGATATCATCCAAAAGCAGACCATTACAGAAGTGACAGTGTGCTGCAGTCCTATGCAATCTCCTTTGTTGACAAGTGAGCGCCTTGATAGGAGCATCTTTACTCAATAAATTAAGCAATAATTCAGAATCTTCTACGAGGCTATCTACAAATTTCTGGCCGCAATTGGGACCTCTGTACGAAACGAGCTTATTTAATTCTGGCTTTGATTTGCAACAAATGTAGTATGAAAAACTAGTCGCCTCATGTATTTGGACGCGCTCTGTATGTCCGGAGTTACTCCTAACCGAGCACTCGCGAAGCAAACTCTCAAAATCGCCATAAATAACTATCGGAATTCTTTGAGTTCTCTCGTAGTGCTCAAAACTCACCCATGTGTCTGGCGGAGGTAACACTGTACGAACTCTGGCACACTCATGACTTTTAATTTTTTCTTCATTGCAAAAATATACGAGACATTTATCACAAATAAACATTTTAGATTTATGTTTCGTGACTTGATGGCGAGTTAATTTACACAAATCTTTAATAAGACAGAAATGACTCTTGCCGCATCGTTCAATATACAGAAGATTAACGTGGCATTCTTTACGGGATGGTGTCAAATACAGAGGACCATTTACATCATTGTTGCGATCAAGACCATACACATTTATACTAATTGCGGAATTGTTTAGCTCAAATAAAGCAACATCATCAAACGAAACCGGAAATTTCATGCCCTTAATGTTTATCATATTCTTAAAATGGGGATAGGAGGATAGCTTGCAAACATTTCGTTTAGCAGGGTGCAAGTGCGCCATTATACACCAAATAAAGCAATAGCCATCGAAAGTCTTAAGGTTTAAGCAGCTTTTTGTGGCCTGTATTTTTTTCGGAAGTTCTAAATACGAACCTCCTCTGAAAGGACTGTATTTATTTACATTCACTTCTAGGTGGCTTGCCTCATCAAAAGACCAGCCAGACTCGCACAATTCAAATTCCGATGTTTTAGTCTTCATTTTATCAATTAAACGCGTGTACAAGCCTTCGATATCAGTACTACGTAATATTATAACATTCTTTGTTTGAAAAGATTTAATTTCTCTCTTATCATTTTTCGGTAAAACATAGAACGCAAATAGTTCGAAGTTAACTTTAATAGAACAGTGAGTGCGCACGCTGCGCTGAATGATAGTGCAGACTTCGAACGATATATTTTCTAAGAATGTTTCTGGGGTATTCGCATCTGTTCCTGCACGCGGAATTATTTTGAAGCTGCTTATTCTGCGTTTGAAAGCGGAAGATATCAACTTTACATTTTCTAAATCAGTGTCGGTTAAACATTTCGATTTATGCAAAAGACTCCTCTTGTGAGATGCGAATTTATTGGGAGGAATATCATAACCACAAATACTACAGTACATTTTAGATAAAATCAATTAATTCTAAGAGCTATATTTAAATTATGTAAAAATATTATATTTCTTTTAATTTGGTGTTGTTAAAAAAATATCAAATTAATAATTCTCAATATATTGATATTCTTAATAGTTGGGATAGGTTATAATAATGTTATGTTAAATTTTTAGTTCGCATCTTCATACAACACGGGGGTTATTTCATCGAACTCTTCCTTGACAGACTTGACGAATGTTTGCAATGCCCTCAACGCTAAACAATCCTCATCTAATCGTGTCCGCACGGCGAATACTGCCCTGCGCCAGCGATCTACTGCAGCCACCCGCTCGACCTCCGATGCCTTGTAAATGCGCGTCTCTACATAATATGCGCCTGCCCGCCGGGGATCTTCTTGTTTAGTATAACCGGCAGCTACTCGCTTCGTCAGCACTGAGGGCAAGACAGGCGCCTTCACCGGTGACGCGCGAGCCTTGCGCTCTTTTAGAACGCTAACCCCGTCTTCGTCTTCGGAAAAAATTGACTTCTTTACCAAGACCGCAGATGTAGATTTCTTGCAGCGTTTGGTGGCCGCCGGCATAGAGACCGCCTCATCTTCTGAATCTGTTCCGAACAGGCGATGGCTCCGTTTCTTCAGCGTCGACTGCTTAAAACGCTTGTCCTTCTTTGCAGATACCTTCGACTGAACAGCTCCGCAGTTGTCGTCAGACTAGAACTGATTCATGGAATTCCTAAGGAATATAAAAATACTAGTCAGCAAACATTATATTGACATAAAATTACATAGCCTGATGATGTAACCGACAATCGGATTACTTAAATCTGGCAAAACCATCGACCAATACTTCAGTATTATAAGATAAAATAAAAGAGGCCGAGTTTATAAGTAAAATTAAAATCCATGGCACGAATTTAATAATACGTATAATGAATCTTAATAAAAAAATTACATTCCATTCAAAACATGCATTGCCGTTCAGTAAATATTGATCTAAAAGAAGGGATTAAATGGATTTTCTAGTTTGTATTTACAATTACATCTGTACTCCTGAATCTATATAACTAGTAACAAAAAATAATACATACATACTCGTTAACAGCTCTCTGCAGGATACTTTCAGTTCACTTGTACTTATACTTTTCACTTTATATTTACTGTTTGATGCACTCGTTGCAAGGATGTAAAAGCTTATGATCAGTTCTCAAAGACACTTCTCGATTTATAGCAAATTTTCGTGACCGATTAAAGTTGTTTTACACTAGGCGGAACAGATTTTCTGACCGAATAATCGGCAACCCGATAAAAGAGAGGTGTGCAATTATTAACTGTCGACGCTGCTAGCATAGAGCCGAGAATAAGAAACAACTGGATGACCGGATCGCGTATCGCGTGCGAGCGCCCTCACCCCCATATTTGGCGACATTCGATTCAGCGATCGCCGTATCGAGTCCGGAATTTGTTTTGATAACAAGATACATGAGACGAACATTTTAAAAGGTAGTGCTTCTCTCGTACGAGACCGATGCGACGTAAATATGTTATGAAAGTGAGACCTTATGATGATATCCTTTGAGTCTTCAATAGAAATGAAACCCTATTCTAAATAAATCATTATTGTATTTAGCTATTAATCTGCTCCGAGACCTCCCATGCACTATTATTTGGATGCGGTATAGTCCGGGCGACGACAGCCCTTGATTAATTATTCACTTCAATGCATTGATGGCGACACAGTGGGCGCAGCGCTGCCTTGTAATATTTTCTCACTTTACATTTGGAATACTTACTCCTGGTCTATGCCCAAATAATAACAATATCGGCTAACGACAGCTGCGGCGGGCGGCGAGGGAAATAAATGCTGACATTGGCAGGTTCAAGGTCCAAGAACTTGTAAGTATGTGTTAAAGAATACGGATTTTACACGGCCTTGTATGCAGATTCAGAACACTATAAGTGTCGGAGCTGTCGCAGAAGACTAAACAGTTCCTTTTCATTACCGGCTGCAGCGAACTTCAGTGTGTATTTTGAAATTGGTGAGCTATTTATAATTATTTTGCAAGACTGTGTATTACTAGGAGGCCACTTTAGTTTCGTTAATGGTGACAAACCATTTTCGGTTTGGGACAATGCCAGATTACTCGCGTATGTTTTTTACTTGAAACGAGTTGGAAGTGCAATATATTTTAACGTTTTAGGGATGAGTTTTTAAGAACTGGCGAAGCAGCTTGCTGCCTGCAGGTGGAATATGGGGATTCCTGGATATATGAGCATGCGAAGCGAAGCGAAGCGTGCGAAATATCCAGGATCCCCATATTACACCTACTGGTGTGTTTGTTTATGCAAGGTTTTTTTTTATTTTTTTATTTGAGCATATATTAGGTAGATTGCATTAGACTACGACACTGAAGAGTTTTTCAACATCCCATACAGACATATCCAATAGCAAAGTAGTAATTGTTTTCTTATATGTACACATATTATAATAGAGATATCTTTCAATTCGTGTGTTTAGAGCGCAGTATATTCTTGGTCCGAGCCATTGCAATGACCTTTGTGAAAAGCGTGACGTTGTAGTAGGTTGGTTGTAACAATTTTGTCTTAGCCTTGTGCCATATTTATGTTCGGGCCGTTTCAGAATTTCTTTTACCTTCCATGAATGCAAAAATGAACATATTTATTGTATATATATTTTTCTAACAGATAACACTTTACATCCTGAAAAAGTTCATGGCTGGAATATCTTTTGGGTCGATTAGTCATTATTTTCAGTACGCATTTTTGGGCTATTTCTAATCGTTCAATAGAAGTTTTGGTCGCGGCTCCCCATGCGAGAATGCAGTAACTTAAAATGCTTTGACCAAGTCCATACTATAGAGATTTAAAGGTTGTTATGTCGAGTATATTCCGGGTTACTTTAAATATATAAATAAGTTTTCTAACTCTCTTTGTTAGGCTATTAATGTGAGCATCCCAATTGAGATTTTCATCGATTTGTATACCAATGTATTTAACTATTTTGACTCGTTGTATTACTTCACATGCGCAAGCAAATGGTGGTGTTGAATTAAAAGAATTGCATGAGTCATTACGCAATTTTAAGGTCATTTGTGATGACATTTTTGCAGCTTGTGTTATTGAGAAGGAAATGTATTGGGTTTTAGAAACGTTAAGAGTCAGTATGTTTGTATCGAGCCATGATTTAACCTGTTTTAGTCCTTCTTCAGCATTTCTACTAGCCTGAACCCAGGATTCTCCTTCAAATAACAGCGCCGTATCATCGGCGAATGAGAACAATTTCATTCCTTGGACATTAATACTGCATAAGTCGTTTACATAAATGAGAAATAGTATTGGACCAAGTATACTACCCTGTGGTACACCAAGTTCCGTTCCCACTCGTACTCTTTGTGTGCGATCGTGTAGGTAGCTTTTAAACCAATTTAGAGCAACCCCCCTTATTCCAATGAGCTCCATTTTTCGTAGGATGATTTAATGATACCGTATCAAAAGCTTTAGCGAGGTCAAGAAAAACAGCAATACATCGCTTTTTCCTGTTAATGGTATCAATTACAGCTTGAGTAAGCCCTGTTACGGCATCTTCTGTGGAATGGTTTTCCCTGAATCCATATTGGTTGTTAGAATAGAGCTCATGTTTAGTAAGGAAGGCATCAAGCCTTTTTAAAACTATTTTTTCCAAAACTTTTGATAAAGCACTAAGTAGAGATATGGGTCTGTAATTCGGCATTTCAGTCTTGTCTCCATTTTTTTAAATTGGTACTAAAATGGCATGTTTGAAGGCATTCGGGAGAATTCCACTCCACAGACTTAAGTTACATATATGTGTCAGAGGTTTTGCAATGTAATTTTGAGCATCTTTTAATACGCGAGATAATATTTTATCTATCCCAGATGCACTTTCAGCTTTTAATTCGTTTATTATGCGTAAAATTTCTTTTTATTCCTTCAAAATTCCTTTAGAAATATGGTATGTTGGGTTCTTTTTACGACTTTGGGTATGGTATTAGCCACTAATGAGAAAGGAAGGAGAAGTGGCATGCGCTCGATATCACGACTCCGCTGTATGGCCAAAGTGACCATATAATTGTATGATAATCCGGCGGCGCATCATATGCCACACAGTTCGCCACCGTGCGCGAATTTTCTCCAAAAAATAATCGTTCATCAAGTCAGTTCCCACCCACACAAACCCTCCAATACGTCTACGACTGTATTTCCATGCACGTTGAAGTTGTGTTCGTAGTGTTTGAAAATTGGAGACAGCGGGTCTCATAGTAAGCGCGATATATGGCATATCACCTTCCTTTTTAGCCATCCATGTCCAACTACATAAAAAGATAGAACCATTTCGCAGATTACAAAAGTCCTATATCCAAAACAAGTCGACGCGCTACCGCTCTCGACTCAAGGTGTTAGTGTACCAATAAGTTGGGAGTATTACCATAAGTACCCAATATTGTATGCGCACGGCCCGAGGCGGTGTGCTGTGGCATCGGTGTCAAGTTCGAGTTCGCTGACTCGCCACATCCACCCGCAGGCCTTACCTCTTAAATGGCTACCTCAACGTAAACATTATCATATGCTAATATGAACTATTCGATTACAATCATTGATCTTGGACTCGCCGTATTTATGTTTGAGGCTATAGTTACTTCTTTAGTCGCGTTTGGGAAAACAGTTCAGTGCATTTTTCGCTCGTAGCGAAGTTGCGCGCGCCGATGATGTAACACATAATTTATTTGAATATAGAATACCTAGGGGAAGCTAAATAATTAAGCTGTTTATGTTGAACACTGTTTATCCATAAACATAAAATAATATTTCGAACGTCAGTGAAAATTTAAACAAACATATTACAAAAATGGTAAGAAAAATATATTTTTCTTAGCGAATTCACTAATATATTCTAACATTGTACAATTTCCGAGGTACATGAACGTTTGCCGCAGGTTGCACCATGTACCTACCTCCGGTAAACGCACCTAGTGGTACCTACATGCACGGTCCCTGCTGCGGTCAGCTTTTTCAATCATTTGTAGAGGAAAAAGAAAACCAAAGAATGTTCTAGTCTGTGTAAGATGAAGAATTCGTTTAAGCTTGAACTGTTTAAGAAAAATATAAGGATATAAATTTCAATTTCCGAATCGCAATACCTGGAAGTAAACTGAAAATAACCCTAAATTACTAAAACAAGTCAAACGTCTCTGAAATAGGTAGGATAGTTAGGGTTCATAAGGTTTGGTTACTTACAAATTTTATCTTAGGATTTAACTTAAGAAAAACCAAGTCTAGCCAATTTAGGAATTGTATATTCCAAAAAAAGGTTTGTTGCAGCTTTACAATGTCTTAGTGACGAACATGTGAATGATAAGCTTTCTTGTTTTGGCACATACACAGTTCAATCATTAAACTATATGTCTCTTAGGAGCATTGGAACATTGTTATTAAAAACTAGTATGGGGCTGATGAAACAAACGTGTTCCAAACAGCCACATATTTCACCTCACCTCGCAAAAGCCTTTCGCGAGTCACAGTATAAAACTTGTTTATTATACGTTTGAAGACCCCCAGTTTGAAGGTATGAGGAAAAACACTCGCCAGCAGACAGTTCGATACCCTGGCGGTGGGACAGAGAAACTAAATGCAATGAGAAAAAAGACGTAACCATATTTTGGTTAAATGTTTTAAAAATCATATTTTGGTTAAGCACGCCCGGGTTAGTTACCTATGCGGCTATGAAAAATTCCGTGTTTTCCATGAATTTTTTGGTTGCGGTGACACGGTTTTGGTGTGCATAAATACCCACCTAAATACCTAGTGTATACAATGAATATAAAGTCCAAATATCTACCATTCCACAAACGGAATGCGCGGCTCGTAGCCTAGTGGCGCGGGGACTGGCCTAGCGTACCAGAGGCCTGGGTTCAATACCGACATGCACCACTGTCTTTCTCTTTACGAGTTCGATAAGTGCATTTCTTCACGAATGCGAGCTGCTCCGTGGTTCGGAATCCATGTAAAACTGTAGGTCCCCTTCCCCTACTAGGTGGTAGGGTTTAAGCCCGCCCGGGTTGGCACCATCGCATTGGATGAAAAGATGGTCAAAGCGGCAATAAAGAATTGTCCGTGTTTTCCATCCAGTTCAATGTAGCCGTGCTCATAAAGGGAATGTCCTGGCATGGCACCTAATTCCTTCGAGGTGTGTTGGGCTAATATCATAACGGTAGTTGTGTGGTATTAGCCATCCATGTCAGGTCGCATAAAAAAAAAACCGCGTAACATCGTTACCAGTTTCATGAAAACAGGCCAAGTGCGAGTCGGACTCACACACAAAGGGTTCAGTACCATTATAAACAAAACAAATCATTTTTTGTACGGTGGTCGCCTTTAATTTTTATTTGTTTTTTATTTTTCCATTATTTTGTTATAGCGGCAACAGAAATTCACACTCTGTGAAAATTTCAGCTGTCTACTTCATGAGATTCAGCCCTGTGACAGGTGGATGGACGGACGTACGGAGGGACAGCGGAGGCTTAGTAATAGGGTTCCGATTAGCACCCTTTGGGTCACTGGTTGAGCGAACCGTTTCTACTGCAGCCGCTGTTCCGATGTGCACACCGTGGGAAGACGCGAAGCGCCGAGCATCTTCGGATTCTGCCGATGTCGGCCGTGCCGGGCGTCCCATCGGCGTATAATGGGCCAAGGGTTCTGTCGGCCAATGTCGGCATGGCGGTCGAAAGCTACTTACGTTTAATTTAAGACAAACAAAAAACTTTATTGTCATGTATAACTGGGACAGCGAGCATTGAAGGATGTTAGTAGCAACCGAAACTCGTCTGAATGAGGGTAGTGTAGCCACTTTTACATACATACAGATTCGGCAGCCCTGCTATGGGTTCCGTACCCAAAGGGTGCAAACGGAACCCTATTACTAAGCCTCCGCTGTCCGTCTGTTCGTCTGTCACAGGGCTGCATCTCATGAACTATAATAGGTAGGCAGCTGATTTTTTCACAGAGTGTGTATTTATTGCTATAACAACAAATAGTTAAATTTAAAAAATAATAAAAATGAAAGGGGCCCCCATACAAAAAACGTGATTGTTTTGTGTTAAGTCTTGTACGCTAGTACGGAACCCTTCGTGTGCGAGTCCGACTCGTGCTTGGCCGGTTTTATGATAAGCGCGGCATATGGCGCACGCCGGGACCTCATAAAAAGGCGCCCAACTACGCCTATGAGTTTTCGGTCTTTCACAGGGGCTGCGAAAACTGACAATATAAAATGAATATTATTTGTTTTAACCGTCTGTCACTGAAAGCAGAATATAATGTTTTTCGAGATTTATCTCTTCACGTTCTCGAAAGATTATGGGCCTTACCGCTTGAAATATCTAGACTAATGGAAGCAATACACTGTTTATTAAATTTAATAGCAGTGAAAACATTTGTATTATGTTTATCAGAATAATGTGTTATCGTCCGAAAGCAGCCATGCCAGTGTACAAGCAAGAAACTAGCGGCCTTAGAGAATACATTTACCGAAGAGCAAGTTCAAAGGGCAGAGGCCGCCAACATGTTTCATCCGTCACCGATAAAATCAAACAGGCGAGTGTCATTGTCAGTCAAACGTATAAGAGAATTATTTTTTCGAAAAAATCTCATCCATATAATTGTGACATCATTGTTTCAATTCATCAGTCACTTGTTTGACACCCCTGACCTTCACGTGTCGTGTACTTTTGTGTGTCGTGCGTCACAGAGCAGTGCGATAGGAGAGGTAGCATGTCAACTCTAATATTATTTTTGATAGGGACATCAAAAGAGTTTGCTGCTAAGATGATTACGATGAGTACTTAAATTAAACGTAAGTAGTTTTGTCAATGATTTAGTGTTCATATAAATTTCATATAAAGTTCATGAAAGTTTCATATAAATAATATTTTATGTAAAAAAATTCGAGTAGTACATTCTAGCAAAGCTTTTTAATTGTGAGGTTTTTAATAAAAGTGATAAAGTTTTGGTTGGGCTGGTATGTTCTATTTTCCCCATTAGAATTCCCACTTCGTTGATGTCTGGTATCATTAGACCATCTATCTCGTGGCTGATTTGCTTACTTATCCTCAAATTACGTTAAAGCCAACGTAGAATAAATATGTGGATTTTTCTTCTCAATTTATTATTTACGGTTTCTTAGATTATCGTCAAAATGGAATGGCAATGCGATAATCGTTTTTTATGTTTTATGTAACTGGATATGCATGGCTAATACCATAATTCGTGACAAGATATTAACCAAATTTATCATCAATTACGTGCCAGGAACTTCCCTTTAGGGGTGTTGTAAAGTTTTATTTTTTCATCTTTTCGTCCAAGGCTGGTAAGCATGTTGTGCATGAATAGGCGGAGATCAAACAAATGATCTATGGAAGTCCAGCTATTGGCTATAAATTTATCTTGAGATAAGTATAGCTGCTGCAAAATATCAGTCAAAGACTGCATTAATCTATGCTCATCAGTTTGTGTCACTCACAAATTTTAGCTGAATTTTTCAATAAAAGTGCGACCCAGTAACGTAAATTTGCAACGAGTAGCAATCGAAAAAATATTTTCAATGCTTAAAATAAATCGAAACATCAAACTGATTAAAACATAAACGATTGATCTATGTGACGAATCACAACAACCCAACTCTTCCAATCGATGCGGCATTTATTGAGTGGTGTTTTTTCGTTTCTCTTGAATTCGGAGGTGTCTCAGGTCGCCGGTAATTGGTTTCTCATTAAACATCGACCAGCACTGCTCGAGTCGAGCCTCACATGAAGGCCGAAGGCTTGGTGTTACTTGCGACGCCACGCCACATACATGCATTATATCATGCATACATTAAAACCAACTAGATGTTGCCAGGGTCTCCACCCGCGAAAAACCACATTGATTTACGTTTATGCTCACAGCTTAGTCGAGAATATCGTGATACTTAATGCAAATCACCCTTAAAGTACCTAAACAATAAATTTACGTTCAAATAACAGATCGCGTCCATCCGACTAGTAAGTAAGTAACCCACATCACGGCCAGCGTCAACGGCCGCTTAGTCACCCATCCAGGAACCGACGTGCCATGTTTTCCACGTACTTTAGGATCAAATCCGAGGCATCGATCTACTGGGCTACCAAGGCTGACAAGCAAAGGGGGATGTAACAACTTGGTACTTTGAATGGATCGTGAAGAAAGATGAAAAACTGGCAAAACAACTACATTATGTTATATCCCACTTGTAACGGCCTATATGCCCCTTCAACTCCTAGAATGTTTCTACTTTCAACTACCTATATCTTATTAGTTTCCAACCCACACCTAAAACTTTTTATGACTAAACTACTTATATTTATAAAAAAATAAAAGTAATATTTTAATTATGTCCAGCTGTTTATTCAGTATAGTTAAGTTTATAATGTGCCTGACTTTAATATTATATATACTTTCTGATGTTTTAAATTTTAATTGCGATGTATTAATTTTTGATTGAATGATATCAATTTGAATGTTTAATGCATAATGTTAATATTTTTATGCAATTTCTAACTTTGCCTCAACGAAATTTTATTTATTAATTTGAATGCTAATAATTTGTAGAATTATATACTTACCAGTGTATAAACTTTGGCAATGTGATAGAAGTGTACAAAACTAAAAATCACAAATAAACTCTTTTAATCTTTGAATCTCATATACACAGTTCAACCCTTATGAATTCATATTTTGATGGATTAACATAAAACTTGGAGAATGCTCTTCGGAGCTGGCATGGCACCTAAATCCTTCGGGAATGTGGTGTATCAGGCTAATATCATAACGGTAGTTGTGTGGTATTCGTTATTTTTGTGAAGCGTGGCATATGGCGTACGCCAGGACCGCTTAAGGTGCCCGACGACGCCCATGAGCTTTCGAACTTTTAAGGGAGCTGCGAAATCCATGCCGGCCGGCCAGGTGCTTCTTCACACCATCCTTGAAGGATCCCAGGTTATACTCTGGGGGAAATAACTCTATCTATCTAATAACTTGCTATCCGTGTCAGGTTGCATAAAAATAATAATAACGCCATCCATCCCCTTTCAACCATCAGCAGGCTGAGATTTATCTTCCTGCAATCAGGGATTAGTGTATCAAAGACCTAACTAACTCACACTAAACATCTTTGAAAATGTTCAATACACATAATTTACCTTAACTAAATCTACATCCTTATTGACTTTTCCTCCAATATAATACCGGTAGGGATTTACTGTGATTCAATGAGCGGTCATTCTTATTAAGACCGAATGATTCATCGAACACAATCTCAACCTAAAAATTTCTCATCGGATGATAACTTATTCACTTATAAAACAAAGTGACCGGTCTCGCAGAACAATACAAGCCTAAAAACATTCGTGACGAGCCTGTCAAATCACATTCGGCGACCGTGTGAAACTTCCATACTCCTCATACCACTAGTGTGGTTCAAAGTGAAGGCTAATCAGAAGGTTAACTGGAGATTTTTCTTAATGCTGAGTGGAGCGCTAAATGGACGGTCACACGGCACACGTACATTACTCTACAAATTACTGCGATTATTGAAGTATTTTGGACACATTTAAAGGTTCCGTCGTTATTTGTATTGTGTTTTTTCGAACTACACGCATATCTGCGAAGCAAAACAAACTTTCAAGTTTAACGAAGCGTAATAAACTTGAAAAGTTTTAAAGAACAAAAATATCTTACACAATTCTGGACCGTAAGTAAATCTCGTTGACTATAAAAAGAATATGCTCGAGACAACAGCTTACCTTCCAAGTGCATTTATGTTTCAGTTCAGTTTCAGTTTCTTCATTCGTCGATTTTTTTTTCTCCAGGTTGAATTAACTCTGACAAAGGAAAACCGACAGGAAATTTAGCCGAGCTTGTTTTTTTTTTTGATAATTATAAAAATATTTACGGTTGTTGAATATTAATTATCTAATAACAATTTAAGATATGATATATGTGAAAAATTTACGGCTTTCCACGCGGCGGGAGGAGCCATTCTCCGTCGTTTCGAGCTAATCGTTCAGCCCGTTGTCAAGGAGGCAGCCGATGTTCAACGGCAGCTCCAAACGTCGGAGAATGTCTCCTCCAGCCGCGTAAAAAGCCGTATTTTTTTCAAACTTAACCATTTAAGATATCGTAATTTTTATACAACTTAGTATCAATTCAAATATAAGTTATTAGTAGATTAACTTCCAATAACCCACACAAAGTTGGCGTATCTCTTTATAGACATACATTAGTCGATTTTGAAGTAATTTACACCTACACCAATACATTCTACTGACAGTGGGAACAAGAAAAAGGCAATGATGAATAAAAGTGCAGACACGGTCAGGTTGACGCTTGATTACGCGTTTGTGCAGAGGAGATCGTAAACAGAGCCCGCTAACGAGCGCTTGCGCAAGCTTCGATATGTGACCGCTCGCGCTGGTGATTTAGAATAAAATTACACGACTTACCGACACATAGTAAACGCAAAGTGAATCCAAATAAAGCTTTGCGATCTTATTGTTACTCGTTAATTAACACTCATGTCTGCTTAGATCATTGGTAATTGTATTCTCTCGATCCACGTTTGTTTGGCAAAATTGTAGCCAGACACTTGTATCACCTCAAATTTTCGGTATTAAAATGTTTTGGTTTTGTGTGAGTTCTGTAAGTAACTTGTTTCATAAGATATTTTTAAGAGAAATATAACTTTTCGTCGGAAGTTTCTCTATCATATAAAATATGTCTTTCTTAATATACTGAATTTTCGATAACTCGTGCTTAAAGAATATTTTGCTTTGTAAGTAAAACCACCTTTAATTAAATTTAAAAATATCTACACAACCAATTTCGCAAATTAGGCAACTATGCATAGAAATCAATAAAATGTTAACGGTTATAGGTTTCAAATATAATTAAAAATATAATTTATCTTAAATCTTATTGAAAAGACAAAATGGGGAGCAAAGTTATTATTAAAAATATCAAATGTAGACTAAACTTACGCCATAACAAAAGTAAATTAAATTATTTGTTGTACTCCCCCCCCCCCCTTAAGCTCATCACTGACATAATATTTTCCAATAAACCTGTCCAGGAATGTATTATTATTTAAAATGATTATTATTCTGAGACATTCTTCTTCCTTCAATGGGGAAACATCTGTGGATTTTGGTTGTACTGTATCGCATTTATTGCGGAGGACACGATGGTTGCTCTGTTTATTGCTATTGGAAAGTCGGAGCGATGTGACAGATTTTATTAATGTCCATAATTCCGCCAGCACGACATCTAGTGGGACAAGTGAAGAAACAGAATGGCGTCGTAAATTTTGAGGTGTCTTGCCTCGATTTGGTCACAAAATGGAAAATCTGGGCATTGGCAATGAAGAGTAAACTTTTCCCAGTCATTCTTAAAACTTGATCAAATCTTTTTTCGCTGTGACATTCGTTTGGATGAAACCGTTGATTGCCAGTAATAAATTAAATAAGTATAAGCTTACAGTAATGGAAAACATTATATTTTTATTTGTTTTTTTTTATTTCAACTGTGTTACTCTTCTAGGTCTTCAATATAAAACCCAAACTGTGCTGTATCACCAACACAGCTTTCTTATGACTGTACTTTGCATTTGGATGTTTGTGATGTGTGGATTCCGGCACTTCAAAAGATTAAAATTCTTTCCAGCAAATTTCTTCCCGTGCATGTTGTTCCAGACCAGTAATATATTTCTCGGTCCTGGTTGGAATCACATCTAAAACTGTAATACTATTCAGTAGGTATGGTATTAGCCATCCATGTCCGGCTACATAAAATACTTGTATTGGGAAATATTCATGCTTAATATTATAAATGCGTTATTAACTCTATGTGTCTGTTACGTTTTCACGCCTAAACCACTGAACCAATTTTGATGAATTTTAGTACAAAGATAGTCTGGACCTTGGAAAAGAACACGAGCTACCTGTTGTGCCAAAAAAATAACTCAAAGGGGGTAAAATAGGGGATGAAAGTTTGTAAGGGGAACTAATATAATATCCAGATAATTCAGCCCACAATCAGTCTTAAAGATATTAACCCGAGCGGAACCAGGCTTAAGACCTCAGCTAACAGAATATAAAAGGGTGCGGTTTGTATAAAAGGAACGTAAAAATATATATTAATGTTACTTTAAAGTCAATTATTTAACAGCTATTCCCACCTTAACAGACATCTTATAAAGTGACAAGTTGTTTCATTAGAGGTTATTACACGACAGTTGTCAGGAGGGGCGGCGTGCGCTGCAGCAGGGTAGAGGCAGGTGCAGGGTGAGGAAAGAGTTGATAAATTGCTGTCGCCGCCTGCTAAGTTGGCGACAGATCAATCAGCGAGGATTGCAATAGAGTTTCTCGCAACAAGGGTAACATTCTGGATGTAGAATACGCAAAAAATATAGTAAAAAGAGCCAAAAGACCCGGAAGTGAATCATAGATAAGTCGTGATTGATGTCCGTGTGCCAGTAGAAAGGATGCTGAAGACGAGACAGACAGATAAGACAATAAGCTAGACAGTTTTCACCAAAAATAAAACCATATTTTGGTCAACCATACAAAGGTCGAACTTTTATTGAAGATAGTTGCCACGTCGTTTAATAATATGGACACTTCCTAATACAAAGGTTGGAAGATAGCTTTCGCACGAAACCTTTAGTAAGATCATTTATTTTAATGTATTGGCACCGTAACATTTCATGCCTCTTCCTCCACGATTAATTTGATGAATTTAGAATATATTTGGACTATATAACAATATTATTTAATGTTGAAAATAAAAAAATTAAACTCCTAAAATTTTATGACTCTTTATTTTCCTATTCTGGTTGATAAGCTACTTAAAATGTAATATTAAACATTTGTTTAGTTCTGAAATAGATTATGTATATTTGTCAACTTATCTTAATTTATCGTGTTACTTTCTTACAGTTGGACAAAATAAAGACTACACTTTTGTCTCTTAAGGTGGCCCAACCCGGCGGGACTAACTCATTCGCGGGCACGGTACAAAACCGTACTATTGCGCTCTGGGACCTTCTCTGTTTCAAAGAAAAAGACAGGCTCCGTGATGAGGAAGATGCAACATGTCCACAAAAAAGACAATGTGCATGTGATTAGGTAAGATTTACAAAAAAATTGATTACAAAACGTCTTATAGCTAAAAGTAAACCAAGACCGCTGTAGTCAACAACCTAACCAAAACCAAATAGATTATAAATCTTGATTAAATAAGCTATATCTGATGGATAATATTTTTAAGGTCTTCTTAATTTATCATTACGTAATCTACCTCCAAAGTTATTATATAAAACGCGCCAAAAATGCAAACTTTCGGTCCTTATAAATCTGAAACCAAACACAATTTTACAATGCCAATGGTCATCAAACATCTAGTTCGATCAAATAAAGCTATTTTGAGCAAAATTTGGGATTTTTGACAAGAAATATGCTCGTGATCTTTTTTCCTCGTTTGTATGGGGAGTTGAGCGGGATAGGAACACATAAACATCGCGCCGTAAGAGCGACTTACGGCATACGCCAGACCCTGACCTAAGAGGTGGCCGACCAGGCGTGCTGACGCCTATGGGTGTTCTGGAACTTTCTGCTGAGAAAACCATAGACCTATTTCTATGGCGAAAACCATGCCGACCGGTCAGGTGCGTCTTCACATTACTTTTAAAGGACCTCAGGTTACCACCTTGATGTAAATATGTAGCATAGAGATTACAAACCCATTAGACAAGGTTATCTACAGGATCGGTTGGTTCTTATAGGTGGACAGTGGACAGTGAATGGGTCCACTTCCTGTATTTTGCCGGCCAGTCAGTCAGTCAGTCAGCGGGTTTGCGTCCACTGCTGGACATACGCCTCTCCAATTTTTCTCCAGTCCCCCCCGGCCCTCAGCGGATCGGAACCACTGAAGAACCGGTTAATTGATAGTAAATTGGGACAAAGGAATAGCGTTATCCAGCTCCGAAGAATTTTCTTCGAGGTATAAGCGAAAGTAAACAGAAAGAGACCTGGGAGTCAACTGCCCCTGTGAATCATCTGTATAACCAAAATATCTGACCGATTATAACTATATTAAACTGTATTTATGCAATCAAAACATTATTCAGTTTAATATCTGACAAAATGGGTCGATTAAAATGATAAGGCGCTGATTATGTGACAACTCGAGTGGTGACTCGCCGCTGCTGTAAGTGTGTGCGACTGTGTGCGAGGGTGTATGTGTGCGTGTATGGGATTCTCCGCATGGGGTAAACATAGATAAGGCTTTATTGAAGTTGAAACCGCGCGAGTGCCACTCTCGGCGATTCTCTTTGGGTGGGAAAAAACATTGCAAATTGCTTTCGTGATTATCAATGAGTTTATCGATAGCCGCTTAAGGTGGCCCAACCCGGCGGTCCTAACTGATTCGCGGGCACGGTACAAAACCGTGCTGTTTCGCTCTGGGACCTTCTCTGTTTCAAAGAATAAGACAGGCTCCGTGATGAGGAAGATGCAACACGTCCACAAAAAAGACGATGTGCATAGTGTATGATTTGGTAAGATTTACGAAAATTTTAATTTCAAAACGACTTATAGCTAAAAGTAAACCACGACCGCTGTAGTCAAAAATCTAACAAAACCAAATAGATCATAAATCTTCATTAAATAAGCTATGTCTGATGACTAATCTTTTTAAGATTTTCTTACTTTATCATTGCGTAATCCACCTCCAAAGTTATTGTATAAAACGCGCGAAAAATTCGAACTTTCGGACCTTATAGCTTAGAAACCAATTACAATTTTACAATGCCAATGGTCATCAGACATCTAGTTCGATCAAATAAAGCTATTTTGAGAAAAAATTTGGATCTCTGACAAGAAATATGGGCGTGATCTTCTTTCCCCTTTTGTATGGGGAGATGAGCGGGTTGGGCCACCTTAAAAGGGAGAAATGTCCGAGCGTGAACGGATGTCTTGCTACCTGCAACGCGCTTGCGACACGTCAGAAATGGAGGCAAAACCTTCCGAGACGATCCGAGTTTTACTTTACTCAAAGGTTTTTAGAAATGACAGACGACACGCCAATTGTATTGTATTGTATTTTTTTTGTATTGTTTATTCATCATCCATAGACAGTACACTGCACTCGGATTTGTCATATTTTAGCATTGGCTAGTTCAGCAAAACAAAACACAGCGAAGAAGAACTGGAAAGAAACTCCGCTGTTTTTTTTTTCAACGTCCACTTAGTCTAAGTTTACAAAAGTGTTTGTCAATTATTTTAACAAAAACATAGGTAAAACACTAAATTCACATGAATACACAAAAATTTACAATCCATGCCGTATGCAACAGTTCATGACAAATATCATTTTATTTGCAAAGACAATCCTCTCCAACTAATATGTTGCCAATTGGAGGAGGCCAGTCCCCACAAACAGCACCCGTTCACGAGCATCACGCCGGGCACAGCCATTACCTCTTTCAACCATATTTTAGGGAAAGAGATAACCTGAGCCAAGCGTCACCGTAAGCAAGGACCTTTAAGCGATGCACTGCTCCAGTGGCAACACAACACTGTGAAACACTTGCACATTAGGTTTTAATACTATGAGTTTTGTCATAATCTACTACTGTCAGCTGATCACATAGTTACATATCCCTTTAAATGCTACCACCTACAGACAATTAAGAGTATAATGGTTTGAGAACATCCCTATCAATAAAGTAATAATAGATTCCTATATATATTATTAGATCATCGGCGATGCCAAGGATTAGATTAGATAATAAGAAAATGCACGTTGAATATTTGGAGTTTGTTTATCATGAGAAGGAAAGTCCACTGGAACATTTAAGGTCATTATCACCCACATTTCGCAGTAAGGTGGGTATCAGAATATCGCTGCGTATAAACGTAGCTTTCTAATAATGTTCAACCACAATCCCAATTTACTTGATATTTTTTACACGTCTAATTTGAGACGACAAATATTTGTGGCTGCACGGATTTTTTTATGTACGAAAACACAGATAAAATAAAATTTTGTACGAAGATTAACGAAATAATATGTCAAAGACAAATACACAATGAGTAATGATGAAGCTTATGAAACAGTGGGTAAAAGGTAAGATTTTACGAACTTTTACAGGTGCTGACGGAAATTCTGGATTATAGAACGCTTTCTTAATTCCAGAGGCAATTGGATCGACAAGCGTGCTTCGACGGAAATAGAATCGCTATAGAAAGTAGAAGAATGTGAAGAAAGGGAAAAAAGAATATTGTCTACTGATATTAATGGAAGGCCATGTGGGAGGAAAGCAAATCGATCAGATTCATCAGATTCTAGGCCGTATTCGATTTATATCAAGGACTCGTGCATTCTTATCAAAGTAAATGCGACCAATTTAGTGTTAGCTGGAATCTACCTAATGTAAACCCGCGAGAGGCTGATCTTTTCCTGGAGCTGAAATTACTCGTACCGGGAACCAACCGCCGACACCTAGCGCATGCATGCAATAGGAATTACCCGCTCAATTTCGAACATTGCGGAACTTGTAGCAAGGTAGCTAAGGTCTGAAATAGTTACATCGCTTTGAAGTTATGGAAAAGCAAGAAAAGCAAACAAAGTGCTTAGATCAAGAATCTGTGGACTACTTGGATTATGGATATGAAGATATACATCAACTTCTCGAACTTAGGCAGTGATTCTAGAAGCCATAACATGACCGCAATTAATTGTCATCCGCTGCTAAAACTCTGGATGTATTTTTATTGACAAGTATTTACCCTTGTATGAAATATTTACCTTAACGTGCAAACAGATCCTAGCCGTACAGACCCTATCCAGGGGATGTGACTTGAATATTATGACTATGAATTATGTCTAGATTACTTAGATGTATATTTCACAAATGCATTATTAAATAGTATAGATAAATGAAAACGGAGGTCGACTTCCGTGACAATAGAAGAAACAAGAAGGTTAGAAAAGCACACTGAAATCAAACTTGTCTGGACGATTCATTCTACTTCTAATACATTTTCAGATGCTGACTTTATCTAGGCTGTCAAAGGCGACAATGAGAAGAAAAGATAATGCAGGTTAGCTAAACTGTCATCCTCAACAGTTGATTGAAGTAATTAAATTATTTTTCGACACTGAAACAATTTATGTGAACAAAGCCAACAAATGAGATATATTCTGCCAACATTATTTCATCTTGACTTACATTTTAGTTGTAATTGAGCCAGAACGATATACAATATATGATTGGAAAACAAGAGAATTCAGACCTGATTGCATTGGTGTATTTTACAAATAATATATTGGATAAACTAATATAGTGTACATTTTGTAATATCGAACGTTTTCACGATGAATCATTTATTAAAATATATTTTAAACCAACATGGAATATAATGTTAGCAAATAAAAATACAAATACAATTAGACTACGATCGAATGACTTTGGCAATCTAAAGGTCCTCCCTAGGGAACTAGTGGTGACACCTACATTCAGCAGTGACGAACGCGGTATTCGGAGAAAAAGTACAGATTCTGATATTTTTTAAGACTTTGAAAAAACCATTTCCCCTGAAGCTGCATTCAATTTGAAACATTTGTTGCCCTACCAAGCTCCCAAGCTATAATGAAGTGGTCGCCACGCCACAGTCGCGATAGCATATTACGTGCAAGCCGAGGCAATTCCTCCTGACCACAAGCCATGGCGCACCGCGACCATGGCATAGCCTACAAATAAACATGGTCTCTTTTGTCCGCGCGGGCCGCCACCGCAAGAGGGCGTCGTGTGATGCGTGAGTGGCGGGGCTGCTTCAAATTGGATTGGAAAACAATTTGCATTCTGCTGTTCAGATTCTTCTTGCTTTGTGTGCACGTTTCGCGAGCGGCAACGTCAAATTGAAACAAGATAAAAATATGACTCGATGGTGAATATTCTGTTATGTCACATGAATCGATCATTGTAGAAATATGCTGTGCCAAATAGTTCAATGATAGGATCAACTGATGACATAAACGATACTTTTTTGCTCAGTAAACTGCATTAAAAGGAATTTAGGGTATTTGGTTATGCAAATTAAATCTAGGCTAAGAAGTTCAAAGGGATCAATGGGAAGTAGAAATAAAGTTTTGGTCACCTGCCAAGCAATAAAAATGCATTTTTCTGGAACTACATAGATGGACTAATCACTACATAGTATAAAACAAAGTCGCTTTCTCTGTCCCTATATCCCTATGTTCGCTTAAATCTTTAAAACTACGCAACGGATTTTGATGCGGTTTTTTTAATAGATAGAGTGATTCAAGAGGAAGGTTTATATGTATAATAACATCCATTAAATATTGGAGAAATACTGTTATTTTTGAGGTTTCCAATGTGATGTCGTAAAAAAATTATTTTTTTCCGCTTACATTGCAAACGCAGGCTGAACCCTACGAGATTTATCAAAATAATGTATTAAGTATTGTATACATTGAAAAGGTCTACAGAAAACTCCGCGATGGTATATATCTATCTCTTATGGATATCCCACAATAACATTTTTTTCTCATTTACTTTTTACGACAAATAATGGCTAATTTTCGAAGCGATTTTAACCAATACAGCATTAATCCTTATCCAATTAAATACCTTAAATACATTGTTGATTTAATATAGATCTATACGGCCATTTACAGCATATGATTGAAATGAATATTTTCGAAGATATTATAGATTTAAAAATTGCGGGATGTAATGTTTGCGGCGGTACCGGCCGGCCGGGGCGTCGGGAGCGTGCCTCGGAGGCCGCGGTTCTCCCTATAGCACTTTGAATGTATTATTTCTCTAATATCTAATAATCATGTAATAAAAATATCTAAGTTTTTTTTATTTTAAATATCTCAATGTAGGAACTCCACGTAAAAATGGTTTATTTGTGTATCATTGTGTCAAAATAATATTGTTTTAAATGACATTATGCCCGTGCAAAGCCGGGACGGGCTGCTAGTATCTAATAAATAAAATAAGATGCCTGAGGGAATAAGGTAGTATTCCAGAATCGCTAAATTGAACTAAATGAAAAACACGGACCATACCGAATTTCCGCTTCGATCAACATTCACTGTATTCAGATATTGATTGTTAGTTTTATATAATAGAGATATTTTGAAAACTAAGCATAATCACTGATTAAATAGGAAATATAAGATTGCTAACGCCATACCAGTGATAAATAGGCATAATAAAAGTCCACAGGTGGTGGTGTTACTATTCAAATTGCAGAAAATATTAAATACAAACCAACCAGTTCTGGCAGGGACTCTGGCGATGGCGCTAGATAAATGGCATAGTACCAGCAAAAATAAGCAGTTTTTGGCGAGTTTTGTACGTTGAATGACTATCTTCCTCTTTCATCTATGGAATAGGTGACAATTAGGTTGTTCTACATTATTATACTCTCATTATAAGAAGAATTGACTTGACACAAAATTAACTTTATGAAATCACCCATAGGAGCCTAACAATAAGTATCCTCTCGCCCTATACTTACGCCTCTCGTAACACAGGAGAAACTGGGGTATTGATCCTCCACTAATCTGGGCTTAGACGTACAGTAAGGGGCAGTTAACTAACGATTAAGGTCGCGTCAATCAAACGGGATACATCAGTCGGACACGATCACACGATTGCGATACTGCAAGGGAAGGACACTGGACAGTTTGAACAGAATCGTTTTAAACGTAGCTGGACAGTATGAACAAAATTGTTTTATGGAAGAGTTTGGGTTGATTTTGTTAAAGGTCTGCATCATTTATTAAGGTAGCTATCCTAGAAATATTACGGGAGGTGTCAAATAAATGTCACAAGATAACATTAATTTTATCTAAAAAATATTTTTATTGGAAAACTTACAGCTTATTTACAATTAATTTACAAAATGGACAATATAATTGTAAAAAGCCAAAAACATGTTTTCATAGATACAATTTACAATTTGAGTAGCTGGCCGTGGTTCGGATTCCACGTTAAGCTGTAGGTCCCCTTCCTTACTTACTAGGTGGTAGGGTTTATCCCGCCCGGGTTGGTACCATCGCATTGGATGAACGATGGTCGAAGCGGCAAAGAAAATTGTCCGTGTTTTCTATCCAGTTCAATGTAGCCGTGCAATATAAGGAAGGTCCTGGCATGGCACCTAGTTCCCATGTGGTGTGTTGGGCTAATACCAAGACAGAACTTGTGGTATTAGCCATCCATGTCCAGTCACATAAAAAAAAAAAAAAAAAAAGAATGCTATCCAAGAGTCCAAGCGTTTATATGATAATGAGCTGATCACGGATTTCCAAGAATAGACTAACTGTTCATGAACCACTTATTACTCTTTCTAATTTGGAAAAGTGTATTTTGTTACGGCGAACTATTTCACGGTTCGGAATAGAAATAAAATTGCCCCCACACTGTTTTTACCATCCATCAGAAGATGGTCAAAACTACAAATAAAAAAATATCCATGTTTTCTATCCAGTTAAATGTAGCCGTGCTCATAAAGGCAAGGAATTTGGTCTGTTGAGCTAATATCATGGCGGTGGGTATAATATTAGGCATCCGAATCCAGTTACATAAAAAAAATGGCTAGGTATACCGGAGATCTATGTAGTTTCGACATCAAGTGCGTCGGCGGAAATCAGTGGTTCCGTACCACTGATCGGACCGTACTCCAGTCGGGAGGACTGGAGAAAAATTGGAGAGGCGTATGTCCAGAAGTGGACGCGAACACGCTGACTGACTGACTGACACGTAGTTTCGACGTTAAACTTGTAGGACTCCTAAACTTTTCTGACGTAACCGAATTGATCATGGCAGCCCCCCAGGACTAAACTGTTTACAAAAACCGATTGTAAGGACTACCAGCAATGTCTTACGATCGAATCTTACTTACTTCATCGACAAGGGTGCCTTAAATCACTTATCTGGGCAGTCCGTTGAAATAAAATACCTTCCATTGAAAGCAATTTACTCCACTTTCGTCCGCGCCGCCACACTTCAATAGTCGCCCCCCTCTCGGTCTGCGCGAGAAAGGGTCCACGGGAATGTTATCAGAAGTCGCAAGACGCCACACGTCGGCTCTTTGAAGTGGCGTGGTCACGTTGACCTCGGGCTCGATTCGGGAACAAATAATTTCATAGTTATTGATCCTTTTTTTTCAGGCTGGACCTTCCCTTTATGAGCACGGCTACACGTTATTTTGAAAGACTAAATTTAAGTCGATTGAAAACAAAACAAATTTTCATTGCCGCTTTTACCGTCTTTCATTCAATGCGACGACGTACCAACCCGAGCGAGATTAACTCCCTACCTTCCGTTTTATGTAGAATCCAAACCTCGAACGACGAATCCTTAGTACGAATACTTAGTATGGGAAGAAATGCCGTTGTATATTGAAAGTACCGGAACCCACACCTTTGGATGCGGTATGACCGCTACCATCTTGTAAGAAATACAGTTTTAGGCGGAGTCCATACCATGATCTGCAATGTTTCGGATCAATGTTCGAGCTAAGGGTCCAACGGTGATCCATCCAAAACCTGACCGCACCCTGGGTTACTTGACCTCCATGATTTAATATCGTTGCGTCATCGCGCCGCTGAGCTCGAAAAATGGTTTCTTATATTTGGCGTGGTTACGAATATTCTTAACCTCGACCATTTTGAGGCAGGCAGACCGCCACAGTTAGCATCAAAAGGTTGGTGAACCCTATCATGTGAACCCAGTTTCAGCCATTTATGTTATCGTTACCATGTTTGTCGTGACTTCCTAGACTACTTGTATATGTGCAAATTTATTTATTTAGTTAATGTTGCCTTGCTTCATGGACGAACGTGTATTACTATCTGAACACATGTTTGTTTAACCTCTTCTTTGAGGTCTTGACATCATATCCTTCCACCAAAGAACACACTGAATTTCAAAATTTGAATATGAATTGTACAATACCGTGTCTATGTGCGGCCGATTGTACATCAGTGAATGTACACACGTCTCAAGGCGCGTCGCCTGCCCCTCGCACCGCAATCAATTCACCCTGAGTGACACGTGACAAGACGATAGTAATAAGGGTGTAATTAGCTGGCATCGGGGGTTGGGCGGCTGGAAGAGGATAGCGGTGACATCTGGCGTCTTGGGCGGCTTTCGAGAAGAAAATTCTGCAATGCGCTCGGGCAAGTCTGAGTTCAGAGTGTGGAATTTACAGAGCTTCATTGATTCAGTAAGCTTCATCTACCTTATCCGACACCTGTATGCCAATTCTGGGAATTCCGAGTTGATAAATCAGGAGTGTTCTCAGGAGGGACATTCACTTTGAAATTACTATGGTAATCAATTGCAGCGCTACACGCTATGAGTGGCACGAAATTTAACATTTCCATGTGTTTCTAAATTCAGTGATAAAGAAAAAATATTTATTTTAATTATCCGAGAGTTCCGTAAATGCACCAGAATACTTTATTAGAATTTACTGATTAAGTTAGGATTCAAGGTCTGTATTCCGTATGTAAGCGAATTAGCGCAAGAATTAGCCCTTTTGGCGATTACCATGATAGACTAAACGCTGAGTGAATAGATAAGTGAGTGAGATAAGTTTGTTGTTTTTGTACCATGCTAGCCGGTAGATTTCAATTTACTTGCCCAAAAAACGCGTCGTCTGACAGTAAGCACGGTAAGAAATGCAACTAACTGTCAGCTTTAATCACTCATTTGCCTGTTAGCAATTGGTGTATAGCATCGGTAGTCAGCGCTGAAAGGGGGTGATTATTTATACGAATCTGTACATATTTTGTTCATATCATTAATATCATCATTAGAAAGGATTTTTTGAAATGTATATCTTAGCAAAATAGCAATAAGATAAATTAACGTTTTTTAATTGAAAATACAGAAGCATACCTAAAATTTAAATAACATAAACTAAACTCTAAAATCTTAAAGAACTTCTTGGCTAGAAGATCTTATACGGTGTAAACCTGATGTTCATTTAATATTAATTTATCGACAACGTACCTTGTCTACTCGATTAGTTTGTATGCAAGCTCTCTTCACGCTTCCTAGAGACTACACGATTGTACCTCCAATCAGCGTCATGTAATGCTGAAATAACCTCCATCTGGCGATCCATTTGATTCACCCGCCACGGACGACAGCGCCGGAAATACCGCGCCGGTACCACCGCGCACCGAACCCGTTGTCTCCGGCACCAGAATAGCGACACTTGAACAAGAAGCTTTTAAAGTGATACCCGTGAAGCTGCAGGTAGCGAACTCAATGACTACAACGGCTATAAGAAATATACATTTGCTTATTCAAAAGAAAGAGCAGAACTGGCTTAAGATATTAAAGAAACTACGATGTATGGTCCTGATTGCTTCTGTATCACGTCCTATTTAAGTCAAGAACAGCTTTTCACATTCTTGTAAAGACAATAATGTCCCTATATGTGTCTACGTCTGCTGTCACATATGAAGCATGTCAAAAAATATTTTTAAAAATAATTTAGTTCATTGTTTATTAGTTTTCATTATTGTTGAAGGTTTCGATATAAATAACATGTTTTTATGTCGAACCCTTAATTGATTACATCTAGCTATATTTGAAACCTATAACGGAAAATATCTGGACGGAAATATCATATTCTGTGTTCAAAGTTTTTTTAAGAAAGTTTATGATTATTTGTCTAATTTTAGAAAAAAAAACACCAGAGACCATGGAGGTGAGGAAATTTCTTCACCTCCATGCCAGAGATTGACTGTTTTGTTTTTAAATTATACCTAGAACATCAATTGTACATATTATACATTTTTTTGTGAATTGTCAATGTTGTACTTATGTCCTTATCAAACTGAACACAATCTGCTCTTATCACACTTAAACATCATATATAAAGAGTAGAAAAGAATACCTACAATTATTTTATAGGTTCTAAGCCATGAAAAAATTAATGTTTTATTCTCGGATAAACAGAAATCCAGAACCTCGGCATCGAAGCAATGAATCTTTACCCAGCAGACCAGGCGTTGCTACTAGAACTGTACACTCGACATACAATAAAATTAATTGATTGTAGCACTTGACTATACTCGCTAATGGTTCAATTCGAAACGTGTTCTTCTCGAGTGAGATCGAATCTCTCTAGCGCCACTGCGTTGTCATGGAGATGTTATCGGTTTCCGGCGGTGCGGTTTTTGTGAAAGATTCTACTTTAGTGATCTTAAGTGCCCGTACCTATTTATTAATTACCATTTAGTTGGACTCGGAGTGTCAATCACTCGGGGTAAGAGAGTGTTGTTTTGGGTTTTTTTTGGTCGTGCTTTGGTCGTGCTTTGGTGGGTAAGGGCTGTCTTTTGTTTAATGGATGCTTATCTCGTTGTTGATATCTCTGATGTTGTAATGATGAACATCAAAGGCGCTCACCGTGTAGAGATGATCGATAGAAATTTTTAATGCTTGTATGATTTGCAGAAATCTTCGTCGTTGAATTTTGCGAGCATTTATACTCAGACATATATTTAAAGGTAGCAAGCGTTGGCATTTAACTGTTTATCAGGTCAGATCTCATATATTTTCATATTCTCGTCTTTTTATTTGTGCCTGGGCATGGGTGGTTAATACCACAGCCACCGTCTTGATATTAACCCAACACACCACGCTAAAACTAGGTTTCATGCCAGCACCGTCCTTAAATTACGTGGTTACATTGAACGGGTGAAAAACAAGGACAATTTTATCGCCTAAAATTTGCAGGAACCTACAGTTTTACGTGAAATCCGAACCATGAACGACGAATCCCTTAACAGCCTCTTAAGACATGCACGAAGTCCCAGTTTCATTAATTTTACGTGCAGGAACCCACACTGCACTGATCTTTGGAAGTGTTTTTTTGGTGTGTTGGATTTTCCTTCTGTCGAACGGAGCAACTGATCGACGTGATTTGTGCACAGACACAGCTGTGCACAAATCACCAATGGCCAGGAGAGTGACATTTAAGAGGCGATTTTTTATTTCAGAAGAAAAAATGCACGGTACCGAAACGATATGGTCCCGAGCGAAGCCGGGTGAGGCACCTATTTAGTGCACCTATAGCATACGGAAATATATTTTACATATTTTTATAACATATTTCACATTTTGTTACTAACAAAATATACGTTTCGTTTAAAAAAAAACACTAATATCCAAAGAACGATGAGGTAACAACACATACCGCTAGGTGGTTTGTAGAAACAATAACTACTAAGAAAACAAACACGGTGTCTGTCTTTGAAGACACACAAAAAGTAATTACAGCGAGACGCTATCGTGAAATCTAAAAAAATATACGGCAGGTGACCGTTAAGACAATCATCAGGTAGATTATTTTGCTTGTCGACTTCCTGCATTGCATACGGAGATAATACATAGAAATTGTGTATTAAAGTGGACTCATGCATATGGATGTGTCTCGCTCTGTGGTCACACACAACGCTTGCACAATCTCCCGTGTGGCTAACTCCACGCCGACGGACGTGACGGAACAAGCGCGCGCATCGAGTCGACTTTGAACATTCTACTGAAGCTTAAGGCTGTCCCGACCCATATAAAGTTGTTTGCACACATAACGTAAAAAGTATTGCACTTTAAGCCACGAGTTAATAATAAAAGCTTAATATGGTCATATTACTTGCAGCGAAAACAATTTCACAATTTCAGGATTATTGGTTTTGTTACAATTTATTTAAATACGATTTTTATTTAACAGCGCCATCTAACGGTGTAAAATTTCTAATCGGCAATTACAACGAAACCATTAAACCTGAAATTGTGAATATTTTTTCGCTGCAACTACTATGGCTATATTTAATATTTTTGACGAATTTGTGCCTTAAAGTGCTATACTTTTTGCGTACTGTGTAAAAAAACATTGTATTGTATTGTTTATTCATCATCCATAGACAGTACACTGCACTCGGATTTGTCATATTTTAGCATTGGCCAGTTCAGCAAACAAAACACAGCGAAGAAGAACTGGAAAGAAACTCCGCTGTTTTTTTTTCAACGTCCACTTAGTCTAAGTTTACAAAAGTGATTGTCAATTATTTTAACAAAAACATAGGTAAAACACTAAATTCACATGAATACACAAAAATTTACAATCCATGCCGTATGCAACAGTTCATGACAAATATCATTTTATTTGCAAAGACAATCCCCTCCAACTAATATGTTGCCAATTGGAGCAGGCCAGTCCCCACAAACAGCACCCGTTCACGAGCATCACGCCGGTCATGATGCTCGGAACATCCTTAAGGGGAATAAATAACTAATTATAAACGTTTTTTAATTCGATTACATCAAAGCCTTTGGTTGTTGAACATTGAAAAAATACTGATCTTATAGAACGTACGTTCGCGTGTACATATCCCTTCTTTGGTCCAAAACACTTGTTTAATCATCGAAATAAAAATATTTCTAAAAGAAACTTTTTTACCTTTCAAAGCCATTTTTCTGTTACATTTCTATTTAGAAGAATGAAATAAAAAAATCTTATACCTTTCAGCCATAACGAGTTACACATGCCCCTTGCTATTCAAAAATCTTGTAAATACAGGAATTTCACAAATTCAGACTAGTCGTTTGGGAAACGAGTGTTCTTGCTGCTTTTAGGAGCGGGGACGGAGCGCGCAAAACGTGCGTACCCTCCCGCTGACATGATGGCACTGGCTAGATTCCGTCACGCGTATTCTTGACTTTACGCTATCGTATATAGGCGCCTTAAGGTGGCCCTCCCCGACACGGACTAACTGCGTGCTCTGGCGCTGTCTCTGTTAGAAAAAGACAGTTTTCGTGATGAGGAGGATGCAACACAACACAGACAATGCGCATAGTAATTTTAGCTAAAAGTAAACACGGGTGCTGTCGTCAAAAAATCAACCAACTAAACGTATTTTGAATCTCCATGGAACAAGCTAGGCTCAAGCCTTGCTTGCCGAGCTCAAGCCCAAAACAAATAAAAATCTTTGAGTAATTCACGTCCAAACTTATTGTTTAAAACCAGCGAAAAATTCAAAACGTCGCCGGACCATATATCTAAAAATAAAACACAAATCTGCAATGCCAATTGTCATCAAGCATCTAGTTCGATCAAATAAAGCGGTTTTCTTCTTTCCACGTTGGTATGCGGAGTTGAGCGGAAAGGCCCACCTTAAGTGATCATGTCATAACGTCAATAACCACAAAGAGGTAGACTAGTTCATTCAAGAAATTAAAGAGAAAAAGCGCGCTGTGTTTGATTTTCACTTGCATGCAGAACTTTTTTTATTTTTGACTTTAAAAGATATATTTATTTACAAATATGGATTAAAATTCTCATTGCATTAAATTGGCTCACTGTCGCAAGGACAATTTTTATGTTTTACATCCAGTGAAATTAATCAGAAAAAGGTTCTACCTGTATAGCTTCTATCCTACGGAGATGATCTGTGATTATGACACAAACATTTCATGGTAGCATTTAATATGTGGGAACATTTACCATGATGTCGAATGAAAAAAAAAATAATAAACAATATATTTCACAGTAAAAAGAATTATGAAAAAAACCTAAAATTCTAGAAATTCAAAAACAAAAATGCCGTATCATCTAAAATAGTTCACAGAGTCCCTTGCAATCATTCGTCTCCCATTTCTTATTAAAATGTCTTACTCTCGTCTCTGGAAAATTTATTATTTAAGGTGAACAAGTAAAAAATTTGGCGCACAGGCAATATGCGACTCTCTGAATAAAATGATGCTGCCATAGTTTTTTGGGAATACCTGCAAGACCTTGCTCCGAAAATTAACTAAGGACATACACGAGCAAGTTCGGAACTCACCATATTTTCCGCACCCCAAAACTGTGATGAGTCATATACTTAAACACTTTATTTTTATATAAAACCGGTTTAGGTGGCTTCAACTAGCAAAACCACGCTCAGCGAAGCTACGAGCTGAATTGCGGACTATTGCTGCGATAGCTCAGTTGGTTCAAATTATGTTTGAGTTATGTGAGAAATGACACCCCAAATTCTCAGAGTACCTACACTTAAATTGTTATGTTGATTTTGAATTATTCTCTTCACATTACAAATTATTCTGCAGCTCTACTCATTTTTTGTTCTACCTTAAAATGAAGCACGATGTGTTGTCGGCCAAAGGTAAAAGACAAATTGATACCCACCAGCCACGCCGCCGTCACCTCGTGGTTTTGTGAGGGCGAAAGGGGGCAATTCCTAAAACATAAATGTTATTCGTAGTTGCCCTCATTACACACTTCTGCAGATCAACCCATTTCATTTTCCAAATTGTGTCCTTCGATCTTAATTTCTTTGTTATATTCATGTTTTGTCTATGTCTTTTAGACTTTAAAACTATTAGGAATTACTTAACTTTTATTTCTTAAAAAGTTTTAGTTTCACATTAATTATTATTAAGTATATTAAATTGCATACAGGCGGGTTTGTTGCATCTTGACTTCTCTGTATTACGGGGTTATTCTGTATCGAGAACTGAATCGAAGACGAATTATTAATTGAAGGAAAAAAAACCGTGTCGGTTGGAATCGCTTAACACTCCTATGGCATTTTTTAAAGTGGGCATTTTCAGTGGCAGACGATTTTGAGTATTTCTGCTTTTAAAAATATCAACCAGCCCCATCTGCGTCATTTCATATTTTTTTTATTTTGACCTTTACCTTGTATAAGATTTTTCAATTTTGATCTCAGGGTAAACACAAATTCTCACTTTCAGCTTAAGCAATCATGACCGCAGACCAGCCTATAACATTGCGATCTTTATTCTATTTCAGAAAAGGTAAAAATGTATTTTGTTTATTTAAATTTGTATTCGTAAACTATCTTACCGGTCAATTACATACTTTTTATGAAATTGCGATCAAATTTACAAATAAAAATTACTCTTCATTTTATCACATGTCCATTATTCCTCGCCCTTCCTCTATCAGCGATATTTCAATCATATATCCAGATAAAGCTTCTCGAGTTATATCAATTTCCCCGTATGCCCCGTAATGCCATTCTTGATGGCACTTTTCGTGAACATAGCCTCTGTATGTTTCCAGATGGGTTACGATGTGTACACACCATCCAAGAGAGAAGTCAGGATAACATTTCTGATTTTCGCCGAACCTTAACACGGGCGGAGCCTCGGGCACTAATACATTTAATGTTATAATCGTTCATGTATAAGAACAATTGTGAAATTTACAAGTGTTCCTTCATGGCCAAATCCGAAACTTTAAGAGATAGCTAAAAACCTTATAAGGGAGTCATCGGCCGATTTTAACAAAAAAAATAAACTTAATTATTAGATTTATTTTTATTACTTTTTCCAGCCGGGGAACGAACTCGTTGATTATGAGAAAAGTTATCAAAACCTGTATTATGGCACCAGCCAATAGTGTCGATTGTAAGGAACAAATCTTGTAAAGTATTGTCAAACGTCAAACAAAAAAATGTTTTTAAGAAAAATAGTAAACTCTTATTCTTACATGAGTTAACTTAACTAAGTATCAATTGTTAAATGAGCCGTTAGGAATCACTTCACGGAACGTTCCCTGTAAGCGATACTATTAGCTGATGCTAATACAGGTTGTGTTAATTTTCTCAATATCAACGGATTCAGTTCCTGGCTAGAAAATAATATTTTTAAACAATCTAATAATGTATCTTTAGTCTATGTTTGAGAGTTTTTTGGTATTTCTTATAGTTTTGGAATTGACCATGAAGGCACACTTAAAAAATTCAGCCTGTATCAAAATAAATTCTCTTAAAAAGACCGCAGCATGCGCCGCTGCTTTGGTAACGTGAGAAAATATCGCTATTAGTAATGATCTAAGCACTAATAATATTTATTACTTGCAACAAGAAACGTTTGTGAGCCGTAAAATTGGTTATTCCTTTACTTGCTTGCCGCCTCCGCCACCGTCAGCATTGTTCCGACCCTCCGTACGAATATCTTCACGACCCGAATCCTGATTCCTTCGAAGGAAGCTCGGGCGTCATGTCATTGTTTCAAGTTTATAAGATAATTTAAAACTAATACATGGATGACTGACGAAATAGTATTTAGCAGATTACGAAAGATTTAAATCAGATTATGTCATGATCTATATGCCACTAAATAAATTTATAATGTTTGTAAAATCCTTATCAAATTAAAAAATATCCTTCAACTTTTTCTTCGACCTCATAAAGATCCTCCATTCATATCTGAATTGCTTTCCTGAACAGCCTTGCAATATTTTGATTGAGCCTAGATATAGACAACTTTAATTCAGAAATGTTCTTAAGTTTACACCGCTGCTGTACATCATATTTTTTACTCCAATGTTGTTTTGACGTGGCCTTAAGAAAGACAAGAAAAACCATTTATTTGGATCATGGACGATATCTGTGGGCAGTCACCATGAGAGAATTGACAGAATTAATGAATGTCATGCAAACGGTATTGAGGCAAGACGCAGAAATCGACCGCAGGACAAACATCATGACGGAAAATCCGGTAAATCGATACCGGTGTCCATAACTCATCCTCATTATGAATTTAACACTTTCGCGGCAAAGCGCGTATGCCGTCGGTGGAATACATCACTCGCAGGTTTAAGGTAGGGTTGCCATCCGTCCGGGTTTCCCCGGATTTGTCCTAGTTTAGAGGGCATCCGGGGAGCGTCCGGGCGGGGCTTCATTTGTAGTCCGGGTTTACAAATTCTAACTGATTTTTAAAGCAATTTGTAACAAACTGTAATAATATTCTGTTTTATTAGGTAAGTACATTTAAAATGATGATAAAAGATCACTAAATTTAATTTTAAGGTCTAAAAATAAATAAAAAGGTGATTAATGATATTTTCAACTGTTTTTTTATTACACTGAATGTTTAAAAAAATCCTGTTGACATGTCCGGGTTCTGGGCTCTAAAATCCGGGGTTTTCACGCGTATGTTCACGTCTTGTCCTGGTTGCCAAATTTTAGAGATGGCAACCCTAGTTTAAGGGGGCGGGGAGGCGTGGGGGGTAAACATTAAAATTGGTACAGCTCTAACTATTGTGCGCGCTGAGAAGGCCGCCGGCACAATGTTTTCAGAAAATATCCGTTTATTCTCGCAAAAATATTAATTATACGGCAATATTGTGGGACTTATTCGCATCAAACTTTATTGCAGTTGTGATATCAATAAAGGCTAATGACGACGTTAAGATGTACGGGTCATGATAAAACCACATTGTAGAGGCCCTGTTACCGATGTGAGAAATCACATGATAAGATTTCTAGAGTATGGCCGGCTAGATTAGTATAGGATCAGATAATAATTGCTTTGGATATCAATCGATGCAATCATTTAGTATAGAGAAAAAAAAATACGTGAGTTAAATTAAAATTAGACCACTAATATTTCATTTTGTAACGAACTAGCAACACGGATGGCCAATACCACAAAATACCACAATATTTAAAATGCTAGGGGCATTGCCAGGATCTTGTAACGCTCTGCTGCTTTAAGCATAGAAACACGGACAATTTCAATCGCCGCTTTGATCATCTTTTATTTCATTTCATTTCATTTATTTAAACTTTTTGGTAGTCAAACTACACCAAGTTACGTCACAAAGATCCGCGGATTCGATCAACCCAGTAAAGAAGAACCCGCAAAGAAACTTCACGGGTTTACATAACATATTTTTCCGTCCACAATTATGAAATACATCCTTAGATCTAAATGCTACTGCTAAACAATTCCTTGGCAGAACAGATTAAGGCAAAGAACAAAGAACAATAGAAACAGCAACCCTCAGTTCAAGTTACTTACAACTAATAAAGTTACTAATTCAATTATATAAATTAATATAATTTATAGCATTACAAGTATACTCTGGTGTAAAAGCCGTCGTCAACTTAACCTATGTCATTATATTATATTCAATGCGATGATACCAAGCCGGGCGGCACTAACTCTAACCAACTACAGTGTGGTATCCGAACCTCGGGCAGCCTCAACGGATGAAAGGTAGCTCACCTAGAAGCCCACCGCGCCCACTGTTGCTTAGCCTCAAGATCTTAACGCGAGACGGCGCACCAATAGTCTACCGTGACTTACCGTGCCGTAAGCGGCTACTCCAGTGTCGTGTATTTCCGACAACTCGTTCGTAACTGTTAATAATCAGCTAACTTCCTTAAATAATACGTCATTTCCTAGCGTAGTTACTCCGGGTTTGTGATTTACCGAGCTGCGTTATCCGACTTACTTAGTTGGAACAATGTTGGATTGATTCCGGGATAAAGAAACAGATATAAATCCATGATGTAGATTATACAGGTTTAATTTTTCAACCTTCATGGCAAAACCCGACCAATAAGAGTTATTGAAAAACACACAGTCATGGCGCCGATTTTGATAAAAACCAAAACTGCATTGCAAAATGTTTGAAAAAGTTGTATTTTCTAGTCGTGGATCAAGCTCGTGGTTTTGAAGAAAAATAATGCATTAAATATTTATTGCACCACCTAATAATAGTGTTGTTTGAAAGGAACAAATTATGTGAAGTAGGTAATATTAAACGGAAAACTAAAGGAAAGGGTTAATACTATAAAACTTTTTAATATTTTCTAGCATTGATAAATTTTCGGTACCTTCACTAATTAAAAAACTAAATAACGTTAATAATAGAGTTACATATTAATATATAGTACGAGTATAAAGATTTTTAATAATATATAGTAAAAGCGTAATCGGCCCCATGGCTCCTCTGAGTATGTTTCGTTATTTCTTAAAATTACGGATTTGGCCATGAAGGCCACGACTATATAAGTATGTCTACTACTAGTGGCTTTCAACGCTGTAGGATTTGCGAGTCTGTCTATTTGAATTTTTGACATTTTTAAACATCATAGTAATTTAAAAAAAAATGTGAACCAGCTTCACTAAAAAAAATTGTGTATTTTTTTCTTTTAAGAAAACATAGTAAATTAGTTAAAAAAGACCTTACCTAATCCAACACACTTGAATCATTGTTAAGACCTACACCTACGACTTAACCTAGGTCGAACCTATAACTGGATCAAATGAGCATATAAGATTAATTTAATTTACATTCTAATGCCCCGAGTTTCTTAGCATAATTGTAAGTTTACGAAAATCACAAGTTTTCCTGCGAAATCTTAGATATATCTTGGTGAGACAATAATAGCCGAGATATTTCTAACATTAGGTACCAATTTCAGCCAAATTAAATTCAGCTTTATCATTAGAAATATAAACTCGCACGCGTTGCGTTCCATTTTCGAAAGACATCGCCCACATTTTCCTTGCGAAGTCTCGCCGTATCTGCACAGCAATTCATAATTCCTTCATCGTGATATTGTCCGCTCGCAGAAATGTCTTGATAAACACTGACCAAGTATTATTAATAGCGATTCAGATACGAACAGTCCCCTGTCCTCACAATATTTTCGTATACGTTTACATTGTCATCACTGAATCATAGAAGTTTCTAATAAGGCACCCTTGAAAAACTTTATTGTCTATTTTTTTGCTGCGAGCAAAGTTTGCAATAATTTTAATTTCTAATACCTTTGTGAGACCATTATTTCTAATGTTAAATATCATCAAAGCCGACGTGAACCAAAAATATATATTTTGAACATTTTATTGTTTTATTTTTATACATAGACAGTAAAATGTCAGATCTGCCAAGACAACTAAGAATAAATTGCAAGAAGCCTTGTTATTCAACATCCACTAAATCTATGTTCGCAAAAAATGTTGTCATTTTAACAAATAAATCTACATACTTTTCTATTTTATGATTATCATCCATAGATAGCCCACGGTTCATGGCGAATATAGTCTACAATATAATATCATATTTAATCCTCAGAGCATTATTTAACATGTTGCTAATTGGAGTAAACCAGTCTCCACAAACCGCCTCCGTTCACGAGCATCACACAGGGTCGAGCCAATCGCCTCTTATAACCATATTGCACCACCAACACAATTTCTTCAAATTTAATCTAAACAAGAAACTGAACTCACAGACACGACACTATTGGTACCAACAATCTGGGTACTTCAAACGTGGTAGGAGCCTTCCTTCAAACAGAGGCACCTAGCCGGCCGGCATGGTTTTCGCACCCTCCGTATAAGTTTGAAAGCCCACGGGCATCGTCGGTCATCTCTTATATGAGGGTCTGGCGTGCACACATGCCGCACTTGACATACAAAAATAATAAATGCAATTATTAAATTCGAAACGATAACTAAAGGCGTTCTGCCAATTGGTAACAAACTAATTCCAGGCTCTAAAAGCGCTGCCGAAACCGCTGGACCACAATCTCAAATTCCTCCTTATTAAAAATTCTAGACTGCAACATAGGATATATAGTTAAATACTTAATGACTTTTAAAAACACACCTCTCACAATGTACCCACACACGGGATCAGTGACCGGTCACCGACGCACAAAAACTTGTCCACCACGAAAAAAATCTCATAAAATCCGACTCTATTTGAACGTAATGAATAGTTGCGTCCGTAATAACACACGTAGCCATAGTCCGTGTCATAATTGAGGCGAGCCGGGGCTGAGACAATGCATGTGTCCTGGGGCTCCCATGGTGCCGCTCCGCTGGCCAGATGAATATGCAAGTAGAGCGACGGAGCGCGGACCTCCCTTCTGAGACATTTATCGTGCGCTCAACTTATTTTTTGTCCACGACGCTACGAGACGCCGGCGGGGCGGGCTACGCGGCTTGAGCTAACTAAAGATCATTTGTTAACTTCCGTTGCAATGGCGTAAGCAACCGCGAATACATTGCTTAAACTACGCTGACATTATCCCATGTTAAGGCGCTAGGACTAGCCAACTACTCGCGCCATACAAATGCACTTTTTAACAAATGTAATAATATGTAGTGAAACGCTTCAGCAAATTCAAATAAAACTCCAGACTGATAATGGATTGTTAATATTTTTTTATTCCATCATTTATTTAAATAATAATAAAAATAAAAAAAGTTGATTTTTCCCATTAGAAATCTGAAAGTCATTCGATTTCTAGATATAAGCAAAAACAGCATATATGCATAAACAAAAAATTCCATTTGCTTTTAGATTTCTACATTTAGTCAAAAAAGTTCGGAAATGAACACCGTTGTATTCATTTGCAATGTATTTTCTAAGAAAAAGGAAACATACATTAACGAAAATCATTCGATTCCTAGACAAGGAATCATATATTGTAAGGATGACACTTATAATCGTCAGACTTAGTTAGTTTACTTGGGGTGCCTCGTCTAACTTTGCGATTTGGCTAGTACCAGGCCCATAAAGGCATCGGTATGGTTTTATAAAATTTTGGAGACATTTAAAAAAAATACTAAGTCAGACAATTGCTCCCTGACATGGCATCTAACACATAAACACTATACTGCAGAAGAGAAACTAAAAATAAATTTAAACAGAAATTAAAAATAACCAGTAAGTTGCTTACACCTGTACAATCGGTTTCTTTGTCATCATTACTTTGTTTTTTCGTTTTTCTATTGCATATATATATATATATATATATTGTTTGGATGAACAAAATTAAAAAAAAAACACTCCGCAGTAAAAGATCTAAGAAGTAAAGGTAGAAATATAACTTAAGTCAACGAACAAAATCCGATAATCCATTCATATGTAATCGAACAACACAGCATATATCTTTTGACAATTTATAGGTAACAACAGATAAGATCCATGGTTTAACTATCTCCAGTGTCTGCCTTCTCTTCGCGTTTAATTAAATGAAATCAGGTGAGCTGAACTAATGAATTCAGTTTGTGACCTCAGACCAGGACGACACAATAATGACACCTTCACGTTAATTGTGCGACCGTTTTAATGCTAATATTAACATGAGTGCGACGAATTAACAGGGGGGTCCGTGGTTCCGGCGTGGTGCACAGTGGGCGAAGGGGTAATGAAAATTATAACGTCGCGTAGAAGTGGCTAATCGAATATGTTTCGTTTGTCACCGGGATCTTAAAGAACCAACCATATTTTAATTTAAGAATCGCCATATCTAAAAAAAATGTTGTATCTTGTGATAATATGAGAATATTTAGGAAACAACAGGATTTGGTATTTAAGAGCACTCTTGTCACAACCGCTGCATACAGTGGTACCAACATTACAAGCTTATTGTTTTAGTCGCACCCACCATTTTTAAATGTAACTCTACTTAAACTAGTGGCCCTCTGAGCTGTAGACCTTGCGATTTGTGACGAAAACTGAATCATAATACAAAATCATATGGATTTTGTCGAACCTTATCGAAACTTCTTACAAAATTTCACGAGAATCAGTTGAGAAATGCGATCTTTAGAAGAGAACAGCCGGACATTCGAATATTTCTTTATTTTTTGATATTATTGTTGCCCAAGCTAAAACGGAGACGCTAACAACTATTTATCTCAGACATAGACCAACGAAAAATAGTACTTTGGGACGTTACTTCGCATTACTTTGACATTTCGTCTATACAAAATATCTCAAAGTGACGTCACATAATAGTACTTTTCGTTAGTCTTAGTTCTGTTACAAGTATTTCTCTTAGCGTAAGTTACGTCACGAACACTTTTATTCATGGATTCGATTATTTCAATGAAGAACCGTTTAGAACTTTCTACCAGCGAGTGCCTATCCTCATACCTACTTTGTGTACAACTCCGATTTTTGGAATGTGGCAGTATGAATCCCTATTCACACTATCCAATTTCAAAACGTTAATCATGCCTACCCTTTTATATTCCTGAACAGGCGCTGGAAGTTGAAATTTCAATTTTTCTTTTTAATTTCACGATAAGAATGAATCATTAAATTTATCTCCTGAAAAAGTTTCAAATCTTAATTAAACACAGTTTTAGCGTTACCGACGTAGATAAAAACTATGTTTTATATCGATTTCCCAAATTTCTACGTTTATTCTTGGAAAAAGTGTAATAGGTCAAGTGGTTATGACAGCCCCTTAGCTGCACACGCGAAATGAGTCTATTTATCAGGGAAGACACGCGCCCATTCCTCATAGGGGCTTATCAGCTAGGGTGGGCATACTGACGAAATTTCTCCTCTAGACTCTCTTACTCCATGTACCGCCTATGGAGGAGTCCTACGCCCATGGGGATATTTTAATTAAATAATTCGAATGATTTTATATGTATGTCGATCATTTTGGCTTAAGATAAAAATCTGGAATATGCCCTAATTCTTATACGTCTACAATAATTATCTTAAAAGTTTCCTCCTTAGTATTAGTAACAGTTATGGAAATTAACATAAATTAATACAAGAATAATAGATTCCAGTCCCATGAAAACTCACATTCATCAATTAATTCTTCCCTTACAATGCACAACAATCACACATATACACCCTCCCTCTCCCACCCAACACCATCTAACACACACGTTCCCATAATATAGTATCGACATAATATATAACAATTTCCACAGTACAGCAGTGCAATATAAAATATTATATTTTTTATAGCATTATAGTAATACGTAAGAGAAACCTCATAACTTTAAATACAAAAGACATTTTACAGATATTAGCTGAATACCAGCTAGCAACTACCGCAACTAAGGGTCACTAAGGCATTATTCTGAGCTAGCAGCGTTTGCAGTACAACTAATACATTATAATGTATCAATATATTAATTGTAATGTTTTTATCATCATCTGCGTACATTTTACCTAATTCTCGTTATTGTTGCCAATAAAATATTCGATTTTAATAAAATTATCTAAGTAAACTTTTCGGAAGATCATACATTTTACCATATTATAATCTACACTATTCGAGTCGTTCAAAGACATCATTTTAACTTTTCTTGCGGTGTTCATCTACCTATTCTTAGCTCGACAAAGATGCATCCGTCATAATAACATAATTTGAATTATTGATGGGGTCAGTATATCTTTATTAAGTCTGTTGTGGATGTTATACAAGTCACACGTCAAAGTAAGTCGCCACCCATTTTGAATATGTTAGCTCGGGTTTCGTGTTGGTGTTGCCACGTGTAATATATATTGTTTGTCTATTTTTTGTCTGTATTTCTTTAGAGGCCTGTGAAAGAGCATTTAACTCGTTCTCTTTGACGGACGAAAATATTTTCATATGAATTTATTACAGTAACTTTTACTTGGAGCATATTACTGTTGGAAGTTAAGAAATAGTTTTGATTTCTGGTCTTATAAACTTAAGTACGTTTATTTATTAAGTTACGTTACAAACAATATCATCATGTCGATTAGTTCAAGCCAAACTCTCTGACGGTAAGTGCCTGGCCTCGTGCCATTTTTTTTTTCTCTGGCCTTTTTTAAACCCAATTTAAACAAAATCTAACGACTGCAACATTTAACAAAAGGTTGCGACCCAATATTTATGAGTTATTTTGTGACGAAAGAAATCCATAACTAATAAAATTTTATTAGCCCGTTTGGTTTCAATTTTGCTTACTTTGTCCGTAAAATCTTCCCATGACAATTAATAACCTCTCTTCACAATCGTTATAACAATGTTGTATTTAAGGATCCTTTAGCCCCGCTTACGACTCTCCAACGTTTGACTCACTTGAAAAATATGCAAACATCAGCTCGCGTCAATCGGTTTCTTTACGAGGCTCGCGTCAAATTATGCCTTCATAAATTATAAGCGAACATTAAGCTGGACATTCGAAGCAATAGCGACCCTCACAAAATGCTTAACAATGCCGTGATACAGCGCCATGTTTCTCTTTACGTCCGGCGGAGGGCGTGACCCCCTTTTGTCTTTCTCTCTGACCCCCGGACCCACCCTCGCCCCCCCCTTAAGCCGCCTCTCCCCGAGACTCGGATATTGGAAAGACAACACCGTTAATGAAGACGTCAATATTGCTTAGGGCCTGACACCCGATTAATGCCAGTCAATACATTTGGTCGCTTAACTGCGTGCTGGTGTGGCTTTTACCATTCTTGTCCTTCGAAAAATCAATAACACGAGTGCTTTTATGTTATTCTTGTGTGATACTACGGTTTGAAAGAAAAATTAAAGTAACATTTTTAGATTTACAAGAGTTTTGTTACTATTTTGGTACATGCGTTTAATCCAATAACGGTTTCAATTCGACGTTTGATTTATTGTATTGTAAGTACATTTTTTTTCCATTTGAGGTTTTTAATTTAGGTTTAGGTCATTAGCAAACTCCGTCAGTTTAACAGCGCATTTTTAATATACTTCGTATTTTTTGAACCTACATTAAGCATTGACAGTCGTATAATTAGAAATTCAACTATCGATATCAAAAAGTGAAAAATCATTGTATTACGCGTGCAAAAAAATACGTTATAATTCGCAATGAATTTCATTAATAAACCTAACAAAAATTGGACAGGTTGCTTCACATTAATTTTATATACAAAGGAATTCCTTGTAATTGACATACGAATATTCCGTATAGTATATTCCGTCGTACTCAGGCACGAGTCCAGGTGAAAATGTTTATAGGAACGACGAAAAAAATATTCAAAATTTTGAATCAGAACAGCGTGTTGAGTTTTAGAAAGTTCTTCTAATACTAAGCTCTTTCTACTCCACATTTTTTATCGAAACAAACTCTATGAAATACCTACACAAAATATAATGGTTAATTTAGTTATTGGAACAGAAATAATATACTAATAGCGTGTTGATACCTTGTTAATGACACCATTTTACCGGAACGATGACGAATGGTTGCCTAATATCGATTGTCACAACTGAGCCTCCGTCAAAAGGCGCTGCAGGAGGAAGCGGCGGAGGGGGAGGTGCGGAGGCGGCGCGGGGAGGGGGGAACAATATGCACTTAATTTGTATACACCCCGTGATTGATAGCCAATCCCATTCCATTCGTTTATCGGTGTTATAACGAGCGACATTGTGCGTAGATATGCTACTTTTCGGCCACTGCCACTTATCGGCCACGCCATCATAAATGCGATGGAATAAGGTACATACAAAAGCTAACTAACACAGACGTACGGACATTGGTACCTAACAATTCAACCAATCGGTTGTGTCAAAATCGTAGAAGCAGGTGGAACGGTTTATCCCTAAGAATTTTTTTTCTGCGACCCGGCGGCCGCAGTGAGTGAAACAGGTCCATCGGGTAAGGAAAAAACAAAACGCATGGACCACTTCGATCGCAAGTTTTTCGTAATTATTTGGTTTTTTCTCTTAAAACCTTGATATTATAATAACATTTTATGATGGAAAAGGGCATTGACCAAGAAAAAAGTGATATTTTTGGGTATTTTGACCGAAAAAAGTGGTGGCCGCGAACTGGCACGAATAAACTTAAATAATTTAGTTTTCGGCCGACCGGCCGGTAGCTAGGCGTTTGTTCGTCACACTATTTGTTAAGAAATTAACGTATTTAGACTTTTTTTGTATTATTCGAAATTTTATAGGGAATGTATTTAATGAATTGAACTTGCTATTTAGTTTACGGCCACCGAAAAATGGACAAATTGATTAAAATATAATGATTGCAAAAATTTGTGGCCGGAATCTGACAGTCTTGTTTAATTACCGGCCGTTACATATTGTATGGAAATGATGGTGGCCGATAGCTGCTTGGTATTCGTAATTATCGGCCACCTTTTATTTTTGTATCAACATTCCATGGCCAAAAACTAACTGCTATCGTGCAATTTTCGGCCGATGTATTTTGCTTAGCGCTGTTTATTCATGGCTAGTGTTAATTAAACAAAAAATATGAAAACAAGCCACTTTACAATCACATTTTATTTTAATGCTGCATGTCTATCCATGTTCTGTTTATATCGTAATCATCCATAAATATCATCACGCCGTTTCCCTAGAGGGGTAGACAGAGACCATATGGTACGATCACTGAATACTTTTTTTGCTCCCTAAATACCTACATCTATTCATACGATTTTGGGTGCTCCCTACCTGAAATTTTCCAATATATCGTTCAGGGGGGTAACCGACGTAAGATGTGAGAATATATGCGAAGGAATTCGATCAATTCTGATCCAGTTATGTCATACCTTTTGCGCTTTATTGGGTAGAATATTTGGCATCCACTTCTGATTGGTGCAGAATATAAAAAAGTAAAGCAATCATTAAAAGAAGTCGATATATCAACTATAAATCAAATTTATTCAACAAACTTGACAGGACCCACTCAAGAATACTTAGATTCCGCGTCGGACAGCATACTTTTCAAGACCATCAGGCGTCGGTGCCAAGCAACAAACTACACCTGGATGCCAGCAATAATTTACACACATACTGACACGGTCTTAATATGGTGTTCAGAATTGACTTACGCTCTCACCCCCAAATCTTCCAAATCAAATTACATCCACTTGAAGACATCGTCGCTTCAGCTAGTGCTCTTAGAATCGCTCAAAAACTGATTAATTCCCAGTCTGCAGTCCTTACACCAGAATCTTCAGCACCGCATAATCCCGCTATTTACCAACCTGCACCATCAGCGCTGACTTACGATGTCACACCCGCATCTACTTTCACACAGCATATTACTGGCCATTCAAGTCCTTCTTCAATCGCTTCTAAACTGATTAATTCTCAGACCGTAATATTTTAAAAAGTTTCATTATCTAATAATAAAAAGTCCGCCTTTGTGCAATATTGTTGTTTTGTTGTACGTTTTCTCTGTAATTGTATTTTTGTTTATGGACAATAAATAATTTATTCATTCATTCATTCAATAATAATACTGAGACTATTAAACCCCTCCAAGAGGCAAAAATCGGAATTATAGAAAGCATATAATGTTTCCTGATCACATTTATAAAGAAAAATAAAGTTCTGGCACACTAAAAAAAGAATGACATCATCTCATTGGATGAAGGTCTAAAATGGAGAAAGCAAGTAATCCAAAATTTTTCAAAAACATCAAAATATATAGACATACTTAAAGCACTGGCAGGAAGTTCTTGGGGTGTCCACCCAGTTCACTTGAGACGTCTATGCATAAGTCTAATACGCAGCCGATTGGATTATGGGTGCTTTCTCTATGGAAATAGTTGCCAATCTAATCTCAACAAGCTTGGTGTGCTACAAAATAGAGCTTTGAGAATAATTGGAGGGTACAGCAGGACCACACCTATACATGTGATGGAAAGTGACTTATGTATACAACCCCTACATGTAAGAACTTACTATTTAGCTAGCAAATATGTACTAAAAGCAATGTCACATGAAAACAACCCCATAATTTTGGTGATACAGAAACTCGCAGAAACTAGTGACAAAAACTATTGGCATAACCATAGTATTCCGATTTTAGCTATTATTTTCAAAAGATATAAGCATTGTGAAATTGAAAATAGTGAAATACTACCCATGTTTTCATTGTGTACCTGGATATCGAACATACCAATCGCACCCAATGTAAGCCTCACCATCCCTTCTAAAAATAAAGGAAAAAGGAGCTACAATACTAAAGAACTCCGGACAGCGTCAGATAAAACGTTGAAAACCAAGTACAAATCACATTACCAATTTGTACACTGATGGATCTATTGATAGTAATGGTATTGGTGCGGCCTTCTGGGATCCTCAAGTCCGTTGTGGAATGGAATTCAAAATTGAGGCACGCATCCCAATCATGGCAGCCGAACTCGTAGCAATACTCGAAGCACTCTCGTACAGCTCTAGTGTAATATCAAAAGAAATACATTTTTTAACAGACTCTAAAAGCGCTCTTCAACACTTAGTGAATTGCACGGGAGGGTCACGAGGTAGACCTATCGCATATAGAATCTTAAATCTTATTATAAATTTACAGTCTATGGGCAAGGAAGTGATCTTGCAATGGATTCCATCTCACATTGGCTTAGAGGGCAACGAGTGGGCCGACAAGTTAGCGAAGAGTGCAGTGAGTTGTGACAATACTTGGACGTGTAAACCTTTCTTTAGCGATCTTCTGACGGATGCTAAGGAATTATGTCACACTCAATGGAAAGAGCACTTTAACAGGAGATCGGTAGAGAAGGGCATTTGGTACAAGACTCTACAAGATGAGCCGCTTCGAAGATCATGGTTCGAAAGCTCAGGTCTCTCCCGCACTGACATTGTAATTGCTTTAAGACTCAGATCGGGACACACTCCACTAAATAATTGATGCGAAAAGTGGACTCACCTAATTGTAAAGTTTGTAATAAGACTGAAGACCAATTTCACATTTTGATGGAGTGTGCGCAGAACGAACCACTGAGGCAAAAATTGATGGACAAATTGAAGTTAGATGGAAACAACTATTTTTTCGGAATTCATTATGCATTATCGCAACCACTATCTCAAAATTGTAAAACATTAATACATTTATTTAGGGCCTCTTTAGCTTTAAGAGGCTAAGGAGACCTTGAAATTGTTACAATAGATACTATGGGACCGGCATAACCGCAATGCGGCTAAAGTTCTATCAAAATCTAGGAAAAAAAAAATCTATTTCATCTGCTGAATAGAGAAAAAATCAATCCGAAAAGGACCAATAAAAGTCAGAGAAGATAGAGGGAATAAGGTAACTAAAACTGGAAAAAATGAAAATAATAGAAGAAAAAACGCAGCAAAAACGAAACAAGCGCAAAAATTGTTTACAAAAGGTAATAATCAAAATGGAATAATTTTGAATTTGTGGCTTTGAATGTTGAATATATTTTAGAAAAACTTAAGAAATCAGCTCTTTAGTTGCCTAATATAAGTACGGCCCAAAATAAACACCCTGTAAAATAGAATCAAATTTCGTTTCGACGCAGTAAATTATCTGTCCTTAATAATTAAGATGGCCGATAAGTGGTAAAATTGCCATTTTTGATTCAAACTTTTTTTTAAAAATATAATTATGTTAATAGAGTACAACATATTTTTTTATAGAATCTAGATAGAATACAGGTCCTAAATATAAAATAATAAATCATTGTAGGCAACATTTTTCATGGTTTTTTGAATTTCAAATCTTGCAACTCCGCTAACTGGCCGAAAAGTAGCATATCTACCCTACACGGTGTTTGAGATGAAAATTGTATCGTAACAAATAGATCCCGAAATCTAAGTACAGCAGTGTGTGTGCTTTTTAGGGTTCCGTTAACAAAGGGTGAAAACGGAACCCTATTACTAAGCCTCCGCTGTCCGTCCGTCCGTCCGTCTGTCACAGGGCTGTATCTCATGAACCGTAACATGTAGGAAGCTGAAATTTGCCGCTATAAAAACAAATAGGTAACATTATAAGATAATAATAATTAAAGGAGGGCCCCAAACAAAAAACGTGTTTTTTTTTATATTGTGCGATGGTACGGAACCCTTCGTGTGCGAGTCCGACTCGCACTTGACCGGTTTTTAAGGTGCTCATTTGTACTTCTTATTATTTCATTCGTAGGAATCGTGTAGGAACTTACATGTATCCGAGGAAGTTTGTAATCATACAAAATGAAACGTGATAAATAGCCTATACTAGACAAACTTAACTTAACTTAGCTCAACGTTAGGTTAACTAAACGTTATATAGGCTGTTTATATATTGATATATATATATATTTGCAGTTCCCATACTAATTCGTCACGACAAACAAATGAACTGTCTTATTTGATTATGTTCGGTAACTTATTATTTTTTCCTGAATTTGTGCTGTGTGGGTTCCGCCAACTAAATATAAATCAATTACCGTGCATGTCAAGGCGACATAATGCTGTACATATTTTTCACAAGATATACGTAAAAAATAAAAAAACAACAACTTTGATGCGAGTTTATAGATAATATCAAGGTACAGTAGAACCATTATTTTTTTCAAGTTAGCCTATATAAATGTAATGATATTCTATCCATCAGATATTATTTCATAGATCTGTCAATAACTGTTACAATTCGATAAAATGTATGTATTCCAATATTATTATTAACTGACATCCTTTACAGTCGGATGTTGATGCATTGTAACAGACAAACATTCTTATGTGTAAGGTGTAACTTGTCATGCGTTACAAATATTGAAAACTTAGTCATAACTTTTACAATCAATGTATTGAAACGATTTGAGAAAGATGAATAATAAGAACCATATGAACATGGTCATACTAACCAAGCGCCTCCTTTTCGGAGGGTAGGCAGGCATAAAAAAGCGTTTATTGAAAAAAGTACTATAGTAATTAAATTTCTCATCGTTTACACGTACCCAACATAATAGGTCGGGGAAAAAGTCTTTTCGCATTATAGTATGTATGAACTTGTAATAAAATCTCTTTGGCTATACTATTTGTATCTGGCTGGTTTTGGTATCATTGAAAGTGTAAATTTTAAAGAACATAATTCCAAATTCAAATTAGGAAAATGTGTGATTCTCATTTGTTTTTCGTACTGTCAAAATGAGTGAATCTAATGAAGAAATTCGATACATTTTAAAATTTTACTACAAAAAAGGTAAAAATGCAACGCAAGCCGCGAAAAAAATTTGCGATGTTTATGGACCTAGTGCAGTGTCTGTGAGAGTAGCACAAATTTGGTTTAAGCGTTTTCAATCCGGAAATTTTGATGTCAAAGATGCACGTTGCGCTCTGGTCGCCCTATTACGGATAAAATGGATGCCATTTTTGAAAAAGTGGAGCAAGATCGGCATATCAGTAGTTACGACGTAGCTGAAGAACTAGGAATTTACCACAAAACAGTTTTGGCGCATTTGAAAAAAACTGGGTACACAAAAAAGCTCGATATTTGGGTACCTCACGAGCTTACTGAAAGAAACCTAATGAACCGTGTACTCATTTGTGATTCTTTATTACGACGTAATGAAACCGAACCATTTTTGAAGAAGCTGATAACTGGTGATGAAAAGTGGATCACGTACGACAAGAACGTGCGAAAAAGGTCGTGGTCAAAGGCCGGTCAAGCTTCACAGACTGTGGCGAAACCCGGGTTAACTCGCAACAAGGTGATGCTGTGTGTGTGGTGGGATTGGAAGGGCATTATTCATTATGAGCTGTTACCACCAGGCAGGACCATCGATTCTGAACTCTACTGCGAACAACTGATGAGATTAAAGCAAGAAGTTGAGAGAAAGCGGCCGGAATTAATCAACAGAAGGGGTGTGGTTTTTCATCATGATAACGCTAGACCTCACACATCTTTAGCCACTCAGCAAAAACTAAGAGAGTTTGGTTGGGAGGTGTTAATGCATCCGCCGTATAGTCCTGACCTTGCACCTTCAGATTTCCACCTGTTTAGGTCTCTTCAGAATTCTTTAGGCAGTGTCAGGTTAACATCACGAGAGGACTGCCAAAACCACTTGTCGCGGTATATTGATCAGAAGTCCCAATATTTCTATAGCAATGGGATCATGTCCCTACCTACAAGATGGCAAAAAGTTATCGAACAAAATGGTACCTACATACTTTAGTTAAATGTAAATAAACCATATTAAAAAATGTTTTGAATTTTCTTAAAAAATGCGAAGAAACTTTTTCCCCATAATATTTAATTAAAGTAATTTAAATTTGTCTTTCCTAATTCCTGATTTAGAATATCAGAATTCAAAATCAAGCAATTTAATTTCCGTCATTTTTATTTAAGATGGCCCTTCCCGGCGGGACTAACTCGTTTGCGGACATAGTACAAAACCGTGCTCTTGCCCCCTGGGACCTTCTCTGTTTCAAAGAAAGACAGGCTCCATTATGAGGAGGATAAAACATATCCACAAAGCAGACAAAGCGGATAGTGTTTGATTAGGTAAGATTAACAAAAATTTTAACTACAAAACGACTTATAGCTAAAAGTAAATTACGACCGCTGTTTTGAAACTTAACGCTCTAAAAAATAAGTATACTCACTCATTACAGTGACACCATCTTGAAATGTGAATTTAATCCTAAAATTTGGTAAACTGTGCAATTTCACATCCCACAAAATCCTATTTTCCTCACATAATTCTTTCTATTCGTATCTTTTCGGAAAACAAAATGCATCCTTATTCATAACGGCACCTGCGTGAACACTTAACCTTAGATTTGGCCGAAAGTTTCACCCCTTGCCCCGGGTCGCTCACAAATAACGTTTCGGGTCGTAAGTAGTGGAGGCACTAACCATAACGAATAAAGGCACTAAAAGCTCACCTCTGGTCCCCGGGGGTCGTTTCAGCTGTCAATGTAAAGATTTAAGACGAACGTCGCGCCACTCCCAGCCACTCGCCAATGGCTGTGGAGAGAGATTCTCTAGAGTGGGATTTCATGTGTATTGTAAACTTTTTTTTAATGGAACCTGAGATAGATGGCTGATATTTGCAACAAATTTCATTAAAAAACTAAAAATAAAAAACCTTATAGAGTGTGCTTCAGGAAACGCTGCAAATGAATTCCTTGTAATTGATATTTGAATAATCTTTATAAATTTTATAATAGTTGGGCACGAATCTAGGTGAAAATGTTTATGGGAATGACGAAAAAAATATCGAAATCATAATCAGAACTGTTGGTTCAGTTTTAGAATTAGGAAGTTTTTCTAATATTCTGCATCTTTTATAGAAACAATCTTTTTTGATGCAACCTGCTTATACCACACAACTGCCATGATAGTAGCCTAATACACCACCCCCAAGAAATTAAGTGCCATGCCAGGACCATCCTTTTTTGCGCACGGGTACACTAAACTGGATGGAAAAACACGAACAATGTTGCATTGCTGTTTCAGCCATTTTTGAAGCACTTTTAATATAAAATAGTATATAAAAACCACTTTGTCCCCGTCCTTTTGTCGAATTGAAAATAAATATTATCGGGTCGATTCTACGCATATTGTTCTTTTTTTTTCTTAAACCATTGTTTGGTAAGGAATGTTTATTTTGTCGAGGCGCAATACTGTTCTAAAATATTGTTTGTTACTTGACACGAATGGTCGAAATATCATATATCTTTAAGTAAAACCGCTTTTCAGTAAAAGGCCCGGTCCTTAGTGTATTTTACTTGCTGGTTATTTGCGATGTTTGAGTGCTGTAGGTTCATTATTATTAAAATCACTCGAAATTTTAATGCCGATAAATTCAACGGAAAGCCTTTGATATTTATCTAGTTTTCCCAGTGTCACGATGGCTTGGTGTTCGATCACCGAGATTAAGCAACACCCGGCGCGATTAGGTTCTTGATGGGTGACCGTTCGAACGATGAGGCTGGCCATGGTTTGGATCCCACGTTAGGCTGTAGGTCCCCTTCCTTAGCCCCTTCCTTCCTTGGTTTTCTTTTTTTCTTGGCAGCAATGAAAATCGTCCATGATTTTCAATAATGCAAAGAGGTTGTACAATATAAGAAGGGTCCTGGCACGGGTCTGGTTTTGAGCTAAAATCATAAAAGTATGTGTAGTGATATCATCAATCATCAAATATTTTTTTTCCTGCACATTTTGTCGACAAAATTAGTCCTTAGCTGTTTCTCTTCAAGAAACTTTACTTGCGTTAAATCAGTATACCAGCCAGATTCGAATATTCAACAGATTAAAAAAAAATACGCAAATATGTACAATTAAGCAAACATTTCGAAGTCCTTCATGTATGTCTCAAAATAAACTTCTGTATTTGCGCTTTAGTATTAATTCTCACACCTGACCAGCAGCGGATTTAAACTTTTGCCGCCAGTAGGCTATTACAATTTTGCCGCCCCTACCGAACTCTACAATTCGATACCAATCATATTAGGTAATTACTATTTATTTGTAAATCAACTGAAACTTTATTATTTCGGCGCTATGTTCATAATTACACTAATTTTGTATTAGTATGATTGTAAACTAGAAGATCTATGTTCAGTTACTTGATTATTTTTACAAACCAACGATTTAGTTCACGTTGCACAAGACATCGTTTTAAGAAGGCGGAGGAAGGTATACTGCACTATACGCATTTGATTATGTATTTGTTGGCTTTATTATGCTGAAAGTTCCGAATTAGGGTGTAAGAAAATAATGTTGTCCCTGAATTTGCCGCCCCTAAAATTTGCCGCCCTATAGGCTCCAGCCTACTCAGCCTACTAGTAAATCCGCCACTGCATCTGACAAAATCATAAGTAAAACGTAGACCAATCAGAATCAGAAGTAATGTTATTGTGTCTCATTTTAAAGTAGGTACATATACAGATGCTGTTATTTTTACAAAGAATAAACGTAGACCAAGACGCCCGCTCTACTCCCTCGCAGATCTCTGGTCGGCGGTACCGAACATTTCCACTCCGTTCATTGTCTCAATTATTGTTGTTGCTCGCACGGCTATTGTTCGGCTGCACTAATGTAAGGAGGCCATTGCAGAACCTGCCCCTCGGCGATCGGAGCTTATTCCGCCCGCGACCGGGCTGAGGAAAACTCTCAGGCTCTGCTCTACGAAGATCTAATATTAAACATTTAATGATTATTGCAAATCCTAACAGTGTACTCATAGGTAGACTTAGGTATGTCACATATCCCTTTTGTGCTTACATCTGACAATCGGTGCGGTGCTTACAGCTGTCACATATAAGTATCCTAAAGTTGCCAACCCTAGTTAGTAGCCCGTTGGGGACCCATTGTTGGGGTGGCAATTCACCAGTAGGTTTGATCTTGCTGTCAGATTTACCGCAAAGATGAACCTTAATAAATTTTTTTATGAACATTCCTACGTACACTAAATAAATATTCAAAATAAAAATTAAGTAATAGATTTTCGCTGCGGCAATATTTATATGTGCGGCACTAAGAAGTAAAAATATTCCAAAAAAAATTGTACACCCGCGCTTTGGCGAAATATTAGGTACTAGCGATTTTTTAAAGTGAAAGTTATGTAGGAAGAGATTTTTTTTGTATTACGTGTTTTGCGATAAACGTATCTAAGGTGACCATGTGTGTAATTTTATTATATATTTATTTTAAATGTTATTTTTACAATACATTTTCCATCGTAGTACTCTTTAGCATTCAAGTTTAATATTTTTTGATTAAATTCACTAAATACTTTCGTTAAGTACGGCCCGTAAGCTATGTTTCCCATACAAACGTAGTTTACTAATCATTTGAAAAACACTGTTCCGATTTGCTTGATATTTAGTATCTAATATTCTACAATAAATATCTGTGTCTGCACGCTTTTGTTTTGCTGAAAAATCTAAAGCAAGTCAAATAACAGGCAAAAGAAAATCTTCTAACAAATTTTCTTTTCTCTGTTGTGTGACACAGGATATTTTTTTCGAAAAAACAAACACGTGCAGACATACATATTTGTTGCCTGATATTAAGTCCAAAATATCAAGCAAATTCGAACAGTGGTTTTCAAATGTTTAGTAAACTACGTTTGTACGGGGAGCGTAATTTTCTGATGCTTACGGGCCCACCTTAAGAGATAGTTGTAAGATAAAATAGTTTTGTAGTAAAAACATCATAGAAGGGTATATTTGGAAGATCTGTCAATGTACAGAATTATGAAATAATTACAAACGCAAAATGTGGAATCGAGTGGAACTGGCATACACGGATGAAAGAGAATAACTTATCAAAACTGGGTGGTTTTTAAAGTCACATTGGTGCATATCAGGTAACAAGTGGTCCATAAGCAAATAATATATTAATGCAAAAACTAAATACAATTGTTAATACATTTTTTATAATATAATATTGAATCATTTGTTACCAAATAATATAATATTGATCATTTGTTACTATAGTTACCAAATAATAATTATTTTCTGCACCTCCTCACACACTTTGTTTTACAACGAGAGCACGATTTGTCATTACATCATCAAACAAAGCAGGCAGAAGAAACTTAATCGTACCTTTTTTGTTTTAATTCGAAATGTCTTGTGGTTTCAAGGAAACCACAAAATTACCAACCTCTCGCAGCGTGTATAATTATTTAGACTTTTATCCTTTATCGAGTCAGTTGCATTTTTTTTGCCAACTAACACTTAGTGCAAACATTTTTCCAGTTTTGTTGGTGGATTCAGTTCGATTTTGATTGGCCGGTGCTAAGTTTGTTCTAGACAACAGTAGTTAGGCCTAATCCCTTGACTTTAACTTAAAGTTAAGTCAATGTGAATGAGGTAAGTTTAGTTGGGTCAGGTTGAAGTTGGTGGAACTAGGCCGAACTAGCTAGGATAAACAAATTGTTAGTCATGAAATCGGATGACCTCCAAGAGCGACTCTATTTACCTGTCGACTTAAATAATAAAATACAGTTTTTTCTGACATTAATAAGTAAAAATATAACCTTACCTACTACTTTTCATGATCACTGTACATGTAACGTGTTTCACCTGAATGTGTTTGTGTAAATAAATAAAATAAAATTCGTCAACTGACTTCGGAAAAATATTATTTAAATTTCCACTACCGATAAATACATTTTAGTGGACTGAATTAAAGTAAACTAATCTTTGATTGGTATGTAATTATAAGAAATAATTAACTAGACCGTAAAGTTAGCGGAGGGTAGGTACTTAAATCCCATGCCAGAACTCATAGGTTCGCTGCCCGTCCGGTCTATGCACCACTTGCTTTCTCTGAGTTGGATTTCGTCACGAATACTAGCTGTTCCCATGGTTCGGAATCCATGAAAAGCTGTAGGTTCCCCATCCCATCCCCTACTAGGTGGGTTAGTTAAGCCGGATCGACACTATCGCATTGGATAATACAGTAAATTCCATCTAGCTCAATTTACCCGTGCTGATGAATGGGAGGTTCAAGGAATTAGGTAGCCATCTTAATTCCTTCGAGAATGCGGTTTATTGGGATAATAGGAGTATTATAAGCCATTCATGTCCAGTTTTTTAATAAAAAATATTTTCCCAGGTGATGAGTTTAAACACGGTATCAGAACGAAAACTATGTAATTCAATAGAGGGGTGACTCCACCCTTAGAGCTGATAGAATCTGTTTAATTATTCCGAGACTTTAATAGTCAAAGTTTCGAACCGTTTAACTACCCAACGGGAGCGGGTCACGTTGATAATCAAAAATTCGATTTTCCCTTTGTCCGCTCCGCCCATGGGCTGGCTACTAAACGCCCTTGTCTAAATCATGGTCGCTACAAAAAGCGATTAGAATTCCGTAGAATATGAAAGGAATCGGACGATCAATCAAGCGGTGCGGGACGGATATAATTATAGGGATGGGAGACGGCGGCTCTGCTGAGGTGCAGGTAATGGCGCTGTGACCGCGATGCGGGGTCCTGCCGACTGGCCAGCGGTCTCCTGTACAACTGTCGTCCCACTTATGTACCCAATGCATGGTTGATCAATCCATTGGTCATTAAACGTAATAAAAATAAAATCATAAAATCAATTTAGGGTCATCTACCGGTTTTGATAATAATTCGAAAAAATGGACATTCGTATGAAGCAGGACTCGATTCGAGGTTTACATGTGTTCTGCTGTTTTAAATAATCCAGAGGTTCTAGGTTCGAATTCTGCTCAGAGGAACGTGCAGACCAATTTTTTTTAGGATTTTTTTCAATATCTGAATACAATGGTTAAATGTGGATGTCATTGCAAAACCTGAAATGAATCATGACTATTACTTTACGTCATCTCAATTAAATACATAAAATAAAAAAGGGTAAGACTTCGAGATTACTTAAAAATATACATGCCTATAAGAACATATTTAAAAAATAAAAATATTGACACGCACATTTGTCTCATATTGCTGCTTGCTTACTTATAAATCTGTCAAATGTTTTTTTTATTCAAATCTTTTTATCAAATTTTTATTTTATTCAGTTGGTGCATTACATTTTTGCGCATGAATGACTAAAACCATACCTAATGTCATGATGTTAGCCCAGCACACATCATGGTATTACGTGCCACGCCAGGACCTTCCTTCATTGAACTGGGTGGAAAACACGGAACATTTTCAATGCCCCTTCGACCATCGTTCATTCAATGCGATGGTATCGACCTGACAGGGATTAACCCTACCATCTATAAAAAGTTAAGAAGGGGGATTCACATTTTATTGTGGAACCCGAACTACGAACGGCATATTCCATAGTCGGCTCTTACGGCATGCACAGGAAGAAATGCAGGAGCGAACAGAGGGCCCAATCAGTATTTTATGCAATGCACAATGTGGCAATGCCACCAATCCTAATGACCTAAGCCCTCCTACCTGAATGTATACAAAATAATACCATATACAGGCTGTCGTAACGGCCAGAACATTTATGTTGCCAACATAATCCTCATATTTTTCCGAGACATAAAATGTAATATTTTTTTTTCTCTAAAACGTCAATTTACCGAGATATACATTTTTGAAATGTATGTTTTCGTCTAATGTAATTTGACGCGACGTCGTAACTGTGCAAAGTAAGGTCTTGGCATGAAACCTAGATCCCAGGTGGCGAGTCAGGCTAATTTCACGGCAGTAGGTGTGATATTACCCATCCATGTCCAAGTACATACAACGTTCCCACATTCTTTCGGAATATTAGATTATTTTTATACTAAATTATTGCATTACTTTGTACAGAAAGTATAACTTATTATTTAGAGGATATTCAGCAAAAAGTTATTAAAGTTTTTTGTTTATCTCAATCCCCGTATCATTTGCAAATTGTACGTACTGGCCATTACGATACCCTGCTAGAATATAGTATAATAGAAATAACTATAGTAGTCCATTGCACTGTTTTTGGAACGGACAGCAGTTACCGAATTTGTTACGGTTTCTGCGGCTTCGCTCGCGTGGCATTCGATTTTTTACCCTATATATGACTTGAGACTATCTTTCCACCAAACGCCATCCGACATGAAGTTTGATTTTCTGTTAATCATTTTATTAACAACCCTTCATATTAATTTATTTATTTATTGCATAGTGAACATTCAGCTAACCTTACATTTAACAAAAATGCATACTCAATGTACGGTGAGTAAAAAAATACGTTACATCCAAAACCTACTGCTTGTGGATTACCAAAGTGGTACGGCACAAAAATGTTATAATTGGTCTCATAAAAAATATTATACAGCCTCCCTGTACCCCTGTGATAATAGCAGCCACAATATGATAGTTATAAAGCACAGGACAATTAAAATGTGACGTGCGCGTGATAAATGGAGGATTCGTAATAAGATGGGTCAGCTAGGACCGTCTGCGGTCGCTGTGATCGCGTTCAAACGACGAACAACATATGAAGGGAGTCGCAAATTTGTCATTTGGTTTTTTTTTATCTGATGGTAACCCAAGTTCACGTATGTTTATGATTGGAAAGAGAATGATTTCATAAGTCCTTACTCCAAGGTTCACGGTAATATGCCAGAATGTAATCTCGAATTTCTCTCCATTTCCGGTGTAGCAACATGGAAATGTATGCAGGCTCTTCGGAGTTGTAAGCAGTGGTGATCGAGTGTCACACTGTACGATAAGTTGCGTCCACAAATATAAAAATACATGACTATAGTATTAACCCTTAGGCCGTTCGGATTTTTTCAACGCATGAAAATTAATGTTTTAAAAAAATAACACAAGATTTTTCAAACATGTATAATGACCGTGGTAGCATAAAAAGTGCAATAAATGGAATAGTGGGTAACGAAGGTTGTGTCTCTACTTTTAATTTAGGACTACAATTGCAACGCTCGAAGCATAAGAAAGTGCTTAGTATGACAACCACAGAAGACAAAAGGAAAGAGTAGTAGTATACGGGCGTTACACCAGTTGCCGCCGTATGGTAATGTTGACCATATAATCCTATGGGAAGCCGGCCGAACTTTGTGAGCCACACATTCTTGCCGCGGCGCGCAAATGTATTCACTAAATGCGTTCCTCAAGTCAGTTTTCACCAACAAAAACCTTTTAAAACGTTTCTGAGTAGGCGTGTGGCAATACGGTTAAGTTGAATTGGTACATCTACTTCGTTTTTATCTTAGATGCCAGCTAATCATTTACGAAATGCCGTGTATGTTATAGGCTAAAGCAATGGCACCAAATGCATTGTATGCTATTCCATTGCTCAGTTAATACAGTTAGACAATAATATTTTCTGTCATTAGATTATAAGCAAAAAGCTTATTTATATGTATGATCTACATATTTAATGCATGGTTTCTTTGCGTAAAAAGATTTTTTCTCAAAACTAAATGTCTTGTACAAAATATAATATTTTCTATAAAATGAAAGTTTTAAAAATGCTTCAATTAATAAAAACATACCGTCTCTACCCCTCTTGTTCCGTTTGAGGCCGACAATTTAACAACAATGCGACTAAGTTGTTATTAAACGGAGTTTTCATGTTTCTAACCGCGAATTATCAAATTTGAGAGCGAGCGGCGCACCATCACGGCGGCTGTCCCGGGGGTAGGTTGTGTCGATTAAAAATAATTCCGTCCAAACTGCACCGATTAAGAGAAAATTGCGAGAGATTAGAGTTTCACAGAAATTGTACGAGATTTGTGATAATCACAATGATTTGGGTTAAGCCATTGATTGATGACAACTGTTCAATTTAGGGTTTGTGCAACGTAGTTACCTAAATGCTTTGCTCAATTTAAAAGGCTTTGTTTAATTTTTGGTTTCATTGGTTATTGTTTGATGTGTTTTATTTTCATAAGGAGTCCTGCTCAATCAATAAATGAAAGTTTCTTGTTTTGGTAGAATTATATTATTTGTGTTTAGTAGCTTAACCCAAAATATTATTTATTCAGGGTGAATTTTTAAGTGTTCCTTCATGGCGATATCCGAAACTTACATAAATAGTGAACAACACTCATATGAGTCAAGGGGTCGATTTTGATAAAAACTAAAGCTGCAGTATTATATTTAAAAAAATCCAGCCTGGAATCGAACTCGTTAATTTTTCATTAATTTAAAAATAAGTATCTTTACAGTCAAGTATGATCATTAACATCAAGTGTTATACTAATATGATACTCTGTTTAAGAGACAAATATATTAGTATTGTCATATGTTCTTGCGTTTTTTCAAGACTTTGTAATAAAAAATACATTTAGTGATTGTAAAAAGGATTTTTCGAAATCATTTTAATATTTATAAAATAAGCGGTTGAGTAAAATATATATGTTTTTTCGTACTAAGCTATAACGTCGCTTTTTATAACGAATGTGACATTCTTAGTAACAAGGGTATGTATCCACACCCCTCCTGAAAAGGGTTGTAATCAATCCGGCTGCAACCTGCTGCAAGTGGTAGATGCAAACATGTATGTAGGGCTTATGGTGGATTCAAACTTTTCATGGAGATGTCATATAGATACCATTTGCAGTAGACTTAGGCAATGCCTTAAGAATTTCTACTTTCTAAAAAATAAACTTCCTGAAAAAACCTTAAAAATCGTCTATAACTCGCTTGTTGAACCAATCATTATGTATGGGGTGCGAGTATGGGGATTGACTTTTAATACGTACTTGGAAAAAATACACAACCTTCAATATAGAATACTAAAACAAATGGCTCCTAGATGTGAACGCATGACAGCACATGAAAACCACAGCCACCTGTTCAAATATTTTCAGGTTTTGCCGGCAAAAGATCTATGTAAATTTAAAATTATTGTTGATCATTATTATGACGAGACGCAAAAAAATCCAATAAACCATTCCCAAAACACTAGAAGTAGAAAGGACGGTAAGTATTCAGTACCTATCATGAAAAATTATTATGGCCGAAGATCACTTGATCACGTGATACCATCTGTATTTAACGAGCTGCCGCCTGAACTTAGGTTAAATTTAAGTGTATCTAAAGTTAAGACTAGTATTAAGGAACATTTGTTAATTAAATTGTAAGCTGTCTAAATATGGACCAATTGTCATAGTTATGCAGGTTGAAATAAATTGCTGCTTTGCTTCTAGGATAAGTTGTGCGTGTAATTTTTGTTTATTTCACTTTTTTTCTGTATTTTTTTTTTCAAGAACGATTTTGTTATTTCTTGTTCTAATCTCTCGTTGTTTTTATTGTTTATTATAATTTTTGCTTTTTTTTGTTTTAATTTTGATTGTATGATTTTAAATGTAATTTTTGTGTTTCATTACTCAAAAATGATTGTAATCGCTCGCTCGTGTGCTCGTGTAATGCTGTCACACGCAGATAAGCTATAGCTTCGCGTGTACAGGTGCAGTACTTTTGTTTAGAGTTGTATTTATAAAATAAACGCCACGATGGTGGCACTGAAACTGAACTGATGTAGAATTGACCTTGAAGCAACAACAAACATAATAAAGCTGTGAAACTATTTTTATTTTATGAACATACTGCTAGGCTGGACTTGAACCAGCAAGCATACCTTTCGCGGGCATTGCATCTCTTCTAGCGGCAATCCAGCCGTTGCCTGCGTTTTATTCTATACCTATCGGTAGCCTATTGGTGCGATGCCTTGCGACTCGATAAGCTTGGTGAAGCACCTCTGAGCGCGATTGGGTTCTGGATGGGTGACCCTTCATTACTTACCAGGTGGTAGGGTTTATCCCACCCTGGTTGGTACCGTCGCATTGAATGTACGATGATCGAAGCGGCAATGAAATTGTCCCTTTTTCCATCCAGTTCAATGTAGCCGAGCAATATTGGAAGGTCCTGGCATGGCACCTAGTTCCCATGTGGTGTGTTAGCCATCCATGTCCAGTTACAAAAAAAATCCACGGTGAAACGTCCCCTAGAAGCTCGGAGCGTAACGCTGGGCGGCAAGTGCGCTACCGCCCAATGAATATTCATCGGCGAGTCCACGCTCGCAACCGCGACGACTCACTCATTAGACGCGTAATAAGAAGGAAGGGAAATGATAAAAACGACGGCTTTCTTCCGGCAACGGACGCCATCAAGGTGTGACCCGCGCGGCTCGCTCGCCCATCCGTGCGGCGGCGCCGCGCTGTGCGGCGTGCTGTGCGTGGCATTTGTAATTAGTCGCCGTCGAGTAAGAAGTACTCGAGTGGCTCGTGGTCTAGGGACTACAGGACTTGCCTTTCATGCGAGAGGTCTGGGTACAAATCCCTGTCCCGGTCTTGCACCACTTTCTTTCACTTTATGAGTTGGGTAAGTGCATTTCGTTAAGAATGTTTGTCCAATTTAAAACTGTATGTCCCCTTCCTCTATGAGGTGGCAAGGGTACCAACTTATTGGATGAAACAATAGCGGATGCGGCAATGAAAAATTGACTGTGTTTTCTATCCAGTTCAATGTAGCCGCGCTCATAAAGGAAAGGTCATGGCTTATCACCTAATTCCTTCGGCTTATGTCATAACGGTAATTGTGTAGTATTAGCTATCCATGTCAGGTTGCATAAAAAAAACTCATCTCATAGCGGCAGCTTAGCCACGTTCAAGAGAGCCTATCGGTACTAACCTATTCGCAGAATGGCACAAAATCGTGCTCTCCCTTCTCCGTGTCAAAGAAAAAGACAGTCTATGTGACGAAGAGGATACAACATGTCCACAAACAATGCGCATAGTAGTTTGATTTGGTTAGGTTTACAAAAAAAATTATTACAAAATAACTTATAGCTAAAACAACAGAACTGCAGAACCTCTTCACTAGAAACACAAATAGTCATCTCCGTGGTCATAGCCTAAAGCTCAATGCCACTGTCAGCTCAACAAACCCGAGGCAACACTTCCTGTCGAATAGAGCAGTTGAAATGTGAAACAAGCTGCCAGAAGATGTCGTTGAAGCACCCACCACCAATTATTTTAAAAACAGGCTTGACAAACACCTAAAAACACTAAACTAAAGTAACCGTAATAACAAAGCACCAGTGAACCCAGACATGAACACATCAGCTTAGGCTGCTCGTTCATCAAATAAATAAATAAATAAATAAAAGTAAATCAGGAAAGCTGCAGTCAAAAATCAAACAAAAACCAAATAGATTTTTTAAATTTTCTAGACATTTTTTTGTTTTATGGTTGAGTAATCCACGTCCAAATAATCAATCAAGCATCTAGTTCGATTAAAAAAAGCTGTTTATGATATATTTTTCGACAGTTTTATTTAAAAAATATTTTTTTTTGTAACATATACAAGAAATGTGCGCATGATCTTTCCAAAACTGTATGGGGAGTTGTACGGGAAGAAGGCCTACTCGTATCTTAAGTATTATAGGAATGGTTGTTTTGTTCTTTGCATTCAAATCTGTGTCCAAAACAATCTTTGGCAGTAGCATTTAGATCTAAGTATGTATTTAATTATTGTGGACGGAAACAATCGGAAGTTTCTTTGCAGGTTCTTCGTAACTGAGCTAATCGAATCAGCGGATCCAACAGTTTATGACGTAACTTAGTGTAGTCTGGCTACAAAAACTTTCCATGAAATAAAAGGTAGCTCTGACTCAGATCAGTTCGCTTACGAATTCGGAAAACACAACATCGAACGTTCGTTGCACTAAATGGCGTCCTGTGCAGTTACTTACGTAGGAGAAATCGAATTCGTAAGTGAACTGAATAGCCGGCGCTACCGTCGATGTATTATAACTAAAAGTGGCTCCGCTGTCGCTACACGGATGAGTTTCGGTCGCCACTCTCGACCATCCATGTTAGATGCTAGTCGCTCATGTATAACGATTGCGTAAATGTCTATACATAGATTATTGAATCGTAATTGTCCATCAGCAATAGCATTGGGTATTATTCGACATTACCCGTAACACATCAAGTGACAACGTCATATTAAAAGTTAAATTAATTAATAAGCATTCGGCACTATCTACCTGATTTAGTAATATTAAATAATGTTAACTAGAAAAGTTTCACTTTTCTAATGAAAAAAAAAAAAAGTAGAACTGGTGCCAGACTATTGGGCTGTTCCTTTTGAACCCGATTTTCGGGTTGCGGTGAGACGGTTTTGGTGTAAGGGAAATAACTACCTAAAAATTAACGTTTTTCTGAAATCGATTACAGTAAAGCCTTTGGTTGTTAAACATTGAAAAAATACTGAGCTTATAGAACGTACGTTTTTTGCAAAGGTATTCATCCCCATTTTGTCCAAAAACTTGTATTATCGTCGAAATAACAGGACCATTTTTACCTTTCAAAGCTATTTTTTCTGTTATCTTTCTATTTAGAAGAATGAAATAAAAAAAATCTTGAAAATTTCATCCATAACGAGGTACACATCTCCCTTGCTGTTCAAAAAACTTCTAAAACAGGAATTTTACAAAATCAGACTAGTCGTTACCTTGCCATCAAATACATGAAATATCCGCGAGCGCGCGAAACGTGCGTACCGCTGACATGATGGTACTGGCTAGATTCCGCCACGCGTATTCTTGACTTTACGATATGGTATATAGGTGCCTTAATTTAACCACATTTATGTTTGTTTAGCGGGTATAGGTTTCGCTGGCTATATTTTTAAGGATTGTGACGAATGATACTTGAATGAGACGACAGGCAATATGAGCTGACAATATCGTCGCCGATATTATCGTCAAAAATGCACTATAATGAAATGGGGTGGGTAGAAGTCTGCCTTCTACCGCTACTTTTTGACGTGAATTCTACGACGAAAATAAACTCCGACATCCATCTCGGAGGATCGATTCAGTCCTCTTGTACCCGATTGCGATTTAACACTCTTTTAGTTAGTTACGCGATGCACTGCGATGCGTGCGCCCCTTACCTCCTTGTCATAGTCATCATATCTTTTACGCTGCCTGGCGCCGATTTGCCCCATACTTATTATGACATTTCCAAATTAAATCATTTTTAGGTTCCGTACCCACAGGGTGAAAACGGAACCCTATTACTAAGCCTCCGCTGTCCGTCCGTCCGTTCGTCCGACCGTCCGTCTGTCACAGGGCTGTATCTCATGAACCGTAATAGATAGGCACCTGAAATTTTCACAGAGTGTGTATTTATTTTGCCGCTATAACAACAAATAAGTAAAAGTCAAAAAATATAAAAAATAAAGGAAGGCCTCATATAAAAAACAAATATTTATTTTTTTGTTATATCTCGTACGATGGTTCGAAACCCTTCGTGTGCGAGACCGACTTGCACTTGGCCGGTTTTTTGGCTTCATTTAGTTTCACGTCAAAAAACGAAGCGCAGAGAGAGCATCGAGCGCCGAAATCCGAACGTCTACTCTCGTTTTCACGAACGACGGACAATTATTTCCCGCCAGCAGCGGCTCGCGCGAGTCAACAGCCCGTGCAGCGCCTCCCCGGTCGCGGCGAATGGGCGGCGCGGGCGACGCGCGTGGCGCCGCCGCCGTGCCGCTACACGCCGACGCGCCGCGGCGGGAGTCGCCGACGCGCGACCGCTTGGAGCGCGCCATTATCCTGCCAGTTCCGTCTTCACTCCGTCGCGTGTCCGCGTGTGTTAGGTTATGTAGTGTTTACATAAAGCAATTGAACAGCGGTGGTCTGGCCGTAAGAGACGCCGGCGGAACACGCACGGATATCCAAACCAATATTCAATTGTCACTTTTGAACTGCAATGATTATGGTAACAACGTAGCTTACCTATGCACCAGACATTGAATTGTTTGGCTGTAGCATTTAGATCTAAGTATGTATTTCACAGTTGTGGACGGAACAATATGTTATGTAAGTTTCTTTGTATGTAAGTTGTAAGTTTCGTGAAGTTTATTTGCGGGTTCTTCTTTACTATTTTGATCGAATCCGCGGATCTTTGTAATGTAACTTAGTGTAGTTTGACTACCAAAAAGTTTAAATAAATAAATGAAATGAAATAAGATCCCAGATGCCACAGTTACTTATCGAATAGTGAAAGCGCTACCATAGCCATAGGGAAAAATGCAGTGGACTCAATTTTATTCTTTTTACGTGCCGGAACCCACAAACCATGCATTGTTATACTATTTATACACCGCATAAAGTATACACCGTCCAGACTCGCCACCTTCAAACAATAGATAAGCAATATTTTTTTTATGCAATAACGGTATCGTTAGCTGTGCTAAAGACCAAAGGTGCTCAGAAAAGCCAAAAATACTTCGCCTCGCAAAACTGCGCTCAGCGAGGCACCATGTCACCGTATTTGCGGACTATCGTTGAGCTATCAAGCTTGGTCAAATTACGCTTGAAAACTCCCAGTATGAGTAAAAGTCGATCCAGCTGTAGAAATCTAGCGAAAATATGGTCTCTACAGCAATTTTTTACTTGCTACTTTATAGATATAAATACTGTACGTCATTATTAAGATCGCTTGCTAAATACAAGGATATTTCCCTGTTGTGCACATTGTGGAATTATTAAGTATTTATTATTTTATTTATTTATTATTATTAGTATTTTAAACAGTAGCTAAATTCTGTTTTCGCGAGCGCGGCCGACCCCAGACTAGCGAGCCAAAGTGCGAATCATCCTAATACTAGGCGTCCTTGCTTTTGTGGTTGACATTCGGCCGTTTCTAAAATTTGTTACTCAGTCGTGCAACCAGGGTTACAGCCGGCGAAACTATTCCATGTCTTGAATCTTAATTAAAACAAGCTTGACAGTTATTTAATAGTCGCTTAGATAGCGACCAGCTGCATAGTTACGGGAGGTGATGCGTATTTGGCTGTTCCCTTGGTTACTTGGCACCGTCACATTTTTAGTTTCACAAAAAAAAATCTTTCAATCAACTATTTTGAGACTTGTTCGGTAATCTCACTAAAGTGTGTACGAGTTATGGCACAACCTTGAGCGTTTGTTGGGGCTACTAGCCCACCCGCTTCGTTTCCGCCATCCTGGATTCTCGTTAGGCCCACTGTCATTCCAACGTAAGTGTTTTCTTACATTGATTTCATTGGAATTGGTCTGGAGTGCACCATCTCTGGTTATCATTACCTAAGGACAGATTTATCTTAACAATTACACTAACGTTAACCAGACATGATGCACTCCAGCCTAATAACAAAAACAGCAATATTGCAGCTAAGTTTGTTCTTTGTAATGAGCTGAATAATTTAAGTAATTTCTGCTACAACCTGTGTACATTTTGTGCTTTTAAATACCTACTCTAATGCCGAGAGCGTATTTATATTATTTTTTTCTATAAAAAACCGTTTCTTTGTGCTCGAAGGTGATCATATAAATGTTTCCAAAACACAGCTCAGCGACAACAACTTGTCATCTCTAACGTATAATTATCCGCATAGAATTCCCAAACTGTTTTTCCTCAAAAGCCTCGTACCCCGCGGTCGCGGTCCGAGCGACTACAGATTAAATCATAGTCGCATCAAGCGTGTTATTATGCAAATGTGTCGCCCGGGGAGGCGGTAGGGTTGCCAACTCTCTTACATATGTTACTTTGTTTTTTATATTAATGAAAAAAATATATAAATTGTATCGCAAAAACAATGTTTTTTTGAGTCAATGTAAAAAACGTCGGCTTAAAGCACCATAAAAACCTTATGTCAATATCGGCCGGAGGGGAAATACAAATACCTTTAAGGGACTTTGAATGTATCGCGTTACGCATTTGCAGACGCAAAGGCTTTCTCGGAGAGACTGTGTGTTAAATTAAGGGAGGAAATCGGGGTCCCACAATCTGGGACCTACTTCTACCAAAAAATTGTCTCGCCATTCAGCGCGGAAACACCAAAAGACATTTCAGAGGAATCTTTTAATTTAGTTTAGTTGTCGTTATTTTTATTTACTTATGAAATATGTTTTTCGATTAATTAAAAATGAAATTCATTTAAAATAACTTCCAAAGAATTTATCGAAAAGTGTTTCTTAAGTTTGCGGACTAAACTCTAATTATGTAATATTATCAAACGTTTTAAAATGACCCTTGATCATCTAAACACTAGATATAATTTATATGAATTTACAGCATAGAGCCTCGTATCGTAAACTAGTTTATTCATTACAAAATTATCTGAACGACGGTCATTTGGAAGACCATTAGCTGGCAACCCTAGCTAGGGGCCGACACACACGGCTCATGTCTCGAGTGTCTCCGGTCAGACCGCGACGAGCCGACCGTCATGCCTGGAGTGGTGCTAAGCTGACTAAGCAAGAGTTTACATGTCAACGAAAAATGCCTAGTAAAGTGAAAACAAATATTTAAAAGTAAAAACGATACGATAAAACAATATCTAACCATAATTTATTGACTAACAAAATACTCCTATTTTATCTCATTACTTGGACGTTCCATTTATTTTCAGTACGGCTTTATTCAGATTGACGGAACACATAGAGGATTATAATTAGCTATTTGAACTTGCATTCAATTTGGTAGTACCAACGGTGGCGGTCTTATCTCCATGTCTATATAGGTTCCAAATTACGAAGTAAGCACTACGCCTTTATAGTTACAATTAATACAGGGTGTCCCGTAAGTAGTGGATCAAACGAATAGTGGGGATAGAAGAGGTCAGTGCCTATCAGAAACACCTACTTTAGATTCTAAGTCATTCCTAGTTTAGAAGTAATTAATTTATTTCTGATTATTTTTAAATTTTCAGAATGTAAAATAAAAAAAATATGTTTAAAAAAAGTTCATAACTTTTTCTAATTTTTATTTAAATTTATTGTTGCCGAATATCTTATCTTTTTAATAAAAATACATTTGCATCTAACTAATACATTATTTTAAATTTTAAATATGTTTTTCGTAAAAAGTTTCAAATTTAAATAAATTCAACGCTAATTCCAACATTCCTGGTGCAAAAAAAATGTACTACCAAAAGTTTTCCCATAATATCAAAAACTTGTACACTTTATTGCGCTTCTAAAAAAGTATAATACCATTTTACTTTCATTTAAAAAAGTATTTTTTTCAAGTGAAGAACCGAAATGAGTGGTAATTTTCGAAATATCTGACTGCACAATATTCTAAGAAATATTAATATTGTTTATCAGACACTTATTGTATGCTTGATGATAGTTCTGAAAATATTTAAAATACTGGTATTTGTGTAAAAACAAATTTTTACATGACAATCGACCATCGATTCCAGTACAAATTTGGAGTTAATTTATGGGCTGGCATATTAAACAGCACAGTAATTGGACCGTTCGAACTTCCAGCACGGCTCACTGGCGCACGCTATCTTCATTTCCTTCGAAATGATTTAGTTGGACTTCTACAAGATGTTCCCCAAGATATCCAAGATAGAATGTGGCTGCAGCATGACGGAGCTCCCGCTCATAATTCGCGCATTGTAAGAGAATATCTTAATCAGACATACCCCAATCGATGGATTGGGAGGGGAGGAACTTTACACTGGCCACCGCGCTCACCGGATCTGAACCCATTAGATTATTTCCTGTGGGGATATTTTAAAGAAGCACTGTATGAAAAGGAAAATTTGAATGAGCTAGAGTTACGACAAAAATTACAAGCAACAGCTGGTATCGTAAAAAATAACCATCGTGCGCTGAGAAGATTGAGAATAAATTTTATTAGAAGATGTCGGTTGTGCATTCGGGTTGGTGGGAGAAATTTTGAGCACTTGTTGTAGTCGATGAATAAATGGATTAGAGAACAGGCATTTTTGTTTTTATTTATAATAAAATCCATTTGAAATTTTGAACTAACAAAATCTATTTAATTTTAATTGCAGGCAAAATAATGGTCGATTGTCATGTAAAAATTTGTTTTTACACAAATACCAGTATTTTAAATATTTTCAGAACTATCATCAAGCATACAATAAGTGTCGGATAAACAATATTAATATTTCTTAGAATATTGTGCAGTCAGATATTTCGAAAATTACCACTTATTTCGGTTCTTCACTTGAAAAAAATACTTTTTTAAATGAAAGTAAAATGGTATTATACTTTTTTAGAAGCGCAATAAAGTGTACAAGTTTTTGATATTATGGGCAAACTTTTGGTAGTACATTTTTTTTGCACCAGGAATGTAGGAATTAGCGTTGAATTTATTGAAATTTGAAACTTTTTACGAAAAACATATTTAAAATTTAAAATAATGTATTAGTGAGATGCAAGTGTATTTTTATTAAAAAGGTAAGATATTCGGCAACAATAAATTTAAATAAAAATTAGAAAAAGTTTTGAACTTTTTTTAAACATATTTTTTTTATTTTACATTCTGAAAATTTAAAAATAATCAGAAATAAATTAATTACTTCTAAACTAGGAATGACTTAGAATCTAAAGTAGGTGTTTCTGGTAGGCACTGACCTCTTCTATTCCCACTATTCGTTTGATCCACTACTTACGGGACACCCTGTATATACACAATTGCGGTCTGCGTGTGCTCCTCTTTAACGGTATTATGAATACTTATGAGGCCTTCTTGATGTCTGGTCACGATAGTAAGACCCGGTAGGGCGCTATTGTCGATATCCTGATGTTTTTAAACTGGCCATTGGAATAATACACTCGGGATGGTTTCTGATATCAGGCTCCGTTCGGGTGAATGTCCAAAACGAAACTGACCTGGGCAGAGCCATGGCTCATGGTAGGGTATTTAAATGTATACATATAAATACTAGTAAAAAACGAGGTCTTAAATTCGTGGTCTTCGACACAAGTTAACACAGGCGTTACAGCTATGCTGCTAACATTTGTGATGGATTGTCGCTCCGTTGAACATGTAAGCCCACACTAAATCTCTTGAGGGATGCGACGGAATGTCAGAAATTTCGTTACAAAATTAGAGTTGGCATTTTTCCCGAGCCAAAAATTATTACCTTTGAAATACTTTCCGACTGATCTTAGTCGCTACTCGCGAGCCAGCGCCCGAGGGGACAAAATAATAAAATCGGGGTCCCTCTTATTTGATGCTTTGTCGTGGTCGCATTCTTTTTGTCTTCATTTCTTTTGTAATTGGCAACGCCGGAATGTTTTGCGTATAATTTCGTTTTAGTTTCTATGGATGAGTAATTTTTAATTCCAACATTTTAGGTACTAGCCGAAACGCGAAGTTTGGCGAAGCACCCTGAGTAACTCCGATGTTTATAAATTGCATTAAGACGGGCCTTCCCGCTCAACTCCCCATACAAACGTGGAAAGAAGATCATGCGCACATTTCTTGTCGGAGATCGTAAATTATACTCAAAACAGCTATATTTGATCAAACTAGATGTTTCAAGACCATTGTCATTGTAAAATTGTATTTAGTTTCTAAGATGTTAGGTCCCAAAGCTCAAAAATTTCGCGCGTTTTATGCAACGAGATTGGTCGTGGAAGACTCAACGATAAAACTAAGAAATCTTAGTTCTATGAAGATCCTCAATTCGTTTTTATTTGATGTTTGATTACACCGTCCGCGATTTATTTTTAGCTATAAGTAATTTTGTAGTTTAGTTTAGGTACCTGTCCGAGTGTTATAGTAAAAACTTCTAGGAAATTAAGTGAAAAGTGAAAAGTTTATTTGTTAATATGAAGTGAGAGCATAAAGAGTGAGTGAATGGTTAAGACAAAAATATTTATATATAAATAGGCTTAGAAACAGAAACATTTTCACGTATAATACGAATCTTTTAGAATTAAGATAGCATGAAAATATAGAAACTGATGTGGAAAAAAAAAGAAAAAAAATGGAAAAAAAAGAAAAAAAAAGCGAATATGGAGAAAAGAGGCTAAAAAAATCAGCCTATAAAAAATAAAATAATAAAATAAAAAATAAAGACAAAAAAAAAGGACAAAAAAAAACACAGAGAGAATGTATTGCGTTTATATTTGATTTCTGTATTGTGTATATGTATAACTGTGTGCTTAATATTAATATTGTAAATTGTTTTCGGGACTCACCATGATTACCTTTTTGTACAATATTGTTTAATGTGAATCTATAGCAATAGTTAAAGTCATGTGTCAGTCAGTGTAACTGATATCAAATGATACTACAAGTATCTACTCCCAGGTAGGGTTGGTCACCCAGGGAGGAAAATGACCACAACCTCAAAACCTCTAAGGTTGAGAGAGGCCTAAGCCCTGCAGTGGGTGGCACTAGAGCTATATAAGATAACTTTAGGTCAAAAAAATAATTTTAATAAATAAATAAAAAATAAAATTGTAATATGTGTGCTAAAAAGGCTTAAATAATAATAATAATAATAAGTAATTTTGTAATTACTATTTTTTGGAAATCTTACCAAATCAAACACTATGCAGATTGTTTGCTTTGTGGACGTGTTGCATCCTTCTCATCGCGAAGACTGTATTTTTATTTAAAACAGAGACAGTGCCAGAGCCCAAAAGAACCATTTTGTGCTGTAACCGCGAATGAGTTGGTCCTGTCGGGAAGGGCCACCTTAATGCAATATATCATTCCTCTTCCATGTGTATGGTCTGGGCCGCAAATGGGTCGCTACCCAAATACCTACTTCGATGATGGACTGTATGGAATAATATTTTTGACAAATTGAACCCTGACTTGAACGGACTATAGGCAGAATAGGATAGGACTCACCAGTGGCGTAGTGTGGTCTGCAGCCCTCCTGACTCCTCGGGTTCCGTCTCTGCCAGGGTTCCGTGCACGGCACTTGAAGTCTTCAATTGTTTGGCGCGTAAACACTACGCGGGTTGGATCCACGGCCGGATACGATCGTTGCCGTGGATCTTGGAGCTGTTGAGGATGTGCGAAACCAGCAGAACGTCCGCCGACATCGACATTGGCCACGAGTCTCTTGCGAACCACCTTTTTTGCATTCGCTCGGCGCGAATGAAGGTAGTTCGGTAAATCGCCTGTCCTCGGGAAAATAGTTTCACAAGGGTGCAACCGTTAAGTAGTAGGAAGAAGGATGGGACAGTGTTCAAATCAATACACCAGGTATCAAGTGGTTTTTGGTTTCAACGATTTTATATGTATTTAGAATCTTTACGCTCGATACATTATTCAAAGAAAGAAAGCTGTTAACCTGCTTAGTACGAAATAGTATATTTTGGTTTCCATAAGTACTTATGGTTCCTTTTTTCTTTTTTGACAAATATTCGAAATGAAACGGAACTATTTCTATCTAAATGGATCGAAAATCATATTACTGACTTCCATTTTTCTAACGGGAAAGCTAGTTTTATATTTCTTATTTAAAAAAACACAGTCCAATCAATACTAACTAGCTTTTATCCATCTGACGTTCCATTTGACGTCTCTCTACATATTATTATGCGGGCCTAGATAAAAAAAATCTGCGCTGTGGGACTAAACTCAAAAAAATATAACTTAATAAAAATAACGTATCCTTTACCTTGTGTACAGACTTAGAAACATACATGATCATAAAATTTTGCCAATTTAACAGTCTTCTTTGCGCGCAATATTAAGAAAATGCAGTTCTTGCATTACTGATGCATTTCCGAGGCGAATCTATTGAATGTCCGGACCGAGACAAAATCGCTCTTTTTATCGGTCATGTCATGATATAAACGCAGCGCACAGAACATGCATTCATGGAGATACTTACCCTGCAGCTCAGTGTTAAAAATTTTGTGCTATCACTCATAGAACCGTATATGTGGTTGACACGGTAAAATCATTTTTCTTAATGAAAATCTATGAAAATTAATAATACACTATTTTTAGAGCCGAAGTTTTGAGGGCGAGTGGGGAAAGTGGCGAATTCGAGGTTCTTGCCAGATTGCTAAAACCTAGAACAACTTTTCAAACATTCGAAAAGGTATTCTTAAAAGTGATAAAATCGAACTCTTGTGATAAAAAAAAATTAAATTATTAAAACTGAGGACAAGAAATATTAAAATGCAATTACTGCTTAAATATTCTTATAAAAAATAAATGTTAGAAACATTTTCTTTAAAGCAACGCGCAATTTTATTAGAAGCTATATATTGATTCTCAGACTAAGTTCGTGAGATAATACATACATTTCGGAGTTAAAATAAATCAGATACACTCATACATTTCGGTGTTAAAATAAATGAGATGCACTTAAACGAGATGCCATGCATGTTTCATCGTACCTACTAAGCGCAACATGTCGCTATCATGTTTTCTTAGCATTCGTTCTCCTTTGTCTGATATAACAAAGTATTATATAATGGCAGAGTAGGGGCTAACGTATTGGCACGTCCCTAGGTGTTACTTTTATTAATTGTTGAACTCCTTTGAACTAGTTTAAGTTATTAAGGTATTAATAATGTCATACAAAACTGTTTACAATCAGTTACACATTTTTCAGTACCCCACTACTTACCAAAAAGTGTCTTAAAGCAAAACCGAACATCACTTTGCGAACGACGTACGTAATATCAGCATCACATCATTCTATGTTTGTTGCGACGAAATCAAATCGAATGTAAAATCGCATAAATCCAGGCCTCGCTGTATCTCCGGACAGCGGTCACAATGCGTAAAACTGACGTGACGACACTTTTAATAAACATAAATCTCTCCTGAGACGGATTCAAATACGACTGTGGTCACGTAACGCTCGTGAAAGCTGCACTTAAACGAGTACTATGGCAGATGTTTGCAATCAAATTTAATTTTACAAGGACATAGTTCTAAAAATAGAGGTCTTGATAAAAAAAATTTTTCGTATTTGAGGGTACATTTACATTGAAGAAATGTAATTAAAAAAATTAGGTTGAAATGTCAAAATTGCAGTCAAAATACCTAAGGGAAGGATTGACGCGCGAAATCAGCGCCATTTAGTAGCAAATAGGGGAAGCATTGTGTCGATTCGAATACAATCAAGAAATGAGTCGACATTTCATCAGACAATTCTGCTTCAGACGAATGTCGAGACCAAAAATGTTTCTTATTACGTTCAAAATCTAATTAAAATTCTTCAATGTAGATATGCACATATAACCTTAAAATAATGATGTCTTTTTCTTTACTTAGGTATTGTTATTCATTTGAAACATCGATCATTCGGTGAAACTTTGCAGTTTCTTTAGGGTGCCATTTGGCAGTCTAGCAATCTTCAAACTTAATTTGAACAAGCTCGATATTTCAACCATAGTCCGCACATCCGCTGGTATGGTGCTTCGCTGAGCGTGGTTTCGCAAAGTGAGGTGGAATTGGATTTACTGAGCACCTTTGGTCTTTCAGCACACAGCACACCGTGCACACGCCACATATTTCAGTAACCTTGAGTTTAGTTCATATAGGTAGGTAAATATATAGACAAAGATCGGTCGATATTTACCTGACTTTTCTCATATTTAACCACACTGCTTACCCTTTAAGTTATTAAGCGCTATTGTTAGCAGTATACAATTTGTGGGAAGAATCTAACTCTAATTAAATACAAACTCATCATCATCAAAATTGGGCGAGTGATTCTAAAGTTCATATTTAATAGAGAGACAGATAGACAGACAGACAAACGCCATAAGTTGGATTAAAATAGTGCTAGTGACTGAAGATGAATTTAATCTATTATTGACCTAATGAACGCGTAGCTGTTATATTACCCATCTTTCGAATTCTTAATTAATTTCCATTTTTATGATAAACTTTGTGGTGACAAAATAGTATATATTTCTATTATATTTACCAGATACGGTATAATTGTATTATAAAAACTTATAATAGGTGTTTAATTTTTTTTTTATATTTTTTTTTATTCCTTTGAAGTTACAGCTAAATTTTGTTTGTAAGCAACTGGTTCGATAATTTGTTTTTTTTTTTTATTTGTAAATAGAATGGCGGAAACTCTAAAGTATTGCAATGCAACAACTTGCAATAAAATAAACATACTTGTACAACAATGGCGTACGATTGATTACGTATACGTAATAATATTGTTGAAAAAATGATGTATGAAATTGAGTTACCCCTCAAAATCTACTTCTTTTTCGTCTGTAATGATAAAAAGCTGAACACCAAATACTTGATGACATAAATTACGTTAGGATGTAAAAGTAAATACTTAAGTATGAAACAAAAAGTCTTAGCCTGAAATTTTTGACGTCATTTTAATTATTTAGCTCACATAGTCAATAAAAAAGTAGTGTTAGTGAAAAAGTTTTTTTTTTTTTGTAAAATACTTAGTATATTTTTTTCAGTAAATAATTTTAAAGATGCCATCAAAGAGATAAAGCTCTCTGCGAAACTTAAGAAGTGGGTAACTCAATTCACTGACAATGACGGCAGTCATTTGCCCGATGTTTTCTTCAAAACTATTTAATGAAATAATTTAATCGATTAATTTTACAATAAAAATTGAATTACATTGACATTTCTACTACTTTTTAGGGTTCCGTACCCAAAGGGTGAAAACGGAACCCTATTACTAAGCCTCCGCTGTCCGTCCGTCCGTCCGTCCGTCCGTCCGTCCGTCTGTCCGTCTGTCACAGGGCTTTATCTCAGTAACCGTAACTGATAGACAGCTGAAATTTTCACAGAGTGTGTATTTATTTTGCCGTTATAACAACAAATAGGTAAGATTAAAAAATAATTAAAATTAAAGGGGGTCCCCATACAAAAAAACGTTATTTTTTTGTATAATTTTTTTTACGATGGTACGGAACCCTTCGTGTGCGAGTCCGACTCGCACTTGGCCGGTTTTTTGATTTACCTTTCAAATCAGCAAGTTTCCGTGCCGCACCCTATACTTTTTTTATAAGTAACTGGTTTCATATATTTTCATTGGAGGCATTCATGTCACGCATTTCTGCTTCTTGTGCGCAGAACCGTTAGAAGACACATCAAAAAACGCGAAGCCACTCACTTTTACGATCACTTTTGTACAATAACCGAAACTCGTTAAAATACGATCGTTTAGTGCACTAATGTGAGCTTTTACAGAAAACAGCTTCGGAATATTAATTTATAATTCTTCCTGCAATAACTGAGCAGGATTTCTCTCTGCATAGGTTACACATTTTAACGTGCACAATATTCCCGCCAACTCTATAGAAAATGCGGAACGAATGCTTTGGATTCAGCATTCACACTTTTTTGTATAAACCTGGTTCTAACCAAGTACTGATTTATTTTAAACAACACTTAAAGGGCCTTTATTACTAAAGTGCTGATTATATTGTACTGGTATTGATTGCAAGCTGCTAAGAAAGGCCCTTATTATGTGGTGATTAAGCCAATCAGCAGTAGGTGAAAGAGGCCCTAAGAGTTCTACCACTAACTCTACTAACCACTTTCTCTGTCATTATATTAGTCTCTCATTCCCGAACTAATAAATTCCATAACAGACCATCCTGTTTAAGAGCACAGGAACACTGAACTGGATTGAAAACCCGGACAAATTTTCATTGCCTATTCGACCATATTTTCGTCCAATGCTCTAGCAAGGGAACCTACAGTTGTACTTGTATTTCGATGTACATATCCCGAGTGTTTAAAATACTTGCTTAAAAGCAGTTTTAAATGCATACTTAATTTATAATAAAAAAATAACAAATCCAAGCTAAATGCTTAATTAAGTAGCTTGCCTTTATGAATTTAATATGTGTATGTCTATTTATATCTGTACATACGTGTGGTTATGTTTGCACATATTTTGTTGAAAGGGTAGATTTTGGATTAAGTTCGAAAAAATAAACTTTTGGGTTAAAGCTACCTTTATAATTTATCTGTGTGCATGTATCGTCGCATATTTTTAATTAAAGGCGAAACGCTTTTTGACATACGTGAAAACCAGTTCATTTGGGAGTTTCTAAAATTACTTGAAAACATAGGTTTCGATTTGAACTGGGTACAAGGAAATAAAATTAAACTGGTTTAACTCTTCCAATTAATGGATTTGTCATCGGCAATTAATATCGGAGAAATGACTATGCCGACAATTTCGGTGCTTTAGAAGCGCCGCCAATACTCACCAAGGATACGATAATGACTGGATTACGATAGTACATATACGCTAAGAAATATGTCGTCAACTATATTTTAGTTGAATGTTATCTAGTTCAATCAGCACAGTTTTAGTTGAATCAACTATGTATATATTTTTATGTAACTGGACATGGATGGCTAATATCAAACTGAAAGTAAGATATTAGCCTAACAGACCACATGGGAACTAGGTGCCACGCCAGGAACTTCCTTATATTGCTCGGCTTCATTGAACTGGATGGAAAACACGGACAATTTTCATTGCCGCCGCGACCATCGTTCATTCAATGCGATGGTACCAACCCGGGCGTGATTAACCCTACCACCTAGTAATTAAGGAAAGGGACCTACAGTTTTACGTGGAATCCGAACCACGGCCTGCCTGAACGGTTGCATATCCATCCAGAACCTAACCGTGCTCAGAGTTGCTTTCCCAACTTATTGAATCGCAAGGCGTCGCACCGCTGGGCTACCGAGGCTGACACATTTTCTTAATTTTATCAGAACAACCGTTTGGTTTCGATAGCTAAAATGATTTAGTAAAAGCGTGTTTGGTAGATTTAGCCAGAGTTAAGTTTAATTTAGACATAAAGAAAGGGTACTTCAGCTACAAAAACACTTGAATAGTAATTTTAATCATATAGCATTCGGCACTATCTACCTGATAAAGTCGAATTTTAAAGATAATTTGACCTACAACCAATTAATAACTGGTGCCAGGCTGTTAGACTGTCCTATTTTAGCGTTTGGTGTTCCTGTGACACGGTTTTGGTTTCATTGAACCATATTTTTTCTCAGTGTTGACTCCACCTTAGTGCAAACTTAAACAAATTATAATAAATACACTCTTTTTTAAGTGGATGTCAAGTCGAGTGAATATAATTACATTGCGAGCGCAATCCAATTGCTATCGGCTCAAACCATCCTAGTCAAGACTACTTTATCGTAATGGACGATTTCAGAATTTTATTAAATTCGAGTGATCTTTTATTGATGTCAATCGGGAACTAAATTCTTGACAAATTGCGTGACCAATCCCACAAATAGTCTTTTAATATAAATGTTCTCAAATTAGTCGCATGCTCGCTGAGATGTTTTTTTCTGTTATTTGCAGCACAACTAAATATGCGTGTCCAATTGTCCATGAAACAAGGACTTTTTAGTTAAAGAAATATAACTTATAGTCTAGGTCTTCCGATTTCGCCATTCGTTTTTTTTATTAAGAAAGAGTAAGCTGTCAAATCAAACTCGGACTCGCAAATGTTAGTTGCAACTGCGCGCGCTCTTCTATTTTAATTTATATACTAACAGCCCGTCCCGGCTTTGCACGGGCATAATATCATTTAAAAAAATATTATTTTGACACAATGATACACAAATAAACCCTTTTTACGTAGAGTTCCTACATTAAAATATTTGAAATAAAAAAAAACTTAGATATTATTAATAGATGATTGATATTAGAGAAATAATAAATTCAAAGTGCTATAGGGAGAACCGCGGCCTCCGACGCACTTTTATAGGCACGCTCCCTCCCCCCGGGCGGCCGGCCGGTACCGCCGCAAACGCTACGTCCCGCAATTTTTAAATCTGTAATATCTTCGAAAATAATGCTGTAAAGGGCCATATAGATCTATATTAAATCAATAATTTATTTAAGGTATTTAATTGGATAAGGATTAATGCTGTATTGGTTAAAATCGCTTCGAAAATTAGCCATTATTTGTCGTCAAAAGTAAATGACAAAAAAAAAATATTGTGGGATATCCATAAGAGAAAGACATATGCCGACGCGGAGTTTTCTGTAGACCTTTTCTATGTGTACAATACTTAGTAAATTATTTTGATAAATCTCGTAGGGTTCAGCCTGCGTTTGCAATGTAAGCGGAAAAAAAATAATTTTACGACATCACATTGGAAACCTCAGAAATAACAGTATTTCTCCACTATTTAATGGATGTTATTATACATATAAACCTTTCTCTTCAATCACTCTATCTATTAAAAAAAAACCGCATCAAAATCCGTTCTTTAGTTTTAAAGATTTAAGCACACAGATTTAAGGACAGAGAAAGCGACTTTTTTATACTAATATATGTAGTGATTATAGTATTCTTATTTATATTTATATTAAATATTTACTATAAGCTATGTATTGTATGTATCTGTATGTAATAGTTATAGAATGTAAGTATATTTATTCTTGTTTAGTATATATATATATTATATATATGTATATCTTTATTGATAAAAAATCTTACTTCTTTTATCCTTTTTTGTCTTCCGCCTTGCACCTTTCCTACATCCCAAGGGTAGGTAGGAAGAGAATGCCTTTTGGCATGAGGCCCGCCTTTTGTAAACTGTTTTTATAATGGTGTACAATAAATAATTTTATTATTATTATTTCTCTGTACATTTGAAACAACAGTCGATGGATTTGCCGTAAACGCCAATTAATGAGACAGCTGGGACTGGGGTCTCTGTTAAGATCTTACATGTTCTTAAGTGTTTTTGGAATTCGAGAAAATCTGTAGTAAGACGATTCGTAAGCGAACTCTGTCGCATTCGGTAAGGGGTTTTAGGTCGTAGTTCGAGCAAAAAATGGCAATATAACGTTGAACAGCCGATAAAAATATAAACCAACCTTTACTTCATTTTATACAGTCATTTGTATGACAAGATTTTGCATTGAAAAATAAAGCTTTAATGTTGACAGCGATACTGTGATTTTAGTTTAATAGAAAGATGTTTCACAGTATCTATGTTTCACAGTTATTGAAGCAAGTTACATAAAATTAATTTCATCAAACATGAAACTTGTTTCGTAATGTAAATACGGCTTCATGCACACAAATACTTCAATTCCCTTAACCTGATGTTGGATTAAATATCATATTTTTCTTCGTCTAATTATGTATCATTATCAACTAGTCTGTAAATATATCACAGTTGGACAATTTTTGTTCCCTAGAAAGAAGATAATGTTTTTTAAATTCGCCTTATTACCATTTTTTTACTTTTTGTGTTGGATGCGCACTTATTATGTGCTGTTATTCTAGGGTTTGTAATAACGATATATGTTTACTGTTTGATTGTAAAAAAAAAACAAAATTAAATGCACGCTTTGTATTTATTTCTATAAGCGCATAAATGGACTTCTATATGAAGGTATTTCATAACAATCTAAATAGACTGAAACTCCACGTAGACATTAAACCTTGAAAGCTGCGCGAAAACAAAAGGTAACACCATCAAGATATCACCTCGAATAATACTCCGTCATGAGAGGCCTGCGCTTATTGCTTCGATATCATTACGGAGGGCAGCGGAGTCGCGGCCAGAGAACTGTAATGCTGGAGAGTTATAGGCGCCGCCTACACCTCGGGCTGCGGCGGGCGGGGCGGGGCGGGGGAGGTCGGCAAGTGTGCCCACCACGGACATGCAAGCGGACATCACTCCATTGTATACATCTGAAATTCATTTGAGTTACAGCGACATCCACATATGAAGCATTGTAATCAGATTTTTAATATAATCTGCTTCCGACTAATGTCACGACAAATACTTTTTCAGATTGTTTTTAAAATCTGATTACAATGCTTCAAATGTAGATGTCGCTGTAACTCAAATTAATGAGATAACGGTAATGTCGTATCCATTAAATACATGAAATGACACATGAAATGTTAAATGGGCATTATGTTTTCAACCGATCGGCGGGTCGTAGCTCAGGGGCACGGCGACTTGCTTTGCATGCAAGAGGGTTCAGATCTCCGCCCCGTTCATGCGCACCGCTTTCTTTGTCTCTCTGAGTTGGATTTCGTTACGAATTCGAGCTGCTGGTTCGGAATCCAAGTAAAACTCTAGGTTCCCTTCGCCTATTAGATGGTAGGGTTAAACCCACGGAATATTGAGGAGGCCTCCTCAATATTCCGTGGTTAAACCCGTCCCGTAGGGTTAAGGACCATCGCATAGGATAAAAAGATGGTCGAAACAGCAATGGAAAGATCGATCATAAATCTTGTAAGCAATGCAAAAAATACATAAAAGTGACCACATAGAAAAATGTGACCTGAACCACAATTTACAACAAACAAAATAGTTAATCTGATATGTATGCACATACAATCGACCGTGAAGCAAGGACACATTAATTAAAGAAATAGCCCTGTTAAAAGAACTAATTTACGAATATACTGCAAAGCTGTAAACGAACCAGCAAAACATACCAAAGATTTAAGTAAAAGTTTACACTTTTTTGTACTCAACAAGTGCGTCGTTTTCAAGTTGTTCTGATTATAGCTGTCTTTCTATAGTTAATTTGTCCTTGCTTCGCCGTCGATTCTACAAACATATCACATTCATATTTTAAAACTTACGCGGGACATAACTACAATATTTAGTTTGACGACTTACCGCGCGTGTGAGGAGCAGGACGTGCTGCTCGACGTTTCGGAGCCTCACATGGGCTCCATCTTCAGAAGAAAGTGCCTGTCACGACGGAGGTAGGCACGTTACTGGATACCCGCCGCTTTGCTTCACTTCTCAGCGTCCATGGCAACACTCGTACATTTTCTTGAGGATTAGCTGCGGTCCGAATTTCATGTGAAGTGCAAAACACGCCGACTGTGTTTTCCTCGACGTCTGTTGTCGGTGCACCTCTCCGAAATTCAGTTTTCAGCTTATTCAGATATGGGCGAAAGACGGTAGGAATCTTCACGATTGAAGTTCTTGTGCTTGCTGATTTCGATGGACTCCCGAATGATTCGTGGGAGGTTTCGTTGTTCAGGTTCCTGAAGATGGAGCCCATGTGAGGCTCCGAAACGTCGTGCAGCACGTCCTGCTCCTCACACGCGCGGTAAGCCGTGAAACTAAATATTGCATATCACATTCGTTCAATACCAAATATATTGTAGTTGACGCGAGCGGAGCCGCGGCCATGCGCATGCGCATCAGATAATAAATAACGCGGCGAACAATCGCGCATTGTGCGCGCGCGCTCCCGGCGCGGTGAAGGCGGCGGCGCGACGGGCGCTCGGCCTTCTCGCCGCACCGGGAACCAAACGGAAGGTGCCGGGGCGGCCTACTCTGGAGCCACACCAATCCACCTGAAAGCTTTTCATTTGGTCTAAATGTGAATAGACATAATTTATAGACAGGTATCCAATATAAATACTTCGATTATTTGCACTGGGAAGGACGGCTGCCAAAGTTTACCACCAGATGGCGCCACATAAAACTATGCCACGGTTTCATTTCAAGGTTATAGGTTGTTGACCAATTAAACTGAGTTAATATGAATAGCTACTCGTACCTTGAAATGGATGTAAAACACGGACAATGTGATTGCCTGTGATTCGCAAGTAAACATAACCTCTACGTGATAGTTTGGCATAGTTTTATGCGGCGCCATCTAGTGGTAAAGCTTTGCGCCGTGCACCCCATTGAAACGTAAAGGCTCGATTACACTAGGCCAGTTTACTTGATACTAGCCGGTAGCTACTACTAGCTATTACTAGTAAACTCGCTCAGTGTCATCACTGTGTTATCTTACTAGCAGAAAAAAGTTTTTTTAATGCATGGCTTTTTTTATGTGAACTGACATGGATGGACTCATTGAACTAAAAAACAACAAGAAGCGTCATCAGAGTCAAACATCATACAAGTGATCGTTTCAACTCGTTTTCCTCTCAGTTATAATTTTTTAACAGCAAACGTTTTGCCATCTACATTATTGACAATATACTCTTATTACAATTTATAAACAAATATAAAATTGAAATATTCAATAAACACACAAAACATTACGCAAATGAGGTATTTTAATATAGCAACTTTCGTATTAATCCTCATCTCAGAGATTTTTTTCTTAACCTGATATCACTCAGTTATCCGTCCCATTCTGTTGCACGATAGCCAGAGGGACCTAAATCGGAAAATCATGTATGCTAGAAAGGGCGCGCACTTGGCTGAGAGAACACCATCCTCCGGTGAACGCGATACACACACACACACCACAAATGCATGACTGACAGAGACATATAGTAAAGTAAGTCATAGGATACACGCATGCTAGAAAGAGATACCGGCTTTTCCGATAGTTTTGTCGTTCAATGTCGGATACCACGATAACGACACCGCTCCGTACGCCATACTTACTACACATAGCACCATAATATTACGCCATTTGATAAACATTTGATAGCAAACCTACGATGTGTGATTCCATCTTCCTTCTTGGCTTTCCCGTAATCGTTTTTACATTTTTACACTACAAACGACGGCATAATTCTTCCTTTCTGCTACAATATAGCAGCACCTATACAATAGGCAAACACGCGCGAACGCCGTGACGGGTGTATCGAAACTGACAGCTCAGGTACTCTAAATTGTTCGAATTAGAGTACCTGACTTGACACGCAGGGGAAAGCTCAGAACGGATCTAGATGGACTGGAATACCACACAACTACCGTCTACCGTTATGATATTAGCCCTATACATCATATTCCCAAAGGAAGTAGGTGCCAAGTCAGGACTGTCACGTCTTGGCGTGCTCGGGGGTGGCGTAGCTCAGTGAAAATCCAGATCATCGGGAACCAGAACTTTATTTGGCAAAATTATTTTCTAAAAACAAAACTCTCTCCGATCCGCTTTTTCTAGTCTCTTCTTCGAACACGGAACTGTCAATTTTTAAACTATTCTATTTTATTTTTATGTGCATGGCCTGGCATGACACCCTTCCCTATCTTTACAAATTAGTTTATGTTCCACCAAGTTTAGTTCTGAGGTCCCAAAACTTCGAGGAGTATTTGCTAACTAATTTCAAGAACTGCCCGAGTGGGGCCCTGTGTCCCATATTCATTTGTGAACACAGTTTGACCGAGTAAAACCTCGTCAAAATCTCAGTCAGAATCCTTGACCTGACAGTCGAGCAGACAGACATTTACATTTATAGATAACGATCACTAGATCTGCTCGCAAGAAGCTAGTAACAATTTATAATATATACTCTATACTCTATGACTCCTTACAGACCTATGAAGTAATTGCCTTGTGTGGCCGTTACTCACTATCAACTCTGTGACAGAAGACTTGAAACTCTATGGATCATTGTATGCTGTCTTCTGAGACTGGCCGCTGGCCGGACAGACTAGACGTTTGACATGTTGTCATACGTCACTTTGTAACATTAATTATTTTAAACTCCACAACCCACAACATAAATTATTCTACATAGTTAAACATAATCTTTTATAGGCCTGAGATAGAAAGCTAGAGCCATACGGGCTCCTTAAATATTTGCTTCGTCCTGTTTGCTTCGTCCCGATTTTTTTCCGGTTGGTTGATGAGTGCATGACTCCAGCCTGAAGACGCTCCCAGCCGCCGACTCGAAGACGACCGAGCGAACGCCGAGGACCAGCGTGCTTTTGAAGCTCAGCACCCAGCATCGGAGGGTAGCGCGTTCCAAACTCGATGGCATCACACAACAACATATTAGACTAAGTCTTACGAGTCCTTTGTCTATTTACTAAGATGATACTACTTAATAGAATACATGTACTTACGTAAAATTATTCTATTTATTTAACTAATATGATAAACCTAATCAGGTATGGACGATGGCACATAAGCCAAAATATTACAAATAAATCAATTAATAATATTGAATTAAATAAAATTTGGTCTATTTCACTAGAATATTATTTAAAGTTACGGATGAAATCAAAGGAAAACATACTTATGTTATGTTATCTAGAGTTATTACTAGAGTTATAATTAAAAAATATGTAAAATATGTACCCGGCGCCTCCACCAATGTCACGTCTTGGCGTGCTCGGGGGTGGCGTAGCTCAGTGAAAATCCAGATCATCGGGAACCAGAACTTTATTTGGCAAAATTATTTTCTAAAAACAAAACTCTCTCCGATCCGCTTTTTCTAGTCTCTTCTTCGAACACGGAACTGTCAATTTTTAAACTATTCTATTTTATTTTTATGTGCATGGCCTGGCATGACAAGGACCTCCCATTTTATGGCTAATTTACTCGCTACTTGCTGGGTTAAAGGCTTGACCTAGTGACCTAGTCACAATTGTTGCTAGTGAACTAGCTGCGAATATCTCGTTGATAAATGGGTAAACAAAATATCGACGAAATTGGTTTGAAACCACAACACGTGGTTTTAACTCACTACCTAGTTCAGTTAGTTGGTTACTGAGCGAGTAGATGGTTTCGTGTGACATTAACAATCGCTGACTCCCTGACTCGCCGACTAGTAGCTAGTTAACTTGTCTAGTGTCATCAAGACTTAAATATATTCAACTATTTAAGTTACACTGGGCGCGATTGAGTATACGATGGTTCGATCGTTAAGACTTGCCGTGGTTCGGTTTCCACGTTAAAATTCCCTTCCTTACTTACTAGCTGAGTTAATCTCGCTCTGGTTTGTATTGAATTAAAGATGATGGAAGCGGCAATGAAAACTATCCTGGCATGGTACGTAGTTCCCATTGAGTGTGTGAGCAAACGTGTGTGGTTATCATTCTTTCTTGAGCAGTTCCATAAAAATCGCTAAGTTTAAACTTTTTTCCTAGACTTTAAGGGTTGACAGAAATTTCACTACACAAATAGTTAATCTTAGACATACATTTAGTTCTCTCCAATTCAAACTGCTCTCTATTCAAACTTTCTCAAGCGAATGTCCGTATCGTAATAGATAACACCAAAAGAAGTCCAATACTTTCTCCTTTTCCGTTTTCCCCGTCCTATCGTGCCGAAGAAGTCAACTTACGGAAGATTCAAGCTCCTTCACAGAGAACACAGATAATCCAAATCCGATCATTTACGCCACGTTAGCACTATTTCCTTTTAGATGCGCTACTTTATCTCGTATCATTTGTTTCTCTAAGAAACTTCTGTTCGAATTGACACATTTTTGTAAGAAACTAATGTGCTAAAATATTTTATAAGTAACAGAAAAGTTTTTTATTTCATATTTTAACTACTGACTCTGGGATATATTTTTAATCTGTTTTCTCAAGAGCAGTATACAGCGTATATACGAAAATTGAGCGAAAATTTATTCTATGCCCACCTTGTTAGGCATATATCTAATAAATATTATAAAGGGGAAAGTTTGTAATAATGGATGGATGGATGGATGGATGTTTGTTACTCTTTCACGTAAAAACTACTGAATGGATTCTAATGAAACTTTACAATAATATAGCTTATACATCAGAATAACACATAGGCTACAATTTATAAAGATATTGTGCCCATGGGCTTTAGAACTTTAACGGGGCTGTGAAAACGATGCCGGTAGCTCTACTTCACACCGGGGGGAGCGGGGCCGGGGGCGGTAGCGGGAGCGGGGCCGGGGGCGGGTACGGCTTGGTATTTCCCGCAACTTTAGGACAACTTGGCAAAATCCTTGAGAACCAATTACTCGATTTAGATGCGGATTGTATCTACGTCTAGCCTGCTACATAATATAACGCTTCATTACCTGAAGGGTGAGTAGAGAGTCTTAAATTCTTATAACTTGCGAACCACCGTGGGTTGGAGTCCACGCAAAACTTACCTACATTACATGTTTCTTACTTACTAGGTAAACAATGTTGCAGTGCAAGTGCAGAAAGGTTCTGGCGGCAAATGCTTTTTTTTAAATAGCCACCAAATGTCAACGAAGCTCTAAATGGGAATTATTGGATGTTTCTCATTAAATCATGCTATTTCATCTCGAACGATCTTGATTAAATTTGGTAGATGGATACATTGTCCTGGACCAGTTTGACCCTATTTTGGATCAGCCATGTCGGATACTTTTTATCCATGAAATAATTTAGCCGACGCTAACCCGAGCGGAGCCGGGTACCGCAGCTAGTTATATATATATTGAAAGAAAAGTTTGTCGACGAGAAAATAAAAATTGTCCAAGTTTGAGTTCATCGTAGCCGTGCTCGTATAAAGTTAAGATCAGGTTGGGTTAAGTCTTCAATTGACATGGCTCCTAATTCCTTCGGGAATGCGAAGTTTTCGGCTAATGATGGGTGTAGTATTAATATTACATAATATGTTTTATTTAATTTATTTAAACTTCTTTTGTAGTCAAACTACACTAAATTACGTCAAGAACGGATATAATTCATTTAAAACGTCACTGCTTGAAGAGTGGCGACGCTAACGAAACGGAATACAGCCGCCGCGGAGACGTCCGGTGTCACCTAGGTCGCGGGACGACAAGCGAAGCCGCCATTAGCGATTTATTGCGGCTAGATTGCTATCATTACCAGCGGCCCCGCCCGGCGCAGCGCCGCCGCCGCTGCCGACACTTGCGCCTTGCCGTATCTATGTACACGCCGCGCCGCGCCACCTCGGACGGCGCTCTCGGTTTCCTTTGAAATATTTACATTCATACAGTACGCCTAATCTTGGAATTCCGTGCTCAGAATTTTTTTTCAGTGGAGAAGATCGTTTCAATAGCGGTTGTCAAGATGCTTTTCTCGATAGAAAGATTCCGGAGCTCGGTATTTCAATGATTTAAGGTTATCCGTAAAGAAAATCGCTGTGACAATCGCTATAAAAATAGTTTTATCGGCTGAAAGATTCCTGATTTCTGAGTCCAGAATTCCAAGAATAGACCTAGGCCATGGAACGGGAAGTTTTTATTTTCGGTAATTATTCCGTACGAAGTTGTTTTTGTTTGTTTTGAAGTTTTTGTCATAAACGTGTAGTCCGTGTCTTGCGAACGGTAAAGGCACCTGGCCCCAGTTGGCTACAATCTCGAGAACCGTGTCCACCTTATTTACCACAGAACGCTGCGCCTCGCTGGACTGTGCATCTCTGCTCCTCCAATCTTGGACATACTCTTCATGCTCCGTGCTGTCATCAGCACAACTGTGAATCGTGCCTAGGGCTATTCAATCATTAATAAAGCTTAGGAATTGCGTTGGTGACAGCACGGAGCCCTGCGGTACACCAGCCCCAATCGGAAAGTCGTCCGAATTCGCATCACCAACGGCAACATATAAGGAGCGGCTCGACAGGTAGTTGGAGATCCATGAGCAAAGCTTGAAGCTAGGGTGGAATGCCGAAGGACGGGAGCTTGCCTAGCAGGCCCCGGTTCCAAACATGGTCAAAGGCTTTGGAGAGGTCTAATGCCACTGCCAGCGACTCCCCAAAATCATCCAGTCTTTCGGCCCATATATTAGTAACGTACGTTAGAAGACCTCTTGGTGAAAGCGTTTTTCGGAAACCATACTGCTTGTCACCCAGGAGTTTATCCGCTTCTTTTCAGCTTCCTACTCGCCGTCTTCCATTTCACCCGTTAAAAGGGGAGACACCGCCAGTTGAAACACTCTTATTTATTACACCGAAGGTTCACCACGTATATTCCTCTCTAGCAATGTTAAAATGTCTTGTAACATTTAGGGCCTGCCAGCAAAGAAGTATCACATCGAAAATCTCAGGATGTTTTTATTTAGAATCACCATGTTCTTGGCGCACTTGCCTCTCGAGTTATTACTTTTCGCATTTTACGCATGGGGATGTGTTCCTTAGAGCCTGCCACTAATACTCTTCACTTTTACGATTACAATTTCAATTTGTAATTACGTTTAATGGCCTCGGGCCCACCGCGGAGGAATCGGTAGCCATTTGGAATGATATAGCAAATAAACGTCCGATGCAACTGTAAAACGTGATAATTACATTCGTTTTCTTGGATATGAAAACATTTTTCTTATTTGTAACTGTAGTACTGAAACTGTAGTATTAAAAACAAAAGTGCAACTACATATTAAAGTTTTTGAACGAGCGTTCATCCAATTACAGTGTTGATTATTGAATAAAGTGTAAATTATGAATGTAAAGGGTTTAAGGACGTGCAACAGCTTCGCCTTCACTTCAGTGATTACCTTCACTTTTATAAGGGCGTAATTGAAACAAGATTTCATATTTTTTTACAATAACTACAATTCACTTTGAAATTTCTAAAAGAATATAGATTATTTTTAGTTCACACTTTTTTTTAAATGGTTAATGTACTTCTGTCTAAATTCAGAAACAAAAGGAAAGAACAAGAAGAAGTAAAAAATAAAGAAACAAAACAAAAAAAATTGCTCTTATCGTGCCCTTAATATTTCCTACTCCAAATAACTTGATGTTTGGTACCTACAACAAGTAGCTATTTTTTTCCGAGAGATGTATTTTAATTTATTTGACCTGGTTTTCTTTAAAAAAAAATGAAACAAGACGTGCAAACACTGATATTTATTTCGTTAAATTAGATACGATTTGTAAAAAAAATATTGATTTTCAAATTATTAATAAACAACGTTTGTAAAGAGGAGGGGATAGACTGCTAACGTCATACAATGGTTGAACAGGGGTTATAAAAGTCCACAGGCGGCGTTGCAATTCAGATTTCAGAATACATTAAATATAAACCGATGACTATCAATGATATTTTTTATTTGTTTTAGTTAAAATATAACGTTTTCATGAGTCGTATTCACTACGTATAATATTCACAACGTATAATCTTATTTTTTTCCAAAAAAATAAAACCATGCATATCGTATAATAGTCACAACGTATAATGTTATACGTTGTGCATGAATAAAGTTTAAAAATAAAATCAATTCTTTGCATCATGCAGAACGTATAATAGTCACAACGTATAATATTCCTAACATGAATTCACAAAAAAAGAAAACCATGCAGAACGTATAATATGCCAAGAAGCACTGCATAAAGCGCCCTAATAACGATACAGTTAAGGCTGAAATTGCTACGAATCGATATTTGCTACAATTTCGAAAGGCCACCTTACGCTAATTGAGACGGTCGAAACGTCACGTGCGAGTATACGCTTTAACTGTATGATGATAAGGGCGCTTATCGTATGAAATATTTTTGGATTATATGATATGCATGGTTTTCTTTTTTTGTTAAATAAAGATCATAACATTATACGTTGTGACTATTATACGTTATGCATGGAGAAATAAGTAATTTTATTTTTTGGACTTCTTCATGCACTACGTATAAGATTATACGATCTGCCGATTATACGTTGTGCATGGTTTTAAAATTTTGTTAAAATATGACATTATACGATCTGCATATTAGACGTTCTGCCGTTCGTTTTGAGTCGTATTCACTACGTATAATATTCACAACGTATAATCTTATTTTTTTCCAAAAAATTAAAACCATGCATAACGTATAATAGTCACAACGTATAATGTTATACGTTGTGCATGAGTTTAAAAATAAAATAAACTCTTTGCATCATGCAGAACGTATAATAGTCACAACGTATAATATTCCTAACATGAATTCGCAAAAAAAGAAAACCATGCAGAACGTATAATATGCCAAGAAGCACTGCATAAAGCGCCCTAACAACGATACATTTAAGGCTGAAATTGCTACGAATCGATATCTGTTGAAGAGTAACAATTTGCTACAACGCTAATTGAGACGGTCGAAAAGTCGCGTGCGAGTATAATCTTTAATCTTATATCGATAAGGGCGCTTATCGTATGAAATATTTTAGGATTATATGATATGCATGGTTTTCTTTTTTTGTTAAATAAAGATCATAACATTATACGTTGTGACTATTATACGTTATGCATGGAGAAATAAGTAATTAAATTTTTTGGACTTCTTCATGCACTACGTATAAGATTATACGATCTGCCGATTATACGTTGTGCATGGTTTTAAAATTTTGTTAAAATATGACATTATACGATCTGCATATTATACGTTATGCCGTTCCCCCAAGTTATAGTACCAGCGAAAATAAGCAGTTTTCGGCGTGTTTTGTACGTTGAATGACGTTAGCTATCTATACCTCCTCTTTAATCTATGATCTAGATGACTGTGTGTCAACCTGGTGGTTGCGGTTTTGTGGTGACTTGTGAACCTGTAGTCGAATATACAATGACAACAGCTTTAGTAATCGAATCTACTATTTATTTAATGCACTTGAATTGCAAGTTGAGAAATGTTCAACGTAGGGCATGTTTCCCCAGGACTGGTGGCAGCGTGGAGGAAGGACGGAGCGGTGGGACGGTGGGAGGTGCCGAGTAATGTACGAGCAGTTTATTACAAAGGAAGAATTAAACAATGTGGCAAGTGCCCGGCGCTGCTCTGCCAGCCACCACGATCGTCACGCAATGGGCCGCGCAGATACGACACTACCTACCAAATAATATGATTTTGTTGCCTGTTCACTTTTCCCCTGGGGAACTTTTAATACTTAATATCCATGCAATTACAATATCCATGTAAAAGGTAGGCCCATCCAGGTTGGTACTATCGCATTGAATAGATGGTCGAAGTGGCAATGAAAAATTGTCCGTGTATTCTATTCAGTTCAATGTGGCCGTGTTCTTAGCGTTTGGCGGTGATTTCAGTTTCAGTTTCAGTTTCTTTATTTCCTCCATTAGATGTATATTACACACTCGGATTCGTCATTTTTTTTTTCCTGTCGGTTCGATTACTTCTGGCGAAGAAGAGCCGACAAGAAACTTCGTCAGGTTGGTCATTGTATTATTATTTTTTCCAGTGATACTTACAAACTAGTTTACAGTGATTGATTGATTACTACTGCTCACAAAAAACATTATTATAAGAACATTATATACATTGGTGAGGAGCAAACTCTTGACTACTATAATGACATCTTATTCTAAATTAATAGGAATTATGATCTAAATTATTCAGGTGTAAAAAGCCATCGTCATTTTTGATACAAGGTAATATCAAATTAAATATAAGTTAGTAAATAAACAAATTCATACTACAATTGCTACGAGATTCCTACGAGAATGCGGTGTATTGGGCTACTATCATGACAGTGGATATATTATCAGCAATCCATGTCCAGTAACACATGTAATTAAAAACATGGTCACACTGCGGTCCAGGCAATCATTACTACATATTAACCTTTGATAATGGTAAGTGTCGAAACATGAACAATTTTTTCAGGACTTCATTTACCACTTTATGTCTGTACGCAAGAAGTAGGTTCTCATCATTTTTATTTCGCTAAAAATGTGCATAAACAAATATACAATTACAGAGAAAACATACAGCAAAACAATACTGCACAAAGGCGGACTTATAAATAAGAGTGATTTCTTCCAGTCACCCCTTGGGGTGATGAGAAAATGCAATGAAAATATCTGTAGGAATAGGAATTAGAACTAGGAAGTTACAAAAAACAACACTATGAATAAACCTCTGTATTAATATTTTATGAATAAATGAAAACAAACATGTGTCCATAGCAGCTATACCATAGGCACGCTTGTTAGATTATGTACACTACCATTTTAGTTGCCCCCTTCTAGGGTACAGCATTTGATGTATAACGAAACCATTTAACTTAAAAGTGTACTTAAAATTATTTCATTGTTGTTCGCCTGACTTTCGGATAAGTACCACCGGCGACCTAAGTCCAGTAGCACCCTGCGGTCGGGTTTGTTTTGCAGATGTGGCGTGCCCCTTCCCCCGCCGACCTGGCAGGGTGTCCTACCGCGATCCCCTCCTCCCGCTTCACCTCCGCGCGATGCGAGCGCTTCAACGCAATGGCGATGCGAAGTGCTACTGGACTTTTGAACGCGACCGTACATGTTTTTCAGATTCAAAGATTTAAACAGCTCTATTCAGAGTGGGCGGACTAACATTTGTACGCATTTTAAGGTCGGACTAAACCAGTTTTTGTATGGTCAATCCGGTGCTAATCTCGTACTAAGTTTTGACAGGTCCTCTCTCAATACGACTGAAAGAGTTTATTTGTGATTAGTCGTTTTTTACACTTCCATCACATCGTCAAAGTTTATGTTCGTTTCCCCCATTCCAGTGGAGCCTTGTCTGCCGATATTGATTCTTTGTCGCGAGTAGACATTGTGGTTCCGCGGCCGATAAGATCTGGAGCCGCCGCCTCCGTCCCGCCGCCGCAGCGACCTCGCGCCGTGCGTACGCGCAGCGGTACCGTCACGGCGCGGCGCGGCGCAGGCGGTGCACGGGCAGGCGCGGCAGATTCATTCTCGCGGGGTCGTGCACATGGCAAACTGTAATAGCGCAAAATTGCATCGAAAAGTATGAAGCAGGGATCACTTGACAGTAAATACTCATTCTCGAATGGCACGGAATTCCTTCGGGACGCGGTGTGTTGGGCTAATATGACGGTGGGTGTGGTATTATCCATCAAGGTTAGTTACAAAAAAAAAAACTACAATGTGCTCGCTCCAGCGTACCGAAACTTCTGGCAGTTGTGTACCTACTCAGTTTTTTTTTATAAAAACAACATACATACAATATACGGTTATGATTTTTTTTAATTGTTTATTTCTTTAATAAAATTTAAATTAATAAAACCTATTTCTAAAGTTTCTGTACCGAAACATCCTGTAGATAGACTCATTATTATAGGTCGGTTTGTAAATTCAAGGATTACATTCTATCAAATACTTTGATGCATGAAATATTTACGAAATTGTATTCTTATTACTACAATTTCTTATTTAGTTATTTAGGTGGATAAAGATTTTTTTATTTCGTCTAATATTCATTAAGACCAAAAATACATCAATGTAAGTAAGAAGTAAGATAAGTAATGGAGTAACTAGAATTTACTTCCCAATGAGTATATTTCATTAACGACCGAACAGATCAACAAGAAACAACAAATAAATCATTCCTTGTCATTCCAACTTTTAATTACTGCGCAATTGACCGTCGCAGAACTTCGAGAACAGAGTCGCACCCCCGCGCCATCACGCGAGATCCCACTAGCGGGGGATCGCCACGTAGCATAGACTCGGCCTATCATTCTATACTATATTAAGCATATGTCGCTTATTCCAAGGAATGTGACAAATATGTATGTATAATAACCAATATCCCCCCCCCCCTGACGCAATACCTGGTATGTTTTGCTGGTTCGGGTCCAGCCAGGCAGTATATTCGTAACGTAGTTCTTTTTCCAGGGATCTTTCTATAATAAATGTGTCTTTGCTTCACGTTCCATAACACAAACATACATGTCACATCCCTCGAAAATACTTCGGAAAGGTCTTTCCGGCCAACGTTACACATTATAAAAAATGTAATTATTTTTTTTATGTGACTGGACATGAATGGCTAATACCACACCTTCTGTCATGGTATTAGCCCAACACACCACATGGGAACTAGGTACCATACCAGGCCATCCTTATATTTCACGGCTACATTGAACTGGATGGAAAACACGGACAATTGTCATTGCCGCTTCGACCATCGTTCATCCAACGCGACGGTACCAACCCTACCACCTAGTAAGTAAGGAAGGGGACCTACAGTTTAACGTGGAATCCGAATCACGGCCAGCCTCTCTCAACGGTCGAATGGTCACCCATCCAAGACCAGACCGGACCCAGCGTTGCTTAACTTCGGAGAGCGATCGCCGAAGTGTCGCGCCACTGGGCCAATGAGGCTGACAATGTCTTTGTTGTACCAATTTTGAGACCCAAATGTTGATATATTTATCATAATAGGTCGGGGAAAAAGTCTTTTCGCATTATAGTATGTATGAACTTGTAATAAAATCTCTTTGGCTATACTATTTGTATCTGGCTGGTTTTGGTATCATTGAAAGTTTAAATTTTAAAGAACATAATTCCAAATTCAAATTAGGAAAATGTGTGATTCTCATTTGTTTTTCGTACTGTCAAAATGAGTGAATCTAATGAAGAAATTCGATACATTTTAAAATTTTACTACAAAAAAGGTAAAAATGCAACGCAAGCCGCGAAAAAAATTTGCAATGTTTATGGACCTAGTGCAGTGTCTGTGAGAGTAGCACAAATTTGGTTTAAGCGTTTTCAATCCGAAAATTTTGATGTCAAAGATGCACGTCGCACTGGTCGCCCTATTACGGATAAAATGGATGCCATTTTTGAAAAAGTGGAGCATGATCGGCATATCAGTAGTTACGACGTAGCTGAAGAACTAGGAATTGACCACAAAACAGTTTTGGCGCATTTGAAAAAAACTGGGTACACAAAAAAGCTCGATATTTGGGTACCTCACGAGCTCACTGAAAGAAACCTAATGAACCGTGTACTCATTTGTGATTCTTTATTACGACGTAATGAAACCGAACCATTTTTGAAGAAGCTGATAACTGGTGATGAAAAGTGGATCACGTACGACAAGAACGTGCGAAAAAGGTCGTGGTCAAAGGCCGGTCAAGCTTCACAGACTGTGGCGAAACCCGGGTTAACTCGCAACAAGGTGATGCTGTGTGTGTGGTGGGATTGGAAGGGCATTATTCATTATGAGCTGTTACCACCAGGCAGGACCATCGATTCTGAACTCTACTGCGAACAACTGATGAGATTAAAGCAAGAAGTTGAGAGAAAGCGGCCGGAATTAATCAACAGAAGGGGTGTGGTTTTTCATCATGATAACGCTAGACCTCACACATCTTTAGCCACTCAGCAAAAACTAAGAGAGTTTGGCTGGGAGGTGTTAATGCATCCGCCGTATAGTCCTGACCTTGCACCTTCAGATTTCCACCTGTTTAGGTCTCTTCAGAATTCTTTAGGCAGTGTCAGGTTAACATCACGAGAGGACTGCCAAAACCACTTGTCGCAATATATTGATCAGAAGTCCCAATATTTCTATAGCAATGGGATCATGTCCCTACCTACAAGATGGCAAAAAGTTATCGAACAAAATGGTACCTACATACTTTAGTTAAATGTAAATAAACCATATTAAAAGATGTTTTGAATTTTCTTAAAAAATGCGAAGAAACTTTTTCCCCACCCATATATCCTCTATACAGGTGTAACAGCAGTTACTGAGGCACTTTCGCCATCGAATTATGTACCTATTAGAAAAGATTCAAGTTAAAAAGTTTAAATCCCTTTTTAACTTACATCCTGATATTGGAGAAAGTCTAAAAGTATCCTAACGTAGTCGGAGACGCTTTACCACGAAGCCTGGCTCATCTTTTTCAGGTAACCAGCCCACCCTCTACCTACCTACCGTATATAATATATACGACCCAAATAGTATATATTTTTCGTGAACATTATAAAAAACACACTAACGTAGACTAATTAAGAATGTCCACATTAATATGGGTTTTGGCTGCTTTGGGCTATGGATATTATGCTATTGAGAATTTAAGATTCATCCCCTTTGTATTGACGTCGAGAATAACTTTCCGCAATTACAGAAGCGACAGCTGTTATGGGACTGAGTATTCATTGAGCAAGCTTCTACCTAACGTGGGTAACCCTTAACGCTGGGGAGGAAAAACTTTCTGCGGCACAACCGCGTGCGATAACACACTTAGCACTATTCCCTGCCACCGCCTCCTACCTCGACCGGCGCAGCTGTCCCCTGCCTCCTCCCGAGCTGGCCCCTCTTGGAAGGAAAGGTCAATCAATAACGGACAAGCAGACAAGTTAAATGTGGGCTAACACTCGTGGATAGGCAATGGAATATAATTTATCGTGAAGTAGTCAGTACAAGTAGTTTTACTCTGAATCGTTTGATATATCACTGTATCCTAGAAGTCACTACCGTAACAATGGGATATTTTTCTTAAGGGCTTGATAAGAGCCAGTTCAAAAAGTACGTAAGTAAAAAAAAAACATTTTGTATTTACGAAAGAAAGAATTTCGATAATTCATAAAGTTAAAATGTAGATTGATGGTCTAGCATAATTTTAACATAAAACTGCAAGACTCTGTTGATTTTTGTTCTCAAATTAGACAAATGTTCATAAACTTTCGTAAACAAAGTTTGACCACGGAATAAATAGAAAGATATTTACCGTTATAAGTTTCAAATACAGCTAGAGCATCATAATCTTTCACCCTTTTGAAATTCCAAAATAACTAGGTACTTAGTAGTAATAAAAAAATATATAAAATATTGTTTCACTTACGCCCTAATGGAACTGAATGCAATATGCCGCCCTTAAATTTTACGCAAAGTAGGACATTTTTTATTGACACTTCAAGCATCGTTTATTCAATTCGAACGAAGGGGACCTACTACACATTTTACGTGAAATCCGAATCATGTACGACGAAACCATCTGTAGACTCTTACGACATGCAAAGAAATAAAGGCAGTGGACCCACTTGCATTATTTTTACGTGCCGGAACACACACAGAACAAAACGAACAGTGGTTAAACGAACCTAGCCTTAACATTTCATGCCATTTATAAATGTTAATTTTGTTTTAGTTAAATTATGTAAAACTAGCTGAGGTACGCTCCGCTCGGGTCAATATTGTTTTGGACTAATTTCGGGCTGATTTTTTTTCTGGGTATTATAAAAGTTCCCCACACAAACGTTCATCCCCTATTTAACCCCCTTCTAGTTAAATTTTTGGCACAAAAGGTCCTATGTCCTTTCCCAAGGTCCAGATAATCTCTATACCGAAATTCATCAAAAATTGATTGGGCGGCTTAGGCGTGAAAACGCAACAGAGAGACAGAGTTACTTTCGCTTTTATAATATTAGTATGGATACGTTCGCAATGCTCCGCATCTTCTATAAATAAACCAAAACCTTACCGGCATTTGTCGGACCCCGCATGTCTATGTCACAATTATTATTCCGACCAAGTTATATTATGATGACATTTTTTGTAAATCATATCACACAATCTTGCTGTTCTATAATTACTGTGAAAAAATATTTTACTTTAAATTTCGGGTCAACTGAATAATATGTTGTTTCACAAACATTATAGGACAGCAAGATTTATACTTTTTTGGCATATCGTTAGTTACGTTCGTTTCATAAAAAAAGTCTCACAAATATGTAGCTTGCATGTCAAACAACAGTGAAAATCTATAATAAATAAAAGCATATATAAGTCTTATCTTGAATGTGAATTATGAGATCACGTGGCTCAGGGGATGGTGCAATTTTACAAAACAGGAGAGCCCTTTGGGCCGACTAGGCGGAAAAACATTTTCTAGAAACTCAAGCGCGATTCAAAAGGGTCGCGGAGAAAAACGAGGCAGGTGAAGAAACGAGTCAACCTCTCGGAAACTCAAGGAGGCGAGATGAAGTGAGGGGTGAAGCTGGGGCTGCAGGGGGGGTAGATGGTGCGTCCTTATATCGACATTAAGTGTTGGGGTTTGTTTCGGACATTTGTAGAGACGGCAATCACGCGAGCACAGGGAGGAATCGGGTGAGAAATAACTAATTCTGTTGACGCTATTAACCTAAGGACTGGCTCTACCATCTGATTTTTTTTTATGTGACTGGACATGGATGGCTAATACCACACCTTCTGTCATGGTATTAGCCCAACACACCACATGGGAACTAGGTGCCATGCCAGGACCTTCCTTATATTGCACGGCTACATTGAACTGGATCGAAAACACGGACAATTTTCATTGCCGCTTCGACCACCGTTCATCCAATGCGATGGTACCAACCCGGGCGGGATTAACCCTACCACCTAGTAAGTAAGGAAGGGGACCTACAGTTTAACGTGGAATCCGAACCACGGCCAGCCTCTCTCAACGGTCGAATGGTCACCCATCCAAGACCAGACCGGACCCAGCGTTGCTTAACTTCGGAGAGCGATCGCCGAAGTGTCGCGCCACTGGGCCACTGAATGCCAAATACAATTTTGGTGACGATGGCAATACTTTTGAATGTTCAATATTGGCAGTTAAGGTGACCCATCCCGCTCATCTCCCCATACAAAAGGGGAAAGAAGATCACGGCCATATTTCTTGTCAGACATCCCAAATTTTTCTCAAAATAGCTTTATTCGATCGAACTAAATGTCTGATGACCATTGGCATTGTAAAATTGTGTTTGGTGTCTAAGTTATAAGGTCCGAAAGTTCGAATTTTTCGCGCGTTTTATACAATAACTTTGGAGGTGGATTACGCAATGATAAAGTAAGAACATCTTAAAAAGATTAGTCATCAGACATAGCTTATTTAATAAAGATTTATAACCGATTTGGTTTTTGTTAGATTTTTAACTACAGCGGTCGTGGTTTACTTTTAGCTAGAAGTCGTTTTGAAATTAAAATTTTCGTTAATCTTACCAAATCATACGCTATGCACATTGTCTTTTTTGTGGACATGTTGCATCTTCCTCATCACGGAGCCTGTCTTATTCTTTGAAACAGAGAAGGTCCCAGAGCGCAACAGCACGGTTTTGTACCGTGCCCGCGAATGAGTTAGGCCTGCCGGGTTGGGCCACCTTAATGTCCACAACGAAGGACCAATGTCCACGTTAAATCAATGTATATATAATCTTAAACACTGTGTTAAATAGGAGGCATTTTTCTTTTGATTTTTTTTTTGCCATCTGCAAACTCTGACGTGGTTTGCAATGGATCTGCGTTCCCGATCACTTTACTCATTCATTGTCAACTAGGGTCTGTGGCCAACCACGAGGTTTATTCTGTAGGTCAACATATCCGGAAAGAAAACTCTTGGAACCAACATCGTACCATTTTACTTTTACAGTAGCTTTCCCATACACATCATAACCATTCGAACTGTTTCTGCGGCACTACTGCCACGGTAAAACGCGTATTCGTAAATAACGCGATACTTTAAATTTTCCATATTGTGAACAGAACGATGTCAAACAAAATGACAAATGGCTTGAAAACAAATGAATAACTTAATTCGAAGCCCAAATACACAAGCCTAAGTTTTAAATAAATTTAAATTTACAATAGTAGCCAGTTCGACAAAACCCCAATTTCATACGTAAGGACCTAATATTTAGTTAACATCACGACGCCCTTTTTTTTTGCCATACTCCGAATATCATTATAACGCCGTCATACCAATTATTGCATCTAAGAGAAATCTTTCTCTAGAAAAAAACTGACTAAATAGGACCCTGGCATCACCATAAGACATTCGGCTGACATATGGAATTCTCGTCGTGTTCTAACGAAGGTCCGGCGGGTAATTACAGCCCTCTTGTCGCGAAACACGCCGAGCTGCCAGCACTGCCAATGCCACATTATATACCACTCGATGTACATTCCATACATCACTCAATGAGTTTGTCATTAGGGTTTCGTTATTACAAGAAACTTGCAACAAATGTATATCCATCAGTCCTTCCGTTCGTCGTGGGTAGTTTTAAACTACCTATTTTTTTCGCGTAAGCCCCGCTTAAGAGCACAAATAATTACAGAATATGCTAAATATATAGAAATTGAATTAAATCGGTCCATGAATAAGTTGCGCAGTTATCAAAAAAACATACAGGTAATCTATTATTTCCATAAATATAATTTTATAGTTTGTAAACCTTTGTTTTGTAATATAAACTTTATAAAAACCATCCCGACTTTGACCTAACTGTAATAATAATAGAGACATTTATTTTTACCTCAAATAAAAAATGAGCAAGTCATTCGAGACTACAGATTCAAAGAATGTATGTTTTTTTTTCATTGGGTAGGTTTAAAACCACATTGTTGAAATAAAACAATTTGAGGTTGTGGATTTTGCCATTATTATGGCAAAATCCACAACACAAAATTTAAGAAACTTAATTGTATCGACATGAAAGTACACAATTAAAAATACCAAGGTCGAAAGGAGCTGGTAATGCCAAGATTTTCTCACTCAACGAAAAATATGGGATGGAAGTTCGTGATACATAAAACAATCGTGCTCCTACTTCATGATATCTCAATAAATTCAATATTCATTGAAACTTACTCTGCCTTAGAAACAATAGATTGTAGTTAAATGTTCTCATAACATTTGGAATAATTGATATGTTTCACAATTTCGCGATTGACTGTACGGTTATGAAAAGGTTAGTTTTACGGCCTAGCGTGCAACAATCGCCAGTGTTATAGCCTAAGGTTCGGTAAGTAGGTCGGTGTAGTGTATAGGCTTTTAGGAGACCAAGCATAGCATGGGATAGAACAAATCCATTTCTTATAATGAGTTAGAATCATGGCACAAGAACGACGAAAGCGCCCATGAACATTTGTAAATATGCAAGTTTGCAACGAGTGCCTTGTGGACTTGACGGGGGAATTTGTTATTTTTTTATTCAAACTGGAAGGAATTATATCCCGTTCTAGGACCTTCCCTTTACGAGCACGGCTACATTGAACTGTATGGAAAACACGGACAATTTTTCATTGCCGCTTCAACCATAGTTTCATCCAATGCGGTGGTACCAACCTGGACGGGCTTAACCCTATCACCTTGTAGGGGAAGGGGAACTACAGTTTTACGTGTGTTCCGAACCATGGAACAGCTCGCATTCGTAACGAAATGCACTTATCCAACTCAGAAATAGAAATAAAGCGGTGCATGACCGGGCGAGGATTTGAACCCAGACCTCTCGGATGAAAGGCAAGTCCTCTAGCCCCTGTTACATAGCTCGAGCAAATATTTATCTAGTGAATAAGCGTGAAACATATATTAATACACAAAGTAATAATACACTAATAGAAATAAAAAATACACATATAAAAAAGTACACATTACAGATCAAAAATATAGATTTCGAAAGCGATTTTAACGCGCTTACAACAATGAACCCTAAGCAAACTCAATGCTTCCTGAGGTCGCCATTATCGTTTGTGTGCTGAACGCTGAGTGGGCAGTCTGAGTTCTCACCGAAATTGGCGTTTACGGCAAACCGATCGACTGGCGTTTTCTCCAAACTCCATACAAGTTTTTACTAGATATTCTGTGGTTTTACTTCTTCAAGCTGTCAAAGTCAAACGCGGACTTCAGATTTGTATGAAAACGCGGAGTGGACGTAAACGGCAACGTCGACGTATTTACGGCAACGTTGAGTAAGCTGTCAAATCAAGCTCGGACTCGCAAATGTTAGTTCGCTTAACGCCCGCTGCGCGCGCTCATCAATTTCTCCATACATTTGAAAACGCCAGTCGATCGGTTTGCCGTAACGCCAATTTAGGTGACAACTTAGACTACCGGCTCTGGACTCAGTTGGAGCCTTAACATAAAACCTTGATGTTCATAACGCTGCCCTTCAAGTCTCTAGTACAGCGAATTAGGTGCACCTCCCACTTTATCGTCTAAAACAATTGGCAGGGCACCGCGGTGCAAGATTACCATCAGTGCACCGGCTCTCTTACGGCGGACATCATGGCGTGGCATTAGGAAATTATTGTGTTTGGCAGCCGCAGCGAGAGCAGCCGACCCGTCAGAGATTCGAGCGGCGAGAAACGACACGGCCGACGAACCTGGGCAAGAGCGTTTGGATTTACGAAGACATTATGAATTGTTCTTAACAACATAACACTAAGCTGTCATTATTTTTTGAGACAAAAGAAATCCCGAGACACAATTAAATAAAATACGAAAGTAATGTTGAGTGAGTCATATATGCCGGGAGGTCACGACATTTTTGTTCACGATAAGGTAAATTGCTGAATCAGCTTCACAGGCAGAGCAGGGTGGGGTAGGCAGACCGACAACCCAACCAACCCTCTGAAGGAATATCCTTCAGAGGGTTGGTATTTATTCTGTGAACCGACTTTCAGCCATTTATGTTATCGTTATCATTGTTGTCGTGACCTCCAAGTCAAATATGTTTCTGCTATGGGGTTCCGACACGTCAAAATAATACAAGTGGGTCGATTTCATTTCTTCCCAGGTATCTCGTAAAAAGTTACTAAGATTCGTCGTTCGTGGTAAGGAATTCATATAATTGACGGAAGCGCCTGCCGGTCAGTACACTTATACCCATTCGCTCACTGATGATGTTCTCAAGTTCGAACGATGCGTAAGAACACCTAAATAATAAAAAAATTGCCAAGTGCGATTCGGACTCGCACACGAAGGGTTCCGTACCATCGTACATGATTTAACACACAGAAATCGCGTTTTTTGTATGGGGGACCCCATTAATTTTGATATTTTTTATTATTTACCTATTTATTGTTATAGCGACCAAATAAATACACACTCTGTGAACATTTTAGCTGCCTACCTATTACGGTTCATGAGATACAGCCCTGTGACAGACGGACGGACGGACGGACGGACGGATGGACGGACGGACGGAAGCACGGATGGACGGACGGACGGACGTATGGATGGACGGACAGACGTACGGACGGACGGACGGACAGCTGAGGCTTATTAATAGGGTTCCGTAGGCACCCTTTGGGTACGGAACCCTAAAAAATGCAAAAAACTATACGGATGACTTTCAGTCACCACTCCCTTAGTTCCTTACTATATGACTTCTAGGGCACGTTTTTGTTTTTATAGATGAATGTTCAGTTTTTATTACAATTTAATTATTATATTTTATTTTATTTTAAAATACCCGACGGTGTCGCTTCTGCTCAGCTCAGTCCAACGCGAACACATCTCAACCGTGGCTCGCAGCTATGACAAAAGACGAACAGAGCGATTCAAATGTGGGCGAGTGCCCGAGGGCTCCATATTATTTCACGTTCCCTGGCTCTCCGCCATCACGGATGCGGTACCGCGGTGCGTTACACTCGCGCGATTACAAACGGATTGCACCGTTAGTTAACCCGTAATTAGGTGCCGCCCGAAGGTTCGCCTTGCCGGCGGAGGAAATGTCTGTTGGGAAATTAGGATGCCCGTCTTAGTGGTGAGGTTTCGCTTGTGCCAATTGAAGTTCCATCTCTGGGCACAGAATATATATAGGATTACATCCAGTAGCTCAATTTCGTGTACCTGTCCAGGCACGTTTAGCTTGTATGGGCTTTAGGCTAGTTTCGCGGTGCTGAACTGTCGGGAATGGTCCTTCAAAATCATCTTTTTAAAAGTAACAGAACCACCTGTGTTCCGCCAATATGGGACAAGCCCGACACTCGATAGAGGCGAGGGATTTATCCCAAAAAAATGTCTTAGTTGTGTTACTGCTGTGACCCCGGTCACACAGCTATTGTGCTCTCGGCGTCTATGATAGGGAAGAGATGTGTTTCTAACATTATTAAATTGAGTTTAGATTTGTGATATGTTTCTTCGGGCACAAAATAAAACAAGAATACGTTGTAAGAGCCGATTAAGAGATTTGTCCATTTTTTTGGATTTGTTGTTTTCCATTCATTGCAACGGAGCCTTGCAAAATAATATAGGGCTTGGCATACCACCTAGTACCCATTTTTTCGTTTTTTTTCTAATTTATTGGACACAAATTTCCGATCTGATACCAGACCCACTGTCATGATATTAGCCCAACACACCTTATTGCCTTCCCTTTAAGAGCACGGATACATAAAACTGGCTAGATAACACTAACACGGACACTTCATAAAAATCAAGATTATCTCTCTTCATCTTTACTACATTGGCGATTTTTTAACCTTGGCAAGTATTACACAATAATAGTGAAAACCTAATGGGCTCGTTGGAAATGTGCAATAAATATGTACTAATGTAGATACGGCATGAATCACTTTGTTCATTCTTATTTCACCCCGTGGCTACGCGCAGTGGCAGTGGGCGGAATACCCTTTGCTGCGCCCACGCTCCGTACTCCGCCGTCGGTGCCTCCACCGACTCGCATCTATTGTCCTCTTTGCAGTGCTTAAGAGGATAATGAAGTGATCAAGTTTCATACAATGGCTCGTACCTGTTTCCTCAGTCAAATTAAGAAATATTTCTCTGAAATTTTGCACATGAAAGAAATTAACTGAGATCTACGTCGGTACGTTTTGATTTTTATGATACCTAATCTTATTTCCATGACATAAGCCTCTATAGATTTGTATCAAAATATTTAAGATCGTATATTATGGGTATAGGTTAAGTTATCCAAAAAATACGTACACACGTAGCTCTCAGTTGATTTATTAAATGTGCAATATTTCAGAAAAAATATTTCTTAATAGTGCGCTGGACAGGCACGAGCCATTGTATGGAACTCGATCAACTCATTATCCTATCAATACCCACCTCTTGCTCGTTAAAGCAAACTATAGCTAGAATACTAGTTCCGATCAACTTTTTCCGATCAAAGATTTATTTGCGCAAGACTATTTAAAATAAATCCCATACGATGGGCCAGATAAGACAGCATGTAACAAAAAGTAATTTCAGAGGCTTCAAATAACAAATGTCAAACACGATCTCAAGATTACAGTTGGTTCACACAAGATCGGAAGAATGTACAGTCTAAAGAGCTGACTTTTATCAAAACAACCAAAACTATTTTCCATACAGAAATTCCGCTGTATTCCCTATAAACCTTTCCCAATCATTTTTATCAGCCAAATATCAAATATCTAACTACTGCAAAACTTTGTGCTGATTAAATTCATTTATTCACATTGTTTAAATTCGGACTGAATTATTTACATTTAATATTAAATAACTATTTAAGCAAAAGTTGTGTACCACATAGTTAATGAATACATTAAAATACACAATAGGATTTAACGTCAATTTGTTTAGGAGTATATTGGGATAATCAAAGGTAGACTGTCATATTATCACTCGCTCTATCTTATGTAATATGGTCAAAAGAAATATGCTAATTAATTCATAAGGTGACTTTTAATAGAAGCTTACACATACATTTCATTTCATGTAATCATGTGATTACCACATTCCATTAGTTTCGTTATCGTTCGAATATCGTCCGTCATATCGTAGTAATCATCCACGTACTTTGATGTACATATTTGTATGTCCATTCAATAGCAAAACACCTCCAATATAACGATTTCTTATTTAATGGGGATCACTTACCTATAAGGACTTTCGATTGATACTATAATAGTGTCTTGAGAACAATATTATAATACAAATTTTGCCTGTCAGTCAGTCAGTCAGGGTGTTTGTGTCCACTGCTGGACACATGCCTATCCAATTTTCTTCCAAGGGTCGCGGCCCTCAGCGGTACGGAACCACTGCTTTCCGCCGACGCACTTGTTGTCGTCGTCCCACGTGGCGGGTGGTCTTCCCACACTCCGTTCTCCTGTCCACGGCCGCCAGCGTAGGACACGGTTACTCTAACGGTCTTCATCTCTTCGGCTGACGTGACCAGCCAACTGCCATTTGAGCTTTATGGGGCTATGTATAAAGTTGATTCATTAAAATAAGAACTTCATCGAAAGTATAAAATGCCCATGGGGCTTGCCTTATTTAGCTCCAATGAACAGCAATATTCTGATAACGTTCGGCAAAAACAGCAACCGCCATATGTCACACCTCATTCCTTCGGACACGTGACCCGCAATATCAACGCACGACTGCCTTTACCCCTTTTTCCGACTTCCACCCCAAAGGATCACCGCAAAGTTGGGAGAAAAAGGGCGCCTCTGTATTCTTTCCGCGGAACCCTTTGTGAGGGGCACAAAGGCGAGCGCAAACACTTGAGCGACCGGAATAGAGAACGTATTGAGTCGGGAATGAAATAGAGGAAACTTGAAAAGCGCACAACTGGGGTTAGGAAAACGTGGATGTATATCGAGCTGTTATTACCCTTTTATCGCTTAAAAAGCATACAATGTATTATAATTCTCCTATTTTAAATGTCTTAAGAGGAAAGAAAATTATGTGGGTATATTCTCGAAGTCTCCACTAATACTGTAAAAACTACCAGTTTCAATTCTTTCTTCGTCCTTAGGTACACTCTGTTACACTTGGAAAATGTAATATTTTTTTTATTAATTGGTCCTAGCAAAAAACTGGCTCCTCATTAAGGACAAAATTGAAACTAATATCTATATTAAAATATGATACACAATATCTAATAATATATCAACATATCAAATACCCGTAATCCCGCGTAAGTTTTAAAAAAAAAATTATTAATATCAAATACCACTATAATTCGTCCAACCGAAATTTTCAAGATTTTTTCTCCGTTGTGCATCTAATTTATATTGCAAGATAAGAAGATTAAAGATAAATAAAATGTAAAGTAAAAGTTTCCATGTATGCACTGTAAATATGATATTAACTATTGATATTACATGTTTAAATATTGTAAACAACTGGCCGCTCAATTGTGATAGTTAATATTGTACTCAGTAAAAAAATCGGCCGATGGGCAATAATTATGAATACAATTAAATAATATAAATACAATAACATATTTAAAATCAATTTTCGGAGTCAAAATTTCTCACTTTGAAGTCTGAATTTAAGGTTTGCGCTGATTTCAAATATAATCGAAAACCCACCACTTCAGTTTTGTTAGGTTTTCTAGCTATAGTTAGATAACACAGCAATGGGCATGTATGGCAAAAACTATAGACGAAACGAAATTGACACGCTGGGTACCCAATACCGAATATCTGTGTTTGTGGCCAACGATTATACCCGAGATAATTTTTATTTTCATTCATACATATAATCGGTGATCATATGAGTGTTAACGAGAGTACTCAGAATCCTAAATGACAAATCGAATCATGGTAGCAACAACAGAAAATAAAACTTAGAATCGAGTGTGATCGACGAACGACTCTATAGAGATAATACGAGGGCGATTGCCGAGGGGACGCAGGACGCTGGCTCGGGTGACCACAGCAGGTGTTCGGTCAGTCCTCGCGGAAACTTTTCAAATATTTGCCTTCGCGGCTTCCGAGGATTTGTTCGCTTTTCGACGCATTTGTCAGAGCACAAACGCGCGCTTATTTAATGTTTCCTAAGCGAATTTATGTTCTCAAAACAGTGGCTTCGATGTTTGATCGAGGTTAAACAGGCCGACGTGCATAGTATATGACTTCTGTCTTTTATCATCGCCCCTGGCTGTATGTTATATTATAGTTACTAGCATTTAGATGTAGTGGGTATTTCATCATTGTGGACTAACAAATCTATAAACCAGTGAAGTTTTTTCGCAGGTTATTCTTTACTGAGTTAATCGATTTCGCGGATCTATCAGTTTGTGACCTAACTTAGTTTAGTTTGACTACCAAAAAGTTTAAACAAATGAAATGAAATGTAATATCGCTCTTCCTCGCACGTTATTTTACAATAATGGATGGTTTGTAAACATCTTCCCTGCTACTAATAAACCCAGATCATCGTCTGAATAGTTATACGATGTTTTGTCCCTTTCTCTCCAATTCGAAACTGCCTGTCAATGCAAAGGACAAAACATTGTATAACTATTCAACTAATGATCTGGGTTTATTAGTAACAGGGCTTGCCTTTATTAATGCACACATGAATTTACTAGTAAAGCATTTGCACATGCTTCGAAGGGTTAGGCAGAGATGATACAGCGCCATACGGTACAATCCCAGTATACTTATTTTACATACATATTTACAGACATACATATTTTGATAAAAAATCTACGATTACGTACGCGACCTTTAAGAAGCACTTCGTGAATGCGGTCGTGGCAGGATCACCAAGGCCGCCCGGGTCTGTAAATCTGTTTTGTCATTCATTCATCACTCATTCGCTCTGCATATCCAAATCATCCCAAGTGAAACATTTTTGATTGTAGTATTTGTTGACGTACGCAATGCGCAAGGGTGCACAGTGACGAAGTTATGTTGACATTCGATTGAGCGTTTTATAGTCGCGCAGTATGACTAAGGGCTCTGAAGTCTGGGAAGAGGAAGAGTTTCACTTTTAATTTAATCTTTTTTTTATGTGACTGGACATGGATGGCTAATACCACTTCTGTCATGGTATTAGCCTAACACACCACATGGGAAGTAGGTGCCATGCCAGGACCTTCCTTATTTTGCACGGCTACATTGAACTGGATGGAAAACATGGACAATTTTCATTGCCGCTTCGACCATCGTTTATTCCAATGCGATGGCACCAACCCGGGCGGGTGAGAGATTGCGGGCGGGAGGCTGAGATAAATAGTCGTAACCGAAACTAAGTCTAACGAAAAGTAATACTTTGTGACGTCACTTTGATATAATTTGTATGGACGAAATCTGAAAGTAATGCAAAGTGACGTCACAAAGTACTACTTTTCGTTAGTCTTAGTTTCTGTTACGAATATTTATCTCTCTCTCAAGTCTTTTGCCGTACCGCACCTAAAAAAGTTTCAATTACATAAATATCTTCGAGTAGTGTTATCTTTTGCAGATAACACCGTAACCAAAATGATTTACAAAATCCATAGAAACTAGCCTTACTACCTACGTACGTGCTTATGCTTGGCACCATATAGTTTCGTGGATCCTGCAGTCGGCGGACGTGGGGCTGGAGCCCCCTCCCTCCATGCCCCTGGGCTGCGCAGGTGCCAGCGACGGACGTGCCCGCGTGTCTCCTCCACCGGCGGCACTTGATGGAGCGGCGAAGTCACCTGAAACACCCAACTGAGGGGTGGCTGTTATATTTAGAAGGAGCCCATTTGCCACGGAAATCTTTCTGAATCGGAGCTGCGTTCTCAGCTAGCCCATAATAGTTGACGATGTCGTAATCGTTTCGTGTCAATAAAGCATTAACCATTAAAACATTAACATAATTTAGATAAATATTTAAACCGAATATTCTTGGAATTTAGATCTCAAGAGCACAGAACTACTGGAAGACGTCCAAGGCGAGATTGAAACATGATATAAAAAACAAGAATGAACTGGAAAACCACCCCATTTCACCTAGTTGTACATCTCACATTACCCAGCACGTACGTACAATACACATTGCTCTTAATTGTATTCAACATTTATAAATACGTGCTTTGAAAAATTTATGCTTTTAAGAAAATTATAAGAACAAAACTTGAAATCATAATTAATTTTAATTAAATTAATCAATAGGCTTTCTGCTCAACTCCTCATACAAACGTGGAAAGAAGATAATGCGCATATTACTTCTCAGAGATCTAAAATTTTACTCAACAGAAATGTGTTTAATCGAAGTTTCTCCGACTCCGGAATACACCATTGGATAAGATTCGATCAGGTGAAGATTTTGTCCACCGAAAAACGATTCTTCCCAAGGATTATCCGTGAGTCCATCGAGATTTCGAAGCACGCCAAATTTAATAGAGGAGACTCGTACAAATTGTCAGCAGTTAGGAATCCGGTTCTGGCTCCTCTGAGATGTAGCAAGTCCGACTCCCCACACAAGCATTCGCAGGAAGATGTCGTCAGCTCATTCTGCACATTGATGGGAGCACAGAACGCAGCCGCAACAAGTTTTCTGCCTACCCACAGCCACTCATACAATCTTCGCAGCCGCTCGCGTGTGACAGACAGTGGTCTGTCAAACGTGCGCCCAGCCGCACGCACGCACTCGCCTTGAAAATGAGCTGCACGGGACAGTTCGAAACGTCGGCCAGAAGGACCGAGGAAAATAACTGTGGTAAGCCAATCTTAGACAATAGTTTAAACACCCACAGAACACTCAAATCAGTTATAGATGTTTCATGACCATTGGCATTGTAAAATCATGTTTGGTTTCTAAGTTACAAGATCCTAAAGTTCGAAATGTTCGCGCAGTTCACAGTAAGTCTAGGCGTGAATTACTCAACTATAAAACAAAAACATCTAAAAAACGTTATTTATCAAACTTAGCTTGTTTCATGAAGATTTATAATTTAACACATAACAATAGTTATTATAACAATTTTTAGGCTTACAATAATTCTTGTGTAAGTAATTAACTTGGAGTTGATGTCGAAAGGATTGTTTTCTTTAATGATACTTTTGAGATGACCGCGGTCGTTAAACATGTTTGAAAAATGTTACGGCTTTTCACGCGGTGGGAAGAAACATTCTCTTACGTTTCGAGTTGATCGTTCAGCTCGTTGTCAAGGAGGCATCTGCCGCGTTCGTACGCAGCAAACGATCAGCTCGAGACGTCGGTGAATGTCTCTTCCCGCCGCGTGAAAAGCCGTAACATTTTTCAAACATGTTTTCTTTAATGTTTTGTTTAGGAAACAGATTATATTTGTCTCTCCAGAAACAGTCAAGTTGCGCGTCGTGAGCGAACTGCAAGTAATGCTCTCAGTCGACACAGTCGATCCCACAATTAGCACTTGCAAACGTGAAAAAGCCTCAAAGCCTTCGCCTTGTCAACAATTATTAGCACTTAGCTAATGACCGTGGGAACGCAATTAAATCATTATAAAGTTGACGTCACCGCCGGCGCCGCGCCGCTACAAAAAGCGGCCCGGTCGTCGCTGTAACGACACATTTTCGGAGGAAACTCTCACGGTCGAGCCATGAAGTAACTAGTACCTAAGGAACTTGGTAATGTTTTGAACTGAACAATCTTTGTTAGGATTGCAATGTACATCATAAATACATTTTTAAATCAACATAACATAAATTTTAATAATATTTCTATGTCTATTGTAAATAATGATGTTGTGTTGTATTTTTTTTTCTTCTATTGCGAATTTAATATTCTATGTCTATGGGCTTCTTGTCTGAAATAAAGAATTATTATTATTATTATTATTATTATTATATATGGAATAATCAGAATAATAAAGAAAAAGGAATGAAATATAACTAAAGATTAAAGTATTCCTCCATCATCGGCGCAATTGACAACGTGCCGATGACGGAGTCCGCGTTCCCCCGCTAAATGGCTAGGCTGATCTTCTGCCTTAGATAACTGGGCACACGTTTGTCCCCAGACGCCTTAATGAGCAATCTACCAAGCTCTTTTACTAGATTTTTGGCGTCTGGGCTCCATACTCCAAGAGTCTCCACAGCAAAGGTGACGAACTCGTAGTTCGATTTTGCTGAACTGTATTTACTATGTTTACATAAATATACTATAAATACATTGTTATCCTATTCTGAGTTTCTTAGATTTATAGATTAATACTTCATTGAATTACATTAGCTTTTAAACGAAAAAATATTAGATTTAATTAGATGTTCTGAGATTTCATATTAAGATAACATGATATTTACCAAGAAATTTACAGCGGTGGCTAACATATTAAAAAACTCACGGCTTTTCACGCGGCGGGCATTGTGGCTACCTCCTCGACAACAGGCTAACGATCAATTCGAAACGTCGGAGAATGTCATTTCCCGCCGCGTGAAAAGCCGTGAGTTTTTGTAAACGAGAATTCGTGTGTCCTTGAGACACCTATTGCGGTGAGCTAGATTTGCACTGTCCTTGAAGAGGGATTATAATCTTATCTTTAAAATCATTTTCCTGATGCTTATTGCAAGGATTCACCCGGCTCCTAGGGTGTAAGGGCTGCACGACGGATTTGAAATACATTCTTTGATTTATCCTATTGATGCCTTTTCTCTGATTCCTTGGGGTAACTTTGCGTAGCTCCTTCAGAAGTGGGAGTGGGTTTTTTTTGCTATCAGGAATTCTAGAGCGGCATAGATCCCTGCATAGATAAATTCAATTCGATAGTAATTTGACCACGACTATCATTTTATCACGATACTTAAAAGTTATTAAATTATATTTAAGGAATTTATCCATGTAAATTTGACATTTAAGTATTTGGCAACAAAGTTATAGGAGAATTTTTTTTTTCAACATTTTTTTTAAATACTCTTAACTGTTAATCACCAGGAGTTTCAGCGACAAGAAACGAGGTTGGCGAAGAGATCTGACTGAAACCGGAAGAGTAAATGTGAACAAGGTTTGTTCGAAATGTTTAACGCAACTTGGCTCATCGATTTTTCTTTTACCCAGAGAAGGCACTCGATGCTTCATGTAATGTGGGCAGCGGTTGGCGTGCCATTACGAATTTGTCACATTAAGTCGATTGCTTGCTCGAAAGGTGAGCACTTAGTGTTGTCATCACATCGATGTGCTAACATCGATAGTATTTTTCTTTAATATTAATACTGCATTTTAGAAAAAAAAAAACATTGATTCCTGTAATAGAGTCAATCAACCCATAGAGGCTTACTTTTTAATATGTTTGTGGGTAAATATATTGTTTCATAGCAAAGCATCTTATAACAGCACAAGCTTTTTACACAAAGAAGAATAAAAAATATATATATTTGTGTATCTTATATATTTAAATTATATAATTAATGTCTAAAGAAAAGGTGACTACACCAAACAGCAAATTACCCTGCGTGATTCCAGGCGGAACAAAAAAAAAACGAGAAAATGTCATAAACACGCCAGCAATGAGAGGTAATTGTGTCGACAATGGTCACGAGCGACGCCTGCGGCCAACATTAGATATTCGAAAGGTCGAGAGGTTCCACGACACCTTGAACTATGACACGGGCACAATGAAAATCAACAGACACTGATTTCAATGACATCGAAACTACTTGCTGAGCAAATTCGAGTAAATACCTTATTCGAAGCCCGAGGTATTTGTACTGTGTTTCGTCAAATTGGTAGACAATCTCAGACAGGTTTTTTTTCTTCTAATTTTAAGGCATAGATAATTAGCATTTCCATTAGGGGAGAAAACAGAACAACAGTAAACATACATACCACTTACAATTTATGGTATATACCATTGTCAAACTTACTAAATAATTAAAACTAAACTAAATATGTCGAGGTAATTATTAGTCAAAGGCTTATTTCTCATAAAAGCCCTTGTTATTTCTCATGAAAAATATAAAATTTTATTTAACATAAAAATTAGCAAAAACTGCATTGAGACCATTTCACCGATTTTTGAGAAAAAAAAGGCACTACAAACTTGTAGGAAAATTTGCCGAGATGTAAGCGTTATTGACTTACGTTTTGGGTCAGATAGTTTTTTTTGTCCCTTGTAACCGGAGATTCGAAAGTATGCGTCTGAGAACCGAACATACTCCAGCAGCTAGTTTATCGTTGCTGCTTCTACTTAAAGTTCACTAGAAGATAGCAGAGAACTAGTGAGGAAGTGTATTGTTTACTTTTTATGACAAAAGAAAGAAATTACCAATAATAATAAGTGAGAAGTTATCCACTTCTGTTAGTAGTGGCATTTTAATTTTGGATAATTGATTTTTTTATTGTTCGTATTAAAAAATCAGTAATTCATTCACTTGTTTGGGAAGATTGCTGCCACATTCGGAAAAAAATACTAACAATTTTTTGAAAATAATCATTCATTCGAATCAATCTTCGCGTTGCCAAAAAACTACTAAGAATATTGAATAAATTTGTTTTTCAATTTTTTTTCCGTTTTTATAGTATAATAGCAAGCTTTAAGAAGTTAACTTACTTGCAATTATGGATACACTTGTAACTTCATGGCATATCGACCAGAGACTGTGCAGTACCCTCGGCTAATTTTCACTCGGAACTCGGTCCAAATTAACGTGACCCCGACATATTTCACGAAACTTGCCATTTTAAAAAAGCAAGTAGACACCGCTACCGGTGGCATCATCTCGCACCAGTACTTATCTAATTACGGGCCGCCTACTTACATCTGGCAACTCTTGTGTCACCCCAATGTCGCGGATTCACAAGAAGCGGTCCCAAATTATGAGGCAACCTCCGCACGAAATCAACAATTACTCTGCGGCTTTCGAAACACTTAAACGTAATAATATGTAAGTGGTAATAATGTCTATTAATCAAAGCGTATTTCTAAAGCGAGTTGTGTCGCACTGGGCCATTGTTTTGGGAAAACACTCGGAGATTTGGCCTCGTGTTACTCTCACTTTTGATGGAAAAAGGTCACCGGAATATAGAATCTATTTGTGAGCCACTTCTTACGATCTGGGGGCCCATTCAGGTAAGAGTGAGTTCGAGTTCGGGAGTGAGTTAACCTAAAAATAGCTGGGAAATATATTATTATTAAAATAACGAAACCGTTATTTATACTTCCAACGTATTTACGGGACAAACCAGATTTTTACCTAACTGTAATGATGTTCAAGAAGTGTGGAAACATTGACTATTTAAAAAAGTGAGTTGTTATTTAGTGACGAATTAGAACTCACTCTTGTCCTGAATGGACCCCCTGTTATAGCAATTCGCCTTATCGTGATGCATAGCTTTTATATTACATGTTTTTTGATTTTATTTTTAGATCCATCACTCACCAAGTCCATCGGAAGTATATTTGGAATGTCAAGCAAATGGCTCAGTATCCATGGCATATCTTCCAACTCTACTCTTTGTCTTTGTATCTACCTCTGAAGAGTCTGTTTTTGCACATTCTTTTCTTTATCTTAAACTGGGCATAAGTCGTCACATAAGGGGTGCCTGACGACGCCCATGGGCTTTTGAACTTTCACGGAGCTGCAATAACCATGCGGGCCATTGAGGTGCTTTATCAAACAATGTTTGACTGACCTCAGATTCCACTTTGGGGGAAATAACTCGGCTACAATACTTTTATTTGGTGTAGACCGATACTTCGGAGCTATAGATACTGCAAATATATCTAAATTACATATTTAACACTTTTAAATTTATTTTGCCAAATGAAAAAAGGTCTATGATTTTCAAAACGAATAGCTAAATTGTGTTAAGTTATGTTCGCCTGCTAGGATAAATGTTTAAAAACTTATTTCTAGATCAACTTTTGTACTATTCCCGCTAGCTCGATGACCTCAAACATCAAATTGACCTAGTACACAATCTTTCAAAAACATTCGAAACTCATCACAAAAATACATATCCTTTAATTGGATACTGTAACGAGACGCGGGGGTCGTTTTTTGCAAGCGGTTACATTGCAACCGGGTCTTTTGTGAACCTCGCGAAGGTCTCTTTTTTGACGGCTTCGCTCGGGTCAATTCTATGTCTTTTAAATATCACACCGAAAGGCCAACGCTAAAAGCTTCCTCATCGAATAAATATTTTAACGCAGAAGGCGCTCGTCAATGCGGCGAGTGGAACACACGCTCGATGGCTCGGGTCCCATTGTGCACGTCATCGGAATCGGTTCCGCGATGATTATAAGGACATCGTACAATCGCAGTGATTACCGTCGGGTTCCAATCAACCTTCTCGCTCAAAAGCCACGATTTTGTGCGCGGTGATGTCATCGGCGCGGCTCGCACGATAGGGCCTGCCAATATCAAATTCATAGATCGAAAATTGAGGAAATATAAATATATATTTTTAAACTTATTAGCTTCATTCATTTTATAAGTTGACTTCAAGCATGCTTTTTCGGCTGATATCAGTTTAATCGTAGCATAATGAGGGAGGTTAATCACTCATTCACGATGTTGAATTTCAAAGTTCAAAATTGATTTGAAATTAAATGAACAGTAAACAACTTCCGATGATAGTTATTTCATTTTTTTTTGTTTTACGTAAATCGATTAATTGTCTGGAAGTCATTTACATATACTGTTCTAATACAGGTAGCTATCGGAGGTATGTTCAAAACGTTAACCATGTATTCCCAGGCACATTTGGAGCAAAGCTGCACGACTTAGAAAAAAAATGTCCCCCCCCCATACATTTTTGTAAGTACCTACACAAAATGAATGGAGAGGACGATTTTTTTAAATCGTAGAACAAACAAAAGCTACCTTTTTAGGGTTCCGTACCCAAAGGGTGAAAACGGAACCCTATTACTAAGCCTCCGCTGTCCGTCCGTCCGTCCGTCTGTCCGTCTGTCACAGGGCTGTATCTCAGTAACCGTAACAGATAGACAGCTGAAATGTTCACAGAGTGTGTATTTATTTTGCCGCTATAACAACAAATAGGTAAGATTAAGAAATAATTAAAATTAAAGGGGCTCCCCATACAAAAAACGTGATTTTTTTGTATACATTTTTTTACGATGGTACGGAACCCTTCGTGTGCGAGTCCGACTCGCACTTGGCCGGTTTTTATTATGCTCCAAATGCCTAGATATACTTGGTTACCATTAAGACCACACGCTGTGTGATGCCTACATTTACGATTAACACAATTCCTTTAGCTCGACTGTTTATTCCAGGCAAAGGTATAAACAGTACTTTACTCATTGACTTTACAGCACCCCAGGACTTTACTTTCCAGTGAGTGGTCTTCGTAGACGGTATTTTTAAACTGCTGAATCATATTCTATATGATTATGGACAAAAAAAATATACATAGACAAGTGAAATTTCTGATTACAAACTTATATCTCCGGAATCCTACTGTCACTTCCCTACGCCAAACGAATGTTAAAAATGTGTGACGCCAAACGAACGATTTGTTCCATGCATTTATGATCTTATGACTGTATGCATGGGTATGGTTTTTAGGGTTTCGGCTTTCGTACCCAAAGGGTGAAAACGGAACCCTATTACTAAGTTTACCATTAAAACTACTTTACGACTCTCCAATATGGTCATAGAGTATGACTAGCATGAAATATGAAAATGAAATAATTTGCGAAATAAATGAGCTGTGGGATCCTACACATAAATATAATACTCGTGGCTGCAGTTCATATTATTCCATACTGATTCGGATTCCTATAGTTCCTTACTTATTTCCGCCCGGGTCGGTACCATCGCATTGAATGAAGGGTGGTCGAAGCTGCAATGAAAACTGACCGTTGTTTTCATTCAGTTCAATGCAGGGTGCGATATAAGGAAGTTCCTGAACTGGCCCCTAGTTCCCGTTTGCATGAAGCTAATAATCACGACAGAATGTTTGGTATTAGCCATCCATGGATAATCATATTCTTGAAATTTCGCGCTTAAGAATCAGGAATCGTTGAGTCGAAAAAACAGCTTTAATAGCGGTTTTCAAAACGATTTCTTGACGGAACACCTTGAATCATTTAAACACTTCTTTCTTTCTTTCCAGAAGGCCTATAACAACAGCTATAAAAGAAGTTTTCTCGACGGAAATATTCCCGATTCCTGAGCGCGGAATCGCAAGAATCGACACCCTGATCATCAGCGCGATGATGGCGTGCTCACGTGTGGTATCGCCGGTATCCCGCGCCGAGCGTTGTTTGCGCCGCGTCGTGATTGTCATCTCCGATGATGAGGCCCGGCGACCTTGAGTCACCATCGGCCGCTAACGGAGTCACGACATGTGACAATATAATCGGATATTTCTTTATTTTTACTATAAAAATGCGCACACGTGAATACGTCGGACGTGATGAGCGCAACGAGAATGGACGTCAGGTTCGCAGCCAGTAAGCATGGAAGGACGGTAGTAGCGATGGTCATTTGTTTAAAGTGTTTTAACTTATGAATAACATGGTTTTGATGGCTATTCCTTAAATGTTTTCACTGCTGGTATGCATCACTAATAACGCCTTAAAAAATACCAATACTGTGATAGGCTCACAGTTATAAAAAAATGAGGACTTAAAATAATCAAAACTGTTACTACTCGTTTTGAGTTCTCACCAGTCATGTGTTTCTATGATTTGACCCACTGCAGCCAATTTTTCCTCAGAGCTTCCGTGAGGCAAGATTTTTGAGATGGTTGGTGACCAATAAGGTCCTCCTCTGCTAGTCTCTTGTGGACTGTTCTTTTGGAAACCTCTGTCTTCATTGAGGTCCGAAATTTCTCTACTTTTTCTACCACAATTTTCTCCAATTTTGCCCTATTTTCTAACGCGACCCACTTCAAGGCGCAGCTTTTTGTAATTATTTTTAAACACTTTCGAGAAAATCAGTAGTAAGCGGATTTGTGAGCGAACTATCTCGCCGCAGCAAACGAACTTGTTTCGATTGCTACTCCCGCCCTTCCATGCTCGTTGTTCGCCGCGGCCGCAGCCGGCTAAGGCCTAATGATGTCTTCTAGGTCATTTGCGTGAAGAATTTGATTAGTGCGCTCAATGTGTGGATTCTAATACACAAATCGACTTCGACAAGCGTCACAAACTTGTACATTTTCAATTGTTTCGAGTAATGTTTTATGGGTAAATTATAATCATAATTTTGTGCAAGGACTGCGCTAAATGTCTTCTTGTATGGTTTATTTGATAAAAAACAATTTAACAAAAAAAATAACCGACTTCAAAGAAAAAGCACTAAAAAGTAAAAAAAATATTGACATTTTTGTAGTTACGATTATTGTAATTTTTTGAGTCGACTCTCCTCCAAGGCATGCCATATTTCGGTCCATCACTTAACTTACCTCCGCTTCCAGCTACCGCCCCCGACGTCCGACATTACGTTTTGCTGGTACGTGGTCTTTGCTCCAGAACTCGTCTGATCCATCGGCTACCGTTTTTGCGGCACACATGGCCAGCCCTTGGTACTCCAGCTTGCTCAACTTGTGGACTATGTCGGTTACTTTCGTAGTCTATGATAACCACGTTCCTGGTTACCCCTTAGATAAATACAGCAATCAGGTATGCTTTCGCTCCAGAAAACAGCTTTTACAGCGAATTCCAAAGCGATATTATTGACGGAAATAATCCTGAGCAAGGTCATTTCAATGATTCAAGGTTTTCCTGTACAAAAATTAAAATTCCAACCGTTGGAAAAGCTGTTTTCTCGACCGACAATGTTTCTGATTCTTATGTATGGAATTCCTATAATATACCTGCTATACGTTTCGGCTCCGTTAGTCCATGCAGGAAGGACGGAAGAAACTTCCAGAAAATATTTATCCAAATTTTTATTTACTATATTAAAATATATATTGTTTGTAATTTGGAACAGACTATAAGCTAAGCTATGTAACTTTAAAGCCTGGCGTTGAAATAGCGAAGCAAGACCTTGGATTATCCAAAGTACAACTATCTATCTTGAGAAAGTGCCGTCATCCTAAACATACAACCGCACCTGTCTCATTATTTCAATGAGAATTACTCATTGGATATTGTATGAGGATCACAAAGATTGGAATCAGTCCACGAGAATTCGAAGCCAGAAGCTGCAGACGAGACACACCATCCGCTCATGCGTTAAGAGCTGTCACTATAATCTCATTATTAGGCGACAAACCGCTTCTGTAAGTAGCCGATTGCATCAGGTTACCGAAAAAAAACAACGAAGCTAAGGCGATTTCTTAAAAAGTTGTGCCTCGACCGCACGACCCACGCTACGAGAATAAGTGACATGTCAACGAAATACATTTATCGTGTTTTGAAAGTGTTTAATTTACAATATTAATCGGACCGGTTTCGTAACAAATTTGTCGGAACATTGATGGCTTTATCACACTTGCTTTTTATTACTTTTGTATATACTTACAAGCAGATAAAGTGCTTGTACAAGCGACATTCTCGTATTTTTTGTACTAATTTGAATTGTTTGGCATCATCTATATATTTGTAACGAATAGACACATCACTACGTTACTACAGACGAATACACAAATCACACAGTAATATTATCACTTGCACGCCAATATTTTTCGTACAGTATAACACAGAAGCCTTTGAGTTGGTATCCGTGTGACTGTGGGAATCAGAACAAATTATTTATTATACGAAATTCTGTTTCAATTGTGGCCAATGTCTAGTGGAAGGCTTCGGAAATTTGTCACCGGTTCCATTCTCACTTGCATCTATATTTATTTCCGATTGTAACTCTACGTGTGAGAACATGCGGTCCCCTTTCGTAATTTTTAAGACCACTTATAATTTATTGAAAGAAACATGGCAGTTTCTCGATTAATATTATTGGAAGTTAATAAAATGTAAAATTAAAACATCACATGTAAATGCGTTAGGTGCTGTGAAAAAATAATTGTACTTTGGTTATATTACCTACATGAACTCTCAGGACTATATTTACATTTCTCGATTTAAGGTGTCACATTGTCTTTTTTGTAGACATGTTGCATCTTCCTCATCACGGAGCCTGTCTTTTTCTTTGAAACAGAGAAAGTCCCAGAGCGCAACAGCACGGTTTTGTACCGTGCCCGCGAATGAGTTAGTCCCGCTGGGTTGGGCCACCTTAAATCAATGGATTAAGTTGTCAGGTTTCTTCAGTGTTTCTCAGCATTTTACTTTACTTTACCAATAACACTCGGAATAATATAAATGACAATGTGTGCTCATAAAGAGATATTGATGGTAATGGGTACGACCAAAACAATGAACCATGAAATCATTGTCTTCTACTCCTATATAATTGTATAAGTAGTCTTTAGTAATCGTAGTAAGTATAATGATAGTAGTAAGGGTCGCTAGTACGCTGTTGTGTTCAATTGACTATTCCAAAAAACTGAATCTAAAGGTTTTTTGGAAGAAAAATCATTAGGTTAACATTACTCAACCGATATTAACCCCTAAATAATGGTGCTCGGGAGCCACAAATAGCACCCGTTTTGTAGTATTTGAAAACGACTTAAAACACTCTGATCGGGTTTCTCGAACTGGCAATGTTACAATGAGAGTCGATAATCAACTGTTCGTTGTATCAAACCTTTGTGTTATTGGGTCGAATAAAGATTTCCCTCTGTCTTTCAAAATGTTCCTGCCGTCGCCGGGCATCAAAATATTTCTAGAACTAAATAGTAGAACGCAAGGCGTAGCATTCTTAACACGTTTTCCGTCCACAAATTCACTCGCGCGTGTGCACAGAACCAACGCGAACGACTCCAGTACGTTTGACACAGCAGGTCCGTTAAGAGGTCACCGAGACATTCTCGCCGCTCAAGCGCGCCCGTCAATCTCGGCCCGTCGTATCATCTATCAATCTTACATGGCCGTACCAGCAGGGATTCCTATTCCGTTCGACAAATAAAAACAAGACACCCAAGGCACAAAAAACAATTACGTTATGTGACGCGAGAAGACTGAACAGCTAGGGACGCGGCTTTGAACTCCCCGAGCAGTGCTGACCGAGCCGGCTATAGACCATAACATTCTTATCTAAGGACGAAGATTCTCAACATACTCTGGCGATATTCTACGTGATGCATCGCAGTGATAGTGGAAATTATTATTTTGATGATTAGAATATGTATTCGAGGTACCTACCACGGTGCCTGTTTATTCCTGGGGTCAGTAATTATCTTTTTATGGCCATCAAAGTGTTATGGATATGCCTCATGCATTCAGTTTATCCCACATACAACAAGAGAGTGACGCGGTCGGTTGTACGAGTTAAGACGATTAAGATTTTTCACGTTATAATGACGCAATCGTTGTCTAGGAAACGTTAAATTTCTGATGCCTGATATTTTGACTTAGGAATATAGGTAAAGAAAGTTCTTGATACGTTATCGATGAAAATTATGACCTATGTTTAAGGCATCCGATTTTACATGTGTGTTTACGAGACTGAGGCCTTTTGATTTTTATTTCGATTTCGACATTCACCCGAGCAGTTCCGGGTAAAATGTGGTTTCCCCTTCGCGGGCGTGTTATTCAAACAAAATGTCTGGAACTCGACATCGTCGCCACCTACCGGATCCAACTAGGTATAGCTAAGAACCATCCTCAAACTTTTTGGTGGAGCAGTTCTCGAGTTTTCCTCGACCCACACATTTAGGCATTGATTTTTAGGGTTCCGTACCCAAAGGGTTACTCAGGCTAAGCCTCCGCTGTCCGTCCGTCCATCAGTCCGTCTGTCACAGGTGTGTATCTCATGAACTGTAATAGGTAGGCAGCTGAAATTTTCACAGAGTGTGTATTTAAAATAAAAATAATAAAAATTCAAGGGGACCTCATACAAAAAACGTGACTTTTTGGTGATAAATCATTTAACATTGTACGGAACCCTTCATGTGCGAGTCCGACTCGCACTTGGCCGGTTTTATTTTATAGAAGCTATTATCCTTCCAAATGTCATGTTATCAACCCAATATACTGTAATCTCAAATGAACTAGATTCCATGCCAGGACGTTTATATGGAGCACACCTGTACTGAACTGGATGGAAACCACAGACATATTTCCATTGCTGCTTTGCCCATCTTTTATTCACTACGATAGTGCCAACATAGGTGAGATTAACCCTACCAACTAGCAAGTATCAACAGCTTAATATGATTTCCGTTAAAATAATATATTAATTAGGTTACTACATTCACCTACCATTACGAATATCTGACGTCACTGTGCCCGATGACTTCTTAATCGTGACGAGAATAAACCGCAGTTTAGTCACTGGATCTTCTCGTACTACGTTAAATTAAGTACTTTTCATAGTGCTTAGTATATGCATATCCGTGTGAACGGCGTCGGAGCCAGGCTGCGCGCGCACGGTACGGGAGGACTCACCGATTCTCTCATCACGACTGTGACTCACGCTTCATTCTGCATTACGATATTAGATGTAGTCCGTATTTTAGGGTTCCGTACCCAAAGGGTGGAAACGGAACCCTATTACCAAGCCTCCGCTGTCCGTCCGTCCGTCACAGGGCTGTATCTCATGAACCGTAGGCAGCTGAAATGTTCACAGAGTGTATCCATTTTTTATTTTACCGATTTGTTGTCATAGCGGCAAAATAAAAAAAAATGAAGATTAAAGGGATACAAAAAACGTGATTTTTTTATGTGAAATCTTGTACGATGGTAAGGAACCCTTCGTGTGCAGTCCGACTCGCACTTGGCCGGTTTTTTTTAAATTATGAAGTGTTCATCGTTCTAGCCGAATCTGCCGCCGGTTTTTATTGTTTTATGTAACCGGAAATATATGGCTAATCACCTACCGCCATGATATTAGCCCAGTGTGTTGGGCGATTTTCCCGATGGAATTCGTTGCCATGCTAGAACCTTACCTTTACGAGCGCTAAATAGAACTGGATGGAAAATACGGACAATGTTTGCCCTTTCGACCAACTTTTCATACAATGCAATGGTACCAACCCAGACATATCCCTACCACCTAGTAAGGGAAGGGTGTCTATAGTATTACATGGATTCCGAGCCATGGGGCAGCTATTCTAATTGAAGCTGCTATTGACTCTTTTTCGATGTCATAAAATTACCAATACGTAAAATCACAGTAAAATTATTTATTACATTTTAACTATTTGAGTTTATATGCAGTTCTTTAAATACAAAATACTGTAGGTAAGAAATAAATAGAAGGATGAAACGACCAGGTTCTAAAGGTTATGCATTGATTAGGTTTTTAAAAATAAGCTAACAAAAACATAGTAAGCAATTTTCCGATTTGCTATAGCTAATATGACTACATCGATTCGCATCTACTTTATCCCATTCGCATTACGTATGCACTAAAACAATGGATTCGGTGTCGGTAAATAAATCACAAGTCACTAAGGAGATCAGACTTGCCCGCTGACCGATGCTTCTTGCAGACCACGAGCTACTTACTTTAAGATATTAAGACATTAGGTATGGCTGCGTCGGACAGTGACTTGTTATTTTCAAATAAATGTATGTAGAAAGTAAAGTCAAATTGTCTCCACCAAATTGATGAACAATTGGACTGATTGGAAAGATAAAAACGAAAACCAACTCTATCACCAAAAATGTTTGTACTGTTTCTAAGTATTCGTTCTTTGTTCTCTGTTTTAGCACAATTAAAAAATTAAGAGATACAGTAACATTTAATGCTTACGGCTCTGTTATGGTAACCATTATACATAGTTGGCACTATTTTAACGTTGCAAGGTGGTTGTTCTGGGGGAACGGCAGAACGTCTAATATGCAGATCGTATAATGTCATATTTTAACAAAATTTTAAAACCATGCACAACGTATAATCGGCAGATCGTATAATTTTATACGTAGTGCATGAAGAAGTTTAAAAAATAAAATAACTTATTTCTCCATGCATAACGTATAATAGTCACAACGTGTAATATTATGATCTTTATTTAACAAAAAAAGAAAACCATGCATATCATATAATCCAAAAACTTTTCATACGATAAGCTCCCTTATGTGTATACTTTTAAAGCGTATACTCGCACAACAAGAATTGCAGTTAGATCTACTAGTCATGAAGGAGAAAATATGCATCTACCTGGTTTTAAACGGGTAAAAAGTAACCTTCACATATACCAAATCAGATAATATCACGCACATGTTCTTGTTCCATATCCATCCCGGCAGATTAATATTTATTGGCCCTTCGACCATCTCTCATCCAATGCGATGGTACTAACCTGGGCGAGCTTAAACCTACTAGCTAATAAGTAATTGAAGGGGACTTGCAATTTTAATGGGTTTCGAACCATTTAATAAAAATATTTCTAAACGAAAATGTACATATAAATATTTGTTAAGAAAGTTAGAGACGCAAATCCATGTCAAAACGTTTTCTTTTTTTACTTTATGTATGCCAAATGCATTCAATTAATGCACCAGCTGTTTTTTCTCAGTTTTGGTCAACAACGGCCCAGTACATTACGTGCGTCCCTTCAAAAAAATGTGATGCGACATAGAAATAGTGGACACAACACCCGCGAAAGGCATGTTTAGCTGGTTCCGGTCCAGCCTTGCAGTATATTCATGAAGTAGTTGTCATACATTACATTGTTATACAAATATACATATAACATTCCTTGTGATGCGATATTATCTTGTATGCATTAAAATATATCGTAAGTCTTGTATCGTAAACGCAAGGCCATACTCTCTCCGACTACACGATCTCTTCGGGCCCTGACGCCCATGCCTCTTCGCAGGGGCGATACATCAGGGACACCCACATAAATAAAGTATGGTGTCCTCTTGACATATGTCCATATTATCGCACTTGACGGCGCTAGTATTTTCTGGCTTCACCCTCCAGCCCGCCTTCGCCAATGTTCGGTATCTTGATGCTATCCCATTTGAGGTGCCTTACTACATACCTAATGTAAAATATATTTGATATATTTTGTTCACAGGAATTAATATCTGGAATAAGAGAGGTACGTTGAAAGAGAAATAAAACAATTAATTCAATATTAACTTATTGCGTAACAATAGAAAAACGTAATAAAAATAATGCTTCATTTAAAACTCATTCCGGTTTGGTGTTGTGTTCATATCATTCGTTCAAGATTAAATTGAAGAGAAAAATATGTGACCGGCATTTAAATCCGACGAGAAACTGTCGGTTTTCCCCGATTCCTCCTCTTAACGTGATGCTAGTAGCATTTAATGTAAGTATGGGAATTAAGATCAAGTTATACGTAGGCACAATCCGCATCGGGTGTATTGTGTTCAACTCATCAATACAGAAAAAGATACAGAAAGACAGACAGAAAGAGAGACGGAAAGGGAGACAGAAAAATGTACCGGAAGAGAGACAAAAATAAATACAGAAAGAGATACAAAAAGAGAAAATCAAAGAGGGATATAAAGATGTACAGAAAAAGAGAGACATAAAGACCAACAGAAAAACAGAGCGATGCTAAAAGTTGCATTTAATAAATGTTAGTGAGCATTTCACACGCTTGAAGATGTATTTTTGCCAAACTTGCAGGAAAAACACCTTCAATCGGTCCTTAGCATAGTAGTAAAGACTAAGGTCTCTCGTTACCGTGCCCTATGTGGTACTTTTGAAATGTGGTGTGGTGGGCTAACGTTTCATCAAATGTAAAGTTACCCCTCCATCCCCGCTACAAAACCTACCCTAGGGTAACTCAGAAATAATAAAATGTTTGGGAATAGTTTGCTAAAGTCGTATGATGGAATTAGTACATACATAAATTATGCATATTAAAATATTTTTTTAGGTGTCTGAATACCACGAAAAGTTCGCCGAAACAATACATGCACCTACAATCGCGCGTAAGATGCGATGTCACTACTGCCAGCGTCCATGGCATCTTATTCAAAAAACGAATAATTTTTTTTTTAAATAATTAATCCTTTCATGATCCTGTTTTCTTGATATTGAAGTACATTTCCAGCAAAAAAGTATTCATTTGTTTTCAACTGGTAAAATAATTTGTCAGTCGAACCATCAACAAATATTTGTAATACTGTTTTCTGCCACGGATTGGTGTTTGGTCCTTTTTTTTTTTTATGTGACTGGACATGGATGGCTAATACCACACCTTCTGTCATGGTATCAGCCCAACACACCACATGGGAACTAGGTGCCATGCCAGGACCTTCCTTATATTGCACGGCTACATTGAACATGGTCCTTATTTGTTAAGAAAAATAAAACCGAATCGATAGCACGTACACTCAATTTAAATATATTGTTACTACGTTAACATGCACACATTGTAACACATTGATAGAGATTTACAAAATTAGATTTTTTTTATCTTGATCATGCTTATACACGCGATCTGTAAAGTTTATATATTGTATGAGTAGCAAACACATGATTCGTTACCCATGATTTCTACAACAACACGTTTTATTATTAATGTAAAAATGTAAAATAATTTAATATCTACCTGTAATTATGTCATACTTAACGATATGTTTGATATTTATTATAAAGTTTTCGACAGTTCTTTCGTCTGGAATGCTGGTAAGACGACATTTTATTCTACAACTTAAAATATTGTAAGCCATCTATATATTAGGATTAATTTTATGTTTACATTCAAATTATTTGAAACCTGTCATTGCTCAACTTTTGAGTGCTTAAAACGAGGTGTTTTCGCGAGCAAATTGTTTCAATCAGATTTAAGCCTTCCTTGGTAACTATAATACTACTTGAAAATAGATTGCTGAAACAATTTTAAGAATGAAACATCCCATATAATAAATTCAATCAACAAAAAATCTTCTGGAAAAAAGTTTTGGTGTTAACCCCTATGGTCCCTTGTGTCCAAGACCACGGATTCGAATCGAGCATGCATCTTTTTCTTTATAATCTTAGATCAACATTTGTATTATCCCTGAGATCGTCGAGACTCACTTCATTATTTGAAAACCATTTTAAGCTGCAGGATGGATATTTACTATGCTACCCTTGTACAGTCAAAATACTGGAGCCCTTTGAAATAATTCAGTGTGCAGATTGTTCCTAGGAATGTGCATTACACATACATACATATCACATTCCTTGCATTAAGCTACGTACCTGCTTCATCACTGATTCCTGTGTAAATAATTTGATAACATATCAATCACATAATTTGATTCTCCCGTCATAATGATTATATTAGTGAACATGTACAAAAACCGGTCGATCCCACCAATTTAATCCATCAGCCTTGAAAAGTCCGTAGTCCTTAAAGATATAAATATTCTAATACAAATCAAATATAATAATAGCAATGTGAAATTATTAGGGGAGGACGCCCCTCAATTAAAATCGGTTCGGTCTTCTGTTATAAGTTCTTATTCTATAAATGAAATGGTTGAGTATTTTGCATCCAATATTCTTGAAATTTTATTTGATATTCACACGCCTCTTTTACACACACGTTTTACATATTTACCAACTCGATGGTTCAAAGAATCTATGGTGAAGACTATATTGATGCAAATAGCACCAAGTACAAACTAATACCATGTTCACAATAATCTTGAAAATAGCTTTTTGGGTAATGCTAAAAATTTTGTTAAAACTGTTGAAGTCGATAACAAGTGGTTTGATAATAAAGTTAGTCTTACTATAGATAAACTAGCAACTCTTGAGAATTGTTAAATTAGTGATGCGAATCATGACAGTTTAAGGGGACAGGTTAAAATCTTTTCAACCTCAATTTCATTATGAATAGGGTACTTTTTGATGACTTTAAATTGATAACTTATGAAGACGACGTCCGTCAAAATCAACCATAAATATTCACAGAAACTAAATATGACACTTTCCAGCACACAACTTCAACAAACTTTAAATGCATTAAAATAAAACTGTTAAGATTATTTCTTGTAGTTTCTTTATAAATGTGTTCAATACTGCTTCAAAATTATTTTTAATTATTTTTTTAGTTTATTTTATGGTGCTTCATCACTGCTGCTATAACTGTCACAACAACTGTCACTCGATTCAAGCTTTTCGCAGGAAGCACCTTGTCTCGCCAGAGTCTGCATCATCTCCTGGTCTTTTTTTGTATAAGCTAATTGAAAAGCTGTCAAGCGACCATACGTTTTAGCATTCAGGTCAATTGGTTTCTGTTGTGTCAGCCAATCAGTCAGTTCGTAATTTCGAGAGGTCACTGCTTGATGTAAAATGGTGTACCCACTGCATCCGTTTCCCTGGTTGATGTCTGCTCCTAACTTCATTAACAGCTCGATCCAATGCTTTGCCATTGATGGATCCTGCAAATGAGCTGCTATGTGAAGACAAGTCTCACCTCGCTGATCACAGATCCTCAAAATGTTTTCATCAATCTCACACATGTGTGGTAAAATGGATTTAAAAAAATTAAAAAAATCTCCTTTACGAACAATTTCATGGAAGACAGTCTCACCCGTTCTTAAGTCTCTTGAGAATAGTTCTTTTTTCCAGGTTACATATTCTATGGCTGGGGAGTACATTTTATCGGACAGTGTACTCTTGGAATTCTACACTGCAATGTGCAGCTGTACCGCTAGTTGTTCTATTTATATACATATAATTTATTCAAAAATATCCAGGTCAAATGTCACTAATTGATAAGATTGAGTAACCCCAACAATATTGATGATTCAATTTACTTTTTGGTATTTCCAAGAATAAAACAAGTGTATAAGTGGAGCTGATTTCCGATTTTATCTCTCGGAATTTCACCTCGGGATCAAATGTTTGATTAAATCTATATCTATCATTTTGTTTAGATAAACAAATTTTATCAGACAGTATTATAATAAGCCAAAGTATGTTTATCTTTTAGATAATACATAATTAGGGAAAAGTAAGACTCATACCAATGAAATAACATTGATAAATACTAAGATGTAAATATTTATAAGCAGCAATTAAAATCGTGCTACGGTTAAAAATGATGTTAGTAAGAACTTATGGTGACTTGGCAAAAAAATAATTCCAGTTAGTCAATTCTAATAAATCACTAGTAACGTGTGTGAGAAAATAATTGCTACTCATTGCGCACTGTGAATTTAAATTTCCAAATAAAAACTCCAAAATGATTAAAAATATAACAATTTGAGTTGATAAAATTTTGTCATCGGCAGACTTACAAATGAGAGCAAGTGCCTCAGTGGCCCAGTGGCGCGACACTTCGGCGATCGCTCTCCGAAGTTAAGCAACGCTGGGTCCGGTCTGGTCTTGGATGGGTGACCATTCGACCGTTGAGAGAGGCTGGCCGTGGTTCGGATTCCACGTTAAGCTGTAGGTCCTCTTCCTCACTTACTAGGTGGTAGGGTTTATCCCGCCCGGGTTGGTACCATCGCATTGGATGAACGATGGTCGAAGCGGCAATGAAAATTGTCCGTGTTTTCCATCCAGTTCAATGTAGCCGTGCAATATAAGGAAGGTCCTGGCATGGCACCTAGTTCCCATGTGGTGTGTTGGGCTAATACCATGACAGAACTTGTGGTATTAGCCATCCATGTCCAGTCACATAAAAAAAAAAAAAAAAAAAAAAAAAAAAAAAAAAAAAGTAAAATTCTCCCTCTAATGCGCTTGCATAATTTCGTTCCAATTCATATCAAAATTACTTTAGAGCGAAGCCTAATCTTTTCGTTTCTAGACTACCCAGATATTTTCTATTTGGTTTAACTTTTTTTTAAAAGTAGTATGGTGGCTGTGCTGAAGGATCAAAGAAGCTAGGACTGCCAAATACATCTCGAAGGACTTTTTCTTCTCCAACCCATTCAACTTGTATGCTGTATGTTTGTGGAACTCTCAAACTATCGACTCTTTGTAATGGAAAGCTAAAACGTTGTATTTAAATAAGATCTGAATTTATATTTTCACCGATACTCGTTTTTGTATTGTTAACATGTTTGTGAAGTATTTAAATATTTTTTATTTTTCTCTAAAATTGTCAATACGCAGACAAGATATTTTATTCATTTAATTTTAATTATTTTTCCTCAGATACTAATTGATTGATTAATTGATTGAAAATTCTTTATTACGCCACAAAAAAAAACAATTTACAAAAGAAAGTATGGTGCAAAAACAACATAAGTGGGGCGCAAAGGCGGGCTTATCCCTCGAAGAGATTTCTTCCAGCCGACCTTTTATTGGACTGATTGTACAAATTTACGTTTGTCAAAAGACGGACAGTCATAGCCGGAGAATTATATATTCTATCATAATTATATGCCTATAATTTTACTAATAAACATATGGACTAACTATATCAGATAGATAAGTAGAAGCGTAAATAAATCCATCGAATAGTCGTCTAGCTCTTTATCAGACTATTGAATAATCAGCCCTTGGTCCTAATTTTGTTATTATAGTTATTATTATTTCCCAAATAAGAAAATACTAATCACTACATAGTATAAAACAAAGTCGCATTCTCTGTCCCTATAACCTTATATCCCTATGTATGCTTAAATCTTTAAAACTACGCAACGGATTTTGATGCGGTTTTTTTTAATAGATAGAATGATTGAAGAGGAAGGTTTATATGTATAATAACATCCATTAAATAGTGGAGAAATACTGTTATTTTTGAGGTTTCCAATGTGATGTCGTAAAAAAATAATTTTTTTCCACTTACATTGCAAACGCAGGCTGAACCCTAAGAGATTTATCAAAATAATGTACTAAGTATTGTACACATTGAAAAGGTTCACAGAAAACTCCAAGATTGTATTAATCTATCTCCTATGGATATCCCACAATATTTTTTTTTTGTCATTTACTTTTTACGACAAATAATGGCTAATTTTCGAAGCGAAAATAAATACCTTAAATACATTTTTAATTTAATATAGATCTATATGGCCCTTTACAGCATATGATTTAAATGAATATTTTCGAAGATATTACAGATTTAAAAATTGCGGGACGTAGCGTTTGCGGCGGTTTAAATGATATTATGCCCTTGCAAAGCCGGGACGGGCTGCTAGTATTGTTATAAACTAGTCGGAACGACTAATGTAATATATTTTAAACCTTATATACATCCGAAAACAAGTTTACGCAGAAAGGAGAATTCAACATATGTATAAGTATTATCATAGAAGGGTCACAAATCCGCGATTCCTCATGCATCTGACAACGTTATTTTTGCTTCCATTTTCAGGGGCCGGCTAACTTGATCTACAAATCTGCAGAGCAGTGTCCCGACGCACCTCGTGTGGTCACCATAGATCTCACAGCGCGAAAAGTCGATCGCACTAATTTCGGCCTTAACCTCCATTTGGCCTCTCCATACGACTTCGACGACCAACTTGGAGTTAGCACATTTTCATGTTTCCAGATGTCAGTGCTAATTTCTTGCAAAACAATCTTGGATGAAACAAAGTAAACGACAAAGGATAGTATGTGCAATATGCATATTTTATAGGAGAAATCGAGCTAATTCCTCTCATATACTAATGGAATACACACAGGAAAGTATTCGAACAGTAGTTGGAATTTGTGGAGAACCCAAGTATTTTCCAGTACGCAAAACTTTTAGTTTTACGTGGAACCCTAACGACAGCTAGCCACAAAGGCCGAAAATCGGTCACCCATCCAGAACTACCGCTTTCAGCGTTGCTTCAACTCGATCACTGAACACGCGAAGGGTTGATAAATCTGTCGGACCTGTATTTTTTGGGATACTATAATTTTTTGCATGATTTTGTTATTTTTAATTTCTTTTTTTTTTCCTTTTATTTATTTAAATGATTTGATAGTCAAACTACACTAAGTTACGTACATCCAAAGATCCGCGAATAATATAATAAGAAACGTAGAGAGAACGCGGAAAGACAGGGGGAAATCAGGGGTCCTTCAAACATTGTATTTAGAAGCACCTGGTCGGCCGGTATGATTTTTGCACTCCTCGTGAAATTTAACCCATGTGCACCTATTGTGTGAGGTTTTGAAAATAAGTTGGCATTTGGCAAATGGTGGTGTGGGTTGTCATGGCAAAAACACAATGTTAGTTGCATTTTAAGCCACGACGATTCTCTTTAACGGAGGTTTGGTCCAAACGTTAACCAGGCATTCCTAGGCATATCGTCCTTCTGATGAATATATATTAAACTAGCTGCGGTACCCGGCTTCGCTCGGGTTAGTGTCGGCTAAATTATTTCATGGATAAAAAGTAGCCCACATGACTGATCCAAAATAGGGTCAAACTGGTCCAGGACGATGTATCCATCTACCAAATTTAATCAAGAACGTTCGAGATGAAATAGCATGATTTAATGAGAAACATCCAATAATTCCTATTTAGAGCTTCGTTGACATTTGGTGGCTATTTAAAAAAAAACATTTGCCGCCAGAACCTTTCTGCACTTGCACTGCAACATTGCTTACCTAGTAAGAAAGTAACGTGTAAGTTAAGTAAAGTTTTGCGTGGACTCCAACCCACAGCTAGGATCAGGCTAGACGTAGATACAATCCGCATCTAAATCGAGTAATTTGTTCTGTAATGTAATGGTGTGAAGTAGCGCTACCGGCATCGTTTTCGCAGCCCCGTGAAAGTTCGAAAGCCCATGGGCACAATATCTTTATAAATTGTAGCCTATGTGTTATTCTGATGTATAAGCTATATTATTGTAAAGTTTCAGTAAAATCCATTCAGTAGTTTTTACGTGAAAGAGTAACAAACATCAATCCATTCATCCATCCATCCAACCATCCATCCATTATTACAAACTTTCCCCTTTATATTATTTACTAGCTGCGGTACCCGGCTCCGCTCGGGTTAGCGTCGGCTAAATTATGTCATGGATAATAAGTATCCGACATGGCTGATCCAAAATAGGGTCAAACTGGTCCAGGACAATGTATCCATCTACCAAATTTAATCAAGATCGTTCGAGATGAAATAGCATGATTTAATGAGAAACATCCAATAATTCCCATTTAGAGCTTCGTTCACATTTGGTGGCTATTTAAAAAAAAAGCATTTGCCGCCAGAACCTTTCTGCACTTGCACTGCAACATTGTTTACCTAGTAAGTAGGTAACGTGTAATTTAGGTAAGTTTTGCGTGGACTCCAACCCACAGCCAGCCTCAACATCGAAAACAGTAACCCATCTCGAACCTGAGAGCTCCCAGAGATCCTATACATTGATAAAATACGCACATAAATCGGGTTAGTGGTTCCCAAGTTATAAGAATTTAACACTCTCTACTCACCCTTCAGGTAGTGAAGCGTTATATTATGTAGCCTATAAGTTTTGAGAAGAATCAGGCTAGACGTAGATACAATCTGCATCTAAATCGAGTAATTGGTTCTCAAGGATTTTACCAAGTAGTCCTAAAGTTGCGGGAAATACCAAGCCGTACCCGCCCCCCGCCCCTCCCCGCACCCGCCCCCGGCGGACCGCCGGCCCCGCCCCCGGCCCCGCTCCCCCTAGTGTGAAGTATCGCTACCGGCATCGTTTTCGCAGCCCCGTGAAAGTTCTACAGCCCATGGGCACATAAATTGTAGCCTATGTGTTATTCTGATGTATAAGCTATATTATTGTAAAGTTTCATTAGAATCCATTCAGTAGTTTTTACGTGAAAGAGTAACAAACATCCATTTTTCTGTAAGCAACACGTTTTATTAGTAGTAATATAAAAAATATCAAACCCATTATCATGTTATACTTTCTAGTAATTTTAATATTTATTTTAAATTATTCCTCAGTTTATTCGATAGGGATGCTGGTGAGATTATTTTTTTATTACTGGAATGTATTTATTAAATATTTATTTAGTAAATACTTTGAGAGGATTATTAGAAGACGGTAAATGTGTCAATTATTTAATGTTCGGATCTAATGAATTAACATTGCAGGTACAATGAAATATACTATGTGAAGGTAGCTGTAACGGTGAGAAGTCTATGACGCGAAACGACTAGTGAACATTTTCAGTCGAAAGTTTAAATTAACATGCAGATAAAATTTTAAATTACTGATGATTGCTTTCATTTCAGACATAATCCTAAATAACACAAAAAAGGGATTTTTTACTAGATTAATTACTAGGTATTAGAAATGTGTTTTTACTATCATGAACACGGGAATCGGTGTTCAACTTCCGACACCTCTAAAAATGAATGACCAGAAACAGAATGAGTTTGTTAGATTTACATTTGAATAGATTTAAACCAATTTTAGTGTCCCATCGCAAAAATAGAACATTGGCCTGGCTCTGGTGTCTGTCGGTTACACGTATTTTGTCCCGCATTCTTCTCCTATTAACGGTTGTTCAAAAAATCGGATGAAAACCAATTATTCCGGGAGGTCACGACATGTTTGGTCACGATAAGGTAAATGGCTGAATCTGGGTTCACGGGTTAGAGACCAACCCTCTGATACTAAATATGTCGATCTGCCTGTGCCAAGTACTTGCGTTAGCTAGATTGGCTATATAAAATAGAAGTTGGTATGTACGTGCTGATTAATATATTGATTGTCTGTACATATGCAAAATTATGTATTATACAAGAATAACCAGTCGGTTTTTTAATTGAAGACATTAATATGCCTAAAATTATATCTATAACCTAAATCGTTTATAACTACGAAATGCAACCAACAATTTGTTCAGTTTTGGTATTACAAAGCAAGTTTGTACTGATACTTTCATGCTGCGTTATTTGCAGTCATTTACCTTATCATTGGATTGTTTTGTAACGTAAACTACTTTTTAGGCGCCTTATCTAGGTAACACAACCACTTGGAGCAGGCAGACCGACACATTTAGCTTCAGAGGGTTGATCTCTATCCTGTGAACCCAGTTTCAGCCATTAACGTTATCGTTACCATTTTTGTCGCGACCTCCTAGTCTAAATACTTAAATGCACTTTTGCGGTTATGCAAAAACGAATTACTTTTTCTCATAACCTCATATTTTTCGAGAAAAAGCTAGATTTCTGGAGCGCTATTTTAGTATAAAATTTAAAAATTATCAGGGTATTGAGGCCCCACGCCTATGTCCAGCAGTGACAGGACCCAGTTTTTAATTTCAATTTCACGGGTTAACATCAGTCCATAAGGCACGGATGTACTTTGCAACAATTTACAGGGGCCAGCCAACCTCGTGTACAAGTCTGCAGAGCTGTGCCCGAACGCGCCGACGGTCCTCGCCACGGAGCTCTCGGGGCGGAGAATCGACAGGAACAATTTCGGTATCACCATTGAGGTGGAGTCTCCGTATGACTTCGACGACAAACTTGGAGTAAGCGCGTTGCTGTGTTTTAGACATACATAAGTACCATCAAGCCACATCCCCGGAGAAACGACAGGAACTATTTCGGTATCACCATTGAGGTGGAGTCTCCGTATGACTTCGACGACAAACTTGGAGTAAGCGTGTTTCTATGTTTTAGACATACATAGGTACTATCAAACCGTTTCCCCGACGGTGAAACAATGGATGATGGAACGCCATATCGTTCGAACACAACTTACTTCTTTCGCCTCTAAAATTGCGGGTTCTACGAATCTGATCTTGGCAAAGTATTTCGTTAATTTTAGAAAACAATTATATTTACACATTAAATACACTCGCTGAAAGATAGAAGTGTGGTAGGGTGGGATCCCAATCTTTACTCAACATATATGTACTACCATGTTCACTGCTCTGTGTCTCCCTATTATTTCCTTCCGCCTTCTGAATCCGAAACATACATGATAATTTATACCCACCCGTTTTTGTTAGATCAATGTACACAAAGATTTTTCATGCCATTTTGCATATCTAGACAGCGGTCTTAGTTGAGTGAAAAAAGGTTTTTCAACCTCTGGACAAAAACAACCATTGGTAATTTAAAAAAAACCGGCCAAGTGCGAGTCGGACTCACACACGAAGGGTTCCGTACCACCGTACAAGATTTAACACCAAAAATTTAGTTTTTTTGTATGGGGGCCCCTTTTATTTTGTATTTTTTTTTAACGTTACCTATACATATTCTGTGAAAATTTCAGCTGCCTACCTATTACGGTTCATGAGATACAGTCCTGTGACAGACGAACGGACGGACGAACGGACAGCGGAGGCTTAGTAATTGGGTTCCGTTTTCACCCTTTGGGTACGGAACCCTAAAAAGAAACTGGATACCAGGTGACATTTCACAAAAGGAGTCATAATCATGGGTCAAAATCTTGAAAATGACCACCCTTACCTGCTAAAGTTGTGTCGGTCGATGTGCCCTGTGATTATATAAATACAGATTGTCTTTCGATTAGCTTTATTGCTATCGAAAGACGAAGTTTCGTGTTTTTCGCTTTCGCTGCCAACGCGTTTTCATCTGCTTGTGTTATGATTCGTCCCAATCCCCTCTTAGACCTTAGTTATATGGTCCAAACGCTGACCAGGTTAACGTATTTGTATGTTACACAAAGTGTATTTTGAAGAACGATTTTATCTTAGTCGGACTATAAAATGCTGTTTCTCTATTTTGCTCCAAACAAGCCTAAGCCCCGGTTGCACGAAGAGACAGCCTAGTTAATCAATGTTCAAACACGTCACTTTTAGTGAACCGCATAGAGTTCCTTCCATACTGTCCATACAAAGTAACGTGTTTAATCGTACGTTGACGTTGATTTTGGTTTTTTTGTCCTTTAGTGCACTCGGCCCTAAGAATACCTGGTAAACGTTTGGACCATACTCCGTCAATACCCTACATATGGAATGCATTTGAAATGATAAAACTTTTTCAGATCGTGCTGGTTGGGAGTCAAATGTTGGACGGCGGGTATAAAGAAGGAGCCTTTCATTGGAACTCTTCAAACTTGTGTGAAACCATTAAAACACTTCTAGGTGAAGTGTTTGAAGATTTTTTGAAGAATAAAACTGATTCAGATGGTTGTCCCCTTCCCAAAGTAATTTTTAAACCAATGTTTTTTTTAATTCTATTCAAACTTGAACATTTAGCAACACTTAAACCTTTATTCCATTAAGTTAACCACGAAAGTACTTGAAATTATGCAAATCTCTCTACGATGAACAGGCAATGTTATTTGGAAAAATATTATGCAATTGTATCTTGTTTGCTCATTTTAAGATGTATTTATTATTATGGCAATATTAGATGTTTCAAAAAAAGCTTGATTTAAAAAAAGGTTTTAGTAACTTAATTTTTGTGCGCAAAAACACCGTTTGTGTTTGCTTTTGGTTTAAGATTTTAGTTTTTATTTGAGAATGAGCAAAATCAACCTTACAACCAAGTATCGGTAATTATTGTTGCTTCAAATATACATTACCGGTCCATTAACACGCTGTATGTACTTAGGTTAACACTGTTGCTGCTGTAGAAACGTATGGTTTCCCGGTGGTTGATGCCGTACTTGGCGGACATGTTACGCCTCCAAGCTAGGCATCGTCAGGACCACTGAAGAGAAAGGAAGGAGAAGTGGCATTCGGTTGATATCGCTTCTCCGCTATATGGTCAAAGTGACCATATATGGGGATCCGGCGGCGCGTCGTATGCCACACAGACTGAACATCCGCGCGCGATTGTGCTATAAATTTGCGTTCGTCAAGTAATTTCTCACTCACACTAACCATCCAATACGTCTGCGACTATGTTTGCATGTGGCATGTACGTTTAAGTTGGATTGGTAGTTTAAAAAAAATGGAGACATCGAGTTCCATAGTATGCGCGCTCGATGTCATATCTCCTCCCTTATTTTCCGTGCCTCGTAGTAGTTTTGACCACCAGACTCGCCAAATGAGGCTTCGCGCACCGGGAACTGTACATTTTCACGATATCATGAATCTAAGAAGTAAGAGATCCAAGAGTCGTGAACGAAACTCATCCGGAATAGTAACAGTGTAGCCACGATTTAGTGATAATACATGCACTGGCGGTATCGCGGGTCAGTTTGGTTACAAATTCCCTCATTTCTCTTGTTCTCGATTTCCGACGACACGTAAGAAATGCACAGGACGCCATTTAGTCTCGTTGCATGCCAGAGATCTGGGTTCAAATCTCCCGCTCATGCACTACTTTCTTTCTCATTCTGAGTTAGATGAGTGAATTTCTTTACGAATGCAATTGTTCTATTGTTAGGAATTCATTTAATACTGTAGGTCCCCTTCCCCTACTAAGTAGTAGGGTTAAGTCCGCATGGGTTGGTAGATACGTTTCTGTCGACACTCCCACCCCTCCTTCTTCAATGATGTCAGCTATCACTATTTTCACTACTATTTCGTTTCTATGTCATACTGACTTTTGTTTTCACGCAGGGTAGATACGAGTTGAAGGACTATGTCTTCGACAACGACAAGATGAACGTGCCAAAGGTGTACGGCGACTATCGGATGGAGGCGCGGAGTACTCGCGAGGGAGTGGACCTTAACTGCATACTCTTCTATTACGAATTGGTTCCCAAAAACAAAATTGGTTGACGGTGCCGGGAGCTCAATAAAATATCAACTGAATACACAGGCGTTTCACTGTTTTGTAAATTGTATCAAACGTCTTTAAAACAATAAATATAAACTATGTTTAACTAGCTGAAGTGCCGGCTCCGCTCGGGTCAGTATCTCAACAAAAGCCCCACCTACCGGATCCAAAATTATACCACCAATAATCTAAATCATTCAGACTTACCTGAACACACAGAAACGACCGGCCAAGTGCGAGTCGGACTCGCACACGACGGGTTCCGTACCATCAACACCAAAAAAAAAACGTTTTTCGTATGGGGCCCTTTAATTTTTATATTGTTTTTTTACCTATTTGGTGTTATAGCGGCAAAATAAATGAACAATCTGTGAACATTTCAGCTGCCTACCTATTACGGTTCATGAGATACAGCCCTATTACGGACGAACGGCCGGACGGACGGACGCACAGACGGACGGACGGACGGACCGTTTCCGGCTCCGTTTTCACCCTTTGGGTACGAAACCCAAAATAATACATTAAAATCGGTGCAGCCATTTAGGAGGAGTTAGGTGACAAAAACACGGATAGAATATCCATACTAATATTATAAATGCGGAAATAACTCTGTCTGTCGAACGTCGTAACGTTTTCACCCCTAAACCGCTTAACCAATTTGGATGAAATTTGGACCGTCGAAAATATTTGGAGTGTGGACCTTGGGAAAGGACATAGGCTACCCTTTGTGGCTAAATTTAACTGAAAAGGCGAGAAAATGGGAAATAAAATTTAAATGGGGAACTCATATAAAACTAAATGTTAGGTTCAGTCTGACATCAGTCCGAAAAGACTTTGACCCGAGCAGAGCCGGGTACCTCAGCCAGTTAAATATATAAGAATACTAATAGCGTTTTTTGTGCTTATACTTTCGTTCTCTCCGTCAGTCTTTTCGTCCGTCCGTCAGGCTATCCCGCATCTGTCCGTAAGTCATCCATCTTACGCGGAGAAAATGGACAATATTTGGATGAATGAAGACGGTAGCTGTTTTATTTGAACCGCTACACAAAAATTAAGTAAAATTACAAAAAGATCTGTCTGACAGTCAGTCAAAAATCTGTTGGTATGGCTATAAGTTAGGTAGGTTTCTAATTATGAGGGGCTTATTTGGGACGTTTTCTTTTGAGTCAATAAATAGTTGGTGCACGGAAAAAAACTGTGAATCTAACTGTAATTCTAATAGTAATAACCGTCTAGCCATGTTAAAAAAATGAGTCAAAACAGTTAGCCTTAAACATTAAATGTTACTGTATCTTTTCATAGTTTTTTAATTTTGTGCAATAACGGTTTTCTCTAACTCTGTGAAAACGGTTTCTAGATTTAGATTTTTTTTCCATTCTCACTTACGTCTCATATTCAGAGAAAAGTTCCTATCCAATCTGCTAAAATTCCTGTACCTCTTGAAACTGGGTAGTTGCACGCCTAATTTGTAAATAGTCAACTGTTATTGTTGAATCAAATCAGATAATGGTTTCAAAATCATCTGATCTATCACACGTGTTATTTTTACCAAGCGTTACTGTTCAATCGGTTAAAATAACTGTTTATTACTGTAAAGTATGCCCCCCTCTCACTTTACAACTAAGTGGAGAACAAATCTGAAAATTATGTTGTTGAACTTGAAAAATATTCACTAAAGTTTATACCGAGTATGGAACCATTCGCTGTTTGTGGTCCGACACGTACTTGGCCATTTTTTGTATAGCTGAAGATACTTCAGGCTTTGACAAAATAGTCTGTACCTACAGGGTTCAGCTATAGGGTGAAAGCTAACAACTTGCGAACTGCTTACCCGATTTCGATTCGGATTGTATCTACGTATAGTCTGATTACTCCCGTTACTTTTAGCATATTTAGAACTACGCTTAAATTACCTGAAAGGAAAGGAAAGTGAAGTTAAATACTAATCTTTTGATAATGATTATCATATCCCACTTTATATGCGGTTTTTATCAAGCGTTCTTTAGTTTAGCCGTGCCTAGCCTATAGATGTCAAATATGTTGAATCTTTACAGTCAATATCCGCTGGCAGGTAATGCATTAGCTTTGCTAAATAATATTGAAATTGTAAGGTTCTCTAATACATTTTCGGGGCTAATAAAAAAGACGTAATGATTTTTCGTGCACTATGATTTGAAAACGAATGGAATAACTTTAAATCGCTAGCACAGATTTTTTATATATCTTTTATAAAAACTACTATGTTTTACATGTTTACTATGTGTTACCTACTTCTATACAATTTGACAACAGCAGAATTACTATCTTGATAAAAATCATGCACGCGATCTGTACAATATTAATAAAATTGTGTGTAGTAAAAATAACATTTCTGTCCCAATGATTCTGTAAGCAACACGCTCTATTGGCAGTAATGTAAAAAACATACAAACCTAATCATGTTATTCTTTCTAGTAATGTTTATATTTATTTTAACTTATTCCTCGGTTTATTCGACAGGAATGCTGGTGAGACTTAATTTATTTCATCCCTTGTGATGTATTGAATAATTATTAATTTAGTTAATAATTTGAGAAGTGTTTTCCATCAAGTTCAATGTAGCCGTGCTCATACAGGGAAGGTCCTGGCATGACACCGAATACCGTCGGGAATGTAGTGTATTGGGCTAATACCATAATGGTAATTGTGTGGTACATATTTGTATTTTTAAATATTTATGAATCCTCTTTTGGGACGCAGGGAACACTTGGAATCGTCAAAACAATTAAAATTAAATACAATAGCATGAAAGCATAAAAAGCTCATTATTTGTCAATATCATGGCAAGAGGCTCACTTAAGTCAAGATTTTGAAAATAAACTATAACTACACTTAAATTTTACAAAATTAGCAATGCTAGCACAAAATAGAAATTTTAATAAAATATAGTAACAGTTGAAATACAATAATAAATATTTAATTCATAGCATCAATAGAATTGTCAGGATATTTGTGACATAAATTAAAATTACATCAAACAGCATCAATAGAATTGTCAAGAATAAAACAGTAGTCAAAACTAAACGATAAAATAACTTCAATAAATTAATTGGAAAATAAAAATAAAAAATGATCATTGTTACAAAATGAACAAAATAAAAATTATGAGTAGTGTAATTATTTCAATTACGTCCTTGCAAGATTGCTATTCTGACTATGTTTTAGTCAGATATTCTTCGATAGTATAGCACTCATTTTTAATCAATTTCTTCTTAACTGCTTGTTTGAAACTCTTGCCAGTTAATTCCTTAATATTTTCATGTAAATGATTGTAGAACCTTATACTATTACATAAATTACATTCAAAAATATTAGCCATCTATGTCAGGTTGCATGAAAAAAACCGGCCAAGTGCGAGTCGGACTCGCACACGAAGGGTTCCGAACCATCGTACAAGATTTAACACAAAAAAATCACGTTTTTTGTATGGGGCCCACCTTTAATTTTGGCTATTTTTTGTTATGGGGGCAAAACAAATACACACTCTGTGAAAATTTCAGCTGCCTACCTATTACGGTTCATGAGATACAGCCCTGTGACAGACGGGCGGACGGACGGACAGCGGAGACTTGGTAATAGAGTTCCGCTTTCACCCTTTGGGTACGGAACCATAAAAACTGTTTCCAGGGGCCAGCCAACTTCGTGTACAAGTCTGCAGAACAGTGCCCGAACGCGCCGACAGTCGTCACCATGGAGCTCTCGGCGCGGAGAATCGACAGGAACAATTTCGGTCTCAACATCCATGTGGAGTCTCCATATGACTTCGACGACAAACTTGGAGTAAGCGCGTTGCTGTGTTTTAGACATACATAGGTACCATCAAGCCATATCCCCGGAGAATCGACAGGAACAATTTCGGTCCCAACATCCATGTGGAATCTCCGTATGGCTTCGACGACAAACTTAAAGTAAGCGCGTTTTTGTGTTTTAGACATACATAAGTACCATCAAGCCATATCCCCGGAGGGATACTGGAGTGCCATATCGTTGGAACACAGCCTCTAAACTTATGGGTTCTACGTATCTGATGTTGGCAAAGTATTTCGTAAATTTTAGAAAGAAATTATATTTACTTATAAAATACACCTTTTTACCTCCCTTCGCCTTCACCTGATTACCTCGCCTGGTGAACGGGCAAGTACGTGATTGTATCTGTTGCTTAGTTGGATTTTGTACTACATATACTAACTGTCAAACAACCTGTTGTTCGGCCAAATGGATTAAAATTTACCAGTTAGCGTTGTACAACATGCATTTTTTTTATGTAACTGGACATGGATGGCTAATACTAAACTGGACATCAGATAGCCTAACAAACCACATGGGAACTAGTTGTCATGCAAGGACCGTCCTTATATTGCTCGGCTACATTGAACTGGATGTAAAACACGGACAATCTTCATTGCCGCTTCGACCATCGTTCATTCAATGCGATGGTATCAGTCCAAGCGGGAATTAACCCTACCAAATATTAAGTAAGGAAGGGGACTTACATTTTTGCGTGGGATTCGAACCACGGCCAGCCTCAACGGTTGAAAATGGTCACCCATCCAGAACCTAGCCGCGCTCAGAGGTGCTTCACCAAGTTCATCGAATCGCAAGGCGTCGCACCACTGGTCTACCGAGGCTATCTTATTTAATCACTCACTTGAGCGTTCACCAAGGGAGTAAATTTACAATGGTAACCCTACTATCTTACTCCATTTATCACAGTGTGATCTGATTACTTTAGAATGTTATTATACATACATTTATATTTATATTATTGTAGATTTATTGGTTTACCAACAAAATGGGACTCTGTTAGTGAAGTCAGTATTTATTTTATTTATACATAATATCAAAAACAATAAATACAAAAAAAAACAATATTTCAGCTAGTCATGGCCGGTAGTCAAAAGTTGGATGGCGGGTATAAAGAAGGCTCTTTTCATTGGAACTCTTCGAACCTATGCAAATCCATGCAAATGCTGATGGGTGAAGTGTTTGACGATTTGAAGAATCAAGCAAACGTAGATGACTGTCCTGTTCCAAAGGTAAGTTTAATTTTGCTAGTAACCTGCTTTCGTGTGTTTCAACTAACACAATTTGAAAAATTGAATCAATTACTTCATTTAGCCCCGATTGCACGAAGAAACGACTGAGTTACGTCACTTTTTGTGAACCGCACGGAGTTTCCATACTGTCCACACAGAGTGACGTGTTTAATCATACGTTGGCGTTGATTGAAATGTCTTTATGATCTATTGGAAAGAACGCATTTAAGGGTATAAATAATATTTGTTAGTTTATTTTTATTTTAGATAATTTAATTGGTCTCAAAAGTATAATAAAAACCCAGCTTCTCACGTCACAAAACTACTAACGTGCCAATATGTTAACACCACAACACCCTAATGATATTAGCACAACACATCACATTCCCGAAGGAATTAGGGGCAATGTCAGGACCTTCCCGTTATGAGCACGACTACATTGAACTAGATTCAAACGTGGAACACGGCCAATTTTTCATTGCCGTTTCTACCATATTTTTTCATCCAATGCGATGGTACTAACCTGGGCGGGCTTAACTTTACCACCTATTAGAAGAAGGGAACCGACAGTTTTACATGCCGGGGTTTAAGCCCGCCCAGGTTGGTACCATCGCATTGGATGAAAAGATGGTCGAAGCGACAAAATTGTCCGTGTTTTTCATCCAGTTCAATGTCGCCGTGCTCATAAAGAGAAGGACTTGGCATTGCACCTAGTTCCTTCCGGAATGTGGTGTATTGGCCTAATATCATAACGGTATTTGTGTGGTATTAGCCATCCATGTCAGGTCGCATAAAAAAAAACATAAATTTAAAATCCCATGGACGGGCGATTTAAATCCTCCTCCTTCCTCAAATGCCTGCTCTATTCAATGGTGTCAACCTATGGTATCGAAGAGCTCAGCGAAATTTATATGAGTGATTTGTAACTCGTTCACTTATACCGCATTTGAACCGCACACATGATTTTTATATGCATCACTTTCGTCGTCCCGCAGGGTCACTACGAGGTAGAGAACTTCGTTTTCGACAACAAGAAGTTCAACGTGCCCCAGGTGTACGGCGACTACCGAATGGAGCTGCGAAGTACGCACGAGGGAATCGACCAGAGCTGCCTACTCATTTACTTCGACTTGGTTCCCAAGAACAACCTCCTTTGACGCAGCCTGTAGTGGTGGTCGAATTCATTAAAGAATAAACATTACTATTGTTAAGTTAATTTTACTATCTCATACTAAGAAAAAACCTGGTTTTTTTTCCACGAATTTGATATTTATGTAAATTCTACCGTTACTTTCGGAATGAAAGGAATGATGCATTGACATCTGTAGAAAGAACTATTTTATTAATATATGCATAGGCCAACCTAGGATTGGCTCTGGTGTCTGATGCCAAATAGTATTATAGTAACAACGGCAATGTGTTTGAATCTTCAATATTAGCACATTGTGTTAGCAGGAGGCAGATTACGCGAGAAGGGATTGTAGGAGAATTCTAGGTGGCGGAATTTATAGACGCACTGCCCGTAAAAGGTTTTGGTTCAAGTCCAGTCTTGCAGTATTTTTACTGATTTCTTTCTTTAATTATTTTTCCTTACTTCAAGATCGATTTATAAATACAAATAATATTATTACTTTTGTTATTTGTCCACAATTACTTAATCGATTAATTGACTTAAGTAATCAAACATGAGAGGATATAAAGTTATCAAAACCTTCTTGAGAGGCCTATGTGACTCACTCACAAATTAATCCATTAATGAATACTTCATTTATTTTGCAAAATAGAAAACAGTTAACAGAAAACAGTTTTGAGCGGCTCGTAGCCTAGTGGCGCGGGTACTGGCCTAGCGTACCAGAGGTCTGGGTCCAATTCCACGCCCCGACATGCACCAGTTTCTTTTTCTTCCTGAGTTCGATACCTAATTCCTTTGGAAATGTGGTGTATTGGGCTTATATCATAACGGTAGTTATATGGTATTAGCCATCCATGTCAGTTTGCATTATAAAAAAATACAATAACATTGCGCAAAGGCGGAATTATCAGTAGGAATGATTCCTTCCTATCAAATAAAAATGAATTCGTCTTTACGATTAATATTATGTCTGCCTACAGAACCAATACGGTAAAAATAAGTAAATAAATAAGAGAAACAGCTAATCTGGTTGTATGTAGCTGAACGCCCCCTCTTGTGTGCAATGATTAATGCATTGGCATTTACGATTATTGCATTTGTTAATATATTTTATTTTTATATATTTTATAAATCTTTAATATTATATATATTGCTATTAGTCAGCACATGCAAACGAGGAAGTCCAATAAATTTTAATAATATTAAACTACACCGCATTCCAAGACAAGTCCCTTCTCTGATCGTTCCTTTTGAAATAAAACCGCCGCCGAGCGATTCCAAGCTGCTCGTGGAGTAGAAGCGACATCTCATAACAGATTGGTCACGGTTTGATACCAGCCCATTCGAAATCTCTGTCACAGATCTGTCGTGCCATTGTGTCCCCTTTGTGACGGCTGAAGTGGCTCGTCTTATTGGGATCCATCCGATAGATATTAACGTTCTCTGGAGATGTGGAGATATGGAACCGTCAACTGCGTGATTGAACTGTTTGATAGATGTTAATAGTGCGGTAATGTGAGTTTGAAGAAGTGTGTTTGAGATCAGTAACTGTAGAAATGAATATTCAAGATAAGAGAATAGATTAGATGTACCAAGACGATCTCTCTTGATTCGTGATGAAGCTATTTTGGAACATTTTCTCGATAATGAAAATTTGAGATATTTTATTTCAAGAGGAATGTTTGCGTAGTTAATCTAACGGACAAATTTCTAAACGGCTGTGTTAAAGAGCAATGTCAATTGAAAAATGATGTGACTAGAATCGAGAAAGGAGTGCTAAGATAGTTTGGACACATGGAACGAATGGATGACGAAACAAATTTACAGAGCAGAATCAAGCGGAAGTGTCGTGCCCTGGCGATGTAATTCTTCGTAAAGGTCTGATACTTAGCACCCGTAATCGTAGAGCATATATGAAAAGATGTATGTCTGTATATGAAGCGAAAGAGGTGTGCTGTGATCGTACCGTATGGCGCTCTATCATCTCTGCCAACTCCTCCGGGAAAGCTGCCTGAAGGTATGTGTATGTATGCATGTATGTAATAATGGTCGTAATGTACCTTTGGCGTTGTTCAAGTCGCACCGTTTCTTTTCAAATACGTTTTTATGTATCTATTCAAACATTTGAAATTGAAAAAGTCTATTAATTTTAATATTGCCTTGTATTAATATTGCTATCTGACTCTCAGCGCGTCAAGCAATGTGGCCGCAGCAGTATTGGCGAAAGCTATCAGTGAGATAAATTGGTTTCCACCCACATTGTAAAATGAAGCCAGCCTACTGCCAAGACAATAGCTGCAGGACATTGCGTAATTTGAAGAGAAAGTGATCGTCTGATTCGCCGTTATAGCCTAGGAGCTAGGGTCGGATAAACCGCTAATTGACAGGTCGGCGTGGGAGATAAATGCGATAAGGGACAACGGTGTTTAATATCACTTTTGTACAAGTATTGCGTTTGATGTGAAGTAGAGACCTGCTTTGAAATATATTTCCCTCAATATTTCCTAACATTGGGATCTTTAAGAGGAGCTTTCAAAGGTTTCAGTCGAGCCGAAATGACATTAGTTGCCCGTGTCACGGAGTGATCATGGACACTGTCACTGTTCTAGATATTTGCTGTGCTATTGGTTGCGAGTTCTGTAAATACGGTAAATTTGAAATTAAATTCGGTCATACTTGGTAGGTCACACAAAAAATTATTCAAAATGGATGCAACCGCCATTTTATTCGCCAAACGGTTCTTGAAAGTATTGTTTTAATTTATCTCATTCAGTAGAAATTGTCTGGCGTAACAGCGGAACTCGCTATTTCTCGTCCTCAAACCAAGAGCTCAGGACCCCAGTACGTCAAACCTTTTTTTTGCCATGCCAGGACCTTCCCTTTATGAGCACGGCTACACTGAACTGGATGAAAAACACGGACAATTTTTCATTGCCGCTTCAACCATAGTTTTATTGTATGCGGTGCCCTATCACCGAGTAGGGGAAGGGGACCTACAGTTTTACATGGGTTTCGAACCATGGAACAGCTCGCATTCGTAACGAAATGCACCTACCTAACTCAGAAAGAGAAAGAAAGTGGTGCATGACCGGGGTGAGGATTTGAACTCAGTATGCTCTCGTATGAAAGGCAAGTCCTCTAGCCCCTAGACCACGAGCTTTACGCCCTGGACCACGAGCTGTCACCTACATGACAGCAGACTTTTCTGTTCCTTTCTCCTTTATTATTTCTTATCTATAGATGAACTACTAGGGACGTTTAGTTTACATGGCGGCTGTATGAAAATGTCCTTTTCCTACCCCTGACAAAATATTTTTAGTTGCCAGGAGTCATTGAAATCTGTCATTAGTAATTGGAAGCTGTCAGGGCAGAGAATTGGCAAAATGCAGCTTTGGAAATTTCAAGCATACTCATGTATTTTATATAACTAGGCCTATCCACGCCTTGTTTCCAATGTTGTGTAACCTTGAATTGCTGGAATAGTATTATTTTGTAATTCGATTTTAATATTTTGATAAGAATAAAATGTATCATTCAGTTTTAAATAATCGTAATAAATTATCAAGCTTAAGTGTTAAATAATACACATTTCGTTTTGTTATTCATAAGATAATTTAAAATATGAAACATTAAAACAAATAATACAAATTGTCGTCTTGCAATAAAAAGTTATGTCTTAACTACTTCTGTAAATTGCATGCATCAGTAATCTATTGTTGCCATATATGACAAAACGACTTTATGAGTAATTTAAGTCTTAAAAATATTTATCCTTGATACTTGTTCTTGGGGGTCAAATCATAGTAGACCAGCAAACAGTTCTGTGGGACATCCTCATGTAACAGCTTTACTTCTAGTCTGTAGTCACCGTACACGTGCGGAACATTGAAATTTTCATTGTTTACGACGAAGTCTTTAACCGAGTACAGACCCTGAAAAAACATTCTCATCGTATTCTAAATTCTTTAAAATATATCTTGACTAATATTTTTTTATTTTTAGATTGTTTCAAGTCAATTTACAATTTTATATCAATGAGTAATTTTTCAAGAATGAATAATTCTAAAATTATTAAACATACAAGGTATTATAGTAATGCTGAATAAAGGAATTACAATCTACCGAGTAGGCTTTAAATAATGGAGGTTGAAGACGCAAACACATCAAAACTAGACTATGAGAGGAATGGACTTAAAGCAAATGGATCGCAAATTTCAGCAATCTAGGAGTCTGGGACTAGACCATCAAGACTTATTATTGAGATCATCAATTTCGAAATGATTCTGGATGATAAGGAGGATAAGAACCTTAGGAAACGGGCAGGCTTCGATGTTGCCTTGTTTCTTGAAGTCTTCGAAGACGTCTCCGATCATTTTCTCCATAGCAGTGCAAGCGTTGGTGTCATTCCAGACGAACATACCCGGCTTGTACCCGCCGTCCATATACGTGCTTCCCATCATCTCGATCTGATTGATGTTTTTGGGGTTAATTAGCTTGTACCTAATGTATTGGACATGAATGTAGGCAAACTATGCAAAGCATCCCAAACGAGGACTGACTGTGATAATCACCTGATTATATAATTTGTGCACTCCTATGTTTTCCTTCAGGTACTGAGTGCAGGTTCATAAACATTCCGGCTGAGATAAATAGTCGTAACCGAAACTAAGACTAACCAAAAGTAGTACTTTGTGACGTCACTTTGCCACATTTTGTATGGACAAAATGTCAAAGTAATGCAAAGTGACGTCAAAAAAAGTACTACTTTTTGACCTCACTAAGACTAGTTAGTCTTAGTATCCGTCAAGACTATTGATCTCAGCGTTAGTATTATAGATTTATGAGATGGTTCCATTACTGCGGACGAAAAAGCAGTAGATCCTACCAAATACAGCGACGAAGAGACAATGCAAACGGATCATATATCAATAAAAAAAATACTTTTGAAAATAATACCATCGACAGAAATGACTAGAAAAAAAATATGTTTATATAACTGGACATGGATGGCTCTAAGACCATACCCACCGTCATGATATAAGCCCAACACACAGCATTCTCGAGAAGCTAGGTTCTCGCCAGAACCATCCCTTTATTAGCCATCTACATTCAGATGGTCCAGTCTTTTCTAGACCATCTTTTCATTCAATTGTACCAGCCAGGACAGGCTTGAACCCTACAACCTACATAGTAGACAAAAGAGGACCTACAGTTTTAAATTGGTTCGGAATCATAGATCCAACACGATACGGATAAACACGGCGGGGATCGAACCCACAACCTCTGGAATGGAAGGCAAGTCTCCGCGCCCCTGAGCCCTGAGCTGCTGAACATGATTACTACTATTAATTCATAGATATGATAATGTATAAGATTATGAAGACTTAAACTGAGGGAACCTGCATAAATGGTACAAATGAACCTTGTTATGGTATTTTATCATTTAATATGTCTTGTTAAGTGTTATGATGATTTTTTGTCTCGCTGGGCTGACTTTTTATAGCATTAACAAACTTTGTTTGAACCAAATGACCTTGGACCAACCCCTAGATTTTCGTCGAAATCGAATGGTGAGTCGAATTCTATCGTGAGTCCGAAGGTTGTGCGGTTGAGTCTGCGACCGCTGAGGTCAACCCGAATGCCAGTCGGTGCATCAGGACATTGCTCCGCCGACTTGTAGATGAAGTCGACTGGACCCTGCATTAAACACAACTTTACTTCTTATAATTTTGGTAAAAGTTCATCAGTGTAACTGGACCAAAATTACTCTGCAAAAAACATCTATAAGCCATCTGTATTAATAACATCTCTCAACCCTCACTCAGCTTTCACGCACTCCTCACACAATCATTGCCTCACACGCAAATTTTCGGACACACTCGCCACTCTCAATTCATCCGAATACCCAATTTACGCACTAACGCAGTTTTCAATACCTCGTCATCCTCATTCTCGTCACCACACGAACTCCCATAGTATGTCCCATTCACATATAGGACATTTTAGTATCCACTCGTATGTGGATTATAATATTGGTACCTATCGCTAATAAAACTAACAAACTGTAGAACCTTCTCTAAATAAATAAATAAATACAAAGCGCAGTCAATATTAACACGAAATCTGAGCTTATACAAAAACTTGAAAAACTCTGAGTCAAAATCGTATTTTAGCTTTTGATAATTATTTTAAGATAAAATTAACAGCACATTTACAAAATTACACGAACTTTTTGGGTAGTAAAGAAAACCAGATCAAGAATGGACAAGGTTTTTTTAACAGTAAAGTAATGATGTAAAGATTTTTTAAGATTACATTACACAAGGACTTACCAACATTTGACAAAGACTTGAATATATAAAAGATAATGTAATACATATGGTAATTATCATGAACATATTTATGTAATTTAAAATATAAACAAAATTCTGGTCATGCTAGTGTGCCCGTAGTGAAGGTACAATAAGTAATGTATTGAAGCTGGGTTGCGTTTTAGCTTCTATATAAACCTTCGCATGTGCGATACTTATCAACATCCGATATGACTATTCTCAATAGAAAATAGAGGTTTGAAAACGAAAACACGTTCCATTAAACATCATAACATGCTCAAATCGTTTTGCTTTGTTGTAAAACGAGCATAGGTTTTTTTAAATAAATGAACGAATTCTGATTGATGTAGAATGTATTAAAAAAAATACTCGTCGACCCTTAGTTATCTAAAATCATAGGAAAGTCGGTACATGTTATTAACAAGCGATTTTAAGTCTTAGGTTAGGATAGGTTTTCACGTGGTTATGTCACATCAACTTTCGTTCGCCATTCACCGTTTTAAAGGACACAGATTATTATTATTATCTACCTAAATCATCAATAACTAATAATAATAATATCAATAATAATAGAATAGTGTGTTTCTACGGTTTTCACACAGCTACTGTCATGATATTAGCCCAATAAAGCACATTCGCAAATTATTTATATGCCATGCCATAATCTTCCCTTTATGAGCACTGCTACACTGAACTGGATGGAAAACACGGTCAATTTTTCATTGCGCTTCAACCATAGTTTTATCCAATGGTGGTACCAACCTGCACGGGCTTAACCCTACCACCTCGTAAGGGAATGGGACCTACAGTTTTACATGGGTTCCGAATCATAGAACAGCTCGCATTCGTAACGAAATGCACTTATCCAACTTAGGAAGTGAAAGAAAGTGATGCATGACCGAGTCAAGAATTTAAACCCGTATCCTCTCGTATGAAAGGCATGTCATTTAGCCCCTAACCACGCGCTGCATAAATATGTAGTTATGCATAGATTATAGTTTTGAAATCTGGCACTTGCGATAGTCGATGCAGTGGCACAACACCTATTTTTGATAATCTAGGTTAAGAATCACTGGACGCGGTCTAGTTCTAGATGGGTAACTGTGGTTCTGATTCCACGTAAAACTGTATTTCCCTTTCCTTGCTTACTAAGCTGGTAACAAAGCTTTGAATGAATCAAAGATGGCGGAAGTGGAAATGAAACCAATGTAGCCGTGGAATATAAGGAAGGTCCAGGCACGGCACTTATTTACCGTGTGGTGTGTTAATAGCTATATTGTTAATAGGTGTAGTATTAGCTGTACGTTAAGTTTAATAAAAAAACTAAATTTAATCAGGAAGGCGATGCAAATGAGTAAATATATCAATGCATTAAAATACGATTGAAGAACCATCCCCCAATGTCCCAAGTGACGGCGCATGACGTCATGTTTTACATGTGAATGTGTATTAGACGGTCGGCTGGCCTTCGCCGCGCCGCCGCCAGGGGGTGCTAATGTGACGCGTGACGCCGGAGACAAGGCGGCGTCACAATACAGCCGCGCAGCAGTGTCACGTCAGTCACACAGAGCGGGATGTCTAGGAAGCGGAGAGCGAACCGAGCTGATACGGCCGTGCCCATGGGCGTTCGCGATGGTTTTATGACCCTTGTGTGAGGGATTCTCATGAGATACTTGTACTTGGCTAAGCCAAAGTATTTCTTCCAACTGTCAGTTTTTACATAAAATGTATGAAAGGAATGTAAAATTTGATAGTCGGAAGCTAGACTTTGGCTAAGCCAAGCTCGAGTAATGTATATGCTTCTCAGCATCAGAGCTCTGCCCTATACCAATGAAAACTAAACTGTGGCGCTAGCTTAGCTTGCCTTGCTAGTCCAACTATACAGGCTGCTGATTTTCAGCTAGGACCTTATGGATGAGGGTGCGAGATGAATTTATCACATTCTCACAGGTGAATGTGAATCAATATAATTTCGCTATCGGATGACGCCGTCGCTGCCATTTTAAGTAGTGTCATAATAGTCACCGCAAATCCCCGAGGCATCCGTATTTCGTACGTCTCCCGTGAGTGGATGCACCCCTGCCTTCCGTTTCGCGCCGTACTGCCTCGCCTGTCGTGTCGACTTTCGGTGTTCTTTTAGCTCCACTCGAATAAACTATTACAATCGATATCACTAGGTACTGCCGCTTTTTAAATAATCCCTGTTACCATTTTGTGTTGGCCAACGGTTGGGATTTAGTTGGGAGATGGCGGTGTCGCGGACGAATATCCAACAGAAGGCCAACGGCGTTGGTAAATTGCTGCAGATTTTCCTGCAAATATCCAACGATGGCCCTGCATATCATACGGTTGGGCGAATTATTATTAATCGTTGGGCTATTATGTATTTCCGACAAAGACCCAAATATGATTCCCGCGGTGACAAAAATAACCGTTGGCCAACGGATTTCCTAACGTAGGCCCAATTACCACTCAACCCAAAATGCTACTAGGGTGATTCTTGTATGATCCGTTGAAAACCCAGTGGCCTGCACAGATTATTTTCTCGTTTAGTGCTGGATAAGGGCATTCGACGGTGAAGGACCGTGATGAAAGGCAATAAATCTCGCCTTTTTGCTTAAAACCAAAATCGCCGTGACGTGGTCAACATTGTAACCCTGAAACCTAACGTTTGTATATTTTCAGATCTACGGATGACTGAAGTCGATGTATTGTTCGAAATTTTCTTCAGAGCACATTGCATTTAGCGGAAATACATATGCATATGTATTTTTAGGTGCAAACGGAATACGGCCTCCGCATCAATCCGTCCGTCTGTCGGCGGAATATTTCTCATGAACCGTAATAAGTAGTCAGCAAAAATTTTAACAGAATTATTGACACGGTACAAAGCATCTTACGTAATGCAATTAAACGGCAGATTGAATCAACCCACTTGTCTATTCGTCTGGCCAGTTAACTATCATGGTAGCGCCCCAGGGCCAGCCTGAACAGTCGAACGGTCACCCATCCAGAACACACATCGAACACCGAGCCTCGTCGCAGAGATCAATCCATTTGCTCCTGGGACAAGTACCCAACATATTTCAAATGATAAGAGGCGCGTTCCAAGAAGTATGTTCCTCGAGCAGCGGGTTCCTCGAGCCGCAGGACGGAAGGGGGCGGCAGTAAAAGCTAATTGAACGTGCGCCGTAAAGCTGCCGCCGTGCCGGTGAGCGCCCGAAATAGATGCTACGTCCACCCGCGTCTGCACACTGTCATCTCCGCACAGAGCAAGCGACGATACAGAAGCTGCAAAATTATAAATTGACCTAACTACCACTGATATTAAAAATAAAAAGTATCGACTCCAAAAATGTGGGTTAATGATTGGTATGAGAAGTGTTTTTTTTTATGAGAAAAGCATTATTTTTAATAGAGAGGAAAAGAAATAAGTAGAGTTTACAGTTGCGTTAAAAAAAAAACAATTAAATTACATGCTATTCACAAACAAGGAAGCTTTAAAAACTATTTAATCTAAATAATAAAAATACCTTTATTAAAATGAATAAACTTGGAAAAGTAGCAATAATATATCAAGAATAAAGGCCTGAAATGAATGCGACGGATACCTAGGTTTTTTTATGTGACTGGACATGGATAGCTAAAATCCTACACACCGTCGTGATTTTAGCCATGCCATGACCTTCTATTTATGAGCACAGCTACATTGAAATGGATGGAAACACGGACGCATTTTCATTGCCGCTTCGACCGACCATCTTTTCGTCCGATGCGATGGTGTCAACCCGGGCGGGCTTAACCCTATGCCACCTAGTAGGGAAGTAAACTAACAGTTTTACATGGATTCCGACCCATAGAACAGATCGCATCGTAAACAACTCAGAAAGAGACATCTATAAATCATGAAATGGTGCATGAACAGAAAGGGGATTTGAACCCAGGATTGAAGACGAGTCCACCTGCCGCAGAGTCGCTGGTGGACATAGGTGATACAATTGTCTTCTTGTCCTTGTCTTGGTCGGCAGGCAGTAACAGAAAGAGATGGATATTTACAATATTCTTCATTTAGCTTGATTTCAAAATGGCATTGTTACTACGCCAATATATTACTCAAAATGTTTTTAATGTTCCACACAGTATTTATTTAGTTTCTCCTAGTTTAAATTATTGCTTCCAATCTAAGAACTTACAATGTTTATATTATTATGTTAAGGTCGGCCCTTTAGCACCTGAAAATTTCGCCTCCCATACAAACGTAGTTTACTAATCATTTGAAAACAAATGTTCCAACTTACTTGATATTTGGTATCTAATATTAGGCTACAAATATCTGTGTCTGCATGCCTTTGTTTTTTCGGTAGATGTATTCTGGGTTAAACCATAGAGAAAACAAAATTCGTATGAAGATTTTCTTTTTGCTTTCATTTCATTCGGTTTGGATTTTTCAAAAAAACAAAAGCATGCAGACACAGATATTTGTTACCTGATTTTATATATTAAATATCAATTTAATTGGAATAGCGGTTTCCAAATGATTAGTAAACTACGTTTGTACGGGGAGCATAGCTTACGGGCCGTTCTTAAGAAAATTGTTAATAGTGACCACAGAAATAGGAATTTCTATGATAGTGACCTTCCTGTGGAAAAACTTAGGCTCGATTGAAAGAAGAGACGTCTAAATTAATTTTAAAGAACCTGCATGGAGTTCATTTCGTTCCCTTCCATGCGGTCCTTAAAACAGATGACGTATAATCAAAGTGATTTGATTTTTGGTTTGTCCTTTCATGCACTAAGCTTTTACTTCATACTTTAGTTTCCATTGAAAAACGGAGAAAATGGATTCTCGAAGTTCTCTGTCAAATTCCTATTGCGGGGGACGAGCGTATTAAATTTGAAAATAAATTCAATTTCGATTTGAGATGATGCCAAGTGCTGTATCGGCGGTTGCGGCGTGGGGGAGGGGGGAGGGGGAGGCGGTGGCGGCGGGCGTCGCGCCTGTCGATACGCGACGTTTATGTTTGCACTCGACACAAGACATAATGTGGGCATGCGCTCTCTACCGCTGAGTCTCTTTAGTCGCTCCCGTATCGCTAGCAAGTCGCGAGGCTATGCATTAGCTGAGAGCTCATTTTGTTTACATGTGCCTATTTCGGTATGAACAATATGATTTATAAATATATATTTTATTCAAATTAATTATATCAAAATTTTGATCGTTGTGTTTTAAGTAACTCAGATGAGTAAAATTTATCAATTTAAGTTTTTAACATTAAGATAAATTAAAACCGACACCTACGAGACACGCCTGTGTAGCAGCATGTTTTCAGACCGCATCGAGGGTACTTATTGAGGTCCATTAAGGGGAGGTACCCACCAGAGTTCCAGTTATTTGTCCGTAACTGTATCCCGAGCGAAGAAGTCGCAATAAGTACCGGAAGAATGCGAAGACCTATTCTACATATTTTTCGGATGATCACTAACAACGTTTCACAGCTACAAAAACTACTGTATTAGTTGATTTTATACACTACTTCAGCAGCGTCGATTACAGTTACCTGGGAAACAGCGGTAACAGAAATAGGTTTGAATGTTATGTTATGTTGAAAGTCCTAAGCGCTAGGAAGCGACGTCTTTTTGACGACAACACAGCGACACGTCCCGACGGTAGATCCCAGTGTTCCACTTTTTGCAATCTCCTTTAATTCTGCGGCGGCGGCGCGTGGCCAGAGATTTATAGAGTATTTTTATAAGCGCGTAATGGATGCCGACGCCGACATCGGGCGGAGAAAACAAACATCGCCGTCGAAAGTGCAACAATATTGGAACAATATTTTCAGGAGTACATCCTAAGCGACGTTGAGTTATCGAATAACAGAACATACGAACTCTAGCATTCCTTCTCTGAACATTCGTGTCGACAATTGACATTATGTATGAAAGTAATGTCACTCTTGATATGTCTTGTCATCTGTGTAATATGTGAAAGCCACACAAGCAGTCATATTCAGAGAGCACCTGTCAAAACTAGCACCTGAATAACCATACAAAAACCGGTTTAGTGCAGCGTATTAATCTTACTCCGCCCACTCGGAACACGGCTGTGTCTCATGGGGCGCGGAGACTTGCTTCTGCCACTTACTTCTCATTCTGAGTTGGATAAGTTGATTTTGTCACGAGTATGGACGCACGAAATATATGAAAAACTGTAGATCCTCTCATCGTTTTAATTCTAAAATTCACATCTTTGCTTCCTCTTTCCCAAACTAGTACATAGTCAATAGACTATATCATGTCAGTAAGATTGCACGTTAGTTCTGCAAGTACTTACGAATATTCTCCGAGTTGTCTTACTTCATTACTATTTCATTGTATTTTTAGGGTTCCGTACCCGAAGGGTGAAAACGGAACCCTATTACTAAGCCTCCGCTGTCCGTCCGTCCGTCCGTCCGTCCGTCCGTCTGTCACAGGGCTGTATCTCAGTAACCATATTAGATAGACAGTTGAAATTTTCACAGAGTGTGTATTTATTTGGCCGCTATAACAACAAATAGGTAAGATTAAAAAATAATTAAAATTAAAGGGGGCCCCCATACAAAAAACTTGATTTTTTTGTAATAAATCTTTTACGATGGTACGGAACCCTTCTTGTGCGAGTCCGACTCGCACTTGTTTGCATCCATAAACATAATCGGCATCGTAGTGTTTAGTTTGGAAAAATCTTTCTCTGTGGAGATTGTTATAACCATGGAGGTGAAATGTTATTTCCTTACCTCCATGGTTATAACTAGTTCCAAGAGTCAAGTGTTCTGACTGATTATTCATAATAATTTACATCCGGTATGATCAACTAAATCTGTTTTCTGATTCTGTATCTATTGTCTTAAATCTACTTTACTTTTACGACATTCGCATAGCCCGTATAAAGGCTTCTTCTAGTCACGAAGTCATTGTAACAGCTTGACTCTAACAGCGTAATTGACGTAAGCACTTTCAATCTTTTGTAATATCTGTCAATTTGATAACCTTTATAAATCTTTTATTAACAGCACGTAACCTAACAAAACAATCCCAAACACTACCTGTCTTCGAACGTTTGGATTCACGTGTTTTTGCGTCTAATCCCCGATTGCACGAAGATTCGGCTGAGTTAATCATTGTTCAAACACGTCACTTTTAGTGAACCGGATGGAGTTCCTTCCACACTATTCATACAAAGTGACGTGACGTTGACGTTGATTTTGATTTTTTGTCCTTTCGTGCATTCGGCCCTAAAACATTCACCAGTAAAACACCAACCCTGACAGCGCCATTCCGTCGTGATAATATCATTACAACTCATTACAAAACAATGTCGGACAGCGGAGCACCGAAGATTAGCACAAAGTGGGTACATTGCTTCAGAAACAAACCGAGCGGCGGACGCGGCGTCGCCCGCGGGCCGTCTCCAAGTCACGAGCCGTCGGTGTGGACCCAGCTAACCACTCCTCAACATTACCATAGCCCTCAACAGTGGGATCACATTTACTTGAGCGGCTCATAGCCTAGTGGCGCGGGGACTTGCCTAGCAACCAGAGGCCTGGGTTCAAATCCTCGCCTCGGGTGCATGAACGCACCACTTTCTTTGTCATTTTGAGTTGGATAAGTGCATTTGCAAGTGACAGCCGCTCTATGGTTCGGAGTTCATGTAAAACGTCGGTCCCTTTCACCTTTCCCGTCCCCAGAGGTGCTGCTCGCGCGAACAGATCCACATAGAGTGTCGGGACGGATCTCAATGAGCATTAAATAAGGAAACCAAGTTATTAAAATGATGTTGTGACTAGAATCGAGAAAGTAGTGCTAAGATGGTTTGGACACGAAGGAAGGATGACGAAGAAATGACGAAACAAATTTACAGAGCGGAAGTCAACGGAAGTGTCGTTCCCGGGAGGCCAACAAGACAACAAGAACCTACCGCGACCAGATCGATGTAACTCTTTGCAAAGATCTGGTATGTAGCACTCGTAATAGTAGAGCATGTATGAAAAGATGTATATCTGTCGATGAAGCGAAATAGGTGTGCTGTGGTCATACCATAAGGCGCTCTATCATCTCTGCCTACCCCTCCAGAAAAGCTGCGTGATGTTATGTATGAATGTAAACCAAGTTACAACAATATCTGGGAAGTAGCTGCGAGAATCCGGAATGGATAAGCGAATGATACAGTTACAGCCTAATCATCTAATAAATTAATCCTCGTGTATACAAGTGGAACGTGAGGCTTTTCCCGTTAATTTTCTAGCTAGAATTAATATATAGTTATATCAGTTTTAAATCAATCGGTTTTATTTTATGTGACTGTACATGATGTTAGCCCAACACACCTCTTAGGAACTAGGTGCAATGCCAGGACATTCCTTTTATGGCACAGCTACATTGAACTGGATGGAAACCAAGGACATATTTCATTGCCGCTTCGATCGTCGTTTATTCAATACCAACCCGGTCGGGATTAACCTTATCACCTATCAATTAAGTAACTAAGGGGACCAATAGTTTAACGTTTGCACAGATCTTTCTTACAAGGTCAGGCCACTCACAGAGCATAAACTAAGCAGCCAGCTAGTTTATGTTCAATGAGATCACTAGTTCACTTTTACAGTGCGTCTGACAGTTCCGAGAAATTCGGTAGATATTCGCATCGTCTCGGACAACTATCGGATAACCGATGGCTATTATTTGACACTTTGAGGAATATTATCACAGAAGTCACCGTAAATCAGGTTAGCTGTAAATGTTTTTGCATAGTTATAAATTCCAAAAAAAAAATACTGAATCTTATCTCTCTCTCTCTGCTCTGCTGTCTATTCTGTCACAAATAGTCTGTCACGAACCTAACCAACCAACCTAGTAAGGGTAAGGGAGCTACAGTTTTACACGGATTCCGAACAATGGAGCAGCTCGCATACGTGACGAAATTCACTTAGAAACATTCAATTCAGAGAGATTCGAAACCCACTCATCGGCCTCCTTGGCGGTAATAGCCCTAGTAACAGCTTATACCCAAGATTATATTAATTAAGGTGGGCCTTCCCGCTCAATTCCCCATACAAACGGGGAAAGAAGATCACGCCAATATTTCTTGTCAGGGTTCCAAAATTTTACTCAAAATAGCTTTATTTGGTCGATCTAGATGTCTGATGACCGTTGACATTAAAAACATTTGTTTAGTTTCAAAGTTATAAGATCCGAAACGTCGTTTTTTTTCGCGCATTTTATGCAATAACTTTGGAAGAGGATTACTCAACGATACCATCTATACATAATAAAATGATTAGTCATCAGACATAGCTTATTTCATGAAAATTTATAATCAATTTGGTTTTTGTTAGATTTTTTACTACAGAGCGTGGTTTACTATTAGCTATAAGTCGTTTTGTAATTAAAATTTTCGTAAATCTTACGAAATCAAACACTATGCACATTGTCTGCTTTGTGGAAATGTTGCATCCTTCTCATCACGGAGCCTGTCTTTTTCTTTGAAACAGAGAAGGTCCCAGAGCGCAATAGCACGGTTTTGTGCCCGCGAAGGAGTTAGTCCCGCCGGGAAGGGACACCTTACCTTAAATACTTTTATTAACTCTATTGTATGGGTTTCCCTAAGACTTCACCAGCATAGTCACTCTTCAACAACAACAGACATCCAGGACTGCATACAATGCAAATGCGAACTCATTAGGAACACTAGCACGAAAACTCATATGCGTATGAAAGTGGATCATGAAATATTAACTTAACCTCCAAAATGCGTATTTCCAGGACGGCTGCCCCATCCCAGCACACCGCCTCAGGTCTCAAGTCTTCAGCGAAACCTTATTAATTAACGTTTGACATTCTGCACAAAGTGCCTCCCCTCCCCCGCACCGCGCCCCGGCGCCGTCTCTTTAATCTCTGCCACCATCTTCATCCGCAAACATCCACCGACTCCGGCCGAGATTGTTGGAAGGAACAATGTTGCCAGTGAGAATATTTGATGCCTCTTTTAATCTCTTTTGAGTTTTAAACGCGGGGCGGGGTGTGCGTGAATTCTTTATTGTTTTTGAAAATTTAATTAGATGTTCATGTTGTGCTCTTTTGGGAGCGGGCTGATGTACATGTATGCGTAGGTAGACATTCACGTAACGTGTATTTGCTGATAGGCTTAACATGGGACGATACGAACTATACATTACTTAGCCTGACGCCACGTGGGATCTAGGTTCCATGCCAAGACCTTCCTTATGCACGGTTACGACATCGCGTCAAATTACACCAGACAAACACATAAATTCAAACCTTTTACTTTTTTGTCTTGGAGAAACATGATGAGGAGCCGAGCAATATAAGGAAGGTCCTTACATGGCACCTAGTTTCACGTGGTGTTTTAGGTTTTCGGTATTGCCACCCATTTCCATTTACTTATAAAAAACCTCCTAAGTACGCATAACTTGGTAAAAAGCAACTTTTTGAGCCATACAATTCTCCATTAACGACATTCCATTCGAAGAAGCACTTTTAGGTCGGCATGGCCCAAGAAGCCTGAAAGAAAAGTGGTTAATTTTGAAACGTACGTAATAGCTCTGCCTAAAATATACCTCACCGGCTGCCTGTCCGCTTCAAGCGCCGTTCAATTGTTTCTTGATCGGATTCCCAGCAGCCGACACGACAAAGAGGCGCCGTCAACAGGCTCATGCAATATTCACGTGTGTATGATCAAAGACAATTGAGGCATCACCCACCGCCCCCCACCGCCCCACACCACCCCAAGCCGCCCCCTCTGGACTATCCCGGTGAACTAACGAAGCCTCTCACTATGTGGTGCTACGATATCAAAAATTGTCGTTGTAAATTTTCTTGCACCCGTAACAGGAGCGATCACGTGGAAAAAAATGTTTGTATGGCCCAAACACGTTAAGATGTTCCTGTTTAGGGTTCCGTCTGTCCGTCCGTCCGTCCGTCACAGGGCTGTATTTCATGAACCGTAACAGGTAGACAGTTGAAATTTTCACAGAGTATGTATTTCTGTGGCCGTTATAACGAGAAATAGTAAAAGTCGAAAGCCAATAACAATTAAAGAGAACCACCATAAAATAAACGTGATTTATTTGGATCGAATATTGTAAAATGGTACGGAACCCTTCGTGTGTGAGTCCGACTCGCACTTGACCGGTTTTAAATGTTCTTGGGCAGGTAATATTGGGGTGAGCTATCCTAAAGCTTGGGCTGCCGATCTATCAAACACCTGGACTCAGGTTTGTTTACTTATTAAAGAAGTAGAAGTAGTACGAAGAATAAAAATTAAGAATCAAATACAAAGTCTAGGAGAAAGGATTGCATCTTTTTTCATGATGTGAATATTAGACTCAATTTTTTTCTGAAAATCAAAATGTCTCTACATTTAAGATTTGCTTTGTAATGAATTATTAATCACCAGGAGTGTGAAGAATAATTTCCCTTGTGGATTTGACCATATTATTATGTACCTAAGTCCTTATTTGGACTATATGCAATACAGGGATCCATCACTTGATTTTCTCCGCTCTTAATTGGTAGCAATATGTCGAGAGCAAAGGATGTATATTTAGTGCATTGGATTTTTAATTCCAAAACAAATTAACGTGATCCTTACATTCTTCCTGAAAGTTAAATCCTCGACTCCAGAATTATTAAAACACAGCATTGATGGCTATGTAGACTGGGCAACCGCAGGTTTGTTAAATACTATTTGAGCGGGTCGCAAATTAAATTAAAAGGTGGTCGAAGCGGCAATGACAAAATGTATACTGCGGAAGGCCCTGGCATGGCGCCTAATTTCTTCGGGAATTTGGTGTGTTGGGCTCATATCATATCGGTTTATTGTTACTAGTCGTACATGTCCAGTTAAAAAATGCCAACAACAGAATTGTACAACAAAAGCGCGCGCGGAAACTAATGAGATGACTTGCAAGGTTGACCGTTTGAAGAGTGACTTAACTAATTTTCTTACAAGTTACATGAAACAGTGTACCTATTTAACATTTGTGCGAGTCAATCAATTCTCCCACCACATCTACGTGGTAGACGTACCGTATCTGAGCTCAAAACAATTTTCCTTGTCCGTCTGGCAGCTAGGCGCTCCGATGGAATAAGCAGGTTACCTACTTGGATAAATGTGTTAGTCAGCGAATCAAACATAATGAGATAAACTGTCGAAAGTAATTAAATTGCTTTAATAGTATAGGATTAATATAAACAATGATTTGCTATTCCGAGATTTATCTTGTACTGGAAAACGTAATAATATTCCTCTGTTACAAAATTATGTTGTCAATTTAATTTAACAGTGCAGGTATGTTAAACATTATTGTGTGTACTTTATTGTTAAATGTTTAATAATATTTATAAAGTCAGCAATGACTTTAAAAATATTATTAACTTATAGATGATATATAAGAATATGGATGTTACACAAATTTAAGCTTTTTAAATGTCCCATTTGGTTTTGAACTAAAAAAACTCCATAACTCGTATAATAGATTTCTGCTGTTAGACTAACTAAGACAATTAGCGTCAAAAAGCCATCGTTAACATATCGTATATATCATCGGCTGTGACGATGGAAATGTGTTTGAAAATGCACAAGCCTTTCCGAAAATCACCTAACTAATGAGAGTGTTTAGCCTAGTCACAGCGGGATAATAAGTGTGACTCGCGCCAACCCCGTCGGGGTCGCAGCGTGAAGGTACGACGCGGGGGGTAGACAGTAAAGTGAATTATCTCTGCCACTTGTACTAGACCGGACTGAGTCGCGGGGGATGCAAGTAGCATGGGTCTTTTAATGCAAAAGCGAACAAGTCGCTAAAAACGTGTTCATTCTGGAATAGATTTTCACAAACATAATGTACATTCAGTTTTTATTTGACTATTTAATGTCGTTTTATTGCCAGTACATGGACATTTTTTGAGGCAAATAATGTCTGGGCAACTGTTGCCAAACATAGTGGAGCAATAGATGGAGGAACATAGAGCAACTCCAATACATTTTCGGCAATTATCCCAGCTAAATATACCGAGCAATATTGCTCCACATCACTTCATACTTTTCGTGTCGCTGGTGAGTTGTTTATTGAATTGCCACGTATCCGAGCACTTGCTCGCGACATGCGGGCAACTCATTGCTCCATGAATGGTTCCATACTTGTTACCTATTCCATACTTGTAAACCATGTTACCGGAGATTGCTGGATGTTTTTGTGACGACGCAATCACAGAGAATGCTGCAAGTTGCAATGTTGCAACTTTAGTTGCCCGTGTACAGGTTCCTTTATTATTTTTGTAATTTATTGGTGTTTATTAAATTGGTTTTGCTTTAAGAAAAAACTTGAACTTTATTGACACGTGTTTATGTTATTAACTTTTTTAAGGATTCCGCGGACGTAGTTCAAACTGAAATTCTTTATTGGCTCATACAACTTTCAGATACCTACTCTAAAGCTTTGGGTATGCATTTCTGTAATATGCTTTGCATAATTTATGCCAAAAAATATACAGGCTTTTCGCTAGGACATGTTTTTATGAAACTGGGCATGTATATGAATGTATAGTAGATAAGTATTAATACGTACATGTTTGGTATCTTTTGCATACCATTATATAGTTACATTTCATGATGTGTTTACAACTCCCCGTCTGCTGGGAATGGGTGGCGCATTTCTGCATAACGTCGTCCCCGCCCAAACGTCGGAATGTTAATTTCGAGAGGATAAAGTATAAGTTGGAAGGATTTTCCGTTCGAGAAACATTCGGCAATGTGACGAATGTTCCCCTTTTGTGAGTTTCATTATGCATTTATTTGTTTGTTTGGAATGGTTTTACAAAATGTTGTAGAATAATGGTAAGTAGAGATGTTTCAACCACTTATGAACTGAATGTCGAGTGATTTCTATGAACTGTTTTGTTCGATATCTTTCAGAAAATTGTTGAAATATTGTGACGAAGGAATTCTATGATTGAGAGCAAAACAAGCTTTAGTGACCTGGCAACATTGTATCTTGTGGTCTCGTGAGTCGTCAATGTCGTTTTGGACTGATGTCGGGCCGAATTATTTCCTTGATATTATGTGCGTTCCCCATACAAACTTTTATCCCCTAATTCCCCTTCGAGTTTCATTTTTGCGCCAAATGGTAGCCGACAGACAGAGAGACATATTTACTTTCGCATTTATTATAAATGTGTAAATTGTTTATGATGCAATAAGCCTCACACATTTCTTGCCAATTTTAGGCTTAACATATGTTGTTTAGGAACTCTGTATTATGAAGGTTTTTCGGTAAATATATTTTTTTTTCTTTTATTTTGGATTCAAACAGTCGCACATACAAATAATCAAATAAAATCAATCAAGCTTGGACCTATAGATCCTAAAAATTAACTAAATAACAAAATAATAATAATAATAATCACTGTTTTATTATTATTATTATCATTATAATACTAATGATAATAATTACGCTTATATAATTAATTATTATATAAGCGTATTATATATATTATATAATTAATGATAATAATGATAATTTTACGCAGACAGTTCAGCACATACATAGCTAGCATACTAATACATATCAATCAAACAAAACATGAATGAACTAAATAACGAAAGTAAGGAAAACAAAAATTGAATAAAAGAAAAAAGTGAAATGTTTATATTGTGAAATAAAAAAAAATGCATTTATTAAAAAAAGTTTCCGTTTTTTATCTGGTTCTTAAACGACACCATTGAGGAATTTAGAAACAGGTCTATTTCATGAAAATGAGTGTTGTAGTTACTGGTACTACGCCTTATAAAAGTGTTTTGAGCATAACAGGTCGTACATTTCGGAATGTGAAATATGTCTTTATTACGTGTAAATCTTTTCGGCACTCTATAGCAAAAATTTTCTAGCAAATAAGGGGAGTCCGCACGGTTATTGAGGATTTTCCATAGAAGAATAGCATCGAGTTGATAACGACGGCTCTGCAAGGAAGGAATTTGGTAACGCAAGGAAGAAGCCCTGTAATTATATATATCGTGTCCAGTTCTATGATCAAGGGCCTTCACAAATTTCTGTTGTATTCTTTCTAAGCGATTAACATAAGTAACGTACATAGGGTTCCAGGTGGTAGTTGCGAATTCCAAGTTACTTCTAACAAATCTATAGTACAAGACTTTGTATGTTAAGGCGTGGCAGAAAGGTCTTCCAATTCTCAAGATAAAAACCCAGTTGTTTATACGATTTGTTTAGAATGTGGTCTATGTGCAAATTAAATCGTAATTTGTTATCGAGAATAACACCGAGATCTCTAATTTGTGTTACGCGTGTAATGTTGTTATTATAGAGTTTATATTAATAAGTTAAGGGAATATGTTTACGAGAGTATGTAATTATAAAACATTTTTCAGAATTAAAAAATAGTTGATTGGTTAGACAAAAGGTTTCAATATTGTATATATCGGACTGAAGGTCCCTACAGTCGTCATCTGAAGTATATTACTTTATAAAATGTAGCGTCATCGGCATAGAGTAAAAGACTAGATTTTTTGATAAATTTGGCAATATCGTCTATGTACAGGGTAAACATGTTACATTGTTATATTGATTGAAATGGGAAATATTTTAGTTCGCAATAGCTAGATGAAAACAACGAAGAGTTCACCGCTCGTGACCAATTTTTATGACCGATAAATTCTTAAAATTTTATTTGAATATCTTGCACGTAATCAAATTTCCCTACATGCGTAAATTACATCAAATTCTATATTATGTTCATACATTTTTTTATTGTTTTTTATTTTTAAGTTATGTTTTTTGCGGAGAGTGAAATATCCGCAACAAACCAAGTCTTTGAAAATCACGAGTATCGTTCCAGTTCTCAATCCAGACGGTACACGCATTACACGCAACATTTGGCACATAAAATGCAGCAATTGCCAAGAATCTGGCCATTGCATGCATTCCAACGGTCACCGTGGACAATGGGCCATACTGACGCCCAACCAGAGAACTGCGTGCTGAATTGATTTCGTGCGTCGGAAGGACACAGGCGCGCCGGCAGGACACAGGCTCGGGTCGGCTCGTTGGATATTATTTAAGGCACTTTGGCGCGTAGTTGACGAAGTGCCATCGACTTTATGGATTCATGGGAGACTGGTGAGTCACCAACTCTCCGATGGCACATCGAGTGAATAATGCTCTAACAACTTTGTTCGGCATATAAAAGTATATGAAACGAATCACACTTTTGTGTCGGTTGGATTAATTAAACGCAATAATGCGTTTAATGTGTGAAATCAGGGCCAGTTTAAGACCACAACTTAGTAAGTAAAAAGCATGACTATAGTTTCACGTGAAATTTGAACCACGAATGACAAATGACGTAGTCGCCACTTACGACACGACAAGCACGGGACAAAATGCAGTGGCCATAATACCACCTGCATTCGTTTTAAATACCCACACAGTGGAAATAGTTCTGTAACTGTGGTTGTATTACATTGTTGATTTGTTAATTATTTCATTCGTTTGTCATACAATTCACTTTTTTTGATTAGAAGTAATTTTTGTAATGAAGAACCGAGACGCCAAAGGTGCTTAGAATATTCCCGGTGCGCGATGTCGTTTTGGGTCAACTCACTTTATGTCAACTTCAGGCACGTCGTACTTTGAAATGTTTAGTATGATTTTCCGATAACATACCTAGAAGTACCAAAATTTTAATTCAGTAAATCGACAGTGACAATTAAATACCACTCTGTATTTTTTGATCTTATGTTCAAATTTATTTTAATTGCACGTTGTGTTCGTTTGTGAACATCAATATCTTCATTTTCTTAAGGTCTTAGTGCCTTTTTTATGTGACTGGACATGGATAACTAAGGGTCTCTTCCACCAAGTACTGTTTAGCTTAATTCGTATATTAAAGGGCTATTCTTACCATCTTGCAATCGATACCAGTACAAAATGATCAGCACATTAGTCATTAAGGCCCTTTAAGTGTCAATTAAAATAAATCAGCACTTGGTGAAAACCACGCTAATACTACTGTACCTCATGGAAATTCTGTAGGTGCCATGCCAGGACCTTCCTTATACTGCACAGCTACATTGGGACAGGATGGAAAACACGGACAATTTTCATTGCCGCTTCGACCATCATTCATTTAATGCTATAGTACCAACCCGGGTTTATTATAGTTACCTAAGGACCTTAACCTAACGTGTCTTCCTTTAGTCGGCTCTTACGACATTCAGGGGAAGAAATGCAGTGGGCTCAATTGTATAATTTTCAAGTGCCGGAACCCACACGGCATATTTTCTTTTCTTTATATCAAATGTTCCATCGCCGACAAGCCCATCGAAAACCAATTCCAAGCAACGGTACGTATTATTAAAAGAAATGTTACTTTTGGTGCGCTGTCAAACTTTAATGACCGTTCTCACACAAGACATAAGACAATAGGAGGGAATGATCAGTTCGTTCGCTAGCACAAAAAATGTCGTTCGTCGCCCAAAACAAAATTAATGACGACGTTCGGAGCTTTGCGCGTTGCACTATAATTAAATTATAACGAGATTCCGAGTCCTGGTGCCGCGTCATGTCATCCGCAACGGTCCCAAACAATGCACAGGCAACGCGCCATTCCATGGTATCATGACATGCAAGCCTTTGTTTCTCACCAGTTTAGACTAGAAAACTATTATATGTTCTTGCATATATGTTACGGTTCAAGTTCGAAATCTTTGATTCCTTTAAGGTAGTAACGATTTTCCAGGTGTCGAGTGCACTAATTGGGAGTTTATAATAAGAAAAAAATTAACCTTAACCTTTTTTTTTCAAACCAAAAATCTATAAAATTGAATATTTTTTTAGGATCTATTTCCATGTTGTATGTTACCATGGTAACTTGTTGACAGGGTAATTAGTGAATAAATCTGACGTTTAGTTGCATTTTACACCATTCTAACTGTCAAACGACGTGTTATTCGACCAAGTGAGCTGAATTTTTCCAGTTAGCATGGTAGCAAATGCTACTAAACGTCAGATTCAATCATGTATCTTTACCCGGCTAGTTCATTTACCATGGTAGCTTCCCAGAGGAGTCTTTTGTGGTTGACATTAGGCTTTTGAGAACGAGTCGTTTCTCAATTTAATTTATCTGTAGCGTCGCCAGGATATGGTACTGTCTGCCGGTGAGTTCCTTTCCTCATACATAACCTGGGAGTCTTCAAACGTAATTTAAACAAACTCGATAGCTCTGCAACGGTGCTCAAATCAGCTGGTATGGTGCCTCACTGAGCATGGTTTCGGAAGGTGAGATGAGTTTGGGTCTTTTCTGAGCACCTTTCACCTCTTTACCTTTACTGTCTCGTTTAATAGTAATAGGATCTTCAGCATTGACTTATATATTACTTCGTAAGGACCCGGTCAACGCGTACGACTAATGGCACCAGTTCGTTGGCCCTAAAATATTCGTTTTAGGGCCAACGCGACTCAGTCGTCTGCGGACCACCGCAGAGTGATGTTGAGTCGTGAAAATGCCTAGTTACGTAGTAAAAGGGTGCATAAAATACGATACGAAAGTTACAAAGACACATGGAATAACGTATCATCGATAAGTAAACTCAGATAATATTTTTTCCTGTTTAACAATTGAATAATTGCATTTTCAATCGATAATTTAATTAACTACCAAAGTTCAAAAGCGGGCCAGTGACGCCATGCCGCGCGTCGCACGTGTAGGTGAACTAACCTTGTACGGGCGTCCTTTTTATTTCTGGTTTATTTTGGAGTGGATATGAGTAAGAGTGGGTAATCAAAGATTTTTTTTAATGTGATCTATCATGCGACCACTTGAAGTAAACGTCCCGACCTGATCTACTTGCCTGTTGCCTGCCATGTCTAAACCCGTTTTGATCGTTAACTGTGTGTGGTCGCATGATGACTGTACGACCAGTGATTCCAAAGATACAACGAAAACAAATTTTACATGACAGGCAGGTAGATCAGGTCGGGACGTTTACTTTGAGTGGTCGCATGATAGGTCTACGACCAATGTTTCCCAAGATATAACGAAAACAAATTTTGACATGACAGGCAGGTAGACTTTTCGGGACCTTTACTTCGAGTGGTCGCCTGATAGGTCTACGACCAGTGTTTCCCAAGATATAACGAAAACAATTTTTACATGACAGGCAGGTAGATCAGGTCGGGACGTTTACTTTGAGTGGTCGCATGATAGGTCTACGACCAATGTTTCCCAAGATATAACGAAAACAAATTTTGACATGACAGGCAGGTAGACTTTTCGGGACCTTTACTTCGAGTGGTCGCCTGATAGGTCTACGACCAGGGTTTCCCAAGATATAAACAAATTTTGACATGACAGGCAGGTAGATCAGGTCGGGGCGTTTACTTTGAGTAGTCGCATGATGGGTCTACGACCAGTGTTTTCCAAGATATAACGAAAACAAATTTTGACATTCCAGATAGTTAGATCAGGTCGGGGCGTTTACTTTGAGTGGTCGCATGATGGGTCTACGACCAGTGTTTCCCAAGATATAACGAAAACAATTTTTACATGACAGGCAGGTAGATCAGGTCGGGACGTTTACTTTGAGTGGTCGCATGATAGGTCTACGACCAATGTTTCCCAAGATATAACGAAAACAAATTTTGACATGACAGGCAGGTAGACTTTTCGGGACCTTTACTTCGAGTGGTCGCCTGATAGGTCTACGACCAGGGTTTCCCAAGATATAAACAAATTTTGACATGACAGGCAGGTAGATCAGGTCGGGGCGTTTACTTTGAGTAGTCGCATGATGGGTCTACGACCAGTGTTTTCCAAGATATAACGAAAACAAATTTTGACATTCCAGATAGTTAGATCAGGTCGGGGCGTTTACTTTGAGTGGTCGCATGATGGGTCTACGACCAATGTTTCCCAAGATATAACGAAAACAAATTTTGACATGACAGGCAGGTAGATCAGGTCGGGGCGTTTACTTTGAGTAGCCGCATGATGGGTCTACGACCAGTGTTTCCCAAGATATAACGAAAACAAATTTTGACATTCCAGATAGTTAGATCAGGTCGGGGCGTTTACTTTGAGTGGTCGCATGATAGGTCTACGACCAATGTTTCGCAAGATATAACGAAAACAAATTTTGACATGACAGGCAGGTAGATCAGGTCGGGACCTTTACTTCGAGTGGTCGCGTGATAGGTCTACGACCAGGGTTTCCCAAGATATAAACAAATTTTGACATGACAGGCAGGTAGATCTGCCATGTCTAAACCCGTTTTGATCGTTAACTGTGTGTGGTCGCATGATGGGTCTACGACCAGTGTTTCCCAAGATAGTTATAACGAAAACAAATTTTGACATGACAGGCAGGTAGATCAGGTCGGGGCGTTTACTTTGAGTAGTCGCATGATGGGTCTACGACCAGTGTTTCCCAAGATATAACGAAAACAAATTTTGACATTCCAGATAGTTAGATCAGGTCGGGGCGTTTACTTTGAGTGGTCGCATGATAGGTCTACGACCAATGTTTCCCAAGATATAACGAAAACAAATTTTGACATGACAGGCAGGTAGATCAGGTCGGGACCTTTACTTCGAGTGGTCGCGTGATAGGTCTACGACCAGGGTTTCCCAAGATATAAACAAATTTTGACATGACAGGCAGGTAGATCAGGTCGGGGCGTTTACTTTGAGTAGTCGCATGATGGGTCTACGACCAGTGTTTTCCAAGATATAACGAAAACAAATTTTGACATTCCAGATAGTTAGATCAGGTCGGGGCGTTTACTTTGAGTGGTCGCATGATGGGTCTACGACCAATGTTTCCCAAGATATAACGAAAACAAATTTTGACATGACAGGCAGGTAGATCAGGTCGGGACCTTTACTTCGAGTGGTCGCATGATAGGTCTACGACCAGGGTTTCCCAAGCTATAATGAAAACAAATTTTGACATGACAGGCAGGTAGATCACAGACCAAGCAGGTGCAAGAAAAAATTCAAATTGTATTTAACTCGATACCTTGAAATTACAAAAAAACATTTTTCATTCATAATTTATTTTTTGTTAGTAGAATTTTTTTTTTTCGACTGTACTAAATGAACTTAAAAGTTTAAACTAAAAAGAAAACATTTAAGTACGCAGGTACAAGGTTACATCGTTAGACCTAATGCAACATGGCGGCGAGTTGTCAACACGACTTTGACACGGTGCTCACGTAGTTCTTCCGAGTTTGGATAGATGGCGCTACTTTTTGCTTGCATGGAGAAGATTTGTTTCAATTCTATATAAGGGCGTATCCTTACCTTTGAAATCATTGATCTTCAGACATAATCCCTGCAAATTACTTTTTACGAAGTTCCTTTGTTTTTTTTGTGGACCGTACCGTTATTTTCAAATAATTTTGGAAACGTTTGGGTTCTTTAATGGGGTCGTTAAACGGCTCCCATGCGAAGCCGGCATGGCATTTGCTACCCCACTCATACATTAGCGAACGTTTCGTCGTTACCGTTTCTAGGTGCAATGACGGCATATGTGTCATGTGGTCTATTAAAAACAATATTGGCCCTTCTATACTTCATATCCTTCTAATCAAAATGATATAATATTGCCAAAAAAACGATTTTCTATGATAAATTATGCGTTGAATATAAAATTGCATTGTATTAAATTAGTATGGATGGTGTGTATCAAAATGTTCACTAGTATTTGAAATTTGTAAAAGATTAGGTTAGAGCAATGAAAGTTTTTTCTTAGGTTGCAGATGTTTTCAAGTTATGTTTTACCTAACCGCAAACTAATGATTAACACTGTATGGACGTAAGTAAATCATGAAAAACTAAACATAAATTATACATTTTCAAATAATTATACATCATCACATACGAAGTTTCAATTATCGTTAAAAATTGTATAGATTGGGGAAATACATCATTCTTCATATACGTCTGGAATAACCCTCGCGCGAGTAGAAGGTACTTTGTGTTTTTGTAAAAATGTTTTAAGGAAATTATTATTTTAAGTTTCAGTAATTATTATGTTGTGGATTTTTTTTAGATTATAATTTCTACAATGGTAGGATATATTTACGGCTAATGCAATAATATCGAGTCTAAAATTTTCCAAGGTTTCAGATATTATTGAAGCTCGTTTTACAGTGTTTTCACTCAATTCTAAAAAAGTGTTTTATTTATATTTTCACTTATTATTTAATTTATTCATTGATTTAAACTGATTGGCCAAGAGTTTACATAGACTAACAAAAAAGCCCCTTTTTGGTCGTTTGGTTCAGTTTTTTTTGAGGCCATAAATAGAAAGCTTTAAATAGGCGTCATCATTTTATTGGCTCTTGGACGCAAGCTTCGAACAATGAGAGAGTTAAGATACATGGAACCACAACAAAAATGTTTTGTTCATACATATTATGGAGGTGAATTGTTCAAGACACACTTGATGGCCAAATCCGAAACTAAAAGAAATAACGAAAAAACCAGCCAAGTGCGAATCGGACTAGCACACGAAGGGTTCCGTATCATTATACAAAATTTGACCCAAATAAATCACGTTTATTGTATGATGGCCCCCTTTGATTTTCATTTGTTTTTGATGTTTGCTGTTTGTCGTTATAGCGGCAACAGAATTACGCACTTTGTGAAAATTTCAGCTGTCGACTATCACGGTTCAAGAGATACAGTCCTGTGACAGACGGACGAACGGACGGACAGCAGATGCTTAGTAATATGGTGCCACCCATTAGGTACGGAACCCAAAAAAACTCAAAACAAACACGTGGCCGATTTTGATAAAAACTATTTTTTTATCAAAATTTATCAAAATCGGACATGATTTTTAAACCATATAATGTGTTGCCAGGAATCGAACTGGTTCAGTTTGAAAAAAAGGCACGTTGTAATTCGGATACAGAAAATATGGAACAAATTATTTTTCTCGATGCATCTTTATTTACCATTATTTAGGGCTTGACCCTTGTGATGAAAACACATTTGTTTTATTAAGACTGCGATCTCACTTCTTGGTTCCGTTAATTGTTTTCAACAGTTCGTTAAAAGGCACCTGTGTGATATTACATTCATTTTCACTGTTGACATTTTAAGAAACAAAATAAAATAAAATATCATAGATATGAACACATCGGCCAATAGCTGCCTGTTCATAAATAAATATGTAAAATGTGATTTCACACACGTTTGCTTAACAAATCATTGAAAACGATCAACGATGCGAAAAAATGTGATTGTGACTTCAGATAATAATAGAGTTGATCAAGTTAAGTTAAGATCAAGCCCCGGTTGCACGAAGAAACGGCTGAGTTAATCAATGTTCAAACACGTCACTTTTAGTGATCCGCATAGAGTTCCTTACATACTGTCCATACAAAGTGACGTGTTTGATCATACTTTGACGTTGAGCGGCCCTAAGAGTAACAATAGCTCGCACGTGTTTCCTCAGTCAAATTAAACGGTATTTTCGAAAAAAAATAATTTTTAAAAAAATTATGATTTTTTATCCGCATCTAAAATTTTGTATACAAATACAAAAAAGCGTATGTCATGGATACAACTTACGTTATCAAAAAGAATCTCAGTTTATTTATGTTTCCCATTCTCAGTTTTGTATGGAACTTGTTCAACTCATTATCCTCTTGATTAAAGGCTCAGTTATTGCCACGAAAAAATACCAAAATGGTAGATAATTGTGATTTCCAGCACATATTTATGTAAAGCTGTTATGTTAAGTTACTTCATTGAAATACAACTTAGTTTCATTTAAATAAACATGTGAAATAAAAGTGATCAAGTTGAAACTTTTAAAACAAAACTTTCTTATTATTTGTCTCAAAAAAAGGTACTTAATGTACGTATTAATTAAGAATATGACCACGTTTTTTTTTTATTTTCGTTAAGATTTCATAAATAACAAGCTGGGTAACAAAAAATAAAAGAGTACATATTTTTTAATTCGGTTTATTGCGCCAGAACAATAATGAAGCCGCTCATAACGTTAAATTTCAACATCGATTATGAATACTCTACACGATACGTATATTGTACATTGCCATAGATCCAATAATAATAAAAGTCCATACAAACCTAATCGAGTTACTCGCCGACTTTCGACGACGCCTGGCGCCATCTACTGCTCGCTACCGACTCTACTTTACAACTACTGCACGTCGACCCCCGAGGGACCTCATCTATCTACATTTAAAAGTAAATTAATTTGCTCTAAATAAGTATCACAAGAAGATATACATTGAAGTACGCGTTAGCATTACAAATTCAACAAATTTTTGTTTTATTTACATGTCCGCAGTTGCGCGTTAAATAAATTATAACTAGTGCGCGGGGCGCGGAGGGGCGGAGGGGTGAGGGTGACGGCGGCATCACCAGTGCGGCGCGCGCCCGCGGCGGTCGGGCTCCAGGCGGCGCGGGTGGCGTCACGACACCGGCACGTGGTGCTGATACAGCGCCTCCTGCCGCTCGCACAGCGCCGTCATCTTCTTGTACGACTCCGACTCGCGCAGCAGCTGCTTCGGGTCGTCGCGCGCCAGCACCGGCGACAGCACCGGCGGCGACGACGCCGACAGCGGCGACAGCGACTCCCGCGCGGACAGCGCCCCCGCTCCGGCCGCGCCATACGCTCGGGCCGCGTCCACCCCCGCCGCGCCGCCCATCAGGAACGGCGGCGAGAAGAACCCCCGGTCCCCTAGCTGGGGCAGCAGGCCCGCGTGCAACGCGCTCAGGTTCCGACTGTAGAACTTCATCGTCTCCGCAACGTAGTTCGGGAGCTCCGGGCCGCTCTCGCCGCCGCCGTACTTGAGGCTCTCGAGCGTCGACGCGAGCCCCTTGATGTCGGAGTACAGCTTGCTGAGGAGCTCCGAGTTGAAGTCGGCTCGGGGCCGCTCTGGCGACGCCGTCGACAGGAGCTTCCTGTGCAGGCCGAGGTTGGAGCTGTGACGGTCGCGGCTCCGCTTCGAGGGGAAGGCGGCGTCGCAGCCGTCGACGTCGCACGGATGCAGCAGCTTGAGGTGGTCGCTCCGAAAGTGCATCCGGAGAGTGAAGTGGTTTTGGAATACCTTCCCGCACGCCGTGCACTTGTCGGGGTTCTCGTCGTCGATCGGAATCTCGAGTTCGTCGATGTCGGCGCGGCGCTCGCCGGTGGACTCGCTGTCGACGGAGGGCGTGCGAATCCGTGCAAAGCGCTCGTCGAAGCCGGGCTGCGCGAAGTCGCTGCCGCAGTCGCTCGGCGTGTAGAGGTCGGATCGGAGCCGAATACCCTCACGGGCCGCCGAGCTCGGTGCGGTTGACTCCGCTTCCGAGTCTTCGCTCTCGGACTTCAATCGGGCGCCGGCAGGCTCCGTCTTGACGGTGACGTCGTCGCGGGACTCCGCGAAGGGCTCCGAAGAGTCCTCCGAGCGGACCTTCTTCAGCGAGAGCGGTTCCTCCGTCGGCTCCGCGTCCGCATCGGGAGCCGACTCGCTTTTAAAATTTTCCCCCTGGTACTCCTCGTCCGAGGTCGTGTAGTCGTTCAGCTGCGAGCACCGGATCGGTTTCTCGCTTTTTCTCTTCCGCTTATTGGGCACGAGGGCGAGCGGTCTATCTTCTGGAAGGGCTCCGTCCGCCGGATTCCTAATCTCACAGGGCCGCTCCTTCGATTCAGCTCGCTTGCTCGGCATGCTCAAGTCTTCCGGTTCGTCGTCCAATTTGGATTTTTCTGCTCCACTTACGAGGCTGCGGGGCGAGCACTTCTCAGTACTCACGTAAAGTGACGATTTTTCTGGACTATCGTAAAATCTAGAAAAGTTGTTTTTCACTCGATTTTCTTCCTTCACATTTTCAACTAGGGGTCGTTTCGGGTGGTCGTACTCGGGAGGTTTCGATACGAAGTCGACCGCACCGCGCGGGGTCGGCTCATCTCTGCCGGGGCCTTTGCGGTAAAGTTTTTCGATCTCACTAAAATTATTGAGCGCCTCGAGCGAGCAGGGATCGACGGGGTGCGGCTGCGCCGGCAGAGGCTGGTGCGGGTGCTGGTGGTGCAGCGGCAGCGGCGGCAGCGGGAGGCCGGGCGGCGGCGGCGCAACCGGCAGCCGGGGCAGCCCGGCCAGCAGCGGAAACGGGTTGGACGACCGGCCGTCGTGCGCGGAGATCTTTCGGCGCACGTGCGGGGAGTGCAGCTTGGGATTGGGATTAGCGCTGTGCCTGTTGCGAGAGCGGCGCGAACTGAACATCATCGTGCAGCCCTCGACAGTGCACTTGTGCATCTCGCGAAGGTGCACCGCCGAAAAGTGAATTTTAAGCGCGCCCTTGTCGCAAAAAGTCTTGAGGCACACGTTGCACTGCACGCGCTTCTTGCCGGTGGCCGGGTTGATGAACTGCACGCCGAGGTTGAGCGGCCAGGGCGGCGCGTCGCGCGCGCGGTCGTGCAGACTGAAGGAGATGTCCGGCGAGTGGCGCTCGTCGTCGGAGGAGCCCGCGCCGCCGCCGTCCTCTTCGCGGCCGCTGAAGCTCGCGCCGAGCTTCCGAAAGTCGAACTGCGGCGGCGGAGGCGCGCGCGGCATCATGAAGTAGTTGAGTCCGGCGGGCAGGCCCGGTATGCCCGCGCCGTAATCTTTGCCGTCCATCGTATAGTCTCTCGAAACCGTTAAAATATCATCGTTTCATGTTCACTCTATCACTGTTAAATGTATCAAGTCCAAAGCTTCGTAATTATTTTCAAAGTCAAAAAGCTGTTATTGTGTTCGCGAGTCGTAAAGCTCGGAGGGCGGCGCGGCGCGGTGTCGGCGTGCGTCGCGCGCGGCGGCCGGTGGCGACTGGCGGCGGTGGCGCCGGGCGGCGGCGATGCGACGCGCGACACAGGTGACCGCCCGCGCGGCGCGACAGGGACGGCGACAAAGACGCGCCGCGCCCGAGACGAAGACGCGAGCGAGCGAGAGCGCGGCGGGTGGGTGGGGCGACGGCTGGGCGGCGACCGATCGATAGGCGGTGGGGAGGGGGTCGCGCGGTCGCGACAGGCGACTGTCTCTGGCCGCTGCGACCGGTCGCAGCCGCGCGCTTGTCGCCGGCGTTGCCGATCGCTCCCCGATTCCCCGAGTCGCAGGGAATTTGAGGTCTTCCGGGGAAAATGGTGGCGAATGCAAGCGTCGGGGAATTCAGTTTTCTGGCTACATAATCTGTTTTTTGCTCATTCGCAAAATATTACTAGCATTAAAGGAATCGAGACATTTTTGGATTTCATCCCGAAATCACCCGAAAGTTGTTTGGACGGTCTTCGGCTGCACGACCTTTTCTTTTTTAGGGTTTCGTACCCAAAGGGTGAAAACCCTATTACTAAGCCTTCGCTGTCCGTCCATCCGTCCGTCCGTCCTTCAGTCTGTCACAGGGCTGCATCTCATGAACCGTACTACGTAGGCAGCTGAAATTTTCACAGAATATGTAATTATTTTGCCGCTATAACAACAAATAGGTAACATTTAAAAATAGTAAAAATTAAAGGCAAGCCCCATACAAAAAACCTGATTTTTTTGTTAAATCTTGTACGATGATACGGAATCCTTCGTGTGCGAGTCCGACTCGCACTTGGCTGGGTTTTTTTCTTATTTGAAATTTTCAATGAAAACTAGGTTCCTATTCCGGTTTTTTACGGATTTCGGGGAATCCTAAGTTTTTGGGGAATTTTGGGAGTGGTTATCGGCAACGCTGCTTGTCGCGGGCCCAGCTACCCCTATACATATTTCAATGCCGGCCAAGCGCGCGATACTTTATTAGGTGTCCGCGTGACCGCTCCGCCGCCGCCGCCTACCGCCATAAATAGCAACGGTCATAACAATATTGAAAGCGGCGAACTCCTTGCGGTAGAGCACAATGCGAAAGGCACAAACGGCTTGACAGGGGCAATAAAGCAGGTGCAGTGAGCTATCTATTATGCACGTACATATTGTTTTCGTTCATAGATAACCGAACATGATGAATAGAGATGCGTAGAATACTGTGTTCGGCTTGAATTCACGAATTTACGACGAAAAATCAGGCAAAAAATATTCAACAAGAAATCGTTTACTATAAATGTTTGAGTCGCAAAAAGATTTTTGTTAGATCTCAATGATAAATGTTATCTAAGTTAAAATTATGCAAATACTCATCTTTTCTTTCTGTTGGATTTTTTTCGCTTTTATTCGTACCGATGTATAACTGTTTTAAATGATTACAAAATATTAAGAACATTATAATACTTATTTATCAATTTCCGCATTGTAACCGATATGGAAACTGAAAATTAAATAAAATATGTTATGTTGACCCTTGTGGATTCTTAGCTGTGTGGGTTTCGGCACGTTAAAATAATACAATTGTGTCCACTGCATTTTTTCCGTGCATGTCGTAAGAGCCGACTAAGGGATTCGTAGTTCATAGCTCGGAATCCACGTTAAACTGTAGGCCCCTTCTATACTTACTAGGTGAAAGGATTATTCCCGCCTCGGTTGGTAGCATCGCATTGAATGAACGATGGCCGAAGCGGCAGCAAAAATCGTCCGGGAAAAGAAAGGACCCGGCATCGTACCTAGTTCCCATGAGGTGTGTTGGGCTATTATCTTGACATTAGATTTGGTGATATAGCCATCCATGGCCAGTCATGTGAAACAAAAATATCAGGCTTTTGACCAGCACTGAAAACTTCAAGTAGGCACGACTAGCGCAGCACGAAGCTATTCCTGTGCGGAGTGGAGTGACTGGGGTCGCCTTGTGGGCACTTACACGTTTGATACCCGGGCAAGATGCCAACTTCGTCGTCCGGCAAGCCATGGCTTAGAGGTAGTCGCTAGCGCGGCAGCTATCGCGGATATAATCGCTACGCTAAGAACACACTTTGCAGTACAATAAAAAAATATGTTTTTCCTCTATTTTGAAAATTTACTAAAGCCTTTTTGCCGCCATTAATTTGTCACGAATCTACTCCGCTTCCTGTACCTACTGAGTGACACTTTTAAAAGCTATTGACTAATTTAATTAGACCATATTTAATAATCGAATGGATCGATGGACAAACCAGATGGACAAACTCTAGTACCGGGCGTCGAGGCAAAGCACTGGTTTGGGACGCCACGTGTGTTGACTCGCTGACTCCTAGCCGCGTATTAGCGGCGGCATTAGATGAGGCTACCTCTAATGCCGCCGCTAATACTGCGGCAGCAAACAAAGTTAAGAAATTTAGGTCCGTGTGTTAACCATTTTGATTTCCTTGCGTTCGCTGTGGAAACGCTTGACGCATGGTCGCCGGATGCAAACAGTTCTTCAGACTGCATTGGAAAACTTTTAATTGAGAAATCCGGTGACCATCGTGCTAAAGCATTTTTCGTACGGCGAATTAGTAAGAAAATTCAAAGAGGAAGCGCACAGAGGAGTTAAGGTATTATGGACAGCTTGGCGGGTGTGGAGGAAATTTTCTGTTTAGATTAGTATAGTTTCAGTAAGTAGGAAGTTGATGGTTTTATTTTGTTTGGGGATTATTTTGTTTTATTCACAGTGAAAACTTTTGGTAGTCAAACCGCATTAAGTTATGTCACAAATTCTGCGAATTCAATTAACTCAGTAAAGAAGAACCCGCAAAGAATGTTAACTGGTTGATAGTTTTTTCCGTCCACAATAATGAAGTCAACTCGAGTGCCATATTTTTTTTTTTGTAGAACAGCTTAAGACGAAGAACAAACAAATATTATCATTTGCGTGTTTTTTTTTTGTGGGAATTTAGAATATTTTCGAGAAAATTATACATTGTATCAATGAATTATTCATTATCAATTAAATCATTGAAATAGCACATTGAGTAAGAATAATAGATGGAGTCTTTATACCTTATATCTAAACATTTTCGACCAATTTTTGCGATTGAAACAAGATAGCCAGAGTCGGGCCTCGCTTAGTTAGAGCAGCTCGGAATAAATCTTTCGAAATGTGACCAACCCGTAGACGGCTTTTTATATTGTTTCGTTCAAGACATTTCAAAAAGTTAAGCATAACCTTAACTTAATTGGTAGTTAATGTTACACCCTTTAAAATGATATTTAAATAAATATCATTTATTGTTAATATCAGTAGCAAACTTAAAAATGGATATGTTTAAAACCTGACTTCAGCATATTTTTCCGTGCAAAAAATATTTTACTTTAAAAAAAAATACAATATTGGTAGAATGCTAGGGGAAATCATACATGTTATTTTTAATGTTCTCATTCGATAAGGCTGACTTAACGCAAATAAACCATACGCTTTGGCTAATATAATATTTATATGATAAAATTAAAATTTTCTGTTTAAAACTGTTTGATTTCATATCGAGAATGTTATTAGTATGGTTCTAAAACCATTCTATCAGGTTTAATACAATAATTATTTATAACAAACATGACAGTATTATGAGAACAAGGACATTTATGATTGTGAACTTATTTTAATTACTTATGAAAATTAAGACGACGATAAAAATACGAGAGAAGTCTTAATAATCTAACATTAAAAAAATAAGTTGAATTCAATGTGGAATTCTCAAGAAAAGCCTCACAATAAACGCCTCGCTGCCGCGCCAACATACTAGCTGCGCAGCGCTACGCCGCGCTACGCCACGCTACGCTTCGCTAAGCCGAGTTCTGGCGATACGCGCCGCGGCTGCCTACAGATTCAATAAACAACACGAGAAAGTATAACCTACGCATTTTTAACATAACATACAAACTGACCGCACCATACAGGGTGAGTTCGAAGTAAAATTCTTTAAGGAACAATATACAATTCTTCACACCGTTCGTTTAACGATATTCTCTTATTAATTTGTTAGGTGGCGCTTCATACTTACCACCGTGAAAAGCTATAGCAGGTCATGAATCTGTGCATAATTACTTTTCTCCTTTCGTTAAACGGAAATTATACTTCAGTGGGAATCTTAAAATGAGTTATTGATAATTAATCAATACTCTGATGGATTTCTACATACATACATGCAAACGTTTCTGTGATGTGTGCTTCTACAAAACTACGATGACGTTTTTAATAGAAATTATTAGGGTTCCGTACCCAAAGGGTGAAAACCGAACCCTATTACTAAGCCTCCGCTGTCCGTCCGTCCGTCCGTCCGTCTATTACAGGGCTGTATCTCATGAATCGTAATAGTTAGGCAGCTGAAATGTTCACAGAGTATGTATATATTTGGCCGCTATAACAACAAATAGGTAAAATTAAAAAATAACAAACATTTAAAAAACGTAACCATGCAAACACGTGTTTTTTTTTTGTTAATTGTTGTACGATGGTACGGAACCCTTCGTGTGCGAGTTCAACTCGCACTTGGCCGGTTTGTGCTCTTCCTGAGTTGGGCAAGTGCATTTCGTCACGAATGCACCCATGGCTCGGAATCCAAGAAAACTGTAGGTTTCCTTCCCCTTCTCGGTGGTAGGGGTGGTGGATGAAATGATGGTCGAAATGGCAATGAAATATTTGTCTATAAAGTGGTGCATAAACGGGGCACGCTAGGCAATTCCCTGCGTCACTAAGCAGCGAGTCGCTCTAGTCTAGGTGCATACTGTATCAAGCTTCATAGTGCGTCCACACCCCGCCGCCACACTAGTCTGTTTGATGTCCTTCTACACCTTATTATAACCGCACGTCTTCCACATTGATACAATTACGCGCTCTCTGCCGACGTGGGCTTGCTGTTCTTTTTAGAACGTAGAGTAAACACTTCACATCGCCTGTCTACTTGGATGGAGAACGCTAAGACTTAATACTAGACAGTGTTCATGTCGGTGTACACGTTTCTCTTACCCGGGGGAACGGCATAACGTATAATATGCAGATCGTATAATGTCATATTTTAACAAAATTTTAAAACCATGCACAACGTATAATCGGCAGATCGTATAATCTTATACGTAGTGCATGAAGAAGTCCAAAAAATTAAATTACTTATTTCTCCATGCATAACGTATAATAGTCACAACGTATAATGTTATGATCTTTATTCAACAAAAAAAGAAAACCATGCATATCATATAATCCTAAAATATTTCATACGATAAGCGCCCTTATAGATATAAGATTAAAGATTATACTCGCACGCGACTTTTCGACCGTCTCAATTAGCGTTGTAGCAAATTGTTACTCTTCAACAGATATCGATTCGTAGCAATTTCAGCCTTAAATGTATCGTTTTTAGGGCGCTTTATGCAGTGCTTCTTGGCATATTATACGTTCTGCATGGTTTTCTTTTTTTGTGAATTCATGTTAGGAATATTATACGTTGTGACTATTATACGTTCTGCATGATGCAAAGAGTTTATTTTATTTTTAAACTCATGCACAACGTATAACATTATACGTTGTGAATATTATACGATATGCATGGTTTTAATTTTTTAGAAAAAAATTCTATTATACGTTGTGAATATTATACGTAGTGAATACGACTCTCTTACCCATACGTCAAACACCGCTCCGTGATATATATATTGACTTTTCCTGATAGACACCTACGTTTGACAAATTGTGTTGCCAAATCAGACCCATAGAGCAAAACATAGCCCCATATTGGTATTGAAACCTTGGCCTAGTTGCTGAATGAGCCTTCATAACTTCAGAAATCAAGTGAAAGAATTTTAGAATTTTTTGAAGAAATCCATATGTTTATAATGTATTTAATGAATACACCATTACCGTTTTCTCATTAATTTGAGGCTACACAATGACATCTACATTGGAGCATTAAATTCATTAAATACATATAAATATTAAGAAAAATTAACTAAACATCAGGAAAGTACAAAGAAATATTACGACTTCGTAACATTTCTACAAATATGGAAATAGATTGATCACAAAAATCTATGCACGCAAGATGGAAAAGTAACCCACATTTCTGTTGTTTTTACGCAAAACTGCTCTAAACGTTCGACATTTCGGTCCAAGTCATCAAACAAACCGCACAATGACTCCCATTCTTTAATTACTTACGCAAAGAACCACGTAAGTACACTCTATCAAACAACACCAACTGTTTCTCTGATGTTAATATCAAAAGAACGTGCGGTTGAAATTTTAGTATTAATGTAGTTTTAAGCATGAAACAGTGCTTAAATGTTTTTAAAACGGCTTACCGGTGTTTTATTTGGTAGAAACTTCTTCTTCATATATAAGAGTGTGCTCGCGACGAACATCATCAGGATGTATCCGGGGTAAGATGTGAGAGCGAGGAAATTCCGAACAAATCAGAAGCGTTTATATCACAACTTCTACGCTTGGGTATAATATTTGGCAAACCCTTCTGATTGCTGCAGAATTGATAGAATTCCCTAACATATTTTCTCATATCTTACGCCGGTTCGGTCCCATGTCACGTAGTCGCCGTCGTTCCTCTCCCGCTGCGTGCGGGTATTTGAAACTTTTGTGATAGACTGCGTTCTGAATGTCACTACACTTACTGTATTACTTACACTACACAGTGTGTAGCACACTAAACTTACTGTATTATAAAATAAAGATATTACATTAATTTTAGTATGAATTCATGATGGCTGCCTATTCATGCTTAGAACTGTTGAATTTATCAAACATGATTTAGCAGATAGAGCGACATACGCCACATGCGAAGTGCCACGTGTTTCCGTGACCTGTGAGCTCCATTTAATTTTACTGACTTTTTCTCACTCATTTTGTCCGCACTTATTCGTCTAACGTGTCCAAACTAACGGTATCTTCTAGTGTTACCTTTTTTAAGAGCTTTAGCCCCATAGTAAACTATTTGTGTTTATTTATTGCTGCCCAGCGCAAGAGTCTTGTTAAGAAATGTTTTCACAATTTGGAAGCTTTCATTCTGTAGTTGGCTTAAAGCTTCATGGATTTGGAAGAATGAATTCAGTCTGTTTGTGCATAGATTCTTCTTAAGTTTGTTTCTCAATAATTGGCTCCGGACACGATGCAACAGCACGTGGAGCTGATTCAGTTATTTAGTGCCTTATTTACTGTTTTCCATGCCCGGATTGTAGTCTGAGATCTGACAGATCTATGTGAGGTCTTGGTAATTTCGAATTGAGAAGCCACGGTCTCGTAAGTGGTTCACTCTACCATATTCCTATCTGTACCGACCTTCTCCTGCTTACTGTTTTCATCATTACGCTTTCTTTCAATTTCTACTAAGAATATAGAAATGGCATCACCGTAACCGCCTCACATTGAACTTTAAACCACAAACATTTTGCTTGCAAATGCCATTACGTACTTACTGTGATGCGCTCCGAACATTATTAAAATTGCTAGATTGTAACAATACTCACCACAAGCTTCCGTAACAAGTTAGTATAAGTAAATCAAATAGATAACAAGGTAATTAATAATCGTAGAGTCTGTGTTCATCTGTGTGTGCGAATGCTGTGATGGTACCGTTACTCTATCATACTTGCTGATCACTTCGTGGAAACGGGGCGATGTCACGTATGTATAATTGATGGCAGTCTTGTGATCCCAGACTAGATGGTCGCGAGAGTGCCGTGAAGGTGACGCGGTGTCGGTCAGTGTACGCACGCGCGGTGAGAAGACAGTTAGTTTGCTGTTACCTCCAGCTGTTAATTACCGACACCAGCGGCCGCCGCCGCCGCTAGATTTGCTGCGCACTTCACTTTCTAGGCCGACTCTGCCGCTCGCATGTACATACATATGTAATGCACATTGCTCTGCGGCGGATATTTTGTAACGAACAGTTTTGGAGCGGTTTTCTTCATCGATCTGAATTATCTATGATAGTTTATTTACCAAGTAGTTACGTCATGTTTTCCTTCTGCAGAAACCACTTCATTGAGTGAGGAATCCCTTTGTTTTCTTCGAATGGTTAGCATTAATGTTGAGAAGACGTTATCAACCATAATGCATAATCTCGACTATAAAGCATAACAATTCAACGGCGAAATATGTACAACTGAATTAAGCACTAACTCGTAAAAACCGGCCAAGTGTGAGTCGGACTCGCACACGAAGGGTTCCGTACCATCGTAGAAAAAAAAAGAAAAAATCACGTTTTTTGTATGGGAGCCCCCTTTAATTTTTTTTTTCTTTTAATCTTACCTATTTTTTGTTATAGCGGCAAAATAAATACACACTCTGTGAAAATTTCAGCTGTCTACCTGTTACGGTTACTGAGATACAACCCTGTGACAGACGGACAGACGGACGGACGGACGGACGGATAGCGAAGGCTTAGTAATAGGGTTCCGTTTTCACCCTTAAGGTACGGAACCCTAAAACGGCGTCTAAGAGAGGGTAAACAATAAGGCTTCATTAAAACCAGATTATTTATGTAACTGGACATGGATGACGACATGGATGCACGGAGATCGACGTGACATGGATAAAATCTACTTTCGTGATAGTAACTCAACAAACCTCATGAGAAGTAGGTGTACTCCTAGGTTCTTACTTATCTTGTGCGGCTTTATTGAGCTGAATGGAAAATACAGAAAATTGCTGGTTCGCCCAACGTTTTTCCAACACCTAATAAGTAAGAAAGGGTAGAAGAATTCAGTTTGGTATCATAGCTATGGTTATTATAGATCTATCTTCTTTCTTCTTCGGGCAAAAATAAGTGCTTTTTAATTTTAATAGTGTGAATGATGGACGTCAAAGTACTCACGCTGAAAATAATATTGTCTGTATAAAAAAGAATGAAGATTGCTCCATCCTCCACACTCCCGCTCCGCGCAGCCGCCGTCAGTTACAAATGTCAGTCGTCGCCTAGCCAACGTGAAAAACATGGTAAAAACGTTTCTTCTTCGTTCTGCTCATGAAAAAGCCGTAGAAAACTAACGAGAGCTGGGGGAATTGGAGCCGTTAAAACCTACAACGCTTAATACAGTCCACTATCATCAAGCAGGTGTAGTCTGCTGCAAACTGATTTTCAGCAAGCTACGCCGTGCGCAACAAAAAGTATTATTAACCCCTTAGATGAAAAAAGAATGGATAGGGGACTAAAAAAATTTTACGGTCCATCAAATATAAGCTCAGTCAGCTCATATGCTCTCAGTCGGTGTCAAACGTCAATCCATGCGCGTCAGTTGGGCAAGATTTCAAAATATCAACAAAATGCCTTCAAAATGTCTTGTGTGGTTGACAAATGTCGAAATAACACTAATAATCACAACAAGAGCAATGGAATCACATTCCATGTGTAAGTACAAGCATATTCAGTATATTTTTAGTTTAGTTGACCTGAAACCTTTTATGTGTTGTAAAGGCGCAAACAGGGTTGGCACAAGCAAACTTAAATTGTCAGTTCGATTTTTATTTTTGTTTTCATTTCAGTTATATATTAAACTAAATTTTATTTTAAAAAGAAGTAGGGCTGCCACAAAACAATAGTCTACGTACTGTTTATTATTTTTTATAATGTCGTTTAGGATGTTTGTATAATATGTCTTAGTTCTGAGGCTGTGCTAAAAAGGTAAATCCTTAAAAAAGGTCAAAATTTTACATGTGACAGCTCGTTTCCATAAAGATTAAAATTCCCAAGTCGTTTCTTGGCTCAAATGTCCTTTTGTCATTGAATGAGTATTCATTTCTTCAACATGCTACATTTAATCATAGACTTATCACGACTTACTTAATCATCTTCTTAGGGCTATTATCGAAAAATTTGTAAATGTAAAACTTTATCATATACATAAAACCAATCCGGGGATTAAAGCCGCGACAAAGGGACAAAAGCGTAATAAACTGAACCTATTTGAAGGAAATTTAAAAAAATGTAAAAAGAAAGAACTTAGTGGTTTATCAAAATACCATCACACATTTACAGCAAACGGCAATAATCATCAACAGGTTTTACTAACACTGTACTGACTATTATTTGGACTATTTTTTAGCATCTAAAACGCATTGAACGAAATTTTTAAATGCATAAAATGCAAACATGGACAATTCAAGAATAATCAGTGTTATTAGTTTTGCAATGTTTGACCCATACTTGCAATACATTAATAATTCCCTCTTTGTGTTTATTTTATTTTATGATTTAAATATTTACAAATTGTGTATATTTGACTTTATTAATTTATCCTTAATATCGATGATTTTTACTCGGAAAAACGATGGTTTAAAGAATGAATCCATTAATTTTTTTTTCATTTTCCCGCTTGCAAATTCGCGAAAAGATTATTTGATGCCTTGTTAACTATACAATCATGGTACTACTTGTTCTGACCACTAGCACTAAATAGGAACCTCTTGTCATCTATGAGAAACTTTGGATTCTCTGAAAATAGTCATAAAAGAAACGGTAACATTTTTTTTATTTATAGTATGTATAAATTATTGTTTGTATTTTTTTTATATTATTATAAATTAATTAATACAGAAAAAGGAATAAAACAGACTAAAGATTAAAATATTCCTCAATCATCGGCGCAATTGGCAACGTGCCGATGTCGGAGGCCGCGTTCCCCCGCTGAATGGCTAGGCTAATCTTCTGCCTAAGATAACTCGTAGTTCGATTTTGCTGAACTGTATGAATTTATGAATAAACTATGAATAGGAACCTTAATATTTTAATGTACAATACAATCTATTGTTATTTATTTTTGTGATCATTTTTGGCAACCCTGCCGTTTTCACTTTCATTTTTCATTTAGTTTTGACGCGCCATTCTGGTCAAAGGGCTTAGCATGCGCGCATCGTTGATGTGTCATGATGGATTAGGATGAATTTTGCACTATATGTACGACCAGACGTCACAAATGTCACCATCCCTTTTTCTCACGCTATAACTAATTCAATTTAAGGAAATTGTTGTCTCATTTCATTCTTCCGCGATTAGATGAATCTATTTGTCACTTTTTCGCATGATGCATTTCCTTATACCTTTGTCCTGCTCTTTTACCCTTTACGTATTAGAGTTTGGTGTGCATGTAAAAGTATAGGTGTGTGAGTTTTTTTAAAAATAGGAACGCTTTTGAACTATTATCAGTATGGAGGTACCGTATCCATTCTTTTTCATCTAAGATGAACCCGAGATACTGCATTCGACCTCTTACCTCGACCGTCTTGCGACAGCAACGGTAAGAAATGCGTTGGACATGAACGTTGGAGGTCAAGGCCGTCTTAAACTAGGCTGGGGCCCTTGGGCACACAAGAATTTGGGCCCTTTTGGAAAGTAAAAAAGCGAATTATAATAACATTTTTTGACTAAGTAAGTATGACCAATATGTCATTTATTATATTAGAATGCTGCTGGTTTCATTCCTCCTTCCTCGATCCTTCAAAAAAGGTTATGCGTGTGCTGCGAAATCTTTTTCTTTCAAATGTAGCTTTGTAGTGAGCATATTATGGATTTTATTCTTTAGCAGCTGTTTCGTACTGAACAAAATAATTGCGTGCGGTATTGACATAACTGATCAGAGATTCGTAAAGTTTCGTTACAATGTGTCATGGTCCATGGTCCATGGTCATAGTGCTATTCTGTAAACTTATGACTTGTTTTATTCATAACTCCCAAAAGATGATTCCATATTTACGTTAGAAGAGCAGTCTCAAAATTTTCCATTTCTTTTATAGGCTTCGGGTTTCCTTTCTAGTGTCTTCTGGTTGATTAATGTCACTTGCGATTGAAGACAATGCTTCAAAAATATTTATATTACCATTGGCGCGTGCAAACCATCTTTTTTCCGAAAGATACTTCAATCAAACGGTTTGCACTTAAATGCTCTGTCAAAATTTTCCATCGTTTTGTCGAAGCCGAGAAAAAAAATTGAACAATTTTTGTACACATTGAAAGAATGTTACTGCTTCGTAACACACTCAACAGCCTGAACACCCACAAAATTTAGCGAATGTGCCGCGAAAAAAGGTTAATGTGCCCGACAAAATTTTTTTGAGAATAAATGTTTGAGAGAAATGGTCGGTCCTTCGGGGCCCCCTGAGAATGGGGGCCCTGGGCACGGGCCCCGTGTGCCCTTATAGTAAAGACGGTATTGCCACTAGTATTCGTTTTACGTGAAACATCACGGAATATAATTACTGTATGTTGCTTGTAACGGGGCACAATACGTGAAGACGGGTGTTGTGCAGTTACGGCTGGCGCAAAGGATAATGAGATTTTCAAAAATGTGTGTCTAAAGTTTTCCGTCTTCGGGAAAACTGAAATATATAAATTATAATATGATTCAATACTTAGACATCTAAGATTCAATATGTACAAACTAACAACCCTTGTTTCATAGAGGAAAATTCAACATTTTTCACCCATACAAGAATGGACATTCTCCTTTTATTAAAACATCTGGGCCCATTGGTGTTAGAACCATTTGTTGCAATACAGAACATCACCACACATTTTCTCTACGTAATCATCCTTGCGTGAGCCAACGTTCTAATTTGACAAAGGCTTTCGCAACGGCGATCCTGCCGAACGGCACTCGAATGCCATTCGTGTTGCAAAATGAGTGAGAAGTTGCGAGACAGAACTAGCTTACGTCGGGTATCGCAGCCGAACTGGGCATGTACATATTCTTAGCATTCCGTCATTGCCGATTCAGTAGAGTTAACAGAAGAAGAATTTACTTACTAGTACTACTGTACTTTTACTTTACTTTGGCATTCTAGAAACCGATCGCAGCGCCACACGGAATGACTGGCCACGGAATTAAACGTTTACATATGTAATAATTGTTATTTGTATGGACGATGAAAACTTTGGCATTCTGGGAAGATTTTGACAGCTGCGTTTACTGATTCATTCGTGGAATAATTTCGTACTTGTTTCCGCAGCTGCAATGACAAAGGTTGCCAGGCATTCGGCTTTAGCCAGTTATGTTTGGGATTTTAGGAAACATTTTTGGTAACCATTTGCGGGTCGGGCCTGTCCGGCATTTGTTAGGCTTTTCATCGTTCGTGTTGTAACTCGTCACACGCCTGCTGGTTAAGCGGGCGAAGAAATGCAGAATGACGTCGACACGCCGACCCCAGAAAGAAGCGGCGACTTCCTCCCCGTCCCGCCGCGGTGTCGCTACGCATTTATAAACATTACGCTATAATATTTTGGCAAACGAAACGTTAGACTAAGAAGATGTTAATAGTTCATAATATATCCTCACGGCCACTGTTCCGTTAGTTACTTACTTGTTGAATTGAAACTTCAGTGAGGTTCACCATAAGCAGTAAACAAACACAGAATAAGGCAAAATACAAATCTTCGATGTGTCGAATCTCCGAGTCGTGTTTGTTTTCGTGCGCTACCATTCGTTAGCAGTTTTTTTTTTTATGTGACTGGACATGGATGGCTAATACCACAAGTTCTGTCATGGTATTAGCCCAACACACCACATGGGAACTAGGTGCCATGCCAGGACCTTCCTTATATTGCACGGCTACATTGAACTGGATGGAAAACACGGACAATTTTCATTGCCGCTTCGACCATCGTTCATCCAATGCGATGGTACCAACCCGGGCGGGATAAACCCTACCACCTAGTAAGTAAGGAAGGGGACCTACAGCTTAACGTGGAATCCGAACCACGGCCAGCCTCTCTCAACGGTCGAATGGTCACCCATCCAAGACCAGACCGGACCCAGCGTTGCTTAACTTCGGAGAGCGATCGCCGAAGTGTCGCGCCACTGGGCCACTGAGGGCCGCTTAGAGCAAGCACTTCTATTACTGAAAAACAGAAAGAGATAGCACTACACTAGCTCCCACTGCCACAGTCCTATTTAAAATCATACTTTCCGAGTTGAGGAATAACCTCGGGAATAACGAAGAATAGCATATTCGTTTCCGTATGCGATTCAGTAAATGCCGCAGGAATAGGTCGGCAGTAATTAACTGATTCAGCTATGATTCCGCTATGATTCAGTAAAGTGTTTACATAAGTTTGGCTAGAATGCACCACCTGCTGGCGGAACGGTATTATACTCGAATTGTATGTGTCATTCTTCAAGGGTCGGAGAGTTCCATGAAGGTACCCTAGAGGCTCTCAAACTTATTTCGTCTGCAGCCCCCTTTGAAAAATTATCATTTTCTAGTGCCCCCCAAAATGTCTTTACCACATTTTAAAAATAACAATCAATATCGCCATCAGTATTTCAATAACATCATTGAACATTTTTTTTAGCGGGCCAAATTAGTGTACTATTATTATTATTTGTCAGGCAACAGGAAAACACTGCAGCATTATTGTATTCTGTGGTGGGAGCATTATATAAATATTCTGTGATGAGATTATTATATATATGTTCTGTGATGAGTCAGCTATTGCATTATTGTTGACAGCTGTAGACAATGCAGTAATCTTGAGAGAATAAATAATACTCTTTAAACGGTTGTGTTATTAACATAATTCAGAAGTGGGATGTAAACCTCTTCGTCCATCGGCCATGGACAAGCATAAGTCGCGATCACGATACCGCGGCACAAGTCGGCACACACCACCAATCGTCAGCACGAGCCATCATCGCACCGCGCGTTCGCGATCGCGGTTGAGTGAAACCAGTAGCAGTAAGAGGCGACTGAGACGACCAGTGTCCAGTGCAGCGCATGCGGACTACAACCGCAGGTGTAACCAGAGCCGGACGCAATCACAAATAACGCCGTTTGACCGGCGCCAATCAGCAGGGACCGGCGGAGAGCGAAGGAGCAGGCGTCAAGAAAGAGCAGCCCGCAGCAGCAATGACGACCGGAGCCGTTCACATTCGGGCAGCGAAGCTGAGAAGCGGCGGAGGCGGCGGCAGGATCGTCGTAGGAGATCAGCTCGCAGCGGCGGCAGGCAGCGGAACCGGTCGCACTCAAGCAGCGTAGCAGAAAAGCAGCGTCGGCAGCGACGAGACCTCAGGCAGCAATCGCGCAGCGGCTCGCTGTCAATGAATGATGCGAACGAAGATGAGGAGAGACCACGACCCCGACCGGCATCACTAGAGGAAAGTATAAGTGGACGCGACATCTCAGGTATGGAGAACTTGGTTAAATTGCTTGCATCAACCTTATCAAAAGGCAAAACGGAAAATTTCGGAACCATTCAAAATGCTGTACCCGAATTTGACCCTACAAAAAAAAATCAAACTATGTTAACGTGGCTGGCTAAAGTAAACGAATGTGCAAACATTTATGGATGGTCGGAAAAACAAATCATTCATTTTGCAATGCCTAAGTTGACAGGGATGGCAAAGAGATGGTATGAAAGCCTACCATCCATAATGTTTTCTTGGTCTGAGTGGCAGGGAAAACTTATTTCAGCGTTCCCCTGTAAAGAGAATTTTGGACAAATGTTGACCGATATGCTAGAAAAAAAAAGCCCATTTTGGAGATCCTTTGGAAGAATACTTTTACGAAAAAAGTATTCTTCTAAACCGATGTCGCATTGAGGGACGCGACGCTGTCGATTGCATAATTTTTGGCATTGAGGATAGATCAGTACGTATGGGCGCTGAAGCAGTACAATTCGAAAACCCAGACAAATTGCTGGCATTTCTGAGAAACATTAAGGCTTCAAAGCGCTCAGAAAAAAAAGACAAACTTACGAACAACATGGGGCCAATGGATAGACGTCGTCCCAATGCTGATAAAAGACTCGGTAGCAAGTGCTTTAATTGCGGTGAAAGTGGCCATTACAGTATGGCATGTTTAAAACCAATAAAAAAATGTACCCATTGTTCATTGCTAGGACACGTTGAAAATGAATGTACAAAAAAAAAGGAAATTTACTGATAGCCAAGTTAAAACTGTTGTTAGTACCGAGGAAAAAAAAAGTGATGACAAATACTATAAGCAGGCTATAGTTAATGGGTCGCAAATGGAATGTTTTATCGATTTAGGTAGCCATAAAACTTTAATTCGAGAAACAGAAGCTAAATTAATACTTGAAAGCTGGACTACAAAAGATCTTGATGTCTTGCATGGATTTGGTAATGCAAAAGTAACAGCTATTGGGCGTTGTGATGTGCTTATTAGCATCGATGGTGTTTCGGCTGTGACTGAGGTATTGGTTGTACCAGATACATATCTTCAACGATATCCCTTATTAGTGGGCCATTCTTATACGGAACAAAGACATATCGTAATGAATAAAACAGCAAATGAATTGAAAATTTCTTACCAAAAAAACGAAGATGACGAAAATAACAAATTCCGAATCAAAATTTCACACCCGACACACACAAATAATAATAAAATATCGATTGTTGAAGTGTACACCGAACCACTCTTTGATGGTGATTTGTATATTGAAGGAGGCCCAAGGTGGTCACCGGGTAGAGAATATACGGTTTTACGAGGATTATATAATTTTAAAGAAGGAGCTGGACAAATTATGATAAAGGAAAATACTAACAACTCGATGACGTTTCATATAGATGAAACTGTAGCTAGGGGTTTTAGAACAGACGGTAGAATAAGGAGCCAAAACTGTCAGGTATAAAAAATTGAACACATTTGTGATGGAATTAAGGAATGCAATGCAACCCAATACAAACCGATAGAATTACATGAAATTTCAACTGATTCGAAAATAACTAAAACGCAAGGTGAAGAACTCTGCCAACTACTAAACGAATATCGTCAATGCTTTGCTTTTAATCTAAAAGAACTGGGTTGCACAAAAGAGGGTGAAATGTCAATAACACTTAATGATGATCAACCAGTTGTCTACAGACCTTATCGACTAGCTCACAGTGAAAAGGCAACAGTGCGGGTTATGATAGATGAAATGTTAGCAGCCGGTGTAATTCGTGAGTCTACATCTCAATTTGCAAGCCCTATTATTATAGTAAAAAAAAAGACTGGTGACAAAAGGTTATGCGTAGACTTTCGTGCCCTTAATCGAAAGACTGTAAAGGAACATTATCCCCTACCCCGTATAGAAGATCAGCTAGACGATCTTTCTGGTTTCAAATATTTTATAACACTAGATTTGGCCTCAGGATACTATCAGATACCTATTGCTGAGGCCTGTAAGCACAAGACTTCTTTTGTAACACCTGAGGGGCAATATGAGTTCAACAGAATGCCTTTCGGTCTTGCAAACGCCCCTGCTGTATTCCAGCGTGTTATTAATAAGGTATTAGGTAAATCACGCTTTGGTACTGCTATGGCATACATGGATGATATTATAATCCCATCCACATCATTTGAAGAAGGAATGAGGAAACTTAGAATTATTCTCGACCTTTTAAAAATGGCTAATCTAACTCTGAAACTTTCCAAGTGCAATTTTTTCATGACTGAAGTTGAATTTCTGGGTTTTGAACTTTCGGAAAGCGGAATCAAGCCGGGCTTAAGAAAAACCGAAGCGATAAGAGATTTTCCCCGGCCATCGACGCAACAACAAGTCAGGCAGTTTCTTGGTTTGGCAGGATTCTTCAGGCGTTTTTGTAGAAACTTTTCGGTTTTAGCTAAACCACTGACAGAACTGCTGAAGGATAGTGCAAAGTTTGTATGGAACATAGAACAAGAAGAAGCTTTTACAAATCTCAAATTACAACTGTCTGACCGACCAATTATGGCATTATACAACAGGGAAGCAGAAACAGAGTTACATACCGATGCGTGTAAAATAGGAATTGGAGCTATATTGCTCCAACGTTCGATTGCAAAAGAACCGTTCAAAGCGGTAGCATATTTTAGTCGTCAGACAAGCACCGATGAGCAACGGTATACAGCTTATGAACTCGAGACATTAGCAGTTATTTGTGCATTGCAACGGTTTCGTGTGTACCTGTTAGGTCTTAAATTTAAAATTATCACTGACTGCAATTCTTTGAGAGCTACTTTTGCAAAGCGCGATCTAATCACGAGGGTAGCGCGATCGTGGAGCCAACTACAAGAGTTCGACTGTTTAATAGAATATAGACCGGGACACAATATGAAGCATGCGGATGCCCTTAGTAGGAACCCAGTTCAGACACTGTGTAATGAAGGCATAGGTTCAGTTATGAAAATCGCCACAAGCGACTGGTTAGCGACGGTACAATCCTCCGATCCAACACTAAAACGGATTATAGACATACTGGATACTAAAAAGAATAATGAGACATCAGATATCAAGCGGAACTATTGCCTCTCCAATGGTCGGCTATACAGAAAGACTGACCAAGGGAATAAGTGGGTAGTACCTAAGGGAGCGAGGTGGCAAATAGTCAAACAAAATCATGATGACCTTAGTCACATGGGCACCGAAAAAACATTGAACGAAATAAACAGTGAGTTCTGGTTCCCGAAAATGAGGAGGTTTGTCCAAAAGTATGTTCAATCATGTATGGAATGTGCTTATCACAAGGCTCCCCCAGGAAAACCTGAAGGATTCCTGAATCCGATCCCCAAAGTGGCAAAACCATTCCACACCGTTCATATTGACCACCTTGGTCCATTCGTTCGAAGCACCAAAGAAAATACTTATCTGTTTGTACTAGTCGATGCTTTCACAAAATTCATTTTAGTGAGGGCTGTAAAAGGCACTCATACCAAATTCGTAGTGTTAGCACTGAAAGACCATTTCTATACGTTTGGCGTCCCTAACAGAGTTATTTCAGACCGTGGTAGCTGCTTTACCAGTACTGCGTTCAAGAAGTTTATGAATGAGTTAGGAATACGACACGTACTAAATGCAGTGGCTACACCACGTGCCAATGGACAGGTGGAAAGGTATAATGCTACAATTACCAACGCTATAGCAGCGGCAAATGAGGGGAAACCAGAAAACAAATGGGATGAACATGTTGCAAAAGCTCAATGGGCACTAAATAACACACTCAATAATGGCATTGGCCAGATACCTGCCGAAGTTTTATTTGGGACCAAAATGACGGGAGTGACGGGTAGCAAAATTACTGTGGCTATTAACGATGATCTCGAAGAAATTGACCAGGCACAATTAGATGTAGGAACCCTCAGAGAGAACGTTGCCCAATTTATTGACAGAAATCAGCAAAGACAAAAGGAAAGGTTTGATAGGGGAAGAAAGGAAGCAAAAAAATATTCTGTAGGAGATTTAGTGAGAATAAAGAAAAATCATCCTTCAACTGGCCAGAGCCGAAAGCTATTACCAAAATTCCAAGGTCCATACCGAATCACGAGAGTTTTTGATAACGACCGCTATGAGGTAGAAGATACACCCGTAACCAAACAAGGAAAAGTATCCTACAAAGGAGTCATAGCGGTTGACAAGATTCAACCATGGATAACATATGTACACCCAAGGGAATCCGAAGATAGCTCAAACTCCGATAGCCAATGCGAAGAGAACTGAAAAAAAAAATGTGGTTGACCATGATCTGCTTTTGCACAGCTGCTTTAAATGCCCAAATTATTATGCATACACATAAAGTAGGTGTTATATCACTCATGTGAGCAGAGTCTTACTTACGACTGACACTGACGTGAGTAGAGTCTCACTGATTATTTTATGATTAGAGTCTCACTGACGATTGATGCGACTAGAGTCTCATTGACGACTGATGTGAGTAGAGTCTCACAGACGACTAATGTGAGGAGAGTCTCACTGACGACTGATGTGACTAGAGTCTCATTGACGACTGATGTGAGTAGAGTCGCACTGACGACTAATGTGAGTAGAGTCACACTGACGAGTAATGTGAGTAGAGTCTCACTGACAACTGATGTGAGTAGAGTCTCACTGACGACTGATGTGAGTAGAATCTCACTGACGACAGATGTGAGTAGAGTCTCACTGACGACTAATGTGAGTAGAGTCTCACTGACGACTAATGTGAGTAGAGTCTCACTGACAACTGATGTGAGTAGAGTCTCACTGACGACTGATGTGAGTAGAATCTCACTGACGACAGATGTGAGTAGAGTCTCACTGACGACTAATGTGAGTAGAGTCTCACTGACGACTAATGTGAGTAGAGTCTCACTGGCGACTAATGTGAGTAGAGTCTCACTGACGAGTAATGTGAGTAGAGTCTCACTGACGACTTATGTGAGTACAGTCTCACAGACGACTTATGTGAGTAGAGTCTCACTGCCGACTGATAGAAATAAGTATAAGCTAAAAACTTTATTGCATGGGAATGATAAATACTGTAAGTATCAATTACTTAAGTTGTGTGATCTCATTACAATGGGGTGGCTTAGAAATTGTGTTTCGTTTTAATAAAAATGTTTAATTAAACATATTTATGTTTATTTAAGGATATTATTTTCAGTTGCGCTAAATTGTAAAGAAAGATATTTATGCAGTTGTTTAAATTGTTACTGTTTTGATATTGACTCTGAACTACTTAATGTAACATCCTTAGGTTAACTATCCATGTGTAGACGATGCTTCATTTAGCAACCGTGTACTTAATGAATATAATGTATGTATTAATGTATGATGCCGCAAATACCCTTTTTATTAATGAAAAAGGATCATTTGCGTGCTAACTTATTATATAGTTTTAGTAGCTATATTATATATGTAAACACGAGGACGTGCTTAAATACAGGACGGCCGATTGTCAGGCAACAGGAAAACACTGCAGCATTATTGTATTCTGTGGTGGGAGCATTATATAAATATTCTGTGATGAGATTATTATATATATGTTCTGTGATGAGTCAGCTATTGCATTATTGTTGACAGCTGTAGACAATGCAGTAATCTTGAGAGAATAAATAATACTCTTTAAACGGTTGTGTTATTAACATATTGTAGTGTATTTATAGTCTGGGCGGCAAAGAGGAAATTGGGAGCCCCTTGAAGCGGTTTAGGGGGCAATGGCTGATTTGAGTTTTTTAAAATATTTTACAGTAATTAAAATGTTTAAAGCCACGATGATTTAGTTATTTTTTCAAATAAAACTGGACAGGAAAAAGAAACAAAATAAGCGATGTTGTAGGTAGGTTTTAATTTAAATTGAAAGTACTTTAAATATTAGAAAAACACAAATCAGCAATCGCTCTCGAAATCGCTTCATATCCCCGTAAGCATCAGAAAATGTCGCCTCCCATACAAACGTAGTTTACTAATCACTTGAAAATCACTATTTCAATTTACTTGATATTTGGTATCTAATATCAGGCAATGAATATCTGTATCTGCATGTCTTTGTTTTCTGGGTTAAGAAAAAAAAATCGGATGAAGATTTTATTTTTGCTTTAATTTCATTTGGTTTGGATTTTTCATAAAAAAAACAAAAGCGTGCAGACTTAACGCATATTTAATGCTTGAAATTAGATAATTATTGGATCAATTGGAACAGTGGTTTTCAAATGATTAGTAAACTACATTACTATCGGGAGCATAGCTTACGGGCCGTTTGTTGGTGGCACCACAGGGGGGTGCCCCTGTAGGCCTTTAGCGCTCAGCAGGGGCGATATCGACCACTTCGAGAAAGACTGTCCTAGAAAGTTGCTTAATTTTTATTATTTAGAAACTGCGTATACGTGAATGTTATTCTATTATCCATTTTACATCATGTACGAATATATTTATACGAAGTTATAAACGAAGTTTGGTCCCTCCGCCACTATACTTGTATCGTTCCCAGACGTATTTGCATTTATATTTTTTGAACACTGACGACATATAGCTTTAAAAATAGATCACAATAGAAATTAAATAATAGTCATGTCTTTGATTAGAAGGTATGAAGTGTATATAGTTCATTATGTCTGTAGTGGTACAGTATGACAATGCGATGGCCACCTTAGCGAATACGCCCTCGGCTGTCGTCTTCTCGTCTCGGACGGGCGGGCATGTGGGTCGCCGAAAAGGCTTCCTCCGCGCTGCGTCGTGCTCCCGCGCATCCGCCGACATCTCCCCCCCCCCACCTCCACCTCCACCCACCGCCAGGGCCTTGCGGAGCTGGCCCGGAGCGTCGCGCAACCTCCGGTGCGGCTTGCTGGCCGAACAATCTGTATGGTTTGCGTTAAGAGCCCTTACTTTAAACAGAATTTTTTTCATTACGATCATATGCATGCTCTTAAAAATTTATTCACTAATTATTTCCTGCATGGCCGCAACATAAAATTCTTGTTTGACGGTTGTTGCTCCAAAGTCATATCAGTGAACGCCGGCGTACCGCAGGGCTCTGCGCTGTCCCCAACCCTTTTTCTGCTGCACATTAATGATCTACTGAATGTGCGCTATGCAGATGACAGCGAGGTGCGATCAAGGTACACCAGTCTCCGAACCGAAGTCGGGCTAAAGTAGAGAAGGACTCGAAGAGATCCTGGAAAAAGGTCCCAGAACCTAGTTGAGTTTATCACAAGCAACACACAGGCGTTCGTGTTCAGTGCAGCTCCGAACTTCCAGGGAATAAATACGTATTAACAACCGCTTAGGGATTCTTTTTGTAACTCTGACGCATAGCATTAATTTTGGACGCCATATCGAGGATGAAGCCAAGCTCGTAGAATGTAAAACATATTTAAGTTCCTGAATATCTTGACCTCAACTTCCTTTCGCCTATCCAGTTCATACTCATTTTGTGTAAATTATATATACGCATTCAGTTTCGTTTTCGTCACCATAAAAAAGGCATTAGGTCTAATAGATATAGTGATTTGGATTTCATACAAAGTAGTAAGTTACAATCGAAATTAATGAAAGATTGCCAAAGCAGCAATTTAATTATTTCTTGTTTTCCATCCAGTTCAATAAAGCCATGCAATTGTTCAGGTTGTTCACTCATAATGCCGGTAGGTAATCACAAAGAGTACTGATCCAAGTATACGACCACGATAAATCGGAACACCTGAAGCATTAGTCACGTCGTCGTCTCGCTTCGGCGTTTTCAGGCCGGCACTTCCGTTAAAAAAATCGCCGCACGATATCGCAACGACACTGCCCAATGTCGTGCGGCGAACGGTGTCAGGGAAATATGTGCTTACTTAACCATCGACAGACTTCCCAACTATGTATGTATGCAAGTCACAGAAATCGGAATAATGCAAGTCCTCTAATACAGGATAAATTTGTTTTCAGTTGATCGTTGCCATAAAGAAGCCATGAAACAAGAAGACTTGACAACTTCTTCAAACAAGGCGTTCGTTATTCCTTTTCAATTGGATTAAGGTGAAAACCCGGGTGAAAAGGAAAACTCACACTTTCCATTCAAAATAATTTAAAATTAGACTTTACAAACATCTTAATAATGCAGAAATATTTTTTAAAATCATACGATATCGTAATTCTTTTTTCTTTAAAAATAATATTTTTGGTTAACATTTGCGTGCAGGAAAAAATGAAAAACTACGATAGTTACATGTAATGGCAACTTACTTAAGAGAACAAGGATAGCTTGGTTCACATTATACCTGAACCTGATGGAAATTAATCATTTAATGCGATGGTACGAGCTCGAGCAAGATAGATACGTCCTAAGCTGGTAGGGATGGTAATGTATGCAGTTTACAAAACAAAATATGCATAAAAAAATCCAAAACAATTACACACATGGTTATATCGATTGGTTTGCAATAGAGTCCGTTTGGTTGGCCATTAAATTAGCACTTAAGAATACACCGTGAGAGTTCGTTAAGTGCAACAGCAAATTATATTTCTCAACCTGTACTCACAATTATATTTGCTCTGATTTCGGTGACTACATGCGGCACTAAGTTACAGAGTAGTAAGTCACACCTCAGGTGTGAAAGTTAAATGATTTTTTAAAGAGGCAAACGCCCTAAAACGAGCCCATTGTAAAGTCGACTACGCCTGCGACTTGTGGTGATATAACTAGCAACCCACACGGACTTAGGTCTGGGTCCTTTCACTAAAGAAGGTGACCCATGTGCAGTTACCTAAAAAATATATAGAACGATGAACTCGCACCATTTTTGTATTATTCTTGGTAAGTGAATTGTAGCAAAATATCAGCGCATTGGCTCGCCAACCCCGCCGGTGATGCAACACTTTCGATTCGTGTCACGGCCAATTGGGCGAGCTGGCGTGCTGCGCCAGCTCGCCGCCGCACGTCCGGAGTTCTTGCAGCCGCGCGGCGCGCCGCCCCGCTTGCGTGCGGCCGCCACACCGCGCCGGTGGCCACTGCCCACGTAACCTACTGCCGAACGCATCCTTATCGTTTGAACATATACAACATGGCATGTTGTCAGCCTCAATAGCCCAGTGGCGCGACACTTCGGCGATCGCTCTCCGAAGTTAAGCAACGCTGGGTCCGGTCTGGTCTTGGATGGGTGACCATTCGACCGTTGAGAGAGGCTGGCCGTGGTTCGGATTCCACGTTAAACTGTGGGTCCCCCTTCCTTACTTACTAGGTGGTAGGGTTAATCCCGCCCGGGTTGGTACAATCTCATTGAATGAACGATGGTCGAAGCGCCAATGAAAATTGTCCGTGTTTTCCATCCAGTTCAATGTAGCCGTGCAATATAAGGAAGGTCCTGGCATGGCACCTAGTTCCCATGTGGTGTGTTAGGCTAATACCATGACAGAAGGTGTGGTATTAGCCATCCATGTCCAGTCACATAAAAAAAATGTGTAAAATGTTTTGGGATAGCCAGTGTTATAAATCGATTACTTGCATTGGTCGACGTTTCGTCCACCGCATTGTGGACACATTACGATAAGGGCTGATTTTTCAATAGTCTTATAAACAGCCAGATAGCTATTCGACTGATTTATTTTCCATATGTTTATTTGTAAAATTATAGTCAGATAATTGTGATAGAAGAAATTGTTATCCAGCAATGACTATCCGTCTTTTGACCAACATGAATTTTGTATACTATCAGCCCGATAAGTACTATTTGAGGATTAAAAAATTGGACCTAAGTAAAGTAAATAGAATACAACAAGTAAGCGATTTATAACACTGTCTATCCGAAAACATTCTAATAATTATGTGTACCAACAGTGAATGTCTAAATAAACATATGGCATGTGTAATGTGGGATATAGGGAGATCTCGCTGTCTTCTATCGTCTTTACCATGGAGAATGCTCGTCGGAGCTGCACAACGCTGTTCGAAACCTTCGCTCAGCGCGGAACAGGGAAAAAATGCACAAATTCACTGTCGACATTCCAAAAATAAGAACCCATCTATCCTCTAGATCCTTCATCTTTCGGGTCAGTAAACAATGGAATGAACTCCATTCCGAGGTAATTCCCCCAAATTACGACCTGGAGTCCTTCAGACGTGGTGTGAGGAGGTCGCGACCCCACTGAATGTTCGAAGACCCATGGCCGTCGTCGGGCACTTTCAGGTCCTGGTGTACGCCATATGCCGCGCTTAACATAAAAAAAATCTGTTTCCAGTTGTTGTTTCCAAACCCGAGAGGTCTGGGTTCAAATCCTTGCCTTGGTCATGCACCACTTTCTTCTTATTTCTGAGTTGAATAAGTACATTTCGTTACCAGCGGCTCGTAGCCTAGTGGCGCGGGGACTGGCCTAGCGTACCAGAGGCCCGGGTTCAATACCAACAGCACCACTGTCTTTCTCTTTCAGAGTTCGATAAGTGCATTTCGTTACGAATGCGAGCTGCTCTATGGTTCGGAATCCATGTAAAACTGTAGGTCCCCTTCCCCTACTAGGTGGTAGGGTTTAAGCCCGCCCGGGTTGGTACCATCGCATTGGATGAAAAGATGGTCGAAGCGGCAATGAAAAGTTGTCCGTGTTTTCCATCCAGTTCATTGTAGCCGTGCTCATAAAGGGAAGGTCCTGCCATGGCACCTAATTCCTTCGGTAATGTGGTGTATTGGGCTAATATCATAACGGTAGTTGTGTGGTTTTAGCCATCCATGTCAGGTCGCATAAAAAAAAAACCAATGCGAGCCGTTCCATGATTCGGAGCCCATATCAAACTGTAAATACCGTTCGCCTACTAGGTGGTAACATGTTATCCGGAAGTCCTAGGTTCACATCCTGCAACAGAAGAAAATATATTTGAATCGAAAAAATATATTTGAATTGTCAGCCTCGGTGGCCCAGTGGCGCGACACTTCGGCGATCGCTCTCCGAAGTTAAGCAACGCTGGGTCCGGTCTGGTCTTGGATGGGTGACCATTCGACCGTTGAGAGAGGCTGGCCGTGGTTCGGATTCCACGTTAAGCTGTAGGTCCCCTTCCTTACTTACTAGGTGGTAGGGTTTATCCCGCCCGGGTTGGTACCATCGCATTGGATGAACGATGGTCGAAGCGGCAATGAAAATTGTCCGTGTTTTCCATCCAGTTCAATGTAGCCGTGCAATATAAGGAAGGTCCTGGCATGGCACCTAGTTCCCATGTGGTGTGTTGGGCTAATACCATGAACAGAACTTGTGGTATTAGCCATCCATGTCCAGTCACATAAAAAAAAAAAAAAAACCAAATTTCCGGTTTTTTTAATCAAATTACTATCCCATACATTTATAAATGTCCCGTTCAATGCCAAATTTAAAAGTGCAATGCGGGCCTTTCCTTTAAAATGTTCGATTTTTCCTCCCGTTATTCCGTGAAGCGATTTGTTCGGTTGTTACTAATACCGTACTTAGTGAGTAGTGTCGTTTAGTGTAGGCGTAGCCAGCGGCTCGTAACAAATGTTTTAATGGAGGGTTTCCATTATGCAAACACATTAAAGAGGGCCCGCTAACGACGGCCGCCCGCCCTCACCACCCCCCGCACCCCCTACCCGGCCCGTCCCGCCCAGCGCCGCCCGTGGGCAGATTGCGGACCTTTTTCCGAGCCGCATTTTTACGGATTTTATTACTTCGGTGTCCCCGGATTAGCACGGCTGCACGAGTTTAGGTCTACCGTGCGGGAATATTGCTATGCAAATGAAAAATGTATTAGTAGTAATGGTGTCTATGGTCATTCATATGTTGCAATTCTTACCCACGTAAAAGACAGATTGCAATAATCGGAGAATAAAGAAATTTAGTCAAACTGTTAAGGCAACCCAAATCGGCCTCGATTTCAATAATTTCAGGAAATAATTCTTGAAGCGAGTTTAAATATCCAACTACGTAATATTTATTCGATATTGAACAGATTTTACATGTTTTGTTTTAATCGGTCAAAATGCCTTGAACTTTTTTTTGAAAATGAACTGTTTTGGCAGTGTTCAAATGCGAATATCTCGAAAATTACTGGTCAGATTATAATGCGGTTTTACCGTATAACATAACACGTCGAAAACTCCATCAGTCGTATTCAGCGAGCACCTGTCAGAACTTAGTACGAAATTAGCACCGGACTAACCATACAATAATCGGTTTAGTCCGGCTGATTAAGTCCGCCCACTCTGCAGATGGCCGTAAAAGTTTCAAAAATCGATGGTCAAATGAACCCTATATCCTCGATTAGGAACTACCCATAAATTTACGCTTAGCACAAATAAATTACTACTTAAAACGTGAGTCTTTTAATTCGGACAGACAAATCCTACTGTTTGTCGAAATTTTAATGACAAAAATACCGATTTAAAAAAATGGTTGGACTAATTCTCTTCGAATTCAGTTCGGCAATACACAACTACCTGCCGAAAATTTTAAGTTAAGGGTATTAAGTAATTTTAAGGGATTCGATCAACAAGTGTCGCCTACAACGTACCAGATGTCACCCGCGGCAGGGGGCGCGGGGGAGGGGAGGAGATCTAACTCCCCGTCGGTATCACCTTGTAGCGGGGGACCGAAATGTTGCCGGAAAAAATATAATAATGCCGTCTTAACGGCGTTAAACTGCTTTTTTTACGGGGGCGCATTACATAAATAATGATAAAGGGAAATTAAATCAAAATCTTATTAGAATATTAAAAGTTTCGAGGTGGTTTTTAATGTTTTTCCCTGCCATCGCCGTGGGATGCATTTTTCACGAAAATATTAAGAAATGCATATTAGACTTTGTAATGTTATTGCTTCACGTAATAAACTCTTATTTTGAGGCATTTTTACACCATAACAGTCGTATTCAGAGAGAACCTGACAAAACTTAGTACGAGATTAGCACTGCGGTCCAAAGTCCGGCGTATTAAAGTTAGTCCGCCCACTCTGAACAAAGCTATAAGAGTTTAGTGATTTCATTTTGTTCCCAACCTACATATATTAATTCGTAATTAATTTTAAATAAGTTTGTATACCTGAAAAAGGTCTGACGTAGTTAATAATTTTCTGAAAGATTAACTAGATTTACATTTGAGAAACTTGCATACCTTAACACAGTCATAATACACGTCTTATCTTAAAAAGTGTATTAATAAATGAATGAATAAGTAATCTTTGCTAAGTCGAACTTACAGCGAAGACACGTTAGTTAACGTAAAGTTGTTACTCGGGAAATGTGTAAGCCGTCACCGGGGAGAACGACGCGTGGGGAAAAGAAACTGAATAATATATGCGATAAACACAAACTCACACATTCCGGGACATTTAATAATTAAATGAAGATTCCCTCCCTAAGCGCATATTGAGAAATACTTACAGGCTTTAACTAAGTCGCGATTAGACTGGAATCACACCGTAAAGCAAGAACACGTGAATAATAAATTTCGAGGCTGGACTGAAACCAACAAGCAGTGGAGGTCTTCCCAGGTGCAAATGGAATTAAGGAACAGATATTACTTGGAAAAAACCGGCCAAGTGCGAGTCGGACTCGCACACGAAGGATTCCGTACCATCGTACAAGATTTAACACAAAAAAAACACGTTCTTTGTATGGGGACCCCCATTAATTATTATTATTTTTTTATTTTACCTATTTGTTGTTATAGCGGCAAAATAAATACACACTCTGTGAAAATTTCAGCTGCCTACCTATTACGGTTAAAAATAATATTTGTGTATATGTATCTTATATATGTACATATTTGTATGGAATTTATTTTAAAATATAAATCCTTATTTTTAGGTTAGTTAATATTTTCGCTAATTCATTTTGTTTTACGTTTATTTTTTTGCCCGCCTCACTGCACCTCTCCTACATCTCTAAAGTTGAATGGTAGAGAATGCCTTATGGCATTAATTTCCGTTTTTCATTACGGTTCATGAGATACAGCCCTGTGACAGACGGACGGACGGACGGACGGACGGACAGCGGAGGCTTAGTAATAGGGCTCGGTTTTCACCCTTTGGGTACGGAACCCTAAAAAGTAAGACTTGGACCCTTTTCACCATCTTGCTATCAAGTTTCCAGCGCTTAGTTTTATGTGGCGATTAAAACTATCGATTATAATTATACTTCCCACGAACTAGATTCAATTGCTAAACAAGCGACAATTCGCCAATGTCGAGTTTCACTTCATTGTTTTCAGTATTTTACGCGAATACTCTTAATGAGGTAATGGGTGAACAATTTGGAGTGGATTATATGAATACCAAATTTATGACTGACTTAAATCCATGTAATCCACTAGTTGGTCATAGAGGCAATCGACAAAATTTAAAAAAACACCCACCTCATTGACAATGTGTAATGACAGTGCGCAAATAACGTCGAAACATCATTCTTTTTAGTCGCGTTGTGTCAATGTTCTGTGTAATTTAAAACATCAAAGCCACTTTTTGGGCTCCCTTTGATCCGCAATTTTCAGTACAAACGGGAAATTTCATCGTTGGCAGTCCTGCACGTTTCCAATTTATTATGTTTTCGTTTTTCGACGAAATTGTGTGCTGTTGTGTTTTAAATAAATAAATTTATATATTTGTCGTTATTATGAAAACAGTTTTTTGTTTCTTCATCATGTAAAGTGGAAGTCATATAAATAACCAATATGTTATTGGCAGTCAGTAAGTCAAATATATCGATCCCTTTCTAAAGATTGTATCAATATTTTCGGTAGCGTCAAAACAAGCGCCGAGGTGTGTAAGTCAGCATCGTTTCAATCTAAAAAGAGAATGCTATGAAAGCGTATGATTTATTATCACAATCATCTATTAGTACACTTAGTTAGTAAACTTATTTATTTATTTTAGTATTTTTCTTTCCTTTTTATCTCTTTATTAAGTTGTTTTTCACCCTACCAATCAACAATAAAAAATAAAAAAAATTACAATTCTTACTTATGTCTGAGACAGCTGTAACCATGCTTCGCTCTATGGTTATACCTGCCATCTGCTTCACAGTCTTTGGCTAGTGCAGAGGGTAGGATTTAAAAATTGATTTGTAACAGCCAAAGTTGTTTCAACTACATTGTATACCAATTATTATTTAAGGTACTTATTCATTGAAATGGTTTCTCTTTTTGCCTATACTAGCTTTAAATAATAATAGATATGTAGTTTGTAAGATTTTCATTATGTATGTAAAATGGCTTACTGAAATAAACATTTGTATTTGTATTTGTATAGCTTTAATAAATATTTTCCGCATGATAAATTAAACGACGTACTAAATTTTTGTAATATATTTTGGAAATCAGTTTTTAATTTAATTAACGTTTAGGGACTACTTCACTTCTTGAGTGCATTGCCGATCGAAAAATTATGGCATATTAGCGATTTTTATTTCAAAACCTCCATCTAAGTTTAGCCGTATCTGTGAAATTCCAGGAAATATTTATTTTTTCAAATTGAGGATTTTGAATACATTTAATTAAAGGTTTTTAGGTAGTAATTTTTTTGGTAATTTAGAGAGACTGCAAAGCTTATGAGTCAATTGCATAGCTACACAATGCAGTTTTTTTATTTTTAAATCCCTTTTCCAAATTCTAAATTCCTGTATTTAATTTATCCTCTCGTCACCTCAACATTTATTGGTCACCAAAGATCCAACCAAAATCATCTTGATCATCAACATATACCACTCATGCTGCATCACCGCCTGTCACCTGCAAATTGTTAAGAAATTTGACATTTAAGCGTCTTATGGGCGGGTAAACTTGTCTTCTATCCCAGAGGCATGGGTTCAAATCCCCGTCCCGTTCATTCACCACTTTCTTTCTCTTTCTGAGTTCGATAAGTGCATTTCTTTACGAATGCGAGCTTTTTATGGTTCATAATCCTGTAGGTCCCCTTCCCCTACTAGGTGGTAGGCTTAAGCAACTGCGGGTTGGTACCGTCGCATCGGATGAAAAGGTGGTCGAAGCGAAAAAGAAAATAAAACAAGAGAAACATTGTTTTCCATCCAGTTTAATGTAGTCGTCCTCTAGGGGCATGGCATGGCACGTATTCCTTCGGAAATGCTGTGTCCAGCCATTCATGTCTAGTTACGATAAATAATCACTGAAACGTTTATAGGTTAGCAAAGATCGAACAAAAATCATCGTAATCCTGAAATCATACTGGTTAAAACCTCGAAAGCTGGTCTGATTATAGCCTGTCAAGTGGTAATTGTTAAGAAATTCGACATCCTTCTCACGTGGACGTTACTCTATGTGGCTGGCTCACGCCTGACGACGACCCCCTGCCCAGCCGCCCCCAGGCTTAACCCTTTCAGCCCTTCGTTAGCGTGACTCACATGTGTGCTCGGAATGACGATGCATCGAAATGTTGCGCGCTGCAGCACTCTGTCTGGTCAGTTTAGGGCCTGATAGCACCTGATTGCTATCAGTTCCATAAGGGCGAGTGAAACCATTTTTTTTTTCTAATAACTACTACTATAACATCATTGAACCATTAAAAAATATGGTTAATATGAATCCCTCTGTGCAAAAAAGATGCTCATGGTGGCCTTGCAAATTATCGCCCAGTATCACTTCTACCAATTTGCAGTAAGGTAAAATAATAGAGATGAGACTCAAAAGTTTTTTATCCGGAACTAATATTATTATAAGTAAGCAATATGGTTTGAGTAAGAGTATGTCTACAAGTGATGCTATAGCTGCCATGGTAAAAAATGTTTTTTTTGTAATAAATCTTTTACGATGGTACGGAACCCTTCTTGTGCGAGTCCGACTCGCACTTGGCCGGTTTTTTATAAAAACGAGGCTCTCTCCGATAAATGATTAATTTTATTTTGACGTTGATACTACAATGGTATTATTTTTTAATAGTATTTTGTATACAACATATTATATTGGCTTGATACACTTTATCTGTATCAAAATTAACGATGGTTCTGTACACCGGACATAGCTGTTAAGTTGATGAAGGCGTTTACACCCGAAAAACCTCGCAATAAATACTCAATATGTATAATTATTAGGTTATTAGGTTAAAGTAATTTATAATTTAAGACTTTTCACATTGTGGGTTCTTAGTTCATGCCGTAGACCGTTCTACCAATATGTAAGTTTTGGCAGTAGCATTTAAGTAAGAAATCATAATTGTATATTATTAAGTAAAGTGGACGAAAAAAAAAAGAAAAAAAAGATCGAATCCGCGGATCAATGAAATTGTAACATGATGATGATTAAATGAGATGAAACACACCACATATTTTGACTCGAAATGCATTTGCCCGCGAATTGAACTTGATCAACAGGTGGCGCTATTTGCGTGTTTACACGGCGCACCTATACACAATTTGGTGGAATTTTCGATAAAGAACCTCCACTGATATTAAAGGGGCATAAAAAGCGATGGACATGATCAGTAGTTTCGGGGACGAAACAAGCGATACCATTGATACGAGTGATCTACTTCTATTAACGAAACAGTTCAAAGAGCGATAGTGTTTGAAGTTGTTTGTTCGAAGTGTAATAAAATTATGTGCTCCTGAGTTTGTTTGAATACAAGGACTTAAGGTGGCCCAACCCGCTCATCTGCCCATACAAACGGGGAAAGAAGATCACGCCCATATTTCTTATCAGAGATCCCAATTTTTGCTCAAAAGAGCTTTATTTGATCGAACTAGATGTCTGATGACCGTTGGCATTGTAAAATTGTGTTTGGTTTCTAAGTTAAAAGGTTCGAAAGTTCGAATTTTTCGCGCGTTTTTTACAATAACTTTGGTGGTTTATTACGCAGTGATAGAGTAAGAAAATCTTAAAAAGATTAGTCATCAGACATAGCTTATTAAATCAAGATTTTTAATCTATTTGGTTTGTGTTAGATTTTCGACTACAGCGGTCGTGGTTTACTTTTAGCTATAAGTCGTTTTGAAATCAAAATTTTCGTAAATCCTACCAAATCATACACTATGCACATTATCTTTTTTGTGGACATGTTGCATCTTCCTCATCACGGAGCCTGTCTTTTTCTTTGAAACAGAGAAGGTCTCAGAGCGCAACAGCACGGTTTTGTACAGTGCCCGCGAATGAGTTAGTCCCGCCGGGTTCGGCCACCTTAACTTTTGGTTTCCGCAAAACAGTGTTATAGAGAGAGCCTAAAAATACTACTTATTTTGACTATAAATGCGCAACATAATGCAGTCTTCTTGTTTTGATACTTAATGATTGATTAATAATGAAGTGTGCTCACCTGCGTGAATCCACTTATCGCGGGTGAAATGGCCTGGAGTTTTGAATACACACTCGGTATCGGAAGGCTCCATCACGAGGAACTCTACAATTATCCACCATTGAACGATTGACTCCGGCGTGCAGACTATCCGAAGAGCCACGCGGCCTATACTCGACTCCGAATTGAAACGCACGTTAATGATGTTTGAAATTTGAAAAACGTATTTTTATTGTTATTTGATTAACGCCATTCAGAATTTTCGAAATCGTATTAATTCGTCCCAAAAAGTATTTGTATTAACAGTAGAATATTTCAAGGACATTTCTTTAGAGGAACTTTATTTTTAATTTGTTACTTTTATTTTTCCTTTTTTGTATCTGTGCATCTACAAAAATATAGAAATTTAAAAACCGTAACATTCCTCCCATTGACATGCCCCCATTAATTAGCCTTCCCCGCTTCTTTATGTATTTCAAATTTTGGTAGTCAAACTACACTCGTTCAGAGCGCAAGAAAACGTATGTGAGTCAAAGTCCAATGTGTGGCGTCTAGGATGATGCCGCTTGTACACAAACATCATCAACCGTTAAGGTGGGTCCGTAAACAACAGGAAATTTCACTCTCCATGAAATTCAGGATAGTCAGGATAGTCAGAAAATCTTTTTAAATCGACTGTTCCAATTAACTTGATCGTTGATAAAAGTATTAATTAACTCATAATATATGTATCTGCACGTTTTGAGTGTATGGGAGGATTATACTGGGTCAAAGCTCCGTGTTTAAGAAAATGTTATGAGCATTATTCTTTTTCTTTAATTTGGCTTATACCACTTACGTACATACACACACTTATATTGCTATAGGGATGTTAGATTTCAACACTCAAGTAAATTGGCAAAGTTCGTTTCAAATGATTCCCTAATGATGTCAGTCTGGGGAACACTGCTTATGTGAAGGCCTTATTCACGTCACTACTGGCTATAGTACTACCATTCATAAAACGTAACGTAACGAAAGTAGAAGTCACAGTAGAAGGTTGGAGTATAGCCATGTATATTTTCTCCGTCAGATTGCGCCGCCCACACGTTTGTGCGAATTAAGACATTAAGGTGTGCTTTCAATGCACGCGACAAGACAATGGCCCGGTGAGTCAGAGCCGTGTGAATGCGTGTATTAAAATTACTGCACACATCATTTTGCACACAGTGACGACTTAAGCTGCACATTGCAATAATCTGATTGTGATGCATTGGTCCCTTAATGCATAGCTAGCGATAATGCATGCATAGGCATCTTGTAGTAATTTCATACGTGTAGTAAAACATTACTAACAAAATAATAACAATATTGAGTTTATACAATTTTTTATTAATAATGACGAGGGCTCTGTAAACTCGAGCTGTAGTAAAACATTTTTTAAATGTAGGTTTTGGTCAGAATCTCATTCAGAATTTTATTCATACATTCTTACAGAAGTTGCTCTCAAATCATTGTACGCAAAATTGTATGTAGGTGGTAGCATTTAAAAGGTTAATATTATATAGTTTTTTTAGCTGTAATAATAATAATAATGTGTTTGTACTTTGACTGTTTGTTTAGAGGTCACTGTAGTAGTTCATGACATAAATAATAGTATTAAAACTAAATCGTTTGCGACGTTTTAAGTCGATTGCGTTGTGATCTAGTAATGATTACAATCTAACGCCATTTATGTGTGATTTTTTATTTCGCCATAAGCTTTGCGAGTGCTTTATAAACCATTCATTGTGTGCTTATTTTTTTAGGAATAATTATTTAAATATCAGTCGGGCTACTTTTCAACTAATATCGAAATAATTATACCTTTAATTATTTCCATGTCAGTTGGACTGCTTTCCAACTGATATAGAAATAATTATTCCTTACCCGTCTCAATATACCTACATTTCATAAAAGAAAAAAATACTAATTAACCCTAAAAAACCATAACCCTTTTTCGAAGCATCTCTCGCTAAAAAGCGCTATTAAAAATATTTTCGTCGTAAATATTTAGTAAAATCGCGCAATTTGCATAGACACGGCAGTTTCTCGGGTATAGCGACCAACTTCAGTGCATAGCAATCGAAACGTTTGATGCAGGCTTGGATTCAATTCTTACGCCCTCGTCAATTATATTTAATTCTGAATAATATTTGGGGAGATTATTTATTCGATTGCGATTGTCTGTTAGAGCAAACTTTATCGCCGAATCTTTCATCATCGGGTCATGTCCCGAAAAAAATACATAAACCTCAATTCCGAGCTTTGCGAGTAATCAGTAACTAATTTTATTTTAGGAAGTGATTGGAAAAAAAACGAATTGATGAAAATAACTATTATATATGTTTTGTTACCAAATCTACTGTCCTGAACATGATTTAATATTAACAAAATACTCACGTTCAAAAGGCAAGAAATATTATCTGTACACCGACGAGGTAGGTAAATGAATGTGTGAATGGGTTAGGAAAGAATGACGAAACAAATTTGAGCAGTGGGCAGAAGTGAGCGGAAGCGTCGGGCCAAGGTGGCCTAGGAGAACGTAACACGACCAAATCGATATAATTCTTCGTAAAGGTCGGACACTTAGCACCTATAATCGTAGAGCATGTATGAAAAGATGTATGTCTGTAGATGAAGCGAAAGAAGTGTGCTTTCATCGTACCATATGGCGCTCTATAATCACTGCCTATCCACCGGCGTGAAGGTATGTATGTATGTATGTCGGCTTTGAAAGTAAGGAAAAAACATTGACCATTTATATTCTTCATTTCTCAACAGGCTATTCAATTTGGGCGATATTCCTAGTATTTTTTGTATTATATACAGCATATTTTGTGAATTTAAAGAATTAACAAACATTAAGCAGTGCTATAGCATTATAAATATAAATAAAATCGTCCTTTAGGCATTTAGGGTATGAAGATATTGTTAAGAGGCGCGCACCGTAGACAGGGAGGTGCGGGTACGGTGAAAGGGGTGGGAGAGAAAATTAAAATTACTAATTAGGCTCCAGTTCGGCGACGGTGCTGCCACCGGGGCAAGTCCTGCGCCAGGACACACCTCGTAAATATTGTTGCTTATTATAAGGAAGCCTTTCGGTATCCTCGAAACGGTTTTCCTTACACTCATAGCTTATAAAGGGAAGGTCATGGCATGGCACCTTATTCCTTTGGAAATGTGGTATATTGGGCTAGCATCCTGACGGTAGTTGTGTGGTTTTAGCCAACGAAAAAAAACTTCGATACTTTCCCGTCGAGTGTTAGCTATCGATGTCAGGTTACATAAAAAAATCACATTTCGTGTAAACTTATTTATGGTTCCGTTCCTCAAAAGGAAAAATCACTTCACTTCATTGTCCGTCTGTCAGTTTGTCAATACCATTTTTTCTCAGGATCGCGTGGAGGTGTAAGGTTTAAATTAATTTAAAATTCTGAGGTCGCAGGTTGCAGCGGTAAAAAAATCAAGATATATAATCAAGGAATGTGATATGTGTATATGTATACTCGACCGTGAAGTAAGGACATATTAATTAAAGAAAGAGCATGAATTATACATACATACATATCATATTACTTGGAATGTACCTGCTTAGTACGAAAAAGTATATTTATTGAAGATATATAATCGTCAATCGTCAATTTGTAGCGCATATGTTGACATCAGCAATTAAATAAAAACCTGTAGGGCCCTAATAATGAAGTTTTGCAAAAAGCAAAGTTGAAAAAAGGCTAAAATCGTAGTTAAATCACATAAAAAAATGGGCTGTAACAAACTCTACATTTGTAGTTGAATTTGTATGGAACCCTCGATGGCCGAGCCGGAGTTGCATCTGTCAGATTTATTACAACATAATTTTATTCTACTGGTCCTTTAGGCATGAAATTGTTACATAAAATGGCTTAATGTAAATAAAGTCAATCATTAGCACTTTTAATGTAAAATCGGTAAACATATTTAAGTTAACTATTAGTAACATATTTTTAAATAATATAATTAATTTCTACAGTTAATACCAACTTTAAATATTTTTCGGAACCATTCCTCCTTCGCTCACTTTTAACTTATATTTCAAGGCAATAGACCTCATGAAAATGAAGCTCTAAAAATAATTCACGTCGAAAAAGTTAATTTCTAGCCGGAAAAAAACCGCTACGGGACACAATTTGCATATTTTCTTGTTGAACATTTAATTATTTGCCCCCTTTGATGAGTCCTTTCCCCTTTTAGAATCTTTCCCTCCGTAATGATCCTCCAGGGCCTCCTGGAGCCTTCGGCGAACCCTTTCTCGAGGAAAGTACACCTTGCAAATTTTCAAGTTTTATTTCAATAGGAAAAGCTGTTTTTACAGCAACATCTCCCGGGAGAACCTTTCGCCCTGGTTACAGTTGTAACTTTCGTAAATTGGGCATTGTATTTATGACCTAACAAGGTTTTCTGATGCGAGATAATATTTGACGATATATATGTCTTCTTTTCATTTATTTTATTTAAACTTTTGATAGTCAAACCGCACTAAGTTACGTAACAAACTGATTGACCCGCTGTTCTCAGAATCCGCAAAATAACTTCACTGATTTGCCTTTCACAATAATTAATTACATACTTAAATCTAAATGTTACTGCCAATATTTATAGGTAACACAGCTTAAGGCAGAAAATCAAAACAAATAAAAGAGTACCCATTTAGTGCAATTGGATTAAGAATAGGAATTAATTAACTGAAAAGTTGCTTGTACAATAATATCTATTACAAGTATTATCTGGTATTAATGTCGTCGTCAACTTAACAACATATGCCGGAAGCATGAAAATATTCTAATGCTTTCCATATTATAAACGCTAGCTGATGGTCCCGGTTCTTCTAGGGTCAATGGCATTCTGGATATTCACCCGAGCTGAGCCTCATAAAATTTACATCATAAACGCCTTATAATCAAATGTTTTCCCATGCAAACTTTGCCATTTCCCCTATAAGGAAACGCTACTCAAGGAATATGTCCTCCAGATTTCAAATCTAAACCGTTATTTATAAATTTTATTTATGAAATTGATTTGAGTAATTTCAAAGAAATCATAACAATATAACATAACAAGGTATCGTTTGAAACCGTTCGTATGCCATGACAATAAAACAATATTTATTTTTATCTCAATATAGTTTATCAATAATTAAATCATGTCATAACGAATATGATTTACATAAATTATAAAATTGCCATAAGATATATGAATATGTATTCAAATTAATCAAAGTAGAATGTCGCTTATGTGCCGTGTGAGATACGGTACACAAAATACAAGTGGGCTTAAAAAATACTGAATTTCTTCCCGTGCATGTCAGAGGCGACGATGTGGTCGCATGCAAAACTTTAGGCCATTTCCTTTCCTTAACAGGTGGTGAACTTAATCCCGCCCGGGTTGAATCATCCTACTGAACTTTGATCCAAAAGAATGAACATTTTCGCATATTTTTTTATTTATTTATTTTCCTTTCAATCGTATAATTTACAAATATTCAATATATGTGGTATAGCCGAACTGGGCGGTGTAGCCCGTGTCTCGGCTAGTCCTTTTTTTATTATTATTATTATTATTATTTTGTTCATTTATTTCAGTGTATCCGTGCTTTATAAGGAAGTTCCTGGCATGTCACAAACTAACTAACATCCATTGTTGTGTCACACAGCTCAGTGGTGTGACGCCTCGAATTTCGAATTTGAGCTTATGCAACGATGGCGTGGTCGGGCTATGTTTGGGGTTAAACCGAATACTTGCTTGTCGGGAGCCAAATGGTATGCTAACTTTATGAATACTATACTTCCACATATACTGCACTTCGGTTAATCCAAACGAGAAACAAGAACGCGGGAAACTCTGAGTTTACCTTTACTATCTCACGAGTTGGCGCCGGAAGTTGTCAGGCAGGGCGGGGGGTTGCGGTCGCGCGGGAGGGCGGAGGGAGGGGGGGAGGGGTGCACGAGGGGATCATACTTCACATTTCACGGGTAATAACGACTGACAAAAATCTATGTCGCGAAGCCTCCGCGCCGCCTCTGCGGACAAACTTTGCAACTCATATATTTTATGTTCTTGTATGAAACGAAGCAACTCTCGTAAATCAAGTAAATTTTAATTTGTCATAAATAGTCGAACCTTTTACATACCCTACTGCAATTGGGAATCATGTACCGCGTAAAAACAAACGGCCCCATTTCACAACGCATGGATTTTGCCTTGAACTCCCCCTAGCCCTCTTAGATGGAACTTTTGTTTTCCTAAAAGTTTAAATGACATTTCGTGCCGATTTTACTTTACGAAACTTTACTTCACACGTCAAGTGTAAAAGAGCATAACCTATTGTTGTTTTATCATTTATTTTATTATTACCACAGAAGGCAATCTGCCACCTCTGCAAGTACTGAATCACTGCCTAACATATTTCTCAGCTGCAGCTAAGGATATTTTAAATGTTTTTATTCTACTACGTACTCTTATCGGACATTATCGAGCTATTACGGTTGTTAATTCTGCAACACGGTTATGATTTTCTTAGCTCGCTAAATACTAAATACTATTAATTATGAAAATATTTTTTTCGTATTTCGGACTTAGCTCCCTTGAAAACTACGCTACACGGGGAAGTAATAGCGTAGCTTTAGGCATATTCTCTCTTCCTCCTTACTAGAGGGCTTACCATGGCAAATTAACTCACCGGGTGAACAGTCGAGTGATTGATTAATATCTGACGTTTAGTTACATTTCTTCTTCATTTACTGGTAAATTTCAGTTCACTTGGCAGTATACAACATCGTTTGACAGCATGGTACAAAATGCAACCGAGCGTCAGATTGATTCACTCGTTTGCCTGTTCATCCGGCGAGTAACTTTCCCATGGTAATCCAACAGGACACTTTGTTTGTGCAGGCTCTTTTAACAGTTTACGAACGCATAACGAATTAAACACTTAATAATAAATAATTAATTTAAAATATAATAATAAACATTAAATTAAATTGGTGAATACGTACGTTTCACCATTCGTTAGGATATAACTTCTTGTCGTAAAATACGTCTTTCTCAGAAAAGTTACATCACTCTTGCGCCGAGGCCTTCAACTTATTCCTGGCAAGCTTAAAAAGAGGGTTCCGTAAGTAAGTGGCCCCCGGAGTCACATACGCCGCTCCAGTATGCATAATAAGTCTTGCCAGCTCCTTCGCCATCTAAATATTCGTCGGTTTTTACTTTAGCCAAATCGCCCGTGAATATATACGATTGTTTCCTTCTTTTCCTTTCACATATAAATTATACGACGCCGTCATGAATATATGCATGCCGCAAATTTATATTATTCCGTGAAACCTAACACTTTTGGCTTTTTATGCGCTCCGGGTTGGGGTGGAGCCGAGCGGTGGCCATAACTTGGCTAATGAAGGGTCGGTGCCAGCGGTTCTTATTTCGATAACGGAACTTCCTAATCTGCGAAGTGGCCGAGGCGATTGCTCGTCTCTCGAGAATCTCGGAAAAGCCAAAAATCAATCGAGCCAAATAGTGCCAGAACTTGGCAATTGGCTTGTCTGTGATGTGAAATCACAATAATTTGCTAGTAATATTTTGCGTGATCGTTAAAATATAGAGACATAAATGTTTTTATGTTTCTATATTTGAACTTTCTACTATTAAAAAAAATAGTTAAATCAAAAGAAGTAAGGCCAAAACATACAGAACAGTAGTATTACATACAGTGTAACTTTGGAAAAATATTTCTGAAGTCACTACACACGATATCTTAGATATTAAAACCAATGTAGTTTCATGCACGACGGGACGATGATTTCGCTAAGACAGCTGGAAAAATATGGACAAGAGCAGCTAAAGACAGAAGAACATGGATCTCCTTGGGGGAGGCCTATGCCCTGCAATGGGGATCTCAGTGAACTACTTCTTAAAACAGAAATATCATAACATACATATAAGGAACGAAACTGTAAACTGAGTAAATAAAAGGCTTTGTTATTATTATTAGTTTTATGCAAACTCGTAAAATCAAGGTTAAAGGTTAATTTTAAGGCTGATGGGGTAACCCGGCATTGTTGACATGGAGCGGGCGGGCTCCGAAATTTGCGAGCGGAAAGATGGCGGGAAGGAAGAGGGCGGGCTAGTAGTTCAAACAAGAGCTGCAAGAGCATGTCACAACGCGACGTCTCCCTAGGATATTATAAGGGTTGATCGAAGCAAAAAGTATCTTATGTTTTTACTATCAGAACACTTCGAATATTACGATGCTGGAGTTATGGCAGTGACTGCTATTAAACAAGAAAGCCATGCGGTAAACAAAAAATCACTAAATATATTTAGTTATTAAATAATCCTGAAGATCGCCTCTATACCATAAAATTCACCTGAAACTATTTCAGACATATTTCAGACAAAACCAATACAGGTTATCTGTCCTTCCAGGTTTCCAAGTACCCTACTTAAGATTCCAGGTCTTGTCAAGTGGTAGCCGCATAAATAACGGGGCCGGTCAGAGGTCACCCGGGAGACGGCAGCGGGGTGGCGCGGGGGAGGCGGCGGCGGCGGCGCGATAGTTTAAGAATATTCACGCAAATAAATTAAACACTACTCGAACAGCCACGGCAGATTTCCCTAATGGTCGGCGATAGTGGAGCGTGGAGTCGTGCTAAACGATCTTCATATTATTTTAAGTATTAAAAGTTCCTCCCTCGATGAAATATTTTGTTTAAATTAATACCTTGTAATACAATCATGTGCTTGATGATATCATCTTCATATATTTACCCCTAGGATTCGGATTTAAACTTTATCAATAAAAACAATGTGGATATTCATTCATTTAACAAGGTAAGCGGCGATTTGAGAAGAGGTCAATGAAAAGAAAATGTTTTTCGTTCTGCAAAGACCTGACCACCTCCGGCAAACCCCAGAGGGGTTAAATCTTTATCTTTAAATATACATAGGCACTAGTGGAAAACCATTCGACATATACACAGGTGGAAAAGTAAATCACTACATAAATGAGCGTTTCTTAGCTCAGTGGCGCGGGGACTTACCTTCTAAGCCAGAAGTCATGGGTTCGGTCCCCGCCCCGTTCATGCATCACTTTCTTTCTTTTTCTGAGTTAGATAAGTGCATTTCGTCACGAATTCGAGCTGCTCTTTGGAATCTATGTAAAGCTGTAGGTTCGTTTCGTATACTTAGTACCAGCGTCATTGAAAATCTTTCTCTTCTTTCCATCCAGTTCAATGTAGCCGTGCTCATAAAGGGGAGGTCCTGGAATGGCATCTTTTTCGGGAATACTGTATGCTGGACTAATATGAGTATGAGTAAGTTTGAATTTGTTTATTTACTAACTTTTATAGTATTTAAAATGCCGATGGCTTTTTACACCTGAATAAATTAGATCATAATTCCTATTAATGTAGAATAAGTTGTCATTATCGTAGTCAAGAGTCTACTCTTCACCATAATGTTCTTATTATAATGTTCTTTGTGAGCAGTAGTGTAATGTTCTTTGTGAGCAATAAAATTATACAACCTGACAAAGTTTCTTGTCGGCTCTTTTTCGCCAGAAGTAATCGAACTGACAGGAAAAAAATAGAAAAAAAATACGAATCCAAGTGTGTAATATACATCTAATGGAGGAAATAAAGAAACTCTCAAGACTCTTCGGTCGCACTATACCGAGCAGCGCTATTATATTGGCCTAGGAAGTAGGTGGGGGGTGCTAGGGAGAGACGTCGGGTCAGCCGGAAAGATGCATGGCTCTCGCGGGTCCGCAGACACGGACGCGGGCCCTCATTTCAATACCCCCGTCCTTTCTGCCGACTCGCGTCCGACTGCCCCGGGAGACGCCGTTCGTGTAACACTCCGTGTAAGTATAATTGCCCGGTTAAGCCGATTTGTTTTTGAGAAATGTAGGCTTATAAGGAAATAAGGCTTGAACTTTATTAGTCCCGTTCTTGGGCAAACGTTTTACATATTCTCAGTTTTTTTTTACCATATGCTGTACATATGCTTTGACCGGCTTGTAGTATAGTAGCGCAGGGACTTACCTTGCATGCCAGAGATCACTGGTTAAGATCCCCGCCCAATTTTTGCACCGCTTTCTTTCTCTTTTTGCGTTGAATAAGTGTATTTCGTCACGAATGACGGCTGTTAATATACGTCAAACTGTAAGTCCCCTTCTTTAACTACTTGGTAGGGTTAATTCAGTCCCGGGATGGTACCATCGCATTGGATGACAAGTTGGTCGAAACGGCAATGAAAACTTGTCCGTGTACCATCCATTCAATATAGCTGCGCTCACAAAGGGGGATCCTGGCATGGCACCGATTTCTTTCGGGAATGCTATGGCGGGCTCATGTGACGATGGGTTTGGTATTGGCCATCCATCTCTACATAAAACAAACGTTTAAATGTGTATTCTGAAGCATTTCACTATCTTAGCTTGACATTGTAATGCAGAGTGTGTCGAAATAATTCGGTTTCTAATTTAAAGTTTATAATGTGAGAATTAACTGAATTGGAAAGATCTCAATAAACAGAAACAGAACTGATGTTTCGAAAACTTCAGAAACATAACACCCGTAACCGAACAGCATGTATGAAATGATTTATACCTGCACGAGTGAAAAAGTTTACTGTGATCGTACTGAAAATTGGGCTTGCAAGTAATGTATACAGCTTCCATAACATAAGTGTACAATATTATTCAAGCATCCAATTAATGTATACCAAGTACCCAATTTGTCCCGTTTCTGTCAAGAACGGTGCGTTATGAGGCCTATTATGGCCCAAACGGCACTTCTATGGGACTTTAACGTCATCATTATGTGCCATTGTCTTTTACGCTTAGGGCTTGACGAATTAAGCCCAAGTTACAGTCAGTGCATCTTGCATTGTCCCTTACATCAACCTTATGTAATTAATGTTTAGTGGAAGCACTAGAAGCTTTTTTTTTCATTAAACCAAACTCAACTTTTTTTGTATTTTGGATTGTATTAAAATACGCTCTTAGGCTGAAATAAATAGTCGTAAAAAAAAACTAAGGCTAACGAAAAGTAGAACTTTGTGACGTCACTTTGACACATTTTGTATGGACGAAATCTCAAAGTAATGCAAAGTGACGTCACAAAATACTACTTTTCGTTAGTCTTAGTTTCTGTTGCGACTATTTATCTCAGCCTTATATTCCGGGAGGCTACGACGTTTTTGGTCACGATAAGGTAAATGGCTGCTAGATATGTCGGTCTGCCAATGCCGGTTGCGTTATCTAGATTGGCTATATAAAATTGATGCTGGTATATACCTGCTCATGAATATGCTGATTGTCTGGAAACATTGATACTTATTAATTATACAACAATAACCAGTCGGTTTTTTAATTAAATACTTAAATATACCTAAAGTTATATCTGTAACCTAAATCGCTTATAACTACGAAATGAAACCAATGATTTGTTCAGTTTTTGCATTGCTAAGCAAGTATGTACTGATACTTTCATTCTTCGTCATTTGCATCCATTTACCTTATCATATGTATTTTTTGTCACCATAATTACTTTTTCAGGCGCCTTATCCACGTAACGCAACCACTTGGAACAGGCAGACTGACACATTTAGCTTCAGAGGGTTGTACTTTATCCGGTGAACCCAGTTTCAGCCATTTACGTTATCGTTACCATTTTTGTCGCGACCTCCTAGTCTATTAGAGTCAGGAAATTTTAGACATTCATTGATAACATGTAAAACAATGTGATTGTAAATAAATTATTATGTTTTTCGACAGGCGAGTTGTATGATCACCATATATTTATTCATCTCTACAAAAGCAGAGGATGTCCTTACAGTGCGGTCATTTTTTCTATTGTCCAACAAGTTTTGCAAAAACTAAATAAAATGCTTTTCGTAACTACTTCTTTTATGGGGAAGTATTTTTTTTTTTGTTTTGGCAAAACTTTTAGAACAAAATTCCATCATTAGCTCATCGTTACGTGGTTTGAAAAAATGTATCGACTTGTGTCGAATTAAATATTTCTCTATTTCTTAGCAATTACTTATCATTGACGTAAGAGCTACGAAAACAAGACTATAAAATAAACGACCAAAATGCGACGCAGTTACTAGACGCTATGGAAGCTGGCATTTGATGAAAATCGACAGCGTAGCAATGTTAACGTTTAATTTGCACAAATAACGACGTTAATGACATTTTAAATTGTCACGTTTTCTGTCTTCGGTCGTTTTAGCGGACGGCATTGCCAGTGTGTTTCTGCAGACTCTAGGCAGGCTACTTCACTGACCTACTAATGCATCACTTGTCAGTCTCTAAATGACTCATCTAAAATACATATTTGCTTCAGTCACGTGGTTCTGCTTCATTGTTCATTTATTTGAAGTTATAAGTAGAATACAACTATCCCAAGCGAAGAATTAACGTAATGAAAAATGAGAATTATTTAGATTGGAATAATTATTAATTTACACTAAGGTATCAAATAGTATGATTTTTGTGAGCAGTAAATATCTATCAACCATTGTTAACTAGTACGTTACTAGTCTCAAAGATATATAATTGCCAAACCCGGCGAAGTTTCTTGTCGGTTCTTCTTTGAATCTCAGCTATTTATTAATAGGTGTCGAGTGAGAAACTACTTTAAAAAAAATTATGCCCTCAAAATATCCGTAATCTCAGAAAGGAAAGGTCATAAATAAATCAAAAACTATAGATTTTCGACCCCTAGTTTGTTGGGACAAATTTGTTGCAAATTAGTTCTAGAATGACCCTTTAGAAGGAATGTATCGAATTTCCAAACACCATGTATATATCGAAAAAATTGTAAAGATATAAATGTTGGGCATTATTTAAATTTGCAAACGATTTTATCATCGTACATTTTAAAGTCGGTCTGCAGAATGGGCTCTAGGCGTGGGCTGGGCCCAGACATATCCGTTTGGCCATGTCTAATGTTTTGCCATTAACAGCGTTAGAATTATCCACGCTGCGACTATAATGCAGGCAGTCTACTATCCAGGTATTATGGGGATTGTAATATCGATATTAAAATACACATGAAGGTGTATTACCACTATAACTCATTACAAAATAATTATAATTTTTCACATGATTACATGCTTTACTCAGATCGGTTGGATATGTAAAGGATGTCTGAGCAAGAACTTGAATGAACTTTTTTAGTTAAAATACCCATATATTTTGTTCATGTATGACTTCCTAAATCTCATGTACAAGCTCCTGTATCTGGTTCTATAATTTTACTGGAATTATATTAAAGTTAGGTGGATATGGATTATTACGTGTTATCATTATATTACAGCAAACTAGTTTAAAATTTTATTTTATTTGAATTTAATTGAGGATTTTAGTAAGTTTAATTTGTTTTTGTCAGGTAGATATTTAGTCTTCAATTGCTTAACATGAATTTCGAATCACACTCTATTTTCGACTGTCAATTTTTTATTAAGCCATATTTCATGTTTGTTTAGTTAAAACATAGACGTATACGAAAATGGTGAATTACAGCTTGGAAGAACATTTCTTAATAGTGAAAACCCATTTGATAATTGGGGAAAATTTTAATGTGACGATTCGCGATTGAGCGGCTCGTAGCCTAGTGGCGCGGGGACTGGCCTAGCGTATCAGAGGCCTGGGTTCAATACCGACATGCACCACTGTCTTTCTCTTTCCGAGTTCGATAAGTGTATGAATGCGAGCTACTCCATGGTTCGGAATCCATGTAAAACTTTAGATTCCCTTCCCCTACTAGTTGGTAGGTTTTAAGCCTGCCCGGGTTGGTACCATCGCATTGGATGAAAAGATGGTCGAAGCGGCAATGAAAAATTTTCCGTGTTTTCCATCCAGTTCAATGTAGCCGTGCTCATAAAGGGAAGGTCCTGGCATGACACCAAATTCCTTCGAGAATGTGGTGTATTGGGGTAATATCATAACGGTAGTTGTGTGGTATTAGCCATCAATGTCAGGTCGTATAAAAAAATTAAAAAAATCGCAAGTTACGTTATCATTTAAACGTGCATAATCGACCGGCGCGGCCTGCTATTGGAAATTTGAATAAAACACTTTTCTGGATTTCTTTTTAAAATCAAAGTCTATGCGAACCACTCTAAGACAATTGAGGAACTCAAAGGAGAAATTGCACGTCAAATTCGTCAAATCCAGCAGCTCTTACTGCAAAATTCTGAGATCGACGTGATACCTGCCAACAGAGTTCCGGTGGATATTAAACCAATTTCATTTGTAAATGTCATCAAAACCTCCATACATATAAAGAAAAAAGTATGTAAATATAAAATTTAATTACCACGTTATTACACGTTTTTATTTACGTATTACGTATACAATTCACGTTCTTACTTAGACATCCATATATTACGGTTAACGCCCGATGTTGGTTAAAGTCGGAAATATTTTTTTCTTTGAATAGTATTGGGTTTATGCAGTTGTACCCATTTTGAGTGCACAAATTAAGAGTTGATCAAGAAAAAATTAACCTGTTTAAACTTTAACCTGTTATTATTTTGTTTATGAGAAAAATAAGAAAAACATTGCCTTTTTTCAACTGAGATAAATTTAGTTAAGATTATGTTACTTCTATCCCTCCACTTACTGTGACTATTTTGACGTTATACACACATACTAAAAATAATGTATGTGTGTATATTTGTTTGGATGTACAGCTACTGGGCTTTGTACATATTCATTATTAAGCTCCACCTTGCCTCCCGTGTTTTGGATGCCTGAAAAAGTACAAGAAAAACTATGGAGACTTTTGTTTATAATGTTCAAGTAATACAGCAATTTTTTCGCCAAATGTACGACTCTCTCTTCGTAAAAATGTTTATGGAATGGATGGCTAATACTATCTAACTAATGCTATCACAATAGAAGACAACAGACCACATGGGAACTGGATGGATTACCAGGACATTTCTTAATTTCATGGCCACATTCACTATCAATACACACAAGCAATAGCTTCCTTTAGATAATCTGGTCTCTAACCAGATTATCTAAAGAAAGCTATTGCTGATACTACGGGAAATTGTGTACTCACAATATGCGTATACCCACATACCAGCAAGCAAAACTTCCAATTTTTACAAAAAAAAACCATTTCAATTTACAGGACGAAAATGAAATGATTTTTTTTTTTCGGATTTCATAAATTTAGAGTAAAATTTAACTTTCCGAAAACACTTTGTACAGTAGTGAAGACATTCATAAGAATACCCTATAATATAATAATTTCTTCAAATAATGTATGTTTTAAGCCGATTTTATTTAATATTGCTATTCAAAATGGTCAAGATAAATGTAGTCGAAAAAATAATGTATAGTTTGATGAAGTTGATTTGCGCATTTTTCTTCACAGAGTTCTTCGAATCCGCAGATTTATATAATTATATTGTTTGAGTCAGTATGTCAATAAGTGTGTTTACGTCCACTGCAGGATATACGCCTCTTCAATTTTGTTTCCAGTCCTCCCGGCCCTCAGCGGCACGGAACCTCAGTTTAGGAGTCCCCTACAGTTTTAAGTAGATTCCATCCATGAAACATCACGCATTCGTACGAAAGACACTTATGTAACTTAAAAAGATAAATAATGTTCTCTGGCAAAGTAAATCCCCAAGCCACTAAACTACGACCCGCTCAAAATAAATGTGCAACGTTCTCTAACCGGGCTTCAAAATAATTAACTTATCATACTCCACCCCTTTTTATGTTCCGATTCGCCACCTCGCAGTCTCTGCGAAATATTTTAATAAATGTAGCGTGTCTCGCCGGATGAAAGCTTCGCGCCGCGCCTCTCGCTGCTTGTATCTTCTCCAAAAAGGAGACGGCTTCATTTCTGTTCTGTCTAAATAAAAATATTCCTCCAATTGAATAGAGCACTCAATACTGAAGGGCTCACGAATGAATGGATTTTGCCCTTTCACGACGCTGAGATGGTTACCGGGATGAAATGCCTTGTACATAATGCACTTTATACAGGTACGGTCCTCGCTGTGTATTTCCTGAAATATCGGACATGCCTAACAAATGTGTAGCGGATTTTCATTTTCATAAAGCGCCCGAGTCTTTAGTTTTGCGATTGTAATTGCTTGAAAACTGGCAGACTCATTATGGCAGTCTCATCTTTGTGAGTGTGGCTTCACCGGTATTTTTGTTACCGAAGAATATGGGCGCGTTAAAAGATCTCCGTCCAGTTCTGAAGTGATCCTAAGCTGCTAATAATATTCTGTGCGTTATTGCAAGTTTCGGTATTTGTGTGCCGTTTTTCGGTACAAAGGAAATTGGGACTGACTATAATATGATACACCATACACATGCTCACAGTGAATTAGAGATTTAACCTATCCCATGTTATCGCAACATGAACGGTATTTTTGTCAACTCCGGCGATTCCGAGAAAAATTATAAGATGGATGATTAATTTTTACTTCGTCGGGTATTAAGACCCAAAAACATTTTTAAAAATAAATGTATTAAGAACATAGTTTTATAATAATACAATTTATACCAACCCATTCTATAACAAAGTAAAAATAAATGAAAATTATAAACACATCTGATGAACGTTGTTTCCTGAAATCTATAAGTTGGATAAAAAATGCATTGATTAATAGTACGTTCTTGAAACAGGTTTCGTTTACATCCGCATTTACACATTTTAAAAGTGGATCATACAATTTCATATTGTTTGACTAGTCCACGAGGTACTTCACGATTATCAATACAATATGACCAGTAACATTCATTGGAACAAAGGACTGCTTACATAACCTGCAAGACCCCAAAGGATAACCAGGTATTAGTCCGCTTGGCTCGGTTTATGTACATGCATATACGTAATGTAGTACGTGTACAATGACAGTTCACGTTGTCCCTGTCTCCGCCACGCCCTCTGCGACAAAGCCTCCACAGGCCACGCCCTCTGCGACACTTTCCACCAATCGGTAGCGGAGGCTTTTTTATTCGGAGCGTTCGTGACTTCGGAAAACTTGTTATGAACGTCGCTCTATGTACGTTTATTAAGGGTAAGCTGGGTGCTACTTATTTTCAATTTATGGATAATGGAAGCATATATATTTTAATACTATGTAATATTTCAATAGTTATGTATTACAGAAATATATTGCATAATATTTCAATAGTCATGAATTACAGAAATATATTGCTTTTTATCGACTTGGTTTTCTGAATACTAGAATTTTTTTTTCATATTCTTTATTTTTTTACGATAATATCAACAATGACTAAAGATTCTAAAACCAAATCCGCTAATGTAATAATTTGCAACAGCAGTCTGATGTTTTTTTGTATTTAAAAAAATATAAAATATTTTATATTTTAATAAAATGCAACATCTTTCCAAGGACATGGTCCTGCTAACATAAATATTATAATGCTTATATGATGGTAATGCACTTAAAATAGTTTTGCATTCATAAAAAAAAACAATTGTTTAAAGTAAAAAAAAAAATGGAATATTACGTGTTCGATTTATGTAAATACTTAATGGTTATGGACATACCCATTTTCTATCATTATTACAGCCTTAACATTTAAATTTTAATTAAATATGAGAAACATTTTAATTTATTGTTTTCCGGTCTCCGAAACAGGACTATAAACCCCGCCCTTTGGATGCATTGTTGTATTGTCGTCATAAAGAAATACAATGGCACCAGACCAGAGTCTGTCTAGCGAAAGCTCAATTTCAACTAGAGAGCAGACGCAAACCACTATAAAAACCCTTGCCTTGGAGAGGTACCTAACGGAGTTAAGTGATCTCCCGGTCTCTCCATATTGATCCTGCGCGGGGCGGACGGGAGGCAGCGGGGGAGGTGGGTGGGGGTGGAGGCTGGGAGACAGCAGGACAGAGGTTCCCGCTCACTCATGCTCGCACAGCTGTCTCTAAGAGCGATGCGAGCGACGTTATTGAGCATTCTAAAAAACTTCACACATAATATGTGTCAGATCTGCGTGTATCAGTCAGTCAGCGTGTTTGCGTCCACTGCTGGACATACGCCTCTTCAATTTTCCTCCAGTCCTCCCGGCCATCAGCGGTACGGAACCACTGCTTTTCGCCGACGCACTTGATGTCGTCGTCCCACCTGGCGGGTGGTCTTCCCACACTCCGTTTTCCTGTCGTGCCAGCTTAGGACACGTTTACTCCAACGGTCGTCGTCTCTTCGGCTGACGTGACCAGCCCGCTGCCACATGAGCTTAGCCACCCGGTGTCCAATATCGACTACTTTGGTACGTCGGCGGATTGCCTCGTTGCACAAAACCAAGGTGTGTACCGGTATTTTTTCACCCGCAGTGTCGAGTTCGAGTAAAACGGACGAGCGCCGTTTTGGTCATTGGCATATCTATTGTTATGTGAGGACATGCCCTTCCATACAAAATAAATGGAGCAACAAAAGTGGTGTTGTATGCGTGGCGGGCGCCTCACTTTGTCGCAAGACGGCCGCTCTAACTAACCTTACCTTTAACATATCACTGATTTTGGTATTGCCGTGCATATGCCATAAAACATCCCGGTACGACCCCTGGTGTCGATTAAAGCACTGATAAAACAGAAAAATGCCGGCCCAGTTGTTTGCAACTGTAATTACTCATACATTTCTATCGTTTCAGTATCGCTTCACCACGCCACAAGGAAAACGTATGTGGGCCAAAGTCCAATGTGTGGCGATTAGGGTGATGCAGTTTGTACAGTGAGAGACTGTTCATAGTATACACATCCGGTCAAAGAAATCTATTTTTTATGTAGAATCGACCATGAAGGAAGGACACATGCATTAGTGAAAGAAAGCTATAAAAAACGAATCAATGAATTTAGTGCAAGGCTGGACTTGAACCAGTAAATATACCTTTCCGGGTATTGCGCCTACCAATTTCGCCACCGGCTCTGTACTACAGTCCCGGTTCCTGTAATTTACTAACACAGTGTTTAATATTATACTTACATTGATTTACGTTTTACATACACATCATATTTGTTGAAAAAAGCGAAGTACCTAATAACGTACGACTTTATATTAAATTATGCGTTAAACTTCTTTGATTTACCTATGTATCGGTATTACTTGCCCGCACCGTCGTATTAATCTATAGTTATATAGATTAATACGATACAATTAATCTATATAACTACATTACATATTTCGCTACATTACAGCCAGTTTGTGTTCAAATGGTGGATAGATTTTGTAATTTTTGTGATGGATTCATAAAAAGCAAGGAATACGGTTACACACCATTTTTATGTAATTTAAGAAACATATTTAGAATTATATGCCTTATGAACTTGTTGGGTATGGTATTTTTTACTTTTAACTGAGCTTATTAAGCAAACCGACACCGCTTCAGTATCAGATTAAATTTAAAAAAAATAGCTAAATAACACGTGTTTCAATGGACGCATTTCAGCGAAATAGATTCAAACTTTTGTTCTTTTACCGTCCTAATTTTTCTCTCTAACAAAATGAATAAAACAACAACTCTTAATACACTTCCGTGAATTTTAATATTGCTCGTTCCAACGTTCACGCCCCGCTTTGAGACAAAGCCTTAAATCATTCAAACTTTTCGCGCCTTCTTCCAGGATAAATTAATATCAATTTCCGCCCTGTCTCCTTGTTTTCCAATTACCCGAAGATATCACTGCGTCCAAATCTCCCGGGCGGTGCGGCGGGGAGGTAGGTCCGGGCGGGAGCAAGGGGGCGACCCGTCAGCACAATGTTAAGCAGTGAACGTCCTGAATGTCAGCACCGGGAGATGGTTTGTGCAGAGTCTACTTACTTTCGCGGTTTATTATGTAGCTCTCCCAATATTAGAACAGACGTTATTCTGCGCGCGCTCTTCATTTTATTCATACAATTGAAAACGCTTGTCGATCGGTTTGGCATAAAAGCCAATTTAGCTGGCTCAGAGCCCCGTTAGGTCTTGCCGTTTCCGCATTAAGCTCTGGTACTCTTATAATGGCGAGTACCAAGTGGACGATGCTCACTTCCAATATTCTAGATAGGTACCGTAGCTGCAATGCCACCGAAACTATTAACGTTCAATCCACGCTCGGGACGATATAAAAGCTAACTCCCATATTTTAGTTCAATTCTAACTCCCATATCTCAAGTATGGTACCGGAATCGTTCAACTGGAACACTCACTTATGCGTCTCTCCATTTCACTACGCGGCTAAATCCGCGGGCACAGTGACTAGCGGTTGCACCTCTAGCTCTCTAGAATAGTTCTTACACTGTTTAACTAAGATCACTAGTCAAAAACGTCAACATTCATTCCTAAAATGTAAAATATATATGTAAATATTTTAGAATAAGTATTTTAGTGCTTACATTGTTGCATGTTTATACGAATAAATACATTAACTACTTAATATAATTTTGGCGAAACTTGCATTAAAATCGTCAAATTGACAAGGGCACGTTGAGATATTCAAAGTCCACTTCGGCGAAGTAGTTTTGACAAAGTAACTTTGGTCACTTTTCCTTTTGATAACTTTGACGGTTTTTCTCTTGATCGGTGATTTATCTTAAATGAGTATGTTGGGTTGTTGATTGTTTTTGGACTTGAAGCCATTTTGATTATCAAGTGAAACCCAAGCAGGCTATGAATAGTTGACAGGGGTCAAACTCGATTTTGATAGACCGCCGTCAACGTTACCACGATCAAAGTAGCATTCATCTAGCCACCAAATCCACTTTTTCCAAGCGGACTTTGACTGACCACGTACTCACATAAAGTCTAATTTAATAGATCAGTTTTATCAAAGTGGTGTTTGATAGCTAGTTCACTTTAATACCAGTTGACACAAAGCATAATTTACTTGGTAAAGTTTCTTCATCATGCTTGAAAATTTAAAATCGAAAATGTCGCATGCCAATGTTTTTGCGCTTGACACCATTTTGTTGGTCCATTGACATCAGTAGGCTATGAGAATTTTGAATGTGGTCCAAGTCCACTTTGATTTAACGCCATTGTCGTCCAAGTGCGCTTTGGCAGTCTCAATCTAACTAGCGTCCAAGTGGCCATCAAAACCACTCTTTCCAAGTGGACTTGGACTGCACCGTGGTTTTGGAGCTAGCAGCGAGTGCACTGGGCTATGCTATGTCGTCGCCTTCCGTCGGATGATTAAACCCGGAGGGCGCGGGGCGCGCGGGGGAACGGGGGAATAATTTGATTCCGCGCGACATTGCCGCGATTAAATTTTAATATTTGAAAAGCCTAATTTGCTCGAGACGTTTTTATAAGGCGCGGGAGCTCCTAATGCTCGGGGATTGCGCATCCGAGCCGTGGGCGAATTGAAAACGTGCCCGGAGCACACAATCGTAACGGATCGACAGTTTTTTTTCCGTTACTTTATTTCTTTGTAGGGTTCATCCCGCTCGGGTTAGTTTCATCGCATTGAGTGAACTTTCCATCCAGCTCAATGTAGCCGAACAAAATAAGAAAGGTCCTGGCATGGTGCCTAGTTCCCATGTGGTGTTAAGCTAATATCTGACCTTCAGTCTGGTATTAGCCATCTATGTCCAGTTACATAAAAATAACTAAATCCTTCTATCTTCTATAAATAACTTTTTAAAGGATACTAGTGATATAGCCGATATATCAATAATGTTTGATTGTTCAATCTTTGCAGTCAATGTCCGCAACGCAGTTGAAGCGTTAAATCAATGTATGTAGGTATAATCCTAAACACTGTGTTAGTAGGAGGCATTCATTGCGGGAAGAGGGACTGTAGGAGAATTCCAAATTATGGGTATACAGCAGGTGGCGAAATTGGTAGACGCAATACCCGCGAATGGTATGTTTTGCTGGTTCGGGTCCAGCCTTGCAGTATATTCGTAAAGTAGTTCTTTTTACTGGGCTCTTTCTTCAATTAATGTGTCCTTGCTTCACGGTCGATTATACATACATTCATGTCACATTCCTTGGAATAAGCGACGTACCTGCTTAGTACGAAAAAGTATATTTACTTAATGTGATAATGAACTAACCATTGGAACTAACGCATGAATGTATGTATGATGAGAGACAAGCTACCTAATCAGCGCGTTTTCCACCAAACGTCAATGAATGGTACGTCTCCGCATGTTTCATGGCCGTCTAGAAGTGGAGGGGAGGCGAGGTGAGGGTAGGACGTGGCGAGGTGGACGAGCAGGCAGGTCGTGGGGTCGGCAGGAGACGTAATAAAGAATGCCAATCCCGTTGGCTCTCCCTCGAGACGGACGGGACGGCGCGCGACGGTGCGGTGCGCGAGCGTGGAAGGACGGTAATAGCAACCGATACTAATGTGTAGGCTGACGAAGGCAGAGCCGACGAGTTAGTTCGCTTACGAATGGCGAAGAAAGCTCAAAGCTTATGGTAGGTGTCGCATGAACGACCTCACCTTAGAAACGTTAACACTGTCATACATGTATTATAGATGAAAGATGTACTCCGTGATGCAGTTAGAATAAGGTTTGGAGGAAAATAAGAGCTTATGTTTGTCTTCAAACTAATTGAAATGTAATAGACCAGCACAAAGCATAAAAAAAAGGTATTATAAGTTATGTTATTGTGATTTTTTCTTTCCCACGACTTAATTTGATAAGCATTTTCGGAATAATAACGAGTTATTTCAATTACATGCATAGGTTGAGTAAATTAAATTTGAAAATCGTTTCTGTTTTGTTTTGTAATGTATCTGATAGTTTTGACAGGTATTTTAGGTTAGGTTGCCTAGACGCCTCCGGTCGTGTTAAATAAGCCAATTCGCCATTCGTTTACTACTGATTTTATCGAGTTCCAACGACACGTAAGAACTTCAAAGGACGCTATTTTGTGCAACGAACATTCTATGTTTTGCGTCCCGAATTCGCAAGCGAACTAACTAGACCTAGACGTTTTCCACTAACTCGTGGCTACGCTGCCGCCATAGAACTGAGTTTCGATCGCTACTCTCCTCCTTCCATGCTCGCTGGTGCGGTGTGTGGACCGGGCGGCGGCGGCGGCGGTGGAAATTATTTTAATCAATATTTGTGTCGCGGCAATATATTATGCATGCGCCCGCCCACTTGAGTTTGCTTTTATTTGATTAAGGATAAATGGTGAATTTGCAGGATTGTAAAATAATTGACTCACTGGGTTCGACTCCCTTCCATGAACGCACCGCGCCGCCGACGCGCCACTGCCGCCGTCCTTTCTATTTTCATGAAAGCGCGGTATATGCCATAAGCCAGGCCCTCACCTAAGAGGTGCCTGACGATGCCAATGGGCTTCGTTACTTACAAACGGGTTGTCAAAAGCATGCCGGTGCTTTTTTACACCGTGTTTGAAGTTCCGCGGAGTGTACGTTGGGTTAAACACATCGGCAGGGAGAGCATTCCGTAGTTTACCGACCCTACAGATCAAGGATCTAGAGGACCTCTTGGTTCTAATTTTGGGACTGTCGACAGTGAACGGGTGCATTCCTTACCTGCGACCGAGGGACAGCGTTGTGCAGCTTCAATTCTTCATGGTAGAGATAACTTTCAAATACCTATATATCTATAAATAAGATAATTGAATAAGAGTGCATTGGAAAAAGTGATGTGCAACTGCTTACTGTTTTAGCACAGTTAAAATTCGGTCATTTCTGGCAAAGTATTTCTCATTACAATTAGTGTTTTACAGGAAGTATCTATTAATGAGCCAAAACAGTTCATATTCAACAATGATTTTAACCGATTGAACAGTACCGGTTGGTGAAAATAACTTGTGTGCCAGATCTAACAAGATTTTTTTTTCTCGTTGGCCAGATTAGATGATTTTGAAACGGTTATCCTGACTAATTGAATATTACGGCGGACTACAAATTAGGCGTGCAACTGTCCAGTTTCAAGCGGTACAGTAATTTTAACAGTTTGGACAGTACCTTTTCACTGAAAATAAAAAGTAAGAAAGAATGGAAAAACACTAAAGCTAGAAAACAGTTTTCACGCAGTTAGGGAAACAGTAAGAGAAAACAGATATTGTACACAGTTAAAATAACATTAAATGATAGGAGTAACATTGAATGTGTTAACCCTGTTTTCACTCAGTTAGTTTAACCGATTTACTTACATAGTTTGCTCTGTTTTAACGTTGCAAGACGGTTTTATTATTGTAATTTCAGTTAGATTCACTGATAAATAATCAGTGAATCTAACTGTTGTTCAGTGTGAGTGTTAGAAACCAAGTGAAATCCGCGCCATTCCCCCCACAGCAAGGATGGCGATTCACGTAACATAATGGCCGGGCTGGTGCCTGCACTTTATAGAAGCGAGGAGGCATGAAGTATAAATGCAAAGGATTCCGCGTCCTGAGGCTTTCCTCAGTGTGAATTCTCCGGACAAGTTTCAAAAAATTGCAAACGCTTTTTCAACTGAAAACTGTGTTCTTGCGAGAATTGTGAAGGTTATGTTAATACAGTTCGGACACACGATAGCGAATCGGTTACGAAATAAAAAAAAACTTCCATTTATTTATGGTAAAATTTTTGCATTTACACTTTTTGAGTCCGAGTCTGGTAGAGAATGCTGGAAAAAGGGGGATTATTAATTAATATATCTATTGTGCATGTTCTATTACAATAAACTATTCATAGTTTGTATTAACATAATTTAACATAAAAAACCTAAAAACCTGAAAAAAACCTGACACACACCACATTACGATACGTCACAACACAAGACACCACCTCAAACGACTTCACTCCACACTACATCACATCACATCACATCACATCGCACCACACCACACCACACCACACCACACCACACCACACCACACCACACCACACCACACCACACCACAACACAACACATCACACTACAAAACCCAAAGAAAACACAACACACCATAGTCCTAAAAACAGAAATGTAATAGATTAATTTGAAATACTGGCACACCTAAACTAATTATTTAAATTTACTTTTTAACTCTCCTTTATATTACAGCTGTATAGCTAGTTTAGGGGAGAGGGATCGCATAATTTGTGTATAAATGTTGCATCTAATAAAAATTTCATTTCATTTCATTTCACATTTCATTTCATTTCAATTTTGTATTTTCAGTTATTTTTATAAGTTATGAACACAGAACTGTAATTCTGTAGGTCGAAGGTCGATGAGACACCCCTATCAGGGGGTCAATCAATCTGAATTTCAAGATTGTCCCCTGTTCAATTTTGAAATTCACATTCGCCGGCGAATCACTGTCATCTGTGACTCACAGATGATTACGTGTGCCTCGCGTTCAATATTTTCACACGGCTCACCCTAGTGTGGTCCTTTTCTAATTATTCTAATTGAGTGCTATGGCACAATATTACATTTTCAGCGATGACGTCTGGCGAAAGCTAGTTAGGCGAAAAGAAGTTTAATTTTTTTACGTTCAAATGTGAATTGAAATCGTGTTCGCTCCATGAGTGCAAGGGAACCGCGAGCTGCCAACCGACATTGTCACGCTAACAAACCGGATTTCGAACCAAAACAATATTTTACTGTTACAAACTGCAATCAATTTGTTGTGTGAAATTGTTCTATTTTTCTAAATGTTATATCCGCAATTCATTATTTTTAGCATAACTTCATGCTACCAAAAAATCGAATGAAAGTAAATCTTGATTCTCAACCGTCCGTCGTAACAACACAAGCCGGAGATGGGTTTCACGAGTTGTATGCCACTGCTCAAAAAACACGGCAAAACCGTGCTGTTGCGCTCTGGGACCTTCTCTGTTTCAAAGAAAAAGACAGGCTCCGTGATGAGGAAGATGCAACATGTCCACAAAAAAGATAATGTGCATAGTGTATGATTTGGTGAGATTACGAAAATTTTGATTTCCAAACGACTTATAGCTAAAAGTAAACCACGACCGCTGTAGTAAAAAATCTAACAAAAACCAAATAGATTATAAATCTTGATTAAATAAGCTATGTCTGATGACTAATCTTTTTAAGATGTTCTTACTTTATCTCTGCGTAATCCACCTCCAAAGTTATTGTATAAAACGCGCGAAAAATTCGAACTTTCGGACCTTATAACTTAGAAACCAAACACAATTTTACAATGCCAACGGTCATCAGACATCTAGTTCGATCAAATAAAGCAAAATTTTGGATCTCGTATAAGAAATATGGGCATGATCTTCTTTCCCTGTGTGTATGGGGAGATGAGCGGGTTGGGCCACCTTAATTTAATATATTTGTCGAGATGAAATGGGATCGCTTAGATTTGGGGGCATTACATAATTTTACTATATTGCGTATTGTTATCAATGCAGCAATCATCACTAGAACTCAAAAACCGGCCAAGTGCGAGTCGGACTCGCACATGAAGGGTTCCGTACCATAAGATTTACAAAAAAAAAACACGTTTTTTGTATGGGGCCCCCCTATAATTATTATTCTTTTATAATTTTACCTATTTGTTGTTATAGCGGGAAAATAAATACATAATCTGTGAAAAATTCAGCTTCCTACCTGTTACGGTTCATGAGATACAGCCCTGTGACAGACGGACGGACGGACGGACGGACGGACGGACGGACAGCGGAGGCTTAGTAATAAGGTTCCGTTTTCACCCTTTGGGTACGGAACCCTTAAAACGAGTAGTAGCGCTTATGACGCATTGTAATTTAGAGTAAGTATAGACATATTCCTCGAATCTACAGTCAAAGAGTCGAAGGTGAGCATGCTGGAGCATGCAAGACCCAATGCTGTGTTTTCTCTGCCAAGGTAGAACCCTTTCCGCTCCTCTCAAGTTTCCAAGGCAACGTAGTACCTGTCTCGGATCACCTGGACCTACTGGGCTGCAACATCTCCAAAGACGTGGGTTTTCGGCGTTTCATTGAAGCCACGGCCAAAATTGCATCGCAGAAACTGGGGATCCTATACCGTTGCAGAAGGTTCTTTTCACCGGTACAACTACTTCTTCTTTATAAATCACAGATAAGGCCGGTGATAGAATACTGTAGCCATATATGGGAAGGCAGTCCCCAGTACCTGCTGGCGTCCTTGGACTCAATTCAGCGCCGAGCGGTCCGTCTAGTTGGGGACCCACAAATCACCGCTGTTCTACAGGTACTACCATGGACGTTGCTCTGTGGAACTTGCATCCCTCATTCCTCCCCATCCTACCTATATCCGGAGCACCCGCCGCAGAGAATCAGAGCACCCCCTTGTGGTTGACATTAGGCTTTTGAGAACGAACCGTTTCTCAAACTCTTTTCTCTGCCGCACCGCCAGGATATGGAACTGTCTACCGGCGGATGCCTTTCCTCATACCTATAACCTGGGAGTCTTCAAACGTAATTTGAATAAGTAATTTGAATAAAGCTCGATAGCCCAGCCATAGTCCGCAAATCCGCTGGCATGGCGCCTCGCTGAGCGTGGTTTCGCGAGGCGAGGTGTTTTTGGCTTTTCTGAGCACCTTTGGTCCTCAGCACAGCCTCAAAAAAAAAAATTAGAATAATGATGTAGGCCAACTTCGTGGCAAACATCGACCTGGAAATTCTAAGTAAAACAGCACGGTCGGCCCATTCTAATGTTATTTAATTTATGCATATTACATACTGCTCTCGCAAGTTAAGAATGTAACTCCGTTGTTAACTTTTCGGACAGATGTTTCTTGCCTGAGGCCGGTATTTATCTCTAATAAATGATACAATCTTTGCATAACTGCAAGTGCAGGTATTTTAATACTCCGACTATTGTGTCCGCACAATTTTTTGTTACACAGTTACTTTTTTCGTGAGAAAATATAGAATTTCGTGAATTAGTGCCAAATGTTATATTCATGTGGAGTCGACTTTGAAGCAAGGACACATTACTTAAGGAAATTAAGCAGAAAAAATAAATACTTTATGAATTGTACTACTCAAAACCAGGTATAATTCCGAGAATTCGGAATTCTCCAACCGTAATCCATGAGAAGACAATGTTTTATGTTCTACCTACATACATTGATTTACTGATTTACCTGCGGACGATTACTGCAAACATTAAAAAGGCTAAAATATTTACTTCCAACGCGATGTTTGAGAATATTACCATAAAATATTGTTTAAAAATATTTATCTGAGAGTCCTTGTGCCTAGTACCGAAGTGACTAAAGTAAAATTATTTTTCCAGTATCCTATTCCTTTGCTATTCATTCTATCCAGGCGCTACAAATCCTTTAAAACTTTCTGTAATTGGAGGGAGGGAATTAATATTTTCCGACTCAATTTCTCAATTATATTTATACTAGCTTAGCTACCCGGCTCCGCTCGGGTCAATTTTGTTTTAGACTGATGTTGGGCCGAATTATTTATTATATATTGTATGAGTTCCCCATACAAACTTTCATCCATTTTTTCACACCCCTTGAGTCAATGTTCACTTCTAACGGTAGCCTATGTCCTTCTCCAAGGCCAGACTATCTCTATGCTAAAATTGGTTTAGCGGTTTAGGCGTGAAAACGCAACAGACAGAAACAGTTACTTTCGCATTTATAATACTAGTATGGATGTTGCGACATGATGTCAACAATTAAAGAAATCATGACAATATGACAGTGGTTGACTATTAATATTTATAGAAAAAATAATATTCAATTACACTACATATCCGAAAAGAGTAATGAATATGGTCAAAGCGGCAATTAAAATTGTTCGTGTTTAAGAAAAGTCTTGGCGTGGTACCTAGTTCCCATGTGGTAGACTATGACAGTAGGACAGTGTTAATAGGCATCCATATCCAGTTACATAGAAAAAATTGAATTATGAATTCCATAGAAATGGAGGTGAAGAAGATAACCTCCATGAACTGAAATTGTTTTCAAAAATGGTAGTAAGAAATAGTGACAATAGAATTCCCGATGTGACGCAGGTATGCCAACGTTCCATGTCCGGGCTGCACGACACACGTCACTTTCTCCCCCGAGACGCAACTCGCAGGCGTCAAAGGGCCCAGCCCTCAACTCGACAATTTCACCCTCAAGTCTGGCCTCCGAACCCTCCTGTGTGCTGCCATTACGATGCTCGAACCACTCGGTAGCAAATTAGTTGTAACTACGGTTACTGTTAAAAGGACGTAAGTACAGTATGAAGTAAGAATTTTAGAGCTTAAGTCAAAAAGCGCTTAAGAGTCACAAGTTGACAATGTATCAGACCAATTCAGTCTGATTTTCAACGTAAACAAACTGTAATCGAAAATTCTTTTAAACATAATATGAAGAGCGTTGGAAATAACCGAAAAATAAAACAAACAGGTTTTCTACAATTGATCACATTCATACTAAAGGAAATATAAATATGTACATAAGGAATAAAAAAATACTCGATATGTAAGTTTCGTAAAATAAACTTTTTTTATGTTAAACGCGAAATATGGCGCGCGACATACCTTTTGAGGTGCCCGACGACGCCCATGGGATTTCGAACTTTCGGGGGGGGGGGGGGGGCTGCGAAAACCATGCCGACCGGGCAGATTTTTCGTCACACCACGTTTTAAGGACCCAAGTGGAAATTTGGGGAAACATACGCAATAAGACATATTGAAAAATATGTGAGCATTTTAAAAAGAAAACATGACAGTCTGAGGCTAAACAGTAAACGGAACCATTCAATATTTTTTCTACTACTTGCTACGTACCACGAACTGTATCGGGTCGCAGCACAAACGTAATCGGCCCACCCCACAGCCTCACGTAAGTGTCACACATCATTTGGAATGTCGCATTTTACCGCTGCGAGGGTGTGCTCCCACAATCGGCATTCATATTGACCCCCGATGTCGCATTTTGCTCGGAAGTGGCCATTATTTTTTTCCCTCCCATAAATGTTATGGTAATGCGACTACGATAGGGTTAGTTACGAGTCGCGAAGGCACTGAGAAGTGTGGATATTTCGCACAGCTGCGTTGGCGGCATGCCATTTGAGGGTTGGATTTTGGTAGCACGCATTGTAAATTTTCAATATTAGGATGAAATGATTTCTGTATTATTTCTTGAAAGTTCTTTAAACAAAAGTTTAGGGTGTCTGGCAGGGATGATTGATTTATAACGCCAATATTCACGTTCATTGGTGATAAACACAATTTAAACTTGATTATTTTGGGTTTGAAAAAATAAAACACACACACGGGCAAATCTATCGTACAGCATTTTCATATGTATAGAGAAATTTATGAGAACGCGCATTGGGTGTTAAGGTGGCCCATCCCGCTCAACTTCCCATACAAACGGGGAAAGAAGATCACGCCCATATTTCTTGTCAAAAATCCCAAATTTTGCTTAAAATTGCTTTATTTGATCGAACTAGATGTATGATAACCGTTGGCATTGTAAAATTGTGTTTGGTTTCTAAGTTATAAGGTCCGAAAGTTCGCATTTTTCGCGAGTTTTATACAATAACTTAGGAGGTAGATTACGCAATGATAAATTAAGAACATCTTTAAAAGATTAGTCATCAGACATAGCTAATTTAATCAAGGTTTATAATCTATTTGGTTTTTGTCAGATTGTTTACTACAGCGGTCGTGGTTTACTTTTAGCTATAAGTCGTTTTGTAATTAAATGTTTCGTAAATCTTACCAAATCAAACACTATACGCATTGTCTTTTTTGTGGACATGTTGCATCTTCCACATCACGGAGCCTGTGTTTTTCTTTGAAACAGAGAAGGTCCCAGAGCGCAACAGCACGGTTTTGTACCGTGCCCGCGAATGAGTTAGTCCCGCCGGGTTGGGCCACCTTAAGAGGATAATGAGTTGATTGAGTTCCATACAATGGTTCGTGCTTGTTTCCTCAGTCAAATTGAGGAATATGTTTCTGGACTCAACGAAGTTTTACTATACATTCGCGAAGTGGCGAATGTTTGGCCTACGATCTGTGCTACGAAACGCCGCTGCCGGATTCCCATACAATGATATGGCCAGTTCGGCCATACGGCGGAGACGCGATCGACCGCATGCCACTTCTTCTTCCTGACTTTTTAGTGGTGGGTCACCAGCGTCAACAATATCTGGTGCGCAACAAAGTTATCTGCTCCGGAGATGTCTCGTGCATAATGCATGAATTGCTCGACTTTCGATATTCCATCATCGGACGACTAAGTGATTGATCACTGCAAGCGACTCCCGGTGCGACTCTGAATGACCCATGATACTGCGACAGCTACTGCGACGTAGTATATTTAGTACATCGCTGCCGCATTGTCAAGGATCTACAAAAACGTGGGTAAGAGGTATACAGTTCCTTTAACGTGCATAGATAAAAAGAAAGGAGATATGACCACTATTACTTTTTGAGTGATATGACATCTAGCCCGTTTACTATTGGACCCGCTGGCTCAAATTAAAAAAAAAAACTACCAACCCAACTTAAAAGTATATGGCACATGCAAAGTCACAGACGTATTGAAGGGTTCGTGTGGGTGGGGACTGATTTGACGGACGCATTTTTAGAGCACGCCGCAACCCCCATTTTTGAGACTTCAGAGGCGGTTTAGAGAAAATGGGGTTTTTTGCCTTGGGTCTAGTGGCGTTTGTGTTATTTGGACAATTCCATCTGAAAGCTAATCCAAACTATATTAGAAGATTTCTTGTGATTGAGCGGATATAAGTGAAGTTTCATATAACGCAATTTTAGCATGATTAGTTCAATATTCTCTGAGAAATTAAGACAAAGCTAAGTGCGATTTAGCGTCATACGACCCCTTAAATCTCCACCTGCTGATTCCGCTGTCTCGTGATGGCGGAAGCTTCACCTGGGTGTGTCTTCCGCAGGTGACCACCTCCCCATGCCAAAACGATACTCCAGACCGACAGCATCGGATTCAAGGGACGGCAACCGGGGCAACTGCCCGGGGCCTCCACGAGAGGGGGCCCCCCACAAAAATCGTACTCAAACAAATTAAAATGTTGGTAAATCCAAATATTACGGTGACTTCATATTTTAAAAAAATCTATTTTTGATCATTTTCAATCCGTTCAGTAGTAATTTATGTTTATAACAGTTTATTTTTACATATTTTATAGATCTTTTATAGAATCTCTCTGAACACGGTCACTGGTCGTATTTCCTGAACTGTTGCGAAAACGTTTGCGGCTGTTATGTACCATTCTGAGTTTCCAGAACTACGATTTTCCATGTTCTATATATTATAGCATTGATGTCGCAACATGTTCACTCCTCAAAAAAAACTTGCCACAATTCCGAGGTATTTTTTTAACCGGTCATATATGGCTAATATCAAATCCAAAAGCGGATCAAATCTTTAAACTTATGAAATAAAAAAAATGTGAATACAATATTTAATTTGCTACCTATAATGCTAATGCTAATTTTACAAAACAATAAAGTTATTCTTGATGTGTAACAAATTCTTATTATTTGATACTAAATAACTTATTAGTTAATAAAGTTAAAAATATTTTTGTAAAGACGGTGTATAAAAACATTCAGCTCATTCACTCAGAGACATATCTTAATTCTGTTCGGGTATTCTTAATTTAAATTGTGTGAGGTAAAAAAACCTCTTACATACAATGACATCAAGCACCTTTATTTATGAAATCGGAAAGAAAATTATTGACTTAACAGGAGACAAAATGTCAGCAAGTTATTTAACACAGAGACTGAGCATTGCTATCCAGAGGGGCAATGCAGCAAGCGTGATGGGAACACTGCCATACGTGTCGCCGCTGGACGAAGTATTTTACCTTGGCTCTTAACCCCTGTGTCTTAGTTTTTTCTTTTTCATGTTTTTAAATTTTTCATCTGTTAATGTTATCAAATAAATAAATCATTCCAGCAGTTTGATAATTTCTCCTATTCTAAAGATTAATTTAAATTCTAAAGATTATTTTTTTTTTGTCGTGAGTAAAGACCAGGAATCAATTTATTTTGTTACGGCAAAAATCCTATTTGAATTATTTCAGGCTTTACACTAGTTTAAGTTTCCAAAAACCAACTTAATTTTAGTCAATATTATCCAGTCTTAAAGGTATATTAGAATAATTAAAACATACAGACGTAACTGTTATTTGATAAATATTTTTAAGTTTGAATAGGTAACATAACCGGTAGTAGCTAGGATTAGCGTTGGAAATTATTTAAGTTTATTATTACTGTGTTTAATTTTATGTCGAAAATGTATTGGTTTATAATTTTTTTGTTTTTGATTATTTTATATGTATGTGTATTAACTGTTTTCTTCGCAAATAAAGTAAAATAAAAACATAAATTAAAAAAACATTTTAGAATCCAAAAATGTAAAGACCTAGTAAAACATTTAAGGGCATATAAACCGTTAGCACCCGTAGTATGGGGAACTGATAGGGTAACGACTCTCTTAAGGCCCTGGTACTAGCCAAATCGCATAGTTAGACAAGGCACCCCAAGTTATGATTAGAAGTGTCATTTTTACAATTTATGTTTGCTTGTCTAGGAATCAACCTATTTTCGTTAATGTATGTTTTCTTTTTCAATACAAAATACATTGCGGAAATCGTGTCCATTTCCGAAATTTATTGACTGAATGTAGAAATCTATAAGCAAATGAATCTATTTGTTTATGCATATATGCTGTTTTTGCATATATCTAGAAATCATTTTACTTTCAGATTTCTAATGTGAAAAGTCTACTTTATTATTATAATTATTATTTAAATAAATGATGGAATCCAAAAATATATACAATTCATTATCATTAATTTGATTTACAGCGCCATCTACATTTGAAGCATTGTTATCAGATTTTGAAAATAATTTCATAATTCGTTATGAGTCGTGACATTCGTCGGAAGCAGGAACGAATGTCACGAACAATACTTTTTCAGATTATTTTCAAAATCTGATTACAATGCTTCAAATGTAGATGTCGCTTAATGAGATAACGGTAATGTCGTATCCATTAAATACATACAATTATCAATCCATTATCAGTCTGAAGTTCTATTTGGACTTGGTGAGGTGTTTCACTACATATTATTACATTCGTTAAGGTGCATTTGTATGGCGCGAGTAGTTAATAACCTGGCGCCTAAATAACACGCCAGCAAGCGGCGAGCTCCGCCCCCTGACCTTGCCACCGTCGTCGTGTGGGTGCGATAAAGGCTGCAAGTATCTTTCCCGCCAAATAAAACCTCGGTTCAGAATGTTATTATTTATAATCCACATATCATCAAGCACAACATACCATCAAAGAATTTAAAAATCATCACAAAATAGTGAAAACAATCTTGATCACGATTGGACAGAGCAGGAACTGATGAGATGGTATTCACCTGTACGTCATAGGGTTGGCGTAGTGGATAATACTCGTCTTAGCCCTGCAACAATGAATTAAACGCTTTATCCACGCGTCCAATAAAAGAGGTTCAAATTTACAGTTTTAACAAAGCGTAGGGGGGGGGGAGGATCGACCCTAGGCTCGAATCCTGGCTAAATCTTGTTGTCCTGGACAACATCAGAATACCATTGTGGTTTCAATATTTCCGATATCAATAGCCGCCTGACATACGCGACTCTGAAACCTTATACCTATATTTTCAAAGTTCGCTTAAAAAAGTACTATCTGGAGAGTTATATCTGACCTACCACAATATCGATCTAGTCGTTGCCTTTGTTTGGTGTCTATTTTTGATCTGCTTGCTCCTTGTATGCCTGATTTATGTTTTATGATGTTTGATAAAATTTTGTGTCTTTTAGTTTTAAATTGTCGCATGTTTTAATCTTAAGTTAATGCTTACTTTACGTATTTACCTACCTAAATGATGTTGTTAAATCTAATGGGTGGCCAGGAAGAGATTGCCTTAAGGCAATATGGTGGCCCATTGGATGAAACTAATACTTGTACAATTATATGAAGTCTACTCTAAGAATGTATATATATGTTTCATCTAACAAACAGTTTATTATTTATTATAATAGCAGCTGAACACTGTTTTTAAAAAACAATAGACTAAATTATAGAACTCGAACGCATGGAATGTGATTTAATGCATGCGATAGATAGAGCATATGTATAGGCAAATTTGTAAATTTCAGATGATTGGGATAACAACCAAACCATTCAACAAGCTTACCAAACTGAATGTAATGGATCTCATGGATTGTAAATCACTGCGAAAACCGTCAATAATCAAATCTACAGAAGGAAGACAGTTTCTTTTTTCAAGTCAAGTGGCTGAGATTTATTGAAGGTAGGCAAGTTATTTTTGAACAGAATTTTGGGTGTAGTTTGTGCGGTGTAGTGGAGTATGAAATAGATGAGTGTGTCGTGTGCATCGCATTGGTATATTGTAGCTGATTTCACCAACGAGCTCGGGACAATCGATTCGACTATTAACTACATCAAAGAGGAAAGACATGTCCAGCAAAATCCGGCGCCAGATACAAAACCATACCTGACATTGCTCGTAGCTATGATCCAATCCTAAGAAAACAGATCTCAAGAAAATTCCCAAATAAAAATTGCTTTTATTTACCACATTTTTACAATAATTTACCGATAGTCCAAGACTAATATTCTAAGGACGCCAAAAATAACGACGGCTTGCAACTGTGTACCTCAAAGGCATAATTAAAAGAAGGGGGGAAAGACTAATAAGTAACAGTATAATTGGCATCCCCTACGTTATGATGCCCTCGATATGTAATTCTTCTGTTTTCACGAATAAGTTTTCAACTTGTATGTGACATGTATGTATGTATAATCGACTGTGAAGAAGAGCACATTAATTAAAGAAAGATCCCTGTATAAAGAACTACTTTACGAATATACTGCAAGGCTGGACCCGAACCAGCAAAACATATTGCGTATTGGTATTGCGTCCAACCAATTTCGCCACCTGCTCTATACCCATAATTTGGAATTCTCCTACAGTCCCTCTTCCCGTAGTCAATGACTCCTCACACAGTATTTAAGATTATACCTACATACATTTATTTAACGTTATACCTGCGTTCAATACTATTTTATTCTAGATATTTTAACTTCTCGCACATTATTTTGAGTGACCGCGGATTGCGGCCGACCTGTCTTCGCTTCATCTTCAAAAGTTCCTCGTCCTCTTTTAAAATCAGCAAAACAATAAAAAAATGTAGCTCGTGAACAAGTAGACTCACGAATCATTCTTGGGGCGTTAATCCTTTTTTTATAATCATAATAAATGATGACGCAAAAATCTGGTTGAGTGAGCCCCATGACAGTGATTCTCTCAGAAAACAATATAAAAAAACCGGCCAAGTGCGAGCCGGACTCGCACACGAAGGGTTCCGTACCGTCGTAAAAAAAACAAAAAAAAAACACGTTTTTTGTATGGGAGCCCCCTTTAATTTTAATATATTTTTGATCTTATCTATTTGTTGTTGTAACGGCAAAATAAATACACACTCTGTGAAAATTTCAGCTGTCTACCTGTTACGGTTACTGAGATACAGCCCTGTGACAGACGGACAGACGGACGGACGTACGGACGGACGGACGGACGGATGGACAGCGGAGGCTTAGTAATAGGGTTCCGTTTTCACCCTTTGGGTACGGAACCCTAAAAAAATAATCATTCGAAATCATTAGTCTTCCATTTCCAAATGTATCAGTAAAGAACCAATCTTTACGAAAATGTATAACTTGCCAGTTTCAAGGAAATTAAAAAAGAATACTTAATGCATTTCTTCCCGTGCATGTCGTAAGAGCCGACTAAGGGATCGTAGTTCGGATTCCACGTTGAACTGTATGTCCCATTCGTTACTTACTAGGTGGTATGTTCACCCCGCCGCCATGAACGATGGTTGAAACGGCGATGAAAATTGACCATGTTCTCCATTCAGTTCAATGTAGCTGTGCAATCAAATGAAGTTCCTGGCATGGCACCTGGTTTGTATGAGGTGTTTATCATTATTATGGCTTTGGTATTAACTATCCATGAGAAGTCACAACACAAATTTACCTCTTGCAGCAGGAGCAGAAACATATGATGAGTCCGATGATGAGCACCAAGGCCGCCACGCTTCCCGCGATAATTTCGGTCGAATGAAGCTCGTAGAACAAGTGGATGCAGGACATTATGACCCCTTTGTCGCATTCTTTCTGCAAATATAAAATGAATTTATAAATTGGTAAAATTACAAAAAAACCGGCCAAGTGCGAGTCGGCCTCGCACACGAAGGGTTCCGTAAAAAAGTAACTTTTTTGTATGGGCCCCCCCTTTAATGTTTTTTTTATTTAACCTATTGGTTGTTATAGCGGCAAAATAAATACACACTCTGTGAAAATTTCAGCTTCCTACCTATTACGGTTGATGAGATACAGCCCTGTGACGGACGGACGGACGGACGGACGGACGGACGGACAGCGGAGGCTTAGTAATAGGGCTCAGTTTTCACCCTTGGGCTACGGAACCCTAAAAAATAATTTAAAAAATCCAGAATAACAGGCACAAGAAAGAAGGTGAAGGAAAGCGCCGAATTTGAATACGGTGGTGGCATCTTCCGCATCAGAACACACAAGCAATATAAGGAAGGTTCTGGCATGGAACCGAGTTCCCATGTGGTGTGTTAGTCTAATACCTGACTGTCAGTTTGGTATTAGCCATCCATGTCCAATTATATAAAAAAAAGTTATTTTTTATAAATGTTTAAGCTTATATGTAAATGTATTGTTTTGTACCTGCAGACGCATTGCATCTACTATGTTCAGGCCTGCTTTTAAAATCTTCAGGTAGAAAGCTGCATTGCTGTAGTCTTCAGCTTGGCCCGCACACACGAGCGCCAACACCAGCAGAAGTCGCTGCGCAGACATCTTGACTGCCGTTACAGGCTTTGATTGACTTACTGAACTGGTGGGTGACCTGACCTCTACTGACTGGGGCACTGTACAAAACGAACTATATAGTAGGGTTGCGCTCCGTAAGTGCATTAGCATGGCCGACCCATTTCAGATTGTTTTCATATTTTACTTTTGTAAACATATTATTATTACTAAGAATATAATTTTTTTCGATATAACGTTTGATGGATGTGTACACTGAAGAGAAAGGAAAGAGAAGTGGCTTTCGCGTCTCCGCCGTATGGTCAAAGTGAACATATAATTGTATGGGTATCCGGCGCTCCAATGTGCTCTAAAAATGCTTTCGTCAAGTCAGTTCCCACCCACACAAACACTCCATATATCTGCGACTATGTATGCATGTGACATGTATGTAAGTTGGGTTGGTAGTTTTTGAAAATTGAAGATCGCGGGTCTCATAGTAGACGTATCTATATATAGTAGATATATAGTAAGCGTAGGCATATTTTGCGTCATTTTATCTATGAATATCTACAACTTATTTTATTAGGGTTCCGTACCCAAAGGGTAAAAACGGAACCCTATTACTAAGCCTCCGCTGTCCGTCCGTCCGTCCGTCCGTCCGTCCGTCCGTCTGTCCGTCTGTCACAGAGCTGTATCTCATGAACCGTAACAGCTAGGAAGCTGAATTTTTTACAGATTATGTATTTATTTTGCCGCTATAACAACAACATTATAAAATAATCAAAATTAAAGGGTACTAAAAAAAGTAATAAAAAAAGGTAACATTATAAAATAATCAAAATTAAAGGGGGGCCCCATACAAAAAAAAAATATTTTTGTAAATCCTGTACGATGGTACGGAACCCTTTGTGTACGAGTCCAACTCGCACTTGGCCGGTTTTTTTATTTGTTTGTGGTGAATATAAAATGTTTTTGAACTCACATTGTCATTGTCTCATTGATTAACAGAAAACCGTTAAAAAATTGCATACCTAAATTATTCCAATGGTTGCATAAAGAAAATATACGTTAATTGGCCGCGGAGTCATAATGGGCAATACGAGGCGTACTAGGATAAATGCATACCACATTGCACATTTCTGGAAATTCGTTCAAAACTGAAAACAAAATAGCATTGACGTACCCGATATTATGATCTACGGAAACAAATCAGCTGCCGATGGTTCTTCTATAACTAATAATATTGCAGATTTTTTTAAATCTTATTACAAGCATCCTGTTATCAACTCCACTCCACCTATTGACCAAGATATAATGACCACGGACACATTCAGTAAATGTGAAATCACTAAATCCGAAGTACACCCGGACAAAGTACCAGCTGTCTTCTTAAAGAATTGTGCGAAGGTTCTAGCAGAACCCTGGTTCAAAATCTTTAATAACTTAGTCCTTGGCATGTTACCTGTTTTACGAAAAAAGTACTTGTAAGACCCATCCATAAAAAAATAGATACCTCTGATGTTGGTAACTACCGTCCAATCTCCACTCTTCCAGCTATAAGTAAAGTGTTCGAGTCTATCGTCAAAAAACAATTTATCGCCACGTATATTATCAGATGATTTCTCAACACATGTTGAGAACATGTGAGAAAATCCATCAGTATTTTCCAATGTGCCATAAGGTCACTCGATCAAAATGTATAAGTCCATGTAATCTATACTGATTTCAGCAAAGCTTTTGATCGAGTGAACACTACAGCTATTTTAGCTGTAGTGAACGGATACTGATCAAGAGCCTTCATTTTCCCATCGGGCGCACCACAAGGATCTGCTCCGTATTTGGGGCCAATCTAAAACATAAATATAATCAACTGAGCCATTTTGCGTTTAATTCCAACAGCTGTACAAAAACTACATTCTTCTCGGTTCGGACCACCTTCTTTAAACTTGTACTTGTTTTAAAATTTTCCAACACGATAGTTATTTTTCTGAAACCCAGATGACTACTACCACGATCAGGCGGCAAAGCAGTCAACTATATTCGTGGTCTAAGCTCCAGAGGACTTGCCGTTCATGCGAGAGGTCTGGGTTCAAAGCTCTCCCCGGTCATGCGCCACCTTTTTCCTCTTTCTGAGTTGGATAAGTGCATTTCGTCATGAATGCAAGCTCTCCCATGGTTCGGAGCACATGTTAAACTGTAGGTCCCTTTCCCCTACTAGGTGGTAGGGTTAAGCTCGCCCGGGTCGGTACCACCGCATTGGATGAAACCATGTTTGAAGCGGCAATTAAAAATTCAATCCAGTTCAATGTAGCCGTGCTCATAAAGGGATGTTCCTGGCATGGCACCTTATTCCTTCGGGAATGTGTTTTATTGGGCTAATATCATAAGGTTAATTGTGTGGTATTAGCCATCCATGTCAGGTTCCATGAAAATATGAGTGTAGAATTTGTTAACAAAAATGGTCTGGCTAGAGTTAAGCGCATTTATTTCCGTGCGTTTACCCCTCGTGTACTTTTACACATTATATGAATATGTTTCCTCAAAGCTTTATTGTGGTTATAGAACATAAACATATTCTAATGAGTACCTATACAGTCGCTACATTTCCTAGGAATTTTTCGTCTAATTCAATAATAGGTATTAAATAGGAAGATTATTAAGTACACGCTGCGGTACCCGGCTCCGCTCGGGTTAATGTCGGGCTGAATTATTTCATGGATAAAAAGTTGCCCGAAGGACTGGTCCAAAAGGCTCGTCCATGAAAATGTATACATCTACCAAATTGCATCAATATCGTAACAATGAATGAGAAATATCAAATCATTTCCATTTAGAGCTTCGGAAACATTTGGTGGCTATTTAAAAAATGTATTAAAAGAACATGTCGCCAGAACCTTTCTGCACTTGTACTGCAATATTACATACCTAGTAAGTAAGTATCGACGAGATCTTAAGTCATTGCTTATGTTTTATGTGGACTTCAAACCACAGCCAGCCTCAACATCGAAAACGGTAACCCATCCTGAACCTGACTGCTCCCAGAGATGCTATACGTTTATTAAAAACACATATAAATCATAAAGTGTTTTTTAATATTTTGTAATCGATTCAAAATGTTAGGTAAGATGATAATGATTATGTTAAGGCTGATACGGATATCACGGAGTTTTCTGCAGGCCTTTTTAACACCTGTAATTTTGGATTACTTAGTTTTCATTGTTCTCTTAAGTTTACAGTTACAAAATATTTACACAAAACTACCTTGTTGATATCTTTTCTTTCACCAACTCCGTTGAAGTCATTCTAGTTAGACCAAAATTAAAGTTGAACCATTACAACCAGACTGCAAATGCTTCAAAGACTAAATGTATTAGCTTTCAGATTAAAAAATCAAACAAAAGAAAAAACATGGCACGGTTGAAATTACACACATGTTACAGAGATCCTCATAGTGAATCCCTATGCAACTGTGAATTCATAGAACAAGTTAGTTCAATCAAGTACTTGGGGGTCATAATTGATGATAGGTTATCCTGGGAACAACACATAAAAACAATTGCCACTAGATTGCGAAAGCTCCTCTTCTTTTTTAAATCAACTAAAAAATATTGCTACTCCTCAAATATTGAGGACCGTTTATTATTCTTTATGTCAATCACTGATAGCATACTGTATTCGGGCATGGGGTGGAGCAGCCAAGACCTACATGATTGAAATTGAGCGGGCCCAACGAGCGGTACTACGTGTTTTATTCAAAAAACCCTTCCAATATAGTACAGAGATTTTATTCAGGGACACAAAAATGCTGAGCGTTAGAGAACTCTACATAAGCAAAATAATACTCGGCTTTCAGCCGATATATGCTATAAAAAACACCCGAATCACAAGGTTCCGTGACAACTACTGTGTGCCACGAACCAACACCGCTTTTGCTCAAAGGCACCACACCTTTTTAGCCCCGTTCATGCACAACCAATTATGTCAGAAGATTGACATAAGTACCACTAGACACAAAACTAGGAAAAAATATATAATTAACAACTTCCTCAAGTCACTTAACTACCAGGATACTGAAAGACTTCTCAACGTTGCTAAATCAATATAGTAGCTTTAACTGTAAGAAACGAGCACAAAATTAAACTGCATACTTTTGTTTTATTTTATATTATATCGAACAGAATCTTAAATTCTTTGTTTGTTTGTTTGTTTGTTAGTTAGTTAGTTAGTAAGCTATACAATAAGAAAATGTATTACTGAGCGCCATTTCATTTCATTTCAATCTTCGCGTACGGACGTTTCCTTTGGAACCTATACACTGGAAATAGAGACAAACTCGAGATCTCTTTCCGTTATATTGACGCCAAGCAAGAGTAAAGGGGACACTAGGAACTGTTTCTCCTCTCAGTGTATAGATTCGAAAGTAAACGACTGTACTGCAGTTGCACTGCGCACTGTACTGCGGGTTGGTACCATCGCATTGGATGAACGATGGTCGAAGCGGCAATGAAAATTGTCCGTGTTTTCCATCCAGTTCAATGTAGCCGTGCAATATAAGGAAGGTCCTGGCATGGCACCTAGTTCCCATGTGGTGTGTTGGGCTAATACCATGACAGAACTTGTGGTATTAGCCATCCATGTCCAGTCACATAAAAAAAAAAAAAAGAATTGTACCACCCCTCTGCGAGACGGGCCTAGCCCAGTGCAGAGTAGGTGAGCCTAAATATAACCCGCTCATAAGTTATACCTGTAACAACGTGTGTCATACCTATCAAATAAATATAAAATTATTTATTTTATCTATAAACTTGTAAATTAAAATGTTTTCTCTCATGATGATTTACCCCTGAGACACATTTATCTCTGTCAATTTGTGTATATATTATTGAATGTAGTAAATATATTTATTATCATGTTGAAAAATGGGCCGTCGAAAACTCCCTTCTGAAATGCAGAATCGACCACCGCTACATCGAGGTACTCCGAAATCTGTATCGGTCCGCGACGATGACTGTGAGGCTCCATGAAAATACCCAACCAATCCTCCTTGGTAAAGGCGTAAGGCAGGGGGATGTGATCTCACCCAAGCTCTTCACAAACGCATTGGAAGATGTGTTCAAGACGCTTGAATGGGACAAAATGGGTATCAACGTAAATGGAGATTTCTTTAGTCATCTTCGCTTCGCAGATGACATTGTTCTTCTGTCAAATTCCCGAGCTTAGCTTCAGATCATGCTGGAAGACCTTTACAAAGCATCGATAAAGGTAGGTCTGAAGATTAAGCGGGACAAAACCAAGGTCATGGCGACCGAGGGTATGACGGAAGGACATATCATTATCGACGGAGAAGTGATCGAACAGGTTGAAGAGTACGTATATCTCGATCAAATCCTGCGGCTTGGTAGACAAGGACTGTCTAGGGAGGTTGAGCGACGGATTCAACTGGGTTGGGCTGCCTTCGGAAAGCTCAAGTTCGCTCTGAGGTCTGACCTTCCGCAAAATTTAAAGACCAGAATATATGACCAGTGCGTCCTCCCGGTTATGACGTACGGGCGTGAAACGTGGACTCTGACGGTCGCCGTTGTCCAAAGGTTAAGAGTTGCCCAGCGAGCAATGGAGCAAACCATGCTGGGAATATCGCTACGGGATATGGTGCGTAACGAGGCGATCCGCCGACGTACCAAAGTAGTCGATATTGGACACCGGGTGGCTAAGCTCAAATGGCAGTGGGCTGGTCACGTCAGCCGAAGAGACGACGACCATTGGCGTAACCGTGTCCTACACTGGCGGCTGTGGACAGGCAAACGGAGTGTGGGAAGACCACCCGCCAGGTGGGAAGACGACATCAAGTGCGTCGGCGGAAAGTAGTGGTTCCGTACGGCTGGGACTGGAGAAGGATTGGAGAGGCGTATGTCCAGCAGAGGACGCAAACACGCTGTCTGACTGACTGACTTATCTATATTATGGTATTCTTTTGTATGTAAATATTTATATATATTTTATATGTTAGATAAAAAAAAATGTTTTTTAATAAGAGTGATATATGTTTTATCTTTAAAATGCTAGAAATTATTTCTGTCTGCCGCCATGTACCTCTTTCTACATCCCAAAGGTTGGTAGGTAGAGAATACCCATCAACAGTGAGCCCGCCTATTGTAAGCATTATTAAAAGGTGTACAATAAATAAATTGTATTATTATTATTCACAGTATATATTAATATAACAAATCTTAGGTTTATATTATTTAGTACAAAAATACAAAAAAAGAAGTCTTAAAAAATATAAACCTAAAACTGAATTTAGCCTTAGGGAGGTCCCACCTGGGACAAATCCTTTAAGGCTTCTCCGAGCTACAGAGACAGAAACCGCCGAACGATTCTCGTGTTCGAGAGTAGAACCGCTTTCTGCATCTGGAATCGGAGCCCAATATCGATGTCTAATTTTTCTAAATTTTTGGCCAATTTTTTTTTTTATTATTATTATTATTATTGAATGACAGCCACACCTTAGCATAAGCGGAACTGAATTCTATTTAGCCTATCCTAATTCCCAGGTATTTAAATGTACCTGTACTAAGTTTCATCTAATTCGGATAACCGGTTTAAGAGTTATGGAGGAACAAACATACATACATACATACAGAACTGATTTCTAATAATCGTCAATTTCGGTTTACTATCGTACATAAAGTCTACAAACAAAGTATCTTAGAAAACAAAGCAACTTACTCCATGAATACCTCTTACAGATATATTATTTGTATTGATATTGTCGTTGTAGATGGAAAAACATGATACATTTTACGAAAACCAGACTCGAAGCGCGCCTGTATTGCTGTGTTCAGACCTTAAAAAAGCCTTTAACACTGTTTCTCACGGACTTCTACTGCGAAAATTTGAAGAACTTAATCCATCTAGTACATCTTATAACTGGTTAAAATCATATTAAACACAAAGAACACAGACTGTCACTACAAATGAGATAACAAGTGACAGTATGATGATTAGCAGAGGAGTCCCGCAAGGTAGTACGCTTGGCCCTACCTTGTTCATTATTTATATTGATAGTCTTTGTAGGCTCCTAATTGATGGAGAAATAATAGCATATGCTGATGACACGGTGTTTCTTTTTAGTGATGTTTCGTGGGATAAAGTTTTTCAAAAAGCCGAAAGGGGACGTAGCACTATAAAAAAATGCCTTGATGCTCATTTACTGACACTTAATATTGAAAAAACCAAATATATGACTTAGTCCATAGACTCGAGGCGTCAACCTTCTCTCGCTAAATCAATAACTATTCACGCCTGTAGTCAAAATAGCCCATGTAATTGTGAACCGATCGCCAGGGTAGAATCTCTGCAATATCTAGGAGTTGTGTTTGACCAGCATCTGACTTGGAAGCCACATATTATTCAAGTATCAGCTAGGGTAAGAAAGCTCATACACATTTTCATCAACATTAGAAATATCCTTAATCTAAAATAATATCCATCTATTATGCCTTAGCTCAATCAGTTATTGCATATGGTCAGATCGCTTGGGGCGGAATGGCAAAATCTAATATGGATCCTTTAATCAAAGCACAAAAAGCTCTTCTCAGAGTCATTGGCAAGAAACCCTTCCGTTACCAATCTGATTTACTTTTCAGTGAGCTACACTTGCTTGACGTGCGACAAACATACATAAAAATGATCACTCTAAACCAAATGAATGAGATTGAAGACAGTACAATGGCAAACAATCTTTGCAACAACGACTCTTATGCGACTCGACAAAAAAACTTGCTCCCACTTCCTTCCACATCCACACGATTTGCACAAAGATTCTATTCCTTCTTGGCACCTAAAATATACAACCATATTATAAAATCCATCCCATATTTAGGCAAAAAAAAACCTCACACGAGGAAAAAAATTCTCCATTGCTGGCTAATTGATGCAGGGAGACAAGAGTGTGAACAAGCCCTTACTTTTATATTACAATAAAAACACATAATTACACTAACACCTCGACTTACACTATAAAAATACTTATTTAATGTTACTTAGTTTACTCTTTATCTAATATTATAATGGAATATTTTATTTATTTATTACTTATTTCATACATAATATACAGAAGACGCCATCTTAACTTAATCAAAATGTTTATTCCTAGCAAACCATTTCACCACGGGCCAAACGGTCTATCGGAATGGTATTAATCCACTTAGATATAGTTAAATGTGAATACTGTATTGTGTATGATTATGGATATAAATAAATAAATAAATAACATATTTGGGTCTAAACTTCCCTCACGACTTGATACAATCAGTGAAAATTAGCGTTATTTTCTGAGAAAAGTGCTAGTTTGTATTAAATACTCAAGTAGGAAAAACGCTGCATGGAAAAATGAAAATACACAAAAATATCTTGTCACTTTGTCAGCCTCAGTGGCCCAGTGGCGCGACACTTCGGCGATCGCTCTCCGAAGTTAAGCAACGCTGGGTCCCGTCCGGTCTTGGATGGGTGACCATTAGACCGTTGAGAGAGGCTGGCCGTGGTTCGGATTCCACGTTAAACTGTAGGTCCCCTTCCTTACTTACTAGGTGGTAGGGTTAATCCCGCCCGGGTTGGTACCATCGCATTGAATGAAAGATGGTCGAAGCGGCAATGAAAATTGTCCGTGTTTTCTATCCAGTTCAATGTAGCCGAGCAATATAAGGAAGGTCCTGGCATGGCACCTAGTTCCCATGTGGTGTGTTGGGCTAATACCATGACAGAAGGTGTGGTATTAGCCATCATGTCCAGTCACATAAAAAAAAAAATCTTGACGTAAACCGCATTCATACAACATTGGTTTATGTATCTTAGGCAACGAGAAAAAAAACCTCGTTGATCTCAGGCAAATATTTCAGACTGTGCGAATATAAGAACAGCTGCGCTGTGCGCTAAAGGAGAATTTAATAATTATACTTATTTATGCTTCATTGCGATTAATTAAAAATTCACCACCGATAAACCACCAGACCTAAATAACAGGTTACAGGAAATGCCGTGGTTTTGATCCATCAAGTTGCACGTTTCTCTGTACAGGTTCACATTTACGGTATCATTATTTGCCTTTTTAGGTTTCCGTACCCAAAGGGTGAAAACGGAACCTCTAGTAACTAACCAAGCCTCTGCTGTCCGTCCGTCCGTCCGACCGTTCGTCCGTCTGTTACAGGGCTGTATTTCATGAACCGTAATAGGTAGGCAGCTGAAATTTTCACAGAGTGTGTGTTTATTTTGCCGCTATAACAACAAATAGGTAAAATTATAAAAAATAAAGGGGGGCCCCATACAAAGAACGTGTTTTTTTATTGTAAATCTTGTACGATGGTACGGAACCCTTTGTGCGCGAGTCCGACTCGCACTTGGCCGGTTTTTATTGCATCAACAACCTTTAAATGTTTTTTCTCAATCAAATGGGGATATTTAAATCACGAAATATGATGGTACTCCAAAAATATTCGCAATTTTATTGGAAAATTGCTTTAATTCGTGTTCTTCCTTACCCCAATCCTCATGGATATGGCGACGTTATGAGATTATTGCCACCACTATCGTTCTGCGATTATTCATATAGCTGAGTTTTTTTTTTGTGTGGTCTAATTAACATGGGACTGCCTACATAATACTATGTAGTTCTATGTATCCGGCCAGCGGAAAGTTTTCTGAAAATTTGCTCCAATCTCAATATTTTACACAGAGTGAATTGATCTATGTTATCTACACATGTTTTGGGAGAAACCATTGGTGATTTTTTAGCAACTGAGCTTAAGGTTGGCCCGTAAGCATCACAAAATTTCGCCTCCTATACAAACGTAGTGTACTAATAATTTCAAAACCACTGTTCCAACTTACTTTATATTTGGTATCTAATATTAGGGCACCAATATCTGTGTCTGCGTGTCTTTGTTTTTTCGAAAAATGTATTTTGGGTCAAACCACAGAGAAAACAAAGATCGTATGAAGAGTTTCTTTTTGCTTTCATTTCATTCGGTTTGGATTATTCAAAAAAACAAAAGCATGCAGACACAGATATTTTTTATCTGATATTAGATATTAAATATAAATTTAATTGGAAAAGCAGTTTCCAAATGATTAGTAAACTACGTTTGTATGGGGAGCATAGCTTACGGGCTGTTCTAAGATCTCGATCTGTTTGGTTTCAGCACACTAGGTGGCTAATTGTGAAATCTGTTCCACATGTTATATTCGTTGTTTGCATCATTATATGTCAGTTATTCTTGTTGTTTTTGCGACATTTTCTGGGAGATAATTTGAGTACCTAATGTGCTATCCAGTCAAAGCCAAACATTCGGTAATAAAGTACCGTTGTCTATGATCAAGATAAATTATGACCCAATAACGGATATCTAGAGGTAGCAGTGGTTGACGAACGCTGCAGCCTATCAAATTTAAATTTATATTACTTGATCATTGCGTAATCCACCTCCAAAGTTATTGCATTAAACGCGCGACAAATTCGAACTTTCGGACCTTATCTTAGAAACCAAACACAATTTTGCAATGCCAATGGTCATCAGACATCTAGTTCGATCAAATAAAGCTATTTTGAGCAAAATTTTGGATCTCTGACAAGAAATATGGGCGTGATCTTCTTTCCCCTTTTGTATGGGGAGTTGAGCGGGATGGGCCACCTTAATAGCGATTTTCAAAGCGAGTTTTTCGACGAAAACCTTGATTTTTTCTTTATTGTATAAACACGAAATCAAATTTAAATGAATATTAGTCTAACATCTAAAAGTAACGTTTAAATTAAAACTAAAACTAAAAAAAACTATGCTCCGGAGTATTTTCGTCCAGAAAATCGCTTTGAAAACCGCTACAAAAGCGGTTTTCTAAACTCAGGATTCCTGATTTCTGATTACGGAATTCCAGGAATAAGCCTCCTGATCTTGTAACTGATCGGGCGGCTCGAAGCCTAATGGCGCGGACCATTCATGCACCACTTTCTTTCTCTTTCTAAGTTCCATAAGTGCATTTCGTCACGAACACGAGCTGCTCCACGGTTTGGTATCCATGTAAAACTGAAGGTCCACTACTAGGTGGTTGAGTTTAAGCCTGCCCAGCTCTGGTACCATCGCATTGCACAAAAAGACGGTCGAAGTGACAATTAAAAATCATCTGTGTTTTCCATCCAGTTCAATGTAGACGTGATCGTAAATGTAAGTTCCTGGCATGGCACCTAATTCCTTCGGGAATGTGGTGTATTGGGGTATATATCATAACGCTAGTTGTGTGGTATTAGCCATCCAAGTCAGGTTGCATAAAAAAACTCTGCTATATCATCCTCTCTGCCATCGAGAAAAATTAAAGTGCGAGTCGGACTCGCACACGAAGGGTTCCGTACCATCGTACAAAATTTTACACAAACAAATCACGTTTTTTTGTATGGAATCCCCCTTTAATTATTATTGTTTTTTAATTTTACCTATTTGTTGTTATAGCGGCAAAATATCTACACACTCAGTGAAAATTTCAGCTGCCTACCTATTACGGTTCATGAGATGCAGCCCTGTGACAGACAGACAGACCGGCGGACGGACGGACGGACGGACAGCGGGGGATCAGTAATAGGGTTCCGTTGGCACCCTTTGGGTGCGGAAACCTAAAAACCGCGTGCGCCAAAAATCGAGAGTGAGCGGAAAGATATGGTGAGACGCGTCGGTAGGAGTAGGACACGTACTACTGGGAAACTTGTAACATTTGGTTTATTTCTTATAATTCTCATTCTGTAATTCGTATGACACGTGAAAGAGACAGCTGTCATTAGCATTTAAATAAGATAACGTCGCGTACTAAGGGAAATACATACACACCAACAACGCGGGCACTATCCGTGCACACGTCCGAATGACAAACACACACAAAACACATGGGATCACCACATTAGGCTTACATATGTTTTACTGGTCTGTAGTAAAAAGTAAAATACACAATTCGCTCATTGATTCTCTGTATAGAATGGAATATCAGTGAGGAATTAGAATTGAAAATATAAATTGCACCCAGCCGAGCCCGAAATGCAACCAAACGTCAGATGTTATCACTCTCTTGCCTATTCTAGCTAGCTATTAACCCATCGAGTTCACTTACCATCGTAACCGGGGACAGGAACTAGGGGTAGTTGCTTACAATCCTACGAGTTCACTGGCTGGATGGCAACTGTTACTTTTTTTCTAATATGTTATAATTCTGATAATAATTGTGGCAAACAAGGCTTCTAATTGAAGGCAATCTAAATCAAACATAGGGTTACTAATAAATTATGGAATGGTATAGTTGTTGGTTAGCAATGCACAAGTAATTTTGATCTGCTGTTGGCATTGACTTATATATTACTTCGTGCTGTTGGACTTACTACAAGGCATACATTTAATTTGTACATCTTTGTGAACATTTCTACTATGCATATACCAAATAAATAAACAAAGTTTATCTTGGTGCCAGCGGTGCCAGACATAGGTCGCAGACGCTACAGGGGCAGAAACGGCCATACCAGGACCAAGTTTTGGGTAACACATGGTATTTAGTAGCATACATGTAGGGCGCAGTAATAGAAGTTCGCATCAGGATCGACCTGATCGCATAAAAAACTTAGATGAAAAAACCGGCCAAGTGCGAGTCGGACTCGCACACGAAGGGTTCCGTACCATCGTAAAAAATAAAACAAAAAAATCACGTTTTTTGTATGGGAGCTCCCTTTAATTTTCATTATTTTTTAATCTTACCTATTTGTTGTTATAGCGGCAAAATAAATACGCACTCTGTAAAAATTTCAGCTGTCTACCTGCTACGGTTACTGAGATACAGCCCTGTGACAGACGGACAGACGGACGGACGGACGGACGGACGGACGGACGGACGGACGGACGGACGGATGGACGGACGGACGGACGGACAGCGGAAGCTTAGTAATAGGGTTCCGTTTTCACCCTTTGGGTACGGAACCCTAATACGGGTAGTTACGCTACTATGCGGACTGTCAGTCCTTTCCAACCAAAATTGGACGTGCAATTTGCCTCTACCAGATAAGTTCCTGGCCGAATTATTGACAGAAGCTTTGATTCTGTGTTCGAAACTCCAATGAATTATCTTGTTTCTCCGCTTTTTTTTATTTTTCTACCTCTACTTTCATGCCGTGAATATTTGGAAATTGTAAAAATATGTATAAATCGCTTTTACTTCTCTGAAATGGCAAAAGACGTTATAAGTCTAGGGCCAAATCATTCAATAGTGCCTATGCATACTCACAATGGACATTTATAGTTATCTACATAATGGAATAACGTTTCAAGGAACCAACGGTCAAAATTCTTTCTAGAGACTTCCTCGCCACAGACCGCCGACTCGCCAGTCGCGTCCCGGAGTCTCGCCTTCCCGCTTTCGGACTGGCTCAGTGTGGCTGTGGTGCGTTGCGTCCACCGGGCAGGCGCCATTTGGCGCCCGGCCACGTGCTCCAGGCATCATCACCACAAGGTACCGTACCGACCCTTTTTTGCCGGCATTAGAGTCAGTGCGCCTAACACTTCTCAGTGTCGTCGTTCGTGTTAGGGGGCCCAATTAGGAACCTACTCTATTTCTTTACCTACTTGTATATTTTTGTGTTTATGCTCGTCCTAAAGCATTTGTTATTGTGTCTCTGTTTGTATATATTTAACATGGAGGTGAAGAAATCACCTCCATGATATTTAATCATTCAAAATACATGGTGCATTAATTTAATTTATCTGGTTTTAATTTGGTTAGACAGAACCAGTACCCATCTTGTGACGTATGGTTGAGGACCCGGCCCCGCTCACCGACTGCTGTCCGCATGGCATTCACTTAACCATTCGTCACAACTGGCGTCACGCACAGCGTGAAAATGTCCCTCAGACATCCTTTCCTTTAACAAAATAAATTATTAACGGCGTGGTTCTTTCTGATACATGCGATGCCAGCTCAATAACAGCTCAATAACACGGCATCACAAAAAAATTGAAATGTTTAATTACTCCTGCTTATGCCATTTTGTTCAAGCATAAAAACTCCATCGGTCCGCCTACAATAATATTAGGTTGGGGAAAAAGTTTCTTCGCATTTTTTAAGAAAATTCAAAACATTTTTTAATATGGTTTATTTACATTTAACTAAAGTATGTAGGTACCATTTTGTTCGATAACTTTTTGCCATCTTGTAGGTAGGGACATGATCCCATTGCTATAGAAATATTGGGACTTCTGATCAATATACCGCGACAAGTGGTTTTGGCAGTCCTCTCGTGATGTTAACCTGACACTGCCTAAAGAATTCTGAAGAGACCTAAACGGGTGGAAATCTGAAGGTGCAAGGTCAGGACTATACGGCGGATGCATTAACACCTCCCAGCCAAACTCTCTTAGTTTTTGCTGAGTGGCTAAAGATGTGTGAGGTCTAGCGTTATCATGATGAAAAACCACACCCCTTCTGTTGATTAATTCCGGCCGCTTTCTCTCAACTTCTTGCTTTAATCTCATCAGTTGTTCGCAGTAGAGTTCAGAATCGATGGTCCTGCCTGGTGGTAACAGCTCATAATGAATAATGCCCTTCCAATCCCACCACACACACAGCATCACCTTGTTGCGAGTTAACCCGGGTTTCGCCACAGTCTGTGAAGCTTGACCGGCCTTTGACCACGACCTTTTTCGCACGTTCTTGTCGTACGTGATCCACTTTTCATCACCAGTTATCAGCTTCTTCAAAAATGGTTCGGTTTCATTACGTCGTAATAAAGAATCACAAATGAGTACACGGTTCATTAGGTTTCTTTCAGTGAGCTCGTGAGGTACCCAAATATCGAGCTTTTTTGTGTACCCAGTTTTTTTCAAATGCGCCAAAACTGTTTTGTGGTCAATTCCTAGTTCTTCAGCTACGTCGTAACTACTGATATGCCGATCTTGCTCCACTTTTTCAAAAATGGCATCCATTTTATCCGTAATAGGGCGACCAGAGCGACGTGCATCTTTGACATCAAAATTTCCGGATTGAAAACGCTTAAACCAAATTTGTGCTACTCTCACAGACACTGCACTAGGTCCATAAACATCGCAAATTTTTTTCGCGGCTTGCGTTGCATTTTTACCTTTTTTGTAGTAAAATTTTAAAATGTATCGAATTTCTTCATTAGATTCACTCATTTTGACAGTACGAAAAACAAATGAGAATCACACATTTTCCTAATTTGAATTTGGAATTATGTTCTTTAAAATTTAAACTTTCAATGATACCAAAACCAGCCAGATACAAATAGTATAGCCAAAGAGATTTTATTACAAGTTCATACATACTATAATGCGAAAAGACTTTTTCCCCGACCTTACTTAAGAAGATCTTATTTTATGTGGAGTAATCAAGCTCGATATTTAGTCCCAACAATTAAATTTTTATTTTTTATTTTTGTATTAATTAGCGTTATTAAAAAAATAATTTGAATCAAAATAGATGCACATAGCAAGCAAGAAACTACTGAATTGTATACATTTTTAAATATTTTCTTTGTATTGTATTCTAAGTGGTAAGTTATTATTAAAACCTATTGTTACTTTACGTGAAATAGGCGTTATTGGTTTTATAATCCTATTCTATTTTATATTTTAGGCTATTGATTTTCCATAGGATATGCAATAAATAAGAAAATAAATAAATAAAAATTACAATATGATACCGGTCTCGGTTATTGTGGCGTTAACCTAGTTAATAGTCTAGTCATACCCATTTTAGATGTTTTTTTAAAGTGGGTAGCGACTAAATGAAAATAAGGTCACACCTCGAGAAGCCAATATGGCACTAATGGCTTCTATTCGTAGACTGGCTATTGTGTCGTAAGTGAGTTTATGAACACCCTTTTTAAAGAAATCCAAGTCTAAGAATATGGGAACACATGCAGAAATATGTCTGTCTTTTTTCTGTCATACAACCTGCCAGTATGACAGAAAAAAGATCTAGAGAATCTTACATATATATATATATATATAATAATTATATATAAAAAATAAAAAATTAATTTTTTTTTTTATTTAATTTATTTATTAAGGCGAGCTCTCAGTGCATTTACATAACAATAGAAAAAAAAGAGAAAAAAAAATATTCCGATGAATTGAGAACTTCCTTCTTTTTTTTGGAGTCGGTTAAAAAATGAAAAAAATACACCAATTACGAGCTCACACAGCTGGATGAAACATAAAATAAAACGTGAGAATTACAGGGGCACGATCAAACAGAATACCTTTCTGTCTACTACTTTAATTTTGTTTTTTACTGTAAATGCTCTGTTCCCATCAACAGGAAAACTGTTTTTATCAGTATTTTCCTAGCCCAATCCGCATGGGTACGGCCACGATATGATGTCATGACTACCTCTATCGTTCTGCGATAAGTCATATAGCTGGGTATTTTGTTTTTGCGGTTTCCTTAACCTGTTTTGCCTGCTCAACATAATGTATATTTGTGAAAAATTTCTCTAATCTCAAAAATTAGCACAGAGTGCAGTCATCTTAATTACCTACACTTATTTTGGGAAAATCATTAGTCATGTTCAGCAACGGAGATCAAGATCTCGACCTGCGTGATTTCAGCAAATTGTTCTAATTCTGAAATCGGATCCATATTATAATAGTTGTTGGCATTATAACATCTACATTTTGTGAAGACAAATTGTGTTATCTAATCAAAGGCCTAAATATTGTTTTTGTTGTGTTAACTTGTTACTATTCTCGCTCGCAACCTAGTGGCCCGGGGACTTGCCTTGAACACTAGAGGTCTGAATTCAAATGCTCGCCCCGTTCATGCACTTTTGAGTTGCATTTCGTCACGAATGCGAGCTGAGCACTATTAGACCGGGGTAGATACGGTTTGAGAAGCACATGAAATCCGAAATGATTTTTTTTTTCTCAGAAATGTATAATTTCATGTTCATATGCTTACATTAAGTTTGCAACATTTAGCCCGGAAGACAGAAAAAAAAATTAAAATGTATTAAAAAATATATATCTCCTAAACAAATATTTAGAAACGGTATTAAAAAAATGTGTATGTTAAGTCTTTTAAGGCGTAATGTAACTGTGAATTTGCAACAATTTTGTAATTACGGAAATGTATTTAAAAAAATGTTTTTACTAAAAAAAATCTATGCCGCGAACCTAACTTGCTAGTGCTATATTTCTTTCTAGAATATGTAAAAGCAAATTAAATTCTCTAGAAACTATACCACGAACGATTTTATACGTATTTCGAATTTGTATGTTTAGCTTTTGTGTGAATGTAAACATTATAAATGAAAAAAAAATGTGCTTCTAATATTTGCAACATTTTACAAATTTCACAGAATATAGAGTTTGCGGTCAGTTTCCAATTTCAGAAAATGAAATAGAATTTTCATTATTTGCTTTGCAGATATTAAATATTACAGATATTAAAAGTACAAAAAAAAAATTTACACAGTTCCGTAAATAAGAAATTGTTGCAAATTCACAGTAATGTTACACCTAAAATTAGCTAATATATAACATTTTTAAATAACATTTCTAAATATTTGTTTAGGAGATATCATTTTTTAAACATATTTCATATTTTATTTCTATCTTCCGGACCACCCAAAATGTTGCAAACTTAATGTACACACGTCCACATGAAATACTACGTTTATGAGAAAAAAAAATGCATTTCGGATTTAATGTTTTTCTAAGTGCTGATTTAAGGCTAAAGTTCCTGGAGTATATCCGTCTGGAGAACTAGAAGTTCATGAGCGAGTAATTGTGCCGGCCTATCCAGCTTCGTAGCAAGGGAATGGAGAGGTGCATGAGTGTGCCAAACGAACAACTCTTGTACGACCTTATCTTATCTTCTGGGAGTCAACTTATCGGTCATCCCGAGCGTGGATTTAAACGTTAGCATAGGGCGGTGCTTGACATACGTCTCTCAAACGTGGATTATTAATAAAGCCACTCGAAACAAAATTCAAAAATGTCAAAGGGCAATGGAACGCAGCATTAAACTTAAATACAAAAAAAGAAATATCAGGAAAAAAAAATATAAATGCTTTGGAACACTCTAAACGTGGACACCGGAATGGGCTGGTCACGTGGCTCGATATTCAGGCGAAAGATGGACAAAAAAAGTCACACAATGGCTAGGCCCAGGCGGAAAAAGAGGAAGAGGACGTCCTAAAGAAAGATGGGTCGATGATGTAATAAGAAATGCAGGGAAAGACTGGACAAAGATAGCGAAAGAGAAAGGAGAATGGAAAACAATTGAGAAGGCCTTTACCCGAAGAGTTTAGTTTTTGCTAGTTTTAATTTTCTTTAACATATAATATATTTAAAGTAAGGAATTAAGAAAGCTTTATTATTTGTATCATTATTCCGATTTATTTATTGAATGCACATTTTTTGAAATTATTTTCACATATTTACAATAAAAAAACATAAAAATAATATAAAAAAATGGAGAATCCATCGGCGGCAAGAGGGGGCCTCCTCCAAGCGCGCCGGTGGGCGCAGGCCGTGGTGGCGGCGCTCTCCGGGACGACGTGAGCCAGGCTTCGGACGATAGGTGGCGGTCTTGACTCGCAGGGGGAACGGCAGAACGTCTAATATGCAGGTCGTATAATGTCATATTGTAACAACATTTTAAAACCATGCACAACGTATAATCGGCAGATCGTATAATCTTATACGTAGTGCATGAAGAAGTCCAAAACATATAATTACTTATTTCTCCATGCATAACGTATAATAGTCACAACGTATAATGTTATTATCTTTATTTAACAAAAAAAGAAAACCATGCATATCATATAATCCAAAAACTTTTCATACGATAAGCGCCCTTATCGTCATACAATTAAAGCGTATACTCGCACGTGACGTTTCGACCGTCTCAATTAGCGTAAGGTGGCCTCTCGAAATTGTAGCAAATATCGATTCGTAGCAATTTCAGCCTTAAATGTATCGTAATTAGGGCGCTTTATGCAGTGCTTCTTGGCATATTATACGTTCTGCATGGTTTTCTTTTTTTGTGAATTCATGTTAGGAATATTATACGTTGTGACTATTATACGTTCTGCATGATGCAAAGAGTTGATTTTATTTTTAAACTTTATTCATGCACAACGTATAACATTATACGTTGTGACTATTATACGATATGCATGGTTTTAATTTTTTGGAAAAAAATAAGATTGTTGTGAATATTATACGTAGTGAATACGACTCGACTCGCAGACCTCCACCACCCCCGTCTCAGAGAGCTCCGAATCCGCCGGACTGCTGGGCGCCGGCACGCAGATCGCGTCGTGCGCGGCGCCTGGTGAAGCGCCTCGCTCCTCCGGCGGCGAAGGTCATGTGCAGACAGCAGCCCGCCGACCTTAAGCACGCCGGAGAAGTGGTGGGCCCCGCATCAGGTGGTAGCGGGGCCGTGTCTGCTGGTCCCCTTTGCAGGGAGCCAAGGTGGTGGGTGGCGCGGTAGTGGTGAGGATCTATGGCCGCAAGCTCCAGAAAGACTTAAAGAGATGTGTCGTAAGAGAAAAATGTCGTGACCTCCCGGAATACATATTAGCTTAGCAGTCAACAAAATGAGTGAAGCCGTTTTTGACAAAAATGGTCTACAGGTCTATTCCTGGCATTCAGTAATCAGTAATCAGGAATCCTGAGTCTAGAAAACTGCTTTTATGGCTATTGTCAAAGCGAGTTTTTCGACGGAAAACCTTGATTATTTAAAAAAACTATGCTCCGGAATATTTTTGTAAAGAAAATCGCTTTAAAAACAGCTACAAAAGCGGTTTTCTAAACTCAGGATTCCTGATTCCTGATTACTGAATGCCAGGAATAGACCTGATGGCTGGAGTTAAGCTCAAACCTCTCCGTGCGTTCGTCTCTCGCTTCCTCCAACATTATATTAGCATATTTCCTCAAAGCTAATACATGAAATAACATGTTATCAAAATGCTTAAAAAACAAATCGTGCAGGCAGACTGCCACGCCGATTGGACGTTAACGGAGGTATGGTCCAAACGTTATATGTATTATAAGCCAAAAAGTTTGATAACGTTTTCTTGTTTGAGATAGGAACAAATTTTGTGATTTTTAATCAGCTTGTTGTTGTTCAACTTATGCTCAATATTTTATGAAAAGGAAACATTTTCAACACAAATTCAAATGCAATTTCTAAAGGAAGACATTCCAATTTAGGCATTGGGCAAAGAATATGTAATGAATACTGGCATGAATAAAGCTCTCTTTTGGTATTTCTTTCTTGGTTAATACCCGTGACTCCATAGATTCCATCTTTATCCCGGACCTTGCATACCTTAGCTCACGGATGCAGTAGTCATGCAGGATCATCTTTTTCTTCGGGGTTGGAAGGAAAGAGATAGATGTCGAATGCTGTTTTCTGTTGTGTCAAACATAGCTAGTCAAGATGTAAATCTCCTAAATGGTAGGTCACAGATTAAAATTGTATTTCGTCTTTTGTGATATTTTTATTGTTCCAAATCGGAAGGCAAGAGATTTTGCCATGCAGCTAATCCAATAAACTGTATATCAGAGGGCAACAGACCAGTTACCGGTAATGGCTCAAGCAAAAGATGGGCAGACAAAATACGTTGACTTCTCAAACATATTTTGTCTAACGCCCACTTTATGAATGCATTATTTCCCAGCGCGCCCCAAAATCTTTACCTTCACCACATCTTATAAATCACAATCGCAACTTAGATGAAAAATAACTAAGAATCGCAATGATTACTTTAATTAATTTTATTAAATTATTTATTTATAACGTATTGCGTTATGTATAAATATGAGTTTATTATATCCAGTTTCCCAGTTTAGCAAAATAATTAGTGTAGTGTATCGAGGTAGGTTTTCATTTAAGTTTAAATTGGGTACTATAAAATATAAGAAAAACAATTCTTCCATCGCCCCCTAAACCACTTTAACTCCCCCAATTTCCTCTGAGCCCTTTACCGACCCCCTATAGGCCTCAGTGCCCACAAGGAGGCGTCACCGCCCACTTTGCGAAATACTGATTTAAAGCATCTATTCAACTGTATATGCAACTCCACTAAAAACCTAGGCTGATTTAACAAAAAAACTCGTTAATTTTGGCTATCAACCGTAAGTGGTTCTACAACCCAGAGCTCTGGCATGCATGGCAAGTCCCCATACCACTAAGATATAAGCCACTCTTTTAACAATATTTCCTAACTTTAATAAAACCACGTTTTTGGAATGTAATTAACCCGTATTTAATATCTAAGGATAAAAAACTTATAAAAAATAATGAAATAATAGTAAGACAATTTCTCGATCACGATTTTTGTTCAAGAATTGGATCGAGCGGGAACTGAGAACATGGTGTGGGTGTTCAGCGCCTTGGAGGGTAGTTGTAGTGGTACACATTCCCTCTGGTCCTGCAACATACACACATTACGGCTTCAAGTTGTTTGCACACGTCCAATGAAAAAAAAACAAAGGAAGATTTTTAGATAAACGCACGGCGGACCTAGGTCCGAGGATACCAAGCACAGACCGGTGCGATGGTCGGTAAAGCAAAAGCACCGTGAGAAGACGGATACACTTACAGGAATACTTAGGTATACACACTTTGTGAAAATTATAGCTGTCTACCTAGGTTTATGAGATACAACCCCTAGACAGACGGACGGGCGTATGGACGGACGGAAAGTGGAGGCTTAGTAATAGGGTTCCGTTAGTATGGAACCCTAAAAAAGTCTCCTTGGTGCAGACCAGCTAAAGCAATACCTCCGACAGCAGTCGAGCAAACCTCCGACCGCATTTGAGCAGACCTCTGGCAGTAATCGCAGCACCAGGCGCAGCAATGCAGTAATGACGACCGTCTTGGAACATACCAAGTGACGTATTACCTCAGGCAGCAGTCGCATTGCTATACGCAGCAATACAGCAAGGACTGCCATCTGGGTACAAAACAAGTGAAATTCTACCGCCCGCAGCAGTCGCAGCACCTCAGTAAGGACGGCAGTCTTAGTAAGGACAAGTGACATGTTACCTCGGGCGGCAGTCGCAGCGCCAAGCGCAGCAATACAGTAAGGATTGCCGACTAGGTACAGACTAAGTAATGACTTACATCCGGCAGCAGTCGCAGCACCACAGTAAGGAGGCAGTCTTGGTACGGACCAAGTGACATGTTACCTCAGGCGACAGTCGCAGCGCCAAGCGCAGCAATACAGTAAGGATTGCCGTCTTGTTACAGACTAAGTAATGTCTTACATCCGGAAGCAGTCGCAGCACCACAGTAAGGACGGCAGTCTTGGTACATACCAAGGGACGTTTTACTTTAGGCAGTAGTCGCAGCTCCAGGCGCAGCAATACACTAAGGGCTGCAGTCTTCATATAGACCAAGTGACGTGCTACCGCCGGCAGCAGAGGCAGCAACACGGTAAGGAGGACTGTCATAGTACAAACATGGGGAGTAACCATGGTAAATAACTCGCGAAGCGAATAGCAGATGAACAGGCAAAAGAGCGATTAAATCTGGCGTTTAGTTGCATTTCGTACAATGCCAGGTGGTTTTCAGTTCACTGGACGGAATAACACGTCGTTTGATAGTTACGAAATTTAACTAAACATCAGATTTAATCACTCTCTTGCCTGTTCATATGCTTTTCACCCGGCGAATTAACTTACCATGGTTACCCCCAGATGACGTACTACCTCCGGCAGCAGCCGCAGCACCAAGCGCAGCAGCCGAGAAGCAGCGCCACGATCAGCACGCTGCCCACGATCAATTCCGTCTTGTGCTCCCTAAGGAACAGCTGGAAGCAGGCGCCTGTGTCGTCCTGCATTCTGCATTTTGCCTGCAAGAATAAAGACAAAATCGTATTACAACACAAATATTTATATTTTTGTTTTCAGACGATATTCTTAGGGCCGAGTGCACGAAATAACAAAAAATCAAAATCAACGTCAACGACTGATTAAACAGGTCACTTTCTATGGACTGTATGGAAGGAACTCCATGCGGTTCTCTAAATGTGACGTGTTTGAACATTGATCAACTCAGCCATCTCTTCGTGCAACCGGGACTTAGCCCCGATTGCACGAAAAGACGGCTGAGTTAATCAATGGTTAAACACGTCACTTTTAGTGAATCGCATAGAGTTCATTCCATACTGTCCACACAAAGTGACGTGTTTAATCATACTTTGATGTTGATTTTGATTTTTTGTCCTTTCGTGCACTCGGCCCTTATTCTATTCGATTAATGTCGAAAACCTAAAGGAAGATCCTACAAAAAAAACTTTTATAAAAACTACGTTAATACGTAAATACGTTTCGTAACAGAAACGAATACTAACGAAAAGTAGTACTTTGTGACGTCACTTTGCATTACTTTTGGATTTCGTCCATACAAAATGTGTCTAAGTTATTTTAAAAACGTTTGGTTAGTAGGTATAATCAATGCGTTCTTGCTTCACTTCTTCTATATACATTTTATAAATATTTACTCTTATTCAATGGGGAAGAAAACTCAAAGCTTATTGTAGATGTCGCATGAGCGACCACACCTTAAAACGTCAAAACTGTCATTCTTGTCAAGTTTGATTTACGAGTTTTTAAATAAAAGATGTACTCCATGATGCAGTTAGAATAAGGTTTAGAGGAAAAGAAGAGGTTTTGTCCGTCTTCAAACAAATTTTAATGTGATTGACCAGCACAAAGTATGAAACAAAATATTACAGGTTATGTTTTTGTGATATTTTATTTCCCACAATTTCTTATTAAATTGCGCCGATGATGGAGGAATATTTTAATCTTTAGTTGTGTTTCATTCCTTTTTCTGTATTAATTAATTTATAATAAATTAATGTTTTATGAAGATTTAAAATGTGCGTACTTAATTAAATTAAAGATCACATATCCAGAATAATTTATTTTCAGAATAACATGGATACATTTTAGTCATTCCAATTACATGGATAAAGTTAATAAAATGTTTAAATCTATTCTGTTTTATTTTGTATGGTATCTGACAGCTTTGACAGATATTTTAGGTAAGCTCGCTTAGACGCCACCTGTCATGATAAATTATCAGTTTTCTTCCCCATCTGTGCGGTTGTACTGTAAACTGTAGTTTTATCGATATCGCCGGTCGATAATTTCTGGCACAGCTAGCCGATTTCGTCCGCGCGGGGAATCCCCTGTTTCTCGGAGCATAGACAATCTGACGCGCCATCGACGCGACGCATACCAAAACCGGCCAAGGGTTCCGTACCATCGTAAAAAAAAAAACCAAAAAAAAACACGTTTTTTGTATGGGAGCCCCCTTTAATTTTAATTATTTTTTAATCTTACCTATTTGTTGTTATAGCGGCAAAATAAATACACACTCTGTGAAAATTTCAGCTCTGAGATACAGCCCTGTGACAGACGGACAGACGGACGGACGGACGGACGGACAGCGGAGGCTTAGTAATAGGGTTCCGTTTTCACCCTTTGGGTACGGAACCCTAAAAAGCACACAAGCAGCAGCCTATTTCTAATAACAGGCTTCATTATCATTTATGCATCATTCTCTTTTCCTCAAACAAAAGCAACCAAAACCAATGCATGATCAAGCCTTGATTTCGCCCGCGCCGCAAGCTTATAGTGAGTCATAGGTACCTAAACCATGTCCATATTGTTGCGGGTGTGTTGGGTGTGAGGAAACGGGTGCTCATGCGTTCATCGATGTGCCGCACACGACACACAGGCATAGGCTGTGTGCCTCAAGTCACATTCAAGTGCTCAAATTTCAAGCAACATCGGCGGTAGCATGCCGTTTCTAGTACCTACATGTACATAGGTAGCACATACAATCCTTCCAAGAATTCGTTAGCGAAAAACATTGCTTACAATTAATAATTGAAACTTCTTGGTAGCCTACCTTGGTAACCTACCTACCTAATGCAAAGTGTAAAGGATATCGTAGTATGTGGTTAGGCTTTTCTCTCTATGCGCCCACTTAATCGGTATACGTATAAAGATGAATCAACATTAACGATGGCGGTAGCTGCCGAGTCGAGAAACAATGTTATGTAGGTATATTTCAAAAACTCCATGACATTTGCAAAGTTCTTCGGTTGTCAGAACACCTCGGTCAATGTCAGCCTCAGTGGCCCAGTGGCGCGACACTTCGGCGATCGCTCTCCGAAGTTAAGCAACGCTGGGTCCGGTCTGGTCTTGGATGGGTGACCACTCGACCGTTAAGAGAGGCTGGCCGTGGTTCGGATTCCACGTTAAACTGTAGGTCCCCTTCCTTACTTACTAGGTGGTAGGGTTCATCCCGCCCGGGTTGGTACCACCGCATTGGATGAACGATGGTCGAAGCGGCAATGAAAATTGTCCGTGTTTTCCATCCAGTTCAATGTAGCCGTGCAATATAAGGAAGGTCCTGGCATGGCACCTAGTTCCCATGTGGTGTGTTGGGCTAATACCATGACAGAAGGTGTGGTATTAGCCATCCATGTCCAGTCACATAAAAAAAAAAAAAAAAACCATGTGAAACAAAAGCATGTAACCGAATGATCGAACCGAGGTAATATCATATCTGCTTTCCTCCTCCAGGTCGCGACGGCGTGATTGTTTTTACGTATGTATTTACCTCAAGGACGACTTCTTCGGCAGTGTCGGACACCTGCTGGATGAAGCCTGCGTGCGCAGCAGCGCAGGCACACAAGACAGCCATCACCAAGAAAAGCCTCCGCGCAGACATTTCCATGGCTGTGACACGCTTTGACTGACTCACTAAACCAACTTGAATGAACTGGTGTGTGACAAGACTACTGACGCACTGAGCAACACGAACGAACAAGAACAAGGCTGCGCTCCATAAATGCATCGACATGGCCGGACCATTTCTATACTTGTTTCATACTTTTACTAACGCACAAAACTTCAGTTCACACAAAAAAATATCAATGATAAACTAAACAGGGGGTCTGAACTAAACTAAAGAGTGAGTTCGAGTTCGGGAGTGAGTTAACCTAAAAATAGTTAGGAAATGTATTATTATTTAAATAACGGAACCGTTATTTATACTTCCAACGTGTTTACGGGACAAACCAGATTTTTACCTAACTGTAATGATGTTTTAGAAGTGTGGAAATATTAACTTTTTAAAAAAGTGAGTTGATATTTAGTGGCGAATTCGAACTCACTCTTACTCTGTCCCGAAGTCGGACAGTTTAGCTTATCGGCAAATTTTTTTCGTTAAGTTGGGTGTTTAACATTAACCATGTTTTTCTATTGTAACTTTAGTTTTCCTTTGCTTTATTTTTTCCAGTAATTTAGTTTTTAATTATATTTGTTGTGTCGATAAAAAAAATCCGATATCGGTGCAGATATTTGATAAAATTACTTCACTAGCTGCAGTACCCGGCTTCGCTCGTGTTAGTGTGCTTTTTGATTATGTCGGGGTGAATTATTTCCTGGATGAAAAGTAGCCCGAAGGACTGGTCCAAAAATCTGGTCCACGACATAGTGTCCTCTACCAAATTGAATCAAAACAGGTTGAGCCGAAATGATGCGAATGCTTTTCTGATTAGCCCAGCCTACATACATACCTAGAAACATTTATCTACTCATTTACTACTATTTATTTACTCAGTCTTAGCTTAGATTATATTTGCTTCTTTATTTATTTATGTTTTTCTTTCGAATATATGTTTGGGTTATTCTTTTTACAGGGTGTTTGGTAATTCGATACATTCCTTCTAAGGGAGTCATTCTAGAGCTAATTTGCAACAAAATTTGGCCCAGTGAAATGGGGGTCTAAAATCAATAGTTCTTAAATTACTTGAGTTAAAGTTTTTTTCAAATGTTCCGTGTTATTATGAAAAAGTGATGATTGTAAAATAACTACTGCACTCTGGGCATTTTATCAGAGATTTTTTAATAAATGATAAATGAGACACTACTTTAAAAAAATGTATTAAAAAAATCGATAATCTCAGATATAAGGGTCATAAATGACAGTTTGTGTAAAAAATTTGTACAACATTTATTTAAATCAAAGAGTATTACAAAAGAACCAGTATAACACGTGGCAAACAGATTATGGAAATAACTTCATTATTCCATAAGATTCCAGAAAAGGTACACATTTTGTCCACTTTCACACAAGTTCCATATTTTTTTTTTAGTTGGGTTTGCACTGTCGATTTTACTTTAAGGTGGCCCATCCCGCTCTTCTCTCCATACAAAAGGGGAAAGAAGATCACGCCCATATTTCTTGTCAGAGATCTAAAATGTTGCTCAAAATAGCTTTATTTGATCGAACTAGATGTCTGATGACCATTAGCATTGTAAAATTGTGTTTGTTTTCTAAGTTATAAGGTCCGAAAGTTCGAATTTTTCGCGCGTTTTATACAATAACTTTGGAGGTGGATTACTCAATGATAAAGTAAGAACATCGTAAAAAGATAAGTCATCAGACATAGCTTATTTAATCAAGATTTATAATCTATTTGGTTTTTATTAGATTTTTGACTACAGTGGTCGTGGTTTACTTTTAGCTGTAAGTCGTTTTGAAATTAAAATTTTCGTAAATCTTACCAAATCATACAGTATGCACGTCGTCTTTTTTGTGGACATGTTGCATCTTCCTCATCACGGAGCCTGTCTTTTTTTTTTAAACAGAGAAGGTCCCAGCGGCCAACAGCACGGTTTTGTACCGTGCTCGCGAATGAGTTAGTCCCGCCGGGTTGGGCCGCCTTAAGAAAAAAGGTTCTCATTAATGTATAAACAGTCGACGATGAAATAACGTGTATTTATGTGTACAATAAAACAAATTATAAAATTTTACCACTAAAATTTTAGATCTACATAAATAAATGTTATTTAATTATTAACTGGTTTTTTACACCTTAATAAGACCTTTTTCTTGAATAAAAATCGACAGCGCAAACCGAACCAAACAAAAAATATATAGAACTTGTGTGAAAGTGGACAACATTTGTACCTTTTCTGGAAACTTATTGAATAATGAAGTCATTTCCATAATTTGTATGCCATGTGTCATACTTTTTTTTAGTCACTTTGCAAGCGTCTTTGAATTAAATAAATGTTTTTTTTTTTTACACAAACTGACCACATTTATCGTGATATTCCAACCAATTTACACAAAACATTAATAAACTATACACATAAACCTTCCTCTTGAATCACTCCGTCCATTGGTGAAAACCGTTTGAAAATCCCTACGGAAGTTTTTGAGTTTATCGCTTTCAGACAGACAGACAGACAGTCTGACAGGCGGAGGGGGACTTCGTTTTATAAAATATAGTGATTATTCCAACTAGGATGCAAGGCTGCTACGTTGCATGGTGATTTACCATTTTACAGGTTACTCAGAATACCCTACTCTAAAGGATGCATTGGCATCTTCATGCAATTCTAAGAGGAACATTGGGAAAAAATGCTTCCGCATAGACGGCTGTTCTCCTCTACAGGTCGCATTTCTCAAATGATTTTCGTAAATTTTTATAAGCAGGTTTGATAATTGCATCGATTTTGTAGTCAAGCCAGTTTAAAGGAAAAAACAAAATGTTAAAAAAATTCAAACTTTTACTTGTCCTTGGCTCGCACAATTAATAAAAAAACATTCAAGGAAAAAATACCACCTTCGAAATAGTTGACTATTCAATAGCTATTTTCCTGAGACCCTGATTACCAGGATGACGCCGCTTAGCAGTCAAAACTAAACACGTATAGACTTATTTTTCACATACATGGCCTGGCTGGAGTCAAGCGCAAGTTTCTCCGCCTCGTCGTCGCCCCCTCCGTTCCCCGTCGCGTCTCGCCCACGTCGCTTGCTGCATCGGCGTTATCGCACAATATTCCGGGAGGTCACGACATTTTTGGTCACGATAAGGTAAATGGCTGAATCTGGGTTCACATGTTAGAGACCAACCCTCTGATGCTAAATATGTCGGTCTGCCTGCGCCCAGTGGTTGCGTTTTCTAGATTGGCTATAGAAAATAGATGCTGATATGTGCCTGCTGATGAATATACTGATTATCTGGAAACATTGATTTCTATTAATTATACAACAATAACCAGACGGTTACTTAATTAAATACTTAAATATACCTAAAGTTATATCTGTAACCTAAATCGCCTATAACTACTAAATTCAACCAAAGATTTGTTCAGTTTTTGTATTGCTAGGCAAGTATGTATTGATACTTTCATGCTTCGTGATTTGCATCCATTTACCTTATCATATGTATTTTATGTCACCATAACTACTTTTTCAGGCGCCTTATCTAAGTAACGCAACCACTTAGAACAGGCAGACTGACACATTTAGCTTCAGAGGGTTGTACTTTATCCCGTGAACCCAGTTTCAGCCATTTACGTTATCGTTACCACTTTTGTCGCGACCTCCTAGTCTACAAGTTGGCCGGTCACCGGACGCCGCTCGGCGCAAATTCTGGTTATTGAAATACAATATCCACCTAACTAAATACATACTACATATGTGTATGTGCAGAGACAACATGGTCATGTGGGTGCATGCACACGAATACAACTAATTTTATGCAGTGGTGCACCCAATTTACTGACTGAATTGGCAGCTTACAATACGGCGAAATGGCACCAACATTGTCAGCGTTGGCCTATGTATGACCCACACGTAATGAAGCGTCCCGTTGTATTTTATGTTTGTCATTGAGAACAAATTACCAGATTACCAAAATATATGATCGTTTAGAGTGAGAGATGCTCGCATTGTACAATTAAATATTGCAACTCGACGCTGCATTTTCCTGTAATGAATTAGGTACATTACGCATACCAAAGATATTTCCTCGATCAAATTTTCCTCGATCAAAACTTCCTGCATCAAATTTAAGGTATTTCTGTGTTTGAAAAACAATCATGAAAGAAGACTGCCACTCGGTATTTAACTTGCAATTTACACGAATTGCAAAAATTGCGATCAGCTAAAAAACAATGCTTATTTCAGTATGGGCTATAAATGTCCACAAAATAACTGATATTGCAGGAATTCACTATATCAGGTAGGTGAGTTAAATAATGTTTTTCCTGGGAAGAAATCGGCGGACTAGTCAGTCAGTCACTGAGTCAGCGTGTTTGCGTCCACTGCTGGACATAGCCCTCTCCAGTCCTCCCGGCCCTCAGCGGTACGAAACCACTGCTTTCCGCCAACGCACATGATGTCGTCGTCCCACCTGGCGGGTGGTCTTCCCACACTCTTTTTACCTGTCCACAGCCGCTAATGTAGGACACGGTTACTCCAACGGTCGTCGTCTCTTCGGCTGACGAGACCAGCCTATTGCCACTTGAGCTTAGCCACCCGGTGTCCAATATCGACTACTTTGGTGGGTCAGCGGATTGCCTCGTTACGCACCATATCCCGTATCGATATTCCCAGCATGGCTCGCTCCATTGCTCGCTGGGTAATTTTCAACCTTTGGACAACGGCGACCGTCAGAGTCCAAGTTTCACACCCGTACGGCGGACTAGGCAGACTAAAAAAATAAGATGTTATCGACCTGGTGTGTTAATTATTAATGTAAATTAATTCGCCGGGTGAAAAGGCAAGTAAGTGATTCAATCTGACATTTAGTTGCATTTTGACCCATGCTAACTGGTAAATTCCAGTTCACTTGGCTCACGTGATTAATAGACATGCCCCTTTGAGAATAGGAAATGAATAAGCACCCTGATTTGTGGTCGTATGCAGCGACATCGGTGGTATGAGTTAAAAAGGCAATTACGTATATATTATGTTTTGGAGCAGTTTTAGAACAGTGAGAAACAATACCCGCTCACATCACTTATACATTGGAAACCACAAACACTTGATTGTCTATGGGCCACGACGTATTTGTTGACGGCAACCACTTAAGGGTGCCCATCCCGCTCAACTCCCCATACAAACGGGGAAAAAAGATCACGCCCATATTTCTTGTCAGAGATCCCAAATTTTGCTCAGAATAGCTTTATTTAATCGAACTAGATGTCTGATGACCGTTGGCATTGTAAAATTGTGTTTTTTTGTTATAAGGTCCGAAAGTTCGAATTTTTCGCGCGTTTTATACAATAACTTTGGACGTGGATTACTGTCCTAATGATAAAGTAAGAACATCTTGAAAAGATTAGTCATCAGACATAGATTATTTAATCAAGATTTATAATCTGTTTGGTTTTTGTTAAATTTGTTACTACAGCTATCGTCGTTTACTTTTAGCTATTAGTCGTTGTTGACGATAGCTTGCTTGGAGTGTGGACTGTATCTTGAGAACTTGTAGACTTGAAGAAGCTTGTAGAGCGAGGTCAGGCCAGAAATAAAACTTACGGTTGAAGATCGTAGTTGCTCTATTTATTTTGCCAAAACGGCCGCCCTCCGTCCAACGCTAAGTAATAAAATAGACGACCGGTCCTATTTTGACCGCCGGGCCGTGCTGGCTTTACCTTACTTTGTCGCTTTCATTTCTGAACATTTTTCACATATCGTATTTTATTCTTAAACTATTTACATATTCTAATTCGTCTCGTCGAGACCTATCCAGTGGTTTAGGTGGTTGTAACCGTACTTTATTGTTGGCAGAGTTTTTCTAAAATAATTGGCCCGCGAGCTCGCAGGCTCGCTGCCCGTAGTCTTGTTTCATACTTTATTGCACAACTGGCTACAACCCCTGCTAAGTGTTTACATTCATTTTGTAGGTCTCGACGACTTTATCTAAATATACATGAAACATTACAATCACTTATACATAACATTCTTTATTTACATAATAGTGTCCAATTTAACAAATAATATGGCGCTGCGCCGTTCCGCCGGGCGTCGTGTCGATGGTGGCGCCCCCACGCGGAGAGCCGCGCAGTTAGCGCGCGTGCGGCTAGTCGCCCGTAGGTCGCTCCGCCGTCAACAGTCGTTTTGTAAATACAATTTTCGTAAATCTTACCAAATCATACACTATGCACATTGTCTTTTTTGTGGAGGTTGCATCTTCCTCATCACGGAGCCTGTCTTTTTCTTTGAAACAGAGAAGTTCCCAGAGCGCAACAGCACGGTTTTGTACCATGCCCGCGAATGAGTTAGTCCCGCCGGGTTGGGCCACCTTAACATTAAAATATGAGGCGCCCGACTTCGATCCCAAAACTTGCATCCAGTCAAGTATCTAAGCATTTTTATTGCGTCGAAGCTTGGCATTTTGAATTTAAGTGTTGTTTAATATGTTTTACATTATTTAAAATCCAGCTGTAACAGGTATTTGAAAAGGTTGTGATTATATTAAAAGTAGGTTCATTTTTTTTTTCTTATCCATAGGTAGGATACCTACACTTGGACACGTTAACAATCTATCGGTTCGAGAAGAGCTGACATACAAGTTTCATTAATTAATGAATTAAGAAGTAGTTTATATTACACATATAAAGTTTTACAATATTGAGGTCTATGGTCATACAAAATTATCCTAATTACTCTGTTCGGGAGTATACAGCCATCGTCATTTTGGATATCATATATCACGTCAGGATAAAAATAAAAAATTAATTGAATTTCTGAGAGGACAATGAGGTGATCGAGTTCCATACAATGGCTCGTGCCTGTTTCCTCAGTTAAATACAAAAAAATAGTTTTCTGAAATTTCGCACATTAAATAAATTAACTGAGAGCCAAGTCTGTGCGTTTTAATTTTTTTGATAACCATCAGCACCCCAGGAGTGCACAAGAGAAGGTTAAAAGTTCATCGAAACCTAATTTTATGTGGAACGTACCCATAGATTTCTCCGTGTTTTTTCCATCCAGTTCAATGTAGCTGTGCAATTAAGGCGCTAGGACTAGCCAACTACTCGCGCCATACAAATGCACTTTTTAACAAATGTAATAATATGTAGTGAAACGCTTCAGCAAATCAAAATAGAACTCCAGACTGATAATGGATTGTTAATATTTTTTTATTCCATCATTTATTTAAATAATAATAAAAATAAAAAAAGTTGATTTTTCTCATTAGAAATCTGAAAGTCATTCGATTTCTAGATATAAGCAAAAACAGCATATATGCATAAACAAAAAATTCCATTTGCTTTTAGATTTCTACATTTAGTCAAAAAAGTTCGGAAATGGACACCGTTTCCGCAATGTATTTTGTATAGAAAAGGAAACATACATTAACGAAAATCATTCGATTCCTAGACAAGGAATCATATATTGTAAGGATGACACTTATAATCGTCAGACTTAGTTAGTTTACTTGGGGTGCCTCGTCTAACTTTGCGATTTGGCTAGTACCAGGCCCTTAAAGAAAGGTCACGACACACTCCATAAAATGTTATATATTTGTTACATAATTTGGGAATCAACTGTTTTAGGGTTACATACCCAAAGGGTGCCAACGTAACCCTATTACTAAGCCTCCACTGTCCGTCCGTTCGTCCGTCCTTCCGTTTTTCCGCCCGACTGTCCATCCGTCCGTTCGTCCGTCCGTCCGTCCATCCGTCCGTCCGTCTGTCCGTCCGTCCGTCTGTGCGTCCGTCTATCACAGGGCTGTATCTAATAAACCTTCTTTTATTAGAGTCAAAGCTACTTATTTAATTTTGTAAACAAAATAGCGTAACTCATTGTACATGTTGTGTTCGTCCGTAATTATAGATAGTTTCAATTACTTACTGGAAAAATGTCTTTAATGTAAATTTGTGAAACAATTCTGTGTGGATGAACATAAATAAAAAAAACCTTTTCATCATGTCAGCCGCCTACCTACGGCTGAAATGTTCGCAGAGTAAGTATTTATTATGCCGCTATAACAACAAATAAGTAAAAATAGTACCCCATACAAATAACGTGATTTTTGGTGTTAAATAATATACAATGGTACGGACCCTTTCGCGTCCGAGTCACACTTGGCCTTGGCTTTTTATGGTACTGGACATGAACGGCAAATTCCACATCCACTATCAATTGAACTGTAGCGAAAACACGAATAATTTTCATGGCCACTCGACCATCTTTCATTCAATGCGATTATATCAACACGGGCGGGAGTAACTACCATGTAGTAGGTCAGGAAGGGAACAAGTAAGGAAGACCTACAGTTTTACGTGGAATCCGCACCACGAGCGTTACTCTCCTCTTACGAAATGCACGGGAAGAAATGTATTTAATGTTTTTACGTGCCGGAACCCATGCACACAGCACGAAGCATTTCAACCTTTGCCTAAGTCTTTCATTCTATACGATGGTACCAATACTAAAGCCTACTAATTAAGAACAACAGTCTTACGTACAATCCGAACTGCGGGCAGACTTAACACAGACGTTACCCCCCTATACTACGGGCGATAACTGTTTCCATGCGCTTAATGCTTCAATAGCAATAGGTTTTTGTAATTTTGGATTCTAAAATATGTTATAGAAATCTATGTCTGTATGTTTTATTTTTTTAATTTTTAGGGCTCCGTACCCAAAGGGTGAAAACGGAACCCTATTACTAAGCTTCCGCTGTCCGTCCGTCCGTCCGTCCGTCTGTCACGGGGCTGTATCTCATGAACCGTAATAGGTAGGCAGCTGATTTTTTCACAGAATATGTATTTATTTTGCCGCTATAACAACAAATAGGTAAAATAAAACTAATAATAAAAATTAAAGGGGACCCCAGGAAAAACGTTACTTTTTTGTATTTAATCTTGTACGATGGTACGGAACCCTTCGTGTGCGAGTCCGACTCGCACTTTGCCGGTTTTTTTAGTTTGTGAAATATTGGCTGATAAATGAAAAAAAGTTGTCTTTTTTACGTTAATTTTAGATTTTTTTAACTGAAAAATACAGACATTTACAATAAAATCAAAACATACGAACATAGAATGAAGTTTCTCAAGTGATAAACGAAACTTTATTAAAATCTGACAACGTTTAGGGGTAGGGAAACGTTAGGATCTGGAAGACGATTTCACTATTTTAATGGCAGACGCCGTGCAAAATTGTATCTTGGCCAATAGACAAAGAAAGCATTTCTTAAAAATTTCAAATCTTAGATTTCCTATGCCTTCACGAAAGCCACGATTTACGGCCTCCCATCAAGAACCGATCCGCGCCCAGTCTTGCTCAACCTGAATGTGCCTGGAGCGTTCGGCTACCATTACTGATATAGTATACCTTGAATAACCCTGTATACGTTTGTATAATTATACTGGGACGTCGGATCTGACATGTCTGGCCTAAGTAATCACTAGGGCTGAGAAAAATAGTCGTAACAGAAACTAAGACTAACGAAAAGTAGTACTTTGTGACGTCAATTCGCATTACTTTGAGATTTCGTCCATACAAAATGTGTCAAAGTGACTTCACGAAGTACTACTTTCCGTTAGTCTTAGTTTCTGATGCGAATATTTATCTCAACCTAGGTTATGGCGGAAGACAACGCAGTCCTTTATTAAAAAATATTTAATCTGTTGAAACTCCACTTCAGAAATAATAATAGCATTTGAATCGCCTTCAGTGTTTTTGGGTTACAAGTAAACTGTATTTGTTACTAATAAACAAATTCAAATAACAGAGAGAATTCGCACATACGTATGTATCCCGCCTTCACACGCTCGACCGCAAGCAATACGAGCAAGTTTCGCGGAGTCAGTCGTCAATATTGTGAACAACTTTGCCATTTAAATGTATCTTCGGAGTCGTCTTGAGCGCTGAAGACATGACTGATGACGTTGCTATTGTTGTGCTAATATGTTAGAATGGTAATTTTGCATACGTAGGTAGTGTCATGGCGAAAGCCGATTCGGCAAAAATATTGTAAGACAGGCCGCCACTTTGACCGAGGGAGTTAAGTGTCATTAAAGATATCGATACATTTTGCACTAATCAGAAATGCATGTAAAATATTCCATTACCACCAGTAGAGAGACAGATGTTACGACGGAAACACTTCTGATTGGTGCAGAATTTATCGAATTATCTTCCTTATTTTCTTCGACTTTAGCGCTGGTAACCCTGTATGGAAACTGCGAATTGATTTTAGATTTCGGATTTTTTTAAATCGTTACTTACCTATTATTTTTGTTTCCAGAATAACCCCTTGCAGCAGTGTGTGCATTAAAAATATCACCTGTATATATATTTAACCAAACTTCAAACAAAAAAGACTACACCACTGTATTTTTCGTTTAAAATCTTTTTCGGGGTGCAGCCACCGGGTAATCAAACCCTTGACTCTCGAATGGGAAGCGGATAAGATAATTTTGTTATTTAAATTTCGCTATAACCAAAAACATTCGCTAGCCATAACGGCTAAACGATTATGATAAACCCTCATAGGCTTCTTTCCTCTCGGAAATCAGTAGTTAAAATTGGTTTGCGTAAATATGAAAGCCTAGAACTTAACACATTTTCTTTTGACCCTAGTAAGTCACTGAACCATTAGTGTCTGAGTCGTATTGACTACGTATAAAATTCACAACGTATAAAATCAGTTTTTTGCAAAACATCAAAATAATGCATATTGTTTAAAATCCGCAACGTAAAATTGTATGAAAAAAGTTTAAAAATAAAATAAACAATTTTCGTCATGCAGAACGTATAATATTAAATTAATACAAAACATTCATAAAAAAATAAAACCGTGTAGTACGTATATAAAATGACAAGGAGCACTACATAAAACCCTCTAATTCATATACATCAAAAGCTGAAATTGCTACAAAGCCGTATTTATCACAGAGTAAAATATCGTCACAAAAACTTGACCTAATCTAATCTGACCTAACCTAACCTAACCTAACCGAACCGAACCTAGGCCAAACTAACCTAACCTCACCTTACCCATTTTGGTTGAATTGAGACCAAATTAATTCGCGCGCGAGTAAATAGTTTAAATGTATGACGTTTAGGGAGTTTATCTAATAAAAAATTTTTTTAAACAGTTTTCGATTGGAGACCAAATTAATTCGCGCGCGATTAAATAGTTTAAATGTATGATGTTTAGGGAGTTTATCGAAAAAAAATATTTTTTAAACAGTTTTCGTTTGAATCAAAAGCTCAACGTATAACATGCTGATACTTAAATGTTATACGCTGTGACTTTCATACGTTATGCATGAAAACAATGTTATTTTACTTACTACGTATGCGTTGTGCATGGTTTTAAAATTTTCGTTGAAACATTATTTTATACGATCTGTATTTTAAAGGTTCTACCGTTTCCCCTCTGGCAAGACTTTTATAAGTGCTTAAGGACGTGATAATACCTGAAATTACTAGTTCATTTTTTTATTAAAAAAAAGATGAAATATGCGTTGATGGACTAGCTATATTTGAAAGCTATAACGGCAAATATCTGACGTTCATATTGTGTGTTCAAACTTTTTTTATGATTTATGAATGTATGCCTAGCATGAATACACAAAAGACCAGGGACTTAAAATTGTATCTTTAAATTATGGCTACATATTTACTTTTTTTTATTACCAACATTCGTTGTGGTTTTTTTTAATTATAATCAAATGTTGCTTTTCCTACGCCCTTATCAAACTGAACACAACCGGCTCGTATCAAGCCATGAATAAAATAAAGTCAAAATTCTACTGCCTGCTAAGAAAGGTACGTCTACCTTACTACATCCGCAAATTCCCATTCCCGAGATAACGAAGAGTCCAGTAATGTACTAAACTAACCGAATCACTGACCTCCCCCCCCCCCCCCGCGTGGTACTTGTCCAACCCCCTGTCAGTTCCCCTGCTAGGGGAGGATATTTGGTTCATATTTTATTTAATACGAATGCCATGTGACGTCATCCATCTCACCTTATCGCATTTTGGATATAATTTCTCAGTTCAATCACGCCGCGTAAGATTGATCGACGAAGTGACTTGATCTTTGTCATCGTAAGAGGAATAATCAACATTCATATGTGTTATGAAAGAAAGTCAAATATCATAATAATTCCACTCGCGCTTCTTTCTGTGCATGTCATAAGAGGCGAGGCATTCGTTACTTACTTACTAGGTTAATCCAGGGTGGTACCCATCCCATTGAATGAATGTTGGTCGAAGCGGCAATGCAAATCATCTATATTTTTAATCCAGTGCAATGCAGCCAAGCCATACAATAAGCGGATGGAACATGGATAGCTGACACCACACCCCATGATGATATTAGCCCAACACATCGCAATCCTGAATGTGCCATGGCCGGACCTACATTGATGAAAAAAGAACAGTTTTCATTGCCGACTCGACCTATCTTTTCATCCGATGCGACGGACTACAATTTAATATGGATTCCAATCCATGGAAAGTAAACTTAAAAAAACACATAAGTATAACAAAACGACCACTTACTAGTATTCTTCACCGTGATATCGACACGCGATCCAAATGCCAAATACTTTTTCTGATTATTTCAAGATTTGATTCTTGAATTGATTATTATAAATTTGATTCTTGATTTGATTCTTGATTTGATTCTTGATTTGATTTTAGATTTGATTCTTGATTTGATTCTTGATTTGATTCTTGATTTGATTCTTGATTTGATTCTTGATTTGATTCTTGATTTGATTCTTGATTTGATTCTTGATTTGATTCATGATTTGATTCTTGATTTGATTCTTCATTTTGTTCTTGATTGATGCTTCATCGTATATTTTCAAATTAATTATTAAATGTTGTTGTATTTATCAAACGCACTTATTAAACCGAACACAAAAAGCTGTTATCACACCGTTAAACTTTTTAAATTTCGCTTCACTCATTTTATTTGGCTGCCGAACAACAATCCTTGTCGAAAATCACCCCCTCCAAACCTAACCTCACTCAAAATACACCAACCTCTGAGGCCGACTATCACATGTCGACACACTTCAGCGCCGCATCACCTCTCCGTAATTGAAAAACTTCCGACAAACGATTTCTTAAGCCGACATCGAGGATTTTTCCGCAAGATTAGGCCCACTTTAAAAGGAGGAAAGTCCCCCAGCGCGGACGGTCGGCGGCGGCCGACGGGAGGGAGAACAAACTATTAGGATGTATGTCACGAGAACGCGTTAAGGTTACATTTCACGGGTTTAGAAGATCGGAGAGTGGGGGGATAAATCCCGGCCATTTTCCGTGGGGTGTGTTGGATTACAAGCAAGGTCGGCTTAAAGCGAAACCATTGGGAAGCAAAAGGTTTTTTAGGGTTCCGTACCCAAAGGGTGAAAACGGAACCCTATTACTAAGCCTCCGCTGTCCGTCCGTCCGTCCGTCCTTCCGTCCGTCCGTCCGTCCGTCCGTCCGTCCGTCCGTCCGTCTGTCCGTCTGTCACAGGGCTGTATCTCAGTAACCGTAACAGATAGACAGCTGAAATTTTCACAGAGTGTGTATTTATTTTGCCGCTATAACAACAAATAGGTAATATTAAAAAATAATTAAAATTAAAGGGGGCCCCCATACAAAAAACCGGTTTTTTTTCTTTATGTAACTGGACATAAGTGGGTAATACCACACCCACCGTCACCATCGCAGAATTAGGAACATTCATCCTTCCTTTAATAAGCACATTAAAGGAAGGTTCATTGCATTGAGCTAAAAGGATATCACGTACAATGTTTACTAGCCGCTTAGACCAACTTTTAATTTAATGCGATGGTAGCAAACCGGGTGGGCTTGTACACCATCATCTAGTAGGCAGGGGATCTACGTTTTACATGGGTGCCGAACCATCGAACAGATAGAGCCTACTCTCAGTGCATTGGACGAAACTATAACATGCAGTTATCATATGTATCACTTAGAGCTCCAAATATCATTTTACAGCCGTAAATAATAATTATATTATTTTTCAGTCGTAATAATAACTTGCTGACAATCTTATTACCCTAGTTTAATGTAAGCTAGGGTTATAGTTTCTAATACCTAATACTTACCCTAATACCTTATTTAATAGGTCGGGAAAAAAGTCTTTTCGCATTATAGTATGTATGAACTTGTAATAAAATCTCTTTGGCTATACTATTTGTATCTGGCTGGTTTTGGTATCATTGAAAGTTTAAATTTTAAAGAACATAATTCCAAATTCAAATTAGGAAAATGTGTGATTCTCATTTGTTTTTCGTACTGTCAAAATGAGTGAATCTAATGAAGAAATTCGATACATTTTAAAATTTTACTACAAAAAAGGTAAAAATGCAACGCAAGCCGCGAAAAAAATTTGCGATGTTTATGGACCTAGTGCAGTGTCTGTGAGAGTAGCACAAATTTGGTTTAAGCGTTTTCAATCCGGAAATTTTGATGTCAAAGATGCACGTCGCTCTGGTCGCCCTATTACGGATAAAATGGATGCCATTTTTGAAAAAGTGGAGCAAGATCGGCATATCAGTAGTTACGACGTAGCTGAAGAACTAGGAATTGACCACAAAACAGTTTTGGCGCATTTGAAAAAAACTGGGTACACAAAAAAGCTCGATATTTGGGTACCTCACGAGCTCACTGAAAGAAACCTAATGAACCGTGTACTCATTTGTGATTCTTTATTACGACGTAATGAAACCGAACCATTTTTGAAGAAGCTGATAACTGGTGATGAAAAGTGGATCACGTACGACAAGAACGTGCGAAAAAGGTCGTGGTCAAAGGTCGGTCAAGCTTCACAGACTGTGGCGAAACCCGGGTTAACTCGCAACAAGGTGATGCTGTGTGTGTGGTGGGATTGGAAGGGCATTATTCATTATGAGCTGTTACCACCAGGCAGGACCATCGATTCTGAACTCTACTGCGAACAACTGATGAGATTAAAGCAAGAAGTTGAGAGAAAGCGGCCGGAATTAATCAACAGAAGGGGTGTGGTTTTTCATCATGATAACGCTAGACCTCACACATCTTTAGCCACTCAGCAAAAACTAAGAGAGTTTGGCTGGGAGGTGTTAATGCATCCGCCGTATAGTCCTGACCTTGCACCTTCAGATTTCCACCTGTTTAGGTCTCTTCAGAATTCTTTAGGCAGTGTCAGGTTAACATCACGAGAGGACTGCCAAAACCACTTATCGCGGTATATTGATCAGAAGTCCCAATATTTCTATAGCAATGGGATCATGTCCCTACCTACAAGATGGCAAAAAGTTATCGAACAAAATGGTACCTACATACTTTAGTTAAATGTAAATAAACCATATTAAAAAATGTTTTGAATTTTCTTAAAAAATGCGAAGAAACTTTTTCCCCAACCAATATTTCACTGTAACTATGTTAACGATTACTTTATTTAGAAAACAGTTAAATGGTATGTTGACATAAAAGCAAAATATTGCATAAGCAGTGCCCTTTGAAAGCATGTTTGTACACTGCATCACAATATTAAAAGAGGGATCAAAATGTGCGCGCACAATCGCAGGTTTTCCCAAAGGCTCGCGACCAAACAAAAAAGCCATTTGATGCCACTTTAATTTTGTCCGAGCGGCGCGGGGGCGCCACGATCCACTCACGCTAACTATGAACCGGACAAGTGAAACAAAAACCTTCCGGCATCACATGTCTGAATGGAAATCAAAAAGAAAACATTTCGAAACGGAAACAGGAATTGAATTTAAGTACATTGTAAATTCCGGCCGACCCTCCGCTTTGCCGAACCCGAAATAAAAGAGCGCCCTCTATTTCCGAATGTTTTTTTCATCTTGTTGGATCCGTGTAGAACATCCCCTTAAACGGCTTATGCCTTTAGCGCGGGCCGCGCGGCTAAATGGATTATTTTCTTCGTGCGTTCGACTTTTTTAAAACAATTTTATCGGTTTTTTTACGGTCGCAAAAAGGAACGAGGTGAAACGACAAGGCTGGTCGTGATTAGATTAGGGTGTCTTCGCTGGCGAGGCCATTTTGTAAATTTCGGGAATCTGTTTTCTGTTGCTTATTGTTATTTGGCACGTCGTATTCGGCTGATGTTCATTTTTCGATTTGCAAATGACAAAATCATAGAACACTAAAGGCTGCAATCAGAGTTTTCGTTTATACCCATTATATTGCACGTGCAAGCGTTTAGTATTGTTTTATTTTTTGAGTTTGTTTTGGTTTTTTTACTAATTTTTCCTGAACAAGTGCGGGGTTTCTAGATGGCAAAAAACTAAATTAAGATACTTACAAACAAATTAAATGTATAAATAAAACATTTCATCCAGCTCTGATGAGGGTGCCATTTTCCCGAATATACTTATAGCATTTCTAACTTGTATTTCAATGCTTATACGGCGGACATAAAATGTCTTTGAGCGTGCATCGCCCGAAGCCGCTCTTAGCAGCTTTCCCTGTAAATCTGTGCCTAAAGCCTCGGGTGACCACGTACCAAGATTCTCCACCGCAAACAGTAAAACTTGAAAATGGTACAACAAACATTAATATTGTTTTGTTTTATTGGAGGCAGCAGTGGCTGCTGCAGCCCCCGGCTGACTTCGAGGAAGCAAGGACGTGGATCGGCGCTAGTGAGGCGTCCAACACTAACTTTCCTTTCCCTTTTCCACGGTCCCAGGGTCATTCGGCAGGTGTTTATCCCTTTGCAATAGAACGCCAAAATCTCTGTCAATATTGAGGTCACCTTTCCTTTTGCAATAACGCGTATTTTGGCGCCAAAAACACGGAAGGAAGCCAAAGGACAAGCCAAATAATAAACAAGTAGTCTCGATCATTCATTAAAAGGGGAAAGTTTTAGAACGGTGGCGGTTTGTTCATTCCTTTCACTAGATTTATTCTTTATTAGTTTCCCGTGTCTTACCCAAACGATCGGTTAATCTCAGTTCAAAATATCCCGCGAAATGGCCACGATCCACTTGCCACTTCAAAAATGCGTTTGTTTTTAATTTGAATTAAAACTGTTTATTTTTTTAGTAAATTTCAATGAAATATATGTTAAATTTAATTTTAATAACTTAACAATTTCATGTAAATGTAATTTACTATATGATATTTATTTTATTATTTTAACATGCGTTTATTGGAAAATTTTTAAAACGAATTTTAAACTGTATAATTTTATTTGACATGTACATATAAAGCCATTTCATATGGCATGCCTAACCCGGCAGTTTTAGCTTGACGAACGTACCTCTCAAGAGTGAGTCATTACATATACCTAATCAAAGAACGGCACTAAAGATTTGAGTTTAATTTTGATTTCTGAAAAAAAATTAACTAAATCCAGACCGACCATTATATGCAGCCAGAGAGAAAATAAAATCGTATTGATTGGCTTTTCTCGCTTCGCTCTCTGGGGGAAGCGGGGTGGGGGTGGGGGGTGGCACGCCGCGTGACGTCCGGCGGCGGCACACACGACGTCATTTCCGCTTCCGCTCCGAGATAAATAAAGCTCGCTGCGCCCTCAGCGAGCGAGGATAGTGCGCGCCCAATCGACTGAGTAATTCCGGTGAGACTTGGTGGCTGCGCCGAGTCGTATTCACTACGTATAATATTCACAACGTATAATAGTATTTTTTTCCAAAAAATGAAAACCATGCATATCGTATAATATTCACAACGTATAATGTTATACGTTGTGCATGAGTTTAAAAATAAAATAAACTCTTTGCATCATGCAGAACGTATAATAGTCACAACGTATAATATTCCTAACATGAATTCACAAAAAAAGAAAACCATGCAGAACGTATAATATGCCAAGAAGCACTGCATAAAGCGCCCTAACAACGATACATTTAAGGCTGAAATTGCTACGAATCGATATCTGTTGAAGAGTAACAATTTGCTACAACGCTAATTGAGACGGTCGAAAAGTCGCGTGCGAGTATAATCTTTAATCTTATATCGATAAGGGCGCTTATCGTATGAAATATTTTAGGATTATATGATATGCATGGTTTTCTTTTTTTGTTAAATAAAGATCATAACATTATACGTTGTGACTATTATACGTTATGCATGGAGAAATAAGTAATTAAATTTTTTGGACTTCTTCATGCACTACGTATAAGATTATACGATCTGCCGATTATACGTTGTGCATGGTTTTAAAATTTTGTTAAAATATGACATTATACGATCTGCATATTATACGTTATGCCGTTCCCCCGCTGCGCCCTCCGCCGCGACTGGTGCTAGCTAGATAGAGGTGCAACGGGTTCCATTATCCGTGCAGTGACAATCGATAAAAGGAAATCTAGAAAGCTTACGAAATTTAATTTAACTTTTTTGGTAGTCAAACTTCACTTTTTTTTTTGTTAAGCGCGGCATATCGCGTACGCCCATGGGATTTCGAATTTACAGGGAGGCTGCGAAAACCATGCTGGCCGGCCAGGTGCTTCTTAACAGAATGTTTGAAAGCCACCATGTGAACACCATGTTCACTAAGTTACGTCAAAAACTGGTAGATCCGCGGATTCTATCAACCAGTGAAGAAAAATCCTAAAAAAAAACTTGACTGGTTTTCCGTCCACAGTAATGGAATGCGTACTTAGATCTAAATGCTACGTCAACCAATTATTGGTAGAAACACAAGAGCAAAAGAAGCAGCCTCAGTGGCCCAGTGGCGCGACACTTCGGCGATCGCTCTCCGAAGTTAAGCAACGCTGGGTCCGGTCTGGTCTTGGATGGGTGACCATTCGACCGTTGAGAGAGGCTGGCCGTGGTTCGGATTCCACGTTAAACTGTAGGTCCCCTTCCTTACTTACTAGGTGGTAGGGTTTATCCCGCCCGGGTTGGTACCATCGCATTGGATGAACGATGGTCTAAGCGGCAATGAAAATTGTCCGTGTTTTACATCCAGTTCAATGTAGCCGTGCAATATAAGGAAGGTCCTGGCATGGCACCTAGTTCTCATGTGGTGTGTTGGGCTAATACCATGACAGAACTTGTGGTATTAGCCATCCATGTCCAGTCACATAAAAAAAAACGAATTAGAAATATAAATTAATTAACTAACGAAATTTTGTTTTGGGAACAATGCCTTTAGAATTTATAGAAGATATATTTTACCTATAATGAACTTTTAAATGTATATTACTGTTATTTTAAATTTTCGTGACCGTTTAATAAATATATACTCTCAACTAACGAAATTGCTTATACAATAATAGTTATCCTATAACATGGTATTCTCTGGTGTAAAAGCAAATGACAAAAAACATAACCCTCCTTCTTTCGCAGTCGGGTAAATACTAAATAATTTATATTGATGTGGCCTAATACCTTACGATGTTTTAACAGAGTGGTATAGACCTCTTTTTCTTTTATTGAATAAGTTCCTACATAGTTAGAAATCCAAGTCATCATTTTGACACTTATTAGCTGGTAGGCCCACAAATCACATTTTATTAATCTGAAGTAGGACATAACACGTCCATGTTTGCACGAATTACTACCAAGATCACAGAATAACGAATAGTCCCAGATTTTGAATATTGACATGATGTCTGGTATTAGCCATTTATTGCCTTAACCATTTATCTTTTCTCAGTCTATGACCAGTTCCAAAAAAGAAAAAGGAACTGAGGTGTAGATGTTCGGAAGCGGCATCCGTCTCGCATCATCGTAAATGTTAGGGAAACTCTGTCCCCGGCTGAACAGTTCGCACGCCCGCATATTACGCGTCCAGGAAAATGAGCATAGATCGACATTCTGTTGGTAAAAGACAATGTCTTATATTTCACCAGAAAGTAACATAGATAGCATCCAGCTATTTACCGGAGGTCTGACCAGCAAGCAGATTTTAAGAAATTTGGAGAAAAAAATCGATTAATCCCAATACCGACCCGAATATGAAGCCAGTGTACAAACAATTTAAATTATTTATTGATTGTAGAGACCCAAATGCTCAGTTTTCATGTCAAATTACTTGCAAGTGTATAGAAAGATAGTAGATTTTCATTTTCATAGTCGCTGCTAAAACCTCTCCCAACGGGACAATATTGGAGGGCTGTGGAGACAAAATTTAAACAAATTACATCGAGAATGCACAATGATGCATTCACATTGAGCGAATATATTTTAGAAGACTATTTTTATGTTTAACTTTCCAGTGTAAACATAAAATCGTCGATTCTCCATAAGTTTATTAATTTTTCGCATCCTGAGCAAGGACGTGAACATTGCAAATGAAATTGACATAGGTCAACCGCTGGGTTATATCAAATCAAATATCGGTGCTCGGGAGCCAGTAATGCCACCCATTATGAAGTTTATTTCTATTCATTCAAAAATAAGTCATTGTGCAAGTGTAAGTGTAAACTCGTCGATATCTCGTAAGTTCATCTATTGTACGGATCCCGTGAACGTGCAGTTGAGGGGTCACGTGTGAACATCGCTAATGAAACGGACAGCATTGATCACGTCGCTCGGACAAATATTGCGCCACTAGATAATTACGGACGGGACTGTTTCGTTTGGGGTCGGCGCGGAACGACTGGTGTGATGAGACAAATGGTTTATTGGGTTTTTTTGATGGGCAAACGTTGTTGGTGCTGATGGAAGTCCGTAGAAAATTCCGCCGAGCAAACACAATTAAGTACCGGAAAAGTAAATCAAAGTGCGTGAAAATTTTCATTTCTTGAGCCTATTCTCATTGGTAGATTTTTAAATGCATTTATATTTACCTGAAAAAATTGCAGTCCAAAAAAAATTTTTTTATTGGTTTTACTGCTTAAGCTGTATTTATTTTTTATCGCCAAATGAGCTGGGGTAGAGTTGTTCTCTTTAAGAGTATCTGGCCCCAAGGAAGAACCACATTCACAATAATATCTTAACGGTACACGTTTGGTTAATTTTCACTTCTTTTTCGACCAAAATAAGGTGTGTTTTGCCCAAAGCACAAATCCCACACATAACTAATTGCGTTGGGTGACGATTGCAGTGCACCAAATTCTATCGTTTTGATGGTTATGAGTTTTTTAAATCGGAAAGACTTTCTCACATCATCTTGTTGCATCTTTAAATTTTTTTTTTGTTTGTAAGAAGACGTTATTTTTCTGAGTTTTTACGGCTTAAGTCCTACATCTTTTTTGGCGATACATTCAACAGTTGACCGGCACATTCCTAGTTCTCTTCACATTTTTCTTCCTTCACATTCCTGGAAGTTCTCACAGTTCATTTTCTTCCTCTTCCTCGACAATCTTAAAAATGGGCAAGCTACTTGTAGCGTTTAATCGATGCATGAACTAAGTGACGGCTAACACCTAGAATTCGAACTATATCTCATTGTTTTTCCTCTTCTATAACAGCGTAATTATAGCGTAATGCGTAATGTATTCGATATTGTCACATATCTACCACTGACAGCTTTCAACAAAACAAATACACAAAGTGCGGGAAACATATCATATACGAAACAATAAAATTGCTAAATTTAAAGCTTGATCTATATTTAAATTATGGCTTTTTTAATTTTGTCAACTTTTTTTTGCAAGTTTAAATTGTTTGCATAAAAAAGTGCCCGCATAAACAAAGACCCATTTGTAAAGTGATTTTGAGTGAGTATTTTTTTTAAATATTAAATTTTACTACTTTCATTGATCTTTTCAAATTGTGTATGGGATACAAAATTAAAATTAGCAGATGGTTTTTTTTTATTTGGACCCTTTCCTATCACCTAAAATCGGTGATTGTATGCTTTTAACTGAGGGTATTAAAAAGCGGCGAACCATTTTTAACGATGTAGGTCCCAAGGCAGCAATTCTATCATTGATTATTCTCTTGTGGTGAATCGGACTCTGGTCCAACCTGCCGCTCACAAAGTACCATAAATACTCACTGACAGCCGCATTCTGTCTGCATAATGACTGTCTTCATTAGGGTTGTCTCTCAACTTGAACTAATTTTGAATGAAACAATATAAACTAGACAATCAAACATTTTAGGCTTGCGTTCCCAGTCCTTATTTGTTTAATATCATGTCAAATTTGATACAGTTAGCCGTCTTACATATATTCAAACTGTATACCTTCAAATTGAGTGGCGTCAGACGCACGCCCCCTAGTAAATAATGGCACATCAGGCGCACGCACGTATCGGTACGAGTTTGAGAAAATGTCGAATCGCTCTAGTAATAATAGTTCTAGTTGCAACATAGACGTGATCATATAAACTTCATTACAAAGTATTAAAATAGCCCAGAAGTATAAATATAAGACGGTGTCAAGCGCACGATAGTGAAGCAAAAGGATACATAACAAAGGAACATATCTCTATAAGTAACAATATCTAATTCGTAATCTTTTTCATGTAATTAAGTAATATTGTTGTTAACATCAATCTATAATGTTAATAATTGCAATGAAATACATAAATATTTTATGCTTGCGTTGACAGTTGGCAACCTTTGAAGCAACATTAAACGGTGGAGTGTCAGGATTCATAAATTATTTGTTCAAATTTAGAAGGGAACCTCCATTTGAACGAGCGCTGGACATCAATATGCGATGTCCGGACGAAATTACTGACTGTGCTGGACAACGTCGCTCGAAGCGGATCAATGATGTAGGTCGACTATGTGAACTTTATATTACTTGGAAGTTTTCGGTCATAAGCATTACGGTCTTAGTTTGGGTATATAAGAAGGTTATATTCTAGATAATTTGGATACATGAAAACCGATGGCAATCACAAAGATCGCTTCAGGTTATCTACTTGTTTACATACTTTTAAATTGGTTATGTTTAATTTGTTTACTTAAAAAGAGTATCTTGTTTCATGATCAAAAACAATATCTAGAAATATTAAAATTGGAACCGACTTGGAATGTAATTACTAACAAATATATGTACAATTAAATTATTAAATTCATCTGGGTTGATCCCTAGGGGTTAAGCCTCAGTGGTTATTATATTTCCTAAGATCAAATTAAATATTAAATATAAATAACCAATTACATGAAGTTTATTTTGCATTCGTCCGTTTAATACATTTTCAAAAGGCTGAAAAAAAAAAACAAATTTGCTGTACGTGCTTGCAATTCATGAGTATTCAGTTGACTTTCACCCTGTCGACTTTAAGCCCGGTTGACATAATGCACGAATGCGCCCCGTCCGTGTTGTCCGGTAGTCTGACCGCAGTGCCGCGGCGAACTCGGGTGTAGGCTTCGCTCTTTCTTGACTAATGGTAATGAGTTTGTCACTCTGATGGCCGTACCGGGCGGCGGTAGGGGCGGCGGGGCGCGGGACGTAACGAGCTCCGTGTTTTTACAGAGCTGCCGAAATTGAGATTAGTGGAGGGGGAGGTACCCTCGTAGGTTCGTTGATACGTTTTGAGCTTTGGGGAAGTACGTTCAGTTATTCGGCAGTCCATTAATCGTTTTAGGACGTCGCTGTGGGGTAACGTGTGCATAAAGTCTGAATGTATTCATCAATTATTCATAGTGCTGTCTGGTCCAGCACGTTAAAATCGGTGCCACTGTTTTTTTACCTTTAAATTCTACGTTCCTTTTTCGAATCTTACTGGGTAATATTTATTTCTATCTAACACTTCCATTTTCCCATTCAATTTTTTTTTTCTAAATAATAATCAATATACACAGTCGAAATATCGCCACCGTGCGAATGCAAACTAAAATTGCGTCCGTCAAGTCAGTTCCCACCTACACAAACCCTCCAATACTTCTCCTCATGTTTGCATGTGGCATGTACGTTGGGTTTGTAGTATTTGAAAAGTGGTGACAGCGGGTTTCATAGTATTCGCGCTTGATGGCATATCTCCTTTCTTTTTATCTATGGTAGCCACGTTTTGATATTTAGTTCGCTTACGAATATCGGGACGTGCAACTTGCCCTAAGTGGGGTCTGACGTGTCGTTGGAATTCGAGAACATCATTTGTGAGCGCATTCGTAAGCGAACTGAGTGGCCGGCGCTACCGTCTGTGCATGTAAAGGTACTTCCTTGTTTGCTAACCAACATGCACTGGGCTGGTGTGACCGACGGAATGACCCAGACTAAGATGTCCCAAGATCGGAGACTTTACCCTTAATTATTTTGAACGGACGTGTAGGCATCGTTACGTGTTCGGTAGCCATCCATCGCTGTGTCCGCCCCAGACGCCGCCCTTCGTATCCGCCCGCCCCACGCCGACCTAGACGCGCCGAATCGTACAGAACCAACGCTTATACCCCAGAAAGATTTCTTTTTAATAAATTTGTTCGCTCTTTGCATGAATATAATAATGTTACAAATCCGCCAGGTTTTAAGATTTAATCGTTTTTAATGTGTCTTTTTGCAGTGATTTACGATGTCTTAGCCCCGATTGCACGTAGAGACGGCTGAGTTAATCAATATTCAAACACGTCACTTTTAGTGAACCTTCCATACTCTCCATACAAAGTGACGTGCTTAATCATACGTTGACGTTGATTTAGATTTTTTGTCCTTTCGTGCACTCGGCCCTTACTAAAATAAAATTATTATGACGCAGTATGGATAGTTATTCCAATATTTAATTAGCGTACGTTTTGGAAAACAATAAAAAAAATCTTGCTTTTCAAATATAGCACGATTTGTGTGACACAGGACAACACATTTATCCATAAACCGGAAATATTCCGGAGCACGGTATTTCAACGGTTCAAGGTTTTCCGTCGTGAAAAACGCTTTGTCAATATTAACATTCCTGTTTTCGGCGCACAAAATTCAAAAATATGCTCACTGAACCTTAGTACAATGCACAGCATAGTTTGTAACTTTTCAAGTAAAGTTTGGATACTGTGTTATGATTTTTCTTAAGAAGTGGACAATTGTCAAACAATCAATTTATTTTCTAAATTGGCGTTTTTTTCTAAAGCCATACATTCATTGTAGAAATACCGATTGGAGCAGATGAAAATAGAATAGTATTTACAATTTTACATGTGTTCAGAGTTTAATAGCTTATCTCCTTTGACTGTATTCAAAATTCGGATGAGAAAGAAGTGCATCGAAGTGAATCTTTCCCCAGCTAAGGAGACTCTGACAACAACAGCATAGGCCGCTTGTGTTGCCAGTGTGCTTTCGATTTTCGCCGTGTTTCCGCTAAACCTTCGTGTCGCCTCGTTAGATGAATGACCTAATTTGCCAACAAGACGTCGTGGCAAAGGGGAAGAATAGGTGGGTGGGGCGAGGGGGAGCCGAGTGATGATGGGGGGAAGGGGGGGTGGGGGGTAACGAGCCACAGGACGCATTTATTGCAAATTGCAACAATACTTTATGTTCGGACACCCCTGAAGAGTTATCCCTGCCTCTTGTTTACTCTTACGTGGAGTAATGAACTTGAAATTATGTTTGTTGGACGTCAATTATAACTAGACATGGTTGGCTAATACCACACACACACATGATATTAATCCAACACACCAAATTCCCGAAGGAATTAGGAAAGATAATAATAATAATAATTTTAATATAATATAATAAAATTATAAAAATAAATCCCAGGTGGGACCCCCGTAAGGTTTTCCAGTTTTAGGTTTATATTTTTATGCTTATTTTTTGTATTTTGGTATTAAATCATGTAAACCTAAAATGTGTTAATAAATATATACTGTGAATAATAATAATAACCATTTATTGGATGAAGAAGACAAGTATACAGAAAAACAAAAGAACAGTAAAACATACAATGCAGCCTTTGCCGCTTCGAAGATCTTTTCATCCAATGCGATCGTACCAAACCGGGTGGGCTTAAGTACCATAGGGGAAGGGGACCTACTGTTTTAAATGGGGTTCGAGCCGTGGGACTGCTCGCATTCTTAATGAAATTCACTTATCCTACTCAGAAAGAGAAAAAAGTGGTGCATGAAGGCAAGTCCACGGACCCCTGAGCTACGAGCCACTCAAGTATTTGTTTATGTTATTTTACTAGGATGTTTACTCAATATGAAGTTACCAGGTAATTAAACCAACCAAATGTATCTAGTTATAATTATGTCTCAACGGTACTGTATTATTTTCGGACTAAATCGCATTTTTTATGGTTAGTCCGGTAATAATCAAAATTATATTCACTCTGAGTATGACTGTCGTGGACTAACATAACTTTTCAACTACGACTTCTTTTTTATAATCAGATTTCGGTAAGCATTTTAATTATTCAGATTATTCTGCAAATTCAAAGCAATTTCATTACAATTATTTTTCATTTCTCGCTTCGAGAGCCCATAGCTAAATGGAACAATCAATTGTCTAGTATTTAAGGCTCTAACTGAGTCCAGTGTATAGCAAACAAACGATAATGGCGACCTCCGGAAGCATTGAGTTTGCGTTAGAGTTCATTGTGGTATGCGCGTCAAAATCGTTTTTAGGCCGGCGAAATGTATGTTATTGATCTGTAAAGTCTACTTTATAACGTGAATTAAGTGATGTTACACCACAAAAAAGATTATTTCTAAATAATTTATAGTTTCCAAGCACCGGCTTGAAAACACAGTAAAAACCTAGTAAATAGGTGTTTACAAACATATTTTTTTTATGAATACAAGCAATGCATTAAAATCATTTTACTGTAATACCCTAGATAATAGTCTAAACTTTAATATTTTGATTTTTCTACGGGTGTATATTCTTAACTGACGCTGAGATACATTAAAAATAACCCCAAAATATTGGAGGTTAGCGTCAAAGGAACCTTAAAAGTTCATTGGTCCACGGGTTTGCCGCAAGACAGGTCGTAATAGACGCGGTCCCCTGGCCGACTGGACACTTCATTTGCCGCAACCGCCGCCGCTGTCTTCTGTCGTCTCTACCGCTGCCGCCGCCTTCTCCGCGTCGACTCCACTGCACCCATGGGTGCACGAAGTCAGCTGATGGATGCGACAGTACAATTTTCATACAAAATGTAGATACTGAACGGACAATGCCCATTTGAGTATGGGCTAACAAAGAGGTATAATAAAAAACCGGCCAAGTGCGAGTCGGACTCGCACAGGAAGGGTTCCGTACCATCGTACAAGATTTAACACAAAAACTTACGTTTTTTGTATGGGACCCCCCTTTAATATTTATGATTTTTTTATTTTACCTATTTGTTATTATAGCGGTAAAATAAATACACACTCTGTGAAAATTTCAGCTGCCTACCTATTACGGTTCATGAGATACAGGCCTGTGACAGACGGACGGACGGACAGACGGACAGACGGACGGACGGACGGACGGACGGACGGACGGACGGCCGGACGGACAGCGAATGCTTAGTAATAGGGTTCCGTTTTCACCCTTTGGGTACGGAACCCTAAAAAGGAGCCGGAGCAAGCCGTACTAAAGTGGTTTTTGCAAATAATATGATGCAGCGGCAAGCATTTCTAAAGAAATAATATCGAATATTATTCTATTGACTAATTTCACCTATGACCCTCTCAAAACTAATCAAATTATTAGCCTTGACATAAGTCGAAAGTTCTTGGTTTTCCACTTAGACCGTAAAGAACATAACACCTTAAATATACTTTTGATTTTTTTCAATTTAATTATCTAATCAATTTACGAACTTTGATTTAGTAATCGCTTACGTATTCTGTACTCTTTATTGATCCCGAAATATTAATTCACCGAAAGAAACAGCAAACTTATTTTTTTTTTTTAGTTTACCATTCTAGAATTAGTCGTTCATGGTTGAGGTCCCCTTCCTTTAGTTTGCCACCAGCCACTAGATGGCAGCACAAATATTGAAATACCAGGGTTTTCGAGCATTCAGGGGGGCTGCGAAAACCATGCCGGCCGGCCAGGTGCTTCCTCACACCACGTTTGAAGGACCGCAGGTCTTAAGTTGGGGGAAGTACCTCAGAAGGGAGATAATTCCACTGTTTACCGACCGATGCTGACTTTGTATGCAAAGATAGAACGTTCATGCATTCGAACATTTTTATTAATTTTATTTCATTTGGCTTCTCAAAACGCAACAAGGCTGAGCTATGCAGCACTACCCCGACCTTATCCAACTCGCTGGACTCTCACGCCGTGATATTTCATAGCCGTTGGCGCGTCGAGGCCTAAAATGTTACACATTTTCTTTTTATCTAGAATATTTTTTCAAATACATGTTTTTCATTTTAGCAGTGCTGTAGGAGCGGGTCCGCCTTTTCATTGCAGTCATTTAAAATTAATAAACCCCCTCGCCACCCTCATCACCGGCGAATATAAATAGACAATAAGAAGCGAGACACGCTCCAAAGCAAAATTGAAGTCAGGATGACTTTAAGGCCCAAGCCTGAGGGTTTGTCTGCCAAACTAAATGCGATGGTTCGATTCCCGATACAGGATATGTGCTTAGTTAAACATGTCTGAAATTAATTAATAAATAAATGATATCGATGCTGGCAAATGTGTAGTGATTAGTAGTAACCATATAGAGCAGAAATAACATTTATATCCAGAATCGTTTTGTCACGTGTAAGTGAAGAACATCATTTCAATAAACCTGATGACCTACCTTTCTTGCCTTACGGATTACATTCGTGAAGGCAGAATAGCAAAATGGCGGCGACCGGGGGCCGAGCGCTTTATATGAAATCATAAAACTGAATGACTTCTTAAAAGTGTCAATAAATTAATTAAGTGCTGGAGCTCTTAACTGGGACCTGCCGAAAGTTAACGTCTCAGTTGAGAGCTTTGTGTTTTAGAGAGAGATGATAAAGAATCTCAGTGGACTAAGATGGCTCCTGTAGGTATTATGATATTTTGGAGCAGTAAGCATTCAACTAAAAAATTTAAATGTTCTGTGCCGTTTAGGTTCGAGCACCCAAAAATAATACAAGTGAGGTCCCCACCTAGGTTGGTGTGAAGTCAAATGAAATCTAATATATAAAAATTTGAAGAAATTTAAAAAAGGCACAATTTTGCACGGCGACTGGCATTAAACTGGCCTAAACCTTAAAATTTCTTAGATTTTGATAAATTTGTTTTATCACTTGGTAAAGCTTTGTTCTGTGTCCGTATCTTTTTTTTTTGTAAATATCTGTATTTTTCTGTAACGTAAAAAAATACCACTTTTTTCAATGTTTATAAGCCATTTTTTCCAATTTAAAAGGTGTATATGAAAACATAAAAAATAAAAACGTAGGTTTTGATAATATATTTTTGAATCCCAAGTTTCAAAAACCTGAGCACGTAAACAGTTATCGGCCGTAGTATGGGGAGTTGGTAGGGTAACGACGCTCGTAATTTGTTACCGTGCAGTCGTAAATGGCGACTTAGATTCCACGTAAAACTGTAGGCTCTTCTTTACTTGCTGCCACCATCTTTAGCCAATTGTTAGTACCATCGCATTGAATGAACTATGGTTCGGGCACCTGTACTGAGCTGTGACCCCATATTTTATGTGTTTTATTTATTCTGTATTTTTTCTTGAGTGGCTCGTACCCGAGGATTGCAGGGGCCTCGGCAGGGGCTTGTCTTGCATACCATAGGTCATAGGTTCAAATTCCCACTCCGTTCTTTCACCACGATGCGAGCTACTTCATGGTTCGAAATCCATGTAAAACGAAGGTCCCGTTCCCCTAACAGGCGGTAGAGTTAAACCCGCCTGGGTTAGTACCATCGCATTTGATGAAAATCTTGTCGAAACGGCAATGCACAATTGTCCGTGTTTTTCATTCAGATCAATGCAGCCGTGCTCATAAAGGTGAAGTTCTGGCATGGCAACTAAGTCCTTGCAGTGCGAATGCGGTGTGTTGGGCTAATATTATGACGGTGGCTGTGGTATTAGCCATCCATTGTCAATTGGACTTTCATTTGTTCTTTTATTTTCTTTTGTCTGTTTTTGGTATTTTTAATTTTCCTTTTATTATTATCTGTTTTTAGTTTTTGGTTTTTTTCATTGTTTAGTTTGATGATGATATTCGCATATTGTATTGATATCTCGTAGAATGTACACGTAATTCTTATTTGATTATGTTATTCTAGTAATGTTAAGTATGTGATTCTGTATGTCGATCTATTAAATCAATTTAAAAAAATATCCAATTAAATAAAGAACATGCAACAGTGCTTTGAGAGAATGACCACGGAGCTTGTGCTGTATAGGCTCACATATCGACATCCCAAAGCCGACAAAGAGGCTTTGTCACCGGTTGGGTTATCGTTCGCGCTGTGCTCTCCGCGGCGTGAGATAAGCGTGCTATCTGGAGCAGCGCGCCCTGAGTGGGCATCCTTGTACGACATCACGCTCCGACGCGGCACTACGCTGGGCGCGGGAGAGATACGCGACAGCTTTTCACTTGCAATATCTAATCGTATCGTCTCTAGTAGCGATCGGTCTTTCCGGGTCCACCTCATTCCGACAACTCTTATTTCTATTTCTGCTCCTCATCAAAACATATTTATGCCGGCTTTAAACTGTAGTCATTTCAGATGGCTGAATGGATGAAGTGAGCCTTTTTTTTGTGCCGACATTTTTCCTTGTTGTTACCAATTTACCTTAGCGTCATTAACTCATTCCACTTCACGCCAGGCACTATTACTTTTTCTGTGATGCCGGCACAATGGGGAAGAAAGATCATAACTTACTGTAGGTGTCGCATGAGCAACCTCACCTTAGAAACGTCAAAACTGTCATTCCTGTCAAGTTTGATTTACGAGTTTTTAGATGGAAGATGTACTCCAGGTGCAAGATGCAATTAGAATAAGGTTTGGAGGAAAAAAATATTTGTGTTTGTCTTCAAACTAATTTGAATGTAATATACCAGCACAAAGTTAGAAATGAAATATGTATTATAGGTTATGTTATTGTGATATGTTTTTTGCTACGAATTCATTTGATTAGCATAATTTGGAACAAATATATTTTAGAATAATAACGAGAAAATTGAGTAATTTTAATTACGCAGGTTGAGTAAATAAAAAAAAATGTTTCATTTTGTATGTTATTTCACAGATCTTTTAGGTGAGCTCGCTTAGACGCCTCCTGTCGTGATAAATAAGCAGTTTCTTCCCCATTCATCCATCGGACCACGACTTACGTATCGGCATGGTGCCATAAATCTACATGCAAGCAATTTTGGCTTTTTTGTATTTCGTGATTGTGTAGGTAATCCATTGACGTGTAGTGTCAGATTCAGCACAGATGTAATCTCGTATCGGCGCTGAATGCTCCGGCGCGGTGGGCGTGCGTGTCGTCTCGGTGTCGCCGGGTCGCGCTCGGGCGCGGCGTTGTTGTCGTGACGGTGTGTCGCGCGGCGCGGCGCGGTGTCGCCTGTCGCACGCGGCTCGGTCGGGTCGCATGTCGCATCGAAATTATTGTCGCGACCGCTCGAACGCCGTCTGTTCTCATGCGTTGCGCATCACACCACGGGTTTTTTAAACAGCGATAAAATCTTACCCGATTATAATTTTAGAGTCGCTATGGTATATTTTATTTGATATATTGAGTAATAAATTTAATAACTCACAGCATCGTTTATTTGGCACTAGGAAATATATTGATTGGACATAAAAATATGTCCAATTGAACATTTACAGTTACAAAATAATAGGTCGGGGGAAAAGTCTTTTCGCATTATAGTATGTATGAACTTGTAATAAAATCTCTTTGGCTATACTATTTGTATCTGGCTGGTTTTGGTATCATTGAAAGTTTAAATTTTAAAGAACATAATTCCAAATTCAAATTAGGAAAATGTGTGATTCTCATTTGTTTTTCGTACTGTCAAAATGAGTGAATCTAATAAAGAAATTCGATACATTTTAAAATTTTACTACAAAAAAGGTGTCTGTGAGAGTAGCACAAATTTGGTTTAAGCGTTTTCAATCCGGAAATTTTGATGTCAAAGATGCACGTCGCTCTGGTCACCCTATTACGGATAAAATGGATGCCATTTTTGAAAAAGTGGAGCAAGATCGGCATATCAGTAGTTACGACTTAGCTGAAGAACTAGGAATTGACCACAAAACAGTTTTGGCGCATTTGAAAAAAACTGGGTACACAAAAAAGCTCGATATTTGGGTACCTCACGAGCTCACTGAAAGAAACCTAATGAACCGTGTACTAATTTGTGATTCTTTATTACGACGTAATGAAACCGAACCATTTTTGAAGAAGCTGATAACTGGTGATGAAAAGTGGATCACGTACGACAAGAACGTGCGAAAAAAGTCGTGGTCAAAGGCCGGTCAAGCTTCACAGACTGTGGCGAAACCCGGGTTAACTCGCAACAAGGTGATGCTGTGTGTGTGGTGGGATTGGAAGGGCATTATTCATTATGAGCTGTTACCACCAGGCAGGACCATCGATTCTGAACTCTACTGCGAACAACTGATGAGATTAAAGCAAGAAGTTGAGAGAAAAAGCGAAAAGCGGCCGGAATTAAATCAACAGAAGGGGTGTGGTTTTTCATCATGATAACGCTAGACCTCACACATCTTCAGCCACTCAGCAAAAACTAAGAGAGTTTGGCTGGGAGGTGTTAATGCATCCGCCATATAGTCCTGACCTTGCACCTTCAGATTTCCACCTGTTTAGGTCTCTTCAGAATTCTTTAGGCAGTGTCAGGTTAACATCACGAGAGGACTGCCAAAACCACTTGTCGCGGTATATTGATCAGAAGTCCCAATATTTCTATAGCAATGGGATCATGTCCCTACCTACAAGATGGCAAAAAGTTATCGAACAAAATGGTACCTACATACTTTAGTTAAATGTTAATAAACCATATTAAAAAATGTTTTGAATTTTCTTAAAAAATGCGAAGAAACTTTTTCCCCAACCTAATATAAAAGATTTCATCCAATATATCTTTGATAAATAGTTTTCAAATATTCCTTGGTATTATTTAAATTAATATCTACTATTTATCATTCATTTGATTTGTTTTGTGTGTGGTCGATAAATAATTAATCTACTAAAATAAAAAAAACTTTTCGGGCTAAAAGAGAGCCACAACATCTCTTTTGGTAGGACTTGGGCACACTTTGTGAAGGTTGTAGCTCTCTGTGATAATACTTCCGTCAGAAAATAAAAATTACCGATTATTTCCTGCTGTAGTGAAATGCTTTTCTTCTTCTTTTACAATGCGAGTCAGCAAGTTTATTACTGATAATTTGAACGCGTGTTTCCTGTTAAAATTGTTGTGCACATATATAAATCTAAATTCAAGTAAATCGATGAGGGAGCTTCTAACTCTTTCTAGATTATCTTTCGGTAATTGTATGCCTGATAAGGTAACTCTGGTTCTTCTGCGGTGGTCTTATCCGGTAGTGTGATCCGGGCCGCAGCGGCGGCGCGGCGGCGGCGGGTAGAGAGCGATCGTGTGCGCGCACCGCTATCTTGCTTTACGAGACGCGCGGGCCGCTGTAACGCAAAACTTCGCTAAAACACGTGCGGACAGTGTCCCGCCATCGCATCGGCGCAATGCTCGCCACCTTATTGTCACACATCTTAACGGACTATACTCAACTTCTATACTTTGATAAGTTTCACGTGTATAAGATATATTGTCAGGACAAGGTAAAACGACCTGTCTACCACATTTAGTGCCGGCGTGGAACCCCACCCCCAGAGCTGAAAATGAGGCACTTTATTTCGACCAATTTCAAAGAAAGGGCAGAAATTACCTCCATTTGGAGATAGAATTGCCCCTCGCTCCGATCTGTTTCGCGGTTTTTTGGTAATTCGAAAGCGCCTTCCAGCGAGCTCTATAATCCCTGCATGTCCTTTTTTTGGTCATGTAAAAGTCCTATTATTTGTTTTATTTTAGACCATGCACGAAAAAAAATAATCTCAAATTACTGTACCAAACTTGGCCAGGTGGAGGCTGAAGGTGTTAAAGTGAAGAAGAATCTTCTCATTAATCAGAACTATTATTCGGGATTAAGAACATACTAGCACTAATACTATTACTTATTTTGTGCTATTATTAAATAAGCAAAATAATAAAATAAATCAACACTTGTGGCCTAACCATTTACCAACTCACTAAGCCTGTTTAGTATGTTTGATATAAGCACTGCAGTAATAAGTACTGTGCTCGAACAGTAAAAGGCATAACCTTGCAGAGTAATAGTGGCAGTAACGGTCCTTGCACAGTAACAGTCACTGTCCGCGCACAGTTGAACATATGTACTGTTTTCAACATTAATATTTACTGTCCTCGCACAGTTACAATACAGTCAAAACAGCTATGTCACACAGTTAGGGAAACCGTTAGAGTTAACAGTTAGACCTAGAGATACCTAAACACTGAACACGTTAAATGTACAGACATTTCCAAAAATATAGTTGTCATTAGTAAGTTTGCGTGGGCTCGTTGGGTATAGAGACGCTCCTCTCGACTCCGGCTGGTTGCACGCAAGTGATTGGTTCACAACTGATAATGAATAAGAACTTGATCCAGATTGCAGTTTACTCCCACGATCCATTCGGCAGGATATTTATTGCAATTTAATTGAGGATTTAAGCACTGACTATAAACGTGCGTTGCAACCCAGCTTATTTGAAATTATTGCTTTAAATCAGGTATGTCATTTTGAAGACTACAATGTGGAGGGCTATCTTTTTATACATTCCAAGATTCCCTTACCTAATTACCTCACCGCTGGCAAGGAAAGTCGGTACCGTATATCGGTGCTCGGGGTCCGAAATGGCACCTGTCATGAGATTTTTTGTTTTGTTTGACCTGAGAAAATTGCATCTTGGAACGCGCCGTTAAATGTACCACTTTCTTTATAGTTACTTTAAAAATAAATGTATGTAACACAAAGGCGTATAATACATAATAAGGATTTTTCTATGTTACTGGATATGAATGACTAATACCAATCATGATATTAGCCCAACACACCTCATAGGAACTAGGTGGCATGCCAGGGACCTTTCTTAAATGCATGGCTACATTGAACTAGACAGAAAACACGGACCATTATAATTGCCGGTCCGGCTACTACCAACCCGGGCGGAATTAACCCTTGCACCAATTAATTAAGGAAGAGGATGAATCCAACTTACAAACGACGAATACCTTAGTCGTCTCGAAGAAATGCAGTGGATCCAATTATATTATGTTTAGGTGTCAGAATCCACACAGCTGATCTTGAGGGATCCCATTACTTCGATGGTGATGATAGTCCTTCTAGAAATACATAACTCGATGACATAACATTGAACACGCCACTAGTTCTCTTTGGCCTTTACCAACATGGTCTAAACGAATTGGATATCAGTCAACCAGTTAAGTCAGATATTAAAATAAAATCGATGTTATCCATACTTTGCTTTTTCCATCTCACCTGTAATGGTTAAAAAGGTGGAATGTCATAAAGTCACATCATCCTGCAATCACAATAACATAAAGCGGGCCAAGTGGTCGGAAGGAGCTAGTTAAATAAACATCTAGTCCCCTACGTGGGCTTCTCCGAATCGGACTATCTTCTATAAAGCGGTACGAGACCTTCCATCCCTGATATGCTTCCTTCAATCACGAATATGTCCTGCCCCGCATCGCCCAGGGCCGTATCCTGAGCTCGCAGTTATTGTTGCTGGAAATGCATGCTTATTGAGAAGGTCTGAATACTTTTTCTATCCAATAGCTAAATTATCACGAATTGTCGGCCTCTAAAATGCACACCCAACATTCAATTCAAGGCTTAAAGATCCTCAACACTCCTTATCTACATAAATGGTTAAAAGCATGGAATGGAATGGAATGGGTGGACACTTAATGTTTGAATTAAAATGGCATGCATTGTTAGTTGGTTTACTGAACGTAAAGTGGGTAGTAAAGTACTAGACAAGCATTAGATATCCTGCATGCAAGAAAAAAAAATCTTAACCTAAATGAAAACCTTATCCATACCGTAACCTATCTGGTTTACATAGCATAAAGTATTTTTTATTAAATGTTCCGGTAGCATTGACATAATATGGGTAAGATTTTGGTTCGGAAAGAAAGAAATAAATTATTTTTTTCACTCCGACCAAATTCAAATATTTCACAGAATGTAAACTCATATTTGTGATGAAAAATATTAGCCAGCTCAGCATGTGTGCTTTATAAGTGAGCTGCAGCTTTTACGCTGATCATACACATTTACGAATAATATGAAAAACAGTAACAGCTGTTCGTGAACAAAATATTACTTTTAAGTAGACTTTTAATATGTAGACATTATTAAATTCGAAAATTATGACTAAGCTTAAAAAGTGTAAGTGCTTAAAAAGTGCAAGGAAAATTAATCTTATAAATTATCTCTAAAAAGAAACAATGTAATCTCTACCACCTAATGAGCAAAGACGGTATTTTAACAAGTTTAAATGAATTTCCATCTATGTATATCATGGAGACAAAGAAATACCTATTGCGCATTGGTACCGTAATCTGTAAAATGCTTTGGCTTGTCTTCCCGATTGAATCATTAAACTTATGTAACTTATCAAAAGGTCTCATAACGTCGGACATTTGTAATCCACAGCAAGATAGAACCAAAGAGCTCTATAACTTCTGAAGTGAAACATCTTTGCTGGAAGTTTTAAACTTTCTTCTTCCTAACGGTGGTGATACACCAGTAGTGAAAGGAATTTTGGCCGGTCCGAAATGGGGGTAGAGGGGTAGGTACATACATAGCATACTATATGCTAATTATAACGCTCTGGGGGGTTGGCGGCAGGGGATAGGTAGAAGCATTGGTGCCACGGATGCCTTTGAACCCTGCTTGTGGTTGTTGTTTTTTTTTCATTTGAGATCATGTCCGTATCCTTATACATCAATACAATCATTCTTTCTTGGTCAATATTTTTTTATAACATCTCTATCCACACAATGATAAGTAATCTCTCGCGCTTACCCTAGAAACATATTTCTAGTCAACTTCCGACATCATAACTTGGATTCTGAATACGTCCCTGCCTCCATAACTGAACCCTCATCAATACAAAGTGTAGCTTGGGCCCCGGAGACCCATAGAGCCACCGCCGCATCTACCGCCTCGGCAGCCGCTACCTCTACCGCCTATGCCGCGCGTCGCGTCGCGACCTCTTCAAATCATCCGCCGCTAAAATATCTATAAAATAGAAACGCAAGTGGCGTTTGTGTTTTATTGATATTCCGACTCGACTTGTGCCGAGTTTAGACAGCCGTGCTCGTCTTTCATGCAAGCGTTATACCATGTATATTATCGTGAATCGTTTTGTGTGTGTACGCGTATATCAATTTGACAAGAAAGGCAACGGTTTTTTTCAAACTGTGGAATCAAATGTCTATTTTCTAAGGCCGTCTAACGTAGGCCTAAAATTGTTAGGCATTTCTTCTGCGCTGTAACTGCATAAGTTACAGTGCACTGATTCAGACCGGCATATAGCATCTTCCACCGAATATTTTGCTATCATTCTAGTCTAACATGACCTAACCTAGGTTAGGTTAGGTTAGCAACAACCGACCCTAAGGTAACTTAAGCGAAATATTTTTTCTTCTGTTTGTCTAAACCAGCGATTCACCAAAACCACGAATTTTCAATCTCAATGCCACATCGGTGACGATTTGAAATGGGATTATTGTCCATTTCTTTCATTTCCTCGATAAACTTTCTTACATTAAAGACAATCTCTCGAACTCAACTTTTGTACACTGTAGGCATTATTTTAAGCATTTAAAATACTGAAAATGTTCCTACAAAGACAGAGCACAGCATAAGGTGAAATCTGAAAGCCGAATGACGTTCAAAATGGCGACCGCTTAGTTACGGTTTTAGCCACGCGCAAAATAAGCTATGTGCTACCAATAGCTGTCAAATCAAATTCAGGCTCGCAAATATTAGTTCGCTTAAAACGCCCACTGCGCGCTCTTTTCAATTCTCATATTTGAAAACGCTAATCGATCGGTTTGGCGTAAACGCAAATTTTGGTGACAAGTCCGACTAGATGTTAACAAGCAGACTACGGAACCACTGACTGCTAAAGTATCCTATCGCAACGATGCTGCAACGACTGTTTTTAAAAACATGTCAGTGTAAACCAAGCCGGAGCTCGCTAAAGTGCACTAGTGAAAAGTGCACGAGTCGGCCGCGAGGGGTCTCCGTGTTCGCGGCACGGTACGAATGTGATTCCGAGCTCCCTGCGACGTTTTATTGCGGTACTTGATGGCTTGCGGCGCCACTAATGTCCCCTGTAATGTTTGCGACACTCACCTTTCGGCGGACGTGGAACTGTCTTTTTATGGAAAGTTTTGCGCAATTGTTTTTGTTACAAAGTGGATAAGTACTGTTAAGGGGTTGTGGGCGTGGGGTGTATTCGTGGGGTGTGTGCATGAAGTGTGTGCGTCAAAGTAGATGGCGCCACAGTCGGTCCTCACTATTTCTGCTATTCCTCCACAAACATAGGATTGAGGTGGTGAAATAATAAACTGAGAAATTCACCCCAGGAAAAAACTAAGTTTCCCATTTATTTATCCCCTATTTTTATTTTTGACACCTGATGTCATAATTAAAATATGGTTAACCTATGTAAGATCACTTCTTTAGTATGGTGAATACCAGTACTAATACTTTACCAAGGACTATGTACTTACAAACCACTATTAACAAAGATTCCCCAACAAGGTACGCAACCTGTATATGGGCGTAACCAATGAGGAGGTTATTTTCTCGTTACAACGTTTTGTTACAACGTTCTTCGCGTATCAATGCTTTTAACAAATATTCAAATGAATAGTTATTATAAAAGTCAAAAATTACCAAAAGTTAAAATGTATTTAACTTCATCAACTTATAATTAATACAAATTTGGACTGAAGTGAAATAAGGGACGAACCTTTTATGTAACTGGACATGGATATGTAAGGACCGTCAGATATTAGCCTAATACATCACATGGGAACTAGGGAACTTATATTTCTCGGCTATGGAAAACACGGACAATTTGCATTGCCGCTTCGACCATAGTTCATTCAATGCGATGATACAAACCCGGGCGGGATTAACCCAACCACCAAGTAAGTAAGGTACAGTTTTACGTGGAATCCGAACCACGGCCAGCCATCTGCCAAAATGATCACCCATCCAGAACCTAACCGCGCTCATCGATTATCGCACTAGCTTATCGATTCGCAAGGCGACAATAACTATAATACATATGGAAAGAACAATAACGAAACTAGAAAACTGAATATGTACTAGATATGTATATTGATTTCGTATATCGTAGCTTCGGTACTTCCCAAATAGGGTGCTCCAAGTCAGGGACTGATTTGGCAAATTACAAGAAGATTTAAGGTACAAGAAAACAATTAATTATTTTATTAATAAATATCAGTATGCCAGAGGACAGAATATCGTGTCTCAGGTTTGATGTCTTCGTGTTGCCATTTTAATGAGCATACAGAACGCAGGTCCATTGCTATGTGTATGATAGACCCCAAACACTGCCAAAGTAGTTTTTTTTCTCAATTGAAAATCTAAGAAAAAATAAATCGCTCATGCAACTGGTTTTAAACCAACGTATTCCTAAGTGAGAGCCGAAAGCTATAACTACACCTTTTCAACCGTTACTTTCATAGAATTCACGCTATGCAACATTCATTTAAAACAAATACCTAACGCTGTTTTCGAAGTCCATTACTGTCCCTGCATTTTCGCACCTAAATTGCACCTCCATTACACTCGAATTCCGCACCCAATATTTATAGGCGGTAATTAAAAAGAAGACAGAGAGCCGTAAGTAGGGGGTGGCAGCGGTGAGAGTGGTGGGGGAAGGAAAGGCAGCAGGGAGTCTCAAGACAAAGGGAGTTCCGGTGAGACAGCTGACCCCCGCGGACGTGCACTGCAAGATAAACCTACCCTGCTGGCTGCCTAATAGGGCTGGGATGAAGTTGATGGCTGGATACTAATCGATAAGCATGTTTACTTTGAGTGACTCGTAGCCTAGTGGCGCGGGGACTGGCCTAGCGTACCAGAGGTCTGGGTTCAATTCCGACATGCGCTACTGTCTTTCTCTTTTCGATTTCGAAAAGTGCACGAATGCGAGCTGCTCCATAGTTCGGAATCCATGTAAAACTGCAGGTCCCCTTCCCCTACTAGATGGTAGGAATGAAACCCGCCCGGGTTGGTCCAATGCGATGGATTGGATAAAAAAATATGGTCGAAGCGGCAATTAAAATTTTTCCGTGATTTCCATCCAGTTCTATGTAGCCGTGCTCATAAAAGGGAAGGTCCTGGCATGGCACCTAATTCCTTCGGAATGTGGTGTGTTGGGCTGTGGTGGGTAGTTGTGTGGTATTAGCCATCCTTGTCAGGTCGCATAAAAAAAACTTAATTGAAAAACGTTGCAGAACATTTATTTATTTTGTAAGAGAAAATGACAAACAAAGGCAGACAACAAAACACAGATAGAAATAATTAATTGGTAACAAGTATACAGATCTGTATTCAAAACTATCCCTCACAAGAAAATTTAAAATGTAAATGGATTCATGTAATTGGTGTTCCGCGAAGTATATGGTTTAAGACTTCACAAGAAGGTACGTCTACGTGAGATTTATTGCCATTCGATTAACACAATAAAAATCGGAATCTGCTCGTTATTTTACTGATATTTCTGAAGCAGAACTTGACCTTGTATCCTTAGAATTATATTACCGATGCTCTTAAAACGAATTTTAGCTATTCAAAGCGCCCTGTAATCCTACGAGCGTTTTGTACTCGCCATTTATAAGATGGAGCTGATTTCTTCATAAATAATACTCAAAAGCGTTTTATAATTACATTTAAAACAAAATGTAACACAATCATCATCTCATAAACAATTATCTTATCATATTTTCCGAAAACGCATGTTTCAAGGAAGTTATGGGACATTCTTGTGATAAAAAGTTCTTCTAAAATGGAAGCCAAGTGATAGTAATGTAAAGTCATAACCCGAAAAAATATTATCGATATCTTCCGATCAGCGCTTCACTAGTCATAGATCACAAGTTTTCCCCGAACGACAGGTCTTTTTATCAGGGTTGTCCGCAGCCGAGATAAAGGCCCGAGTAGCGCGGCCAATCTAATTTATACGTGCGAAGAGTTTGCGTGTGCCGACATAGCACGTGCATCGATACTCTTTGTCGTCGGTTGCCATCAAGTTAGGAAAAAGAACTCGATGCAGGGGGTTGCCATGGTGAATGGGCAAAACAGTGATCAAATCTGACGTTTAGTTGCATTTCGTACCATGCCTACTGGTAAATATCCGTTTATTTGGCTGAATAAACGGTTAGCATGGTAGGTATGAATCACAACTAAACGTCAGTTTTAATAACTCTCTTACCTGTTCACCTGCTATTCTCCCGGCGAGTTAACTGCGTACGCTGGTTGTTGTGTTATCACTTTAAATAATAGTACGGATTATTAAATAATAATGCCAGATACGTAATAGATCGGTGGAAATAAGAGAAAAGATTTTCAGAAAAGTTTTCTAGCGAATTGTGTGGTGTGTCCCATGCGAGACATTCGTCATAATGTTTTGACGTTATTCCAATGTGGTGTAAAAGTTTCGTGAATACGCAATGAAGATGGATAGTATTGGGTTCAATTGCAAAGTCTTCTTAGTTTAGGCATTGTATCAAGCGCCCAATTTTTCCTACGGAACTACTTTACATCGTGAAAATGAGAGCTGTTTTTGACTTTTTCATAGCTTATAAGTCTCATAGTACAGTCCATATCGTTATCAGATCTCAAACTTGTCTAATTAGTGAACAGTCTGAAAAATTAACAAATTAACATCACCGCCGGTGCCATTTATGGGCGATGAAGATCGGTCGCAAAATACATTGTCAATTGATTCACGGGCAAATTGATAGGCTGTGTACATAGCGATTGCTAAAAAATCTATCACCACCGAAGGGCACTATTTTGGTTAAATATTATCTATTTAGTTCCTTCAGCACAGTTTTTAGTAGACTCAACTATACAATTAAGTGTGACATGATCCAATAAAAGCGTGTATGGTTTAGAACAGAAGATAAAATATTTAGAGCCTTTTTCACCTACTGCTAATTAGCTGAATCGCTACATATTAAGGCCCTTTCTTAGTAGCTTGCAATCAATACCAGCACAAGATAATCAGCACTTTAGTAATAAAGGCCCTTTAAGTGTCGATTAAAATAAGTCAGCACTTGGTGAAAACCAGGCTTCGGCATAAGTTCGTTTGTCTAGTAACTAGAATAATATAGCATTTGGCACCAGATTAAATTAAATTTGCCCGATAATTTTACCCAGAAACTTTTTCTGGACTCTAGGGCTGTCGCTTTTTACCAGATTTTTCGGGTTGCGGTGACACGGTTTTTTGATCAGTGCGTTGGGTTTCCTCGCAATGTTTTCCTTCACCGTAAAGCATTAGTCGTACAAAAGTTTTCGATTTTAAAAAAAACATCAAGATACACGCACTTATTGAGAGGTTGGTAGGCAGGGCCTGGTCGGATCGATGCAGTGGTGTGTCGATTACAGAGATAGTACCACTACAATAGTGAGTCAGCGGGGAAGGACACGCTGCCTCAACTGACCGCTACTCTCTAGGCCGAGAGTCGGGTCCAAGAAATAACTAAAAATACTCTGGTTTTCAGTAGACTGCGTTGAATGATGACCGGGTGGGATTAACACTACCACTGCAAGCAAAGAAGGGAAGAGTTGATTCGGCCAGACTTTATCGTCTAAAAACGGTCAACCATCAAGAATCCGATCGCGTCCAGAGTTGCTTTACCTCGATTATTGAACGGCTAGACTGGTCTACCGACGAACGCTTCATTTAAAAGTGCTATTACATTACACAAATGCTTTCGTTGAACGAAAATACAAATTTTCATCAAATGATGTAAGTTGAGTCTCTGTCAATAGCTAGGTACTTTTAAGGTGGCCCAACCCGGCGGGCCTAACTCATTCGCGGGCACGATACAAGCCCGTGCTGTTGCGCTCTGGGACCTTCTCTGTTTCAAAGAATAAGACAGGTTCCGTGATGAGGAAGATGCAACATGTCCACAAAAAAGACAATGTGCATAGTTTATGATTTGGTAAGATTTACGAAAATTTTAATTTCAAAACGACTTATAGCTAAAAGTAAACCACGACCGCTGTAGTTAAAAATCTAACAAAAACCAAATAGATTATAAATCTTGATTAATTTAGGTATGTCTGATGACTAATCTTTTTAAGATTTTCTTACTTTATCATTGCGTAATCCACCTCCAAAGTTATTGTATAAAACGCGCAAAAAATTCAAACTTTCGGACCAAACCAAATACAATTTTACAATGCCAATGGTCATCAGACATCTAGTTCGACCAAATAAAGGTATTTTGAGCATAATTTTGGATCTCTGACAAGAAATATGGGCGTGATCATCTTTCCCCTTTTGTATGGGGAGATGAGCGGGTTGGGCCACCTTCAGTGCCTAAAACATCGTTGTTGAAATGAGGTGGTTGACTTTGGTCCACGTCAACCACCGGCATCACGAGAGTGAATTTTCTGCTATCAAGCTTTGCTGGTTTTGTACCCGTGCAGAGCCGGACTTATAATTTTGTTAAGCATATGCCACTTCACTTTGCAAAATCAGAGAGACATCTGCCGAGACGGCAGCCATTACGTCTACCGCGGCCGCGGCCTAAACGGCCTATTGGCAAATCCAGCGCTGTGCTCATGATTCGTTTATTTACAATCGTCAGTACATGCAAGATAGGAAATCTTTTCTTTAGTTGGGGGTGAAGAGTGTAGTTAATCACCCGTAATTGAACAAGTGGCAGAACAAACAGTCACTGGGACAGAGCTAAGCTCTCTGATCGGTGCGGGGAAGCTCAAAGCCTCACCGGCGAGCCATTACCCGATATGACACGACTATAAAGTAAGCCGGACCGTGGGAGATGACGCGCCTCCACCGGCCCCTTGCCCCTCCTACCCTGCCGCGCCGCCGGCCTTCAGACCAAGGAGTGCTCTACCTAGGACTATACTCCTTTTCTATGGTGACCAAACGGATCATGGGCGGGGAATGCACGCATTCACTGTCGACATTCCTCGAATTCAAACCAACCGTTCACGTAAATGTGCATATTAAGTTTTTTTTATGTAACTGGTCATGGATGGCTACCGAACTGACCGTCAGATATTAGCCTAACACACCACATGGGAACTAGGTGCCATGCCAGGACCATCCTTATATTACTCGGCTACATTGAACTGGATGGAAAAGACGGACTTTTTATTGCCGCTTCGACCATAGTTCATTCAATGCGATGGTACCATTCTCCCTACCACCTAGTAAGTAAGGAAGGGGACCTACAGTTTTACGTGGAATCCGAACCATGGTCAGTCTCGACGGTTGAAAATGGTCACCTACCTAGAAGTGAACCGCGCTCACAGGTGCTTCCCAAGCTTATCGATTCGCAAGGCGTCGCACACTGAGCTACCGAGGCTGACGTGAACTTAGTAGGATCAAAAACATACACATAAATACAATTTCAAACATTACGCGATAGTAACATTACGAGTAAAATACTATGGTTAACTACTACGTGTTATAATAGTATTGAGCAAACATATTCTTGAAAGAGCACGATACCTACTACTTACATACCTACACTATCTGAAACCTACTGTTCTGTTTATTATTCCTGTACATGTACTGAACTTGCTTAATCAGTAAAATAAGGATGTATTATTATTATTATTATTATACGTAAAAACGTCAAATTCCATACATGACTATCAAATAAGCTACAAAAAACCAATCCCAAAACTGTACTCGAAGATAGAGCACCATTCACTTGCGTTTTACAGCGCAGTGGCATCTTCGCACCATGCACATATTACGGCGGTCATTTTGCATTATATTACAGTCCGTTGTTGTGCACTTTTATCTGCATATATCGTGTCCTGCGTTGGTTATTATTTACGATAAAAAGGAAACGTTGGACAAGCAAAACCGTGTCGATGAGGGAATAAAAAATGATGATTCGCTTTTAGAAGACAAGACGGAGAGGCTGGCATGAAACGAGGGGGTAAAATTCGAAATTGTAACATTTTCATTCTTCTTTAAAAGCTTTCCACTTTGTATGGGCAGGCATGATGACAGTTTTTAGGGTTCCGTACCCAAAGGGTGAAAACGGAACCCTATTACTAAGCCCCGGCAGTCCGTCCCACAGGTCTGTATCTCATGAACCGCAACAGGTAGGAAGCCGACAATTTCACAGATTATGTATTTATTTTGCCGCTATAACAACAAATAGGTAAAATTATAAAATATTAAAAATTAAAGGGGGGCGCCATACAAAAAACGTGTTTTTTTTTGTGGTAAATCCTGTACTATGGTACGAAACCCTTCGTGTACGAGTCCGACTCGCACTTGGCCGGTTTTTTTTTTGTTTCTAGATGGCCTAGATAGCCTGGCAACACAAACCAAGTGAACCATTTTTTCTACTTTTGTGGGTTACTGTTCAATGTTTGTTATTAGTTAGTAATGCTATGCAGTGTTTGTGATTTTCTTTTATGAAAAACCAGTATGGGTGGCTGTGCCAAAGGTGCTCTGAAAGGCCAAATACATCTTGTTACGCGAAAACACAAGAAATTACCTTTTAAGACTCCCAGTCCCCTATAGACTGATGATAGATGGGGAAAGGCAACAACCGGCAAACAGTTCCATATCCTGGCGATGCGGCAGATAAATTAGTTTGAGAAACGGTTCGTTCTCAAGGCCCAGATGTCAACCACAACAGGTTGCTCTGATTCTCTGCGGCGGGTGCTCAGGATATACGTAGGAAGGGATGCAAGTTCCACAGAGCAACATCCATCCAACTCCAGACGTCCCAACGTCTTCAACGTCCATCCTCCCAACAAGACGGTCCGCTCGGCGCTGAATTGAGTCCAAGGACGCCAATAGTGTTTGGTATATTGGATATGCAGTGTTTTGTTATGGAAAATCAGATCAAAGTATTTTCCCTGAAAGGACAAAAAAAAATTTAGTTGTTGAACGTATGTACTCACAAAATTTCACGAGAATCGGTTGAGAAATGCGACCTGTAGAGAACCGCACGTCGTACAGACATACGAAAATCAATTTTTATCCAAGCTGAAACGCAGACACCGCTCTCGCGCTTCGCACATCGCTCGGGAAATAACACAATGTTCAGAAAGTCAATATTTTATTGAGGCTTAGGAAAGGTAAAAGGAAGACAAGTTTTAAATATATTCAGATTTCTGCTCCAATACATTTTAAATGAGTTATTTCTTGAAATAACACAAATCATAAATTCCAATGTCAATAGCACAGAATGCAGAAATAACTTTTGGAATGTATAGTGGACATCTTTAATACGTCGGTAAAAATGCCCGTTCCGACTTTACGATTAACTTCTTTCTAAGAAGCAGTAATTTATTCACAACAAGGATAATTCGTTTCATTGTCAAAGAGTCTGCTTTCCTAATACCTCTTACAATGTGTGACATGAATAATATGCTATGCCGGGTTTACACTTACGTATGGTTTCCTTCAACAGTTTTAACATGTTTTTAAGTTTATTTTTCTGTTCTTTATGGGTCTACACCCATTTATGGACGAAACAATAATTTTGCAATAAATTTCACGATAAATAAAATTGTGAATATTTTGAACATAAAATAAAACAATTCACAAAACACGTAATATTAACCTTTTCCAAAAATGTTGGACATATTTTGTTATTCAATCAGGCCGTAACAGCTGAACCAACTTTGAGTAAACTCTGTAAATGGATTTTGGTATTTTTGGGCTAGGTATTTTCTGTTTCGGAAAAAAAACTGCCCGAAATTACCCCAAACTAAGCCGGGTTCCCCCCCTAGAGCATAATTCACTAGTGAAGAATTTAGTATTCGATAAAACAAATAACCTATAAACACTTCGTATTTTTGAAGTTTGAGACACCTCACGCCGCGACTTTACGCTGTGAATCGCGACAGTGAATTTTTGACGATGTGAACTCTCATCAGAATACTGGCATACCTAACAATATCTGCAGGCTTCTCGAGACCATTCCTGGTGACGACAAACGTACACTTTGTAGGAAGTCAAAGATATTCAAATTATTTATTGCAAGAGAAATTCCGACGTGACCGAAATTTTAAGGCTTCCGAGAACGCTGTCACCAAATGAAATAGGTTTTTTTAAGTCGTGTTCCAATGTTCGGAACGCCATTAATTTTTCTCTAAATTTGCCATAAATATGTCATGTGAGACCAAAACAAGATTTTTGGAGAATAGTTTCTATTTATGTTTCATTTTGCATTTTATAGGTCTAATTTGCACCTTTAAATCAATCGAGGTTATTTTAGCGTTCTTAGATATTCTATTCATGCAACTGAACATGGATGACTACTGGAACTGGAGGTTGCTTTGGCTATACCCCTGTCGTGATTTCATCATTGAGGAAAAAAAAAGGGTAGGCCACTTAATATTTTTTGACAATGCTTTTTACTTCTTCTGACCATCGCTCAACAATACAGATTTGTATACTTTTTCATTTTAACATGAAGTTACACCTAATTTTTGGGTATACGAAAAAAAATTAAATATATTGTTCTGAAGGAATTTTGGTAATTTTCAATTAGCAACGTTTGGCTTCTTTTAGTCAAAGAAAACGACGACCTCAAACGGATTCCGCTATCATCGCAATGTACAGAGCACTGAAAAAGACATTGTTTTATAGAAAAACACTATTAATTTATGTTCAGATAATGTTAACCTGCGGTTTAACAGCGGTCGCTGTTCATAAAGTGCAAATGAATTCTTCTAGGCGTCAAGTTTTTTGTTATGAGTCCACTAGCACACCTAATGGGAACTAGGTACCATACCAGGACCCTCCTAAGGTGGAAAACACGAACTATTCCGAGATTGGTTTGGGTTTTAGCAAAGCCCCTACAGTCGTATTCAGAGTGAACTGTCAAAATTTAATACGCGAACTATCTTCGGACTAATCATGCAAACTGCGATTTAGTGTGGAGACAATCGGCATATCAGTAGGATAATTAAAGTTAGCACACGCCCACTCTGAATACAACTGCTGAGGCCCTATTACGAGTTACAAATCACTTAACGACATTTCGTTGAGCCATACACTAAATCACCCGTCCATTGGATGTTATATCTGTGTAGATACATATTTTCAACACATTTATGTTGATTCATATTTCTACACAAGATATAAATCCATGGACGGGCGATTTAGTGCATCCCTCAAATGCCTGCTCCATTCAATGGTGTAAACCTGTGGTATCAAAGAGCTCAACGATTTTTCGATAAGTGATCTCTAACACGTAATAGGGTCTCAGGTGTTTATTATCAATGTGTCGCCTCTGCGTTAGTTCGTTCCGTAGTCTGTTCCATGCCCGAGGTCACGTGTAATTATAATCTTGGTGATTTCGCGGCGCAAGGGGTGCACATCTAGGGGTACAGACGCAGGGTGAACCCGGGGGGGGGGGGGCTCCCTTTAGTTTTATATTTCTTTGCGCATTTATTAATAAAGCAGCGAATTTGCATTCGCATTAATCATAACCGGGGATTAGCGGCGACTTGGAACGAGCAAACGGAATCAAGAGAGCTTTGAAGGAAATATTTAAAGAGATCAAAGGTATCAAAGTTAGCTTTGCTATGCATTAGGACATTAGCAAATGCTTCCTACCCGGCTTGGCTCCTTGCAGTTTTATTTTCCCTGTTAACAGTGCATTTTTTCTGATAAATAAAAAAAAATAAAAAATAAAAGACAGCTTTTGCATGGGGTATATTCGTGATGATTCTTCTTTACGTTGGACTAGCCTAGATAATAGGAATAAATCGATTGTTTAGCTTTCAGGATATTTAGTAGTTTATTTGTCAATAAGGCCACACCAATCATTATTATACATTAATAATACTTTATTTATGCTTCTGCGCCACTTAATTTCACCAGAACATAACCAGCAAAAATTATATATAACTGTCTTATAGTAATTTATACTATACTGTATTTAAGATTAGGTTTTATATCAATTCTCAACCGTCCAAATCGAAAATGTGCAATCGTACTTCCATCATCTAAGACTTCCATCATATTATTTTTTGAAATATTGCATGAAAATGTCAAAAATCTTAATAAAATCAAATAAAAAAGTTGATTGTCAAATTATAGTTTTTAACTAGGAGTGGTTTATGTTGTGGGGAAGGAGTGAGCAAACCAATAATTAAAATTTGTTTTTTTTATTTTATCGGAAAATGATATGGACGGAAGGTTCACTGGACCTAGTTCACGTATGGTGCGTTGGGCTAATATAATTGTAATCGGTGTGGTATTGGCTGTGCCCGGCGTGATGCTCGTGAACGGGTGCTGTTTGTGGGGACTGGCCTGCTCCAATTGGCAACACGTTTGTTGGTAGGGATAGTGTTTGCAAATACTATTATATTTGTCGTCAACGGCATTAATTGTTAATTTTTGTGAATTCATGTTAATTTAGTATTTTACCTATATTTTTGTTAAAATAAGCTGACAAACACTTTTGTAAATTTTGACTAAGTGGACGTTGAAAATAAAAACAGCGGAGTTTTTTTCCAGTTCTTCTTCGCTGCGTTTTGTTTTGCTGAACTGGCCAATGTTAAAATATGACAAATCCGAGTGCAGTTTACTGTCTATGGATGATGAATAAACAATACAATACAATACATCGATGTCTGGTTCTCTCAAAAATCCTAAGTCGACTCGGGTAAGTAAAGCTTGGTTTACTCACTCTTCTACATGTATGTTAGTATGGGCGCTACGTGCGTAGTATACATCCATGCGTCAGGTTATCCTCCACCTGCCAGAGTTTAATAAACATAATGGACGGCTAATAGCATAACAGCGGGTTATGATATTAAAGTTAGAATTTTCAATTCCGTCCCGCGGGGGGTGCGGGGTGCGGGGGTGGAGGGGGTGGTGTCGTGAGGGAGGCCCGGACCCAAGACGACAGCCGGGACGTCGCTTGTAGCGACAAGGCCGCAGGACCGCAGGCTAGGGGCGCTCGCCCACCCAGTGTAGACACGGGTTGCCACAAGAATACATTTTGGGGTTCCGTATCCGAAGGGTGAAAACTGCCTAATTATGGGCCGAATGCACCACTATAATATAATTATCTGTCAAAATGCATTTATATTTCAACTCAAAAAACTCGTTGCATTCGACAATAGAGACCAAACATGTTACCACTAGGCTACGACCCACTATAACTTTGTTTTTAGGGTTCCGTACCAAACCGTCCGTACCACTATGTAAGTGCACCGAATAATCTGTCAAAATGCATTTATATTTACAGCTCAAAAACCCGTTTCATTCGACAATAGAGACCAAACATGCTACCTACCACTACACCACTAGGCGACGACCCACTAAACTCCGTTTTTAGGGTTCCGTACCCAACCGTCCGTCCGTCTGTCATAGGGCTGTACCTCATGAACCGTAACAGGTAGACAGCTTAAATAAAAATAAAAACAAACCAATAAAAAATAAAGGTGCCCCCCCCCCCATGCAAGAAACGTGATTTCTTTGGGTCCTTCGTGTGCGAGTCCGACTCGTAATTGGCCAGTTTTATTTCATCATGACCGAACTCTCAGCAAAGAGGCGCCCGATGACGATCACGGGATTCCTAAGTTTTTTTGGGACTTCAAAAACCATGCGGGCCGGCCTAGTGTTTCTTTACTTTACGTTTGAAGGTTGTACCTTTGTGAAAAGTAAAAAAAAACTTAAAAAACTTATTAAAAACGTATTCTTGCGCTAATTCGATTACATACGGAATACACACTCCTGGCTAAGTAACTGAATCAGGAAATAACTTCCGACCGACCGTTGCATTATATGTAATTTTTTGTTAGCGCTGAATTCGGAAACATATGAAACATATTAAAAAGTTTTATTGCTTGCCACTTGATTCCGCGTTGTTGTGCTGCGATTACCAGAATTCCAAAGCAATGTTCAAATGAACACTCCTGAGAACACTCTTTTATAATCAACTCGGAATTTTCAGAAATGGCCTGCAGCAGAGTGCAGCAGTTTTTGGTCCGATGTGAAATGCAAAGTATATACATGTAAAGAGCATTCATGAAGAGATTCATGTATATATGAAATAAATATATAATACACATTCTGGTGAATGTGGACTTGGATTAAATATACAAGTTCGATATCGGCTTACCCTGGTTGGGTTTCACACGCAGGCTTCTACAGAGGCTATATTTTCAATATCAAAATATCTTGTTAAATCTTGTGAACGTTGCTACGCCAATGCCTCTAATGCTTCTAGTAGTTACTCGACATTTCAATATACTTTTTAATAGTTCACTGTCGCAATGTCGCTAAAGACACTAAAGAATTATTATTTTCGTTATTTTTCATTCAATTGATGTGACAGCCCTGACCGCCACGTCGACCCAAAGGGTTGAGGCCCGTCCCTATCACATCGCAGGACACTACACAGCCGTTATATTAGCTAAATTGTTATTGGCGTGCTAACAGCTCCTTGTGTCATCTCCTGACATTTGACCTGACATTATAAACAGTCATCCCATCTTAGTGGGGTCGTGTTTGTTCACTACACAATCACCTACTTGGTTACGGTTATCGTTTTGGGAATATTTTGAATGTGTGTAGGAGTCCATGCGAATTTGTTTGCCGTTTATAGTATAACCTTTTTGTATTTTATGTAGTTATTGCATGAAAACTTATTCTAAACTAATTACATATGCTTCGGTATCTTATACTTAGCCTGGTTTTCACCATGTGCTGTTTTATTTTAATCGACACTTATAGGGCAATATTACTAAAGTGCTGATTATCTTGTACTGGTATTGATTGCAAGCTGCTATGTTAGGCCCTTAATATATGACGATTAAGCTAATCAGCAGCAGGTGAAAAAGACCCTAAGCGTGGTTTTCCCCAATTACTTATTTATTTGAAGCCTTTATTACTAAAATGCAAACCAATATCTATATTAATACCAATCTTGTACTGGTATCGATTGCGAGATGGCAAGAAAGGCCCTTTAATGTGAGGATTAAGCTAATCAGTACTTGATGGAGGAGACCCTAAGGGCCTTTTTCACCTACTGCTGATTAGCTTAATCGCCACATATTAAGGGTCTTTCTTAGCAGCTTGCGATCAATATTAGTACAAGATAATCAGCACTTTAGTAATAAAGACGCTTTAAGTGTCGATTAAAACAAATGAGCACCTGGTAAAAATCAAGTCGTATATAGTCAAAAATCAAAAGATTAACAAAAAGGGTTTCATGTTTATATTTTTTTTATTTATTAATGTTATCAAATAAATTATACCATATAAAATACTATGAAGTAAAGTCAGAATAACTAACGCAACTAAACAGTAATCCAAGATTGTGCTAGGACCTCCGTGACTAGGACCGAAACTCCAGATTAGCCACACTTGTGTTTATTCCCTTTGAATTTCTAGACTTATTTGAATATATTTTAATTAATTAACTAAAAGAGTTAATCAAGAGAACTCTCCCATTTATACACATCTAGATTAAATCCATGTTTTCCTCTTGGCTCGCGTTTAAGCCCAAAGGATCACTTCGTACCAATCCAATTCCCCGGTACGATGGATTTTATCAAAAATGTATCCAATCTCCGTTCCGTAAATATTGATAGTCCGGCGAGGGCAAACATTTCGCGACGCGCCGCACAATAAACGCTGATGAGTTGAATTATTTATAGGGTGTCCCGGCAAGGGTTGTGCCGCCGTCTGTCCCAACCCATCCTGGCCCCGGGCGCTCCTACGATTATACAATTTGTAATTGAGCAAATAGTCAGGGGAGACATCTTAGAAACAGTTATTAGACTGCAGGCTAAATTCATTACACCCTCATGACTGCCGCTGCTGGGTAAACTGTGCTTAGCATCCGTCTGTCAGCTGATTTCATAACCGGCTGGGGTAATCGTATTGTCTGGGCTTGTATTTTGTGATGCTGAAACTACGGGGCTTGAAACCTTCGAGTAATACCTCGAACTAAGGACACGGGGTTAATGTTTGTATGCATATATTAATGTCATGGCCCACTATGACATGCACTTTATAATACTTTTGTGTCATTTATCCAGGACTAGAATCGGATGCTAAAGTCACGGAAGAAATGAGCTTTATTCGTAGACACTACCAGTAATTTGAACTTATACAATCGTTTACCATGTTATCAAATCAATTATAAGATTATAATTTGATCATAGCTTGAAGCCCTTAGAAAAAAAAATCGACTAGCGGACTGGTTTCTCGAAAACGAAATGTATACATCGATTGCAAATTTTGTACTTTACGAATAACTACTACTACTTTATGGGTTGGATGACAAATTTGTTTTTAAAACAAAAGTCGTCGAATAAAAAAAAACAGTTATTATTATAACCTATCTACCGTTTTTACTACAGCTATCTGTGCAATGTGTATAACTAAGGATAAGCTAAAAAGACGGGTCAAATTATCCGCCAAGACTGCGCCGCGTCTTTTAAACCCCAATGCGAGACATTTAATTACTTCGTAATTTATGGCTTAGCGCATTAATCTCGACGAGCGCCCCATTTTTTGTTTTTAAAAAGGCAAATCTATCCCTCTGATTACAAGCTGTCACGTCGTAAGATTTTTTTCCTGAGCCCGCACTTGTAATTAGTCATGTTGGTTTTGTTACAAAGCCCGCGACGCCATCCATTTTCTCAAAATGTGATACATAATTGGCCGGCACCTCTAAATGTTGCCAGGAACGAAATTTATTGCTTAATTACCTCCTAGACGCTTCGCAGATGTTTTTTATACGAGAAAGAAAAACAAAACGCTTTAAGAATGACATTAATTAAATCTTAATGAAATTCATCTTCACCCCAAGTGTTTTAAATTAAAAGCTTAGCGTTTAGCTGGAGGAGAAATTTATTGCTTGGAACAAATAGCACTTGTGGACATTTGTAAATTCTCCTTTCATTGATTCTTACTCCCGATAGAATAGTGAGGTGCAAGTTTGTATTAAAATGAGATTGTTGAAATAAAACGTTTAATTATCGGATTGGTTACAAATATATTCATGAAAAAGACAAGAACATTCTTATAGTATAATCATGATTATTTTACGAAGACTACTCTAAAGGCGTAAATTCCCCTTTGGATAGAAATTAATGCCTCTCTGCATATGGATCGTCGATAGGCGCTTGGAAGGAGGGGACGTCGTATCTCAAAAACGGCTGATCTGACCTAACGACATCAGGGTAAAACTTGTGCATGGGTTCGGTGTAGTGCAGCTCACCACTATCCAGGTGATACTGGTGGCTGTTCAGATTATTGTAGCTACCCTTATCCCTAGGGTTAGCATCTTCCTTCTTCGTACTAACCGCTGGGGGTACCAAATCCTTACTGTCAGTACGCTTATCTTTGGTGCTACTCGACCCTACCAGGTCTCTCTTCTTCCAAGCGGCGTCCTGGTACCTCGGCTTAAATCTGGGGTCGTATCGTCCAGACCTTAGGTAGTCTTCTTCGTATCGTCTATACGGATCAACAGAGTACTTGTACCTCATGTCAACGCTTGGGGGAGTGCGGACGACTTCGGGCAGGTGGGCGTAGTAGATGATTCGTTTCGGTTTTCGGGTCAGATAGCTATCGTAGACTGAAGGGTCAAGCCTGTCGATCCTTGGGCCAGGTCTTGGCGCGGAGTATTCCGGGATTCTGCGATCGTACACATCATAATAAGGGTCGCGTCTGTACAAGTCGTCGGCAGGATAATATCTGTCCTCGTAAATATATCTCCGCCTATTTTCCTCGGGGTAATACAAAGCTTGTCTTGGATACACCTCCTTCGTATTCCTAGCCCTGGAATCGACGCTGGGGTGGGTAAAATCGATTCTAAGATCATCAGTTCTGCCTAATGTCGTCCTTGGCATAGAATCCCTCTCATTGCGTGATTCTGATGCATCCAACCTCTTGTTCTGCGTTACGAAATTTACTCTTGGCATTCTTGAATTGAGAAGATCGTCTGAAGGTTGCGGTGGGGTCAGTAGTCTTTCTTTTTCTTCTTCGTCCCGGTTCGGGTTAGGGAGTTTGATCCATTGGTCATGGGATGCCATTCGGGCGCCTCGACCCGGTTTTTCGGTTGGTTTTTCAGTGATTTGATAAAGAGGTAGGGCCAGCTCGGCATTCTCGCTAGTTGTTGAGATTTGAGAAGATTTATCTTCCGTTGGTATCGTTTCTGGTAACCACGGAATGGGTTTCTTGTCGGGGTCATTGCCTTCTTTGGGATTGTCTGGGAAGTAATCTTTTTCTTCCTCGATCACGTCACGTTTATTCCGACTGAAGTCAGGTAACTCCTCAAAGGCACTTGGAGCTCGCTGTAATCAAAAATAAAGTTTTGATTAATAACTTGATTTCAACTACATATTTACGCCTGTGTGGGATAAAAGTTGGCTATAAGCGAGCGACTAGAATAGCAGGGAAGAAAATTGCGAACTGGTTAACGTCAGTAAGAGTGGTAAGATCGCATCGCAACTTGGCACCGCCTCTGCTAGGTAGGACCTCTCATACTCGACGAAATAATAAGTTTTGAAAATATCTCAAGAATATAAAAAAGCATTGCTTAATTTTTCAAGAATCTTCAAATTTGACATGCATGAGTTACGGCAGACTGATCATACAGACAGATCATTTATTTTTCAGAACCATAAAAAATCTGGAAATTTTTCTGCGGAATAATAAAATGATATGATTTTATTATACTGTGTGATGGGGACATCTTAAAAACATTACAACAAGTAATACATATTACATACATTAACATAACTTCCCATTGAGCCACCACTTTCTAGCGCAACCTCGCCAAAATTTACATATTAGGGAGCGAAATTCAATCACCGGAAAATAAATATACATAAATAAGAGGCTATCACGGATTTTAATGTTATTATGTTAATTATATTTCCAATCCTGATTCCCATGGTGATTCCCTGATGCCATGACTTTCCTCTATAAGCACGGTTACATTGATCAAGATGGAAAACCATAGATGGAAAACAAAGACAATTTTTAATTGCCGCGTCGACCATCTGAACATCCAATGCGATGGTGCCAGCCCGGGCTGGCTAAAACCCGAACCATCGAATACGAAATGCTCTTAGGGGCGTGATAATACCAAATAGCATTCAATTCCATAAGGGCTTAATGAACCATGTTTAATTTTGTATTATTTTCATTAGGTATTATTTTGGAATTTCAAAGTGATAAATTATATAAATATGTATTCAATATTTTTTTTAAAGCACCAGAGATTTGCAGTTATATCTTTAAATTATAACTAGACCATCAATTACTTTTTCGATTAACGTAATTCTTTGTAGTTATAATTAAATATTATTTTAACTACAAACTGAACGCAATTGACTCTTATCACGCCCTTAACCAACTCAGAAAGAGATCGAAGATGGGGCTGGATCGGAGCGGGAATTTAACCCAAGCTATATACGATCCGCTCAAAGGCTACGGTGATGGTTGATCACCTGCAGCGGTCGGGTGAGCAGCACGGCATCGCCCGGTGTGTGGTTCCACGTGATGACGTGGCCGGCGTCGGTGGCAGTGAGCGGCGCCAGCGTGGAGCACGCTAGCGTACACAGGACCAACTTCATTCTGGCTCCGGGCATCGCGGCTGCAATGGAATAGCCGCATTCAGAAGTATAATAATATTGCAGTATCCATGTAAAATCAACTGTGAAGCAAAGACAGATGGGCCTTCCCGCTCAACTCCCCATACAAATATGGAAATGATCTTGCGCATATTTCTTCTCAGAGATCCAAAACTTTGCTCAAAATAGCCTTATTTGATCGAACTAGATGTCTGATGACCGTTGGAATTGTAAACATTTGTTTGTTTTCTAAGTTAAAAAGTCCGAAAGTTTGAATTTTTCGCGCGTTTTATACAATAACTTTGAAGGTGGCAACATTAAAAAAACTTATTAAAAATATTAGTCATCAGAAATAGCTTCTTTCATGAAGATTTATAATCAAATTGGTTTTTGTAAAATTTTGGACTACAGCGGTCGTGGTTTACTTTTAGCTATACGTCGTTTTGTAATTTAAATTTTCGTAAATCTTACCAAATGAAACACTATGCGCATTGTCTGCTTTGTGGACATGTTGCATCCTACTCATCACGGAGCCTGTATTTTTCTTTGAAACAGAGGAGGACCCCCAGCGCAATAGAACGGTTTTGTACGTTGCCCGCGAATGAGTTAGTACCGCCGGGAATAAATAACCTTAAATAAATAAAGAGCCTTGAGGAGTACCCGCCGTTAGTTATGAGAAAATATCTGAGGGAATCCGATCAATTTTGCAACCATCAGAAGCGTTTATGTCATACGGTCTGCGCTCTCACTGTTTATTTTACACTTTTGGACTTATACTTATTTATTTGGCATCCACTTCTGATTTGTGCAGAATTGTATCGAATTCCCGCATATTTCCTCACATATCAGGCCGGTTCACTGAAAATAAAATATGAATGCATCTAACTGCAATTCCGATGATAACAAAACTTTGATAGTTTTAAATAAACTACTAAATAATACATAATCCTGATAATAAATCGAATGGGTGGCCAGGAAGAGATTGCCTCAAGGCAATATGGTGCACATTAGGTGAAATTAACACCTGTACCTGTATCTGTTAAGTCTACCCTAAGAATGTATGTATACATGTTTAATTTAACAAACCGTTTATTACTATTCTTATTTGTTATTAAATAGTTAGGTACGTAACGTGATGTTTCTATAGATCAGATATTGTCATCCGAAGGTGAGCGTCTAGAACAAAATGTGATGAGTCCGTCCGTCTATTACAGGGCTTTATCTCATTAACCGTTATAGGTAGGCAGCTGAAATTTTCACAAAGTGTGTATTTTTGGCCGCTTTTCCAACATATAGGTAAAATTTAAAAAGAAAAATTAAAGGGGCCCCATACAAAAAACGTGATATTTTTTGTGTTCAATCTTGTACGATGGTACGGAACCCTTCCTGTGCGAGCCGGTTTTAAATATTTTTACCTGTGAGTTAGTAGCTAAAATTGCCTAGCCTATAATTGAATAGACATTGACAATTGTCAACTGCCTGGGGGCATGTGGGTTAAGGCTATAATACTTATAAGTGAACGGCCCTGAAAGAATCTATTGATAAATCCTTGTCCCGGCCGACGGCTAGATTTGGGTGTCGCACTATGTTGTGTACGGTCCGTGGACCGGAAGTGCAGAGTGTGTGACCGTGCTACCGGAAACAACACAAAGAGACGCAGCCAACAGTCCACGGTTCGCACACGAGCGCCTAGTCCCGCCGTTACAATGACCTCAGGTTTTTATTATATTTGTGGATTTGGCAGTGCCAGTTAACGATTTACATTTTAAAGGACTTATTTCAGTGGTTAGGGTTCCGTGCATGAAAAGGAAAAGTAAAGCTTATAGGATTTCTTCGCTATCGGTCTGTCTGTCTGTCCTTATTCTCAGGAATGCTGAGATATTCATTTGAAAATGCAATTGCAGTAAATGTGAAAAAAAACGAGCTCCAAGGTCAAAAAAATCGTTTAAAATGGCTCAAATTTTAACACTCTTTAATGAATTAAAACCAACAGAGTATTCTTCCCGTTGACCGATAATCGTGAAATTTGGCAAGAAGCGAGTTCACAAAAAAAAAAAAAAAAAAAATTGTACACATTTGTGACATAACAATTGTTATGTCACAAATGTGTACGACACCTCGGCGCGAGTCACACTCGCATTTCTCCAGTTTTTCTTAACTACGCATATGAAACCAATATCCGCAAAAAAATAGATATATAAATAGATAAATAGATATAATAATAATAGATAAATAGATATATAATAAATAGATAGCAAATAAAAGCGAACCCATCGAATTGTGGTTTACTATATTGAAAAGCTTTGCAATTCTTTGATTGAACAATCAAATGTTTTGGTTGTTTCCAAAATATAAATTACTAGCGGATTACTAGCGGTAATAAGGGTGCCTACTAAGCCTCTGCTGTCCGTCCGTCCGTCCGTCCGTCCGTCTGTCACAGGGCTGTATCTCATGAACCGTAATAGGTAGGCAGATGAAATTTTCACAGAGTGTATTTATTTTGCCGCTATAACAACAAATAGGTAACATTAAAAAATAATAAGAAATAAAGGGGGCCCCATACAAAAAATGTGATTTTTTGGTGTTCAATCTTGTACGATGGTACGGAACCCTTCGTGTGCGGTCCGACTCGCACTTGGCCGGTTTTTTATGTTTTCTGAGTTGGGCAAGTGCATTTCGTAGCATACGAATGCGAGCAGTTCCATCGTTCGAAATCCCCTACTTATAGGTGGTAGGGTTAAGCCCGCCCGGGTTGGTAACACCACATCGGATGAAACTATGGTTAAGCGGCAATGAAAAATTGTCCGTGTTTTTCACCCAGTTCAGTGCAGCCGAAGGTAAAGGGAAGGTCTTCGCATGGCACCTAATTCCTTCGTAAATGTAGTGTATTAGGCTGATATCATAACGGTAGTTGTATGGTATCAGCCATACATGTCAGGTTCCATAAAAAAAAGTTAAATATTTTCCCATGACGAACAAACTGGCCAATTATTTTTCCGCTTTATATCGACCCATACAGGACAAAAAACTTTCAAAGGAGAACCAATCACAGGTGGGCAATTTAGGTCACCAATACACGCAATAATACGTCATGGCATTGTGACATTCCATGTGTCGAAAACCTTTTATAGTTCTGTGTACAAAGCATGACGAATCCAGTGACACCGGTTAAACGCCTAGCAACACTGATCCATTCGTGTCAGAAGGAAAACCACAAAACTATTGCTATAACAGGGATTCGAACACTAATGTTTAAAGAAAATGGGAGCAAGTTAATTAAGGTCTAGTTTGATTTTAATTAATATAAAATAAACGTTAACATAATTAGATTCTTTTGTGTAACTGGAAATGATAGCTAATACTAAACAGACCGTCAATATATTAGCCTAACACAACACGTGGCAACTATATGCCATGCCGGAACCTTCCTTATATTGCTCGACTACATTGAACTGTATGAAAAACACGGTCAATTTTCATTGCCGCTTCGACCATCGGTTATTCAATGCGATGGTATAATCCCGACTGCATTTCAACCCTAACGAGTAAAGAAGGGACCTAAAGTTTTACGTCGAATACAAACCACAGCCAGCCTAAGTGACAGTGGCATGGAACGGAGGTGCCTCCGTTCCATGCCACTGTCCCTCCCTTCTATTTCTACCTTCGCTCAACTCGGAACAGGGAGAGAGTGCACACATTCACAGTCGACATTCCAAAATAAGAACCGGCCGATCCTGTAGATCCGGATCTATAGTCGGTAAACAATGGAGTAATCTCCCCTGTCCAGGTATTTCCCCCAAAGTACAAAATACGAGAGCCTTCAATCCTGCGTACAGCGGCAGCGGCATAGTTTTCGCAGCCCCATGGCGTCGTCGGACACCTTAAGGTGACATAAGACCCTAGAACGACCGTTTTCTTAATAAGCACTTTTCTGCAAACAAGTTTATTGGAAAACTAGACAAAACTATTTGATAAATTAGACTAATAAAAGTTGGGCCTTGCGATTCAAATTCTAGCCTTAAATAAATTGTTTTTTTTTAATGCTTAACTCCTACACACACAACAACACAGCAATAGTTGTGAGAACATTATTTTGTTATTTCATTTCATTCAGTAATCGATTATCTAGTGTCCCGCTTGGAAACATTTTTCATTTTGGCATTTTACTATTAGACTATTCTGACATTTTATTCTGACTAATTAGGACGTTACCGATTCTGATCAAATCAAGGACGGATTCCCCTGGAATCGCTCATATTTTTATTCATTATAATTTATTATAAAGCCAAAATCTATGTTGTCAAGCGCGACACTCATCGACACAGGGGATCGATTGGTGAATATAATCACATTAACATATTAACCCTACCCCACATATGCTAACGGTAGCCTATGGCCTTCTCTAGGATGCAATCTATCTCCTAGCCAAAATTTATTAAATTCCGTTTAGTGGTTTTGTCGTGAAAGCGTAACAAATTCGATGTCGATTAGTTAGGATTTGGTTAGGATGTGACTGGACACGGATGAATTATACCAAACCTACTATGATATTAGCCCAACACACCTCATGGTAACTAAATGCCATGCCAGGACCTTCCTTATATCAGTTACATTAAAGTGGATGGAAAACCCGACAATTTTGCTACAAGCCCGGGTGGGTGGGATTACCCCATTAGGCGATGGTAAAAGGGGGAGGTAAAGTTTTACGTGGAATCCGAATCTGTAGCTTAATTTTTCATAAACGCTCTGCGATTACAGTGCACGTATACAGGGTGTCGTAACGGCCAGTGCATTAAATTTGGGAAATGCTTATGGGAATTAAAACAAACAAAAAAGTTTAATAACTTTTTGCTGAAGATCCTCTAAATAAAAACATAGACTTTCCATACAAACTAATTCAATAACTTAGTGTAAAAATAATTAATGTTCCGTTAGAACGTGGGAACGGTGTATGTACTTGGACATGGATGGCTAATATCACACCTACTGTAATGATATTAACCTGACACGCCACACGGGTTGTAGGTTCCATGCCAAGACCTTCACGGTTACACCGTCTCGTCAAATTACACTAGACGAAAACATAAATTTCAATAATTTATATCTCGGTAACCAGACACTTAGAAAAAAAATAGTAACTTTTTTGTCTCGGAAAAACGAAGAGATTTATTAGGCAATATTTTTCAATCTAAAAGGTATATTAAAAGATAAAATGATACAGACGTAGATTTCGACCATATGTTTTAGATTCCAAAATGTCAAAAATCTAGTAAAACGTTAAGAGCATGTAAACAGTTATCGCCCGCAGTATGAGGAATTGATAAGGTAACGACTCTCTTAACCTTCTCGATTCTTCTCACAACATATTTTTCTCAATTGACTCTGCAGGCCTATTCCTGGCATTCCGTAATCAGGAATCAGGAATTCTGAGTCTAGAAAACAGCTTTAGTAGCGATTTTCAAAGCGATTTTCTTGACGAAAATATTCCGGAGCACAGATTTTTTAATTAATCAAGGTTTTCCGTCGTAAAGCTAGCTTTGAAAATCGCGAAATATAGAAAATCGGTTTCCTAGACTCTGGATTCCTGATTCCTGGTTACTGAATGCCAGGAATAGACCTGCTGCTCTCTAAACGAGTAATTTAGAAATTTAACCTCCCATCCCGCTCATCTCCCCATACAAAAGGGGAAAGAAGATCACGCCCATATTTCTTGTCAGAGATCCAAAATTTTGCTCAAAATAGCTTTATTTGATCAAACTAGATGTCTGATGATGATGACCATTGGCATTGTAAAATTGTGTTTGGTTTCTAAATTATAAGGTCCGAAAGTTTGATTTTTTTGCGCGTTTTATACAATAACTTTGGAGGTGGATTACGCAATGATAAAGTGAGAAAAAATTAAAAAGATTAGTCATCAGAGATAGCTTATTTAATCAAGATTTATAATCTATTTTGTTTTTGTTAGATTTTGGACTACAGCGGTCGTGGTTTTTAGCTATAAGTCGTTTTGAAATTAAAATTTTCGTAAATCTTACCAAATCATACACTATGCACATTGTCTTTTTTGTGGACATGTTGCATCTTCCTCATCACGGAACCTGTCTTATTCTTTGAAACAGAGAAGGTCCCAGAGCGCAACAGCACGGTTTTGTACCGTGCCCGCGAATGAGTTAGGCCCGCCGGGTTGGGCCACCATAATTGAACTCCGCATACTTTCATCAAGGCAAGCATTTCTACTGCATTTATACTGCTATTCCGGGAGGTCACGACATTTTTGGTCACGATAAGGTAAATGGCTGAATCTGGGTCCACATGTTAGAGACCAACCCTCTGATGCTAAATATGTCGGTCTGCCCGTCCCAAGTGGTTGCGTTTTCTAGATTGGCTATATAAAATAGATGCTGGTATGTACCTGCTGATGAATATACTGATTATCTGGAAACATTGATACCTATTAATTATACAACAATAACCAGACGGTTACTTAATTAAATACTTAAATATACCTAAAGTTATATCTGTAACCTAAATCGCCTATAACTACTAAATGCAACCAAAGATTTGTTCAGTTTTTGTATTGCTAAGCAAGTATGTATTGATACTTTCATGCTTCGTCATTTGCATCCATTTACCTTATCATATGTATTTTTTGTCACCATAACTACTTTTTCAGGCGCCTTATCTACGTAACGCAACCACTTGGAACAGGCAGACTGACACATTTAGCTTCAGAGGGTTGTACTTTATCCCGTGAACCCAGTTTCAGCCATTTACGTTATCGTTACCATTTTTGTCGCGACCTCCTAGTCTATGCATTCATGCCCTTCCATACCCAATTGTCGCTTCTATGCAGGCACTAGCACAAAGTTATGAATCACCATCCTAGCTGTAGGTGTGATCGCCCGGATTTTATAACGGAATCGGATTTCACTTCATCGTCCCGGCCAAATTCTGTGTTATCGATCGTGTCATTGTTCAGCGCTTATGCGTAGAATCAGGCTATACAGACCGCATCAAAATCGGTTGTTTCTCAAGTTTTAAGGATTTATCACCACTACTCATTCCTCTAGTAATTTTCATGAGATACATAGATACCCCAGGAAGTTTAGAAACGCCTATCCTCTCGTTTTACTAGCGCACGCTTGTTGCCGTCTCATTGGTTATTTGAAGGTAGGTTCGCTTAATTTTTGGTGGTTTACATAGGTGTTTGGTAATTCGATAAATTCCTACTAAGGGGTCATTTTAGAGCTATTTTGCAACAAATTTGGCCCAGTGAAATGGGGGTGTAATATCAATAGTTTTGAGTTATTTCAGTTTTAACTTTTTTTTTTGTTATGGTTTTATGAAAAAGTGATGATTGTAAAATAACTACTACACTCTGGGCGTTTTATCAGCGATTTTCAAAAACCTGATAAATGAGAGACTACTTCAAAAAAATTAATGCATTCAAAATATCCATATCTCAGAAATCAAGGGTCATAAATGACAGCTTGTGAGAAAAAAATTACAATTGTTTTTTTTTTATGTGACTGGACCTGGATGGCTAATACCACAAGTTCTATCATGGTATTAGCCCAACACACCACATGGGAACTAGGTGCCATGCCAGGACCTTCCTTATATTGCACGGCTACATTGAACTGGATGGAAAACACGGACAATTTTCATTGCCGCTTCGACCATCGTTCATCCAATGCGATGGTACCAACCCGGGCGGGATAAACCCTACCACCTAGTAAGTAAGGAGGGGGACCTACAGCTTAACGTGGAATCCGAACCACGGCCAGCCTCTCTCAACGGTCGAATGGTCACCAATCCAAGACCAGACCGGACCCAGCGTTGCTTAACTTCGGAGAGCAATCGCCGAAGTGTCGCGCCACTGGGCCACTGAGGCTGACAAATCAAAGGCGATTACTAAAAAAAAGTATGACACGTGGCATACAAATTATGGAAATAACTTTATTATTCCATAAGCTTCTAGAAAAGGTGCAAATGTTGTCCACTTTCACACATGTTTCATATTTTTTTATTTAGTTGGGTTTGTGCTCTCGATTTTACTTTAAGAAAAAGGTGACGACCGTGTATTTATGTGTACAATTAAAAAATTTATCAAATTTTACCGCTAAAATTGTAGATGTGCACATAAGCAAATATTATTTTATTGTTGACAGGTTTTTTATACCTTCATTACAACCTTTTTCTTAATAACCAGTGGCGGATAGCGAGACGAGACTAGCAGCGCGCCCGCCCCGCTCACATCTCCGGTCGATGTTTTCGTATGTCCGATTGTTCTCCCTTACAGGTCGCATTTCTCAACCGATTCCCGTGCAATTTTGTAAGCAGGTTCGATATTTAGATATAATTGTTAGTTGAGCCGGTTTAAAAAATAAATCAATATGGCGGAGTAATTTTGAAAAAGCTGTTTTCCTCTGCAGATCGCATTCCTCAACCGATTCTCTTGAAAATTTGGAAGCAGGTTTGATGTTTTTATAGATCGGTTAGCCAGTGCTTGAAATTTTTGAATATGTCAAATGTTCAAAAAAAGACAGACTCGCGAGGTCTATAGCTCAGAGAGCTACTAGTTAATACGATTGTCAACTAGGCTATCGATTGTAGAGGTTGGTAGGGGCGGCACTATTTTAATAGCCTACTGGCGGCAAATGTGTAAATCCGCCACTGTGGAAAACTCATTTCAAAAACATTTTATTTTTTATTTTGATGAAATTCATTAATTCATCGAAAACCTGTTCGTTTTTGCCACCATCACTGCATTAGTGATTGTGTGAGACGAGTGAATTGGTTTGTCAATTAGGGATTAATGTTCTATAATGTTAATTTTAGTAATGATTTATGTTAACAATTTTCGAAATAAGTCTTGGAATGTACTGATACGGAATATCTTTCAAGAGCAATATAATGATAATTTAAGGAGCACTGTCCATAATTTAATTTGCGCCCATTATATGAAATATGAAAATTATACAATTTATAGCTGCATTATTTATGTGTAATATGAATATAAGATAAAGTTTCAAACTTTTCTTTGAATTATTAATTGCATTCCCACTTAGTGCGATTAAGTCTGTATTACAAGGTCAGTGCTGTGAATAATTGTCACGCAATTAATATCATCACTTACCTATATCATCACTTACCTATAACATCACCGGTCACTGTTCCACCAATAATTCACAACCACAAAAATCTCCGAATACTCTCTGAACTCAGCAGCGTCGATCACGCACCGACAGTTGACAGCCAGACACTGAACGCAGGCCATGAGGACTCGACGCCATTCTACGCCCCACTGCCCACCATTGTCCACTCTCCATTCTGATGTTAAAACACCATCATGCTACACTGCCCGCCAAATAAGTATTACAGGGTATGTCGGTAAATGTAGACACCACTCTTTCAACTGCTTGTGATTTGCAGGGTGCAGGTATTTTTTTTATGTGACTGGACATGGATGGCTAATACCACATGTACTGTCATGATATTAGCCCAACACACCTCATGAGAACTAGGTTCCATGCCAGGATCCTTTTATTGCGCAGCTACATTTCACTGGATGGAAAACACGGACATTTTTCATTGCCGCTTCGACCATCGTGCATTCAATACGATGGTACCAATCCGGGCGGGATTAACCCTACCACCTAATAAGAAACCTACAGTTTAACGTGGAATCTGAAACCCGAACGACACATCCCTTAGCCTACCCTTACGACATGCACGGGAAAAAATGCAGTGGGCCCAATAGTATTATTTGTACGTGCCGGAACCCACTCAGCACAAAGGTAATTTGTTTGGTTTGGAAGTTGATAAATGGCCTTCTCTGCAATAAAATAAACCTAAGACGACATAAGTACGAGATATTTATTGAGTACATCCTTAAATTAGTACAATCAAGCAGAAGTAACTTACATAAAATGACAAAATGAGGAACACAGAATAAATAATAATTGGAGGTTTTTTTGGGATAAAACGAATTCTTGTACTAACCTTGAACAAAAAAAAAGAATATGCTCGATTTAGTCGTTGTACTGTTTTACCTAGCTTTCCAGTAATCAATTCTTGGCACTGGATCTTAGCATATCAGCGTAAAACGCAAGCTTCGTTACACATACCTACCAATTTTACATAAAAACATTGTTATTTTTACCAGTTCCCATTATTCGCCCAATGTACCCATTACAATGGCATGAATAATGTCATGTTTGTGTGTGACAAGAGATCAACAGATAACGGTATCCTGCTTTGAATCTGTTAGGTTCAATGGCTGTCTAAATCAGGAAATGACCCAACACATTTTTAATAATTACTCACACCGAGAGTGTAACATGAATAGAACTAACCCATGCTTCGAAAAACTACGAGAAACTACGAATCAACATTCGAAAAATACACATTGCATTAATTTTGTTCAAAATATGATAATGTGTGTTATCATTACCTCGGTTTTCTTAGGAAAAAATAAAACAACGTTTAAAATTATTATATTGTAATATACTATTTTAGTAATTTTATTTCCCAGTATTAAAAATTGGTGTCCGAGTCTGTTCCGACCTACAGAAGATGCGTGCTTCACTCTTTGCCACACCGTTACAAAATGCGTCATTTGAATTAAACCAGAACTAAGCGCAGAAATAAAATAAATAAATGAAGACTAAAAGAATATTTGAACAGAGTTCTTTGTTCCTATTTATCACAAAAAAATAAGAAACTAAAAGATCAATTCTTACAAGGCACCATCGTTCTAAACGATGTTGATTTGACATCAAGCGACCTGAGAAAGCGCTCATTCAAACATTTTATGGAATTAAATAAATGCATCTCCCGCTTTCATCCATAAATGTAAGAGGCTGTACCATTAAAGTTAATTAGTAGTTCATAGTAAAATAAAATCTTATCATAGCAGTATTGTAGTGGAGTTAGCCAATACCTTCTCAGTTCCTACAGCAGCGTACCTCTGCATTGAAAACTTTGCAGCAGGTTAAGTATAATAGAATATATGGAACTTATGAAGAAAGGGCGACCCGCAAGTAAGTGTTAGAAGCGTTAGTGACTGTCTTGTCATTCCATGGCGGCCATTTGTGAAGGTGTGGGTGTGTTCTGGTCGCCGGCCTTCTTCTTGGACCCGGAAACGATGTCGTCGATGCGGAGAAGGAGGATCGCGGTCTCGACCGCCGTCTTGTACACCTGGAAGGAGAAATAAAAAAATACTTGCGGGAATACTTTTATTGGCACCTAGGGGCTAACAAACCAACCATTCTACATTTTATTGTTATTTATCATTACGGAGGAGGCTTACTCTAAGTGATTGCTATAGGTATAACGACCTGATCGTGTTTGCTAACATACCACATGGGAACTAGGTGCCATGCCAGGATCTTCCTTATATTGCTCGGCTACATTGAACTGTATGGAAAACACCGACAATTTTCATTGCCGCTTCGACCATCGCTCATTCAATGCGATGGGATTAACCCTAGCACCTAGTAAGAAAAACTGTTTTAGCTGGAATTCCTACCACGGCCAGCCTTAAGAACGGCCCGTAAGCTATGCTCCCCATACAAACGTAGTTTACTAATAATTTGGAAACCGCTATTCCAATTAAATTGATATTTAATATCTAATATCAGGTAACAAATATCTGTGTCTGCATGCTTTTGTTTTTTTGAAAAATCCAAACCGAATGAAATGAAAGCAAAAAGAAAATCTTCATACGAATTTTGTTTTCTCTATGGTTTGACCCAGAATACATTTACCGAAAAAACAAAGGCATGCAAACACAGATATTTGTAGCCTAATATTAGATACCAAATATCAAGTAAGTTGGAACATTGGTTTTCAAATGATTAGTAAACTACGTTTGTATGGAAGGCGAAATTTTCAGGTGCTTACGGGCCGACCTTAATGGTTCAAAATCGTCACCAACCGCAAACCCTACTGTGCTCAGAGGTGCTTCACCCAGCTTATCGAATGGCAAGGCATCACACCACTGGGCTACCGAGGCCGACAGTTCTAGTGCTAGTTGATAATGATAAAATATGACAAATCTGAGTGCAGTGTACTGTCTATGGATGGCGAATAAACAATAAGCACTAGTTACCTGCAGCTTGACACTGAGTGGCTCCCATATCCCCTTGGCGGCCATGTCGACGATCTCGCCCGTCTCGCCGTCGATGCCGTAGGTGCAGACGCCGCTGGAGCCGGCGTGCTTGGCGCGCAGCGCCGTCAGAGTCCTTATCGTGTTCGCGCCGCAATTCTGGGCCAGCGTGCGCGGAATAATCTCTGCAACGGCACAGTGGGAGTTACAACAACTGATGCTGGCTTTTCAAAGGCATCTTTTCATTTGGGGTGTGTGCGTTCATGTAGTTTTTTTTTTTTGTATGTTTCGCGTTCATGTAGATGGCGCCCAAAAATAGGAAGTAAAATAGAAAGACACTAAGAAGTTGTGTATTTAATGTCATGAAACTATGTATAAAAAAGGGTGGATTTGTCAGTTAATTATGAGGCACAGCTCAAACAGTTGCTAATAGTAAATTGCAGCTTTTTGCACTCATCCTCAGAATTATGTCATAGATTCCCACTTTTTTTTATTTTGTGAAATTCAATACAGAACCGCTTAATATGCTCGCCACTACAGTTATAGTTTGTAACCTCTTGTAAACTAATTTTGATGAGATATAGCAGAAATAACTACGAACGACAGTGGTGCCATCTACTTTGACGCACATACACCCTTAATATTGCTCACTTCTAGCCAGAAGCTTTGCCCATCCCACGGAGGAGGGAGATAGAGAGGCAATGTAGTTAACTAATTTAGAGAGTGCAGTGTCTGCGGGGTCCCCTGCGGGGAGAAGCAGGGGGAAAACACTACAGAGTGGGGTCATGTACCGCGTATTTTTGGTGAATCCATCTACCAGAAGAACCAGATATTTTAATTGATGTTGTTATTGTAAATGAATTGTTAATGGTTCTGGTAATTGGTAAAGGTTAAGCTAATACTAGCGCGTTTGCAGTTTAATGTTAGTTTTCTCAATTTAAAAAAAACCCTTCACAAACCGCCAAAACGATCGACTGGCGTTTTCAAATGTATAGAGTATTGAAGAGCACAGTAGTATTGAAGAGAGTAGTAAAACTTGGAAGGGGTTTGACATTGTTGCATAAGTTCCAAGGTCCGTAAACACCACTTAAGGTCAGCCCGTAAGCACCTGAAAATTTCGCCTCCCATACATACGTAGTTTACTAATCATTTGAAAACCAATGTTCCAACTTACTTGATATTTGGTATCTAATATTAGGCTACAAATATCTGTGTCTGCATGCCTTTGTTTTTTCGGTAAATGTATTCTGGGTCAAACAATAGAGAAAACAAAATTAGTATGAAGATTTTCTTTTTGCTTTCATTTCATTCGGTTTGGATTTTTCAAAAAAACAAAAGCATGCAGACACCTGTGTTTGTTACCTGATATTAGATATTAAATATCAATTTAATTGAAATAGCGGTCTCCAAATTATTAGTAAACTACGTTTGTATGGGGAGCATAGCTTACGGGCCGTTCTTAAGGCATAAGTCCGACTATGGGCCATTATCTAGAATTTTTTTTATTTTATTTATTTATCCATATCCATAATATAACATTACAAGAAATAAAACAATATAGATATTTGACACTTTGAATTTACCATACCGGTAGGCCAGATTAGGCCCGTGGTGGAATGGTTGTCAGGAGTAATAGACAGTTATTAGAAAGACGATGGCGTCTTCGATGTTTAGTGCAAGATGTAAATAGTTGCTGAGCTTCGAGTAAGAATATTTTGTGAGTGAATTATATGTCATGAATGAATATTTATGTATGAATAATATATTAATGAAGTATATAAAGTATATATAGTTTATATAGTCCGTGTATAGTAAAGTATGCAAATGGAATGTATGTATATAGTATTTATATATATATATGTATGTATGTATGTAAGTATGCTGCAAGTTCTATTGAGATTGAAGAAGAGATTTATTTAATTTATTGTATTATGAGAGAAACGGCATGCTCACTTTCGTGTCTACCTAATGTTATAAGCCAGGAAGTTATGCTCTTTTTAATTACTGGTCTTTTATATTTGTCTATATGAGGGAGGGCCTTGATTATATAATTGTAAATTTTTGGGGCTAAATATACATAAGATCTCTGCGCAAAGTGTGTGGTTGTATGGGGATGAGGCAGGCAATGTTTTTGTCTTGTGATATACGAGTGGACAGATGGGGTTACGTTTACCGCTGAAGCAACTTCCTTTTCTTTAAATACTTCTATAGCGATCGTCCTTATGTACAGTTGTCGCACGTCAAGTAAGTGTAATTCTTGGAAGAGTAAATCTGATGAGTATCTATAAGGCTTCTTGCTGATCACGCGTAGTAAGGCCTTTTGTGCTTTAACTAATGGATCCATATTCGTTTTGGCCATTCCTCCCCATGCGATCTGTCCATAAGAAATGATTGACTGCCCCAAAGCATAATAAATAGATTTCAGAGTTTTTATATTTAAGATATTCCTAATATTTATGAAGATATGGATCAACTTTCTAACTCTGCCTGATATTTTATCTATGTGTGATTTCCAGTTCAAATGTTTATCATATACAATTCCGAGATATGTCAGTGATTCAACCCTTTCAATAGCTTTACAGTTGCAGAAATGTATTCATGTTTATGGTTGTCCTTCCTTTTACTTACCTTACTGTTGCTAACAAAGGTATATCAAATTCAAAATGGTGACTATCGCACCGGCGAGATCCAGTCGCCGTTTTAATTAACATATGACTTCAACTCAGAGGGAATTTAATGTGTAAACATCCCTAATTCTGCAGGGATGTAATGTAGATCAGATCGGACTGCAAACCCGATCTGGCCGGATCTCTCAGATACGCAATGAGGGTGAGGGAGATGACTGACCGAGCGCTTGCGCTACAGCACGGTAGGGCGTGTTGTGTGCGGCGTTGGCGGACAGAGCCTGCGACACGGCCATCTCCACCGCGCCACCACCCGCCAAAAGTTTCGGCGACAGCACCTGCAGCGCAACACGGAGTGTCAAAGTCTTCTCTCCTGTTCTAATTCACAATTAGGTTGTTGAATTGTATTAAAAATTGTTTATTAAGATTTATCCCAATTATTTCAAACACTAAAATTTTATTAACTAATTGAAGCTAGTCTAAAATATTTTGAGTCCAAGGTATTGCTTCTGCAAATTGTGCTGAGAACTGTCGTATCTTGCTTCGTTAATTTAAATGAAAACAGTCGACAATAAAACTGTACTCCCAAAAGTGGGAAATAATTTAGGCAATTAATTAATAAACATTTAAGTTTTATTCATATATTTATTTATTTTGGACAGGCAGCCTTGTCTGATATGCTAAATCTTATTTATTTCTTGCTGATTATGTTCAGCAAGTTTTCTTTTTTTCATATTTTTTTTCTTTCACAGTTTTTTTGTATTAAGTTACACCAGTAAATAAAATAAACCCTCAAGCCGATAAACAATAAAGCCTCAATTTTGGGCCACCACCGCTAGGCGCATATCCATTTAAAATTAATCTTGCTTCATAAAGCAATCCATGATACCCCTCTATCCTATGTTGAAATGAGCAGGACAGAACCAGCAACCGAAATCCACCGAAATATAGTATTTACTCTGTGAAGGCAACTGGGAAATAATTTTTTTGAGGTTGCTGAATGCTGATCTCTCGAGCTCGAGAAATAATTACATTTGATTCATGAAATCATGGAAGACCGCGACCATGTGGTGTTTATTACTGAATTTATGCATTTGCACTGTTAACTAGGGGGAAAATAATGTCTTTTTTGCTTATTAAAAATTATAACTTTTGAAAATTGTACTGCAGCATGTATTGAAATCTATGAACCAAAACATTATTTTTATTTGAATTCTGTTTTATTTCGTATCATACACAACTCTAATGCAGATTCATAAAATGTACCAAACCACCATGCCAGAATTTATGGAAATTTTGAGTTGAAGTCAAAACAAAAAAAAAGCTACCGCACCTCCAGAATGTTTTATTATTATTTATATTAGATACTAACTGCGGCACCCGGTATTATATTGATATAAAAAGTAATCTTTTCAGCGGGAAGGAACCTACACGCTCACAATACAATATTGAAATCGGTTGAATGGTTTCGGAGATTAGCTACACGATTAGAAACATAGTGACGTGTGATTTTTATAGATTTAGGAATATCCTTGGGTTTTTTTATGAAAAACCGGTATGGGTGGCTGTGCTGACGACCAAAGTTGATTAGAAAAGATAATTACACCCCCCCCCCCTCGCAAAACCACGCTCAACGAGGCACCATGCCAGCAGATTTCCGGACTGGCTGAGCTATCGGGCTTAATCAAATTATGCTTGAAGACTCCCAGGTAATAGATTTGAGGAAAGACACTTGCCGGCAGACAGTTCCATATCCTGGCTGTGCGGCAGAGAAATGAGTTTGAAAAATGGTTCATTCTCAAAAGCCTAATGTCAACCACAAGGGGTTGCTCTGATTCTCAGCGGCGGGTGCTCTGGGTGTAGATAGAATGGGGGTAATTTTCTGCAGGCGATGGCGCTAGCTAAAACTATCAATTGAAGTCAATTTGGTGCACAAATTAAATGCACATTTGCATAGAAGACAAATGTTATGGACGCACTCCAAACGAAAACACTGCACTACTGACCAGATTGCGCGCGACATGCAGTGCGTCCTGAAGGTTGCGCTCGATCTCATTGAGGACGTCCTTGGAGGCTCCGCGGAGCAGGATGGTGCAGGCCTGCAACGCACGTCACGAGATATAGGCAGCTGCTTCAAATACATTCCCGTAATACAGAACGTTCTAATCAGGATGGAATGCATTAGCTGTCAATGTAATACCAGCACTTGAAAAAGAATACAAGTGGTCCCACTGTATTTTGACCCTTGAGTCGACTATTTATCATTCTAGGGTTAGATTCCACTACGTTACACGTTCGTGGCTTACTGGGTGGTAGGGTTATACTTGAATGAAATTGTAATTGAATGAAAATATGGTCAAAGCAGCAATGAAAATTGTCCGTGTTTTCATTGATAATGTGCTCATTAAGGAAAGGTCATGGCATGGCAACCACGGTGACTAACAGGAGTTCGTAACCGAACTGAATGGCCGTCACTACTGTGTTACATTTCGTTCGCCACTGCAATCCTTCCAAACTAGATATCTGTCGGTGCTGGTGCAGAGGCCGGCCTACCTTAGGGTTCTTGCACTCGGTGATGAAGGTGAAGTACTCATCGCCGATCTTCTTGACCTCGAACTTGCCGGCGCCTGTACCCACGTCGCTCTCGCGCAGCTCCTCGGTGCGGTTGACGATGGTGGCACCGCACGCGCGCGCCAGCCGGTTGTTGTCCGTCTTCCGGAGCCTGCAGGAGTGCACACGAGCACACGTGAGGGTGTTACGACTAATTCCTTTTTTACATGCCTACCTCGAGGCAGACAATCAGGCTTCGCACTGCACTGATTTGGCATGAATACTTAATAATTTCAATCAGTTTGTTAAAAATCATATAATTTCAATCAGTTTATTAAAAATAAACAGTTCTTTAGTTTGCCGTATAACATTACTTCACAGAATTTGTTACTTATAAGCGACACTATTGACTGGGCCAATAATACAGAATGCAATATTTTTCTCAAAATCAATGACTTCGATTCCCAGCTAGGAAAAAAATTGTTTCTTAAATATAATAAATGCAGTTTTCGTTATTATAAAAATCGACCTCATGACTCCGTTTCGGATTCGGCCCTAAATGCACACTTCAAAGTTTCATAGTGTATAATATTATAATGAATGGCTCTTAGCTCAAGAGCGTAGGGACTTGCTTTTCACGCCAGAAAACGTTTGATGTTTTTTTTTTTGCTAATGACTTGGTTTAAAAAAGAGGAAATATCTTTAAAATTTTTTTTACATGGAAATACATTTTACTCAATAAATTTACACTTTATTGGGTTGCATTGCTAATTTACCAAATTTCACATCATACGTACATATAAAGGACTTAATATCATCAATAACATTATAATCAGGGCGACACAATTAAAATAAGATATACATAAAACTGAAAAATAGAAAAAAAAACTGACTGAAATAAACGTAAAAATTAAATTTAAAATAAATCATAAAATAAAATTATTAAAATAATAAAAAAAAAATCTTTAAAATTATAATTTATTAAAATTATAATTAAAATTGTAATGGCAGTATTGAAAATGTCATTTTATAGGTGCTCAAATAAAATACAGATTGAAAGTTGAGTGCCATTAAGTGACAACCCAAATATTAAATCCTTGACCAAAATTGTGGTGTGGTGGCTTAAAAAACTGCCACAGCAAAGGATCGACAGAGTCCCAAATGAAATACACAAGCAATGATCACTGACCTGCGAATGGCTGTGATGCCCGCCTTGACGAGGTAGTGCTGCGCGAGGTCGGACACCCCCTTCTCCGTGAACACGATGTCGGGCTTCAGGGCGATGATGTCCGCGCACTGCCGCGCCACGTGCTCTTCCTCTAGCTGCAGCAACTTCGTGAAGTCCTGCGCCGCGAGAGGGAATTGTCAAAAGATGGAACAATTGGAACATTCAACCTTCAGGCACACGTATGAAGGAATGTTAACAGTCTGTGGATTTTTTTCAGTCAAAACAGGTTCACTCTTTGCACTATTGTTTGTTTTAGCAAAGTTGTCTCAGCAGATAACGGCCGAGAGTCCAGGGGTTAAGAAGTTTATGGAAATTTAGCGTGAAAAATAGGCAAAATAGGTCGGCTACAAATAGACTCAACCAGACTAGTAGGAAAATCCGGTACTTGAAAATTCGTGCAAAATGCTAGTGGATTATCGCTCTTATTTCTTGCTTCCTAAGAAACTTTTTCAAGAGAAGATTTCCTAAAGCCTAGGACCTGGGAGTAATATAAACAAGCTTGATAGATCAGCAATAGTCCGCAAATCCGCAATGAGGTCGATTTGACTTTTCTGGGACCTTTGGTGTCTCAGCACAGCCATCCATACCGGTTTTTCATAAAAAAAGATATAAGAAGCTGCAAATGTTCAGATTACCTAAATTATGCGCCGCACTAAACACATATTACTCATATCTCTTAGCAATAATCAACATTCAGAAACACAATGATCGACTGACGTTAGATACAATAATCGGTTAATTTAATTTGAGGACGTTTTAGTTTTTAAGGTCATAGACGAGCGAAGTGCGTACCTGTTCGCCGGCGATCTCGATGTTGGTCTGGCTCTCGCCCTTCTTGTACTCGAGCGGACAGTCCAGCAGCACGATGCGAGGGTTCTCGATGTAGCGGCGCATCTTGGCGTGCGTCACGTCCTTGTTGATCATGACGCCGCTCAGCACGGCCGACTCCTCGATCGTACCGCCCGGGATCTTCTCCACTTTCGCGTAGCTGCGAGTGTTTTTTTTTATTTCGGATCAAAACGGTAACAGATTTGCTATCTAGCATGCCTACTATGAGACCCACTGTCTCCAATTTTATGAGACTAGCAAATCAACTTAAAGATATAAACAATATGCAAACATAGTCGCAGACGTATTGGAGGGTTTGTTTGGGTGAGAGCTAACTTGGTGAAAGCATTTCGGGAGCCCGTTCGCACGCGGTGGCAATGTTTGGACTGTGTGGCTAACGAAGAGCGGCCAGATTCCCATATGCACACTATTTTATAGAGCGGAGTCGCGATAACGACCATGTGCCACTTCTCTTTCCTTTTGTCTTCTGCGGTTTTTACCATACCATACCAAGCCAAATGTCAAAACATTAGCCCAACACACTCTACTCCCAAAGGAGTTAGGTGCCATAGTTGGATCATCCCTTTATGAGCATTTTTCATTACTGCTTCGACCATCTTCTTATTCAATACGATGGTACCTACCTACCACCTAGTAGCGGAAGGGGACCCTACAGTTTTTCATGGTTTCGAACCACGGAACAGCTCACATTCGTAAGGAAATCAACTTATCTAACTTAGATAGGTATTTAAAGAAAGTTATGCAAACATTTTTGTAATGTAGGCATAGATTTTTACTCGGATTACCAATGAAAAGGGTTTATTTTTTTTTGTAACTGAACATGAATGGCTAATACAACACCTACTGTCATGATATTCTCCTTACAAACCACACAGGTACATGCCCACTAGGCCATGCCAGAACGATCTCGTAACTTAAAAAAAATATTTGACTAGAAAATTATCATGTGACCAACATTTTTAGTACCGATGGAAGGTTAAGTTAAAGGATGCGATGAAAAATAAAAGACTAGGCGGTAAATAAATGCTCACTTCTTAATGTCGACCTCCGTGCGTCCGTTCTCGGTGATGGTGACAGTGTTGACGGCTTCTAGCGCTATATCCACGGCCAGGTCTGCCCAGCGTCCGATGTATTTGGTGCCAACACACGATCGGATCTGTAAAAGAATACATTTTTATTATATCTTATTCCCCGATCTGACTCATCCGTAAAAAAGTGGTGGCAATATTTATCACTATTGCTAAGTTTAATTTATTTCGCATTAATATGAATGCTAGCAGAGATAGTAGAGTAGACAGCACTCCACTTTAGGTATGTAGCCCTGCAGCACCATTATTGGGGCAATTATTGCTGAAATTTTATATTTATTGATAAATCAACCGAGAGCTACGTCGGTACATTTTTATTTTTTGATAAATTAACTTGTATCCATGATATACACCTTTTTGCATTTGTATATATTTTATAGATACATATGTCATGGATATAAGATAATTTATTAAAGAAACCAAAATGTACAGACGTAGTGTTGCGCACGGCGTAGCTTGCTGAAAATCTGTTTGCAGCAGACTACACCTGCTTGATGATAGTGGACTGTATTAAGCGTTGTAGGTTTTAACGGCTCCAATTTCCCCAGCTCTCTTTAGTTTTCTACGACTTTTTCATGAGCAGAACGAAGAAAAACGTTTTCACCATGTTTTTCACGTTGGCTAGGCGACGACTCACATTTGTCACTGACGGCGCCTGCGCGGAGTGGGAGTGTGGAGGATGGAGCAATCTTTATTCTTTTTTATACAGACAATATTATTTTCAGCGTGAGTACTTTGACGTCCGTCGTTCACACGTAGCTAGAAAATTATTTCTTAATTTGAGTGAGGAAACAGGCACGAGACATTGTATGGGACTTGACCGCCTCATTATTCTCTTAAAAAATAAAAATATACCCGAAGTACCCACCGCAGAGAATCAGAGCACCCCCTTGCATTTGATATTAGGCTTTTGAGAACGAATCGTTTCTCAAACTCATCTCTGCGCTGCACGGCCAGTATATGGAACTGTCTGCCGGCGGTTGTCTTTCCTCAAAACTATAACCTGGGAGTCTTCAAACGTAATTCAAACAAGCTTGATAGCTCAGCGATAGTCCGCGAATAAGCTGGTATGGTGCCTCGCTGAGGGTGGTTTCGCTAGGCGAGGTGGATTTAGCTGGGGTACCTTTGGTCTTTCGGTACAGCCACCCATATTGTTTTTTAGGGCTCCGTACCCAAAGGGTGAAAACGGAACCCTATTCGGAAGTCCGTCCGTCCGTCCGTCTGTCACAGGGCTGTACCTCATGAGCCGTAATAGGTAGGCAGCTGAAATTTTCAGAGTGTGTGTTTATTTTGCTGCTATAACAACAAATAGGCAAAATAAAGAAAATGTTGTGTTAAATCTGGTAAGATGGTACGGAACCCTTCGTGTGCGAGTCCGACTCGCACTTAGCCGGTTTAAAAAAAAACAATTAACTCACCACTTGTTTGAGTTTCTCCTTGTCGTCGACGCGCACCGGCGTCGAGAGCTTGTCCTCGAGCAGCTTGACGGCGTCCTCGAGCGCCTGCCGGTACTCGCGGATGATCACCGTCGGGTGGATGTTCTGCGCGAGGAACTGCTCCGCCGTCGCCAGCATCTCGCCCGCCAGCACGATCACAGACGTAGTGCCGTCGCCCACCTGCCGGCGTTACCCTCGATAATGGCGTGCAAAATTTGAATGTCATATTTTCACTTTCAATGAATCATTAAATTTGCTGTCATTGCATCCCAGTAAATTCTCGACAAAAAATCATTTGTTTAGTGTTTTTTTTTATGAAACCACTCTCCAGTCTTCACGACGTAGGTGTGAATGAAAATAATTACTACAAGCTGATGAGTTTTTACATGCAAAAAGAAAGCGCAAAAGCTCAAAAGCTCACAAGCACGAAAGTGTTGCAAATGTCACACTTTCGTGCTTACTGCAAGTTTGTCACGCGGGTATTTGCTGCTTAACAACTAGTCACTAGCAGTGGGAGCACAAACTAACGATACGGCTATATCAATCGATAAAATTATATCTTTCTCGTTACGATTCGCTTAACAGCAAAAAAAAAACCTTATTTATCGATCAATATAGTCGTATTGTGTTTATGCTCCCGCTGCTGCAAAGGGCCCGATTGTATTTGGTGACTGATGCTACAAAGAGGGGAAACACCACATAAGGGTTCTAGTGATTTTTCTGTACTTGCCCTTATAAATGTAAAGAGCTCTAAAATATAGTGAATAAACAATAATAACCTCCTCATCCTGGGTCCTGGCAATCTCGATCATGGACTTGGCTGCGGGGTGCTGCACGGTGATCTCGCGCAGGATGGCGTTGCCGTCGTTGGTCATCACGATGCCACCCATCGGGTCCATCAGCATCTTGAGCATGGCCTGCGGGCCCAGGCATGTCCGGATCACGTCCGCTATGGCCTGAAAGCGAGAAATCAATGCTATATTAGCTACATCAGCATTCTGTTTCAGTTTCTTTATTTCCTCTTCGTCAGGAACATCGTCAGTTTGGTCATTGTATTATTTTGTATCATTGATACTTACAAACTTGTTTCAAACAGTGATTGATTGATTACTACTGCTCACAAAGAACATTATAATAAGAACATTACATACATTGGTGAAGAGCAAACTCTTGACTATCATAATGACATCTTATTCTAAATTAATAGGAATTATGATCTAAATTATTCAGGTGTAAAAAGTCAAAGTAATTTTTGATACCAAGGTAATATCAAATAAAAAATAAGTTAGTAATTTTAATTAAGTTAGTATTCTGCGTCAATATATCTTCCCCCGGGAGGATGTGGTTAGATACCCGTAAAAGTGCACCACATAACTTTACCTTTAGTGATAAGCTAACCCAAATGGTTAAGTCAAGGGAAAATACTGTAAGTGGTGGGTTAACCACTTCACTAGCACAAGGCTCTAGCAATAGCTCCACAGGAGTGGAGTCGCCACCCATAACAATTAACATGACGTCAAGATTTGTCAACTGCTGAAAACCTTTCATTGCCTATGAGTATTAATTTTTATCTTTTATCCTAACAATCGGAAACAAATCATAATAGTCAATTTTAACAAGTGCAAGTTCCGTACAATCGTACAAAATGTATCACAAAAACAACCACAGCACAGCAGCATCAGCAAAATGTAATGTAATGGTTAAGGTTTTTTATTTGTTGAATTTTCAACAACCAGATATAATTTAAATAAAAAACTTCAGAATAGAGTAAAACTACATCATGGAGTACATAACTCTGTTCAGGCTATTGCTCCGCGGAACGGTTCCATTCTGTTCGGTACAGAACAGAACCAGGCGGAACAGCACGGTGCAAGATTTCATGCTCCGACAGCCCGAACGCCTCAAACATTTGACAACCATTCCATTTGTTGACGCACAGTTTGATGTATGTGTGACGGATTCATTTTGGAAGCCTAACCCAACAGCTGCAAAAGATTATCAACAACATCAAACGCACAATCAAACGATTTGCCGAAAGACAAATAACGAACGATCAAACTCGCTGGCAGCTGACAGTTTTGATTCCATTCCACGATTCCATTTTGCATGATAGAACAGAAAGGAGTGATTCCAAGCGATTTCAAACAGTTCTATTGTTCAGCAAAAACGGCCGAGGTAGGTACACAGAACTGTCATTCCGTTAGCCAAAACGCTTTTTCTTGCACTTTCCTGCTCAGAGTGGCTCAGAGCAAGCAGCCCGAACAGAGCCCATATTTCATCTAAAAACTCGTAAATCAAACTTGACAGGAATGACAGTTTTGACGTTTTTGCTCTCATCTTTTATTAGGCCACAGGGGAAGATGTGTGAAATTCCATTCACTTGAATTCTATATTTCTAATTCAACTGTAAACATATTCTCTAAGCAAATACAATGACATAAACAGGCCGACGAGTGAGGACTAAAACATTAATATTTAATAATATTATTATATATTATATAATATAATATGTAATAATATAAAATATATTTAATAATATTTTATAATATTAATAAACATTCTCTTGTTTTTTCATGTTTATCTCATTGTTTACTGTGTCATATTATATTGCCAGTATTACAATATTACACAGTTCACTACTGTCTTTTTGCGATGCATGCAACCAAATTTAATGTGCTCAAGAAAAAGTGAAAATGTGGTTCCTTTCAATATGAAGTCAAAAAATTTATTAAATTATTACTATTGCACCCGCGCCGACTCCTCTGTCGCGCGACTTAACCCTACATTTTTCTCGATACAGTGAAGAATTTTATGCGATTTGTGCAGATTTTGCTAGAACGAAACATAACCTCACATTAGCACACATGCACCTTCGAAAGGCTCCGCTGGAAACTCAGTGCAATAGGAGTCCAGCCGCAAATGTCTGGCTGACTCCTCACGCCGCAACACGCCCCAAGGGGACCCATCCGGCACCTTTGTCACTCACCTTTCCTGCAGATATATTGTCAAGCTGCACCTTCCGCCCAGACTCGCGTTTCGTGGTCTGGCCTGGAAACAAAAGAATCAATCAGTAGAATATCATCATTCGCTCGACGCCTCTCTTGATTAATGAGTTTTAGTAATACTTACTGAGAACGAGGATAGGTTGACCGCCGCCGAACATTTTGGACAATGATTTCGATATTACAAGAAAAATTAAATGAACGAACACAAAACGTTGACAGCAGTCACAAACCTCGTAAAATGTGATTCACGAGGAAGAGAGAGGTAAGACAAAGAGAAAGAGAGAGAACTGCGAAGTACCGAACGCGGCTTAATTATGAACGGTATTCTTGGGTATTTGTCTCTTTCGAATCTATTAAGATGAAGTGATACAAAACTATGATATAGTTTGGATATAGTACATATCGTTGTTTACTTCAATATTCTCTTTGGTTTGCTAAAATACGCTGCTGGTGTTGCCAGAATCTAAAGGGTTAACATGTTAGCCGCCTACATTTCCATCCCCGAAATCACTCGCCATTACTACCCCACTGACAGCTCGGACGCGGTTTGGTGAAAATACCTCGTTGCGTTCCCGTGTTGATAGACTCAACTACTTGGGTCTAGTCGTGGGACGAGAAATGAGAAATGGGTTCGTATAACTGTTACTAGTGTAAAAACGAAGTATTCATTTTACGCCGAGCAGTATGGCCGCTACAAATTTCTTGTAGCGCACCGCACGCGGCGCGCCAACGAAAGACGCGAGACGTCTAGACGCAACGACCCGCCAGCCGCGACTGTCTCGCTCGCGCAATGTAGCTGTAACCGGCTCGAAGCCGGCGACTCTCGTAACTGGGGTTACGAGTAATGTTAGTAATATTAATAATTACTTCGTTGCGGCTTGTAGCCGGCGACTCTCGCAACTGGGGTTACCGCCGAAACTGTAATGCTCGAGCGCAGTGCGCACTGTAATCGAAGAGGGGCTACATTGTTAACGACCGCCGTGGTGGTTTGCTTACAGAAAAAGTCCAACAATTGGTATTTCTAAATGCTAATAGGCATATAAAATAAATGATAATTATGTTTATTTATCATTTGTGTTATATTATTTCTGCGGATTATTTTGTCGAGGATAAAAAGTTTTGTCTGACTTCTTCATTGTTTGCGTTAACTACATAGTAACAAAACCTCTTTCTTGATTTAGATTTTCGTTGAGAATACAGGTCACTGCACTCGAGATTCAGAATTCATGTGAGATGATCGAACCGTGCTAGATGTCATTATACCCATTCATGACCAGCCAAAAAAAAAAAAGGAGAGGGACTTTTCTTTCACTTCTTTTTGAAACCGTTTCCGCTAACGGCTATCGGCATCAGCAATAACGGTTACTAACGTTTTCGAAGACCAGTGGAAACGCCCACGACTACTTGGGTCACATTCTGTGTTCTATCCAACTGTAAAATGCTCTTCGGTACTGCGTAACGCCATCTTTCCGTACTCTTTTTACCATATTTCATCACGCAAAGGGCAGCATTAACTGTCCATATTCCTCGAGGAAATAACCAGCCGATCCTGTAAATCCCATAGTTAAATGATCGGAAAACTGTGGAATACACTCCTTGTCGGGGTGAATTATTTACCCCGAAGGACAACCTGGTGTACCTACTTCAAACAAGGTGTGAAAAAGCAGCTTGCTGGACAGCGGCATGGCATTTTTTGCGGCCCCTGTGCTTTTTCGTAATCCCCTGGGCCTCGCCGGGCACCCTCGTCGCGCTATACTCACATAAAAATACTTTATGGATGAAGGATCTACAGGTACAGTCAATTTTCAAAGCAAAATTCCCTACGTTCTTTTTATGTTGGATGCTTGCAGTAATATCGTCGCTTTATACATAGTAGAAATCTTTTTTATTACAAACTCCCCAGTCGTTTTAGGGTTTCGTAACTTTAACTGACGTCGTTTCTACTTGTTAAAATATTTTTCCTCGTGATTCGAAGCCTAAAATCGCGAAACATGTTAGTATCGTCCTAATGTTTTTCCGAGACAAAAAGGTTATTTTTTTTTTCTCTAAAGTGTCTAGTTGTGTAATTTGATAAGGAATATTTGGTTTAGCAAAGGAAGGTCTTGGCATGGAACCTAGATCTCACGTGGCGTATCAGGCTAATGGCACGACAGCAAGTGTGATATTAGCCATCCATGTGCACGTACACACAACACTCTTACGTTCTTACAGACCATTAGATTCTTTTTACACTAAATTATTGAATTACTTTGCATGGAAAGTCTAACTTTTTATTGAGTGGATATTCAGCAAAGAGTGATTAAACTTTTTTGTTTGTTTCAATCCCAACAATCATTTCCCAAATAATGTACAGCCGGTTACGACACCCTGTATATCACCACACCTACTTTGGCAACGTACCTGCGCATCCAGTTTTTGGCGACGCATATGCGCCTCCAGTCATTGGCGACGGATCTGTGCTCAGACCGCAGATGCGTTGCTGGCGATAGAGATATTGGCGATACATATGTTGGCGATGCAAATATTGGCGAGAAAGCTGGTGGCGATACAGATAATGGCGATGGACATATGGAGTACCCGGGATAAGAATCGATGCGTTCAGTTGTTCAGTTTGATAAAGACCTTAATTTTTCACCCATTACCTCATTAAGGGCCTGGTACTAGCCAAATCGCAAAGTTAGACGAGGCACCCCAAGTAAACTAACTAAGTCTGACGATTATAAGTGTCATCCTTACAATATATGATTCCTTGTCTAGGAATCGAATGATTTTCGTTAATGTATGTTTCCTTTTTCTATACAAAATACATTGCGGAAATGGTGTCCATTTCCGAACTTTTTTGACTAAATGTAGAAATCTAAAAGCAAATGGAATTTTTTGTTTATGCATATATGCTGTTTTTGCTTATATCTAGAAATCGAATGACTTTCAGATTTCTAATGAGAAAAATCAACTTTTTTTATTTTTATTATTATTTAAATAAATGATGGAATAAAAAAATATTAACAATCCATTATCAGTCTGGAGTTCTATTTGGATTTGCTGAAGCGTTTCACTACATATTATTACATTTGTTAAAAAGTGCATTTGTATGGCGCGAGTAGTTGGCTAGTCCTAGCGCCTTAAAGGTATTTGCGTAAAAAACTGGAAAAGATCAAGTGAAATTTGACACTGGCAAATTGACGCTATAGCGACAGAGGCCACTAAGGAAAAACCGGCCAAGTGCGAGTCGGACTCGGACACGAAGGGTTCCGTACCATCGTACAAGATTAAACATAAAAAAATCACGTCCTTTAATAATTTTTAATTTGTTACAGCGGCAAAATAAATACACACTTTGTGAAAATGTCAGCTGCCTACCTACTACGGTTCATGAGATACAGCCCTATGACGGACGGACGGACGGACGGACAGCGGAGGCTTAGTAATATGCCTCCGTTTTCACCCTTTGGGTACGGAATCCTAAAAACAGATAAAGACGAAAGTAAAACATCATTTATTTGTCAGTCAGCGTGTTTGGGTCCACTTCTGGACATACGCCTCTTCAATTTTTCTCCAGTACTCCCGGCCCTCGGCGGCACAAAACCACATGGCTCCGCCATGAAGGTGAGGAAATTACCGTCACCTCCATGGGCTCCGCTCCATTGCTCGCTGGGCATTTGGACAACGGCGACCGTAATTATATTTATATAAAAAAGCAAATATCTAGATCGATGGTCTAGCTATAATTTGATAATAATACTCTAAATCTCTGGTGCTTTGTCTTCTCAAATTAGAGAAATATTCATAACTTTGGTACGTCGATGATTCATAAACTTTCATTAAAAAAGTTTGAACACAGAATATGGGCGTCAGATCTTCACCTTTATAGGTTTCAAATATACCTAGATCATCAATGCATTTTTTTATTCCTTTATTATTAGTAGTTAATTTTGAAAATAATAAAACATGGTTTCCCTTACGCCCATGTACCTGACTGCAATCAGGTGACTACTTTATCTGTGGTATAAGCGGATTCCGTGTCGGCGGTGCCGAACACATAACAACCCGGCATCGCGTCGAGTAGCGCAGCGGCGGAGCGGGCGGCGCGGCGCCGGCGTCCGCGTAGTGCCATTGCATTTCGTTCTCGATGATTAGGTACTCTGACCCTGATCGGTAGGTATGCAGAGTCTGATGTTTGAGTTTTTGGACATGGATATTAGCTATCCATGTCCAAAAACTCAACAAAAAAAAAACTGTCATGATTTTAGCCTAACACACCACATGGGAAGGACCATGCCAGGACTCTTTATAGCGCTCGGCTATATACATTGAACTGGATGGAAAACACGGACAATTTTCATTGCCGCTTCGACCATCGTTTATTCAATGCGATGTAATCAACCCAGGCTGGATTAACCCTACCACCTAGTAAGTAAGGAAGGGGTCCTACAGTTTTATTTGGAATCCGAACCACCAACCGCGCTCAGAGTTGCTTCAAGGTGTCGCGCCATGGGGCTATTGATGCTAAAAATAAAGTATAACTAGTGGAGAAAGGATCTCAATATTTAAATTAAAAAATTCCCTTTAAGAATGCGCTCTACACACATGTCTCGATGAGTACTGATCCTAATCGGTATGCAGGCTCTGATGATAAAGCTAATGATATTGAAAGCGATAACAAGAACCTAACAAAGACAGTGGCGTATTTACCAGCAGGCTGAGTAGGCTGAAGCCTAAGGCGGCAGATTTTAGGGGCGGCAATTTTATTTTCTTACACCTCAATACGAATCTTTGAGCATGCTAAATGGTAGTAGACCTTACTTCGCCTTATGCAACGTGAACTAAATCGTTGGTTTGTAAAAAAAATCTAGGAACTGAACACGGATCTCCTAGTTTACAATCATGCTAATTACGAAAAAGAGGTTGTGTTATTAGGACGATAGTGCAACAATCATAAATTTGCAAGTTCATTTACAAATAAATGGAAATTGCTTTATATGATTGTGAACGAATGCATCGAATTGTAGGGGCGGTACAATTTGAATAGCCTACTGGCGGCAAATGTATAAATCCGCTGCTGAACAAAGATAAGATGAAACATCTTCGTGATTGGACTCGTTGGACTTGTTTCAATGTGTATTCTGACCCTGAGTGCTATCCAGTGAAATGATCTCCAAGGGGCTGAAAAAGAAGATTTTGCGGAGTTTGATCAATTCAAAGGGGTTTCGAGAGTCCGTCATAATGTGAGCCACATCCTTATCAGTTATAGGTATGACAAAGTGTACAGGACACATTGCCGGCAAAGATAAGTCTTTCAGCAACATAGGTTTGAATGTCGATTGAACATTCAAAATTGAGAAAACTAAAACGACCACTGCAAACGATTCCAAAATAACACACAGTTTGGGAGATATTTTTATTATTTTCTTCATAAATTTTATATTTTCACATGTTCACGCAATTCTTACGAGTTTTCGTTAGATAGCGTAGAGAGACTAGATTCAATAAGATAGGATTTAGGTAATCAACATTTTTAACATACAACCTACACACATACTTACATAACCACCGTCTTTGACTGTCTATAAAATATTTAATTACAAAATTAATCTTGGGTGCCGAATGTACAGTTTGAAGCTAATTGGAAGCTTAAGGTCCTCACTAGGTACTATTTCTAAACCCAAATTGCATATTTTAACACCGCCGAACAATCAGCTAAAAATTACTACTTATCTCTATCACCAGAACCTCTTTTAGATTTACATTATTTCAATATCAATATTTTTTTTCTAAAAAGTATTTAGGATCATTATATTTTACGATAGTAAATATTTATGATTTCTACGAATTGTGATACTTGCTGAATGTTTCGATAATTTTATTATTTTTAGGAAGAATGTGATATCGTATGCCAGCACATTCATCTAATTTTATTTTCATCCTTCCTCACCATTATCATCACTATTACACTATTATTTGTCTGTACACTATATACAAATTCCAACGGTACTAAAGAGAATGATTTCAAATTTACGCAAAGCTCAGTTGGTAACGACGTCGTCTTCAGGGTCCGTGAAGTCGACCGTCTCGGCCTTCGGGACTTCCCGCTCCGCGCACAGCTTCTCCTCCGCCGACTTGAAGTGAAGCGACTCGTAGATGCGCTTCAAGTTGCGCATCACGTACGGCGTCCCCTCCGTGTTGGGCGACTCCCTCGCCGAGAGCTTGGCCGGGTCGGGCGCCCGCGTCGGCACGGCGAAGGCGGACGCGTGGCGCGGCCGGGCCCCCAGCCGCCGCTCGCCGTCCGGACGCTTGTCGGGCACCTCCGGCGAGAGCCCGGCCTCGCCCGCCGACCGCTTCCGGTCGTAGATGTGCCCTGAGACCCTCAGGTCGATGAAGAAGTTGAGCGGGTCCACGCCGAACGGCGGCGCGTACAGCGGCGGGTACCACATCGGGGGCGGCGGCGGCAGGATCAGGCCCGACGGCACCGCGTCGGCGGGAGGCGCGCGCGGGCCCGGCGCCGGCCTCGGCATTCCCTCCTCCACGCCGACGTCGAGGTACTTCCCGGGGGGGGCCGGGCTGCTCGGCTTCTTCGGCGACGCCTCCCTCGGCCGCCGCGGGTGCTTCTCGACCGTCAGCTCGAGGGGGATGTCTCCCGGCCGGGGCGCGTCCGGCTCCTCGAGCTCTATCTTCTCTTCGGGGAGGCTCGCCTTCCAGGAGTCGCAGACGCGGCGCTGCCAGTCGCCCTTGCCGTCGTCGCCGGCGAAGTACTTGGGCCCCCGTTTCTTGAGGCGGCGCGCCGGCTGGAGAAGCGGCGCGCGGCAGTGGCGCGCCTGGACGAACGAGCGGAGCATCTCACTGAAGAAGTAGGCGTGCGGCTGGAGCGGCAGCGCGCTGTAGAGGTAGGGCGGCGTCGCGGCGAGCAGCCGCGAGACCAACTCGGCGTTGCGTATGTCGGGGACGCGCGGCTTTTCGGAAGGCTTCTCTTCCTGAACGGAGCTCATCTGCGAACAAAGATAGGCCGAGTATCAACAGATAGAACATTTAGTGTAGTAGAAAGTCGAGGACGTGCGGCACGTCGACCACAATTGGCGATTAAAGGATAAGGTATGTAATGCGGGAGGTGGCGCAGTGACAGCAGTGACATGTGGCACGCACGTTGCGTCAACAACACATCAACACAAACAATCGCGCGGGCTCTGCGCGCCTGTTCTGTCTACTGGCGCCCCTAAACCACGAGCTGTATGCTCGTGGTTTAGGGGCTAGATAGGACTTGCCTTTCATGCAAGAGGTCTGGGTCCAAATCCTCGCCCCAGTCATATACCACTTTAATTCTCTTCCCGAGTTGGTTAAGAGTATTTCGTTACGAATGCGATCTGTTCCATGGTTCGGAGCTCCTGTAAAACTGTAGGTCCACTTCCCTTACTTGGTGGTGGGTTAAATCCGCCCACGACATCGACGGATGATACCACCGCATTGGATGAAACTATGGTTGAATCGGCAATGAAACATTTTCCTTGATTTCCATCGAGTTCAATGTAGCCGTGCTCATAAAGGGAAGGTCCTGGCACGGCACCTTATTCCCATCCATTAGTATTAATTATCAGTACATATTAGCCACCCATATCAGGTTCGATAAAAAAAAACCCACTCTGTGGGCCACTCAAAACTTGATACACCTAGTTCTAAAGAATGAGCTTGCCAAGGATTCGTGAAAACAACCGAACATACTTTCCGTACAAATGTCATGTTTTTATGTATTTACATATGGATGTAGACAGTCCATTTATTTTAATAGACACCCCTTAGTTTAACGGGATCCATACGAGAGATGACAACATATTCAAAATACCTGAAAGATGTTATAGTGGCGGGGTATGTTGACACGGTTTGAAGTCCAAATATTCGACACGTGGCGGCGCGGCGCACCGGCGGCGATTGTAACGGTCAGTTACGTTTAACGGAGCATTTATATCCTTTAGACCTAAGCATTTAAACATAATCTAACCTAACCTAACCTACACACTACACGAAAACTGGATGCCATGCCAGGACTTTCCCTATATTGCAGGACTACATAGACTTGGGACGAAAACACAGATTAAATACAGATGTTTGCTTTATACCAAGTATGTATTGTGATCGTACCTACAGGGCTCTTTAATCTCTCTTTACCCTCCTCCTCGGAGGAAGCGTTGATATGGTAATACCACTAGCCTACGTCCTACTTATAATACAGCCTTTGGGCCAGTTTAAGTGGTAGCGAATATTATTTGTTGCTTCTATTTGTATGAATAAATAAATAAATGCATAAGCATTACATTTACAAGTACATCTTTAGTGGAGTTTTCACGTAATTTTCATGGAGCAAATTTATCCTGCACGGTGCCGCGGCATGCCTTGAACCTTTTCCACCCGGCAAACATGATCGATTTTGCATGCCAGCGGTTGGTCGACGCTGGTTGACACGACACGACGCGGCAGAAGATACGGTGGGCGTTGCGATGGCGATGGAATTGTACGAGTATGGTGATAATCGTCCCGCGAACAATGGTCTCCTCCCCCCTCATGCCTCCCCCGCCCTGCCGCCCGCTCACCGCAGCCCGACCATTTGTGTGCGATCCGTATTCAACAGATTGAGATGCGAATAGATACCAGGATCGAATGGAGTGGTTAATACGATCTGCCTTTAAAATTTATAGTGTGCTCTAAGTACACGTTAGTTAGAGTGTACTCAGTGTTTCACAGTTTGGTTCATCAAGTAAGAAAATATACGGACAGCTTAGATCATAGACCTAGCATAGGGCGCTGTGCTTACAAGACGATCAAAGTGTGGGAGTGAGATGTCAACTCAAATACCACTACCGCGAGTTAGAGAGATGGAACATACGTACCCGATAAGACAACTTTTCAAATCATTATCCGTAAATAGGAGCCACGCTCGTGCAATGTAAAATATTTTTTTGTGAAGTCCATTTATAGATTGTTAAGTGAACGGGCGTAGTGTTGGAGGTTTCGGAAAAACATATCGGCATATTTTTTTTATTAAAATAAATGTAACCACTCTGTATGTTTGTTACGTGTAATTTAGACATTAACTATAACAAAAAAAAATCCAATGAGGCTTTGAACAAACGAAAGGATACACAGAGTAGTGATTTCAAGAGGTTTCCTGGTGACACATTTGGAACCCTACAAAATGCAAGAATGAGACAAGAGAAATTATGTAATCATGTCTTCCTTTATAATAATCGTCGTAATTACTTTAATCCTTTAATGTGTATTTAGGTACACGGCGCACAGGTTATCAGAGCTGAAATTTCTGTACACGAAACTAAGCTTTTTGTTTTAGTAAATTTACAAATCATATATATGTACTTAATTTTTTTTTATTCGTCGGATGAAATGATGAAACAAAGATCAAAAGATCAAAAATAGTTTCATCATTGAGATAATAAAGATTTTGATTGTATATCATCACTATGTGTGAAATATGTGTCAGAGGTTTGCATACATAAAAAAATTAAATTATTCGTAAGCTCAGTAATGTATGCACCTCAAAGTACATATAATTCTAGCATTCTAAATGCTACTGCCTTCACAATAAATTTAGGTTTATATGAGCTAGCCAATGTTGTCCCTGACACTATTTTTGTTGATTTAAATCGAATGAGTCAATCTTGCTACAATAGTTTGGGTATCATGAACGTGTTAGGAATGAAAACAGTAACAAGCATTATTATTAACTGTTATATAGCTACTATGACCTCATGTCTTAAGTTTGTTGCAAATGATAAAAATAAAGAGCATTTTTTATATCAAAGCCAAGTTTCCAAAACTGTTATTTGAATAATGGAAATAAAAATAAATCAAATAAATCACTAGTTAGTAAAGACGTAAAAAAAACTTTAGTTATTTGCCACCAGAATGTTCAAGGCTTGCGTGGAAAAAATCTCTTGTTAGAACTAATTGAAAAAGAATATAACTGTGATGTATTTTGTGTTAGGGAAACTTGGATTGATACTAATGAATTAGACGTTCAAGCCATTGATAATTATTCTATTGTTAGCAGTAGTCACAGAAAAAACTTTATTATACACTAATTATACACTAATTTTGGTCAGAAATGGTTTGAGAGCAAAGAACAGAGCTGATATTGTGAAGATGTCGGAAGACAAAGAGTTCGAAGTAAGCTGTATAGAATTAGAATCCATATTTGTAGTATGTGTTTATAGATCCCCATCCGCTGATATATCCTTATTTAGTGATAAACTTGAAGAATGCTTGCATAAAATAAGCTCTAATAACTGCAAATCCGTAATAGTATGTGGAGATTTTAATATATAGTTCCCAATTGACCAACATAGTACTCATGATCTTTCTGACTTAATGAACGGCTTTTTGCTGAGTCAGACTATATTTGAGCACACTCGGGTGACAGAGTCTAGCGCATCCTGCATTGATAATATATTTACAGATTGCGCTGTTCTTGCTTCTAGGGTGATTGCGGGAATACAATCAGATCATCTTGCTCAGTTGGTTTCTATTGCTTATATTCCTAAAAATAAAATTTCAAACGCATTCAGATGTACTAGAATAACAGATAAAAATAAAATAGCTTCCTTATGCAAAGACTTAGATAGTGAATTTAGGAATCAAACGCCCAATGATTTTAAGAATTTTTTCAATACTTTTATTAGGTACGTGAACCTACACCTACCTATCAAACGCGTTAAAATAGGGCATAAAGTTAGATTTGCAGACTGGGCTACTCCAGGAATAATTAAGTCCAAAGAACATTTGCTATTCCTGTATGATTTGTTAAAAATAAGTAAACACAATCATTTAAGAAAATATGTTTCTGTATACAGCAAAATTTTTAAGAAGGTATCATTCTGTGCTAAACAAATGAATTTAAGGAATAAACTCTTAGCTTCTGGTAACACCATAAAGACAACATGGGATATTATAAAATCAGAAACAGGCAAATGTCCTCCCTCTAATGGAGCGGACTTTGAGCTTAAAATAGGAGGTGAGTGCATAGTTGAGCGTGCAGCCGTAGCAAATAAATTTAATATATATTTTTCAACAATAGCTAAGGATACTACTAAGAACTTAAATTCAAGTACATCTGAAGCACTAGAATATATCCTGAAATTTATTCCAAGAAATGTTGACTCTGCGACGTTCCTGCCAGTAACATACATAAAAATAAAGACCATTATAAAAAATCTTAAACCCAAGCGCTCACAGGACCTCTGGAATCTCTCGCCACATTTACTAAAATCCATAGGTCATGCTCTTATTGAACCATTAAAGACTGTCATTAATAAATGTATGAAAGAAGGATCATTTCCAGACTCAATGAAGATAGCAAAGGTCATACCCTTGTACAAAAAAGGTGCTCACTGTGATGTCGAAAATTACCGTCCAGTGTCACTTTTACCCATTTTTAGCAAGGTGTATGAAAAAGTTATAGAGCTGAGACAACACAGTTTTTTAACTAAATATAATATATTAAACTGTAAGCAATTTGGTTTTCGGTTCTATAGCTGCCATGGTAAAATCGGTTATGACTGCCTTGGATGGATCCAAATATACATATGGTATGTTCTGCGATCTTTCCAAGGCTTTTGACTGTGTAAATCATGACATATTAATTATGAAACTAGAACATTACGGGCTTAGAGGTAGGGAATTAGATTTGATCAAGTCATACTTTTGCAAGAGGCAGCAGATTTGTGATGTGCAAGGCACTAAAAGTAACACAGAATCCATCAACATGGGAGTACCGCAGGGTTCTGTTTTAGGCCCCTTGCTTTTCCTTATCTATGTTAATGATATTTCTGCTTGCATTTCGGACGATGTAGAATTAGTTATGTTTGCTGATGATATTTATTTAGTCTTAAATAATGTAAACACGGATTTGTTGCAAAAGTCTCTTGAAATAACGGTTGCTTCCCTACAGTCGTGGTTCCAGTGTAATAATTTGTTGCTTAATGTGAATAAAACAAATCTAATGAACTTTGCTCTCGGAACACAGAGGCGTATGTTAAGTGATACTAATGTTGCTAAAGACATGTCTTTGAATATCACGAATGAAATAAATTTCCTTGGTGTAGTATTTGATAATAAGCTGACATGGAAAGCTCATATAGATAAGCTAGCCGGTAAACTCAGCTCAGCATGCTATGCTATCAAAAAGATAAGGGAATTATGTGGTATTCAGGCAGCTAGGGCGGTCTATTATGCTTACTTTGACAGTCTGATGTCATACGGTCTGATGTTCTGGGGAAATGCATCCGAAGCAAATCGAATATTTTTGTTACAGAAAAGAGCCTTGCGAAGTATCCTCAACATGAAAGTCAGGGATTCATGTAGAAATGTCTTTAAAGATCTCGGAATAATGTCCCTCGCAAATAAGTATGTATATCAAAATATAGTCTATGCAAAAAAAACTATAGAATCGGCTACTCTTAATGCTGACATACATTCCCATAATACTAGAAATAAGTTTAATATACAATGTCCAAAACACAGACGAGCAAAGACTTCGAAGAGTTTTATTCACAACAGGGTTAGATTATACAATAAATTACCAGCAGTAATGAGAAATTTGCCTCTTAATGAATTTAAAAATAAAATTAAATCAGTTCTTCTTAGTAAAGTATATTATAATATAAGCGAAGCTCTTTCCGATAAAACTCTCTTTTGTGACTTAATATCATAAGAAGACAAGTACATAACTGTGTACCATACAAAATTGTAAGACTTCTTGAAACATAATACTACACTGGTAGTATTTTTTTTTATATATAAATACTTATTCTATATATAATATATTGACTTGATACACGTCATTGGTATCAAACTTGACGAGGGCTTTATACACCTGACATAGGTTAAGTTGACGACGGCTTTTACACCAGAGTATACTTGTAATGCTATAAATTATATCAATTTATATAATTGAATTAGTAACTTTATTAGTTGTAAGTAACTTAAACTTAGGGTTGCTGTTTCTATTGTTCTTTGTTCTTTGCCTTATAACTGTTCTGCCAAGGAATTGTTTGGCAGTAGCATTTAGATCTAAGTATGTATTTCATAATTGTGGACGGAAAAATATGTTATGTAAACCCGTGAAGTTTCTTTGCGGGTTCTTCTCTGGGTTGATCGAATCCGCGGATCTTTGTGACGTAACTTGGTGTAGTTTGACTACCAAAAAGTTTAAATATGTGAAATGAAATGAAATGAAAATTAGGTCACAGAACAGCGAGCGTAAATGTTTTTCAAAATGTAATTTTTCAAAGAAAATATTTACGTTTATAAAAATTTGGTCAGTAGAGGTATTAAGTGCTCTGTATGGTTATCCATCCGGTCGGGAATTGCAGATTCTGTCGCGCGCCTACTTTTCTACCGCTCCACCGAATCACTCCCCGTACCGAGGGAACTTCGGAACCGTCCATACAGGTGCACAAATTTACTTGCGCCAGTTAATGCATAAACTATTACTAGTGGCTCTCTGAGCTGTAGACCTAGCGAGTCTACAGCTCAGAGAGCCACTAGTAATAACGAACCTGCTCACAAAATTTAAAAATGAAACGTAACGTTCGAGTTCTGCTCTTCGCTAAATCAAATATACCATAATATTTAAGTTTATCGAAAGTACTAGGTTCAAAAATAATTGACCGAGCGAAGACCTGGCGGCTGCGGCCCCGGTACAGCTTTCTCAATTATTTGACATGGATTACTTATTTGACATGCAAAATGTATTTGACATGGAAAACCTCCCCTCAACACGGCTGCATTGAACTGCATTGAAAACGCGAACAATGTTGAAATGCTCTCCAACTATAACCGTTCACACCCGATTCGTTATACTACTTACTTAATCTGTGGGGTATACTTAACCCTACTGCCTAGAAGGGCAGGCGTTCACATGGACTCCGAGCCATGGAGCACCTCGCATTCGCAACGAAATGCACTTGTTATCCTGGCCTCGCTGAGAATCAACCGTGTGAACCGCCACACCGCGGCCGGTGACGTCGGCGGTAGACGAGGACAGCGGGGCGGCGGGCGGAAGTGGGGTAACTTACCCCCTTCCCCTCCAAGGGGTTGGGGGGTGGCACTCGTCATGTTTGCTCATCGGCGCGCACGTAAGATTCGCGCTGCACCCTCGGCGGCGGCGGCGGCGGAGGCGTGCAGCCCGGTTATGCGAGGTGCTTGTGTGGACGATTGTCTGGGAGCGTATCGAACCAGTACTTATCTAAAGATTCAGGTACACATTCTTACTAAGGAGTCATATATGAAGAAAATCTCATTACTCAATTCACAAGCTCTTACAAAATCCAACGTGTGGCTTCTATCGGTCTGTCCTCTTTTAGTAGTTACCATCGCGCATTTTTTATTATGTAACTGGACATGGATGGCTAATAACACACCCACAGTTATGATATTAGCCCAACACACCGCATTCTCGATTGAATTAGGTGCCAAGCCAGGTACGTACATTGAACTGGATGGATAACACGAACAATTTTCATTGCCACTCCGACCAATGCGATAGGTACCAATCCGGACGGGCTTAACCTTATAACCTATTAGGGAAAGGGGTGGAATCCAAGCCATGAGCTGCCCCAACGATCCAACCCATCCAGTATTGCTCAACCTTGACGATCAAACGTCAAGAGGCATCGCACGTAGTAGCCTTATTTATACCGTGACTTATATATATCTCTGAACTATATCCATCTAAAATGTTGTCGCCTAATAAAATGTAAGAGCTTGTACCACTGATACGGCTTTGATATGATATTTGCTCGCTCGTAGCACAAACACAATCCGAATCCTTTTAGAACTATTTTTCATTTGGACCGTTTCGAGGGCCTCTGGCGGCGCGCGGTGCGGTGGCGGTGCGGTGGCGGTGGCGGTGGCGGTGCGTTCCGGGATGACTCCGTCAAATAAAACCGACATGAGCTTCAGATCGATACCGGCAGACAGACAGCGGCCGCTAGATAAGCCCCAGGTAGGGTCGGCAGAAACACATGTCACAGAAAACCCTACTGACTGCTCTCAGGTACACATTTGCAAAAATCGTAACGTTCAAGAAATTGCCCTAAAAGTATGCATCGAGACAAATGATTTATTTTTTGTGAAATCGTTAATTTATGTTTCGGTACCCTTTTAAAATTACCAAGGTATTTTTTGAGAGGGAAGCTTATGCTTCCACCAACCAGGCTAGGCTAGGCCTTGTGGCGAGGGGATTTGCCTAGCATACCAGAGGTCTGGGTTCAAATCTTCGCCGCGGTCACGCACCACTTTCTTTCTGTTGGATAAGTGCGTTTCGTCACGAATGTGAGCTGCTCCATGGTTCGGAATCTATGTACACATGTAGGTAAGGGGGCCCTACTAGTTGGTAGGGTTTAAGCCCGCCCGGGTTGGTACCATCGCATTGGAAGAAAATATGGTCGAAGCGGTAATGAAAAAATATCCGTATTTTCCATCCAGTTCAGTGTAGCCGTACTCATAAAAGGAATGTCCTTGCATGGCACCAAATTCCTTTTGGAAGGTCTTGTATTGGGCTAATATCATAACGGTAGTTGTGTATTGAATTTAGCCAACCATCTCAGTTGGCATAAAATAAAACAATTGCCCAGCAATTGGATTTTGGTGTTCCTGCGACCATATGTCCGGATTAAAAAAAAATCGTCAAGTTCAATGGAGCCACAAAGGTAAAGATCTGGCATGGCACCCCGTTCGTTCGAGAATCATGTGTAGTTATATCTCGTTCTAACGCCTTTTTAACTAACGCCTTTAGGTGGTAGGATTAATCGAGTCGGGGTTGGTGTACACCCTCCTCCGCGGTCCCATCGCATTGAACGAGCGATCGTCGAAGCGGCAGTGAAAACTTTTCTGTGTTCCATTCAGCCCAATTTTCCCCCGTTTTCACCACCTCCAGTTACCAGAAATCCGATAAGTAACTTTCGGTTACATTGTATATTTACTTGTTGCAACCGAAAGGTAACTTTTGGATTTTTGTACTTGCAGGTGATGGAAAAGGAAGGTTCTGGCATGACACCTAGTATCCATGTGGTATTTTGAGCCTATATTATGACTGTGGTATTATCCATTCAAGGCCAGTTAAGTGCATACAAAATGTATGCAAAGTATACGTAAACATTGAATACGACGACTCTAGCGATTATTGTAAATGATATTCCTATTGCTATATTCGAATAAGAGGTAACAAAGCCATATTCCATTTCCGACTCATCCGAACGGATAGGATCAGCGTAACGAAATTAACTTCCCTCTAAAGCGGATAACCGTAAGCATTTTAAAACCGAGTCTCTTCCATCTGGCGCACACTTTACATACCTACGTTCCGATGCGATTATCATTCTGTGGAGAGGGGGGGAATATCTCCGCAATATTGTTTGTTATCTCCCCCCCACCTACCCGCCGCCCTCGTCCCGCCACTTGTGAGCTTTTTGAGCTTCGCGCTTCCTTTGTGCGCGGAGCTTAATATGGAAATTAATGTTACGTGAACGCGTTCATTGAATGACGCGTCCCGGGCGCGCGGGATCCGTGCGATAGATCGACTTTAAGGTGTCCCTTTTCGCGGGCACGGTACAAATCCGTGCTATTGCGCTCTAGGACCTTCTACGTTTCAAAGATTAAGACAGGCTCCGTGATAAGGCGGATGCAACATGTCCACAAAGCTGACAATGCGCATAGTGTTTGATTTGTAAGATTTACAAAAAAAATAATTACAAACGACTTCTAGCTTGAAGTAAACAACGAACGCTGTAGTCAAAAATCTAACAAAAACTAAATTGATTATCCATTTTCATGAAATAAGCTATGTCTGATGACTAATCTTTTTAAGATGTATAGATTTTATCGTTGAGTAATCCACGTCCAAAGTTCTTGTGTAAAACACGCGTACAATTCGAACTTTCAGGCCTTATAACTTAGAAACTAAACACAATTGTACAAAGCCAACGGTCAGACATATAGTTCGATCAAATAAAGCTTTTTCCAAAATTTTGGATCTCTGACAAGAAATATGGGCGTGATCTTCTTTGCCCGTTTGTATAGTGAGTTGAGCGGGATGGCCCACCTTAATCCGTTTTGATCTTCTGAGCTGTCCCACACCAAATGAACACAGTAATTAATATTGGTACTCAGTAATCAATGTCCATCGCCAATATCTGCACTGAAAACATAGCGAGAACAAGTCGAGGCAAGGAAAAAAAATACAGTCGTATTCAGAGAGAACCTGCGACAACTTAGTACGAGATGATGAATGATAAAATATGACAAATCCGAGTGCAGTGTACTGTCTATGGATGATGAATAAACAATAAAACAATAAACCGGCCAAGTGCGAGTCGGACTCGCACACGACTAAGATTTAACATTAAAAAATCAGGTTTTTTTTATGGGGCCTCCATTAATCTTTATTATTTTTTAATTTTACCTATTTGTTGTTGTAGCGGCAAAATAAATACACACTCTGTGAAAATTTCAGCTGCCTACCTATTACGGTTCATTCACAGCCCTGTGACGGACGGACGGACAGTGGAGGCTTATTAATAGGGTTTCGTTTTCACCCTTTGGGTACGGAACCCTAAAAAATAGCTCCGGACTAACAGAAACCGATTTAGTTGGGCGTGTTAAAGATAGTCCGCCCACTCTGAATACGGCTGATAGAAGATAAAATCTCGTAGATCGAATGCTGAGAAATAATGATAAATGGCAAAAGTATGCCAATATGGTCAGAAAAAATATAAAAGAAGGAAGAAGACGATTTTTTTTTATATGACTGGACATGGATGGCTAATACCACACCTTCTGTCATGGTATTAGCCTAACACACCACATGGGAACTAGGTGCCATGCCAGGACCTTCCTTATATTGCACGGCTACATTGAACTGGATGGAAAACACGGACAATTTTCATTGCCGCTTCGACCATCGTTCATTCAATGCGATGGTACCAACCCGGGCGGGATTAACCCTACCACCTAGTAAGTAAGGAAGGGGACCTACAGTTTAACGTGGAATCCGAACCACGGTCAGCCTCTCTCAACGGTCGAATGGTCACCCATCCAAGACCAGACCGGACCCAGCGTTGCTTAACTTCGGAGAGCGATCGCCGAAGTGTCGCGCCACTGGGCCACTGAGGCTGACTGAAGTAATGCACTATGCGGTCCCAGAAGGAAGAGGCGTCGAAAGGAGGAAGATTGAGTCCGTAGGGCACCGAGCATACAGCCTCGTTGAAGTTTGGCATGATATTAGGCACGGGCCTGACTGTATCCATAAGGATTTCCTCTTACCCACGAAAGCATTTAGGTTAGGTTATGTTACGTTAGGATAGGTTACATTAGGTTTGGTTATGCTGGGCTAGATTAGGTTAGGTTGGGTTAAGTTAGATGCCCCTCCCCGCCTGTGTATGTGTAGACTCAATGGAAGAAAATAAACGAACTTTTTTCGTACCAAATAAAACATATTTTTGGAAAAAGGGTCCTTTACTGTGTATTTGTATATTTACAGCCGTACAGCACACCAGATCACGTCTTTACTCGCTGATTCAACCTATTGCCCAGTCCCCGCCAACACGGTACCTGCCGCTTCAACCGCCGCACTTAAATTTGTCGCAGCCAAATCTGGAATAATCCCCGACGCTAAAAGCGAATAATGCGAAACTCTGGGCGCACGTTTACGATTATTCTGCAACACTCTTCGCTTATGTGGAATTGAAATACCCCTTTCCATTCGCCCGTGTGGTGCGATTTCATGATAAAAATCGGACCAAAATCTTTATCCAAAATGTGTAGGAAATTCTAATTAACAATATTAAGAATATAAAATACTTCTGGAATTTATAAGGTTTTTTAAAGAAAATTACACCGCGCTACTCCATGTTTTTATTTGCAGACTCAAAATGCGTCAACTATGTATGTTACTCAACATCTATGCTTTGAACGTAAAGCCATTACTAATACGTAGATGTGTTTCTATGGTCTAATGCATTATTTGTACTATATTCTATTGAAATATTATTAGGCTATAAAATATTGTACGTAAATTATTAAGGACTTTAAATTATTAAAGAATTATTGCAGTCTATACCGGCTTTATAGTAAAAATTCAAATTCAACCAAAAAATGTTTTTTTTCGAAAAGATCTCCCGTTCAATAACCAGAAGTAATAGCGCATACATTTTATAATAATAAAGGTATGTATGTAATAAATATGTAATAAAGGTATGTATGTGATAAAGGTATGTAGGCATCGAGTGCCTACTCAACAGACTTGATAAAATAGAACTACGAGATAAGGCAATGCAAAATTCATTTCCATATGTGTTAATAAAAGAGTAATTTAATTTTCACAATCTTTGATTATTTTTCTAGAATTTTTAGTTTTTGATGATGGCCGACACATGAAAAATTATTGATAGTTGTATAAGATGAAATATGGAGCATCTGACAATTCACAAAATTAATTGATTTTTGTTAAACAAAAAGATTTTCTATTTATTCAAATAAAAAATATAAAATAAAAGGGATATTCGGTTTCTCCTCTACATTATACCTTATTTGGTGCATACCTATGCGAATTTACAATAGAATAAAAAAAAATCGAATTTGTTAGTAGATCTACCAAGACTTAAAAACTAAATAAATAAAACTCTCCGCCAAACCACCAACGAACACAACTCCGTATCGTAACGTGCAATCTAAATTCATTCCAAATTCGAACGATTCGAACGTTTGTAAATCAGAATTCTAATCTAACGTCCGCTGACGCTTCGATTCAATTCCAACAATTAAATTCGCGCGCAGCGTTCCGTGAAACTTCGCTGTCCGCTTCCATTTCCTTTATGCGTTCGCCATTTTTTTATTTTGTCTATTTTCCATAGTAGGTCCTCTCCGCGCCAGCCTATGATGAAAGCATTGTAATTGAATGTATTTAGGGGTGCCTGTCGGCTGTGGGGTGTACGTTATTGTTGGGTGAGAGAACACTACCTGTTTCTATGGTAAAATGAAGTCATTAAGTTTGATTTTTCAGCAGATTTTACTAGTACATTTTTACTTTGACGATAATAATATTAATCGGCAAATTATTCTTGAATTATTATTTCGTCTACTCAGGGTAGCGAACACAAGTTGTTCTCGTGTTCGAAGCTGTCAAACTCTATTTAGAAAAAAAAAGATGCCTACTTTTTGTCTACCTAAAGTTTGACAGCTTCTCACGCGAGAACTTGTCGTGTTCGCTTCCCTGATTATAGCTGTAAAGTTCGAAACCATTTCGGTGTATTTTGCGTAGAATAAAAGTTTTAGTTTACATGCAGACTAATTCATAAAGTCCAAGTAAAATAAAGGGGGTTAGAATAAAAGCGGGCAAATGAACAACTCTGGGTGGACTGGCAATGAGCGAGCGCCCAAGATTGCGAGGAGGAGTGTGGGCTAAGCCTAACGCACGTAATAACCTTCGGAGGGCATGTCGAGGATAAATCCGAGCTGGGCTCAAGAAAGCTGGAAGTGTTCACGATCACGATCAACCTGGCGCAGACAGATAAGGTCTTTAATCTTGTTAGCATCTGTCTACGCGACTCCGAGGAACCCCAGAATTTGGAGATCCTCCAACTCCGCAGTTATATGGTCTCGTTCTGGGTACTATGGCTGTACCCTCGCGGTTAGGTTCTGGATGGGTGACCATTTTCAACCGTTGAGGCTGGCCGTGGTTTGGATTCCACGTATAACTGTAGGTCCCCTTCCTTACTTACTGGGTGGTAGGGGGACAAAATAAGGACGGTGTGTTAGGCGAGTGCACGAAAGGACAAAAAATTAAAATCAACGTCAAAGCATGATCAAACACGTCACTTTGTGTGGACAGTATGGAAGGAACTCTATGCGGATCACTAAAAGTGACGTGTTTGAACATTGATTAACTCAGCTGTCTCTTCGTGCAACCGGGGCAATATCGGACGGTCAGTTCGGTATTAGCCATCCATTTCTAATTACATTAAAAAATCTTGTATTAAATTTTTCTACGGCTGTTTTATGAATATTACACATTTAATGTTAAAAAGGCACCAGCCATCACAGTGTAGCAGCAAAATGTGTTTTGCATAATCAAACGTGAAGGATGGCTGAAAAATGAGCGCTTCCCTTTGTTCGCAGAAAGGTATTTTAAAATTACCCAACCCTTCGCATGTGTTCACATTTTTTGAGCACTGTCCAAACATAAAATTAACTACTTTTAAAACGAGATTTTTTTTTCGTTCAGTGACGTTGGACGAATAATAGCTAAATAATTAGCGATTAAATTAAACAACTGCGATTCGAATAAGAAAGTTTTGCGATGAAGGGTGGAACACTGGCGGGATTTTAGGGTTTCCTACCTAAAATGTGCCCACGGTACCGTATTACTAAGTCTCCGCTGTCCGTCGGGCCGTCCGTCCGTCCGTCCGTCCGTCTGTCACAGGGCTGTATCTCATGAACCGTAATATATTACGTGGATATTTATGCTATAGGTGGACATATTTGCTCTTAGTATGTATTTCTGTTACCGCTATAACGACAAATAGTAAACATCCATAAAAAAAAATATTTATTTGGGTCAAATCTTGTATAATGGTGCGGTATCCTTCGTGTGCGAGTCCGACTTGCACTTGGCCGGTTTTTATGTAAATTAAAACTACGACTATCCATTGCATAATATTAATTGAGGTTAAATTAAAGTCGGTTGTTTAAATTCATGCAAATCAACAGAACTTTAAAAAATGTGTACCATTTCAAATGATTTGAAAAGGTAATGTGAATGTGTCATATGAATTATTTTCTTAAGATATTTAAATTTTTGACATTCATGATATTTTTATATGCTCGTATAATGACATCATTAATTTATAATAGCGGTGCCCATTAAATCTCCTCCATGTGGAAAGGTTCCCATAACGTTTGCTGCGTTCCCCCTCTGCACGGCCAGGCTGATGCGCTGGAGGAGGAACGACCCGGCTCGACTGTCTCCGGACGATTCGCGCAGCCTGTTACTCAGCTCGCTCAACAATTGTTTTCCGGCTGCGCAAACGGGCCCTAGCGTCTCTATTGCGAAAGGGATAAAGTTATAATTTTGGCTAATAATTGCCTGCTACTTGGATATTTTGACTGCTGCTGCTGTCTCACTAGCAGACCCCGCGTTCCCTGCAGTTGACCCGACGTGCGAAGCCGCGAGATTATCCACGCAGGTAGCGTCGATACTCTGTATATGTAATATTATTATTTATTATTTTCTGTATATTTTTTAAAACACATAAAATACATTATGGCGACGCTATAAGTGATAAGAAACTATAAGTATCTCGCGTCCATTCTTTCATTACGTTATTGATCCATAAAATAGTAAAAAAAAATTAAAATGTATTGTTCGTCGTGAATATCTCTTCATAGAAACTGTAAACATAACAAGATTTGTTTCTTTAATTGCAACCGGCATGTTTCATAAGTTCATCAGCGGGTGAATCATGAGACTCTCACCTGTGAGTCATCGGTGAGTCACAGAACTTTCTTCGTCGCTGTCATTTCGTGAGTACGAAAATGTTGTGAGTCACCGGTCCAATCCCGCAACTGTCCATTGATAAGGGAATATCAATGTGTGGTCATAGCGGCCTACCGCCGTCGCGTCGTTACGACGGAGTGTAGGGGTGGTGGACGTTTACGCCCACAGAGCCGCGGACGCGAAGCTCGCCGTACAATTTCAGTAAAAGCTCCCCGTCTAACTGCAAGCTTCCTTTTGTTTTCCGCAGGGCGGGCGTGCGATTATAATGCGGAAACAATTTCAAGTTGCAGCCAGACAATGGACAATGTTATGAATTACCTGATCGTTTTTATAATTTATTGTATAAATACGAAATAAAATTTAAATTAATATTCTAACAATCTAACAATACCAATTAAAATTAATAATCTAACATCTAAGAGTAAAATTTAAGTTAAAACTTAAACTAAAGAAAAATGTGGATCGGAGAGTAATCGTTAAATCAATATAAAAACCGCCCAAGCGCGAGTCGAGTTCGCAAATTGAGGGTTCCGTACCATGCCAAAATATCACGTCTCTTTTACAGCAACCCCCTTTTTATTTATACTTTATAGCGGCAATAGACATACACACTCTGTGAAAATAATTTCATCTGTCTAATAGGTAGATTTTGTTCATGAGTTCATGAGATACAGCCCGCTGACAGACGGACAGACGGACGGAAAGCGAAGGCTTAGTAACAGGGTCCCGTTGGCACCCCTCGGGTACGGAACCCTAAAAACTAAAGCCCCTTCATTTCAATATTCCTTGGAGTATTGTCCTTTTTTATATAACTCGACATACCCCTGTTTTCACCACCTCCAGTAACCTGAAATCCGATAAGTAACTTTCGGTTACATAGTAAATGTACATGGTGTAACCCTGTGGTGTAACCGAGAGGTCACTTTGGGATTTTTGTAGCTGGAGATGGTGGAAATGAGCGATTGACGGACGATCCACCGTCATGATATTAACCAACACACCGTATTCAGAAGGGATGACACAGGCGCCATGCCAGGAGTTTCCCTTTATGAGCACGGCTACATTCAACTGGTTGGAAAACACGGGCAATTTTTCATTGTAGTTTCGACCACCTTTCATCCAATGCAATGGCACCAACCCGGGCGGGCATAACCACTTAGTACGGGAAGATGACCATGGACCAGCTCGCATTTGTGACCAATTTAACTTATCCAGCTCGGAAAGAGACATAAAGTGGTGCATGAACACGGCGGGGATTTGAACCCACGATCTCTGGCAAGTCCCCGTGCCTTGAAACTACCAGCCACGAGCCGCGCAAAAAAATGCTGGTAATTTGTGAAACGTACGGAAATAAAGAAGACGACTGACGTACGGCTGAAGTTTGAATGTATCATTGAATAAATGTTATCAAATGAATACTACATGTTGCACTATTATTGTTATTAGGATACAAACACAACGCATTATTACCCATTTAGGGCTGATTTTTCAATAGTCAGATAAACAGCCAGATAGCTATTCGACGGATTTATTTACTCTTCTGCTAATCCATCCGATAAAGTAAGTCAATATGTTTAATTTTAAAATTAAATTATAGTCAGAGTGGTCAGTCTGGGTTCTCACCTAAATTGGCGTTAACGGCAAACCAATCGATGGTTATAGTTAAGTCTAAATTGTTTTATTTAGTTTAGTGTATTATTAGTTGCAAGTTTAGTAAGTTGCTGATTTTATTTTGTTTAGGGATAAATTTGTTTTTGTTCACACTGTATGTTTTATTTGATTCAATACATTTATCGAAAGAATATAAAAAAAGTTGACCGACAAACGGTTGACGGGGCAACCGTGATCGCACCCCGAGTCCATGCGGAAGAGTTCTTTTTTTTTTCGTTGAGGGAAATGCAATTTTCCGGCGGCGAGTGTCACGGCGCGAGAATCTGCCTTGTCGACATATCACATGGTAATTAATCAAGCTTTCAGCATGGAAGTTCGCTTTCAGCGAAAATATCCCTGTCCAACATGATGCCCTCACAATTTGTTAGGCAATTTTAATACATATTTAAAGAATTTATACAATACGAAAAGCACGGTTTAATTTCTAACGCGTCCAGATTCTATTAATGTTATATAGTTGTATTCAGAGTGAACCTGTCAAAACTTAGTACGGTATTTGCACCGGATTAATCATACAAAAACTGGTTTAGTCTGGCACTAATGTTAGTCCGCCCACTCTGAGTACGACAATAAATTTTTATTTGGACATATATATAAGCCATAGAGACGGTCTTAATATATTATTTTATGCAACCTGACATGGATGGCTAATACCACACAACTACCGTTATGATATTAGCCCAATACACAACATTCCCGAAGGAATTAGGTGCCATGCCAGGACCTTTCCTTTATGAGATTAATCATCTAATGGAATCTTATTTATCTTATCGAATCTAACATAACCTAATGAGACCTTACCAAATGGAACCACATCCAGTAAATGGCCAATCAATTCATAGTATAAATAACGATATTATAAAATTGCCAATAAATCCCAGCAAAACGGTGACTTTACAAAACCACGGCTTTCGGCCGGTTCCACCACCTCATGTTACACAATCGCAAAGTTATCTTTCGGTTACACTATATAAATATGCAATGCAGTGTCAGCCTCCCAGCCCAGTGGCGCGACACCTTGCGATTCGATAAGCTTGGTGAAGCACCTCTGAGCGCGGTTCGGTTCTGGATGGGTGACCATTTCAACCGTTGAGGCTGGCCGTGGTTCGGATTCCACGTAAAGCTGTAGGTCCCCTTTGTTACTTACTCGATGGTAGGGTTAATCCCGCCCAGGTTGGTACCATCGCATTGAATGAGCTGAAAATTGTCCGCGTTTTCCATCCAGTTCAATGTAGCCGAGCAATAAAAGGAAGGTCCCGGCATGGCACAAGTAGTTCCCATGTGGTGTATTAGGCTAATATCAGACGGTCAGTTTGGTATTAGCCATCCATGTCCAGTTGCATAAAAAAAAAAAGTTAACTTTCGGATACCAGGTAGCTGGAGGTAGTGAAAACAGGGTTTTGACAAGGGTGGAATACCTATATACCTATACAAGCATTAGCTAAATTCGTGATTGTCGATGTTATGCTGTTGTCTCGACGACAGAAACAACAATTGTTGGATATAGCAAGTGATATCTACGAATCCACAGGCTGCATCTACGTCTACGAAAGTCTGACAAAGTAAGCGACAAAACATCTGTTGGTTGTAGAGAGGCTGTACTTGTGTGTGCCATTATATGCGTGATGAATCACTGCTAAAATATGTATTCCGTTAGATAATTGGATAGTGGAAACAGAAGTCATTAGCGAAGTATCCAAGCAACACGCGGTCCTCTGTGATATCAGTGTCAAGGAATGGATGATGGAAAACTTACAGCTAATTCACAACTAATATACAAAATAGACAATGTAATTGTCAAAATCCAAAAATATGTGAGCACAGACACAATGTTAGATAATAAGACTAGATTGCTATTCAAGCACAAGAACCTTTGTTAATTCTTAACTTAATTTAAGCATGCACCTGAGCATTGTAAAAAGTTTTTGTAATTGGACAATGGTTGAGGTACATTACGCGTATGAGGTAGGTACGTAGGTTGGTTTGGTGCCTAATCATTTCGCTTGTGAAGGTATTTAAGTTCATACAAACAGGATCCAACCCTGAAACCATCGTTTCGAAGTATCAAGTGTTTTGCACAGCATAAACCGTCTTTCTTGCCATGCCATGGATTCAATCCTACCCCGTACATGCACAACTTTATTTATCTTACTGAATTAGATAAGTGCATTTCGTCACAACTTTGAGCTGGTCCAAAGTTCCGAATCCACGTAAAACTGGATCGGTAACGTCGAAGCGACAATGAAAGGTTCTTTCTGCAAGCTTCTTTTGTTCTTTTGTTTTTCTGTTCTTTCTGCAAGCTTCTACAACGATCTTTTCACAAACATCTGCATCTAATGAAGAGGGATATTCTGAATCGATTATTCCCAACGAATACTTTTTACTAGTGTGACCGTCTTGCGTAATACCAATGCCCAGAACAATATCTGATTAAAATGCTTCAATTGTTTGTTCCATAAACCTGACCTATAGAACATTAAAGCAGCAGTAGAATAAATAAATTATTAGGCTTCTCCAGAATACTCCAAGCAAAGCTCAATGTGAACACGCTTTGTCTGTGGCCTGTCAAAAGAGTAGTTCTAATGACGTCATCTCTCCTCCCCGCACCCCTCCGCATCCGTTTCTGCCAGGAAGGAGTCAGTCATCCAGAAGTGTTAGAGATGCAACGGCACATTTTTGGGACAAAAGGTCGATTGGCCCGCAACAATTTGTTATATTTTGTCCTTATTTGTTCACTTACCAAGAATTAAAAATGTTTTCAAGGAATATGATATTAATGTTAAATCTACTGTTAAGGTGGCCCATCCCGCTCATCTCCCCATACAAAAGGGGAAAGAAGATCACGCCCATATTTCTTGTCAGAGATCAAAAATTTTGCTCAAAATAGCTTTATTTGATCGAACTAGATGTCTGATGACCATTGGCATTGTAAAATTGTGTTTGGTTTCTAAGTTATAAGGTCCGAAAGTTCGCATTTTTCGCGCGTTTCATACAATAACTTTGGAGGTGGATTACGCAATGATAAAGTAAGAACATCTTAAAAAGATTAGTCATCAGACATAGCTTATTTAATCAAGATTTAAAATCTATTTGGTTTGTGTTCGATTTTTTACTACAGCGGTCGTGGTTTACTTTTAGCTATAAGTCGTTTTGAAATTAAAATTTTCGTAAATCTTACCAAATCATACACTATGCACATTGTCTTTTTTGTGGACATGTTGCATCTTCCTCATCACGGAGCCTGTCTTATTCTTTGAAACAGAGAAGGTCCCAGAGCGCAACAGCACGGTTTTGTACCGTGCCCGCGAATGAGTTAGGCCCGCCGGGTTGGGCCGCCTTAATCAGGGAAACATAAATTAAGAAAGAAATATGTAAAAATAAAGACTTTATGAATATACTTCTAGGCTGGACTTGAACCAGCAAGAGTGGGTCTACCAATTACCAATTCCGCCACCCGCTCTATATACATTTTTGTAATTATCTTACAGCACCTTCTTCCAAATGCCAAAGTCAATGCTATCCAAAAGCCAAAATGTTAAATGTTAAGTTTTTTACCCGACTGCGCAAGAAGTTATTTAATAATATCATTGCTCCTATGATAATCATAATCATAATTTGATTAGAGTACAGTCAAGTGTTATATCAATGCTCTAACATCGTCGGCCTCTGTCGTTTTAAATCCACCCTTATCCCTTCTTCCTTCGTGGTCTCCGCGAGCGGCACCGCGCTTAGTCCCCTAGGGCTTTGTCAGCTGGGCTATTATGCGCAGCATGACGCCTAGAGAAACCTATCTGCTTGACGCGAAACCGACGGCTGAGAAACGCGCGTACGCGACAGGCGTATGACATGATGCAGCACGTCACAACTGGCGTACAATATTGTTCGTGAAATAAGGATATATGTACAAGCCTTTTATACTGACTGACTGTAGTTGTAGTAGACGATGTTATTATCCCGATTTTTAAATGTAATTTGGGTTCATCAATGCAACCACAATAAAAAATCAGAAGGATGGATATTTGTCTTTAGAGTTATTTGTGCTCGGTGTTACGAGATATTAAATTAAATGACATTTAATAATCTCGAATTATCTTATCGTCCCGTTTGAACTCCCGCCGCTGTTCGTCAATTATGATATTACCGCGACTTTCATTCATTTATTTTAACTTCTTGTAATTAAACTACACTAAGCCCCAGTTGCACGAAGAAACGGCTTCGTTAATCAATGTTGAAACACGTCACTTTTAGTGAACCGCATATAGTTCCTTCCATACTGTCCACACAAAGTGACGTGTTTAATTATACTATGACGTTGATTTTAATTTTCTGTTCTTTCGTGCACTCGGCCCTTAGTTACGCCATTGATCCGTGGATTCGAAGAAAAACGTGAGCGTGTATTCCGTATGTAAACTGCTCATTCAGCACCTAAAAGATCTGACAAAGCTGTCAGATACCATACAAATTAAGACAGAACATTTTTATTTTTTTTATTTATTCTATCTATTTAATTGAAATGACTTAATTTTCTCCATGTTATTCCGAAAATAAATTGTTCTTAATTATGGAAATCAAAAGAAGTTTCGAGAAAGAAAATATCACTAAAACATAACCAATAATATTTCGTTTCATACTTTGTGGTGACCACCGATTACATTTTAAGTAAATATACTTTTTCGTACTAAGCAGGTACGTCGCTTATTCCAAGGAATGTGACATGTATGTATTTATAATCGACCGTGAATACATTTTAATTTGTTTAAAGACAAACAAAATCTCATATTTTCCTTTACACCTTATTCTAAGTGCATCAAGGAGTACATCTTTCATCTAAAAACTCGTAAATCAAACTTGACAGGAATGACAGTTATGATGTTGTCGCTCTAGCGACATCTACAATAAGTTTTGAGTTTTCTTCCCCATTAACGCAAGAATAAGCCTTCTAATATCCTTCTTCGTCGTGCAATTACAATGCGACATAGGGCACATTTTTCAATCCTCCGATAGTACTTATCAGTCTGATAGGAAGCATTACGTTTGACAGGAGACGGATAGTCACTACCGGCTGATTATATCTCCTGTCTTTGTTACCTTAATGTAAGTTTCCTAATAAAAACATGGGCTTACTGCGACGGATGGATAAGCAGCGGCAGAAATAAATTCGTCCAATAGTTATCTGATTGATTATCAGACTATTGAAAAATCTGCCCTAAGACGCACATTTATTTCTAAATTTATTTCACAACGATCTACCCAAACAAGTATTCTACCCCTCGTAATACTTTTTCACGGCGCGCAATACATCCCTGCGCCCCCACGGAGACGAAGTAATAATTACCCGTCTCAAAGCAACCCTTGCCGCCGCGAATTGAACATAAATCCAGAAGTCTTCAGCCCCAAGAGCGCGGAAATTTATTGCCTCGAAGAAAACATAAATATTGAAGTTTCGGTGCGCCCATAAATTGTGCGATATTAAAAAGCCTTCTGAAATGTCACTTGTTGCGGGTGTAAGGAAGCGATGGGGAGTAGGGGATTAATATGCGCTTCTTATGATGTAGATTTACCAAAGTTTTATTACAATACTTTTCAGCGGTATTAAACTACGTGTATTTTTTACGTTTATATTTATGCATAATCTACCGTGAAGCAAAGCTATTCATGAATGAAATAAATCTGTAAAAATAACTAATTTATAAGTATAGTGTGAGGCAACCAGGAAATAAACCTTTTTATTACTTTTTTGTGCCATCATCTTAATAGAGCTATATGTAGCTTATATTATTACAGCTACATGGAAAAATAGAACATTTGCACATTTTGAACAGGTGAAAACGCCCACAAGGTGAAAACTGCTGCGAAATTCTTCGCTGATAACCAGGTGAAGGTTCTCGACTGGACCTCAATACAATAGATTTTTTTAGAAAGTTGATGAAGGAAAAAAATGCGATCGAGCATTGGATCCAAGTCTGGCATTGGATTGAAACAATCCAACGCCAGACAAAACGGCCTAAAATGCATTGAGAGCATGCCAAGAAGGTGGCAGGCAGTCGTAGAGGCTACCAGGTATTAGGTAATATTTTATTTTAATATATTATGTTATACTACTTGTAAACTTTATATGTTAATCATTTTGTATGAACACATTACACATTATGCTAACAAAATAAAATAGAAACATCGAAAAACATATTTTAACTTGGTTGAAAACCATTTTCACGAAACATTTTTAATTGCCGCTTCAACCATTGTTTTATTACGATGTGGTCATTACGATGGTACCAACCTGGGCGAGTCTGACTGTACTACGCTACTACACACTAGTAGGGGAAGAAACCTAAATTTTTTGCATTAATTTCGAAAGATAGAGATGCACTAATGCATAAATTCATGTGTGAGATTTTAAAACGTATAATTATATGGCCACTTTTGAATTTCGGTTTTTTTTACTTTCAGGAAAACCGACATAATACTCAATTCCAGAATTACATAGCTGGGGGGGCATACTATAAATGAATATCGACAAATATTACAATGCAGGGCATATGGACCAAACCCCTTTGCATTTCATTTTCCAAAGTAGAAATACTTCAGATTTCAAAACAGACACCTACCCATTTAAGTTAGGGTCCCACCTCCGCATTCATTGTCAAAGTGCGGAAGTGAGAAGTTAGTGCTGCTAGCCGCGTTCATAAATCAAGATGGCGGCGAGGTAAGATCCCACTAGCCCCAGGCATTATCTTAAGTGAATGTGAACGAACATTAATATTGCGGGGATGTCGGAGACAGACTTCACAATTACATTATTAGCTCTCGAAGACAAGGGCAAGTGAGTGCACAAGATGTGCGGTTATCAAGATGTGTCTGGAGACCAGAAAAGACGTCAAAATAGTTCAAACCTATGAAAAAGTTGCCGAATTTGTGTTTTTCTTAGCACGTAGAGTTTTAGGCCTTTAGTATAATAAAATGTATTTTATCTACTTACTAGCTGAGGTACCCGGCTTCGCTCGAGTCAATGTCGCTTCAGACTGATGACGGGCTAAACCAAAATGTTTATGTTGTATGAGTTCCCCATACAAACTACCATCCCCCTGTTTACCACCTTTTAGTAGTATTCAGAGTGAGCCTGTCAAAACTTAGTACAGGATTAGCACCGGACTAAACATACAAAAACCGGTTTAGTCTGGGTATAGTCCGCGTAGTAAAGTTAGTCCGCCCACTCTGAATACGGCTGTTTAAGTTGAATTTTAGTCACAAAAGTTTGATTTTCAAAAGGTCCTTTCCCAAGATCAGACTCTCTCTATATCAATTTTCATCAACATTTGTTTAGCGGTTTAGGCGCGAAAACGTAACAGACAGACGGGGTTACTTTCGCATTTAGACTATTATTATGGATTATATCATATCGTCAGTATACTGATAAAACTCTTTAATTGAAGAAATGAGAGTTTCGAGATAAATGGACTTGAAAGATTAATAGCTCATAATGGTTGGTACAATTGTCCATGTGCTAACACAACCTAACTTTAAAACTAAACGGTTTTACCATAAGCAATGGCTTGGATAATTAAGTAGAAGTTCATTATTAACTCATTTATAAATAAATGAAATTAAATATGTCAATTAGCTGGTTTTAATAGTATACCGACGATCGCGATATGTTAAAGTCACGTTATACATAGAAACCAATGCAATATTTTACTTACAAGGAGTAAGGATGAATCCCACCCGTATTGATATAAATCTTTATATTAAAAATCATTTAATATAAAGATTGGACAAAACATAGTTCATGTTCTTTATCCAACGAAAAGTAGCTGTGTTCAAAGATGATTTCATTGTAATGAGCTAATACCATGGCAGTAGATGTAATGCACCTAGTAAGTGCTAACTTATTCTGTGTGAGTACTAGGCATTGATTTCAGCAGGTTTTATCAGCAGGTTAATTCTGGGAATTCAGAGTTGATGAATTCTCAGGATAGAAATTCACTTTTACATTACTTTGGTATTCTGGTTATCTCAGCGCCACACGGAATGAGTGGCTCGAAATGAAAAAAACATGTATTTCCGAATTCAGCGCCAATGAAAAATTGGCAAAATGTGTATTACCATAAATGCAACAGTTTTTGCATATATGCGGAAGTTTTTTACTGATTCAGTGAGGATTCAGGTGTGTTTATTAGCGCAAGAATTGGCTTCATGGTCCTTGATCCGGTAGAAGCACTCACCTCGAAAAATTAGATTATATCTTTATAGCACTGTTCTTATTTATTAAAATAACTTAACGAACGGAATATATCTCCTCATATTCTTTTATTAACCTATACACCATTGATTTGCTTTTAGAATGCCTATAATGCATCTTACGTTCTATCTCGAGTCACTATGATTGCGTACAGTAACGTACCCAAATATCTAAACGCTATTGTCTTAGGATTCCGTCTGCTCGTCCCTTCACTGTCCGGTTCATTTAAATAAAGACAAACCACATATTCATCCACACGGAACCCTATTTGTAAACTTATCATACTTAACGAATTTGTAATGTTTTAAGATTTAACAGCTTTAAGGCACAGCATGATGAGTTGTAAGGGTTCTTATAAAATAAGAAAAATAATAATACAAATACTTTTTTGGACTGCTATTTCTGGGTTAGACTCCACGAAACAGTTCTCACAAGAGCTTTAAGGACTAAGACAGGATTGCATACATTAGACATTATTAAAAAAAAAGACGCTGTACTTATCTAACACAAAATGTACTTATCTAACACAATGAAAAAAAGTTAAAAGTGAACGGAAGTACATGAACTAAAGTGGCCCCACTTTAGTACTAAATACCTGGTTCATTTGCAGACGTTAATATTAACCTCGACATAAAATAAATTTCTAAATAAAATTTTCTAAACTAAAATAAATTGTTCTTAATTATGCCAATCAAATGAAGTCCTGGGAAAGAAAATATCAGAAAAACATAACGTATAATATTTTGTTTCATACTTTTTGCTGGTCAATGACAATAAAATTTGTTTGAAGACAAATAAAATCTCTCTTTTTCCTCTAAACCTTATTCTAACTGCATCATAGAGTAATGAAATGAAATTTAATTAAAAAGGAAAAAATTCTTTATTTGCAGCCATACGGTACAAAAAGGCGGAAATTAATGCCATAAGGCATTCTCTACCATTCAACCTTAGAGATGTAGGAGAGGTGCAGTGAGGCGGGCAAAAAAAAGTAAACGTAAAACAAAATGAATTAGCGAAAATATTAACTAACCTAAAAATAAGGATTTATATATTACAATAAATTACATACAAATATGTACATACACTTAAACATATTAATAGGTACAAGATACAAATAACAAATATTATTTTAGAACATATGAACAGATTTACACATTAAAAAAAATACATAAATATATATTTGATAAATAGTGTGAAAAAAAAATACTCTTGATTTTTGAGAACAATGTGACAAGAAACAATCAGGAAGTAAGGAAATGACATTTAAGACGCTCTTTAAATATAATATATTAATTGACTGAGATGTGCGTACATGAAGTGGAAGCTGGTTCCACATACGCGCAGCGCTGACAGCGAAAGAATCTGTGTAGAATGAAGAACTATGTCCCGGAATAGCAAGAAGCAAATTATTTGAGGATCTGAGAGGTAGGCCATGAGAATAGAGGAGTTCTATCCTATCAGTAAGATGTTTAGGAGCAGCTGGATTATTCAATAAACCAAAGAGAAGGGAAAGAACATGGGTATTTCTGCGTTTAAGAATGTCAAGCCAATTAAGTGAGGCGCGAAAATTAGACATATGATCAAACTTACGCAACCCATATATATATCTTATGCAAATGTTTAGAAGTCGGTCAAGTTTGTTAAGTAGGTATTCATCTAAATCTGGATAGCAGATATCAGCATAATCAAGTATGGGAAGCAACAAAGAGTTTACGAGCGTAATTTTAGTGTTGATAGGAATAAAGTTTTGCAAACGCTTGAGAGAGTGCATGCTACCGAAAACCTTGCGACTAACTTCACTGACTTGTTTACTCCATGATAGAGTTTCATCAATCCAGAGTCCCAGGTTTTTGACATGTTTGCTGTAAGGGACAGCAATCCCGTCAAAAACAATTGGAGGCAGACTTTGACGATCCAACTTAGCCAACATCATGTGAGAGCCTATTATGATAGCCTGTGTTTTTGATGGATTGACTAATAATCCAAACCGACTAGCCCAATCGAGAGCAGTATCTAAGTCAATGTTCATGAGAGAGATAGCAGATATTACATCATCGAGTCGAAAGTGCCTATACAACTGCAAGTCATCGGCGTACAAATGGAAGCGGGAAAGAAAGAGTCCAACAATGGAGTTAATAAAGACTGAGAATAAAAGAGGAGAAAGCACACCGCCTTGAGGCACACCAGCAGTGATGTCACACCAAAGTGAAGTGACATTGTCAACCCGGACGCACTGCCGACGACCCCGAAGGTAAGAAGAAAACCAATCAAGTCCTGACTGTGAAATATTCAGAGAATGCAAGGTAGCAATGAGGATATCAGCATCAACTGAATTAAACTACTGAAATCTAGCAGAACCAAAAGAGTCAGCTGACGATCATCCATGGCAAAGCGAATATCATCTGTGATTTTGACAAGGGCTGTGGTTGTACTATGACATGGACGAAAGCCAGTTTGGTATGGGCTTAAAAGATCATTAAGTGTTAAAAATTGTGTGAGTTGAGTGTGAGCAGCACGCTCCAGGACCTTGGAGAGAAATGGGAGAATAGATATGGGGCGGTAGTCTTTGAACTCAACAGGTGAGTAAATTTTGGGGAGGGGAATGACATATACTTGTTTCCAGGAAGCAGGAAAATTACCTGACGATAGAGAAAAATTAACTATGTGTGAGATTATAGGTAAAATATTATCCAATAGTGGGACAAGTAGTTGACGACTCATACCATCAGGACCTACAGCTTTGCTTTTTAAAGAAAGTATGATCTTTTTAATTTCACAGTCAGAAACTTGGGTGAAAACGAATCTGTATCAGCAAGCCGAGAAGAATGTAGTTGCCGTAATGTATTGGCTTTTAATATGGGGTCTATTGAAACAGGAGATGATGAGAAGTGTTGGTTCAGCCCATCAAGGTCAATCGAGTGATTTGCCGTAGATGAAGACTTACCAACACCTAATGTGCGTAAAAATTTCCACATGTCTTTAGGAGAGCAGTCACTAATGGAGTTGTTAATGTGGCGGCGTTTAGCATTTCTACACATCTGTGTACACCGATTCCTTGCAGATTTATACAAAGCCCAATTATGTTCGGTAGGATCACGTTTATGTTTGCGCTTCAGGGCATCACGCTTTGCCATCATGCGGCGAATGTCGGTATTCAGCCAAGGAGCGGGCATATGCTTAACACGCACAGGATGAACAGGAGCATGTTTGTCATAGAGCTGTGTGAGCACAGTAGACAGAATAGTGACCTTTTCATCAATGCTATCAGAACTTAGTAGATACGACCAATCAATGTTACTTGCATCCTCTCTCAAGGGCGTCTGCATCCATCTTGTTAAAATTACGCTGTAGAAGAATACGGGCTTTTTGTTTAGGAGGTTTTATATTGTAAGAAAGAAAAATTAGATCATGGTTAGAGAAACCGGGTGCAATTTTTTGGCCAAAAGCACTTACTAAATCTGGCTGAGAAACTATGATCAAATCGAGAAATGAGTGGGAGTCATGAATGTGATAAGTAGGTTGAAGTGGGAGAATCTCTATATTTACAGATCTAGTTAGGGCTTGAAGCTTACGGGACCGATAATCATCTTTAATTAAACATGTATTAAAATCACCTAATATAACTAGATGTTGATATTCCGAGACATATTTTTCAAGGATAATTTCAAACTGAGAGAAATAATTAATTTGAGGAGGACAATAAAAAACACAGAGAAGAAGTTTGGACAGATTGAGTGAAAGTGAGTACATATTTCATCTAAAAACTCGTTAATCAAACTTGAGAGGAATGACGGTTTGACGTTTTTAAGGTGAGGTCGCTCATACATATGACATCTACAATAAGCTTTGAGTTCTCTTCCCTATTCATACACCACGTAACCATGGAGGTGAAGAATCCTTCCGTTTTCACCCTTTGGGTACGGAACCCTAATAAAGTCACTTCTATTTGGCAGAGCAAAATACATCCAACTCAAAATTGGGAAAAGCATCGGGGATTACATTCCACAGCGCCTCGTAGAAGGACAGGACCAGACCAGCATCTAGCACAATGCCTCTTCCATTCCTCCAGCCGTGTCCCCTCGCCCCTCCCGCTCCATCCAGCCCGTTTCCCGCGCGCCATTGTGACGGAGGGCTGCCTCTCCGCTCGCGGGAAATCAAGCGAAATGGAGAAAATAACTTTTTTTATCCTCTGTACATCGGTATTGCTTTTGACCTAGATATTCACATTACTTCTCGTTATACGTAGTCTTTTTTTTTCATCAGCACAATGTTTTCGTATGTTTATGGTGTAACTTTATTTTGTATAAATTACATGACTTTAGTACGTACAATAACTCATTTTTGAACATTTAAAAAAAATTTAGAAGTTTTTTTTAACCGACCTCATTGTTACGGATATTGGATATCTCGAACTGTGTTTCGGTAATTAGTGTGATAAATTGCAGATTTTTTTCCCAAAAACATATTAAGGATGTTCCGACCCATACAATGTATTTTTTACACAGAACGGAAAAAGTATTGCACTTTAAGGCACGAATTCGTCAAAAATATTAAATATAGCCATAGTAGTTGCAGCGAAAACATATTCACAATTTCAGCTTTAATGGTTTCGTTGTAATTGCCGATTAGAAGTTTTACACCGTTAGATGGCGCTGTTAAATAAAAATCGTATTTAAATAAATTGTAACAAAACCAATAATCCTGAAATTGTGAAATTGTTTTCGCTGCAAGTAATATGACTATATTAAACTTTTATTATTAATTCGTGGCTTAAAGTGCAATACTTTTTGCATTATGTATGCAAAGAACTTTATATGGGTCGGAACAGCCTTAACGGCAAAGATGCGTTACTTAGCTGAGAAATCAAACTCGGACTCGCAAATGTTACGCGCTCTATACATGTCAGAACATTTGAAAACGCTACTCGATGGGTTAGGCGTAAACGCCAATTTAGGGGAGAAGTAGGCATCTGTGCAAAAAAAAATGGTTTTTGCAGCAGCAAAACCCAAAAAGTTCGAAAGCATGTCACACTATTTAGAAAAAAAAAACAATACTTAGCCATATACGTGAATGGCAGCCGAAGAGACAACGACCGTTGGAGTAACCGTGTCCTACACTGGCGGCCGTGGACAGGAAAACGGAGTGTGGGAAGACCACCCGCCAGGTGGGACGACGACATCAAGTGCTAATTTCCCGCCCTCAGAGGTACTGACTTGTGGCTGGCGTGGTGACATAATTTTATGATTCACAGACTAATTTCGTTATTATTAACTTTAATTTAATTCTTATAGATCAATAAATGTTTCGTGCCTTAACAGCAATCTTCCATAGCCCTAGGGCATCCAAGTTGTCCTACAGCCAAGCAGCCAGGGTCCTACAGCTACCTTAACGTTCAGACGAGCCCAAACTCGTAATTTTATCATACTTACATTTTGTTTAATCTTTTCTCAGACCCACGACCGTCTTATGGATTCCGTGTAATGAAACAGCAACGGCCTAAGCGCTTAAGCCTCCCCTCCCGCATTTTTCTTGCTCATTCTGACGACTCCCATGTATTATCATTGAGTATTATTGCTGATTTCGCCCGTTTTGCTTTAGAAATACTAAAATTATAAGGTCCGTAAGCCGCCCAAATCTAATGAACAAACAGAGAGCGACTCAAATTGAATTTGATGTTTGCTTTCAGATGGCGGTGCGGGGGTGGAGTGGGGGCGGCGACGGTGACTCGGGGGCGGCGCGGGGGGGGCACCTGCCTGTCATAATACACCCTTATTCAAATTTTTAAGATTCATCGTTATTAAGACCCACGATATTTCCAAATATATAAAATATACTTCTGTATAAAAGTGAAGTGCAAAAGTATATTTTTGGTTGTTGGATATTATATTTTTTTTCTGTAACAGGACATCCTTTGCGTTATACTACAATATAGAGCGTGATAGCACCGGTTTGCATAAAGGCTTAAGTGAAACCAGATATATTTTTTTTTAAATATAAATACAACTCATGTTTTAATTTCAAAATAAAATGCTTGGCTGTATTTAAAACATATTATATGTTCTGAGGCTCCCATTCTGTGTAAAAAAATATGTGCATATTTACCATATTTAAGAACTAATCTCCTTTTGTATTATTGAAATTCGTTGTACTAAAAATGTTGTTTTACTTACACCCTTATAGAAATGAATGCAATCCCTCATATCACGTCCTAAGGCGTTAAAATAATATAATTGGTCCCACTGAGTTTCTTGTCGGGCATGTCTTGGCGACTAAAGAATTATTCGATCGTGGTTCGGTTTTAGACCTACTTACTAGATGGTAGGGTTAATCCTGTGCGGGTTGGTACCGTCGCCGTCGTCGCATTGAATGAACTATGGTCGAAGGAGCAATGAGCGGTTCTACATGTAAAACTTTAGGTCCCCTTCCCCTACTAGGGGCCCGCCCGCATTGAAAAATGGTCTGTGTTATCCACATCCAGTTCAGTGTATCCTGGCATGGCACCTAATTCCTTCCGTAATGTGGTTAATTGGGCTTATATGACGGTAGATGTGTGGTATTAGCCATCCATGTAAAAGTTGTCCGTATTTTCCGCGAGAAGTAATTATTAGAAAAAAATACGTACATATGTATTCCATAAAATGTATTTACACAGATTAAGATCGCGACAAGTTTTTACACGTATAACATACATATAAAGTATAGATAATGTTAAAAGCTATGATGGGTTTGATTTAATTAAAAGTTTTAAAGTAAAGCATTAAAATAAAAGCTTGTTTTTAAAAAGGTTTTTTTAACTATTAATTTATTTGTGTACAAATCGTTTGTATCAGACACCTTTCCTGATATGGCTATTTTCATAATTTAGAAAACACTTTTAAGAAAAAAAGGGGAGCATCTCAATATTTGTCTGTATGTTACTCGATATCTCCGCAAACTCTCAACCGATTTAAATAATTATTTTTCTCATTCAAAGTTTTACCTTTTGTACACTTGATTGTGCAATAAACACGCTTTTATTAGTTTCACCTGTATCTATGTAAAGGAATATTTGTTTTATTCTTAGTATTGTAGACAACATCCAAAAATGTATGACGGACCCCTTCTGTGCTTTTGAACCGCCTTCTAATTCAGGTTTTTTTTTATTAACTCTCAATGGTCATGAATGAAAATACATTGTTACTTTATTTTATTTTCTTTGAATAATATATCCGGATGTGTTAGCTATGCTGCACAGCACACAGCGATATAAACTGGTCCTGCCCATAAAACAATTAAACATTGATCATATGAATTACATTCCTGTCTCCACTTCTATCAGAATCGACGAGATGGAATCAAACACCTCTTCAAGGAAATCGATTTCGTTCGATACATGTTTGTGTTTGCGTCTGACTCTTCAGTATTCAGATTCAGTCGCCAGTTGAGTGGGTTTGCTTGTATCAGTCGAGAGGTAACGTGAGAAGATATCCAACTCAGCGAACACCCGTTGCTAAGTATTCCCAATACGCACTTTACGAGACTCGTATACATCTTGACAGCCGCATTGAACACACAGAACTTGGGTGAAAATATCTGTCATCCGTAAGGTAGAAAAAAATATATATTTTATTTTTGAAGTTCAATAATTTACCCTACAGAAATAAGTGAAAAGATATATTTAAAAAAAACGTTATACCCACGTAGAACTAAATCGTGATTTTACCTGTTTTCTTTCTAGGTAAATACATACTATTATATAAAAAGGAAAGGTTTGATTGTTTGTGTATTTGAACCGAATAGGCTCCGACACTACTGAACGGATTTGAAAAATTATTTCACCGTTGGAAAGCTACAGTCTATCCGAGGGACATAGGCTATGTTTTATCTTAAAAAAATTAGGGATCCTTACCAAAACTCCGATAACGTAACCCAAGGTGCAAAAAAAATACCAAGAATGTTCCTTACATCGCGTGCGCTGCGAAAATAATTCACGATAGAACAAATTATGTCATACAATTTTATAGAACACATTATTATCTACAACAAAATGTCGGGACAGCATACATCTAACTATTATAGTTATGTCACAATAAGTGTGCATTTGTTTTAAAATAAAAATTTAAATACCGCCGCTAGAAATGGCTCTTTATTTGAACCTAGGTATTAATCCGTATCAAAATAGATAAATTATTATTTAACACTGTTTCAATACCTTTATATGACTTTTTGAATTATTCCATTCGTACATTTCATTCGAAAGATAGCATGAGTTTAAAAATTAGAAAAAACTCCGCTCGGCCAACTATGCGTTTTAGAGTTTGTTGGCGTCATTCAGAGGTACGGGAGGGGAGTCAGTCGGCTCCCTACGCAGCAGCCAGGTGCGGAATTTAAGAAATTGTCGCTTGATAATATTTTGTCGCTTGATGATAATTAGTTTAGTAGGTAACTAAACGCATTCAAAAAGTTCTTTTCAGAACTAGACCCATTAATATATGTTGTACATTTAGTTATCCTAATAAATAAGTGACTTAAATAGTTTTTATGATTTTCGATTAAATACTTTTTAGTTTGAGGTTATAGTAGTAGTTGTAGTTAGCTAATAACAGTTAAACATGTTTGAAAACTGTTACGGCTTTTCACGCGGCAGGAAGATACATTCTCCAAAGACGTTCTCAAAAGCCTTAACATTTTTCAAACATGTCTAACGACCGCGGTAATCTCAAAAGTATCATAATAACAGTTAAGCTAATTATTTAGTGAAAAATAAAACAAAATAAAATAATGTTTACTCTCTGGCTTTAACTCAATAAATTATTTATTTAATGGCTTTGTTTTGTGGTTATGACCTTTTTACAATAATTAATAGTATGAAAAATACATAAAAGTAAAAAATACAAAAAAAATAAATATAATATATAATATAAAATTTGTTATTTTTATTTCAAATATTTCAATGTAGGTACTTTTTTTAGGAACTCTACGTAATAAGGGGTGTATTTGTGTGTCATTGTGTCAAAATAATATTTTTTCAATTATATTATGACCGTGCAAAGCCGGGACGGGCTGCTAGTAATAAATATGAGGAAGGCATTGGCATGGCACAGAACTCCCATGCGGTGTGTTTGGGCTAATGTCATGACAGTATATGACCTCATTGCTATTAATATTGTATGCTGTGTCAAGGCGTTCTAACTAAAATAATTTGAAAAGGAGAAAACTAGGGTGATTCGTGACAAAAGGTTTCATGCCAGTAGCTGTCATTCCATGAGTGAGTCACAGCTGACTGTGAATCATTGGCGAGGGTGAATTTACCTACCAGCAGAAGATAATTGGAAAAGTTGGGTGCCGAACAAAAGGTAGTAAAGTATTATAGAATTAGTATTACAAATAGAAATAAATATACATATCGTAACACTACTAAATGAGTACTGCAGTGGTGCGGAAATCCATACTAATATTTTAAATAGGAAATTAACTGTGTCAGTCTGTTTATTTATATTAAATTAGGTGTAATGAGAGTCTGGATCTTGGGAAAGGACATAGGCCCCCTTTTATGGAGAAAATTAATCTCAAAGGGGTATCAAAGTTTATTTGCGGAGCTCATCTATACTAATAATAAATCTGTAAGAGATGTCGAGTTGCTTTTTTTTTAAGATACTGCTGCTACTCTATGTACATATGATACTTAAACTAAATTGACGATTTTTAGAAATTCCTGTAGGTATGTAGGTTCTTTCATAATTGTTAACCCAATCATACGAATTCGATAAAACTTAGTACAAGTACATTTAACTACCCGAGGCACACGATTGGCTACATGGAATTCAGCTCCGCTTACGCTAAGATGTGGCTGTCATACAAATCGGAATGCTCCGTGCGCGGAAGGACGACGGTTGAAGGGGATCGGGCGGCGGCGGCACTTCTTTTAAACCACGCTACGGATTTTTTTATTCGGTTTTCACTAATAGAAGGAGCGATCAACGAGGAAGGTTTGTGTATGTATTTTGTAAATATTTTATACAAACTTTAAGAGAAAAATTAAAACTAAGTGCTTGAAAATTGTAGGTGTCAAAAGGCCTACAGAAAATTCCACGATATCATGTGGAGCGACAACTCAAACCACTCACCCAATTTATATGCGTAAATTATCAACGTATAGCATCTCTGGGCGCTGTCAGCTTCCGGATGGGTTACCGTTTTCGATGTTGAAGGTGGCTGTTGTTCGTATTCCACGAAAAACTTTAGGTCCCCTTTCTTACTATTTTACTAGGTGGTAGGGTTAATCCCGCCTGTGTTGATTTTTTGTATCCATTTCTATGTAACAATGCCAGTGTGTTTGGCGGTACATGCTTTAATATTTTTTTTTATTTGCCCCCAAATGTTTACGAAGCACTAAATGGAAATGGTTGGATGTTTCTCATTAAATCTTGCAATATCGGCTCAAACAATTTTGATTGAATTTGGTCCTGGGCCAGCCTTTTAGACCAGCACTTTGGGTTACTTTTTATTCAGTAAATAATTCATACCGACATTAGTCAAAAACGACATTGACCAGAGCGGAGCCAGGTACCGCAGGTATTATAACATAAAATGTTAGGTTCGGCTCGATATCAGTCCGATACGACATTTACTCGAGCGGAGCCGGTTACCTCTGCTAGTATCCGTCTTAAAACCAATAGCAATATCAGGAATGTGTTTTAAAAATATTAGTACTTACTTTTAAGAAATATATTATTTCAACGCAAATAAAACGCTTGAAACAAAAATGATGTTACTCACATTTAATATTTCGGATTTTGAACAAAGACGTTACCATCTACCGACATCTTCCAGCTCGGAAAGTAGAGCCACTCGTCTCGTTATGGCTACATTTGTAGGAATATAACTTCGCGAATGATGGCTATGTAAATAATGTAACGTAAAGGAAGAATCACATCACATGCCAGGCAGTGAATAATTCAGAGATATTACAAAAAAACCGAGAGTTGGCTTACTCTATTCGTGCGAAATTCTCTTATCGTTCATACGTGTCTTAGGCCCGGTTGCACAAAAGGACACCAACGATTAAATCGACATCAATATAAGAACACCTGAACGGTAAATAATTGCGTTTCAGATAACATTTTAAAGTTAACCTAAAAGAAGACAACTTTTTTACAATGTTTATTAGTCAATATTTTTGGATGCCAAACATGGGCACTTACAGAACAACAACTCAAAAAAATTCAAGTATGCCAAAATGGAATGGAAAGAAGCGTAATAGGAGTAAAAAAAAGAGACAAGGTGAGATTACAAAATATAAAGAATAAAACTAAATTTAAAAATATACATACCATATGCAAACGCCTAAAATGGAAATGGACTGGACACATGCTAAGGGAAGGAAAAGAAAAGTGGACGAGACTAATAACGGAATGGTACCCGCGTGATGGTAAAAGAAGCCAAGGTAGACAAACTAAACGTTGGGAAGACGACATTAAAAAGATAGCTGGCCCAGAATGGACACGCACTGCAAAAGACAGGAAACAATGGAAAGCTTTAGAGGAGGCCTTTGTCGAAGGACAAGCTGTAAAAGAAAAACCGGTTGCCGATATATATAATTAGTTAAGGAAAAAGATAAATTGTTAAGTAGAATTAGTTAAATGTTAGATTATGAATGTTATTTAAGTTACAGTAATAAAGGCTTATTATATTATATTATATTTTTAAATCTAAAAAAAATTTAAAGAAATGCAATTTATTTTAGAATCCACAATTTCAAATACCTATTAAAATATTAAGAGCATGGAAACAGTTATCGCCCGTAGTATGGGGAATTGATAGGGTAACGAATCTCTTAACAGACAGATTAACAGATATCTTTTGACAAGCATTTGTTTTAAATAAATCTGTTTGATGACAAAATTCAACGAGAAAAACCTCGAGGTTATTTTCTCGTTGACAAATTTTCTATACGAATGAATGTATACTTTATGTTTTCCTTTCTGACCATTTTATTATCGCTTTATCCCTTATTTGCTAAGTATCACATCCGGTCCCATAATATTTCCTGGATTCCCCGCTTCACTTCCCGGCGGGGAACGCAAGATAGAAAACTATTCACATTTTATCATAGCATTTGCAGTGGATATGATATTTCTCATTATCTACACCTACAGTTTTACGTGGAAACCGAACCACGGCCAGCCTCAAAGGTTGAAAATGATCACCCATCCAGAACCCAACCGCGCTCAGAGGTGCTTCACCAAGCTTATCGAATCGCAAGGCGTCGCGCCGCTGGGCTACCGAGGCTGACGAAATTACCAATTTAATAATGTAGTAGTTTTCAGTGTAACCGTGCAATATAAAGTAGTTCCTGGTATGGCACCTAGTTTCCATGTGATATTTTTTCCTCCATTAGGTGTCTCGTATTCGTCATTTTTAGGGTGAAAGAGGGAAAGGCTGAAAACGGAACCCTATTACTAAGCCTCCGCTGTCCGATCGTCCGTCCGTCCGTCTGTCACAGGGCTGTGTATCTCATGAACCGTAATAGGTACGAGTAGGCAGCTGAAATTTTCACAGAGTGTGTATTTATTTTGCCGATATAACAACAAATAGGTAAAATAAAAAAAGAACGTGTTTTTTTTGTGTTAAATCTTGTACGATGGTACGGAACCCTTCGTGTCCGAGTCCGACTCGCACTTGGCCGGTTTTTTTTATTAGTTTCTATCAGATTTTATAATATAAAAGAACGCATATTTTTTCATGTACAGATATAATGTAATGTCAACGTTAAAATCAATGTTTTTAAAAGAGGCATGCTAGGATCAGACACAAGTACATCTTTTACATTGCAGGGACATATTTTAATGTCCTGGATGAGTATATATATACTTACACCCCATTCCGACAGTATTTGTTTTTCAAATTTAATTTTCAAAGAAAATTTCAGAAGCTGCATTAATCTCCAATCTCCGCGGAAATCAGGAAAAGACTCGAGTTTTGATTAATTAGCGCCATTCTTTTCCCGCCGCGCGCCCCGCAGTCGCCGGCTATTTGCACAAAAACAAGATGGCTGCCGGAAGCGGCGGGGCGAGACCGCGGCGGCTTATTGGGCGATATCCGGTTACAGACATCCTTTGGACGTCTCGAAGATTATTTTGGCAGTTTCCTTTTGATGAAAAACTTAAGATGGCTAATATATTTATAGCTAACATAATTCATATATCAAGTTACGCGCTGGCAAGTATGAAAACTGATCTCATCTTCGATATGTAGTGATCGTACAGCGTCTTGTAAATAAATGTTTTAGCGGATAAACTTCTTTGTGAAACCTTTGCAAAATCAAATCCTTGTAATTTTGAAACCCTTGGAAACATTGCTTTATTTCCCATTTTCACTAAGATATGAAATATCCATTAAAATATTCTTCCATTTTCCATCCGATTCGGTGTTATGTCTTTCCATAATTACCGAGGCTGGCTTGACGGAACGACGCGACTGCTAGAGGGAGTCGAATTGTGGGACTGTTGCGATCGGTCGTCAAATGTGCAGATATCGAATGTGAAGAAATTCTGAAATGTGAAAAAACAATCTGACAACTTTTAAATCGGTACTATAATTAAAAGATCAAATATAATAATGATCCATTCTAACCCATACTAATATTATAAATTCGAAAGTAACTCTGTGTGCCTGTTACATTTTCACGCCTAAACGGTTTAACCAATTTTAATGAAACTTGGTTTAGAGACAGTCTGGACCTTGGGAAAGGACATAGGCGAAAATTAAGCTCAAAAACTATCCTCTCCTGTGGGGATGAAAGTTTGCAAATGTTTGTAACATATACAATATATAAAATATAAAGACAGGATGTCCATGTTCCATCTGTTCTAGAGCCTAACGGCGTTTCCCGCCAAGATGGCAAACGCCCAGACGGAATGAGTCTTGTGCCCTGGATTAAAGGTAGGTGTGGGACGCGACTTGCGTTGACACTTTATCACAGAGTTACGTACTAGCTTCTTCGAGAACAGCTGGTGCCGCCGCGGCCGGAGCGGCGCGGCAAATACAAAGACCTTTTAAAGGACTTTGAATTTGTCGCGTTTGCGGTAGAAACGTTCGGGCCGTGGAGCGCAGACGCAAAGGCTTTCTCGGAGAGACTTTGTGTCAAATTAAGGGAGGAAACCGGGGTCCCGCAATCGGGGGCCGACTTTTACCAAAAAATTTGTCTGGCTATTTCGCGCGGAAACGCCGCTAGTATTCTAGAACATTAAAAAAAGACATTGCAGAGGAATATTTTAATTTAGTTTAGTTATAGTTGTTTTATTTTTTGTTATGAAATATTGTTATCGATTAAATTGTGTTATGCAATCATTAAAAAAAAATATTATGTTCAGACCGACATCAGTCCTAAACTATATCGGTCGGGACAAATCCTCCGACGAGGAAAACAATATCATACTTTTGTTACATAAGTTACATTAAGTAAATCCAAACAAACCTTGGGTATAATTGTTAAAGGCTCATATGTTTAATCTAATAAATATTATAAAGGGGAAAGTTTGTAATAATGGATGGATGGATGGATGTTTGTTACTCTTTCACGTAAAAACTACTGAATGGATTTTAATGAAACTTTATAATAATATAGCTTATACATCAGAATAACACATAGGCTACAATTTATAAAGATATTGTGCCCATGGGCTTTCGAACTTTCACGGGGCTGCGAAAACGATGCCGGTAGCGCTACTTCACACCAGGGGGAGCGGGGCCGGGGGCGGCGGCGGGAGCGGCGGCGGGGGCGGGCTTGGCGGTCCGGCGGGGGCGGGTGAGGGGGGGGGGGGGGAGGGCAGACGTCGTGACGGTTGTGTCCGTTTGGCGAATTTTCAAGGCACTAGCGATTTGTAAAACTTAGCACACGTACATTTAACTACCCGGGAATTAGGATTGGCTAAAGATGTGGCTGTCATACAAACTGCAATGCTCTGCACGGCTCGTCAGGAGGGGGGGGGGGGGGCGGTGGCAGCGCTTACTTTTACTAACTGTTACGAAGTACGGCTTGGTATTTCCCGCAACTTTAGGACTACTTGGCATCACGCTAAATCGCCGGAGGTGCGAAATAGAATAAAATCCTTGAGAACCAATTACTAGATTTAGATGCGGATTGTATCTACGTCTAGCCTGATTCTACTAAAAACTTATAGGCTACATAATATAACGCTTCATTACCAGAAGGGTAAGTAGTGAGTGTTAAAGTCTTATAACTTGCGAACCACTTACCTGATTTATGTGCGTATTTTGTCAATGTATAGCATCTCTGGGAGCAGTTAGGTTCGAGATGGGTAACTGTTTTCGATGTTGAGGCTGGCTGTGGGTTGGAGTTACACGTTACTTACTAGGTAAGCAATGTAGCAGTGAAAGTGCGGAAAGGTTCTGGCGGCAAATTTTTTTTTTTTAAATAGCCACCAATCGTCAACGAAGCTCTAAATGGGAATTATTGGATGTTTCTCATTAAATCATGCTATTTCGGCTCGAACGATCTTGATTACATTTGGTAGATGGATACATTGTCCTGGACCAGTGACCCTATTTTGGACCAGTCATGTGGGCTACTTTGTATCCATGAGATAATTTTGCCGACACTAACCCGAGCGGAGCCGGGTACCGCAGCTAGTAAGTTATATAATAAACAACTCTAATGTATAGACATTGATCAGCAGTTTTCTGGCATATTTATTTAACTTTTTTTACCAAAATCCCAATAACGAACTAGTTGCATTCCACATTTTGAATGGAACGAAAAATCGGAAATAAATTTTATGTTTTCTCTAAAAAATAACATGTTAAGGCGCTATTAAAGATCGAATACAGTTCTATTACTAATATTTCTCCCATATAGTCAAACTGGAAATACAAAATAATATGGTATATATTTTAATTTGACGACCATTCATATCGTATTTCCAAGCGAGTTGGGGGAGATGCCTCCTCTTTCCATCTCCCTAGCCGTCGTCAGGTAGAAGAATCGCAACTTATGCCATCCTTTCAAAGCTAATTAATGCTTCGGAAGTTTGTCGTGATTTGAGTTATATCCGAGTTTAATTGTTTTTAAAGAAGTGCTTGCTCAATTTGAGACTACGGAGGGAGACAGATTGTCAGAGGAACGGTTTTGAATTTGTATAATAATTGATACCTTTCTATACGATGAATTGAAAAGTAATATTAGTCCTCACCTATGAAACAGGTTATCCCGAAGTTTTAGCGTTTGACTCCAATTCTACTTTCCCAATTTGACGGAAAGAAATCAAAATCGTTTTTTTCACTTACGTATATGACTGCTGCTTACCATGAATTAGCTTTCAGAAGCTTCAAATTCTGATTATTTCGACTTTCGTTTCCGCCGCGGATTTCATTCTTGAGGACAATATTTCCAGAATTGAATCGATCAAACCAAAAACGCAACATGCACCTCATCCATACACGTCTTTGATATTACGTTCCGACCATGGAGGCAGGAACGTGCACTCGAACGTACTCGTACACTCGAACATTAAAAAATATTTAATGTTAATAAGAAAAGTGAGTATGTACAGGAAAAAAATTGAGAAGGTGAAATCCCAATGCATTCATAAGTATAAATATACTACTTTGTTGCGTACCGCCCATTGCGAATGAAGTAGCAAGGGCTGGAATATAATTAGATGTAACAAGGGTTGTTGCTGCGTCGACACTTGGCGGTGTGGTTGGTGGGATAACCCTGTTCTATTCCAGAGGAACATGAAAGCTTTTGTAGCCTAACATTAAACTCATAAACAATTCATTAATTTATTTATTTATTTCACATACAAGTGCATTATTTACATATATGTAAGTCTAAGTACAGTAAATACACTTAATCAATCCTGAGAAGGGCCTCGTAACTTCAGGTGGTGATTTTGAAAGTGAAGAACTTCTGTTCTATGACTTAGCGAAATCTCGGAATAAATCTTCCATTTATGAAATTTATAGAGAGGCAGCCTAGGCTGATGTCTCTACATAAACCACGTTTATTTATTTATCTGTGCTCATGTCCTTAAATTTCCGTTGGTTCAGGTTAATAGTTCGCTTTGTCACTTCTTTGTATAACAAAGCAATGTTGGTTTTGCGAATCTCCAGTTTTAAAACTTTCTTAAGCGATTTGTTAGAGGGGTATTCAAACAGTTTTCAAATTGCTTTCCATTATTTGCTTTAACTTATTAAATCGTTGAAGTTCTTGTGGTATGTTTTGTTTATGTTCTGCTTCATGTTTCGAATTCAGGTTTGGTAGAAGCACGTTCCCAAAGTGCTCTTTTCGAGTTTCCGAAGCGAACATCTTTGAAAAATGGATGTGACCTCCAGAATAGCCCTCAGTAGTGACGAAAAAGTAGAAATCATCGATGTACAAGGCGATTAAGCTAAGCTGCACGGAAAAATAGTTCTGGGATTATAGAATGTTCGATACGCAAGGGTTGGCGTCCTTATTATATCAACCGTCGAAGGGCACGGCGTCTCAGATTTCACCACAGCCGGGGCAGGGGTTGCAAGGAAGGGTGCTGGGAAATAAAACGTGATGTTTTGTTCATGAGGTTTGGTGAATGGGTGAATGTTTATGGTACATAAAGATCCCGCGTGAGGCGATGAGGATAAGATAAACGAAATAGTCCATTGTTTGAAGGTGTAACTTTAGACGTAAGATTGCCATTTCTCATCGTTTGAAAAAATTATGCATGTATAATGTATGAACGTTGGTCCCGAATTTTAAATTCTTCTTCACATGAATGCCTCAAATGTATAACATGTACCCATTTTTTACTTTTTTTTATTTTGAACGCAGAGGACGCTGTTTTAACGAAAATGACATGTCTGTAAAATCTGTCGTGAAGCAAGGATACATTGAATAAAGAAAAAAAGCTGTACAAAGAACTGGGGTTCCATTCAGGGCAAGAGTGAGTTTGATTTCGGGAGTGAGTTAACCCAAAAATAGCTAGGAAATATATGATTATTTAAATAACGGAACCAAAGGAATGTATTTCCTTAGTACGAAAAAGTATATTTCACTTAAGTCTATAAATCATTCATTTCCCATCCCTAAATATTCTTTCTTTTCCCTCTCTCAAGCTCTCATTCAAATAACCATCGAACCAAAATAATAGCGCGATTGCGGACTTTATTCACCGCCAACCCTTCACCGGGGCCTCGTATAGTTTGATTGATGCGAGGAGTCACCCTACATTTGGACGCGCTCTGCGGGCGAGAGGGCCTTTGAGGGACTCCGAGTTCAGAGGTCACCAGGCACCGCGACCTGCGGTTATATTCTGCGTTATACTCTTTTTAAGTTTATTTTACTGGATATCGATAGCCGTCATGATATAAGCCCAACACACCGCAATTATGAAGTATTCGGGAGCCATGCCCTTTATGAGCTCGGATTCTTAAATACATTAGGCACCACTTAGTAACTTAGCCCCGGTTGCACGAAGAAACGGTTGAGTTAATCAATGTTCAAACACGTCACTTTCACTGAACCGCACGGAGTGGCTTCCATATTCTCCACACAAAGTGACGTGTTTGATCATACGTTGACGTTGATTTTGATTTTTTGTGCTTTCGTGCACTCGGCCCTTACTGAGGGAACCTAAAGTTTTACATGGATTCTGAATCGCTCATATCCAACTTAGAAAGAAAAGATAGGGGTGTATGAACGGGGCTGGGATTCTGACATTCAAGGCAAGTCCCTGCGCCCCTCAAGTCACTCAACAAAGTGTACTAAATCTATTTCAAATAACTCTAAATTGTGTCGGTAATAACTCCTTTTCTACAGGAGCCATTTTAAATGTATGTAGAAGCCGTTTGTAAACATCGATTTCGTGACTACTTAACATCGCAAAAGAGATAAATCTGATTTCTCACTTGCATCATTCGAGATCCTAATGTTGGAAATAAGAAAAAGGCGGAGAGCTACCATCAAATGCATCCAAGCGAGCTCATTCACTATTATACAGCCAGCCATCAATCGGTTACCTTTCAAACTAGTTTTAGCCCTTTTCACCATTGATTTAAAACCGGCCAAGTGCGAGTCGGACTCGCACACGAAGGGTTCCGTACCATCGTACAAGATTTACAAATTAAAACAGGTTTTTTGTATCGGGCCCCCCTTTAATTTTTTTTTTTTTTTCATATCACCTATTTGTTGTTATAGCGGCAAAATAAATACATACTTTGTGAAAATTTCAGCTGCCTAATGATAACGGTTCATGAGATACAGCCCTGTGACAGACGGACGGACGGACGGACAGCGGAGGCTTAGTAATAGGGTGACGTTGGCACCCTTTGGGTATGGAACCCTAAAAACCACAATGCCAATATACTTGATTGATAATAATAGATTGATAGATAGAAAATACTTGATAGAATGATCAAGCACCGAATATATGTGTCTACGCGTTTGTTTTTTTTATCAAGCCGATATGGACCGATCGAAATTACTGAAAAAGAAAAGAGTCATTAATTTCTTTTATTCTCTGTAATTTGACTATACACATTACTTGTAAACATTATGATTCCGTAATTCCTTTCTAGTTCGTTAAGGGCCGAATTTTCAATCGTCTGACAGATAATGTCTGACGGTTAACGGCCTAATATCACAATTTTAAAATGAATTATTCTCTAGCTGCGATGCCATAGGAATAATCGAAACTATGGTGCTCACTGTGGTGTTCAACTAAGGACCTAATAGCTAGAAAGCTTGTGCCCTATGATGCGTGCTTCCCCATACTAATCTTGATCTTTTTTTCATCGTCATATTTCTTTAGGCAGCTTCTTGTTGAAGTCATCCGAACGTGCAACGACAAATAGTAAACGATTGTACACGCCTTCTAATTCGCGTTACGTTACCGCAAACGTACAAGGTATAGGGCGCATTAGATTCCTGGCAGCGTGGGTGCTTCTGATTCGATTGCGAGGGGTGGCGGAGCAGGCGATGCGCGCCCGCCGCTCCGCACCGTCTGCATTCATACGCAAGATCGTAATGCACACCCATAGCGGTGTATAGCGCGTCATAGCGGGGGACGTCATGTGATGTGACAGGTAATCGATAAGGAGGCGGCAGCCTGATACGATCTGTGTTTTACGAGAATAATGAGCTGCTGTTGGTTGCTGCTGGAGAGAGAGAAATGATTCGAGCATTTATTAAAAAATCGGCCAAGTGCAAGTCGGGCTCGACCACGGTACGGAACCCACCCTCGTTCAAAATTAAACTTTTACGTTATTTTTTTTATTTTTTAATAGAGCGGGAATATAAATTCACACGCAGTGAAAAACTGTCTCCCTATTACGGTTCATGAGATACAGCCTGCTGATAGACAGACGGACGCACAGCGGAGGAGTAGTAATATATTATTATGTAGTATTTATTTTAAACTATTAATAATAGGATTAGAAAAAGTAAACTTTTGGTACAGGACCCTAAAAGTTAAATAAACAATGCACAATCGAATAGTTCTAGTAAAGATAATATAAATGGGTATTCTAAAACTTATGGTAGAGATTCAACAGCGCAGTACCAAAGTTCTTCTAAGAAATGCTCTTAGCCAAGATATGTTGAAATCAATTTCTATATGCATTCGCTGCAAGAGGTATAACCTATGATAGGTATTAAATACTTTAAACTACGTTAAATACTAATTACGAGTTACGTAACACCTATCACTACATGGCTTTCGCTAAGTTAAACCTCTGAATAAAAGCTTTGTATGGAATAATAAATCGCCTGGCCATTTTTTTATTAGTGTAGAATCATATTAACTTAACTATTAATTATTGTTATACACTACTATAATACTGTTATACTACATAAACATATATATCAATGGACTGGCGATATTGTGTACTTATACCTCAAATGCAACCCCTCGGTGAGCGATTATCGAGGTTAAGCAACTCTGCGGCAGTTCCGAACTGCCAATCGAATCCCACTCGGGTTGATACCATCGTGTTGAATTAAAGATAGAAGCGGCAATACAATGTGTCCGTATTTCCATCCACTACAATGGAGCCGTGAAATATTATTACAATAGTAGTTAGGCGTGCCATTAGCCATCGATGTCCAGATACATAAAAAACCCTGCACACTACAGACGTATAGGCACAAGATCCTACTTTCCTTTTACCATTTAGCAAATTTGTCACGCCCGGCCTACAAAATGTCACCATTATGCCGTGACATTCTCTCAACATTCGATACACCGCATTACTCCTAATTCCCATGATAAGTCCAAATAAGGTGGTTGTTGGTTTTACCTTATAAAGTAGTTCTGAAAGTCAAGCAGTATTTTTATATTGTCAACAAAATATAGATTGGGTTCATATCAGCAGAACAAGAAGGTTTAGATGTATAGTGATCTTGAAATACATCGTTTTTAACTTGTAACATGATCTTTTTTTTTAATGTCACCTTACTGCATAATAAATGATTTGTGTTGTTTTATCCATCTCAGTCTCATATAATATACTTACAAAATTACTTTAAATATTCGTTTATACAGGTTGTCGACCGTCATCGACCTTTTTTTTTTATAGGGTTGCAAGGTGGTTTCGACATACGATTTTTATCCCTTTATTTTTGAAAATTACCAAAATCCCAGCTTCTATGTTTTCCTGTTTGTCCATGTGCATCCTTCCAAGTTTCCTAATTATAGAAAGAACATTATTACATGAAGTTAATAACATGAACAGAAATGATGACCTTTCAAATTCCCGAGGACAATAAAAAATATGACAGAATCTGTTTGCGTTATTTTTTCTTTTGCTTTATGTAAGCTACTATGTTATTTAAAAGAAAATGTGACCATTTCGATCGATATTATAAAATTCGTGAGTTTTTTTTATCATGTTTCACCAGCATAATTCCCGGCTCAAGCCTGTTAAATATATTAAATAAATATATATTTTCCATCTAACCACGGCCTTTATTTTCCATGCTTGCTATACAGGATAGCAAGTCATAAACACTTCTACGCAAAGCGTGAGGCTACTTTCGCAGCGGCCATTTTGCTAGTTACAAGATATCATATTATATTATTATTTGTTACATACATCGTTGTGTTACTACATTTTTCGAAGGTCCAAATATTAAAACATGTTTTTAATGTGATTATTCTTCGATTTTTCCAGAATTTTCATTAATGGCGGATAAAAAAAAATCGGTACCATGTCACCTTTTCGCCCGCCTCGACTCGGATCGCATACCGCATGTAGCGAACTGGCGTAGCACGTGCTACGAGGCCGCTGCTCTATCTCAAAAGCTGTCATCGCGAGTGCTACGCCGTGGCGTAACAATATTTTTATAGCAGCAATATTTTACCCATTATTTCGTCCGGCAAAAATCTCCCCGAACGGCGGGCGGCTAATGCAAATGATTTCGCGTGTAAATGCAAATTGAGATTCTCCCAAGCCTCAACTGTCACCCGCGCCGCAGGCTCAACTTTTTAATAATCTCATGTGGGTACACCACCTCCACCCCCATACCCTCCTACCATCCCGCTTCCCGCTCGATGTCTGAGGCCGCAGCCCCCACCTGTCATGGGAATGATTGAAAGTTGTTAATTTTTGTTTTATCTGTTTTTAATTTTTCTCATTTACTAGATTGTCCCTCTGGGGTTCCGAATATTTTTTGGGCAGACAATAAGAATGGAAGTGGAAGCAATGTATATAACCGAACAAAAATATCTTCGCTTGGGCTATGTACAATATATTTTTTTCTGAAAAGCCGGCTATGTCGAGAAACCAAATGTGTTCATAGCCCCTCGTCCCAGTTGTCACCCAAATTGGCGTTTACGCCAAACCGATCGACTAGCGTTTTCAAATGTATGGAGAAATTGAAAAGCGCGCGCAGTGGGCGTTCAGCGAACTAACATTTGCGAGTCCGAGTTTGATTTGACAGCTTACTCACCGTCGCCGTAAATACGTTGACATTTCCGTTTACGCCGACTCCGCGTTTCTTCCGAACAAGTAAATCCACAGAATAACTAGTAAAAACTTTTATGGGGTTTGACGTTTTTACGTAACTTCGAAGTTCCGTAAACGCCGAATTAGGTGAGAACTCGAACTGGCCATACAGAAAAGACAAATCTACCTCCCCTCGCAAAACCGCGCTCAGCGAGGCACCATACGAGTCTATTTTCGAACTATTGCAGAGCTATCGAGCCCGTTCCAATAACGTGTGTACTATATTTTTATTACATATTATACTATATTTTTTTTACTTTCACCAGGATGCGTGGCATAGACCTCCTCCGTTCTCCGGAGGCCTGCAGTGCACGGCTCCAGTCTCTTTGCTTCACGGTGCTTCGTGAGACCTCCGACTGTCGTGGGGGCGCATGAGAGCTGCGCGCGCACATCTTGCTCATTGCCGAATAGACAGGAACGGGCAGTTTATTAATTTTGGTTGATCTCATGCCCCCTTTATACCTTCGCTCAATGCGGAACAGGGAGAAAATGCACAAATACACAGTTCCAAAAACAAGGACCCACCGATCCTCTAGATCCTATATCTATAGGGTCGGTAATCAATGGAATGAACTCCCAAGTACAGGACCTGGGGGTGAAGAAGCACCTGGCCGGCCCGGCTGCCCTGAAAGTTCGAAGACCAATGGTCGTCGTCGGGTACGTTAATAGGTCCTGGCGTACGCCATATGCCGCGCTCATCATAAATAAGAATGTCATCCTAAATATTTCATACCTATTGTACTTTTTACCGAATCATACATGGGTTCTTATTGTAGTTGGAATTGATTCGTTTAGGAGTATTTTCCTAGTCACAAGCTGAGAAAAAGCTGTGACTACTCATATTTACATACTTATAACAAAGCATATATTTAAGAGTATAGATTTCAATAATCCTCTCGACAATTGTGATATAAGAATTCGATTTTGTCGATATTCGAAATCGAGATGAAAAATGTTTATTACACCGAGTGTCTGTTTCTTCCAACTCAACAATCCAATCGAAATCACAATAACTCGAATATGTTCCTATCTTCAAGCATGAGAATCAGAATTCGGAAACAAACGACTATGCTACCTCGTTCATTTTTCCGACGGTTGCTACGCAACAGTCGCCAATAAAATTAGAACCAAATGAGTGGCTTATAACACTAACCAGGTTTACCATAAACCAGGTTCAGAGATAGCGTGCATGGACAAAATGCTGTTCCCTAGTTTTGCTAATATTCATCCTTATCTTTACAAAATTACCAAGAAAAGATCACCCAATCGCAAACATAAACCAATTCAAAATATCATGTTTCCAGTTTCTGTTCTGGGGTATTTTTTATTGTAGTAGTCATTTTGTGAGAGAGTAGAATTAGGAAAAAGTTGATGAAAATGTGAGATGCAAATTGACAATAAGCTCCTTATGGAGAGCGACGCGGGGCGGAGGGGGAGAAAGGAAATATTAAAATAATGGGGTTCTTTGTAGCACCCACCCTCGCCCACTCCACAACTCCAGTCCGAGGAAAAAGTTTTAACATTCTATACATATATTTTTCCGTGCATCGGTTTTTAGCTCCTGAATCTGCGTTGCTTTTCTAGCAGGTGGTTGAAAACCTTTCATGTACGTGTTACGAACACACGTTTATTGTCAAGAACTTTAGCTATAAAATAACGAATCAATTAATACTTTGCAGTTTTAAAAATATTATTTCGGGATTGATCTTAACCATATTATAAAAATATTTTTTGTTGGGACCTCTAAAGTTAGTTATTAAATTTAAAATACTTGTAAAATTCTAATACTATTTAAAACAAAATTTTGGACACAAATGTATTATTTTTTATGTAACCAAACATGGATGGCTGATACCACGACACTATCAGAATATTCTGGTCCTTCCTTACGTTGCACGGCTACATTGAGGACTGAAAATACGGTAAATGTTCATTGCCGGTTCAACTAATGCGTATAAAAATGCAGAAGTGTGTTTCTGTGTGTTTGGTCTTCTTTCACGCAGCAGCGGAACAACGGCTCGGCGGGGTAGAGGATAGAGCCGGAAAGAGCATTGACTTGTTATCCCTAAAATATTTTTTCTCAGTAATGTCCCTATCTGACTCGCAGTCTGAACTATAGGTACAGCTGTTTGGGCCAGATACTGCGGGATTTGGGGGTAAGCCCATTGTCGACTTCGCAATTCGGTCTACAACCTTTGAGGTTGGACTCGCGGGGTTAGCTGCAGGGGCGGGCAATGTCAGTCTCCCGACAAAGCATGTGCGCTCAGAGTCACCTAAACTGGCGTTACGTTTCTATAAGTTCCATAAAAACGTCAAACTCCACACAAGCAAACTAGATATTCTGTGATTTTACTTCTTCAAGTTGTCAAAGTCAAACTCGGACTTTCGATTTGTATGAAAACGCGGAGTCGGCGTAAACGGCAACGTTGACGTATTTACGGCAACGTTGAGTAAACTGTCAAATCATACTCGGACTCGCAAATGTTATTTCGCTCAACGCCCACTGCGCGCGTTCTTCAATGTCTCCATACATTTGAAAACGCCAGTCGATCGGTTTGCCGTAAACGCCAATTTAGGTTACAGCTGGGACTACGGGCACAGGTGTCCGTTTCGCGCGCAGCGAGCGTCCCAAGTACCGAGTCGTAATGGGCTGCAGAGGGAAAGGGACGCGGGGCAGGTGAGTTGTCCTCGTTAAGTTGGAAGGTACCTGGCGGAGAGTCAGGACGCGAAGATACCTGCGGTGCTAGTCTGGGGAACTAGTCTGCGATCCATCCGCAAAGCAATGGATTGGAGGGATGCTATTGTGCACCGAGAAGTGAGTGTGTAAGAGTGGAAGTCAGGCTATCAGATGTCCCGAGCTTGGATTGAAACGTTAGCAACTTCGGTTGCTGGCGGTGAGCCTGCATTACAGCTCCTGTAATGTGTGGGGTCCACACCCCTTCGGACGTTCAGCGGGAATAGCGCCTCTCGTTGCGCGGTTGGTCATCTAGAGCGCTATAAAAAAACAGCGAAGGGATGTTAGCTTAGGCCCGCACATAAACTCACAGCGGGTACTGCCTTTTTTCTTTGCAAAATCCTCGGAAAATGTGCGTTTGGAGAAGAATGCAGAACATTTTTAAATTCTTAGAGGTTTAATCCGATCCGATCCGATCCGACGTTTAGAACATTTGATTAGTTGAACGTTTTTAATAACAATAATAGTATTGTTCTAGCATTCATTTGAGCTTAAACGTAACAGTGGAAACCATTGTAATGATATTTAACAACAAGAAGCTAAACAAGCTTTCGTATGTCTGTCCGGGTGTCCGGCTGCAGGTCGCATTTCTCAACCGATTCTCGTGAAATTTGTCCGTTCAGTTTCCCAGGGTCCGTTCGGACCCAATTCGAAAGATGTTCAAAAATGTCAAAAAACTTCTGTTTTGCAACAAGACCTAAAACTTTAGGTACTTTATACAGTGAGAAAAATACAACAAAAATTATAGGATTTTGTTTTAAGGTGCGCGGTGAACATACAGCTCAGAGAGCCACTAGTTAAGTAGTTCCACTAACTACCCCAGTTGTTGCCCATGCTTGTCACAAAACGGCAGCCAATAAACAGAATGTATTTCCAATGGTAGCCATCGGCCTAACGGTATCTTCCAGCTGTCTCCTAATAATTAAATTGTTCATGTCCTGTCTTTTTCCACCACAGTGGCTACTTACGCTACCCCCTTCCCCCACTATCGCTTTTTTATTTTCTTTTCCTCTTTTTCTATCTTTGCGATGTTACGTTAAGTATGTTCGTTACATTCAAAGTTGGCCTGCAGCTGAAGGTAAAGTATGAATATGCGTGGTACAGTTCATTTAATATTTTTTTCATTTCATTTATAATAGAACTTGTTGGTAGCAAACTACACCAAGTTACGTCACAAAGATCCGCGGATTCGATCAACCCAGTAAAGAAGAAGACGCAAAGAAACTTCACGGGTTTACATAACATCAAAGTTCAATCCTTTTAGAGTCATATTGCAAGCAATTTAATAAAATCATTACGATGATAATCAAGTAATATAAATGGTATTTCAACATACAGGTTGAATTTCATCAACGAATTCGATTTCCGGCTACATATATTTTTTTAATTTAATAATGCAGTTTTATTTTTTATCAAAATCGGCCTCGTGACTCCTTTGAGTGTTTTCCGTTTCAGATTAGGACTTAGGTTTAAAAAATAGGAGCACTTACATAATAATTACGTGCACAGAGTGAATTTAGATGTGAACTCCCGTCCTTAACTAGGTTTCATGCCAGGATCTTTCATTCATCGGAGAACGGCCACTAAAACAGGCGCATTTCTTTATTGCCGTTTCGACCATTATTTAATCGATGTCATGGTTCCCACCTAAACGGGCTGAAACCCTGTCACCTGGGGACCTACAGTTTTAAATGATTTTAGACGACACGGCCACTCTAGGTTCTGCAGTCGTGGCTGGCCATACTAACAAGATTTCAACGCGTCCTTTCCGCCTATCGAATGTCGTTCCTTCCATCGCAAGAAAAGAATCCTTATATGTATTAAAATAAATTTCAATCATACTTTGTTTTTACACGGATTATTTCGACAACTTCGAACCAAAAACCTTTTAGCGGTACGTTAAGTTTTGGAAAGTATTTTCTTTGGTAAATTTTAGTGGAAAGAAAGATCTTCGAAATTCAATGCAATGTTACAATTTCTTAACACCAACCATCAAATCATTCAACGATGAGCATGCACCCATCCTCGACAGCACGTATTATACGCATCAGTATTTCATGCCCGACCAAAAACTTGTCTTTTAAAAACTGCTTAGATTATTGTTCGCATCTGTGTTTTAGCTAAGAATCTGCGTCGCCAGGGCCGGAGTATCCATAAGGCAGTGCAGGCAAAAGAAAATTCAACTCTTAAAAAATATTTATGGATTTGCAATGAAAATAAGTATTTTTTTCATGCAACTTGACATGGTATAATTATAAGTAAATATTTCTAAGAACGCATTTATTTCAACTATATGGGTGGATAGGATGAAAGTGGCTCAAGTTAGGAGATAAAAAAATGCCGTGCAAAAATTACTCTCACAGGAAAAAATGTGTCAAGGAAGTTAGAAAAGGACTGAGGCAATTGCCTAGGGGCCCCGATATGGTTGATCCGGCCCTCCATGGACTCGATATACATAAATATATCTCTCTCGTTGACGAGCCGGGGTAAGTTGGTATACCGGAATGTAGAGACCCTATAGCTCCAAAGGGGTGCAGAGTATATTTATGCTATCATCTCTAGCGTGAAAACAATGTCTTCAGAGCTGCATAACGCTGTCCCTCCGTCACCTTTCTGCCATCACTCAACGCGGAACAGGCAGGGAATGCACCCATTTACTGCTGGCAATCCGTAAATAACAACTAACCAACCCTTTAATTCCTTTATTGGTGTTTCCCCCAAAGCACAACCTGGGATCCTTCAAACATGGTGTGAAGAAGCACCTGGCCGGTCGGCATGGTTGTCGCTGGCTCCATGTTAGTTCTTAAGTTCATGGGCGTTTTTGGGCAGTTAGTAAGTGAGTGCCTGGCATACGCCAAGTGCCGTGCCTAACATAAAAAATGCAGCGATGAAAGAGCACCATAGTACAGTAAAATTACAGCCCATTTGATTCGCTTCTTCTACACATATACATTCATTTCATACATGTTTTTTCGTTGACGATCAACGATTACGAGTGCTAAGTATTGTACGCAAAGACTTTCTATGAGATTTATGAAAATTAAATAACGTGTTCTCTCTACTCTGCGGGCTCTTGACTACGAAACAGAACAAAATAGCCTCTAAAAGATCAAATATAAATAAATTAAAATTATATATAATGCAAATGTATGGAACTGATTGTATAAATTACAAACTAAAACTTTTTTTTCATATTAATGAAATTTTAGAGATAAGTTACTTTAAATATCTTACCTTTATTTCAACCAACTACGTTGAAAACTTGTTAAACTATGTTTTATTATTCTAAAGTACATGGAAAACGGTGCCGTATCACTGCATCGAACTTGACTTATACTACCACAAAATTTAACTGTCAATAACTTTACAGCGGTCGGATGCGTTCGAATTTCAAATATGTGTGCGCGAGTCCGGCGGCGGCGCGGGTCGCGGCGTGCTCTCGGCGACTGGCGCGACAACTCGGAACTTTTCAGTCCTACCCCATGTCGCTACCCGGGGGGCGGAGCCAGCTGGGGGCGGGCCGCACGCCGGCTCCGGCAAATCAGCACGGCTTTTCTTTTCCACCGAACGGCTTTTCTTCGCTCTCGCGGCGAAGACGAGTGGTCAGCCTGAGGCCGCGGCCGCCAAGTGGCCGCCGCCTGCCGAACATAGAAACTATCGGCTTAAAGTTTGTTCTATGTACGCTGCTGGTAAATGTTAAACTCGAAAACGTCTTAAGAGCACTCTAGTCTTGGCTCCCGGCGACAAAGAACTTTCATCGTATTGTTAGCCGCATATTGTTAGCCGCAGCCCCATAATTTTACTTTCCATCCACTATCCTACTGAATATCTATATTTCAATTGACCCAGCGAAAAGCGAAGTCCGCTTATAGCATAGATCAAAAAGGCTAATAGATAACTCCACTTTCGAGGGTTAGCGCTATGAGACAACTCCGGAAACACACAAAATTTTACTAAATTTTGTTTTATCTCATAAGGCTAGCGCTCGAAAGTTATCTATTAGCGGAGTTTGCCTTCAGGTCGCATTTCTCAAACGATTCTCGTGAAATTTTGTGAGCTGGTTTGATAAATTATATAGAATATTTAGTGGCGGAATATTTTTTAAAAATATTTAAAAGTCTGTCCGGTTGTTTTCCTCTCGTTCGTCCCATTTCTCAACCGATTCTCTTGAAATTTTGCAAGCAGATTTGATATTTATATTTTTTTTATTCTAGTTTACAGCTCAGAGAACCATTCGTTATACTATCAGGTCATTAGTTCTGTCTTATAATCAAAACTTTTTAATTTATAATTCTGGGCTCAAAAATATTTGTTGAATTTCATTCATTTTTAAACATGGACGTTGAAGTAAGCCGAGTCATTAATTTCACGGTAGTGAACGATTCTTTGACCGAGTGGCGGTTATCCATTGAATTATATTTGACGGTTATCGCATTGCATCGGTGCGGTTTTGCGCTAAATCTGATTTTCGAAGTACTGAAAGTGTACTCAAGTGTAAAAGACAGAAAAAATTATTTAAAAATATAAAAAACCCGACTGCGAAAAAAAATTTAACTTAAAATTGACTTAGTAAAGGAACTGAAAAGATAGAAACAAGTTGAAAAATTAAATATTTGTTGTGTTTGAATGATCATGGTTGACAGTGTTCACAAACGCAGTCGGAGGCATCAAATAGCCCGTTCCATAGTACGTTCCATAGTATTCACTGTGGATTTAGTAGCGATTTTATGGATTATTTCGGTGGAGCAAGAAAATACGTGGTGGGATAATTCCAATATCCTACCTTTCATTTTTATATCTAAAGTGAGGTTTTTTTTCTCGTTCTCGGTGTCACCAATCATCATGAAATTTGCATAGGTACACTTTCAATGAATTTAATAACAAAAAAATATAAATCATAGTTAATGTATTTGATGCACAATATGAATTATATAATGATATATTATATATTTCCCAATACATTCCATTATTAATGACTAGCGATTTTCTTAGTGATATGGGTATAGCAAAAATATACTTACTGATACAAATTATAATCTCCTAACTGTCATATAATAAATATGAAAGTAAGTTTGTCTGTTTCGCGTACTCAACCGATCATCGTGAAATTTGCATAGGCACACAATAGAAAATATAAATCGTAGTTAATGTATCTTATGCCTCCGACTGCGTTTGTGAACACTGTCAACCATGATTATTCAAACACAACAAATATTTAATTTTTCAACTTGTTTCTATCTTTTCAGTTCCTTTACTAAGTCAATTTTAAGTTAAATTTTTTTTCGCAGTCGGGTTTTTTATATTTTTAAATAATTTGTTTTATTTTAATTATTTTTAGTTTTCGTAGAGCATGCATTTATCATTTAAATATCTGCACGTTAATACATTCCAACGAACATACCTAATATTATTATGGAACCTGACATGGATGGCTAATATAACACAACTACCGTCATGATATAAGCCTAATTCAACAAATTACAGAAGGAATTAGGTGACAGGCCAGGACCTTCCTTTATACAGAATCACGGCTGCACACGGATATTGACAATGATTGATTGCCACTTCGACCATAGTTTTTCCTAATGCAATGTTACGAACCCAGGCGGGCTTAACCCTGTCACCTGGTAGGGTAAGGTGACCTACAGTTTTACATGGGTTCCGAACCATGAACAACTCGCAAAATAAAGTGGTGTATAACCGATGCGAGGATTTGAACCCATAACCTCTTGCATGAAAGGCAATATTTTAGTCCCTACACCACGAGGTGTAACAAATAGAGTGTTTTGATTGATATTAAAACAAAACTACATCTTCTAAAAGTTTCTTGATGTTATCTTTAAGGCTTTAATGAAGTCATCAGTTCATAGAATGAAATTCCCTCATTCAACGAATTTTGATTATGTGACCGATATATACAAGGTTTTAGTGGAGGTATGGTCCAAACGTTAACCACGTATTCCTTGGCATATTTGAAACAAAAAGGCTATACATTTTATGTGTAGGTATTTAAAATGTATGGGGAGGATATTTTTCAAGTCGTACAACCAAAATATCATCTACCTTTTTAGCACCAAATATGCCGAGGAATACGTGGCTAGCTTTTGGACCATATCTCCGTTGACACCCTACATATGTTTTTTTTAGAATCTCCCTCTCATCATTGTTTATTACAGTTACACTAAATTTATAAGCAAACAAATTTGTTCGACACTCAAATCCAGTGGTTATATATACAGGATCCGTCACTCGAAGTGTTACCAATTGAAAATGATGTTGTTTGGTTAATTGAAGTATGGTTCGTTAAAAAAGATATCACAATAAAACATTTAATTTTAAGACAATCATTGTTATTGTTTTATATAGCCTCCTTTGATCCATAGATAAGAGCTTTCTGAGACAATTCTGAGTGTTGTTGGAACGTCCAGCGTTTCGTACTGCATTGTTTACGTGCCCATGGTATGAGCGCCTCATTTAACACCTTTTTCACACACTTGCTGGTTGACTTTGACGCCCTTCTCGATAAACACGCGTAAATAGCGACCATTTGCGGTCACTGCAGCCCAGACCATAACAGAAGCGGGCGCTTACTTACGAATTGCTTACTCCATCGTCTAAATTCTCGTTGGATTTGCCCTGTAGCCAAACACGAAAATGTTGTTTGTTTATATACTGTTAGACAGTAAACATTTTTTCATCTGAAAAAACAATGTTTTCCAGATCGCCACGCAAGACTTTCAGTGCTTGAGCTCTTTGTAGTCGAACTGCCTTCTGCGCTGAACATAGATGCTGTAATTTTTGTATTTTATTGGTAGGGCTTCAGTTGAATTTCTTTTTATTTCAGTATGCGCCGATTACTTGAGTCGGGTATTGTCAGACTTTTCGCAAATTTTGCAGAACACTGGTGAGCATTTCCTTGAATTCGAGCCTTTAACTTCCGAACCATATCATGTGATACTGCTATTTTCGGAAGACCGCCTCTATGACGTTTACCAATGCTCCCTGTTAGGTTATAACGATTAATGGTTCGATGCACTAAACTTTTGTTCACACGTAAATGTCGGAGCTCCCGAGCGATGACTGGTTGTGATTTTCCGGTCAAATACAAAACGATCACAATGTTAGGTTTAATATCCATTGCGAAAATTTATTATAAAATTCAAATTTGTGTCCGCTCTTTTCGCCCACTTAAAAACAATGAAACAAATTGACGTTTCACCAAAATTTGGCGCGATGTCATTATTATTTTGAAAATAGAAGTAACAGTTCGAGTGACGGACCCTGTAGCAATCGCTTTGATCACAGGATTTCATCCATGTATAAACTAACTGCTAGTTAAAATTCAATAAACTCCATAATAACCATGATTATAATATTTATATCCACTACTTCATTAGACTGGAAGTTGTCTCTTGACTGACAGCTTTGAATGTGAGTCAAAAGCATTGTTAAAGCCATTTTTATTTTATTATTGTGCTAGTTAAGTTCCAGTTTCACAGATTAGAACTTTAACTGGATGCGGCGAAAGAGACCTGGATTCATCGTTTCCAAATATATGTGGGCCCGAGGTCCACAATCGCCCGATCGAATGTGTTACCTTGAAGCTTATAAACTGTTACATCCCAACTGAGCGTTTATTGTTTTTCTTGCCTCCAAAGCCCATCAAAATATAACTTTTCTAATCCGTAGATAAACTCCTGGTTTATTATTTTGAATAATATAACGGGTTAATAATATGTGATATATGATGATAAACCCAACTTTGGCATGGCCGTGCTTTTCCGTCCCACTGATCCCAAGGACGCACGGTTAAAGATCAGTGATATTATGATGACGATCATATCTTATGTACCCTATGTAACAGAAGCCCTCATCAGGGGGCTGACGACATCTTCATAGAAAGTTTTTTCTTATCTTTAGTAAAGCTATTAGATATGCCGGTGATGTCGGTTTATGCGGCGTCCGAGAATTTCGAAAATCTATCTGACTATCGCCCGGATCCACCACTTCCAGTTATAGACATCCCAAAGTTATCTTTCTGTTACACCATATAAATATGCAATGTAACCGAAACTACATTCCATATAGCTGGAGGTAGTGAAAAGAGGAGTATATGACCTGAGTTGGTGTGACAAGCGCGCTTGCGTAAACAAAAATCATTTGAATTCATTTTTAACGTTGAATATTTTGATGATTTTTGGAATTTCTCATTCCAAATAACACTTAAACATATAAGTTGCATTCCTTTTTGTAAACTATTTAGAAAACCCTTTAGTTTGATACCCCACTCGATAGGTTTCAAGGAAAAATATATTTGAAAACACATAATTTGGCGCCAAAAATCGGCTATGATTTTTTTTTATAATTTTGATATACCCAGTGTCACTCTCACAATTAAGACGAATCTAACGACACCTCTCAAGCCAAAATCCATCAAGCCGTTTAGGCTGTAGGGCGTGCCAAAGAAATATACATACATACATACATACATACATACATATATACATACATATATACATACATACATACATACATACATACATACACTCGAAAAACATAACCCTCCTTCTTTCGCAGTCGGGTAAAAAGAAGTGGTCATCACAAACACAATCAGAAGATGCACCTGGCCAGCCGGCATGGGTTTCGCAGCCTCCCTGAAAGTTCGAATAACCATGGGCGTGTCGTCGGGAACCTCAATGGGTCCTTCAAACATAGTCTAAAGAGGCACCTGGCCGGCATGGTTTTCGCAAACCCCTGACATTTCGAAATTCCATGGGCGTCGTCGTGCACCTCAAGAGAACATGGCGTTGGAACTAAATGGCATGGAACCTCATGAGCGAGTTTTAGATGGCCAATTTTACTATTGAGTCGAACTCCTTCTCGTAGTCCAGGAAGGCTAGGAATAGCGGCTTGTTGTACTCCTCGCTCTTCTGCAACACTTGTCTCACAGTAAATATGTGATCTATGGTGCCGTATCCTTTCCTAAACCCAGCTTGCTCACGAGGCTGGTATCCTCTGTGTCATCCGACACGTGATGACCCTTGAAACGACCTTTTACACGTGACTAAGCCCCAGTTGCACGAAAAGACGGCCGAGTTAATCAATGTTCAAACACGTCACTTTTAGTGAACCGCATAGAGTTCCTTCCATACTTTCCATACAAAGTGACGTGTTTAATCGTACGTTGTCGTTGATTTTGTCCTTTCGTGCACTCGGCCCTAAGAAGTGAGATAGGTCGATAGTTCTTCAAGTTCACCCTATTCACCATCTTGTGAAACAAGACAACGACACTATTTCGCCATGCAGCCGGAACGACACCATTTTAGAGAACTGCATTGAAAAGTCCCTGCAGTTCCTTCAAGATGGGTTTAGCCTTTAGCAGTTCCGCCGTTATCCCGTCCTAACCTGGAGCCTTGTATTTTTAAGTCCTTTCAAAGCAGCCTTTATCTCATATCGGTGCAGTGTCTAGTGTGCGGCGCACGCCTATCAGAGTCGACTGGTTTACATGGGCTCAGGGCAGGAATTGCTGCTGAATAAAATTTCTAAATTTTGAAAAAAGTTGAAATCTGTTAGGGCAATGTGAGAACGGTGATTGACGGAGAGCTTCCAAAGGTAACTCTTATAGCTTTGCGATGGTCTGTCGTGAAGTGTGAGCTCGTGCGCAGTCATAGAGAAACAAAAAAGAAGAGTGATCACTGCAGAGCGATTTCTTGGCAATCTGCCGTCACTGTTGTGCCTTTCGGTAGGAAGCTGTTATGCACAAGTTCGCCACTGGTCCACGAGACAGTCACCATCACCTTCCTATGAGTAATCTTTTTTTAGCGCACTGATTAGGTGCTGTATCCGGGTCCGGGTGCAGCACCTCAGACGAACGCTTACGGTTGTCTATTGTTTATTGTTTATTCATCATCTATAGAGAGTACACTGGATGGATTTGTCATATTTCATCATTAGCCAGTTCAGCAATTCCAGCGAAGAGGAACTCGTCTTACAAGGTCTACCTACTTTTCATCGCAGGTAACAATTCGATTTAGAATTCCCTCGTTTCTATGTCGGCAGTAGTGCTACGCATAGACCTAGCATGCGCGCGCAGCGCGCAGTACATCCTATTTCTATGGTGCTACGCATGCTTCCACAACTATGCAATAATACACCGTGTTTATGCAAAATATTGTACGAATTTTCAGTTTTTCTATAACGCCATGAACTACTACAATTTCTTAAAAACAAAACACTACCTATTTAAAAACAAATTACTGAATTTGAAATCAAAATTATATGGTTTTCGAATTGCGCGCCAATCCCCATATTGTTATCAATCTAAAAATGATATTTATAAAATCTCCAATTTCGGTTAGTATACGAAGTAATATTAGTTAGTTAGGTTAGTATATTAGAGTACCGTTCTTACAGCCATTTTTTTGCATTTCTTCAACCATCCGTGTAGGTATGAACAGCCAGTCACAAAATTTAAGAACGGAAACTTTATTATAGGCTAAGAAAATTTTAAAACAATGATTGTTTTAGCTGTTAAGTTTTCCAATAAATATATTTATAAATAGGTTGGTACTCTTAGATTACGGGTGCTAGGTAAATTTATGCATATTGACAAACTCAAAGGTCCGACACTGCTTCTCTCAACTGTCGTAATTAATGTAAGGATTTTTTTGTGCAGCGCGACATAAGGCATACGTCAGGCCCTAAAGGCCCAACGACGCCCACAGGCCTCGAATTTTCACACCGTGTGTGAAGGACCCTAGAGTGTACTTTGGGGTGGATAAATACCGCGGCAGGATGTTTGGGATTCTCCGTCGTTACTCACTTTCCGAGTATTTGATAGTCCGAGTTCCGAGTCCTTGCTCAAATTTAGAAGATTGTTTTTACAAATAAATCGAGCCATAGCATACGCCCTTTCAACGAGGCATGCTTGTGATTTAAATAGACAAGTGAATAAAATAGTTTAAAAAAAGAGTTTTTTTGAATAAATCCACCCTGTATCATGTATTCTTTCACTTTTATCGTTTTAGACTCTCGTTAGTTGGTACTATATTTTGAAACCTATTTAAAAATAAGTACTGACTTGACCACGGGACTTGACCTCGCTAACGTCGCGTATACTTTCAAAATGAAATGTCTGTTCAACGATGTTACAAACATACATCAGTACGACGTCAAAATCGAGTATGTTTCAAAAGACTAACTTTTGTTTTTTCAAAGTACCTACAAAATATGACGTCACATACTAATTGATCCACGGATTCAATTAAGTGTTCGAAGAAGAATTCGCATGATCCATATGTAATGTTTACACCATACGACATTTTACGACATAAATCCTACTGCCAAACTTATATTTTTAATTGAAAATTCTAAGGCAAAGAACACAGATCAAAATAAAACAAAGCAACCCTCAATGTGATATTGTTAAGAATAAAAATAATTAATTAATAGTATGATAATATGCATATATCTAAAAAAATTGCTGATTAATCGTTATTTAGGTCGGATATTTGTTGTCCTCGTATACACTGTCTCGAAGACCCCGAACAGCGTACTTTGAACGGACACGAGTATGCGTGCCTGTATAGACCGCATAATGCATAATGGGTACAGGGAGACTACTCGACTTCTTGTGTACCTCAGAGAAGCGGCAGATGATTCTCAAGCAAAGTTCCCCTCCGTGGAGTTGGTTTTTCTGGGAGACTAACGCGCACCATGCGCCGTGGTTATGCTCTGACAAGACCGACTTCGCTGGTCGAAGTTGCACACAGCCTGCAACTTCGCCCTGGCGCAAACCTGACTCAATGGTAACACAACATACGCGTATCCCAGATCGAGCAGGTGACGCGTCCTTACTGGATCTTCTGCTGACCACCAAACCCGCCGGGCACAAGGTGTCGGTGCTAGACCCATCGGGGTCATCTGACCACTGCCTGGTGAAGTCAACTGTTCCGCACACTCAGACCGAGACACGTGCGTTTGGAACGCGTCTGATGTGCCACTACGAGTTGGCAGATTGGGACGGATGCAAGAACATTTCTCCTTCTTCCCTTCGAGGCAATTCTGTTTCAGCGCTATGGATCCGTCCAGCTGTGCTAACTCCTAAAACGATTTATAACTAGCTCTTCTCTGCCCTTTTTTGCCACATATGTAGTTACCGCCTTTTGAATAAGGAGGGCATTACTAAATCCTCGATGGTAAATACCAGTTTCAACGCGTAGTGCGCGATCTCAATCGATTTGTCAGCCTCAGTGGCCCAGTGGCGCGACACTTCGGCGATCGCTCTCCGAAGTTAAGCAACGCTGGGTCCGGTCTGGTCTTGGATGGGTGACCATTCGACCGTTGAGAGAGGCTGGCCGTGGTTCGGATTCCACGTTAAGCTGTAGGTCCCCTTCCTCACTTACTAGGTGGTAGGGCTTATCCCGCCCGGGTTGGTACCATCGCATTGGATGAACGATGGTCGAAGCGGCAATGAAAATTGTCCGTGTTTTCCATCCAGTTCAATGTAGCCGTGCAATATAAGGAAGGTCCTGGCATGGCACCTAGTTCCCATGTGGTGTGTTGGGCTAATACCATGACAGAACTTGTGGTATTAGCCATCCATGTCCAGTCACATAAAAAAAAAAAAAAAAAAAAAATCGCCTGTTCCACTAAGATCTCGGCCCACCTTGCATGGTTTCGTTCGCGAACACGACGTGACCCAAACGTAAAGACGCTGAAACAGGCTGATACAACCGTAGGTAGCCTCCAGATCTAGTAATCAAGAGCGAAGTTCGAGCATATCGGCAGAATTGGTGAGAAGTTGATAAACCACCAGACTGGGAGCCGTCTATTCTGGTCCCTTGCCAAATCAGTCGAAGCAAATTTCTGCCGCTCCTCACTTCTATCTACCATTGAAGCAGCCTGCTAAATTTCAAAAACCGGCCAAGTGCGAGTCGCACTCGCACACGAAGGATTCCGTACCATTCATTATACAAGATTTGACCCAAAGAAATAACGTTTCTTGTATTGTATTAAACGGGGCCACTCTTTCATTTTTATAATTAGTTTTTTATGTTTAGTATTGTTTATTCATCATCCACAGGCAGCACACTGCACTCGGATTTGTCATATTTTATCATTAGCCAGTTCAGCATTCACGGCGAAGAAGAACTGGCAACAAACTTCGCTAATTTTTTTTCAACGTCCACTTAGTCTAAGTTTATTGCCACTGCTTACAAAAATACGGGTTATTGGTACCCGTTTATGTCAATACATTAAATTCATATAAATTCACAAAAATCTACCATTCACGCCGTATGCAACAGTTCATGACAAATATCGGTTTCAAAGTCATGTCCTTCATCTAACATGTTGCCAATTGGAGCAGGCCAGTCCCCACAAACAGCACCCGTTCACGAGCATCACGCCGGGTCCAGCCATCGCCTCTCTCAGAGGTGACCCGAACCAAGCGTCTCCAAAAGCAAGGACCTTTAATGGCTTGTACTTGCGAATCGCATGCTATCTCGCTTCCACTATATCGCTATCTATACTCACACAGTGCGGTACGACTGCAAAACAAAATATCAAATCAGAGCGCGCTGTGATAGTACTCAGTTGCGTTGTCTACGTCTGTGTCGTCTACGTGTAATCTAGGTACGTCGCTAAATCAACACTTTGCTTTAGTTTGTTGTATGACATTACTTCACAGGATTTGTTCCTTGTATGCGACACTATTGACTGGTGCAATAATACAGGTGCGTTATTTTTTCAAAATCAACTAGTTCGATCGCGACCAGGGAAACAAAAAAATTAAAAATCTAATAATGCATTTTTTGTTTTTATCAAAATCCGTGAGAGGAGTGGTCCTTTGAGTGTTTTTCGCTATTTCTTATAATTTCGGATCTAGCCCTGAAGGCCCACTGGAAAAGTTCACCCTGTATACCTTTTAGATTAGAATAGTTGTCTATCTTTATGTTTATTTGTTTACTGAAAATACAGATATTAACAAAAAATTTAAAACTCATTGACCTAGAACGAGGTTTTCTCAAGTCATTTTCCGTACCCAAAGGGTGAAAACGGAACCCTATTACTACGCCTCCGCTGTCCGTCCGTTCATCCGTCCGTCCGTCTGTCACAGAGCTGTATCTCATGAACCGTAATAGGTAGGCAGCTGAAATTTTATGTATTTATTTTGCCGCTATAACAACAAATAGGTAAAAAAACATATATTAAATGGGGGTTCCATACAAAAAACGTGATTTGTTTGTATTAAATCTTGTACGATGGTACGGAACCCTTCGTGAGCGAGTCCAACTTGCACTTGGTCGGTTTTTTTAATTTAAAAAAATCTGTTAAGTTTTAGGGGAAGGGGAAACGTCGCCGTACAAAATTGTGCCTTGACCAACAAATAATGCATTTCTTAAAATTTTCAAACCATAGATTTCCTGTGACTTCTCGACAGCCTTAAGTTACTTTTTTCAGTTACTTTTACTTAGTTCAGATGAATCTCATGGACCTAGTGGTATGCAATAATGCCTTTTAATACATAAATAATTACATTTAAATGAACCACAGTTGTATTAACCTTTTCCTACCTCTTGAACGAATACATTTTAAGTAAATATACTTATCCGTGCTAAACAGGTACGTCGCTTACTCCAAGGAATGTGATATGTATTTATGTTTAATCTATCGTGAAATATTATAAAAATCTTAAAACATAAATGTATACTTACTTTGTAACAATATTATGCTGACCGTACCGTCCGTTGGACAAGTAGGTACAAGCCGCCATTTCTATAAGAATATGCCCTTTCTTTCATACAATTCTGTCGCCTGTTGTGGTATTCCGATAATCCGTCTTTCTTTGCGTTTTTTTATTTAATTCTTGCACGTTTTACCAAACTTTTATTTTTACAAAACCATTTTTGGGGCGTATTATTAGCCAGAGGCGACATAGAGGCATATGACGGCAGCGAGCGGCTGTCTGGCCACATAGTGGTGTGTCCCTGCGACGAATAGAACACCACTTTTGTCGCTCCATTTTGGTTGTAAGGGCCTGTCCTTACGTTCGGTATAGCGGCAACAGAAATACAAACTCTGTGAAAATTTCAGCTGTCTACCTATTACGGTTCATGAGATACAGCTCTGTGACGGGCGGATGGATGGACGGACGGGCGGACCCTAAAAATTAACTAGATTTTGTATTCAATGGACCTGAGAAATCACATTTCTAAATGTACTGGATACCTACTACGCCTAAGTCATTCTTTATAGTTCGGTAAAACCCATTTACATAATTTTATTTCGCTGCATGGGATAGTTGGCTACCGAATTCTTTATTGCAATCTAAAATGCCATCTATTGGTCATATAGCGCACATATTAAAAAGTCAGCGCTCATTTAATGATTTAGCTTTACTATTTTCTATGTGTAGTTTGCGTGTTGTAAAGTAGGGTGAGTGGGGACATGGCGAACTGGAACGGAACCGGTCGATAACAGTAAAAGTATTCGTAGATGGCAGCACAAGTCAATTCCCGCTGCTTTCCAAACACTTCAGGCTGCATTTAAAAATAAAAGGGATAGTATATTTTTAATAATATTTATTTTAATACATCTATGAACACAATTGTATGCTAATATTAATATTATCTTATTTTTAGAACCACTCAAATAATAAAAGTACTTAGTTCGACATAGGACATTGTTGATGTCAATATCCGACGCCAGCCAGTTGACGAACAGCGAAACGAAAGCAGTCTGCCAGCCATCAGCTCCAGCCCGCCATCTTGTGGATGCACGGATAACGGAGACCATTTGTCGCGTTGTAGATCGTGTTTAATTTTGTGCCAGGGCGCCTACAACGGTAAGTAATTTCTTCAGATCTAAACCCAGACAAGTAATGTACCGCATTTTGTAATCTGTGAATGCAGGGCTGATTTTAGTTCCATTGTTACTTTGCGCAAATAAAACGTAAATTCGAAAAATGAAAGCGGACACGGGTACTCTGCGACGAGAGTTTTACTGTCATAATAATCGATTTCATCTTCGCCCTGACTGAAGTAAGATTGCAAGAATCCGGGACGGAATGTAACATTCAGCAATGTGAAATTCGAAAAATGCACATTCTAGGAATTTTTAGGTTGGTGCAACTTCCGACAGCCTTACAGCCAATCTGACCGTTTGCTTCACATTAGAAAGTACTCTCTGAAGAAGTGATGAGCCTTCTTTACACTGGCTCCAAAAAAATAAGGTTAATTTATATAGAAGATGCGTTCGCTAACCTCATCATCTAGAGCAGTGTTTTTCAACCTTTTTGAATACGCGACCCCTTTACAGGTTGAAAAATTCTCACGACCCCCTATCTAGACAGACACTCCTAGGGCCATAGATAGAAAAAAAAATAGGCAATTTGTACTAAATTTGCGGCGTTGCCACACCGCAAAAATAAACAAAATAAACAAGCCCAGCCTTCTCACTGAAATTGTGTTTTATTGTAGTGTAAAACCTTGACTTTTTCCTTTTGCCGGCGACCCCCCCAGTAAGGCTTCGCGACCCCTCCAGGGGTCGCGACCCACAGGTTGAAAAACACTGATCTAGAGACTTGACCTTACCGGTCCATGTCGGGTCCTACGTGTCTGATTAAACATTGTTTTTCTAGGACAGTAATTTTGAAACAATAATTTCTTCTCTGCCAATATTCACTGACTGAGTCACTGACGACTTACTGAGAAAGGCTATTGTAATGGCACCCTATCCCGATTTGTTAAATTCAAGTTACGACTAACCACGTACGACCAGCATGGTTTGCACGGGCTGTCAAGCTTGCTCACGTATTCATCTAAACTAAGGTTGTGGTCCGATTTGAACCCGCGTTACCAAAATCACGAAAACTGGTCTGATTCGCACTTACAGCCCTCAAAATGGCATCCCGTAAATGGTTCTGGAAGGATGGCTGCTTGACCAGTGAGGCTGTTCGTGATTCAGATTCAACGTAATGAAACTTTAGTTCTTTTCTGTACTGTATGGTCAATCCCTCTCATGTTGGTTTTGCCCATACAGTAATTTTAAGGAAATATGGTCAAACCGCCAATAAAAAACCGACCAGGTACAAGTCGGACTCGCACACGAAGGGTTCCGTACCATCGTACAAGATTTAACACAAAAAAACCACGATTTTTGTATTTATGTAGTTTTTAAGATTTGTAAATTTTACTTATTTGTTATAGCGGTAAAATAAATGCACACTCTGTGAAATTTTCAGCTGCCTACCTATTACAGTTCATGAGATACATCCCTGTGACAGACGGAAGGACGGAGAGTGGAGGCTTAGTAATAGGATTCTGTTTTCACCATTTGGGTACGTCACCCTAAAAATGGTCTGTTTTCCATTCAGTTAATGTAGCCGTTCAATATAAGTGAAAACCCATACAAACATTGAACCTAGTCAAAAAAAATATACTTTGAAATTTTGAGTGGTGCTTTCGATTCCAGAGGTCATGGGTTCGATCACCAAACCATTGATGCACCACTTAAGGTGGCCCATCCCGCTCATCTCCCCATACAAAAGGGGAAAGAAGATCACGCCCATGTTTCTTGTCAGAGATCCAAAATTTTGCTCAAAATAGCTTTATTTGATCGAACTAGATGTCTGATGACCGTTGGCATTGCAAAATTGTGTTTGGTTTCTAAGTTATAAGGTCCGAAACTTCGAATTTTTCGCGCGTTTTATACAATAACTTTGGAGGTATCCACCTCCACGCAATAATAAAGTAAGAACATCGTAAAAATATTAGTCATCAGACATAGCTTATTTAATCAAGATTTATGATCTCTTTGGTTTTTGTTAGCTTTTTGACTACAGCGGTCGTGGTTTACTTTTATCTATAAGTCGTTTTGAATTTAAAATTTTCGTAAATCTTACACTATGCACATAGTCTTTTTTGTGGACATGTTGCATCTTCCTCATCACGGAGCCTGTGTTATTCTTTGAAACAGAGAAGGTCCCAGAGCGCAACAGCACGGTTTTGTACCGTGCCCGCGAATGAGTTAGGCCCGCCGGGTTGGGCCACCTTAATTTCTTTTTCTGAGTTGAATAATTGCATTTTGTCATAGGGTTAAGCCAACCACAGGAATTGGCCTCAATTTGCCAATCATTTAGGTACATAGTTATTTCACAGATAATTAATTTGTATTTTAATACTGGGTGTAATAGACCGCAGTCCTATGTTATAGTAGCCTATATCTAATATAAAACTGATTTGACAAAAAAAATATTTTGACATTGATTAAATTCATTAATTCAACTAAAAACTGCTCCTACATTGCCCTTACCCAAGCCTTCCTGATCAAGCACAAAATGACGCACACTGATGTACGCGCTTTAGTAGCCTATATGTAATATAAAACTGATTTGACAAAAAATATATTTTGAAATTGATTAAATTCATTAATTCAACTAAAAACTGTTTATAAACGTGATTTAATACGCACACATTCACATACGTGCGGCACAGGGGCTCCCCTTAAAAACGTAGTTTACTAATCATTTGAAAACCACTCTTCCAGTTTACTTGATATTTAGTATAGTCAGAAAATATCTGTCTGTACATTGTTTTTTCATTAAATATATCCTGGGTAAAACCACAGAGATAACAAAATTTGTATGGATATTTTCTTTTTGCTATCATTTGTTTAGGTTTAGGCGCATATATTTATTGCCTGATATTAGATAAAATAAAGTTGGTTAAAAATTGAATTAAATTGGTACAGTGGTTTTCAAATGATTAGAAAATTATGTTTGTATGGGAAGCATAGCTTAGGGGCCATTCTTAACCACTTACCTACGGGATAATTCACACCCGACCACACGCCTCAATACAGCGCGCTATCAGCATAGCCGACGAATAGCGCACTTTTTCTTCAAACTTTAACCCTTAATATCTCCCTAAGTATAAAAGTAACAATCGTGAAATTTTAAATACCAATAAATACACTTACACGAATAATTTTTTTGGAATAATATTACCAAAACAATATATTATAATGAAGGAAAGATAGGGGCACGACACTTCGGAAATAATATGGATTTACACATGAACTAAGACTAAGATCTCCAAACTCTAAATTACTACACATGTCCAATAATATTTAACGGCCTTTTTTTAACTCATTGGCACATTTTATGATGAGAACACAAAGAAAACGACAAAAAAAGAAGAAACAATTCCAAGAATGCGTCGAGCATCCCTTGCGCCGCATTCCCTGTCTATGAGTCACTGTTCACGTGCGCAGACGCCCCTGAACTATGCAGTGAATTGATCGGTAAATCATATCGATTAATCAACACAGAAAATACAATCATTCAAAAGAAGTTTTGCAAACAATAAGACCAAGAAAATCTTTATCTTAAAAAAATATAGAATGTTTTAGAACAAACTGTACTAACTAAACGAATACACAATTTTCATAAATGTATTCACACCAAAAACAGTTGCTGTTATAGAATGTAAAGACTAGGACTCATCAATTTGAGTTTCAGCGACATCAGTGCAATATAAAACAGGAATCACATTTTTATCGATAATTTCGATAAAAATCAGCATTTGCATAACAAAAACTTTTACCGGAAATAATTGCCATGGTAAACAAATCGTTTTTATAATACATTCAATAAGTTTTAGAGTAAAAATCAAACGAACTTCCAAAAAAGATCAGTAATCGCTAATACAATCGACAATACACTGAACAATAACTAGTGTACGTCTCTATGTTGCGCCGGGGCTGCTGTGACGTCACACGCGCGGAATTTCGTCAAGCCGACTGTGCAGGACGGATGGCAACAATGGGTGCCCTCGAATATTCTCGCCACTTTACCGACCTTTTACATGTGCTGCCATCCAGATGGCCACTTGGATTATAAAAAATATATATACATAAAATACAGATGTGCTGCAAGCATCACACTTTAAGAACGGCCCGTAAGCTATGCTCCCCATACAAACGTAGTTTACTAATCATTTGGAAACCGCTATTCCAATCAAATTTATATTTAATATCTAATATCAGGTAATAAATATCTGTGTCTGCATGCATTGGTTTTTTTTTAAAATCCAAACCGAATGAAATGAATGCAAAAAGAAAATCTTCATACGAATTTTGTTTTCTCTGTGGTTTGACCCAGAATACATTTACCGAAAAAACAAAGGCATGCAGACACAGATATTTGTTGCCTAATATTAGATACCAAATATCAAGTAAGTTGGAACAGTGGTTTTCAAATCATTAGTAAACTACGTTTGTATGGGAGGCGAAATTTTCAGGTGCTTACGGGCCGACCTTAACACTGGCCTATGAAGCTGGCAAAAGTCTTAATAATGCAATCATTTTAATAACTGTAAGATTAATCATTCCAAATAAAATTACAGGTCGTTTCTGCCCAGTGGCATCAGCCACAATGGGCGATACCAAGCAGGTGAAGGTGGACAATTGGGGGACTTTCTTTCTGCAGCGACTAAAACACTTCTTCAACCGCACCGACTACTGCGACCTTACCCTCCAATTCCAGGACAATGCACAGCTTAAAGTGCATCGGCTTGTCCTCAATGCCTGCACAGAGTACTTTGAACTTCTGGAACGAACATGCGAGATGTACGAGGACTGCCTTATCATGCCAGATGATTTACAAGCAGATGTAGTAGTCCCTATAGTCAACTTTATGTATACAGGTCAACTAGAGTATAAATATGAACTGTTGGATAGACTGTACCAAACTGCACAGATTATGAATATGTCGGTACTTACCAAACTGCTAGATGCGCATCGCAGCCAGCCACCTCCCCCTAGACCAGCACTCAAAAAGTACCGCCAGAGTAATAACTACTCTCGCACTGTTCGTGCTGTCCCGTCTACTTCTCAGCAGAAAGTTTACATCCCCGCTCCAAAACAAGCATCAACTCCTAAAGTCACTACTAGATATGTGACCAAACCACAGGCCAAGCAATGGCGAACAGAAACAGTTGCCCGCCCAACAAGATATGAACTTCCAGAAGAACTTGACAAAGACAACCTCTTTGAAAGTTCCTTCACAGATATTTCATATGAGTCAAAGCCGCTGATGATTCATCCGCTAAGGGAAGAAAAGGATTTCTCCTCGTATGAACCATCCAGCTCCAAAAAGTTTGAAGACTTAAGAAAAATAATGAAACGCCCGTCAACATCTACGGCTGACATGGTTGAATTCAAGAAATTAAAAACCAATCAAAACAACTCTATATTTGAAGGAGATGACTATATACAGTGTGATGAAGGAGATGATGTGTTTGACATTAGGGCAAGCCAAACTTCACAAGATCTGGACAATTCCAATAATTTGTACGACCATGTCATTGAAACACAAGGTGCAAAAGTCACCATTGAAACAAAAACTAATGAGAACTCATCCATTGATCATGCTAAAATTATTAGTGAGGTGTTAAAAAAGTATCCACATTTGGTGAAGAACAACAAAAATATAAAATTGAAAATTGTCAATACACCAACAAAGACTGAAAATAAATCTGCTGTCAGACGAATCGCTGCGCAGGCAAAACGTTCTGCTTCACCTGCTACCACTTTAGATATAAAGCCATTTAGAAAAGAGGATTTAGACAGAGATTTCACCTATGAAACTGACATTACAGACACAAAAGAAATGGGTAGACTCATTGCTTTGGGAGTTGAAAATGTGAAAGGCCCATGGTTGTGCCTCATATGTGGAACACCAGGTAAAGCCTTAAACTTTTGTTCATATCACAAATTCCGCAACCATCTTGTAGATGTGCACAATGAGCGGCCACCTGCAAACATGTGTGAATACTGTGGTCTGAAGTCGGGCAAACGTAACCACTTGCTACACCACATCTTCACCAAGCATGGGGTGCCACCACCACCCTCTTACAACTTTCCTAAATGCAACCAGTGCTCCTACATTGCCCTTACCCAAGCCTTCCTGATCAAGCACAAAATGACGCACACTGATGTACGCGCTTTCAACTGCAATGTCTGTCAAGCATCTTTTAAATCTTCCAACCAGTTATTGCAACATATTCAACAAACTGGTCACAAAATATGCCCTGACCGAAAAGCTAACTTGCAGTGCATATATTGCATGAAAGTGTTCCTAAGAGAGAGCAACCTCTACGCTCATCTAAAAACAGCTCACAAGTCATTAGCTCGAGAAGATGGCATTATTGACAACTCTGATGATGAGGATCTACCTGAGCATCAACACAAGGTGAAGAGTGAACCAACCCCACGAGAGGAGCTTTCGGAATCGACGCCTCGTACTGAGGACGAAGATGAAGATGAGAGTCAATATCAGATCCATCAGTACTCTAATGGAAAAATACAAATCATAAACAAAAAGGTAAATAAATCGCCAAATCAAAAGATATTGAACCAAAGCCTTTCACCGAGCTCACGTTTTGAGAAACAAACAAGAAAAATGGAACCAACTAAGAAAAAGCTTCCAAGCATGAAGAATTTCCAGGACATTGAACCAGAGTTGACAGAGGAATACAATGAAAGAATCGTAGTTCTCAATCAAAATGATTACCTAATGAAAGGTAAGGAAACTCCAATAGTCACACCACGTATTCCCCCAAATGAAGAATACATTTTATCTGAAATAATAGATCAGGATGCTGAAGAAACTGATGAAAATATCAGTATATCTCTTCCTGAAGTTGAGCTAACATCAGGGTTAGAAGTTCAACCGGCCAAAGCACAAATTGTTAGCAAAAAGCCAAGTACTCTCCATCATCCGTATCAGATAGTTGTATCTAATGAGGCAGAATACAAAGCCTTGATGGCAGCTAACCCATCCATCATATTCCAGGATGGAATTCAAAGTAAAACTTTGTCCATGTTGGAGCATAACTCTAGCTTAACATCTGGTAACATTAACCTGGACCCTTCCCAAAATGAAGACATGATGATTATACAAGACAGCTACCCTCTCAATGTCTCTGAGGCCATCACTACTGATAATTCTAATATTGTTGTTGTATACAGTCACCCCATAGACTCAACAGGGAAACAATTTGTAGAGTATGCTCAGGAACAAATTTTACCAGAAACAAGTGATCAAAATCAAATTGTGCAGACTACACAAGTACTCGCATCAACTACCACCAGCACGCCTATTATAGGGGATGGAATTCTTATGCAACAGACTATTGATTCATGGCAACCTGAAGATCAACATCCTGTAGGCCCTATTGCAGAGGAAGATCCCAATGTCGTATCCGATGTCACAGTACAAGATGTGATTGAAGATGATGTGCAGAGTGAAGTACAAGTTACAAATTCACCCACTGTCGTAGACAAAGGCCTGGAAGAACTGGCAGAGTTGCAAATACTGAGCCAGTCTGAGGAGTGTGTTATCACTGAAGTAGCTTCGCAGCCTGCAAACATTCAGCAGCAAGTGATTCAGGAATCAGACATAACTGATATTCAGAGCAATTATAATTCAGAAAATGTGCTTGAACAAGATGAGTCTGACAGCCAAGAATTGTCAGAAAGGCAAAATGCTGAAACGGAGGAAGCTGAAGTTATGGTACCACAAGATCAGAGCTTGACTGAAGTTGAAGTTGAAAATTCAAATTTGATTGAATCTGAACCTACTGAAAATCATAAATCGATAACCTCTGTTGAGGAAGAACCTCCTGCAATTGAAGCTCAACCTAACGAGGAAGTCGTGGACACAAATCTTGAAAGTGAAAGTTCTCAGGAACCCACTGAGAATGAAACCGAATCTTTGGTACAACATCCTGGTGCTTTAGCTGTGGTGAATGAACAAATTCAAAGCTTAGCAGCAGAGTGGTCTGATGAAGAATCTACTCCTAAAATAACAGAAGAAAGCATTGACACCCCAGGCAATGATACTACTGAGACTGATGGTTCATTGCCACCAGATGGAGTTCCCATTCCGGAAACTTCCGAAGTAGAAGAATCAATTGAAAATATTCAGCAAGAAATGGACAACCAATTGACCACTATAGTGGCACCAACCAAGGCACGCATCATTATAACAAGTGACATTACACTGCCAAACTCATCGGCATCCATTTCATCTGCTTCGCATATGATGAAGACACCTGAAACTGTTGATTCTGAGGAAAACGCGGTAGAGGAAACAAAAGCTGCAAAAACGAATATATCATCCCTCTTAAATGACTGGGATGATAATGATTCTCAGGCAGAATCAAATGGAGGTAAAACTCCAGAAAAGGCTTTGCAGAATGATGTAGCAGAACCAGATCCTAAAGAATCGGTGGAAGATATACCACTTAAAGAAGACAAACTGAAGAGTCTGGATAAAATTATGAGTGACTGGGACGAAGATGATGAGAAAGAGGTACATTTTAATTATTACCTTTATTATTCTTTTGCTTTGCATGCATTTAAAGGAATGTCAGTACAGAACTATATTGTTATATATACCATGTACTATTTTAGATTTGGAATACTTAGATGTAAGAACGTTTTGATCATTTCAAACTACTTTTCGCAAGAAACCAGATAAAAATACGTAATAGTATCCGAGAAAAACCAAACATTTCACTTTATGCAAAAATTTAGTTTCGCTGGTGTGAAAGAACCCATTAAAACTTTTGATTGAATTAGGTAGGTACCTACTTCTACCTTGGATATTGGGAGAATGCGGAATGTGATGCAAAAATCGTACTTACTAATGCGCGGTAAATATAGAGCGCTTGCTGTAAAATTAAGGGCGCAAGCACACTGTTCTTTAATTTTTTTTTCAACTTACCTACTTCTAAAGACATAATAGAACACGGTGTATATAGTATATTATTTCCTACAGCAGGAATTTATTGCAAGGCAAAACCAAACTCCTAATGCTGATGTAAGTTTTTAGTTGCTTTGTAGTTAACTCCTGTTGTTGAGTTTTTATGCAGTGTGGGTTCCGGCACAACAAGAATACAATGGGCCCACTGCATTTCTTCCCATGCATGCCGTAAGAGCCGACTAAGGGGTTCGTCGTATGTGGTTCAGATTCCACGTTAAACTGTAGGTCCCCTTCCTTACTAGTGGTAGGGTTAATCCCATCCAGGTTAGTACCACTGCATTGAATAAAGCGGCAATAAAAGTTGTCTGTGTTTTCCTTCCAGTTCAATGTAGCTGTGCAATAAAAAGTAGGTCCTGGCATGGCACCTAGTTACCATGTGGTGTGTTGAGCTAATAGAATGAGCTATGATTATGAGGGCTAACAGTGAAAACCCCATCAAGCCAGACTGTCCTCTTTAGACATGATTTACACTTAATTTTTGTATTTTTTACTGATATCAATGTTTTTCAAACTGATGTACCTACATAGGCGTTTTTAGAATCCGAAAATGCACTCTTGTATATATTTTATTCATTATTGTGTTAGCACTCTGTATGCAGTAGAGCGAGCCTCTTTAATCGGGACCTCAAGTAGTCCGTTGATCCCAGTTGGCCAAAAATTTGGACTTGACCTTTGGAGGAGGGTTACGATACGTCCCCCCCCCCCCCCTTCTTTTCGCACCCTCCTTTTAGGGTATGATTATGTTTTCAAAGCAATTAAATTGAGTTTCGAATTAACTACTAAACATTAAAGCATGGGATTGGGACTGTGAAAAATGTACTTAGGCTAATCTGTTTATCTTAAATAAATGTTTTACAAATGTCACTTCTATTTCATTGATCTATATCAATTTGTTTCACAGAAATAATCTCCACTATGGATGCAGACCGCCTGACAGTGAACCCGGATTCATTGTGACCCTCGAGGACATTTAAATGAAATCTGGAGTGTTGCACAGATGACACAAAAATTTTGATTGAGTTAAACAGTCATAACTGAAATTAAAACTCGAAAATTAGTAGCACTTTCTAACGTCAGTGGCACATTTTGTAGTATTACTTTTGGTTAGTCTTTATGACTGTTTATCTCAGTCTATAATCAGCTAAATGTAAAGTCGATTTTTAATTTACTGAGTAAACTTTTGGTTAAAATGTTTAACTCTTCAAATGAGCATAGTAATACTTTTCTATTTATGATTTAGAAATACCTGCAATAGCAAAGACCATGTAAAGTTATTGAATTATTGCTATATACATATTTTTAGAATGTATTCTAATCTAGCTTACTAGTAGCCTTTATTGCTTACCGACTTTGAATACCTATCGTGAAACTCTGGTGTATACATGTGTGTGTGTGTGTTGTGTACTATACGTTACTATTTAGTTGTATACTGTAAATGTTTATCAACAATAGTTTAGTGATATTATGCATATTTATTATATTGGTAGAAAATTATGATGAAATAGCCTTTATTCCTCTAAAAAAAATTGTAAAGTATTCAATAAGCTTTTTTATGAGTTGTATAGTTCGCGCCAAACTAAATGTGCCTTTAAAGCTCGCGCGTGTACTCTATGCCCTTGTCGCGCTTATTGTACGCCCGAAGCACATTTAAGTTTGCCGCGTACTGTATCGCTAGATTCTCCTTGTCTATATGAAGACCTCGTCAGCACTACTGTCAAAGAATCAGCACAGTGGTGACGCAAACCCAAACATAAATGTAGACAACGTATTAGCTTTGCTATGGGGTGACCAAGTTCAGTCATCCAATAAACCGAGTGAAGGATTATTCAGTCCAAAAAACAGGCTTGAAGTAAAGCATGACTCAAAAAAAGGGTGTTGCTTACTAGCCAAAATGCAAAGTTTGCGCGATGCACCAGACCGATCTGACAATTAGAAATGGCAATATTATAAGATATACCCTCTAGATTACCTCTTCTATTGATTGAACTCTTTTCATACTTTTATCCATGTTTTATAAGAAAAAGTCAAAGCCTTGCGCTGCTTCTGAATCAACGTCACGAGAAGTCTGCTTATAAAAAGATTCAGATTTTACCTAATTTAGACCAGTACTTATAACACTATATGATATTGTGTTCACAAGAGCCTGGTAATAGTTTTAGCCTAGAAGCCACGGTCCGGCAGTTATGATGGTATCAATTGCAATGGAAGAAATTGGATCCCAGTTGTGCTATTCGGTTGGATACATGGATGTTGGCAACATTATTAGTTGTAAATAAACTAGTAATGTTGCCAACAGTCTAGTTTATTTTTGGTAATATAGAACTCAAATTGTAATGGGCCAAGTTTACTTTAGCAACGTTTGTAAGACAGAACTTATAATGGCGATGGTTCGAAATTGTTCTAACTACTGAACATTCCTATTTTAACTGTAAACGAATACACTGCTAAAAGCGTCCCGAATCAGATCGCACGCTCAAAACAGTAAGCATTACAAACAATTCGGATCGTTTGTGTACGCGCTTACGGAAACAAAACAACAAAAATGGAACAAATTAAATCAATTGTAGTTCACCTCAAATTTGAATCTAACCAAGTGCTCTTTAGTTGAGCTTGAATGATCAATTGAGGTACATTCAAAGGTTTCTGAAAAAACGTGACATTGACAGTTGCACACACAGCACTGTGTACGGCATTGCGTGACAGTGATAACTTCATACCGTTCACGGGATGCCATTTTGAGGGCTGTAAGCACGAATCGGACCAGTTCTGAGCGTGCTATTGGTAACGATGGCTCAAATCGTACCGTGACCCTGACTACTTGGTAATGAAGTGTTCTGTGTAGCTAATGTTCTAGACTGCAATATCTAAACAGAACTATGTACGTTCATGTATCATACCAAGCCGATTTTACAGACCAGACCTATTGTAATCAAACAGATATTAAGATCAGGTAAACTTTCGTTTTTGTAAAAAAAACTCGTGAACCAATAATGAGAATGATATTGCTTGAATTGCATCACAATTCGATATAATTTTTTACTTAGACATGTTTTATTAATATTTATTACTTGCCTGTACATTGTAGAAATAAAGGCTATACTCAATAGCCGCCTAAATATATAAGTAAAGTTTCGAATATAGTCGTTTTAATTTCGCAAAGAAAAAAAGAAAAAATATTCCAAAAATCTTTGTAATGAAAGACTGGCCACAACTATGATTTTACCTTAGGACAACTGCTACAATCCTAGAAATTACCATAAATCAATATTAAATGACAGATTCAACATGTTTTGGATGGGATGCAAAACAAAAATCTCTTTTTTGTTACTTTTATTTATTGATTTTAAACTTGAAAATGCTTTAATATAACTTTTTTTTGTAAGTCGTATTTTCCTACACAGACCGCCATTAAGAGACTAGTAATGCCTCTTGCAGACAATGCACAGTAACTTTTGCGACCATAATCAATTTGTAAACAATAATGAATTGGTGCGAGTGCTTGCACAGGTCATGCATGTAAAAAGCGGAAGCCATGTAAAACTGTATGTACCCTATTAGGTGGTTGGATTAATGAGGCACAACCCGGCGGGCCTAACTCATTCGCGGGCACGGTACAAAACCGTGCTGTTGCGCTTCTCTGTTTCAAAGAATAAGACAAGTTCCGTGATGAGGAAGATGCAACATATCCACAAAAAAGACAATGTGCATAGTGTATGATTTGGTAAGATTTACGAAAATTTTTATTTCAAAACGTATAGCTAAAAGTAAACCACGACCACCGCTTTTGTAAAAAATCTAACAAAAACCAAATAGATTATAAATCTTAATTAAAGAAGCTATGCCTGATGACTAATATTTTAAAGTTGTTCTTACTTTATCATTGCGTAATCCTCCAAAGTTATTGTATGAAACGCAAAAAAATTCAAACTTTCGGACCTTATAATTTAGAAACCAAACACAATTTTACAATGCCAATGGTCATCAGACATCTAATTCCATCAAATAAAGCTATTTTGAGCAAAATTTTGGATCTCTGACAATAAATATGGGCGTGATCTTCTTTCCCCTTTTGTATGGGGAGATGAGCGGGATGGGCCACCTTGAAGCCCGCCCGGGTTGGTACCATCGCATTGGATGAAAAAATTGGTCGAAGCGGCAATGAAAAATTGGCCATGTTTTCCATCCAGTTTAATGTAGCCGTGCTCATAAAGGGGAGAAATGAAATGAAATTTGAAATGAAATGAAATTTAATGAAATGAAATGAATCGCGCTCACGCTGCGCGTCGTATGCAATGAATGGATGGAGAATTGAAAGAGAAACTAATGGAATGGTCTTTGAATACTTAAATGTCTATATTCTTCTTTATAGTTTTAATGGTCACAATTTTAGCATTTTCCATTAAGGCGGCCCAACCCGGCGGGCCTAACTCATTCGCGGGCACGGTACAAAACCGTGCTGTTGCGCTCTGGAACCTTCTCTGTTTCAAAGAATAAGATAGGCTCCGTGATGAGGAAGATGCAACATCTCCACAAAAAAGACAATGTGCATAGTGTATGATTTGGTAAGATTTACGAAAATTTTAATTTCAAAACGACTTATAGCTAAAAGTAAACCACGACCGCTGTAGTCAAAAATCTAACAAAAACCAAATAGATCATAAATCTTGATTAAATAAGCTATGTCTGATGACTAATCTTTTTAGGATGTTCTTACTTTATCATTGCGTAATCGACCTCCAAAGTTATTGTATAAAACGCGCGAAAAATTCGAACTTTCGGACCTTATAACTTAGAAACCAAACACAATTTTACAATGCCAACGGTCATCAGACATCTAGTTCGATCAAATAAAGCTATTTTGAGTAAAACTTGGGATCTCTGACAAGAAATATGGGCGTGATCTTCTTTCCCCTTTTGTATGGGGAGACGAGCGGGTTGGGCCACCTTAAATCATGTGATGCAGGTTCAAGTCTCAATTCAGATAAAAACATGCGTCCAAAGAAAATCTGTTAATTTATTTTAATCTTATTATTACAATATTACCCTCGGTTTCGATTGAAATGGATAGTATCTAGACCTGATATTGTTATCATGCAAAATAACTATTCTACTGCAGAAGCGAGATGCAGAAATCTGTTACTAATGTGTACTACCTTAGTATTTATTTTTTTATGTTAAGCGCGGCATATGGCGTACGCCAGGACATCTTAAGGTGCCCGACGACGCCCATGGGATTTCGAATTTACAGGGGGGCTGCGAAAACCATGCCGGCCGGCCAGGTGCTTCTTCACACCATGTTTGGAGGACCCCAGGTTGAACTTTGGGGGAAATACATCGGAAGGGAGTTCATTCCATAGTTTTCCGACCCTATAGATGAAGGATCTAGAAGATCGGTGGGTTCTTATTTTTGGAATGTCGACTGTGAATGTGTGCATTTTCTCCCTGTTCCGCGTTGACCGAAGGTAGAAAGGGGACGGAGGAACAGCGTTATGCAGCTCCGACGATTACATAAATTACTCACAATTTCACTCCATTGCTGCTCCATTCCATTCGCAAACCAAGTAGTTGTTAGAGCTCTTTAAATTTACGAAGACACAGGGAAGTAAGAGGAAGGGGTCAGTTTAATTGTGAATCTTAACAACCCGCGCCCTGCTGCCCCTCATGCACAGCTGCTGCAGTATATTCGCTGCCGCCGCCTACCTTTTACCAAAATTTAAATTTGGATTAGGTTTCAAGTGATGGATACCATTATGTCAAAACATATTTTGCCCTTTGGAATAAGGTTTTTATTCCCATCTTTTTTTTGCTCAAATCATATTGATCTATAGAGGATGGTGAAGGAACTCTACCTAACTTCAAGCATCATCTGCATATTTGCGCTGCTTGACTGCTAGGTATCTATATTTCTGGCAGGCTATTTCAGGTTACTTTCGCCATATGCAATAAGGCGGTATTCCTGCAGCTTTTGCGGCCAAATCGTCAGAGTGAACCTGTTAGGACATTTAACACTTTTGTATTTATTTGGGGTTCATTAGCAAAATCTACAAGCATGAATTTTGACCAAAAATGTTATTGCTCTTAATTTTTTAAATTGAATCGAAATGCTAAAGATAAATCTATGTAGATGTCGCTGTTTCGCTGGGTGAGTGCTTTAATTATTAGAGATTAATTTTATGCATAGATTAACGTATGGACAGCGGGTAAGTACGGCGCTCATGTTGTTCTTGTTCATGTTCTTTTATAAATTAATAGATGACCTAATAAAAAAATACATTTTGAACAAACATGTTTGTTTTACTTTGTTACATAAACGCTTGCCTTTTTTCCCAAAAACTAAGTGAAACTAAGTAGGTACGATTTTTGAAAAAAAAAAACTTAAGCACTGTAATGGTAGCAGAAACAGATATTTAAAGTTAAAATTATCATATTTAGCATATTCACCCTATGATGTTTTTCTTTAATAGTTTCCATCCCAGTACTTTCACATGTAGTCCCACATAGATAATTTTGTGCTTGGCTTGGTAGCACCACTGTCGTCTTATGGTTACTACAGCAAATAAAATTCCTATTTATTGAGGAAACTTTTACAACTTACCTCTAAAATAAGCTCAGCCCAGAAGGAATAAATAGCGGGTAACTCGATTTGTTGCATTGGCAACACATGCCTGTAACGGCGAAGATGCGCTCGGTGACTCTTTGAAATGGGATTATTGCCCATTTCTTTTCGTCTTCGAAGAAGTTTCTCACATCCAAGACAATCTCTCGAACTCTACTTTCGTAAACTTTAGGCATTCTTTTATGCATTTAAATACCGAAAATGTTCCGACAAAGACAGCTCAGTATAAGGAGTAATAACGTTCAAGATGGCGACTGTTTAGTTTCAGTTTTGGCCACACACAAAATAACATATGTGGTACTATACATAGCTTTTTTGTAAAATTTGTTCATCAAATCCTATCAATATAAAACTAACACATGCTTTTATATACAGGTTCTTGAGAAAAATGGATCTGAGTAAATGATGTGAATTTGCAAGAGCACATCCACACTGGCAAAAGTGTGAGCAGGCCAAATGCTCACTATGTAGATTGAGTAGGGCAAAATGTTTTAATTGATGATAATTAATAAAATAATATTTCGAAAACATTTAATAATTTAAATATATTTGTGTATGTTACAATTTAAACGCTTCACAGGTAACGTACATGTACAACGTACGTTGGTTCTCAGAAATGGAGCACAACCGAGCATAAACTACCACCACAAGAATTATATGAAAAAACAATACAAACAATGCGATTCAAATAAGAAGAGGATATGATCACCGCCATTTTGAATGTCAAACTGCTAAAACCCTCACTGCGTACTTTCCCTCGCGAATTCGAGTGAAGTTAGTCACGGGCCCCGTCCTATTCTTATTTGAATCGCATTGTAAAGTCGAACATAGGACCTCCTCCTTTTGTGAAGTCGGTTAATAATGTAATAACGAACATTTCGTGCATGCCAAACCATATGATGGGACTTTGTCAGCTTAGCAAACCTGATTGCTGCAAGCCATGACTGACTTAGGAAAGGGTTTCCGAGTAAATTGCCTAAAAAAAACAACAGAAAACATGCATTTCCATGATACCTCAGCATTTCAAAATTGTCTGAATTTTTTGTCATTTTAAGTAGGTAAAAATAATAAATAATGGTAAACTGACAAATTATGCCACATATTTCATCAATTAACCTAACCGTTCAATGTCGTGCCCCGCACTTCGGTTTTATTAATTTAAAATTTCGAAATAAAATGCAAACTTTGATTTTTCTTCTAATCTTCATACAATAACTTCTTCTCTGCCAGTTCCTTCAGTTCTAAGTTCAGTTGCTAAGTTACACTTTCTACCTATTCACCTAACTAGTTTTTAGAAAGACGATTTGACTTGGAAACCCTATTCCTGTTTTGGGTATGGAAGCTATGGCTTCTAAAGGTTATAACAAGTAACATTTTCCCCATCAATTCATTTCTTAATCTTGCTATGTTAATACTCTTTAAAGAAGTCTATTTTATTATGTTTTTTTTTTATTTTACAGGATAGGAATATTTGTAAATTATTCTTTTTAACTTTGGAAATCGGCTTCTTACATACCTACACTATTCAAACAAAAAACTTGATCATGCCTATGCAGTACAATTTTATACATTTTAAGGTATATTGTGCCATTTTTAAGCATTTGGATATGCGTAGGTATGCTAACTGCACAGAAGAGAAAACGAAGAATAGGTACCTAGGTGTCATGTCGTCGTTACGTGTGACGCCACTGTATGGATAAATAGTCTATATAATCGTATGGGTGGCTGGCTGCGCGTCGTTAGTCACACAGTGCAAACATCGCCACCGTGCTGAATGCACTCCCGAAATGTATTCGCCAAGTCAGGTCCCACCCACACAAACTCTTGAATGTGTCTGCAACTATCTTTGCATGTGGCTTGTACGATTAAGTGAGGTTGGTAGTTTAGGAATTTGGAGACAATGGTTCTCATGCGCTAGGTGGCATTCTCCCTATTTTTTTATCTTTTTTTATTTTTTTAAACGACCTGACATGAATGGCTAATACCTTCCCTTTATGAGCACGGCTACATTGAACTGGGTGGAAAACACGGACAATTTTTCATTGCCGCTTCGACCACCTTTTCATCCAATGCGATGGTACCAACCCGGGCAGGCTTAAACCCTACCACCTAGTAGGGGAAGGGGACCTACAGCTTTACATGGATTCCGAACCATGGAGCAGCTCGCATTCGTGACGAAATGCACTTGTCGAACTCGGAAAGAGAAAGACAGTGGTGCAAGTTGGAATTGAACCCAGGCCTCTGGTACGCTAGGCCAGTCCCCGCGCCACTGGGCTACGAGCCGCTCGAAGAGGTTTACAGTCAGAGGATTGAGGCTCCACCTCATCCCAGGAGGCTGGAGTGGGCCAAATCAAATCAACACATGGCTAATGAAAAATGGAAATAAGTTAGTATTGTTTTTGTTATTTTCACGGTGTTTAAGCTGATTAAAAAATACTACTTTGTAATAATGGTAATTTTTTTGGGGATACTTCTCTGCCCTGTCCATAGTTCATAGTTAAGTCGAAAAAAAATTCATTCTCCCGACGACTCACCAGGGTTCACTCAGCAGTTCCATTTGGACTGCCTTTGTGATGGACAAGCCTTCTCAAGTGTCAAGGTGTGGTCCGTCAAATCCTGCAAGGTAATGGGTCATCTCCACATGGTACAAGGGACCATGAGGCAGGACCATATAGGTAGGGAAGCTTGAGATTCGTTACCCGATGGCCAGGAGTATGTGTTCATGCACAACTCCGCACTTTGCAATGAAGCCAATAGGCTTTCCTAGAATATACAAATTTAAAGTTTATGCTTAAAGCCAGGAATTCTGACATTAATCCCATGGAGACCTTTGGGAGCTCACATAGGGGCAAAAATGCCAAGGAGGTAGTCACAAGCAGCAGCGCATCGATACCCACATCCGGGTGTGACATTACTTTCCAGAAATGAGGAACAATGCAAATGTGTGCATTTGTTGTTTAAAATATTTCAATTGAAGTATTTAAAAAAAAACTACGGCACCTAAAATCATAAATAGCATCATTTTCAGCATATGAAGTTGAAAAACACGAGGTATTCTTGCTGTCCCAAATAACCTACTGTAGGATGTTTAAACATCGACTGCCTTGCTATTAAACATTCGTAACATCGCTATTACTGCATTATTTTTAGCTAAAAGTACCGGACAGCAAGAAATACCAGAGTAATAGTAATGGTACAAATGTTTATTAGTAATACAGCACTTGTAAATGGAAGATGAATTAGATCCATTTGTTGTGATCTGTGGTTAGGTAAACCTATAGCTATTTAGCTCGGAATGTATAGTAAACAAGCACTGTCAAATAAAACCATTTTGTAACACGCTTCGTAAACATCGCTGTTTGCCATTATGAACTAAAATTGTGTAAGCCTTAACTCTGCATTTTTATTTGCTCACTGTTTTCAGCATAGCTTCAGGCACTCACTCACTTCTCTCAGACAATCCTCAGTCTATATTTACATATTGTACATAATTTTGTCGGCACTGTTGAGCTAGTCATTGGAGATGGTCAGCAGCACATACTTGACCATGTAGGCGAGGAAGACAAAGCCGACTAGGACAAGCACGTTGGTGAGAATGTAGTGCAGAGGAGAGTTAGGGTCGTTGCTGAGGGGGACTTCCTCCTCCACCTCGGCGGCGCGCTCCCGCTCCAGCGCCTCACGACGCTCCTCCAGGCGCGTCTCGATCTCTTCCACGCACTCTGGAAACAGCTCGCGAAACATCTTGTTTTTCACGTTTATCTCCAGCGACTCCATAGCGAGACAGCGCTTCTGGTAGTCTGACGACTCAATAGAGCCCATTGTGGGCGTCTTCTCCAGCATGAAGCTCAGTAGTCCCGTTAGGATAGTAGAGACTGACCAAGCAGGGTTCCACGTGTCTGGGTGGAAATCGGTAATGCTGAGGCAGAGCCGAGTGTTGGTTCGGAAACGACCGTTGGGTGTAATCATGTAGATGGCGGGAGGCTTGAAGGGGAACTCTCGTGGGAACACGATCTTGCCGTGGTAGAAACCGCCCTCGTAGGGGCTCTTCTCGGGCCCGCGAACCACGTAATGCCATTCGAGGATATTGCTCGGCACGGGTTCAGCAGTCACGTAAGGAACAGGATCACTCTTCAATCGAAGGTAGTCTTGCTTCAGACGACTTGTCGCGCCCGTAATCTTAGAGCGAGACATGGTTGAAATAGAAAAGTATAATGAGAACCCTATTAGAGTCTGTGGAAAAGAATAATAACACACAGGCGAGTTTCACTCAGGAACAGATTCCTACAAAAAAGTTGACACCATTTTAGTAATCTGTGATATCATTGACACCACCCATAGAATATATAACTTTTTTTTCTTATTAATGGGCTATGGATGCTAGTTCCGGACAGCTGATTCAGAGTGATCGGACGTGGTTTCTTCTTCAGCCTTTTGCTGTCTACTGCTGTACGTAGCCCTCCCCCAGACATCGCCAAGTTGTGCGTTCTCCTGTTTTTCTTCACCAGTTGTCATCTGCAGTCTGATGTATATCGTCTGACCAACGTGCTGGCGGTTTGCCGACGCTACTTTTCCTTGTGTAGGGTCTTTTGGACCCTGGTAGGGAATCCTGGACGTGGATTATGGCCTGTTTAATGACCTTAAATAAATAAATTCTTTACAGCCGTATTCAGAGTGAGCGGACTAACTTTAATAATCCGGACTAAACCGGTTTTTGTAATATTAGTCCAGTGCTAATCTCGTACTAAATTTTGACAGGTACTGTTACGACGTACTATGCAATTATTGTTTCTTTGTTTTTGGAATACTTCAAAATGAAAGAATATGTTCGGAAGTGTGGTTTAAAAAGTTTTCTTATGCATGCTTGGCTGGAAATAAGGCTGGACAAATGTCCTCGATTGACAATATTATACATAGGTATCATAAATCTGCTGATATGATTGGTATTTGATTAGGTTTTATAAGTATATAAATAAGCATGTTTTTTAGTTTTGTTGTTACATGTTTGGTTAAGTATACCAGAGTATAAGTAAAGTTATAACTTACTTCGAGAGCATGCCTCAAAAGTAATACTTATCTTGCTTAGTCCGTGTAAATATTTTATGTTTATGTTAACAATATCTTCTTTGCACACGAACACGATATATTGCATTAATTCGTCGGAAATTACCACGAATTAGAAGGTAGAGAAGTTGGTCAAACAAACTGGGCACGTGTTCACGAACTGGGACTCTACGTGATACGTCGCTGGCGATGTTGCCGACAGATGGTGCGCGATAACTTTGTTCGCACGGTTAGAAATGTTGATCGCATTGTGCATAATTTTATGTCACTTTAAAATTTAAATTATTTGAAACCGTGGGAAGGCATACATTTAATTTGTGAATGTTTTTTTTATCGAGAAAACTAACAGTAAAATCCAATCGCGCCATCTAGTTCATATGTTGTAAGTATTAACTATCCATAGCCAATAACATTTGCGGTTCTTACGGTTAATGGATTTAACAAAAATAGGCGGTGCATGACTCCACCATGATGTGGTAGAGACACTGCGCTATCTAGAAATATGGGCCAACAACATCCCTCTACCTCTCTACTACCAGGAAATTACCCATTTGCCATCGAAACTGTAATCTGAATTTGCTACCAATCGTCTATTTGCTGGATTAATATAGATTAGTTGAGTGCTGGACCGGCCGGCGTCAAATATTTGTAACTACCAACGCTTTTTAACCGAATAGTTTCTATTAAAGCATATGCTTTAGTATGACAAAATATAATATACCCAACCGATATCTGTCATTCAATGCAAAACATTCTAAAAGCCAAATTATTTCTGGTGCAAGTAAGTAGGTATTGGTTATGGTTAGGTATATTATTGACCAAGCCAGCGCAAAGCCCGAGCGGTTTCCATTTCAACTTTGGGAAAAAATGCTTTCGTATTTTCTGGCTGTTCTTCTCCACAGGTGGTCAAAGACTTTCAGGCAAGCCCGGGGAAGGTATTCTCGGTGATGCTAATTTTTCACTAGAATTCCAGGACCTAGATCGCGTATTCTGCCGCCAACTCTCTTTAACCATGTTTCTTGGCTACTGGAGGTTTGTGTACCGATTGAACAAGAAACGAAATTCACAAGAACCATGAACGCGAGAGAAAGATACATATAAACACTAACGAACTTCATATGTAACGAACAACCTCAACCTGCAAAAGCCGATAAGGTCAGACCAAGAATGTGAAGAGCACATCGTCATCCTTAAACAAGCCATCACAAGAACAATGGACGAGCTAGCACCGCTCAAACCGATGAACGCACGTGAGTGTCTTCCCCCAAAGATATACAAGCTCTCATCAAACAGCGCAACCGATCAGGCGGCATTCGCCCAGACACGAACACAATAAACTCAAAAAAGAAGTGACCAAAGCGCTCTCCTCACTCAGAGACCAGACGTGGACGAAAATAATGGAATACCCATAATATAACTGGGCCAATAGGTGCCGGATACAGCGCTGCCTCTGAGCACCAATACAGAGACTTGCTCACGTAGAGATGAAGTCGTTCGCGTTTGTGGCTGCTAATATGCACTTTGAAATACCATACGTGTGTCCTAGGTAGTGCCAAACGAACAAAAACTACGTGGTAGACAGGTCCTCCGCCATGTCTTCCGGGTCAGTACCACAGGGTGTCGGTGCAATCACTCCTGATGCAGCTTGCTGCCCTTGGAGATCAGTTGCCACTTAACCGGTCAGGTGCACTTGCGTATAGGACTGACAGCTCGGAGTCGTGGATGTTTTATACACTCTCCCTTTGGAGCCAATGTGCTGTCCTGGAGTCGCGGATATGAGGTAGGCCCAGAGAAACAGGGTGTCGCAGCCTGCCCGTACCGTCCGTTCATCGTGACGTCATACCTAACAATCTTGCATTTCTGAGCACTATCAGCGTAATTCGGACCAACTATATCCACGCTGCCACTGTCATAATATTTATATTCTGTGGTCACTGTCACAGAACAAAAAATATCCAAAAGTCACTATATTATCTATGGTCACTATCAGCGTACTTCTATTAGTATTTGCTGTCAGCGTTTTAATCATGGTTTGAATTTTACTTTTCCGAGCTCTGTAAATTTGTAAATTTCAGCATGATTTCAGTCATAATCACACAGCATATAATATTCTAAGGGATAGCCATAATCAGCGAGTCATTTAGTGAAAAGCTTCGGAAGTTGAAAATAATTTCGGCTACGTACCGATGTATTTACAAAGCAATCAATATTTTTGAATGTAGTAAAAGTGTTCAGTTTCTGGGTGCAATATTTGAAATAAAAAAAATCTCGTTTTGATTGGAGATAGATAATGTCTACTGTGACAAATAGAAAAGTAAAGTCAACTAAAAGTAACGCTTCCTTGGGCAGAGGGGAGTCATGTTCTTTAGGAGACAATCAAGAGGGTCTATCTGTCCATAAACGGTAAGAAATACATGCTAGGAATAGGAAAATGATACCCTGTATTGATGTGTACAATTTGGGAACATCGTGTATAACAATCTCAATGGTCCCTCTTTTCAGGCCTACGACGACGCCGCCTGCGGCAAGGTTTTGGTCGCAAAAGACTGTTGCACGATTCGTCGTTATACTATCACTCCTGACTATTGTCTACTTTTCTGGAAAATCAGACCAATTGAAAATATTCGCCAAGCAGTCCGAATCCTTGCCAGGCCGTGGCCAGAACGTCGAGTGTTCAGAAGCTTACAAAAAGGACCTCTTTATGTTTGAAGGCATGTGTTCCATTATTTACTTTTTTACCATTCTGAATTTGAATTTCTGAATTGGAGTTAATAAAGTTTGGTTTTTAGAAGCAAACTTGCAGCTGAAAATGCTGAAATACAGTAAAATCATTGTCGGAGCAACAGCTAATGCACTCGGATTGTAACTTGAAAATATCAGTCAAGTACGTACTGCCATGACACATGCTCAATATGTGTTTCTTCAAATTCCAACTGAGATTTCGCTCCGCAAAGCCAACAAATAAACTGGCATACACCTTATTTTTTAAGGCCTGAAAGATAGTTTGAGACAGCCAGGGGCGGATCCAGTTCAGGGGTGAGCCAAAAGTCAGATAATTTTCGGATGAGCAAAAAATTGTAGTGAAGTTATTTTTCAATAACAGTACTTTAAAAAAGGTCATGTGCCAATTTTTGGTTAAATGCTGTAGAAAAATTGGGGTATATAAAAAAAGGTGATGCAGCAATTTTCCATTTCCATTGATCCGGACCTAGGCATAGATAGCATTACATTTTTTTGTGTTTTTCATTTCGTTAAATGTAGGCGTACTTAAGGGCAAAGCCCTGGCATAGGACCTTATTTCTTTGGGAATATATATGTTACCATGAGTAAATGTAATCATATGGTATGTTATTGTACCTATGTGTAATTTAAATTTGATTCAATAATAGACTTGGGTTTACATCCTGTAAATATTACAAACATGTATTTATTGAGAACATGCAAATTATCACCGCTCCGTACAGTTTTCATTCACTCATAACTAAGTCGAGTCTCCCGGCACCTTGCGTCATCGCTTTCCGAGCGCCTATTACCACACCCTCCACAACCACCTGGCCGACCAGCCTGCTGCTCAGAGCCAGTGAGCCCTTGTCCACAGAAGCGTGTATTGCTAGCCTGCATTCTCGCTTAAAACATGCATTTGCCTACAAGTCATTTGTTAACTTTATTTACTTTTAAGTTCCCTTTAAAATCCAGTAATCTGAACTTTTCAATAAACCGGCATCCCTTGGTTTCTAATAGCGCCGGATTAATGAGATTCCAATGTATATAATTTACGTCACAGCCCCAAAATTTTAACTTTCATGCGTCGTCCATGCAGACATAAAAAATATATATTCAAAAGAAGCTGCAACAAAAAAAAAATTTAGTTTTCATAGAAGAACAATTGTAAAGGGCAGTGGTAAGAAAGGTGCCCGTAAGAAACTTATTAATGCACATCTCACACATCTGTATCTTCGTAGGCTGTTTCCCGAAGGATTGCGGTCGCTTTGTCACCGACAAGCTGGTAGAGCCACGAGAAGCAGACATACTGCTGGAGGTGGCTAAGAAGGGCCTGGCTCTCGGTGGCTCGGACGGAGGCGCTTCTATCTTGGACTTGCACAGCGGAGCACTTTCTATGGGGAAACATTTCATTGATATTTACAAGAAGAAAGAAGCAAAGGGTCTGTTTACGGAGTTTGATTTCAATGTCTACAAGGTCAGTTCTTATTCGAGTACAGCAAAGCAATGCAGGGTTATTTGACTTTTTTAGTAAACATTCCAAAATAGTTAGTGGCCACCGACAGATTTCCTGCATGCGGTATGTCCTTACTTGCAAGGGCCCGTCAATCCACTAGTGGCTGAGATTATTACCTTACATTGTACGGGTTGCAGATTTTCATGCATAAAAGGTTGGAGAAAGATTTAAATGAATACTGAGTAAACATATAGCTGATATCCAAACGATTGATCAATATCCAATATTGTACCTTCAAGTAGGAAGGTTAGTTAGACGTTAATTTTATGCACTCAATAAAGTGTCATTGTACGTAAAGAGCTGCCTGTGTAAACAGTCCCAGCTCGTCCTAAAAGTAAGATTCGTAGATTAAAGAATACCATGGAAATGTACAATTATTCATATCACATTAAAGGCTGGAAACCTAGGAGGTTAAAAGACGCTTTGACTATGCTTCGGCCAATATTGACCTAGAAATACATACCAAACAGACCATAGTGCATAGAACTGGGTGCGTGCATGCTCTTTGCACTAGGGCGATATCACTAAGTGCATTTCTTGCATTCCAGATAGTGCGAGCTAAAGTGCAGACAGCCATAGCACAGCACTTCGGCGTATACCCGGACAAACTATACCTGACGCACCCCACATTTTTCTCCCAGATAACAGACCGAAAGGCAGTCACAGTTCACGATGAGTACTGGCATCCACATGTGGATAAGGTTAGTATAGACACTAGTAAAAATATGGTGACATTCTTCTTTGAAGTTTCTGTTTAGAACACCCGTTTACTGTGCAAGAGTGTAACATCACGTTGTGAAATATTTAAGTTAGAAATTCATTTGAATTTCTTGATGGTTAGGATTAGTGGACCCATGTAAAACTTAGGTTCCCCTTACTCTACTTACTAAGTGGTAGGTCAAGCCCGACTCGAACCACTGTATGAAATGAATGTTGGTTGATTGCTGAAAAAGTTGAGGTATTTCAGATATCCAACCTCTTGCAATCAACAATACCACTGCATTGAATGAATGATGTTTGGTGACTGAAAAAGGTGGGGGATCTATTTCAGATATCCAACCTTTTACAATCAGCAAGTTATTGGCAAGGTTTATTATGAGGCTGATAGTTCTGATTGCTAAAAGATCTGTTACTTGCAGGAGACCTACAAATCATTCCATTACACATCTCTGCTATATCTAAACGACTACAAGATGGACTTCACGGGTGGAAGGTTTGTATTTGTAGGGGAGCCCCACAACCGCACCGTCGAACCAAGAAAAGGCCGTGTCAGCATGTTTACCAGCGGCGCTGAAAATTTACACTATGTCGAAAGAGTCACTTCGGGAATAAGATATGCCATGACAATCTCATTTACATGTGATAAGAATTTTTCCATTGGTGACCCAAATGTTGAAAAATACAAATAAAGCATTCCAATGTTACTATTGTTTAATATTATTTTAATTTAGACTGGTTAGAGACGAAAACCTCAAAAGTTAACAATTACCTTTTTATCCCAACAAACTCACAATCACATTATTCACGCATCTGCCGCACAAGCTTTTTTAGTCCATTCGAAAATATTTATCGCCGTCATGGCCATTGACTTTTTTTTGCTCATTCTAAAAAATTTCTTAGCCTTGTACCCAGATTGTCTGCATGATCTTACTTTTATTATGCTCATTAAAAAAAATCCGAGCATTCTACCCAAATGGGCAGCATGACCTTTGGTTTTGTTCATTCCAAATTTTCATTAATATATACCAGGTGGCTCTTTTATAGATCTAGTGCAGCCAAGGTCTAAGTCCGGTGCTGCATAACGGTAGGTATTTTTCTAACTCTTGGTATCCCAAAGTACATCATAACCAAGCAGGTTCTGTCGAGTGATAAAGCAGTTAACTATGCATGGGCGCCATCTGCCGGCTCTGGAAGAATGGTCCCGGACAAAGCCATCGGTACCAACAGTTTCGGAACTCGTCGCACAATTGTTACCGTATTGTGCAACTCTTTTGTCAAGGTTGCTGCTCTCGAAGAAATAATTTCCCTGGGTTCCATGACGAATAAAAATAAATAAAATCAATGAAGTCCCACGCCCTAGTGGACGAAACCATATGTTCTATGGTGTGACCAAGGAACTTTTATCTCAAGATCGACGAAGCAGCCGAAATCTCGTTGGCTACTTGTTGAAAGCATTTCACTTTTGCACCCCTTTAATCTGGCTCATTCAATGGCGAGGCCCAGAGCTTCTGGCCTAAAATACATACTATGTTCCAATGACCAAAGTTTGAACCTGTATTTATTTATTTTTTCCATGAAGAAGAAACGAAAAAAGAAGGGAGAAAATGCACAAATTCACAGTCGTCATTCCAAAAATAAGAACCCACAGGTACTATAGATCCTAAACATAAACATATTTCCCCTAAACATAAATGTCCTGGCGTACGCCATATGCCGTACTGAACATAAACAGAGCTGAGGATTTGTACCTATATTTTAAGAATAGTATAAAATCTGCAGCCTTTTCCCACTGGCGAAACTTTGATGTGGGTTCGGCCCTGCCCAGAACAAGCGTTAAAATTCAGTATTTTTGTTGACATGACAAACAAGTTTAAAACCAGTGTATATATTGTATGTCAATGTTTGTTTAGAATATGTTTACATGCAACTCTACAACTATGGCGATTTCATGCATGGTCATTGCAATCATAGATCATATTGCTAATGGTTTTGCTAATTTTCCCCAAGCAGTACCATCAATATAGATTTTTTTTATATTGATTTTTTTATTTATTTTTTAGTTCAATGTACGGTACTATATTTGTTAATCTTTACATGCACAGTGTACCACCTCCTGTCAAAGCTCCTGTAATGGGGTGCACGGCGCAAAACTTTGCCATCAGATCGCGCCACATAAAACTATGCCAAGCTATCACGTAGAGGTTATGTTTACTCGCGAATCACAGGCAATCACATTGTCCGTGTTTTACATCCATTTCAAGGTAGCTGTTCATATTAACTAACATATTGGTCAACAACCTATAACCTTGAAATGAAACCGTGGCATCGTTTTATGTGGCGCCATCTGGTGGTAAAGTTTGGCAGCCGTCCTCCCTATTAGAATAGGTCTCATAGAATACTCATTATTACAAAATTATTTAAAAAAAATATTCTGTAGGATAAGGGCAAGTGGTTCTAATTCAGCTTGCAAGATTTGACCACACACCTACACGTACTTTTTCATACAATCATGACAAGTTAAATATAAACTTTTAAAAACAATCGACTAAACTTGCAATCGACTGCTCGGTTTTATTTCCCGCGTTCGACTTCCTTGCTGCTTTCTTATTTTTCTTGAACGTTGCCGTAATGCGGTCGCAATTTCGTAATACAATAACGTTTCCATTGGATAAACCACGGTTTCTATAAATAATTCGTCATTAGCATGAGTTAATCGAATAAATTATTTCCCAAAAGCAGTCAGAAAAAATAAATAGCCTTTAAAATTATTTCGACACTAATCGCATTTGCGCATCACACATGAGGCCTCTAGTTGCAAAAGCTGCATTGTCCATTTTTTTCCGATGGCAACATTTTCATACCACTGGATTTCTCATCATTTTTACTATTATTTAATTTTTGTAAACAGTTTCAAAGTCAACTTTATCCAATATAAATCCACGATCAAAATATTGTGTGCGTAACAAAAGCTGCATTGTCCTTCTATGTCCAGTTCAAAAACCACATTGTCCTCTTCAGCCAATCACAAGCCGCCATTGTCAAAGCGTTTAGTATGGCGGATAGTGTGAGCACGCGTACATTACGGTCCCGAAAAAGTGTTGAAAAGTAACAGTTTTAGAGCGAAATACAGTATGATATTTGGTGCTGCATAAAGATGGATGAACACCCTGCAACAGTGAATAATAGGCATGCTCGGAAGAGACACAGGCAACCGGAGACATGGCAACGAAATCAAGAAAAATCTCGGAGGTTAGTACACAGTGACCAATGTATCTTGTTACTTTGATTTGTTTTATTTCTGCGAATAATTTAAGATTCTGTTTTCTTAAAACCTTCAACATCGATAACACGTCCATCTATGTTATTGTTCAAGTATGTGCACACGCAACTAGTAATTACTTACACTTTAAATACTTGCGTGTCAATTGTTTTTCTTAGGCACGATTGAGAGTTTCCGAGTCATACAAACACAAACGACAATATCAAATTTTATATGGGCTTTAGATGTAGTTGGCCAAGTTTGGAGCCTGTCCAGCCTACAAATAATTAAACGGATGTACATTATTTTTACTATATTTCCATTTCACTTAATTTGTACTTGTCAGCATAAACTGTCAGATTATGTTTTCATTTTTGTCAATTAAATTTCAGGTATTCACCTAAAGATCTGCCAAGGAAACCTGCCTGCACTCACAGTAAAAAAACTTGTTTTCAGTGCAATGAATTGTCAATGACCGATTTAAGGCACTTTCATACTGCATTCTACAAACATTTAGAAAAAAAATTACAAGACGCTTTCATACTAAAATATCTAAAAGTTTCTCAACCAAAAAGACATCGACCTAGAAAAGCTGACAACAATCAATCAAGGAAAAATCAAGCTACACAATTCTTTGTCTACAGTAAATCTAAAAAGAAATCTGTGAGGGTTTGCCAAAAAACCTTCATGGCCATACTTGGAGTAAAAAGAACCCGAATCGAATGGATAGCAAAACATTTTCTAAGAGATGGTTCCCTTCCAAAAGATCGTCGAGGTGGTGACAGAAGATCCCACAAATATAAACATAAGAGACAGGCTATAATTGATTTTATAAAAAAACTGAACTGTTCCGAGCCGCACTACTGCAGAGGTCATACCATGAGATTGTATCTTCCAGCGGAGTTAAGTATCAACAGATTATGGAAAATATACAATGAACAATCTCAATCAGACCTTGAAGTAAAAAAAAACCTTTTCAGGACCGTGTTTAATACTAATTTTAATCTAGGATTTGGGTCTCCTCAGACTGACGTATGCTCCGAATGCCTGCAATTCAAGGAAAAAATCAAGATTGCCAGCAGACTCGGCGATGACAGGGCTAAGGCGACACTCATGATCGAAAAAAGAGTGCACACTGTACGCTCGAAAGCATTTTTCAAATACCTAAAAGAAGATTTACCGATAATTGCAATATTTTCTTTCGACTGCCAAAAAAATCTACCTCTTCCTAAAATTCCTGATCAAAGCACCTACTACGCGCGTCAATTATATTTGTACAATTTCACAGTTGTAGAGGGTACATCAAAATCAACATTGGACCCAACTAACACATACAGCTATGTGTGGATCGAAGAACAGTACCCAAAAAATGCTAACTTGATCGCATCGGCCGTATACCACAGACTAAAAAATACAACGTTTTCAGCACAGGTTGAGACCGTAAGATTAATGGCCGATGGCTGTGCGGGTCAAAATAAAAACACCATTCTCATTGGTATGTGTCAAAAATGGTTAACCGAAGCGCCGGCACACATAAAAAAAATTGAAATTATATTTCCTGTAGTAGGCCACTCTTATTTGCCTTCAGATAGAGTGTTTGGTAGAGTGGAAAAAGAATTTCGAAAAAGAGACCACATTATAGAACCAACAGAATACATAGAGCTGATAAAGGAACACTCCACAATACTTAATGTTGGGCAAGACTGTGAAGTCAATGATTGGAAAACTGCAGTTAAAAATATTTTAAAGGACGTTGGTCAGTGGCATGTGGCATTTTCTAAGTGCAAACGGTTCATGTTAAAACGGTCAAAAAAAACACAAGGCCTCGTTCTGCTAAGGGGCGAACCGCACTACCGTATGGATTTGTCTGCTTACAGAAGTGTGTGTAAAACAGACAAACTCTCTGTGGATATAAACCCAGATAACATAATGATGAATCAGAAGGCGGTGAATGCCTTAAAACTTGCAGACGTTAAGAAACTTTTGGATAAGCATTTTGGTTATAATTGGAGACAGTTGCAAACATTAAACTTTTACGATAAAATTATACCCTCCGTAAATGAACCTTATATAAATGAAGACGACACTCACATCGGAGTAGATGAAAGTGAGAACATGTGTGAAGAGCAATCAGAAATTCCTGGATTAGCGATTTAATATTCATTCATGCCTATAATATAAAATATATATAAATTAAGAGACTGAGGCCCGGTTGCAGGAAGAGATGTAGAAGTTAATTAATGTCACTTTCAGTGCAACGCATGGGGTTGATTCAGATAAATTCCATACTGTCCACAAAAAGTGACGTGTTTAATCATTTGTTGACGTTGATTTAACGTTGACGAACTTTAGTGCAAACGGGCCTAAGACCATCATTCCTACTTTGATCATAAAATAGGTAAATATGTCTTAAGAGAATACAAAAAAAATGTGCTTAGCATAAGAAATAATATAATAATAATCATTGAAATAATTTGGTGTATTAATTTATGTGCCCGGCCGATATTATATTTTCCCACACTTTTTCTTTCCATTTGAATTTCAGAACTTTTTCAATTCTAATATTTAAATGCACACGGATAAAAGTATCACGATCATTCGTGACTACATACTTTGATGTATTGACATTTGACAGCTTCCGTCATTCGAAACAAAGTTTGCATTGTCCATTAGTGTACAATTCAAAATCAGCATTGTTTATGGGTGAGTTTCAAAGGCTGCATTGTCCTATTTTGTTTTTAATTTTTTCACCTTTTTACTCAAGATGACATAGTTTTTTGTTTGTATTATGTACCTCCTATTTAATATTTCGTGCGCCATATAACATTTTACTCAATAAATTGTCTTATTAAACAGATATTAATAATTTTCACTTCCTGAAAATTTTGACAAAGTGGACAATGCAGCTATTGCAACTAGTGGCCTCACATCATAACTTGGATATGGATATTTAAAGTAAAGTTGACTGAAGTGTAGTGTTCTTGTTCATTAGTGATGCCAGCACGTAGAAAGAGCAGCGATTTCTCGAACTCTGTGCCAGCACAAGTTTTCCCAGCAGCGTTGCCTATCGCTCACCGATTCCCTGAATCGCGGGAAATTGGGGTTTTGCGAGGAAAATGGTGGGGGAATCGTTGGGAAATTTGCGGGGATTGGGCTAATTTCTGACTGCATGACCTTTTTTTTTGCTCATTCGAAAAATATTACGAACATTGAAGCTTTCGTCGGCTGCAGGACCATTATTTTATTGCTTATTCGAAATTTTCAATTAAAACTTGGTTCCTATTCTATCCTAAGAATGTTTTAGAGAATTAAGAGAGTGGTTATCGGCAACACTGTTTCCCAGAATTATTTTAAGAGAAAGCAGAAAAAACCTAAAGTATTTACAGTCACTTATTTACATGTCGTTTCACTGGAATGCGGGGAGTCGCAAAGGGGGGCAGGGAGGGATATCTATCTCCCCCAAAATTTTTAACTGTTACTGTCACGTGATTGTACTCACTCGTGATTGTATAGTCCCGCAGTACGGGTGCAAGAAAAATCTTAAAACTCATTTAAAACCACATTAAAAACATGTTCACATTTCAGTGTATAGGACTGTCATTAAGGTGACCAACCCAAACACCGTGACGTTTTTATTAATACTTATTAAACCGTACTGTCGCGTCAATCCTAGCGACGCAACAGAGAACTCACTGCGATTTCAAACCCTCACCACGAAGCGAAATCGCCGTGAAGGGCACTCGCCGCGAAGCGACACTGCCGCGAAGTCGATTGCGTATGACGCTAGATCGCATTCAGTTTTATCTTAATTTCTCAGAGAATATTTAAATAATCATGTTAAAATTGCATAATATGAAACTTCACTTATATCCGCACAATCTGAATGATTATTATTGTTCCAATAGCTTAACATTGGCTTGATAGAAAAAATCGCGCGAAATATCTAATGCTGAGATTCATAGCCGTTACTCGTACTTGGCTGAGCCAAAGTATGTCTTTCGACCACAGAACAATTAGGAGGTAAGAATTGTGAAGTGGGCGGAACTCGCGCGCCGGTCTTTAGCGGGGACCCGCTCACTTCATATGCGCATAATTCACTCCTCTGCGGCTGTCCTGTGCATTAACTTATCCGTGATACAATCTAAAATTGAAAAGGAGTAATGCCGTACTGTGCCATAATAACGTGCAAACACGACCGCCGGTGCACAACCTTCATAATGGAGGAGTTTCGTATCACCGGTAAGTTTCATTTACATGAATAGCGATAAAACTTACGACAAATGCATTACGAAATAATATGGCGTCGCGGCGTCGTGTTGCTCGCCGGGTCATGTCTCGCTACGTTGTTTGTGACCACGTGCGTGTGAGGCGCTCGGCCGTGTTCGAAAGTGACGTAACATTTGATTGCAAACAGTATTGGAATTCCAAAATAGAGTCATTACGTTAAGGTTCATATTTACTAAACAAATGTGGATTTGTTGTTTGGTTGTCGATTAAGAAGGGATAGCCAATTGCGACTGTTATACATTCGCGGAGCAAAAACGTCTTAAGTAAAACGGTAACAGCGGTCCTGTAGCCCTACCATGAGTTTTGGTGATGTTCACTTCGATCAACGTTAACGAAATTTTTGTATGGGGAAAATTGCAGCGCCTCTAGCGTACGATCTTATTACTAAAAACGGCACTACGAGTTCATATTCACGCTCGTTGTCGAGCATCACGAACGTTATCGAACGACGACGCGATACGGTTGTATGAAAAACGGTACCATGAGTGTACATTTTGACAGTTCAACGTGATCACTTCGATAACGTTATTCGAATTTCTTTTCACTAGTCATATCTTGGGTGTAAGGACGATCGAACACACATTTTAGTGCCAAGGATGAAAAACCAAGCGTATTTCATGTCAATTTCTGAATTCAATATTATGTTAGCAACTTAATAATGAGTACACTACAACTCTACGTACAAAAATAATATTCGAAATATTTTTTTAACGGTTTATTTTATTTATTCAAACCTGTTTCAGGAATTAATTTATTTTTTAAAATTTAATTTATGTAGGTGTATTTCCACAATACAATTTTTTATGCACAGAAAATAAAGCATTCAAAACATAACCTGTATCGGTAATCAATAAGAAAAATAAAACAATTATAATTGCATCCAAGAAAACCAAAGTTGACAATTGACAAAACATTTGCGCGAAATGGGTAACTAGGTATATGATGTTATTTACAGACAGATGGTACGCCCTATGAGTCACGCTTATTGTTTCGCGTCGCCCGCCGCCGGCAAAGTATCGGTCAACAAATATCGTCACAAATTATCGGCTGCCAACAATCGACGGTTTGTGGTATGTTTTTACTAGTAAACTTAGCAAATTTATACTCAATTTATAATAGTGCGGTCCTATTTTATCTCATGCGAAAGAAGATACGGACACTGTTAATCACGGCCTATTCACTATCTTCCAATATTTCTTGTCTCTGGTCGAACGCAACGTTCATCGAGCGTTCGATAAACGATCCGTCGGTGCATAAAGTAACCCATGGTAGCGACTGTAACGCTGTTCGATCTCGTTCGTGAACATTCGATGATATTTTTCGTTCGTTCGATAGAAAACTCATGGTAGGGCTACTGGAACAAATTTACAAACGTTTCACTTCCTGCCTCCTCAATATTCCGTGCTTTCGACCGTCAATTTTGACATAAAATGTATGGACCGAATGTCACATCAGTCGGAATTCATACTTTGGCTCAGCCAAGTACGCGTAATGTCTATGAATCTCAGCGTAAGAATTGGTATTCATTACAGAGCTATTACAGATTATCGGCAACAAATAATAACCGCACCTTTGAACGACGCCCAATAATTTTGGAACTATATTTGGCAACTCTAGAGACTAACGACCTTGACGTTACCAAAACAAAAGGTGGCGCATTTATGTGACGTCTAGAAGAAAAAGTAAGAAACAAAATACAAACCAAACATGTCGCTCGTAAGACGTATTCGAATATTGTAAATTACTGTGCACCGTTTCTCAAACCACAACATTAGGCAAGAAATTATCAGTACGAAAACACATTCAGCGACGACGGTAAGCTTATATTTCCTTTTCTCCATCGATTTACTTGTTACCCTTCGAATGGATATCTTTGATTATTTAGTGTTAGCGTTAATGAATTCACTTGTATTTAGTGATTAAAATTGAATTGGCTAGTTCTAACTTTCTAAACTGCTAATCCCACTGATAATAAGCTCAGCGAACTGCTCAGAGCCGCACAGGATCCGCAGGAGTGGCGCGACGCCTTGCGGTTCTATAAACTGAGTGAAGCAACTCTGAGCGCGGTTGAGTTCTAGATGGGTGACTATTGAGGCTAGCCGTGGTTCAGATTCCACAGTTTTAGGTCCCCTCAGTTGCTAGGTGGTGGGGTAATCCCGCCCTGGCTGGTACCATCGCATTGAATGAACAATGGTCGAAGTGGCAATAAAAATGGTCGGTGTTTTCCGTCCTGTTCAATGTAGCCAGGCAATATAAAAAAGGTCCTGGAATGGCACTACAAAAATGCATCCCTATGTTAAATGTTTTGGTCTTTAAAACAAAAGTAGAATAAGATATATTTCTACTTCTTTGAGTACACTGAGTTAAAGAAATCATACATTTTCCTCCTCATAGAAAAACTAAGGACACATGACCATTCTTCTATAGGCAAAAAAGCACTGCCGACTTGAATTTTTTACAATAAAATTAAACAACTTCTGTGATGTACCTATGTTTCGACTAATTTTAATAGAAGTTACCAAAAACTTTTTGCCAACTGTAGATTTTTTTTATATTGGGTAGATAAAATTTGTGTCGATATTGGCCAAAAAATCCATGCCAAAACACACCATAGTGCAAAGAGTGTTTATTGAGAGGACAGAATCCTCTGACTGTAAAAATATGAGTTGTAAAGTATTTCGAAGGGTTCAATAATTCAAATGATCATCAAATTATATATCGCACTAGCGATATTAAATATATTTAAAAAAACTATACAGAAAATATTGTTTACCCTGAATTGTATGAATCATTTATCATTTTTCCTTACACCTTTTGACCCATTGAAAAGTATTTTAAATTAAAATTTTGCTAATTCAAATATCAAACCTTAATATAAATATGACATTAAATATTACTACTATTCTTTAAATATACTAAAATAACATATGACTACGGTTGTAACAATTTAGTAGCCTTGCCTCAATCGTTCAGTCTTTCTCAGTCGTTACACAAAAACAGCCTTCATCTTTCTTCCCCTGTTGTCATTAAATGTTTTAATCCATTTTTGTTTGTAATAATTTGCAAGATGATGAGTCTTTCCCTTGCAGCAGAGATGGATGGAGCTCACAGTGACACGCACAGCGACTCGGACTCCGGCGAGAGCTGGACTCTGCTGGAGGCGGATCCCACTGTCGCCGCCACACCCTCGCCCTGCCCGTCCCCAGCTGTCCCCGTCACCGCTGCAGGGTGAGCGCCCACGACGCAAATACTTATGTGATTAGGTGGCCTCGTTCTGTTATCTTCAAACAAAACCACAAGGCAGATACCTAATGATTTCATAACCTAACTGATGCTTTAAAATATTAATTGTACATAAACTACCTATCAACTTTGATCTCGTGAAAACTATCAGGAAATCATTGTGCAGGCTGGCATGATCCTGTGGCCGGAGGGAGTAATTCATGTAATTTTTGCATGTTTTTTTTATTGCAGGAGGAAAAACAGAAATAACAAAAATAATAATAATAATTCTTTATTTTACCAAAAATTCATTTCACATAAAGTTTGATTCATAAGTGTTAGTTACTGTGCACCGTTTCTCAAACCACAACATTAGGCAAGAAATTATCAATACTAAAACACATTCAGCGACGACGGTATTCAAAGAAATAGACAGCATTAACACAAATAAAACATAAATTAAGTTACAACGCCTATTTCCTACCTATTTTCATCACTAATCATTACAGTTTTCATATATGTTAGTTTTATGTTTTTTTTTTGTGATTTTTAGGTGTTTATACTATCCGTTTTTAAATTATTATTGCTTAATGAGTTTATTAACCGTTATGGGAATTAATTCCAGGGTTCCATTACTTAGTGTGCACCATCTTAATGATAATACTAACCAGAGATGATGCACTCCAGCCTTAGTATGTTAGAACGAAAATAGCAAGTAGGATACTCGGATTTGGAAGAAACATGTTTTTTTCTCTATTATGTCTTCTCTGTGAAATGTGGATTTCACCTAACTATTGGAAATGCCTAAATAGTTGCCGAAAATAATTTGGGAAAGTCGCAATAGGTGGTCAATGCCCAGCCAATGAATGTGAGGTCAGTGGACTCATGTCCTCAGTTCATGTATTTACACTCATTCTCCTTTTTTGTGCACAAATGTAAACCTCTCACATTGTTGGAAAGCAGCCAAAACCTTCAATGAGCAACGATTCTGCCAACTTCAGCCATTTTATACATAAGTTTTGTCTTGCCTCGTACTAAGCGTGTGCGTGGTAAAGTGTGTGCGCAATATGACATAAAATATAACAGCGGTCACTGCCAACTTGTAACTTTCAGAAATGATTATATTATTTTTTAATTATTTTTTATCTTTGCATGGGGATTCAGAAATCTAGCAATTTCTCAAAAAAACTGACAGTTTAAGAAAAAGTAATTAGTTGGTTCACTACTAAATAAGTGCATATTAGTATTTTTTTCCGAATTTTCGAACAACCCTTAATAGGAGAACAATTTGGGACAAAATGCGTGGGGACAGATACCTGGGGGTTACCATGGTAAATTAAATCGCCTGAGCAAGAAAGTAACTCTGACGTTTCGTAGCATTTTGTACTAGTTAACTGTCAAACGATGTTTATTCGGCCAAGTTAACTGAAAACCAGTTAGCATGGTACAAAATGCAACTGAACGTCAGAATTAATCACTCACACGCCTGTTCACCTGGCGACTTGATTAACATGGTAAACCCCCCAGAGCCAGACCGTGAGGTCTTCTTTGGTCGCTTCTTGCGATGGGACCCTAACACACTTATGACATGCGAGCATCCAGAATGGCGTCGCAATGATACGGCACCCACATTAGGATGGATTGACGAAACAGATGCCTAAACAGTAAAAAATTGGGCCCAATGCATTTCTTCCCGTGCATGTTGTAAGAGGCCAAAAAGGGATTCATCATTTGTGGCTCACTCACTGCATTGGCAGCCTTATATTGTATGAATACTTTTCAAGGTGATTTGGCTAGTTGTATGCACATGTACCTAAATTGGACTGATATGCTGTTATCTGATGTTATTCTCAAGCTTATCAGTTGGTTGCTAGTTATGACAAAGTTATTATGTGAGCACAGTCCAAACACTGATAAAACCCAATGTTTGTCTATTAAACATTCACTTCTCTTTCCTTCACGGTAAATTATACTCAATAAAACAAACATGACCCATATTCATATGTTTTTTGATTAGATGAAATTAAATAAGAAATATTATGCATCCACAGAGACGGATTCGATGGAACGGACAGAGATGAAGATACTGATGGCATTTCCATCATCAGCGACAGCGAGTCTGAGTCAATATCTGCATGCGAACACATTGGCTCAGACAGCAAATTGATCAAGAAACCACTGCAGCAGTTGCACCGCCCAGAGGAATTCATAACCAACGATCAGTTCATTCCACAAGCTACTGCCGCCCCAAAAAATTACAATGAGTCCACTGGATGCGATGATTTCCTCGGAGACTCATCAGGAAAGCTCAAAACGTACGTCCACAGAAGAAACAAGAAGGTGAGTTCAATGCTCAATGTAATCCTGTTGGGAAGTGTCATCACAGCGGCGGGAGTTGCACTGGGTCACATGTGGGGTGCTCGTGAGGACTGCTCTCTGCAGGCGGCACCCTCGGTTAACAAGATTCTCTCCAACCTTTACAAGTTGCAAGAGGAGAATGCATTTCTTCGCAGTAAACTCAAAGAGCTTACTGTCACTGGCAACTCCCTGCTGCAGAAAAAGAGTCATGTGGACAAATTAAAATCTGTAAAGCCAAATAAATGTAGAAAGGTTTTTGAAGAGCAATTGCAACATGCTAATGTTGTGAAAACTAATAAATGCATGGATTTGGACCTAGACTTACCGAAAGAAAAACCCGAGTTTCTGAAGACAGAGTTAAATTTGCCACTTGTTTCGATAAATGAAATTCCGATTAGAAATGAAGAAAACAAAGTTGACCTAAAAAAAGATATTGAGAAGTTGAGGCAAATTTACAGAGATAATAGACATTGGTTAGATGCTGAGGTTGCACAAAGGTTTAAAGAAGAAAAGTTATTAAGAAGTGTACGTGCTTTAAAAAAAAAGAAATCATTGCCGAAAGATGAACCTAAACGACATGTGCCAGAAGTCACCGGAGTGACCATTCAACTTGGGCCAGCCGAAGAAATTTGGTCTTCTGATTTGACCGAAGAAATAACCTTTGGTCCTAAGCCAGAACTTGAACAATCTTCCAAAAAAATAATTGTATCTTATGCAGATTCAGTTAAATCTACTTATACGAATTCACTAGACAGTGAAGACAGCATTAAAAAGAAGGAAGATAGAGAGATCAAGACCAACAAGCCGGAAAAAAAGAAATACAAAAGGAAGCTGGATAAAATAGAAGCTGATGAATCATCAGACGATGACTATGGCATGAGTAAAGATAACCGATACTCTGCACAAAAGCCGAAGAGTGATAAAAGCAAACATGATCGCCAGAAGTTGTACAAAAGGCAGAAAAGGGAAAACAAATATGAACAATGGGAAATGAAGGGTGGATATATGAAGGACTATGACAGTGTTTCATCACTGACTAGCGAAGAAAATGCACAACTCCCGAAGGACTATGACAATAACCGTTTCAGCCAAGAATGGGAAAGAGTAAACTACATGGACCAATTTTCGGAAGTTGAAAGCAAATCTGGAAGCTATGCAAGGCCTGCAAAGGGAGAGCTCAGGGATGAGCCTAAAGCCAAATCTAAGGAAATGAGAAGCAACAAGCCTACGGATAGCTCGATCGGTATGGACTGGCTTGAGAAGCGGAGCGCACTACGCCGACAAGCTCGCGAGAGACTCGCGGCCGAAATCCTGAAGGGAGGCAAGACAAAGAGTAGTGCACGCTGGTACTTCCGCAGGATGAGCGACCGTGAACAGTGCCGTGTGCGTGCCAGTAACAATGCAACAAAGCGCAAGATGACCAAGCGTCACCACAATTACAAAAACAGACGCTAAGAGGGTGGACACTGTGGAATGGTCTCAAAGCCGAACATTTTAACAAAAAAAAAACTTCGGTTCGTTCTAATTTACTGTGCCGAGGGACGCATTTAATAGCTTGTACACAAGTGCTTGTAATTTTATTTTTACGGTTTACCATTCCACGGTATATTTTAACAATTATGACATAACTGATATCTTATTAAATGTCAATTCAAATTTAGCATCTACATAAACATGTATTTTAGTATACTTGGCCCACCTGCAATGCGGGGGACGTGATAAAACTGCACTTAAGAATCTTGTGGAGCAAACTTTTCCACAGCATATGGCGGCGGCCGGGTGTTTACCGCTTTGTTGGGCGAATCCATACTCGCTAAATCAACATTAGGTAGCCTGAGTGCTATTTTGGCTGTTAGGTTTAGAACTATCTTCTGTAAACTATCTTTGGCTGTTAAATTTGCATTAAATTGCCACTAGTTGATGAATAAATTTTAGCTGTTGAAAACTTTTTAAGGAGCTATGGTGGTTACTTTAGGCTATTGCACTTGGCCTCTAGGATTATATATTTTAGCTTTTAATGGCTATTTTGTATATCGGTTTTCTGCAGAGGGTTTAAGTTTGGATTCTGACTTATGTATGTGATATTACCAAATAGGTTATTTGTATTTATGGGACCTGTTAATAGCTGGGTTATGGGGTTTGCCATGAATTTATTTAAGTTTTTATGACATTGCCAACACCCCTTTCGCTCTAATGGACTCTTGCATCCAGTGATACCATACTTTATTAGATTTACCAGTATTAAGATAATAAATAAATGTTAACACAGATATCTTTTTATTTACCATGCTCAGGGCCTAATTTACCACCATTACATAAGGTTTTATACTTATCGTATATGTACCCTGCAAATTCCTTTAATAGCAAGCTCCGTGAATATGCCAGATTTGCCAAAAGTTTAGCAGAAATAAAACAATTTAGTTTTGTAACGGGAATCAATAGGCTATTAAAACTATCAATTGATGCTAAAATACAGTCTCTAAGGAGCTATATTAAAAAAACATTCTGGACTAATATTGAACAGGTCTACAGGGTATATACCTTTATGTGCTTGATAGCTAATGAGAACTTTATCGAGAGGTGGTAAAAACGCCCTAAGACAATCAGCAAAATACAGAGAGAGTGGAATATTGCTGCTCGTTCCATGGCACAATAAACAAGTTGCAGTGGCATGTTGCAGAGATGGGAGGATATCGGCAAGTTTTGGGAATCAGTACTTGTCAAGTCATTGTGTGGGGTTTGCACAATATTGCACTGCAGTCTTCAGCTTTTCTAGGCCATATCAGTATGGTTGCGAAATATTAGTGATTTGACAATGTTCATAAAAGGAAAGCTGTTTAACCCTTTCCCCGCCAGGAACGTATATATCCGTCAGAGCAAGGCATTTTGCAGGCACCATCGTCGGATATATCCGACAGAAAACTACTCCACTTCAAACATTAATAAAACTTTAGTGATTACGAAATTATGTGTTTTATTTACATAATTGCACAGTACATACTAGTGTTCATGAGATTTCTACCGTTTCAACAGTGGAAATACACTATTTGCAACAAAACAAACAACAATTCGATACTGCTTATTATCGAAATCATTGTAGTCTGGCGTATTGAGAAGGATTATGCTAAAAAACCTTGGCGGTGAAAGGGTTAAGAGTGGATCAACACGGCAAAAACTTTTAAAAAGAAATGCTAAAACTTGTCTGCGCTTTTAGCTCACGTGAAGCGGGATTAGTGCACAGAAATATGTATGTTTATGTGTGCCATTTTTATCGTAGCAGTGCACTAGTCTGGGCAGACATGAATATGTGTGGAAAACATAATTGATGGATGTAGGGTTGGTTGGAATCATAGACCTAGCATGCGCGATGGTTGGAATCTATGTCAAATATCTTTTTTTAGGAGACACTAGAAAAACCCGTGCATTATTTTAGTTAAAATGCAGTTGCATAAAGACTAATAATGCAAATTGTTTTTATCAATTGCAATATATTAAATAATAACATCACCATGACAACTTTTTTCTAGTTTCTAAAGATTCATTGAGGCAATAGTAATTATGAGGAGATCAATTCTTCAAAATAAATATATATATGATTTTTCCGATAATAAACTTTAATCACATTATTATTCACTAGATTTTATTCTTCCATCGATGTGAAGACGAAGTTGATTGCCGCATTCACATCACCTGTGCAAAGAAAACAACTGCGTTGAATATATATATAATGAACTGAAGCACCTGTTGTATGTCAACAAGTCACGTGAGCCTTGCTCTTAGTTTTGAGTAGACAGCTTAACAGTTGCAGTGAAAATACGCATCAAATCTAAATGAGCGTAAAGCCTACTCGTTCATAGAATTTTGGTTTGCAACTTGCAGAATTGCTACGGTGCAATTATAGTTAGTGTAAATCGTTTAAAGTCACATTAGTGTAAAAAATCTCATTTCTCCCGTAAAAATCATTAGATAATATATATATATATATATATATTATTGTTATCTTACTCATTCTATACGATCACTTAAGGTGGCCCAACCCGGCGGGCCTAACTCATTCGCGGGCTCGGTACAAAACCGTGCTGTTGCGCTCTGGGACCTTCTCTGTTTCAAAGAATAAGACAGGCTCCGTGATGAGGAAGCTGCAACATGTCCACAAAAAAGACAATGTGCATAGTGTATGATTTGGTAATATTTACGAAAATTTTAATTTCAAAACGACTTATAGCTAAAAGTAAACCACGACCTATGTAGTCAAAAATCTAACAAAAACCAAATAGATCATAAATCTTGATTAAATAGGCTATGTCTGATGACTAATCTTTTTACGATGTTCTAACTTTATCATTGCGTAATCCACCTCCAAAGTTATTGTATAAAACGCGCGAAAAATTCGAACTTTCGGACCTTATAACTTAGAAACCAAACACAATTTTACAATGCCAATGGTCATCAGACATCAAGTTCGATCAAAAAAAGCTATTTTGAGCAACATTTTGGATCTCTGACAAGAAATATGGGCGTGATCTTCTTTCCCCTTTTGTATGGGGAGATGAGCGGGATGGGCCACCTTAAAGCCAGCTAATGGATCCAGGGTATGGGGTCATCTACATTGAGACCAGAAGTAAAAAAAAGTATTGTTGCCCTGTCGCAAACTTCCAAAGCCTTGCATACGTTTTTCGCTATTTGAAAGCAAAGTAATCAGGAAAATCGCTGCGAGACCTTTCTTTTTTTGTCATCCGAAATAGTTTGCTGTTTGTTCTTTTAGTAGTCATCGATAAGTCAATGTGCAAGATTTTTGCCCTCCTAAGCGAAATCCTTGATCAGGGCCCATTGGCAGTAGAGCCGGTGTCAATCAAGGTTTGGGACTGGGTATAGCCAACTTTCTTAGGGCTAAACGTTTTGGCTCGCTTTGAGTTTCTTCAGTCAATCTATCTTGATGAAAAGTCCCAATGAGTCCCAAAGAAACCTATTACGATTTATGCAATCACTTATCACTAAATTGCTTCAATAACCTATTTCGCTAGCTTACACCTTTGAATAGAGTATTTGATGTATACATTTAATCGTCTATATTTATTTAGAAATATGAAATATTTGAACCAGCAAGCCAAGTTGAACAGTCTGACGTTTGTTGATCGGTACATTTTGAAATTTAATTAAAAAATGTAAAAATTATCTCCTAGAAGAAAACATAGGCAAGAGAGATTATATTGGTAAAGGGGTTGCCGAGTTTATGTATTCTTGCAAGAGGGGGTTGCAAAAACTAGATGTAGCTGGCTTCTTGCTACATCTCGCTATCAACTTGCGAGCTTAAACTTAGTTTCTCTGAACAAAACTAGATGGCGCTGCCTCTATTAATCAGACCAAAATATTTGGAAATCTTTATTGCAGGAAATTTGGCAGGTTTTTAAAAGAGATAACAAGATTTTTTAAGATGGGCCATATGGGTCAAGGGGTTGCCTAGTAACAGGTGTTTCGAAAAGGTTAGTTTCTGTCAGCAGAACTAGATGGCGCTGCTTCATCCTATCCTACCATATTATTCAATAATTTCCCTACCAAACATACCTTTTCATTGCCTATTATTTCTTCTATTTCTATCTAAAACAGATTACAACTTCACATTTTGGGGTGAACTACTAGTATGTGTAGAAAACTGTATCTAGACAAATATAAAGATCCATGGACGGGTGATTTATTTTATCCCTCAAATGCTCTGTTCAATGGTGTAAGCTAGTGAAATGGGTTATTGAAGCAATTTAATGATAAGTGATACGTAACTCGTAGCAGAGGATCAGGAGGAGAGGAGGAAGCATACCCACGTTGGCGCATCCCTGATGTCAACATTTTTCTTATACCGATGCAGCCTTCTCGATTATTTGATTTTCAACTGTGAGAAGTATGGTCTCAAGGACTTTTCCTCCCAGTACATCACACTTTGCGCACCAACCTGCGCATATAAGAAGTGCGCGCATGTTGAGTGCGTCGTCCACCAGGCCAACCTCGTGCATGCGCCGCAGCTGAGCGCTGTAGTCATCGGCGGCGCCCGGCGCCGGGCTCTGTGACGACGACGCTGCAACATAATATATTATTATCATATATAAAAACTGGCATACATTCATTATCAGCCGCAATTTCTGAGGAAGAAGGCATGGTAACCCGAGGGGAGGGGAGGAGCGTATAAAACCCAGCGCCGCATAGCCGGAGCTCTTTTTTAACCTCTACTTCACTGTTTAATCTTTTTGTGTTTATATTGTCATTAGAGGTCACTTTATAGATTAAACTAAATCGATTTAACCCTAAAAATATCTTAATTTTTTTGTTTCTAGGTACATAATTATTGGTTTTCTTTTTTCAAATGTTTGTCACGTCGATTTATAAAACTTTTGAATGAGCACTATCACTTCTTGTGGTAGATTGTACTTGTACTTTTTTTTTTTTTTTTTTTATGTGACTGGACATGGATGGCTAATACCACAAGTTCTGTCATGGTATTAGCCCAACACACCACATGGGAACTAGGTGCCATGCCAGGACCTTCCTTATATTGCACGGCTACATTGAACTGGATGGAAAACACGGACAATTTTCATTGCCGCTTCGACCATCGTTCATCCAATGCGATGGTACCAACCCGGGCGGGATAAACCCTACCACCTAGTAAGTAAGGAAGGGGACCTACAGCTTAACGTGGAATCCGAACCACGGCCAGCCTCTCTCAACGGTCGAATGGTCACCCATCCAAGACCAGACCGGACCCAGCGTTGCTTAACTTCGGAGAGCGATCGCCGAAGTGTCGCGCCACTGGGCCACTGAGGCTGACTTGTACTTGTAGGTAGAAAGTGAAAGTACTTCAGTTCTGGTTCCACAGAGTTTCTCGATGCTGATCATTGTGTAAATTGAATGAAGATTGGCTACGCCGTAGTAACTATTTAAAATTTTCAATGAGGTCTGCTCTTTGGCTTCTTTGTTCAAGTGTAGTAAGACACAGTGTGTCCAAGCGGCTTTCATGTGACTTGTTCCTCAGGGATGGAACCATGTTGGTTACTCGCCTCTGGACCTTCTCAAGTAAGTAAATTCCAGCGAAATTACACCTACCGCCCAGTAAGGAAGGGGACCTACGTTCAAGGGCGTCGCCAAGGGGGGGCAGGGAGGGGCAGCTGCCCCCCCCCCCTAGAGATTCTAAAAAAGTTGCCAAATATAATGCAACCAAAGTCTTTGAGTTGATTTGCTTGAATTTCAAGCCTTGAACAATCATTCCCGTACGTCGAAACTCGAATGAATTCACCAATGAGAATGAGAAAAGTAGGTAAAGTCAACTTGCCCCCCCTGCGCCATCGGCTGGCGACGCCCTTGCCTACGTTTGACGTAGAATCTAAACCACGGCCAGTCTCAACAGTCGAAAACGGTCACCCATACCCGACTGCGCCCAAAGTCGCTTCATCTCAATTGTCGAATGAAGCAGCATCGCGCCAGTGGGCCACAGAGGCTGACTAACTGAGGCTAGACTAATGAGGCATTGCATTATCTCAAAAGTAGAAAGCTAGAGCCTAACACCACCTCCTCACGATTTTTCCTTCTCCATTACATTCTCGCTATATGGGTAAGTTTGCATTGAATACAATATGTATTTTCCTTGCAGACACAAATGTTTTTAAGGTAAGCATCAGAAAATTACGCTCCCCATACAAACGTAGTTTACTAATCATTTTAAAACTACTGTTCCAATTTGCTTGATATTTGTGACTTAATATCAGGCAACAAATATCTATGTCTGCACGTGTTCGTTTTTTCGAAAATTGTATCCTGTGTGAACAGAGAAAAGAAAAATTGTAATGAGATTTTCTTTTGCCTGTTATTTGACTTGCTTTAGATTTTTCAGCAAAACAAAAACGTGCAGACACAGATATTTATTGTAGAATATTAGATACCAAATATCAAGCAAATCGGAAATTTTGTTTTCAAATGATTATTAAACTACGTTTGTATGGGGAACATAGCTTACGGGCCGTTCTTAAGAATTATAGTTTTTCAGCTATTAATTTTCACAGAAATTTAGAATCGTTTTCGAATATGTTTGTTACTTTCAAAACTAATAACTAATACATTTCTAAGAAAATATATAATCATTAATTAGGCATTTATGACCCCACGTGTGGTATCTGGTTCCAGTAATTGTTGGCCAGGAAATGTTTTCTTGGGTTTCTAATCGTAGAGAAGTGGTTTAACTGCAAGTTTTGTCCTCAATGGGTCAAACATAAGATTTAGCACAGAAGTGTTATAAGGTTGTTATTTAGATTTATATGCCGATTCTTGTCGGTATCCAACATAAGCTCACTAGTATTGCTCAAAAACATGAGGAACATATTTACCTGCAGTGCTATGGTCCATGGGTGTACCGGCTGGCGCACTGAACTCTCCGTCACTAACACGGTTTAGGGCCTCTGCGACCGCATTGCTGAACATGTCCGTGGTTATGAGGTTTCGGCTGGCACCTTAAATGCAGCACATCAATAGTCAATATTAATAAATCATAATATATATATAACTACCTAGATATGTCAAAACTCGTCTTTCGTTAGTTCAATCAATTATTGCACATTGCATACGAGTCGTGCAATTTTTAAAGCAATTAATTGCTGGTAAACTGTTGCCAAACATATTGGAGCAATATAGAGCAACCCCAATGCTTGTTCGGCATGAATCCCAGCGATATGGAGCGTTATTGCTTCACATAGCTCCATACTTTTCGTGTCACTGGTGAGTTGTTTATCGAATTGCAATGCATCCGAGCACTTGCTCGCCACATGCGAGCAATTAATTGCTCCATGAATGTTTCCATACTTGTCCATTATCCCTGTTGCTGGAGATTTCTGGATGTTGTCGTGACGACAAAATCGACAGAGATTGCTGCAAGGTGAGCCACTTTAGTAGTGTACGTGTACTTTTAGGGCCTATTTCACCTTCTGCTGATTAGCTTAATGTCTACATATTAAGGGCCTTTCCTAGCAGCTTGCAATAAATACCAGTACAAGATAATAAGCACTTCAGTAATAAAGGCCCTTGAAGTGTCGAATAAAATAAATCAGCACTTAGTGAAAACAAGGCTTAGTCGCTCAAAACTCAGTCTTACCAGGCGCGGAGGCAGGCGAATCGGAGGCGGCGGCGGCGCGACCCGCTCCCCCCGCCCCCCGCAGCAGCTGCAGCAGGCTCAGCTCGCCGGCCGCCGCTGGCCCGCCGCCGGACGCGACCTCTTGGGCCATCTGCCCGCACCAGAAAACAATGACATCATCTGCCGGCCTCCGCAGCCCAGTGCCGTGACACCTTGCGATTCGATAATCTGGTTGAAGCACATCTGAGCGCAGTGACATTTTTCAACCGAGGCTGGCTGTGGTTCAGATCCCACATAAAATTGTAAGTCCCCTTCTTTACTTACTAGATGGTAGCGTTGGTGCCATCACATTGAATGAACGATGATGGAAGCGGCAATGATAATTGTCCGTGTTTTCCATCCAGTTGGATGAACCCAAGCAACATAAAAATGGTCTTGGCATGGCACCTAGTTATGTTAAAAAAAATTAAATGTACAGTAAAGAAATAACCTAGGAAGTTTGTATTGTTTTTTTATCATCCATAGGTACATTGCACTCGAATTTATCATATTATATCATTAGCCAGTTCAACAATCACAGCGAAAAAGAAGTGGCCAGAAACTTCTCTTGCTGGTAGGAACGATTGCTCCTACTATAACTGCTACCAAATTGCGTTCTATAGCCCTTTCTTGCAATTTGATTGACAATTTGACAACAATCAATATCAGATCTAAATAGAACGGCCTGTCAACTTGCGATTAGGCCTGCGATCTGTGCCAAAGACCATGGCTTCGAGCCACAGGGCGAGCCTGGGCCTTGAATGTTCCTTGATTAAATAATGAAGGAACATTAAAGGGCATCTCACCCGCAATGCTGCCGCAAATTGCTCCTGGGTGATGGTCTGCCTTGCTGCCCCCTCTTCTTCCTCCTCATCCACGTCTTCGTCCTCCGAGAGAGCCTCCAGGGAGTATGCGAAACCGGATGTCGGTGCAGCTATTCAAAACAGAGAATAGACAATTTTAATACTTCAAACTCATGAAATGATCGGTAATTTGAGAGGAAGATTCATGGCACGTCACCATATCACCGTGAGCTTTATTGTTCTAATTGACAACAACGTTTTTAGGTAAGGCCACACCTAAGCCGAATATAGGCAGTCTCGGTATGCCGGCGGCACAAATTCTCTATAGCCCATACAATCTATAATCCTCTTCAATTCTAATAGCTATAACATATTTCGAGCAGCTGTCTAATTAAGGAATGGGCAAACTTTTCTTAACCAGGGCCAAATCATCGTAGGATTTTTTATGGGGGCCATTTTTTATTCCACTTTATTAGCACAAACATGACCATTTCTCATACACATTTTAATCATAAGAGGAACATTAAGTAGGGTAAGCCGGGATTGGCACGTGGGCCTTCCTTTGCACAACCCTGGTCTAATTCCACGCAATATGGTGGCCCATTAGATGAAACTAACACTTGTACAATTATATGAAGTCTACCCTAAGAATGTATGTCAAAGTTGCATCTAATAAACAGTTTATTATTATTATTCATTCATAAAACCAAGAGGTGAATGACCTGTGTCAAGCGCAGGCGTGGCCGGCTGCGCGCGCACCATGCTGGTGAGCTGGCGGAGCGCGGCGGGCAGCGCGGGCAGGGCCGCCGCGCCGCGACGCATGGTGTGCAGCGTCGCGCCCAGCGCCGCCAGCAGCTCGATCTCGTGCAGCATCGACACGGACACACAGTCCTCCGCCAGCCCAGGCACGCTGTCCAGGATCTCTTGCATGCGCGCCTCGTCGTCCAGTACCTTTGATCAATGTCAGTATTCATTTTAGTTTCGGCTACATCTGAAGCCTACATACGAAGAGAACGGGGAGATCTTATTGAAACATTTAAAATTCTCAACTCTTCTTACAACTCTACCAAGCTACAAGATAATACTAAATCTAATTATCTTGCCTTAAAATAAGAAAACAACCTTTCTGAGTGCAGCTTGTCTACCAATTTGACGAAATGAAATATAATACAATTGTAATCAAATTTTTTAAATAAATCTGAAAATGTTTTTGTTCGTGACATTCGCAGGAAGCAGGATTCGAACCTGCGACCTTTGTCCGCCTCGGTAGTCTAGTGGTGTGACGCCTGTCACCTGCGACCTTTCTCAGCTTCGGTAGCCCAGTAGTGCGCCGCCTTGCGATTCGATAAGCTGAGTAAGCACCTCTGAGCGCGGTTAGGTTATGGATGGGTGACCATTTTCAAACCGTTGAGGCTGGCCGTGGTTCGGATTCCAGTTCAAACTGTAGGTCCTTTTCTTACTAACTAGGTGGTAGGGTCAATCCCGCCCGGGTGGTACCATTGCATTAAATGAACGATGGTCGAAGCGGCAATGAATATTGTCCATGTTTTCCATCCAGTTCAATGGATCAGAAGGTCCTGGCATTGCAACTAGTTCCCATGTGGTGTATTAGGCTAATATCTCACGTTTAGTTTGGTATTAGCCATCCATGTCCAGTTAAATTATAAAAACCATGCCGGGTTAGAGCAGTGGGCAAGTACTCCAAATGTACATTTAGTTTACAAGTAGTTTGAATAAATATATGTTGAATAGTAGATGTCACTGAAGCTCAAATTAATGATATAACAGTCATGTTGTATCCATTAAATACATAAAATTATCAATTGGAAGCAATCATATATTCTTTGTTTCCACATAATACACATGCAATATTTAGAATTATAGGCAGACTTACTGAGCATCTTAAATGCGCTCGCTAGACAAAAACAGAGAGACAGCCGGATTTGGAGTGTAGGTCCACTCCTGAACCATATGATACGGACCTTCGCTGGAACTTGAACTTTCACAAGCCAAAACCAAATTAAATACAGATCTGCTCATGGCCGAAAGGACAAAAACATCTTTGTCTTTTGTTTGAGGCATTTTATCTACCATGTTTACTTTAAAAGCATAATTTCATACGGACAATCATATTTTTGCGTAATGGAAAAGAGCTGTCAGTTGCATGCTAGGTATGAAGATGAGATTTTTGTAGCTGAAAATATTCGGTGACGTAGGAAACTTGACCTTACTAAGTTCTTCCAAAACAACTACTAGACAATTTTATTGATTGAACTCCTTGACCTTATCAGGTTTTTAATCTGTAGTGTATTTCGGCCTTTACCAACTAAATGAGGCATTTTTAAATATGATATGCTACGGTATTTCCAGCAAATATTTGCAAAATAGTTACTAATGCTGTATGCTCAACAAAACTGGCCACCAATTAAAAATCATCCAATATGATTTTTCCATTTCTCTCCATAATCAAATTCCCTTCCTTACTTTGTCTGTCCACATAAAATACCTGCATTGCCCTAGTCCACCCAGGAGCATTAGGAGTACACCCAAATGTGCGCAGAGATGTCACAATCTGATGTAGCTCAGCATCGGAGAATGTAGGCGCCGGCTCCTGAGCAGGCTTCACTTTCCTGCGCACCACGTGAAGCATCTCTCCCCCCCGCACTCCGCTCCCGGCCAATGTTGCATCATCACTCAAGATCTTGCCGTGGTGGATTACATCTGAGGGAGAATTTGTACTTTTTCATAGGCCTTGCACAAAATCAATTCCACACGATGGAAATTGAATAGGAAACTATTGGAATTCAATATAAAAAAAAGAATTTCTTATGGAGAAGGTATACATATTGTTAGTCTCCTGTGTAGCTAACAAAATATTAGCAACAAGAATATTTTTAATAGAATGCAAATTTAAAAATCTAACAGCTGTATTCAGAATGGGCGAAACAGGTTCTCTCTGATACGACTGCAAGCGAGTATGTATCTACGTTTAGGAGTATCAGTATGAGTTTATTTGACATAATAGGTATGCCTGCCTTCATTACGAAAATACTTTGCTGATTGAGGTGCTAGCAGCCTACGGCCTAAGCATACACTAAAGAGGATGCAGCACTTACCAAGTGAGTCTGATGGCACATTAGCCCTAATCTCTGCCTGCTGCTTAAGCGCCGTAACCGTATTGTGAAGAGGGAAATCATCCAAACGGTGGCGCTCCACTGGCCCCGGTCGCACCTTGATGCCGAGGTACACGCACTTGGGAGTCGTGCCAGCGGTCGTTGTTACTTCCGCACTTCCGCTATTAGTCGTTTCCATTATTCTAATTGGATTGATGTTTACTTGTTTCAATCCGAGGTTACGTAAAACGTAGACACTGTCTACGATCACAAGTTAGCTTTTGTGCAATGAATTTTATGATGACAATCCAAATTTTAAATCCAAAACACGAACAGCGGTCAGCACAGACTATATTTTTAAAGCGTCAATTTATACAAATTCTATGCGATTTGACGTGCCACCACGCGCTGCCCGCGCCGCGCCGAGCCACGGCCTTCACACGGCGCGGGGCGCGTACGGGCACGGCGCGGAGCGGCGCGGCGCGTGCGTGATATCACCACAGAATAACTAATAGTGCTACCACAGCCTCCTCTACTTGTCTCTCTCGTCTCGAGAGTCAATAGAGAAGGCTGTGGTGCTACGCATATCACGCGCCGTGTGAAGCCACCAAGATTCTCTTTCTACGCGCCACACAGATTATTAATTTATAGTCTGCGCCCCCCAGACCAATTCAATTCTGTGAAATCTTTTGCGTTTACATACTCTTTGGTTCCTTGGTCGATGTTTGTTTATTTATTTTCATGTAGATTTTATTTCTTAGATGTGTTCGCCTTCGTTTCTTTAGTCAAAAAATAATAATTAAGTTAAGCTGTGGCTGCATGAAATTCTAATGGCACCACGCATCATACTGCTATTCAGTGGAAAGCGTAAAAGTGGGAAGGATTACTTGACTGACCACCTGCAAAAACTGTACGTACCTCCTCAAATTCCATCCTAGAACCTTCGAAGATTTCTCACAATGTAACATTGCTAGTAATCTGGCCTCATCATCGCATACAAAGTCCGTGAAACCTTCAGCTGTAATAAGAAAAACCTAGCGATGTTCCATTTGATCTACTGATCTACTGATGCTCCCAAAGTTTGTATCTACCATTATTACAATGACCTCTATGCTATTACCATTGAATTAACTCACCTTTTAGGCTCGGTGAACGTTGCGAGGTTCTGAAGATATCCTCGCCCATTAAGAGCCATTGGGCGGAAGAGAAGAATCTCAACCTTAATGAGCTCATCGGTGATAGTGCCTACAAGGAGCAACACCGACGTGACATGATTCTCTGGAGTGATGAGCTTCGACGGCAGGACTACGGCGTGTTCTGCCGGACGGTCTGCCAGAACGGTATAAACACAATGCACTGTTGTCTTCCTTAACGCTTTGCCTTCCGAGCGAATTACCGGGAAACTACCTTCCAATTCCGCAGCAAAAAAATCGCCCCTTAATACTTTTTGTATGAAAGTGCACATAATTATCAGTGAATCATTTACGCCCGGTTCCACCACCTCCAGCTACAAAAATCCCAAAGTTATCTTTCGGTTACATCATACAAATATGCAATGTAGCCGAAAGTTAACTATCGGATTTCAGGTAACTGGAGGTGGTGAAAACAGGGGTTAGTCAAATAATTACTGCCTGATTTGTCTTATGCATAAATCCTGTCCTAAGTAGGATAAAAAACATATACATAGAAACATTATGTAGTAAAAAAAAAGTTTAACGTGCCAACTCTAACTCAAGCACAGTCGGTGAAATAGATAGGTGCAACTGTGGATATTTGGTGTTGTCAGAAAGCAAACTTATTTGGATTTTTAGGTTTGTCTCATTCATATGTATGCGATAAATAAAATAACCTTTAAAAAATCATTCCCACGAAACTAGCACAGCCGCGTGCGGCGAACACACACTCGGTCGATATCAATCGAACGGAAGCCAGAGTTTTCGCCGAGCTCAGTCGATATTGACCGAACGGAAGCCAAGGGGTTAACCAAATTAAACAGGGTTCACTTATCCATGTTTACTTTAGATTTGCCGAACCCGTGTTATAGCGGTACCAGTGGGCTGTGGCGGCACATATTTACATGTGATGCTGCACTGTTGCCAAGAATCATCCACACATTTTGCATGTTTTATGTGAATAAAGTGTGATAAAAAGATATTTTGATCCAAATTTAGCTTACACTACTTATAGCCAACTCACGCTACTTATAGCCAAGTCAGAACCAGTCCCATTGCATTGACAGCTCTTAATATTGTGCTCCATGAGCGATTTATTGATTTATTTATTAAGGCAATTGTTTTTTATTATTCTTAAATTCATTTAAGAATAATAAAAAACAATTTCAACAAAATCTCTTAAAAAATCTATTACAAACCCATGCAGCCAAAGAAAAATGGAATAAAAACTATATTATAGCAGGGTGTGATTACATGAAGCACACATGAAGACAATCACACTAATATTTACAAATGACAATTAAACTGCCCTCCTTATTCAAAAGGCAGTAACTACACATGTGCCTAATAAGGAGGGCAGAAAACCGGGTCGGCTGCCATGTTATTTCTAACAAAACATTGTTATCGAACAATCGATAATATCAATAAAAACACACAGTGTCTTGCAATTTCTGAAAATCCGAGATGTTTTAATAACTTTGTTTCTAGCAAAATTTGTTAGATGAGGAAACATGATTATGAAGAATTCTGTCTATATTCTTAATAATTAAAGATTGATTTTTAAAACAATATGTTTAATTGCAGCAATGGGTAAGTCAATCTGGATCGTAAGCGATGTTCGGCGACGCACTGACATTCGATGGTTCAAGGAGACCTACAAGGAGTTAGTCCGGACGATACGTATCACGTGTGACGACGACACCAGGCGCAAGCGTGGTTTCCACTTCACAGCCGGGGTGGACGACGTCACCTCAGAATGTGATCTCGATGACTACAACGAATGGGACCTTAAAGTCGACAATGGCAAAAATAGAGAGCCTTTGCAGGAACAGCTGGGTAGTATTCTTGGACTTTTGGAACATTTATGAGTGATTCGAGAGCAGTTTGGGTTGCATGTATGGCTCGTTTGTTTTAATTTGAGGCGCACAGATCACGCGGGCTGCAGTTCTTACTAATGCAAATCTTACTAAATGCCTACATAAGATATTATAGCAATTGGGGCCCAGAATTCTACGACTACGATGGAATGTTCTTAAAATACCCATTTTTTATAAAAAAAGCAATTTGAATGTATTAAAGAAATGATTTTGTGTGCATGCCGTAATCGCATCAACTTAAAACAATCGACCTGAACTGATTTGTATCTTTGTAACGTTTATTATAAATAAGGAAATTCATTCATGACAAGGGTTGTAGTATTAAGGTTCAGGTTAAGGTTATTTATTTTAAAGTAGCTAGACTCGTACTGTATTTAATGTCAACATGATATATTTAAACGGCGACTTTTCCTGGCTTTTAAAATCAAAATTAAACTAATGACATTCCAAGAATGATTTGGGGTTATATAGAAACATGTGGCGCGAGCATTTGATGTTTTATGTTGAAAAACAAATCTTTAACCATGGGGAAAAATGTGATATACAAAATGAACATGCACCCGACCATGAGTAACGGCCCGCTTAAGGCCAATCTATGATGACGTACTTCCAACATCACTTCATAATTTTTAGTCGAATGCTCAAACTGTGTTCTTTTATGTAACTTTTTGTAGATTGCGAATACACCTACTGTTTTTAAACATATGTTCCCAACAGACCACAGGAATAATGTGAAATGCCTTCCCTTTATGAGCACAGCTACATTGAACTGTATGGAAAACATGGACAATTTTTCATTGCCATACAGGCGAGATTGAACTCATCACCTCTCGCATGAGAAGCAAGCGCCCGAGCCCTAAGCTACGAGATGCTACAACTTTTCTCATTAAAGTCTTCGGCAATCGACATTCAAACAACAATAGATTTATCCCCGGTTGCACGAAGAGACCGTTGAGGTAATCAATGTTCAAACACGTCACTTTTAGTGATCCACATAGAGTTCCTTCCATACTGTCCACACAAAGTGACGTGTATGATCATACTTTGATGTTGATTTTGATTTTTTGTCCTTTCGTGCACTCGGCCCTTAGAGTACAATACTCAATAAGAAGTAAAATTTTGAGACTGCGTTCGAAAATTATGAATTTATGATGGAAATAGGATTGTCTGTTTTGCGAAGTAAATCAATAAAAAAACATTAATTATTTGGTCACCCATCCAATTCCGACCGCGCCCAACGTTGCTTACGATCATTACCCCTAGTCCCACTTGTCACCTAAATTGGCGTTAACGGAATTTCGAAGTTACGTAAAAACGTCAATCTCCATACAAGTTTTTACTAGTTAATTTGTGGTTTTACTTCTTCAAGCTGTCAAAGTCAAACTTGGACTTCGGATTTGTATGAAAACGCAGAATGGGCTTAAACGGCAACTTATATACGGGGACCATATGTAAGCTGTCAAATAAAACTGAAACTCGCAAATGTTAGTGCGCTTATTATTAAGGGTCGATCGGTTTGGCGTAATCGCCACTTTAGGTGACAAGTGGGACTAGGAGTACTGAGGGTAATCCCTGGTTTTAAATGTGTTTTCGTCGTGTTTTCAAGTGAACATAAGCCGTGACTTTACAAAAAGTATTATTTTTCTCAAAACAACGAATAAAAAAATTAGGTATAAAAATTAAGTGGGTTTGTCTGCTTTGCCGCTATCATAATTAAGATCAAAGTACACAGGCATGTAAAAAAATCTTGGATGCAACTAAATATTTAATATTATTTTCTGTTTTCGGTCCTCTTTGGTGTTTTTGGCAATTAAAACATTTTTACGTACACACATGAGTTTTAAGATACTGTTATAGAATTTGGCAGCGACTTCAATCTTAATTACTTTATTGGAAAAGCTTACAGACCCACATGCTCTTTGCACCGAAGATCGCCCCTTTCTCACATTAACGTTTTTGTTGGGATTTAAGTTCACATCTGCTGGATCTGAATACAATTCTTCGCTTGGCAACAATTCGATTGGTTACCTAAAAATAAGGGTGGTTATGAACACGTACCTGTTTAAGTGTCACAAAACTCCCAGATAGGTTTGTTGGGATTTAAGGATGTTCCGACCCATACAATGTTTTTTTTACACAGAACGCAAAAAGTATTGCACTTTAAGGCACGAATTCGTCAAAAATATTAAATATAGCCATAGTAGTTGCAGCGAAAACATATTCACAATTTCAGGTTTAATGGTTTCGTTGTAATTGCCGATTAGAAGTTTTACACCGTTAGATGGCGCTGTTAAATAAAAATCGTATTTAAATAAATTGTAACAAAACCAATAATCCTGAAATTGTGAAATTGTTTTCGCTGCAACTACTATAGCTATATTTAATATTTTTGACGAATTCCTGTCTTAAAGTGCAATACTTTTTGCGTTCTGTGTAAAAAAAACATTGTATGGGTCGGAACATCCTTAAGTTCACATCTGCTGGATCTGAATACAATTCTTCGCTTGGCAACAATTCGATTGGTTACCTAAAAATAAGGGCGGTTATCAACACGTACCTGTTTAAGTGTCACGAAACTCCCAGATAGGGTTGGTCACCCAGTGAGGAATACAACCAAAACCTCAAAACCTATAAGGTTAAGAGAGGCCCAAGCCCTGCAGTGGGTGGCACTGGAACGAAAGAATATAAACTTACAACGAAAGGGAGTAACATATGTGCTAGAAAGACTTATATAATAATCAACACAGAAACACCGAGGTGGACTTGTATGCGATGCTCCCGATGTAAGACCACTCTGCAGTTTATTTTTTTTTTTATTATATCTGACAATAGCAATTTAATTCAATTATTTGGTTAAAAAAGCAGCCAAAAATATAAAAATAGATAAAGATTGTTTCTATAAAACATGTAGTCACCGGTTGGTGGACTAATGTTTAGTACCAAAATGCAAATTAATTTAAAACTTGGTTTCCTAATGATTTCCAAACTAAGTTTGTATGCGGAGCCTAATTTTCGATGCTTACTGGCCCACCTTAAGAAGTTGATCTATAAATAATACATCCATCCATGAACATTAATATTTCGAATATGAGATCTTGGGGATTTCGAATCTCAGATTTTTTTAATTAATTAATTTAAAGTTATTTATTTACGCTTTATATTATTATTTACGCTGCGTTGGTGGGTATCAGTTCTATACGTAGTTTTAGCAAAATCATGTGTAAACATAAATGTTGGGTTTTTGCTACGGTACTGAAATATATTAAATTTAGCAAAAGATTCCATTGTTTTCTTGGTGATGTCATGTATAGTTTTTGGTATCACTTTTTTTCTTAAAGACCTTTCCGGACTGCCCTCTAGCCTCCCCAAACGAAAGTTACCTGCATAACTGCAGTTTTAGAGAGGCTAAAGGGATTACAAAAAACCGGCCAAGTGCGAGCTGGACTTGCACCCGAAGGATTCCGTACTATCGTACAAGATTTAACAAAAAAACCACGTTTTTTATTATTTTTTTGTTTTACCTATTTGTAACTCAAAGTTAAAGGAAGTTTAAGTAAAGTTGGAGTCACAAAATCTGTGCCCGCGCCCGCGATCACTCACCTAAAGCCTAAGTCCTCTAATAGATAACTCCACTTTCGAGCGTTAGCGTTATGGGACGATTCACATAAAATTGTACCAAACCACTACAAATGCATCATGCTGTCACAACGCTTACGCTCGAAAGTGGAGTTATCTATTAGCGGACTTTGGGCCGAGTGCACGAAAAGACAAAAAATCTAAATCAACGTCAAAGTATGATTAAACACGTCACTTTGTGAGGACAGTATGGAAGGAACTCTATCCGGTTCACTAAAAGTGACGTGTTTGAACATTGATTAACTCAGCCGTCTCGTCGTGCAATCGGGGCTTAGCCTTCTGGCCGCGAAGCGTGTGCTACATTACTCACAGTGCCACTACGGAACGCTCTGGCCACAAAGTAGCCGCGGCTCACTTAACACTCATCAAACTTCTTCATCTAACTTACTGGGCCCAATATGTATCCGCCAGTTTTGTTTTAACGATTGTCGTTCAAGTCAAATGGCATCCCATATATGACAGATAGTCCTACACTTGACACGTCACTTCCGGTTATCTAAAGTAGATAACTGTAACGTGTTTTCATTTTATTTATTTTAAGGTGTTTTTGGATTCAAACTACACTAAGTTACGTCAAAAACTGAATGATCCGCGGATTTGATCAACACAGTAAAGAAGAATCCGCAAAGAAACTTTACGAGTTTTCCGCCCACAGTACTGACATTTTATGAAGATTAACACAGGGGCGTTCTTGCATAGTGAATAGAGTAGGTATTATTACTTTTAATAGTTCGACTAAAACATTGCGAGAAGAATTCAACACACCGGTCCCACCTCAACACTTACTACGACCACCCCGAAGACCGTTACGTGCGCCGTTGTAAATGAGAAAAAAAAACTTTGAAATAAAAATGCAAACAAACCCACTAGAATAGTAAAGAACATTCTAATTGGAGCGTTTAATGTTAAAAAATTTAGAAATGCTGACTGTAATGTTTTTCCATTGTTGATTATTAAATTTAAATTTGTGTATACCATTAAAATCACATTATTAACCACACAAATTATTAACACAAACAGATTATTAACCACTATTATTGAGTAAGAGAACGGTTGGTGAGAAGTCGTTGAAATTACCGGTGCACTAGGAGACCGCCCTTACGTGATATTTATTTCGCCTCTATGAAAATCGTAGACGGGCTACGATCGCACTAGCTGCAGCCGCGCGCGGTTCGCCTCGCCAACTCCGCTGCAGCTAGCGCTCGCGCAAATTACTTATGTTATTCATACGTGTACAAGATAATCCAAATACATTTAAAGTTGATGCAATTTTATATTAAGGTGGGCCATCCCGCTCAACTCCCCATACAAACGGGGAAAGACGATCACGCTCATATTTCTTGTCAGAGATCCAAAATTTTGCTCAAAATAGCTTTATTTGATCGAACTAGATGTCTGATAACCGTTGGCATTGTACAGTCAACCAAAGGTTAAAGGATACACTTCCGGTTAAACGTAAAAATGAATGGTGTTTAAATACAACCTTTGATTAAATTTTGTGAGGGTTTTGTTTACTCAGTAGCTAGTAGACATCCTCAACTATGTTTGAAACACTATAATTGTTTCCAAAAGTCAAAGCATTTCGACTGTTCATCTTTTCATTCAACCGGATGTGTATCCTAAACACTTTGTTCGACTGTACAATTATGTTTGGTTTCTAAGTTATAAGGTCCGAAAGTTAGAATTTTTCGCACGTATTATACAATAACTTTGGAGGTGGATTAAGCAATGATAAAGTAAGTACATCTTAAACATATTGGTTTTTGTTAATTTTTGTACCACAGCGGTCGTGGTTTACTTTTAGCTATAAGTCATTTTGTAATTAAAATTTTCGTAAATCTTACCAAATCATACACTATGCGCATTGTCTCTTGTGTGGACATGTTGCATCTTCCTCATCACGGAGCCTGTCTTTTTCTTTGAAACAGAGAAGGTCCTAGAGCGCAACAGCACGGTTTTTTACCGTGCTCGCGAATGAGTTAGTCCCGCCGGGTTGGGCCTCCTTAAAGGACGATAGCTCTATACACTCGATTGTTTGTTGAGCATTATTTGGTTCAAATGTTGGTCAGAATCTCATGCAGGAATCTTATTCATCTTGATTGTTGAGGTTGTTTTTAAATAATTTTATTCTTGATTTTTCTGTAGCATTGTGAATAATAATGTTTTATTTATTTTCGTAGCTATTTATTTATTTATATTCTATACTCATAAACATTTCATTAGATTACATAGACGAAGAGTCGACGAGAAACATCACCGGTATCTAGTACATACAGAAAAATCAAGTGTACCTTGGCATACTGAAAGATTCCGGATACTGATAAACAAGACAACATCTTGTATTTGTGATTATATTGATAATTTTTTTTTAAAGTATATGCCCTCGCATTAAATGTATTTTTGCAATCTTTGGAAGAATTGTAAAAAGCAGTTAGCTGGTCCTTTCACTGGCAAATATTCAAAAGTAAGGACCCATTCTGCCGATTGGCTTTTTACATACTTAGAGCTAACGGTGGTCCTCCATTAAAATTCGTTATCATTTTACGGCACCACTCTACGACACAGTCGTTTCTGGTCTTCCGTCAAATCATCGGATTTAGTGCAAAGCTTCCGTACCTTCAGATGCACATGTAAAATCTGTTGCACTGGACTTATTTCAATGCCAAATACAGGACAAATAATTGACAAGTATTTTTTTGTATCAGTCTCAATTACTTGTATAGAAACAATATAAGATTCGGTAACCGTAGTCACTGGTCGACCTTCACATACATCGTCGTGGAGATGATTACATCCACGTCTATAGTTACTTAACCATGCATAAACAAAGCTAAAAGATGGGGCTTCATCACCAAACGCCAATTGAAGTCTCTGGCAACTCTTTAACAAATTGACTTAAGCTTCAGCGAAAATCGTAAAACGTTACATCAATGTCCTCGAGTTAGATGCATTTAAACGCCGATCAAATCGATCGGCGATCGACCGATCGACAATTTTCAAAATTACGTCACGATGAAAAGACAACAATCTGGCAAATTAAAAAGTGACATGTTCTCAGAGAGTTCTATTTTCAAATTTCGTAATTGATTTTTTATTTCTTTCGTTATAAGTGGCCAGTTCCAGAAAGTTTTAGCATGCCCCACGTATATAATGGTTTGAGAGCACCCTCAACAAAAAGTATGAATAAGAATTGCGTATAAGATTCTGGCCAACACTTAACAAATACAATTCGGATGTATAGAGCCATCGTTATATTGATACGAAATTGTATACTGAAGATGTATTTGGATTATCTTGTACACGTATGAATAACATGAGTAATTTGCGCGAGCGCGAGCTGCTGCCGAGATAGCGAGGCGCGCGGCTGCAGCTAGTGTGCTCGTAGCCCGTCTACGACTTTTCGTAGAGGCGCACTAAACATGGGGCGAGTCTCCTAGCGCAACGGCAATTTCCACGACATCTTACCAACTGTTCTTTTTTTTATTAATGTTGCTTGATATGAATGGCACATGCAAAATTAAATATTTAGTGAACAATTGAAAAAAAAATGTTTACATTACAATCAAAATTTTTAAATTACAATATATTAATGAATATTATACGCTCCAATTCTAATGTTCTGTACTGTTCTAGTGAATCTGTGTATATTTTTTATTTTGAAGTTTATTTATTTATTTATTTATTTAAAGGAAAACTTAGTGCTAACAATACTTCAAATAAGTATATTATCATAAATGAACGTAACGGCCATCCGAGCGGTCGCAGAAGGTGTTGAGTTGATCCCGATGCGTTGAATTCTTCACCCAAAGGTAAAGTTTAACTATTGAAAATAATGTTCTTTTTCACTAAGCAAAGACGCAGCCTACATTAATCTTTCTAATGAATGTATTAATTTGTTCACAAATAGAATATCTGCGTGCGCGCTTGTTTCGTAGCAGCAGTCAGCAGCGGCTAGGGCAGGCTCACGGAGTCTAGTGCGTAGCACGTCTACGACTTCTCGTAGAGACGCACTTAGGAGCGAATTAATCCGCTGAAAGCGCTACGCCGTCTGTATCTATGTACGGTCGCACTCAAAAGTCCAGTAGCACATTCCAAAGCGATTGCTATGAAGCGCTCGCATTGCGCGGAGACGAAGCTGGAGGAGGGGATCGCATCGTCCGGTCGGGTTGCGGTAGGATGCCCCGCCTGAAGATCGGTCGGCGGGGGATGGGGCACGCCACATGTGCAAAACAAACCCGACCGTAGCGTGCTACTGGACTTATGTCTGGTACAAAGGACCGTGCATTGCCAAAGCTTCTTCGCGACTGACTTATCGTATTCACCTGTGTCCTGCCTAACTGGTATCTTAATTACGTTTTCAACTCAATATTTTTGTCAGCTCCGTGATTTATCGCTCCCAAGTAGCTGCAGACTCCTAATGTCCCGGTCGTAACGCGCGTGGATCTCGAGCTTGCTTCATCGAGCATGCGGCAATTTGTGGCGCCGTGCTCGTTAAGTTCCTCGGTTAATTGAAGGTGGGGGGCTCGCGGAGGCGCTGGTCATTCACTGGCGGGCGCGGGCGGCAGCGGCGCGCGCATGCGCCCCACGTTACGTAACCCCCGTCCCCGCGCGTTCGATTTTTCGACCGCCGCGCCGCCGTCGGCGCGTTGCATAACCGCGCGGCGGAGCGGCGCCACTCCGCGCGCGCACGCCGCCGACACCGAACGCGCCGCGCCCTCGCGCGCCCCGCACGCGGCCCCCCGCCCCCCCCTCGCGCCACCGTGCGGAGCCGCCGTCCCGCCCTGCGCCGAGCCCCGCTGCGACCGCCACCGCCGCACCGCAAGGTTTGCCGCCAGTGATCAGTGACGGGCTTGCTCGCTTCGCTATTTGTTTTGCCGCAAGTTGGAAGTGCTCGTGTTGTGTGGCGTTCAACCGCTTTAACCTTCGGGTAGCCCGCTCGGAGTTGTGTCGTGCGACGGAGGCCCTGCTCGGCGGAGGACGAGGCGCACCGGTGTCGGAGGTGGTTTAATAATTCAGCGCGAGGTGCCTTTGTTCCGTGGTGGGTGCGAGGGCGGCGGGGGGCGCGGGGGGAGCCTGTATTTACGCGGTGTCCGCGACCTCGCGTCTTGCCGCGTCGCCCCGCCGCCGCCGCCGCCAGCCGCCGCCCGCCGCGGTTCTGCCGCACCGGGCCGGGCCCTCGGCACGACACGATACCGCCTCGCTGCTTGCTACAAATCGTATCGATTTAAGTCTAGCTTTGTGTAGCTACGCAGCTAGATCAAACACGGCTAGGCCAACATAGTTTCGGAACGAGCTTTGTAAAGTTGTGATTATTCGGTCGGGTGACGTTATTTCTTGCCAGAAAGCGGTGCATTATCCCACGGCTCAGTGAAATCATCCAATCTATTACTGGATCATTCACAATATCTGAAATGTATTCTATGTACATTTTACAATAGACAAAGGCTGCATTTCTCTGCACACAAGCCAACGTTGCTGTCATCCCGGGATGCAATCTTATTAGATCCCTCTAATAGGATTCTGAAACATTTTGTCGCAGAGCTAATAACACCAAAAATATCAAGTTCTTAAGTAATGAAACATTGAAAATATAAGCAAGTTACGTTTATTTATTAATTAACATTTCTGGTACTTAAAACTGGTACTTGGGCCCACTGCATTTATTCCCGCGCATGTCGTAAGATGCGACTGAGAGATTCGTCTTTCGTGGCTCGGATTCCACGTAAAACTGTAGATATTACCGACTAGGTGGCAGTGTTAATCACACCCGGTTAATGCGGATTGGTACCACCTCATTGAATGCACGATGGTAGACTATAGGGAAGATCCGGGTATGGCACCTAGTTTCTATATATTGTGATGGGCTAATATCATGACAGTACAACGACCGTTATGATAAAAGCCCAATACGCCACATTCCCGAAGGATTTACGTGCCATGCCAGGACCTTCCCTGCATGAGCACGGCTACAATGATCTGGATGGAAAACACGGACAGTTTTTCATTGCCGCTTCATCTTTTTCATCTAAGGCTTCAACCTGGCTTCAACCGTAATTTCATCCGATGCAGTAGTATCAAACCGGGCGGGCTTAACCCCTACCACCTAGTAGGGAAAGGGGACCCATAGTTTGACATGCGTTCGAACCATGGAACAGCTTGAATTCGTAACGAAATGCACTTATCCAACTAGGAACGAGAAATAATGATTGATTTAGCCCCTATACCACGCGAGGTACAAAATACCAAGCCATCAATGTCATTTATACAAAAATAAAAAAAAGACATGACTTAGGGCTGACTTTTCAATCGTCTGAAAAACAGCCAGATATATATTTGACGGGTTTATTTACACTTCTGCTTATCCATCCGATATAGTAAGTCCATATGTTTATTAGTAAAATTATAGTCAAATAATAAATATCTAAGATATAATTCTCCGGCAATGACTATCCGTCTTTTGACAAACGTGAATTTCAACTTATCATCCCAATCTGTCTAAGGATTTAAAAATCGGCGTTAAAATTGTATGAAAGGGTACAAACCAAACTATTATGTATGAAAAATCCGGACAAAAACAATTCTTCTGTAAATGAATTTTATACAACTGTACCAGGATTGCTAATACCTCACCGACATTAAACTGAATGGAACACACGGACAGATGGCCGTTTTGGCCATCTTTTCACCGAATGCGACCTTAAACCCTGTAGGGAAAGGGAACGTACCGTTTTGCATGGAGATTCCGCCTAGATCTCGTATTCGTGACGAAAGAAAGTTGTGCATGAACGGGTAGAGGATTTGAACCTAGACCTCTGACTCGCTAGGTACAGTTTTACATGGAGACCTCTGACACGTAAGGCCAATCCATGCTCCACTAAGCTAGCCGCACGTAGATTAAAGGTTCTACATAGCTGTTATCGTAACCGTAACCAATCGCTAGTAGCAGACCTGAAAACCTTAGTGCCGACGAGTGAGTTTGCTTAAGAGTTCGCTTACTGCTGATTTTCTCGACTTCTAACGTCACTGAACAAGACGTAAGAGCTTCACAGGATACATAAAAAAAAAAAATAATAATACTTGGAACCAGGACTTTAGCGGCTCGTAGCCTAGTGGCTCGGGGACTGGCCTAGCGTACCAGAGTTCAATTCCTACATGCACCACTGTTTTTCTCTTTCCGAGTTCGATATGTGCATTTCGTCACGAATGCGAGCTGCTCCATGGTTCGGAATCCATGTAAAACTTTAGGGCCCCTTCCCCTACTAGGTGGTAGGGTTTAAGTTGGCCCAACCCGGCGGGACTAACTCATTCGCGGGCACGGTACAAAACCGTGCTGTTGCACTCTGGGATCTTCTCTGTTTCAAAGAATAAGACAGGCTCCATGATGAGGAAGATGCAACATGTCCACAAAAAAGACAATGTGCATAGTGTATGATTTGGTAAGATTTACGAAAATTGAATTTACAAAACGACTTATAGCTAAAACAAAACGACAAATCTAACAAAAACCAAATCGATTATAAATCTCGATTAAATAAGCTATGTCTGATGACTAATCTTTTTAAGATGTTCTTACTTTATCATTGCGTAATCCACCTCCAAAGTTATTGTATAAAACGCGCGAAATACTCGAACTTTCGGACCTTATAACTTAGAAACCAAACACAATTTTACAATGCCAACGGTCATCAGACATCTAGTTCGATCAAATAAAGCTATTTTGAGCCAAATTTGGGATCTTTGGCAAGAAATATGGGCGTGATCTTCTTTCCCCGTTTGTATGGGGAGTTGAGCGGGATGGGCCGCCTTAAGCCCGCCCGGGTTGGTACCATCGCATGGGATAAAAAGATGGTCGAAGCGGCAATGCAGTTCAATGTAGCCGCACTCATAAAGGGAAGGTCCTGGCATGGCACCTAATTCCTTAGGTAATGTGGTGTATTAGCCATCCATGTCAGGTCGCATAAAAAACAAAATGCAACGAAGGTTCGATATTGCGCGTCCCGAATTCATAATCGAACTAAGTAAAGTTAGACGCTTTTGACTAACTCGTGAGTGCGCTGCCATGCCGCCATACGAATGAGTTCCGGTCGCTCCTCCTGTCCTTCCATGGTCGCTGTGCGGCGGCGTGTCAAGCTATTTGCGTCACAACTATATCGATTTGCTGGACCGCACATATTCAATATGTAGAGGTACAGCGTCGTAACAGTAGTCACTATCGTAACTTCAGCATTGTTATTTCTGTATTTTTTTCTTTCCTACTAAGCAAGAACGTCGCTTTTTCCAAGTAATGTGATATGTATTTAAGGCGCTAGGACTAGCCAACTACTCGCGCCATGCAAATGCACTTTTTAAAAAATGTAATAATATGTAATGAAACGCTTCAGCAAATCCAAATAGAACTCCAGACTGATAATGGATTGTTAATATTTTTTGATTCCATTATTTATTTAAATAATAATAAAAATAAAAAAGTTGATTTTTCTCATTAGAAATCTGAAAGTAATTCGATTTCTAGATATAAGCAGAAACACCATATCTGCATAAACAAAAAATTCCATTTGCTTTTAGATTTCTACATTTAGTCAAAAAAGTTCGGAAATGGACACCGTTTCCGCAATGTATTTTGTATAGAAAAAGGAAACATACATTAACGAAAATAAGTTGATTCCTAGACAAGGAATCATATATTGTAAGAATGACACTTATAATCGTCAGACTTAGTTAGTTAACTTGGGGTGCCTCGTCTAACTTTGCGATTTGGCTAGTACCAGGGCCTTAAGGGCCGATTTTTCAATCCTCAAATAGTACTTATCGGACTGACAGTACAAATTCACGTTTGTCAAAAGACGGATAGTCATTGCCGGAGAATGAGTTTCAGCGACGTCTACATTTGAAGCATTGTAATCCTGCTTCCGACGAATGTCACGACCAATACTTTTTCAGATTATTTGCAAAATCTGATTACAATGCTTCAAATGTAAATGTCGCTGAAACTCAAATTAATGAGATAACGGTAATGTCGTATCCATTAAATACATAAAATAACCATTGCTGGAGAATTATATCTTCTTTCACAATTATCTGACTATAACTTTACCAATAAACATATGGACTTACTATATCTGATGGATAAGCAGAAGCGTAAATAAATCCATCGAATAGTTATCTGGCTGTTTACCAGACCATTGAAAAATCAGCCCTAAGTCTAATCGACCGTGAAGCAACAACACATGAATCAAATAAAGAGCCCAGTAAAAGACAACATTCAAGCGTATTGGTGACGACGGCAATATGTTTGAATGTTCAATCTTTGCAGACAATGTCCGCAACGCAGGTATTAAGGGCTGATTTTTCAATAGTCAGATAAACAGCCAGATAACTATTCAACGGATTTATTCGCTTACGCTTCTGCCTATCCATCGGATAAAGGAAGTCAATATGTTTATTAGTAAAATTACAGTCAGATAATTCAGACAAACGTGAATTTCAACTTATCAGTCCAATAAGTACTATCTGAGGATTAAAAACTGGCCCTAAACCAATGGGAGGAGGGACTGTAGGAGAATTCCTATATTATGGGTGTTGAAATAGGAAAATGCAATAGCCGCGAATGGGTTTGCTGGTTCGGGTCCATCGTTGCTATATATTTATAAAGTCGTTCTTTTTACAGGGCTCTTCCTGTAATTATCCTTGGTTCACGGTCAATTATAGATACATACATATCACAATACATTTTTTTTCTATCATCTCTTATTGTTGAAATATAAATTTCAAAAGTTTATTATTTCGTCAAGTATGAGGGCATTATAGTATGACGTGCCCATCTCCCTGGTTAGTCCCATCGAATTGAACAAAACAAAAAGGTCCTTCCTCTCAATCCATTTGAACGTAACCGTACAATATGAGGACGGTCCTGGTCTGGTACTCGATGCGCTGCGGTGAAGTTCGAAAAATACACGAAGAAGTTACGCTGACGTCTAATAAAGCTATTCCAATCGGTGAGGAAACTTTCCAGCAACTTACGGAATAAACCCACTTCCCGTGTAGAGAGGCTCCTAATGATTCGATTTGATATATGAGAGTGGCGGGTGCGTGTCGGAAACCGCGCGCCCTGGCACCTTCATATGTTGGCTTATTTCTCTCGATGTCTCGTTAAAGCTTCCGAGATCTCGGTAAATATTTTGCCGTTCTAACACCAAATAAGTATTTTTTTTATCTTATACGATGGTACGGAACCCTTCGTGTGCGAGTCCGACTTGGTCGGTCTTCTCTTGAGGAGACGACGCTATTGTCTTTGAGTTCTACGAAGCTCGCTGCGATATTACCATACACGGATGCATACGTAATTACCTAATACCTTTCCGGAAAATCGAGGTAACGGAATGTTATGAATTATGCACTTAATAGTAATTATGTACATATTCGAAAACATTTGAGAATTTATTTTTGATGTAAAATAAATTTTATTAACAATACGGAATCTTAAAAACTTTCAATACAATTGGAAATTGCTGTTCTCGAATAGAATAAATTCTAAGAAACTTCGACAACAGATAATATTAATCCGAGTTTTGGCGAGTCCTGCTTTCCAACTTAATAACTTTTTACTGAAATGCCCAACTTTTCTTCGTGATTTCTTAATTATTCGCTCAGGTCCGATAGGATTCCATTATAAAATGAAAATTCTACTCAATAAACCTCGCAATGACATAATTAAGCGAATTTAAACATGGTTGTAGGATTAAATGGCATTTTTTTCCTTTCTTTTGCTGTTTTTAAGCAGTGGGAAACATCAAAATTGAATGCATTCTGTGGTTTCAGTTCAAAGTGGATTTGGAGATAGTGGGATTTTAAATTAAATTAGTTTTAAAATCGTAGGAGGATTCTTAACTGCGGTATGCAATGGAAACCCCTTTTCATCCATTTACACAATCATAAACCATTGCGCCAAATGTCAAACACATGTAGGTGCGCAAAAAGTAGGTTACCTTTACCGTTATCAGCTGCCTTGACGCGCCACGCACGTTGTGCTCGGGCCGGCCAATCATTGGATGCATGAATATTGTGCAGTAAAGTTTTGTTAAAAAGTATGGTGGTGCATGGTTTGACATTCGTATGTGTTTGAACACAGCGCGCTATGCTAGGTCTATGGTTGAAACAATGTCAGCTTACCACAAACGCGAATGTAAAGCTTTGAATTAAGACTGGGCATAATCGAATTATTACGTAGTTGATTGAGGGCATCCAGGGGTCGCAGCACGAACAGAGTTCGTTCAGTTTGTGGGCGGGTCCAGCGAAGGGCGCAATTTCCAACGAGCCTTTTTCATTCTACAATTTAAAAATTGATTGACCTTGTTGTATTTGTTGTATGCTACCTGAAATGGATGGCTAATACCACACATCTATTTATGATTATAGCCTTAAACACTAAATCGAGTGTAACATTATTTTAAATTTCTAAGATTTCTTTCTTAGTGCCATCCACTGCTGGGCTTTGGCCTTTCTTGACCGTATTTATAGGTCTTGAGGTTTGGTCATTTAAAAAACTCCCCTGGTGACCAACCACATTTGGGAAAGTATGAATAGATATTATATTCTTCCATAAGTTGTACATTTTCTTAGTACAATACATACAAATTTTTATTACAACACCTAACAATTTAAAACAAAAATATATTCAGTAAAAAAATTATGCAAACCTTGGTTTCTTACTTCACTTAACTATTTATAATTATGATGTTTAAAAAATGTTTTACCTAGTAGGGTAACCTATAGTTTTACATGGGCTCCGAACCATGGAACAGCTCGCATTCGTAAAGAAATGCACTTATCCTAATGAGAAAGAAAGAAAGTGGTGCATCACCTGGGCGTGGATTTGAACCCAGACCTCTCGCATGAAAGGCAAGTTTTCTAGCCCCTACACCACGAGCTTTCACAACGTCTCTAAAAAATCACAACGTCTATTGATGGATCCTCTGCTTCCCGCTCTTACAAATCTGTAGTTTCAGTCACAGATTATCAAATATGTATGTGCTTCCTCTACAATTTAGTTATCCTTTTACACAGTTTAGTTAACCTTTAAGGTAGCAGCTGATTGTAATTATTGAAACAATTTACGTTTAAAAAATACTAAAATGTAGTCTCCATATTTTTATTCCATAATATTTTAAATGGACTGTTGATCTAGGTATATTTTCCTAGAGCTCTCTTACTTTGATATTATTTTTGGCTTTATTGTTCAATTTTTATTAATGAGACTAATAATCATTACTCTTGTAAGTTATAATTTACCGCTAAATCTTTAAATTATAGCTACTGTCTTTAAAATATAACTTGATTACCAGTTACTGCGTGAGTGAAACTTTTAGAAACATTTGGCTTTTTTAGGGTTCTGTACCCGAAGGGTGCCAACGGGGCCCTATTACTAAGCCTCCGCTGCTGAGGGCTGTATCTCATGAATCGTAACAGGTAGATAGTTTAATGATGAGTGTGTATTTGTATTGTCTCTATAAGAACAAATAGTTAAAAAATAAAATAAAATTTTATTTAAATGGGCCACTATACAAGAAACGTGAATTTTTGCGTTAAATCTTGACCGATGGTACTTGACCAGTTTTTAATACTCTGAAAGTACCTAATTGTTTCGCAAAAAAAACGCCATAATAATGTAGACGGAGTCCACCTATGTACGCATGAGAAGCTATTTTATCGCAGTAAACCGTCAAGGCTTCCCCCCGCGGCCGTGCTACCTCGGCCCTCAGGACATGCAGGGAGAGACTCCCACCATTGACGAAACCACCCCGCTGGGAGGCTATAAGGGTTGGACCTTTTCAAGCCTCACTCTGACACTGAAGTTCTCACTCGATTGTCAGGTCCGAAACTGCAGATATTTCTCTCCATTAAGGGCGCGATAAGAGTGGACTGCGTCTAGTTTGATAAGGACGTAAGTGAAACAACATTAAAGTATTTCGGTAATAAAAAAACATAATTAGTACATTGCTGGTCTTTTCATTTCATTTCTTTAAACTTTTTGGTAGGCAAACTACACCAAGTTACGTCACAAAGATCCGCGGATTCGATCAACCCAGTAAAGAAGAACCCGCAAAGAAACTTCACGGGTTTACATAACATATTTTTCCGTCCACAATTATGAAATACATACTTAGATCTAAATACTACTGCCAGACAATTCCTTGGTAGAACAGATTAAAGAAAAGAACAAAGAACAATAGAAACAGCAACCCTCAGTTTAAGTTACTTACAACTAATAAAGTTACTAATGCAAATTTATAGCATTACAAGTATACTACGGTGTAAAAGCCGTCATCAACTTAACCTATATCAGGTGTATAAAGCCCTCGTCAAGTTTGATACTAATGAAGTGTATCAAGTCAATATATTATAATAGAATAACTGGTTCTGTAGGCAGACATAATATTATTAACAACGATTGTTGTTTTTGTGTTTGTTGTAGAGACAGCACCATAACCATATATAGAATAAGTATTTATATAAAAAAATTACAACCAGCGTAGTCAAAGAAGTCTTCCAATTATGTATGGTACACAGTTATGTACTTGTCTTCTTATGATATTAAGTCGCAAAAGAGGGTTTTATGGGACAGAGCTTCGCTTATATTAGAGTAAACTTTACTAAGAAGGACTGATTTAATTTCTCACTACTGCTGGTAATTTATTGTACAATCAACACTGTTGTGAGTAAAGCTCTTCGAAGTCTTTGCTCGTCTGTGTTTTGGACATTGTATGTTAAACTTATTTCTAGTATTGTGGGAATGTATGTCACAGTTAAGAGTAGCCGATTCTATATTTTTTTGCATCGACTATATTTTGATATACAAAATATAGTCTATGCAATTGGTCTAGGTCTAGATATTATTCATTAAAAGTAATACTGGACGACTCTGGTGCTAGGACTTCTTAAATTAGGCAAATATGTAAAAAATACATAAAAAAGTTGGAACAAAGAATGCGAGTATCAGATAATTTCCGTTACAGGTTTCAAATATGGCTAAACTGACGATGCTTGATGAATCTCTTTGAAATTTTAAAATGATTTTTTGGAAAGATCAATATGTGGTTTCACTTACGCCTTTACAGAAGTGAATGCAATCAGCTGTTATATTCTTAAGGCAGCGTCAACTAGCAATTACGGCTGTTATTGAGGTATGTTGTTTTCATCACGTAAATAATAAATAATATGACAAATCTAAATACGATGCTAAATTAATTGAGTCTATATTATTTTGTACGTTGTTATTATCATGTATTGTTGAGTATTTTCGAATTTCGTGGTTTAAATCAGTGCTTTGATTGATATTTAGACACCTATAATGTAATTTTAACATGTGTGTTTTTCCAATCTGTTAAATATTGAAATAAGCATTAGAAAATAATGCTCCCCATACAAACGAAGGTTGGAAATCACTATCGTTTATGAATATTTGGTATCTAAGTACGCCAGTAATCTTTTTTTTTTATTTATGCATTATCTGCCTGTTGTTGGCAAATGTCAACCTATTTTTTTTTTACTGCAACTCAGTCTCGAACAGACTGAATTACTTAAATCGATAACTTAAGGTCAGTAACTAATTATTTTTGTATGCATCAACTTATAATACATCGCTTATATTCCGCGAAAAAAATATAGGAACCTCGATTTGCGTCGTGAAGATTTTTTCTTTTAGTACAATAAGGACTTGTTGTTCCTGAAATTTTTCATACCTATCCATTAATCCTACAAAAAATACAGGAAGTTTATATTTTGAAGACCGTTATTTTTCCTTCTAACGGGAAGTCAATACTTTGGTCTGTCATATGTACATTGGTAAGGAAGCCTGTTGAGAGGAGAATATGTTTGAGGTGCAAGTGGTGAGGGCATGTTTTGATAGGAGGGCACGTGAGGGCGGGTGGGGGCGCACAGGGCGAGGGAACGGCCCGGCTACATCGATCGTCTGACCTACAGAACCGACCCTACGCGATCGCCTGCCATGGCTTGGCGTTCCCACTACCATAAACGCGAACTCCTTAGGTTTGTCTGTCCTTTGGTTTAAATTGCCTTAGGGCTGATTTTTCAATAGTCTGATAAACAGCCACTATTCGACGGATTTATTTACGCTTCTGCTTATCCATCCGATATAGTAAGTTCATATGTTTGTTATTAAAATTATAGTCAGATAATTGTGATAGAAAAAATAATTTTCCGGCAATGACTATCCGTCTTTTGACGAACGTGAATTTGTGTTATTAGTCTTTATAAGTACTATTTCAGGATTGAAAAATCGGCCCTTAGACGTTTAACTTTTAAACGTTTGCTGTAAATACCGCGTGATCTAAGACTAAGTATCCAAAAGCATGACTTCGAAATCTTCCTTTAGTGCGTATCCCACCTCGATTGTTATGCTCGGCACTCTTTGCTTGTCTAGCTTTTTAATTAGAGGCTCATGTACCCCCCAGAGGAGACAATACAGAGGGCGCACGAAACGCCGCTAATACCGCGAACTGAGCCAGCGCTATGTTAAAGTGAAGAAGATAATTAAAGTTTTCATTCTGCTGCTTAACTTCTGTTTGCTTTGTACGCAGACCCTCTGTCGCTTGGTTGGTACTCGTAACTGTGAAAGTAATTTCGTCGTGAAAATTGAAACTTTAAAGCAAGGATTACTCGGTTGGAGAACTTTCATAATTGATAACTGTATTCATTAGGGTAACTACCCTTTATTTATTTATAAATCAGATCACAATGAATTACAAATATTATAAATGCATTTATCTAAAATCGGATGCGAAAAGTTTTTCAAACTACATTGGAAAACTGCTCATTGAGAAATCTGGTGATCATCACGCTAAAACATTTTTCATACGGTGAATTAGCATGGAAATTCAGAGAGGAAACGCACAAATCATTTTAGGGCTAAATGGGCAGCTCGGCGATTTTCTATTTAGTTAAGTGCTGATTTTTAAACAGCCAGATCACTATTCTACGGATTTATTTACGCTTCTGACTTATCCATGAGATATAGTAAGTACATATGTTTATTAGTAAAAATAGTCATATAATTGTGATGGAAGATATTATTCTCCAGCAATGACTATTCGTCTTTTGACAAACGTGAATTTGTACTATCAGTCCGAATCGGCCCTTAGTATTGTATTAGTGGTTAGTTTAGTTTAGTAAGTTGCTGGTTTTATTTTTGTTTAGGGATTATTTTGTTTTTGTTTACATTTATCTAAATACATACTAACGGCGGTAAGCGCTAATTTAATTATAATGTAAGTTCCCATACTGTGGGCATGCAGATACCCACCACGAATGAATAGCTGTCGTCTGCGTTGACATAGAATACCATAATGGAATGAGTTCCTAGCTCTCTGTATTGCCATAAGCCCATAGAAATGTAATGCAATAAAATACAATGTTTTACCCATTCATATTTTGTATATGCCTCCGTAATAAGAATACTCACTAACTAACTAAACGTGTTTAACTAAATTCAGTTATCAACGCTGACCCACATTTTTTCTGCATGCTCAGAAAATGAAGTTTCCCGTCGATTTTTCAGCTATTAAAAATGGAAAAATCATCACGTTTGAAAAGTCAATGCTTTCGGATGTTAAACAGTTCTGTTTAAGTCTTTTTAAGTGACTGATACATCGAGAAAATAACCTCCGATGTTGGACTTATATAATAAAATTAAGTTTGCCCAACAAAAATATTTTCGAACTTGTCTGGAACAATTGATGAAGTAATTTGAGTGTTTCTCAAACGTGTGATCCCATGTCACAATGCTAATAAATAAAATCAAATCACCCTAACTACACATCTAAATACGAAAGTCAAGTTTGTGTTTGCGATAATTCATTGAGTTTTGATTTTAAGAAAATGAACTCCTGAATTTTAATTCTTAATTTGAAATAGTTTAAAATGTTTTTTTTTTTTAATATAACCGCACAGTTACACAAAAAGTTATCACACAATATGATGCGATGCGGTCAGCTTCAGCTCGCTATCTTCCATAAGAAGTGAAAAGCGACAAAATATTACTGAATGATCCCTGAAAGAAACAACCGATTCTCTATAGCAGTTTCTCAAAGTTGGCGATAACGCCCTCTTGTAGGCGCTAGAGGCTTACAGGGAGGCGGTAAAGGGCTCAGAGGAAATTGTGGGCCGTTGTAGCTGTAGGGGGGAATGGCTGATTTGTGTTTTTTCTAGAAGAACCCAAATATTTTTTTTAATTTATTTATTTATTTAACACATCTTGAAATTACATACAGTCTCTGTTGGCAAAAACAATAACAATATCACGAGAGTACAAGTTACTACATAAAGCATGAATCCCGTAGGGGGCAAAATCAAAACACAGCGTACTAGTATGAAATAAGCGAAACAAACAGTGGCAACACAAGCCCTGTATGAAAATACAAATGAGTTTGATTGTACAAGTACACGAACTAGGCAAAGCCTGTCTTTCGTGGCACCTGATGTGAGGCTCGGTATTAGAAAAGGAGAAAAAAAAATGGAAGTTACACGAATAAAAATGGAAGTCTCATCACACTGTGAAACTACATCAATTATATTGCTAACAAAAGTGCTAATTTCGGTCATAAGAGCAGTGCCATCCAGAATGGCACAAGAAAGAAGGTACAATGCGCCGGGTTTGAAGACGGTGCTGGTACCTTCCGCATCAGAACCCACGAGCAAGATCTTGGCTGATCCTGCTATGTCACCTTATGCTGTTACTTAGTCATATTGCGACGATTGTACATGGGAAGACTTGAAATTATATGTACACATTCACACACCAAACACAATTAAATGATCGAACAATAAAAAAAAATGTCGCTAAATATTATTTATAAATGTTAATGCATTTAATTTCCCTCATTCGAACTCAGAAACAAGATAAATCATAGTAAACTCACGTGGCACGTTATAAAACATAATTTAAAATTTAATAAATAATTAATAATTGCGGTTGTGATTATAAATCAGATGTGATAAAGGTATACATTATGGGGGGCGATGAAAAACAATGGTCTTATGGTAGACGGTAATGGGAGAGAAATTATGTTTGAGAACCTCTGCTCTAGAAGTTTAACTCCTATAGATATATAGATATCTATACCCACGAATGTCACTGTTTACCTAGCGTAAACCATTCACCACTCATTTCAAATGTGTCGAGTCTGCGAGCTTTTTGCAAACCTGGCCCTCTCGATAGCCAAATGTATCGTCCACTCTACTACTGTACTACATTAGGAATATTATTTTATTTGATAGAACGCATTCACATTCACCCTCACGCCCTCTCTAAATCCGCGACAATGTCACCGGCAACTTTACTTCCATGTTGGGCAGTAAATTCTGGCCACTATGTAATATTTATCACACGTATACATCTCGCCTGTGCCGGTTCGTGGAAGGGCTGGTGGCATGCACGCGACTCGGCGAACACGCGGCCGTATGTGTTTGCACACCTCACGCGTTGTGTGTGCATCGAGGAAGCACGGACGGGAGTGGCGACGGAGCCAAGTAATGGTGGTTACACTGACGGTAGCGCTGGCCTGTCGCTCGTTTAATAAATCGGGACGCGCAACATCGAATGTTTGGTGCACTAAATGGCGTCCTCTGCAGTACTTACGTATCGTTGGAGCTCGAGAACGTTTAGGATTGGTAAGCGAACCGACTGACCGGCGCTACCGTCAGTGTGTGTGTGTGTGAGGCTACGCTGGCGCTATATGCATGATTTTCGATCGCCACCCTCGTACTTTCCAGCATACGCGAGTAATCTAACCAAAAGCACAGGTACAGACATCCGTAACAAAGGAGAGTCGTCACCCCTTCGAATATAAAATTCAAGGCTTCAGTTGGACTGCATTCAGTATGTACCTACTATATAGTTATTTAGGTCGTAGGCCTTACGGCTTGTACTAATTACACGTATGTAATAGGTCAAGGCCCATGGCTCCAGTATTTTATTGTTATTTCATCGTCTACTATCGCCCCTTGGCATTTCGCGACTGGTGGCGATAACTTGATATTTCAATACTATGGCGCACAAAAGCAGGCGAATCAGCATTGGAATTCCTTCTTTATTGTCTTTAGAATAGCGCGGTCCGATCGAACGACATAATACTGGTATTTTGAAATTAAATTCTACGGAATAAATTGTTCTAGTGCTAGCTAGAACTTGTTCCTTTCTTTGTCCCAATACACATATATGTTTTTATATGTCTGGATATGGATGGCTAATACGTAATACCCACAATCGTGATGTTAGCCCAATACACCGCGATCCCGAAGGAGTCAGGACCATCCCTTTATTAGGCTACATTGAACTGGACGTGTATTCTTAGCATTCAGTCATTTCGGATTCAGTAGAGTTAACTGAAGAATAATTTACTTTGACATTACTGTTAACTCTACTGAATCCGCAATGACTGAATGCCAAGAATACACGCCCTGGGTGGTAAACACGGACAATTTTTCATTGCCGATTCGACACTATTTTTATCCAATGGTACCAACCTGGGTGGGCTTATTAACCCTACAACCTAGTATGGTGTCTTTTTCTCGTTTCGGGTTTGAAATGTGAATCCCTGCTAGTCCCTACTATTTACTGTACATGCGAAAGTGTGTTCAAAGTAAGAAATAGCTACGGTATGCGGCTCAGTTCGGGCCAGTATCGCACAGATTTGGTTTTTGGGTTAAAAGATAGCCCTTGTCCCATGAGATATTTAACTGCAAAAAAACGAAGCAGCAAAATCTTTTTCGTATTATCCCTACAAATTTCATTACATTATCCCTTCAAAACCTCTGTATGGCTTTCATTACACTGTCCATCAAAACACTCTGTGAATGGCGTTTTCAAATATGGAACGTCACGCGGACATTTCCCGCCATCTCGTCGCTGACGCGCGGCCGGAAGCAGAAAGCGCGGGAGAGGGACGGAAAGCGCATGAAGGGAAATAATCAACTCTCGACATTTTTTATTCTCGTACCTCCTTAGATGAAAAAGAAACCTAAGCGTACACGTTTTCGCAAAAATATATTCTATAAGTCGTATGAAATGTTTTCGTGTATTCTAATTAGTTTTATATTTTCTTTTGGGTCATGGTGGCTTTTGAGGTGGGCCCGTAAGCATCCAGTAAATTACGCTCCCCATGCAACATAATTTACTAATAATTAAAAAAGCACAGTTCAAATTTACTTGCTATTTGGTGTCTAAAATGAAGCAACTAATATCAGAGTCTGCATATTTTTATTGTATCCTGAATCAAACCAAAGAGAAAACAAAATGTCTAACATCTTCTCTTTGCTTTCATTTGATTAAGTTTGGATTTGAAAAAATGTGCAGACAAAGATATTTGTTGCCTGATATTAGATATTAATAAATATCAATTCAATTTGAACAGTAGTTTTCAAATTATTTATAAAACTACGTTTGTATGGGGAACATAGCTTACGGGCCATTCTTAATTAATTCTGTAAACTAGTTGACCGAGCGATGTTCGAACCGTCTCCGTTTCAGCTTGCGCAAATATGCTTTCTTATGTCTGTCCGGCGTTCGGTCGTCAGGATGTTCTCCTGTTCTCCTCAGGTCGTATTTCTCAACCGACTCTAGTAAAATGTTGTTTGAGCAATTTTGATAATTATATTTAAAAAAAAATTGTCGATTCAGTGTTTTAAAATGTTAAATAATGTCACTTTTTGTTTTTGTTTTGTGACATGACCTAAAGTGTTCGGCAAGTAACCAAATGAGAAAAATAATAGGATTTTCTTTTAAGGTGGGCCTTCCCGCTCAACTCCCCATACAAACGTGGAAAGAAGATCATGGCCATATTTCTTGTCAGAAATCCAAAATGTTGCTCAAAATAGCTTTATTTGATCGAACTTAACAATTACTTACTCAACGATAAAATAAAAACATCTTAAAAAGATTACCATCAGACGTTGTGTCATGAAAATGTATGATCAATTTGGTTTTTGTTAGATTTTAAACTACAACGGTCATAGTTTGCTTTCGGCTATAAGTCGTTTTGTAATTAAAATTTACCCGTAAATCTTACCAAATCAAACAGAATGCGTATTGTCTGCTTCGTGGACATGTTGCATCCTCCTAATCACGGAGCCTGTATTTTTCTTTGAAATAAAGAAGGTCCCAGAGCGCAATAGTACGGTTTTGTACCGTGCCCGCTAATAAGTTAGTCCCGCCGGGAAAGGCCACCTTAAGGTGCTTGGTGAACATTTATTCAGTTTGAAGCTATGCAAAGACAGGCTCGCGAGGTCTTTATTTCAAAGAGCCACTAGTTTATAATGGAGTATCTAAAATCGGATGTTAGTTCATTAACCCCATTAACTGCATGGTGTGTTTAGAGGCGAAATTCTCCTATTCTGCCATTCAGAAAACTGAAGAAAAAAGTTCGCCGTCATGACATTTTATTATTTAGTGGCTTCGGTATTTTGCGAGCAAGTAGGCGTAGCAGATATGGATCGGGGATTACGATTCAATTTCCGGTGAACGAAAACATCATTGAGACAGGCAAAGAACCTATGCCAAAAAATGCTGGTATCAATGAAATGATCGATTTAGATCATATAAACTAGATTGATTTTGTATTTGATGGATTGTTTGAATCCATAACAAATGAAAAAAATACCAGTCGATTAAAACAATAAAGTCGATTATTTCATTAATTAAAAAAATAAATATCGAAAAAAAAACATGATTTTGTAGTGTTAATTTTCGTGAATATCGAATTACCATACGTGTCCATGCCGCGGCCTCTGCGGGGAGCGCGACGGCATGAACCGGACCGAACCGGAAGCACGGCCGGAAGTATTGGAGGCGCGGGGGCGGAAGTACGTCACGTCCCCCGGTGGCCCGCTACCCGCTCCGTCGTGTCCGCGACGGACTGTCGGTGTCGAGTGCACAGCTTCAAGTTTGTTCCCCGGCTATTTATAAATGTTGGCTGACTTGTACTGGGATGCTCGGGAACCCTTTCCTCTCCTCGCAGGTTTCCAAGGCAGCGTCGTAACTGTCTCGGATCACCTGGACCTACTGGGCTGCAACATCTTCAAAGACGTGGGTTTTCGGCGTTTCATTGAAGCCAAGGCCAAAATTGCATCGCAGAAACTGGGGATCCTATACCGTTGCAGAAGGTTCTTTTCACCGGTACAACTACTTCTTCTTTATAAATCACAGATAAGACCGGTGATAGAATACTGTAACCACATATGGGAAGGTAGTCCCCAGTACCTGCTGGCGTCCTTGGACTCAATTCAGCGCCGAGCGGTCCGTCTTGTTGGGGACCCACAAATCACCGCTGGCTTGGAGTCACTGAGCCACAGACGGTTTGTGGGGTCGCTCAGTCTGTCCTACAGGTACTACCATGGACGTTGCTCTGTGGAACTTGCATCCCTCATTCCTCCCCATCATACCTATATCTGGAGCACCCGCCGCAGAGAATCAGAACACCCCCTTGTGGTTGACATTAGGCTTTCCTCATACCTATAACCTGGGAGTCTTCAAGCGTAATTTGAATAAGCTCGATAGCTCAGCCATATAGTCCGCAAATCCGCTGGCATGGCGCCTCGCTGAGCGTGGTTTCGCGATGCGAGGTGTTTTTCGCTTTTTTGAGTACCTTTGGTCCTCAGCACAGCCACCCATACCGGTTTTTCATAAAAAAAAATTGCTACTTAATAATTTGCTGTAAGCATAGGCAAGTTTGAAGCCTTATACTTTTAAATATTGACGCGTAGCCGTAAATTAATTATATAAATACTTAAACTCACTCCTTACCTCTAAACACGTAAACCTAATAATCTTAGTAGTGTTTTTAGGGTTTCGTTTCTCAAAAGAAAAAAAAACCATTAAATGATAACTTTGTAGTCCGTCTGGCTATCTGTCAAAAATCTATTTAAAAATGTTAGTTCTATGATCTCTTAGAGCTGTAAAAAAATCAACCTTCTACGGCGGCCATTTATACCGCATATTTTGACACTGGGAAATAAATTTAAATCTATGGGGTAGTTCCCGTTGAGTAAAATTCATTAAATTTAAAACCTCGAAAAAATATTTATATCACATATTTTTTTTTGCTTTGCAAACTTACATTTGCAGTTGAATTTGGACGGAACCTTCGGTCAGACTCGCACTAATCGGTTTTCTTATCATTTTTAATTGCTCCTCTTACTTTTTTGAAGTCCATAAAGGTACTTAAATTAAAATCATTCAAACGATGTCGCGCGTAACACAAAGAAGTTGTTTCTTTCTTTTTCGTAAAAATACAATAGCATTATGTCGGAACTGTATTAAAATTTAGCTCCGGCAGGACATTCAGAGCCAATTTCCCGGAGGCGGAAAATGTGCTCACTGAACTGTAGTTTAATCTGCAATAAACTTGAGCTGAAACGATAATTAGGCAGCTAAATTTAATATGTAAATTGCCGGAGGAATGTTAATCACGGTCTGTTGTCTACCCCCACCACCCCTCTCCATCCCCCCCCCTCCCCCCATCGCTCTTCCGAAACTTGTTCTCTCAACAGCCCTCATAAATCTTACTATATGTATATATCGAGGGCTTATTTCAAGAAAGCATTAAGTCAGAAAAAGTTGTATTCAGATGATTAAGTCTTAAAGTTTACGAAAAAAAGTTTCACATATATTTAAGATGTAAATATTATGCTGACTTTGGACCTTGTCAGTGTACGATAAAGTGTGTTTTTGAAGATTTTAGTGCAAAAAATTGCATCCTTGAAGTCAAAATCGACTTAATGCATTCTTGAAGTAAGCCCTCGATATTATTAACGCGTAAGTTTGTGAGAATGGATGGATGTTTGTTACTCTTTCACGAAAAAACTACTGAACAGATTTGGATGAAACTTTACAATATTATAGCGTCTACACCAGAATAACATATAGGCTATAATTTTTTAATATACTAGCTGAGGTACCCGGCTCCGCTCGGCTTAATGTCGTTTCGGACTGATGTCGGGCTGTACCTAACATTTTATGTTATATAAGTTCTCCATACGAACTTTCACCCCTTTTTAGGGTTCCGTACCCAAAGGGTGAAAACGAAACCCTATTACTAAGCCTCCGCTGTCCGTCCGTCCGTCCGTCTGTCACAGGGCTGTATCTCATGAACCGTAATAGATAGGCAGCTGAAATGTTCACAGAGTGTGTATTTATTTTGCCGCCATAACAACAAATAGGAATTTTTTTAAAAATAATAATAATTAAAGGGGGTCCCATACAAATAACGTGTTTTTTGTGTTAAATCTTGTACGTTAGTACGGAACCCTTCGTGTGTGAGTCCGACTCGCACTTCGCTGGTTTTTTAATATTAATTTTCGCCACAAAAGGTAGCCTATGTCATTTCCCAAGGTCGAGACTCTCTATACCAAATCTCATCAAAATTGGTTCAGCTGTTTCGACTGGATAATTTAACAGACGGACAGAGTTGCTTTCGCAATAATAATAATAGTATTAGTTGTTTTGTTTTGGGTCGTTTATCTTGTAAGTCCGCGAGATAGCAAATATAAACCTTTAACGTTGAAGCCATTACAGCCAAAATTGTAAACCATAAATACTTTGAAATTGGATACTGTATTTACAATGCATTTTATGTTTATCAAAATAAATACTTTTATCGCTTCTAATATTTAAAGAAGATACACTCTTTCTTAACAATAAGTGATTTTGACAAATATTTTTGAAGTCACGACGATGAGAATGTCTTTAGCAACGCGCTGTTTAAAAACATGCGACAGAGAAAAACCATAATGACATTCATGACGGTAACAAACCGAATAAAGGTCTACGGCTCCGCTCGGGTGCATGTCCAAAACAACATTGGCCCAAGCGTAGCTGGGTATATTAGCTAGTCAGAGCCCGTCGCCCTAGTTGTCACCTAAATTGGCGTTTACGCCGAACCGATCGACTGGCTTTTTAAATGTATGAAGAAATTGAGGAGAGTGTGCAGTGGGCGTTAAGCGAACTAACATTTGCGAGCATACTCATCGTCGTCGGCGTAAACGCCGATCTCGCGTTTTCATACAAATCGGAAGTCCGAGTTTGACTTTGACAGTTTGAAAAAGTAAAACCACAGAATAAGTAGTAAACATTTGGTTTGACGTTTTTACGTAACTTGGAAGTAAACGCGAAATTAGGTGAGAACACAGACTGAGCACTCTGAAATTACTTACAACGTCGCGTCGTCTCTAAATCTGTAACTGATTCTATTGACTGAGCATTTTGTATTCAATTTGGTACTTCAAAGACACGATTGACGGTCGGTCCGCTCCATCCTATTAACGTCTGCATGATTACCGGTATCCGAATACCCGACTTGTCGGCAATATTGAGTTAAGTAAGGGATAAGTGAAGGCTGCCGGGGAAGGTTAACTCGGACCTTTTCTTATTTAATAATAAATCACACATGAACTCATTACATACCTACTCCATAAAAAATAAAAGGCGATTGTAATAAGACAAGTATCGCGCGGTTCATTGAAATAAGATGAAGATACATTTATGGTCTAGCTATTTTTTAAACTTAAAACTGTAGAAATTCGATTTCATTCTTTTTTATATGCATATTTTCCTAATTTAAAAAATCCAAGCATCCGTTTTATTTAAATGATAGCGAGGCCATAAATCTGCAAATGTACTTTTTTGACTATCGAAATTCGGTGTAGTGATTTTCAAAATTTATATTTTTTGTTTACTTCTTACACTGAACGCAATTGGCTCTCAAGCCTAAAATATTCACTCGAATATAGCTTTATTAAAAAAAATCTATTCATCCCAGACTGACTCGGCCCGGGATGTGGTCGGTATTGCAACGAAAACTGTGCCAAGGGCAACAGAAAGGACAAAACCAAAGTCGACAAGGGACCGCAGGCGGCGGAGGGCGCGGGCAGGCGGCGGAGGGTGCGGGCGGGCGGGCGGGGAGGGGGGGAGGGAGGTATGGTTAGCCGGAGGGCGGTACAGCACCCTTTGCCAGCTTACTGCAAAGCGATCCTTCTCAATTAGAGCTTCCCGCAGTGAAATGAAAGTCGAGAGGCCTGCGCTGGTTTATGGATCAAGTTAGCATGATCGCTGTGCTTGCTAGACGAACAGTGTGGGAGTGAGAAGTCAACTCAAGCACGACTTTTCTTTGACCTGACATGGATGGCTAATACCACACAACTACCGTTATGATATTAGACCAATACACCACATTCTCGAAGGAATTTGGTGCCATGCCAGGACCTTCCCTTTATGAGCACGGCTACATTGAACTACTGCGAGTTGGAGAGAGATGGAACATACCTACCCGATGCGACAACTTTTCGAATCGCTAAGTAACGAGGCACGGATCATGTGAAATGTGAAATGAATGTTCGCAAACAAGCTATTCTTTCTGAAAGAAAGCACGTGTGAAAGTTATTGTGACATGTGAATTTCTATATTGTGAAATTAACAGGCGTAATGACCCGGACAAATACCTACACTTACTTCTGGTAAATAAGAGGCGACCAACTGATTCTTTGTCGAAAATATTTCTTATCTTTTCCTAATTATGTCAAATCAAATTTTGAAACATAGCTTGAGAGATATTTTGGGGTAGGAGAGATTTCATTACATTTTTTATGGAACAATATATTTTGGTCTCATCCGTCGGTTGACTCTGTGTCTTCACATTCTAAGGGCCGAGTGCACGAAAGAACAAAAAACAAAATCAACGTCAAAGTATGATTAAACACGTCACTTTGTGTAGACAGCGGTTCACTAAAAGTGACGTGTTAGAACATTGATTAACTCAGCCGTTTCTTCGTGCAACCGGGGCTAAGTTTACGGTTTAGTAACCCGACGCTCGAGGTAACTTACATACTTTATAGTAAGTCTGTATTTCAGAGGGTCTTTCAGCACCATTTTGTTCTAAATGTTTTCTTTCACAAAGCCACTGTGGTTTATTGGAGAGGAACATCAAATCACACGAGTTTTTTTATGAAACGAAGAAGTTTGAATTAGCTAAGTCTCACTAAGTAAGTCATACTCTTTGCTCGCTTCTCTTTGATAATTTATCAAAAGAATTTTTTTTGTATTTAAAAATATTTGTCTTTTATAGCGTCGTCTTTATTTCAATACTAGCCGAGGTACCCGGCTCCGCTCAGGTCAATGTCGCTTTGGACTGATGGCGGGCCGAATTATTTCCTGGATATTAGCCAGCTCGTGGTCTAGGGGCTAGAGGACTTGCCTTTTGTGCGAGAGATCTGGGTTCAAATACTCGCCCAGGTCATGCACCGCTTTCTTTCTCTTTTTGAGTTGGATTAGTACATTTCGTTACGAATTCGAGCTGTGCCATGGTTCGGAACCCATGTCTAACTGTAGGTCCATGTCCCCTACTAAGTGGTAGGGTCAAGCCCGCCCGGGTTGATACCACCGCATTGGATGAAACTATGATTGAAGCGGCAATAAAAAAATGTCCGTGTTTTCCATCCAGTTCAATGTAGCCGTGCTCATAAAGGGAAGGTCCTGGCAAGTCACCTAATTCCTTCGGGAATGTGGTGTATTTGGCTAATATCATTACAATTACCCATCCATGTCAGGTTACATAAACAAATTTGAGTCCCCATACCAACTATCATCCCCCATACTTTACCCTCTTCAAGTTAAATTTTCACCACAAAAGGCAGCCATTGTCCTTCTTCAAGGTCCAGACTGTATACCAAATTCATCAAAATTGGTTTAGAGGTTTAGGCGTGAAACGCAACAGACAGACAGACAGAGTTCATTTCGCATTTATAATATTAGTATGAATGAGTATGGACGTTTTCATTGTTTGACACGTCACTCAGAATGTAAAGAAAGCTTCTTATTATTCCAACGCCCGATTTATTGTTGAGTGTGTGTGATGCACCCACACATGGTAATGGGTATTTTAATAACTCGGCGGATTTTAGAAAAGTTGCGAAAAACATCCAACTTTCCAGGAATTTGAATAATGAGATTATCTTGGCTCCTTTATAACTCAACAGACTAACTTAGAATTCTAGTAAAATTGGAGGTAAAATATATTTGACGAATTTGAATGAAAGTAGAAGCTAAGTAAAGGATTCCCTTTTCACCTTTATTGCCAGAAATAAAAACATTCCCGTACAACATTGGAGAAATATCCAGGAGTCTTCCCAGAATCTAAAACCGGCCAAGAGCGAGTCGGACTCGCACACGAAGGGTTTCGTACCATCACACAAGATTTAACACAAAAAAATCACGCTTTTTGTATGGGTACCCTCTTAATTTTTTTTTACCTATTTGTTGTTATAGCGGCAAAATACACACTATTTTAAAATTTCAGCTACCTACCAATTACGGTTCATGAGATACAGCCTTGTGACATACTGACGGGCGGATGGACGGACGGACGGACAGCGGAGGCTTAGTAATAGGGTTCCGTTGGCACCCTTTGGGTACAGAAACATAAAAAAAAGAACGACGGAAGTGGCGACCTAAAATTACCTGTGTAGCGGCAGCGTAGCCACGTTTTTGTGATAATACACTGACGTAAGCGCCGGCCAGTCAGCTCGCTTACGAATTCGGGACGCGCAAACTCGAATGTTCGTTGCGCTAAATGACGTCCTGTGCAGCTCTTACTTGTCGTTGGAACTGGAGAACATCAGGAGTGTGCGAATTTCCAAGTGAACTGAGTGGCCGGCGCTACCGTCAGTGTATTATTATTAAAACGTTACGCTACGCTTTTCGGTCGCCACTCCAGTCATTCCTTACTAAATGAGCTGACACCATCACTGAAGAAAAAGGAATAAGAAATGGCATGCAGTCGATATCGTCGTATGCCACACAGTCGAAACATCGCGACTGCGCGCAAATGTGCTCTAAAAATGCGTCCGTCAAGTCGGTTCCACCCACTTAAACCCTCCAATTCGTCTGCGACTATGCTTGCATGTCGCATATCCGCTGAAGTTGGGTTGGTAGTATTTGAAAATTGGAGACAGCGGATCTCATAGTAGGCGCGCTTGATGCCATATCTCCTCCCTTATTGTCTATGATCAAGCCAGTTCCCACCCACACAAACCCTCCCATTCGTCTGCGACTATGCTTGCATGTGGCATGTCCGCTGAAGTTGGGTTGGTAGTATTTGAAAAGTGGAGACAGCGGATCTCATAGAAGGCGCGCTTGATGCCATATCTCCTCCCTTATTGTCTATGATAAGCCAGTTCTCACCCACACAAACCCTCCAATTCGTCTGCGACTATGCTTGCATGTGGCATGTCCGCTGAAGTTGAGTTGGTAGTATTTGAAAATTGGAGACAGCGGATCTCATAGTAGGCGCGCTTGATGCCATACCACCTCCCTTTTTTATCTATGATCAAGCCAGTTCCCACCCACACAAACCCTCCAATTCGTCTGCGAGTATGCTTTGGGGTGGCAGTTTTTGAAAATTGGAGACAGCGGGTCTCATAGTAGACGCGCTAGATGGCATATCTCGTCTTCCTCTCTGTCTATGCTGCCAACCGTCCCGAACCACCGGCTGTTCATATACGGCGCGGGTGTGGCGGCTAAAACATTATGTGGATAATTGGATTGCTTTCAGGCTGAATTTGTTCCATCAGGTTCAATGCTCTTGACCCGTTAATTGAAAAGTAAATATTACTTTTAGCTTAGCCAGTGAGACATTTAAGACTAGTGGCTCGGGAGTCTGTCTTTTTGAACATTTGACATTTTTGAAAATTTTAAAAATTTTCAAAAACTAGCTGGCCTAAAAAAAATATTATAATTATCGAACCTGCTAATCACATTTCACGATAATCGGTTGAAAAATGCGACCTGTAGACCAGACGGACAAACTAAATCATTTTTGCCCAATCTGAAACGGAGATGCCACGATCGAATTTCGCTCTTCGCTCTGTCAATTATTTATATTACTACGCCTATCTTCCAAAACAACTAATTTAGCGACATATCTATATCTGTATTACACAGTCCAACATTTTCATATGATAAAATGTTCTCCCTGTCGATTTTTTTTTCAGATTTCAAATAATGGCACTCTAAATATGTTACAAAAAGGCGAACATTAATGCTATACATAAGGTATTCTCAATGTAGGATAGTGTGCCTATCCTGGCGGGCAAAGAAGTAAAAAAACTATTAAAATACACACACATAAAACATTAAAAATTATTAAAAAAAATGTTATTAAAAATTTAATCTTTTTCATACATTTGGCCTACCAAAGGGATAGTTAACTGATCTAGACTAAAGCACTGAATTACTTCTTGCCCTATATTTAAGCCTAGCGGTACCTACTATATAATTTGTATTAGGTATATACATAAACATTTCTTGGTGCAATCAAGCAGCCTGCTCATCAGACATCTGCTAGGCGTGGTGAGGAGGCGGCTGCGCCTAGCCACTTTGGTGACTAACTGGAAACGCCAGCGTCATCTAGAATCCAGTCACGTCTCCGACTCACGGCTTACGTAAAGCTCAGTCTTACGTAAGAGGTCTGTAGGCATTTCAATTCTAAAGTCGTTTCAGATTTTTATGAGATCACAGCCAAATATCGCTTTTGAAAGTTATGTGGCTTTCTATAATACAAAATGAAATTTAAGTGACCATTTTAAAAGCGCTTCGTCCCAGTATGTTCGTACATACAAACGTACAGGTGTTACATCATATTTAAAAAAAAAACTGAATTTCAGACATCCTTTGGACAAACAAAACATTTGTATTGTATCCTTTAAATAATAATTCTACTTAAAGTATTCTGATCATGATTAAAGATTCCTCCACAATAGATTCACTAGTATAAACATGGCGTATCCCAGCCCACTAAAGAGTACCTCGACGATGCCTATAGACTTTCACAGGCCGGCAGGCCAAATACTTCATCACACCATGTCTGAACATTGGGGGAAATACCACAGCAGGGAAGTGAATTTCACCGACCGATTTTACAAGATCGGACGGTTCTAATTAGAAGAATGTCGACAGTAAATAAGTGCATTATCTGCCTGGAGAAATAGCTAACGATCTCACCTGACTGCCGTCAACATCTGCCGGAGGATGTTGGCCTAGGATATCTTTGTCAGTTTTGGGCTACCGACGCCTTGCGATTCGTTAAGCTTTGTAAAGCAACTCTGAGCGCGGCTGATGGTCGAAGCGGGAATGAAAATTGTCCGTGTTTTCCATCCAGTTCAATGTAGCCGAGCAATATAAGGAAAGTCCTGGCATGGCACCTAGTTCCCATGTGGTGTGTTAGATTAAAAAAACGATCGGGCGGGAAGCGGTGGCGTGGCGGATGAAAATATTATGTAATTGGAATGGGACCGTTAAACCTAGACAAAAGAGGTTGTATTCGATGGGAGTTTAAGAAAGTTATCATACGCATCTGCTATATTGTCGAAATTACCGAGACATCAGTCGTGGTTATTCAGCTAGTCGTGGTGCCTTACCATGATTGTTTCGCACTTTTCAACTTATCGATGTTGTGTAGCATGAAATATTTTTTTTAGATATATCCATCAGCATAATATTTGATGAGACAAGCACCCTATTGTATGTTATTGTGCAGTGAACATAACCCCCTTCTAAGTCTGATATGTCTCCGTGACAAGGTGATTTATTTGCTAAATCTCCTTCTCTTGGACATAATCTCTAGATAACTTAGAAAAAGCCTTACGATCCTGGATTGTGCCAGGGCGGAATTTAACGAGGAAAATAAACATTATGATAGGAGTAAATATTCCGATTTTTCACTCACTCTCGGATTAATTATTTTAGTGTGTATAAATATTTTGCATGCTGGGCTTTCCAAATCCCCTCAAAAAGCTGTCCCAAGGTATAACATTGGAAAGGGTTCTTCCCTCCAATGTATAAGGAAATGTGTGATCCGATATCGATAGTCCGCTGCCAAAATACAAAATGTTAACAAATAACATCAGTTGTCTGTGTGATACTTACCATCCAAGCGTTTTATACTCATTTGGCTAGTACTTCGTATCTTTCTTTACATGTGGGTGATTCGCTCCGTAGAAAATTCTCACTGCAATCTTACTGTGTACTGTTACTGTACTGTGTGTGTGTGTACTGTGTACTGTTTCAGGTTCTTTTGTCAGATTATTTCCACTTGTCACTAAGCTAGATTGACTCGCCAGTTTTTTATTATTACGGTTAAAGAAGCGTGTGTTGAGGCTGTAGTTTTGTGCTTAGATAAAATGTTTTGTCATGATATAAGCCTAATACACACACATTCCCGAAGGAATCAGGCGCTATGTCAGGACCTTCCCTTTGAGAGTATGGCTACACTGAACTGGCTGGAAAACACGGACAACGATTCATTGCCGCTTCACCCATAGTTTCATCCAATGCGGTGGTACAAACCCGGGCGGTCTTATCCTAACAGCTAGTATGGGAAGGGAACCTACAGATTTACATGGGTTCCGAACTATGGAACAGCTTATATTCATAACGAAATTCACTTATCCCAAAATGGGATATGACCACGGAGGATACTATTCTCCGTGGATATGACCGTGGCGAAAATTTGAACCCCTAACCTCCGCATGAAAGGCAAGTACTCTAGCCCCTACAACACGAGCTGCATAAAAGGTAATTTTAGATATTTATTCTCTGTACCTACTTACATTGTTACAGTTTAGCTTTTAGAGATTGCCTTTGGCAATAAGCTCGCCTTTGCATACTATGTAATAGTTGTAAGCAAAAAAGAATATTTTCATTTCATTTAATTCATTGTTATTTCATTGTTTCAGGTAAAAACTGTTCTGAGCTACAGGAAAACATTTAATATTATCCGGTGCCCATACTCCTTCAACATGTCTCTAGGTAAGTACATAATATATTATTGAATACGCACTTTCTTGGGTAGCAGTTTAACAAACCACAAGACATTGTATTATATACATGCATTTGTACATACAACGTTTTACTACTATTAAATTCGATTGCTGAGATTCAAACAGTTCTTGGGTATTGAGAAGATCATCAAGTCTTCCGACTGTCAAATTTGCCATAACTTCCATACATTTAATGTCAAATTTGACAGTCATAAGACGCCGTCGCAGTAGAATACGTGTAATGTCATGATAGAGATGGACTAGAATATAAAACTGAATTGTCTATTTAATATATAGTGTTTATTTAATTATATGTATGTATATATATATTTATATGGATGTAAGTAGTTGGTATATTGTGTAAAATATTTGATGTAGTAAATTCATTTGTTTCTATAACTGCTACTCGCACTACTGCTTAGGATACCCAAAGGTAGACTGGTAGAGAATGCCGCTGGCATTAAGTTGTACCTTTTGCCCGAATTTTGAGTGCAATAAACATATATAAATAAGTGAAAATATTACATGTCATTACAAAAAACCTTCTACTCTTACAACAATTATCTTATATTCTATTTGCTTCGTATCTATTTTCGTTCAGAACAACACAGCATTGTAAGTATAAACCTGGAATCGAATTTGAAAGCCAAATTCTCTTGCTAAAAACGGGTTGTTTTCATCCCTAATGTAGCCGCAAATAGAACACGGAATTTTTTTCCTCTGCCAGAATATTCTTGCAAATTGACGACACGCGATATCATTTTCGGTGCGTAGGCGTTTGAGAAATGGGGTTGACTCAGCCATAAATATCTCATAATATAGGCAGAAGCACCTAAGGGCCCTAGAAATCATTCAAATTGTACCAGATCACTTCATGCCGTCTTCGTATTATAAACACATTTATATGTCTTTTAATTTTCTGATCTTCCATGAAAGAAAGGAGTAATCTCAACCCATTCTTCGATTGTCGACAAGCGCACATACATATCCTCTACTCTCTTTTTGGTGTTCACATGGACTTTTATTTATTTATTTTATTTATTTATTAAGCAGTCATCTGGTAGTAAACTACACTTGAAATTGACTCTCTGATTAGTGTTCTTCCATTTGCCCAAGGTCACAACCGAACTGTACGAAAACAAGATTCAGTCGCAGCCTAAAGCTCAATGTTCTGTGGCCTATAGATTTAGGCCCGATTTCAGGAAGTAACATCTAAGTTAATCAATGTTTAAGGGCGTGATAAGAGCCGATTGAGTTCAGTTTGATAAGGACGTAAGTATAACAACATTTAATTATGTTTAAAAATAAGCACAGCTAATTTAGACAATCAAAGGTTTTAATTACGCCCTCATGGAACTGAATGCAATAAATCGAATGGAGTTGACTTAGCTTGCTTAAAAACTGTCCATTAACAGTGGCGTTGTTTTTACGTTGATGTCCTTTGGTGCACTCCGCCGGTAAACTTATGAGATTTTGTAATACATTTATTCTCACGAGATTTTAATAAAAGACGGAAAAAAGGTTTTTAGTCAAATAATTTATTACTAAGGCTTTCCGAGCCGTAGACCTCGCAAGTCTATCTTTGAATAGCATACAACTGAATAAATATTCATCGCGAACTTTAAAATAAAATCCTATTATTGTTCTTGTATTCTTCTCACTGTGTTGAGTACCTAACGCTTTAGGTCTTGTCGCAAAAATTAAGTTTTATGAGATTTTTGAACATTTTTTGAAATCGCTCCGCCCTTTTGATAATATTCCACAAACTAAATCGACAAAAAATGCGTATATCGGTTGGAGAAATGCCACCCGTAGAGGAGAAAACCGGACATACGAAATAGTTTTTATTTGGATAAGTGCGAGCTGTTCCTTGGTTCGAACCCATGTAAAACTGTAGGTCCCCTTTCCCTACTGGCACCTGACACACAGTGTAAACTAGTTCGGGTGCCTTTGGATTCAAAATTATCAGTGTACAAAAAAAAATGTTTGTGCTTATTTGCTAATAAACCATTACTGGTAGGGTTAGCCCGGCCGGGTTGGTACCGCCGCATTGGATGAAACTATGGTTGGAGCGGTTATGAAAAACTGTCCGTGTTTTCATTCCACGCTTGTATGGGGAGCTCAGTGGGAAAGGATATGTTCCTTTACGCGCGTTAGTTTCTTTCGGCTCTAACTTTCAATGCACGTAGGTTCTGACGCGACTAATAAGTTACACCCCTGGGGCGAGTTCATCAATGCGCCGGGCTCTGGGGCCGGCCCTGCGCTAACGCAATCAATTCGGGATTACGTACCAACGAGGGCGAGCCCATTCCACAAGTTGAGAATGTCGGTGGATCACGAGGCGGTGTTGGGAAACTTGCTCGTTAATCCTTTCCTTCGGAATTTTAATGACAGCTCAACAATTTGGTCGATTAACGTTCGGCTGGTACCTCAGCGACTTGAGTCAATTGCGACCCTCAATAGCGACCTCCAGTTTAACGAGTATAGGAAAGAAAACGCAATGTTTATTGGACAGCGATGGCGCGTGATGTCATTCTGTCAAGATTTATTTACGAGTTTTTAAATGAAAGATTATGATGCAGTTAGTTAGCAATAAGTTTTGGAGGGAAAAAAAATGTTGTTTTCCTTCAAACGAATTTTAATGTAATTGACCAGCACGCTGTTTTAAATGAAATATTATGGGTTACATTATCGTGATATTTTATTTTTCCACTTCCCTTTCTTTTATCATTTCCAGAATCTTCCTTTGAACTGGAAGGTAAAGATGGACAATTTTGCCGTTAATTGCCGTTTGCAAAACCATTTTAAATGTATCCAACTCAGAAATAAAAAAGGGGTGCATGAACGGGGCGGGGATTTGAACCTCTGACCTCTGACATGCACACCGCGCCCCTGAGCTTAGATCCTCTGAAGATAATAATAAAATAGAACGTACATTTATTGTTCACTTTTCCTTTATCCTACTCAATCTTGTTGTATTTCCACTCTTTAAAAGTTTTGAACTAAGTAAACATTATTCGTGTTAATGAGATTGATAGCAGTTAACAAAAATCAGTACCAACAAATCAGCCCAGCGACCGTCATATTGCAAAGCCGCGGGTAGCCAATTTTAAAACGAGATTTGTCGTTTAATCCGCCTGCCTTTCACTCAGCCCGTCTTGCGAAACGGCCAGCCTTTGTAATGCGTCAAATTTTATGGAACAGCGGCAGCGACATTCATTATTTGCTTTCAGTGAACCTATTTTTAAACAGAGCAAGACGACTACAAAAGCATTTTTCATACTTACCAAACAACAAAAATAGCCTATTGTGTTAAATTGCTCGTGTTAGACGTATTTTCTGACATTTAGTGCTTTACAAGCGGCATCCTGTTGCATTTTATCCTTCAATTTCACAAACATCCGCGGTGTTGCTCTGCAAACCTAAAATTGTGGTACATTCGTAGTTCGCGACACGTTGCTTCACCAGTCGGCGGATCGATCCAGCGACACGCCGCGCCGCCATGGCGGGCGTGCGCTTGCCGCAGTGCCGCCGTTTGCCACAAGTCAGAGTGATTTGGAGCAACCGTGGCTCGATTCAGCCTCGCGACACGCTATTATAAATGTAGTTATTATTCTGTGCTAATTGTAAAACGGAAATACCTATCTACTTATTTTTTTTTATGGTAAACGCGGAATATGGCGTACAACGTACGTCGTGTACATAGGATACGTCATGTGAGTAGCTTGCGTCGTAGCTGCCCAACTACGCCCATGGGCTTTTGAATTTTCACAGGGTCTGCCTGGCTGGCCGCGATGTTTTGATCTAGGACTACCTATTTAAGATGTGTTCTGTGGTAATCTTTGATATGCAATATCCACCGTAAACATTCGTAGGCATGCAGTGTATTGTTGCGTGACCTAGCCACTTCGTTTCCAGTTATTTTAAAACGCTGGAAACGAACTGTCAAACGACCTGCGGCACCATTTTGCAGCAAGGTTACAGAAATGGGTCGCTGCGATTAAGATACAGGTAAGTTACTAAGTACTCATTCGCGCATTCTTTGTGAAGTTTCCGATAAGCTTAATTTAAGTACTACAATACTACAAGTATTACAATTATAATAAGCAATCCTTACTTTATTTTCCTCGTATATGGTAAACATGTGTTAAATGGTATTTTGTTATACGCAGTTAATTTCAACGTCGGGGTAACCGACATTGACGCACTAGTTCATGAGAGAAATAATACAAATGTATCGCAAAGTTTTCTTATTACCACTGGAGTAGTAAGTACACCGCTACAAGGTCCTTGATTGCGGTGACGCTTGGTTCGGGTCACCTCTTTCCCTCAAATACAACAAGCGCTGTTGCACACGGAATGACTTTGTATTTTTGTGAATTCAAATTAATTTCTTATACATTCTCTTTCTTATATTTTGCCCCATATACCTCACACTTTCTCCAATCATAAATGATAACTCGTTACTATGAATCTTGCAAGCAAATGAAACAAAACAAACAGGTACCAATAATATATAGATATGTACAGTGGTCAACATTTTTCCAAGCTAAGGTAATCAGAAAAACCAAATCTCGCGAAACCACGCTCAGCGGAGCACCATACCCGCGGAATTACGGAATATCGATGAGCTGTCGAGCTTGTTTGAATTACATTTGAAGACAGACCAGACGTTTAACTCTAGGTCGCATTCCTTACTTACCAGGTGGTACGGTTAATCCCGCCCGGGTTGGTACCATCGCACTGAATGAACAATGGTCCAAGCGGCAATGAGAATTGTCCGTGTTCAATGTAGCTGTACAATATAAGGAATGTCCTGGCATGGCAGGTGTATTGCATCAATACGTCGATGGTACCTACACAGGACGCAACAGTAGTCACTGCCGCCGTAACTTCGTGAATTTATTCTTATTTCTATAGATGCGGCGATTTTTTTTAGCTTTTTAGGGATCCGTACCCAAGGGGTGCTAACGAAACCCTATTACTGAGCCTCCGCTGTCCGTCTGACCGTCTGTCACAGGGCTGTATCTCATGAACCGTAATAAGTAGGCAGATGAAATTTTCAGAGTGTGTATTTCCTTTGAAGCTATAACAATAAATACGTAACTAGTAATACAAATTAAACGGGGTCCCCATGCAAAAACGTGATTTTTTGTGTTAAATCATATACGGAACCCTTCGTGTGCGAGTCCGACTCGCACTTGGCCGGTTTATAAAAACAGATCGACCTTATACTCTGCATATCACACGACACGAAAGGTTCCGATTCAATCGATACCCTATATTTATCGCGAGGGGAGCGGTCAGAATGTCAACATCCTCCTGACATTTTAGAGCGCGCTAGAAACTATCAGGCATAGGATTACGATTTTTATGTTCGAATTTTTTTCTTTTGTTATTTGCATTTCATAAATTGTGCTGTGGCTATTTCTGTATACTGTAAATTTATCTTGCATTGCTTCAAAAATATTTATTGGACAGCTTTAGAAAGTGGGTTCGAGAGTGACAGCCTATTCAACTTACTTGTATTTAAAGATATTGTTTTGGAATCAGGACCCTAAATATGTGCAATACAATTGTTTTTAAACATAGGGTTTTAACTACAGCGTTACGATCGTCCACTACGAGCACTTATTATTCTCTATATCTGTCTGTCCGCTTAAAACTTGAGAACCACTTAACCGATATATAAGAAATATGAAAATTTTAAGCATTATAAAATATCTTACCATCGGTGATTGTTTCAATAAATTAATGTTTTAATTTCTTTGTAAAACCCATGCAAACGATTATGCTGACGCTGGTATTTGTAGCGACCTACGAACTTCCCTTAACCGTTCTTGGTATATTATGTATGTTATTATAAATTTGTTATTTTAGACAAGCAGCCTTGGCTGATACCTCAAAATCCAATGTTTATTGCTATTTATTTTGCATGCTTAACTGGCAAGTTGGGTCCTTCCACTGAAGAGAAAACGAAGAATGGCCGCAGCAGATATCGCGACTCCGCCATATAGGAAAAGTGACCATATAATATATGGGAATCACACAGTCGAAACATCGCCACCGCGCGGTAATATGCTCTAAAATTGAGTTCGCCAAGTCAGTTGCCCACCACACATAACCTCCAATAAGCCCCGATTACACGAAGAGACGACTGAGTTTATCAATGTTCAAACACGTCACTTTTAGTGAGTCGCATGGAGTTCCTTTCCATACTGTCCATACAAAGTGACCTGTTTAATCGTACGTTGACGTTGATTTTGATGTTTTGTCCTTTCGTGCACTCGGCCCTAAGTCTGCGACTCTGTTTGCGTAAAGCATGTACGTGTTTAAATTGGGTTGGTAGTTTTATATAATTGTAGACAGCAGGTAAGGCGCGCTAGATGGCATATCTCCTTTCTTTTTGATCTGAGGGTCCTTCCCACAGCTTGAGAGCCGACGAAGTGAAGGCACTAGGCGACTCTCCCTCCCGTATTCCGTCTCGCGTATGAGTCGCGATAGTGCTAAACTCGGGGTTGCCAGGCGATTACACATTTCCATCAGGGATGAGGTGTGATTTGCTTTTACTCCAATAGATTTGACGTGAGCCATCCGTGACAGATAGGTAATATGAAAATATCACGTCGTCAAACCAAGGACACGCGGCGATTTGCTGTTGGCACCTCTTGCCACACTCTACTTATTCCGACTTCAGGTTGCCTAACCACTATCTTCCTATTATTTGATTGAAAGATTTTGTGCTGCATTTTCGTAAATAATAAAGCTTGTAAAAAATTTCTTAACTCCTTTTGATTAATCCGCTATTACAATTGTATTGTATTGTTTTTATATTGTTTGTTCATCATCCGTAGACATTACAGTCCACTCGTATTTGTCATATTTTAACATTGGCCAGTTCAGCAAAACAAAACACAGCGAAGAAGAACTGGAAAGAAACTCCGCTGGCTTTTTTTTTTCAACGTCTACTTAGGGCCGAGTGCACTAAGGCACAAAAAATCAAAATCAACGTCAACGTATGATTAAACACGTCACTTTGTAGGGACAGTCTGAAAGCATTTCCGTTCGGTTCACTAAAAGTGATTGAACATTGATTAACTCTGTCGTCTCTTTGTGCAATCGGGGCTAAGTCTAAATTTACAAAAGTTTTTTTAACAAAAACATAGGTAAAACATTAACATTAATTGACGAAAATTCATGCGGTATGCTACAGTTCATGACAAATATCATTTTATTTGCAAAGACTATCCCCACAAACTAACATGTTTCCAATTGGAGTAGCCCAGTCACTACAAACAGCACCCATTCACGAGCATCACGCCGGGCACTGCCATCACCTCTCTCGACCATATTTTAAGGAAAGAGATAACCCGTACCAAGCGTCACCGTAAGCAAGGACCTTAAAGCGATGCACTGCTCCAGTGGCAACAAAACACTGTGAAACACTTGCACGTTTGGTTTTAATACTATTAGTTATGTCATAAACTACTACATTGATCTGATCACGTAGTTACATATACCTTTAAATGAATGCCACCTACAGAAAATTAAGAGTATAATGGTTTGAGAGTAGCCTTATCACTGAAGTAAGAATGCAGAGGTTAGGCAGGTTCAGTCGTCAGGCGGTCGAACTATATCGACCGGTGAGTCACGGAACAGTTTACGGACGAGTCAGCCATAAATAGAAGAGATCGAACAAAAGTAACCCAGAACGATCCGTAGGGTTGAGTTTTCTGTTAACCGAAGCTAAAATTTAATACTTTAGTTTATTTTACAATAACACGTGTTAACACATTCTTCGATTTGATAATTTTGTGTACTTCATGGATTCGACATTACCGTTGTATTTGCAATGCATTTGAGTTTATCCAACACACCTACATTCGATTAGTAGGTACATAAACTACTTATTAATTGTGTTCTTTTTATGCAACTGGACATGGATGGCTTATACCACACATTCCAGAAGAAATTAGGTGCCATGCCAGACCTCCCCTTTATTAGCACGGCTACACTTAACTTGATGGAAAACTTGGAAAATTTTTCATTGCCATGACCATGTTTTCATCCAATGCGATGGTATCGACTTGGGTGGACTTAAATCCTACCACCTAGTAGGGGAAGAGGACCTACAGTTTCACATGGATTCTGAACCATGGAGCAGCTCGCATTCGTGACGAAATGCACTTATCGAACTCAGAAAGAGAAATAAGTGCATGAACGGGGCGGGGATTTGAACCCAGACGTCTGGCATGCTAGGCAAGTCCCCGCGCCACTAGGCTACGAGCCGCTTACGACTACACGGTTTGTGTGGTTTTTTTTTGTAATGAAAGGCAATTTGTGTATTAATATAAAATAAATGGTCAAACAAAAATTTGTAAAACAACAGACAATATTATTATGGTCAATACAATTGGTAGTGGCGTTAGTATATTTGTATAATTTTCTACAAAAAAAGAATACTAAAAGACATCATCTAGATATTGTGACGTATAATTTCAAAGAGTTTGTATTTAACAGCGCTCAAATAATTAACACGAGTATGTGATGCCTTGATGTGAGAGTTGGAAACTCAAAACTTTGAATATTTTATTTCTGTGTGCTGGGGCAATTAATTTATCCTTTAAAATAAAAAAAACTATCCTCGACGCTCTAACTCCGGTTACGCGCCTCCTGTCCGCCCACTCGTGTCACGGTTGTTGTGTTCGGGCTGGCTGATCCGTACTGTATCGAACGAAATGACGATTTGACAACAGAATGACAGTTCTGTGTTCCTACTTATGACGTTTTAGCTGTTTCGAAAACTTATTCTGTACCGTTTTTGCTGCTTGAAAATATCTGTCAACTGTCACATTAACCTCAACTATAAAATCGCCTGTACATATACGCGATTTCGAGTTGCATCGTAAAATTGTACATCTAAGAAATTTTGAGATGGATTATACTACATATATTAAACAATTGAAAATACGTTTTTAATTAATTTAGAAACAAATTGTTTCGCTTTGTAGGTTTTTCTTGTGAGATTAAAGTGATTGATTGTTTATGTAAAGTAAATGTTGTTCTCGGAACACAGACCAGAGTAGAATCGTTGCTTTCCGAACACAACTCATGTTGTGGCGATCGCACTCCGTTTCCTAGAACGAATCAATTCGAAGACGTCAGTCGGTTCGATCGGCCTCGAGGCAGGCGACTCGCTGACTGCTTCGGCAGCCAGCTGGCCAATTCTGGGAATTCCTAATTGAAGCATCTCATCAATAGTGTTCTCAAGAGAGAATTTCACTTTGACATTACGTTGGTGTTCTGGTAGTCGATAAATCCCCAGACGGAATGAGTGGCACGAAAAGAAACATTTCCGTTTGTTTCCGAATTCATGCAAAATTTCATATCCATTTCCATAAACGATCGGTAAATGTTCCAGAAAAGGTCGTAAGTTATTTACTGATTCGGGTAGGTATTCCGTATGTTTATTTAGTTTTTTACTGTTGCTCGACATAATACTTCATGTTTACGGATATACAGTGTTAAAAAGGCTCACTTCTTTCCGACGTTTCATCCACCGTCGGAAAGAAGTGAGCCTTTTTAACACTGTATATCCGTAAACATTAAGTATTAGGTATTCCGTATGTAAAGTAATTAGCACAAGAATTTGCCTCCAGACCTAGAGGCGTCCCGGCAGCACCGCCGCTTCCGCCAACCCGCCGCCCCCGCCGTAGCCGCAGCTTTGCGTCACGCCTCGCCGCAGTCTCTCATCCGCCTTCCCCTCCGCGTTCCCCTCCGCCCGGCGCGCGCCACTAGCGCGGATTCAATTTATCGACAACATCTCCACATCTTTCCATCTAGACGTCTGCTACACTGTGCGGTTTACTATGGCCTTAAATGTTGAATTTCTCTCAATTTATTTATTTATTTATTTATTTATTTATAAAGGTTTGCCAACAGCTTGACACATTTACATTCACGTTTATACAGACATATTAAATATAACAGTGTGCAGACCCAATAACAGACCCAATTTGTTCGTATACTGATCAAATTGTGGATTCTGCCCAGTTTCGTATTAAGATATAAGATATTTCTGTTCCATACGCCCTTAATTATTAGAAAATGCCCTCCCCATACAAACGTGGTTAGGGGATCGTTTAAAAACCCCTGTTCCAATTAACTTTATTTTTGGTACCTAACAAGTCAAAACGATGTTGGGTTTGTGAATAAATGGTAAATAGTTGGAAAAGGTGAATTCATATTATATGCTCTCATTGCGTCAGTTTTGAGTTTTTTAAAACAATAACGTGGAGACACAGATATTTAATGACTGATATTATATTTATAATACAAATAATTAAGTACTTTGGCAGTGGTTTTGAAATGATTTCCTATTGACATTCCTTTGAGGGGCTCGTAGCCGGCAATGCGATGATACCAACCCGGCCAGGCTTTACCCTACAACCTAGTAGGGTAAGTGGACCTACAGTTTTACAAGGATTCTGAACCATGAAAAAACTCGAATTCGATTCGAGTATCGAAAGTGGTGCATCGACGGGGCGGGGATTTGAACCACTTCCCTGCGCCACTAGTCTACGAGCCGCTTAAAAAAAAAAAATTGAAACTCCTTTAAAAATATACTTTACTGTGTAAAGATTCGCTAAGCCACGAGACTGCATAACCATTCCAATCCACGATCGCTCTACGTGGAGCATTACTGGAACGACGAGGACCGTTCGTACATTTCCCCTGCAAGCGCCCAACCAATCTCACAGGCCTTCATCTCTCCACCGCGGCCAACCAATCTCACACTACCCCCCGTCGCATGGCGGCCACCGCGTGTCACCGCCGCTGCCTGTCCTCACCCGTATCTCTTCCCTCCCTTTGTCCACGCCATCCGCTGAATGGCAGCGAATATAAATTCCCAGAGATGGCATTCTCCTCGGATGATGTGAAAGGGAGAATCGCCGTGTTTGTGCGAGACGCGCGCACGGAAAGTTATAATGGGATTTGGATCATTCTAGAAGTTAGTGACGTATGTAATTTCATTCGGTCGACGTGACGGCCTTGTCAATGTGATTTCGAACACTTTCAGTGTTTTTTAAAGGGCGAAGTGAGCGTTTGGGGGAAGAAGATAAAAATGCACTTACATATGTTTAGAATTTCATCTGTATTTAAATTTATTCGCAGTGGTTCTTGCATAAACTATTTTCAAATAGAAAAATAATCGCGACATTTCCGATTCTGATGTCTCGCTTGTAGATTCAAATAATGATTCACTGTGAACATTCAAATTACGATTACGTACGCTTGAAGAATAGAAGGTTAGCTGCAACAATATATACAGAACCCTTTAGTTGTTTAATAGTGACACGAACATAATAATTTAACGTAATATACCATAGTAAAAGAAAAGGTAATACCCACTATCAACCAACCAAATGCAAAAAGGAATATGTATTAACATGGGTCTGGGGACTTTCGAACATAATGTTAAGAAGCACCTGGCCTAGCGACATGACTTTGGCAGCTCTCGAGAAAGTTCAAAAGCTTCTTCGGACGCCTCTTAAGAGCGCCTTTCCCGTCGGGACTAACTTATTGGCGAGCATGACATAAAATTGTGCTAAATCGCTCTGGCTTCTCTGATTCAAATAACAGGCTCCGTGATGAGGAGGAAGTAACATGTCCATAAAGCAGGCATTACGCATTACTAAGTAAGGTGATAGTAAAACACGAACGCTGTAGTAAAAAATCGGACAAAAACCAAATGGCTTTTTAATCTTTATAGAAAAAGCTAGGCTTAATTACTACATTTGTTTACATTTTTTTATTTGTCCAAAGTTGTTGCATAAAATGGAACTTTAAGACTTTATAACTTAGGAACCAAACGCAATGTTTCAATGCCAATGGTCTTCAAGCATCGAGCCCGTTAAAAAAAAAGTTTTGAGTGTAATGCTGGATCTCATATTTAAGCATGATCTTCTTTCCACGTTTGTATGAAAAGTTAGCGGGAAGGTAAGCTTAGCGCCTTAGCACCGAAGATATACTAACGTACAAGTGAGGGCCGGTCGGACGCTATATGCCGCTTTGCATACAAACATTATGCACATATTTACATAAATTCATACCAATATTTCAAAAGTGTTCAGATGGGAAAACTTTTCGGCGGTTTATAGCTCCTTTGCATACTGCCTTGTCCCGCGGTCGGGAGAGAAGTGGGAAGCGCGAATATGTAAACACCTCACTCGTGCTGATACTGCTCTTGCAAAAACCAGTTTCGGTGCGAATATCAAAGTACTGGAAGGGCACCGAAATATTAAACAGAATACGATTGCAGGAATGTCAAAACTGGACGGTAGGCCCAAGTTTGATTACTTTCGTTAATAAGACTGTAATACCAAAGACTTAAAACTGTTGTAAATCAGATTTTTTTAAGCCCGTACCTTAAGGAAAAAAAATCGGTATTACACATTGGTATACGCTAATCACCCATATTTCAAAATGTCATCGTCTCGCACCGGGGCCTATACACCACTCAACATCGTTATGCGACGTTTTGGGTGCTCGGTCTATGGCAGTTTATTGTTTATTCATCATGGTACACTGCACTCGGATTTCCCATATTTTATCATATGCGTTTTACACCCTGTTTCTACAAGACGGATGCTTCTAAATTTGTCCCTCGAAATCGACTCATAATAAGCGACATAAATTATGCATCCATTATCAATGACAACAGGTTGTAAATAGTTTTTGTAGTGTATACTAGTAATATGTAATTGTATGGTTTTAGCGTTGTCCGTGAGACAAGACGAAATTAAAACAACTATAGCAACTATTCATTTTATTGTATAGCGAGTAAAACAGAAATCACTCCCAGAAAAACGAAGCTAGCCTTAATTTTGCAGAAGTTATATATAGGCAATGTGATTCCGCTACCTATTCATGCATGGCAGGCATGTAAAAAAATATATCAGCTTTTATGCTTGAGATATTAATTTTCAAAGTGAAACATTTCTTCAAGTATGAAAGAATATTAACAGAGGCGGCCGAAAACCCGGCTCACAAATATTCTCATCGAACAAACGGCCACTTGTTAAATTAATAGGACGATAAAGTGGCCTGGAAACTTGAAATAAGAGTGATTTTTAATTTGCGCCAAACCCACTTCACTCTGTACCGTAGTACAGCCCCACCACCCGTGCCGCTAGCTGTAGCCAGCGGGGTGAACAAACTACACTGCCGCATAGATCGATCGATACGCCGCCGCCTCGCGGTGCCGTGCATGTGTTGCTGTCTAGTCTGCCCGTCTGGTCGGACCTGTATGTCTGTACCTCTAGCCGTTGCTGAAGGAGGCTCGCTCGAGTGGCGGTCGCCTCGTGCCTACCGGTGTGCGTGTGAGGTTATACGACCTGCCCCGCTGTCTGATAACGGACGCAGCAGATGTATATAAATGGTAGTAAAAAGTCAAGCGCCCGAACCGGCAAATGCTGAAGTGTATCGAAATCGCCCGTTTTTTTTAATGCACAATTAAATTTAAATTTAACTTGCTATTTTATTTATTTTGCACTTCTTCTGGTAGTCAAACTACGTTGGCGTACATAAACAGACCAATTTATCCGCGCATTCGATTAACTCGGTCAAAAATTATCCGCAAATAAACTTTTCTGCTAAATCCAATCCATGCACATGGAAACTTAGAGAAATGTAATTTTCCTTTAAGCCTATTTGATTAATTATTTAAGAGTTTTTTATACAACAAAGGTTGTTCTCCACCGGCAGGAGTAGTAAATGAATAACCGCTACCTTAAACTACTGTACCCGCGGTATAAGAAAATATTGCATCCACCTCTATTTGCTATGTTTAAATTTTTCAATTACTATCTCATAACAAATTCAGTGAAAATTATAGAAACCGTTAACCTTATTAAAGGAGAAATTTATTCTAATTATATCCTTAAAAAATACATTTAGATTCAAATAACAAATAGTTTTTAAAAAGTGGTGAAGGTTTTTTTCCCTTAAAAAATATATCTGTAAAAAGTTTTCAGTTTTCTTCAGTAAGTAAATCGGATTTCGTTCGGTCGATATCCAACGAGTTTTTGTCCCAAAAAACACCCTATTACAAAGGGAGAAGGGTGGATTTGGGCGCGAAAATCGCCTTGTTGCCGAGTGCGAAGGAAACCTAAGGGTTGAAATATGTTTTAATTAAAATTTTCCTAATGTACTCTCCGTATGGTTGAATTCATACAACCTGTATCACGAATAAAACAATTTTAATTACACATGATAATTTTATGTATTTAATTCATTCGACATGACCGTTATCTCATTAAATTGAGTTTCAGTGACATCTACATTTGAAGCATATTCAGATTTTGTAAATAATCTCAATATATCGCAATCATTGCAGTCAAAATGCCTTAGCGTAGGATCAATACGCGAAATCGTCAGCGCCATCTAATGAAGATAGGGTAAGCGTTGTATCGATTCGAATATACATAATCGAGAAATTCGTTGGCTGACGTAATTATCGGGATAGCTCAGTTGGTTAGAGCAGTGGACATGTAATCCAAAGGTCGCAGGTTCGAATCCCGCTTTCGACAAATATCACGACCAAAAACTTATTACATTTTCAATTAATTTCATTAAAAATTATTTAATTACACAGTTCTACTACTTAAGAAGCATGCAATGCAGTTACCAATAATGTGTGGATTTGGTTTAAATACAATGGAAAATGGTTCTCAACATATAATCGATACATTTTACTTAACGTGACATCATTGATTCATTACTTCCCCATAAATACATTTATTTGACGTCAGTGTTCAATAAAATACGTGCAAGGAGGCAAAAAAGATTATCCCGTTATTATGTAGAGAACGTGCCGAGCTCGCTGCCAGCTGAGCAACATGTTTTTATAAATAATATTCTCTGAGATAATGTTATTTTTCCTTGTACTAAAGCTTCACAAGAGTTGTTCGGGATTCACTATTATCTTTCCAATCATGTGAATACATTTCCATAAACCCCATGTCGCTTGTCAGATATCAATTGAAAATAGACGAGGGCGATTTTTATTTTGTAGTACACCTGCAGGTATGTACTTTTTTTGTAACTGGAAAATGTGCTGAAAACTATGATATTTAGTGTGTTTGTGCATAAAAGTAGTAGACGCAAGGGTCGATAGTAGCTTCTTTTATGTGACTGTACATAGATAGCTATAATACAACACCCACCGTAATGATATTAGTCCAACACCGCATTCCCGACCTAATCAGGTGCCATGCCAAAATCTTCCCTTTATGAGTTTGGCTACATTAAACTTTATTAAAATTAAAATTTCACTTTACGTTTCGGCAACTTTTTAATGTATGAGATTAATTACATAATTTATTTCGGTAAGTTCAAATCCGAAAAAATATATACAGCATGCTATACACTAGCGTGAACAGATGAATTTATCATTCTTGTCCACTTTAAAGAAGCGAACAGCGTAGACACCGCCTGAATTTCGTAGCACCGCTACGCACAATGTTGTTCAGCAGAGTTAATTGGCTACAGACTGTATTGCGTAGCATCGCTACGCAGCGTAATTAACTTTCGTAGATATTGCGTGATATTGCTGCGGCGTAGGCCCGTGTCATTTATTCTGAGCGTATCAGACATTTCACTACCGAATATTTGTAGAATACTTGAATTTTGGAATGTACAGCTTTATTTATCCCTATATTTATATGCTGCAAATTTCGTAGTTCTCAAGATAAAAATATATTTTTCCTGCTTATATCTTTTACTTTCCGATAATGCCGTTTTTAAAGTTTCTACGATAAAAACAATTGCAAAACATTAACAAACAAGCTGTATGATATATATATTGTTCTTCCCCCCATAAAACCACCGGTTACAAATATCATATGATATACATCCGCTAGCATGTTTCATTGTTACACCAGTTTTGATATCATAATAAAAGTGGGACATTCGCGATGTGTGAAAAATACTCTTTAAATTAAACTTGAATGAAAACATTTACTTTTATTACCTTCTGCCACTGATCCTTCAACACACTTAAAATATTCAACAACTTACATTTATTTATAATTTTGAGTCGCACTTGTTTTATGTAACGAAGAACGAGAAACGGGTGCCATGCCGATGCCAAAGCGGCTCTTTTTACAGATTTCTTTCTTAAATTAATATGTTCTTGCCTCACGGTAAATTCTACATGCATATGACATTCGTCGAAAATAGAGACGTACGTGTTTGCTACGAAAAAGTACATGTTACTCTCATTTCATGTCCGCTTCGACCATCGTTCATCGTTCATCCAATGCAATATATGGTACCAACCCGGGCGGGATTAACCCTTCCACCTTGTAAGAATGAAAGGGCAGTTTAACGTGGGTTCCGAACCAAGAACGACGAATCCATTAGGCTCCCTCCCTTGCGTCATTCACAGCAAGAAATGCAGTGGGACCATCTGTGCCGGAACTCACACATCACACTCATCAGGTTTAATCGCCGCGTGGGTACCTTGCTTGGCCGCCTTTTGGGGTTCATATAAAGGTATTCGTCAATAATGTATTGTTCAATTATCGAATGGATTGGGTTATCGGAGTAATAGTTATGTATGCAATTCAAGGGTCCCCAATTCAACACAATAGGCAATTAATCACTCGTGTTTTATTACCCGTAATTATTGGAACTATTACTATAAAACAATAAGGGTTCCGTGCCCAAAGGGGTATGGAACCCTATTGCCAAGCCTCCGCTGTTCGTTTGTTCGTCCGTCCGTCCGTCTGTCACAGAGCCGAATCTCATGAACCGTAATAGGTAGGCAGCTGACATTTTCAAAGAGAGTGTATTTATTTTGACGCTATAGCAACAAATAAGTAAAATAAAAAATAATAAATAAGGGCGGACCCATACAAAAAAAAGCAACATTTTTTTTGTTAAATCTTGCATGATAGTACAAACCCCTTCGCGTGCGAGTCCGACTCGCACTTGGCCGTTTTTTGATCTCAAACAATTCATACGGATCACTATCTTTTGTTTACGTAGTTCAGATTACCTCGGACCTCTTAACTACTTGTTATTTTCTTTCTCGTCTTGCCTTTCCACCGTAATCGATTTTAATGTACAGTACGTTTGACGGAATGGAATATTTTTGGCCATAAAAACTATAGTTTTTTTGGTGACGACATGGATGGCTAAATACCAAACCTACATACTGGCATGATCTTAGCCTTACACACCACATGTGAACTAGGTGCCTTGCCAGAACCTTTATTTATTTATTTATTTATTTTAGACAGGCAGCCTAAGCTGATATGTCTAAATCTTATTTTTCATTAGATTAAGTTGATCGTCATGTGGAAAGTTATTTAATTAGTATTTGATAACACATTTATTTATTTGTTTTTTTTTTAGTCAATTGCCATTGTAATATGAATTAACTGGTTATTTGTTTTTTTTTCTTTTAAAATGAGTGTCCAAACGATTTTTGAATTGATTGGTTGAGTTAGCATTGATAACGTCTTCGGAGAGCTTGTTCCATAACTCCACAAGTCTATTTGTAAAGAAATGTTTGCGGGTGTTGGTGTTATGTTCCGTGCAGTTGAGTTTCAAGCTGTGTCCTCTTAGGTGAGTGTTTTTATTTAAGGTGAGCATATTTCCAAGATTTGCGCAATCATACTTTCATCATACCTTCCTTTTGTTTGCACAGCTACATTGAACTGGATAGAAATCACGGACAATATTCATTGCCGCTTTGTTCATCAAATGCGATGGTACCAACCCGGGCTGCATTCACGGCACTACTTTTAAATTTTCATGTGCGCAATTCTTGCACAAATGTTTACCAATGGTCCTGAATTGGATTAAGGAATTATTGATTTGTTGTGTAGCGAGTACAAGTCGATGCAAGTATTTATTTTTAAAGACTTCACGTTCAATGTATAGGATGTTTGGGTTAAGCTAGCAGATCATGAGAGATTATATATATATATATATTTAATATGTATTTTTAATAAATATTATTATTATTAATAATTATTTCCACAATTATTTTCGATTAGCATCATTTGGAAACGCAAGTAGTACTTTGTTTTCTTAATAGGCTTTTATTTTTTCATAGTTTTTATTATTTAATTACACTAAACAAGTGAACTAGTTTTCATTAATTTGTATGATGTCTGACAGATTTAACAGATACTTTAGTCGCCTAAACGCCACCTCTCAATCTAAATAAGCAATATTTTTCCCCATTGAATATTCATTGCACATTCATTCCGTATACTGAATATGCTGTATTTTGCGATACGAGAATATCAATGGTATGTAGAAATTGGAGTTCTAAATGACTAAGACACAACATATTTAAACAGAATAGGACACGCTCTATACACGGGTAGGGTCGCGGAGTGCGGCCGTTTTATGAATGTCGCTTCGCTGGCATTCCCCAGAGACGCGGGAACCGCCTACACTAAAACCAATATCCTATAGCTGCGTATACTTTGTACACTCAATTCGTACACACTGTATATACAGCGCCAGCTGGCGACCGCTGCTGATGTTTTAATGTACCCTCGACGCAAATTGGATGATAACAGATACATTTTCAGGATTATGAGTTCTTTGTTTCCTATTCGTTCAGAGAATATTTTTTCATTTAAAAATTTTGCGTGTACGTTCAAAAGTGTTTTTTTTTTCTCATAAAAATTCCGGCGAATGTATTTCAACTGAATAACGTGACAATTAACTAGTGTTACTACACCACATGAAACATTTTATTAACGCATGGCGGGCTGGGTTTTCTCTAAAACATTTCTTCCAGAACAGTTAGGCGTTTGTCATGTTCAATGGGAAAAAAGTATATTTTAAGAAGGTATATAGAATACAAGCGACCCGACCCGGCTTCGCACGGGAAATAATGATTTATCTTTTGCCAGATGAATGGATGAGGGACGAATTTCAAAACTGATATACGCCACAGATTACCGTAATCCGTAATGTCATCCCATAGTAGTGACTGCCTAAGTATGGGATGACATACGTGTTTAAGTATTCTTTGACGGGACTGAGATAAATTCCGTGCTCGCCCTGCGATTTGAATGTGATTTGCTCGCGAATAACAAAAACAAAAACAACATTCTGTTGATCCGATCGCTACCAAACGTCACAGGATCATCCGCTGGGTTAATCTGAAGAAGGCCTGAAAATTTCTTCAAACTCGGCCACGGCGTTTGGAGTCCCACATATACACATATAGATAGTTATATATTTATATTAAACAACCCTTCGACTTAGATATTCCGGGCTTAGGCCGCTGCTCACCGTGTAAATGTCAAAAAGACGAGTCGCGTCAAAGTGGTGGCCAAATTAATAACACTTATATCACTCAAACAATAATCATTATGACTACAACTTCTTCATCATACGATCGAAATGATCTAAGACGAGATCCTTACACATCGGGCAAAACACGACATCTCCTTCCATATTCATAGTAATCAGCTGAGTGCAAAGACGTAACCTTTCTGGGGCGCCATTTGCTTCAACGAGTTCCGTCCATATGCGCGGGCTTTTTTGCCACCTATACGAGTGACTGCGGCATAGCCGGCAAAACTCCGGTCTCATTTCGTCAATTCACATCTTGACTCCGAGGAAACGTCAATGGACCACGAAATATTGTCTGAATCTTTGATTTGTGTTGTGATATAGTTTTTTTTAGAATGTTCTCTACGTTCCAGGCTAAGCTAAGATTCCAGGTATTTGCGCAGCCTATCCCAAGGATCCCAGGATACAGGAATCTAACGCATATCCGAGGTTGGTTAGCGGTGTGATAAACACTTCTTAAAAGTTCTAAAATAATCCATTGAAGCCATTTGTAAATAGCAAATTATAACATGGTAACATCTACCACACTTAAAATATTTTACTAAAATTTCTCAATACCAAACGAATAGTAAAAATATAGGAAAGATAATGTGAAGGTGTCTAAAATATGTTTACTATGCATTTTACATACCAAAAATATGGCAACAATATACCGACAGAGTTGGCGGACTAACTTTAATACGTCGGACTGAACCGGTTTTTGTATGGTAAGTCCGGTGCTAATATCGTACTAAGTTTTGACAGGTTCTCTCTGAATACGACTGTCCAAATTTAATACGGGATTATCACCAAACTAACCATACAAAATGCGACTTAGTACGGACATAATCCGCGTATTAAAGTTAGTCCGCCCCCTTCTTCGAAAACTACTGGTTTGAGTTTCATGTAATATTCTGGGTGTCGTCGGGAGGAACGCGTGATTTAAAGATGTGTGTTTAAAATCATGTGGTGAGGAATACTTTTCTTCTTGGCATGGCCGCTCGGTTTTCGTTGTGAAGTGAGCAATAAAATGTTTTAATTCGATTTCTTTTCATTGATTTGGGATCTTTTCGTGTGCGTGTTTGTAGACAGTAATAGGACAGTGACACGCTATGACAAGACGCTGCTGTCGGGTAGGTCGACTCAAGGTCACCTCCTTTGAACCTTCGTGAATATTTTAGTGAGTAAATTCTATGTTGGGTCCGAAGCTGAATAGGAAATGAGAATATTATACGTGAGTATTCAAATACTTTAATGGGTTTAGGGCAATAATAATATGTTTTCTTACTCGAAATTTCCACCGATTTGCTTTTTATCCCAAAACCTATATTAAGAGAAAGTAAATTAAACACAGCAACCTGAATCTTGAAGTACAATGAGTGGTATGTTTTCTACAATATTAGAACATACTCCTGAAATGCGTAGAAATCTCTGATCCACACAACGCTATCCGCAACTCTACTATCGCGCGAACTATAAGAACCAACCGATCCTTTTCTTTGACATACACCGACAACTGAAGTACGCGATGTTGTACATTAGGGGAAATACCACGGCACGGAGCGCATTCCATAGTAAACCGACGCTATACATATTTTACAGGATCAGTTGGCTTTAATTCGAGGAATGTCGACAGTGAATGGGGCATTCCCTGGCTGATGCGCGTTAAGCGATAGGATAAAGAGGACGGAGGGATGGCTTTATGCAGTTTCGATCCTGTTGCATCTACACTAATGGTAAACTGTGGAATGCACAAGGTATTTTTTCCAACCTCCTGGGAGCAACCTGGGGTCCAATGTGTTGTCGTACTTCCCGATGGGGTCATCGGGCACCTTTTAGTTGAGGGCCTGGCGTTCGATATAAAACGATCTATACGGGGCAAGCTTCATTTCCCGGCCTTGCTCGGGTAGCAATCTAGTTATTAATAATATCTCAATAAATAAACTGAACTGAAAATAAAACTAAAAATAAAAACTACAGATGTGTAAGAAACTTATATGTAGATTTTCCCTTTGCGTTTTTCATTACAACAGGTTTTTTAATATATTTTTTTTATGTGTTCTATCATGAATACGACATTACTGCTATCATTAATTTAAGGTTATCCAACGACATCTACATGGAATCATTGTAATTAGGTAGATATCTCAATAATTGCAGTAAAAATGCCTTAGCATTGGAGCTACATGCGAAATCAGCGACATCTAGTAGTGAAAAGCACTGTGTCGTTTCGAATATAATCAAGAAATCCATTGGCTGATGTAGGTCGGGATAACTCAGCGGTAGAGCAGTGGACATCTAATCCAAAGGTCGCAGGTTTGAATCCTGCTTCCGACGAATGTCCAGAACAAAAAAGTTTTCTGATTGTTTTCAAAATCGGATTACAATGCTTCAATGTAGATATAGTTGTATAACTTCTCAATCAATATTATCTTGTAAGAATCGATTTTTCAATAGGACCGGATCTAGGGTTCGGAATTCGTTGAAGTTATATGTAATAGCCGATCAAAAGAGACTTAGCTGGGCGTGTGTATGTAAGTATTCGCTCTACCACCACACCTCCGCTCGGAAGCGGTTGCGCTGGCCTACATAGGCACACCGGCGCTGCCGCCAGGCCGCGGCCGGTCACGGAACTAATCGTATCGAAACAACACCCGCCACGCCCGCACACCTCCCCCCTCCCTCCGCTAGTCCCGCGCCACCCTGCTCCGCCGCAGCTCACCTGTAATGCGCCAAGAGGGATTCGCACACTTTGTTTCCTCGAAGCGTATTGCCACGACTGATGTGAGTTGCGATATCCCCCGTTTAAGTACGTATCCAAGTGTGCAAAGCCACCAAAGGGATGAATATATATACAATACAATACAATACAAAGAGGATAATGAGGTGGTTGAGTTCCATACAATGACTCGTGCCTGTTTCCTCAGTCAAATTAAAAAATGCTTATCTGCAAAATTGCACATCCAATAAATCAACTGGGAGCTACGTGCGTATAAATTTTATTTTTTTGATAATTTATCTTACGTTGAAGATTTAAGTCTTTAATTAAAGGTTTGTATGAAAATGTTTAAGGGCGTATATCATGAATATAAGTTTAGTTATAAAAAAAACAAAACGTACGGACGTAGCTCTCATTTGATTCATTTAATGTGCAAATTTTCAGAAAAAATTGCTCGCAGTTCTGTCAAAATGCATTTAGCAAAGTGCATTTCGTCGTGCACTTCACGTATTCAATAAATTCCAGAGAGCTGCATTGCACCGGCGGAAACTGTATGGTGATCCCACTAGTGCTTGTGTCTATAATGATGTCACTCCTGAAACTGATAGGTCAAGCGAGTGAGCCGGTATAAACCTACGCAATAATAGCTTTCACAGTTTCGAGTTTGATAAATTAGTGAATGTACAACGCATTTTTTACATTATCTGACACGAGCCGACTTGTGATCGTCGGAAGGCGAGTGCGGGATCCGACGGAAGACAAGCTTTGTCACACTAAACTCTTCATGCAGGATCTTTTGAATTGATGTCCCTGAAATTTGTAATGATCCTTCAAATCTCACGATATGTGAACGTGACGGTCTTAAATTATTTATTTGTCTCACAGCAATGATGCTATCTTCGGTAAATGCGGTTTTTGGACGTCATTCACGAGCTTTGTCACCAGAGTGGGCAGTCTGAGTTCTCACCGAAATTGGCGTTTACGGCAAACCGATCGACTGGAGTTTTCTCCAAACTCCATACAAGTTTTTACTAGATATTCTGTGGTTTTACTTCTTCAATCTGTCAAAGTCAAACGCGGACTTCCGATTTGTATGAAAACGCGGAGTGGACGTAAACGGCAACGTCGACGTATTTACGGCAACGTTGAGTAAGCTGTCAAATCAAGCTCGGACTCGCAAATGTTAGTTCGCTTAACGCCCGCTGCGCGCGCTCTCCAATTTCTCCAAACATTTTAAAACGCCAGTCGATCGGTTTGCCGTAACGCCAATTTAGGTGACAACTTAGACTACCGGCTCTGAGCTGTGTCCACGCTGGATTACTAAATAACAGCGTTTGAAGTCATGAGGTTTCGTCATCGAACAGTGAAGTCACATTAACGTCGTGTTTGTGCTCATTGAAAATTGCAAAAAAATTCACACGAACGTTTTCATTACATTCATTTTCCTACGCACCTTGACAAATTTGAAATGACGCTATAACAATTTCGCTAATCCTATACATCTTTCAATTGTTTTGAGTTTCTGAATGATAAAAGATTCGAACGCGCCGTGCGGTTTTTAACTATTCGAAATTTCCGGTAATTATGTAAATGAAAAAACTTTGAAAGCATAGTATTAGCAACTGTCATATCTACATGAAGTCACACTTACATACACGCAACTGCAACGTGTTGTCTTGCTTTATTTTTGCTTGTAAATTCGTGAACTTCTCAGCAAAAACCTTTATAAGGAATTAACGATATATGTTCATAGTTCTCTATCACCAAAAGCGTCGCCATAATCGTTTTTACGGGTTTTGCCAAGAAATACTGAAACTTATTATTTGTAATATTCTCAGATGATAAGATAGTTTCGTAATGCTCATTTTAGAAAAAGCTGTCGTTTTTGCGTGAATTGTATAATTTTCAAATGTAGTTGACAACTTCCTTTTACTTGACAGAGTTTTGCGCGTGTCGTCGACATTACTATGGGCTCATTGTAAGGTGTTTTCCTCTTTAGGCAAACACTCGGTGTCCCGGCATATCCATTCCCTTTTACCATTCTTGCTTGACATATATTTACTGTGTTCCAAAACATTATTTAAGGCCATGCGCAATGGTCATGGTCCCGATTATTCTCGACAACTTATAATCCTCAGAGCATTACCTAGCAGTATTGTTACATAGATATATAAACTTACCAAAAACCCTATAGCAGCAAGCAAGCGATATCAAATCAATAGGCACCTATATTGACAGTTCGCTGTCAAAGTCGACGAGGATGGAAATTGGGGAAGCCTTTGAACAAAAAATAACTTTACCTGAGCCTCTTTGGCAGCTATCATCTATACTTTTGATGAATCTGCAATATCTTTCGGGGAGAGGGATGCGTTTGAGGGCTACATTAAATATATTTACGCGTGGGGCGTGAACGTTAGAGGACGAGATTTTTTTTTTTTTGAGATTTCGATAAAATTAATATGAATAGTTCCCTCCTTTACTCATGAAGTAACTGTTCCTATTGCTTAAACTATTCTTCCCCAGCGATATAAATGGGCACAAATTCCCATTTTTATATCGCTGTTCGTCCCAATAATATATGAACATAAAAGTAGACGTACTCCCTTGAGTGCGCTTGGAACGAAACATCGCAGTAAGTAGGCGCGACCTGCAATATAGCCTACATACATATGTACAAACTTTCTTTTGTAGCGCTGGGGCTTTGATGCGGTGCCAATACTGAGAATTTCCGTGAAACTGTTTCGCTAAAACATGACGGGCCGTATTCATCGTGCCGCGAGGCGTGGATACGGTGGCGCATTGTTCGTGGCACTATACTGTAAATACGGCCACTTGATAAGAGAATGCTTAAAGCTATATGCAGTCAATTGGACAGGCCCACAAATAGGGCAGGAAAGGAACGGGCAGCTTGCATGGAGTGTAATAATTTTTGGTGGTTACTTTTTTTATCGTGGTACAATAAAATGCAGCAAAACATGTCATATTGCATGGATTAGGGATATATTAGGGCACGACACTCCTTCGTTTCATTTGCAGGAACTTTTCATTACACCTGCACTTAGAAAAAAACAATATTTTTTGGCGGCATGCTTAGAATGATACATGCCTAAAGTGAACATAAATCCCGATTTAAACGGGACAACACGGGGCTGTCCCTGTTTTCGATTATCTGTCCCGGTGTCCCCGAAATAAGCTAAAGCTCCTATTTTCCAGAAGGCACCAGAGCTGTAAGTTGTTTTATGTGGCACACTCACTTTCCGATGTACGCAATGTCCTCGCGGCACGGTTAATTTCTATGAAAACAAGTTTGTTTGTCTGTGTGATTGCAGAGCAGTGAGCGGAGTTCGAAGGTGATACCGATGCGCTCGGCGCGGCCGCGCGTGCGCGGGCGGCCGCTGACACCTCCAGCGGCGGCGAGCGCGCGGCAAGCGGGCGGGTGCGGCGCGACTGTGGCGACGCGGCGCCGGCGCAGCCTATAGGGACATCCACGTGCCGGCGACACATACGCTTAACGAGTCAGTACCTCTACCTCTTTACGTAATCACTTGCCTTAAGGTCGACCCGTAAGCATCAGAAAATTTCGCCTCCCATACAAACGTAGGTTTACTAATCATTTGAAAACACTGTTCCAACTTACTTGATATTTGGTATCTAATATTAGGCTACAAATATCTGTGTCTGAATGTCTTTGTTTTTCGGTAAATGTATTCTGAGTCAAACCACAGAGAAAACCAAAATTCTTTCAAAAGATTTTCTTTTTGCTTTAATTTCATTCGGTTTGGATTTTTCCAAAAAAACAAAAGCGTGTAAAAAATATCAATAGCGGTTTCGAAATGATTAGTAAACTACGTTTGTATGGGAAGCATTGCTTACGGGCCATTTTCAAGGCGTTAGCGCAGGGTTTCCTCACCTGGGGTCCATGGACCCCTTGGGGGTCCGTGGCATCAGTGCTGGAGGTCCGTGGCATGAGTACTGAAGGTCCATGTTTGATATGATGACAATTAATTATAATGCGCGCGATCGGTTAAAAAAAAATACGTCTCCCTACAAAGTAGTTTTTTTCAAAATGCCTTGTTTTCTTACCCTTGAAGTGAGTTCAGAAAGGGTCCGTAATAGTTTTGAAATCCCACAATGACTTCAAAAAGGTTAAGAAGCCCCTAGCAGCGCTATACAGTGCCTATCTTCGAAGAAATTTAATAAAATTTAATAAAACGCCTCAGTAACTCCAAATATAACTCCAGACTAATGACCAACATATTACGAGTTACGAGCTTGTAGACTGCATCTTCGACGCCTCAAACTCCTCAGTTAATCCAAATAGCACTCCAGACTAATATCCAACATATTACGAGCAGGCACGTATCCAGGGGGGGATAGTTGGGATTTATCCCCTCCCGAAATCTGACTGAAAATAAAAACGTAAACGTGACAAAAAAAATGTAAAAAAATACTTATATTTTTTTTTTGTAAAATATATAAATATAAAATACTTATAAGTGTGTGACATAACTACGGACGGTACTTCTTTAAGTTATTAAAAATTAAAGTACAGTAATTACAGCGATTTTTACACAGTTTACATGATTGTTTCAATGTTTGTCCCCCCCCCGAACCAAAAGTCTGGATACGTGGCTGTTACGAGTTAACACAACTTGTAAACGGCATCACCCTGGCCGCTACACATTGGATTTTGACTTACATATGTTTTCCTTGCAAATGCTAATGCCTTCTGTGGCGTTGAGGTTGATGCGCTCCGTACCTGTGCAATAACTGACGATGTTACGGACCAGTCTTGTGTCAACCAATGAGCATTGGCTGCGGTTCAATGCCGTCAACTCATATCTTCTCCAACCTCCGGGATTCGCGTCAATAACTGTGTCAATATCTACCTTCCTTCGCCCTTAAGATGAGGCGAATTCTGGCGCTAAAAACTTGGTCGATGTCGATCGAAAGGAAGCTAGGTAGTGGGTTAAGGTTATTTTTCTTTCCGTTCACTCGCCGAAAGGGCGACGAGCATACCCGGTCCCAGGCACGCGTACAGAATAGTCTCTGGTGGGTGTGAGATAAGCTATGAAATTATTTCTTTGTTTGTTCTTTGTACCCTCGTTCGGCCGCCAATACGTGGTCACTTTCGGCCATTGTGGCATAATCAACGACTGATGTAAAAGCATTTTTATAAAAAGGCTTAGGTACCTCTTTTGTTTTACTTTTTCAACCCAACCGGGTGCTGTTACTTGAGGTGATCATTGTTCGGGTCGAAACGAAAAATCCTGCCTCAAATACTAACAGTTTATTTACCCCCAACTATGGATCAATGCAGTTAGAGATGTCAATGTTGAAATTAGATTACCGTTTGATTAAACACGTCACTTTTCGTAGAAAGTTTGGAATTCATTCAAAAAGTGTTATGATTCATCCTACGTCATTACCTTACCATTACGTCAACCTATCATAGGTTGACGTAATTTTAACTTTGATGTTTAGTTCTTTAACCAGGCCTAAGTATTCATTGAAAGTATCGCTACTTTGAAACGAATTTGAAGAGTTGAATTGTTATAGACCGGGGAGCTCTAGGTTCAAAATCGATTCTATTCTAAAGTTTAAAAACGGTTAAAGAATTCTAAGTATACTTAGATAATAAATGTTGATAGTGAGCAGAAACAAGTTCTCACATTCGTCTCGAGGAGAATCAGATTTACACGCCCTATGCTCTAACTATTTCAGACCATGGAGGTGAAGAATTAAGAACTAAATGAGTATGAGACCAGACATTGTTCTGATAAATATCGAAATCGTTTCAGAAGTCGTCGGTCTGTCTCAAATAATGCAAAACACTATAATGCCGTAACCAATCAAAATGCACGGTGTAACCGAGCCCCCATCCTTTTTTTTAAATCATGGTCAGTGCATGGGGGTCAATCCTGAAAGTTTCAACGAAAACGATTTTGTATGTTTGAAAATATTAAAATTATAAATTATTTTAATATTTTTCTCTGAGGAAGTAGGAAGGTCTTGTCTCTATGTGATTATCTCCTATTACATGTAGCCATTGCCATATCGCTGATGTTTCCAGGTCGGACATGAAAAATCTCGCCCTATTGCTGGCTGTCCCACTCAGCAAACAAGTAGCATCACTCGTCACAACCGTCACAGCGGCCACGCTGCTCGCGCGGGGAACAGGTACCTACTACGTTAATGAACATAGAATCACCTATACTATTGTTGACTGTCCCAAACCGCAAACATTTAAGTAGCATTACTCGTCACCACCAACGCCGCGGCCACGCTGCTGCTCGCGCGGAGAACAGGTACCTACTACCTTATTGCCATAGAATCACCTAAACTATAGTTGACTGTCCCAAACCCCAAACAAATAGTAACACTCGTCGCCACCGTCGAAAAAATTTAGCGTCGATAAAAAAATGCGTGGCTCGAAACCGAAACCATGGTCTTCGTTAAACGCAGGCTTTGTCTGAGATACGCTCCGTATGGTGACGAAGGCGCCGGCACTGATTACGTGTTGCGTGCGCAGAGCGGCGGCGCACCGGGGAGTGGTCGGCGGCAGCGAGCGCGCCGCGCCGCAGCGACCGTGGCCGCCCGGCCTGCCCGCCCGCCCGACCGCCGCATATCGACTGTTAGCAGGTACCGACCGCTACCAACTAACTACCCACTGCAAACCTTCTCCACCTCTATCCCCGCACCACTACCAAAACTCTTTATGGCCCGCCGCTTATCGACTGTTAGCAGGTACTGACCGATAACGACTAACTACCCACTGCAGACCCTCTCCACCTCTATCCGCGCACCACTTCCAAAACTCCTTATGGCCCGCCGTCTATCGACTGTTAGCAGGTACCGACCGCTACCAACTAACTACCCACTGCAAACCTTCTCCACCTCTATCCCCGCACCACTACCAAAACTCCTTATGGCCCGCCGCTTATCGACTGTTAGCAGGTACTGACCGATAACGACCCACTGCAGACCCTCTCCACCTCTATCCGCGCACCACTTCCAAAACTCCTTATGGCCCGCCGTCTATCGACTGTTAGCAGGTACCGACCGCTACCAACTAACTACCCACTGCAAACCTTCTCCACCTCTATCCCCGCACCACTACCAAAACTCCTTATGGCCCGCCGCTTATCGACTGTTAGCAGGTACTGACCGATAACAACTAACTACCCACTGCAGACCCTCTCCACCTCTATCCGCGCACCACTTCCAAAACTCCTTATGGCCCGCCGCCTATCGACTGTTAGCAGGTACCGACCGCTACCAACTAACTACCCACTGCAAACCTTCTCCACCTCTATCCCCGCACCACTACCAAAACTCCTTATGGCCCGCCGCTTATCGACTGTTAGCAGGTACTGACCGATAACGACTAACTACCTACTGCAGACCCTCTCCACCTCTATCCGCGCACCACTTCCAAAACTCCTTATGGCCCGCCGTCTATCGACTGTTAGCAGGTACCGACCGCTACTAACTAAATACCCACTGCAGACCCTCTCCACCTCGCTACCTCTATCCGCACACCACAATGGCACACTGCGGTAATCACATACATGTACTGTACTCTTTTATTGTAACTAGACTTATTGTGTAATATGGATGGCTAACACTACACCCACCGTCGTGATATTAGTTCAACACACTGCACTCCTGAAGGAATTGAATAAATATAATAATGAATAATTACTCAATATTAATTTTTCGCATAACAATGTGAAAACAATGTTTTAATGAAGAGTTTAAGAGTTATTTTTTGACAAATACCTCACATGACTAGGAACGAAAATGTGTATGGTCTGTTACATGTATTAACACCATTAGCAATACATAGGCTTACAGCAGGTGCTGACAATAAATATAAAGGAGGTGATGGAGGGTGAAATATAATAAAAATATTATCTGTTTTACCTACGGAATCCTAACAAAAGTCATGTCATTCAGTAGGCAGTCTGCTCGCCGGGAGTCCGATAGACAATGTCCGAAGTTTCGGACTCGATCAGCGAGGAAGAACGAAGCTTGTTCCGCCCCTTCACCCGGGAGTCGCTGTCCGCTATCGAGGCTCGCATCGCCGAGGAACATGCCAAGCAGAAGGAGCTGGAGAAGAAGAGAGCGGAGGGGGAGGTGAGTCACTACACAAATGCTCTCTTTTCAAACAACGTTTTATGCGAGGTGCGTTTCTCTGAGTTTTATGCATGATCTCTTATGTCACAAACACGGTTCTCTTACCGGCAAAGAAATATATCTACACCAATCCAATTTACTTTGTTAATAAGAAATAGTGTGGCCACCTTGCACACCTCTGTGTTGATTATTGTAAATACATATATAAACATTTCTGTGGTGTCTTAGATTTCACTTCATAGCGAGGGATCTCGGGTCTGGTTTTCAGCAACCCTTAGGTTTTCCGTAACTTTTAGAGAGGAAAATCTATTGAGAAATCTGCTGATATTCCGATTTCATTACCGCAACTGGCTTTTGTATGTTTTGTGTCCGACAAACATAACAATCATGACAAACAAACTTGAATTGATTATATTGTTTGTGTATGGTAGTTATATAACTTGTAATTTTGCAACGTACATAAAAATTGACCCTGTGTCTGATTATAACAAATAAAAAAAAATATTGTTAAATAAATGGTATTTCATCGCCCTGTGCAGGTACAATCTCATAACCTGGATACATCTTTTGTAATTACTACTACAGTTTCTTTAGAAAACAACGTGCATCATATCCTGCACTGAACACAGAGAACAAAATATAACTAAAAGATTTTAAAACTTCTGGATCACAAGTTCCACTGCATCGATATTGTTCCCTCAATAATTTCCCTACCATTCAATTTACCTCGATATCGTTTAGAGAAATGAGCCTGAGGTCCAGATTTTTTTATTCGCATTTCAGTGACACGTGACAATACAAATCAATTAACAAACAGCTATTCAGCATCGAGGCACATATTCGATGCTAATTTTCGCATTCCATTGTGAGTGTGGACGAATACTAACAACACCTAATTTTTAAACCATTTCAGGCCGATTTTGGGCGGAAGAAAAAGAAAAAAGAAGTAAGATTGCTTGTTTGCCCATGATTATACTATTTTTACAGCTCGTTTTACCTAGAACCTCTTAAATCGATAAGTTATCGCCGATTTTACCAAAACAATCTTAAACAGCAAGACTGCTAACGTGTTTATTGGCAAACAACATAATTAGCGATAACTTTACCCCACAGTGTAACAATGTATACATTGACGCATTCTATGACACATTGCTTTGTTGCCAAATATAAATACATCCGGAAGTTTAGCTGTTACAACCAAAAATACAATTTCACTTCCTGATTGGCCGCATCACACTGATAACAGCTATTCTTGTAGTTGGAAGCCCAAATGAAAATGAAGGCTTTTTATTATTTTGCCTTTATTACCTCTTTAGATGATGATTACTCGAAGGTCCCTAAATAGAGCATAATTAATAATTCCCATTTCGAGAAGTATCTACCCTTAGTATCTATTACTTGCATTCATTAAAGGTATGCTTTAGAATGTCGATTCCCTGGAAAACCTTTATAAAATAAAATTATTTTTAGATTCAAAACAATATTTAATATGTTTCTACAATGTGCAGATGAAATTCACTTCAAACGGAAAAAAACCAAACTTTAATAACTTTATAGTATATAATTTAGATATACTTAGCGGAGACTTATGGGCATATCTAAACATTACCAAAAATAAACTACATACGGATTACTTCAGACGTTTCATCAAACTCCGTATTCTTGGCGTGCTAATGAACATCTGGGTTTAATTTTTTTTCCAAATATTAACTACCAATTTTACTTTCCTGTACATTTTCTTAACACTTTTTACGAAAATGTCTGGGAAATAAATTATTTTATTTTCGTTTTAGCATTACGGTTAAAACAAGTTGTTTTTTTTTAAACTTAGAATGCGTATTTGAAGAAACGCCTTTACTTACTGGACACTGTAAGAATAAAATAAAATAATTTAAATTATACACATGCATGCAAACTATCGCAAAATACAGATCCCCTTATTAAGTTAGCGTGAATCACATAATGGAGATGAATTCTACATTCTTGCAATCCGCCTTTCCCAAAAGTCATACTTTGGTAAAATATCCACGAGGCTAGTTCTAGCATTAGACTGCTGTAGGCATATAATTTATGGCTTACACACCATAGCACCGTCTTTTTGTTCTCACTGTTTTCAAGCATTGCACTGCTCATACATCAGATACATTGCGAACTTATGAATTATACATTCGACCTCATCAAGCGCTGCGTTGGTTGACCATGAGCATGTAGGTGCATCTTGCGTCGATTTAGACCTAGCAAGGACATGAAACTAGTTAAAGAATGTGTTTTTTTTATTTTGTGATTGCCTAGCTTAGATCCACACATTAATATAGCAAGTACTTATATGAAGATTCCAGTAAAACATTCTCCTCTCCTTTAGGTTTTATAGTATTTAAGTATTGACTTACCTGACTTACAATTAGACTTCACTCTCACCACTGATACATCTTTGGGGGTGTTGGTGTTGTATTAAAGCAATAGCAATGAAAGTTTACATCTGCCAATAGCATATGCGGTATAAGGTGCAGTGGGATGCGGTGGCGTGCGGTAAAAAGTGGTATTGTGGGACAGGTGCGGTATGACGACGAGGACGAGGACGAGGGGCCGCAGCCGGACCCCACGCTGGAGCAGGGCGTGCCGGTGCCGGTGCGCATGCAGGGCTCCTTCCCTGCGGAGCTGGCCTCCACCCCTCTCGAGGATATCGACCCTTATTACCACAATCAGAGAGTGAGTTTTCCGAATTCTAATTTGGTTATGTTCCTCACGTTCAGGTGATCTGAGGGGTAATAACTGAACCACCTGAGAGAGAACAAAATACATTTTCCCTAGAGTTAATTAACAATAAAAATGTTTAGGTTATTAGATGATCGGTTTGTAAGCTTTAATGACTTGTGTGAATTTCCATAAATTATTAAAAATTACGATGTCTTAAGCCTCAAAAACTAGAATGTCTTTTCCAACCAGCACCTGCCTAAATACTTTGTACTTTTTCTAAATGATCCATCATGCTACAGGTAACAAGAAACGATGACATGTTAATTGTTTTTAGACAAACAATAAATCGTTTTAACATAATACATAATATAAGAACGTTTACCAGCAGATTATTATTTGATGTTTTATGATCAGTCACCACAACTTTCGAAAAGTTATTTGTGTTGAACTTCTTATTGAATCTTGTTTTCTTTGTTTCAGACTTTTGTAGTTGTAAGCCGGGGTAAAGATATCTTCAGGTTCTCGGCTACGGACGCACTGTGGATCCTCGACCCCTTTAACCCGATCCGACGAGTGGCCATCTACATCCTAGTGCATCCCTTCTTTTCTTTATTCATCATAACCACCATTCTTACAAATTGTATTCTTATGATTATGCCTACTACACCAACAGTCGAGAGCACAGAGTAAGTATTTTCTCACAGTTGATTTATTTTTACAAGTCATATACACAAACATTTATGCTAATAATCATAGCTATTGTAAATACGTACCAGTTTTGGTAACAATATGTCTATAGTCCGGAGAGTTTAAACTGTTCTAACAGTTGATAGAATTTAGTAGTTCTGGTTTTGCACGTTAGATAATATTATACTCGCTAGAGGTGGATTTTTTATTACAGAAATTAGATTGATTTAATTTTATCATTTTGAAAACAAATTTCTCGGTATTTAATTGGGTTTTTAAAATGTTAAAATAAAAAATACTTTTTTCCCAAAAACACTAACAAAAAATTTGCTGCTTGACTCAAAAGGTCTAACTAACTATATGCAAATGCTTGGAAAAAATCTTGTAACTGATATTAAATTGATTAAATAACCTTTGGGCATCTTGTTTATAGCCGGTAGGTCGTCTGGTTTCCTTGCTAAGAAAGGCCCATACAGCTGTTATTGCAAGCTTATAGAAATTTCAGCATTTTGTTTCAATGTGTAAATACGTTCGACATGTAACATCTATACTGAACATCCCCGTACCCTTTAGCGTTATTAATACTAGTGGAGGTTTTTTATAGAATGGATGATCCCAGTTTGTGATGATTTGATATATCCTTAGACAAAATGGATTGTTTGCAGAGTTATCTTTACCGGCATCTACACGTTTGAGTCAGCGGTGAAAGTAATGGCCAGGGGTTTCATAATGCAGCCATTCACATACCTTAGAGATGCATGGAATTGGCTTGACTTCGTAGTGATAGCTTTAGCGTGAGTAGTAGACCGTTTTAACCATAAACATGTTACGTAGTATCTTTAAATATAGTATTGTTTTACAATATGTAGTTGTGTAACTAACATTTCAACTAGTGGATTGATTGACTAATTAAATGGTTATATTTACAAGCCGAATGAAACTATTTGTGTTTTTGTTAGAAATTTAGCAACTAAAGTATTTTAACATGATTAGTTCAAAGTCCAAATTATTTATTAAAATAAAAAAAAAAACAAAAGCGACAATGCGTCGTTACGGTCCCATAACATTTGTTTCATAGAAATTAGATCAATAAATTGAAACCTAGCGTAAAGTGTAGTGTATTAGCGTTGTTGTGTGTTCTCTTGCAGTTATGTGACGATGGGGATAGACCTCGGTAACCTAGCAGCTCTGAGAACCTTCAGGGTACTGAGAGCACTGAAGACCGTGGCCATCGTGCCGGGTAAATAGACATTTTAGCTGTAGTTTTAGAACTGTAGGTATCCTGCTCTTGGACACAAATTATCTTCTTCATTGTAGTTTCAGCTTAATGTAACATGTACATACTTATTAGTTATTTTTGTTCTATTTTATTGTTTTTTTGTATTACTAATTCTATGAAAATCTCATTTCAAAACTATCTTTTAATACCTGCAACGTCTATGCACCCCGTATTTGAACTTATTGAATATGTGAGCTATATTTCTCAAATGTTGTTTCAGATAAGGCATAATTCAATGTTTTATATTGTGGATCCGACCTTTTCTTTTAAAATTTTCATGTGATTCATATACAATTTCTATAATCTATCTGCAGGCCAATTCTGGGATTTTCGAGTTTATGAATCTCAAGTGTTGACAGGAGACAAATTCACTTTAACATTATTTCGGTATGGTAATTGATCGCAGCGCCACACGGAATGAGTGGTACGAAATGAAACATTTCTATGTGTTTCCAAATTATGCATACATACATTCATACATACCTTCACGCCGCTTTCCCGGAGGGGTAGGCAGAGATGATAGAGCGCCATACGATACGATCACAACACCCCTCTTTCGCTTCATCTACAGACATTCATCTTTTCATACATGCTCTACGATTACGGGTGTTACGTACCTGACCTTTACTAAGAATTACATCGATTTGGTCGTGGTACGTCCTTCTAGACCGCCCGGGCACGACACTTCCGCTTACTTCTGCTCTGTAAATTTGTTTCGTAATTCTTTCGTTATCCATTGGTTTCATATGTCCAAACCATTTTAGCACTCCTTTCTCGATTCTAGTCTCAACATCATTTTTCAATTGACATTGCTCTCTAACCCAGTCGTTTCGAAAAATTTCCGTTAGATTAACTCCGCATACTTTCTTCAAGGAACTCATTTCTGCCACTCGTGCCTCCTCTGCCATACCCAAGTCTTGCTTCCATGCATAAGTGTAGGCACCAATACACAGTTATGAATCATGCGCTTAAAAAACGTACATTCTTTCACATTTCATAAGTGCACCAGAATTATTCGGAAGATATTTACTGATTCACTGGGGATTCAGGAGTGTGTATTCCGTGTATAAAGCGCAAGAGTTGGCCTGCAGCAGGTCTATTCCTGGCATTCAGTAATCAGGAATCAGGAATCCTGAGTCTAGAAAAAAGCTTATATAGCGTTTTTAAAAGCGACGGAAAACCTTGATTAATTAAAAAAACTATGCTCCGGAATATTTTCGTCAGTAAAATCGCTTTGAGAACTGCTACAAAAGCGATTTTCTAGACTCAGGATTCCTGATTCCTGATTACGGAATGCCAGGAATAGACCTACTGGTCCCATTTCCGCTTACTTGTTAAGAGTTCCATACTTTCTAGGCATCGCATACCATTCTGACGCATCGCGGCGCACCATTGCAGGTCTGAAGACAATCGTGGGGGCCGTCATCGAGTCCGTGAAGAATCTGCGGGACGTGATCATACTCACGATGTTCTCGCTGAGCGTGTTCGCGCTGATGGGCCTTCAGATATACATGGGCGTGCTCACGCAGAAGTGCATCCGGGTCTTCCCCGACGACGGGTCCTGGGGGAATCTCACCGATGAGAACTGGGAGCGTTTCAACCAGAACGAAAGTAAGTTTGTGGAATAATTCTTGCATTTAATTAAACTTTTGATGTTTTCTACAAATAAACAATAAGTTAAGCATAGCAACCCTGTGTGATCAAGTCATTATTGTGTGATGTGAAGACATGCTTCGTAACAAAAACTCGGCCAAGTGGTTCGGAACACAAAGGGTTCCGGACCATCGTTCATGATTTAACTTTTAATTTTAATTATTTTTGATTTTGCCTATTTGTTGTTATAGCGGCAAACTAAATACACACTCTGTGAAAATTTCAGTAGACTACCTATTACGGTTCATGAGATACAGCCCTGTGACAGACGGACGGATGGACGGATGGAAGCACAGCGGAGGCTTAGTAATAGGGTTCCGTTGGCACCCTTTGGATACGGAACCCTAAAAATAGCAGTGCAATCACAGACATAATGTTCTTTCTCAATAATCATTATTATGATTTTCTAGCAAATTGGCAGTTGAGCGAAGTGGGCGACCCTCCGCTGTGTGGAAACTCTTCCGGCGCAGGGTGAGTTATACATCCGTTACTATTGTACCATTCATCTCCCACTCTGTGTTTTCTGAACTAAAAATATCTCAATGCTAATAAAATGCTTGATTAATTTCGAATGAAATTCATAAAAAAGAGGGACCAAAATGTTTAATATATTTACTGCCCCAACTATAACCGAGTATACACCACTTCGTACATCAATATACAATTCCCGATACGTATTTTTGCCACAACATATACTTCAATAATCTGCGCCTCAATAACTTCGTAGCTCAGAGGCCCGGGACTGGCTTCTCTTGCCAGAGTTCATGGGTTCAATCCCTGTCTTATTAATGTGTCACTTTCTTTCTCTTTCTGAGTTAGGTAGGTGCATTTGGTCACGAATTCGAGCTGTTCCATGGTTCGGAATCCATGTCATATTGAAGGTACTCTTCCCCTGCTAGGTGTTAGGGTTAAGCCCGTCTCGCTTGGTACTATCGCATTTAATGGAAATATGGTCGAAACGGCGATGAAAAATTGTCCGTGTTGTGCTTAGGTTGATCATCCAAGTGATTTGGATCTCAATACTAAGGCAGATGTGACTCGGTCTTTCAGGCAGTGCGAGCCGGGCTACATGTGCCTCCAAGGCTATGGCTCCAACCCCAACTATGGATACACCAGCTTCGACACATTCGGCTGGGCCTTCCTCTCCGCCTTCCGACTCATGACGCAGGACTACTGGGAGAACCTCTACCAGCTGGTTAGTATTTTTATCCCCAACATCCTTTCATATTGCCACCTTGGCGTGAAGGTCTCATTAATTAAAAAAAACTATTTATTACAACGGTAAGAACTTCGAAATGTGAACACTATGAAGAATCACATCCGAATATCCACAGCGCATGTCACCTACTTGGATAATTACAAATTATACATAATACCTGGAATTGTCAAGAGGTAAATAATACATTCATTATTTTATTATATAATAATAAATAATATATTATTATTATTATTAACACTAAGTGCTGATCTCGCACTGTCACCTGTCAAGTTTTGACAGGTTCTCTCTGAATACGACTCTTAGGTGCTTTATATTGGTAAACTATCATAAAAAAAGTTTGAACACAAAATATGGACGTCAGATATTTTCTGTTATAGGTTTCAAATATAGCTTGACCATCAATGCATCTTTCATCTTTTTTAAATTTCATAATTAGTAGTAGTGATTTATAAAAATAATAAAACCTTGCTCTCACTTACGCCCTCATGAACCTGAATGGAATCAATTGTCATCACGCTCTTAGGCAAACACTCGGCGAAGCGCTTGCCGGTCGTGTCTCTCGTCCAATCCTTTTGATCGTTCCCTGTAACGGACGTGAGTCGTGGTGTCCAGGTGCTGCGGTCGGCTGGCTCGTGGCACGTGCTGTTTTTCGTGGTGATCATCTTCCTGGGCTCGTTCTACCTCGTCAATCTGATCCTCGCCATCGTCGCCATGTCCTACGACGAGCTGCAGAAGAAAGCCGAGGAGGAGGAGGCGGCAGAGGAGGAGGCTTTGAGGGTGTGCTGTTATTCTACCTGCAAAACTAGTACAAACATGTCCGCTCTAGTAAATTTCTCACATATTTATCCTCATTACTCACTCCTTTGGTAATTTTGCTTGATGGTGAGGAGTCCAAACGACCAGATACAGACCAGAGACAGGCCCAGACACAAACATACGACAAAATCAATTTAGTAATGGTATTTTATGTCTCTCATGTTGTCAAATGGCAATGGGCTGGTCACGTCAGCCGAAGAGACGACGACCGTTGGAGTAACCGTGTCCTACACTGGCGGCCGTGGACAGGCAAACGGAGTGTGGGAAGACCACCCGCCAGGTGGGAAGACGACATCAAGTGCGTCGGCGGAAAGCAGTGGTTCCGTACTTCTGAGGGCCGGAAGGACTGGAGAAGGATTGGAGAGGCGTATGTCCAGCAGTGGATGCAAACACGCTGACTGACTGACTGACTGACTGACATGTTGTCAAGAAATAAAGTTTGAGTAACGCTGCTTTAGAAGATATTCACCATAGCTCTTGCTATTTGGTTGGGACGCCGTTAGAAATGTTTGTGTGTGTGTGTATAATATTTAGTAATGCAGACATAAAAAAAAATATCTCTCTAATTTTTCCCCTCAACAAATAAAGGTTGAGTTGAGCCTTAGAGGATATTCCGCATAGTTCTTGGTATTTGATTGGGACGTCATTTGTAATTCTTGTGCGTGTGCGTGGAATTTAGTAATGCAGTTTTTAAAAAAATTGTACGTCTCTCATTATTCCTTCAACAAATAAAGGTTGAGTACTGATGCTTTGGAGGATATTCCCCATAGCTCTTGGTATTTGGTTGGGATAGCGTTTGTAATGTGTGTGCGTGCGGTTGCAGGAGGCGGAGCAGAACGCGGCGGCGCGGCAGGCGAAGCTCGAGGCGCACGCGGCGGCGCGCGAGGAGGCGGCGCACGCGCGCGAGGAGGCCGCCTACGCCGCCGCGCACCCGCCGCCCCCCGCCAAGTCGCCCTCCGACTTCTCCTGCCACAGCTACGAGCTGTTCGTCAACCAGGAGCGCGCCAACCACGACGACAATAACCGCGAGCGCGTTTCACTCAGAAGCGACCCCTTCCAGGAATCGGTGAGCACCCAGCCCACGCACGAGCCAGGCACCCAGCACGACACCGCCGCGCCACGGCGACGCAGGAAAGTCAGCATGGTAAGTATACACGGCGCTCGCCCGCTCTGTCTAGCTCGCTGTCCTTGTCGTTCCCTTCACCGCCTCCCACCGCCCGCCGCTTCGCTACGCCTCCGCACCACCGCACCGCTCTGTCGTCTTCGTTTTACAGTTTGAGAAATTTCGAGCCCACGTGAGCCGTCGTCGCGTACCTACCTAATAAATAATTTGAATTTATTTAAAATACATACCCTATCCAATGTCTAGATTAGGTGACAAGGTTTGAAAATTAATATTCAGGTGCTCAAATAGATGCAACTAGCTTTTGATTAATATTTAATTTAGGTTTGTTCGACAGTTTAATAATGTACATACCTTGAAATATTGTAAAATTGTTAAAAGTAATTTCCTATACCTATCCTTTTGTTTGCTATTATAATGTAATTTGGTTTCTGAACAACCTTGCCTACATTTGATGAACGATCCATACGATTAAAATTGTATAAGAACGGATCAGCGATGACCGTTTTTGTTTGTGCTTAGGTTATCTGCAATATTCGATGATGGAGTGAAAAAAAAATATTTTATAGGGTTCGTTTGTGTATTGAAGAGTCCGTGTATGTTTGTACATGGATTTATTAAGATCAAATGCAAAAATATACAGTGTTAGGTTAGGTTAGGTTAGGTTAGGATTCGCGATGTCGTCCGGCGTTGCAAGCTTGCTCCGTGCTCGGCGACCTACTCGCAACTACTGAATCGGACAGGACGCCGCCGCATTCGCGGGGGTCGGGCAGAGGGGCGTGGGGTGGCGGTCTCATGGCTGCTATCCTCCAAATATATAGGTCGCGCTATATCTTAATGTGTTTCAAGAATCAATTACAGTTTTTGTTCCTTTTACTTTGACTTCAATGAGTTCTACTTGAAAATATAATTAGTTCAAAATTTAAAAAATATTTAATAATTTGGTAAATGAAAGGCGACGGAGGGTGTACCTTTGTTTACTGCTGTACCTATGCAATGTTTTTAAATACTCGAGCAATTACATACTTTCCCTTAAGGGTGTGATAAGGGCCGATTGCGTTCAGTTTGATAAGAACGTAAGTAAAACAACATTTCATTATATTTAAAAATAACCACTATTTGGTCTAAATATATTTTAAATAAAAAACTGTAATTACAACTTTTCGTTAGTCTTAGTTTCAGTAACGACTATTTATCTTCGCCTAAGACTGGTGCTTTGTGTTCTGAAATTAGATAAATATTCATAAACTTTCACAAAAAAAGTTTGAACTCAGAATATGAGCGTCTAATATTTACCGTTATAGGTTTCAAATGTAGCTAGACCGTTAATACATATTTCAAATTAAAAAATAAGTCTTAGTTATTTTTAAAAATAATGAAATATGGTTTTAGGTGTTATCACACCCTTAATGCAAACATCTGAAATATAGAGGAACTATTTTTCCTGCATAATATCCACATTTAGCATATTTGATATCATTGGAAGCAAAACTGTCGCAGGCATTATGTTTACAAATTCTACAATACCTTTTACGGCATGACGAATCCCATATAATTTAATAATCCACAACAAAAAAATCTCCTACAGTTCTTCCGTAATCCATGTCTCTCACTAACACATTATTTGTACACCTTTTAAAGTAGTTCTTGGTACAGCTTTGTTCTTGAAACAATGATTCGTTGCTTCATGGTCGATTTTTAGATAAAGGCAAACTAAAAAGTTAACTATAGGTTTTATGTGAATATAGTCTTTGCAACGACGGCAATACTTACCATTGAAAGATAAAACAGTTCAAATTAGTCAATGCTCAACGCAGGCAAAGCATTAAAACTTATTGTTTTTGTAGAATCTTAAATATATAAAATCAATTTCGCCGTTCCACCAGACACTTTTTTTTTGTTTGCCTCTCGACAACCAATTTTATAGCCCAGTATAGGAGCGCTGCGCCCATATAGAAATAGTGTTTCATAAATTTACTCATTATTTTTAAATTTTATCATCCAACTCAACTAATTGAATGCACCATTCGAGCATGCCTAGATTTTTTTTAAATTAAAATAATAAATACATGCGAGAATATTTTTATTAACCATCTCTCATAATGGATATAATTGGTATTTTGTCTCCCAACAATACAATATTCTTAAAATAAATCTGTTTGGAGCTATGATGCTGGTGATCATTGTCTATGAGTGACTCCTTAAATAATACGCGCACCTACGTGTCCTTTTGCGTAATAAAAAGGGGAGGTGGGGCAGTTAAAAATATATATTTATTGTTGGAATTAAACGTTGAATATGTAGTCTTGTTGCAGTGCGTAGGTGGATGTATTGTTTTTGTCAAGTAACAATATTAAAGGCATGAATTAGTTCATATGCATGACATCATAAACAAATACCTTTTTCCAATTTATTGTGTCTCTCATAAATTGTGAATAAAATGCAAAATTTTCTTTGGTTTTCACTCGAAACACTGTAAATTATAGAAAACAAAATATGTCCAAACAACTTTGCAAATATTTAACTATTCTTCCAAGCAAATCACCAAGGGGACACTCTTTGGCTTTTTCAACTGCCTTTGGCAATACTAATGAGCTTACTAAAACAATTTCCAATATGTTTGACCGTCCTGGCTCTATGCACAATTATTTGCCACTGCAAATGCATCAATTTCATGTTTGAAGACCTACCATTTTCATATAGGACAGTGTTAAGTTTGTCAAAAGGAGTTAATATGATAAGTATACGTAGCTGCTATCTTCACATTTTTGTGTTAGAATTTAGCTAAGTAAATAATTACTTCCTGTGTTTTACAATTTATTTCGGAGTGCATGCTCTATTTCTCCCTATTTCAAGTTTTGTATTAACAATATTAACAATTTTTGTGCAACCTTAAATTCTCTTGGACAATGACTAGTGGTATGCTTATTTAAAACTCCAGAAGTTATCTTTTTACGACACACAGGAATCTTTGATTTACGCATTTGCGGCTTTTGTCATAAAAACAATACATCTTTGCTCAAAACTATTTCCGATATCTCCTACAGCCCAACCGTATGATTATGGATAACTTTCTGGAGCTACATTAGATTTGTGTTAGTTTGCCTTTTTGCAAAATATTTGAGGGAACGGGGTCCAAGCCGAGTACAGCAGCATCAATGCCGGAGGTAGGTTGCCCATGGAACAAATTAACAATACATCTACCTACCAACACAATACTTGACTAATGACTTGCCATAAAAACCAGTTCCTCAATTTTGATCAAGAATCTGCGGAGGCTTTGTATCTTACTGAAATTTAACAAGTAGAAGATTTTAACTGAGAGATAAAATTAGATAAACGTGGACTTAGATTATAGAGTTTAGAATACTTAAATAGTCCTTGAAACCCCTGACAGATGTCAGTCTAAAGACAGACGGACATTGCATGAACTTCTAACCTCCATCAATTTCATGTGTTAATAAACAAAGCGTTGATTGACAAACGACTTGCTCATTTTCTCGTATGGTTTTTTCCAATAGTGGAATGCAGAATGGTGCACAAAGTTGGTGGGAGCATGCATGTCATTACCATTATTAGAGATAAGGCAACAGCCCAAAATACGTACATGGTTTGAACTTATAATTTAGCCCATAGTGTGAAAAATCGCGATGGGGCCTTTCTCTAGTAATATGGTGCTGATAATGACTAGAATATAACTCATGCCTCAATGCTTTTATGCCTACGGTCTGATTATTTTTGTGAGACTGTTATTTATCCATCATAAGATTCTTTCGAATTAGATGTTGCATTAACCGGAGCGTCTTTAATGTTGTCCATAGCTGTGAAACTTCCCATGGCTTTCTCAAAATTGAGCAACCGGATGTGAAGATTTGATGATTTCTAAATTTTGTTTGTGCATTGAAGGTGCCTCACCCTGAAAGAATAAATAAATACGGACAGTTATTGCTCCGGGACGGCTCGCAGGTTCGTTCCACTTTCTCTCCTCTTGGTGTTCGTGTTCCTCTCCTATTATTTTCAAAATTGATTTCTACATTATGTTATTCTTGTGTTTGCCTAGTTTCGAGTAGGTGACCGCTTCTGCGATTAGTTTTAGCACCGACGATAATGCCATTCTTCATTCATTCTCGCTCAGTTTACTGTACATAATCAATCACTGAGTCTCTTCACCACCGTTCTGATTGTTGTCAACTTTCTGATTGTTCTGTTCTTTCTTATTGATCACACTCCTCAAAATTTGTTTATCGGCACATGAATAAGATCTGAAACTTTTGACTTGTTGATAAATGTTATCCCACTATTAAGCTTAAGCCTCTGCATTGTGCTACCTACAAGAAGTTAAGTTATCGTCATAAATTTGCTTCACTTGAAAATTTGCTTCTTCCATTCGGTTATTATTTTTCAAAATTCGTCAAATAGTAGCTATCTAAATTGAGGAATTATTTGAACCATGTGTTCTTGGATTGCGGAAACTAATAAGACACTTTGCTTGATCGGAAGGATTTGCTAACAAGCTCAGATGATAGTACCGGTTCTTCAACCAGTAGAAGTATATAATACAGATATGTTTCAGGTATTCAATGGAAACTGTGTTTGTTGTATTGTGTTTGTAAAATTTCGGCTTAATCGATGAGTGGTGCTAAACCTAGGTTTAAACTGAGCGATGTAGCTGAGACCAGAAGATTCATGGTAGATATGAATGTTAGAAAATTCGAATTTAATCCTCGAATTTAAAACAAACCTTATCTTTTTAATGTCTTAAAAAGAAAAGGCATTTTAAAGGACAATGCCCCTTTGAAAAGCGGACCTGAAGATTAAGTAAACTGTTCCCGAAAAATGGTGGCAGTAATTTCAAAGTAATATGGAGATTCATGGTGTGATTGTTTAATTTCAGAGAGATTGCATAAAAAGATTTGCTTATTAAATTGTGTTTTGACTTCCAAGTAGGCCAAACAAACTGCGATTACACAAGTCTCCGAAAGATGTCGCTCACATCAAGCTGTTTCCATTTGTTTTTTTGACATGGTTAATATACTCTTTGAAGAAAAATATTGCTTTATTTACATTACTTGAACAATATTTACATCATCACATATTTCTATGGTAAAGTAAAAAATTTAAAGATCTTTTTTTCATGTGTCACTCATACGGAGCAGTCAAAATACATTAGACCAGATGTAATTTTCAAAAAAATATATGTATTGGTAAAACTGAAATATATCAATTATAATATGATTAAATATATACAAACTAACTAAGCATGTTTCATAGAGGAACATTGAAGTTGACACTGCTTTTTTCGCCCATACAAGAATGGACATTCTCTTTTGTTTGTAAAACTATAAGAATGTTACTAAACTATAGACATACTTACATACCATAGATAAAAGATTACACTCTATTTCAGTAACATTAAATGCATTTATTCGTTTATTATTTACCATTAATAAAACCCAACATGAGTCACACGGCCTTGCCTGAACTCAGGTTTAGGAACTTAGGAACTTGCAGTCGTATTCAGAGATATATACTAATCATACAAAAAGCGATTTAGTCTCACTTTAAAACGCGTACTAAAAGTAATCCGTCCACTCTGAATAGAGCTGTTAGATTTTTTAACTTTAATCGACATCAATCGGCTGATCCTAAGTTTGACCGACTATGCCCCTCCCTTCGTTTACGATTTAGACTTCAGCCACAGGGCTTAGCTAATATTCTTATTAGCCGGTTAAACCTAGGCTTACCATCACTTCTCGTTTTAGCTGAAGTATATACACAGCATTTTAATCCTTTAATTTGAGTTTCAGTGACATCTACATTATAAGTATTGTATTCAGATTTTGAAAATAATCGTGACATCCTGCTTCCTAGGAATGGCACGAACAATACTTTTTCAGATTTTTTAAATAAAACTGAATACAATGCTTCTAATGTAGATGTCGCTGAAACTCAAATGAATGAGATAACGGTAATGTCGTATCCATTAAATACATAAAATTATCATTATAATTCTGTTTTCTCAATCGAAAGAAACAGTCTTAATGGTTTCCTCAATCCATATACATGTATATATTATTTTTTCCCTGCAGACCTAGTTGGAATTTAGTGCTTCCCATAACTTTGATTTGGACTAAAACCGTCAGCTAAAGAAACTTCCATTACTGACACACATGCTTAGAAATCCCCGACTAGGGTTACCATTCCGAAATTTCAAAGTCCCGATAAAATGTTGGACATTTTAGACACATAATATCATGTAAAATCCCACTCGTAGGGTTGTACTGCATGACCAAAAAAAGGTCAGAAAATCTAAGTTCAAAGTTTCATTACTTGACTGATGAAAGATTTTTTTTCTTGATTTGATTGGGGCTTTAGCCATGTATAACTATGCCAGCCCCATAGTAACTGTTTTGTGTGTTTATTGATTGCTGCGCAGCACAAGAGACTTGTTAAAGAAGTTGGTCACAATTTTGACGTCTTTACTCTGAAAGATTTAAGTCTGATATACTACTACTAATACTACTTTTTCTGTAAGTCTAAAATGCAGACAAATGAACAGACCAGAATGCAACAAATCTGGAAAAATCCGGAGGGATGGTCCCTGACAAAACTAGCAGTCGGGAAGCATGGTTCCCACTCGGTCTGCACCACGTGTGGTGAGCCGCCATTAGGGATGGCCGGTACTGGAGCGGGGGGCGTTTTCAGGCGTCGTTATCGCTGCCGGGCTCGCCGTTCAACTTCCGCCGCGGCTCGCGCGGCTCGCACCAGATGGCGCTGCGCAACGGGCGACCGCCGCGCTACCCGGCCGGCGCAGGCGCGGACCGCAAGCCGCTCGTGCTCTCCACCTACCAGGACGCCCAGGAGCACCTGCCCTACGCGGACGATTCCAATGCCGTCACGCCCATGTCGGAGGAGAATGGGGCCATCATCATTCCGGTGTATTACGCCAATTTAGGTTTGTGCCTGGAGTTCCTGTCTTACTCTCGATCAAGAGAATCAATTTATTTGCATGAGAAGATGAATTTAACTTACCTTCTGTGATGGCCGATATGTTTATTGAAATAAATTTATTCCAACAATAATACTGAACATAATAAGTCTTCCTTTATCTCTATTTATTAAAATTCGAATTCTAACCCAACTTAAACGTACATGCCACATGCAAAGAAACAATCGTCGCAGACATTTTGGAGGGTTAAGGTCGGCCCGTAAGCACCTGAAAATTTCGCCTCCCATACAAACGTAGTTTACTTATGATTTGAAAACCACTGTTCCAACTTACTTGATATTTGGTATCTAATATTAGGCTACAAATATCTGTGTCTGCATGCCTTTGTTTTTTCGGTAAATGTATTCTAGGTCAAACCACAGAGAAAACAAAATTTGTATGAAGATTTTCTTTTTGCATTCATTTCATTTGGTTTGGATTTTTCAAACAAAACAAAAGCATGCAGACACTGATATTTATTACCTGATATTAGATATTAAATATCAATTTAATTGGAATAGCGGTTTCCAAATGATTAGTAAACTACGTTTGTATGGGGAGCATAGCTTACGGGCCGTTCTTAATGTTAGTGGTACTTATCGAACGCACTACGAGAGCACATAGTCAATGTGACCATACTGCGGCCACTTCTCCTTACTTTTCTCCACGTCTGTACTGAGACCGAATATAGCTGCTCGGGCGCCAAAAAGCCAGCCATCGATGATCTTTGTGTTGATTTTAATTTTAACATTAGCTAGTGCTTTTCCAAGCCATAAGCTGATCCAGGCTGGCAAGGATTGCATGCATATTTGGGCTGCAGGTTCGCGGCACTCGTCGTACACGTCGCACCAGTCGCGCATGTCGTACACGTCGCACGGCGACCTGCTCGGCGGGCTCGGCAAGCAGCAGACGAAGGAGGCGAAGCTGCGCGGCCGCTCCGCCTCGCGCCACCACAGCCTCACGCCCTCGCAGCAGCCGCCGTACGCCGTCTACCGGCCCGACTCCGCCGCCAACAGCCGCCCGCTCCGCGAATATGTCAGTCACCTCCGTACTAAGGATAGAGTATTTTTTGTGCAGGCTATACGACTTTCCCTTCGCTGTTTATTATATAGCGCTCCTAGTGACCTACCGTTAGGTTATGCATAGCATATTGCATATTGCATTGGTAGTCTTATTGGCGAGTGGAGAAAGTCCACTCCTTGTTCTCCAGACAGGTACCGGAGCTGTAATGCACGCTCACCGCCCGCAACTAAAGCTGCTAATGTTTCAATCCACGCTCGGGACGATAGATAAGCTGACGCCCATATCTCTAATATGGTACCGGAAGTGTTCAGTCGGCACACTGACACATAACGCATCTTTCCATTTCCTTGCCATGCGGCTGGATAGGCTGGCACAATTACTAGCTAATGTACTAGCTGAATAGACTAAGGATAGTATGCATAGACTGCTAACGTCATGCAACGTACAACACTCGCTGAAAACTGTTTGTTTTCGCTGGTACTTTGACATTTGTTACCAGCGCCATCTCCCGTCACTGCCAGAACTAGTTACTCCGTCATTAAAATAAGCTTAATTCTAAATTTTGCCTAGGTAGACGTGATGAAAACGTTATATTTGAACTATAAATTAAGTAATATCATTATAATTAAAAAATATCGTTGATATTCATTGGTTTGTATTTAATGTATTCTGAAATGTGAATTTCAACACCATCTTATCGACTTTTTTATCCCTATTTAACACTTGTATGACGTTAGCAATATTTCCCTACTATCATTTATCTATGGTCACTTCCGTAGACTAAGGCTAAGATAAATAGTTTTTTTTTCTTCGTTGTCTTGTCTCTATTGAAGAGACAACTTGCCAATGAAGAGTGAGATAAATAGTTGCAACTGGAACTAACACTAACCGAAAGTAAAACACTTGACAAGTGTCAAAAGTGACATTTCATCCATACAAAAATGTGTCAAAGAGACGTAAGAAAGGACTCACTTTCGTTAGTTTTAGTTTCGGTTATGATTATTTATCTCAGCCTTAGCATTTGTTCTTAACCGGTGGTCTGCGGTTTTCACGCCTTAAAAATCTTAAATCATTGGAATACTATGCTCTGGAATCTTTCAGTATATAAGACCGCATTTAGAACTTCTATAAAAGTGGTTTTCTAGACTGAAAGATTCCTGACATGTGAGCATGGAATTCCAAAAATAGTCTTACATTCTCCTAGGACAATTCCACCCACTCGTGCTCCCAAATGCCTTTTTTCTAATGCCATGGTTGATGCATTGTTTTCCTAAGAAGTATTTTGACTTTCAGGAAATGACCACGACAGAGTGCACAGATGAAGCTGGAAAAGTACTGAAAAACTCCAACGATAATCCTTTTCTAGATCAGCAACAGCAATCCAACGTAGTCGATATGAGAGGTAAGTTTAATGGTTCCTTTATCGAAGTCTTATTCATAATAGACTAGGAGGTCGCAACAAAAATGGTAACGATGACGTAAATGGCTGAAACTGGGTTCACAGGATAAAAACCAACCCTCTGAATCTAAATGTGTCAGTCTGCCTGTTCCAAGTGGTTGCGTTACATAGATAACGCGACAGAAAAAGTAGTTACGGTGACAAAACAATTATATGATAAGGTAAATGGATGCAAATGACGAAGCATGAAAGTATCAGTACACACTTACTTAGCAATACAAAAACTGAACAAATCTTTGGTTGCATTTCTTAGTTATAGGCGATGTAGGTTACAGATATAACTTTAGGTATATTTAATTATTTAATTAAAAATCCGACTGGTTATTGTTGTATAATTAATAGGTATCAATGTTTCCAGACAATCAGTATATTCATCAGCGGGTACATACCAGCATCTATTTTATATGGCCAATCTAGATAACGCAACCACTTGGCGCAGGCAGACCGACATATTTAGCATCAGAGGGTTGGTCTCTAACACGAGAACCCAGATTCAGCCATTTACGTTATCGTGACCAAAAATGTCGTGACCTCCCGGAATATAAAAGCGTACAATGCTCTAAACCTTATGTACAATGCATCCAATTGCAGATGTAATGGTGTTAAACGAAATAATAGAGCAAGCAGCGGGTCGACAAAGCAGAATAAGCACGAGTGAGCAGCAGAACGGTAAGCACCTAATCGCTCCACTCTTCCGCTGTATTCACTTTCGTCTTACTTGTGTTTCCCGGCAAACTTCCATTATTTTATCATTCATTAACCAACTTGTGAGAAATACTTATAATGCAATTTTCAAGAAAATATGAGATTTTGCCGATCAAAGATAGTCTTTAATTGCTTCCGTACCTATCGATGTTTGTCATGTGGCTTTATTATTATCAAATTAACATACTAATGCATCATGTTACTGTTCTATTTATACATTTTTGTGTTTTTTTAATACTACTGTCTATGTCTCTGCGTTCTTTTTTTCTTTAAGTTCAATGCTTTCCACACATCAATCTTCACCATTTCCACTCTAATTCTCTTTGTTCGTTCTCTTTCGACTTTTCATTTCTTTCTTCAATCAAAACAAGCCATGTCACAACTAATATACGAGCATCAAAAAACATTATTGCAATGGCAATATTTCAACTATTAAACCAGATTGTTCTTTCATAATGTTCCCTAGTATTTGCTCATTATGCTGAAATTAAACCGTTTTCGGCTTTGAGATATTTAATACAGGACTCTTGAGGAGTTCCAGGACAAGTGTGAGTGCGGTAAATACTACAAAATATGGATGTCATTTATTTTTCGGAATTTATTCAAGTTTTTAAAACACAATGCTTTGCTCCACAGTAGCACTTGCACATCTGCACTAAGCTACTCAAGTACATACATACTTCCTCGAAATATGTTTCAACTGATTAATATAATAATGCCGGTTTCTAAATTTCTGTAACTATCATTTGGTTCATTTCTTCTTCTCTGTATCTCGCTGGGCAATGAAGTGTTTGATGTGTTCGATTCTGTATCCCTATAAAAAATCAGTTAGCATAGCCAAATGTTATCAAGTCGGTATGTACGAAAATATGTTTGCTGTAGTACCTATAGATATTTACACGTTTTTCTAAACCATCTATGGAAGGAATGGCCAGCAAATTGGTAATTCACACTGGCACACTGTTTTTATAAAATATGCTTGCATGTTATTTGCTTTTTATGGATGTGAGCAAATGGTGATTAAATTAAGTTTGGTGGTGTGTAATTGTGATGTGTCAACATCAACCTAGTTCATTTAAAAGTATTTTAACAACACTTACAAATATTTTTTTAAATAATTTACTAAAATTAAACAGCAATCAACTTTAAAACTGGTATCCTTATTCTTAAAAATATCCAATAAATCTATTCAATTTTAAAAAATCCTCTAATTTGTCTTTAAAACTTAAATGAAAGCTTTCCATAATGCTCGCTGCATTGCCAATTTGTATAGCAAGTGCTAGCCGCTGTCATGGACACCTTTCAACTTTATATCCCCAGATGTTTTTGATCATTGTAAGCCTAAAACATGTGCCAAATTGTTAAGTATATTCGTTAGGAAAGTATTTAAAAATATATCTCGTAGTTTTTTCTTAATAATAGTAATTTCTTTGTAGGGCCATAGAATTCATGTTCATATTAAATAGTACCTGAAACTTTGCTATTTAGGTAACATATTAAAGATAATGCTTAAAGCTTTCCAGCAAATCCACTATTAAGTAGGTACATTAAATATTGGTTGGCTGTTGTTTAGAAACTAGTATTTTTTTAAACTTCGCCAGTGCCCATAGGCTTGAATGGTTTTGGAGTAGGTGGTTTCAAGTGACTGGTTTGCCGCACTGTTGAGTTTCCCCGCACTGCGTTTCGGAGCAGAGAAGGTGAAGGCTCAAGAAGCCGAGCCTTTGACTCCTGTTTGAATAATACCTAGAGCAGTGTAGAGCAGTTGTGTGGCTTGCGGCACATCCTATAGAACATCCTTTGAAATTTGATTGAACACGTTATTGTTCCTGGCACGGAGTTTGGGCTCGTAACCCTTATCCCTAATAAATGACAACCAAATGTTAACAGAGTGAATTAAACGTGCTATGTAGATCGGAGGCTCGCTACCCAAATGCAGCAACCGACATCGTCAGTCGGTCTGTGGTCACAGTTGCTCCATTGCGCCGAAGACCAAACACTGCGGTAGCGATTCCGTGAACGCATTGGCAAAAGAAAATTGCTAGAATTGGCTGTGGAACTAATGAGCGAATACTAATCGAGTTTCTCTTTCCTCACCCCGCCCCCGCCCTCGGGCCCCCAGTGTCAGTATACTACTTCCCGACAGCGGACGACGACGAGGATGCGCCCACGTTCAAGGAGCGCCTCATCGAAGCGTTCATGCGCGGCATCGACATATTCTGCGTGTGGGACTGCTGCTGGCTGTGGCTCGAGTTCCAGCGCTACGTAGCGCTGCTGGTGTTTGACCCGTTCGTGGAGCTATTCATCACGCTGTGCATCGTCGTCAACACGCTGTTCATGGCGCTCGACCACCACGACATGAACAAGGACATGGAGAAGGCGCTCAAAAGTGGCAATTATGTGAGTCTCTATGTTCAAAGTTACTCCACTCAGTGCATGGTCCGATTTGAACTTACGTTTCCGAAAGCGCGTTCACAAGTGTTCCGATTCGCGCTGACAGCTCCCAAAGTGGCGTATCTTGAACGATATGACATCATAGTCACGTCACTGAATGCCGTACACAATGCTCACGCTTTGGAGGTAGGGCACTGTGTGTGCTACTGTCAGTGTCACATTTTCACTTTCCTATAGCGCTATCTATCGTCTTGACCGTGTTGTTTCACAAATCTTTGAATGCATCCTAAGTAAAAATTAAATTTTAGCTTAGAGGAATTGATTAAATTCAACTTTGAGGAAAACTGCTTCAACTAATGTCATTTTTTCCATGTTTGTGTTTCCATCGCGCTCGTTTGTGATGCTGACAGCTTTGAGCGTGCAATTTTAATGGGGATGCTTTTATTCACCGTGAGCATTGTAATTGTTTCATCAATTCATATCGGACCATGGTGTGAGTTTACCCATTCAAAGCATCAGGGGTTTTTTTCTATCCCGTGTAGAAAAATTAGATCAATGGCTTTAGAAATAGGTGAACAAAGTTAGTTTTACAAAGTTAACCCAAATTACTTTTACACGGAATGTAGGGGATTGTCCAACAGTATTGCCAAATAATACCTGGACATACATACATCTAGATAGGAATCAGATATTTAAAAGAACGGAAATTAACTTTTGTTGGGCAAAGGTTCAGACTGAGCATTAAAAATTTACTCCTCGCCTACAAATCAGTAATGAAACCAATGTTATCGAATCCGCTGTGGGCCATGGCAAGTTTTAGCAACATTGCATGCTAGAATATTTTTTTCACAAGTGTATCTTATGCACCTTGCATGGTTCTGGAAAAACACCGAGATTTACGAAAACCTCGTTGTCAACTAGTAAATGTTACAAAATGAATGTAGCTCAGGGGACTTCCCTCCCATGCCAGAGGCCATGGGCTCGATCCCCACCCATTCCAGCATCTCTTTCTTTTTCAGAGCTGGATAAGTGCATTTGTTCACGAATGCGAACTGTTCCATCGTTCGGAATGTAAGAATGTAGGGCCCCTTCCCCTACTAGGTAGTAAGGTTAAGGCCCGCCCTGGTCGAAACGGCAATGTAAGATTGTTTTACCATCCAGTTCAATAGCATCTAATTTCTTCGGGAATGCGGTATGTAATTTAATATCATGATGGTGGGTGTGGTTTTAGCCATCCATTTCCATTTACAATAAAAAAAATAGGATTCAAACTGCTTTTCAAAAAATATAATTGTGTAAAACTTTTTACTGCACATCTATTTGCAAACTTACTGTTTCCTGGTATGCGATTTAGATATCCGACATATTTTGGCTCCATTGTCGGAGGTGACAGCATACTTATTAATGTATTGCTTTTTTTTCTTTCAGTTTTTCACAGCAACATTTGCAATAGAAGCGACCATGAAACTTATAGCGATGAGTCCGAAGTTTTATTTTCAAGAGGGATGGAATATATTTGACTTCATCATTGTGGCCTTATCATTATTGGAATTAGGATTGGAAGGAGTGCAAGGATTGTCTGTGTTGAGGTCCTTTCGATTGGTAAGTGTTATCAATGTCGCAATAATTACGAACTATTCATGTAAATTGCAAATATTGCATGATACCCCAGAAAAAATTTAACCTGTTTATTTTATGGAGCAATATGTGTAGCCAAAATTGTTTTGCCCTAAAGCCCGATCTGTGACTACATTCGTGATTTATGGCTTATCTTTGTAACAACTACTATAAGAGATTATATACCTGCCATATATTTCGTCGATATTGATATCTCTAATACCACATAACATCACAATTTAATAGGATTGGTCAATGTACAGCAAAGTCTCTCATTAAACATATATTTTGGGTCTAGCTATACCCTTGGATCCTTGCCTACCTTAATTACCTAACTTTGTACTTATTTACCTCATTAATATTATATTTAATACTCCTAACCATTGTCACAATATTTTACATATTTTAACTGAAGTGAATACATGTGTGTTTCATAAACTATTTTCAGCTGCGTGTCTTTAAACTGGCCAAGTCGTGGCCGGCCCTAAACCTTATAATAAGCATCATGGGTAGGACCATGGGAGCTCTAGGCAACTTGACCTTTGTACTTTGCATCATAATATTCATTTTCGCCGTGATGGGCATGCAGTTGTTCGGAAAGAATTACACAGGTTTCTTTTTTACCAACAAAACTTTATATTTTAGCATTGAACAGTTTACCTACTTAGCTTGTTTGTCCTAAATAATCCAGCTTGACACACTCCATTGTTACCCACACACACAGCTTAGTGAATTGACTGTTTTTCATGATTGTTCATAACGATGCGCCAGTGGCTTTATAACAGAAGGCAAACCATCAGTCATCATCTTTCAATGCAAACCGTCCGAGAGGAAGGCGAGTTACTCACACAGCAAGGCGCATACAGTTATAAAGCTATGCCACACAGCTTGGAGTCATGTCCAAATAGTGCTTTGCCTCCGAATGATAATTATGTAGTTCGATATGCAGCTTTGCTTCTGAAAAGCGATCGAGAGCATCTTGAAGGGTAGATGATGGGATATATGTAAACACGAACCGATTATAAGCCACATTGGACTCGTCGCGTCGGTAAGACCGCGAGTGAACCTGACGCAGGACATATTCACCAGCTCACACTAATTCCGAAAGCAAAATTGGTTAACCACAACTCCCGTATCCGCATAGATCCCAATCAACTAGTGTACTTTCGCGAAACGCCCGCCGGCACACGTACGAGTACCTAGGTACGCTCCAGAGCCGCACACGTTAGAGTAAGGAGCGGTAAGTGTGCTTGTACGATGCATCATTCCACACTTTGTAATTGCAGCTTCGAGTATTCAAATTGGCAAAGTCGTGGCCGACACTAAATTTGCTCATTTCTATAATGGGCCGGACGATGGGAGCCTTGGGCAACCTGACGTTCGTATTGTGCATCATTATATTCATATTTGCCGTGATGGGTATGCAACTGTTTGGGAAAAATTACGTCGGTAAGTGTCGTCGGCGCGGCGGGTTGGAGCCGGTGTTGCATGTTCATTGTCGTGTGTCCGATGGTGTGGTTGTCGTGCGTTGTACCTCCCCTGCCCTCCGAGGAGCTGCCTCGCGACGGGCCACTGTTTAATGTGCCTATTCTGGGATTTCTCTATTGCTTCCTAGTAGCAACACTCTTCACATGCCACAGCTGTTTCAATATTTCCATACATCTTCAGTGATTGCTCATTCGAACTAATGAGACTTCTCACACCCTTACTCTTATGAGATGACAACAGAAGAGTATTGCTGCAACTTGTGTCTTCTCCTGCTCTACTTACTTATACACTTTCCCTTATCTATTATTTGTGAAGTGGCATGGCAGTGTTGACTATAATAGAGAAAAATGAAAAGGCATCTTACATATTCCTGACTAGAGCCTATATTATGTTCTGTTTTAGATATGATTTTAAAAATGTACATAGGTACCTACTGATAGCTGTATTATAGTGTATTGTTTTGTTTAGTGAATTTCAGTATAGGCACCTTAGAGCTACCCCAAAATTCAAAGGCCAAAAAAGGACGCATTTTAATTCTATGCTGCTTTGTACATATGTAAATTATTTCTTCTATATAAATATCTGTTTCTTTATCTATCTTAAACGCTTGTAGTAGTTTTGCATGAATGCAATATGTTAATTGTTTCAATTACCCAACACCATGCCATTGGAAAAAAATAATTCACTTAAGATATCATTTAAAAAAAATATATTCCAGAAACATACTTTTGTAGTTTTTCTAAAGGTAAGAAGAATATTTATTTGTTCAAATAAATAAATTTGCACAATCTAGTCCCTCATTATATAGTTCAAAGAGTATTTGTACTGAAAAAAAAAACCTACTCAAATCTGCACAAACATAAAGTTCACGAGGGCTGTTTCACTTGCTAGGCCGTAACTGTGTACATGAGTTGACTACTTGCCCAAGCAATTGAGACGGCCAATGCGCGGATGGCAACCTAACGAGATATTGTTGCATAGATAACGTGGACCTCTTCCCGGAAGGGGAACTGCCTCGGTGGAACTTCACCGACTTCATGCACAGTTTCATGATTGTATTCCGCGTGCTATGCGGAGAGTGGATCGAGAGCATGTGGGACTGCATGCTGGTCGGAGATGTTTCCTGCATCCCCTTCTTCCTGGCCACCGTTGTCATCGGCAATCTTGTGGTGAGCATTATCTTTCTACTTTTCTGGACTTCCCTGCGTTTGTGCTCCACTTCGTTCTGGTTTTCGCGGTGCTGTGCGGAGAACGAATCGAAGCATGAGTGTCTTGCATGCTGGTCGTTAAAGTCACGTGCATGTCCTCTTTTCTGGCCTCCGTCGTCATCGGCAATAAAGGTGAGCATTATATCTCTCTAATATCTTGAAACTTCCCTATACTCTGTTTTCTGTTCTATACTTTTGTTTTATATCTTTGGTGTTCTGTGCCGAGAATGGATGGAAAGCAGAGAGGAGTGGTCAAACTTCCCCTTTTCCTGACCCTGCGCCTTCATTGGCAATGTTCTAATTAGCATTTACTCACTTTGTTTTCTGGAACAACCTTGACTATATTCTACACTTCGTTTTGGTCTTCGAGAATCCTGTGGTCCGTAAAATCTCCTACATTCCATACTTCTTGATCACCGTCATCGGCAACCTTGTGATGAGTATTATCCCAAATACTTTTCTGGTTCATCCCTCATCCTATGTTCCGTGTGTTTGTACGGTGCGTAAATTGAGATTATGTGGGACTGTACGCTGGTAATTATCGCCAATTGAGGAGGACTGTTTACTTTTAACATGCCCTCAACTCCCTGACTTAATGTATTGGTTCTAAAGTGAGTAGATTATTGTGGAACTACATGCTTTAGGTAGATAGGTACTTCATTGCTTTTTTCCCTGGCCATCTTCGACATTTGCAATGAAATAGCAAGCACTGTTTCTTTATTCCCATGGAGCATCAAATGTTAGCTATAGTTTTGTTTGTTCAGTCCAACCACCAAATTAATTTCTTCCTTTATTTGGTCAGATATTCAAGTTAAATATTAAAATTTACGTAACGATTTACCTTCATAGAAAATGGTTTTTAGTATGTATTAATTAACTATTATTTGCAGGTGCTTAACCTTTTCTTGGCCCTGTTACTCTCAAATTTTGGGTCGTCGAGTTTATCGACCCCCACCGCGGACCAAGAGACGAACAAAATAGCGGAGGCCTTCAACAGAATATCGAGGTTTAATGCATGGGTAAAAAATAAAGTGGCGGAGTTTTTTAAATACCTCAAGGATAAACTGACAAATCAAATATCGATTCACGCTCCGGGTAAGTAATATTTCCATGATTCCTGCTTTTGTTGCATGTTTTTTTATGTTCTAATAATAGCTATAATACTTATAATACGATAAAGCGCACGATCAAGTGAAAATTCCAAGTTTTGTTTGCATGCTTCCGTAGTTAGTTTGTAGATGTGTAAGGATAAAAATATTTTAAACGAATTGCTGTACGTGTACTAAATGTTTGTCGTGTCGTGTTGTGTTGCAGTGAAACTGTAGAAATATGGAAACGTTCCCCGGCCCCGGTTGTGTACCTTAGTTGAATTGATACGGCCATTATATCACTAACTTATCAAATAAATGCATGCAAAAAACATGTCATTCCGATCATAAAATCAATCATACATACCCTATATATAAATGTATTTCCCATTACATATTACATCTGTCATTTAAATAAGTTTTCCTGGAACATAAAGTACTCATGTGATATAAAGGTTGTTAGAATGTTTGATGTAATTTTGGTTGTATTGGTGTTTATGTGTACGATTGGTAGATTGGGTGTGAAAAGGTTAGTGAGTTCTGATTTGTAAATAGAGCCGTATATGTAGGTACAGATTTACAGGTAGGTACTGAAATTAATGTTATTTTCTGCGTCTATTTATTGAAATATTTTAATGCAACAGTCTATCTAATGGGGCAAGTGTAATAGTGATATGTAATACAGAATATTTTGAAAATGTATTTTCTATTAATTTGATGCTGTTAAGTATTTAGAAATGCCCTAAATAAATTCTTCCAAAAATACGACTTAGCATAATAACAATTAGAAATGTGTAATTAATACACAATTTCTGTTTGTAAGGGCTTAAATATACAAGGTGTTAATGGAGGTATGGTCCAAGCGTTATCCAAATATGTAGGTAATTTATTATAGTACGGTCTAAAAATAATTCGTCCTCCCAATATTTTTATATGAATGCCTAATACACACAAAATGAGAGGACATTTTATTTAAGTCGTGTAACATAATGCTATCTACCTTTTTGCTCCAAATATGCCTACGAACACCTAGTCAACATTTGGACCATAACTCCATTAACACCCGGTATATAAAAATATATTTATTCAAACATAATTGTCAATGTGCACGTTGGTGTTTGTGTGAGTGATCCTGTGGTGTTTGTTTGGTTGCAAATAAGAGCTTTGTTGCTTGAGACGAATTATGTGTGTGTTACGCTACTAATAATATTAAATTGTCACTCTCCTCAATTTTCATTTGTATCGATGTTATTATAAAGGTTGATATAATTCAGATGGTTTAGCATACGGAAATATTCCCCCACAGTTATGCCAATATATTCAGTTTAATAAAAATCAGAAGAAAAAGCTAGCAAAATTCTATAAAAATCAACATCATCACTGGTGCCATTGCTGGCTCCCGAGCACATACCTACACACTAACATAAAACACTGTGAGCCAGTGTTGAATAGGCATAATAAAAGTCCACAATTCACCTTTCATAATACATTAAATAGAAAAACTGATGACATTACTTATTATACAGTTAAAATGTAACATTTTATCACGCCTACATTGGCAAAATTTGGAATCAAGCTTAGTAAAGTGAGGGGATCTTCTGGCAGTGACGGGAGATGGCGCTGGTTACAAATGTCATATGCTCGCATGAGGCTCGCCACTCGTGATGTATGCATAAAAACATAAGAAGACACGAGGTTGGCATTAGTCAACCGCTCGGTACCCCGAGAACGTATATTTGTGCTCGGGAGCTTAAAAAGTCATCCGTGATGGTGTCTTTTATCTAACATAAAACACCGTGCAAGCAAAATACTAAATCACCTCATTCACCTCATTGGTCGTCGGCAATGCGGCCGATATACTAAGACGGATGCCGTGGTTTCCTTTTTTCTATGGTTTCGCTGTGGGTCGCGACGCTCCGCGAATCGGCACGACACGACACGACACGACGTGCCGGGCGACGTGTAGGGTTAAAGGCCGCCCTGTGTGGCCGCTGTGTCTCCACAGAGGGCGTGGACAACGAGCTCGAGATGGGGACGGACCTGGACGACGCTGTGCTATACAAGGACAGGAAGCTCAAGGACCAGCTCGAAGTGGCTATCGGGGACGGTATGGAGTTCACCATACCGGGTAAGTGCATGCATACTCTTTCTGACGACTTAAGTTGACTTAGGGCCTTTTTCACTTACTGCTGATTACCCTAATCGCCACATTTTAAGGACCTTTCTCAACAGATTGCAATCCAAAGTCCTTATAAGTGTCGATTAAAATAAATCAGCACTTGGTGAAAGCCAAGCTTAACCTAAACAATATTTCTAGAAAAATAACTATTAAAAATACTCTGCATTTATTAGATACATTTACAGGTGTCCGTTAATAAATGGATAAACTTAAAATAGGTTCTACTTACTGAACTTAAGGTGGCCCAACCCGCTCATTTCCCTATACAAAAGGGGAAAGAAGATCACGCCTATATTTCTTGTCAGAGATCCAAAATTTTGCTCAATATAGCTTTATTTGATTGAACTAGATGTCTGATGACCATTGGCATTGTAAAATTGTGTTTGGTTTACAAGTTATAACGTCCGAAAGTTCGGATTTTTCGCGCGTTTCATACAATTACTTTGGAGGTGGATTACGCAATGATAAAGTAAGAACATCTTAAAAAGATTAGTCATCAGACATAGCTTGTTTAATCAAGATTTATAATCTATTTGGTTTTTGTTAGATTTTTGACTACAGCGGTCGTGGTTTACTTTTAGCTATAAGTTGTTTTGAAATTAAAATTTTCGTTAATCTTACCATATCATACACTATGCACATTGTCTTTTTTGTGGACAGGTTGCATCTTCCTCATAACGGAGCCTGTCTTATTCTTAGAAACAGAGAAGGTCCCAGAGCGCAACAGCACGGTTTTGTACCGTGCCCGCAAATGAGTTGAGGCCGCCGGGTTGGGCCACCTTAAGGCAGTTAAGGCTGTTCCGACCCATATAAAGTTGTTTGCACACATAACGCAAAAAGTATTGCACTTTAAGCCACGAATTAATAATAAAAGTTTAATATAGTCATATTACTTGCAGCGAAAACAATTTCACAATTTCAGGATTATTGGTTTTGTTACAATTTATTTAAATACGATTTTTATTTAACAGCGCCATCTAACGGTGTAAAACTTCTAATCGGCAATTACAACGAAACCATTAAACCTGAAATCGTGAATATGTTTTCGCTGCAACTACTATGGCTATATTGAATATTTTTGACGAATTCGTGCCTTAAAGTGCAATACCTTTTGCGATTTGTGTAAAAAAAACATTGTATGGGTCGGAAAATCCTTAAACAGAATAAAAATATGAAGTACCATCTAAGAGATGTATTTTTTGCTTCATTATAAATTATAACATATGATGCATAAACACCATATATAAATCAATTACTTTTATCTTTTTTTTGTTGTAATATTTAGATTAAATGTGCCGATAGATAAGCTGTAAAAAGTATAATACTGTATGAATACCGAGTCATTAATCTTTTTAAAATAATATTGGTTCAAAGTAAATTTTAAAATAGTATGATTATTTATTTTTGAATCCAAGCTTATGAATTATTGATATTCATCTGCAAACAGATGGAAATTTGACCATATAATAAATATCGCAAATTTATTCTCCAGCTTCGTTTTTTTTAACATTTATATGTCGAGCTGTAAGCAATTTTAATGTTATCCACTAATTGCCTACCGGAATATACAGGTATATCTCACTGTATTTAATTAACCTTCTATGATAGTTTAAAAATCACAGCAATTAAATGTAGGGTAATTTGATCTTAATCTAATATTATTTTATCTAAATCTAATTTCTAAATATAAATTGTACTTTGTTGTACAAACGGCATCATCCTAGGCGGCACACGTTGAACTTTGACCCACATACGTTTTCTTTGCAAATGCCAATGCCTACTGTGGCGCCGAGGGTGATGCGCTCCGTACATTGTGGTTTGTTGTTATGTAGTGTGTACACTAACATAGAATTAAATATATATTTTTTTCAGGAGACACCACTAACAAAATAAAGAAGGGGAAAATGCTTATGAACAATATAAATTCTATTAGTTGTAATCATCAAGACAATAGGCTAGAATGTGAACTAAACCATCACGGATTTCCAATTCAGGTACAGAAATGCAAAATTCATGTAGCAAAAATAACACAGTTAAAGCTACGTAACTTCACATAAATATTTGTTTATTTACAGGATGACGATACAATAAGCCAAAAGTCCTATGGAAGTCATAAAAACCGCCCTTTCAAAGACGAAAGCCATAAAGGATCGGCTGAAACGATAGATGGCGAAGAAAAGAAAGACGCCAGCAAGGAAGACTTAGGATTAGAAGAAGGTGCGTGCTATCAAAATAGTAAAATGGTTAACTTACTGCAGATATCCTTAAAAATATAAAATTACTAATTACTACCACATATTGACAGTAACAATGAGCCGGCAAACAAATTCGGACTTGATAGTTTTAGAAAGTTTTTTCCAGGAGTGTACAAAAACGAAATGAGGCAGATCCTCCTCATGGGACAAGTCCTTCTCTGACCAAAAAGGTCTTTTTAAAATTTCTTTTGAATAGGACAGAGCCGGTTAAATTCTTTAGGACTAGACAGATTTGAGCTGAGAGCCTAAAAAAACTTATAGACAAAATCAGCTTTTGTTCACCGGCTGCTCAAGTTATGTATGAATCATGAAGGGTGCTAATAACCTTCAAGAAAAAAATTGCATTCGTAAAGCAAATGTTAGACTGTGCCTACGAACGAATAGGAAAATAGTAATGTGATGAATTAATAAAATTCAATGCACGAAAAATGTTAAGGCAAGTTTTTATTTGTTTTTTCGCAGAGCTCGAAGAAGACGAAGAGGAGGGACTAGACGTGCCCGGCGTGATAGGCGTGGTGGTGGCGGGCGAGGACGAGGTGCTCGACGACTCGCCGGCAGACTGCTGCCCCGACCCGTGCTACGTCAAGTTCCCCTTCCTCGCCGGCGACGACGACTCGCCCTTTTGGCAGGGCTGGGCCACACTGCGCAACAAGACCTACCGCCTCATCGAGAACACATACTTTGAGACCGCCGTCATTACCATGATTCTGCTCAGCAGTTTGGCGCTGGTTGGTATTTATATTTTTTTTGTAAGTGAACATGGATTGCTGATAACACACCCATCGTCATATTAGACCAACGCACTGTCTTCGATTGAGGAGCTATGCCAGGATCTTTCCTTTATTAGCACAGCTACTGGAAGGGGAAAAAAGTTTCAATGCTGCTTCGACCATCTTTTCATCCGATGCAATGGTAGAAACCCGAATATGCTTAACACTGCCACCTAGTAGAGGAAAGAGTCGAACAGGTCGCATTCGTGACGAAATGCCTTTTCCAACGAAGAAAAAGAAAGAAAGTTGTTCATGCCACATTCAAATCCCTGCCCTGTGCACCTTTTTTCCATGCCATGAAATAAATAAAGTTGTTCACAAAATACTTGCAGGCTCTGGAGGATGTGCACTTACCACACCGGCCGATTCTTCAGGACATATTGTACTACATGGACCGCATATTCACTGTGATATTCTTCATTGAGATGTTGATCAAATGGTTGGCGCTCGGGTTTGCCAAGTATTTCACTAATGCCTGGTGTTGGCTCGACTTTATCATCGTAATGGTAAGATACATTTCGCTACAGCTACATACATTTTTTTCTTACTAAGCCTCCGCTGTCCGTCCGTCCGTCCATCCGTCCATCCGGCCATCTATCACAAGGCTTTATCTCATGAACCCTAATAGATAGGCAGCTGAAATTTTCACAGAGTGTGTATTTTTTGCCCGTAAAATATTAAGGGGCCGGGACGGACGGCGGTACGGAACCCTTCCTATGCAAGTCCGACTCGCAATTGGCCGGTTTTTTTGTAATATGAATTTTCTCCAAAGATAATCTTCACGCACCAACATGCGTAACTATATGTTATGTGTATGATACTCAAGTCGGCTAACCGAATGAACCATCTTGAGCAATTGGACAAGTTTAGATTAACATTTTTGGGGAATACATTCTATAAATATTACGAAATTCCGCCTGCTTCGATCTACATTGCATTCAGGGTTAGCTGTAAACATTTTAACCTTGAATAATATGCGGATTCAACCGTGTTTTGTACCGTAAATCTGGAGATAAACCAAATTTTCGATTTTTACAGCCAACTATGCATAACAGTGTTACAGTCATACTCAGAGTAGGGGTATCTACTAACTTTCTAACGTGGATTATCACCGGATTAAATCGCGTTTTGTGTGGTAAGTCCGGAGACGATAAATTCGGAGAAAACCCACGTTTAAAATGTTGATAGCCAACTCTGCATAAAACTGTTTCAGAGCAGAATAAAACTGTCTTATGCTTTCGTAAGCCATTCATCATGTTCTCAATATGCCTAGATGACAAATTGACTGAACGGCGTTTGTTGTGTACGTAATGTAGCTCTCCCTCGTAAATCACGGGGCGGTAATGACGGGTGCCGACGATATTCCCGCCTTCCGTTCGATGCGCACGCTGCGCGCGCTGCGACCCCTGCGCGCCGTCTCCAGATGGGAAGGCATGCGCGTGAGTAGCGCGTGCGGTGGCGGAGGCGCAGAGACATCCCTGCCGCTGGCCCTCGAACAATGTCACTGCTTGCCGACGGTGGATACTGCTTGCATCACCAACTATTCACTTCGCGAATGTGAAATGGAGCTATATAGGTCAAATGTATGTTGTTCGTCTGAGGCGAGGCAGACATAGATTTCGTTGCTCAAGTTCAGTCAAAATCCACTTTATGTTTGTTTATACTTTCCCTGTTACTTCGTTATTACAATGTTTTCGGATAAACAGTTAACACTGTTCATCACTTACCCTCCTGTTTAAATTGATGTTTCACCCACCTTGTAGTGACTTTCTTCAAGACTCATTTAAATGATATAAGTGTACTTACTGTGGGTGGTTAAATTATCGTTTAATATTGGCTTACCACAGTAATTTTTCGCGGACATAGTAATTTTTCGCGGACATAGTACTGCCGAAGTTTAGAACGGACTCGCGCCTTCAGGGCGCTTGCATGCGTGCGGCTGGGCGCACGTTTAAAATGCCACTGTCTGTCACACGCAAGCAGCTGCGACGATGTATGGATGGATGTGGGCAGGCAGCAAATGCGATGCACTGCAGCCGCTCGCGTGTGATAAACAGTGGTTTGTCAAACGCGAACCTAGTCGCACGCACACACTCGCTCTGAAGATGGACTGCACGAGTCACTTCTAAATGTCGGCTACTCTGTCCGCGAAAAACAGCTGAAGACAATATCAGACAATCATTAAATTCAGTGTTAGCCCTGATTATAAAGGGAAGTAATTAGCATGACACCTAATTCCTTCGGGAATGTGGTGTATTGGGCTAATATCCTGTGTGGTATTTTCCATCCGTGTCAGGTTTAAAAAAAAAACTACCCACAGTACACTTAAGTCCTTTGTATAAGTCCTGAAGACGTTCACGATGAGGGGACGAAACATTAAGGTAAGCCAATAGCAGACAATAATTCTCCAGATCCGCTGCGCCACCTGGAGGGCTTACGATACGTCGTTAATTATGACTGGACGACATGTCAGAACTTCTCCAGTTCGCGTCGCGAGTCCTAAAGAAATTCATGATGAGGTAATAGTAATGGAGTATATTGTTACTGAAAATCTGGAACAATATGCCTTAAAGTGAAATTAGACACCATATAAAAACTTTCAATCCCTTTAACTTTTCACAGGTTTATTGGCCGCTCTGATGAACTACAAAATATTTTCAAAAACGATCAATGGTCCTGGTAAAAAATAATTGCAATAATTTTTAAAAAATTACTGATATCTGCTAGTTCACAAAGGTTGTACGCTCATTACAACAACTAATCCCCATCTAAGTGGATTAAATCGAATGATGAGAAAGAGTAAATGAAGCGAGCAGTATCTACCACATGCAGTGTTATGGCGCGGTGTGAAGCTTTGCATTGGTCGATGTTGAGCGACGCCCAACCTTCTCACCTGTAGAGAGTGGCCCGGCTCGTGTCGTCTCCGTCGATGTTGTCATCTGTGGACGTTGTGGCCTTCTCTGTTGTGGCTAACTCTGTTACTGTCCTCTCCCGTGTCAATCTCTTGGTATCTGATGTTTATCGTGAAGTATGGAAATGTGTGCGGCGTCAGCACATTTGGGACTATATTGTCCCTGCGATGGCTGAGATGACTATGAACTACCGTAAGTGCTTTCAACAATAGGGTGAGTTTACATCGGCTACAGCTTAGTTTTCAGCGGAATTTCGATGGTAAAAAATATATGTATTCTTTGCTTTTATTTTTGAATTTAATTAAAACACTTTAAACAATCGAAATTATGCACTTATGTAATACAAAATATGCTGGTCGTCACGGCCAAGACGAGATAATGAAAATGAATCACGAAGACAGTAACCAGAAAAAGGATAGTGTTATGAAGACTTCTGCTTTGGCAGATCAAGTTACACTTTCCGAAGATGACGAGTCATGTATCAAACCAGTTGTGTTTTGAAAAAAAATACTTTCAACGATTATACTCAAACAATACACTGGTTAGTGCAGTCGACCAAACTCACCCTGAATATGTATAGTAAGCAGTGTTAACTTATAACTTACAAGATTGTGTGACGTGTCTATGCTAAAGGATCCTGAAATGTTTCATAGTATTTGAATCTTTCTGGACTTCACGATAAAGTGAGTTAATGGAACATCTACAATAAAATTGCTAGAATGATCATTTATGAATTATCTTGTTTTACTTGTGAAGATGTCTGCTATACATGTTAGAAATATTGATCTTCATTATGTAGGTATCATGAAAAAGACATTATTGTGAGATTTGAATTTGAAGCAATTTAGTAGGTGTTATCTTACTGAATGTTGTATCTGTGTAGTGCTGCAAACGTCTTTTGCTTCTGTTTCACTGATTTTTTCTACTTGTTTATGCTATCGTGATTCAGATCGGCTCTTAAATATATTGTTATTGATGGATTACTTTTTTCGAGAACATGCGGTTCTGCTATTCTAATTTGATATTGCAGTTAATGTAGGGCGGCTGATGCAACATGTTTTTTCAGGTCTATTTTCATGACCTAATCTAATTTACCGGTATTTCTCGGTACAAACCAAAATTATTCGTAATTTTAGGTCATTGCCAGATGATTCTGGTTCGCTGGTGATTCTAGTGATTGATTCCTTTCACAGGTTTCCAGGTCACAAATGCAGCACTTGGCACATGCGGATTAAATGTGTCAACCATTGCATATATTGCATAGATGACTAACGTTTGATATGTGTGTGAAGAGATTTCCGTTGGTTCCGTCAGGTATCGCTTATAAACTTCGTAGCGGCGCTATGTGGCGCCGGCGGTATCCAAGCCTTCAAAACCATGCGGACGCTGCGGGCGCTTCGCCCTCTCAGAGCCATGAGTCGCATGCAGGGCATGAGGGTACGTACACACGCACCCATCATTACCACAACCACACTGCGCTCGTTTCGCTCGCCCTCTCACACACACCCTGACACATACATCCCATCAGTCACTTTTAGGTGCACAGGCACTATTTCGCTACACTACAGCGCCACTGTAGTGTAGCAAGGGAGAGTTCGGTTGTTAAAAACCTCCTTTTCTATGCGAACTAAATATCCACAAGATAACATTGAAAATAAAAACACATGGACTTATTTTGTTATTGTTCAAAGTTATATCTTATTGAGCCACTGACCCTGCATACGTTGAATACACTTCGCTAACACTCACATATTTTGTTCTAAGTTGTCGTGTACTTGAATTCATGGAAATCTGATTGGTTGTAGACTGTCATGGCACCCGAGTTTGGCTTGTTGTATCATATCATCTGCAAACCCTCCTGTAGTTTCGTACCGATTTATTTCGTAAAGGATCATTGGTCAAAAGCGTCATTCACAATCACATTTTGATCTATTTTTTCCTTAGAAGTTGTCAATTCATAGAGTTGATTAGCGTTTTCATTCCTTGGATTGTCCCTAATTTCTGCACTAGTTTTCTTCTTAGATCGTTCTTATCTTCTGGAATGTGTTAACGGTCTGGTTGAAGTGTGTGTGGAATTGGAATTGTCCATAAAGGTAAGAATTTGGCATCGATTTGTTGAAATTAGCAATTGCTATAATGTAACTATTGCATGTTTTGTATTGCACGTACTGTAATGTTGTTTTACTACCTTTTTTTAAGTCCACTAAAACACTATTTTTGTTCATTGTACCTAGCTCAAAATGTTGCAACTTATACGCACTAAAGAATACACATAGTCGTAGATACTTTAAATTTTCAACAGGCTTTCATGATAAATACTCATAATTAGGTCTTTATTTTGGACCAAAATTCATTATTCATCCATCCTAAATCAACGTTTTCCAAGTTGAACCAAAGGTCTATTTCCTGTTCTTCGTTTTAATTTTCCACGGTCCAGTTATATGACAGTGTATGAATTGTGAATTGTAATGTGTCATTCACGCGTGCACAGGTGGTGGTAAACGCGCTAGTGCAGGCCATCCCCTCCATCTTCAACGTGCTCCTCGTGTGTCTCATCTTTTGGCTAATATTCGCCATCATGGGTGTTCAGCTCTTCGCTGGAAAATACTTTAAGGTAGGAGCGGAAGCCTGCCTATCCTCACTACAAGAGATCATATTGACTACATTTTCCCATTTAACAAACCTTATAGTTTATTTTAAGTTAATACTATAATAGAACGTATTTTAATTTGTATATATGTATGTGAATATGTTCTACTGCATTGAGAACTAATAAAAATATGGGTGGCTTGTGGCTCAGGGCGTGGAGACTTGCTTTCCATGCCACAAGTCATGGGTTCGATCCCGGCCCTGTTAATGCACCACTTTCTTTCTTGTTCTGAGTTGATCCATGCATTTCATCACGAATGGCTGCTACATGGTTTAAAGCACATAAAGGTGAATAATTGTCTGTGTTTTCCATCCAGTTTAATGTAGGAAGCCATTCTTATAAAGGGAAAGTTCTGGTATGGCACCTAATTATTTCGGGAACGCGGTATATTAGGCTTTTATCGTAACTGTGGGTGTGGTATTAGCCATCCATGTCCAGTTATCTCTACATTACTTCTGCTGTTGCTGAACAGCGAATATTTCGAATGAAACCACAATGTCTGTAGAATTACATTTTGGCCCAAAGAAGAATAACATTTGATCATCCTTCCTTTTTTTTTTTTTATGTGACTGGACATGGATGGCTAATACCACAAGTTCTGTCATGGTATTAGCCCAACACACCACATGGGAACTAGGTGCCATGCCAGGACCTTCCTTATATTGCACGGCTACATTGAACTGGATGGAAAACACGGACAATTTTCATTGCCGCTTCGACCATCGTTCATCCAATGCGATGGTACCAACCCGGGCGGGATAAACCCTACCACCTAGTATGTGAGGAAGGGGACCTACAGCTTAACGTGGAATCCGAACCACGGCCAGCCTCTCTCAACGGTCGAATGGTCACCCATCCAAGACCAGACTGGACCCAGCGTTGCTTAACTTCGGAGAGCGATCGCCGAAGTGTCGCGCCACTGGGCCACTGAGGCTGACTAAACCTGTAAAAATAAAAGAAAGTTATCGGATTATTTATAGTTGTGATGTCTATTTTCAGTGTGTTGATAACAACAAGACGACGCTCTCACACGAAATAATACCGGACAGCAATGCGTGCATTGTCGAGAACTATACGTGGGAGAACTCTCCCATGAATTTTGACCATGTGGGCAAGGCATACTTGTGCCTCTTCCAGGTTGCCACTTTCAAAGGGTGGATCCAGATCATGAATGACGCTATTGACTCTAGGGAGGTGAGTTTTCTTATCCATTTTATCGTTTTTAAGCTAAGACATTACTTACTGGTCTCTGCAGTATAGAACTGATGTTAGGAAGCTTGCTCTGTTATATTTTACCACAATAGATTTCAATATTGATGGTGTTTCACTTGACTTTTTTCCTCTTTATCTAATTTCAGTCTAACAGGCAATATGTCTTGCTTCTCTTGCTTGTTTCACTTGACTTTTTTTACACCCATTTGTCAGGGATCAGTTGTAGACTTTCAAACGCCTTAATCGGATCAGAGTTACTTGATAGAATGGCGGTGTCATCAGCAGATCAGATCAGATTGTTGAATCTAGAGTAAAGGGCAGGTCTGCTGTGAATAGTGTTATGTGCACACAAACCCCAGAACTCAACCCTGGGGAAGGCCATCAGTAATATCTTAAAATGAAAAGGTGCAGTCCCCTTCCTTGATTTGAAATATATGGTGATACCTATCATATGACTGAAAATGGCAAAGAATGTGTGAGGGGGTTCTGACCTTCGAGAGCAGTCTTTTATACCACATTCTGTCAAATCGGACTGCTGGATGTCCACAAAAGCTTCAGCACAGTAATCATTTTCCTCTAGTACTCCTGCCTAAAACCAAACTGGTGATCGGGAATTCTTTCCCCGGCAGCCAGACGGGTCAATAGCATTCTTTAAAATATTTTTGAGAGAATCAGGAGGAGGCTTTACGGACAAGGTCACAAAATGTTCTGGTTTTCATGTTTTTTTAACCATTATAGTTTGGATACCTTTCAATGGCTTGGAAAGTATGACAATGCCCGAAGGCTGTTAAATAAGGTTGTCCAAAACGCCAGGGCCTTTCTGGGGAAGTGCTTTAGTACAATGGCAGTTATCAGGTCAAATCCTGGCGACCTTATTGTCATCTAATTCTACTATGACCCTCCGGATCCTCTCGTGAGGAGATGTATTGGAGCAGGATAGACATTTGGGTATCTTGATTTATGATTTTACTCTATATCCTTTTGGGCGTGTCCAGAAATAGGTTCGATCAGTTTTAACGAATTTCCAAGGTGAGTTCCAAACAGGTTTTCCTTTTCTTGGTTGGTTCCTACCCAATTTTTTGTTATTTATTTTTATTGCAGGTTTAATTTCTGGGGGACTTTTAGTGGTTAAGTGAGTTCCATAAGGAGTAGTCAGTCTTTGGTGTGGCAGAGTGAGATTCCGGTTGGTCCGAGATTAGTTTTACTTTATTTTTCTATCTTTGCCTTTGGTTCAGCACAAGATTTGTTTAGACCTGTTTTATCCAAAGGGTGTCTGCTAGTTGGCCATACTTAACACAGTCTCCTCTTTTTCAGATATCTGCTCTCTTATTAAATAGGGTACATTTTCGTTTGGTTCTAATAGCTTTGGAAGTTTGTGTTCACTTGACTTAGTAATAAAATTTTAATCTATGTATGCATGTTGGTGCAGATTGGACGACAACCGATCAGGGAGACCAACATATACATGTATCTATACTTTGTATTCTTCATCATATTTGGCTCATTCTTCACTCTCAACCTGTTTATCGGAGTCATCATCGACAATTTCAACGAGCAGAAGAAGAAGGCCGGCGGCAGTCTTGAGATGTTTATGACAGAAGACCAGAAAAAGTATTACAACGCTATGAAAAAGATGGGTTCCAAGAAGCCACTGAAGGCGATTCCCCGGCCAAAGGTACTGTGTAGGTTTATAATTATTTGATAGACCGATAGGTAAATTAATAAAAACACCACTGTGTTCACAAGTGTCACTACATTTATAACAGCCTTATTAAAACGAATTGGTAACAAAACCTATTCAAAAACGTCAGATTTATAAGCCTATTGAATCTTTAACTTCTATAAATATTTATAAAAGGGTTGTCCATTTTTATAATGCAACCAAGAAATTTACATACATTTACAATTAGGTTGATATCTCAATCATTGCAATAAAAATAGCTTAATGTAAGATTAATACGAGAAATTAGCGCCATCTAGTAATCAATTGGGGGATATTTGTGTTGATTAGAAAATAATCGGGAGATTCGTGGCCCGACGTAATTGTCCAGATAGCTTAGTAATCTGACCATTGAATGTAAACCAAAGGTCGAAAGTTGGAATCCTACTTGAGACATATGTCCGAACTAAAAGGTTTTCTGATTATTTTAAACACAAGAATGTTTTAATGTAGATGTCGCTGTTTAACCTCAAATATATTTACAAACCATTATAACAAAATGATATATCTCAAATTTCAGTGGCGTCCGCAAGCCATCGTATTCGAGATAGTAACAGACAAGAAGTTCGACATGATCATAATGTTGTTCATCGGGTTCAACATGCTCACCATGACCATGGACCACTACAAGCAGTCGGAATCGTTCAGCAACGTGCTTGACTACCTCAATATGATTTTCATCGTTATCTTCAGCAGCGAGTGCCTTCTCAAAATATTTGCGCTCCGATACCATTATTTTGTGGAGCCGTGGAATCTTTTTGATTTCGTCGTGGTTATGTTGTCTATTTTAGGTGAGTTCCTGTTTTATCAGTTTTTATTAGAAGACTGTTCCTCTGATCTTTATGTAATTTCTCCATGATTTTGGTTGTGACACTTGAAGAAATTCTTCTGAAAATGCTTAAAACTACTTTACTTTTCCACAAATAATATAAACTCAATCTTCTCTTCTGGATTATCTTCACTTGCGAAAAAATTGCGTCAAGATCTGACTATAAATAGATAATATCTGCCTACTTACTTTAGGAACCCAATCCAGTGAAATCACTTCTAAGCTGATGAAATACATCTCAGTTTAAGTCCAATCAATCCAGTGAAACTACTTCAAAGCATCAGATGTTCCAAATTGGCTGTTTTTACATTGCAGGTCTCGTATTAAGTGACATAATAGAGAAGTACTTCGTTTCTCCGACTCTACTCAGGGTAGTGAGAGTTGCGAAAGTGGGGCGAGTGCTTCGGTTGGTGAAGGGCGCAAAAGGCATAAGAACACTCCTATTTGCGTTGGCCATGTCGCTGCCTGCCCTCTTCAATATCTGCCTGCTGCTGTTCCTCGTCATGTTCATCTTTGCCATATTTGGCATGTCATTCTTCATGCACGTCAAGGACAAGGGCGGGCTGGACGACGTCTACAACTTCAAGACTTTTGTGCAGAGCATGATATTACTGTTTCAAGTGAGTCCATTTCGATCGTATTACCTGCGTGTTTTTTGACAGGTATTTAATTTTACACAATCAAAAGAACTGAAATGTAACTGGACATGGATGGCAGAATCACACCTACTGTCATGATATTAGTCCAATACATGATGTGGTAATTATGTGCCTTGCCAGAATCTTCCTTATATTGCACGGCTACATGAAACTGGATGGAAACAGAGCAACATTCATTGTGGCTTCGACCGTTTATTCAATGCGATGTTTCCAACCCCGGCGGGATTGACCCTACCGCTCACAGACCCACAGTTTGCGAATCCTTGAGTCGTCCTGCATGGAGAGAAATGTAGTTGGGGGGATTAACCCTGGCCATATTTAACCCTACCACCTAGTAAATTAGGAAGAGACCTACAGACTTAGACGAATCCCTGAGTTGTCCTGCACGGAAAGAAATCATTTGGCTCCGCAAAGCACCTAACGTTTTGGAAATCATTATATTTCGAACTATTTTTCCTAGAAATTCAGTTTACGTTCTAATCCTTAACTCATTTCACTTGCGTTAAAAATGGATGTCAGTATTTTACGCAACACGTAAAATGTAACGGCACGATACACCTCAGGACAGCATGGTGTTTGTTTACTCTACATTGAAATCTAGGAAAATATTTAACATTATTTAGATTGCTTTAGACAAGCTTTTCAGCATCGAGTATTTCACTCATGTCCTTTTTGTCGGCAGATGTCGACGTCGGCAGGCTGGGACGGCGTACTGGACGGCATCATCAACGAGGAGGAATGCCAGCTGCCGGACAACGAGCGCGGCTACCCGGGCAACTGCGGCTCCGCCACCATCGGCATAACCTACCTGCTCTCCTACCTCGTCATCTCCTTCCTCATCGTCATCAACATGTACATCGCCGTCATCCTCGAGAACTACTCGCAGGCCACCGAGGACGTGCAGGAGGGGCTCACTGACGACGACTACGACATGTACTACGAGATCTGGCAAAGGTTCGACCCCGACGGCACGCAGTACATCCGCTACGACCAGCTCTCCGACTTCCTCGACGTCCTCGAACCGCCACTCCAGATCCACAAGCCCAACAAGTACAAGATCGTCTCGATGGACATCCCCATCTGTCGGGGCGACCAGATGTTCTGCGTGGACATCCTCGACGCGCTCACCAAGGACTTCTTCGCGCGCAAGGGCAACCCTATCGACGAGACCGCCGAGATCGAGGTCGGGCGGCCCGGCGAGGTCGGCTACGAGCCCGTCTCGAGCACGCTGTGGCGCCAGCGCGAGGAGTACTGCGCGCGGCTCATCCAGCACGCGTGGCGGCGGCACCGGCGCGCGCACGACGCTCCCGACGCCGCGCCGCGCCCCACCGCCGTGCTGCTCGACGCCGTCACGCCTAACGGCCACCGCGTCGTGCTGCACTCGCCCGGCGCAGCGCCGCCCGCGCCCGCCGCGCCCGCCTCCGCGCCGCGCTCGCCCGACCCGGCGCCCGTCTGACGCACGCCCCCCCCGCCGCCGCCCCCGCAGCGCACGCCGCTCTAATGCACGCCGCTCCCCTCCCGCGCCGCCCCGCCCCGCCCCGCTCCCGGCGCGGCAGTGGCGGCGCCCGCAGACTTCCCCGCTGCGGCCGACGCGATGTGACGACCCTAATAACTGCCAGTCATTTGTCCACGCGTCTCTATTTCGATGCGGAATGCCGAACGATATTCGTGGGACGTGTGACGTTAAAAGTAATTTCTAGGATATTTTATATTCACGTGGCCGACGCTTCTCAGAGACTGTTTAGTTGCGACAGTCGTGCGCGAGTGTAAATTGATCGTACTGATTCGTTATAGTGTCGTATCCCTGTCCCCCCGAGCGGAGCCCGCCGCTCTCGGAGAGAATCCTTTATAGTGTGGTGCGATAGGATTTTTTTCCCGCAAAAAATGTATAATAGGTCCCGTGTTGAATTAATGGAGTAATCCCGAGATATTTTTGTATTTGACAAGCAAAAAAGATTGTCTGTCAGTGATGTAAATGGAACTTGTAAATTCGGAGCACGCGGGTGGGAAGTTTGTGAGAGGCGGGCACCATTCCAACTTCCCCAGAATGTTGCCCGCCCGGAGTGGCTCAGAGCCCGCTCGGCTCGACTCCATCTGGCTTCGTGGTCGATGTGCTTACTATGAGGATCCCGGGCACTTTATGTTAACTCAGGGGTGAATCACTATGGCGCGCTCCACTACTAAAGCTTAGATTTTTTTACGGAACTAAAAGGAGTACGTAGGAAATAAGGCTTGCGCCACGAGTGATTTGCATGCACAAGCACTCTTTGTGGTTGGACCGCATCGATTGGGTACCTCACGAAGTTGTTTCGATTAACGTTTTTGAGGATTTTTTTTTATTTGAATCCGATTAAAGTCGGAAAAGAGCAATGCCTGCACAGTTTCATATCAATTTTGTCCGCGCTAGAGGCATAGAATTCGAATTTGAATGGATATATTTTTTTAGTTATTTCAATTAGAAAAACTCACCGGCTATTGGTTGCCTGAAAAATATTATAAAAATTGCGAATATTCTATAAGCTTAAACATATTGAAAGTTACCTGTGAGATTGGTACCATAACTCACTTCCGTCCTGCTCAGAATGCATCATAGAAATCAAGCCATTTTACGTAACATGCTCGCTTCGACGTAGAATTAATGTAATTTTCTTCCCCGAAATTACATGCATTATATGAGCGATGCGCGGCGGCGGAGGGGTGCGGGGTGTGAGGCGCGGGTTGCTTCCCCTCTCGCGCATTGCTCTCCCCCCCAACCGCCGCGATGTTGCCATGGCAACCTCCACACATTTGGCAAACATTTCGGCTTAGCTTACATTTACATTCTGCAAACAGAAGTATTTCCAATCACAAATATATAATGTTTTGATGAGAAGTTTTTACTGTTCACCGCACAACCTGAGAAAATCCATCGTAATTAGCAATAAGATATCGATAAACCTAAGTGATCGAACGTCCCTTACCGAGTAAGGTAGCTATACAATTTATTTTCTATTGTCATCTCGTTAGATAAATTGCGTAGCAAACATTTTGTATGAAAACACAATGCCTCCATTATCAGCGCCGATCTCCCTCGTGCACACGGTTATGAAACATTCTGTTCCAATCGTTCTCTGGAGTGTGTTTCACTCTGCCTTTGTACAAGAAAGGAAGTATTAACTCCTTTCGATTTGGATCGCTTGCCTTTTTTAATATTTGTAATAAATACAATTTCCTCCCAAGATATTTAACCAATAAATCCAACGCGAAATGTTAGGGGTCTCTCAGAATGTTCCTACCGATCGCTAGAACAAGAGATAGAGTACCTAACCTAACCTAACCTAACCTAACCTACCAGGAGTTAATGCGTCTTTTCTACCCTCACATATAAAGGGCCACAACGAGTACTTGGCGGTGTCACGCCGTTGTTTATAATGTAAAGTTTGTATTTTGGACATGGTCAATTTCCTATTATCGACTCTGTATATAAGAGCTTACTGCTAGCGGGAGAATACCGCCACTGCGCCGAGCGACACCTATCTACGTACGAATGTTCACGGCGAGACGTGCTCGCTGTGACAACTGCCTACTAATAAGCTTATAGCAATAAAGTAACCCGACATACCGGCGACCCACGGTTCCACTCCCAGCGGTCGCCTGGACCCCACCTTAGTTGACGGACATCATTTATGTATTTTGTGTTTTCGTAAATGCTTTGAGGTGCGAGACAGGTTTTTCAGATTGTTGCTAAAACGATTAATCGGTGTGTCGTAAAATCTATGATGCTTGACAAGTTGTGCACATGTTTTGCAATAATTATTATATAATGTGATGTATGTAAATAATTGTGAAGGATCAGTGAGGGGGGGCGGGTCACGGTCGCCGCTTCCCCCGCGTCCGCGGCCCGCCTGCCCCGCCGCACTCCGCCATATTATTTTTTCATTTAATTTCCTTTAGTATGAAAGATCTCAAAATATTTAAACATTTTTGCACAAATAAAATTGTATTTGATTTTAGACAATAAGTTGATTACCATTGTTGGATTATTTTATTTGTTGAATTTTGACAACAAAAGTGAGTTCATTTTGCTGTATGATAGAGATTTAATTGAATTAATATTTATTATATATTGTTGAAGTTTGTACAAAATAAATTAAGTAAACGATAAAATATAGAACTTGACTGCTTTATCTGCTTGTATTATTTACTAGGTCATTATTCAGTTTTTATGGAAATCAACACTGATGGCTAATACTGTCATATTAACATGGATATTAACCTAACGCCACATGAGAATAAGGTGCCCTGCCAAGACCTTCCTTATAATACACGGTTACATTGAAATAGATAGAAAATATGATGATTTCCATTACCGCTACGACCATCTTTCATTCAATGTGATTGTACCAACCAACCCGGTTTGTGCAAACTAGCAAGAGAATTTGTCGTAGGCGTCCATGACTCTTTTAAATCAATGCATGCAACTAAATTTCTGATGTATGTCAGTTTGCATTGAATTAATAAATAGAGCTGTTTGCCTTATTTTTATCGAAACAGAAAAATGCCATACAAAATATATGGGAACCATTAAGTAAATATATCCACTAAACTTACAATGGACAGATATAAGGTTGGCCAACATTTTATTTTCTAGGCGAAGGGTATTATTCAGTGGAGGAAAATGCATTCATCATCTATTTCATCTATTATACTGCTCAGTTATGTAGGAAGGTAACTTGGCTGTGAGAACGGCAGAACATCGTATAAAATAATGTTTCGAAGAAAAATTATAAACCATGCACAACGTATAATCGGGAGATCGTATAATTTCAACGTAGTGCATGAAGAAGTTGGAAAAAATCAATAACATATCGTATAAAAGTCACAACGTATAAAATTTTAGTATCTGCATGTTATACGTTGAGCTTTAGATTCAATGGAAATCTATTTATTTAACAAAAAATCATGTTAAAAAGAGAATAATGCATATTGTATAATGCGAAAAATATTCATTCGATAAACGCCCTACATATCATCAATACTCACGTGCGAATATATTTGGTCTCAATTAAACGAAAATGGGTTAGCGTAGGTTAGGTTGGGCTAGGTTCGGTTAGGTTAGATTAGAATAGATTAGGTTAAGTTTGTGGCGATATTTTAATCTGTAACAAATACAGCTCCGTAGTAATTTCACCTTTAATTGTATACTTATTAGAGCGCTTTATGAAGTATCCGTGTCATTTCATACGTACAGCATGAAACGTTTTTTAAAACTGTATTTTTAGGGTTCCGTACCCAAAGAGTGAAAACGGAACCCTATTACTAAGCCTCCACTGTCCGTCTGTCCGTCCGTACGTACCGTCTGTCACAGGGCTGTATCTCATGAACCGTAATAGGTAGGCAGCTGAAATTTTCACAGAGCGTGTATTTATTTTGCCGCTATAACAACAAATAGGTAAAATAAAAAAATAATAAAAATTAAAGTGACAAAAAACGTGATTTTTTTGTGTTAAATCTTGTACGATGGTACGGAACCCTTCGTGTGCGAGTCCGACTCGCACTTGGCCGTTTTTTTTAGTATTTCCCACCCTTAGGAGTGGTATTCTTTAAAAAAAATATAAAACGACCACCCCTGAGATATACACTACTAATGAGAAAAAGCATGATTCAAATCGGTTGTTGGACATCTCCTTTGAGTCCATGCACCACACATTTTTACTAGTGTGTCGCTTTGATAATTACCATTCGACCGTCACAGACATTCCAGTTGACCACCAAGAGCAAGATTACTCAAATCTACCGAATCTGTATACCACTGACTAACTTCTCCGTTGTTCCGACGCAGTTATGATTTTTGCCAAAGAGCTACTGAGTAATTGAGAAAAATACGATCATCGCAAGGGCTTCTTTTGGGATGGGATGCATGCCAAGTTAATTTACGCCTACATTTACTGCGGAGACCGTGATCATGAACTGTTCTCAATACATTATGATAAATCTAAGGTATGTAGATGAATCGAAAGATGTGTGCATGACGTGGTCTAGGTCTACTTTCTTTCTCTTTCTGAGTTGAATAAGTGCATTTCGTTACGAATGCGAGCTGTTCCATGGTTCGGAACCTATGTAAACCCCTACTAGATTAAGCCCGCCCGGGATGCTACCACCGCATTGGATGAAACTATGGTTGAAGCGACAATGAAAAATTGTCCGTGTTTCACATTCAGTTCAATGTAGCAGTGCTCATAAAGGAAAGGTCCTGGCGTGGCACCTAATTTGGTATGTGTGGTTGTGTGGTATTAGCCATCCATGTTAGGTTCCATAAAGAATAAAATTTAGAATTTATTTTTTTTATAACATGAATAAATAAAAATTTTAAAAACATGAAAAGAAAAAAAAACGGAAACACAAGGGTTAAGAGCCAAGATAAAAGACTTCGTCCAGCGGCGACACGTATGGCAGTGTTCCCATCACGCTAGCTGCATTGCCCCTCTGGATAGCAATGCTCAGTCTTTGTGTTAAATAACTTGCTGCCATTTTGTCTCCTGTTAAGGGCCTGGTACTAGCCAAATCGCAAAGTTAGACGAGGCACCCCAAGTAAACTAACTAAGTCTGACGATTATAAGTGTCATCCTTACAATATATGATTCCTTGTCTAGGAATCGAATGATTTTCGTTAATGTATGTTTCCTTTTTCTATACAAAATACATTGCGGAAACGGTGTCCATTTCCGAACTTTTTTGACTAAATGTAGAAATCTAAAAGCAAATCGAATTTTTTGTTTATGCATATATGCTGTTTTTGCTTATATCTAGAAATCGAATTACTTTCAGATTTCTAATGAGAAAAATCAACTTTTTTTATTTTTATTATTATTTAAATAAATGATGGAATAAAAAAATATTAACAATCCATTATCAGTCTGAAGTTCTATTTGGATTTTCTGAAGCGTTTCACTACATATTATTACATTTGTTAAAAAGTGCATTTGTATGGCGCGAGTAGTTGGCTAGTCCTAGCGCCTTAAGTCAATAATTTTCTTTCCGATTTCATAAATAAAGGATTTGGCGCTCTCACACCACGGGCCGAAGGTCTCAACCGCGAAAGGAACAAATAAAAAATTGATCGGTTATTGCCTGGTATTTTTTTATTTTTAAACTTGCTGCATTTTTAAGAATGTCAAACTCGAAATCTTTATTTCAATAAAGGAAATATCGAACCGACTCTCCGTACCTAGCATGAACATTTTAAGAAAATATGCAACATTAAGGGCAATACAATTTCAAGATTTTCTTGGATAAGGACGCCCTCTATTACTAACATCTCGTTTGTTTATTCCTTGCGGGACATCCTGCATAGTAAGCGTGTTTGGGCGACATTTTGGGGAAAAGGGTATGCCTGTGGAGGTGTAAGTAAGTAGAAGTATGAGTGTTAAGAAATTTATTCACCATCTTAGCCAGCACATTGTGTTCCTAATGTTACCACACATACTTAGATACATACGTACTTAGATAAATACACACATATATATATCATTGTATATTCATTTATATTTTTATTGTACACATAATATAGATTTTCTAAATTATAGGTAAGATGAAATCTGGTACGGTAAATCTGTACATTGAACTAAAGGATGCAAGTTTTAAAAAGACAAGGATACTTACCTACAAATTACGGTAAACTTTTTATTATTCACATGTATTTACATTTTGACAGTATGTGTGACAGTGTGATTTTGCTGCAAAGTGTTTTTATACGTAAAAACTTTAGGACATACCACATGACTGTTACTGATTGTGAATCGCAGATTTTGGTTGTTAATTTAGACTGCTAATGTACAGAAAACGTCGCCTGAAGTTGTTTATTTACAAGCAGTTTAACTTTACAGCCACAAAGGAAAGAAACCGATTTAAAAATAAGAAACATTAGGTTTATTTATTAACTACCCACATTGACTTTGGGGCAGATTCTAGAGGAATTAAAACATTTTTTTTTTCTCTGAAATTTTAATGAATTTACAAAATTTAGTCATCCCCATTACTTATGTACATCTTTGTCAACTGAATAAAAGGGGTAGGGGACTGCCAAAAATGGTTTACATTACAGCAACAACAAAAAAATTTAAGTATACCAATAGTCACTTTCCGATGCCAAGTGCGACCTGCTTAGCCGGTCCGGTTAGGTTAGGTTAGGTTGCATAAGTGATACTTATTTTACAGTAGGGTTAAAAATATGTTTTTGGGTTGAAAAATGTGAATTCTCGTACGCTATTACACTTCTTACATTGGTGGTTCTTTGATTTTAAACACGCTGCTTTAATGTTTTTTTTCTGGTTGTTTTTGTCATCCTGCAATGTTTAAAAATATTTATTGCTTGAAAATTAATGAAGCTGCTTCTAACTATAGGCATTATGCAAACACGATTACATGCCCTTTAGTTCACACCACTAACTGGCGCTAAAAAAATATATTGCATTCATTGTTAATCGCGGTTATCCCGTGTCCCTTAAATTTGTGACACGTCTTCGGAGCTTGGGCTGTTCCGAATCGTTCCGCCATCTCGGTTGTAAGCCGACAAACACGGCGGCGGGGCCCGGGATGACAGGTAAAATGAAATATTTTTCGGAAGTATACTGACAATCACCTACGTTTTTAATATCTAAAATCCATTGATTCGAGTTTGTCTCAACTTAAAAAACACATATAAAGCAATTTCATGCATGATTAATTGAATTTGTTTTGCTATTTTGGCCCATACAATGATGAACCACCTCCTTAAGGGGGGGTTATGAAATGTATAGATATATTTAACTTTTGCAAATAATTTCAATTGTTGAATGTGCTTAGGTTCTATTTCAAGAACAGAATAATTAGATAAGATATAGTTGTAAAAGAAAATATGGTAACAGAGATAGAGCAGGGAATATTTAGATGGCTTAGACAAGGAGAACAAATAACTGACAAAGGGTATGATGCAATTTTACGGAGCGGACGTATTTAAAACTTCTAAGCATGGAAGGGCGAGAACTTATTATGGAACCCGACAGGTCAAGTGCTTCGTAATCGTCCAATTTGTTGAACTGAAGAAGCGAGAGAATTATGCTGGGACCCTCTGGGATGATGTTCTGTCAGACCGGAATATGCACAAGAACGATCTTTTATCTAACTAAAACAATGGTTCTACAAATATTTTTAAAGCCAGTATAGATAAAATCTCACACGTAGGTAAGTCAAATACCATTTGTGAAGGAGGTAAAGAATTTAAGTGCAGAATAATTAAATTCCTTTATACCCCTTGCCTGTTTAGGGTTGAGCATGTTATGTTAGGCATTACATATACATTGATAAAAATTTTAATTATTTAAATGTTTAATTAATATTTTTACTATTTCCGGTAGGTACCTACCTTTGAACACACAATGCTAGAAAAAGTCTTGCCTCCACGTGAAAAACTTAGGTTCATTACTCACTCCAACACAGGCAACATCTAACCACCACAAGGATAATTCAAATTTGAGATTAAACTTGTGTTCTGTAAATACAATTAATAATGACAATACAACACAGCCGCACACTATTGGCAATATTGTCATTTCTTCTTACAGCTAATCTGGTGGTCGCAAGCACATGGCTCCTGCCACATTGCCCTGTGGCCATAACTCCCTGCATAATTAATGCTGAAAATAACTTCAATGCATTCTGGATGTCCACCCTTGTCCTGCTGAACAAGAACGGATAAAGAAAAAGAAAGAAAAACGAATAGGAGATACGCGGAGATGGTTCGGGGCCAAATGATTCGGGGCTTCCTCACTGACAGTGCATTAAAAGCTAACTCTTTTAAGAGGTGTCGTTCAGGTGCTGTGCCAATGTGGAACCACACCACCAATTAAGGCCAGTGATGGTTCTATGCGGCCGGCCGAAATTGTTGTGCTATATGTGTGACGATATATGGAGCGCCTAGTACTGAAGTCAACTGTGACACGGCTTGGACGTGTTCTCGCTCTATGAAATCCTATGACAGCGTAGCAGTACTCTGCGGTCCGATTGCTTGACCCGCCGCTTCTACAGTCAAACATATTGGCAAATTCCAAACAATCTTCCAGTGATTTTGTCAGTTCTTAAAATATTTTTATTAAGGTGGCCCAACCCGGCGGCCTCAACTCATTTGCGAGCACGGTACAAAACCGTGCTGTTGCGCTCTGGGACCTTCTCTGTTTCTAAGAATAAGACAGGCTCCGTGATGAGGAAGATGCAACCTGTCCACAAAAAAGACAATGTGTATAGTGTATGATTTGGTAAGATTTACGAAAATTTTAATTTTAAAACGACTTTTAGCTAAAAGTAAACCACGACCACTGTAGTCAAAAATCTAACAAAAACCAAATAGATTATAAATCTTGATTAAATAAGCTATGTCTGATGACTAATCTCTTTAAGATGTTCTTACTTTATCATTGGGTAATCCACCTCCGAAGTTATTGTATAAAACGCGCGAAAAATCCGAACTTTCGGACGTCATAACTTGGAAACCAAACACAATTTTACAATGCCAATTGTCATCAGACATCTACTTCAATCAAATAAAGCTTATTTGATCAAAATTTTCGATCTCTGACAAGAAATATAGGCGTGATCTTCTTTCCCCTTTTGTATGGGGAGATGAGCGGGTTGGGCCACCTTAAGAGTAGAAAGTGATTCAATATTTTATCCGATTGCCGGTTGGTCCGATAGCAGTAGATGAATTAGAGTTTAAATATCTTTACAGATGTTAATGACACCGGCTTTCCATATGGTTTAGTTCAGTCGGTAATGCAGTGGGCATTGGATGAAATTATTGTTGAAGTGGCAATGAAAAATTGTCCGTGTTTTCCATCCAGTTCAATTTAGCTGTGCTCATAAAGGGAAGGTCCTGGCATGGCACTTAATTCCTTCGGGAATGCGGTGTATTGGACTAATATCATAGTGGTAGTTGTGTGGTATTAGCCATCCATGTGAGGTTCCACAAAAAAAATGGTGATTAGATATTAAAATGCAAATGGTTCGTCTTCCGATGAAAGTATAAGCCTGAACCGCATTAGAAAATCCGTGAAGCAATGGAAGCGACACCTGACCAACTGTATACGGTCAACCGGCCCAATTCATCCGCCCCGGCCAGCCGCATAGCACCATCACCCGTCTCATACTAAGATCTCATAATAATCATGGTAATCCAGAGTGGAGTGGAAAAGCTGCAATTGTTTGGTGATTTTATGAAAAATTGATTAAACTACTATTTACATTGCTCAAAGGGGTTTTCAAAATTAAAAATGGGTGAAAGTGAGATTTTTACATATATTTTTATTTTAGCAAGTAAATATGTACAATTTTCAAACAATTTTATTTGTAGAATAACATTAAAAACAAGACACCGATTGTGTATTGAGATGTCGTGGCTTACCAAATCTTACCAATGGAGTTCTACTCTGTACTGATACTTTTTTGTGCTCCCTGTCACTCCGGCAAAGTACAGGGTTACAGAAAAAAGTTATACCCCCTAGATTTCCTGGGCCTGCATAAGCTATGTTCACATGCATTGACTCTGGGTGCTAAACAGAATTCATATTGTTAGCACGCAATCTAGCTCGTGAAATTTTGTTCTTAGATTGGCGCAAGGTACCACACTTGAAGCATACCAGCTAGCTACAACTATCTCTCCATTTATAGCCTGCTTTGATGCAGGTCAATCACAGTTTCAACTCAATCAATATACTCAACGATGCTTCGTATGCGCTAGGACAAACAGATGCAAGAACAGATACAGAAATGTTAATTCCCTTAGCACTATTAATAAAAATACTCGCTAGCTGTGGTCCTTCTTGAGACCAAAGCTAATAATCAATCCAGTGGATTTGGAACGACTCCTCGACACAACGCAGGAATATTATCTCTAAGAATAGTCAATTATTTTCAAACAAGTCTTGAGAAATTTGTTTATTTCTGAATAAATGTGTCCATTTCTTAACATAAATTAATAATGAGTTCGTTTAGCGACATTAGGTCTCCTAATTTAAAAATGTTTATTTTTTTAAGCAGAAATCACATAGGTACTAAATCCTAACTCTTTCTTTAATTTATTTATGAACATCTCAATTTTAATAAAGCTATTTTTTTTTACTTACATTTTCTAATAATTTTAATGACTAAAGAAAGTAATCACCTGCACTGTGATGTAAAAGGAAATCATAGAATTATTTTGGTACGTTTTAAATTGTAATATATCAAAACAAAAAACTAAGTAATTCACATTGAATTAAAACACTAAAAATATGAGATAAAAGACGATGCATACAGAAAATCATACATAATTTAACAAAACAGTATTTTTAGAAGATATTCTGGTAGCGATACCTTTTGGCATTAGGCCAAAGAAGTTAGCAAGTGTTTGAGTTAATTTAACAAATTAAAAGTGAATATAACACAGAAAACTGCTTCTAAATTCCATCTCTGAGGAAAACCGCGGCCAGTAGTTGCGCATCAAATTCACGTGAATATGTGGGAATTTCTCAAAAATACTCAGCGGTCTTCGAGAAAGGTCCATTCACTGTTCGACATGAAACAACTTAAATATAAACGTCATAAGATGTGCACTCCCTAAAAACTGTATAATCATACATTCTACATTGCACTAAGTCTTCTACTCATAAAAGAGAGGATGGTCTGCCGGCAATTTTTTAAGAAAAGAGCAGTAACAATCCAACCAATGTAATTAACAGCCATACATGTAACATCTCATACAGTTTTAGCGACATTTGTAGAATATACAAAGATACTACTTACAAAATATCAAACAAGGATGACATTTAGCTAGGAGGCGCAGTATTGGCTGGGCGGTGTGTTTACGCCCGGTCAGTCACAATTGCTAACTAAAATTTGGATCAGTCACGACTTGAGTAAATTGTTAGTGATGTGAAACGTTTTAAACTAAGCAATATACCCTAGGATAAAAGAAAGAGTGTAAATTGAATTATACTAAGTGGTGCAGAGTGCGGGCGGCGTATGGATACTGCAAACCTGAATGTGGTTCAGCGGCAACACTAGTGCGTGGATACCAGTAGAGGCAATGCCGCTTTATACAGCCTTAAAAAGTGTGTCTCTGTATATTCGTCTGCAAACCGTAAAAGGCCGTGTGATCATTTCAATTCGAGTGATTATTCCATTAAACTCAGCCGTATGACAAAATTGGACGCATTCATGGTTCGAAGCATCTGCAGATGCGGCAATGACCGGACGGGTGGATCCGGGCCCGGCGAGGGGTCGGAGGGGTGAGACGGAGGGGCGGGGTGAGGTGGGGTACCAGCGCGTTACTCGTTGTAGTCCCAGCATTCCTTCTCGTAGCCCTCGCGGACGTGCTCCAACAGCACTTTGCGCCGACTGTCGCAGTATCTGGAATCACACCATAACGCATAAGCACCCTGCATGAAAAAAAGTTGGTGGGTAGAGGCATTAAGCCCGCCTGTTATAATGAAAGGGGTATCATTGATGCCATCTGGTGTCATCTAACAATACTAACAACAACACTGCCTCTGTCAGCTTCGGTATACCAGTAGCGCGACGCCTCAGTGTACAATCATATAGGGAAGCAATACTGAGTACGGGTTCTTGCACAGGCAGTATTGCGAACACATAGGTGTTGTGCTCTGAGAGAGAGAAGCTCCCCTGTACATGTCCTGAACCTTCTGCTTGATGTCGGCCAGGTTCTCACTATCCAGGTAATCGGAGAGCATCTCAGTCGCAGACTCCAGGTCGTGCTGGTTGTCTTCGAAGATGACCGACTGGTTATTCTTGCGCAAGTACTATGCAAACACATGTGTTGCGCTCCGAGAAAGAACAGCTCACATTTACTTGTCCTAAGCCTTCTGCCTGATGACAGAGAGCTTCTCGCTGGTCATTTTTTATTTTTTTTTATGTTAAGCGCGTATGGCGTACGCCAGGACAACTTAAGGTGCCCGACGACGCCCATGGGATTTCGAATTTACAGGGGGGCTGCGAAAACCATGCCGGCCGGCCAGGTGCTTCTTCACACCATGTTTGAAGGACCCCAGGTTGTACTTTGGGGGAAATGTTGCAGTCCAGGTATTTAGCGCGTGTTCCGATTGTAGACTGTAGGTCTAGCCGGTTGTCCTCGAAGATGACGGACTGGTTGTTCTTGCAAAAGTAGTGAGCGAACATCATTGTGTTGTGCTCCGAGAGAGAGAGTAGCTCACCTGTACTTGTCCTGAACCTTCTGCTTGATGTCGGCGAGGTTCTCGCTGGTGATGTCGCGCTCCAGGTACTCAGAGAGCGTCTCGGTCGCGGACTCCAGGTCACGTTGGTTGTCCTCGAAGATGACGGACTGGTTGTTCTTGCGCAGGTAGTACGCGAACACGTATGTGTACATGAGCGTCTGTCGGCACTGGCACAGGATATCCACTGCCTTCTTCAGAAACTGGACCTGAAGAACGACATTTCTTTAGAGACTATACAATCAACGCTTTACAGAAACAGGCAGTCCTAAGAGAGTGACTTTGAGCAGAAAATGTTCAGTATAGATGCAGTACTTCGTCCAAGCCGTGAGCAGGCTCGCACGAAATAGAAACTCTCTCAACTTCATCGAAATGACTGTCTGTATTCTTGAGACTGAGATTCTGGTGTAGACCACATGTTGATTTGAGGTTATCCAATGACAAATACATTGAATCGTTGTAATCAGATTTGGAAAATAATGAAAGTTTTTGGTCGTGTCATTCGTCGGAAACTATCTAACTGACTAACTAACGTTGGCAATTATTTTGCCCGTAGACCACTTTTTTTGTTTGCTTGATAGCTCTGCAATAGTGTGAAAATCAGCTGGTTCTGTACAACCTCTATATTTCAAAAGAAAACATAGTTTCGCAAGAAAGAAAATTTTACTTTTCGATGGTGAATCCCAAGAGTACTTGAGCAATTTAATTTCATTTATTTAAACTTTTTTAGTAGTCAAACTACACTAAGTTACATCAAAACCTGATAGATCCGCGGATTCTATCAACCAATAAAGAATAATCCGCAAAGAAACTTTACTGGTTTTTCATCCACAGTAATGAAAAACATACTTAGATCTAAATGCTATTGCCCAACAATTCTTGGTAGAACAGCTTAAGGGAAAAAACAAGCAACCATCAATGCAAATGGAATATATAATAATTACTTAACTAACAAAGTTGCTTATACCATAATATGTATAGTAAACAAGGTATTCTCTGGAGAGAGTCGATGTCAACTTAATAACCTAATTCGGGTGTATAAAGACCTCGTCAAGTTTGATACGGATGCAGTTTAGCCAGTCAATTTATTATTTATAAAATAATTGATAAAGAAAATGAATTTGAGAAAAGAAGAAGTTACCTCGATCCAGCTCATATTGTGCTGCTGCATCTCCTCCATCTTCTCCTTGACGGATGCGTACAGCTTGGACTCGAAGCGCAGCGACTGCATGTGGTTCATGTACCGGTTGCAGTAGAACAGGTACCGCTGCAGCGCCGACCGCGAGCGCTCCTGCGCGTCGCGCGCCGCCTTCGCCTCGTCCTCGTCGTACCTGTCACAATACAACATTTACAATGGACGACAAACGACTGTCTGCGTTTGTTGATTTGCGTCTGATCTTAAAAATAGGAAGTTATTTTTGTTTCAACATTATTTTTGGATGGCTAATACCACACCTACTGTCATGATATTAGCCCAACACGCCACATAAGATCGCAGACTCCAGGATGCCAGGATCTTTCTTATATTTCACGGCTACATAGGACTAAAATATATGAAAACAGAATGTTTTGTTTGAAGCAGTAATTGAACCTATTATATGTCAAAATGATCATCTTATGCGATAGGTCCCGATGCATCGAACCTGTGTGCAGTACAAAACTTTTTGTTGAACCGCCCTTCACCTGTACCAAAAAATAAAAACTTGATTCGTTCTGGTTTTGGGGATTCGAGTGAAGCAAAGAACGACTACTGCCAAGGCAATATAGAAGTGTCACCAACCTGTTGCAGTTGTACCAGCTGCTGCCGTGGGGCTCCCAGGGACCGAGGCACACCCAGCAGAAGTCTGCCTTGCAATTCTGGTTCTTGCACACCATGTGGTTGCAGCCGCCGTCCTTCTCGATTGTCACATTGCACTTAGGGCACTCTTTGGTGTTCGCAGCTATCCAGTTAGATGTCTCCGAGTCGTCGTCGCATTTCTGAACGAATGAGAAAATCGTGTGTTAGATTAAAACATAAACTGAAACAAAACATAAATGTGACAGGATAGTTGGGAAATTTTACGGAAAAGTCCCTCGCCTCTTTCTTATATAATGTGTTAGTTTGAAATAATTCTGTTGCTGCAGTCAACCCAGGGACACCAGCGCAGTAGCCAATTGCACTGCAAACCTGCTTACCTTGATCCACTTCCTGAGCAGCGAGTAAGCACTTGACGTGGTCGTGCCAGCTCTCGCCGCAGCCGAAGCAGACGGAGTGTCCGCAGCGGCACGTCACTGGCGACGCCTCCACGTACGCCACCTTGATCGCGTTGCTGCAGTCCGGCGAGAGACACCAGCGCAGTAGCCGATTGCACTGCAAACCTGCTTACCTTCATCCACTTCCTGAGCAGCGAGCACTTGACGGGGTCGTGCCAGCTCTCGCCGCAGCGGAAGCAGAAGGAGTGCCCGCAGCGGCACGTCACTGGCGACGCATCCACGTACGCCACCTTGATCGCGTTGCTGCAGTCCGGCGAGAGCCACCAGCGCAGTAGCCGACTGCACTGCAAACCTGCTTTCCTTGATCCACTTCCTGAGCAGCGAGCACTTGACGGGGTCGTGGCAGCTCTCGCTGCAGCCGAAGCAGAATGAGTGTCTGCAGCGGCACGTCAATGGGGACGCATCCACATACACCACCTTGATCGCGTTGCTGCAGTCCGGCGAGAGCCACCAGCGCAGTAGCCGACTGCACTGCAAACCCGCTTACCTTGATCCACTTCCTGAGCAGCGAGCACTTGACGGGGTCGTGCCAGCTCTCGCTGCAGCCGAAGCAGAAGGAGTGTCTGCAGCGGCACGTCACTGGCGACGCATCCACATACACCATCTTGATCGCGTTGCTGCAGTCCGGCGAGAGACACCAGCGCAGTAGCCGATTGCACTGCAAACCTGCTTACCCTGATCCACTTCCTGAGCAGCGAGCACTTGACGGGTTCGTGCCAGCTCTCGCCGCAGCCGAAGCAGACGGAGTGTCCGCAGCGGCACGTCATTGGCGACGCCTCCACGTACGCCACCTTGGCCGCGTTGCTGCAGTCCGGCGAGAGACACCAGCGCAGTAGCCGATTGCACTGCAAACCTGCTTACCTTCATCCACTTCCTGAGCAGCGAGCACTTGACGGGGTCGTGCCAGCTCTCGCCGCAGCGGAAGCAGAAGGAGTGCCCGCAGCGGCACGTCACTGGCGACGCATCCACGTACGCCACCTTGATCGCGTTGCTGCAGTCCGGCGAGAGCCACCAGCGCAGTAGCCGACTGCACTGCAAACCTGCTTACCTTGATCCACTTCCTGAGCAGCGAGCACTTGACGGGGTCGTGGCAGCTCTCGCTGGAGCCGAAGCAGAAGGACTGTCTGCAGCGGCACGTCACTGGCGACGCATCCACATACACCACCTTGATCGCGTTGCTGCAGTCCGGCGAGAGCCACCAGCGCAGTAGCCGACTGCACTGCAAACCTGCTTACCTTGATCCACTTCCTGAGCAGCGAGCACTTGACGGGGTCGTGCCAGCTCTCGCTGCAGCCGAGGCAGAAGGAGTGTCTGCAGCGGTACGTCACTGGCGACGCATCCACATACACCACCTTGATCGCGTTGCTGCAGTCCGGCGAGAGACACCAGCTCAGTAGCCGACTGCACTGCAAACCTGCTTACCTTGATCCACTTCCTGAGCAGCGAGCACTTGACGGGGTCGTGCCAGCTCTCGCCGCAGCCGAAGCAGAAGGAGTGTCCGCAGCGGCACGTCACCGGCGACGCCTCCACGTACGCCACCTTGATCGCGTTGCTGCAGTCCGGCGAAGGACACCAGCGCAGTAGCCGATTGCACTGCAAACGCACTCATTCAGTTGAACATACATTAGTGTTAACCATTAGGGTTAGCATGATAAATGTGTTTTAATTTGTAGGAGTGCTATGAAATTTTAGTATAGCTTTTGAGACTTTTTAGACAATGAGGATATGCTATATGTATAATTTACGGCCGTATCGTTGCGTTTGTGCTCCCGCTGTTGGTAGGGATAATAACAGGTCTATTTAAGTACTAGAGCGTAAGCAACCAAACGACATGAATCCTGGGTTAAACATAATCCCTCACAGAAGCCTTTTGCGATTCCCGTAGCCTCTGGATTTTGTGGGATAGCTTCTAACGGCTCACATATGATAGGAGGCTTGGTTCGGAAAATATCCAGGCATGTATAACTATATACGTCATGGATAAGGGCGAGGTACCTCGACAAAGCTATTTGTGATGAGATGCTGATACTTGAGCTTGACGCGCGGGTCACGCACGAGCCGCATCACGCTTGCGTCGTCCACAAGGATGTCGCACGCATGCGCCGCGCACGCTATCGTCTGCCCCTGAAACAGCACACCGACACGCGTCACGCCAAGTCACAACGTGCCACGTCGCACTGCGACATGCTTTGTCATTCTATTTCTTTCATTCCAAATCTAGGGAGGTACCGAAACAAAAACGGTCTTTTCCTTGTTAACCAAATTAATAAGAGCTCTACATGAGCTCATGCATGATTGAATACTCACCAATCCCTCCTCCATTATTTTTGTAGTGAGATACTCGCACCAACATTGAGTACAAAACCTATGCCCGCATTCCAGGCCAGTCATCATCTGAAATAACAAAATTATCAAATTCACAATGTAATTCGATTTGCAAATGAAGTGCAAAAAAGTAGTTCAACAACGGCCATGTATTTTCAAACTTTCACAGGGGCTGCGAAAAACCAATGCCGGTCGGCCAGGTGCTTCTTCACACCATGCTTGAACGACCTCAGGTTGTATTTAGGGGTAAATACTTCGGCAGGGAGTGCATTCCACAGTTTACGGACCATAAATAAAATATTACTGGGGGTTACCATGGTAATTTACCTCACTGGGTGAACAGTAGAGTAAGTGATTAACCCATTTGGCGCTGCCGTACTCAACTGAGTTTTTTTTTTTTTTTATGTGACTGGACATGGATGGCTAATACCACAAGTTCTGTCATGGTATTAGCCCAACACACCACATGGGAACTAGGTGCCATGCCAGGACCTTCCTTATATTGCACGGCTACATTGAACTGGATGGAAAACACGGACAATTTTCATTGCCGCTTCGACCATCGTTCATCCAATGCGATGGTACCAACCCGGGCGGGATAAACCCTACCACCTAGTAAGTAAGGAAGGGGACCTACAGCTTAACGTGGAATCCGAACCACGGCCAGCCTCTCTCAACGGTCGAATGGTCACCCATCCAAGACCAGACCGGACCCAGCGTTGCTTAACTTCGGAGAGCGATCGCCGAAGTGTCGCGCCACTGGGCCACCGAGGCTGACAGTACAGTTAAACATTTAAGAATAGGACAAAACTGTTAGAAGTTAAAATTATTATTTACATTTCAAATTATTGGGAGGATGATGGTTTACTAAAATAAGAACAAGAAAAGTGGGTAAATGCAAAATGTATGTAGCAGAAAGGATAAGAACTTCACAGTAACATCGTTTGTACCGGTAAGCTTACTATTTCAATATTTTATATTACTAATTGACAAACAAATATTGATACATGTATTTAGTGTTGTCTAATATATCCTGATTTATGAAATAAAAGGTTAATGAGTGTTGGAAAAAACTGTACATACCAAGATATTTGCTTTGAAATGCTACTGTACTCAGTTGGGTACAGCGGCCGAATACATACAGTAATTGACTTTTTACATTACAGGTGCTTTATAATTATTTTAATGTGGTTCAACGTTTCCGAGAACTGCAGAGGCTTAGAGAAAACTGTTAATTTCATTATAGAAGAGGGTGACCTCAACCCCGAATACGATTTAGCAATCATACCACCAGAACCCATCGTCGAGACAGATGAAGAAGAAGGTACTGGCGAAGATGTGTTTACTACTGATTTGTAACAGGATATACCTGGTAGTATAGAAATATTCCAAAGCAACGAGGACCAACCCAAGTGTCGACGGTGATAGTAGTGATGAGGAGCCGTTGGCTGCAAAGCGAGTTCGTGCAAGCTGCTGCTAAGCTTAGCTGCAAGCTAAGACCAAGATTTCGTGACATAAAAAAGAATATCCATCTCGTGAACGTCAGTAAGATTTAGGTTCAAATGCTGGGTAACAGGGAGCTTGCCGGGATACTGCTGTTTTTTATTTTTACTGTGGAAAGCAACCGAACCCTACCGATCCCTGAGTTCAAGAGTTGTTAAATGTTTACTTTGGAAATTGGGCACAAATCCAACGAAGCACACAGTGTTTTTTTGCAAACATATTTAGTAGTTATGATCTCAAGAAAGAAGGATTTCGTGCGACTGGGACTTTCAGAGAAAACAGTCCTCTGAAAAGCACTAAAGACATCAAAAATCAAGACCGAGCTTTGTATGATTGCAGGTTTGGCAAACATAAGCAGATATTATTAGCAAGATGGAAAGATAACAGTGAACCTATGGGAGATGTAAAAAGAAAATTTATTTTGGTATCTCAAAATCATAATTATAACAACATGGGCGGTGGAGACGAACTTGACCAATCCATTTTACTGTATAGAATTGCAATTCATGGAAAAAAGTGGTGGTGGGTTTTATTGACATGCATGATCGATATGGCTATTTCAAATGCTTGGCGTTTACATGTCATGAGTCACATTGAACGTATGGATCAGCTGCTGTTTCGCCAGAACATTGCGAGATACGACTAACGACAAAACACGTCATATAGGGCTCGACAATCCCCTTCTTTGATACAAGGTTTACCTCGAGATGGGGTAGGATACTATCCTCAGAAACTTGAAAAACAATTACTATGTGTTTTAGGTCATTCCAGAGTCCGCTGGCAATGTAAAAAGTGCCTGATAACATTTTCTGTTGAAAAGCAGTGTTTTGAATATTTTCACCTGTAATACGCCATTGTACTCAAATAAGTACATCCCTCTAGAGGGGGGTAAACAAAACTTTTTTCGGTTTATTCCTATGTTCATGTTTATTTGGTTTAAGTTTAATGAAAAAATATAAATTTCATTGATATAACCTTTCTGACTTTCATTTGGCTGTTAATGGGTTAAATCAGACATTTAGTTGCATTTCTTACAATGCTAACTGTCAATCGACCTGTTAAGGGGACGCATCATAAAGTTCAAAAAGCACAAAGTCCAAAACTCATACCGTCCAAAACACTTATGGATATGGATACTTTCAATGTGGTTAGGTTAGATTATATGTATTTTATAATGCACACGAAAAATACATACTTTTTTATGTACTGGGTTTCGGACCTTATGCTCTATAAAGGCAATAGTTTTACTTTTTTTTTTTAACGAAGTACTAATGTATTTAGGTGCCTACTTGCCTTAAAGCCAAAACTTAGCATTCAAAGAAATGATTTCCTGTTACAAAATCAAGACATAGGACTGCTATCAGCTTATATCTGAGCGAAAAGTTCACTACACCTTATTTGAAGCATAGTAATGTCCTTATGACTATAAATGCACATATTCAAATTGAAAAAATTTAAGAAAGTGGTGCAGCAAATGAACGCTTTCGTTGAAACTGCGTCGCCACGAAACCCTTGTTTGTACACTCGGGTAATCATGTAATTGGGATTCCAGTTTCGTAGTAATATTTTTTCGATAATTTGGTTAACTCACCGATGAGGGCAGCACGGCGAAACAGATCTCACACTCCTCAGTTCCAGACGACGATGTCCTTCTCGGCACCTACAATAGGTATTACAAAGTTAAAGTAGGATCACACTTCATTATATTCAACTCGAACCGAAGGAAACATTTTCTGGTCAACCGAGTTGTGGAACCTCGGAATCGACTGCCACAAGAAGTCAGCAGTGATGAATCTATTAATAATTAAAAAAACAGACTCGACAACTATTTATTAACTCGCAAATTTCGGATTAAATGTTAATGATATACATGCCACCAGCTTTCAGCAGCTAGTGTTCAAATAATAATAATAATAATAACATTTAGTTTGACGGCTTACCAGCAGCAAGTCCTGCACCTCATGCAAGATGCTAAGCCAGAAAACTAAATATTATAGCGTAGTTTTTAAAACAGTAATAACAATAATTTCAATTATTCATTAAATAAAATAACAGTTTGTCAACCTCGGTAGCCCAGTGGCGTGGCGCATTGCGGTTTGATAAGCTTGGTAAAGCAACTGTGATCTGTTGGTTTCTAGATTGATATAACCGTTTTCAGCCCTTGAAACTGGCCGTGGTTTGGATACCACGTAAAACTGTGGGTCCCTTTCTTACTTACTAGGTAGAAGGGGTTAATCCCGCCCGGGCTAGTACCATACCATCACATTGAATGAACGATGGTCGAAGAGGCAATGAAACTTGTCAGTGTTTTCCATCCGGTTCAATGTAGCCCAGCAATATGAGAAAGGTTCTGGCATGGCCCCTAGTTCGCCTGTTATTCCGGGAGGTCACGACATTTTTGGTCACAATAAGGTAAATGGCTGACTCTGGGTTCTCATGTTAGAGACCAACCCTCTGATGCTAAATATGTCGGTCTGCCTGTGCCAAGTGGTAGCGTTATCTATATTGGCTATATAAAATAGAAGTTGGTATGTATCTGCTGATGAATATACTGATAGTCTAGAAACATTGATACCTATCCATTATACAACAATAACCAGTCGGTTTTTGAATTAAATACTTATATATACCTAAAATTATAGTTGTAACCTAAGTCGCATATAACTACGAATGCAACCAAAGATTTGTTCAGTTTTGGTATTGCTAAGCAGATATGTCCTGATACTTTCATGCTTCGTTGTTTGCAGCCATTTACCTTAATCATATATATTTTTTGTCACTATAACTACTTTTTCAGGCGCCTTATCTACGTAACGCAACCACTTGGCGCAGGCAGACTGACACATTTAGCTTCAGAGGGTTGGTCTTTATCCTGTGAACCCAGTTTCAGCCATTTACGTTATCGTTACCATTTTTGTCGCGACCTCCTAGTCTATGTGGTGTGTTAGGCTAATATCAAGACAGTTGGTTGGGCATTAGCTATACATGTCCAGTTACTTAAAAAATTTCCATGTGATTTGACATTGGTTTTCAAACACACCGGTATTTTTAAATAATCGTTCGAAATAAGCCAGTGAGATCCCACTTTTATTACCTATGGTGGAAAGAGTGAATATTTGAAAAAGCCATCTTTTATGAGGGATAGGGTCAGAAATGTTGAAAATAGTATAATTATAGTGTGGCCATCTTAACAGTTAGATTTTATCTTGTTTGTCAACCATAGTAGCCCTGTGTCGCGCCGCCTTCGACTAAAAAATTGAGGTGATGTAACTCTGGCCGCAGTCATGTTCTGGATGGGTGACTGTTTTCTATTTTAAGTAAACTGTAGGGCCCTTGCTTACAGGTGGTAGAGGAAATACTGCCTGGTTTGATACCATGGTATTTAATGAAATATGCGCTTCGAAACGGGATTAATAATTGTCTGTGTTTTCCAAACAGTTCAAGGTTACTGGACAAGAAGGTCCTGGAATGGCACCTAGTTTCCCTGCGGTGCATTAAAGCATGACATTAGGTGAGCTAAGCAGCTCCATACAAAAATTATATCATTATTTATTTAATGGCCACCAGCCTGACAGATTCGTGAATAGTAAGTTGAGATTTGAATTGATACTACCTATATGTATATCCCCGTTTGGTTTCAGTAAACTATTTGTGATTCTAATTTTGCAGCTTCCATTGGAGCACATGAAAGTCGAATCCAAATCCACCAAGCATGGTGCACACTAAACGAATTCTGCAATATATACTTACATATATAGATATAAAACTATTTGCAAGAGAAACTTTAATTTTTAGGCAGATATACCGATCAGAGATTTCTCCCAGCAGATCTATGGTTGTTTGTGATGTTCAATGGGAACATATTCGTAGGTAGTCGCGACCAGTTGGATTGTCTTGTGTACTAAATATAAATATACATGTTATGGTTAAAACCTGATAATTATTATTATTATTGTCTCGATACACAAGCAGCTTAAAGCTGATGCGTGTACATCTAAGTTGGTAACTGCAACAGCTGGGTGCACTTGTTTTTTTTTATTCCTGTAAAAAGTCTTAAGTTTGTGATTTTTTGTATAAGTGTCAAGTCTGTTTTTGAAGCTGTTCATTGAAGCGGCACTGATTACTTCCTCCGGGAGTTTGTTCCACGACTCAACTACACGATTGGTTATAAAGTGTTTCCTCGGGTTTGCAAAAGCCGTTGGTTAAAGTACGAAACCTTTTTTTCCTTGAAGGTAACTAATATTTTCAAGATATACCCTTGTCGAGTGCACTAATTTAGAGTTTATGGTAAGAAAGAAAATTACCAGAACCAATAAATTTTTCATAGAAAAAAGAAAATTATTTTTTTTCATCTCTTAACTAGTAGACTCAACATGGGTATAAGTGCAGAAATTCAATAAACTTCAAGGGAAAAATATTCTTAGACTGAAATAAACGCACAAAGAAACATTAATTTTCATTTAACTGTAAAATTTCACTCGAGCTGCGTACCTTGGGTCTCTGTAGGACGGGCTCACGGAAAGGGTTGATGACGCGCGCCTCCGAAAACAGCTGCTCCTGATCGCCGTCGTAGTAGCGCTCCATAAGCTTCTCCTTGTCCCATTTGAAGTGGTTCAACAGGATGCGCGTAGTCGTCGCAGGGATCTTAACGCCACAATGCAAATTGTCTTCAACAATCCTATATACTAGAGCATTTAAGTCTCAACTAATAAACCTGTACTTCGCTCCCAATACATATCCAGCAGACATATAAGGTGAGTTTAAAATAATCTACAAGCCTTATAGGGTTGATTCAATATCTGATATAGAACAACTTTTGCTAAGAATGTAGGCATGAAATTTTTTTTTTCAATTTGAATTTTTGAGAAATTTAAACAGTACGTTCTGCCCAGTATTGTGAACAACTTTTGCGAAGAAACTATGTACCTATCGGTGATGGTTTCGAAGAAATAATTAAATAATCAAATTATTAAATGCGCGCGAACTTCGCTAAAACGGCGCGTCACCGCTGCACCGCTACCGCGCCGGCCGGCGGCGCGGAAGCGGCGCTCGGCGGCAGAGTCTGTTTTACCTACCCGAATAGTTTTGCCTCCTTCCCACGCTGACGTACGCCGCGCCGGGCTATGGATTTGGTCGGCGCGGCTGTAATGTAGGTATGTACACAAGCATGCATGCCTTTTTCGCCCGATCAGCACTCGATTCACTTAAATTCACTCACGTGCGATACTTATGCCCGATGCGCGCCATGGACCTTGACATACTAATTGCTTTCAAAACGAAAACAAACGCCCTTCAGTGAGAGGGGCGGCGGCGCGGCGGGGGGATGGGGGGGCGGGGTTTCTGTCTGCGCACGCGGCGGCGGCGGCGGAGAATTGTCTTGTGTCAGTGGGTCACGGTCGGGTCAATACCCCGTGGTTGACCTATATAGTTGAAGAGTTAGTGCACTTTAATAAATTATTTTCGTGGAAACCATTACAGATAGGTGGATAGTTTCTTCGCAAAAGTTGTTTACAATACTGGGAAGAACATACTGTTTAAATTTCTCAAAAATTAAAATGGAACAAAAAAAATTACATACCTACATTCTTAGCAAAAGTTGTTCTATATCTGATACTGAATCAACCCTATAAGGCTTGTAGATTATTTTAAACTCACCTTATATATCATAAGCTGGTTGGTAAAATATATAAGTTTAGGTTGTGAGGGGAAAAACTTATTTATGTCTTACTGCAGATACGGAGTGCATTTGAATGGCATTGAAAGGAAAATGTATGTGGGTAAAAGTCCAATGTGTGGCGGTTACGGCGCTACCATGTGCACAATAGCAGATGCAGATTATACTCGTGTCATAATTCATTCTTTTGACTTCTCCAAGTGCAGGTTACCTACCTGGGGACCAATATCAAATAAACATTAGGAAATTCATTTCTACCCAGTGGATGAGATACGGATTATAAGCGGTGCCCTAACTGAAATTTTCAAAGTGATGACACAAACTTTCATCTTTAATTTCTGATTTTCCAATGTCCTTGATAATTGATATTGGAGGCATGTTTTACTACACATACAGTAACACCCAAAATCCATCAAACCTTACGATTTTTTAAATCTTCTATGGACGCCTTCATCACGACAAACACTGTTTACGGTGGCAGGAGACACTGTATTTTTAAATAAACATATTCTGTGGGGTGCTTCACGAGCGCCACAGAACACAATTTATTTTTATATTTATTTATTTTAATTTTATTATTTTTTTCCAGATTCTGGTTGGTTGTTTCTTTCTGAGCCCCGTAATTCGATTTGTCACCTAAATACGTGTTTACGCCAAATATATAGAGAATTGACGAGCATGCACACTGGGCGTTAAGCGAACTGACATTTGCCAGTCCAACTTTGATTTGACAGCTTACGCATCGTCACCGTAAATACGTTGACATTGCCGTTTACACCGACTCCGCATTTTCATACAAATCGGTAGTTCCGAGTTTGATTTTGGCAGGTTGAAGAAGTAAAACCGCAAAATAAGTAGTAAAATTTGTATGGTAGTTGTATTGTAAACGCCAATTTAGGTGACAAGTCGAACTAAGGGTTTTTTATATTTTTATATACGATAAAGCAGTTAGGGACTATATAAATCAAGAAAATTTGTTACGAACGCAGTATTCAGAGGGAGGCAATGTGGTAGACTCATCAATAGACCTATTTTTGACACTCCATCTGATGGATTCTGGTACCTGAGCGGGTATGTACATGAGTCATTGCGACGACCATATCTTCACTTTTCTGTGATTACTTGTGTTTACATATTTAATAATAGACAAAGCCAACTAAACAGTTTGTTGACGTATATACATCCACAAAGCCAATAAAACTTTGCAAAATTTCAGTGAAAAATTACTCACGTAAATACTATCCTTTTTGCTGTAATTTTAAAATGGGAGTTGCACCGTCCACATTCCATAATTTTCTTTTTCTTTTGTATCTATCACTAGATGTTTTTATCTATTAGGTAGGTAGTCTATTCTCAAAGATATCAGTTTCACACATTCACACATTGGAGTCAACCACATTCACTAATACAGTCAAGGCCAAACAAAAGAATAATGAATCGAAATAACACTAAAATCTAGCGGGTAAACAAAAACATTGCGACCAGCGCACCTAAACCTGTCCTCACGTACACACAATTTGTTTTCATGTCATTCACTATCATACTTTCCACATACAGAGCCCCCAGTCCCAGTTGTCACCTAAATTGGCGTTTATGCCAAACGGATCGACTAGCGTATTCAAATGTACGGAGAAATTTAAGAGCGAGCGCAATAGGCGTTAAGCGAACTAACATTTGCGAGTAGCATTTAAAGGGTTAATATAAAAAAATTTTTTTAGCTGTAATAATAATAATGTATTATGTATTTTGACTCTTTGTTTAGAGGTCACTGTAGTAGTTCATGACAGAAATAATAGTATTAAAACTAAATCGTACAAAGTTTTCATAACTTTTTCATGTTGCCACTGGAGTAGCGCCTCGCTTTAAGGTCTTTGCTTGCGGCGCCGCTAGGTTTGGGTCTCCTCTTTCCCTAAAATATGGTTGACAGAGGTGATGGCTGAGCCCGGCGTGATGCTAGTGAACGGGTGCTGTTTGTGGGGACTGGCTTGCTCCAACTGGCAACATTTTAGATGGCGGGCATAGTATTTACAAATAAACTGATATTGCATAAGATATTACATTGTTGCATACTTTTGTAAACTTAGACTTAGTGGACGTTGAAAAAAAAACCAGCAGAGTTTCTTGCCGGTTATTCTTCCCTGGGATTTGCCGAACTGGCTAATGATAAAATATGACAAATCCGAGTGCAGTGTACTGTCTATGGATGATGAAAAAACAATAAATCACCGTCGCCAAAAAAAAATTGATGTTTCCATTTAAGCTGACTTCGCGTTTTCATACAAATCGGAAGTCCGAGTTTGACTTGGACAGCTTGAAAAAGTAAAACCACAGAAACTACTTCGAAGTTCCGTAAACGCCAACTTAGGTGAGAACTCGGACTGCCCACTCTGATCTCTCTCAGATGCATGCATTAACATATCTTTCTCGCCTACAAGCTTTGTTCTTGGAAGCCGTGCATGCGCTACAACCTGGCACTACAATAAAAAGTACTGTGGCGTAATTAGAGATGCCATCCTTTTCTCACAATCTTTATGATCCTATTTTAATCTTACTCAGAAGCTATGTTTTGAATTCCCATACAAATCATAGATTTAAAGCTCTCAGCTAATGTGTTGTTTCCAAATTCGGCAATAAAAAAGTGCGGGGCTGCATTTCTGCAAATTCAGGAAAAAATCATCCTGTGCTTTTAAGCCTCTTTGTATTGCACGCCACTGAGACAAATTAATTTCAAGAGATTAATTTGAGAGGTAATTTTACAGTCTATCATTTAGAGTCCACGGACACCCCACCATTCTCCCCCGAATCAGTGTGTAGGCACAAATCATCATTACGGCCAATATCGGCCAAATTAGAGACTACAGGGTAAGAGTAAAATAAACTTAATAGGTGAACTGCTTATTACTATTATCAGTCTGCGACGATTAGCCTGCCAGGAATCCATTGCTTAGTGGTAATATTGAGGTAACTGAGAGATATAAACCAAATTGGTAGAATCTGTTGCGCGCTTGGACAACCTCAAATAACTATGTATATCCACATTTTAAGAAATGTATCTTAATACATTTGAAAACATGTTTTAAAAACACTGCATTTATTATAAATTAAGTACATTTTATAGACTGCACCTATCGAGCTATAGTGACCTAATCCACTTTACTGACATCGATTCACCGATGAGCCAACACATGTATACATAGACACACACATTGCACAACAAATTCTGGGACAAGTTACAAATATACAACAAGACTACGCCTTTTATGAGTTTGCTATGAACTTAAGGGAAGTTGACAACACAAAAAGGGATTATTGCTGCAAAGGAAATGAAACGGATGCAACAACAAAGGAAAATATTTAAATGTCTGCTCATAAATTCCGAAATATCCATGAATCACTACCTAACTAACCTATAGACATTGTGAACGCAGACAGGAGTCTATTACAAAGCCAAATAATAATAAGGGATTTACTAACCTCTACGACTGTGTTCACTTCCTTGATGCAGTCTACCATGTGCTGGACGATCTGCTCTGTGCTTAGCACCTCGTGCGGGTAATCCTCGAGCTCCGCCTGGCGCTCCCTGGCCCCGTGAGCCTCCACATCCATCGCGAAGTCAACATCGTCTCCACTCGACTCATTGCCCGAGTCCACATCGTCCCTGGTCTCGTCGGACGAGTCCATGGCGCCGCCCGCCCTCTACGCAACGCCTGGTTTTGTCTGCCTACTATCACACGTAAGATTTAGGGAAGGTCAACAATAGAATGAAGAAAATAGTTCACCCCCTGGCTGCCAAAACCTCTGACGTATCTCATGTTTTATTATGACGTCACACATACATTCGCGTCGAAAACATTCTAACAGACATATTTTGTACGATTTTTTGGACGCGGTTCTTACTGAAAGGTTGCAAAATAACCACAACTATACTTTTAAATACCACAGTGAACTACAGTGAATTATTATACTAGTAAAAGTAAACTTTAATAGTAACTTTTTAATCACAGATTTTACAGTTACGCGACTATTGAATAGTTTCTCTCGGGATGACTATTGTCTTTTGTAATGTATTATTCTCTATTGTTTTATTTTTAAATTAATGCTGGTGAGTGTTTACGATGCCTAAGGTAAGCCTTCTCTTTACGTGTTTGTTATAATGAAGATACGGGTAGAGTAGGTGAAGAAAAAAATATGAAAACACGTGTAAGACATAGCACCCCAATTTAAATAGAAGCGACATGAATGTTGATGCCCAAATCAACTGACAGCATTGCCATTTCGCATCCCGATTTCCTGAACTGTTGGGAATTTCAGCTCTTGCGGGGACAAATGGTGACCGCGGCCTACTATGTAGGCCAATAAATCCGGAACAATAATCACCTATATTATATGCCTCAACGTGAATCCAAAAGAAATATATATAAAAATGAGAAAAACACGATTTCCGCGATTTCTTCAACTCGAGACACTGTGGGCCGCGCCGCGCGCCCCGCGGGAATAGTAATTGTGGGGACTTTAAGCTTCCGAAATAGGTAATTTCTGTGTCGTTCAATTGTCATTTCTTGCACCATAAAGTAATAATCTGTGTCCGCGTCTAATTTTTTAATTATCTACTTTTGTGTTTTTGATCGATTTTTGTGATTTGTTTTTTAACTTGAACACGAACGAATAACAGATTTATTTTATAGATTAACAATTTAATTTGTACTAGAAGTGAACTGGTGTGAAGTGAAGTGGAAACAGGTTCGTTAGCAAAATAAGTTTCGTTTTTATGTTTAAATAATTAAAAAACATTCAAACAGAGTATACAGATGTGACACTCAACAGAACCCTAGGAACTCGACTCAACCCTATAACGTTTAAGATGCGAATGTTCTGTTCTCTGAAGTCAGTTGACAATGTTTTTACTTTTTCATTTATTTCCTGCCTCTTACGATTTGGTTGATATCAGCATAAAATCGATTTTAAAAAGAACCTTCTGGCCAATGGCAAAAATGTGTTGACATAAACCATTATCCTAACTATAACATCCTCCAAATAACTGAAAACATATCTACTTGGCTCTATTGCAGGAAGAGACTTTGCAATTAATCAAAATCTAAGCCCATCACTTTTAGTGAACCGCATGAAGTTAAATCAGCTCCCTTCCACACTGTCTATAATACGTGACGTGTTTCATCATACGTTGACATCAATGTCCTTTCGTGGGAAATAAATTACAAGAGTGCGCCATTCTTAGCTTCTAGCTGGATATCAGGGATGGTAGAGTGGATTTTAAGAAGCATTTATGGTCAAGGAACATTGGCGCAAAAACGAAGTTTTCTATCCAAAATATTTTTTTGAAAATATGAAATCCCGGGTTGGTAGTTCGAGGCTTCATAGGGTAAGGTTTTTAGCTGCCAACGGCTTTTTGTAAACTTTCGTTGTACATTTTCAAGTAGGATACAGAGTATAGATGTGACCGGAAAGCATATTTCCATTTTGACAAATTCATTTAATAGTCAGGTCTAAAACCTATTTGCTGCTGTACAACCGATGGTTTTGACCCTTGGTTTTATAATGATATTCTCAATTATCAATTCCGGTACCTACCTATTTGTTTATTAAAACCATTGAAATTCAAAACACGCATCTTCGATGCGCATTGTTGAAGGGCTGGTAGTATAACCAGCACCATCTCCCGTCACTGCCAGAATTAGTTAAACCATCATTAAACTTAGCTTGATTCAAAGTTTTGCCTAGATATGGGTGTTGAAAATGTTACATTTTAATTATAAATTAAGTAATGCTATTGTAAATAACAAATATCATTGATATTCATTGGTTTCTATTTAATGTGGACTTTTATTGTCCCTATTCAACATTGGTATGTCGTTAGCAGTCTATCCCTTCCTCATTAGTCTATGGTGCGGACTCTCTGGGTTCATAGTTGCATTGATAACGTTTGCTTCTTATTTCAGATTAACATCACTAGGCATTGTCAAAGTGCTGAATAACTGAAGATACTGTTTTGTTTCTTCAGAAAAAGGAATGTCGTGCAACTATGCAGACGGGCTCTCTCCATATGAAAACAAAGGATTGCTCGGACTCCCTGAGGTACTTTTTTTCTGAGTTGTCCTGATCCAAGTTAAAATAAACCTATAAACTCACTGTAAGTCCCAATTTTTTTAAAATACAAAACAAATACATGCCTAATACATGCCTGGGTACAGGTTGTGCGGTTATTAATGAATATACTTATAAATGGCTTATAGCTCAACTAATGGCCATTCAAAAACATATAAAAAAAATTTAGCGAAATTTTCGAATTTTGCGAATTATGTTATATTATTTTCTCCTCTTTATGCATTGCCATAGTGCATAATTAGCAATATTCACTTCTTCCGTTGGATACAATAATGTAATACCATTTTAAAATCAACTTCAAACATTTGAAAATAATTGATCACTCAAGTCTTCCACATTTTTGTAACTCCCAAAATGCCTAAATGTTGTAATAAAATATTTTTTTTGAGAAATTTGACCTTAAATAAATATTAATTATACATATTATTAATTATATTAATTATATATAGTTATAAATAACCCAATCTATCTCTTTGCGAAAGTGTTCTTTGTCTTAAACATTATTTGTTCTCATATTTGTGAGAGATAAATGAAGATAATGACTAAACATAGACTTGTATTTTCAGAGTTTCGACACACCACAGAAACTGGAGAGGAAGTGTGAGCTGCTGGCGGAGCTGGTGCGGTCGAGCCCCCACGTGGTGGTGCACACGGGGGCAGGCATCAGCACCGCTGCCGGCATACCTGACTTTAGGTGTTGCTATAGTTTCTGTTTTTGGGCTTGACAGTATGAACTCGGTTTCTCGGTGCGTGACACTGTACTTGGCCGACATGGTTTGCATCCAATGATAGCAATATCAATACAAATTTATGGTTTTCATAGGTGCACTAGCTTAGTTAACCTTTAAACAAATAGTTTAATCTGATCACATTTTTACTATATCCATACATACAACTATCCCATAGAGGTAAACAGAGATTACGGAGCACTATACGCTAAGATCCCAAAATACTTCTTTTGTTCCCACTACAGACATATGTACATCTCTTGATGTATGCTCTTCGATTTATCAGTGCTGCTACATACCTACGTTCTCCTAGGCCACCCGAGCTCAACAATTGCACTCACTTCTGCACAGTAAATCTGTTTTCTCGTTCTTTCATTACTCATTAATCACCTTGTCGCCTCCAATGTTCGCATCACGCAATGCTGGGATTTCTCTGCGAAGGTGGATCCCTTTCCGTTCCTAGCAAGTCTTCAATACACTTTCTACCTGTTTGCTAGTGGGCTCCAACTTTTCTAAAGTAGGTATTTGGTGGGCATTCTAGTCTGTTACAAAAGGAGATTAGGCCAGTCATGGAGTACTGTAGCCACATATGGGTAGGTTGGAATCCTTGGACTCAATACAGCGCCAAGCTGTATTGAGTTGTGTGGAGTCCCGAAACTCACCAATGGCCTGCAGTCTCTGAGCCACATACGGTCTGTAGGATATTTTTTTTTAAGAAAAAAAAAATACTGTATTTTTATTGCTTGTGTAAGTGTGATGTTTCTATACAAATTATGTTTGTTGCAATTTTTGCGTGAAATGAATACTTTGACAGTCTGTTTGTTCTACACTACTGTGTGGTACTTGCATACCCTATTCCTCCCCATCCAACCTATATGTGGCACCACCAGGTTATTGAACTTAATTGAGCTTCAACCTTCGAAGACTCCCCCACTTTTAACGTTGTATTATCAATCTGGTTTGCCTTAAATAATCTGAAAATCGGCCGGTATCGTGCCTTGCTGAGCGTGGTTTCGCAAGGTTAGGTATATTTGGCTGTTCTGAGATCTCTTGGTTCCTCTGCAAAGCCACCCATACTAATTTCGTAAAAAAAAACATTTTTAAACCATCTTTACATACCCTTTTCAATTCTTATCACTATATCTTACTACTTTTTGTACTCATACATTATCTGCCATCACTCCACCATTAAGAACAGGTCCTTTAGGTGTTTAGTTACCTACATATTTACTGCTGCGTCGATGCTGCACACTTAATTCTTGAAATCATATTAATTCACATACTTGCACCATACAAAATAATTATACCATTGTCTTCATATTTTTCAGAGGTCCAAACGGTGTTTGGACCCTGGAGAGGGAAGGCAAGAAGCCGAGTAGCAACGTATCGTTCGTGGACGCCCGGCCGACCCGCACGCACATGATCCTTCGCAAGTTAGTGGAGACGGGGCGGGTTCACCACATCGTTAGCCAGAACATCGATGCGCTTCACATGAAGTCCGGCCTGCCGAGGCAGCACCTCTCCGAACTACACGGAAATATGTTTGTCGACCAGTGCAATACGTGTCAAAGGTGAGTTCTTGTGCTGTCGTCATGTGTCGTTTGGTGCGATGGGTTCAGTTCTAGCTTCAAAGGAAAATGCCTTGCGAGGTGACCTAATCAAGGTATACAAAATGCTTACATCCAAATACAACTGCCAAGTCATGCAAGAGCTACTCAGTCTTAACGAAAACTCTCAACTACACACTTAAGGCTGGACACAACAGAGCACAAGACTAATATACGCAAGCACTTCATTAGCAACCGGGATGCTCACTCATTGCCAGCCTGGCCGCCATCACAGCCTGACCTTTTTCTATGTGAGCCTACGAGTCAGAATATTGGTGCAGGCAGTTCGTGCGCAGCGGTCCAGTGGAGACGGTGGGCAGGAAGGCGAGCGGGCTGGCGTGCCGGTCGAGCGGACGCCCGTGCCGTGGCCGCCTGCAGGATGCCGTGCTGGACTGGGAGCACGGCCTGCCCGAGCGGGAGCTCATCACGGCGGAGCTGCACTCCAGGTCTGTCCTACGTGGGATATATAGAAATAGTGGTAAAATAATTTAAAAAATATCGCCCTATGTTGTAGTTATCTGGCCATGTAAATTGCCAGGGGCGGATAAATATATTTTTTTCTGTATTGTACGTCTTTCTGCGATCAGTCTTAAGACTATAATCAGATCTGTTGAGTGAAAGTCCATCGTCCGTTATAAACAAACATTAACATAACATAAAATAAATAAATAAAATTAACGATAAAAGCACTATTAACTTATTAAAGAATAAATGCATCACCTTAAATAATGTAAGCCTCAGTAGCTCAGTGGCGTGAAGGATTTCGATCATCGAAGTTGAGTAACACTGGGCGCGAGACTGTAGGCCTCTTGTTTTCTTATAGGTTTTTCTTTATAGGTGAAAGAGTTAATCCCGCCCAGGTTGCTACCATCATATCAAATTAAAGATGGTCAATGCGGCAATGAAAATTATCCGCGTTTTGCATCCAGTTAATTCTAGTCGTGCAATATAAAGAAGGTCCTGGCATGACATCTAGTTCCCATGTGGTGTGTTGTGTTGGGCAGTAGGTGTGGTTATTAGCAATCCATGTCCAATGCCATAAAACAATCACTTAGAACATCGATAAAATCAAAATGTATCCATCAGCATTTAATTCTTGTGTTTAATAATACTTGAACAAATGCTAATTGGGGTCAACACTTCGATACAAAATATGTAAAGCTAGTATAACATCCCAAAATATTTCATTCCATTGCGTGCAGTGGATATTTTGACTACACAATTGACCAGATTGTGGTATGTTGCAGCATTGCAGATTTGAGTATATGCTTGGGCACAACTCTTCAGATCGTCCCCAGCGGCGACCTGCCTCTAGAGACGCTGAAGTACGGTGGGAAACTGGTCGTGTGCAACCTGCAGCCTACCAAACATGTTAGTACACAATATCAGAGATAAATCCTTTCGTTATTATTTTTATCTCCAAAACAAAATATGGGAAGTGTCCTAAATTATACGAACTGGTTGCATAATATACTGAATCTTGCGCTCGTGCAATGCGTGGCAGATTTACATGCACAATACTTATAAAAGGTGACATGACCCAAAGAAACTTGACGCATGGCTGGTAGATATCGAAATCACAGAAAATACTCGGACTATTTGTCTCTATATTCGTGTTTCATACTGATTTTTAAGGTTCCATACCCAAAAGGTAAAAACGGAGCTATTACTAAGCCTCCGCTGTCCGTCCGTCCGTCTGTCTGTCACAGGGCTGTATCTCATAAACCGTAATAGGTAGGCAGCTGAAATTTTCACAGAGTGTGTATTTATTTTGCCGCTATAACAACAAATAGGTAACATAAACAAAACGTGAAAAAAGTGATTTTTTGTGTTAAATCTTGTACGATAGTATGGAACCCTTCGTGTGCGAGTCCGACTCGCACTTGACCGGTTTTTAAAGTGTATTAGCGTGCATATACTTCTTCAGCCTTTTGCTGTCCACTGCTGGACGTAGACCTCCCCCAGACTTCGCCAAGTTGTGCGGTCTCCTGTTTTTCTTGGCCAGTTGTCACCTGCTTGCTGTCTGACGTACATCGTCTGACCAACGTGCTTGCGGATTGCCGACTCTTCTTTTCCCTGTGTCGGGTCTCCAAATCTAAACACATATACTATGCGGAGTGAAATAATTTCCTGTTATTTTGAATTCATAGATAAACTAATTTTTCATACATTTTTGTTTAACTTATGCAGTATTTGTTTGTTCCCACAGGACAACAAGGCAGATCTGAAGATTAACTACTATGTCGATGACATTCTTGAAAGAGTTATGAAGCACCTTAATTTAGAAATTCCTGAATACAATGAATCTGAAGACCCAACAGTCCTTGCAAAAGAAATTTCATTAGAATGGACGGTAGACCCAGCGAGTGTACTACGGGTAGAGAAAATGTTCAAGGTGAAATGTAAGGGTGTCAAGAAAATAAGAGTGTTAGTCAAGCGGAAAAGGGAGGAAGATAAAGTAAGTGACCTGCTATTGGGATCAGGAGATCAAAAGACTATAGGACTATTGCCTAAGGAAGAATTGAATACAGATGAAAAATGTAATGTCAAGGAGGATCATGATTTTTTACAGTCAAAAATGAAAAGTGAGGAATTCGATTCGAAATTACAAGTAAATCAAGCTGATTCCACTAAAATTTCTATGTGACCTATGGAATGTATAAGTCGAAACATTGAGTGTTATTAGAAATGTTAAGTATTCCAATACAGTAAACCATCTCTGACCGTGGACTTACCGACCGCTAACAGTGCACATCTGCTATAAGATTTGTAAAAAAATCTTGTGTGGAAAAGATTGTGTATATGGTTGATTAATTACTTATGTTTGGCCATCGATTATGTATGGTAATGTAGTAGCATAATTTTGTTATTATGCGTTATAATCATTGAATATTTGACAGTAAACCAAATTCTGAGCTTAAACAATGTGTATGTACAACTCGCACCCAACTTAATGACCGATCTGAATACACGCAGTGTTTGCGCTTTCGCAGGGTACAGTGCACCCTTGGAACTAAATTGCTTAAGCTTTACGAAACAATGAGATGGCTTAGCTTAGATTATGAGCGCATCAGCAGCGTATCCCGTCCGAATACACTAGTGGTGAAAGAAAAGACGGCGGATGGGAAGCGGGGCTAGGTACAGACGTAGCATATTACACTCGTGGGTTAGGGGCTCTTGGACTTATCTTTCGTACGAGAGGTTATGGGTTCAAATCCTCGCCGCGGTCATGCACCACTTTGTTTTTCTATCTGAGTTGGATAACGAATACGAGGCTGTAACATGGTTTGGAAGCCATGTGAAACCATAGATCCCCCTTCCCCTACTAGGTGGTAGGGTTAAGACTGCCCAGTTTCGTCTCGCATTGGACGAAACTTTGGTTTTAGTGGCAATAAACCATTGTGTGTGTTTTCCATCCAGTCTGTATAGTACAACTTTCATTAGGAAGTTTTTGAACCTTCCATTATTATCCAAAGTAAGCTCAGTGTAGTCGAGTTTCTACTGTAGATGTATTTTTTTAATGTAAATGCTAGTACTAGCCAATAATTAATAACAAAAACAAGACAAGACATATTCGTATATTGTCTTTTAACCTAACGTGGTTAATCCGGTACGGTAATCATATGTTGCATGAAAAATAAGACTTGAACATTTTTGTTATAAAAATTATATTGTATAGTAATAATCATATGCATTTTTCATTCTATTACTAAAAATTTGCAGGTAAATTTATTGTGAGATAAGCACAAAACTCGAATGATGCCCAAGATTCAGAAAATAGGTGAAGAAAAAATTTAAGTTGTGTCCATTCCTATTGTCTGAGGCTCTGAGCGCAGAGAAATAGTCAATTTTACAAAATCGGTCTGTACATTTTCATTGGAAATAATGGTAGACTTTTATTTATGCAGATATTTATGTGAATCTCTATGGTTTTTTTTTTTCGTTATATTATGGAAACGAAACTTCATTAATAATATGTATAGATATATAATATTTTATTAACAGTCAACAAAACCTCAAGCGATAGCTTTCTGAACAGCCGAAGTACATATATGTTTTTGTAAATAAGCAAAATCATCTGCGCAGTAAGTATACGATTTCTGAAGAAGTTTATGGCTACAAAAGAGCTCTTGTGGCACCTTTATTTTCATATATAGACACATTGCGGCGAGTTGCTCTGAATTAGTGATAAGACAACACTGTTAACACATTTACTCACATCGCATGTGCAAACTTAAGCATTAAATGTGTGAAGAAGGTACCATAGCCCCGGTTGTGTTGATGCAGCCGTAAGAGTACGTGCAATGGTGCAATGCAGAAGGCCAAACGTTTCCGATGTTTAAAAATACTTGACAGACATATAACGTCACTTTTAGAAAAGGTTTCTCTAAGATGTGTAGGCATTATGTGTCGAAAAGTAAAACCTTGTTGGGCAGGGTGCGTTTTAATTTGGACCAGAGCTCTGAAATATATTTGCTGTCATCACAGAATGTACCTACCTCGAATGGATATGAATTAAATCAATTATTAATTATTAGTTAGTTACTGTGCTTGTAACAAGCAATATCTGACCTGATTAACGTAATCATTTCTTAACTAAAATGTGACCTAATTGATCTTCTAGAAAAATAACTTCTCAAATCAATGAACTCTCAACATTAAAACATCGTGCTATTCACAGCCCAATCAAGCTTCTGTGGCTTAGTCGTACCGACGAGGATTGATACCCAATGTGAAGGAAATTATATGTACATGGCTGATTTCAAAATTGAAATAATATAAAATATTATGGACTGAATGTTCTCCGCTTATTAATTAATCACACGGCATCTGAAGGATGCAGAAAACAAACGTGAAAAACTGTGTTATGGCAACATTATCTAAAGAAGCAGATCAATATCATTCTCTCTAGACAGCTTAATGTTAACATAAAGTCAATTTATTTGAATCTGTTGAATAAATAAATTGACTTAGCCTAAATTGCCTTGTCAAGATTTTAACTCATTTGAATACTCTGCAGAAATAAAAAATTCCGTTGAGATAGTTATAACAGAAACTAAGGCTGAAATAAATAGTCGTAACAGAAACTAAGACTAATGAAAAGTAGTACTCTGTGATGTCACTTTGCATCTATTTCGTCCATACAAAATGTGTCAAGATGACGTCACAAAGTAATACTTTTCGTTAGTCTTAGTTTCTGTTACGACTATTCATTTCAGCCTAAGACTAACGAAAATTAGTACTTTCGTCACGTCAATTTGACACATTTTTTATGGACTAAATTTCAAAGTAATGCAAAGTGACGTTAAAAAGTGCTAGTTTTGGTTAGTCTTAGTTTCTGATATGCCGATTTGTCTCAGCCCTAGATACATCTTTCAAAGACATAGTTATTGATATGTGCAGAGGTCTGCACACCTCCAATCTTTGTCCACAGTCCCTAGCACTGTCGTCCAGCTCCTAAAATTAGACTTCAATAACATCTTCACGTCAGTACAAAATCGAGTGATTGATAGAACATGGCCAATTACATTGAATGTAAAAAAATATGACACACGCATATTCCAGACAGTTATCATTACCATATGTATAATGTATAGGTAAATTAATCCCAAACTTTTCCATGCAGTAACAACATTTTATATACCAATTTGCCTCATTCATACTATTCATGCTATGAAAAAAAGGGTGTAATGACATAATATGTATAAAGAACCCGATCAGGGTTCTGTCCAAAACCAAGTACTGAAGCTTTTTATTATGCAAATGATTCTAGAAAAAAACTGCAAAAAGAGGACATAATATTAGAACTATGTAGGTTCTAATATTAAGTTTCTTTGTTCGCCCATTGATGTTATCCATGAACCATGTTTAAGGGAATTGAAATATTTCATATTTTTTTTATATTTAAAATGTTGATTTTGAGGCTGCGAGATTATGACGCAAGTAGGATTCTGCGATTTTGCGTGGTCACTATGTGTCACCGGAATGGCTTTAAAACTCATACCATTTAAGAACTGCATGAGACAGTGTTATTCCATTGCCGCTCATTATAATACTTTGCATTTTGGCAGCCACGAATCCACTGCAGCGCAGAAGAGAGAGATGGAATCATAAAACGAAAACATTTTAATGTAATATTATTTTCTGAATAATGTCAAATAAAGAAGCAGAACTTAGAATAAAGAGGCATAAATATTTTAGAAGTTGATTGCAAAAAAAGGTATTTCAAAATCAAGAGAATATCACCCTCTCCAGGCTACAATCATCGCGACTATATGAACACACCATATTTTCACTTTCTAGTCTTTATCAATGCATGTTTAAATATATATTTAAAAGTACACACATTAAAAATTGCACTAAGCCCTTATCTCTCTACGAAAAACCAGAGTGTGATCATGGGAGGAAGACCTCAATGGCAATTTTTAAATGCGTCCAGTGATTTCATCTTACGTATGTATATATGAGTATGAGTCACGTTTCTACACGACAATATTCATAACCTAAACCTACATTATTCGTTTACGAATTTAGCTTACAACATATTAGCGTCTAAATGTTTACATCTCTCGCTTGAGGCACTCACTAGTACACGAAACCGTTCCAGCAACCACTCTAAAAGCGCTACAAGTACTAGCACCTCTTTCCAACCACGGATATTGTCTTTTTATAAGCAGTTGGAGCAAAACCATACGGGACATTACTAGGATTCTGACGACTTCGTCGCGGCGTTCGATCGGTTTTGACAAAATTTCGTTAGAATCTCTCTTCAGAAACGCCAATAAAGATTTTATATTTCAGAACACTTTTTATGGGCATTGACGTTTTCCTTTCCAGCGCCAGAGAGAGAGAAGTGATCTAAAATATGTTTAAAACTACCTGTCCCATGTTATAAATTCCTATTTTGGACAATGCATCACATTATTCGTTTCCAAGTTACGTTAAAATACGTTATATTGGGTGGGGCAAAAGTAATGTCATAACGTGATTCGACGACGATTGTGAGACGACAACCGTTGGAGTAACCGTGTCCTACACTGGCGGCCGTGGACAGGAAAACAGAGTGTTGGAAGACCACCCACCAGCTAGGAAGACGACATCAAGTACGTCGGCGGAAAGCAGTGGTTCCGTACCGCTGAGGGCCGGTAGGACTGGAGAAAAATTGGAGAGGCGTATGTCCAACAGTGGACGCAAACACGCTGACTGACTGACTGATTCTCTTTTAACATCTGTCTGTAGCTCTCACCAGTTAAGGTTATGGTGGTGCTGTCGGCGTCCTCAAAAAAATAAGGGGCAGTCACTTTTTCACTGCGAATGACACACCACGACCTAACTCATCTGTCAACTCGACTGTCATCAATACACAATAAAAAAACGTTTCGTGAAATTTACATATTCACATTACTTTTGCCCCACCACCCTACATCACAATAAAATGGTATCAGAAAGGCAAACATTACAAGTTTTTCTTCTTCGATATTTTCAAAATATCAAAGAATATTTACTGTCATACGACTGAGGTTATTTTGTGTTGAACATACTAACTGAGATGGCACTGTGGATAAAAAAAACTAATTGCGTTGTGAACTGCGACCTCTCCTTACCACTAGTTACTCTAAATGTCGATACAATTAAATCGTTGAATTCTGAAAAATACCGAGCCTACATTTTACATACAACTATAAAGTTTATTGCTCGTATCATGATATAATCGCAGTCTTTGTAGAAATCAGTGTAATTACCAAACATGTACTTTTTTTCTTAATTTCTTAATAAACTTAAGAAACTGCGATAGTAGCTAGATATTTAATATTAATCAATACCAAACATTTTTATTGGTCAGAAAAATTTCATCGATACATGTTCCAATGTCTACGTAAATATGAGTAAAAACAATTCACTTTTTTATAACATACCATATATGTTGTTTACAAGACATTTTATATTACATAGGTTTACATATCTAAACCTTACTCTTAGACTAAGCTCAGTTCTTGTTGGACAGAGTATGGACAAAATTCAAATTACAATAGCATGAATTTTTTTAATGACCATTGAATCCGAAATTCAAAAATATTGTTTCATCTAATTCAAGTAGTTTGGTTGATAAATTACATTAAAAGCTTTTGAATAAAATATAGACAAATAACACATTGATATTTCGTTCACCATGGCACACGAGTACTCTAACATACAGGTGTTCAAAATCATGTTCACATTTCCAAAACATGATTTTTTGCTTATTCGAGAGAAGATGCACACGCCACTTCAATACAGTGCGCATTGTTTTGTCTTCAAAATATTAACTTGTTTGGACTAATATTATTCATTACCCACATACTGAATATGGATCCTTCCACCACGACAATCCCATTAAATATTAGCTGCCTTGCACACAGAATTTTCGATCATAGTTTGCATCACATACAACGAATGGACAAACAATCTTTCTGCGAGAACAGCGACCAACAACGATTGCTTAAACCTTTCAAGGCCATGTATGTGTTCAATGTATTTTAGCCAGGTATATTTATAGAGGAGCCGAAGTATCCACGCTGTCACTGATCGGCGTGAACGCGTAGCCGCTTGAAGTAGTGCCGACAGCAGAGGGAGGAGGGCGAAGGGGGCGAGTCCTGGGGTCTCACCTCCCCGCCCAGCTGCTGAAGCGCGCGCGAGTACTCTCGATGCAGCGCCACCAGGTCGATGTTGCCGTCGCCCAGCGCCACGAGCGCCAGGAACAGTATATCCCTGCAATGTGACGATCGAAAGTAAGATCTTAAGTAGTCGGCAGAGGATGGAGGCATAGGTAAATGATAGTAGGGATAGATTGCTAAAGGAGATAATAAAAGTCCACAGACGGTGCTGCAATTTACATCTCAGAATACATTAAATACCAACCAATTAATTTCAATTATATATTTTTGCATGGAGAATGCATGTCGGAGCTGCATACACTGTCAGAATGCGCCCATTCATTGTCGACATAAAAAAAAATGAGAATAATGGAATCGACTCCCTGCCAGACATTTCCCCCAAAGTACATCCTTGGGTACATGGTGTAAATAAGCAGCTGGCCAGCCAGCATAGTTTTCGTAGCCCCACTGAAAGTTTGAAAGTCCATGGGCATCGTCAAGCCATATGTCACTCTCAACATAAAAAAACTACGTCTGCAGCTAGCGGAGGAAGGTAATGGGTGCGAGTTCTGGGGTTTCACCTCCACTCAAGTAGTCGGCAGCTTCTTCAATATGACTGCCATCAAAACACTCTCAGAGCATCAGTAGCAAAGTGTCACTAAAATTTTACACGTTTAGGTATCACTAACCTATAGTAGGAGTGGTAGCGGTCGCGTGCTGTCGCCGTGCTCTCCCGCCATGCCGCCAGCCGACGCAACGCCTCCGTCAGGTCGTTGCTGCGTAATCCATCCAGTACTGCTTGCACCACCCTGCACCATAAAACATTAAGCTAAGGCCCAATAAAGACAAATAACCATTTAGTTAAAGCCGCTCCCTCACGGGGCGGTGATTCCGCAAAAACCGTGCTCAGAATGCGTAGAGAAACTTCTTGATATTTACCGTGTGTTCACGAGTATTGTTGTCTTATATGGAGTTAGATATAAATTATATCTTGACAATTTGATGCCCTTTACTTCTTTCACATATAACAGTGTTTTATTATTTTTCATTTGATTTCATCATTTTATCTGCGTACCAATCAGTAAACTAAAATAGTTACTATGGGGCTGGCATAGCCAAACATGGCTAAAGCCCGAACCAAATTAATAGAAAAAAAAATTGTGAGTAAAATGGTCTCAGAGAGTTCTATCTTGAAATTTCGTAATTGTTTTTTTTTTTTACTTATTTCATTATACGTGGCCAGTTCAACGAGTGGATGAGTGGGTACTCACGAGGCGCCGGCGGTGGCCGCGTGGTCGGTGAGCAGCAGCGCCATGAGCGTGCGCGAGTGTTCACGGTGGCGCCAACGGTCGCGCCACACGCGGTGCAGCGCCGCGCCCGCCTCGCCGTGCAGCCGCCACCAGTCCCAGCAGCACACCACCACGCAACCTGCCCATAAACACATGGACATGTCAATTTTCTCCTTACAATAAAATATGAGGAAGAAAACTTGAAGCATGAGCAACCTCACCTTAGAGACATCAAAACTGTCATTCCTGTCAAGTTTTATTTACGAGTTTTTAGATGAAAAAGGTACTCCATGATGCATTCAGAATAAGGTTTGGAGGAAAAGAAGAGGTTTTTCCCTGTCTTCAAACCAACTTAAATGTAACAGACCAGCACAAATTTTAAAAATGAAATATTATAGGTTATGTTATTGTGATATTCCCTAAACTTCATTTGATTAGCATAATTTGGAACAAAATTTTCGGAATATAAACGAGGAAATTGAGTCATGGCTGAGTAAATAAAACTTTCAAATCTATTCTGTTTTATTTTGTAGGGTATCTGACAGTTTTGACAAATATTTTAGGTTAGCTCGCCTAGATGCCACCTGTCGTAATAAATAAGTAGTTTTCTTATACATTTCTACTTATTGCACACTTCTGCAAATTATCTACTAAATTCTAGCTTTTTTGTCAATTATTTTATAATAACACATATTATACACATGCTTGATGTGCTCGCTAATATATCTATAGTATGTAACTTCCGATCTTTAGGGATTTATAGCAGAAATAGAGACGAACGACTGTGTCGTCATCTACATGGATGTAAGGACCACCTGAACCAGACTGAGCGACGAATGAACAAGCTGTTTTCACTTTTTGGCACCAGTTGGTGCGAGCATAAATGAGCGAGGGAAAAGTAGATAGAGCCCTGAGTACAGGACAACATTTTGCATGCAAAAAAGGTTAAATGAAGACACTGTAACCCTGCCACATAGACAGCAAGGAGAGTATTTTTAACAAGTTAACATAAAAATCAATCCTGGTTGTGTCACAGAAAAACAAACAATTGTCATTTGACAAAAGAAAGCTATCACAGCTCCATAAAAATGTTTGACTGTCCTTCCCCAAAGTTTTTAAAAAAGTGGACTTGCACAGAATGATGCCACTAAAAATAAACTATGTATATCAAATGGGCATGTATTTTTAACTTTGACTTTAAAGAAATAAAAATTAAAACATAGCATATGCTGTGTGAATTCAAACAAATGAAATAAAATAGAAATGAAACATCGACGAACCGGACTTTTCCGCATCTCCGGCGGCCTGGGGGGCGTCAGCGCGGTAGTCGGGGCACACCAGCTCCGGCAGGTGGCTGTCTATGTTAGCGCGCTCCAGAAACCACACCAGGTTCCAATAGATGATGGGGTGGGACTCCACAAATTCGGCCTCCGCCAGGCAGCTATCACCCTCCCTACCTGTGGCACAATCATCGTGTTCGAATTTCTTAAAATAGATATCTTTTACTGAATGAACCTTTGACCCTTCTACTTAACATTTAATTCTACGTATCATGTACAACCCATAATTGACACAAATAAATTATTTAATTTCCATGAAGTATAATTAAAAAAAGATTTAAATTTTGCTACCGGGTCAGATTTTATACTCAGGACTGCGGAACAGAAGCAGCAAAATTTATCAAAAACATTATCATTTTGTAACAAACGTCAGTATAAGAGAAAATGATATAAAAACAAACTTACTCAATATAGACTCCAACTCTTTTCTCAGCACCAATGGATTTAAGTAAGGCACTGTTAAACTTTCGGTAGCAGTCTGTCCTTTTCTGTCAATCTGTAAGAAAATATTTCTAAAATTTTTTATCAATTACCATTGGAGGATCAACACTGTACGCTTGGACCTATAATACCTTTCGGAATGTATTCACTTGAAACAGACAATGGGAAAAGATTCATAACTAGCTGAGGTGCCCAGCTCCACTTTGGTCAATGTAATTTTAGACTGATGTCAGGCCGAATTATTTCTTGGATATTATATGAGTTCCCCATACAAACTTTCATCCCCTATTTCACTCCCTTTGAGTTTAATTTTCGCCACAAAAGGTAGCCTACGCCCTTCTCCAAGGTCCAGACTATCTCTATACCGAAATTCATCAAAATTGGTGCAGCGGTTAAGGCGCGAAAATGCAACAGACATACAAGAGTTGCTGGCGGGTGATGAGGTACTGCCTGCGGTTCGGCAGCTATATATATCTTTTATTGATTTAAATATATATATATATATACATTTTTAATTATATTATAGTAAATATTTATTTATGTCCACAATATCTGACAATTCAGATAATTATTTTTCTATTACCTCTTCTGACGAGTTTTTCAGTGACAATACTTCTGACAGTGAATGTGTTCTTCCTATAGATGAACAACTTGACTTCACATTTTCCAAATATCCCAAAAACTTCAACTTTGTGCATATCAATGCTCAAAGCATACCCTCCCACTACCCCGACCTTCTCAGGACATTTCCAAGTAAGCACATTCATGCGTTATTTGTTTCGGAAACTTTTCTCAAGCCTACATTACCATCCACTTCTTTTTCACTTCCCGGGTTCCACCTGGTCCGTAATGACAGAACGGGGAAAGGTTGCGGTGGTGTTGCTATCTACCTCCGAAGCAATATTCCTTTTACGATAGTTGCCCAGTCTCCTACTCAGTATTCGGAATCACCCGAATACCTTTTCCTGGAAATCATCGTCAATCATACGAAAATCCTCATTGGTGTTTATTACAGCCCTAATCTAAATATCAATTATTTTTCATCATTTGAGTCTTTTCTTGAAGAACGCTGCCCTCAGTACAACCATACTATTATCATGGGAGATTTCAACACCTGCTTGATCAAAGATGATCACCGCGCTAGAAAACTTAAGTCCCTCGTGTCTGCAGTCAATATGAACATTCTTCCCCTGGATGCGACACATCATTTTCCTAATTGTGAACCTTCTTTGCTTGATTTGATTATTACTTCTTCACCTAACCATGTAAGTGAACATGGTCAGCTCCCAGCGCCTGGTTTCTCCCATCATGACCTAATCTATCTATCCTATAAGGTCCGTCCTCCTAAAAACAGACGGAAGGTTCTCTTGCAACGTAACTTCAAGGACATCAATCTCGAACGCTTAAGGGAGGACGCGCGTGGCTTGGATTGGTCTGTTATACTCAATTCCTCTTCCACGGATGAGATGGTCGAGGACTTCACCTCCAAACTCACTGCACTCTTCGATGTTCACGCACCTCTTCGTCCCACACGAGTAAAACATTTTCCAGCTCCGTGGTTGACGGACAATATTCGGATAATGATGGTGAAAAGGGACAAAGCCAAAATTAAACTAAGACATACATCCACGGACGAAAATCGCACCAAGTACAAGCTGCTCAGGAATCGGTGTAACAGGATGTGTAGAGATGCCCAAAGACACCACATTCACAATACCCTCGAAAATTGCTCTCCCGTGAATGCTTGGAAGTTTCTTAAAACTCTTGGAGTCGGTAAGAAATCATCTTGTAGTAAAAATAACATCGATATCAACTCCCTTAATAGACATTATTCCTCTCCTCCTGTCACCATCGATCAAGTGGTAAAGTTTCAAACTCTTTTTCAGCTTTCAGCTTTACCGACTCCGGAGCACAATTCACTCACTTTTCGCCCAGTCACTGACCGTGAAGTTAAGATGATCCTGAATTCCATTTCTACAAAAGCTGTTGGTGCTGACTGCATTAGCCTTGACATGCTGTTACCACTGCTGGATGAACTGTTACCAATAATAACTTATATTTTAAACCATTCCCTCTCCAGTGGATCTTTTCCAAGTACCTGGAAAAGGGCTTACGTTATTCCTCTCCCAAAAATTTCAAATCCCTCCTCTTTCAGCCAATATCGCCCTATTTCAATTTTACCGGTTTTGTCAAAAATCTTGGAACGCATTGTTCACCAGCAGTTGGCCGACTTTCTTACAGATAACCACATACTGAACCTAATGCAGTCAGGTTTCCGACCTGGTCACAGCACTGTCACTGCCCTTGTCAAAGTCACTGAAGATGTCCGTAAAAATATGGAAAATAAGAATGTTACAGTTTTAACGTTGCTGGACTTCAGCAATGCTTTCAATACAGTTGACTTTGACATTATGCTAGGTATTCTAAGGACACTTAACTTATCTCCGGTAGTGCTTGACTGGTTTGATTCATACCTTCGTGGTCGTCATCAGTGTATCAGGATTGACAATGAATATTCTGACTGGGCTGATTTGACTGCTGGCGTTCCACAAGGTGGCGTGTTATCTCCTTTGCTGTTTTCCATCTTTATAAATCTGATCACGAATCTGCTTACTTCTCTCTACCACCTTTACGCCGATGACTTACAGTTGTATTTGCATTGCTCCTTAGATAACCTGGCAGATACCGTATCTGAAATGAACGTGAACCTGGAACATATACTTACTTGGACAAAATCATTTGGCCTGCTGGTAAATCCTACCAAATCACAAGCCATAATAATAGGCAGCCCTAGACTTCTGTCGAAGGTTGATTACAGCACATTGCCAGCAGTGATCTACAATGGAGTTGTCATACCATACTCCAAAACAGTCAAGAATTTAGGAATTTTCATTGACGAAACTTTATCGTGGGTGCCCCAGGTAAACGAGGTCAGCAGAAAAATCTTTGCCGCCGCCCACTCCTTAAAGCGCTTGCAGAATTTCCTCCCAGTCCGAACCAAAATTACTTTGGTGCAAACTCTCCTCTTTCCGATTTTGGACTACGCAGATGTTTGCTACTTGGATCTAACTGAAGTTCTCCTAGACAAGCTGGATCGTTTGCAGAATCTCTGCATTCGCTTCATATATGGTCTGCGTAAATATGACCATGTATCGCAGTACCGTCGAGAGCTTAAATGGCTACCCATCCGTTTCCGAAGGAACTGTCATTTACTAATTCTTCTTTACGGAATTCTAAATAACCCTAACTCTCCTGAATATCTTCGTTCCCGGTTTATGAACCTCTCTTCACACGGTCTCCCTTTGCGATCTAGCAATGACAGTATCCTTGCGATTCCTCGCCATACGACGTGTTTTTTCTCTAACTCCTTTACTGTTCATGCCGCACGTCTGTGGAACTCGTTGCCCATCACAGTCCGCTCCTGTCAAACTATCAGCTCTTTCAAACTTAAAGTCAAGGAGTTTTACTTAAATGAAATGTAAAGATGATAATATGTTCTCACTGTATATATATATTTAATTTTATTGTCCTTCTAATAGTACTGATTTTAGAATCAATGGTAATAGTTATTATAGGTTTTTTTTTCCCTGGTTTGTGGATATAATAATATGTATTAGTGTATTGTATCATATATATTAGTATATTCAATTATATGTATAAATATGTATATATTATGGTATATGTATGTTTATGGAGTTAATTTTTTTTTTCTTTTCAAATTCTGGTGTGTCACCTACCTACAGATATTTCTATTGCCTTTCCTCATCACCCCAAGGGTTGACTGGAAGAAATCACTCTTAGTGATAAGTCCGCCTTTGTGCAGTATTGTTGTTTTGCTGTATGTTTTCTCTGAAATTGTATTTTTGTTATGCACAATAAAGAATTTATTCATTCATTCAAGAGTTCCTTTCGCATTTATAATATTATTGTAGACGTTGGTATATAGAGATTAGTATGGATGATGCATGACATGGCCTTAGGGCGGGCACCAGCTTGCAGACAATTTATAAAAAAACAATCCTTGCATCTAGATTAACAATATGACCACATACGCACTAATGCACTCAAGCTACTGTGAGCACAGTAAAAGAATGAAAGTACATATGTTGAGAGACCCGGGCCTCGTCGCCTTCATGGACGAGATTGGCTAACTACGGTAGCAAGAATTGAGGGGGCGTTGTACAATAGAAGGAAGGTACATGCGTTGGGAGACCCGGGCCTTGTCGCCTTCATGGACGAGATTGGCTAACTACGGTAGCAAGAATTGAGGAGGCGTTGTACAATAGAAGGAAGGTACATGCGTTGGGAGACCCGGGCCTTGTCGCCTTCATGGACGAGATTGGCTAACTACGGTAGCAAGAATTGAGGAGTCGTTGCACAATAGAAGGAAGGTACATGCGTTGGGAGACCCGGGCCTTGTCGCCTTCATGGACGATGTTGGCTAACTACGGTAGCAAGAACTGAGGGGGCGTTGTACGAGTAACAGAAGGAAAGTACATACGGAGAGACACCTGGGCCTTGACGCCTTCATGGAAGAGATTGGCTGGCTAGGGTAGCAAGAATTGGGGAGGCATTGTACTAAAGACTACACAACGTGGGACCAAGTGCAAGCAGCGATGTCCCACAAACATCAACAACATACGGTGAGTGACAGCAGAGGGACGGTGTGCCGGCCGCATGCGGTGCAGCGTGTGTTAAGGTTGGAGTCGTCGCCCGCCCACCCCGCCATTATGTCCTCATCGTACAGCAGCGCTAGGCAGCGGTGACACTGTGAGCACGATGAGATGCGCACAACTGCGCTCGCGCCACTAATGTCCACGCTCTCCTGTAAATAAAAAACAATCCATGTCAGAACTTCATCCTATGGACTACAATAACTTTTAGAGCGAAATTTCTCTTCTCAAAGCTATGATGAAAAAGCTAATTGTAAGAACTGTCGGCTAAAATTAGGTCTAGATCGGGAGTACTCCTGCTCCTATTTGTAGAGCAATATCAATAATGAAGACTTGCCTACACACATCCTTTCGCTTTCAATCTATTGGCGATTTTAAACCCTCCATGCAATCATAACTACGATTGGTTATGATTGCACGGCTAATAGCGCATTTGGAGCAGCTTTAAGGTTGTGCATTTTACCACACCTCACCGCTTTGCTCTGTCATAAATTCTCGCTAGGTCGATAGAAGGCTGATGCCGACGGTAAGCATCCCATTACCCCACAGTATCCTTATCCAAGCAGCCCATTCCGCCATTCTGGCTGCAAACCCGGCTATCAGTTCCTTCAGGCGAGGAACTAGATAATAGCAGCCTGAACTGTGACGGCTACCTGCGTCGTCGGGTAGAGATTGTCCGGCAGATGCGAGAGCAGCGTGGCGACCGAGCCGCGCTCCACCGCGCCCGACAGCTCGGCCAGGCTCGACGCGCGCCGCCCCCCGTACATGCCGCCGCCGGCCCATTCACTCCCTGTATTGATACATGAAATATAGTTATAATGATAATCTTGCCGGTAGAGCATATTCATACATGGAAAATAGTCAAAAAGATAATCTTGCCTGTAGAGCATTGGATCCTTTGAAAATTGTTGAAATGATAATTTTGCCTGCAGAGTGTATTGATGCATGGAAAATAGTCAAATTGATAATCTTGCCTACAGAGAGTGTATTGATACATGGAAAAAGAAAAATTGCTATTCTTACGCTATTTTTTTGATATTCAAATTAAAGATAATCCGCAGTCTCAAGATTTGGTGGCTTTTAAAATAACTCTTCTGACATTTTTTATATAAAGGCATTCAGGAGCTTCTTACACATTAAGTTAATCTGCTGACATCACAAGATTCTATCCCGTGTCTATAAGAGACACACTAAGGTATTTGGAACCATTGGTTAGACCGAAAGTGAATCTTTAAAAGGGGAAAAAACCGAATCGAAGCAGACTGGCTCAATCCAGTATCCAAACCAGCATTTTTTGATAACGACAGTGTACCGGTATAGAGGCATAGTAGCGGGTGGGGAGCATGAGTTAATAGATTATAGAACGTTATTGGAGGGCAATACCTTCCATATCCGCAGAGCCGTCGGTGGAGTCCTCCTCAGCGATGAGGCTGCTGAGGGCGCTGCTGGCGTTGCCGAGTGCCCCCTTCACCGGGGTAGAGTTGGCCGAAATGGCCTCCTTCATCTCATCCAGCTTCTTGGCCATGCTGCTCGCCGCCGACTTGAGGCTGCTAAGCCCGCTCTGCAGTAGCTCGTTGGACTTCTTGCCGGCCATGCTGCCTGGTCTGCCTCACCACACTCATTTTTTTAAAGTGACACGTCTTTACGCGCAAATAGGCCTGGATCAGACGAAAAGTGAAATGCTTTCCATTCTCCGACTTCAACCGGCAGTTTAAAGGAAAGAATATATATAAGGATAATTATTTCTACTCTCGGTGCCTCATACACCCCTTACATGCACAGGCAGTGCATATTGTCAACAAAACTAGAACCTAAAAAGTATTAATTCTAATTCGCGTGATTCGCACAATTTTTTTTAGTTAAATACTAAATTAAAATCTTCTGCATGTATTCTTCATTAAACCGAGTGGAGTCGTTTCATTATATATTTAATATTTTATATTGAGAATGTGTCTTTTGGATTTTTAAAACAAGTTACAGATGCCTAGATTGATGTACCTATAATTGTAGAAAATGTTTGAAATGATATAAATCTAAGTATGCTGTGATTATATCATATAATAAATAAATAAATAAAAAAATAAAAAATAAAAATAAAAAAGCCTTTTATTTCTTGCATGAATTACACTATTATCTTATTTTCTAGTAGGTATGCTTTAAAGAGTTAGCTTTGCTTATATATTATTTTACATTGAGTTTGTAAGTTCAAGTTGCACTTTTTATGAAACTGTATCATCTGCAAGAACCCCAGTTTGGGTGAAGGCCTCCTCCAAAGATGCCCATTTGTCTCGGTCCAGTGCAATTTGGGTCCAGTTTGAGCCGGCGGTTCTACTGATCTCGTCTTCCCAACGTGTCAGCGGTCTTCCTCGGTTTCTTTTTCCATGTGGACCTTTCCATAGCGTTGCTTTTACAGTCCATCTCTGATCCTTAAGCCTCGCTACGTGTCCCGCCCATTTCCATTTCTGTTTTTGTGCATAGCTCAAGGCATCAGTGGCTTTTGTTATTGATCTAATTTTTGTGTGTCTTATTTTCTCTAGTTTTTTTACCTTGAGCATGCTTCGTTCCAGTCCTCGTTGGCAGGTGGTGATTTTTTGCTTGGCTTTGGCCGTAAATTTCCACGTCTGACATCCGTACGTCAGACAGACAGATATAGCGCTCTATTATCTCTACCTACTTCTCCACTACCAGAAAATGGCATAAATATAGCGTATACGTTAACGGCGTCTTGAAAAAGTAGATGCAGTGCGTTAGCTTCTCTATTTATTTCAAAAAATGGTTTCCACATTTTTCAAATTCAAATTTAATATATATATCCACAAAAACGATCTTGCATGTTCGGAGAGACAAGGCTGAGTACATATAGAGTCCTTTAGAATTTTGAAGGTGTCCATCAAGTTCCCATGCTTCTTTATTAAAATTCGTCTCTCTTGTTTCGCAACTTCGAAGTGAAAGGATTAGTAGATATTTTATTAAAATAATCTCCACCGTCATAACCCAGACACAGTACAAGAGCAGCAAATGGACATGTGTATGAAAATGGGTGTAATTCCTAAGACAAGCATTGCCAGAGTGTTACAATTAAAAAAAGAAAACATATGGGAGTTATAAAAAAGCTTGGTATTTTTCGTTACTCAACTTACCGTCAGAACCACAAAAGTTGTAATGTATTGTCATGACATCTTGATTCGTTGACTACTACTATAAATGCAAAACTTTTCATGCATCATTCCAACTCGGTATACATGTAGCAAGCAATGATATTACAGATGGTTGATATTAACACATTCTAAGCTAAAAAAAATTAAGTATCTACTCCAAAAGTCATAACATTTAGTTCCGAATTATGCTTACAGCGTTCGTATCATTCGTCTATTCTCCCAATAAATCTGGACAAATTATAGAGTAGCAATACGACGCTTATACTAATAATTCAGAATGGCGCTCTCTCTCACTTCTCTCAACTCACTTCGCTTAGCTCTTTCCTTGGTCTCTAGGAACACTTTTACCTGTACTAAGCCCAAAATGTCTCTTTTCTCAATAAAGTTTTCATATAGCTCTCAAATTAGAAAACCACACATTTTGACAGCGCATCCAATGCGCACTACCTCGAAATTGTAAGCAGCGTAAGCACGCATAGGGCGATGGTATAAAATCACATGGTTCAAAGGGCCAATGCACGCTGCCAGCGCTCTAAGATGCTGCGACCGAAAAATGGAATGCCCCGAAGTGAGCAGCAATGTAAATTTCCAGAGCAAGCGACTTACCCGAAGTTGGTGATGGCATTCTCGATCATTTGCTTCCCGTACTTCATGTCGGCCTTGCGCAGTGAGATGCGCGCGGGGGAATAGCGTCTACGGAGCAAACACACGTGCCACTAGCGAAACATATGCCTCATCGCAAGCGCAATACAAAGCATTTCGAGTGAGGCGAACACATAGGGCTACTTCTATTAATTTTCGTGTATATCAAGCATTCAAAGGTTTGCAAATTTAAGGATAGCATTCAAAATAAGTGATATATTTAAATGACGAACTGAATATAATGAATGTAGTAATATAAAACCGGTTGAATCATGCATAAGTTATAAAATAGAGGATGAAATCATTCACATGCACACATCTAAGAAAAAAATAAGTAATTGTTTATTCAGATCAGCAGTATTTGTTTCATACCACGAGATTTCTAGTTCAGTAAGTTTTATTAAAGATAATTTCTTATTGCACATATACTTGGGGTTTCCTGTGTCGAGAAGTGGTAACAAATAAGTGTTCCCGAACAGCCAACATAACACAATTATTATTGCAAAAAGGAAACATTTTGTAGAATATCACAAGACTTAATTTTCGTGTCTTCATTTATTACAATCATATTGAAATTGAGCAAGAATCTCGTGACATGAAGCAAATGCCGTTTCTGAAAGACCAAGTATTGTATGATTTTGCACTCCCCAAATGAAATATATTATGAGTGCCCCAACGAGTCAAATACACAATTACTGCATAAATGAATAGGTACTTTATTTGCATTTGCAATTAGCCTATAGAATTGAACCTACTGGATATTCACTAAGGCAAAACTAGTACTAAAATAAAACAAATACCATTTACTTTAAGTTTAAGTTTGAGGTTATCCAAGTACGAGTACATCTACATTAAAGAAAAAATAAAAGTTAAATCCGTACTGACTCTAGTGTCCAATACCAAAAATCTACTTTGGTGATGACAGCAATTACATACGTTGATATTTCAATCATAGCAGTCAAAATGCCTAAGTGATTGATGCCTTAGGATCAATATGTAAAACCAGCACCACCTAGTAGTAGACAGCATTGCGCCGAATAAAATATAATCGTGAAATTCGTTGGCTGACGTCATTGTCGGGATTGCTTAGCAGTAGAGCAGTGGACATGTAATCCAAAGGTAGCAGTTTCAAATCCAGCTTCCGACGAAAGTATAGATCAAAAACTTTTCTAATTACAATCCCTACGTTCCGAAATGCGTACATTGCAAAGATCACAGAGAAAGTGTATACAGTGAATACTTGTGTACTACTCATAGCCACAGTCGTACGATATCAAATCGGAACGAATTTGAGCGGACATATTTATTCATATTTAGTTATACACATGACAAATACATTTCACATAACAGTAAATCAGGGCGTATAAATGCATACTTTATAGCATACTTAATTACAATATTGGAAAAATAATAAATCAAACATTTAATTCACTATGGATGAGTTAACTTTCAAATAGCCTTCCAAAAATGTCGTGCACACTCTCTCAAACGTACTTCTCAGATTTACACATGCGCGACGACAAATGGGCGACCAGTATTGAGAGCGTGTCACAATCTCGGCAAACAAGCGTGTGTTCCGCAGTCGAGCGTAACCAACAGGCACGTTCAGTGCTAGTATCAGCTGTAGTAAAGCTTGCGAATCAACTTTCCCAATCATAATTTTGAAACCAAACAGCATTAATGACCGGGGTCTCCGAAGATCAAATGAGTTGAAGCCCAGCATCCCGAGTAAAAATGCTGTTGGGTACTCTTTGACATTTCGTAGCATGTGTCAGAGCCTGACCTAACTACCTCGAAAATGCCTTGTAGGTCTCGACAGTGGTTATTTAAGGCCTAGAATTGTCTAACTAGACTAACAAACGGCGAAAAGCCTTCGTTATAATACAATAATATAATACAAGTGCATACAATCAGAGAACTACAGATAAACACGCTTAATGACAGCTCAATGAAAACCAGCTGACAGCGTACACGGCGCACATGCTCTCAATCATGCGCGCTTTGTACATCTGTGTGCGGTGTAGAGTCACGCCCCTTATGTCAACATGACGTTTACGGGAGTGAATATAAGCAATTCGGAACGGTCGTGTACGCGTACATTGCTGCAATCTCTGCAATATACACATTTAGGAAAGCAGTAAATGTTTCAACGTAGATGTTTTTGGATAACCTCAAATTACTGTGGTTTCCGGTAATGTTGTTTCCATTAAATACGTTAAAAAACATCAAATACATTTACATTTACAATAAGTTAATTTTAAAGCAACGGAACGATACTGCAGTGGAACTCTATCATCCAGACCGATGTACCCTGATTGACAAGTAAGCACATAAAGACACAGTTCCACAACGGTTCGTACCTGAGCTATCACGTTACTCACCCGAAACTCAGCTTGAGAGTGTTGCCAAGGGTAGCGAGGCTCGAGCTGACGGCGGCGGCGGGCACGGTCTCGCTCCTGTGGAGTGTCCTGCCGGAACGGGACCCCATAGAGGTTATCTCGCTTCGCTAAGAGCGCGCCGCTAGCGATAACTACGAGCTATGTGGACTCAATCTAAGTCTTGGAACATATTAGGTCGTAACCTATGCAAATTTCAAAATTCTTTTGATTAAGAACGTTAATCTCGCTAGAGAACAAATAAAAATTTGGTTAAGATTACGATCTGGCCATTTCCGATTAAATAGTTTCTTTCGGAAAAAGTGACAGACCGGAAGATTAATTTAATGTATTGACAGAGTGTGGAAGAAACTAAACATTGACAGTTAATCCTATGAGAATTTTGTGCACAGATAGAATCAACTTGTTTTTTAGATTTTGTACATGAAGCTCTCGGACAACACAGCTCTGGAGAATTTCGAGAGGTTATCCATTTATAAACAGTCACTTGCCCTGAGAAACTCTAATTTAACAGTATTATTAAATAGGGCTGACATAACTGCATAGCGGTTTAAAGTCCGAACCAAACTAATAGATTTAAAAAAACAATGAAATCGCCAATTCCAAATACTGGCGAGTTTGAACTTTAGGCTTTATCAACGCCAGTAGAGTTCTGTTACGAAAATTCTTATTTATTTGCTTGCACTTCATTAGATGTTTCTCTGATATCGTTCTGTGTTTGACAGAGCGCACAATGATTTACGTCGAAAGAGTGAGCACCGTAGCGCGCTTACATGATTTCATCAAAGTCTGGCACTTTGAGAGGAATTTGGACCGCCAATTAACGCTGTGAGGTGAAGCAAGCGAAGTGAGCGCAACGAACCCGGTGTCCCTCTCGGTGGGGCTGTCGTCCTGGAAGGAGTTGGAGCGGTGGCGGAAGAGTTTGGGGCTGACGCTGAGCGGGTGCAGCGGCGGCGGCGGGGGCGAAGCGGGCGCGGCGGGCGGCGGGGGCGCGGGGGACGGCGGCGGCTCGCGCAGCGCGCCCAGCGGGTCGTCCGTGAGCACCGGCGTACGCGGAGACATCCTGCCGACCACACCCCTTCAGCATGTCTCATGATTCAAACAGTTTGATTAAGTTCACATTTAATTTTTCACATACTTTGTACTGTATTGTATTGTATTGTTTATTCATCATCCATAGACAGTACACTGCACTCGGATTTGTCATATTTTAGCATTGGCCAGTTCAGCAAAACAAAACACAGCGAAGAAGAACTGGAAAGAAACTCCGCTGTTTTTTTTTTCAACGTCCACTTAGTCTAAGTTTACAAAAGTGTTTGTCAATTATTTTAACAAAAACATAGGTAAAACACTAAATTCACATGAATACACAAAAATTTACAATCCATGCCGTATGCAACAGTTCATGACAAATATCATTTTATTTGCAAAGACAATCCCCTCCAACTAATATGTTGCCAATTGGAGCAGGCCAGTCCCCACAAACAGCACCCGTTCACGAGCATCACGCCGGGCACAGCCATTACCTCTTTCAACCATATTTTAGGGAAAGAGATAACCTGAGCCAAGCGTCACCGTAAGCAAGGACCTTAAAGCGATGCACTGCTCCAGTGGCAACACAACACTGTGAGACACTTGCACATTAGGTTTTAATACTATGAGTTTTGTCATAAACTACTACTGTCAGCTGATCACATAGTTACATATCCCTTTAAATGCTACCACCTACAGACAATTAAGAGTATAATGGTTTGAGAGCATCCCTATCAATAAAGTACTAATAGATTCCTATATGAGATTTTGACCAATACCGAGAAACTAATAATGCTTAACTAAAATAAAATAAAAATAAAATAAAATAAAATAAAATTCGGGTGTATAGAGCCCTCGTACTCTACTACTCGAACTGTACCCGAAGTCTCAGTTGTCACCTAAATTTTTTCACCAAAAGAATTTGTAAGATTGGTTTTTTTATATGACTGAACATGGATGGCTAGACCGACACTAGAGAGTCCAAGCTGTTAAAATATAAGTACTTACTCAAACCAATATAGGCATATGGACTACAATTTGGGGAACCACATAAAAGACGTTTATACCATACAGCGCTTCCAATTTAAAATTCTTCGCATAATTGTGGATGCCCCCTGGTATGTCACAAATTAAACCTTCACATAAACATGTTAAAACCCACCACCCACGAATCACCCAAACATCCTGGCAAAGTCCTTGCTTCAAAAAGAAGGCTTAAAAGAAGAATAGTACCAGCTAACCTCGTTATCGACTTCATCTAAATATAAGAATTTCACCAAGCACACCGAACTCAAACCAACCAAACTTTTTTACTTAATGTCCTGTAACTTGGGCAGATTTTAAGCATAAAAAAAGGGTCAGAAAAATCAGTCTGGACTTTTAAAAAGAAGATTCTATTTGGCTAAGCTGTTCAATTCCCCCCAGGCTTGCTCACAGTGTTCAGATCGATGTTATACTTGATTAAACCAAGATCCTTCCAGATATTCCATCATACACTTCTTAACGTTGACTTTCGAACCAGCTAGCTAGGGTATCGTGAGCATATAATGGGAAGAAAGTGGAGATACTAAGATTCTAAGTAAACACTTATAACATACTTGAGCGGAGAGGATTTGGCCTGAGCTTCGGCTATACTCAGCTCCAGTTCCGGCTCCTCGGGAAAGCTCAATGTCCGAGAACACCTTATCTTCGATGCTCCACCACCTAAAAGTGATAGCCATGAACAACTAACAATGCGCTTAAACTTTAACACGAATTAATAAATTTATCATAAAGAACAGTTTTACATAGCAGAAGTGTGTGGAAGTATTGTTCCCGGGTGGCCTAGAACAGCTGTTACCAAAAGGTGGTCCAAGGAACCCTATGGCTCGAGAGTTGAAAGCGTAGTTCTAAGAAACGGGCAGTCAGGCAAACAAAGTAAATCTGATTATAAGTTCATTACAAATAAATATTTAGAAAAATATTTATTCAAATTAACTAGTTATGTGCAGTAAAGATTTTAAATTTATAATATTAGTCTTTCTTATCAAGTCAATAATTACAGCATGACAACAATTTTTTGCAACAGGCTTTTAGAAATATTATTAGTATCAATACACTTTAGTTTCTGTCGAAATGGGATCCACAAAAAAACACTGATCAATTACGAGTTCCACTGACAAAAAAAAATTACAACCGCTGACCTAGAATGTATTCAAATCTTAATAGGTCGGGGAAAAAGTCTTTTCGCATTATAGTATGTATGAACTTGTAATAAAATCTCTTTGGCTATACTATTTGTATCTGGCTGGTTTTGGTATCATTGAAAGTTTAAATTTTAAAGAACATAATTCCAAATTCAAATTAGGAAAATGTGTGATTCTCATTTGTTTTTCGTACTGTCAAAATGAGTGAATCTAATGAAGAAATTCGATACATTTTAAAATTTTACTACAAAAAAGGTAAAAATGCAACGCAAGCCGCGAAAAAAATTTGCGATGTTTATGGACCTAGTGCAGTGTCTGTGAGAGTAGCACAAATTTGGTTTAAGCGTTTTCAATCCGGAAATTTTGATGTCAAAGATACACGTCGCTCTGGTCGCCCTATTACGGATAAAATGGATGCCATTTTTGAAAAAGTGGAGCAAGATCGGCATATCAGTAGTTACGACGTAGCTGAAGAACTAGGAATTGACCACAAAACAGTTTTGGCGCATTTGAAAAAAACTGGGTACACAAAAAAAGCTCGATATTTGGGTACCTCACGAGCTCACTGAAAGAAACCTAATGAACCGTGTACTCATTTGTGATTCTTTATTACGACGTAATGAAACCGAACCATTTTTGAAGAAGCTGATAACTGGTGATGAAAAGTGGATCACGTACGACAAGAACGTGCGAAAAAGGTCGTGGTCAAAGGCCGGTCAAGCTTCACAGACTGTGGCGAAACCCGGGTTAACTCGCAACAAGGTGATGCTGTGTGTGTGGTGGGATTGGAAGGGCATTATTCATTATGAGCTGTTACCACCAGGCAGGACCATCGATTCTGAACTCTACTGCGAACAACTGATGAGATTAAAGCAAGAAGTTGAGAGAAAGCGGCCGGAATTAATCAACAGAAGGGGTGTGGTTTTTCATCATGATAACGCTAGACCTCACACATCTTTAGCCACTCAGCAAAAACTAAGAGAGTTTGGCTGGGAGGTGTTAATGCATCCGCCGTATAGTCCTGACCTTGCACCTTCAGATTTCCACCTGTTTAGGTCTCTTCAGAATTCTTTAGGCAGTGTCAGGTTAACATCACGAGAGGACTGCCAAAACCACTTGTCGCGGTATATTGATCAGAAGTCCCAATATTTCTATAGCAATGGGATCATGTCCCTACCTACAAGATGGCAAAAAGTTATCGAACAAAATGGTACCTACATACTTTAGTTAAATGTAAATAAACCATATTAAAAAATGTTTTGAATTTTCTTAAAAAATGCGAAGAAACTTTTTCCCCAACCAATATGTTACTTTTCTTTTACTGTCACCTGCATATTTTTATTCCAATATAGAGTTGGTAGAAATATATTGCGGTTAGGCAATAAGGCCACCTTTGCAAGTATAAGTATGACAAGTATGGAAGCAATCATTTTTTTTTATCCTCTCTGCCTAAACTGCGTGATATGAACCTGGGTAGATGTCTAGTGGCTGCCCGTTGAAGGTGAGCCGCTGGAGTCCCTGCAGGATCTGCGCGTCGCCTGCGTAGCTCTCCGAGCGCGTCAGCAGCCGCCGCTCCGGAGGGCTCTCCGCCGCCGATATCTGCATTGTCTGTGCCACCATACACACATTTTTCGAACTCATGCTGCAGAGTCCTTGAGCGATGAATATTTAATGAGTGTAGACAGTACCTTGTGGGGGTTCCGAGTTACCTTACTCTGGCGCCGTTGAGGTGCAACACCGCAACTCTCCGCTGGTTAGGGATCCCGCCGAGGATTATCTTAGCAAATGCACTTCGCGAGGCTAACCAGGGCTAAGTAATGGTAGCGAAGGCACTGTCTAGCAGCAATTGTCGAAAATGAACGAAAGCGAGAAAATCAAGAGATGTTGCTTCTGGGAAGCTCAACGAAAAAGTGGCAAAGCGTGTCCAAATGGCAGTTGGATTTTAAAATTTGATTGGTGGCATAGGCAATAGGATTTGTATTTCTAAATTATAAGGTCCATTCATATGAAGCAAAGTGTGACAAGCACATTTGGCTTTTACGAAAACTAAATAAAAGTAATTGGATGTTTTTTTTGTACTGATCGTCAAACACAACGTCCTAAACCGCTTGACTGATTTTCATGGATATTTTTTGTACTATTGGGTTCACCCATAGATTAAAAAGGCTTAAGAGTTTTTAATCTATACTCTAGCCTATAGCGGGGCGCACCTGTCTCTTCTCGGCGCTGGTGCGTGCCCACGTGGAGGGAGGCTCCTCGGGCGCGCCCAACGAGCCGGCGCGCGGCCGCGCCGCCCCGCTCAGGTCCGGCTCCGAAGGCACACCTGGATCAACATTTACACATTTATGTTTGGAAATAATCAAACTTCTTCGTCTTTTGCAGGCTTCACACGTAGAAACTAGAAACAGTGTAGCTACAAATTTCTCGTAACGCTGCGTGTGCTTTTTGTTTTTTCATTTGAGATCTATTCTCGAGAATATTCTCAAAAAAAAGGTGTAATCATTTATATCTAACTACAAATTAAGAGAAGAGAATTTTTACTACTATCACGCGTGGCTTTCACGCATTATTTTTTTTCTAGTTTCGTGGATTTGTTTGGATTGTGTTATTTGAAATATATATTCAGGTGCTCGAATGGCAGTCAGTGGGTACCGTCAGTACTAACCTGTACTAAACTTTTTTAAAGTTAAGATTAAGAAATGTTTAACACAAAAGGCTTATTACTGTGTTAAAGAAGCCCTAGTTGATAAACTTGAATTTTCTGAAATTTTGACCGAAAGCTGACTGGGTACCAAACATATCCTACTATAACTTTGACTTTTATTTTACTAATTTTATTAATTTGACACTCGATACATTATGTATCCATATTATATTTATGATAAATACTACCAATCGTATTCAGAGAGCACCTGTCAAAACTTAGTACGAGATTAGCACCGGATCAACCATAAAAAAACGTGTTTAATCTGGCCAGTTAAAGTTAGTCCGCCCATTCTAAACACGGCTGCACGTGTGGTATGAAATTACTAACAAAATAATATTGGGTTGATGCGATTTCGTATCAATAATGACGAGGGTTCTGTACACCCGAACGTAGTAAAGCATTATTGAATTGTAGGTGTTGGTCAGAATCTCATACAAGAATCTAATTCGTACATTTTTACAGAGGTTGCCCACAAACCATTATGCTCTTAATTTATGGTAGGATTTAGCATTTAAAGGGTTAATATTTTATAGTTTTTTTTTAGCTGTAAGAATAATAATGTATTTGTATTTTGACTCTTTGTTTAGAGGTCGCTGTAATAGTTCATGACAAAAATAATAGATTAAAAACTAAAACGTACAAAGTGTGAACAACTTTTTTCGTTGCCTCTAGAGCAGTGCATCACGACGCTGGGTTCGGGTTTCCTTTTTCCCTAAAATATAGCTGACAGAGGCGATGGCTGAGCCCAGCGTGATGTTCGTGAACGGGTACTGTTTGTGGGGACTGGCTTGCTCCAATTAGCAACATGTTAGATGGCGGGCATGGTCTTTACAAAGAAACTGATACTTGTCATAAACTGTTGCATACGACATGAATTGTTGATTCTAGTCAATTCATATTAATTTAGTGTTTTTACCTGTGATTCTAAATACTTTTGTAAACTTAGACTAAGTGGACGTAAAAAAATACCAGCAGAATTTCTTGCCAGTTCTTTACTGGGATTGCCTAACTGGCTAATGATAAAAAATTACAAATCTATGGATGATAAATAAACTATAACAGTACACAAAGAGTTAGGTAGGCGGGTAGAAAATTACTTTAGGCATAACATTCTACCATTTGTATCAATAAACGTTTTTATTATGATTATTAAGATTAAAGGCTCGTGTTTTCAATGCAATGCTTTCTCTTTGTTTAAACTCATTGTCATAGACATAGGATTAGGTTGGGTTAGTTTGTGCCGCTGACCCGAGATGAGTATGCCGGCGGCGCTGGAGAGGCGCGGCGCATGCTGGAGGCGCGTGTCGGGCGGCGCGCGCACGATGCTGCCGCCGCGTCGGCACAGCGCGTCAAACGCAGCCGCGCTGCCCTCCAGCCAGTTGCCTGCACACGCACAAACTATCAAAAGACCGATAGAAAACTATTTGCCCATTGTGGTAAGGCACCAGAGACCGCACGACAAATATCTATTCACGCAAGCTTCTATTATTTTTATGCTTTCGTGTTGTTTAATATTTTCGGTTTATTTTGAGATTATTAGATGTTGTTTGATTAACTTTGGTGAACGTTGGTGTTGCTAAGTGTGCCAAAAAGCACTAAACAAGCCCAAAAGAAACGATACCAAACAACACTAAACTATACCACAAATACTAAACAATAGAAAACAAACAAACAATCTAAAAATATTAATGAATTTATTTATTTATTTATTTGATATGCCAACAACATTGTACACACAACAGGCCGACATTGCAGCATAGCAGTTCAAGTAGATTCAGGTGGCACTGTGTTCATTGTCTCTACCATGGAGAATGCTCATCGGATCTGCATAACACTGTCCCTATCCCATTTCTACCACAGCTCAAGGCGGAATAGGCAGTAAATGCACCCATCCACTGACATTCCGAAAATAAGAACGAACCGATCATTTTTATGAAGGGGCAGTAAAAACTATGTAATCGACTCCCTGCCGAGGTAATTCCTTCAAAGTACAACCTGGGCGTCCCTCAAATATAGTGTGAAGAAGTAACTGGCCAACTGATATGGTTATCGGATGCCCTGTGAAAGTTCGAAAGCCCATGGACTGCGTCGGGCACCTCATAAGCCACGTTTTACATAAAAAATTACTTAGGTGAATGAAATTATGTATGTCCTCACATTTATGATGTAGTGATTGAAGGTAAGAGTGTGGTACGCACCTGAGTCGAGGCTGGTGCGGCTGGCGGTGGGTTCGGATGCGGCGAGGCCGGCCAGGCTCGCCAGGTCGCTGCTGTCGCCGACCGCCGCCGCCGAGCGCACGCGCGGCAGCGTGCCCCCTCCGCCGCCGCCCGCGCCTGAAACCAACCACCGCACACCTTGAATGCAACTCACAACATTAATACGATACTTGCGCGTTTAATGATCTCTAACTCCTTTTCGTAAATACCTACCAACCTTCAAAAAATTTACATGCAATAACGTGCGCGAGCAGTCAGCCATTAGCACTGGACAAAGTCGGCGTAAATACCCTTTTGAAAAAGAGTCATTTAGAAATCGTAAGATACTACTATAATAAATAATAATCAACCTAAAGTGGTATTCCTGGCCAGGGTAAGTGTTTTAAAGGACACACCGAAAATGTAAGTGCTTACCTATTCCTAATTATCATTCCTTCACTCATTATTTATTACGTTGTCATATACGAAACACCGCGCAAAGAACTGAGTCTGTGGTCTCCAATAAACTTCATTCTTTGTGTCTGGCGCGACACTACGCCGCATCAGATAGCTCACCATGAACATCAATCAAAATAGAGTTCAGAGCTCCTAGTGTCGACTTGTCACCTAATGGGCCTTCACGCCAAACCGATTGACTAGCTTTTCCAATGTAGGGAGAAATTGAAGAGCACACGCAGTGGGCATTAAGCGAACAAACATTTGCGAGACCGACTTCGATTTGACAGTGTACGTATTGTCGCTATCAATACATTGACGTTGTCGTTTACGCCAACTATGCTTTATTTTTATATGAATTGGTGGTCCGAGTTTGATTTTGACAGCTTAAAGCAGTAAAAGCTTGTATGGGTTTGACGGTTTTTACATAACTTCGAAGTTCCATAAACGCCAATTTAGGTGAAACTCAGACTAATCGTATAGATACCACAGGCTGAAAACGTTAAATTCCTTAGGGATGTCACATTTGTGACGTACCGTTTGACTTGCAAAACTAGCTGAAGTATATAACAATATATGAAACAGTCAGATTTATTAAATTAGGCACTTACTGACCTTTCATGTATTTTGTAAATGTAAATTTGTGTATGTGTATTATTGTTACCACTTAAAATAATCATACTCTTTGTTGTTTGTTCACATCCCTAAGAATTGGATTCCTTGTCTGTATATAGGGTGTTTAGAAAATAAATAAATAAATAAATAAATAAATAAATACCAAAAGTTTCAATAAATGAAATGAAAAAATTATATATGGGCTTAAATTTTGGGGGACCATATCAAAGTCTATCTCTGAATCATGCAGCATTTCCAATCCAACAATCCTTCGAATCGAATCGAAAGGAGCTGCGACCCACTGTGGACCCGCACCATCGTTAAGGAGACATACCGGCCCCGGCGACGTGTAGCGAGGCGCCGGCGGCGCGGCGCGCCTCGCGCTGCGCCCCCGCCTTGCGGAACAACGCCGCGCCCATCACCGCCACGCGCAGCTTGTTCCACAATAGCTGCGACCCACTGTGGACCCACAGCATCAGTAACGAGACAGACCTAGCATCAGGTCATTAGCAATAAGACGAATTTTAATAATATAATTTATTGATAAAAACGGGGATTAGTTGTTGCTTTGATCAGTTTTTAGGGATTCGGTGAATTTTGCTAATATTGTGACACAAATAATAGATAAATAAAAGTAAAAAATAAACTTAAAATTATAAACACAAATCCTAATCAATAATAATATGCTAAAAGTCATGAGTGAGATAACAAAAAAGGCTGCTCGAAGAATGAAGCTACCTTTTGCAGAACATCTATCCCATTTGGATTGTATCCCAGAGTAATACAAAATAATCCGTAAAATTAGTTACAATTAACAGAGGAATGTAACATTCTACTCAAAAACTATCTCAAAAAGTTAACGAAAACTACATACCTGGGCATATCCTGCGGCCACTGCGCCTCGAGCACGCAGCGGTTGTAATAGCCGTAAGTGAGCGCGTTGGGCTGCAGCCCTGCCCGCTTCATCAGAAACAGCAGCTGCACCGCCAGCACGGGCAGCGAGTGCACGCCGCAAAGCTGCATCATCACCCGGTAGCAAACCTGCCGCCGCACGAAACGACATTCAACGTCGAATTTTGAAAAATAGCACCCTACTTGCAGGTAACTTGGCCGCACGAAACGACATTCAACGTCGAAGCTCAAAAAATAGCACCCTACTTGCAAGTAATTTGGGGTAATAGTAAGGTGTTGTGGTAGTAAAATTTCGGACTCATTGAACACATTTTCTGAGGATCTGGTAGAATTTTGCATTAACCATATGCATTGCTAAAATGTTCCCTAAAAATGCGTAACAATTAAGGAACAAGGATTTACAAAGACAGATGGACGGACATGATGAAATTATTTTGGGACCCTAAAACTGTGACACAAAAGGGCTTCGGAGACGGTAAGCATGTTATGACTTCAGTCAAGCATGGTTGATCGTTTGTGTTTGCCCTACTCTGTGGTTATATGTTAAGTGATGTGTTTATATACTCTTTGGTCATGCGTTAAATAGCAATAATGGCAGACAATGGTTGATAAAACACCTTGCTCCAAGCCGCACGTCAAGCAGAAACTTGCCTCAAGCGACAGTCTCGTAAGCCGATTAGTGACTCTGGAGCAACAAGCCTCCTAGAGGCGAAGTGTTAGTAGTCACCTCGTCGCAGGGCACTCGTAGCTTGCTGGCGCGCACCAGCAGCTCGTAGGCGGCGCGGAGCGTAGCAAGCTCACGGCCCGCACTCAGTGACAGCCGGCACGGCAGCGCCAGGAAGTAGAGCGAATAGCAGGCGCCCAGTAGGCAGCGCGCCCACGCCTCGGGCGACGCACTCGCTCTACGAGCTAACCTGCACATAGATTAAAACGACTATCTGTTGAAAAACGGTTCTTTCTATTGCTTACTTGAATAAAGCACCACAATTTTTCTCATTCTGTGACTTTTTGTCCTTCAGAACGATTTTCTGTACTGTGCTTTTTGGTTTGGATCGATTTATGTTCAAGCTGTCGCTTGTTGGAATATTTTTATAAGTCCTCCAGCTACTGTCAGCCTTGATGCCGCGTAGCGCAATTGAATGGAGGGAAATCACCGGAGTCGTCACACTGCGTTTGTAGCTCGTTTTATTTATACCTGTAGGTGTGTGGGCAGCAGCAGGCACAGTGCTGAGTGGTTGCTTTAACAACAGTGCGACACATCGTGACGAGCTGACCGCTCACAGGTCCAATCTCTGCATTCGTTATTTCAGCTGTTTTTTGCGAATCATAGTAACAAAATGGAACTATCTCTGGGTGACCTCCTCTGAGGTTCTCTCACCTCTGTGCATTAGCAATCTCCTGCTTGGTGCGGCGAGCCATGGGCGATGCGTCGGGTAGGGACTCGTTAGAGGCGAGAGCGCGCGCAGCGGGTGAGAGCACGCCCGGCAACGACTTGTTGCGGCCACTCGGCCGGCTCATCAGCGCCGGGTCCATCTCGAAGCATTCGTATGTGTAGGTTTCTCCTGAACAATGAGAACAACAAATAAGCAAGCAAAAAGATGAGCACTTATAAATTATATTAATGCAGTGGAAGGCTACTGGCAATAAACTGCCTCTCAAAAAGTTAATCAAAAGATCTAATCTGCTGCTCGTAGACGAGAAATCAACAAAATAACAATATCGAACTCTAACAAGTTTTAATCAGACTTCAGTGTTTACATAGCTGAATTGTTTTAAACAAATGTTTGTTCATGCACATGAATGTGTCGCTCATGTGTGGGACAGGAGCCGGCAACCTCGCCGGTATCGGTGGTGTCGTCAATGTCGAGCAGGCGACCAGTGGTGCCCTCGCCCAGATCAGCCATTTCTCACAAGCTGTACTTGTTTGCCTGCCACACTTCGTCCTTGTGACATCCAAACAAGCTTTTATTGAGGCGCCTAACAAACAAACAGGAGGAATGGCCAGTAGGACACCACGCCGCCCTATCACCTGAGCTAGCCGTGCGATATAAAGTGGATGTGCAAGGTACTCCAAACTTTTCGTTAACAAATGTGCCCCGGCGAAAAACCAAGCTACAGGGCCCAGAACACACCGGGTGCAGGCGGGTCCGGCGGCAGCACGAACACGGTCCGCTCGGAGGTGTTCGCGGTGCTGTCCATGTCGAGCAGTCGGCCGGCGGCGTCCTCGCCCGCGCTCAGACGCTCAGTGCACTCGTCGAAGAATGCGAGCCCGTGGTCGTTGTCGCACACGAACGAGCGCTCCTCGATGAAGCGTGTGAACATCTGTGTCCTCATCACCAAGGCGAAGAACTTTTGGTGCATCTGTGGACATCAGTGTGGCGAGATTTTAGTTTCTCAAAAGATTGAGATGAGAACTTTTATCAGTGTACAATGATGGGTGAAAATGTTTTACTTTTAGTTCCTGACATTATTGAATGAATATATGGGATAAAGAAATTACAGAGTTTAGGATACTATAAAAATAAAATGTAGAAATAAAAAATACATACAATAAAAAATACACTTGTTTATATGAATGACTTACAGACGGCATGCGTATACCATAAATGTATAATTCACATTAATCGCCTTTGGCATCACACATACTAAAAATATTATAGATGACTGAACGATAACATAAATCAGTACCTTAAGGTTGGCCCGTAAGCACCTGAAAATTTTGCCTCCCATACAAACGTAGTTTACTAATCATTTGAAAACCAATGTTCCAACTTACTTGATATTTGGTATCTAATATTAGGCTACAAATATCTGTGTCTGCATGTCTTTGTTTTTTCGGTAAATGTATTCTGGGTCAAACCACAGAGAAAACAAAATTCGTATGAAGATTTTCTTTTTGCTTTCATTTCATTCGGTTTGGATATATAAAAAAAACAAAAGCATGCAGACACAGATATTTGTTACCTTATTTTAGATATAAAATATCAATTTAATTGGAATAGCGGTTTCCAAATGATTAGTAAACTACGTTTGTATGGGGAGCATAGCTTACGGGCCGTTCTTAAATGATAGCAGTGCCACCTAAACTGGCCTAATGGCTGCACAATAGGTGGCACCTTCATGCTCGATTATACAAAGCTACATACATACAATGGTTATGCATTCAAATTATCAAGAACAACTGTAATTAAAATGGCAAGCTACTTAAGTTTTTTGAACTATATTGTGAGACTGAAAAATGACTGACAAAGAAATGAAAAAAAACATTAATATTTTTTTTAAAGAAAAATAGGCTGCAAAGATAACTTGAAAAAAAAAAGAACAAACGAGAACGGATAGTTCCAAGACATGGTGGAGCATTACCTTATCCCTGGAGCGCAGGAAGGAGTGCATGTGGAAGAGCGCGTGCGGGTCGGTGGTGCCCACGGTGGGCGCCTTCGTGATGGGGATGAGGAAGCTCCGGTAGCCCTTTAGCGTCACCGCCATGAACCGCAGGAACGCCTCCTGGATCTCCAGCTCCAGTGCTTGCTGTGCAGTGCAGCAACGTTTGATTGCCCAATGAACTTATGCACTGAATTCAAATCCCTCAAATCCCTAAATCCAAGGAACTCAAGGGATTGATTCATAAATTATGCCATAATCTTAGGGTATGTGTAATAAATGCTAAGACATTTTTGAGGATACTCAGTTCATATTCTTATACGAAAAAATAAGTCAAGTGATGCGAGCTACGACGGTACAGACCTCTTTCTTTCTTTTCTGAAAGTCACGATCAAGACTAGTTGTAGGCTCGCCATTGTGTTGTCCACTCGAGTGTTGCACAGGTGAAGCTGAAATTATGTAAGTCCTTTATATTCACAACTCTATCAGCTACAACAGAGACAAATGCAACAAAAAATAACATAAAAAAATTGTAAATATACATACAAACTAAGATGACAAGTCACTTCATCACAAATTGTTTGCCACGAAAATCGCCTTATTTCAAAAAGAACCAAATTAGACAAAACGACGCATGCGAGAAAAATACTTAGAGTCAATAGTTTATGTTTGCATAAACATTTAAACACCTCATAATATTTGAACTGAATATAATTTCATAAAAATATGACAATAACAAAATTACGTCATGTTTTTGATATAGATAGCTATGGGAGACTAGAATGCACGCATGCAGAAGCAAATTGTCGGTTCTGGGAAGTGCATTCTTAGCAGCAAGCAAGGAAGGACAGGAGTAGCATCGAAACATATAATGGCGGCAGCGCCGTGAGAATGTTTACTTACGTATTCGCTCACTATGGATTTTTTCGAGTTTTAAAGACTCTTCGAACAACATAGGAAATTTACAGAACGCTATTTAGTGCAACGTACATTCAATGCTGCGCGTGCAGAATTCTTAAGCGAACTAACTATAGTTAGACGTTTTTCACTTACTCGTGGCTACGTTGCCGCCATACGAATGAGTTTCGATCGCTACTCTAAGCCATATGCTAACCGCAGTGTAAAGAATTCAAAATTGTGACCAACTTCTTTAATAAGTCTCTTGTGCTGCGCAGCAATCAATAAACAACCAAAACAGTTACTTCAGGGCTGGCATAGTCAAACGTGGCTAAAGCCCTAATCAAATTAATAGAAAAAAATGAATGGAATTAAAAATAAAGAAACAATAAGAAGCTTGAAAAATTTACCAAACATGCCTGGACGTATCTTTCCATAAAGATTGTCGAGGGTTTGGCGCAGCACTCGTGCCTGCCGCTTTGGCAATATCTTCAGGCTGATGTGACGCTGCGACTCGCACACCTGCCAACAGGACAGAACGATGAAGAAGATGGGCAGTTTATAGACTCTAGTTATTATTTCGGCCAGTACCTACATGAAGACAGGAACGAAAGATTAGAATGTATCACACGGTCATACCAGCTGTGAGTATAACCCGTGTCATTAAATAATGTGATTCCAAATAATGGCTTGTATAAGCTACAGAAATGTTCGCAAAAAAAATGCATAAACATTGTTTCATTTTTATTTTAGTTTCACAATATGATCATTTATGAGAAGAGTAATTTTAGAAAGTAACTAGCGATTTACTCTGAATAACTTAAACTAAACTTTCAAGTTACATGTGGGACTTTAAGTGTACACAAATTGTGTACAGAAACCATTTTAGAAGTAAAAAAAACTAAGCACCGCCTATCCTTTACTTCAGCCCGGCGAGTGGTCCGGCAACTGGTATTATTCTTGACTGGCTAGACGTAAGACAAAAATAAGAAAAAAGTATATTATATTCCCAAGTAATTAAAAACATTGACAAAATCTATTAACAGACAAGATCATATAAATACATTTAAACCTTTTAATAATGCACTCACTGTAATATTGTTGGTGTCCAGGTCGACACAGGTGACGTCAGGAGGTGGATCGTACAAGTCAAAAAACCTCGAATCCACTCCGATGAGGTACGGCAGCGGGGCGTGCAGCACCTCCGCCAACCCTGCGAGCATTTCATTACGCATATCCAGTCTGTTCAGAACGTTGAAGAGTTTTTATCATAAGAAATATCCTGTCACTATTGTTGCATCTTTGTAGGCAAGCGCCTTGGTGCCAAGACCTACTGCGGATTATTACTAACGACGTAAACAAGCATAGTGGCTTGGGGGGCGGGCTTATATCATAAAACATAATATTATAATTAACTTGTCAGTAAACTTTCACACATCATAGTTTGACCAAAGTCAATCAAGTATATTTTTATTTTTTTCTGTTGGGAACGCGGAATGTTCAATAATTCAAAAAGTAATAAGTTTAGAAAACTTACTCTGTTCAGATATTATAATTTTTTAAGTAATTATTTAAAAGCACACAACTCACCCAGTGGACAGAGCGGGATGTATGGGCACTGCCACTTGAAGGGGAACAGAAGGCTGGAGACTGCTTCCGACACAGCAGTCAGCGTGTCGGGCCTACGCACAAACCCAACCGTTCATATTAGTTTACATTTTTTTTATTTACAGTTCGCAAGTAATAACTCCACGGATTACCCTTTGGGTTATATTACTTTGTAGTTAAAAAAAGTGCCCAAGTGCATTTCTGACCATGCAATTTGAAGAATGGAACCAAAAAGATGTCATATCATAAAAACTACTAGACATGTTTTCGCTGAAAGTCTACCACCTTAAATTTTAAATGTAAGAGAGATCCAAAACTTTTCGTGAGTAACAACGCACAATAAGAAGTTTTTTCTCATTCTTTATAACAATCCGCTAAAACCTTTTTGGTAAGACTAGCTCAAAAAGTCTAGTGTCATGGTCTACAACCAAAAGTATAAGTTCAATTGGACAGGATTTACTGCCAAACATACCCGCATACTAATGTGCACTGATTTTTTTAATTTCCCTCACATGTATGGCGTTCCACCCATATTTTGTTTTTTTCCTAATTTCACCGTACTTCATACTTCCTATCAATATAGTGTCAACAGTCTCCGAATACAATAGCTGTGACATATGCTAAAATCATCGGGAACCCACTCACGCAGCACACTGACATACAGGATGATCTAAACCGCATTACTGCATGGACGCAAGACTGGTTAATGTAACTCAACGTGCACAAATGTACAGTCCTTCATATAGGAAAGCAAAACCCAAGGAAAACATACACAATTCAGGGTAACACTCTAAAAAGTGTGAATACACAAAGAGATTTGGGTGTCATAATCACAGAAGATCTAAAATGGGAGGCACACATTATAACGGTAGTGAAGAGAGCAAACTCATTGCTGTATACCATAAACAAAGCTTTCTCCCATATAACCCCTGAGCTTTTCCTAAAGCTTTATGAAACATATGTGCGACCTATGTTGGAGTATGCATACCAGATCTGGAGTCCCTACTTCAAGAAAGATATTGACCTGCTGGAACGAGTACAACGTAGAGCAACAAATATGCCAACTGCACTGAAAAATAAAAGTTACGGAACCCGGCTGGACAAGCTTGGCCTCACCACTCTACAAGAACGAAGAGAACGGGGAAATCTTATTGAAACATTCAAAATTCTCAACTCTTCTTACAACTCTACCAATCCACAAGATATGTGCACCCTTGCTAATACTAAAAACCTGAGAGGACACTCAAAAAAGCTGTATCACAATCGGTAGAAGCAGAACCCTCGACGACACTTTCTTGCCAACAGAGTAGTAGAATCTTGGAACAGTCTTCCCAGTGAAGTTGTAAACGCTGTCTCCGTGAATTCCTTCAAAATTAAACTGGACAATCATATAAAATAAAAAAAATTATAATAAATAAATAAATAAGTGTTGTGATATAGGCGCATCAGCTTAAAGCTGCTAGCCTATCAATAATAATATAATATTTAGTTTGACGGCTTACCGCGCGTGTGAGGAGCAGGACGTGCTGCTCGACGTTTCGGAGCCTCACATGGGCTCCATCTTCAGGAGAACGTGCCTACCTCTGTCGCGACAGGCACGTTCTCCTGAAGATGGAGCCCATGTGAGGTTCCGAAACATCGAGCAGCACGTCCTGCTCCTCACACGCGCGGTAAGCCGTCAAACTAAATATTGTAGTTATGTCCCGCGTAAGTTTTAAAATATTAATAATATAATATAATATGGACAGAGGAGCGAACAGACAGATAGACAGGCGTATTGAATAAAATTATAAATAGACCGTTTTAGCAATTTGGCTATGGATACCTAATACTTCTTGGAATTTCTTAGCACACATAAATTATTCGGCATGCGGGTAGCGAGCATGGAAGGACAGGGGTAGTGATCGAATCTAATTCGTATGTCGGCAGCATACTCACGAGCGAGTGAGAACCGTCTAACTGTAATTAGTTTGCTCACGAATTTAGGATGCGCTTCATTGAATGTGTGTTGCTCTAAATTGTATAGTATAAAGTTCTTAGGTGTTTCTTACGTGTCTTTGGAACTCAAGAAAATCAGTAGTAAGCAAATTCGTAAGCGAACTCACTCGCCGGCGCCACCGTCTTTGTATGTAAAAGTGGCCCCGCCGCCCCCATACAAACGAGTTTCGTTTGCTACTCCCGTTCTTGCGTGCTCGCTGCAAGTACCTGAGCGAGTGGATGAGGATCTTCTGCTCGGTGATGGCGAGCGCCAGCAGCAGCAGACAGTTGTCGGGCCCCAAGTTGAGCAGAAGCTGCCGGAAGCCGGCGCCGCTGCGCACCAGCGGCTGTTCGTCGCGCCGCGTCACGATCACGCGCTCGCTCGCGTTCGTTGGCGACAACTGCATATCAAAATCAATGATATTAATAATCAACTTATTTCTGACTATAGGTCCACACAGCACAAAACAAAAAGGTAAAACAAAAATAATAGATACCAATAATCAATATGGATGTATTGCCGTCTAAGTGCGGAAACAAGCCCGAAGCACAACTAATATTATAAATACGCCCTTACCGCTGAATTAATTTTGATGAAATTTGGTATGGAGGCAGTCTGGACCTTTGGAAAGGAATATAGGCTACCTTTTGTGGCGAAAATTAAACTCAAAGGGGGTGAAGATGGTGATGAAAGTTTGCATGGGGAAATCATAACATACAATATTAGGTTCAGGTAGGCTGAGCACATCGCAAATCTACGAACAAGCATGTTGCCAGCTACTGCTAAGACTCTTCGTTGTATTTCGATAAACCCATAGTCTCTCATGTTTGATGTGAGCATGTGCATATATTTTGAAGAGCTCGTAATTAGGCGCGCGAGGCCTCGCTTCTCCCCCCAGACATGACTGGTTCATGTTTGAAAACTTGCAGCCATCAATGACCAATTACATAAAAAAATACAGTAACAACTACACTGTGATTTACAAAAAGTTCTAGGTTAAAAATTATATTATTACTGCAGTAGGATAGAGAATAAAAATGAGAACCTGCTATACTGATAAATAAACTGTAGTCAATACCTGCAAGAGTATACGTGGCTCGGGAAATGGCACTTCTTCAAGCAGGTGAGTTATGTACCGCTCCACGGGGATGGAAAGTGGCTGCTTGCTGCACGCCATGTCCTGAAAAAAAGTATTAAATAGTGAACCACTGGCATTACTCAAAATGTTTTTATCCACAAATCCGAAACTATAAGAAATAGCGAAAAACTAGCTCATGGGGCGAATTGCGATAAAAAAAAACTGTAATATAAGATTTTGAAGATACATTTTCTGTATCCTGAATGTCTATAATACAACTCGTTGATTTTAAACGAAACTATGCATGCTGTATTATTGCACCAGCGAATAATCCATACTAATGTTATAAATGCGAAAGTAACTCTGTCCGTCAGGTACGCTTTCACGCCTAAACCACTGAACCAATTTTGATGACATTTGGTATTCTGGAGCCCGACTGGCTAGTTTATGCCAAACAACAGCAAGAGTGAGCAACATATGAGGAGTACGGGGGGACGCATTTTCATGGCCAAGCGGACCATCGCGTCATCATTAACCAATATTTATTCTATGGTTACGTACCAATACGTAAAGCAGCCACCGCTCAAATGTGTCACTAAAGGGCCACCGCGACAGCAGACAGATGCTCTTGTTGACGTGCAGCGAGTGCGTGACGTGCGAGGCGCCCTCGCGCCAGCCGAGCTCCTCCTGCTGCTGCTCCGAGAGACCCTCGTGCGGGTGGCTCTCGTAGAACGTCACCGCCGACCCGTACACCTGCAAAGTGGTGACAAAACTGGTGTCACTGAAGGGCCACCGCGACAGCAGACAGATGCTCTTCTTGAAACATAGCCTGATCTGCATATGTAAACACGCTTTACCTTTTGTGTATTGATAGGTGTTCACATTTACGATGGTTTACTTATGATTTTAAAACAGTTCAATAGGGTTAAACTACTGCCTACCGATTTTCGCTGTCCGAATTCCTCCAATTACTAACCGATCCTCTAGATCCTTTATCCGTAGGGTCGGTAAACTTTGGGATGGATTCGCTGCCATTGTATTTCTCCCTAAGAACCTGGGGTTCTTTAAAGATGGTGTGTAGAAGCACCCGGCCAGCCGGCATGGTTTTTGCAGCCCCCAAGAAAGTTGATAGCCCATGATCCTTGTCGGGTGCCTCTTAAGTAAGGGCTTGGCATGCGTCATATTATATTATATTATTATTGATAGGCTAGCAGCTTTAAGCTGATGCGCCTATATCACAATACTTATTTATTTTTATACATCGCGTGTGGCCTTTTGTGTCAAAGACCTCGGATTCGAGCCCCAGAGTCCCAGGGTACCTCGTTCTTATTGGAGTTAGAAATGTGGCCTGTAATTTACGTGTGGCATTAAACATCCAAGTTCAGTTTCATAAAAAACAGACATGTGCGTACCTTGTCGGTGGCGTCGGAGACAGTCAGAACAAAGGTAGAGAAGACAGGCCGAGGGGCGGAGGCCTCGTTGGGCCACATCTCCAGCGTGGCGCCCATGGGTAGGCAGAACAGGGGCACCGACGTAGGGAACACCATGCCGCGACGCTCCTCCGTCGGGTACCTGATGTGTGGGCATTTGTTCATTAATGTTTTTTGTATGTATATAGCCGCATATGGCATACGCCAAGCTCTCACCTAAGAGGTGCCCGGCGATGACCAATGGGGTTTAGAACTTTCTCAGGAGATGCGAAAACCGTGCCGGCTGGCCAGATGCATATTCACACCATGTTTGCAGGATGCCAGGTTGTACTGTGAGGGAAATACAGTGACAGGGAGTGCTACAACAGTTTACCAAATCTATATATAAAGGATTTTTAGGATCGGTGGGTTCAAATTCGAGTAATTTCGACAATATTGCGCATTGGGCTATAGGAGAAAGGGGATGGAGGGATGGCGTTATGCAGCTCCAAAGAGTATGATCCTTGGTTCAGACGATAAAGCACAGAGAGACCCTACATTCCTTCGGAGTTGGAGGGTCGTCAACGAGACGCACTTATTGTTTCAGTATAAAAAACAAGATATGAATGTTTTTAAATAAAATTAAAACCGGCTGGACAAGCTTGGCCTCACCACTCTACAAGAACGAAGAGAACGGGGAGATCTTATTGAAACATTTAAAATTCTCAACTCTTCTTACAACTCTACCAAGCTACAAGATATCTTCACCCTTGCTAATACTAAAAACCTCAGAGGGCACTCAAAAAAGCTGTATCACAATCGGTCGAAGCAGAACCCTCGATGACACTTTCTTGCCAACAGAGTAGTAGAATCTTGGAACAGTCTTCCCAGTGAAGTTGTAAAAGTGTTGTGATATAGGCGCATCAGCTTAAAGCTGCTAGCCTATAAATAATAATAATATAATATATAATGTGAATAATGTGAAATAAGTAATATCAGTAATACCAATTTTTTAAAAAATAAAATAAACAAGTGCACTCCAGGAAAAAAATTCACGCATCAGCTGCTAGTGATATAAATAACATAATAACAATATAAATTTGATTTTAAACAGCGACATCTGTAGTAAAGCATTTTCATCTGATTGGAAAATAATCAGAAAAATGTTTGCTCTGGACATTCGTATGAAGGATTTGAGCCTGAATAACATGTCTACAATTCAAAATTTGGGAAATGGTACTGTGTGCGGCCTCAACCTGCTCGGTTGGATGCAACTGTACAGTTTACATAGTTTTCAATCATTTATTTGGAGCAGTTGTACGAGAGTTTGAAATTAGCATTCCATTACCAAAAAGACAATGCCATGGTGAAGTAAGTCGGGTGAAAAAAATGGTCGGGCTAGGTGTCAATCGGTAAACAAACGCCATTTGAAACACACTAATTGGTGCGTTCAATAAATAGTTATGTGAAAAGCACAAAGCAAACGGAAATGTTTGAGCAGCGCTTAACATTACCGTCTGATGTGCACCGGAATGTTTATTCACAAGTGCTAAGAGAATGTATGGTCTGTTTTCTTCTGAGATAGTTGCAACCAATGTTATTTTATTAATGTTTTCTTGATTTGATTGCGGCTTTAGCCATGTCTGACTATGCCAGCCCCATAGTAACTGTTTTGTGTTCATTGATTGCTGCGCAGCACAAGAGCCTTGTTAAAGAAGTAGGTCTCAATTTTGAATTCTTTACTCTGTGGTTGGCATAGGGCTTCATGGATTTTAAAAAATAGATTTAGCCTATCCGTGATCTATAGTCGAGTCACCCAACTGTCTTGTCAACAAGCAGAGGATCAGTTACACTTACTGTTAGATTGCAACCAATGTCCAATGAATTATTTTTACAACTGCTACCGCCCAATTTACATTTTTATATCAGTTTCACATCAAAACAATTGATGATTCTCAAGATTAATTTGTTTTGAAATAAATGATTTTTTCTTTGGATTTTTTTTACAAACAATTATTTAATAACAATTTAAAATGTTTTAGTCCTGTATCCACCCTAAGCTCATTCAGACAATTTTAGTGGAGTCCAACCAGCCCCTAGCATAGCTTGCCCTGAGAATATATAGAATTGTGTTCATTCAATTTGAAAAGTTTCTTCTTAGGCAGTATTATAAAAATGAGGTTTCCGTACCTAAAGGGTGCCAACGGACTGGGCTGATTTTTTTCACATTTTTGACCAACAATAACTAAGACAACTTTATGCAATATTAAATTCTTAATGTCATAATAATGTTGGTAGACGGGTCCGTATGACCATTAAATTCCCAGATAAATAGGATGCCGAAAGAGTGTACATAAATTTTCTTCTTAGTCATAGAAAAATGTATGAATGGAACCGCACATCATTTGGGTAATATTATATCGATCGTTGTTATAGTTGCATGAATATTTTTTGCATTAGGAAAAAAGATGTAGCAATTTGATGCAATCATGTGTAGCAGTAATTTACCTGAAGAGAACCTCAGGTTTGTACGCTAGCAGCGGAGGGCGATTCATGGACTTCTTGTAACACAGGAACACATCACTGCCCATCAGGCCTGCGACGAGACAAGCACATATTTCATCGCCAAATTATAAAACATGCATTATTCAGTTTGCTAGGTGTTGGGGTGGATGCTCTGCAAGCATGCATGGAAGAAAAGACAGCTGTTCAAGTTATCTTGGGCTGTCCAGGGGTGGCAAACATGCAACTCCACCTTTCTGGAAGTTATGAAGGACCCCAAAAAGTGTGTTACACTTTATGGAGGAAACCTGCGACTTGGAGACAGCTGGCAGAGCTTCTTGACACATACATAATGGGGGAATGGTCATCTCAGTAAGAAATACACATAACAGTAATGAGGACCTAGGACTGGCTCTAGTATGCTCTAGGATCTGATGCCAAATACGATTTTGGTGATGACGGCAATATGTTTGAATGTTCAATCTTTGCAGTAAATGTCCGCAACACAGGTAAAGCGTAAAACAATGTATGTAGGCAAATTCTTAAACACTGTGTTAGTAGGAGGCATTGATTATGGGAGGAGGGACTGTAGGAGAATTCCAAATTATGGGTATACAACAGGCGGCGAAATTCGAAGACGCAATACCCGCGAATGGTAGGTTTGCTGGTTTTGGCGGTATATTCGTAAAGCAGTTTTTTTACTGGGCTCATTCCTTAATTAATGTGTCCTTGCTTCACGGTCGATTATACATACATACTAAACACATTCCTAAAAGTAATGATGGTGATGTTGGGTTATTTTTCCCCATTCGCCAGCAAATGCTCCTCCTATCGCACTTCAGATCTTTGTTGTGGTTCTTGGCAATGCAGAAAGTGTGCAACACGTCGCAGGTGCGGGGTAGACGCGCCGGTACGACACGAACAGCTTTCGAGTTGTTCACGTAGGTGATGCACCCATCGACAGCACCATCTCTGCGCATACCATCGGATAACCGTTGCCGACCGTACAGAAACAGTACTCTACCTTTGTTGAGGTTCTTGGCGATCATGCAGAAGGCGTGCGGCGGCAACTCGCCCTTGCTGGCGACGACGACGCACACGTCGACGACGACGAGCGCGTTGCAGGGCGCGGCGGGGTGCGCGCGCCGGTATGTCACGAACGTGCGCGCCGTCGAGTTGTTTACGTTGGCGACGCGCCCGCCCACCGACGACAGCACCATCTCCGCGTCCGCCATAAGCCGCTCTTTGCCGTCGTACATGATGCCTGTCATCAAAGTGCATTACAAAGGGTTCTTGTAAGAGCACCAAATAAGGTCGACACATTAACTCACATACCGCAATAGTCAAACTGATGGAAGGACTCTAAAAAATTCTCTTCCTTGCTCTATTTATACTCTTTTTTCCAGAATAATAGGCAAGTATGTATAATAGGCATACATTGCAAGTAGTGCTAAGCAAAACATTTAGCCCCGATTGCACGAAGAGACGGCCGAGTTAATCAATGTTCAAACAAGTCACTTTTAGTGATCCGTATAGAGTTCCTTCCATACTGTCCACAGAAAGTGACTTGTTTGATCATACTTTGACGTAGATTTTGAGTTTTTGTACGTTCGTGCACTCGGCACTTAGTCGAGGTCTAGTCAGGACAGGCTCCAATTGGGTTATCAGTAGTCGAACTAGACAAAGCTCAGGGGGGGTCATCCCTCCCTGGATCCACCGTTGCAATAAGAGTGAGTCTATTTTTAATTCGAAAATAGTACACAAAAAAGGTTTTGAGAGAAGTCTGGTACAGACAAAATGTAGTCTCCCATGTTTGCTAACATACAAAACTTACAGCTCTATTCAGAGTGGGTTTAGTACGCGTTTTAAGGTCGGACTAAACTGGTTTTTGTATGGTTAGTCTGGTGCTAATCGCATACTAAGTTTTGACAGGTTCTCTCTGAATACGACTGTTAGCAACTAAGTGAGGTGTGTCACCAATGTCGACGAGCGGCGGGCGGTCACGGCCCCGGCGGAAGCACAGGTAGCACTCGGCGGAGCGCAGCGAGCCGTGGTTGAGGTCCGCCGGGAGCCCGGTCGGCGTCTCCGCGAGCAGCTCCCAGCCGTCGGGCGCGCACTCGCCGGCCGCCGGGAACACCACGCCTGCATCGCGCGCGCACACATTACCACGGGGAGCCCAAAGGCTAGGCCCATAGGCTTACGACCGATGACGATTTAGTTACAGGCATTGGCATCCAGAGGGGAAATGCAGCAAGTGAAACGGGTACACTACCAAATGTGTAGCCTCTAGACCAGGACTTTTTTTAGGGTTCCGTACCCAAAGGGTGAAAACGGAACCCTATTACTAAGCCTCCGCTGTCCGTCCGTCCGTCCGTCCGTCTGTCCGTCTGTCACAGGGCTGTATCTCAGTAACCGTAACAGGTAGACAGCTGAAATTTTCACAGAGTGTGTATTTATTTTGCCGCTATAACAACAAATAGGTAAGATTAAAAAATAATTAAAATTAAAGGGGGCTCCCGTGATTTTGATTTTTTGGTTTTTTGGTTTTTTTTTCTACGGTGGTACGGAACCCTTCGTGTGCGAGTCCGACTCGCACTTTTTTTTATCTTAACTCTTGATAATGCTGATCCTTTTTGTGCTCTTCTAATTTTAATATTATCCACTAAAATCTACTTCATGATGATATTTAAGAATAAAAGTACGGTAAAAATGTCTAAGATTGTGCTTAGACGTATATTACATGATTGATTGATTTGTATATGTTGACATTAACAGTAATTTTCAGTACATATTAAAAAAATATAAATTTGCGTGTATTTGGTCTGCAAAATCCACCACCGGGTCTATACCCATAATTTGGAATTCTCCTATAGTCCTTTCTCCCGTAATTAATGCCTCCTACTAACTCTTGCATACATTGATTTAACTTTTACCAGCCTTGCACTATATTCATAAAGTAATTAATTTTACAGATTTCTTTCTTTAAGTAGTGTTTCCTTGCAGATTCAAGCGACATACTTGCTCAGCACGAATAAGTATATTTTATTCAATATAGTTTTGTTTAGTTCACAACAATGCTTGTGTTAAAATTAATTATGGTAATTCGCTCATAGTAAAAAGCCACAGGGTTAGGTAATTGTTACTCCTAATTGTTTCTTATAATTGTTACTACTTATATCTGTTACAAACACTGGAAATCATTTTTAAACCTGGTTCTGCTGTACGGTATCAAACAAAGTAACAACAGATTACAGCGAAAACTAGTCAAGGAATGTGTGCTTATCTCCAAAACAAGATGAGTTGAGCTGAGTACACTTAACTGACCCTTATCACATACAATGTATGTATAATAGTAAGTATACCCTACAAGCTATTTGTAAGGTTGTGAAGTACATCAATTGCATTTTTTATGGAACTGGACATGGCTAATACCACACCCAGCACATTCACCACATTCCCGCAGGGATCAAATATCCTTAATATGAGCATGCCTACCTTGAACTACATGGAAAACGCGGCCAATTTTTCATTGCCGCTTCGACCATCTTTTACCCAATGCGATGGTACCATAGAGAATGGACGGACCAGAGTAGAAACCGAAATTCCAACGACTCGTGAGAACATGTAATAATATGTAAGAACATCACTACTTAGAGCAGCACATCCTGAATTCATAAGCGAAAAAAATAATTCCAGTTAGACGTTTTGCATTTGTGGCTAAGCTGCCACCATACGAATGAGTTTGGATCGCACCTCCCATCCTTCCATTCTCTATGGATGGTACCACCCGGAAGGGTGCGAACCCTACAGCCTAGTAATCAGGGAACCTTAAGTTTTACATGGTCTCAGAACCACGGCGCGACACGCATTCTCAACTGTCTGTTGCGTTTGAATGGTGTGAACCTTTGCGTTTTCATACCACACAACTACCGTTAGCCCTATACATCACATTCCCGAAGGAATTAGGTGCCATGCCAGGACCCTACCTTTATGAGCACGGCTACATTGAACTGGATGGAAAACAGGGACAATTTTTCATTGCCGCTTCGACCATCTTTTCATCCAATGCTATGGTACCAACCCGGGTGTGCTTAAACCCTACCACATAGTAGGAGAAGGGGACCTTAAGTTTTAAATGGATTCTGAACCATGGAGCAGCTCGCATTCGTAGCGAAATGCACTTATCCAACTCATAAAGAGAAATAAAGTATTGCAAGGCAACGAGCCGCTCAAACCTAAACAGCTGAACCAATTATTATGAATTTCGGTTTTGAGATAGTCTGGACCATGAAGAAGGATATAGGCTACTTTTGAAAAAAAATCGGAACAAATAAAAAATGACTAGGGATGAAAACAAAATTATAATTAAAATACTATCCATTATTATTAAAATGTTTTCGGACACTTTGACTTCTGACTGGACGACGTGTCGGAAGTCCTCCAGGTCGCGCCGCGAGTCCTGAAGAAGTCCACAATGCGGTGGACGAAACGTCGACTTAAACAAGTAAGCGATTTATGACACTGTCTATCCGAAAACATTTTAATAATAATGTGTAACAACAGTGAAAGTCTAAATAAACATAAATACTATCCAATTATTTAAATAGCATTACACAGCTCAGTAATTTTATGAAAAATTATATAACAACACCTTTCAAATCATGCCTGTACCTAGCTGCTTTATATGAGTGACCACATTATCAACAGATACTTACAAATCTAGCTTATTATACCTCGTTCATTGCAAGTAACCAGTTTAGTTGAGAAACTAGTTTACACCATAGTACCTACTTATCAATGAAACATTTGTGAATTGCCAGCATAGTTTAAAATCCAAACCTGTCCCTATTACATTTAAATTGATTAAAGGTTACAATGTAACAGTCAATCATAAACATTCAACCCCACAATTCCACAGCATGTAGAAAACAAGTTAGATCCTAGGATGACCATTCGTAGATTGTCCTGCAGAGGCTGTGACCATCTATTACTCACAATGATACATTTATCGTTAAATACGTTAAAAGGATAACCACTTCTAATATAATACACAAGCAAGTAAAGGTGTTCCAGTCAAAGACCAAATAATTGTTCGGTTTTTAAATCCTAGACTTAAGAGTCTCGTTAACCTATCAATTCCCCATAATAGGGGCGATAACTGTTTACATGCTCTTAATGTTTTAATAGGTTTTTGAAATTTTGGATTCTTAAATATATTGTCTAAATCTATATGTTAAATTTTTTTAATAATAAAATATTGGTTAGAAACATTGGAAAAAGTTGTCTTTATATGTTCTTTTAAGAAAAGAATACTGAAAAATACAGATAACTTCAAAAAAATAAAAAAGTGATTTCTGTCAACTTTTAAGGGCAGGGAAACGTTAGGGCCTAGAACGCAATTTTGCTAGTTTAATGGCAGTCGCCGTGCAAAATTCTGCAGTGGCCAATGGACGAAGAATGCATTTCTTAAAATTATCAAATCTTAGATTTCCTGCAACTTCACGACAGCCTTAAATATAGCATGCAAAGTCAATGTGATTGTGGAGCACAGTATTAGAAAAATATCACGTTACAAAGGAATCCAACACCTGGCTTAACTAGACCCAAGGTGATCCTGTGGTTTCCTCGCATGCATGGCTTGGTTCGATTGATAATTTGTTTATTATAAACATTAAGCATCGACAACCTAATAAGTACTTGCTAATAACAGCATGCCTATAGTTTATTAGTCGGAGTAATAGAGTTAGGTAATAGTTAACAGATATCATGAATACACCCAATGTGTGTTTAAGGATTCCTATCAGTGAGGCATTAACCTGAAAGAAATATAAGTTACTGAGAGTAACAATAGGTTACGCTAGGGTAGTTACGACAATGTAAGAAAAAATGTTAAGTCTCTATGTTGGCTCATGTAAACATAAAATTTCGCCAAAAAGTCAAGATTGCTCAATCAACAGATATTTTCGAGCACATAAATATGTTTTTCTACTAGTTGTCAATATATCAAAGATCAAACCAAAAAACCTGCCAAGTGCGAGTCGAACTCGCACATAAAGGGATGGAACCCATCGATACTTATGTAAAATCACCTTTTTTTAATGGAAGCAGCCTATAATTTTAATTATTTTTAAATGTTAACTATTCCTTGTTATAGCGGCAACATAAATACACATTCTGTGAACATTTCATCCTACCTATTATGGTTCATGAGATACAGCCCTGTGACAGACGGACGGATCGACAGCGGAGGGTTAGTAATAGGCTTCCGTTGGGACCCTTTGGGAATAAAACCCCAAAAACCACTTGAGGTGGAGGGTGGAGGTGTTAAAGTAGGATAAAAGTTAATAGAAAAACCCTTACAATACTGGCTCACCCCAGGCACTCATGTATTCATGCAAAAGTGTATAGGTTGATTGTCCTGCCAAATCTTTGCGTGTGTTTGTTTATCACTTTTTTAATATTCTATGCATCAGGCTCACCAATATCAGTGATGGGCGCCTTGGCATTGTATCCCTTGAGGTGTCCCGAGTCGCTGAAGATGGTGTCCTCAAGTAGGTGCGGCTCAGGCGGCAGCCCTGCAACCACGAAGTAGTCGGCAACTCGGCGCTCCTCCATGGCCGCTGCCGCTCCGGCGAGCCACTAGTACCTGCTGCCTCAATGCATTGTACACATTGTTGACAGTTCTAAGGATAATAGTATTAGTGGAGAATAATGGTAGAGTGGCCAGTAGCCTAGTGGCCGGGGACTTGCCCAGCATACCAGAGGACTGGGTTCAAATCCTCGCCCCGTTCATGGACCACTTTCTTTCTTATTCTGAGTTGGATAAGTGCATTTCGTCACGAATGTGAGCTGCTCATGGTAAAACTGCGTGATAGGGTTTAAGCCCGCCTGGGTTGTTGCCATGGTATTGGATGAAAACATGGTTAAAGCGGCGAAGAAAAATGGTCCATGTTTTCCATCCAGTTCAATGTAGCCATCTCATAAATGGAAGGTCCTGAAATGGCACCTAATTTCTTCGGGAATGTGGCATAATGGGCTAATTTGTGTGGTATTAGCCATCCATGTCAGGTTGCATAAAAAATGTGTTGCTGTTATTAAAAAGTGAAGGCACAGAAAGTCATAACAGACAATGCGTTAACCAACATGTTTTATCCGTTTGGTACGTGCCCAAAAACCATCCACTAAGGTATCGCCGAATGTGACGCAAGGCCTTATGGCATTTACAATGCTGTTAAAAAATGTATCGCTAAGTATGGTTACATTAACATGATGAACATGATGCGTTGAAAATTCCATGTTGCAGGGGATGTTGCATTAATTAATGGCATTCATTGTAAGTGTGGCCCCAGCATATTAGGGTAAACATAGGATTTATTGCATGAATCTATTAATGAAAAGACGACTATGCGTGCACGCTAATGCAAAAATAATTAGGATAATGGAGCTTTTTGGAATTGGTGACTTGTACAACCAACCAATAAGTGGCCGACTGGGGCTGTACGAGTGAGTGATTAAAATCCTCAACCATTAAGTTCAGCCCAAAATTACATAAAATTTGGTGGAGTTAAAGTTCAAATAATAAATAGCCCCACCAATCATCCAAACGTTATGGAATTACCTATCACGCAGGGACAAATTTGGTAGGTAAGACAAATTGTTTCCATTGTCGGTATGGTCCTTCATAGTCTGATTTTCAGTTATTAAAGAGCTCTACTTTTAGCAGAGCAGAGTTATCTTCAAATGGGTGCAAACAACAAAAGAATGTACAAACATTTTCAACTTCAAATATAATATCCACAGTTTTTTGGACAACTAAGGTAGGAAAGAAAACCTTTTTAAATTACTTACCTACTCAGAAAACCCTTTTTCTTTAGTTTTATGTTACCTATAAGGATTTATTTTAATTGGAGGTCCGTATTTTATTCATCGGTGGGTATTTCAGCAAAGTCAAGCTAATGTATCAGATTCCTACAAGTTATCAAGGAGTCAAAAGTTTTGGTTGCCTTAAATTAACAACAAGTTTTTGATTAAAGCAATGGGTAAAGTTCAGCGATCATTAAATGCTAAGAAGATCATAAAATAAACTCACAGATGAAAACCGCCGAACTTCGAGTTGATGTTGGGTGAAGTCAGCAAAAGCATGGACCTCCTGGGCATTTCTTCAGCGCTATAGCGTACAGGCTCACTACGTACAGTACAATCGCTCAGGACAATGATCTATTAAACTCGCTGCAGGTCACTTTCCACCTCCAGCGACATCAGTTCGCTATCGCCATGACATACATGACATGAACATGACAGACGTGACCCCGCTTTAGTAAATGACAGATGACAGTTCTTTTGGCAGTAAAATTCTTTGCTCGGCAGCGTAGAAAGAGAATCTCTAGAACAGGGGTGGCCAACCGGTCGATCGTAACTATTAGTTCAGTCGATCGCACGGCAAAAATATAAATAAGTAGACCAGACTGAGCAACAAAATTACCAACTATTGCAGCATCATCTTGAGTCATTTTTCAATCTTCTTGATGAGAAAAAAAAAAATGGAACTATTTGTAAACATCAAGGATCATATGGAAAAACATCCTACCTACAATTTTTCCATTGATCATAATGATATCTATGAATTGGCTACATTTGCAAATACATTTCAAATAGAGCACATCATGTTACCAAACTAAATTATTACTCTCCTCTGCGGGTCAAGATTTCTGGGCATTGGTTTCCAACGAAAAAAATTTAACAAAAAAATAGCTGGCTTCAAACAAAAAGCACTAAAAAGTAAAAAATAATTGCCATTTTTGTAGTTACGATTTTTGTTATTTTTTGAGTCGGCGTCAGCCGGGCACGCGCTGCGCCAATCACGAGAACCTTGGCTACCTTGGCTGACACCGACTCAAAAAATAACAAAAATCGTAACTACAAAAATGGCAATTATTTTTTACTTTTTAGTGCTTTTTCTTTGAAGTCGGTTATTTTTTTGGTTATTTTTTTTTATTTGTTTATTTTTAGTGAATCTGAAGTACACTTACTAATTTGTACACGTCTTTTCCAATAAAAAAAGAATCACCGAAATCGGTTGGCGTTATATTGAGTTATTCGACCATTTGTCGCGCACATCTTAATACAAATTTAAGACTTATATGATTGTCTCATGGATATCATTGTCAGAACTTAACAAATTTAAAATGGGACCACTTTGGAAGCACTAGCTTTCATTTAAAAAAAATATCATCCAAATCGGTTCACCCAGGCAAAAGTTATGAGGTAACAAACATAAAAAAAACATACAGACGAATTGATAACCTCTTCCTTTTTTGGAAGTTGGTTTAAAATATCCAAACTTGAAGAAATGTGTTGAACAACTTCATTCGTGTTTTGGTTGAACATATTTATGTGCGTCAGCATTTTTCTACTTTAAACAAACAAAAAAAAATTTAACAAAAAAAATAACCGACTTCAAGGAAAAAGCACTAAAACGTAAAAAATAATTTTCATTTTTGTAGTTACGATTTCTGTTATTTTTTGAGTCGGCGTCAGCCGGGCACGCGCTGCGCCAATCAAGAGAACCTAACCTAACCAAACCTAACCTTGGCTGACACCGACTCAAAAAATAACAGAAATCGTAACTACAAAAATGAAAATTATTTTTTACTTTTTAGTGATTTTTCCTTAAAGTCGGTTATTTTTTTTTGTTATTTTTTTTTATTTGTTTATTTTTAGTGAATCTCAAGTACACTTACTAATTTGTACACGTCCTTTCCAATAAAAAAGAATCACCGAAATAGATTGGCGTTATATTGAGTTATTCGTCCATTTGTCGCTTTAAGCATTTAAGACTTTTATGATTTTCTCATGGATATCATTGTCAGAACTTAACCAAATTAAAATGGGACTACTTGGGATGCACTAGCTATCATTTAAAAAAATAATCATCAAAATCAGTTCACCCAGGCAAAAGTTATGAGGTAACAAACTTAAAAAAAACATACAGACGAATTGATAACCTCCTCCTTTTTTGAAGTCGGTTAAAAATAAACACCGTTCTAATTTGACAGACGCTCATACATTGGATTATTTAAGTTTAGCAATTTCCAACTACAAACCTAATTATGCTAAACTAGTGGAAGCTGCTCGGACGCAATGCTCACACTAATATATAGGACCGATATATGTGATATGAAAAGGAACTCCTAAGACTGGTCATTAAAAAATATTACATTATTGTGTACTAAAATATGCTGTTTTATTTAAGATTTCCAGAAGTATGCAATTGGTAGATCGCACAGGGTTTCGTTAGTAAACAGTAGATCTTATGTCTAATCAAGAATAAACATTAGTGTCACTTTGCCTATACATACCTATATAACATATGTATAGATGTATGTTGTTTTTTAGTGAGTAAATCGAAACATAACCTCAAATTATGGACTCAATTTTATCTGCGTTGAAATGTATATTACGAGAAGATACGACGGTTAAATGCGATATATTCGAATAATATAACTACTATCTTCCTATGCAATAACTGAATAACTGGTGAATCTGCGATATCAGTCGATATTCTATTTACACATAAAACGATATATCTTCACGACCACGAAGCTCTTTTCAAAATCAGCTATGACTATCACAGAACACTGCAACGCACGCCATGTTGCACCTCAAATCACAAGATCACAATTTTTCGTGGATCGGTTGCTGTTTAGGAACTTTTTAGCGGTACTTCAAATTTTGTTTGACTTACTATGAAATCAAACATTGCTATTAGTGGAAACGGGGTCCATCTACTGAACGCATTAGACTTCAACTTGTCATCTCTTTCACTCTAGCCATAGCTTCATACGAGGAAAGAGTTGTAATGATCTGTCAGATAGTATGTTTATTATATGTTCACTCTATATTGTACACTTATTGAACGCAGCCTTTATCTAGAATGAAAGCAAACACGAGCACTGCATTACGAAATGCGTATATTGCGGAGACTTCAACAATGTACAGTCATTTCGTCTGAAATCTATACACTGGAAATAGAGACGCATTTTATATCTCTTTCTGTCATGCTGACGTCTACCATAGAGTAAAAGGGACTTAGGAATTCCTTCTCCTTCCAGTGTATACAATTGAGAGGAAACGACTGTACGCGTACACGACCGTTCCGAATTGCTTATATTCACTCCCGTGAACTTCATGTTGACATAAGGGACGTGACTGTAGACCGCACACAGATCGTACAAAGCGCGCACGGTTGAGAGCATGTGCACCGTGTACGCTGTCAAATGCCTGTCATTGATCTGTCATTAAGCGTGTTTATCTGTAGTTCTTTGATCGTTTGCACTTGTATTCTGAAATAACAAAAGCCTTTCGCCGTTTGTTAGTCTAATTCTTAGAGCATTTAGGACGGGAGACGCCAAAGCAGTGCTTTAGCATGCATTCGTTTCTGTAAATTCTAGTGGGGAGCGGGGAAGTAGGTCCACGCTCACTGTGATGGCTTTTCGCACACTCGTGTAAATCTCCGTTGCGTTGAAATGAGCGCACACTAAGAAATTGAACGAACACAGTAAGAATTCACAGATACATCGAAACCATAACGTTCGTTGCACACGGTCTCCCACCAAATTCTCGCGTAAACTCGCTAGGGACTTGACATGACGTGTACAGTTATCGATAAAATAAACAGTAGACGTCGATAGTTATAATATAATTTTCATAAATTTTTCACATAGTTTTACTTTTTAGATTCAAGGAATACACATAATTTGAATTGAAGAGTCTTCGGTAACACATATTCTGCAGCAGTCTTGATTGATAAAATCTAAGTTAATAATGACTATTGTTTTTTAAAATGAAACATTTATTAATAACACACTTATCTGCATTCAATCGTCCTCCCCACCATTAGATTTCTTAAGTACCTGACTCTAGATAATTAGTCTTCGAATTAATAATGTATTTACTAAAAATAAATAATCGACAAGGATCCCTCACAAAGGCATCATCTTATTTATTACAGTCTTTCTTATTTCTATTCACTTTAACATATATTAATATTACTTAAAAACAATATATTCATACCATAACACCGCTTCCCCGGAGGTGTAATCAGAGATGATAGAGCGCCCTAAGGTTCGATCACAGCGTACTTCTTTAGACTTCTCTACAGACACATCTTTTCATACATTCTATACGATTAAGGCTGTGGTGAACTCACAGAAAATCTAAGATTTGAAAAATTCAAAAGATACATTCTTAGTCCATTGGCCAAAGCACAACTTTGCACGACGACTGCCATTAAAATAGCCCAATCGTCTCCCGGGCCCTAACGTTTTCCAATCCTTAAACGTTGTCAGATTTTAATATATTTTTTATGTTTTTTTTAATATCGGTATTTTTCAATAAAACTAAATCGGAAATGAACGTAAAAAGGACAACTTTTTCCATTATTTATTAGTCAATATTTTCCAATCTAAAAGGTATATGAAAAAATAAAAAATACTTTTCATATACCTTTACAAAAATACCTATACCTAATATACCTAATAATATATACCTAATAAAAATAAAACATACAGACGTGGATTTCTACAATATATTTAAGAAAACAAAATTTCAAAAACCTATTAAAATATTAACAGTCGTATTCAGAGAGAAGCTGTCAAAACTTAGACGATGTTCGCACCGGACTTACCATACGAACACCCGTTTTGTCCGACCTTAATACGGGTGCCAAAGTTAGTCCACCCTCTCTGAATACGACAGTAAGAGCATGGAAACAGTTATCGTCCGTAGTGTAGGGAATTGATAGGCTCTTTTATGGGTGCTATGTTGGGTAACGAGACTTATTGGTTTTTAAAATGAATTAATTTGGTATAAATGTGTCGAATACATTTCTCCGGATTAATTTTTTTGGAAAGAAATGAAATTCTCGTGTTATTTACTCATGACAGTCTTAGCCAATTCAAAATTATTATTGACAAAATTTTCGCAGCCCCCTTAAAAGTTCGAAAGCTCATGGGCGTCGTCAGGCACCTTAAGAGGTCCTGGCCGCGTTTTACATAAAAAAAGTCACTGGCACCTCCAGATCAACTCTGGCCGGGTTGCCAGTGACCCCGGCCGGGTTGGTACAATCCTATAGAATGAAAGTTGGTCGACGCTGAAATTGAATTGACCCTTTTATATGTTCAGCTCAATGCAGGCATGCTCAAATATGCGGGATATTCTAGCATGTCACCTAGTTCCTTAGGGTATACAGTGTGATGATAATAGTTATGATATCAATCATAAAGTTCCGGTAATATATTATTATTATGTCTTCCTACAGAACCATACAGACATAATATTAATAACAACGATTGTTGTTTTTGTGTTTGTTGTAGAGACAGCACCATAACCGGTAATATATTATGTAGTTATTAAATAAAATACATTCCAGCCTAGAGAACCAGGCAAGATACGAAGAAGTTCAATTTGTGAGCAGCTAAACTAGATAAAAGATATAATTAACAGAGACAAATATGTTTATTTAAAGTTTGAGTAGGTACTAACTTCTTGCTATAAATTACAAGTGGGTACAGCATTAACGTGTAATCTTCTTTTATGATTAGATAGAATTTGGATTGCAGATTTATCAAAATTATCAGAACACCATTGTGCTTGTTCGTTTTGGTATCCAGGTATCATGATTATTGCATGATTTTGCCCACAATTGTCGCCTGTACGGATCTAAAAACGCTAAGAAGCAAATAAAAAAGTTCATTAAATGGCACTGCATCACAGACACACACAGTACATATACATAACGGTTTAAGTTTACTTCTATTTTGTCCTAAATGTCACCCTTACGGAACCCACTTTCTACGTGTATATTTTAGAAGTAAATGCCCTTATTAACACTTGATATATGATAAAGAACAACATTATTAATGAATGATCCCATTTCTTAAATAATATTATAATAATATTGAATAATTCACTTATTGTCATTGTAAAACTTCCATTCTATTCCACTAATAAAAGAATAGAGAGCATTGAGAAAATAAGAATTGATAAATTGTCTTTAATAAATCGACAATCTTCCGAAATCTATATTTGGTGAACATCACTATTCACCCACTCCATATTGTCTATGGTCAGGAGCAGCAGGCTATCGGGCCGACTAGTCCAGTGCAGCATAGCAATGAGTCAACGAGTGCGCAGATCGATCTACCAATCGGTTGGTAGGCAAATGGTTGATATCGAACAGGTTTTATTGTGTTTTACACTCAATTACATTACTTTGAGACTCAAAAATACTTACTGGTGAAAGGTCACATTGTCTTTTTGTAAACTTAATGTTCCTGATCTATTTTTGAACCGAAACACACTACAACTCGGCATTTTTGTCGGAAGCGTTCCGCGCACGCAAGGTGGATCGAGTCTAGTAAAATGTACGGAGAAACTAGTTTTATATAAAACGTATGCCCGCCGGGCCTATGCTTTTGGCAGAGGGGTTAGCCCACCGATGGCGTCTCCCGTCCTAAATGCTCTAAGGTCTAATTAGACAATTCTAGGCCTGAAATAAACACTCTCGAGACTTACAAGGCATTTTCGAGGTAGTTATGTCAATCTGACACATATGTGTGCTCAAATTCGTTCCGATTTGATGTTAAAATCGTGGCAATGAGCAGAGATATCAATTCTGAACACAAGTTTTCAATGTATTCGCTTTCGCTGCGATATTTGCCGCATTTCTAAATGTACGGGTAGTGTCACGTCCCTTATGTCAAAATGACGTTCACGGGATTGAATATAAGCAATTCGGAACGGTCAAGTACGCGTACATTATGAATTCACCGCAATATACGCATTTCGGAATGCAGTGAATATATACAATTCGCAACGGTCGTGTATGCGCTGCTGCAATCTCTGAAATATACGCATTTCCGAACGTAAAGTTTCTGTGCTTATTATTCTGTGTATATATCACAGAAATATCCTAACGCTGTGCAAGGATTTTATTAGTTGTCTATGCTCCGGTTTGTTAATTGTTTTTCTTTCATTTGTGGATTTTGGTGCATTTTAGTAATTTCCTCTGTCCATTCCTTCTTCACATTAATCTGACGAGCTTTTTGTTAATCTAATTTTATCAAACTGGAGGCTGCTATGAATCGGCGACGGGGCCACGACGAAGAGGATGGCTACGGTAAGCGCAGTAACCTAACCTAACCTAACCTAGGTTATAAAATAAGTAACTTAATTTTTTTTTAAAGTAACAAGTATCTTTTTGAAGTATTGCAGCCAGGTCCAACCCAGAATTAGTTTTTAGAAGGCAAAAAAACTTCATCTCATAGAAAAGTTGTTTGGTGTTGATAGAAACATTGACTGAACATACTATATCAAAACGAATAATTAAATATGTGCGCTGGATGTGATTTTAGAGAGGCTGCATCGAAAAAGGCGCCGCATGTCCGAGAACCAGGAGATTGAGGACCGCCTGGAGTCACTAATTCACCGCGTCGGCGAGAAGAGTACCTCCAGCCTCGAGTCCAACCTGGAAGGGCTTGCCAGCGTGCTAGAGGCAGACCTCAGCACGTTCCGCGTCAAGATCCTGCGCATCCTCACAGAGTGCGCCGTGCGCATGCCCGAGAAATGCACCATTTATGCGACCCTTGTCGGTCTCCTCAATGCCAAGAATTACAACTTTGGAGGCGAGTTTGTCGACTACATCGTCAAGACTTTCAAGGAGAATCTTAAATCCTGCAAGTGGAATGCTGCAAGGTATGCTTAGTCACAATACCTTTACTGATCCCTGAGGTATATTTCCCTTATGCGAGATTTTGCCCAGTTTCGCTCTTTGCAATAAGGAGATTTTTCACGCTAAGATTTCACTCTATATCCGACCTTCTTTCGCCCTTTTAACTTTGAGTTTCTTCAATATCAACCGAAAGCAATGCATCTGTTGAACTATATGCACCAATCAGTATTGTTGTATTTTATATTGGTCACATTATTAATATTTTGTTTATGTAACAAGGTAGCAGGGATTTTTTCCCTGGTGGCGGGTTTGTTGATGATATCCGGTTAAGGGAGACACCTTGAGGAAATCTGTTCTTGTTCCCAGGAAAACATTACATCACTGCAACATCCATATGCTAAAGAAACGCGTGTAAAACATGTCATCTCAACCTCCGCGCGGTTCTAGTGGGGCTAATTGTTTCTTTGTTTCTATAGAGACGGCATGACATCCGGGGTGCGCCAGGTTATAGCTTGTGCAACCTAACATTCTGTAAATTTTGTTTGTGCAGAGTGTTTCAATCAACTATCGAGGGTTTTTTGCAGAGAGAGTGAAAAACAAACCTGCTTTTACGCATCCAACTGAGCTTGCACCCCTGACACAGCCTAACCTAACCACATTTTTAGGGTTCCGTACCCAAAGGGTGAACATTTTTGTGTTAAACCCTATTACTAAGCCTCCGCTGTCCGTCCGTCCATCCGTCAGTCACAAGACTGTATCTCATGAACCGTAATAGATAGGCAGCTGAAAATTTCACAGAGTGTGTATTTATTTTGCCACTGTATTTCAAAATTATAAAAATTAAGGGGGGGCCTCATACAAAAAAGTTGTTTTTTCTTGTGTTAAATCTTTTACGACGGTACAAGATTTAACACAACCCTTCGTGTGCGAGTCCGATTCGCACTTATTTTTAAATTTCAATGTCAGGTACTGCCTGCGGTTCATCGCGGACCTGGTGAACTGTCACGTGCTGGCGGCGTCGTCGCTGCTGACACTGCTGGAGGCGCTGGTGGATGCGGCCAATGAGGACGGTGTCCCTTGCGTGCGGCGCGACTGGTTTGTGTTCGCTGTCATGTCAGCGCTGCCGTGGGTCGGCCGCGAGCTCTATGAGAAGAAGGAGTCGCAACTGGACCACCTGCTGGTGACTATTGAGGTACAGATGGACCATATATGTAGACTAGAAGGTTTTGCAGATGTGTCTATCACAGCACTTATAAGTTTTGTTACTCAGTTTCAAAAGGTGCAATCTTAAAAACAACGTAATCTGGTAATACAGCGACACACCCTTTTTTAAACACTTATACTCTTAGGGACACTATTGTCAGCCTCATAGCCCAGTGGCGTTCTATAGTCAACGTTTAGCAACTGTGGGGGCAGCCTGGTTCTGGATTGTTGAACATTTTCGACTTTTGAGGCTGGTTATGGTAGGTGGTAGGATTAATTCCACCTGGTTTGATACCATTATATTGAATAAAAGAGCGTCAAAGCTGCAGTGGAAATTGGGCCTGTTTGCAATCCAGGCCATATTACATGGAAAGTCTTTGTATGGCACCTATTTTCTGGGTTGTGTTGGAATAATATCGCGACATTTGCTGTCAAACATAATACTTGTGTTTGGGATAATATTGCGACATCTCCTGTCAAAGATAATACGTGAAGCTACATGCGATAAATATTTTATTGTTTTTTTACTTTGGCTTGATTCTACCTTCGGAATGTCCACAATTGCTTCTCACATTTACGCACAAACTACGAGTTGCCAATTATCATATCGTCGGACAATTCAATGGGTCCTGTTGACAGAACTTGTCTTTGAGGATAGGTTCTTCCATATGACTGCGCCATGGATGTTCAATTAACAATGAAATAAGCATTAAAAACCATTAATGAAAAACATTTTGTCAATGGATGTGTTGGTGCAGGTCTTCCTGAACAAGCGCAGCAAGAAGCACCATGCGGCCATGCGCTGTTGGTCGGCTGAGACCCCACACGCTCAGGAGGAGTACCTCGACTGTCTGTGGGCGCAGGTAACTGCCGCTTATGTATTCATAATAAGATATAACTAAAAATGTACTATATTGTTCACGTATATGCTGTTACAGAAATGGTATTTCACGAAATGTCACGACTTGAGTAACCTACCCAAGAATATTGGCTGCTTCGTGACAGTTATGTTTCTAGAACTGTGAGAGAGGCCAAAGTGCAGATGGGCAATTTAATTCAGTCAGACTCGAGAAGCGTCCACCTTCGACGCAGATTGGCTGATATGCTAACCCTCAGGGTCCCCTGAGCGGACCCGAGTAATTTGACACCGGTTCTTTCGATAGCAGTGAATAAACAGATGTGTGATCGGCAGATCCGAAAACTGCGTCAAGACAACTGGTCAGAGAAACACATCGCCCGACCTTACCTCGCCTTCGACTCTGTGCTGTGCGAGGCCCTGCAGCACACTTTGCCAACTATACAGGTGACCCCCCCGTTCTCGCTTTTTATTATTACAAATCCAAAGCATTATACCCATCCTAACGCGGCACTTTCTGCTAAACAGTCAACAGCAAAACAATCTCAACATGCACATCAGCTTCTAATAAATGCATACTAAAATAATATCTCTTAAAAGAGTTTCTAGCCTGTCTCTTTCTGCATATTCACGGCCAAACTGCTGAATAGGATTTGATGGAATTTGGTGCCTCGTTAATCTGAAGTAGAGAACATGAATTGGAATGAATGCGAAAAGTGTAAATCTGCAAGTCTGTTTCTTCATATCCAAACTTCCGAACACAATTTGCAATAGAGTTAACATGAAGTGCAGGGCAAAGGATGCTCTTCATCCTTATTAAAATCCACCGTGATATCAAATCAAAATCAAAATATATTTATTCTTTACCAAAAAAGCTTAGCTTAATATTACATAATTCATATTTTTTATTTCTTTTAATAACTAGGCTGCTATATACAGTAGTAACCCTGCTTCTCATGCTAGGATTCCCTGTGTTATGAGAAGCAGGGTCTTTCATCGAGCTGTCGGGTTGGAGTAGACGTGTAAATTAAAAACAATTGCACTTAACATAGAAATTAGTACAAAATATGCAATCTTAATAAATGAAAACAGAAGCATCGATACGTGCCCAACATTACGTTTCCACTCCCATATCTTTCTAACCTATGTCAAAGTTTAACCAAGCAAAAATGGTACACTATTGCAGCCACCGCCGCACACGGAGAGCTGCACTTACCCGATGCCGCGCGTCGTGTTCCGTATGTTCGACTACACGGACTGCGGCGACGGCCCGGTGCTGCCGGGCGCGCACTCGGTGGAGCGATTCCTCATTGAGGAGCACCTGCACAACATTATCGAGGCGTACCACCTCGAGCGTAAGGAGTGCGCCGCGCAGCTGCTCAGCTTCCCCTACAAGAGCAAGATCCCACTCGAGTACTGCATTGTGGAGGTAGGTGGAACCAAGACGTAATTCGTGCTCCGCATGTTCCGGACTGCGGCGTCAGGCCAGTGCCGTCTATAACCATTATCCCAATGTAGTTGTGGTAAAGGCAATGGGTTGCAAAGTCTGCCAATTCTTGAACACAAATAATTGATATTTTGCATTAGATCCTTGAAAGGATTGTGATAACGAGATATACTTATAAAATACATTAATCCTTCATTTAATTTTAGATTTGGTCAAAAAGTTCACAAATTGACCCTTTTTCTAGGTATATGCAGGGTTCCGTACCCAAAGGGTGCCAATGGAACCCTATTACTAAGCTGCTGTCCATCTGTCCGTCCGTTCATCTCACAGGGCTGTATGTCATGAACCATAATAGGTAGGCAGCTGAAAATTTCACAGAGTGTGTATTTATTGTGCCGCTATAACAACAAATAGGCAAATTTAAAAAAATCCCCTTCGAGTCCGACTCGCACTTGGCAGGTTTTTAGGGTTCCGTACCCAAAGGTTGAAAATTGAACCCTATTTCTAAGCCTCCACTGTCCGTCCGTCCGTCCGTCTCTCACAGGGCTGTATCTCATGAACCGTAATAGGTAGGCAGCTGAAATTTTCACAGAGTGTGTATTTATTTTGCCGCTATAACAACCAATTGGTAAAATAATAAAAAATTAAGGGGACCCCATACAAAACTTGATTTTTTGGTGTTGATGGTACGGAACTGTTCGTGTGCGAGTCCGACTCGCACTTGGCCGGTTTTTCTATAGTAGTAAACAAAAACAGTTCAGCATTTAAAAGAGGAACAATATGGTTTCTCGGACTTTCAGTGTATACTTGCGGTGCCTCGGAAAATTAGTGTTTTGGCGTGGCTACTTGTACAAGCATGTTTAGCTGTTGTAGTTTAGTATAGTAGTTGCTGTTGTGAGTGGTGAGAGTGACGAGTGTTGGTTGTCGCAGGTGATATTCGCTGAACTGTTTCACCTGCCGAAGCCGCGCTACCTAGAGATCTGCTACGGCTCCATACTCATCGAGCTGTGCAAGCTGCAGCCGTCGAGCATGCCGCAGGTGCTGGCGCAGGCCACCGAGATACTCTTCATGCGCATCCACACCATGAACGTCGCTTGCTTTGACAGGTAATCCACCCCCTATACTTTTGTGTGCCAATGATGGCATGTATAATCAAAGTAGGCCTGCTTTTCACAAAAATACACTGAATATGAAATGTATGTGTGTATAATCAACCGTGAAGCAAGGACATATGAATTAAAGAAAGTGTCCAGTAAAAAGAACTACTTTACGAATATACTGCAAGGCTGGACCCGAACCAGTTCCGTTATTATTCTGTCTGTTATTCATCCCATCGCTAGTGTAAAGTCCTCCGTAAGATCATGTGACGCCTAGGACTAGGTAAACAGGGCAATGTTCGCTGCGCAGCACTAAAGTTCGTTGCGTAAATGTTCCGAACTGTTTTTTTTTATTGTGAGATACTCACTTTCTAAGTTCTTTTATTTTTATATTTTAAGTAAAGGAAGTCGATTTGTTTTCGATACAGTTACACACTTAAAGCAGTGCAAGTATTTATAAAATCAACCTGTATATATTTTACATTTCGTATGACTTGGTATTTTTCCATTCAGCAATGCAAGCTTTAACGGAAATACGGGCAAGAGACCTCATAGAATTTTTAAAATTAAATTCCCATGATTTAATTTTAAAAGTTACTACCACTTTTGCGGGAATCCCACTACAGCTCCTTCTAGACTAGGAGGTCGCGACAAAAATGGTAACGATAACTTAAATGGCTGAAACTGGGTTCACGGGATAAAGTACAACCCTCTGAAGCTGAATGTGTTAGTCTGCCTGTTCCAAGTGGTTGCGTTACGTAGATAAGGTGCCTGAAAAGTAGTTATGGTGACAAAAAATACATATTATGATAAGGTAAATGGTTGCAAATGACGAAGCATGAAAATATCAATACATACTTGCTTAGCTATACAAAAACTGAACAAATCTTTGGTTGCATTTAGTAGTTACAAGCGATTTAGGTTATAGATATAACTTTAGGTATATTTAAGTATTTAATTAAGTAACCGTCTGGTTATTGTTGTATAATTAATAGGTATTAATGTTTCCAGATAATTAGTATATTCATCAGCAGGTACATACCGGCATCTATTTTATATAGCCAATCTAGAAAACGCAACCACTTGGCACGGGCAGACCGACATATTTAGCATCAGAGGGTTGGTCTCTAACATGTGAACCCAGATTCAGCCATTTACCTTATCGTGACCAAAAATGTCGTGACCTCCCGGAATATTCTCTAAAACAGCCTTCCTGATGTTTTTAGTTCCATTGCTGCCATCGCTTCCACTTCTCATCGCAATTACGAGATAGGTAAAGTTGTTTTTAATATGTACAATCTTTGAATCTTTGTGTGCGTTTTGGGGCAGGTTCGTGTCGTGGTTCGCGTACCACTTGAGCAACTTCCAGTTCCGGTGGTCGTGGGAGGACTGGGACGCGTGCCTGCAGCTCGAGCCGGAACACCCCAAGCCGCGCTTCATCCGTGAGGTTCTCGGCCGCTGTCTCAGGTACCGAAAGTCTAGCGTTTCTCTCCGTTTATATATTTTATATTTTTGGACTTATTGTTAGATGCATACGTTCGTAAAACACAATTACTTGATCATTTTTAGTCCTAGCCTCAAACTGTCCTACTTCAAATCCCTACTTAATATCTTCCTTTTCTGATCCCCAAACGATTGAATAACAAAATAGAAAGTAATGATAAAAATAAAAATAGAAATAACAGAGCAAAATTCAGGAATATACAACATTTTTTTTATACTTTGTATCATAAAGTTTGTGGGAAAGGACAAAAACATTTATGTAATATAATATTCTAATATTGTAAATCTAATATTCGATGCGTGTGTTTAAATACAATTTAAATATTATTTTAATGTAAATAATTATAATTATTTAAGTGTAATAATTTTTGATAAGGTCTTTTTTTTAGCGATTTGGTCTTTATCACCCCCAATGGTCAGAAACGTGTTTTTTTTTAAAGTTCTCTCCTATGGGCTGTTCCCTTAGTCATTCAAAAAAGTCATACGGAGCAAATATGGGCGAATACGGTGGCTGAGGAATCAATTTGGTCTGATTTTAGCAATCAAATGGTGAGCACAAGTTCATCTTCCACAATTTTTGATGTTTTTTTGCACATGGCCTCACACAAACCTAGTTCCCATGTGATTTGTTAGGCTAATATCTTGTAGGAATTGTAGGAAAAAAAGTCTTGTACGAATTGTAATGGAAGGAAACGGTTAAAAGAACCTTGACTTTCATCGAACTTGAAGTGTATCTTGGGTCTTGGCTCTTCAGGATGAGTCCTCCATTGAGGCAGTTGCACCTCCGGTTCAATGTTATACCATACACTTATGACTCATCAGTCTGAGCTATTTTGGAAGGTTAGCAACTTCATCCATATTTTGCTGAGCCTTATCTTTGCGATACTGCTTTTGTTGAAGAGTAATTCGGCGATTGGACAACTCAATTTCTTTCCGTCATCAGTAGTCGATGATCTTGGCCAACCATGCCTCTCGTCATATCAACACGTGAAATGCGGTGCTGGGTACATATCTAGTAAATTAGTATTAAATTGTCTTTTGTATCTTAATCATGTCTGTATCTGTTTGCTTTTCCAAATAAATAAATAAATAAATAAATAAATAAATAAATAAATAAATAAACATCTTCCGAGACCTTTTCGAAACGTTTATACCAATCTTAAACGGCTGTTTTCTTCATAGCAGATTCTCCGTAATATTTCTCTCACACTCCATCCACGGCACTGCATTTAATTTTCTTTTCTCACAAAATGAAAACAAAACTTTGCTCTGTAATTATTGCTCTGGAAAAATCTGGAGAAATCGCCGATCACAATAAAACGGTTCTAACGTCTTTGTCTAACGAAAACCAACTATGCATCCATAGTGGCCGAAAAATAGACAGATTAATTATAAATATATGCCACGAAAAACGACCTTTACTTCTACAGTTTGAACTTGGAACCAAAATGCCAATGAGTAAGGATGTGCTGTTTACAGGCTGTCGTATCACCAACGGATCAAGGACATGATGCCCGAGCCATTTGCTGCCTTCATTCCGCTGAAGCCGGAGCCAATCTATAAGTACTCCATGGAGGGCGCTGGTGAGTACCTTCTTAGTAGATGAATACAGTAGTACGTCAACTATCTGAACTTCGATCTCTTGAATGAGCACTTATTAGAATGACATATAGTTTGGTAAGTTGGCAGCAATAACGAGACAAGAGTCTAGTTCGGTGCCAATCGATACCGGTTTACGGCTGGCACTGCCATGGCAGTTAGGCGAGGCTGGGAACTGCGGTTTTTTAGGGTTCCGTACCCAAAGTGTGCCAATGGAACCAAATTACTAAGCCTCCACTGTCTGTCCGTTCGGCCGTCCATCCGTCTGTCACAGGGCTGTATCTCATGAACCGTATTAGGTGGGCAGCTGAAATTTTCACAGAGTGTGTATTTATTTTGCCGCTATAACCGCAAATAGGTAAAATTTAAAAATAATAAAAATTAAAGAGGGATCCCATAAAAAAATCTTAAATCTTGTGCGATGGTACAGAACCCTTCATGTGCGAGTCCGACTCGTACTTGGCTGGTTGCAAGCTTTCCTTGGCCTGTACAACGTCTATGAGCGATTTCTTCCGAACAAGGCCTCAGTACTGGAACCGTTACATCGATTGTTAGACAAAAACTCCATTTGGAAGTGGACAGAGTCAGAAGAGTCTGCTTTTAACCAAGCAAAAGAGCTACTTATATCTGACAGGGTTCTAGTTCACTTTGACGCAAACAAAGAAATCACACTGTCATGCGACGCATCAGCATATGGTGTCGGCATAACGTTAGCACACATAATGGACGACGGATCAGAGAAACCAATCGCAATGGCATCAAGAACGTTAAACAAACATGAAAGAAATTATTCGGTATCGGACAAAGAGGCAATGGGAATCATGTTCGGGCTTAGCAAATTTCATAACTATATCTGGGGTAAAAAAGTGATAATCTTCACTGACCATAAGCCGCTTATAAGCATTTTCGGAACCAACAAACCAATACCAATCACACTGTTACCCAGAATGACCCGATGGGCACTTCGGCTCAGCACATATGACTATGAATTGAAGTATAAAGAAGGAAAGAAACTAGGCAACTCTGATGCATTGAGCAGGTGGCCAGAACAAGGAGACAATGAAGATAAACACGACGAAGCTTATGGAGGATGTTATGTTCTGCTAATGACAGCAGAACATAACATGCCGAATCTCACGGTCGAGAAAATTGCAGAATTCACTGGAAAGGACTCTATCTAAAGTGCATAGCTGGATACGCAGGGTATGGCCACAGAAGGTAATAGAAAAGTCATTACATCCATACTGGCTACGACGCGCAGAGATGTCGACGATGAATGATTGCATTCTAATTGGTAACAGAGTTGTGAACCCAGAATGCATAAGAAAGGACATATTAAAAATATTGCACGACTCACACAACGGAATTGTTGGCCGAACATTACCAAGGATATTGAAACAACTGTGGCTTCGTGCGATATATGTCAGAACCATCGACAATTACCGCCAAGAGTATGTACAGCTTGGCCGCCACCATCGCTACCGTGGTCCCGCTTACATGTTGACTTTGCTGGTCCATGCATGGGAAAGACATTTTTAATCGCAATTGATGCATTTTCAAAATGGCCAGTACGTATAGTCCCCAATACATCATCAGCTGTAGTCACTCAAGTATTGAGAGAAATCTTCAGCAGCCAAGGGCTCTGCGAGATCTTGGTCTCAGATAACGCAACAATGTTCACATCTGCAGAGTTCAAACATTTCTGCAGCAGAAATCAGATAAGAAGCATACTAGTACCACCATACCACCCTGCTTCTAACGGGCAAGCTAAACGCACAGTCCAAATCGTCAAGGAAAAACTTAGCAAGATGTCTGATGTCCCTTGGAATCTCAGATTACCCAGATTGTTGTATGCCATGAAGTCCACTCCCAGCGCTACCACAGGCAAAACGCCTGCAGAATTGCTGAACGCCAGACCATTTCGCACATTCCTTGATTGTATACACCCACAACATGCAAACACACAAAATGCAAGAGAAGAACAACCTTACCCCAAGCGCAGACATTTTGAAGAAGGTCAACCCATTCGTTACCGCCTGTATTCCAAAAGTGATAAATGGGCATGTGCAGTCATTCACAAAAAATTAAGCAACTAGAGATATTTAATAAAGACAGACAGTGGCAAAATAATACATCGCCATCTCAACCAAATCATCAAGAACTCAGGAAGCGGAGAAGAAACAGAAGGAGAAGAAGTGACAAAAATGAGGGAAGTTTTAGGTATTCCAAAAGGACCTGTAGTTACAAAAAGAATAGACAGTGATTCAGTGTTAGAAGATTTTATTAGTGTGGAACATTAAGGTACATAGCATGAACAAATATAGTATAAGTGTATTTTGATTATCATTTATTAAGTTCACAAAGCTACGCATCTGAAAGTTTGCGAAAGAGATAACCCACTCATTGTATTCTAGTTTAATAGAATAGTTCAATCTGAGAGGGAAGGTGTTGTGTACCGAAATATTGTAGCTTAAAATGTAGTACTCTCACCAATGACATTCAGATTGAGGTTATGTTTGGTAATTACATCATGTGTCAAAACTAACATCGTGTTTGCTTTCGCGGTTATAAACCAAGGATATAACAGTGGCAAAGAAAAATGTCCGTGTTTTCCATCCAGTTCAATGTAGTCTAGCAATATAAGGAAGGTCCTGTCATGGCACCTAGTTCCCGTGTGGTGTGTTAGGCTAATATCTGACGGTCAGTTCGGTATTAGCCATCACCATACCAATTTAAAAAATTTAAAAATATACACTGTGTTTAAAGTGCACTCTGGGAAAAATGAAATTCACGCATCAGCTTCAAGCTGCTAGTAATATAAATAACATAATAATTATAATAATAATAATAATGTCCAGTTACATACAAAAAAGCCTACTGATATTTGCCTCTTGCAGGTTTGCTGTCGCTGTAGGTTTATCTATCGGGTGCGCGATTTGAAATCTTTTAAGTTAGGCCCTGTGATTTGACGTCTGTCTGTCTTGTCAGGCCGCTTATAACTTGGGAACCTCTTACGCGATTTTAATACAGTTTGTGTCTAGGTATAGCCTCAGTAGCCCAGTGGCGTAACACCTCGGTGTTCCTCTAAGTTAAGGTGAGCCTTCCCACTCAACTCCCCATACAAACGTAGAAAGAAGATCATGTCCATATTTCTTGTCAGAGATCCAAAATTTTACTCAAAATTGCTTTATTTGATCAAACTAGATGTTTGATGACCGTTGGTATTGTACAATTGTGTTTGGTTTCAAATAAAAGCATAACTATAAGCCGGTCTTTTCTTACTGTGCCCGCGAATGAGTTATTCCCGCCGGGAAGGGCCACCTTGAGCAATACTAAAGAGTTCTGTATGGATGCGCTTTCGACAGTTGAGTCTGGCTGTTGTTCGGATTCTTCGTATAATTGTACTAACTACATAGGTGATAGAGGTAATCCCACCCGGGTTGGTACTGTTGTGATGAAAGAAGGTCGAATATAAATTGTCCGTGTTATTCATCTAGGTTATTGTAGCCATGCAATATGAGGAAAGTCCTGTCATGGTGGCTAGTTTCCATGTGGTGTGTTGGGCTAATATCATGACTGTAAATTTGGCACAGGGACTTGCCTTGCATGCCAGAGGTCTGGGGTCGAATTTCCGCCCCGTTCACGCAATGCACAAGTTTGAACAGAGACTATGAGCGTCAGATATTAACTGTTATAGATTTCAGATAAAGCTAGACCATCAATAAATCTTTCATCTATTTCAAATTCCAAAATAAGTAGTAGTTATTTTTTAAAATAAAAAAAAATATTTCACTTCGGCAGGAATTGATTGCAAATAGATGTTATCACGCCCTTATGTTGGAAATGTATGCAAAGAGGTACATACTTAACATTGTTTTAATTTATTTTTATTACTTAAATATAAATACACAACAAATTTCCTTACATGCAAAAGTTTCTATAAAATAATTAATTAAAATAACATAATTGATTTAGCATACTGAATGTATTTTCCTCGTGGTAACTAAATGCTTATCTCATGTAACCCACCTATGCAAGTAGAAGCCGCCTATCTTAGTTAACAATGATTTTACCAAACACATTCAGGCCCATTGCAGCTAAGGAGGTTTTGCAAGCAGAAAATTGACTGATCACCAAATTTAGAGTAATGTATATATCCATCCATATAATTATGTACACTAAAACAAATATTATCTCCTAGATCCAATAAGTTTTACCAAGCATTGTTGATATGTTTACACAATTATTTCCTTGGATCATAAAATAAATATTCATTAAGATCCATTTCTTTCTAAACTTTCTTCGGAAATGCAATTTGAGCTTCGCGGTGTTCTCTATCTATAGGAAGGATCTGAGATGTCTAAGCCTGGATTTCACCAAGTGCTGATTATTCCTTTTGCCTTCTCGCTCAACTCCCCATACAAACGTGGAAAGAAAATCATGCCCATATACCATTTAGGAGATCCAAAATGTTGCTCAAAATAGCTTGATTTGATTGAACTAGATGTATGAAAACCATTGGCATTGTAAAATTGTGTTTGGTTTCTAAGTTATAAGGTCCGAAATGTCGAATTTTTCGCGCGTTTTATACAATAACTTTGGAGGTGGATTACCTCCAAAGTTAAAGATTAGTCATCAGACGTAGCTTGTATCATGACAATTTATAATAAATTTGGTTTTTGTTATATTTTTTATTACAGCAGTCGTAGTTTACTTTTAGCTATAAGTCGTTTTGTAATAAAAATTTTCGTAAATCTTACCAAATCAAACACCATGCGCATTGCCTGCTTTGTGGACATTTTGCATCCTCCTCATCACGGAGCCTGTCTTTGGCCTTTAATATTAAAGTGCTGATCATCTTGTACTGGTATGGATTGCAAGCTGGTAAGAAAGGCCCTTCATTATGACGATTAAGCTAATCAGCAAATGGTGAAACAGACCCTAAAACCGGTTTTGCTATACACAGAGAATTTACATCAATTAGTAATGTATTTAGGTGTAAATAAATACTTTTTTGTGTTTTTACTCCATAGCCATTAATTCAAACAAACTGTAAGAGGGTTGACTATCGTCTTCGCTCAAGGGACTATCATGTGTTAAGTTATTAGATGCAATAGTGGTCTCCTCCATATCGTTTAAAACATCTGGGGCACTCTCAGAATAATCGAAATTGTGATCAAGATTGTCTATTTGTTTTCTTTCCTCCCTTGGTTCATGATCGCCTGAAGCAGTTGGTTTGATATTATCAGATCCTGTTCCAAAAAAATCTTCAAACATATTTGAATCATCGTTTTCTTTTCGACTGTCATCTTTATGATGTTCAATCTGTTCAGGTGCACTGCTTTGCTTACTGTTTTCTGATTCAATTCCAAACAATTCCTCAAAGATATCAGGGGTCACTGTTTCAGGAGTAATTTCGACTACTGGTTCAGTAGTGATTATTTCTGTTGTTGTCTGTATTTTCTCAGTCATCTTCTGTGGTGTGGGTTTCTTTCCATGCTTCTTCTTGCATTTCGTACTATTTTTAGGTTTATTGTGTGGCAAAGCTTCTATGTTTTTTTGTGTTGTAGTCGGCTCGTGTGTATTCGTTCTATCGTTCGTTTTTACACTAAAAACATTCATTGGTCGAGGTCTGTATAGATTTTCTAACTTTTGTTTGGTTCTTTGTTTCTGTTTATGGTATGTCTGTTCTGATAAATCCGACGCTAGCGTATCTGTATCGACAGGCTGTTCATCTGTTTGTTCTACTTGCTCTGTTGTTTCATCAGATGTAATAGGCTTATAGACCGATATAGTTTCAGTGGTACTTTTCAGTGTTGGTGCTACTGATGAAATAATAACTATTCGATCATTTTCATCATCATAGTAGGGCGTCTCTACATTTCCAGATTCAGTTGTAGATGATGACAAATAACCTTGGAAATTTGATTCCGTCCTGCGAGATGAATATTTCCCCAATATTGGTGCGGCTTTCACTAACTGTGTTTTTTGCTCCGATTGCATAGATTGGCTGTTCCATTTGTCATGTTTTACCGATGTTCCTTTAAGCATCAACGTAGACAAGCGATAGCGATTTCTAGGTTTATCGGTTTCAGGTTTTTGTATTGCTGGCTTTTGTGTTCGTGTAGTTTTGTGTTCTATCTCTGGTATTGTGGCAGTAGTGGCCACCTCTGTAGGCAAATGGTGTGAGGTAGTTGTGGTAGTGCGTGGAATAATTTCAGTGCTTCTTAATGGTATAACTGTGGGCTCAGTTGGAGGGCTTTCCTCCGACTCTTCTTTTGCAGTAGTAGTAGTAGTGCTTGTAACGCGCTTGTGTTTTTTAACTTTAACAACTTTGTGCTTGTAAGAAGGTCTCGTCGGTTTGACAGTAGTCGATGTGAAAGTAGTTATTGTCGCTTCCTCCCCTCGCGGAGTGCTAGAATCTGCATTTGTATCTACTGTATCTTCACTGCTTGACTCATTTTTTTTCACTGTCGTTTTTTGGACATCAGAGGGTGTTGTCCCTGTAAATGCCCCCAGTAAGTTTGTCCACGACATCGATTCAATATCCACATAGGATGAAGTTGACGGCTCAGGAGTAGTGGTTGGTTTGGTAGTAGTGGTTGTAGAGGTTGTTGTAGTAGTAGTGGTTATTCTGTTATTTCTACGTGACGGTGCTGCAGATGTAGTCAACACAGTTTCTGTAGTGTTTACTCCGTCAACAACTTTCTCTACGTTTTTGGTACTCTCCGCCACATGACTCTCAGTTGAATATTCGTTGAAACGAGTGTAGTTCACGTTGATCGGCCTGAAGGATTCGAAAAGAGGATCAGGCTCTGAGAACTGAATATCCAAAACCTGCGGACTCGGCCTAAAGTCTGTCGGCCGTGATGGCCTTGGTGCTTGATGCATTTTTATGGGCGGCAATGGTTTGAAAGGTTTTTTATCCATTGTAACAAATACCCCAGGTGGGGTGTTGTATACTGGAGGCCGGACATGTTCAGTTACATACCCGATTCTTATAGATGTTGGCTTGCTTTTTGTCGGTACTACGATGCTATCTAAGGGTTTGTATGCCACTTTGGAAGCGTTATTAATTGGAAGTTGCTCTGTAAAGTTTTGTTCAGAATATTGTTCTTGTGGTTGATGTGGAGGCAGCAGTTGCGGCGGGTACCTTTGTTTCGGAGGTATTTGTTGAATGTGTCTGTGGTCATGTTGCTGGGGGACATATGGACTGCTTACCACACCAATTTGTTCTACATCTAAATAGTGATGCTGACCATGTGATAAAGGCATTGGCGGTGGTCTTGGGTATTTTTGCTGACTATGCGATTTGTATGGATAAGGCGTTAGTTTTTTCTGCTGATGATCCATTGGCGGCTTTTTCTGTTTGGAGTGCTGCGGCGGGGGGCCCCTGATGTTAACGTACTTTCTTTGTGCATCGTCATGTTCATAGTGCGCGTAATATCCACGCGGTTTCTCGTCGTCCATGAACAGTGATGTGAACATGCGGTGTGTGTCACGGGGAGACTCGCCCGTGTAGTGGCGCGGTTCAGCCTCGGGGTGTGGCGACAGCGGCTCCCACTCATCCCGATCGTATATGTTCTTGTGTACCCAGAGAGCTCTCTCGCCGCGTTGTTTCCGTGCGGCTCTGTTCTCTTGAGGTTCATCGTTCACAATTTCCGGTGAGCTCTCCTTCACAGTAAAAGTACGTGCGGGGTTCTCGTGTGGTCTTCGGTTATTTTTCGAACTATCTGTGACTACAGAAAAGGTCAGGTCGTACCTATATCTTCCCGGCGTGTCGTACTCTCGGTGGCGCATCCTCTTCACGGACCAAAGCGCCTTCGCGTCATCCGTGCAGCCCTCGCAATCGGGAGCATCCCTCTCGTTCTCCAAAAAGCGATAATTTCCATCGTCTTCCAACAGCTTTCCGCTAGACAATAGAGTGACGTCGCCGAAGGAGGGGGTGTCTTCCGAAGGAATCCTATCAAATGTCGCGCTTTTGATTTGGCCCCAGAGATTTTTATCTTCGAGATCTCGCGGGAGTGGTTGATCGGGGTTGCCGGGCGAGTCGAGATCGCCTTTTGCAATCAGCGCGTCAATATGGTCCCTGACGAGAGTCAGGTAGACGCTGTGCCTAAGTGCGTCTTCCCAGTAGTGCGGCGGCACCCGGATGCTCGCCGCGGTCGGCGGGTCGGGGAACACGTCGAGAGCGCGGTTCGGTCGCGACTCGGACGCCACGAAGCGGTGCCATTTCAGCGGGATCGGTGTCGGCCGGAAGCTCTCCACCGGGACAGTGAGACTCCAGCACCTTATCGCCTGTAATCAAAATGTATATTTGGGATAAAAAAAACCGGCCAAGTGCGAGTCGAACTCACGCACGAAGGGTTCAGTACCATCGTACAAGATTTAACACAAAAAACACTTTTTTTACCTATTTGTTATAGCGGCAAAATAAATACACACTCTGGGAACATTTCAGCTGCCTACCTATTACGGTTCAAGAGCTATACAGCCCTGTGACAAACGGACGGACAGTGGAGGCTTAATAATAGGGTTCCGTTGGCACCCTTTGGGTACGGATCCCTACAAAAGGCAGAGTTGGCCTGTCGAATATGCGACAGAACTGAACTGAAATGACGTCGTGACACACGAGATGTGGTGCTGGCACGAAAGTAAAATGTCCGCTCGCCGTGCGTGCGCGTCGCGCGGGAAAGTCTCGTGGCACGGCGTGTCGATGTGTCCGATCGCGTGTGTAGTAACACGTAAAGATTGTCAGGATTCCAGCAGCGGGATTTATTAATTAATTGTATCAGACGATACTATTTATTGTAGGGCGTTTTTGTTGGCTAACTTATTTAATTAAGGACTGATTTTTCAATCATCAGATAGTACTTATCGGACTGATTGTACAAATTTACGTTTTTCAAAAGACGGTTAGTCATTACCGGAGAATTATATCTTCTGTTGAGCGGCTCGTAGCCTAGTGGCACGGGGACTGGCCCAGCGTACCAGAGGCCTGGGTTCAATCCCGACATGCACCACTGTCTTTCTCTTTCCGAGTTCGATAAGTGCATTTCGTCACGAATGCGAGCTGCTCCATGGTTCGGAATCCATGTAAAACTGTAGGTCCCCTTCCCTTACTAGGTGGTAGGGTTTAAGCCCGCCCGGGTTGGTACCATCGCATTGGATGAAAAGGTGGTCGAAGCGGCAATGAAAAATTGTCCGTGTTTTCCATCCAGTTCAATGTAGCCGTGCTCTTAAAGGAAAGGTCCTGGCATGGCACCTAATTCCTTCGGGAATGTGGTGGATTGGGCTAATATCATAACGGTAGTTGTGTGGTATTAGCCATCCATGTCAGGTCGCACAAAAAAAATAAAAAATTATCTGACTGTATTTTTACTAATAATAATATGGCCTTACTATAAAGGATGGATAAGCAGAGGCGTAAATAGATCTGTCAAATAGTTATCTGGCTGTTTATCAGACCATTGAAAAATCAGCCCTAAAGGTATTTTCATCATATTTTAACATCTGAGAAAAAAATTGAAAATAAAAATAGAATCACTTTAAATTAAGTAACGATCGTGTGCGTGTTGTGGGAACAGAACTCTGTGATTTTATCTTGTCATAAGGTAAACACAATAAAGCTACGGTCAGTGCCTTTCTGGGTCTGATATTTTTCTGCGTGAATATACTTATTATGTATGCAGTTAAATCATAAAAAGTGTTAAGATTATGTATAAGAATTGCATTGTCGGTCCGGTTAACAGAACTTTATAAGTTTCTTTTTTACAATACTTCAAAGATATTTTTTTTTGCTATTCAATTCATAATGTATTAGAATCATAAGGTCATCCAGTGCACCAATATATTAAAACAGATTTTTGTATGTAACCGGGTATGGATGTCTAATACACCTACTGTCAAAATATTAGGCTAACAAATTACATGGGAACTAAGTGCCATGACAGAACCTTCTAATAATGCACCGCTACAATTAACTAGATGGAAAACACGGACCGTTTCCATTGCTGCCTCGACCATCGTTGATTCAGTGTGATGGTATCAACACAGGCGGAATTAACCCTATCACCTAAAACTTTCCCCTCAGTTTTACGTGGAATCCAACCAATAACGACGAATCCCTCAGTCGCTTTTCATTACACGAAGAAACGCAGTTGTATTATTTTTAAGTGTCAGAACCCATCCAGCACATTATACCTGAATTATAGTCGAGCCGTTCTAAGAAGCGTTTTTTGACACAGCAGTGTGGAAGGAAAGCTAATGACTAAATTATGGAACAGACCACTTTACCCCACGTTTTATATTTTTGGGACCAAATAATAACAGCTTGCTGATGTGTTTTTTTTTATTGTGACTTGTAGATTATATTTTATTCTATATTGTGTCAATTAATTACTAAACAATGTATGAAATCATATAATTATGAACAAAATAATGGTACAGTACCAGCACGGGGAGTAAATTGAAATAGGGATATCTTTTATTTTCATAACTATTACTTAAATCATCTTATAAAGGAAAATCAAATAGATATCATCACGATTACCAATGTTGGCTTGCGAGAAAGAATATTCGGTCTTGGGATTTCCAGCAATTAACTAATGCCTCCTTCATTTCTTATCTCATTTAGGCACATATAATAAATGGAAAGTTCATTGCAGTATCATCTAGCTTTTTCTAGTCAGTTAACTTTACATCGCTGAAGAAGAAAGTCGAATCAATCGAATAAAACTGACAGTCATCTTAGGTGAAATAGAATAATAACAATCGGCTTAGATTCACTTGCACGTCGCCCTTTTTTTCCATTTTGGGTGGTTATGTTTTCCCTTTTTCGGTTCTCAGTACTATTTTTCGACAAAAAAAGTGGTGCTCACGTCAAAAGTTGTCAATTTCTACTGACGAAAATGTATGTGTAGGACGAACCTTTTAAGGTGTACAGCAAAATCTGAATCAAATGTTTTGCTCCGAATATGCAATGGTTAATGTTTGGAACATTATTCCGTCGAAAGCTGTATATGTGCAAAAAATCTTGTATTTAGGCTATGAATCACCTTCCGGAATCAGATAGTCAACTGTCCATCGGTATCAATGTGTTTTTTTTAAGAAGATTGCCTATTACTAGGTTTTTGCTTTTCCGTTTTGAAATGTTATCGATATAAAAGTAAAACTCTGGTTTTTACCCTTCCCTATTCCTCATCTGTCAAAAAACGCTTCTTAGAACGGCTCGACTATAGCAATATATTTTTTGCCGTCCGAGTTTTAACGTATACGTAGGGAATCGATCGAGTTCTGAGTAAGATCCTGAAATTCAGCTGTGACATGAGTTATAATTATATTAATTGTTACTGCATTCCTGGATATATCTAGATATGGACAGGCATTCATCTAAGATTAGTTTGAATAAGTCAATAAATTCAAATGAAAATTCGGTAGATATCGTTTATAATAAGTAATCAATCTACATTTGTGTAGCTCAGAGGCGTGTGGACCTGCATTTCATGCCAGAGGTTCAAATCCCGGCCCCGTTCTTGTACCACTTTTTCTTTATAAGTCGAGTTTTTTTGTAGGACTGTAAAACCTAGGTCATCTTCCCCTGTTAGGGTTTTATTTACGTAAAACGGGGCATATGGCGTACGCCAGGACCTCACAAAAAAGGCGCCCGACGACGCCCATGGGCTTTCGGACTTTCACAGGGTCTGCGAAAACCATGCCGGCCGGCTAGGTGCTTCTTCACACCATGTTTAAAAGACCCCAGGCGGTACTTTGAGGGAAAAACTTCGGCAGGGAATTGATTCCATAGTTTACCGACCCTATAGATAAAATATCTAGACGATCGGTGGGTTCTTATTTTGGGAATGTCGACAGCGAAAGGGCGCATTCCCTACCGGTTTCGCGTTGTGAGGTGGTAAATACCCGTAGGTAGGCTTAAGCCCGCCCGGTTTGGTACCATCGCATTGGATGAAAAGGTGGTCATAACGGCAATGGAAAATTGTCCTTTTGTCCATCCAGTTTATTGTATGTAGACGTGCTCATAAAAATAAGGTTTTTCCATGGCACCTAATTCCTTCGGGAATGCGGTGTCGTACGCTAATCTCATTACAATGGGTGTGAAAACTACATGAAAAGTGAAGGTATTTAGTGTTGTCGCTCAGTTCGATCAATGGAGGATGTTGTCGCAACCTTCCTGCGAATACAAGATCTTTATTGCGTCCGTGTTAATTGTTTACAACTCTTTTCACATCCTCAATCAACTATAGTGAAGAATACACCGTGGGTGTCGTAACAAGACTATCTCTTTATCTAAACTATTTTAAGTTTATTTCTTATTTATAATATGTAATGATTTAGTATAAATAATATGAATTAGTGCTATACAGTTGATTTCATTGTTCGAACCATTGGAAATCAGGTGAACATTGATGAGAAAATTTTTATTTCCCAAAAGACCATTACTTTTTCTACACTATTCTTTTGGACAAGCGAAACAAACTGTAACACATCAAGGTATTGACATTTCTGTTCCGTGGTTCTAAATCCATGTAGAAGTAGATCCTCTTCTGTACTAGGTGGTAGGGTTAAGCCCTCTCCGGGTTGATACCATCGGATTAGATGAACAGGTCGATCGACGCGGCAATGAAACAATATTTGTGTGTTCCATCCAGTTCAATGTAGCCGTGCTTATTAAGGGAAGTTCCTGCCGTGGCCTATCATTCCCTATAGAATGCGGTGTGTTGGGCTAACGGTGCGTGTGGTATTAGCCATCCATGTCCAGTTACGAAAAAAAAAAAATTATAGTCAAATTACTTTAACATCTATTAAAGATCTGTAGTTAGGCACCAGATCACCAACACTCACCGTCAGCGAGAAGAATGCACAGATGAGCGCCGAACGCATGGTCGCACTTGTTCCGTCCGCTCGCGTAACACACGGCCTCTGTCGGCGCCTGGCCGCCGGTAGACTGTCGCTGACCGTCCGTCGGTGCGCTCCCACCCACCATCCACCACCCACCAGCCGCGCGACCGGCCGCCAGCACCACCGGTCCCAACCCTCGCCACCTGGAACCGTCCCCGCACGCGCGTGACGAAACTTGCGTAACCGAAACTCTCGCTTCTAGGACTCGCTCGTATTCTTCGGATTCGATCCACGTTCGACCACTTTGCGGTGGTATCTTAATGGAATAGGAGGCGTGATAACAAACACCTTGAAGCTGGGTGAGGTTCAAGCTTCAAGATGTTTGTTATCACGTCTCCTATTCCATCAAGAGATCCCACCGCAAGTCGCGGTGGTTTCTTGATGGACGTCACAGTCGCTCTTTAGTTTTGAAGTCACTATACCTTTTTAGGGTTCCGTACCCAAAGGGTGAAAACGGAACCCTATTACTAAGCCTCCGCTGTCCGTCCGTCCGTCCGTCTGTCACAGGGCTGTATCTCACGAACCGTTACAGGTAGACAGCTGAAATTTTCACAGAGTGTGTATTAATTTGCCGCTATAACAACAAATAGGTAAAATAAAAAAAAACAATAAAAAACGTGATTTTTTTGTGTTAAATCTTGTACGATGGTACGGAACCCTTCGTGTGCGAGTCCGACTCGCACTTGGCCGGTTTTTTTTATGCAACTGGAAATGGGTGGCTAATAACACACCCATCGTTGTGATATTTCCCAACTCACCGCATTCCCAAAGAAATTGGAGGAATGGTGCCTTGCCAGGACCTTATCATTATAAGCACGGCTATATTGAACTGCATGGAAAACAAGCAAATGTTCACTGCCGCTTCGACCACCTTTTCATCTAATGCGATGGTACCAACCCGGGGCGGGTTAATCCTACCACCTAGTAAGGGGAGTGGACATACATTTTACATGGATTCTGAACCATGCAACAGGTCGCATTCGTAACTAAATGCACTTTAACTTAGAAAGGTCATGCATGATTTGAAACCATGACTCAATGTAATACTATAGTTCAATTCCCGAAGTGAAATAATGCACTCGCATAAATCACAATGTCAACACAAACTGCATGTCATTGCATTGCAAATATCCATTCAAATAAGTCGCGTGTCTCGTTAGCAATTAGTGGGCGGTGGATTTTCTTAAGGTGGCCCATCCCGCTCAACTCCCCATACAAACGGGTAAAGAAGATCACGCCCATATTTCTTGTCAGAGATCCCACAGTTTGCTCAAAATAGCTTTATTTGATCGAACTAGATGTCTGATGACTATTGGCATTGTAAAATTGAGTTTGGTTTCTAAGTTATAAAGTCCGAAAGTTCGTATTTTTCGCGCGTTTTATGCAATAACTTTGGTGGTAGATTACGCAATGATAAATTAAGAACATCTTAAAAAGATTAGTCATCAGACATAGCTTATTTAATAAAGATTTATAATCTATTTGGTTTTTGTTAGATGCTGACTACAGCCGTCGTGGTTTACTTTTAGCTATAAGTCGTCTTGAAATTAAAATTTTCGCAAATCCTATCAAATCATACACTATGCACATTGTCTTTTTTGTGGAAATGTTGCATCGTCCACATCACGGAGCCTGTGTTTTTCTTTGAAACAGAGAAGGTCCCAGAGCGCAACAGCACGGTGTCCCTTCCCGGCGGGACTAACTCAAAAAGACAGGCTCCGTGATGAGGAGGATGCAACATGTCCATAAAGCAGACAATGCGCATAGTGTTTGATTTGGTAAGATTTACGAAAATTTTAATTACAAAACGACTTATAGCTAAAAGTAAACCACGACCGTTGTAGTCAAAAATCTATCAAAAACTTAATTGATTATAAATTGTAATTAAACAAGCTATGTCTGATGACTTATCTTTTTAAGATGTATACATTTCATCGTTGAGTAATCCACCTCCAAAGTTATTGTATTAAACACGTGAAAAATTCGAACTTTCGGACCTTATAACTTGGAAACCAAATACAACTATACAATGCCAATGGTCATCGGACATCTAGTTCGATCAAATAAAGCTATTTTGAGCAAACTTTTGGATCTCTGACAAAAATTATGGGCGTGATCTTCTTTACCCGTTTGTATGGGGAGTTGAGCGGGAAGGCCCACCTTAAATCGTGAAGCCGTGCGTTAATTATTTCTGTAAACAGAAAGTAAAGCGGTTCATAGGACGGAAGAATAATGTATTCTTAGGGTAGCGTGCCATGCATCGTGCGACGCGGCAGCTCGTCGCTCGTACAATGCCGCGGAAGAGAACGCATAGATGTCAGCTGGGGCAATATGAGGAGACGATGTTTGGTAATGTTTCCGTGTTGAATCGCCACGTGAAATTGTTCACACAACAATGCCACAGTTTATCTCACCTTTCATCCACTAGCAAATATGACAATGACCTGGGAAAGAGTTTTGCTTGTCAGAAGACAATGTTATGTAGGTTTTTATTACGTGGCTGGACATGGATAGACAATACTGTGTAGATTTTTTTTATTTAGCTGGATATGGATAGCTAATACTGAATAACTAGGTGCCATGCCAGGCCTTATAACGCTCGACTACATTTAACGGACAATTTTCATTGCCGCTTCGACCATCGTTCGTTCAATGCAAAGGTATTAAGCATTGCTGGATTAACCCTACCACCTAGGAAGGAAGGAAGGGTACTTACAGTTTTACGTGGAATCCGAGCCACGGCCAGCCTCAACGGTTGAAAACGGTCACCCGTCCAGAACCCAACCGTGCTCTGCAGAGTCGCTTCATCCAGCTTATCGAATCGCAAGGCGTCGCGCCAACGAACAAACAAAATCAACGCCAAAGTACGATTAGACACGTCCCTTTTTATGGACAGCATGGAATGGAGCTGACTCAACTCCTTGCGGTTCACTAAAAGTGACGTGTTTGAACATTGATTAACTCGGCCGTCTCTTTCTGCAATCGGACCATAGGAAGTGGCTACGCTGCAGGTTAACTTCACGCCCGAACCTCGGAAGATGCCATACGTGTTATGAGTTGGTTCTGGCAGTCGCGCGAATCTGATAAAGTTAGCAACGGATTCTCGGTCAGCCGCGCTTCATATCTCCCGATCGCACATAGCCGTTGGCTAACCCTCCTCGGTTGCGTCACCTAGTAAGTCTACCGTTAAATTGTTACATTTTGAAGCATCGCTTTTGCACAAGGTTTAACCGTGCATTGTTGTCCCGCGCGTCTGGAGTAACACTCCGCTGAGCGCGTGTCACGCGCGACGGAGTGCCCGGGAGTGCTGCTCCGGCGACACGGCGATGCAGGAGAGTCGGTCATGGCTCCACGCTCCGGTGGGTGGAAGAGTGAAGCGGTGACGTCATCGTTTAAGAGGGTCGTTACCCTGTCAACTCCACGTACTACGTTTACGTGCTTTTAGGCCTGAACCAAACGCTCCGAATAAAACCGGACGGACGTCATTAATTTTATGATGGAAGTGTATGGGTCCGGCCACATGCACTCACTGATTCAGGAGATCTCAATATAGGCAGAAATTTCGTCCGGCCGGATTTGATAAATAGTCGCAATTGGAACTAATATTAACCTAAAGTAAACTAACTACATAGTATCAAAAGTGACATTTTGTCCATACATAAGTCAAAGTGACATAGAAAGTACTACTTTTCGTTTCAGTTATTAAGCCTTACGAGGTTTTTTAATTTTTAAATATACCGGTCAGATTGAAAAATATTGGAAAGAGTTTTCTTTATTTACCTTAATAAAAAAAAAATAATGAAAAATATATATTTTACAAAAAACTAAATGTTAAAGTCTGACTAATTTCAGGGGTAGGGAACCGTCAGGGCCTGGAAGACGATTTCGATAGTTTAATGGCAGTCGGCCATGGAGGTGAGTTATTTCTTCACCACCATGCAGTCGGCGTGCAAAATTGTTCCTTAGCCAATGGACAAAAAACATAAACTATAATATCAATGACTGGTCAATGACATTTAAATTTGTTTGAAGACAGACAAAAGCTCTTCTTTTCCTCTACACCTTATTTTAACTGCATCATGGAGTATATCTTTCATCCAAAAAACTAGTAAATCAAACTAGACAGTAATGATAGTTTTGACGTTTTTAAAGTGAGGCCATATTAATGCTTTGAGTTTTCTTCCCCATTGGAAGTCGAAACCATGCATGCTGGGTCTACGGTCGAAACACAATTTATTAAGCAAACCGTTTTTTTCAAACAATCACACCATAACTGTCCATATTAATTCGAAATTCCAACAATTTTCGGGAACAGTTTACGTGATCTTCAGCGCCGCTTTTCAAATGGGCATTGTCCTTTCATCAGGAGCGTATCTATTACTATTAGGATTGTATCTAGGGGTACCGCCTGTGGTCTCTGGTATCGAAGACCACTGATCCTAAACACAGGGTGTACATAGTACACCTATGATGGTAGAGTTTAAGGCCACCTGGGTGGTACCATCGCATCAATTGAAAGATGGTCCAGCAGTACGGCCGTGCTCATAAAAAATGGAGGTCCTAAAACGGCACATTTTCTTTTGGGATTTTTAATGATATTACCCATAGCACCGACCGGGCGTACTATTGCTGTGTTGGATTGAAATCATTACCAGCCCATGTCTATAAAAATAGAAATATTTTAAAGAATATATTGCATTTCAGTGTTTTTCACGCGTCATTATATGCTAACAATCACAGATGATAGTAATTTACGATCAGGTTGTACGGAATAGTTGGCGCGTCGCCGTAATGTTTTGGTCTGGGCCATCACCACCTACGACTGGGATTTATTAAGAGCAATTAAATGTGGCAATTGCTTTTTTCTGTGGCAGTGTTAAGTTTATGCAGGAGCAGAATTAAATGCAACCTTATGATTAAACTCCTTTAATGTTGAGTTTTAAATCGAAAATATTCAGTCAATACAGAACTGGACTAATGGTATTAAATTGTCGCTGTTCCGAACCCAACTGTTCCAATATACTTGTGAACTATTGTTCAAATAAACTTGAAATTTGGTATCGAACATCAGGCAATGATATGTGTGTAAGCAGTCTAAAAAAATGTTCACTCTTTTCTCTGTGGTTTCACACATGATTATTTTTCTGATACCAAATATCAATGAAATGACAATAGTGGTTTTCAAATGATTGATAAACTGCTTTTGCATGAGAAACATACATTTCTGATGCACTTTAATTTATACAACACAAGCGAATTCACATGACACCTGGCTCGGAACTCGATCTTCCAGCCGCTGACCAACGCAGAGCCCCGTGGTGGTCAGCCAGTGAAGAATAGCATCCTGTTACCGTTGCAAGTGTCTCGGCGTTTTAAAGTTTCCGAGCTATTTCTCTTGCTTCCGAGCTTTCAGAGATAATTTTGTTAATAGTCTCTGAGCCAGGTGTTATCTTAATTGACCTGTCTTGTAAACATCAAAGCGTTTTAATTCGCATATTTTTAATAAGTTGTAGGATCACTCTGTATAAATCGCTTTACTGATTGAAATCCTGAAGGTGAAATCGCGCGACGGCGGGCGGCATGCGTGTACTTTCCATCTCCGGCGACTTTTCGTAGTTTTTCTATTCACAATACATAATCATATTTCATGAACTGCATCGACGTCGAGAAATTAATCGAGCGTGCCTCAACGACACTATATTATTGCTTGTGGTCGTTCGTAGTGAAGTTTAAAAATGTCGGGAGACTTTATTTTTCTTGGAAAAAGATGACAATTGTAATATTGAACTAAATGGAAAACAGATCGCTTTTCATTGCCATTTCGGCCATCTTTTCATCCATTGCGATGGTGCCAGGGCGGGCCTTACATGCTTTTACGTGGATTCCGAACCATGGAAACGGCTCACATTTGTGACGAAATGTACTTATCCAACTCAGAAAGAGAAAGAAAGTGGTGCATGAACGGGGCGGGGATCAAACCCGTGACCTCTGTCATGAGAGTCAAGGCCCCGCGCCCCTGAGCCATGAGACGCACAATTAAACAAATAGAGGAATTTAATTTAATTGCAGATCATTGCCGATAGCCACCTACAGTTACGACAGAATGCATTATTCTCTCACAGTATTTTGAGTTAACGTTGATAATTTTATACAAATGTATAATTAGCGTAGCAAGTGAAGTAGTGAACAATTGCTTGCGAATGTGGCGACGCTAATTTGGCGCGCTGCTGTTGTGAAACTGTCGAACGTCAGCCGGTCGCGTGGGTATATCTGCATTTTATCCTTTCACGAGATCTTTTATTTATAGGTTTTTTTATTCCACACCATTCGGCGAGATCTACGTTTTATTGTCCAGCATTTTTGCACCCTTTGAGTACGGAACCCTGTTACTAAGCCTCCGCTGTCCGTCCGTCCGCCACGGGGCTGTATCTCATGAACCTTAATAGGTAGACAGCTGAAATTTTCACAGAGTGTGTATTTCTGCTAGCGCTATAACAACAAATAGTAAAAAAAACAAAATATAAAGGGGGCCACCATACAAGAAACGTTATTTCTTTGGGGTATAATATTGTATAATGGTACGGAACCCTTCGTGTGCGTTTTCGAAGTATTGCTGATTGAATAGTTCATGAGAGGTAATTTAGATATGTTATAAGCTGTGAAGTGGGTTACATTTTACGACAAAAATGTCAGAGAATAACGTAGAGGAAAGTATAAATTCAGTTCTTACAACAATTTCAAGCAAAAACGCAGTCATTGTTGGAAAAAAAAAACATACAGACGAATTGATAACCTCCTCCTTTTTTGAAGTCGGTTAAAAATACCCACCCTTGAAAGACGTCGACGACGTGATCTTATCGAAACTTTTAAGATTACATCCGGACACTATGACTGCTCTCAATTGGCCGACTTTTTTACAAGAAATAGCAACACTCACCTTTGAGGGCATAGCTGGAAGATTAACGAAAACCAACGCTAATCTACAAACGCCAGAAAGCGTTTCCTATCAAACGGAGTGGCAAGGAACTGCATGGACGGTTTCTCCGGGTAATTTATAGAGACGCCAAACACTCATGCCTTTCGCTTCGTTTGTGCCATTCAGGACCAAATGATCGTCACGCGTAAATTCCAGAAGTCTTATGATGGAGGATGTGTCGACCGATCCGCCATCCGTCATATAACTTCCGGTTACCCACGCCTGGCCTGGGTGTTGAGTAGCTAGTGTGACACGATTAAGTAGCCAAAATACTCCACCAGCCTTTGAACACGGACTCACTGACTCAGTCATATTATAAATACAAACTGGAGGATGTCTTGGAAAAGGATGCCACTAAGCTTTATTCAGATCTACCAACACAAACCGATTGGACAATTAAATGCAATAAGCCTGATATTGTCTTGGTCCATCCCAAGTCCAATGAGATCTTCCTCGTAGACATAACAATAACACTTGACGAAAAGCTCGACAAGGGCGAAAAGCGAATGAAATATTTAGACCTGGCCCACGATGTCACCGCCATGTGGCTTGCACAAAAAACCAACATCGTGCCAATTGTTATGTCTACAAATGGGGGTGTTCCATAGAAATTGGCCAAACATCTAGAAGAAAATAGAATTAGAAGTTCCAGACATATGTATAACAAGACGCTGACTCTGGGCCCTTAAGCATCAGAAAATTACGCTCCCCATACATACGTAGCTTACTAATAATTTGAAAACCACTGTTCCAATTTACTTGATATTTGGTATCTAATATCAGTTAACAAATATCTGTTTCCGCATGCTTTTTTCAGTAAATGTATGCTGGATCAAACCACAGACAAAACAAAATGTGTATAAATATTTTAATTTTTATTTGATTTTGTTAAATTTTTTTATAGTTTAGAAACACAGATATTTGTTTCCTGACATAAGATATAAAATGTAGATGTCGCCACAGTTCGTCACCATTTCTGCTATAACTCCCCCAAAAATAGGAAGTTAGTAGCCATAACTATAGTGGCGAGCACACTACGCAGTTATGTATTAAATCTCATAAAACCTTTTTAAGAAAGGCTATCATTTGTGAGATCATTATGAGACAAAGTGCAAAATGCACATCCTCAGCATAATCTACGCGATTCCGGCTTATTTTTGTAATCGTTTAATAAGATTAAGGTGGTCCTTCCCGGCTGGACTAACACCGTGGTATTGCGCTCTGGGACCTTCTTTGTTTCAAAGAATAAGACAGCCTCCGTTATGAGGAGGATGCAACATGTCCACAAAGCAGACAATGCTTGTAGTGTTTGATTTGGTAAGATTTACGAAAATTTTAATTACAAAACGACTTTTAGCTAAAAGTAAACCACGACCGCTGTAGTCAAACATCTAACAAAATTCAAATTTTATATAAATTTTCATGAAACAAGCTATGTTTGATGACTAATCTTTTTAAGATAATTTTATTTTATCGTTGAGTAATCTACCTCTAAAGTTATTGTATAAAATGCGCCCAAAATTCGAACTTCCGGAACCAAACACAATTTTACCAAAGATAATACTAATAATTACTTCGTAATAGATGGCCATCTCCATACAAATTGCAAGCCTTCCGCAGTTGTTTATGCCGGCAGCAATAAATTTCCAGGTACGTCGAGAATGTTTACGCCAAATTAAGCTTAGCGACCTGCCCCGATAGATGAAATTCACGTAGCAGCTCCAAATTGAGCGGCTGTTGAGGGCTGACACATGTTTTGCTATGACGAGCGCGTTGAGACAAGCTATTTAAATAGTTGAGTGCCACATTAAATTAATATTATTAGATGTGTTTTCACAAAAGAATATAAAGTCGATATTTCCATACATATTCATATCTTTATTTATTCTTGAAGTTACTTTTATTATTTTTTATTAGTTACGATACCATCTGTCCGTAAAATAAAATAAGTACAATTTGTAGTTCAGTTCATAAGTATTTTATTCAACCTAATTTTTATTTACAAATATTTTATTTATTTCGTATGACAAGTTCATACGAAAGTTGCAAACACAAAATATTTTTCTATTCCTTTTTTCGATTTTATGCTTCGCTTATAAAATTTTAGTGCCGTAAATATCCTTAATCTAACATAAAGTTGAATTAAATAATCATCATTTGGGCTGTCGAGTGCCGCCGTGTCGAAGTTGCCGCGCCGGGCGGCTGTGACACCCGCTGTGTATCGTGTAACAGTGTTACCACGTTTTCGTAGGTAGACATCTCGTCGGCCACGCCCCCAGTGAGCTACCCCTGATTTTACAATGCCCACAGTCATCAGACATCTGGTTCGATCAAATAAAGCAATTTTGAGCAAAATTTTGGATTTCTGATAAGAAATATGGGCATGATCTTCTTTCCACGTTTGTATGGGGAGTTGAGCGGGAAGGCCCACCTTAAATACATAACCAAATAATGTGCTCACTACTACAGTTCTAGTTTTTAACTTTCCTATTTTTAAGAAGTTATAGCAGAAACAACAATGAACGACTATGGCGCCATCTACTTTGACGCACACACCCCCTCAAGGTGTAACGTGTGTGTGTGTGTGCGCAGCGGCGCTGCCGGGCACGGCGGCGGCGCACCAGCTGGTGGTGTCGGTGCGCGGCAAGTGCACGGCGGAGGAGGCGCTGAACGTGCTGCGCGACCTGCCCAACCCGCTGCGCGACGGCGCCGCCGGCGAGGCGGCGGCCGCGCCCGCGCCGCACGCCGCCGCCCACAACCCACTCAAGATCGACGTGTTCGTGCAGACGCTGCTCAACCTCGGCAGCAAGAGCATCAGCCACAGCTTCGCGGCCATCTCCAAGTTTCACTACGTCTTCAAGGTACGTTCGATCGGCTCGCAGCTCAGGGACTGGTGGACTTGCCTCCCAAGCTATTGAGTTTGTTTAAATTAACAAAGAACAGTGCGTGTTGGCCCACTCTTGGAGATAACCATGTCGATGCGCAGATTCTGGCGGAGGCGCAGATTTGCGTGCTGCGCAACGTGTGGGAGCTGTGGCAGCGCCACCCGCAGATGGTGTGCGTGCTCATCGACAAGATGCTCAAGACGCAGATCGTGGAGTGCTCCGCGGTCGCCACGTGGCTCTTCTCCTAGGACAATATAATCTGACCTAATCTAACCATGTCCATGCGCAGATTCTGGCGGTGTCGGAGGAGGCGCAGATTTGCGTGCTGCGCAACGTGTGGGAGCCGTGGCAGCGCCACCCGCAGATGGTGTGCTCGTCGATAAGATACTCAAGACGCAGACCGTGGAGTGCTCCGCGGTCGCCACGTGGCTCTTCTCCTAGGACAATATAATCTGACCTAATCTAACCATGTCCATGCGCAGATTCTGGCGGAGTCGGAGGAGGCGCAGATTTGCGTGCTGCGCAACGTGTGGGAGCTGTGGCAGCGCCACCCGCAGATGGTATGCGTGCTCGTCGACAAGATGCTCAAGACGCAGACCGTGGAGTGCTCCGCGGTCGCCACGTGGCTCTTCTCCTAGGACAATATAATCTGACCTAATCTAACCATGTCCATGCGCAGATTCTGGCGGAGTCGGAGGAGGCGCAGATTTGCGTGCTGCGCAACGTGTGGGAGCTGTGGCAGCGCCACCCGCAAATGGTGTGCGTGCTCGTCGACAAGATGCTCAAGACGCAGATCGTGGAGTGCTCCGCGGTCGCCACGTGGCTCTTCTCCTAGGACAATATAATCTGACCTAATCTAACCATGTCCATGCGCAGATTCTGGCGGAGTCGGAGGAGGCGCAGATTTGCGTGCTGCGCAACGTGTGGGAGCTGTGGCAGCGCCACCCGCAGATGGTGTGCGTGCTCGTCGATAAGATGCTTAAGACGCAGATCGTGGAGTGCTCCGCGGTCGCCACGTGGCTCTTCTCCAAGGACATGGCGCCGCACTTCACGGAGGGCTTCCTGTGGGAGATCCTCCACCTCACCATCAACAAGATGAACAAGCACGTCTCCAAGCTCGGTGAGCGACCTCAATGTAGCATCCGCACGACGAAAACATTATTCACATATTTTTTTTATAGTTTATTTATCATCCATACACTGCACTCGGGTTGTCATATTTAATAATTACCTAGTTACAGTATCACACTGTCACAGAACTGGCAAGCAACTTCGCTGGATACAACGTCCACTTAGTCTAAGTTTACAAAAGAATTTGTCAATGCTTACAGAGTTTCTGTGTAAATATATTATTTTAATCACTTGTAACACGAATAGTAAGTATTTACCATGGATGATAAAAGAAAAACACAGGTAAAAACACTAAATTCCCGACAATCAACAGAAAAAATAATGCCGAATGTCTGTTCATGACAAATATTAGTTTATTTGCAAACAATACATATCATCGTCATCGGCCAGTCCCCACATACAGCATCCGTTCACGAGCATCACGCCGGGTGTAACCATCTCCTCTCTCAACTATATTTTAAGATAAGAGGTGACCCGAACCCAACGTCACCGCAAGCAAGGACTTAAAAGCAATGCACTACTACAGTGGCAACAAAAATGCGTTGACGTTGCCGTTTACTTCATACAAAACGATATAATCAGAGTTGCGTTATGACAGGATGAAGAAGTGAACATTTCTATAGGTTTACATTGTCACGCAGGCGGCGAGTTGACGGAGTCCCGCGAGCTGCTGGCCCGCGCCGACTCGTCCAGCTCCGAGTCGGAGGACGAGGGCGGCGTCAAGAAGAAGCGCGACAATCAGGACAAGCCCACGGAGGAGGTGGGTATTGTGACGATACGAATGAACATTTCGCTTGTACGTATGTGCAGAGATCAGTCCGTGCAAATTGTAAAGTGGGTGCTGTATATAAAACGTGTAGGGGGTAGTGTGGGAAATTTTCCATTCATTTATACAAGAGGTCCCCCACCTGCCCCCACATGATAAATGCAGGCACAGCACCATTTGAGCGGCTCGTAGAGCGTGTTGAAGCAGCAATGAAAAAAAAAAACCTGTTTTCAATCCAGTTCAATATAGCCGTTTTCATAAAGGGAGGGTCCTGACATGGCATCTAACCTCTAACCCATCATGACGTGTGTTGTGGTATTAGTCATCCCTGTCAAGTTGCATAAACAAAGCTAAAGAAGCTTAAACACAAATGCATCACGCAAAACAGAGGGAGGCCACATGTGTGGGGGAATTACAGTTTATCCTGATTATGGGAATCCACTGTTGATTCTTTGCCCAGACTGTTCTTACGTGTATTATAGCATAAATTTGGATGAAAAAAGATCATAACCTATAGGCCCGTGAAGATCTTCTTCAATAAGTTTATCTTAATTAATCAAATTGCGACAAACCTCCGATAGTACTTATCGGACTGATTGAAATTGACGTTGTCAAAAGACGGATAGTCATTACCGGAGAATGATATCTTCTATAACAATTATTTGGCTGTAATCTTACTTATAAAAATATGGACTTACTATAACAGATGGATAAGCAGAGGCGTAAAAAAATCTGTCGAATAGTTATCTGGCTGATTATCAGCTATTTAAAAATCGGCCCTTAGTGTAGTTTGAATACCAGAAAGTAACCATTGTTTAATGTAAATGTATTGTCGGCAGAGTGTGGAGCGGATGGAGGAGCGGCTAGAGGCGGCGCACATGGACCAGAAGCGGCTGTTCCTCATCGTCTTCCAGCGGTTCATCATGATCCTGTCGGAGCACCTGGTGCGCTGCGACACGGACGCGCGCGACCCCGACACGCACTGGTACCGCAGCACCGTCGGCCGCCTGCAGCAGGTCTTCCTCACTGTGAGCGCACACTTTATGAACCGCCCAAGTTGGACCTGCCCGCATTCGTAGCTCAATTCATATTTCACACTCGGAGTCCGTAGCCCGACTTCTCACCTCAATGGGGAAGAAAAATCAAAGCTTTTTGTAGATGTCGCATGAGTGACCTCACCTTAAAAATGTCAAAACTGTCAAGTTTGATTTACGAGTTTTTAGATGAAAGACGTACTCCATGTACATCCAGTTAGGATAAGGTTTAGAGGAAATGAAGAGTTTTCTTTGTCTTTTACACAATTTTAACAAAGCAGAATGCTACTAGCTAGAAAAGCGCTCATGTACACACATGAAACAAATTTTCTTTTATTCCTCGTATCATAAAATAATAATCTGTAACGTTTACTTTTTTCTATAATGGGGATAAGTCAGCAAACACGGGTAAAGGTGAACTTTGAGGTTATTTTTACTCAGAACAGCGCGCGCGCTCATGGCCTATGTTTTGCCTACATTGTACCTACATACCATCTTTGGTGGATATTTATTTACTACACCACTTTTATAAGTCACAGGCTGAGATGAATACTCGTAACCGAAACTAAGACTAAAGAAAAGTAGTACTTTGTGAGGTTTTAGGGTTTGTGGAAAACGGCTTATTCACGGTGTGTCGATGATATTGCACGACGTTTCGAACCAATCACCAAGTACTACTTTTCGTTAGTCTTCGTTTTTATTACGACTATTTATCTCAGCCACAGGGTGCATAATATTTGACGCCATTCCAAAGTGGGGTGCAAACCGCAACGCCATCTCTAGTTACTTATAGGTACCTACTTATTATTTTTTTGTTATACAACTAAATAGATTTCACTTCTGGACTGGTCATACCGAGCCTCGAATACCTTAATCGACTCGTACGACATGCACAGAAATAAATTAATGCAGTGGAATAACATGTATTATTTTTCAATTGCTGAACCCACACAGCAAGGAATCTTCCCCATTTTAAATAATTCTTAACTCTACTAGAGCCATCATTAAATGGTACCTATTTATGAGTCATACCACTCTAAGACGTCCCGCAGATAATGTAATACCATACAAACGTTTGAAGACCTCTGTCAAAAGGCACCCCTATCGATTTATTCTGTTCCCTTACCCTCAGTAGAATTCACATATAGCTGAAGTACTCACTGTTGCAATAGTAGTGCCAACTATCTTTTCCCTGATACTGTTTAAGGAAATTCTTAAGTGCCTATACATACCTTATGTAATGAGGCCCTGCAAGTAACCATTGTGACAGCAATACTCATTAAAGTTGTCTAGCAAATAAATATCCACCACCGATGGTACTTACAATGTGGGAAATATCATCAAAGTTCATCTTTAGCAGTGTTTACTGACTGATCCCCATTATAGAAAAAACTGAAATTCACACATTTTTACTTATATGATACGGGGAATGAAGGCAAAGTGGATTCATTGGTGTACATGGTAACTGCTAGCGCTTTTCTAATGGGCATTCTCCTTTAAATGTCATTGACCAGGACAAAGTATGAAACGAAAAATTATAGGTTTTGTGTTTGTAAATATAGAGACAAGATATTCACGACTCAAGACTTCTTTTCAATAGCATAACTAAGAACAAAATATTTTCGGAATAACATGGAGAAAATTGAGTAATTTCAATTACACAGATTCAGTAAATAAAATTTTCAAATCTATTGTTTGATTTTGTATGGTATCCGACAGCTTTGACAAATCTTTTAGGTGAGCTCGCTTAGAAGCCACCTGTCGTGATAAGTAAGCATTTTCCTTCCCCGTTGGCGTTTATGCCAAACTGTTCACATAGCATTTTCAAATGTATGGAGAATTGAAGAGCATGCACAGTGGGCTTTAAGCAACTAACATTTGCGAGTCCAAGCTCGATTTTGACAGGTATGAGTTGGAATCGCACATACCATCATACAATATTTAAGACAACAAATCACGTTTCTTGTATGGCGGCCCTCTTAAATATTTGTTTTTTTTTTCTTTTAATTTGTTATAGCGGCAACTACTCTGTGGAAATTTCAACTGTCCCAGTATGGTTTATGAGATGCAGCCGCTGACCAACGGACAGACTGACAGAGGTGGCTTAGTAATAGGCTCCCGTTGGCACTCTTTGAGTATGTAACATTATTGTTGCAGCACCACGAGCAAGTGCAGAAGTACAGCAGCACCCTGGAGACGCTGCTGTTCACGCAGGACCTCGACCCGCACATCCTCGACGTGTTCCACCAGTTCCTGGCGCTCACGGCCTAAACGCAACACCGCTGGTCGCTCCGCATCACCGCCTCTGCGCCGTGTGACATAGCTAGTGGAACTGTATGCACACTTTATATGAACGTGCCGTTCATTTGTGTCAACTAGAGGGATACTAAGGGGGTGATTTCAGAGACATGTAGAGTGATTTATCAGTTTCAAAAATGGTGGACAACTGGTGACAGGAAATGTATGCAATGAAGAATTTTTGGCAAACAAATTAAACCTTGCTTATTTTTGGGTCTAGAATCACCTTCCAAAGGTAATATAGGCACCTACTGTATTAACATGCAGTAAGTTTATTTCATTGCAATCATTATTTTAATAAGTAATCGTTTGGGACTAGTGGGATGCTTCGAATCAATGTCCCTGGACTGAAAGAGTGTTGTAGTTAGCTTCTCTTGTAGTTTGACTAAGTTTTTTCAAAATGTATGACCACTTCAGTGGTGGCCAATTCTTACTTTGCCGGTAAATAGGTCAGCTCCGAAAACCTCTTTAAAAATGATGTGACATTACTGTAATGTGGGCGTTCATTTAACGGGAAAGGAACAATTGACTCCCAATTGTGAAAATCCTGCAGAAAAAGATGTTTGTGAGATGGAAGCATGTATTTATAATTATAGGACGGTGATCTGTAAGATACAATATAGTTTCGTTCAAAAAAACATATTTTTAACTGGACAGGTGTAAAATAAAAGATGAGAATAAACGATTTTTTTTATTTCAGTCTCGTAAATACTCTTATGATCAACATTTTATAAAAAAAATAATTTTATAAATTCATCTGAAAATAGGAATAATCTTACATTCGAGGATAATAAGAAAGTATAAATAATTTGTTAACTTGGACCGTAAAGTCATCAATGACTTGGACTGAGTGTTTAGTTAAATGCAGAAAGTACAAAAACCCGTAGTGGGCATTGCAGGATGGCACACGCGTCTGCTTAGGCAGATGCGTTGAGGTAGCGCAACAGCTCTTGCACGTCTCGCTCGGAGCCCAGGAAGCAGGGCGAGCGCTGGTGGATGGCGGCGGGCTGCAAGTCGAGGATGTCGCCGGCGCCGCTGCTGGCGACTCCGCCCGCCTCGCGCACCAGGAACGCCATCGGGTTGCACTCGTACAGGAGCCGCAGCTGCCGAACAACAATAAAGGCTGAGTAAGCCACAGTGGCTTGTGTACGTCTCGCTCGGAGCTGAGGAAGCAGGGCGAGTGATGATGGATGGCAGAGAGCTGTATATCGAGGATGTCGCCGGCGTCGCTTCTAGCGACTCGGCCCGCCTCGTACAAAAAGAACGCATTCGGGTTGCACTCCTTCAGGAGCCGTATAAAACTTTAGGTCCCTTGTTAGGTGGTAGGGTTAATCCTGCCTGGGTTGGTTTATTAACCTTTTCAATGTAGCAATGCCAGAATGTAGCAGGCAAGATTCTGGCAGAACATGCTTTTAAAACAATTTGGAAAAATCGCCCCCAAATCTTTACGAATCACTAAACGGGAATGTTTGGATGTTTCTTATTCATACAGCCATAATGGCCCAAGCGATTTTGATTAAATTTGGTAGGTGTAGACATTGTCTTGGACCAGCTGTTCGGGTTACTTTTTATACAGATTATTCAGCCAGACATGAGTCCAAAACAACATTGAACCGAGCAGAGATGGGTACGTCAGCTAGTCAATAATAATACCCAAACTGCTAGGCCAAGAGCACTATATTTAAATAAAAATTCAATCATAATGAACCTAATTTACATTAAAACATTGGCGGTAACTAGTTCGACAACTCTCTCTGAATTCTATAGTTACATAATATGTTGATAGATACATTCATTGAACGAGCCCCTGATTTTTTGTAGCACCAATTGTCACGATGCGGAATGCGGTGGCAACCCGCCCTCGTTTGAAGTGACTGGCCGCCTGTTTTTGGAGGAGACCCAACACAAAAGAAAGAAGTGGGGATTGGCACTTTTGTTTGAACGATTGGAAAATTTTCTTTTGGAAAAGATATTTTATGCAAAATCCTAAATTTTTAAGGCGGTTGTGATGCGCCCTACATTTTAAAGGTTGAAATGGCCGACAGGAGGTCTGCCGGTTGCCCTTGACATAAGGTTAGCCGAACATATTTTTTTCCTTTCTATTCCGAGTATCTCTTCCCCGACCGCAGCCTCAAGAGTGAGAGGAAGGTAGCGTGTCGGGGAAGAGGCCACATTGTTCTGGTCTCTCCCCAGGGCGTTTGGGACGGGCGGAGTGGGAGCTTTGTGGAAAAGTTACGAGAGATCTGGTGGGAGCACGGGACTGCTGTGAGAGCTGGCCCGAGAGAGGAGCACCCTAGCAGAGGAAACCATCATCTTGGCCTTGACCAGCATCGTCGGTTGCGGGGGGCGTGAGAGGATTCCGCCCGCCTCGAACCCGGTCATACCAGTTATATTTAGGATATAATATAATGGGATATAAATAGGAATAAATATTGTGTAACTCTCAACTCTCGTTTCCTTCAACGCGGAACCAACCGCTCCTGACCCTTCTGCCCGCTTCACGGGAGCTCCGTGATACAATGTATGTATGTAGTTCCAATCACAGTGCTGATAAGAAATGTTATCTGTAGTAACCTTCTGATAAAATAACGATGATGAAACTGAACTCGTTGCTATGCATATTTATATGTTAATGACGTGACATTCTACTTCATTCAATTATATTTTGGTACAGTCGATTTTCAGAGTAGGTGGCAAACTGGTATATGTTCTACTCGCCATTGGTTTGCTTGATTTTTGTAGTTCAACCTTGGACTGTAACTTGCAAAAGTTATTCTTTTTCTAGCTATATTTAAATTAAGTGTTACCGTTTGGGTTTCAACTGGGAGGCGTGGGTTCAGTACCCGCTGGCTGCACTACTGTCATTCTAGTTTAGAGTTTGATAGAGTTTGATATAACACTAATGATTTACGGTGAAGGAAATATCGTGAGAAAACCCAACATTTAGGTGGCTTTTTAGACAACAGCTAGATTACACATCAATGGGCTCGCCACTCGATATGTGAGCTGAAAAACCAGAGAAATAAATCGAAAGTCGTCGGCATACAAGTAGAATGTCAAACATGTCATGAATGAAATGTGCTGTAGCACACCAACATCACACTGTGACAGTCAAGCTGTTGTGCTTTCGTATAAGTTTTCGTGAAGTGAGACATACATTTATGAGAACTTTTGACGCTTTTTGGGTTTGAAAGGGCTATTTATGCATCTAAATCTTTGCCTGACCAAAAAAGATTCCAACGAATTGAGAACTTCCTCCTTTTTTTGAAGTCCGTTAAAAACATCATTGGGCGAAACGACGTTGACAATATTCTACCGCGGGGTACCCTGAAATCATGTCCTCGGGAGCCAGAAATGGCTCCTATGATCATGTTTGTTTCTTTTAGCCCCGGTTGCACGAAGAGACGGACGAGTTAATCAATGTTCAAACACGTCACTTTTAGTGATCCGCATAGAGTTCCTTCCATACTGTCCACACAAAGTGACGTGTTTGATCAGACGTTGACGTTGATTTTAATTTTTTGTCCTTTCGTGCACTCGGCCCTTAATGTTTCCTTGATCATCGCCAATTTCACTTACATTTTATTTCAAGCATATTTTTCTTAATTTCACATTCTCAGATAAAATATTAATTCTTCTACAGCTAAGTTTAAAATTTAAGTTTAAGTTTACTTATACCTTAATTTTATGGGTGTGAACCGGTGAATATATATTTTTTTTAATTTGACAGCACTTCTAAACGTGATCTAGTCCTTCAATAACAATGAAAATACTTCAAGATAGGTTGAGCCAGTAAAGAGGCCACGAAACTATACTAACCTTGCCGTTGGGTGCGGCCGGCGTGCCGGGGTAGAGAAAGATGCCGCCGTACTTGATCGTGCGGTGCACATCGGCCACCATCGAGCCCACGTAGCGTGCTCCGTACCCCGCCTTCTTGCGCGACTCTATGTATTTCCGGAGCCCCTCGTCCCACTGCGCCGAGTAACCTGATTGGACAGTTTAAGCCTGGTTTATACCAAGTGTTGATTTATTTTAATTGACACTTAAATGGCCATTATTACTAAAGTGCTGATTATCTTGGTATTGGATTGGATGGTATTGATTGCTAGATGCTAAGAAACGCCCTTAATATGTGGCGATTAAGCTAATCAGCAGAAGGTGAAAAAGGCCCTAAGTCTTGTTATTTACTAACACTTTACTGGATACTTTGTAATTTGGTTGTGCGAATTTTTCACGCATGTTTGAATGGCACTTATACCATAGTAATTTAATGCTTGAGTCGTAGCTCAAGAGCGTGGGGACTTTCATTTCGTGTCAGAGTTGATGGATTTGATCCCGGCCCTGTTCATGCACCACTTTCTTTCTCTTTCTGAATTGGAATGGTCACGAATGGTAATTCCTTCGCAAATGCGGCGTGTTGGGCTAATATGATGATGGGTGTGTGGTATTAGCCATTCATGTCCCAACATAACAAAGTTTCCAAAAGACCAAGAAAATTATCATAAAGCAAATACGACACCTTCGTTGATGGAGTATATTTTTCCTTGCTTGGGTATGGTCATGGCGGGGTCCGTGAGGATGAATTCACCGAGCGCCGGGTCGTACATGAACCCGTGCACGCCCTTGCCGACGCCCAGCGACAGCACCAGCATGGTCGCCGAGCCGTACAGCGCGTAGCCCGCCGCCACCATCTCGCGACCTGGCCGCAGCGCGTCCGCCACCGATTTGCTGCCCTCGGTGCTCCGCCTGACCGACACAATGACAAATTTTGCTTTGTTATAAGTGAATGTTCCTAACAATTTTCCTGATTAGTTTGAAGTTATCCAACGACACTGACGAATTCTGCAGACGAATGTCCAGACCAACTTTATTATTGATTATTTTCAAAATCTGCAACAATGTATATGTTGTATAACCTCAAATTAAAGAGAAAATGGGAATGTCTTGAGCCACTCTGAGACTGAAGTGTGCACTTCATTACATAGGAGAATGCCCATTACAAAAGCGCTAGCAGTTAGCATTTACACCAATTAATCCACTTTGCTTTCATTCCTCGCATCATATAAGTAAAAATGTGTGACTGTCAGTTTTTCCTATAATGGGGAAAAGTCAGTAAACACTGCTTAAGATGAACTTTGAGGTTATTTTTGCTCAGAACAAAATTTTGCACGCGCTCATGGTCTGCGTTTTGCCAACATTGTACCTAAATACCATCATTGGTTGATATTTATTTGCTACACCACTTTTAAGGTAATCCATATGTCCATCGCCGTATTATGATACGAGGAATAAAATAAAAATTGGTTTCATGTCTGTACATGAAATTTTATAGCGTTTTTCTAGCCCATACTGGAATAGGCATTCTCCTTTGCAACATTTTAAAAAAAATGCAAAAAGGGCCAGCTTAGTTTTGGTTGTTGGCTTTGGAGTGGTTGGTGCCATGAGGCAGCCTGCTAAGCAAGTCACTGCAACCCGCCTCATTCTGTTTTCTTCGCAGGACACTCGGGCCACTCCAGTAAACAAAGTTAAGCTGTCCTTATTAGCTTGCATATCATGTAGTGTTCTAGATTAAATAATAATAGTAATTATTATATTAGACCAGAAAATTTTTGATTTATTTTGAGATATTTGTCATCATCTCATGTCAAGTAAATGTTTTCTTCCAGGCAGGTTTTTATGCTAAAATGGCCCAGTTCTGAGGGGAAAAGTAGTTATATAGGACTCACTTGTAAATTGCGAAAATGGAGCCCACAGAGACGAGGCAGTCAATGTTGGAGGATCCATCGAGTGGGTCGAAGCACACCACGTACTTGCCCTGCCGTTCATCCTCCACCTGTCGGCAATATTTTCATCAATCACCTTACATTCGCGTATTTATTACAGTTCGAAGATGAAGTTGTCACAGTGAATTTGAATCGACGAAACCAAAAAGAGACAAACCTGCGAGAGAATGAGATAGTTTAGTTTTCTGCAGCGGAAGTACTTCATGACAAGGGGGCAGTATTCTTTGGCCACCCCGTTCCTATAAGAACGGCCCGTAAGCTATGCTCCCCATACAAACGTAGTTTATTAATTATTTGGAAACTGCTATTTCAATTAAATTGATATTTAATATCTAATATCAGGTAACAAATATCTGCGTCTGCATGCTTTTGTTTTTTTTGAAAAATCCAATCCAAATGAAATGAAAGCAAAAAGAAAATCTTCATACGAATTTAGTTTTCTCTGTGGTTTGACCCAGAATACATTTACTGAAAAAACTAAGACATGCAGACACAGATATTTGATACCAAATATCAAGTAGGTTGGAATAGTGGTTTTAAAATTATTAGTAAACTACGATTGTATGGGAGGCGAAATTTTCTGATGCTTACGGGGAGAGCTTAAGAGCACAGCTTCTGCCAGATTAGGGGGCATTTGGCATTTTGGAGAAAATAAGATTACCATTTTAAAATTCCTCTTGATTTGATCAATGCTTGATGTAAACTAAATCCTGTGACATAAGTTTACTGAACGTGTGTATTTCAGCTGAGTAATACTCAGCTGTACATAATAATGTAATTAAATTAATAAATTAATAAATGTATTTGGTACCTTAGTAGATAGTAGGTTTTATTACATTCTACATATACAGTAACAAGTGATTGGCTGTAACTAGTTCTTTGGGCGCCACACTTGTATTTAATTAATATGGTCTAGGCATTTGCATATTAAATAGAGAACAGGTTCTCCGTGTAATAACAATGAAGTTCATAAAAAAAACATATAAATTCTCACCTGCCATACGGAGATGCCATTGTGACCTCTGACGCTTCATATACAGTAACAAGTGATTAGCTGTAACTAGTTCTTTGGGCGCGACACTTGTATTTAATTAATATGGTCTAGGCATTTGCATATTAAATAGAGAACAGGTTCTCCGTGTAATAACAATGAAGCTCATAAAAAAAAGCATATAAATTCTCATCTGCCATACGGAGGTGCCATTGTGACCTATGACGCTTTGGAATATTACAAGTGATAACGTACAGCATTAACTAATAGCCACTAACTAGATGACTGCGCAATGATGCAATGGAAACAAAACAATATCCGTTGTGGAGCAATAAGAGGAACATTTTTTTTATAACCTTTGGAGTCAGCCAGTCTTATTTTGATTGGTCCCCTGCAACACTGTTTGAACTCTAACACAAGTCCTCACTTATTTATTATTATGCGTTGCTAACATTTTATGAATCTATTATTCAGATTGTGAATGTGAATTTCAACGAGCACTGAAACAGGCTTAACAATTGCTTGGTTCAGGCTTAGATTAGCAGTACCTCTATGACTTGTTCGTTCTCCTCGGAGACCAAGAGGCAGGTGGTGAAGGAGGACTGCAGCATGTTGATGAACAGGTCATTGGAGAGCACGTCCAACTTCTTCACCTGCTCACCCTGCACGTTGGTCTCGCCCGAAATACCATGACTGCACATCACAAAGTGTGAATATTTCTTCGCGAGCTATGTACAATAAACATTACCTCGCTCACAAACCAGTTATAATATATTAAAAAAATCCTATTTATTGATTTGCTATTCAGTCTTCAGTCAGCATTTTTCATCATATTTGATTAAAACAGCAGGTATTTTTTTTTTCCTTTCTTTTTCATGGAAGTAATCAATTCACAATTCAACGAATCTAGGCAAACAATCAAACTGTCAGCTAATAATTACAATAATGCAACCCCAAAGTTGGGTTGCGATCTGTACAGGTTTCCCCGGATTTGTCCTAGTTTTGAGGGCACCCGGGGAGCGTCCGGGCGAGGCTTAATTTGTTGTCCGGGTTTACAAATTTAAAGTCTATCAGCATCTAACTGATTTGTAAAACAATTTGTAACATACTGTAATAATATTCTGTTTTATTAAGTAAGTACATTTAAAATGATGATAAAAGATCACTAAATTTAATTTTAAGGTCTGAAAATAAATAAAAAGGTGATAATGATATTTTCAACTGTTTTTTTATTACACTGACTGTTTAAAAAACCTGTTGATATGTCCGGGTTCTGGGCTCTAAAATCCGAGGTTTTCACGCGTATTTTCACGTCTTGTCCTGGTTGCCAAATTTTGAGAGATGGCAACCCTACCAAAGTATCTTCTCTAGAAAATAGTCGTGGGACGAGAAATGAGAAATGGGTTCGTATAACTGTTACTAGTGTAAAAACGAAGTATTCATTTTACGCCGAGCAGTATGGCCGCTACAAATTTCTTGTAGCACACTGGATCGCGCACACGGCGCGCTAACGAAAGCCCGAGCCGTCTAAACGCAACGACCCGCCAGCCACGACTGTCTCGCTCGCGCAATGGCGGGCGGCAGTACTGTAACTTCGGTTAAGGCTTGGAGCCCGCGACTCTCGTAACTGGAGTTGCGGCTTGTAGCCGCGACTCTCGCAACTGTGCGCAGTGCGCACTGAAGTCCAAGAGGGGCTACATTGTTAACGACCGCCGTTGTGGTTTACTTACAGAAAAAGTCCAACGATTAGTATTCCTAAATGCTAATAGGCATATAAAATAAATGATAATTATGTTTATTTATTATTTGTGTTTTTTATTTCTGGGAATTATTATGTCGAGGATAAAAAGTTTTGTCTGACTTCTTAATTATTATTATTATTATTATTATTATGTATATATTTAATTTCACGCAATATTTACACTATTTTTACATATCACAGAAACATATAAAAATACTATGAATAAACGGTATCTTCACCACCGGCGGCGAGAGGGGGGCCTCCTCCAAGCGCACCGGTGGGCGCAGGCCGTGGTGGCGGCGCTCTCCGGGACGACGTGAGCCAGGCTTCGAACGATGGGTGGTGGCCTTGACACGCAGGCCTCCACCACCCCCATCTCGGAGAGCTCCGAATCCGCCGAACTGCTAGGTTTCACGCACGCAGAATTTCTTGCGCCCGGCGCCTGGTGAAGCGCCTCGGTCCTCCGGCGGCGGAGGTCATGTGCAGACAGCAGCCCGCCGACCTCAAGCACGCCGGGGAAGTGGTGGGCCCCGCATCAGGTGGTAGCGGGCCTTGTCGGCTGGTCCCGTTTGCAGGGAGCCAAGGTGGTGGGTGGCGCAGTGGTGAGGATCTATGGCCGCAAGCTCCAGTAAGACTTGTCACATGGGATTTTTGTCGAAAACCTTCAGCAATAATGAAAATTACTAAACAATTAAATAATTTTCATTTTGCGAAAATTTTCGACATCCGTCACATGTGACAGTTGACCATAGATTATTATTATTTTTATTATATTGTAATGCACTAGCAGCATTATGGTGATGCGTGCACTTCTTTTTATGCACTTGCACTTTTGTTTTTAAGCACTTGCACTTATTTATTTATTGTCTTGTCTATGAATTTTAATTTTTTTTTATATATTTTTTTTTATTTTAAGTAAAGATCCAGTTTGTTTTTGAAAACATTTACTGACGATGCACTTATTATTTCCTCAGTTTGCGATAACTACACAGTAACAAAAACTTTTTCTTGATTTTGATTTTTGTTGAGAATACAGGTCACTGCACTCGAGATTCAGAATTCATGTAAGATGATTGAACCATGCTAGATGTCATTATACCCATTCATGTCCACAACCACAAAAAAAAAGGAGAAGAATAGGGAGAAGGAGTTTTTTTTTTTTCATTTCTTTTTGCAACAGTTTCCGCAAACGGCTATCGGCATCAGCAATAACAGTAACAAACGTTTTCGAAGACCAGTGGAAACGCCCACGACTACTAGAAAATCACAACCATAAAAGAATAGCACATACTGAGCAGGTAGCATCGATATAAAAAAAAAATTAGATGCGTTCTGAGCTTTCCCCTGCGCGTCAAGTCAGGTACTCTAATTCGAATAATTTAGAGTACCTGAGCTGTCAGTCCCGATACACTCGTCACGGCGTTCACGCTTGTTCGCCGAATATATAGTTAGGTGCTAGTAATAGGTGCTGCTCTATGATAAGGAAAGAATCCGCCGCCGTGTGTAGTGAAAACATGTAAAAACTATTACGGGAAAGCCAAGAAGGAAGACGGAATTACATATCTTCTATCAAAATTCTAATAATCTATCACATTTTTATCAAATGGTGTTATTTTATGGTGATGTATTTAGTGAGTACGGCGTACGCCGCGGTGTCGTAATATCCAACATTGAACGACACAACTATCGGAAAAGCCGGTATCTCGTTCTAACATACGTATATCGTATGAAGTACTTCACTATAGGTCTCTGTCCTTCATGCATTTGTGGTGTGTGTGTGTATCGTGTTCACCGGAGGATGGTGTTCTATCAGACAAGTGTGCGCCCTTTCTAGCATACATGAATTTCCTATTTAGGTCCCTCTCGCTCTGCTGCAACAGAACGGGGCGGATAACTAAGTGATATCAGTTTAAAAAAATATTACTGGGATCAGAATAAATACAAAATTTGCACTTTAAAATACTTGATTTACGTAATGTTTTGCGTGTAAATTTAATATTCAGATTTTATATTTGTTTATAAATAGTAATTCGAGTATGTAATGAATAATTTGGATGGCAAAACCTTTGCTGATTATAAATTGTAACTGAGAGCGCGAAAATAACATTTTTATGAAGGCAACACGATAGACTAGGGGGAAAAGGAGTTGAAACGAATGCTTGTATGAAGATTGAATCTGATGGCGCTTCTTGTAGTTTTATTTATTTCAATGGCAGGTAGCCTATTTTAATCAAACTGGCAGTTTGTACACAACTTAACAAGCAAATAAGTTTTTTGGCGGGAAGGGAAGTTCATAGTTCAATCTGACACTGGATTTTTTGTACGAAAACCACTTACAGTTTAGCGATTCCAGCTTTTCTCACTGCAGACTGTATAGCTTTAACCGCGGTTTGAATTGAGTTCAGCAACTGGGTGAGATCTCCGGTTGCATTCGGTACTGTCCTCTGCTGAGACAGTACCCACCGTGTCAGCGTCATGGCATTGGTGTCAAAAGTTACTTGCTGGGACATTTTAGATCAACTATGAAACAACTATTACCGAAATAGACTATTTCGATTTTAATTCATTCAAATAGTATTACTTTTTCATGCACTACCTTCACCGGTATCTTACTCCAAAGAGTATGTAAACGGAAAGAGTAAACGCATCGCTTTCCTTCCTTCACCAATGATCCACAGAAAACAAAGCATACACCACAGATTAACTATAGAATTAAAATATATGTGCGGTCCGATTTGAACTGTAAGCGAGTACAAAGCTCACGGTGAATTAGAAAAATATATAAAAACATTACAAGCGTCCCGATTCAAAATTTCGGACTGTTTGTGTGCGAGCTTAGTGAAACAAAACAACAATCGTGGACCAAATTACATTCAGTTCAATCAATTTCTCTAAGCTGAAGTTTAATTTTCACCTGAGAGACTTTCAACGGTTTGTATAACAACACGGTCGAAAGACGATAGATCCTGCTATAGGAACGTCCAAATGTGACGATGACAGTTGCAGCCACAGTAGCCTACCACCAGTGCTCTCGGAGCAGCGGACGTCCTTTGGGCGGTCGCGCGTGCAGGGGCCAAGGCTAGTTTATAGTGAAGCATCGCGCATCGGTGCGCTCGAACATGCGACACGCGAGCTTCACAATAAATTACTCCAAGGGTGGCACCTGCACGTCGTTTGGCGATTACGTCATTTCTGACGTAGAGCCCGGCCCCCACTATGATGCGGAGAGTGACGTTTTGCTGGACCTGGATTCTCTTCCTCTGAGTGGCTGAGCTTAGCACATACCACGCTTGGGCTGCGTAGGTGGGTGTAACCGTTTTAAACTGTAAACGATAGCAAATAAACGCGCCCAGAATCAGATTGTAGGCTCAAAGCTGTAAGCATCGCAAACGATTCGGACCGTTAGTGTACCCGCTTATGGAACCAAAATACAAACATGAAACAAATGACATTAGTTGTAGTAGTTCATTTCTGTTAATCTAATTAATTGCTCTAAGCTGAACTTGAATTTTCAACCGAGGACATGCAACGGAAAAACACGCTGGAAAGACGATAAACTACGTTATGGAAACTTCAAAATGTGACACTGACAGTTGCACACACAGTACCCTACATCCAACACTGGGTTCCTAAATGCGTATATTGCAGAGATTTAGACAATATACGCGTACACGACTGTATCGAATTGCTTATTTTCACTCCCGTGAACATCATAATGACATAAGGGATGTAGCTTTTGACCGCCCACAGATCGTACAAAGCGCTCACGGTTGAGAGCATGTGCACCGTGTGCGCTGTCGAATGGCTGTCACCGAGCTGTAATTAAGCGTGTTTATCTGTAGTTCTCTGATCGTATGCATTTGAATTCTGAAATAACGAAGTCCTTTCGCAGTTTGTTAGTCTAGTGAACCCTTCGTCAGAACCTGCCGAAAACCCATATCTGTGGGACTGTTTTGGCAATTTTCAGTTTTGTGTTCAACTTGTATTTTCTCCACGTTTTTGTATGATAACTGTATAAGTGTGATATAGTTTTGGAATCTGCAAGATACGAGCTTTTTTTTTATTAATTTTTTCTAACGATTTCATAAAAAAAAATGTTTGCACGTGGGTTGAAAAAAACCCCAGAATATGACAAAAAAAATTAAATATTCCTAATGGAAAAGTAATTTTAATAAAATTATTATTTTAAATTGTAGCCAACTACACGTTTGCAACAATAAAAAATTATCCAACCATGTTTCCGCATATATTTTTTTCACAATGGTGCTTCCTGTAAAACTCTAAAACTGAGGTCAGAATAGGCTGGAACCTTATTCCAGATTTATTTTTCTTATTTTCTTGTCACTAATGACTCAAATGGGATGGTAGCTTCGTCCTCTTTCTACCCATGTACATAACATAGCCCTGTCTCTAATATTTCCATAAACAATATTACTATATTCAGACGAACCAAATTCTGGTTCGCCACTGATAAGGAAAATTTTCTGCGAACCATATTTTGGGTCGCCACTGATGAGTGGTTAAACAATTCTAGGCCTGCAGTAACCCGTAGGGCAAATCTTGATTCTTCTTCTTCTTCTTCTTTAAAGGCTTCACACCAGGCTGGTGGATTAGCCTTTTTGGCAATCACGCTTGAGTTTTGCGTATTTCTGCCAGTGTCGAGTAAAAGCAAAGCACGGTATAATCGGAATAAATGTAGAATTTAAAAAGGATTTTTGAATTTAGTGTTGATTTATTGTAAAATGGCATTGTCTGACGTAACAATGACATCAAGTTCACGGGACGCCATTTTGAGGGCTGTAAGCACGATTCAGACCAGTTGTGAACCCGGTTTCGGGAACGATGGTTCAAATCGGACTGCGACCTATTATACACTGTCATTTCCGCTATGCAGGGTGTCTTAACGGCCAGTATATTAATTTCGCCAGCGTATTCCTCATGTTTTTCCGAGACAAAACAGTTGACATTTTTGTTCTCTAAAATATCTAGTTACCGAGATACACATTTTAGAAATTTATGTTTTAGTCTAGTGTAATCTGACGCAACGTTGTAACCATACATAAGGAAGTTCTTGGCATGGAACCTAGATCCCACGTGGCGTATCAGGCGAATGTCATGACAGTACTGTCATGGCCTGTACCGGCCGTTACGACAATCTGTATAACGACGCTTCCTAGATCGCAGAGAAAGCGAACATAGTGAATACTTGCGTTCTGAATTGATATCACTGCCCATATAAATGTGTCAGAGCCTTATGTGAACATGACGTTCACGGGTGTGAATTGATATAAGCAATTCTAACGGGCGTGTATGCGTACGTTGTCGAATTCTCATTTCGGAATGCAGTGGCTGAGCAGCTATCAAAGAGTATATACTTCAGCAGCTGTCACTGAAATGGCATTTGAAGTACAATTTTATTCTGTAGTGCATACAAACAAAATAATCTTGAGCAATGTTGAGCTCCCTTGTTTCGTTTTTGAAACGGTTTTTATAGCTGCATTTGCTCTGGCACAGTGTAATATTCTTTGGGCACAGTACTTGTGGATTTAGGAGGCTTGAGTCCAGTGGGATTCAGGAATTCGTTCTGTAGTACGACAGGGGATATGCCTCCGAAGCTAAAGTTTGCTGAAGGTTCGTTTGTTGATATCGAATTTTCACGTTCTAAAGGATTGCGCATAACCTAAAAATGTATGTTTCCGCTGAAAATTATGTTGGAAAACTACTCCGGATTGGCCGCCTCTCCAGATCATTTAAAAATAAAGCCATTCTACGCGAGATCCGTTCAAAACGTCCAAACTTCGTACTGTTGTATTTATTTTTAGATATCTTAACCATGAAGGTAAAGAAATAACAGGAGAACGGATGGATCTAAAAAAGTGTTGACACCTCACTTGTGGCGCCGGAGAAATTTGGCCTTTGTTTCAGCATATATTCTTTGGTTTTGGCTCTCCCTGAATACATAATTACGAATGAAGAATGACGTAACCACCATCTGGAATATTCAAAAATAATGTTTATCTTCATCATTTTACTTACCATATTAGGAGACTTCAAATGGGATTTTTCTCCGTTTTCATCATTGCATTTTTTTTGTCCTCTTAGCTTAAGTGTACAACCTGTTAGTAACAATAATACATTTCATTGCTTGTAACATTAATGGTTAGTATTTCCGATTGATAGATTGGAGAAAGTCAATACAGTAAATTAGGTAATGTGAACTTACAAAAATCGACAATGAATGCCCTATGCATCTAACATTTTGCCAATTGGAGCAGGTTCACGAGTATGACGCCGGATACAGCCATTGCTTCTCTTTACTGTATTTTTGGGGAAAGAGTTGACGGAACCACCATCTTGAAACAATGTACTATTGGCAACAAAAACATTTGCAATTCTCATATAAAAGCTTAGTTTTTATGCTTTTATTTTTATGATGAACTATTGCAATGTCCTGATTACGTAGCAAACATAAGAAAAAGCAGAAATTATCTGACTTATTTTCTGAAAAACTTCAAGAAAATGGACTTATAATGAGTTGAGAATCTGATTAGCCTTTGTGAATTACCTAATTGAAAAATTAAATAACAGTTACAAACCACAATATCTTTGGTTGCATCGCCAAACGAATTATTGTTGTTCTTTCGGAAAAATATTGGCGAGAATGTTAATACACACTAGGGTCTCAAACAACACTGCCAGTTCTTACTGGTATACCGCGCTTCGCAAAGTGCGTGTTTTGGGTGAGGCTAAGCATACTCGAAACTCAGTCGATAGAAAGTACTAATAGCAATGGGAAAATGGTCTTATGAAGTCTTAGCCCCGTTTTATATTTTAAGGGCTGATAAATATTAAACACATTTTTATTAACTCGATTTTTTGTCTGTCTGTTTTTGTTGTTATTGTCGGATCACATTTAGCAATCTATTTAAACTAACTATGAAAAGAGCTCTCGAAAATCAAAAGTATGAGGGGTAGTTTAAAGATTTCGGGAAATTAAAGGTTTTAAAAGAAATATTTTTTTATTGTTAAACATGTAAAATATGTATTTGGCTCTCTCATCCGATTTTGCCTTTAAATCTGTAATGTGGAATTACTCAGTAAATCAAAATATGAAACAAAAAAACTTAATATCAATAAAATAATAATAATAACTACCACTGAATGTTGCAGGTGAGAAGGTGCTCTGCTTCCACGGGCCGCTCATCTACGAGGCCAAGTGTCTCAAAAGCTCAGTGTCTAAGGAGAAGCACGTGCGCTACTTCATTCACTACGCGGGATGGAACAAGAAGTGTGTACTGCATGAAAACTTTCTGCTATATTTGTTAAGTTTTAACATCACAAATTTCTAACTACTTGATTCCCTCTTGGAAGTTTTTATCAGTTTTCGGCAAGGGAGACAAATTAATTTTTTGGTAGAGAACATTGTATTTTTTTAAGGTTTATAATGTTGACTACTTGAAAGAAATAAAGAGAAATGTGAAAATATGTTCTAATATGCTTTGTAAAATATTTTGGCAATTTTTTTCTATCAAGCAAAGTTTGTGCTATGGAAACGAAAATGCCGTTTCGTGCGGATATACCTGAAGTTATATAATAATAAATTTGAGCTCGATAAGTTTAGTACTCTCTGAGAAATTCATGAATAATTTAGTGTCACCTAGCATCATACGCAGCCTTAAAATGTATTTAAGATACTAATAAGTAGAGTATACTTTGCGACGTGATCTTTCCATTATTGTTGGGGCGGGCTACTTAGCCCGTTTCTTGCCACCGTCCTGAACAATCCTTCATCACCAGTCGCCCAAAACTAGCACCGTCTGCTGGCCCGCCGAAAGCCTAAACCTGTTAGTGTTCTTTGAGATTGATTTCATAAATGCGTTTGTATGAAAACTGAAACTCTTTCTATGTATAATACAGCAATACTGTTTATTTATTTTAATTTTAAGTAATTTTTTTTTGTATTCACCTCAAGTTATGTGCCGTGTAAAGCCTATCAAGGCTGAGAATCAAACCCGTAATCGTTCACACGTATCTTATGGTGACGGCTGCACCATAAGATTAGAGCAAGAGCTAACAACGTTGCCCACGTCATACTCTAACAAGCTGCTAGCCAATGTTGAATAGGGATAATAAAAGTCTGCAGATGGCGCTGCTATTCACAATTGAGAATTTACTTATTAAATACAAACCAATGAATATCAATGTTTTTTTTAATTTACAATGAAATCACTTAATTCTATTATAGTTAAAATGAAACGCTTTTTCAGCACGCCTGCCTAGGCAAAATTTGGAATCAAGCTTAGTTGAATGGCGGTGTAACTAGTTCTGGATGATGGCGCTAGATATCGCTGGTTAGTAATGTCATAGTACCAACGAAAATAAGACATTAATGAGAATAAGATGGCGTTGTATGACTTTAGCTATCTATACCTACCTCTTTAATCTATGCGCACGTGCATGTTCCAGTTGGGACGAGTGGGTGCCGGAGAGCCGTGTGCTGAAGTACAACGAGGCGAACGTGCAGAAACAGAAGGAGGTTCAGAAGGCACACTCCGCGCAGCCAGCCAAGACCAAGAAGAGTATGTAACATTGCTTCCGCATTGTTTGCTTGCAACCAATTTGGGTACCTCTACAGTTGTTTCAGTGCAGTTACTGATGGTGAAATGCCCATTTTATGTGACCAGGAATAGAAAAACGGGGATGAAATGCCGAGTAGAATGGAAGTTAGTGCTATCAATGTTGGTATTTTTTTATGTATAGTGCAGCATATGGCTTATGCCAGGGCACACCCGAGAGGTGCCTGACGACGCTAATGGGCTTTCGAACTTTCTCGGGGGCTGTGAAAACCATCCCTGCCTGCCAATTGGTTCTTTTAAATACCTGAAGTGGTATTTTGGGGGAACTACCGCAGCAGGGATTGATTCCACGGTTCACCGATCCTGCTGATAAAGTATTTTCAGGATCGGTTGGTAACAGTGAGGACAATTGATTTAATTAGATCTAAGTCTTTAAAGGCTTAAATGGTCCCCTTGAAATGATGGAATCACGGCAGGGGCAGGGAATCTTTTCTTTTTTGTGCAAATCTTTTTTTTAAGTATTCAATGTTTTATGTCTGCAGCTCCGGCGAAGGGGCGCAAGTCGGAGGTAGCCGGCGGCGCCACCACGCCCAACGCCACGCGCGATGAGTCCCGCGCCTCCACACCTGCCGGTACAATCTATGGCCCAGACTCCACCATCCTTAACTTGTCATTAATGAACATATTTTATATATTTATGAACGCCATGGCCCTGTCATGTCGTTCTGGACTGATGTCGGGCTGAATGATTTCCTGGAAATCATGAGTTCCTCTTACAAACTTTCATCTCCTATTTCACCCCCTTCGAATTAAATTTTCGCCACAAAATGTAGCCTATGCAGACTAAGGTAACTGTGTTATGAGTTATTTAATCTGTGTTACGAAATTCATCAGTATTGGTTCGCCGACTTAGGTGTGTAAACGCAACAGACTGACAAAGTTACTTTCTCAATTTTAATATAAGTTTGGATTTCCAAACGTTCGGAACTCAATATTATTAGCTCTGTACCCGAAGTCATAGTTGTCACCTAAATTGGCGTTTACGGCAAACCGATCGACAGGCGTCTTGAAATTGAAGGGCGCAGTGGGCGTTAAGCGAACTAACATTTGCGAGTCCGAGTTTGATTTGACAGCTTACTCAACGTTGCGGTAAATACGTCGACGTTGCCGTTTACGTCCACTACGCGTTTTCATACAAATTGGAAGTCCGAATTTGACTTTGACAGCTTGAAGAAGTAAAACCACAGAATATCTAGTAAAAACTTGTATGGAGTTTGACGTTTTTACGGAAAACGCCAGTCGATCGGTTTGCCGTAAACGCCAATATAGGTGAGAACTCAGACTGACCACTCTGAACCCGTGTGAGTTTGGTAGTAGTATTTAGTTCACATATTTAATAAAAAATTGACTACTTGTCTGTGGATTCTTCGCTCAATTAATCAAATTACGAATTGAGAAGCACCATAGTAGTTTCAGTTTCAGTTTCTTTATTTCCTCCATTAGATGTATATTACACACTCGGATTCGTCATTTTTTTTTTCCTTTTTTTTCCTGTCGGTTCGATTACTTCTGGCGAAGAAGAGCCGACAAGAAACTTCGTCAGGTTGGTCATTGTATTATTATTTTTTCCAGTGATACTTACAAACTAGTTTACAGTGATTGATTGATTACTACTGCTCACAAAGAACATTATTATAAGAACATTATATACATTGGTGAGGAGCAAACTCTTGACTACTATAATGACATCTTATTCTAAATTAATAGGAATTATGATCTAAATTATTCAGGTGTAAAAAGCCATCGTCATTTTTGATACAAGGTAATATCAAATTAAATATAAGTTAGTAAATAAACAAATTCATACTACAATGTAGTACCCATGTCAGAGAAAATAATAATAATAGAAAATAATAATAATAATAAAAAAAAAAATTGGTAGTACCGTGTTAGGTACCCGGTCAAGTATGTAGTCATGAGCTTTAATTTAAACAAGTTTTCTATCTAATAAGGCTTCCTGGATAGTGTAGTAGCTTTTTTTTATTAATACTGATTTCAATTTGCTCTTAAAACATTTATCTCCTAATTTCCTAATCTCCTCTGGAATTTTGTTGTATAACCTAATACTATTGCATATAAAACTTTTTGAAAATTTTGATGACCTATGCTTAACATTTTGTAAATCAGTTTTATGTCTAGTATCGTAGTCATGTACATCAGCATTTAAGGTATTATGGTGCTTATATTTCCTAGCATGGCAGATATTTTGATACACATATGCGCTAGGTAGGGTCATAATTCCTATTTCGCTGAATACATTCCTATAAGAATCTATAGCTTTCATGCTAAGAATACAACGCAAGGCTCTTTTTTGCAAGACAAATATTCTATTTGCTTCTGCTGCATTTCCCCAAAACATTAGTCCATACAACATGAGACTATCGAAGTAAGCAAAGTAGACAGTTTTTGCAGCTTGCGTGCCACAGAGTTCCTTGATTTTTTTAATGGCATAACAGGCTGACCTCAGTTTACCAGCAAGACTGTCTATGTGGGGTTTCCAGCAGAATCTATTGTTAATTATTAATCCCAGAAAAGTTAATTCATTAGCCATGTTTAACGATAATTCCTCTACAGTATTGGTTACGTCTTCATTATATTTACGCCTATGTGCCCCAAGAACAAAATGCATTACATTCGTTATATTAGTGTTTAACAATAGATTATTGTGTTTAAACCATGATGTGAGCGACTTAATTACTGACAAGTAGTGACTAGCAGTAGTATTGACTAGCTGTAGTCGAATTGGATGAAATTGAAGAAGGAATGTATTTGCGCAGGCAATGAACCGGCCACGCCGCCCGCACCGCCCGCGCCCCCCGCGCCCCCCGCCCGCGTCGCCACCAAGTCCACCAGCAGCGACACCACACCCGCCGCTGGTGAACCTGTCAGGTACTCGCAATTTTTATTCGATTTTGTAGGGATGTCAGAGCTGCATAACGCCATCTCTTCGTCCCCTTTCTACCATCGCTCAACGCGGAGCAGGCTGGCTATGCACCCATTCACCGTCGACAATTCTACCATAATTTGAAATTTTACAATTTTGTAATTTTACTAATAAAAATATGGAGTTACTATAAGGGGTGCATCAACAGTGTATATTATTTTACTGATTTAAAACTTACGCAGGACATATCTATAATATTTAGTTTGACGGCTTACCGCGCATATGAGGAGCAGGACGTGCTGCGCGGTAAGCCATCAAACTAAATATTATGTGTATTCTTTATAAGTCCAAGTAAATTTGTATTGTTTAATGTATATTAAATTGTTATCTATTATTGAATTTGTTGTATGTTGGCAATTGCAGGAAGAAGCGCAGCCGACCGGAGCAGTCGGTGGAGACGGAGGAGCAGTACTTCGCGAAGCTGGAGGTGCGCATCAAGATCCCCGAGGAGCTCAAGGTGTGGCTCGCCGACGACTGGGACGTGGTGACACGCCAGGAGCGGCTCGCCAACCTGCCCGCGCGCCTCACCGTCGACACGATCCTCCAGAACTACGTCGCCTTCAAGAAGTCGAGCAAGGCGCACACGCCCGGCAAGGACACGATACTCAGCGACGTCGTCTCCGGCGTCAAGGAGTACTTCAACGTCGCGCTCGGCTGCCAGCTGCTGTACAAGTTCGAGCGGCCCCAGTACAAGGAGATGGCGACCGCGTACCCGGACAGGCCGATGTCGCAGATATACGGCGCGATCCACCTCGTCCGGCTGTTCGTCAAGATGGGCCCCATGATGGCGTACACGGCGCTCAACGAGAAGTCGCTGCACTACGTGCTCAATCAGATCCACGACTTGCTCAAGTACGTGGTGAGCAACCGGTCGACGCTGCTCAACCTGCAGGACTACGGCAACGCGCCGCCCGAGTACCACCGGAGCATGATGTGAGCCGACTCCGCTAGTGGAGCCTTTTAGAGTTTGTGTGCGTTTTTTGGGACCCCTCGAGGAATACAATAGTAGTTTTTAAGTGAGTTTGAAGGTAGGATTTGTATTTTAAGACATAACATTTGAAAAAAAATATGTACGGCATTTTACAGAGATAGTAAACTATAGATACGATGTAAACGATAGTATACTAATTAATGTGCATTTTTTAGTAAGGATACTTTTAGCATGAAAATGAATTCTAAAGTTTTAGCTAAATGAGCACTCCAGTTGGAGTGCTTATTGACTTATCTTGCATTACTATCGATGCATTGGAATGGACAGCTAGGTGCATTATGTGAATCGGGACGTGAGCGTGCCGAGATACTTAAACCCGGGGTCCTTCCGACTTGGCGTGAAGAAGCCGATGGGTTGCCGGCATGGTTTTCGTATCCCTTGCGAAAGTTCGAAAGCCCATGGTCGCCATAGGGCAAGGGCCTGGTGTACGCCATATGCCACGCTTAATATAAAAAAAAACCCAAGATATGGGAGCAATCTTGTGTTCAACATTGTGCCGCAGAAGTATTTAAATAAATGTGAATAAGTGGACTAGTCGTAAGCATTTATAATTTTTGCCCAGTTACTTCCTTTACCTATCAATAACCCAACATTGTGCTGTTTCTTCTGGTTTGGTGCCCTTTCGAAGCTGGCAATTGTTTGACTTTCACATGAAACTTTCTGTCCGTTTTGGTACCATCACATCGAATCAAAGACGGTTGACGCGGCAATGAAAATTGACCGTATCCACCAAGTTCACTATCTGTGTACAATATTAGAAAGGTCATAGCATGGCACCTACGTCATTCCTGCGGTGTGTTAGAGATTAACGAGTAAAAAAAATTTACTATGGGGTTCTAATTTTTTGTTAAAATTCGTACAATAAAATTGGTTCAGTGTAACATACATTATCACTTTTGTTAATCTTCACTGACTCACTCGGTAGTTACCTATACGGTAGAGCCTATTAAAGAATTCCCAAAGGAGAATGCCCAAAAAAAAGTGGAGGTGAACTGTAAGTGACTTAAAAAAAAATAATTCATTGTTGTAATTTAAATTCATAAATATTTTTTTTAAAAATTTTCTTTCCTCGGCTGGCGATGCTCCTGAATGCTGACGCTACAAGGCTGTCCTAAAATCAAACGGACAAACGTTCCATCCAATACACACAAACCATCAACGCATCTCGTTCAACACATTACGCTACGTATGCAAGTCAAAACGTACCTACATAAAAACAGGCTTCAAGAGCAAAGCGTCATGCAGTTCTGAGCCGGTAGTCTCAGTTTTCACCTAAATTGGCGTTTACGCCAAACCGATCGACTGGCATTTTCAATTGTATGGAGAAATTATAGTGTTAGAAATTATAGTTATAGAAATATAGTGGGCGTTAAGCGAACTAACATTTGCGAGTCCGAGTTGGATTTGACAGCTTACTCAACGTTGCGGTAAATACGTCGACGTTGCCGTTAACGTCAACTCCGCGTTTTCATACAAATCGGAAGTCCGAGTTTGACTTTGACAGCTTGAAGAAGTAAAACCACAGAATATCTTGTATAAACTTGTATGTTTTTACGGAACTTCGAAGTTACGTAAACGCCAATTTTGGTGAGAACTGAGACTACCGGCTCTAATTAGGAACAGCTGACCGGTTCGTATATCAGGGTCGCGGGGACTTGATTTCTTCTCGATTCATGGGCTTAATATAATAAGTTGATTTCGTCACGAATGCCAGCTGTTCCATGGTTCGGATTCATGTGATATTGTAGGTAACCTTCCCCTGCTAGGTATAGTAGGGTTGAGCCCACCAAAGGATGGTCGAAGCGGCAAAATTTCCGTGTTCTCCATCCAGTCAAAGGTAGCGTTAGCTCATAAAGGAACGGCACAGCACCTTACTCTTACGGTTACATCTATTCTATATCATACTAGCGCAACGCACCGCGTTCCCGAAGGAATCAGGTGCCATGTCAGGACCTTCCTTTTATGAGCACGGCTACATTAAACGGGCGCGTCGACCATCTTTATATCCAATGCGATAGTGCCAACGCGGGCCGGCTTAGCCCTACCACATAGCAAGGGAATCTACAGTTTTATTCTGAACAACGGAACAGCTTGCATTCGTAACGAAATGAAAATGGTGCATGAATTATTACGACCATAGGTAAAAAGGAAGGAGATAGCTATTTAGCGCGCTTACTACGAGACCCGCTGTCTCCAATTTTCAAAAACCGGCCAAGTGCGAGTCGGACTCGCACACGAAGGGTTCCGTACCATCGTAAAAAATAAAACGAAAAAAACACGTTTTTTGTATGGGAGCCCCCTTTAATTTTAATTATTTTTTAATCTTACCTTTTGTTGTTATAGCGGCAAAATAAATACACACTCTGTGAAAATTTCAGCTGTCTACCTCTTACGGTTACTGAGATACAGCCCTGTGACAGACGGACAGACGGACGGACGGACGGACAGCGGAGGCTTAGTAATAGGGTTCCGTTTTCACCCTTTGGGTACGGAACCCTAAAAACTACCAATCCAACTAAAATGTACATGCCATATGCAAACATCACAGACGTATTGGAGGGTTTGTGTGGGTGGGACTGACTTGATGATCGCATTTTTAGAGCACATTCGTGTGCGGTGGCCATGTTTCGACTGTGTGGCATACGACGCGCCGCCAGGTTACCATACAATTACATGGTCACTTTGTCCATACGGCGAAGACGCGATATCGAGCGCATGCCACTTCTACTTCTATTCTCTGCTGTGAGCTGCCAGAGCAGAGAAGTTGAAAGCTGGTTCGGTGGCTGAGTGATGCCACGTCAACGCACCAGCTGCGGGGTGTAAACATTGCACCTACGTATAAAACAATTTATAAAAGGAGGCAGTTATTCGTGACCGGCCGACGGCGGCGCCATGGGGACAGAGACGAGACGGCCGCGGGACGCTGACCCACTGACCGCGATAACGCTGATGAATCACCCGCGCCGCCGCCGCCGCTGCCAGAGAAAAACCGGCCAAGTGCGAGTCGGACTCGCACACGAAGGGTTCCGTACCATAGTACAAGATTTAACACAAAAAAAAAACACGTTTTTTGTATATTTATTTAATTTTGATATTTTTTTAATTTCACCTATTTGTTGTTATAGCGGCACACTCTGCGAAATTTTTAGCTGCCTACCTATTATAGTTTATGAGATACAGCCCTGTGACAGACGGACGGACGGACGGACAGCGGAGGCTTAGTAATAGGGTTCCCTTGGCACCCTTTGGGTACGGAACCCTAAAAATCGACCAGCATAGGCACTCATGAAACTCGTGCTCCTTTACAAGGCGCAGATAGCGTATTGCGTGGAGTACTGCTCGCATTTGTGGGACGCCTCAGCTCAGCACCTGCTTGGCTTCCTGGACTCGATATAAATACTATTTCCTAAAGAAAAGAACCTCGCGACAGTCTAAATATCATCTTCTATTCGATGCAGGTAGTATCTTCTAGGTTTTCTACCACGTAGTGATTAGGGAATACCTACAGTTTTATATAGAATCTATAGGTAGGGTACGGAGGTTCTCAGAGTTTTGCATAAGCATCAAATCACTGTCGGGGTCTACAAGCTCTATATATGGAAGAAATTGTAAACGAGCGTAATGTGCGCGAACAAGGCCGCAGCCGTCAGCTCCGCGGCGCCGTCGCCGCACCGTCGTCTCCGGCGCCACCCCTCTCGCCCGCGCCTCCACCGCCGCCGAGCCGCTCAGCCGCCGAATAACTTTGCCAATGTTCAGTCGAGTCAACTTGGGCTTTATTGCTGTGCTGCTTAGTGATCAACTTATCAAAAACGCTCCGTTTTCTTTCTTAGAGGAAGGACTCGATCAGGTGGAGCTCGCAGCCCGAACTAGGTGGGATAGGGTAGAGCGTCCCCACTGTCGGCTTCGGCTTTCAGGCTCCTGAGATTTAGATTTAACTCGTAGGTGACTATGAGGTATTATGAAGGTGGAACCCCTTCCCTTACTAGGTTGTTGGGTTAAGCCCGCCTGGATTGGTACCATTGCATTGGGTAAAAGATCAGGAGGCATCGAAAACGTGTCCTTGTTCCATCCCAGTTCAATGTAACCGTGCGTGAGCCGTGCTCATAAAGGCGTTGGCATGACACCTAATTCCTTCGGGAATGCGGTTTGTTGTTAATGGGTGTGGTATTGTGGTGGCGACCCATGTCCAGTTACATAAATAAACCGTAACCCATGCCGTAACTTGGGGAAAATATTCTTGAGATGAATACAGAGGATAAACTTTGGCGCCATTTTGCTGTATTTTGCATAGAAAATCGTTTTCTTTTCATGTAAACTAATTTATGTGAATATATGTGTCCTAGGTCAAACCAGCTTATGAACTGCCATTTAATTCAGCTCTACGGGCCAAGTGCACGAAAGTACAATCTATGTCTATCTATATCAAATCTAAATCAACGTCAACTATGATTGAACACGTCACTTTGTATGAACAGTACGAAAGGAACTCCATGTGGTTTACTAAAAGTTACGTGTTTCGTGCAATCGGAGCTACATCGATTGGAATTCAGTGTAGCTACATACTGAACTAGACTTGGCCAATTAAGGACGCTCATGTCAGTATTCTCTTTATACGTGACACAATGCAAATGTTATTATCTAACAACGTGTGAGAATGTTATCTTGTTGCGTTAGCGCACACAGGCAGCGTGTTTTGCTGAGACTTCAACACTCATAGAAACATAAGAATTACATGATTTATTAATGTTACTTCTGGGAATTATAGTTGCCATGGTTATAAATGCATCTATGTCGCCTGCCCTCAAATTGCGGTACCAGCGAGATTTTTTTCATTTTCAATAATACCATCCAAGACAAATAACAAAAAGTAAGGCATTCAGAGTGAGCGTGCTAACGCGGGTTATCTCCGGATTAAATAGCGTTTTGTATGGTAATCCGAGGATAATCCACGATAAATTTTTTTACAGCCAACTCTCAATACGACTGCTAGTCCATACCATCCATACTTATATTATAAATGTGAAAGTAACTTGTCTGTCTGTTTCATTTTCACGCCTATACCACTGAACCAATTTTGGTATAGAGATAGTCTGGGCCTTGGAAAGGACATAGGCTACTTGTGGCAAATTTAAACTCGTAGGAGGTGAAATAGGGGACGAACTTTTGTATGTGAAACTCAAATAAGTGGCATTAATAGAGTCGATAAGCTGTGGAATGCACTCAATGCTGAGTAATTTCCTCTAAAGTAAAACCTGGCGTCCTCAAAGATGGTGTGAAGAAGCACGTGGCCGATCCAGACAGCCCCTGTGAAAGCCCATGGGCGTTGTCAGACACATCTGCGGGACTGGCGCGGGCCCTATATGGCGCTATTAATAAAAAAGATTTTACACTATGTTGATGCACGGCATGGTTCACGGGCATGGTCCAACGAAGACGTTGCTGACATGTTCAAATGGTATGTCTTGAAAGTGTTTTTATACTGGGGCAAATCCATAGCTTAGAATGAATTTGTTTGTTTTCTTACATTTCTGTTGTTCAATACCGACGTCAATATGTTTATTTAAGTAATAAAAAAAAACTAAATTACCTTGCAAAATAATATTGAATTTTCACCTCACAAAGTTAACAAAGACGGCGACACACCAGGTGTATTCTGGTTACAAAGTATCGTATACTAATAAATTCTAGATGACTGAAAACATCTGTTGCGATTTACGATTATCGCCAGCTGCGCAGGCGCACCACTTCTTCAAGGTGATCTTTCTTTATTTGGCGACCGATCTGTTCGAGCTATTTGAATGATTAGCTGGAACGCCGAAGGTGAGCTCTTATGGGAACAATTTCTTCATTATTTCCCTCATCAGATCATATTATTTTAGTTTAATTACTTTTAGATGATTTAATTATTAAGACAATGCCCATACATGGAGAGGTGTGTATTTTTTAACCTTATTTGTGTGATAGGGTAATAACATACCAACTGTTATGTTACTAGCCCAACACGACTGATGGGAACTATTTACCATGCCAGGACCTTGCTTCTAATGCACGGCCACATATAACTGGATCTAAAACAAGTTTAATTTTCATTACGGTTTTGACTATCGTTCATTCAATGCAATGTCACCACCTAATCCGAGGCTGAACCACCTGCTGGGCTGAGATAAATATTCATATATAAGGACGATATGTATATAAATAGATGAGGATGAAATAACACTTTTGAAACTAGTTAGTATTACTTTTGCAACTGCTTATTTCAGCTCTAGTAAAGATCCTTAGCCGCCTCTTACGGCATGCACGGGAAGAAAAGCATTAGGGAAGTTCCTGGCATGGCACCTAATTCCTTCGGGAATATGGTGTATTGGGCTAATATCATAACGGTAATTATGTGGTATTAGCCATCCATGTCAGGTTCCATAAAAAAAAGACCACTTGTTTCTTTTTACCTACCGGAGCCCACGCAGTACCATCAGAAGTAATATTCCACAGATTTTGCTATTTCCACTTTAGTTATTCCATGGCCCTCCGAAAATAATTATTCTTTGTTTTAAGTTTGTGAAAATGTTTCAAATGCCTTGCGCCATATCTGTGCTTACGCCATACTATATGCGTAACGTTAAATTTATTGTGAAAATTACTCACTTTCTTTGACCGAGATAAAGAAGGTAATTAAATTTAACATTGACCCGGTACCTAACATACCAACCCGATGATTACAAACCGCTCTTGGTCACCATATTCTCGGTTGAACCAGTAGTATCGTGACAAATACTTTCGAGTAAATATGAGTAAGCCTGAGTAAGTCCACAATGGTTTTACGTGTTCTTCTTGTGAAATACGAGCAGTTGCACGTGGCTACGCACGAGTGAAATTCAAAATTTGTTACAATTGTTTTCAAGAAAAGTTGAGGCCAAATGTTATCATTTGTGGGGTATTAATCCTTAAACCTTGCAAACAGACATACCGTCTTTCGCATTAACATAATATGTCGTATAAGAGTGTTACCATAGTAAATTATTATAATGAGTGTTTACGTAAAATAACGTTTAGTAGAATTTCGTACCATGCTAATTGTCAAAGGGGTTCTTATTCGGGCAAGTGAACTAAAATGTATCTAAGAATAGTACAAAATTAAAATAAACGTCAGATTTAAGCACTCGCCTCTGTCTTCACCCGGCAAGTTGTTACTATGGTAACAACAATATTAGGCATATTTCCTGGAATTTTGAAAGCATCCGATTATTTCTTCACCTCCATGCATCCGATGTGTTCATTTCTAGCATTTTATTATTTTTACAAATATGTAACTACATCAAATTTCATCTTGGGGTTCAAAGTGTACGTAGGTGTGACCTAACCTAACCTTGAGCTGAGGGAGACATGCGGAAGGCACAATTCACAAAAAACATGGAACTTGTATGAAAATTTACAACATTTGTACCTTTTCTGGAAGGAAAATGAAATATTAAACTGATTTCCATAATGTTTATACCAAATATAAATAAATGTTGTAATTTTTTTTACATAAACTGTCATTTATGACCCTTTATTTCTGAGATTATGGATATTTTTAATGCACAGAATTTTTTAAAGTAGTCTCTCATTCACAATTATTAGAAAATCGCTGATGATTAAGTGCCCAGAATAAAAAATAAGTCTTTTCATAATAACAAAGAATATTTAAAAAAAACTTAAAAATAAAATAACTTTTGATTTTAGACCGGGCTGGGCAAAATTTGATGCAAATTAGCTCTACAATGACCCCTTAGAAGGATTGTATAGAATTTCCAATTACCCTTTATAAATTGTTTGTTTATTTTAATCTGCTGTGTGGGTTCTAGAACGTAATCATACTGCAATTGGGCCCACTGAATTTCTTTACGTACATGTCGTAATATAAGAGGCGACCAATAAATTCATCGTTTGCGGTTCGGATTCCACGTTAAACTATGCCCAACACACCGCAATATTGAAGGAATTAGGTGCCATACCAGGACCTTCCTTTTTTCTGAGCAAGGCTGCCTTTGAACTGGGCCATGCGGTATAGGGTAGTTATCGACCCTTTATCCGTAGGGTAGGTAACGGTACTAGGTGCACCTAGTAAGTACACGTGGTTGTGAACGTTTTTCAAGTCCCGGAGCGCTGAGTCCTCGTAGAGACTACCGGTAAAGTAACTCTGATTTTTTCGGTTGTAGAAACATAGATAGAAGTGTTCCAAATAGTAAATTGTGGTCAAAGATTTTGTCCCAAAATTGTCCCGTTATCCGCTACACGATACGCGATACAAGAGATCTCTGTTAACCTGTTCACATCCAAAGGAACCGATATAGACCTGGTCCGAATGGGTTAAGAACATGTGCTTGCATCGGCTGCATCCTGACGACATACGCAACGCCTAAGTCCAAGAGCTGTTCCAGTAAAGTTGCGAACGCACGTTTTTATTCTCGGAGCAAGCTCGTCGCGTCGGCGACGCGGCACCCCCATAGAGCCATCTCCTTACGCGGCGGTAAGGCGACACCACCCGGGCCGCGCGCGCAGCCACCGCCTCAGTCGCACAACAGCTCGCGTCGACTCTACATGTAAGTAGCCCGCCGTCCGGCGAATTACGAGACGGAGGTGATAAGTGCCTATGGATATAATCAGTGAATATCGTGCCCTTTATTTCTTTTGAGGAGATACCTTAATTATTTCGCCGCGTATTGGTAAGTCGGTTATTTGTCATGTTTTTCTGGAGATTGTGCTAAAGTTTCGTGGTTCCGGATCGAAGAAATATGATGAAATGTGGATGCGATAAAGTGCACAGCTTCATTGATTGTCAAAATGATTGACAGCACAAACACATCTTGCAGTGTATTTATCAATACATTTATGTTAATGTCATGTTATGTAGGAAATTATTTTTTTGTACTAGAATTCATATCTGAGCGTCTGTTTGTTTGTCAATTCTATTTGGTACATTTAAACCACAATAGGAAAAAACCGTTCGGTGTCTCTGTGATATAAAAAACAAATTAACATTTACTTTCAAATGTGACCTCATTTTTAAAAATAATCTGAAATTCTTTCTAAATATTCTGCGACGAACGGCGGTAAAACTATTTTTGAACGCAGCTTGCGTTAGCCAATGAGGAACGTAGGTTTGTCTATGGCCGCTTAGATTTTGGCGGGCTGCCAGCGAGTAACCAATAGCGCGCGGGCGCGGGAAACGTAGGCGTGCGCATGCGCGATGCTGGGCCAGCTGTCAAACTTTGTTTTTGAACCTCACGTACATTTCTTGTGTAAACTATCTAATAATAGAAGTATCCGGGCCACCGTTTGCAGTTCCGTCTGTCGTCTCAAATGCTTACGTATCGACGTCATGACACCTACGAATAAAAATTGTTTCTTTCAACTACTGATTAATTTGAACGGATAGAAGAGTCAATAATATTATTATTCTTGAATAAAGATGAATCCTTTTTTAATAATATCATCGATCATTTTGAAATATCCACGGAACTATTATATTCCGTTATATGAAAACAATATGTAATCGTCTTACATGTTACTTCCATGGAAATATATCTTTTAAAATCAATGACTTAATTAATGTTATCCTACGCGGCGAATAGACTTTTTTAGACGTTCTGCCATAGGGAACGCGGTTCAAATAAATTGATTGAAATAATCTGTCAGCGTTGGCAGTGGTAGTGCATATATTCTTAGGTTACGTTTCGGTTCTGTAGATTTAAGTTACCTGGCCGGCCTTTTCCCCCTTGTTTTACAGTATTCTTTATTTTAAGTCTAGATCAGTTAATCCTCATTAAATTATATTTTTTATTTCTAATAGATATGTCAAGTGAATTGTCGTTGTCGGGTATCGGACTTACGAAGACTTGCGGATAAAACCATGTATTTTTATAAATCGGTGTATATCGAGTGACACAATGTTTTCATGGAAATGTTCATAGTAAAATATGTCTACTGCCACGATACTGACCCAACTCAGCATTTCCGCATTAGGTGCCATGCCGGATCTTCCCTTTATACAAATGCGGCTACATTCAACCGATTGGAAGGAAAAAAAATATTGCTGCGTCTTTCATTCAATGCAACTGGGCGAGCTTAACCCCTACGTCTAACAAGCAAGGAAGGGGCGACTGTAGCTTAGATGGGTTCCGAACTATTGAATGGAGTGACTTCCATTCTCAACGTTCACAATTTTCGTCATTCATCCCCGATAAAACAGAAACATTGTGCGTATACAGGTTTGAACCCGCAGTCTTCGACACAAAAGTCCACAGGTGTTAACAGCTAGGCTACTAGCCTTAGTGGCTACTAACCAGGCTACAGCTCTAAAAGTGATGTGAGCCGTGCAGGACATGTAAAAGATAGGAATATTTTAGTAATACATAATTGCGATATCCGGGTATGCTCGGGAAAATATTAAAAATATATCTTTTCCGTTTATAAGTTGTGTTTATAATGTCACTCTCCGGCCCACTATTTCTATGCTAAAAAAATAAATCGATCCGTTGCTCGTACAAACTAACTAGCAAACAAACATACTTTCACATTTATAATATTATTAGGAAATAATATAATTCGATATAGCTCGATAATTAGATTTGAATTTAATATTTGTGTAAGTAAGTATAAATGAATGAACATTTAAATGAGAAAATTTAAATTTAGAATGAATGACTTAAGAAATACTTATAAGGGAGACTTGGCACGTGTCTGCAAAAGTAGGACATAATGGTGGCACCTGAAATTACAAGAGTCGGCAAAGAATGGAAAACATTTTAATACAATGACATTCAATCGTTAATGGTTGCATTCATCACCCCAACATGGGTAGCACTCGTATTGTTCAGTGCCTAATGCCATCGCTGCATCCCTCAATAAACAATGTGCTGGTAAATGCACTGATGGTAATTAGTTCGCTTACGAATTCAGGATCGGCAACACTGCACGACACACTTTCCATTTAAACATTATTTACTAATCATTTCAAAACCACTGCCTACATTTACTGCACATTTGGTATCTAATACCAGGCAACAAATATATGTGTCTGCCTGCTTTGGTTTTTTTCGGTAAAGGCATCCTGGGTCAAACCACAGGGAACACAAAATGTTTATGAAAATTTTATTTTTGCTTTCACTTGATTCTGTTGAGATTTTTCTATAAAAACATATTTGTTGCATGATTTTGACATTAAATATTAATTAAATTAGAACAGTGGTTTTTAAATGATTCTTAAACTACAATTGTATGAGGAGCATAGTTTACGGACTTATCTTAACGTGTTTTTATGTGTCGTCGAGTGTCGAAAATATCAGTAGTGATCTAATTCGTCTATCTATCTAATATCACTACATAGTGATCTAATTCGTAAGCGAATTGACTGGGCGAGGCTACCGTCAATCCATGCATTTTCACTAAAAAATGGCTACGCTGCCGCGTATGCATAATGGCAATATGCGTAATGGCTACAAATGAGTTTCGGTCGCTACTCCATTCCTTCTTTACTCGTTGATTACATACATACTCCGGCCGGGGTGACTGCACACCGGTTGCAGTTTGAGATGGTCATCACATATCACAGTTTGGAAATGTCAATCAGTTTTTGAGATGACCTTTGCGAGCATTTTGACCTTGTAGCGAATGTGGACATCTGAGAATTTGATAAATCTTTGAATGTCTTCAGTCCTAATCGGATCGGACCGAGAACCGCAGTTTTGGAGATGGTAGTGATAGAGAGTAGAGATAGAGTTCTCCAAAGTCGCTTGGATGTAATCATACTTAGTGTTTATTATAATTACCCTAAATGTTGACAATTGCTTGCATAAATTTATATCTAAACTTCTATGAAGTCAACAAAACCTACAAAAAAAAAAACAATAATTTCTGGATGGTTTCTTTGAAACTCCAATCAAACAGGCGCATTATATTCATTGGGAAGGGACGTTGCTCCATAACGGAATTGAGTCACCCGAAAAATTCGTAAAGATGCGGTCGGAAAACCAGCTGTAATAACCACGCGCCCGCCGCCATTGTGGAATGCAGAAAGTACATATGCTAACCAAACATGCGTTGGGTTCTGCAAAATGCGAGCACGGCATGACTAATGCTAACATAAATACTTTCGTGTTCGAAAAAGGGAAATATTGTTGTGATTAGAGCAAACACACGTAATATAAAATAATTTCGAATGCATCATATCTGCTGTAAAAAATAAATCTGAACAGCTAAAATAAACGAGTGAATATTTTCAGTATTTTAAGCGGATAACAAACGATGTGTTATGCTATATATCTGACCTATGCCTTCTGCAAAAAGTTAGCCTACCTAAAACCTAACCGAACGGAATCATTGTAGTGTCAATTCAGTTAGAAATTAATGTCCGATAAGACTACGTTCGTTGCAACATCTCTCATATTCCTTAGAATTGTAATGATTTATTTGGGCCCTAGAATTTTTAATACTTAGTTATTTTCGCATAAAATTTGCTTTGAGTACTAGTAGAAATGATGGGCTTCTTAAAGCAACTTTTTTTATTTGACACATGGGATCAGCAGATTAGTTTTATAAGATATTAGGTCTGCTTCTATGGTTGGGAAGATATTGCCCATATAGGATGTTCAACATGTGGACTTCAATGTACGTGATTAGTTTGTTGATATTTCGCCTTTTCATTCGAGCAGCCAGTTCGAGTTCTGTAGCAATTTTCCAGCCGGCCATGCCCTACTTCCTTTAGAAATCTCAAATGTTTCTAAGATATGAGACAGGAAAAGTTTGTGTAAAGTCCCAAAAGTTAACATTCTCTCTGCCGATTTTTTGAAATTGTAAAAAAAGTACTTAGATGATTTTGTACCCTTTTTGATATTTTGATCGTCCTTGAAAAGAGTTTATCGTTCAGTCACCCGAGCGGAACCGCAGTCGAGGCAAAGACTAGCATACCACAATTTGGCTTTAGAAAAGACACCAAGCAAGATACTTTATCATAATTGTATTCATATCCTTAGATTTTTATTTGCATATAAAATAGCGGAATCGCGAGTTCATGTGTAGTAGTCGTATTTAAACTAAACTTTATTATGCTCTTTACTTAACTCTATTTAGATAGTTTTCGGATTCTAGTGAGAAATTTAATTGTAATTTTATAATGGATCCTTAGCACATATCATCAAATAACATTGACATAAGCAGTACATCAATTTTGAAGGAATATATTTATTCATTTGTTTATATATGATTATTGCACTATTTTTTTTTCCAAAAAGTACAATTAATACTGAAGTCATTCTCTGTCAGTCTACCTTTGGGTATCGTGAGCAAATAGCAGTTATAAAGAAAATTATTTACTTTATTCAATCCAACATATTTTTTTTCGTAAGGTTTTCAAATGAAAGAGTAAGTATTTCGGTGAAGTTGTTTAGATAGGTGGTTGCTAAATGAAGACGCATTAAATCGGTGTGAAAATTCACAATATAAATGCTATTATTTTTTTTGTAAACACAAATAACTTAATATAAAAATCATTAATATTAATGTAATACAATAACAGATTATATACAATTTCAGCGTATGATATACAATTTCATGTATGTGACATTATGTTAACTTTTTTTCCAAGCTGATGTGCGAGCGTAATAATATAAGGTGTAATATTTACCTGCACTGTCGTATCTGAATCTTGGATCGATTCCTTAGCTCAATTGCTAAGGCAAAGATTATTAACTGACTGTTAAGGTCATTGAATGAACTGCAGTGTCCCGTGACCGCCTCCGCCCCCGCTCAGCCAAGCACTTACAGATTAATAGGATTTTTGTGCTTCGATTGTGCACTGGAGAGATACTTTGGCCAGAGTGCAGGCTTATGGTGGACCATCCCGCTCCCTATACAAACGGGGAAAGAAGTTCACGCCCTTATGACTTGTCAGAGATCCCGAATTTTGCTCGAAATAGCTTTATTTGATCGAACTAGATGTCTGACGACTGTTGGCATTGTTAAATTGTGTTTGGTTTATAAGTTATAAGGTCCGAAAGTTCGATTTTTTCCCGGGTTTATACAATCACTATGTCGGTGGATTACTAAAAGATTAGTCATCAGACATAGCTTATTTAATCAAGATTTATAATCTATTTTGTTTTTGTTCGATTTTTGACTACAGCGGTCGTGGTTTACTTTTAGCTATAAGTCGCTTTGTAATTAAAATTTTCGTAAATCTTACCAAATAGTACGCTATGCACATTGTCTTTTTTGAACATGACATGTTGAATCTTCCTCATCACGGAGCCTGTCTTTTTTTTTTGAAACAGAGAAGGTCCCAGAGCGCAACAGCACGATTTTGTACCGTGCCCGCGAATGAGTTAGTCCCGCCGGGTTGGGCCACCTTAAAGTTATTCAACGCTTAAATACGTGGCTTTAAGACTTGTTTGGGCAGCGGGGCTCTGAGATTTGAAAATTTGGAGGAATGCTTTCTTTGTCGATTGGTCAAGACACCATTTTGCACACCGGCTGCGAACTTAGCTAGCGAAATCCTCTTTCAGGCCCTAACGGTTCCCTACACCTAAAACTGGTCGGATTTTAATCACTTGAAATATGTCCGTATGTTTTGATTTTTAAGTAAATATCTGTATTTTCCAGTAAACATTTCTAAAATTTCAGAAAAAAAAGAACTTTTTACAATGTGTATTTTCCAATATATTTTTTGTGTTTATTTAATTTAAATAAAAAATGTAAACATCCAAAGTTTCGACAACATATTTTAGAATCCAAAATTTCAAGAACATTTAGAGCATGTAACAGTTATTACCCGTAGTACGAGGAATTGATATGGAAAAGACGCTCTTAATTCTTGTTTATACATGTGAATTATAAAAAAAGGGGTGCAGCCACCGGGTATTGAACCCATGACGCCCAGTTTAGATGTGCGGCTCAAATCTCAAGGCCACAAATGATCTCTAATTTGCGACCAATAAATCTATTAAAATATGATATTTTGAATTTAAAAAAGGTCATTAGTTTTTTACGTTTTATCCCCAAATAAAAACTTACTTAATAAACTTCCATGTGTACATACTTTTGTGTCGCGTAAATGTTACTATAAAATATTCAAAAAGAACGCAGGAGTTAAAAAAATCGAATATTAAAAATCGTTCCCTGATTAGACATCAACGCGCCCGTTTCCTTTCGAAAAGCTCTCAACAAATCCTGAAGCTTTCAAATTAGGGGTGGATTGCGTAAATAATAATTATAAATTGGTTATTGAACTAAATGATAGTTTAAATGTTTCTCTAGCGATATTTCATATATTTGAAAGCTGTGATTTCCTTCTAATTAATTTTTTTTTTATATGCGACCTGACATGGATGGCTAATACCACACAACTACCGTTATGGTATTAGCCCAATACACCACATTCCCGAAGGAATTAGGTGCCATGCCAGGACCTTCCCTTTATGAGCACGGCTATATTGAACTGGATGGAAAACACGGACAATTTTTCATTGCCGCTTCGACCATCTTTTCATCCAATGCGATGGTACCAACCCGGGCGGGCTTAAACCCTACCACCTAGTAGGGGAAGGGGATCTACAGTTTTACATGGATTCCGAACCATGGAGCAGCTCGCATTCGTGACGAAATGCACTTATCGAACTCTGAAAGAGAAAGACAGTGGTGCAAGTTGGTATTGAACACGGGCCTCTGGTACGCTAGGCCAGTCCCCGCGCCACTAGGCTACGAGCCGCTCAATTTATAGAGGTATTGCTACATATGAGTTGCCAATTTCAAAATGTTGATCGAAAAGTGATCAATTAATTAATCATGCATATGTCATCAACATATTTTTTTCCAAATTACATGAAAAGCCACCGGCCGGAAAGATTTTACTTCCTTGTTGCCAACAATTTATTTGAATTTTAATAGTAGTGAAAAAACAGTTAAATGGTGACATCTACACGAAAGCATTAAAATCAGAATGTAGAAATAGTGAGTTTGAGTTTGAATATTACCAACTTAAATTCAGCAGCTCTAGTATTTGATACCATAATCGACTTTGGTGAAAATAGAAATTATCATTAATTGCATTAAAAAAATTAGGATTAACACGCGAAATGAGCGACATCTTGTAACAGAATAAGCGTAGGGTCGATTCGTGATTCAAGTCTTTGGCTGAGATCCATCTGGATAGCTCCATGGTTAGAGCAGGACATATAATCTAAAGGTCGCGGACTCGAAACCTGCTTCATAGTTAAAATTTCGCAACCTTCAAGATTGTTTATGAGCATTTGTACCACCGCGTCACCACGGAAATATATTTCTGAAAAAATATCCAAATAAGACGTAAATGACAAGAACAAGAAATCTGAAATCTTCGAAGCGTCAAATCTTCGTTCAATTAAAGAAAATGTATAGTAAAAAAACTATTCGCACGCCACACTAGCCTCCCGCCGCATTCCACCATCTTCTTGTATCCGTCCGGAGACCACGTATCATTATTAAATTATTGTGTGGAAATTATAGAACGCATTATACACATTAAAACATTGTTCGACACGGATAAGTAGCAGCTTGAAAACTAAGAGTGTCAATCTTACGCCAACTTTCTGTTCATTACGAATTGAAGTTACATTTTAAAGTAGTTTCGACTAATGCCAGAATAATAATCATGATAAATTTATTTTTTGAAGAAGTCAAGTTTTCTAAAGTACGTATTATGAAGGAAATTTTGTAGTGATTCATCGTCCATGGGTCATTTTGCAAAAAAACTTAAGCTCGGATATTTTTTAGTAAACATTTAAGTTACTTGATTTAAATCATACAAAGTGTTTATTGCGTATCCTACCAATGTAAAACATGTTGAATATTTTGAGACATATTTTCATTCAGATAAAATTATTATTTCATAATAAAATATTTTTTCCCGTATAATTTGATAGCTGTGATTTGGGGGAAATCTCTATTAATGTATGGCAATGGAAACTTAATTTACAGTCCATACAACACGTCTACATTTTTTTCGAAATATTCAACTTTCTAAATCAGAAATATCGGGCACGGTATAAATAAGAAAGTTCAAAAAAGGAACAAAGCTCTTCGCTCAAATGGCGATTACTTTTAAATGTTTAAATATGGACGAATAAAAATTATGTTTCGTTTGTTTTGACGTGCTGCAAGTGAGTTATCGTCTTTTGTTTGTGCAGTTTTCCAGGTGGGATAAAGAGCACACAAAGCCGGCAACATGGACGCGATCAAGAAGAAGATGCAGGGCATGAAGCTCGAGAAGGACAACGCGCTGGAGCGCGCGCTCATGTGTGAGCAGCAGGCGAAGGACGCCAACCTGCGCGCTGAAAAGGTAAACGATATTTACGTTTCGCCCATATTTCTTTTCTGCAGTTAAGAGGACACTGAGGTGATCAAGTTCCATACAATGTCGCGTGCCTGTTTTCTCAGTCAAAATAAGAAATGTTTTTCTGAAATATTGCCCATTGAATAACTCCGTATAACTTAACTAATATCCGGGATATGCGTGTAAAATGTGTATACAAATACAAAAAGGCGTATATCATGGACAGAAGTTATCAAAAAAACTAAAAAATAAAAGACGTAGCTCTTAGTTGATTTATTTGATATGCAAAATATCCTAAAAGTATTTCTCAAGTCGACAGACGAAACAGGCACGAGCCATTGTATGAAACTCGATCACTTTATTATCCTCTTAATTCTACTTAATGAAAATTGTATTAAGCCTGAAAAATGACTGATATTTTTTTACATTTATTCGCAGGATGCATACTTTCCGGGCGGATCAAGTCATAAAGCAACAGCGGCTACGCAGAAACCAAATTCGATATAATTTTGGTTCTGTACAGCCGCTGGCGCTTGGAGAGGATAGGAATCGATCCATCCCTCCAAACTATACTCGAATCTCGAGCGGTTATTGTGTTATTAGTGTCAGTTGTACAATGCGGTGCGGTTGCGCTGGTTGACAGGCGGAGGAGGAGGCGAGGTCCCTGCAGAAGAAGATCCAGGCGATCGAGAACGACCTTGACCAGACCCAGGAGGCGCTCATGCAGGTCAACGCCAAGCTCGAGGAGAAGGAGAAGGCGCTCCAGAACGTGAGTACACTCACTAAGTACAGATTTAGTATAGTTTTCGTTATTATAGATCTCTCTTCTTTCGTCTTCAGGCGAAAAATAAAGACGGAAGTATTTTAATTTTAAAATTATCACTAACCAGAGATAGTGAACTTCGCGTTTAGCGTGTTCATGTTTCATTTTTAGGGTTCCGACAAGGGTGCCAATAGAACCCTATTACTAAGCCACCGCTGTCCATCCGTCCGTCCGTCACAGGGCTGTATCTCATAAAGGTTAATAGTTATTAGGCAGCTGAAAAGTTCACAGAGTGTGTAGTTATTTTGCCGCTATGACAACAAAGAGATCAAATTAGAAAATAATAAAAATTAAAGGGGGGCGTGATTTACCTTGTGTTTAATCTTGTATGATGGTACGGAACCCTTCGTGTGCGAGTCCAACTCGCACTTGGCCGGTTTTATTTAAGGGCGTGATAAGAGCCGATTGCGTCAGAGGCCCTATTACGAGTTACAAATCACTTATCGTGATTTCGCTGAGCTTTTCGATACCACAGGTTTACACCATTGAATAGATCAAGCATTTAAGAAATACCCTAGAGCGGCCGTCCATGGAATTAAATATTTGTGTAGTTGATATAATTGTGTTGAAAATATATATCTACGCAGATATAACATAATCTAACAATGTAATAATATAACATAAATTTATAATAATTATGTTTGCACTTACGTTTAGTTGGAACTGATTGCAATCAGGTGCAAAGAAAATTCTTATTTACCCCGACAGGTGACGTCTAGGCGATAAACCCAAACACTCCTATTCAGAGTGAACTGTCAACTTGTACTATTTTAAGTGTACACGTGTTTGTACGCACCGGACTGACGCGAGAAGTTTTCACGCTGTCATTCCCACGAATCTTTTTTTTATGCAACCTGACATGGATGGCTAATACCACACAACTACCGTTATGATATAAGCCCAATACACTACATTCCCGAAGGAATTAGGTCCCATGCCAGGACCTTCCCTTTATGAGCACTGCTACGGCTGAATGGAAAACACGGAAAAATTCTCATTGCCGTTTCGACCATCTTTTCATCCAACCCGGTCGGGCATAAACCCTACCACATACCTGCCCCTAGGCAGGCGACCTACAGTTTTCAGACCAACATTGATTCCTAACCATGAAGCGGCTTGTATTCATGACGAAATGCACTTATCCAACTCAGAAAGCGGAATAAAGTGGTGCATGAACGGGGCGAGGATTTGAACCCAGTTCTCTGGTATCCTAGTCAAGTCCCCGCGCCACTAGGCTACGAGCCACATGTAACCATACATATAACTACCGCATTAAAGCAAAAACATTGTCGTTAATGTTAAAGAAATGAACGAATAAAGAAATAAATAACAAGAAATTATGTACACTAGTCACTCTAAGGGCCGATTTTTCAACGTTTGTCAAAATACAGATAGTCAGTACTGAAGGATTATATCCTATCACCATTATCTTGCTGTAATTTACTAATAAAAATATGGACTTACTATAACGGATGAATAAGCAGCGGCGTAAATAAATCCGTTGAGTAATTATCTGACTGATATTCAGACTATTGAAAAATTAGCCCTAAGTCATAAACTCTTCCTCCCAGTAACACCGCTGAGTATGTTTTTGCAATTTATCTTAAGAAAAACATGAAAAATGTCTTCTTACCAAATTGTACTAAACCTATACAGCTGTACGATAGAGAAGATGTTTACCTGCGCTTTCTTACCCCACTAATCATAGACAAAAAATTGTATTTAACGCAGTGTGAATTAACTTTGGGATGCAAATGAAGTGACCATTTTAAATGTGATTAATGTGTTGTTACATTCAAGTATTTCCATGTCGTTACATCGGAAATACAAATAAATTCTAGATCCCCTCCTGTATCGACGTCGATGTCGAAGTAAACTGGATTTAGGAAAGATTTATATTTTCAATAAAACTACATGAAAATATGTGTCCGTACAGAGATTTCACAGCTTGATTACGTTTGGTTAAAGTCTCAAAAATAAAATTTAGTTACTTAAAACCATAAAGTGTTGAGTTCATGTCATAAAATGAATGAATGAAGTTTTCTTTTTAAAAGTAAGGGTTTTTGTTTCAGATGAATTTATCGAGTAGTTTGTTTGTATTGACTTTCTTAATCACCTCTCGAAATAAATGTACCACAGCATTTCGCGTGCATTCTACACAATTGCACAGTGCATACGTGAATTTTCAGTGTTTAATTAAAATGTAATTGATGTTTCTGTGTACACTTAATTTTTTTACTGAAATACAATATTTGTAGCGTTTTCGGTTACGAGCGACATACGGACGATAATTGAGGGACGGACGGACATCACGAGATCATAAGGGTATTAGTTACTACGGAATACTAAAAGCAGACATGTTATTTGGTACAAGTATGCCTATGCATGCCACTAGGCTTTGTAAAAACGTATAATTGAAACTGAATCGAAGCTTAACATTATTTCCCTCGGTTTGAATACCAAACAATCGCTTGTGAGCCTTTATCTTTTATTCGAAATCTACATTAAAAATTGGACCAAACTTACACTGTAAAGGAATAATTTTGGGCCGCTCGTTCATTGTTCCATTTATGAAATATTCTAGTAGGTAGTACCTTTCTCTAATATTCACATTGACCATAGATTTTCAGCTGATTAGAGAAGATCGGAAAAATAAAAAGCAATCGGTTTACTTACTCTTAGCTATAGGTAATGAGGCAGGCATGGAATGTAGCGTTAGCCGGATGGCTGACGTGTGCCGCTCGGGTTATTTCGGGATCCCGGTACCTAATATGGCGGCGTGCCCAGCTCACGACCGAAATAGATCGAGCCAGACGCGCTTGCGATCGACAACCCCGTGAGATTTTACTCCCGCCACGTCAAAGTTTTGCATTATTTGAAACATTATTTTCAAGTTCGTCCATAGTCGGACGTTGGCAAGCTAATAATTGTAACGTCACACAGAATCGATATACTTTTCGTTTATTTATTGATCCTAACTGTTGACATGCGTGGTGAGCTTATTAATTCCTCAATCAAAACAAAACACAAGTTCCCGCCAATTAAAAAAAAATTTTCAAAATGCGCGCGCGCTTTTCCGAGCGGGGTTGTCGCCCTTTATTGCAAGATGGCGCTAGAGGCGCGAATGCAGCGCCGCGCGCGGTGGTCGGCTCAAGCACATATTCAAGATGGCGCGCTGGCTCGCCAGCGCTGCCCGAGTGCGCGGTCAGTAGACATGTCAGGCGTGCGGCTCCCCCGGGCCGCGCCCGGAGGAGGGCGGCGCCGCGGTCACCAGCATCATCCGCGACTCCGTGCGGAAAGACCACCTTCCGCCTCACAAATACAAACTCCGTCCTCTTCAGTGACCTTATTAGATACACAAACGAACAGTTGTGTTAGTGACTATGTTGTGCCTTGTGATGTTAGTATTAGTGAGTGTGCGAGGACGAGTTACGATGACAGTGTGAAACCGAGTGAGGTGAACTCGAACTTTGAACATGCCGGCGAGGAGCCGATTGAGGAAGCAGAAGACGGCCCCGGCGAACGGGCCGCTGCCGATGGGGCCGAGGCTGAACCGGACGAGGACTCAGAGTTAGCGGAATTGGCGCGACTTCGCTGCACGAGCGAGTGCACAGAGGCACTCGCGGAGCGCGAGAACCGGAGGCGGAGGCGCTGCGCCGACTACCCCGGGCTTGCCTTCGGCAGCTCTATCTTCTCCTCGGACACAATGATGAAATTCTCCATTATAAAGAACGAGCTACAGAACATCAAGAACACAGCACTCAAGAGGGTACGTTCCTTCCGCGACGATGGCAAACTTCGCCGCGGCGTGTCTATTTATATCATGTGGTTCGGGAGATAGCTTATAAACATTTACGTGAAGAGCACGGGGCCACACGTAGCGGCCACCCGCCTGGCGCGGCGCGGCCCGCGAGAACGTGCACGCCGAGCGATCAGCTGAGCAAGCGAGAAATTGCTTTGACATTTCTTGTTTACATTCAGTTCGCTCTCAAATGTCACGAGATGTCGCCACTATACATACACGTGACCTCTCACATACACAGACATTTGCGCGCTAGGACATACATATTAGGCCTACGCTACGCCTGTTTTAATTTGAAATTTTCAAAAGTTTGAAAATATGGAGAAGGCTTTTAATTAATTTAGTTTTTTTAGTTTTTTCACCTATCACCTAATTTAAAGAAACAATCTTCTTCTTCAGCCTTTTGCTGTCGACTGCTGGACGTAGGCCTCCCCCAGACTTCGCCAAGTTGTGCGGTCTCCTGTTTTTCTTCGTCAGTTGTCACCTGCTGTTTAAATATAATTTGACAATAGTATAATGCAATTCGATAAATTTTGGCAATGACCGCAAGTACCTAACACAAACGCACTTAGGTATTACGATAGTAAAATTAATTCCGTGGTACCAGAACAGAAAAATACTTAGTCCAAATGACTACCTTACTAGAGCGGAGTAAGTAGGTATTTTAGAGTTCCCGCTGTCAAGATAAATAATCTGCCGCATCTACTATACACAGTTTTCGTGGTTTTGATAGGTAGGTATATGTGTAATGTAATGTCGCTGATAGATAGAACATAAGGAGCTGTGAACAAATAACCTGAGTAGCTCACTTTCTAAAATATGCACGCTCAGGCGCAACCACCGCCGCCGCCGCCCCTCCCCCGCACACCAGTGCGACCGCCGCTGAAGCCGAATGCCTACTTTTTTTTTCTATGACTGGACATGGATAGCTAATACCTACTACACTTTCTGTCATGGCATTAGCCCAACACACTACATGGGAACTAGGTGGCATGCCAGGACCATCCTTATATTGCACGGCTACATTGAACTGGACGGAAATCACGGATACCACCTATTTACGATTCTTACAACTTCCCTGTGACATAGGTATCTGCCGAAATACCTTTTCGTATTAGTTGCTCATACTTTTGCTTAAACCGGGTCTCATTAACACAAGGTTAATTCGTTATATTGTTAACTTGTCATCAGGGACTTAATTGAGAAACACTGAACAGGAATAAATTTCTTCAACCTGACATGGATGGCTAATACTACACAACTACCGTTATGATACTAGGTTAATACACCGCATTCCCGAAGGAATTGAACTGGTTGGAAAACCGTCATAGCGGCTTCGACCATCTTTTCATCCAATGCGACTACACATTCATTTCTTGCTTGGTCAGCAAGAAGCGTAGCGATGTAATGGTGATGTGTGGAGTGTATGCACCACAGAAATCTGTGTCCGATTTCTGTGGTATGCACTGTCAATGAATCGGCTACCGTCCCGAGCTGGAATAATAAACCGTTAGCAGCTTCGGGTGCGGATCTCCAGTAACTAGGTAGGTATCTGGACTATAGGGAGTAGACTTCGAGCACGTGACAATCGCTCTAATACGTGTATCAAGGCCATCCGCCTAGGCGGCAAGATCTATAAATCGAATGGATCATGGAGTGAACTCCATAGTCTGAGTTGGATAAGCGCATTTCGATACGAATGCGATCTATTCCATGGTTTGGAACCCATGTAAAACTGTAGGTCCCCTTCCCCTACTAGGTGGCAGGATTAAGCCCGCCCGGGTTGGTACCAACGCATTGGATGAAACTATGGTTGAAGCGGCAATGAAAAATTGTCCGTGTTTACCATCCAGTTCAATGTAGCCGTGCTTGTAAAGGGAAGGTCCTGGCATGGCACCTAATTCCTTATTTTACACCATGTGGTGTATTAGGCTAACATCAGGTTGTATGATATTCGCCATCCATGTCAGGTTGCATAACAATTTTTTTTATTATATTTTTTTGGCCCCAGTTTGTCGGTTGGACTGCCTTTGTTATAATTTATTCGATACGATTTATAAAGATGAAATATGGATTACCTTCTACCTGTGAATGGTTGGTTAGAAAAGTATGTCGTTCTGGATGAAAAATATCATAACATGTGATAAAAAAATACCCTGCATAAATCACAAATATAGCCCTTGAAAGGTGCATTAACTATGAATATGCAGATTTGCAAGAAAAAATAATAATTTTGATAACATCAAATTAGGATGTGCGAGACATTGTTTAAGCCAAAGTGTGCGCATTTATGCCATACTCGCGCAAATAGCACTTAGTCACGCGGCAGCCTGAATTAATATATAAACGGTACCACAAATGCTAAAGTGCTCGCATATTTCCACCTCTACGAGTAGGTGTATCTGCCCACCACAAACGTTGCGATATATCGTTGCGATTTCAAACCGTACAGTTCAATCGAACGTCCCTAGTGCTTCCAGACATCACCAATAACTGAAGATACCTAGTGACGCATTTGCGTTTTTGGGCCTGATTATGTGCTTAAAGCAAAAAAAACCCTGATTGCTGAGTGAAGCTATATTCTCATACCAACTTATAAAATGAATTGAAATTCGCTCCAAAAGATCGGAATAATTCATTAAGGAAAAACGAACAAACATACTGAGGTTGAGATAAATAGTCGTAACAGAAACTAAGACTAATGAAAAGTAGTACTTTGTGACGTCAATTTGCATTACTTTGAGATTTCGTCCATACAAAGTGTGTCGAAATGACGTCACAAAGTACTACTTTTCGTTAGTCTCAGTTTCTGTTACGACTATTTATCTCAGCCTTAGTCTGCTGGCTTTAGTTACTCTCTTACGAGACACTGTAATAAGAGAAGCGATAAGTCCTCATAAAAGATTATCTTTATATAATCTAATCTAATAAAGCGAATTTTAGCTACAGGATATCTACTCAGAAAAGCGAAAATGAGTTAGTCACAGATGAAAGTGAAACGCTTTCACCTGACGTCATCAAACATAATTTTGTCATGTCATGTTTGTGTCATCGCAATCTAGTTAGAATAATTAGAAAGGAACAACACTAGCGTGACTCGTGGCTGTCATTTCATAAGTACGAAAGAGTTGTGAAGAATCTCATGAGTTCCTCCTCAGGACGTTCCTAAAAAAAGTCTGCAGTTTTTTACAATAATATCACCACAGGCTCAAATCATTCCTGAAACCTGTGATGGCTTATACGAGCTTCTACGGAAGGAGCACCTTTGATTTTGCCATCCAAACGCAAATTTTGCTTCTGTAGCTTTGTAACTATAAACTCTTCCAATTGTTCGTGGTATCCACCTCTTTATTTTTTCGACATGTTGCGATGCGTCCGCCTACGCGTACGAGATACGCTACGATACCATGCAAAAACATTCAACAAAGATTATTTAAAAAAAAATACAACTGCCCTCGATAGACGATAAACTGCAACTATTTGTCATACACACGTGCGATAAAACTGCGCAGCATGGTTCAGATAAATCGCTACGATATATCGGAACGTGTGTAGCGGAAGTCGGGTTTTTACGAGAGATTTCAGCCGAATTTGCGAAAACAGTTTAGGTTTTTTACAGGCGATTATAACAGTTTCTGAAACGAATTTGACGTAGGGCTATGGTAGCGTTCATTCGCGTCTATCCATCATGCCGAAATGAATTGGTATTGATTAAAGTGCATTAGCTGGTATTATGGCTTATAGCAGTATTTCAAGATTTTCGGCAAGTTGTTGCTTCTAAATCCGACTTATAAACTTCGTTACAATAATCCATTAATAGTTATTCATTCTTATTTCTCAATCGGTACTCTTAGGCCTAATGACATTTTTAAGTTACATTGGGCTTCGCATTAGGATTTCGAAAATCCACTATAGGGCCTGTCGCCGTATGTCTCAGAAATGAATGAGCCATTTCGATAATCTTGTATTACTCACAGCACAGTTCACGCCTTTACTTGTTGACTTACTAGGTATTACATTTATGGCTTATAGCAATATTTCAACATTTTCGGCAAGTTGTTGCTTCTAAAACCGACTTATGAACTACGTTACAATAATCCATTAATAGTTATTCATTCTTATTTCTCAATCGGTACTCTTAGGCCTCACTAATGACATTTTTAAATTCGCATTAGGATTTCGAAAATCCAGTCTAGGGCCTGTCGCCGTATGTCCCATAAATGAATGGGCCATTTCGATAATCTTGTACCTATTACTCACAGCACAGTTCACGCCTTTACTTGTTGACTTACTAGGTATTACATAAATTTGTGAGACGCGGTTGATCAACGACAGTCCACATGTTCAAAAACCGCATCCAAATAAGGAATTACCCTTTATGAACTGCCTGGCAACATATGGTAGGCTTACCATCTGGCTGCTTCGCCTGTAGATATTATGAGATATCCATTCAGATTTTCTTATAATGTTATGGAGTATAAGGGTGAACTGATTATTATTTATATTGTTCAAGGAGACGCTGAAAGAGGCCTTGTTACTGAGAGTCGTTTATAATTTCATACAAATCTACCTGGATATCTTTATTTGTTTTGTTGCAATTTTGACGGGCTCTAGATTACATGGCACATTCCGTACACTTTATAAATAATGCATACATTATACTTGCAGGTCCGTATCTATGTGGCATATTCTGTACACTGACAGGCATAAACTTAGCTGTAGTGGTGCATGATGTCATCCGCAATGACACTAGCATTAGTTCCGTTTGTGTACCGCTAGTTGGCGCATTGTCGCTTTTTGTTTTCAACAAGCGTGCATAGATGGCGCTGCAAGTATTTTATTGGACAAATATATGGAAATAGCTAAGTAAAATGTGTTCTAAATGCCTAGTAACATATCACACATACAAAAGGATGCAGTCGAATAGTTTTTCACATGCATCTTCAAGTATATTTACAGTATACATTTGTACTAGGATATCCATGACCGCTATCCTCCACTAGGTAATACACTATTCCCACACACGCGCCGAAGCGGATCACTGTGAAAGACATTTTAATTTGTATTACAATTAACTCTCCCAACTTCCGTGGCATCGTTTGTACAAAATCGTTCAACCGTCATGCCCAGCCCATATTTTGGTGCATTCTTTTTTGCTCCGCTGTTCGAACCCGGACCCTACAGGATGTAGTGACCGTATACCGTTAACAGGTGGAGCTACCATTCTCTCTAAACCTTGCTACGAAGCAAGACGCGTGTTCTTAAATAAGTGTACACGTAAACTAACTTGAAGGCAAAGTGTTAAAAATATTTTATTTTATCATTGGCAGCGCAAATACACTTTTAAACGTAATATTTTTGTCTATTTTGCTGCCGCGTCACGCCTCGATAAGGCTGTGTCGGCTCGTTGAGCGGCGGCCATTTTACTTGCCGGCGCCGAGCCCGTCCCCTCCCCGATACTGCCGTCCGTCAGTCGGTGATTTCGCGAGCGCGGCTGAGGTGTCGTCGCCCTTTTTATTATTCGTTTGGTCGGCAGAGACCCAAAAGTACGTGAAAATGACGACAAATATGCAGCAAGGAACCATCCTGGACGTGTTAAAGAAGAAGATGCGCCAGACCAAGGAGGAAATGGAGAAATATAAGGACGAGTGCGAGGAGTTTCACAAACGATTGCAAGTGGAAATAATGCGGAGAGAAGAAGTAAGCAAACGTGTTTGAATCATTATGCCATGATGGCACGTGCCGCGCCCTGTGTTTTAACCGTATTCATGTGCAAATACCCGTGTTCGTGTTACCGTACACAGGAATATCCCAGTTGATTCTAGTCCGTGAACCTAGTAGGGTTGAGTTGAGTGAGTAATGTCCATCCGACAATAGTGAGGTAAATGAAGACGTACGCACACAATGTTGCCATCTCGCTCTTTGCGGTTGCGCTGGTTTAGTATAGAGAAGGACAACATTATTTTAAAGGTTCGTTTGTATAGACCATTTCTGATGATTATGTAGGTGCGTTAAGTGCAATGTTCTGCAATTAAATATTTTCTGTTTTAGAACAAAATTTCCAAGCAGCCACGAAAACTCAGTCAATCGATAGTATTAACTTCACGCAATTCCAGCTGTAGCAGACATTAAATGCACGAGGTCTGTTACACGTAACAGGTTTTTGAACATGCGAGGAGGTCGCGTACCGGTCTTTTTGTGCCACATGTATAACTGGCCAAGAGGCCCTGTTGCGTGAACGACTTCGACGACCGACGACGAATGCATCCTTATTGTAGTGCATTCCTTTTGTTTGACCCGAGACCTGCCACGGGATGGAAGGTGTAGTCTGCGATATCTATGATTAGGTCATTCGTTACAGTACAGATACGCGTATGACGTAAGGGTATCTTAGAACTTTAAACCGACTATGTACATTTAATTTCATATATTTAATGATAATAATAAAGGTGTTTCAAAATGGTAACAGGTAGGTACTAGGCAATTAAATTTTGTTAACTTTTTTATTAAAGACGGTTAATTATCTAGTTCCTATAAAAATATGTTTATGTTGGCGACTTCATGGGTACATTGGAGCAACCGGCATTTTTGTTACATAGAGCTAGGAAAAAAAAAAAAACGCCGAAGGAATAAGGTGCCATTGCAGGACCTTCTCTTTATGAGCATGGATTCATTGAACTGGATGAAAAACACGGCAAATTATTGATTGCCGTGTCAACCATGTTTTCATCCAATGCGACGGTACCAATCCGCTAGAGTTTTGCATACATTCCGAACCATGGAATTGCTCGCATTCGTGACGAAATGCACTTATCCAACTCATGAAGAGAAATAAAGTGGTGAATAACGGGCCGTTAATTTGAATCCAGACCTTTGGAATGCAAGTCCCTGCGCCACTAAGCTACGAAGCCTAGGCTACACACAGTCAATAAAACAATTGTGCTAATTATACATACCTTCCTATGTGCGATTGAAGACGTATCTACCTACGAATTTAGGTAAATAATTTAATCAATGCGTAAGGGTCTGTTTCTAACAATCATGTCATTAATACTAGCAAATATCGCTTAATAGGCGCAAAAAATATAGGTACCATTTACTTTAAATAAACTACTGTAAGTAATTCCGTGACCGCGGTGTTACGAAATTTATAGCCATTTAAAAGTTTAATCAAAAGTTCAGAAATAAAAATGATCATTAAGAACCTGATTTCTTTTAATCTATGCTTACCTTGCAATACTTCAAGTTTCTTCACATAGGTACATACTTATAATGTACCTACATATCAGAGAGATACGTTACGTTCATCGAACTCAATGCAACACATTGATCTATGACCAAGGTTAAGTTGTGGTTCCACATGTCCGGATTAAATCACACATTGCAGATGTTTTTGCAGTTCTATTTGGTATATATTTATTTGGTAGATTTAAATTAAATGCACTGTCATCTTTTAAATGGACACAAATCATACAATAAAAGTTTCGTTATCTATTTTACTTCACATTTCGTATCTACAATGTACGGAAGTTAGTATATGTGCCAACTAGGCTATTATTGCTAGGTGCCACACCTAACACCACACTGGATATTACATTCATGCGTGGCATAACTAGGACCCCCGCCGTTGCTTCCTAGCTACCGAGGATGCGTGACGTCATGCCGCCGCCGTCGCATGACAGAAGCGGGGCATCATATGTCCACTTCAGTTGTTTTCTTGCTCATTTCTGCGATCGATATTTGCCGAAAATGTCTCTCCATGCCTAATTAAATTAACACAGTTTCTCACGCGCGATGCTACTTTGGCTGCTCTCTTCTGTCTTCGTTTTGCGGCGCGTGACATTTTTACACGATCTTGTGAATAATTGGCGTCGTTTTTCCAAGGTCGTCAACGGTTTTGGGAATGTATTACGTGTCGGAATTAGTAATAGGTGTGTACCTACCTGTACTTTTATCGTTGATCATAGTTAGCTACCTCTTAAGCTAATTTGAGTTAGGTATTTAATGAGTAAACATTATTTATTTACATATGGTGTTCACTGAATTACATATTTCAAAGTTTTGGGATCGAAATAGTCTATCCTAAATGTTAAATACCTACTTGTTAAACTATATTTTGATATCTAAAGGCAATATACACACATACATAGGAAATAAATAAAATAACAAAATAAGTTTAGCTGGTAAAGTAATTGTAAAATAAAAAAAGTAAATCAAATCATTGACAAAATCCCTTTCCATGCTTAGCGAGCACCCTTGTCTAGGTGGGTCTAGGTAGGGCGTACCTATCGGTAATGACTAATGTCGAGGCCTAACCATTATTTGGTTAGTTGGTCAGAATCTCGGTCAGAATCGCATGCATGCAGGAATATTTTTCATGCTTTTTTGTTGAGGTTGCTCTCAAACCATATCACTTTAAAATTATTCTGTAGGTGGCCTCATTTAGAAGGAGAATGATATTTTTAGCCATAAGAATTTAAATGTACTTGTATTTTGACTCCCGGCGGAGTTTCTTGTCGGTTTTATTTCGTCGTGATTATCGCACCGTCTATAAAAATAAAAACCGGCCAAGTGCGAGTCGGACTCGCACACGTAGGGTTCCGTACCATCGTATAAGATATAACACCAAAAAATCACGTTTTATGTATGGCGACCCCCTTATTATTATTTTTATTTTTTATTTTACCTATTTGTTGTTAAAGCGGCTGCCTACCTATTACGGTTCATGAGATATAGCCTTGTGACAGACGGACGGACGGACGGACAGCGGAGGCTTAGTAATAGGGTTCCGTTTTCACCCTTTGGGTACGGAACCCTAAAAATAAGCAATCCAAGAGTGTGTTTATACCTAATGGAGGAAAATAAACGAATATACCTGTAATATATTCATGTATGTACATGTATATAGTGATACATGAATACAGAGGTTCGACAATTTTACTTTTTAGGGTTCCGTACCCAAAGGGTGAAAACGGAACCCTATTACTAAGCCTCCGCTGTCCGTCCGTCCGTCCGTCCGTCCGTCTGTCACAGGGCTGTTTCTCATAAACCGTAATAGGCAGTTAGCTGAAATTTTCACTGAGCGTGTATTTATTTTGCCGCTATAACAACAAATAGGTAAAATAAAAAAATTATATGGGGGATCCCATACAAAAAACGTGATTTTAAGGGTTCCGTACCCAAAGGGTGCCAACGGAACCCTATTAATAAGCCTCCGCTGTCCGTCCGGCCGTCCGTCCGTCCGTCCGTCACAGGGCTGTATCTCATGAACATAGGTAACATTAAAAATAATAATAAATAAAGGGGGCGCCCATACAAACAATGTGATTTTATGGTGTTAAATCTTTTACGATGGTACGGAACCCTTCGTGTGCGAGTCCGGCTCGCACTTGGCCGGTTTTTTCATGCTTATCTATGAATGAATGGTCAGCCTACGTGCCTATCTACGTAATTCAATTATGCTTGCAACGTCTGATCTAAAGTTTCCGATCGCGATCGCTGACTGAGTCGTCGTTGTCCGCAGGCGGAGTCCGAGGTGGCGGCGCTCAACCGGCGCATCCAGCTGCTCGAGGAGGACCTGGAGCGGTCGGAGGAGCGGCTCGCGACCGCCACCGCCAAGCTCTCCGAGGCCAGCCAGGCGGCCGACGAGTCCGAACGGTATGACTCCGGGCGCCGCCTCCGGAATAGGACTCCTTTATCGGCGCGCTGTATGTCGAAGCATCTCGTTGTGTACAGCCGAACAAAGAGTTTCGGATACACATCCAGTTGAATGAAAAGATGAACAGTCGAAATACTTTGACTTTTTGAAACAATTATTGTATTGAGTACAGATTCAAACATAGTTGAGGATGTCTACTAGCTACTGAGTAAAAAAACCCTAACAAAATTGAATCAGAGGTTGTATTTAAACACCATTCATTTTTACGTTTAACCGGAAGTGTATCCTTCAACCTTTGGTTGACTGTACACTTGCCCTGTTACCAGAGATCATCATCTGAATAGTTATACAATGTATTGTCCTTTGCATTGACATGCAGTTTCGAAATGGAGAGAAAGGGACAAAACATTGTAAAACTATTTAGACGATGATCTAGGTTTATTAGTAAGGGGGTCAATGTTTGATAAACACGTAAAACGCCACAAGGCTTCTAGGATCCAAACCTTCGAAGATCTATCATGACGTGGCAGGAGTGTGGCGTTTAGTGTGTTGATGACTGTACTCAGGTGAGTACAGTCAGCAAAGCAGCTAGCAGGCTAGTTGGTCAAAGTATAATCACGCTTACATAGAGGTACATATTATTTCTAGTTATTGATCATGTAAGGCAGATGAAGTACGTATTTAAAGTAGTTTTTTTGCAATAATAAGAAATTGAAAATACGTTTTATGAGTGATCAAACAGTTACCTAAAATACATATATAACTGTCATGCCCCTGCTCTGGTTTTTCTTTAATGTCAGACTCAAGTTAAGCTGGCATTACGAAAACTGGTGATTTATTGAACAGTGCATACCGAATTAATTTCAAGCTATTCTTGAAATTCGTTTGACCTATAAGAATTGATGTGGCCATCTTGACGGGACGACTTTAACGTGACCTAGTATTAGTGCACTGAACGCTATATTAACTGTGGCATTACCATGGTAAAATAACTTACCGTGTGAACATACAAGTGAGTGATTGCATATAGCGTTTAGTTGCATTCCTAACCATGCTGATCGGTAAATTTCAGTTCACTTGGACGAATAACACGTCGTTTGACAGTTAGCTTAGTACGAAATGCAACTAAACGTCAGTTTTAATCACTCACTTGCCTGTTCACACGGTAAGTTAACTTACCATGGTAACGCCCCTGGTTTCCGACAACGTTTGACTCTATTCCACGAAAGGGATACATTTATTTCAGACTGGCGATAACTTTGTTTTTGTTTAACAAACATTTTCAACGTGTATCATTGATTATGATCTTACTCGATTCTCTATATCAATACTTCTTCATGGATAATAATTGTAAATCCTTGATACACATATACGTACCTATTCGCCAACTAGCTGTTCATAACAGATTTTCTGCTGTTCACATAAAAACGTGTTTATTGCCTAGTATTGCATTCCAGTATGTATTCTTATAAATATTTAATGATGTAAAACCAGTCGTGATATTTATTGAAATTTAGTTTTATTCAAAATAATTAAATAATATCCTTTTTGCAATCGAAGTACCTTGAATTTATTTGATCTTTAAATCGAAAACTGTTTATCAAATTTTGGTATCCCCGTTAATAATATTTTTTCCTTGTGTCATAAATTTGTCCAGAATATCTAGCCAATGCCTTATGTTATTTCTAATAATTACCCTTACCACTTGCATTTTATGTTTACTTCCATAACTAAGTGTTGTGCTCCTAACTAACCAAAACAAAGTTCATTTTCCAATTCGCTCATAACATTTAAAATGTGTGAATATGGGTTCGAATCTCACGATATTCAGGGTAGATTTAAAAAAAAAGTTTCGAGATCTTACGACAGACAACCACGTTAACGTGGTTCCAAACGTGTTGGGTCCATACCAAATTTCTTGTGATCAGAGTGGTCAGTCTGAGTTCTCACTTAAATTGGCGTTTACGGCAAACCGATCGACTGGCGTTTTCTCCAACCTCCATACAAGTTTTTACTAGATATTCTGTGGTTTTACTTCTTCAAGCTGTCAAAGTCAAAATCGGACTTCCGATGTGTATGAAAACGCGGAGTCGACGTAAACGCCAACGTCGACGTATTTACGGGAACGTTGTGTAAGCTGTCAAATCAAGCTCGGACTCGCAAATGTTAGTTCGATTAACGCCCACTGCGCGCGCTCTTAAACTTCTCCATACATTTGAAAACGCCAGTCGATCGGTTTGCCGTAACGCCAATTTGGGTGACAACTGAGACTACCGGCTCAGCACACAAAAAGTAATGGTCTTTGAGGAACTCATTAATTATAAATAATAAATATAGCCAGATATGTTGTGGTCATTTAGTTTTTAGAATTTATAATTTTTAGTCTTGTTGTAATATCATTTAGAAATTGTATACAGTTCATTAACTTCTGACTATTATAACAAAATGAATGAACCTGAAATTTTGAAAAAGAAATGGCCACATATCTGTCTTTATTTCATATATACAATCAATGAGTGCCTCATAGACCATTACTTTTTGTGTGGGGGTCACAAAAAAAATTGCATGGGCTGGATACGTATGGAACGCCCTAAAGCCAAAGCCCCCATACCGCGGAATCACATCTGTTGAGATGTCAGACTAATAAAGCGCATGTGTGTGGTGTGTCCGTGTGGCGACTAACAGAATACGCAAGGCCCTCGAGAACCGCACCAACATGGAGGACGACCGCGTGGCCATCCTCGAGGCTCAGCTGTCGCAGGCCAAGCTCATAGCCGAGGAGTCCGATAAGAAATACGAAGAGGTGAACCTCCGACCGCTTCTAATCGCCTGGTACCCGGTGCCTGCGGTCGCAGTATATCTAGCAATGGCTGCAGGGATAAGGCACAACTGAACCTATTTCCATCAACTTCAAATTTACAATGACCTTCTCTCAATGCCGTTATCTAACTTAAATTATTTTGAGCTCACTGATTCTGCGACCGTATGTGCCCGTCAGTTTACAAACTGTTAAAGTTTCCAACGAAATTGCCCACGTTTAGAACGAAACGGTAACAGTTTGTAACCTGCTGAAGTAATCAACCTTAAAAGGGAGCAGCAGGCATGTATGTGTATCTACTGCTCCTTTTTGTAGGTGTCTCAGAATAATAATTAGCTTTCATATTGTTACTCTGAGTCAGCGGAGATTTCAATTTCAACTGTTTATATTTGAAATTGAATGATTCATAATATGTAGCGGTATCAGTCAAATCCACATATGTATACCAAATCTTGGTTTTAACAAGAACACAATATAAGTTGACATATTTATGAAATTTTACAGATAAAAAGGCATCTGTTTGTGCTTTTGATTTATACCCAATATATTAATACTTTCATTATCGCATTTCACCATTCATCATCATAATCAGCTTTCTTTTCAGGATTTCTGCACCATTTCCTTTCTTCTATGTGTCGCTTGTTCTTCCCGCATCTGTGTGCTGTCCCCGAGTACTGTTAGCTAAGGCATTGGAGGCAGGCCCTAGTCGCTAGACGGTTGTAGCGTTCGTCCCGTGACCCCTCGCCGTAAACTGAGTATTGTTTCGGTCGCAGCGCCCGCAAGGTGCTTGAGAACAGGTCGCTGGCGGATGAGGAGCGCATGGACGCCCTTGAGAACCAGCTGAAGGAGGCGAGGTTCCTCGCCGAGGAGGCTGACAAGAAATACGACGAGGTCTCTATTTCCCCCAAAGGTTTCGTGTGATCCGGCTTCGTCCTCTATCCCCTAACTCCCGGCGAGCGTCTTAACTTCCGATATATGTGGTTTTAACACTATCGTTATTTGTGTTTTCTACATAGCCCTGATTGTGGTTTGGTGCGACAGCCATGTCTCAATTATACTCCTTACTAATACATCTAATTTCAATCATTGGCAACTAATCTGAGAACGTTGCATCTGTATTCCTGCTTCAAACTTGGCTCCATGAGCACATCAAGTGTGCTTTGATAGTGGTCCCTTATCTGTTTTACCTTCATTGCAACATGTACGCTTGTAGGTAAGTTCACTGCCTGTATCTACAAGATAAGATACGAATATCTTGGCCGGTTTCGCTTTACCGAAACCTTACTGTTGAGTGTCAAATCTCCACGATTTATTTTCGCAAAGTTGAGTCACATTGAAAAAAAAAAATTGAATGCAAAGTAATTCGTAAATCCTGTATGTAGATAAATAAAGTCAAATTAAATAAATATTTGAAAAAGGTTTAGTTTAAGGGAGTTACTCTATTTACAATAATGTTAACAGCAGAAGTGACTTGTCCTAATTCTATGTAAGCATACGGCCCCTGTAATAATGCCTACAAGCGCACATTTGTTGTATTAAATTAACCCACCCTATAAGGACTCATATCGAGTTTAATCTCGTCAGTTTACCTTTTACGGTCGCAGCCAGTTTCTTTTGCAGCATGCGCGGTGTGTGTTACATAAGTACATAGCCTTACTGGAGCCTTATTTGTAGTGAACAGTTTCTCAAGAGCTTGAGAGCAGAAAGAAAAATGAAGGACACTGGACGATTTATATGAGGCTTTTGAATGCAACACTTCTTAGCAATTTATAAAAGCCCTGTTTGGTACATTCAACTATTGGAGATTCGCAGCACATTTCTATAAAGTCAACTTTCACATTGGAAGCATAACAAGTTTTAATTTAAGAATAAATGTTTCTTCTGAATCATGATATATTATTAGTAAACGCACAAAAGTAAAAAATCACATTACGGTAGCATTCGGAAATTGGCATGAGCCACTGTGAACCTTGACATGCTTTCGATTTTCCTCGCTGACAAATCGGATTCGATTGATCGACGGCTTGCCCGCTCGACCGACCGGATCGGGTCTTCGATGTGGTGACGTGACGTGACGTGGCGTGCTCGGTGGCAGGTGGCCCGCAAGCTGGCCATGGTGGAGGCAGACCTGGAGCGCGCGGAGGAGCGCGCCGAGTCCGGAGAATCGTAGGTTTTTCCTTCCGTGTTGCGGCGCCCTGTGCTTGTATTACTCATGGCGAGACAACGACTAGCCATCGCCAATCAGTGGATAGTTGCTTGTCTAGAAGACTGGTCTCGTCCATTTGAGTACAAGTACAGCAGACCCTTTTGGATTTTTCTTAGTGTTCTGCACGGCTGTTGATCGTTTTTTTTTCATCGTTTTTTTTCTTTTCTGTTTAATTCTGCACGTTTGTGAGTAGTCGTAGTATCGACGAGAGGAGCGGTGCCGCCGGAGCTGGGAGCTGAGCAGATCCAATTTTTTTTCTGTTTTTCATTTATATCACCTTCACCTTGAATTGTTGACGATTTTCTTTTATTGAGTGAATTAGGCAAATTCATCTATTATTTGCTTAAAGATGTTAGCTGATGAATATTGCCTTCTTCAAATGAGACACATTATCATTTCTCACGTTTGTTTGTTCGATGAATGCGACATCACTTTCATAAACGATATCGGCCAAATAATGTAATTCGTAAATATAAATTTTAGCTTGAAAGCAATGTATGAATCATCTCCATCAAAATTATGGTTATAATGTGCTTATTTGGCCAATGTTGTCCAGTGTGATTCTTATGTATCTCATCTCATCCTTTAATGTAAGAATGATTAGAGGTTATGTCGCATTCAACGTGCTTCATCTAAAAACAAGGGTTGCCCCATTTCATGTATTCTAATCCCATCAAAAAATGTTAAATGTCGTGTCCGCGTTTCGGCTCAAAATTTCTCCCGTTTCTCTCTCTCTAGTGTGTTTGTATTTTCTTTCTGCTACTCAACGAATTCATCTGAAGTAAGCAAGAATAGTTGATACAACAGAATGTACAGGGAGGTTTTGTTTTTCAGATATGCACAACGTTGCACCAGAGTTACTGGCCATTCGCGTATCGCACCTATACAAACACACATATCACTTAATATTTACGAAAACGCACTAGATTGCACTTAACTTTTTTCATAACGAATTCTGGATTTATTACTTCATTGACTATATTTTTATGTGTTTTGGGACAACCCTCGTATATTTTATTCCCCTTTCGAGTTCTGATGCTGTTCTTCACTTGTCTGCTTGTTTGGTGTGTGGTAATTTAATTGGTACTTCTGCTTGTGTTTCTATTTTAGAATACTCACCATTATTGTTTATTGCAGGAGTCTAATTTCATTTGCAAACATATAAATATGAAGGTACATTTTTGCTTTAAAATAACTGTGTCAAGGTTTATAATGTTTATAAAATCAGCAGTTTAAGCAGCAGAAATTAATGAGAGCATACTGTGAGACACGTCAATAATGATTATCCATTTAGTATGCACACAATTTTATGCTTACCTTGCAATGCACCCTTATGTTTTCTATGAATGAAAACGTTAAAAGTGAATTTAGAAAAGGTAAATACAAAAACGAATGTTGTAGAACTATAAATGTTACGTAAAAAATGATCTTAATTTTCTTTGTTCATTTTAAAAATCTTGTGCACAGTTATACTTGGTATTTGTGATTATTTCATATATTCGTAAATTAAATCAATTAATAACTTTGAACTGCTAATTTTACGGAGAAATGTCTTGTGAGCGTTTCTGTTAAATATAACTTTGAATCCATCAGAATCACCGCTCCCTATCATAAGAGCACAGTCTTCATTTTTCTTGTTAACCTCCGCTATCACTTCTGTAAATGTACGAAGCATGACATCACCTACCAGCCGAAGTTACTGTGAACTGAAGATTATAACTCTCCATTCGATCATCCCATGTTGAGATCTATGTGATCTGCTAATGGTGCGAGCTGATCAAGACAACGGCGACTGTTTTCCGCCTCGCCTCCACTGTCTGCGTTGAACCCTCAGATCAAAAAAGGAAGGAGATGGGAGGTGTGAGATCTAGCGCGATTACTATGATACCCACTGTTCCTACCAATTTTCTAAAACACATCCCAAATTAAACATACATGCCACATGCAAACATAGTCGAAGAACTATTGGAGGGTTTTTGTGGATGAGAACTGACTTGGCGAACGCATTTCGGTAGCATATTCGCGCGCCTTTTCGCGTTTGGACTATGTGGCTTATGGCGCGCGGCTAGCTTCCCATACATTTATATGCACACTTTGCCCATACGGCGGACAACGACCCTATGCCAGTTCTCCTTCCTTTTCTCTTCTGCGGTTAAACCGAACGAGTAAACTCCAAACGATCACGTAACTTCGGCTCGTAAACGCGAACCAAAGTGAAGAGCAGCACTGGGACTCGGTAACTGTAAGTGTAGCTGTAGATAGTGTAGTAGTGTGTGCGTGTGTGTGTGTCGCACTAACGCCCCTGGCTCGGTCGGTCGCCGCCGCGCGCAGGTGGCCCGCAAGCTCGTCATGATGGAGCAGGACTTGGAGAGGGCCGAGGAGCGCGCCGAGCAGAGCGACTGGTGAGTGTCAGACCCTACCCCCCCAACCCCCCCAACGCCCCGTCACCCCCCATCAAGATCGTTAAAAACGAATGGACTAGAGACACGCCTGGCAAGCGCTAACGCAAAGTATTTACCTAAGAGGAAACGTCACAACCAGCCTATACTATGTCGACAACGCGCGCGACTCGCTGTGATGCATACAAGTTTTTTTTATACGTTCATGCAAAAAGAACAAAACTTTAAAAAATTTGAAGTACTAGCTGCAGTACCCGGCTCCGCTCGGGTGCAGTTCGTATTTTGTTGTTTCCTTGAATTTTCCGGCATAAAAAGTAGTAAAATTATCTGGATTCAATCCGGATAATAAACTATCAATGTGTAAAATTTTATCTAAATACGTTTAGCTGTTTTTCCGTGATTGAGTTACGAACATCGAAACATCCTAACTTTCACGTGTTATAATATTAGTAGGTATAGTAGGATATAAGTAGGATTACAAAACTATCTTATCATCTGTGAATGTCAGTCAATAATTTACGGTATTTCGTCGTAAAGCCCATAAAAACTATTATGGCTATGTATTTATTGATAGCGAATAATGAACATTTCGCGTCCATTCCTTTTTATCGTTCTTGCGCCTCGGGACAGCTCCCATGCATGCCAACAAGAACTTAAAGAATAGGAATATTTTACGGTCTTAGATTTGTTATATGATTCTATTGTATCTTTATTTTTGTTGTAATTAAAAAAAACATTGCATTATCTTAGCTTTCGATTTCCTTGCCGATGCTTCATGTAAACTTGAATGTCGACATAAACAACATTTAATTTATGATCAACGAACACAAGTTTGAATGACTAAAATGTCCAACCAATCTTGTCTTCATAAGAGAAGAATTTACCAATCAATACCAATAAATATTCGGCCTACATTCGACTGGTAAAAGCTATTGCTTAATTGGGTCTCGATACTTTGTGATACCGGATCTAAAAGCTATTTTCGTAGCACCAGAGGAATCGGTCACTGTCAGGAAAACTTGAGAGCAAAAATGAACTGGTGTCTTTCTGTGAATTTTCAGCAAGATCGTAGAGCTTGAGGAGGAGCTCCGCGTTGTCGGTAACAACCTCAAGTCGCTCGAGGTCTCGGAAGAGAAGGTACGTTCGCAAATACTCAGCTCTATCAATTCTCAAAGACTTACTACTTTCAAAGATATCTCGAGTCTCTCCCATAAAGATGACATTTTCAAAACGTTTCCAAGCATTGACCGTGTCTTAGAAATGTATGCATTTACTGTTAGGAAGTAAATTGAGGTTACACAGTGTGTGTTGGTGTGTACTGATCCAACCGAGCGTCCACTACAAAAGACCAAATTAGAAACTCGGTCATGCAGTACGCTCCGACACTCATTGATGACCTCCGCATTTGTCCGTAGGTGTTAAGAGTACTTGACGTGTAAACTAAGATTTGACTTCCATACAGGCCAACCAGCGCGAGGAGGAGTACAAAAACCAAATCAAAACCCTCACCACTCGCCTAAAGGAGGTGTGATTGTGAAGGGGTGAAGACCCGTTGTTGTGTGATCGCTTCCCTTAACAGCACTTGCGCGGTGACCTATGTATCGAGTTTTCGTCCATATTTCTGGATCCATACCATCGGATTTTAGTTTTGAAAAGATGTTTGGATGATATAATCTCGGTACATTTTTGCGCTGCAGACTCCAGATTGTGTTGCTGTGTCTGCCTGCCATGTTGGATGCTCCTAAACTTAACGACTTCCTAATTTAGTTATAATGAGTTTTTAGTTTTTCTGTACTAATGAAGGAATTTGTCGCATCGCCGTGCTGCCAGCATCGAATTTTCAAATCATTACGCACAGCTAGAAACACACATGTATGAATGATAAGAATGTGGTGTAGCAACGCTGATTCGTCGGAAAGTATTACTTTTCAAGATATCTGAACATTCTGGCAACACGGCTATGATAATGTTCCACGATGATATTAAAGGATTTTTTTGTTGTGTTGTGATATTAACAAAACGCGATCGACACAGGCAACCCAGAGGGAAGAAACGTATGAAGGGCAAGTGAAGGTCCTAGACTCGCAGCTGAAAGAGGTAAAGGGGCCCGAAGGCCGGAGGTTGTTGGTAGATAGTGGAGGGTTGAACGTCTTCTGTATCCTGAGCAAGCTGGTAGTTGTGGCGTAGTCAACTGTTCGCTAAGGAGGGCATTGCCACATATTGCCGTGTACATTTGTATAGCCAACTATGCTAGATTGATAAAATGGACTTTGGTATGTGGCGATGTGCCTTCTGGTGTATTGGTGGTAGGATTTTGGCGTCTTCTGTGTATTTTATTACAGTGGCTGTCCTGTATGTGTCGGTGCGCAGTTCTTGTTTTGTGTACATATTATGCCTACATTCTACTCTATCTGGCTATCTTAACGTGTATTTATAGCATAAACTTATTTCATTGCAAATCCTCCCAAAACAATGAAAACATTACATTCTTGCCTATATGTCTGTATATGTTTCAATTAGTAAATTGATTTCAATATTAATCTATGATAATAGATAGCTTACAAGATGGTATTTTCGATATAACCGTCTTGGAGAAAATTGAGTTTCTATTCAACTTTTTCATGGGCTGCCATAATGTTGAAACAATTAGGATTGAAAAAGCACGAGTATGTATACCTACTACGATGCTTGAATTTCTAACTTTAGTAATGAAGACAAGTGAACAGACAAATTAGCAGGAATGTAAAGGAACATTCCCGAAAGTAGTGTGCAGAACTGCGCGGGTGGACGTTCCTTACGGATGTGCCGCGGTGCCAGCGGTTCGTTCGAGAGGCAGCGGTGAGCGGAGAGCGGTTGAAACAAACGTACCTACCGTAATGTTCGAGAAGGGCACGCGCGCCCGCGTGAGTTCGGTACGTTTGTTTACGCTCACCGCTGCCGCTGGCGATCCGGCGGCGTCGCGGCGGGTCCGCTGTTGTCGCTCGAGGCGGGAGCGTGCGCGATGGAGTGACGTATGCATGTCGCTTGCCCCGTGCCCGTGAGTAATGTGCCCGTCCGTATGTCGCGCTGTGTAGGCGATGGCGAGCCGCGATCACGTGGAGGACAAGATCCACAACATCAGCGAAAAACTGCAGCACGTAAGTCGCGCTCCGGCGCGTTCTGGTCGATCGCGGGCATTACGTAAAGTCAAATGGCCACTGGCATCGCGATGTTTAAACTAGCCGATTAGTTAAGCTGGTCGCAATACCTTAAACGCCAAACTATGTTGAGGCAACTAAGCAGCCAGTCCGTTCAGAAAGAGATCTGAGTAAGGGATCCGTCCTTCGTTGTAGGAATTCCAAGTAAAACTGTAGGTATCCTTTCTTGCTAGGTGGTGGGGTTAATTCCGCCTAGGCTAATACCATTGTATTGAATAAACAATGAAAATTCACCTCATTTTCCATCTACTTCAACGGAAGGTCCTGGCATAGCACCCGGTTATTTTGTGGTGTGTTGGGCTAATATGACCCATCCATGTTCAGATACAAACGACTAAGTTCGCCTTCTATCCATTACGCATAAACTATGAGAAATATGTACAAAAAAAGCAAGCATAATAATAGGAATACGAATAAGTCTTGCTATCGAGCGGGTGGGTACAAGTGGACTGCCAGGTAGGATTTGACTCCTGGTAATAACAGCAATAGGGTAGCCTTAAAATTACCTCTTAAAAGGTTTCTTCCACTTTACTGATTATTATTATTATTATTACTAATATACAACAAAAGAGCGATCGACCAAAACGTGCAAGTGAACATATTTTAATACCTAGCTTATTCCCACCATTCAATGTTTCTAGTAGAACATCGATATACATTTCTGGTAGTAGTTGGTACGGCAGCGGTAGCTACACGGTGAAGGTATGATGCATGGGTTGCTGTGGCGCTTATAATGTTTTGTTGTCTGTTACCGTTTTCATACTAACATGTAATTATTAAGTTTCCCCACTGAAGGTACATAATTTCTAAATGTGCTTTTTTAAATGAGTTGGTTTTCAATAGTAAAATAATTAGTAATTTCGTATGTAAATACATACTAATTTTAACTTCAATTTTTATGTCGTCAGAAACTGTGCATTCAACAAATATTACGTTATCAAATGCTTCCGTATTTCCGAATTCCTTCCATACATATAAAATGAGAAAAGTTGACGCCTTTTGTATAAAAAAAAAGTTTTATTATTGCCTGTCCTTGCATAGGTGTTTTTTTTTGTTCAAGTAACCAATGTCACAGAATTAATGTTTCCAACCATTTAACCACTATGAATCTTACACGATTTTTTTCTAAATGTTCCAAGTTGTAGATCAAGTCCGTAAAACCCACGGGATACGTTTTGCGGTGATTAATAAAATAACCACACTGTTAATAAGCCCACAGACGATCAAATTACATTCCGCAATATTCTAGGCTATCTAAGACAAAGTAATCCATTATTGACAGAATTTGGCCTTAATGTGTACTGATCGTGTGTGGGCCCGAGCAGTCTTTATGGGCAGGTTATTGACCCCGCGTCGCGCTGCTTTCAGGCTGAAGCCCGCGCCGAGTTTGCCGAGCGCTCCGTGCAGAAACTCCAGAAGGAGGTGGACAGGCTCGAAGGTACGCATCCCCCCCGCCCTCACTCCCCCCTGACCCTTCAACCTGTCCCGAGGGGTTCTATTTTTAAGATTCCGTGTTCAATATAGTATTTCCGTCGAAAACACCACTTGTAAAGGTTTTCTCGACGGAAATATTCCTGATCCCTGAGCACGGAATTCACAGAATAGATCCGCGGAACTATCTAGCTGTAGCTCGCATAGACCTTTGGTAGTAAATATGTTCAGCCACCCGCCCAGACGTGCGTGCAATTGAATACCGTATACCGTAATAACCATAAAAGATTAAGGATCAGTCTTGTCATAACATTACATGCCTAATGTAAACCAACCAACCAACCTCTCAATCATAATTGTATCGTAACTCGACTAATGTTTACTTTTCATCGACAAATTTACTGAACATTTATGCGTACACTGTGTAACTCCAGTGTAATGGACTTTTATTCGATAGTTATCAGACTGACATTTTCTAAACTATATTCCTAAGTTTTGTAACTTTTGAATAAAAGTAATATATTGTACGAACATTCTGAATAGGCCGGTTGATTAAATGTTAAATTTCGAGACTACGGGCGAAGTGCACGAAAAAACAAAAAATCAAAGTCTACGTCGAATTATGATTGAACACGTCACTTTGTGTGGACAGTATGGAAGGAACTCTATGCTGTTCACTAAAAGTGACGTGTTTGAACATTGATTAACTCAGCCGTTTCTTCGTGCAACCGGAGCTACGACTTACACAATTGAGTTATGATAGAAGTACGATTGTAGTCAGGCATTTAAAAAAACCTTAAAATGAATGGCAAAACATTGTTATTGGTGGTCTATGATTGTTACATCTAGATAACATCTATGATACCGACGTAATTTTATATTTTTGTATGTTTATATTAAGTTGAGATTTTCAGAAGTGATTACTGAAAAGACAGCGATTCCCAACACTCAGGATGAGTTTAAGTTTGAAAGTCAAGTTATTACATTTCGTTTAACAATAACCCAAGCTTTACTTTGTTTGACAAGATTTAATCTTAGCTGTCACATAATTTCGCTTCGAGTTCTGGCTGAAAGCTTTCCAAGTTTTACATAAAGCTTACTTTTATTTGTTTGCAAAGCGCATAGTATGTTGTGTAAATTGTATTTTTTTTTCATTTACTTGAGCGCAGATTTGCTGTCATTACAAAGATCCTTGGTAACTTACAGCAACTCTGCGCACAGAAATAAAATTTCTTGAGAGTTTTTAGTGACATCTTTGGATCCATTATAATAATTTCCTTATCTATAATTATATAGAAGAAGATACATTAACTCTCAGAAATCCTATTTAATTATTATATTTTTTTGTGTGGAGCATGTTGTACTAAGTGTTTTTTTGTTTTGATGTACAATTTTCTCCAACATATTAATATTTGTTTTCACAATTTATTGCATGGTTTTCGCGTCTACCGTATCATTTTACTGATGGAACTTCGGAATGTAGAGTCGTCTCACTTACTCTTGTTTTGTTTTACATAGAGCACACCAAGTATAATAGGTTTTTTACCCACTCTGATTTTAAGAAGGTAAAATAACGTACATTTGTATGGATGATTTTAGCAAAATATTTTGCTTATTATTTCCTGCATTATACCATTCAAAGCTGTGTCTACTGTATAGACATCAAATAACGCATATGCCTCCGAAGTGCCAGTAAAATGGTGTGGTGCGTGTTGTGTTGCATCGTTGTGTGTTTGTTCGAACGCGGTCGCTCTACGCTTGCAGACGACCTCGTCGCCGAACGCGAAAAGAGCAAAGTACTGCAGGAGGAAATGGAGGCCACGCTTCATGACATACAGAACATGTGAACGTCGCGCGACGTCTCGCCACGCAACGCCACGCCACAGCACGCCTCGACACGCCGCGACACGCCGCCGCGCCGTCCCGACTCGCCTTCGCTCCTAAAATATTCTCAATAAATTGTCTATGGCTTCAGAGTTGCCGCCATATTGCAAAAGTCGTTTATTCAAAGATATTTGGGGGCGCAAGCGACTCGTGATAATTTTAGTAAGCCGACATAAGTGTTAGGTGCGAAGAAAACAAATTGGCCATTTTCTAGCAATTTCTTATTAGCGAAAGCAGAATACAATGCCAGGTGCAATTTCTTTACACAAGTTTGGAGCGATGAACTATTTTAATTTATTTAGGTGAAACATTTTTCTATTGAGGACGTGAGCAATATTTACGAAATAATTTCTTTAGCTTTTTTTTTTCTTAAACCGATGCATTGTATGTTTGCTAATGTTTTGTCACCAATTTATGTTAGGCTAAGTTCGGCATTTATTTCTCTCAATAGCGTTCTGCTTATTTGGCATTGATGCCAAAATAGGACGTTGACATTCCATGCGGGACCAACGCTTTTCCAATTCTTTTAAATTAAAATTATTTTCACATACTCAGTTTGTGTTGAGCCACACAATATATTTCCGTAATTACGTAATAAACAAATATTTGCGTTATAGTTAAGTGAATTCATGAATTTTAGGGGCTTTAAACGCTTCTATCTTATTTTTTCAATTTATTTTTAAGATCAAATACACAGAAGTTTATGTATTAACTCAATTCTTGGGGTTTGCCTCGATGCTATTTATTGCTAAAGATATTAGTTTGTGCGGATCTGACGGGCAATAAAACGAAACAGTTTTTTGTGATTATAAGTAGTCAAGTTAGAACCGATTTGATTTCGGACAGAAGTATGTATTGAGACGCGCCACAGGAGGTCGCAGGCAAACAGCGTACAGTAACGGTGGGACTAATCATAAAATTCACAGTCGCCGGTGATTAACAGGTGAACGTTATTCACCTGGTGAATTTTTGCGTTTCTCACTCATGGAAAGACAGATTTTCTCGTCAAATCTAATCTCACAGTCACCCTAATTTTATCCCTGACTGTGTATCCGTTTTTTATAATTAGAGCGCGATGGCATCGAGTTCGGGAGTGAGTTAACCTAAAAATAGCTGGGAAATATATTATTATTTAAATAACGGAACCGTTATTTATATTTCCAACGTATTTACAGGACAGACCAGATTTTTACCTAACTGTAATGATGTTCAAGAAGTGTGGAAACATTACCGTTTAAAAGAGTGAGTTGATATTTAGTGACGAATTCGAACTCACTCTTACCCTGAATGGACCCCCAGAGTGGGCGGACTAACTTTAATCCGCTGGACGAAACCGGTTTTTGTATGATTAGTCCCGTGCTAATCTCGTACTAAGTTTTGACAGGTGCTCTCTAAATACGTCTGTAGGAGTACCGCTCCTGTACCGGACAGATGAAAGTAATTATTTGGAAGCAAAACTTATACACAGGAAAATAGACGTTATTATGTCATGTAGTCTGGCAATGCTGGCATTCTGTGTCAAACGGGGCAGTTGCTCCTACGAAAAGGGTAGCGGGCGGAGCGTTGCCATAGCATCACTCTGATGGAATTGTGCTAGAGTTCTCGCAATGCAGGATCTGCCAAATTTGTCGAACTGACACAACCACCACTGTTGACAGCAGTATTGCCGTGGTTTGTCTTTTTGTTCGTCTTTGTTTTTGATTGGCAATGTTCACACTTCCCGCTGTTCACCCAGTATTCGACCACTTGCAGCACGGTCAGTCGGTGTTAGCCTGCGACCATAGAACATTGCGTATACATATAACCTCCTTTAAACATAACCTCACTCTCTTCGCGTACTGTTGTTAACACACCGCAACAACGATACGCTTTCAAAGTGCGTTAACATTATTGTGTGACCATATTTTTCGAATGAGTAAATGAATGAAGGCCGTCTTTTGAAACGTTACGAGTAGTTAAGCGCATAAAATGAATTAAATTAATGAAAATAAGATTATTCTAACACAAGTGTTTATAAAATATATATCTTTATTTTTAACTTTTGTTTTTTTTAACCTTTTCTGTTTGCATACTTTTGATAATTTAAATGTTTTAGTTTTGTTACTAAAACGCATGACACCTACACTTCACATATTACAACTCTTTTAGTGATTACAAAAAAAGTGAACCTTATAGCCACATCTAAGATTGGCAAAGAAATTGTACATTAACGTGTCAACGTTAATTTAATTGGCAGCATAAATTGCCAAGAATCATCAAGACATTTACGAATTAAATTTCACAGATGTGAATCGGCGTGTAAAAACTTAACACGAAATCAATAGGACTTGTGATGAAAATTTACGACACGACTCGACGAAATTGGATCCCTAATCAAATTCCACGCAGATGTGGCTATAGCATTGGCAGAACCGAATTGGCGAAGGCGTCCAAGGACAACCACGGGGCAGAGTGGGGAGCGGGGTGAGTGCATGCAGGGGGGGGGGGGTGTGTGCCGCGTGTGTGCGAGAGAGAGGACGTCAGAGGGCTACTGACGCGTCGCGTGCCGCAGACGAGCTGATCGGCGAGACGGAGCGGTTCAACGACATCAACAACGACATCGACGACGCGTTCGTGCACCTCATCCCCGGCGTCGACCCCAACGAGCGGCAGCGCGACGACGAGCGGCGCGCGCGCGAGGAGGAGCAGCGGCTGCGCGACGAGGAGGCGCGCAAGGCGGAGGAGGAGGCGCGGAAGGTGGAGGAAGAGGCGCGGAGGGTGGAGGAGGAGGCGCAGAAGGTGGCGGAGGAGGCGCGGAGGGTGGAGGAAGAGGCGAGGAAGGTGGAAGAGGCGCGGAAGGCGGAAGAGGAGAAGCGCGCCCAGGAAGAGGAGCAGCGGCGCAGGGACGAGACGGAGAAGCTCGCTCGCGAGGAGGAGGAGAGGAAGGCGGCGCTCGCGGCGAGCTTGCCGCCAGCTGAGCCGGCCCCGACGGCGGAGGGCACCCCGGCGGAGGGTGCCGCGGTCGCTGCGGCCGGAGAGCCAGCTCCGCCAGCGGAGGCAGCACTCGCGGCCGCCCCGCCGGAGCCGGCACCGCCCGCGGCCGTCGCCGACCAAACGGCTGCCACCCCTGCAGAGGTCGCCCCGCCTTCATAAACGAGAAACGAAAAATGGCAACGCATTTGCTTGCTTACCAATATTAAAAATCTGGTCCAAAAAGGTTGTACAAATATCATATTGTATTCGATAGAAAATATTTTCAAACACTTTAAATCTATTCACATATATATCATCAATTGTTATTGAATACTTAATGTATTTAGGAGTATTTCAAATTTACACGTGAACTTCCAACCAGTCGTCGTGAACTAAAGACGATATGTTTGAAAATGGAACGAAAGGGGAGGGAAGGAAAACACAATGGATCCTTCATACAAAACAAATTAGAATAAATGTGGAGATGATGCATGCCATGTCATAGATAGACTAGTACGGAGGTTCACCTTCAGTCATTAACTGCGTGGAGTCCGCATGTCCCCCTCCCCGCACGCCCCTGCCGCCGCCCGCCCGCACTCACCCGCCGCTTGCCGCAGACGAGCTGATCGGCGAGACGGAGCGGTTCAACGACATCAACGACGACATCGACGACGCGTTCGTGCACCTCATCCCCGGCGTCGACCCCAACGCGCGGCAGGCGGAGGAGGCGCGCAAGGCGTACCTGCTGCTGCACCCGCCGCCGCCCAAGGAGCCCACCCCGCCGCCCAAGGAGCCGACCCCACCCCCGCCGCCGCCCGCCGAGGAGCCGCCCGCCGACGGCGCTCCGCCGGCCGACGGGGCCGCTCCGCTCGACGGAGCCGCTCCGGTCGACGGAGCGGTTCCGGTGGACGGGGCCGCCCCCCCGGCCGACGGTGCGGTGCCGCCGGCGGACGGAGCGGCGCCCCTCGCCGACGGTGCCGCCCCACCCGCAGATGGAGCGGTGCCCGCGGCCGACGGGGCCGCCCCCGCGGTCGACGGCGCAGCTCCGCCGGCGGAGGGCGTCGCACCTCCCGCCGATGGCGCAGCCGTCCCTCCCCCAGCCGAGGGCGCCGCTCCTCCCGCCGAGGGCGCGGCTCCTTCCGCGGACGGAGCGGCAGCCCCTGCGGAGGGCGCCCCGGCGGCCCCGCCCGCGGAGGGAGCCGCTCCCCCGGCGGAGGGAGCTCCCGCCCCGGCGGCCGAGGCTGCCGCGGCGCCGGCCCCGGTGGCCGACGCTGCGGCGGCCCCGGCACCCCCCGCCGAGGGCGCCCCGGCCGACGCCGCCGCCGCGCCCGCGGAGCCCGCGCCGCCCGCAGCCGCGCCGGCTGAGCCCGCCCCGCCGGCGGAGGCGACCCCGGCTCCCCCCGCCGAAGCAGCCCCCCCTTCATAACCACCGTACACTCGACCAGATACATAAACATACAAAACCGCTTTGGAAACTTTAATGCTTTGTAATTTTTTTATCATATAATTTTATTTTAATTGTTTGTTCTTGGTTTTATTTAACGTAGGTTTCGATACGCTTACCGAGATGAGACTAACACGCAGTGTGTAACGCACGCCGCTAGCTAGAGTAAGGTCCGGTTGCAGAATGAGATTTTAACGGTAAGATTACGTCACCATTTAATAAACACGTTACAATAAACAAATTCAATTTAAGCATTATTTATACATAACATATACGTTGTCGTAATTTTAACGTCGATTTCCCGTTCTGCAACTGGGCCGAAGTCCCGAAGGTCTCTGAGTTACAAGCTGGGAGGTCAGCAGCACTAATGGCGGTTGGGGTTTGCAGACGAGCTCGTCGCGAGCAAGGAAGTGTCGTACGAGGTCGGGGAGGACCTGGACTATTCCTTCCACGACTTTGGACTTTGCTGTCACTGAGCTGTGCTTCGGCTGAAACCCACTGCATTTCAACTACGTAACCACCCATTCTTCGGCGCATTTACTTCTTACTGCCCCGCTTTTTATCTTCTGCGAAATAAAATATTGGCTAACCTTTTTTTCCAATGAATCAGTTACATTTACATCTTCTTAATGATTCGCGTTAGTGGCATAGATAACCATGACGCTAGAAGCTGACGTAACATTGCAAGGACAGCGCATGGCTTCACATTAACCAAGGATCTCGACATGTAAGCATTCCTTTTCTATTACTTCTTGCTATAAAAACTCAAGAAACATTTTTTCGCTTTTAAAATATTTATTAAAATAATCAGCAGCATCGATTTAGTATAAACTTGACTTTAGCATTTAAGAGTTATATTAGAATATTATCCTTTTAACTTCCGTTCGTGAAATTTGACTTCCTTTTCACTGATGTGAGCTTGTGATCATGTGAAATACGTTAATTGTTATCTATATCTTTATTAAACTTAACTGGTCTTTGGCTCAGACCACAAAAGGTCTGTTTCAGACAACTGTGGAAGGAGACTTCATGAACGTGCTAATAAAGTACTTGGCAATATGGCTACAACACCGTGCCCAAGAACGTTAAACATGAATGGACGCGAGTTGTTTATAGCTCTTTATCATTAAAAGCGTCGCCAAAATCGTTTAAGTAATTGATTAAAACATTCACGGACGATGAGATTTTACTGTGTGTCGTAATTTGCATAAACATACAGGCATTGCAAGTACATGCAATTTGGGAAATGATTATTGGGATGAAAATAAACAAAAAAGTTTAAAAACCTTTTCCTGAATATCCTCTAAATAAAAAGTTAGACCTTTTATACAAAGTAATTCATTAATTTATGGAAAATAATCGAATGTTCCGTAAGAACGTGGGATCGTTGCATGGATATAGATGTCTAATATCACACCTGCTACCATGAAATTTCCCTGACACGCCACGTAGGTACTAGGCTGCATGCTAAGACCTTTCTTATGCACTGTTAAATCACGTTAAATTACACTAGAAAAAAACATTAATATCTCGGTAGACACTATTGAAAAAAAAAAACTTTTTTTCTTGAAAAAACATGGGGATCACGCTTACACAAATTTCTTTATGTACTGGCCGTTGCAACACCTGTATGTTTATGCAAATTACAACACAGTAAAATATCATCGTCCGTGAATGTTTCAATTAATTATTTTCGTTATTTCTTAGTAAAACTATTTTGGCGACACATTTTACATCACAGCGAGTTGCGCGCGTAGTCTTCATTACTATGGGCTCGTTCTATGGAGTCTGCCTGTTTAGGCAAACACTCGATGAGTCTCTCTAGTCCATTATTTTTTAACCTTCTTGACCGTGTCACTGGAACCGTCCGGAATTGTTAGCAATGAGGTGCTCAATGTGTGCGTGTGCGCAGACGAGCTGGTGGCCGAAAAGGAGAAGTACAAGGACATCGGAGACGACCTCGACACAGCCTTCGTGGAGCTCATCCTCAAGGAATAATTCCAGTCATACACCTCGCCCCGCTACGGCAACACCATCCGCCTGCGATTCACACACACTATTTAAACATTATTTAATTATATTTTATACTTTAAAGGTCGAAGCCATGATATGGTGATATTTATTTTTACTGAATAATAATACTATTACGTAAATGAGGTCTGGTTTTATTTCTGGACCTTTGAGCCGGATGCACACATCACAAATGTTGATCACAAATACTCCACAAAACATGCTCCTTTTTAGGGTTCCATACCCAAACAGTGTCAAACGGAACCCTATTACTAAGCCTCCGCTGTCCGTCCGCCGTCTTATACAGGGCTGTATCTCATGAACCGTGTTAAGGTAGACAACTGAAATTTATGATTTCTGTTGCTGTAATAACTTCAATAAAAAAAATAAAAATAATAACGCAATCCCTTTGTCTTCTTTCTACCATTGCTCAATCTGCAACAGGCAGTGTCGAAATTCGAGATACGAGCGATCTTACAGATCGTATCTTCATAGGTCTGGTAAAGTGTGGAATTATTTCCCCCAAGTCAAACCTAGGGTCCTTCAAACAAGGTGTGAAGAAGCACCTGGCCAGCCGGCATGGTTATCGCAATCCCGTGAAATTTCGAAAGCCCATGTACGTCGTCGGGCACCTCTGAGGTGAGGGTCAAGCCTACACCATATGCCTCTCTTTACGTAAAAACCGGCCAAGTGCGAGTCGGACTCGCACACGAAGAGTTCCGTACCATCGTAAAAAAAAACAAAAAAAACACGTTTTTGTATGGGAACCCCCTTTAATTTTAATTATTTTTTAATCTTATCTATTTGTTGTTGTAGCGGCAAAATAAATACACATTCTGTGAAAATTTCAGCTGTCTACCTGTTACGGTTACTGAGATACAGCCCTGTGACAGACGGACAGACGGACGGACGGACGGACGGACGGACAGCGGAGGCTTAGTAATAGGGTTCCGTTTTCACCCTTTGGGTACGGAACCCTAAAAAGCATCTAAAAGAAATACCGATCGATGCTTTTAAATATTTACACAGATTACTCAATCTGTGCTATTAGGATTTTAGCGCCAATAAACTTACAGGCGCTTATGGAAATCGTGTAAGTGTGTAAGGGTGGATCCTACCCTTGGCGTATTTATTCCGGGCACAGCCGGTATTTCATTTCATTTCATTTCATTTCATTTATTTATTCAACTTCTGGTAGTAAAACTACACTAAGTCATGTCACAATTTGATTGATCCGCGGATTCGATCAACCAGTGAAGAAGAACCCGCAAAGAAACTTCACTGGTCTATAAATTATGTTTTTTTTTTGGTCTTTTTTTTTTTCGTCCACATAAATGATATGACACAATTATGATTTCATACCTAAATGCTACTGCCAAACTTACATTGGTAGAACGGTCTGGAGCAAAGAACTAAGGACTACGAGGAAACAACAAACCACAATGTGAAAAGTCTTAATTAATAAATAAATTACTTAAGACTTTTCACATTGTGGTTTGTTGTTTCCTCGTAGTCCTTAGTTCTTTGCTCCAGACCGTTCTACCAATGTAAGTTTGGCAGTAGCATTGTAAGTAAATGGTATTGGTAGTAAATGTTGCGGTGCTCAGAACCAAAACGTCACTGGCCATTCCTGTTTTATTTTTTTGCTTAATGCTCTACGTCTGTATCCGTAATAAAAGGGTGTATGAAGAATATTGTAACACTTATCTCTAATGTGGTATATGGAGTCCTAATAAAAAATCGCACACACTTACCTACATAGTTTTCGTAATATTGCCTGCTTGCTTACCGAAAGAAATTCGTCGGAGGGATTCTAAAGGATACCTGCTATGATTTTCTTTGCCTTTTGCGTAGTTAGTGTATGTGGCTATTTATTTATATGCCGCTATTTGGAAAATAAAGTATAAGTAGCAACCTTTGATACCCGCTATACAGGTTAATAACAACTCAACGAACCATATGTACTCGTATTACTTAGCTTATTTCTAGCACAAAGATAAATACGATATGCAACAAATATGTATACCAATGCACTCCAAGTGCATAAGCTAAGGAATCTATTGTTACCAGGTGGTTCATTGAGTTAATATGACCTTATATTTTAGTTTATTAAAATAAAATATGTGTTCTTACGTGGTTATATCCACAATATCAGATTAAGGAAGTGTTAGCACCGGATTACTTTCAGTTCCATAAGGGTTTAAGTGAAAGAACATTTTTTTATTTTTAAATATAACTGCCCTAATTAACTAATCTGATTTTAGAATTTCAAAAAGATGAAAGATAAATTGATTGTTTAGCTTTATTTTGATCATAATTATATTTTTCTGAGGCTCCCATAATTTTTTAAAACTTTTTATACTATGAATGTTTATGCATATTTGCCCTGTTTGAGCAATCAAAGCATTTTTGTCTTTAAATTATGGCTAGACCATCAATCTACAAATGTACTTTATTCATTATCGAAATTCGTTGTATTTATTTTGAAATAAAAATAAATGTGGTTTTACTTACTGTATGGGACTGAATGCAATACATTCAAGCTATATTAAGTGGACAAAATATGCTGGATTTTTTTTTATGTAACTGGAAATGAATGGCTAATACCACACCTACAGTCATGATGTAAGTTCAACACACCGCATTCCCGAAGGAATTAGGTGTCATGCTAGGACCTTCCATTTTATAAACAAGATTAGATTGAACTGAATGGAAAACACGGACGATTTCTCATTGCCGCTTTGACCATTTTTTCATCGAGTGCGATGGTACCAACCCGGAGGAGCTTAACCGTACGACCTAGTGGGGAAAGGGGACCTACAGTTTTAGGTGGATCATAGGCTACGAGCCGCCGAAGTCATTTGGCTGGACAAGCAAAACCTTTCGTTTACAAGATCTACATATCTGTATTTTTACCTACTAACCACTATTAACCAAGCCATTGAAATATCCTAGTAAATAAATCGGTCTAAGAACTAAGATCGACGTCTCTAAATTAACTAACTAACCTTATACTAACATTCCTCAACAGATGAGCTAATAGAAGAACGCAGTAAGTACAAAGCTATTGCTGAAGAAGTGGACCAGACCTTCGCCGATCTCGCCGGCTACTAGAGGGCGCCATCATCGGCATGGCGGCGGCCGCGGCCATCTTGTTCCGGTGCTGCGACCGGAAGCGGGAACACAACACCGTGTGAAATGTTGCTATTTAGTTTAAAACAATGCACAGTCCAAAGGCGTTCATTATTTTCATCTGCGGAGATAATGGAATAAAAATCCATTACTAAAGAATAAGTACGGTCTTTGTATAAATGCTCTTAATCAGGGAATATCTATTGATTAATTCATGGATTCAGTTTGTGCAGAAGAAAATAGTAAAAATGATTGCTCACAACTATGAACGCTTTAGTTATTAGCTTGAATACTTATTATACCTACTTATGACGCAATCCATTCGATGAACGTTTTCGTACATATTCAATAATTCACCAGGGACTTCGGTCTGCATTTATTATGGTTAAACTTGATTAGTTGCATTAAAAACAATATTATAGCTTTTATAATTTTATACAAAATTGTAAACTTGTATAATGCTAGTTTTACAGCAGTTTCTAAAGAAATAAATCAAATTCCCTTAGGAGAATGGCAAGCTCACTATGGATTTCGGTTTGCATGTTTCCATTGTGCAAGCCAAAACCAATTCTCGACACACATTATAGGTACAGTCGTTTTGTCTGAAATCTATAACCTGTCTGAAACCTTTCTGTCATGCTGAAGTTAACCATAGAGTAAAAGGGACATAGGAATTCCTTTTCTTTCCAGTTTATACAATTAAGAGGAAACTATAAAAACTATTGCTTAACCAAAACTTTTGAGGTTATAAAATGTTTGGACTTAAGAGAGATGGATAGGAAGTTACTAGGTACTTAGAAAAGATTAATAACAACCGGAACCTAGTAGTATTTAGTTGATTGATAATATATAAATACATTTTAGTCCTCGCATTCTATTTTCACGTCTTCGTGTGTGTGTTATGCACAGTGTTTGAATAATTTGTTCTATTTTGTGATGATAACCGTGCTAGAACACGGTGAATTATATTCCAGGAGGTTATGACATTTTCTATCACGAAATGGTAAATGGCTGAATCTAGGTTCACAAGTAGCAACTCGCTATATGTTAGTCTGCCTGCGCCACGTGGTTGCGTTAGCTAGATTGACTGAACAAAAAAGATGTTGGTATGGACCTGCTGATGAACTGGTAGTCTGGACATATTTATATATATTCATAATACAACAATAACCAATGGTTTTTTTATTATATACTTAAGTATACCTCAACAAACAATTATTTCAGTTTTGTTATTGCTAAGCAAGTATGTACTGATACATGCTGCGTTATTTGAAGTCATTTATTTACCTTATCATTTTTTGTATTGTAACGTTAACTTCTCTTTTTTATTAGGTAACGCAACCACTTGGCACAGACAAACCGACAAATTTAGCTACAGAGGGTTGGTCCTCGAACCGAGATCATATGAACCCAGTCTTGGCCATTAACGTTATCGTTACCATTTTTGTCGCGACCTCCTAGTCTACTATTATTGATATTTAACATTTCCAGCAAATACTGCACCCTAATTACGAAGTGTTAAATAATAATAAATCGTATTAAGCCTGATGTATAGATGGTCAATAGAACTACTTTATATCAAGATACTTTTTTCCGGTATTTTATAATAACTGAGGATCCTTAAGGTGGCCCATCCCGGCGGGACTAACTCATTTTCAGGCAGGGTACAAAACCGTGCTATTGCGCTCTGGGAACTTCACTGTGTCAAAGAAAAAGACAGGCTCCGTGATGAGGAAGATGTAACATGTCCACAAAGCAGACAATGTGCATAGTGTATAATTTGGTAAGATTTACGAAAAATTTAATTACAAATCGACTTACAGCTTAAAGTAAACCACGACTGCTGTAGTAAAAAATCTAACAAAAAACCAATTGATTATAAATATTGATGAAAGAAGCTATGTCTGAAGACTAATCTTTTTAAGATGTTCTTGCTTATCATTGAGTAATCCACCTCCAAAGTTATTTTATAAAAAGCGCGAAAAATTCGAATTTTCGGACCTTATAACGTAGAAACAATAGACAATTTTACATCAGACATCTAGTTCGATCAAATAAAGCAATTTTGAACAAAATTTGGGATCACTGACAAGAAATATGAGCATGATCTTCTTTCCACGTTTGTATGGGAAGTCGAGCGGGATGGCCCACCTTAAATTACAAATATAATTTACTATATAGTACTTGTCATGCTGACACAAAAGCGTGGGAACATTTGAGACGGGGTTCGCCATTCTCCTTTTTTTATAGCAGGATGATCTGTTGACACTGTTTGACTGGTGTCAGAAAAAAAAACTGGAATTTTTTCGTTCAGGGCTTAGTTTTAGAAGTGATAGAAGCGATCAGCGTTATACCTTTTTTTACCAAGAGTGGCACACCGCTTAATGTACAATAATTGTCAACATAATGTTAAAAATGTTTAGTTGAAGTCTCAAAATTTAACTTTTAATCGACTAACGTATTCAAAATATACCTATGCTTTGAATATAACATCGTTTGTCTTAAGGCGTTTCAATTCAATTATTGTAGGATTTTTAAGGATGGTGCGACGTTGAAATAATATATTTTAAGTAGTATTAAAAAATCGGTTGCGACTTAAAATGATGAGTTGTATTCAGAGAGAACCTGTCAAAACTTAGTACGAGATTACCGTCGGCGTAAATACGTTCCGACTCCGCGTTTTCATACGAATCGGAAGTCCGAGTTTGACTTTGACAGCTTGAAGAAGTAAAACCACAGAATAAGTAGTAAACATTTGTATGGGGGTTGACGTTTTTACGTAAACGCCAATTTAGGTGAAAACTCAGACTGACCACTCTGTACTATGATCGTATGGGCGTTATATTCAGTTCTCTGCTGCACTGCCGGCGAGTGCGTTCCATACCTCCAACCTGGCTGCAGCTTTCAGCTCAAACACGCTCGAAAGCTCTGCTGCAAATGCACTGGTGTGGTGCCTGGCTGAGCGTGGTTTCGCGAGGTGAGGTGGATTGGACTTTTCTGAGCACCTTTGGTCTCGGCACAGCCACCTATGCCGTTTTAAAGTAATAAAAGAAATAAAAAATAAAGAGATTATAGGTTATTTTGCCCTTTGCAGAAGCAGGTATGTAATGCTTGTACTTATCACCTTATAACCTTCAATTCATTGCGGACTTCGTCAGGGTTCCTCGCGAATCGGGGATCTCCGACACTTCGTCCAAGTTTATACTATATACATACATAAATAAGTACTGCTATTATGTCGAACAACGATCACAATCTACGCAAGACGCTTCTTCATAGCCATTTGCTTCAATATCCTGCTTCTAATACAAATAAAATTAAATTGAATAATTAAGTGTTTTTAAGAAATACAAAATGTGTATATTGTGCAATAATAAATGTCAAGTTGAGTATTTGACTTACAAAGCTGAAATTCACAAACATAAGTCCAAGCGAGGAAAGTAGGACGGGACGGCAACCAGAGGCAAAAGAAAAGCCTATTTAGTGCAATGAACATTCGATATTTGAGTGCCGAATTCGTAAGCGAAAAACTGCAGTCAGGCTGTTCTACTCACTCGTGACTATGCTGCCGCCATACGAATGGGTTTCGATAGGAGATTGATTCAATCCGTTATTCGCAAGCGTGGTAGAGTTACTCGTTTAGTAAGTTTCTTTGGTAGGTAAAAACACATAGTGCATACTAACACCCAAACTAATGACAAACTATTGAAAACCGCGGAACCGCCGAAGCTGGATTTAAAAATTACAGTCTTGCTTTCTAAGTTTGACTTCTGCGTAGGTTTTTGCACTAAACTGAAAGGTCCCGCTGGATGTTGCCAGCGGCTATGGGTAAAGGACATGAACTTTAAAAAGGAATAGATGCGAAATGTAATGAAAATCTCGCTATCGCTAACAGGGTCGCAATAACAGTGTTATGGGTTTTACAAAGAAATATCGAAATTAATTGATTGAAACAACAACAAACTTTTTTGTGTTTGTCTGTTTACACAAAAATCGGCGATGCGGTTACCGGAAGTATTTCTAGTCCTGCCATTACTTTTTAACGTTCTTGACTCGAGGAAGACAAGGTAAGGTTGTCGATATTACAGCAGTTTTTATATTGTTCGATAAGGAGTTGTTTGTTTACAAAGATCTGGAATATTTGTAATTTGTATTTACTGTACTGACTGCTCTATCTACGATACATACATACTTCAAATATATAATTGTATGAAAGATTTTTCAAATGTGTAATAGATTCTCAACATCGATTAATCACCTCTATCTATTCTTTTCAACTTGTCAGTTTTGTTGTGGTGTAATTATTCATTTGACTGTTCCAAAGAGAAATGCATTCCCATTTTTACTCGACAAGTCCGAAATGTCCTCCGCTATAAACGCTTCAAAGGAACTGGAGAAACTCCGATAATCCGCAAAGATCCGGGATAATTTCACTCTTCGAAATGGGTATGTTCTGGAAGCCTCTTAAAAACAGGCGCAGGCCAATTAGGGTCCCAAAAAATAAACACCGGGCTGCTAGAAAAACAAGTACCAGCGCGCCGGCCGGAATTTCATTTTCATTGAGGCGGATTCTCGGAATGGGGTGCTCTCTGTGTTGCCCATCGCTATTACGTACAATGTGCAAGCGAACGTGCTGCGTGGCTTCTGTATGTGTGCTGTTATTGTATTACTTTGCCTTCGATTGAAGATAATTTAAATTCTAAATTAAAACGATCAGTTGGTCAACGCTTACCGTTTTTCTGATGAATTATACATTTTAGGTAAAAAAGTGGGTTTCATTTATAGAATAGAATAGAAAATAATGTATTCGATAGAGTACAGGCCAGCCATGAAACCGACCAACCAAAAAACCAAGCCAAGAACTTACATATTTTTACAAAGCAAAAGTACCCTAGGGAAAAGGTTTGTGACTCAACGATGATTCGGGCTGAGACGAGAGCTGCAGCAATCAGGCGACGATAGTTTTTAGTCACAACCGGTGACGTGTGTAGATTATACATGTACATATACTGTCACACTCACTCTTGGTGATTCTATACATGGTTTCTTGCATGTTGAATGCTTGAGCTGGTTAATGTTGACCTGGGGCTGAACTAGCTATGAACTATATACATATGAGGGAATTTGATAAATTCTGTACCAATCAGAAGTGGATGCCAAATATTCTACCCAGTAATAAATTGATTTACATGAACGGACCATCCCTAAATGAGCACGGCTACATTTAACTGAATAAAAAACACGGGTTAGTTGACTGCCGTTTCCACCATCTTTCTATACAATGCGATGGTATCAACCATATAACTAGTTCATAAGTAGTTTAGTTAGATTACGAACCAAGCAACAGATACAATTCGTGACGAAATGCACACTCAGAAAGAGAATTAATGAATGGGGCCTCGATTTGAAACCGTTACCTCTGGCACGGAAAGTCAGTCCCCGTGCCCTTGTTTTTGTGCCACGCGTTGTACAAAAACATGTTGATTTAATTCGATTGTTTATTTATAAACATATAATTATGTAAATATTGTAAAGTTATAGCAGATATTCGTATTTTTAGATTTACATTTTTAACATTTAATTTGGAAAACTATTTAAATATGTTTTCTCAACAGTCACCAAAATTATAAATTTCAATGAAAACTTTCATGTCGAAATTAATACCAAGTATTGCAGAGTAAATCATGGCTCTTTGAATGTTTGATGCTTCCAATTAAAATATTTTGTAAATATCAGTATTATTAGTTGACAATTTGAGATCGAAATGACTCCAATAGTTAGCAAAATTTTAAAGTATTTTATGACGAAAATTTGTCGTCTATAAACTGTAACGTATACAGCTCCGTTTTAGTTTCGAACAACTTTAGTCCTCAAGCTCTTCAGTTTATTACGGAGTAATTGAAAGTGTGAAAAGTTTAAGAAAGTTAGAAGGGCCAATAGGAATTTGATGTTTTTTTGGTTAGTCGTTATTTAGTGCTTTTAAGAAAACCAGAAATACTTCAAGAGTGCTTACACTCATGACGCCAGACTCCATAAGACACAATAATACTCCCATAATAACATCATCGTAAATATTTGCTACCTTAAAATTTTGCTATTCATCATTTCATTTATGAAAACTTTTTGGTAGTCAAACTACACTAAGGCCGAGATAAAAAGTCGTAACAGAAACTAAGACTAACGAAAAGTAGTACTTTGTGACGTCAATTTGCACTTTGAGATTGCGTCCATACAAAATGTGTCCAAGTGACGTCACAAAGTACTACTTTCCGTTAGTCTTAGTTTCTGTTACGACTATTTAGCTCAGTTACTTCACAAAGATCCGCGGATTCGATCAACCCAGTAAATAAGAATCCGCAAAGAAACTTCACGGGCTTCTGTACATAACATATTTTCCGTCCAAAATTATAAAATACACACTTAGATCTAAATGCTACTGCCAAACGATTTCTTGGAAGAACAGATTAAGGCAAAAAACCAAAGAACAATAGAAACAGAAACCCTCAGTTTAAATTACTGACAACTAACATAGTTACCAATGCAATCGATATCTATAATGTGGCGGGTTGGCGGGTTAAGCCCGCCCGGGTTTGTACCACCGCATTGGATGAAACTATTGTTGAAGCGGCATTGAAAAATTATTCGCTTATCCATCATGTTCAGTGTAGTCGTGCTCATAAAGGGAAGGTTCTGGCATGGCACCTAGTTCCTTTGGGAATGCGGTGTGTGTGTGTGGTGGGTGTGGTATTAACTTTCTACGTCCAGGTTACATAAAAAAGAAGGCAAAACTTTTCGGTAATGCACTCCACTGATATTTGTGTTATCTTAAAAACTGGCAAGAAACTTAGCTGGTCTTTTTTTCCAACTTCCGCATACTCGATGCTCACAGGAACATTAGCCACTTAAGTGATACATTTCAAATACATAACAGTTAATGAAAACAGTAATTAAAAAGATAATCTATGTAAAAATTGCTGTGTCGTTTCCGGCACTTAGAAAGAATACAATAATTCGTGGTTCTGATTTTCCATAATGTAGGGTCACTCGTTTGTAGACGTCTCTACAAACGAGTATCCTTTCTACCATCCCTCACGCTGGGAATGCACCCAGTAATTGTACAAAATCCTAAAATTAGAACCAACCAATTCTCTAGATTATTTATCCATTCGGTAAACTGGAATTTATTCCAAACTAACCTGGGGTACAACCTCGACAGAGATTACATTCCGCACTTCCGCACTACCAATTCCAGCGATAAAGGATTTACAGGATCGGTTGGTTCGTATTTGAGAAATGTCGCGAAGTTTATTCCCTGTCTGTGCGTCAATCGGAGGGATGGCGTTACGACATCGTATGCTTTCGCGCCCATACGATATAGTTTTCTGCCCACCTGACACATCCTGTTTCGTAAGCTTGGCGAAAACGCAACGTTCGCATACACATGTGAGTTAGAAGAGAGGCACAGAATCGATTTAGTTGACATTGACAGCGAAACGATTGATATCGTCGATCGACATGCGAAATCCGCGCCGCCGCCAGAGAGGGACGACATCACCGCCGTTCTATTTTCAAAATCTCATATTTTGCCGATCGAAATAGTGGCTCGAGCCTGGCGGAGCGAAAGCGACGAAGGTATCGCCGAAACTTCAGCTGCGAGCGAGACGGGCGCCAGGAATTTCGGATTTTTGGCACCGAAAATAGTTGGGCGGGCGGCGCGGAGGGGCGGGCCCGGTGGGCGGGCGGCGCGGGGGCGACGCGCGGGGGCCGCCGCGGACTCAGTGCGAGTCGCTCCGCCGCGTGAACAGCCCGCTCGTGAGGTGAGTGCCTTCGCCGCGCCCTGGGACCTGCCGCCGTCGGCGCCCTTCGCGCCCTGCGCCTGCGCCTGCGCCGCGCGCCCAGAGGAGTTTGGATACTTACGGCGTCGTGTGCTATGGACAGTGCTATCATGTTATACGAACGTGTTATCTATTCCGAGAACGGCCTTTTGTAGTGTTAGGTGTTTGTGAAAAGTTCCACGTGACCCAAGTGCTGTATCCAGGCTCCTCTCCGCTCCGGCGAGATGTTACTTAACACATTTGCGCATACTTAAAAAACGTTACTCAAAAGTTTGGAAACAGTTGCGTTCCATTACTGTCATAAAAAGAAAAAAAATCTGCGCTAAATTCATTTTGCACTATGGCTTTTAACTTGTAATTTCCATAAAGGGATAAACAATATTCCCTTCAGACATATTTATATTAAAAGCTGAGAAAAGCTCGGTCCGAATCGAGCTTTCCGCAACGGAGAGTCGGCGCGCGGCCGCAAGCCCATCGCGAATGTGACTCGGATTTCAGTCGCCGGCCTGAAAATAGGATCATCTCCCCCTCCGCCCCCGCCCCCCCCCCCCGGCCCCGCCGACACATCATCTGCACGTCAGATTGTTGCAAGCTATTTGCGTCCGCGCCGCTCGCTCGCTATTTATTTAGCGCGATGTGGAAACGCGCGTTTATTTGGAAGCCGGCGTGCTCCAGTTAGCTGTAATTGGGCCGTCGCCGCGGGCCCGCGTGAATGGAGCCAGGAAGGCGACTTGCTGAGTCAGCTCATTGTTGGAGCCGACTCGGCCTTTATTGTAAACGTCATCCAAATTGACTTTCAGAGCGTACGAGTGACTAACGAAGAAAGCAGCCGATAGTTTGAGAAAGTAAATAAAAAAAAATGAATTAAATTTATAAAATAAAATAAAATTACTTAAATTTTTAACAATAAAGACTGAGATTTAGCAAAAAATATGACACATCGTGAGATTTCAGAAAAAGTATGCACGATCTAAGATACATATAAAAGTAACACAAATGAGAATTATATACAGACAAGACAACAATATAAAAAAAATTTGATGCAATGATTACTTGAAAAAATACCTCAAATTATCGATTATAATTACGGAGATTAAAGACATCAATGCTTGAAGTAGCAGTTAGGATTTCAGTCGTCATACAATATCCGTACGTCTTTTCAAACTCCACATACATAACTTCATTACACAGATATTTCATAAATTACCGGATATGGTTATCTAAAGAGCAGCTCGTTAGTTACTAGTTACTAACATCATATATGCCCATCAAACCGCGTCCCCGAAACAACGGAACACGCCAGTAATTTCAATTAATAACAAGAACGGCTTGATTAAACTGATTGCTAAATACAGTTATAGTTTCGTTTGTATTATCTCAATACAAACTGCTGCAAGATTTGGAGTATTATTGGGCCCAAAATAATCTGTCAAAAATTTGGGTTTTAAACTAAAAGAACGTTCAGGGGATTATCGTTTTGGAAAGTATGGATTGGATTGGAAGGGTTGGATTGGCTAATTGCTTTGTAACGAGAAATTGGATGAAATCTTTTATGATTTGTAACTCTTGTTGGTTTTCACTTACTTTGTTTTCACCAAGTATTGATTTATTTTAATCGGCACTTAAAGAGCCTTTATTACTACAGTGTCGATTATCTTGTACTGGTATTTCAGTATTGCAGATTGCAATTTTTCTTCGCCCGACGAAAGCGAGCCTATAGAAAAAGAAACATTTTGACGAATCCGAGTGTGTAATTTACATCTAATGGAGGAAATAAAGAAACTGAAAGTGTGTTCGGAAGAGGAGCACTGTAAGGGAACGCCTGGCATGTCTAGACTCTGGCACTTTGAATACCCGTACTAAAATTATTTGAGTAATGCGATACAATCGCATATTTTCAAAAACAAGTTATCCGCAAGTATTATATTGGTTGCTTTTTTATGGCACTGAACATGGACGGCTAAAATATCACACCTCATGATATTATCGCAACAATGCTAGGCTGCATGTAATTTAATGAAAAATACAGATGATTTTTTACTGCCGTTCAACCATCTTTAATTCAATGCAATGGTTCCAACCCGGATGGGCTAACTGTACCCTAATCATTAGGGAAGGGAACCTGCATATGAGTGACCCGCATTCTCAACAAAAAATCACATTTCAATCCTGAACACGAAATGAAATGGTACTCTGGGATTCGAAAAAAAACCGGTCATGTCGGACTTGCACATGAAGGGTTCCGTACATACAAGATTTGACACAGAGAAATCACGTTTCTGGTATGGTGGCCCTCTTTAATTTTTATTCCTTTTTATTTTTATATTTTTCATTTTAGGGGCAACAAAAATACACAATTTTAAAATAAAAGTATAAATTTCAGCATTACTGTTTACGAGATACAGCCCTGTGACGGTCGTAAAGATAACGGATGCTTAGTAATAGGGTTCCGTTTGGAACCCTTAGGGCACGGGACCCTAAATAACCCACAGGCGTTAACCGCTTGGTTTGCTTGAATCTAAAATATTCGGTGAGATATAATATTTCTAAAGTTATCAAAATCCTTCGCGTCTCCTCCCAATGTTGATTTACATCATGTGAAAACCATTATGTAAGTGTACGCAAAAATTTGTCTGGTGCTAGTCTGCTAGCGCGAGTCTACTTGCCCGTTCTCTCCCGCGCGAGTTCATTTAATCGAATGGGGAATTTAGATGACTTCAATAGACTCTTTCTGGTTTCGCGAGTAAAATTTTAACAATTAACGCTTTATTTCATACTAGCCGAGGTACCCGGGTCCGCTCGGGTACATATTGTGCTGAATTATTTCCTGCATATTATATGATGGATATATACAAATGTTGACACTCTATTTCAACCCCTTCGAGTTTGATTTTGGCTACAAAAGGTATAAGATAGCACAGAATGATCCTTCTTCAAGGTCTGAATTTCATCAAAATTGGTTCAGGGGTTTAGGCGTGAAAAAGTAACTGACAGACAGAGTTACTTTCGTATTCATGATTTTAGTATCGATTACAATTGAAACTCCATGGGATACATAGTAAAATATTCCATATATTTTTTATCTATATATTTTTTCTTATAGTTCATTGTATGTAAATTTATAAGCTGTGCGGGGTCTGACAAGTAAAAATAATACATTTCTTCGCGTGCATGTCGTAAGAGGCGACTATGAGATTTTTCGTTATTAAAACCTTCTTCTTAAATAATGAAAAATATATATTGTCTCGGTAACATATAGAAGTCTATCCTACTTTTAACTTCCTATTCCTACTTGCTTGCACCTAATATTATGAATGGGAAAGTTTGTTTGTTGGTTTGTCCCCAATTTTACGCAGCAACGGAACAATGAGACGACGTGATTTTTGGGGTCGCTTTCATAAAGGCCAAAAATCATAAGATCAAAGACCCAGAAAATACAAAAATGTAAATGTTTCATGTAAAATATAAAAACGTAACGAACCTGGTAGTAATTTTTCGTACTATAAAAGTATCTATTCTGTGCTATCTCGTGCTTTATAGACTTTTTGATGAAAATATGTTCTGATTATGTCCCGGGGTAAGCCGGGTACCACAGCACATATATTAAAAAAAGATAAGACACCAAGAGGCCCAGCGTCAGCCTCAGTGGCCCAGTGGCGCGACACTTCGGCGATCGCTCTCCGAAGTTAAGCAACGCTGGGTCCGGTCTGGTCTTGGATGGGTGACCATTCGACCGTTGAGAGAGGCTGGCCGTGGTTCGGATTCCACGTTAAGCTGTAGGTCCCCTTCCTTACTTACTAGGTGGTAGGGTTTATCCCGCCCGGGTTGGTACCATCGCATTGGATGAACGATGGTCGAAGCGGCAATGAAAATTGTCCGTGTTTTCCATCCAGTTCAATGTAGCCGTGCAATACAAGGAAGGTCCTGGCATGGCACCTAGTTCCCATGTGGTGTGTTGAGCTAATACCATGACCAAAACTTGTGGTATTAGCCATCCATGTCCAGTCACATAAAAAAAAAGGAGATGCATGAACATAAAATGTACAGCTTGTGGTGCAGGGTATAGAGGACTTGCCTTTCATGCGTGAGGTTATAGGTTCAAATCCTCGCCCCGGTCATCCACCTGTTTCTCTATTTTTCTGCTTTTCGTTACGAATGCGAGCTGTACCTTTGTTTGGAACGCATGTAAAACTTTAGGGGGACCTACTGGTAGGGTTACACCAGGGTTACGCCCGCACGGGTTGGTACCACCGTATTGAAAGAAGCTATGGTCAAAGCGGCAATGAAAATTTGCCCGTGTGTTCCGTCAAGTTCAGTGTAGCCGTGCTCATAATGAGACTGTCCTGGTATGGCACCTAATTCCTTCGGGAATGTTGCTTATTTGGTCTAATACAATAACGGTAGTGGTGTGGTGCATGTGGTCCATGTCAGGTTGCATAAAAAAACAATGTGCGCTGTAAATCCTTGGTACACGTGGGGTATACTGAAAGTTTCAGGAACTGCCCACTTAGCTATAATGAATGAAATAAAAACGAAATTACGAATTTTTTTAAAATATTCTCTGAGAACATGTTAATTCTTAATTTGCCAGATTGTTATTAGTCTATTCATAGTGGCGTCATTCTGACTTCAATTTGGTATTTGGTGATGAAGCTCAATCTCGTGGCTGGATATATGAGTGGATATGTGGACGTAATCATGTCCATGAAGATGATGGAGGCCGACCAGCGACTGCGGTTAGCATCTTGTATTGATTCTGTAAGAAAAGTAATTGAGACCGACAAAAAAATCCTTGTCTACGAATTCCTAATGTATTGGAATTAGTCAAGTGCAAAAGATTGTCATAGTGCATCTGAATATATAGAAGCTCAATGGCATGCTTTGACCAAAGTGCAGAAAATACTGCGTGGTTGGAAGTTGGATGCAGGGCAATCCTTGGCTGTAGATATCAAATCGAGACAGATGTTCTGTGTGTTCCTGCCTATCGGCAGAATGGGTGGAAGTTAAGAAAATTCGAAGCACTGGTAAGAAAATCGAAAATCGCTTCAAGCGAAGACCAAACGAGGGTGATACAGATTGGTATGTAAATACTTGGTTGCCCAGAGTGCTGGAAAAAGTTCACGACAAAGCGCCCTCGAAGCAATGTCGTTCTTCACCACGATAACGCGTCCGCAAATTCCGCCAAGTTAACGCATTCGTTTTTGATGGTTTTAAATGAAGAACTGGTGGGGCTAGAACTGGTGGGGCTGTATGCAGGCCCGACCTTGCACCTTCCAACTTAAGTTTTTCAAGAATTAAAGATAAGCCTAGAGTTTTACGATTTACGAGCCCGCCAAGTGGCGGCGAATGCGTTATACGAAGCCATTGAAGGGGTCCCCAAGGAAAACTGGTCTAAATTCTTTTTACAATGGTCCCAATCAGTAGAAAAATGCATTCATTGTTAGGGCATACACTACGACGTATAATAAATGTATCACAAGTCTGGTTTTATTTATCAGAATCTAGAAACATTGAGTATGCCCCATGTATCAAATGCTAGAACGATGGTTGTGATTTCGTCCAGACTCTACGCCTCGCAGCGAACGAGGGCGACGTGGTTTATACGGTTGTCGTTTACTTTACGACTCGCAATATTTTTAGATTTTCGCTGTCCCAGAAACAAATGCTTGAACCGCGGCCAACGCTCTGAAAACGATCGGTTTCTCTATGGATACATAACCTCCAAGACTTAGTTACCGGAAATTATAGGAAACGACTGTGGTCTTTAGGCCCGATTTTTCAATCCTCAGATATCCGTTTTATACCGAGGGCAAAGAAGTACTACCGAAACCCTGTGTGTTTACACATTTTTTAATTTGAGTTTTTTTTTTAATTTTCCATTTGTGGCTTAAGCCACAATGTGACTAAGCGCCGATTTTTCAATCCTCAGATAGTACTTATCGGACTGATATCGGATATTCACGTTTGTCAAAAGACGGATAGTCATTGCCGGAGAATGATATCTTCTATCACAATAATCTGACTATAATTTTACTAATAAACATATGGATTTACTATATCGATAAAAAATAAATCCGTCGAATAGTTATCTGGCTGTTCATCTGATTATTGAAAAATCAGCCCTAAGTATATTTCTCAACAAAAGCGGGTTATTTCACAGATCAAATACGGATACCTACTTGACAAGCCCAAATTATGATTGTCGAAACGACAATTGACCGAAAACTGTCCGCAATTTCGCTCCAATTCGTTGTATTTGTTACCAAATAAACGGTATATTTCTTCCCGAGTACGGTTTGATAGTAGTGATAACACTATTTGTTCGGTCACTTTACAACATTTCGGAACCGGGCAAAATGGTTTCGGTTTACATAAATTAGTATTATTATAGCATGCCTATAGCCGTTCGGCTTCACACTTTTGCTGGCCTTCAATTAGTTCTCGGGTGACGTGAGTTAGATCAGAATACACTCAAGCTTTACTAAACACGAACCGACAACTAAAATCCACACAAAAACTAGATATTGATTTCTGCTACATTAACATTTATACAATCTCTCGTACTGGAACGCCTGACTGAGGGGTAGGTAGAATATATATTAGAAGGTTTCTGCGTGTATCACAAAAACGCGCGGTTTTGAATTGCTTCAGTTGCCCAGGCTTTCTTATTCTACCTTTTTCTTCATACCCCTCTTCTTCGTGCTTATTTTACCAGCCATTCTTTTTTATCATTTATTTTACCAGGCATGGTTTCAACACCCGTTGGCTGCACCATGAAAGTTGATGTAACACGAATGCTTTAGGGCGAAGGAAAGCCAAGATCTTTTGGTTGTGTTAGGGTATTTTGACAATAGCACAGATTTACTAGCTAGATGACACACAGCAACGGGTTTATTGTGAGCAACATAATTGGACAAATCGAGGTTGTATCCCTTGGTTACCCTTGTTTTTGTTAAAAGGAAGGATCTTACTGGTCGATTACTGACATTATTGTATTTCCCTCTCACGTCGACTATGGATCTAAATATCTCAAAATCTATGATTGGAGCCATAAAACCATTTAAGATTTTATGATAAAACCACATTATTTTGGATAGGTAAATGTTGAAAAGTTAAATTTTGAGTCATGGACGAAAAAAAGACGGAATATACGTTTTGTAGTTGTGGGTCGGTTGGACAGGAGGGGCTCTTACTTATGTTTTTCTTTATAGAATGACTGACTGGAATCAATAAGTCAGATAAATGCCTAATACCACACAACAGAACTACCGTCATGTTATGAGCCCAATACACCACATTCCCGAAGGACCTTTCCTTTATGAGCATGGCTACAGTGAACTGGATGGAAACCACGGACAATTTTTCATTGCCGCTTCATCCAAGTGACCGTTTTGCAAAATAATTTAGTGGCAATCTGTGACTATAAACGGCAAAGCGTTCAATCCGATGTACGGATAATAAAGCGAAGAGCGGGGTAACTCTCAAAGTCACACAATAACTCTCAAGTAGATTCCACTCTCACTCCAAATAAGTTCGTACGCTCGGTGGCCGCGAGTTCGTTTGCACCCGACACCATCTCCCGCCGACGCCGCCGCCGCCGACGCATCTCGGACGCCGCAACCTAGTCTTGCCAACTACACATGTTTACATAAACTTCATGGGACGAATTTAGAAAACGCCGAAATCGTGTAAACTGTAAAAACTACTGCACACTTTCACCTAGCACTAAACAGCCGTTGTACAATGACTTGTTAGGGTCAAGGACATGTCATTATATGCAAAACCATGATTTGAAAAGCACAATGCAATGATAATTTTAAATGTAAATATATCACTACCTGTTTTTCACCTCAAGAAGAATAAAAATAGATCTATAATAACCATAACTATAATAATGTCTACATTCCAAAAATAAGAACCCATCGATCCTCTTGATCTTTTATCTATAGAGTCGGTAAACTATGGAATTGACACCCTGGCGAAGTTTTTCCCTCAAAGTACAACCAAGTTTCAAACTTGGTGTGAAGAATCAACTAGATGGCCGGCATAGTTTTCGCAGCCCCTGTGAAAGTCCGAAAGCCCGTGGGCGTCATCGAGCGCCTTTATTGTAAGGTCCTGGCGTACGCCATATGCCGCGCTTAACATAAAACAGAAATGCACCAGAGGTGGTGCATTTCAGAAATAATATTTTTGAAGTAAATTCATTGCAGCGAGTTTTACTAAAATTAGAAAAAAATATTTAGAAAGAGTTTAAATTTTAAAAAAATCAGGTAAAAACCTGTCCACTCCACTTTGTAATGTTATTTAACCGGCCATTTTGTAATGTTTTTCATGTATTTATATATTTTGAACTTATTAAAAATTTAAAAACACGTAATATCAAATATTAAAATATCCCGGTTACGTTGCTGGCAGCGAGCCAACTCACAAAACAGCTGTAAAGTATTGGCTAATTATTACATTCTGCATTTTTGGCGCCTGCGCAATGTTCACCTATTTAGTAATAAATATTGTTTTTTATGTGATTAGATAAACACACCCACCGTCATGATATTAGCCCAACACCGCATTTGGTGCCACACCCTTTGTGAGCACAGCTACGTAGAACTGGATTATAAAACGGTCAGTTTTACATGAATTCCGAACCATAGGCAGTCGAATGAATGAACTGAACTTTTCCAATTTAGAAAAAGAAAGATTTGAATCATGGTTTCAAATGCCCCTCTCGCATGGAAGACAACTCCACGAGCCCCTGAGCTACGAGTCGTTTTAATTTATTTTTAAGCTTATTTCTTCCCACAACATACATTTAGGTTAGTTATTTGGGAAAGATATAGTGTTGCTCAAATAAGGGAAGGTAGCATACCTACTAGTTTTTTTAGTCGGATTGGCTCATATGAATGAAAAAGCGGAAAGGTTACATCAACACTTTTCCTCATTTTATATAAAACATAGGTACCTTATATGGCCAAATATGGAAATCGATTGACCGAAACGAATGTGAATCTGCCTACCCCTGCGGTAAAGCGGCGTGGTGTTGTTGGTGTTATTGATAGGTCTAAAGTTTAGGTCGATATGCCTTTTCTGGAATACCTAAACTAAACTGTCACACATAATACAAATCGAGTTTTAGAGCAGTACCAGATGTGGCGTTCTTAAGTTGAAGTGTACCTTCATGAAATCGCTAAAATGCAAAATTGCATTATCGTCTGATACTACATTTAAACTTTAACCATAAAAACCTAGAATTTATCCTTTATATAGGATTTTTCATCGTGGTTTGTTAGGTTCAAATTCAAGATCGGAATTGAATGAATGAATACCGAAACATTTACCACGTTTTCATTCCACTTCATGAAACGTGTTTATAAAAGTCTTGTCGTCGCCCTTAAAATAAAAGCGATATCAAATTTCATATTTTGCATTTTACCACGTTTTTCGCTTTCTTGTCTCTCTTTTCCAATGGGCCCAATTGTATTTTAAAATGTTTGCTATACGTGCGGCTGTTGTTTTTTCAGGCGTTATTTATTTTTGACCCCGGAAGAAAAACAACAAAGCCGCCACCATGGACGCGATCAAGAAGAAGATGCAGGCGATGAAGCTGGAGAAGGACAATGCCATGGACAAGGCAGACACCTGCGAGGGCCAGGCCAAGGATGCCAACCTCCGTGCCGACAAGGTAGCTAAGACGCAATAACGCAATTTTAGCACCAGCATCTCTGTTAATATCGACTTTCAGCCGCCCTTTGCAATAAGGCGGATGTTAGCGCCTAAATCTCGGACGACGGACCAGTTTATTCTTGTAATTCCATACACAAGAATCAGAAATCTTTCAGTCGAGAAAACAGATTTTTGAGTGCTTGTCAAAGCAATTTTCTCAAAGGAAAGTTTCCAGATTACGGTATTTCATTTACTCAAGGTTTACAAGAAAACTGCTTTGACAATGCTTTAAAAAAATGCTCTAAAACCTTTCCTGATTCTTAAGCTCGAAATTTTCAAGAATACACCTACAAATAACCTGTATGCATATATTTATATTAATGCTTAATATCAACAAGACGTCCTGCCGAGGTAAATTAATGAGCACGGCCACATTGAACTGAATAAAAAAAAAAAATGCCATTCCGGCTATCCAATATGGAGTAGATGATTTCTCACGCCTCCAATACCTTTTGATTCTTGAATAAAATAAACTCAGCGGCAACGACAACGCTCATTACTCCATTTCAAGTCCTCACTAAAAATATCACTGTTTAAGCGTATGAATGAAATCAAGACGCTTCTTTCTACAGGTCAACGAGGAAGTCCGCGAGCTGGGCAAGAAGCTCTCGCAGGTGGAGGCTGACCTCGTCACCAACAAAAATAACCTGGAGCAGGCCAACAAAGACCTGGAAGAGAAGGAGAAGACCCTGACTGCCACCGAGGCGGAGGTCGCCGCCCTCAACAGGAAAGTCCAACAGATTGAGGAGGACCTCGAAAAGTCGGAAGAGAGGTCTGGCACGGCCCAACAGAAACTGCTCGAGGCCCAGCAGTCGGCTGACGAGAACAACCGGTGAGAACTTTGATCATTAGTCAAATGTTTTAATTTAATTATTACTAGAGAAAGACAATTTCCAAGAAGGACTAAATTTCGAATAAGTAAATGTAAATGTCGTAGTTGTCAACAATCATTAAAGGTCAGACGTAATGCAAGATGATTTATGAATTTAGTTGAATTAAACTTAAACTGAATGACATCTTTGAAAAATACATCTAAGAATGGTTATTCATAACATTTATACAATTAATGTTTATGTTTGTGTGTGCAGTATGTGCAAAGTGCTGGAGAACCGTGCTCAGCAAGACGAGGAGCGCATGGACCAGCTCACCAACCAGCTGAAGGAAGCTAGACTGCTGGCTGAAGACGCCGACGGCAAGTCCGACGAGGTAAGCCCGTCTTAATTGATTCGAACCCGATAGCCTCGGTATCAATTATATTTTCAACGACGTGGAAAATCGGTGAGTATTTAGACAACAGTGTAGTTGGTTATGTGAGAAAACTAAAATAAGTGATAAATATGAACAGGTTTCCCGCAAACTGGCCTTCGTTGAAGACGAGCTTGAAGTGGCTGAGGACCGAGTCAAGTCCGGAGACGCCAAGATCACCGAGCTGGAAGAAGAATTGAAGGTAAACAATACATCTTTCAATGAATAACAATGTAATGAATAATAGTTTTCAGCATTATTAACAACAAACAAGAGAGCGATTTCACAACCCATGTGATATGTCCTACAGGTTGTAGGCAACTCCCTGAAGTCCCTGGAGGTATCGGAAGAGAAGGCGAACCAGCGCGTGGAGGAGTTCAAGCGACAGCTGAAGACCCTCACGACCAAGTTGAAGGAAGCTGAGGCGCGCGCCGAATACGCCGAGAAGACCGTCAAGAAACTGCAAAAGGAGGTCGACAGGCTCGAAGGTGCGCTTCTCTCTCAGTTTTTCTTTGCTTTCTCTTTCTTTTTTTCGGGAGCATATCGTTGGAAACGACAAAAGACAGATATGTATCATGCCAAAGTAACTAGCTACTCTATTAGAATCAAGCTAAGACTAAGGTCAACGAGTGTGGGCTAAAAAACTAAGGGCAAATCAGACAACACCCAAGTTAACGGAATACATTTTGATGATGGTATTTCTTTTAACTACTGCTGTTTCGCTGCCGCTTACCTTCTGCTTTCAGAATCATCAAACATCAGAACTCAAACAAACGCCTTGTTTGATTAGAACTAGAAAACAAAACCAACTAGAATCCATGCCCAGGTTAATCTTACTACAATATAATGGTGAACTTTTCAGACCAACTCTTCAACGAGAAGGAGAAATATAAGGCGATATGCGATGACCTGGACGGCACATTCGCCGAACTTACGGGATACTAATACCCCGAACACTTTAGAACAATTCACTCCAAAACCGTCCAAAAACCGACCCCTTGTTGTGATAACGCACCTAGATTTCTTCATATAATACATCCTGCAGTTTCGTGTCTACAAAACCATGTATTCTATAGAAATTTCTATATCTATAGAAACCCTTGTACCCATTAAGGTGCATCCGTCTTTACCCTATACCTCTGTCAACATTAGTAACAAGTGTCTTTACAGTATACCGAATACTAAAAAAAATGTAATCATTACGTATTCTTACTGCTTAACTGAAAACAACTTTAAAGCTGTTTTTAAAATATGTTATGCAGTAAGATCCACAACCGATCTTATTGGATATCCGGCCTTTTGTCAAAAGTACACTGCATTTTATATTATCTATTAAGTTTGGTTGACCCTGCGCTTTCAATGTTGTGTCTAACATGTCTTTTCGCTTTCGCTGCTACCACGGCGGAACGCTGCCGGCCAAGGTAATCTATAAATTAAACAATACATTTAACTAGCATAGAAATATTCATATTAAATAATAATCATTTAAACTGAAAATATTAAATCAATGCAATGCAATAACATTGCGAATTTAAATAAATGTTAATAATAATGATGCGGGGGTGTTTCTTGCTGGTAATATGTTAAGGATGTTCCGACCCATACAATGTTTGTTTTACACAGAACGCAAATAGTATTAAACTTCAAGGCACGAATTCGTCAAAAATATTAAATATAGCCATAGTAGTTGCAGCGAAAATATATTCACAATTTCAGGTTTAATGGTTTCGTTGTAATTGCCGATTAGAAGTTTTACACCGTTAGATGGCGCTGTTAAATAAAAATAGTATTTAAATAAATTGTAACAAAACCAATAATCCTGTAATTGTGAAATTGTTTTCGCTGCAAGTAATATGACTATATTAAACTTTTATTATTAATACTTTTTGCGTTATGTGTGCAAACAACTTTATATGGGTCGGAACAGCCTTTGTAGATTTGAATGATGGTCTATCGCCTGTCATGCCAGAGGTCATGGGTTCATTCCCCGCTCCATTCATTTAAAAGTTTTGTTCCCTTTAGAAGTCTGATAAGTGTACCTCATCACGAATGCGAGCTGTTCCATGATTCGGAATTCATTTGAAAGGTCCATACCTAGGTATCCTACTACGATGAAAATATGGTCGAAGCTTTTCATTCATTGTAATGTGGCCGTGCTGTTAAAGGGATTGTTCTGAGACGGCACCTTATTCCTACGGGAATGCGTGAAGCGGTAATGAGAAATTTACCATGTTTTCCATTCATTGAAATGTGACCGTGCTAATAAAGGGAATGTCCTGGCATGGCACCTAATTCCGACGGGAATCCGATGTGTTGGGCTAAAATTACGACGGTAGGTGTAGTATCAGCCATCCATATGCAGTTACATATAAAATTGATTAATGAAACCAAAATGTGTCAATTAGGAAAATTAGGAATGCGTGAAAGAATGGGCTGATTAGTAATAGGTTAGCGTGCGTTAACGTAGCGTGTGTGTGGTGTCCGCAGACGAGCTCGGCATCAACAAGGACCGGTACAAGAGCTTGGCCGACGAGATGGACTCCACGTTCGCCGAGCTGGCTGGCTACTAGACCTGCACTCTGCACTCAACCCACCACCCGCGTGGTTCGCTCGCCACCGCAGCCGCCACCGCCGCCGCCACCGCCGCCAATTCCGCGCGCGGCTCAGAGCCATCCACACTGTACAGCCAACACCATTTTTGTAATTAATTACTATTTATTATGTATAATGAAGGTTATCTATTATTTTATGTAAATTTATTTACGATTTTCAATAAAATAAAGTAATTTACAATCGACATCTTATTTTGGGGCGGTGTTGACGGTGTTTTCTTTACCTGGATGTTTTTCACTTATTTTTAACCATGAAATAAAGTAATTCTAACTTCCGTGGAAATATTTATAGTAGAGCATTTTAGATATTAAGTAAATACCAGAAGTACATGCCACGGATATGCATGCAGGGTTGAATACATTTTTTTATAATAATTTCCTTTGCCGCCTGTCGTGTTGTATGTGTGCCTGCAGCCTGGAAATCGGTCAACGTTCAGCCAGTGCTCAAAAAAGGCGATCGATCAGACCCGGCCAATTACAGACCCATATTTCTACTCTGCGATGAAGCGTATCATCTACTCTCAGTATTAACTTACTTATTGCTTGATAAATATTTTTCTTTGTCAAGAACTTTGTTTTATATTTTTTAAAGTTTTGTAAACACAGTTTATAGCACGGATACTGAAGTAATGAGAACACGATACCTAATAGTGAAATATTATGAAGATTAAAAAGATATTGTCATATCCATTGATTGGTATGCTCATATTTACAATTCAAGTTTAGTGATATGATTGCTAAGTATGATTGGTGATGAGTGACACCGGAAATGGAGATAAATATCAGATCCCTTTCTGTGAAGTTGGGTAAGCCTGGGAGTAAAACAGATTTAGAAATATTTTCCCATGACAGGAAAATATTTGACGTTTTGTTCAAAATTAGAATACTATATAAGCAGGCATTACCATGGAGGTGAAGAAATTACATTCCTTAACTCCATGGCCATTAAGAATATAATCAAAGAAACTCGTTTATTAAGGTCATAAAAACGATAAATACTCATGAAAACACTGACTAGCTTCCCGATACCATCAAAACGTTTAAAAGGGCTCGAAGTATCGCTGAATCGTCAAAATAAAAGCATTACTCAAAGTTAAATTATGATACATTAATAGCGGCAGACATTTTCTATTAATTTCCCTTTTGCTCAAAGCTTTGACAAAGCTTTTTCACGGAATCTGTCAATTTGACCCTATCTGTCAATGAAGCTTGCGAAGTAAAGTGACGTTAATATACCTCTCCACATTTTCAACAGCTTTCTATTTCAACTTGTCTCTCTGGTGACTGAAATGACAAGAAACACGAATGAAAAATCATCCAATGGAAATAATAATAAGCAAACAGAACCAATTATATCTCTGTTACTCGATTATGATGAGTGTAATTGATAAGTTTAGAACGTGTTTATCATATGTTGTCTTGAATGAGCTGTCTCTACGTTAGGGCCAGATGGTATTTGAAGGTGGTAACTGGTCCTGCGCAATGAGGGTTGTGCGCGACGCATGTGCGAGAAACCCCCGCGCCCCGGCTACGAGCGACCCAATCGATAGTCGTCAGACAACCGCCTGTTGTGCGAGAGCCTTCGCTCGGACCGAGGTACTCTATTCGTGGTTCGCGGGGGCCCTTCGTGGGAGCGTTCAAGGTGTCTGTGTCCAGCAGCGTGATCGAAGGCGCCATCGCCGCCAAGATGGCACAATCCGAGGACGGGCCCGACATCGAGCCGGTGACCAGTAAGTGCGGGCACTGCCGATATTTTGACAGACCTCCAGAACGTTTGGATTTTGCTTGAGGTCAGGACTATATGTAGTTGAATGTTCATCAGAATGTATTAGCATTAAAGATTAAATGAACTTAGGGTTGATTGGGGTAAAATACACTAGCCACGGGTGGGAGACGCTCCCTGACATTACATAGGTCAATACGCAATAAACAAAATCAGGTCTTGCAATGGAACTGCCATTGATTACCCGTGAACTTGTTTTGTTTAAGTGTCCTAAATAAATAACATTTATGGTATCCAATAATAAAACAACTGAGAATAAAGTTTTAAGGAAAATACGAGGACTAAGGAAAGAAAAACGTGTAATTATATTTATAGTCGTGACGTATACACATTTGTTAGGTATTGAATTTCACATGCGTGTTAGAGCTAATTTCTTAGGCCGCAACAATATATGTCAGTAAAAAGAAGCTGACATTTTCTGATGTTTTGACAATAATGAAGTTTAAAAAATTAATCAAATGTTGTTATATCGATCTTGCAACAATGCGTTGTGCCTTTTTATTATGATACGCCTTAGTCTAGTAAAATTTGAGGCTGTTTGTGTAGCGAAATGAAAATGGTGGATGAATTGAGTCGTAATCTACTTATTCATCCTCGATAATCTATAATGGCTCCACGGTTATGGGCATATTCTATGTAGTTTTAAAGAAATCTCCGACAGGCCGCCCTGTAAGCATCAGAAAATTACGCTCCCCCTAAAAACGCAATTTACTAATCATTTGAAAACCACTGTTCCAATTTATTTTATGTTTGTTATCTCATATCAGCCAAAGATATCTGTGTCTGCGTTTTTTTTTCGTTAAGTACACTTGGGTCAAAGGGTCAAACCACAGAGAAAACCAAATGTGTATTTTTTTTATGTGACTGGACATGGATGGCTAATACCACACCTTCTGTCATGGTATTAGCCCAACACACCACATGGGAACTAGGTGCCATGCCAGGACCTTCCTTACATTGCACGGCTACATTGAACTGGATGGAAAACACGGACAATTTTAATTGCCGCTTCGACCATCGTTCATCCAATGCGATGGTACCAACCCGGGCGGGATTCTCTTCTTTCTTTCATTTGATTCAGCTTATATTTAAAAACGTGTAAATACGGATAATTGTAGCCTCATATTAGATATTGAATATCAATTAAATTTGAACTGTTCCAATTTAATTAACATTGTTATTCTATGATTGGTAAACAACGTTTTATAGGGAGCTTATGGGCCGTTCTTACAGGCCCTCCCAGATACATCAGAAATTCACGCTAACTATACAATCGTAGTTTACAGCCGCTGTTCCAATTTCCGGACAGCCTTTAGCATTTAGCCTAACCACCCGGACTTATCGAACGTGCCCTCAATATCGGGAGACATGATTGAGACAATTTTCTTCCTTCAAATATCGCCTCTTACTGCCTCCACAACAGAGTATTGCGCATTTCCAGTTGAGTGCGTTCATCCATACTGCGTGTCACTAAAGACCTTGCTCTTCTATAATACAGTGACCGCGTAAATATCTTTTCCAGAAAAAACAAACGAGGATTGGCAGGAGTCCTACAGTGAGCAAAAAGATGACAACTATAATTTGGTTAAATGTTTATCTAGTTCTATCAGCACACATTTAGTAGACTTAAGAACGGCCCGTAAGCTATGCTCCCCATACAAACGTAGTTTACTAATAATTTGGAAACCGCTATTCCAATTAAATTGATATTTAATATCTAATATCAGGTAACAAATATCTATGCCTGCATGCTTTTGTTTTTTTGAAAAATCCAAACCGAATGAAATGAAAGCAAAAAGAAAATCTTCATACGAATTTTGTTTTCTCTATGGTTTGACCCAGAATATATTTACCGAAAAAACAAAGGCATGCAGACACAGATATTTGTAGCCTAATATTAGATACCAAATATCAAGTAAGTTGGAACATTGGTTTTCAAATTATTAGTAAACTACGTTTGTATGGGAGGCGAAATTTTCAGGTGCTTACGGGCCGACCTTAACTATAAAATTTAGTGTTATCAGAACAACCATTCGGTTGCGATAGCTGACATGATCCAGTCCGTCATCCAGGCAAATGCCTTGGATTATTCTAAGTGTAAGCTACACAAACACTTGCCTAGTAATTTGAATCATTTAGGCAACAACTATATGCATAGTAATCATATAGTTAAATGTTTCAGATAATTTTATCTAGAAACGATTTAATAACTAGTGCCAGGCTCTCGGGCTGTCCCTTTGTACCCGATTTTCGGGATGCGGTGACACGGTTTTGGTTTCATTTAACCATTTTTAGGTGATAATTGGGATTATACGTGAAATCCGAATCACGGCCAGCCTTAACGGTTGAAAACCGGTCACCAATCCAAAACCCGAGCACGTCTAGAGTTGCTTCAACTCTAAAAAGGAACTCAAATGTGAATTGCAATGCCATCTGTTGACTTTTATTATTCCTATTCAACACTTGTATGACGTTAGCAATTTTCTCCCTACAATAAACAAGCTCACGTAGACAAAGCTGGAGTCGTAGCGCCACATACTCTGGCGTAGCACCTCTACAGAAAAACATTATTATTCACAAATACATAGTATCGTCGGTTATTACAGGCAAAGTTAGTTGACAATTTAAAATGTCGGTAAACAAATTACATATTAACTCAGTGGTCGGTACTAGTGAGTTTGGTGCTGTCACTGTCCTCGTACCCAGCGATATACAGCTGCTCATACCAATCAATGCAATGACTGTAGAGGCCTTTGAGTGGAAATAGTTTTGCAGATGTTTCACAGTATGTTAGACATGTGCTCTTATTCCATCTGACTGCATGCCAGAGGTAGCCCCTATCTAAAAATATTAATATCATCATCTCATCGTCATTCACACTTCTGAATTTCAGAGTCGACTTAATATTTTTCGTTTTATCATTACTTCTAAACAAAAACAATATGTATGGATATATTTCATAGCTGAAATATAAAGATAAATCTTTATAAGCTTTTTCCACCTAAGTATTGGTTCAAACAACACCATCGGATCAATACTGATGGTTTGAAACAAAGATCAATTTCAAAAAATTTTTTCATTTTTGTTTATGCACAATAAAGAATTTATTCATTCATTCGTTCATTCAATTTAGATCTATGGTTTGATCTATAAAAATCCATGGGCGGGCGATTGAGTTTATCCCTCAAATGCCTGCTCTATTCAATGGTATTACTTTGAACTTACGGAAATGACGAGCTCAACGAAGTTGGATAATTTATTTGTAACTCGTACCACTGATGTAACTCTGGGCGGTATTAACCCTAGCAGCAATTTGCCTCGGTGGGCGTGGTTTCGCGTGGCTTTTCTGAGAATTTTTGGACACTCAAAACAGATATTCGTCTTTCATCAAAAAAACTTATTCTAAAGTATATTAAATATAAGTTATATAAAATTTATTCAATATCGAATAAATTAATATTTAATCTGTGCATAAACAGAAAATAATGAGATGTTGTTGATAAAAATATTATCTTTGCCGGGGGAGCTATTTTTGTACATGTTTAACGAAGAACTTGTTTACTTTACTGTCGAAACGAATTAAGTCCACACCATTACTTTAAATTTACTTCAGATAGCAGCGTCTTTTTAACTTGTTAACGTTCAGCTGACCCGTAGACGCAGTCAAACTGTAAAAGTCACATTAATAACAGTCTGTGTTGTTGGTCACAAAGTTTCATATCTCTAACAAACCTCATTCAATCTTTATTAATTGCTCTTTATGTGTAAAGGGATGATTCATTTCCACCGAAGGGTTAGGTTTTATCAATGTATTGTTATGTCCGTAAATAAAATGTACTGCTAGAGGACAATAAACAAAAAACTGTCAGTCATATTAACCATCAGTAAATACGCAAGAAAATAATGCTCATACAATGAACACGTAAATGGACAGTCTTGTATTTATTTATACATACATATATTTGAATAACTGAAATGATCACAAACCAAAACTTCATAATTTTGTGTTAACCAAAACAATTGCGAGAACGGTTACATCAAATAGGAATAACAGAAAAAAAGGTAATTATGCAGTCTGAGGGCTTTTGCGAAAAACGATGGGTTTTTTTTTTCCCCCATGAAGCTATATATAGTGTTTTTACAATACCGTTTTGACAACGGTCGAAAGTAAATAAATAAATAAATAAATAAATATATATATATATATTATAATACCTACTAAAGGCTTTTCGTGCTCTATAAAAAAAATCCCAAAGTTAATTTAAAGAGAGACGTCGCTTCCGCTCCGTGTCTTCTATACATTAACCTTAACCTAACTGGTCCATGTCGGGATGGCGCATGTCGGTTGCAAACGCATATGGGAATTTATGGTAAATGTTTGCCTCCCCCCATGAATTATCATTTGTTATGATACAATAAACAGCTTCCCATCATTTTTCGCAAAAGCCCTCAGACTGCATAATTACCTTTTGCATAATAACCGAAAAAAATATATCCATAGACAATAAAGAGAAAATTACAAACAAAATATACAATCAAAAGTAAATACAATGTTGTTATGTGACTCTTTACCACGACTAAATAAAATTGCACTCCCATATGGTGCGATAAGCTAATATCATGACTGTATTTGTGGTACTAGTACCGAGGGGTCACTCACTCAGGGAATCTGGTGTACAATCGTTTGGGAATCTCAAGAATCTTAGGTGGGAGTCCGAGGAATCTGGTGGGAGTCTGAGGAATCTGGCGGGAGTCCGGAGAATCTCGGAAATCTTATGTAATCCCGAGTAATCCTAAAGAATCTGAGAATCTTAGGTGGGAGTCCGAGGAATCTGGTGGGAGTCTGAGGAATCTGGTGGGAGTCCGGAGAATCTCGGAAATCTTATGTAATCCCAAGTAATCCTAAAGAATCTGATAATCCTAAGGAAATCATTGGGAATCCTAAAAAATCATGAAAATCTCGTGTAATCTTAGGCGGAGTCCGATAAATCTGACGGGAGTCCGAAGAATCCGGAAATCTTATGTAATCCTTAGGAATCTGAGAATCTTTCCAAATCTTTGTAATATCAGATAATCTTCGGAAGGTGTCCGATGAATCTGGAAATCTTGTTTTTGTTACTAAAATTGTTTTAGATACAAACAGCAGTATTAAAAAGTATTATAAAGTGGGCGGACTAACTTTACTACGCGTATTAAGGTCGAAGTAAACCGGTTTTTGTATGGTTAGTCCGGTGCTAATCTCGTACTAAGTTTTTACAGGTTCACTGTGAATACGACTGCAAGGGATTTCGAAAGAGAAGAGTACCTACCTAATCGCGAAGTTTTCTACGTGAAATATTTGCTAAGGTTTCAAATATAGCCTTTTATAACGACCCAGGCAAAAAAATAATCAACCCTGACCTAATGATGGCTGAGATTTGAAGAGATTTCGAAAGAGCGGAGTACCTCACCTTGAAATTTAGTATGTGAAATATGTACTGTGGCTTCAAAAATGGTATTGTATAATGCCTCAGGAAAAGAAAAAATCAGCGCTGATCTAAAGATCGCTGAGATAATATGGGATCTAATTTAACCGGATTCCGCCTGGGTGAATATGTCCAAAACGAATATCGCACCAACGCGCACCGGCCGGCCACGGCGCGGGGGCGCCCCGCCCGCCGCGCCGTTGCCGGCTCTCGCGGGCGCGCCGCTCGCCGCCGCTGCCCGCGCCCGCACCGCCTCGCGCGGACGCCGCGTCCGCCCGCCTGTCCGCGATGACGTCACGGACACGTGCTGCGCGCAACGCGCACCCCGCGTGTACCTACTGTGTATTGGGTGGGAGACTTTTAGTCAGTGATTTTGATTCAATAATTTTATTTTTGTAGGTATTTTGTGCGCCGTCAAGTCAAAGGACAGCCAGCTGGCCAGCCGGCTGTCAGCAATTCAGTCAGATGACAAACGAGATTAAAAAGATTTTAACCATACATATTCTATTGAATTATAAGTCTCTATGAATCGTTGGTGGTCACTAAGAATCTCTAAGAATCTTTAGAAATCCCGAAATCTTTGGAATGTACCAAAAATGTGTTGGTAGTCCTTAAAAAATCCAGGTAATCTTTGGTAGTCTCTAGGAATCTTTGGTAGTCCTCAGAAATCTTAGAAAATCCCAGTATATTTGTAATTCCCTAAAAATCTTTGGGAGTCTTTAAGAATCTTTAAGAATCTTTGGGAGTCTTTGGAAATCTTTAGGAATCTCCAAGAATCTTTGGTAGTCTTTGGAAATCTTTAGGAATCTCCAAGAATCTTTGGGAGTCTTTGGAAATCTTTAGGAATCTCCAAGAATCTTTGGGAGTCTCGGGAATCTAGAAATCCCAAGGAAATCTTGACTACTGGGAATCTGGTGTACACTTTTTGCTCGAGTGACTAACCCCTCGACTAGTACTGTATTCGCGGTGGTTTTTAAGCACATTTAAATTATGTACTATTTAGTAGGTAGGTAGGGACTCGTTACATCAGATTAATTGAGCTAAAATAGCGTCCCAAGAAAAGCTCAATGTTTTTTCGTCGTGCGGTATGGCCTCGTGACGACGTAACATACAGTTAACATCAGAATGATGTGCTAGAGCCGATGGCGGCCATTTACAGCTATCGACTAGCGCGTGGGCAGCGAACACAATCCGAGCGCCGCCGCGCCGCGGTAGAGACGGCGAGACGACCGGCCTTCAAATGAGCATATAATTTGTATGGAGACCCAGACAGTGATTCTCCGGTCCAATTTTTTTCCATCTTGAAGGTGACAAATGCAATTGTGCGCTGTGCAAAGTGGACACAACGAACGGTGATTGAACGCAATGCAGCTCCGATCTTATTTGAGAATATGCATTGCCTCCTCAACCTATAAGTTTATTGTTTATTGCTTATTCATCATCCACAGGCAGCACACTGCACTCGAATTTGTCATATTTTATCAATAGCCAGTTCAGCATTCACGGCGAAGAAGCACTGGCAAGAAACTTCGCTGATTTTTTTTGAACGTCCACTTAGTCTAAGTTTACAAATTGCCATTGCTTACATAATTACGGGTTATGGGGGGGGGGGGGGGTTATGAATAGAATCCGGCTACATCACGACGTAAATACAAAACGCATCGAATTCGGGTAATTGGTTCTAAAGTTATAAGCTTTTGCATCCTACTGGGCACCCCCAGGTAATTTAGAGTGATGATAAGTAAGTCTAAAGTTGTCAGAATAAAAAACCTAGTCATACACCTGACTTGGGAATTTATGGGGTATTCTGTATGACCCCCTTACATTCTTTATTTAGTATGAAAAACACGGACAATTTTCATTGCCACTTGGACCATATTTTCTTCAATGCGATGGTATGTACTGACCTAGGCGAGAATAACCCTACCACCTATTAAATAAGAAAGGGAAGCTCAAGTTTTACGTTGAATCCAAATCAAAGGCAGCCTCCACATCGAAATATTGTTATTGGTAAAGCTTTTCCCTTAGAGATGGCTCTAGACTAGATAATATACTGCTATTGGTCACCCCCCGTCAGCTTTCAGCAAAATGGAACCACTTAAACTTTGCAGTAATAATCCCACCGAAAAATTATAAAATCGAAAACCACCTTGTCATCTTGACAAAGATATGTATACATACAAGTAGTAAGTAAGTATGTAAGTATACATCTTTCCATATAGCATAACTTTTTTAATTTATTTATGCTATTCCCACTCAGTACATTCGTAATTCGCTGAAATATCAATCAATATCTTTATATCATATCAATATCACAATAATAGGTTTATATAAAGAAGATTTATACTTAATACATAAACCGATATTTAACCTATAAATACCGAAAGAATAGTCAGTGTGCATGTTTTCTTCTCGATCGGGGCTGATGACTAATGGTCTTTGGTGTCAAAGCAATTCTTCAATGCTGTATCTGTCATCCACTGCCTAATAACGTCGACGTTATGCTTCAAAGCTACGTGGACAAAACGGACAAACGTATTCTACCAGGGGCTTTCAAATATATTAGACATACTCTACAGCCGAGTATTTTCGTGTTGTTACACCGGAAGCAGAGATCAATTCGATATCCCTTTCTTTCATATCGACGTCGAACTTGGACTAAAAACAGATAAGAAATTATATATATTTACTAAACTATATTACTTTGAAATATTACTCAAGTTCTTACAGTCATATTTGTCAATACTTGTTTTCAAACCTACACCGATTAATATCATATTCGACGATAACGCAGGCGAAAGAAGAAGCTTAGTTAAGTTTTTGCTAGATTATTTATATTAGTATATTTTAATTTTCTTCCTATGTGCACTATTTTAGCGTGTCGTTTTGATTTGTCACTTATCGTGGTGGCGCGGGTAGGTCGCTGGGTTTTTTGTAAAGGTTTTGTAAAAGGGGAGGCCTATATAGGCTCGCATAAAGAAATGGTAGGTTGTCCCATGCAATGCACAATCTTCTGGGGGTTAGGAGAAAAGAAGGTGGGACGACTCACCACGATGGAGACTTCCAGACGTGTGCGGGTGACCACCACGCTACTCCTTCTCCCACAGGATGCGGTTCAGGAACGCTGCGTCCTCAACGTTGAAGAGCACAGAAAGTCCTTTGGATTATTCGTAGGTTTCGAGCACACGCGGTACTGGCGAGGTACTCCTAGGTACCTAAAGACCCGGGGTCGGCACGAGATAGTTTTAGTGAGAACCGGTGCTACGATGACATGACGTGTCCGTGCATTGCGGTATCAAAAATTGCACTAAGAGCTGGGCCTTTCAGCCTTTTCAGACTCGCTATCAATCTTCGCTCCATCAGGTGAAAGAGAGAGAGGGACATGTGTATGCGGGGAACAAGGATAGGACTAAGGTCATGCACATTACATAGAACCATGCAGCCATAGATTACGCGAAGACCACGACAAGAAACTTCGACCGTAATGTATTAGGTATCCAAATTCTTGAAAAAAAATAACTACTAATATTATTACCGGGAAATGGTCTGTTGGTGTGTTTGTTCGAAATATAAGTACTTAAGTTAAGTTTAAGTACCAAAAGTTTTAATAAATTAAATAAATGAAAAAAAAAATAGTTTCTAAAAAAATATTTCATGGGGCCAAATCTTGTTTATTGGTACGGAACCCTTCGTGTCCGAATCCGACTAGCTCTTGGCTGGTGTTTCGTTCCCCTTCGATAATATTCCTAATCAATGCAGGCCCCTTTGCTACGGACGAGCAAACCCTTATCTATTATATATTGAGCGAATAGGAACGACAGGATACCAAAAGTTTATAATCTTTTTAACTATCTCAGCATCGTATAACACCGCTGCGGGGGCGGGCGGCGGCGGCGCGGTGGGCGCGGGCGGTATGATCTGGCGCGCCGACGACTGCGTGGGCGGATGACGTCACTCGTACAGGCACACCATCAAGTGCTGCAACGTTGCAATTAATACTTTAGCCTCTGTGATGTCTCTCTTGCATTTATGCCTTTTTTAAACAAAGGCGAAAACTACAAATATCGCGCAAAACTTTCATGAAATATTGATATCTTTAAAACATTAATTTGCTGCTTTTTGAGACTATTTTATTTACTAAAAGTCGTTAGAAAAAGCTTCGTACTTGGTTAGTTAGCAAATTAAATACGGCTAAATTTAATGCAGTTTTTTTTTATTTAAAGCGAACTTGTGAAAACTAAATGTCATTAAAAACAATATTTTTTAATAAAAGCTATACTTTTTTGCCTATTGTACGTTTCAAGACTTTTTGTCGAGCTTAATAATGTATCGGATTAGGTGCCTAGTAATATTTTACATTACGGGCTCGACTTTCAGACACGTGAGCTGGGAGTCAAATATTCGGTTCTTTCGCTTTTTTCGTCTTACCGCATTTGGGCTACTATCCGTAAATTTTTGTCGCGATAAATTGATTAAAGTGTCTTATTACATAGCGTTATAACTTTAATTTACTGGTAGACAACATATTACATTTCCACCAAATATTATTGAGTTTGAAAATATTTAATTGTAATCTATAATAAAAAAATATACATTTTGATTTCACTGATGCAATTAAATTTGGTAACCAACGTTTTTGTTTTTATCTGTAATGTTAACTAAAACATTGTCCAGATAACAAAGGTAATCATTTTTGTAATAAGTTGTTTGTTAGTAAAAAAAACAGGTCAAGTGCGAGTCGGACTCGCACACGAAGGGTTCCGTACCATCGTACAAGATTTAACACAAAAAAAATCACGTTTTTTTATTGGGGCCCCCTTTAATTTTTATTATTATTTTATTTTACCTATTTGTTGTTATACCGGCAAAATAAATACACACTCTTTGAAAATTTCAGCTTCCCACCTATTACGGTTTATGAGATACAGCTCTGTGACAGACGGACGGACGGACGGACGGACGGACAGCGGAGGCTTAGTAATAGGGTTCCGTTGTCACCCTTTGGGTACGGAACCCTAAAAATTAGAATCAGAAAAAAACCAGAATTTTGTACATATTAAAACTTATTGTGCATGGTCTCTAGACATAGCATTCACTAAGAAGCTTTGTAGTACCCGAATCTTTTCTAGCTATGCTCAGTATATGCACTCATGAAGCGAACACGATTTCAAGTCACAGATGAAAGTGAAACGTTTTCGCCAGACGTCATCAAACGTAAAATGTTATTTTATGTCATTGCTCTCTTATTAGAATTATTAGAAAGGGACAACACTATGGAGACTTGTGGCTGTCATTTCAAGAATACGAAAGTTTTGTGACTCACCGGTGAGTCACAGGTGAGAATCTCATGAGTAGACCCCCAGATCTTGGTGCAGATATATGTGCTAGGCTAGTCACTAAGTCCAAAGGCTTGTTATGTTTTTATAACCTCCTTGTAGCCCAGAGGTCTTGTTATGTTTGTATAATAACTCTTATTATAGCTATCGTCTTTATGACCAATCGATGCAGCTAACGGTCTCAGGTCGCTTAGAGAATTTCTCCGGCTCCATAGGTGACTCGGAGGAATGAGACGAAGTGTGTCACTTTATTTATAGAGCAGCGTGATGTTATCTTTAGAAATAACTGGGGACGAACGAGAAGTTCCAGTCGCCGATACGGCGGTGGCACGTCTCACAATTGGGGCCGTTTCGGCAACTTCACGAATTAGATTCGACTAGTGTGCGCGTGATACTGCGTTTGCGACGAATGTCACGACCAATACTTTTTCAGATAATTTTTAAAAATCTGATTACGATGCTTCAAATGTAGATGTCGCTGAAACTCAAATTATTTTATTATTCTCTAACAGTCGATAAACTCTTTCATGCTATGAAACCTTTTTCGAATGAATACAATTGTTTTCTTTGAGTTTATACTTTAAGTATCTAAAGCAGCACAAGAAAATCACAAGTTAACGTTTTAGTGTGTAACTGAAAATGGATGGCTTATACCACAACTACAGGCATGATATTAGCCTAATATCGGCTGCATTGAAATGGACGGAAAACACGGACAATGTTCATTGCTGCTTCGACTATCGTTCATTCATCGATAAATATTTCTGTGGATGCTACCATCCCGGGTGGTATAAACCCTTCCACCTAGTAAGTCAGTTTTACGTAGAATTCGAAACACGAAAGACCAATCCCTTAGTCGCCCCTTACGTCATGACCGCCTGTATTCTTTTTAAGTGCCGGAACCAACACAGCACAAGTAATCTAAATTAATCAAATGGTTTATTTGTCTGACGCATCCATTGTCGTGATGGAGGATTATTCCGGTTCGTGTCTTTCCTTACTTCTAAAGAAGGCATGCAAGTGTATAATAAAAATATTCATTTCTAAACTTATAACAACATTGTGATCCAATCTGCCAATATAGAAGGCATCTTATTTTAAGGCAGCTTCTTCCTACATTCGAAGTAAAATTCACTGTACTATACCTAATCATTTGAGGCCTTGCGACACATGCATCATTAATGTAGAAAAAACATTTTTTTTTACCAGAATCGAATTCTTCACGCTTTTGGCAACGGATTGCATCGCAGCAGATTTTGATCAACGTGTAACAGATTCAGCGAAAATTGGTTGTTTGTTTGAATTAGACGTACGCGCTGCGATGATATACGTCATTTCTTTCTCTGCTTTAATTGATACAGTTAATATATTACGAACATTTTTATTCACAGAATCAGCTATAAATAGTGATAAATATGAAGCTGCTTTGCTCAATGCTAACATTCGATTTAATCGTTTTGCTTCGGGTTTAGGAGAAACAATTTCATTTAAAATCGCTTCATTCATGCAACACTTCATTTCTCTTTCTGAGTTGAATAAGTCTATTTCGGCACAAATGAGAGCTACTCAAGGTTTGCAAACATGCAAAATCGTAGATCCCCTAATTTCTTCAGGAATGCGGTGTGTTGGACTTCATGGCCGTGGGTGTAGTATTAGACAACCATGTCCATTTACATAAAACATATTCTTAGGAGTCCGTCCAATTGAGAAGGCGCTGTTTTCAGGATATATCATGTCAGTCACGTGCGTCCCCGTCAAGCAGGGCCCGTCACGTGCTTGGCTCACGCGGCACAGCCTCCGCGTGGTCCGCATCCGGCTCTCCCGCCGCCTCGCGCCCCGCCACTTAGGAAGCAGGAGTACAGGAGAGACGTCATCCCTTTGCCGATGCGTCATAGATATAAAAAGAAAGGAGGTATGGCATCTAGCGCGCCTACTATGAAACCACCAGTCTTTAATAAAAAAACCCTTCAAATAACTTAAGCGTACACGCGTACGGACGTTTTGAAGGGTTTGTGTGTGTGGGAATTGAATTGACGAACGCATTTTTAGAGGACATTCGCGTGCGGTGGCGATGTTCGACGCTCCGCCAGATCCCCAGTCACTTTGATCATACGGCGGACATGCATGCCACCTCTCTTCTTCTTCAGTGATCAAGCCTCATTGGTTTTCATAGGTTTCGTGTTGCATTGGTATCGTTGATCTCCGTGCAAACACTGCCTCAAACAAACATTAAACCAAAAAGATAAGCTTTCACTGTATTGATTTGTTTACTAACTTGTTCGTGGTGTAATTTTTCCATAAAGTTAACGCACTCTTTGGAGACGTAAATTTGAGAGAATTTACTAAAAAAACTTCGCCGGAAGTAACATTATGCATATGTTAGGGTAATTCTACCTAAAATAGGGAAATATTGCTTCGATTCATGTCCAGTCCGCGTTGTTATCAGTGCACGGTTCTAATATTCTTTAGAAACATTTTATATTTTGGAAGACAATCGGATGAATTTTAGAAAGACACGTCACGCCTCCGCAAACTCCCCAGCCTCTTTCGCCCCCGCTGCGCCGTGTAGGGATCGGGGGCTCCGACGACCAGACATTGATGACGTCGCGTCGCGGGAAGCAGACGCCATGACACGCCTCACGCACGTTCTGAACGACGTCATCAGTTTACCATTGATCTACCATATATCGAATCAAATCGGTTAGTTACAATGATTTAAAAAGTTTTTTTTTTATTTGGACATGGATGGCCAATACCACACCTTTTTGTCATGGTATTAGCCTAACACACCACATGGGAACTAGGTGCCATGCCAGGACCTTCCTTATATTGCACGGCTACATTGAACTGGATGGAAAACACGGACAATTTTCATTGCCGCTTCGACCATCGTTCATTCAATGCGATGGTACCAACCCGGGCGGGATTAACCCTACCACCTAGTAAGTAAGGAAGGGGACCTACAGTTTAACGTGGAATCCGAACCACGGCCAGCCTCTCTCAACTGTCGAATGGTCACCCATCCAAGACCAGACCGGACGCAGCGTTGCTTAACTTCGGAGAGCGATCGCCGAAGTGTCGCGCCACTGGGCTATTGAGGCGGACATGACAGTTAGTTATCTTGTTTCGGTTCGGCTTAGTCGATATTAGTCATTATTCATAGTTGGTGGAATATGTTTTGTAACATAAGGCCTCAAAAAATAACAAATTTTCTTACGATGAAACGGTTCTCTATAATAGTGCAAAAAACTCCCTAAGGATTACAAATATTTTTATTGTAACAGAGAAAATTTTAACTTACTTGAGAAATTTTCGATAACATCGGCTTTCCATGGAATTCCAAAATTTGTGTCAATTAAAAGCTTTGACCAAAGATTTAGATGATTAGATTTCTGGCTATGACATTGTTTTTAGCCGAATGCGCGAACAGTGGGTTATGTTTTTTTCATTACATGTCTCTACATAGATTTTTAATGAACTCTGATTTTTTAAGGAATTTTGACCAACGACATGTTATTAAATTTATCTAATTTTTTTAACGTGACCATTTGAAGTCGAGAGAACAGAATATTAATTAAATTTGTCTATTTCATTTGGTTTCCATCTGTTTTTTCCAATTTTCATTTTTAACCCTTAAACCCTACCCATATTTTTTACGTCATTAACCCTACCCAGGGGTCTAATAGACCCCAAAATGTGATTCATTTTTTATGCTAAATAAAACAATTATTTAAGTTTTGCGAAAAACTAATAATTTATTTAGGTATTCTTTAATTATTTTATGCAGCAAAAATATCATTATTATTAGGAATTATATAGTATGACACAGAATTTTCATACAAACGCGTTTGTTACAGGACGTGCAGGTCAAACTTGTTTTAGGGTCCTTGGCGTACGGCCAGAAAGTACAGCGTTAATTTCCAGAAGGTTGAGGAGCTCCTCTTTCGAATAGGTCAATTTTTTGCAGAATTTCGCCAATGGTCTGTTGGAGCGACACCGACAAAGTTGGCCATTGAAATCTCTTCCCGTTCAGGACGAATGAGGTCCGTCACTAGAGACTTCGGCAACTATTTACGCTTCCGGCACTCATTAGTGGCGAATTTGAGTAGAATTGCTGCATTCATACCTACAGTATTTAATAGGCCAATAAAGTTCTATAGTAGTTCTATAGTAGTTCTTACAAAATTGGTTGAACACTTCTCAAAGGGATACGATGGCGGCATGCCTTTTCTCGAGACCATTTGTACTTATCATTCCCTTCTGTCTTTTGAGAACTTCTTCTCAATCGGAACTAGTTGCAGATGACGATAATGGCTCACGAAAATCTTGCATAATATCATCAGGCTTGTTCTCCTCTGCTTTGATGGTTTGACCTGACCGCCTCCGCTTGTATTTTCGTCCTCATCCGGTTCGGACAACCACTGCCAGTTGCTCATGATTAGGGGGTCTCTTTGATCTGTAGTTAAAGCATCCTATCCTGAACCTAAAGTCAAGATGATCTGGACCATAAAGTAATTGAGCATAATCATATATGACTGCGTAATAAAACACATATCGCAAAACAAGCAAACTGTCAATTGAGATTAAATAAGGCAAAAATATTAAAGATAATCATTAATAATTCTAAGATATATATTCATTTACCTATTTATTTTAATAACATGAAGACTACTTTCTAAATTATAAAGATAATCACCAAAAACAACAGTCACTCCAACACCGAAAAAGTTCATCTATTGCTACCCAGGGGTATATTGGACCCCGGCACCACCCTGGACAAGTCCATATGCTATGAACGAAGCTGCGCGACCGTTTGTATCATAGAGCGCGGGGAGGATGGAGATTGACTGGAATTTCGCGCAGTTGCGACCTAGAGGGATAAAATTAAAATCCATCAAAAACGTCTGGGGTCCAATAGACCCCTGGGTAGGGTTTAAGGGTTAAAAATCTTTTTTTCGTTTAAGATACTTAATATTTTCTTTCATTCGTTTTTACTTTTTTTGCCCGCCACACCGCACCTCTCCTATTATTCGTCTGTTTCCACTTTGCCGGCAAGAAAGTAAAAGTATCCAAAACAATCGAAACAAACTATGCAGGGTTCTTCAATAGTGATAAAATGTAATTACCAATTCAGATTATTTTTATTAGAATTGTACGTATATATGTATATAGGAAAAAACAATACTTAAATATTTTTTTTCGTCAGATTAATGTGAAAAATGCCTCTTGCTTGACTTTAAACAAAACAATAATACCGCTGCAGGAGGAGCTACAAGTTACAAACGTAAATATCATCCATAGAGTCAACGCCAGACATTTCACTATCACTGGATTCAGTGTCTTCGCTCTCCGCTCCCAGTGAAATACGAGTAATAATTTCTCTTTCGTGTATGTCACTCTCCCAATATTTTTTCCGCAAACGATCAATGTGCCTTATTTCTTATTTTCCGGTCATTAAGTTAGATTAGGTTATATTACTTAGAATCTAATTGCAACCTTTAAATATAGAATTACTTTGGTCCTTAAATATTTTTTTATCTTCTAACGACGAATTTAATGACCAAAAAAGAGAACAGACATTGAAACGAGCATCCAAGGATCGTATGCTAAAGTTTAATAGGTATACCTACCTTGAATGTGATTTATAGAATCTATTTAGAATTATTTTTATGGTTATTATAGATCTATCTTCTTTCTTCAGTCAGGTGAAAACTAAGGACGGATTTATTTTAATTTTAAAATCATCACGAACCAGAGATGGCGGTGCACTTGTTAATGTTATTTTCACATGTATAACGATCACAATACTTTGAAATGTTGTAATTAGAATGTGAAGATAAACTAGTTAAAACAGCGGTTAAAGATTGCGAAAGTGTTGTCAGTATTCTGGGATATTTGAACTAGGGCCGTTGTGTAGGCTAGAGAGTATAGAGAGCCCTTAATTTACTTAGCTAAATAAACACAATTAGATAGGTCCGGTGTTAGCCGCACTATCTTCTTGTTTGCGGTAATCTTGTTAGGGGGATGTTGGTGAGTGTAGAGGGGTTACAAAAATACCGCGTATTTTCTTTGCACACTCTCGCTGTGAGAGACAGTGGGACGAAGGCCAAATAAAATAAGTTTGTCTGTTAATTAGTCGTAATACTCTATATACGGTATGTATGCTCATTAAAACAGAATACCTATATAAGTACTTTCACAACTTCACAACGTTTTTTCGTGCAACCTGACATGGGTGGCTAATAACACAACCACCGTTATGATATAAGCCCAATACACCACTTTCCAGAAGGTGACTTTATGAGCACGGCTACACTGAAATTAATCTCATATTTTCTTAGAAACTTTTAATGGACCACACGTACTGTCATGATTAAAAACATCACACATGGGCATTAGGTATGCCAGGATCTTATTCACGGCTACATTGAGCTGGATTAATAACACATGCAATTTATCATTACCTACCCCTTCGACCATCGTTGATTTATTGATTTGGGATGAACCCTTTCATCTATGTAGTGTAAGGAAGGAGATCTACAATTTTATGTGGAACCATAACCATGAAAAAGTGGAACCACGAGAGGTCTGAACCACGGAGAGCACTACGTACGAGAGCATTCGTTACCTTTATTTAAGATGGCCTGGCACCATGGAGGAAAGCATAACAGGCTTAGGTGCATGTGGCCTTAGATGAAAAAGAAGTTCTTATTGAATTCAAATTTCTTTTTCATCTAAACATGTGGCGCGATATCTCGAAAATATGCTGCTGAAAACACAAGCCATACGATGTGAAGAAATATACCATCACGTAGTAATGAGCAAGACGTGATGCCCACGTAGACATGAAAATTACCTTCCCGGATCACGAGTACCGCGTTCAGGTACCACTCTAGACTCATTGGCACCACCGTACCTGCTCAGCGAGGGCTCTTGAAGAGCCGCTCCCCCAGACAGGTAACGAAGGGGGGTGGGGCCCTCGGGACAGACAAGGGGCTGATGTTTACCGCAATAAGCAGGATACGTCCTTAGGTGATGTGTAGAATTGGACTACTAGCTTATTGAGTAATGCATATTGTTATTGCCGCAAATTAAGTTTGTGTGGCGGGCCCGCAAGATTTTCAGATTATTTTAAAAATCTGATTACAATGCTTCAAATGTAGATGTCGCTGAAACTCAAATTAATGAGATAACGGTAATGTCGTATCCATTAAATACATAAAATTATCAAGTAAAAATAAAAATGCATAAACATTTGTAAATTAATCATTAACAATTCTATAAAAAAAGTTCTACAAATAAATTTGTACGTGTTTTATTACCACTATTCCGTGTGGTTTTCATTCCGTTTAATACAATCAATCCGTGTAATCAATCTATGGAAGGTCTTGGGATGGCACCTAATTCCCATGATGCCATTATAGTTGGCGTGGTATTAGTCCTCCATGTCAAGTTGAATTATGTTCAAAAAGCCTGATCGGAACAGTACACGTTCGTGAATTATATGTTCAAATCGATAAAATAATCTCCATCGAGCATAGAGCAGCATTCTAGAAATTCTGGATGAACAATGTAATGAAATAACAATAAGACAAACATTAGAAATTTCATAAATTTTATTTTGTTCTACCAAAACCACCTTTATATCGGCTCATATTCCTTCCTCCATCGATTGCGACACTGGTTAACATTTCCAGCTCAGTGGCACGGATTTCAGTCAATGTTCATTGTGGAAATAATCTGACCCCGTAGGTGTTGCTTTTAAGGACATTGGAAAACAGCACTTCGTGGACAATGACGTTTGTTTAGATGCCTTGTCGAAGAAAATGAAGATAAGTGCTGTATCTAGGTGTATTTTTTATCAAATCGGCTTCGCGACTCCTCTGAGTGTTTTTAGTTATTTCTTTTAGTTTCGGATTTGGCTATGAAGACACACATAAAAAACCATTGCTTAGGGCATCACGAACGGAGATCGGAATCAGATTTCTGGGGCATCAGTTCTCGGGGAGCACTATCCCAGAAATCGGAATATACCTACTGATGTCTATGGGGAACAGAACAGAAATCAGAATATGGCACTAAAAACCAAACCGTTTAAAGTTGGTAAAAAGTCGTAAATACACGCTCGTGCATTTTGGACCTCATTTTTTTTACTATTGGACACTGTGGATAGGCCCATAATGGGGCGTGAAGTGCTTAGGGCATCAAGTAGTCACTGCCTAAAAACCGGCAAGTGCGAGTCGGACTCGCACACGAAGGGTTCCGTGCCATCGTACAGGATTTACCACAAAAAACATGCTTTTTGTATGGGGCCCCCCTTTAATTTTTATTATTTTATAATTCTACATATTTTTTGTTATAGCGGCAAAATAAATACATAATCTGTGAATATTTCAGCTTCCTACCTGTTACGGTTCATGAGATACAGCCCTGTGACGGACGGACGGACGGACAGCGGAGGCTTAGTAATAGGGTTCCGTTTTCACCCTTTGGGTACGGAACATTAAAAATCACCTGGGTAAAATTATTCAAGAGTAAGCCTTGGTGGTGCTGATTTTTATTAATCGACACTTAAAGGCTTTTATTACTAAAGTGCTGATTACCTTGTACTTTTATTGATTGCAAGCTAATCAGCAGTGGGTGAAAAAGGCCCTAATTCTTACATAATAGTAAATTATAAAAGCATATCCTTAAGCGCCGCACCATTGGAGATCGGGGGTTGCACGAGGTCCGCAGGCCACAGGTTGCCGACGGTAAAGTAAACAATTAATGGCGCTGATTTCCCGTATTAAATTTAACTAATCGCTGTCGTTACCAAAGTCGACTTTGGTAGTCAGCCCGGATTTAATTGAAATGATATTACCTTTATCTCATTCATTTGAGTTTCAAATTCTGCTTCAGACGAATTTCCAGACCACAACTTTTTGAATTATTTTCATCATCCAAAAAGATGATGACGACAGTATCACGTCATTTTTCTTAATCAAACAATCCTGGGAGAACGAATTTCTACAGTATTTATTCTATACTAGCTACGGTACCCGCCTCCACTCGGGTCAATATCGTTTCCAACTGATGTCGAGTTGCACCTAACATTGTATGTAAAATAGGTTCCCAATACAAACCCTTTTCACCCCCTATGAGTTTAATTTTCGCCACAAAAGGCATGCAATATCCTTTCGTAAGGTCCAGACAATCCATATACCAAATTTCATCAAAATTGGTTTAGCGGCTTAGGCGTCAGATAAACATACAGACAGAGTATGGAGCCTCTTTTGCCAAGTCATTTTCGTTTTGCAAACCTCTGTACCGAACGATGATGTATGTATTTTGTGATTTTGTCCCACAGACAATGCAGCCTGGGTGTGGGTGGGCGCGGCGAGCGGCGTGCTGCTGCTGCTGGCGCTGGGCGGCGCCGCCTGCTGGCTGAGTCGGCGCCGCCACGCCGCGCTTGCGCACAAGCTCGGTCAGTCACCCACCTCACAACTAGTAGGACAATACATGCTGGCTGAGTCGGCGCCGCCACGCCACGCTTGCGCACAAGCTCGGTCAGTCACCCACCTTACAACTAGTAGAACCATACATGCTGGCTGAGTCGGCGCCGCCACGCCGCGCTTGCCGCACAAGCTCGGTCAGTCACCCACCTCACAACTAGTAGGAAAATACTTGCTGGCTGAGTCGGCGCCGCCACGCCGCGCTCGCACACAAGCTCGGTCAGTTACCCACCTCACAACTAGTAGGACATTACATGCTGGCTGAGTCGGCGCCGCCACGCCGCGCTTTCGCACAAGCTGAGTCAGTCACCCACCTCACAACTAGTAGGAAAATACTTGCTGGCTGAGTCGGCGCCGTCACGCCGCGCTTGCACACAAGCTCGGTCAGTTACCCACCTCACAACTAGTAGGACATTACATGCTGGCTGAGTCGGCACCGCCACGCCGCGCTTGCGCACAAGCTCGGTCAGTCACCCACCTAACAACTAGTAGGACATTACATGATGGCTGAGTCGGCGCCGCCACGCCGAGCTTGCGCACAAGCTCAGTCAGTCACCTTACAACTAGTTACGCTCGGAGCTTTGCTGGACGTTATATTCAAGCCTTTGAGTGAGATCTTCTGGCCCACAAGCAATCACTCTCGTAGCATGGCACCCGTGATATTTTTTGACGTGGTGTGTGTGTGCGCAGGCGGGAAGCGCGCGCCGGACAAGGCGCTCGTGTTCCAGCCGCCGCGGCGCGCGACCGCCGTGCGCTCGCCGGGCTCCGCCACGCACTACCTGCGCAAGTCGCCGTCGCCCACCGCGCCCGCGCCCGCCGCCCCGCACGCGCCCGCCGGCGGCCTCTCGCCCACCGCGCCCAACCCGCCGGTCGGTACCCCGGCTAGTCCTACCCAGGCAGCAGAATGGACGCGAGTAGCGATCGAAACTCATCCGTATGGCGGCAGCGTTGCCACGAGTTAGCGGAAAACGTCTAACTGTAGTTAGTTCGCTTACGGATTCGGGACGTGCAACATCGACTCAATAGCATCCTGTGAATTCATTGCATGTTATTACCAGAGCCTCTATTAAGAGTTACAAATAATTAATCGAAGTTTCGCTGCGCTCTTCTATTCCGCAGGTTTACACCACTGAATAGAGCAGGCATTTGAAGGGTACACTAAATCGCCGGTCCATGGATTTTTGTATCTGTGTGGACCCATATTTTCAAGACATTTATTTTATTTTGTATCTCTACAAAAATATAGAAATCCATGGACAGACGATAAAGCATACCCCTCAAATGCCTGCTCTATTCAATGGTGAAAACCTGCGGAATCGCCCTTCGATTTCAGAGAAATTTCGATACGTGATTTGTAACTCGTAATGGAAGCTTCTCGTCGGTGGAACTCGAAATCAGTACTAATCTAATTCTTCAGCGAACTCACTCGCCGACGCTTTCGATTTTGTATGTAAGTGGCTACGCCGCCGCATACAAACGAGTTTCGGTTGCTACTTTTGTCCTTCCATGCTCGCTGGCAGTGGCGTAACTATACAATCTGGGGCCCGTGGCAAATTCTTTTGATGGGGCCCTATCAGTAAAAATCGTCACATTGTACTCAGTTTAATTTTAATAAACTTCAAGATTTTCAGCGTACTCAATTACACGTTGTATATGTCCCACTAATGGCCATAGGCCTCCTCTCTTAGGCGAGAGGGAATGGTCTGTAGTCCCCACGCTAGCTTTCGCTCCCACTTAAATATTTTCTGGAACTAGACAAAAATCTAACTTTCACAATCAACTTTACTTTGCCACCATTTTCATATTCAATAAAAGAACAAATACGAAAAATCAAAGATACAAATCAACAATTGTCAAAATAATCACACAAAGAATACGCAGTCAGTACAGCCCTCATAAAAAAATATCAAATTCGGAATTCCCAGATTGCCCCAGCACCAGCGCCACGAAAAAAGTGAAAACAAAATGGGGAATTCCCCGATCGTCAATGCTCACCCGCGCTTCCAATGTACCGCGACAAAATATGTAGAAACTGTATGTATGTGGATATGTAGGATGCGTATAGAGATGTGTAATTGCCGGTATTTTGATTAACGGTTTTTTGACGGTCATAAGTATGTAAAATTACTCGTCACGGGTAACGTGTACATCTCTAAAAATGAATCAACATCTTTTTGTTTAGGTTGGTTGAAATGCTTAACGATTAACATGAAATTGTATTATGGCCTTTAGTTGTCTCACTTTACATTTTAAGCAGATCTTATAAAAATATACTTTTCAAATAAAATAAAATACTCAGGAATAATGTAAAAAAATATATTTTTTGGGCCGGGGCCCTCTTGGGTCGGGGGCCCGTGGAATTTTGCCAGCCCTGCCACCCTATTCAAAAAATTCAAAAATTCAAATTCAAAAATCTTTATTGCAAGACATTTCTTATGCATTGTAGTCTTAAAGTAGGAAAATATGGTACAATGACTTACTCAGTTTATAGAAATGCTACCTAAACATAGGTGTGGCAATTTTTGCAAATGCTAATAAATTTAGCATATTAGCACTTAAAATCAATCAAACACAAGAAAAAAAAATTAACATATACATAAGGTGTACGAACAAAGCATTTTGAAAATAAAATTACCCTAAATTAACCCTTATTTTCTTTTAAGAATTCTTCCAAGCTATAATATGATTTTAGTAAAAGCCATTCCTTTAGATTTAGTTTAATTTTTTTAACATTAACAGTTTTTTTAGATCTTCTGATAATCTATTATATAACAATATAGCTGACTGGGTCGTGCTCTTTGATACTAACGTAGTGCGCATAGGCAATTTGTATAAATTTCCCGCTATATTCTGTCGCGTTTTGTACCCGGTAATATCAGAGACTACATTAAAGTAATGCGGATATTGTTTGACAAAACAGCACAATTCTAGTATGTAAATAGAGGTCAATGTTAATAATTGTCTGTCTTTGAAAATACTTCGACAACTATCCAAATTTTTTATGCTGAATATTGCTCGTAAACATCGTTTTTGTAGGATAAATATTTTTTGTACATCCACAGAATTTCCCCAGAAAATTATACCATATTTTAAATGGGAGTATACATAACCATAATATGCCATTATACTTGTTTCTACTGATGATACGGCAGTAAGTACTTTAAGAGCATAACAAAAGGAGCTTAACTTATTTTCCAAGATTTGAATATGTGATTTCCAGTTCATGTTGTTTTCGATCATAATACCTAAAAATTTTGCACTGGTCACTTCCTCAATGAGTGTTCCTGAATATGTAATGGTTATGTCTTGTCTAGAGCCCTGATATGTATGAAATTGTATGATATTCGTTTTTGTTAAATTAATTTGTAGTTGGTGACATTTTAGCCATTCAATAATATTTGAGAGGGCATCCTTGACTGACGCTTCATGTTGTTCTGTACTCGTTTTAAATTGAGATGTAATTATTCCAGTGGCATCGTCTGCGAAAAGAATAATTTTGTGAAGTGTACATTTCGAAATATCATTTATATATATCAGGAAAAAGACAGGTCCTCTTGTTTACGCCACTGCTCGCATGTCTTAGCATGCCAGGGGCCATGGGTTCAATCCCCGCCCCGTTCATGCACCAATTTATCTTTCGTTATTAATGCGAACTGTCCCATGGTTCGGAGCCCATGTTCCTTCATGTTTTTCTACTAGGTGGTGTGATTAAGCCCACATTTAGCCAGTTCAATCATCGCAGAAACATAACGGAATTTTGTTTACGTCAATATATGCCTGGTTCCACCACCTGCAGCTACAAAAATCCCGAAGTTACCTTTATGTTACACCATGTAAATATGCAATGTAACCGAAAGTTACTTATTGGATTTCAGGTAACTGATGGTGGTGAAAACAGGGGTTAAACTATGTTAACAAAAAGATTTGGCACTGCCTATTACACCCACATTTTATGGTCATTCAGTGATTACTTTTCTACTTTTCATATTTATCACGACACTTCACAGTTCATGACAAACTAGGTGGGTCCTTACTTACTAGGTGGTAGGGTGATTCCCGCCCGGGTTGGTACCATCGTATTACATGACCAATGGTCGAATCGGCAATGAAAATTGTCTGTGTTTTCCATCCAATTCATTGTAGCCGAGCAATATAAGAAAGATCCTGCCATGGAACCTAGTTCCCATGTGGTGTGTTAGGCTAATATCATGAATGAATGAATGAATATCACGAAGAGACCCCGGAAAAAGTTTCCGGGTGGGGTCTCCAGAACCTTGTCGAGTTTAACGCGAGCAAGACACAGGCGTGCGTATTTAGTGCGAAGCGTACTCCGTTCAGTGTGGCTCCGACCTTCCAGGGAGCAACTCTACGTATTGACGAGCATTTAGGGATTCTTGGTGTCGACCTGACGCATAACCTTAATTTCGGACGCCTTATCGAGGATAAAGCCAAGCTCGCCTCGAAAAAGCTGGGAGTTCTCAACAGGGTGCGTCAGTATTTCACGCCTGACCAAAAACTGCTCCTTTACAAGGCGCAGATAAGGTCTTGCGTGGAGTACTGCTCGCATTTGTGGGACGGCTCAGCTCAGCACCTGCTTGGCTTCCTGGACTCGATACAGCGTCGGGCTGTGCGTCTCGTCGACGACCCCAAGGTATCTATGAATCTAGAGACCCTCCAACTCCGAAAGGATGTTGGGTCTCTCTCTGTGTTCTATCGTCTTTACCATGGAGAATGCTCGTCAGAGCTACATAACGCTGTCCCTCCGTCCCCATTCTACCATCGCACGACGCGGAACAGGCAGGAAATGCACCCGTTCACTGTCGACATTCCAAAAATCAGAACCAACCGATCCTCTTGGTCCTTTATTTATAGGGTCGGTAAACTATGGAATGCACTTCCTGCCGAGTTATTTACCTCAAAGTACAACCTGGGATCCTTCAAACATGGTGTGAAGAAGCACCTGGCCGGCCGGCATGGTTTTCGCAGCCCCCTTATAAGTTCGAAAGCCCATGGGCATCGTCGGGCACCTTAAGTGGTCCTGGCGTATGCCATATGCCGCGCATTACATAAAAAAAAACGCTGGTAAAAGAGGATCAATCATCGAAAAGGGGTTTCTTAACCTGGGGTCCATGGGCCTCTTAGGGGTCCGAGGCATGAGTACTGGGGGTCCATGTTTGATATGATGAAAATAAATCTGTGGCAACAAAGAAAAGGTTATTTTCTTTCTCTTAAGTTGAGTTCGGAAGGGGTTTGTCACATTTTTGAAATTTCGCAATGGGTCCGTGACTGCAGAACGGTACACTACACAAAGATGTACCTTACTACACCGGATAAGTATAGGTAGACTAGATGGATAGGTAGACTACATGGATAGGTAGATTAGATGGATTGGTATACTGGATAGACTACACTGGAAAAGGCAGAAGAGACTAACGTGGCCGATTGTCGCAGGGTTCCGGAGGCGTCAGCCCGAGCAGCCCGAACGGGCCGACGCTGGGCGACGCGACGCCGACGCCGACGTCGACGCCTCTCAGCAAGGAGCTCGCCGACGCTGCAGCTACCGAGAAGGCCAAGCAGCCGGAGTCGGAGGGCGACCCGCGGCTCGGCGACCTACACTTCAAGCTCAGGTAATTTGTTATAGGCTTTTGTGTCATTTGAAGTCATTCAATCTCCTTGCCATCCAGGTCATCTTCAACAAGATCTAGATGGACGCAATGACCTGAAAAGATGAACAAACATTTGTAGCCGAGGAATGATCCTAATTTTACATACCCAGATGGTTTCTTGAATCTTCCTTTTCTTTGTAGAGAGGCCAAATCCTCTCTATGGCAACTGGTCTCATCTGAGATTAATTCTGCCAGAGTCAAGTCTGTGATTACATTCTGGGATCCGGAATAAGAGGCACAAGAAAGAAGTTACAATGCGCCGGGTTTGAAGACGGTGCTGGTATCTTTCACATGAGAACCCACGAGCAAGAGCTTGGCTGATCCTGCTATGTCACCTTATGTTATTACTTAGGCATATGTCGACGATTGTATATGCGAAGACTAGAAATTGCACGTACACATTCACACAATACATATTATATACTTCAAAAAAACAGTTAAGTTTTTACCGACCGGAATGCCAATGCGATGTGTATTTAATGTATTGTTGACAGTAGTACTGGGTAGTATCTGCGATTTTTGCGTAACCGTTTTGTCCTTGAACGAGGGGCAGGGTATTTATTATAAATATATTACACGGGCCACATCTTGTTCGGGGAGTAATAATTTTATTGACAGAGACGGGATGCCGCGCAGTAAACCCTTTATACCTACCTACCTCAGCTTAACCCTCGGGTTAACCTGAACTGCGAGCTCCGGATACTGCTTGAACTAACAACTCCGTTTCATTATAGACGAAGGGTCACTTTATTAAAAAATGGGGACACAAATTTGCTATTACAAAAAAATTGGCTAGGTGCTTATTCAATTTCGACCATGTATTATTATTATTATTACGGACAAACAGCATTTACAGCGAGGAAACTAAGCAAATGTATCTACTGCTCAAATCAAACTAATCATATGGCTTAAACATTAAAACAAAAATTCAGTCAAATTGAAAATAATAATAATATATGTTATTTGTTTACAAACTGCTAACATTGTAAATATATTTTTTTAAGCAAAACTCTGTTCAAACGAAGAAAAAATATTACAAATAAATGGAAGGAGGACATGTTGATGTGATAACAGATAACTGCAAATTACAGTCGTTAACATACAAGGCACAATGGAGACTGATTCATAATGGTGAATAGCGTAGGGAGTAAGCAAGAGCGTTAAAAACGAATGGACTAGGGGCACGCAGGGCAACCGAGTCGCCAAATGTTTGCCTAAACAGACAAACGCCATGCAACGCAATGGCGACCACGTGCGCGACTCGCTGTGACGCAAAATTAAAGTTTGTGAAACCTATAATGCAGAAACAACCGAATATAGTTTGTAGAAATATGAAGCACGAGCTGAGGTCAGGCTCCGCTCAGGCCAATGTTGTTTCGGGCTAATGTCAGGCTGAACATAACATTGAATGTAAAATAGTCCCCATACAAACTCATTTGTGACATTTTGAGTTTAATTTTCGCCACAAAAGGTAGCCTATGTCCTTCCCCAAAGTCCAGAGTCTGTCTATACCAAATCTCATCAAAATTGGTTTAGAGTGAAAACAATGTTTTAGGCGTGAAAACGTAACAGACAGACAGAGTTACTTTCGCATTTATAATATTGGTATGGATTACAAAACTGTCTTATCATCTGTGGATGTTTCTATTATAAATTGATTATAAATTATCGCGACGACGCTTTTAGTGATAGCGAACTATGAAGATCACGCGCCCATTCATTTTTAACGATCTCGGGTGAAAGAAACGATTCAATCACTAACAATTTGAGTTATCCAGGAATACGAAATAACTAATAACACAATTAAGTTTGCTTTCAGAATAACATTTGTTTCCAAGAAGACCCCCTTTCTGAGAACCGCCGCGTGCCAACGCTAACGTTATTTCTTTTTAGTCCCATTCCATTAACATTTCGGGCCAGTTCATGGTCGATAAAATACTACACCGATATTTATTTCTTCTACGAGTATCATTTTCTCAATAACTATGAAATAGATAGGTGTTTATTTTACCCAGGAACATATTTCGCGGTGGAATTGTTTTCTCGAAAATGTAGGTTAGTATTGAAAACGAGAGGGTCGAATGGGTACTAAGGGGTAAGGAGAATTTTACACTAAAAAGGAATTCTAGGAATGGATGCATTGATCAGTTCCGGAAATACAAGAAAAACATCGAGGGGGTTGTAAATCGGAAAACTTTACATTCAATAAAAACACACAATTCCTTTCTGCCTCCTAGTAAAGCATAGTAAAAATCAAACAAGAAATCCGTGGCGGACGATTTAATCCAGGAATTCCTTGAAGTTAGGTCGCCCTGCGAAGACCAGGGTGGTTACCATGGTAAATTAACTCGCCGGGTGAACAACCAAATGAGTGATTGAATCTGACGTTTAGTTGCATTTCCTCCCATGCTAAGTATCAAACGATGTGTTATTAGGCCAAGTGGACTGAAATTACCAGTTCTAACTTGTAGAGGCAGGGCCCTTCGCCCGGTTTTTTAACCTACTTCATAAAAAAGGAGGAGCTTCTCAATTCGTCGGAATCTTTTTTAAAAAGATACTGTCGCAGAAAAATTGAAGAAATCCGTGATTTATCCTTAGTGATTCAGCCAAATCCACATATACAAAGCCAAATATACAAAGGATGCACTACGACTACTCTATGTAAGCTGATGCTAATGACAAAAAAATAAGAAGAGGGCGCTGGTGGTGTCGATGGTGTCCTACCAGAATCAGCCGAAATGCGCAACCTTCAGTTAACAGACCTTCAGTCAACAGCTGCCGGCACACGAGGCCGGAACATGGTTCCGACCTCTAGCTTTGCTGAGGGTAGTGACATACCTATTGTAGATACGAGAACGAGATGAGCATGATGGCGGTGCCAGTTGTGTGTTGCCAGCAGCTGCCGGCACCTGCCTCCCATCTCTAGTTCTACTGACGCTGGTGACCTGTTGTAGATAAGAGAACGAGATGAGCATGCTGGCCATCCCGATTGTGTGTTGTCAGCAAATGCCGACGCGCAAGGCTGCGGATGACGATTTTGTGTTGCCAGTAGCTGCCGGCGTGCGAGGCCGGTGCCTGTTTCCCATTTCTAGTTCTGCTGAAGCTGGTGATATGTTGTAGATGCGAGAAAGTGAAGAGAATGCTGGCGTTGCCGATTATGTGTTGTCAGCAGCTGCCGGCCTGCAAGGCCTTCGTCTGTTTCCTATCTTTAGCTCTACTTACCCTGGTGACATGTTGTAGATACGAGAACGAGAAGAGCGCGCTGGTGGTGTCAGTGGTATCCTGCCAACAGCTGCCGGCACGCGAAGCCGGCGGCTGCGACCCGTACGTCAAGCTTCAGCTTCTGCCCGATAAGCAGCACAAAGTGAAGACCAGGTATTTAGATTACAAACATTTGAAGAGACGTGCCGCAAGTTTTAAATATTAATGTGATGTCAGTCGAATGATAGATAAAGAACATTCATAAAGAACATTCATCTTCATCTTCTGGTTTCCGACAATTTCCTTTCCCAGGTTTTTCTTCAAAACGTTTGACACGAATGAAGTTGTAGGGACAATGGATCGCGAGGGTTTTAGCACATACAGCTTACCACACAGGAAGAAAATCATTTTATGTTGCATTTTAAGCAAGGTCTATCTCAAAGCACGCACGCCGTGCACTACAGGCCAGGCACGTACCCATCTAGCATATAAGCTTAAATTCCCATTATCAACTTAATTAGAATTTACCAAAATATTCTCTGTAACAGTGCTTATATTCGCCTCTTACAGTATGTATTACAGTTATGTGAGTCCGGACCACCACCTAATGGCTGGTCTTCTGTCCATCTATCAGTGTGAATGCTTACTGGTTTCGTTGTGTGTGGGCAGAGTGGTCCGGAAGACTCGCTGCCCGGTGTACGACGAAGACTTCACGTTCTACGGACTGGCTCCGCACCAGCTCGCCGCCATTACGCTGCACTTCGTTGTGCTCTCCTTCGACAGGTTGACATTTCTCTATTTCTGTGAACCCACTCACACGAGGATTTCTTGCCTAGGAAAATAAAGAACCTGATAATCTGCCAGGTGTATATTTAAGTTAAGAAATGGCCTTATTCGTATTTTGGTTGATCAGAGGATTTCTATCAGCGTTAGAAAGCAGGAAAACTTAGTGTCATCTGATCAAACGAAAATAAGAATAAAAACAAAAATAAATTAGGACAGGGTCAGGAAGCAGAAGAGACGGTCCTGAAAATGTAATATTAATGACTCTTGCATTACCTCTACAGGCAAGAAATGACAAACGCATTTTTAAAATATCCCATATGGATTTAACGATTGCGCCTCACAGGTACTCCCGCGACGAAATAATCGGCGAGGTGGTGGTGGCGCTGTCCGCCCTACAGCTGCATAATGCCGAGCCCATGGCGCTGTGTCGGGAGATACAACCACGCAGCCTTAAGGTACACACGATGGGGAAATATATCCATACCCCTTTGTAGCCCAAGATTTTTGAATGGGCTGCATAATTACTCAGCTGGAAATCTACTTCCTCCTACTTCAAAAGCAAATAATTCTGTTAAATAGACGTTTCCCGTGATCAATGAATGTTAGTCTCATAGGAGATCGCAAGTTCATCTAGTACATAGTACTTCTTTACTTATGTTTTTAATCGATCAATCGTCGACTTCTAACAAAACTGACAGTCCTTCTTTTGAGACTGGCTGTGCCAGTTCAGTACATGAAAGAATAAAATTGTTTTCTTTTTCATCTAGTTTTCCATCCAGTTTCATGTAGCACTGTCCTCTTTTGTGGTCTATTGGGCTAATTCAATAACTGTACACATTCGTAATGTACTGACGTTTTCAAGATGGTTGGATTGATGACGATTATATTATTTTCTCTAATATTCTGACAAGCTATCATCATTATGTGGTGTTGTGGCCTGCAGATGCGGTCGGTGGGTCGCGGCGAGGTGTTGGTATCGCTGTGCTGGCAGCCGGCCGCATGCCGACTTACCGTCGTGCTGCTGAAGGCTCGCAACTTACCCAAGATGGACGTCACCGGACTTGCCGATCCGTTAGTACCCACATCATACTGTTCAAATGAGGTCGGTGGGTTGCGGCGAGGTACTGGTGTCGCTGTGCTGACATCTGACCGCGTGTCGACTAACCCTTGTTCTGCTGAAGACTCGCCACTTGCCCAAGACAGACGTACTCGGACGTGTGTCCTGCCCTGTATCCTGATCTTCTGCACAAAATGTACAGCGCGCCTGCGCCACAAGTAGTATACATTTTTTTAATAAATCACTAGCAACTACACATGACCGTGTACAATAGATACAAAATACATTAAGTACAAATGTCTGCCTAGGGTTTACTATTATCAGATCATATTTCTCATATTAGGTACAAACTGTTTTGAATTCTAGAAATATATATGTAGTTACTTTTATTTATTTATTTTATTTATTTAATAAGGTAAACCAACAGCGTATATACAAATAAGCAGAAATAAAAGAAAGAGCTTATGTCTATTAGTAACGCCAATAACAGGTTTACACGAAGTATCCATGAGCGTGTGTGAGATAATATATGAATAAGTACAGATCACTTATATAAGGGTGTATGCCTGTGTGTTATGCAGGTGCTGTTTGCAAGTGAATACTGTAGTGCAGTGTAAGTGAACTAAAGAGTTGAGAATGTGTTACGTGGCTAATCAGTCGAATTTGATGTCCCCAGCTATGTGAAGATGTACTTGCTGTACAACGGGCAGCGCATCGCCAAGAAGAAGACGCACGTGAAGAAGAGGACCCTGAACCCCGTGTTCAACGAGAGCTTCGTGTTCGAGGTGCCGACGCCGGGCAGCGGCGCGCAGCACGCAAACCTAGACAACGTTGCGCTGGAGCTACTCGTGCTAGACTGGGACAGGGTTACCAAGAATGAGGTACGTGTTGGGACATAGAGGCGTATCTACCTGCTGTCCGCTAGGTAGCACATCACCAGAACCTGAAGAAACGGACTCTGAACCCCATGTTCTACGAGAGCTTCGTGTTCGAGGTGCCGACGCCGGCCAGGGGCGCCCAGCACGTTAACCTCGACAACGTCGCGCTCGACCTACTCGTGCAAGACTGGGACAGGGTTACCTAGAATGAGGTACGTATTGGGACATAGAGTCGTCTCTAACTGCTGTTCGCTAGGTAGCACATCACCATAACCTGAAGATACGGACTCTAAACCCCGTGTTCTTCGAGAGCTTCGTGCCAACGCCGGGCAGCAGCGTGCAGCACGCCAACTTCGACAACGTCGCGCAGGAGCTACTCGTGCCAGACTGGGACAGGGTTACCAATAATGAGGTATGTGGCTGTCATCTCTACCTGCTGTCTAGCACGTGAAGGAACGGACTCTAAGCTTCCCGCGTTCAACGAGACTTTCGTGTTCGAGAAGGCTACGTTGGGCAGTGGCCGTGCTGACCAAGACCGAGGTAGCAGGACATAGTGATGTTTTTATCACCTGGCGACAAAGTAGCGCCAGCACATAAAAAACAGTCTTTGAACCCTGAAAAGGGCTTGGTGATTGAGATGGCCATGCCAGGTAGAGCGGTGCAGTACGCCAACCTCAGCAACGTCAGGCTAAAGCTACTCAAATCGGACCGCGTCGTGGGAGTTGAGAAAGAGACCTTTCTACACCCGGTAACGCATCGCCGAAAAGAATTTGCACGTGAAGAAGCAGATTATGATCCATATTAGATGGAAACTTTTCCTTATACGCTGGAACTACTTGTATTTCATTGTTTTCCAGACGTTCGTTATCCCGTTACGTTTCACGAAGTGTGCCAAAAAAATTCTGCTCATGAGCCAAGTGAAATTTTTGATTTTTGTGGTACATATTTTCCTTACGATTGCAGGTTATCGGGCGACTGGAGCTCGGCGGAGCAGGAACGGGCAGCGCGCGCCACCACTGGCGCGAGGTGCAGGCGGCACCGCGCCGCCAGATTGCCGACTGGCACAAGCTCAAGGAGTGAACCCGTGCACCCACTCCCCCCCCCCTCCACCCCCGCTCACCCTCGCAGCCGCCCGCACTCACCCGAGAGCTCCATGCGAGCCTACCACCCCTGCTCCTTGAATATAAAATATTTTAATATGACGAAGAGCTGTCAAGTTTATTTGCGGGGCTCTTTAAGTGTCCATGCTTTCTTAAGGACCCAATCAGCGATGCTTCTTGCATTTTTTTATTAGATCTGAAAGTTGTGTTATTTTTTTTCCGTATAAATTTATTGTATCCATAAACATATATTTCGTAAGACATCGACCGCTTTAACCCCTTACATTTATGCTTCAAAACTGAAAATTCCATATTTTGTGTGTAACAAAATTACGAGAAAGCAAATAAATGTAGAGATGCTTACAAAATCTACCTGCGGCTCATCACCTGTGAGCATAGCCTATAAATATGTCTATAGCCTTTCACGCGGATTAACTCCGCGTCTATAATGGAATTGAGATTCAAAAAATCTTGCGTGGAGGAGAATCTTGTTTTTATTATGCCACTATTTACGATCGACTCAGTTTACGATACTCATCAACCCCCTTTAAGGCTATAGACTAATTTAAGACGCTCTTTATAAGTCGCAACCGTAGTTTCTTCATAAAACAAATGTAGAGAATAATATTTGCATCAGAAAGTACATGCAATGGATTGTATAACACAATCAAATACAAAATTAAAACCTACCATTATCCAGTGCACAGTCAGTGTAGGTACACTTATTCGCAAGGCTTGATAAAAAAAAATTGCTATCCGATGCGACCTACACATGTTTTTGCTGATGAGTGTTACAATCTAAGTTTCTTACTCAATATACCACTGACCATTCACCATTTTACAATTTATTTTTGTACACAAATACCGTCTAATACTCAATATAAGAGTAGATATATGTAGATACGATATTGAAATTAATTTATCTTACTTATCTATTAAGTCACAACTTTAATACTTACCTAACTCTATATATGATTAGTAAACCGTTTTAAAAGATAGATTCTATCAAATTAATGACTATGAATTTGTAGAATAGATAAATAAAGCTGTTTTGTACCAATGTAGGTATTTATTGTACGTACTTATTATGATTTCTCACCAGTGTATGTTTTAACTATTGTATCTAACAATGTTGTAGATAACCGGAATATTAACAGCAATGTTGCTGCAAAATAATAAAAGGCGACCTTGTTAAAAAACCGACAAGTGTCCCTGTATTCTGAATATTCGAAGATCGTTGCAAATCTCATGATTGGATGTGTCGGCTTTTAGTCACTTGTTACCTGTAAGGTGGAGATGGAAAACCTTCACCCCCGATTGGGTTCATAGTTTAATTTTATTTGTAGGTAAGTAGTTTAATATGTATGTATGTATATTTATTCATTGATGTGAATTTCTGTTGAGTGGAAGATAGGTTTATCTGAAGTACACGTAAGTGAATAGCTTACAATATCCGTGAGTTAAATTTAAAACTTGCAACAATTGAAAATAGTTTTGTGGTCTCAAATTTTTTTTATGTACTCAAACAAAGCGCTCTCCCTTTATATTGTAAGATCACAAAAATTAAAAAAGCATAGATATTTTAATTCTAAGATTCTATATTAAAGAAAATTTTCAAATATATATGAGGTGTCGATTCTAAACAAGAAAACCAATAAATCTACGTACAGCGTTAGAAAATGCAGTCGGTAACCACGGGAGTAAGCTGTATGAAACTCCGCTAATAGATAACTCTACTTCGAGCGTTAGCGTTATGAGAGCGCGATGCAGGCTTCTGGCTGCCCTTAAACGAAAGAGTATCGCGAAAACCTGTAAAAATAAAATAGTTGGAGGAAGAAATCTCAATGATCTTAGTATTGATATAAGTTGAATATAGAAATACCAAAATAGTAGTTCTCAGTCCTCTAAGAACTGTACGTAACGTAGGGCACTGCGCACTATAACTCAATGATGTTGCTCACAAACATATTTTATTACGCTAATGCGCCATCATTCGAAACGCTCACCGAAACTAAAATAGCCGACTAGATTTATCATAAGGCGAAAAAAATCATTAATTTTAACACAATTGACCACTGAATTTTGCCACAGTTTTATCAGAAAACTGAAAAACAGGAATTGTTACTTTACGCAATAACTAATTATTTCAATACTCCCAAGAACGGAATTATTTAAAAACTCTCACGTCTTAGTATTCTATGAAGTATTAGATTATTGCCAAAACACTGCTCATATCTACAATCCGGTATCCGAAGCCATGGTCGTATGCGTTCACATGGAGTTTGTCACAAAATTATGTTTTTCCCTAACCCTAACATTCCTGTTTTGTTTTACTTCTTTCAAAACGGCGCAATCTATCATCTGAATACTGTTTTATAAGTATGTGTGTTACTTGTGACCTGAGCCGGTAGTCTAAGTTGTCACCTAAATTGGCGTTACGGCAAACCGATCGACTGGCGTTTTCAAATGTATGGAGAAATTGAAGAGCGCGCGCAGCGGGCGTTAAGCGAACTAACATTTGCGAGTCCGAGCTTGATTTGACAGCTTACTCAACGTTGCCGTAAATACGTCGACGTTGCCGTTTAAGTCCACTCCGCGTTTTCATATAAATCGGAAGTCCGCGGTTGACTTTGACAGCTTGAAGAAATAAAACCACAGAATATCTAGCAAAAAACTTGTATGGAGTTTGGAGAAAACGCCAGTCGATCGGTTTGCCGTAAACGCCAATTTCGGTGAGAACTCAGACTGCCCACTCTGGGCCCTGTTGAAGTTTTGGCCAGCGCTTCGAATAGGCTTTGTCACTGAATCAAATTTTATCTGCTTCGAAAAATACAATCGCAACTTTTAATACTATGGTACTCAAAGTACTTCAAAACATTCCACATTAAGTAAATGTAAATAATGTAAAGATACTTTATGTAAGCAACCTAGCTTGTTTTACAAGCTCTTATTTTAATATTATAAAATATGCTTAACATGCCGCCTATTATGACATTGAAACAACAGGAATTAATTTAAATGAATAGCTTCCAAAACATGTTTCTTTCATTTTCCAGTTTCACACATTTTTATTAATTTTGGTGCATAAATAATTTATTCATTATTATTTTAAATTTAAAAGTAAGGTAACTGACGTAAACTGTTCTCATCAGTTAAATACCAATTAACAAACCTAGTTTTAGAGAATAGAAAAGATTAAACTTCTAAATATTTAGGCTAAGTAAGACAAAGATAATGTTTTGGTGCATACTCAAATACCAATACTTTTTCATTTGATAACTTTATTTTAACACTAATGCTCTTAAAATATTAGTATAATTTGTTTTTTTTTATATTTTCAACAGGCTTAAACAAAGAAAGATAGGTACTAAAAAGCGCGACAGTTTGTAATTATCATTCACGCGCATGGCAGTATTGGTCTTTGAGCATCGCCTGGTATTTTAAGTTAAGCAAAATTCTACTAAAATGCACGAGAAACTCGAACTATTTAACGTTAACTACATGAGATGTACTTCAGTGTCTGTCTACTAGGTGTAACTGTTTCGAGAATATGATCGTTTGTGAACCAGTAGCGTTAGCGGCGCGTGAATGTGCGCAGAACATTCCTTCACTTATGTCCTTCTGTTTGTACTGAATGAGATTTTTAGTAAATAAACGATTGACTGGTGCTTTCTCAAGAATCGTGTATTTCATTGTGCTTTTATTTTTATTTCATTTCCTAGGAGACTTACAGAGTCATACTTATCAGCAGGCCTCAATCAGGAATCCTAAGTTTAAAAAACCGCTTTTATAGCGGTTCTCAAAGCGGTTTTCAAGACTCAAGATTCCTGATTTCTGATTACGGAAGTCCAGGAATAGGCCTGCAGACTGCTTGTCAAATATGAAATAATTCCTCTTCATAACCGACCTAATAAAAAGGAGGAAGTTCTCAGCCGGAATCTTTTTTTAAATGTATTTTGCCCGATTCCTCGAAGACGACTGTACCGGTTTGGAAAATTGGAGAAAGGGTATACTTCCCAGGTAGGTCCATTTTTTTTCAGTTAGGTACCTGTTTTGATATTCATAATGTGTTACATCCATTTGAGACAGGCGTGACCTATACGTAAAACAATTGAAAGGTTGGAATGTGTGAATCGATCTCTCTGCTGGTGTAAGATTTTCCGATGAGACCCTCGCAGAGACTTTTTGAAAGCTCTACCTCATACAGCAGCTTTTTGAGGAGCCTGTGCATTCAAGAAGGCAATAAAATTGACTTAGGTCACCACTAGCGGAGCTAAGGTCTAATCAACTTTGTTAAGTTAGTAAAATAACATAGATATAAACTAACATAGGTCACATAACTAACAAATGTTTTTTAGTTTCAACAGATATGAAGCTGAAATCGAGTTTGCATAACGTCATCCCTCAGTCCCCTTACTACTAAATGGCGGCAATTATACCTGTGCGCGCCCAGGCAGGTCGCACTTCACAAACGAAGGAATTGCAATGCCCGGTAGCCTCGGGACGTCACAGCGGCCCACCAGAGGAGTAGGAACAGCCACCTACCTCCAGCAGCACCAGCTCCTAGGCGTCCAGGTCCCGGGACGGCGTTCGGCGGCACTGCACTTCGCGCAGAACGAGGAGAGACACTGCGTTGTCAGGCGCGCGGCGGGTTGCGGGCGTGGAGCCCTAAGAGGAGCTCCACGATGGAAAAGATTGCGGGGCGCGGCGCATGCGTGCACCATGCGTGACAGCTAGTAGGCGAGAGAGGGTGGCACAGGAAAAACTTCGGATGGGATTGATTGCTTGTGAATTGCAAACTACCCATCTAGGTCACCCATGCAATATTGGCGTGAACAATACCCAAGCTACTCTCAGAAATCAAACAATTTGCTTAGATTTCATCTAAGACTATTTGCGGATAAACTGACTGTTGGGCACCGACTCCGGCAGTCGAAATTTATTCCTATTCATATTCAATGAATGTGTGTGATATCAATAAAAGCGCTATTTTTATAGCGAATCGTTCAAAACGACCATCGGAACGAAGAAATGTCAGCTGGGCTTTAGTATACGAGAGATCTAAGTACGAGAGGGTATTCTTCCGCCAAAAGGGTTCCGACATGGAGGTGAATTCTTCACCTCCATGGGTTCCGACCATTGATGTTCCGACATAAGAAGCGAACGGACGGATCCATCCCACAAGAAGGGTGCTCAGGTGTGGCCTCACCTTTAGGTGGGAAAGGCTTAAGATCCTACATTTTAAAATGAAAACGCCCATTATTTACCTACAACGATGTCGCCATGGAGGTGATTTTACGCAGCTACCCACAGGAGAAACCTGTTTTCTACCTTCAAAAAAGGTTTAAAACAATATTTTTATGTTGAATATATTTTTAATTCCTAGTAGCTAGTCTCCTATGTTTTCATTCATTTGTTTTTGTCGTAAATTACTGAGTTTAAAACAGTTTGATTTTGGCTATTTTTTTTTTCCATTTTAAGCACTTAATATTCCAGTAAATAAAAAACTTTAATGAAAATTGAAAAAATAGAGGCTACGCACTGGTTAGATGATGTTGGCATAAATTCAAACCAAATGACTATAGAAAGGGAGTGGAAAAGGGACTGCATCATATAGTCAAAAAAGCACAAGGTCCAAAACGCAGAGTCCAAATCTCCTATTAGTGAATTACGAAATGTTCAATCTAATAAATAATATAAAGGGGAAAGTTTGTAATAATGGCTTAGTACATGTACATTTAACTACCCGGGAATTAGGATTGGCTAAATAGAATTCAGTTCCGTTTACGCTAAGATGGGGCTGTGCAATGCTATGCACGGCTCGGCTTTGCGGCGGCAGCGCTTACTTTTACTGAAGTACGGCTTGGTATTTCCTGCAACTTTAGGACTACTTGGCATCATGCTAAATCGCCGGAGGAGCGACCAACAGAATAAAATCCTTGAGAACCAATTACTCAATTTAGATGTGCATTGTATCTACGTCTAGCCTGATTCTACTAAAAACTTATAGATTACATAATATAACGCTTCATTACCAGAAGGGTAAGTAGTGAGTCTTAAAGTCTTATAACATGCGAACCACTTACCTGGTTTATATGCGTATTTTATCAATGTATAGCATCTCTGGGAGCAGTCAGGTTCGAGATGGGTTACTGTTTTCGATGTTGAGGCTGGCTGTGGGTTGGAGTCCACGCAAAACTTACCTACGTTACACGTTACTTACTAGGTAAGCAATGTAGCAGTGAAAGTGCAGAAAGGTTCTTGCGGCAAATGTTTTTTTTTTAAATAGCCACCAAACGTCAACGAAGCTCTAAATGGGAATTATTGGATGTTTCTCATTAAATCATGCTATTTCGGCTCGAACGATCTTGATTAAATTTGGTACACGGATACATTGTCCTGGACCAGTTTGACCCTATTTTGGACCAGTCATGTGGGCTACTTTTTATCCATGAGATAATTTAGCCGACACTAACCCGAGCGGAGCCGGGTACCGCAGCTAGTTATTCATAATAACCCAAAAGCATAGGGTCCAATTGGAATTTGTTTTTTTTTTGGATCTTAATAATAATAATAATTTATGTTATTAATATTATAATTTGATGTTTCATAAAGATGTATAGGCGTGTACTCTCTTAAGGCGGCCCAACCCGGCGGGCCTAACTCATTCGCGGGCACGTTACAAAACCGTGCTTTTGCGCCCTGGGACCTTCTCTGTTTCAAAGAATAAGACAGGCTCCGTGATGAGGAAGATGCAACATGTACACAAAAAAGACAATGTGTATAGTGTATGATTTGGTAAGATTTACGAAAATTTTAATTTCAAGACGACTTATAGCTAAAAGTAAACCACGACCGCTGTAGTCAAAAATCTAACAAAAATCAAATAGATCATAAATATTGATTAAATAAGCTATGTCTGATGACTAATCTTTTTACGATGTTCTTACTTTATCATTGCGTAATCCACCTCCAAAGTTATCGTATAAAACGCGCGAAAAATTCGAACTTTCGGACCTTACAACTTAGAAACCATACACAATTTTACGATGCCAATGGTCATCAGACATCTAGTTCGATCAAATAAAGCTATTTTGGGCAAAATTTTGGATCTCTGACAAGAAATATGGGCGTGATCTTCTTTCCCCTTTTGTATGGGGAGATGAGCGGGTTGGGCCACCTTAAATAGCGATTAAATAAAAGATCATCACGCTTGAAACACACATTTTATTACCAATCCCTTAGCATACAGTTAACAAACATGAAAAAATACCCAGCTCAGACATTACTACCTTCCCGTTCCGTTAAGTACTTTTATATCGGCAAATTTATAAATGTACGTGCATTATATGAAAGATATGAACAAGCTACACGGATTGTTCGCACAATAATTATGTATGAAAAATTTAGGGTAAAAAAAATACCCAATTGGTAATGCACGTTTAAAAACAGTGAACATTCAATCAAACATAATTTCATAATTAATAAACAGGATAAGCAACTGAATCCAAACTTAAATAATTTTCATACACACAAAATATGTAAGTTTAAAACCATATTGGCAATACAAACATGAAAGTTTCCACGCAATCTTATGAATGCTTTTATGGTATTGGAAAATATTAGTATTTGTATGAATGAATTTCGTGCATATGTGTTATTTTACAGGTATTCTCCAAGATTAACCTAAAACCATACCAGTATTAAATAATTAAGTAGGTACTTAGGTATGTTTAGTTTTACCTAGGTAGTCGTTTTTTATTCAAGGACTGGCAGGTCCGATATCAAATACTATTTTGGTATGTTCACACTTATAGCCCTTCAATAACGGGCGGAGTTACAGGCACCTTGGTAGAACGTGATAGATGTTAATCCATAGATAAAATAGAATGGTGTAGATAGCTAACGTCATACAACGTGCAAATATCGCCGAAAAATTCTTATTTTCGCTGGTACTATGACATTTCCAACCAGCGCCATCTCCCGTCACCGCCAGAACTAGTTACAACGTCATTAAACTAAGCTTGATTCCAAATTTCGCTGAGTTAGGTGTGATAAAAACGTTAAATTTTAACTAGAAATGTAATGTCATGGTAAATAAAAAATATCATTGATATTCATTGCTTTATATTAAATGTATTCTGAAATGTGAATTGCAACGCCACCTAAGGAGTTTTAATATACCTATTCAATAATGGTGTAACGTTAGCAAACTGTCACTTTATCTCTAATCTATGGTTAAAGACACCACCAGTGATTGGTGTGTTGGCTGGTAAGCTTGGAATAATCTAAAAAGTCGTTATGTTTCCAGTTATCTTTCTATTATTATTAAACAACGATCATGAAAGGACGGAAGTGGCGATCGAAAGTCATTCGTATGGCGGCAGCGTAGCCACGAGTTAGTGGTAAAGCTCTAACTGTATTTATTTCGCTTACGAATTCGGGACGCGCAACATCGAATGTTCGTTTCTTGAAATAGCGTTCTGTGAAGTTTTTACGTTTCGTTGGCACTCGAGAACACCAGCAGTGAGCGAATTCGTAAGCGAACTCACTCGCTGGCGCTACCTCCATTGTATTTAAAAGTGGTCACGCCTCCCCCATGACGGCTTTCGTTGCTACTCCCTTCCTTCCATGCTCGCTGTTAATAGTTATCTGAGTAATTGGTTCACAGTCGATTTTACACACATATTATGTTCGTTACAATCATTTGTGGAACACGCAATGAAATACCGTTGATACTTTTATTTATTAAATAATTACTTTGAGGTCCAATTAATAAAACCTATGTACATTAAATTAAAAGATTGGGGAAAAAGTTTCTTCGCATTTTTTAAGAAAATTCAAAACATTTTTTAATATGGTTTATTTACATTTAACTAAAGTATGCAGGTACCATTTTGTTCGATAACTTTTTGCCATCTTGTAGGTAGGGACATGATCCCATTGCTATAGAAATATTGGGACTTCTGATCAATATACCGCGACAAGTGGTTTTGGCAGTCCTCTCGTGATGTTAACCTGACACTGCCTAAAGAATTCTGAAGAGACCTAAACAGGTGGAAATCTGAAGGTGCAAGGTCAGGACTATACGGCGGATGCATTAACACCTCCCAGCCAAACTCTCTTAGTTTTTGCTGAGTGGCTAAAGATGTGTGAGGTCTAGCGTTATCATGATGAAAAACCACACCCCTTCTGTTGATTAATTCCGGCCGCTTTCTCTCAACTTCTTGCTTTAATCTCATCAGTTGTTCGCAGTAGAGTTCAGAATCGATGGTCCTGCCTGGTGGTAACAGCTCATAATGAATAATGCCCTTCCAATCCCACCACACACACAGCATCACCTTGTTGCGAGTTAACCCGGGTTTCGCCACAGTCTGTGAAGCTTGACCGGCCTTTGACCACGACCTTTTTCGCACGTTCTTGTCGTACGTGATCCACTTTTCATCACCAGTTATCAGCTTCTTCAAAAATGGTTCGGTTTCATTACGTCGTAATAAAGAATCACAAATGAGTACACGGTTCATTAGGTTTCTTTCAGTGAGCTCGTGAGGTACCCAAATATCGAGCTTTTTTGTGTACCCAGTTTTTTTCAAATGCGCCAAAACTGTTTTGTGGTCAATTCCTAGTTCTTCAGCTACGTCGTAACTACTGATATGCCGATCTTGCTCCACTTTTTCAAAAATGGCATCCATTTTATCCGTAATAGGGCGACCAGAGCGACGTGCATCTTTGACATCAAAATTTCCGGATTGAAAACGCTTAAACCAAATTTGTGCTACTCTCACAGACACTGCACTAGGTCCATAAACATCGCAAATTTTTTTCGCGGCTTGCGTTGCATTTTTACCTTTTTTGTAGTAAAATTTTAAAATGTATCGAATTTCTTCATTAGATTCACTCATTTTGACAGTACGAAAAACAAATGAGAATCACACATTTTCCTAATTTGAATTTGGAATTATGTTCTTTAAAATTTAAACTTTCAATGATACCAAAACCAGCCAGATACAAATAGTATAGCCAAAGAGATTTTATTACAAGTTCATACATACTATAATGCGAAAAGACTTTTTCCCCGACCTATTATTTAAACTTTCGTATGCTTAATGAGAACATAAATTTGGCATAAACATAATCACATAGCTTCAAACTTAATTAAAATAAATGCTTTTTAATGTATTACTTATTTTAAAATAAAATATTTATTCAGTTATGAATGCTGTATCAGTACAGTCTCTCCGAAATAATATATCTCTTTGGGGTTCAATTCCCAGCTGGAATCAGATCTTGTCAATGTGAACATTATGACATCCAAATCGATATTTGGATGGATAGGGTAGAAGAAGCCATTGTGCCAAAGGTTTTGGTTTCTTGGTATTGGCTTCCCATTTTAGGTGGAGTTGATACATGCGAGGTGGATAGTTTAGTTTAGTTCTTGTTGGGTAAAAGCGATGTTAAAACCAAAATAGACCTCCAAACTACAAGTCTGTGACTTGCATACTACTGGACGGACGAACGCACGGACGGACATGACACAATTGTTAGTGTTCCCAGCTATAATTGATGGGATGCATCTTGGTCGTCTCTACGCGCAAATGACTGCGCAGAACTAAATCTAAATCGGATTTGGTTTCTGCGCAGCCGCTGGCGCACCGGCGAACATTCATACCGCCAATACTACAAAGCAAACCCTAAAAACGTCCTATTGTTACCCAAAAATGCGTAAAATCTTATTTGAAAGAAATAGTTTTCTATCCTACTAATTGCTTAAAAACCGGTTTATCCGTCTTGTTTTATTTTTTGCAATCTGACATGGACGGCGAATACCATACAACCAACACCACATCACCAAAGGAATTCGGTGCCATGCCAGGATCTTCCCTTTACGCACACGGCTACACTAAACTGGATGAAAAACACGGCCAATTTTTCATTGCCGTTGAAATTATAGTTTCGTCCAATGCGGTGGTAGGGGAAGGAGACTATCAGCGTTATTCAGAGTGGTCGGGACTAACTTTAATACGCCGGACTAAACCGGTTTTTGTATGGTTAGTCCGGTGCTAATCTCATACTAAGTTTTGACAGGTTCTCTCTGAATACGACTCCTACAGTTTTACAAGGGTTCGAACTAAATAACAGCTCGTAGTCGTAACTAAATGAATTTATCCATCTCAGAAAGAAAAGAAAATGGTGCATGCCAGGGCGAAATTTGAACCCATAACCAAATCAAAAAGACAAGTCCTCTAGCCACAACACCACGAGCTGGACAAATGTCTTGTAATTTGTAGTCATTATTTACCGCGACAGTAAATAAATAATAATATAATAAATAAAATGGGAAAACGGTAATGTAACCATTAAAACATACAAAAAAACATTTATCTCTAGGTATCCAACGCTTAGACTACTTTATTTCAAAATGGACGAATATTCAACTCACATCCAACTTCAATACACAAACACACACACGCGAACACACACACAAAATTACGTTACCAATGCTTAATTTCTAGGAAACTTGCCATGAGGCCGTATTTCGAAATCATGTTTTCCACGAATTCTCTCTCACTGGAAATAAGTTTAAGTATTTATTAGCAGGATGAATCATGGTTATGTACTCGAAGTAAACATATATTACCAACTATCCATCTTCTCCAGGGATATCTTTACGCATTTGTTGAGTATTCATACGTGTACAGTCAACCAATGATTAAAGGACACAGTACCGGTTAAACGTAACAATGAATTGTGGTTAAATAAAACCTCCTATTCAATTTGATTAGGCTTTTTTACACAGTAACTAAGTAGTAGACATTCTCAACTATGTTTGATTGTATTCAACTATGTTGTACGTAGTATACAGAATGTCCGCGGTTGGCTATGGAATACTGATATGTGATAAAAGAAAACAAATAGAATCCATGGTCCATCCGTTCGTAAAAAGAATCAGTAAAGAAAGTAAATGAAAGCACAAACATTTCATATTGTGCCCGATTTTCCATAACCAACCGTGGACATCTTTTATACATAAAGTGTTTCATGTTTTCTATTCCTGGGAACGTACATTATATATCATATACGTACATCATAAAATAGCTTAATCTTTGTCTTTGATATTGATGCATTTAATTGTTAGTGTTCTCTTTAAAATTATCAAAACAGTTAGTGTATTATTATCTCCAACAATTGTACCTGTATAGGTATAAGGACAATGCTTTATTGTTCACGTTTCAATAAACATTAAATTCTTAAATTGAATTAAAGCGACTAGTAAGTCTATTGGCAACAAAAAATATCAGGCAAGAATTTTCGTTTCGCAAGATTGATTCTAGTAGCTAAAATTGCATTGCATTGCAAAAAAGGCAATATAAAAGCGTACAAATATTTGACTACTAGGTATAAAATATAATGAGTATTCAAAGAGTATGTTCCTGGTTTGTAGCATATAAATGAATATTAGGGAGGCAAGACGAATAAAGTAATAATACTGAGTCATGAATTGATGTCATATAAAAGTTACTCAAATTATATTAAAACTAAACTTAATAGTAATATTCGGCTGCAATGATATGCTTGAATATTTTAGCCTCCCGACACAAGGTTGAGTTATATTTATTTCTTAGAATGTTCAGATCATAAAACCAGATCAGTTTGAAGGCAGGATATAGTCTGTCTGCCCGCCTGCCTTACTACATGCCGCTGTCATTTTGTCAACCTGCCTCGATACGCTGTGTTCTTGAATAAGCCATTTAATTAAAATATTACATAAAATAGTATATAAAACACATTTCCAATATTCATTACACTCTTCTCCGATGGCGAAAATGCTTTTTATGGAATGAGTCCTTAGATGTGCAGTATACTGCAAAAATCCTAATGTCATAAGATACCTTACAATTTATGAATACGTACTGTGATAAAAAGAGAAATGCAAATTCTAATTGCTTACAGACCTAAAATAGTCTTAACATACAATCGAATATCAAACAAAACATAATATACACGTTTATAAATTTTGATATGGCTGTAGGCTTAATAAATAATATGCTTGTCTGATATAACGCCGCCGATATACAAATCCGAGATCTTTGATTTGATTCTCGTATTCTCGTTATACTTATTCGAAATCTTATCATAACTACCAAAACATACCAGTTAAGTAAAACGGTTTTATCGAACTGGTTTAGGTATAATTACATACTTAGTTAAAAAATCGCTGATATCAGATGAGTATCAGAACAATACCGCTCCTTAACAAGAATCGGAGACACATTTTGGCCCTTCTAAAAGGGCCACAATCGAACAGCACTTCTCAGTGTCATGCTGGCCACGACATGCTAAACGCATTCGCGGTTCAAGTGAGTCACGCTGGACAGAGTGGAGACCCTGCGTCTGTAAGGGCAGTTAAAGAAGGCCCTGATCGAGAAAGCGGCGCAGCATTCGCGCGAGCGAGGTCACCTCGTCGTCCGGCGGTCGCACGGAGAACATGGAGTCGAGCAGCTCGTCGCGCGACACCAGCGCGAACACGCCCGCCAGCCGCGACACGGACTTCTCGGAGAGGTGCCGCTCTACCACGCTCCTGCCACAGATTCATATCAACGGGTGTGTCGCTCATAGCTATCTGCCTCCGCTTCTCATGAAAACCGTGGTTGTTCCTATAGTGAAGGACAGGACCGGGGAGGTCACCAGCTTATCCAACTACCGTCCGATATCACTTGCGATTGTGGTATACAAAGTGTTTGAGAGGTTGCTTCAGCCGGCGTTATACAAACACTTAAGGCTACACCAGGCACAATTTGATTTCCGTCCCGGTCTCTCAACGGACATGGCCATACTGGCGCTGAAACATACCGTAAACCATTATATTCGTGACCGCACTGCCGTGTATGGATATTTTCTGGACCTCAGCCGAGCTTTCGAAACAATCAATTATGATCTTTTGTGGCAGAAAATGAGAGAGGCTGAGATCCCGGAGGACATCACAGGCCTGTTGAGATACTGGTACGGGAACCAGGTGAACGCCGTGCACTGGGGCCGTGCACCTGCGGAGTGAGACAGGGCGGGCTGACCTCCCCAGACCTGTTTAACCTGTATGTGCACCAACTCATAGAGGAGCTAAGCAGAGCCGAAGCATCTGCGTCAACAACATAAGCTATGCAGATGACATGGCGCTGCTTAGCCCCTCGGTGAAGGGGCTGCGGAGTTTACTGTAAATATGTGAGCGATACGCACGTGAAGACGGACTAACGTATAATGTCAGGAAAACGGAGGTAATTGCGTTCAAACATGGGTGTGGACCCTCGTTTAACCCTAACGTAGCCTTGTGCGGCTCTCCTTTGAGAGTCGTTACAAGGGACGACGATGACCTGGAGAGGCAGCGTAGATTACTGGTGATGAAAAGCAACATATTGGCTGGGCGTTTTAGGTATTGCTCGGTGCAAGTCAAGCTGACGCTGTTCCGCGCATATTGCCAGTCGTTCTACACCAACCAGCTGTGGTTCCAGTACACGCAGCGAGCCTACAACTCGCTGCGTGTACAGTACAAAAATGCGCTTCGATGTATGTTGGGACTGCCCTGGAGGTGTAGTGCATCGGGTATGTCCGCTGAGTATCGGCTTGACGACTTCGACGCCATATGGGGTAGCAGCGAGCAGGGTATATGACTCGAATTTGTAAATCGGAAAATGAAATAGTTAAAGTTATCTCGGACAAATTATTTTATAAGAATGAAACAATTGTAAGTGGGATTTACTGTTGACCAAATGACAAAATGAATATTATATAAATTGTACAGCAATTTTACTTAAATATTGTGATATTAGAGTTTTAATTTTAAATTGTGTATGGGTTTTAACTGAAAATAAATATTTTTATTATTATTATAAGGGCTCCTGCAATAGAGAGCGGGCGATGAGAATGGGCAATTATGCTGAGATTCAAAGACATTACTCGTACTTGGCTAAGCTAAATTATGTCTTTCGAATGTCAGTTTTGACATAAAATGTCAAATTTGACAATGAAAACACATTAAGGGCTATAGGACAAAGCGATATTGAAGTATTGAGTAATGTTGATAGTTACTTGAGAGCTTTGTGGGAGTCGCGGAGAGCGCTCTGCAAGTAGCCGCGGTCGTACGAGAACTCCACCTCGCAGAATGAGATAACAGCCATCAGCAGCGTCTGCAACCACCGTCCGACCAAATGTATTCATGTGTGCGTAAAAGATGAACAAAATATAGTTGAAAGGACGCAACATTTAATAATATTGCAAGAAGCCTGTTGCCATTACTCGAGTAAATAAAAGAATTCAGCTTGCATGGAAATTGTAAATTGTGCTCGTGGAATTGTTATTCATAAAATAATATTATTTTCTTGCACATTAGTGCTAATTTGGTGCCCCTCGAAGTTGAGCGGCCAAAGAAAATAGTTTTAATTAATTTCTCATCTTAAATTAAATAGTGCTTAGTTTAATAATTTTAAAATAGTGTGCTGACTTCGGCGCCCTAACGGCGGAGGTTGTTCTTCTTGCTTTGACTCTGAGAATAAATTCACGTCCCCGCATTTCATCTTTAATTTTGTAAAAGTTTAAAGCAACGAAGTAAGTAATGCTCTTCAAGACAAATATAGCTTCAATTAGAAAGGATAAAAATCCTTGTAACGTCTTCCCGTTACAAGGTTTCAACAACACTTTTACTTTTCCTCCGAACAGTATTGTTAAGAGAGCACATTTTTAATACCAATATCAAATACATTTTCAGTGGTAAGTAAAGGTATAAAAAAAAATATTGAATGAAAAGATGAATGGTCAAAATACTTTGACTTTTGGAAATAATTTTAGAGCTGATTTATTTACCGTGTAAACCAAACGGTAACAAGATTAAAACCACCATTAATTTTTACTTTTAACCGGTAGTCAATCTATAACCTTTTGTTGACTGTACATGTTCAAAAAAAGAAAACAGAAAATTCTCATAGGCGTATGACATCAGAGATAAAGGTAGATAGCTATTATCTTTGCAGTACCAAATGAAGAAAATAATAGGTCACCGGATGCCTTACCCTTCCTATCTGAAGACCCTAACCGCACATAACGCAGTGGAGCGTAGCCGAGCCCCTTTACTGCTCGTAAAGGGTTCATTCTCACTGCCCTTTCATTCCGGAGAGTATGGAAGGACAGGGGCGGCGAATGAAACCTATCCGTATAGCGGCAGTGTAGTCACGTTAATTTTATTCATACTGAAAGTAGCGCAAGTTTGCTTACGAATTCTCGAGATGTATTGGCAAGTAAGAAATGCACAGGACGTCATTTAGTGCAAATAACATTCGATGTTGGGCGTCCCGAATTCGTAAGCGAACTTACTGGCCGGCGCTACCATCAGTGTATGTTTTATCACTAAGAAGTGTCTACGTTGCCGCTATAAAGCTGTATCGGTCGCCACTCTTTCCTTACACGATGTTTCATTCACTCCGCATTAAAATGCCTATGCGATGTCTTTGCATATCATTCGTAAATGTTGTAAGCCATTTCGGTTTTGTAACGTGAAGCATCAATGAAATTAAATTAACAATACATTTGCTACACATTTTTTTAATTCCTCTACATTTCAATCACTATCAAGGTCCAATGTGGCCAGGATATTCTTTTTTTTACATTTTGTTTATGTAATTAGTATCCTGAAATCTGTAATTTCTTTATGCAATTAATAATTAATTCACTCATTTATTCACATAGTGTTTACAAGAAAATAAATATAGAGGCAGCGAATCGTACGTAATGGACTACAATCTTCCAAAAGAGATTCTACCTTCTGAAAGGTTATGCAACCAAAAATTTTTTTTATCTCAAAGCGTCACAGAAGCAGTTTAAAGTATCCGATTTCTTTAAATGAATTATTTTTATCGCAAAGCGTTACAGCATCTTACAGTTTCGGATTTACTTGAAATATAATCTTGTTTCGAAAGCTCTTTTCCGAACGGGTCCCGAATACACTCTTAAGCGGCGTTAAAACAACTCAGACAAAGGAGAGTTAGATTATCCGGCTCTAATCCTCTTTTATTAAATCTGTGCCTATTTCGTCGTCTGGAGAGCAATTTCGCGTCTCTATACAGACTCCTTTGACAAGCAACATCGTCAGCTTTCCACAGGCTTTCCAGATATTTTTGTTGATGGAAAAGACGCATCCGTCCTGCATTATTTTCAATAGTAATATTTTTTATGTTTCATTTTTAAACCATTAAACAAAGATTTTTTTTAAATATTTAACACAACCCCACATCAATATAAACATAATATTTGTTTTTTTTTATCTTTTTCGCACACACCCAAAAAAACTTTCAGACATGCTTCTATACCATTTTCAAATACTTTACTAAATACAGAGCTAAAGATAAACAGATCTATAGTTGGTTACGTTTTGGTGACATCCTTTTTTGTAACGCGGGATAACCTTAGCTCCTTTTAATGGATCTGGAAAAAGTCCTTTATCTAAACACTCATTTAAAACCAGCCCTTTGGGCTGATTTTTCAATAGTCAGAAAAACAGCCAGATAACTATTCGTCGGATTTATTTACGCTTCTGCTTATCCATCCGATATAGTAAGTCCATATGTTTATTATTAAAATTATAGTCAGATAATTGTGATAGAATGTATAATTCTCCGGCAACGACTATCTGTCTTTTAACCAACGTGAAAACAAGTACTATCAGTCCGATTAATATACTATCTGAGGATAGAAAAATCGGCCCTAACTAGTGGCATCGCTACTCGAAATTTCATTTCATAATTTTGTTGACATCTGCCAGTTATCTTATGATAGCTTTGATTTAATATTATTTTAAATGTCTTGGATTTCATTCAATTTGACTGGATCAAAAGGTTTCATCTGACGGCCACAGACGAACTGGGTCAGTAATTCAGACATAGTTAGAAGTTATAATTTTGATTTCATGCCCATTATGTTCTACTGGTCTCCCTGTTTCTTGTTTTATGATTAGCCATGTGGTTTTTATTTTATCTTTAGAATAAGCTAATCTCGACTTTCTACCGATGTGACATGTTTGAATATTTAACTTTAATTGGACGAATAGAATCACTGAATAAATAGGTCGGGTTTACATATTTTAAATAAGTCGTAAAGTAAGAACATTTTATCTTTTGATACTCTTATACCTTTCGTTGCATTCAATTTATAGTTATACTAGCTGAGGTACCCGGCTCCGCTCGGGTCAATGTCGTTTTGACTGATTTTGGGCTGGTCAAGTTCAGCCTGCGTTTGCAATGTAAGCGGAAAAAAAATAATTATTTGCGACATCACATTAGAAACCTCAAAAAGAACAGTATTTATCCACTATTTAATGGATGTTATTATACATATAAACCTTCCTATTCAATCACTCTATTTATTTAAAAAAACCGCATCAAAATCCGTTGCGTAGTTTTAAAGATTTAACCATACATAGGGATATAGGGACAGATAAAGCGACTTTGTTTTATACTATGTAGTGATAACGTTTGCATTTGTCTTGCGTGCTCCACCAACTTCTCCGTCTTCTTCACCGTGCGCGAGCGCAGGGCGTGTATTCTTGGCATTCAGTCATTGCGGATTTAGTAGAGTTAACAGTAATGTCAAAGTAAATTCTTCTTCTGTTAACTCTACTGAATCCGCAATGACTGAATGCCAAGAATACACGTCCAACACTCGCAGCAGCTGTCCCTACGCGCTGCGCCGCAAGGTGCGGATACCTACGTGGAACTTGGCGCGGAAGGTGTCCAGCGCGCGCTCGTCGTGCTGGGAGAGCTGGCCGTGCCGCCGCAGCACGCCGAGTTTCACCGCCGCCTTGATCACGTGCTTCACCATCCTCTCCGCCTCCTTCTTCTCCGTGCGCGAGCGCAGCACTCGCGGCAGCTGTCCCTACGCGCTGCGCCGCAAGGTGCGGATACCTACGTGGAACTTGGCGCGGAAGGTGTCCAGCGCGCGCTCGTCGTGCTGGGAGAGCTGGCCGTGCCGCCGCAGCACGCCGAGCTTCACCGCCGCCTTGATCACGTGCTTCACCATCTTCTCCGCCTCCTTCTTCTCCGTGCGCGAGCGCAGCACTCGCGGCAGCTGTCCCTACGCGCTGCGCCGCAAGGTGCGGATACCTACGTGGAACTTGGCGCGGAAGGTATCCAGCGCGCGCTCGTCGTGCTGGGAGAGCTGGCCGTGCCGCCGCAGCACGCCGAGCTTCACCGCCGCCTTGATCACGTGCTTCACCATCTTCTCCGCCTCCTTCTTCTCCGTGCGCGAGCGCAGCACTCGCGGCAGCTGTCCCTACGCGCTGCGCCGCAAGGTGCGGATACCTACGTGGAACTTGGCGCGGAAGGTATCCAGCGCGCGCTCGTCGTGCTGGGAGAGCTGGCCGTGCCGCCGCAGCACGCCGAGCTTCACCGCCGCCTTGATCACGTGCTTCACCATCTTCTCCGCCTCCTTCTTCTCCGTGCGCGAGCGCAGCACTCGCGGCAGCTGTCCCTACGCGCTGCGCCGCAAGGTGCGGATACCTACGTGGAACTTGGCGCGGAAGGTATCCAGCGCGCGCTCGTCGTGCTGGGAGAGCTGGCCGTGCCGCCGCAGCACGCCGAGCTTCACCGCCGCCTTGATCACGTGCTTCACCATCTTCTCCGCCTCCTTCTTCTCCGTGCGCGAGCGCAGCACTCGCGGCAGCTGTCCCTACGCGCTGCGCCGCAAGGTGCGGATACCTACGTGGAACTTGGCGCGGAAGGTGTCCAGCGCGCGCTCGTCGTGCTGGGAGAGCTGGCCGTGCCGCCGCAGCACGCCGAGCTTCACCGCCGCCTTGATCACGTGCTTCACCATCTTCTCCGCCTCCTTCTTCTCCGTGCGCGAGCGCAGCACTCGCGGCAGCTGTCCCTACGCGCTGCGCCGCAAGGTGCGGATACCTACGTGGAACTTGGCGCGGAAGGTATCCAGCGCGCGCTCGTCGTGCTGGGAGAGCTGGCCGTGCCGCCGCAGCACGCCGAGCTTCACCGCCGCCTTGATCACGTGCTTCACCATCTTCTCCGCCTCCTTCTTCTCCGTGCGCGAGCGCAGCACTCGCGGCAGCTGTCCCTACGCGCTGCGCCGCAAGGTGCGGATACCTACGTGGAACTTGGCGCGGAAGGTATCCAGCGCGCGCTCGTCGTGCTGGGAGAGCTGGCCGTGCCGCCGCAGCACGCCGAGCTTCACCGCCGCCTTGATCACGTGCTTCACCATCTTCTCCGCCTCCTTCTTCTCCGTGCGCGAGCGCAGCACTCGCGGCAGCTGTCCCTACGCGCTGCGCCGCAAGGTGCGGATACCTACGTGGAACTTGGCGCGGAAGGTGTCCAGCGTGCGCTCGTCGTGCTGGGAGAGCTGGCCGTGCCGCCGCAGCACGCCGAGCTTCACCGCCGCCTTGATCACGTGCTTCACCATCTTCTCCGCCTCCTTCTTCTCCGTGCGCGAGCGCAGCACTCGCGGCAGCTGTCCCTACGCGCTGCGCCGCAAGGTGCGGATACCTACGTGGAACTTGGCGCGGAAGGTATCCAGCGCGCGCTCGTCGTGCTGGGAGAGCTGGCCGTGCCGCCGCAGCACGCCGAGCTTCACCGCCGCCTTGATCACGTGCTTCACCATCTTCTCCGCCTCCTTCTTCTCCGTGCGCGAGCGCAGCACTCGCGGCAGCTGTCCCTACGCGCTGCGCCGCAAGGTGCGGATACCTACGTGGAACTTGGCGCGGAAGGTATCCAGCGCGCGCTCGTCGTGCTGGGAGAGCTGGCCGTGCCGCCGCAGCACGCCGAGCTTCACCGCCGCCTTGATCACGTGCTTCACCATCTTCTCCGCCTCCTTCTTCTCCGTGCGCGAGCGCAGCACTCGCGGCAGCTGTCCCTACGCGCTGCGCCGCAAGGTGCGGATACCTACGTGGAACTTGGCGCGGAAGGTATCCAGCGCGCGCTCGTCGTGCTGGGAGAGCTGGCCGTGCCGCCGCAGCACGCCGAGCTTCACCGCCGCCTTGATCACGTGCTTCACCATCTTCTCCGCCTCCTTCTTCTCCGTGCGCGAGCGCAGCACTCGCGGCAGCTGTCCCTACGCGCTGCGCCGCAAGGTGCGGATACCTACGTGGAACTTGGCGCGGAAGGTATCCAGCGCGCGCTCGTCGTGCTGGGAGAGCTGGCCGTGCCGCCGCAGCACGCCGAGCTTCACCGCCGCCTTGATCACGTGCTTCACCATCTTCTCCGCCTCCTTCTTCTCCGTGCGCGAGCGCAGCACTCGCGGCAGCTGTCCCTACGCGCTGCGCCGCAAGGTGCGGATACCTACGTGGAACTTGGCGCGGAAGGTATCCAGCGCGCGCTCGTCGTGCTGGGAGAGCTGGCCGTGCCGCCGCAGCACGCCGAGCTTCACCGCCGCCTTGATCACGTGCTTCAACCATCTTCTCCGCCTCCTTCTTCTCCGTGCGCGAGCGCAGCACTCGCGGCAGCTGTCCCTACGCGCTGCGCCGCAAGGTGCGGATACCTACGTGGAACTTGGCGCGGAAGGTGTCCAGCGCGCGCTCGTCGTGCTGGGAGAGCTGGCCGTGCCGCCGCAGCACGCCGAGCTTCACCGCCGCCTTGATCACGTGCTTCACCATCTTCTCCGCCTCCTTCTTCTCCGTGCGCGAGCGCAGCACTCGCGGCAGCTGTCCCTACGCGCTGCGCCGCAAGGTGCGGATACCTACGTGGAACTTGGCGCGGAAGGTATCCAGCGCGCGCTCGTCGTGCTGGGAGAGCTGGCCGTGCCGCCGCAGCACGCCGAGCTTCACCGCCGCCTTGATCACGTGCTTCACCATCTTCTCCGCCTCCTTCTTCTCCGTGCGCGAGCGCAGCACTCGCGGCAGCTGTCCCTACGCGCTGCGCCGCAAGGTGCGGATACCTACGTGGAACTTGGCGCGGAAGGTATCCAGCGCGCGCTCGTCGTGCTGGGAGAGCTGGCCGTGCCGCCGCAGCACGCCGAGCTTCACCGCCGCCTTGATCACGTGCTTCACCATCTTCTCCGCCTCCTTCTTCTCCGTGCGCGAGCGCAGCACTCGCGGCAGCTGTCCCTACGCGCTGCGCCGCAAGGTGCGGATACCTACGTGGAACTTGGCGCGGAAGGTATCCAGCGCGCGCTCGTCGTGCTGGGAGAGCTGGCCGTGCCGCCGCAGCACGCCGAGCTTCACCGCCGCCTTGATCACGTGCTTCACCATCTTCTCCGCCTCCTTCTTCTCCGTGCGCGAGCGCAGCACTCGCGGCAGCTGTCCCTACGCGCTGCGCCGCAAGGTGCGGATACCTACGTGGAACTTGGCGCGGAAGGTATCCAGCGCGCGCTCGTCGTGCTGGGAGAGCTGGCCGTGCCGCCGCAGCACGCCGAGCTTCACCGCCGCCTTGATCACGTGCTTCACCATCTTCTCCGCCTCCTTCTTCTCCGTGCGCGAGCGCAGCACTCGCGGCAGCTGTCCCTACGCGCTGCGCCGCAAGGTGCGGATACCTACGTGGAACTTGGCGCGGAAGGTATCCAGCGCGCGCTCGTCGTGCTGGGAGAGCTGGCCGTGCCGCCGCAGCACGCCGAGCTTCACCGCCGCCTTGATCACGTGCTTCACCATCTTCTCCGCCTCCTTCTTCTCCGTGCGCGAGCGCAGCACTCGCGGCAGCTGTCCCTACGCGCTGCGCCGCAAGGTGCGGATACCTACGTGGAACTTGGCGCGGAAGGTATCCAGCGCGCGCTCGTCGTGCTGGGAGAGCTGGCCGTGCCGCCGCAGCACGCCGAGCTTCACCGCCGCCTTGATCACGTGCTTCACCATCTTCTCCGCCTCCTTCTTCTCCGTGCGCGAGCGCAGCACTCGCGGCAGCTGTCCCTACGCGCTGCGCCGCAAGGTGCGGATACCTACGTGGAACTTGGCGCGGAAGGTATCCAGCGCGCGCTCGTCGTGCTGGGAGAGCTGGCCGTGCCGCCGCAGCACGCCGAGCTTCACCGCCGCCTTGATCACGTGCTTCACCATCTTCTCCGCCTCCTTCTTCTCCGTGCGCGAGCGCAGCACTCGCGGCAGCTGTCCCTACGCGCTGCGCCGCAAGGTGCGGATACCTACGTGGAACTTGGCGCGGAAGGTGTCCAGCGCGCGCTCGTCGTGCTGGGAGAGCTGGCCGTGCCGCCGCAGCACGCCGAGCTTCACCGCCGCCTTGATCACGTGCTTCACCATCTTCTCCGCCTCCTTCTTCTCCGTGCGCGAGCGCAGCACTCGCGGCAGCTGTCCCTACGCGCTGCGCCGCAAGGTGCGGATACCTACGTGGAACTTGGCGCGGAAGGTATCCAGCGCGCGCTCGTCGTGCTGGGAGAGCTGGCCGTGCCGCCGCAGCACGCCGAGCTTCACCGCCGCCTTGATCACGTGCTTCACCATCTTCTCCGCCTCCTTCTTCTCCGTGCGCGAGCGCAGCACTCGCGGCAGCTGTCCCTACGCGCTGCGCCGCAAGGTGCGGATACCTACGTGGAACTTGGCGCGGAAGGTGTCCAGCGTGCGCTCGTCGTGCTGGGAGAGCTGGCCGTGCCGCCGCAGCACGCCGAGCTTCACCGCCGCCTTGATCACGTGCTTCACCATCTTCTCCGCCTCCTTCTTCTCCGTGCGCGAGCGCAGCACTCGCGGCAGCTGTCCCTACGCGCTGCGCCGCAAGGTGCGGATACCTACGTGGAACTTGGCGCGGAAGGTGTCCAGCGTGCGCTCGTCGTGCTGGGAGAGCTGGCCGTGCCGCCGCAGCACGCCGAGCTTCACCGCCGCCTTGATCACGTGCTTCACCATCTTCTCCGCCTCCTTTTTCTCCGTGCGCGAGCGCAGCACTCGCAGCAGCTGTCGCCGAACGCACATTATTAGTTTCGCATTATGATTCGATGCAGATTAAAACCCTACATTTATCGTACAATACATTCTTCTAATTAAATCATATCCCAACCATCCATTCCCCGCCGAAACTTTGTCGTCTCCTCCTGGTGTTGCCACCGCCAAAATGTGGCCAAGGGGTCTACTCATGAAAGCGGACACGAGAAGTGCATATAGACATAGAGTTTGACAGAACCGAACAAGAGATGTTCTTATTGACATAGAGTTTGACAGAACCGAACACGAGAACGTCTCGCTTTCGCTTTTCTGAGCACGCTCTAGAAGTGCGCAAGGAGGATGACAATACACTTGAGCTACCTGGTCGAGCAGGCGCGCCGCGTGCTCGTCGAGGATGAGCGCGCGCACGCTGGCGGCGCCGCCCATGCGGCTCAGCAGCTTCTTCTGCGCGCGTAGCGAGATGTCGCGCGCGCACCACGAGCTCAGCGCGCCCCCGCCGCCGCCGCCGCCGCCGCCCTCCATCGCTGCAACCGGAACACGCAACATGAACCAATCTCATTAATTTGAGTGTAGCGACATCTACATTTGAAGTATTGTAATCCGATTTTGAAAATAATAATTGGTCGTGACATTCGTCAAAATCTGATTACAATGCTTCAAATGTAGATGTCGCTGACACTCAAATTAATGAGATAACGGTAATGTCGTATCCATTAAATACATAAAATTATCATGAACCAATCTACATATAACTGTGGGTTACCATGGTAACTAGCTCACCAGGTTACTAGCAGGTGAACAGGTAAGGAGTGATTAAATCTGACGATTTGTTGCATTACGCAACATGCCAACTGATACATTTCAGTTCACTCGAATAACACGTCATATGACAGTTAGTGGTACGAAATGAATGGGGACGATTTAATCACTCTCTTGCCTGTTCATTTGCTATTCACCCGACGAGTTAACTTGCATGGAACCCCCCCTGAGCTGAAAGGTCGAACGAATCGTAAACGTTGCAAAAATAAAGGAAGTAATAAGGAAGAATAAGTATGACAATTCTATAAAATATAATATATAGCCCCGGCTCAAATATCTAATTAATCTACTCATCGGGTGACTCAATTTGAAAACCCTTCTGAAGACCCAATTACAGGATTATAAAGACAAAGCCATATCGTTTACTAAAATCGTTCTAATTGTTCGCTCTCCGTTCAGACCACGGTTGAAAAGGTTTCTTAGCAACGTTCATTGAATAGCGAACCCTCATTAACAGGAAACACCCCTTGTGTTTTCTCTGGGAATTATATTCTTCTGAAAAGCCTCTGTAACGTGAGTATAGTGTTATTAGCATCCAAAAATGGTTACAGGTTGAAGGGTACAATTATTCAAGAACAATTACAGTTTGCACCAAAGAGAAAGTTTACAGCATCAGTATTTTATGCAACGTTCTGACGTAAATATCCATATTATTTTATTTTATGTACTAAAATTATAGTTAAAGGGCCTCTTAGAAACGCTGGGCGGTGGTCGATGACTCGAGAAATAATCAGCGACAATTAAGATCAATTAAGGGCACTCATTCTCTTCTCATAAGATAAGCCTATCTCCGTGCCTATGAACTGTAGGTATTTTTATAATACTACTGGATTGGCTAAGACATACGTAGTTGCGAACGAAAATAAAGATAACCTAAGCCTGGTTTTTACCAAGTGATCATTTATTTTTTTTACACTTTATTACTAAAGTGCTGATTATCTTGTAAAGGTATCGATTGCAAAACGGTAAGAAAGGCCCGTAATTGTGATGGTTAAACTAACGAGTACGTGGTTGAAAATACCCTAAGCCTGGTTTTCACCAAGTGCTGATTTATTTTAATCGACATTTAAAGGTTCTTTATTACTAAAGTGCTGATTATCTATTACTGGTATTGATAGCAAGCTACTAAAAGGCCCTTAATATGTGGCGATTAAGCTAATCAGCAGTAGGTGAACAAGGCCCTTAATATGTGGCGATTACGCTAATCAGCAGTACGTGAAAATTGGCCATAATATATGGCGATTACGCTAATCAGCAGTAGGTGAAAAAGGCCCTAAGGGTCTTTATTATATAAAGTGCTGATAATCTTGTACTGGTATTGATTGCAAGCTGCTAATAAAGACACTTACTATGTGGCAATTAAGCTAACCAACAGTTACATCGTAACACATATCTGATTCCATGCAAAACATTTTAAACCTAGTACTGAGGTAATATCCTTTTTTTTATACGACCTGACATGGATGGCTAATACCACACAACCACCGTTATGATATTAGCCCAATACACCACATTCCCGAAGGAATTAGGTGCCATGCCAGGACCTTCACTTTATGAGCACGGCTACATTGAACTGGATGGAAAACACGGACAATTTTTTATTGCCGCTTCGACCATCTTTTCATCCACAGATCTCAACGATAATTAATAGTATTTATGATATGATAATAAGATATGTTTAACATCGTAACACATATATTATTCCATGCAAAACATTTTAAACCTACTACTGAGGTAATATCCTGCACCGTGATACACGGCTACGCACTAAATTGCGCCTAAAAGCTCTTAATAGAGACGCGCTTAATGTAATAATAATTCCTTCAAAACATAATTTTACATACCTCTTTCCACCAGTGCCTTCGTAAAAATTATGATCCTAGAGTTTTACATGGATTCTGAACCATGGAATAGCTCGCATTCGTAGCTAAATGCACTTATCCAACTAAGAAAGAGAAAGAAAGTGTTCAGTGAACGGGGGCTCGATGAAACCCATGACCTATGGCATAGAAGACACGTTCATACTCCCCTGAACTACAAGCCGCTCATTCAATTATTTGTCATTTTGTCATTTCAAATCTCTAAGTATCCAAATAGCTGCATTTTATAGCCTCAGTTTTACATTATACCTAACTTATATGTATAGCTTAAGCTATAACTTACATGTATGAGATGTACAGTCAAAAATTCACAATTGGAATTATATTCTTATTGATTTGAGGTTATGCAACGATATTTACATTGAAGCATTGAAGAAGCAGCAGCAGAAGCGAAGAGTCACGTTATTTTGTCGGTGGCCCACGTGACGAAGGTCACGCGGCGCGGCTCAACGGCGGCGCCACCCCCGGGCAGGCGGGGGGCAGGCGGGGGGGGGGGGGGCGCGGGCAGGTGCGGGGTAAGGTTGGCAAAACGAGGCGTAGCACGCGATCTGTTAAGGCTGTCGTGAAGTCACAGGAAATCTAAGATTTGAACATTCTTTGTCCATTGGCCAAGGCACAATTATTCACGGCGACGGCCATTAAACTAGCGAAATCGTTTTCCAGGCCCCAACGCTTCCCTACCCTTAAAAAATGTCATATTTTAATATCAGATCACTTAAGAAAGCTTTATTCCTTATCCGTATCTTTTTATTTTTTGTAAATATTAGTATTTTTCAGCAAACAAAAATCGAAAATTAAAGTTAAAAAAAATATCTTTTTTCTAATGTTTATGATCCAATATTTAACAAACTAAAAGGTATATAAAAACAATTAAGAGATGCAGACGTAGATTTCGAAATTATATTTTGGAATCCAAAATTTCTATAACCTATTAAAACATTAAGAGTATGTAAATAGATATCGCCCGTAATGTAGGAAATTGATAGGGTCACGACTCTCTTACGATAATTTTTCAAATTTGGAATGAGATAATTTGGATTTCGCCACAACCGTTGGTTGTTGAGAAAACATATAGAAGTAAATTATTATTGGCGCTTTCTTAAAACTCTAGGATTTTAGAAAAGTAGATACGGTAAATATCGTTTTCAATCAATAAAATTATGATTTTACTCATGCGAGAGTCATGCCGAAAGAAATTAGAAACCCAAACATAGAAATATTCATTATGTATTGTAGATATAAATCTCTATAGAAACTCACCAAGATAAAGTTTCTACTTTTCTATTTGTTTTCCTTACTATTTCAACTATACCTCTGACCGACCTACCTCCGATCCTTTTTAGGCACCTCATCAATATCAAAAACCGGCCAAGTGCGAGTCGGACTCGCACACAAAGGGTTCCGTACCATCGTACAAGATTTAAGCCAAAAAAATCTAATTTAATTAATTTTTCATTTTTAATTTTTTTTTTTTATTTTAAATTTAACCTATTTGTGGTTATAGCGGCAAAATAAATACACACTCTGTGAAAATTTCAGCTATCTACCTATTACGGTTCCTGAGATACAGCCCTGTGACAGACAGACGGACGGACGGACGGACGGACAGCGGAGGCTGAGTAATGAGTAATAGGGTTCCGTTGACACCCTTTGGGTACGGAACCCTAAAAACATAACCAACAGTGCCATCTTCTGTGCCATTTGACCTCTTTTATTTTTTCTTTGATTTATAATTTATGGAAACAGGTTGAGAAACTGGCTTCTTGAGATTTTCTCAAGAAGCCAGGTGAGGAAAACATGGCGGTTAAGGTAGGATAAACACATTTTTTTAATTGTGTTTTAATTTGTCTTTTGGTTTCGATCTGTCAGAGCTGTGCGCTGATGAATTGCCGTGGTGCCAAAGAAGCTGCCGGTTCAGCAGATTCACTAATGTAGCATCCAAAAGTTCAAAAAAACATTGGGGCTTTGAATCCTTTTTATAGTCATAGTAAGTCATAATACGAAAATAACGTCGAAAGAGCACCATTGCTGCGAACAAATTTCTGCCAGATACTTTAGAAAAAAGGTTTTTTTTAAAACAATATTTGAATTAAGAAATGTTCCATTTTTAAAAACTACTGATCACAATAACCCAGCCTAGTATACGTAACGCTTGCCAGCAACAAAGAAGCAAGTTAAGTTTATTTAATTTATTTTGGCATTGCCCCCATATTAATCTGTGCATTGCTTACGAGGCACCGTGTTAAATAAAAATCCATCTAAACTTTGCCTTCGCTCCCGCCCGTGCTCCCGCCTTAACAGTCACTGCGTCGACCATATCCTGTCCCTTCACCCGTATTGCGGCGAAATAGTTGTTCGTAGAGTTAGCCAGATCTAGCAGAATCTATCCATTTTAATGATTTTTTTTTTTATTTGGCGGGGTTTCTATTACATTATTACGATTTCGTACGGATTTCTGGTTTATCTAGGTAATTCGCGCGAAATAATGAAGCTCGAGGCCATGAGATACGTGATCTCTAAATAATACTAAAGAAAGCTAGAATACCCAAAGGTGTTAAATAAAAAATATATAAATACATATGAAATATTCTTAAGCCTGGTTTTCACCAAGTGCTGATTTATTTTAACCGACACTTAAAGGACATTTATTACTAAATTTCTGATTATCTTGTGCTGGTATTTATTGCAAGCTGCTAAGAGTATGTGGCCCTTAATATGTGGCGATTAAGCAAATCAGCAGTAGGTGAAAAAGGCCCTTAGAAGAATTCCACGAGTCCTTCATGAATGTAAGTAGTGGTATTGATTTCTTTTGTTATAATTTATTCAAGACACCGAGGTTGTAGTTCGGCTAGGTCCAGTGACTACAAATGTACTCGTGTTATGGCCTCTTCAAGGTGCAAGGTCAAACAACTGTTAATCGCTAGTCGGCAAGGGTGCCATGGGATTTGCCATGGGCCTAACTCAACCAGGTTTGTTTTATGACCTAACCGTATCTGTTATTCTACGTTATATCAGAAATAAAATTTTGTCGTCATAGGATTTTCAAAACAAGCACCATTTTGGTGTGAAATAGGATTAGCATTAATCTTGAGCGGCTCGTAGCTAAGGGGCGCGGCAATATGCCTCGCATTCCAGAGGTGATGGTTTTAAATCGGGGGTTCATGAACGACGTTCATGAACCCCCGTTAAGGAACGTTCATCGAACGGGTTCATGCCGACTTTCTTTCTTTTTCTCAATCGGACAAGTGCATTTCGTTACGAATACGAGCTGCTCTATTGTTCGGAATCTATGTAAAATTGTAGGTCTTCTTCCTCTGCTAGATGGTATAGGGTTAAGTCCGCCCGGTTTGGTACCGTCGCATTACATGAAAAGATGATCAGAAATGGCAGTGAAAAATTATCCGTGCTTATCAATGCAGCCGTGCTTCTTAAGGAAAAGCTCCTGGCAGGCATGGCACCTCATTCCTTCGAGAATGCGATGTTATTTGGCTAATATCATGACGGTGGTTATGCTATTATTGGTGGTATTAGCTATCCAGAATAGCAGGTGAATAGGCAAGAGTTTAAATCTGACGTTTAGTATAATTTCGTATTTCATTTGACTTCGTCGTTTGTCGAGTCATGATACGAAATTGAACTAAATGTTTATCACTCTCTTGTCTGTTCACCGGCTATTCACCTGGCGAGTTATGTACCATGGTAACCCCCAGTTATATAAAAAAGAGCTAGGGAACTCATTAAGTAATGCCTTTTTAATGCTTCTCCCTCATAACGCCGAATCACTTCCGAAATATCCAAACTACGGCAAGGTCGATTATTGATACCAACGAGCAAGTAAGTGCAAAAGTGCAAACAAGCAACGTGCAAAATTGTGCCTTGACCAATGGACAAAGAGAGTCTCTTAAAATTATCAAATTTCAGAGCCCCGTCGACTGCACGTCAGTCTTGTTCATCGAACATTCGATGTTGCATGACCCGAATTTGTAAGCGAACTGACTACCGTAGAATGTAGACTCATACGAATGAGTTTGGGACTCCGCTATTAGTTATTCTGTGACTCCGCGTCCTTCCTGGCTCGACGATCAATACCCCCCAACCGACAATGGGCTATTTTTCGATGAAGGGGCGAAGGCGCACCATCATATTGTGAAAATGCTATTCATGAAAGGGCTTCTAGGGGAGGGAGTGGAATGAAGAACAATTTCCTGATTTTCTGACGGTGATGTTGATCGAAAGTTCAGTTTCACTTGATTGGTACGCCATTAGCTAAAGCAGTTAGTGTTACCATATTTAAAATTATAAAGTTCCAATAAACCTGACTGAAAGTCTTCATATTTTTAAGTTGATCGTTTGAATATTTAAAAAAGTAAATTGATTTATAGTGTGGTTCACTATCTTTCATTCACAAATTAATTTCATTGTGCTGGATTGGGCAGCGTGATATATATTAATATTTGAAAGAAAAAAAAATATATACCTTTCATGAAATAATCGAATACCCTGATAATAAATAATAAATAACGCATTACTGAAAATAACTTTAAAATACTGAAATATCATAACAAATACTGACATTCCGTTTATATGACGTCACAACCTATGTAGAATGACATGTTATTTATTCTCCACTAGCTTTGTGAGACCTTAGTGGCTAAATGACATAAATCAGAATATGGAACGATCAAAATAAATTAATATCAAATTAAATTGTATGTCACTCAGTTACTTAACATTGGAAACTTCAAAGACTAGTTTTGAACCCGTGACTGAGTGGTTTTCCACCAGCACGTTAGTCAGTCGCTGGGCAAATCCAGTCACGTAAGGGGGCGTAAAGGCACAACCCTCCACTAAATTATTAGTGCGCAGTAGTCACTGGTATTTTAGGCTTTTCATTTTCACTGCTTTAAGGCTCATATTGAGCCCATGTAAAAATTTTTCTAGCATTAATGCGGGAAACGCATTTGATACTTTTGGATTTGATTTGATACAGAACTAACTGAGGTCCGCTTCGGTCAACCTAGAGCTCAAGCATAATAAAAAAAAAAAAAAATCTCCAACAAAACGAAAGTTTCGCAGCCGATCCTTGCCACCAAATGCTATATGACACGGGTAATTTTCAAAGAATCTTTAAAAACGATCAATGAAACGAACAGGTGCGATCAGCTTTTTATGATGTCGCACTTTCTTTGAAGACGTAAGGAAATAAATATGGCGTCTGCTAAACAGCTGTTTTTAGGTAACTGTGATGAATAAAAACTGATGCCGGCATTGATATAAAATAAGAAGAAACACGTGTTTTATTACTATTTTAATTAGGCATTTCATTTTTATTGTCATTCGCCGACTCGCAAGCATTTTTTCCTAAATCCCGAATGATGGGGACAGTTCTGAGACCACAGAGCATAAAGGTCCGGTCGGCCGGATGGCCGGGGCTTTGACCCCTGCCATTTCGGAGGTTTGATGCAGAGACACACGTTCACTTAGGTTTCGTTTTTTTTTAATTGCTATAATTCCATCCACATCGCTAAAACCAGCAGAATTCGCTAAATTATTCCATACATCTAGTAGATATAACCACGTGGCGAAAGACATGGCGGTTTATATTCTTTGAACCTCTCTTTAAAAATGAATGAAAATCGAGCACCGTTGGATCGTCGACGAAACGAAAGCACCGACGCACGATCTTTGCGAACGATTGCTATATCAGACGGGGTTTTTTTAAAGAATCCTTGAAAAAGATCGACGAAACGAAGACGTAAGGCAATCCATCCGTCCCCTTTCTACCATCGCTCAACATAGAACAGGCAGGTAATTCACCCATACACTGTCGACACTCCCATAATAAGAACCAATCGATCCTCTAGCCAGATAGTTTATCTATAGGGTCCGTTAACTGCGGAATGCACTCCCCTCACTCCCTGAGGAGGTATTTCCCTCAAATTACAGCCTGGGGCCATTCAAACATGGTGTGGAGTATCAACTGCCAGGCCGGCATGGTTTTCGCAGCCCCAGCTAAAGTTCGGAAGCCCATGGTCGTTGTCGGCCATTTCTTAGGGCCTGGCATGCGCCATATGGCGCGGGTTATTATTGCTTTCAATCGAATGAAGGACTTATTATTAAAATTCTCCGTTCCACCGTATAAGTGACGCGGCGTCCACATTTATGTTGAAAATTCTCAAGCGGTATGAATAGGCCTTAACATAAATGTTATGTATGTTTCTCATGAAAGGTGACATAAGCGTGTGGGTCGATAACAGTTCTACAGCGTCGTGTACATTGAGGCGGAAACAGAGTGGTCAGTCTAAGTTCTCACCTAAATTGGCGTTTACGGCCAAATCTAGCTTTATGTTTTTTGTAACAATTTATTCGGCTGTTATGAATAACAATTAATTTACACCAGCAAAACTCCGTTTAAGTAATCCAATGAAAAAATAAGTAATAGTAGAAAAAAATATATCGAACAAATTATAAAAACCAAGAAATACAAACAAGACAAAACGAAAAACCAAACGAAAGAACAAAGAACATAAGAACAAACGTGAAATAAAAGCTGAAGAATTTCGCTCACTCATTCTCAATATACAGAATGATTTTTTCAAGTCAACACTTTCGTTTGCCGTATAACATTACCTCAAATAATCTGATCCTTACAAGCGACACTATTGGCTGGTTATAGGATTCTTTTTTTTCTCAAAATAAATCAGTTTGATTGCCGGGAAGAAAAAATATTTTTTAAAAATTTTTAAAATGCTGTTTTAGTTTTTATCAAAATCGGCGTCGTGGCTCCTTTGAGTGTTGGTCGTTACCTATTTCTTATAGTTTCGGATTTGGTCATGAAGGCACACTTGAAAAATTCACCTGTGTGGTGAAAATAGTAGTAGGTAATATGTTACCTTTTACCATGATTGTATCTATGTACATTTCTACATGTATGTTTGTATGTTAACATTCAACTGCAAACCTGAACCATACATTGTCAATCAATTTTTATTTTCAATTATATCGATATAGTTACGTTTTTTTTAAAATAAAAATGCGTATACTACCGCTTGGCACCGACGACATATAGATTGAGCTAAAACGGGCAAATTAAAAGACTCTAATCATCATTTTCCCACCCAAAAAGGTTTCTAGAATGCAATAATACGATGCCTATTGCTTATTTTTTTTACTTAATAATTTATTTTATATTATTTATTTATTATTTATTACTAACATTCAACCGGTGAAATAATAGAAATAACCAGTTAAAACAACAAAAAAAAATTGTGACACCACCCGAAGCTGTGTCACAGAATAAGTACTGTGTCAGCGAAGAGCCTCGCACCCGACTTTATCGATCCCGCAATTTTATTGTCTGTCGCTACTTGTACGGCACACAACCGGCAAGACGATATGACTACACGATCCGCCTGAAAATTAATATCTTCGTAGAATATTCATACGAGTAGATAGTATTGGTTCGCCCCAGTTAGTAATGGAGAATTATACCCTATTTATAAACCAGCAGGGGCTCGTGGCCGACGGTTAAGACTGTGGTGAAATCAGCGGGGCTCTGAGGTATAAAAACATTAAGAAATGCTTTCTTTGTTCATTGGCCAGGGTGTAATTTTGCAGGTCGACTGAAAATCGACTTCTTCGTTCTTCTTTACTGGGTTGATCGAATCCGCGGATCTTTGTGACGTAACTTGGTGTAGTTTGACTACCAAAAAGTTTAAATAAATGAAATGAAATCAAATCAAACCAGCGAAATCGTCTTCAATGCCTTAACGTTTCCCTACCCCTAAAAGTAGTCATATTTTAATCAAAATATGTAAATCACTTAAGAAACCTTAATTCTATGTCCGTATGTTTTTATATATATGTAATTTTTTATTTATTTAAAAAAAATGGCAGTTTCTAATCCATTTTTTTTATTAAAAAAATAAAAATATGTTTTTTAGGCTTACATTCGATCATTACCGACACTAGGAATTACGACCCAGTTGCCAGACGTGTCTCTAGTCCATTCATTTTTAATGTTCTTTCCCGGGTAGTGGCAACATTTAGAACTAGCACACGTAAGTTCTGTACCCTGCATAGCGCCTATCCGTGTGTGTTTTCAATGTTCTCCAGTCGCCGCTATTCCGATGTTATTTCTCGGCATAAACCTCTTCGCACCGCACGATCTCATAAAGTCCGCAATGAAGTTCGGTCAATAAAGAGCACCCTTAAAGAAGTCAATATAAAAGTACAGTGTGTTCCGCCGACCGCAACGTCTTCACCCTATAATGATGTTTTATTGCGTTGCGGGAGCACGCAACCGACGTGATTCCCTCCCACGGAGCTTCGCAGAGCCTTTATGGGTCGATCGAATGATACGGGAACGCGTGAAAAGTATTATTTAGGAAGAGTTCTTGGAGAAATCGGGGTGACAGGGCAGGATTTATAAGCTGTTCGGTCAGTCCGAGGCTAAGAGATGCCTTTTGTGGCGAAAACTAAACTCAAAGGGGGGTGAAAAAAGCGCTTGAAGTCATTCTACTTAGACCAAAATTAAAGTTGAACCATTACATTTATCTATAAACTTGAAAATTAAAATGTTCCTTTCATGATGATCTCTCTCTCTCTCACACATGTGATCTCTCTCACATTTATCTCTGTCAATTTGTGTAAATATTATTGTATGTAGAATATATTTTTATATAAGGTGTATCTTGTTTATCTATATTATAGTATTTTTATGTATGTAAATATTTATATGCATGTTTATATGTTAGATAAAAAATTTTTTTTTTTTTAATAACAGTGATATATGTTTTATCTTTAAAATGCTATAAATTATTTCTGTCTGCCGCCATGTACCTCTGTCTATACCCCAAAGGTTGGTAGGTAGAGAATGCCCTTCGGCATTAAGCCCGCTTATTGTAAGCATTGCTAAAAGGTGTACAATAAAGAATTGTATTATTATTATTATTATAGTTTGTGTGGGGAACTTAATCTATCTCTCTATCTATCGGGTTCCCTATCCATCTATCTATATTAATAAAATGAATCTCCGAAATTTATGTAATGCCATAACTTTCGAACGACTGCACTAAATTGGATATTTTTTTTTTGTATTTGTTATTGTCAGGACCAGGTTAGTACGTAAGAACATTTTAGAAGAATGCATCAGATCAGTCGGAAATTTGGATGGTATTTTTGTATGAAAATCTCCATAGTAAACAAAACGGACACCACACATTTTATAAAATTTGACACTAATTATTTTTAACTACCTACTTATTTTTGTTAATTAGGTAGTCGTGATTCTTTAACCTATTTACAAGTTTTGCAAATACTCACGGCTATTGAATTTATCTTCGTGCCAAGCATCGGTGCCTTGTAATAAACAACTCAAGAATTTCATTCAACTGTAGGTACCTCACACCTACTTACTTCACAAACTGATCCGCGAATTTGATTAACTCAGTAAAGAAGAACCCGCAAAGAAACTTCATTGTACATAATTATTAAATCCACAATAATGACGTTCCATCCAGTTCAATGTAGCCGTGCTCATAAAGGGAAGGTCCTGGCATGGCACCAAATTCCTTCGGGAATGAGGTGTATTGGGCTAATATCATAACGGTAGTTGTGTGGTATTAGCCATCCATGTCAGGTCGCATAAAAAAAAAAAAAAAAAAAATGACATACTCACTTACATCTAAATGATACTGCCAACAATTCTTTGGTAGAACAGTTTAAGACAAAGAACAAAGTACAAGAGAAACAGCAACCCTCAGTGTAAATAGATAAAAAATAAAAAATACTTGACTAACCCCTGTTTTCACCACCTCCAGCGACCTGAAATCCGATCGTTAACTTTCGGTTACATTGCATATTTACATGGTTTAACAGAAAGATAACTTTGGGATTGTTTAGCTGGAAGTGGTGAAATCGGGCGCAAGAAAGTTGCTAATAAAATAATATTACAATTATTCTCTGGTGTAAAAGCCGATAAATGTATCAAATTGCAAATTATATCCTTCGCAAGGTGTCTCTGGAAGACTGTAAGTAAGATCCGGTATCGTATGAGCATCGCGGTCCGGGAGGGGTGGTGGTCGGAGTGGGAGGGGGGCGCGGCGAGAGGGGGGCACACCCGAGCCGACGTCGTCGTTAGAAGCTATAAAGTTACGTCTCCACACCTCCACCGCTAGCGAGCTGAAGATATAGCAGGTATTCAAGGCTTTGGTGGGACATTAAATTTCCCATATTATTTGGAGTTTGATCAAATAATAGCTATTTTTTTTCGTAACTGGACATGGTTGGCTATGTACCACACCTACCGTTATGACATTAGCCCAACACACCACAATCCCGAAGGAATAAGGTGCCATACATTCCTTCCCTTTATGAGCACGGGTTCATTGACTGGACCGAAAACACTAGACAATTTTTCATTGCCGTTTCGACCATATTTTCATCCAGTGATGGTAGTCGGGCGCTTTGAACCCTATCAGCTATTAGGGGACCGACAGCTTTAAATGGTCACGAATGCGAGTTGATCGCTGGGAGCTCGCATTTATAAATAAATACTACCAATGGGAACATTTTCAATATTTCACAGTGCTCTTTTCGTAATTCGTCTGCCGAATTAATCAATGAAATCAATTGCCCCAAATAAAAATTAAACATTGCAATGCATCGAATACACATGAAGTGGTAATGACAATGCACTTGCGTTTACAACAGCTTATAACCCGAACACAGTGGTTTGACTGAAAATTAAAAAGTTTCGAAGAAAATTAAAAAAAACTGGCACTTAATCAAATTTACGTTCCATGGTCGATGTTTAGTTAGTTCAATTGAATTTAATAAACTATTATATAAAGAGGTAATGTTTGGATAATCTTTGGAACAACTGAAGTAATTCGTAAAAAACCTTTCACCAATGAAAAGCTACGTTATCCGTGTGTAACATAGACTATATTTCATATTAATAATTATAGGTTTCTATATCGAAAATTTAATATTACTAAACCAAATCGAAAAATTAAGCGCTGTTTGCTGCTTCATCGGTGTACGCTGCTCAAAGGGTTAGAGATATGTGCAAATGACTTACTACGAAAATATTTTAAATCTTTAGATCTAAAAAAAGCCCGCGACAAGATATAGGTTGGATACGGTTAGAAACATATTTCGTGCTTATATGTAAGTCCAACATGGTTTCTTTTTCAAGTTTTAATTTTTTTTATATTTCTGCGTAACTCTATTGCATAACATGTTTAATCTGTGTCCACACATTTGAGTGTTCGCGAAAATGTGAAACTATTGCTACACCTATTTTTAGGTAATCGCTAAACTTATATTTTTAGTACCGCTTATTCACCATTTTGTATGTTGTACTATTGTAAGCGATAATGCAATAAATTATTTCGTTTTTTTTTTATTGATTTTGGTTTCATTTATATTTTAGCCGCATTGAGCATTTTATGATAACAATAATACATTCCATACGCCGTCTGTTCAAAAAAACCGGTACGTGCGGGTACGAAGGGTTCCGAACCATCGTACAAGATTTAACACAATACAAACAACGTGATTACGTTGTTTGTATGGGGCCCCCCTTTATTTTTTATTATTTTTTAATTTTACCTATTTGTTGTTATAGCGGAAAAATTTATGCATAATCTGTGAAATTTTCAGCTACCTACCTATTACGGTTCATGAGATACAGCTCCGTGACAGACGGACGGACGGACGGACAGCGGAGGTTTAGTAATAGGGTTCCGTTTGGTACCCTTTGGGTACGGAACCCTAAACATTACCGAACGTTTAAATTGCTCCGCAGGTGGCGGTTGTAGGGCGGGCGTGGCGGCGGCGGCGCGGGGCGGCGCGTCTCGGTGTTCCGCCCAAGTGATATCATCTGGAAGAGCTAATTAGCACAAGCACACAAGACCCCGTCTTTCGTGCTGTCGATAATACATATCATGATGTGCGATTTTTGCATAATTTAATGAGGTCTTGACAAGTTTAGATCGCTTTGAGAAATAAAAATGTATGTGGTTTAAACAATGCCAAGGTGAACAATGCCCCGTACCTGTCTTTTTGTAGTGACTATACATTTAATGGAATTAAAAATAATGTTCACGTTTCTGTACCGCGCTTCGAAGCGTGTTTGAGAGTGGACTTTTCTCTATGCAACCTGGCAATTACCGTCACGATATTAGCCCAGTACACCACATTCCATGCCTGGACCTGAGCAGGGCTACACTGAAATAGATGTAAAACACGGACAATTTGGTTTAATGCGGTAGTACCAATCCGGGCGAGTTTAACCCTGTCAGCTAGCAGGAGAAGGGAACCTACAGTTTTACATGGGTTCCAAACCATTGAGCGGCCCGCGTTCGTCACGAATTGTACTGTTTATTTATTTTGCCGCTGTAACAACAAATACAAAATATATTTCGTTTTGTGTTAAATCTTGTACGATGGTACGGAACCCATCGTGTGCGAGTCCGACTCGCACTTGGCCGGTTTTTTTATTAAACTCGACCTAATTAGGGTTCCGTACCCAATGGGTGCCAACGAAACTAAGCCTAAGGACTAAGCCTCCGCTGTGCGTCCGTCCGTCACGCATTTAACGTCCGGGACGTCCGTCACAGGGCTGTATGCTCATGAACCGTAATAGGTAGGCAGCTGAACCTTTCACAGAGTATGTATTGATTTTGCCGCTATAACAACATATAGGTAAAATTACAAAATGAGTTACAAAGTGAGTGAGGGAAGACCACCCGCCAGGTGGGAAGACGACATCAAGTGCGTCGGCGGAAAGCAGTGGTTCCGTACCGCTGAGGGCCGGGAGGACGGGAGAAGGATTGGAGAGGCATATGTCCAGCAGTGGACGCAAACACGCTGACTGACTGGTACGGAACCCTTCATGTGCGAGTCCGACTCGTACTTAGCCGGTTTTCTTTTCAATCATTGCACTGTGCGGCGGCGTATGTCGGAACGAACAGTTCATGAGTAATGCCAAGAGTAATGCAATATTTCCCAGCTACGAGAGATACGCTGTGATGACGACAGTATTTGTTCTACGTGAGCGTGTTATGATTCAATTTGTATGTCAATATATGTTTCTAAATAATTATAGAACTGGACTAAACTAGCCCAAGTAAGCTAGCTTGTAAAGGTATTATTTCTACAGCTTTGATTAATTTGTTAGTTGTGAGTGGTCAGTCTGAGTTCTCACCTAAATTGGCGTTTACGGCAAACCGATCGACTGGCGTTTTCCGTAAAAAACGTCAAACTCCATATAAGTTTTTACTAGATATTCTGTGGTTTTACTTCTTCAAGCTGTCAAAGTCAAACTCGGACTTCCGATTTGTATGAAAACGCGGAGTCGACGTCAACGGCAACGTCGACGTATTTACGGCAACGTTGAGTAAGCTATCAAATCTAACTCGGACTCGCAAATGTTAGTTCGCTTAATGGCCACTTCGCGCGCTCCTCAATTTCTCCATACATTTGAAAACACCAGTAGACCGGTTTGCCGTAAACGCCAATTTAGGTGACAACTGGGACTTCGGGTACTGGCTTCACGATCGTTTAGTACGAATAATGACACCAAGAACGTTAAAAAGGAACAGAAGTTGACATGCTTATATTTCGCTATAACTAGGAGTGACACCATTCTTGTTTATATGGGTTATATAAAGCCAAAAATAAATACTTACAAAAAAATATTAATGAATACATTAACAAATATCGATATGGTTCCGTAATGCTTCGCATTGTTCAAGTTCTATGCGACTATACCTTTTTTAACGTTTATTTAAACATGATTGATGGCATCACAGCGGACAATGATATGCATGAGTAAACAGATGAAGTAAACAAAAAAGCAAATAAATTAAATGAAAATAAACTTACTTGTAGATACCATGGAGTACAAAATAAAGTAGCGGCGATCAAAATAAAGTCCACAAACGATGGAGCTCAAGCAGATACTACTTCTACCGGGAAGCACAAATTCTGAAAAGAAAAGAAAAACGAAATCAACATAAAATAAAGAAATATAACGAAAAATCAAAGAAGAAAGCCCAAAGTAAAAGAGGAGGTGAGATTACTAAAAGGAGAAAAAACCTCAAGAAGCAAGGTTTCTCGTTGGTTAATTTTAATAGAAAATTGCATTGGTTGTTGCAAATTGAATGTCATAACACACATTTTCGTGCAAGTATCTATTATATGTCATTCCCGTAATATATGGTGGCATTTTGACTAACAATAAACATTATCATATAACGAATTTAGCTGACATCCGTAAGGGTTATTTGTTCACTGGTTTGGGTAGTTCGAGTTCACACCTAAATTGTCGTTGACGGAACTACGAACTTTCTTAAATACGTTTAGTCCTTCAACCTGCCAAAAACGAACTCAGACTGCCGATTTGTATTAAAACGCGTAAGTCGGCGTCAACGGCAACGTCAAGTACCTATTTACGACAAAATCGGTTTAAAGATTATCTATTTCTCTGAAGAACAGAACATTCAATTCCTTAAATAATAAGTTACATTAAAGTTAGTTTCGGTTACTTTAGAATTCAGATGCGTAAGCTGTCAAATCAAACTCGCTTACTCGTTAGTTTACTTAACGCCCACTGCGCGTGCTTTTCAATTCACTATACATTTGAAAATGCTAGTTTATAGTAAACGACAATTTAGGTGAGATGTCGGACTAAGGGCTAAGGTAATACGGAATTTTCGTTCAGAACAAGGAACTGTCTATAAGGTGTGTCAATTCGCTTCGGAAAAGCTGACAGGCTGTCGCGAATAACAAAATGTCATTCCATGACCTAATTGCCCGCAGAAGTCCAGCGAGCGAGGTGCGCATGCGCATACCGGCGGAGAGTCGAATTCAGCCGGTGCAGCGATGCGGAGCGATGCATGCGTCATAAGCGGTACCATTCATCCGATACGATCGGCGAGCAGGGAAGGACTGGAGTGGCGTTCGAAAGTCATTCGTATGGCGGCAGCAGCGTAGCCACGAGTTAGTGGAAATGTTCGAACTGTAGTTAGTTCGGGACGCGAATCGAATGTTCGTCGAGCATAGCGCCCTGTGAAGTTCTAACGATACGGACGATGCGATCTTACGAAACGATACGGACATAGAATGAAGCTTTCTCAAGTGATAAAAAAATGCTTGAAATCTGACAACTTTAAGGGGCAGGAAAACGTTGGGGCTTCGAAGACGGTATCACTAGTTTCATGACAGTCGCCGTGCACAATTTAGCCTTGGCCAATGGACAAAGAATGCATTTCTTAAAATTTTTAAATGTCAGATTTCATGTGACTATCAGAACTCCAAGCGGGCTGTGTGTACTCATCCGGTCGTGATGTAAAAAGAAACCCGCAACAGAAGCGCCGCCGCATGTGTAGGAAGCTGAGGCGCCGCGTTTTGTGCCACTTCAAAGGATCCTTCAGATCCTGCGGTGAAACCAACGAGCGCAGACTGTTTCAGTAAGTTCCGAAAATAGCATCGTTTCTTAAAGCGTGTCCTTATGTCCATAATATGGGAAATGGAAAATTTTGTAGCAGGTAACTGATGCAATAAGTGCAGCAATGTCAAATTGAAAGAAATAAAATGAATTGATCGATACCAGTATACGTTAATAAGTACTTTAGTAATAAAGGCCATTTAAGTGTCGATTAAAATAAATCTGCACTTGGTGAAAACCAGGCGTAGTTTAGAATGTTGGATCATTAGGGACGCCTTTATTTTCTGTCTTTACCAGCACTAGAATTGCTTAGAAAAATGTCAATCTCCAGCAATATAGATATTCTCGGAATATTCTTGGTTTGTACCTCTATTCTTATAGCGATAGAAGCAGAATGTACGAGTTCGGCTGACTGCACGCTGTGCTGATAAAACCGCTCTGCAGGTTAAAAGCATGCCTATAAAAATACACAGGTCCTAAAATAAGATATTCATTATTTCAGAAAGGCCAACTCCGCAGGGGATAATATCAAGAAGGATTATAATTTACAATAACTAATAATATAAACAAACTACTCCAACCTTATTGGTTTTTTGCATGGATTACAGAACTATGCCGTAATTATTGATAAATCGCAAATAGACATGAGTCATAGCCACTAAACGATGAGCGAACAGATAGGTGGGTGCATAACACTATTGGAAGCACGGCTCGGTCCTGGTGATGCCATTCAGTTGCCATCGCCACGAACGAATTCTAATGAATTTGACCCAAGCGTTTGAGCCAGTTATAGAGTCTGCAGCAAATATTGGCAACAAACGAACCAAAGTGATCGTCTGGAAATATTTTGCGTTGCAATTAGTTTCAAATCGGTATCAGTTGGTTGTTAGAATGAGGAATATGGGAATCTTCAGTGATGGTAATATTTATTTATCGGCTCATTTAAACGAGAGTCAGAAGCGCTTCGTTCTAAGTAATATATACGTTTTCGTGCTAAGCAGGTACGTCGCTTATTCCAAGGAATGTGATATGTAGGAAAATTACAAATTTTTATTTTATTTTATTTATTTTATTTATTAAGGAGAAGAAACAGAAAACAGGTACACATTACAAAGGTATGAATAATAAAAACATAAAAGACATTACTGTACCTGCCTCCAATACACTTCCCTCGAGAATTATGAGTATACAGCAGGTGGCGAAATTGGAAGACTATTAAACAATGTTTTGGATGATTGGTCTAATAAATAGCTTTGTAAAAATTCGTAATATCGGTTCCCAGCAACTTTTATTGTCAGTTCTTCTTTTGCGGTAACGGAAACTTTCGTACCGTCTTTAACAATGACAAATCCACGAGTGTGTATTCACCTTATGGAGGAAAATTAACAAATTATATTTGAGGGTCTTCCACAATATAGAAGTTTAACTAAACTCAAACTAAAAGCACTTTATGTTCAACTTATACGCGCGAACAAGGAAATTGTAAAGGTTTATTCAATTCGCTTATCCAATATCCCTAATATGGACGCAAAGACACGTCGCAATATGATTCAAAGCGGTTTTCCGCTTTCGTTGTGCGCACATATTTTACCCACGTAGCGCAAACATAGACTTTTAAAGCCATGTATGGTTTTTACAGTAGTTACTGGACACGGATGTGATATCACAGCTACTGCTGAATTATTAGTCCAACACATTGCATTCCCAAAGTAGGTATTCCCTGTATGCCATCACATGGATTCGGGAATCTTTTAGTAGGTGATTAGTTATGCTGTAACTAGTAATTATGTGAGTAAGGGACTACCGTTTTACAGGTTTAATAGCATGAAATGACCCGACGATAACACCGAATTTTATAATCTGGGTTTAGAACCAGTGGTCTTAGACACAAGCATAGAATAAACACGAGAGACTCCAGGCGTTACCCATACTATCCGTCTTTCTTCCAGTCAACCTTTAGGATAATAATAGAAAAATTAAATGTAGGTAAAGCGTAATGCGTAAAGGATGACAGACACCAGAAAGTGCGTTTTTATGACCAAATCCGTATCTATAAGAAATAATGAAAAACACTGAAAGGAGTCATGCTGGGAATCGAATTAGTCGTTTTTGAGGAAAATAACACATCGTATTATTGCACCAGCTTACAAGGGACAAATTCTGTAATGTTAAACGGTAAAGTAAAGGAAAGGGTTGATATTTAATAAACTGATTCATATTTCAAAGTGAGAATTACAGCCAAACTATAAGCTTTGCCATAAGTGACAATGGAAAATGGCCTCGCTGAACACGCAGTCTGCGGCTGCGCGCATTGTCGGTACTGTGGACCTTATAATTTTTTTTATTGTAGCTCTTCTCCACGGTAAACTTTTTTTCATACGAAAAAATAAATTTACGGTACTTTTCCCGCGTATCGCTTCAAAAAAACGCGGGGTCTCTTCAGTCCCCGGTCCAGTAAACGCGCATCTAAAGAAGTCCTGTTTATTTTGATAAACTCGAAGCCCTAAGTCTTCATTCAACAACCTACCGCCACTACCTACGAATATATCCCCATTGAACTTCTCAAACACCCAAAGGTCGGCTGGAAGAAATATCTTCGAAGGGATAAGCCCGCCTTTGCGCCCCACTTATGTTGTTATTGCACTATACTTTCTTCTGTAAATTGTTTTTTTGTTTTGTGGCGTAATAAAGAATTTTCAATCAATCAATCAATCCTTTTCACTGTATACAGTGAAAACTGTATACAGTTTTTTAGTTTTATTATGTTTATGAATAGTAATTACTGTATATTTCATGTATTTAGGACTGTGTGCCTCAATAAAACATATTATTATTATTATTGTTAACCCCATCTGAAGGGCCAAAAGTCCTTCACAGTTTTTATCACTGCTGGAGACCTAACAGTGCGAGGGCAGCCACATCTTTTTCTCTCTTCTGCTCTTGAATTTTCATTATTTTCCAGTAAGTAATAATATATCTATGATTATATCTTTTAATGGAGCGATAAACGAATCCTTTGGTTATATTTTCAGTAGTTCGAAAAAAATATTTTACGCGAAACCGCACCTATGCAGCGCGATACCCGGCCAAGGCGAGTTGGACTCGCAGATAAAGGGTTCCGTACCATCGTACAAGATTTAACACAAAAAAATAAGGTTTACCCCCACACAAAAAAACTTATTTTTTTTAGTTCTTATTACATTTCTCTTTTACTTGTTTGTTGTTATAGCGGCAAAATAAATACACACTCTGTGAAAAATTCAACTGCCTACCTGCTTACGGGGCAATCCTCATAAACCGTAATCGGTTCATGAGATACAGCCCCGTGACAGATGGACGAACGGACGGACGGACGGACAGCGGAGGTTTAGTAATAGGGTTCCGTTGGCACCCTTAGGGTACGGAACCCTAAAAATGATTGAAAATCGAAATAGTGCACATTTTTAATTCTAATTCCATAAATATTTTTGTGGCCAGCATCTAAATACAAAAGTGTTGATTATGTAACGGAACCTTTAACCGGACCTTAAATAGGTTACAAGAATACATAAACTACTACATAATACATATGTAATTTAAATTTAATGAAATATTTATAAGTTATAAACTAGGTCCAAAAAAAGATAAATAAATAACAGATCTCACAGATGAATTTACTGATCAGCTATTTGCATGTAATATTTTTTTTTATTGAAACCAATATATATAGTTGGAGAGGTTCCAACGGAGCACATCAACGAATTCCAAACACGGACCGCAAGAATCTGCGTACAAACTTGAAGTGTGGCGTTGTCGCCACTAGATTGAAGAGGAAAGCCATTGGAAGAAAGATGGAAAATCTAGAGCGGAGGTATTCAAGGACCAAAAAAATATATTCCAGATATGACGGTTTCCACGTAGAAAGATAGGCAGCCATTTCAACTGAGAGCGAAATTTCGATACACGATCAAATTTGCGTGAATTGAATTTAGAGAATTTGAATTTGAATACAGAGATTTTGTAAGCGCTCCAATTTTTCGAGTAGAGCTTCAGGGTGCGTCTAGACTAGACACGGCACAGCATATAAACAAACTTCCCCGACTTTTACTAAAACTTGGTCTCCAGTGGCCTTCAAGTTTGCCGAAGAACGACGTCGGGAACACGAGTTTGGAAAGGACGGAATTGAAAATAAGTTATATTGGGGACAACAAAGCATGTTAATAGAGCAGCTGGGAACGGTTTTTTGTTCCAATATTATTTTACCGGAAAGTAGGACATATTTTTAGTTTTTGACTTGGAATCTGATAACAAAATAAAGCCAACTACTCTTATTACAATACTATATACAAGTATTTTTAAAACCCATCGATTTGGATCGAAGAATATGTTATAATACCTACTTAACCGCAATTTGTTAAACCGTTTTGCTCGTTCCATTCAGGTTTAAAGATTGTTTAATCGACTGTCGAAAAAATTAATCTCGTTGCATGCCCAAAAATAAAGTCTGATGGAAAACCGAAGTTTTCCCCGACTGCTCTACTTCACTGGATAATGGAAATAATCGAACTAGATATAGACAAAAACAAGCATAAAATCCGTTAAGTGGTTCTCAAAAGTTACAAGCGAAACAGACGAACAGAAAGATCAATGTTGGACTTTATGAGAATTAGTGATAGTTATTTGAGCTGGTAAGTAATAATTAGTAAAAAAAAAAATTAACAAAAAAAATAACCGACTTCAAAGAAAAGCACTAAAAAGTAAAAAATAATTTCCATTTTTGTAGTTACGATTTCTGTTATTTTTGAGTCGGCGTCAGCCGGGCAAGCGCTGCGCCAATCAAGAGAACCTTACCTAACCTAACCTAACCTAACCTAACCTAACCTAACCTAACCTAACCTAACCTAACCTAACCTTGGCTGACACCGACTCAAAAAATAACGGAAATCGTAACTACAAAAATGGAAATTATTTTTTACTTTTTAGTGCTTTTTCTTTGAAGTCGGTTATTTTTTTTGTTAAATTATTTGTTAATTGTTTATTTTTAGTGAATCTGAAGTACACTTACTAATTTGTGCACGTCCTTTCCAATAAAAAAAGAATCACCGAAATCGGTTGGCGTTATATTGAGTTATTCGTCCATTTGTCGCGCACATCTGAATACAAATTTAAGAATTTTATGATTTTCTCATGGATATCATTGTCAGAACTTAACCAAATTAAAATGGGACCACTTGGGATGCACTAGCTATCATTTAAAAAAAATATCATCAAAATCGGTTCACCCAGGCAAAAGTTATGAGGTAACAAACATAAAAAAAAAACAAAAAAAAAAAAACATACAGACGAATTGATAACCTCCTCCTTTTTTTGAAGTCGGTTAATAATTAGTAAAATCAGTACCCGACGACGCCCATGAGATTTCGAACTTTCAGGGGGGCTGCGAAAACCATGCCAACCGGCCAGATCGATCTACTCTCTCAATCTTTAGCCACCTTGCAATCACCATCGTCCCAATGACAGTCAAAAAATAGTTGACATAACATAACACTAAAACAATTACTTGACGTGATGAGCACTGCCCAGCTCTCGAGTAAGATCGTGGGAATCATGCAACATGAGCGCTAACTATCTCCCATCTGCCACTCTTATACACAGCAGGAAAGTTATGAGTAATTATAACATTTTTTTCAATAATCTACAGTTGTGACGCGATAGAAATTCCGTTGGCTTAATCCAGAGGCTAAATTATCGTGGTACTGGCGTTTACACATCCCAAAAAATACACAAAAAGACTCGAACGAAAACGTACCGATAATATAGGCGAAAGGAGAAACCATGGCACCTCCAACCGTGTAAATTAGTTGGATGCCTATGGATTCAAAACTTTCATCATACAAAACAAAAAAATGTATAAGCTAATAAAACATTATTATTATATTACTATTATTTCGGCTAATTGGAATGGATTAAGGATATATTTAATTTAATATTTTGTTGCCAGCAAGTATGATTAAAGAACGAACCGAACAGTAAAACAATAATATCTGTAGAAATTAAATAAGTTAGGTACCGTTGAATATACATTTTGGAGCAGCGTTTCCCAAATGCAGGGTCGCGACCCGGTACCAGGCCATGAAAAAAAATACCGGGTCACGAATCGTCACCTCTCGCAGTGTCTGACGACCATGCCACCAGTCAATAGGGGCTAAACTAGGGCACGTATGGTATTCCTAACGAATTACCCTCTGCCCTGCCAAATAGATTGGTCCTAATGTTACTCCGGTTCTACTCAGCCTCTGGTCCACACTTTTTATTATTAGTAATTTTTTTTGGTTACCTAACATAATTAAATATAAAAACTAGTAGACATTCAGATATGTTTATTTTGTCTACACACTAGAATAGGTATTAAACTTGTTAGTGGGTCACGATGGAGAAGCATCAAGATAACTGGGTCATGGGAAAAAAGTTTGGGAAACGCTGTTTTAGAGCATGGAAGAGTTCTTATATTGCACGAAGGCACAAGGGGTAAGAAGAAAGCGATCGTGCAAACTGTGATCAGTCGGGTGCCAACCAGCCAAGTGCGAGTCGGACTCGCACACGAAGGGTTCCGCACCATCGTACAAGATGTATCGCAAAAAAACGTGTCTTGTATTTATCCCCTTAAAATTAATAGCAATAAATAAAATTATAGCGGCATTATGATAATAATAATAAAATGGTTTATTTCAGGCTATTGCACCCATATGGTTATAGAGTTTAAAAATTACAAATTTATAAAAAGAAAAATAATATGAGCTAAGAAACAATAAAACAATTTAAATAACAATTCAAGTAAAATGAACATAAGTTATATTACAATTCAGTAATAATATTTAAAAGTAGTCAATGTAAAAAAAACAAATTCAATTAATTAAATTAAATTAAATGAAAAATTCTAAATTCTAAATCAAAATCATTACCCTCATTATATAAATACTCACTGTGTAAAAAAATTACAGTCTACCTAAAGCCCGCTGCCACACAGACGTACGGACGGACAGCGGAGGCTTAGTAATAGTAGGGTCCCGTTGGCACTCTTTGGGTACGGAACCCTAACAATCCCGCACCTCGCCCTGCTGCAGCAGGCCTATTCCTGGAATTCCGTTATCAGTAATCAGGAATCCTGAGTCTATAAAACCGTTTTTATAGCTCTTTTCAGAGCGTTTTTTTTGACGAAAAGATTCCGGAGCATAATATTTCAATTTGATCAAGGTTTTCAATCGAAAAAATCGCTTTGAAAACCGCTATAAAAGCTATCCTGAATTATGATTACGGAATCCAGGAATAGGCCTACGATCCGCTGTCTACCTTATATTTCTAACACCTCCTTTATAAATTGAAATTATAGAAATAGATATGGAGAGGGCTTAGCGTAATGTTCGTCAGCACAATAAAACTAACCGTAAACCGTAGCGTAGTAAGCCCCGGTTGCAGGAAGAGACGGCTGAGTTAATCAGTGTTCAAACACGTCATTTTTAGTGAACCCCACGGACTTCCTTCCATACTGTCCATACAAATTTACGTGTTTAATCATACGTTGACGTTGATTTTAATTTTTGTCCTTTCGTGCACTCGGCTCTAAGTAACTACGTAGGTAGTGGAAACCGCAAAAACAGGAAACACGCGATATATACCTACCCGGCTATCCAGTTACAAGGCCGCACAGGCACGGATACCCGCCTGAACTAGTCCTATGAACTATCCTGAACTAGTGTCCAGTTTTTCCAATCCAATCTTCCAGCTTTTTTATAAATTATGGCGCTTTAAGTAAAAGTATAATTAGTTGGTGCACAACTACATGAGGGTTACTATATCGGTACCAACGGAACCCTATTACTAATCCTCCGCTGTCTGTCCGTCCGTCCGTCCGTCTGTTACAGGGCTGTATCTCATAAACCGTAATAGGTAGGCATCTGAAATTTTCACAGAGTGTGTATTTATTTTGCCGCTATAACAACAAATAGGTAAAATAAAAAAATATCAAAATTAAGTTGTCCCCATACAAAAAACGTGATTTTGTTTGTGTTAAATCTTATTTATTTATATAAGTTTATTGCCCTAAAAAAACTCGGGAAAAAGGTACAACTTAATGCCGGATGCATTTTCTACCAGTCTACCTTTGGGTATCGTGAGCCTACTGCTCGAGTAGTAACTATGGAGGAAATAGCTTTAGAGGAAACATAATTCCTACACAATATCCAACAAATACACATTATACTTAAACTTAAATGTATAACTTATATAACTGTACTTATGTACAGTCTAACTACATAAATATCATTAAATAAATACTAAATACTACATATATATATTATAAAAACAAATAAAAGATGATGACAAAAAAAATATTGGCAAAAGAAATAAAAAATAAAAATAAATACTGACAAACTTAAAGAAGTATGAGGCAGGAAATTAAAGAAATCATAAAGACAGAAAATAAGCTTTTAGATATTTTTTAAAAACATTAATACAGGGAGAATTTCGTAAATGGGGACGTAGCTGATTCCACTGCCTCGCAGCGTGCACTGTGAAGGTCTGAATACGTGGAGGATGTGTGCGAGGGAATGGCCAGTACCGAAGAGCCGGTCGATCTCGGAGGTACGAGGGAGCATTGGGATCATTAATGATGTTGTAGAGAAGTTAAAGGACATGAGTATTCCTTCGGTGACGTATATCGAGCCATTGAAGACGAGTTCGAAATTCAGAGATTTGATCAAATTTACGAGGCCCAAATACGTAGCGGATAAGTTGAGGAGGCGGTCGAGTTTGTTAAGGAGCTCTTGATTGAGGTCAAGATAGCACACGTCACCATAATCAAGTAAAGGGAGAAACAAGGATTGTGCAAGCGTAATTTTGGTAGCGAAAGGAATAAAGTTCTTTAAGAGTTTCAGAGTATGCATGCTAGCAAACATTTTGCGGCTTACTTGACTTACTTGTGGTTGCCAAGACAGAGTTTCGTCGATCATGAGTCCCAGGTTTTTCACGCATTTAACGTAAGGAATGACAGTGCCATTGTATAGAAGATCAGGTTACTCGTCTCGATTCAGCTTAGCTAGAAGTTTGGGAGTACCAATTATGATTGCCTGCGACTCAGAAGGATTGACTGGAAGGCCAAACCTCGTAGCCCAATTTAGTACCAAATCAAGATCTACATTTATAAGACTAATATCAGTAGCAAGGTCATCAATACGAAAGTGCATATACAGCTGCAAGTCGTCGGCGTAGATACGGTAGTGAGAAACGAGAATTGAAACAATTTTGTTAATAAAAATTGAGAAGATTAAGGGTGAGAGTACACCGTCTTGAGGTACACCATCAGTTATGTCACACCAAGGGGAGTAAACATTGTCTAAATGGGCACATTGCTGGCGACCACGAAGATAAGATGGAAACGAATCTATTACTGGTTGTGAGATAGGAATAGAAAATCTTGTACGATGGCACGAAACCCTTCTTGTGCTAGTCCGACTCGTACTTGGCCGGTTTTTTCAAATATTCAAACTACCAATAACGGTCCTTGTTTTTCGGTTTTTTGCTTCTGGACCCTAAAAACTTCCAATTAAGAATGTTGAATGTTGAAGTCTGACTTATTCAGAGTGGGCGAGCTTAATTTTAAACATGGTTACTACCATAGACAAAAAGGAAGGAGATATGGCATCGCGCCTACTATGGGACCAATCCTACCATCTGCCAATCCAACTTAAACGTACATGGCACATGCAAATATAGTCGCAGACGTATTGGAGTTTTAATGTTGGTGTGAACTGACTTGACGAACGCTATTTTAGAGCACATACGCGCTCGTGGGCGATGTTTCGACTGTGTAGAATAAAATGCGCCGCCGGATTCCCATACAATTATATGGCCATTTTGACCATATAGCGGAGACGAGCATGCCACTTCTCCTTCATTTCTTTTCAGTGGTCACTACACATACATAACTTTAACCCGAGTTTAAAACTGTGATTATTCCACATGGAGGAGATATTCCACAGATGATGGCCATGTAAAGATATAAATTAATTCAGGCCAGACCAAGTAAATGCTATATTTTATTCAAATGATGAATGAACCGAAATACCTAACGGCCCATAATCGATAGATCGGACCAAAAACCAAAACGCAATGACCGCATGCAAGGTGAGTCAGTGGGCTGCAAAAATGAACGGTATTCTGTATGATCGTAATGAGCGTGAGATGTCGGCTTCGCTCCGAAACCGGTACCTACTACCTAGTCCGCGGTGGCGACTTCTCTGTCGCCTACAGCATCGCATGACAGCGCTGGAGCAGACACGCACTGGGCATTCTTCTCAAGAACAATTTGGTGGCCAATAACCATCCCCATAGAATGAATTAGAAACGTGAACTCTCCCATACCACCTGGTATAATATACACAGCACAGTTTACTCATAGTCAAAACGGTGTTGTTACACATGTGGTTACCTCGCAGCATACTTCTCTACCTTCTTCAATAGGCATGCGTCACCGAAGCATGACGTTTAGTTCCATTTCCGCCCATGTTCAGTGGAAAATTTCAGTTAACTTGTCCGAATAACAGCGAATGACAGCGAGGCACGAAATACAACTAAGCGTCAGATGTAATCACTCACATTTCCTGTTCAAAGGGCGAGTAAGTAATATACCATGTAAAATCCTCCCCAGGTTATGATACGTTTTTCTAAGTGATTGTATCTCATGAACCATAATAGGTAGGCAGCTGAAATTTTCACAGAGTGTGTATTTATTTATGTGTATTAACAAATAGGTACAATTAAAAAAATGTAAATACAAAAAAACGTGATTGGTTTGTGTTAAATCTTGTACGATGGTACGGAACCCTTCGTGTGCGAGTCCGACTCGCACTTGGCCGGTTTTTATTGCCTGCAACGATTGCCCTTCACAGTTTGCCCGCAGCTATCCTGGATCATCTCTCCCTCTCTGTCGTTTAACCTCATAGGAGGACAAGATGTGGGTAGAGTCATTGCGTGGTTAGGTGGCTCAGTCGATTAGCACAACACACACGTAGAGGCACTAAATTATGTGCGGCCATGTCTCGTCTCCTCAATCAAGCACACTGATGGCTCATTACATTGCAAGTCACATGCATGATAACACCACATTCTGAGTATTTGCTGATGAACATTCAATTTTGTCTTCTGAGACCAGTGGGGCAATTAGGTCAAAAGTGGGAATGGTGTAAAATATCCAAAGATCGATCGATTCCCGGTTGACACAAGATTTGAAATGGCTGCTGGAAAAAAACACCGTAAGGTATAAAACTATTTACAAAAACGCCTAGTATTAAACTGATATAACTGCAAAGATGAAGTTTCTCTTTCAAATTTTAACAACTAACCTACGTAACTTCTTACACGAAAAAAAAATGTTTTCCATAAATACATCTAGAGTATTTATTTCATTGATAGAGAAAGAAGAAGGTAACCGAGCTCAGTTTTCTAAACCAAGCAACATTCAACTGTCTGTTAATCGAACAGCTGTTCAAATTGAGTCCTTCAGGCGAAAATACACTCTACATCAAAGTACTTAAGGTTAATTTGTGAGTGACGATTCGGATGGCACGAGCCCGCTTATTATTATTGCTCGCAACCGACATCTGCCGATGAAAGGGCCCCCTTCTTCCTCGGCGGAAGCACCTGCCTGACCCCGACTACCCGTGTACTGCCGTCGCCGGGCCCTCAACCAAGTCGTTGGGGCGGGGGTCTTTCCTTAGGGGGGCAAACTGTGTCTCCAATTCCTACGAATTTCGATTGAACTTTATTGTTACTGGATTCAAACGTCATATTATAGGTGTGTAACCGTTTCTTCGACTCTTCTGATATAAATAAAATATGAAGAATAAACGTCCAAATCAATCCAATTTCCTCATAGTTGTATTTTATTTCATACAAGCAAAAGTTCCCGGCTCCGCTCCGGTTATTTCGTTTTGGGCTTTCACCCGAGCGGAGCCCCGTAAAATGTGATCAAACCTTCGCAGGCGTGTTACCTATTAGAACGTCTGGATCTCCACAACAGCTTCACCTAACGGGTCCAACTATAGCTATAAACCATCAAGGTAACCCAATAAGTATATAATATTTTCTGTTTATATAGTTTTAAGTTATCTAATGTTTTCTAAGTGTGATTATGGTGCTTAGTTTTAAGTAATTTATTGTTTCTTGCTACCTCTTAATATATTTTCTAATATTAAGGTTAGCTGTTAGAGATTGCCTTTGGCAATAAGCTCGCCTTTGCATACTATGTAATAGTTGTAAGCAATAAAGAATATTTTCATTTTCATTTCATTAAGTAAAAAAAGTCCATCAAAATCGGTCCAGCCGTTTAGGAGAAGCGAACACACGCACACCGGAATTTGAAATGATAAAGATTTTAAATTTAAATTATTATTGAAATTATAAAAATAATACAAGTAGACCCACCGCATTTCTTTCCGAGCATGTTAATCATGGTTAATCCCGCCCTAGCTGACACCACCGCATTCGTGGAATATACGGAAGGTCCTGGATGACACCATTATTAATAATTCTGTGATGGCACCTACATACCTATGTAGTTTCCATATTGTGTGTTGGGCTAATATCATGAATTTAGGTGTAGTATTAGCCATCCGTGTCCAGTCAAATAAAAAAACCACTAAAGTTAATATTTATAATACTCAGGTAATTTCTCAAGTCTCAGAACGCCCGAAATAAAAAAAAAATATACATGCATAATTAATTCGAGACCGAAAAAACGGCCGCATTTCTAAGTTTTCGCAAGGTGAAAAGCGGCTAAGAGGCTTATCTTAGTAAATAGGCATGCCTTGCATAAATAATTGGCTTATAGGACGTGAGAACACTTGACCCAGCAAGGACCTTGTGTAAGTAGAGCAAGGACATTTCCGTCCTCTTCCGCGCCTCGCCACCCCCTTCCGCAGCATTGGGCTAACGCTTCCTTCCGACATCACTCAATGTCTTTTCTAAGGTTGTAATGCAAATTTGAGGTAAATTTTACAGAAATATTTGATTGGTGGATGGTGTTTTGAACCTAAGCTGCTCCCCATACAAACGTAGTTTACTAATCATTCGAAAACCGCTGTTCCAATTGAATTGATATTTAATATCTAATATCAGACAACATATATCTTTTTCTGCACGTCTTGATCTTTTTTTTTAAATCTAAACCGAACCAAATAAGCAAAAATAAAATATTCATACCACATTCTAAATTACAGATTGATTACATTACAGACCCTTTACAAAGAAAGGTTATAGAACGCAAACGTGTTCCTAGCCCTGACTTACAGTTGCTCATGAATTCCGAGCTATGAAGTGACGCGCGTTGTCAACATAAATGCACATTTTAATGTTAATAAGAAAGAAAAAGCGGTCGTCTACAAAATATACCACAGGCATTAACGGTTACCCATCCAGAACTCGGCCACGCCCTGTGTTGCTATACTGCGATGATCGAACTCGTTGCGCGCCACTGGGTCACCGAGCCTGATATGCTGATAAGTGCATAACGTATGTAACACGAATCCTTTACGGTGAAGTAAAAACATCGTTTTTAAGTGGGTTTCACTAGGTCGACGGTAGTCAACCACTGGGTACTCTGTACATCGGTGCTCAGGCGCCAGAAATGTTTACACTTTGAGGCATCGATATAAAGAAAACATTTGAGGCATGATAGTGTAACGGGCGCCTTGGCGGGCAGAGAAGCAGTGTATAATCGGTGACAAAGGCGAGGCGGTCCGACTCCGACACGCCCGCGTGGGACGAGATGTCCTCCGGAGTCCTACAGCGTCGACCTCCGCCTCCTCCGCCACAGAGTTATGCAATAACGGTGCGCCCGGCGATAAGGCGCCGACGATATGAAAGCAAATTGTTTGATTGCGGCACGCGGGCCGAGCCCAAGGGCGGAATTAGCGATGGGTCATTCCGAATCCACAAAGGAATGCTCTCCTACTCCACACGTCCGGAATGACCTCCGGTGTGAAGGTCCAATGTTATTTCGAGAACCCTTCGATAACCCACAAAAGTGAGGAATGGTTAAAATTACACTCCGGAATGGTTATATTTCCACCCCGGAGTGGGTATAATTTCACTCCGGAATGGCGGGTACTCCGAGAAACCGCAAAGTCGGAAATCTGATCCAACTTGCCATTAAATATTTCGTATTGCAAAAAAAGGTCCTTACTCCGGAATGCCGGGTACTCCGGGAATCAAGTTTTCAATGTGAATAGGAGTCAGTATGAGGAGTGTCAAAATGGGTAAGTAAAGCAGACGAACCGGGTTCTCGGAATGGGGTGCACCCGGGAATGACCCATCACTAGTGGGAATCCGACTATCGCCTACCACGCGTCCGCGATTGACGTAATTTTCGTTTACCACTTTGTGCACAATGGAAACGATTCTTTGGCACATATTTTTTGATTTGATATTGTTATGTATTGATACTACATAACCGTTATCTCATTAATTTGAGGTTACACAACAATTATGTAGGTTCATATCTCAATCATTGCAGTCAAAATTCCCGCGTATCCAGATAAAGGGAAGAAGTGTGTTCGATTCGAAATAAATTAGTTGGCTGACGTAATTGTCAGAATAGCTCAGTGGTAGAGCAGTAGACATGTGATGCAAAAGTCGCAGTTTTGAATCCTGCTTCAGACAAAATGTCCATACCATTTTTTTTTCAAGATCTGTTTACAATGCTTCAATGTTAGATGTCATAAAACCTCAAATAATTTAAGGTTTTTTTTAGAACTTTAGTCATAAAACTAGATCAATTAAAAACAAACTATGTACCTATTTTAGTTTTAGCACCTATTGTGATTTCTTTCAAAATAATAAACGTAAAAGGTAGGTACAGTCGTTTCGTCTGAAATCTATACACCGGCAATAGAGACAAAATAGATATCTCTTTCTTTCATGCTGACGTCAACCATAGAGTAAAAGGGACTTAGGAATTCCTTCTCTTTCCAGTGAATACAATTGAGAGGAAACGACTGTACCCCATTATTAGGGTTGAGTATCTGAAATAGAATCACTTTTGTTAAAAGAAAGTTAGTTAAGTTTTATTATATTTTTTTCGGATATTTAAAGAAGAAACTCTTTCCGGTGTGGATTTAAAATAACTTTCGCCAATTTTCGTCTTCTTCTATTTCTAATGGTTTCCAACATTTTTCGCCCCCGCTTCCAAACGATATTATTATATTATAAATAGGATTTACATGTAAGTCATTCTTTTTCTCTGATTCGTGGTGTAGGGGCCAGATACTTGCCTTTCATGCGAGAGGTCATGGGTTTAATGTCATACACCACTTTCTTTCTCTTTCTGAGTTGGTTAAGTGCATTTCGTTACGAATACGAGCTGTCCCATTGTTTGAACCCATGTAAAACTGTGGGCCCTCTACTACTAGGTAGGGTTAAGTTGGTACCACCGCATTGAATGAAAATATGGTTGAAACGGCAATGAAAATTTGTGCGTGTTTTCCATCCAGTTCAGTGTAGCTGTGCTCATAAAGGGACGGTCCTGGCATGGCACTAAACTCCTTCGGGAATGTGGTGTATTGGGCTAATTTAATGACGGTAGTTGTATGGTATTAGCCATCCATCTCAGGTTCCATAAAAGCCCGCCAAGTGCGAGTCGGACTTGCACACGAAGGGTTCCGTACCATCGTACAAGATTTAACACCAAAAAATCACGTTTTTTATGGGGCCCCCTTTAATTTGTATTATTTTGTAATTTTACCTATTTTTTGTTATAGCGGCAATATAAATACATACTCTGTGATAATTTCAGCTGCTATTACGGTTCATGAGATACAGCCCTGCGACAGACGGACGGACGGACAGCGGAGGCTTAGTAATAGGGTTCCGTTGGCACCATTTGGGAACGGAACTCTAAAAAGTAGTAGTAATTTTGATTTGATTTTATTTCTGCTAGTCCTTCCGCCGAGGCCTGGCGCAACCACAGAATAAGTAATAGCCACGCGTCTATCCGTTGATAGGTCTATGACCGAGTCGAACGACATCCACTGTAATAGGCGAGGAAAATAAAGTGTGCCATGAACGTTCAACGGCAGGTGCGTAATGTTTGTTTTTGTGGGAAAGGCGCACGGGACGCGCGGTTGCGTTGACATTTGCAAACGGTCGCGGTGAACTTCGACGGGACGACTCGATGTCTTGCCGGCCCTCTCCACGTTTGTAGGTCACCTACAGGCGCGGATCCAGGGGGGTCGATGTGTGCAATACATCCCCCCTCTGAGTCACGACTAAACTCTGTTTTCTCCACCTCCGGTTACCTAAAATCCGATAAGCAACTTTCGGTTATGTTGCATATTACATGGTGTAACCGAAAGATATCTTTGGGTTTTTTGTAACTAGAGGTGGTGGAAATGGGTGTAACGCACCTATATCGACTAACTCCATGGGTGCAATTACTCGCATTTTGAAAGGAATTCGAACACTGCAAAGCTTTGTCATGAATTAACCTGGCATGAACTTTTTTTTGCTGATCAGAGAAAAATGTTTGTCCAAATTTTTTACCCATTAATGGTACTCGGTACATGATTTTTTTTTTTTATTCTCATTTGCCTAGGTAATTTAATCGAAAATCGCTCAAAAACCTGAATCCGCGCCTGGTCACTTTCCAAGGGGTTCATGTATTTCAGTTATTTTTTTAACATCTCTTTCTGCCAGGTTTACGTCACACTACCCTGCTTACTCTCAGCATATGATGTTAACTAGTGAGGTACACCCATTTAACCCAGGTACAACTGCCATTGGGTCATTGGGTGACATGCCAGAAATGTATTTATATAAAAATATTATTTGTATCACCGTTTTGTATTGTCACCTGTTGTGTTCCTTGTTAAAATAAATTAATTAATCAAATAGCATTACAATATATTATTGGTGAAGAACATAATAACATATTATTGGAATGTTACAAGGATATCGATAATTTTGAAAAGGTAATTAAAGGGGGAAATAGGTAGGTATTTCTTATTATAAATTTACAACAAATGTAGTGTAAGTTATGTAGTTTGCAAACACGACCCTTTCATATTGACTTTTAGAGCAGGCTGCCCGTACTTAGTATTTCTAGGCACACACGCGCTGTGTAACCTAACTCACACCCGCGAGTAAAGAGCATCGAACCTCCATCGCATGCCTGCCGACAATTTGCCTCAAATACGTTTATATGGTTATTACATGCATACATGTCACATTCCTTGGAATAAGCGACGTGCATGCTTAGTACGAAAAAACCGGTCACTTAATTTTTTATTGTTTTTTTATTTTACCTATTTGTTGTTATAGCGGGAAAATAAATACACACTCTGTGAAAATTTCAGCTGCCCACCTACCTATTACGGTTCATGAGCCACGTGATGGACGGACGGACGGACGGACGGACGGACGGACGGACGGATGGACGGACGGGCGGGCGGACGGACGGACAGCGGAGGCTTAGTAAAGGGTTCCGTTGGCAACCTTTCGGTACGGAACCCTTAAAAGAATTATGTTCGTCGCCAAGCGCAATTTTCGGTGTTCGCCCTGCGGGTATCCGAATAGCCACCATACTGATTCAATTATACTGTAAGCAGGTCTATTCTGAGTCTAAAAAACCGCGTTTGTAGCGGTTTTCAAACCGATTTTCTTGACGAAAATATTCCGGGGCATAGTTTTTTTAATCAATCAATGCTTTTCGTACAAAAACTCGTTTTGAACATCGCTATGAAAGCGGTTTTCTATACTCAGGATTCCTGATTCCTGATTACTGAATGCCAGGAATAGACCTGCAGCTCAGAGCAGTGGTATTTTCTTTCACAGAACAAATATAAAGTGCCTAACATGCTGCCAACTTTCCTTAACTAGTACCGTTCTGTCTAATCTAGTCACTAATATTAGCGGCCTCAAGTTTATGATTGAAGCGGACCAACTTGGTGGATGATAGTTCCCTGGAATATTGGAAAAAAATCAACCTACTTCTGTATTTAGGACGGCAGCTCCCGAGGGTAAGTAATCTGATTTCGGCCGAGGTAGGGTTGTCAGTTTCCCTTCATAGACGAAAAAGGAGTGAAATCATAAATAATCTATTTCCTTGAATATCCATTTTGATAGTACCAACAGGGTTGGATTTAACACGTTCCTACTCGCCGGGTTTAACCTAGAAGGGGGGACCTATAATTTCATGTCCCTTAAAAATCTGAAGAACAAACACTCTATTATTCTAGCCAGTACCCGCGGTAAATTTATTTTAATAAATTTAATCACGTCACAGCTTTCCGATTTTCCCAGTTTTTACCGACTTCACAAAATGAGGAGGTTCTTTTTCTAGGTTTTCATATCATGGTTATTTTAAAATGTTTCTTCACTTCAGGATTTATTCAGTGCTTTTCACATTAATTTGATGGACCCCAGATTGTACTTTGGGGACTATGTACCTCGGTACCTAATATGATAAATAATGGACATTATTCATCATATTAATTCTGTAGGCAGAAATAATATATGATAGTACAGACGATAACACAGAAAGAGGCCTACATGCTTCGGAATTGGAAGGTCTCTAATTTCAATTTCTCAGTCATACGCACGTCGAACACTTTCATCTCCCGAGTGTACGGTGTTCTCACGGTGTCTTCATTCAACGGACGACGCGAAAATACCGTGCGACCAAAAATGTATAATGGAGGTGATGAAATTACATTCTTCACTCCATGTGTATAAAGGGATGTTGCTGCGAATGTTTTTTGATAAATAAATCAAGTAACACGTAAATTATTTAAGACGAAAACCGGACTCGAAACGTGAAAAACGGTCTTTTTAAAAGAAAAAATGTAGAAGACAAACTGTAGAAATACGTGTCCACATTTGTAATGATTCCAAAACTACAAATCTAGCTGTTTCTAAGTATTTTTTCCAAAAAGGTAAATAAATGAACGTTTTGATATGAAACAAAATTATGACTAACGAAATCCATAGTTGGCCCAGATCTGACATATATTTTTAGATATTTTAATTGGCGGGTTTGCTTGACAAAACGAAATATCATCTGCCATGCGAACATTCGTAATTATTATTCAGAAAATTGTATGGTGATCGAATAACGAAAGATAACAAATTAATTAAAATAATGGTCTGCTTTCCCGCCAAAAATGTTATGACTCATATAAGAAAGAAGACTTACAATTACTGCATCCGCTACACTCGTTCAGCACACACTGGTAGATGATCCAAGACTCCAACTCTATCATTGCAGAGGCTGTCATTTTATTTAGTTTTAGAACTGGCTGGAATTTATTATCAACACCATGCGATTCAATTACGGGTGCACCTTCTTTCAGGATTTTATAAACACACAGTACGCTTAAAACATAGAGACCTTAAAACAGAGATCAGTTCAATGCAATTGTTTATGGGAGTACTTGCATTGTTTAGTCAGCATTTCGGTAAATTCGACCTAATCAAACGCGCAAACGGAACAACCCATAACACGACGTGCGCGCGCGAAATGTCTATTGACACAGAACAGAAAATTCAATACACTCCCCTCCGCCGTTTATTGGAGCTACGACGTCGATCATTTCGCACTTGAGTTAGAGTTACGATTTATTTTTGCGTACAGTACATTATAAAAAGCCCATAATCACATCCGTAGTATAATCATATGGTGTAAAACATTTCTTAGTTGGCATTCGTTATTTATTTTAGCTAGTTTATTTCCTATTTTACCAAGTGCAAAATGCGCTATGCCGCAGTCCAGTATTGGAATGGTCGCTCACTTGAGTAAGGTCAGCGGGTTAATCATGTAACGCACATTCGCTAGGAATTCACAGTCACATGTGACCTACCTGTGAATACATACACTTTATTACTCATTGAATTCTAATTATTAGCGTGAAATCTAGTCACACGAGTCACCCTAGTATTTCAAATATTTTAATTAAAATGCGATGAAATCACATAAAAATATCAGTGACGACGTCATTCAAACGTAAGCGACTCACTTTCAACTGTGAATTAAGTTCTATTTATTTCACGAGTGCAGTAGCAGGGGTATTCCCAATATCCCTTATTCGCCATTTTGTACGACAACGAGGACTTCTAAGGATTTGATTATACATTAAATAGTGAATAGAATCTGTCTAGCCAGTCGTGAATATTGAATAGGGGAGTTTTATCTTGATGGCAATAAGACCAGCTGTGAAAAACGGTCAATGTCAAAACTGAAGGTGGTTCTAGGTTATGACCGTATTGATTTCGAATTAAAATGTCCAAACAAACCAAAAGTTCTGCCCGAAAATTGCTGCGTAGCTTAATCAGGATATTGATAAGAAATACGTAAAGTGAAGGAGTATTGAAAAACAATTAATGCGAGTGTTGAGCATCATCGCGATCGCAGCAAACATAATGTTTATTTCGTACCCACACAATCTAGATACTTCAAATATTTTTATTTTTATTATTTTTATTATTGTGCATTGAGTTAGGGTTGAAAAATCAATGGTATTGTGACCATTGACTCATATATATATGAGAGTGAATCTGATGCAGAAAATGACGTAATGTGTGGTCTATAGTATATCTCGCCCCAGATTTTGATTATGAATCCTATTGCAATAAACATGACTCCTGAACAATATAAAACATTTTAATATTTTTTTTTACAAAAGTAAATCAAACATTTGCTCAATATTTAAGTATTAATATAATTGTAGTTTAATTTCCACAATGTTTTCCCTCCCTTCCCTCATATTATTTGGGTAATCACGATTGATTTGTGTAGGGGCTAGAAGATTTGCCTTTCATGCGAGAGGTTATGGGTTCAAATCCTCGCCGCGGCCATGCACCACTTTCTTTTTCTTTCTGAGTTGGATATGTGGATTTATTTACGAATGCAAGCTGTTCCATAGTTGGAAACCCACGTTAAACTGTAGGTCCCCTAACCCTACTATGTGGTAGGATTAAGCCCGCCCGGGTTGGTACCATTGCATTGGATGAAACTATGGTTAAAGCGGCAATGAAAATTGTCCGTTTTTTCCATCCAGTTCAGTGTAGCCGTACTGACAACGGGAAGGTCCTGACACGGCACCTGATTCCTTCGGGAATGTGGTGTTTTGGACTTATATCATGACGGTAGTTCCATAAAAAAACACTATAATATTTCGAAAACAAAACATTCGGCTCCCAAAAGCCAGTCGCGTCGTCGGAAGTTGATATTTGGAGGATGGGAAAAGTATGAACTGTAGTACAATCAAGAGCACATGTATTTCTAGGAGGGGCAGCGCCTCCTACCTGCTCCCCCTTGGCGACGCCCATGCTAAAAACATGCTAGATTTACAATAAATAGATATCTTGGCGAACATGATTTTAGTAGCCTCTAACAATATTCAAGGATTCAACTGGGTTGGGCTGCCTTCGGAAAGCTAAAATTCGCTCTGAGGTCTGACCTCCCGCAAAATCTTAAGACCCGAATATATGACCAGTGCGTCCTCCCGGTTATGACGTACGGATGTGAAACGTGGACTCTGTCGGTCGCCGTTATCCAAAGGTTAAAAGTTGCCCAGGGAGCAATGGAGCGAGCCATGCTGGGAATATCGCTACGGGATATGGTGCGTAACGAGGCAATCCGCCGACGTACCAAAGTCGTCGATATTGGACACTGGGTAGCTAAGCTCAAATGGCAGTGGGCTGGTCACGTCAGCTGAAGAGACTACGACCGTTGGAGTAACCGTGTCCTGCACTGGCGGCCGTGGACAGGAAAACGGAGTGTGGGAAGACCACCCGCCAGGTGGGACGACGAAATCAAGTGCGTCGGCGGAAAGCAGTGGTTCCGTACCGCTGAGGGCCGGGAGGACTGGAGAAAAATTGGAGAGGCGTATGTCTAGCAGTGGACGCAAACACGCTGACTGACTGACTAACAATATTCGAAAGGCCATGGCCGTCGTCGTCCTGATAGTCTGGCGTAGCGTTTGGCAATTTTTGCTTATATAAGCAATTTCAGTCGTGTTTACGGTAATCCACAACAAGAATAGCGGCAATGCTGAAAAGAAGACGGTGTGTTGCGCAGAGTAGAGACACTACGTGGGTCAATATCCCTTTTAGTCTGTAACGTGGATGGTGGTAGAAAAGGGCATATAAGTAGTACCCCCAACCACAGAGAACCAACCCAACCACGGTGCCACAAATGGTATTACTAGACAATAAAACTGATTACGGAACAATACACACATACCTTATTATATCCATCCGCTATGTAGGAAAAAGTAGGCATGATTTTTTTTTCGAGAATTGGCATAGGTGTATAGGTTCAGCATCAAAACTTTCTAACTCGTGAAATGGCAGCAACGAGTGAGCCTGGTGCTGTCCCATTCTAATTATTATAATTAGAGTGCGATGACGCAACATAAATTTTTTCATCGATGGCGTCAGATGAGAACTAACAGTTATTTTTTCACTTTTATCTGTGAATTGAAGTCGTTTTCTCTTCATGAGTGCATACACTGGCATATTCAGCCCTAGTACTCACGGAGTAAACACATTAATTTCTCGCACAAGTAGCTGTCATTATGTTTATTGGTGGTCTACTCACTATGACATGGTTTTATGGACAACTGATTTTTAAGCAAAGTTTCACACTCTACTTATACCCGTTTCACCACCTCCAGCAACAAAAATCCCAAAGTTACCTTTCGGTTAAACCATGTATATATTGTATGTATTAACCGAAAGTTACTTATAGGATTTTAGGTAACTGGAGGTGGTGAAAACAGAGGTTAGTAAATAAAATATTAATGCACGCATGTCAGCCCATTTTGCCCCTTTATAATTATTCCAATTAGTGTGATGACACTAATTAAATTCCAGCGATGATTCACTTTCACCCTTCCATGTGAATTCTATTATTAAAGCCACAGACAAGGGGGGCTACACATGAAGCGTACACTATTGGTTCTCGCGTGAGTCTCATCGATCGAAGTGAGATTCAATAGTACGGAGGCTGGGTGAGTACTCAGGAAGCGAACACAAGAAGTTCTCGCTTGAGAATCTATCAAAATTCATATTTTAAAAAAGGTAAATTATAGTTTCCGGGGTCTGCTTATGAGATTCTAACCTGTCGGTTACCGGTGAGTCACAACGCTTTCGTACTCATGAATTGACAGCCAAGAGTTACCCTAGTGCTGTCCCTTTCTAATTATTTTAATTAGAGTGCGATGACACAAAGTTAACATTTTATGATTGATGACGTCGGCAAAAGCGCTTCACTTTCATCTGTGACTTACTCGCTTTTCTGAGTATATATGCTGGCAGGTATTCGTTGTGAGAACTTCTCCTGTTCGGTTCCCAAGAAAACCCGCTGGGAGTCTACTCATGAAAGCGAACACGAGAACTTCTCGCTTTCGTCTTCCTGAGTAGATATGCTGAACTTTTTATCGCGTTTGCCACATTTTCCATCATTTGTCTTCAGTCGTATTTAGAGTGAACCTGTCAAAACTTAGTACGGGATTAGCACCGGACTAAGCATACAAAAACCGGTTTAGTCCGACCTTAATACGCGTACTCTGAATACTGCTGTATGCCATTTGTCAATGGATGAAAATAACCTAATATATTTTGTCGAAATACTATCTTCTCCACCATAGAACAAATATATTGAAGCGTTGCCGACGCTTCCCGATTCCCCGAACTGCCGAAAATTTCAGGCCGTGTGGAAAAAAATGTTGGAAATGTATGCGTAGTCGGGGAATTTGAGGAGATCTCGCCAAACTTGGTAGAATTTAATCAATTTGTCTTTTTTTTATTTATAACAGGGCCTTTTGGCATATTTTTGCTCATTCGAAAATATTCCAAATATTTAAGCTTTTGTTTTCATTGCCGTTGCAGCGGGCATGAACTTTTATTTTGCTCATTCGAAAATTATTGCGAATATTTAGCAAACTGTTATAGTCGTCTACTCCTGGTAACTTTTTTGACGACTTTCGGCCGCACGACTTTTTTTTTGCTTATTTGAAATTTCAAGTAAAAACATCCTATTCCGGATTTTTAAAGATTTCGGGGAATATGACCTTCTCACTTTCCTCTGTTTAGTCTGTGCTTATCGCCTATATAGGCCGCGTTCAGATTTGAAACATCGTTACCAAAAGCGCGTTCATAACTAGTCTGATTCGAGGTTACAGCTCTCAAAACGGCATCCCGTGAACGGTATGACGTCATCGCTGCGTCACGCAATGCCGTTCACAGTGCTCACGCATTGGAGTAGCTCTGCGTGATCACTGCTCTTTTCAAAGAATTATCATGAGCATGCTCTTGAAATATTGCCCCTTTCTGCTGATCATGCGTGAAAATTATAACAATTATAAACATAGTATGAAAACCTAAACATAAGTAGTAGGTATTGTGTTTTTCGAGATAACTTGAAAATGCAATCGTTCGATTTAGCGGCTCAATTGCATTACAAAACTAGCAAATCTGCAATGAGCTGCGTCTGCTGCTAAACTAATGAAAAGGGGATTTCACCCTGTTCTTTTGATCATGCATCGAAAAGAGCACTTCAAGTGGTATATATTGTCGAAAGCAAAATTTGAAAATATAAGGTTTGGAATTAAGTTCAAAATCGTATTAAAAAACTTATACAGGAATGAGCCGTTCTTGATCAATTCAATCACTCGGAAATTCGCCGCCACTCGGGAGCGCTCGGCTCTGCGCGTCAGCCCATCAGAGTCGAGGAGCGGCCGCTCTCGACTTTGATGGGCTGAAGCTCCCGAGGATTATCACAACTGTTCTTTCGATAGCTACTTTGGAGGTAAGGCACTATGTGTGCAACTGTCAATGTCACTTTTTGCCGTTTTTAAAGTGTAGTCTATCGGTTTCCCACCGTTTTTTTTCACAAGTCGTTGAATGCCCCTCAGTTGGAAATTCAAGTTCACCTAAGAGAATTTTTTTAGATTCCAATTTGAGGTGAGTGTTGTCCGAATCGTTTGAAATGCTTACAGCTTTGTGCGTGTAATCTGATTCGGAACACTTGTATACGCTTAAAGCATTGTAATCGTTTACAGTTCAAATTGGAGCACGCAGATATTCTTCGCAGCAGGAAGTTTTATATTCTATGCTTCTCATTCTATGCCGGAAATTGTAAAGAAAGTGGAGAGTGCTTTATTTGTAAATAAATACGCAATTTTCTTAATCGTTCGTGTTGTGTAGTGTTGTTGTGAAGCAACTAGGGGGATTAGCGGTTGTTCCGTATGATCGAACACTCGACGTTTGGCCTACATGGACTCTCCTCACTAGCGCATACAGGCAAGGAAATATTTACTAACAATTCTTCGCAGTGTTTATATTTTGGAACCCCGTAATTGATAGGTAGGTATGATTTGTTCCTCTCAATATAAATTCAACGCGATTAAAATGTACGGTTGCATTAGATACTTCAATTCTTGTGCAGAGTGCGTTAAATATGAACGGACTTCCTCGCCTGTAACCTTGAACGCGTCAGGTCGCCTTCGTTGCGTCCGCGTTTCGTTTGCCAATAATATTATTACCTAGGTACCTATTTTCTTAATTGCCTGCGGTAATGTTTATTAAACCCAAAATCAGTTTTATGCATATTTTATTAGTGTTTGTGCAGAAAATTGCCACTTACAAATTTGTATAAATAAAAATTACACCTGTCATAAAATTCAATTACTCCCTAGGCTACAGCTAGCGCCAACCACACTGTAATTTAAATATTTTTACAATCCTTGCCATAAAATCCATAATTTTCTGCCCTTTTCTGTTGATAAAAAAAAATATTAAAGTCTGACTGCGACTACATGTGCTCCGAATCGTGCGTCTGTGGCTGTACGCAGAGTGTAAAGGATTGAGCAATTTGCTTTGCTTTTATATAGGTAATCTTATTTTGTCACTCTGTTTGGTCTCGAGTTGGTCTGGAAGGAGAACACTCTGCATCGCAGCAAGAACAAACGCAGGGTCTTGTTTTGTCACGAGCGAGAACGCATTGCATTGCAGCAATTACAAATGCCGACAAGACTGACCGATTGAGACACGAGTACAGTGGCTTTCTGGACTTATTCTTCTTTTCACTCCATCCGACCGACACAACTCTCCGAGTCCAAAGAAGCAGAGTGCTAGGAAATAGTTCATTCTAGTAGTATGGTGGAGGTAATTCCTTCTAAATTGTAATTAATGCACGGAGCGCTTCACCCTCAACGCCACAGTAGGCATTGACATTTGCAAGGAAAACTGTATGTGGGTCAAAGTCAAATGTGTGGCATCTAGGGTGATGTCGTTTGTACATATGGCATCGAGCGCGCCTACCATGGGACACCTGTCTTCAATTTCAAAAAAACTACCAACCCAACTTGAACGTACATGCCACATGCAAACATAGTCGCAGATGTATTGGAGAGTTTGTGTGGGTGGGAACTGACTGGACGAACACATTTGCGCGCAGTGGCGATGTTTTCACTGTGTGGCATACGACGCGCCGGCCGTATTTCCATTCAATTATATGGTCATTTTGACCATAAAGCGGAGACAATATCGACCGCATGCCACTTCTTCCTTTCTCTTCAGTGTACGTACCGAATAGTAGTGGTTTCTCCCAACCCTAGTCCAAGTCCCAGTCCGACCCGTAGTTCGAGCTGCCTACCCCACCTGATCGGGTCCTTTTGCTGAGGGAATGTAAGCACCTTCCGCCGCAGACCGCGAGTCGCCCCAAGGCTGCCTTCACTACACTACTTATGTCAAATTGAGCCTGCAAGATCCGAGTAAAATTTGGGCTTATCGAAACATTAATAGGAAGGGGTAATAGGAAGTAATAACCTATACATACAACACTATAATTTAACCCTGGATTTAGATAATTGTATTATTATGACAACATTTATTTTCTGAAATATTTGTTTTTTAGACTTACTTGTGTCAATATCAAGTGACATATTGTACTATTGTATATTTACACATGTAAATTTTACGACAAGCTTTCAAATCTTATAGACTGTATAATGTAATAAATTGATGAGTTTGAGTTTATTTTATTCATTTTACACAATTAAAATAACAAACTTTAAAAAAAAAAATCTGTACTTCAAATTTATTTTTTCGTTTTCGCTGGATATATTTTTAAATCTGTTTGGTTCATTTAATGCATTGTTGCATGGTCGTTTGTCTGGTAATAGTAGTATCTAGTTTTTTAACAAGGAGACACACAATTAAAATTGCACAAAGCAAACTATGAAGCCGCCAAGGTGTATTATCCGTTATGCCAACCATTAGAACCGGCTATCAATATTGGCTAATGTGTCTTGTCTGTGCTGCTAACCATCGAGGAGTTCCTATTCCACCCTAACAATGTCATCGTAAAACTTAAAACCCAAAATATTTGTGTCTGTGCTGTTGATCGTTGAAGAGTTCCTTTATCTGGAGCCAATCCTAGATGTCGATTCAGCTCATGCTTACTATAGAAATGAATTGTCATCGGGACTGAACCAACCTGTAAACATTCAACTGCGTAGAAGAAGAAGTGGGTCAAATTTTACTTTCAAGATTTTATTGCAGACACCAGGACAGTTGAAACCAAATAAGAGCTTGAAAAAAAAAATTGCAAGGGATTTGTGCGTACATAATTAACAACTTTCAAAGTAGTCTTCTCTAAATTTCTGTTCGTCTTATGTGGCAGGATTATTCACTGGCCAATATTATGTTGGGGTTATTGCATTGTTATCAGCAGATAAACTTGCAAATATCTGATGGTATTCACCTGTTACATAGACTTCGGCAAAAAGGATTGACTCATATAAACTTTATCAACAGTGAAGAGTACATTCACTCGGTTTAAACGTGAATCAGTTCCTGTGGTTTCATTACAAATCCTGATTTTCCTGTGACGTGTTAAATAAAACCAGCTCCTTAAAAAAAATCTGCTGCTTAGTATTGTCATTGAATTCAGTTCAATTGCAGTGTGTTTGTTTGTCAGTGTGTGTTTTTCGTAAATTGTGTACATCGAAATACTTTCTTAACTGATTTAAGCAACGTACTAACGTTTCACTGCTTGTGCAATGAAATGAATACTAAATGTGTAAGTAAGTCTATTGGATATTTTTATTGTGTTCGGTGGTCTGAAAATTCTTTCTTTTTGCCGGCCAGCATTGTTTTCGCAGCCGCCCTATAGAAATCCTATAGGCGTCGTCGGGCACCTTAAGAGCTCCTGGCGTAAGCCATATGCCGCGCTTAACATAAAAAATATATTATTCTAAAAATTTGTGTTATCTAACTTCGTGGAAAAAGATCTTGAAAAAGTATATAATTGTATTTACCTTGCCTCATTTGCGAATGCCCAGCAGCGAAGCTTTTAGTGATGTATCTGCATATTCAAAATGGGGGGTGCTAACATTAATCTCTCGATTAAATCTCGTTTATGTGGTAATTCCGGATTTTCCGGAATTCCGATTTTAAATTTTGACAGTCCACTCTGAATATGATGTTAAAGTTTAATGCTTTAAATTTTTTAAATGATTGTAATTCCTTTGGATTAACCTGTTCTTTTCCTAAAATTAACGGACTCTGTGTTCTTGATTCCACACCACAATATACCAATCATAAGATTGAGTAGATACTAGGATTTAAAGATTGTTTTGCTAACTGCTTACTTAAATATTTTAGTGACATCACACCATAAGAATGTCTGTAGGCGAATGCGATATGTTGGTAAACATCTAAATAAGTCTGCTGTGAATTATAATTAGCTCTGTGTGGGCGGACATTGGGCATGATTCACTCGAAATAATAGATATAAGATATTCCCATCATGTGAAAAGTTGTAGGATTATCTATTTTTCACCAGAATTTAACAGTCAAAATTTAATTACAAATTAACTGCCTTTCTAAAATGTGTTTTGATTAATTTAGTTAATTAATAAAATAATTGCACAAAAGAAACAACATTAATTAAAAGGATCGACTTCATTCATATAAAGGGAACAACGACCTGCTTGGATTGGGGAAAGCTACTGTAAAGGCAAAGATGTCAATGGGAACTATTTTGAACTGAAGTTGACTCTCCCCTTTCAGAGAGCAAAGGTTTGTCCAGTAAACACGGCTCACCTGTGTGTGTTGCCCCACTTTGGCTTCGTTCCAGTAGCTATAAAGACTGGTGTATACGTTGGTGCCTTGTTAAAAGTATTGGCTCTATATGCTTACATATATTTATTGAAGCCATTGCCGTGGATTCGAGAACTATGTATACTCTTACAAATCTTTCAGAGTCAGTTTTGTGATTTCAAACTATTTTAAATTTTATTTTATATTTAATAGTATAGGTGTGTCTATCAGCAGTAATTAGTAATTATCTACCTTGAAGATAGTTCATATACGGATTTTAAAAAAATGCTTGGTTAATACCATTGTTTTAAAAGGGATGTCAATGATGTTAAAATTGTTTGGCCGACTATTTGGCGGTCTGAATTTATTTATTTATTTATTTTATAAAGGTTTGCCAACAGTTTGACACATTTACTTTCGCGTTTATACAGACATATTAAATATAACATTGTGCAGATCCAATAACAGGCAAACACAACCTGCACGTTAAGAAAGGACGATAGTTAACTATTAGGAAAATACTAGGTTAAGGCAAATAATATATTATAACACTGGCTATGGTGCAAACGAGCAGGGCGACAACATGAACGCAAACAAACTTCAAATCAAACAAATTTGATTATGTATAAGGTATGAGGATAGAAATTAATTATTAATCTATGGTAGGAGGGTACATTTCTGTAGGAAGATAGATTAAATGCAAATTTTTATATCCGATAAACTAGCAAAGAAGAAACACGGCACTTTTACTTCCAGGCTTCAATTACATTGATCTATACCAATTTTAAAGATGATTTATTGTGTCATAAATGCTCTGATGTATTATTAGTTTAATTTGATGTTTAAGGTGGCCCATCCCGCTCATCTCCCTATACAAAAGGGGAAAGAAGATCACGCCCATATTTCTTGTCAGAGATCCAAAATTTTGCTCAAAATAGCTTTATTTGATCGATCTAGATGTCTGATGACCATTGGCATTGTAAAATTGTGTTTGGTTTCTAAATTATAAGGTCCGAAAGTTTGAATTTTTTGCGCGTTTTATACAATAACTTTGGAGGTGGATTACGCAATGATAAATTAAGAACATCTTAAAAAGATTAGTCATCAGACATAGCTTATTTAATCAAAATTTATGATCTATTTGGTTTTTGTTAGATTTTTGACTACAGCGATCGTGGTTTACTTTTAGCTATAAGTCGTTTTGAAATTAAAATTTTCGTAAATCTTACCAAGTCATACATTATGCACATTGTCTTTTTTGTGGACATGTTGCATCTTCCTCATCACGGAACCTGTCTTATTCTTTGAAACAGAGATGGTCCCAGAGCGCAACAGCACGGTTTTGTACCGTGCCCGCGAATGAGTTAGGCCCGCCGGGTTGGGCCACCTTAAGAGCGACATCTAGTAGCATTGTAAATGTTTTTTTTATATTTATCTGAAGCTGATTTGCCCCTGCTACCTTGCGATTATGATGACATGATGATGCTCATTTTTTATTAGCATTTTACACTAAACCATTTGTTCGCTTTTTTTTATGCAACTGGACATGGATAGCTAATACCCAACTGACTGTCAGATAGCCTAATACACTAAATGGGAACTAGATACCATTCCAGCTATAACAATACTTTAACCTTTTTGAAATGTACAGTTTGAAAAAAATATGACAGAATTTATAAATAATTTGAGATTAGTGTGTGACATAGTGACGTAGTGACATATTTGGTTCAGAAACTACTGGTTCGAGAAAACATTTCGATTTAATTAATATTAAATTAATAAAAAAATAATAATAAAGAAATTATTTCTTTACTTTTTCATTTTCAGGTTCTAAAACCCATCATCATGGTGATGGAAGCAGACCTTATTGCTGACAGAAGCAAGCGGCCTGAAGGTATTCACATTACTTTTACCCCTAACAATACTGAATTTGGAAGCTCTGCATTGTCATCATTATGCTATATAGAAGGATTTTTTCAATCGTGCCTTTATCGCCAAATCTGAAACTATTACAAATAGTTAAAAACGCTCAAAGCAGTTTTTCGTGAATCCAAGCTTGTTGAATTTCAAAATCTTTTGAGTGATTCTCGCTATTTCTTATAGTTTTGCATTCGGCCATGAAGGCACACTTGAAAAATTCACCTGTACATTATTAAGGTCGAAATTTTCAGCTTCTGGGAATTATGAGACCCATCTTATCTTATGTACTGATGTATTCTTCAGCTGAAGATACCCATTTACAAATAGGTCGCATCAAACTCGGTACTTTTAATAAATGAGCGAAAATCTTTCGTTAAAGGTCTATATCAGTATTCGCCTGAAACATTACTCTACTTTCGTCGTCCCAGTTCTATCAGTCCAAAGTTCAATATGTGTGTTGGCATCTAAAAATAATGTACCAAGTCAGGATGAAGAGTTTGAAATAGTACAATGTCCTACAATACTTGTTAGTGGAGCTGCTTTGGAGTTGGGCGTTGGCATTATTATTATTGATCATTATTTCGTTTTAGCCCCTATTTAAGGGCGTGATAACACCTGATTGCATTTAGTTCCATAAGGGCGTAAGTGAAATCATATTTTATTTTTAGATTTCAAATATATTGAAAGCTGTAACGGTGAATATCTGACGCTCACATTCTGTGTTCAAACTTTTTTTATTATTTTATAAATATTTGCCTAGTATGAGAACACAAGGCACCAGAGACTTACAATTTTATTTTTTAATTATAACTTAGTTAGACTATCAATCTACATATTTACTTTTTTTTATTATCGAAATTCGATGTAGTTATTTTTAAATATAATTAAATGTTGTTTTACTTACGCTAAGGGAAAAAAATCGGCTTATCTATAACTGGATATATATAATATATATGTATGGATATGTATAATATAATATATACGGATATATATATTTATATATAGCCAGTTATAGCTCAGACAAATAAACATCTAAATGTCCATGACAGATCACTGAGCAAAACAGGATACAAAAAAAAACATATTTCGCGTTTTTATGGAACCTGAAATGGAGGCATATTATGTCATGATATTAGCCTAATACACCACTTTCCCGATGAAATTAGGTGCCATGCCAGGACCTTCCCTTTATGAGCACACGGACAGTTTTGAATTGCCGCTTCAACCATAATTTCATCCAGTGCGGAACCCGGGCGGGCTTAACCCTACCACCTAGTAAGGTAAACTTACAAATTTACATGGGATCCGAAGCATGGAACAACTGGCATTTGTACATAGTAAAGTATTAAACAAATATCTTCGTACTTGTAGATGCTCAGTAGACTCTAAAAAATATAATTAATTATGAAATGACATCCATATTTTAATTGTGTGTCTGCAGTGTCATGGAACAATATTGCTGTCAGCTATAGAGTTTAATTATTGCGGAAGCGATTGTTGTTGTGGTTACCTCATCATTGTTATCAATAAGATTATTTAATTGTAATCATAATCTCCATTAATGTGACTAGAATTGTGACTTGTAAAACATGCTTGAATAAATATGTTACTTATTTGTACTACCCCAAAGTGTGGAGTAAGCCATATACAGCACTTTACATAAAAACTGTTAAATAAACATTTCCGTGTATTCATGCTATTAAAATTAATATTAATATTAATAACATGTGACATGGTCTACCTATTAAATGAATTTCTATTTCTGTTTTTACTCAAAAGCACCTAAACAATAAAAGTTAAATTAACATCATCATGGGTGCGATTTATGGTTCCCGAGCACCGAAACGCGGTTCCAGGGTACCCGCGGTTGCCTATTGAGACACAGCCAAGCAAAATAAGGAAGGTCTTGGCAAGGCAACTAGTTCCTATGTGGTGTGTTAGGGTAATATCTGACGTTCAGTTTGGTGTTAGCCATCCATGTCCAGTTACATAAAAAAAACATACTAAAAAAAGTAATCATCTCATAGGTTAATACCAGAATTTTCATGAATACAATTAGCCCACATTGACTGGAAAATTAAAACCGCATACAGTATTTTCACTAGTGATCAAGGTAGGTTGTCGCATGGCAGGATGTATCACATTACTCCAATGCTACCGGCTGAGGCATACACTCCCACAGCCGTCACTTCCATCGCACGCTTCAACAAACACATTGTGCACCGCGCGGCGGACACGAGTCCTATATTTTAGCGAGATACGCCAATGTCACCGCTAGGGTTGCCAGTGCCGTTGAACTCCTGCCCATTCAAACAACACTGCAGTATACGCTGCAAAGGCGTTGAGAGTGCACGCCGTCGCCAGCATAATGCTATTTTAATATTTGTTTGTCACTGATGTTTGTTATTTTGAGGAACGCTAGTGTTGTGTGTTTGCTGTGTCGTAGCAGGCAAGTAAATAGTGATTTCGCCACGTGAATGCTGCTGTATTTCTTGGCCTTCATTTGAAAAGTGACTAAAATATTGATTAAAATTAAAATTAAATATGGTGATGCTTAGTATTCAAAGATATCTAATGGTATTTTGAAAATGTGATATCTAATGGTATTTTGCAAAGAAACACAAAGAGAAATGTGAAAATTTAAGGGCCTATATAAATGTACTTTTGAACGTAATATGTAGAGAAATGTGCAAGTTCAAATATAACTCCAGACTGATAATTGCTTGTTCATATTTTTTTATAAGATTCCAAATATGACTTAAGACTTAACTAGACTTATCTAAAGATACATGTATATGCCATATACCTTTTATTTATCAGGTTACATTAAAAATACTAAATATGTTTGCAGAGATGCGGAGTGTGAGGCCGTTGGCCGGTGGCGCGGTGATGCACGAGGAGTCGCCCCCCTTCCCGCCGCAGCCGCCCGCCACCCTCGCCCTCACGCCCGCGCCCGAGTGTGAGCACAACCCCGTTCCCCACTTGCACTCCACCTCCACCCCCCATTGCACCCCAACTCTACCCCGCCCCTACCAACCCACAAATACAACGGCACCGCTCTATCGGGACACAAAGAGATAAAGGGGGTGGATATTGATATTGGTGTTCACTTGATACAGTCCGCGTGAGTAACGTATTGCAACCTGGGATGATCCTTCTGGCTGTACACTTTATGTTCATGTTGAAAATTTTCGACATATTGTGTATATGGGTTTCTTCACGTTTTCTACATGGTTTGGAATTGACGTGGGAGGTCTAAACACGACAGGATTGGTACTATCACTTGAAAGAAAGACAGTTGCAATGAAAGACTCACTGGTGATCAGCTAATTTCATTCAATTCACCTCCAGGAATGTAAAAACGCATGAGAGTTTCAGGCATTAGAAGTAAAACGAAGAACGTAGGAAGAAGAGATCGGTGTTTCCTTTTGTTGACATGCACTGCGCATGTGTATAGGGTGCCGAAGTTATGATGAATTCGGAGAAGGAAAGGCGTTCATTCTTTTCATCTGACACAGCCCAATTTTCCGTACCGAAATAAATAATTTGCACTTAAAAAACATTTTTCTAGACGAGATTGATCGTAGCTGTATCAATTTTCATTGTTTCGACAGAATCAGGACCAAATTGATGTACATGTGATAAGTCGATGGACATTCCTCAGGCCGCAAGCTGTCGCGCGGCATATCGCGAGCCACCGACAACGAGGGGCTCGTGTGGGCGCTGCGAGGCGGCGGCGAGCCCGACCCGCAGCTCAGTACCGACCACATCTTCCTGCTGCCCGACATATCCGTCTACCCTGATGAGTTCCGGTAACATTTCCTTTCTTCCTCGTACGCTCCACGTACAAACTAAGCGTTAATTTTTTGTGGGAATTGTATTGTACTCTTCTACTCATTTCTTGTCTTGCATCTAACACCAGAGAACATGGGTTCAATTTCTAGCACTACTTTATTTTTCTTTCTGACTTAGATAAGTGAATTTCGTTACAAATGCGAGCTGTTCCAAAGTTCGGAATCTATATAAAACCAGACCCAATATTAGGTGGTAGGGTTAAGCCCTTCCGTGTTGGTACTTGATTTGATTCAAAGATGGTCAAAGCAGCAATGGAAAAATATCCATGTTTTCCATCCCGTTAAATGTTGCCGAGATCTTAAAACGAAACACGGCTGTGAGTGTGATATTAGCCATCCTTGCCCACTTACAAAAAAAATATTCACCAATTATTTTTTATGATACGAATCAATGAATACACCATAAACAATCCACAATGGGTGGCAATGTCGACGGATGCACTAAATATATTTCGAGGCAAATTACGTTCTTGGCAACGGGAATGTTTTGTTATTTTACAATTTCATAGAAATTCCAGGGTCACAATCAAGATCAGGACGAGGGGGTGGTCACCCTCCATTAGCGTTTTGCCTCGCGTCAAGCACGACTTGAAAATTGGCCACTTCCGGTCTCTTTGTTTCCGTGAATTACCTTTCTTTAAGTTTAGAAGTAACAGTCATCAAGCGTGACTAAGACTTCCAGCTGCATTTCTAATATAGTATCATCCAACAAGTCATTCGTCAAGCAAGACCAGGACTTCCTACGACTCGTCAAATAAGCCTCGTCCGTGTGACCAGGCTTTCCCTCAACTGTTGTACTCATCCACATCGTCCCACGTTTTTCGAGCGACACTCGGACTTCTTACAGCGGTCCTACTAAATTTTGTCGTTACCGATCGTTACCAGGCTTTGTTACAGCTTTTGTACTCATCCACATCATCCAAGGTTTATCAAGTGACACTTGGACTTCCTACAGCGGTCCTACTAAATCTTGTCGCCATAGAGCGTTACCAGGCTTTGTTACAGCTTTGTACTCATCAACATCATCCAACGTTTATCGAGCAACACTTGGACTTCCTACAGTGGTCCTACTAAATCTTGTCGTCATCGAGCGTTACCAGGCTTTGTTACAGCTTTTGTACTCGTCCACATCATCCAAGGTGTATCGAGCGACACTCGGACTGTAGTTTGTCGTCGTCCAACAGGACGTTCATCGAGCGCGACCTGCTTGAGACGGCGGCGCTGGTGACGCTCGAGGCGGCCGGCCGGCTGAACTGGTGGCGGGGGCGCGGCGGCGAGCGGCTGCCGCGGCTGCTGCCGCTGGCGACGAGCGGCGACGGCAACTGCCTGCCGCACGCCGCCTCGCTCGCCGCCTGGGGCTTCCACGACCGGCTGCTAGCGCTGCGGGCGCGCGTGCGCGCCGTGCTCGCTGGCGACGAGGGAGCGCCGCTCGCAGGTATTCATCAAATGAACTGCTGAATTCTGATAGCACCCGCTACGATCGCGCAATGTGGAACAAGCAGAAATTTCACCCGTTCATTATCGACATTCCAAAAATCTGAACCGACCGATCCTGTAGGTACTTTAGCAATAGCAATTTTTCCCAACCTGCGGTCCGCAGACCTATTCGCAGATATATTGGGTCGGTAAACTATAAATATCCGAGATACTTCCCCCAAGGTACAACCTGGGGTCCTTCAAACAAGGTGTGAAAAAGCAGCTGGCCGACCGGGATAGTTTTTGCATCTCCCTTAAATGTTCGAAATTTCATGGGCGTCGTCAGGTACCTTAAGAGGTCCTAGCGTCCGCCATATGCCGCGCTTAACATAAAAAAGAAATAATGTTACTCTTAATATGTACAGTTCCCGGCAGTAAATAATGCACATCGGACTTTGGAAAGAGATAATTGGCTAGTTACGGCTTGGTAAAGCGTCATCTCTCTCACAAAGTACACAGGTGAGTGACAGCGACGACGTTCTACAAAGATGATACTAGCCAATTGTCAATGTGCATTACTTACTACCAGGTACTATATATTAGTTGTAATATATAATACTACTTGTAAACATATTTATGTTTCTTATTTTAAACCAAATTTCCCAGAGTGATAATTTGTATGGTGATACAGATAACTTATCAATCCAATGCATAATTGCCATTCAGATAGTTGGAGTTTTACTTATCTTTGCTTATGTAATTAATTGATTGAATTGCGAACTACGTTGGTTTTAATTGTATCGTATATTTTTTTCAAATTAAGTTACTTACTCTTTTTACATTCTTTTTATTGAATGCATTCTCTCAAAAAGTAGCTTGTTTTAAATTTTAAAAAGTTAATTAAAATATGAAAGCAATTTAATTCAAGTCAACTTGCAGTTAATTATTTTAGGCATCACGAAATACATTTTTGGGCAGCAAGATTAAATGCAGTGATGTTTCGTGTTTGTGTGTTTTTTTTGTTTGTTAATTCTCTCCTGTATTCACCAAATAACACTAAAACACTTAATGCCACCAAACATTACTAAACATGTACAGTGCCCAGTGGGTAGATAATGCATATCGGACGTTGGAAAGAGACAATTGGCTAGTTTCAGCTTTGTGGAGCGCCTTACAAGGTCGAAACTAGCTGATTATTTTATATAACTACTAATAATAATAATTTATAGAACTAGCTGATATATTATTACTTTCTGCTGGGTACTGTATCTTGGTGCCTATTAAAATAATAGCCATTGAATCAGAACCAGTGGTCCCAGTTGTCACCTAAATTGGCGTTTACGGCATACCGATCGACTGGCGTTTTCAAATGTATGGAGAAATTGAAGAGTGCGCGCAGTGGGCGTTAAGCGAACTAACATTTGCGAGTCCGAGTTTCATTTGTCAGCTTACTTAACGGTGCCGTAAATACGTCGACGTTGACGTTTACGCCGACGCCGCGTTTTTCATACAAATCGGAATCGTTTGACTTTGACAGTCAGCGTGTGCGTGTGTGGACAGCGGCGCTGAAGCGGCGGTGGCGCTGGTCGGAGGCGGGCGCGCTGTCGAGCGCGGGGCTCACGCCGACCGAGGCGGAGTGGGAGTGCGAGTGGGCGGCGGCGGTGGCGGCGGCGGGGGTGGAGCCGCGCGCGCGCCCCCCCTCCGCGCCGCCCGCGCCCCCGCCCGCGCCCCACTATCACGGCCTCGACCAGCTGCACGTGCTCGCGCTCGCGCACGTCATGCGGCGGCCCGTCGTCGTCTTCGCCGATGTCGTCCTGCGGGTGGGTCGACCTTGTGTACGATCAGTAGAAATACTAAAAGGTGTTGTTCCGAAACCAAACACAATTATACAATTCCAATAGTCATCAAGCATTTAGTTCGATCAAATAGAGCTGTTTTGAGTATTATTTTGAATTTACAACAAGAAATGTACACATAATCTTGTTTACACTTTTGTATGGGGAGTCGAGAGAAATGCCCACCTTAATTTGCATAATTTTAATTTTCATTGCCTATAAAGTACAATAAGTAATCAATCAAAGTTTCATTGATGAATTTTATAGAAAAAGTATAAATCCTTTAGTTTAAAAATCTTGGAGCGGCATACTGGTCCCTGGTTTACAAAGTTTACCTTCTAAAAGCAGCTATACTTTATAATGTAACGTAATGGGCGTTTTTGCGTGCACAGGATTTGCGCGGAGACCCGATCGCTCCGATCCCGTTCGGCGGGATCTACCTCCCGCTCGAGCTGGACCCGCGCGACTGCAGCAAGGCGCCCATCCTGCTCGCATACGATGCGGGCCACTTCTCGGCGCTCGTGCCGAGCGAGCCGCTACCCGCCGGCGGCGCGCGCGTCCCGCTCGACGACTCCGCCGGCCAGCCCCTGCCGATCCGCTTCGTCGTCGACCCCGGCGACGACCGCTGGGACCGCGACCAGAGCGCCCTCAACGACCTCCTCCCGGACGAGTTCCAGCGGAGCTCTATGCTCGCCGCGTACTTCGACCTCGAGCGGGTCGACGTGGAGACGCCCTCGCTCCCGCCGGAGGAGCTTCGCCGCTCGCTCGACGCGCTGTCGACCAAGTCCTCCAAGCAGATGAGCTCGGTCGCGAAGCAGTTCGGCAGTATCGGTCGCTCGATGAGCCACAAGATCAAGAAGAACTTCGGCTCGATGGCGAAGCTGACGGGGGGGCGGGGCGGCGGGGCGGAGGCGGGCGGGGGGTCGCGCGCGACGTGCGAGGTGCTCTGCTGCCGCGTGCTGGCGGCACGTGCGCCCGTCCAGGAAGAGATGGTGCAGAACTATCTGGAAGACGCGTGGCACAGGTACCGCAGTTTATGGAAATACTACATTTTACGACACTGAAAACGGCCGCTACTGGAGCAACATAGAGCAACCTTAATACATTTTCGGCGATGGCGAAAAGTATGGAGTGATGTGGAGCAACAGCGATATTGCTCCACATCGCTCCATACTTTTTGTGTTGCCCGCGAGTGGTCTATTGAGTTGCCGCGTCTCACGCACCTTGGAAACATTGGGCAATTCTTAATTCTGTTTCGCTCGCAATCATAGCTGCATCTCTGTTTCCCGCCTCCAAGCCGCAGTGCCATCTTGCGATGTGTCTTTATTTTTATTTCGTGTTACAAGTTTAGGCGCTAACTAGTGTATTCAAAATGGAGTGGATTAACGAAAATATATTCTTTTCTAGATTATGGTCGCACCCACATTCTTATTGTTTTTTTTAGTATGCATTGTTATAAAAGCGCTCGCAGCGGCGGCAGCAAACGTGACATCATCCATGACTTGCAACAAGTTGCTTCACTGGAGTTTTCGTGTAAGAACCTATTGCCGAATAGCTGGATATTGATCCACATAGCTCTTCACACTCGGGCACCTAATTGCTCAATTAATGGTCCATGATTGCCGATTGACTGTTGCCGAAGATTTCTGGATGTTGTGATGTGGAAATCGTCCGAAATTGCTGCAAGTTGACCTTGACCTACGAGCTTCATAGAAGATGATACATGATTTGCATTGAATACTGCAGGTTCACAACGGACAAAGCGAACAAAGCGCCGCCGGCGGCGCCGCGCTACGGCACGGGCCGCTCGCAGTTCTACGCAGAGGCGGACCGCGCCGCGCACGACGCCGCGCGTCGCCTGCCCGCGCACGCCACGCGCGCGCCCGCCGACCGCACGCTCTACCTGAGCCGCTCCACCTTCTACGACGACCGCCCCGCCTCGCCGCCCGCACCCCTCGCACCCGCCGGCCCCCGGCCCTGCCGCGCGCCGCTCTGCATGTACTACGGCAGCGCGGAGAACGGCGACTACTGCTCGCGGTGCGCGCGGCTGCAGTGAGCGGGCACCGCTCCGACCGTACGCTGCGGGCTAAAGCGGGCTTTATGCACAGTGTGATTACATCCTTGAAGGAGTTCAATCTGTTTCAAAGCTATTTCTAAAAAGACAATTCAGCCACGTATACTAATTCATTTCCATTTGATAATTATTTTCCCGCGATTCTCAAAGTTACCCCAATTTACGTTATCGATCATAGCAGTGGAGCAGCATGGATCCGCATCACTTGCAACTTGCAAGTCGTTTGTAAGATTACACATGTCAATGTTTCTCGCACAAATTCGCATGAATACAGATCAACATCACAGAGACTTCTCTGACATTCGAATACTGATCAACATTCACATTCACAATTGGACGTCTCTTGAAATCTAAAAGTTTCTACCCAACCATTTGGTATTAGGTGCACAGTCGCTAACCCTACTGTGGAGCATGTACCATTAATTACAGTTGAGCATAGAACGATCCTTGTTTTAATAAGTTACAATGCATCAACTACATTCAAACAGACACTAACTGCTTAATCTGACCTACTTGGGTCATACCACAGCCAGGTTTAATTTCTCAACTGTCGTTCCTTCAAGTGATCGAAGAATGTGCAATGTTAGAATGTCTGTCTTATACACACTCAAAACAATAAAGTGAATTCGGGACTAATCTTAGAATGCCTCTGCACCCTAGAAAATGCAAAGAACAATCGCATAACTCTGCAAACTGGCCAAGAGAGGATTCCACAGCACCGATAGGTCCAGTAACGATCTTACCTTTACCCCACAGCCAACTTTAAATTTGGCTACAGGAAATAACTAAGATGCTAAATAATATCATATGGAAACGTCTGGTAGACTGCAAGCAGGATAGTGAGGTCATACCCTCCCTCAGTAAGCGTCTCACACATTCATGTTATTCGTCGCAACATACACATTATTTTGCTTATCAAACTTTTTCGGGATGATTCTTTTCAGTAGAATTTTTAAAAATATTTCATAAATCTTTTTATTGGATTAGTTTAGTCTTCGATACGGAAAGACTTCAAGGATGTGAACACATGCAATTACACCTTCTGTGTACTCCGCGATTCGAGGCAGTACTACAAAATTCAATATAGCAAAGAAAGTAGAATATTGGAGAATATTTTGATTAAAATTTTCTTGACACCTCTAGGCATTGTCTTTTTAAAAAATGAAACTAAACTGAAACCAGTTGAATACAATCGTTCTATAGAATCAAGGGGTTCTGCCTATCCTTAACACATAGAATATCCCTGCGACACACCTGATATTATAAAAAATATATGTTTAAGTGTGAAGTATTTTGTATAATGCTTTTCCCAGTATGAGCCAGTGTTAATATAGAGAGACTATGTTCCCAAATGATGTCTGTATATCACATAAACAAACAGATTAACTTATTTAAAAACTTACTGTGTACGTATAATATAGAAAATGTAAAGAAGTTTAGAGATATTGATTTAAATATGCTCACACACACGAGAGGTATAAATACTGGATCGATGCTAATTGCAACACTACTTGATGATTTGGGTAACAATTATGTAAATATTTTTCACCATGAGATGATAATTCCAAATTTTGCATGTAGCTAGACCGACCGTGAGTTCTAGAATCTCATAATATACAAAGCATCAAAACGTCAGGTTAGTGTTGCAATGGGTGATATAATTTCCAATTTTCACACTAAACATTAAAAATAAGTATTAAATTGTTCAAATGTGAACGGGTACTCTATCGAATTTGTGTAGCTTTGTGTGTCTTATTCATATCGATATTACTAGGTTAGGCTTTTCGTGAACCACTCGGTGGCCTTGTAGCAGCTAACCATTTACCATTGACGAAACATGCCAAATGTGGCATACATTTTTATTAGTATTGTCTATGATCATGTGTTTACTCAGTGAGTAAAATGGCTTCATAATTGCAAGTTTTACTGATATATATTAAGGGGCGTGTGCGTCAAAGTAGATGGCGCCACAGTCGTTCGTAGTTATTTCTGCTATAACTCCTCAAAGATATGAAGTTACAAACTATAACTGAAGTGGCAAGCACATTATTTGGTTATGTAGTTCATCTCATTCAACAATTACAAAAATAATCTGGAATTACTTAGATTATTCTGAGGGGATGTGTGCAAAAAGTGGCCATTTACAAGTAGCAACTTTTTGCACTTTGTTTCATAATGATCTCACAAATGATAGCATTTTTTAAAAAGTGTTGCATGAGATCAAATACATAATTGCGTAGTGTGCTCGCCAATATATGTAGTTATCGCTAGTAACATATAGGATGTTTTGGAGAGTTATAGCAGAAATTGCGGCGAACGACTGTGGCGCCATCTACGTGGACGCACACACCCCCTTAATGCATGATGCTCCAGCCGGATCAGGGTCGTTGTTATAGTGTAAAGTTCCCTATAAAAGAAATTTTGAAGTGTTCATAGTACTGTTGTAGCAAAGTGCTGGGTAAATTTGTTAAAATATGAATGATAATATATAAAAAGTGAGAAATAAAACTAATAAAATAACAACCATAACAAATAAAATTATCTTTAGAGCACAACTATATTTTAAAATTGTCTAATCCATGTATATAAACATATCTATGGAAGTCTATGACTAACAGTACCTCGGTAACGTGAACTGTTGTATGTGGCTATACAAAAAGTGTTCTTCATTTTCTCTTTTTCTTCTTTCTTTTTGGATATTCAGATAGAAAAAATATCTACTCAATATGTTTTAGTTTCATCATTTTAATGTTTGTTTACATGATCATTTTGGAGTCGAAGGTTGCAAGGATTTATTAAGGTGGCCCAACCCGCTCATTTCCCCATACAAAAGGGGAAAGAAGATCACGCCTATATTTCTTGTCAGAGATCCAAAATTTTGCTCAATATAATTTTATTTGATTGAACTAGATGTCTGATGACCATTGGCATTGTAAAATTGTGTTTGGTTTCCAAGTTATAACGTCCGAAAGTTCGGATTTTTCGCGCGTTTTATACAATTACTTTGGAGGTGGATTACGCAATGATAAAGTAAGAACATCTTAAAAAGATTAGTCATCAGACATAGCTTGCTTAATCAAGATTTATAATCTATTTGGTGTTTGTTAGATTTTTGACTACAGCGGTCGTGGCTTACTTTTAGCTATAAGTCGTTTTGAATTTAAAATTTTCGTAAATCTTACCAAATCCTACACTATGCACATTGTCTTTTTTGTGGACAGGTTGCATCTTCCTCATAACGGAGCCTGTCTTATTCTTAGAAACAGAGAAGGTCCCAGAGCGCAACAGCACGGTTTTGTACCGTGCCCGCAAATGAGTTGAGGCCGCCGGGTTGAGCCACCTTAAGAAAACATAATTAAAATAACTCTTGGGCTCAGAGGCACTTGCAACCACTGTGCCTGATTGCATCTTATGTCCACAATAACATAAATGTGTACTTAACTTGGTAATTTTGATTTTAATTAATTATTTTCATAACATGTGCCAAGGCATGATTTAAGAGGGAATGGGTGTAGTGTATTTATGTTAAATGACCCACAGTCATTGCATTAATCGCAACAGCATCATGTACAGCCAGAGTGCATGGTGGCTCATAAAGTAATTTCCGTTATGATTACATTTAATGATGATGTAATATTCATCTGATATTGAGTTGCATGAAGCATTTTCGTCAAAGTTGGATTGTTAGGAATTTCCAATGGGAAAGAAAACTCAAAGCTTATTGTAGGTGTCTCACCCTAGAACCGTCAAAATTGTCATTCATGTAAAGTTTTATTTACGAGTTTTTAGATAAAATATTTGCTCCACAATTCAGATAGAGTAAGGTTTGGAGGAAAATCAGACCTATTGTTCGTCTTCCAAATAATTTTAATGAAATAGACCAGCAAAAAGTAGAAATGAAATATTATAGGTTATGTTATTGTGATATTTTCTTTCCTACGACTTCATTTGATTAGCATAATTTGGAACAAATAATTATCAGATTAAAAATGAGAATAATAACGAGTCATTTTAATTACGAAGGTTGAGTAAATTCATTTTTCAAATCAATTCTGTTTTATTTTGTATGGTATCTGGCAGCTTTGACGGATCTTTTAGGTGAGCTCGCTTGGACGCCACCTGTCTTAATAAATAAGCAGTTTTCTTCCCCATTATGTTCGTTTTCTATGAGCTGTCGGTAGCACCACAGATTACTCATACTAGCACAGAAACCCTGTCTAATAAACAAGCAATACAAAGCATTGTATGCTATCAGTGGCAACGTTTGTACTGTATTGAAGGTCATATTTGCAAAAATATTACCAATACTTTGAAATCTTTTAAGTTTTACTTTAATGCTAATCAATGGGTGGGGAGTTATTGCGATTAGTGGTTAACTTTTGTTTAACAAAAAATTTGACCATACATTAATTTTGTATGTCCTTTCATGCATTGGGCCCTATATTTTAAAATGTAATTATGATGATTTATGTAATATTGTACAAACATACTTATTAATATGCGATGACTGTACATAATTATGTGAACTCTGCCGAGGGTAAACGCTGGTGGTTGGCTAAAAAGTGATATTTACTGCTTCCGAAGTGCAATAGATAGCACCAAGTATATTGACGAGTATCGTATTTTTGTCTTAAAAAAAACTATGTTTGGTAAATGTGTTTCTTTCGATGTTAGCGTTTGACATAATACTAGGTTTTACAGATAAACATCGTCAAGCATACTTCTTTCATTCAATATTGCTTGACTGTATTAAGATGCAAAATATCAAGTAAATTGGTACACTGGTTTTAAATACTTTATATTTTATATTTTCATTACTCCTGATACTTTATAGGGGAGAAAACAGCTTACAGCAAGAAGAGTCTGTTCAGCGAAAGTCAAACTTATGTGGGTATGTCATGTGACATGCTTCATAATGATGCAAGTCACATACTTGCTTCATAGTTTTGTGCTGTTTGCCCACGGGGAAATCTGATGCACCATTCAGTTTGTGCAGTTTCTTTGATCTCTCTTTGAAAAAAGAGACATTTCACTTCAGCCTTCGATTGATGCAGGGCATGTTATCAATATCATCTGTCAGTAGTGGTAAAGTTCAGGCGACATGCAGATTGTTCTGCAACCACACAATGACATGGTCTAATTTGAGTTCACCCTACCGATAGTACGCTCACAGCCGGTCCGATTCGCACTGACAGCTCTCAAAATAGTGCACTGTGAACAATATGACATCATCGTTTCACCACTCAATGCCGTACACAGTGCTCACGCCTTGGAGGCAGGGCACTGTGTGTGCAACTGACAAGATTCACTTTTGGATGTTATAGCATTTTCTGTCATATTACAAGTTCAAGTTCAAATTGAAAATTGAAAATGAAGCAAGAAGTGAAAATTCAAGTTCACCTAAAAATAATTGATTAGCTTCAGCTATGAGAAGAACTGCTTCAACTAATGTAATTTGCTCCAGTTAGTTTTTTTATTTCTTCCCGCAAAATTATTCCGAATCATTTACGATGGCTGACAGCTTTGAGCGTGCAATCTGTGTGTACGCCGTGTTAAGTATGTATGCTGACAGCTAAAAATGGACCATGCAGTTAGTAAGGTGTTGGTAATATGCAGTCATGTTAATGTGTACGGTAAATGTCAGTTACTTTATTCCTGGCCCTTGACTACGAACGCTATCGAGAAAGCGATATTGCCTGTAAAAATATTGAATGTGTTTGACCGATGGTATCGACCGCACTGTCGATATCAAATTTTAAGTAGCGCTTACTCGATAGCATTCGTAATAGGGCTCCTGGTGGCTCTGTAAGATTTCGTCCAATGACAAACCATTATCTAGTCTTTTGTTTATTTACTTTTTATGCGTTCATATTAGTGTGTGTAGTTTTAAGTTATATTGGTTACATGACATTATTGTAACTATTGTTTGTTTTAACTTTTAATTAAGCGTTCAAAAATTTATAACATATTTCATAAGTGTAGGACTTGCTACAAGTTACAATTATCTTTAACGTAAAGCTGACCAAAGAATGCGAATTATGTTTGTATACATGTCTATCGTCGCACTCTCTGTAATGATCTGCAGGCATATGTTTACTGTTAATTTACCTTTATCCTTGTGTAATCTGAATGTGGTGGTCTACAAAGAACGTTTATTGTCGAATCTCTCTAATTCCTCGTGATTTCAAGGATAATAAATGTAGTGCAAATTCATATACATAAATGTATTCCCCTGCCAGTAACATGATTTTTCAGTTTATAAAGTTGCAGTTGGTAATAATTCGGCTGCTTAGCCACCCGTCTATTTTGACGTTAGTCCCTTAGTTTTTATGTCAAAATTAACAGCCAGAAGTCATACTTCAGCTAAGTTTAGTCGGTCCTTTATTATAGAATTATATCGTCTATGAATTTCGGCATTAATGTTTCTTGTTGAAAAATACACAAAAATAATCTTTCGGAGTGCTTCCATACTGCTCCTAGCATCTTTTGTAAATTGGTTGTCAACAAGTTGGAATTTTTAAAGGAGGTAAATTTACTTTAGTAATAAAAATACATTTGTTCTGAAATAATCAAGCATTACCATTTTTTTAGCAAAACAAATTAAAATATTTTATCACTGTAAATCCTTTTCATTTAATGAATGTGCCCTCATTTCTTGCAATCCAAGTCGACCCTAATTTCATCCATTTAAACTATTAGTCGTATTCAGAGAGAAGCTCTCAACACACGTACGATATTAGCACCGGACTAAGAATACAAAAACCGTTTTAATCCGGTTTATTAAAGTTAGTCTGCTCATTCTGAATACAACTGTTAAAATATAATTATGGGTCTAAACGTTCATAGTTGCTCAAGCTCAACAAGCGAAATTTCTCCGAAGCCGTTGGAAATGATGCTCAACTCATGTCCACATGATGAGATTTGTTAGATAGAAATGCACAGCCCGGTATCTTGAGGATTGCTCGACCAGTTTGGTTTAAGCGGTGCCAAATTCCTATTTAAGGATGCGTGCATCCTCCCTCCGTATGTGACGCCGACTGACAAGTGTGATATTGTGTGTATGCAGCGACATGCTTCGCTTCTAACATCGAGCAAAAATTGTGCTGTCTGGGTTGACACGTAAAAATCATACAATTCGCTCAATTTCGTCAAAATCTAATATGCTCAAGTGTAAGCAAAAACGGCACGCATGCATGTACATGCAGACTTATCTTGTTTTTCCACAAGAAACCGCACGACCATGGCAAATGCAGTGACGACTCCGAGCGCCATACATTTCTATGAACTGTTTACTCATTGCATGACACCGCTCCAATTGACATACATTTTGCAAACAACTTTTTGGTTATGTCATCTGTGCCGATATGTTGTCACAAGTCTGACGCAGTGACGATAAAGGGACTGTTCTCCCTATGGCCCGGAGCCTGTAGACCATTTTATGGGACCTGGCCGTCTAGCACTATTTATTTGGTGGTCAATATTGGAAATCATGGGTGTTCGGACCCATATGGAAAGTTTTTTGTAATAGTAAACAAATAATAACGGTTCTTTGAGGCACTCAATAGTTATAAATATGCCATTTTGCTGTTTCAAAACATATTGGATTTTTCAAATTTATTGGTTATGATTTATTCAACCAAAAATTTATATTTTTTTTATAATACAATACCAATAAATGTTATATTCTGACAATGTTGTGGCACCAACCACTATGTAGGTCTATATTTAAGATTTACTAGTATATTTTATTAATTTGTGCCAAAGTCACATTCATTTTCCAGTATTATGTACAATAAACTTCGTATGGGTGGAACAACTTTTTTAAGTGTATTAACAAAAAAGGCTAATATAGAAAAACAAGAACTGTTTTGGTCAAATTTATTGTGAATATTGATATATATAAATCAATACACAATCTAATCCTAATTATACTAAACAATGTACATATACAATAGAACTACTACTATAGTTTAACGAAGTAAAATAAAATTAGATAGTCCATAGTATCCAAAAACAATTCACCACCATTCAATGTAATTAAATGTTTTTACCTCCCATGTTTGGGCTATGATGCCTGACATGATGCCAAGAAAAAAGGAATTTACCCAAACATTTCCAATGTACACATATCACTTAAATTAAGGTACAGTATTTTTTTTTCAAATGAAATATTTAATAAGATCCGGTCCAGTAATTGCTGCTGGTGGGCTGATGCTGGGTCTCCCTGGACAGAGGAGGCGGCGGCGGAGGTATGAGCGCCGCGCGGTTGCCCCAAGGCCGTTCGCCGTACTGTCCCGAGCCCGGCGCCTGCGCGGCCCCGCTCCCCGCCCGCTGGTTCCACGGATGCTGCGTCTGACCCCACTGGCCGCGCTCCGTCTGGTACTGCTGAGCCTGCTGAGCGTTCGCCCAGTTGTAGCTGCTTGGCGACTGGCCGGTGGGGCCCGACGATTGCGACTGCTTTTCGTAGTTGGCCGGCGGGTTGTCCGTTGGCGTCTGCTTGTACGGCGACTGGCCATACTGGCCCGACTGAGGCTGGCCGTACAAGCCGGCCGCGTTGTACTGCGGCGGCGCACTCTGCGTGTAGTGGTTGTTGATGTTGTACTGGGTGGTGGGCGCCTGGTGGTACTGCGCGGGAGTCGCTCCGGCGCCAGCCTGGCGCTCCTGCCTGTCCCACTTGGAAGCCTGTCCCTGGTCGGGGGCGCCGCCGCGCGCGGGCTGTCGCTCGGCCTGGTGCTCCGCGTACTCGTCGGCGCCGCGGCCCCCCTCCCCCGTGCCTCGCCCGCCGTCCGGAGACTCGGAGCCTCCGTTTTCGTTGGCCGACTGTTCCGGCTGCAACGGCTCCTGGCCGTCTTCTTCGTTCGTCGACATCTGGTTATTTTCTTCTCCCGCGTTCCTGTTAATGACATACAAATAATGTTTAGTAAGCGTACTCTAGGGAAACATTGTCACATCAACTGATATAGGGCCCAGCACACTAAGGTATAATATGTATACCCTTGCCATTCTATCTGTGGAATCGAACCCACACTGTTCACGAGGGATTACGGTACAGCAGTTGCAGTTCCTTCTGACAAAAGTGACAGAGAATGAACGAAAACTTAAAAGCTTATCACTTATTTAATAATTGACACTACCTCTATTGATAAGATGGCGATGATTTAGTGTATGAATACCACGATAAGGTATTTTCACGTCCAATACTTTTAGGTGTGTCCGCAAGCATTAGAAAATTATGCTCTCCATACAAACATAGTTAACTTATCATTTAGTGCTTTATTTATATTTGATATTTGGTATCTGATTTAAGTCAACAAATCAAAAGACCACCCCCACTACCAATAAACCCAGATCATCGTTTGAATAGTTTTACAAAGTTTAGTTCCTTTCGATAAATCGAAATTGCCTGTCAATGCAAAGGACAAAACATTGTATGACTATTCGGATGACGATCTGGGTTTATTAGTAACGGGGATTTTTTTTTGTTTTTTTCGAAAAATGCATCTCGTGTCAAGCCATAGAAAATAACATTTGTATAAACATTTTAATTTTGTCATTTGATAAAAAATAAAGGTCAAATATGCCGATGTTAGATACTAAATTATAGTAGAGGATCCGAATATAAAACGACCTTCACCGATCTGGTTAATGGATGAAAAGTATTTTATATAAAATTGAATATATTAAAAAACATATCGCGAGAAGGTTGCCTGAAAAATTTCAGTCCAGAATATTTTTATAAAATATTAATTTTACAACAATTTTACACAAGCCACAACATTGTCATTTAAAAAAATATTTTTTTTTAAACATTACACTGGTTTAGTTAATAAACAAATTACACACTAATCGAAAGTATGAAGCCTATAGAGCATGCAAATGTTAGGTTGGCTATTTTTTTCCCGTCACTACTATAGTGTTGTCAGGTGTAAATAGGTAAGCCAAAAATAGTAATTTGCACCGGTCTGGTTAATAAAGAAAACTTATATCAAAATAAAGACAATATTATTGCGACCACGGTAATGTAGGGTTGTCTGCAAAAAATCAGTCTTGAATTCCGGTTGTCGAGTTTTAAAAATCAAAATATGCACCTCCGCATAAGCACCGCCTTATAAGCATGAAAAATTATTCTTGTATCCAAGAATAAACGCGATATGTTTTTTAACATATTAAATTTGATAAAAAATACTTTTCATCCATTAATCAGCTCGATGAAGGTCGTTTTATATTCGTATCTTAGACTATTATAAAATAAATTGGAACAGTGGCTTTGAAATTATTCAAGTTAAATGTAGATTAGTATGGAGAGAGCAGTTTTCTGATGTTTACCTTAAAGTACGAAAGTAATTAGGCAGTAGACATGTAATCAAAAGTTTAGCAGGAATCCTGCTTCGCACGAATGTCCGACCAGAAATGTTTGATTATTAAAATAGTAATGCTTTATCCATTAAAATACTTAAAAAACCAACAATAACATACTTCTGTTGCTTCATACAAATGTTTGGATGGAAGATTTCAAAATTGATAATAGGCACGTAAATGCAAAACACAATATGGTAGTCGGTCCATCACCTCTCTTCTCCGAGCACGCCGGCGGAGCGGAACTGGCGGCGGTAGACCTCCGCGTCGGTGTAGGGGCGGCGCTGCTCGCGGCGGCGGTCACGGCGGGTGTCGCGTCGCGGCCCCCGGTGCTCCATGCGACGGTCGCGATTCCTACGTTATAAATATGGAAAGCGTTTTACTAAAGCCGATTCAAGTTAAAAATGCAAGACCAAAGGCGAATCACTTTTTTATGTAATGAGAATATATTACGTAATCTCTTTAATCGAATCCATTAAAAAGTATTGGAAGCAGCTCCGACGAATGTCACGACCAATACTTTTTCAGATTATTTTCAAAATCTGATTACAATGCTTCAAATGTAGATGTCGCTGAAACTCAAATTAATGAGATAACGGTAATGTCGTATCCATTAAATACATAAAATTATCAAATTAAAAAGTAAATACCTCCTTGGCGAACGACGCTCGTTTTCAACTTCACCCTTTATATCTTTGTCTTTCAATATTTCTTCTCTCAAGTCTGGAAGGGCGTTTTTGGGAGTCACTGGAAATATTCAATACTTCATTAGAATATATATTTTAGGTGTACATGTAAAAAACACTATATTTATTAGTTGCTCCTCTCTGCTCTGCCTGTTGCTCTGCAGATATCTGCTCATATTTCTGCCCCTGGATACCACACAATTAAAATGATGAAATTATAAAGAATACAGGTTTCTGATTAGGCTAAAGGAAGGTTTCTCCAAAGTAAGACTTTGGGATGATCATCTAAGTTCAGGTATTTCTGCTGTAGCACCAGCGCTTCACAGCATTCTCTCCGCTCATTTCACATACGACACTGTCTGACCGCCTATAGATTTATTTAAACCAGATTTTTACAGACTATCCACTCCATTTCTCCGATGTAGTCAACCACCAGTTTACTCTGCAATAAGGATGATAACATTTTTCTTTTTCTACAATGACACTGCATGCTGGTCACACTGCAATAATTTGTCACTTTGCAATTTCGTCAGCCGCAGGATCAATCTTAGCCTCTGACTCCCTCCGCAACTGTGTTTCCTAGCTCTGGATTTTTTGGCAACAGTATTCTACTTACTCCAATCATATCAGACTTCTGCTAACTCTGCCATGAAAATCAGCATTCAGCTTACTCTGCAATTGCAGACATTGCTCCCATTCTGTAATTTTATTATATCAGTGTCCTGCTTACTGCAATCATATCAGCACCTTGCTCACTCTGTAATAACATTATCACCTTCACTATAACCCTTAAAATATCACTGATTCTCCTGATCCTGTAATTGTAGGTTTTCAGTATCCTGCTTACTGCCATCATATCTGCATCCTGCTTGATCTACTTTAATTTTATCCGCATCCTGTAAAATGTTTAATGATGTTATCAGCATTCAGCTTTCTCTGCTATGATGTAATGTTATCAGCTACCGTTTACTCTGCAATGATGCATGCATGCTGCTAATTCTGCAAAGACGGAATCCTTCCCTATAAAAAAACGTCAGCATTCTATTTACTCTGCAATGTGAATATCGGCATACTCTGACTCTCTGACTGCCATGTCAGCAACAGCTGCATCAGCACTTAAACATCAGGTACCCTAGATATTTTTTCAAAACCTCAGATGTCACGGGCACATCCAACACGATGTCATTGGCACCGTAGCATATCTTCTGCCATTCACACATAACTGATTTGACTGATTGTAACGATTAAGTAACTGGCATCCGTATCTGAGCAATTATATTTTTGCCCAAATGCCAAAATATTAAGGCAGAGGACAGTGAAGTCACATTGACTTATTTTTCTCTTTGCCATCCTACTTTAACCCCATTTATATCACTACATTAAAAACCGTTACAATTAGATTTACACTGCGTTACGAATTGAGTATATATATACGCGTTCTTGATCGTCCAGAATCACTCATATTCAATCCCTTGAACGGTATGTTGACATAAGTGAGTCACTCAAAACCGCACACAGATCGTACAAAGCACGCACAGTTGATATCATGTGCGCCGTGTGCGCTGTCAATGGCTGCCATGGAAGTGTCATGAAGCGTGATTATCTGTATGCACTTGTAAGTGTAAAGTAACAATGGAGTTTCACTGTTTATTAGTCTAGTTAGACAATTCAAGGCCTGGTAAATATTTGGTTCAAAATGTTAAAAGGCGTATATCATGGATATAACTTTAGTTTTAAAAAAAGTTTTAATTGATAGACATAGCTCTCTTGGTTGGTTGGCAAAATTTCAGAAAAATATTTCTCAATTTGACTGAGGAAACAGGCACGACTCATTGTATGGAACTCGATCACCTCATTATCCTCTTAAATTTCGGTTCAGAGCTACCTTGTTTTGCTTCTCATAATTATGTAATAGTCGATTATAATACGAATATAAAACGACCTTCACCGTGTCCGCAATAATATTATCTTTATTTTGATATACGTTTTCTTTATTAACCAGACCGGTGCAAATTACTATTTTTTACTTACCTGTTTACACCTGACAGCCCTATAGTAGTGACGGGAAAAAAATAGCCAACCTAACATTTGCATACTCTATAGGCTTCATACTTTCGATTAGTGTGTAATTTGTTTATTAACTAAACCAGTGTAATGTTTAAAAAAAAATTTTTTTTCAATATTTAATTAAAAATATTCTGGACTGAAATTTTTCAGGCAACCTACTCGCGATATGTTTTTTAACATATTAAATTTGATATAAAATACTTTTCATCCATTAACCAGCTCGGTGAAGGTCGTTTTATATTCGGATCCTCTACTATAAAGGGAGTTTTGTGCGTAAACTGCTTACTCGTTCTATTTTTAATATTCACTCGGTTATTTGGGAGAATACATATTAAAGTATGGGGGTTGAAATAAACTGTGCATCAGTTTCAGAGTAAAAAAGTAACAAAACGTTCAGATAACTTTGATATACATAGGCAATATTACAATTATTGTTATTCAAAACCTTGCATAATAAATAATAATAAAACACCTGTATTTTGACATAAAACACAGCTGGTACTATTTTTACCTGGAAACCAAGAAACATTTTTAAGCCACTGTAGATTACATAAATCCATAGATGTCAGTAATAAACTGTTGTTTGATCTGAAACACCCGCCCCACAGCACAAAATGCGTACAACCGAGACCTCAATTCGTTCTGTAAATAGGACATCTTGACAACACAAATTTTATTAAATAAAATAACATTTCGTCAGCCCAAGAGATTCGGCAATTTGGACTTAGAAATGTTACTTTTGTGAAGACAGCATTTGCTGAGTTAATACCTGAACCAACAGCCCACACAGGCACCGATGTTCCTGGATTATTCTGATCTCCACCCTCAGTCCTGAATAACAATAATAATCACAGTAACATTAATACAAGCAAATTCATAAAAAAATACTATGTGCTGATTTTCGATATTTTAGTCGTTGGAATCAGATTGGCCACACCAATACTTGTGAGCAGATTCGGGTGACAATCTGACCATTTCCTGAACAGCAGGGCAGGTCAGGAGCTCGTGTAGCGCCAATGTCCGGCAAGGGTCTGCACCATCAGCATCTCGCACCAGCATGGTCGTTTTGGCCAGTCCGAACATAATCACAAGTATTTGCGGGACAAATCCGGTTCCAATAAGTTTGTATAGTATTCAAATGTATCAAAATAAAGGAGATATGCAACCAGAGATCCAGTACTGCGGTTCGAAAGTATCGATAATATTATTTCTTATTTGAATTTTGAAATATTTGAACTTTCATTATAAGTCTTTGTAACATTTCTTTTACATTATGATCGATCTGCTGATTCGATAGAAACTTCACTGGTCTCTAGGTCATTTTTTTTTTTATTTGATCATTACACATATCAAACAATAATGACGTCAGTGTGGGTACATCTTGCATAGAATATTTCTCATTATTGTTTTCAATAATGTAATTTGCCCTGAAATAATTGTGAATGTAACTGTGAATTTCTTTTTAGTAATTTTTTTTATGTTATATTGTATAACAATTTAATGAAACGTTTTCGTACACAGTAACACCCTGCTTTACACGATGTATGTTTCCCAAAAACTTGTGTTAAGTGTAATTAGTGTGCATAGGGGTTTGCATTTAAACATAGTCAAAAGTCAAATCAGCAAATATCGGAGAATAGGACAATTCCCACGATCAAAGACAAGCGATCATCACTGAGTACATAATATGTACTTTTAATGTATGTAATTACATGCATATGTGTGTAATTAAATATACTTTTTAGTATGAAGCAAGTACATTTTGGCACGAAATAACAAAAACCCATAAAGCATAACTGAATATATTTTCAATTATGAACATTTTCCTAGTATTCTTAATTTAATATATGTGCGTCGTTTTTTTCTCAGTTAAGGCATTCAATTAAAAAAAAAAAAAAAATCAGCTTGTCATGGAACATGGGGTTTTGACAGAAGTCATAATAAACTGTCTACTCAGTAGGAATCATAGACATACATAGTTAACAAATAAATATTATTAGCATTATGTAAAAGTAGACAATCATATCAAATCAGGAACGACTGTTGGCGCTCAGCAAGCAAGAGTCCAAACTGCCTGAGAATCTGTCAAAACAGATGCCATTTGTATATGCTACATTCTTACGTAATTTGGCTTACCATATTAAATTTTTGGAGCATCATCATCTTTACAGCAGAATTCCTTGAGTTTAGAGTCAGAGATATCAAGCTCCCGATGGTTCCGCATCGGGACAGAAAATCGGCAAGTCTGGTCTCAGCATCAGCACACAAAACTGGCATGTCTCCTTCCGCATCAGGACAGGAAACTGGCTGGTTCAGCATCAGGATAGACAACTCGCTACGCATCGGGAAACCTTTCCATCGGGTAAGAGACAAATCAAAGCCAAGTCACCTCTAGCTGCTGTGTTGCTACCTCTGGTAGCCACTTCTGACAGAACTGGAAGAGGCATGTCACCCCAAGAAGAAGCAAGCTGCAAAAATTGCTGTTAACTCCTCGTTAAAATATATTTCCCGGAAGACTGGCAACTCGCGGCTTCGAACCGTCGGCAGCAAATGTTGCCCTAAGAAAGCTTAACCGCAACAACAAAAATAGTCTTTCAGGCGAATTTTTCACAACTCCTGTCTTCACGCCGCCGTTTCAAACTGCCGATGGCTAATGTTATAACCTAAATGTCGTTGTTGATCTGCCTTTGCTACAAAGATAGTTGATTTAGGTGGCTCATTTCACCCTTCCTTCCTTCCTTCCTGCTGCCAGGCGGCACCCATTTAGCTGAAACGGTTTGGTGCAACGCAATCAGCATTACTGCAACCCAAATTCCACAGGTCTGGGAAGTTATGGAATGATACTAAAACACATCTGGACCGAGTGTGTGAAGTGTGAACCTTTGAAGATCAGCCTTGGCCGTCGCTGTCGGCCCACTCTGGTACGATCGGTCAGAGAAGTGTGAACCTGTGAAGATCAGCCTTGACGCTGCTGTCAGCCCACTCTGGTACAATATAATCGCTCGACGTTAACACTTACCACATAGCATCGAATCTTCGAGGAGGTTTTCCATCGTTCTGAAACAAAATTAATTGTGCGTTTAGGAAATTGAAGGTTTGCTAAATTGAAACTTTAAACAACTTTGGACGGTAAAATCTTTTTAAAAAACAACCAAGAAACAATACAACAAAATATACTTACAATTGGAGGCGGTATGGATGCTGTATTCTGAGAGTTCTTGTACCAGGGAATGTTTCCACCAATCGAAGAATCCTGCTGAGGATTCTGCGAAATTGCCTGCTGCTGATGTTGTGGTTGCTGTTGCGGTTGCTGTTGCTGTGGCTGCTGCTGTTGTTGTTGCTGCTGCTGCTGCTGCTGTTGTTGTTGTTGATGCTGCTGCTGCTGGACAGTCTGGTTCTGGGGCTCACCCCAGGGCCGGTTCTGTAATTAATATTTTGTTATAAACCATTTCTTAGGTGTAACATTTTTCATGTAACATATAGGTTGTTACAATCTCGATTTAGCACCTAAAAAGCATAGTTCTGAGCGTACTTAGAGCAAGCACATTGGTATTTATATTGTTTTTATTTTCGTAGGGGCTTTGGTTTCCTACAAAACGAAATCAAAATATTTATAAAGAGTGTCCCAAAAATAACGCAAGATTAAAATTTAACAGAAAACATTTTTTTTTACCTTTTATATCAATGTTTTTATCAAATCATAAAGTACATAGGTTAGGGTTATGTATGGAATAGCACATCTGACAAGTGGCGTCCAAGGCTTTGCTGGCACATACGCACTCTTTTGTCGACATTTTCTATGACCATTTTGCATAAATGTGGCTGAATTTCGTTGATGCAAAGTCGAATATCCACCTTCAAAGCATGGGTGGTTAAGGGCTTTGACTTCAAATGACCCCATAAAAATTAATCCAATGGTGCTACATCACAAGATCTAGGGGGCCAATTCTGATTACCGAATCGACAGAGTACACGACCAGGAAATGTCTCTTGCAGTAATTGCATTGTTTCACGTGCTGTATTGCATATGGCCCCGTCTTGTTGAAACCATACTCCATCCATATCAATATCATCCAATTTAGGCAGAAATAACTGTGTTATCAAGTCGCGATATCGAGCACCATTAACAGTCACTGCGTAACCAACCTCATATGGTCTAATTATGCCTCCAGGCCAAAATCCGCACCAAACAGTAACACTTTGTGGATGCATTTGTTTTTCGACATCACATTAGGGTTGTCTGAACCACCAATGCGGCAATTTCATTCCATTTAATTTCATTTCACTTCTCATCCAGAGGCAGGATACCTACACTTGGACACGTTATCAATCTGTCGGTTCGAGACGAGCCGACCAACAAGTAATTAAGGAATTAAGAATAGTTTTAGTTGCCCCATTTTCAATACTACCGCTCACAAATTTTGAGTAGTTTACATTACAAGTACAAGGTTTTACAATATTGAGGTCTATAGTCATACAAAATTATTATTTATTACAATCAATATTGACATTTGAACGGCTTGCTTTTGGACTACCAGTGTGTTTGTCATCACCGATTGATTTCAATTACTCTCTTCACAGTTGACGAAGTTAAATCAATATTCCGATATTTTGAATGAAATTTTCAAACTGTGGCCGCCAAACTTATTATTTTAATTATTTTGAAATATTGTTTAACAATGAAAGCACTTTGTTCTATCGTGTAACGCTCCATTTTTACTAACCCTAAACTGTCAACACTTTATTGCACAAATGGCACCAAATTAAAATATTGCATTAATTATGGGACACACAGCAGTAAAAAAATTAAGTGTAGGAGTCCCTAACATGCCAGGAACGGTTTAGCGGGTGTAGAGAGGAGGGGATAACAGTGGAGAGGACATGTTGTGCCTGATATGCCTGTAAGGTGTTTCACACTATGTTGAATATTTTAGAAACCTTTTCTTATAGCTGTGTAAGCGTTTTTTTATGTTTATACTTTCCATGGTTTATGTGCCTCAGTGCCAGTGGATCTGTCAAGCGGCAGTGATAAGCAATAAGCTGTCTTATATAAATCTATTGAAATTTGATGTGTATCTACACTTGTTTTCAAATTGAATTCCCGGAAGGTATTTATTATTCCTAACCTTTTTATCATTACTTTTATTTGTGATACCTTCATCAACTGATCCCGCACCCTCTCGAAAACGAGAGGGTTCAGCATCAGAAGGTGGAGGTCTCAGCAAGTGACCTACCCGGGTGAAACCAAACCTGGATAGAGCGGTGCCTGGATTTAAGCGGAGCCTGGATGGAGCAGAACCTGGGTGAACCTGAGCCAACTTTTGCCACTTGGACGGACAGTCCAGCGGGTCCTCCATCAGTTGGAGTAGAGCGCTGGCTCAGGACAGGAGACATAGCGGCTAACACCTCGCCTCGCCACGCGCTCTTGTGCCAGTCTGTTCTCGAGTAATAATCCTGCTTTCTAATTCATAGCAGTTGACGCGTCTATTTTCTATATCATAAAGAGTTTTAGTGTTGTAGCATTTTTTTAAAAACCCTTCTAAGAAGGGTATGTTAACAGTACAGCTATAGGTATCAATTTACCTAAAATAAAATTATATTATAATTATTTTTATGGTATCAAATAGGCCCGCCTGTCCACTTCAAACATTACCCAGCAAATCCGATGAACAATGATCGTAGGTGACCTAACCGCAACAATATTATTGCGGAGAACCTGATGATGTCGACAATTTACAATCAATTGAGCACATACCGAGCTTTGCTGCTGGGCTGGTGCCGGAGCTGCCCACATGCTGGGCGCAGAGTTGACTGGAGGAGGCTGCAATCATATTTCAAGTCAAACTACTTGCTTACAAGCGTCAATCGACATGGAATCGACCGAGAATCAAACACATAGTAATAATTAAAAAAGGAAGCTGTAAAAAGAAATAATCTTAATGTGTCAATGCTGAACATGAAATATACTTTGCACTATTAGATATGTTTCTTTTTTATATTTTTTTATGTACTCTGGACATGGATGGGTAATCCATGCCAATCCACAACCACCGTCATGATATTAGGATGATGCTTGAAATGTGCATTTTAAATGAGAATGCGCGTCAATTTATTGTGTAAAGCCCATGCAAAACTGTAAATCCCCTTGTTTGTTCTGTGTTCTGTTGTTGCTTGGCATACGGGCCGCAAGGTCGTTAAGCATTTAAAAATTTAGCCCTACAGACAGACATTTCAAAACATACAAGCAAGCAGTATGTGTACCTTTAAATGTGGTAATGGAAAAATTAAATGGCTAATGGACTAACCGCAGCAGTGTTGATCTGCATTGGAGCTGGGACTGGAGCAACCTGCGGCGGAGCCGTCGCCCACGGCTGGGCGGCAGGCTGGTGACCAGCGTGCTGCACATTCAAACATTTCAAATTTAATTTCATTTATTTAAACCTTTTTCTGGTAGTCAAACTACACAAAGTTACGTCAAAAATGCGGATTTCCATCAACCAGTACAACATTTTAAACACAAAAATTTAACTTAGCCTGGTTTTCACGGAGTGCTGATTTATTTTAATCGACACTTACAGGGCCTTTATTACTAATAGAGTTTTTAGATGAAAGATGTATTCCATGACAAAATTTGCCACAATATATTTTTGGAATAACATCGAGGAAATTGAGTAATTTCTATTACGTAGATTGAGTAAATATTTATTTAAAAAATGCGATTCTGTTCTATTCTGTTTTATTTTGTACGGTATTTTACAAGTTTGACAGATTTGTAAGGTCAGGTGGTCAAGATCTTTGACCTAGACCATTTAGATCAAAGATCTCTTTGGGCAGTTTTCTTCCCCATTGGTGATCATCGGTCTCTTTCTATTCGAACAACACAAATGTTTACGTTTTACACCAACTACTAAGGTGTTTTTAGGCTCCAGCATTAGTAGTCAGCTGAAACCCTAAGACCGTATATTCGGTTCGCGGAAGTCAGTAATGGCACACATACAGTTTTTTTTACAATAAGACTTACCATAGCCAGCTGGTGCTGCAGGGCGTTGGCGGGGCCACGGTCCCACTGCGGCTCCCGCTGCGTGACGCTGTGCGTGGACAGCGTCGGAGCGGAGCACACCGACGGTGTTGCAACCATTCCATTCAGTACCTCCACCTGTAAATGCACTTTTATCAAACACACAACATTCACATCATTAAAAAACGTTTGCTAAAAAATTAACAACAACAATGAACGATTGGTTCTGCTGCAAGGTTCCGGCTTTGTGAATATCTTAATTTAGTGTGCAGTGTGCCAAGATCCAATTAAAGTGATCATAAGCTAACAGAAAACTAACAGCGCTATCACAAGATTCATATTTAGTTACAATTTTAAAGTGATTAACTCCTTCACCTGCTTAGCTATTTTACCAATAGGCTTTCGCTGTTTGCAATATCTACCGAATCGTAAAGGTTAATAGTCAATCAATAATACCTAGCTTGACTTCTACGATACATTTTTTAGGGCATAGAATTTTTGATATGTAACTTTTTAAGAAAGGTATTGGACCTGGGGCTGGTGCTGCAGAGGTGGGGCCACGTAGGTATGCACGTGCGGCGGTGCGTACGCCTGCACCTGCGGTGCCAGCTGCGGCGCTACGCTCACCTGGCCCATGGACATGGCCGTAGCGGGTGCCACGTTCGCCGTCGGCGTTTGCGCAAACGTCACCTTCACGTAGTGAGTGCCATCCGGTCCCACAAATATCTGCTGCTGCGGTACCAACTGCAGGACTTGTGGCATCGGCATCACGTTGAGTGCTTGCTGCGGTGCCTGCACGGTCGGCGGCGGCATTGTTGTCAACGCGCTCGGCGCCGTGTTAAGGGTCGCGATCACCGGTGGCGGCACGTTCAGGGAAGGCATGACGGGTGCCGGCACGGGCGGATTCTGAACGCTCCACTGCTGGAACTCGTGTCGCACCGACTCTACAAGATTGAGTGCGAGAGTGCGCGCCGTCGCCAGTTTATCACTGCGAGTATGGTTTAGGGCGATATGCAAGGGGTTCGACTTATCGCCCGAGCCTCCTTTTAAAATCACCATGGCACCCGTCTCTGACCTAATGAAGTCCAGGTTAGCCCCGCCCTGCGAAAAAGTAAGATTCATCGGTTAGCTCTAAACTCAACAGCAGGTATTATAACCTAGTTACAGTCAATAATTATTGTTGCTAGATTCAAAATAGCTATAAATGTAACCAAGAGAAAAATGTAGAGAAATTTAACATGTATATCCATTTATTCCATTCTCTGTAAAGCCTTAAGTTGGCTCAGTGCAGTGATATTGGGTCTTAGAGATTCATTACTTCAACATTTTCACAATCAACTATAAAGATTTTCACCCTATAACGTGACATGATGGAACAGTTTCAGCTTGAAGAAATCCCTAGTTTTACATTGGTTTTACATCCGTGGAGTGACCCCATTCTCAATACTCAATACTCATTTATTCGTATAAAATTATACAAGTCAACATTATTACAAACATATACCATGGAAATGATTCAATTTAAAATATAAAAGTTAATACACAATAAATTCAATTGAAAACAAATTTAGGCTTATAATATACTGATTATTAGAATCTTATTGGTAGATATAGATGGTATATATAGATCTTGGTGGTATATATAGATCTTAAATTAATTTGTCATTGGATGTCATGAAGGTGTTAATTCGCTTGAAGTGTCATTGAGAAATTCATCAGTGGAGTAATACACTTTCTCCACCAGAAACAGTCTTAACTTGGTAGTGAAGATGTTCACCGTCCCTGCGTGTTTAATTTTTTCACTTAGTTTATTGTAGTATTTGGGACCACATATGTATACCGACATTTCCGATCTTGTGAGACGATGATTTACGTTTTTTAGCAAGTGTCTGTTTCTGGTGGGAAAAGCGTGGTTAGCCCCGCTGGTCTCGTACAAGTCAATGTTTCTCTTAACGAATTTTATGATCTCCGAAATGTAAACACTAGCGAGTGTTAAATTTTTTATCCTTGTGAATAATTCTCTGGCACGAGTGTCCATAGGTACTCGGGCAAGTATTCGAATGGCACGCTTCTGCATTCGGAATGCCCTGTCTCTTTCTGCAGCGTTACCCCATATCTCAATGCCGTATGACATGATGGAGTGAAAGTAGCCAAAATATGCCATACGAACAGCGTTATCGTCAAGGGTGGGTACCAGCCGAGACAGAGCATAGCAGGCACAACCTAATTTTTTACGCAGACATTTTATTTGTTCGTCGAATTTTAAACCCGCGTCAATAGTGATGCCTAAGAATTTTGCAAAGACAACCTGTGGTATGGACACTACATCGCAGACTAAAGCAAGAGGTTCAGGTTGTGCACCGCGGAGGCCGAAGTGCATGACATTTGTTTTTTCAAGATTTAGAATCATTCCATTTGCACGAAACCAGCGAGTATGCTATAACATAAATGCATATTATTGTTAATATTATATACACTAACTAGCAGCTGCAAGCTGATGCGTGTACTTCACTGTCTGCTATTGAGTAAGGCATGTACAAAGTATGTAAATATACTTTTTTTTACTAAGCAAATACCTCACTTATTCCAAGGAATATGACATGTATGTATGCATAATCGACCGTGAAGCAAGGACACATTAATTAAAGAAAGAGTCCAGTTAAAAATAACTACTTTACGAATATACTGCGAGGCTGAAGTAGGAGGCATTGATTACGGAAGGAGGGACTGTAGAAGAATTCGTAATTATGGGAATACAGCCGGTAGCGAAATTGGTAGACACAACATCCGCAAATGGGGTTTGCTGGTTCGGGTCCAGCCTTGCGGTATATTCGTAAAATGCATATGTATTTCAATCTTGGCTTGGAATGAAAACCAGAGATGAGGTGTCTTCGACACTTACAGACGTATGATCAAAGTGAACTTGTCTAAACTTAGTACGGGATTAGCACAGGACTAACCATACAAAAACCCCACCTTAATACGCGTACCTACTAAAGTTAGTCCGCCCACTCTGAATACGACAGTTTGAGCCGTATTCAGAGTGAGCTGACTTACTTTAATACGGGATTATCTCCGAACTAAATAGCACTTTTGTATGGTTTAGTCGGGTGCTAGTCCGCGTAATAGAATTTGATAGTTCACTCTGAATTCGTCTGTAAAGAGTTAACGGCTAGGCTACGAAAGATTTCTACGAATTTATTATTTAGTAAAAGAATGCTCGGGTTTCCGAATGCTCGGCCAAAAAAGCCGCCACCAACTATGCTTGCTGGGAATCAACTTGGACTACTCACCTGACCTAGAACCCGATTGCAAACATCGAAGTTATGCGGAGCATGGTCTAGGCCTACGAAAACCTTTTCCAACAACATCGCGGAACGTTTAGATTGATTCTTCAAGCGTGTAACTGTGTACTAGGACGTGGTACCAGTCATAGATAATATAATATTACTGCCATAGATCATTTAATATTACTGATTACTGCGTGTACAGTAATATTCTGTGGAAACAGGAATCACAGTATATAATAATGATGACAGCAAGAAAACCAAAGAATAATTTTTTTTTGTTCGTTTATCCAATGAACAGGCAAAAGCTTTCGCTATACAGCCTTCTCTTTATTGTATCTTATGGATTGTAGTCCATTCTGGAGTGTCATGTAGTTAAATATTTTCTATTGTCTCATGTATATATAGAAATATGGGCTCAAAGTTGGTCGGTTGACTTAATATCTTTTTCAGGTCGAGCGGGATTTTTTCTCTTTCTTTTTATGTAATTTCTAAGCATTTATATAGTTTTTCTCTTTGCTCAACAAAAGCACAGCAATGAAAGAAGAGGTGGTCCAGGGATTGATCAGCTAACTTGCAGTGTGGGCATACGGCGGTGTCGATAAGGTTTAATCTGTAAAGATGGGATTGAAAAAGACAATGTCCGAAACGTAGACGACAAATTGTTGCATAATATTTTCTTCTTTTTGGTAACGTTTTATTGAACCAAGGTGGTTTCCCAACTAAATCGTTTATTTCGGCGTATGTACCAACGACCCGTATTGGACATTTTCCATTGTTTGGTCCATTCGTGGATAATTTCCTGTTGCGGTAGGGCAACATTCTAAATATGACAAATATTCAGGTTCCTGTCAGCTATCGTTCTAGCTAGATAATCTGCAGAATCGTGCGGCTTCAAATTTATGTGGCCGCGAATCCAGAAAAAACATATTTCGTAGCCTTGCTGTATCAAGGAAAAGTGTTTATCCCGTATTTGGTGTATGAAATAGTGAGTATTGGCATCTACCTAGTTCCCATGTGGTGTGTTGGGCTAATACCATGACAGAACTTGTGGTATTAGCCATCCATGTCCAGTCACATAAAAAAAAATAAAAAAAATCTAGTTTCATATTCTGTAGGGCTCTATGAACGCTCATGCAATCGCTTATTATTATCCACGTATAGTGTTGTTGAACTTCGATGAACTCGAGTGCGATTTGAATTGCCACAGCTTCAGAAGTGTATATTGATGCAGAACTAGGAATCTTAATGCCATAACCTCTCTTGGTTGTCTCGTCAAAGATCGCGCAGCCGACCCCACGAACTGTTTTCGAACCATCGGTATATATTCTTCTGTAACCTCTGTAACTTGAAATTTGTTCTAAAAATTCTTCTTTACACTCCAAGTTTTCGTCTATTTGAATTGGAATTCCGTAGAATCTGCTGTCATATTTTCCCAGATAGCAAGGAAAGTTGAAATTGGCTTGTATTTCATATTCATTTTTGTATTGTAATATATTTGAAGTCTCTCAGGATGTAAGGATGATGACTAGGATCGGATGGGATGGAAAGGAGGTGTTGAATTTTGGTAAACAAAGGATGATTTGATATGGATAGAAGCTTTAACAAAAATTTTAATTTCAGTTATTTGAAGCGGATTCTCAGTGGAGGAATGTTACATTCTACTTGCATGGATACTATGGGAGTTGACATCATCGCTCCAGTTATTAAACGTAAGCTTTTATTTTGTATTTTTTTTAGTTTCTCTATAAGTTTTCAATGATGAGAAAAACATAGAAAACCATATTCAAAATGGCTACGTATCAAAGATTTAAAAAGCATTATTAGGATTTTCGGATCCGCGCCCCAATAGGTGCCCGCTAAGGACCTCAAAATGTTGTACGATCTTAACGCTTTGTCTGCTATGCCATCGACATAAGAGTTCCAAGATAAGTTACTGTTAAATATTATTCCTAAAAACTTAACGGTTTCAACTACCGGAAGAAGAGTGTTATTGTAGAAGACTTCGGCTTTTAATTTGTATTTATTTTTACTAAATATAACAACTTTGCTTTTCTCTGGGCTTGTATCTAAATTTAACTCAGTGAAATATTTATACAAATTCTCCATGGCTTTATTTATACAAGTCAATGTAGTCGCTCTATCACCAATGGAACAATAAATAACCAAATAATCTGCAAATTGAAGGTTATTTACATCAAATCCTAGTTTTGAGTTTAATTTATGAATATAAATTATAAATAAGAGGGGACTTAATATCCCACCTTGAGACGTCCCCTATAGGAAAATCTGGGACCAAAAAGAGAGTTGCTGTACTTCACATATACTTCCCTGCCATTTAAAAAAAAGTATGTCCAATTCATTAATTTTGCTGGAATACCCAAGGAGTTAAAGATCGATGCAAGTGTAAAGTGATCGATGTTGTTAAATGCGCCGACGACATCTAAAAAAACACACACGATATCGTGATTGAATGAGAAAGCTTTTGAAATATCCAGATGTAGATGACTGAAACTTTCTCTAGCGGATCGACCCCTCCTAAAACCAAATTGATTGCTAGGTAAAATGTTGTTTATTTCTATAAAAAATTCCAAAGGCTCCATATGACGCTAAATCGCACTTAGCTTTGTCTTCATTTCTCAGAGAATATTGAACTAATCATGCTAAAATTGCGTTATATGAAACTTCACTTATATCCGCTTAATCTGAATGATTATTGTTCCAATAGCATAACATTGGCCCGATAGAAAAAAATCGCGAAAATAGGTCGATTTTTTCACATTATGCTTTATTTCTCAGAATTGGTATTAATTACAGTGCTAGTAATCTCACATTATATTTGCAGCATGATTTTCAAATTTTTGAATGATTATCGTTGCATTTGGACACAATTTTTCATTCAAAGCATCAAAAAAATGAATTTTGGACTTACGACAAAATTTCTGAGCACCGTAAGCTGAACTTCATAGATGGCGCTGTATAATTTTCAATCAAATGTTATCGAGGTCTAAAGCCGAAATAATTGACACTGGTTAGTAACGTTCGGTTAGCAAGATATAAATAAATAAAAATATCATAAATAAATAAAATATTTGTTATAATATAAAAAAAGTGATGTTTCCAGGAACCGAACTTCGATATGTGTGGTTCTCAACTTCGCAGCAAAAATACGACACTAAAACCATTGTGCCACGACTGTCGTTACGCAATTATGGTAAATTCTCCTTCTCAAGCCTAGCGGGCACTACGAGTATTGGGGCGGCCGCAAATATCCGCCTCCCCGTGGAACGTGCGTCTGCAGCAGTACGTCCATTGCGGACGGGTCGCAACAGGACAAGTCACATGACCTTGGCAGATAGCTCGGCGGGCGGATTTTTGTAGTTTTTGTCGGCGGCACAGAATAATTAATAACATGAACAGAAGGAAAACTCCGTGAAAAGAATAAATGACATAAATAATATGTTTTGTTTTGTTGGTTCGTTTTTAGGGTACCGTACCCAAAGGGTGAAAACGAAACCCTATTACTAAGCCTCCGCTGTCCGTCCGTCCGTCCGTCTGTCACAGGGCCTTAGGTAGGCAGCTGAAATGTTCACGGAGTGTGTATTTATTTTACCGTTATAACAACAAATAGCTAAAATAAAATAATAATAAAAATTAAAAATATAATAAAATAAAATAAAATAAATTCTATGACGAAAAGAAACTCCAATATTAATCTCGGAGGAACGGTTCAGTTCAATTTCATGTGTTGTACATGTCATGTCATGACCAAATATGTTTTCGCTATATCTGGGGAAACATTTGTCGTAGACCCATCATGCGGCCACTCAAAATAAACGCTCCGACCTGATTTACCTTCCCTGTCATGTCAAAATTTGTTTTCGTTATATCATGGGAAACACTGGTCGTAGACCATCATGCGACCACTCAAAATAAACGCCCCGACCTGATCTAACTTCCTGTCATGTCAAAATTTGTTTTCGTTATAGCTTGGGAAACACTGGTAGTAGACCCATCATGCGACCACTCAAAATAAACGCCCCGACCTGATCTACCTGTCTGTCATGTCAAAATTAGTTTTCGTTATATCTTGGGAAACACTTGTATTAGACCCATCACGCGACCACTCAAAATAAACGCCCCGACCAGCAGCATGTCGATTCCCGACACTCGATTGAACTTACTCTATCCTTAGCAAGTTGACAGACAGTTCTTTGGTATTCTTGAAAACGACAGCAGCGCCCTCGATCCAGCGAGTAGTAGCGGAATTAATTGCGAGCGAGTTTGGGATCGAACTGTCATCACAATGTATGGAGAAACGTCAGAATCGGTATTCCCGACGTTATTCAGCTGGATTGGAACTGGGTTAGGATCGAGTTACAGTCAATTTCTTTCCAGTTTATAAAGGAGGTACTTTTTGAGACCGGTTGGATTGTTGTATGCAATCAATGTGCGATATTTGAATAGCATCCCTGTTACAACACCTATGGAAAATATTCTATGACTTTGAATTCAACAAAAACAATATTTCTCTAAGGAAATGTCTTTGCATACAACATAAACTCACTTCAATTAATTTAAATTCAAAACCTCTAAAAAATCTAAATCTCACTTCAAATTAAGTAATTCCCTTTATAAGCGGCGCCAGCGGCTGCGCAGAAACAAAACTGAATCAGATTTGGATACTACGTACTGATCTACCTTCCTGTCATGTCAAAATTGGTTTTCGTTTTATCACGGGAAGCACTGGTCGTAGACCCATCATGCGACCACTCAAAATAAACGCCCCGACCTGATTTAACTTCCTGTCATGTCAAAATTTGTTTTCGTTATATCATGGGAAACACTGGTCCTAGACCCATCATGCGACCACTTACAGTAAACGCCCCGACCTGATTTGCGTTCCTGTCATGTCTAAATTTGTTTTCGTTATATCTTGGGAAACACTGGTCGTAGACCCATCATGCGACCACTTAAAGTAAACGTCCCGACCTGATCTACCTGTCTTTCATTTCAAAATTTGTTTTCGTTATAGCTTGGGAAACACTGGTCGTAGACCATCATGCTAACACTCAAAATAAACGCCCCGACCTGGTCTAACTTCCTGTCATGTCAAAATTTGTTTTCGACATATAATGGGAAACACTGGTCGTAGACCCATCATGCGACCACTCAAAATAAACGCCCGGACCTGATCTACCTGTCTGTCATGTCTAAATTTGTTTTCGTTATATCTTGGGAAACACTGGTCGTAGACCCATCATGCGACCACTCAAAATAAACGCCCCGACCTGATCTACCTGTCTGTCATGTCTAAATTAGTTTTCGTTATATCATGGGAAACACTGGTCGCAGACCCATCATGCGACCACTCAAAATAAACGCCCCGACCTGATCTACCTGTCTGTCATGTCAAAATTTGTTTTCGTTATATCATGGGAAACACTGGTTGTAGACCCATGATGCGACCACTCAAATTAAACGTCCCGACCTGATCTACCCGTCTGTCATGTCAAAATTTGTTTTCGTTATATCATGAAAAACACTGGTCGTAGACCCATCAAGCGACCACTCAATATAAACGCCCCGATCGGATCTACCGGTCTGTCATGTCAAAATTTGTTTTCGTTATATCATGGGAAACACTGGTCGTAGACCCATCATGCGACCACTCAAAATAAACGCCCCGACCTAATCTACCTGTCTGTCATGTCAAAATTGTTTTTTGTTATATCATGGGAAACACTGGTCTTAGACCCATCATGCGACCACTCCAAATAAACGCCCCGACCAGATCTACCTGTTTGTCATGTCAAAATTTGTTTTCGTTATATCATGGGAAACACTGATCGTAAGCCCATCAAGCGACCACTCAATATAAACGCCCTGATCTGATCTACCTGTCTGTCATGTCAAAATTTGTTTTCGTTATATCATGGGAAACACTGGTCGTAGACCCATCATGCGACCAATCAAAATAATCGCCCCGACCTAATCTACCTGTCTGTCATGTCAAAATTGTTTTTTGTTATATCTTGGGAAACACTGGTCTTAGACCCATCATGCGACCACTCAAAATAAACGCCCCGACCTGATCTACCTGTCTGTCATGTCAAAATTGGTTTTCGTTATATCATGGGAAACACTGATCGTAGACCCATCAAGCGACCACTCAATATAAACGCCCCGATCTGATCTACCTGTCTGTCATGTCAAAATTTGTTTTCGTTATATCATGGGAAACACTGGTCGTAGACCCATCATGCGACCACTCAAAATAAACGCCCCGACCTAATCTACCTGTTTGTCATGTCAACATTGTTTTTTGTTATATCATGGGAAACACTGGTCTTAGACCCATCATGCGACCACTCAAAATAAACGCCCCGACCTGATCTACCTGTCTGTCATGTCAAAATTGGTTTTCGTTATATCATGGGAAACACTGATCGTAGACCCATCAAGCGACCACTCAATATAAACGCCCCGACCTGATCTACCTGTCTGTCATGTCAAAATTTGTTTTCGTTATATCATTGGAAACACTGGTCGTAGACTAGCGATAGGCGATTGCGAATAAAAACAATCGAATTATTCGATTGTTCCCGTTATTCGATTCATTCGAATACAAATCTACATTATTCGATTGTTGCACAGCGCTGCTCTGTGGCGCTACAGCGGAGCGGTCGAGCGTCCAAATATTATAAGACACTTCGGCGCGGCGCGACCGCGCGACTGACGCGAGTGAACGAGATACAATCGACGAGCGCGCATAGGGTTCCATTTTCGACATCAACAACACCGAACAACGGCGACAACGTCGCCAACGTCGAACAAAAGATGTTCAAACGACAAAAGACGCGGCACTCGCTGCCGCGGCAAATAGCAGCTAAATAGAGGATACTGCGTTCCAGGCGACCACAGAAGAGCAAATTGAACTAAAAAAACGGGCCAAGTGCGAGTCGGACTCGCACACGAAGGGTTCCGTACCATCAACACCAAAAATCACGTTTCTTTTGTATGGGCTTTTATATATTTTTTTAATTTACCTATTTGTTTTATAGCGGCAAAATAAATACACACTCTGTGAAAATTTCAGCTGCCTACCTATTACGGTTCATGAGATAGAGCCCTGTGACAGACGGACGGACGGACGGACGGACGGACGGACGGAGAGCAGAGGCTTAGTAATAGGGTTCCGTTTTCACCCTTTGGGTACGGAACCCAAAAAAGTGTCGACACTACTTGTCACATTCCTTGGAATAAGCGACGTAGGTACCTGCTTAGTACAAAAAAGTAAATTTACTTCACTTGTGCCGCGGGAGGAATTTGGCCTTTGTTTCGGCTCTCACTACTAATGAAGAATGACGTAACGACCATCAGGTTTATTGAAAAATAATTCTTTTTTTTATCAGTTTACCTATCAATTTGGGAGACAAAAAATTAGATTTTTCTCCGTTTTCATCACTGCGCTACGGGGCGCTATGAACGGCGATATAATGTTGTAAGTCGCGTGGCGTAATATTTTGCGCGCTCGTTGTATGGAAATTATTTCTCCATCGTCTCACGTTTATCCTTTTTAAAAGTGTTATTTTACTTTTTATTGTTTTGTTTTATTTTACGTTTATACTTTTTAAAATTGTTTCTCAGGTAAAAACTTTTACCAAAACCTATTATTATGTAATATTTTTTTATATGTGTAAATCAATTAAGTATAACCTACGCTATAATTATATACTATACACCATTAACAATAAAAAGTAAAAAAACAGAAAAAAAAGTTTTGTAACCTACAGGATTCGAACCGACACCCCCATCGAACAATAACTGTAGATAAGACGTCTCACGCGCTACACCAACGAGCTACTGACGATCGATGTGAAAATAGTAAATCGTTTCATGAAGTAGAGATCTCACGAAATGGTGGCTGTTTTCTAGCAGCAATGTGAATAATATGGCGGGTGATCTCGAGCCTTGTGATTGGTTGTATGATCATTGACGACTTGCCGCGGGATCGATACAACTTTCACGAAGTTCCCGCGACGGCGTATAGGTGTTAATTACTATTACTATTACTACTATTACTATTACTTTGGTAGGTATAATTAAATTTTTTAATTGTGTTCCAAATTTTAGAAACGGGTGTATATCTGTTAAATGATTCACATAACCTTTGCCAACTTTCGCTTCTTTCTCTTTTTAAAATGAGTTTTTTAAGTGCTTGCAATCGTTTGAATTCTATGTAATTTTCGTCATTACAATTTAGTTTAAATTTTGCATATGCTTTCCTGGAATTTTCGAGTCGTATTCACTACGTATAATATTCACAACGTATAATAGTATTTTTTTCCAAAAAATGAAAACCATGCATATCGTATAATATTCACAACGTATAATGTTATATGTTGTGCATGAATAAAGTTTAAAAATAAAATCAACTCTTTGCATCATGCAGAACGTATAATAGTCACAACGTATAATATTCCTAACATGAATTCACAAAAAAAGAAAACCATGCAGAACGTATAATATGCCAAGAAGCACTGCATAAAACGCCCTAATAACGATACATTTAAGGCTGAAATTGCTACGAATCGATATTTGCTACAATTTCGAAAGGCCACCTTACGCTAATTGAGACGGTCGAAACGTCACGTGCGAGTATATGCTTTAAAAGTATACAAATAAGGGCGCTTATCGTATGAAAAGTTTTTGGATTATATGATATGCATGGTTTTCTTTTTTTGTTAAATAAAGATCATAATATTATACGTTATGACTATTATACGTGGAGAAATAAGTAATTTTATTTTTTAAACTTCTTCATGCACTACGTATAAAATTATACGATCTGCCGATTATACGTTGTGCATGGTTTTAAAATTTTGTTAAAATATGACATTATACGATCTGCATATTAGACGTTCTGCCGTTTCCCCGAATTTTCTACAGCTGTGCTGCATTTTTCATTCCACCAGGGAACAGAAAGTTTGGGTTTTGAATGCCGAAAAGTGGAGTTAGGTGTGGATGAATGCTTCCGTTTGGGTATAGACTTTTCAATAGCTGCATTTAAAATATTACAAAAATAATCATAAGATTCTATTGGATTAAGATTATCAAAGTTAAAATGTTCGAGCTCTCTCAAAACTAAATCTGAGTATATTTTCCAATTTACGAGTCTAAAGTTTGGATGCTTTGGAAAATTGTTTGCAGTTTCTTGATTGTTGTATGTATTGTTGGCTAATAATATTTTTGTTATTGTTGGCAGGTGACAACTTCCGAGAGGGTCATCATGGACCGTCCAGTTACAAGACAATGCTAAAGAAGAAGATACCATTGTGAGATCGAGTGAATTTGGCCGCCATCTACTGGAACCAACTATTGTCACTTCACCGTTATTCAAAAGAACAAGATTGTTGTCATCAATTATTTCCAAAATGTCCCTTTCACGTGAATCAGTGTTATTGCTTCCCCAAAAAGTGTGATGAGCATTAAAATCGCCCGCAATAATCATTGGCTCAGAGATAGTTTTTACTTATCTATCGAACTTACTTTTTGTGAAAGGTGGAGTACAATTCGGGGGACTGTATAAGCTAACTATAGTTACAAATTTGTTGTTGTAAGATAATTCGATAGCTATATTTTGTATCGAGTTGTCACTTGTGGTGATAATTTTTGTGTAGCTAAGACTATTATGAATTAATATTGCTACTCCATTGTGTGAATTTCCAGAATCACATCTTTCCAACTGATATCCTCTAAATTTACAACGTTGTTGTGGTTTTAACCATGTTTCAGAAATTATTGCAATATGTATATCATTTTCATATAAAAATTGAGTGAGAATATGTCGATGACATAGCAAACTTTGCGCGTTCCATTGTACAACATTCAAAGTAGACATTATTTAACAGGTTTATTTTTTCTAATGGAGTCGTGAATAATGCTTTTTATATCTTGCGAAGAGATAGGAGCCTCGCCAGTTTTGCTCATTGTTATAACTTTTACAATCATTTCGAGAAGTACCTATGTTCATTGCCTTTTCAGAGTTTAACAAATTATTCAGGATAGAGTCGACTGAATTTTCTTTATTCGTGTGTAATATTTGGTTATATTTTAGTTGTGTATTATAATTTTTTTCTGTTTGATCTGTGTTAGTGGTAGGTAAGGAAGGGACTTTTCATTAAATAATTCATTGTATTGAACTTAGATGAAAAAGAATGGATACGGTACCTCCATACTGATGATAGTTCAAAAGCGTTCCTATTTTTAAAAAAACTCACACACCTATACTGTTACATGCACACCAAACTCCAATACGTAAAGGGTAAAAGAGCAGGACAAAGGTATAAGGAAATGCATCATGCGAAAAAGTGACAAATAGATTCATCTAATCGCGGAAGAATGAAATGAGACAACAATTTCCTTAAATTGAATTAGTTATAGCATGAGAAAAAGGGATGGTGACATTTGTGACATCTGGGCGTAGATATAGTGCAAAATTCATCCTTATCCATCATGACACATCAACGATGCGCGCATCCTAAGCCCTTTGAGCAGAATGGCGCGTCAAAACTAAATGAAAAATGAAAGTGAAAACGGCAGGGTTGCCAAAAATGATCACGAAAATAAATAACAATATATTGTATTGTGCATTAAAATATTAAGGTTCCTATTTAGTGATAGTGGTCAGAACAAGTAGTACCATGATTGTATAGTTAACAAGGCATCAAATAATCTTTTCGCGAATTTGCAAGCGGGAAAATGAAAAAAATATTAATGGAATCATTCATTAAACCATCATTATTCTGAGTAAAAATCATCGATATTAAGGATAAATTAATAAAGTCGAATATACACAATTTTTAAATATTGAAATCATAAAATAAAATAAACACAAAGAGGGAATCATTAATGTATTGCAAGTATGGGTCAAACATTGCAAAACAAATAATATTGATTATTCTTGAATTGTCCATGTTTGCATTTTATGCATTTAAAAATTTCGTTCAATGCGTTTTAGATGCTAAAAAATAGTCCAAATAATAGTCAGTACAGTGTTAAGTAAAACCTGTTGATGATTATTGCCGTTCGCCGTAAATGTGTGATGGTATTTTGATAAACCACTAAGTTCTTTCTTTTTAAATTTTTTTTTGTTTCCTTCAAATAGGTTCAGTTTATTACGCTTTTGTCCTTTTGTGGCGGCTTTAATCCCCGGATTGGTTTTATGTATATGATAAAGTTTTACATTTACATATTTTTCGATAATAGCCCTAAGAAGATGGAGTCTATGATTAAATGTAGCAGGTTGAAGGAATGAATACTCATTCAATGACAAAAGGACATTTGAGCCAAGAAACGACTTGATAATTTTAATCTTTATGGAAACGAGCTGTCTGTCACATGTAAACTTTTGACCATTTTCAAGGATGTACCTTTTTATCACAGCCTCAGAACTAAGACATATTATACAAACATCCTAAACGACATTATAAAAAATAATAAACAGTACGTAGACTATTGTTTTTTGGCAGCCCTACTTGTTTTTAAAATAAAATTTAGTTCAATATATAATACTGAAATGAAAACAAAAATAAAAATCGAACTGACAATTTAAGTTTGCTTGTGCCAACCCTGTTTGCGCCTTTACAACACATAAAAGGTTTCAGGTCAACTAAACTAAAAATATACTGAATATGCTTGCACTTATACGTGGAATGTGATTCCATTGCTCTTGTTGTCCTTTATGGCGTTATTTCCATATTTTTCAACAACACAAGACGACATTTTGTTGATACTTTAAAATCTCGCCCAACTGAATTCATCACTGACGTCTGACACCGACTGAGAGCATATCGGCTGACTGAGCTTACTTTTGACGGACCGTAAAATTTGTTTAGTCCCCTATCCATTCCTTTTTCATCTAAGGTATTGAACTTATTTGGTTTTATTTTTGTTTTCTTAAATTTTCTTCTTTTTTATAGGGCATAACCCTGATATAGCGACATGATTACCTTGACAATTATAACAGGTAGCATTGGCATGCTCCGTAGAGCAATTTCTATAATTTTCGCAACTGCATATTGAGCACCTCTCTCCGTTTTTACAGTATTTTGATATGTGCCCAAAGCGTAAGCATCGGAAGCACTGTTTTAAAGGGGTATCTATTGAGCCACTCTAAATCTCCATAAGTTCATGTCAATATAGTCCGGTAGAGTATTTGATGCAAATGTAATGGAAATAGTAGGAGTGGGTTCTATTGGAAACCATTTTCACTCTTTACTTTACGCACGAATCTTCTTACTGATATATTTTTTTTTGTGCTTGTTATGTTGGTAAAAATTTTATGATTGGATAAGTTGGTAGGGACCAAGGTGATGACACCAGTGGTTTCAGTTGCAGATGCAGGTATGGAAGCCTTAAGCTTGAATTGATCCAAAAAAGTTTTGTTACCGAGAGCTGCATTGGCTAGCTCTGGTTTTTCAAATATTGCGCCTATTTTGTATCGATTTATCCTCTTGAACTGTTTGATGCCCTTGATGTATCTTTTGAAAGAGTTTGATAAGTTCATAATATCTCTGTCTCCAATCGGCTTGTTAGGTTCTGTGCTTTCTATGAATACGATAAAATCCAGTGCTCCCGAATCCTCAGGGTATGCACGGGTGTAGTCTTTAATGAAGAATGGTTGGTACTTATCGAGTGAATTCAATTTTGATGTAGTAGCTGTGGTGTGGATGTTGAGCTCAGTAGTTCCCGCCTGTTCCAGAAGATCATCTTTTCCCGCCAAATTTTCACAGTCCGATAAATCGGACGAAAGTGACTCCTCTGGAGACATCTTGTCTTCCTTTTTCCGTTTCCTCTTCACCTTCATCTTCTCGACCGGTTTTCCGCGAAGAAAGACAACAAACAAACGAATTGGCAAATTAAAACTCGACAGCAAAAAATATCGACTTGTTCGGATTCCCGTCAAATCCGAACCCGTCCAAAGAATAAGGATAATACAGGCTATGGTCCGAATTGCGCTCAAACTCTGGACAGCGTGAATACAGTTGGTCCGAAACGCGCCAGTGGTGCTCAGGGCGAAACCGTAAGCGCTGTCAGCGGCAGCCATAGATCCCGGGGCAAATTTGATTTTGACAATGCAAGTGTAGCGACATAGCCCTCTACTGAGAGCTGCTAGTTTCACATGCCACAAATGCAACAAACAGATGCATAGAAGCTAGTTAACATGGCGGGCGCTAGATGGCGCTACCAGCCAGACATGAAGTCTATATCATGCTAACGAAGTTTCCCAGCGAGATAACACATATACAACATTCAAATCAGGACTAGCGGAGAGCAGCTGTGGGTCTCAAGATCGGACCCACCTTTTCATCTCTCCACAGTGGTGACCCCGACGTGATCCAGTATCCCAACGTGATCCAACAACAACAAACACATCTCTAGTGACAACAAGGTATACTTCAGCAGTCATGACAGTTGCTACCGGCTTCCCACCAGCGGGTCTCACCGGTAGTAACTCAAGGATGTCGTCATCCAGCATCACTCCAACCCAGCAGAAGAAAATCAGCACCATCGTCCTAAGTAGGTGTATCGATACGCCAACTAGGATGCCGGTAACATCATCACCTCCGGCAGCCGTCACCCAGCATCACGACCGACTCACCGCGTCACACTGGGCACCTCCGGCAGCCGTCACCCAGCATCACGACGAACTCACCGCGTCGCACTGGGCACCTCCGGCGCTCCGTCATCCAGCACCACGACCGATTCACCGCGTCACCTGGCCACTGACGACCAGCACCGAAACCAGCAGCAATGTCATCTTCGTGGCAACTTGCCATTCGACTGGGGGAAAGTGATGTAGCGACCTAGCGCCCTCTACTGAGAGCTGCTAGTTTCACATGCCACAAATGCAACAAACAGATGCATGGAAGCTAGTTAACATGGCGGGCGCTAGATGGCGCTATCAGCCAGACATGAAGTCTATATCACACTAACAAGGTTTCCCAGCGAGATAACACATATACAACATTCAAATCAGGACTAGCGGAGAGCAGCTGCGCAGCCGTGGGTCTCAAGACCGGACCCACCTTTTCATCTCTCCACACAAGTAAATGAAACAACAACTCAACAAGAAAGAGTAGAAAGCGGTGACAGGTGGAACTAAAACAAAGAGCCTAGCTAGCAAACACTGAACCAAGGAATGAATATCTCCGATTGTTCTCTGGTGCGCTAATTTTTAGCAGTCGTATTCAGAGAGGACCTGTCCAAACTTGTACCAGCTGTATTCAGAGTGGGCAGACTAACTTTAGTCCGCCGGACTAAACCGGTTTTTGTATGGTTAGTCCGGTGCTAATCTTGTACTAAGTTTTGACAGGTGCTCTCTGAATACGACTGTATGAGATTAACACCGGACTAAACATACAAAAACCGGTTTAGTCCGGCGAATTAAAGTTAGTCCGCCCACTCTGAATACGGCTGTTAGAGTGTTGTTTATTTAGACTTTCACTGTTGTTACCATGGAAGTGAAGAAATTACAGGAGAACAGATGGAACTAAAAAAGTGTCGATACTTCAATAGTGCCGCCGGAGGAGTTTGGACTTTCTTTCGGTGGTTTCGGCTCTCGCTGAACACATCATTACGAATGAAGAATGACGTAACGACTATCAGAAATACACGGTGTTCGGAAATAGGTACTGCACCCCGAAAACCTCATGTACAGTTTCATGAAGGGAATCGTTTGCAGTATGTCTTTTTTTTATTAAAGGTTTTTTTTACAGCTTTCAAAATCATAAATCCAGAGGAATTTATCGTGTCAGTGTACCAAGATTTGCCCGCGTTTTATGAATGCATACCTTGCGCGCCTAAAAGTGCGCCTGGTAGGGCGCTTGGTAACAGCGCGCCTCGAAGCGCCGCGCAAAATACAAGTACCTAGGTAGTCTAGGTTTAGTGGAACAACATCGAACAATAACGACTCAGGATAAGTACATACAACACGAAATTAAGCAGGGAGGGGCAGGGGGGCCTATTTTATCAACATTTGTCCCACTCCCGCCCAAAAAATTTAAACATTACAATAATGAACGGTTCGCTTTCAAACACGTAAGAATACTTCATTGGTTTTTTTTAATGAATGTTAAGCGCGGCATATGGCGTACGCCAGTACCTCTCAAGGTGCCCGACGAGGTCCATGGTATTTCGAACATTCAGGGGGGCAAAAACCATGCCGGTCGCTCGGCACGCAGGCTCGTGGCTCAGGGGCGCGGCGGGTGTACTTGCCTTCCATCCCAGATATCAGGGTGCAAATCTCCGCCCCTCTCCGTTAATGTAACTACCACTTTCTTTCTTTTTCTGAGTTAACATTTGTTACGAATGCGAGCGAGCTGTTCCATGGTTCGAAATCTATGTAAAACTAGGTCACCATCCCCTACAATAAAGTGATAAAAAGTAATCAAAGAGAGCTTGTTTGCACTACAGAAACAGAAACAATACAAAACACAACCTTTCGCGTAATCTCAATCACATGAAATCGAGCAGCCGCTAGCCGCCGCACCGCGTGACGAGGCATGTTAGGTACTGAACTACTGAGCACTGCACGAGGTCACCGGCCAGCCCCAACCGTCGAAAAACGGTCACCCATCCAGAACTCGACCGCGCGCAGAGTTGCTTTAATTCTATTTTAACATCGAAGCGTCGCACTACTGCCCTACCGAGGCTGACATTACGTGCATTTATAGATAGCAGCATTTATTTATTCAATATTTTCCACCTGCTCACAGTAGGGTGTATTTTAAGGCGCTCCCAATTGTGGAATTTCGATCAAGCCTACTTGAGATGCATGCAGACCGCCGCGCCCTCCCCCGCCCCGCCTCTGAGCCCCACATCGGTCAAACAAATAGGGGTTGAACAAAATCAGAGATATTATGATACGGTTTTACACTTAGTTTTTTATGGTTGCGGCCTTACACAGACAGAAATCAAGTACTCAGTTGCCAACCTTTACCCACGCTGGGCAAAAGCCTTATGGTGCGGGGATGTGCGAAGGTTGCAGACCTCAGATAAAATTACCGGCCAAGTGCGAGTCGGACTCGAACACGAACGATTCCGTACCATCGTACAAGATTTTACACAAAACAACCACGTTTATTGAACGGGCACGATCCGTCGGCAACCATTGGGTACAGAACCCTAAAGACGTAGACCTAGAGACTTGGAGACGTGCGGTGTGGCGGGCAAAATAAAACCTAAAAACGAATTAAATAATTTATAATTATCATTTGAGACATCATTTTTTAAGTTACTTAATAATTTATTTAATTCGTTTTTAGGGTCGAACTATAAATGGACGTCAATGGCTCATTATACTCGTGCGGCGCACAGATACACGTATGTTATTGACACTAAAGCGATACGACGCCCACACTTATTTACATCTATTTAGCAGAGCACTACTAGATTGGCAGGTATTTCGAGCACGAGCTTCGATCGTGGAAACATTACGTGACTGTTTATCACGTTAAGAATAACGTTTGGTGTCCGGGGTTCCAGCGTCGTAGCAATGGTCACCTCAGCTACCGAAGATCACTACCAGTGTTAACGGCTCTATGTACGGCCAACTTAACAACGCCTCAATACAACCAACTTTTGTAACGTTTTATATTCTACTTGCTTATCGGTTGGAGGACGAGTGGTTCATTCTCCGTGCTCTCAGACTCTGTAATCTGGAGACGTTCTACCGGGTCGTGCCGATTACACTCGGTCGTTAAGGTGGCCCAACCCGGCGGGCCTAACTCATTTGCGAGCACGGTACAAAACCGTGCTGTTGCGCTCTGGGACCTTCTCTGTTTCAAAGAATAAGATAGGCTCCATGATGAGGAAGATGCAACATGTCCACAAAAAAGACAATGTGCATAGTGTATGATTTGGTAAGATTTACGAAAATTTTAATTTCAAAACGACTTATAGCTAAAAGTAAACCAAGACCGCTGTAGTCAAAAATCTAAAAAAACCATATAGATCATAAATCTTGATTAAATAAGCTATGTCTGATGACTAATCTTTTTACGATGTTCTTACTTTATCATTGCGTAATCCACCTCCAAAGTTATTGTATAAAACGCGCGAAAAATTCGAACTTTCGGACCTTATAACTTAGACCCCAAACATGGCATCAGACATCTAGTTCGGTCAAATAAAGCTATTTTGAGCAAAATGTTGGATCTCTGACAAGAAATATGGGCGTGATCTTCTTTCCCCGTTTGTATGGGGAGATGAGCGGGTTGGGCCCCCTTAAGCTCTGAAAGGCCTCCTGAATACTAATGGGCGATAAGATTGCTGGAGGACGGATACCAGTTGACCGAACAGCTCGTAGGTGATTACCAACTAGTCAAGAGTACGACGACCGTGAAAGGAAAACCGCATCGCACCGCAACAGTTTCATAATCGTTACGTCTTAAGATTGACCAGAAGTGCGCCGACTTAGCCTACGTCATACATGTCCTACTGCTTTGCACCAGGACTCCGCTCTACAGCGAAGAAACTTGACGAACTAATGGAATGAAACAAAATGGATATGAACTAGAAGCGTTTATTTCGTTGGTATACTACGGTCAACCCATTCTCAAGATATTGAAACGTCTGATCTATGCAGAAACAATATAACATTAATACAAAGATATTCTGCCTCCAACTTTAAGACAAGTGCATCACAACGTCAATATTTGAAACAAGATTTAAATAAAAAATACACTATGTGTATTACACATATGATTGATTAACAGTTCCCTGATATACTGTGATGCTGTCACCAAGTTGACAGTGGCAAGCTTCAGGATTCGATCAGAAGCCTTATGTGGTACAGCGATGGAAAAACAGACAGCAATGGTGATTGCAAGTATACAACTCTTCCAAAGAAAGCGTCACCGGCGAGTAGTCTTTTATGTGATCGACGAGCTGCGCGTGGAACGTTTCTTCATCACTGGTGTTTATACCGCTCCACTTTGTCAAAGTGCAGTCAGTATTTTCAACTTGCGGATGTTCGATCATTACCATCGTGTCGCACACGGCGCAACGCAGACTCACGATGATACATTTCAAGCTCCCAGTATTCACCGTCTCGGACAGCGATGGTCTGCTAGTGTGGGAATGGAAGAAAGCAAACTGACAGGTGCATATGTTCGTTATGTGAGGCGCGAAGAGAGTTGCAGGCCTCGGGTCACTGTTTGCCCAGCCTGCGTGTAAAAAATTAATAGACACACACTGATGACATATCGAAAACCCACAGTCCTGACAACTGTGCATTTTCATAACACGATCGCTGTTTATAAATGTGTTATACATTTGTCGACATGTTCGATGAAATAAATTGTGCAACGCTTCGGCCTGTCGTTCAGTAAAATTGGACTCTCTTAGTAGGTTCTTGTAACCGCTAAATTGAAACTTACTATTCATAGTCTCAAGCCAGAAAGGGATATCGGCGCTGCTGCTGCTGCTAGACGCTGCAGACGTGCTAGCCGATGGTTTCTTTCCAGACGGCAAGTTTGAATCAGCCCCTTTTCGAACTTCAGGCCTATTTGGGGTTGAACTGGTTTTGCTCGTTGTTGTTGATGTCAATTCTTGCGATTTGGATGCTTTCGATGTTGATGCTTTTGATTTGGATGCGTTTGATGTTGGTGCTTTTGATTTTGATGCTTTCGATTTGGATGCATTCGATGTTGATGCTTGCGATTTCGATGTTTTTGATGTCGATGGTTGCAATGTTGACGGTTGCGACGTTGATGCTTGCGATGTCGATGGTTGCGACGTTGACGCTTGCGCTGTCGACGGTCGTGACGCTGATGCTTTCTGGGACTGTTTTTTCCCAGTCTCGCGAACTGGCTTCACCGTCGGCTTATCAGAAGCGGCGAGTTCAGGCGCTAGCGACATCTTATCAGTGGCCTCACTTTGATTCTGTAATTGGTTGGTTGGTAAGGCAGCAATCACTTCCTTTACTGCCTCTGTTTGTTTCGTAACGATGCCTATATTGTGCGTGATCTGCTTTTCTTCTGTTTGGGTTTGCGGCACAACGTACGGACGTTTCTTCGGCAAAAGTGTATCTACCTTTGTTTCAGAAGCATCAGCGTCGACATTTTGTCCCTTATCACCATTCTTGCTCGGTCCAGCAGCCGGAACATTTTTCTTCTCTGATGTTTCTGTTGGGCTTAACGACGCCACGGCAAACTTCAGTACTGTTGGCCTCGTTAGTGATAAGTCAATGGCACAATCCGATTCATAGTTAGTATTCATGTCACACATTGTAACTATAAAAACATTCAAGTGACGGAGCCATAAAACGTGTTGCTCACACATGAGATAATAAAATCCCACGCTCATGGTTTGCAACATCCGCCATTGCGAACGTTCAGCACGTTCAATTGGCAAAGTGAGTCATTACTCAGTTTATTTACGTCTTCGCAGCAGCTCATGAATATATTAGTCACGATTTTCCTCGTTCGAATGAGTTTATCTAGCGACGAGCGTTTTCGTATGACGGTTATAGTCTCTGAGTCACTGATTGAATGCTTTTATGTAACGCCACCATAAAATCACATTCTAACCGTCACCGCAATAGTCGAAAAAAGAGTTAACAAAAACTAGTTACTCAGCGTGTACTGCAGACGAACGAAACGGCGATAAAACGAACAACACGTCTATCGCCAGCAACAATTTAACGAGCACTGACCGGTGAGTGCATGCGTACGACGCAAAAGTTTTGTTTATTACTCGCCGAAATTAAGGGGACCTCATCATAGTTATTTAAAACGAATGTACTGATGTCACAAAATATCATCTATGTAAATTATAACTTTGCAATGTAATATGTGTATGTACGTGCACATATCACGCTATTATACCGGTTTTCCGTGTAAGCAGAATAATGAATATTTTACCGCTAGACTAAATGACAAAATGCTGCACAACACCGAGCACTGCGTTCAGCCAAATATCCGAAGATAAATCATGCAGCAGGCACAAAGACATTGATCCACTGTTGGACTTAGCCCCGGTTGCACGAAGAAACGGCTGAGTTAATCAATGTTCAAACCGGTCACTTTTAGTGAAACGCATAGAGTTCCTTCAATACTGTCCACACCATTAAACTAAAAAAACAACTAGAAGCGCCATCAGAGGCAAACATCATACAAGAGACCGTTTCAACTCGTTTTCCCCTCTAGCCTATGGGGTCGCCTTCATGATTTTTTTATTTTCCCGCTCTCAGTTATAATTTTTAATCAACAAACGTTTTGCCATCTAAATTATTCATAACATACTCATATTACTATTTATAACCAAATATAAGATTTTAATATTCAATTAACACACAAAACATTACGCGAATCAGGTAATTTAAAATTGCAACTTTCGTATTAATCCCCACCTCAGAGATCTTTTTCTTAACCTGGTATCACTCAGTTATCCGTCGCATTCTGTTGCATGAGAGCGAGAGGGACCTAAATAGGAAAATCATGTTTGCTAGAAAGGGCGCGCACTTGTCTGAGAGAACACCATGCACCGGCGAACGCGATACACACACACTCACACCACAAATGCATGACTGACAGAGACCAATAGTGAAGTACTTCATAGAATATACGCATGCTAGAAAGAGATACCGGCTTTTCCGACAGTTTTGTCGTTCAATGTCGGATATCACGATAACGACACCGCGCCGTACGCCATACTGCCACACATATCACCATAATATAACGCCATTTGATAAAATGTCGATAGCAAACTTGTGATATGTGATTCTATCTTCCGTCTTGGCTTTCCCGTAATCGTTTTTACATGTATACACTACAAACGACGGCATAATTCTTCCTTTCTTCTACCATAGATCAGCACCTATACAATCGTCAAACACGCGCGAACGCCGTGACGGGTGTATCGAAACTGACAGCTCAGGTACTCTAAATTGTTCGAATTAGAGTACCTGACTTGACACGCAGGGGAAAGCTCAGAACGGATCTAAATGTTTTCTTTATATCGATGGTCCACACAAAGTGACGTATTTGATCATACTTTGACGTTGATTTTGATTTTTTGTTCTTTCGTGCACTCGGCCCTTAGTGTAACTGTTAGAGCGTGACAAGTAAGCTTGGCCTAAACCAATGAGCTCTAAACCCTAAGTCACATCTTTCGACATGCACGGGAAGACTTGACTAACCGATTCGCTCATCGATGAGGCGCGCAGGTTTGTGATCCAGCTAAGTAGGTACCTACCTACCAAGACGCGCGACGACGCGACGCACGCCGCCGCGCCACCGACGCGGTGACGCGACGTTTGGAATTTTCGGTAATGCCCGGTGAAGGAATACACCACGACGGAATCCGTCCCAAAATAGGGTAATTTTAGGTAACAAAAACATTATAATAACTTATGTTGTAAAAACTTAACCGAATTCCGTAGACAACGGAACAAGATAGATCAAGCAGTATTTGTTTACGTTACCATTGCCACACTGCTTGAATAAGTAAAATAATACCTAGCAATGGTGAGAGTTTGGCAGCATGTCGCCATTTATCTCGGCAAGTTGTCCTAATCCTTTTAAGTTGTGAGACTCTTTGTTAAGGCGGCCCAACCCGGCGGGACTAACTCATTCGCGGGCACTGTACAAAACTTTGCTGTTGCGCTCTGGGACCTTCTCTGTTTCAAAGAATAAGACAGGCTCCGTGATGAGGAAGATGCAACATGTCCACAAAAAAGACAATGTGCATGGTGTATGATTTGGTAAGATTTACGAAAATTTTGATTTCAAAACGACTAATAGCTAAAAGTAAACCACGACCGCTGTAGTCAAAAATCTAACAAAAACCAAATGGATTATAAATCTTGATTAAATAAGCTATGTCTGATGACTAATCTTTTTAAGATTTTCTTACTTTATCATTGAGTTATAAACCACCAAAGTTATTGTATAAAACGCGCGAAAAATTAGAACTTTCGGACCTTATAACTTAGAAACCAAACACAATTTTACAATGCCAACGGTCATCAGACATCTAGTTCGATCAAATAAAGCTCTTTTGAGCAAAATTTTGGATCTCTGATAAGAAATATGGGCGTGATCTTCTTTCCCCGTTTGTATGGGGAGTTGAGCGGGTTAGGCCAACTTAAATAAGTTGAGTAATAGTAGGTAATACACGTGCGCTTGTAAACTTAAATTATATTTCTTTGTCCCTCAATGCGAGGTTTGATGGAGTCGTATTCACTACGTATAATATTCACAACGTATAATAGTATTTTTTTCCAAAAAAATAAAACCATGCATATCGTATAATATTCACAACGTATAATGTTATACGTTGTGCATGAATAAAGTTTAAAAATAAAATCAAGTCTTTGCATCGTGCAGAACGTATAATAGTCACAACGTATAATATTCCTAACATGAATTCACAAAAAAAGAAAACCATGCAGAACGTATAATATGCCAAGAAGCACTGCATAAAGCGCCCTAATGACGATACATTTAAGGCTGAAATTGCTACGAATCGATATTTGCTACAATTTCGAAAGGCCACCTTACGCTAATTGAGACGGTCGAAACGTCACGTGCGAGTATACGCTTTAAATGTATACACATAAGGGCGCTTATCGTATGAAAAGTTTTTGGATTATATGATATGCATGGTTTTCTTTTTTGTTAAAAAAAGATCATAATATTATACGTTGTGACTATTATACGTTATGCATGGAGAAATAAGTAATTTTATTTTTTAAACTTCTTCATGCACTACGTATAAAATTATACGATCTGCCGATTATACGTTGTGCGTGGTTTTAAAGTTTTGTTAAAATATGACATTATACGATCTGCATATTAGACGTTCTGCCGTTCCCCCGTTTGATGCAGTGGAGAAGAGAAATAATACTATTTCCCAGGGCCACAGAAAAGTAAAAGAGCTTACGCCAAAGCCGACAAAATTCCCAGAAATGGTGTATTCAAGGGGAGGCAAAAGAGCTTCTACTCTTATTTTTAAATCATTAATATTGGATAGTATTGTTTTCCGAATTATTGTTAGAAAACAGTCTAAGTGGGTAGTTGTCTAGAATATCGTATTGAGTTATAAGTGTTATTCGTTTTTAGCCATACCTATCCTATACGTACCTTTTCATTGCTTTTCGATCACATCGCCCATCTCATATGAGAGTTACACTAGCCGAGACACTAGCAGTAGTTTGCGAGTGGGCAGACTAATTTTAATACGGGGATTATCGCTGGACTAAATAGCAATTTGAATGATTTGCCTAATCCGCGTACTAAATGTTGATACTTTACTCCAAATTTAATTTGGCCTGTAACTAAATAATTTTATTCGTAGGTTACCGCTATTAGTAATTTGATGATAATATGAAAACCTGTATCCATGTAAAACTGTAGGTCCCCTTCCTCTACTTGGTACCATCGTATTGAATGAAAAGTTGGTCCAAGCGGGAATACAAAATTGTTCGCGTTTTCCATTCAGTTAAATGTAGGCGTACTCATTACGGGGAAAGTCCTGGAATTGCACCTAATTTTTTCGTTGATACGATGTATTGGGCTAATGTGACAGTGTGTGTGGTAGTAACCATCCATACCAAGTCACATACAAAAATAAAAGCTCGTTGCACTGGCTTCTTGCCTTGCTACGCTAATGCTCAGTGTGTCAAAATTAGTAAGGGATTAAAGATTATGTGAGAGAACCGACTTTTGCAGTGAGTAGCTGGCAACAACAAGTGAATTACGTGCATAAACCAGACTCAGCTCCTGCACGTGCGTTGTGTTGCATGAATGAATTCGACTGGGTCAATTTGTTACTACGGCACTACGCACTAGGTAGCTAACAGGGAATCCGAGAAATCGCCTAATGAATAGGTAGACAGATGAGCGAAGGACATAATTTTTAAATTATTCATTGTGAATGTTTATTATCCAAATAATTCACATTTCACAAATTGAGTTTTACATTTGGCCATAATTTATTCACAGGTATCTGGCATTTATAAAAAAAAATTTTTTTCGCACACAGCAAGAACGTCGCTTTTTTAAACGAATATGATATCTTTGTAGAATCCACCGTGAAGCAAGGATACATAATTAAAGAAAGTATAAAAGTAGGTTTTTTTTTAGCTTTCTTTCTTTTAATGATGTATTCTTACTTCACTGATGCATGGAACGCGTGTACGGAGCCAAATGTAAAGCTTTCCATAAAAAGGGGTCGGGTTTTAATCCTAGGGCTGTTAAAACTCTTGTTAAATTATTGATTCTACGTCAGGACCTGTTTCATAGATCAGATTCCATTTAAAGATGTAGGTCCCTCTTCCTAAAATTGCTACCTACGTTGGTAGGTTTAATCATGCCTGAGTCGGGAGCACTGCACATAACTGCACTGAATGAAACGGCTGTAAAAATAATTTTGTTTTCCATATTTATTTAGTGTTAGCCGAAGCCTCTTAGCGAAGAGTCCCGAAATGGCAACTTGTCTCTGCAGACGTAAAGTTATCTCTGGGTCTATCGCAAAATCGCATGGCGAAGAGATACACACTCTTCGCCGTGCTATGCTACTAGTAGGCGATGAATGAGGGAAAATATTGATACAGTTAGACACAAAAACTTAAACTTATGATTTCGAAAGTTCTGGAAAAAAATTACCTTTAATAAAAAAAAGACATACCGCAAAAGATTCAGTTCATGAAACTTTACATGAGGTTTTCGGGTTGTAGTACCTATTACCGAACACCGTGTATATTTAAAAATAATTCTTATCTCAATCATTTTACCTACCAATTTGGGAGACTTCAAATTGGATTTTTCTCCGTTTTCATCATTGCGCTACAAATGTGTACGGCGATGTAATGTTGAAGTCGCGTGGCTTAATTGTTTGCGCGCTCGTTGTATTGAAGTTCTTTTTCCATAAATTCTTCACCTCCATGGTTGTTACACATTATTATTAAAATGTTTTCGGATAGACAGTGTTATGAATCGCTTACTTGTTTAAGTCGACGTTTCGTCCACCGCATTGTGGACTTCTTCAGGACTCGCGGCGCGACCTGGAGGAATTCTGACACGTCGTCCAGTCAGAAGTCAACTGCCGGTCGCCGGCTGCGAAGATTGTAGCTGTGGGTAGCTCCAGCCGCCAATGAGGGTAGTTCCACAGCACGTTGCTAAGTGATGAATTTATCCTTGCAAACGATGCTTACGGTGTCCCTACTCGATGGTACGGCGACTGAAGCCTCGTGGTGCTGTGTTGCGCCAATAACGGAGACCACGACGGTGAAAGTTTCATGCTGTCATTAACCGACTTAAAAAAAAGGAGGAAGTTATCAATTCGTCTGTGTTTTTTTTTTTTTTAATGTTTGTTACCTCATAACTTTTGCCTGGGTGAACCGATTTTGATGATTATTTTTTTAAATGATAGCTAGTGCTTCCCAAGTGGTCCCATTTTAATTTGTTTAAGTTCTGACAATGATTTCCATGAGAAAATCATAAAAGTCTTAAATTTGTATTAAGATGTGCGCGACAAATGGACGAATAACTCAATATAACGCCAACCGATTTCGGTGATTCTTTTTTTATTGGAAAGGACGTGTACTAATTAGTAAGTGTACTTCAGATTCACTAAAAAAAAACAAATAAAAAAAAAATTAACAAAAAAAATAACCGACTTCAAAGAAAAAGCACTAAAAAGTAAAAAATAATTTCCATTTTTGTAGTTACGATTTCTGTTATTTTTTGAGTCGGTGTCAGCCAAGGTTAGGTTAGGTTAGGTTAGGTTAGGTTCTCTTGATTGGCGCAGCGCGTGCCCGGCTGACGCCGACTCAAAAAATAACAGAAATCGTAACTACAAAAATGGAAATTATTTTTTACTTTTTAGTGCTTTTTCTTTGAAGTCGGTTATTTTTTTTGTTAAATTTTTTTTGCTCTTTTGAAGTTGCGATGCCTTGAAATCTCAACGGATTCTTGGACCAAGTGTAGAATGTAGTGCCGTTCTACTGAAATCGTTTCAGCTTGGTCAAAACGAATCCAATGATTTTATCTCCACTGTTCAATGCATGTTCACAGATTGCTGACTTGTGATACTCATTATTTTTCACCGCCTTGATATGCCTTGCTATTCTGGTTCGCATGCTCCGTTTGGTTTAACCAATGCAGCTCCATGGTACTTTGTAGACTCCTGGAGCCTGTAGCGGGATCTTGCCCTTTACTGACCTCAGCATGGCAGATACTTTTTGAGGTTTGAAGAATACCTTGATACCTATTTTACTGAAGAATTATCCTATACTGACCGTTATTCCTCTTACATGTTAGAGGTATACATACTGCCTTCGGGCTTCAGGCCTCTGTATCCTTTGTCCTGCTGCCTGTGGTGGACCAAGATCCTTGGGTGGAGTCTTGTAGCCATTGTCATTCAACACCTCCTTCACATAATTGAGTTCCCCATTAATGTGTTTGGCATCGCAGATTCTGTGTGCTAGGTTCACGAGAGACGTAGTGACTGAACACAGCTGTGCTAGATGATAATGAGAGCTTTTATTGAGGTACCTGTTAGCGTGTGTGGGTTTACAATCCAAAAAGCTTACAGGTTCTCTCTAAATACGAGAGAGATATCGTCTGCTCTCGCTGCCGCTGCGTTGATGTTTTTATTTTATTTCTTTGATGGTGACTCGATCTCGACCGGTGACACGCCAGCAGATTTTGAAAAATATGGGCAGTAGTATATGTACAGTGTGGGCGGACCAACTTTAAGTACCGGATTTTGTTCGTTCTAAATCACATTTTGTATTGTTATTCCGGTGATAGACTGCATGCTATTTTTTTATTTTATAATTATAATTATTACATTATGTTAGTCATCACAATTTAATTTAAGCAAATTCTGACCACAGACAGATAAAAAAGTCCTTTAACGCATTCATGTAAATATCAAAATAGGCAGGAAAATAATAATTCATGCTCTCAACCTAAATGGGATGAATCAAATATTTCGAACATTTAACGAACACATATGAGGTGACCAACGCACCCCATGAGCTTTCCAACTTTCAGAGGGGCTGCGAAAACCATGCCAGCCGGCCAGGTGCGTCTTCCCACTATTTTAAAGGACTCCTGGTTGCACTTTGGGAAACGACGGATTTACAGGTTTGCCGCCAGTAGGCTGTTCAAATTTTGCCGCCCAAATTTTGCAGAACTCTACAATTCGATACCTTGTTAGTGTTGTGATAGTTGGACATTATATTAATTACCATTTTGAATTGAATTGAAATTTAATTTTTATTTGGCCCATACAATGGTGAACGCCCTCCTTTAGATGTAAGAAATCCTGACAAAAATAACCAAGAATAAAAACCATATAAACATATTTTATCATTATTTAATTTCATTCGCTGTGGTTAGATAGCTGGGCAGTACATTCTGTGTGCTTAGTTAAATCATACCACACATCATATTTTTACATATCACGAAGAGGGTAGGTACCTACTTATAAAAACATTCTGGTTCAGACAAGATAAATTGCTGATTTGATGCATGTCATATTTTATGAAAATTGCCAATAGTTGGGATTGGTAGGGGAAGGAGCACCCGGTGTAGGCGCCGGTGGCGGTTGATCGGAACGAGCGGGCACCGTGAACTGCGGCCTGTTACTGGGCGCACCGCTAAATCGTGGCCCGGGCCAAGCTTTACTGTTATTGGCAGAACTATATTGACCCCCATTAAACGTAGTTGGCTGTCCTGTCGAAGCGCTGGCATTACTGCTCGGGAATGAATTACCGGTCGTGTTACTCTGCTGGAAGTTTCCTCCTTGATTCGGCGTAACACCCGACGAATAGTTGCCGACTGACGCATTTGTTGCATTTTCTGTCGAAAGTGGAGGCTGTTGATTTGTACCAGGTGAACCGACAGCTGGAAAAGTCGGCTGGTTTGGAGCCTGAGAGATCTGAGCGCCAGCCGGGAAATTCTGTTGAGTCACTCCTGTCGTGAAGGTATTTTGTTGGTTAGTATTTGGGGTGTTCGCAGCGTAAGAGCTCGGCTGGCTGGCGTTACCACTGTTTGGACGCGATTCTCCAGGCTGGATCATTGAGTTCATTTGTGTTGCTGCAGAAATCGGCTGGTTAACCAAATTGTACTGAAGTTGAGGATTGCCCTGCGCCGGCATTACGAAATTGCCTTGATGGGTTGCAAATTGAGCAGGTTGTCCAGCAAATTGGGAGGCGGAGCTGACGTAGGCATTTCCGACAACCTGTTGTTGCGAGTTGGGGGTGATAAATTGCGCAGCAGGCTGCGACATACCCTGCATGTGTGTCGCATTGTACTGAATGTTACCTGCCGTTTGAGAGCTTTGGGCTGCCTGATTGTGCAATCCTTGTATAGGCTGGCTGAGCTGAGCCATCTGGTTGGGATTACTTGATTGCAAGTTCGCAAGCATGGCGGGACTCAATACTTGCTGGCCAGCCATTGCCAGGCCCAGCTGGTGAGCCGTAGCGGGGTTGTTAAGATTGAGCCCAGAAGTTATGTACTGCATTTGTTGAGGCAAATGCATGAGAGGCATTGCATTGTACTGAACACCTTGGGGCAAAGTCAGTTGATTCGGTTGCATCATGGGAACATTGCCCTGTCCCACTTGCAATGTCTGTCCCATCATAGTATTCTGTGGCAAGGCCACACTCTGCAAGCCTGTTCCTTGAGAAGAGGATACTAGATACATATGGTTCATATGCACATTCGGTTGAGCTATGGAGCTCGGCATTTGGGTGATGTTTTGGATCGGAGTTCCGTTACTCGAGACTGCGTACATCTGTATGTTCTGCGGTAAAGTGGAGACTTTACTGGATGATTCAGTGGGCTTAGCAGTTACTTCCTGACTCATTGGCACAGCATTCTTGTCCACTTGTCTTGCCGGTGAGGATGTGCCGTCTCGTGCGGTGATTGTAATGGAACCAGTACTGAAACAATATTGTTGCAATATTTTTAAAATAATCTCAATGTAAATACTTAACACATATGATGAACATTATGCATACCTGAGTTGAGGATTGCTTGAGATTACAGGTAGTGGTCCTCTGGAGTTAGAGACTTTTTGTATCATCTGATTTCCAGAATTTCCAGATATCTCTCTACCTGAAAATTTAATATCACGTTAGTTAGAGGATATAAGTTTTTTAAATTTTACACTATTTTCTGCTACTCTGGGTTGAATTCTTTTAGACCTTGTAGCTAGAAGGATAAGGAGAAATACATTATGTATGAAGTTGTCAGCAAATGTATGAGATTTCGGGAAAAAGCTCCTTTCTTGTGCTCCTGATTCTTCTCTCAGGACCTGGAATCTTTCAGGACATTGTTTTTTTCGTTTTTTCGATATCAAAACATTACTGCTGAAGCCGCATGTACCACGTCACAAACAAGTTGAGTCTTGGTATTTTAACCTGCAAATTAATAAAATATAAAATTATGCAGGTTGTTTGGAACACCGACCGACAACACTTTTATGTAGGTGAGTAGGGTCTTTGCAAGGTTTTGGTTGTGTCCCACCTAACCAACAAGAAATGTTTTCGTTCGATATGCCAAACATCCTGCATATCTTTTGAGAACTCCTAAACCGCACTTAAGTTACTTTCATCTGAAAACACTGTAGCAAAATTTAAGCCTAGAAATTAAATAAATATATATAATCATTTATTGTCAGAAGGTCAACAATTTCGCGGCTGCTCCTCATACCACCCTTCTACCAAATGTTCCTTCGGAAATTATAGCTTCAAATATGAAAACAAAAGTTTTGATTATAAGAAACAAGAATCAGAATTTTTGGAGGTGCTGCACTGGTTCTTGTTTCTTTGTCAGGTAACTTGGATTTCAGCTGCTAGCTAAAACAAAAAAAATAATGTGTGAAGCTGCTTTTCTGCTGTAGTATCCTCTTTTTGGTGCTTCGAGGTTCAGATTTAATCATTTTGGAACTGCAGCATCACTTGTGGACTTGGAATTTCTTCTGGATCAGTTTTATTACGATGTACCTGGACACTAAATAAATTGGGAAAGTATACTCCGGTGCCGCAAACGGTACTTATTGCTATCTCAGCAACTGGATTGGTTGTATTATTTAGGTCTCCTTTATATCAGTTCTATTAGGCTGCTTTACCTGGACATCAATAAATAGAACACGGCATACTCCAGAGCTACCATAAGTATTAATTTTCTTAGCTACATTGCTTATTGTATTGAGGTCTCTTCTGAATCAGTTCCATTAGGCTGTTTTACCTGGACATCAAATGAATTAAAAAACAATACATTCCAGAACTGCCAAAAGTAATGAATTCTCAGCAGCTACATCACTTTCTAACTGGATCTTATATGAGTCGCTTACATTTGACTGTTTAACCTGGACATTAAATAAACTTAGCACAGTATACACTGGAGATGCCAAGAGTATTATGTATTTCTCTCAGTAGCTGCATGCTGTTATATGTGGGTCTCTTCTGCATTCGTTCCATTAAGCTGCTTTACCTGGAATTAAATTGAGCAGTGTATTCAGGAGCTGACAAAAGTATTCAATCTGTCAGCAATTGCATCATTTGTTTCATCGGGGTGTCTTTGTTTAATTTGGAAACATCTCGCTCCCTTCTGGATTGTTTTAATAAGGTTGTTTTACCTTACAGTGAATCTATCCACCAAAGCCCTGGTCCAGATTGCGTATTCTTTAAAGTTTCAGGCTGAACTTTTTTAACACTCAAGGATGCTACAACTAAATGGATAGAATTATTTAAAATGAATGGCACATCAGCAAAAGCGGTTGAAAAAAAGATAAGGAAAACGTTTGATCGTTTTGACATTTGTTCGGAGCATAGCTGTTGTGTCACTAGCGGTGGTGCCTACGATTCTGCGCTGCATTCCCAGCACTTCCTGAATGCACCCTTAATGTCATTGTCACCATTAAATGGCCACCGTAAAACCTTGCAGAACTGTTTTTCAGGTATAATCATTCGGCACCCACACATAATGCATCCTGAGATCTCATTTTTTCTTGTAAAGTAAGCTTTTAGCTCATCTTCTGCACACATGAATGGCCAAAGTGATCGTAAGTAGCTGTATATTTGACATATAACAACCGTCTATGCTCTTTTTAATATCTGTGTGACGAAACCACTTTCTACAAAATGTACACATGTATGTTAATTTTTACCCTTTCCCTCTTTACAAACGCAGGTTACCTTGATAATCCACCTGCACAGTTGGATTTTGTAATCTGAATATTCTGCATCAGTTTGATTAGCCTGTTTCACCTCCGTACCAAATAAATTGAGAATGGTACAATTAAGTTATGCCAAAGGATTTCTTCTCTCAGCATCTGGATCACTTGTTTTATCTGGGTTCTGCATCCGTTTATTTAGGCTTTTTAACCTGGACATTAAATAAATAAAGCACAGTCACTTGTTCCATCTGTATTTCTTTGCATCAATTACATTGGGCTATTGTATCTGTACACTAATAAAATTAAACACTGCATACTTTGGCGCTACCTAAATTATTTTTTTCTCTCAGCAGCTGCTCGTTCTATCAGGGTATCTTCTGCATTAGTTGAATTAAGCTGCTTTACCTGGACACCAAATAAATTAATCACAATATACTTTGGAGCTGCCAAAATGATTTCTTCTCTCAGCAGCTGTATCACTTGTTTTATCAAGTTCTGCATCAGTTTCATTAGGCTTATTAACCTGGACACTAAATAAATAAATCACACTACACTCAGCAGCAGCCAAAAGTATTTTCCTTCAGCAGCTGCATCGCTTGTTGAGGATCTTCTGCATCAGTCCGATTAGAATGTTAGAAACCAAATAAATTGAAAACAGTATCCTTTGAAGCTGCCAAAAGTATTTTTTCTCTCAGCAGCCACATCACTCCTTCTATCTGGGTATCTTCTGCATCAGGTTGATTGGGCTGATTTATCTGGGTCCAATTAAGGAGTAAATTAAGAACAGTATAATTTGAAACTGCCACATGATTTATTCTCTCAGCAACTGCATTACTTGTTTTATCTGGGTTCTGCATCAGTTTATGTGGGCCATTTTACCTGGCACACAAATTAAGCACAGTACACTCAGGAGGAGTCAAAAGTATCTTCTCTCAGCAGCTGCATCACTTTTTCCATCTGCGTTTCGTTTGCAACAGTTGTATTAGGCTGTTTTACCTGTACACTAAACTAATTAAACACAGTATACTCCCGCGTTGCTAAAAGTATTTCTTCTCTCAGCAGCTGGATCACTGCATCATTTCGATTAAACTGTTATACCTAGGCATCATATAAATTGAGCACAGTATACTTTGGAGCTGCCAAAAGTTTTTTTTATCTCAACAGCTGCATCACTCATTCTATCTGGGTATCTTCTGCATCAGTTCGCTCAGCCTAATTTACCTAGGTACTAAATAAATTGAGAACAGAATAATTAAGACACGCCAAAGGATTTCTTCTCTCAGCAGCTGGATCACTGGTTCTATCTGCGTTCTGCATCAGTTTAATTAGGCGTTTTAACTTGGATACTAAACAAATTAAGCACAGTGCACTCAGGAGTAGCCAAAAGTATCATCCCTCAGCAGCTGCATCACTTGTTTCTCTCAGCAGCTGCATCACCTGTTCTATCTGGATATCTTCTGCCTAAGTTATATTACCTGGACACCACATTAATTGAACACGGTATAGTTTGAAGCTGCCAAAAGTATTATTTCTCCCAGCAGTTGCATCACTTGTTCTATCTGGGTATCTTCAGCATAATTTCGATTAGACTGGCATTAAAAGGCACCTAACTAATGCATAATAAAAATTAAGCACAGTATACTTTGGAGGTGCCAAAAGATTATTTTATCTCAAAAGCTGCATCACTCGTTCTACCTGGGTATCTTCTGCATCAGTTCGCTCAACCTGTTTTACCTAGGTACTAAATAAATTGAGAACAGAATAATTAAGACACGCCAAAGGATTTCTTCTCTCAGCAACTGGATCTCTTGTTTTATCTGGTTTCTGAATCAATTTTATTAGGGTTTTTAACCTGGACAGTACATAAATTAGGCCCAGTACACTCAGGAGCAGGCAAAAGTATTTTCCCTCAGCAGCCGCATCACTTGTTCCATCTGGGTTTCCTTTATGTTCGTTGCATTGGGCTGTTGTATCTGTACACTAAATTAAGTAAACACAGTATACTTTGTAGCTGCCAAAAGTATTTTTTCTCTTAGCAGCTGCATCACTCGTTCTTTCTGGGTATCTTCTGCATCAGTTCGATCAGCCTGTTTTATCCGGATTCCAAATAAATTGAGAAATGTATAATTAAGATATGCCAAAGGATTTCTTCTCTCAGCAGCTGGATCACTGGTTTTATCTGCGTTCTGTATCAGTTTAATTAGGATTTTTAACCTGGATACTAAATAAATTAAGCACAGGACACCCAGGAGCAGCCAGAATTATCTTCCCTCAGCAGCTGCATCACTTGTTTCTCTCAGCAGCTGCATCACCTGTTCTATCTCGGTATCTTCTGCATAAGTTCGACTAGCCTGGCAAACCTGGACACCGTATTAATTGAACACGGTATAGTTTGAAGCTGTCAAAAGTATTATTTCTCCCAGCAGCTGCATCACTTGTTCTATCTGGGTATCTTCAGCATAATTTCGATTAGACTGGCATCAAAAGGCATCACTACCTATGCATAAAAAAATTAAGCACAGTATACTTTGGAGCTGCCAAAAGATTATTTTCTCTCAAAAGCAGCATCACTTGTTCTATATGAGTATCTTCTGCATCCGTTCGATCAGCCTGTTTCATCTGGATACCAAATAAATTGAGAAAAGTATAATTAAGATAGGCCAAATTATTTCTTCTTGGAGCACTTGTTTTATCTGGGTTTTGAATTAGTTTCATAAGGCTTTTTAACCTGGAAAGTAAATAAATTAAGCACAGTACTCAGGAGCAGGCAAACGTATCTTTCCTCAGCAGCCACATCACTTGTTCCACCTGGGTTTCCTTTGCATTAGTTCCAGTGGACAGTTGTATCTGTACACTAAATAAATTAAATAAAGTATATTCGGGAGCTCCCAAAAGTACTTATTCTCTCAGCATCTGCATCATTAGTTCTATCTGGGTGTCTTCTGCATTCGTTCGATTCGATTTTTTTTACCTGGACATTAAATAAATTCAGAACAGTACTCCGGATCTGCCAAAAGTACTTCTTGTAGCTGTATCACTTTCTCTGTCTGGGTTCTGCATCGGTCTCATGAGGATGTTTAATCTGGACACTAACTAAATTGGACACAATAAAACATGATATTAGTATCTATCTGCCTCTTCATTTTGTGTCGGGTCTTTCAGCTGCTATCTTAAACAGGTTTGAATATTTCTCTACATGTACGCCCTTTTCTGTGCGTCTTGACCATGTTACAGGTTTTGCTGTCTTAGTATGATGTATAGGTACCACTTTACCTCTCGGCTTCGGGCTCCGTCCGACCGTTGAACTGCCAACTTAAATAAAAGAATATTATTTCTTTGTTACTAAAGCTGCTTATATCTGCTTCAGGTAGCTTCGAGGATTTTATCAGATGATTTATCAAAAGGACATTATTTCAGAAGAAGATGCCTCTGCAGCTTTTTCTTGTGTTCAGACCATGTTTTTTGTTAGCTGACATCTAAAATAAGTGTGTATTGTTCCTGAAATTAGAGCATAAACTTTGCAAATGTATACAGGAATGCAATGAGATTAGGCTGAAATAAAGTTTAGATACCCCATACGGCAACAGCTAACACCATCACCATGCCTAGTAAAATAAAAAAACATCTTCCATTCAGCATTCAGAAAATGATGACCACATAAAATTATAATACAACAACAGACAAATAGTCGATAATGATTGACCTCTTTGTATGTAATTATTAATTTTACGTGGAAGATGATTTAATTTCGAAACATTATCGCACTTCGCAATAGGGCTATTTTCTAATCGTTTTTAAGTCGATATCTGCCAAACTGTAAGGGACTGATATTATAATATATGCATGTATGCATGCCTTTTATAATATTTCAACACGAAATAAAAGCATAACAAACAGATTCAATTGATAACATCCATCAAATTGTTTAGTCTTTTTCTGAATGCTGTGGTCAATTCAATGTCTTATTTGAGAAATACCTGTATTTGCTGTCCACAGCACAGGTCGCGAGTCTCGGACGCCACTGGACTTCTCCTGCTGACTTATATGAGACCTGAACAAAACCGTGTAAAGTGAACTCAATGCAGCCACCGCTCAGTGTGTTAAATATTCTGTATTGAGATTAAACTGATTTGGTTTTTTTCAAAAGCAATAATAAACATTTCATAATTAAGTGGACTCTGAGTTGTACGTGGCTTCCCTACATAAACGAAGTTCATACAAATGCCTGCGCGGTGCAACAATATAAAACGGTTACCGTTCGCGTCAGTGTCAAATGTGAGGTTAGTCGATATTTCTAACGTACTCCTCGTGATCGACTGGAGGTTCACATTTTATATCTATTATCAAGCAATAAAACGTCATTTATGCTTCGTGTAACAGAGTCGCTCCACAAATTCTAATACATTGCCAAAAAAAATTTTCTTGTTTGCCTGAACAAGCATGAACTACTCCCAACTAATCTTTGGGAGTTATAATAGATTACCTCACAGCATTAAGCTTATCTTTCCTACCGTCATACCGAATTTTTATGAAGTGTCCTATTAAAGGTTCCGAATACTTAAACATGCAGGTGCGGGTGGATACAATCGGTTAGTCAAGGTGGTTTGAGCTTCATTGCAAACAATTTGATTAGTGATGGTACGGGCAATGTATTCAATGAAATCAGTTTATTAAAAATAAAAACTTTCCTTTAGTTTATGGTGTGACATTACTTCACAGGATTTGTTCCTTATAAGCCACGTTATTGACTGGGGCAATAACACAGGTGCTTAATTTTTTTCAAAAACAACGAGTTCGATTCCCGGCTAGGAAAACGATTTTAAAAAATCTAATAATGCAGTTTTTGTTTTTATTAAAATTGGCCTCATGATTCCTTTGAGTGTTTTTCGCTATTTCTTATAGTTTCGGATTTGGCCCTGAAGGCCCACTTGAAAAATTCAACCTGTATACGTCATTGCTATTGTAGGTGGTACCACGAGGATCCATATATTTTGCCCATTGTCCTTTTTTTAATGTGACTGGACATGGATGGCTAATACCACACTTCCGTCATGGTATTAGCCCAAAACACCCCATGTGAACTGGGTGCCATGCCAGAGCCGGTAGTCTCAGTTGTCACCTAAATTGGCGTTACGGCAAACTGATCGACTGGCGTTTTCAAATGTATGGTGAAATTGAAGAGCGCGCGCAGTGGGCTTTAAGCGAACTAACATTTGCGAGTCCGAGCTTGATTTGACAGCTTACTCAACGTTGCCGTAAATACGTCGACGTTGCCGTTTACGTCCACTCCGCGTTTTCATACAAATCGGAAGTCCGCGTTTGACTTTGACAGCTTAAAGAATTAAAACCACAGAATATCTAGTAAAAACTTGTATGGAGTTTGACGTTTTTACGGAACTCCGAAGTTACGTAAACGCCAACTTAGGTGAGAACTGAGACTACCGGCTCAGAACCTTCCTTTTATTGCACAGCTACGTCAAGTCATTATTTTAGTAGGTGGGCATTTTCACCTACTAGCACCTTTCAGCTATTGCATTAGTGTTAAACCTTACAATGCTGCCTGTGTTGGAAGGTTTAACACGTTAATTAAAGGTTTAAACATTTTGTTTGTAACAAAAATTTTTTTGCGAATTTTCACCCTTTGCTAAATGCGGAACAATAACGTTAGTTTGTAGTCTACGGGAACATGCTTCTTTACTCGAACAACAGCTGTAAAAATTAAAACAAAAATCTGTCTAAAATTGTAGGAAGCAATCTCTAATCAGCAAACACCGTTAAGCTCCGTAGAACTATTTGAGAATCTCTCGAGCTCGCTGGAATTCATGGTCAGAGGAATTCTGCAATAAATATTGTTGAACACCTTCCGGATTCCTTGAAGTGGGGCGGGATTCATCCTTCACCTGACGGGTGCCGAGGCGAGAAGAGTTTTGCAACCTGAGGATGGAAGTTTAATTTGTGAAGTACTGGTAATAAAATCGTCTAGAAATTATGCTACCATTTGAAATAATTTATGTGTTTTTAATTTGTATGTATGTGCTTTTTTAAATTCTATGATTAGACCATTCGTTAAAATTTGTTTTCTATTAATTTACCGTTTGCAAAACAACCATATGTAAAAGAGAAATAAGCCAACAATATTTTACTTAAAGTCGTGGCAGCGCAGGTCATGTCGGTTTTAATCTTGATCCAATTACTCTGCTTCATCAGCACAAAAATTTAAAAGAGGAATGTCCAGGGGATGTAATAGAACATACCCTGCAACCATGTACCAAACATTTGCTTTGAGAAGCAAATATCATATAATTAACTGGTAGTCTTGTCGTCTACGCACTATGTTGAGCCTATTCTCTATCTTTTTTATTGTAGTGTTTCGATGTAATACAAAAACATATTTAGGTTCCATGGGAAATTCCTATTGCTATTTCCCGAATCTCAGCGCGAGGGTCCTACTTTTCCTTTCCTTGCACGACACCTTCCTGTTGTGTGATGTGGCTAGTCCAATAAGAAGCCGCGAAACCCCCACACGACGCGTCCTACGCAACTAAGCATATTTTCCCTAGTTTATTCTTTTATTTTTGTTTATAGCTATACAAATTTCCAGCAGCAGGTCCCATCATCACAGCTTTGCAAGTTGTGCAGTGCATTCGGCCACCAATCTATAATAGAAAGTATTTTAGGTCAAAAATGTTATTAAATGTCGCTGACAAAGTTCCATACAGCCACAAGTTGCCTCTCGCTTCTGATGAATATCATGTCCTTATTCTTCGACCTGTTAAGAGACTCCCTTCAGCACTTAGGCACTAAGGCCCATTGTACCTGTGACCAGGCTGACAGCTGGTTAATTTAGCCATCGGACCTCATCCACGAAGTGCAGGACTCACACCCCAGGTAGGCTTCTTGCTGGTGCACATAATTTCGTATCCTGTGAAAATGTTTATATTAGCTACGGCTGTTGACGGTTGTCGGCTCGCTGTGATTGTTTTTCTGCCACCTGCTTTCTCCCAGTGGCCCGCTGTGTGAGTGTCAGAGTTGGTGTAAAAAGAAGTCAGGTGTACAAGGAAGTATTACCCGGCTGGCGCGATGGGACGCAGCTGCACTTGAGTCGGGGTGCCGTCCGACATCCGCTTCTGGGCTCGCGGCTCCTGACCGCTGGACACTTTAATAGGATTGTTCTGAAACAATAACGCTGAATGGGTGACCAAGTAAGTACAAGTACACTGCCATAGTGGTCATCCGTAGCCTAGTGCCAATGCACAGATTTCTTGTGAAGATGATGCAGATGTGGCAATGAACAATTGTTCCTGTTTTCCATCCCATTCAATGTCCGTGTTCAAATAAAGGGGGCTATACATAGGGGGGAATAAAGGTGGCTTGACTCCTAGTGACTTTATAAATGTGGTGTGATGGGACAAATGAATAACAACAGGTGTGATATTGGCCTGTTGACCAAAGCGCGAGCGAAACATCTCCGTTTCAGCTTGGGCAAAAATGCTTTCGTATGTCTCTCCGGCTGTCCCGCTGTCCGTCTGTTCTCTGCAGGTCGCATTTCTCAACCGATTCTCGTGTAATTTTGTCGATGATCAGGTTCGATAATTATATCCATTTTTTTGTCGATTCAGTTTTTGGATTTTTTTTTCAAAATATCAGCGCATTAGGTACTTAAAACAGTGATAAAAAGGCAAGAAAAAGAACAGGATTTTTTTATGTCTTTCATTCAGTTCTTCGCGAGGTCTACAGCTCAGAGAGCCACTGGTAATATGAATTGTTTAGAATTGGAAAGTTAGAAAACTATGTGATAGCGTTTAATAACTATGGTTTGCATATATATAAATCACATGAATGTGGCTGTTCTAAATTAATACTAACATGGCAGATTAGATATTAGGGTGGTAACCAAGAAAATTCTGTACAAGGGATTTACCAAATAAAAAAATAACATTGTTTAGCGTAATATTGTTTACTTAAAAAAAAAAGGTAAACTTACCAATGGAATCAGCTCAGCGGCAGAGGCGACGGCGGGCGCGCGCACCCACTGGGTGTTGGGAGGTATCGGAGTCAACTGCAATACAAGTCAGTTTTACCAGTTTGTTGACAAAGGAGACAGTCCATATCCAGGACAACTTGCAATAACCGCAAGCATTACATTAAATGCAAGGAAACAATAGGTAAACAATTTATTGATCATGTTTATATTTCTATATTCCAAAATTAGGAATTATTTAAAAAAAACAGCATACATATTTTGCTGCTTCCCGTTGTAGACTAGATCCGTCTCACCTTTTTAGGAAGGGCCTAGTTAGACAGCAGTGACAGCAGTATGACATTGTATCGGAACTAAGTGCTCTCAAGTAAATATCAGTCTCAATTTTGTCAGCCTCAATGGCCCAGTGGCGCGACACTTCGGCGATCGCTCTCTGAAGTTAAGCAACGCTGGGTCCGGTCTGGTCTTGGATGGGTGACCATTCGACCGTTGAGGGAGGCTGGCCGTGGTTCGGATTCAACGTTAAACTGTAGGTCCCCTTCCTTACTTACTAGGTGGTAGGGTTTATCCTGCCTGGGTTCTACCATCACATTGGATGAACGATGGTTGAAGCGGAAATGAAAATTGTCCGTGTTTTCCATCCAGTTGAACTATGAGCCGTGCAATATAAGGAAGGTCCTGGCATGGCACCTAGTTCCCATGTGGTGTGTTGGGCTAATACCATGACAGAAGGTGTGGTATTAGCCATCCATGTCCAGTTACATAAAAAAAAATCAGATGACCAGAAGAATTATTATTTTATTTTATATTAATAAATTATTTTCCTGATACAGTCAGTCTATTCTTTATTTTGAAAATCTTTATTGTATTTAAAAAAAAATATATATGCTAAAAATTATTCCATGGATACCTTCACTTATACTTTAGCGAATACGAATGTAACAATTTTATCAAAACTCTTTGAAAAAGTAATGATTCTGCGAATGATCAAATTTATAGATAATAATTCAATATTAGTGAATGAACAAAATGGTTTTAGAAAAGACAGATCAACAAGCTTAGCTATATATGACCTTATGAAAGAAATTACTGAATGTATGAATCACTCAATACCAGTTACTGCTGTGTTTATGGATATGACAAAAGCCTTCGACTATGTCTGTCATGATACTCTTTTACAAAAGATGGAGAGATATGGATTCCGTGGTAATGCATTCCAGTGGTTAACTTCTTACCTCTCTGAACGAAAGCAGTGTACAGAAATAACCAGGATTTGTTTAAAATCAAAAACTGTATTGAAGTATAGGTCTAAATACATGTTGGTAACGCACGGTGTACCTCAAGGTAGTATTTTAGGACCTCTTCTATTTCTAATATATATAAACGATTTACCAAACTCAATAAAACACTTTATGGTGTTATTCGCTGATGACAGCACAGTTATAATAAAGGGATCAAGGACTGAAAATGGGCTTAAAGACTACGAAAATAATATAAATTCAGCCATAGAACAGATTGAAACATGGCTAAAAAATAATAACTTAATATTAAATATTGAAAAAACTAAACTAATGCAGTTCCATGCTCCGCAAAGTACACCTTGCGAGCTTAAAATTGAACTTAAGGGAGCCAAGATCATAGGGGTTAAAGAAATGAAATTTTTAGGGGTGCTACTGGACTGTCATTGCAACTGGAAACCTCATATCAATAGATTAATAAAAAAGATTAGTAGATTCGTATTTGCGCTTAAACGGCTGAGACGGGTATCATGCCTAAAAACAGTACTAACTGCCTATCATGCATATGTGACCTCTAATCTAAGATACGGTCTACTATTTTGGGGCAACTCCACAAATATAGAGGCAGTTTTTAAAATACAAAAAAAATGTGTAAGAGCAATGTGTCAGTCTCGCTCCATGGATAGTTGTAGACCACTTTTCAAAAGGTTGAAATTATTAACGGTTCCTAGCTTCTATATTTATGAAACTTGTGTTTTTATCAAGAAAAATTCCCAATATTTTAGGGAAACCAGCTCCATTCACTCATACAATACTCGATCGAAGGGAAAACTATATTGTACTCAACCACGCACTACTTTGTATAGAGATAGTTTATACTACATGGCTGCAAGGTTGTTTAATGAAATTCCGACAGATTTTAAAAAACTTGACATTCATCGATTTAAAAAGGAATTAAATAATTGGTTAATCGAAAAATGTTTTTATAATGTGAGCGAATTTTTAAATATTAATATATAATGTTTAAATGTTTTCAACTGTTATTATATATGTTTAGTTAATTTATCTGCCTTAACAATTTAATAGAAATGTAATTTATTACTTTATATTGACTCAATTATTTTACAATGTGTTCGATTATTTTATATTTTTAATGTGAATTTAAAACTGTATGCTTTTTTTTTACATGCTATGTCATATTGCACGCCTACCCAGGCAGTTTTAGCTTGACTAACGTACCTCTTAAGAGTGAGCCAATACATATCCCTAAGCAAAAAACGGCAATAAAGATTTGATTTTGATTTTGATTTTCAAAGAAATAAGCCCAAAGGACTTTGTCGCTCTTACTAGTGTACTGTGTGACATTCTAAGCCCTGATTGCACGAAGAGACGGCTGAGTTAATCCGTGGTCCAAGACGTCACCTTTAGTGAACCGCATACAGTTCCTTCCATACAGTCCACACAAAATGACTTGTTTAATCATACTTTGACGTTGATTTAGATTTTTTGTCCTTTCGTGCACTCGGCCCTAAGTGTACCTAGCGACGAAGCGTTTGTCACGATGCTCTATTTGATGTTAATTACAAACGCATGAACCTTGTAATCCAAAACAAAAGCTACGGTAAAAAACTCGTAACAAGCTACTCCTCAAACCGTAAAAGTTTCATCCATGTTACTGCCATTTACATACTAAGAAATTATGATAACTTTTCATATACGATGGATGAAGAATGGTTGAAAGTGTTCACCGTTTTCCTATTCAAGAAAATATTTTTTGCTCGCATATTATTTAAAAGAAAAACCCCAAAATAAATGGGTTTAGTTTACAGTTCACATTCGAATTAATAGATGCAGTTGGAAGGTAACTTACCGTAGTACCCTGGCTAGCTGCAATCTGCATTTGCTGGTTCGACCATATCTGTGCAGGCTGCTGCAAAACGAAAATAATTCGATGATGAATTTGAAGATGAAAAGTCGGTAAATTAAAATTAAATAGGGTAAATGGAAAAGATATCCATGTAAAACTGTTCCCTAACTAGGTGGTAGGATTAATCCCGCCGGGTTTGGTACCATTGCATTGGATGAAAAGATGGTCAAAATGAAATATTGTCCGTGTTTTCAATCAAGTTCAATTTACCCGTGCGCATACAAAGGCAAGGTCTAGGCATGTTAAACTTACAGTCTTACATTCCCCTACTAAGTGGGTGGTAAAAAGGTAAAATTTAAATGGCCAAAGCGGCAATGAAACATTGTCTTTTTTTTTATCCAGTTCGATGAAGTGCATAAAGGGAAGGTTATGAATGGGTACGGCACGTAATTCCTTCGGGAATGCGGTCAGTTAGTCTGATATTATGACGGTGGACATCCATATCCCTTTACATCAAAAATGTTCTGAAAATCATTTTACAATGTAAGAATTGAAATATTCAAGAACTTTTTTTGGCTACCTTCCAATGCACCCAGTTAAAATTTTCATTTTCATATTTTTTTATTAGAGAATAGTTTTATTGAAAGAAGTTATGAACGAAAGAGTTATAAAAGATTGCGATGTGCCTTTTAATGCACCAAGTTAGTAGATATGATGTCATGTTCCAAAAAAAAATAAGGACACATTGAAATATATCCTCTTGACATATAGAAGCTTGCCGATGTTGTTTTGACTTACGGGTGCAAGGATCTGCTGAGCGGGAGCAATCTGTGCTGGCATAGAGGCCCCGCCGGGCTGCGGGGGCCAGAGGTTGATCACCGAAGTATTTGCTGGAGCAGTCTGAAGCAGTCAGTACGCTAGTGTTTTATACAATTTCATGTACCGAAAAGAGTTTTTTGTATATAGAACTAGGTGCCATGCCAGGATCTACCTTGCTCGTCTACATTTTACTGGATGGTTAACACAATTTTCATTGCCCCTTTGACCCACTTTCATTTAATGCTATGGTGCCGACCCGGGCAGGATTGGACCTAACTAATAAGTAAGAAAATGGACCTACAGTTTAACATGGAATCCGACCCACGGCAAGCATCGATCAGAGTGGTTGCATTGGGTGCATAATTAATATGCAGCCTGATATAAAGACAGTTAATATCGATTTAAGATTTAGGTTTGAATTTAGTTTTATTGGAATCAAATCAAACATTATCCATAATCGATTTAGAAATCTCGCTAGCAAAAAGTTCTGCAAATATTGTGTTAGTTAGATTATTTTTGGAATGACCATTACTGTTAGAAATAATAAAATACCTTCTGATTGAGCTGTAGGACGTTTTGATTAAGCGAGGCACCAGACGGTAGCTGCGAGATCTGCTGCAGCGGCAGCGAAGCACCCGCCGGCCAACCACTCACACCCCCGCTTGTAGAGATCTAGCAAGACCAAATCACTGTTAGTTAGCATTAGAACTTTACTATATTCTACGATATTGCCATCACCTTATTATTTGCGGTCCGTACGTATGCTTTGGTGCTTTGATTGGTGCCAGGTTAGCATATCTATAAACAAATCTTTGCGAGTCCTGTACCAAAAAAATTGGTTGGCTTATTTGATTGTTACTAGATACTAAAAGGGGATATCAATTGACTGTAAAGTTTTAAAAAATTGTTAAAGTTCAGTACATTTGCAGGCCGATGGTATATGGTCAACTACAGAAATATTGTGAAAATACTTCGATATGAACAAGTATGCAAGTTGTGTTATTTCTCATCTCAGACCTCTAATAAATAAATGTATAGAATTCGTAGGTTTAGTGCATTTTTTCGAATATACAGTGATATCCAGCCATATCGGTGCGTTTGTTGTGGCCTTTACTTTTTATGTTAAGTACATATGGAACTCACATAGGAGGTGTACAATAATGCACTTGGGCTTTCAAGCTGCAAAATCCATGTTAGCCAGCCAGGGGCATCTTCACACCATGTTTGACCCCAGATTGTACTATGGAAGAATTACTTCTGTAGGGAGTGCATTCCACAGTTTCATATGTTCTTAAGTTTACACCGTTGCTGTACAAATTATTTGTTGAACTTTCGGTTTTCCGGTGCGTGATAAACTATAAAACAAAAATAAACGGCATTACGTACCGGAAAACCGTAAGTTCAACCAATACTATTCCAGTTTATTGGCGTATTAGATAAAGGATCTACAGAATAGGTGGGTTTATATTTTAGGATGCTGGGCAGTGAATGGGTGCCTTTCCTGATTGTTCCGCATTGAGCGGTGGTGTAAATAGGACGGAGGGATGGCGCTATGCAGCTCCGAAGAGCATTCTCCATAGTAGAGACAATAAAACACAGAGAAAAAAAATCACGATTTTTGTATGAGACCCCCCCTTTATTTTTGATTATTTTTTAATTTGAACTATTTGTTGTTATAGCGGCAAAATAAATACACCTTTTGTGAAAATTTCAGCTGCCTACATATCACGGTTAATGAGGTATAGCCCTGTGACAGACAGACGGACGGACGGACGGATGGACGGACGGACGGACGGACAGATGGACGGATGGACACATAAACTGACGGACGGACAGCGGAGGCATAGTAATAGGGTCTGGTAGTAATAGGCTTGGCCCTTTGGGTACGGAACCCTAAAAATTAGAAAGAAATGTGATTGGCAAATAAATGTAACAGAATATTTTTTTATGATAAAATGGTGGCTTGGTTGGAAAATTACTCACAGAAACAAATTGAGGCTGTAATGTGGCAGCGGACTGCCCTGTTAGTTCTTGCAGCTGATGGTATGGAATGTACATGGTCTGGCCCGACACTGGCATCGACAACTGCATCGGTTCTGCACCAGCTACTTGATACTGGTATTTCACCTCTGTACCTTTTTCTGTCATTTTCTCCGAACTCCACTGCACCTGTTGAGACAAATTTCTATAATGTTGGGCTATTCCTCACATACTATTCAGCTCATATATGTAAAATACGTGAAAGCATTATTTACAGGATAACAATTTAACTCTAAGGGCCTTTTTCACCTACAGCTGATTAGCTTAGTGGCTACATATTAAGGGCCTTTCTTAGCAGCTTGCAATCAATACCAGTACAAGATAATCAGCACTTTAGTAATAAAGGTCCTATAAATGTCGATTAAAATAAATCAGCACTTGGTGAAAACCAGGCTAACTCTTCTAACTTAGGGTTAATAACCGCACTTCTCACACAAATTAATGCCTAGAAACTGGCATGGCACTAAGCTTGCAAGGAGAAATTGGCAGAGTTTAAATCTTCTAAATCTTGAACAGTCACTTTGTCACTGCCATCTATGCCATCAAAATGACGTGTGATAGTGGAGGGAGGAACCAACAAATACATGCATGAGCACTCAGTACTCGCGTGTCGGAGTCCCATCAGTCACGTGACTGCAGCGTCTGCCATCGATGCACTCGCGGGACAATGTAAAACATTGCACTTATCTAGTTAATATAGTTCGGACATGTCATCTAATACATAGTAAATATCAGATCAATGATTACTACAAACCTTTTGCCCACCGGTTTGCATAGCGTGCACCATAGGGCCAGGCCCAATCGAAGGAGATGAAACAGCCGAGCTTACGGGAAGCAGTGAGGTGTAACTGACAGTTGTGGAGTCCTGATTGGCCAGGCTGACCTGGGGGAGGGGCAATCCACTCTGGATTATCGTCGGCATAGAGTTGGGAACGCCGCTCAGGCGAAACTGCGCCATGCTCACGGGCTGCATATTTGCATCTACGAACTGAGTAGTGTTGGAGTTCTGGGGGAAGGAGCCAATCAGCTGAGTAAAATTAGCTTGGCCTGGAATCTGTCCCGGTTGTATAAGCGGAATTAGCTGGCTTCCATCCTGGTTGAGGATGTATTGCTGTTGAGGCATCAGCTGGAGAACAGTGGGTTGGCGGACAGTAACGACAGAAGGGTTAGTGGGAGCCGCTGTCACCGCTGGTGCTATGTTGACTGGCTGTGTGGGCGGTTCAGGGGTGTTACTGTTGGAGACAGGAACCTCGGGAGCGCCGGGCAAAGCAGCAGACACCCCCTGTCCTGTTTGAGAACTCCACTGCTGCAGTTCATTTTTCACTGTCTCAATGAGGTTGAGCGCAAGAGAACGTGCTGCCGACACGCCATCTGTTCGGGAGTGCTGCAGCACAACATGAAGAGGGTCCGAGGAGGTCATACCCCCTTTCAAGAAGACGACAGCGCCTGTCTCCGACTTAATGTAGTCCAAGTTGTTGCCGTTCTGAAATCATGAATAGGTTGACAGTGACATTAGATTGATAAATGAGGATGTAACTCCTAAAATAGTAATGATTAAAAACGCAATGCGATGCATGCCCAAACTTACCGGCCCAAGTATACGGCCCCGCAGATCGAATGCGGCTGGAGCATGGTCGAGCGCTGTAAAAACTTTATCAGTATACATATAGCTCGTTGCAGGCATTCTTTGTTTTCATCCACTTTTCATCAGCGATATAAAATTCGCTCGTTTACACTGTAGGAGCGCAGCGACTTCTCCGAACTCTTTGATCGTTTATTTCGTACTATAATAGTCTGTGGTTTATTTTATGTTCTGTGCTCTTCGATTTCACAGAATTCTATTTATTCTAACCGCACACAGATCGTACAAAGCGCGACGCTGTCAAATAGCTGTCATCGAGCTGTCATTAAGCGTGTTTATCTGTAGTTCCCTGATCTTATGTACTTGTATTCTGAAATAACGAAGGCCTTTCGCTGTTTGTTAGTCTAATTAGACTATTCTAGGCCTGAAAAAACTACACTCGAGACTTACAATGCATTTTCTAGCTAGTTAGGTTAGGCTCTGACACATATGTCTGCTCAAATTCGATTTGATATTGTGCGATTGTGGCTATGAGCAGAGATATCAATTATGAACACAAGTATTCACTGTATTCGCTTTCTCTGCGATGTTTGCAATGTATAAATATCGGAACGTAGGGTATATGTTCTGTGGTTGCCCGGACACAGGCCGAGAAAAAAATGTTATTGGTTATTGTACACAGTATCATTCTGTTATTTGTTATTGTACACAGTACCTTATTAATTATTCTGTGGTTATTGTTTAGAAACATTCTGCGCTAAGCGTTTACACTCTTTGCATTCTGCCTGGTTCTTCTGCGTTCTCTTTAGTTCTTCTCACAGGTTCTTCTTGCTTTGCTGAAAACATCGATATAAGCTGAAAAGCAATGTATTCTGAAGGAACCGTGGCGCCAACGCCGCCGCAGTCTCTGCCTCCGCGCGAGGTAATTCACATCCCTGCCGGCGCCAACATCAATAGCTACTTGCCAAAACATCTGAAGTCCGTGCCTAAGGAGCCGCTGGTGGCGTGCCCCTACGACGCAACGCACCGCGTGAAGGAGTCTCGTCTCCGCGGGCATATCGTAAAGTGCGAATGCAAACACCCGCCGCTGACGATCTGCTATTACAACGCTACGCACAGGATGCCGGCCGACCAGTACCCGGAGCACGTCATATCCTGCCCCAGCAGGCCCAACATGGATCCTAACAAGGTCTGCGTGCGAGAGACTTTATCGCGGAAAAGTTCTATTGGCCCGGCAATACCCGTTGATGAATATTGGGATTAGGTTTAAAAATATTGCACTTAGATTTTTTATGAGCATAAAAAAAATTGAACCAGTCCATAATTATTGATAGCTTTGACGTTCTATTATTTCGATGCATGTTAGTGGAGTTTCATTTGTTATGTCATAATGATAATATAGTAATATGTTGATATTGTTTATATATTTAACAGGTAATCGTACATATTTTGAGATTACCGTTGTTAACTCACATTAGAGTTTGCAAGAAACGGCTTACTCACGGTGTGTCCATGTTGTGTCGCGACGTTTCAAACCATCGATCATAAACGTCGTTAAACATGATCAGCACACCATGAGTAAGCCATTTCTTACAAATCCTAATATGAGGTAATTGTACATTAAGGTGGCCCAACCCGCTCATCTCCCCATACAAAAGGGGAAAGAAGATCACGCCTATATTTCTTGTCAGAGATCCAAAATTTTGTTTAAAATAGTTTTATTTGATTGAAGTAGATGTCTGATGACCATTGGCATTGTAAAATTGTGTTTGGTTTCCAAGTTATAACGTCCGAAGGATCGGATTTTTCACGCATTTTATACAATAACTTTGGAGGTGGATTACGCAATGATAAAGTAAGAACATCTTAAAAAGATTAGTCATCAGACATAGCTTATTTAATCAGGATTTATAATCTATTTGGTTTTTGTGAGATTTTTGACTACAGTGGTCGTGGTTTACTTTTAGCTATAAGTCGTTTTGAAATTAAAATTTTCGTAAATCTTACCAAATCATACACTATGCACATTGTATTTTTTGTGGACAGGTTGCATCTTCCTCATCACGGAGCCTGTCTTATTCTTAGAAACAGAGAAGGTCCCAGAGCGCAACAGCACGGTTTTGTACCGTGCCCGCAAATGAGTTGCGGCCGCCGGGTTGGGCCACCTTAATATTACAGAACACTTTAAATTACCAGTTTTAAATGCTTTTATGATAATGTATGTCATGTGTTGATAGAAACAAAAGTATACTTACTAAACTTCACCACTTTTGTGATGACTTTGGTGAGTTTTTCTGTTATCAATACGCTCACAGTCCACATTGAGGGGTGCTGCTGAGTTCGTGTACCTGACATAGGTAGTACATTTGTTTACTTTTATCTTGTTCTATGTAATATGTGTTCTATGTAAATGACAAAAGAATTTTATTTTGACTGTTTGTACTGTAAAAAATATAATAACTATTTAAAAATATAGTAGACATCTAAAATAATTGTAATTATTTTAGATGTCTACTACGTTGCAGTAACTAAAAAGGTTAAAACATTTTTCTCCCGTTTTCTTAACCCTATATAACGTTGTTTGCTTGGCAAAAACTAACAGTCGTATTCAAAGTGAACGTTCAAAATTTTATAAGTACGGGATTATCATCGGACTGACCATACAAAGTGCGTCTTAGTACGGACATAATCCGCATATTCAAGTTAGTCTTCCCAATCTTAATACTGTAAGAGATAAGAGGTGGTTGATTATTGGTTATGGTGCTGTCTCTACAACAAACACAAAAACAACAATCGTTGTTATTAATATTATGTCTGCCTACAGAACCAATACGGTGAAAACAACTAAATAAGTAAATGAATAAATAAATAATTATATAAATAAGAAAAAAAATGAGAAAAAAAAAACAGCTAATCTGGTTGCATGTAGCTGAACGCCCCCTCTTGTGTCCCGCGCCGCCGTCTCTATGCGGATCGGATGGCGCGAGCCGCGCCCCTGGAGCTGCAATGGGGTGCAGGGAGTGCAGGATCGGGAATCGGGAGCCGATCCTGAAACATAACATAGATATCGTACAAAGCAGTAATATTTCGGCATTCGCCGTTATCAATGTGTGGTTGATTATTACGATTGTTATCAGTTTACTCCTCGCGTCTGATCGCGTAACGATACTAAACATTTAGTTTAAAAATGTCATAACACACGACATCTGTAGAACCAATAAACCAAAAAACATGAACATTTCGGAGTGGTTTAGTCGTATGGTAAATATAGTGCTTGTATAGTATACTTAAAAATCCAACTGACGAAAGGTATACAATGTTGAGGGCAAAATGTACAAAAAATTATTATTACTCATTTATGTTAAATGTGACATATGGTGCAAGCCAGATCCTCAAAGAGTTGCCCGGCGAAGCCCATAGGCGTCGAACTTTTTTTAACCGACTTCGAAAAAAAGGAGGAGGTTCTCAATTCGTCGGAATCTTTTTTTTTTTCTCTTTTTTTTTTATGTATGTTCACCGATTACTCGAAGACCCCTGAACCGATTTGAAAAATTCTTTTTTTGTTCGAAAGGGTATACTTTCTAGTTGGTCCCATTTTTTTTTTATAAAAATCGGTTCAGTGGTTTGGTACTTGAATACAACAAACATCGAATTTCTTAAGCCCGCGAACCCAGAAATGTGATTTTTTAGTTACAGTAGCTTTCTTTAAGGGTGAGATTGCTCAATATGAGAGGTATTTTTTTTTAATTCAACTGTTGGGGATATTGAACGGGGTAAAAGAGGGCAATCTGTACACATTTCTATCTCTAGAGCCGCTGAACCCAGAAATGTCAGAGTAGGTTTTGTTTGAGAGCATTCCCTTACAAAGAGAATATTTTTGAAAATTCTTCTATTAGGGGGGTAAAACAGGTCAAAATGAACACATTTAGGCGAAAACCACTCATGTTGAGATCTCCGAAACCAATTATCCTATAAACTTAAAATTTTCAGTGACTCCTTTTTACGACGAAAAGGCTCGTTTGTGATTTTACAAAATTCAACTGTGCAAACGGTGCCAGAGATTTGGACATGCCAAAAACCAATGCAACAGGCCATTTAGATGCGTGAAATGTGGAGGAGATCACTCCACAACAGACTGTCTAAAAAGACCCGACACAGTGGCAACTTGTGCAAATTGCCAAGAAACACATCCAGCAAGTTACAAAGGGTGTATAAAATACAAACACTATAAAGACCTGATTACTAAAAACAAGACAAAAAAGACCAAAGACACTGAAAACATAAATAACCTACCACAAAAATATTGCCACAACAACCCAACAGAAACTGTACAGGAAAACAACCCAAGCAAGAACTACACTTTCCACAAGTACGCAAAATCAAATACAACATATGCGCAAGCAACAAAACAAAACAACACAGCAGGACCAAAAACAGACCTCAAGGACCCGAACAATGTTGCCGAAGTACTAGAAGTAATGTTCGACAAATTCCAAAACATAATAAATAATATGTTAGACAACATGATGGATCGCATGATCCAATTAGTCACAAGCCTTATAAAACACTCCTAAATCTGAGGATAGTAACCTGGAATGCCAATGGCCTGTCAGAGCGTCGACAGGAACTGGAACTATTCATGAAAACCGAAAGAATTGATGTGGCCCTAATCTCAGAAACGAGATTTACACCTAAAACCAATTTCAGCCTTAAAAACTATACGTCGTACATTACGAACCACCCCTCTGGTAACTCACACGGAGGAACCGCAGTGATAATAAAAGAGAACATCAAACATTACACCCTTGATAATTATAAAACTGACAAGATACAGGCAACTTCAATCAGAATTCAAGACAACAAAGCAGAAACAACAGTGTCTGCTATCTACTGCCCACCTAGACATGTTATTACAAATGAAGACTTCAAAACCTACTTTAACACGCTAGGTAGCAGATACATTTGCGGTGGTGACTGGAATGCAAAACATGTGTACTGGGGCTCCAGACTTACCTTACCACGAGGTCGTCAACTGTATGCAGCTATGAATGACCTAAACAGTAACTGCACCTCACACGGAGTTCCCACATACTGGCCAGCGGACCCAAAAAAGGTTCCAGATCTTCTGGATTTCTTCATTAGCAGAAATATTCCACTCAGCCAAATAAACATAGAAGAATGTACTGACTTATCATCAGATCATACACCGGTGATAATCAATATCCACTACAAGGCCCTTCTAATTGAGTGTCCACAAAGATTGCATAATCACAGAACAGACTGGGAGAGATATAAAACCAAAATTTCGGAATCTATAAATCTAAACTCACCGCTTAATGACATAGACAGCGTTGAAACAGCCATTGAATCAGTCAACAAGCTCATTCACCAAGCGGCCAAAGAATCTACGCCTACTCTGAGACAGAATGCTGCATATAATCCCCACTACTCTAAACTAATAAAAGATAAAGTAAATGATAGAAGGCGACTCCGGAGAAAATGGCACTCCACAAGATACCCTTGCGACAAAAAAGCCTTCAATAAGGCTTCTGAGGAACTTAAACTCATGATACGCCAAACAGAAAACGACCGACTCCAACATCAGCTAGCTAACCTCACTCCTAACAAAGACACTAACTATTCTTTGTGGAAGGTAACCAAAAGGCTGAAAAGGCCAAAAATACATATACCACCCATCAAATCCGACGATGGCAAGTGGGCAAGAACAGAACTTGAGAAGGCCGAGGCATACGCGAAACACCTAAAAACTGTGTTCAAGCCTCTGCCCATAAAACACCCTGAACACGACAAAAAAGTCTGTAAATATCTTGACGCACCACTGCAAATGTGCTTACCACTGAGAAGTACTAGCCCAAGAGAAGTATGGAGGGAAGTTTTAAAACTACAGGAGGGTAAAACACCAGGATATGATTTAGTTGACTCAAAATTACTCAAGCACCTGCCCAGAAAGGGTGTGATTCGCATTACTGCTATCTATAACGCTGCTTAAGACTAGCGATATATCCAGCTCAGTGGAAAATTGCGCAGGTTATAATGATACCCAAACCAGGTAAACAGCTCCATGAAGTGAACTCCTACAGACCTATAAGCCTACTTCCCATTTTAGGTAAACTCCTGGAAAAAAATATACTAAACAGGATGCGCGACTGTCTACCAGATGTTATTCCCCCTCATCAATTTGGCTTTCGAGAAAAACATGGAACTGTTGAACAGATACATCGAATCACTGACACTATAAGTCGAACGCTAGAAAGCAAACAGTTCTGTTCAGCTATCTTCTTAGACATAAGCCAGGCCTTTGACAGAGTGTGGCACGAAGGACTCCTCTACAAAATCAAACAGCTGCTACCTCATTCCTTCTTTTTGATCTTAAGATCATACCTCCACGGAAGATGCTTTGAAGTAAAATTTTACCAGGAAACCGCTCCCTTAATTGATATCCTCTCAGGGGTACCACAAGGAAGTATATTGGGCCCCGTTCTATACTTGTTGTTCACCGCTGATCTACCAACGAAAGCTGATACTACAACTGCCACCTATGCGGACGACACAGCCCTTCTGTCGGTACACGAGGATCCTGTCATAGCATCAGCCAAACTACAGGCCCACATCCATGAAGTGGAGAAGTGGTTAGACAAATGGCGTATCAAGGTCAATCAGGGAAAATCCGTCCATGTGACCTTTACCCTCCGAAGGCGGACCTGTCCTCCAATAAAACTTTACAATGAGGAAATCCCCCAGGCTGAAGATGCCAAATACCTGGGTATGCATCTAGACCGAAGACTCACATGGAGAAAGCATATCTGGACCAAACGCAAACAATTGGATATGAAACTCAGGTCAATGTACTGGTTGATGGGTGGTATATCAAGCCTGTCACATGAAAGCAAGATAGCTATCTACAAGACCATCCTCAAACCAATTTGGACGTATGGAATCCAGCTGTGGGGCACTGCTAGCAATAGCAACATAGAGATTCTCGAAAGATTCCAGAGCAAGTCATTGAGAGCCATGCTAGATATACCCTACTACGTGAGCAACAGATACATACACGAGGACCTAAAAATTAACACCGTCAAACAAGAAATCGCTAAACATAGCGAAAGCTATCAGACGAGGATATCGAGTCACGTCAATGAACTAGCATCTAAACTAGTGGGCACAGGAAGCGTCACACATTCCAGACTTAAGCGGCATAGTGTCCCTACGCTAGCCACGAGATTTGACCACAGCAAATGAAAAGGGACTCCTAAGAATCCCTCCGGCTAACAAAACCACAACGCAAAACTCATCTGAATGGCTCATTGTGTTTACACAGATCGCCAAGTTACAGACAGAACAATAAAAAAAATAAAAAAACTGTTAAGGGGATACACGAGACCGATATGTACACATTTTCATACAACACATACGCAAGAAACAGACTCTCCGGAACAGTGGAAGGATGAGAAGTTCAGAAGCTCAGCGGTTCTGGACATTCGTTGTTTTGCTTTGTTAGGGTTCCGTACCCAAAGGGTACCAACGGATACTATATTACTAAGCTTCCGCTGTCCGTCCGTCCGTCCGTCTGTCCCAGCGCTCTATCTCATGAACCGTGAACTCATGAATCCAGATAGGTACCGGTCTACCTTTCGTCAGAAATGAGATTTCTCAATGGTTTCATTTCTCATAATGCTCGTTCATTGTAGGGTTAAGTAACAGTTCAGAGGGTTCACATGAGATAGTGAGGTGCGCATGATCTTCTTTCCACTTTGTATGTGAAGCTGAGCAGGATGGCTCGCTCACCTTGAGTCAAAAAGTTACGCCACCACTAAAAAGGAAAAATAAAATATTTTTTAAAAAAAAAGGACCGCCTTCAAAAAAAGCGGAACTAAAAAGCAAAAAATAATTGGTTACTTTTAATTAATGTACGACAAGCTATTTTAATACTAACTAATTATGTACAATTTCTTAATTTGTAATCATCTTTTGAAGTCGGTGCCTTGGGTAGACGTTCTATAAGGGCTGTAAGTAGTTAGATTAATATTACCTATGGCTAAGAAAGAAATATAAGTAGGTAGCTACTTACATTAACCTACTTAAAGAAAAAAACACAAGATCAAAAATTAAATAAACAAACAGGTCGGAAAAACGTATGTAAGTAGGTATTTAGGCAAGTATTTTGTAATTTAAATATTCCTTATAAATTAAACTAACAGTTTTCTTCTAAATATTTAGTTTTTACTGTGTTAGGTACACACAGTAAAAACTAAATATTTACAAGAAAATTGTACAAACTAAACAAACAAACCAATATAAAAACAACGACTACTTATGTATATGGTAAATATTTAGGCTTGTACTTTTTATTCTGCCTAAATACCTACATAACACAAAACAAAAAAAATACAAATATAAAAAAGAACAGAAAACTATTGGTAGCGACTTTGAGGTGTCTGCTCTGAACTACGTGTCAAAACGAGTGTGCGGTTAGTAGGTACATATCTCACCAATTTCGGCAGAAATCGTTTCGTTCAGACAACGATGTCGTAGGAAGCACCAATCCACAGAGCAGCGAATTAACTTACCTACTCCTTCACCAGTGCGCGCCTTTATAAAGCCGAAAGTACTAATAATCGTTAAAACCCAATTTCAGTACGCTGCGCTGCTGTATCGATATCAGCTTGCACGTAAACCAACGCTAAGGGCATCTCCAGGTAGAATGCTCTGTGGAGCAATCATTGCTGACTCAGGTTGTTTACGCTCTCGTAGACTTCGGGTGTGTTCGGCTGAAATTGTGTCTGTTCGGTCAACGGCGTGCGGAGTGAACTCTACCCAAGGCACCGACTTCAAAAGATGATTACAAATTAAGAAATTGTACATAATTAGTTAGTATTAAAATAGCTTTAAAAGTAACCAATTATTTTTTGCTTTTTAGTTCCGCTTTTTTTGAAGGCGGTCCTTTTTTATTTAAAAATATTTTAATAGTAAACGCGGAATATGGCTTGCGCCAGCACCTCACGGTCCCTAAGGACGCCCATTGGCTTTCGATCTAGGCGTTTGAAGGACCCCAGGTTGTACTTTGGGGAAAAGTTTACCGACCTAAAGGATCTACAGGATCGGTTGGTTCTTATATTTGAATTCCCTACCTGCGCTGAGCGATGGTAGAAAGGGGACGGACGAAAAGTGTTGTACAGCTCTTCGACGAGCACTCTCTGGCGGGCCAAGTGGCTTTTCACACCATGTTGAAAAAAATCTGATTACAACACGGCAGTTTTAAATGTACAGGTAAAGGTCACCAACGCTGGAAAGGCGCAGAAATTTCGATCAAGTTTTTGGTCATGCATGGTAGTTAGCAGCATACATACAATCGCTCTGGGCGCATAAAAGGCTAATTACGGCACTGGCGCTACCTGAAAGGGCCAAGGCCGCGGACGCCTATAATAATCTTTAAGCTACTTCACAAAATATTTTATTGACAATTGAATTGCCATAAATAAATAAACTGTACGATATAACATTAACAAGGCAATAGCAACGCAATGTGGGATAGATGACTGCAATCAACTAGCTTGCTTTCATCACTAAAAACCTCCCGTTTTAGGGTTCCGTAGTCAACAAGGAACCATTAAAGTCGTACTCAGAGAGCACCTGTCAAAACTTAGTACGATATTTGCACCAGACTAACCATACAAAAACGGGTTTAGTCCGGCGGATTAAAGTTAGTACGCCGTCTCTGAATAGAGCTGTTATAGTTTTTATCATAAGATCACAGAATTTATAAAGGTCAATCTATTTGATCTGCACTTATATTTTTAATTTTATGTTCAGCCAGTAGCATGCCAGCAGCCAAAAAGCCATTTGTGCAAACGTTCTAAAAATGATTGACAAATGTCAATGAATATTTATTTTGTATCCTCTACAAAGCAGGACCTATTAGTATTGGCTAATATCGCAATGAACAACGACCATCGCTATCCGGTGACGGCATCGCTGTTCATGCTGCGCGAGATGAAGCGCCGTCACGAGCAAGTGCACCGCGGCCGCGAGCTGCTGAAGCGGAAGGCAGAGGCTCTGCGGCTGCGTAGCCGGCAGGCCGCGGCCGACCTCTGCGACGCGCAGGAGAACCTCGTGCCGCGCCTCCGGGAGGCCTACATCTGCCTGGCCGCGGCGAAGTTCGCCAACGGGGAGAATAACCCCAATGCTATGGTTCTTGAAAACGTCGGTCAGGTTAGATAATACGCCGCCACGAGCTTTGCTAATCCGTCTATATAGGACGAGGCTTCGGTCCGTGGGCTACGTGACCGCGTCACTGCTAATAATAAATTATTATTTATTCTTAAATGCAGTCTCGAGCTGCTTATTCCAATGCGGTTTGACCTCTGCGTAGCACTATTAGTTATTCTGTGCCTCTGCATGAAACACTTTTTTGGGAAAGGGGTTCTTTATTTTTAAATTACTGAACCGCCAAACTTTTCATATTAATTTTTTATTTTAAATAATTCGCGCCTTTTCTACCTTTTTTTTTGTTTGTTTATCCAATGGACAGGCAAAAGCTTTCGCTATACAGCCTTGCGCCTTTTCTACTATATTTGTTAGTTGCCATGTGGCAAATATAGATTTGTAAAACATGTATTTAATACATACGATATTACCGTTATCTCATTAATTTGAGTTTCACCGAAATTCATATTTAAGTATTCTAATCAGATTTTGAAAATAATCTGAAAAAGTATTTGGTCGTAAATAGTTAACGTTCCCAAATGGCAGTAAAAACAACATGCGCCTCAATAATGAACAGTTAGGTTAATAAATTTTAGAATAGATAGGCATAAAATGCAAGCTATTAGCATTAGGGCGCGTTTTTTTGTAGTCATCCTTGGAATGTAAGGGTGTTTTTCACATGATTATCTTGCATATGAATATGCAGATCAAATTAGCAAGCAAATAGGTACATAACCATATTTACTTAATCTGTTAAAGTATTTATTACTTTGTTCTCTACTGGCGCGTCGGCGAGTTCAAACTGGGGGTCTACTTGTGAGATTATCACCTGTGAGTCACTTGCGACCACAGCGGACTCACTGGTGAGTCACAACACTTTCGTACTCATGAAATGACAGCCACGAATATAGTTGTCCAACTTACCAGTGACTCACCGGCAACTCACAGAGATTCTTATCATGAGTAGATGTGCAGTATATTCTGTGGTTCAAACTAGCTCGCCCATTACCCACCAATGACGCTGGAATGCGGTTTAGTGACCTAGGGTTGTCACGCGCTGCCACCGCCTACAGTTTTAATTAATTTGAATTATATAACAACTGAACTTACTTTTAAACATGTTTATTTATTAGGTCTATGAATTAGATTTGATATTATGTTTTCATACTTTTCCCTTCTCTGTGCCTGGTGCCGTTAATGATGTTAGGCATTATTACTCATTCGGCGGTTTCTTGTTGTTTGTGTTTTTTTATGTATTTTGGTAGATATTATTGAGTGTTGTCACCGAGCGCTCTAGGTGATTTGATTGTCTCTTTGGTCTGCGCGCTGGCCCTCTGCGTCGATCTACCACTTACCCTTTTTTTATTATTAGTTTCTCCATATTTCCCTGATATGAAATTCAGAGACATGATTTTAAAGGTTTTATTTATCAGTTTTTTTATTTGAGTTAAATTTTTGTATTGTCATGGTTTTGGAAGGGAAAATTTGATACATACTACTTGATGATACTGACCCGTTATCGGAACACGATTTTGTAGTTAGGTACGCAAGTAGGTATGTAATGCGGACTGTATTATTTATTACAAACTAATTCAATGAAGGCATTTCAAAATATCAAAATAGTACAGCTTCTATACGTATGTAAATAAATATACTGTATTTCGCAGTTGTGTTGTGTGTTGCATGCTTCGGTCAGACTGAGGGCGGAGTGCACGAAAGGACAAAAAATCAAAATCAACGTCAAAGTATGATCAAACACGTCACTTTGTGTGGACAGTATGGAAGGAACTCTATGCGGATCACTAAAAGTGACGTGTTTGAACATTGATTAACTCGGCCGTCTCTTCGTGCAACCGGGGCTGAAACTCTCCGATATGGAAACCGGCCGACGCGCAACAAAAACAACTCAATTATCTATGAACTCAAGCAAGCAAGGTATGTTTGTTTGGCGCGCGTGTGCGTGCAAAGTTGGTGCGTGAACGCGAAAGCCAGACTGACTGGCTAGTATATGCCAAACTACGGCCGAACTTTGGAAGCGACATGAGGGAGGGGCGGCCGAAACGTCGCTTATATCCATGTAGTAATCCTATGCTTCTATGCTTGCATGCAGGCGCTGGTGCGGGTGAGTCGCGTGCCGGAGAACACGTCCGGCGTAATGACTGTCAGCCTGCTGGCGGAGGAGGGGGAGGCGCTGGGTGCCGCGGACAGCCTGCGACTGGTGGGCTTGGCGGTGGGGGGGCACCGGCTCGGCGAGACCAAGCGAGCCTTCCGCGTTGTGCTCCTGCTGCTTATACGGTTCGCCTCGCTGCGCAACACATGCGTGCTTTTGGACGAGGCCATGCGCGCCACTATGAGGTCTTGGTTTGAATGAAGTTATACTTTAGGAGCGTTTGGGAAAACAGATCAGAATGTATTTATTTCGCTTCTCCTCCCCTCCCCCGCTACGCCGCTCTCTGATGTTGGTTGACTCTATGCTGTTTGACTCGGTTAAAAGTTTGGATGCTCGAAAAAAATCTGTTTTTTATTCAAACCAAAAAAGGATACTTACAACACCCATTTAAAATGGGCTACCTCGCTCCGATTCAACATTTACGTGGACATGATCTTTGATAACTTCAATGGACATAATAATTGTATGTTTTATGTGAGCGGAGATTACGTAGACAAAAAAGCATTTGCGGCTTTTGCTGTCCTGTCACCATTCTTTAAAATCTGAATTTGAGTTTCTTGGTTCCAGGAAAGTCAATGGAATTTCAAAAGTTATTATTCCTAAACTCCAGAATACTGAAAAATACATTATAATGGAAATGGACGAAAGAGTATGTACATCAGATTATTGCTTATTTATTTTGTCTTAACAATACATTTTATTTAAAAAAAAAAGAGTAATGTTGTTGTCCTATAGGAGAGAGAAGAATTCCATCGCCTTAAAATGGTTAAAGCTAAGAAATTGCGAACACAAGCCATCGAAGCTGCAGTCGAGAATATAAAGCGAAATTCACGTGCCAATGAATCCAGGTGTAAGGACCATTCTATAACAGGTTTCTATCAATCCATTAGGTTCTAGAAAAAAAAAAAACTACATTTGCGCATCGTAAAGTCCAAAACCAAAAGATCTAAATGGATGCTATGTAAACTCCTATTAATACGGAAATTTTCATTTATTCGTATGAACAAAAAAACTGAGCTTTTGCCCCTTCAGAAGATTACATGCATTGGCTACCAATTATTACGCCCACTGCTCAAGTCCTCAATAACGAATCGTACAACGCGATTCAAATAATAATAGGACGGGGCTTGTGACTAACTTCACTCGAATTTGTCCTGAACCAGGAAAATCAATGTGCGCCAGCTAAAGCAAATGCGACTGAAAGCTAGCAGAACAATGATCAAGAAATATGTAACTTGGTTATGGTCTGCTGCTTGTATGATGACAAAGTCAAACGAAAACTGTTGGTGTCAAATGTTTCTGTTTTGCTAGCGGGCGCCAGGCAGCATGTGTCTGCGTTCAGAGCCAACGAATACGTGACCGGCCTGCTATACCCTGGCTCCGGAGGGTCTCGCGTGAGCCCCGCCCATACGGACTCCGGCGATGACGTTTGCAGACCCTCCTGCTTGCCTCACTACTGGGACGACGAGGACCTCCTGTTTTGAAACGTTCGTCTCGACGCGGCGATGTGGAGAGAAATATATTGTTTTTGTCTTATTTGGCGAGGATGATTCCGTGTTAAGTACTTCCTTGGAAGCTGTATGTGTAGTCTAATAAAGATAACCATTATTTTCCGTCATGTTCATGGTCTCTGTTTTTTCAAAGCTAAACTCGTTTTGCAAAAACTGGGAATCCTATATAAAATTTACCGCTGTAAAGGTTCTTCTCACCGGCTTCACACCCCATTAAGAATGGCCCGTAAGCTATGCTCCCCATACAAACGTAGTTTACTAATCATTTGGATACCGCTATTCCAATTAAATTGATGTTTAATATCTGATATCAGGTAACAAATATCTGTGTCTACATGCTTTTGTTTTTTTGAAAAATCCAAACCGAATGAAATGAATGCAAAAAGAAAATCTTCATACGAATTTTGTTTTCTCTGTGGTTTGACCCAGAATACATTTAACGAAAAAACAAAGGCATGCAGACACAGATATTTGTAGCCTAATATTAGATACCAAATATCAAGTAAGTTGGAACAGTGTTTTTCAAATTATTAGTAAACTACGTTTGTATGGGAGGCGAAATTTTCAGGTGCTTACGGGCCGACCTTAACACCTACTTCTTCTGTTCAAATCACAGAAAAGGCCGTTGGTGGAATATTGTGGCCACATTTGGGAAAGCAGTAGGTATCTAGGACTTTTTGGTGTCCCTGATCCGTTTTGTTGAAGATCCTAAACTTACCGGTGGTCTGGAGTCTCTGAGTCACAGACGGCTTGCAGACTCACTTATTTTACATGTATAATGGACGCTGAATTGCGGAACTTGTATCCCTTTTTTCACCCCATCCAAACTATATCCAGAGCACTCACCGTGGAGGATCAGAAAACCTATGTGTGGTTGGGATTTTGTGAACCCACCAGGGTATCGTGGGTCCGTAGTGCATTTTTCAAACTCGTTTCTTAGCCGCTCCGCCAGAGTCTAAAACTCTCTCCCGGCGAGTGTTTTTCCTATGCTTGCATACCTTCAAAAGTAATTTCAACAAGGTCGATAGTTCCGAAATAATCTCTCGTTGAGTGCGGTTTCGAGAGGTGGTGTGTGTGTGGCGGGTTCCGAGCTTTGGTCCTATCGCCTTCAGCACAGCACAGTTCGGTATAAAAACGTACTTTTTTGCCGCATCGACCATTTTTCATTCTATGCTATGGTAATATGAGTTCTGAACCATGAAGTTTCTCGCACTCTCAAAAAAAAATTATATTGAAATCTCGGAAGGAAGAAAAAGGCGTATAACTACCCTGGGATCGAACAGGCGGCCGTCGACACCAAGACGACCACTAGACTAAATAGTTCAACGTCTACTAGTATAAGACGCATCTAATAATTGGATTTCTGGTTATTCAGGACTGGCTATGGTGGTCATGAAACACGTTTACTTAATTATGAAATAATTTATTTATAAATGTGACGCAATATTCTATTATAAAACCCAACCATCGTCCATGCGAACCTCCATAGGTTTGGTGAAATCTTGACTCTTGCGGAACTTCTCCAATATTTCGCCCTGAAGCAAGACGACCAACATAGTTTTGACGAATCATTTTAGTTGATTTATTAAAGTATAGAAATAAGGCAAGTCTCTTGAACAAATACATATTTTCTTGTCTCATTTTCATTTATTTGACATGTATGTGACCGATAAACTGTTGTTTACGGAAGCAGGTCTATCTTTCAGAAGGGTACCTATTCCTTGTCACATTTGGAACAAAGGAAGATAACACAGGGTATTTTTTATACAGCATATACAATTTTAAATACAATTCTTTTCACAAAACTCGCCCGATGTTCTGTGTGCACTCCATATCTCATTTCCGTCAGTGAGTCGCTTGCACTAGCGGTTGACATTTTGCAAACGGCTCACTGACAGAAGTGAGCCAAAAGTATCTATAATACACTGAACTTGTACTCATGGAGCGAACACGAAAGTTCTCACGACGAGTGTAGGTATTTTTCTATCTAGCTAGAGAATGACTGCTACTCGTTGTGAGAACTTCAAGTGTTAGCTTCGTGACCAGTCTACCTGATACTCATACTAGCACCGTTCGTCGCATCGATTATGGACCACCATTTCTGAGGTTTTTCAATCCGCACCATCTTACATACCATCGAGCACGTTTCTGTGCGACGAGGATAGAAGATCATTCATTCTGGATCGGTTTACACTTCTGACGTTTTTCTCGCGCGAAAACTTCATTATTAATAACTTCACTCATAACTATTGAATGTTTAGTAGAAAGTTACTCTTTTTCCCTCAAATGGCCCAGTTAGCACAGTTAGAAATCACGCCTCGATAAGCAGTTAACAGGTAAGTATTATAGGTAAGTTCTCACCGGTCCAGACTTATGGATGGTCTGGCTATAGTAGGTGATAGCACTGGAACCGGTGCCATACACAGGATATTTTATTTGCATCTGAAATCAAGGCAATTACATGATTTGGCGCAAGTATGTGACATAGTATGTAAATTCAAAGCCAACCTTTTAAGTTGAGATGAACTCGGTACCTCGGAGGCTAGAGGAACAGCTTCTTTATGGTTTAACCCTACATCTCCTCGGAATTGGAGGGTTTCTAAATTAATGGGGTTAACTGAACATAATACATTCGAAATAAGTTTAATGAAATTAGATATATTTTTACCTACTTTAGGTTAACGCTATGAATGATTAGTAGGTAGGTATCAGCTTTCTACAAAATAATATTTTGCTGGAACATCATTTTAAATGGGCTGAAACTTACATCTTTATTATCCGTTTTTTCGAGGGTCTTCGGCTCAAAGTTGTCCTTGATATAGTTGGCGTCGTACTCTGTGCAGTACTCGGATACGGGTTTCGGGTTCGCCATCTCGGCGATAACTTCATCCAGCATTTGTTCCCAGAAGAAGTCGGTCAGCATGCGCTTTCGAATACCTGGCCACGTGGGGTAGCTAGAATAGTAGATTATACAAAATTTGCACACGTCTGCCTATCTATTCAGGAAAGCGAAAGCGAGTTAGTCACAGATGAAAGTGAGACACTCTCGTCTGACGTCGTCAAACATCAAATGTTATTTTAGTGCCTTCGCATTCTAAGCCCAGATTGCACGAAGAGACGGCCGATTTAATCAATGTTCAAACATGTCACTTTTAGTGAACCGCATGGAATTCCTTCCATACTGTCCATACAATGTGACGTGTTTAATCATACGTTGACGTTGATGTATTGTCCTTTCGTGCACTACGGTTACTCAGGGCTGTCATTTCATGAGTACGAAAGCGTTGTGACTTACCGGTGAGTCACAGGTGACACGCAGGTGAGAATCTCATGAGTAGACCCCCTACTTTGGAAGGTGATTTGAGGATTTTGGACGATTTGGTGGCGGTACGTTCTCCTAGGCCGCCGCATCCACATCTGCTCTGTAAATCTGTTTCGTCATTCTTTCCTCACCCCTTCGTTCCATATGCCCAAACAATCTTAGCACTCCCTTCTCGATTCTCGTCACAACCTTGTCACAACATCATTTTTCAATTGACAACACTATTAGTTATTCTGTGCTCTAACCTAACCTAACCTAACCTAACCTATTCATTTAGGTTAACTCCGCATTCTTTCCTCAAGGAACGTATTTCTACTGCATTTATTCTACATTCGTGCCTCTTCTGCCAAACCAATGTCTCGTTTCCATCCATAAGTGTAGGGACTAGTACAGAGTTATGAATTGCCATCCTTGCTGCAGGCGTAATCGCCCGGCTTTTCATTACGGTATTCATTGCGCCGTTTAATCGATTTTCAGCACTCACTCTTTCTTATCGCGGAAAATCATGCTTCCAAGATATTAAAACTCATTCACCCTTTATGATTTTTCGTTATTAAAACTCATATTACACCCTGTCAATGCTTCGTCTCGCTCGAAAACAATTACTTTCGTCTTCCTTGCGTTTATTTTCATATATCGTTAATTGCACGCATCGTTCATGGAAGATACCATCGGCCGCAGATTCTCCGCCGTTGAAGCCATAAAGATAGTCTCGTCAGCATGTAGAAGGCATTTGATGAGTATTTGGCCCATTCGTAATCCCCAATCACTGTCTTTCAACTTAGACATCAGTCCATGACCAGATTGAACAACCAAAATACACCACACACCCCTAGAAACGGTGAACCAGTCGGTAAGTGTACCATTTAACCACACGCAGGCACTGCTATCCATATGCAGGGACTTCAGCGCCTGCACAAGCCGTCACGTCATACAAAGCCAGAGTCGACATGATTTGTTACATTTGTTATGTAAGCGACTATTTTTATGCTCGGGCGGTGGGCAGTATGCAAACACATAAAAACCATAACCGACGCTGACGGGATTGAAGAGCAGGAGCAGTGTCCGAACGAGTGAGCGTTTATATACTCGCGCGCACACTTCCCTGCTGGAGTAGGCAAATTGTATAGTCAAGATTTCGGAGTGAGGTTAAATTTTAGCGGGTTTTAGACTAGGCTCACCTATAGCCGGCTTCGGTGCTCGGGGAACGGCGAAAGCCCCTCGCATCTCGGTACCCTTTTCAGGCACCTCTCGCCCATCCTGAAGGATCCAAGTGCGACTGTAGTTTTTTCCCTTCAGGTACGCCGACGGCTCTGGGGGAACTTTTGGGAACAGGGTGGTCCTCTCATTTGCGCGTATGTATTGCTTGTTAACCTCTGTTGCCTCGGGGAGATCCGCCTGAACGATTTCGTCTTGCATTTTCTCCTTGCACGTTTGTAATATCCTGAAAAATTTTTTTTTACGCAAGAGTGGTTTAAAAATGGTGTGAGAAATTATTGTTTATATTTTACAGGGCCACTGCTTCAACTTAGAGATAATTTTCAAATGTCTAGTTCAAATTCAAATTTTATTTTATTTTATTTTCCCAAGAAACAAAAAAACAATACCAGCCATATTCAGAGTGGGCGGACTAAATTTTATACACCGGACTAAACCGGTTTTTGTATGGTTAATCCGGTGCTAATAGCGTACTAAATTTTGACAGGTGCACTCTGAAAATGACTGTACACAGGATTATAATAAACAATTTACATCATTCAAAAGATGTAAATTGATAGAAACTTGAATATATAGGTATGAATACAAAACGTTGCGCACGAAATAATGGTCCTAATTAAATGTTATTCTTCAACTTCTTCAGTTCGTTGTTTCGTTCATCATTATCTTCTTACTACTAAACTACATTCATGGAGGTGAAGAAATAACATACTTCACATCCATGACTACTTTATGGATGTTTTTCACATTACACTTTGTTCCACTTATTCTGGCCTACAATTGTATACTTTTATACCATTGTTATTACTCCGGTATTTCATGCAAGAAATACCGAAGTAATAGCGACCAGAGAAATATTTTATTAGAAAAGCAGATTTACTTTATTTCTTTAGAACATTGGCTTTATAGCGGGCCCGCTGTTATGTATGTACATTACCGACGTGTTATTAGGTTGCGAGGTTGATTTGTATTGGTTTTTAAAAATTCACCTAGAGCGACGAAAATGTTGGATCAATATGTGAACCTATGGCAACGGAATAATGTTTATGTGTACATACATGCATACGAGCAGCTAGTAGACTAATCATAGAACTCGTGTTTTCTCTCGCTTTTTCAACAGGCATGCATCTCTTCATACGTATTTGATCTATAAAAATGACATGACCATTTACTTGTCGTGACCTATCTGGGGAGTTACCACGGTAAAATAACTCCAAGCACCCAAGAGTTTCCAGAGTGGTCCGACTAACTTTAATACGCGATTTAAGTCCATACTAAGTCGCATTTTGTATGGTTAGTTAGGTGATAATACCGTATTAATTTTTTGCAGTTCACTCTGAATACGACTGTAACAGTCGCCATCCAGGCTAATATCATGACATTCTGTTTAGTATACGCCATACCTACTGTGTCGTTTTTTTCCAAGAATACGTGATATTTTTTTTTCCATTAAAACGCATTCAAAATGGAAACATTGAACACGGAGCCATGGTTCATGAATGAAGGAAATACGAGGTTATGTTTTGATGACTTTGGTTAGTTGTCAATGTCAAATCCAATGGTTTGCTTGTTTTATTTTCTGTGAAGCGCGCGGAGCGGTTGATAAGTTAATTAGTGACCGACCACATCTGTTGATAGTGTTTGTGTTCCTTGTTGGGGCATAAATATAGCATTTCGTGTTCTTGACCCGCGGCGCGAGTGGTCTGGCGACTGCCCTTTGTACCGGCTATCCGGCTAGTCCTAGTGCCAGTCGCATCTTGGTGTGCGAATAGTTGGCTTTTTTTATTCATTCTGTGCCGGTGGACAGTGTTGGACAGTGTGTTGCGTCCTGCGAACGATGGTGGCGTTAAGTCCCTTTGTCTACTGGGCCCAAAGCGAGCGCAGTGTATCTCTCACGATCGAGCTAAAGGCCGTAACGGGTCCTGATGTACGCGTGGAGCCCACTTCCATCCAGTTCTCTGCGCAAGGAGTTGGCGCACAGGGCCTCAACCACTACTCCTTCCGTCTCGACTTATTCTCCAATGTTATCACTGTAAGTGCCTCGAGGGCTTTGGCTCGTATTGTTTTGCCAGTGATCACGCGACAAAGCCAGGACCAGTCTGAACAAACAAATAACATCTTATAATGAAATCATAAACAAAAGGGAACATATCTAGCCAAGGCTGCTCATTGAATTAGTTCGCCATTCTTAGCAACTAGCTGGGTATGAGGGATGGTAGGATGAACCTTTAGTAACATTTTGGGGTAAAAATCGGTACCCGGAGGACACATTTTGAATTAAAAAGATTTTTTGTAATTACAGTAGATTCTCACGAATCCGGCACTATTAAAATTCTGGTTTATTGGAATGTTCTGATTACTGGATTGTATAGGAAATTCAAGATAAATAAAGTAAAAAAATCACTCATGCAGCGGCAAGTACGTGTTTAAAGCGAGACGTAGAGATACACGCTTCTGTGGACAAGGGCTCTTTGACACTGAGCAGCAGGGGGCGGGCCGGGTGGTTAGGAGGGAGTGACGGAGAGGGTGCGGGAAGCGGTGACGCAGGGTACGGGAAGCGGTGACGCATGGTGCCGGACTACCGGACGTACCGATGGACTGAAGTATTAGTGAGACTTTGTGCTCAAGCAGTATAAACAGTTTTGTATAAATGCGAATACACCATGTCCTTGCATTTTTAAGTTGCCGGTTTGTTATTACTTATGGACTGGCAAATAGCCAACGAAGTAGTCACAAAAGAGAAAGCTATTTGGGCAATAAACAGCTTCCAACCGTTCAAATCACCAGGCCTGGATGGCATCTGCCCTGCACTACTGCAATGGGGCCTACCAACAATTACGGACCAACTTGTGGAAATCTTCAGAGCCTGCTTGGCCCATAATTATATACCTTGCCTGTGGAGAGAAGTGAAAGTGGTATTTTTACCTAAACCTGGAAAGAGTGACTACACACAGGCAAAGTCATACAGACCCATCAGCCTTACCTCCTTCATGCTGAAGACATTGGAAAGACTGATAGACAGACATCTCAGGGACGGTACTCTAAAAGACATACCACTTCATCCCAGCCAACATGCATATAGAACAGGAAGATCAACTGAGTCAGCTCTACACGAGGTAGTGACCAAAATAGAACTGGCACTTTCAAACAAAAGCTCCACCCTAGGGGTCTTCATAGATATTGAAGGGGCTTTCGACAAAACAAACTTTAACAGCATAAGCCAGGCGCTTAACAGATTTGGAGCTGCACCGACCATTTCGGGGTGGATAAGAAATCTCCTTATGTTAAGAGCCATACAGTTCACAATAAATAGTACCACGAGGGGAGTAGTGGCGAAAGGCTGTCCACAGGGAGGTGTTCTTTCACCCCTGCTCTGGAATATCGTGGTGGACAGCCTTATCACGAGCCTAAACGAAAAGGGACATAAGACTGTTGGCTATGCAGACGATATCACGATTCTGATTAGTGGCAAATCGGAAAAAGTACTTTTCAACGTAATGAGATCGGCTCTAAGAATCGTAGAGAACTGGTGTGAAGGGAATGCACTCTCAGTAAATCCAAACAAAACAGGACTTATTCTCTTCACGAACAAGAGGAAGTTAGAAGACATAAAACTGCCAAAACTTTTTGGCATAGAATTATCCCTATCAACAGAAGTCAAATATCTGGGTGTAATCCTTGACAGCAAGATGAACTGGAACAAACATCTCGAAGACAAAACAAAGAAGGCGTGCATCTCCTTCTGGCAGTGCAAGAGAATGCTCGGGAAAAAATGGGGCTTAAAACCCTCCATAACACTCTGGCTATACACTGCTGTAATTCGACCAACCATAACCTACGGCGCAGTAGTATGGTGGCCTAGGACGGAACTGAACACCGTAAAAGCAAAACTCCAAAGTCTGCAACGCCTTGCATGCGTTGCAACGACAGGCTGCATGAGAACAACTCCTACACAGGCACTAGAGGTAATAATTGATCTAAGACCTCTACACCTGCATGTTCAGCAGGAAGCCGCTACAGCAGCTCTCCGGCTAAGAGCCGCAGGAACCTGGAAACAAAATCATGGAGTCCCTCACGCACGGATTATGACAGAATTCATGAACCATGTACCCATGCTCTCGGCAATCTGTGACAAGATTTCTACCAACCACATCTTTAAAAGAAACTATCACATCCAACTGAAGGAAGAACTCGCAGACCAATCAGGGGTGAGAGAAATCCGAATCTACACAGATGGATCAAAAACAAATTCGGGAACTGGAGCGGGTGTCTTCTCCCGAGATGCGAACATCAACATCTCAACAACCCTAGGCGCCTTTAACACCATATTTCAGGCAGAATGTGTGGGAATAATTCGAGCCGCAGAGGCAATCAAAACCAGGAAGATGCACGACTATAAGATAAGAATTATCTCAGATAGCGCATCTGTACTAAACGCACTGAAAAATAACAAAGTTAACTCAGGCTTAATTCTAGAATGTCATTGCGCCCTAGAAGAAGTAGCGAGAAACAATCACGTAACTTTGCAGTGGATAAGAGGACACAGTGGCTCTGTGGGTAATGACGCTGCAGATGAACTGGCCAAACGAGGATCCAGTACAGTACTAATGGGTCCAGAACCCATAGTGCCTATACCATTTAGTCAACTTAAAAACTGGCTACAAGATAGAACCAAGATGCTTCACAATACCGGATGGAAACACCTGGTAGATTGCAGGCAGGCCAGAGAGGTCATCCCATCCCTCAATAAGCGCCTCACGCACAAGCTGTTGCATCTGAAAAGAAATGATCTACGCACAATGGTGGGAACAATGACAGGACATTGTTCACTCAACAAGCACCTCCATAACCTGGGGGTGACGGACAGCCCTCTATGTCGTGGCTGCATGGAGACAACGGAAACAACCGCCCATGTACTGTTGGAGTGCAAGAGTGTGGCCGACCATCGGGCGCAGACCCTGGGAGCACCGGGATCCCTTGCAGAGGCCTGTGGTAATGTAAAGGGTATGCTGGACTTCTGGGACGAGCTGGGATGGCTTACATAGTCACCTTTGTTACGCACAATGGCCTCTCTGTGAAGTAGGCTTAGCGCGGAAAACATTTTGCCCAACTAACTAACTATCAGTAATTTTTGGTAAAATTAAAGACATGGCATTTATTTATTACGTAAGAAATCTGTTACTGTTAATAATTGCTTCAAGTTAAAACCGTCATGCAGGCACTGACATGGACCGGTTAGGTTAAGGTTTATTTTTAGAAATTGCGAAGTGAAGCGAATGCAAATTCCATATAAAAAGGGTGCTTACTATTTTGCCCTTTTTTATTTCCTGAGTCCAAATTTGTATTTAGAATCTAGTATTTTGAAGGTATCGGCAGATTTTTTTTTTAAGGATGAACTAATTTAATTAATTTCCATTCCCACAACGTCTTCATGCATATTATTCCATGATTGTGAAGATTTTATTTCTGTACTGTACCTACTTGCCGTTAGGTCACTATTTAAATATCTGCATCAATTTAGATCTAGATCAGCGCTGATCTAGATAAAATGCCAAAGTATGAAACATGCACTTTGTGCAGAGATGATTATAGGTGAGTTAATAGGTGCCCTGATCAAACAACAATTAAGTTTCAAGGATGGTGTGTTGGTTAACCCGTACAGGAAATACCATCTAAAATCACAAGGTTTTTGATTTTAAGCTTGGGGTTCTTTTTGGCACTAACTGGTAAACAACTCTTTTTTATTTATTTGACAAGGGTACACAATCCAGGACAGTATTCCACAAGTAATATAAATTACATTTTAATTTTAAACCCAAGAGAAATCATAAAATTAACTAAAACTAAAAATAACGGAAATAGCAGTACTCTTATCTAGTTTAACAAAAACATTGAAATAAAATCAATAATTTTCTTTATTCTTACATTATGGTAAAATTTATAAAATGTTATCTTCAAAGTAAATTTCTTAATGATAATCAGCAATTTTATAGCAATCTTTACGATCATCTCTAGCAGTCTCATCCGGTTCAATATAGTCATTTTCATAAAGGGAATGTCCTGGCATGACATTTATTTCCTGGGTGATCTGTGGGTGTGGTATTAGCTATCCCTGTCTTGTTATTAATGTCACCATGAACAACATTTGCTTATGTTAATGCTTCATTGCATGGCTGCGTCTCCTGCCTGATTTGCTTTGTTTTGTATAAATTCATCTTCTTGGTGTCTTTGCACACTTGGATACGTACAGAGTATGTTAGTAATCTAGCATCGCTGAATGTTAATGACATTAGTAACATGCGGCTGTTGCTAAACATGTGACATCACGTATATGGCTATCTTTAAAGATAATAAAACCACTTAGTTTAACAGAAAAACATTGTTACCGACAGGAGGAGAGTGGCGGCGAGGCGGCGCCCACCGTGCGAGTGCTGGAACAGAAGGTGGAGGTCTCTCTGAGCAAGACGGAGGCAGGGTGGTGGCCGCGGCTCACTGCACAGCCGCAGAAACCCGCCTGGCTCAAGGTAATATTTCCGTGGAATAGGGCTTAATTGCCCATAATACGAGCGGAGTTTTCCGGGGGCTTAGGCAAAAAAAAAAAGATGTAAAATATAATTTAAGAGATTGCATTGTCAATGTTTTTAATAAACAAACAACCATATTGAAGGTTCAAATTTGTTTTCTTTGAGCATCATGCAGTACCTTAATAAAGCCGCAGCTGCCATAAACTAAATTTACATAAACTCAATTTAATAATTTTATTTTATTATTTAAGTATTATTAATGTAATAACGTTCTTTGAGATGAATAAAGATTCTATAAACTGATTATCTAAACTTGCCAATTTTAATTATTTACTATCGGAACAATATGTATATGGTTTCTCTTGACAAACTTGAAATTTTTTTAGTAGAAACTGGCTTTTGCTTGATATTCTATTCCCAACTTTTTTCCATTTTTGCATCAAAGTATAACTTACTCCATGTATCTGCGCATGCAATCAAAGCAAAAAGTATAAAGCAAACGACAATAGTTAATGCAGTGACTGCTTTTACACCCATATAAAGTTAATTTATTCTTCTTTAAACATGTTTCCCTTCCACAATTTATGCAAAAAACACACTACATAACTAAAGAGTTACACAATCCAAAGGTCAGGTCGAGGAGTTGGTGACCTTGATGGGCCAAACCTTGATTCTCATTTCTTCATAATGCTCAATATTTTCTAGATGCCTCATTCATGAATATTTAACTAAACTGGTTTACTTACTTACAGCTAGTACCATTGGGTTCTCTTTCCTCTAAAACTGGTTATTTTTCGAAAAACACAGCAACGGTTGTTGGCTTATATCATATTTGAATGAATATATTCTTTTGATGAATGATGTATGTATGACCTACAGTTTTTCATGGGTTCCGAACAATGGTACAGCTCGCATTCGTAACGAAATTCACTTATCCAACTCGGTAAGAGAAAGAAAGTGGTGCATGACCGGGGCGAGGATTTGAACCCAGACCTATCGCATGAAAAACCAGGCCTCTAGCCCCTAGACCAGAGCTGTACAAAGTTGGAACTGCTTAACATAATGTGTACTTACACGGATGTGTTCGCCGGACGAGCAGATCAACTTCGACCTGTGGCAGTCGGAGGAGGCGGGCGACAGCGAGGAGGAGCGACGCGACGTGACGCGCGACTACCCCGGCATGTACGACGCGCTGCAGCAGGAGGAGCTCGGCTACCGTAAGGGTGGGTCACGCAACACAATCTGCATCTTTCGTGAGCCTCGGTATCTCAGTGGTAGACTAGAAGGTCGCGACAAAAATGGTAATGATAATGTTAATGACTGATACTGGGTTCTCAGGATAGAGCCTTCCTCCCTCAAAACCTCTAAAGCCATATGTGTCGGTCTGCCTGAGCCAAGTGGTTGTTTGTTAGCCTAGATAAAGCGCCTGAAAAAGTAGTTATCTTAACAAAAAAACCGGCCAAGTGCGAGTTGGACTCGCACATGACGGGTTCTGCACCATGGAACAAGATTTAACACAAAATAATCTGTTTTTTTTTTCATTTTAAATATTTTTTTTATTATTTTTTTTATTTCACCTATTTGTTGTTATAGCGGCAAAATAAATACATAATCTGTGCAAATTTCAGTTACCTAACTATTAAGGTTCATGAGATACAGCCCTGTGACAGACAGACCCTGCATGCTTCAACTCTGCACGTCAGTATGCTGCTGTAGAAAATGATGGAGCATTCACTTTTAATGTTTCCCAGTCAGTCTTGAATTACTTGTTTCATAGTCAAGTTTTAAGGTGGCCCAACCCGGCGGGACTAACTCATTCGCGGGCAGTGTACATAACCGTGCTGTTGCGCTCTGGGGCCTATTCTGCTTCAAAGAAAAAGACAGGCTCCGTGATGAGGAAGATGCAACATGTCCACAAAAAAGATAATGTGCATAGTGTATCATTTGGTAAGATTTACGAAAAATTTTCATTTCAAAACGACTTATAGCTAAAAGTCAACCACGACCGCTGTAGTAAAAAATCTAACAAAAACCAAATAGATTATAAATCTTGATTAAATAAGCTATGTCTGATGACTATCTTTTTAAGATTTTCTTACTTTATCATTGCATAATAAACCACCAAAGTTATTGTATAAAACGTGCGAAAAATTCAAACTTTCGGACCTTTTAACTTAGAAACCAAACACAATTTTACAATGCCAACGGTCATCAGACATCTAGTTCGATCAAATAAAGCTTTTATGAGCAAAATTTGGGATCTCTTATAAGAAATATGGGCGTGATCTTCTTTCCCCGTTTGTATGGGGAGTTGAGCGGGTTGGGCCACCTTAAAGCGTAAATATTTAATCACCTGTAAACATATGACTAAAAGAGGAAAAGTGGTTTATAAGAATGGCAGTAAATTTGGACACATTGCTTATTAATTTTAAGTTTGTTGTTTACTATAACATCAGTCAATACAATAACTGCATCTGCCCGAGTGAAATGACAGCATCAAGAAAAATCTTAATCCTAATTTAATTTTCTCTGTGATTAGACCTAGAATGATTAAAAAAAAAATTTAAACGATATTAAGTGACTGATGTTAGAAACAAAAATTCTGCTGAATTGGAGTTGTTGTTTTTAGGGTTCCGTACCCAAAGGGTGAAAACGGATCCCTATTACTAAGCCTCCGCTGTCCGTCCGTCCGTCCGTCCGTCCGTCCGTCCGTCCGTCCGTCCATCCGTCCGTCCGTCCGTCCGATTAGAATGATTTTGAATTCGACACTTTCAAGGAGCATGTATCAAATGAAACCTTCTCGAATTCAATCTCACTTTTGTAAATGTATTTTTTCGTACTAAGCAGGAACGTTGCTTATTTCAAGTAATGTGATATGTATGTACGTATAATCTTAATTTTATTTGGATGTTGATCATGGAAATGGCACGGATCTATTCATTTTCCTTTTTAAAAAATGAATCTCATATTGATGCACTCATCACTTTTGAGATTTATATTAAGTTATTAGGTATTTGGGTTGCCATTTTGATAATTCTATCAAAGAAGATTAAGAACCAAATAATCTGTGTCGATAACAAAGATAAGAAACAATATATACGGCTACTCGTATCACTTCTCAGTTGAACTGATTAGACTAAAGAACTTTGTAACCAGTTTATGTTATGCAAAGTTATCTCAAATACTCAGTATCAATCCACTATTGGTTAGCGCGGGTTGTTTGTGCCATGTGATTTCTTGAATCTTCACTCATCATAGTCTGTTTGGAGGAAATCATGGAATCATACAGTGAGAAAAGTATGTTCAATAATGAAATACTCGAGTGAAAAAAATATATGTGACAGCCCTTGTTATGTTTTTTTAGCAAATTATTTTTTAAATTAACATTCTAAAGAACTCAAAATAAATTAAAGTTTAAAATGCTTAAAACAGTATGCTTAAAATTCTTTGTTTCCGTGGATATAAAATTTTTTATGTGGTTCCCAATGTTATAATGAAAAACAGAAATCTTCTTCTAGCCTCGCTAGGAAGCTCCTCTCGGCACTTAGACGCGTCGTTATCGGGTCTGGCTATTTTCAAGGATTTCAAAAATATTTTTATTTTGCTGAAAATGCAGAGTCGCCGTAAATGGCAACATCAACAAATTTACGGCGGCGATGAGTAAGCTGTAACGCCCACTGTGCACTTTTTGTATTCTTCATACATTTGTAAATGCTATTTGATTGGTTTATTTTATTTATACGCCAATATAGGTGGCAAGTCGAAATTATGGGCTGACTAACTGACATTTAGCATCACAAAAGCGTGTTCTCATTTCAAAATGTTATTATCTCTTAAAGGCCATGATAAGAGAAAGCAAAAAGTAATTTAGACAATTTTTTTCGTGAATAATGAATGAATGCTAGAAAAGTTATGAGGTAACAAACATAAAAAAAAGCAAAAAAAAAACATACAGACGAATTGAGAACCTCCTCCTTTTTTGAAGTTGGTTTAAAATTTTAATCAATTTATTAAATATCAACACTTTCCTTTAGTTTGCCTTATAACAATACTTCACAGGATTTGTTCCTTATAAGCGACACTATTGACTGGTGCAAGAATACAGTATGCTTTATTTTTCTCAAAATCAAAGAGATCGATTCGCGGCTAAGAAAAGATTTTTCCAAAAATGGAATATTGCTTTTTTTTTGTTTTTATCAAAATCGGCCTCATGACTTCTTTGAGTCTTTTTAGCTTAAATTACTTAAAAAATCACCTAGGTAAATAGACGGCAAATAAAAAAGCATTCTATTAATTTGATTAATATCATAAATTTAATTGAATGGAAGAAAAGGAAAAGTTCCTATGACAATATTCATGATACACACATAACTATCCACAGAGGATCTGAAGAAGGTGTACTTGGTGCTGTACAACCTGTTCCAATTCGTGGGCTTCACGTACGTGCTGGCCGTGATGGGCGTCCGGTACGCGGCGCTGGGCGAGGCGTCCGTCGGCGACGCGTACCGCCACGTGGGCGCCGCCGTGCGCTTCCTGCAGCTGCTGCAGCTGCTGGAGGTCATGCATCCGCTCTTCGGCTACACGAAGGTTCGTTGCGCTCTCCATCTTTAGCTAACGTCAGCGCAGCACCTAAACGTATAGCTGATATACTTAAGAACGGCCCGTAAGCTATGCTCCCCATACAAAACGTAGTTTACTTATCATTTGGAAACCGCTATTCCAATTAAATTGATATTTAATATCTAATATCAGGTAACAAATATATGTGTCTGCACACTTTTGTTTTTTTGAAAAATCCAAACCGAATGAAATTAAAGCAAAAAGAAAATCTTCATACGAATTTTGTTTTCTCTGTGGTTTAACACAGAATACATTTACCGAAAAAACAAAGACATGTAGACATAGATATTTGTAGCCTAAGATACCAAATATCAAGTAAGTTGGAACAGTGGTTTTCAAATTATTAGTAAACTACGTTTGTATGGGAGGCGAAATTTTCTGATGCTTATGGGCCGACCTTAAATTATAGGGATATTGTGCATTCAATATTGACTTCTTACTAGACGACGCGTCAGAAGTCCTCGAGGTTGCGCCGCGATCCTGAAGATGTCCAAAGACGTAAGTTTTACACTGTGTATCCGTAAAATGTAAGTATTATGTCGAACAACAGTGAAAACTTAAATAAAAAGGTGTACTTACCTGGTGCTGCAACCTGTTTAAATTGGTCAGTTTGACATACGTACTGGCGGTGACAGGCGTCCATTACGCTGCGCTTGGCGAGGCATCCCTCGGCGTGTAGGCTTCACTGCGCGTTTTCTGCAGCCGCTTCTGACTGTCATGCACCCGCTCTTAAGGCTATCTGACAGCCACAAATAACCTTAAAATGCACTTTGTGGTGTACGGGTTGGCTGTGATTGTTGTGTGATGCCATACAATATGAAAAGAATAATCTTTCTGTCAGGTGTCAACACATTTAATTTGGAAATACAATGGTGCTTTTCTAAGCAGTTATTTTTCCTTCTAAAATAAGTACACAACAGCGGTGAGCATCTGATACTTGATGTGGGCTACGCTTCTGTGGGTATGTAGCTACTGGAGGTCATGCATTTGTTTTTTGGTGACTAGACGAAGATTGTTTGTAATCCCATCTCCGTCCAAAGAGGACTTGAATGTATACCTCGGCTGCAACCTGTTTTGCAGCGCCAAGGGCATTTTTTCGAGCCACCGCGGATCTAGGATTTGATTTGGGGGGATAAAGAAGGACCGCTTTGGACCATCTGAGTACCACCGCGCCATCCAGTGTAGACGGTGGAGGCATTGGCGACCTTTCCCCCCTGGATCTACCAGTGGTTAGATCAAGATCTGCAGTCTGGGGTAGTTCTTCGTGGGCTGCAGGAGCTTCGCTGATCTCCATTCGAAGCTCCTGCAGCTTTGAGAATGTTAAGCGGCGCATATGAGTCATTATCAAAAAAATTGTACGTTACACAAAGGAAAACACAAGGGAATATTAAAATTTCGTTACACAAATGGATTTTTGTTACACAGAGGAATTTATAAAGGTGCCTTCACATAGGTTGTCATGTCTTATCTTTTGTAAGAGCTTACCAATCAATTTGTATTTAAGAAGGTAGGTAGGTACTAAATAAAAACAAAAAGTTGATTGCTTAGGAAAGTTTAATGTTCACTTAAACAAATAACATATGTGACACACAAAATTCTCATTCGCAACTTGTGTATAAGGTATCCCTTTTTTCTTAGTGCACCGCATGTGGAACCACTTATCACAAGTATCACAGCCAATATTTTTTTCATCTTCATCTTCTACATCACTGATTAGATCATCTTCACAGCCCGCACATCTTATAACTGTCTTACGTCTTAACTCGGACTCTACACTTTTACGTTTCTTATATTCTTTATATTGTTGTTCGTTTATTTTTCTCTTGTACATTTTTCTTGCCACTTGTTTTTTCTTACTTTCTTCTATTTTTACGGTTGTCGATTCCTCTGTGCCAGTTTTATGATCCGAACAAAAGTCAAGACATTTTGGAGGTAACAAATCCTTTCTGCCAGACGTTGATGGTAAAGTTGTATTAGGGAGAATATCGTGCATCTTTTCAATCTGTGTTATTTTGGACATTGGACTGTTTATACTGGATGTTGGCGAAGCTAGTAAAGAGAAATTAAAATCTGATGATATATCTGCGACCATACTATCAGTAATTAAGGAAGGCATATCTAATATATAATCTGGAGTGTCAGTGTTTATTAAGCAAACGGTTTGTACAGGTGTCAATTCAGCATTTACATTTTCTGGTATTACTTCAGCTTCATCTACAATTTCTATGTCAATGCCTTCAAAGTTAGTATGTGATAAATAAAAATGATTTTCCTCTCTTTGCAATTTTTCGTTTCCACTGTTCACTTTCTTGCTTCCCTGTTCATTATTTTCTTTCGGTTCATTATAGACTTCTGCAAGAACTATCTTATTTGTTGTTTCTGCATCATCTTCTGACGATGTGTCTTCATGACGCCTATTTTTTCTCCTTTTCTTTTGTACTACCTTTTTCTGTGTTTTCTGTACATTCGTATTTTTTTTCTTCAGATTATGTTCTTTCAATTCATAACAGTTACAAAAACCTGCATCATTTCCACAGAAACAGCTTATTTTTCTATAATGTATAACATCAACATTGGACGAAGAAGTCACTTGGTGAATCGTCATTGTGTTAGGTACAGGAATTAGGTTTGTCAGGTTAAGGTCTTTCGTTATTGTGTATATATTTTCATCACATATGTAAAAATAACTTATTTTTGACGTAACATCCTTGACTAAAGCTTCATATGCTGTGATAGCATCTGGAATGTCCTGACCAAATTTCACACGGCTGTCCAGATTCCTTTTTACTGCTCCGCCTATCCCATCGGCCGCACCTTTCCCATGAGATGATTCAAAAAACGACCAAGTCGCTTGATTGAATCCCAGCCGTTTAGTTATCACATTCATTAAGTAAAAGTTTTTTTTTGTCGGTACTGTGTTGTGGGTCCATCTGAGTAAAAGTGTACCTTATTTACTTTGGGGAGTTTGTTTTTGACAAATTCCAACACAGGGCGCAGATGGGCCCATATTCCAACTGGGCCATGGTCATTATTTGCAGATATTGTACAAAATGACATAGTTTCTTCTTTGGTATAAACTACACCAGTATGCAAGGTAAATTGTCTCTTTGATGCACCAAAGTGCATCGACTGCACTTCTTCACTTAGTTTACAGCTATAGTTCTCTGTAAAGTCACAGTGAACTATAACTTCTACTTCACTGAGATTCTCCTTGCAACATTTGTACATTCGATACTGGTGCGTTATATTAAAGTGATGTTTTTTGAAAGAACGTAGCTGCTTGGAAAAAGACTCCAAAAGTGTTTTGATTGACCCTGTAGTTTCTTCTTTTACTGTTTTTTTCGTTTCTTTCTGTTCATTTTAATTTTGATCTTTAGCCTTTTTGGTATATGTATGCTTTTCCGTAATCCACCTTTTCCATGTAACTATATCTGTAAAATTCCTTTGTGATAAGTCATATTCAATGACTAAATTGGAGCATTTATCACATTCATCATACATGCATTTGTAATCATTTACGCTGCAAACGATTTTTCCCACAAGCTCAACCAAGTTCTCCGTCTTTAGTATGCCAATTTGCTTTAACTTGTTAGCCATGAAACTTAAATTGGCATGTTTGACGCAGGCACATGTGTTTCTGTTAGTAATCCTGGGATCCAAGATGTAAAATGGTTTATAACGTGTGAAAGTAGTGTATGACAATTGGCCTCCTTCTTTTCTGTATTTTTGGTGTAAATTTTTCATAGAATCCAGAAGATATCTTATTTGTTGTTTGTTTTTGTGAAATGTTCTGTACTCCTTTTTCCCAGCTGTACAACGACTATTGTCTTCTCTATCAAAAAAAGATTTAAGCATGTTTATTCGTTCCGATATTTGTAGTTTCAATGATCTTTGCTTCCTCAATCTTCCTTTTAAGCCTGTACATAAACTTAGTTTTGTTTTCATTTTATATTTTTTTATAATTTCGTTGTTTATCACCTTTTTTAATGTATCTCTTTCATGATTATTAGTTGCCTGGGAATACTGGATATGGAATGACTCTTTCCGTAGAAAATTTTCAAAGAGAACCTTTTTTACTGTTTGCTTGTCTGGGCTCGGTATGTGCGGTACATTTTCATTTATGAATTGTTCTGCTTTTGAAAATGGTGTTAGGATAGTTTGCTCGTTTTCTTTATTTTCCAATTTTTTTTGTTGATTTTCCTCTTTCTGCTTTTCCAATCGGTTTTTCAATCTTTCATTTTGTTTCTTGTATCTGTATATGGTTTTTTTTTGGCTTTTAACTTTTTTCAATAGTAAAGAGACAGTTGCTTTTAATTCACGATTTTCCTTTATACCTGGTATCGAATTTTGCATCGTTTTTTTTCTGGTTTATCTTCATTTGGCATATTTTCGTCATTTTCAGAGGTTTTCTTTTTCAGATTCCGCCATTTTTCACGTTGTAGATTTTGTTTACTGTCGGGGAGATCTTTAATTTTTTTGTACCTTGCTTTGGTTCTTTCTAAATTTTGTTGTTTTAATTGCTCCAGCTTTTCAGGGTTTTCATTCTTAAGTTTTTCTCTGTATCTTCGTTGCCTTTCAGCCGCAGTTAATGGCATTTTCTGGAAAAAAGATTTATAAAATTCAATTATAATATCACTATTAGGTAATTTAGTAAAGTAACAGTTGCTTGAAAACGGAGGATATCTTACATCAGATCCGGTAGTTCTAAATTTTTGCTGAGTTGTTTATTAATATGTTGTCCCAATAAAAAATCCAAGTTTTCGACCTCGAGCGCGGGACGAAACTTTGCCTAAAATCTAAAGAAGTTATAAAACCGGACGTTTTGTAAGGTTCTTATATCAAATAGTAGCAAATTTTGTCTACTTTTAAAAAATGCACAGTAATTATCAAAACGTTCTTTAGGGCCAAAATTATCAAAAACTGAAGAAACGTCTTTTGTTTATAATATTTTTTATAATATTGCGTGTAACGCTCGAGGTTAATAAACTTGGATTATTCATTGGGTTGTTAACGTTTTTATTTGAGTCTGTTAAAGTCCCAATTTATTACTTATTCCGCTGACGCAGCAACACAAAGTGCCTCTTGGCATCCGACACGAGAAGACAGCTCTGCTAGTATTACATGACTTTTTTCCGCAAGAAATATCTCGAAAAGCCCAGGTTTGTGTCCTAATTATTTTCTAGTTTTTGGTTATGATTTTAAATAAAACCGTTTAAATTAAAAAGTTTTTTTACCTATTTTTATTTTCTAGTTTTTAGTTGAGTTTTGGCTCTCATTGCAACTTTGTTGTACGGATTCTTGCTTATAAGCTTCTCATAATAAAATTATGCTCCTCAGTACATAGCCCTTCTAAAGACCTTACGCGACTCAATACAAGATATGCTTGAACCTCCTCAAATACTATGTAGCCCAAATACACAACCCTACTGCCCTGCATTTTTGCCCTGACAGTGGATACCCATGACAAAATGGTTACTAAACTCTTAAAATTATCATAATATTGTATTGTCACCGGAACTCAACGTGTGTGCAAAGTTTAATATGAATCGGTTTGGTGGAGGTGGTTGAAAAAGTTATCGCATTAATTGGCCTAAACAAGACACAGACACACGGTAAGCTAAATAAAACCGTTTAGAAAGCGAAAGGTCTAAAAAATAATGAAAAAATAAATATAAATATTGATTGCGCATGAGAGATCAAACTTTATTACTAACCTATGGTATTGATTAGGCTCACTGATGGTTGTGACGGTAAATTTACCTCTTATATAATTTGTAAAAGATTGCAAAAACTTACGTAATTGAAGTGTGGTGTACTACCATAAAATTAAATAACGTCGAAAATTCTATTAAATTAAGAATTATAAATAATACTACGTATAAACATGTACACCCTTTCTAGAAATTTTATTTAAGTAGGTATCCATATTAACAAAAATAATATATAACAAAAAAGCATGAACTAATCCAGTGAGCATGGACCCTTATATCAGTTTCTTTGGGTAACGTTACACAAAAACGAAAGTGAAGTCACTTCACAGGGATTAAATATTGTTTGAAAAAAAAACTGAATGTTCTTTCAATGATTTATTGATAAAATGTGATGAAATATAAAAAGCATAACGTAAATATTGTATTTTAGTACGCAAATTAGACTTACCTTAGTTAAGTTCCCGTTACACAAGATTTTTTTTTCTTACGACAAACCTCCAATGTCAACATTGTCTTCGAACTGCCAGCATTCAAAATGGCCGACATGCAATAATTTGTTATGTTGGTAACAGAAAGAGTTGCCAGACCAAAATAAAGTAATGGTCTCGTTCATAATATGTTTGAAACCTATGCAATGTCGTTACACAACATTTTGTTACACAAAGGAAAAAAAACGGTGGACACTGTTTTAAAATTAGTTTTAATTATTAATTTATAACTTTTAAGGGTATACAAGAGCTTTAATATAAGCAACAATCATTACTAAAATGATTTAATCAAAAATTTACAAATTTTCGCCATCGGTAATTGAAAGATATTTTTTTATTTTGTAGCTAGCTATTGTAGGACACACAATATTTGTATGACGAAAAATAATGATGCATCTTTGTTTATTTAAATTTATGTTCATTTTACAGTTTTTATGAAGTAGCTGACAAAATCTTGCAAACAAATTCATCCTTATAAATTAAAAAAATTAAGTGACCCATAATTTCCAATATTATTGTGAAAAAAAAAAAACGTGATGGACAGTAAATTTTTTCCTTATGTACATTTTTTTTTATATTGACTCATATGGCGTACACCGGGGCCTCTTAAGGTGCCCGACGATTCCCATGGGATTTCGAAATTTCAGGGGAGGTGCGAAAAACCACGCCGGCCGGGGCTACTTGCAATAGAAGGAAAAACTAAAAATATTGCTTTGATCGATGCTACCTCTTTGGTGTCTCGATAAAGAAAATCCAATGTTGTTAAAATGTATTTTTATGTAAAAACTGGCTTTTCAATGTCACAAATTTTATATAAATAAATATCTAAATACATAAATGAACTTAGCCCATACGAAGCCAGGCACTGCAGCTAGTGATAAAATAGTCTATTAAAAAGCCTGCCTATGAATTTGCTGATTTATTATACTGGCTATTTTTGACTTAACTACATTCTATTAAGTTATGAATTTTAAATGGAAATAAATTTCAATTTAGTTCCATGTTATTCTTTTTTAAATGTAAAATTAATTTGTCTTTCAAATGATTTGACACATGTATGCAAATATGGAAAATCTAATCGCAGAGTTTGATCTAAGTGTCAAAGTGACATTGAGTAATTTGCGCAATATTGGCTGTGGAAAATCGGATATCATATGAGCTGAATAAACTCCAGAACCAAACTCATGTCGATACTTTCATTGCTTTGCTTCACCGGCACTGAAATGACAGGGATTTAAATACGACCATTACACTCTTGTCTTTACCATGGAGAATGCTTGTCGGAGATGCTCACCGATCCTTTATCCATAGGGTCGGTAAACAATGGAATAAACACCCTTCCGAGGTATTTCCCCCAAAGTACAACCTGGGTTCCTTCAAAAATGATGGGAAGAAACACCTGGCCAGCATGCCGCCTAGCATGCCGGCCGGCATGGTTTTCGCAGCACGCCTGAAAGTTCGAAAACCCATGGGCGTCGTCGGGCGGGGACCTTATGCCATATGCCGCGCTTAATATTTAAATTGCATAATCTAGAGACCAATGTAATCCTCAGCAATGACCATTATGGCTTTTGCAGGGAATACACCCATACACTGTCCACGTTCCTGTTATAAGAACGAACCGATATTGTAGATCCTTTATCTATAGGGTCAGTAAGACCCTATAGTGGAATACAGGGAGTGTTATTTGCCTATTTATTATATTGGCCTAGTTATTTGTCCCAAAAGTACAACCTGGGGTTCTTTAAACAATGTGAGGACGCACCTGAACGCCCAGGAGGCCCTGAAAAAAAAACGCCACTTAGCTGAGATTCTGCTAAATTAGCTCAATTTGAAATATTTTTAATTTAGGTGCAAAATTAGCAATTCTGCAGTCTTACAAATCCAGGTCAGTTACATGCAGCCGTAATCGTAAAGTGTATGCAGAGATGTTTGTCTCTAGAGGAAGCATGAAAAGTATCCCGTAATCGTACCATTTGGTGCTCTGTCATTTTCGCCTACCCCTTAAGCGTGACAGAAAGAAAATGAACATCCAGCAACTCTAACCCTTGAACTTTTTATTTCATTTATTTGAACTCAACGTCAACTTTTTACGTCAGCTATTTCCATAATTTGTATACCACGTGTCATACTTTTTTTTAGCAATACTCTTTGATTTAAATAAATGTTGTAATTATTTTTACATAAACTGTCATTTATGACCCTTGATTTCTGAGATTATGGATATTTTGAATGCATTAATATTTTTTTAAGTACTCTCTCATTCATCAGCTTTATCACTGATAAAATGCATTTAATAGTTAGTAGTTATTTTTCATAATAAGACAGAACATAAAAAAAATATTAAAACTTAATAAACTCAAAAACTATTTATTTTATACCCCCATTTCACTGGGCCAAAGGACATTGCCGATTTTACTATGGGCCAGAAAAGCGCTACTACTTAAACGATACCGTATCAACCAACCGTAATTTTTTTCTATTAATTACGAAAAAGACATTTAAGTTAGCTTATAATTAAAATGTAGTTGACGAATAATTACAAACGTGTATGTTTGTAGAGGAAGCGAAATCAGTATGCTATGATCGAACAGTATGGTCGTAAACCTTAAAATAAATTGATCTGGCTGATAACCTTTTCCTTCCGATCTAAAGGAAAATATTATAGCGATAGCAGCGGCAGTCGGTTCTCCGTAAACTATTGAAGACGTACTGACCGATCTTTACCTTGAAACATACATACAATGTGTCATGATGACGGTTTGTTGCGGTCGGAGCTGCCAGATATTGGTATAGAAAATAGACCAAAAAAAAGTATAATGATAAAATATTTTATTAGTAACAAAATTCATTTTACTATATACGGAGTGTACTTATTTTAATTTTTTATTGCAGATTAACCACTGTGACATGAATTATTTAGCTGAAATCGCCATACAGGATTAAAATGTCGTTACCTATTACAGCGAAAATACGCAACTTCTGACAACACTGAGAACAACATATTGTGAACTTTTTTAAAAATAATAATCCTTGTCCGCTGGGACTTTCATTAATGAGTAATTGAAAAATATTATTTTTAATTTTAATTTTCAATTACACATTTGCCTATTGGTATCGTTCTTTGTCAATGTACTCTTTAATGAGATTTTGATTTTGGCAATATCCTTTGTTGAAAATTTGCTCTATAATGACCCCTTAGAAGGAATGTATCGAATTACCAAATACACTGACGACCTAAATGCTACAGCTAACTAAATTTTTTGTAGAACAGTTGAAGGCAAAGAACAAAAAAAAACTGTAGAGATGATTAGTTATGAACAGTTTGTTATCGCAGGGTGGTGTGCTGACGCCAACTCTGCAGGTTGGAGGCCGCGCGCTCGTTCTATTCGCCATGGTTGAAGCGGAGCCGCGCATGCAGACCAAGCCGGTCGTCTTCTACCTCTTCCTCAGCTGGAGTCTCGCCGAGATTGTCCGGTACGTTTATGGAACTGTGATATATTGCTTTAACTTCTTGACGTCGAGCTTTTGTAAAGCTGCTAAGCTGCTTTGTATAGTTATGTCAGTCAGTTAAGTCAACCAAACGGAACCCTATTACTAAACCTCCGCTGTCCGTCCGTCCGTCTGTCACAGGGCTTTATCTGATGAACCGTAAAATGTAGGCAGCTGGAACTTTCACAGAGTGTATTTACTTTGCCGTTATAATCACAAATAGGTAAAATAAAAAAAATATAAAAATTAAAGAGGAGCCCCGTACAAAAAAACGAAAATTTTTGTGTAAATGGTACGAAATGGTAAATGGTGCGAGTCAGACTCGCACTTTGCCAGTTTTTTAAATACTTCCTGCTTTGTTTGTTATCTAATAACTCTCATCCAATAAATAAATCAATATTAAATGTGCATGCACATCTCGTGATTTTTTTTATTTGATGGAGTCTGTTGATGGAGTCGAGAACCTTACTCGTTGCTGTAGATACCCTTACCTTGAGATAAATTTGGGGCTACAGCAAGTAAGGATATAAAATACATATGATCATAATTGCATTCAAAATCTTTAAATGAAAGCTTCAATTGTCATTTCGAGCCTTCTTGTCCAATACTTGTGCCCTAAGCAATGATTCCTGTAAAATATTAGGTAGATCCTAAGAAAAATGCGTTCAAAAAGGCTTCATCATCTTGCAGTGATTGTTTGAAGATTTTACATGGCAGTAACACCAGACGTTTGCATGATACCAAATCGAATACCACTGGTTTGATAATAAATTTGATCTTATTATAATTTAAAAATAATAAACTGAACTGATTGAAAAATGTACATTCTTATTATTCTTATTAGAGTATGCAGTTGTCATTGGATCAATCCAGTTCAAAGTAGCCGTGTTCAAATGTAGGGAATGGTCTGGCATCTAGACCCTTCTAAAAATGTGTGTAATGGGGATTTATATCGATCCAAGTGAGGTAATGTAAAAAAGATGTCTTTTCACAAAATTTGTTACTCCACAGGTACCCGTACTACATAAGCCAACTGTACAAGAACGAGATATACATCCTCACATGGCTGCGATACTCAATCTGGATCCCGCTGTACCCGCTGGGGATACTCTGCGAGGCCATCATAGTCCTCCGGAACTTGCCCTACTTCGAGGAGACCCAGCGCTTCACCATCCCCATGCCAAACGCGTGGAACTTTGCGTTCCACATGCCGACCTTCATGCGGGTACACCTGCTCCTGCTCACGGTTCCCGGCATGTACCTCATGATGAAACACATGTACCGGATGAGGGTGAAAAAGCTAACGCCCAAAGTTGTAATTAAAAAGTTAAAGTAACTGAACACTTTCGTTTTAACCATAAGATTGTTGTGCCCGTGTTGGTAGCGTGATAACGTGCAATTATGATTGCATCCATGAGTTCTGTTGTGTTAGCGCTAATGCTAGGTTAGTTGAAGCCATAGGTCGAGTTGCGACAGGCGGTACTGTATCAAGGTAATGAATTGGGTGTTGTTCACATTCTCAGTGTTAACATATTTAAGGTTAACCAGAACCTCCAAATTAATGCTACATGCGAGGTTAACTTGAAAACTTGTTAATTTTATTCCTTTAGGCAATTGAGAAATCAAAACATCGAATGATGGGGCAATTTTTTTGTTGATAACAGATAATGCGTGCAGTCAATGCGTGTGCGTAATTATTACGCTTAGATAATTAAATCATGTTGTGATACTGTGCAATAGAATGTGTATTTATCAAGAATAGTAATGCAACTAGTATTTGCGGAAATTACTAATTAACCCAGATCATCTCTCTAGGAATAGTGTTTAACTCTTTTTTTATTAATAATATATTAGAATGTGGGTAGCGTTTGATGCCATTTTGATATAATTCCATACGTCATGAGGAAGAAATGTCAATCAGTACATAAGCTTAAGTTGAACATCTTAAAAAAAATATGGGCAAACAGAGATGTTCCGGATTGTCTAGGGGAAGCCGTGTTTGTTCTGACCGAGAAATATCAGAAGGGAGTTCTCTCAGGTGTTTCAGGAAGAAACTTCTTCATTAAGCAGATGCAAGAAGAGTGACAAAGTAATTATATATCCTTGATAAATAACAATAGCCTCATGTAAAAAACTCTTTGTAAAATGGCGTGAGAATTTTCCATGTTTGTTGTCCCCCTCCTTTTACATTAAACATTGTTCATCGCAAAATAAGGTAAATGGAGATATGAGTTCAGACATGGAACTACGTTACGGCGATCTAGATCTTACTCGGGCACTTCTCAAGGTGGTAGATTACCATTGCGAATGAACCCAGATGATTAAGTTTAAACCAGCCAAGTGTTACTGTTTGAGCGTAGTCAGTAAAGGTAGAAAGATCATCATGAACAACCCTGTTCTTACGGCATCCAGTAAATTGATCGCAACATTGTCTGATATAGCTGCATGATGTAGTTTGATGAAGTTCATGAAAGCCCGTGGGAGTCGTCGGGGATTTCTTAGGTAAGGGCCAAGCTTTCAGGTGACCCAACCCGCTCAACTCCCCATACAAACGGGGAAGGAAGATCACGCCCATATTTCTTATCAGAGATCCCAAATTTTAATCAAAAGAGCTTTATTTGATCGAACTAGATGTCTGATGACCGTTGGCATTGTAAAATTGTGTTTGGTTTCTAAGTTATAAGGTCCGAAAGATCGAATTTTTCGCGCGTTTTATACAATAACTTTGGTGGCTTATTACGCATTGATAAAGTAAGAAAATCTTAAAAATATTTGTCATCAGACATAGCTTATTTAATCAAGATTTATAATCTATTTGGTTTTTGTTAGATTTTTGACTACAGCGGTCGTGGTTTACTTTTAGCTATAAGTCGTTTTGAAATCAAAATTTTCGTAAATCTTACCAAATCATACACTATGCACATTATCTTTTTTGTGGACATGTTGCATCTTCCTCATCATGGAGCATGTCCTTTTCTTTGAAACAGAGAAGGTCCCAGAGCGCAACATCACGGTTTTGTACAGTGCCCGCGAATGAGTTCGTCGCGCCGGGTTTGGCCACCTTAAGCGATAAAAAAACTTTAAGGTTCGTGGGAAAAAAGAATACTCAGCAAAAGAAAGGATGACATTGTTAACTTTCTGATAGAAACCTTTGCCGAACTGACAATTTTTCCCTCTTGGGTACACAAAACATGTTTAAGACGACTATTTGACTTCTAAACTTTCATAGCCATGTCTTGTTTGCGGCTTCACCAAGCAAAATCTACATTTAGGAATCTCAGAAAATCCAATGGATTGAACAGAAACCGACGTGATTCCAACCGACGTGACAAAGTCCTCCAAAAAATCAGAGAGGCCATTAACCAATCCATTGCACAGATTAGGAGCAAACCAGTAGTGACTTTCAGAAGGTAGACTTCATTAAACTTGGAGGCACTAAGCTGTCTAAAGCTAAAGTTTGGCCCTACCAAACCTTCTCAATATTTAGGTGAGAACTGAGACTACCGGCTCAGATAGTGAGAAATGGATCTAAGACTGAATTATTTGCTGTTGAAGTCGGATCAAGGGGACTACCAGCGAAGACCCCCTTTCAGTTTCTTTAAAAGATTTCTTAAAAAGGCTGCAAAGATTGATGCTAAAGATATATGGAGAGAACTGCGAAGTCATCACTGTAGGCATCCTAAAGAATATGGTTAAGTAGAGAAAGAGTTCGAAAGCGAGACTGGACATTCTCTGTGTCAAACTTGCTGATGAGGCTTGCTTTGGTGGGCGCTTTCAAACTCTACTGCCAATGGCCCCAGGATATGCTCGGTGAACCAACGCCTATTACCGACTTACGATTTTTTCCTAGCATCAAATGGATGAATAAATTCATTTATTTTATAGACGCTGATGCATCCAAATCGTGTTAGAGATTGGTTATATGCTCATCTGCATTTTTATTTCATTCACATCAACTGTAATTTTTTGCTAGACCCCTAGATTTTATTATGTGAATAGAATAATATAATGTATGATTAAGTTTGATCAAGCATTTAACATTTTAAAAAGTTTGCAGCCTTGCCAATTGTTCAGAGGTAAAAAAAAACAGAGATGGCTGCATTAGTAAACTACATGACAAAATAATTTTAAGCAATTACACTATGGTATAGGCAAGTCTAAGCCCCTTGCAAGCAATACTATGGTTTTGTAAGTATATCAGAAATGTTTGGGTTACTTTTCTGAGAGCTTCGTGTGACCTGTATTTATTATTGATAATGATGGTAGATATTGGTGTACATAAATGGGTAGTCACAGCCGAGAAGGGGTATTTTTGTACACGAAACTGACCTTTTCTTTTATAAATCTTTTTTAAAGACCAAAAAAATGTTATCCTTTACATATTACACAAAAATGTATGGAAAGGATGAAAATGTTTGCATGACTGAAATAAGGGGTTTAAGGTAATTATGTGGCTGCATAAATAAAGAATAATTGACATGTCACCGCCCTTTCATAACATTAGCGTGACGAAGAGGCCAGGCATTTTAAAACGTGGCCTGTTTGAAATAAAGAACCTAACATGGTAAACGCATCTAAAAGATCTAAACACCAAGAAAGGTTAAATATCACAGGTCGGAATATGCACATGAATACTGGAAATATAGTTTCGTTGGCAGAATTACTGCAGCACTCCAAGAGGCATGCGGGTAAGTCATTTTAATCTTCGTAATACTGATTCTGGATTCTATACTGTCCAAAAATGCATGTTCTTTGCACTTTTTTTGCATATATTTCTCAGTCGAATCAGAATCCACAGGGTAAGAATGGGGCAGCTCATATATCGTATGGCTAGACATATTCTTGTCCGCAACATGGTTGAATGTCTGCTATAAGTAACAGTCCTTGCCCATGTATGTGTGACTCACAGGAGTAGGATGTGGAGTGTGGTGAATGTTCAATACAGGAAAGCTTGTTAGACAGAAGCATGTCTATGTCTGCGTACTCCTGTTATGTTCTCTTTCGTGCGAAATTACAGAAAATCAATTTCACAGAAATGTGAGAGTAAAGGAATGACCTCACTCTTACATTTTTTTGGAATCGTGGTATTTAGGAACACGTTATCACAGCTTCATGTATTTCTCTATACAAGCGTAAAGCACAAATATTTTCAAAAAGATGGCTTCTGGTTCATTATAACTTCTGTGACATGTGAATGTGATTTGTTACTGGAATCAGGTACACTAAGCTACTTACCACTAAATCCGCTTGTAAACTGGATAAATGCCCAATATAAGAAAACTTGGCCATTTTGTAAAATACCTGGGCCCTTTGTGATGTGGCTGACGTTACGAAAATACTTCGACGTACACATCAAAATGCATATGTATGTTGCAAGCCTTTAGGTAATGCTATATGTTATTACTAAGCACTTGAAGCCATAATGTCGTACAACTTAGAAATAGGACTGAAGGATATGTGATTTTGTTTATACTGGGTGCTAACAGCGCATTGAAACTTTAAATATTACTTGGCACATTAAGAGCAAAACAGTAGAGGTCATTTTTTGGAAAACCTTTAGGTAAATGGTTACTCAGTCACTTTTGCCTCAAATGGACCAAGGAACTTATAGTTAGCCCTTGGAACATAACTCCAAGAACAACCTGTGTAAATAAATTATTATACTATTTTACTGTGTTACAATGTTTTCATACCTATGCAATTGTTTTATTTACTGTCAGCAACTAAATTTATGCACTTGTATGCATTTTAATGCTTATGCTATACCTGTGTGATTAGAGACGGAACCATTTTGTTGACCTACAATCATTGAATTGTATGTGTAAACCTGTGTACACTTTGTATATTTTGTCACCTTTGCAGGTGTTTTTCCCGCAGGAGAAATATGTCTATTTTTAGCATTTTGGGATGGTATCAACTGAATTTTAGAGGATGGGTTTATTTGTATTTTGGTGAAAAAATGTTTGGAATATTTTGGGTAGGACTAGCCTTGGACTTTTTCATCATCTCGTCTTCTGCACAATTTGGGCTGTGCATTATATTATCTGTACATTCCAGTTTGAAAATCACACAGGTTAGCTATGAAACAAGTTTAAATTTAAATATGAACTGGTTACTTTTAATCTTATGCACTTTATTTTTACTTTAGTGGAAGCGAGTTGTTATTTCGTAAATATGGAAATATATTTGATAAACTAATTTGGTGTTTTGCTTTTGGTAAATCTTGTTTTATGCACCCATTAAAAAAGATTAAGTATCTTCATTTCACTAGATCACTTTATTACTATTTTTTACATTACAAATTCACAGAACATTTATTAGATGAATGGGTACCTAAATTCTGTCACCAAGAATTTGGCACCCAGTGGTAAACGAAAATCAGAGCAAGACAAAGATTTTATAGGGTTTCGAAAATGCTAACGACACCACTCGGTATTTTGTCTTGATACCCTTTCATAATCTCCAAATATTCAGATAGATTTATATTATGTATCGTAATTAAAAGCCAGCAGCTGCATAGGTCGAGGACACCTTTTTAACAGGGGCCATTTGGATACCACTTTTTTTATTACTATATGCCTTAAACTTTTATCATTAGCTTTTGATCACTCTTGCCAGCATTGATATTAATGAGCTCTAATGAAAATAGGTCGCCACGTGTGTGGTTGAGACACGTTGTTGCACGTTATTGCGGTAAGCGTCTGATCCAACGGCGTACAAATTAGGACATAAGCTTAATGTAGGACCGTTTCTTAATATCCTTAGGGTCGGCATGCGCGTAGTACTCATAGAAAGATGCGTCCAACAATGTGTCGGGCTCCACATTGTTGAATATCTTCTCTCCATAGTATGTGCCCACCTGCAACAAATTGCCATTATAACTTTTAGGGAGTTATTATAGGAAAAGTAACACTATGCTAATTTGAGGATAGAGCTCGGCATAGGTTAATATCAAATAATAATTTGTAACATTCGGGCCTTCTTTGCAATGTACATAAATGTCCTCCCTATGAATAACGATCTGCAGTCACAATGATTCGAGATAATAATCGCAATAATCGAGAAATTGGCTGACATAATTTTCTGAATCAGCAGTTCAGCATTGAATCAGTGGACATGTCATTCAAAGGTCGCAGGGATGAATCCTGCTGCGACCAAACTTTGAGCATCAGAAAATGGCTGCGCCACAATGGGAAATCTAATGCATGCAACAATATCAACTGGGTCCATAATGACCTTCTCCTTAAAGGCTACGACTACAAACAATACATTTATGATGGAAATGATTGGGCTTTGTGTTCTGGTATTTAACATTTTCAGTTAAAAGTAAAATATCCCACCTCCCAGCCGGGCACGTCCTTCATGAGCTCAGCCTCGGCGTCGCGGTTGCGCCGCAGCTGCTTGAGATATTCGCGGTCGCGTTCCGCGTACAGCATGGGGTAGACGGCCATCTTGGCCGAGCGCATCTCGATCTCATGCTTCTTAATCCGCTTGAGGTTGATGTTGTACAGGTACAAGCCGGCGACTGTTAATCCGATGTAGCCCGCGAACATAGTGTAGCCTAAACATCGACAAAAATTGTAACATAAACTAGATCATTTATATAAAACTAAATAAAGGAAAAGGATTTTTTTTTTCTGAATGTTGAATGATATTGACACGATAGGTACCATCAACGACAAAGTTTTTAGCACCCTACAGTTGCATTTATTTTCACACGTGGCATGCCCCTTCCCCCGCCGACAGGTCTTCAGGCGGGGCGTCCTACCGCAAGCCACACAAACGGTGTGTTCCCCTCCCGCTTCACCTCCGCGCGATGCGAGCGCTTCAAAGTAAAGGCTCTGTGAAGTGCTACTGGACTTTTGAACCGTACATATCGAACTGAACTAGATTGTGACGGAACGGCTCAGGCAAGACTAATGGCGTAAAAAATAGGGGTGGGTCCTCAGCACGCATGCCAGAACGTTTGTATCGGCACACTTTCGATTAAATAGTTACTCCCTCGCAAAACTCAAGTGTGCTAGCACATAGCACGTTTTAAAGAGGCGATGAGAGAGAAGGCGCTATGCTGCAAGGCAGCGGCCGGGTGCTTGCACTATATTTTTCTTTGTCTAGCGTGAGTGTGCTGCGAACGAGGCGCACACGAGGCACGGTCACAGAATGAGATGTAATACACCGTAACACAGGTGGACACAAGGTCCATATTTGATAGGCAGGATTTAATTCATACTCTAAAGTAATATTATTTTGTTAAGGCTGTTCCGACCCATATAAAGTTGTTTGCGCACATAACGCAGAAAGTATTGCACTTTAAGCTAGGAATTAATAATAAAAGTTTAATATAGTCATATTACTTGCAGCGAAAACAATTTCACAATTTCAGGATTATTGGTTTTGTTACAATTTATTTAAATACGATTTTTATTTAACAGCGCCATCTAACGGTGTAAAACTTCTAATCGGCAATTACAACGAAACCATTAAACCTGAAATTGTGAATATGTTTTCGCTGCAACTACTATGGCTATATTTAATATTTTTGACTAATTCGTGCATGCAATACTTTTTGCGTTCTGTGTAAAAAAAACAATGTATGGGTCGGAACATCCTTAATACTTGATCATTTAAACGATTACGAACTGTAGTCGATTCCTTGGAGTACCTTCGGGATTCGATTCCATAAAGTAATCGATGGTGCAAACGGTTCTGTCGGTATATTTACTTCGATTTTCACTGTTGTTCGACATAATACTTAATGTTTACACTGTACTAACACTGTACATTAAGTATTATAATTCTGTTGGTAGTCGATTCCACAGATAGAGTGGAGTCAAATGGTTTAGAGTAGTCGACTCTATGGCATACGATTACCTACTTGCGAGCGGAGTCGATTCCATAGAGTAGGCACTCGTTGAAAAATAACTTCTGCTACCACGCCGTGCGGTTCAGTTTGGTTAGACGAGACATTTAGTCGACTACTTGGAGTCGAAGTGCCACCCAACTGTATTCAACTATAGTCGACCATACAGGACAATCAATTCCAAGTAATCAGAGTATTCGATTCCGCTCAACGCCACACTGTGGTGCCACAGTGTTCATAAAGAGGCCTCGTACAATCCTCGTTTCTACGAGTGTGCTGCCCACCGCTAGTAAAAAATAATACTGGAAATACCGATGCATTTTGCATGGGAATAACATAACCTCAAATGTTACATAAGAGTGTCGGAGAGTTCATCCATCACTCACCACTGAAGAATTGCTTGGCCGGAACGCGCATAAAAGGAATAGGTTTATACCCGCCGGGTGGCGGCAGGTCCTGCCGCCGAACCAGTTGCGACATATTTGTTTGTTGTAGTCAGCAAAACAGCTACAGGAAAACAAGCACAGACTTCAACAAGTCTACCTGCTTCGCCTTGCCCCTTGCCCACAGTTATACAGTCTATGCCACAGAATATTATAGTACAATGTCTATGCCACAGTTGACAGACAGCGGATGACATGAGAACAGCCTTCTTTTTTATTTTTTTCCTTACGGAAAGGCGAGAGCCATCGTATCATGTTTTTGTATCATGGGTTTCTCAAAAAGTTAACGAATCGATGGATTAACGATTTTTGCAAAGTAGACATCGTTAACCCAAGTTTGCGGTGTCAATTTCGAGTATGGAAAATTATAAGTGAATTATTGCAGTGTTAATATATGTTACATATTCAGGTGTTTGGTAGGTCGATATAAAGCCGTGAGCAAGTATTGGAGGAGGTAATTTGGACTGTTTTAAGCCAAACATATCTCAGTGCAAAGTCTTACGGATTTGGAAATAATCGAAACTTTCGTGTTAAAAAAAATTTTTTTTTCACATTCTCCGCATTATAACTCACCAATATAACTTATATAGCTTATTTTGTAACATGTACTTTTTCTCTCAATGCATAAAACAAGATGAAACTATTTAAAATAGCACAGGAACACCTATGTACAATATTTAAATAAAAATAAATAAATAAGCTGCTATGTTAAATTGGTGAATTATAAGGGTGCAAATGTGAAAAAAAAGGATTTCTTGAAAACACGAAAATATCGATTATCTCTCCTCCTTCCTATTACCTGCTCACGGCTTTGCATCGATCTACCAAACACACTGTATATTGTTTTCTTTTTAGTCAGTTTTATATTTTGATATTTTGATGTGCTAAAGACTTGGAATTAATAAAAAATAAATAACTTTAATTTTATTCCGTTCACTTACATAGGTATTAATCCAGTTTCAGACCAAGCAATAACATGTAAATTAAAAACAACTGTTGAATAATCTTGTACAATCGCGACCAAAGCAAATAATCCTGCAAGGACAAAAAAAGATTTTAAATTTTTTCCTAAGCATTAATAATAACAATATATAACAAAAATATGTCTCGTTAAATTATTTTTGTTACAAGATTAAATATTTAGGTACTTCTTGAGAAAAAAACTAAAATCTGTCTTAAGAAAAAAACGCCTTATGATCTTAAGTAAGTATGTAAAACTGCAAGCCCTTTATTTTGTTTCACAGCAAGTTTTTGCCATCATATTCCTACCTATATTTATTTCGTATAGTAGGTATTATACCTCGTATTTATGTCTGCATATATTTCTTTTTTTTTCATTTTATTTAATTTATTTAAACTTTTTGGTAGTCAAATTAGTAGCAGGATTCGATCAACCCAGTGAAGAACCCACAAAGAAACTTCACAGGTGTGCATACCATGTATGTATAACTGTATATTTACATAACATAATAAAATGTATCGATTTACTTCACAAAGTGATCGTCTCTGCCTACTCCTTGGCTAATTTTTGTAACGGTAAGCAATCATGATACTGCCTTACTTACGGCCAGTGCATTTTGCAACGCATTCGTCCATGACATACGTAACGGCAATGTTGTTGCAAAGTGGACACGCAAGTCACTATTTCAAATTTCAATTAATTGGTGCGGTTTAAAGTTTTGAGCTAGCTAATGGTGCTTTCTTGTTCGATATTGGTAAGAGACTGATGAAAACAGAAAAAATATTCCACAAAATTTAAACTACTTTAAAATTTGAACTTACTTTGAAAAGCCGTTGGAAAGTAAACACAATATTTAGTAAAACAACTTCTGCGCTCGGTCAAACTCGAATAGCTGGCCGTGATGGAGAGGCCGGGGTAGATAGTCTTGACGTTCTATGTTTTGTTTTAAAGAGATCGCTAGGCTGATAAATAATCTTTTAGCCAAGCAATAGTTTGCATGTATTTTACAATTGACGTTGCCAAATGAACATTTTCTTGGGACAAAATATAAATCAATTTATTTATGTTAAATAGCAAAAAAAAAAATATTATAATTAGAAATGTAGATAATATAGTTACTTATGATATTGTGGCAATAAAAGCAGGGGTGGCTTTTTTTTTAAATCTAGTGTAACGACAGTTATTTCATCTCGTATGCAGTCCTGGCATCGATGAAATAAAAGACTTACTATTTTTTCATTCATTTATTAAACTACATTTGAAAATTTAAATTGTATCTGCTACAATGTTTTTCAAGTCTATGCAAATCTTAAGAATATGCAAACCCTAACTTGTTAGACTGTTAGATACATTGTTACATGAGGCGTAGCCAGCCGACACCCAAGTTGAAGTGTTCCCGCTCATAAGATCTACACTAATGATCTATATACAAACACTAGCTCCTCAATCACTCTAACTCAGCATGTGGTGGGTTTGATTACAAAGTTAGAACATATCTATGCAGAATCGAGCATGCCCAAGCATACGCGTAAACCATGCTATCCCTAAGTATCCTAACTTACAACCCTTGCAATACACAAACAATTTGAAAAATTTTTTTTAAACAATACAGGCTCACAAATACTTAGCTACATTTAGATATAGGCAAGACATAATAAAATCAGGTACAAACTTAAAACACAATATATAAACTATGCATCACTAAACTATTTAAGAACCCATCACACTTGAGATCAATCTACATACCTTTCTGCTTATCGATAAGTATTAGTTGTGTAAAAGGAATGAAAAATATAAATGTAAGTAAACTCTCCTACTTGTGAACGAGCTACTTTTAAACTCGGTTTGTTACAGTAAAACTATACAGGGTGTTGTAACGACCAGTAGGTACATTAAATTTGGGAAATGCTTACGGGGATTAAAACAAACAAAAAAGTTTAATAACTTTTTGCTGAATATTCTATAAATAAAAAGTTAGACTTTCCATGCAAACGAATTCAATAATTTAGTGTAAAAAGAATCTAATGTCCAGTTAACACGTGGTACTTGGACATGGGTGGTTAATATCACACCTACTTTTATGACATCAGTCTGACACGCCACGTGGGATGTAGGTTCCATGCCAAGACCTTCCTTATACACGGTTATAACATCTCGTCAAATTACACTAGAGGACAACAAAAATTTCAAAAATGTATATCTCAGTAACTAGACACTTTAGAGAAAGAAAATATTGGAAAAACATGAGGATTACGCTGGCGAAATTAATGTACTGGCCGTTACGACATACAACATATTAGTAGGTACACAATTTAACAATAATTTTGTTATTTCACATTAAAAATGCAAAATTAAAATCACAGTATGTTTTTATGAATGCTAAGGCTGCAACCACCACTCTTATTAAACAGATGCAACATTAATTTTGGTTTCAAAGCCAAATCCAAGTTGAAAATGGTGATAAAATCATTATGACACTTCTACTTTTTCTTGATCTTTGCTTAGTGCCTAAATTGATTACAACATGTGTTTTTGAATACAGTCTAGACAATATTCTTAATATAGATATTCTGTAAGTGTATTTTGTTTATTCAAATAAATAAACACAATTATAACATACATTATGTGACGACGATTAACATGTGCAAGTAATAGTTAATATTTACGTATAATTAAGTTTAAATTACACTTTTGGGTTTTTATTCAGATTTCCACGTATGGCAGCGAAATTAATGTTACTACTCAGACTAAAATAACTTAAGTTACACCCGTAAAAATGTGTATGAATACGTAAATATTAAAATAAAATTGCTCGCGAACATTCAAATTAACTATGTTGTTAAATGCAATAATATTTACTTACATAAAGTGAAACTACATTAATTAGTGGTTAATATGATTTATAAATCTAATTATATGAGAGATAAATCAATAAACAGAACATAAGCACTGAAATTTCTTTTATCTGATGTTTTACTTCTAATTAATATGCACTCTAAAATGGTAACTTATGTAGTTTTCTTTGGATAGCAATTTTGGCATCGACACACATTGACAGCAATTATTAGAAATCTAACTCATCCAAATCTTCTTAACACAATACACTATGAAAACATGTCCCTAGTAATTACATACCTACTCATGTTATAACACGATTCTAACACCTGGTCTCAGTTTCGATAATGTTTTCTATACCTTAGCAACTTTTTATCTTTTACGGCATAGGTACCTGTATCCACTCCGAATACCATGCCCAAATTGAATATTTGGTCATTGTGCGTTTTAAATACGTAATTTATTAGCTTTGGGCATTGTTCAGCAAAGCTCTGACGATTTTGTCAAATCAGATGCACTGGTCCGTTTTATTAACACATTAAATGTAATTGTCGTATTCCATTGATTTCTAAAAATTGTTTTAACCCATGACTATTAATGGTTTGACTAGAATTAAATTGCTCTTGTAAGCAATGACTTTTGCATGGCAATAGCTGCGTGTATATACGTTGGGCATCATCAAACTACTGTACTGAACGTAACAGCCATTAAGTTGTGGGCATGCGCTTAGAGCAATGCTGCGTAATCAGAGTCCAGAACACGTTACAGTCAGAGCCGAGGCCTAAATCAGCTATGCGATTAAAACCCCATCATCAGGGCGGATATTCGCATAGTCGGATATACTCAGAGCAGCAGAGTGCACAGGCACTCACAGTCTAGGACACCAGAGTAGCTACGTAGTCAGAGCCATTCTCAGCTGAGCAGCTAAGCAGTCAGAGCCATTATCAGCAGATCAGCTTCGTAGTCGGAGCCATAACATCGGTTCGGCTGTGCGCTGTGTAGGCTAGAGCCGAGGCCAGAGGGATAGAAGTTCAGTTGGTGAAGTTCAATTCAGAACTGAGCGCGTCACCCGGCAGCACCCTCAGAGCAGCACGGCGGCGAGCGGCAGATGTCACGGCATGCCACGGCGGCGAGCGGCACATGTCACGGCAAGCTCAGTGCAGCACGGTCGCAAGCGGCAGGTGTCACGCCACGCTCAGTGGAGCACGGCGGCGAGCAGCAGATGTCACGGCACGCTCAGTGCAGCACGGCGGCGAGCGGCGGATCTCACGGCACGCTCAGAGCAGCACGGCGGCGAGCGGCAGATGTCACGGCACGCTCAGTGCAGCACGGCGGCGAGCGGCGGATCTCACGACACGCTCAGAGTAGCGAGGCGGCGAGCGGCAGATGTCACGGCACGCTCAGAGCAGCACGGCGGCGAGCGGCGTGGCGAGCGCCATGTGCTCGGCACCGCGGACTGGCAGCCGCTGCGCCGCGACGTAGTGGCGCAGCAGCGCGGGCACGGACGCGAACGAGCCCCCCGCACCGCCCAGCGAGTAGCCCTCCGGCGAGCGGCAGATGCGCAGGTGCATGAACCCGCGAACAGACCTGAGACCAGACATATCATTTAGTCTCCCAGAAGTGAATATGAGAAGTGAATTGGGATTCCTGTTATCACAGCTGCTAGGCTTACTTTAAAGGTACACTTTTGACGCGCGCGGCAGGCGGAAGCAGCTGAGGGCCAAAATACTGGTATTGATGGCTGTTACATCCCATAGGTAGTTTGGTAATTCGATACATTCCTTCTAAGGGGTCTTCCTAGAGCTAACTATTTAGATTAACTATTTTGAGTTAACTATTTAGATTTTAAACCTGTTTGAAAATCTTCTGTCTTGTTACAAAAAAATGATAATTATAAAATAATGACTTCGCTCTGGGTACCTATTTACATACTATAACTAAAAACTATTGATTTTCGACCCCTCTGAAGGAATGTATCGAATGACCAAACACCCTATAGAGAGAACACAGCTGCGTGTATGTATAACCTGATATACAGTTCTAGAACAAAAATTGCTAGCAAAACCATTTGAAGGGGGTTGTTTTTGGTGGCTTTGGCACTTTGGTGGTTTTAGACTCGCCAAACATCATTTCGTGAAACGAGGTTGCCATCAGTAACTGAGACTGAATACCGGTGCCAGGAATGGAACAGAATGAAAAAGAAGAAGTGACTCACTTTAGACTGAGCGAGTAGTCGTGCTTGGTGGACTCGCTGTTCCTGACCAGGAAAGCCCCTTCATTGGCGTCCCGCAGGGCATTCTCCGCCTCCACTCGGGATATGGTGCCGTGGTACCAACTGCGAGAATCGGTACGCGTTAGTTAGATGAGTTTTCAGGATACGTGATGGAGACTGTAATCGAGGGGGCTCGCAATTATAACATAAACATAAAAATGTTTAGGTATACTTCCAGACTTAAGTAGGCGGTAACTACATTTGAGGCTCATATGTAGTTACCACCTTTTTAATAAGGAGGGCAGCATAGGTCATGCAAGCAAAAATCATGAGCTATCTTTAATGTTTGACACAAAGGGAACTTCATAATTCATTTATACTTTCATTAAATTAATTATTAATAAATAAATAAATAAATTATTACTATTCATGAAAACATGGTTTCATTGTGACATATAGAAATGTTTTGAGGGGCATAAACAAATTTGGACTCATCAGATCCCTACTTACTAGAAGGAAGTCTTTGGCTCAGGTTGGTGCGTGAAAGCATGATGCAATGATGATTTTCCGTGTTGTCATTCTGTAAAATTAAGTCTTGGAAGACACCTCATGACAGTTTGTGTGGTTTTAGCCATCCCTGTTTACGTACATAAAAAACCGGCCAAGTGCGAATCGAACTCTCCACGAAGGGTTCCGTACCATCGTAAAAGATTGAACCAAAAAAAATCAAGTTTTTTGTAAGGGCCACTTTATTATAATTATTTTTTTTATTTGTTGTTATAGTGGCAAAAAAAATACACACTATGTGAAAATTTCAGCTGCCTACCTATAACGGTTCATGAGATACAGCCCTGTGACAGACGGACGGACAGCGAGGCTTAGTAATATGGTTCCGTTGGCACCCTTTGGGTCCGGAACCCTAAAGAGGGTGATATTAGCTCCGATTGTACAAAAAGGGGTAGGTAGGCGTGTCAGCATTGCGGGCGACTGACCCCTGTCTGTCGAGTGGCAGGGTCGCGTCGACTAGGTCCCGCGGCGGCGGCGCCAGCGCGCCCAGGTTGAGGTGGAGACCTCGCGCAGCTCCCCCGCACCCCTCCCCACCCGCCGCAGCCTTCTCCAGGTTCAGCGTCAATTTGGCTCGCGGTTTACCTGAAATAGAAATGTTTTCGTTGAGAACCAGTGACGTATACATACAATTATTATTATTATTATTTAAGCCTTTCTAGCACACACTTTACACTATTTGAACCTAACCTTATCTTAAATCACTCTAGTGCCACCAACTGCAGGGCTTAGGCCTCTCTCAACCTTACCGGTTTTGAGGTTGTTGTAATTTTTTCCTCCCTGGGTGACCAAACTTTATCTGGGAGTAATACAATATAAAAACTATATTTTAATTCACCTTCACCGAACTAACATTTTCCTCTGCTTGGTGGTAGGGTTAACCCGCCTGGGTAGGTACCATCGCATTGGATGAAAATATGGTCGTGGATGGAAATATCGTCGAAACGGCATTTGTCCGTGCTTTTCATCAAATTCAATGTGGTCTCATAAAAGGCAGGTCCTGGCACCTTATTTCTACTGGAATGCGGTGTGTTGAACTGATATTTTTTTTTATTTAATTAGTTTTTCCTTATGGTGACTTTGCACACTTATATCATGACGGTGGTTGTGGTATTATCCATGTCCAGTTACTGTGTTTAGATTTCAGCGAAAAGTCGACCTCGACGATTTTACGAGATGACAGAGCACCAAGCGATTGAAGCTCGTTCAGATAGGAACTTTTAACAACGTATAAAAAAATCAACCAGAAATCAACCTAAAATGTATCTACAATTGGTTATAAATAATAGCTTTTTCTCAAATACACAGTCACGCTGATTCGGCATTAGAGTTGTAACCTTCCAGCGAATTAGATAAAACACAGATAATAATAACTACTTGCCTTTCACGGTAAAGATAACGGAACCAATCAAAAGTCAAACGGGATAGCGCCCTGTATGGGCGAGTATTTAAATTTAAAATCAAGGCAGTCGATTCGAATCGAATCTAGCAAGCCGACAAAGCGTCTGCAGCGAGGCCTAACCGAACACAACAGAGACAAATTGGCCCGGAGGCTTCCAAGGAAACGTCCATGCATCCCCGCACGAAAAAAGCACTCTACCAAATTAAATATTGGCGGGAAGTGAACGCCGAGGAAAAGTTTTCAGGCCCCCTGCGCGTTCGAGCCTTCTAATCGTGTAATGCGTCCGACACACGCCAACATGGATTACTGATCAACTGCTAATCAGAGTGTACATGAACTTGAATTGAGCGGTTTGTACGGGAGAGTCCACGAGGAAATCAAAGCGAAAGGAATAGAACTAGCATGGGACTATTACACTAATCTGAATAATCGGGGGTCGTCTTTGTCGGAAGAGTCAGTATCACTGCGAATTCCCTTATTTTGCAACATTTCCGGAAAGTTTACATGAGTAACTCTGATTCGAAAGTATTTTGGCGTTTTTTCGTCGAGATTCTGAATACCTTGAATACCATCTGAAGTTATTTGGTTTCATAAAACCATGGAAAACTATCTACAAATATGGACGAACACAGCACATCAAACAAAAAATGTAAAAACAGACAAGAAGCCCAGTAAAATATGTACAATAATAAAAAGTATGTGAGGTTTCGCGGGAGACCCGACAGCAGCGAAGCATTTCACGCATATATCAGATTTCGTTTAAAAGTGTACCAACATGGATTAAGGTCGGGAACTTTCAGAGGTGACACCTTCAAATCTGCACATGACAGAAAGAGATGGCAGAAAGAAATTTGCATACTACAAGAAGTTAGATCTTGATGAAACTTTCATTTAAATATCAACATGACGGTTCTAGGACTAGATGGCCAGAAATATGACACATAATAATAAAGAATGTAGCTAGCCATGGAGGCTTCACCTCCATGGCTAGTATTTAGGAGAACATATGTAGGTACTTTATTATCAGTATCAGAATAGGAAGTGAAAGTTTGTGGACTCACCGTGGTCGACCTCGGTCATGCTCTGGCTGGAGGATCCCTGGGAGATGCCGCCGCAGTAGTCGTTGAGCTGCAGCGACTGGCCGCGCAGCTTGCGGCGTAGCTTCGGCATGTCGAAGGGCAGGCTGCGCAGGTCGGCGCAGGTGCCGTGGTCGCCGTCGGCGGGCACCGCGCGCCGCCGCCGCAGCTTGGGCATGTCGAACGGCAGCTCCGCGAACTCGTGGCTCCCGTCGCCCTCGCTCGCCTTCAGGAACCCGCCGAGCGAGTCGGAACCCTCGCGCGAGTGGATCGAGATGCCGCTGTCGGAGCCCTGGATCTCCGCCTCGCCCGTCATCGACTGTTGGAACGCGAGGTTCAGCAGGTGGCGGTTCGGCGGCGCCCGCCGCTTCGGCTTCGCCACGGGGTCCATCACCGTCGTCGCCGCCGCCTCGCCCTCCGGCGACACCTTCTGCGAGTTCTCCGAGGCGGGCTCGAGTGACGATTTGTCCGAGATGGGGCTCAGCACGTGCAGCGCGACGGCGCGGTGCGGGGCGGGCGGGCGGCGCGAGCGCGGCGCGCCCGAGTCGGACGAGTGCGAGGAGAGCGTCGAGGAGGAGGCGCGCCGGCGGCCGTCCGAGCTGGTCGTGCTGCGCTCCTCGCTCGTGCCGCTGCCGATGGACTCCATGCTGCCGGCGCTGCTGCCGGTCGCGATGCTCTCCGTGCTCGAGTACTCGCCGCGCGCGCGACGGCCCGCCGGCCTCCCTTTGAATTCGACGATCGGGCCGACCCCCTCGGGGCCGCGGGAGCGATTCGACTCGGCTGTGTCGGAGTCGGAGGTGGGTCGGCCCTTAATCTCTAAAAAAATACCGTCCTTGGATTGTGTTCGGTCGTCGTCGTCGCGGTCCGAGTCGCGGAGGCGGTGCGCGGCATCGGCGGCGACGGCGAGCGCGCTCGGCTCGGCGTCGGCGACGCTCGCCTCGCTGCTCGCGGGTGTCTCGCGCGCGCGCAGCGACTTCACCGGCAGGCGGAGGTCCTTGAGGCGCGGGTGCGCCGGCTGCGCGGGCAGGTTCGGCGCGCTCCTGATGCTGTTCATGGCGACGTAGTCCCTTCCCTGCTGGAACTTTGTCGGTAGCGGCGCCGTCGAGGGCGGCGTCGGCGCGGGCCCGTCGGCCGCGTCGAGGTGCACCTTTTCGAGCTCCTCGGAGAGCGCCGACGCGCTCTCGCTCTCGCGCTTCTGGCGGATCGTCGGCATCTTCGAGCGGCGCACGCTGTCCGTCTTCATGGTGACCCTGCGGCGGCCCTTGCGGTCGGGGTCGCCGCGCTCGACCGCCTCGAACGCCGACGAGGCGGAGGCGGCGACGGCGGCGTGCAGCAGCGCCGGGTGGTTCGTGAGGCGGTCGAAGTCGTCGAGGTCGTCGTCGGAGCGCGCGAGCTTGCAGTCGAAGGCGGTCTCGTAGAGGCGGTGGGCGGTCATGTCGGGGGGCCAGCGCGGCAGCGGGGCGGGCACGTAGAAGACGGAGCGCGAGGGGCGCTCGTCGGGGTCGGGGTCGGCGGCGGCGCAGACGCAGGCGGGCGCGTCGCGCGCGCGGCGCCGCGGCGGCATCCAGGCGGCGCGCGAGCCGGCCGAGCACTCGGAGGAGGTGGAACGGGAGCGCTCTAGGTCGCGGAAGCCATCCTCCGCGACGGAGAAGCGCTTGGGCAGGGTGGGGCGCGGCGCGACGTGCGGCGCGTCGAGGCTGGCCGACTTGCGGTAGCGCGGCGCGGTGGCGGGCGCGGCGGGTGCGGCGGGCGCGCTGCGGAACAGGTCGCCGTAGTAGTAGGGGCTCGGGTTACGGCGCGGGCGGGTGGCGTGGGAGCGCGCGCTGTCGGGCGAGTGCAGCGAGGGCGCCGCGCCGGACGCGTCGTACGCGTCCAACTCCTCGTCCTCCTCCTCGGACGACGACGATAGCGCTTCGGATGACGACTCTGCGAGCAAATTAAATTAAATTGATTTGTTATATTTACTTGTAAGGAAGCTGTGTAGGCCTATAATTAACATGTACACACTAATTTGTTATTTTTAGTAGTGAAATATGAAACTGTTTTGTGTATAATGTTGTTGGCATACCAAATAAATAAATAAATAAATAAAAATAACAGAATATTCAGACTAAGCCCCGATTGCACGAAGAGACGGCTGAGTTAATCAATTTTCAAACACGTCACTTTTAATAAACAGCACGGAGTTGCTTCCATACTGTCCATACAAAGTGACGTGTTTAATCATACGTTGACTCTGATTTTGATTCTTTGTCTTTCGTGCACTCGGCCCTACATCACGAAGCGGAGACATAGGCGGAGAGTTCAATCGATATAAACTAGTTAGCGGACAAAAGTACGTACACAAAAGTTTGGTATTGCGAACTATTTTCAGTTTTTTTATAATGAGAGGCAACATAATATGTATCCTATATTTATCAAACCTGTACATAAATATCTACAATAGGCAATGAGGTCAATGAAGAAATACATTATCTATACATGAACGGAACTAAAAGATATGATTTATAAAATTATATACGTAAACATACCTAGATATGAGTAGTTTTATCCCCGAATCGGGAAACATGCTCGATACCCTCACGCCCCGTCCTATTCCATGCTTGCAAACAAGACGAGAAGAGCTAACGCTATCGGTTCTTGACCGGTTGTCCGCGGACCACTGGTGGTCGCTGGAAGCACCTAAAGTGATCCGCGAAGCAAAAAAAGGTGAAATAAGTGACGATTTGACAGCGGTTCATAAAGAGTATGCAGTCACCAAAATCGCATTAAAATGATATATGTAAGTATTTATCTCTGTAAAGCAAAATTTTCGTAGAAAAAAAAACTTTTTATGCGTGTTATAAGTATCAATAGAACAAACCTTTACTAATTTAGATTTACATAAATTTAGAATTACATGAAAAAATTAAATTCATGTTTTTTTTTTGTTTGCTAACGTACAATTAGGAAATCACATTTCATTGTTATTTAAATTTAAATTTAAGTTTATATTAATTTTTTTCAATTTTGTTTTTTCTTAACTTGTTTTCATACATTAGGTAAGTACTGAATAGTTGCGCAATTATGCATGCGGTGTGCACAATTTTATTGGAATGTTACCTATATGATTTTTATATGATGTTAATTATTGTTATTTTATGGTAAATGTTCTGTTTTGTGTACCAAATAAATAAATAAAATAAAATTACCTCCAACAGTACATAGGTGGTCGGTGACAAGACATACGTTTGGTCAAATGGGCCGTCCTCACTAAAAGGTTAAGAACCACTGCCCTAGATAGAGCACGGTGTGCCTCATTATGAGCGCGCCACAAATTTGACGCGCCGCTTTCTTTCGCTAGGTTTCCCCGTCTAGTGCTGAGCGTCCCGTTCACCCTTCGGTTATTTTTGTCCGTAACTCTGTCACCAGTCACCATCTCGATCGATACGTGCACATTCAGAGGCCCTATTCCGAGTTACAAATCCTTCTTCATGCAAATTAAATTAAATCGATTGGTTATATTGACTTGCTAGGAAGCTGTGTAGGCCTATAATTGACATGTACACTCTAAATTTGTTATTTTTAGTAGTGAAATTATGTAACTGTTTTGTGTATAATGCTGTTGGCATACCAAATAAATAAATAAATCACTTATCGGTTTAAATAGAGCTTTAATAGAGCAGGCATTTGAGGGATACAATTTATCGTCCATGGATATATATTATTTTATTTATTATTATTATATATATTTTATTATTAATTATATTTTATTATATGATTATATATTATTTTATATTATTTTTTGTGTAGAAATATGAAATAATATAAATGTGTTGTAATGATATACACAGATAAAATAAAATCCCATGGACGGGCGATTTAAGGTACTCCTTAAATGCCTGCTCTACGCAATAGTGTAATCCTCTGGGAACGAAGAGCTTAGCGAAATTTCGAGAAGTGATTCGTAACTCGTAATAGGGCCTCAGGAAGCCTGCATCTTTCAGTCGTCTTTCGCAGCAAAGAATATTTATCATTTAAAGTAATATCTACGTGAGTCAGCTGAGATAAGATAGCTGCAGCGCGGTGAGCGGCAGTAATCACAATTCGGTGCGAAAAAAGTGCGTATGAACTTTGGCGATCACATGCCACACGAAAAATATCGATAGAAGATAAGAACAGTTCTATGTACACGGTCTAGCGAGCAGGTAAACCACAGAAGCAGAGAGATGATGAATGAGTCGGACTCGCATACGAAGGGTTCCGTACCATTGTACAAGATCTAACACCAAAAACTAACGTTTTTTGTATTGTATTAATTTTTTATTATTTTTTTTTTTTTTTTGTTATAGCGGCAAAATAAATACACACTCTGTGATAATTTCAGCAGCCTACCTATTACGGTTCATGAGATACAGCCCTGTGACGGACTGACGGACTGACGGACGGACGGACGGACGGACGGACGGACGGACAGCGGAGGCTTGTTAATAGGGTTCCGTTGGCACCCTTTGGGTACGGAACCCTAACACAAAGAATGTGAAGGGCCGAGTTGGCCGCCAACCCTATCTTTGAAGGGAGATATTAAATTCCGAACTCTAAGGATAGTTGCATCTTTTTTTATGGAACTAAATGCCAAAATACCAAAGCTCCTGAAATAGTATTATTCCATCCTGCAACATAGGAACAGCAGGCCTATTCATGGAATTCCGTAATCAGGAATCAAGAATCCTGAGTCTAGAAAACCACTATTATAGCGGTTTTCAAAGCGATTTTTATCGACCTTGATTAAATTTAAATACTATGCCCCGGAATCTTTTCGTCAAGGAGAAAATCGCTTTGAAAACCGCTATAACGGCGGTTTTCTAGACTCAGGATTCCTAATTACTGATTACGGAATTCCAGGAATAGCACACCACATGCGAACTTTACTTCTATAGTACGGGTATTGAACTGGTTGGAAAACACGAAAATACTGCCGCTTTGACTATTATTATTTCGATGCTTTGAAGCTTGCGGTAACGGTATATATCTTAAAAAAATACCAATCACCTACTTCGAGATAGGTCTTAAGATGGTTTAAGCAATTGCCGGAATTACTTACACCGTTCCGTTAAAAAGGCGAACACGAAATCGATATTACGTATTGAGATTCAATATTTTGTTCTCGGAAGCTAAAAATGGCGCCTGGCGGCACGACGATCTCCCCCATCTAACCTAAAAAAAAGATTGAGATAAAAGAAAGGCTAAAGGATCTCGAGAATATCTGTAGTGAGCGAATTCGTTATTGAACTGACACGACGGCGCTACCGCCATTATATGTATACGCCGCCGCCGCCTCCCCATGCAAAACGTGTTGTGTTTACCGCTTCGGTCTTTTCGCCCTCGTTGCTCACACGCCATCTTTGCGTGGTTCTTCCCCAATGTATCAGGTATGGTATTTAGGTAACAAGCTTATAGGTATGGTTAATGATTCGTCAGTCCATATTAGCAGGTGTTCATCGGTTACTATCGCATTGATTGACCTGTAGTTATCTCTACCCTCAGTGGTGTCACCTGGCGAGTGATTCATGTTTTGACGGTTTGTTAACTGCAGCTGAATAATGTACTAGATCTAAATATCCTCACCTTATTTCTGATGCATATAACGTTATGAAAACGAGCTGTTCAATGGTTCGGAATCCATGTAAAACTGTAGGGCCTCGTCCGTCCTATAGATTCAGATATTGTATTCATCATTAAAACATAATTACATGGTTATCTATTACGTAAAGCACTATACAGTTTTCAAGTGTGCCTTCATGGCCAAATTAAAAACTATAAAAAAAACCAAAAACACTCAAAGAGCACACTTGACGGCGATGCAACGGCCAGGATGTACATATAATTTGGGAAATTAAATAAAGTTTAATAACTTTTTTCTAAATATCCTAAAAAAAGATAGACTTTAATATATTATATTATATATTAAATAATTACTGAATTAAGTGTTATTTTTACACGAATGTTTCGTAAGAACGTGCAACATGTAGTAGTCGTTGCAACATTCTGTATATGTTCAGTGTGATTCTTCGATAACTTTAGGGATGGTTGAAACTGCAATGAAAAATGATCTGTATTTTCCATTCAATTCAATGACATGCTCATGCAGCCCAATACAGATATTTTGAGAGTCCACTGCTCTATGGGACCCCAGTTTCGGAGTTTGGCTCGGCATACGAGAGCGTAGCAGGCGACATGTGAAGGGTGGAGGAGAATCGATTGGCTGTTTCGGTGGGAACTTAAGGTGGCCCAACCCGGCGGGATTAACTCATTCGCGGGCATGGTACAAAACCATGCTGTTGCGCTCTGGGAACTTCTCTGTTTTAAAGAATAAGACAGGCTCCGTGATGAGGAAGATGCAACATGTCCACAAAAAGGAAAATGTGCATAGTGTATGATTTGGTAAGATTTACGAAAATTTTAATTACAAAATGACTTATAGCTAAAAGTAAACCACGACCGCTGTAGTCAAAAATATAACAAAAACCAAATAGATTATAAATCTTGATTAAATAGGCTATGTCTGATGCCTTTTTAAGATGTTCTTACTTTATCATTGCGTAATCCACCTCCAAAGTTATTGTATAAAACGCGCGAAAAATTCGAACTTTCGGACCTTATAACTTAGAAACCAAACACAATTTTACAATGACAACGGTCATCAGACATCTAGTTCGATCAAATAAAGCTATTTTGAGCAAAATTTGGGATCTCTGACCAGAAATATGGGCGTGATCTTCTTTCCCCGTTTGTATGTGGAGTTGAGCGGGTTGGGCCACCTTAATAATTACCCGCCGGTTACTCTCGGCGAGAGCTCAAGTGATAAGGGGTTGAGGGGTCACATATATCTACTTTGTAGGGCCGAGCTAACTACTCAATGTAGGTACGCGTCGCAAGATTGCGTTGCGTTGTGCTAAACAAATCAGTTGCCCTACTACAACTTTTAACCGAATTCTCAATTCGTCGGTTTTTTGTCTATGTTCCCCGATTATCCTAATTATATTCTGGACAATAAATAATTATTTATTACTGAAGGAATATTATATGTCTACAACAAATATATTGTCACTCCACCGTTATAGACGACGATGAGCTCAAATCCGTTGACAAGGAAATTAAGAAATATTGCCATATTTGTTAACAAAACGTGTACAATAAATAAACCAACTGCACAAGAGATTTCCAAAAATACAACAGTTACTTAACACTTCAACTCATTAGTAAGATTACACGGTGAATATGTATCAGAAGAATTTGTATTCAAAGTACCTAAATACATTCTTACTTTTATTTATAGACGTTTGGAAGTTGGGAGTTGTGGACCTAAACTAGCCATTGGCGGATAGGACGCATTACATAATATGTTAGTACTATCAACATTTTTGATTTTACAAGAAATGAAAAACCTGCAGAAAAAAAAAACATGGCAGTAGTGTTAAAATTATTTTCTATATACCCTTATAAAACTGTAGGTCCCCTTTCCCTACTAGGTGGTAGGGTTAAGCCGAGGGTTAAGCCCGCCCGGGTTGTTACCATCGCATATTGAATGAAACTATGTTTGAAGCGGCAATGAAAAAAATGTCCATGTTTTCCATCCAGTTGCCCTGGCATGGCACCAAATTCTTTCGGGAATGTGGTGTATTGGGCTAATATCATGACAGTAGTTGTGTGGTATTAGCCATCCATATCAGGATGGATAAAAAAAATCCTGGATCACTCGATTTACTGATTGTCAAAACTACGAATCAACTGATGCGTTTTAGTCGCCATTTTGTTTAGTTGCTCATGTACTCGAGCAAACTTATACCGCCTTAGTATTATTTTTTAACATCTAGAAAGACCAGAGTAATAGCGATGGTATAAATGTTTATTAGTAAGGTCGTCTAGGTATAGTTGTGAATCTTACACAGTTCGTTTTAATCTTCAAACCTATTGCACCTCGTTTAATTTAAATATTAGGTAGGCACGTTGCTTTCCCTCGTACTTTTACCACACCAGACGGTATTATTAAAAGCGCAAAGAAAAAGCTGACTTTTGATGTGCACGCCACGCAGCATGCAAAGGGCTAATGCCATTGCACTGAATGGAAATCCTGGCTAATGAGTGCTCGTACGGTTCCCTTTCTTCCCTCCCGCGCCGCCGCCATCGCCCCGCGCCACCCCACCCCCCGCGCGGGGTGGAACACGCCGGGAAATATTTTAACAACCCTTCGCAATGTCTAGGCTTGCATTTCACGTAGGTTCTGCTGCCTTCTTTGCGATTCTTTAATATCTTGCAAAGGAATAAAAGGAGAAAAGAGCTCTGGAAGTAAAATTCTGAACGCAAGCCATGACAAGATTAAAACCGCATTGCTATAAAAAAAAAACCCAGCACAGTGGTTTATTATTTTATTTTCCTCCATTACGAGCACATAGCCAAGTGATTGAGAGCCCACACAGTGCATTCGATTCGCGTTTAATAAATATAAAAAAAATACTTTGGCTAATATAGAGGCCATATTATGGACATAGGTTAAGGCATTTTTACATTGGTTAAAATTAGAATCGAAAACAATGAACAGCCAATTGTTTCAGTGGAGTCACGAATATACTCTCCGGTTGTTAAATTTAATAATTGAGCAAAATGTTCTCATAATTATATTCTTTAATTATGACCAATTATAAAATAATAGCTGGTAGGGCAACCGAATTGAGAAACTATATTTATTCCTTTACAAATAAGGGGTAAGGAACAAATTACTCCATGATTTTTTTAAATTTGATTTCTCAACAGTGACTCATTTGGCAAAGTAATAAAAAAACTTTTACAACAAACAGGAAATATGCTAAAACTATCGCTAATAAGAGACTAAAACAATATGATACAAAACGTTTTTAAGGGTCTATGTCTAACGGTGTAACAACAATATGTGCATACGTTTACGTGAAACATTAAATATAATTTACATGTAATTTTTTTTTTTTTTTATTAGGTTCGTCAACAAAAGTACAGCTCTAACATTCACATAAGAAAAAAAATGATACATTAACATTAAGCCTGAGTGCACTTTCAGTAAAAGACAAACACAACATATACAAGCAGAATGCATCTTAACCTAAAGCGAATATTCAGTGACTAGTCTAATAAAAGTGACTAGTATGAAAAATTAAGAATGGAAACAAAAAATTTAAAACTTCAAAAAACAAACGACTAAGTACTTACTAACAAAAAAACAAAAAACTGAAAATAATTTTGAAAAGGGTTAGTAAATCGGAAACGAATCTGCGCCGTTCAAGTGATTGCATGTTAAAGTGTTTCAATCTATCTATGTAATGTGGCAAAGATCTGGTTTTGTTTTGTGAAAATGATAAGATGATATAGAAATCGCTTTTGGACACCTTCAATTCGATTAATATGAATTTTATAATTTGGACACCAGACAGAACTGCAGTATTCGAGAACGCTTCGCACAAAAGAGTTGAAAAGTATGATTTTAGCTTGTACATTTTTAAAGTGTCTGCTACTCCTTTTTATAAATCCAAGCATTTTTAATGAACGAGAGATTATAGAATCTATATGTTCGGTAAAACGAAGCTGTCGATCAAAAATAACGCCAAGATCTCTAATAACTTTAACTGATTCAAGTTAAATTCCTTCGATATGGTAATTAGAGTCAATGGTGTTAATTTTTCTAGAAAATATTATATGTTTGCACTTACTGCCATTTAATACCATTTTATTATCTAAACACCATTTAGAAACATTTTCAATGTCATTTTGGAGTAACTTAATGTCATGTATGGTTTTAATAATCTTAAAAATTTTGCAATCGTATCATCGTATGTAATGAACGTATAATCGTATGTAATGAAAAACAAAAATAATAAAAATAAGGTAACGAAAAGAAAAGAAAATTAATTCGTCCATAAAATGTAGATGTAATTTCTATTTACAAAATTCGTTTTAATGTATGTATAAGGAATTTGAGAAAAAAAATTCTTATCACGAACTTTGCTGATAATGTTTTCACCACAGTAAAATATAGCCATACTATTAACCATACATCCATAATCCATTTCAGTGACACAAGATTAACCCATCACGGCGCCACCTGAAAGGAACAGTTTCAATCGGTTTTCAGAAATAAATAGACGGTGATTTAACTGTAAAATTCACTTCTGTCGCTAACAGCTTTAACTGGGACGACTGTGACCATTCGGTCGGAAAAGCACTTACAGCATGTAATGACGTCATTTGGCGAATTGCTGTGACGTCACGCGGCGCCACTTTAGATGTTTTACAATTTTCAGCGATTACTTTTGACGTCGTTCCGCCGAGTTGATGGCGGTCGCTGGGATGACGCATTATATTTTTCGAAATGGGCGAAAATTAACCTGGCTGACCGCAACTGTTTTATAAATATGCTATCAATTAGGTATATTTAGTTTGATGTTTTCTGTTTCTTTTATTCTTTCTTCTTTGCCTTGAGACTGACGTGAAGGTAGCGGGGATCTGAGATTTGAAAATTGACTGAGGATCTTAGAATCCGCGGATAATTCAATCACTTTGTGCCGTAACTTAGTAAAGTTTGACTACCAGAGTTTAAATTAATTAATCGAAATGAAAAAAGAAATACATGAAACGTAGAAGGAGGCGATAATATTAGGGCTCGTCTCAATCTACGAGAAAATAAATTTGAGAATGAAATAACATGTTGAAATATCGATGTATTTTAAAATTACACCCTAAAGTCTCGTTGCGTATCGCCTAAATCCTCTTTACATTCTCCCCCAACCCCCATCCGCAAAGCCCCCTTTCGTTATTCTGGGAATTATTATTGCTTAAATGATGGTTTGTTATTTTAGGACTTTATGGACCCGCTCGTATTGAACTCAGGCCGGTTAGCTGGGCGTACAAATATTATCGTAATACACTTTGCAGGAATATTAACAAGCTCGATTCAGCAGCTTTATTTCGTTGAAAAACATGAGCGCGACAACACTGTTACCGTTCAGCATCGTAAGCATCAGAAAATTACGCTCCCCATACAAACGTAGTTTACTAATCATTTGAAAACCACTGTTCCAATTTGCTTGATATTTGGGACTTAATATCAGGCAATAAATATATATGTCTGCACGTGTTTGTTTTTTCGAAAAAAATATCCTGTGTCACACAACAGAGAAAAGAAAATTTGTATAAGATTTTCTTTTGCCTGTTTTTTGACTTGCTTTAGATTTTTCAGCAAAACAAAAACGTGCAGACACAGAAAATGATTGTAGAATATTAGATACCTAATATCAAGCAAATCGGAACAGCGTTTTTCAAATGATTAGTAAACTACGTTTGTATTGGGAACATAGCTGACGGGCCGTTCTGATTCCCAAAACGGCATCGTGGGCGAATTTTTCGCTCGCGAACATCGATAGACGTTCTCGATATGAGGAGGCTTATTACGAGTTTCGCATCACTTATAACTAAAAAGATCCGATCATCGATTCCGCTAGCTTATAAATACACTAAAGTGAATGGATACATTTGAGGGATAACTAAGGGCCGAGTGCACGAAAGGACAAACAATCAAAATCCACGTCAACGTATGATTAATCACGTCACTTTGTATGGATAGTATGGAAGAACCTCAATGCGGTTCACTAAAAGTGACTGGTTTGAACATTGATTAACTCAGCCGTCTCTTCGTGCAATCGGGGCTAAGTCGCCCGTCCGCCGAGATATTTACTATTTATGTAGAAACATATTTGTGTTACATAGCTATATGGTCGAAATGGTTAGACTCTATGGTTGAGAACCTCCAGGGGGTCCATTCAGGGCAAGAGTGAGTTCGAGTTCGGGAGTGAGTTAACCTAAAAATAGCTGGGAAATATATTATTATTTAAATACCGGAACCGTTATTTATACTTCGAACGTATTTATGGGACAGACCAGATTTTTACCTAACTGTAATGATATTCAAGAAGTGTAGAAACATTAACTATTTAAAAAAGTGAGTTGATATTTAGTGACGAATTCTAACTCACTCTTGCTCTGAATGGACCCCTGATTGCGGTAACAAACGCGTACGCTGGAGGGGGGGGGGGGGGGGGGGTGGTGGGGCCTCCGATAGACCACACAAAACTAATAAAAAAAACTGACCACGAACGACCGCCTGAGGCAAGTAGAATAATCCAGACGCGCCCCCCGCCCCGCCTCCACTCCAGTCTACCTGAGCGGAAACAATACCTGCCCTAACAAACGAAGAGTCTATTCGTTGCAAAAAGAAAGCGAGCATTGTCGTCTGGAGTCCACAATGGCGCTGATTAAAACTTACTACCCGCTGTCTCGATAGTGCCGAGCCGGTCCCGTATTAATTTCGCGATCCTCTCCCGTCCGTCTGCGCTTTGGGGACCGCAGCACGCTTTCAGGGCTCACTTTCATCCCGCGGGATTGAAAACGCACCACTCGGAACGGATGTACGGGAGCGGGAATAAAGACGCACCACTCGGAACCGGCGGCGGCGACGGGACAAAAGGGCGAGCGCAGTCGAGCGGCACGCGAATGCAAACTTGAAGCCATGCAGCTGCAATCATCTCTGCGTCCTTTGTGGTATCTGCTCCATTTTTATCAACAGTTATCCGTCTCAGAAGCCGGGTAAGCTAACAATGTTAGATATTCGAAAAATAAAACGTACCCACGTGTCTTTGTCTGTATTGTGCGCCCTTCTAATCATTTTTAGGGTTCCGTACCCAAAGGTTGAAAACGGAACCCTATTACTAAGCCTCAGCTGTCCGTCCGTCCGTCACAGGGCTGTATCTCATGAACAGAAATAGGTACGTAGCTGAAATTTTCACAGAGTGTGTATTTATTTTGCCGCTATAACAACAAATAGTTAGGTAAAATTAAAAAAATAAAATAAAAAATTACCGATACAAAAAACGTGATTTTTTTGTGTTAAATCTTGTGCTCGCACTTGGGCGGTTTTTAGAGAAAATATTGATGCTCTACGGAACTTCGGTTTTATAAAGAAACCTCGGCACGTGCGTCTGACTCACACTTAACCGCGGCCCGAGCACCCTAAACGTTGCACTAAAACGTGCTACGCGTTGCAACTGGATTGAAGCCTCAGTCTGAGTTCTACGATAATGCAAAATACGGTCGACTCGCCTTTAGAAATGTAACGAACAAACATTTAAGCCCGAATATTGTTTTGTATTTGGTATAATTGTTTTATTATTTTACATCCGGTGCAACGTTTATTTCTGAAAAGTTTAAAACTCAAACAGAATCAAACCCCAAATTGGCGGTTACGGCAAACTGATCGACTGGCGTTTTCAAATGTATGGAGAAATTGATAAGCGCGCGCAGTGGGCGTTAATCCAACTAACATTTGAGAGTCCGAGTTTGATTTGACAGCTTACTCAACGTTGCCGTAAATACGTCGACGTTGCCGTTTACGCCGACTCCGCGTTTTCATACAAATCGGAAGTCCAAGTTTGACTTTGACAGCTTGGAGTAAGTAAAATCACAGAATATCTAGTAAGAACTTGTATGGAGTTTGACGTTTTTACGAAAAACGCCAGTCGATCAGTTTGCCGTAAACGCTAATTTAGGTGAGAACTCAGACTGACCACTCAGACTGGTCAGACGCGAACACGAGAACCCCAAACCCAGCGGGTCTACCGGGTAGACCCGCTGGGTTTGTCCTCATGAAACCAACACGAGAAGTTCTTACAAGAGCAGCTGTAAATCCTCCATATTGAAAAGCACGTGTACACATTAGAACTTCTTGTGTAACGGGCTGGGTTACCCATTATAATTGGACTGAACCCCGATCGCCATCCATGGACGTTTTCATCAGTTCGGCTGGCCCGTGAATGGCCCGCTCGCGTCGCACTCCGTATTGTCAGCTGCAAGCTCGCCTCCGCGCTCCGTCATCACGTCTGCCCCACTAGAGCGGAGTTCCCGAAAGTTTCCAACAAAAGCTTCGCCGAGCGTTACCTAACGACTTATTCTGTGCCTAGCGCCGCCGCGCCGGCGGCGGAGGCACGAGACGAACTTTTAGCCGCAACTCGTAACTACGTTTCTGTGGGTCAGGAAGTTTGTTCATCAAAACGCTGCTCAGTAGCGAGACTAGATTAGATTAGAATGTAGAAGCACTAAGCGCCTACCCACGCATAACCTTTTTCATAATCTCTTACTGTGATGAGTTTACGCCGAAATGTTGTGAATATTTATAACTGGATACTGGATCGTATGTTACCGTTGTCTCTCTATCTCAATGCTTTAGTATAGTAAGTTAAGAGTTAGGTAGCCAGTAGCGCTCTTGACTGACGTCTCCCAAACGCTGCGACATACCTTCAGTTACTTCAGCTACTACTACCACCGGCATGAAATTGCGATTACGTAGAGCGAAATAAGGCGTAGGATTTGCACCTATCAAAAACTGACAGCCTTTGCATACAAAATCTGTCAGTTTGCTGTCTGGTTGGGGTAAGTGCAGGACCTAAAACCTCATTTCGCGCTTTATAATCGTACTCCGGGTCGCCGCCATATGGGCATTGACCATATAATGCTATACAAAACCGGGGCCACGCATCGTGTGCCAAACGGTCCAACCACCAACTTTCGAAATAAGGTCGTTGTTCAGACATCAAGCGTGTTTTGCAAGGCTGGTTCGCGCCGCGCTGCCTGCAGCAGACAGCCATTCGAGCCCCCCCCCCGCCTCCGCAGTCTGAAAGAAACACTCGACGCCGACGCACGCACTTCAATATATCCAATTGTGACGTTGAAGATTTCAGTTTTATTTTCATTACGAGACGAGCTTCGACTCCAACATATGGTCCAACGAGCACGGATATCTACTCGGACTGATCGCCCTGCGTCGGATTAAGAAGGTCTGCAGCCGTCCTACCGCACCGTCTACAGGACAACAAGCTTCCCGGTGGAGTGCGCAGGACATCGCGGCTGATCATCTTCCTCCACATTCACCAGACTCACACCACGGCGAGAGCTACCTAACCCTCATCTGACAGGCAGTCACGGAGCTGCCCAGAACCGAGCGGCAAGGACTCTTCAACCCGTTCCTGAACAACTCCAGGATACAACCACATCATCGTCCCTGCCCACGTCCAGCACGCAGTCGCAAACCTGCCCAGGACAACCAGCGGCTACGGGACTCTTCATCGCACACCCGCATCACCTGACAGGCGCCAGGAGATCGCAAGTATCTACTTTGTCTACAACACTACGGGTGAAAACCAGAGGTCGACACATTAAATTCATCAGCAGGAAACAGCACGAAACACCGAGTTATTGTGAGTTCGATTTCCTATTGTCGTCTACTTATTTCCTAAATACCTAACCATCCCTGCAATCAAAATTGTGTCTATTTGCAGTTAAGTTACGTAATTAACCAGTTACAGGTTTATTCATAAATACGTTTTTACATTCATACACAGTCCACTCATCAATCTCTTAAAGTCACTGTTTGATAAATTTCCGATTCATCACAATTCTAAATTATCTACTCTAATAAACAAGTTGTAACGACGAAAACAACTTTTTTCCAACGAAATTTCTGTCGCCCGCGCGAGCCGAGCACTCGATCGCCGGCCGCTGTGATTCTTTTGTCTCTTATCAGTTGCACGATCTGTGCTCCATCGATATAATCATATTTCAATACTAACTGCGCGTGCACATTTTATACTGAGCACAAGTTGTCACATTACTCAAATTAATAAACGTATTAAAGTATTTATATTTGTTTGGGTGTCTTAAACACTAATTACATTTATAAACACATAATTTACTTTCCTTACAAACAAAAAAATGTCAGAAAAAGATTTACCTAAGAGAAGGTCAGCCTACAAGGGTAGGGTGACACAGTTCGCGCACTATCTTGCTACTCTTCCATCAAAACTAAGCAATATTCAAACTCTTGAACTTAAATCCCGATTGGTGAAATTTGAAGCATTATTTGAACAATTCAATCTGATTCAAGAAGAGATGGAGGCGGTAACAGGAGATGCGCAGGGAGTACAATTAGCTGAACGTGACGATTTTGAAAAATCATATTACTGCAATTTGGCAAAAGCACAACAATTATATGGGGCAAATGTACAGGGTACCTCCACCGGTATTTCAGGTGAAGAAAAATCACAAATAAATCAGGCAAATAGTGTAAAGATGCCGACGATCGTTCTCCCGAAATTCTCCGGTCAGTATCAAAACTGGTTGGAGTATCGGGACACTTATCTGTCACTGATACACAACAATGACAGTATCAATGAAATTCAAAAATTTCATTACCTTCGTGCAACCTTAGAGGGATGTGCGGCGGAGGTTATCAGATCACTGGAGTTCTCTAGTTCCAACTACAAGGTTGCCTGGGAGCTTTTGTGCAATCGATACAACAATCCAAACATGCTTATACAAAACAACGTGAAGGCTTTGTTCAACATTGAACCAATAAAAAGGGAATCTGCTCGATCTATCAGAGATTTGGTCGATGCATACATGAAAAATATTCGTTCTCTGCAAACTCTGGGAGAACCTACAGATAAATGGGACACCTTACTCATTTACCTAATTTCATCAAAGTTGGATAATCGCACTCAGCGAGAATGGGAAGAACTCAAGGTTAAAACGAAGACCATTACTCTGGGGGTACTCTCAGAATTTCTAAGAAATCGAGCAGATTTACTTGAGACTATCGAGCTAAACAAATCGGAGCATAGTCCACCCAGTAGCAGTGGTAAGGTTCAAAATAATGCACCGAAAATCAGGGCTCTCACGACTAAAGTCAATCCAAAGACGTTCAAAGCCTCTTGCCCAATGTGCAAGGCAAACCACACTTTATACTACTGTGATCAATTTAAGAATTTATCAGTCGAAGACAGACAAAATACAGTGAAAGATTTAAAATTGTGCTCAAACTGTTTTAGACCTGGGCATTTCTCAAAGGAGTGTCGAAACTTTCGTCATTGCCAAAAATGTCAGGCAAAACATAACACTCTGCTCCACAAGGAAGCGCACACTCAGCTGAGCGCTTCAGGCAGTGAACCTCAAGTTCTGAATGTAACGAACGCAACTATATCCGCGTTTGCGAATACACCTAATCCACAAGTTTTGCTGTCAACAGCGCTTGTACAGGTTTATGACAGCCGTGGAAATGCTCATACAGCTCGCGTTCTTTTGGATTCAGGGAGCATGGCGTGCTTCATTTCGGAGAAAATGTGCAAAATTCTAAATCTTAAAACAGTTAATGTGACTGCATCAATATCTGGAGTAAGCAACAATCTCCTTTCGATCACAAAGAAATGCTGTCTAAATATACAATCATTGCAAGGTCCATACAATCATGATATTTCCTGTTTTGTGCTATCAACCATAACATCGTCGCTACCCGGCACTATAGTCAACCGTGCTGACCTAGATATCCCCGCAGACTTGAAGTTGGCAGATCCAGATTTTCACTTGCCGTCCGAAATTAACATTCTCATAGGTGCAGATGTGTTTTGGGACCTGATCGGATCTGGTCAAATCAAGTTGGGTAAAAACAAGCCAATTCTGCGCAGCACTAAACTTGGTTGGTTGATTTCGGGTATCATTGATATTAACACCAGCAACATTAAATGTCATTTTGCAATGAATATGGACCTTCAAGATCAGCTCGCCAAATTTTGGGAGCTTGATTCGATACCTACGAAGGAAGCGTGGTCACAAGAAGAGCACTTATGTGAAGTTCACTTCTCCGAAAATACGAAACGTCAATCTGACGGTCGATTTGAGGTGCCTATACCTCTCAAACAGCCACCAAGTGTTTTGGGCAACTCGTTTGAAATGGCTAAATCTCGATTTTTATCACTTGAGAGAAAACTCGATCGTCAACCCAATCTTAGCGGTCAGTACAACGAGTTTCTTCGCGAATATGAGATGTTGGGACACATGACAGAAATTCAGTTAAATGTCATGAATAACCACGAAGATATGGTATCTTACTATGCGCCTCATCATGGAGTAGTACGCGAAGAAAGTTCTACAACCAAACTTAGAGTGGTGTTCGATTGTTCAGCTAAGACCACATCAGGAATATCTTGCAATGAAATTCAGATGGTCGGACCAACCTTTCAAGATGACCTCTTATCAATCTTGTTGCGATTTCGCCAACATAAGTATGTCCTTACGGCTGACATCGAAAAGATGTATCGACAAATTTTGGTCACAAAAGATATGAGATATCTTCAAAACATATTGTGGAGAGAAAGCCCTACCGAACCACTGAAAACTTACCAACTGAACACCGTAACATATGGCACCGCCTCAGCACCATATTTAGCTGTTAGGTGTCTCATACAAATTGCCAAGGAGTGTGAAGACCCACTCATTTCAGATATCATCCGAAAGGATTTTGATGTCGATGACATGCTCACTGGGGCAGATACCATGGAAAAACTGATATGGATTCGATCAGAGGTGTCAAAGGCTCTAAGTTCAGGTTGTTTTAATCTCCGCAAATGGCGCTCTAATGAGCCTAGCTTTATGACCGCCGCGACTTCTGACAATCTAAATCTAATCCTAGATTCGGTCGACCAATCCAAAACATTAGGACTTGGATGGTCCAATGTCACTGACGAACTGTTTATTAAAATAAATGACCAGTGTGATAAGACCACTGTTTCAAAACGGAGCATACTATCTGCGATTGCCGAAATATTCGATCCGTTAGGGCTTTTGAGCCCATGTATCATTCAGGCAAAAATAATACTCCAAAAACTCTGGTTACACAAACTAACTTGGGATGAACCTGTGCCTGTTGATGTCCAAGTTCTATGGCAAAGCTTCATATCCCAACTGTCATGTCTGAATGACTTACGGATTCCCAGACGAGTGATTTGTAACACTGCCAAACCTAAGGAGATTCACGTTTTTTCTGACGCGTCACAAGATGCATACGGTGCATGCTTATACTTACGATCAGCCAACGGCGAAACTCTCGACCACAAGATACACTTGCTCTGTTCAAAGAGTAAGGTGGCACCGTTGAAGCCCACTACCATACCTCGTCTTGAATTGTGTGGAGCTCTTGTTGCTGCACGGCTCTTGGAGAAGGTCTTGGACTCTTTAAGGTTAGAGGTGAACAGGTGTGTTCTTTGGACAGACTCGTCCATTGTGCTAAGTTGGCTTAAATTGGTTCCGAACAAGCTCAAGCCTTTTGTTAAAAATCGCGTAGCGGAGATCCAAGAGCTCACTGGAAATTACATCTGGCGTCACGTGTCTACTCACGAAAATCCAGCAGACATGCTCTCTAGGGGGATTAACCCAAATCAATTACAACATGCTTCAATCTGGTGGTCTGGCCCTTCGTTTCTAAGCCGAGATGAATCATCTTGGCCTAAACCTAAAGGATTCGAGTCAAGTGACAACTTACCAGAATTGAGAGACGATCCAAAGTGCTTGTTTTCCATCACCAGCACCGCGGTCATATCATTCGACAGATTCTCCAACCTGTCCAGGCTTATGCGCAGCATGGCTTATGTATTACGTTTCATACACAACTGCAAACCAGGAACAACTAGAAGGTCAGGTATACTTACTGTGGATGAATTAAGGGCCTCGTTGACATTCCTGTTAAATCTGGTTCAGCTGGAATTATATTCATGTGAACTGAAGACATTAAAAAATAGTCAGGTCATTAAGAAGAGTCCACTTACTTCTCTGAATCCATTTCTCGATTCCGACGGCATCATCAGAGTTGGTGGTCGTCTCCAAAACTCAGATTTTGGTTATGACAAGAAGCATCCAATTATTATTTGTGCTAAACATCAATTCTCAACTTTACTCTTTCGAAGCGAGCATATCAAACTAATGCACGCTGGCCCTCAGCAACTGCTTGCAACTATCAGAGAAACTTACTGGCCCATCGGCGGTAGAAACTTATCAAAAAAGGTAGTCCATAACTGTGTTACATGTAGCCGTTTGAAAGCGCGAACCGTTTCACCTATTATGGGAAATTTACCCAAGCAACGCGTCGTGTCAAATCTACCTTTTCATTGCACTGGGGTTGATTATGCGGGCCCAATTATGGCTGCGGACCGAAAGGGTCGCGGTTGTAAGCTTATTAAAACTTATATAGCCATTTTTGTTTGCTTTGCTACCAAGTGTATGCATTTAGAATTAGTTACAGATCTTTCGAAGGACTCATTTTTACTGGCTCTCCGCCGATTCATAAGTCGTCGAGGGAAGCCATCTGATATCTATTCTGACAATGGTACTGCATTTGTCGGTGCAAACAATGATTTGAAGAGATTTTTGAAAGAAAATTCTACCCAAGTGTCCGAGATCATGGCAAACGAATCCGTACGATTTCACTTTTCACCAGCATACGCACCGCACTTTGGCGGGCTTTGGGAAGCAGGAGTCAAATCCACCAAACACCACTTGAAACGGGTTCTAGAAAATAGTCATCTCACATTTGAAGAACTTTACACAGTTTTAGTGCAAATAGAGGCAATTTTGAATTCTCGTCCCATTTCACCTCTTTCTTCCGATCCCGATGATCACCTTCCCTTGACTCCAGCTCACTTCCTAATCGGACGAACCTTAACATCGGTGCCGAATTCAAGGCTGGAAGACGTCCCTACGAATCGTCTTTCAAGGTTCGAACGCATTGAGCAATTGCGTCAACATTATTGGAAGAGGTGGCAGAAAGAGTACCTAGTCGAACTTCAGCAAAGAACCAAATGGCAACATTCCAAGGATGAACTCGTCAAGGGAACAATGGTCGTCATAAAGGAAGATCTACCACCGCTGCAATTGAGCCTGGGTCGCATTCTTGAGGTCTATCCAGGCAACGACGGCATCTCCAGGGTGGCTGACATTAAGACCGCCAAGGGGATCATCCGGCGAGCTTTCTCAAGAGTCTGCCCTCTTCCAGTCGACATCAATTGTTGAAACTTCTTTCAACGCCGGGGGGTATGTTCAGACATCAAGCGTGTTTTGCAAGGCTGGTTCGCGCCGCGCTGCCTGCAGCAGACAGCCATTCGAGCCCCCCCCCGCCTCCGCAGTCTGAAAGAAACACTCGACGCCGACGCACGCACTTCAATATATCCAATTGTGACGTTGAAGATTTCAGTTTTATTTTCATTACGAGACGAGCTTCGACTCCAACAGTCGTCAAGTCAGTTCCCACCAAAACAAAAGCTCCAAAAGAGTCTGCGATAATGTTGGCGTATGACTTGTAGGTACGTTCGTTGGATTGATAGTTTAAAATTACAAAAACCATCCGCGCTATATTGCACATCTCCTTAATTTTTCTATTTGAGGTTGCTACTTCTACTTACTACTTCAATCACTAAGAGGAGTAATATTCTTTCAAATAATTTATGAAGGACCATCCCTGAGATATACCCTACTGATGAGAAAAACAATTATTCAAATCTGTTGGCAATTTGCGGAGATATAGAGTAACACACGCGCAAACAAACATACAGACAAATTGAGAACCTCCTCCTTTTTTGAAGTCTGTTAAAAATGCAGCAGCACTAACCGGAGTGGTAGTAGGTGCGGTTGTAGTGTCCCGGGTGGTGGAGGTCGTGCAGCGGCGGCGCGGAGGGCGCCGGCTCCGGCGGGCTCGCGGAGCCCTCGGCGCAGCTGTCCGGGCTGCGGCGCGCGACGGCCGCGCGCGCGAGCTCGAAGTCGGTGCGCCGCGCGGACTCGTAGTCGGCGCGCTCGCGCTCGCGGTCGCGCCGCGCCGGGCGCGAACGGCGCCCGTCGGGCGAGCGGCGCGGCGCCGCGCTCGCGCCCGCGGCGGCGGCGGCGGCCTCGCGCGAGCGCCGCCTGTGCTGCGGCGAGCGGCGCGCGGCCGTGTCGCGCGGCGTGCAGTACGCCTCTACGAACTCGACCTGCAACAAGCGACCGCCTTCGTCAGCCTCTGCCGCCGTCTGAACCTAGCTGAGCGGCCCCTTGCTCAGGGCGCGGGGCCTTTTTTCACAAGCGAGTGGTCATTGGTTCTATCCCCGCCCCGTTCATGCACCGCTTTATTTTTTCTTACTTTTGTGTACTTTGTACACATTGTAAAATTTACACGACGTAAAATTTGTAAAATGTAAAATTTACACGAAATTTAAATGAAAACATTATTGTAAAATATTTCCTTGTGTCAATTATATGTGTATTACCCTGGTAGCAAACCTGAATAAATAAATAAATAAAATAAATACATTTTCATTTGATTTAAATTATTTAAACTTGGGTAGTCAAACTACACTATGCTGAAATTCAAAGACATTACTCGTACTTGGCTGAGCCAAAGTATGTCTTTCGATTATCAGTTTAGACAAAAAACCTATGGCCCGAATATCAAATTTGACAATTGGAAGCCATACTTTGGCTAAGCCAAGCACGAGTAATGATGAATCTCATCATGAGTTACGTCCAAAACTGATTGATCCGTGGATTCGATCAACTCAGCAAAATATAATCCGCAAAGAAACTTTACACGTTTTCCATCCACATACATACTTAGATCTAAATGTTACTGCCAAAATTTTTTTGGTAGAACAGTTTAAGGCAAAAAACAAGAAACCCTCAGTACAAATATATACTTAAATATAATAGAACTTGCGTAAATAACAAAGTTGCTTATAAAATAATAAGTATAGTCTTACAAGTACGAGTATTATCTGGTGTAGAAGCCCCTACTAGATTGTAGGCTTAGGTCAGAGTAGGTACCATCGCATCGATAATGAATAGGTATATTGTCTGCTTATTCAATGGAGCCGTCCTCGTAAAGTCCTGGCATGGCATCTAATACTTTCAGGAATGGGCTAGAATCGTATCATGACGCTATGTGTGGTATTTAATAGCCAATGCATAAAAAGACCTAGACCATGATGGATTGCAGTAATTCATGTCAATGCAGTAAAACATTTCCAACTTAGAGACATAGAGAAAGAAAGAAATGCATTCTAGCGGTGATTACACTTAGCACTGCGCGGATTACGAAGTATCTCAACTTCGGAGGGGCTACAGGGATCAAATTTAAAACGTAATCGTCAGATGCTAACATTATAGACAGAATTTTAAGGAGCAGTCTATTACTGTCTCAAGCATTACTCTCATCTTCTCTTTGTATTCTATTTGTTATCTCTCATCTTCTGTATGTATTCTATTTGTTAGTAGATTATACCATAATCACAGATCTCAGATTTAATAAGAAGTCACCGATCCTCTAGATACTTTATCTATAGGGTCGGTAAACAATGGAATGAACTCCCTTCCGAGGTATTTCCCCCAAATTATGACCTGGGTTCCTTCAAACGTGGTGTGAAGAAGCACCTGGCTGGCCGGCATGGTTTTCGCAGCCCCCCTGAATGTTCGAAAACCCATGGGCGTCGTCGGGCACCTTGAGGTCCTGGCGTACGCCATACGTCGCGCTTAACATTAAAAAAAAAGATCTAATCGTATCGTAAGAGAACGATTGGTATATTACGTTTAAACTGGCTATGATAAAAACCTGCAATAAATCATTACGGAACCGCATGAACTCAAGGCAGCCACAAGGTCGTTAACTTCCCGTTCCTAAAACCGGCTTTGTAGAGCTATAAAAATAAATTAAGACAAACTTCAGAATCGCCAGCGAGCCAGTGAGCTAGGGTCGATTTTCACGCGAATCGCCATTAATCGTTCTAATCTAACGCCATCATATCCGCAAGAGGAGTCATAACGCACAGGGGGCGAGAAAGTCGGCCAATAAAATGCAGACTGGCGACCCCATCGCCACCGTAACGGCCGATTATGGTCATCAGCCGCAAACCCCGCATTATGTCGCCATTAGGACAACCTAGAAATATATTGGCGCTACATTCCTTGGGCCCACAGATTTGGGAAATATTTTAGAAGTGCCTATCCTCTCGCTTTACTCTACCGCGCGCTTTCATCGCCTTCATTGGGCGGGATGGATCTTGGCGGGTCTCCTGTACAAAACTATATCGGATTAGGTTTCTGCGCAGCCGCCGGCGCTTGGAAGGGGTTAGACTGAATCCGTTCCGGGCAGTATACAACCAAACTCCATACAAATTGCGCCAAGTGCATGGAAGAGTTAAACGCCATACATCGAGTCCATTAGTAATTTCGACTGCGCTCGCAACTAGCTGTGATGTAAATGGAAGTTTTTCGTTATTACAAAAACCACAGAACTTAAAGCTATTTTATCATCTCTGTAAATGTTTCAATCAATTATTTTCGGTATGTCTTTGTAAAACCGATAGAAACTATTATGGCGAGACGGTTTTGGTGACAGCGAACTATGAACATTTCGTGTCCATGAATGGATTCCTTTTTCACCTTCTTGGCCCAGAAGTATGAATATAATATGGCGGGAAGCGCGCGCTTGTGAAGCGAGAGCAAAGACATTCCTAGTTTATTGGTAATTCTGTGCATCGGCCCACGCGCCCTCTTCAGATGGTGTCCGTCGACATGACTTTTAGTGGGTTTCGGCACGGGTGCCCATTTACGCATCATAAAGCGGTCAGTGGAAACGATTTGTCATTTCTTGCAAAATACTATGCAAATGCCAGGACCTTCCCTTGAGCACGGCTACATTGAACTGAATGGAAAACACGGACAATATTTCATTGCCGCTTCGACCATTTTTTCATGCAATGCGATGGTACCAACCAGGACGGGCTTAAACCCTACCACCCAGTAGGGGAAGGGGACCTACAGTTTTACATGGATTCCGAACCATGGAGCAGCTCGCATTCGTGACGAAATGCACTTATCGAACTCAGAAAGAGAAAGAGAGTGGTGCATGTCGAGCCGAGGAATTGAACCCAGACCTGGTACGCTAGGCCAGTCCCCGCGCCACTAGGCTACGAGCCGTTCAATATCATGATAATGCGTGCACGACACACGTAGGTATTGTTTTAAAGTGTCCATCAAACGAACGATCCTCGCCATTGCCGCATTGAACGAGCAGCTAAAAATGTTATCGTTCGCGCATTAGGGCGCATATCGACCTCCAATGCTTACTTCCGTACTTCCGGCACCGATTGCGGCTCGTAACGGTAAAATACGGAAACATTCGTGTACACATTTAATGCGTTTTAGCAGGAGCTTAATTTACTTGAAGAACATTATTCCCTGATATGTTTTGTTTATTTTATGCAACAATCTAATTTAGGTTTCAGTTTAATTGATAAGGTAAAATTCAGATTGAACACAACCGTCCTAGAGGCATTGACATGCATCATCACCGCCTTTAAGCATCTTGATTCATTCTCATTAATAATAAATTATCTTTTTATTCATCAAAGAATGTCGAACATTCTTTGCAATGCTTTAATTCCATCTCTTCACTAAGTAATTATTTCTTGAAATCTTTTCTGGTTATTTATAAATATTCTTGGTGTAATGATGTATCTGTTGTAATATTTGATGCCTTACTAAAAAATTTAACAAAAAAAATAACCGAATTCAAAGAAAAAGCACTAAAAAGTAAAAAATCATTTCCATTTTTGTAGTTACGATTTCTGTTATTTTTTGAGTCGGCGTCAGCCGGGCACGCGCTGCGCCAATCAAGAGAACCTAACCTAACCTAACCTAACCTAACCTAAGCTAACCTAACCTTGGCTGACACCGACTCAAAAAATAACAGAAATCGTAACTACAAAAATGGAAATATTTTTTTACTTTTTAGTGCTTTTTCTTTGAAGTCGGTTATTTTTTTTGTTATTTTTTTATTTGTTTATTTTTAGTGAATCTTACTAATTTGTACACGTCCTTTCCAATAAAAAAAGAATCACCGAAATCGGTTGGCGTTATATTGAGTTATACGTCCATTTGTCGCGCACATCTTAATACAAATTTAAGACTTTTATGATTTTCTCATGGATATCATTGTCAGAACTTAACCAAATTAAAATGGGACCACTTGGGAAGCACTAGCTATCATTTAAAAAAATAATCATCAAAACCGGTTCACCCAGGCAAAAGTTATGAGGTAACAAACATAAAAAAAACATACAGACGAATTGATAACCTCCTCCTTTTTTGAAGTCGGTTAAAAAATCTAAATAAAGATAACATCCGTCATTTTCCTCCGGTGGGATGAAGGCGCCTTAAACGTGCAAATCTGCTGGTTTCCGCAAGCGGGCGCAGATTGAAGAGTAAAATAAAAGCGAATGACTTTTGGATTCGTTAGATACGATATGATGGCGGCTAGCAGGGTCCGGTGCGCTTTCCACTCCGAAGCGGACCAAACCGGTTCGAACCGCTCTGCACAAAGTAGGGGTGAATACTGAAGTAATTATAAGTATTATCTTTGCTTACACTTTACTAAAAGTGCGAGTCGGACTCGCACACAAAGGGTCCCATACCTTCGTACAAATTTAACACAACAAATCACGTTTTTTGTGCGGGGGGCCCCATTTATTTTTTATATTTTTTTTAATTTTACATAATTGTTGTTATAGCGGCAAAAAAAATAAAAAAAAATCAATTTCAGTTGCCTACCTATTACGGTTCATGAGATACAGCCCTGTTACTGACGGACGGGCGGACGGACGACGGAGAGTTAGTAATAGAGTTCCGTTGGCACATTTGGGTACGGAGCACTAAAAACCTTCTAATTCGTAAAGAAAATGCCACAAAGTTTGGCAGAAAACCCAGCAACGGGCATCGAAACGTGGAAAATGTTTACGATAATTGTTGTTATAGCGGCAAAATTAATGTTTTTTTTTTCAATTTCAGTTGCCTACCTATTACGGTTCATGAGATACAGGCCTGTTACTGACGGACGGGCGGACGGACGACGGAGGGTTAGTAATAGAGTTCCGTTGGCACATTTGGGTACGGAGCACTAAAAACGTTCTAATTCGTAAAGAAAATGCCACAAAGTTTGGCAGAAAACCCAGCAACGGGCATCGAAACGTGGAAAATGTTTACGAGTGCTCTTACGCGAATAAGAGTTCGGAAAGAGCACATCTCCGCGCTACCCCGTTCGTCTCTCCCCTCGCCCCCGCGCCACGCCCACCGGCCCTTCCAACTCCACCCCTCCGACACAGAATATTAGGATTACATCCAGTAGCTCAACTCCATACAAAACCCCGATTTCGTGCACCTATGTATACAGGCACATTTCACTTGTATGGGCTCTAAGCTAGTTTCGCGGTGCTAAACTGTCGCGAATGGTTCTTTTTTTTATGCGACCTGAAATGGATGGCTAATACTACACAACTACTGTTATGATATTAGCCCATACACCACATTCCCGAAGGAATTAGGTGCCATGCCAGGACCTTCCCTTTATGAGCACGGCTGGATTGAACTGGATGGAAAACACGGACAATTTTTCATTGCCGCTTCGACCATCTTTTCATCCAATGGCACCAACCCGGGCGGGCTTAAACCCTACCACCTTGTAGGGGAAGGGGACCTACAGTTTTACATGGATTACGAATCATGGAGCAGCGCGCATTCGTGACGATATGCACTTAACGAACTCGGAAAGAGAAAGAAAGTGGTGCATGTCGGAATTGAACCCAGACTTTCGGTACGCTAAGCCAGTCCCCGCGCCACTAGGCTTCGAAGTCATATTTTAAAAAATAATAGATCCAGCAGTGCTCCGCCAATATAAAAGTGACAACCCCGACACTCGATGCAGGGAAGGTATTTATCTCAAAAATCGCCTGAGTTGAGCTACTGCTGTGGCCCCAGTCGCACGACAATATATCTATCTACTGTGCCTCCGATCCCCCGCACCCCGCGCCCCCAGCTCCGCCGCATTGTCTATGCCTGCCGCCACCCTCCGCTACGCGCCGCCACCGTCTCCATCTGAATTATTTTATTTTAAATACATACACTCCAATCATTAGGGAGAACTCAGACATTGTTTTGATTCAGCACGAAATAAGAGTCTTAGGGCGAGTTCGAATTTCTTTGAAATACTCTGCACAATTGCATTCTACTGCGAATGTGGAGAAAGCTGTATATGCCTTGGACGTTTGACGTCCGAATACTTTGTGGTGCCCCGTGAACTGCGATAGTGGTCAGGCTTATTAGTTTAAATGTTTAGGGCCGTCGCAAAAAAACGAAAAATAGGACCCTTATGGTGTGACTCTGGTGTCTGTCGGTCACACACATTTTGTTCCGAATTGTTCTCCTATTAACGATTGTTTGAACATTCTTAAAAAAATAGTACCAATATGTACGACACGTATACAGCAATTGAATTTTTCAAGCCTTCAGGGCAAAATCCGAAACTATAAGAAACTACCAAAACACTCAAAGAAGTCATGAGGCAGATTTTGATAACTTTTGAAAACTAAAACTGCATTATTCGATTTTTGGAAAAATCGTTTTCCTAGCCGGGAATCGAACTCGTTGATTTTGAGAAAAATAAAACATCCTGTATGATTGCACCAGTAAATAGTGTCGCTAATCAAGAACAAATCCTGTAAAGTTATATTATACGGCAACGTAAAGGAAAGTGTTGATTATGTTCTCATTCGTTACGAGAGCGTGATGGTTTGGTACTTTGATCAGTGGTTTGGTACAATTTTGGTTTGGTTAGTGATTCCGGGGTTATGTCATAACGCTAACGCTCGAAAGCGGAGTTAGGCTTTAGGCCTTAGCTGCCTTTACAGTACAGAAAAAATAACGACGACGTTTACAATGCGTCGGAAAGCCGTCAAAGCAAAACGGCAACTCACCGAGCACTCGTCCCATAGTCACGCAAAGTGAAGTGACACACGTGCAACAGCGGCGACGCGACGCTCTGCCCACACAAGTGCGCAAGGGAGCAAGAGATCGGGGGCGGCGGGCGCCCCGCGTGACCCCACCCCACCTCCGCCGCAGGCGTGCAGTTGACACTCATTTACAGCAAGACTAATGGTTCCGCCAACCCTTCAGCCCACGGAGCAATAAGGGAAAGGAGTGGCGACCGAAACGTATCCGTATAGCGGCCGCGTAGACGCGTTTGAGTGATAATACACTAACGGTAGCGCCGGCCAGTGAGTTCGCTTACGAATTTGCTCACTCCAGATGTTCTCGAGTTCCAACGACACGTGAGAACTGCACTGGACTCCATTTACTGCAACCATAGATAAAAAGGACGGAGATATGCCACCTAGCGCGCTCACTATGAGACCAGGTGTCTCCAATTTTCAAAACATACCAACCCAACTTAAACGTACATACCACATGCAAACATAGACTCAGACGTATTGGAGGGCCTGTGCGTATGGGAACTAACTTGACGAACACACTTTTAGAGCACATTCGCGGGCGGTGGCGATGTTTCGAATGTGTGGCGTCCGAATCCGGAATTCCTATACATTTATATGGCCACTTTGACCATACGGTGGAGACGCGATGGAGGCGCATGCCATTTTCTCTTGAGTGACTGCAACAAACATTCGATGTAGCGCGTTCCGAATGAGTAAGGGAAATGACTGGCCAGCGCTAATGTCAGTGTATTTGTAACGTGGCTACGCTGCCGCTATTGGGATGGGTTTCGGTCGCCACTTTCCGTCCTTCCCTACTCGATGCTTCAGCCCTTCAGCCATCCTGTTTATACTCAGAGGTGATGCTCAAATTATTATGCAAATAAAAGCGAGAGTTCGCCTACGCCAAATTGAGCTAAATGTCTCCATTTATTTTCGGTCATTACGAAATTTAATCATTTTTAGGGTTTCGTACACATAGGGTGCCAAGGGAACCCTATTACTAAGCCTCCGCTGTCCGTCCGTCGCAGGGCTGTATCTCATGAAACGTAATAATTGCTGAAATTATTACAGAGTGTATTTATTTTGCCGCTATAATAACAAATAGGTTAAATAAAAAAAATATAAAAATAAAGGGGGCGGTCTGCAGTTTTATATATTGTCAACATATTTTATTTATATATTGGTATACAACAAACGTATTTTTTTGTGTTTAATTTTGTACGATGGTACAATCCTTCGTGTGCGAGTCTGACTCGGACTTAGCTGTTGTTTTATTTTCGAATGTGTCAGTATCTAATGTTTAAATTTGGTAAGACTATTAAAAGATACTTGCACTCAGGAAATAAATCAGTTTATAACCCGACGCAATCTTGTGTTTAAATAGGAATATCTACCACTTTTGTCCGTCTATATCATAAAAATTGCAAATATCCTAAAATCCATGCATGAACTTTTGGAAAAAGGTTTGGAAAAGAAACATCCTATTTCCCGATCAAGAGCTGTAGAGTTTGATAGGTAAGCGTAGGTTAGGTTCAGCCTAAACATGTTTTCAATGCAACCTGACGTGGATGGCTAATACCATGCAACTACTGTCATGATATTGGGCCAATACACCACAATCCCAAAGAAATTAGGTGCCATCCCAGGACCTTCCCTTCGTGAGCATGGTAGCGATGCATAGAAAACACGGACAAGTTTTCATTGCCGCTTCAACCATAGTTTCATCTAATGCGGGTACCAACCCGGGCGGGCTCAACCCTACCACCTAGTTACCTAGGGGACCTACAGTTTTACATGGGTTTTGAACCATGAAACCGCTTGCGTTTGTAACGAAATGCGCTTATCCAACTCAGAGAGAGAAAGAAAGTGGTGCATGACCGGGGCGAGCATTTAAAACTTATTACTTCTCGCATTAAAGGCAAGTCTTCTAACGCCTACACCACGCAGAGCTATTTTTATTTATTTTGATTACAATCTTATTTGTTATTTAAATTGTTTCAGCTGCCTGGACAGGCGTACAATATTACATAGCTCTATGTATGTCAAATCAATGTACAGGTAAGCCTAGGTAAGCTTCTTATAATATTAAAATCCGTGAAACATAAGCAAAAACTTTTCTGTGAATTATAGGTGTAAACACGGAGATCGAATAGCATTCCTAGAATAAAACTCGGAGAGAACACACATTTAGGCAGGTGTGGTCGTCCGACCGGTGTCCGTAAAGGCCACGCACCGAAAAGGTGGTCATTACCACATTCCGTTTCCGGCTCGCCGCGAGTAAGTCTCGCAGGAATGAAGGATATCGCGAACTCGCGCCGCACTAGTGAGTCACCGCGCCGCCGGTTTCGCGAACTGCCGCACCCCATCCCGAAAGCTCAATGACGCGATCCTCTGTGAAGCTGGCTGCTTGCGAGCTCGTGTGTACAGGTACGGATCCAGGGAGGGGGCAATGGGTGCATCGGTGCAATGGGGCCCCCAGTCACGAATGAAGTACTCCATTTCGACCGATTCTAAAGCAGCGATTTATGCAGTTGTCCCCGCTGTGAAATGGAACTGTAGGTCTATTCTTGGGATTCTATGCTCAGGAATCAGGAAACTTTAAGTCTAGAAAATATAGATATATAAAGCGATTTTCTTGACTGAAAGCCCAGATTCCAAGATACGCCTTCCTGCAGACCTTTTGGAATATCATGCTCAGTAATTTTTTCAGTCGAGACAACCGCTTTTGCAGAGGTAATCAAAGCAATTTTTAAAGCCCCTCAATTATTGAAGTGTCAAGCACGGAACTCCATGGATAGGAGGGCTACTGAGTAATTTCCAGAAAATTCCTCTTACAAACCTAAAATATCTCATATTTTTTATTATGTTATTTACATTTTTATATACATGAAGACGTTTTTTCTGTCCGGTCGGAAGGTTCTCGAGTGAGAAGCCTGCCAACGAACAGTGATTGCAATGCATTTGAGTGAACAGCAATTATATGATAAAGTTTATCATGTAAAAAACTGATCAAAAATACTAATTGTATATGACAAAAGGTATCTACTTTAAATATCAGAAGCGATAAAATTATGTATTTTGATAAGAATTAATTTCAGTGCTACTATCAAGTGTGGATTGTAAATACATTATCAAATTTAAATGTAATGGATCACTAAAAGATAGATACATTTATGCTGTTCCGGACTTTTATTTAGAACTGTTCAAGAAGAAAGAACAATACCTCCATACACTTTTCTTATATAAATTGAAAGTGCTAACTTTAATATCCGGATTATATCTGTACCAAATGATATTTTGTATGACAAGTCCGCGTATTAAATGTAGACAGTTCACTCTGAATACCTATTACTGGAACGGTATGCTGCTCACGCCCAGATAGCTCTCATAGTTATACTGATGTGTAAGCTTTATTAGCATAAAGTTTCATCAAAATCTGTTCAGTCGTTTTTGCGTGAAAGAGTAATAAACATCCATCCGTCGTCGTCACAAACTTTTGCGTTTGTAACAATAGTAGGATTATTAATTAAATTAGATACTTACGCATTATGAATGCATATCTCGTTTCGATAGGACGTTTAATTATTTCAACCATATTTATAGATCTAATATCAAACATTGATTGGTTGCTCAAAACAGTGATTATGGAAGGTCGCCGATTTTCATGGATCGCGGGTTGCTTCGCAGAGCGCGGTCCGTGGAAGCATTCGCGCCCGTCAACTCTCGGCCCCTCGGCGTGGATTTGCACTTGCGAAGTGAACAACAAGCAACTCCTGAGAGCCTAACAAGCTTCATTAGGGGGCGGCCGGTCCGAGCGGGCCGGGGTGCGGCGGGCGAGGTGCGGGGAGGGGGGGGGAGGAGGTGTTCCCCGAGGACCACTCAAGACACCTGTCCCCCAAGCGCCTGCCGTCGCCTCAGACGGCACGTCGCGTGTCGCTCTCTTAGGTGCTGTCAATCGACCCCCTTCAAAAGTTTTGCCCAGTCCTGGTAGAACCAATTATAAATATTATCTTTGGTGTACATTTTAATAAGGTTACCATGGTAAATTTTCTGGTCGGGTGAGGAGACCAGTGATAAAATCTGTCGTCTACCATGGTAATCGGTAAATTACAGTTAATTTGGCTATGATGGCATTATGGTAGTCAAGATTTGCTCTTCACCAATGTAAATGTTCTTTGTGAGAAGTACCTAGTAATCTATCAACGACTGTAAACAAATTTGTAAGTATCAATGGAAAAATATTACAAACCTGGCGAAGTTTCTCCAGAAGAAATCTAATCGGCAGAAGAAGAAAAATCACACGAATCCGAGTGTGTAAATTGCATCTAAAGAACTAAATATAGAAACTGAAACTGAAACAATAGGAGCACCAAGTCGAATCAAATAAAACAATTTGCTACCCATGTTCACTATGAAACCAAAGATAATACTAAAAACCATTATGTGACGCGCCGAATGCATCACAGCTGGCACCCCGCCTTCGAAATTCGCAACACTAGGTACGATCTTTACACGCACGATATCTCCTGAGATACAAAGACTTGGTTGGACTACGAAGGTAGCTTCGTAGACGAATACGTGTGGCCTAAAGAGAAAAATGCAGAAATACGTTTTTTACTACACATAAATTACATGATCATTTTCGCGAAATGAGCACAGCATGCGTGACGTAATTTCATGCAATCACACGGACTTTACCGATAGTTTTCAACTCTAAATCACCTACATAATATTCTTCGTCACATACACTCTCGGAGCGGACAGACGCGGCATCGCCAGATGCTGTCAAGTCTGGTGCGTGTGTCACGCCACGCGCCATCTGTCCCGAGACAGCCACCAGCCAGAAGGCAGCAGCCAGCCACGGGCCAGACAGTTTGTCGCTTTCGATAACATTGCAGCGCTAATAGCGCAGTTATTTCAGGAATACGTAAGGCGCTTTAATATTAGCTTCGTCTCTTCGGTTTGCCTGTTGAGTCAACAGTTCGGATGGCAGTGCGCAGTTGTTTATTTCCTTGTCCAATTTCAGACGGCTCATTAACCCTGGACTAACCAGCGTGCTGTGACCGGACTCCGTGTATAGATGCGATGAGGACCGTCAATTTCTCCAAAAAAGGTCGCTCTAAAATTATTTCGTCAGACCACCACGTCTGAGGAAAAATATTGAATACTTGCGTAGCATCGATGTAACCTAAAACATATGTCGATGACTTAAACCTTGTTAGATTTCCGGTTTCACCCTGCTTTATCGCACAGTTATTAACTAACAATTTTAAATAGGAAAACATCCTTACCATATGGATTCGTTTAAATTATGTTGCCTATTCATGCATGGAAAACCCATTGTAGAATCCTCTGAACGGCGGCACAGCACGACACAGTTAGTTCGCATTGCTTTTGAGCCTGGATGTGGCATACTTTGAATTTACATATAAACGTAAAGTTAGAGAAGGTTAACAACATAAACAACATAACCAACCAAAATGTAAAGACTAGACTGTCTTCTTAGCTTAACATCACCGAGAAACCTCTATAATGGTACAACAGTAAGTACCTACTATGTCGGCAATTGTAATCTTTGTTGTCGTACATATCTTGCGATCTTGCTGCAGTGTCGATAACTGTAAGTCCCGAATATCAGGATTTGAGATATATGTGTCCAGTTAACTACCTACCTAAATTGATTACGTTATTTGTTTTGTGCAAAATCCTGTGAATCATGCAGATATCGCTACCTACATTCGTATTGTGTCTTGAATTTAATTTTACTTACATTGTAGAATTAGCAAACTCATTGAGTAGGTACTGAGGTCTGCAAAAATATAAATTGTTTACTCCTCTTCATTCAGATCCATGATTCTGACGTAACTTTTTTAGGGTTTCGAAGGTGGTATTCGATAACTCTTAGATGGATAGAGTGTCGCTGGAATTTATGTCTGTCTAATTAAATTATATACATTTTAAGTACGGTAGCGAATACATACGAAAATGACAATTTGAGACAATCTGTGTCCCGGAGTTCAGTTCTTCAATAACATAGCATCAAATTTTGAAAGTAGTATTAATATATTTACTATGGACGACAAAACAGAACAATTGAATAATGAATGCCTGTGATACGGGATATCTATCTAGCAAGTAAGTTATCCCGTATCCAGTATCCATGGAAACTAGCCGATTGGATACCTTCTAGCTTCCCCGGCCAGACGAAGCTAGCACACAAGCAATGTAGTAAAATCAGTGGAGGGGGCCGCCACGCAAACGCTACTAAAAGAACAGGCATAATTCTATTACAATATCCTAACTTGAGACGCCTGCTTTCTAACTAGAGTATTAGCCCCAAAATTAAGCAAGTACTGTATGCATACAGAACTTGCTACGTGCATGCAGACTAGCATCGTCAAGCAACGAAGCCACATTCTAGCTTTAGGACTAGCTTGATGCTTATCCAAGCTTGAAAAAAACTAGCATCGGGCATCCCGGAAGTATAAAACTATCCGAACTTGAGACGCTAACTTACTAGTCTTATCACTAGCTTACTAGCCTAGAAACGAAGAGTGCATCGTAGTCTGTATGCAGAACTAATTTACTTCCGTGAGGCACAATACTACAGAAGAAGTAATAATACTAGACAACACCACAAACTTAGCAATAGTAAAGCGTAGAAGTGGGTGTTAGTATCTCTTTCACTTTCTTTTTAATGCGTGGGCTCGAGTGTCACGCATTGTTAGAAATTCGCCTTTGGTTACCGATCGTGGTTATCTAATTCTTACCATATTCAATTCCGAGGCAGACAACTTCTGTGCATTATTTAGATAATGATTCTAGTATTGGCTACCTCCAGGTAGTAAAAAGAATTAATCCCGTCTAGGGTTGCCATCCGTCCGGGTTTCCCCGGATTTGTCCTAGTTTAGAGGGCATCTGGGGAGCGTCCGGGCGGGGCTTCATTTGTAGTCCGGGTTTTCATATTGACTGACTGTTTAAAAAACCTGTTGACATGTCCGGGTTCTGGGCTCTAAAATCCGGGGTTTTCACGCGTATTTTCACGTCTTGTCCTGGTTGCCAAATTTTAGAGATGGCAACCCTAATCCCGTCCCATCATACAAAATGCCTTCAAAAATATTTACAATGCGAACACAATCATCAAAGTACAATGCCATTGAAACCATAATTAAAAAACATCGTTTTTTTAAAATTCAATATTTTTTATTCTAAATAAATGTTGTACTCGATACTGATTAACCCTCCAAAGGCTATAAGTGAACTAATTTAATTACAATTTGTACCTATATGTTTCAGGGTTTAAACATTGTAAGTAGGTTGGATGTCAATCTGTTTCTGAGATGAGATACATTCAAGATTGTTGTTCCCGAAGAAAGTCTGTTGCAATGTACCGACTTACACAGTTACCTACTTCTTTTATTGTGCAAGTAGATGCAACCTATGTGCCTACTACTACCTACCTAAGGTTTTCATATAAAATGAAAAAATGAAACTGTGTATTGAGAGTGGGCGGACTAACTTTAATCCGCCGGACTAAACCGGTCTTTGTTTGGTTAGTCCACTAATCTAATCTCGTACTAGGTAAGTTTTGACAGATGCTCTCAGAATACGACAGCGTTTCCGGTTTATTCCGGCGGATTAAAGTTAGTCCGCCCACTCTGCATAACAGTAAGTGGCTAAGGTGCTAAGGTGAACTCCACCTAATTTTAGATAAGGTCCTTCTGATTACGTTGTATTATAACTAAGTACCTACCTATATGTAGTTACATAGGTGTGCGTATCAAGCTACAGCTTACTTTTACTGTGCATGTAAAGTACAAATGAACCTACCAAAACCTAGTTAGGTAGGTAGTCGGGTCAAAGGTGCACCGGAAATTGTAAGAGGCTAAGGTTGGTCCCACGTTATTTCAGATAAGGTCGTTCTCATTACCAGTTTTATCATAATTAACTACACATACCTAGCTATTATGTAGTTAGTGTTCATAATCAGACAAATATATAATGTGGCACGTTATTTATAGCATTTATGTAAATACACTCATATCAACAGGTTTATATACTTCCTTTACTTTGACTTTCCTTTGAATGCTATAAATCAAAGGAAAGTTGAAAGACGAAGGACAAAAAGTGTCCTTGAAATATTTAAGTACATACTTTTGTAGGTGTGCGTACGTTCCTAGTTACAGGTACCGGCAGGAAGCTAGAACGAAGATGAACATTTGGATTAAAAAAAAGTTTTTTAACCGGGAATCGAAATAGTTGAGTTTGAGAAAAATAGCACATCTGTACTATTGCACAAGTGAATAGTGTCGCTTTTATGGAACAAACTCGGCAAACTAAATGAAAGTGTTTAGGTTTAATAAAATTATTCTCATTTTTAACGAAGGTATTCATAGATTACCAGTCCTTCACTAAGTTCAATATATAAAAAAAATTGGTATGATGTTTTCGATTTAATTGGCCATGACTCAATTTTTCTTATATCTACCTAGCTTTGAATTTGGCCATGTAGGTATGAAAAAATTACCTGTAAATATACAGAGCGCATCACTCTCAAAGCCATTTGGCATTTGCAAGGAAAACGTGTTTGAGACAAAGTCCAATGTGTGACGTCTAGGGTTATGCCATTTGTACATTGCGGCACAGATATAGGCACCTATACCCGGTTATGGAAGCAGTGGAATCCATTCACACTTCAAGTAACATTCCGCTTTTCAGTTTTTTTTATTTTAGATAGGTAGTAAGTACCCTAACTCACTGTTACAATTCATTATTACTAAGGCAGGTTTTACCTGTCATATGTTGTACTAACTTCGTGTAATTTCTTCGCCACTGCGCAACTGCTAAGTATATAGTATATCTCAAAACATTGCTTTTCATGTCAGGTAGACATATAATTAATAGGTATACATAGCTAAACATACATTTACCTGCATACGCGCAGAGTCTGCTAGAAGAATGTAGAGTAGAGCTACTAATAAAAAGATGTAGAGTCAGTTGGACAGGTACTTACTAGCTGCGAGAGGACAATCCAATGCACCAATTGTTTCAATTTGGACATCAACTTTCTGTTTGTAGGCATCTTGTATCCTCGTGTTCAACAGTCCAATCAATATCGAAACTGGGTTTTATATAGGTTAGTACATTCCGAAACAAATCACTGTGGTTCACAAACGCAAACGATCCATCACACATCAACGACACCAAACTAGTTATTACGGGATTCACTGCTGCAAATACTGCAGTATAGTAAGAGGCTTGTTCTTGGCACAATCTAGACACACTCTTGGATTACTGTGCGCGGAAATATTCCGGAGCGGAGCTAGTCGCTGCCGATCTGACACTGACAACACAACACAAACACTCGACGCAAATGTGTGAAGCGGTGACTCATCGAGCGACCCGCATACTAGGCTGAGTCATCGCTCGGGCCCCTCCCGGCCAGCGGCTGTAGCGTGCTCAGCAAAATTAGACCTTGTCATATCAGAAAAGTCACAGCGCTGCAGCGCTGATAATTCAACATGCAGCACCCATTTATACCAGTTGTGCTTGAGTTGCGCCGTGCTGTCGTCATTATTTTTCGATTTAGGATCTTATTTGTAGGATGGTTGAGCTCAATTTGTCATAAACGTGTTGATGTCAACCGAACGTTCAATGAAATGAGAGTTGCAGGTTGCGGACTAGAGGTTGCTTGCCTGCGTGCGTGCGTACGCTTCTATACTACTCCGTTGAATGGGGCATTTGAGACATGCATGAATTCGCCCGTCCATGAAATCTTCAGAATGTGTACAAATACAGGTTTTAAAAATGAATGACTCAGAATCCAACATTTTTTTTTCCCGGAACTTAGGTATTTTGGCCAAAAACACAAAATATGCGGTATCATTTGCTGCAAAAATGGCCCGCCAAATTTCTTTTCAATGTCCAATAAAATGGGTTAATAGGTATATATGTGTTCAGGAATCCAACAATTTTTTTACACAAAAGCGAGTTTTTTTTTAAAAATACACAGTTTTCGCTCTCATAAAATCGGCAAAATTGTCCAGCCCAATCTGTCGTCACACATTGTTTTTTTCTAATCAGATCGATAATTACAAAGAATCCAACAAAATTGTTACTGGCAACACATATATTTTGCAAATGCCCAAATAAAGTGAACAGCATAATTGGCCCGCGCACTTTTTGAAATATAATGACAATAAAAGATATAATCGAAGATACTTTTAACAGAGTCCAACAAAAAAGTTACACGCCCGTCAGTTTTGCAGCGTTTAACGCAACTTTGAATTTCGCGCTAAAACGGCAAGATGAGCGCGGGTGGTAGGCTGAGGCAGGCCGAAGCGGGACGGCAGCGGCGGCTGAGGCACGTGTTTCAATATGTGTGATTGCGTAAGTGTGCGTGTGCGCCGACCTTTGCTCGAGGCAACGAAACGCTCGAGGCGCGGGGCTTTGGAGTGTGGTAGCAAAGATAATACTAATAATTACTTCGGTGGTGCATAATCGAATGTACCTAAAGCGAGCGCTCAGTTGGGAGCTGGCGAGCATTTCGGATGATTTTGGTAAATAAATTGGTCATGTACGTGCATAACTCGTGTATGTTTCTATGGCAAGTGACACATCTTTATAACCGGCTCGACTCGTAGATTCTAGCAGTTGTATTCAGAGTGAACTGTAATAATTTTATACGGATTATCACTGGACTAACCATGCAAAATAATACATAGGACGGACATAATCCGGGTCGTCAAGTTAGACCGCCCACTCTGAATACTACTTTTTTAGGGTTCTGTACCCAAAGGATGCCAACGGAACCCTATTACTAAGCCTCCGCTCTCCGTCCGTCCATCCGTCCGTCTGTCACAGGGCTCTATCCTATGAACCGTAATAAGAAGAAGGTGAAATTTTCACAGAGTATGTATGTATTTTATTTATTTATTACTTTTTAATATGTTGTTATATGATTAAAAAAGTAAATAAAATTTTATACCCACAGGATTTTTTTTTTAATTAAAAAAAAGGGTGAATTTTATGTTTCCTTCATATTGACTTTGATGTGGCTAGAGAAAATTGATAATAAATTCAACTTATCAGTATATTCACTCCATTAGCATGAAAAAAGATCGTCGGTGTATAAAGTATCGGTGAAAATGCGTCTTAACAATGTTTTAAATTTTAAATGTATTCAAATAAAAATACCGTCCATCTTTATTCGCTTATGGAGTCTTTGACTTGCTATCTTTAATGGTGAAAACCTCATTTCAATCTGACCATTAATTTCCGATACATTCGGATGTCAATACTGTCAAAATTGTACAGTAAAATTTCAAAAATATAATTAAAAGGATTTTTTACCGATTTAAAAATAACATGAAAAATATGTTCAATATCGAAAATAGGCAACGTTCGATAGGTGAAAATGCCTTAAACAATGTTTTAAATTTAAAAGTATGGAACATTTACTGTTTTGAGTGTATTCAAATTCGAATATCTCGTAAATGAGTCGTCAGATTTTAATTAAGTTTTCATCATTTAAAATAACAGGTTGAAGACTCCATTAGCAAACAAAGATGAACGGTATTCACATTTTCACACATTTAAAATTTTCAATTTTTTTTAAAGGAATTTTAAAGAAAGAGGCATTTATACCGATACAAATGTTTATACCGTATACACAGATTTAAATGAGGTTTTCACCATTAGAGATAGCTCGGCAAAGACTCCATTAGCAAAAAATATGGAACCAAAAATTATGAAAATTACATACAAAACTTTTTTGTGTTACATCTTGTACGATGGTACGGAACCCTTCGTGTGCCCATGGAGTCGTTGACGTGTTATTTTAAATGATGAAAACTTCATTAAAATCTGACGACTAATTTACGAGGTATTCGCATTTGAATACGCTCAAAACAGTAAATTTTCAATACCTTTACATTTAAAACATTGTTAAAGGCATTTTCACCGATCCAACGTTATCTATTTTTGATATAGAACACATTTTTCATGTTTTTTTCAGACCGGTGAACAAGCCTCTTAAAAATTGTTTTAAGTTTTAAATGTATGGGAAATGTACTGTTTCGACAGTATTCACATGCGAATATCTCGGAAATTAATGGTCAGATTTAAATAAAGTTTTCACCATTCAAAATAATAGGTTGAAGACTCCATGAGCAAATAAAGATCAACGGTATTTATATTTTCACACATTTAAAATTTTCAAAGTTTTTTAAATGAATTTTAAAGAAAGAGGCATTTATACCGATGCAAATGTATGTACTGTATTTATAGATTTAAATAAGGTTTTCCCCATTAGAGATAGCACGTCAAATACTCCATAAGCAAAAAATATGGAATTAAAAAATAGTCAAAATTACGTACAAAACTTTTTTGTGTTTTGCCTTGTAAGACGGTACGGAACCCTTCGTGCGCGAGTCAGACTCGCACATGGCCGGTTTTTAATGCTCATGTAGTCGTTGACGTGTTATTTAAAATGATGAAAACTTCATTAAAATGTGACGACTAATTTACGATATATTCGCATTTGAATGCGCTCAAAACAGTACATTTTCAATACCTTAACATTTAAAACATTGTTAAAGGCATTTGTACCAATCTAACGTTTTCTATTTTCGTAATAGAACACATTTTTGATGTTTTTTTTAGACCGGTGAAAACGCCTTTAAAAAATTGTTTTAAGTTTTAAATGTATTGAAAATGTACTGTTTCGACAGTATTCACATGCGAATATCTCAGAAATTAATAATCAGATTTAAATAAAGTTTTCATCATTCAATATAACAGGTTGAAGACGCCATGAGCAAACAAATAACATATATAAAATTTTCAAAATTTTTTGAAGGAATTTTAAAGAAAGAGGCATTTATACCGATACAAATGTATGTACCGTATAAACTGATTTCAATGAGGTTTTCACCATTAGAGATAGCACGTCAAAGACTCCATAAGCAAAAAATATGGAATTAAAAATAGTCAAAATTACACACAAAACTTTTTTGTGTTATGTCTTGTACGACGGTACGAAACCCTTCGTGTGCGAGTCAGATTCGCACATGGCCTGTTTTTCATGCTCATGAAGTCGTCGACGTGTTATTTTAAATGATGAAAACTTCATTAAAATCTGACAACTAATTTACGAGATATTCGCATTGGAATGCGCTCAAAACAGTAAGTTTTCAATACTTTTAAATTTAAAACATTGTTAAGGGCATTTTCACCGATCCAACGTTATCTATATTCGATATAGAACACATTTTTCATGTTTTTTTATATCGGTGAAAATGCCTTTCAAAAATTGTTTTAAATTTTAAATGTATGGAAAATGAACTGTTTCGACAATATACACATGCGAATATCTCGGAAATTAATGGTCAGGTTTAAATAAAGTTTTCACCATTCAAAATAATATGTTGAAGACTCCATGAGCAAACAAAGATCAACGGTATTTATATTTTTACACATTTAAAATTTTCAATGGTTTATAAACGAATTTTAAAGAAAGAGGCATTTATACCGATGCAAATGTATGTACCGTATTTACAGATTTAAATGACGTTTTCACCATTAGAGATAGCACGTCAAAGACTCCATAAGAAAAACACATGGAATTAAAAAATAGTTAAGATTACATGCAAAACTTGTTTGTGTTATGTCTTGTTCGACGGTACGGAACCCTTCGTGTGCGAGTCAGACTCGCACATGGCCGGTTTTTCATGCTCATGGAGTCGTTCACGTGTTATTTTAAATGATCAAAACTGTATTAAAATCTGACGACTAATTTACGAGATATTCGCATTCGAATGCGCTCAAAACAGTAAATTTTCAATACCTTTACATTTACAACATTGTTAAAGCCATTTGTACCGATCCAACGTTTTCTATTTTCGTAATAGAACACATTTTTCATGTTTTTTTTTGACCGGTGAAAACGCCTTTTAAAAAATCTTTTAAGTTTTAAATGTATTGAAAATGTACTGTTTCGACAGTATTCACATGCGAATATCTCGGAAATTAGTGGTCAGATTTAAATAAAGTTTTCACCATTCAAAGTAATAGGTTGAAGACTCCATGAGCAAACAAAGATCAACGGTATTTATATTTTGACACATTTAAAATTTCAAAGGTTTTTAAACGAATTTTAAAGAAAAAGGCATTTATACCGATGCAAATGTATGTACCGTATTTACAGATTTAAATGACGTTTTCACCATTAGAGATAGCACGTCATAGACTCCATAAGAAAAACATATGGAATTAAAAAATAGTTAAGATTACATGCAAAACTTGTTTGTGTTATGTCTTGTTCGACGGTACGGAACCCTTCGTGTGCGAGTCAGACTCGCACATGGCCGGTTTTTCATGCTCATGGAGTCGTTCACGTGTTATTTTAAATGATCAAAACTGTATTAAAATCTGACGACTAATTTACGAGATATTCGCCTTCGAATGCGCTCAAAACAGTTAATTTTCAATACCTTTACATTTAAAACATTGTTAAGGGCATTTTCACCGATCCAACGTTATCTATATTCGATATAGAACACATTTTTCATGTTTTTTTAGACCGGTGAAAACGCCTTTTAAAAATTGTTTTAAGTTTTAAATGTATTGAAAATGTACTGTTTCGACCGTATTCACATGCGAATATCTCAGAAATTAATGTTCAGATTTAAATAAAGTTTTCACCATTCAAAATAACAGGTTGAAGACGCCTTGAGCAAACAAAAAAAATATTTAAAATTTTCAAAATTTTTTGAAGGACTTTTAAAGAAAGAGGCATTTATACCGATGCAAATGTATGTACCGTATATACAGATTTAAATGAGGTTTTCCCCATTAGAGATAGCACGTCAAATACTCCATAAGCAAAAAATATGGAATAAAAAAATAGTCAAAATTACACACAAAACTTTTTTGTGTTATGTCTTGTACGACGGTACGGAACCCTTCGTGTGCGAGTCAGACTCGCACATGGCCGGTTTTTCATGCTCATGGAGTCGTTGACGTGTTATTTAAAATGATGAAAATTTCATTAAAATCTGACGACTAATTTACGAGATATTCGCATTTGAATGCACTCAAAACAGTAAATTTTCAATACCTTTACATTTAAAACATTGTTAAAGGCATTTTCACCGATCCAACGTTATCTATATTCGATATAGACCACATTTTTCATGTTTTTTTAGATCGGTGAAAATGCCTTTCAAAAATTGTTTTAAGTTTTTAATGTATGGAAAATTTACTGTTTCGACAGTATTCACATGCGAATATCTCGGAAATTAATGGTCAGATTTAAATGAGATTTTCACCATTAAAGATAGCACGCCAGAGACTCCATAAACAAAAAAGATGGACGGTATATATACTTTCATACATTTAAAATTAAAAAAAATGTTTTTGAGACATTTTCACCGGTACTTTATACACCGACGATCTTTTTTTATGCTTATGGAGTCTTCAACGTGTTATTTGAATTGATGAAACTTCACTAAAATCTGATGAGTAATTAACTAGATATTCGCATTTGAATACGCTCGAAACAGTAAATTTTCCATACTTTTAAATGTATGGTCAGTATTATATGACCGGTGCAAGCGAATTGCGGGGTATTTCACAGGCGTGCTCGGGTCTAGCGCTTTCGGCTCCTATTTGCCCTGACGCCCAAGGCACGACATAATTCAATAAGTAAATATACTTTTTCGTACTAAGCTAGTGCGGCACTGAATCCAAGAACATGATATATCACGTTCTTCATTCATGAATGTATGTATAATCCACCGTGAATCAATTTGTGAATTATAAATATGTAGTTTATCTAATTTCAGTTATTTATCTTCGCGGAATCATCTTGCATAAAAATAAAATAACTCAAATTGTATTCAACCTTTACCAAAGTATTTTACTCATTTACATGTGTATATTCGACGATCACTAGCAATTACAAAAGAATAATACCTTTATCAAATTGGCGAATTAATTAATTTAAATTTCACATTTTAAAAACTCTTGTCCATTATGCAGGTACTACGCATGAAAACGAACTATACATAAGTATCACCAAAGATAATACTAATAATTACTTCGTAATCGGTATCACTAACACAGGCTAAACCATAGCCTGCTGTATTGTTTTGCGTTTGTCACGCAAACACAAAACAATACAGCAGGCTATGGCTAAACCCTTTCTTACCGCCGCCACCGTTCCCACGCCACCGCGCCGCACTGCCTCCGCACCGCGCCACCTACCACCCGCTTTCGCCAAGCTATTTTAGCGCGAAATTCAATGTTACGTTATACGCTGCAAAACTGACTGGCATGTAAATTTTTTGTTGGATTCTGTTAAAAGTATGTTCGCCTATATCATTTATTATCATTATAATTTAAAAAATGGGCGGGCAAATTATGCCGTTTACTTTATTTGGCCATTAGCAAAATATATGTGTTGCCAGTAACAAATTTGTTGGATTCGTTGAAATTATCGATCTGATAAGAATTAAAAACAAATGTGTGACGACAGATTGGGCTGCCCAATTCTGCCGAGTTTATGAGAGCGAAAACTGTGTATTTTTTAAAAAAAACTCGCTTTTGTGTAAAAAAATTGTTGGATTCCTGAACACATATATACCTATTAACCCATTTTATTAGACATTGAAAAGAAATTTGGCGGGCCATTTTTGCAGCAAATGATACCGCATATTTTGTGTTTTTGGCCAAAATACCTAAGTTCCGGGAAAAAAAAATGTTAGATTCTGAGTCATTCATTTTTAAAACCTGTATTTGTACACATTCTGAAGATTTCATGGACGGACGATTTAGTGCTTTGGTAAGCCCCAAATTTTAGCTTCATTCATTGGCCTAACGCACGCCACGTCTCGCATCGTCGTCGCCGTCCCATCCCATACTCTATCCATAAATAGGTATGCCAATATGTTTTGGGAAATACATACATAAGTACAGGTTTGTAGCAATAACCCTGCATACATACATATTAAGTACGAACTATGTGGGTATGTCCTGTTAAATACATCATTTATTTATTTAATTAAAATGACGACTACCTACTTTGCCGATATTTTTGTGTTGAATTAATCTAAGAAAACAAAACCATGTGTTCAACACATTTAATGTTATATTTGCACTAACCCAACGTTAATATCATTTTCTTTGCACGCATTATTAAAAAATGCACTAAAAAGTATACTCGATTATGTAAATATCAATTTACCAGGTAGGAAAATATTTTTAAAGACAATTTTCAAGTAACTACGGTATTAACAATCTTATGAATCACCATATATGATCATTGAACTCTGAGCAATGTTACCAGTACCATTTTAGGTAACGTTTGAACATGCATAATCATCCGCTTATTCCGCTATAATAATAACGTGGGCAATGTCACAAAACATTTTTTAATTATTTTCAAGCAAGCAATATAACGAGCTAGTGTAGTGGTTAATGTTCAAAGGTTTCAACATAAATAAGAACGTGTTATCGATGGTGTTTTTGATTGACCATCACTTTGTACGTTAAAATTATTTAAAAAATCTGCTCGAGAGAGAAAGCGCCTAGGATTTTTGCTTTATTCTTCATAGCAACGACATCACTCCACTGGCATCAGCCTAACCGCGACACATTGGACTCGTTTTCCTTGCAAATGCCAATGCCTACTGTGCCGTTTACGGTGATGCGCTGCGTACACAGATACACGGGTGGTAAAAACCACCGGTAAAAACATTACTCACGTGGTGCAAAGTGCGTTTTTAAAAAAAAGTAGAAGATGATCCTCTCCCTAGTGTCTGTCGGCCAACGTAATTGAAAATTTAAACTACTAATAGAAGCGACTTATAGTTAGGAACGTTTTCCTTTTTTTTAATTTTCTAAAAATATCTTACGGGACAAAGTATATTCAAACTTAAGGATGTTCCGACCCATACAATGTTTTTTTTACACAGAACGCAAAATGTATTGCACTTTAAGGCACGAATTCGTCAAAAATATTAAATATAGCCATAGTAGTTGCAGCGAAAACATATTCACAATTTTAGGCTTAATAGTTTTAGAAGTTTTACACCGTTAGATGGCGCTGTTAAATAAAAATCGTATTTAAATAAATGGTAACAAAATCAATAACCCTGAAATTGTGAAATTGTTTTCGCTGCAAGTAATAAATATATTACACTTATTATTAATTCGTGGCTTAAAGTCCAATACTTTTTGCGTTATGTGTGCAAACAACTTTATATGGGTCGGAACAGCCTTAAGCTGTATGCGCTCCATATGCCTCCAATTTGGAGTTCGACTTGAATATGTTATTTTTTATGTTTAAATAAAAACCAAATTAATGGAAACACCATTCTAAGTATATTATCGTATCGACGCAGATTCTAATAAGTTAATATTTTCATGATAGGCATGCCATGGCCATGGCTCATATGACAAGGATGGGGAGATGTCCAAAATATGCCACTCGTTTCTGTCGTGGCACAATTTTGTTGGCTACATATTTTTAAAAATGATGTAATGAATATGCATACGAGGTAGGTAATACTTACAAAATTTTCCGATGTTTCCAAACGTTTCTATAGAAAATATATCATTGAGATAATTACAAACTAAGATGAGCCATGTTTCGGCCGCGATGATGTCAGTAATTAGTTGACCATTCTAGCAATTAAGACAGTTTTATATATCTAACTATAAATTAAATTGTATTGAGCGCAATAAAGTCTTGTTTGAGTCAAGATTACTCATTGCAAAACTTTATAGACCTTTTAAAGTTAAATTATTCCGCGGAAATGTTCAGAGTAGCCATGCAAGAGCGGCCGAGACTTATCAGGTATTTGTACAGTAAGAAGATCATGAAAATTTTCAAAATTGATATTCAGTAATAAACTTTAGGTACGATGTACCATCTTACTCTAAATCTTTGAACACATGGCGCTCTACGATCGTTGAATCTGCCTCCGAGGAAGTGGTATGATTGTTTGTATGTTAGCTTTTACGAGCAGGATTTATTGACGTACAGTCATGTATTTTCATGAAATTACACCTTAGATAGAGACTCATACGACAAAATATGACATAAATATTTTCCTGTCATCGTTGTTGACCTCGAAGCGAAAGATATTTAGGAATTATTTGACTCTACTATGCTGCCGAGCAACCTAGAAACTTCCACACGTATCAACCGCATAACTTTACATTTATCTAGTTTAGACTCTAGTCTATCACTTCGGAACCGCGCCAAACATTGACGGTTTGACTCTACCACCCTACAGTTAAGAGCTTATTACTTGCTCAGGGCCGCGAGCTCGGTACTGCATCACGCATCAACCGCTTTACTTTATTACAATCTAGTTGTGACTCTTATCTATCACTTGCTCAAGGAGGCAGGCTCGGAACTGCCCCAAGTATTGACTGCTTGACTCTACCACCCTATAGAAAATAGCCTATTACTCGCTCAAGGTAGCGAGCTCAGAACTGCAACAGGCATCAACCGCTGTCTCTACTACCAGACTCTACATAGTTGATACTCTATCACTTGCTCAAGGCAGCGAGCTTGGAACCGCCTCACGCATCGTTCGCTTGACTCTACTAGCCTATAGCTGAGACCTCATTACACGTTCAAGGCAGTGAGCTCGGTACTGCCAGTCTCATCCATCGCTTGACTCTCCTAGACTCTACCTAGTTGATATTATATCACTTACTCAAACCAGCGAGCTCGAAACCACCCCACGCAACGATCGCTTGTCTCTACCACCCTATAGTTGACAACTTATTAGTCGCTCAAGGCAGCGAGCTCAGAACTGCAACACGCATCCATCCATCCGCTAACTCTACCACCAGACTCTAGTTGATACTCAATCAATTGCTCAAGGCAGCGAGCTTGGAACCGCCCTACACATCGATCGCTTCACTCTACCAGCCTATCATGGCTGATACCTCATCACACGTTCAAGGCAGCGAGCTCGGTACTGCCAGAATCATCCGTCGCTTGACACCCTAGACTCTACCTAGTTGATGTTCTATCAATTAATTACTCAAGGCAGCGAGCTTGGAACCGCCTTACACATCGATCGCTTCACTCTACCAGTCTATCTTGGCTGAGACCTCATCAAACGTTCAAGGCAGCGAGCTCGGTATTGCCATACACATCAATCACTTGGCTCCCCTAGACTCTACCTAGTTGATATTCTATCACTTGCTCAAAGCAGCGAGCTCGGAACCGCCTCACGCACCGATCGCTTGACTCCACCTCCCTATAGTTGAGACCTTATCAATCGCTCTTGTCCCTAGATTTAGGTGCAAATACATAGATTGGTATTTTATAGGGCTAATATTTACACATTTCAATTTGTCAGCCTTGAAAACTAAGATATTCAATTGACTTTCTATCTACTTAAAAACGGCAGACCTTATTGTTATCTTGCATGCGCGTGGAAGCATGATGAACAGGATTAACTAAATTGATTTCAAGACGTGATTCTGGTAGCAAAATAATACTACTACTATTTTCCCCTTTTTCTTTAATTTTTTTTTATTTAATGACACTCTGACTTGGATATAATTCATAGTCAAATAATGTTTTTAAGGTGGCCCATCCCGCTCATCTCCCCATTCAAAAGGGGAAAGAAGATCACGCCCATATTTCTTGTCAGAGATCCAAAATTTTGCTCAAAATAGGTTTATTTGATCGAACTAGATGTCTGATGACCATTGGCATTGTAAAATTGTGTTTGGTTTCTAAATTATAAGGTCCGAAAGTTTGAATTTTTTGCGCGTTTTATACAATAACTTTGGAGGTGGATTACGCAATGATAAAGTAAGAACATCTTAAAAAGATTAGTCATCAGACATAGATTTTTTAATCAGGATTTATAATCTATTTGGTTTTGGTTAGATTTTTGACTATAGCGGTCGTGGTTTACTTTTAGCTATAAGTCGTTTTAAATTAAAATTTTCGTAAATCTTACCAAATCATACACTATGCACATTGTCTTTTTTGTGGACATGTTGCATCTTCCTCATCACGGAACCTGTCTTCTTCTTTGAAACAGAGAAGGTCCCAGAGCGCAACAGCACGGTTTTGTACCGTGCCCGCGAATGAGTTAGGCCCGCCGGGTTGGGCCACCTTAAGTTGGCAATTGCGACTAAAATCTTTATTTATTTGAACTGAAAATCGGGCATCGTATTATGTACATTTGAAAATAGGTTAGCTCACTTGGAGTATCATACCTGCATAGACATACTTAGTAAGTAAGTACCTACCTGAAAATTACATTTCCTAGGCATTAGCTCTGTCCCACTGATACTTATGAGATACCTAGTCGGCCACTCTGCTGTCGCTCGTTTTTTGCTACGATCGCGCAAGGTCACGTTGCCAAGGACGGTTTGGCTCTGAAGGCCGACTTCATTGTGACTGTGTTTGCTCCTCTTATTTTATTGCACCGTGACGCGACCGTGACGCTGACGCATTTTGCAATGGAATCATGTATTTAGGACCTTTGTAACTAATATGTAATTACGTGTTAACTTACGAACTAATTAAATGTTAGAAATTGCATACCATTAATTGTTCATTGGCTTATCTAAACAATTTGACTTTATTCAAAATACGGCCAAGTGCATGTCGGATCACGGATAGTGAAGAGTTCCGTAGTCGGGAGAATGTAATAAAACATATTCTATATACTATTAAATAAACTACACAACATATGTACCTTATTCAAAATTTCCTGCAAAGTGTTTCCTATGTTTTACCACCTTATACTTGTTCACAATTTTCCACCCTATACTTACTTGATTAATAGGAGGGACGGTTGGCGTCAAATGGCATACCCAGGAGGCCATTTTGCGTCATCTAGCGAGCAAAAAAATCACGCAAACCGACAAAATAGTCGCTGCCTAAGTATCAAATACCTTCTAAGGGCTGCTGGTGCGTTTCCGATTTGCCAACTACCTCACCCTCCATCCACCACTGCAAAATGCAATAATTTGGTATCATTGCTGTTATTATTTCGGATTTACTCATTCAGTAAAATTACTCATTAGTCATATTAACCGTTAATGACTCAGCGCTGAGTTTCGAGAGGGCTAACTTAATCACGGTTTACAATTAAGCGGCCGCGAGACCACGTTCGTCGCTGCAAGGAGTTCCCACCGCGTTCCCACAGAGAACACTCATCATGACGCATCATGTGTCACACTCCGGGGAAGCCGCCTGCGGTGCAATTCTGCTAGCGCTTACCGTCACCGTACCGGCTTGACCTCGTTGGCAACAATGAGCTTATCTTATAGCATATTAAGGCTGTCGTGAAGGCAGCGGATATCGAGGGTTTAAAAATGATATGAAATGCATACTTTGTCCATTGGCCAAGGCACAATTTTGCACGGTGACTGCCATTAAACTAGCGAAAACATCATCAAGGCCTTAACGGTTGCCTAGCCCTAAAGGTGGTCAATTTTAATTTTAAAAAAACCTTTGAGAACGCTTCATTTTATGTATATTTTAATATTTTTGGAAATATCTGTATACTTCAGTAAAAAAACCTAAAATGAAGGTAAAATGTCCAATGTTTTTTATCCAACCTTAATTATGCCTGAAGAGCCTACAACAACGGACAGGCTCCAGTCGGGACTACGTGTCCATCCGAAAACTTGCGCCAATAAACGGGCAGGAGTGATACAGAACGAAAAGCAACGAGAGACCGCCCTATTGAATCCGGTTTCGACATCGTCTGCAAGCTAGTTTTTCGTGATCTAGCTCTAGCCTGGCAGAGGGTACTGTAAGGTGTGCATGTCCTCCACACTATGCAGGTGCATCCTAGAACATCTGGTCACAGCCGCTCGCACGAAGCATACACCCAAACATCCATACCGTCACGCCGCTGTTTCCCGAGCTCCATAAGGTACGATCACAGCAACCTTCTTTCGCTTCCTCTTCAGACCTACGTATTTTGATACATGCTCTACAATTACTTACTTTGACTTCTTAAACCTGGTCTCGGCGTTTTCCTATAGGCTGCAAGGTCACGACAATTCTACGCACTTCCGCAATGTAGATCAGTTTTTCGCTCTATATGTCTGAACCACTTCAATATACCCCTTTTAATTCTCGTCATAGTGGCTTTTAATATACGCTACTCTCTAAGCTGTTTCGGAACTGTCCAATAAATTAATCAGCAATGTTTTTCCATGAACCGCATTTCTACAGAATTTATTCTACTTTCGTGCCTCTTCTTCCACACACAATTTAATCTGTTACGATTGGATATGTATCTTAAATCCAACTAATCAATCAATTAATAAATGTATGCACGATAAACTGTGCCTAAATCCGAAAAAAAATTTTGTTTTAAAGTTGCCTAGCTACAGACATAAACTATGAATCAATTTTTTTTTTGTTATTTAGCGCTGAACTAGAACACACTTTGTACCGTAATGTTCTGATATGAATTGATACCGGTTATGACTCTTTAGTAATTTTATAATCTAAATAGCATCATGTCACCATAAACATTTTTAATGGTAATGTTTGCAGCCTACTTTAACATATATACGATCCCACTAAATAAGAAAAAAAATATTAACAACATGATTTAGCTACTTTTTTAAGTCAACTCTCTAATCATTTACTGGGTCATGCAATACTGCTTACATCCCATTATTGTTGGAAGCAATTCTGTTTCAGTCGCCCCAAATTTATTATATTTTTTTTATTTATTTGTCATAACCAGACACAGGGTCCATTTTTTTCTAGTGAGCTACGGAAATAAGTGATAAGTGAGTAATCCAATTCATACTCGTAAGATAAATTGGAGATAATTCAATTCACACTCGTGCTGATTTGACGCTCACGTTTTTAAGTATTGTGTAATCTTACATGTAACTTCTCACTAACCATCTTAAATGTGAAATACTTTCTTATAAAGTTGATGGTTGCCATTTGAAATTCCTGACTCATGACGGAGTTTTATGTATTTGTTAGCTTTAAACATGCTTTAAAAAAGAAAATAATATGCACAATTCTAAGTGAAACCCAACACAAATATGTCATGTCATTATAATATATCATCATATAAAATCAAGTTTAGTATACAAAGCTTTCTTTCTCTACATTATTTCATTAAGACTCTCTTAGTTTTTTTCATGTCAATGAAATGTTTTTTTGCACTTCTTCGATGTACATGCGTTCTTTGATTTTAGTAATCAAATGCTAGGAAACTTACTTGGCCTCATTCTTACATAATATATGTATGTAATATAATTATATGTATTGTATGTAATATTAAACCTGGTATGAAATATATTTCTTATCAACTACACGAAAACTTGAGCAAAGAGTAAAAATATTTTGTAATCCTTATAGACATGAGCCTTCATATTGTTGACGAGTTACAAAATAGCTGAATTGACATGTACTGGCGATTGTCACTAGTTAAGATAACCTCTGATATCCTCGACGCATTTGCGTCATAATTAAGCGATGAGTAACGTCTTTGTCTTTATTTAAAAAATGTCAAAATCATCCTTATCAGCGCAGCGTTTGGAATTGGACGCTGAATATGCGTATTTCTCGCGATACAAACGCCTCAAAGTAAAACGTTCTACACTATTACTTATTCTGTGGTTCTACTCTATGCCTATGCTTGGAACGGTAAAGTCATGTATTTTCATAACGTTGCACTGAAAATAAAGATAAATTGCAGATCGAATTCAGTCAAAGTGATGTTGAACTTTAAGTCAGAAAGACCTCTATAATACGCACCATCCTGGTGGAAAGCCTAGAAAGAACCATACATAAAAGTTGGGGACTATAAAATACATTTGTCAAATGGGCCAATATCGTCCAGCCTAGTGCAAAGCCTACAAAGACATGGCTTAACAGTTGGCGTTGGAGGCGTATAGCTGTCACAATTTAGAAGCCTTCCCTGGTGTCTGTTGATTGTGGCCAGATGCACACGCACGTTACGTTACGCATCACGCATAAAGCATGCATGACGTGTCGAACCCGCGACCCCTGCCTTCTGACACATGCACGGCAGCGGCTCAACAATCCAGGCCCGCATTTAATGGGTAGACAGATCCAAAAACGAGATTTAAAAATCTTTGTTGAGTTATTGAAGAAGGCTAACAATCTGCAAAAAATATCTATCATACTCTGGTTTTAAGAATGCCAATCTAAACCTATTTGTAACTATTCCAAAAGGGTGTAAAAACACCAAATCTAAAGCTTATTTCCTTTAGATTAAAGTTTCTAGAGAATCGTTATCATTTGAAACTAATGTAAAATCATTTAATTTAATGTTCTTTACAATCGTAGACTTGTTTTTATTTATCCTTGTTTCTACAGCATGGAAAGTAATAAAATCAGGAATGTTTCATGCATAAAAAGGCTTTTGCCACGCGACTGTCTTACTTACTAACGCAACTTCCTGTGTCTTTGTTTCCGTCTTAACCAGCTACACTGTGTCTTTAAATAAGAAACCGATTTGTAAAGCACACAATGTTTAGGATAAAGGAGGTGGAAAAGGATCTATAAACGCTGCAAATGGGGATGAACTCGTTTCTTATAACCTATAATCTGAAGAGCAATAGATATAAGATACAAGAATCATTGGAGTCGTATGCCCCTAAGTTATCGCATACCATTGTTTTCATAGTTTTGTCAATACATTTGTATTTTGTCTTGCAATACGCAATATGAATCTATTCGGATTAATACATTCGTCGAACTCCGTGACTAGATTGTTTGATGTTACCATCAGGACATTACGCTGAGATCTGCGGAGATGCTCCAACGACCGTGGAAGTTAACCCGAAACAAGTGCTCCTTTATAACATAAGAGAAATCGTTTAGCGCATGGAAACGTACTGAACAATCCAGTGATATAAAAGGTGACAAAGGTAGATACAATGCTATTTAAGGCGTGAGTGAAAGAGCTGACACGTTCTAAGGTAGCTACAACTACTACAGATTTGCTGCACCCAATCTTTCACTTTTATATGGAACAATCATTTTAATTGCTCGTTCGTCCAGGTATTTCCAATTTCGTGATCGCTGACAGCCTCAATGCGGCCCCTGACCAGCGTCAACCACGCGTCAGCGATGACTGGACCCCAAGGCATGCGCCACCTGACGCCACCAGTTCCCGTGTTAATCACCCGCCCATTACAGCGCGCCATGTTGTTGTCACAGATTGCTGCTTTAACGGCTATCGATGACACTGCTCGATGACAAATGCAGACCAATTCCTAGGTCCAAATACGGATGAGTTTGACGGGCGAAGTTTGGAAATCCAGCGGAAGTTTGACTCGCTCACACATAAGTTGTTTGATCTTTAAGGCTGTCGTGAAGGTAAGTCGCCTTCGAGATTTGAAAATGTAAAGAAATTATTTCTTTATCCATTGGCGAAGATATGTAATTAATCTGTGGCCAAGATACGATTGATTAACAGTCATCCATGTCTAGTTACAAAAAAAACAACTTAGTTATTATGCTAGGGATATTAGTTAATGGAATTATAATACAAGTGTGAATCATTAATTATTTGGTCCATTTAAAAGTAAAAAAGATATAAATAATCTTTTGCCTGTTTTTACGCGGAAAAACACTTAGATCTCCGTGCGGGAAAACATCGGAAGTGTGAACCGACGGAGAATGAATGAATTAACGATTGAATAAATAAATAAATGAATAAAATAAAATAAATAAAATGGTGGTGTTACCATGGTCAATTACCTCGACTGATAAACAGGCAAGCGAGTGATTACATTTGAAGTTAAAATGCATTTCGTACCATGCCAACTGTCAAAAAACGCGACGTTATTTCGCCAAGTGAACTGATACTGTAAGCATGGTACGAAGTCATGATACTTCAGTTTAAAGCCAGAAAGAATCCTTGGGTCAGATGTATATACAACATTTCACCGCTATACCAGGTAATCACCCAATTCAGAATTAGCGATGTGTGCTGGTCAAATTAGTACTTCTATGTAATTCACATTGTCTAAATTTTGTCTGCTCTAACTGTTTGATTATTATTTCTGCTACTAACCTAATCTGTTAATTTTGTGCTTCATGTTTGATCATGCAGCTGTTATTCTCACGTTTTTATTTTATCTTTCTTCCAGCTGTGTGAGCTCGTAATTGGTGTTATTTTCATTTATATTATTTTTCTATTGTTATGTAAATGCACTGTGAGCTCGCCTTAATAAATATATAAAAAAATAAAATCATATTTAGGTACATCCAATCTAACACGTAAACGGCGCACGCTTTTCTCGCACCTTACTTCCCCTAAAATTACTCCTGCTATCGGTTTTACCCATGAGACGGCGAAACAGACAATATTTTCTTGAAATCGCAACTGATTCCCATAGGTCTCCTATACGTGACCTTGACTAGGTAGGGTTAGGTTAGGCTACCTTGGGTCCGGAGACCTCGTGGAAGGACGAGGGTCGCGGCGTGTGCGCAGGCGCGGAGGCTGAGGCGGAGGTGGAGGTGCCGACACAGTCCACCGGCAAGCTGTAGTCCGCGCACAGGGCAGCCTGCAACAAAAAAATAGCCATCCGTCAGTTCTACACGTTAGGAAGTCAATATTGTCAATGTTGCCACATCCCAAACGGAACAACATTTCGAACTCTCTAGGCCAACCTTAGGCCGTTCAGCACAAGGTTTGACACGTACATATATTCGGGTGAGTGACTTACCAAGTTCAATATTATTACAATAGTACCTGAAAAGTGTGGTTCTTTCATGTAATGTACACGTACCTAAGACATCAATCAATCAAGCAATATTTTTAAAATTATAAGTAAAGTATATTAATCTTTAATAAACCCAATTTAAAATCAAATATTAACAAAACATTATTTAAAATCCTATACTAATTTATCTTTTATGTATCTGGACATGGATGGCTCATGGCACACCAACCGTCATGATATTAGCCCAACATACCGATTTCCCGAAGGCACCTTCATGTCATGCTAGGACCTTCTTTTTGGACCACGGCTACATGGAACTGGATGGAAAACACGACCAACCTAGTAAGTAAGGAAGAGGGACCTACAGTTTTACCTCGAATATGAATCATGAACGACAAATCCCTTAGTCGGCGACATTAAAAGGAAGATATTAAGTAGGACCAGTTGTTTTATTATAAGTGCCGGAACCCACACAGCTCAACTGCTGTTTCTTACTTACTATTATACATTTTTTTAAATAATACAAATCTGTTCGGCTCTTTTTGAAAAGAGCGCAGTTTTAAATATTCACTTTACTAATATTTGCGATTTCAAAGCCCAAAATGAGGTGTTGGTTCCACACCTACCCCAACCTGACGGTAAAATGACAGATTTTGTATGCGAAAGCTGTCAGTTTGGGGTAGGTGCCGCACCAACACCTAATTATGCGCTTCGTAATCGCACTGCTGATCTATGCAGATATTTACAAACAGTCAATCGACTTATACTTATAAATATCTATAGGGTGTAGTTAACTTACAATAATGCCGATTATCCGAATGCGGATTATACGGATTTACCTGCCAACCGTTTCGCCTCAAAGATCATAAATCACAAATGGTTTCTCTATAAAATATCCGCCTTCGCCAAAACCGCCATAATAACAGGTTTATTGTGAAGTTAATTTTGTTTTCAACATTTCAACAATATGTATCATTAAACACATTAGTATTTTTTTCCTTTTATTCTTCTAAGGGATGATTTTTCAATAGTCAGATAAACAGCCAGATAACTATTCGACGGATTGATTTATGCTTCTGCTTATCCATCAGATAAAATAAGTCTATATGTTTATTAGTAAAATTATAATGCGATTCTTGTGATAGAAAATATAATTCTGACTATCTGTCTTTTGGCAAACGTGAAATTATGCTATCAGTCCGATAAGTACTATCTGAGGATTGAAAAATCGCCCCTAAGAGAAAAATATCCACATTTTCGATTATTCGGATTGCCTTCGGTTCCATGATCAGCGTTCTACTGTATTTCTTAATCCGAACACAGACATAACCAGCACTTATCAGAGGCCATACCAAATTATTTGGATTGTTACCATCCTTGCAGTTGACATTTAAATAAGAAACAAAAGCATCTTCAAAGCCACCTCAAAACGTACGGAACACTCGGAGAATTTGCCCGGAAATATCCTGCTTATCCGTAAGGGCCATTCTCATAGCAATTTGCTCGCAGAAAACACAAAGAACACTCTCATTTGGAAGCGGGTTAAAATTAATTGGATACAATTATCTTATTCGCTTAGCGCGTCCCCGCCCCGCCTCGGCTCAAGCTAAGGGTAGCGCTCAGCGAATAAGGAAGGAAGGAAGTGGCGATCGAAACTCGTTCTTATGTGATATGTATGTTGCGTCGACCGTGAAGCAAGGACACAAACATTAAAGAAAATTGTAAAAATAACTACTACTCGAAATGGATATAGTGCAAGAACTCTGTCGAAATGAATATAGTGCAAGGCTGGACTTAAACTAGCAAACATAGTTTTCGTGGGTATTGCGTCTGCCAATTTAGCCACCGGCTCTATACCCATAATATGAAATTCTCCTACAGTCCCTCTTCCCATTATCAATGCGTTCTACTAACACAGTGTTTAAGACTGTCGTTAAGGTAGCGGGGTTCTGAGATTTTAAAATTTTAAGAAATGATTTCTTTTTCCAAGGCACAATTTTACACGCCGACTGCGAATTAAATTAGCTAAATAGTCTTCCAACCCTTCACATTTCCCTGCTTCTAAAAGTTGTCAGATTATTGAAATCAAAATTAATTAAATAAAAAAAAAGGATAACGTATGGAACTAAAACGTAACGATGATGTCATATCGGTACGCCATTTTGGATCCGTACGATCTAACTGCAGGCAGTATTTACACTAACAAGTGGCTACGCTGCTGTACTGCCGCCATACGAATGACTCCACACCACTCCCCGCCTTCCGTACACGTTGTGCAGCTCTTCCGAAACAAAACGTCTGCATCGCTTTGTATCAATTAATTATATCTTCGCTGCCCTTGCCTCGCGTTCAACTCTGTTTTTCCTTTGGCTCTTAAATTGATATTGTGTGCGCGCGGAGGCTGCTGCTGTAGTCAAGCGATAATTCTCGATAATGGCCGGGTGGCTCGGGCGATATTTCAAAAAGTTTCGTTTTTGCAAAAACGTTGTCGCTAGAGCCCTTTCAAATTAACGAGCATTGTGAATCAGCGGAGTCGAGGGCTGGTCGTGGAAGGGGCAACAGCGCCCCTATTAAAAGTTTGTTTTTAGTATAATTTCAGTGTACAGCCAGATTTTGATTGAAACAATTTCTCGTTGCTCACAAATGAATAATCAACAGGCAATGAATGCATTTAGGCTCCGTTAGGATAATAGCGAAAGACCTGTCGACTGAAATCTGATCAGGAATTGTTTTAAAAAACTAAAGTAAAATAAGCATATATATGTATAGATATGAGCCTAGGAGAGGTCAATCGGATTTTGAAAACTTTGCATTTTTCTAAGGTAGGTATATTTTTTCAAAATGTTAGATTTTTCGGGGGTAGGAGGGGCACAGGGTATTATATGGGGGGCTGTGTCCACCCCTGCCCCTACCTAGTTAATACCTGGTGCCAGTGGTTTGACTTGAGACTTGCCGGGGTTCGGATTCCTATAAAACTGTAGGCCCTTTCCAATACCACCAACCAACGAAATTAAAATAAATAACACCAACGCGGTGTCTCTGGGTGGAAATTTTCCACATGTGCAAGAATTATGCAAATCGTACGTAACCGTGAAAGTAACAATGCGTTATGATCACAGAAATCGGTTAATAATTCAGATTTCTGTGGTTATGATCGTGCACGTATGTACACAGCTTGCGCGGACATTCCGGCCGCTGGCTGCGTGGTTATTGCGTGCCTCGACAACTCAATATGCCGATATCCGAGCTATTCCGAGCTCGGAGACGCCAGCCGCCGCCGCCGCCGCCGCTGCCATAACTAGCATCGCCCGCCCTGCGGTGCGCGGTGGTCGGCGTCCGTACGATCTAGGGGAGTAAGGGAGAGTTCATAAACCACGTTACGGATTTTAGACCACTTTTGACCCCTCTTACCCCTCGTGACCGTTCGTGACGAAAAGGCTAAACCCCCTCTCCCTACTCAAGTTACGGGAAATTCATAAGATCACATTTTACACAACTATTAAAAAAGCCCGCGATTTCTGATCTTTGGGGGAAGATTATAAATATGCCAATATTAAGGTACATACAATTTACGCAGGTTTACGTAGCCAAAACCAGCATGGCATGCCACGGCTTGGATGCGTTCCGTCACGTGACTCGGGCCGGCTCCCCCAACCCGCGGGACCACACGTGACCGAGAGCCGGACCCCTCCCTCCCCCTAATTCCGTCACGTGGTTTATGAGCGCTCCCTAAGGAGAGCAGGGACAATACAGGCGCATTTTTATGAAGCCGTGGAAATCGGCACTGGGAAACCTAATTTTTTTTTCAGAACTGGGGCCTATTTGTAATAGAGGGAAAGCTGTTTTGCGTATAGTTTTCCCGCAGATAGCCTAGTGGATAAGGTGTTAAGGAATCAATATTTGCATAGGAAAAAACAATATATTCGGTTGAGATCACAGGTTGAATGACCGATATGAATCATATTTTCGCCGAACGCGTTTAACATTACTCACTAAGTTACGTCATCCATTTCGGAGTTCGATAGTTTAAAGATATTATTAGGAACCAACTTTTATTAAACAGCTTAAAATTTTAGTTGTTATCTTGACATAATATTTGCTGACTAGTCAATGTTTAATTAAAGACTCACACAACTAAAATTAGGTATTTGCATACATATCCAATGTTCGTTAGTGTACAGACAATGAAGGGTCGCTGCCAGTCAGGGGCAGGCAGAGAGGACGAAGGGCAGCGACGCATGAACAGTTAGCGAACTTCAACGTTATCTCGGAAACTGCGCGGCTGAGCAAGCACGAAATTCCCTGACGCGGAGAGCACGAAGGAGGTACCTATCGCGATAGGAGGATGAACAAAGCGAACTTCAGCTTAAATTTAGTAGATATTAAGTATATATTTTAACGATCCAGAGGTTTCACAAAAAATATATAGCTGTATTCAGAGTAGGCGGACTATCTTTAATCCGCTGGACTAAACCGGTTTTTGTATAGTTAGTCCGGTGCTAACAGGTCCTCTCTATAAACGACAGTATATGTTTTTGTCGTTACTTAATTTCTAAGGCTGTTGTGAATGTCGCCTTAGCTACGATTAAAGATTATGCCATCATTTATTTATTTTGTGACAAATTAGACACTTGCTAAACTAGTTAAGTGTGGTAGGTACTACTAGACTGTTTGTATTTTTTTATGTTTATCTATTGTTTTGTGTTTCTTTGTTATAATTTGCGATGTTTTCTGTTATACTTTTCTATTTAGCCTTTTTAATTAACTTCAACTAGAATATTTTGGAAACTAATGGTCGGCGATAAACATTACAATAGTTTGAAAATGTTTTTTGTATGTCTCTTCGACTGTTTGTTTCATAAAAAATAAAATAAAAAATCGATTAAAAATATCAATGAATAGTTTAAAAAATTAAATGAACTTTTTATTTATTTGAAAGCAAGTTTCCCTTCGAAATGTGCGATACAAATTGATAGGAATAGGGACCCAAAAAGTAGCGAAAACATATGGGGAAAGGACGATGAAAGTAACTAAAAATAAATTCTCACACATAGATGACACGTCACTACAATTTGACCCTACATTTGGCCATTATTTATCAAGTCTCCGATCACTCCTGTCGCCGAGTTAGTTCGTGTAATCATTCGATACGATAATAATGAAGATGAGCTGCCGATCCATTTGAACCACTCAGACTTAAATTGAATTAATTGATGCTTTGATCGATTTTGCGTAATATGAATGGACTGATGACTCCATTATGTTGTTAAAATACTTTTTTGCAGAAATATCTTTTGTAGTGTAGATTTTACAAATCGGTTTACATATATAGGCGTTTTTTATTTCTTTAATTTGCGCAACATAATGAATAGTTGTTGTGCCGCATAATATGTTTGATCAATTCATGCAAACACCGATTCCTAGGCAGGCAAGATAATCTTAACCTATTTTTCACCAAATATGTACCATGGAGAATTGACTCGCCAGGTAAACAGGCAAGTGAGTGATTAAGTTTAGTTGCATTTCGTATCAGTTCGTATAGTACATTTCAGTTCACTTGGCCGCGTAAAACGTCGTTTTACAGTTACCGAGTTTATTTCAAGTTTTCAACCGAGACACATTACAGGCGTTGCGTACCCGACCAAATTTGTTTTGCTGTTCTCCCGTCACTTATTCGCTTTACGCGTATAAATCATTTCAACATCGGTTTTATTCTTGATAATATCTTCTTAGAATCTCTGTTAGAATTCACGAATGTTGATAAAATTATCTGACAACTCACCACCAGGTTCCATTCAGTTTCATTATTGTCTGTCCTCTCTATGGTTGTGTCATACTAGATTTTTGTTTCCATAACAATTGCAGACACAGACAGTGTTTGAGTACGTGTAGATGCCAATACTCCGATTTGATCTGCCATCCAGTTGTATGTGTTTGCCTGTAGCCGTGCCCACCTTCGGAATGTCCTGGCATGACACCTAGTTCCCGTGTCATATTGGTTAGAATGATACCGAGTGAATGATTATTGCACAAATAAACTTCCGTCGTTTCTTGAGTAACCCAAAAAACCAAATTACAAACCAATTATTATACAATTACTTCCAAATGATTTTGCCATACGGTACAGGTATGCATCATCATGGCAAATTTGACATATAACTAAAATGTTCCATTAAATTATTCTCCGATCCATATTTCTCTATAGTTTTATATTTAACTTAAATTTTTAAATTTTCGACTTTTCAATATTGTGTAAATTATGTCAACGTTACCACGTTCTTACAGAACTTTAGATTCTTTCAAATTAGTTCATGATTGCTTTTACGTTAAGCGATTGAATCAGTTGGTGTGAACAATGCTTTGCTTCCAAGCTGAACTGAGCGAAATGGCATTGGAAATTAATTCACCTTGCTGGCGGCACCGACGCGACCGGGCGACCCAGCACCCTGCGCCGACACAATGGCTGCGTAAATTGTCAGCGCGAGGATATTGTGAACATGATTTAGTGCGCTCTGCTGCCCAGATTAGAACACGCCCAGTCTCGTCGGGACGCGTGAGGGTTCTGTGTACATGTGCACACAAAATGTCTTCATCTCCTGTGCACCTTGAATATCTACACCTCCAATGAAGGCTGCACCTGCTTGCGTTGCTACTTTTTTACAAGCTTTCATTGCTAGCTGTTTGGTACCAGTTTCTCAATTTTGTAAGCTTAACTTTCAATGTCGATGGAAAAACCTGTGATGCAAACGGATAATACTGAAACTGATTTTCATGCCCTTTCGGCTATCCTAAAAAAGCTAAGAACAAAACACAACAAAAAACATAAAATTAATATTGAAATCTCCACGACTAATGCCGCCATAAATGCCCGTTGCGAGTAATGAATGATCACCAGGTATCATATGTGGTTATTAACATTCGCCATTCCTATGACTAATTGTGCCTAAAAACATCGTTAGGCGAAACATCAGTGGGCGAAACGTAGTTGACGTTTGTCAACCGGTGAGTAACCTAAGATCGACAATATAATAGTTAACAAAAATAAAAGCGTTTTCTTTCAATTCAGCGGCGATACCCAGGCAGGCCCATAAGAACATATTTTCATGATTCTTATAGGAGGCCTTCATTTTAACATGGGTTCAAAACTTTGAAAATATATATTCCTACTACCATACAAGACGCTCTCACCTGCACACACACATTGAAAGCTCTTTTTATCTGTTTTCACATCAATGTTTTTACATTTGCTGTCGCCACTAGTACTTTTATTACTTATTCAGTACCACGGAATATTGAAAAGGTGTTCTCAATGTTCTATGGCCACGCGCCACCTCCGCCGCGGCGACGTTCGGCTGCGCTTACGACACGATTCGACGCTGTTGATTGTGTTGGCTATAGGGAAACGTTGCATAATTCGACGATTAAAAGTCGAACTACTCATGCATAACGTGACCTCACCTTGGTTCATTGAACGGAGTTTGCGTTTATATAAACTTTTATGTAAACCTACGCCTACATGCTTACCTATATATGTAGGAGTCCATAAACACGACAAAACAACTGGTAGACATAAGCTACAAAACGCATTGTTACACTTAATAGTGACGAGATTGTTTAGAGGCGTATGTTGAAATCTTTTGGATATGTAGAGCGAGTTAATGACGAAAGAATGACAAAGAATCATCGATAAAAGTAAATAATAGTTTGGTGTTAATTCTGTACGTAAATAAAGGTTTGTGTCTGTATAAAAACGATAAAAAACAAAGTATGGCGAATCAATTCCCTTACATTTCCTTTGGTTCTGAAAATAGGGTTAATTCAGAAATTCAATGTATTCAAACTATCGCTTGCCAAAACAAAGGGAAAAACAACGAGGGCTTTCATTGTTTGGTAAAAATAATGTATGCAAGATAAACGGACATAAAATCTGGATCTGGGCCCCGATTGTTTTAAAAACTTCTTAAAATAATACTATCAATATAAAATATTAAACTATTTGTACCTAAAAAATTGTTCAAACTTCCATTCTGTTAATATCAATCGTACAAGAAAAATTAAATAATCAAAGGGTATGTCTCTTCTGGTTCACTATAATATTTGTAATAAAATATGGTTCTGGTTTTCAGCTTAAAACATTCATTAACGAAGTATTAAGATGGACTAAACGTTTTGGCATCGTTAAAAATTATAGTTCGTTTATTTTTATAGCTGGGTAATTTTATGTTACCTATTTATAATTTAAAATTTACACCATCAAAACGATTTATGTATAAGATTAGATTATCAGTTAAAACGTTCCAAAACTTCAGATAAATATTTAGCCGGTAGGAGTTGTCACTTGTTACTGGACGTTTACTTACATTTAATTCTTTTAATGCCTATCGAATGTCACGAGTAGGCTTCATATATTAATATAGCCGCAATGGCATTTATCAAATGGAACTGCAAAAAATATCGGGCCGGCTGCCTTATTTTTGAAACGATCGCTACCAAATTGCTGCAGCAATTTGCGATTCTGATCGCTAAAAACGCAGTTTCGTATTTTTGAATGACGTTTGGATAGCAGCACCCGGCGGCGGCCATTGGCTGTTGTCGAGCGTTTACGATTGCATTGCTAATCGCTGGCTGCAAGCGATTGCAAAGCCTTTCTATCGTTAGAGTCTCGCATAGATATTCAAATACAATCCGTCAAATTATCTTACATATACAATTAATTTATAATGCATAGATACCTACAATCGTCTTCACTTTGTTCAGAGTCGGTTGAAATATATGTTATATACGTAAGATACATAAGATGAATTAGATAGGTACATAAATTAACTCGTGAACACATCATAATTTAACTAGCAGTTGTGTCACGAGAAGGAGCCCACCGGTTATCGACTGTCGACATTATGATACTTTAATGTTCAGGATCCCTCGACTCTTCGCTGTCGCAATGTTAATTTACCGGAAATTAAAGAGTTTCAACTCCGAACCCTTTCTGCGAGCCTTCACCGACGTGGCGGGTGGTGGCGTGGGTGCGGGGGTGAGGTGCGGAGCTTTGGAGAGCGGGGCTATTTCGGATTTTTTGGCCCATGGCAATTATTTATATGTTGCCTAAAATACTTTTATTTTATTCACATGCTAGCGACCCGGCCCGGCTTCCACGACAATGTATTCCGGGAGGTCACGACATTTTTGGTCACGATAAGGTAAATGGCTGAATCTGGGTTCTCGTGTTAGAGACCAACCCTCTGATGCTAAATATGTCGGTCTGCCTGCGCCAAGTGGTTGCGTTATCTAGATTGGCTATATATAATAGATGCTGGTATGTACCTGCTGATGAATATACAGATTGTCTGGAAACATTGATACCTTTTAATTATACAACAATAACCAGTCGGTTTTTTAATTAAATACTTAAATATACCTAAAGTTATATCTGTAACCTAAATCGCCTATAACTAAGAAATGCAACCAAAGATTTGTTCAGTTTTTGTATTGCTAAGTACGGGTGTACTGATACTTTCATGCTTCGTCATTTGCATCCATTTACCTTATCATATTTATTATTTGTCACCGTAACATTTTCAGTCGCCTTATCTACGTAACGCAACCACTTGGAACAAGCAGACTGACACATTTAGATTCAGAGGGTTGGCTTTATACCATGAACCCAGTTTCAGCCATTTACGTTATCGTTACCATTTTTGTTGCGACCTCCTAGCCTAATGGGTAGTGGATAGATGAGGGCGGTCTTGTAACGAATTTTAAAACTGACATACGCCACAGAGTAACGCAATGCAATCTGTCATCCCCTGTGCAACCATAAACCTAGCTTGCGCGCGCAGCGCGCTTTCTATGTGTGCAACACTGTATGGACACAGAATAACTTGGTATGGGTGACAATTTGAATTTGAGTATTCTTTGACGGGACTAAGAGAAATTCGTTCCGTGCTCGCCATGCGGATTGAATCTGATTACCTTGCAAATAACGAAAACTATAAAAAACTGTTGATCCGATCGCTACCAAACTTCACAGGATCACTGGGCTATCTGAAGATTGCCTGAAAATGTCATCAAAATCGGCCACGCCGTTTTGGGAGTCCATAGGTATAGCCAACGAAATCTGTGGTCAACGAGAAGGTTTATTCTCGTTGGGCACATACACACGTACACATGACAGTGTTTAGCTGCACCCCTTTAAACCATCTTACGCCATACCGAGGACACTACAGTCAGTAGACACCAGGCGAACGTGCATCGGAGAGCACCCCTGTTCAGTGGTCAGAGCATTACTAATTCACCCCCCATTAAATCATGATTTAATCATGCATCTCTCGTGTATCGCAGATATAAACACAATTTAACAGTGCGCTGCCGCCGCCGCTACCGCCGCCGCCTCCGCAGCCGCTGCCGCCTCCCGCTTGCGGTCGAGTGGGTCCGACGCTCTGCATCAATCTCCCTGTTTCAATCAACTCGCCCCGGGGTTGCAGTGGGTGGTGGCCGGAAATATTGGAAGCATTAATACATAACAGCCCATAACAGTATATTTCTTCTTTTCGTACGAGGATTATAATGTATGTTTATCATTTCCTATTTACTGGTTCTTGCCAGCGTTATTATTAGGAAAATGGTAGAAAAAATCAAGTATTAGTTTGTTGAGGTATACTATTAGAATGCTATGCATGTCATTATATGCCACGTGCTTTATACCAACCCACAGATTACCAACCAGATATGTGTAATGCTTTGCATACTCAGAAGGTGATTCTGAACATATGAGCAAGCATTTTGTTTTCCAAATCTCAAAAAGTAATTCGCCATTTTATCGATTCCATATGAATCCTATGAATGAGTGGGATTGTTTTTTTTTTATTACTGGGATATTTTTTAATGTTTGCTCTTGGAATAATCTTTGAAGTTTAGTGCAGTCACTGACGCATGACATAACATCATGCTAATAAAAGTCCAGGGGCGTTGAGCACAGATATTTGGATACAATCTAGTCAAATCGATAAGGTGGCTAAGCGGCCGAATATTTTGGCCTTTGCTAAAGGCGACATCTCATTTCTTCGTTCAGTTGTTTTTTAGTGATATGACACATATTACTTGGATATATCACACATATGAAAGGAAAAAAACCGGCCAAGTGCGAGTCGGACTCGCACACGAAGGGTTCCGTACCATCGTACAAGATTTAACATAAAAAAAATCACGTTTTTCCCCCCTTTAATTTTTTTGTATTTTTTATTTTACCTATTTGTTGTTGTAGCGGCAAAATAAATACCCAGTCTGTGAAAATTTCAGCTACCTACCTGTTATGGTTCACGAGATTGCCCTGTGACAGACGGACGGACGGACGGACGGACAGCGGAGGTTTAGTAATAGGGTTCCGTTTTAATCCTTCGGGTACGGAACCCTAAAAATCGTGCCTGCTTAAAAGTCATTTTTTTTAACTACGATGAAAAATAGACAGTTTTCAGAACAGCTGATACTTTTTATGTATTGTCATGGCTTCGCACGCTCGGAAAGTAATGAAACAGCTATTTTCCATGCATAAAACGGTTTTTCCACGCGACTCTGGCTCTTACTATGGCAACTTTCGGAGTGTTGTTGACCGCGGTCACATTCAATCTGCCCGGCCAGCGCCCCCCGCTGCCGCCCTGACATTCCGCCCGCCTTCCGCGTGATCCCACTCGTCTCAAAGTTTGACCACTCAATCTTGGCACTTCCTTCCATTTCACTTGTGTAAATCTCTAATGGCGCGGCGTGATGCTCGTGAACGGGTGCAGTTTGCGGGGACTGGCCTGCTCCAATTGGCAACATATTAGTTGGTGGGGATAGTCTTTGCGAAATAAACTGATATTTGTCTTTAACTGTTTTCATACCGCATGAATTGTTGATTATTGTGAATTTATATTAAGGCTGTCCTGAAGTCTCAGGAAGTCTAAGATTTGAATATGATAAGAAATGCGTTCGTTGTCCATTGACAAAGGCACAAATTTGCACGGCGACTGCTAATAAAAAACCGGCCAAGTGCGAGTCGGACTCGCACACGAAGGGTTCCGTACCATCGCACAAGATTTACAAAAAAAAAACACGTTTTTAAATAATAATAATTAAAGGGGGGCCTTTAATTATTATTATTTTATAATGTTACCTATTTGTTGTTATAGCGGCAAAATAAATACATAATCTGTGAAAATTTCAGCTTCCTACCTGTTACGGTTCATGAGATACAGCCCTATGACAGACGGACGGACGGACGGACGGACGAACGGACGGACGAACGGACGGACGGACAGCGGAGGCTTAGTAATAGGGTTCCGTTTTCACCCTTTGGGTACGGAACCCTAATAATCGTCTCCGTTATCACTTGAGAAAGCTTCATTCTATGTCGGTATGTTTTGATTTGTTTGCAAATATCTGTATATTTCAGTAAAAAATACTAAAATGAACGAAAAATAACTTTTTTATGTAACCGGATGGCTAATATCAAACTGAACGTCAGATATTAGCCTAACACACCACATGGGAACTAGCTGCCATACCAGGACCTTTCAATGCCGCTTCGACCATCGTTCATACAATGCGATGGTACCAATCCGGACGGGATTGGTACCCCACCACCTAGTAAGTAAGGAAAGGGACAAACAGTTTTCGGTAGAATTCGAACCACGGCCAGCCTCAACGGTAGAAAATGGTCACCGATTCAGAGCCGGTAGTCTCAGTTGTCACCTAAATTGGCGTTACGGCAAACCGATCGACTGGCGTTTTCAAATGTATGGAGAAATTAAAGAGCGCGCGCAGTGGGCTTTAAGCGAACTAACATTTGCGAGACAGCTTGATTTGACAGCTTACTCAACGTTGCCGTAAATACGTCGACGGTGCCGTTTACGTCGACTCCGCGTTTTCATACATATCGGAAGTCCGAGTTTGACTTTGACAGCTTGAAGAAGTAAAAACACAGAATATCTAGTAAAAACTTGTATGGAGTTTGACGTTTTTACGGAACTTCGAAGTTACGTAAACGCCAATTTAGGTGAGAACTGAGACTACCGGCTCTGAACCCAACCGCGCTCAGAGGTGCTTGCCCAGCTTATCGAATCGCAATGCGTCGCACCACTGGGCTACCGAGGCTGACTTAAAATTCAAGTTCGTAAAGCATGCAGCCGTTCCTTTTCGTAAAAAAAAGCTCATTTCATGTACTCCAATCAAGCGTCCGGTGGATTAATGTCGGTGTCCGAATTCCAATCTCCCACACTCAACATTCCACATTCACGATGGTACGCCTTCCCGCCTACCGCCTCCTCCACAAATTCCCGAAAGTTCAGCTTATGTATTCTATTTATAATGCGTCGATTGAACTGACCAATAACATCTATACTAACATTATGGATACGAAAGTTACTCTATCTGCAGTGTCTATCTATACTAATATAATTATAAATCTATACTAATAACATCTATACTAACATTATGGATACGAGAGTAACTCTATCTGCAGTGTCTATCTATACTAATATAATTATAAATCTATACTAATAACATCTATACTAACATTATGGATACGAGAGTAACTCTATCTGCAGTGTCTATCTATACTAATATAATTATAAATCTATACTAATAACATCTATACTTACATTATGGATACGAGAGTAACTCTATCTGCAGTGTCTATCTATACTAATATAATTATAAATCTATACTAATAACATCTATACTAACATTATGGATACGAGAGTAACTCTATCTGCAGTGTCTATCTATACTAATATAATTATAAATCTATACTAATAACATCTATACTAACATTATGGATACGAGAGTAACTCTATCTGCAGTGTCTATCTATACTAATATAATTATAAATCTATACTAATAACATCTATACTAACATTATGGATACGAGAGTAACTCTATCTGCAGTGTCTATCTATACTAATATAATTATAAATCTATACTAATAACATCTATACTAACATTATGGATACGAGAGTAACTCTATCTGCAGTGTCTATCTATACTAATATAATTATAAATCTATACTAATAACATCTATACTAACATTATGGATACGAGAGTAACTCTATCTGCAGTGTCTATCTATACTAATATAATTATAAATCTATACTAATAACATCTATACTAACATTATGGATACGAGAGTAACTCTATCTGCAGTGTCTATCTATACTAATATAATTATAAATCTATACTAATAACATCTATACTAACATTATGGATACGAGAGTAACTCTATCTGCAGTGTCTATCTGTCTACCAGAGATAGTCTGGACCTTGGAGAACGACATAGACTACCTTTCGTTAGGAAAATTAAACTCGAAGGGGGTGAAATAGGGGATGATAGTTTGTATAGGGAAATCAAATAATATCCAGGAAATCATATTTGTGTAATCAATCATATTAGGTTGGGGAAAAAGTTTCTTCGCATTTTTTAAGAAAATTCAAAACATTTTTTAATATGGTTTATTTACATTTAACTAAAGTATGTAGGTACCATTTTGTTCGATAACTTTTTGCCATCTTGTAGGTAGGGACATGATCCCATTGCTATAGAAATATTGGGACTTCTGATCCTTATACCGCGACAAGTGGTTTTGGCAGTCCTCTCGTGATGTTAACCTAACACTGCCTAAAGAATTCTGAAGAGACCTAAACAGGTGGAAATCTGAAGGTGCAAGGTCAGGACTATACGGCGCATTAACACCTCCCAGCCAAACTCTCTTAGTTTTTGCTGAGTGGCTAAAGATGTGTGAGGTCTAGCGTTATCATGATGAAAAACCACACCCCTTCTGTTGATTAATTCCGGCCGCTTTCTCTCAACTTCTTGCTTTAATCTCATCAGTTGTTCGCAGTAGAGTTCAGAATCGATGGTCCTGCCTTGTGGTAACAGCTCATAATGAATAATGCCCTTCCAATCCCATCACACACACAGCATCACCTTGTTGCGAGTTAACCCGGGTTTCGCCACAGTCTGTGAAGCTTGACCGGCCTTTGACCACGACCTTTTTCGCACGTTCTTGTCGTACGTGATCCACTTTTCATCACCAGTTATCAGCTTCTTCAAAAATGGTTCGGTTTCATTACGTCGTAATAAAGAATCACAAATGAGTACACGGTTCATTAGGTTTCTTTCAGTGAGCTCGTGAGGTACCCAAATATCGAGCTTTTTTGTGTACCCAGTTTTTTTCAAATGCGCCAAAACTGTTTTGTGGTCAATTCCTAGTTCTTCAGCTACGTCGTAACTACTGATATGCCGATCTTGCTCCACTTTTTCAAAAATGGCATCCATTTTATCCGTAATAGGGCGACCAGAGCGACGTGCATCTTTGACATCAAAATTTCCGGATTGAAAACGCTTAAACCAAATTTGTGCTACTCTCACAGACACTGCACTAGGTCCATAAACATCGCAAATTTTTTTCGCGGCTTGCGTTGCATTTTTACCTTTTTTGTAGTAAAATTTTAAAATGTATCGAATTTCTTCATTAGATTCACTCATTTTGACAGTACGAAAAACAAATGAGAATCACACATTTTCCTAATTTGAATTTGGAATTATGTTCTTTAAAATTTAAACTTTCAATGATACCAAAACCAGCCAGATACAAATAGTATAGCCAAAGAGATTTTATTACAAGTTCATACATACTATAATGCGAAAAGACTTTTTCCCCGACCTATATATCCGACATCAGTCCAAAACATCATTCATTGAGCCGGGCACGTCAGCTTGTTAAAAATATTTATAAAGTTAAATCTTAAAATATTTTGATGGTAAAATGGTACCTACAAAACATTATAATAATTTAGTGGAAATCTATAATTAGCTTGTATTTTAGTATAAGATTTTTTGTTAACATGTCTGTCAATATAAGGTGTTGATTTCCTAAATAAATAAATAAAACAAAACACTTTGGATATAATTTGGAGCTTCGTACTCGGATGCACAAAGTAGGTGATCATTATTTACTCGTTTACTCTTGGCTGCACTAAAAAAAAGGCATCATCACAATTCCAACCCAAATGTCTGAAGTCTCTTTGTCTATGGACAACTATGGTATTTTGATGTCACTATATGTGATCAATGGATATCTAATTTACCATAATAACGGTATCGTAAGGACGGCTACAATTTTACTTTACAAGCATCCTCTTAATGCTTAATTTATACCATGGCATCCTCCTATCGATCAACACAATACATTGTCTTTCGCATGCTGATTGGATGTGATAATGGTGTTACATCAAAGGGGAGCTGGTATCCTGTGATACATTGCACCGTCCTGCTACCGCACCTGACACCATCAATTCGTGAGCCCAAGTGACCTATCACCTCATTAGACTAGCAACGGAACCCACTCCATTACATAGTTCATCCATCTATATCCTATGTCAGTAACGAAGCCCATCCGATTACATACTAATGCATCTATATATATCTTATGTATGTCTTTCCTAAGTACAGGACATACAGCGCATCACCAAGAATATTTTTATGTACAAATTTTTGCCCGCGTCAGTTTTATCAAATTTTTAGATGCTCGAAATTTAAAAATAGAACATATATTTACCCTTTGTTTTTCATTAGCAAGGTTATTTAAATATCTAACATGACACTACAATAACAGTCAGCACAGCAATTCAAAAAAACTTACAAACTCGGGCAACGATTTATAGACGGTTCAACGAACTCAAAAGGGGCAGAACTAGCCTTGAAGATGACGACAGAAGTAAACACCCGCCAACGGCAGTTACTGCAAATGATCAATAACGAATCGCATGCATGCAAAGATATAGAGAGAATTTTAAGCAAAGAACGCTTTAACTTGAGAAAACTTTGTTGTCATGAAGCCGCACCACCATACACGCGGACGCTAACTTGTTACAAAATTCTCAAACGACTGACATTGATCAGCCCCGTGTAACACGACCCACCGCGCCGCGCAGCGACTACTCAGCTTGACGGACGCGCCATCTTCGCTGGGACGTCAATTTGGACGGAAGCTGTAAATAACCCGCCGTTATGATGTAGTGACCCGCCGAGCCAACCCGAGTTGGGGGAGTGGAGGATGTACGCAGGTTACAACCTGCGTAAATAAATCTACGTCAAAACATGCACTCGTTACTGCGTGTGATTCCACGTACGCGGGATTACTACGATATGTCGAACGAATATGAGTCGTGATCGAGAGATCACGTAAAGTTCTTGATGGAATATTACTCCAAATCGGGCACTGTGTCTTATGAAATGTAAATAAATATTGAAGTAAACGAAGAAGCGTGCTAGTTAGTTTTCTGGGTGATCGTTCTGTGATCAACATTAGGTCTTCCCAAGCAAAACTGTACTAAAGAATCCTAAAATTGTACATAATACTGGACTATGAGGGATGAAGTGCAAGCAGCGACCAACCCGAACAATAAAAAACATATCAACATTGAAACACTGCTTTGACATACTTAGGGCTGAGTGCACGCAAGGACATAATGTAAAATCAACGTCAACGTATAATTATATTCGCCACTTTGTATGGCCAAAACTGTTTCCCAGAAGGAAAGTAAGCTGAATCAGGTTACGGACCTAAAAGTGACGTGTTTAAACATTAACTTCTGCAATCGGGCCTTTAATACCTACAGCACTCACAGAGTGGGCGAACTAAATTTAATACGCGCATTGGGTCCGGACTAAATCGCATATGGTTAGTCCGGTGATAATCTGCGTACTAAATTTTGACAGTTCTCTGTTACTTCTTATCGTCTGAGTGGTGCACAAGATGCAGTAAATGAATTAGCAAATTTTTTTCATTGCCGAAACCAATTTTATATTGGTCAGTAAAAATACGTTTTTTTACGTAAATGGTCAGTAAGGAACAACTGGCATCTTTGATTTAAAAACGGTCACATAAAGTAGACATTTCATGCGCTCACCACCACCAACGACTACCCTTCCCTCCCGGACGTGGGGTTGAACCGTTTTTACATAGTTGGACATCCGTCAGAGCGCTGCCCTATTCACTCCGGACTCCTTCAATGGGACGTGGCTTTTGTGATGTCGGGGGAGATCATCAACATTATTTATGGCAGGGAAAAAATGTTTTTGTAGTGAATTATTCAATGACTTATATAAAAGTAACATTTAAGCAAGGAAGAAAGAAGCGATTTAGAATTCAACATAAAATTTATAATTAAAATTAAGAAAATTAAAATAAAGTCTGGAATCAATTCGCTAAAATACCGAAAGCTTTATTTTCGTTTTAACATCCAAAAACGGTAGGCTGGACTTACATTCGCAAGATTACTGGGTGGAAATGCAGAATTTTTTTCAACTTTCAATTGCGTTTAGAAATGATATGCCACTGCCTGACTGCCTACAATGATGATGCCTACAATTGTATCATCATTAACTGGTCACTTCTTTAGTCCTCACCTGGAGACAGAGTTTAGCACAATTAATGACAGATGCGGAAATTCATGACAATATAGTTGGGTGTAGATAAAGCATTCCTTCACGGGTATCGTACCGGGTCCAGCCATCGCCTTCCTAAATCTTGAAGTATTAAGATAATTCTACCCCTCAACCGTTAGTAGATCTGTCAAACAGAACCGCTGCTACAGAAAATATGCGAAGTCGGAAGGGGTGCAAAACATTTACAAGTCCAAAAATATAATCCACAAAGAATAAAAATAAAATGCCCGAAACTCATGCAGATGTACAAATTGAGTCCGATTCATTTACGCAGGAGTTTCCCAATCCTGTTTGAATCCTTTTGTGAGTGAACGAGTGGCGCTGAAAATCGACCCTTAGCTACATGTAATAACGTTCATTTCAGGTCGGCACTCTGCGGTATTCGAACAGGATACATCCGCAGACCGCAGACCGCCTCGCGTCTGTCTCCACGGAACCCTAGTTGGCCCGCACGAGGGGAGGTCGGTGGCGGCGCAACCCTGTCTGTGATGATGTGTCACTGAACTTTTATTAAATTTAAAATTGTGTATGTTTACAACTAATAACATAATGGCTAAATGCATTTAATATCAATTTACACTCTTCAACCTTGAACAATCTTAATTAAATGTTAGTAATTAGGTTACACATTTCCAGTACGTATAAGCACGTGTTCACAGCATAGTAAGTACTGTATAGAAACAGGAAAAAATATCGATCTTCAATTTCTAACATGCATAGCGGGCAATAAAACGAAGTGCATAAAAAACGGCTACACAATTATTAATTAATTACGCAGTCCCGCCCCCACTTTACTTCATTTTCGCTTAGCTTTTATTTCTGGCTTCTTTTCCTTTTACTCGGCTCCGAAGGGTCGTATCTTTATATTAAAGAAACATTTCTGAAGAATTGGGCTCCCAAACGCCAAAAGAGAAAGATTAGCGCTTTCAAACAAAAAGAAAACAAACTTGTATTATTATAGTTTATGAAATATTTAAAGATTACCCTTTCAATTGCAACAACATCCAAGTAACAGCCAAGTGTGTCACCCCGTCGCGGCAGTCCTGAAGCGATCCGTCACCGCAGGACGGGCGGCGCGCACGAGACGACGCAGGGCGGGCGGGCGGCGGCGCACTCTCGAGAAAAATGTTGCGAATCTGTCAAGTTAATGTGTCGGCCCTAGCAGCCGCTTCCGTCTAATACCCTCTTATTAATTCAGCAGTCTTCGACGTCTAGACAGCGTGCTCTGTCCCCGGACACCGCTTTTGAAACGTTAAGTGCGTTCAAACTTTCGGTGATTTTGATGAAACATATTTTTTCTGAATCGGCCCGGTGAAAACTGTGAGATCTAAACCTGAACAATGTTTGCTGACGTGAACGAAATGTTTCAACTGATATTACAATAGATACGTGCTACAAAAATAAATGTGGTGTAACAATTATATAATACAATGAGTACGGTTATTATTTTCTTCCTCATTTTTCAAGCTACATCAATTTTAAATGTGACTGAGGACATTTTTATAAAACTGAATATACCATCACCTAGAGCCATGACATTAGCTCAACACTATTATGAAATAGGTACCATACTAGGACCTTCCTTATATTGCACGGCCACGTTGACGCATGAGTTCATGAAGTTCATTGAATTAACATTAAAAAAAATACTACTTATATTTCAGTTAAGGATGTAACAACTTGCTTAAAAAGCAATCATCAATTTGTATTAGGAATTGAAAATTTTTAATTCAAATATAACTAAACAGCCTGTAGCTAGCTCCCTGTCCCCAAACAAAATGTTTGTAAGTACACACTGAGCATTATACTAAGTACGCCCTCATAATTGCTGTTTACTTGTTTAGCCGCCCCTCCCCCCCCCCCCCGCCGGTGGCTGTCGGCGGCGAGATCAAAGAGATTGCAGGAACCGCGGGGTGCTTAAACGTCACATTTTGACTTAAATGTTTGCGCAAGTTGAGATATGATGCTCGACGTCAGATGCCTTCGCGACCGGAAATGGGTCCTTAAGCTATTTCACTTCCTTACGCTCATTGAGAGCAATCGTTTAAAGTAATTGTGTTTGGTTAAATTCTTATTTAAAGACGTGAATTAGTTTTTTACCCTGACTGCAACGTGCGTATCAAAAATATACATAGGTACATGCATACCTTCACGCCGCTTTACCGGAAGGGTAGGCAGAGATGAAAGAGCGCCATATGTTACGATCACAGCACACCTCTTTCGCTTCATCTACAGACATACATCTTTTCATACATACACTACGATTACGGGTGCTACGTACCAGACCTTTACGAACGATTATATCGATTTTGTCGCGGTACTTCGCCCGGGCACGATAATTCCGCTCACTTCCCCGCTTCATTTTTCATTAGAAATTGCTAATAATAAAAAAGTATGTCAAATTGACATTAAATTCAAATAAAATTTGAGCTATTAACGAATTACAAGTACACACTAATTTTACATAGTTAAATACTTATGAATTTAAATTAAATGCAATTTTTATCGATCAATTTACTTGTCGCTGTAATATCTCGATCATCTTTCGATCTCTGTATCATAAAACCGTAAAAAATCAATTAACTTTTCTAAGATCTTAAATTATGTACATTTCATTTTATCGATATCGAATTCTACCATCCGCTCTACTGTTTAAGAAATAAAATTTTAGTGAAGTCAATACGCATAAGGAGATTATTAACACTCCAACGCCGAATGGGCCTCATACAACACGACAGCGATTGATATTGGAAAACATGTCGGAAGAGGAATGTATGATTTATTTATCGGCGGAGTGATTGTCGGGTTCAATATTTTCCGCGGGCGGGCGACGGAGAGCGGGGTGAGGTGCGGGCGGGGTGAGGAGACGCTTGTGGTGGAAATCAAATCAAAAGTCAATCTACTCGCATGTACGTTTCTATCAATCCCGACATACATGCGTATTTATTATCCATCGGTTCTTAACACAGATCACAGCCGGCACCTGGATTCGCCCTTATGTGCGAGTTTCGTGGAAAATCTAGCGGAGGTACCCTGCGTATTATGATAGATAATACAAATAATAAACTTAGAATTAGCCTGATCCACTATGCCACTTCTTATGCCACTATGCCTATGCCACTTCTTCTAGCGAATTGTAGAAAAATTGGATGTTTGTAGAGACAATGTTTTTGTTGTATGATACAAGAACATTGTCTCTACATATTTTATGTAGTGGCGCATGCCAGGCCTTCATACAAGAGATGCCCGACGATGCCCATGGGATTTCGATTTTTTACGGGGGCTGCGAAAATCATGCCAGCAGGCCAGTTGCTTCTTCAGATCATGGTTGAAGGTCCGACCGTTGTTCTTTGAGGGAAAACCCTGGGAGTCCATCCCACAGTTTACCGACACGATCGATAAAGGATCAAGACTAGACGATCCATTGGTTCTTATTCTGAGAATGTCCACAGTGAATGTGTCCATTCCCTGCCTGTTCCACGTTGAGCGATAGCAGAAAGGGGACGGAGGCTCAGTGTTATTCAGCTCCGAAGAGCATTTTGCAACCGGGTATAGACGATAGAGCACAGAGAGAGACCCTTTATCCCTAAATTCAGAGATACTTAGGGGTCGTCAACGAGACACACGGCACGATGGTGTATCGAGTCCAAGGAGCCAAGCCGGCACTTAGCTGATCTTTTTTTTTTGGATGCTTTTTGGAAATGAGAGCTACTGGACATGGGTGGGATAAATTTTAGATACGTGATGTGATCGAGACAGTTCGTGGATAATGGCAGGGACTGTTTTTTTATCTATTCAGTATTATGCTAGAAGTCAAGCTAAGGTATGCGTGGCTAAGCATAAATCTATCGTTAATCCGCGGCAAGGTCTCTGTTTCTCCATGAGTCTCCGAACACATCCAAATCGGATAGTCAAAGAGCAAATTGAATGCTAAGTACCTGCTTTCAATACGAATATGTGCAAATTTGCGTGTCATTACCGATGCAGGTGCCCACACAATGACACAATACTTTACATTCTCGAATGAAATCTCGAGTGTATTGTTCCGGTGACTCACCCAATATCGACGACCTCTTGATCGGATCGTGCCTACACAGGTGTGTGCCCATGGTGCTAGCTAGTGGCTACCTGATTGAATAAACATACGTTGACGTCAGTGGAGCACGTGAACGCTCCGTGAAGAAGACGTCAAGACGTGCGTGGTATAGAAGTTTTTGCAGTATCCCTCGCATTGATTTTTGGGGCTGTTAGCACCTGATTGCATCCAGTTCCAAGGCGTAAGTAAAACCACATCTTGTTTGAAGCTTTTTTTATAAACAGTAAAATAAAAACAAAACCATTTTTATATATTCATCAAAATGCTCACAGTATTGATTTAAATTTTCTTGGTAGTAATGAAATACCGGAAAACAGTCACGAAGGCAGCAGTGATTCGCTCTCCGCATGCAGCGATAGAACCATTAATCCTCGAAGCATTCTGGTTGGAGTGCCTCGGGAAATACTGTCACCGGGCAGAGAAATAAATAGTTTAGCCGTGAACTAAATGGATTGTGTCCGTCCCGCGTGTCCTGCATCCTCCACCCCCCAGCGAGCGAGAAAGCACAGGAGTGGCGATTGAAACTCATTCGTATGGCGGTAGCGTAGCCACGAGTGGGAAAAGCTCATGTTATCTACTCAAGAGATTCTCACCTACGAGTCACTGGTTAGTCACAGGTGAGTCACAGGTGAGTCACTGAACTTTCTTAGTAGCTGTCATTTTGTGAGTACGAAAGTGATTGACTCACCGAATCTCATGAGTAGACTCCCTGAGTGTAGTTAGTTCGCTTAGAAATACGGAACGCGCAACATCGAATGTTCGTTGCACTAAGCCCCGATTGCACGAAGAGACGGCCGAGTTAATCAATGTTCAAACACGTCACTTTTAGTGACCCGCATAGAGTTCCTTCCACACTGTCCATACAAAGGTACGTGTGTCATCATACGTTGACGTTGATTTTGATTTTTCGTCCTTTCGTGCACTCTATTCGATAACCAAGGATTGTTTGGCAGTAGCATTTAGATCTAAGTGTGTATTTCATAATTGTAGACGGAAAATTCCCATGAAGTTTCTTTGCGGGTTCTTATTTATTGGGTTGATCTAATCCGCGGATCTTTTTGACGTAACTTAGTGTAGTTTGATTATCAAAAAGTTCAAATAAATGAAATGGAAATGAAAATTAAATTCGGCTCTAAATATCGTCATGTAATGGTCTTGCGAGTTCTTACGTGTCATTGCAAATCGAAAACATCACTAGTGAGCGAATACGTAAGCGAAATATCTCGCCGGCACTACCGCCATTGTATGTGCAACGAGTTTCGGTTGTCGCTCCCGTCCGTCCTTCCTCGGTGCCACCCCTCTACAAACACCCCGCTATGTCTGTTTCGTCTTTTCGTCGTTCCTCTGCCAAGCGCCTTGGCTGCAGTTCGTAGACATGGATATGCTGAAACATGCTTTTTATGGTGGATACGTAGTTTTTCTCTCACCATCCACCACAGTATTTCCATAAACGCAGGATTGGTCGCTTACTATACTTTTTTTTAAATACTACTTAAGAGGATATTGAGATGATCAAGCTCCTTAGAAATGGCCGCTACCGGTTTTCTCAATCAAATTTAGCAATATCCTTTTTGAGATTTTAATTAAATCCACTGAGACCTACGTCTGAACGTTTTTGATTATTTTTTTATAACTTAACTTTTATCCATGATATACGCTTGTTAGGGTTCCGTACCTAAAGGGTGAAAACGAAACCCTATTACTAAGCCTCAGGGCTGTATCTTATGAACCGTAACAGGTAGGCAGCTGAAATGTTCACATAGTGAGTATTTATTTTGCCGCTATAACAACAAATAGGTAAAATTAAAAAATAATAAAAATTTAAGGGGGGCCCCCATACAAAAAAAATATTATTTTTGTGTTAAATCTTGTACGATGGTACGGAACCCTTTGTGTGCGAGTCCTACTCGCACTTGGCCGTTTTGTTTTGGTATTTGGGTTAACATTTTTAGAGGAGGTTATCACACACATACGCCTCTGTGGTAAAGACTGGTCTTCTGGTCACTCTAGCAGCCGTATTCAGAGTGGGCGGACCGGTTTTGTATGGTTAGTCGGGCGCTAATTTTGTACTAAGTTTTGACAGATTCTCTCTGAATACGACTCTATGTCTGTAAACGTAAATGGCGGGGCAGTTTGATTTGTCTTCGTTACTCGTCTCACTGCGGAGACAGCTGGGCGGGGGGGGCGGAGGGGTGGAGGGTGAGGCGGCGCCGTCTTAAACTAGGCTGGGGCCCTTGGGCACACAAGAATTTGGGGCCCTTTTGGAAAGTAAAAAACCGGCCAAGTGCGAGTCGGACTCGCACACGAAGGGTTCCGTACTATCGTAAAAAATAAAACAAAAAAAATCACGTTTTTTGTATGGGAGCCCCCTTTAATTTTATTTATTTTTTAATCTTACCTATTTGTTGTTATAGCGGCAAAATAAATACACACTCTGTGAAAATTTCAGCTGTCTACCTGTTACGGTTACTGAGATACAGCCCTGTGACAGACGGACAGACAGACGGACGGACGGACGGACGGACGGACAGCGGAGGCTTAGTAATAGGGTTCCGTTTTCACCCTTTGGGTACGGAACCCTAAAAAGCGACATGACAATGCTTCAGAAATATTTATTTTACCATTAATAGCATCGGCGCGTGCAGACCATCTTGTTTCCGAAAGAGACTTCAGGACTCTATTTGCACCTAAATGCTCTGTCAAAATTTTCCATCGTTTTGTCCAAGTTAAGAAATAAATTGAACAATTTTTGTACAAATTGAAAGAATGTTACTGCTTCAGTAACACACTCAACAGCCTGAACACCCACAAAATTTAGCGAATTTGCCGCGAAAAAAGGGTAATGTGCCCGACAAAAATGTTTTGAGAATAAATGTTTGAAAGAAATTGTCGGTCCTTCGGGGCCCCCTGAGTATGGGGGCCCCGGGCACGGGCCCCGTGTGCCCTTATGGTAAAGACGGTATTGGGCGAGGGAGGTCCAGCGGTTCCGGAGGTTGCGGTTATCCTAAATTCGGTTAGCGGCCACGGGAAATCAGACAGGCAGACGCGGGCCGAGGTTTCGGTTGGAAGATAATTAATTCCTAATTTAAAATGCTAAAGCCCCTCTGAGGGAGTGCTAATGGTTATACAGGTATATACTTTTGCTGTAATGCATGTTGCCGCAAAATCAGGTTGTACTTATTGTACCTACAATGCCCTTTTTTGTTGATTTCGGAAATGTTTTATTATGGCGGTGAAGGAAAATCTCTAGTGAACAACGACAACTCCGTCGGCAACAGAAACATATTATAGATGACCAGCCGACGTACGGCAGGATTCTGTACTGTCGCCAGTTTATTTCTGATGCAAATAAACGATTGGTTCAATTTGGGCGATATTAAAGTAAAGTAACCAAAGTAAATAAACACATAACCCCACATAAAAGCGGTTTTCACGTCTGAAAGATTCCTGATTCTCGAAAACGGAATGATCGTGGAGTTAGCTAACTTAGGCCCTGGTACTAGCCAAATCGCAACTGAGCCCCGGTTGCACGAAGAGACGGCCGAGTTAATCAATGTTCAAACACGTCACTTTTAGTGAACCACATGGAGTTCTTTCCATAGTGTCCATAGAAAGTAACCTGTTTGATCATACTTTGACGATGATTTTGATTTTTTGTCCTTTCGTGCACTCGGCCCTAAGTCTGACGATTAGAAGTGTCATTCTTACAATATATGATTACTTGTCTAGGGATCATCCTATTTTCGTTAATGTATGTTTCCTTTTTCTATACAAAATACATTGCGGAAACGGTGTCCATTTTCGAACTTTTTTGACTAAATGTAGAAATCTAAAAACAAATGGAATTATTTGTTTATGCATATATGCTGTTTTTGCTTATATCTAGAAATCATATTAATTTCTGATTTCTAATGTGATTTTCTAATGTTTTTTCATTTAATCATTATCACCCCCAGGAATACAATCCGGTCCTAGGGTAGGTATACATATGTACAAAATAGTCGATCGTAATTGTAGCAATATTATTGCTACACAAAGTATTACGAGTCCTAAACAAACAAGCATTTCTCACAACAGCGCGAGGGCCCCCGCGCTGCGTCGCCGCCAAACAAAACTCCACTCCAGCACCATCCAACGAGCTAGTGCATTTTTCAGGCTTCCATTATTCACCACAACAGCTCGCTTGAAATCGCTTGTGTTCGCATGCGGGTAGGGCGGATTTCGGCTTGATGGCGGGGAAACAAATAAGTCAGCCGTTGCGTCGGCGGCGGGCGGGGAGCTTGGCGCGGGGGAGGGAGACGAGGCGCGGGAGGAAGCGGGGCGCGGGGCGCGGGGCGGCCCTGCCAGGTGGCAACACCACCGGTCTGGCGCTCCACAGGTTTATATCAATTTTCTCTCGAGTGCGTCTGAGACATGCGGGAAAAGTAAACAGCGTCGTATGTGAGAAATCATTCTTTCTTTTTAAAGAGTAAATTGTGTGAATGAGTTTGGTTTGAAGTTGCAAAATGAAGAAGTAAAAATTTGGTCTAACCGAAAGCCTTACGTGAATAATACTCAGAATATTTTAAAATGTTGCAGAGCCTTTTAATATGACAATTATTTTAAAAGAATTTAAAGTTTTTTTAAACTCAAAACATTCTAGAACGAGGTCGTTTCTAGCTCCCATCAGGTGGGGTACGATTTCTAGCTCTCTTATCAGGCAGGGTGCCGTTTCTAGCTCTTTTATCAGGCAGGGTGCCGTTTCTAGCTCTCTTATCAGGCAGGGTGCCGTTTCTAGCTCTCATATCAGGCAGGGTGCCGTTTCTAGTTCTCTTATCAGGCAGGGTACCGTTTCTAGCTCTCTTATCAGGCAGGGTGCCGTTTCTGGCTCTCTTATCAAGCAGGGTGCCATTTCTAGGTCCCATCAGGTGAGGTACCGTTTCTAGCTCTCTTATCAGACAGGGTTCCATTTCTAGCTCTCATCAGGTGGGGTGCCATTTCCGGCTCTCTCATCAGGCAGGGTGCCATATCAAAGTGTGTTTCTAAATGGGTCGATATAAAAAAATGTTATGGTTATATAATTTGCAGCTTCACCTTAAAAAAATATGATGGCATTACCTTGTTTTGAGAAAGAACATTTCAAATATTGTGAACCACATCCATTCGGAGTAAATTATGCTTCTAGAAAATGACGGCGACTCGTAAAGGGATCTTCTGAAAGTAAGCTTGACTTTTGTAATCTACAAAATTTTTTCCAGTACTATAAAAATATGTACAATGTTTTTAATAGATTGCTTTTGTTATCACACAGCACTTTCATTATCCTTTCTCCCGCAAGCACACGAACTGAAATATTTACTCGATATCGAAGCAATCTTCCGAGAAGCAAACATTCCATTACAACATGGCGGTCAAGCACCGGTTATTCATTAGGCGCTGGTGGAGGCTCGGGGCTTGTGCACACAGCGGCGGGCGCGGGAGCGCAGGGCGGGACCCATCGGGCAAGAAAGGACGGCAGTCGCGACCGAGACTCCGTATAACGGCAGCGCAGCATGGTAGTCAGTTCGTTCACGAATTCGGGACGCGGCACATCGAATGTTCATTGCACTAAATGGCGTGCCATGGAGTAATTCCGTGCTCGGGAATCAGGAATATTTCAGTCCAGACTTCCTTTTGCGCTTTTATAGCGGTTGTCAAAGCGATTTTCTCGACGAAAATCTTAAATCATTGAAATACCGAGCTCCGAAATTCAAAGAGGCAACGCGGCGAGTGTTCTAGGCACTTTGGGGCAAACATCGGATGACTTCAACGAAATATTTTACATTTAATGCAACATATTTCATTGAATCGCTCTCCGATCCACATTTGTCTTTTAGTTTCAATTTAAATTTTACTTTTTGATGGTATTATTAATTTAAGATAGCTTTAGTTCATTGTAATTTTATTTCGTGTTTATAAAATAAATTCAACGTTCTTATTTTTTACGTCTTATATTCAGTGAAAAAGTACTGAATCTGTTAAAATTACTATACCTCTTGAAACTGGACAGTTGTACGCCTAATTTGTAGAGAGCCGTAACTTTGAATCCGTTAGGATAACCGTTTCTAAATCATCTGATCTGTGACTCGTGTTATTCTCACAAAGCAGCACTGTTCAATGGGTTAAAATAACTGTTTTTATACATTATTAGATACTTACTGTTATAAATGAATAATATTGAGAAATACTTTACCATAAATGACTTTAACTGTGCTAAAACAGTAAACAGTTGCACATTATTGTTTTCAGTGTGGCTTTTTCAATCATTAAACGTGGCTAATCTGCAACTATGTTTATCAGTTTCGGTCGGCAGTTCCGTCTTTCCTTGCTCGTTGGCGGGACCGGAGGGGAAGGGCGGGAGTCTGGGGACTACACGCACTTCGCTTTACGATCTGACGGGAAGTGCGTCAGAGCAAGCGTAAAAATAGAAACAGCTGGCCGAACGCGGAGTGGGTAAGTTGGGACGAGGTTGGAACTGCATGGAACTTATTGATTTGCCTTATTATTTGGTGCTCACACTATTATCCTCGTCTACGTTGTGACTTTGCGGTGTCAGAAGATACAAAAGTTGCTTTTATCATCATTTAATTACAATAAAATTTCACACTATAATTGTTATTCAAAATCTTTTCTCTCCAATATACTTTTCCGAAAATATGTAATATAAAACGTGCTTTATCATATTAACGAGCTGGGGGTCCATTCAGAGCAAGAGTGAGTTCGAATTCGCCACTAATTATCAACTCACTTTTTTAAATAGTTAATGTTTCCACACTTCTTGAACATCGTTACAGTTAGGAAAAAATCTGGTCTGTACCGTAAATACGTTGGAAGTATAAATAACGGTTCCGTTATTTATACTCTCCTGTAGGGTACTCAGTAGCAGAGGTGGTTATGTTATGGTATTCGTGCCGCTTCCCTACACAAGAACTTTATAACGATTGTAAGTTTCTCTAGATTTGACAACTGTTTATTGGTGCGACAATACTGTACTTCCACAAAACATCAATCCTCACATAGCTGCCCTCTCATAGACCAGGGGGTCCATTCAGGGCAAGAGTGAGTTCGAGTTCGGGAGTGAGTTAACCTAAAAATAGCTGGGAAATATATTATTATTTAAATAACGGAACCGTTATTTATACTTCCAACGTATTTACGGGACAGACCAGATTTTTACCTAACTGTAATGATGTTCAAGAAGTGTGGGAACATTGACTATTTAAAAAAGTGAGTTGATATTTAGTGACGAATTCGAACTCACTCTTGCCCTGAATGGACCCCCTGTACGCCAAATTTGCTGGTCTACTCCTAGGGCCCGAACTAAACTACCTTGGCTCAAAAATGTGTAACATTCTTATGTCATAATATTTACACTGAATCAAATAATAAAATTAATATTTAACTCTTAACAAAGTACAACTGAATCAAATAATTAACTAAATATTTCTCACTTGACAAAATACAAATGGGAAACATAATTTAGCTAAAGTTAAAATCATATGATTAAATGGAACATCTTTCAGTAAAAAATAAAGTTATTTTCTGTTTTTTCTAAGATTATGCTGATTTCAAGAATGGCCTACATGTACTCTACTAAAGGTAAGGAAGCATAATTAAATGTATTTTCAAAACATTGTTGCCTTCTAGTATGTATTCATTCATATTCTACATACTGTTTACCCAAATCACTCAAATTTAGAAATATGTTTCTAATATTTTATAAATAAAATAAATCAACTGAGAACTACAGCTGCACGTGCACATTTTTATGAAAGTTAACTTATATCCATGACTTACGCCCTTTAATATTTACATACAAATATTTAGAGGGTTAAATTATATCCTGTATATAAGATAAGTTATACAAACAAATTAAATGGTACTGACTTGACTGACATGGTCGAGTGGACGAAAGAACAAAAATTAAAATCAACGTCAAAGTATGATTAAACAAGTCACTTTGTGTGGACAGTATGGAAGGAACTCTATGCGGTTCACTAAAAGTGACGTCTTTGAACATTGATTAACTCAGCCGTTTCTTCGTGCAACCGGGGCTCAGTTGATTCATTTAATGTGCAAAATATCAGAAAAATATTTCTTAATTTGAGTGAGGAATCAGGCACTAGCCATTGTATGGAACTCGATCACCTTTTAGGCTCTTAAACCTTGATGACGAAATGTCCTTCTTCCCATATTACAGTTAATCCTAGCATGGAGATTACGACTCCAGTAGCTCCTCAAATAATAGATACATGTTTTTATAAGCAATTATCTGTACTTTGGCTAATCTATCGATATAATAAAAACATATCTGCCTACCCCAACTGGGAAAAGGCGTTCTATTTAGTTTTGTCCAAAACCATCTTGAATCGTGTACAAGCAAGAAGCAGAGCTTTTAGAAAGGTATTGTGGATTAGCCGCAACCGCCCGGGCGCCCGCCCTACGCCGCCCCGCCCCGCCCACGCCGGCCACCGTGGGCGGGGCGGGGCGGCGGACAGAAAGCAATTAACTGTCGAGTCACGGCGAGCGAGGTGACCATTTCACTATTTCTTTGCAGCTCCGAGTAATGCGAACTCACCTATTGACGAGTTCCTTCGGGTTACCGGAGCGGTAGATGAGAAACTTTATCATACATTTTGGAAATCCTTATTGGAATTAGGCCTCGATTTTGCTTTGATAATGTTTTAGGCTGTCGAAAAGAAAAAAAGTGGTAATACGAGGCTGTGCCAATTTTAATTTGGAATAAAAAACTAGAAGGGGTTTGAATTAGGTTTAACACTAATCTATATTGAACTAAAGTATTAATTATACGGTAAAGAACTATTAACATAATTTCAACGAAACATATACAATGGTTAAATAAAAAAAAATCTGCATGCCAATTTTAATTTGGAATAAAAAACTAGAAGGGGTTTGAATTAGGTTTAACACTAATCTATATTGAACTAAATGCAGATTTTTTTTTATTTAACCATTGTATATGTTTCGTTGAAATTATGTTAATAGTTCTTTACCGTATAATTAATACGAGTATGGTAATGTCATGGAAACTATCTATGTCACTTACTTACTGGAAGTAAATTAAAATTCATCTGGAGCATTGAAGATAAAGTAATATAGTTTTTTAATAATGCATTTAATTTTTTTAAAGTACTAAACAATAATCAATACTAACATCGTTGCTACACATGATATTTGTCGAACTTACTGTTCCTATACGTACGGTGTTGGATGCGGGTCATGTCCTCCCAATAAGACATCGTTCACCGGGAAAGCTCAAGTTCGAAATGTATTACAAAGTAAATGACTAAGTAAAAATGCCTTTAAAATACACATCCTACATAAAAAGAGTTACCTTAGGTTCGAGAGTGATCGATGAATGTCCGCACTCGACATGCGGCGAACGTTCATTTCATTCATCTTTTGTGCGATTGGAAAAGCTTTCTACAGCGAGTTCGTTGAGGAATTATGTCCGTCCGTCCGGACGTCGTAGGTAAAGAGCCCGTAGTCCGATTTGTCACCTAATAAATTGGCGTTTACGCCAAACAGACTTTCCAGAGGGCGTGAGTTCAACTCTCGCCCCGTTTATGCAGCTATTTTTTTCTGTGTTTAAGTAGGATTACGACGATAATCCAAACCAAAAACGTTTTCTGATTATTTCCAAAATAGAATTTACAATGCTTCAATGTAGATGTCGTTGTTGCGTAAACTCAAGTTATAGATAACGCTAATGTCGTATCTATGAAATATGACGTTTCGTGGGCTTGAGGGGGCTGATCACTATCATCTCCTGGTACCTGATGCATCGTGGGTTTTCTTCGAGCACAGTGAATTCAACGAACTCGTAGGCACACGTTGCACAGCAACAAGCGAAACTGACAGGGTGGATCTGCCTGTCTGGTGCGGACGAATATCCAATAACAAGTGCGTGGCCACCGCGCATGTCCCCCACCAGTAAGACTTTTTAAACCTGTCCAGGCGTGACCACTTGACATAGTCGATTCTTATTGGTCGCTAGCTCGTCATTCGGTTGGCACGCCTGCGTTTCTTTTTTGTAGCGCCAACGCACATTGAAAACAACACCATAAACAATGCTAGAACAGACACCTTCTGGTAGGATGAAAAAAAACGAACTTCCGTCATAAATCAAACCATGAACTTAAATGATTATCGATCACTGTGACAAATACTTAAAAAAACTTACAGGAATTATATTATATATTATTATATTATATTATATTATTATAGGAATACTTATAAGAACTGAGCATCCATCAAGCACTGCTATGTCTCCCTTCACTTCAGCCTTATCACAGGACTTTGAGTGTGTTTCAAAAAACCTCCAGGGTAAAATTATATTCCAAACTGGTCGATTACATACATCTTCATTATTATAAATATGGTATGTATATTGTATCAGAGACGAATGTTTCTATATCACTTTCAGCAGAATCTCTCTGAACAAACCAAATGAAGCCCTTGTGCTAACTTCACTATTAACTTAAACAGATATAGCGCACTCTCCACTCCACCTCCGCGCGGGTCCAGTCCGGCAGGCTCCATTTAATTCTCTCGCGAGCGGCGGCCAATTTGCACGCCGCCACACCCCACCACACCCCCCCCCCCCGTCCCACCACCACACTCCATCCCCGCACTCCACCCCCGCACCGCCCCCGCAACACGCGACGCTTTCGGCTGAATCAACTCGCATTTGTCTGATCTTCCTATTGGGCTTCGATTGGAAAAGCTAAACGAAAGCATTGGCTCGTTTTAAAAGCTTTCTGACTATCTGATGCAATACTATAACTTGCTTGTGTTTTAAACAAAGAGATTTTAAATTAGGAAAGTATTAGTTACTATGCATTTTAAAACCAACACTCAAAATGTACTAGTAAATTATAAATGAAGACAAAATATCGTATATTTTCACGTGAATGCGCGAAAGCAAATAATTAAAAGTTAAATGTTTCAAAATAGCAAGAAGCAATGGCGAGTTCGTCACGAACGCCAGCTGTACCATTGTTTGGAATCAATTTAAACCTGTAGGTCACCTCCCCCTACTAGGTATGGTTAAGCCCGCCCGGGTTGGTAGTCGCATTGGTTGAAAATATAGTCGAAACGGCAATGAAAAATTGACCGTGTCTTCCATCCAATTCAATGTAGCCGTATTCGTAAATGAAGGGTCCGGACATGACACCTATTTCCTTTCGGAAATGCGGTATTGGGCTAATATCATGACGGTTGGTGTGGTAGTGGCCATTTATGTCCAAGCTATATGTCACCTCGACCGACATCTTTTGATTGGGAAAGATTCGGTTTAAATGTTAGTAATTTTCAAACATCTAAATTAAATCGTATCTTAACACCACATCGCATCTGACAAAAGGTATCATGGGTCCATAACCTTGCAAATGTCGCCCGTCTCCTACAAAAAAAAATGTCCGTAGATGTGCCTTACACTGCATATAGAAGAGAATCCAGCTCTCCGTACAAGTGCATACGTACGAGCAGACTCCACGGACACGACCGCTTCAGCTGCGACCCGAACAAGCCGCCTTAATTGAAATTACAGTTTTTCCAGCGACACCTAATCCGGACCGCCCCGTACTCCAGGATATGCCCGCCCACCCCGACTCTGCGACGACGTTCCGTCCCCGGGCAGAGGGGTGGCCGTGTCTGCATACCGGCGCACGTGCTCCGCACTTGTTTAATTAACGGCGGCAGCCTCGCGAGTCCGGTCTGCTGAGTGTGCAGTTTGCATGAGCCAGCTATATGTGCGCCTGAGAACGCGGGAATGGCAGGCAATACCTATCACCAGCGAGTAAGGAGGGACTGGAGTAGCGACAAGTCTATGGGGGCAAGTCCGTGCCTTTGCAACGACTGGTCCATTTGGGAAATTATTATTGGGGATTTAAATAAAGGAAAGAGTTTAATAACTTTTTTTCTGAATATTTTTAAACAAAAAGTTATTTCCGCATTCCCAAAGGAATTAGGTGCCATGCCAGGACCTCTCCTTTATGAGCACAGCTACATTGAACTGGACCGCTTCAACCATATTTTAGTCCAAAGCGACGGTACTAACGCGGCGGCCTAACCCTGCCACCTAGTAGGGGAAGGGGACTTACAGCTTTACATGGATTCCGAACCATGGAAAGCTCGCACACGTAACGAAATGCACTCATCCAACTCAGATATAGTAAGCAAGTGGAGCATGTAGTTTTCTCGTCATAATAATATTATTCTTAGTTTGGTTGAAAGTAAACATTGTTATTCTTATTACTAGACTAAAATTAAAAACAGTGTTTTTTGTAATTTTGAAAAAAAATATATTGAGCGTGCTCTATTCTCAATTGATGGATATTAAACAATATTTATTATGTTTTAACTTTTAGCATATGCTTTTAGGCAGTGTGCACACACACCTGCCTATCTTGGCTGGCGGAAAGCCAAAATCCCGACTTTTCTTTTTCATCTAAGAATCCTGACACTTTTTATATAACATGCAAAAACAACTTTGTTCTTTTGTCAACATATTTTGTCAGTGGGTAGGCAAAGGTCATTTCCATGCAGTCGTCCTTCAAAATAAAACATCATACGATGGCATCGAAGCAAAATCGCACTACTCACCCACAATTAGTATGTATGTTCACAGTCGGCTACCGGCCGGCGGCGCGCGGGGGCGGCAGCGACGGCGCGGATGCAGTACGTGGAGGCACGCGGCTGCGCACGGCGCGGCGCCCCAGTTAATTCGTATGGTGCGAGTGTGACTCACCTGATTACCTCACGTGGATGACCTTCCTTGCTTTATTGCAAACTCAACCGCCCCGCGCAGGGTGACTTACACCGTGGTCCGTATTGAACTGTACACGTTTCCTGTGCTCACGGTAAACAAATGTGTCCCGATTCTGATTGCACGCTCAAAGCTGTCAGCATCACAAAAGATTCGGACCGTTTGTGTGCGCGCTTACAGAAAACAAAACAACAAATATGGAACAATTAATTATATAAGTTGTGTGATGACAATTAATGATATAAGTAATTTACCTGAAAGAATGTAATCAATTCCTCTAACCTGAACTTTTTCACCTGAGAGATATTCAACGGTTTGTCAAAAAACACGGTCGAAAGACGATAGATAACGATAGAAGATTGCGAAAATGTGACACTGACAGTTGAACGCACAGTACCCTACCTCCAAAGCGTGAGCACAGTGCGAAATTGAGTGACGTAACGATGACCTCATACCGTTCATGGTAGGCAATTATGAGGGCTGTCAGCGCGTATCGGACCAATTGTGAACGTGCTTTCGGTAACGATAGTTCAAATCGGACCACGACCTTACATGCACACGCTGAGGTGTACGGCGCGGCAGGTGCAATGACCTAGCGACCAGCGTGTACGAGTGGGCGTAGTTTTACGCGAAACAATTTTTTTTCTCGACACGTGAGTTATTACTTCTGATGTTTAGTTGCATTTCAGTCCATTCTAATTGTCAAACGACGTGTGATTCCGCAAAGTGAACTGATTTTTACCAGTTAGCATTGCCTCCTGTTTTGCATGAATTCCGAACCATGGAACATCATAAATTCACAAAGGGATAAAAAGTGGTCCAAGATCTGGGGCTACACCGGCGTAATTTGTGAGGGATCCATTCTGAACCAATCAGAAGTGAATGCCAAATTGTTTATCCAGTAAGAAGACCATACCGCAGAAGCTATGACATAAACGCTTCTGATTAGTGCAGAATTTATGGAAATCCCTCACACTTTTCCTCACATTTTACGCCGGTTCAGCCCCTGAGCGGTGATTGAATTATACATTGCATAATTGCGTATGTAAGAAGGATGTAATTTTTAGCCTGATTTTCACTAAGTGCTGATTTATGTTAATCGACACTATTACTAAATTGCTGATTATATGGTACTGGTATTGATTGCACGCTGCTAAGAAAGGCCTTATATGTGGCAATGAAGCTAATCAGCAGTATGTCAAAAGGCCCTTAATCGAGCTAGGCGGAAGTTTAAAGGTTTCCGAGGGTTTTATTTTTCATTGTCGCCAGAATTCATCCAAAGTTTGAACCCCTTAATACAATTATTAAAGTAAACTGTGGAATGAACATCCTACCGATGTATTACCCTCAAAGTACAATCAGTAATGTTAAGAAGCATCGGCATAGCTTTCGCAGACCCGAGAAAGTTCATAAGTCCATGGAAGACCCTTTGACCGCAGCCTGCGCGCGCGTCGTCACGCCACCGCGCGGCCGCCGGCACGGCGTGAGTCACCCGTCGCCGACCGAATTAGGAGCTACCTCCACGGCACGCTCACTCCGGGATACTCAAGTATTTTTGGGCCGGAAAAAATCGGCCACTGAGTCATTCGCTCCGGATTTAGCCGCCTATTTTAGCGTTCTCGAAATAGCGCGAGATTTTAAATTTCCTTGCGAACGGGGCCGCGCGACGCGGACAGGCGGCCGGCGGTCGCACGCGTGGGAAGAGTACACGCCCCAAATCCTTTTTGGAGGGTAACCATGGTAAATTAGCTCGCCGGGTGAGCGGGCAAGTGAAAAATGTGACGTGTGGTTGCATTTATTACCATGCCCGAGTTTTTTTACCACTTAAACTGGCCTAAAGGCTGTTTTACAAGTGGTAGGCTAGTTGTGTTCAACAATGCTCACCTATACACTGCTCTTGTGTTTTAAAAACATTTTAGTCACAATCACAATCAATGCTTAGGTACATTATATCGTCTAACAGGAGATTTAAGTCTACCCTCACTGCAAATGACAAATGTGTTAATTTACCACGGTAACCTCCCGTTCGTCTCTTATTGGTCTCTATCGTGGCTCTAATTTATGCGTGATAATGTGAAAACATGTTTTGCAGAATGTTAACAAAAAACTTACTTGTTATATAATTATATTAACTGCATAGGTGCTAGTTAAAACATAGGCATTACCTAATGCCACGGAGATCGACGATCTCGTCACCTAATGCAGCTGATGCACCTAAAATCAGTTTTCTGGTAAGCGTTGTACTAAGAAAATGGTTTAATATTTTTGTATGGACTCTGATATGGATGGCTAACAACTATTCTGTCGTGAGCCCAGCTAGGACGTCCTTTTTAATTAAATGATGACGGCTACGTTCGGGACCATTCCATTTTTGACGCAACTTAGTATAGTTTGACCCAAAAAAGATTAAATAGATGAAATGAAATGAAATTGTGTTATATCGGTTCAGAATCATGGAGTAAAACGAAATCTAAACGAAAATGTTCATTTCAAACTTGTAAACTGGCATTCGAACCTGCGGCCTTCAATACAAGATGCAACAGGCGTTAACCCCAGACACCATATACTTATTTTAATTTTAACATATTTTATTCGGCCAAAACAATTTTTTACTAAACGTAACTTTTAGTTAGGCTTACCGGGTATAGACCTGGTACGATTGCGCTTAAACCCATAAAGTGCTTATAATAAGAAATAGTAAAGTGAACCATCGTATAGATATAAGTATAATCCACCAACTCTACACCGTCCAATGTCAGGGGTCCGGTACAGGTGAACAATATAGTTTAATACGCTCAGAAATTAGGTGTCTAAAACACCCCAAAAGCGATGCCTTCAACGATATTCGCACTACCCGAGCAATAAATAGTGAAGTTGGTGCGGAAATTCTGGATATAGAGTTCTCCTCGCCTAATGCGGACCTGACACGCGATGGGGCAGTTAGTGGAGCAGGATTCAGGGGTGCAAAGGGAGGTGAGGAGAGGGCTGTAGTAATTGCACGTAGTTGACTTCTGAAGCAATGAGAGCAGAGCACTTTATTTTGAATTGCTTCGTGCTGTGAGGGTTCCGGCACGATATAAGAATACAATTGGGCCAACTGCATTTTTTCCCGTGCATGTCGTAAGAGGCGACTAAGGGATTCGTCGTTAGCGGCGCGGATTCCACGTTAAACTGTATATCCCTTTCCTTACTTAAGTTTGGTTAACCTGGGTTAATTCCACCCAGGTTGGTACTATTGCAATGAATAAACGATGGTCAAAGCGGCAATGAATTGTCTGTGTTTTCCATCCAGTTCAGTGTCCAGAAGGTCCTGACATGGCACCTAGTTCATATGAGGTGCGTTGATCTAATGTCATGACAGTAGGTGTGGTATCCATTCATGTCCAGTCACATAAAAAAAGTCTCCAACGTCCTTTTCAGGTTCCGTACCATCGTACTAAATTTAGCACAAAAAATCACGTTTTTTTGTATAGGGGCTCTCTTTAATTTTAATTTATTTTATTTTACCTATTTGTTATTATAGCGGCAAAATTAAAACACACTCTGTGAAAATTTCAGCTGCCTACGTATTACGGTTAATGACATATAGCCCTGTGACAGGCGGACGCACGGACAGACGGACGGACGGACGGACGAACGGATGGACGGCAGAGGCTTAGTAATAGGGTTCCGTTGGCACCTTTTGGGCACGGAACCCTAAAAACAAAATAATTCCAAAGATTTTCGAAATTCGCTATTATCCACAGTGGGTTCTTTCAGGAGTATACCATGACTGTAAGCCAGCCCCTCACAGATGGGGTCCGCGCCGTTTTTTGCTATACGAACGATCCATTAGCATTATCCATAAGTACTCGAGTTTCAATTAAGCGAGCGGCGAACGGGATGCAGTTTTTGCCCCGGAGTGCAACGATTTGGCGCAACGCCCGTGGTGTGCGTCGGCCGCGCGCAAGACCGGGCGGGGACGAAATCTGCATCCGCCATTTTAATTGCGTCTCTTTGTCGAGGGCGGGCGACTACGGTTGGGCGGGCGGCGTTGCCTAAGCAGTTCTTCCCTGACGTTATACGACAATATTTACAATACTCGGCAGTAAATAATATACCTCGGACGTTATTGGTGTGTATAAAAAAAAATGTCTCAAATGCTAAAAGTTTTAAATGCTAGCACACGAAAACAGGTTGTCACGCGCAGACAAACCTTCGGGTTTCGCGCGTACAATCACTACATAGTATAAAACAAAGTCGCTTTCTCTGTCCCTATATCCCCATGTTCGCTTAAATCTTTAAAACTACGCAACGGATTTTGATGCGGTTTTTTTTAATAGATAGAGTAATTAAAGAGGAAGGTTTATATGTATAATAACATTCATTAAATAGTGGAGAAATACTGTTATTTTTGAGGTTTCCAATGTGATGTCATAAAAAAAGACGTGTGGCACTCGGGGACTGCCGCGGTAAAGCTATTGCATAGCATTTTGTATCAAGTTATGCCGCCCCCGCCCCCGCCCCCGCTCCCCCTGGTGTGAAGTAACGCTACCGGCATCGCCCGTTGGAGTGGGGAGCGTGAGGTTTTTTTTCGTTACGGAATTTCTGGATTCGGTCCCCGCGCTCAAGGCCCTCGATAGAAGCTATGCAATAGCTTAAAAAATCGTTTTTCCGCTTACATTACAAACGCAGGCTGAACCCTACGAGATTTGTCAAATCACTACATAGTATAAAACAAAGTCGCTTTCTCTGTTCCTATATCCCCATGTATGCTTAAATCTTTAAAACTAAGCAACGGATTTTGATGCGGTTTTTTTAATAGATAGAGTGATTGAAGAGGAAGGCTTATATGTATAATAACATGCTTTAAATAGTGGAGAAGTACTGTTATTTTTGAGGTTTCCAATGTGATGTCGTAAAAAAATATTTTTTTTCCGCTTACATTGCAAACGCAGGCTGAACCCTACGAGATTTATCAAAATAATGTGCTAAGTATTGTACACATTGAAAAGGTCTACAGTAAACTCCGCGATGGTATATTTCTATCTCTTATGGATATCCCACAATAACATTTTATTGTCATTTACTTTTTACGACAAATTATGGCTAATTTTCGAAGCGATTTTAACCAATACAGCATTAATCCTTATCCAATTAAATATCTTAATACATTGTTGATTTAATATAGATCTATATGGCCCATTACAGCATATGATTTAAATAAATATTTTCGAAGATATTACAGATTTAAAAATTGCGGGACGTAGCGTTTGCGGCGGTACCGGCCGGACGGGGCGGCGGGAGCCATTCAGATATATTTCATACCCGTGCGAAGCCGGAGCGGGCCGCTAGTTTACTATAAAAAAATGTAAAATGTGTGTTCATGAAATAAACGCCACATTGTGGCACTGAAACTGAAAGAGACAGTGGGCTAGTTTCTGCTTTGAAGAGCGTCGTCGCTGTCATGTCACTTAGTATTTGTGTACGAGGAGGGAGAGATATTTCACTCAATGTCACTCAGTATTTGTTGAATTTGGGATCAATTTCGGCCTCTGATCTTTGGAACGTAAAAGGGATACGTGAGGGAAAAGTTGACCAAAGCGGCAGCGCTTACTCATAATTGAACGAGCTAAGATCGAAGCTCTAGCGTAACGTCTCCGTTTCAGATTGGGAAAACATGCCTTCTTATGTCCGGTTATTCTCCTTTACAGGTCGCATTTCTCAACAGATTTTCGTGAAATTTTGTGAGCAGGTTCGATTATATATATTAAATTTTTTTTATTCGAGCCTAAAAAATCTAAAAATGTCAAATGTTCAAAAAGACAGTCTCGAGAGGTCTACAGCTCAGTGAGCCACTAGTATTAAAATAGTCGTAGAAGTCTCGTGGGAGCAGCCCTCTAGTTTCCATTCCATTAAGACGTTGACGTGCGAACTCTGACCGTTGCTATCCCGCTCCCCCCCCCCCGCGTCGCGTGCGTGCCTGGCGAGCTGCCTCCACACCGCCCCTCCGCGTCCGCCGCGCCACCGCAATCCACTGAAAACTGCCTTCAACCGGATCTATCGGCCGCATCAAGCTAGTAGATTACTATTACTTATTCTGTGCTAGTAAGACAACACTACTGGTCTGCAGTTTCGGAGGTTTGAAATGTCCTTCTACAAACAAAATAACTTCGACAACAAATAGTTTAAACGGCGTAGCTGTGAATACTACATAAAAAGCTGAAGAAACTGAGTTTACTCGTGTCCTCTATTATTAGCATCCTTGGATAGTTGAGTGACTGAGGTTAATTAATATGAAACAATGATAAAACACAAAGATCGCGAAATTGAAGTAGTAATAAATAATTTTCTTAATATTGTAACTCGGTAAAAATAATTGGTACTATCGAATAACAACGCGAAAGGAACGCTTTAAATGCGATTTATATTCAGCAAAGTTGCGTGCACTCCGTGTTAAGGGAATTTTTTCACTTGTTTCATGCTTGATTGCAGTATATTTGCATAATGACATTTCAGATTTTATTTTAAGTTATTTATTAAATTTCTAGTTTACTTGAAGAATTAATGAAGTCACAGTTAATCACGATCAAGCAATATCGTAGATACTTCCTTAATTACGAATACAAAGTCTAAGTTGTAAATTGTATCTTAAATTGAAAAAATCTTGAGAATTGACCATCTTCTAACAATCTAACTGGTCTTATCTTCTAACATGGTCTATATCTTCAAACATGGTATGAAAAAGCACCTGGCCGGCCGGAATGGTTTTCGTAGTCCCTGTGAAAGTCCGAACGCCCATGGGCATCGTCGAGCGCCTCTTTAGTGAGGTCCTGGCGTGAGCCCTATATGCCGCGCTTAACATAAACAAATCTGACCTTCTGATTTGGATCGGTTAGATTATGTTAGGTAAGGTTAGGTTATGTCAGCTTGCACGCGAGTAAAACGATTCTAGGACTTTAAACTTTCCTGCGACACATCTAGATAAATATTCAGTGCATGTTATGTGCAGTTGCATTTTATTACGGTTCTTTACCCAAAGGGTGCCAACGGAACCCTATTACTAAGCCTCCGCTGTTCGTCCGTCCATCCGTCTGTCACAGGGCTATATCTCATGAACCGTAATCGGTAGGCAGCTGAATTTTTTACAGAGTGTGTATTTATTTTGCCTCAATAACAACAAATCGGTAAAATAAAAATTAAAAAAATTAAATGGGGCCCCCATACAAAAAAACGCCATTGTTTTGTGTTTAATCTTGTACGATGGTACAGAACTCTTCGTGTGCGAGTCCGACTCGCACTTGTCCAGTTTTTGATAATAAATCTAAATCCGCCCTGCCCTTACGATCTTTGGGTGTTCGCGGGTAGGAGGGGAAGCAGGCGGCGAACTGAGCGGGTAAGAATCGCGCCTGGATGAGCTACGATAATATGAACGTATTTTAACTAAGAGTTTCCTCCATAAATTGTGCGGGGACTCAGTGGAGTGGAGAGCCACGATCGTGCTCCTGTATGGGGGCGCCTAGCGGGGCCTGGGGCTCGATTCTCTTAACATTCTCCTTTTCGAAAACGTCTAAATCGCCGTAAGGCATGAGGTCCGTGTCAGATCTTTACCACTAGTGGCTCTCTGAGCCTTAGCCCTCGCAAACATTACACTTTTTTTTTTATTTAAAAATTTTGAAGACTTTTCAAAAACTGGTTTGATTTAAACAATCTATAAAATGATCGAACCGGCTCACAAATCGATTGAAAAAATGCGACCTGTAGAGGAGAACGGCCCGACATAAGAAAGCATATTTGCCCAATCTAAAACGGAGACGCTACGCTCGGTATTATCGTATCGTTATTCCGATAATTTAAACATTTAAGACCATGGTTGAAGCCACGTGGCTTAAGTGCAGATAACAAAAAATAAATAAGTGATAATAATTAAAAACACAACTTCAAAATCAACAAAAACAAAACTTTAATATATTAACAACAACACATTCCTTGTATATAAGAGAAGCAGACAAAAATGACTGTCAAAGTCTCCGGAAAAAAAATACCGGAGGGGAAAGGGAGGTTAAAAAACATTTTAGACCACAGATTGTTTTGGTAATATTTATATGTGGCAGTAGTTTTCATGACTATAATATTAGTGACATTATGCAAAACTAACACCGGTTTTATTTAACCCTATGTTTCGGTCATATTTTTTGTGTATTCGTAGTAAAGTGTTCTACCCGCTCTCGTTAAGGCGCTAGGACTAGCCAACTACTCGCGCCATACAAATGCACTTTTTAACAAATGTAATAATATGTAGTGAAACGCTTCAGCAAATCCAAATAGAACTCCAGACTGATAATGGATTGTTAATATTTTTTTATTCCATCATTTATTTAAATAATAATAAAAATAAAAAAAGTTGATTTTTCTCATTAGAAATCTAAAAGTCATTCGATTTCTAGATATAAGCAAAAACAGCATATATGCATAAACAAAAAATTCCATTTGCTTTTAGATTTCTACATTTAGTCAAAAAAGTTCGGAAATGGACACCGTTTCCGCAATGTATTTTGTATAGAAAAAGGAAACATACATTAACGAAAATCATTCGATTTCTAGACAAGGAATCATATATTGTAAGGATGACACTTATAATCGTCAGACTTAGTTAGTTAACTTGGGGTGCCTCGTCTAACTTTGCGATTTGGCTAGTACCAGGCCCTTAAAGCTCAGACCTACGCTAGGTAGCACTCAGTAATTCGTCAATTGAACCTACTCAACTAATTAATCTCAAATTTTGTATTATACAATTTTAGTGGCTTGAAAAATTGTAGATATTTTGAGATTTTTCCCGTCAACAAAGTTCTTGCTGTGGAAACGAAGTTTATTCATTTGGTGGAATGAAAATATATCAGAAGTTACTCGTATATATTAATACATACGAGCTTGTTATTTGAGTATTACTAGTGGTGTAAGTAAGGGGCAGTCTTAATCTAGGTAGTACCAATCATTAACAACTAACCTGTTAGAATATGGCTTGCATATTGGACTAACACGACGGAAATATTCAATAATACATTTGCGGCATATTTGATGCAAATTAGGCCCACAATACAAATGCATTTATTAAATACATATGCAGCATAATTAAAAATTAAGACGTATGTCTACGAGACGAACTGTAGAAGAATGCAGGCACCGCAGGCAGGGCGGCGGCGCTGCGCCCGAGCTGGGAGCTGCTATGATGAATGTATATTTTTTTGGAAATTTATCGTCGACTGAAGACATAGCTCGGGGCCGAGTGTCGAGAAACCCACAGTTGCTTCGCGGAAGATACGACTATGCGGCTTAGCGGAATAGATGATTCACCTATTCTCGCCGGAATAGAGTCCCTGAAGAGAACAATTCTAGTTCAAATTGTTTTCAGTTCGAAAGTTACTTAGTTAAAGAACAGTTAGATCTCGCGAATTCTCGTATGTCTTTGTATAGCTTAAAACGGAATAAGTGATCCTTCTATATTTCTTGTATTTTCTCAATTGGCACCTACATACCTAACGCTTTAACTCGACAAAAAAACCAACTCGGTTAACCAATTTTACATGAGCCATTTATGCCAGTTACTCATTCCAATGCAGCGGTTCTAACGATAGTAAAAACAGTAATAGAACTGAGACACCTAAATATAAAATTACAGGCATTTCCTTCCAGTAGGTATGGAGAGAATTCTTGCCTGTTGTGAAGACAGGTAATATGGAAAATACAATACAGAAAGTACTGCCCTCCGAGTGATCAGCAGAAATTTTGTGTTTCTGGACACGAACCTTTCTCGCCACTGCGGCGTCCGCCGCTGCGCATTCGGCGGCGCATGCAGACGGAGAAATAATTTTCATTTCATGTAGGCGCTCCGTAGGCGGGCCAAGGCCGTGGAAACTTAGTCGGCTGACTCATCCGCCGAGCCTTGAACCTTGCCTGTTGCCCCCGCCCCGCACCCGCCGCGCGTCACACCGATTATTGTCAACACGCCAAGCCAGACCTCGAGCGTAGGCTATGCTTCTGCATTGAATTTATGACCACTCGTCAGGGGCCACTTTTTTGATAATATTAAACTAGCTGAGATTTTCTTTTATGTAAAGCGCGGCATATGGCGTACGCCAAGACCTCTTAAGGTGCCCGATGACGCCCATGAGCTTTCGATTTTTTAAGGGGGCTTAGAAAACCATGCCGGCCGGCCAGTTGCTTCTTCAAACCATGTTTTGAAGGTTGTCCTTGGGGAAAATAACTCGGCAGGGAGTGCATTCCATAGTTTCCCGAGCCTATAGATAAAGGACCTAGAGGATCGGTTGGTTCTTATTTTTTTAATTTCGACAGTGAACGGGTGCATTTCCTGACTGTTCCGTGTTGTGCGATGGTCTTACTTCTTCAACCTGACAAAATCAAACTCGGACTATACAACGCCGATTTATATGCTGCAGCGCCCCATCTGGTGGCGAGTTACAACAACATAATTTGCAAAAAAAAACAGTCAATATTTTAGTTTACTTAACATAACCAATATTTGTACAAATTCTCACTTAATAGAGAAATTAAATATACAGTTAAATATACGAAGTTAGATTTAGTATGATGTGGCAATCTACGTTGCTTAGTGAAAGCACTTAATTATTTGCATTAATTATTTTGATGGAACATTCTCGTTGCTAATTGAAATTCCTAATAAAACACGAAACGCTGATGTCACTACAATGATGCCATGTTTTTGTTCTTTAAACTGTCAGGATAATTGATGGTGTATTATTTAGAATTACGACATTACTCAGATTCAACAGTTGAGTTATAACAGAATTGAAACGATATTTTTTATGTAGGCAATTAGTAATGCAAACATGTTCATAATCAAAACATTGATTAATTCCTTAAATGAAACCTAAATCTTGCGGTTATTATACATGTATTTACAGTCGACCGCTCCCAAAAAGCACTCCGAAAATAAGAACCAATTGATCCCCTGGATCATTTATTTTTAAGTTAGTAAAATGTGGAATGCTGGTATTTTCCCCAAAGTACCACCTAGTCCCATGGGCCCCATTTTCTACTAGTAAACATCATCAATCCTTTAAATTCATCCTACGAGACTATCAATAGTTTTACGAAATACGTAAGAAGTGTTAGTCATTATAATAAAAACCAAAGCACACCATTTCTATTTATTTATTGAAATGCGTCTTGCGACTTTTCCAGCGTATTCGCAAACAATAGTATCGAAGTTAAAATGTTTAACACATGTGCCTCTAAAAATTATATTGATAAAACGTCGAGCCTCTATTTCAGCACCGTCGGTCGTCTTTCATACTGTAAAAATATGTTTTGTGATTTTAATGGTAATCCCTGAAATGGGATGCTCTAATAGAGTTCCGTACCCAAAGGGTGAAAACGGAACCCTATTACTAAGCCTTCGTTGCCCGTCCGTCCGTCTGTCAGAGGGCTGTATGTCATGAACCGTAGTAGGTAGGCAGCTGAAATTTTCACAGAGTGTGTATTTATTTTGCCACTATTGTCACGCCCATGAAAAATATTTCAAAGGTACTTGCACCGGCTTTGTTTGTTGTTTTCACGTCGACAATAAATTACTCCTTCCCATGGGAGCGATACAAGTGTGCCTTTTTATTTTCTCCTCGCGCAACGTCCTCCGACACGACCGACGCAACACTCCGACACCGACGTCTAATGTCTCTATGTACTTAACTAAATTACTCGCATAAATCATATTTAAACGTGACGATCTCCCCCCGCGCTGCAGCCTCCCTTTCGAGTGCCCTCAGGGATAAACGCTCACGCACCGACGGACACGCAAATACAATCTCTACACGCCACGAAATAGAACATAAATTCAATATTCACCCCCCGCCCGCAGCGCTAAACCATTCGGATTCCCATCGTGCCACGCTCGACATAAAGTTTCAATTACGAAGGCAAGGTGTTTCGGGGTGGCACAAGAGGGTTGGCCGGGATTACTCGGTGACGTTTCGAGATCTTCGAAGCGTGAGATAGCTATTTCGAAATCGCTTTAAAAGTATCAACATATTAGTGTTACGTGTGATTTAAATTGTCGAATATGATTTAGTGGAGTACCGGCGCGGCGGGAGAGCCCTACCCTGGGCCGTGTTCGAAAGGCTTTGAATGTCTGCGCAGATTTGTCGCTTTTGGGGGCTTTGGAGGAACACTCAGACGAAACAGATGTTGTAACAACCGTAATATTTGGAGCATGTAATCAAACTAGCATAAAACTAAATCAAACATACCTAATTAAATTAGATGATTTTATAAATACAGGAATGATTACATTTGAAATTTTGGAATTCGTGCTAGTCGGAAGAAAGGTGGCCAAACGATTGTGGGTATGTTGATGGATGTGGAAGAACCCATTCAGAAAAGACATGACATTGTTTGTATGATTGTAATAAACTGATTAAAAACCGCCGGTATAACTAAAAACGGTTTTTTTTTTCAATTTCTTTGATACAAAAATATTTCTTTCAAGAAAACTTACTATTTTTCAGGACAGAAATAATGCAATTTTAATTATTCGAGTAGCATGTGGAGGAGAATGCGGGCTATACGCTCATTAGTTCCATACGATTTTAACAGATTATCCCATAATTAAAGTAGATCACATAATTTGCTGCAAATCCTTTCGACAAAGCCAAAATATTTAATGAGAAATGAATTAAGTCATGGTATTTGCAATGATTCAATTAAAATTATTAGGGTTCCGTGCAAACGGGATCCTATTGCCAAGCCTCCGCTCTCCGTCCGTCCGTCTGTCACAGGGCTGTATCTCATGAACCGTAATAGGTAGGCAGCTGAAATGTTCGCAGACTGTGTATTTATTTTGCCGCTATAACAAAAAACAAATTAAAAATTAAAGGGGGGTACCATACAAAAAACGTGATTTTTTGCGTTAAATCTTGTACGATGGTACGGAAACCTTCGTGTGCGAGTCCGACTCGCACTTGGCAGGTTTTTATTTTCAATACCTCATCTGTTCAAATCAAATAATTCTGTACGAACGGATTGCTGGTTCGGAGGGGTGTGCCTAGAGGGCTAGGGGGCGCGGAGGGGAGGTAGCACGCTGGAGGCTGTATCAGGTGTCGCTGTGTCGCTCTGCATGAATATCTAATCTTAATGGAGTCGGTGGCGGCACCATCTAGCGGCAACCGCTCCGCGCGCCGCCTCCGCTGCCAGCCAACCCCTGCATCGATAACAGCCCGTGAAGTAAATACTTACCTCTTTTGTTCGAGAGCTTCCAGGTGGAAACAAAAGTTCAGCGTAATGGTTCTCTGTCACGTGTTTCGAAACAAATTGTTACCCTGAGAGATAAGTTTTAACGTTTTCAAGTTTTTAAACAGTCAATGGGGTTTAGTCGTCAATATGACGAATTCCTTCCATCTATGGGCAGAGTTGTCATGAAAAGGCGTATTTCAGTAATAATTTTCTCTAAAACAAATTCCAATAACAGAACACCGAGTTTGAGCAGTCACTGAAAAATGCTAAATAATTTATTCATTTTATGTTTATAACGATAATTAGGTTAATTGATATCTCAATACTTGCTGTCAAAATTACTTAGCGAAAAATCAATACGCGAAATCAGTGCCATCTAGTATCAGATAGGGAAACATTGTGTTGATTCGAGTATATTATCAAGTAAATCGGTGGCTGACGTAATTGTCTGTATAGTTAGCGGTAGAACAATAGACATGAAATCCAAAGGTGGCAGATTCGAATCTTGCTTCACACGAATATCCGGACCGAATTAATATTTTCAAAATCAGGTTACAACGCTTCAATGTAGATATAGTTGTATAACCTCAAATTAATGATAATTTTCTTCAATAATCAGTTTCAGTGTCCGTTTCTTTATTTCGCCCATTAGATGTAAATTACACACTCCGATTCGTTTTATTTTTCTTTTTATTTTTGTGCCGGTTCGATTACTTCTGGCGAAGAAAACCCGCCAAGAAACTTCGCTAGGTTTGTCATTGTGTCATTTTTTCGATTTATACTTACAAAATTAGTGTACAACCGTTGATTAATTACTGCTGCTCTCAAAGAACAAAATATATATATACTAATGAGGAGCAATCTCTTGATTACCATAATTACATATTATTCTAAATTAATAGGTATTCCAATCTAAATTATTTAGATGTAAAAATCTCAATCCTAAAATACGCATTGTACTCCAACCGACGAGAAATCCCGTGCATGTCGTAAGAGCTGACTAGGATTCGTCGTTCGTCGTTCGGGTTCCACGTTAAACTGTAGCAGCTGTATTCAGAGTGGGCAGAGTGCCCCTACTTACTAGGTGGTAAGGTTAATCCCGCCCGGTTGGTACCATCGCATTTAATGAACTATGGTCGAAGCGACATTGAAAATTGTCCGTGATCTCTATCCAGTTCAATTTATGGCATATGGTCCTGGCATGGCACCTAGTCCCCATGGGGTGTGTTGGGCTAATAACATGAAAGTAGTTGTGGGATTAGCTTTCAATGTGCAACCACATAAAAAATAAATTGTCTTTGCTAGGAATTTGATAAAGTACTTTTGAAATATGATCACTGAATCAGAATTTACGACGGTGACTTGGAGTCACCATCGTGGAATCGCCACGACCTGAGCGAGACTAAACAAACTTGCACAGCCGATTGGAAGCCTTAAATCAACGGGTCTGTTCCGGCGTACGGCGGCGGCGGAATCTCCGCATGTAACCGCATCACGCCGCGTCTGTTGAGTCCACAGGACGAGGGGGCGGCGGACGCGCCACTACGGGAATTGTTGAGCACTCTTATTTGTGCTTTGAGGATTAGGCATTGCTCTCTACGTATGCCAATCACTTGGGATTGTTGAATGTTGTGTTAACAAGTTAATTTGGATGCAAGAAAACACATCCGTTAGCAGTAAACTTTTTTTTTAAATTTATTTTCTAGATAGTTTTAAACGTTTAAACCTTTGGACTGCAAAAAGAAGTAAAAATAACTTCCTATGTGTACTTTCTGTGTACAACTTTGGGCAGGTATTTCATTATTATATAGAGTACGGCCCGTTGATTTTGAGCCTATAATCATGACTAACAGAGTTATTTAAAACGGCGGCGTCACGATGTTGACTAGACAACCGCTGGGTACCGTAAGACCGAAGCCGAAGTACAATTGGACTGTATTCAATTGTGTTCAAAATTCTGAAGAATCTTCTTATTGTGACATAGCATACTGTATAAAAAGAGAAGCTTTCGATTTGAGGACTTACGACATCTGACAGACAGGCGCAGTCTGTCTAATAAAATAGGCAAGGCAGCACATTTCCTTCGTGTTTTTGAACGTGAGCATAATATGGAAAGATTTTTGAACAAATATAATTCTTTCGGCGAAAAAACTTTTTATTTCACTGAAAGTTCAACGTTTCAGCGCAGCACATGCCGTGCGCCAGCGAGGGCGGCCCGCCCAGCTACGTGCCGCGCCGCCGCCGCCCTCGCGTCACGTCGGAATGTTTGCCCACGTCGCCCCCCCCCCTTCTCCCGCGCTGCGACTGCCCAAATGACCACACATGCTGCCATAACTCATCAGGGCAGTGGCAATATGCTCGCATTCGGAAAAGTCAGGACAAAGATTTTCTTCCCATTCTAAAATCAATCCCGCCGTTTTAATTTACTTTTTAACCGACTTCAAAAAAGGAGGAGGTTATCAATTCGTCTGTATGCTTTTTTTTATGTTTGTTACCTCATAACTTTTGCCTGGGTGAACCGATTTTTATGATTATTTTTTTAAATGAAAGCTAGTGCTTCCCAAGTGGTCCTATTTTAATTTGGTTAAGTTCTGACAATGATATCCATGAGAAAATGATATAAGTCTTAAATTTGTATTAAGATGTGCGCGACAAATGGACGAATAACTCAATGTAACGCCAACCGATTTCGGTGATTCTTTTTTTATTGGAAAGGACGTGTACAAATTAGTAAGTGTATTTCAGATTCACTAAAAATAAACAAATAAAAAAAATTGACAAAAAAAAAACCGACTTCAAAGAAAAAGGACTAAAAAGTAACAAAATAATTGCCATTTTTGTAGTTACGATTTTTGTTATTTTTTGATTTGGTGTCAGCCAAGGTAGGCAAGGTTCTCTTGATTGGCGCAGCGCGTGCCCGGCTGACGCCGACTCCAAAAATAACTAAATCGTAACTACAAAAATGGCAATTATTTTGTTACTTTTTAGTGCTTTTTCTTTTAAGTCGGTTATTTTTTTTGTTACCTTTTTCATTAATTCCCAGTGAGGGTTTACCATGGAAAACACTTTGCAGAGGCGGGGATCATGAGAATGCTGATTCCCTTTTTTTATTTATATTTACCCGAAGACACGTTCTAGAGACGAATTCCAATTTTCATGATCAACCCCACTCTCAACAACATTGCAAAACCTCCATTTTTACGCAATAGCGTAAGGTTCTACAACGTTTTAGTCGACAACATTGAAGAACGAACCGGTAAATGTTCCAATTGATTGAAAATGAATGCTAAACGATTGAGGAATATGTGAATGAAAGATAGTTGTAATTGTTTGTATACTGATCTTTGCATGTGTTAAATGTAAACTTTCAACGAGTCAAGTGTTCCCCATGGAAGAAAAATAAAATACAATACCCACAAATAAGTCAAAACGATTAAAAAACTGACATCAAAGGTTAGAATCAATTCGAAAGCTCTCTTCGAAATCTGTGCGCGAGGGTGCATTCGAAGGGGTTGGAGGCTCAATAAACATTAGAAAGGGTCTGAAGAAAGCTCTAGTAGGACACAAAAAGTCGATTTAAGCTTTGGCTGAGATAAGACACAGTTAATCTTGAAGTTGGGATTGTCCCCCCTGGGAGTTGTCCCTTTTGCGGCGCCGCGCGTCCCCCGAGCTGCTTCCCGCCTTCCCGCCCGGCGCCCAGGCTGGCTTGTGTCGACGGACGTCTGCCCTTGAATCCCGGAGAGGTCGTGTTCCTACACTCATCCATCATGATTTGATAGACACTTGATTGAATGGTCTTATTCACTTCCATTGCACAGATAAATATGTAATATATATGTTAACGGAGTATGGTCCAAAAGTTAACAAGGCATTCCTAGGCATGTTTGGAGCAAAGAAAGGTACTTAGATAACATACATTTTTGTAAATACCTACACAACATGTATGGGGAGGATGTTATTCTTAAGTCGTACAAAAAAATGTTATCTACCTTTTCCGCTACAAATACAGGACGTTAGCACAGAATATATAGAGGATTTTATCCAGCAGCTCAACTCCATATATAGTCCCGATTTTGTGCACCTGTACAGGCACATTTCGTTGATTTTCGCAGCCCCAATGAAAGTTCATAGGCTTATGGGCGCCAACGGGTACCTCTCATTGAGCTCCTGGCGTGCGCTCTGATGCACTTATTGGGCTCCTAGCGTGCGCTCTAATGCACTTATTGAGCTCCTGGCGTGAGCTCTAATGTACTTAATGAGCTCATGGCGTGAGCTCTAATGTACTTATTGAGGTACTGGCATGCGCTCTAATATACTTATTGAGCTCCTGGCGTGCGCTCTAATGTACTTATTGAGCTCCTGGCGTGCGCTCTAATGTACTTATTGAGCTCCTGGCGTGCGCTCTAATGTACTTATTATATTCTAATGTTATAAGACTCTAAAAAAATCCAAACTAAATTGTATAAGACATCAGACAAATGGTTTTATGTTTCGATCATAAATTTAGGATAAGATAGTGTATAAAAAGTTAAATTTCGAACTTTAGACTAAAAATTATGAAATGAAGTAGAATGATTCGTTTTGGAGTCAAGCTGAGTGACTATCAAAAAACCTTAGCATATTGAATTATTGGATAGGATATACCTAAGAATCGTAATAATTGATTTAAAAGAAAGCGCGCAGACATTGCGTAGGGTCCGTAATCACTTCTCGATCGCTTGCTCCCGAACCTCAAACGGAACAAAATGGACCCTCATGAATATGCATAGACGTACTTGATAAAACTTTATTGAAAAGGTGAGGGGCAGAAGTTTTCGTTTCCCATTAGGGAGTTTCCGCTGATTTGGCTTACGGGGACGGATTCCTCGGGCACTTCCAATTTATTTTATTAAGGAAGACGTAGATGTATTTTTAAGAGTGTAGTTTTTGTCAGATAAGAATACCATTTTTACGTGAAAAAGTACATCTAACTTGGTTTGTTTACGTTGAATTGAGAATGACTGAGGTGGTCTAATGCCTAATATATAGGTTTACTTACCTACATTCTCAATAAAAAAAAAATTTTTAACCTTGGTTAGGTTAGGCCATGGTCTTCTTGCGCATAGGAGATCACAATGGCTAGACTATATAGTTTTTTCTTTGATTAAGGTTTATTACCTGGGAAATACGCTATGCACAGAAATTTTGACAAAAATCATAAATCACCCATTATAAGTGAACACCCTAAAAACGATAAACACAACACTTTCTTAATTGACAGTGAGTGTTCTCGACCATTTAAATTAACGTAAAAAACTACTAAAATTAAATTAAAAATTGAATGAATTGCTTAAAAGTAAAATGAATGTTAGAAAAATAAAATATGAGAATTGATTGTGATAACTTGGTGGCATTAGGCACTATGCCTCCAAGAAACCTTTCATGTTTCGCTAAACAGAAACTTGAAATGTTGTCGTAATTGCGCCATCTAGCCTCACTTGATTCTAGTCTCAAGCGTTTCTAATCACCTCACAGCTCCATACATTTATATATATACACACACACACATATTTGCGCTAAATATTGTGAAAAATAAGTGAGCCTATTCTATTATGCATTGCTGAAGAAAAAGTCACGTCCGGCACCTCTCCGCTCCGCGTATCGCCGAAACAGTCAAACCGAGACGTGATTAATCAACAGAGCAGCAGATTTATGATATAATTATGTCTTGTCCAAACGGATAATAAGTTCGGTGACGAGACGAGCGGCGGGGCCAACGGGAGGGGGATAGCGGGGAGGGGGTGCGCATGGTTGATGGTGGATTTTGGTGCAGGGACAGACGTAATACGTCCCTACAGTGGTCCATACTCTCTACATTCCGTAGAGAGGCACTTTGGCAGAACGGGTATATTAAAAAACACTTTAAAAATCATTTAACCGACTTCAATCACTAAGGGAATTAATATTCTTTAATAAAATCTATGAAAGGGCCATTCCTGAGATATACATACCCCTACTGATGAGAAAAAATATTATTAAAATGGGTTGAAAATTTGGAGGAGATTAACAGTAACATACATAAAAAAACATACAGACGAATTGAGAGCTTCCTCCTTTTTTTAAGTCGGTAAAAATTTTTTTTTTAGATTAATGGGCTATAAAAAAAAACCAGGCGATGCTGTATTAACAATATTGAATATTTTCAATTACAATATCAAAACTGTTTAGTAACCGCATTCTACAGTTATCTTTATTTCGATTTTCACTGTTGTTCGACATATTGCTTAATTTTTACGGAACGTGGTAGACGAAGAAGTAAGCGTTTGTACTGTATATCCGTAATAAATAACACTACGCATTCTACAAGATGAAATTATTTAAAATCGACAAAGGATACCCACTAGAATGAAGATTACGATCAGAAATATTATTTTAAACTATAGTTAATTCTTAAGATAGTTATTAAAATAAAAAAAATACTAAAATACATTTACTAAATGCTGTTAACATAATTTAAGTATTTATTATTTTTCTCTGGTGGTAAACAAGAAATTACGTTTTTTGTGGAACTGGACATGGATGGCTTATTATATTACGCACCTACTGTCACGATGTTAGCCTAATGTAACTAGATGATAAGCCATAAGACCTTCCTTATATTGCTGGATCAAACTGGATGGAAATCACGGACAACTTTCATTGCCCATTCGACCGTCTTTCACTCAATGCGATTGTTATTTTAGTATATTACCAATATTTGTATTACTTAAGATATAGTAGTTTTTTATGTTAGGCTATCCATATCGACCTTAAAAACTTGAAAATTGTGCTTTTCTTCGTCTTCAGACAAGCGGGAAAAAAAAATGTCCGAACACAGCATGAAGGTATCGTTATAAATAAAAGCGATTACGTGTATTTTTACACGAACGCAGAAAGTAATTAGGAACAGATGTGGTGGTCATTAGTGGAGGGAGGCTGCACCGCATCTATACCGCAAGCTATATGCTGCTGTCATGGTTGGCGAAAAAATAATATTTATTACTTTACGTGACTTGAATTCGTACTTACCCTCGTACTAAATTCATGAAAGTCTGCATGTATATGAACACAAAGAAGTAATCTTCTAGCAAGTCGACTTCATCAATGTAATAGATGAAGATATAAACTTTTGATTGTCCATAGTATCATACAGGGTGTTAACGGATGTTAACGATATGGTCCAAAGGTTAACCAGGTATTCCTAGGCTTATTTGGAACAAACAAACCAGATAACATTTTGTTGTACTGCTTTAAACATTTACGTCGGCCCCATACAATTTAATGTGTAGGTATAAACAAAATGTGTGGGGACGGAGATTTTTTTTTTGTCGCACAACAATATGTTTTCGACCTTTTTTGCTACAAATGGGCCAAGGAACACCATGTTTGACCAGTCCTCCGCTAACTCCCATAATATTTGCATGCATGGCATGGCACCTGGTTTCTATATGGTACTCATAGCTAAACGAACACATGTAATACCGCTGCATACCCTCACCGCAGCAAGACTAGTTTTTTTAGGAATCGTTTTACATTTTAACAAAAAAAAAGTTATATTTTATTTTATTGTTTTAAGAAACTTTCTGCTTTCCACGCGCGTTGAGGGGAGTTTTGTCCGATTTTTCGTGGTTTCCTGACAATGACCTGAATATTAATTGTTTAATTTCGACATTGTTTATGAGTTGTATGTACGTCGACCATGGTATCATAGAATGTTTTTTAAAAATATTGAATATTTCGTAAGTTTAATGGCAGTCGCCGTGCAAAATTGTGCCTTGGCCAATGTACAAAGAATGAATTTCTTAAAAAAATCAAATCTTAGATTTCCGCTGCCTTCACGAACCATTATTTGAATTTAAATATATTAGGATATACATATGGAAATAGAAAAAACCTTGAGAAAATCAACACCGCATGGATTTACGTAGTTTCAAAGACAAGGAGCCATCTGAACCACACGACACAATAGAACGTTTGCGATACACAATGCGGTTGGTAGGCTGACTGCATAATAAAGTAATCTAAAGGATAAGTCGCGTTTTGTCCGTCCCCCCCCCCACCCCGCCGCCTCCCCGCTCAACGGAGCACGTTTCACAAAAGGCTCGCGAGATTTTTGTGTTCGGCCCACAATGCGCGGGATTTACTCGTAATATCATCGGTGGTCAGCGGCGAGCGTGGAAGGACCGGAGTGGCGATGGTAACACAATGGTGTGGCGGTAGCGTAGCCACGTGTTGGTGTAAATGGACTGACTATAGTAAGTTCGCTTACGAATTCGGGACGCGCAACATCAAATATGCGTTGAACTAAATAGCGTCCCCTAGTCCCAGTTGTCAGACGATCGGTTTGGCGTTTACTCCAAACCGATCGTCTGGCGTTTTCAAATGTACGGAGAAATTGAAGAACGCGCGCAGTGGGCGTTAAGCGAACTAACATGTGCGAGTCCGATTTTCCTTTTACAGCTTACTCACCGTCGCTGTAAATACGTTGATGTTGCCTTTTACGCCGATTCCGCGTTTTCATACAGATCGGAAGTCCGAGTTTGACTTTGACAGCTTGAAGAAGTAAAACCACAGAATATCTAGTAAAAACTTGTATGGAGTTTGACGCCAATTTACGTGAGAATTCGGACTGACCACTCTGTAAACGTTTTCTAACGTGTCGTTGGATATCGATAAGATGTGAAGGGATGCCATGGTTAATACATCGCCGGGTGAACAGGCAAAGTAAATGATGAAATCTGACTTTTAGATGCATTTCGTACCATGCTTTCACGTAAATTTACGTAATTTTTTTTAATGAAAAACCGATATGGGTGGCTGTGCTTGGAGACTGTAGGAAAATTCCAACTTATGGGTAAACAGCAGGTGGCGAAATTGGTTAGACGTAATACCCGCGAATGAGATGGTTTGCTGGTTCGGGTCGGGTCCAGCCTTGCAGAATATTCGTAAAGTAGTTCTTTTTGCATGGATCTTTCTTGAATTAATGTGTCCTTGGGTCACGGTCGATAATCCATACATAAATGTCACAATCCTTCTTAAAATTAAGTTTGAAGACACCCATGTTATAGGTATGAGGAACTGCCGCCGGCAGACAGTCCCATATCCTGGCGGTGCGGCAGAGAAATTAGTTTGAGAAACGGTTCTTTCTCAAAAGTCTATGTCAACCACAGCCGAGTGCTCTGATTCTCTGCGGTTGGTACTCCGGATGTAGGTTGGATTGTTGGATAGTTAGTATGGCATGCAACTAAACGTCAGATTTTCATTTTCACCTGGAGAATTTATTTATCAAGGTAACTGGCGGCTTAAGGTTATTGGCATTGAGTAAATTCGCCAGCGCTACTACCGATAATGTAAGTTTTTTTTTATCACAAAGTGGCTACGCAGCAGCCATACGATCGAGATTCGATTGCCACTTTAGTTCTTCCATGCACGCTGGTGGTCAGCCCCGCACCTCCCCCCGCGCCGTGATCCCACACCCACCCCCACACCCTCTGCATATACATGGGAATGCGCGATTCGTTCGCCACCCATTTTCCGGCGAGATGTGGGAATATGACGACGCAATATCCGCGGAGCGCTTTCACTTAAAAGGCGGGATTACTTTCTCGTCTACGGGAAAATATTTTTATGGCGGCATCTGACCTGGAAAATGTTCAAGGGTCGCCTGTGAAGCAGATGAATCGGATATTTTTTTTGTAATCTGCATTTTTTTAAATTTCATCTGCTTTAAGCCTAATGCATTGGATAAATATAATAACCAAAAGGTTCCTAGGAAATTGTTCGTCAGCCCACTTCAAACGATATCAAAGGAAAAAAATAAATAAAACACATGCCTTTCGTAAGGTTGAATTGCTTATTAAATATGATAACCTGATGTTTGTATCAGGAAACAAACGTAAAAAGAATACACAGTTTTTATTAAGTAACGACGTGGATAGCTAATACCATTTATACTTTATGATATTAACCCAAAACACTCCGTAGGAATTAGGTGCCATGCAAAAGATTTGATTGTGTTGCACGGCTACATTGAGTTGTATGAAAAACATGGACAATTTGCATTTACTAATGCATTTTTCATTCAAAGCAATGGTATCAAACTGGGAGGGATACGTTGTAAGAAAGGAAGGGGATCAGAACTACGACAAAAAATCGAAATCAACGTCAAAGTATGATCAAACACGTCACTTTGTGTGGACAGTATGGAAGGAACTCTAGGCGGTTCACTAAAAGTGACGTGTTTGAACATTGATTAACTCGGCCGTCTCTTCGTGCAACCGGGGCTAAGGGTCGCCTATTACGACATCAGCGGAAAGAAACTCAACCAAACCCCCAAAATGTTATTGTTAGCAAATCCACGTATAGGACTTGGCGACGAGATGCTTACACTAAATAGTTCAAATAAGATCAATAGACATGCATCACCATATTGATTCGCTGTTTGCTAAGAATTGGTGAAATTAAAAGTAAAGTAAAAATTAAAGAAATTTGTTGAGTATTTATGAAAGACAATATGCGTGTAAAAATATACCAGTAATGTGTGAGTCGATCGCTCAGAGATAGTTTTCAATAGTCTGATTATCAGTCAGATAACTATTCGATTAATTTATTTCCGCCGCTGCTTATCCATCCGTTGCAGTAAGCCCATATTTGTATTAGCATATTGATAGGAGATATAATAACCTGGTGGGGACTCCGTCTCTTGGCTTTAATAAATACTGATATATACAGACTGATAAGTACTATCTGAGGATTAAAAATCGGACCTTAGATAACTGAAGAGCCAAAATAACGAAGCGATTACATATTAAAGATATTTTCATCCGATACAATCCTAGAACATGAGTAAAATAAAAATATCTTTAAGATTCGTTATGGCATATTAAATTTCTTCTTATTATTATATTTCTTCCTGCAATAGTTTTTTGCGACGCGACGCATGAATTAACTCGTAAGAGATCCTTTTTCCTTTCGAGGCACGGAACCTTAAAATGGAAAGCATTTTCAACTTATTTCTAACGAGCGATTTTCATGAAATGCGTCAACCTCGGGCCGCCCGCCCTGGCACTGCACTGCACGCCCTGGCTCTACGCCGCCCGCCCACACTGCGCCGCACCGCCGGAAGCGAGTGAGCGGAAGTGGCCGACGCGCGATACCTTGCATTCACCTTCGATTGTACTTCCGGCTCAGGCTGCAATGTCACCATTCCGTTACCTAGTGTATTGAACAATGAAGTGCACATTACCTACCTGTAAACCACTATTAGCAATAGCAATCGCCGTATGACAGTATAGTCACTATTTGTTATTCTGTAGTATAGTTTGTTGTTTATTCATCATCAATAGGAGTCGACTTATCGCTGCAGTCAGATTGGTAATATTTTTAACCGACTTCAAAAAAAGGAGGAGGTTATCAATTCGTCTGTATGTTTTTTTTTTTGTTTTTTTTTTATGTTTGTTACCTCATAACTTTTGCCTGGGTGAACCGATTTTGATTATTATTTTTTTAAGTGATAGCTAGTGCTTCCCAAGTGGTCCCATTTTAATTTGGTTAAGTTCTGACAATGATATCCATGAGAAAATCATAAAAGTCTTAAATTTGTATTAAGATGTGCCAACCGATTTCGGTGATTCTTTTTTTATTGGAAAGGACGTGTACAAATTAGTAAGTGTACTTCAGATTCACTAAAAATAAACAAATAAAAAAAAATAACAAAAAAAAAATAACCGACTTCAAAGAAAAAGCACTAAAAAGTAAAAAATCATTTCCATTTTTGTAGTTACGATTTCTGTTATTTTTTGAGTCGGTGTCAGCCAAGGTTAGGTTAGGTTAGGTTAGGTTCTCTTGATTGGCGCAGCGCGTGCCCGGCTGACGCCGACTCAAAAAATAACAGAAATCGTAACTACAAAAATGGAAATTATTTTTTACTTTTTAGTGCTTTTTCTTTGAAGTCGGTTATTTTTTTTGTTATTTTTTTTTATCATTAACCAGTTTAACATTGACAGAGAAGAAAGAGGAACTGGCAAGAAAGTTCGCTGGAAGGTTTTGTAGTTTAAGTTTACAAAAGTGCCACTGTCCAGAACGTTTAAAGCAACTGCTTACAGACGGATTATGGTACCTGTTTGTGTAAATACAGTATTTTAAGTCCTCTTATCTTCAATAGCTATTATTTACCATCGATATTAAGAGAAGAACACATATACATACACTAAATGAATATGAATTAACACTTACAGTTCATGCCGTATAAAAACTGTTCCTGACCAATTTCAGTTCATTTTTTAAAGACTGCCCGCTATTTTTTTTTAATCTAACATAACATAACATCTGATATGTTGCCAATTGGAGCAATCCAATTCCCACAAACAGCATCCATTCACGAGCTTTGCCCCGCCGGGGAGAATTTAACTTAAACTTACACGTATTGTATAGGCCCGTCATTCGTTTTGATTTCTACGACTCTGAGAGACAGGCATGCAAAAACACTACCTTTTAATTAAAACTCGTAATTTTCACATATCTGCACAACTTTGCCGTTCAGTCGACAATGCAATCGAGTTCGTTGAAAGGAGAGTAATAAAGCATCTGTTTTCAAAGAAAAGAGCTTTCATAACATCGAAAGGAAAATGTAAGAAAACATTAAGAATATATTTACATAGTTTCCGAAGCACAAAACATTATGACGACGACAGCGCGCTCGGAAGGAGCAGAAAATGCGATAAATAAAAATAATAAGAAAACTTTCACCATCAGTAATGGAAAAGCTCACGTCGAGATGGCAATTCACAAAATTTTAATATGATATTATTTTTGTTATTATTGAAGCGATTGTACACTTTACGTCTCACGTCATAGGGTCGAAAACTAAGATTTTAGAGCAATATTTGTGGAGACGACGAGCGAGGGGGGTCTTGTCGCATGAACCGCTGTACCCTTCACCCCGGTGCCATTTACCACTTTAGTCTCTGAAAAAGAGCAATCACTCAAGGTGTGAGCTCTTTGAGTCTTCTGGCTTTTTACAATATGACGTGGCCCTGCAGGTGATACCTGCAGTCGTATGTCTGGTGCATAGCACGCGCGACAACTATATTTCTTTGTGGTTTTAAAAATAAATTGTTGTTTGTTTATGGTTTATTCATCATCCACAGGCAGCACACTGCACTCGGATTTGCAATGTTGGTTTTTGGTGGAAACAACGACTGTCAACGTACGTTTAGATAAAATAAAATTTATGTTTTAAAAGGTGTTAGTTAATATATTATCGTGAAATTGTCAAAATCATAATTTTTATTTTACTAGCGATATTACAAAATCGGATATCGTCAATCTGTTTTTTTTTAAATATAATAGAAAAGTTTCAGTTACATAAGAAAATCAAAGGAATTGTCACTTAATAAATATAAATATAACCTTACCCTTTTTAAAACACATTAGTTAATGTATTATTTAATATAATTAAATTCGACCTCATTCACCTTCCTCCACCTAATTACGCGATCATTCGGCACAGACAGAATAATCTCACTAGCTTATATTGATCAATAAGGCTGAGATAAATGGCCGTAAGAGAAAATGAGACTAACAAAAGTCACTTCTGAAGTCACTTTAACACATTTTGTATGGACGAAACCGCAAAGTAATGCAAAGTGACGTCACAAAGTACCACGTTTCGTTAATCTCAGTTTATGTTACGACTATTTATCTCAGCCTTAGTTTCTGTTACGACTGTTTATCTCAGCCTTAGTTTCTGTTACGGCTATTTATCTCAGCCATAGTTTCTGTTACGACTGTTTATCTCAGCCTTAGTTTCTGTTACGGCTATTTATCTCAGCCATAGTTTCTGTCACGACTGTTTATCTCAGCCTTAGTTTCTGATACGAATGTTTATCTCAGCCTCACAATTAAAACACATTCCCTACGTGCACAAAACTGCACGCCACTAGTGGACATTTTGCAAGCCGTCAAGAGTCATCACGTTGAGCGTTCGTACAATCCCGGCCCACACTTTAATCACAGCCGCAACAAAAAGGTTCCCGCGTCGACGCTCATTTAGGAGGGAAAAACGCGACCGCCCCTGAAGTGTGTGCCCTGATACCACTGACGTGACATTTTTTATTCGAGGGTACCGAATGATAGAACCGCTCAAAAACCGCCTATGATTCCTAGCGACACTTGTCAAGTTTGTCGTATGACGCAATCCTACTAATATTATAAACGCGAAAGTTTGTATGTTTGGATGTTTGTTAGCCAATAACGCAAAATCGCCTAAATGGATTTGCATGAAATTTGACATGTAGATAGTTTCTTCCCTGTATTAAAAAATAAGATACTTTTTATCCGGAAAAGATTTCGGGCTGAAACATCAATCAAAAGCGACATTTAACCGAGCGAAGCCGGCTACCTCAGCTAGTATATCATTCGTTTAAAGCAGAACTGAAATGTATTTATTTCCTCTTGTTTTCTAGACGTATGCAGATGTGGCTGAACTGTTTAATATTATTTCAATATACCGATTCAATATACTCGACATCGGAAATGTTCCTACCAGCTAGGGATAAATAGAACAGAGGGAGGTACGGATGCTTTACAGCCTGCAGTACCTACACCAGAAGCGCGCCCGATCATAAAAGTTATTTTTCCGGTTTCCCTCTCTCATCTGTGCATTTATGATTCATGTCGACTCTATGTGGTTACATTTTGTGTTAGTCTTGTTCCCGTATTTGTGCAACACGCACCGGATTCGACGGTGTGACGTGACGGTTGCTCTATTGTTCCAGCTGAGCATTGTATGCAACGGATGTTTTTAAACTGGGATATTTTCTTGTTTAATATTATGCCAAACACAATTACACAAAAGATTCACAGTGGTGCAAATAAAAATCAGAGCAAAAAATCATGTACAAGATACTTTACTTTATAAAAAGTAATTACGAAAATCGAACGAGGAACTATTGTTATGCAGTGTGAGTTCTTATCTACTGTATTAATTTTTAAAAATGACTCTAGTGCTCAAAATGAGTTACCAAGTTAGATATTTTTTTTTCCGAATTCGGCTCATTTTAAAAACGTTTGTTTTAATTCAAAGTAATTAATTTATATCATATAATAAGGCTCTAATGCGCTTTATAAACTGGCATTGGAAATTCATTGAACTCTTGTAGCCAGATAATGCTCATTTATGGCTGCCGGAGCCATTGCTACATTAATATGGTGGCAAGGTGCGTAAAGGTTTTTTAAAAGTTTACAAAAACTCTAACTTTAAAAAAAGTATAGCTGAAAAACTAGAAAATAAGCGACCTTTTTGCTCAGAAAACTGCAAAGATTACGCTGGTGAATTTAATACAGTCGATGCAGATTTACCCTACTCAACTCAGCGTACAGAACGACAAAACTTTAATGGGTTTCATTAGGATCAGTGTAATTTTTTATTTGATTATGAAATGTACGATTTGTAAGCCGACGACGAGCGCTGCGGGCAGCACAATCAACTAACTGATTCAATAATCCTGAAAACAACGCACGGCTGAAATCGTTCCGCGCTCGCTCCGCGGTGAATTCCGCTTCGTTTGACTCGTGTTTTCGTCGTGTTGATTTATTTTCGTGTTATTCACAATTTTGGCTCAACATTGTTACATGGCCGTTGAACAGTGCTTGAGTCTCATTCATCATTGAAAAACAATTTTGAATAGTGTGGTCAAAACAGTTCATGGGTTTTGTACATTGTACGTTAGGAGATACAAAAGCTCATATATGATTTATAAATAAATATGAATACAAAAAATATCTGTTCTGTTTTACAGGAAGGTTATACCCTCGTTAGTCGTTCTTAGAACTTACTAAGTGGTAGGAAAAATCCCGCCCGAGTTGTTACCATCGCATTGAATGAATGATGGTTAAAGGGGCAATGTTGTTATTTAAAAGCAATATTATAATGCTTCTGGTTCTTTCTACCGATTGGTTATTCCGGCTCCAAAGAGGAATGCATTCAAATTCCTACAACATAAAGGTTAAGTGGTGCTGCCTACAGCCCTTAAAATGCGGAATGGTAATAATTACACTGCGGAACGGTTCCAATTCCAAAACCACAATGGAGGGTACACCGACAAACCGCAAAAATCCTGGATATCATTGATAATTTGGAATGAGAAAAAAAAACTAAATATCGTGCGGCCTCCGCCTCCACATCGATCTGAAATTAAACCATAATATAGTTTTTTAACGAAACACTGGTATGAGTGATTGTGCTGAGAGACCAAAAGTAGTCAGAAAACGAAATGCGCCTCACCTCACGAAAACTATGCTCAGCTGGTTTGGTACCAGCGGATTTGGAAACCATCGCTGAGCTGTCGAGCTTGCTTAGGAAAGACACTCGCCGGGAGGCAGTTCCATCCTGAAGGTTCGGATGAGAAATGAGTTTGGGAAACGGTTGGTTCACAAAAACCTATAATGTCAAGGCGGTGCCCATATTATCTGCGGTAGAAGCTCCGGCATGACTTTAATGATCGGAATGGATTTTATAAGTGGGAACGGGAATAGGAGTAGGTGAGGAGGAAGGAGTAATCGGATTCTCGGAATGGGGTTGATTCGGAATCATATTCTAATCTATCTAATCTAATCGCGGTTATAATAAATGTTTACTCAAAACGAATTAATTAGTTTGATTATTAATATCCCTCTATCTTTATTAATTCTCTCTGGCTACAACGTCTTGTACCGTCCCCAGTTCTCAAGTGTTACAAGATGAATGCCCATTAGTTAATCTATGCAGGACTGAGCCATAACTCTCGCGGGGGTCTCCCCGAAGCCAATATTGTCGGGGGCGGTTCGCGTCCGCCACCCCCCCCCGCCCCTCCGCCCTTCCGCCTCTTCGCCCCTCCGCCTCGCAACGTTTAATGAAATAACATTTGCATAGTATCAAGATTTATAACGCGATAAACTTCAGAGGGCATTGGAAAACAATGAGCGGCTGCGATCATTCTTCCCGGTGTCATCTCGACACGGCCGGGTTGTAAAAGTTCCGAGCTACTATTGACTTTTCATGTGGTACTGCGATGATTTAGTTTCCTGATTAATAGACGGAAATAGAGAGAGACGGCAGAATCTATTGATAAGAAAGAAATCAGTAAAGATTGCCGACCACCTTACCGAAACCGTCTCCATTTTTTCTCATTCGAAATTCGCAATGAAATCCTGAATGCGATTCCGGACTTTTGCGGGTGTTTGTAGTGCCCTTCATTCCGGAGTGAAATTATAAACATTCCAGAATGTTTGCAGGTTTGGAGGAAATTTTTGAGTAGGATTTGCATTCCTCTTCGGACCCAGAACGATCCATCGGATCACGCAAATTATTAATCACAAGTAATTTCGTAGACCATATTCGACATGCATTACTATAGTCAAAGTACCCATCCATTCTAACTTGACAATACTGAATATTGTCTCGACGCGACGCTCTCTGAAGTGTCCATCTATAAAATTAACGACGAAGTGACTGTTAAGTTAATCCACGTTCTAGTAAAAGTTCACGTTATTTGCTTATTGAATATTTAAACGAGTCTGCAAGAGTTGAAAAAAGACCCACAAAAAACCTTAACTTCAATCCCGGGCGAGCTGCCAGCCAAGATGTTATTATTCCAATGGCGTATTTTCCAGTAACGAAGTCCGGAATGGAAATAAATTGGGCAAGACTTAATCGGAGGTTAGCCTCTTGAGCCCACCTCCTGGGCGACTGCGGGGGCGGCGGGGGGTGGCGGGGGTGGCGGAGGGGTGGACCGGTGAGGAACAGGGCTCACTCATTAGCTAAGTGACTTAGAGTCGGAGGAATCAAAGGGTAATGACGTTAGAGGACGTGCAACAGGCTCATTAGATACACTTTGTTTATCGGGGCGGCAGCCAGGAGGTCCCTAATCAAGCCCCTTTTCATTCAGAAACATGAATTTAAAAACGTTTTAAAGTTTTGAGTGGTTGGTAAGTAGTCTTCAAATTTAAAAAATATATCATTTTCATTTTTATCTGTTGTTGTATGTGTAAGAATGTATTACACGATATTATCACCAACGTGCAACCATTTAATCCATAATTTTGCTTACATCTGACCTACAGTTTTACGTGGAATCTGAAACACGGCCAGCCTCAACGGTTGAAAATGGTCATCCACCCAGAACCCAACCGCGCTCAGAGGTGCTTCACCAAGCTTATCAAATTACCGGGCTTCGCGTCACCTGGCTACCGTTTTTTAAAGTTTTTTTCCAACACTGGTATTTTATTTGATTTTGTTAATTGAGAAAGGCAACTTCTATATGTGCGTTTTCTTCCTCGCCCCCATATTTTTGGCTAATACAACTCTAGTGTCATGATATTACCTCAACACACCTAACCGGAAATAACGCAGCACAAGTTCAGGTTTCAAATAAAATAAAATCATAACTTGTTTTTGTTTTTTCCATTATCGAAAAATATTTAATAATGTATGCTGCACGAAAAGTGTGTGAATATTTCCTTTAGAAAATTAAATCATATCAATAATTGCTTTTTGCTGTTCCAGAATTTACTTTAAGACTATAAAGCCATGTTCACAGTATTGTAAGAATCAATTTGCTGCTCACCCCTACTACGATTTATAATGGTTATTCTAGATAAAAGCCTCCCCCACCGTTGGATAACAAACGGCTGCTAAAAAGGTTCGACGCCGATGCCTGGTGCCGAGTTCAATTGTTCGTGAAATCGCAAATTATGACCGATCCGAACGTGGCTGTCCTTTGCAGCGCCGATTGCTAATTTATGTGCGTGGTAAGTTGCACTAGGTGTTGGCATCAAACGCGCCCGCCGCCTGTTCTGCATACATTCGTCTCGTTTGCAAAACTCACATCAAATTAATAATTGTTAGATCAGAGTTTCTCAACCTTTTTACATGCTCGAAATAATTATCATCCATAGGCAGTACACTGCACTCGGATATGTCCTATTTTTAACCGACTTCAAAAAAGGAAGAGGTTCTCAATTCCTGTGTGTTTTTTTTTTGTTTTTATTATCATTAGCCAGTTCAGCAATCCCAGCGAAGAAAAGCTGGCAAGAAATTCCGCTCGTAAATTTTTCACGTCCTCCTAGGGCCGAGTGCACGAAAGAACAAAAAATCAAAATCAACGTCAAAGTATAATCAAACACGTCACTTTGTGTGGACCGTATGAAAGGGACGCTATGCGGTTCACTAAAAATGACGTGTTTGAACATTGATTAACTCAGCCGTTTCTTCGTGCAACCGGGGCTTAGTCTAAGTTTACAAAAGCGTTTGCCACTGCTTCCAGAAATACAAGGTATCGCCGGTACTTGTTTGTTTTAATAACTTATTTAATTGTTTTGTACCATTAACAGAAATTAGTTACCGTTTATGTTATCAGGAAAACACAGGCACATAAATTCAAAAAATCAATAATTCATGTTCATGACAAATATCAGTATTTTTGCAAAGACTATACCAGCCATCTGACATGTTGCCAATTGGAGCAGGCCAGTCCCCACAAACAGTTCCCGGTCACGAGCATCACTCCGGGACTAGTTATAGCCTCTTCAAAACATGTTTTAGGGAAAGAGGTGACCCGAACCAAGCGTCACCGCAAGCAAGGGCCTTACCGTGAACTAAACATTCTCAAATGTGGATCCAAATAATAAAGGTGTATGTCATGGATAACAGTTAAATTATCAAAAAAAAACCGTACAGACGTAGCTCTCAGGCTATTTATTTAAAGTGCTACATTTCTGAAAAATATTTATCAATATGACTGAGAAAAACAGGCACGAGACATTGTATGTATCTTGATCTCCTCTCTGTCCTCTTAACAACTTCCCTAAGATATTCACGTGGCCGCTACGTCATCATGTCTAAGGCACCTACTAATAACGACATAATTCAGCTTCAAACGTATCACAATAGACTCTACCCTCTGCCCACAGTCGTCTCCCCTTTATCTCACGGCGAGATCTTCTTTTCTTGTCGAAAATTTAATTTTCGCCCGAACCTTTCGTAAGAATGGCCCTAGTATGACCGAGTGGCTTTTCGGCCCCTCTTCCCTTTCGTCGAGGGTGATAAACGCTCTCTTTGAATTATTTCTCATTACACGCCGAATCTGGGCATTGATTATGTACCTTGTTCTCGGTAGTGGTCGGCAAAGTCGATTAGTTACAAACATTCAAAAGCAATGGTACCCATTTCACTTGTTTATTTGGCTTGTTGGCACAGAATAATGTATTCATTTTTTTTGCAAATAATTGAAGGCTTCGAAATGTGTGGAAACAGAGGATTTTTTTTTTCGAAAATTCATTTTATATTAGCAAATTATTTAAGGCTGCACCATGCCTGGAAACCGAGAGACTTTTACAAAAAGGTTTACGTTTCACTGAAATTGTATGGGAAGCCGCACGCGCTTCGTTCCTTGTACTTCGTATCTCAAGTAGACGCGCCAGATGACATAACTCATTCCTTTTTTAATTGAAAGCTTCATTAGCACCGTTGATTTAAAACTCGATTAAACTAAAAATAGACAGGAAAAGAGACAAACAAACATGTACATGTAAATTGTAAATTGGACTTAGCCTGCAAGAAAATAAGATAGAATGCGCGGGCGCCGCTCGCGCCCGGCACCGGGCGGCCGCCATCCGCCCCGGCACAGCACTACCGCAGCGCAACCCGCGCCTGCGCATAGAGCGGCAGCCCGCTTCCTACGTCGCGTGTCAATCGTACCGCCTCTGCCTCTAACTAAATTCTCTGGACAGCCACCGAAATGTTTATCTCGGTCTCTTATTTCCGAAGGTTTCACTTTTACCGCGTGCGAACTGCACACATGATTTTTTTATCTGATATCTTCCCACTACTATCGATAAATTTCGGGACGACTCGACCACTGCTCGGGTGCGCATTGTATTGAGCCCTAGCGTGCAGCTGAGATTGGTCGGCTTATCAATGGGATCCAGCCCCCGGCTGCGGGGGGGCCGGGGCGGGAAAGGCTGTGCTCCTACAAATATTGTACCAATCCCTTATTACAGTCGTGATCGCAATCCTTAATTATTTATAGGGCATTGCATCACTCAGTAATTACGTTACAACTATTTTAATATTTAGTTAAGTCTCTCTCATCCAACGTGGTGACCACTATTTTATAGACACATTTGTATTATGATAGAGGGGCACTATTATTAAAAAAAAAATTTCCTTTCGCGTGGCTAAGTGCAAAAACTTAATAAACGACAAAAAGCGACGCCTCGTAACTCAGATTAAAAGTGTATCTTATTAGTTCTTGCGCAAATATCTTTCTGGACACTTATTGCTACCTCCATTTATAGCAAACATACACTAGGTTCGGTACCCGGGTCTGTTCTGAACAAAATAAAAATTCCAATTCCGATCCAGGTCAATGAAGCCGTGTATATAAGAAATGCCCTGCATGATACCTAGTTCCTATTGGTGTTTTGGGTTAATATCGTGGCATTGGGTGTGGTATTAGCCATATCCATGTCCACTTACTACATAAAAACTTTCGTATTTACAATATTAGTAGGAATTCAAGCTTGGACACGAAAGATACTTAATAGAAAGCATATTGTATAAACTTACCTTTTATAAGCCAGAAAGAGTTTAGGCGCTGAACATAATATTTAATGGCAGCACATTAATTTGTTTTTACGAACTTATAATCTTGATGAATATTCCATTTTGGGTACCCATTACCAGCTTTAATTATTGTCGCCTTTTCGTTCTTTGAACTGTTTATGTTTGCAATAAAGATAAATTCGCTCAAGGGTTTACTGAATTAATGTTCACAGATTAGTTTACCACACGAGGCATGCAATAAGAGCTTACCTTTGAAATTATTTCCATTTAGCATGATTCGTCATGTTTCCTTAATAACCTCCGCAGCATGAATCAGTCAATTATGAACTAAGAACGTGTGAACCGACTCCCTCTAGTGATTCACAATCGCGAGAAATCTGATTCACTTCTTTGGATAGGTCTAATTCAGAGTATTTAATGTAATATTAGCAACCACTCTCATCATTATAGAAACATGCACAAAAAATGCGTACCGTCTTTACCATGGAGAATGCTCGTCGGAGCTGCATAACGCTGGAAAGCAATATAATGAACTCCCTTCCGAGGTATCTCAACCAAATTACGACCTGGGGTCCTTCAAACGTGGTGTGAAGAAGCACCTGGCCGGCCGGCATGGTTTTCGCAGCCCCCCTGAATGTCCGAAAACCCATGGGCGTCGTCGGGCACCTTTAGGTCCTGGCGTACGCAAATTTTGCTCAAAAGAACTTTATTTGATCGAACTAGATGTCTGATGACCATTGGCATTGTAATATTGTGTTTGGTTTCTAAGCTATAAGGTCCGAAAGTTCGAATTTTTCGCGCGTTTTATGCAATAACTTTGGAGATGGATTACGCAATGATAAAGTAAGAAAATCTTAAAAAGAATAGTCATCAGACGTAGCATATTTAATCAAAATTTATAACCTATTTGGTTTTTGTTAGATTTTTGACTACAGCGGTCGTGGTTTACTTTTAGCTATAAGTCGTAAGTACTCTGTAATAAATTATCTGCCTATTTTGATATGTATCAATACAAATGGCCAACGTATTTGATAAGTACCATGGCAATCCTACCTTAAGTATTTCTCTCTCACGCTAATTAAAGAGAGCAATATTTATTCAGGGGAAAGTTGGACTCGTCATTACGTGATTTCTTCTAGGAGTTAAGGCTCGGTAGCCCAGTGGTGCGACGCCTTTCGAATCTGGGTAAGCACCTATGAGCGCGGTTGGGTTCTGCATATGTGACCATTTTCAACCGTTGCGGCTGGCCGTGGTTCGGATTCCACGTAAAACTGTAGGTCCCCTTCCTTACTTACCCTTGGTAGGGTTAATCCCGCCCAGGTTGGTACAACCACATTTTCGAACATCGTTCGAAGCGGCAATGAAAATTGTCCGTGTTTTGCATCCAGTTCAATGTAGCCGAGCAATATAAGGAAGATTCTGGCATGGCACCAAGTTCCCATGTTGTTTTTAAGGCTAATATCTCACGTTCAGTTTGGTATTAGCCATCTATGTCCATTTACATTAAAAAAGGTGATTCGAAAAAAAAATTAAATTTGCAGAATCTGATAGAAACGCGGCGAAAAAAAGTATAATCGAATACTCCGCTAACATGAACATAAACTGAAACTATAAAATACACCTTGGAATAAACTATAGAAAAATTGGAATATTTACTGTAAATTACATGGAAAACGTATGATGACTGCTACCCACAAATCTAAGTTAACGTACAAAACACAGAAACTTTTATAGAAAACTTTGCACGTATATTATACTTAAAGAATGGAGATGTCAGTTCATTATTCATCAAACGCTGGAGGTGGTTAGTGCCGCATCACACTATCCGCACCCGACTATAAGTATACCACGGACTGTACTGTCAATGTCCCTGTGAAAGTGAAATTAGTAAAATACGTTTTGCCCTGTACTTTTTAGAAATCCGTACCTAAAGGGTGCCAACGGAACCCTATTACTAAGCCTCCACTGTCCGTCGGTCCGTTCTTCTGTCACAGAGCTGTATCTCATTAACCGTAATAGGTAGGCAGCTGAATTTTTCACAGAGTGTGTAATTATTTTGCGGCTATAACAACAAATAGGTAAAATAAAAAAAATTAAAGGAAAGGACCCTATACAAAAAAGTGATTTTATGTTTTAAATCTTGTTCGATGGTACCGTTCGTGTGAGAGTGCGACTCGCACTTGGCCGGTTTTAAGCCCCCCAGTCACCAGTTCGAAACGCCAAACCGACAATGACAGTTAGCTAAGAAGGTTTGACAAAAAAAATATGGTTCCAAAACAAACTCTCTTTGCCCTCAAAACGTGCCCTCCAACGAGAAATATTTTCAAGAGGTGGTGTTTTCAATCTACAAAAGAACCAAAAAATCGGAAGAAACAAATTATTTCAGTTATGAAGCGCGCTAAAAGAGCCACGTTATGAGCACTTCAAATAAAAGCGCCGAGTTGACAATAAAATATAAGGCTCCTCCGTTTTATAGGTAATTCCCTCTTTATATTCACATTCCATCCGACTGAGTTCGGCCTCTAAATCGGTTAAGCTTTCTTTGCTTTTGAGTGGTGGAAACACTTATTCCGCCGTCATGTTTATTTCATTCAAAATAGCTCTTATATCTTATATGCTAATGGATGACCTCTCCGACAAGATTACCATTTAGCATTTAAAGTTTTAGTTTAGATGAATATAATAGGTGTAATTGCCGTTTTGTAAGAAATAAATTACAGTATTCTTTTTTCTTTTTTTACTTCTATTAATCAAAGTAATCACCCAGTGGGGGACACACATGGAATTGATGCATCTTTGCCATCGCAGTGGCAATTTATCGATACCCGGCTTGGTGAAATTTAACGTTTCGGATATTTAATTTTTTTCTCGCCAAAAAGTTGTCCATCGAAATTTCCAGAACGGAAGCAGGCAGACCAATAACGGAATTGTGCGTTATTGTGTTTGCGTCGGATACTTACTTCGTTGATGTTGCGTGCCATTTGTCCATAATTACTCGAATTTTAACGTATCCAATCGTGACGAAAAATATTCAAATGATGAAAGTTACCAATAAAAAAAGACTGCTTTTGAAAAAAAGAATTCCATGTAATTGAAATAAAATTAATTTGAATCTAGAGTCCATAGCCAAACAAAAATATGTTTTATTTAAAATGACCAGTACTGCAGAACGGCAATTTCATAGATAGAGACCGTGGCTTATATTACTATCCATCGGTAAAATAAAAAAAATATATAGTTCAGGAAATTATAAAATAGTTGTCCGAATTTACGCAGGCCGTGATTTTCATACCATTGTATTTGTATCATTATTGTATCATCATCATTATACATGTATCATTATTTGTTCTTAATATTATAATATTGTTATAATCATTATTATATGTATTATTTGTATCATTTCGTTTACCTTATAGATCACAAGGGTTTTCTGGGCTTTCCCTCTGGAGTAGACGTATTGTAGTGGTAGAGTATCATCATCCATTAGACCAGAATAATCTCACACTTTTCTCACCGAACGCTTTGCATCTCTCGTCGCTCGGGAGACACGGCCATTCATATCGCAGCCTACTCCTCATAATGGAGCACAGTCTCCGTCTCCGCCGCCGCTACCGCCTCCGCGCCGCGTCCGCAGACCCGACGCGCATACCAATGGCGGGGGGCATCCTGCGCTGCACTCTACGATCCAGCTTCCTTCGGCTGGAGTATTATTTAGTTTACCGTCGAGAGCGGTGAGTGCTTCGAAACATTGTGACCAAAATGTAGTGACATTTAGAGGCAGTTATGACTCACCCCCGGAATCGATCCCAGTATATGCACTCATGAAGCGAACACGATTTCAAGTCAGAGACCCTAGTCCGAGCTGTCATCTAAATTGGCGTTTACGGCAAACCGATCGACTGGCTTTTGAAATGTACGGAGAAAATGAAGAGCGCGCGAACTAACATTTGCAAGTCCGAGCTGATTTGACAGCTTACTCACCGTTACCGTATTTACGTCGACGTTATCGTTTACGCCGACTCCGCGTTTTCATACTTGTGCGTCAAGTTGTCTCCTTTTTTTCTTCGCCAGTTGTCACCTGCTGTCTGACGTATATTGTCTGAAGAACGTGCTGGCGATTGCCGACGCTTCTTTTCATTGTGTAGGGTCTCCACATGAAAACTTCACTGCTCCGTGGTCATTTTTACTACTATTTTCGTAATGCTTCTTTTCTAGCGAATATTTGAGTTCTTTGCGAAAAATTAAAAACCCTTCTAGGAATTGTGATTACGTTAGAAATAATAATTATTATAGATACATATATCTGCCGACATTTTGAGGAAGTTAGGATTAAATTGCTATATAAGATACCTTTTTTTGCATTCGATTGTTTGATTGTTCGCCCTGCTTTACTACTTTTTTGTATTTAAAATTTTATTATATGTCCTGAGAATTTCTGTCGCCCTGGTACTTTTGCCGAGAATTATATAAGCGCCCGTCGTCGAATGTGTCGAAAAGGGTCGAGGACACTATTTTTCGACTACCCCCATCCGTCAAACGTGCGATAAAGAACATAGTTTAAAAAACATTTAAATAACGATAAATAACGAAATTTATGGAGGTTTTAGTTCCATACATATCTTTACTTATCGGTTAAAGCCTCGCTAGCGCCACAGTGGCCTTACCCATTGCTATCCTCACAAAACCAAATGACAAGTCACGTAACTTATCGCACCGAATAGCTGCTCGGAGACAAAGAAGCGCGCGGCCTCTGGCGAGCGCGCTCTGCAACTTTATCGCCTCAGATGAAATGGCAAAAACTCTTCAACTGTCGACTCCTAATTATTTCATGGCGCGAGCGAGTGAACAGATTACGGCCTGACGTTCGCTCTTATCTTTTCGCTTCGGCGAATCCAAAAGGCCCTTTTAAGTTGCCGAAAAATATGTCCGGTCCGGAGCCGTTATGACATACTTTTCGTGTGAATTCGTTCTTTACTTACTTTGCTTGACTATCCTTGGGTGCTGAGCATAATGGTTTGGTACCTGAAACAAATAAAGATGCATTAAAGTTTTGTTGTAATTATTGTGGGGAAATACGACAGTTATTACTGATGCAGGATTTTTCAGAAATACTATTTATATAATACATATATAATATGAACAGTTACAAGTTTAAAAAGTAATGACCTGCTGATGGATGGGCGGTTAAATAAATGGTAAAAACTGTGGTCACAAATATTATTTTGTTTCAAGTTGTTTTTTGTTGTATAGTTTTAGCATACATTACATATATTTATTTTATGGTTTTAGTGATAATATTTACACTGACGGTAGAGCCAGCCAGTCAGTTCGCTCACGAACTCGCTCACTCCTAAGGTTCTCGAGTTCCACAACACATATATAAGAACAAGGTTCCCGTTCAGGTAAGAGTGAGTTCGAGTTCGGCAGTGAGTTAACCTAATAATTGCTGAGATATACTCCCACTCCCGAACTCGAACTCACTCTTGCCTGAATGGGCCCCCAGAGTGGTCAGTCCGAGTTCTCACTTATATTGGCGTTTACGGAACTTCGATGATTACGTAAAAACGTCAAACTCCATAAAGTTTTTACTACTTTTTCTGTCGTTTTACTTCTTCAAGCTGTCAAAACCAAACTCGCACTTGCGATTTGTATGAAAACGCGGAGTCGGCGAAAACGGCAACGTCAACATATTTACGGCGACGGTGAGTGATCTGTCAAATCAAACTCGGACTCTCAAATTTTATTTCGCTTAACGTCCCCTGCGCGTGCTCTTCAATTTCTCCATACGTTTGAAAACGCTAGACTAAAACGGTTTGGCGTAAATGCCAATTTAGGTGACAAATTGGACTAGGGGCTCACATGACGCTATTCAATGTTGCGCGTCCCAATTTGTAAGCGAACTGACTGGCCTGCGCTACCGCCGTTTGAGAGTGTTGGTCGCCATCCCGTCTTTTCTTCCTCGATGGCCAATAGTGTCCACCGCCCAACTCGGATTAGCGCCACCGCCGGGCTGCGGCGGGGCCGAGTGAAAGATTTACAGGCAATAACGCCTGAACACTCGTCGCGGGACATTCCAGGATATTTCGCTGATTGTATTGTGTCCTCGTCGCTCGGGGGCGGAGGCAGGAGGGGGCGAGGTGGCTACGGTTACAAGTCGCGGCGTGTGGGTGCTGCGAGATTGGATACCGCCTTTTGTGGCGCTCGTAATGGCCTACGCCGTGTCAGGGAGGTTTTCGTGCACACAGCTTTGATCGGAGCATTGTATGATGTATCATATTTTCTAGTTCTCTAGATCTTGAATGGGCTTTCTTTGTGATTGTTTCAGCCGATATCAGTCCATTACTGAATATAATATCAGATTTGGGAGGCGGTCATTATAATACTACTAGACTGAAAATAACATCCACGTTCACAGAAATATAACGCTTATAAGAAGAGGTTATTAAAAAGGTTTAACAATCGACCACAATCAGGGTGCAGTTGCAGAATTGTCTTTTGAAAGTAAAAATCCTGGCAGCAATTTTTTAATTTGATTTTTGTTTACTCGTTCGTTGTTACATTCCATAGATATTACTTTACAGTTATATACATTCATCTTCCATGATTCTATATCTCAATGAGTGTAGTAGGTTTTAATTATAGTTTAAAGTACTAGAAGATATAAGAAAACATGAATCAGCCATCGCCCCCCTAAACAGCTTGAACGCCCCCCCCCCCCCACATTTCCTCTACAGGGTGTTAGCGCCCACTATGCGAAATACTGATCTACAGGATCGGATGGGTCTTATTGGAGGCATTTGGACAGTGAATTTGTGTATTCTCTGCTTGCTGAATTTATTATTATGCATTCGAAATATCTTTATAGATCAGAAATATGTCAAACGGAGGGTTAACATGGTCCTAATTAGATATCCAACTCTATTTATTTAGGATGTCAATAACGATGTCGAACATTCAAATGTTGCCGCTCGATTTTGGCTAGGCGCTACCGTAACGTGGGGCGAGGATATCAGGCGACAGTCGCGCGGGCGGACTTCCTATCGATTGAGGATTATCTTAGGGAACAACGTATAAAATATTTCTTCTGCAACCGTTGGGTGTTAGTAATGAGACACAAAGAAATTCAAGACGAGTTTCCACATTATCCGCATGTAGTGAGATGACGTCATCATTGGAGATGACATCTTTCGTCTACATTGTTTTGTCGTTTAATTTGTGAGATGTAAAGTCTAGTAACTTTAGATTAGACATTCGTGGATACAAACTATTTATTCATTGACACGATTATTTATTTTTACAAACAAAAAAACATCACGGGACCCGTTCTGGCTTTCGAAAACAGAATATTTGGTGGTGTTTCCAGCTAAGGTATGGACTTGATTCATTATGCGGAACGCCGGAACCCATGGTTGAAGTAGGCATTGGGTTTCGTTCCACCCATTTTTTTCCTTTCTATTTATTAGGAATAGTGATTATTACTAGTAAACAGCTACGTCTGATTGAAAACCATAAAGGAAGTCCAGGAACGTATCGTAACTAATTGTCAGGTATGGGTAAATACAAACCGACAATGTGAGTCATGAGGAAGAAACCTGCTTCGAGAGTAAAATAAGACAATAAATCATAGGATTCAACGGAACGCATGTTGACTATTCTTGTAGAGAATCTTTTATCCCTCTCGCAAATCTCCATAAAAATGTGGACGGAACTATCACCGTCGGTCGTCGTCGTCGGAGCTTTGTTATAAAATTTGAGTCCATAAATGTTATGTAAAGACCAGAGAAATTATGAATAGTGAACCTAGATTACCCACAATATTTAGCCTTAATAAAGATGAAGTATCTGCAAAAAGGTCTGTAATTTTGGAAAAGGGTGATTTTAGGGTTTCATCATGTGAGTTAATCTGAAGACAAACGATTTTGAAATCCTTGACAGGTGAGGCTCCACCAAAGACATCTTGCCCCTCACCTCAAGCCCTCCCCGCCCCGGCACGCCAGAACGAAAAATAAATTCGCTAACCGACCCCCGCCACCCCACCTCGCGCTCACATTCCAATCACGTCCGCTCGAATTTGTCATATTGGATTTTAGGAAGAACGCGGCCTGTCATACGTCCCTCCGTCTTGTCGGCGCGCAAATGAAAATCCATTACGACTTCGGCGCGAAACACAACCTTCCAGCCGAGGCCACATGGACGGTAATGGCGCATTGAACGCTTCGTATCAATATATTGGTATCTATTTTTTACTTTTTCCGTGAGCCACATGTTTCCAAGTGTTGAGCTTTTGTAATTATAGGAATACAGTTGTTCGAGAGGGCTCTGCGACCCCGGGTGCTTCTCGAATAGGGAATTATGTATTGATCGTGACGAGACAACCCCAAATATAGCTCTTGGTCTACCATTAACTTGGCGAAGTCTGGGGGAGGCCTACGTCCAGCAGTGGACAGCAAAAGGCTTAAGAAGAAGAAGATATAATGTGTGTGATCGATCTAAAAAGTTAGATATCTTTACTTTTGCTTTGGTAATAAAACGAACGTGTTTTTTTAAACGCCACATTTTCTTTCCTTTTAGTTAATTTCAGACAGGGCACGTCTAATTTTTTTAATTCTGCTAGGGGTTCATGACTAAAAACCTGGGGTCCTGCAAAGATGGTATGCAGAATTATTCGTAAAAGTTCAAACGACGCCCATGTCGTTATTGGGCACCTCTTATGTGACGTCCTAGCTTACGCAACAATTTATGCCTTACGACGCGTGCAATTCCTCGAGAGATAAATATTTTAAAATATGCATAATTCACGTGTCGAGCCCCAAAGTAAAACGCGCTAAGTCACCTCCGGCAAAATAACACAAATTGGAATTACTGAACAAATGGCACCCTTCCCTTCCCTGCATCGGCACGTGAGTCCCTACGCCCGGCCACCCCACACCTGCCTCGCCATCCAGTCGACTCTAGGGCGACAAACACAACACGACAATGGCGAACTCGCCCGTCTCTGTCTTTGGCCTTGCGAACGGCAGAGACGGCGATATTAGCGCACCGATGGCGGTAGGTGACGAGAGTTATAGTGATGCATGACCATGCACCCCTTGCACCAGTGGCGCGTGGCGACGCTTGCTGGCGCTCCGTGAGTTCGGCCAGTTAAAATGATATCGGCAAAAATCTAAAGCTTGTGCAAGGGGGATGCTAAAATCTAAATGCTTTTGATGGCATTTCGCATTATTTCATTTCATTTCATTTATTTATTCAACTTCTGGTAGTCAAACTACACTAAGTCATGTCAAAACTTGATTGATCCGCGGATTCATATATATTGATGTAACTTTTCCGTGTTTATTTTTACACACTGTGGGCACTCTTTTTTATTTGACAGACTGTGGATACAGTGGACAGATGAAGACCTTACTTCATAGGATCATTTCTATAGTAAACTCTTCGATAATGAATACTACACCTACTATCATGGTATTAGCCCAACACAACGCATTCATTAAAGAATCAGGTGCTTTGCCAGGTCCTTCCCTTCGTAAGCACGGCTACATTAAGCTGGATCGAAAACACTGACAATGCCGCTTCGGCCATCTGTTCATCCAATGCGGTAGTGCTAACCCGGGTTTAACCCTATCGCCTGTGGGTGAAGCTTAACCCTCCCCCTCGATGGATTCCGAACCATGCAACAGCCAATGAGAGAGGTTGCAATGAGAGGTAAAGAAGGTACATGAATGGGGCAGGGATTGAACCCATGACCTCTGGTATTCAAGTCAAGACCCCGTATAAGAAATAGAAATAGTATAAGCATCTACTTTCAACAAATCAATACCCCTGAGCATGCTTTGTAAGCATATATAACGTTTGGTGACATTGATAGTTTTTCTCGTATGTTACAAGTTCTTCGTAGTTATGTCTCGTTGTACATATGTAACGAGTATGGAAACTATCGACATTTTCAATATTTTTTCTTTCATTCCAAATGCATGAGCTTTCCCCTATGTAAGTGAGAGCTTGCAAAATACTATTTTCCAACAATATCAGTCGACCTTTATTGTTTCAGATAATCATAGTCTTACAATCGTATTCAGAGAGCACCTGTCAAAACTTAGTACGAGATTAGCACCGGACTAACCTTACAAAAACCGATTTAGTCCGGCAGATTAAAGTTAGTCTGCCCACTCTGAATACAACAGTTAAACTTTGGACGCCTTTAAAAGTTGTATCAATTTGACCGAGCTAGATATTAACCAATATGTTCACCGGAATAATTGATTCCTGGCACGCGGTCGGGGTCCGGTGGCGGGAGGTCCGAAACCCGAAGCGGTCGCCGTGCGCCGGTCGGCTCCTTGTTTCCCGAGGAACTGTCCAAAGTTAGGGGACATTCTCCCCGATAGTCATTATTAAAGCATTTTTTCGCTCGCTCACCCCTAATGCATTCCGCTAGGGATCCCCACATTACTTTGTCAAGACGTGTTTTGTGTTATCCTCTAAACAAATGTGTAAATGGTAATCTACTGTACCGATTTTAATGAAATTTATTTGATAGTTGACTTATAGCCCGGAAAAGGACACAGAATATTTTTCTTAAACTCAGTAGGTCTAAATTCCGAATGTAAGCCACGGGTCACAACTAGTAATCCTATTCTTTCTGCTCAGTAGTTCCGGAGTTTACCTAAATATACAGACAGTCGTTACCTTTTATAAGAAGTTTACAGGAACATTCTATTAGGGACAACAACTTTACAAATATGCAATCCAATGCAAAATAAATAATCAAAATGAGAACCCTAACATATAACCTATCATACAACCCAGTATATGCGCTATCGCTTATTCATTCTTCATATTTTGTACACATAAGTATGTGCTTCCAGAAAACTATAGGAACTTTGCTATTAATAACATATCCAAAACAGCAGAAACAAAATATGTTTAGCTGCATAAGGAGTTTTTTACGACTGCGGCAGCAGAGTAACCCTGCTTTGTTAACATGGGTTATCAGCTTGAAAGTTACATAGCCATTTTATCGCAGCAGCACTGTTCAAGAATGTCAGTCAGTCAGTCAGTCAGCGTGTTTGCGTCCACTGCTGGACATACGCCTCTCCAATTCTTCTCCAGTCCTCCCGGCCCTCAGCGGTACGGAACCACTGCTTTCCGCCGACGCACTTGATGTCGTCTTCCCACCTGGCGGGTGGTCTTCCCACACTCCGTTTGCCTGTCCACGGCCGCCAGTGTAGGACACGGTTACTCCAACGGTCGTCGTCTCTTCGGCTGACGTGACCAGCCCACTGCCATTTTAGCTTAGCCACCCGGTGTCCAATATCGACTACTTTGGTACGTCGGCGGATTGCCTCGTTACGCACCATATCCCGTAGCGATATTCTCAGCATGGCTCGCTCCATTGCTCGCTGGGCAACTTTCAACCTTTGGACAACGGCGACCGTCAGAGTCCACGTTTCACACCCGTACGTCATAACCGGGAGGACGCACTGGTCATATATTCGGGTCTTTAAATTTTGCGGAAGGTCAGACCTCAGAGCGAACTTAAGCTTTCCGAAGGCAGCCCAACCCAGTTGAATCTTAATCAAGAATGTTCTTGTTTAATTTATTTACTTTAAAAATTAACAGTTGTATTCAGAGAGGACCTGCCAAAACTTAGTACAGGACTAATCATCCAAAAACCGGTTTAGTCCGCCCACTCTGAATACTGATGTCAGAATCCGAAAAAGCCGCTGTCGCGCGTTTAGGAAGTCTAAGTTACACGAGGAATGCGGGATTTTCTGGACCATACAATCACCCGTCGACATAGAAGTCTAGTCAACTTTTGCTTGACTTCGAATTTACCGGGGAGAAATAGAAGGGAGGGAGGGAAGGCCTGATATATAGCAGATAACACGAACATTATCGAAATACCGATGTCCTCGCGTTTAAGCTGGGGCTCGAGGCTTAAGTACCGATTTATTATCATTGCAATTTTCTTCAAAAAATAAACAATACACGTAAAAGACAAAGGCAGGCATTTACGAGTGTTGAACCGATATTAATAGTTATACAACATAAGGAGTTTGTTAAATCTGCGGAATGGTATGACAAAAGTAGGTTGAACTCCTTTGTTTATTGTTTAGGCCTTTCAACTTAATCTGCAACTTACAACTTACAAGAATCGGTTATTTGAAAAAGGTCACTTGTCACATTTTTGCGAAAATATATATTGTTTTCATGATTTCGCTATTGTTGGACATACACACATTCTCTGTAAAATTGCACTTATCCTATGCTTATTCTCAGCGATATGCTCAGTTTAATTTCGTTATTAATTAGAAAGAGAGTACTTGTCCGTGATTTGTTCGTTTTTTGCAATATATTTATTTATCTGGAAATATTCTCAATTAGCAAAATCTGCTGTAGCGTAATTCTGTGGTCAGTCTTTTGCTCGATTTATTTATTTTAATAAAATGGTTGATTTTTGATAATATGCATTTTTATTTTATGTTGTGTAAAAAGGGCACACGGACCTGTTTAGTACAGAAAGGGCTCGTGTCTGAGAATCGGTTGTGTAGCAAGATTTTTAGGACTTACAGCAATGTATTTAAACATTATAAGTAAAGCATGTTTTACCAAACGTTTTTAATTTTTTTTTCCAAATTTTGCGTAAGCCTTAATAAAAAATATTCAGTTTTTTTTCTTCTCCTGAAAAATAATCGTGAATGGACAAGTGTCCTTTTAACAATAAGCCATTTACAACAAAATGATTTGAAAAACGTTTATTCCGCGTTATTATGCGACTTTAAAAACTTAGTCGTCGTTAAATACGTAATCATCCAATCAACGACTCCTTCACGAGGACGCAACGTCACGGTTACAGAAACGCTCCAATATAACATTTAAATAACTTGTCACTTAAGTGCTCGGTAATGTAACTTTCTGTAACATATTACCATCACGTACCACTAGTACACTTTCCTAGCACTAGAATCTCTCGCAAGGCTTGGAGTATATATGAGGAACAGCTGCATATCTGTACTAGTTCTAACATTTTTTACGCAATACATTTATGTATTTGATTTGATATACTGGTAAGAAGGGGTGTGACTTGCGTTTCGATGGGTGACTCGCTCCACTCATACGCTAGATGCCAAATGTTATTCCTGCATACTCTCGCGGTGACAGTTTGGACTTTTTAGTCATTTTGTAAGCTATCTATGTGAATTAATTTGAGTTATCCCGACAATTGTCGGGATAGCTCAGTTGGTCTAGAGCAGTGGACATGTAATCCAAAGGTCGCAGGTTCCAATCGTGCTTCCGACTAATGTCACGACCAATACTTTTTCATATTATTTTCAAAATCTGATTACAATGCTCCAAATGTAGATGTCGCTGAAACTCAAATTAATGAGATAACGGTAATTTCGTATCCATTAAATACATAAAATTATCTTTGTGAAGTTGGCTGAGCATTGATTCCAATGTGAAGTCACAAGCGAGCCTATTTGTTTCCGCGAAATGCTTATAGGTTATGTCGGTGCATTTGAATAAAACATATGTGCTGTGAAACTTCCATTTCCCAGAGCTATCGAAAGAACAGTCAAGTAGGTACGTGAGTATTTCTAAACCTTAAGGATGTTCCGACCCATACAATGTTTTTTTTACACAGAACACAAAAAGTATTGCACTTTAAGGCACGAATTCGTCAAAAATATGAAATATAGCCGTAGTAGTTGCAGCGAAAACATATTCACAATTTCAGGTTTAATGGTGTTGTTGTAATTGTCGATTAGAAGTTTTACACCGTTAGATGGCGCTGTTAAACAAAAATCGTATTTAAATAAATTGTAACAAAACCAATAATCCTGAAATTGTGAAATTGTTTTCGCTGCAAGTAATATGACTATATTAAACTTTTATTATTAATTCGTGGCTTAAAGTGCAATACTTTTTGCGTTATGTGCGCAAACAACTTTATATGGGTCGGAACAGCCTTAAATAGTATGCATCTATTTATTTAAAGAATGTAAAAGACCAGCCAAAAACTCATGGGGTTAGTCAACTTACAAGTTTTCTGTAAACACAGATCTTAATGCCCGTAAAGATGAAAAAAATATAACTTCTTACAAATTAACATTAGCAGTGTCTTGAATTCTACCAGAAAATATGTAAGATTAAATGCCTTACATTTGTCTTATCATATCATTGACCGCAAAATGTTGTCAAGGTTTTTTTTATGTGAGCGGAACCGTGGTTATAAGTTAATAATTAATTATTATCAACTATAGTACAGTTACATATTTTCATGTCGTTATGATTCTTAAGGCTGTTCCGACCCATATAAAGATGTTTGCACACATAACGCAAAAAGTATTGCACTTTAAGCCACGAATTAATAATAAAAGTTTAATATAGTCATATTACTTGCAGCGAAAACAATTTCACAATTTCAGGATTATTGGTTTTGTTACAATTTATTCAAATACGATTTTTATTTAACAGCGCCATCTAACGGTGTAAAACTTCTAATCGGCAATTACAACGAAACCATTAAACCTGAAATTGTGAATATGTTTTCGCTGCAACTACTATGGCTATATTTAATATTTTTGACGAATTCGTGCGTTAAAGTGCAATACTTTTTGCGTTCTGTGTAAAAAAAACATTGTATGGGTCGGAACATCCTTAAGTCCATTATACTTCGAGTCAGTCAGCGTGTTTGCGTCCACTGCTGGACATACGCCTTTCAAATTTTCCTGCAGTCCTCCCGGCCCTCAACGGTACGGAACCACTGCTTTCCTGCTGCTGCCACTTGAGCTTAGACCCTATTTTCGGTGTAACCACAGGAAATATGTGACCGAACCCATTAAACTAGTCACCATAATAATGAACTAATTTTAAGTTTCAAATACATAAGTTTTACATTCAGCAAAATCTAACATAATAAAGCTGAAGTGTTTTTTCTTCGAATGCGCTCTGGAACTACCGTTCGGTTTTTTTTTTTTGCATTTGATAACCCAATTATTGAGAAAGGTTATAGGCATAAAATGACGCTACGCCCCGAGCCGAACCAAATAATAAGTCAGAAATAACTCTAACCGAAAACGAAATCGTCAGTAAACTTTTTGCTCGCCATAAAATGACAGTTCCGGCCGGAGTGATCTCATTCAGGGCGCTTAACCCTCTAGTTCGCCGAGTAAGTTTTTATTTGGAACAAGCGTAATATCATACGCGTAGGTAATACCAAAGTAGCGGACCGCGCGGTCGAGGGTGGGCGGAGGGCGGCATTTTCCCGCCCGCCCGAACTTACGAGAATAATATTGATGGTCGGCCATCGACAACATATTGGGTAAGTTCGGATTCGGCATGCTGCTCGCTAATTTATCGCAGGGAAGGGGTAGCTGATCTGGGACTTTATCTGCGTGTGTGCGCTTCTTTGGTGCGGCTCCGCGAAGTCACTCGTTTGTTGAAAGTTTTGTAGTATTCGATTGCGACTTCTAACTTTTTAAAAGGGAACTTTTCAACATACTTTTATTTTTTATGTATGTTTAAAGTTTATAGTTAGTGATATATAAACAGTGGTTATGTATTTGTTATCATTAAAAGGCTCTTAATTCTTTATGTCACCGGCACGTACCGCCTCAACATCCCAAAGGTTAGTAGGTAGAGTATACCCTTGGGCAATAAGCCCGCCTTTTGTAACCATTTCTAAAGGTGTGCAATACATACATTTTTATTAGTGTTATTATATTATTATTATGTATAGATACTTATATTTTAAATTGCAAAAGTGGTATACTTGATGTATCTTCAGGGCTAAACAAGAGAACATGTTTAATTAAATTAAGAAAAATACTTGAAGTAGGGAAAAAGACGCAAGGTATGTTTGTCCCGAACATAAATTCAGTTTGACATACGTTACAATGATATTGTCCAGAGCGGAGCCAGATACTAACTAAAACTAGTAAATTATAATTACATAATTTGTTTATTTATCTATTTAAATATAATATAAAACCTTGTGAAGTTCAGTATAAAAACGCGGCTTCAACTATAACCTTTTAGGGTAACGCACACAAAGACAAAGACGCAAAAATGAATTCATATCAAAGGAGTCGCTCCGCTCTGCGTCCACTATCCGCCCTCGCTGAGATCATCATTGTTACGGCGTCACAATAGTGAGTGGCGTCACATAAAGGAGACGCGTTACGCCAACAGCAAAGCGTTTGCGGAGATAAGAGCTATCTCACGGACTCGGGGAAAAAACAACGAAAATATACAAACCATTTGCGACCCCCTCCGCCCCTTACCTCGCCCCTCCGCGCCCTCATCCCAAGAGTTTAGGGGGGCTATTCTTGGAATTCCATGCTCAGGAATCAGGAGCATTTCCGCCGTTACAAATCACATTGACTGCACTAGGCTTATTCTTGGAATTACGTTCTTCTTCTTCAGCCTTTTGCTGTCCACTGCTGGACGTAGGCATCTCCCTGACTTCGCCAAGTTGTGCGGTATCCTGGTTTTCTTCGCCAGTCTGACCAACGTGCTGGTGGTTTGCCGACGCTTCTTTTCCCTGTGTAGGGTCTCCACTTCAAAACTTCAGTGTTCCATCCGTAGTCATCTGTGTATATTACGGGGCCTGCCCACTACCACTTGAGTTAAGCGACCCTATGCATAGCGTCAATGACCTTGGTGCTTTTGCGTATGAGCGAAACGATTAGTTGCTTAGGAATCGGGATTCCTCCAGTCGGAATACTCGACGGAATACCTTGACTCATTGAAATACCGTGCTCCGGAATTTTCCGTCGATGAAACCGCTTCGACAACCGCTATATAAGCTGTTTTCTTTATTGAACGATTCCTGATTCCTGAGCAAGGAATTCCAATAATAGACCCCTGCTAGCTCGGAGCGACATGTGTTGTGCGCCCCGAACACGAACAGCGGAAAAGTTTTCAGGTAGTAGTAAATGTTATGAGCCTCGCGCTGTTATGTTAAGTTGCGGCCTCACAGCGGACTGGTCGCCCCTTTCACGACTATTTGGAGTTTTGATGTACGTTCGGCAGGTTATTGTTGTGTAAAGAGGATAAGGGTCCATTGTGAAAGTTTACATCGCATCGAGTTAATTGTCTACCATCGTAACGCTTGTGATAATTGATTTTTGTGTAAATTTAAGTTGTCTTTTTGAGCCGAATGAATGAATAAATTATTTATTGTGAGAAAACATACAGCAAAACAACAATACTGCACAAAGGAGGACTTATCACTAAGAGTGATTTCTTCCAGTCATCCCTTGGGGGATGAGGAAAGGCAATAGAAATATCTGTAGGTAGAGCGTGTTTCTTCCGTTTGCTTGTATTTACAAAAAAATATATAGATTGATAAATCGTTAAACAAACATTCAACAAGTAAACCAAAAAGACAAACAATATATAGGATTTCATATAATATTTATATAATTAGTTACATTTTTTAATTCGACATATGATCAAAAAATAGATTTTTTATGGTACTTTCGCTATTGTTTTTTTATCCAGAAAAGTCATTCATCGATTAATCGTGTTTTAAAGAAAAAGTTCCTAAGATATATAAGGTGAGTTTAAAATAATCTACAAGCCTTATAGGGTTGATTCAGTATCTGATATAGAACAACTTTTGCTAAGAAAGTAGGTATGTAATTTTTTTTGTTCCATTTTAATTTTTGAGAAATTTAAACAGTATGTTCTTCCCAGTATTTTAAACAACTTTTGCGAAGAAACTATGCACATATCTGTAATGGTTTCCAAGAAAATAATTTATTAAAGTGCACTAACTCTTCAACTACCTAATTAAAAATATAGGTCAACCACGGGCCATTGACCCGACCGTGACCCACTGGCACAAGACAATTCTCCGCCGCCGCGTGCGCAGACAGAAGCCTCGCCGCCCCATCTCCCCCGCCGCCGCGCCGCCCCTCTCACTGAAGGACGTTTGTTTTCGTTTTGAAAGCAATTAGTATGTCAAGGTCCATGACGCGCATCGGACCTGAGTATCACACGTGAGTGAATTTAAGTGAAGCGAGTGCCGATCGGGCGAAAAAGGACATGGATGCTTGTGTACATACCTACATTACAGCCGCGCCGACCAAATCCATAGCCCGGCGCGGCGTGCGTCAGCGTGGGAAGGAGGCAAAACTATTCGGGTAGGTAAAATAGACTCTGCCGCCGCGCGCCGCCTCCGCGCCGCCGGCCGGCGCGGCGCGGAACCTATTTTTCAAATAGGCAGTTTGAAGAGTTAGTGCACTTTAATAATTTATTTTCTTGGAAACCATTACCGATAGGTACATAGTTTCTTCGCAAACGTTGTTGAGAATACTGGGAAGAATGTAATGCATAAATTTCTCAAAAATTAAAATGGAACAAAAAAAATTACATACCTAAATTCTTAGCAAAAGTTGTTCTATATCAGATACTGAATCAACCCTATAAGGCTTGTAGATTATTTTAAACTCACCTTATATATTATCCGTAAGATATCATTCTTGTCTAACACACATTTTTTGTGTATACATAAACATAGCTAGAAAAAGATGTTTTTACTTAATTAAGTCTAATTGTTAAAACATTTTTTTCTGATCATGTATTTACATATTTAAATCAGATTACAACAGTTCAAAGTAGATGTATATGTGAAAATACATTTAAATATAAATACATAGTATCGAATTGAAGTAAAAACTAAGGAAAACTGTTAGCAATACATTTAGGGTATGTCGATGAAGTATCATGTGAATCGGTTGGAAATTAAGAAATGAAATAGTTTGGGTTAGGCGATTTGATAAATTCGGGTCAGTAGGCAGAATAATAGGGCATAATACCGACAGAGCCTCGGCCCAGCGGCGACCAACAAGTAAGGAAGGGGGTCGCCACTTCGACCAAAACCTATCCGTATAGCGGTTGCATACTTTTTAGGGTTCCGTACCCAAAGGGTGCCAACGGAACCCTATTACTAAGCCTCCGCTGTCCGTCCGTCCGTCCGTCCGTCTGTCACAGGGCTGTATCTCAGTAACCGTAACAGATAGACAGCTGAAATTTTCACAGAGTTTGTATTTATTTTGCCGCTATAACAACAAATAGGTTTTGTTTAAAAATTAAAAATTATTTAAATTAAAGGGGGCCCCCATACAAAAACGTGATTTTTTTTTATTCAATCTTTTACGATTGTACGGAACCCTTCGTGTACGAGTCCGACTCGCACTTGGCCGGTTTTTAGCGATAAGACGATAGCGCCGGTCAGTCAGTTCCCTTACGAACTCGCTCACTCCTAATGTTCTCGGTCCAACGACACGAAGGAAACGTAAGAATGCAAACTAACTACCATCAGTGCATTATCAGTCAGATGTCGTTATACGGATGAGTTTCGGTCGCTTCTCCCGTATTTTTAGGGTTCCGTAACCAAAGGGTACCAACGGAACTCTATTACTAAGCCTCCGATGTCCGTCCGTCCTTCCGTCCGTCCGTCCGTCCGTCCGCCTGTCAGGTATCTCATGAACCGTAATAGGTAGGCAGCTGAATTTTTCGAGTGTGTATTTATTTTGCTGCTATAACAACAAATAGGTAAAATTAGAGAATTACAAAAAATCAAGGGGGGCCCCCATACAAAAAACGTTATTTTTTTCGTAAATTATTGTAGGATTGTACGGAACCCTTCATGTGCGAGTCCGACTCGCACTTGGCCGGTTTTCTTACTCGATGGCGACGACACACGGCGGCGGAATACAGTAAAGAGGAAGTGATAGATTGCTAACGTATTACCAGTGTTGAATAGGAATAATAAAAGTCCACAGGTGGCGTTACAATTCACATTTCAGAACATCATTGATATTTTTTTATGTACGATGACATTACTTAATGTATAGTGTTAAAATGTTACCTAACCTATCACGCTTTCCTAAGCTACATTTTGAATCAAGCTTAGTTTAATGACGGTGTTACTAGTTCTGGCAGTGAAGGGAGATGGCGCTGATTAAAAATGTCAGTGCCAGCGAAAATAAACCGTTTTCGGCGAAATTTATCCGTTTTTTTATGCAACCTGGAATGGATGGCTAATACCACACAACTACCGTTATGATATTAGCCCAATACACCACATTTCCGAAGTAATTAGGTGCCATGCCAGGACCTTCCCTTTATGAGCACGGCTACATTGAACTGGATGGAAAAACGGACTATTTTTCATCGCCGCTTCGACCATCTTTACATCCAATGCGATGGTACCAACCCGGGCGGGCTACCACCTAGTAGGGGAGTACCACGAGTAGTTTTACATGGATTCCGAACCATGGAGCAGCTCGCATTCGTGACAAAATGCACTTATCTAACTCATAATGAGAAAGGAAGTGGTGCATTAACGGGACGAGGATTTGAACCCAGACCTCTGGTATGCTCGTCTAGTCCCCGCGCCAGTAGGCTACGAGCCGTTGGATGACGTTAGCTGTCTATAGCTTCTTCTTTCATCTATGGCGGCGGCACGGCGGAAGCAAGCGGAAGCAGGCTGCAGAATCCGCTTTGTATCATCCTCGCGATGTTAAGTGGTTTATTTTGTGTCATCGGGCGCGCGGGCCGTGCCGGTGCATAAATTGAATAGAAGTGTTTCAACGCTTTTGTTTTGCGAAGAGAGCAAACTTTTATTTTTCGCGCGCACATAAATAAATGGAGAATATGTTTTGTTCACTTTGCTTTCTCTCTCTTTGCAAAGCCGCGTTTGTGCAATAAAAGTAGCTCGCTCGCAAGAGATAAAGTCGCCGACCCAATAAAAAAATAACTTTACTGTCAGTATGCAAAAGTAATACACGGCCTTTTTCAATACATCTTTTCAAAGCATTTTTTACGAATTTAAACTAAAGGACACTAAAGGCCCTTTTTTAAATGCGGACATTGACTAAATTGTTGGAATTTCAAATTAATATCGAGATTTATGGTTTGTTTGTTTCATTGCATAAAAATCCTTGTTAAATAAATTGTGTTTAACTTCCGATTGCGACACATGAACTGCGATATTGCTCGCATCAAGCTGTTATATATATGTAATACTTGAACAATATTTACATACTCACATATTTCTTAGTAAAGCATGGTAAAGTAAAAAACAAAACAAAACTTTTGAATTTGACGACCATACGGAGCAGGCAAAATACATTAGACCAGATGTGATTTTCAAAAATTGATATCCCGTAGTTTCCCGTCTCCAGGAAAACTGAAATGTATTAATTACTAGCAGCCCGTCCCGGCTTTGCACGGGCATAATATCATTTAAAAAAATATTATTTTGACACAATGATACACAAATAAACCCTTTTTACGTAGAGTTCCTATAGTGAAATATTTGAAATAAAAAAAAACTTAGATATTATTATTAGATGATTAAGAGATATAAGAGAAATAATAAATTCAAAGTGCTATAGGGAGAACCGCGGCCTCCGACGCACTATTTATAGGCACGCTCCCGCCGCCCCGGCCGGCCGGTACCGCCGCAAACTCTACGTCCCGCAATTTTTAAATTTGTAATATCTTCGAAAATATTCATTTAAATCAAATGCTGCAACGGGCCATACAGATCTATATTAAATTAACAATGTAAGGTATTTAATTGGATAAGGATTAATGCTGTATTGGTTAAAATCACTTCGAAAATTAGCCATTATTTGTCGTAAAAAGTAAATGACAAAACAATGTTATTGTGGGATATCCATAAAAGATAGACATATACCATCGCGGAGTTTTCTGTAGACCTTTTCAATGTGTACAATACTTAGTACGTTTTTTTGATAAATCTCGTAGGGTTCAGCCTGCGTTTGCAATGTAAGCGGAAAAAATGAAATTTTTCACGACATCACATTGGAAAACTCAAAAATAACAGTATTTCTCCACTATTTAATGGATGTTATTATACATATAAACCTTCCTCTTCAATCACTCTATCCATTAAAAAAACCGCAAAAAAAATCCGTTGCGTAGTTTTAAAGATTTAAGCGTACATAGGGATATAGTGATATAGGGACAGAGAAAGCGACTTTGTTTTATACTATGTAGTGATAATAAGATTGAATATGTACAAACTAACTACGCTTGTTTCATAGACATTCAAGTTTAAATTACCTTTTTCGCCCATACAAGAATAGACATTCCTCTTTAAATTTCTACAAAATAAAAGTCCTGTAAAAATGTTCAGGAAAAATATTTCTATTTGTATCAAGAAATAATAAAAAATGAACTATTCAATAAATAAAACTCATCCGAATAAAACTCCCATTTGTATAAACTCTACCAGTCGTAAACTTCGAGCACAAACTATATCCAATAGAATGACACAGCATCCATAGAGCACCGCGGTAACGAGTCACCGCGCCTGCTCCGCCGCCGCCGCCCGCCTGCCTTGTCCCCGCGCGCCGCCCAGACAACAATCCGCCCAAGTTTGCCAAGGCGAATAGTTAGCGCGCTGCCACCGCCGTTCTGGCTCATGTTGGAACTAAGTCTACACGAGAAGCGAACGCTGGAGTTCCTTATGTCGATGTTTCACGATCAATATAATGTTATTGTTCAGATAGTCGATTTATTGTATAACTCTTCCTTTTTAATGGAATAATATCGCACTTTTTCATTTCATTTCATTTATGTAAACATTTTGGCAGTCAAACTACACTTTAACAAGTTACTTCACAAAGATCAGCCCAGTAAAGAAGAACCCGCAAAGAAACTTCACGGTTTTACATAACATATTTTTCCGTCCACAATACCCTAAATGCTACTGCCAAACAATTCTTCGGTAGAACAGATTAAGGCAAAGAACAAAGAGCAATAGAAACAGCAACCCTCAGTTTAAATTACTTACAACTAACAAAGTTGCAATAATGCAATAATATAAATTAAAGTCATTTATAGTATTATAAGTATTCTCTGGTGTATTACTTGTTCTTATACTCATGGGATTAGCCCAACAACACACCACAATCTGGAAGCAACTCGTGTCTTGATATTCAGATGAAAACGTGGCTACATTGAACTAGATGGAAAATACGCATATTTTTTCATTACCGCTTCGCCCACCTTTCAGTCAAACTGGTACCAACCAGAAGCCCGATTCTGCTATTTGTCCAATTTGAAACCATTCCGTATAAGTTATGTTTCCGTCAAACATAACACGCTAAGTTTCGAGTGTGGTTTCCAAAAATCGGTATTCAGCTAATTCACACACGCGTTTTGTTATTGTCTATGGAGTGGTTTGTCTTGCGCGCCGCCTACAGGGTAAAATAACCTGTCACGATTTTCACAGTTATTTTCTCACTCAAATATGACGTACGAAAAGAAAGAGACAGCGATATGCCAACCTAATGTAGAAAAGTGATATTCGAAGTTCGGCGATGCGATGCTCCGAATTTGACAAATAGAATTCTCAAAACCGCAAGTTTTCGCCCCACGAGAACATGGAGCGCGCGTTACGAGTTTGCGAACAAAACACTAACACAACGCATGCGTTTTGCAAACTGCGCTAGTAGAATACCATTTCGCGCGAAACATGCGGTTTTGAGAAAACACAAACATAACGCGCGCAGTTATCAATTAGCAGAATAAGGCTTCTGGTAATAAACCATAAAATCAATGGTTCTGAAGCATGAATTGACTCGCAAAAAAGAGGTGTACATCCTGGGATTGGAACACGCGGCCTCTGACTCAATAACGCATTGGCTACGAGCCACATAAATCGCGTATACGACTGGTTACAATTGCATAGCAATACAGCCGCACATTTGTACTTAATTTGTAAAAAAACAATTCTGAACAAATCCAATTTATTAGTTCAGGCTTACGCGATTATATAGACAAGTATACGTATCGCAAATTTCGAACCGTAAATAAGGCAAAAAAAGAAAATTAGTTCTTAAATATAGTATCGGCCTACAATACCCACGTAAACGGTGAATGGGTTTTAGTTGGGGTGACTCCGCAGTGGCAAAATATACCAGCAAATTCACTAAGCTACGACCAGTTTTAGCACGGTTTGATAGCCGTATTAATTAGGTTGTTTTTGCTCTACGATCCTTCCTTGAAAGTTTGCGGTGTGAAATTGCTTTCATCTTGATCGCTGTTTAACTGGTTTCTGTTATAGTTTCTAATATCCCCAAGCATCTACATAGTTTTCGGTGGCATCGAGTACGGAAGGGCGGGAGTGGCGACGATAATACACTGACAGTAGCGCCGGCTAATCAATTCTCTTACGAATTCGGGACGCGCACCATCGAACGCTCGTTGCACTAAATGTCGTCGCACAGTTCTAACATGTCGTAGGAACTCGGAACATCAGGAGAGAGCTAATTCGTTAGCGAACTGACTGGCCGGCGTTACCGTCAGTATGTATTATCAGTGAAACGTGGCCACGCTGCCGCTATACGGAAGTTTGTGTTTTCTTAGTCGAAAGGTCGGTGGTCCTGAGTTTGTTTTCTCTATGTAACAGGACATTGATGGCTACCAGCACATCTTCATTTATGATTTTAACCCAACACACCTTCTGGAAACTAGCGCTATGGTCCGAATTGCGCTCAAGCGCTGACAGCATGAATACAGTTGGTCCGAAATGCGCTGACAGTGCTCACAAATGCAAGATTTTGAGGTATGACGTCACGATGACGTCATCGTTCAAGTGCTTACGGTGCTCAGGGCAAAACCGTGAGCGCTGCCATAGATCGCGTGGCAAATTAGATTTTTATACTGGAAGTAGAGGACACAGAATATAAAATAAAATGCGTCACCGGTTTCGCTCGCACTTTAGCCGCAGTAAATACGTAACCGTGTTCAATACTGCAGAAATGCGCGCTCTCTTCATTGTCGTCTTACTACTATTTCGCCTGTTTGCCAAATTCTATGTCTATCAACATATCAAAATCACCTTCATCATTACTCTCATTGTCACATAATATTAGTAAATAGTTATGCGCTTGCAAATTGTTCATTGTAATACTCTTTTTTGATGAAACACTTCAAACAATAGTTTGAAGTTATTTTGGAAGCACGCCCACAATCGCTCCGATTTGATATCGCAAATATTGCATTATTCGCGAATACTGATTCGGACTAGGTGTTGGCACGAATATATTTGTGAGCACTGTTAACCCAATTCGGACCAAGGGTTAGGTATTCATGTATTGCACGGACTATGAAATTTACATTGAAATGGACCGAAAAATAAAAAATTTCATTGCCATCGTTCATTGAATGCGATGATGGTTACTTATTTACCCCTCCATTTGCATTCCTTCTTTCATTCATATCGAACATACATTATGACTAAGGAAGCGATTCACATGTTCCATTAACAAAATAAGTGCTTTTATCGATGGCGACCCCAAGCTCCGAGAGGTTCTCTTTCGATTTCACATATGAAAAAATACGCCATCGTTTTATTCCAATTTATTTACAGCTAGACGCAACGTGCACGCCGTCTCACTGTGACGCGGCGTGTTTAGACAAGGGTCCTTGCCCGGGATTTAAGCGGACTCCCCGGACGACTCCTTGGGGAAATTATGGACTTAACACCTGATGGGGGAGGAACATTTTAATGTGGCTGCACCGCTTCACAGCGCGGGGCCGCGCATAAATTATAACATCGGTGTTGCCAGCGTCGCGGCGCCTGGTCGTCGGGGTGGTCAGGTATTTTTGTGGCTGTGAATAACGGCTGAGGAAATGTCTGTCCGCAAATAATGAAAACGTTTGATGTATACACTTTGTTGGACAATTATATCGTAACAAAGTTTATTTGTTTTAATGGGAATATAAGCAATGCTAAATATTTTACTCACATTCAAAATTATAGCTTTCATTTAAATATTTGTGCTCCTCAATTGAGCCGAGCTTGCAAGAGAAACGTTGTGCTAAAATATTTTTGCAATATTTGCAAAAACGACACAAAGGTCATTTTACAATTTTGGACATGTTTCATGATGAAATTAAGCACGAAAAGTTTAGGAAGATTATTTAAATAAATTCTTAAGAACATATTGATGTCGTGTATTATGCAAATGTATTGAGTTTTGTAGAGCATTTAAAAAATGACGTATTTATTTATCTACTGTAAAATGCATATGTTCCAAATAGGATAAGATCTGCTCTATATGTGATTTTTTTAGGCATGTAAAACCGACCGTGAACGAGGATACAATAATTCAAGAACCAAATATCTAAAAATAACATGTGCTATACATATATATATATATTCAAATTTTATTTTAAAAAAAGAAACGTACATCATAGTGAATTTTATATTTGTATGTTTATTTTTACATCCTGTATTTGTCTAAGCGTCTATCTCATGTATATCTAAGGTTCGTAATAATCTAAGTAGTTAATTATAAATTAAATTGCTAATAATCACTTTTCAATAAATTTTGTTCGCAATTAAATTTGTACATGTCTTAAATGTAAACTTTTCAGTTTCTTGCTTATATTTTGTAGACTTCGATTATTATTATTATAAAAACGATTACATAACATGTTACCGGCAATCTCTATAAAATACTTTACTTTAGTAAGATTCTTTACTACATTCAAGTATCTCTTTACTACATTAAAGTATCAAAGGGGGTTGGATATTGTTGCGTATCACCCTATTTGCATGCATTAGCAGTGGTTCAATATGTACTCTACATATACCTAGCACCTGATCGGCCGGCATGGTTTTCGCAGTCCCCCTCAAAAGTTCGTAAACCCATGGGCGTCTTAATAGGTCCTGGCGAACGCCATATTCCGCACTTAACATAAAAAAATGCCTGAACGACCCCGGTATTGTATACATAGCCTAGGTAGAATGCCTGGAATATACACCTTGCTATAACATATACAAAACAATAACAATTTACGTGACATTACATTAAAAGTCATTCGATATAACAATGAATGGCACATTTGAGGCACATGGAGACGGTAGAGTATCGATTCCTCTCACGTCATATCTCATGTAATGTGAGCGCTTGAGGAGGCTGCACGTTTTGTGGCCACCGTTATATCACGTTACCCGCTCATAGCAACCCGCCCTCCGCCGCCGCCGCCGCCGCCGCCCAAGCACCGCGGGGCGGGCGGGAAAATCACACTGTGTGCTCGTGACATCTTGTCATCATCCTTAAAGATCTGGCTTCTTTTGATACTGATTGGAAAACGTAACGAAGTGTTTAGAATTGTGCAGAAGGTAGTAATTAAAAGTGTGTTTTTCGTCATAAAAAGCGTATACGCGTTCAAAACAATCAGATTTGTGCCGTGAAATTCAAACCTTCTTCTTTTTCTTTTAGTTAGGAGCCTCCTTTTAGCGCCTACATTCAAAGTACGTATTTTTTTTTTTTTTTTGAGTGAAAATACAAACAAATTTAACTATACAGTAGTATTACAAGTAATGTTTATGGTAAATTAATGTTTGATCACATTTTTAATGTAACGAGACCATCTTTAATGTCCTAATATTAGCTAATGAGGCCGCTTTTCACAAGTAAATGGTAGGTCATGCTAGGACGTTCCCTATGTTAGTAAATCACGAATTTTATTCATTTTGGCTTCGACCAGATAACGTTCAATTTGACGGTACTCACTAGAGCGGGTTTTACAGTACCTTAAAATTAGTACAGAACCTAGAGCTACAGTTTTACGTGGGTTTCCCACATGAAGCAGCCAGCATTCATGATTATAACTTTGAGATCGTGTATATTGTAATCATGGTTAAGGAAAGTGTATTAGATAAGAATTAAAACTTTTACTAAAGACGAAAACCAAATTTGCTTTTAATATATCTACCACGTACAGGAGTAGCAACCGCCAATATCTTTTTATTGGTGAGGGTATACTGCAATTGTGTAATATTTCGCTACGAAATTAACAAAACACAGACGACCAAAATGGTGACGGTACTTGGATTCAAATCGATAAATTTGAAACGTCGAACCACTATGTCCCCTGAACTGAATAGTAGCAAATGAGTTTACCTACGTCCGTCTAATGTAACTTTCAGCTCAGCTCTACGCCATATAATTAGCTAAGCTGGGCAGCCCCACCCCCACCTCTGGCGCACCACAACTGACTCGGGGGCGACCGCACTGAGATCGGGGTAACTTAGCATTTTCACTTCACGTCAGACAAGTGCTCTCTTCTCAAAGTCACGGTCATCAAAAAGTGTCCGTCTTTTCACAATAATAACTTTACCAGGCACCATCTTGAATGTTTTTAAGTGTTTTTTTCTTATTATTTTGGATTTGGCCATGAAGACACACTGGAACAATTCAACCTGGTTGTAACACAAAAAATAGAATATACACGGTGTTATTTTTTTTCGCGACATTACTATTTTAATACCGATTATTTAACTATTTCGTATACTGATCATTTTGTGGTATTTAAAAATTAAATCTAAAATAGTAAAAAAAAATGCAGATTTAATCCAAACTTTTACCTCAGCAACAATTTCCCTTTGGAATGGTGTAAGCACGCCATGTGTGTGTACGCGCCACTGCCAAGGTCACGCGTTTGCTGTCTCGTAGCTGACTGCGCGCCACCGCCAATTGTATCGCGTCGATCCGAATGTAAAATTTCACATTAATTTTAAAAAATGTCCTACTTTAGAACTTTTTATGAGTGCAGTGCGATTCCTATTACGAAATACTATGTTTTCATACTAGTATTAGAAATGGAAAATTTAAAAACAAAAGCTCAAAACAAGAAAAATCGTTCGTTTTCGGAATCAGTATGCGACCAAAAATAACCCCCTTTCGAGAATGTCGCGAGCTTGTTTAACACCGTGTTTATAATTTGTTATAACACACACCATAAAAAAACCTTTATTTCACCCAACTTCTCAATTCTCTCCCTGCTCTCACTTCTCCGACCTAATTTATTTCTGTGGCCTTATACAGTACCTTTTTCGTTCATATTTTCACGTTGCTTGGTTAATAAATTGTATTTAATAATGATAACATCTTTTGCATAGATTTTAATCTGCTCAAATCAATAATAAATGGTATGCAAGATCCCCCCAAGAAGTGTGATATTTTGGCAAACCAACTCTCTCCTTCGATTTTATGTAGAACTCATTGTGACTATCTCAAAAGATGTAATAATTATTGTGTTTTTAGTTCTTATTCCTGAAGAACTAACTACCGCTTTGTTTCGCCGGTAATTTCATCGCGACAGAAGTATACCCAAAGCTGTCAACCCGTCGATGGAAATCATACATTATATGTAACAAAACTCTCCGCTTCGAGTCGAGGTGCTCGGGTACAGCTATAATCCGATTCCGTCCCCCGACCGTGGCCCGCGGGCTGGGGGCGGAGCGGGGGCGCGGGAGGGGGGGGGGGATGGACCGGGCAGGGCGCGGCGGAGGAATCAAATCTCACTCCGCTACCAACTGCGTCACCACTATGGACCCATGTTCCATTTCATAATTGTTCTCTTCAAGTAATGTTTTCATTTAACTGGACATGAATGGCAATACAACACCACCGTCATGGTTTTAGCCCGATACACCACATTACCAAAGGAATTAGTTGCTTTAGAAGCATAGCTGCATTGAACTGACGGTAAAGACCACTGTAGAGAAAGGAAATAGAAGTGCTATGCGGTCGATATCGGGTCTCCGCCGTATGGTCAAAGTGACTATATAATTGCATGGAAATCCGGCAGCGCGTCATATGTCACACACTCGAAACGCCGCCTCTAAAAATGCATTCGACAAGTTAGTTCCAACCCATCCAATATAGTATGTAATACACATTTAGAAACCAAAATATTTACTTATGAACACGCTGAATTACTTCACAGGGGAGCACTGGGATCACGGAGATCGACGATCTCCGTAAATGGAATGATCTGTAACAAAATTCGGGGAAACAGCGAATGTTTTCAGTCGGACTTTGGGACGGGCGGAGCCACAGGCAACTATAAAAAAAATTTTGAGCCGCAATATTACTTCCAAAGTGTATTAAAAAATATATATCGAAAATAAAACCTGTGAAAACCGTTTAAAATTAAAAAAAGCAGCGTGTAGATTAAATATCGGTAACAAAGCATTATTTCAAAAACGCAAATCTACGAAGGACATAATTTTTAACTTTTGAAAACTTTAATTCGCCCCACTTCAGCACTGCTCGTCGCAAAATATTGAAATTCCTTCCATTTATTGAAATTCTCCAGTCAAACTCGGAGCTGAACAAGTTTTATCCGAATCTTTAAGGAATGTGTCACGGAGGAAGGGTGGATAAAAATAGAATTTTGGAATGCAAACTTCGAGGAGCTGTCTTGGATTTTCTTTCAAAACTGTTTCTTCTTAGCTCTGCCAGTATGTAAAAATATAATTTCTTTTCCTATTCCTGGAATTCATCAGGAATCAGGAATCTGAAAATCGCGTTTATAGCTGTTTTCAAAGCGATTTTCTTGATGAAATGATTCCGGAGCATAGTTTTTTTCAATTAATCAAGGTTTTCCGTCGCAAAAAACGCTTTGAAAACCGCCATAAAAGCGGTTCTTTCTTGACTTGTCACCTAAAAAAGAATCGACTAGCGTTTTCCAATGTGGAGAATTGAAGAGCGCCCGCAGTGGGCGTTAAGTGAACTAACATTTGCGAGTGTGAGAATACGTTAACGTTTCCGTTAGCGCCGATTCCACGTTTTCTTACAAATCGGTGGTCCAAGTTTGATTTTTATAGGTTGCAGAAGTAAAACCACAGAATATGCAGTAAAACTTGCATGGGTTTAATGTTTTTACGTAACTTCGAAGTTCCGTAAACGCCAATTTAGGTGCCAAGTCGGACTTCGGGCTCAGGTCTAAAGTCCAGATAAAGATAATATAAATTTCAGTTATAATGTAAATTTATTCAGTGATAATATAAATCAATTCGATATACAATTCAATTTTTCACATCGTCATAAAAATATAAAAGTATGCTAGCTAGGGTTTGAATACTTTTAGCTATTGTCAAGACGCAATGTCATCCTGAAAGTCCAGTAACACTACCTTGGTGACCAGCCACAGAGTTCAGGAGCGGTAAACACTTGAACACTCTCATAATGTAGTTTCCACCCGGGGTTTTCCTCCACGACACTTCTTCGAAAAACCTACTATTAGAGAGACTAGGTTGTCTTGATTGATTGTGATGAATATCTGTCATTCAATTCGGCTGCGGACTTAAAATCCGATGAAAAACAGTCGTACATTTTACGAATTCCTTCATTATACGCCCAGTCCTTTGGGTAATCAAGCTTGATGGTAAGTAGCATTTAATTGATGAGAATTGCATTATAATTTAGTAAATGGAACTCGAGTTAAAACGGGAGACTGACAGAAATATCCCAGAATCTTATTTATTCATTCATTCATTTATTCATGTGAAATTCCGGAACGTAAAACTATTTTTTTTATTATTATTAGTTGCATGGGCAGACTTTAGTTCTGTTATAGTAAACGTATTAAATAATAAGAGTTAAATATTTCTAAACCATTCGAAAATTGCTTCTAGATTGGAATTATTGAACGGATTGTTTTTTAAAGTTTATGGCGTTTTTGATTTTTCAATAATATAATTTAAAAAAATATACTGTGAATAAATGTTACAGCGAAGTTGACCCACTTTAGCGTTGTGAAACGTATTTATTCGTATATTTCGTATTATATTTATTCCTATTCGTAGAGACCAGTGGTAGCAACCACATTACAAAGATAAACCGCTTGCTTCTCCCAGGGGACAGCTAAATCGGAAACTCTTAGTCTGTGGTAGAGACAGTTTAAAGCACTTGTTGATTGACAATGATTTGTATTTGTTCATCCTCCTTTGAGACGCAGAGACGGAATTGTCAAACATTTACAATTACATTAAAACCAATTAAAATTAAAATTAGTTGCATTAATAATTGATTTAAATAAAATAGGGAACAACGTATGAGAAGCGACAAAGAGCGGCCACACATGAAACTTGGCTCCGGGAATTTTTCCGGGAAATATTGGTAAAAACAAAAGGAAAAACCATTTTTACTGAAAACGGTTCGATTTAAAGTTGCACCTAGTGGTGAGTATGCTGTCAAACCGCTTATTGCTTACATATGTCACTGTGGATTTTTTATTATTTAAATACAAAAAATATAAGGAGTGAAGGTAAATATAAATCGTATAAAAACCTGGATGAAAAGCATGAATACTGTCGCAAATCGTCTTTCTGCTGCAATCATTCATCTGCTCTATCTGGGCGAAATTGATTGCTACGTGAGAGCTCGGCGATTGCCAGGTACACCAGTCTACCGACCGCAAGCCGGACTGAAATGGACGAGGATAGGCGGCGCCTAGACTCGGAGACCCTGGAAAATGTTTTCTCCGGAACCTCGTCAAGCTTACGGAGTGTGTATTTAGTAAGAAGCGAACATCGTTTTCTGCAGCTCCGACCTTCCAGGGTACGACTCGTATTGAAGACCACGTCACGACGAGCACTCGGCTCATATCTAGGCTAAAGGTTAGCTCGCCAAAAAATCTCGGAGTTTTCAACAGCATGTGTCTGTATTTCGCGCCGGCCAAAAATAAGGAGCAGAAAAGATCTTGCGTATTGTTCTCATCAATGGGATAGATCAGCTTAGCACCTGTCTCGTCGATGGCAAGGGGAATCACATAATTTGGAGACCCTCTAAGGGATGTACAGTCTCTTTCTGTATTTTATCGTTTTCACCACCGAAAATGCTCTTCGGAGCTATATTACGCTTCAATAATATGTTAGGCCATCGCTCAACGCGTAACAGGCAGGGAATACATCCATACACTATTCGAATTCCTTCAAAAATAACAAACCGATCCTGTAGATCCTTTATCTATATAGTCCAGAAACTATCGGTAAAATGATCACTTCCTGTTGATGTATTTCTCTCAATCCACCCTTTAGACCTAATGTGAATAAGCCCGTCCTGCATGGTTTTCGCAGCCCCCTAGAAAGTTCGGAAGTCGGGGATCGGGTGCGATCTAAGGGCATGGCGTACACCATATGCTGCGCTTTACAACAAATGTAATAGATGTTCTAAAACTACAGATGGCCTTACTGGATAGTCTTTAAATCTCATTGTATCGGCACCATAACAATATTCATTTGATCATGAAGACATTTCAAATCAGATGTTTTTTTCTCCTATTCTCCTTTCTTGAAGCACCACAATAATGGACAGACCTGCATTGTTGTCGATAGATGTGCGATTTTCCGACTGCGAAGAATATGAGTTTAGGCCCCGTAGAGACCTGAGCTAGGCTCTCCTCCCCAATCTCCGCCCCGCCGCCCCCGCGCCTCCGAGACGCTGTCGCCGCGGATTGTGTATGCGGGTGATAAATGGAGTGGCGGCGAACAGAAGCCGTATGATGCGCGAACACGCGCGTGAATGCAGCTGAAGCCAGCGCCTCGTCGCCTCGTCAGCCTGACATCTGCTACGTGAATCTACTATTGCATGCATATATGGATGATATTGCTGCATACCAATACTGACTGTCTCCATACCTTTAGATGATGTCCTAGCAAGAAATAATAGTAACCATATTATTTTATCGTTTTACCAACCTGGGTATGCCAGTAAGTAAGGAAGGAAGGGGCCTACGATTTTACGTGGAATCTGAACCACGGCCAGCTTCAACGTTCGATCCACCTAAATTCGACCGCGCTCAGTGTTATTTATCCTCGATGATCGAACACAGAAACGTCGCACCACTAGGATGACGAGGCTGACAAAAATACTAACGCCTTGTGCTATGTTTGTAGTTTCGAAGCAGGTTTGATTCAAGATAGAGTAGTAAAAACGGTAACACATGAAAAACTAGCACTCATTGCAGCACCAACTACACATTCACTTGCAAAATCAACAGAAGAAAACGAATAAGTATTGTTAACTGTGATGGTATATGAATTTCATTAATGTATTCCAAGATTTGAGGACTTCTTTAAAAACATAGTAATCACTGAAATGTGATTTTTTTTCCCACTTTATTTGGTCACTATATTCGCTCGTTACATACAACTAGATGCTCAAATGGATGGAAGGACCTTCCATTAATTTGAGCACAGTGTCGAGTCAGATACGATTTATGATTAAACTGAAAAATAAGCTGAAATAAAGATTCATGCTTAAAACGCCAAACGGTAAAAAAAAATCGAGCTCACTTTGCTTTATAAATTCTTTTTCGTGCAAAAAAGTCGCTCTCCGCGTACAAGATAAGCCGCGAATCAATAGAGCACATTACTTAGCCTGCACGATATTTCTCTCTTCCCTTAATCGGCCCAGCAATTTGCGCAACAAGCTCTCTCGGACGGGCGAGCGCCGTAAAAGAGCCGTTTTCATTTGCCAAGTAGCTTTCCGTGTCCCGCCCGGGAATGATCTATTGAATTAGTGGCGATTAGCTTAGCTCCCGGACAGGGACAGGAATGCCTTTCTGAATGTCTTGCTGAGACCCTCAACTGTACAAGGAGCCGTCCGCCTTATATATAGATCGAAGTTTCATTGCATAGTTTCGCAAGGTTTGGTTACATTTTTTGGTCAAAATGGTTACATGTAGTTTTCTGGGTTACGTTACATACAATCAGAATCCTAGTTTTTTAATCAAATATAGCAGAGTCCAGTTTGCGATAAATCTGTCAGACAAAAATGTTTGATCCCTATTTTTCGATTTGTTTTATACTTAAATGTTGTACCGTTTTACTCCAATAAACAGAAAAAGCGTACAAAAGGTAAAGTTCGTTAGAGGTCGACCGATTAGGAGTACTATAACATACATTTTAGTATATCCGGGTATAGTTTGAAAATTGATATTCTAATAGAATGTTAAAATGTTTACCCTTTGAAAAGGTAATTAACATTGCCGTTATTAATACATATCAATGTAAATGTGACAAATCTGAGAGGCACTTTGTGTCCAAAGACGATATAAATAAATAACAAAAAAAAAATGTAAAAAGGGACACCTAAAAATTGTCTGGGAGTAGCATTTAAATATAATTGTGTATTTCATTACCGTGGTCGGAGGAAAAATATAAACCAAATCGAATCCACGGATCTATCCATTTGTGATGTAGCTAAATATAATTTGACTAGCAAAAGTTTAAATTAAAATGAAATTCCGGCGAACAACAGTATTAATTTATTCGTGAATGAGTCGTCGTGCGTGACCAAAACAAAACATCAATTGGCACGAACACGCCATTCGCTACAATAATACAAAAGTAACAACAGCCTCATATACGTCTGAAGGGGCGCGTTAAAACACATACCTATTCTGTAATATCCGCGACCCCGCTCAACGTATCCGCGGCTCATTTTCAAATTAATCTTGTTTTGTCGCCGCCGCCATTACAATTCTGCACGAACGGCGCGGATTATTCAAATGTGCCGTAACTCTATACCTGAAACAAAGGCATTAAACACGACAGCCTCCCCCGACACTTCGCTCGTCGCCCGATAATACCCCGACACTTTATAAAATATCCTGTTTCATTGCCGCCCGCCGCCGCCCTCCGGCCGTGTCCGCGGGGTAAGTTCCTGTAGGTTCACATTGACACCCGCGTAATGCAGAGGACGAACTCAATCAGTTGTACGAAAGAACGTACCAGCGAGATTTTGGTGTTACAGTACTAAGAATCGTAAATGAAAAGTCAGCAATGGGAAGAATTCCGTTCTTTCAATATAATATTCCCTTGAAGGAAGGTCTGAATACATCGAGGTTCGAATACATACATCTATTGCCGAGCTGGTACAGTCTCAAATGAGAGGCGAGGCCCCAAACCCAAGTTACCCTATCGTAGAAGTCGTGAAACGCCCTTATTCATTAAGGAAGGACGAGAGTAGATTCCGAGATTCGTTTACATGGTGGCGCCACTTTACATACAAAACGGAAGCGCCGGCGAGTGAGTTCGGTTGCGAATTCGCTTACTACTGATTTTCTCGAGTTCTAACGATACGTAAGTACACGTAATAACTTCACTGGGTCCTTTCTAACAATCGATGTTGCGCGCTCCGATTTTCAAGCGAACTAAGTACAGTTAGACGTTTTGGACTAACTCATTTACCCCTTTGAGCTTGTTCCCAGCTGCGAGGGCATTACAATTTTCCCGCGTGATCTGTCTCTTTCCCTCTTGCTCCTACTGAAATAGTGGGTTTCCTCAAATGTTTCCCTTTGCCATAAGCATTAGCCTGAATTTCACCAAGTGCTAATTTATTTTAATTGACGCTTAAAAGGCCTTAATTACTAAAGTGCTCATTATCTTGTACTGGTATTGATTGCCATCTGCTAAGAAAGGCCCTTAATATGTGGCGATTAAGCTAATAAGTAGTCGGTGAAAAAGGCCCTTAGTAATATAAACATGCACTCAAAGAACTCGACAAGAAATAAAGCTGTATTAAGTTTGTAACTTCGCTACAGTGGATCGAACCAACTTTAGCACGGTATCAAAACCAACGAGCTTGCTCGTTGACGTTAATAGCTCTTATTGTATACATGTATATCTACAGTTAGATAGTGTTCTGTGACTCATGTATCCAAGCCGGGTGAAGCTATACAGTTTCTAGCACTATTATTAGTCGCGCTGCAATGAGTCATATTTTTCTACGAGGGGTTAGCGATGGGGTGGTAAGTGGTAGGTATTAGTGTATTTATGACAAAGCTGATCAAGCCCAATCATTGTATGGTATAATAGAGTTGAAAGAGAGTTCTTTATAGTAGGTATATGATGATGTATCATATACCTACATTTGGGTGCCGTGAGTGTGTTTCTCACGGCGCCTAGTGGTTGGGTATGCGACGCAATGCATTCAAGTTCAATGTTAACTCAAAAATAAACAAATAGGTTAAGGTTTTTCACTTACGTTAAGGCTGTCGTGAAGGCAGCTGAAATCGAAATTTCAAACTTTTAAGAAATTCATTCTTTGTCCATTGGCCAAGGCGCAATTTTGCGATTGCCATTAAATTAGCGAAATCGTCTTCCTGGCACCAACGGTTCTATACCTATACAACCTGTCAGATTTTATTAAAACGAATTTAATCCCTTAAGAAAGCTTCATTCTATGTCCGTATATATATTTTTTTGTAAATATCTGTATTTTTCGATAAAAAAATCTTTAAAGAAAGTAAAAAAGACGATTCTTTTCCTATGTTTTAGCCAACATTTTTCAATCTAAAAAGGTATTTTAAAAAATGTAAACATCCAGACGTAGCTTTGACAATGTGTTTTATAATTCATCAAAACCTAGTAAAACATTCAGAGCATGTAAACAGTATCGCACATATGGGGAATTGACAGGGTAACAACGCTCTTAATTAAAACATATAAATATATTACAATGAACGGCCTAGGCCTCAAACAATCGATTTGTTGCAGGTATTAAAAAGAACATAGATATGACCGACATTACGCTTAGCTATGCACGAAAGCGTCTTATTACGGACAATTATTAATGATTGCTTTAACGCGTAGAATGTGAAACACCATATGTTATATACATTTATATTCTATTGTTTTCCCTGCAGTTTAAATTAATTTTATATTGAGTTTAATTGGGTTAGTACGTTCATGCTTGGTTTATCCACTAACCCAACATATTCCGTGCACAAAATTCTTCATTATTTACCGCGAAATACAAATGTTGCGTGTCAGTAGCCATGTAATTTAAGTTAGAAATATGTGAACATGTTTTAAGTACGTATGTGCATTTCCTTGTAACCTTAGTCCTAATATGGCAAAATAATACAAACATAAAGTGGAAGCAACATCGAGCGATGTTTGTGAGTTGCATGGCATGCTCGGTTGTTTTATGTAATTGGATAGGGATGACTAATACCATAGATATTAGCCCAACAAACCATATAGGAACTAAGTGCCATGTGTCATGTGCCAACTAGGTGTCTTTCTTATATTGCACGGCTACATTTAACTAGATGAAACTTTCATCCAATGCAATGGTACGAACCCTACCACCTAAATAGCAACTCTACCATGGTTGAGTATGCAATCCTTGAGCGGCAGTCCGTAATTGCGTCGATACTTGTCGGCATTTTGACAACGAGACTCCCTCAGTGCTTGAACCTCGAGTGTTTCAGAAAACGTGGTAACCACTAAATACTCTTTGTAAAGGTCAAATATGGTCCTATATTTCAAGAGTATGTATGATTAGATGCATGCCTATTGAAGAGCAGGAGAAGTATGCTGTGATCGTGCCGCATGGCACTCTATCATCAACAACAGCATGATATTTTGTTTTCATGTTTGAATTAAATGCTTTCTCTTTTGCCAGACCTTGGTTTTGCAGGCGTTGGTGGGTCTAAATGGAATGTTGGGGAGTCTACCAAAATATTCTAAGGAATAAATGACGACATGAACTCAAAGATGTTTGCTTTACCTCAAGAAATGTCACCACTTGAAAAATTTGTGCACCAAAAATACGGTAAAGACATGTCCAAGTCCTTGAAATCTCTATTACCAACGTTTCACATTAAATAGGCAAACAAATCTCACTCAAATAACTCCATAAATAGTAGAGAGTGAAGGGGTTACCTGTGGCAACAAGAGGAGGTCCCCGCCGATGACTCACGCAACGTGTTCACTCCACCACTCCACATGCGGGCGCCCCACGGCACCCACGGTCACGTCAACAACCGTCAACAGGACCACTCACAGAACTATACCCGGAATATTGTAACATAAAGGCACGAGGGACGCAATGTTATTGTCACAGGGCGGAACGACAAAGCGGGTGCAGGCGAAGATGCGGCTCGGGTGACTGGCGCGGGATGACATCAGTCGGGGGCTCCCCCGTGCTCCCTCCGGTGACGTCATCGCCGGCCAATGGGAGGAGGGCGCAGGGCGCAGGCGCGCCGCGCCAGCCGCCGCGGCGCCGCCGCCCGCGTGCCGCCATCTAGCGGGGGGCGCGCGCAACTCGTGTCGCGATGGCTGGCGACTAGAAGCACCAGACTTGCCACACGTTTTTTTTGAAGGATAGTCCGTTTTGTAATAACATTCATATACATTTAATAACTCTAATGGTTTCAGTAATTTTCTACCTCTATTAAGAATCAGAAAAGGGTAGTCATATAATTCCTTATTTCAATAAAATACAAGCCCTTTCTCTTTTCTTGGTCCTGGAAAGGATTTTAATTGTACCTATTTGTCCAATTTTTGCCTACGCACATACTAATATTAGTATTTCTTTAAAGGTAAATTGGCCTACATAAAATGCGCGAGTAGTATTCAATTTTCCACATCAATGAATGAGGGTTATGTGTATATTTCCAAAATAATATATAAAAAACCAAAAGCAGTGCCAAACGTGTGTATAAAATGTATAATAATTAAATTAAATTAAAGTTGAAATGTAAAATGTTTTCTTTAATTTCCCTTCCTACTACTTTCAAAACAAAAGGTGGCAAGTCTGAGAAGAACTCGCGTGAACGCGATGCCTTCACACAGTGATTATACATTTAATTCTGTGCAAATAAACTGCAGAGATATATCGGGTGAGGTGATTCTAAATGCAATAATTAATTATTCCTAATCTTTTTTTACTTCATCACATTTATAACATCCAATCTTTGCTAAAGAAAACAAACAGTTATTAGTTTATGCCCCATAAATAATCCCCGAGCTGATTGAATGCCTAAATAAAAAACTTGTAGCTTTTTATAAATCGACTGCATTAAAATTAATACATATAATCTATAAACCTACATAGAATTATGTATAGAAGTGATATTATAGAAAACGGTGTTCTTACTGCGTTTCATCCTGCTAGGCTGCCGAAGTAAACTTAGCACTTTTTTACCTTTAAATGTAACCATAACACACAATATGTGTTTATATTATATTTTTTTCAAACTGAGATCTATCCTACATAAACTTTGGGTTTACGAAAGCATACGATAAGATATGTAAAATATTGCGGCACAAGGTTTCTACCATGCGTAGGGTGAAAGACGGAGGGACCTTCACAACTATCATCAAATCATGTTTTTTTTATGCGACCTGACATGGATGGCTAATACCACACAACTACCGTTATGATATTAGCCCAATACACCACATTCCCGAAGGAATTTTGGTGCCATGCGAGGACCTTCCCTTTATGAGTACGGCTACATTGAACTGGATGGAAAACACGGACAATTTTTCATTGCCGCTTCGACCATCTTTTCATCCAATGCGATGGTACCAACCCGGGCGGGCTTAAGCCCTACCACCTAGTAGGGGAAGGGGACCTACAGTTTTACATGGATTCCGAACCATGGAGCAGCTAGCATTCGTGACGCAATGCACTTATCGAACTCGGAAAGACAGTGGTCCATGTCGGTATTGAACCCAGGCCTCTGGTACGCAAGGCCAGTCCCCGCGCCACTAGGCTACGAGCCGCTCATGTAAATTTACAAAACAAAGTTGATTTTCCCAATCATAAAAAACTCCGACGAATGTGTAAATCCAATTCGACTCAAATCCAATTTAGATTTTCGCTCCCAGGAGCGTTAAAATAAATTATATCCTTCACGAAAAAGACGGATCTGTGCTTATCTCGAGATTTCTCTCGGCGTGAGGCAGGTCTTCGGATTAATGCGAGACCGATCGCCTAAACTCGTAATGGGTGCGATCCATCTTGGAAATAAAAATTTTCGAGTTTTTTTCCGGTAAATTAAAAGCTCACGCAATCTGTCGGTAGCTCGGCTCTCGACTCGTCGTCGATCCGTCTGTCAAGACTTGAATGGGCAACAATTTATTTTTAAGTCAGATTCGTTTTATATTTTTAATAATCGAACATTCGTTTTCTTAAGTTTGGATAGTTTTGTATTAAAGGATATCAGAACTGAATAAAATTGTTTAAGAATTGTACTATACGCGGTTGTTTCCTGAATCAGGTTACATTTTTTTGCTCTGCTTAAACCTCCAAAGCGGAACTTGTAATACAGAATGTCAAGTTCTATCATTGATTCCATTTAAAGAAAATGAGACAGCGAAGCTTTTTCCTTTAAATTCCTTACTTACGAAGTTATGAATACATTTAATTTTCTCGCAGCAAAAACCTCGGAAATCTTAGTTTGACTGATTAGCGCGCATATTAGCAAAAAGGCGTGCCGTTCGATGTTTTGGAGCGTCACATATGTCAAGATATACGTGAATAACTTTTGGACAATGCGTCCGATAACATCCTGTTTACGTCTAAAGGCCTACAGGTTGTGCTGTGTGCCGGCGCGTAAAAAGAATACAATCGGGCCCACTGCGTTTCATCCCGTGCATGTCGTGCCGAATGACCGGTGGTTGAAACGGCAATGAAAGTTGTCCGTGTTTTCCATCCAGTTCAATGTAGCCGATAAAAGGAGGGTCATGGCATGGCACCTAGTTCCCATGAAGTGTGTTGGGCTAATATCATTAAAGTAGGTGTGGTATTGACCATCCATAAAAACACATAAAAAAACAAAGTGTATAATAAAACAGCCAAAATTCGAACAAAGTAGGGTATGTTTCAAAATACAGCTAGTTTATATATACACACGTACAGTACGCTGCATACAAACGTGCGTAAATATTCAGACGTGATTCATAGTACAAGTAGAGTACACATAGAGGGGACTAGCACTAGCCATCATAAAGCTTTAATAAATAAGCTAGTCGGAGGCTGCAATGCGCAAAATGCAGCGTATTCGAGCTTAGAGGACAATGCGAGGCTCTTCAGAGCTTACCATATCGGCGGAGATCGGTGGGGCAAGCCGTGATGGGGTCCGGACTGCAGTGGGGATGCGTTCCGGTCAGGGCGGGGGCGGATTATCTGCGGGTGCGGTGGGCGGGCGGAGGGCGGACGCTCCAGGGGTGAGAGAAGGCCTCCGTGTATGATTTCTTCACAGTGGTGCCCGTATCACCGATTTTTACAGTTTTTTTTCATTCTTGCATTTGCGCATGAATTGATCGACCGATTCGAGGAATTAATTGATGGAGAAGTAACAGTTGGCAAATTAAACAAAATCTAAAGGAATGGCTTTTATTAAAATCATATTATAGCTTAGAAGAATTCTTAAAAGAAAATTAGGGTTAATTTAGGGTTATATATTTTCAACATGCTTTGTTCGTACACCTTATTGAGTATATGTTAAGTTAATTTTTTTTTTTGTGTTTGATTGATTTTAAGTGCATATAGCATTTTTAGGGTTCCGTACCCAAAGGGTGAAAACGGAACCCTATTACTAAGCCTCCGTCCGTCCATCCGCCCTTCTGTCACAGGGCTGTATCTCATGAACCGTAATAGGTAGGCAGCTGAAATTTTCACAGAGTGTGTATTTATTTTGCCGCTATAACAACAAATAGGTAAAATAAAAAAATAAATAAAAAATATATACAAAAAATATAAATACCCATATAAAAAACGTGATTTTTTTGTGTTAAATCTTGAACGATGGTACGGAACCCGGCCAAGTGCGACTCCGACTCGCACTTGGCCGGTTTTGCTATTACAATTTATTATAAACTGAGTAAGTCATTGTACCATATGTTCCTACTTTAAGAGTACAATGCATAAGAAATGTCTTGCAATAAAAATTTTGAATTTTGAATTAGAAATAATAAAATAAAAAAGCTCTTACTTAAGCCAAGCACTATTAAAATATGATTTGTTTTTAATTGGATGACGCAGAACTTAATGAACATACATAAATGCATTACACATTAGTAGACTCTAATAAAAAAAAAACCAGCCAAGTGCGAACCGGACTCGTACACGAAGGGTTCCGTACCATAGTACAAGATTTAACACAAAAATACACGTACCCTTTATTTTTTATAACTTTTACTATTTACTTGTTATACGTTGTTATAGTGGCAAAATTAATACACACTCTGTGAAAATTTCAGCTGCCTACTTATTACGGTTCATGAGATACAGCCCTGTGACAGACGGACGGACGGACGGACGGACAGACGGACGGACGGACGGACGGACGGACGAATGAATGGACGGATGGACGGACAGCGGAGGCTTAGTAATAGGGTTCCGTTGGCACCCTTTGGGTACGGAACCCTAATAAGCGCTCTATCAATCTTTATCCTTAAAAGGATTTAATATTTCTATTATTTTTTTGGTTTTAAAAAAGCGACCTTCTTTTATGAAAATTGCGAAAAGCATTTGAAAAAAAAACTGAGAAAATGTGGAAATGGAAATAAAGGGCATTCGTTTTCTTGAATGTGTGAACACCAGTAAGTACGCCTGTTGTCATCGCAGCAATATGAATGATTAATTTCACGTCGAACAATGCAGGTATTCCTTATCCCTGGTAACACTTTGGAGGTGGATCTTTTGTTCAATTATAACCGCTGGAAATACATTAGCAGCATCAGCTCTTTTGTATATTGGATTAAAAAAGAATGGCTGAATATTTGCACGAAGCCCTTCACAACAGAATTTGTGTTGCAAACAACAACATTATATGTGTTTTCATTTTATTTAGTAATTGTATGATTTTTGTTGATGGGAAATAACTATCGACTGCGAAATAAAAGGGTTTTGAAAAAATATGAAACATAAAAATACCGATAGACTAGGAATCGGTTGCCCGATTGCCTATCAACACGCATTTTCGTAGTGAATATATATATGCTCCATGGTTCGGAATCTACGTAAAACTGTAGGTCCCCTTCCCCTAATAGGTGGTAGGGATTAGGCTCGCCCGAGTTCGTACCTTCGCATTGGATGAAAAGATGGTCGAATCGGCAGTGAAAAATTGTCTGTGTTTTCCATCCAGTTCAATGTAGCCGTGCTCATAAAGGGAAGGTCCTGGCATGGCACCTAATTCCTTCGGGAATTTGTTGCCATGCCTCAGGCGCCTCTTACGACATGGACGGGAAGAAATTCAGTTGGCCCGATCGTATTATTTTTTGTTGCCGGAACCTAAGCGGCACATTTATCTTTCTTTCAACACTCATTCGTTTTGAAATTAGATTTCATCCAATGCGATGGTACGACCCGGGCGGGCGCAGCCTTGTCGTCTAGTGGGAATCCATGTAAAACTATGGATCCCGTTTCACTTTTACATGAATTTACGAAACATTGAACAGCTCACGTTCGTGACGAAAGGCATCCTTATCCAATTTAGAAAGAGAAAGAAAGTGGTGCAAGAAGGTGACAGTTATTGAACCCGTGACCTCTGACACGAGAAGCAAGAGAGCGGCCCCGAGGTACGATTTTATTATTTTCTCTCCCTACATCCCCGAAGACCATAGGTCTTTTATCTATAGGGTCAGTAAACTGTAGTTCCTGCACTGGTATTTCCGAGGTATTTCCTCGAACATGTTTTAGCAGCTCTTGTCAAAGTCGAAAGCCCATAGGTTTCGTAGTATATATGTATCTTCAGTGTGTGTCTGGTGTATCCCATGCGTCGCGTTTTACGTGAAGAAAAAAAATGTAACCTCATAACTGTCTCTTTTCCAATTGTCTCGTATCTTGCAAGATCCCAACTCCGGATAGTGTCCACATAGGAACGCATTTATACTACACCTTTGTTTCTCCTGCCATATATCCAAATATTTCTTCCATTCATTAATTTTGGCACCAGGCTACTTTTATGAAATGACGTGCAATCTTTTGGTGATAACCTGGGCTAACAGAGTTTAAAACACCATTACCCTACCCTATTTCGATACAAAATTGCAAAAATAAGATAAATAACATGGGCTTATACGTTATATACTCATAATTTCTACAATCTATGGATACCATTAAAAATCGTATGCGCGTACAAATGTTCACATTTGATTTAAGTGTCATACTAAATCAGTTTTTGTCAATAATCATTCGAAGGCAAATTTTGCAACGGGAGAATCTTCTTGGATATTCTAATGCAGAAGTGAACAATTTTACGAAAATGGTTAATACAAAAATCACAAAAGCTGCTGAATATATCCATACTCCTATTATTCCATGAAGCACTTATTCGGTCACAACATCACATGAAAACACTTTCTCTCACTGAAGTATCACTTTTTACTCTTAGACCCATAAGATAATGTTATTCTCATTCTATTCCTTAGTCGTCTCTTGTGGTAATTGGTGGAGTTTTTCCTTGCAGTCTTTATCTAATTTTCACTTGCTAATGTTTATTTAGAAAATCCCGCCAATTGCGAGTCGGACTCGCACACGAAGGGTTCCGTACCATCGCACAAGATTTAACACAAAAAATCACGTTTTTTGTGTGGGGCCCCCTTTAATATTGATATTTTACCTATTTTTTATGATAGCGGTAAAATTAATACACACTCTCTGAAAATTTCAGCTGCGTACCTATTACGGTTCATGAGATACAGCCCTATGACAGGCGGGTGGACGAACGGACGGACGGACGGATGTACGGACGGACGAACGGACGGATGGATGGACGGACGGACTGCGGAGGCTTAGTAATAGGGTTACGTTAGCAACGTAACCCTATAAAGGGAATTTTCGCTTACACGTGTTGGATCCTATATGTTGTCAATTCGGTTACTATAAGGCAAGTGCGAAAGGCTAAATGTCCTCGAAGATCGTCATAGATTACTTTCATTATACGAACTCTCACGGACTGGCTTGGATATTGTACACGACTCATTCAACGCTGAAAATCCACTTTTGTAGATTAACTTAATTGAAACCATTGTTCCAATCGGTATTTGATATCAGGCAACAAATATTAATTAAATAAATAAAAATATAATTTCTGTTGGATTTTCGAAAAATGTATCCTGTGTTAAGCCAAAGAGAAAAGAAAATGGATATGAAGATTGTTTCTATCATTGACTCGGTTTAAATAAAAAAAAACTTGAAGTAACAGATTTTATGCAAATGGAAATCATTCGTTTAATCATGGATGGATCAAGTAATCCGATCCTGAATTAAGCCTAAAATGGTTTATCTAAATAAAAAGTTATCTTATATTCTGGTAATGGAGTATTCCTGCAGACAAAGTTTCTTTGAGTAAAAATACTTGACCAATGGCACATGCTTTCAGAAAAATCAATGTTTGGTGACTTTCAGCTTAATACCAACCACATTCATTAATCTCACCTGCGGCGGCTGCGGTGCGTTAACCTCACCTCACCTGCCGTCGCATCCACTCCCCGCCCCGCCCCGCCCGCCGCGCAGCCTTTGCCGAAACTCCAGTAGCCCTATTCTTGAAATTCCGTACTAAGGAATCAGGAAACTTTCCGAGAAAACCGCTTTTATTGGGTTTGTCAAAGTGAGATTGTCAGAGAGAAGAAAAGATTCCCGAGAAGGGTGTTTCAATAATTCAAGGTTTTTCGTCGAGACAACCACTTTGCCAACTGCTATAAACTGACAGACTCCTGATTCCTGCGAGCACAGAATTCCAAGAATAGGCCTATGGATAAATTTCTCTTGTGTGGCCCAAAACCTACATCACTTGCTTATTTATGTAACGATCGATGCAGGAATCTTTACCAGATTTACTGCTTTTTTCCTTTTCTCGAGAAATATTATTCACCGCAGTGATCTTTTGTGAAAATTCATATAATTGTATTAGTTTCCTTTATACATATATTTAAAAACGATATTATTGCATATTTTACTTTCAAGCCAGGCAGTGTAACGTTTGGACGACAAGAAAAAAGGAAAGGTTTATTTTGTACGCGCAAAGTTTGTTTAACACATGGGTTCGATGTTGGAGTTACCAATCAATTAAATTATCTTGGTATCATTCGAATTCCATTAATATCATAAAAACCAGTGTTTTATTAATGAACTGGAAAATGTTTCGATGCTATCCCTGTCTTAGAACTTCATTGCAAATAGTCAAACCAGTTCTATACGTAGTCATTTTTTGTCAAAGGGATTAAAATATTTTCTGATATAGCAAAGAGTTCGTATTGAATAATACTCCAACAAATTTATATCCCTGCTGAGCTGGCACATATTGTAATAATTTAAGATATAATTTTATGTACTAAGCAATTACGTCGCTTTTTCAACTATATGATATATGTGACCGACCGTGAAGCAAGTAAACGTAAATCCACTAATTTATTGTACACTATGTATTTTAATTATTGTGTAAAGCTGGACCATCAAATAAACCTTTCCCGGGCAGTACGTCTATCTATTTCGCCATATAACTAATAAACAATAACTTAGAATTCTTAGCCCCGATTGCACGAAGAGACGGCTGAGTTAATCAATGTTCAAACACGTCAGTTTTAGTGAACCGCATAGAGTTCCTTCCATACTGTCAACACAAAGTGATGTGTTAAATCATATTTTGACGTTGATTTTGATTGTTTGTCCTTTCGTGCAGTCACTCCCCCTGTAATTCCACTTACTAAGACATTAAGATCCTTTTAAGTATACTTGCTTCACGGCCGATTCTACATACATAACCTTTTTAATGTGTGTGATAATATAAATTGTATTAAATAACCGGACGTGCGAGTAGGTAGGTCTATCGTAGGACACACACCCTGAGGGTTCCGTGCAAAAGTTATGATGCATCTAGATTTCAACGGGACGCTCCTGAAATAATTACGAACGGACAAACGAACGGACGGACTATTTAGGATTTTTTTCTTACACTGGATGTTTACCTTGCTTATTGTCTCATTTCATGATTCTAGGTCCACGTAACCGGGAAGTATCTTACATGTTTTGATCAGTGAGTTTGCGAGTATTAAAGTGACAAATTGCCGTATCTATGATTGCGTTACCTTAGAGGCTAGATTTTGTAAGGGCTGTATACCGTAGTATTTAATAAGAATTTCAAGTCAATACCTATCCTCGTCAAAGTAAAAGATTCTTAACAGATGGATAGACGAACAGACAACAAAGTATCCTATAAGGGATCCGTCCCAGAACCCTCAAAACAATTAATTATTCTAAGAAATTGCTTGTAGCCATCACTATTGGTACAATCCCGCACAGTATTAATTACCGATTGAGTATTAAATACAGTGTGATTTTAAGATATTTAGTATTTTGCAAAATCGTAGTATATTTGCCTGAATGTTCCAATATTAATTTGAAAATGAAGAAGACGTTCAACTTAAAAGCATCTTCATGCAACTGAGAGCATTCCCTCTTTCTCTTTACTCTACATCAACATCCATTCTTTCCGATGTGACATTCTTTTATCATCTAGTGTTTAAAACTTAGCCAAGTAAATAGTGCTGGTGTAAGTGGTGCATGATTCCTGGAGTTTGTTCAAGCTCGAAACGATGAACGAACGTAATGTGATAAATTGATGATGGTTGCCAAATGAACAACCCCGCCCCGCGACTTCATCGCCGTGCATAACTCACTGCGCATTCTCAGTCGGCTTTGCACGTAATAAATGTAATATCGGGTTAACGACATCGCTATTTTTCCCGATTATCGCGAAGATTTACGAGGACGAGGCCGCTCCTTATCTCCTTAATAAATCACCAGGGGTTCATAACTCAAGCCCACGCACGCGCTATCTAGCTCGGTGCGGCCGCGACGCTCTGGACATCCATAATTCGGATGTTGCATCACTCGACAGCATCCCAGCCGCAACCCTGCACTGATGCCTGACCGTCCACACGTCATCATCCGTAAAGTCCATCTGGTAGAAGCCTTCCAAGGGTCCGCACTTTTGCCCCATAGGCTCATGATTGTTGGTCGTGTGTTTTTTTGTGGAACTGGATGTCTATGGCTAATACCACACCTGCTCTCGTTATATCAGCACACTTCCTAGGAACTAGGTTAACATTTCACATACACACGCACCCTCATACCCTGACATAACGTTATATACACACACCCTCTCTATCATTTAACCACATACTATATGACATCGGTATGGAGTTTAACTCAATTAACAAACGAGAAATCCCCCAAAGCATCCTCATATGCACGAACATGGAGTGTTGTAGAGTACCGGAACCCACACAGCACAAATCTGTAATGTTTCTATTCAATGCTAAGGTGGTCTCTATGAGTTTTAAATATCTTTCCTGTAGCGATATAACTTCATATTGATCATTATTAAAAACAATTCTAGCAAGGATATTTTGTAAGACAAATTGAGCTCATTTATCATAGATCAAAATGCCGTCAGTTGCTATTCGAAAGCTTTTAAGATATTTAACATCTACGCACACTCCAACTTCTTCAAGCAAAGTGCTATTTAAATTTTGGTCCGTCAACAAACCTTTATTAAAATATGTTTCTTTTGTTCCAAGTGATCTAAGAGCTATTAAAGTCAAATGACGATCCGACAAATGGCTGTTGAGGGAAGTGCGATATCCTCAGATAAGTGATAGATGATGATGTAACTTGATTATAATTCACTCGTATAGACTTTCCTAAATATTTCTCAGTGTGTTTATTAGATAGGGCATTCATCTTGGAAGGCGATGTGTGCGGGTAGTACAGCGCCATGGCAAGATCATATCTTCACATAATCTTCGAATACTGGTAAAATAATTATAAAAAACAAACGTAGTTTTTCATATATTTTTGAAACAAAGCATGGTTCGCTAATACTACACCTATCGTCATAATAGCCCAGTAGAAATCCGATACTCATAAAAAATATTTTTAATATTATTTTTCAGGTAAAATGAGCATTGCATCAAGACATGATGATGTATGGTCAAAATTGACCTTCCATCGTTCAGTATTGTCTTGTTGTAAGCAACAAAAACTGTTTTACAACTGACGCGGATCTAACTATACTGCCTAGCAGCAAGCCCTGCTCCTGAATCAAGAATATGTGACGTGAACATAATTGTGACTTCGCAAGAGCCGGTCCCGAATGGCATCCATCTCTGAAGGCGGACGATTTCATTGATACCTAAGATCAAGGTCTCCGTATCTCGATCAAACTATTTATCGTGCAACACAATGGATGCAGCGATGTGCATCATTATGCGTTATTGTTGCGGCGAGCGCGGCGCATGCGCGGACGGAGCCGCTGCGGTGCAAGGTCTGCGGATCAACATTCAAGGCGGTCGCGGCTTTGGATTCTTGTCGCGCAGGCTCACATGGTAATTAAAGAAGAACATTTTGGATTGTCCTCTGGCACAATTTAAGCGCAAACACCATCACGGGTGCCATTTCTGGCTCCCGAGCACCATGTACGGTTTCAGGGTAAACATGACAACCTCGTTTCGCCAAATGATGTGTGGCGAACCATCTATGGGCGAACCCATTGCTATGTCATCTATCTTTTGCCTAGCACGACCGAAGTGGTGGGTCTCCTCACAATATTATTCCTTTAAACCTATAAACGAGAAAACAACTGAGAGCCGTGGGTATCGAAGCAGCGGCTCCCGGTTGAGAAGAATTTAATTTTCATTTTCAGTCATACTTTATAACAAAATATTGTTACAAATATTAGGATTTTTTAAACGTTTGTTTCCTGCCCCTTCGTCTCCTTCAAATCTTGCAGATCTATTTTATCCCCGATATTGCGAATGCCTGAATTTTACATAATAATAATAACCTTTCATTTCTCCTATTTATTTTACACTCTTATTATTTAATCTATAAGAAGATTGGTATTGTATTTATATTGGAGACGCCCGCTTCTGGGCAAAGGCCTCCCCCAAAGAGGTCTAATGTTCCTTGTTGTGTTTATGTCGCCACCAGAAGGGTGGATGTTTGTCCAGTTCGTCACGCAAGCATTGTCATTGTCGCCCGACAGAGCGACGAGCATCCAACAGCGTCCATTCGGTCGCTAGCCTCGTCCAGAGCCGGTAGTCTCAGTTGTCACCTAAATTGGCGTTACGGCAAACCGATCGACTGACGTTTTCAAATGTATGGAGAAATTGAACAGCGCGCGCAGCGGGCGTTAAGCGAACTAACATTTGCGAGTCCGAGCTTGATTTGACAGCTTACTCAACGTTGCCGTAAATACGTCGACGTTGCGGTTTACGTCCACTCCGCGTTTTCATACAAATCGGAAGTCAGCGTTTGACTTTGACAGCTTGAAGAAGTAAAACCACAGAATATCTAGTAAAAACTTGTATGGAGTTTGGAGAAAACGCCAGTCGATCGGTTTGCCGTAACGCCAATTTAGGTGAGAACTCAGACTGCCCACTCAGCTCCCGTCCGACATCCGCATCACATCAAATCATTCACATCACATCAATCATTGCCGCACCGGCCATCTTTTGATCCCATGGTACCAATACTAGCGACACTAGTTGGGACACGAGCTTCTCTTATAGGCTATCTAAATGTTTAATGGCAAACGTAGCATTCACGAATGCCTACATTAGCCCATGGCCGAGCAAAACAGTGTAAGCCCCGGCTCGGTGGCCCAATAAGAGCAGAGGCGGTGTTACCAAGTCGCAAGTGGCCCACAATGGTCATAATGGAGGCAGCTTGCGGCCGGACCTCTATCCGCCCACACTGCTGCTTTGGACGAGCCATCATGTGCGCGCCTCACCCCTCCCCTACCTCGCCCTCAGCATTGTACCCCCCGACACACCACCGACCACATAGCGATTGGAGTAACCACTCTTCTAGCAATGCGAAAATTCCGTTTGTTTTCGTAATGCTGGTATCGCAACATTTATAAAAATGTTCACCAGACAATATGAGATTTGGAATATCATCGGTCTACCGAAATATCGTAATAATAGCGGGTTGGTTTAAACATTCAGACAGCTCTTTCAAATTCAAACACTTGCTGACACTTTCATTGCAGAATATGTGTGTGTCTGACAAAAATATGATGTAATTTAGACTCAATAGGTGGGTGTGCTGGGATCTAAGGGTATGGTATACCGTTGCTTTACAAAACATTGGGATTATTTTCGTACCTCTAATCGGTGGTGGAATGATATTTCCACATATCGTCGCTGCATACTTGTAACAGCATTTAAATGCAGCTGAGTTGTGTTGAAGTGTGCAAGCTGGCGCTCTAGTATTATGCCCATAGGTTTTCAGTATCCAGGTGACTAAATAACTACAGGCCAAAAGAATAATCTCGGTAACCTGGAAGCAGTCGTAAAACCAACGTGAAACTTTGTTTCAAATAATTGCTCACAATAACTATCGAAGTTCCGAAGTTGTTCATGCAAAAACCTAGACTTCCGTGATCATTCCAGTGTCGTTCACATCGCAGTGCTCTACCTGACGGCTCAGCTGCACCGACGCACGCGGGGACGCCTGCCGGAGAGAACACAGAAAAAGATAACATCAACTGTGCAGTTAAAAGTCGACTCAAACATTTTCCTTTATTAGTTCTACATGTCCGTGCGAAGGACACTCAGGTCCTGCAAGAAATACCAGGGAAAGGTCAAGGAATCTCCGGCAGTGAATCATAATAAAACGACCATATCGATTGAGTGAGAGACAAGCGAATGTAGCAGTTTATCTTATCGAAATATTTATCTCATGATTCCCCTCTCTAATAATGTCTTGGTTCTTCGGTCAGCGTGAAAATCTGGAGTATTTTTTTTATGTAATGGGACATGGATCGCTGATACCTCACCCACCGTCATGATATATTAGTCAAATGTACTCTGATTCCCGAAGGAATGAGATGCCATGACAGGACCTCCCTTTATGAACATTGAACTGGATGGAAAACACGGACAATTTTTTATTCCGGCTTCGAACACATTTTTTCCAATGCGATGGTACCAACCGGGCGGACTTAACCCTACCACCTAGTAGGGTAATACAGTTTTACATTAATTCTGAACAGCACTACACACTTAACATCACCGTAGATATGCACTCATCCAAATCAAAAAGATAAAGAAAGTGCCGCATGAGCAGTGGGGATTTGAACCCATAACCTTTGGCATGCAAGGCAAGTCCCTTCAGCATGTAATTATGATACAGTTCAGTAATGTAAAGATTTCTAAATAAATTAAAGAAACCGTTTTCCGCTAGAATAATGAGATCTCCGTCTTGTATTTTTCAGTGATATCTAAGGAAGAAATACAGGGCACCGAGATATCCTCATATAATTAGCTTCATGCTTTTCCGGGAGATAGTTCTTCATTCTACACAGATTCTTTCGCTTTCACCGCTGCGCGTATGTGGAACCAGCTTCCACTTGATGTACGCACATCTCAGTCAATTAATATATATAAAGAGCGTCTTAAATGTCATTTCCTGATAGTTTCTTGTCACATTGTTCTAAAAAAATAAAGAGGTTTTTTTCCTGTATTTATCAAATATATTAATATACATGTATTTTTGTATGTGCACACCTGTTTAAATGTTCTATAATAATATATGTGTATGTGTATCTTATGTCTATTAATATGTTTAAGTGTGTGGACGTATTTGTATGTATTTTATTAATATTTTCTCTATTTAATTTTGTTTTACATTTATTTTTTTGCCCATCTCACTGCACCTCTCAATGGTAGAGAATACCTTCTGGCATTAATTTGAGCCTTTTTGTACCATATGGCTTCAAATAAAGTAATTTTTCATTTCATTTCACTTCCTTGTTGCAAACGACAAAGGCTTAGTACACAACATAATACTTATTCTGTGATACTAGGTCAGGCATGGAGCTCTTCTAGCGTAGAGCTCGCCGACACGCGACGCGGTGACGTGCCGCAGCATGGTGTGGCCCAGATCTAGCCGTCGGCTTATGGTAATGCTGCCTTGGCGGAAGCCGTCATGGCCTACCCGACCTACTGAAGGCACTATAGAGGGCCTCCCTGTGCTACTAATCACGACCCGTATTGTCTACGAGCTCTGATAAAAACCCTTGACATGAACCCTTCGCTTTTTTGTGGGAATCTATCGCATACTCAGTATTTCATAAGTTAGAAGTAAGTTTTTACATAATGCACGTTATTACCCTTTGAGTAGTGCACTGCTTTGGTCTTATAGCAACATTTCATTCATTTCATTTCATGAATTTAAACTTTTGGTAGTTAAACTAAACTAAAAGCCCTTTTCACCTACTGCTGATTAGCTTGATCGCCACATTTCGCCTTTCTTAGCAGCTTACCAGTACATAATAATCAGCACTTTATTATTAAAGCCCTTTAAATAAATCAGCAATTGATAAAAGCCAAGCTAATGTACATTTCAAACTGTTAGATCCATGTGGTGTAGATGACATATATTAGATACAGATAAAGCAACTCAATTTCCATCACAGGCCTCGCATTCTAAGGGCCGAGTGCACGAAAGGATACAAAATCAAAATCAACGTCAACGTCTGATTAAACACGTCACTTTGTATGGACAGTATGTAAGAAACTCCATGCGGTTCACTAAAAGTGACGTGTTGGAACATTGATTAACTCAGCTGTCTCTTCGTGCAATCGGGGCTAAGTCTAATCTAATCAATCTAATCAAAGTTTTGATTAATAAAGCCATTGATGTCTGTGGCATAAGATTGCTAGGTTATGGTAACCAAACTTCACCTATAGGGCCTCATAGGTTGGGGTAAACAGTCGCAACCGAAACAAAGACTAACGAAAAGTAATGCTTACTAAGGGCAGCCCCGGTAGCCCAGTGGCGCGACGCCTTGCGATTTGATAAGCTTGGTGGACCTCTGACCGCGGTTAGGTTTTGGATGGATGACCATGTTCAACCGTTGAGGTTGGCCGTGGTTCTGATTCCACGTAAAACTGTTGGTCCTCTTCCTTACTTACTAGGTGTTAGGGTTAATCCCGCCCGGGTTGAAAATTATCCGCACTTTGTTCCGATGTGGTGTGTTATATCTAACGGTCCGTTTGGTATTAGCACGTTCAGTTACATTAAAAAAACTAGTGGCAATAGTTACATTTGATCCACCCATACAAAATATGTGGGGTAAATTTTCAACAGTTTTCGTTACAGTTACGACTATGCCCCGGTTGCACGAAGAGACGGCGAGTTAATCAATGTTCAAACACGTCACTTTTAGTGATCCGCATAGCGTTCCTTCCGTACTGTCCACACAAAGTGACGTGTTTGATCATACTTTGACGTTGATTTTGATTTTTTGTACGTTCGTGCACTCGGCCCTATATCAGCAATAGCGTCATATCGGAACCTATTCGATCCCTGTATGCTGCTATTAATAAAACATGTAATTTGGGGTGCTCAAGTTTTCTGATGCAAATTATTGAATTCTCGCGACCCAAAAGTCATAAATGTAACGAGATTAGGCGAGCCCACACATACATTCGCACATGATTCTTCTAATTTTAGGTTAGCTGAAAGGTAAAGGTACACCGCTAGAAAGAGAAAAACCGGGCAAGTGCGAGTTGGACTCGCACACGAAGGGTTCCGTACCATCAACACTAAAAAAATCACGTTTTTATTATTTTTTATTATTTAGTTTATATAATTTTTATTATTTTTTTATTTTACCTATTTGTTGGTATAGCGGCAAAATAAATACTCGCTCAGCTGCCTACTTATTAGGGTTCATAAGATACAGCCCTGTGACAGACGGACGGACGGACGGACGAACGGACGGACGGACGGACGGACAGACAGAGGCTTAGTAATAGGGTTCCGTTTTCACCCTTTGGGTACGGAACCCTAAAAAGTATTGATTGTTATTAAACAACGAAAAGTACTCATAAATCAGTTTTTCTTGAAGCTACATAAAATGATAGAGATGAAGTTAATTAATAGCGTTAACTAATGGGCCCATTACGAATTCGCGGGGTCGCCGCCGTGTCCGGAGATCGTTGACTTCGGATAACTTCGTCGATGTTGAGCTATATGATTTTTTATAATCATTCTTATTTTATACGACACACCAGCGGGTAATTGATGCAAAAACAAGATTGGTTTGTGGTCATCGTATCGTTTTAATGTTAATTCGTGACCCTGCGATAACAATGCAATTTTAAAGCATTATTTTCCAATTATAGATGATATTTTAATGTTAGCCCAAGCAAATAATCTCAAATTTTGAAAAACATCTTAATTGGAATAAAAACAATATTACGGTTGAAGGCCGATGTCTTTTCCAAAAAAAAAAAAGTCCTTGACGATTTTCGTCGTATTGGATGCACTAATTTTTAGTAAAGAATAAAAGAATCTTAACATAGTTTGTGTCTACGAATCATCTATATTTTGTTTGATAGCGTAAAAACCAAAAAAGGGACCCATATAGTCTGGCTCTGGTGTCTGTCCGTCACACCAATTGTGTCCCGAATCGTTCTCCTATTAACGGTTTTTGAAAATTCTGAAAATTTTCTAAAGCTCTCATTTTATATGAAATTGCAAAATAATTTGAGGCGAAGGTGAATTTCTTCGTTTCGCAATCTGTCTCGTAGTAAGATGACGGGACTCTCGGAACGTGAACATGTTCACGACTGACCGGATTTTTTGTCTTACCATTTAACTCTTTAATACACTCAACATAGGTATAACTGCTGAACTACAATAAACTTCAAAGGACAAATCGGACTCTAACGTAAACAATATACGGGCATAAATAATCGTCAGAATATGCAATTCAAATAACAAAATATTCAGTTTCATCTCAACACAAAACTCGATTTTGAGCCGGGTGGAACGAACCTTTTAACTAAATTTTAATTGATGTTAATTTCGCAAGGTATTTTAATTGATGAGGGTATTGTAGGAACTCTTACAGGGGACCCGCTAAATATCAACTCACTTTTTTTAATTGTTCATGTTTCCACACTTCTTGAACATAATTTTAGTTTGGTGAAACTCTGGTTTGTCTCATAAATACGTTGTTAGTATAATAACGATTCCATTATTTAAATAATCATATATTTCCTAGCTATTTTTAGGTTAACTCACTCCCGAATTCGAACTCACCCTTACCTGAATGGAGCCCCAGTTGAAGTACGAGGGTGAACATTGAACGAGCCTATACATATACCAATGTGTAGACATTCGTTTTATTATAGCCAACAATAAGCAAGTTATGGAGGAAACCCGGTTCAAATACTTGAGAAGATCGTCGATGACCTTGACCGCCAAATTAATAGCTTGAACGTGTTGCTAAGCGTCAAACTCGAGAAAGGCTGGACTAATTCGGTCTTTTTTGGGTTCCGTACCCAAAGGGTAAAAACGGAACCCTATTACTAAGCCTCCGCTGTCCGTCCGTCCGTCCGTCCGTCCGTCCGTCTGTCACAGGGCTGTATCTCATGAGCTGAAATTTTCACAGAGTGTGTATTATTTTGCCGCTATAACAACAAATAGGTAAAATAAAAAAAAATATAAAAATTAAAGGGGGGTCCCATACAAAAAACGTGATTTTTTGTGTTAAATCTAGTACCATGGTACGGAACCCTTCGTGTGCGAGTCCGACTCGCACTTGGGCGGTGTTTTTTTCAAACATTCGTCGAAGTCCGAGGAAGTTCTTAGCTATATTTGGCCCGGTAGGTGGACAGGAGTTGATTAGGCAAAAGTATGATTAAATCTGACCTTGCATTTCATACCATTACATACATGCCAACTGGTTTTTTAGTTCAGCATATAACGTCAGATTTAATCAAAAAAATGTCAAACTTCAACGTCAATCTCAACTTTTCTACTCCAAATTTACATTTTCGGCTCGCAGACCTTTTTTTCGTCACGCTCATAACCGCTATTGACCTAGGTCAAAGAAAAGGCTTTTGTCAGGACTTTCCTATGTAGTTGCCAGTGTAGTTCCCAAATGGCATAATATCCTCCCATCTCCAACTTAGATGAAAAAGGAATTAATTCTTTTTCATCTAAGATCTCCAATCGTTCAGGGCACCTGAGGTGTGACATCATAAATGGAGTCGGCAGCTGATTGTGTGACATCATGAAATGGAGTCATGTGTTTATCGGACGTGCTCTGCGAGTTCGCCCCCGCACGACCAGTCTACACATGCGACGATTTTGCATGCAATTCGTATGATCTTGCATCAGAAATCAAATTAAATTTTTCCCTTCATTTTACAGTCGTCACCCGGACCTATATCCGGACGATAAATGTTTACATGCTATTAATGTTTGACTAGGTTTTGTATTCTAAAATATATTATCGAAATCTACGTCTGTATTTTTTTTATGTACCATTATATTTTTCAATTGGAAAATATTGGAAAACATTTCCCTTTTTTTACGTTCATTTTCGAATATTTTTTTACTGAAAACTACAGTTATTGGAGGTGACGATTTCGCTCGTAGCCGTGCAAAATGGTGCCTGCATGCATTTCTTAAATTATTCAAATCTTAGATTTCCTGCGACTTCACGACAGCCTTAAGTTCATAATATTCTCACATGTGCTTGAACTAGTCGAAGGTTGGTAAAATAACTGCCACAAATACAACAATGCGAACGTAAAACAGCACAATGTACCATAACGCACCCAATATCGAACAAACAACACTCAATCGATTCCAAAGCGTTGTTAGGACCTTGCAATGCGTGAAGTCGTGTGATGAAACGTTCCAATTTACGGAATTCAGGGCACATAATCATATAAAATATTCGTATACAATCTGACGTTAATAAAAGTGTTCTTCACTTCACACTGAATTTTGCAACGGACAGGTAATTAATGATGGAGGATTCGTCAAATGCTCAGCGAACCATAATTTTACAATTAACTAAGTATTGATAAGAATGACCATATCATTCCATAAACAATTAAGGATACCATACCAGTCCGGAAGGCTTATCTCAACATGACTGGCTTTTTGGCATTCCGTCCTTAAACGTTTTTGGTTAAGTCATACGGATTTTGGAATTCAAAATCGAAATTACGAACTTAACATTTTCGGACAGCTTACCTTTATTTTGACATGACTGGCAAATATTTAGCTGAAATTATCAAATACATTATTTAATTATGAAAACATGAATTCATAATTGGCACCACGACTGAAAAAGTAATTGATGATATTTCTATATAAAGGAATATTTTTATCAAATGTTTCCCCCAAAAAATGTTTACGAATGGAAACATTACTCGAGCGGCAAAAATATAATGAAGCGTGATTCACACGGGGTCAGCAACACGATAGGCCAATTCATAAACCGGATCCTTGTTAGCAGGATGCATGCGTGCCTCGTCACAGAATAAATAATACCTCGCGCCGACAAGAACCCACGGTAAAGTAAGTATTCGATGCTGAAATATACTATTTTCATTTAAAGATATGTTTGATGATTATTGACATAAAACGGGAATATTTTTTCTTGACATGGCTAAGTTGATGTGTTGTAAAAGAACATTTCAATCTGCTCGACACCGACAGAAGTCACCTCTAGGCTATAGGGGGGTCTACTCGGGAAGTGAACACGAGAAGTTCTCACAATTACAATACCTGCGAGAAGCTGTCATTCACATTTTTCCAATATGGAGTATGACAGCTACTCGCAGGTATTCATTCATTCGTTGTATCGCAGGTATTCATTCATTCGTTGTGAGAACTTCTCGTGATCGCTTCGGCCGTGTATGATCGTACAGGTGCTGGCAAGAACCCTGGCGGGGCGCCTCCGCCGTTTCCTCTGCGAATCTTTATCCGCAGCCCGATGGAACCCAAAATCGAATTCTGCCAAACAATATATAACATATTCGAGGGGCTAGTAAGCTGCAAAAAGCTATAACCTATACAGCCTTCTCGTACGTATTCATATTCTTTATGTATGTTTCCGCTTTTGTGTTTCTTGGGCTGTTCGATTTACGCTATATTCACTTACAAAATAATCCGTGTATGAAAGATGTGCCTCTACTAATTATACTGAAAGAAGTGTGTTTGTCACATAAATTACCGAATTGTTAGACACCTTTTGATATGAATTGCTCATCTTCACTGCTGCCTGCTGTACATATTTCTGTCGGATTATCCCTGAATGGAAAACGACTTAGCTACTTATTTGTTTCTCATTTTTTACCCGACTGCGAAAGAAGGAGGGTTATGTTTTTCGAGTGTATGTATGTATGTATATTTCTTTGTCGCCCCCTGCAGCCTAAACGGCTTGATGGATTTTAGCTTGAGAGGTGTCGTTAGATTTGTCTTAATTGTGAGAGTGACACTGGGTATATCAAAATCATAAAAAAAAATCATGGCTGATTTTTGGCGCCAAATTATGTGTTTTCAAATATTTTTTTTCTTGAAACCTATCGAGTGGAGTATCTAACTAAAGGGTTTTTTAAATAATTTACAAAAAGGCATGCAACTTATATGTTTAAATGTAATTTGGAATAAGAAATTCCAAAAACATCAAAATATTCAACGTTAAAAATTAATTCAAATGATTTTTGTTTACGCAAGCGCGCTGGTCACACCAACTCAGGTTATATACTCCTCTTTTCACTATCTCCAGCTATATGGAATGTAGCTTCGGTTACATTGCATATTTATATGGTGTAACCGAAAGATAACTTTGGGATGACTATAACTGGAAGTGGTGGATCCGGGCGATAGTCAGATAGATTTTCGACATTCTCGGTCGCCGCATAGACCGATATCACCATCATTGCTTTACTATCAGCATTCTGCACCTGCACAGCTCATAAATCCATACTTCCGTTGTCAATGGGTGTCACGCTGGGGAAGGTCCGCTTGTTCCACAAGAGGGCGACCCTACAGTGCCGAGATACTGTGGTGCCCAAAATCGGTATCAATCTGATAATATCTAAAAGCTTTACCAAAGATAGGAAAACTTTCCATGAAGATGTCGTCAGCCCCCTGATGAGGACCTATGTTACATAGGGTACATAAAATATGATCGTCATCATAATATCGCTGATCTTTAACCGTGCGTCGTTGGGATCAGTGGGAAGGAAAAGCACGGCTTTGCCAAAGTTGGGTTTATCATCATATATCACATATTATGAACACGTTATATTATTCAAAATAATAAACCAGGAGTTCATGTACGGATTAAGCCATGAACGTTATATTTTGATGGGATTTGGAGGCAAGAAAAACAATAAACGCTCAGTTGGGATGTAACAGTTTATAAGCTCCAAGGTAACACATTCGATCGGGCGATTGTGGACCTCGGGCCCACATATATTTGCAAACGATGAATCCAGGTCTCTTTTGCCGCATCCAGTTAGAGTTCTAAACCGTGAAAATGGAACTTAACTAGCTCAATAATTAAATAAAAATGGCTTTAACAATGTTTTTGACTCACATTCAAAGCTGTCAGTCAAGAGACAACTTCCAGTCTTATGAAGTAGTGGATATAAATATTATAATCATGGTTATTATGGAGATTATTGAATTTTAACTAGCAGTTAGTTTATACATGGATGAAATCCTGTGATCAAAGCGATTACTACAGGGTCCGTCACTTGAACTGTTACTTCTATTTTCAAAATAATAATCACAGCGCGCCAAATTTTGGTGAAACGTCATTTGTTTCAATGTTTTTAAGTGGGCTAAAAGAACGGGAACAAATTTGAATTGTATAATAAATTTTCGCAATGGATATTAAACCTAACATTGTGATCGTTTTGTATTTGACCGGAAAATCACAACCAGTCATCGTTCGGGAGCTCCGACATTTACATGTGAACAAAATGTTAGTGCATCGAACCATTAAGCGTTATAACCTAGCATTGCTAAACGGCATAGAGGCGGTCATCCGAAAATAGCAGTATCACATGATATGGTTCGAAAGGTAAAGGCTCGAATTCAAGGAAATCCTCACCAGTGTTCTGCAAAATTTGCGAAAAGTCAGACAATACCCGACTCAAGTAATCGGCGCCTACTGAAACAAAAAGAAATGCAACTGAAGCCCTACCAACAAGATACAAAAATTACAGCATCTTAGTTCAGCGCAGAAGGCAGTTCGACTACTAAGAGCTCAAGCAATGAAAGTCTTACGTGGCGATCTGGAAAACATTGTTTTTTCTGATGAAAAAATGTTTACTGTCTAACAGTATATAAACAAACAACATTTTCGTGTTTGGCTACAGGGCAAATCCAACGAGAATTTAGACGATGGAGTTCCCGTTCGTAAGCAAGCGCCCGCTTCTGTTATGGTCTCGGCTGCAGTGACCGCAAATGGTCGCTATTCACTCGTGTTTATCGAGAAGGGCGTCAAAGTCAACCTACAAGTGTGTGCAAAAGGTGTTAAATGAGGCGCTCATACCATGTGCACGTGTAAACAATGCAGTACGAAACGCTGGACGTTCCAACAACACTCAGGATCGTCTCAAAAAGATCTTATCTATGGATCAAAGGAAGCTACATCGAACAATAACAATGATTGTCTTAAAATTAAATGTTTTATTGAGATATAAATTTTAACGAACCGTACTTCAATTAACTAAATAACATCATTTTCAATTGGTAACACTTCGAGTGACGGACCCTGTATATAACCACAGGATTTGAGTGTCGAACTGTTCACTTATAAATTTAGTGTAACTGTAATCAACGATGATGAGAGGGAGATTCTAAAAAAACCATATATAGGGTGTTAACGGAGATATGGTCCAAAAGCTAACCACGTATTCCTCGGCATATTTGGAGCTAAAAAGGTAGAAGATATTTTGTTGTACGACTTGAAAAAGATTTTCCCCATACATTTTAAATACCTACAAATAAAATGTATATCCTTTTTGTTTCAAATATGCGAGGGATACGTTAACGTTTGGACCATACCTCCACTAAAACCTTGTATATTTCGGCATATGATCAAAATTCGTTGAATGAGGGAATCTCATTCTATGAACTGATGACTTCATTAAAGCCTTAAAGATAACATGAAGAAACTTTTAGAAAATGTAGTTTTGTTTTAATGTCAATCAAAAAACTCTATTTGTTACACCTCGTAGTGTAGGGACTAAAATATTGCCTTTCATGCAAGAGGTTATGGGCTCAAATCCTCGCATCTGTTATACACCACTTTATCTTGCGAGTTGTTCATGGTTCGGAACCCATGTAAAACTGTAGGTCACCTTACCCTACTAGGTGACAGGGTTAATCCCGCCTGGGTTGGTATCACCACATTAGGAAAAACTATGGATGAAGTGGCAATAGATCATTGTGTGTATTTTCCACCCATGGTATCCGTGTGCAGCCGTGATTCTGTGTAAAGGAAGGTCCTGACCTGTCACCTAATTCATTCTGGGATTTGTTGAGTCAGTCTTACATCATGACGGTAGTTGTGTTACATTAGCCATCCATGTCAGGTTCCATAATAATACCTAACCTTACTTTTGTTGGAAATTATTAACGTGCAGATATTTAAATGATTAATGCATGCTCTACGAAAACTAAAAATAATTAAAATAAAACAAATTATTTAAAAATATAAAAAACCCGACAGCGTAAAAAAAATTAACTTAAAATTAACTTAGTAAAGGAACTGAAAAGACAGAAACAAGTTGAAAAATTAAATATTTGTTGTGTTTGAATGATCATGGTTGACAGTGTTTACAAACGCAGTCGGAGGCATAAGATACATTAACTACGATTTATATTTTCAATGGTGTGCCTATGCAAATTTCACGATGATCGGTTGAGTTCGCGAACCAGACAAACTTATTTTCGTATTTATTATATGACAGTTAGGAGATTATAATTTGTCTCAATAAGTATATTTTTGCTATACCCATATTACTAAGAAAATCGCTAGTCATAAATAATGGAATGTATTGGGAAACATAAAATATATCATTATATAATTCATATTGTGCATCAAATACATTAACTATGATTTATATTTTTTTTGTTATTAAATTCATTGAAATTGTACCTATGTAAATTTCATGATGATCGGTGACACCGAGAACGAGGAAAAAAAACCTCACTTTAGACATAAACATGAAAGATAGGATATTGGAACTTCCCCCACCACGTATTTTCTTGCTCCACCGAAATAATCCATAAAATCGCTAGTCATTTACTATGGAACGTACTGGGGCTATTTGATGCCTCCGACTGCGTTTGTAAACACTGTCAACCATGATCATTCAAACACAACAAATATTTAATTTTTCAACTTGTTTCTGTCTTTTCAGTTCCTTTACTAAGTTAATTTTAAGTTAATTTTTTTTACGCTGTCGGGTTTTTTATATTTTTAAATAATTTGTTTTTTACTGACTGTTTTCAGTGTGATCTGTACTATATTTTATTTTTCTATTTTGGTGCTTGGCGAACATGTTCAATATGTGCGAACCTAATAATGTTATATTTTTCATATGTTTTATGTCTCTTATTTATTTCTTTTGGCTACTTAGATTATTAACAAAATAATTATGCTGCTACACGTTATGTTTTGTGACTGCAGTTATGTCGTTGTCTTTGTTTAAGTTTCACCATGTTTACTCTGCTCAAATGTATTGTGAAATCGACTGTATTATTTCATTACTCATGAGTTTCTTACTTGTCAATCAACCAGCGGGATGCAGTGACAGGTGCGGAAAGGCGCAATAATTAATTGGATTTAAGCGCTTTCTGCAGATATTTTTTATCATTATTTATTATTATTAATTAGATTTATATTTATTATTTTGTATTTATCTTATATTTTAGTCTTAATCTTATAGTACTTATGTCTAATGATGACTCTGATTCTGAATGTTACTACTCTGCTAACTCATCTATTTCTGACAGTGATGATGCTCTGGATTCCCAACCTCATCTCGGTGACACACTTAATAATATTTTCTCCCAACATGCCAACAATTTTAATGTATGTCACATAAATGCTGAAAGCATTCCGGCTCATCATCCAGATCTCCTTGCGACCTTTACCAGCCAGCATATACATGCATGTCTTGTCTCTGAGACTGTGCTGAAACCAACGCTGCCTTCAACCTGTTACTCACTACCAGGTTTCCAATTGATACGTAATGATAGAACTAATAAAGGCTGGGGTGGTGTTGCCATCTACCTTAGAGCTAACATCTCTTTTAAAATTATTGATAAATCTCCTTCCGAATATTCTGGCTCTGCAGAATATATATTGCTGGAACTTTCACTCAATCTGTCCAAACTTCTTCTCTGTGTTTTTTATTGTCCTCCTCAAATTAATTATTTCTCTCAGTTTGAAATTATCCTTGAAAAATATGTCTCGGAATATCAACATCTAGTTATATTAGGTGATTTTAATACATGTTTAATTAAAGATGATTATCGGTCCCGTAAGCTTCAAGCCCTAACTAGATCTGTAAATATAGAGATTCTCCCACTTCAACCTACTTATCACATTCATGACTCCCACTCACTTCTCGATTTGATCATAGTTTCTCAGCCAGATTTAGTAAGTGCTTTTGGCCAAAAAATTGCACCCGGTTTCTCTAACCATGATCTAATTTTTCTTTCTTACAATATAAAACCTCCTAAACAAAAAGCCCGTATTCTTCTACAGCGTAATTTTAACAAGATGGATGCAGACGCCTTGAGAGAGGATGCAAGTAACATTGATTGGTCGTATCTACTAAGTTCTGATAGCATTGATGAAAAGGTCACTATTATGTCTACTGTGCTCACACAGCTCTATGACAAACATGCTCCTGTTCATCCTGTGCGTGTTAAGCATATGCCCGCTCCTTGGCTGAATACCGACATTCGCCGCATGATGGCAAAGCGTGATGCCCTGAAGCGCAAACATAAACGTGATCCTACCGAACATAATTGGGCTTTGTATAAATCTGCAAGGAATCGGTGTACACAGATGTGTAGAAATGCTAAACGCCGCCACATTAACAACTCCATTAGTGACTGCTCTCCTAAAGACATGTGGAAATTTTTACGCACATTAGGTGTTGGTAAGTCTTCATTTACGGCAAATCACTCGATTGACCTTGATGGGCTGAACCAACACTTCTCATCATCTCCTGTTTCAATAGACCCCATATTAAAAGCCAATACATTACGGCAACTACATTCTTCTCGGCTTGCTGATACAGATCCTTTCGTTTTCACCCAAGTTTCTGACTGTGAAATTAAAAAGATCATACTTTCTTTAAAAAGCAAAGCTGTAGGTCCTGATGGTATGAGTCGTCAACTACTTGTCCCACTATTGGATAATATTTTACCTATAATCTCACACATAGTTAATTTTTCTCTATCGTCAGGTAATTTTCCTGCTTCCTGGAAACAAGCATATGTCATTCCCCTCCCCAAAATTTACTCACCTGTTGAGTTCAAAGACTACCGCCCCATATCTATTCTCCCATTTCTCTCCAAGGTCCTGGAGCGTGCTGCTCACACTCAACTCACACAATTTTTAACACTTAATGATCTTTTAAGCCCATACCAATCTGGCTTTCGTCCATGTCATAGTACAACCACAGCCCTTGTCAAAATCACAGATGATATTCGCTTTGCCATGGATGATCGTCAGCTGACTCTTTTGGTTCTGCTAGATTTCAGTAGTGCCTTTAATTCAGTTGATGCTGATATCCTCATTGCTACCTTGCATTCTCTGAATATTTCACAGTCAGGACTTGATTGGTTTTCTTCTTACCTTCGGGGTCGTCGGCAGTGCGTCCGGGTGGACAATGTCACTTCACTTTGGTGTGACATCACTGCTGGTGTGCCTCAAGGCGGTGTGCTTTCTCCTCTTTTATTCTCAGTCTTTATTAACTCCATTGTTGGACTCTTTCTTTCCCGCTTCCATTTGTACGCCGATGACTTGCAGTTGTATAGGCACTTTCGACTCGATGATGTAATATCTGCTATCTCTCTCATGAACATTGACTTAGATACTGCTCTCGATTGGGCTAGTCGGTTTGGATTATTAGTCAATCCATCAAAAACACAGGCTATCATAATAGGCTCTCACATGATGTTGGCTAAGTTGGATCGTCAAAGTCTGCCTCCAATTGTTTTTGACGGGATTGCTGTCCCTTACAGCAAACATGTCAAAAACCTGGGACTCTGGATTGATGAAACTCTATCATGGAGTAAACAAGTCAGTGAAGTTAGTCGCAAGGTTTTCGGTAGCATGCACTCTCTCAAGCGTTTGCAAAACTTTATTCCTATCAACACTAAAATTACGCTAGTAAACTCTTTGTTGCTTCCCATACTTGATTATGCTGATATCTGCTATCCAGATTTAGATGAATACCTACTTAACAAACTTGACCGACTTCTAAACATTTGCATAAGATATATATATGGGTTGCGTAAGTTTGATCAAATTTCTAATTTTCGCGCCTCACTTAATTGGCTTGACATTCGTAAACGCAGAAATACCCATGTTCTTTCCCTTCTCTTTGGTTTATTGAATAATCCAGCTGCTCCTAAATATCTTACTGATAGGATAGAACTCCTCTGTTCTCATGGCCTACCTCTCAGATCCTCAAATAATTTGCTTCTTGCTATTCCGGGACATAGTTCTTCATTCTACACAGATTCTTTTGCTGTCAGCGCTGCGCGTATGTGGAACCAGCTTCCACTTGATGTACGCACATCTCAGTCAATTAATATATTTAAAGAGCGTCTTAAATGTCATTTCCTTACTTCCTGATTGTTTCTTGTCACATTGTTCTCAAAAATCAAGAGTATTTTTTTTTTCACATTATTTATCAAATATATATATTTATATATATATATATGTTTTTTTTTTTTTTTATTTGTAAATCTGTTCATATGTTCTAAAATAATATTTGTTATTTGTATCTTGTACCTATTAATATGTTTAAGTGTATGTACATATTTGTATGTAATTTATTATAATATATAAATCCTTATTTTTAGGTTAGTTAATATTTTCGCTAATTCATTTTGTTTTACGTTTACTTTTTTTTGCCCGCCTCACTGCACCTCTCCTACATCTCTAAGGTTGAATGGTAGAGAATGCCTTATGGCATTAATTTCCGCCTTTTTGTACCGTATGGCTGCAAATAAAGTATTTTTTCATTTTCATTTCATTTATTTTAATAATATTTTGTTAATGTTTAGGCACCGTAACAAAATTTGCGAAAGAAGGATTTTTTGTGAGATTGCTATAGAGATGAGATATATCCTGCCTGTCGGCCACAATAATATATCTCGAGAACTCACCCAATTTAGATTAAACCTGCATCTATATATATATATATAGGTTATCTGAAAAACCTGTGTGTCAAAACAAGAAATACAATAACATCGGGTATTTATAACCATGATAATGACATGAATATTTATGTATAAACGTTGCAAGAGCAAGTATTTAATTTCAAAATCTACAATCGTTGCATACTACGTTTTCGAGGAATTACTTATCCTTTTTATTATTGACCGAACGAAGAGCGAAGCTCGAGCGTTGCGTCTCCGTTACAGTTTGGGCAAAAATGCTTTGGCATTTCCGGCTTTTCTCATCTACAGTTCGCATTTCTCAACCGATTTTGGTGAAATTTTGGGAGCATCTTCAAAAATGTCTACAGCTCAAAGAGTTAGTTAACTAGTACCTTTAAAACGTGGTGAATACAAAAAGAGCATCCAGTGGAAAATTAAAGGTTTTATAAAGTTGTGTTCTGTCTGCCACGGCCTTCGAGATTTGTCACCTTTGTCGATCTCGAGCAAAAGTACGCAAAAGTGAAAAAACATTAGGCTTAGTCAACAATGACGAGACCCTTGGCATGTAAACGATGTTCACATAACCGGTTTTTTAGGGTTCCATACCCAAAGGGTGCCAACGGAACCCTATTACTAAGCCTCCGCTGTCCGTCAGTCCGACCTTCCGTCCGTCCGTCACAGGGCTGTATCTCACGAACCGTAATAGGTAGGTAGCTCTCCCATACAAAACATAATATTTTATTGTGTTAAATCTTGTGCGATGGTACGGAACCCTTCGTGTGCGAGTCCGACTCGCACTTGGCCGGTTTTTTAAACAATATGACACACCGGCTCATGGGCCTAACATTTTTTATTTGTTATGGTATTCGAATTCCTACCACTTGTTTGTGGCAGAAACAAATATGGTCCTAAGCTGTCCTATCATTTACAATCGCGTCACATAAGTTCACAAAAAGGAGTGCCTTTTTCCGCGGTAAAACCACTTTTTAACCACAATCTTCTCGGGCCAGTGACCGAACCTTACATTCTGTTCAGATTTAGCGTCGCATTTTCGAGCGAATTCAATTCCGATACGAAATGGCGTCAGTATCTTCGATTTCGGTTTGGGATAATTAATCGTCTGCCGCCAGACCGCATACTGAGACCTTCGTTCATTCACTATCGCGCACCATACAGCTGCCTTAATTTTATACATTATGTTCAGTCGCCGACTGGTATCCATAAATCTTCCTGGTTTCATTCAGAACATACCATCGACAATATGTTCTTTTCAATCCTGGTGATTGGCTTAGATTAGCATCTTGAAAATGTGCACTTTTAATAAACATTTCAGGAACTTACCAGCAGGATAAAAAAGATATCTTGAGCTTTGGAGATGCCTTGTGTCCTGTGAACGAATTTTTTGATTGCAATTTTAGTTAAAAGTTAAAAGAACATTAATTTAAAGTACCTACTACTGCTTTTCAGGAGAGGTAGGCAGAGGTGATAGAGCGCCATACGTTACGATCACAGTATACTTCATACGAACATACATCTTTTCATACGTGCTCTACAATTACGGGTGCTACCAACATGACTTTTAAGATGTATTACATCGATATTGTTTCCTGAGAATCAACGCAGCTAAACCATTATACATTAAATATGAGTATTCTAATATTTGACGAATCAATTTTCAAGTTCAAAAATATGTCTAAAAGATATGTAAATTTAACAGATACGTAAACAAATTTATTTTAAAGCAAGAATGTAAATAGTAAGTCTGTAAACATGTTTCTTCCTCGATGCATCATATTTTAAAATAATTTCATCTCAAAAGTCAACAAAAATAAAATATAAATCATGTCTTTGAAATTCCCAAGTCGCGGGAGGCTCCAAGCTTTAAACATATACATATTATTGCCCACTTGTTTCCAATTCATATCGTTCTTGTTGTATGGACGATTGCATATTTCAGCGATTCCTTCTAGGGTCTGTATATTTAGTACCAGTTATTGTGCAGCATTGTAAAATGGAGTTACAACGAATTCAAGTGGGACAATCCGGCCAGTAATGGTTGACACCGTTTATGTAAAAATGAGAATAACATGTGTGAAGACATAGCGTTACATAAATCTACTTATCTGCATTCAAAATGTTAAGCACAAAAATGAAACACAAATGTTGTTGTATTCAATAAATAACAACCACAAATTCGTGAAAGGAATATCTAAGAGAGTCAATATAGCTTTAAAATGAGAGATAATACGGCTTGCTTACTTACGAAATAAAACAATTAAAAGTTGAAACTAAAGTCAAGATAAATGGAACGCAAATATTAATACTTTTTTCGAAAGCAATTAATTTGATTTCGAATTTTAAAAAATGAGTTGAATTCTAATTCATTTCCATTTAGTATCATGATAAATTACATCTTTGACACGCCGATTTCGATTTAAAGTTATCATTTGTGCATTATTTACGATTCATATGGTTTTCCTCGTGGGTTGAATTAATTTAAAAACGCACAGGATTACATTTTGGCGCGACCGGCGGCGGCGCGACCACTGCTCTCTGATCAGCTAACTAAATTCCGGGAAAATGCCAAAACTCGGTCGCCCAACGAGAACGAAATAACAACTTATCGGTTTTTTTTTCGTAAGCCGTATTTCACCGTTCTGCGTCAAAATGCCCTTACGCGTAGCCGTGTCATAAATACCCGCGAACGAGTAATGTAAATAAACATATCGCCGAAACCTGTCCGGGGAATTCGCGTGAGGACGAGCGCCGCAGGACCGTTAGGTTGGGTTCGGAAGGTCAGAGCACACGCTGCGGGGCGGGGCGGGGCGGGGCGGACGTGTAGTGGAATGACATTGCGTGATAATGTACCCGAGTACCCTTCATAAAGTCCAAAAATCATAAGGTCCAAAACCCAGAACATCCGAACATTCATATAATCTAACCTAACCTAACCTAACCGTAATTATAATAATAACGATTGGGTCAATAATAAAATATCCGTAATTATAAGTGTTTTGGACGGTATGAGTATTGGACTTTATGATGCGTCCCTTTCCGTCCATTACTGAAGTCGATTTAACTATATTAAAAATATAATGTCAGGTTCATTCTTTTTTGTTTTAGTACCGAATAAGCGCTTTCAGTATTTTTTTATATTAAGCGCGGCATATGGCGTACACCAGGACCTCTAAATTTTAAGGGAGCTTCGAAAACCATGCCGGCCGGCCAGGTCCGTCTTCACACCATGTTTGAAGGGCTCCAGCTATTATTTTGGGGAAAATACCTCGACACTCCCTGTGCATTCCATAGTTTACCGACCCTATAGATAAAGGACCTAGAGGATCGGTTGGTTGTGATTTTTTTAATGTCGACAATCAACGGGTGCATTTCCTGCGTGGTCCGCGTTGTGTGATGATAGAAAGGGGATAGAAATTACGCATGACGTAGACAGACTTTTTAGTAATGTCTGGTCAGGAATAACCTAGCGATAAAACCTTTAAAAGAGTGCATTTCTTCCTGCTATTATCGTAAGAGCCGGTTAAGGGAAAAGAGATTGGTTGTTCGTGGTTCGGATTCCACGTAAAACTAAAGGTCCGGCCCCCCTACGTACATACCAGGTGATATGGTTAATCCCGCCGGGGTTGGTAACGCCCATGCACATTGTCCGTATTTTCCATCCAGTTCAATGTAGCCGTGCAATATTTTGATGGTTCTGGCATGACTTCTAGCTACTGTATGGTGTTGGGCAAAATCATGACAGTGGGTGTGGTTTTACCCTTAAAAAATATTACCCTCGCCTATACCTTCTCTATAAATGACTTGTATTCTAGCATTAAATGCTCAACTTTACTATGGTAAGAAATTCTTTTGATGATTTAAGATTGATTACTCCTGAATAATTTAAATCCGTACTGCGGATTAGGTTTTGGTTTAACAGGTTGTCCAATCGATTTTCATGACTGAAAGATTTCTGATTCCTGAGCACGGAATTCCAAGAATAGGCTGTGAAATCTCATGTAGAAGTGTATACACAATTGGCTCTCAGGAAACAGTTTGCTAATGAAAATGTTGCATCGGTTTATTCTCGGGTCGAGAGAAAACTGCATCTGCGTTTTATTACTCAAACATACTTCCATATTCATACATCATATTTCTAATCCATTTGCACTGAGGGTGGCTGTTTCATTTGTTCTTGTTCTTTGCTTTAAACTGTTCTACCAAAAATGTTGGGAGTAGTATTTATATCTAAGTATATCTTTCGTTACTGTGGAAGGAAAACTCGTAAAGTTTATTTGGGGATTCTTCTTTACAGAGTTGATCGAATCCGCGTTTGACGTAACTTGTTTCATTTATTTTTTTTCACAAAAAGGTACATATTAACATCAAGATAAAATAATATTAAATCGATAGAATTCAACGGTGTTAAATCGTATTATTTCTGTAATTAATACAAACACAATTAAAATAAGATATACATAAAACTGAAAAATAGAGAAGAAAAAAAAAAAAAATATATATATATAACTGACTTATCTAAACGTAAAAATAATCATCCATCATGGGTCCCGTTGTCATTGTCCCCATGACGGATGCCGCGTTCCCCCGCTGAATGACGAGAGACACCCGCTGGCGGAAAAAAGAAGGAGCCCGCCGGTCGTCAGTGGCCTCCACCAGCAACTTGCACAATCTATTGGCGAACTGCCACGCGTCGTCACTCCACGTGCCGTGTGTCTCAACGGCGAAGGCAAGGAACTCAAACTGATCCTTCAGGGATGAATACTTGGCGTGTTTGAGCGCCTCCGCCTTCGCTGCGGCGGAACCCGCGGCACGGGAGGAGCCGTCTAAGTGGCTTGCGGCTAAGGTGTCCACACACGTAACGTCCCATGCTAAAGCTCTCCCCTGCGACCAGGGTAAGAGGGTGATCCCATCGGGCCTCTTCCCGTCATCTCGGCAGATTCCGGGGGGCTCGAGGTGGCTGGGGATCTTTGCAGTCGCAAGCGAGCGCTTTAGCAGGTCGTTAAGGGAAGCGTGGCGTGACATTCGTCCAGCGCTCTTGGCACATGAAAGACCGTGGCGGCCGTAAGTGTCGACCGGCGAGCCGCAGGGGCAGGTGTGTGGTTGACATATCTTTACTCCCACGCGGAGGCAGAACGCTATGCGCAGCGTGATGCGATCCAACAGTGTACCGAGGTGCGCTGAAGGATACGCCTGAAGCCACGCCCCGGATTCTGGACGCGAGGCAGCCAAGATGCGTGCTTTGTTCAGTTTATCGTCATCCTGCAGGAGAACACTTAATTTTAATTTTGAAATGGGTAAGTCCCAGCTTTTTTGGACCATAGGACGCATAGGTAAGGGCTCGTCCGGACACAGACTCCGCCAAGCATCAATGGCCTCCGCCATGTACTCGATCTCAAAGCCGCATTGCGACGGGTGTAGAATTTTTCCGACGAGATCGATTGTACTATGTACGGAAGACAGAAAAGCCGGCAAAGCCACGTTCCCAACCGAGCGCATGCCAGTGCCTCCTAATCTTACTGGTAGTGATATCTGGTCCCATACTGAATCACCTATTTCAATTTTAACGTTTAAAATATCAGTTAAGCAACTCTTTAAACAATTATCAAACGCCAAAATTTTGTCGGGGTATTTCCAAAAAGGACAACATCTAAGAAAATATGTGAGTCTAGGTATAAAGAAGCAATGTTTTAGCAAGAAAAAGGCCATGTGTGAGTTTATATAATGCAGTCTCTCAGAGAACTGACGCAGTGCGACCTCTTTTTTAACAATAAAGGGTGCCAGAGCAGATTCCGTCAGTGGAGCTCCTAGGAGCACAACTGAGTTTTCGTCAAGGATACGGATGTGTGGTAATTTTTTAGAAATACTGCTGCATATTTCAGCCTTCCGTGCTTCTAATACTGACTGACAAAAGAACAATTCGCATTTTTCTAAATTAATACTTAATCCGATTTTGTTAAATTCTGCTGTAATTTTCTCTAAATCTGATAAGACTGACGAATAACTACCGCCAATCGTTCCATCGTCTAAATACCAAACATTTAATGGCGAGCCGAGCGATTTTATAATCGGGTGGATGGCCAAACTGAATATAGCAGGGCCCAACGGGTCACCCTGTTGACATCCGACGGCTGATTCAATCGTATGGTCATTGTAAAAGAGGTGTGAAGGAGAAGAATAGCACTGGTTTAGGTATGGATAAATACTTGGGATGTGTTCTTTTATCTGATCTAGCAGTGAGTCTCGTTCAACTGAATTAAATGCATTTCGGATATCAATCTTTAAAACAACTTCAGCTTCGGTATTTTGATACATAAAGGAGCGTGTAGCATGCACAGCTGCCTCACATCCGCATCTGGTTCCAAAACCCAGCTGCACTGGACGTAGTTCTTCACCAAGAGCCGTCGAAACACTGCGACATGCCACCTTGGAGACTAGCCTACGCAGAGTGCAACCGATAGCGATGGGCCGTATTCCACCGTCCTTTTTATTTAGAGCTATGAGGGCTGCTCCGTATAAATATTTCGAGGAAACCGGATTTACTTTACCTGCGAGCATAAAGTTACACAAATTAGTAAGCTCCACTAGCAGATTATCAGCTATGACACCGTTTGAAGAGTTTATAAGGTCTTTTAGATGTTGAGGACATAAACCATCGAACCCGCCCGAAGATCCATTGGGGAAAGATAAAATTGCTTCTCTCACAGAGCTTTCCTTAGTCAATAGACATTCGTGATCTGCGGACGGCTCCTCCGGGAGAAAAAGAAGGCGCGATGGAGCGGGATGTTTCGACTTCAGAGCAGCCAGCGTCTCCGGCGTTTCATCTGCCAGCGCGTCATCTGAGGTGAGCAGCCTAACTGCTCCCCGGATGTCGCCATTCGATATTTTGTTCTCCACCTTCCTGAATACTGTTGAATTTTGGTTGAGGTATGTGCATTGGTCTGGAACCTGTAGCACAGAATCATAATTTTGTAGGTTTTCTCTGATTTTACAGGTTAGTGAAGGCCGGTTTCTTGTCTTGTCTCTGGATACGTGAAGCACCTTATAAGCAAACAGGAAAAGCTCTTCCCAAGCTTTTTCAGTATTGTCGGAAACGCATTTCTTTATGACGGCACATAATTTCGATGCAACAGCATGTCTAGAGCCACGTGGAATCCTTCGGAGTACGGGGGATGTGACACGGAGACACTTAATCATGTCATCAAAGGATGAATGAATAACTGGTAGAGAAGCGGTAGATGCCTCTTGCGAGGGTTGTGCGGTAGTTGGTGGACGTGTGGTGGGTCGGTGAGCTCTGGCCAGGTGTATGTGTAGTCCTCGACTTCCATTGAAGCGTCTTCCGTCCCCGCATACAGGGCAGCAAAAAATATTAGTAGACGTTCGGCTTGAATAACCGCTTGTCGGGTCCGGCATATAATTTATTTGTAGCAAAACTGTAAACGTATTTCAAATATTTTTGTAATATAATCTAAGAAAGAAGAGATATCTAAAAACGATAAAAATATTAAATTTTGTAAATAATTTGTCGTCTGTCTTGTTTGACATTTCTTCTTCTTTTTTAACGGTGTTAAATAAAATATCAAAATAAACAATTCAGGATCAAGATTAAAATCATAATACAAATTCGTTGGAGTTAAAATATCAAAATTATTACAATTCCAATCAATACTCAAATACACATAACATTTCAAATTTCTTATTGTAATCTAAACATTTTTTAAACATTAAAATATTAGCATTGTCAAGAAATGAATAACTGAAATATAACTTCAGTGTAGTTTAACTACCAAAAAAATTTAAATAAATTAAATGAAATGAAAACAATAAAAAAAGTGTTTCTGAGAAAAAGCCCCGGCAGCGGCGACCCAGGCAGCCTCCCTCGCCGCTGCGGCGCCGCCGTTCGTCGTTGCTTACACGATGTATGCATTTAAGTTATCGTAAATTGAGATAACATTTTTTCGGTCGGTACTAATAATTCTGCGGGTATATATAGAACTTGTTTTGTTCATTCTTTAGTCGTATCGTGTAAGCCGGACCACACATCCGATTTCCGAATACGGTGTCCGAATCGGAACCTTCCGAACGCATAGACTCTGTGACCCGCAACACAGTCAGTCTGGAAACTCACATTTGATTCGTATTAGTAGTTCATTATACAGGGTCAGAAAAGGCCCAATGAACTACTTTATTAATATGTGTGTGTATTGGTAGGATACTGCTTGACAACAACACAGAAAGGTAATATTAATTCCACACGTAACTATACCTTCATGCCGCTTCCCCGAGGGGTCGGCGAAAATGGAAATGAAAGCTATTCACACTTAAGTATTACTCACCTGAATGCTACCTACACACAAATCATGCATACGCATAAAAATTACATCTATTATTCTTAGTATTATTAATGTTGAAAATGTGTAGCATGTACCAAACGTGTTATTTTAGGTTATCTCCTACAATACAAACTTAGTTTAGTTTAGGAGATAACATATATTATGTAAAACCTTGTACTTTTATGAACAAAATAAATAAATAAATAAAAATAAAATATATACTGCAAGGCTGGACCAGAACCAGCAAAACATACCATTTGCGGGTATTGCGTTTACCAATTTCGCCACTTGCTTTATACCCATAATTTGGAATTCTCCTACAGTCCCTCCTCCCAGAATCAATGCCTCCTACCAACACAGTGTTTAAGATTATACATACATACATTAATTTAACGCTTTACCTGAGTTGCGGAAATTGACTGCAAATATTGAACATTCAAACACATTCTTACACTTTCTTCCACACACAGCTAATCGCGTGCAACCTTTTCACACCAGTCACCCTAGCTTTGTCCCTTCTAATTATTTTAATAAGAGTGCGTTGACACAACATAAAGTTACATCGATGACGTCATCCCCAATCGAAATGAGAATACTTCACTTTCACCCGTCCATGTTAATACCATGAGTACAGTGGCAGAACGAATATTTCTCTCCACTCGTTTCGAATTCGAAAAACCGGCCAAGTGCGAGTCGGACTCGCTCACGAAGGGTTCCGTACCATCGTACAAGATTTAACCGAAAATAATCATATGTTTAGTATAGTTTTTTGTATATATTTAAAAACAATAAAACATATTTTTTATGATATATATACACGCTGTGAAAATTTCAGCTTTCTACCTATTACGGTTCATTAGATACAGCCCTGTGACAGACAGACGGATAGACGCAAGGATGAACGGACGGACAGCGGAGGCTTAGTAATAGGGTTCCGTTGGCACCATTTGGCTACGAAACCCTAAAAACTACCACTGATTCTGATACCGTCTGATTCTGATTCCATGTTCGGAAATCGAATCAGGAAAACGAACTTGTGCCCCCGGCCTTTAACATACATAATATCACGACCATTAGTCGGAAAGGTAAACAAAAATGATAAAAACAGTCAAGTTTAAATTGTTGGGCTCCAGCTTTTAAAAATAATATAATTGTTCCCACTGCATATGTTCCCGTGCATGACGTAAAAGGCGACTAAGGGATTCATGGTTCGTTGTAAACGTAAAACCCCTTCCTTAATGATTACTAGGTGCGAGAGTTATAATAATACCGTCCGGGTTGTAACATAGAATTGAATGAACGATGGTCGATACAGCAATGAAAAGGCAATGTACAGTGCAGCCGTGCAAAATAAGGAAGGTCTTGGCATGGCACCTAGTCCGAAGACGCACATGGCCATATACACAGGACGAAGTGAAATCACATATTGAAGAGGCTAGATCACGGAGGATAGACCTCTATCCTCCGTGGGCTAGAAGAATGTGTCCGAAGGATAATATGAAACTTAGTTTATTAAACTTGCGAATATTTTAAAAACGTTAGTATATGTAGTCAGTCTTTCCTTTTTTTTCTATACTCACTTGTACTAATTTATGCGGGTTCATTTATCCTGCAGCTCGAATTTATTTTGAATCTTGCGTGTCCGAGCAGATTCGATTCACAAAATAAAATTTGAAAAATGATTATTTTAGCCAGCAATCGTCCAATCCAATCAATAAAGTAAGAATCCTTCATTTTACGAGTGTATTCGTAGATAAGCTAATGACTTTATATTTTACAAGACGTTTCTTATGAGAAATGATGAATTTAAAACAGCTCAAAACAAAATCAAATAAAAGGATGGTCAAAATGGGTTATTATAATGAAAATTTGGTGTGATGAGGAGACACAATCTAAAATATCTGAAGGTAAGATTTTAGATTTCCATTTAGTAAAATGTAGTCGTAATCTAACTCAGGAGAGTTCTTGTTTGTATGAACTTTGTTTATTCGTTATTATTTATCTTTGGATATAAGCACATCATATAAATACCCAATCTACTTTTGTGTTCAAAAACTCATGATTACATATGATTCCATAACTTTACATATTTCTCGCAAAAAGGCGTAGAAAGATGAAATTATAGAAAATAGCAGATGACAGGAAGTGTACGTCACATGGCAGCGAGCGAGCCCTTGTGCTCGTCTGAGGTCCGATCGAAATCAACGCTGCGCAGCTGCTCGATAGCAGGTCGACTTATGGTGAAGCCATGGTCACACTTCACACTCTTGTATTTCTCTGTCCACTTAAATGTAGCTTAAAAACTGGCCAAGTGCGAGTCGGACTCACACACGAAGGGTTCCATGCCATCGTACAAGATTTAACATCACAATTTTTATTATTTTATAATTTTACCTATTTGTTGTTATAGCGGCAAAATAAATACACACTTGGAAATTTCGGACAGACGGACAGCGGAGGCTTGGTAATTTTAAAATAACGTAACAAGAATACTATATTTTAGTACAGTTCAATATAGCCGTGCTCTGATGAAGGAAATACCCTGGCATGGTACCTACGTACTTCGGGTATGCAGTGGGATGATTGCACTAGTTTACAACGTATCTGTTGCCGGTAAAATGTTTGTTGTTGTTGGCTACACATGGCATGCTTAGTTCAAATATTTAATCATAATTCGAGTAAAACTCGAGTTTCAGAAATGTATGGACAAAAAAAAATACATAAATTCAAAGAATATTCAAATCTCAATATAAGATCAAATCAATAAAAATTCAAATCTCTCACGATTTACAAACACAATCAGATGCCAAAGACTTCTCATTTTTATCCAAGAATATCCAAAATACAGAAACAAGCTTTGCCATATATCATCCCTTTTATCACAATAATACAAGAGACGAATTCCATCGTTTACTTTACGAAGTATTGTTTTCAAACCCATTTACCGAGCGGGACATGCGTGGCTAATAACACACGTAATTTAATGATATCAGTCCAAACACCACATTCCCGAAAGAACTAGGTGCCTTTCCAGGGCCTTCCTTTTAAAGCACGCTACATTACTATAGGCTAAATTAAATCGGATGGAAAACGCGGATAATACTTCTGCCACCATCTTTCATTTAATGCGATGGTACTAACCCAGAACAGTTTCAGTTCCACCTAGTAAGTGGCACTCTAAGCATTTTGTTCTAAAACTTAAAAACTATTCCTAACATTGCTTTCAATCGCCATATGGAAAATAAAATCTTACCCTAGCATACAAAGGGACTACTACAAAGCGTAGATCCAAATATCTTGTATTTCTCTTTTGTTTACGATTGCTTATTTTCAATTTCAGAGATAAATTTACACATCACTTAGAACCGATTTTTCAATCCTCAGATAGTATTTATTGGACTGATAGTACAAATTTACCTTGGTCAAAAGACGGATAGTCATTGCCGGAGAATTATATATTCTATCACAATTATCTGACTATAATTTTACTAATAAACATATGGACTAACTATATCGGATGGATAAGCACAAGCGTAAATATCCGTCAAATAGTTATTTGGCTGTTTATCTGACTATTAAAAAAATCAGCCCTTAGAATCATACGGCAATTCTATTCCAAAGATAGGTGCGCCTCCTTAAAACCATATTTCCATGCAAATCGCCAAGTACCTTTACAGAGTTTGCGGAAATGCAATGGGACGCATTTGGACTGCAAAACGCGGTCCCGCATCCGAGATTTATGTATCAGTCCGCATCACAGCCGCGTCCTGATGTGTCTAACAGGATCAGCTTGCCGGCTCCTCGCTCATGCACGTGCACCGTGCTTCTACAAACACCAATTGCGAACTATTTCATAAAACAGGATGTTACGTGTACTCGCAGCAAGGGCAGTTTGTTTGTTTAGGCTGAAGTTTACAATATATGAGCCTGTAGTCCCAGTTGTCATCTAAAGTGCGTTTACGGCAACACAATCGATTGGCGTTTTCAAATGTATGGAAAAATTTAAGAGCGCGCGCAGTGGGCGTTAATGGAACTAACATTTGCGAGTCCGATTTGGATTTGACAGCTTACTCAACGTTGCCGTAAATACGTCGACGTAACCGTTTACGCCGACTCCGCGTTTTCATACAAATCGGAAGTCCGAGTTTGACTTTGACAGCTTGAAGAAGTAAAACCACATAATATCTAGTAAAAACTTGTATGGAATTTGACGTTTTTACGGAAAACGCCACTCGGTCGGTTTGCCGTAATTTAGGTGACAATATTATAGTTATAGTCATTCTTATCTTCTTTCTTAATTTAAATTTCTCTATATGTAAAGATATATCTTAATTAAAAAAAAAATCGTTAACCAGAACTCTTGAAGTCGCATATTATCCCAAACGTTCGTCTCTACCACCCACCGTCCGATAAAGTTTGCATTGTTGGCGACGTCTCGCTACCGTTACGGCGCGGATGCGGTCCTGCGGAGCGGCGGCCGCGGCAGAGATGCGCGGGCGCAGGACATGCGTGTATAAATGTGGCACGGAGGCGCGAGGACCGCCAGTGCCTGCGCCGCCCGCCCCGGAGACGCCCGAGCCTGACTACTGTTGAGTGATACGCCGGCGACATGAAGCTGGTGAGTTATCCTTGCCAGTAAAGAGACGTTACCCTATCGATTCCCCATACTGCGGGCGATAACTGTTTCCATGCTCTTAATGTTTTACAAGGTTTGTGAAAAATTGGTTTCAAAAATATATTATCTATGACTGTATGATTTTTTAATATACCTTTTAGATTGGAAAATATTGACACGCCGTGCCAAGTTGTGGCTTGGCAAATGGACAAAGAATGCATTTCACAAATGTTTATATCTTATATTTCCTGTGACTTTCAGCTATGCTCCCCGTACAAACGTAGTTTACTAAACATTTACAAAGCACTTGTTTAAATTAATTGATATTAATTATCTAATATCAGGCAAGTAATGCTGCTCATTATTGTTTTTTTTTTAATATCAACTGAATCAAATGAAAGCAAAAAGAAAAGAAATAATTTTGTTTTCTCTATGGTTTCTCCCAACGATACATTTTCCAAAAAAAAAACATGCAGACCCATATATTTGTTGCCTGATAAATAGATACCAAATAACAAATAAATTGGAACAGTGATTTCAAATGATTAGTAAACTACGTTTATATGGGGGCAGTAATTTTCTGATGCCATAATTCATCTTTTTGGTTATGTTTCTGATGGGTAACCTTCCATTCGATTATTTTAATAGCTTCAATGGTCACAAAATTGACCCTAAGCGAATGTTAAGGTTTTCTTAACCTTGTAAAGCTTTTTTTCCCAATTAATTATTTTTCAGGAAACAAAAATTCGCTATCATTAGCTCATTCAAAAATTCGGTATCATTAGCTCATTCAAAAATTCGGTATCATTTTTGATCAGTCTTTTTCTCAGCTGTGCAGATTGATTTGACCCGTTGTTAGCCTTGCATTTTTTGTAAAATTTGCTAAAGTTACCGAAGCCTGGACTGCTGTGTCAGATAAATATCACACCGAAAATATATTATTTTATTGTTTTTATTATATCTTGGAAATTTCCGTTTTTAATTGAAATTAATGGGAATTAGATTTTTTATTAAAATCACATAATTGTATTCTGTGCTTCCATATCTCAATTCTGTTTATTACCACACAAAATACCTTCTACGTGCAATAACGTTTAGTTTTTTTTGTCATATGGATATAAACATGAATCTACCAATTTACTTTCAGGCTTTTGTACATAAATTTTTGATCATTTGTTTCATGTTGAGGATATAGAATCATATAGTTAATCTTTAAAAAAATTATCATTGAACATTTCATTAATATTATTCAAAACATTAATTCTAACTCTCCATATATTGGCAGATGCATAAAATGATTTATACTTTTTAAATGTGAATACTGTTTACTTCATGGTTCGGAACCCATGTCAAAGCGGCCTGCAAAGCGATGACAAACGTATGTGCAACTCTTTCGTTTTTTATTGTTGTGAAAAAAATAAAAAAACGGAATTCGTGATCAAGTTGAAACACATCGAAAATAACGGCCGCTTATCGGGACGAAACCGGCCTCGGGACCGAGGGATAAGGATTCTTCGTAGCCCCGACGAGCAAGAAAGGACGGCAGTGGGGACCAAAACTCATCTGTCGTCACTGCGGCAGCGTAGCAACTTTTTAGTGATGGTACCCTGACGGTAGCTACGGCCACTTACTTCGATTACAAACTCGCTCATTCCTAGGATGTTACCATGGTAAATTAACTCGCTGTATGAACAAGCAAGTGAGTGATTACATGAGACGTTGATTTGTATTTCATACCATGCTAACTGTCAAAATACGTGTTATTAGTTCAAGTTCAACGTAGCCGTGCTCATAAAGGGAAGGTCCCTTGCATGGCACCTAATTCCTTCGGGAATGTGGTGTATTGGGCTAATATCATAACGGTAGTTGTGTGGTATTAGCCATCCATGTCAGGTCGTATAAAAAAAAAAAAAGAGAACCTAAATTTACCAGTGGGCATGATACGAAATACAACTGAACGTCAGATTTAATCTTTCATTTGACTGTTCACCTATTGAATTAATTTACCATGATAAGAAGTGTTTTTGTTGCATTAAAAAAAAATTACATGCTATTGTGTATGGCTACAAAGAAGCTGATCAAACTAAATAATTTTCACAATACAAATTAAAATACCTTAACGCAACAAAACCAACGCAGCATATGTCTGGCATAAGAATATTAGTCGCTGATTTCAAGCTAAGCCTGTAATTCCCAGTAACTGGAAATCTATTTACAATTACATAAGAATAAATGTAAAAATAATGAAAACGACAAACAAATTGTTCTGAAAAATGAAAACGAACTAACAATATTTTATAAATATAAAATAAGAAATAAAAGAAGCACATACAATATAACACAAGTTACGAATAAAATGATAAAAAAAAACAGACAAAAAAAACAGAGATTGAACAAATTAATTTGTTGTTGAATTTATTGCAACTTTCAGTTAATTGCCAAGAACTTACGATGTTGCGAGTCCCGAAATCGTAAGCGAAATAACTACCATCAGTGCATTATCACTAATACGTGGCTACACTGTCGCTATACGCATGAATTTCGATCGCTGCTCCTATCCTTTCTTAGTCCATGCTCGCCCCCGTCTTTCGGAGCTAATTCCGACTGGCATCCTTCCGCGGAGAGACACGCCACTTTATCCCAACATTTCTTTTAGAGTTATTTTGTTTGCCCTTCTGCAGCGTTCTTTGCGTTTCGGTTTAAATTAAGTATCCGAAAATAAATAACAGCGTTCTTATTTGGTCAGTGGATTATTTTGTTTTGGAGAGAAGATTTACTGGCGTGATCTCAACTAAACATCCTTGAACAAAATGATAAAGTGTACTACCAAACAATGATTTTACTCATTTTTTATGATCAGGAAATAAAATATAATTAAAATTCATAAAGATTAAATAATGAAATCACAATTTTAATTCTATTTGAATTTCATCCTCGCAAATATTATTGTAAAGGGATCTCGTGAAAAAGCTAATAATATAAATGGGAAATTTTGGTTGTTGGTTATTCAATCACACCATAACGATTAAACTGATGTTGGTGAAACTTCGTAGATTCTTTGTGGATTAACAAATAGTGATTCTTTAAATCTGCAAAAAAATCTGTCTTGAGATCAGTACACGCATACCTTGCCCCGATCGGAGCTGGGTGCCAGTTAGTGTAGTAGATCAACCGTAATTTTAATAAACTATTTTCTCACCTTATAACTCACTTAACTAAGCCTTAGTATTCTGCTGTGTCGGTTTCGGAATATAAAATAGTACCATTGTATTTCTTCCCGTGCACGACTTTCTCGTTCGTGGCTCGGATGCCACAAAACATTGCAGACCTTACTTATTAATTGGTAGGGATATTTCCGCTCTGTTTGATATCAACGGACTGGATTAACTTATAGATTCAGATTCAAATTCCGAATTCTATTTCGACAGCTATTCGTAGCCGCGCTGGCTGCGCTAGCCACCGCCGACAAGCTGCAGCCACAGCAACCGGCTCCGCCCGACGCTGCCGCCGCCGCCGGCGTCGACTACCTCGACAGCAAGCCCGAACAGAGCTACGAGGAGCCTCAAACCAACCACATACCTTACGCGGCGCAGGGCAACTTCCCACTACCGCCAAACCAATTCTACAACCCCCAGAACAATCTGCCCCAATGGAATGCGCCGCAAAACAACTTCAACCTGCCCCCAGTCAACAACTGGAATCTGCCGCAAAACAACTTCAACCTACCTCCGGTTAACAACTGGAATCCGCCGCAAGGCTGGAAACCTCCGGTAAACGGCTGGAAACCTCCGGTAACCGGCTGGAAACCGCCGCAAAACCCGTGGCAGCAGAGCGACTATCCGTCGTCGACCGTCGCTCCGGCGAACGACTACTACAACTACCCGGCGCCCGCGCAACCCTCCACCACCCAGGTCGCCATCATCAAGAACGAGAATCTGCTCGGCAAAGACGGCAGTTACAAATATGAGTGAGTATATTGTGCCTTATGTTGTATTGTGTATTTGAAAGTCAGTGTGCCAGTTGAAACAACTAGGTACCGGGCCATACTGTAGATATTTGATCGGCTCGTAGCCTAGTGGCGCCGGGACATGCCTAGCGTACCAGAGGTCTGGGTTGAAATCCTCGCCCCGTTCATGCAACACTTTCTTTATTTTTCAGAGTTGTCATGTAAGACTGAAGGACTATTAGGTGATAGGGTTTAGGTCTGCCCGGGTCGGTACCAACGCATTGGATGAAAGGATGGTCGAAGTGGCAATAAAAAATGTTCTCGTTTTTCATCCAGTTCAATGTAGCCGTGCTCATAAAGGGAAGGTCCTGGCATGGCACCTAATTCCTTCAGGAATGTGGTGTATTGTGCTATTATCATAACGGTAGTTGTGTGGAATTAGCCATCCATGTCAGGTTGGATTAAAAAATGGCAGTCAGCCTATCTGTCGTCTCGAGCATGGATTGAAGCGACAGAAAGAATACCCTGCACAGAACCATCTCCTGTGTCTTATGTTTTAATTCCCCGAGCTTTAATTCTTGCGTTTTGAAAAATATTTTTGTAATTCGTCTCCTGAACATATCTGGGTTAGACAAAGTAGAACACGTATTCTAATGATTCATGATAGCTGAAGTTCCTGGATCGGCTCCGGTCAATTCCTTTTTGTAGCGGAACCTGGTAACAAACCTTCGCGGGCGTACGAACGACAACTGCCTAAAGTTTAAACACAATCGTATAAATGGTTTGGAAACGCATGAAGTACATATTATTTCACCTTACAAACCTTGCCTCCCTGTTCACCCATTCAGGGGTGGAATTAACCATTCTAACCTTAGTGCACCTATATTCCAAATGGCGGATATGTCGGGCTTGTTAAAATTACGTATGAAAACTCCCAAATTGTAGAAATGAGGAAGGCACTCGCTGGCACACAGTTCCAAAACTTGGCGATGCGGCAGCGACATGCATATGAGAAGGAACCGTACACAATTATAATCAGCATATATATATACATGCTCTGATTATAATAAAATATAATAATGATTAGAAATGATTATAATAAAAATACCTTTTGCTATCAATTTATTTTATAGACGCATCCTCTACTGCCAATTTACAAGTTCGTGTGAAACTGATTTACATATGTACAGCTTTCATCCATTTAGGTAAATTTATTCAAGAAGTTTTAAAATGGAAGTTTATAAAATAGCACAATGACGTCAGCTTTTCTATCAGCAACGGTATCCAGTCGTAAACATAATTTTATTATGCGAAAATTCAAATGATTCGCTTCTAACTGTACAGTGGTGAATTCGAATTTCCTTTTGTCTGCTATGAGTCTGTCAATGCTAATTTTATAGGTAGTTAAGATATTGAGTTCTTTAACCCCAAACAGGTATAGGCTTAATATGTTTTCGTAATTATTGACAATTTACTGATACATGCTGTATTGCCAAACAATCATTCATTGTTTAAATGGAAAGTTAAACATATGTCTTTGGGCTGTTTTTAAATAAATTGTTCTCTAATAATGTTTATTTTTAACCACGTTTTCCTGGAAGCTAAATTGTGCTAGGTTTACGCACTGTTACTTCTTCTGAGGTTTAGTGTCTACTTTACATTCGGTAATGGAAATAGAGATAACAATATGCAATTTTTTCTTCTCGGGCTCGTGAAGCTATTCTTCAAAGCAAAAAATCTACTCCTAATGTTGTTCCGTTGTGAAGCCAATAATATAATACTCATTTCAAAAAAGGCTACAATATTTTTGTAAGATCTCTCTAAATCCTGTTCTTATGAGGTACCCCAGCGAACAAAAAAACGCTATTATGAATAAATACCACCCTAACTGCTGGAACAGGCGGACTAAGCACCTAAGTGACAAAGTTCCCAGCATTAATCATCATATTGGAATGACTGCGGCAGGTACGAGACGGGCGACCAGACCCACGTGCTGGAGGAGGGCTACTCCGCGTACCCGGGCACCGAGCACGAGAGCCTCGTGAAGAAGGGCTTCTACTCGTACGTCGGCGGCGACGGCAAGACGTACGCCGTCACCTACTGGGCGGACGACAGCGGCTTCCACGCGTTCGGGGACCACCTGCCCACGCCGCCGCCGATCCCGCCGGCGATCCAGGCGTGAGTATGGCAGCTGTCGTCGATATTGTGCGATTAAAGGCGATGCGCACATTACCTAGATAATGCGCGGTTGCAAATGTCACCGGTTGGAGTGAGAACAAATGTGTTTTAAGCACTGGGGGCCCATTCAGGTAAGAGTGAGTTCGAATTCGTGGCTAAACATAAACTCACTTTTTTAATTATTTCATATTTTCACACTTTTTGAACATCACTTAAGTTTGGAAAAAATCTGGTTTGTCCCATAAATACATTGGGAGTATAGCCAACTGTTCCGTTATTTAAATAAAACATTATTTCCCAGCTATTTTTAGGTTAATTCACTCCCGAATTCGAACTCACTTTACCTGAATGGGCCCCCTGTACCTAACAAAGGCGAAGATTTGAACCTGTTGAGATTCGAACGTAACGTACTCGTGATTGGCCTACAAAAAGATTGCACAAATTCAATCAGTGCGTTAGGTTCGGTTATGTTTGGTTAGGTTAGGTTGGTTTAGATACTTTGGAGTGTTTAGCTTGCGATGGTTCGGCGTACAAAATAACTGTGTCCAAATCCTGAGTTCCGTAAGGTCCGATTTTGTTTTTAATTTAGTAGACAGCAGACAGTCATCACCCCACATCTTGATGTAATGCATCAAAAGCACCGCGTACGTGTGAACGACGCGATATTGATCTTTGTCATACACTTTGCACTATGGACAGACGAGACAGAATCTGCAAATTTACCGTTCAAAACGTGCTCTGAATCTCCAAAGTCGCATTCAAATAGTCAACTCAGCAACAGACATAGTTTGCCAACATAACGGGCAAATTTTGATGACGCGCCACCAATGAAAACGCCGATGGAAATATTCAGCAAGTTAAAGAGCTCGTCATACCAGAAGCATAATATATTATCTGTATTAGAAACTAAAGGATATGATATATATGTTATGATAGAATTCCAGTCTTCAATCCCCTAAATAGGACCTGAACGTATTTCGGTCCTCAAGGTCGGCTCGTAAGCACCTGAAAATTTCGCCTCCCATACAAACGTAGTTTACTAATAATTTGAAAACCACTGTTCCAACTTACTTGATATTTGGTATCTAATATTAGGCTACAAATATCTGTGTCTGCATGCCTTTGTTTTTTCGGTAAATGTATTCTGGGTCAAACCACAGAGAAAACAAAATTCGTATGAAGATTTTCTTTTTGCATTCATTTCATTCGGTTTGGAATTTTCAAAAAAACAAAAGCATGCAGACACAGATATTTTTTACCTGATATTAGATATTAAATATCAATTTAATTGGAATAGCGGTTTCCAAATGATTAGTAAACTACGTTTGTATGGGGAGCATAGCTTACGGGCCGTTCTTAATGAAGCGAGAAATGCGAGAAGTCACAAATATCGACTACTAAAGTGTGATTTACCTGAATTCAAACAGAATTCGAAAACGGTGAGCAAAAGCCGCCCGATCACACAAAAACATTAATTGAACGTAGCCAAAAATGTTCAAGTGTGACGTCACCCGACCTTCTTCAAGTTCACGGCTTCGAGAGTTGCCGCAGAGCCTGCATACGGGCACTGCGCGATGATATCTTGGCGCGAGCTTATTTACGACGACACGCTCCAACTACTTACCCACGTCGGAACTGGCCTGTGAATCCGTTTCTGTTAAAGAAATGTTTTTATTTTTAAATGCATTTATTTTGAAACAAAGTCGTTTGAATAAAACAACGTCCTTGGTTTCCACCCAGTTCAATGTAGCCGTGTAATTAAGGGTGTCCTGGCATGGTACCGAGTTCCCATGCGGTGTGTTACTGATAGTAATTCCATAAATTTCTAATAAATTATGTTTTTATTTTAATTTTAATTTCTCAGTTTGCCTATGGCAACCTTATTTCGCTTAGGTTTATTTGCTTAATTCTTTTAGTAAAAACTAACTTATTAAATTAAAATTGCTAATGTTTTTCGTCGGACTTTAACGCAGTTTTTTTGTAAATTGACAATGTTTGTATTTGTTTCCACAGTGCTCTCGAACAGAATGCGCGCGAAGAAGCGGCGGCGGCCGAAGCCGAGGCTCAGAAGAACAAGTTCCAGGGGCAATACCCGCCGCAAGTGCAGCAGCCCCAGTACGTCCCACCTCAGCAGCCTTACGTGCCGCCTCAGCAGTCCTACGTGCCGCCCCAGCCGTCGTACGTTCCCCCTCAGCAGACATACGTACCTCCCCAGAACTCGTATGTTCCTCCTCAGCAGTACGACCCTCCCCAGCCGGCGTATGTGCCGCCTCAGCAGTCATACGTGCCGCCTCAGCAGTCGTACGTGCCGCCCCAACAGTCGTATGTGCCCCCCCAGCAGCCAAACGTGCCACCCCAGAACTCCTACGTTCCCCCCCAACAGTCGTACGTCCCCCCACAGCAGCCATACGTACCTCCTCAGCAAACGTACAGGCCTAGTTAAATAGTTTACATTTCTCGATCGTACTCAATATTATGTAAATTAATCGAAATACATTTGAAACATTCGGAATGTTCGAGAAAACACATTCTGAACTGAAAAATATTACATAAGAACTTAGTACGTAAATTGTCAGTATTTTAAGAGTGCTTGCCTGAAAACAAGCCGAAATAGTCGAGATAATACCTAGTTATTGTGGACACGACAGTGTGTTGTGAACGTGATAGCTACTGTAAAGTTAGGAAGGCGGGCACGATGTGATGAAATAAATAAATGAAATACGTGAAACTGTGTTTTTTTTTTTTACATATTTGATTTCCGTCATATTTGGAAAAGTATCTAGAATAATATACCGTACCAGAGCAAGCAATCTTTATTCCATTCGATACCTTCAAAAGCCTTGTGTAAGTAATTTTAAGTGATTTTAGTAATAATTACTAAAATTACTGTTCTTAAAACTACTAACTTGCAACTGTCTCTCCGTTATTCCGACTCCACCTCATTCCAAGAACCCGCCTCCTTTTATCCTTTATCCTCCTTTCCTTTTATCACTCTTTAACAGACTTTCTCACATTCCCACTCCTCATCAGAGTCCATTTCGTCTTTAAACCATCCAAAGCACTGACAAAGTCATCCAATCGTTTTGGAGACAGAGGCCGCATTACCTTTTTTGCTCCTATTTTTCAAAAAGCTGCATGACCTCTTAATATTTATTTTTTTATTCCTGTGCATTCCTCTTTGGAGCCGAAATGACCCATCGATGGCATTTCACAACTTTGAGTAGTGATTCATAAAAATAGTTAGCCATAAAAACGTCAGGAAAATATATTCAACAACTTCTTGTTTAAGTTTAAACGTAAAATAAGGAATTCGATTAAAAGAGGAAAAGCCGAAGCGTTTTTGGTTATTGTCGGAAATACCCAGGGCCGCTGCGAACATGAACAGGTTCCAAATTATATTAAGAGGACACTGACATGAATAATCATTATGCAATCATTTTCTTGTGGTATGTCTCCTAAAAATCCAGATTGAACTCTAAAGATGGCGATTTAAATTTAGATGCGATCCGTTTTCAACCGGATAGTTTCTCGCAATGCTATATGCCGATTGGTTTACTTCCAAATGAAAAATAAGAGTGGAAGAAAGAATTAACATTAGCTGAAAGCGAGAAGGCAACCGGCTCTGACACGAAAGATATGTCTTCTGATATCTTGCTATTTTATAGAAAATACAGGTAAATGCACTATAGAATGTTGATGTTTGGAATTATTTAGAAATCCCTTGTCGAATAATATAACGTGATACAATACTTAACTGGGTGGAGTTGAGTTGAATTGATTAGAAATTATTAGAAGGCAAACACGAGGATATTGAAGACTAAATTGTTTACAGTGTTAAATAGATTATGAAATGGAGGAATGAATCGGTAAATATTTGGAGATGTTTTAATATATAATTTTTGATATTATTTGATCCAATAAAAGTTAATTGGATATTATACGAGATAGTTTTTGCTTTAGAACTAAATGCAGCATAAAAAGTGAAGACACCTGCAGCACCATAGATTGTGTCTCGCAGCTAAGACGCCCCTCTCCGCGCCGCTGCCTCAGTCACCGCAGCCGTTGTAGGCGGAGCAAAGAAACGTCAGGCGATCGGCGCTGAAGCGAGAGATTTTCACAAATACCGAGCCACCGGTATAAATATATGCGGAATTCGGTTTCATTATCAGTGCATTGCTGGATTTTGCCGAGGCATTTTTAAAAGGGCCTTAAATAAACAAACACAGCTTTGAGGCAAGATGAAGTTGGTGAGTGAAGTGATTGTGAAAGTGGTTAGGTGTGATTAATAAATTATTGAAATCATAATCACGTTAAGTGAAAGTCTAGGTTTCAAAAGGCAGTTTAAAACCTAGCAAAATCTAAAACCAACGAGCATGGAAGCACGGTAGCGATTGAAACTTATTCGTATGCCGCAAGCGAAACCACGAGTTAGTGGATTGACTCGCCGGCGGTGCCGCCATTGTATGTAGAACTGACGGGGTACCCATACAAAATAATTTCGGTTGCTACTCCCATCATTCCATGCTCGCTGCCTAAAACTTAATTTATTTTAATTAACGTGGTTTGAATTTCAGATAACCCTACTGTCTCTAGTGACGACGTGCTCGGCCAACGAGCTCGGTCTGCAACAGTTCAACCATCCCCAGTATCCGTTCCCGCTGCACTTTCAGACACCGCAAGGAGGCTCCTTCGTTACAGAGAACAACGTCTACTTGCCGCCTGACATGCACAGCCCCATGCCGTACTTCGCTAACAAGAACTTCAATGACCTTCAGTACCAGTACCTCCCACCGATAGGCTCCAAAGCGCCGCCCCAGTATCCTCCACCATTTCCGATGTTCTCCACAACGTTTCAACCTAATAATGACGAGGATGATGAAGATGACGATGAAGACGACGATAAACAAGTATTCCAGTCCTCCACCACCGCACCCTTCGAACACAGATTTAACCAGACTCAGAATAGTCCCGGACCTCAGATCGAAATACCGAATAGGCCGATACCGAAAGCTCTTCCATACTTCAGTCCCGTTGACAGAATCGACACAAAGTACCCTGCACAAAATGAAATAAGCAGTCCGATTAACACAAACACACCTCCATTCAACTTTCAAACAAACATGAATCGGCGGACGATTCAGCCTGCAGGGTTCGTTGGAAGTCCCAACCAAAATGACCAGATGATGAACGATCAGATGAAGATTGGGTCCCATCCCGGGCATCATTATGTGCCTCCTCCTCAAGGTTATTCTAACCCTACACCAGAGCCGGTGCCTATATTACGTCTCTCCAATGAAATGGATCTAGATGGAAGCTACAGCTATGAGTGAGTATATCAAGTATACCTGCATTAGAATCAACGTCGCTTTACGCATTATACATTTCTTCATTCTTTTCTTAAATGAAACGCACAAAACCTGTTATTGCTCTATTCATTATATCTGTTCACGATTTAAATTTGCTTGATCATTGAAATAAAGATTTATTTATTTATTGAGCTTTATCATCTACTAAAGAAGACTTGCTTTGGTACACTAACTGTAGATTCATTTAATACAGGGCTCTCAGCGGGGACCAGACTCACATGACGCAGCATGGTCACGTGGAGAACCTCGGCACCGACCATGCCGAGAACGTGGTGGAGGGTTCATATTCGTACGTTGGCGACAACGGCCAGACCTATACTGTCCACTACATCGCCGACGGCAACGGATTCCGTGCCAGCGGCGACCATTTGCCTGTGGCTCCGCCCATCCCGGAAATAATACAGAGGTTAGTATGTCATTCTTAATTTTAAGGATCTCTCTCACTCTCTCAAAAATTTTTTACACACATTCGTTTTGCATACTATATTTCTGAATACGGTTTGAACGCATCCGAACGCAGCGACTCTATTGAAACCCTTCACACACATTCTGAATGGAATATATCCTTCCCATTTATTTCTAATTCGCCAGACGAACGTAGTTGTTAGCATTCTGAGCCCCGATTCGAAAACTGTTTTCGGAAATCGAATCAGGTAAATTGATTTGTGTGCAGGGCGGAAGTTTGTGCATTTGGGTGAGTTTTTTTATTGCACTGGGCATGAATGGCCTATACAACATCTGCTGATTATCTACTGTGAACTAAGGTGGGTGGCGCGCCATCACTGTTAAGCAACATTGGACACGGTCGGGATGGGTTACCGCCCGACGGCTTACCGTAGTTCAGATTCCACATAAAACTGTCTGTCCTTACTAGTGGGTACCATTAGTAAGTAATTCGGTGGTATTAGGCTCTACGTACAAACTAGTCTGGACACCAAAAAATAGCGCAACAATGTTCCACTGGGAACCCTGAGAAATTATACTTTATTACCAGTGGTTGATTCGTTTTTTGTTCCCGTTCAGAAATAATAAATGTTTAATTGAACTTTCCAAAACCCACAGTTTTATAACCAGCTAATATATTGTTCTAGGTCTATTGAGTACAACATGGCTGAAGAGTCGTCAAAACCGCCCCACCTCCAAAACAATTACCCCGATAATGATAAATACAATAATGCAGGACGAAATAATCATTACCAGCCAACTGTTCCACCGCCGCCACCACCTTCGAGAAACTTGTTTACAGGAAGACAGCCAGAAGCTTTTTCTCATAACCATAACGGAGCAACGAGTTCTCAGAGCAATAACTTACAACAAGCAGCCAGTACGCAGACACCTGTTGTTAGTCATTATGAGGCCCCGAAGGAACCACCACCGAGAATGATCAGTGCTCCAATATCACCACAAATAACTTTCTTGGCATCGCAAGGAGCACACGATCCCTCACAATCAATTAAAAGAATGTACACACCGCCTAATTACGACGCGCCAGTGTTCAGATTTGGAAATTTGAAAAGTAAAGTAGACCAACCGCAGCCTTGGCAATATCAAAACCCCTATTTGCCTAATAGTGTTGCTAAAACAACTCCAACAAAAAATTTCATGTCTAGATCTTCATTAGAACAAGAAGATGATGTTATGATTAATTTTAGTGAAATGACTCCAGAGCAATATTCTCGCCTGTATCATTCTCAAATAAAATCCAAAGACGAAAGCAGTCATTATGAATATCCTAAGAATATAATTCAAAATCAGAGAGAAAGCAATATTCAGTCCTATGATGATTTACCAAATAATGAACAATATGTGAAATTAGGAGAGTTAGGAGAGGAAAGCCAAGTTACAAAGAATTATTATCAATCAATTCACCTACCATCCCCTCAAAATTGGAATGGTAATAATCAAAACTCAGCCCAAAGTGAAAATTTGATTTCCAGCCCACAAAGCCGCTCCACGGACCCAGAAAAACCGAGATCTTTGTTGATCACTAAAGATGACTTCACGCCTCCTAGCCAAACCATCACAAGCTCGTATGATACTTATAAAAATGATTATCAAAGTCCCAGGCAGATGGATTTCAATACAAATCAAACTGTAGCATCTCAACATGAACACGCTCCTTTAACTACCCAACATAACTACGGAGACGACTCAAACTATAATATTTATAATACCACAAAATTTACAAATTACAAGGGACCTATACAGAAAGAAATTGAATACGAAATAAATAAAAACTATGAATCTACTCCTCTTTCAAGTACAACACAATCTCACATCCCGAACATTCAGCATGCATCGAAAAGCTTCACAGAAACTATTTCTAGGCCCGTCGAATCTTACAAGGATCCCGAATCTTATTCCATTCATTATGACCCTGAGAGGCAAGCTTTAGAAAAAGCAGCAGTAGAAAATTTTGGTGACATCCTCAAAACGAATATATTTTTAAAGAACATAATCGGAAAGAAAAATGAGTCTGGAAAAAATATAAATGAAACATTAAAAACCGATGAAAACTGGAGACCTTCCTTAATTCAATCGCAACCTAAGATCATTGAGGAAAAAAAGGAGAAGAAGGAAAACAAAAAGTACCATACGAAAGCAATCACAGCCAATGATTTCAATGAATCCAAGCGAAAATCCATAGACGTCTCCCAGATAGCAAACTTAGTTACGTTGAAAAACTATTTTGAATCTAACAAAATAAAGCCAAGGCAAAAAGAAGGATCTCATTCGGGAACAATCCGATTTAACCATGAAAACCAGTCACCACGAAATAAACATCATGAAAGTCACGATCAGAAGTACCTTGCGCATGCGGCAATCGAAAATAACTCTTATAAAATTCACAAACCAGCTGACTTTAATAGCAATACCTATTCACCTGGAAAATCTGATGATTTTGACAGAATGATGGGAGTAGCAAAAATTTACAAAACTCTTCAAAGAAACTCAAAGCTGAACGGTAATGGATCGCCTCAAATAAGAAGCGAGCTGATACCTCCCATGCAAGATTATAACTTATTGAGCCTGCATAGAGCACAATCTGGTTTGCCACCCCTCGGACGTGCGGGACCCAACATGAAGTCTTACCTTCCGCCGATATTCAGTTGAGACGTAATCGTTCTGTGATGCAAATTGTACATAGCTAGAATAGGGACATAGTGAGTAAGACCACCAAATGCATTTAATTGTAGTGCTAGGATACCTGTTAGTTGTAAGGAAGCGTAAATGTCAGAATAAATGTTAAAAATAACTTGTTTGGGTTTTCTTCTTTCTCATAACAAAAACAACCATGACCTACCAAAATACCGAAAACACGCAACAAATTACACATTAAGAAAACGAATTGAAAGTTAATCTGACAGGAGCCCACGTTATAAAGTACTGGAGCACCTTAAGGAAATATGAAGGCAGGGAGGGAACACAATCCAGATTTTAGATATACGAATCATATCGTATGGAATAACTTAGTTCGACAGTAAAAGGAAGGCGTCACTGGTTTGTCTTAACTGGAACGGGGATGGCGGAATCGCGTTAAACAATTCATAGCATGCCCCGTGATCACCTCTGGATCATTCACCAATCGCACCGCACGTTCGAAGAAGTCCAAGCAAACTCAAGCTCCTCTTATTTGGGCTAGTACTGTGCAGAGCCATCCCATAGGTGCTGGCCATAGTCCATGCAGAAATGAATGGTGTACGACAGCCCTGACGACACCCATGGTGTATTGGACTAAATCAAGATATCACGAGGAGCGCGAACCGAAACAAAAGACACTGACGCGCACTACCTGCCAGGCGCGCTACCTGTCCCCTCCCCCGCACGCCTTTCACAATTATCTGCCTCGCCTACGACCGATACCCACGAAAAGCCCTATGATATTATTATGACTGCTTGCACCGAGATATAGATTGCCTTACTCACACATTATGCCCCGAAATATGTTCATTTGTATTATGTTGTAAATATACGATACTTAGATAATGTGTGTTTAGGACTGTAAGATAAATAACGTGTACAGCTCAGTTAAGTAACCTCAGGCGAGGCCACGATATGTTTTTTGATAATTGTGTTAGCTATAAGTCCTTTTAGAATAATATTGTAAATAAAGTATATGAGTCTTGTTGTAAATAAATGTATATACGTGCCGCATGACTCCACGAACAATATTATAATATTTTAGAAGCTATATGGTCTTAGTGTTTTATAACCTATGTAAAGCCACACGGAAGAAATATATGTTTTTGTTATTTTTGAGAATATATCATATACGAGATATTATGTAAATTTACGAAAAGTCCATTTTAAAATAAAAGCAGCGGACGCGCTCTGCGCGCCGCGGACGAATTTAGCACAACGACGCGCGCGCCCTCTTGGCGGCCGAACGAGGCAACTCGAAAAATGTACCATGTAAAATATCTTTGAAAGCAAGAAATTGTATTAAATCTTAAAGTTACGAATTTATTTGTACATGTATGGAAAGAGCGAAAAAAGTACCTATCGAATGATGTACCCAACACGAAAGTCTAGCATGTGTACCACGAATGGGGTTGAGGCAAAGTTATATTTATGCAAGAAATTGTAATGGGAGACAACAATATTGAGCCTATTTTACGAGTCTCCACAAAAGGCCAATATACCTTATACTATTTGGATAGATCTCAGCGAGATCTATCCGCACATATGTTTAGATTTTAAGTCCAACATGTACAACCAAAGATATAAGGCTAGAGCAGTACATTTTGTAAAACGAAATAGGAATCAAAGTACGGAGAGGCTCTAGTGGCCGTCTATTTTATTACTTTTCAAGGTAGTTAAGGAAATTAAATTTCAATATACGTTACGTTCGCTACAACATTACGGTGTTTTATTCTGATCGAAATACTACGCTTCGGTTCCGGCACCACGACCCCTGACCTACGAGATCTCCGGATCGACATCGAGTCCTGCAGGGAGGCACCCCGTCGGCTGGAACTGGAGGTAGCGGACGTCGCTACGATCGAGCTATCGGAGACCCTGTACCCCGCCGCCTCCGCCCGCCGTCCACGTACTACAGTCCACTGAGCTTCGGGGGGTGGCGGATACATCTGGTCCTTCGAGCCGGATCCAGTCCCTGCGACCTGGATCACGACAACATCATGCCGATCACGAGAAGCCGGAAGAACGCGGAACGACCTGCGGCTGCAACAAGAACTCCGTCGGAACAAGCCACGACCGCGGCCATCTCCACGACGCCAGAGGCCGCGACCAACCCCACGACGTCCGGCCCCCCTGCGCCACCCGAGGGAGGGACCGACTCACCGAAGCAGCCGTCCGGGACGCCGCCGACAGAACGAGCCGAGAGGACCGCCACGCCTTCCACACGTCCACGTGCCACCGCGACGGAGACCAACACGTGGTCTCATGGCACCACGACGGCGGACACGCACGACACCGTGCGACCACGACCAGACAACGGACCTCCGGCACCGGCACGCAGCGGACGAGCGGCATCTACGACCAGCACGGCCAGATCCAGACAGCGACGTCAGGCCGAGATGGAGCTGGCCAAGCGGAAGCTGGAAGAAGCCCAAGCAGCGACGCAGCTAGCCCAGGCGCGGCTAATCTGCCTAGAAGAAGAATCATCGTGCGGCGGCGACGACCTCGACGAGCCGAACCGGGAGGAGCTGACCCGAAAATGGCTGCAGCAACAAGAGGACGCGAGACTGCTGCCAGCCGAACGAGCCCCGCACGTGAACGAGCCTGTGTGCAAAGTGACAGTACCTGTGCCCGAAGTGACGATACCTGTGCGCGAAGTGACGATACCTGTGCGCGAAGTGACTGCTCCTGCCCACCGAGTGACCGACCCAGTGCCTGCGAGGGAGCGAGCCTGGAACGCCGACGCCGCAGCCGCCGCATCGCCGGCCACCGCGGACCATGTGAGTAAGGCTATTTTATATCTTGGTGCAAAGCAGTCACTTAACGATCTCCCTAATTTTGATGGTTCCATTGGGCAATGGTATATTTATGCGGACACGTTAAATTCACTTTTAAATAATAAAAGTTTGTCCGATCGCGATGTTTTTGCAAAAGTTCAAAAGTCACTGCAAGGAGAGGCGCGCCGTACGGTTTCAGTACTTTTGAATCACCCGTCAAATCTGAAAAGAATTTTTAACCGGCTAGAAGATAAATACGGGTCCCCTTCTATTGTTGTGTCTCAAATGTTAACTTCGATAAAATCATTTCCGAGAATTCGCGACTCAACAAGCCGAGAAAGTTTGTGCGATCTGGCTACACTTATTGGAGGTCTCATGTCTGTTGTGTATTCGGACTCCGTGTCTTATTTTAATAATTCCGACCGCGCAGCAAACTACCGAGCTCGCGTTGAAGATACCGATTTGCTTAATAGTATCGAAGATAAGTTACCGGAGCATCTACGTCATATGTGGTGGCTTCACGCGCAGAACGATCAGTCGAAACAACCTCCAATTTGTATATTTGAGCGATGGTTAGACCAAATCGCACACAACATCCCGAGACGTTTTGATTTAGCAACACCCGCAGTAGCGTCAAGTGGCGCGCCTCAGCCAATCAGGGAGCCGCGCAACCTCCCACGCGCTACGTACGCCCGACCCCCACTCCCGCCGCATCCACGAGTGTTCGCTGCTACCGCGAGCGAGAATTTTAAAAGCAGCGACGCTAAATTTGTAAGAAAATGCGAGTTGTGCGAGCAAGACGGACATGAATATAATTATTGTTCAAAATTCATGGGTATGTCGGTTGACGATAGATTTTTAACGGTTCAGAGATTAAATGGATGTTACCGTTGCTTAAAGGTAGGGCATCGCGGCAACTATTGCCTTAAGAGTAAGTCACGAAAAACTCACCCACTGTTGAGGAGGTCCAACGAACAAAAACATAATCCGACCTCTGAAACAGAAGATAAACGCGAAGTTGACGTAGGCTGCGTAAGTTGCTCCAGCAAAGTTCTATTAAAAATATTGCCTGTGATTTTACGCGGACCTAACGGAAGTATTAAAACGTCAGCTTTCCTTGATGACGGGTCAGCTATCACGTTAATGAACGAGGACCTCGCTACGAAATTAGGGCTACCGGGGCCAACGAGTGAGCTGACCCTACGCGGCATAGCCGGAACTACGACCGACGCGTCTCGTCACGTAGGATTGCACATTAAGGGCGCGGACAGTAAAGCCAAAGAATTTTTTATTAATGCCAAAACGATGAAAACGCTTCATTTGCCGGCCGCGTCGTCGATACCGACGGCGACGTTACGGGCCTTCAGCCATTTGAAAGGAATTAAGCTAAATTTAGAAAATCCTTCGCCCGTAGGTATTTTGATAGGTCAGGACAACTGGCACCTTATTGTGGGCCGGCAGATAAGAAACGGTGCACCTAACGAGCCGGCAGCCTCATTTACTCACCTCGGATGGTGCATTCACGGGCACTTGAACGGCCACAGAAATGAGAATAACGTAAATTACGTGATGCACGTTAATACCGACGTATCTGAGTTAATTCGACGGCACGTAGGAGCCGAGGAAATGGGAGTCGAGCCCAAACAACGCATTACGCCGAGCCTTAGGCAAGCTCACAGTATTCTGGAAAGTACAACAAAAAAGATCGACGGACCACGTTGGGAAACCGGACTCCTATGGAAGGACAGCGATACCAGTTTCCCGCCCAGCAGACGTCACGCGGAAAAGCGGCTACGTTCCATCGAAATCAAAATGGAAAAAGATACGGATTTCGCCGAACGATACGCAGATAAAATTAATCGTTACATCGAACAGGGTTATGCACGGAAGTTAACGTCTGCCGAGGCAGGAAACATCAGCCCACGTACATTTTACCTGCCACATTTTGCTGTGTATAACCCGAATAAGCCTAACAAGATCCGCGTGGTTTTTGACGCCGCCGCACGGAGCGCTAGTGTAGCGCTCAATGACAAGCTGCTCAGCGGACCGGACCTGTTGAACTCGTTATTAGGCTGCATATTCAGATTTCGGCAAGGAGCAGTCGGATTCACCGCCGACATAGAAGAAATGTTTTTAAGTATAAAAATAATCGCCGCGGACCAAGACTCACAACGCTTTCTGTGGCGAAGCGACCGAAATCAGCCGAAGGCCGACGAATACGTGATGACGTCACTTCTGTTCGGAGCTACCAGCTCGCCGTGCTCAGCCCAATACGTAAAAAATGTCAATGCAACCAACGACACGGAAGCCAGCGATCGAGTCAAGCACGCGATAATCCGAAACCATTATGTTGATGACATGTTGGACAGCACTAACAGCCTGGAGGAAGCGCGAGAAATCATCAACGGCGTACGAAAAACGCACAGAAAAGGAGGTTTTTTCATAACCTCCTGGGCAGCATCGAACGAAAAGGCATTAAGCGATGTACCGCCCGAACACCGAGCCAGCGGAACGGTCACACTAGCTCAACAGGAAGCACCGAACCTACGAACGTTGGGCCTGCACTGGAACCCAAGAGAAGATGTCCTCGCATTCGACTTATCTATGAAAAAACTTAAGACTACGATCGTCACCGGCGAGCAACGACCTACGAAACGAGAGGTGCTGAAGTTAGTTATGACGGTATTTGACCCCGTTGGCATACTGAGCCCAATAACAGTAAAATCCAAAATACTTTTACAAAATATTTGGAAGTCCGAAGTAGGCTGGGACGAGAAGATCTGTGAAAATGATTACGAGAATTGGAAAGTATGGTTGGCCGAACTCGAAACTGCAAAGGAAGTACATGTACCTAGACACTATTTCAACGGAACCACGGAGTCACCAGTACGACGCGAGTTACATATTTTCGCAGATGCAAGTTCCCACGCGTACGCCGCCGTTGCCTACTTCCGGACCACGCAACGTAACTAAAACGTGACGTTAAGTTTCATTTCGTCTAAGACTCGCGTGGCCTCGCGAAAGGTCACATCGATACCACGTTTGGAGCTTTCTGGTGCCTTATTAGCAGCCCGATTGGCTGACACGATAAAACGAGAACACGACATCGACATACATGCCACGACAATGTGGTCGGACAGCCAAACTGTGCTCGGCTGGATAGCATCCGATAAATCATCATATAAAGCCTACGTATCGCACCGACTGGCCGAGCTCGACGAGCTGACTGATATTTCAGAATGGCGCTATTGTCCGACCGATTTGAATGTGGCCGACGAAGCCACCAGAAACTCACAGCGCGCCGATCTTACGCCTCAGAGCCGCTGGATAGCGGGACCAGCCTTTTTACTTGGCGCACCGGGGACATGGCCACCGCAAATCAAGCCAGACGTTCCGAACGAAGAAAAAATGCAGACCGCGCACCTCGTCGAACCCATTTCAGATGCCGGTCTGCCAGATATTAGCCGTTTCTCAAAATATTCTCGACTGATAAATACAACAGCATACGTCCGAATGTTTATAGAAAAATGTCGCAAAAATCCAGCTCAGCTAACGACAACGGAATATCAGCAAGCAGAGCTAAGCTGGATAAAGCACGCGCAAAACGAAAGTTTCAGTACCGAAATAAAGTTATTACGTGAAAACAAGCCGCTTCCGTATAAAAATCGACTCATTCCGCTAAGTCCCTACTTAGATTCGGAGGGAGTGCTCCGCGCCGAAGGTAGAGTGAAAACAAACTTTATAGAATACGACATTAAGAACCCTACAATTCTTGATGGCAGGCACCGATTCACTTTGCTCCTTATTTTTGATACGCACGACCGACTACGACACGAAGGAACGGACAAACAGATTAACGTTTTACGCACACAATATTTTATTTTCGGACTACGAGCGGCATTGAAGAAAATCCAATTTTCCTGCAATACATGTAAGAAAAATAAGGCGAAACCTCAGAACCCTAAAATGGGCAATCTACCAGACGAACGCGTCGCTCACCTCGCAAGGCCATTCACCATGACGGGAATGGATTATTTTGGACCGCTAGAGGTCTCCATCGGTCGACGTCGTGAAAAGCGTTGGGGCGTGATTTTCACGTGCCTGACAACGAGAGCCATCCACCTCGAGATTGCAGCGAGCTTGAGTGCAGACTCGTGCATTCAAGCTATCCGAAGGTTTATGTGCCGCCGCGGCACGCCTAAAGTTATCTGGTCCGATAATGGGACGAATATGGTTGGCGCAGATCGCGAGTTACAGAAATGTATTTCGGAGTTGGAAACCGACGCAATAAATAATTTTTCCAAACTTCGGAAAATCGAGTTCAAATTTAACCCACCGGTCGCACCGTGGGCCGGCGGGGCCTGGGAACGTTTGATAAAGTCAGTCAAAATAGCTCTGAGCGCAACCATGTGTAGCAGGGCGCCACACCCGGAGACGCTAGCGACGCTCTTCGCAGAAGCGGAATTTCTTGTCAACACACGGCCGCTTACGCATGTTTCGCTCGATCACGGAGACGACGAGAGCCTCACGCCAAACCATTTTTTGATAGGCTCAAGTACCGGGGAGTATCACGTACCAGGGAAATTTGACGCAAACGAATTACGTAAACAGTGGAGAATAGCGCAAGCACTCACCAACCATTTTTGGAAGCGCTGGCTTAAAGAATATTTACCTACGTTGGTACCGCGCCAAAAGTGGCACACGACCGGTAGAGCGATTACAATAGGTGATGTAGTCCTCGTAACCGACCCGAACCAACCTCGAGCCACCTGGCCAAAGGGCGTGGTCAGCGCAGTCTACCCTGGAAAAGACGGCATAATCAGAATGGTAGACATCCGGACCCAGACGGGGTCACTTCGACGTCCAGTAGGGCGACTCGCCGTCATATTCGAAAATAAGTTATAAACGTAAGTTCGCCGATAAGTTAGTTACTAAACCGTATACGTAAGTCATATTTTTATCACGGTCCTAAGGACACTACGAATTTAGTCCCGCGTAGGGTTAAATTAGGAATTTTACCGAGGGGGGTGTATTGGACTAAATCAAGATATCACGAGGAGCGCGAACCGAAACAAAAGACACTGACGCGCACTACCTGCCAGGCGCGCTACCTGTCCCCTCCCCCGCACGCCTTTCACAATTATCTGCCTCGCCTACGACCGATACCCACGAAAAGCCCTATGATATTATTATGACTGCTTGCACCGAGATATAGATTGCCTTACTCACACATTATGCCCCGAAATATGTTCATTTGTATTATGTTGTAAATATACGATACTTAGATAATGTGTGTTTAGGACTGTAAGATAAATAACGTGTACAGCTCAGTTAAGTAACCTCAGGCGAGGCCACGATATGTTTTTTGATAATTGTGTTAGCTATAAGTCCTTTTAGAATAATATTGTAAATAAAGTATATGAGTCTTGTTGTAAATAAATGTATATACGTGCCGCATGACTCCACGAACAATATTATAATATTTTAGAAGCTATATGGTCTTAGTGTTTTATAACCTATGTAAAGCCACACGGAAGAAATATATGTTTTTGTTATTTTTGAGAATATATCATATACGAGATATTATGTAAATTTACGAAAAGTCCATTTTAAAATAAAAGCAGCGGACGCGCTCTGCGCGCCGCGGACGAATTTAGCACAACGACGCGCGCGCCCTCTTGGCGGCCGAACGAGGCAACTCGAAAAATGTACCATGTAAAATATCTTTGAAAGCAAGAAATTGTATTAAATCTTAAAGTTACGAATTTATTTGTACATGTATGGAAAGAGCGAAAAAAGTACCTATCGAATGATGTACCCAACACGAAAGTCTAGCATGTGTACCACGAATGGGGTTGAGGCAAAGTTATATTTATGCAAGAAATTGTAATGGGAGACAACAATATTGAGCCTATTTTACGAGTCTCCACAAAAGGCCAATATACCTTATACTATTTGGATAGATCTCAGCGAGATCTATCCGCACATATGTTTAGATTTTAAGTCCAACATGTACAACCAAAGATATAAGGCTAGAGCAGTACATTTTGTAAAACGAAATAGGAATCAAAGTACGGAGAGGCTCTAGTGGCCGTCTATTTTATTACTTTTCAAGGTAGTTAAGGAAATTAAATTTCAATATACGTTACGTTCGCTACAACATTACGGTGTTTTATTCTGATCGAAATACTACGCTTCGGTTCCGGCACCACGACCCCTGACCTACGAGATCTCCGGATCGACATCGAGTCCTGCAGGGAGGCACCCCGTCGGCTGGAACTGGAGGTAGCGGACGTCGCTACGATCGAGCTATCGGAGACCCTGTACCCCGCCGCCTCCGCCCGCCGTCCACGTACTACAGTCCACTGAGCTTCGGGGGGTGGCGGATACACATGGTCTTTCGAACTTTCACAGGGGTAGCGAAAACAGCCGGGCATTTACTTCTCACCATGTTTGAAGGACTTATATTTTGGGGGAAAATTACCTTGGCAGGGAAATGCCGGTGCATTCCACAGTGTATCGACCCTATAGAGGTCGGAGTATAAATATACATATAGGAACGGAGGGAGATAAATCTATGAAGAAGTATTGAAGGTTTTGAAGACGCGTCGCCTTCCATCATACATATTTGTTTTAAATCGTAGCATCCGAATTTAACTTTCATCGACTATACTACTCAAAATGTATGTTATGACGAAAAACCCATCGTCTTATACCTAGAAGATATTCCATAATTGAAGCATTTTTTCGCATGACAGTTTTTCGTCAGTCTTCATTTTTTTATCGTTATAATCGACGATAATATATATTTCTATACTGCGATTTTTGATTATCAAGTATTGTTGCATCTCCCAGATGTGGTTGGTCACCAGGGAAGATTTTTTTTAAATGACCAAACCTCAAAACTTATAATACTGTCAAGAGAGGCCAAAGCCCTGCAGTGGCACCCAGTGCATTGTTTGTCAGCCTCAATAGCCCAGTGGCGCGACGCAACGCTGGGTCCGGTCTGGTCTTGGATGGGTGACCATTCGACTGTTGAGAGAGGCTGGCCGTGGTTCGGATTCCTTACTTACTAGATGGTAGGGTTAATCCCGCCCGGGTTGGTACCATCGCATTGGATGAACAATGGTCGAAGCGGCAATGAAAATTGTCCGTGTTTTCCATCCAGTTCAATGTAGCCGTGCGATATAAGGAAGGTCCTGGCATGGCACCTAGTTCCTATGTGGTGTGTTGGGCTAGTACCATGACAGAAGGTGTGGTATTTTCCATCCATGTCCAGTCACATAAAAAAAAGTGGGTGGCACTAAGGAAAAAAAAATTAAAATAATGTTATACTTCTTTTTTAGTGTATAAGGGAGATAGATAGACTTGACTAGGGTGCCCATACTTTCACTAGATACTTTAGGCCAATATTTGCTCCAACGTCGTCGCCTATAAGGTAGCGTGCGTGCTGGGAGTGTGAAGCGTGACGTACATACTCATATCGCAGTACACTCTCGCTAGAGGCATCTCAATACAGTGCAACGAAAGCGGAACGAAGCGATAATAGCTCACATTCTTCATATTATTCATTTTATGTTTGTTGTTTCTGTTAGAGAGTGTTAAGATAAGATGGTTTGGACATATGGAACGAATGGGTGACGAAAAAATGACGAAACTAATTTACAGAGCAGAAGTCATCGGAAGTGTCGTGCCCGGACAGCCTAGGAGAATGTACCGCGACCGAATCGAAATGATACTTCGTAAAGGTCAGGTACGTAGCAGCCGTAATCGTAGAGCATGCATGAAAATATGTATGTCTGCAAATGAAGCGAAAGTAGCTAGTGTGCTGCGATTGTACCGTATGATTTTCTATCATCTCTGCCTACCCCTACTGGAAAGCGACGGCGTGAAGATATGCATGTATTTATTTTTACCTTTCATGTGATCGGTTATGGGTTCAAATTCTCGCCCCGGTCATGCACCACTTTCTTTCTCTTTCTGAGTAGGATAAGTGGATTTAATTACGAATGCGAGCTGTTCTATGGTTCGAAACGCATGCAAAACTGTAGGTCCCCTAGTGTGGTAGGGTTAAGCCCGCCAGGACTGGTATCACCGCTTTGCATGAAACTATGGTTGAAGCGGCAATTATAAATTATACGTGTTTCCATCCAGTTCAGTGAAGTCATGCTTATAAAGGGAAGGTCCTGCCATGGCAATGCCTTCGGGAATGTGGTGTATTGGACTAATATCATGACGGTAGTTGTGTGGTATTAGCCATCCATGTCAGGTTTCATAAAAATAAAATAAAAACCGGCCAAGTGCGAGTCGGACTCGCACACGAAGGGTTCCGTACCATCGTACAAGATTTAACACAAAAAATCAAGTATTTTGTATGGGAACCTGCTTTATTTTTTATTATTTTATTATTTTACCTATTTGTTGTTATAGCGGCAAAATAAATACACACTCTGTGAAAATTTCAGCTGACTACCTAATACGGTTCATGAGATACAGCCCTGTGACAAACGGACGGACGGACGGAAGGACGGAGGAACGGACGGACAGCGGAGGCTTAGTAATAGGGTTCTGTTTTCACCCTTTGGGTACGGAACCCTAAAAATCACCTCGAAAGCTCCATAATAATCATGGTAATCGCAATAAAAATAAAGGCGAATGTGATAAGCATAAAGACTAGACTATAGACAAGAATGTGTACTTGCTTTACGCTTGATTCTACCATAGATAATTCTACATACGTCTCTCTATTCGTTTAAATCTCCCGTTACCGTGTAAGGAAGGCTTCACAAAATAAAAAAAATGTTCTTGCTACTGTGCGTGCGGTGAAATGGATGATAACTCAAAAGCTAAATGTTTTTACGGAATATATTCAGGATTTTGTCACAGAATTGACTCAATATTTCATTTGAACAACGACCGGCCGTTGCGTAGGAATGCAGCGCCATTGTAGGCGGCCGCGGGAGAGTTTTGTGCGTTTTACTTATAGTACAGAATAATAGCTCGCCACTCGCTTTATTGAATTTTCATAATCATAAATCGCGAATAATAGTGTTTCGGCGGCTCGCGGCGGTGTGGCGGTGGGGCGGGAGGGGGGCGCGCGCGGCGGGGCGCCCCGCACCGCGCGCCGCTGCCGTCGCACTAGGAAATTTACGAGAAATGGCACACGATCGGGAAACTAAAATGCGCACGCTCCGCTGATAATGACACCTTGGCCTATGCAACTATAGCCAGAATGCTTGCATTTTTTTAATAAGTTTTTTTGTAACTGGATATGGATGGATAATACAACACTCACTATCATGATCTTAGCACAACAATGCAGGGGATTCCCAAAAGAATTAGGTGCCATGCCAGGACCTTGCCTTTATGACATTGAACTGGATGGAAAACACGCACAATTATTATTGCCGTTTAGACCATATATTCATCCAATGCGATGATACCAGCCTGGGTGCTTAACCCTGCCATCTAGTACGGAAAGGAAATCTACAGTTTTACATGGATTCGGTTCGAGTTCGAATTCGTGACAAAGCGCATTTATCAAACTTAGAATGTGAAAGAAAGTGGTGCATGCACGGGTCGGGAATTTAAACCCATAACCTCTGACATGCAAGGCAAGCCCATCCCATCCGCCCCTGAGCTACGAGCAGCTTACGTGCATAGTATTTTCGAGAAGTCAATCTATCATTCGCGAAACACGTGAAGAATTCCTTACCTTTGCTTATTTCAACTATATTTACTTGAAATATCATAGCTAATTATATCTTTACAAAGCAATGACCCTGTGAAGTTGTAAAAAAACACATGCATTTGATTGACAGGCTTAAACCTCTAGGAATTCCTTTTCATTCCCAGTCGACCTGAGCCCTCGCCGCTAGAGAAATGGCACCAAGGAGTTGTTTCAGGGTGCAGCATTCACACGACGAGCTGAGTCCTCATGCAAGGATCGGGTGATTCCTTAACCCAGGATCAGGAAAACAATATACGGGAGAAGTGCTACCCAAATAGCAGCATAGAGGACTGATCCGCGCACAAAAAAGCTTTTATGATCACAATGTTTTCACATAATATTGATCTAGCTCCGTGCACCACTGCTAACCAGTTCCCGTCGCAAGTTTTCAAAGCATCAACATGTCAATACATAATAATCCATAAGCCTATCTCTGCTGTCAGCAGAAATATAGAATAGAAAATTTCAAAGCAACAGTCCCGCATAAATAATTGTTTCAACCTTACAAAGTTCATTAAAAAAGCCTCCAGTTATACAGGGTGTTGCAAAAGCCACTACATCAAATTTGGGAAATGATTATTGGGGTTGAAATAAACAAAAAAAGTTTCATCCATTTTTTCTAAATATTTTCCAAATACAAAGTAATACTTTCCATACAAAGTAAATCAATCATTTAGTGAAAAATGAATCTAATATTCCGTAAGAAGGTGGATACGTTGTATGTACTTGGACATGAATGGCTAATATCACACCGGGGGAACGGCAGAACGTCTATAATGCAGATCGTACAATATAATATTTTAACAAAATTTTAAAACCATGCACAACGTATAATCGGCAGATCGTATAATTTTATACGTAGTGCATGAAGAAGTTTAAAAAATAATATTACTAATTTCTCCATGCATAACGTATAATAGTCACAACGTATAAAATTATGATCTTTATTTAACAACAAAAGAAAATCATGCATATCATATAATCCAAAAACTATTCATACGATAAGCGCCCTTATGAATATATATTTAAAGCGTATACTCGCACGCGACCGTAATTAGCGTTGTAGCAAATTGTTACTCTTCAACAAATATCGATTCGTAACAATTTCAGCCTTAAATGTATCGTTATTAGGGCGCTTTATGCAGTGCTTCAGGGCATATTATACGTTCTGCATGGTTTTCTTTTTTTGTGAATTCACCTTAGGAATATTATACGTTGTGACTATTATACGTTCTGCAAAGGGTTGATTCTATTTTTAAACTTTCTTTATGCACAACGTATAAAATTATACGTAGTGAATATTATACGATATGCATGGTTTTGATTTTTTGGAAAAAAATACTTTTATACGTTGTGAATATTATACGTAGTGAATACGACTCATCACACCTACTGTCATGAAGTTAGGCTGACACGCCACGTGGATCTAGGTTAAATGCCCAGGCTTTCCGTATGCACGGTTATAACATCGCGTCAAATTACACTAGACGAAAACATAAACTTCAAAAATTAATATATCTCGGTAACTAGACACTTTAGAGAAAAAACATTATGTCTAGAAAAGTCTTGGAAAAACATTAGGATTACGCTTCCGAAATTTATTTAGTAGCCGTTGCAACACCCTGTATAATAATTACAATGCCAACCAAAAAATCCCAACAAAATGCCAATTTGGTTACGAAATTCCCTTTCAAAAAAGTTCACGATTCGAAATCGCGACATCAAATAAAAGAAACCGGAAGCTGTGCAAAAATATTCTTGCCGTCCTATTTCAAGTCTCCATTGCTAAATTAAACCTTATCTAGACTGTTTAAAGTCTACAATCACAAGACAGACGAATTAGTAATGAGACAGAATGCATAATTTAAAAGCACTTGAAGAAGGTCTCTTCTGCGGTAGAGAATCCTTAAGGTGGCCCATCCCGCTCATCTCCCCATACAAAAGGGGAAAGAAGATCACGCCCATATTTCTTGTCAGATATCCAAAATTTTGCTCAATATAACTTTATTTGATCGAACTAGATGTCTGATGACCATTAGCATTGTAAAATTGTGTTTGGTTTCTAAGTTATAAGGTCCGAAAGTTCGAATTTTTGCGCGTTTTATACAATAACTTTGGTGGTTTATTACCCGATGATAAAGTAAGAAAATCTTAATAAGATTAGTCATCAGACATAGCTTATTTAATCAAGATTTATAATCTATTTGGTTTTTGTTAGATTTTTTACTACAGCGGTCGTGGTTTACTTTTAGCTATAAGTCGTTTAGAAATTAAAATTTTCGTAAATCTTACCAAATCATACACTATGCACATTGTCTTTTTTGTGGACATGTTGCATCTTCCTCATCACGGAGCCTGTCTTATTATTTGAAACAGAGAAGGTCCCAGAGCGCAACAGCACGGTTTTGTAACGTGCCCGCGAATGAGCTAGGCCCGCCGGGTTGGGCCGCCTTAATGAAGACACGGGACTCCTTTTAATTACACTTTTAATATGATGTCACCCTCCTTGGGCTCTTTGATAAGAAACGTTTCGTAAACATTTAATAAAGCCAGTTATTTTAAATCACATTCCCATAGTATAAGGGTAGGTATCGATCTGTAACAAATGTACTGAACAATCGATATAGCCTACGTCGATGTACTGAACCAGAGCCGTCTGTTATGTCAACTTGAAACAGGTTTGAAATAACAGGGACTGTATTCTTGGCATTCAGTCATTGCGGATTCAGTAGAGTTAACAGAAGAAGAATTTACTTTGACATTACTGTTAACTCTACTGAATCCACAATGACTGAATGTCAAGAATACACGCCCAGATGGCTCAGACTGAACGCATCGATATACTCAAAAAACTTGTCTTTGACTGAACGGTGATGAACAAATCATCAAACAAAGATTTGGTGATGAACAAATACGCCTGTACTGTAAATTTAATTAAACTATTGTTGCTGCTTCACTGCAATTGAATATCCAAAGGTCCAATTGTTGGGTAATCATACATCATTCGACAGTGTTTTAAGCATGCATATATTGTACGCGTCTCCGCTTGGGGCAATGTCGGTTTGGGTTTTAGATTGGACTGAATGATTTCTTCTATATTATATGAGTTCCCTATATAAACTTTCCTAACAAATCCCCGTTTTAGGCGTAAAATCGCAAAAGACAGACAGACAGAGTTACTATCGCATTTATAATATCAGTATGTATATGGATGACCATCCTATCCCAATATTATGATAATACCAATATTATCGGTCAATCTTATATTTACTCCAAGGAATGTGATATGTATGATACTATAATCGACCGTGAAGCATGGACACATTTATAAAAGAAAGAGTCCTGTAAAAAGAACCACTTTACGAATATACTGAAAGGATGGACCCGAACCAGCAAAGCATACCATTTGCGGGTATCGAGTCCACCTATATCTATACCTGCCTGCTGCATACCCAAATTTTGGGTATGCCTCCCGTAGTCAATGCCTTAGTATTTAAGATTATACCTATATACATTGATTTAACGCTTTACCTGAGTTGCGGAAATTGACTGCAAAGATTGAACATTCAAACATATTGCCGTAGTCACCACAATCGTATTTAGCATCAGACGCTAGAGCCAGTCCTATGTTATACTGCCTGTAGCTGTTGAAACGGTATTTTTCTAGTATCTAAATAAAAGGTTACGCTTGTTACATATGAGTTCTTGCGACAATGTATCGTCACAAGCATCGCGAACCCAATGATCGAACAGGCAGGGCTAACGTTTTCAACGCAGGGTAAGTAGAGAGTAGACAGTTGATTGGCAGACTTGTAGGCAAACGAGGTTCGCGCAGAGACTATCTCATTTGCAAGGTCTTTCTTGAGCCGACGCCGACGTCTAGGCGTCGAGTGACGCGACGACGCGCCGCGACGCCGCCGGCGCGCCTCGCTCCAGCGTCGGCCTCATCAAAAAGATTGTTCGAACCTTTTATGAGGTCGGTCTTGGTGCAGCTAAAACACTGAAATACATCAAACTTAAAGTTAAGTTTCTTTTTTCCCAGATACTGATTGATATCGATTTCGCTTTTTTCTCACGTATTCTCGGGTGGTTTTCCTTTAGTGTAACATCACCACGAACAGTGTTAAAAAGTTACCAATTAAACTAGTCACTTTTTAACACTTTCTCGGAGAGCAAGAAAGTGAGTTCCATGTAGCTGTGCTCATAAAGGGACGGTCCTGATATGGCTCCTAATTCCTTCGGTATTGCGGTATGTTGTGATAATATCATGATAGCAGGTATGGTATTATTGTATTAATCCCAATTTTGTAAAGTTTTTATAATTCTTGTTAAAGCGGCAATACAAATACACATCTGTTACTAAATCACCGGTCTACTACTATTACGGTTCATGAGACACAGCGCGTTCACAGACGGATGGACGGAGGACGGACGCATGGACGGACGGATAGACGGAAGGACGGCAGGACGGTCGCACAGCGTAGGCTTAGTAACAGGGCTCCGTTGGCACCCTTTTGGTGCTGGGTTTTCGAACTTTCAAGAGGGCCACGAAATCCATGCCGGCCGGCCAGGTCCTTCTTCACAACACATTTAAAGGACCTCAGGTTGTACTTTGGGGGAAATACCTCGGCAGGTTGCCTACATGCATTCCATAGTTTACCAACCCTATACATAAAGGATCTCGAGGATCGATTGGTTCTTATATTTGCAATGTCAACCGTGAATTGGTTCCCTGTTCCGCGTTGAGCGAAGGTATAGAAAAGGGATGGAGGAAAAGCGTTATGAAGCTCCGACGAGCAATGTCCATGGTAAAGACGATAAATGCAGAGAGACGAAATTACTGTAATTTCGTATGGTTTCAGAGGAAATAAACAAGTCCGCAATTTGTTAAAAGGTAAATGTGAACAGTTGCCTTAGTCTAATTAATAACTAATTTACTTTACTGTTCTACCGTAACTGTAATAAGAACGGCCCGGCAATTTATGTTTATGGCCAGTTTGGTAAGTAAAGCTGAAACAGGAAACTTATAAACTCCTCCGAGTTTGAAACTAGGGAACAAAGAACCCCTCACCCCGCCCCGCCCCCGCGATCGTCAGATGTTTCGGTTCACATCATACAGATCGAACTTTAGAAGGTAATTCGAGGCTGCGATTTCTCACCCGCCAAGATCCAACCCATAATGCGATAAACGCATAAGCGTTTGCTCCCCTACACATTTTATTTATTCACAGATTTTTAGGAAAATGGCTGAAAGCATGGGTTTTCTGAGACTTGAATTGTCTTGAAAATATAAGATTCTGCAATCTCAATTATAAGTGGAAACTATAAAATTTGTGAGGAGCAAAATTTTACTTGAAATTATGAAGATTTAATGTAAAAGTAAACCCTTGGGCATTGGTTTTTAAATTAGATTACACACAGTCAGTGATTTTTCTATGGCACGGCGGCGGCACGAGGAAAAGCAGAGCCGTACCATTATTTTCACGAAGCCATTCAGGGCACTTACTTCCCCCAGTAACTTCGTTGTGGACAAAGCTTGAAGCCTAAAGTTTCAGTTACCAAAAGGACATACGTTAGTCCCAAATTACGAATTTTGTATACATATATTTTACGAACAATCGCTAGAAGATCTTTAATTTTTTTCACAGACACACTGAATCACGGATGATAAAAATTCTAAAGTTCTAGCACACTAATGAACTTCAAATTTTGTATTTAATTATTGTTTAAGTAAGGAAAAACTGAAACATCCAGCAATTTTAGTTCTATTTTCCAAATTCACAAATCTTTTCTGCGTAGCGAGACTTGTATTTTTTTACATTTGATGTTTTTGATGGGATCACAGTATACCATTACTTACTATGTCTGGCATCTGTCGTCTTTTTATCTGCATTTATGTCCACTTAAAACTTAAGAACCGCTTACCCGACTATTTGTACTTATGCATAGCTTGTTTCATCCCTCTCAATCACCTAAGAGTTGAGTAGTGGTGTAAAATGTAAGAGGCATAGGGCAGACACTAACTGGTTTTCGCACGACTCCAACGCGGGCGAAGCCCCGAACATCAGGCAGTCGTATAAACTACATTCACTTATTTCACGTGTTGCAAGAATTGTATTGTTCCTCTATTTTGTTGAGCTATGCCGTGTAGCCGAAAAGTACTGCTGATAAGTGGATTGCCTTTTTATTAGCGAACTTTCATTGCCGCCCGCCCTGGCTCCCTCCATCCGCCCGCCCACGGCCGCACGTCGCCTCCCGCCGCCGCCGGACAAAGGATCGAGAAGAAGAATCCAAAAAGGATTAACGTCATGCAACGTACAAAACTCATCGCGCCATCTCCCGTCACTGCCAGAACTAGTTACACCTAAGCTTAATTCCAAATGTTGGTTAGGTAGGCGTGATGAAAACGTTTAATTTGAACTATAAATTAAGTAATATCATTGCAGTAAAAAAATGCATTGATATTCATTGGTTTGTACATTATTTAATGTATTCTGAAATGTGAATAGCAACGCCATCTGTTGACTTTTATTATCCCTATTCAACACTTGTATGACGTCAGCAATATTTTTCTACTATCATTTATCAATGAGAATGGTCATTTAGTTGCGGTTAATGCTCTTATATGAATATTGATAAAATAGTTCAACTCAATGAATTCTCTTTAGGAGGAGGTTCTATGTTCGTCTTTTTTTAACATAGTATTATGTATAGCATGCTTTAAGTATATAATTATTAGTAGTATCAGCCTTGGTAGCTCAGTAGTGCGACCGAGAGTGCGACACCTTGCGATTCGGTAAGCTTGGTGAAGCAACTCTGTTGGGTTCTAGATGGGTTTTCAAGCGTTGAAAATGACCGTGGTTCGGATTCCACGTAGAACTGTAGGTCCCATTCCTTACTTAATACGTGGTACCATCGCATTGTAAACAGTAGAAAGGTCTACCCTTAACTCTGATGTACATGACCATGATACTAGAAATAAGTTTAATATACAATGTACCAAACACAGACGAGCTAAAACTTCAAAAAGCTTTATTCACAATAGTGTTAAATTTTACAACAAATTACCTGTAGAAATTAGAAATTTGCCTCTTAATAAATTTAAAAATAAAATAAAATTAGTGCTCCTTAATAAAGAGTATTACAATTTGAACGAGGCTCTCTATGATAAAACCCTCTTTAGTGATTTAATATTCTAGGACAAGTACATAATTGTACAATTTATATTAATTTTATTTTGACATTGACACTACAATGGTAGTATTTTGTATATATTATATTATATTGACTTGATACACTTTATCTGTATCAAAATTGACGAAGGCTCTGTACACCCGACATAGCTGTTAAGTTGACGAAGGCGTTTACACCCGAAATAAATACTCAATATGTATAATGATTAGGTTATTAAGTTAAGTAATTTATTTATTAATTAAGACTTTTTACATTGTGGGTTGTTGTTTCTTCGTAGTTCTTAGTTCTTTGCTTTAGACCGTTCTACCAATGTAAGTTTTGCAGTAGCATTTTGGTATGAAATCATAATTGTGTTATATCATTTATGTGGATGAAAAAAAAAGACAAAAAAAAAACATAATTTATAGACCAGTGAAGTTTCTATGCGGGTTCTTCTTCACTGGTTGATCGAATCCGCGGATCAATCAAATTGTGACATGACTTAGTGTAGTTTAAACGATTGTCGAAGCGGAAATTAAAACTGACCGTGTTTTCCATCCAGTTGAATGTAGTTGAGCAATATAAGGAAGGTCCTGGCACGGCACCTAATTACCATGTGGTGTGTTAGGCTAATAATCATGAAGGTCGGTCAGGTATTAGCTGTTGCATAAAAAAAATGTCCGTTTTTTGTAGGAGGTTATTTATATTGGATAGTAATGACATTTTTATGCATGTAAATGAATACGGCAATGCCGTTATCTCATTAATTTGCGGCTTTACATACAACAAAGGTTTTGGCCTGGAAATTCGCCTGAAGTATTCGACCCGGCGACCTTTGGATTGCACCTTGAATGAACATGTCCGTGTTTTCCATCCAGTTCAATGAAGCCTCAATTAAAATCATATTGTATTGCTAAATAGTAATATATACGATAGCAAGCATCGACAATTCGATTGTAAGGACCAAAACTTTAGGAAATGTACATGGCTAAAATAAACGCCCAATGTTTTCAATGTATAGCGACGAAAAAAAAAACTTGAGTTACTTGTAAAGAACAATTAAAACTTGCTTAGATAAGAACAATATCTCTTTTTGAATGTGTCACATAAAAAAAAAAAACCTATTATAGTTATTCATTTTTAGGGTTCCATACCCATAGGGTGCCAACGGAACCCTATTACTAAGCCTCCGCTGTCCGTCCGTCCGTCCGTCCGTCCGTCCGTCCGTCTGTCATATCTCATCTCTGTCTCTCTATCTCATGAACCGTAATAGGTAGACAGCTGAAATTTTCACAGAGCGTGTATTTATTTTGCCACTGTAACAACAAAATTTAAAATTTAAAAATTATAAAAATTAAAGGGGGCTCTGATATAAAAAACGAGATTTTTGAGTTAAATCTTGGCCGGTTTTTAAAAGTACATGAGCGCATAATCACTAGTAAACTAAACTAGCCTGAAGTGTGCTCTTCGTGAGCTCGGCCCATGTTTATTATTCAAATGCGGTGGCAGGCAAGCTTCCCTTCTGACAACACACTCTAAAAATAAAACTAGCCGGCGAAAAATCAATTATGTAAATCCCAAAGTATCCTTACCGCGGAGAAATAGAGAATTCAAAACAAAAAAACCGATCATTGGAACGTGTGGATGGCGAAATGTGCGCACAGAGCTTTGATGTTCAATGGCTGAGAATTAACATTAACATATTTCAAAGCATTTCCATTTGCAGTTGTCGCTTTGATGTCCTTTTGAAATCGTCACGGGGCGAGCTTCCAATTTAAATTTACGGAAAAATACAATTTTACTTGCATCGAAGTAATATGGATTTGAAGTTGGCTGACTACATTTTCTTCACAGTAAAAGCATCATAATTCGATTTTAAAAAGACTGTATATTGTCTATATTGCTGATTAGAGACAAGGCATGAGAAAACACAAAAACAAAAAATAAAAGTTATGTTTTAGTCAGTCAGTCAGTCAGTCAGCGGACGATGAACATATGCCTCTCCAATTTTGAATAATTATATAATATAAAATATTTTAGTATCTATGACTAATCGATTATTTCGAAGTTTAGTGTTAAAATCGAAGCAGTCATTTGTAACTATCTATGCAAGAATTACAAGAAATATTTTTTTCTGATTTTTTGATTGTGTAAAGCCTATGACTGGTCGTTTGGATAGCCCTAAAAATAGCCAAAATATTTTTGACTGCGTAAAATATTAATATTATATTATTACAACGTACCTTTTGTACCGTAAATTAATGAATAGTTTTAGGGGTGTACTTCTTTTAATACATATTTGTTGAAATACATATTTATTTTACAGAAAAGTACAAAGTAGGTATGAAGATGAGAGATTCCTGTAGATAAATTTTCAGTGGAGTAATAACTTTCCAACTTTCCAAAACCTTTGTTATGGGAAGAAAAAAACCATATAAATCATTTCAACCTTAACTGTGTTGATAATGTTATATTACGAGATACAAAAAATAATATTAATTATAAAAAAGTCAAAACACATGTAACATTAGTATTAGATTTACATCTTGGTCCATGGACATGCTTGGTCCCAAAAAAATTTATTCTTGTTACCTCTGAAAGTATGTAGTTGGAAACAGGGAAGTTATAGACATTTACGGTAAGATACATTGTTTTATGTTCAGCGCGACACATGGCGTACGCCAGGACCTATTAAGGTGGCCCGACCCGGCGGGACTAACTCATTCGCGGGCACGGTACAAAACCGTGCTGTTGCCCTCTGGGACCTTCTCTGTTTCAAAGAAAAAGACAGGCTCCGTGATGAGGAAGATGTAACATGTCCACAAAAAAGATAATGTGCTAAATATAGATAATAAAAGTATGATTTGGTAATATTTACGAAAATTTTAATTACAAAATGACTTATAGCTAAAAGTAAACCACAACCGCTGTAGTTAAAAATCTAACAAAAACCAAATAGATTATAAATCTTGATTAAATTAGCTATGTCTGATGACTAATCTTTTTAAGATATTCTTACTTATCATTGCGTAATGCACCTCCAAAGTTATTGTATAAAACGCGCGAAAATTTCGAACTTTCGGACCTTAAAACTTAGAAACCAAACAAAATTTTACAGTGCCAACGGTCATCAGACATCTAGTTCGATCAAATAAAGCTATTTTGAGAAAAAAATGGGATTTCTGACACGAAATATGGGCGTGATCTTCTTTCCCCGTTTGTATGGGGAGTTGAGCGGGATGGGCCACCTTAAGGTGCCCGACGACGCTCATGGTTTCTCGAACTTTTAGGGGGCCCGCGAAAACTATGCCGGCCGGCCAGATGCTTCTTAACACCGCGTTTGAAGCCCCCAGGTCGTAATTTGATGTAGGAGTTAATGCCATTGTTTACTCCATAGATAAAGGATCAAGAGGAACGGTGGTTTCTTATTACTGGAATGTCGACTGTGAATTTGTGCATTTTCCCAGTTCCGCGTTGAGCGAGTAGAAAGTAGAAAGGGGACGGGGTAAAGACGTTAGAAAAATCCCTTCGGAGTTGGAGGGTCTCCAAATTCAGAGATAGCTCGGGGTCGTCGCAGAGACGCCGACGCTGTATCCAGGGAACCAAGCAGGTGCTTAGTTGAGCCGTCCCACACATTCTAACAGTACTCCTCGCAAGACCTTACCTGCACGTTATAAAGGAGCAGTTTTTGTCCATTTGTATTATGATTCCAGCTAGGGTTGCCATCCGTCCGGGTTTCCCCGGATTTGTCCTAGTGTAGAGGGCATCCGGGGAGCGTCCGGGCGGGGCTTCATTTGTAGTCCGGGTTTACACATTGACTGACTGTTTAAAAAACCTGTTGACATGTCCGGGTTCTGGGCCTAAAATCCGGGGTTTTCACGCGTATTTTCACGTCTTGTCCTGGTTGTTTAGAGATGGCAACCCTAATTCCAGCAAAGTTTCTACTTCGTTCGCGGTAATCGCGACAGTACTCAAGCAAGGGCAAACACCTCTCGTAAATCTGTGCGATAGAACAATGCGATGTCGCTGGAAGCACATCTCAAAATGTGTTCTCAGAAGATGCGCGCGATAAGATCTGAGGACACCTTGCGCGCGCGCCGTCACTCGCGAGCCGGACGTAGCAAATCACACCTGCCCAGACGATAATTCTGGGCAGACATTTGCAATTTGAAATATAAAACTCGCATAACTCGCAGACGTTTATAAAAAAATGATCTGTCGTTGTATGGTAAACTTGATGTTATTATTTTTAAAAGTTTTTCTTAATATTTTCTTAGCTCGACGTTTCGTCCACCACGCTGTGGACATCAACAGGATTCGCGTCGCGACCTGGAGGACCTCTGACGTTTTATCCAGTCAGATCATCTGACTGGACGAAGCGTCAGAGGTGCCAACGGAACCCTATTACTAAGCCTCCGCTATCCGTCCATCCGTCCGTCCGTTCGTCCGTCCGTCTGTCATAATTATGTAGATTGACTTAGCCCTAATTCAGTCGAGCTTCTATGCAATTCCATCCACTCCTTTTTCATAATCATTTTTAGACACAGTCCCCATAACTTAGATTTTCATCGACTGTTTTCTAAATGCTGTGATTCTTACAAGACATTGAAAAAGTGCATGGACATTTTCAAAGACCTATTACTTTTAAATAGATTACATCATCACACAAAGTGTTTTATTGAACGCATTGATTTTGACTAGGATAGTCCATAAAACAGCTTCGTCAAAATAATAAAGTTATGATGGTGTACGGTTGTCGGCGGTCGGAGGGCCCACAGTACCTCAAGACAAATGTTTCTAAGTTATAACAATACATACACCGGGTGGTATGGGGCTGACATCAATATCGCCTGTCAAATCAATTATATTGGAACTGCTGCGGTGACCGTTGCAAGGTGGCGCCGCCGCGGGAGGGGGTCGGGGGGAGCATTTTGAGGAAATTCACGGATACTCGTGTCGAACACTAGGGTTGGCCCTATTTAAAAAATATGATATCAATAATTTTCACAGAAAACTTTTTTCTGATCGAAATAAAAAACTTTTAAAACAATTTCAAGAGTACCCGTTAACTTTTTTAACAGAGTAATTCAAATACATATGTCGATGTCAAAATTATGGCAGTGACTGCTGATACATTGCATCCTTTTTATTAAAAATATGCAAGGAACATTCTTTTTATATAGAGTCAACGGTGAAACAAAAATCTTTCTCCCACAGGCAGTTGCGGAAATCTGGAATATCTTGCTGTCGTATTATCGCTCATATTTCTTGCTACCTAAAATCTTAGTAAACCGTATCAGCATGGCTGTTGCGAATGTTCGGATATCCGCAATATCGCAAATAATACTCAGCACAGATCATATCTTTTAGCGAACATGATATAAAAGCGATAATCCGATAGGGTTTTGACCGAATTTCCGGCCGGAATTCCGACCGCAATTTCGATCGGAATTAGCTCTGTCCTCTATCGTATGCAAGCAGGGGTAAGGAGTGTGAGGGAATTCGATTAGTTCTGCACCAATTGCAGAATTTATCGAATCCCCTCACACATTTTCTCACATTTGACACCGGTTCAGGCTGGACTATACCTTTTTTAGGGTTCCGTATCCAAAGGGTGCCAACGGAACCCTATTATGAAGCCTCCGCTGTCCGTCCGTCCGTCCGTCCGTCTGTCTGTCCGTCTGTCCGTCAGTCCGACCGTCCATCCGACTGCCTGTATCTCGTGAACCGTAATAGGTAGGCAGCTGAAAATTTCACAGAGTGTGTATTTATTTTTCCGCTATAACAATAAATAGGTATCATTAAAAATAATAAAAAATAAAGGGGGGGGGCCACATACAAAAAACCTGATTTTTGTGTTAAGTCTTGTAAGATGGTACGGAGCCCTTCGTGTGTGGGTCAGACTCGCACTTGGCCAGTTTTTTGAATTAGGCACTGCTATTGTAGAGTTTGATCCCATGTGGTCAATTGTTTCGCGGCCGATGCAGGCAGGTGGCATCCCTCAAAGCGCTCGCAGACGCGAAGGGTGCGCCGCGGTGTCGATGCGGATATAAATCACGTTATCCCGGGGATGTGATCGTGATTGCCTCATCAACATACTAATGCCGGCGGCGGACGCCAGATGGAGCCAGCGGGGCGCTTGCGTGCGCTCGTCGCGTCGCGTCGGCCATATTGGCGACGTCTTGCCTACCTTGCATTCTCCGGGCGCATTTTTCGTGAAAAATGAAGCAATCTTTATTCTCGGGCAAAGAAAGCGCCTCGGAAATTTCAATTTTATGAAAACTTATCTCATACTTAACTTCGACGGAATTTATTCTTGTTGAAGTGAGACGTCGTACGACGCTTGCGATTCTTAAAGATTGGTAAAACTAATGTACACAATTTAATGTAGGTATCCCTAATACACAATTTCAAATGGTAACCAGCCGTCTGTGCTGCATGTGCTTGAACACTTCCGAGGTGTTTATATTTATTTCTATTTTAGGTTTTTATCAAGGTATACATTTATTACAAGATACAGAGCGACATAAAGCCGAGCATATAGCGTAAGCAAGGCCCTCAAAGAGTTTTACGATGACGCCCATAGGCTTTCGAACTTTCACAAGGGCTGCGAAAAGCATGCCGGTTCTTCTTTAAACCATATTTGAAGGAACCCAGGTTGTAACTTAGGAAAATATCTTTTTGCTGTGTGGTCCCGGCACGTAAGATGATAAATACAGTTAGGCCCACTTCATAATTTCCCGTCCAAGGTAATGTAAGTAAGTACCTCATTAAGTGTTTCAGATTTCATGTAAAACAGTAGGTCTCCTTCCTTGCTTACGAAATGGAGGGGTTAATTTGCATGTCAATGTAAATAAATAAATGAACATCGGCATTTAGTGCCTTCCGTAGTTTACCGACCATATAGGATCTCGACCACGTGATCGGGCGCACTGCGTTCATGAGATTGAATCCCGATTTATTGACACGTCACTTTTAGTGAACCACGTGGAGTTGAATCAGCTCCCTTCCATACTGTCCATAAACAGAAACGTATTTAATCATACGTTGACGTTGATTTTGATGTTGTGTCCTTTGCCCTTAGAGAACGTAGTTGAACGTCATTTGCCGCATTCGTCCGTCAACGGAAATCGCGTCCCACGATAGAGACCTTTATATGACGACACGAGACGGCACACGGTTAAGTTCCAGAGGACACGGGGCATGAATAATTGAATTAAGTGCGCTGCGTCTGGATTTTAATATCATTTTAATTGATTCAGTTTCATTTTATATCCGTATGCATTCACGAGGTGATGACATTTCCCCAGAGGCGGTTCTAAAATCACAATTAGTGCGTACCGCAACCGCACCGCCCCCCCCGCCTGCCCCGCACACGATCCCTGATATGGATTTTAATTGAAAATGACGCTCCTCGTTACGCACATTTGCACTAATTAATAGCCGGCGGGTGAATCCGGGCCTGCGAGCGCCCCCTGTCGCTGTCCATTCAGCAGGTGTGCTGTGGAGGAGGTCATAAAAAGTCGTTCGATGAGGTTTATCCTGGTAAATTGGGAAGTCGTAGGATGCTTGCGATAATAATGATATGACTGACTCTTTTAAAATTGATACATTATCTTGTATCTTGTAAATTGTTTTCGGGACTCACCATGCTTACCTTTTTGTATAATATTGTTTAATGTAAATCTATAGTTATAGTAAGCAATGTAAGTGTAACTGCACAAAAAATATCAAATGGTACTACATGTATCTATTCCTAACTAAGGTTGGAAACCCAGGGAGGAAAATGACCACAACCCCAAAACCTGTAAGGATGAGAGAGGCCTAAGCCCTGCAGTGGGTGGCACTAGAACGACTTAAGATAAGTTTAGGTTTAAATAGTGTAATGGGTGTGCAAGGAAGGCTTAAATGTTTAAAATAATAATAATCAACATTAGAAAGAGGTATAGGTACCTAATTCTATACTTGCGGTAATCCTGTCTTGGTATGACAAACGTAAGGCGGTGCCAGCCGTTCCCAGAGGCAGAAACCAGACCCTGCAAGGGCGCAGACATGACAAGACCAGGAACAAGTTTTGGGCTAGTTAGCTAGTTATAAAGGGCGCAGGGCAGGGCAGGATAAAGACCAACACTCTGAATCTAAATGTGTCGGTCTGCGTGCGCCAAGTGGTTGCGTTACCTAGAAAAGGCGCCTGTAAAAGTAGTATTGTATTTGTATTGTTTTATTGCATTCATAGGTAGGTAACCTACACTTAAACATGTCAAGAATCGTTATGCTAGGTCTATGTCAAAGATATAAATGTCGCATACTTCCATGCACATAAGAACTGGCAAACCTATTTTGCCAGTCACAAAATAAGTTTAAAACTTAAGTAGTTGATTAATTAATGCCACCGCTCGCAAACATAAGGAGAAACGTAAAAAATAAATATAAAAAAACAAAAGATAAAAAAAAACACTGATTATGATTCTGAATTATGAATATTGAGCTTAACCTAAATCTGGTGTATAGTGCCATCGTCAATGTAATACTAGTCAAAATTATTTTACGAACTTAATCTAAATCTGGTGTATAGTGCCATCGTCAATGTACCTAAATCTAGTCTAAATTTAATACACACAAACAAAAATCCACTACTAAATGTAGGATAGAATGTCATTAGTCATAATACAAAATTGTCACAAAAAATACAAATTTACAGTTGTCATACTCTAAAAATAAAAATTATTGTCTGTTAAGGCATCCTTAATATTGTAATAACTCTTTTCAATCAGCATACTTTTGATTTTCCGTTTGAAATTCTTATCGTCTAGTTTCCTAATATCTAAGGGTAGTTTATTGTATAATCTGACACTATTACATATGAAGCTCTTTGATGTTTTCGCTGCCCTGTGTCTAGGAAGTTGCACATTATTTTTACATCTTGTGTCATAGCTATGATTGTCGGAATTAAGGGGCGATTCATGCATGTATTTCCTGGCATAGCATATGTTTTGATATACATATGCGCTTGGCATCGTCATGATTCCTAATCCCTCAAACGATGTCCTGCAACTATCTCTAGTTTTGATGCTTAAGATATATCTCAAGGCTCTTTTTTGTAACACAAATATTCTATTAGAATCTGCTGAATTACCCCAAAACATAAGCCCATAAAACATGATGCTCTCGAAATATGCATGGTTTGCATACGAAGCATGCAAATTACGAAGCATGAAAGTAACAGTACATACTTGCTTAGTAATACTAAAAATTAACAAATATACAAATTTAGCATCAGAGGATCGGTCTCTAACCTGTTAACCCAGATTCAGTCATTTACCTTATCGTCACCAAACATGTCGTGACCTCCCGGAATACTAGTTACGACACTGATGACTCCGCTTTGGGCAGGACGGTCCCGTTTTGATGCTGTCGGTCCCCCAGCGAGAGCAAAAATTTCCCGCTTTCGCAAACAGACCAAAACATAATTTAATATACGTACATATAATTAAATTAGTACCTCACAGGTGACAAAATTACAAGCTGCAATGCTGAGAATGTTGTTGCTGAAGAGCGTTGGGTTATAGGTATCCGTGATAACAATCTCAGCTACGGACTTACGAATCATTGAGTATTTTTATATCTGCCTGGAAGTAACGCACCCTTCGAAAAAGTATTTTCTTTAATTCATAAAATATGGACAAGTTTAAAAACACAGTCAAAGTGTAGAATTCTATCAGTCATTTTAATTACAAATATTAGGAACAACCATAAAGCATGTAACAAATGTTCTTACCTTCCATTCTTACGTGACACATGAAAAAGACTAAAATTAAAACTGAAAAAGATTCTAAATTATGCAACACAAGTGAGGTAAACCACCGATACTTCATAAAAGGAAAATATATAAGTTTTGTGTGGGTTCCGGCAAGTAAAAATGATACAATTGTGCCCACTGCATTTTTTTCTGTGCATCTCGAGAGGCGACTAAGATATCGATGCGACCAAGGGATTCGTCTTTCGTGGTTCGGAGTCCACGTAAATCTGTAGGTCCGGGTAAATCCCGCCCGGGTTGATACCATCGCATCGAATCAACAATAGTGGAATTGGCAATAAAAATCCAGTCCAATGTTATAGTGCAATATAAGGATTGTCCTGGCACAGATCCTAGTTCCTGTGCAGTGTTTTGTGATAATATCACGATAGTAGACGTGGTAAAACCGTCCATGGCCGGAAAAATTTGAAATAGTTACAACGACGCAATATCCCAAGACCACTATTGAACCCGTTTGGCAAGGCCACAACTACCTATTCTAGTATTTTTTTTGTGTTGTTTACAATAAACTTTTTATAAGGTTTCTAAGGACTTGGCTCCTTCGGAACCAAAGTCGAAAATAATTTTCATAAAAGCTTGAGTACTTAATGAGTTATGTTACTTTTTACAATAGAGTTACACTTCAAAATTTTAAAATATATAAGATAAAATATACATAAAATATAAAAAAATAATAATAATAATAATAATAGATATACGAAATCAACCAAAGAAAAATATATCTTGTGGGTTAGCAAGAATACTCAATAGCGCCATCTAGCCGTGTTGTTATGAAACACTGAAGCTTAAAGTATATGAAAGAAGTAACCAAAAAAATAGTACAACAAGGATTTCAGTTTGATCAATTACTATTCCGAATATAATAAACTTAAATAACTTTGCGCCATCTATGAGCGTTTTGATGCAGTTACTGCATTTATTTACAAGAACTTTACGTCAGCCTAGCTGGCTAATATTTGTATGATCTGTAGGAAGATGGCGCCACGGTTTATTTTTGAGAGCTCTTCGTTGCATTCATATGGGTATGTAGATAAGTACCAATGTTTACGTTTTTAAAATCACAAATGAAAGTACAAAATAACGAAATTGTAAGCACATGATAAGCCCGATTGAAGGGCCTATTTTATATATTTTTCTAATATTTAAATCATTTTGAGTAAACCAGGTAGGCATTGAGTTGGGCATATTTAATTAATACCAGACACATATAATAACATAGAGGTAAATATTTAATAATGGGTATTAATAATAATGTATTTAAGCCTGAAATTGTGTAGCAATAGTAATTTATCTTCGTTCTTGATCCATCAGCTTGTGTAGTTTTACTACCAGAAGCTTAAGATAAATTAAATGAAGAGACTTAATAACAGTAAAAAATATTTTTTAAATGCATTTATTTACGAAATTAAACACAAAGCCCTAACAAAAAAAATCAAAATATACTCTATCGTTATCTATGCGGTGTGTTGGTGCGAAGCGGTTTCATTAACAGGATAAGTTTTATATACTTACAGGTAATATTTTTAGTGTTCGAAACCATAAGAAATAGTTAAAAGTCACGGATTTTGATAAAAACTAAAACCGAATTATTATATCAGCACATGATGAAAGAGACTCTAAAAGGTATCTAACAGTTTATTGGGATTCTACAATTGTACCCTTATTGAATCATGGAGGATGTATTGAATGCATCAATTCGAGTTGATGGTAAAACAAAATATAAATGTATTATTTTTTTGTTTTTATGTGCTCGAAAAAAATTGGTCTCTTGTTTGTAACCATAACCACAAAATTAGTGCACTCGACACGGGACTTACTCTTACTTATTCTGTGACACGGGTGTACCCAGAGCAGACTATTACTTATTCTGTGACGCCACACATTGGTCTTTGAGCCACATAACATGTCCTTGCAAGTGACAATGCCTACTGAGGCTTCAAATTCGATAGAAAAGGACAAAACATGGTATGACTTTCAGAGGATGTTTTGGCTTTATTATTACAGGGTATACGTACCTGCTACTAGATGCTAAACATAAACAAAATATTTAAACAAAGCGTTATCCTCACGTGAGTGTATAATAGCGCGTGCGCGATAATCGCTTTCAGCCGAGCGGCGACCTCCTTCGTGAAAAGATTCCTCATCAAGATACACTGGCGGAGGCTTTCAGGCCGACCGCTTGAACAGAGATTATATACCTGCCCTCCAAAGCATTTCCCGCTTATAAAGAAAGAGGTTATTATTTCTACGCTAGGTGTACGTAAAAGGACGCAACCAAAGTACTTGAATAGTAATAATATTTGCGAAATTGAGATCCCCAACAAATACCCATGCATTTACATATAAAAAACGGGGAACGCGTTAGCATTTTTACCGGAAAGAAATATACATTAGGCAGAATAGGTATTTCCTTTCTAATAATTTCCTGTCAAAAATCGAAGCATTAGTAAGAAAACGGTTGCTTCTTTGTTGGACAATCAGAACATTTCTCAACAGTGTCGCTTGAATACCAAAAGAGAGTGGCTGCAGATTGGTTTGTAAACACTAGCTTGCATAGAGTGCTGAGTCCTTTTTACAATAGTTCCAAAGAATGCAACAATGTATTTATTGGGGGGCATATACTTTGCAAAACAATAAATGTATCACAAGTATAACATATACATAGTTGTATGTACTAATCCAGAAACTTTCAGTAAACCCAAACAAAGTATAAACAGTTTATTATATTCGCAAATAAAGTTTTTAATCTTCACTACGAGGAGTAGGCTGCATTATCGAATTATCTTTAAATTGCCTTCGAACTACAAAGCCTCTGTTATTCAGGATCAATAGCAGCCAGGATGTGCCCTAAAATAGCGTGTCCTCCGCAACTACGTCCTGCCGCCGCGCGCCGCCCAGCGGAGGGCGGTAGCGCGCTGGGCGGGCGGGCGACGGGGAGGGGCGGGCGGATACCTGATAGACTCGGCCGGAACGTACTTCATTCATATTCATGGGCGGGCGAGAGTCGGCGCTGAAAAGACTGACCATACATTATTCTGTGATAGAGCGACCCATTTTTTATCGCAATCTTGTTTTCTGTCGTCAGTGAGACAAGAAATATACCCAAACGTGAAGTTGAAAATAATAGGTATACGTACTGACTTGGCTAGAAGGTCATCAGATTTATTAGTTCTTGTCCTAATGAACTTCCTACCATGCTCCGCCAAAGATTGAAGGTTCTTGAAACACCCTCCTGCCGCGCGCCTTCCTTCACTAAATTCCGACCTTTAAATATAATATATTTCGTCACTCCTTGGCACTTAATGTCCGCACCATCCCCACATACCTTTCTCTATTCTCGTTACTGTATGTTATTTCATTGACAGTGCTCTCAATGCGACTTATATTTCCAATCGCTTGAATAAAGCAGCTTGAAATGTTTGTCACACCCTGTATCGCACCAGTGAGGCAGTCTCAATCAGCAGGCAGGCGCTATTTACTTAGGCGGAGCGCTCGAGCCCAGCGCGCTTGGAAAATTGCTATACTTTTTGCAATTATTTTTAGCTGGATCTATACCGACAAACGCCCATATAAATTGGGCAAAGGCACAAGAATGCTCCTTATCAATGTGACGCTGTTGTTAGAAGTTATTATTATATGGGCCGTAAATTTTGTTAATAAGTGAGAGTTCAATCTAAAGTATTTTCAACGCAGAGATTTTCCATACACGTCTAAAAATTTCCTTTCTTTTTTAACCAGAAAACTACGAACAAAAATGTATGCATATTCACTACCAAAATACGCTTGCAGCGTTTTTTTTAGTAACCCATGACACATCAACCGAAATTACTAGGCGTTCGGCGTAGTAGAAACCGATAATTCAGTCGCCGTAGCATAAACAAACAAGCATAGTTATGTGGGAACAGGTACCTACGTCACCTGGGCAACATCGTGGTTCAGGTGAACACGAACAAATGTACTTATGATTCAAGGAAACAGGAGTAGACTTAGCTTTGAAGCATCAACGTTTGGCGAACGAGAACCTGAGAAGAATGTGAAATGTAAAGCAAGAATGAAGCAGTTAGTTAGAAAGAAAGCTGTAAAAAGAACGACTAAATAAATGTAGTTCAAATCTGAACCAGCAAGCAAACCTTACGCGGGCAGTGCGCCTACTAATTATTTTGTAATTTTTTAAAGGTTTACTTCACTGTTTACTTGCTAGTTTAACTCCAACGTTGCGCTAAATGATTAAATTAAATTTTACAGCTATTTTCTTCAATTATTGTTTCTTTCTTCGCGGTTGCTTCTACATACATATTACATTCGCTGAAAAAGGCGACGTATATGCTAATTTGTAAGAAAAAAATTTTTGTCGTACTTGTCAAGCACTAAGATTCAAGGGAATAGGAAAAGATCAAACTGTCATCAAGGTTCAGCGGACAAGGATTAAAGGTACCTGTGAATCATCGTTGTTCAGTAGAACATAAATAGACCTACCTGTTAAGCATCACAGAAATACATACCATGAAGCATCAAGGTTCACGCGAACAGAAGTAGACATACCATCGTAGTTCAGTAGTACAGGAATAGACATACCTGTGAAGCATCAAGGTTCAGGCGAACAGAAAAACACATACCTGTGATGCAGTGAGGCTGGAAGTGGCTGCAGCATCTAGCGGTCGCTCGCGCTCGAATCGCTCGAACTTGAAGCTGTTGGATCTGTAGAGTTCGTTGTCGTCACGGGAGCGCCGGCCGCGGCAGAAGCGGCGCGTGATCGACGTGTGTCTGCGGACACCAATAGCATCATCACGTTATACCACCACACAGCCTTGTCGTACAATGACAACCGATGGGTATGTCTTTAAAGACAACTACAGTCGGACTTACTCACCGAGGCGATAGTTTAAACAGCGAGCCTGGAAGGAACTTCCAGAGGAAGAGGGACCTACAGCTCGCGTTCGTAACGAAATCCACTTATCCAAATCAGAAAGAGAAAGAAAGTGGTGCATGCTGTCGAAGATTTGAACCCCCTAAACTCTCGTATGAAAGGCAAGGCCTCTAGCCCCTACACCACGAGCACTTCTGTTCCATAGAGCAATATACTGCAACGTTTGTGATCTCTCGTTCCGAAAGTTATGTTTCAATACCCAAGTTGTTTATCTGTTACCCAAAATGTAATGTGCATCTTGAGAATGTCGTTCCTAAGATGGTTCAGAATCCATTGAAAACTGTAGTTATGTGTTATCATGAAGCATCAAGTAGTTCGATCTATGTATCCTGGTTGCATAGTTTAATCGGAAATGCAGGTATGATGGTCGACCTGCTAAAATATATCATGTAGAGATAGATTCAAGCCTTGTTACCGTACATCAGTATAAGTAGTGAAATCTCATTTATAGTCAAAGCATTTCTCCTGAATATCGGCACTTCCAATAAAAAACCTGGGTGATTCTTGCATAATAAACTATTTAGTATTAATAATAGACGAACTTGATAATTAAGTAGCTCCATGGAATGGTAGATACCAGTACCTACTCAGTTCTAGTTATGCAGTTCATGCAGTTCCAGTTAGCACATTTATAAACCATTGTTGGGCCCGTAAGCATCAGAAAATTACGCTCCCCTTACGACCCACTGTTGAGGTTATCAATTTTCAATTCACACTAACTGATTGGAAACTTAATATTTTGTGATCTAATATCAGGCAACAAATATGTGTGTTCTACAGGTTTTTGTATGCTGCGTCAAACCACAGACAAAATTTGCATCAAGATTTTCTTTTTCTTTATGGGTTTTAATTGTTTAGGGCCGATTTTTCAATCATCAGGTGGTATATCGGACTGATAGTAAGAATCACAATTATCTGACTGTAATTTTACTAATAAAACTATGGACTCACTGTAATGGATGGATAAATCCGTCGAATAGTTATGTGGCTGATTATCAGACTATTAAGGTTGTCACCACTTTTTTTAAATTTCTGCGTGTTTTTTTTTTGTGGAATTTCCTTTTGTATTCTCTTTTTGTATTTTTTTACATTTCAGCAGCTCACTTGATATAATAGGTAATAATGGGCTTTCGCTCAACTTCCGTTAACTCGAGAGTACACTGAGTCACTTCCGGCACACTGAGGCGAAACTATAAGGGTTCCTTGTTGACTACGGAACCCTAATAATCAGAACCGAGTTAAATGATATCAAAAAGAGAATCGTCGCAAAAAAAATATATGATTTTATGGTTTACCAATTGAATTATTACGTGTAAACTAAATCTGTCGTATTCAGAGTGGGCGTTCTAATTTCAGTGCGCGGATTATTGCCGGACTAAGCGGCGCTAATTCCGTACTAAGTTTTGACAGGTTCACTCTGAATACGACTGAATGGGTTTGCCATTTCTCCCAGGATGCAATTTTCGATTAAACATAAACGTGCAGACATAAATATTCGTTGATTGTTTCCAAATATCAAGCAAATTAAAATTATAAGCAAAGTTTACAACAAAAAAAATTACATTATCTGGGATTTCATTGGAAAAGTTTTTGCATGCATTTCGCAATCCGAAGTCCAGAGAAGTCTCAGGTCACAAACACCCACTGAAAACCCCAGAGCCCTTCGCAATGGACACGTACCGCTATTCTACTCAATCAACAAGTCACATGTGCAATCACTGAAGCTTTCGGAAGCCCTGACAAGAGATTACCTAGAGTCACTCGAATGCAAAGGCCATTGGATCCCGAATATCTTGAGCCGGGGCGGCGGCCTCCGCTTCTGTTCGGTGCGCGGGGCCTCCTCGAGCGGAGGCGTCGCGTGGCGGCCCCCGGAGCTCGCCCGCGCGCCGCTGCGCCGCCGTCGCCGCCGCCGCCTCTCCACCAGCACCAGGTTGTCGCCGTTGCGGATGATGTACGAGGAGCGCAGCGTCGACTTCTCCTCGCCCTGCCGTTGCCTTATCAGGTCGGCCGTGCGCAGCGTGTGGATGTTCTGGTACTCCGGCTCGCGGGGCGCGGGGAGCGTCGCGGAGTCGCTCGCCTCCTGCCGGCTCGGGCCGCTGCCATCCCGCTTCTTGCGGGAGGAGTGGAGGCCGACCCGCCGCCAAACCTTTTCCATGAATCCCGCGGTGTCATGTCATGCTTGGAGTTCAGACGGTGAGCCCGCAGCGGGTTTTGTGGTGCGCGATGCTGGCCAAAGTTTGAATTAATTCAGTCATATTAAGTCCGTACACAGGATTGTCAAACACGACACTTGCAAACTATATTTGCCTCTACCACGTGATGGACAAATATAGTTCTATATTATAGAGATCACTTCACCGTTTACTATACACTTTAAAAAGATCCTTCTGGATGACTTCACCCCGGAGAGTACGTCCGATCTCAAGGATAATCGATCGTTCCCACCTGGACGCGCGGCAATCGTTGAATTGTCACTCGCGCTCGTGTTCTTTGTTCGGGCCGCGGGTCCGCGGGGTCGTAGGGCAGAGGACGTGGCGGCCGGACGGTTTTTGACGTCGGCGGATCAGATGGGCCGTCGATGCGAGCGTGGCCGAGCGCGGCGCGGCGGCGCGGACTGCGGGCGCATGCGCGGAGCCGCTCCCGGTAGGCGGCGGGGCACAATAGACTGCCTACCCCTACCCTATCGCGGCGTGTTTAATTTTATTCACAAAAATGACATAATGCGCACAGCTGCTCCTGCACTTCAAATGTACTTTAGCGCCTTTTTTCGAATTCGAATTGATTTGAAACCTAATATTCCCTGTATTTTACCGGGCTCGAACATGCTGAATCGTGAAAATAATTTTAGATCATAGCACGCAAATGTTCTCCTTTGAACTCTATCTTAGCAGACGATAACCGATATGGATGGCTTAGCTGCGAGACCAAAGATGTTGAGAAAAGCCAATCCACCTGATCTCGCGAATCCACGATCAGCGAGGCACCAATCACCAATTTTTAATTTTGATATTTTGAGTTCACTTCTACTATTATTACTGTGTTTTTAGTTAAGTTTGTCTTACTGGTTTTTAAAACTATGTACTGTGATATCACTTCTTGAGGCAATTTATTCCATGAGGCCACTACTATGTTTGAAAGAAAGTATATCCTTGGTTTTGAAATAAACCTGGTTTGATTAAGCTTTAGCAAATGGTCACCAATTCCCGTTTTATTAATTGCTCACACGCTAATTGGACATCAAATAGCTGGGTTCCAATCTGTCGGCAGTTTTCCACGTTAAAATGTAGAGCAAAAAAGGTTAGTAACATGTTGTACGATTTTTTTTAAACGTTCTACCCATTACACTTCGTGTTATTTATATAATTTATATTTTCTTGCTTCAAAAATTAACGTTTGGACTATAAGCCTGTTAACACCCTGTATAAGTAAAAAAATAAGATTACAGTATTTATAAATAAAATAATTAAGTCTTTAGTGGATCGCACCGAAACTATGCTCGCCATATTACCATTTACTTACTAATCATTTGAAAACACTGTTCCAATATCAGGCAACAAATATCCGTATCTGTACGTTTTTGTTTTTTTTTTTTATCTAAACCGAATCAAATGAAAGCAAAAAGGTCATTTTCAAACTTACATGTTTTGTTTTCTCTGTGGTATGACCTAGAATGCATTTACAGAAAAAAATTAAACATGCAGACGCAGATATTTGTCAATTGATATTAGATACCAAATATTATATAATTATTAGTATACTACGTTTGTATGAGGAGCATTTTTCTGATGCTAGAAGCATATAAGCGATTATAAATGAGTGGATTAGATGTATCGAAGCATAACAAATGGTTTTCATGTTTATTTTCAGTAAGTTCCAAGCCGAAAGGCAAGAGCTTGTTGGCTGGTAAAATTATTATTCACATAGTCTCACAGTAGTATTATGGTAGTATTAGCACCGGACTAACCATACGAAAACCGTCTCTGATGAATACTGCTCTCAGTCTGTATGGCTTGCGTCAGAGACCTCTGTTGTCTCAATCTATTAAATATTTAAACAGGCTATAACTAAATGACAACAGAGGGCTCTAGTTGTTTCATTTTGGAAACACAAGTCCTTTTCGCCAGCGATATTTCGCTGATTTTCGCAACGTGTGCTGACTTTTTCCTAGTGAGTACATATAAAATGGATTGTTTTACTTATACGCTCCAGGGAGTTCCTGCAATGAAGATTATTAGGTGGACATGCAAGTTTCGAGCGCTTTTCTACCCCATACGGAATTGGCCAAAGAGAATAGGGTAATTCTCAAAAAAGTTTGTCCCACGATTTGGAAATTTAATATTTCTTGTTTGAGCCCACATACAGAATGAAACGATTTTTACTCTAGTATATTGTTTATTTAAAACTGACATTAAATTTATTTTAGATCTAAATTTGTAGTTTTAAATAAACTAGATATAAAATAATGTCGGAGTTTTAATTCGGTTGTATGAAAATATTTATGTCCCATTTCCGAAATCTACGGCCGCCCCTACTTTTTATGCCAGGATGTGATCAGTAACTATATTATCTACATTTCTGATTAAATATTTTTTTTTTATTATTTTTTTTTTAATTTCATTTGTTTGTAAATCAAAGTGGAAAAATAATTATGTTTTCCTTTAAGCACAATTAAAAAACATATTATTCTGAATTTGTATTTCAGGCAATCGATTTCATTCCCATTAACATATTCGCGAAAGATTATTTTTCACCGGTAGTATAATTCCGTTGCAAAATTGTCAACCTTTCCAAATAAAAGGATAGGTTAAAGTAGTAAGCATGTAATTTATTTTTTTTTACTGGACAAACTTTTTGAGAAACACCCAATAGGCAGACGTATAATCTCATAAAAAAAAATCATATACTTTTTTGGAATTATGTATTTTAATCTCATGAAACAATTTTTATAAAAGGCTGGCATTTCACAGATAAGTTACTAACTGTACATGGTAACTTTTGGCATATATGCTCAGATAATCAAATCAATTGGTTATTTTTGTATTTGTTTTATAAGAAAAACTAAGCCTGCATCCTTTTTTTCCGCATAAAGTTTGATAGCTTCTTACGCGAGAATTTCTCGTTCTAATTAGAATGTGATGACAACAACATAACATTGTTTGTTTGATGACGTCAGGCGAAAGCGTTTCAATTTCATCTGTGACTAAATCGTTTTCGCTTTCCTAAGTATATATTCAGGGGGTCTACTCATGAAAGCGAAGGCTATCTATTCATCAGATTATCCCCTGTGAGTCAACGATAAGTTACAGGTGCGTCACTGGTGACTCACAGATGAGTTACAGAACTTTATTCGATACTTTAATTTCTAGAGTATGAAAGTGTTGTGACTCACTGGTGAGTCACCGAATCTCAGAATCTCATTAGCAGACCGACCCCCCGTTCTTCGCTGTGATTTTTGAAATGGCTAATGATAAAATATGAAAAACACGACGATTATTTTTTTTCAATGCTCAGAGCATTGTTCAGCGCTTAAGCGCATTGATAAGCTTTTACCCAATTAGTGATTATTTTTACGAGCGACCGATTTCGCCTTTGGCCATTAAGGTGGCCCATCCCGCTCATCTCCCCATACAAAAGGGGAAAGATGATCACGCCCATATTTCTTGTCAGAGATCGAAAATTTTGCTCAAAATAGCTTTATTTGATCGAACTAGATGTCTGATGACCATTGGCATTGTAAAACTGTGTTTGGTTTCTAAGTTATAAGGTCCGAAAGTTCGCATTTTTCGCGCGGTTTATATAATAACTTTGGAGGTGGATTACGCAATGATAAAGTAAGAACATCTTAAAAAGATTAGTCATCAGACATAGCTTATTTAATCAAGATTTATAATCTATTTGGTTTTTGTTAGATTTTTGACTACAGCGGTCGTGGTTTACTTTTAGCTATAAGTCGTTTTGAAATTAAAATTTTCGTTAATCTTACCAAATCATACGCTATGCACATTGTCTTTTTTGTGGACATGTTGCATCTTCCTCATCACGGAGCCTGCCTTATTCTTTGAAACAGAGAAGGTCCCAGAGCGCAACAGTACGGTTTTGTACCGTGCCCGCGAATGAGTTAGGCTCGCCGGGTTGGGCCACCTTAATCGAAAAACGTATTATTCTATAAAGTCGTTATATATCATGGATTTTCCCTTCATATTACGAAGAATGTAATAAGCCTTTGCGTTTTGTGTGCGTACCATGTTCGTGTATTGTATCTATAAATTATCAACTCATGTGACTGAAACAAGTTATTCATCCATATTTCAACTAAATGAACGCATGCATTTACATCAATAGCAAGCTATCGAAAATTTTAAATAAACAACACTTTTGGGCGTTTTGATAGCCAATTACGTAAGAAAACATTTTAGGTTGTTCCTTTTCCCACTCTTGAACCTCACCTATGTCGGTGAGTCGCATTCGCTATGTAGAAAAAAAAATTGGCATATTTTTTCTGCATAGATTTTGACGGTTTCTCATGCGAAAACTCCTCGTGTTCACTTTCTGATTAGACCCTAAAAACGATCATCGAAACGAAAACTTATGATACAGTGACTGTGGGCGCTCTGAAAACAGGGCTTTATGATGCGTTAAATTCTACATAATAAAAATATGTTCTTTTCTCTTACACCACGACGTAAGAGTCTGGGTGTAAAAGAGATAGACAACAAAGTAAATTGTTAAACGAATTCACAGAACGCACTCGGTATTTTTCGTCGGTGAACGTTGGGGGCGCTGCTGTCGGTGAATGCTCGCGTTTCCTGTCAAACCGGAGAGTGCGCATGACAGTCGGTTCGGCCTTGCGGGCTGAGAGCGAGCGCCGAGAGAGGCCGTGTGTGCGACGTGTCTCGCGTGTGGGCTGTGGAGTTGCAGTGTGGTAACGCTGGCTCAGGAGTGAGTGGAGAGATGTGCGCCTGACGGCGTGAGTGTTGTACTGGTGTGTGAAGTCGGTGGGACGGGAACGGAGGAGAGGGCCCAGGACATGGCGCTGCCGGCTGGCGCGCAGTTCGGGCTGTCGGCGGAGTCCGCGCGGAGGGACCGCGATATCGTGTTCGTCAAGCTGACGGACGCCGCCCTCAAGGCCATCGAGGACTTTATCCGCTCCAATCGGGCAAGTCCAACTTTCTAACTCGGCCGCCATGTTTCTTCGCCAGCTGTGCGCCTGTCAGCTGTGCTGTACGGTCGCATCATTCAACGTGTGATAATCTATCCTAGATATCCAGGCTCACACAAGCTGATCCCGGACGTATGCTTCCATGTCTGTTGTAAGTTGGCGGAGCCACGTCGCAAGTTTCGTTCGTTGGTCTATAATTAGCCAGATCGCGTTCTTGCAAAATAGCTCGTTTTCTGGCTAATTCTGCTGCGTCTTTTCGTCTTATTTGATGCGAACGTGCGGTAAACTATCTTACCTTTATGTAACATTTCATCATATACGTCTGATAGCATAATTTCCAAGACCAACCTGTTGCTAGATTATTCTCTTATCTGGAGCGTTCCACAGCTTTCTAGTCGTATTTTGGCTGAATATAGCCTCTTAGTTACCTTGCAAATATGTGCAAATAGAATATCTAGATAGGAGCCATTCTTGAATACTTAAAATATCAATAAAAACAATGCATATTGCGAGCCAACTGATGCAGGATAACACATAATTAGACATCAAACAGGGGGGGGGGGGGGGGGCAATAAGAGTGAAATGTTTCCACATTTCTTGAACATCATTTTAGTTTGGTAAAAATCTCGTTTGTCTAATACGTTGGAAGTATAAAAAACAGTGCCGTTAATTCATTAATAATATATTTCCCAGCTATTTTTAGGTTAACTCAGTCCGGAACTCGAACTCACTCTTACCCCAATGGGCCTGCAGCTATCCGAAATGAAGCTCTTCCTATCGTAGAGAACTTCACCATTATTTGCTACACCTACGTACATTTGGCGTTCAGGGTGAGCCCGTATGCATAAGAAAAATACAGTAACAACCAAATATGGAGCGTATTTAGTAATATGCGTCTGCATCGGGAGCAAAATTTTCATAATATATCATTTTGCATAGAATAGTTTACTAATCATTTGAAAACGACAGTTCCGATTTGCTTGATATTTGGTATCTAATATCAGGCAACAAATATTTGGGTATGTCTGCATGTTTTTTTTTATTTTTGGAAAAATTATCCTGTGGCAAACCACTGAAATGAAGAATGTTTATGAAGATTTTATTTTTGCCGTCATATGACAAAAAATTATAGTGTAGTAACGGAAATGTTTGCTTGATATTAGATACCAAATAGGTATTAAGTCAATTTACATTATAGATGATAAAGTTCATTTTCGTTTACTCTCTGGCCCACTCACTTATCGTGCCAGTAAAGGTTACCAAGCGACATAGGTTTCAGCAATATACAGCAAATAAAGCTTTTGCTACTAGTTTTTTTTTTCACCTCAGTTACAATTACAAGAAGTACAGCCTTCTTAATCTTTGCACGCCGCCTCAGATTTTAGCTTTTAATTTGTCTATTTTCTCCTTGGATTCATAAATTCTAAGATGGTTCAATTACAGCTGACGACATACAAATAACAAGAAACTTCGCTGGGGGTCATAATACAAATTTATAGAAATTATTAACTAACCCATTATTATTGTATTGAATTCATATCTAAAACAAAATCTATGCATTAAGGTGGGCCCGTAAGCATCAGAAAATTACGCTCACCATACAAATGTAGTTTATTAATCATTTGAAAACCACAGCTCCAATTTTCTTGATATTTGGGACTTCATATCAGGCAACTAATATGTGTGTCTGCACGTGTTTGTTTTTTCCAAAAAAATATCCTGTGTCAAACAACAGAAAAAATAAAATTTGTATGAAGATATTCTTTTGCCTGTTATTTGACTTGCTTTATATTTTTCAGCAAAACAAAAACGTGCAGACACAGATATTTATTGTAGAATATTAGATACTAAATATCAAGCAAATTGGAACAGTGCTTTTAAAATTATTAGTAAACTACCTGTGCATGGGGAACACTGCTACGGGCCGTTCTTAAATTATGACACTGACTCAAAATTGTGAAGTTACGGTGGTACTACGATTGTGTGGTTTGCCGTAGGGCAGTGAACTCAAATGTTCTCGCACAAAATCAAATAACCGAGAAAAATAAATCTCTTTGCGGGGTCAATTCATAAAGGAAAAAGCTTAGTTCTTTATCCTGTATGGTTCCAATGTATGTAAAGTGAGGTTTCTACGAGTCCAACCATCAATTCTTTTTTTATATTTATTTAGTGGACGTGGATAGCGAATACCGCACTTATTCTGATATGAGCCCAACACACCGACCTTCCTGATATTGCACTGCTACATTGAACTGGCGGTGCCGGAACCCGCACAACACAGCACCTTGCTCAAAATTATCTTTGAACGACATCAAAAAGTACCTGTATAAACTTTTTTACATATATTTAAAAAAAGTGCTCAGTGGTTGTATAAAGATTGTGCAAGGATGACAACAAAGTAACAAAATGGCCGCTGACATTTCCAAATGTCAGGTAGTGGCTGTGTAATATCCTCACATTCGAACAAGTAACGATCATAGTATATGTAGGTAGGTGTACTCGATTGAAACATCCGCATACTTAGGTAATCGTAATTTGTCTTGTGTAGGTTATTTTGTTTAAATCCATGATTCTTTGTACCATGTTCTTTCTCGGTGGGCCCGTACGCATCAGAATATTGCGCTTCCCGTACAAACGTAGTTTACTGATCATTTTGAAACCACTGTTCCTATTGTTATTTGGTAGCTAATGTCAGGTAAAAAATAGCTGCTTCTGCAGGACGAAAGGACGAACTCGTTCCCACACATTCGTGGTGGAGGTCAAATGTTTGCTGGTTTGCGCGAACGTGGTGCATGTGTGGGACTGCAGTGATATTAGATACCACATAACAAATCAATTGGGACATTGGTTTAACTACATCTACTGTCGTGATATTAACCTAACATACTGCAATCCTGAAGGAATAAGATGCCATTCCAAGGACCTTCCTTGAATGGTACAGCTACATTGAACTGGGTGAAAAACACAGATAATTTATATTGCCGCTTTTTTTAGGGTTCCGTACCCGAAGGGAGAAAACGGAACCCTATTACTAAGCCTCCGCTGTCCGTCCGTCCGTCCGTCTGTCACAGGGCTGTATCTCAGTAACCGTAACAGATAGACAGCTGAAATGTTCACAGAGTGTGTATTTATTTAGCCGCTATAACAACAAATAGGTAAAATTAAAAAATAATTAAAATTAAAGGGGGCCCCCATCCAAAAGATGTGTTTTTTTTGTGTTAAAACCTTTTACGATGGTACGGAACCCTTCGTGTGCGAGTCCGACTCGCCCTTGGCCGGATTTACTAGCAAGACTCTACTCTATAAGCAATGAGTAAAAACACCCATACCAATTTTTTTTTTGTCTGTTCAGATTTTATTTCTATAGATTAGTTGTAAATATTTAAAACCAACAAATTTTGTCTTAAGTAATTTTTTTGTAACTAAGGTTTTCGATCATGTTTAGCATGTCTGATTATTGTCAAAATTAAATAATATGCTACAATTTAATTAATCCTGCTGTGCTAGCTCATATTTACTCACCTATACAATAGACATTTCCTCGTAGCAGAAAGAGAACAGGTAATTCGCTTTCATATAATTACAATTGGATTTTCCCAAAGTAGCATCATGGAACCGACATTTGCTATTCAAAGTCCTTACTGGACTGGAACATTTGCTAGCAATGTATAAAAATCTCTGTTATATGAAGTTAAGCTACTGAAAATTTTAGACAACATAGCAATTTTGCTGAAGGACTGACGTATCAAACGGATTTGATCCAAATCAACTCATGTGACATTCAATATGTGAGACGTGAAACGTGTCCAGTCTACTTAAATGGAGTCCAAACTCCCTAAATCTAGGTATATCTAACTGACCATTTAAACTAACTAGTCCTAGTTCTCAACAGGGTGCTTCAGTATTTCACTACTGACCAAAAACTGTTCCTTTACAAGGCGCAGATAAGGTCTTGCGTGGAGTATTGTTCGCATTTGTGGGACGGCTCAGCTAAACACCTGCTTGGCTCGCTGGACTCGGTACAGCGTCGGGCCGTGCGTCTTGTCGACGATCCCGAAGTGTCCCTGAATTTAGAGACCCTTCAACTCCGAAGGGATGTATGGTCTCTTTCTGTATTATATCGTCTTTATTTATTTATTAATTTATTAATATGGCTCACATACAGGATAAATCCGTATTACACAATCATAAACACATTTACAGTATAAAAAACGAACGAATCATCCTACAGGTAGTGGGCACAGCGTGTACAGTTATAGGTAGTCAGCTAAGAAAGTTTATGTCTACGATTCAACAATATGTTTAAAATAAAATAGTGAAGCAAGGAAACTGAACAATGTAGTGTAAAATTAATAAATGAGACAATGTAAAATTTAGATGAACACAGTACAAGCAATATACAAGATACTAAAACAGAATGAATGAATACAGGAAACACAGTATTAGTACTTATTTTAAATGCATCAAGGATATTTGATAATTGTTAATGATTTATTTAATCAATCAAATTTGTGTATCTGCACCAACAGTGCTACTTAAGTTTTCGAATGCTACCTACAGAGCATGCTAAAACATCACATTTGTCTTTCCAGTCATTGCAAGTTTGCAGCATTCTATTGATGGGCGAGTGAGAACCTATGTTAGTGCGGGTGCGATCTGTTTGGAAAGGCATTCGATTTAGTAACCTACTTGAAGGACGGGGAACTTTAATGTTGATGTTCTGTAACAGTTCAGGACTGTCGATTAATGCGTTAGTTAATTTGTGTATGAATATCAAATCGGCACGAGACCGGCGCAAAGCTAATGTGTCCAATTTATAGTGGTCGAGTCGAAGCTTTGAGGTGGTGAGTGAGCGACCGCGGTGGTCAGCAAAGGTGAGGTGGTATAGGAATCGGTTTTGTACTCTCTCCAGTCTGTCAATGTGCACTTTGTAGCAAGGACTCCATGCCGTACTGCAATATTCAAGCACACTACGCACCAATGAGCAGTATAGTAGAATGAGAGTTTGCAGATTTTTGAAAACGCTAGACTTACGTACGACGAAACCTAACATTTTGTATGACTTCTTGGCGATAAGATCAATATGAACATTAAATTTCATAGCTCGATCGACTGTGACGCCAAGATCTCGCAAGTTGATAACTTCCTGAACAATTTCGTTGTTGATTGAATAATTACATTTGATTGGATTACGTTTTCTGGTGAATTTAATATGAAAGCATTTCAGAGCGTTGAGTGTTAGCTCATTCTTAGTGCACCATAATTGCACATTTTTAAGGTCGTTTTGAAGAAGTTCGCAGTCAGCGAGTGATTTTATAGTCATGTAGAGCTTTAGGTCGTCGGCAAATATTAGAAAACTACTGTTTTTTATTTTGGTTGCAATATCATTGATATAAATCAGAAAAAATAGAGGGCCGATGTGGGAGCCCTGGGGAACCCCCGAGGGAACATCAAAAGTACGAGACGAGTAACCATTTACCAGAACCAGCTGTGAGCGCGTAGTTAAGTAGGATTCACACCAACGCAATAGAGAGCCATGTATACCTAGAGAACCCAGTTTATAAAGGAGTATATTATGGTTAACACGATCAAAGGCTTTGCTGAAGTCTGTATAGATTGCGTGTGTCTCAAAGTTATCGTCTAAATCTTTCATGACATCGTTGCAGAAAAGGGTGAGGTTAGTCGCGGTGGACTTTTTAGGTAAAAATCCGTGTTGTTCGGGCACAATTTTATTTTTAACATGAGCGTAAATCCTTTGATGTACAATTGATTCCAATACTTTACCTATTGACGAAAGTATGGATATAGGACGATAGTTATTAATAACGAAAGTGTCACCTTTTTTTAAAATAGGTGTTACGTGAGCTTTTTTCCAAATTGTGGGGAACACACCGCTCGTTAGAGAGATATTGAATAGCATAGATAAAGGCGTTGACAAAGTATGAGCGCAATTTTTAATAAAGTATGGTGGTAGCAAATCAGGACCAGGTCCTTTATTGCCGTCGAGGGCGAGTAATTTCTTTAGAACTTCAGATGAGCTAATGTAGAAGCCACTAAAAGCATCCCCATTGTCTTTACCATGGAGGATGCTCGTCGGAGCTGCATAACGCTGTACCTCCTTCCCCTTTCTACCTTCGTTCAACGAGGAACAGGGAGAAAATGCACATATTTACAGTCGATATTTCAAAAATACGAACCCACCGATCTTCTAGATCTAGATCCTTTCATCTATAGAGTCGGAAAACTATGGAATAAACTCCCTTCCGAGGTATTTCCCCCAAATTACAACCTGGGGTCCTTCAAATGTGGCGACAGAACAGAAGCTCCTGGCCGGCCAGCATGGTTTTTGCAGCCCCCTGCGCAAGTTCTAAATTTATCTAAACCATCTAGGGACCAACCCAAAAAGACAAATCATTTCACCAAAATCGGGTCCTTAGGAGGAGTTCAATGACATACACATCGTCAATGATTTATATTGTAAAGATACACCTAACGCTAATGATACATTAACCGAAAATCTTTCTTGAAAACCAACAGCTCCTCATTTGCACCGATGACACTGGGAAGGGAGAAAAATTCGGGATCTCTTTCTGTCATATTGGCCAGATTTTCTTACAAAAGGGCTTTCTTTTTAGAGTTCCGTACCCAAAGGGTGCCAACGGAACTCTTTTACCAAGCCTCTGCTATTTGTCCGTCTGTCACAGGGCTTTATCTCATGAACTGTAACAGGTAAGCAGCTGAAATGTTCACAGAGTGTGTATTTATTTTGCTGCTTTAACTACAAATAGGTAAAATAAAAAAATTGTAAAAATTAAAGTGGGACCCTATACAAAAAACGTATTTTTTTGTGTTAAATCTTGTATGATGGTACCTTCGTGTTCGAAGTTTCTTTTTCACATTCATTTTTTTTTTGCATGAACCTCTTTGTCAGCTGGTTGCCCCTATTACTTCAAATGCAAAACAGAACCCCACATTGGTTGGTAATATCAATTTTTTTGTAATTTTTGCTCTGCACACATTACTGTTGCATGATAGTACTAGGTATAACACCATGGCAATTACCTATCTTATTATTTTTTTGTTTATCTGCTTCATGGCAATCTTTTTAGGAAACAATAAGCCACTTCTTTGTCTGAAGTAAATCTGTTATTGTTGTCTTCTCCGAGAGTTTCTTCTTGTTTGTCATGCTCCTACAGACTCTCTTATGGCTAAGGTCAATCTACGACTCAGACTCGAGATGTCGTTATGTTTCAGTCTTTTATTATGAAGGCCGTCCTCACCAATCAAAGCCAGATTTCCTTTAGTATTTCATACTGTCTTAGGCTAGTTATTGTTTGACTGTCTTTATGTTAAAATCAATATATAATATAAATTTGTTGCTTATGCATTGCGGGATATATATTAGTACATCTTTATAAATGTCTTACTCCGAAACCTTTCTAGTATTTCAATTGAGCCCCATAGTTGTATGCCGTAACTCCATATTGGTTTCAGAAAACTCCATTTTGGTTTTATGATCATTATACCTAATCGTTTAATTATGATAAACCATAATTTTCAACTCAAGAATCAATGGATGGACAATTTAGTGCTTCGGTTTGCCCTAAATTTCACCATAATTAAATGACCTAACTTTCATTTGTATACATTACAGGCCCAACTACGAAATATTGCTTGTATCGATCTTGCATTAAACATTTTCTCACTGGAAAAACGTCAGCAGACGTTGCTAAAAGGAATTACTTTTCAAGCACTGAATACGTGTAAAATAAACAGAGTAGGAAGAAAATCTACAACTAGAGCCCTCTGTTAGCGACATGTTTCATTATTTTACATGTCAAGATAACAGAGGACTTCTGACGCAGGCCATACCACTCCATACTATAAATTGTTACCTGTAAAACCATTTGTCAACAAATGCCACACATTGTTTTGAAGCGCAGGTATTTTTGGCTTCGATATTTAACGTCAAACCAAATGCTACACAGTTTTTCATAAATATTTGTATCGACGATCCATTTCGCTACGCAATAAACTATAGGAATGTTTTTTTTTTTTTTGTAGAAATCGACCAACCATATTGGAAACTGGATTTGTACACTGGCAAGCGCCCAATGACAAATAAATGTGAAATTCGGATTTGAAACTATCATCAAACTTTGCGATTGTAAATAACAAATACTCAACATACAAAATACGAATGTTTTGACGACTAATCTAATTATCAGTTAAGGTGGGCCATCCCGCTCAACTCCCCATACAAACAGGGAACGAAGATCACGCCCATATTTCTTGTCAGAGAACCCAAATGTTGCTCAAAATAGCTTTATTTGATCGAACTAGATGTCTGATGACCATTGGCATTGTAAAATTGTGTTTGGTTTCTAAGTTATAAGGTCCGAAAGGTCGAATTTTTCCCGCGTTTTATACAATAACTTTGAAGGTGGATTACGCAAAAATAAAGTAAGAACATCTTAAAAAGATCAGTCATCAGACATAGCTGATTTAATCAAGATTTATAATATATTCGGTTTTTGTTAGATTTTTGACTACAGCGGTCGTGGTTTACTTTTAGCTATAAGTCGTTTTGTAATTATAATTTTCGTAAATCTTACCAAATCATACACTATGCACATTATCTTTTTTGTGGACATGTTACATCTTCCTCATCACGGAGCCTGTCTTTTTCTTTGAAACAGAGAAGGCCCCGGGCCCAACAGCACGGTTTTGTACTGTGCCCGCGGATGAGTTAATCCCGCCGGGTTGGGCCACCTTAAGGTATGACCTTCAATTCTACACATTTTTATATGATCGTTCAAATAAAATATGTTTTTAGAAAACCGAAGTATGTATCTTGAGCTGTGAAAATTTCATCAGCAATTTGTTTGTTGCGGTGCTGAACCCTTGGTGAGTCCAACTTGAATTTGGACAGTTCTAGCCTGTCGATCCTGGCATCCTTGAAAGACATAAAAGGAAAACAATTCAATAATAAATCCATTTTCCATTTCAATAATTATTCCAATTTTTTTCCATATGGAAACTTGTTCTGAACAAAAAAAAATATTGGGGGAACGGCTGCAATCCACTAGACATAGATTTGGCAATGGGTATGCTAATATCACAAGTACTGTCATATTAACCCTGCACACCACATTCACGACTAAGATACTGTATACATATATTTTGACTCTAGGGCTGATATAAATAGTCATAATGGAAACTAACACTAACGAAAAGTAGTACTTTGTGACGTCAATTTGCATTACTTTGAGATTTCGTTCATACAAAATGTGTCAAAGTGACGTCACAAAGTACTACTTTTCGTTAGTCTTAGTTTTTGTTACGACTATTTATCTCAGCCTAGATGTTCTCGAATTTGTGGTAGCGGCAAGGGAACTTCATTTAAAGAAGCGGTGGTAGCGTACTAAAAAGATTATATTTGCCTTGACCAATATGTTTTCGGTACCTTGATACTTCACATTCTAGAAATCTACTACATAATGACTTTTTATTATTAATTGGCGTGCATAAATTACCTTTCATTGTAAGTAGGTATGTCCGTTGACGGTGTAAGGGATAGCGAAGCGTCTAAGTGCCGAGAGGAGCCTCCTAGCGGGGCTAGAAAAAGAAGAAGTAGGTATGTCGATTTTATTATCGTTTTTATTGAAAATACTGTTAAGAAGGCCCTACCGACGGGACTAAATTATTCGCGGGCACGGCACAAAATCAAGCTCTGGCACCGTGACTGTTTCAAAGTAAAAGACAGTTCTGCATGGGTAGTCCGAATTCAACGACGGCAATTGACGGCATTGGTAATAAAATTTGAAAGAATGCATTTTCATATTTTATTTTTATTAAGTGTTGATACACTGTCGTTAAACAATTTTTTGTACTTAATTATAAAATAATCAAGGACTTTATGAGGAAGATATGTACCTTTTTCCTAAGGTCCCAAAACCCTTGTCCATAGCTGTAGTGTAAGTACAATTTACAAAACTTTTATTTAAAAAAATATGATACATTAACAGAGTAATTCTTGGTCACATATAAGTATTTCATTCATCTCATGTTTTAGTTATTGTGTTAAATATTGTAAAAGTCTGCTCATTATTGAAATATTTGCAAATATTTATTGTAGTCTAAGTCACACATGGAATGACCCCTATGATTTTATTAGAAAAATCAATCGCTATCAAATATCACGGGATATGTTGGTTTTTATATTGAACCGGAATCTATAATTAGGGCTGACCTCTAATGTACCTATCGTAACTTCGTGGCTCGTCATTTAGGTGGAATTAATGAATACAGATAAAAATGTGGCGGACACGTGTCATTTTAGGATTACTGTTAAAACTGGTGTATCAATTGGAATCCTGTCGTTATAACTGTTGCTCCGTTTATTTAGGCAATCTAAATAATGGATTCGTTGTTTAATAAAGAGCTAAAGGACAGTGACGCTGTGTAGCGCCGCCCTTACGTCGAACCATAGATAAAGGATAGTAGAGATAGACTGCTAATGTCATACAATGTACAAAACCTCGCTAAATACTTCTTATTCTCGCTTGTTACTGACATTTTTATTTTATTTAGCACCATCTCCTGTAAATACCAGAACTAGTTACACCGTTATTAAACTTAGTTTCATTCCAAATTTTGCCTAGGCAGGCATGATAAAAACGTTACATTTTAATTATAAATTAAATTATTTAATTGTAAATAAAAAAAACATTGATATTCATTGGTTTGTATTTAATCTCAACTCAATGTGTTTCAACTCAAATGTGAATTGCAACGCCATCTGTTGACTTTTATTATCCCTATTCAACACTTTCCCAACTATCATTCATCGATGGTTGAACTCAACTCGGACATAACGCTGTGAAGCGTCTTCGGAGTTTCGTACATTTATGTGACAGAACAATTGTCAGCGTCGAGATTTTAACGGGGTTTGTCTGTAGAAAATAGAGGGCGTTTAATGGAAGTATTACTCCGTAAAAATATTAAGTTACAAACTCTAGCTCTAACGGCGAGCTCATTACGTAGTGGTGTATTTAATCTCATAAAACAGTTACAAAAATAAGCAGGTATTTTTTAGGCAATTGTGAGAATATGTGCAAAAAGTTGCCATTTACAATTTAGCAAGTTTTTGCGCTATGCTTCATAATTATCTCCCAAATGGTAGCCTTTTATAAATTTCTTTATGGCATTAAATACATAACTGGTCAGTGTGGTCGCCAACACAATTATTATTTGTAACTTCGTATTTTTGGGGTGTTATCGCTGAAATAGCTACGAATGATTGTGGGACCATCTTTATGGACGCAAAAACCTCATTAAAAAATAGCACAACCTACCTATAACTTTAATTACAAACTTTGTGTCGCTCAATTGATTAAAAAGCGCTTTGAAGACAAATGGTAATATGTTTTTGTTTTCTGCCAAACCTTACAATCCATTTAAATAACAATCCATTTAAAAACTCGTAAATAAAACTTGACAGAAATGACAATTTAACGTTTCAAATGCATGGTCGCCCGCACGTCATCTACAATAATATTTGCGTGCTCCTACCGTCTTCCCCCAGAGAAGCGCAAAAAAGGTGCCAACGGAACCCTATTACTAAGCCTCCGCTCTCCGTCCGCCCGTCCGCCTGTCACAGGGCTGTATCTCATGAACTGTAATAGGTAGGCAGCTGAAATTATCACAGTGTGTATTTATTTTGCCGCTATAACAAGAAATAGGTAAAATTAATTGATAATAAAAATTAAAGGGCCCCCATACAAAAAAGATGATTTTTTGTTGTTAAATCTTGTACGATGGTACGGAACCCTTCATGTGCGAGTCCGACTCGCACTTAACCGGTTTTTTAAACTAGCGACCAAGCTCCCAAGCAGTGAATTTTAACAACTCAAAAATGCCTAATAAGGCACTTGAAAATCGTTAGGGATCCATTGAAAATGTAGGATTGCTAAATGCGGACAGACGCGCATGATTAGTTTAAAATGATTCCTTAGCGACTACGGAATCCTGAAAATTCAGCACTCCCAGGGTTGAATGCACTCAGCGGCTCCACGGAGAGCTGCCTCACATGCTGCGCTGCACTATTTTGTTTTGTTGTGTCTCGTGTGCGGACGATAACGGCGATTTCGCAACGCCCCGGTCCGCTCCGCGCGCCGGCGGCATTAGGTAAGCGAATCAGGCGCAGGAGGCAATGACAATGTGCGGCCGAGGCGGTGGCGGCGCTGCGGTGAAAGTACTCGGCGCGCTGGACGCGTTGCGTTAGAGCAGCGGCTTGCGTCAGCCGCGCCGAAACCAGTCGCGGCGGGCGTCGCGTGTCGCCCCACCCGGAACTCCTCGCCGTATCCCGGCGGCGCCGCCGACGTGACAGCGGCCACGCACGGACTGTGCGCGAATCCCGAAATTCTTGCTCGCTCCTAAACTATAACTGCTTCATGAGAAGAGATGTCCTCGGTCACCGGAACCATTCGGAACAGTCATTCCTTTGAATATATTGTGCCGGGGATTGTTGGATCTACGAAATTGTTTCAATTCATTTTTTTTAAATTAGTAATTATTTGCTAATTTGGCTCTGTGACTCGGGTCCCATTTAGGTCTCACCTAAGAAATGCCCGACGGCCCCCGGTCACCGGGGTTGCGAAAACCATGCCAGCCGGCCAGGTGCTTCCCACCTAGTTGTAGTTTGAAGTACCCGAGGTTGTACTTTGGGCATATACCGCGGAATGAGTGCATTCCACAGTTTTGATATTAGCTGAAAAATCTATGGGCAAATACCTAATCTTACATTTGAAAAGGGCGAACATGTTTTGACACAAGACCGTTGTGTGCTCTGGACCAAAGATTTAAAATCTTTGCTCTCGGCGGACATACCTACACGTACACAGGAGAATGTGTTTGCTAATGATAAATTAAACTCCCTAAATGGGCCTCGGTTAGATAGGGCCTGCCTACCCGGATGTATGTCATTACTCTACCGCCGAAGGCCGAGCGCGCGCCTAATAATTGGTCAAAACAGGCCCATGTACCGCGATGAATGGTGACATACTTGAGGCGACGTTGTCAAATCCCTGGCCAGGTGCATAAGACAGGACGACAGGCGGAGGATTTCTCATCCTCTTAAGGATGTTCCGACCCATACAATGTTTTTTTTTACACCGAACGCAAAAAGTGTACAAATTCGTCAAAAATATTAAATATAGCCTTAGTAGTTGCAGCGAAAACATATTCACAATTTCAGGTTTAAAGGTTTCGTTGTAATTGCCGATTAGAAGTTTTACACCGTTAGATGGCGCTGTTAAATAAAAATCGTATTTAAATAAATTATAACAAAACCAATGATTTACGAAGTAATATATAAGTCAATGAACAAAACCAATAATCCTGAAATTGTGAAATTGTTTTCGCTGCAAGTAATATGACTATATAAAACTTTTATTATTAATTCGTGGCTTAAAGTCCAATACTTTTTGCGTTATGTGTGCAAACAACTTTATATGGGTCGGAACAGCCTTAAACCCGCGCCTTCTCCCGATCCGCGAGCAAACAAAGAGTGGGTGCGACCGCCAGGTGTCGCTCTGCCTCCGCTGCGCTCGTCAAATTTGCAAATCCCTTTCGTCTCGTCGCGATTTACGACACGAAGCGATGTCTTCCTGAATACGCATTCCCACACGACATTTTACCGCCCTTCAATATAACGTCTTTGGGCTATATCTATAGGTCTATTAGTTTAGTACCCATAGACAATGCAAACCGCGCCACAGAATAAAAATAACATCTCGACAAAGTCATTCATTTTGGAGGTGAGGTTTCAGCCTTGTCTGTTGACAAACGGACAGGTTGAACTTCTCAACGAAAAAAGCATCGTCATCTCCCCGCGATATCTCTGTAACTTTGACAGTGGGGGTTTGCGTTCGGCAGAGTTTTAACGGTTTGACAGTTTGTCAGGGCGAGGCGACGCGTGCCGGTAGGAAGCGGAAGGGGCGGGGCGAGCTGGCACACTCGGTGCCGATACGGAGATATGTGGAACGGCCTTGAATAAGATAATGTCAACTCGCTAATTGATTCCGTAAATGGCCGCCGTCGCCGCTCTCGCGCTGTGCCGACTTGTCCATGTAGGTAGCTTTTGAGTCAACATCCAATTATCAATGGTGATTTTACTTTTCAGAGGCATGGAAAACTTTGAATGAGAGATGTCAGTGCCAAAGCAACCCATGAGCATTCGGAATTGTAAGGTTACATCAAAAGGGGGAACGGCAGAACGTCTAAAATGCAGACCGTATAATATCATATTTTAACAAAATTTTAAAACCATGCACACCGTAACCGGCAGATCGTATAATTTTATACGTAGTGCATGAAGAAGTTTAAAAAATAAAATTACTTATTTCTCCATGCATAACGTATAATAGTCACAACTTATAAAATTATGATCTTTATTTAACACAAAAAGGGAAACCATGCATATCATATAACCCAAAAACTTTGCATAGTATAAGCGCCCTTATGTTTATACTTTTAAAGCGTATACTCGCACGCGACTTTTCGACCGTCTCAATTAGCGTAAGGTGGCCTTTCGAAATTGTAGCAAATTGTTACTCTTTAACAAATATCGATTCGTAGCAATTTCAGCCTTAAATACATCGTCATTAGGGCGCTTTATGCAGTGCTTCTTGGCATATTATACGTTCTGGATGGTTTTCGTTTTTAAGTTTCCGTACCCAAAGGGTGAAAACGGAACCCTATTACTAAGCCTCCGCTGTCCGTCCGTCCGTCCGTCCGTCCGTCCATCCGTCCGTCCGTCCGTCTGTCACAGGGCTGTATCTCATGAACCGTAATAGGTAGGCAGCTAAATTTTTTACAGAGTATGTATTTATTTTGCCGCTATAACAACAAATTGGTAAAATAAAAAAATAATAACAATTAAAGGGGGGTCCCATACAAAAAACTTGAGTGTTAAATCTTGCACGATGGTACGGAACCCTTCGTGTGCGAGTCCGACACGCACTTGGCCGGTTTTTTGTGAATTTGCGTTAGGAATATTATACGTTGTGACTATTATACGTTCTGCATGATGCAAAGAGTGGATTCTATTTTTAAACTTTCTTCATGCACAACGTATAAAATTATACGTTGTGAATATTATACGATATGCATGGTTTTGATTTTTTGGAAAAAAAATACTTTTATACGTTATGAATATTATACGTAGTGAAAACGACTCCATCAAAATACCTGCCCATTATTTTGAGTATCTGAATTAGAACAGGTTTTGCTAAGATAGTAAGTTGTGTTTAATTCGATAATAGAGTAATTCTCTCCAGTATTTAAAAAAAACGTATTCTAAAAAACAATAATTTATCAAAAATTTACATCATTTTGAGTATCTGAATTGGAACAGGTTTTGCTAAGATAGTAAGTTGTGTTTACTTCGATAATAGAGTAATTCTCTCCAGTATTTAAAAAAAAACTTTTTCTAAAAACAATAATTTATCAAAGTACGCGTGCACCGTTCTGTCCTATTCGCGCTCATCTAGGTAATTCATTTTGATAAATTATTTGCTAAAAAACTATTACAAATATATGTATAGTTTCTTGGGAAAAGTTATTCTTTATCAGATACTGAATCGTCTCTGAAATTAGGGGCTAGTTTTTTGAGAAGTCTTACTGCGAATGTCCTGGCTCGATAGTTCTTTACTCCTTAGGACCCTACTACTCAAGTCTTACTAATTAAAGAGCGCCTGGTTATGTAGTGTAAAGTTGCAGATAATCTCTGGAAATAAGTCAGTCAATGCTATTGCCTTCGTGGCTAAGTATGTGTCTAGTAAACAAACACGCTATGGCTATTCGCCTATTCTTGTTAAGTGTCTGCAATGGAAACTTTACTGACGCGCTGATAATATCTGATAACGCTCGCAAATGTTTGTCGAGTATTATTTCATTTCCGACTTTCCGTACATACTGAACGGATGCACTGCGGTCACAGAATATTTTATAGTCTGCGGTCTCGCGCCACGTTTCTTCTAATTTTATCAAATCGCGCGGCAGAATGATATTGTCACCGCGTCAGGGGCGAGCGCCGCGCCGACTGGCGGGCGTCCAAATAAGTTTACAACATCTCGCATCGATTACTTTCGATCCGAGCACTATCCGCTTACCAGAGCGGCGCGCGCGTACGTCTAGACCACACTCCAATTGTGTCGTCGGCGCAGAGTTGTTCAACCTTTTCGTCAGAGTTGGTCAAGGTGGGGCTATTTGGATCACACAACACAATGCTTCCTCCTTTCGTCACAAAACGGCGCGGCAGGTACGCAATGCGCCGGCGCACGTCGCTCGGCGGACCTATTGTCCCTGGGTTCATTACAATATCTCCGGCCGCGCGCCCAAATAGGTAGGTGACCCAGGTAGAAATGTACAAAAAGTGAGGGTCACACGGAATGGCGGCCAGCTCGGTGTGATTCGAATTTCAAAGTAGAGATTGTTCACTGATAAGGTCCGCCTCTGAACAACAAGAATTAACTCGGAATTGTAGATTTGCTTTTACCGGGTACTAGCAGCGATACGCGAAATATCGTGTGGTTGAGAAACGTGAAAAATATGATACAAAAATAAAGACAATAATCGATAGGTGCTTTATGTTCGCGTTACAACTTCATCTATGTTCTATTAACATACATAAAGATCCCTTCACACCGAAATAATTTAGATTAGATCTCCACCTATGTACAAACGGCATCAACCTAGATGCCACACTTTGGTCTTTGACCCCCATACGTTTCCTTGCAAATGCCAATTCCTGCTGTGGCGCCGAGGATGATGCGCTCTGTACAACATATAATGTTCTTTGTGAGCAATAGTTAGCACACCTTTATCACCTAAACTAGATTATATCAAAGAAAAAAATTACAAACCCGGCGAAGTTTCTTGGCAGTTCTTCGCTAGAGGTAATCGAAACGGCAGAAACATTTTTTGACGATTCCGATTGTGTCTAGGAAATATTTCCTTTTGTCTTACTTGCACCCTAAGCACGTAGTCAACCTTAAAAAAACTTAGCAGCAGTTTGTCGACTATCTTGGATTTTCTGGAATGATTAGAGATACTTCAAACGCATCGACGTTCAAACGTCTAACTAAACCTACTTACTTCATACCTCGCTTCATACACGGCACAATTATAGGTAATTAATATGTTAGGCTGCTATGGAATCGTTTGTATCGAGAAGAGGGGTGATTAAACGCTCAGTTAGGGCACCGAATAAATAACGTTGGTTAGGGCCTTTAGGGACTTTATTCGTTCTGCGTGACGATTGGCCGGCGGAGCGGCGGGGCGCTTGCGCACGTCAACAAACCGGTTCAACTTGCATATAATTCACTAGTTGCTGCCTCTTCATTGCTGCCTACTGCGGGGCTGTGGCTTCCCGCGATATAGTTTCTTCAGGAATTTTGTTTCATTTGCCAATGTTCGATGCAACGTTAGCAATCTGTTGGAGTGGAGCATAGTTCAGGGGCGAGCGGACTTGCCTCCATTGCCTGAGGTTATGGGATCTAATCCCCGCCCCGTTCGTGCGCCCGAGTCAGTGCACTGCCTTACAAATGCGAAAATCCATGTAAAACTGTAGTCGGTAAGGTCAAGCCCGCCCGGATCGGTGCCATCGCATTCGATGAAAAGATCGTCGAAGCGGCGATGAAAAATTGTCCGTGTTTTCCATCCAGTTCAATGTAGCCCGTGTTCATAGAGGGAACGTCCCGGCATGGCGCCGAATCGGTGTCTTGGGCCAATATCACTGTGGTCGTGACATTAGCCTTTCCATGTCCAGTTACAAAAAAAATATCGATTTTACGTGGCGACCCAGCTACGGTCTAATCGTGCGTCTCAAATCTCCTTATCGGAGACTTGCCCATCGCCTCGGTCGGAGTGTACATTTAATTCTCGACGAAGCATGAATATGTCTTGCGTAACCTACACCGTGAAAGCGCCGGATTAAAATAGCGAACAGCCTGAAAAGGCATATGTCGCGCGGTGACCCCTAGCGTCTTGCCCATAGACCTAGATAAGAGTTCTGTGCTTACAAGTAAGAAGTCACAACTAAAGTACCGCTATCGCGAGTTGGAGGTCCATGGAACCACTGAAAATAGATGGAACATACCTACCCGATGCGATAGTTTTTCGAATCGCTATAAGTACACAGTATCCCGGTGTCCTCATTAAATGTGAAAGTGTGAAATGCGTTTTTTTTATTTTATGATTTCTCTAGTTTTCCTCAAATAATGCATGTGTTGAAGCCATGGTGACCTGTGGCGTTACCATGGTAAGTTAACTCGCCTAGTGAACAGGCAAGTGAGTAATTAAACCTAACGTTTAGTTGCATTTCGTACAAGTTAACTGCAATTTACCACTTATGGTTAGAAATGTAACTAAACGTCATTTTTAATCACTCACTCGACTGTTCGCACGGTGAGTTAATTTACTATGATAACACCCCTGTGCATTTAACCCCGGACAAATACCTTTTTATTTCTGGGAAATAAAGGGGTGACCCACTGATTCTTTTTCAATCACGTTTATTATCTTTTCTTCATTATTTCAAAGTTAAACTAACAACAGTAAAACTTGAAACATAGCTTCAAATAATTATTTTAAAGCTACACGGCCCTTTAGGGACGTTTTGAGTAAAATAAGAAATTTCAATACAAGTTGTTAGTAATTTTATTTTGGTCTCATCCGTCAGTAGACTGTGTGTCGTTTAGTCTATGGCCTTGCCTCGCACCCGTCACACCCGAGGGGTCACTCACTCAAGGAATCTGGTGTACAATCGTTTGGGAATCTCAAGAATCTTAGGTGGGAGTCCGAGGAATCTGGTGGGAGTCCGGAGAATCTCGGAAATCTTATGTAATCCCGAGTAATCCTAAAGAATCTGGAAATCCCAAGGAAATCATTGGGAATCCTATCAAATTCATGGAAATCTCGGGTAATCTTAGGCGGAGTCCGAGGAATCCGATGGGAGTCCGAGGAATCTGGAAATCTTATGTAATCCCGAGTAATCCTAAGGAATCTGAGAATACCAAGGAAATCATTGGGAATCCTTTCAAATTAATGGAAATCTCGAGTAATCCTGGGCGGGAGTCCGAGGAATAGGAAAATCTTGGGTAGTCTCGAGTACTCCCAGGGAGTGTAGGAATCCTAAGCGAATCATTGGCAATCCGATCAAAGTCTTTGTAATCTCAGATAATCTTGTCGGGGTCGGAATAAACCGGTTGTATGCTTAGTCCGGTGCAATTCTAGTACAGTACGTAAGTTTTGACAGGTTAGTTCTGAATAAGACTGTAAAGGTTTTTAAAATAAGAGTACCTTATCTCGAGTACGTGAAATATTTACTAGGTTTTTAAATATAGACTTTTATAACGGCCCAGGCAAAGAAATAATCAACTTTGACCTAATGATGGCTGAGATACTAAGGGATTTCGAAAGATCGGAGTACCTCATCGTGAAGTTGAGTATGTCAAATATGTATTATGGCTTCAAAAATGGTATTGCATAATGCATCAGGCAAAAAAAAAACAGGGCTGACCTAATGATCGCTGAGATAATACGGGATCTAATCTAACAATGATAGCGCGGCCGTGGGCGCGGCCGCCAGTTTGCGAAGAAATCACGCACACGTGTGCGCACGAGTGTGCGCAGCGCGCACCCCGCGTGTGCCCGACGACACAATTCCAAAACATATTCAGCCGTATTCAGAGTAAACCTGTCAAAATTTAGTACGGGATAAGCACCGGATTAACCAAACAAAAACCGGTTTAGTCCGACCTTAATACGCGTACTAAGCGAATAGAAGGTTATCATGCGTATACTACTTTTTAGGGTTCCGTACCGAAAGGGTGAAAACGGAACCCTATTACTAAGCCTCAGCTGTCCGTCCGTCCGTCCGTCTGTCACAAAGCTGTTACTCATGAACCGTAATAAGTACGTAGCTGAAATTTTCACAGAGTGAGTATTTAATTTGCCGCTATAACAACAAATAAGTAAAATTTAAAGATAATAAAAAAATACAAATAATATGATTTTTTGGTGTTAAATCATTTACGATGGTACGGAACCCTTTGTGTGCGAGTCCGACTCGCACTTGGCCGGTTTGTTTACTGTGTTTATTGTATGTATTTTGATTAAATAATTAGATGATTGTAGGTATGTTGTGAACCGAGCTCGGGGCGGACTAACTTTACTACGCGTATTAAGGTCGAAGTAAACCGGTTTTTGTATGGTTAGTCCGGTGCTAATCTCGTACCAAGTTTTTACAGGTTCACAGTGATTACGACTGCAAGGGATTTCGAAAAAGAAGAGTACCTACCTAATCGCGAAGTTTTCTACGTGAAATATTTGCTAAGGTATCAAATATAGCCTTTTATAATGACCCAGGCAAAAAAAAAATCAACCCTGACCTAATGATGGCTGAGATTCTAAGAGATTTCGAAAGAGCGGAGTACCTCATCTTGAAATTTAGTATGTGAAATATGTACTGTGGATTCAAAAATGGTATCGTATAATGCCTCAGGGAAAGAAAAAATCAGCGCTGATCTAAGGCCCGTATAAATAGTCGTTGCTAGACTAACCGATACGTACTCACTTCGCACAGTCGACTCGACAGTCAAGTAAACTTGCCGAGTCTAGTTGATATTTATAGTTAATACTTGACCGTGACTCAACTAAGTCTTGAACTTGGGATGGGTATGAAATGTTACATGCTTAAATCGGAGATATTTCGTATGAAACCCCACTCCATAGACAGATTGTCTTTGGAAAAAAAAAGTGTTAATGTCAAATCGTCAAATGAAATTAGTAGTCTGTGACAAACCTGCGTCTCGCCTGCCTAGGTATTGTTTCTCTCGTCTCGTCACAGCTTTAAAGTTCAAATCGTTGTACGGTCTGCGCCATGGACGCAAAGAAGAAGCCATTTACTGCGTTCGAGAAGGAATTGATAACTGGCCTAGTGGAGAAGACCGCCGACATCATTGAATGTCGAAAGACCGACTCGGCCGCAAGCCGAAAGAAAGCGGAGGCATGGGAGGCTATCGCTTACGAGTTCAATCAGGCCTCCCTCATCCAGGAAAGGGTAAGTTCACTTTACTCCCGGTGCCCTTTAGCGGAGCTGCGACACAGTGGTTGGCAAAACATTAATGGAGCCATATAACAGATAACCTAAATTCACACGCGGCGGAGGTGGTGCTCGCTTGTCGGCACCAAGCCGTTTTTAACACGCTTTTTAATTGCTAACATATATAACAATCATATAATTGCAACTTAATTAACTCCCTTTGGGCAGGTTGCGGGAAGTTGCTTGTTAGGGTTCCGTACCCAAAGGGTGTATTTATTTTGCCGCTATAACAACAAATAGGTAAAATTCAAAAAATAATAATAATTAAAGGGGGTCCCCATACAAAGAACGTGTTTTTTTTGTGTTAAATCTTGTACGTTGGTATGGAACCCTTCGTGTGCGAGTCCGACTCGCACTTGGCCGGTTTTTTTGGTATGAAAACACCCAGAGAAAAGTCATCACACTACGTTCATGATATAATTATTTAATTATAACAATAAAACATCAGCATAACTTTTGGGCTTAGCCGATAAGTGAAGGCCTACCTTTGAGTAATTTCCAGCAGCGCTTCAGTTCGGCTGGCCTGTAAATGTGGGCGTTCAAGATGCTAACAGACCTGAAGCTTTGTTAATGAATTGATTAAACTTATCTTATTTGGTTGATATTTTCAGGCCACTAGTAAACAAATAAAAAAATACTGGGCCAACTGCAAGGCTAAAGCGCGTGAAAGCAAGACTGTGGAGAACCAAAGGAGGATGACTGGAGGTGGGCCCAGTATCCCTAATATGACACCTGACGATGAGGCCGTGCTGTCCGTAATAACAAACGTATTACCGACCATCAAATCCATCGACTGTGATGACTATGTTGGTAAGTTCTTGTGAATATAGCCAACACAATGATTCTGGTAGCGGTAAACATTGGAACTGCTTCAATATTGAAATTATTTACTTATATTTTTACATAGTTTTATTTTGTTGAACACAAACTCGACTATAACGTGCAAGACCAAATGTATGTAGACTGTAAACATTGAACATACACAACAACAAAGATTGAGCGGCCCGTAGCTTAGTGGTGCAGGGACTTGCCTTGAATGCCAGAGGTCTGGGTTCCAATCCCGGCCCTGTTCATACATCACTTTCTTTCTCTTTCTGAGTTGGATCAGTGCATTTTGTCACAAATACAAGCTGCTCCATGGTTCGGAAGTATGTCGCTTTTTCATACTAAGTACGGTGGATGCCATTAGTGTTGGTGTGAATAACTACGGAGTGCGCAGCGCTGACGAATGTTATATGTATGTAGAATCAACCACGAAGCAAGGACACATTCATTTAAGAAAGAGAGCTGTAAAAAGAACTACTTTATGAATATACTGCATGGCTGGAATTGAACCCGTGCACCAGCAGTCTGGTGCGATATTTAAGAAATTCTCTCTTTTTTAGGGTTCTGTACCCAAATGGCTGGGTAAATATTGTGCAGTGTACCACACAAAATAAATAATATAAAACCCTAGGTTATGGTTTAGTAAAATTTAAATAAACAATGATGTAAATTTCTTCACTTTTACAGACCCAGATGCAGACGATGACGAATAATCGTGGAAACCAAAAAAAGACCGGTTTTTATCATATGATGACATAGTGATAGAGGAGACGGTTGTGGACGAGGCCGAACCGTCCACCTCACTTGGAACTCTGACGCCATCACACACTCCCATCACACCGAACAACAAAACAATTACTCCCAACGAGACCACCAGTCGCAAGAGGAAGCTGGTTTATCCACAAAGAAACAATGAAGTTTCCTTGGACGACATTAAAAGGCAGATGGTAGAAGACGAGAGGGCTCACCGCAAAAAAAAAAATCAGATGGAACTGGATCATTTGGAGAAAATGTATCATTTAAAAGAAGAGGAGCAAAATTTAAAAATAACAATTTTAAAATTAGAATTAGAAAATAAAAATTAGTAATGAAGTTACCATGCAAAAATATACCTACATGTTTAATTTAAAATCCTTTTCCAATAACTTTGACGAAGTAATAATAATATTAATAAGTTGCCCTAGTCAGCACCGTCACAGTAGATATATGCCTGTACGACCGGGGCCACAGCAGTAGCTCAACTCAGGCGATTTTGAGATAAATATATTCCCTCCATCGAATGTTGGGGTTGTCACTAAAATATTGGTGGAGCACTGCTGGTTCTGTTATTTCTAAAAAGATGATTTCGAAGGACCATTCGCAAATCGGAACCTTGTATGGAGTTGAGCTACTGGATGTAAACTGTATATATTCTGTGGCGCCACCCTTCTCATTTAGGAAGATCATTCGGTTTTTGACGTAAAAGTGTAGTTTGACTACCAAAAAAGTTGAAATGAAGAGGAGGTGTTGGATCCATAGCCAGTAACTGCACTAGTGTCCTTTTTGTTTAGATTTTGATAAATTCATTTCATAAGATAGTACGGTTAAGTGAAACTTGTGAGGAAACCCAGCTCTTCGGTGGTGTTAGACTATTTAGCTAACTGACAGCAATCGGCTAAGCAATTCATTTGTGTGCTTTAAAACATTAATGGGTCAATAAACAAAACCATGTAATTTCAAAAATTCACATAATTGTTCTTTATTTTAAAAAAATACCGTACAGAACTGTACGTACACAGGTACAGAGTGCATCACCATAAACGCTAGAGTAGCCATTGGCATTTGCAAGGAAAAAGTATTTGGGTCAAAAGTCCAATGTGTGACAGTTAGGGTCATGCCGTTTGTACTTAAACCTAACCAAAGAAAAGGACGAATATGTGAAGGTATGTCTCACAGATAAGTTGTGAGTTGGCAGTAATAGGAAAGTTTGAACGTTGTTTGAATTTTTAATTATTAAAAGTAGCGCTCGTTCTCGAAGAGCCGGATTATCATGAACAAATAAATGGTTGCATTTTGACTTCCAATTCTTCTAGGCGCACACCACCAACAAATGGATGATTATTACACATGATCCTTCTTTATTGCGGCATAAATAGCTCAAGTTTCTCTAATCCTTTATATACATAAAATTTTATGTGTGCATGTATGTTCCCGTACGGACTGGACTGACCTTATATCTACAGTTCCTTGCGATATAAATAGTTAGCATTATTGATACAAAATGGTTTAAATATCTAAAACAGAACTGATTTTTTTAAATTTTATTACCAGGTATTACATTAAAGTAGGCACAGGTGATCTATGCACCATCTTTTCATCATTAACCATATCTGGTTCGGATAAGCATAGCCCTGAAGGCTAAACCTTCAGCGTTCCGTTCCATTGCATTTTCCACTGGAATTGCTGGTGGTAACGGTATATAATGGTCTTCATCTTGATCGCCTACAAGAATGCCGATGTTGTGAAGCACAGCACATGCAACAATGATGTTGCTAGTTGTTGTGATTTTGTAGGCAAGTCCTTTCCGAAGGCACGGGAACCTGTAACAAAAATCAGATTAGTAGCTGATTTGGTGCAGAACCACTGCCATTTTACAGTTCTAGAATAACTGTACAGATATCAGGGATTGAGAATCAGAATAACAAAAAACAGATAATAATTTAAAATATCATATACATTTGCATATCATTGAAGGATATGCAGATATCCTGCAATGTCCAATGACAGTCCGAGTAATTTTACTTGTTTTTGCCTTTACATGTTAGGCCTAATACTAGGCTTGAGGCTAAACCTAGTTCTTGCCGGCTAGTGCCAGGAGCCAAAGAGTTTCACATGTAGTTAATAAGTCATACCTTCGTTTCCACACCCCAAACACCCTTTCTACGATGTTACGTGTGCGTTTTGTGTGCACACTGTTGTAACGCTCCTCTGCTCGAGTTCGAGGGTTTAGGACCGGTGTAAGTAAGAAGCGAGTGCACGCATAACCACTGTCACCAACAAGAGTTCCGTTGAGCTGATTGTTCGTAAGGCGGAGGTGTACTCTTGAGTTGCGGAATATGCGACTGTCGTGTGCACTACCAGGCCATCTTGCGACAATGTCATAAAATTGCATGTCTGGTCCGACCACTGCCTGAAATGTCGAACAGATTAAAATATTTGTATGTAAATGTATCACTTGTATTATGACTTTTCAATCCTCTCAATATACTGCTTTAGTAGTAGATCCGTTCATGGGTTCATGTCGTGTATTATAGATATTTATTATTATGTTTTTTTATTGCACAAGTGGTTATTGTGAGAGTATTATTGATTATAGGCGATTATGATTTTAATATGATGATGACAAACCTGAACGTTCACAGAGAATGTTGAATGTCTATTTCTGTAAGCTTCAGAGTGCTCTATACCTCGCGGACGGACTATCCTTACATGGCTGCAGTCTATTGCACCGATTATATCAGGCAATCCTTGGACGTCACCTCTCCTTCCCAGTGCCTCGAACTTATCTTTAGTTCTTGCAATGCCTTCCGGAGTGCGAGGAAAATGAATGAATTTTGGCCATTTCCGTGCCAATAACTGTGACACATTTGCCACGATCTTCGAGACAGTTGGCTGCGATACGAACATCAAATCGCCACCTTCAATCTGTAAGTAATTCAGATCTTATAAGGGAATGCAGAATATAATGAATTAGGTAGGTATATATGGGACCTGTGTTATATTGTGCAGCTACATTGAACTGATTAATTTGAGATTTTAATACCTGATAACAATGCTTCAATATAGATGTTGTTCTATAACCTCAAATTAATTGTAATCTTGAAATGTATTCAAAACACGAACAATTTTCAATGTCATTTCGAACATGGTGATTGTAGGTAAATTAGATATGCATAGATACTTGCCTGAAAATGTCCTGTAGCGTAGAATCTCAACGCAATCAGAAGTTGCCTTTCTGGTGAAATAGGGAGACCTCTGTTGTCGTATCTTCTTAGCGCATCTGCAATTTCTGGCAATATTACTTCGCGGACAGTTTCTTTGTAGAATCGGTATCTATCTCTAAATTCCCTTTGCGTATAGAAGATGAAGGGATTGATGATATCACGCATGTACACCTTCCTTTGCCTTTGTGCTGGCAGATCAAAATCAAAACGTCCCATGTTGTCCACTTCTTCAAAGAAGTCTTCTAACTCATCCATTTCGATGTTTTCAGTTGAAAATACGAACGATCACTTAGCAAAATACACACACAAACGTTTCGATGCGATGAAAAGCGATCCGAGAGATGATAACGCGTCATAACATTGACAGGAACTGACAGCGAGAGTAAAAACGAGGGCAGTTGCTATCCCCCTCGTCACCTAACGATAGAAAGAGACACATTGTGTTTAGTTTGTCTTGAGTGAAGGCTGAAGCTGACTAGAACTTGGCTAAGTTTTCACGAAAAAACTCACGACTTTGAAGCTGTCAGTTGGCACTATAAATGCGAAAGCTTTCAAAGTCCTAGTTCTGAGTAGTACTTTGAGTGTTAGTAACGACTATCTATACGGCCCTAAAGATCGCTGAGATAATATGGGATCTAATTTAACCGGATTCCGCCTGGGTAAATATGTCCAAAACGAATATCGCACGGCCACGGCGCGGGGGCTCCCCGCCCGCCGCGCCGTTGCCGTCTCCTGCGGGCGCCGCTCGCCCCCGCCGCCCGTGCCCGCGCTGTTGCCGCCTCGCGCGGACGCCGCGCCCGTGCCGAACCCCGCCGCCGGCCGCGCCGCCCGCCTGTCTGCGATGACGTCACGGACACGTGCTGCGCGCAACGCGCAATTATAAGTCTCTATGAATCGTTGGTGGTCACTAAGAATCTTTAGAAATCCCGAAATCATTGGAATGTACCAAAAATGTGTTGGTAGTCCTTAAAAATCCAGGTAATCTTTGGTAGTCTCTAGGAATCTTTGGTAGTCCTCAGAAATCTTACGAAATCCCAGTATATTTGAAATCTCCAAGAATCTTTGGTAGTCTTTGGAAATCTTTAGGAATCTCCAGGAATCTTTGGAAATCTTTAGGAATCTCTAAGAATCTTTGGTAGTCTTTGGAAATCTTTAGGAATCTCCAGGAATCTTTGGAAATCTTTAGGAATCTCTAAGAATCTTTGGTAGTCTTTGAAAATCTTTAGGAATCTAGAAATCCCAAGGAAATCTTGACTACTGGGAATCTGGTGTACACTTTTTGCTCGAGTGACTAACCCCTCGGTCACACCTGACTCCCTCACGTTGTTTCATTCCGACGACGGGGGCCGCGTTGGCATTGTGGAACAGTAAGCAATAATCTTGCACCTTTTTCTTCCTTTGGTCACGTCAATATCCCCGCTGCAGGCGAATCTGCGCCCTCGCGCAGCGGCCGAAGGCGCACATTCGAACTCGATGCGCGGCGCTCGCGTTCGCAGAAGCTATTGTTCGAGCCGCCACCTGGCATTTTTTTTTCAAGTCGTCGTTCATTCAAGCAGAACGGGGATGTTGTTTCCCCTACAAGAGTAATGCACTCATCTCCTGCCCCGCGCCGCCATCCACCGCACCGTCGCCATCTTGTCGCATGACTTTGCGTGTTATTGCAAACATCGAGCCGCTCCATGATTCGGAATCCATGTTAAACTATAGGCCCCCTTCCTTACTTACTAGGTTGTGGAGTTAAGCCCGCTTGGTAGATATCATCGCACTGGATGAAAGATCAAATCTGTGTTTTCCATCCAACTCAATGTAGGGAAGGTCATGGCATGGCACCTAATTCCGTCGAGCTTGCCGTGTGTTGTGGTATGACAGTAGGTGTGATATTCGCCATCAATGTGCCCAGTTCCTTAAAAAACGCATTATGAACATTTTGATGAGATTTCAACACCAAGCGAATCTGTACATTTATTTATTTAAAAGCAAACATGATTAACATAAAATAGACAATTTAATTCTAATCAACTAAAAATGTACCCAGAACCGCATTTCACATATAATATAAAAAAATAATAGGGCTTATTATTTCAGAAAGAAAAACAAACATATCATAAGGCTAATCATAAAATAAGATGTTAGTTCATAACAAAAAAACTACATGAATGTCGGTCTCGTACCTCCTTATCTAGTTTTCTGACATGAACACGAATAACAATTTTGGACGTTAACTACGTATACTTGAAAAAAAAAACCATTTAGTTGCATTTAATATTTTTTATTTTTCCCTGATAAAACGTGACTGCCTATGGATGAAGAATAAACAGTAAATAAAAATCTATATATATTTTAGCTTTCCAATAAATCATTCACAATGTTTGCTGGAGTCATGGATTAACCATGTATTCAATAACCTTCCTCAATATCATTCGTCGGCGTCTATCAGAATAATGTCTACTAATAATGAGGTCTCCTGATGCATCGTCTCCCTCGTCCGATCGTACCCCGGCACAATATGGCCGCGGAGTCACGTTGGTCCTTCGCGCCCGATTTCGCCGACAGATGTCAGCGCACACGTGCGCGGCGGAGGAGGCGGCCACGGCACACGGCCGGTGCATCCCCGTCTCGGTGTGTCGCGCCCCCCCCCCCTCTCCCCCACCCCTACCCCGCCGGGGTCGACGACCCACCATGCTGCACCCGACCGCGCGCCGGAGACCAGCTGCCCCTATTTCTCCATCCTACCCGTGTAATATGTGTGCGACCGCTTTTCTATCTTATCTGAGCGTCTCGCTCGCCCAGCAAGATTCGTGTTTTGAATGTTTCAATATGTTGGTTCATTGTAACGTGCCCACGGCAATACTGCCGTGCTTAGCGCGAGGGCCAGATGTGGCATGTGACACCGAACGATATGGTTTATTTATGTTTTAACACTGCTTGGGAGAGCAAGAAGTCTGTAGAGTGTTCCAATTTTTAACAGACTTCAAAAAAAGGAGCAGGTTATCAATTCGTCTGTATGTTTTTTTTTATGTCAATTTCGTTTTGAAACGTCTATAAAATTAAAATACGAAATCGGTATCAAAATTATCCGTGCAATGCTTAGGACCGAGCGCACTGAAGGACAGCAAAGTTAAATTAACGTCCACGTGCCTATGATAAAACTCGCCCCTTTTTATGGGCAGTGTGCAGGAGAGCTGAGTAAAGGAGAATTCACATAAACATATTATACCTTAATAATGATTTTAAATATCTAAATCCCCATTTTTCACCACCGTTTACCGTTAATGATTGTGTTACGTTCGGCGTCGCGTCGCGTCGTGCGGTAGGTTCTTGTGTCTTCTGACGTTATCGACAAGGCAACCAGCAAGCAGAATGCAGGCTTTCGGAGGGAGCTGCGTAGCGGCCACTACTTACATCGGCGTCAATTACACTATTTACTCAAGTACTCATTTAGAAATGAAAAACTGTGTCTCGTAAATAACTGTATAATGTAACCCTGGCGGGCTTTCGTCGGCGACTGGTGCGCTCGGGGCATTCGGCCGCACCCTTCCCGCGCCCGCAACCCCCACCCGCTGTCTGCGCGGGTGGTGGCGACGAAGGCGAGAAGGGATGCCCATAAAAACATGTCACAATACATACATCTAAATATATCTATACAACCTACAGCTACAGTGAACAATATCTTTAAGGCATGCACTACTTATGATCTAAAGCTGTCGTCAACATCCTGCCCTCCTGTACGTCGTCGCAGGCGGCGTACACTACTTCTGAGACGACAGCTTCCTCCGGTATCAAATGCCTTGTTCCTCCGGTCCCTCCAGCTGGCAAGCGCGTAGCCGTGTTGTGTGCCTGTTGTCTGAGGTAGACGCGGTGCAGCAGTTGCGTTTTCACTCTTACGGCGTCCCGAGTGTTGGAGATCGGCATCGGCATAGCCGGCCTTGAATAGCGCCTTAGTGTTTCTTAAGAAGGCGGTATAGCAGTCCTTCTCCAACGCTGTAAGCTTCTCGCGTCCTCGTAGGCATCTATGCACTTGCCGCTTGTCTCGTAGCATTTCTGAGATGTTATTTCTCCACTGTAGGTTTTTATTCTGGGTATCTGTTCTCGCTTTCGTCGTCCGTGTCGCGCGATCTTCTCTGGTTTTCCGCGTCGTGTTGGAATAAATTCCAATTGGTCCCAATTGGAAACCACCTCGAAGGGGTTCAGTTTCCTCAATTTCCATGCGTGCATGACATACATATGCTCTCAAGGAAGCTTCAGCCTCGCGGCAGCCGTGGAGTACCCAACCAAGATCAGTTTTGGTTGCTACTGGCTGCTTCTTGGGTCCGGTGCGCGTTTCTCGCGACATCAGAAGATTCCAATTATCCTGTCCAATTAGAATCTTCGGCCTGGCGTCTTGGTACAACAGATCTCTTCTGATGTCCTCCAGGTGCGCGCAGTCCGTTAGCACACTAGCGTCCACAGTCTGAGTCCCAAGTCCTATCGTGTCCACTGTGCGGGCACCGGATAACTCATGCCACGTGTCCTCGTAGTGGCCGCGTATCTTCACGTTCACTCGGCGCGACGCATCGGTGCCCGTCATCTCTCCTCCGATCCCGTGGAGTCGCAACGGTGCAGGCGCAACTTTTTCTGCGATCATGGACTCCACTAGAGATATAGTTGACCCGTCATCGAGAAGCGCATAAGTCTCGCACGTTCCGCGCGGTCCTTTCACCATCACCGGTGCGATTTTCAAGTAGGCGTATCTCGCCGTGTCGTGTGCGCAACATGAACTTATTATGGCTGCGTTTACATCGTTGACCTCGGGCGACGCGCTGTTTTCGTCGTCATTCAGCGCGTCTTCTTTTCGTTCATCGTGATGAAGTAGTCGGTGGTGCGGGCGTCTGCACCCCTGTGCGCCGCCCTGTACTGCGGCGAGCAAGGACATCGGGTCCAGCGGTACCTGCCCCTGCCCTCCGTGTGCAGCGGTGTTATCTTGGGCGGGCGGCTCGGTGTCGAGGGCGGGCGCCGCCGGCGCGACGGCGACGGCGCGCCTTACGATGGCATCGGACGCAGCGCGGCTCGCGGCGGGGGCGGCCGGCGGGGCGCGGGGCGCGGAGGGTTCATTTGGCGCCGGAATTCGACCCACAGCGCCTTTTGTTCTATGCGCCACATCTGGCAGCGCTCGAGATGCGACGCCGGGTACTGCGGCGGCCGGCTGCGGGGCGAGGGGTATGGGCGACTGACCATAAAAAAATGGTGCGACATCGTCTTTCTCTCTTCCCCTCGCCGAATCGGGTAGCGGTCGAGATGCGATGGCAGCGGCGGCGGCGGCGGGTGCGTCGATCCGCCAAGTGTTTGGCGGGAACGATATCTCTGCCCCCGCTCCTCTCTCCGCCGCGGCGTCACCGGACAGCGGTTGGGACGCGGCGTCATCTGCTTCGAGCCGCTCTTTTTCGCGGGCTATCTCTATTCTCTGCTGCAACAGCGCCCTTGTTCTTTGTTCCGCTCTTATCTCCATCTCTGCTAGCTCCAGCGAGGCCTGATATTCTGCTTCAAGGCGTCGAAGCCTCGCCGTAGAAGCATTTGAGCGGCGTGACGATGCAGCGACAGAACGTGTCAGCGTCGCTTGGTTCGTCGGTGTGTGCGTCGGTACCACTGTAGCGACCGACGAGTTGAGCTGGTCGCACGGTGATACGGGGGCGCCGGCGGATGTAGGGCCGCCGGCGGTAAGGTTGTCGGTGTGTCTGGTCGCAGCCATGCCAGAGTCGGTAGGCAGCGGCGGCGGCGGCTCCTCGGTTGCCGCTCTCGTCCTGCTTCGGGTCTCCCTTGTCGACATCGCAGATCCGCGCTCGAAGGACCAATGTTACGATCGGCGTCGCGTCGCGTCGTGCGGTAGGTTCTTGTGTCTTCTGACGTTATCGACAAGGCAACCAGCAAGCAGGATGCAGGCTTTCGGAGGGAGCTGCGTACTGGCCACTACTTACTTCGGCGTCAATTACACTATTTACTCAAGTACTCATTTAGAAATGAAAAACTGTGTCTCGTAAATAACTGTATAATGTAACCCTGGCGGGCTTTCGTCGGCGACTGGTGCGCTCGCGGCATTCGGCCGCACCCTTCCCGCGCCCGCAACCCCCACCCGCTGTCTGCGCGGGTGGTGGCGACGAAGGCGAGAAGAGATGCACATAAAAACATGTCACAATACAAATGCAACTATATCTAAATACATCTATAAGTACAACCTAAAGCTAGTGAATATACATAGGCATGCACTTATAAACTAAAGCTGTCGTCAACAGATTGAAAGATCCGACTCTCAATATGAATAAGACAAGGACAGACCATCGCATTAGTACTTCCGTTGTCACATGACATGTTAGGGCAGCCTGCTCCGTGTCCTTTTTAGGGTTCCGTACCCAAAGGGTGAAAACAGAACCCTATTACTAAGCCTCCGCTGTCCGTCCGTCCGTCCGTCCGTCCGTCCGTCCGTCCGTCCGTCCGTCCGTCCGTCCGTCCGTCCGTCCGTCCGTCCGTCCGTCCGTCCGTCCGTCTGTCCGTCTGTCCGTCTGTCACAGGGCTGTATCTCATGAACCGTAGCAGGTAGGAAGCTGAAATTTTCACAGATTATGTATTTATTTTGCCGCTATAACAACAAATAGGTAACATTATAAAATAATAAAAATTAAAGGGGGGCTCCATACAAACAACTTGTTTTTTTTTTTGTAAATCTTGTACGATGGTACGGAACCCTTCGTGTACGAGTCAGACTCGCACTTAGCCGGTTTTTTATCTCGCCTGGACTGAAGCATTTGCTCCAAGCCGAACTCTCTGTACCTCTAACACACTGATAACCTCAAAACCACATTTTGTCAATAACTTGAAATTCATATGCCGAAATATTATATTATTTTCTAAATTACAACACTTGTTTGTCTGGCAAAAATTTTTGAGTGGCCCAAAATGTATGGTGCAATGGGTATTGTCGTTTCGTGTGGTTCACTAACGCCAGTTTCTACCACCACCAGCTACAAAAATCCCAAAGTTACCTTTCGATTACACCATGTACATATGCAATGTAACCGAAAGTTAATTATCGGATTTTAGGTAACTGGAGGTGGTTAAAACAGGGGTAAAAGGCGCATTTAAACCTACCTATTTTAACATGAACAATCGGGCCTGCGGCGTCCGCCGACCGCCATGCTCTCTCCTACCTGCCTGGCAACCGTAGATCTTCTTAGAATTGAAACTCAAAAACATGCACCGCGGTGCATACCGTTATTTTACCGTTATTGATGCAACATTGTGTTCTGTCTAATTAAGAGTAGGTGTAACTGTGGGAGCGAGTAATTGGCCTAGATTAGTTCACAATATGGACAAGGTGTCATCCGCATAGTACCTGCAGCGCAAGACAAAGAAGACCCTACGGATTGCAATGCATTTACACCAGGCAGTGGCTCTTAATTGCCTTGTACTAACGACTATCTTGTACTCGTCAGTGGCAGCAATTAAGTAGTAATTTTATTATTGGTAATACTGAGATATAAAAACAATATTTATTAATATCAAGTTTACATTTCATACCTACCTGCCCACTAAGATATGTGGAACTAGGTTTTTCCTGTAACTAACTGGACATGGATGGCTAATATTATTATGCATCGTAATGATGTTAGACGAACTAACCGCATTCGTGTTTTTCACATAATATTTAAGGGTAAGTAAAACCTGGGGTGTTTTACTTTGGGGGAAGTGCCTCGGCAGCGAGCGTGTTCCAGTTTACCTACCCTATAAATTAAATACCTATACAAACCAGTGGAGCTTATTTGCGAGTTATTTACTGAGTTAATAAAATCCGCGTATATATCAATTTGTGACGTAGTGTAGTTTGACCATGGAGGTGGAGTCACCTCCATGGTTTTGACTACCAAAGTTAAGTCGATAAACACGGAAACCCGCACCCGTCATCCCTTCCGAGTTAACACCTATTGGATTTTGAATTTGAGCGCCGCCGCCGGCAGTTTTTTTTTCTAACGTCGTAGCCCCACTTCTTTAACCATTTTACATTCGAAAATGTTAAAGAGCCTCTAATCGCAGTTTTCGAACTATCCTTGGCAGTTAACTGAGATGCCGGGCCACGTGGTATCCATCAGGTAGAGTGTCCGTCATGTAGGGTCGGACGTTATAACTGACCCTGTAAAGGCACTCTTGCTGCGCAGAGTACAACTGGCTCTGTTCGGGCTGCGCGATTCTTATCGGTTCTGTTCGTTTCAGAATGAGATCAGGTGAACGGTGCGGCGCGGAGTTAATACTCGGGTCCAAACTCAATATAATAAATACTCAGTTTCATTTCACAAAATAGGCAAACTCGCTGTCTTTTTGTAAACCGATCCCATTTAGGGTTGATGTTTCTTTTGTTCTATGCCTTAGACTGGTATAAAATTTCAGTTTTGCAGTAGCATTAAGTGTGTACCTGAATATGGACGAACAAAAATCAATAAACCAGTTTCTTTATGTGTTGTTTCTCACTGTATTAATAGAATCCGCATACCAAGCAATCCATTTTTGACGTAACTTGTTGTAGTTTGACAAGGTACCAGAAGTTTAAATAAATAAAAACAAACTTACAACTTTCTTATCTATCTAAAATCTTAAATATCTAAGGTTCAATATATATAAAGTTTTCCGTTCTGTTTATTGTGGCCGAGCAATATAAGGAAGATCCTGGGATTGCACCTTGTTCCCATGTAGTGTTAGGCTGAGATAAATAGTCGTAACCGAAACGAACGTCACTTTGTGACGTCACTTTGACACATTTTGTATGGACGAAATCTCAAAGCAATGCTAATTGACGTCACAAAGTACTACTTTGCGTTAGCATTAGTTTCAGTGACGATTATTTATCTCAGCATTAGTGTTAGACGATCAGTTTGCTACTAGTCATTCGTGTCCAGTTACATAAAAAAGATTTCAACCCCCACTTACTTAGTTGTAGGTGATTGAAGATTGATGTGGCAGTTGACAAGATCTCGTCTCGGTACAGTTTTCAACGTCGACGAGGTGGACTGTTCCGAACGGATTCGGGCATTTTTACGGGTCAGCGTAAACGGCGAGGTTTCCAGAACTGCGATTTAGCCGAAACGCAATTACTTGTTGCATCCTATTCGTTACGTGCAGCACCGTACGGCCAGCCCGAACAAGCACCTATTATGTAGTTATTTTTATTGCTTCCACTATCTAGTGCAGGAATGTCGTCGGATCGGGGCGAGGGGACCCCAACGTTCTGTTTCTATAGCGCCAATCTGTAGGGAACTCGTGAGGAAATATTGATGGAATGATACTGAAGCAATTAATTTTGTGATAGAATTGAGGGCGACACGGTGACGTTCGGAAGGGCAAAAAAACGTAGGATATCATATTTAGACAACAAATAAAACTACACCCAACCGCTAATATTTTTCAAACTGTTCATTCGGGCACAGTAGTCTCAATTAACTGTAGGCGTCCTTCCTTACATATTGGGCGGTAATCCCGCCCGGGTTGGTACCATCTCGTAGATTATAATTAACGATTGTCGAAACGGCAATGAAAGTTGTCCGAGTTTTCCATTCAGTTCAATGCAGTCACGCAACGCAAGGAAAAGCCTGGCATGGCACCTAGTTCCCATGAGGTGTGTTGTGCTAATATGACGAAACGGCAATGAAAGTTGTCCGAGTTTTCCATTCAGTTCAATGCAGTCACGCAACGCTAGGAAAAGCCTGGCATGGCACCTAGTTCCCATGAGGTGTGTTGGGCTAATATGACAGTAGGTGTGGCATTAGCCATTTATGTCGAGTTACATAAAACAGTGTAGCTATCCAAAACTAATAAAAGCAACAGCTGAGCGTCTTTTAAATATCATCTAACCCTCGTAAACTGGCGGTGAAGTCACGAATAGAACGGCGAAGTATAAAATCTTTATGTCCGAGTTAATACCCATCCCGTTGTACACACGTACATTTCCTACTTCAATGGTAGTTTGGATATGTTCCTAGGCTTACGGCGTTGCTGTACATAATATTTGTCGAAGTTGCGGTTTCCCGGTGCGCGATGCCGTATTGGGCTGACGTGTTGCGTCTCCAACGACGGAGGCACCGTAGGTGACTTCGGTGCCCCGGAGTTACAGTATACATATAATATTTGTACTTGTATCTGTTTCCAAACTAAAAAAAATACTGATGATTCTCGGGTGATTTTTTGCAGGTTAAAAGGTAGATTTATTAAAAGAAAAAATAATAACCCAATTGAACAATATTCGTTGTGAATATTTACAAGCACTTAGCGCATACATCGTGTGCTTTGCAGCTTTGCACGGCCTCTAACAGGACCTGGGGGATGCCATGATAAATAACTAGCCAGCTGAATACCAGGTGAACGAGCTACATTGTGATTAAATCTGACGTTTATTTGCATTTCGTACCGTGACAACTGGTAAATTTCAGTTCACTTGGCCGAATAACACGTCATTTGACAGTTAGCATGGTAGGTAGGTACGAAATGTAACCAAGCGTCAGATCGAACCACGATCTTGCCTATTCACATGCTCTTCTCCCCGCGGTGGTAACCCCCTAGGGGTAACCGGCGTAAATTGTGAAGGAATTCATCTATTTGGTGCACATTTTCACGCCGGTTCAGTCCTTAAGGTGGCCCAACCCGGCGGCCTCAACTCATTTGCGGGCACGGTACAAAACCGTGCTGTTGCGCTCTGGGACCTTCTCTCTTTCCAAGTATAAGACAGGCTCCGTAATGAGGAAGATGCAACATGTCCACAAAAAAGAAAATATGCATAGTGTATGATTTGGTAAGATTTACGAAAATTTTAATTTCAAAACGACTTATAGCTAAAAGTAAACCACGACCGCTGTAGTCAAAAATCTAACAAAAACCAAATAGATTATAAATCTTGATTAAATAAGCTATGTCTGATGACTAATCTTATTAAGATGTTCTTACTTTATCATTGCGTAATCCACCTCCAAAGTTATTGTATAAAACGCGCGAAAAATCCGAACTTTCGGACGTTATAACTTGGAAACCAAACACAATTTTACAATGCCAATGGTCATCAGACATCTAGTTCAATCAAATAGAGCTATTTTAAGCAAAATTTTAGATCTCTGACAATAAATATAGGCGTGATCTTCTTTCTCCTTTTGTATGGGGAGATGAGCGGGTTGGGCCACCTTAATGTCTCCTCCACAAATCTATAAAGCCTCCCCCCTGGGGGTAACCGGCGTAAAGTGTGAAGGAATTCCTCTGATTGGTGCACATTTTCATCTTGTCGTCCTTGATGTCTCCTCCACAAATCTATAAAGCCTTCGGCACACCAACAGTCTGATTGGGCACGCGCAACGTCCCCTGCCCCTTCGCACCTCCGCCGCCAAGGTATGTGTGTCGCAGCGCACCGCGGCGGGGCAGACGGCGACGTCGGACCTAGGGTAACCATGTCCGTTTGCGAGCAACGGTTCTTGCCCGCTATCGCCCGCCAAGTGGCGACGGCGCGGCGCTGCCGGTCCTGTCAAATCGAAGAATTATCCAATAAATATTCGACGCCCGCCCGCTACTTATGCTAATGGAACCGTGCATTGTGTACTCGCCTTTATCTGTGACACGCTCGAGCAGTTATATACAATTTCCGATAATAGTGGTAACCACCAATGTGGATGGATCGATGTTTCTGAACTAGTGTAAAGAGAAAACATCCAGCCCATGCCCCTGAGTTACGAGCCGCTCAATATAGGCTTCCTCGCGGTGTTTTCTCTTACAGTTTTCGCAGAATAACTTCATGCCTGGCTTCATTGAACCCTCGGTCTCCGGGCCTTAAACCACCACTAGTTGCCAGGGCATTGGTAAAGTTTGTGTTGTAAGGGCTAGTGGACTTGCCTTTTATGCTAGAGGTTATGGATTCAAATCCTCATCCCGGTCCTGCACCACTTTCTTACTCTTTCTGAGTTGTATAAGTGCATTTCGTTACGAATGCGAGCCGTTCCATGGTTCGAAACCCAAACCGCCCGGGTTGGTGGATGAAACTATGGTTGAAGCGGCAATGGAAATCGGACCGTGTTTTCCATCCAGTTCAGTGTAGCCGTCCTCGGGAATGTAGCGTATTAATGACGGTAGGTAGTTGTGAGCTCCATCCATGTCAGATTCCATAAAAAAAACATTTAAATTTTCCTGGCTATTGTCAATCGCCTCTATTCTTACCATACTCCTGACCTATCCTATAAGTGATATAGTGCCATTTAGCTCCGGTTGCACGAACAGACGGCCGAGTTAATCAATGTTCAAAAACGTCACTTTTAGTGATCCGCATAGAGTTCCTTCCATACTGTCCTCACAAAGTGACGTGTTTGATCATACTTTGACGTTGATTTTGATTTTTTGTTCTTTCGTGCACTTGGCCCTTAGATTTCTTTTCCACAACCATTGCAGCATGCTTTTATTCGCTTCACTTGCCGTGTTGGTAACCTTTGTTAGCAATCTATAAAATCGATGTTCTCCCACATCTAGTTGTCGGATTGATTCGGCATTTTGCAAGCCAATCCATGTCTGCACCACAACGTTCCGCTGTTAACAAAACAGACGCATTTATAAACAAGATGCGTTAGCCGTAAACTTTACTGTAGCTATCATTTTCTTTCTCTTTCTTTAGATGTAAACTTTCCAGCTTTACAGGCAAATTCTTGCGCTAATTAGTTTACGGAATACACACTCCGGAATCCTAATCGAATCTGATAGTAAATCATTTCGGACCTATTCCAGGTAGTGCGTTTAGGGATCCCTTATGGAAATGGACATGTAATTTTTCGTTGGCGCTGCGTTTGGAAAAACAGGGAAATATTTAATTTCGTGCCACTCATATACATATTAACCATACATATATCATACCATACCAAAGTCATCCGATGAATTTCTCTCCTGAGAACATTCCTGTTTCATCAATTTGAAATTCCCAGAATTGCCCTTTAGCACGAATGTTGTAACGACTAAACTCCAATATTCGCCATTATAAATCGGTTCTGACAAGCCTGCGGGTTCTTTCAGTTATGTTTCGGCCGCGGGTCGGGATTCAGGTCCGCGCAGGGTGGATGCTTTGGTATAATAATCACTGGAAAAAATAATAATACAATGACCAACCTGACGAAGTTTCTTGTCGGCTCTTCTTCGCCAGAAGTAATCGAACCGACAGGAAAAAAAAATGACGATTCCGAGTGTGTAATATACATCTAATGGAGGAAATAAAGAAACTGAAAACTGAAACTGAAACTAACCTCGAAACCCAAAACTGCTCATAGCGGCGGCACCGTCGGCGCAGCGGAGCAGGGCAACACTGTTATCCGTCTCCTTCGACTGGTTTGACCGGAATGTATGTCGTTATCTTACTTTTCTCTCGGTACACAAACGCGGCTCTACGAAATGGTGTCCACCGTTCGCCGGAGGCGCCAGAGGTCGCCGCAACACCCTTGCCCAATGTCATATTGACATTAAAGAAAATTACCGTTTTTTATAACGACTTCCATCCATAAGTTCCTAATTCATACGCAGTTTCGCAATTATGTCCCTGGAATTTGGGTATACATAACTCGTTAACTGGCAACACTGCGTGGTTCATAAACATATCCCTGGCTAGAAAGAAGGGACCTTTTTAGGGTTCCGTACCCAAAGGGTGCCAACGAAACCCTATTACTAAGTCTCCGCTGTCCGTCCGTCCGTCCGTCTGTCACAGGGCTGTATCTCAGTAACCGTAGAAGATAGACAGCTGAGATTTTCACAGAGTGTGTATTTATTTTGCCGCTATAACAACAAATAGGTAAGATTAAAAAATAACTAAAATTAAAGGGGCCGCAATACAAAAATCGTAATTTTTTTGTATTAGTTCTTTTAAAATGGTACGGAACCCTTCGTGTGCAAGTCCGACACGCACTTGGCCGGTTTTTTTGTTATGTGTTTTCTAAAGCCATCGTGAAAATTAGCACCTGGATCTTGGAGCACGACAACGCGCAGGCCCATTCCTCGTTTATTGTGCGAGAGTTTTTGACCAATGTTTTCCAATGTTGCCGCACCCACCCTATAGCCCCGATATCACCCCCTGCGACTTATTGTTATTGCCCAAGATAAAGTGGCACCTCAAGGGAACTTACCAAATTGTCGTACAGGTCAAGGAATCTGTAACCGCGGTGCTGAACGAGTCAACTTCGGAAGATTACCAATGCCGCTTCCAATCGTTGGAATCGTTTTGTAGTTTGGCAGCCTATTGTGAGAGTCGATGATAAAATGTTGTTCGTTACTTAATTTGTTAGTATTGTTAATGGTATCAATTTTCTTTGAAGTTGAAGCATTGAAAGCTAGTCTTGATTTATCTGGCTTGATTTCATCCATGTAGATGCCAATACTCGTAACGGCCCATGACTAAGCCATGGGTGGTTAATACCGCACAGACTGTCGTCTTTAACCCAACACACCTCATGGGAATTGGGTGCCATGCTAGAACCTTCCTTACATTGCACGGCTACATACGAGTTTAGGAAGTTTTCTTTTGTTTGGCTTGCATAAAGCTCGCGTGTTGACATGTATGACACACACACACACACACCCTCACACACACACACACACACACCCTCACACACACACACACACACACAGTGCACTGCATAAGTGCGAGATAATATTTTTTCAATGTGCACTCAAGGTTGGAATTCCGTCTAAGTTGTCGAGCGCGCCAACCTTGTTCCGTCGGTAATGGCGTTACTTCTCTTATTGGCCGACGTGATTTTAAAATGAGACCGATTACTTATTTAAATTGAAGGTCTGTGAAATCGTTCTCTGCAATACCTGGGTAGCAAAAGAAGCATTTTCTTCATCATTTTACCCCCCCCCCCCCCCCCCCTCCCTACAAGGCATTCCACCAACATTTCTTCAATTGGAATCAACCCGCGGGAAACCTCTTTTTCTCCCTTGTTTTTTGTTTAATATTGTTGGCACAACCTGTTACCTCCATTTCGAACATCCATTTTAAGTCATTCTAAAATATATTAAGCATGCTTATAGATGAAAAAGAATAATTTGAAAATGTTGCAAACGACATGATTTAATGTAAACATTTATTGTTCAATACTAGAAGTATGTGCATAGGTTATTTTCCATAACGTTCATACAATGTATAACCATGAGGCATCGGGGATTTGCTCATATTCCGGGGGGTCACGACATTTTTGGTCACGATAAGGTAAATGGCTGAATCTGGGTTCACATGTTAGAGACCAACCCTCTGATGCTAAATATGTCGGTCTGCCTATGCCAAGTGGTTGCGTTATCTAGATCGGCTATATAAAATAGATGTTGGTGTATTTACCTGCTGATGAATATACTGATTGTCTAGCAACATTGATACCTATTAGTTATACAACAATAATAAGACCTCCTAGTCTACATATGTCGCTACCTATACGCCCGTTTCCACCACCTCCAGCTACAAAAATCCCAAAGTTACTTTTCGGTTACGCCATACAAATATGCCATGTAACCGAAAGTTACTTATCGGAATTCAGGTAACTGGCGGTGGTGAAAACAGGGGATAGTAGAGCCGTTCTAAGAAGCGTTTTTTGACACAGCAGTGTGGAAGAAAAGCTAATGACTAAATTATGGAACAGACCACTTTACCCCACGTTTTATATTTTTGGGACCAAATAACAACAGCTTGCTGATGTGTTTTTTTTAGGGTTCCGTACCCAAAGGGTGAAAACGGAACCCTATTACTAAGCCTCCGCTGTCCGTCCGTCCGTCCGTCCGTCCGTCCGTCCGTCTGTCCGTCTGTCACAGGGCTGTATCTCAGTAACCGTAACAGATAGACAGCTGAAATTTTCACAGAGTGTGTATTTATTTTGCCGCTATAACAACAAATATGTAAGATTTAGAAATAATTAAAATTAAAGGGGGTCCCCATACAAAAAACGTGATTTTTTTGTATACATTTTTTTACGATGGTACGGAACCCTTCGTGTGCGAGTCCGACTCGCACTTGGCCGGTTTTTCGATTTGTTATTTTGACTTGTAGATTATATTTTATTCTATATTGTGTCAATTAATTACTTAACAATGTATTAAATAATATAATTATGAACAAAATAATGGTACAGTACCAGCACTGGGAGTAAATTGCAATAGGGATGTGAACCTGCAAAACAATATCTACCATTTAAGTTTTTATATATCTTTAATTTTCATAACTATTACTTAAATATTCTTATAAAGGAAAATCAAATAGATATCATCACGATTACCAATGTTGGCTTGTGAGAATGAATATTCGGTCTCGGGATTTCCAGCAATTAACGAATGCCTCCTTCATTTCTTAAATTATATGTTTAGGCACATATAATAAATGGAAATTTAATTGCAATATCAACTAGCTTTTTCTAGTCAGTTAACTTTACACCGCTGAAGAAGAAAGTCGAATCAGTCGAATAAAACTCACAGTAATCTTGGGTGAAATAGAATAATAACAATCGGCTTAGATTCACGATATTTGTACGTCGCCCTTTTTTTTCATTTTGGGTGGTTATGTTTTCCTTTTTTCGGCCCTCAATACTGTTTTTCGACTAAAAAAGCGGTGCTCACCACAAAAGTTGTCAATTACTACTTACGAAAATGTATGTGGAAGACGATCCTTTTAAGGTGTACAGCAAAATGTTATTAAAATGTTTTGCTCTAAATATACAATGGTTAATGTTTGGAAAATGATTCCGTTAAAAGCTGTATATGTGCAAAAGATCTTGTATTTAGGTTATGAAACACCTTCCGAAATCAGATAATCACTGTCCATCTGTATGAATGTGTTTTATTTTAGAGAAGATTGCCTATTATTAGATTTTTGCTTTTCCTTATTGAAATGTTATCGATATAAAAGCAAAACTCTGGTTTTTACCCTTCCCTCTCGCTCATCTCTCAAAAAACGCTTCTTAGAACGGCTCGACTATAGACCGATCTACTACGGCCGATATCGGTGAAAATACGCGCTCTTATCTTTCGAATATCAGCCTCTTCCCAACTCTCTTTTCACACTAACGCAATATACCTTGGTAGTCCGCGTGGGAGGAAAGCCGATTATTTGGCAACTCGAGAACATAGGCGAGTACAGGTAACACTGTTACGTGTCCGATATCTATGTCACCCCGGAGTCAATGCTTCCTGCAGAGCGTAACAAGAGCGTGTCCAGTGGGGACAGTTTAAGCCCCGATTGCACGATGAGACGGCCGAGTTAATCAATGTTCAAACACGTCACTTTTAGTGAACCGCATAGAGTTCTTTCCATACTGTCCATACAAAGTGACGTGTTTAATCGTACGTTGACGTTGATTTTGATGTTTTGGCCTTTCTTGCACTCGGCCCTTAGTCACAATTCGCCTAAACGTTATCATGGCGATAACAGACATTTGTGTTCAATATTTGTGTCCGTACTTATTGCATGCGGGCCTTTTTCATGTCATCGACCGTAAGAAACTAGTATTTCCCCGGGAAAATTTTGTTTGAGATTAAACACATTGTCGGCGGTAGATTTGCGGGGCGCAATTTTATCTCTAAATCTGCTGGAATTTTGAAACATTAAGTTTGATATAATTATGTGCTTTAAAACTCTACAATCATTCAACCCAATGTTTAGATTGGTTGGTTGCCACTTTGAAGATCATGAGTATGCTTTTATAGAACTATCGACCGGAAAACGGATGTACTGAATGCATTGAATTGCGTATTTCATATTTAATTCTTTACATGTTGAAAAGTAACGTAAACTCGCTTTCCATTGTGAGTGAAGAGAATTGAGTTAAGTGAGAGAAATAATTTGTAGTTAACTTACGTAATGATCGCCCGCAGTGTGTTGGGGTTTTGCCGCTTATGTAATCTGACTGCACTCACCATAGACACGAGTGTCCGAAACTGCGGCTGTTGCTCAAGTTGGCTCCACTCATACAATGTCATGTCTCTGTGACTGACGTTCCAAATTCGAAAATATCGTTGCGAGATGTTTGAAATTGGAATAGTTCTTTACCGCCATTCACCTCTGACCTTACGCTACTCCATTCGCCGATTGGGCCGTGGGTGGCTGAATTCAGTGTTATCATTCTTGTTGTGTTCGCGCCTTATCGACCGCACATTTGTACGCCACGAACATGGCCGCCGAAAACGAATCGAAATCTTCTGCCTAAATCTATGAATGTTTTTAGGGTTCCGTACCCAAAGGGTGAAAACGGAACCCTATTACTAAGCCTCCTCTGTCCGTTCGTCCGTCCGTCCGTCCGTCCGTCTGTACACAGGTCTGTATCTCATAAACCGTAATAGGTAGGCAGAGTGTGCATTTATTTTGCCGCTGTAACAACAAATAGGTAAATTAAAAAATAAAAAAAAATTAAAGGGGGGTCAAACAAAAAACGTGATTTTTTTGTGTTAAATCTTGTACGATGGTACGGAACCCTTCGTGTGCGAGTCCGAGTCGCGCTTGGCCGATTTTTTTACTTAGGACGGACAAACTAACCAAGAAACCAGTCTGAAGCCTAAGTCCGCTAATAGATAACTCCACTTTCGAGCGTGAGCGTTATGAGATAACACAATATTTGGTACACATTTTTGTGATTCCAGGGTTATCTCGATTGCGCGAAAGTGGAGTTATCTATTTGCGTCTCAGTAAGTAATAAATTTTACAAAATGTGAGATTAATGATATTTTTTTATGTTTATTATAACGGCATCACCCTAGACGCCACACGTTGGACTTTGACCCAGATGCGTTTTCAAAGCCTACTGTCGCGCCGATGGTGATGCGCTCTGTACTCATTGGACATGGATGATAAACAAAACACGATAAAAGCCCATCACAAAGGATTTCCGAAAGAACTAGGTGCCAAAGCTAAATGGAAGTTCTTGTGTTCAGCCCTCTCCGAATCTCCGATAGGCTCGATATCTATGGAGCTGTTGCAATATGTGCATGACTATGACTCTTGAATTAATAAATGTTGTTTTGATTTTTCAGGGTAAACTCGGAGCGACGCCTAAGATACAGTTCCTACCCGGAAATGAAGGGGTGAGTTATATTATACTTCGACAAGCCGATGTATCAGAATATCCTAATGCGAACCTATTATACCTCTGTGGTAGAACAATTACTACACTGAATTTTATACCTAGTTTAATTTCAGCAATTACATTTTAAAATGTTTTGACGCTAACGATCTAGAGGCATAGCCAGAGGAGTTCAGGAGGACGGATGGGCAGATATGTACTGTAGTGGCAACATAACATTTACTTATGTTTCGTTTAAAGTACGCAGACTTATAACACTCCTAAATTGTGGACCTTGCTCATTTATGTCGTCGGTACTTCAATTTAGAATTTAGATTTAGATTCTTCAGTTTTGCAACTTCGTTGGATACGACACGGCAGTCGTATCAAACATATATTTTGTCGCTTCTCCCAACTACAAGAAAAAACAATGTTGATATTCGTCAGCCATATTTCCTTTATTTTGACTCGGCGTTTGGCCGATCTGCGCAAGTGCAAATACAGTGCCTTTTGCCCGCGCGGCGAGGCAAGAGTTCACAGGAGCCTGACGTCTGACGTGAAGTTAGCCGCGGTGTCGTCGTTGCGGCGAGGGGAGGGGCGAGGCCTTGACTCGCTGCGGGGCGCGCGGGGGAGGGAGCGCTATAGGAGGGAGTCAGTTAACGCGATGCTTGCGGCACTCGATATGCTTGCGAAATTGTATGATGACCCACTTAGTCGATTTCGTTTCGCGGTTTGTCGTTCCGTCACAATGCAAGAAGATCTAATTATTTTACATCGAGATAATTATGTAAAATGGACGCCTTTCCCAATGCCTCGTAGCGACTACGACGACGCGGTATTCCAGCACAATAGCTACTAATAATGTATGATATACATAAACACTCAATACTGTTTTATTCTTACTAATTGCATTCGTGCAAATGTACCTACATTATCAGTTTCGACTGCTATCGTTCATTTGCCAGCACCTCCTCGTGTTTAGGTACTTTCTTTGTTTACATGGTCAGTGCATTATGCATTATCAATTCTGAACAATAATAAAAAAGGAGGTCGACTGGTCGAGTATCTCCATCAGTGTAGAGCTCTATGAGTTTTTACAACCGGTTATTATCTCCCTCCTCCGCCTGTTATATCCCTCTATCATCAAGAAAAAAATCTGTAATGTTGCATACGTCGCCGTCTCGTCGCGAATTCTAGAAGCTTTGTACTGTATGGATACTCGGAGTTCTCACCTAAATTTGCGTTAACGGAACTTTGAAGTTACGTGAAAACGTCAAACCTATACAAGTTTAATAAATTATTCTGTGGCTGTCGGATAACCGATTTGTACGAAAACGCGGAGTCGGCGTTGACGGCATGGTCAACGTATTTAAGGCGACACGATACGTACACTGTCTAAGCAAACTCGGACCCACTGCGCGCGCTCTTCAATTATCCATGCATTTGAAAACGTTAGACGATCGTTTTGCCGTAAACGCCAATTTAGGTGACTAAGGGCTCTGAGCCGGTAGTCCCAGTTGTCACCTAAATTGGCGTTTACGCCAAACCGATCGACTGGCGTTTTCAAATGAATGGAGTAATTGAAGAGCGCACGTAGTGGGCGTTAATCGAACTAACATTTGCGAGTCCCAGTTTGATTTGACAGCTTACTCAATATTGCCGTAAATACGTCGACGTTGCCGTTTACGCCGACTCCGCGTTTTCATACAAATCGGAAGTGCGAGTTGGACTTTGACAGCTTGAAGAAGTAAAACCACAGAATATCTAGTAAAAACGTGTATGGAGTTTGACGTTTTTACGGAAAACGCCAGTCGATCGGTTTGCCGTAAACGCCAATTTATATGAGAACTCAGACTCTCTGATATACATAAATAATTCAATGCATCTTAGTTGTTATCTTCTAAACTTATGTACTTACTTGTTGGCCCCTAACTTAAGGGTTATCAAGTATCGAAGAGCAGTGGCTTGAATTCGAGGGTATGAATCTCTATCTTTCTCATCCGAGATGGAAATGTGCATTTCAGTGAAGAATGCCGGTCACTCAATGACTCGGAACCCATGCGAGAACCTATTGGGGACGATATTCGATAACCCTGGTAAAGCAAACACTGATCCTAGAAGAGTGACCGTTACACTGTTGAATCTAGCGGATTCTACAAGAAGCAAGGTCCCTCTTCGTCCAATATAACGCATTGCAAGAAAGATTTATCGTTCTCCATCAGGAACGTCCAGGGATGGCGCCTAGTTTTTTCGGGAACGCGGTGTGTTGGGGGGGAGGTGTGATATTAGCCATTTTGGTAATATCTAGTTCTATAAAAAAAAATAAGAACGAACCTTACGACGTGTTGTTGCTACGGCCAAAAGGCTTGCTCGCTCGGATCAGCAGGGTTTTTCCCGTGTTTTCTTGATCAAACTGGTTCTTCTGCGCTGCCCGTGCTCGTGTCCGAGCTTGCAAATAAATATGTGCAAGCAATGGTTTTATTAATATTAAAGCTTGTGCCAGTTATGCTCCCGGTGCGTCGTCAGTCCATTCTTTTTTACAGTTTATAATAAAAAGTAGTTTGAATATCTTTGAAATGGCGCCAAAAATACTGTGATCGATTATCCGCATTCTCTGGACAAATTTCGCGCGAGTTAGGTAATTTTCAATGTTTTATTATTCAATTGGCATGGGCATACCATGGGACATGGCACCACATGGGAACTAGGTACCATACTAGAATCTCCCTTGTATTCCACAGTTACATTGTCAATTTTAATTGCCGCTCGACCAACTTTCATTCACTGCGATGGCACCAACCCGAGTGGGTGAAAGTTTTACGTGGAATCCGACCAACTGACGACAATCCCCAGTCGCCTCTTACAACATGCTCGGTAAGAAAAGCAGTTTGCCCCACTTGTATTATTTTTACGTGCCGGAACCCACACGAGCCCTTTTTTTTCTATTCCATCTGACAGCTGTCAAATCGATTATGCTCCGAACGGCCCGGGTATAGTTTGAGGTCGCACGCCGAGCGATTCGGAGGCGCCAACCGATGCCGCCTTGTTTCGTACGCAACCGGTTTAGCGGAGTGTTGCGTTATGTTCTTGTACCATTTCGTGTTTTACTTTTTTTTATTAAAACTTCACCTCATTCGAGACCCGCTTGCCGATATAACTTCTTAATTCGTTCTTCTTTCGTGAAGCAGCATCCATTGCTGACATTGCCTCCTCCACACTTGGTTATTTCGCTTTAGATGGACCCGTAACCATCAGAAAATTATTCTCCCCAATAACTTAGTTTACTAATCAATCGAAAAAACGACATTGACCCCAGCGGAGCCGGGTACCTCAGCTAGATAAAATAAATTGGAACAGTGGTTTTTAAATTATTTGTAAATAAGGGAGGCCATTCTTGACCAGTATTATTAACCTTGATTTTCCGTTCGTTTAATAATAATGACAATCGTTTTTTTTTTATAATCTTCAAACGTACATTTTCCCGGTGCGTGAAGCCGTAATTGGCTGGCATGTTTCACCTTCAAAGACACGACGGAGGCATCAGGCCCACTTTGATACCCCGAGATTACGCCTGACGGTCCGGCTCGTTTTACAGTAACTTACGGTAGCGCTGAAATTTTAAGTTTGACAAATTTTAAGAAATTACATTTTCTTATGTTTTCGACGTTCCTGTCCACGATAGGAAAGACACGACGAGTTCAATGGAAACTGAAATAATATTTTGCTGACACAACTACATTTGATGGAGCGATCAACAGCTAATAAAGAATGTCCGATAAGGGGCACGCTGACCGTAACACGCGATGCGATAAAATATTTACGAGCAATGCAAAAACAAAATAATGCTAATGTGGCAAGCTACTGTAAATTATCTTTTCCTCAAACCCTCAAACCCACGCCGACTGGGTCTTGAGGTGTCCCTTACCGACGCGCCGCGCCGCCGCCGCCGCCGCGATGGGACTAACTTATTCGCGGGCACGGCACAATCTTTCTATTGCGCTCTGGCACTGTCTCTGTTTTACAGAAAAAGACAGTGTTCGTGATGATGAGGATGCAACACGTCCGCAATGCAAACAATGCGCATAGTGTTTGATTTGATTCGGTTAGTAGATAACGAACGCTGTTGACAAAAAATCAAATTGATTTTGAATCTTCTTGGAAGATGACCAAGATTTTTTATGTTTTATCGTTGAGTAATCCACGTCCGAACTTATTGTATAAAAATTGGAACTTTCGAACCTTATAACTTAGAAACCAAACACAATTTTGCAATGCCAATGGTCATCAAGAATCAAGTTCGATGAAATTATGCCGTTTTGAGAATAATTTTGGATCCCCGACAAGAAATTTACGCATGATCTTCTTTCCACGTTTGTTCGAGTTCATTTATTATGGGAACCCCCCTGGCAAAGAATACACACGCAGTCGGGCACGTCACCAGAGCCCGTCACCAGCTGTCACCTAAATTGGCGTTTACGGCAAACCGATCGACTGGCGTTTTCAAATGTATGGAGAAATTGAAGAGCGCGCGGAGTGGGCGTTAAGCGAACTAACATTTGCGAGTCCGAGATTGATTTGACAGCTTACTCAACGTTCCTGTGAATGCGTCGAAGTTGCCGGTTACGCCGAATCTGCGTTTTCGTACAAATGGGAAGTCCGAGTTTGACTTTGACAGCTCGAAGAAGCTCGAAACCACAATATTTAGTAAAAACTTGTGGGGAGCTTGACGTTTTTACGGAACCTCGAAGTTTCGTAAACGCCAGTTTAGATGACAACTGGGACTAGCAGCTCAGGTAATGCCCCCCGCCCCCCCGCCCGGAGGCTGCACTGCGGCGGGTGAACCGGTGCAAGCGGAGCGGGGTGGGGCGAGGGGGGGGCTTAGGTTCTGGCGAGCGTCCAACCCCAACATAATAACAACACTCGAACGAGTCGCACACCAGAATAGTGAATAAGACAAACTGGACGCGGTAAAAATAGACGCGCCGCGCCGTTCACATCGGCGGCGGCGTTGCGGCGGTACTAACGCTCTCGCGGGCAGGTGTCGCGATTCCCCCCACTTGTATTCCATTAGTAGTTAGGTCACAGGTAAGTGTATGTACAGGGGGGTCACCATGCTAAATAACTCGCCAGGTGAATAAGAGGTAAACAGGCGAAATGATAATTTAATCTGACGTTTAGTTGCATTTCCTACCATGCCTACAGGTAAATTTCAGTTCACTTGGCCGAATAACACGCCGGACTATGTGGTAGGGTTAACCCCTAGTTGGAAAGAACGATGGTCAGCAAGGAAAGTTGTCCATTTTTTCCATCCTCTTCAATCTAATCGGTTTGGCGTAAACGCCAATTTAGGTGACAACTGGGGCTAGGGGCTCAGAGTATGTTAAACTCTTTAAAAACCGGCCAATTGCGAGTCGGACTCGCACACGAAGGGTTCCGTACTATCGTACAAGAATTAACACAAAAAAATCACGTTTTTTTTTTGGGGCCCCCTTTTAATTTTTAATATTTTTTAATTTTACCTATTTAATAATAAATACACACTCTGTGAAAATTTCAGCTGCCTACCTATTACGGTTCATGAGATACAGCCCTGTGACAGACGGGCGGACGGACGGAAGGACAGTGGGGTCTTAGTAATAGGGTTCCGTTTTCACCCTTTGGGTACGCAACCCTAAAAAATAACAACTTAGCTTTAACCATACACATTACTCGTCCAATCTCATCCCGTTGAAGTCGAACAAAAAAAAGCTCTTCCTTTCGAACACAATGCGATGAAAAACGTGCGAATCGTGGAAACGCCGTGATCTTCTAGTTACTTATTTGAAAACATGCCACTTATCAAATCACAATAGCTGCTCCAACAACAATACCCACTGTTCGTACACACACACGTTTGGTGCACGCTAAAGCGCATGCGCTGAGTGTATGTACACATGCATACCTATCGCATTGCCTTGATAATCAAGAAAATGTTAGGTTATCTGACTGTGTACTAAGGCCTGGTTGCAAGAATAGATGTCAACGTTAAGGGTGCCCTAAGCAACGGAAAATTACGGTTCCCAAACAAGCTTAGTACTTTTGACAATTTACTTGATATTAGACAATGTGTCTACACCTTTTTTTTTCGAATTATGGATTCTGGGTCAAACCGCAGAGAAAATATTATTCGTAAAATGTTTTGCTTAATGCGGTCATTAGATTTGGTTTTTATTAAAAAAAAAAATAACAAATCTTGCAGACACATATATTCGTTCCTTGATCTTAAATACCAAATAACAAGTTAATTAGAACAGTGGTATTCAAATGATTAGTAAACTACCATAGCTTACGGCCGTTCCGAACCTGTCGGAACTATACAAGGTTTTTGCATAAATACACGTGTGTGGACTTGATGAATTGAATGGACTTTGAGGCAACGTGTATGGCAATGATAGCCACACACGTTGCGGCTAAATCATTTTAAAAATGTTGTTAGAAGTTTTATACCGTCAGATTATATTAACGTTTCGTTAAACATGTTACTTCTCGCGGAACGTACTGAATGAATTAAGCTTCCCTTTATACGTTTTACAAAACGAGACGTGTAGACTTTATTTTAACGTTGATGTCTCGTTCTACAACCGGGCCTAAGCAGAATAATGAGACGCTACGAATGTCACCTTGCCAGCCGTACCATGACAGAAGCATGGAAAATAAAAAATAGTCACGGATAAAAACAAGGAATACTCTTACACCCCCCATAATTTTAAACATTTAAATGTTGAAATACTTATTATAATTAGCGCCTACACAGCTGAACCAATTTTGATGAATATCGGTATAGAGATAGTGTTGACCTTGGAAAAGGAAAAATTAAACTCGAAAGTGGTGAAATAGGGGTGAAAGATTTTCATGGGGAACTCATGTAAGGAAATAATTCAGCTGGACATCAATCCAAAACGACATTGAACCGAGCGGAACCGGGTACCTCAGCTAATACTTTATATTTCTTAATGTTTGACCGGAGATAAAAATAGTCTCGAATCCCGTTTTGCATTATTGAAAGTCAGATAAAGTCAAATAGGACGGGTAGATAACATATTCGAAGTACACTGCACGCTCACTAAATCTGAGCGTGTCAGCTTGCAAATGTCCATCGAAAGAGACGATTAGAATGAAGTTAATAACGCGATGCGTTACGTCTGTCCGACTGTCTGTCACTTGCAGGAGCGACGGCTTCGATCGCTATCGGCTTTATTTAATGGACTGCGACGAACCGGGGAATTACCTAATACATTTTGCAATTGAATAAACGCGATAAGTGTATCTTAATAAATGTATTCAAATGTGTTCGGGGAAATTTGTGGGGACTGAACCCTTATAGGAAGCCAGGTTTCTGGATTAGTAAACATAATAGTAGCAATAGTGGACACTAATATGGCGGCTTAAGAGGATAATGAGGTGATCGAGTTCCATACAATGGCTCGTGCCTGTTTTCTCAGTCAAATTAAGAAATATTGTTCTGATATTTTGCACATTAAATCAATCAACTGAGAACTTCGTCAGTATGCTTTGGTTTTTTTTTATAACTTGTATCCATGATATACGCCTTTTTGTATTTGTATACATATTTTAAGATGCGTATATCATGCATAAAGGTTAATGTATCAAACAAACAATAACGTTCAGACGTAGTTATTAAACATAGATTGACCATCAGCGAGCTGCCTTGAACTGCACAGTGGGTTGAACTTGCTCAAAGTTGGTCGAAACCTGCCAAAACTGACAACATTGTTCTAGATTAACATTTTGCCCGATTTGGTAACATCGCATTGGAGGAATAGATGGTTGAAGCGGCAATGAAAAATGTTCCTGGTTCGCCAAGTATTTTAATGTAGCCGTTCTCACAAAGGGATGTTCTTGGTATGGCAGCTTATTCCTCCGGGAATGCGGTTTGTTGGGCTAATATCCTGACTGCGAGTGGTGACTAGTTGCATAGTAGTACCTTTGCCGTAATACCTGCCAATGTCCGATGTTACAAGTGACTGTAATAATGGAATTATACAGTTCACACTGGGTTTTCTCTTCCTTACAATGAAAAATCACTGGGGTTTTCATGAATCACTCACGATGCACAAGTAACGTGTATCAAAACAGCTGTTTTCATGGCGTATTTCCTATACCGTATTGACGTCAACGGCGCTCGCGTCGCGTCGTGTTGTGTTGACCTGTGACGGTAAGCGCCCATACAAATACCGGCGGAATATTTATGTAACACCGCGAGCCATCCGCCACATTATCTGCAGCGATGATTACTCATAGATTTTAGCTGTCTTAAAAGATGAGGACGATACCACTGGCAATCGAGATCTTTATAGTCTCTTTTTTATGAAAAAAACGGTATGGCTGGCTGTGCCGACCAATGTGCCCAGAAATTACGAATTATCCTCACCTCGCGAAACCACGTTTGGCGAGTTATCATACCAGCGGATTTGCGGACAATCTAGGAGCTATCGAGCTTGTCCGATACGTTTGAGACTCACAGGTCGTAGGTTTGAGGAAAGGTACCCGCCGCAGACAGTTCCATATCCTGGCTGAGCGGCAGGGAAATTCGTTTGAAAAACGATTTCTTCTCAAAAGTCTACTGTCAACCAAAAGGGGGTGCTCTCGTTATCTGCGGCGAGCGCTTGGGATATAGGTTGGATGGGGAGGAATAAGCGATGCAAGTTCCACAGAGCAACGTCCATGACAGTACCCATAGAGCAGACTGAGCGACCTCAAATACCGTCTGTGGCTCAGGGACTCCAGGCTAACGGTGTGCTGTGGGTCTCCCTACAAGGCGGACCGCTCGGCCCTGTATCGAGTCCAAGGAGGCCAACAGGTACTAGGGACTACCTTCCCAAATGTGACTACAGTTTTCTATCACTGGCCTAATCTGTGATTTGTAAAGGAGGAAGTAATTGCACCGGATAGAATCCCCAGTTTCGGCGATGCAATTTTGGCCTTGGATTGAATAAAACTCCGAAAGCCCACGTCTTTAGAAATGTTGCAGCACAGTAGGTCCAGGTGTTCCGATACAGGTACGACATTGCCTTGGAGACTTGCTAAGACCGGAAAAGGATCTACCCTGTCAGAGAAAAAACAGCGATGCGTCTTGCGAACGTTGAAGGCGACAAGGTTCTGATGGCTCCAGTTGGCTAATTTTTCGAGAGCATTATCCACCTTATTAAACACAGAACGTTGCGCTTAGCAGGGCTGTGCATCTCCACTCCTCTAGTCCTTGACATACCTCTCATGCATCTTGCAGTGAAGCAGCACTTTTCACATCTTAGAGTCCTACATTCATATCTAATACAATCACGCCGCTTTTCCAGAGGGGCAGGAAAAGATGATACGAGTGCCATACGGTAAGATGACAGCTTCCTTCTTTCGCTTCTTCTACGATATGCTCTAGGATTACGGGTGCTACGTTTCTGACCTTTCTACTCGTTTCGCCTTGGCCACTCAGGTACGACATTTCCACTTATGCTCTGTAAATTCGTTTTGGAAGTCTCTCGTCGCTCTACATGTCCAAATCATTAATACTCTACTCAATTCCCATCACTATATATTCTCTTACTTGGCAATGCTCTCTAATCGTACGATAAATAACGACAAGAGACGTGTCGAGTTAGGAACGGGTGAGTTGTTCCGTTCGGTTCGCTGAGCGAAACAAACGAAAGTCGGTGAGTTTTCTCGCCGCGGAGATATCTAGCCGCCGCCGCCATGTTTGGGTGTGCGGCACGCGGAAGGCGGCGCCTCGGACGGGGCCCGGCCTGCGACAGCGTGAAGAGCGGACCGGTCGCGGCGGCCCGCGCGTCCACCCACCGCGGTTTTTACCGCAGCCCTGCCCGCACTTGTGTCGTCGAACATTCGACAATATCCTACTTGAGTGGTCAGTCTGAGTTCTCACTTAAATTGGCGTTTACGGCAAACTGATGGACTGGCGTTTTCCGTTAAAACGTCAAACTCCAAGTTTTTACTAGATATTCTGTGGTTTTACTTCTTCAAGCTGTCAAAGTCAAACTCGGACTTCCGATTTGTATGAAAACGCGGAGTCGGCGTAAACGGCAACGTCGACGTATTTACGGCAACGCTGAGTAAGCTGTCAAAACAAACTCGAACTCGCAAATGTTAGTTCGATGAACGCCCACTGCGCGCACTCTTCAATTTCTACATACATTTGAAAACGCCAATCGATCGGTTGGCCGTAAACGCCAATTTAGTTGAGAACTCAGACTGACCACTCTGGTGCGTAGTTTGGTCAGCTGGCAATGGAGAAGGCATGCCTCCTGTAGGCGTATTCATGGAATTCCCTGCTCAGGAATCAGGAATCTTTCTGTCGATAATTATTTTTATAGGTTATCGAAGCGCTGTACTCGATGGAAAGATTTCGATGCACGGTATTTTAATGATTCAAGGTTTCCCGTCGAGACAATCGCTTTGACAACCGATGCAAAAACTTTTTTCTCGACATACGCCCATTTTCACCACCTCCAGCTACAAAAATCCCAAAGTTATTTTTCGTGTACACCATGTAAATATGAAATGTAACCGAAAGTTAACTATCGGATTTCGGGTAGCTGGAGGTGGTGAAATCAGGGGTATCAAAATAATTAAATATCCTAAAGAGCTGTGCTGCCAAGTTAGGTATTTCTAAGCTAGGATATTTCTTCCATGTGTAAGAACTTTAACATCACTGGAACGCACTTTAAATATCATAGACTTAGGCTGAGATAAATATTCGTAACAGAAACTAAGACTAACCAAAAGTAGTACTTTGTGACGTTATTTTGCGTTACTTTGAGATTTCGTCCATACAAAATGTGTCAAAGTGACGTCACAAAGTACTACTTTTCGTTAGTCTTAGTTGTCGTTACGACTATTTATCTCAGCCAGAGAGTCTTAAATTTTAAACAAGGTGTTCCAATAGGTACCTTAGTGTACGTAAAACCGTATTCGGTCAGGTGTTGAGCAAGGAAGATTTTGAAGAACCGAGCTATGTCATATATGATAACCGTCATCGATAATACACATGTATTTAAAGGTTGAACGCCGCATAGATGGAATATTTACAATGCCGTTCTACGTTTCTATCCAATCATCGCCACAGAACTATCCCGAAAGCGATTAAATAATCCTCACGTTCATATAACCGTTGCACTATATACCTAGATTCGTCATGCAAAGTTCGAAGCGATGCACCTGAGGTCACGCCGCTCCGCGATCGGTGGCAAAACGCACAAATTCAAATGCAGGGTCGATTGCATACAAGTGTGCACACACTTGTCTCTGAGGCCTGCCACCGCAAATGAATCGCATATTTACGACCACAAGCGTACGTGAAACGCCATTGGTTCTTGTGCTCGTTGGCCCATTATGACTTTGTTAGGATAATACAACCACAGGAAACTTCCGTTACATCTTGAGCCAAAGTTTATGGCCGGTGTGAAGTTGGCGCGTATCGTCGTGCAGAACGTTAATATTAGGTCAGCGGCGCGCAAACTCGGTCTTAGCGTGTATTCAGACCGGCCAAAAAGACCGTAATTTCCGTCTTCGCCATAGAATGATAGCCTGCCAAAGGAAATGTTTTGGACAGCCCGAGGCGGGTACCCGGTTGAAAATAACGCGGATGGCGCTGGTGTGTCGACGCGTCTCATTTATATTGGAGTCGCGCGTCGGTGTGCGCGGTATTTGCTCACTTTCACCCGCGCGCGGCGACCGCGGCGGAGGGCGGCGGCGGCGGCGGAGGCGGCGGCGCGCGGGGCGGCGGCGGAGCGCGCGGCGGCCGCGGCGCGCGGCGCGCCCAGTGCCGGACCGGCCGAGCCGCGCCGCCCTCGTCCGAGATGGCGCCGGAGCACCCGCGCGCGGCCTCTCACGACGTCCGCGAGCTCCTCGTCACCTCGCCCCCCTCCACCTTCCTCTTCGGCATCGCCAAGGTAACGCTTTTACTTCCACCTGCCCCCGGTGGATCGCAACCTTCATCCGCCGCGGCGCCGAGGTAATGTGCATTCTACTTCATTCGGCTGCACTCCCCCCTCCCCCCGCTCGGAAGACTCCCCGGAGAGCCCCCGCTAGATCACCGGCCGTTTTTTACGCTGTAACCATCGGCTGCAACGTAAGATTTCACATCGACTTCGCAATCTATCTGGCGTCCATGTCCGCGTCGATCGGAGACACCGACGTTCTAACGCGGCGGCTAATGAAATATTCCGTGTTGAGGTTGAGACGCCATTTCGTTCGGACGACCTTTGCACATTCGACTCAGCGAAGCATTAAGGACACGGCGGCGTTGCAGCCGACGCCGACCACACCGTCCGAACGTGCATAGCAGCCAGGGTTACCAGATCACATTTTGTTTTACCGCGCACAATATTTGTATTTTTGAGGCATCGCCTGCGGTAAACGATACAAACAACGAAGACAATGCTTTATACCAGAATTTTAATATATATAATTCTCAACCGACTTCCAATGTCCACCTGCCAGCGTTTCTTTTCTGCACCACCTGGCAACCATATTCTACCGCGGCGTTGGCGTTCGATATAAGAATCTCTGTGTTTGCGACTACAGGTGAGCACAGAAATATTGCTACTTGCGACGCGTCATAAATGAAACGGAGGCGTCAATCTAAGTTATCCAAGTTCAGAGCTCGTTTTAATCCTATTTCAACGTACATAACATACACGTAAAAAAAAGTGTTCTTTAAAAATCTGACTCACATTACGCTTGAAAAAGGTGTTATTTTCGTTTGATTGGGAATACCTCAAACGCTTCGCGACTCTTTTGGTGCTTGACTGTTCGTTAGACACGCAACTGTCGCGACAGACACGCGCGAGTGCAGCGCCACCTCCCCCCTACCTCCCCCCTGCCCTCGACAGGCTCTAGGAAAACCCGCGACCGCTACGTAGAAACGCCGAAGGCCGTGGGCCTGGTACTGCTCGACTCGCCGTGAATTCGTATCAAAGTCATTGCGTGCGCGACTTGACGCAATTTTCCACGCTTTGGTTATGCTCAAACTTTGAAATGCAACATGAAACTAATCGCCTTCACTGGGTAATTTGTTTTACAAGCTAACACGATAAGTGCATAGCAAAATCACCAGTTTTTTTCATACATTCCGCATTTTATTAATTTTCTTCAGAATCTACAATTTGACAGCATCTAATGATTACTGATGTTCAACGTTTCATTTCATTTATTAAATTTTTTTGGTAGTCAAACTGCACTCAATTACGTCAAAAACTGAATGATCCGCGGATTCCATCAACTCTGTAAAGAAGAATCCGCAAAGAAACTTTACGAGTTTTCCGTCAACAGTTATAAAATGCATACTTAGATCTAAATTTACTGCCAAAGAGTTTTTGGTAGAACAGTTTAAGGTTAAGAACAATAATAAAACAAACAGCCACCCTCACTTCAAATGGAATTTGTGCATAAGTCGCATTTTTGTCTTTTTTCCTAGAAAAATCACGAATCACGCTACAATATCTCCTTAAGGTGGCCCAACCCGGCGGCCTCAACTCATTTGCGGGCACGGTACAAAACCGTGCTGTTGCGCTCTGGGAGCTTCTCTGTTTCTAAGAATAAGACAGGCTCCGTTATGAGGAAGATGCAACCTGTCCACAAAAAAGACAATGTGCATAGTTTATGATTTGGTAAGATTTACGAAAATTTTAATTTCAAAACGACTTATAGCTAAAAGTAAACCATGACCGCTGTAGTCAAAAATCTAACAAAAACCAAATAGATTATAAATCTTGATTAAACAAGCTATGTCTGATGACTAATCTTTTTAAGATGTTCTTACTTTATCATTGCGTTATCCACCTCCAAAGTAATTGCATAAAACGCGCGAAAAATCCGAACTTTCGGACGTTATAACTTGGAAACCAAACACAATTTTACAATGCCAATGGTCATCAGACATCTAGTTCAATCAAATAAAGCTATATTGGGCAAAATTTTGGATCTCTGACAAGAAATATAGGCGTGATCTTCTTTCCCCTTTTGTATGGGGAAATGAGCGGGTTGGGCCACCTTAAGTCTGTATGTTAGAGCCTTCTCACAGAACATTACACAGCTCTGCAACTGAATGTCACACGTCATGTATTTTACAGGTAACTTGTCTAACTATCTTCTCACATCGATTATTGTCTATCAGTCCGAATGACGGACGTAGGACGTTTAATTTTAAAATAATTCGTGAATTGATTAAAGATCTGAGTTTTTAAACCGTCCTTTTCAAACATTACTTAACTGAGGTTTTTGCCATAACAGCAGTTAAGTAATGTTTTAAAAGGATGGTTTCACTAAAAACACAAAACCGTTTTCCGAATCCTAAATATTTTAGGAGATGTGTGGTTTACTGAAAAAACTGTTTCGTGTGTTAGATTTAAGATGCGCATCGAATGCACGAATCCGCTCGTAGTGCCAGAGGTTGAAGGTGTACATTTTGGGGTGCAGCTTGACATGGCGGGTCTGCTCTATGAACCCTCAAAAACCACAATAGAGATAGAACCCGCTGAACTCATAGCGGCTACGCCCGCGCGCGCTATAGATGCAGATCTGACTCACCCTGAAGATCCTGAAAAGTCTGAGATAAAAATATGTTCGGTAAAAACTTGTAGTAACAACACTGAGAGCACGGAAGTTAAGCTAATTAAGGTTGCATTGCAGGTGGCATTTGATCAATGTCCAGAAGAATATTGAAAAAAATAAGGTGTTCCCAAAGTGGTGCCAAACAAATTTAGTTGTGGGAAAATAAATTAACACAATAACCATAATATTTCACTTTGGGCCGCTGAATTTCATTCAAAGTAGTTTGAAGACAAATAGGAGCCCTTTAAGTTTACCCCAAATCTTTTGTAACTGCATAATGGAGTAAATCCTTTATTTATGAACTCGTAAACATAACGTTACAGGAATTAAAACAACACAGCGTTTTGACGTTGCTAAGTTATGGTTGTTAACACGCCATCTTCTTTGCTTTTCATTTTTTTTTTTCATTTAAACAATATTCCAATTAACAGGTGGCACTACAATCGTGTAGCCTAGCCTAGAATTTCATTGTGAAATTAAACCAACTTACGCGTTCTAAAAAGAGTCATCAGCCTCATCTACCTTTGGTACTGTCGGTCTGTATCTGGGAACCGACGAACAAACAAGAGTTTGAAATATCTCTTCTTTGCGCTCTGAACAGGCAATTTGCAAGGCCAATAACCTTGCAAGCTTTGAAAGTTTATGCTGATAGAGAGAAGCAGTATACATTTCAATATTATGCTGAGGTGGACCCTGCGAACGTTCGCCGAGTTCATTCTTTATTCATCGCTGAACATGCCGAGTATTCGCATGCGTCAGCTCAGTACGTGAAGTAAAAAAGCTGTTTAAGTGATTAAGAACCAAGTAGTATGGTCGTTAACGATGAAATGTATGCACCAGAACGATAAATAATTCCTGAGTACCTTTCACTCTGTGGTAAACTTCAATATGACAGAATCTCAAGTAGTTTTTCTCTATTTCTAGTATGGTTTCAGAGTGAACGCGTGGATAGTTTTTATTTTATTAACGGTGATTCCAAATACAATTTATAATCAAGTTCCACTACGACTGCATCAGTGGACCATTGAAATAAAATTCCTGAAATGTAGGCAGTATATGGTTGCTTATAAACTTGCCATTATCTCGCGTCAAGGTGAAATCGTTTCTAGCTTAAATTCCGTCTTTATTAACACGTTAGTGTTGTCTTTGCTACAAACAGTTGTATTATCTTATCTTCTGTGAATCATAGTAATTCTGCAAGTGAAATATCGAAACATTCGTATCAACGTCGATCTCATTCCCAAAACTTCCGTCAATCGTAATGCCAGTTCGTCTCTGAACGTGCGGGCGGTCCGAACGCGAAGAAGTATGGGGGCACCAGCAGCGGCGGCGATGTTACGAAAGTGAGTACAATGGAAGCGGTAACAAGAGGTATCGTTGCATTACGTAAGGCGCCGGTAAAAGTAACCATTCGCTCGGCCAATCGTCCGCGGAGTTGCATTCACCGTTCTGAACTTCATCCCAGTCTAGCGCTTCCTCCTCTGCCATTCTAGCGCCAATCGCTGTGGCACTTCTCGATTGGGGCATTACGTAGTGTTATACTAAGATTCATAGACCTATCTCGTGCTTGGCTTAGCCAACGTATACATTCCGACTGTCAAACTTGACATTCGTTCCATACATTTTATGTCAAAACTGACAGTCGGAAGGCATACTTTGGTCAAGCCAAGAACAAGTCATCTCTATGAACTGAATTAGATTGCTGAGACTCTATTTCGAAATTCAAATTATTTATCGAAAAATCGCAAAGATCATCGATTCCGTAGGTTTACACAATTGAATAAGCAGGCCTTTGAGGGATACATCAAATCGCCCGTCCACGGATTTTTATATTTGTGTAGATACATATTTTCAACACATTTATATAATTTCCGAACCGTCTACGTAACATTGAAATTAATCTGTTCAATTACGGCGCGTAAATCGAAGCAAGTGATCCACCTGGTTAGAGATTACTACGCATGGTAGTGCATCGGTCGACATTTTCTTATATAATACTACTAACAAGTTACACAATGTCCTGATTTAGAATCTGAACGCGTTTGGGGAACCGGCAGTCATAAATTGGTACGTTTTTAGTTCTTTGACAGAATTTTCCTCATTTTGGCCGCTCTGCTTTAAATGTTTAACGTTCACGTCATTTCGCACGAATCTGACAAGAATATTGGACGCAGACCAATTTTGAACGATAATGCTCACGGATAGAAAATCTCTCGTTCGTGGTTTCCTGGGTGGCTGCCGGGTTATAATTCATCCTTCCTTGTGACTTTATTGAACTTTTCGTCTATTACCGCTTCGATAATAATATCATCAATAATATAGATTATTTTAAATTATACTGCGTCATTACCGGCGCAAATCGATGAATCCGCCTTATAAGAGACTCCCACCGGTCCAGTTCATATTAGCGGTGTGAAAAAAAAGTGCGCGCATTTCTCGTATATTACTGATGGCCAATGTCACACCTCCTGCCATAACATTAGCTCATCACAGCACTCCTGAAGCAACTAGATGTTATATTAAGGTATTTTCTTTGTTTCATACGTGTGCGTTAAACTGGACTGAAAACATGATTTTACATATTATGTTGATCACAACACATTACCTTCCATTGAATGCGAGGCAGGTGTAACCCTAGAGTTACACGATACAGGAAGGAAAAGAACATACAGTTTTGTATTCGTCCCGAATAGTTGTAGTGTGTTTTATCGTCTATACCACGGTTAGTCTACTGAGTTGCACATATTCCCAAAAATAAAATCTAATCGATCCTGTCGATATTTTGGCTGTAGAGTCGGTAAACAGTTAAATGCTGGGTCCTTTAAACCTGGTGTGCGCCATATCAAAAGAATATAAAATAAATACTGCTCCATTGTCGCGCTTTACATCAAAAATAATATTAACAACAGGCTATCAGCTATCTGCCTCTTATCTATCAAAGTAGAAATCTTTCGGGCATAATGTTGGCATTAAATTGTTAGACGTTATGGTTTTGTGGTCTTGATAGTGCCTGTCGACACATGGACATGGTCCAGTCTCAACTGGCGTTAATTATTTCGCATTGTTCGACGTCGAGCTTCGTAATCCGTTATACAACCAATCTTATTAGCTCCGCCCGATGCGGTGGGGTGGCGACGGCATTATGTGGCAGACTCGGACGTCCATTCTCCGTCTATTCATTACCCCTAATCAACGTTTCTAGGCTGCAACTCACTTGGTGGCCTTCGACTGAAGAGCTGAAATGGAAACATATTCATCTTTTACATTGCACGTGCTAGGTGTCCTTTGCTAACGACAGACAAGATTTGAACTCCTTGTTTTTTACGTAACCTAAATACATATTATGTAAACAATATGCAGGATCGTCAAGATATTATGCGCGTCTCGAACGTGGAAACGCGAATGCTTGAGTATTGTAATATACTAGCTGAAATTCCCGGCTCATGTCGGGTCATTTTCGTTTTGGGCAATCACCTGAGCGGAGCCTGGGAAAACAGCCTATACCTTCCTCAAGAATTGGGCTATCGAGCTATATGAGAATTTTTCAAATCCGGCTGGTAGTTATAGAGATTAATGCGAACAAACAAAAAAAGCCAACCAACTCAATTTATTATATTAGCATAAATTCTTTGCTCGTCTCGTCTGTGTCGTCGGAGTGCCCGTGTTTTGTGGCTCGTGCGGCACTGCCTTCGAACAGGGGAAGTCCGATACGCACAGTTTTTGTTGTTCTGCGTATGAGTCAACTTGTAGGAACTACCTCTGCTGAGTACTGCGAAGTAGATGCTGACAATCGCCTGTAAATGATTTTATCATGGTCCTTATTTATGTTGATATCTTTTTATTTATGTCTTTGATTCTTAAGTACTCGTTTATTTGTATGATGTTGTCTATATTGTGTGAGAAAACTTTATAAACAACTCACTAGATACTCGATTTTAATCTTGCGTCGAATAATTGTCCAATAATGATGTTGGCTTCTGTGCTGCATAAGAACTTGAACTTTTATTGTGGAGCTCTAATGACCTGTCTCCCCTAATTGTAGGGATCATAGATCTGATATTATTTGTGTCTGTAGACGTACCTTAGTAACTTTTCGTTTATTCTTTTCATGGCGTGTCGGTGTCACCTTTGGTATTTGATACTACTTTTCCATGGTTTCTTCTCTCGGTATGTTCATTTAATTATTCAAACCGAATTTAGCGCTCGAGAACGAAGAGTCGAAATGGACATGACAAATTACTTCTGTTATTGTCTAGTCAGTCCATCTATTTCAGTTTACTACCTTTTAAAATGCATCAATTTCCAAGTGGGTGTCGTACGAAGCAGTCGGGAATCGGTATGCGTAACTTCGACGTCACTGCGACCTGACAATATCTATTGTGACTAATTATCGGTGTAGCAATTAAATCAGAGTGCCGTCCATTATTCGATATTCTTTCTTTGGATTTCATTTTGAATGAAAAATATTGTGTCCGATTGGCACAATATTAACAAGCACTATGCGCATATATTGTGTTTTTTACATTTACAATTCTGATTACTTACTTAAAAGAAATAAAAATAAATGTGAAAAATGTTGTCAAGAAATGTCGAAGTCTAGAAAATTTTGTTTATTTTGTGTATCCCCAACCAAAATCATTTGTTATGTGCGGATATACCTGAAGTTATATTATAGTAAATAAAAGTTTGATAACTTAAGGTGGCCCAACCCGGCGGGACTAACTCATTCGCGGGCACGGTACAAAACCGTGCTGTTGCGCTCTGGGACCTTCTCTGTTTCAAAGAAAAAGACGTGATGAGGAAGATGCAACATGTCCACAAAAAAGACATGATGTGCATAGTGTATGATTGGGTAAGATTTAGGAAAATTTTAATTACAAAACGATTTATAGCTAAAATTAAACCACGACCGCTGTAGTCAAAAATCTAACAAAAACTAAATTGATTATAAATTTTCATGAAACAAGCTATGTCTGATGACTAATCTTTTTTAGATGTTGTTGCTTTATCATTGCGTAATCCACCTCCAAAGTTATTGTATAAAACGCGCGAAAAATTCGAACTTTCGGACTTTATAACTTAGAAACCAAACACAATTTTACAATGCCAACGGTCATCAGACATCTCGTTCGATCAAATAAAGTTGTTTTGAGCAAAATTTTGGATCTCTGACCAGAAATATGGGCTTGATCTTCTTTCCCCGTTTGTATCGGGAGTTGAGCGGGAGTTTAAGTTTTTTTGAGATATTAACGAATAACTTATCGCATGGGTGTGTTTGTGCGTACTTCTACCTTTTTCTATTAGGTATCAGGGAATTCATTCTGCACCAATCCGAAGTGGATTTCAATTATGATACTTTTGAGATTACCGCAGTCGTTAAACGTGTATGAACAATGTTACGGCTTTTCACGCGGCGGGAAAAGACATTCTCTTCTTCATTTTTTGTTGTTGAGAATGTCTCTTCCCGCCGCTTGAAAAGCCGTAACATTTTTCAAACATTGATTTCAATATGATGTATGCAATATATAGATTTCAGAAACAGCGTATAATATGAAGTAAGCCCTTCTGATTTTTGCCGAATTGATCGAATTCCCTCACTTATTTTTTTACACTATACGCCGGTTACCCCCCTGCTCCACATCGGTTGGGGTTGAGCTTTGACTAAGTAAATTCGAGTATAGTGCCATGATCGGATTCGCGATTGGCGCGGAGTATGCGGCTGCGGCGACGGCGGCAGTGGCAAGGTTGGACGGAGTCCGTCCAAGGCTGTCAGCATCCGACCGAGCGACAACTTTCGGTCATGCGCTCTGCACGCGCCGCTGGGCTTTGTCCCACAGTTTCTTGTCCTGACCGATCGAGAGCCTGCGTTGACCCACCGTTTACTACGGTTGTTCCTGCAGATCAAACGCTTCTTTGGTCTTGAATGCTTTCCAGATCTTCACGGTCAAGCTCTAACATGGGTCCAACCTAACCGTTGAAGTATTCATGTAAGACTAGCTGAAGATCCCGGTATTCCTCGGATACATTTTGGACATTCACCTGAGCGAATCCAGGTAAAATGAGGTCAGAAACTTTGCGTGCTCACAAAAACTTTATCAACGTTCATCGCAATCAGATTAATGGTATATGGACTCATACAGGAAAAATATTAATTTATGTTCCTTCATACAATCTTTGCCACCCCTTCACCCCTTTCGGGGATGGAATTTTAAAAAACTCTCCTTAGGTTACTGCTAGGGTACTATTTCGTCCATCTTCCAAATTCCTGGGTCCAGCTTACATTTGCGTTGTCTGTCAGCCAGCAACGGTTCTGTTTTATAGTATTGATTCATTGTTTCTTCGACTCGAGGGTTTCAATCTTAATTTTCCATCTTGTATTGAGATTCTCCCGCAATACAAAATTATAAACATCATCACGGGAGCCATTTCTAGTTCCCGAACTTGGTTTACGTCTTGGTTTACTATTGTCAGCTTCGTTTCGCGACACACGTAATGATGTATGTCATCTATTATTGTGTAGATCGCTGAATGTAAAAAGAGTTTTATAAGATCGCCGGTAACTTTTCGTCGTCGGAATCGCTGCGATTTTAACGGCTAGTTATCCTTTATTAGGGTTGCCATCCGTCCGGGTTTCCTTGGATTTGTCCTAGTTTAGAGGGCATCCGGGGAGCGTCCGGGCGCGGGGCTTCATTTGTAGTCCGGGTTTACAAATTTAAAGCCTATCAGTATTTAACTGATTTGTAAAACAATTTGTAACATACTGTAATAATATTCTGTTTTATTAGGTAAGTACATTTAAAATGATGATAAAATATCACTAAATTTAATTTTAAGGTTTCAAAATAACAAAAAAAGGTGATTAATGATATTTTCAACTGTTTTTTTATTACACTGAATGTTTAAAAAAACCTGCTGACATGTCCGGGATCTGGGCTCTAAAATCCGGGGTTTTCACGCGTATTTTCACGTCTTGTCCTGGTTGCCAAATTTTAGAGATGGCAACCCTATCGTTTATGAACGCCACGAAACTTTTCGCATTGCCGCGGCGGCGCGGCGACACGGTGCGACGCACGCGGCTGCGGCGGCGACCGGTGCGATGTTTTGAAGTAGGTGGGTATTTAGATCAAGGTGCGAACGAGCGTCGGGCGCGTTGCATCACCGTGCACGCCAATCGTGTCGCGTCCCACTGATCGACGCACCGCATTGTCTAGTTTCTGCGTCTCGCCTCCGCACCTCCGCCGCCGCGCCGCCACCGCACAGCCACTGCCCGCCGCCGCAACGCTCATCCTATGGCGACCCGAGCTTTGCGCGTGGCCCAGCGGCGCGATGCCTTGCGATTCGATAAACTTGTGAAGCACCTCTGAGCGTAGTTACGTTCTGGACGGGTTGAGGCTGGTCCTGGTTCGGATTCCGCGTAAAACCGTATGTCCCCTTCATTACTTACTGGGTGGCAGGGTTAATCGAAGAGCGCTTATTTTTGCGGTTCGAATACAATTTGGTCACGTATTTTTACGATAGGTGAGCCAAAGATTTTAAATTTTTTTCATGCCCTGCCATGTCCAGTTACATAGACAAGTGCGAGTCGGACTCACACACAAAGGGTTCCGTACCATCATATAAGATTTACAAAAAATACACGTTTTTGTATGGGGGCCCCCTTTTTTTTTACCTATTTGTTATGGCGGCAAAATAAATACACACTTTGTGAAAATTTCAGCTGCCTACCTCTTACGGTTCATGAGATACAGCCCTGTGATAGACTGACGGACGGACGGACAGCGGAGGCTTAGTAATAGGGTTCCGTTGGCACCCTTTGGGTACGGAACCCTAAAAATGCCACTACAAATAAATGCCAACTTTTGTGGAAACAAATCCTCAAAATAAAATTGTTTTCAAAAGTCCTCTGTGACTTTCTCCTTTCATCAGCTCTGTTTGCTCACGTCGAGCCATCCTATCCAAACAATGCATTTTGACACATCCAATCGGTCCCCGTTCCCGCCCTAACCAGAACCCGTGGGCGGTGCGGAAGGCGGGAGGAGGCGCGCGGGCGGTACCGGTCGTCGCACTCTCGGAAAATGCGTAAACAGTTTTCCCTCCTAAGTGGCGGCTCGTGTTTGATGAACACCGGCGGGGGGGGGGGGCATATCGTCATTAGGCTAGTACCGATTTCACACGCTTTCCTTTAGGTATTCCTTGACAACGATTCATTGTAAAAGTACCCATATGATTTGACATTTGAGGGATATATGAAAGAGAACATGTAAACGAAGATGCGTATGTAGGTCTATGCAGTCTGTTCATGTGCCATTTCTGTCATTTGATATCCAACGATGCCCAGGGGAAGCCTTGATAAATTAGCAAAGATATTTTACTTAAAACAGCGATAACCGAAATGCTGTTATAACTCCATTTTTTTCTTAACGAAAATATATATGAAATCAAGATTTTTACTCTTGCCTCTGAAATGACAAAATGCATATAATTTTTGCGAAGTTTTTGCATTTAAATTAGTCGACTTATTCAACTCAAAAATCAATATATCATTTTGATATATTTAATACGCAATAGGCATGTTACTGGCAAACAATATTCTCGGCTAAAATAACGATGCTTTTATAAATATCTTCACCGTTTTAGGGGATATCTTCATCGAATACAAATCAACTTCCTTAATTTAAAATATTGAAAAAAAATATGTACAAAATTAATTTCTCATAATACAATGGAAAAAACTTTTTTGGAACATTTACGAAACTGACTTGTGCAGCACGGCGATGTTTGTTTAGAATGCCTGGGACGGATGTATTCCTCCCCCTCCTCCAAGCGCCAGCGGCTGCGCAGATACCAAATCCGATATAGTTTTGGTTCTGCGCAGCCGTTTGCGAGTGACGGGGACCAAGATCCATCCCGATAAATATACCTGGCCCTAGGCGTCGTCGCGTGATCTTACGTAGGACTTCACGTGTATAAAGCAAGGTCTGCTTTCTCAAACTGGATATTTTTGGTAGAATATATATTTTTTCCTCCGAATCAGGAAACATTGTGTCACTGTTTTTTGTTAAATGTTAATTCATCTTATATACTAAGGGATTCACTGCTGCAGGTATCTTTAAAATCACCCAAAAAAGTGTTGTCTGTACAAATTTGTCATCGCACACGTCACCTAAACAATGGTTACTTCTTACCAAAGAAACAAACCATACATTAATAATATGAATTGACTGCAAGAAAAACACCTCTGGGGATAATTAAAATTCCGACAAATATGCAAATTATTGATTACCATTTGGAGTATCCGTTATTCATAGCAATTTGACGTACTGAAGTCCATATTTAAAGGAGTCTGAGATGATAACAAATAAATGTTGAATCTTGTTCTCATTACTACAGAAATAAGGTCGCGAAATAACTGACTATATCTTTCTGAAGTTATTGTAAAAGTTATTGTATAAAACGCACGAAAAATGCGCCACCTTAAGGTGGCCCACCCCGCTTAACTCCCCATACAAACTGTGAAAGAAGATCACACACATGTTACTTGTCAGAGATCCTAAATTTTGTTCAAAATTGCTTTATTTGATCGAACTAGATGTCTGATCACCGTTGGCATTGTAAAATTGTGTTTGGTTTCGAAGTTATAAGGTCCGAAAGATCGATTATTTAATCAAGATTTATAATCGATTTGGTTTTTGTTAGATTTTTGACTACAGCGGCTATAAGTCGTTTTGAAATCAAAATTTTCGTAAATCTTACCAAATCATACACTATGCACATTGTCTTTTTTGTGGACATTTTGCATCTTCCTCGTCACGGAGCCTGTCTTTTTTTTTTAAACAGAGACGGTTTTGTACAGTGCCCGCGAATGAGTTAGTCCCGCCGGGTTGGGCCACCTTAACCCTTATACATATAATTCAGCCATCTATGCCCAGTAACATAACAAGGTGTCGCCTCTACCGGAAAGAAACAAATAAAATTAAACTAGAGAAAAACGATATATTCGTAAAACACGTTTAATCCTCTATCAGACTCATGGCCGACCCGTGAATTCTGTTTAAATGCGGTTTCAGTATAATAGAAATAGTATTTTATTTTTCGTTTAAGACATTGTCATCTATCCGTCGCGATATTTATTAATGGCATAATTCATCGACAATAATATCTGTGAACTGAACTACGGGCTGCTGAAACAATTAGATTAGTTTACCGTTTAAACAAAGAGGCGTATGGTAACTTTCTTGCCGATACAACCCGTTTAAGATCGCTAATTGTTAGTTCAGGTGATGTACCGTTTGATGGATGTATTATGTCGCAAAATGGAAATATACAGTTTAAATTAATTGCTTTCAATTTTGATTTGATATAATGGATTGTTTCAAAGTCATTACTTTTATATCATTATTTTAAGAACAGTGAAATCCACAATATTCTTGCATTCATTTACATGTTTTTGAAAAGGTTCGCCATATTGATTGTATGGTATATTTTCAATTATTACGTGTTCCCATTTATTTCAGGTTCATCGATATGTTATGTAGAAGTTTTATTTAATGTTTTTGAAAATGAACAGAAACCCTTCTTTCGTGGGTCTGACTTGGGAGTCGGACAAATTTTGGACCGGATCAGAACAAAAAAATGTCTGTTCATTTTTTAATTATTCATAGTGTTGATACGTTTAACGTGGAATGTTCGTCATCTCGTCGCGAAGCGTACATTTCTTTTGTAATCAATTCGCCATCCATGTAATAATAGGATCGTTATCGTCGAAGATAACGACAAAATCTCTCCGTTGTAACGATTACTCAATAGTTTGTACATCCTGCTCGGAGCGTGTTATATCAACTTCATTTAATTAGCTCGATCTTAATACGTTAGAAAAAAAACTGTACGAGCATGAGTCGGCAACATTTCCCCTCTTGTTTTTCTTTTAGCCTGGTGTAGTTTTTTTACATAGTAGATATCAAGCCTCTCCTTCGCTGGGACGAGTTACGTAAGCATTAGCTGACCCTCACGGAACATTAAAACACCGTATGCAATTCTCAAAAAAAATAATACTTTATACAGGTCGTTAAAGAACACTCGCAAGAGAATAAATATTTGCAGCGTTCGCCGCAGACCGCTGCCATTAGAAAGTTTAAATGTGTTCGTGAGCACAATTCAGTTTTGAGTAATTGTATTGTATTCCTTAAAATAAAGCGTTGAATTGCAGCGGACACGGTCGCGATTCGGAACCAGGGTTGGCAGCTATCCGCTTTTGCTGCGTATTGTAGTGACATAGAGGATTTATCCGCATTTTAAACATAGAAGTGACGTAGCCTATTCTTGATGAAAAATTTAGTTGTTTTTATTTATTCAGGAAAAATCTCGGTGAGATACGTCTTTACACGAACTGCAAAAGTGCAAAGTGACAACCTTGTTGGTAGCCGACTACGGCGAGAGAATCGTCTCGGCACAATAGTGGGAAACGACTCGAGACTCTTCATAAACCAACATTGTTTCGGAGATGTGTGCGCCTTCTTAATTATCTACTGCAGATCTCTCTTTCATTTTGGAACCTTATGCAATTAATGCATCTGTGAAAAGTGAGGTTGTGCAAAACCACTTAATTCGTCTCGAATAAGAGCATGCATTATTTTGTTCTGTTTTTCCTATCCTTGAAATGGTAATTTCGTTCGTCGTCAAACCTTCAGAAACTTTCTAGGACCACTATGGGTTTTATAATACCTAGGCGGGTTAACGACAGGTGGACCAACTCTTACAATTTGGTATAAGTATAAGGAAAGACTGGCTACCAGTTTTGGTTTGTTGATTCGGCCGATTAGGCTGATAAATGAATGCGGAAAGGAACCTAGTTCACAGATCAAACATGTTTTGACAGACATAATCGTCTGGCTGTACGTGTCTGACTAGTATTCCGAAGGGTTCAGAACAGGAAAGATTTAAATTGCTTAAATACTTAAATATGTATTTATTTATAAAATACACTCAGCATAACACAACGAAGATCTCACGTTCATCTTGTGCGTTCATCTAATAGTTCTTCCTTCGTTTTATCTATGATCTGGCATTGATGGCATATCAAATGATCAAAATCTCCGCACGAAGACAGTCGATTCGGCCTCCGTTGGAAGAAAAAACCGTTGATTTAAAACATGCTTGCGTAGCTTTAGACTAGTAATCGTCACGTTACCTCAATTCCTAGAGGGCATCAGGGGCCTTTCGCATGTCATCAAATTGCAAAATGTCCATGTAAATAAAATCATTTTTTTTTCTGCAGAAGCAGCTGCTAATTTTGCCCCGATCCTCTAAAATTTACATTGCCAGGCCACAAGATTTCTCCGGTTAGGCAATTCGCAAATCTCGACACACTCGTGAGCGTTACATGCTAAATATTTTCGCTTTCGTTCTTTGGCATTCTCATTGAAAATTGCATTTTTCATTTACCACTAAGCGCTCACCACTAGTCTCGCTTTTATTTAGCAACACCGTCCGCTCCGCGCCGCGTCAAATCACTTGCACCAATGTCGTAATGTTCACGTCTAGAACGTGTTCTGTTTAATGCCAAAAGGTTGCACGATTGCTGCCTAGCTATAGGTTGTGGTTCAAGGAGATATGTTGGGTCGTTGCTGAAACATTATATTCTTCTCGCTATAGTCGGTCTTGTGGGGAACCTTTGCCCTTCCTTGATTTCATCCCGTCATGTCCTGCCATGTCGGTCACAATGAGTGTAATGCCCCTTCCCTTTCACATCGTTTCGTACAACCTCGACGATAGTCGTTTTACAACCAAATTTAACCTGTTTTGTCGAACCAGTGAAGTGATTCTCTTTCGCCGTTCAAAGTCACAGCTTCGGTGTGTCTGTCCAGTAATGTTCTTAATTATCGACCTCGCGTTTACCCGTGACTGAAGTCATTCGCCAAAACCCTGACTCGACCGACGAAGGAATCGTGCTTTCCGTCAGACTACTTAAATTGTCCGACGGCTTGAATGAGTATTGGGGTCGCGAGACATTGTTCCAGAAATATGTGAAAGTAAGCGCGGTGGCGCGGCGTGCGCCGTACGCTCAATCTGAAGGTAATTAAATGCGCAGTCGCTCTTGTGTAAGAAGCAAGGTGAAATTATGATCGCGGATGCAGCGTGCGGCCTCGCCGCGTTCAGCCGTGCTGTGGTAACGCCGCCGCTGCCGCCGCCGCCGTTAGCCCAGGAAGGTCGACTTGTCGAGCGTTCTACTAATGCGCCGTTTCTATTAGTCCGCAAAAATTTAGTGGTTTTGTGTTCCTACCTTCATTGGTGCCTTGCCCTCGCATTCGTGATTTTAAATCGATTCATATCAGTCTTAAATTCAGAATCAACTGTCTATGAATTCTTATTTGCCGCAGTATTAACATAATTCTGCATGCCCTTGGATATATCGTTTTTGTTTATCTTTAAATCGAAACAATTGAAGTATCTTGCCATCCCTATCCACCCTGGCCCACCCTTTTAAGTATTACTCCCAAATAAGGTCTTTTTCGTGTATGCTTACATTGAGATTTTGTGGAGGGATGTTGCCATTCCTATCTACCCTATCCCACTTTTTCAACTCAAAAAGATTGCTCCCAAATTTGGGCTCGTGTATATTTACTGATCGTCGTGTTGGATGGCTGCGAAGCCAGCGCTATGTTTACGAATTAGGAATGTTGGTTCGAAACGTCGATATCGGCGAGGCCGCCTCTTTCCGTAGTCACGTACGCTGAGCGGCGCGCGACGACGCTCCAAGTGAGAGGGATCTCCTACCACCGGCTCCTCGCCCTGAGGTCGTGGCGGTTCGAGGCCGTTTCGCTTTGTGTGGCTCGCGTCTTTCCAATGATCCGCCTTCGATCCCTACCCCATCTTGCTCGACAACCTTAGTCCCTCCCCCGTCAACTCCAGAATCATCTACCAGCCTCCACAGGACAACTCCCAGGACACTCACGACAACAGGCAGGTTGCCCTCTTTGGTTCCTGCGAGGCGCAAAATGTCCTATCCCCGATGATATCGACGTTGCATCCGTCCGACAGAGTGGTTACATCACCTCCGAACATTGGCGTCGATTAAGACGAATGTGACATTATTGTTTTGTTGGTAGTTATCGTTCGCTCCGATGTTGTTGTGCTCGCAATCTGCGCTGTCGAGCCGAGCACACGGGGCAGTGCCTAGTACGGAGCGTGTAGGAGCTACGTGTCTATGTGGTACCCTCGTCGTACCAGCTGCCACCGCCGACCGACAGATCTATTAATAATTAAGTAATGATGTCACAACAAATCGGTCGGCTCGTTTAGCAAATCGCTCCGACGAATTTACGGCTTTCTTTTAATCATTTTTGTTGATCACTGTTTTACCATTTCGGCAATTTTGGTTTCACAGGCGTGTATTTTGGTGTCACTGGAAAGAGCAAGGATCGTTGACATTAAGGTCGACGTCAATAACGATAGAAAATGATCTCGAATTTGTTTATATTTTCGATCTCATTGATGACATAAAACCGTTTTGAAAAAGGCTTTTACGATTACATGATTTGGTGTCCCACTAATTGGAGTAATCTGTGATCTTTTGGGCAATGTATTATTATGTAATTTTTATTAAAATTGGTATACTATAGAGCAGATGGTCGATGTATTATTACACACTCTCTGACGACAGTCATTGTTATTGAAATGTAAGTTGTTGATATGGTTTACATAACAGCAACGCCCAATGTATGCATTGCCAGCAGCATATGGTGCGTTGTCTTGTTGCAAATGCCTCGATATTTGCTCAATAGAATGTCTTTCACAAGAGCTACATGCGCATGCGCGAGAGTGGAATATATATTTTTTTCACACATAACGAAATGAAGCGGGGCGGGCGGCGTTACCTCACCGCGCGCTATTCGGTCGCGACAAGTGGCCGCTGCCGCATCGGCCGTTAGAAAGTTGGCAAATAATGCAAATAGTATCGTAGAAAACTTCACGAATAACTTCGCCGCTCACCTCGCCTTCTAAATAGGAACAGAAGAAAGCGAGCGCCTGCCGTCGCACCGTCGCGTCGCACCGTGTCGTCGTCGCCCGTGCGTCGCTAAAGCCGCGTTCACACGTTCGCACATTTGAGCGCGCTTACGTTAGGGTGGGCCCGTAAGCATCATGGAATTAAGCCCCCCCATACACACTTAGTTTACTAATCGTTTGAAAACCATTCTTGCAATTTACTTTATATTTTCTATCTAATATCAAGGAAACAAAGAGCTGTGTCTGTGTCCTTTTGTTTTTTAGATAAATATACGCTGGGTCAAACCACAGATAATTGAACAGTTGTGTGAGAATATACTTTGTGGTATCATTTTACTCGGTTTTGTTTTTTCCAACTTATAGACACATTTATTCGTTGCTTGATATTAGGTATCGGATATTAAGAAAATACGTACAGTGATTTTCAAATGTTTAATAAACTACATATACGATTGTATGATGAACATAACTTACTAGGCCATTATTAAACTATCAATACGCGTAATATGGTTGTGTATTTAATGGATACGACATTACCATTATAACATGAATTTGCCGTTTTACGGCGAAACATAAGGAGCATTATAATCAGATTTGGAAAATAAACGGATTTTTTGGCTGAAGCGGGATATCTCAATCATTGCAGTAGATATACCTTACGCAAATTAATACGCGTAATCAGCTCATGTTGTAGTACGAGGATAGTGTAAATGGGGCTTAAAACGATCCGGACCGCTGCTGGCGCGTCCACGTCTGGGACAATCTTTTTTGCAGACTGTACACAATCATCAAACTACGGGTGCGATGGTGGGCAGCAAGGTGAATGCAAATGAGCCCATATGACAATGTTTGCCTCCATTATTAATTTCAGAAGCATGGGCAACGTACAATGTTGACTTTGCATCTAATATGGTTTCTGTAATTATAAATGTATCCAGAAGAAATGATGTATTGTTATTTTATGATGTGCTTGTGTCCGTGTTTTTTTTTTCATCTTGAAGATTTTTTTCAGGGATGACAAGAGACCTCTTGGAGGTCAACTTTTATTTGACGGAATAAATATGTATGTCTCCTTCAAGAGTTTGATATGAATCAATGATGACCAGCCAGAATGATGCAAGTTTTATCATGATGATATTACAAACACCAACTGGAGTGGAATCTTTCTTGATACATGTATCAGTGATATTGCATAATATCCACTGATATCTCTTACCTATACACCTTTATGAATGTTGTTACGGAAAAAATAATGTTGAACAGCGTTTTGATCAAGCTAAAATATGGCTATTTATTTTAGACCTGTCACTTTCTTTAAATATATCCAGAAAACCATAAAAGCTTTTATCTCTATTATCAAATTGTGACTATTGTTTCAGTTTAGATTCAAATGTCATGAGCGGTAAATTAAAAATTTCCCTAATCTCACGTACACGACAGGCGACAGGCGTACTAAACGTGATTTGATAACTTCGTTGATATCAATATCGACACACACCTCAGTAAGTAAGTTTATAGCGTATTCACCCGTGACAAATAATTTCGATGTCAACGCAACCATGATTTGCGTCATTGATAATGAAGTGATGAGTTACCATTTAATATTGATAAACTCTTCATAGTTCAGAGCGACAGTCGACGTTCATTATTTTCATCCCATTATTGCAAGTTGAACAACATATGACAACAACACATGGAACTTAACATATTCGCAATATCGATGACGAGCAGCGGTCGTCTCATTTTGTTTCTTTATGTATTCGGGTCAGCTATTAGAAATTGTTCTACTCAAAATGCTATGGTCAAAATCAGAAAACTGTGAATTCGGTGTGTGTTATGTGTGTGTCATCGTGACAAGACGGCAACAAACAACACTTCATGCCAATCATTCTCGAAGCGCGTGTACTTATCCGATACGAGTACATAAACGCGAGATACTGGACGTGAGCCGGCTATTATCGCACTCTGCTGATGTACCTCCGCCGAATCGAAATGGAACCTATTTCTACTGCGTGACGGATTGAAACTCATAGCAGCCACTCGGCGTGTTTACAGCGGCAACTTATCTCGAGCTCACTACCGAATGTGAGATCCTGATCCGGGTGGGTGTATCTGAAATCGAACAGCCCACCTCGCGCGCAGATCGTTTCTCAGAAGCGAAGCTGAACTTATTAGGTCCGTGTGACGCGCGCATGGGCCGAGCCGTGCCGTGCCAGCCGTACCGTGCCGTGCCGTGCCGCATCGAGCCGTGCCCGTCCGCTGCACACGGCTGTAGCGCCCGAGGCAGGCGCAGGCACCAGGCAGAAACCGCGCCGACGTGAGTAGGTAGGTAGGTATCTCGTTATCGGAGTGAGGCGAGGCGACCGGTTCTGACGGCCTCTCACTTCGCAACGCCAAATGCCACTCGCCGCTCCGGCCCGCGCCGCCGCGCACCGCCTGACACAAAAATTAGGTAACCAACCAAACTCACATTCACTCCGTCTAAACGGGTGAATTCTACTTTCGTTTTACTTATATCGACCGCTGAAGCGATACGTTTCGCCAAAGCTAGTCCGGATTATCGCTCAGCTGATATATTTCGAGTAATCTTAGCAACATGCAGCTATTTTACTTGTTACGAGGAGTCCTGGTGTATTTGAGACAATATGCTACTTATTAGCATACAAGTCGATCCGTTCGGAGGCCAGTCGTAGATTTCCTCGATGTTTTCCTGGCGAAGTCGAACGACCTTCGGCAGAGGACAAAATGTTAATGCGCGGCCTTGCCGGTCACCTGGCAACGGCTGATGTGCATCGATTATCTCCAGACTAAACATATTTATCAACAGACAAGTGAAAATAACAGAAAGGGAATGAAACAATGCAACAATGGGAGAAGAGACAATCTGGAATACCGCTCCGGTGTGTGGCGCGGGCTAAACGGCTGTCAGCCGAATGCCGTCGTTGAGTCGGCGCAGCTCTGTTTTATAGCCGGCGGGCAGTGAAAGCTCCCCGCGCCCCGCACCGCTCCCCCGCCCCGCCCCGCTCTGCGCCGCAGCCCGCGAGCTCTGGGTTTTTTCCTCATTAGCTCCAATAGGCGGCAGGTTAGTATCGCGTTTATAGCGATCGGCGATGCCGACGTCATACGTGTGCACGCGCCGCCCACCGGTGCAGCGTGTGCCGGGAAAACGAGAAAAATCCAATTCATTGCCATGATGCAGCGCGGATCGACCGCTTGCGCGTAGCGACCACATTGAGCGGTGGTACAGATGTTTATGCAGCGTCGTCGCAGGTTCTAAGCCGAATTTTAGACGCTTTAAAGAAAAAACTGCACGCACGTGCCCGATTTGAGACACCCACGTTTTAAAGTGACGTGTGATGTCGAGGGCAGGGACATAAATCTGTAACGACGACCTAGAGAAGCGGATCACTAAAACGGTGACGTCAAACCAGCCATCTGCGCCATGCGCAATAGGTAAACACACTGAACACAAGCGTGCCGAAGTGTCTTTTATCTTCCTAATCATTAAATTCACAGAACATATAACAACGATAAGTCTGGTGCTTCTGTGATATGGAACCCACTAACCGCAGCTGACGTGTACCTGATTGGGCTATCGGCCGACCGGTGAACCGCGATAGATGCGTGATTACATTTTCGGTCGTGGCACCAACATACATAGGTTTATGGGCACAAAATTGTGGTTCAATACACTTTTATCGTTTACCCTTGAACCTTCGTTTCTATCGAGGGACGAGGGCATGAAAAGAGTTTCAGCAACGCATTTATCCGTTATCACATAGTACTAAAAGTGTTTAGCACTACCAGTTGTGGTCGAAGGCTTTGTTCGTTCGTTGTGTTAAGATCTTCTGAAGCGTTCGGTCATTCGTTCGCGTGGTTACGCGACCCGATTATTATTGACCGAATGAACTTGCAGTTGAGTCGTACTCAAGATTTTTGCGACCCGGCGTCTGACCGAACCCGTTCGATCATTTGTTCGCGTAGTTATGTGACCCGATTCTTGACCAAATTAAGTTTCAGTTTGGTCCTTTGCGAGATTTATTATTAGAATAGAAATCCCTTATCAAAACACGCATCTTGAATCTGTTTTCACTTGCCTACGTTCTGTAAGAATCTTCCGTGTGAATGCCGCGTCCACCTTCCCACTTCTGATTTCACCCAGTTCGATCGCGCGTTGCTCTTGTTCCCGTAGTAAATGTAGTCAGTCGGGCTATACCTACCTTTTGGATTGGGCGTTCCGTGACATTTTAGTTCAGTTTTAACTATTACATAAATCTTGTAGATATCGTTCGCAATTTTGCATCTTTAAAACAAACGGAATTGCAAGCGTTTGAAATTAAATAAAAACACAATGTTTACTTTTATTTACACTTATATTTGCCTCCTTGTTTACTACGGTATTTCTATTATTATTTAGACATATTTAGACCTTTAACAATAAATTCAATTTAATTTATCTCAACTTACTTTCATTCTATTCTAAAGCAGCAAATACCACATATAACAAATAATTTAAGGCATCTGTGGTAGAACCGTATTTTTTTAATCGTTCGTTCGCGAACCGAGCTGATCGGTAGTCGGTGCAGTCAGTCATTTCATTCAGTCAGACAAGTCGATCTAAAGTACACGAATGTTTACGAACGAGAGAATCATTGGGTCGTTCAGTGGCGACGCGGGTCTTTTGACCCGTTTCTTAGCGAATGACCCAACGCCGTGCCGCCTCTGCTTCGCTCTGCGTCAATTTTGTTTAAGGTCTACAAAAACATTTAAGGTGTGCATATGGATACAAGTTTATATTAATTTATGTTTAATGCATATTAATTTACCGCAGAAACGGAGCTTACATTCCACCAAATAATAATGTTATATTTTTGTGTTTGCGGAGGCCGTGAGCGGTCAACGGCATTGTAATGAAATTCGGTCAGCCTAAGGAACTAGTCGCTCTGAAAATATTCAATCAGCTCTAAGAGATCGTTCAGACGTATCTATTATCATACAATCGGCGTGGCTGGATACATATCGATGGCGGCGGCGGCGGTGGGGTCGGCGACAGCGGGCTAAGTCCCGGCGGCGGCGGCGGCCGGCGGAGGTTATTGCTCCAGCAGTGCAATGCTCTTTGTCCAGGTCGCGATCTGAAGCCTGCGCGGCTCTGTCTCTGAATTAGTGTGCGAGCCGCGCGACCGCGACGCACTGCACGGCTCTAGCCGCCGCGACGGTGGCGCCCTCCGCCGCCGCCTCCCCCGACGAGCGGTGGCCCTTCCCATGGATGAAAAGGGGTCCTTCCGCTCCGCGAAAGGTGATGCCGGTCATGGTAGCATGTCGCCAAGGCTACGCAAGGATGCCCGAATAGCGTCGCCCTGTCCGCCGGCACGCTGCCAGCAAGAAGGAAGGACGGGAGTAGCAAAGGAAACTTGTGGCGGCAGCACGTAGTAATAGCACACTTGATGGCAGTCCATCGGTAGTCGGGGTCCTCACCTAAATTGCGTCAACGTATTTACGGCAAACATGCGTTAGCTGTCAAATCAAACTAGGACTCGCAAAGGTAAGTTCACTTAACGCCCACTGCGCGCGCTCTTCACTTCTCCATACATTTGAAAACGCTCGTCGTTCGGTTTGGTGTAAACGCCAATCTAAGTGACATATCGGACTATGGGCTCAGTTGACTACGCGCAACATCAAATATTGTTTCTTGCACTAAATTACGTCTTGCGAAGTTCTTTTGTATCGTTGGAACTCGAGAACATGTGTCGAGAACAGCAGTGAGCTAATTCGTTAGCGAACGACTGTCCAGGGCGTGTATTCTTGGCATTCAGTCATTGCGGATTCAGTAGAGTTAACAGTAATGTCAAAGTAAATTCTTCTTCTGTTAACTCTACTGAATCCGCAATGACGGAATGCCAAGAATACACGTCCTGGGCTACCGTTAGTGTACAGTCAACCAAAGGTTAAAGGATACACTTCCGGTTAAACGTAAAGATGAATGGTGTTTAAATGCAACCTCTGATTCAATTTTGTTAGGGTTTTTTTTAACTCGGTAGCTAGTAGACATCCTCAACTATGTTTGAATCTATACTGAACTCTATAATTGTTTCCAAGAGTCAAAGTATTTCGACTGTTCTTCTTTTCATTCAACCGGATGTGTATCCTAAACACTTTGTTCGACTGTACGTACGTTCACTAAAGTGGTTACGCTGCCACTCTGTCGCCACTCCTTCCCTTTCGCCTCTCGCGGCTCACTCGCTCCGCGTATTGTGTTTAATAGGTTAATTGCCCGGCATTGTCGAGTCGCTGGCACGAATCGCTTCTGTCGCGACCTCAAAGCGGCGTCGGCGTCGGCGTCGCGGGGCCTCGCCGCCGCCGCCGGGCCGCGCGCTCTGTTACGGCTTACTTTTGATTTCCACGGCGTGCGCCGGTGCCGCCGCAGCCGCCGAGGGCCTCCCGCGCACCGCCGCCGCCGCACCGGAGGCGGCGGAGCGCGGAACTTCCTGGCGAGGCTGTCGAGACCTTTCAATAGGGTTGCCATCCGTCCGGGTCTCCCCAGATTTGTCCTAGTTTAGAGGGCATCCGGGGAGCGTCCGGGCGGGGCTTCATTTGTAGTCCGGGTGTACAAATTTGAAGTCTTTACTATCAGTATCTAACTGATTTGTAAAACGTTTTGTAACAAGCTGTAATAATATTCTGTTTTATTAGTTTATTAGTTTCATTAAAAATTATGATAAAAGATCACTAAATTTAATATTAAGGTTTAAAAATTAATAAAAAGGTGATCAATGATATCTTTAACTGTTTTTTTATTACACTGACTGTTTAAAAAAACCTGTTGACATGTCCGGGTTCTGGGCTCTAAAATCCGGGGTTTTCACGCGTATTCTCACGTCTTGTTCTGGTTGCCAAATTTTAGAGATGGCAACCCTACCTTGCAAGCGTCATTTCAACGACGTCATTACGGTGCATATGACCCCAAATGGCGACAGTGTAATCGGGGATGTCATCAACACGCCGTTGTCTCGTATGAAAACAGCCCAGGCCAATAACGTTCCGGCTAACTGCGTCGGATCATTCCGCTACTTGGTCAGGAAGGGTTCTATGAACTTCAAATTATAGAAAATGTCATCAGGAAGACGTACATAACGACGAACCCCCTTAGAAAATGTGGTACCATTTCTTTACTGTAAATTTTGCAACCCTCAAACTGCTGCCATATATGAAAGGATTGAGCGCTACTACAAAAGAACAACGTTTTATCAAAGCGAAAATCCATTGCAGACAGTGGGTAGAATTATGCTAAAACTAAAAGAATTTGAGTAAAGATTATGTCTGAAGAGTGCACTGAATTTGTCCACTATTCTAAGATTGTTAAACAAATCGCCCGGCGGTCGTTCATAGCAATTGTCCGTTACGTGTTCGCACTGGTCGGTCGCAGGAAAACATTTCCTTATAATGCCAACACAAATCACTTCTTTTCGATATCAGCGAATTCCAAATATCAAGAAGCTAACTCTGACAAGGTTGAGTTTACAGCTTCAAGTTCAGATAATGGGCAAAGAGGGGGACACACCTTCGGTATCAAACCCATGGTTACGATTGTGCAACAGCAGAGGTGGTCCCGTGGAAGCGACAGGTTGTTTAATGTTTGCATAGTATGGTTAACGGACAACGGATATCGCAGCAAACAATGTGCGAACAAACACTAATGATGATATTGAAAGACAGTTCTTGGGTTAGTCTTACAACTGTACATTTTGACATAAAATATATGGAAGTAATGGCAAATTTGGCAGGACTCAAAACCCAAGAACTGTCTTTGAATCTCAGCATTAGACGAGCAAGTATATTAGAGAAACGCAACGAATGCACAAGTGCAGTGCAGGTAGCAAGTAGCAGCTGGCGACGAGGCGACGCGCACGCCAGCGTTGGCGAAGAAGCCAAACAAGGTTTTCCTTGAGCGGGCGGCGCGGCGCGGAACGAGTGAGTAATGCAACTTTCCACCTCGCGCTGACGTCCCGCCGCTGCTGCCTACATACCCGCGCCGCCCGCACGCCGCCGTGTCGCCGCCAGCTAAATATGTCGAGAAGTACGGCGTTGCATGCGCGGCGGCGGGTGAATCACGCGCACCTCCGCGCCGAACGGATTCTTGTCCGCCGATGGTGGGAGCGACGCGACGGCTGGCCGAGCGCGAAAATATTGCCACTATGCTACGTGCAGAGACACCAGACTGGGATCATGATCTGAGGTTTCTGTTGAAGCCGATGTTTTTCAGAAAGATGCGGTGATCATTGGAACTGATTGCATAATTGGGGGACGCAAACCAAGCATGAGTAGATAAACGCTCACTCGCTTTTGAAACAACCTTTAAAATTTTCGTTATATTTGTTATCTAATGTCAGGCAAAAATTAGATGTGTCTGCACGTTTTTAATTTTTAAAAAAAAATCTTGGTTTAAACCACAGAGAAATGGAAAAATTTAAGAACCCATTATTTTTGCTGTAATTTGTGCCGGTATTTTTGTTTTTATTTTTCCCAAACTTGTAGACACAGATATTAGTTGCCTGATTTAAGAACCCAAATATCCAGTAAATTAGAAAAGAGATCTTCAAAATTGTGTTAAATTACTTTTGTGTGGGGACCGTAATTTTCTGACGATAACGGACCCAGACAGTCACCCAACATTAGAGCAGCGAGCTCAAACGTTTTTAGACTGTTTAAGATGTGGAGGAAAGTTAACTCGGGCTCGTAATAACTTAAGTTTCAAAACGTGAGTCGACCACTATCCCTGTTGCTAATTAACCCAGGTCATCCTCTGAAATAATTATACAATGTTTTGTCCCTTTATTTCGAATTTGCAACTGCATGTAAATGCAAAGGACAAAACATTTTAAAACTATTCAGAGGAAGATCTGGGTTTATTAATAACAGGATATGTCGATAACGTAAAACCCACACCAGGGCTTTAGTCAAGTTTGAGTTACTCCAATAAAACTCTGCTACTTTTGACAAACGCCACCGTACCGCCCGCGATGATGTTCCTTGCCCCTATAAGATATAAGGAATATACATTGTAAGGACAAGATCTGAAAACATACTTCTTAATCATGTGAACTAACAGATGTGAACCTTAAATTAACTCGGTTGTGTGCAAGGCTATTTAAATCAAGATCGAAGTATGTGTTGCTAATTATAATTGAGCGCATGTCAAACGCGATATTAGCACGTAGAAATCTGGCTCGCGCTTCAATAATCACTATAAGCCGACGTGTTAATAGTAGATTTATCCTCTTGCAAAACGATTCATTGTCCATGTAATGATAGCGGAGACCATCAAATACTCGCTATCGGATTCTGTGCTATCGGTGATAGATCAAGTTCATGGAAATTTTGTGTTATCAGGTCGTATCCGTTTCTTATTTATTTGTAGTACAAATATCTGATTTAAAGTTTCGTTGATCTCGTTAGTCTTTCTTCTTTGAAGTCTTTGAAAGTATTACCATGATTTGGCTGCATACGATGTGTTCACATGTAACCGAAATGTCCACAATCATGAACCAGAACAGTTACGCGCGAACGCTTGCTACATTGGAATTATTATTGTGGCCGCGCCTAGCCTCGACGAGCCATTAACGAATCGCTGAAGCGGCAGGAGGAGGAGTATACCACATCCGATCTTTTAAAAACGGCATGCCTCTCGATGGAAATATTCCTCCTTAGGAGACAAACACGCGCCTTGTTTTGATTGCGTAATAACTTTGTTTATTTGTTTCATTGCAGAAAATATGTATACCGGCCGGTGGAAACGGCCAGCAGGCCGCTTCGACCTTCCACTTCAGCCTGTCCAGCAACTCGGACATCGAGGGCCCTCAGGTAACCTCACGTCTATACAGTATCGCAATGATCGCAAGCAGAAATAGGCCGCAGAGACAAAACTCTGACGTGGTCGCCACTGGACGGATTGTGCAATGGTACAGGTGGCCGGGTCAGTGCAGGGGTTATCTTCTATACCCTTGAAGTGCGTTCGGTGCGCACCCGTGCTGTTATCTTGGTTGGGCCGTATCTTGACCCCCAATCCTCACAATACCTACGCGTCGCATTTATTTTAAAACTTGTTTTGATTACCTCGTGGCGAGTGCAATTCGGCGGAGTTTAAGGTGATGTTGTTATGCTCAAACCAAGTTCAAGCCGAGCTGAGCGATAGGCAATTCAACCGAGTCCTGCACGTTTGTCCTGTTGGTTAATTAGCTCTTGATATCGTGGCGAAAACACATTAATTGGATCGATAGGGAAATGTGAAGTTAATGTGTTAATAAACATTATAGTGCTGCTAATTATTTTTTTGTACTCGAACTATAGTATGTATGAAATAGATCATATTAATCGAGACTATATTTGCATACATTTGCTTCCCTCACAACCTCGTTCTATCACAAGGCTATCCTACGATATGTGGCACTCGGTTATTCGTAAATTTCTCAGATAGTGGCTTACTTATGAAATCAATCTTATGTAATTTGGGATTCATTCGCACCAAAGGAATTATTTTCGTTCCCACAGAACTTTGCTCTATGCCAAAAGAGACATATGTTTTTACATTTCTTGTTATTTTTTCCAAGGAGTCAACATTGTAAAGCTAATACAAAGAATATTGTTTCATTTGGACAAAATGTTTCAATAAAAACATCGCCAAAACAAAAAAAATATATGTTATGAATGATTAAAGATTAACAAAATAGAACGATTCTCGTTATTAAGTTATTAAGTGAACATGCCCTCTGGGCATATATTGTGATATTTTTTTTTATTTGGAATAAATAACAAGAAATGTATTTTAGCTATTTTTTCATGCAGCAAAGTTTGTGCTGTGAAAATTAAAATAATTCATTTGGTGTTGATATGCCTAAAGTTTTACAATAATAAATTTGAGCTTTAGATGGCGCCACAGTCGTTCGCCGCTATTTCTTCTTAAACTCTAGTAGTTATATAGGAATTTTATGTCTTCGATTTATATAAAAGGCTAACATTTTTGAGATAGTTATGTCACAAATGCTAGCTTTTTAGTAATTGTAGGAGTTATAGCAGAATAGGCTAAGAAAGACCGTTGCGCCATCTACTTTGTCTCACAAACCACCACCACCACCTTAAGTAATATCTGAGAAATGAACTAATAACGGCAACCTAGTGTAGCGTTCGGTATTAACTTTCGATAAGCTATTTCACATCGATGAGTGTCGCCGTAGCGGTTGGTATTGTCGCTAACACTTCGATTCCAATGACATCATTCTATTAGAACACTGAACTTGAGGAACGCTCCTTTGTATATGATACTCGATCCACCTATGCATATTTGTACAGATGTGCCGGGATCTTTGTGTAATGACCTGAAACAAAAATCGGTACAGTGACGCTATTTCTACTTTCGCCTCGCAGTTGATGTGCTCCAATGTCAGATGTGCTTGTGTCTATTGTGAGCCTATTCTAACCTTCTTAGGGCATTGCCAACTCTGTGTCTTGTTTTCTCGCAGGCGTCGAGGGTGACCGTGATCTCCTTAGATAACAAACATCAGGACTCTTTGTATTTATTCTTCTCCATTATATTGCTTATTATTGATGCAATTATTTTTATCTCCTTCTGGGAAAGTTATATTATATTCGTTTCGTTGTTAACTGTGCGTTAACAGCTCTTTCGGTCGCTTTGTTTTTGTGTTATTGGCTGTCATGTTATCGTCGTTACAGTTGTATTTATTTTTACGATAATAATGTTTCATGGTGATATTTCATCAGTTTCGAACACAGTTTACTTAATAGCCTCGACTTGCTAATGCGGTTACTGAGTTTGCTTTGCAACATGAAAATGCTTTAACTCTACTGCAAAACGTTATTTTATATCGGTAAGATTTTTCGCGTTTGCGAGCCGAATACTAATTCACATCGACAGGTACCAGCATCGATTAATATTTTCTGCGGCGCGTAGGTTGGTGAGCAGTCGGCGGCGGCGGCGGCGCGGCTCACTGGGTTTGTGGGTCGCGGTACGGTTGCGTCGATGCTTCCATCTACGACAGCGGAAAAATACACTTCATGTGGAAAATATCACCAACCGTGACCGCGTTTTTCGGCATCCCTTCTCGGAAACCTAAGGGTCTCCGCGCCCGCTCAATACGCTAGCGGGAGTGTCACTCACTCCGCCGCCGTTGTGCTCCCCGAGTGAGACCGAACTTGTCTCCGTGTACCTGGGAGACGTCATCCAGTTGGATCGCGGCCAACGAAAACTTACAACATTCTCAAAAGTATTTCAGATTCGGTATCATTGTGTAGGCAGCGGCGTGAATGTTTCTCATCAGAATATACGGTCGCGAACAGCGCTGGGTCTCGCTTGTATGCTATAAGTTTAACATTGCCTCGGTTATTAATCTGTCGATCACCTTGAGCCGTTCCTTTACGGGCCTTCGTTTGAAGCGGAGCTTATAAAAATGGCGCGTTTTGTGCCAGTTGGGTGTCGGTACGTGGAGTATTTTTTTATATTACGCCGCTTGCTAATACTGGTTTCCACCGGGCGGCGCGCGGCGCTGGTCGAGGCGACTCCACTTCGACTCCAGCGCGTCGTTTCACAACAATCTATAAATCATTTTATAAGCAGCGGGACTACAAAATGGCGGAAAAGCCAGCAAATGGTTATTCCCCGTAGCTGGCAGATCTGGGCGCGTGACCTTTTTGAGCCCTGATACAGTGCAAGGTTTTTTGCGACTTGCATATCTTATTGGGTATTTCTGTAATTTACATATATGTACGTTCCTGCCACCGACGATGCTACCCAAAACATTTGTTGGTACGCCTTTGTGTTTGCTTCGCTCGTCATATTCTAAGGCTGAGATAAATAGTCGTACCGGAAACTAATGCTAACGCAAAGTAGTACTTTGTGACGTCAATTGGCATTGCTTTGAGATTTCGTCCATACAAAATGTGTCAAAGTGACGTCACAAAGTACTACTTTCCGTTAGTCTTAGTTTTTGTTACGACTATTTATCTCAGCCTAATAGTCACGCTCTTATAGTGCTGCTACATTGGTACATTTATGTTTGTGTATGTATGTTTTTGACTAATAGTTTTCCATAGATATTAAAACAATTACATAATATCAACTTGATGCTACATAATCAATTACATACATGCAAGTACAATCACATGAACTTTTAGTTCTCTATTACATAGTTACATAATATGTTTAATTTTGACAGTACCTAATTTCTACCGACTAGTTACCTAATTATCTAGTTTTGGATGTGTCTAAAATACTTTTCTTATTACTTCCATTAATTTTCTGTAGATGTCCGAAAAGTTCTCAATGGCGAAGAAAACGCAAAGCTTATTGTAGATTGAGTGTAGGCTTACCTTACAAATTTGAAAACACTTTGTTGTTGTAATTTCTATCAAGTTTAACGTACTTCATAATGCAGTTAAAATAATGTTTGGAGGAAAAGAAAAGCTTCTAGTGTGAATACTCATTACTTTCGATGTAATTGAGCAGTTGGTAAATAAGGAGTACTCTTCCCCATTGAAATTGATCGAATAGGGCAGATGTTTTTGGAGCACTGTGTAATTGGCAGAGTGGATAATAACTGTTGATTACGTTATAGATAAAGGAGAATGCCCATTAGAAAAGCGGTAGAAATTAGCATGTACACCAATGAATCCACTTTGCTTTCGTTCTTCGTATCATCAAAGTAAAAATGTGTGATTTTCAGTTTTTTATATAATGGGGATAAGTCAGTAAACACTACTAAAGATGAACTATGAGGTTATTTTTTCCTACATTATGCATCATCTTTCGTTGATATTTATTTGCTAGACCATTTTATTGATTGGTGCTGTCACAATGGTTGCTTGCAGGGCCTTATTACATAAGGCATTACTTAAACAGTATCAGGGAAAGGATAGTTGGCACTATTATTACTATAGTGAGTACTCCAGCTATATGTAAACTGTACTGAGGGCAAGGAAACAGAATAAATAGATAGTGGTGGCTTTTGACAGAGGTCTTCATATACATATTACCTTAGAGTGGTATGACTACTAAATAGGTACCATTTAATGTATCTAACTGTGATCTACTAGAGTTAAGGATTATTTAAAATGGAGAAGATTCCTTGCTGAGTAGGGTCAGCCATACAAGTAATTCCTCTGCATGTATTCCTGTGCATGTCGTACGAGCCGATTAAGGTATTCGTGGTTCGGATCCCACTTAAAACTAGAGGTCCACTTCTCTACTTACTAGATGCTGGCTCAGGTTTTACCTGCCCAAGAAAGTACCATCTAATGGAATAAAAGATGTTCGACTCGGCTAATATCGGTTTTCTGTCCAGTTTAATGTAAACGTATTAATATAAGTAAGATCTTGGCATGCCATATAGTTTAATAACATCACAGTAGGTGTGGCATTAGCCTCATGTTACGTTCCATCAAAATTAATATTATGATAAAGGGAAGGACCTGACATGGTATAGTTACTTCGAGAATGGGTTATTGTTGAGATGGTGTATTATTATGTAGTCATCATGTTCATTTGCATAAAAACCTTATTTTGAAGCTATTTTATTTAGGTTGAAATAAATACTACATCGGCTGCTATGTTATGTTTCCATAATACTATGGTTTTTATATTAAACAATGATAAGACAATACTTGACATTTCTTCCACCAAGTTGTGGGAGCTGTCGGGATTTGCGGTATGACCAGTCCAGAAGCCAACTCTGTTTATTTGTAAAAACAAAAAACCATGAGTAGGTACCTATAAGTAAACAGTTAACACCCCAATTACACGCGTTAAATGGTATGCATTTTGTGACATCAACACTCATAAAAGTGATGAGCAAATAAATATCAACCAAAGATGGTATGTACAATGTAGGCAAAACACGACCTAGCATGAGCGCGCGCGCTGTTCTATAAGTAAAAATAAAAATAAATCTTTAGCCGTGTTTGCTGACTGATCCCCATTATAGAAAAAAGTAAAAGTCACAGATTGTTACTTATATGATACGAGGAATAAAAACAAATTGGTTTCATTTGTGTACACGCAAATTTTTAGCGCTTTTCCAGCCCATACTGGAATGGGCATTCTCTTTTGACAGAATACCGGAATCTCGGAAGGCCTCGTTGACAAGTGTGTGTCGCGACGTGTTTCAGGGCTCGTTCGAGTGCGTTCGGACGGGCGGCGGCGCGCGGCGGCTCGAGTCGTGCGGCCCGCTGCCGCGCAAGATGCGCATCCACGCCAACGACGACTCGTACGAGGCCACCAAGAACGCCATGGCCAAGACGGTCGCCGAGGAGCAGAGCAAACAGTGAGTGACCTACCTTCTCGTTACCTCGTCACCCGCTAGCGGATGCGCCTGGAGACTCCGCCGGGACGCGAAGCAACGGCGAGTATCTTCTCGTTACCGCTAGCGGAGGCGCCCTGAGAAAATTCCGAGAGAAGCGAAGCAAACAGTGAGTACCTTCTCGTTATCTCCTCACCCGCTAGCGGAGGCGTCTCGAGTCTACCCGGAGAGATGCGAAGCAAACAGTATCTTCTCGTTACCTCGTCACCCGCTAGTGGAGGCGCCTCGAGACAATCCGCAGGGACGCGAAGCAACGGCGAGTATCTTTTCGTTGCCGCTAGCGGAGGCGCCTCGAGAAAATCCTGAAAGAAGCTAAGAAAACAGTATCTTCTCGTTACCTCCTCACCCGCTAGCGGAGGCGTCTCGAGTCTGCCCGCAAATAATATTCACACTTTAGCTATTTCTGGTTGAAATGAGCAATTTTAGTATTACGCCTTACTCATAGATAACATCTCAGCCAATTTATATTCAATAATTGGCTTTACACATACTTACATGTTTTGCGCTACACTATTTAGTACATATAATTAGGCAATGTTTCCAATGCTGCAAGTGAATATATTTACAACGACATAATTGCTGTCGATGATGCAGCGATTGATAATAATAGCCAAAAGTTAATATTCAATGCATGAGACTATAAGATTTATTCTTTGCCTAGGCTGATTACGTGCAGGTCTTGAGTTTACATTTACATTAATTATTGTCATTGTTTGACAACACAGATTAGGAGTTAGTACCTACGTTACTGCATGGTGCAAAATCTGTGTTCAATTTAGATCTTTTTTTTATGAAAAACCGGTATGGGTGACTGTGCTGAGGACAAAACGTGCTCAGAAAAGCCAAATACACCTCACCTCGCGAAACCACTATCGCTGAGCTATCGAGCTTGTTAAAATTACGCTTGAGGACCCCAGGTTATAGGTATAAGAAATGGCACCCGCCTGCAGACAATATCCATATCCTGGCGGTGCGGCAGAAAAATGAGTTTGAGAAACGGTTCCTTCTCATAAGCCTAATGTCAACCACAAGGGGGTGCTCGGATTCTCTGCGGCTGGTGCTCCTGATATAGGTAGGACAGGGAGGAATAAGGGTTGCAAGTTCCACAGAGCATTATGTCTCGGCTAATGACAGTCATATTTATCCATAACAATGGCGAGAGGATTCAATCAGTTTTAATCAAGCATCTCGCATACTAAGTATTGTAAAACAGGGATCTGAAGCAAACCAGCATTGCCCAAAAAATTGGAGGGATATCGCACTAAACTATGCTACGAATACTTTCAGCACGCGCGTGATAAAGCCGAACCAGACTGACATCGGGCGGCGCGTAAAGGTGCGCGCCGCGCACGCGCCGCACGCGGTGCCGACGCCGGGCGCGGCGGCCCCCGCGCCCGCGCCCGCGCCCGCGCCCGCGCCCGCGCCCGCGCCCTCCGCGCCGCCCGCCGCCGCCGCGCCGCCGCGCCACCCCCCCGCGCACCACCACCCGCCGCACCCGCCGCACGCCGCGCACCCCGCGCACCCCGCGCACCAGCGGCCCCAGGGCAACAACCCCGATCTCGCCAGGCGGCCAATCAAGTGAGACCCTTCGTTCCTCGCCCCATTTTTTTTTTATGTCAGGCGCGGCTTATGGCTTACGCCGGGACCTTAAGGTGCCCGGCGACGCCCATGGGTTTTCGAACATTCAGGGGGGCTGCGAAAACCATTCCGGCCGGCCAGGTGCTTTTTCACACCACGTTTGAAGGCCCCAGGTTTTAATTTGGGGGCAATACAATAAGGGAGTTCATTCCATTGTTTACCGACCCTATGGATTAAGGATCTAGAGGATCGGTGGGTTCTTATTTTTTGTCTGTTGACTGTGAATTTGTGCATTTTCTCCCTGTTCCACGTTGAGCGAAAGTAGGAAGGGGACGGAGAAACAGCGTTATGCAGCTCTGACGAGCATTCTCCATGGTAAAGACGACAGAAGACAGAGAGAGACCCTACATCCATTCGGAGTTGGCGGGTCTCCAAATTTAGGGATACCTCGGAGTCGTCGACGAGACGCACGGCCCGACGCTGTATCGAGTCCAGGGAGCCAAGCTGGTGCTTAGCTGAGCCGTCTCATAAATGCGAACAGTACTCCACGCAAGATCTTATCTGCGCCTTTAAAAGGAGCAGTTTTTGGTCAGGTGTGAAATACTGACAGGGTGCGTCAGAGGACTCCCAGCTTTTTTGACATTTTCGTCACGAATACGACTTGCTCCATGGTTCGGAATCCATGTAAAACTGTAGGTCCACTTTCCGTACTAGTTGGTAGGGTTTAAGCCCGCTCCGGGTTGGTGCCATCGCATGGGATGAAAATATGGTAGATGCGGCAATTAAAATTTGTCCGTGTTTTCGGTCCAGTTCATTGTAGCCGAGCAATATAAGGATGGCATGACACCTAATTCCCATGTGGTGTGTTAGGCTTATATCATGACATGGTATTAGCTATCCATTTTCAGTTACAAAAAAATAAAATAATCTGTCTGAACTCGATGGAAATTTCTGAAGGCCTCATCACGATTCATCAGCGTGCATGAAAGAAGACAACCCTCGAATATAGATATTTTTTTTTTCTCCGGTAATGAATCTCAAAATGATTTTCAGTACCTCTGATTTTGGTAAGGAATTACTAAAATTCTGGCTTATCTTAGGATAAATGTATGATAACGATAACACATTCGGAAATCAATTATCAACTACATAACAATTGTGTATAAATTGTTATCATTGGGTTTTTCCTATGTAAAATTTGTCATTCATGTTGTTATTCTTTTCTATTTTCAGAGAAAGACTTATACAACTTTTAGCTCTGAAGCCCTACAAAAAACCTGAATTATATTCAAGACTCAATAGCGGTAAGTGTTATTCCCATTTAGCATTTTTGTTAGTTACATCTTATTTAAACCTAATGCATGTTCCATATGTTTGTTTGCAGAGGGAATTAAAGATAAAGAAAGAGCGGTTATAAATACTATATTGCAGCAAATATCATCGTTGAAGGACAACTGTTACCGTTTACACAGGCATATCTGGAACGATGTTAATGAAGACTGGCCATTTTATACAGAAGACGAGAAACGTATGCTCAAACGGTAAGTCTGTCTTTGTAATGAAAAAACTAAATCGTGAAATATTTACACTATTTCAAATCATTATCCCCCCCGTCAATATTTGATCGCACTCCATAAATATAATTCAAATTGTTGATGATCTCGTAAAACGGGTTCTTCTCTTATAATAAATATCTGTCAACAATAAACTATTTATGTAAGTGTTTTTTTTTCTTTCCATAAAAAAACTAGGTATTAAAATTTTAATTTTTGACAGATATGCACATATTTGTTTTATTGCTATAAAACTAAACTTTGATAGATGATGTTAATATGTTTTACCATTTAAAATGTAATTTATTTGTTAATGACCGTTACTAGTGTCTCAAACATCTTGGCTTCAAACGGACGCACTCTTGGACGCAAATCCCTAGTCGCCTGTTAAAAAGTTCTAATATTGTTTTCAGGCGGAAGCCGCAAAACCTGACACCGCCGCTCAGCAGCGACTCGACTAACTCCCTATCACCGCGCGCGTCACCTGGCGGCGGAAAGCGCGCGCCGGGCGATACGGGCGACGCGCCCGGCGGCAAGAAGCAGCGCATCTCGCACTACCGTCGCACCGCCGCCGCCGGCTCGCCCTCCAGCGGCTACGCGACCGCCGGCTCGGGCGCCTCCTCCGGCGAGAGGCACGCCTCCGACAACGAGGACGATCGCGCCGCAGGTAACCTACACCCACACATCTGCATGCTGGTACACCAACATCGCACTCCAGCTTTAATCACACACCTACGCCTCTACTGAACACCACACGTACACCTTCATTGAACACATCCCTAACCATCACACCGAGACTCCCACCACACTCTCTCTCCCACTAGATATTCACACCTGCACCTCCACTGAACATCACACTTATGTATTTCCAACCATCACACCCACATTTCTACATCCCCACACTCAATCACACAGCCACTAAATACCCTCACTCCCAATTACCATATTGACACCATCCGCACATTGACCACACACCTCATACAACACAGCTCAGCTCCCATCACACTCGCAGCCAACCCTCAAACCAATACCCCCACCATACGCCCTCACACAACTACCTCACACTGACCAACCACCCACACGTTGGTAAACATTTTCAAGGGCCCAGCACTACTATGCTTATGTTTCAGCGTGTAATTTCACATCATACTGAATGGGATGTGATTTTGTTGTTGTAAGATGACTGGAAGATTGTTTTCCATTGCCACTATTATTCTCTCTTAAAACCATAGTACCCTTAAAGCTAAGCCCCACGAGGATAGTACAGTGGGCAGCCCAGTAATCAGGTAAGCAGGTACTCGACTGGTCCCGGGATAGTTAATGCTACTAAATAACAGCCTACTATGGACCAATAGTGGCTTGCTGCACATGGTTACCTACCATACTGCCTACTGTACTATCCGCGTGTGTCTGAGCCTTTGCATGTTTCTAGCTCACAACCTCTCCAAGTTATTTTATTGTCGAGATTGATTTTCAATTAAATTCGTTTCAAATATTATCCTCGGCGTTCATTTACTTTATTTTATGAGTAAAAATGTTTTCTATGAATAGATTGTCACTTTGACACTGTAAGCTTTGCTTTTCATTTCTGTTATCTATGTCTTCTTTCTGTATGTTTACACTTAAGCACACTGTAGGCTTCATTTGAATAATATTCATATTCAAAAACCACTGCTTTACAAATTATCTAGCTTGCATGCATGCATTTTTGAAAATGATATTGCTTCATCTAGGTCTTTACAAACGTTTTATATTTTCTATTGTTTTATGTTTTCCTGGATAATTTACCTCTCTCCATTTACCTTTTCCCGCGGAGGTTGTTCACCAGCCGTAATGATGTTATCTTTATGTGTTAATATGTGTAAATATTTTTATAGAACACTGCAAATATTATGCTCAGGCATAAAACGTTTTATCCTCAAACCTCTTTTATGTATATTTTGGTGCCAAGAACGATAGAAAAGGAATGGACGTGGTACATGAGGTCCAACCACGTGCCGCGTGTTTGCCTAAGAGGCTAATTCCATACAACGAGCCTATAGTGACTACGCGCGCTGTGATGTAAAACTAATGTTTGTTATACATTTTCATTCAAAAACAACAGAATTGTGAAAAGAATGAAGCATAAGAAACCTATCTTATCGTCTGTGAAGGTTGTAATAAATTATTTTCAGTATTTCTTTGTAAAACAGATAGTAACGATTTTGGCGACAGTTTAAGTGATAGTGAACAATGAATATCTTGTGTCCATTCCTTTTTAACGTTCTTGATTGATGCCAAGAGGTGGCTGAATAAGGATTATTTCAATGAACATACGTTTATATTGGTTTTTATTTTGTAAAGAACTTTTGCAAAAATGCAGTTGACATATATATTTGAAAGAGTGCATGAATTTTTGTGCATGTTAAAATTCATGTAATTTCAGATGCTGATATCGGAGTGCACATCAGCTGGTTAATGTTTAAGCCACTCTCTAAACATATCACTATTTGAACTAAGGTTTCAATAACATAACAAAAAGTGACATTGTTTCTTCGTGGATTAGCTCTTAAATAGCCGATGTGCACACCGATCAAGTTTAGTGGATTGTGGATAGTTGTGCACGTGACTGACTATGGAACCGCTGGTGCTGGAAACTGAAATATAGAAAATTATTTACTTGACTCTATTTATCCGAATAGTAATGGGAAGTTTTTAAATTTCAGGAAAGAAAGACCACGGTTACACACTTAGTTTTAACACAGCGAAAGAAGTCGGCTCCAGTCCTATCAAACAGAATGGCGTTAGAAGTAGTCCCCCCGTAGAGACAAATAGTGTCGAAGGTATATCCCTTTTGCTTATCTTAATATTAACCTAGAAATATTGCTTATTTGCTGTGATGATGTCCCATTTGATTGCGATCTGTGCCTGTTTATGCAATATTGCATCACTGTGTTTACGAAAAAAAAATTGCAGCAGCTTAAATGTCATATACTTGATATTTTTTTATTCGATTTAATGAATGCATTGTTTTTCTCATTACAGTCAACAGCATCACAATGAACAACATGACAAACTCGGAACCATTAGAAAGTGAAACGATGGACATTAGTCTGCAGGAGGGCTCGGAAGCCAGCGATGACGATATTGAGAGGTCAGCATATTCACTCAACGCATAATCATTATATTAAAATTGACAGTTTTTCAGGGCCTTGTCGCAAAAAGGAGGACAGTCACACACATTTTGTCCTGAATAGTTCTCATATTTCAAAATATATCCGGGGTCCACTCTGTATAGAAAAAAGTAGGCATCCTTTTTTACATAGATTTTGACAGAACCGAACACGAGAACTTCTAGCTTTCGCTTCCCTGAGTAGATAGCAGCATTTGTTTATAACATAACTTATGTAGTTGTGCACCAAATAATGACTTGTTCAAAATATCATACTTTTTGAGAAAAGGCTAAATTTCTGAAGCCAGCAGTGATGAACCCTTGCTTGCCGCTTACCCAAAACATGCTCAGAATATAGGGTAAAAAGGGTAAGGTTTGTAACATTGTATGGGTTGGAACCACCTATGATTGATGAACTGTATCTAATGACAGAGAATAGAAAATGTGTAAGAATATTTTCTATTTTTTGGAGTTTAAATATAAAAAAAAACGAAACGGATATTTGTATGACCTGATATTAGATACTAAACGTCCAGTTGATTGGAATAGTAGTTATCAAATGAATAGTAAAGATATTAGTATAGGGAGCATAATTTGTGTGTTGCAAGAGCGTAAAGGTTTGACATGCAGTGCGTGTATTGAGGTGTGCGGTTCGCAGGCAATGGCCGCCGATCAGCAGCACGAGCGAGCGGCGGCGCTACAAGAAGGAGTTCGCGCAGAAGTTCGTCGAGTACGAGGCGCTCTACGGGCACATCTCGCGCGTCGCCTCGCGCTTCACTCACCTCGAGCAGCAGCTGAAACGCGCGCCGCCGCACTCGCCCAACTGTCAGGTAGCGTCACGTCGTCTTGTCTTTTTTACGTGATTTGTCAGTCATCGCTTACCAAGAAAAAAATAGCGATCTCTGTATATGCTTAATGGACACGGTACACAGCAAATTTCAGACTTATACACCAGATGTAGCCAACTTCTGTGTACACTGTGCATAATGTTAAGAACTCCCCCCAAACTCATTATTAAGGTGACTGATATTAGTAGGTTTTGGATCATTTAATATATTTTTTTATTTTCGGACAATACTGCTAGTAGACGATGGGTTGATTCGAGTGTTTTAGACAGAACCGTCATATTAGACCATATTCCTCGCAGATGATGGGTCAAATCATGAGTTTTAGACAGAACATCATATCGTACGATGCTGCTAGTAGATGACGGGTTGATTCATGTGTTTTAGTCAGAACCATCATGTAAGACCATATTCCTGGCAGACGAAGGGTTAATTTGTGTGTTTTAGACCGAACAGTATAATCAGACAATACATCTGACTTGTGGTTGTGAAACATATCTTATTCACAGTGATAGATGTGGAGCCTTTATGCAGTGTTTATCAGTAACAAATCTTCCAACACTGGCTAATAATCAGGTGATCATTGACTGCTAAGATGTTTCTATAAACCAAACATGCCTTTCTATATCTTAAGGTGGGCCCGTAAGCATCAGAAAATTACGCACCCCATATAAACGTAGTTTACTAATCATTTGAAAACCACTGTTCCAATTTGATTGATATTTGGGACTTAATATCAGGAAACAAATATCTATATCTGCACGTGTTTGTTTTTTATAAAAAAATATCCTGTGTGACACAACTGAGAAAAGAAAATTAGTATGATTTTTCAGCAAAACAAAAGCGTTCAGACAGATATTTATTGTAGATATATAGTATATTGTAGTAGTATATTGTAGATATAGATTAGATACAAATATCAAGCAAATCGGAACAGTGTTTTTCAAATGATTAGTAAACTACGTTTGTATGGGGAACATAGCTTACGGGCCGTTCTTAAACATGCCTCCCCTCCATTTGTTTGGTTGGCAAAATGTAAAATTATAAATACACGGAATGCTCGACGTGCGTACGCGTGCAGGATCTCCGCAAGCAGATCCGCGAGGAGTACCGCCGCACGAAGGAGGACGCGCGATACCAGCGCGAGAAGCGCCGCACGCAGTACCTGCACCGCAAGCTCACGCATATAAAGCGAATGGTGCAGGAGTACGACGCGCAGCTCGTGGTAAGTCCGCTCTCTCGCCACTCTTTTGTTTTTTATATTTTGTACAGGCCGACGCACAATGCGATTTAAATAAGAATGGGATAGGATCACCGCCATTTTGAATGTCAAGCTGCTAAAATCCTCACTTCACTTCACAAATATCAGTACTTTGCCGCGGTGTTGCCGCGTACTTTCCCTCGCGAATTCGAGTGAAGTTAGTCACGAGCCCCGTCCTATTCTTATTTGAATCGCATTGTACTTGTGTAAGTGCCCTGTTTCATAACTTGATTATAAGGGGAAAGTCAGCAATGACTGTTTTCAATTTCAGGCTTTCATAATGGAATAAAAAACATTTTTCATTATTATGTTATTATTGATAGACTAGCAGCTTTATTTAGGCTGATGCGCCTATATCATTATCTTCAAAAACATGTTATAATTTTTTTTCACGTGACGTGAATTAACTGTATGTGTGCGAAATATGTGGGCCAAACCTCATCTAGTGATGCCCATGAGCTGTCAAACTTGCCGGCCAGCCAGGTTATTCTTCACATTACGTTTGAAGGACCTCAGGTCCAATACCTAGGTAATATGAATGACAGCATTACCTGTCTGTTGCGTATTGAACGGTGTTGGAATGGGGATGAAGGATAGCGTGATGCCTGGTATTTTTTATAAAAGTTAAAGACACAATGACCCTTTTATTCTGTTCATTTAATTTGTTTTAACCGAAGTAGGTATTATTGTTTTTATACTTAATTTCAAGTTTGTGAAAGAATTTGCGAGATTGACAAAAAAAAAACCAAATGAAAAAGACCAATTGTAACTCGACACTGGCAAATTGTCGCTTCTATATGGACAGAGGCCACTAAGGAAAAAAAAGGGTCATTGTTGAGTTGGGATTCGTTGTAGGTGGTTTGGATTTCCATATAAAACTGTATGCCCCCTTACTTACTTACTAGGTGGTAGGGTTAATCCTGCTTGGGTTCGTACCATCGCATTGAATTGCCCTGGCAGGGCATTTAATTTCCATGTGGTGTGTTGCTAATATCATGACAGTAGGTGTGGTTTTAACTATCCGTGTCCAGTTACAAAAAAAACCCTATTTCAAAGGAGTGTACATGTCGAATAGAGACAAGTATAAACGTTATTTTATAGAGTTGGAGACAAGTGTACATGTTATTTTATAGAGTTGGAGACAAGTGTACTTGTTCTTTTATAGAGTTGGAGACGAGTGTACATGTTATTTTATAGAGTTGGAGACAAGAGTACATGTTATTTAATAGAGTTGGAGACAAGTTTACAAATTATTTAATAGAGTTGGAGACAAGTTTACATGTTATTTTATAGAGTTGTTTATCTGTTTTGCCGCAGCCACAGATGAAGGCGGAGCGTGTGGGTGCGACGGCGGGCGCCACGCAGGCGTACTGACGTCACGCAGCCGCCCCGCGCTGCCTCTAGCCGCGCCCGCCGCGCCTCGCCCCGCCCGCTCGCGCCCGCCACCAACCGGCCCGCTCGCAAACACATCGGACCGTCTCTACTGTGTAACAAATTATACACGTTTTATATATCCAATTAGTGACTTAAGAAACGACCTTTAATATGATGCAACGCCCGGGACTCACTAGCGCCTTAACGACAAATCCTTAATTAATGAACGATTACACTGTTGTCTTTCTACTGTAATGTATGGTGATAGTGGAGGAGTGTGGAGGGAAACTCGAGTTGACACGGCCGTGCCAGCGAGTGGGGTGTGCTTTCGTCCGAACGCGCTTGATCCGTCGACCGCTGTGTCCATCTGAAGATTGCTATATTATTTGCCAATTTACTGTTGTATACATCTGTGCGTCTAACCTTCCCTCCTTTCTAGAGACCTGTAAGGTAGGTGAGCGAGTCGACATGCTCGTGCAAGTCAAATTTGTGACGAATTGTCCTGCTATTGCAATTCAGTTGTTAGTGGTAATCGTAATGAATTTTAATTACAGTTTTATTCAATAATAATAATGAGATAAAATTAATGTTTTGCCAATGTACAGTTTTAAGGAGGAACAATGTGAAACATGTCATTTTTGTGTCTCCCACATTCGGGAATGATACATTACTTTCCTGATGAAATTAATTTAATTGCGACGCGAGAGTTCAGTTCTAGTCTATTCAGTTACGAGTTGTGAGATAGGTACAGATGATGGAACTTGAATAGCAATGGAAATGTGCCTGTGGGGATGTAAGGGGCATTCAATCATGCTTATACATACCAACGATGTGTAGTGCATTATAGTTGAATGCTCCGGAACTACTAAACTACCCACTGCCAAGTTCTCCTAGTTGAGTAAGGATGATACCTTTAGTTCAAAAAGAAACTTAAGCATTATTGAGTATGCCTTCAAAAAGACTCAGAGTTTATGTAAAAAAAAAATAGAAAGAAATGAAGTAGATTTTTGTTACTTTTTGAACGGGATTGAATCATAGAAAATATTTACGCAGGCCAAGAAAAAGCTTTTGTTGGTAGAATGTTCTCGAATAATAGTCAGGACAACGGAATAAATATATCCAATTTTAAAACTAGTGATAATTTGATGGATAAGAACACGACACAAAGATATCTAATTATTGCTGATAAGTAATCTTGAAATGTTATCAAAACAATGCTGAAATAGCATAGAAGTCATTGGTCGTCAAGAAGAAACTTACCGACCAAGTTTATCCCGACGTCCCGTATGAAAGGCCGGCCATTAGCTGTAGGAGCAAACTGGTCCTCTCTGGAAGAGCCATCCAATCACAATAACCTAGTTTTAGTATGCTTTCGTCCCCTGTGGGGTGGTACCATCATACAACATCAGCCCAACAAAGGTCACAACACAACCTCTTGAGTGACACAACTCTTAAATATGAACAAAGTTCTCTTAAGGGTGTACATCAGCCTATAAGTTATTATTCATTAATTAGAATTTTGGGAAGATATAATTGAGTAACATAATGTATGTAAATATAAAATAAAAAATATTATAGCTTTTGAGATGCTTACAATGTTGATTTTAATGTGAATCAGTCTATTCACTCGTTGCAGAGATGGTCAGTTGACATTTTGTGTAATGAATGATTGAATCACTATTATTCTACATTTATGCAGAAGCACGTGACATTCACATCACGATTTCACTCTGAGATTTTTTTATGAAACAACAACTACTAGGAATGATAGCATCACAGTGTATGAAAGATGGGTGGAATCATAAAAAAATAAAAAATAAACATTTTTTTGGTTTTCCATCCAGCTCAATGTAGCCGTGAAATTTAAAATGGTCCTGGCATAGAACCTAATTCCTTTGGGAATCTGGTGTGCCATCAGTGGGCGTGGTATTAGCTAACCTTAGTTAGTTGGCGGGGAGAGTCTTTGGAAATAAAATTATGTTTGTCATGAACTGTTGCTTACGGCATGAATTGTTAACTTCCTTAATTCTTGTTTATTTAGTGTTTTACCTATATTTTTGTTAAAAAAACGGGGTTTCTTGCCAGTTCTTCTTCGATGTTTTTGTTTGTCTGAACTGGTCAATGTTCAAATATGACAAATCCGAGTGCAGTGTACGATGGATGATGAATAAACAAATACAATAACCCTGGCCACATCCATAAAGAACCGGTAAGAATACTGCCCTGGCACATAATTCATGATGATGGCTTTGAATTACATGCTTGAACATTGTTCATTTTGACCAGACCTCGCCTTTAGTGATTTCTATTTATTTCCAAGACTGAAGGAATATATGAGAGGCCAAATATTTTACACTAATGATCTATCGCTGTGGTAATTTTTAGGAAGGTAATTTTACGATTAGAAAAAGGATGGAAACTATTAGTTGGATCACATTTCTTTGTTTCATTGGACTTTTTCAGCAATTTGAAAACACTCATTTGATTTGATACATCTCATCAATATTGAAGAATAATCTCAAACCAGAGTAGTATCATAAAACGAATCGTTCAAGAACAACAACGGAAAGAGCGAATATGATCCACTTGAATAGTAATTCTTACTTTAATTTAAGTTTTGTATCTTCCCAAAATTGTAATTATGGAATCTAAAGTTTGCATAGGTTTGTAGATGCTCTTATGTTAGAGTTAAAATAATTTTGTCTGGGATTGTTGAAGGTCGGTACCAACCACACGGGTCGTGTAAAGTCGCTACCTGTCTTCTGTCCTCTTTATGAACGTCCGTTTTTTCTAATGATTTAGCATTAAGTAACGTATCCTCCATATTTTACTGTCCTTGACTCGAAGTCCAGAGCTCAATGAGCTCGTTTTGTTGCATCGGAACTACACCGAGCCAACGATGTTTGCCTTTCTCTGTTGCGAGGTAGACTCTCCTTATAGCGTCCTTACACCTATTGGAATTGAATGTATATTGGTAACAAAATAACATGCTTCCACATGTTGTACCTAAAATTGTGTACAGATAAAAATAGGCTGACGATCACTTACAGGCTTTGGTCCGAATCGTGTTGACAGTGCTTATGCGAATAACAACCGGCCAAAATATGTTAGTACCTTTGAAAATATCCATCATGTCAGCATCAGAGCTTGTTAACAAAAACATAATCTAAAACAAATGCACTCAAAGTGACCACATCACCCCTTTTATTTACTTTAAAATCGTCCATACTTAAAATAAAAATCACAACCATTAGCACTCGTTTATTGTTGCGACACTTCAATGTTGCATCCCTGAGAACTTAAGGCACGATTTGGACCTTAAGCATACTGTCAGCATTAGAGCGCATTTCGTACCGAGGCCAAGAAGCCTTCAGGCCTTACAGTGTTATGTCTACTTACTGTTATATATTATTATGGTATTGAATTTGTTGACCTTCCGTACTTGCGAGTTGAAACTGGTTTTCGCAATAACATGCGTTACAGAGTTGCCTTTAAAAATGTTTTTTTGTTAAATAGGTATGTATATATGTGGAAATTGTTAATTTCGTCAATTACGCCTTGTCAAAAACATACATCATAAGTCAAATTATCAAAATCAATTTTAGACTTGGTCAATTTTGTGGCGTCAAAATGTTAAATGCGTTGCGATTGATCCGTTTTGTTTGTGACGCCAAACATCTTGTTACCACTCTTCAGAGTCTTGGTCTTTTATTATAAAACTGGTCATTCGTGAGCGTGATTTCCTTTGAATATTTTAATTGACATTGGCAGTCGACCTGCCGAGATGGGCAGCAGAATATGTTTTAATTTGTATCTAAATCCACCAAATATTTGTTTTGTATATATTTTAGTCATTCTATTTTATGTATTTTAACTACTCATTATTTTATAATGCTCAAAATATCATCGGCATGTCGATATTACTGATGTAGAATATTACTTTTTTGTGTGTTGGTGGAGAGAAGTTGTACAGGAATTACAAGCTATTGTTTTTGTAGTGGATGCTCATAAAATCTGTTGATTTTTCTCAAAAGGGAGGTTTATTGTTTGGTTTTTTATTTCCAATTGAGCTCTTCTCCAGAATATGACTTTTTGTTGGTAGATAACTTGTTCATTTTAGATTTGACCAACTCGAGGAACTTAATTCGTGCATACTACGACAAGTAGGGAGTTATTGAAATGTTATTGTTACCACTAGTTGTAAGCGCTTATTACCTACATTATGTTATGTACAGTTACATTTATCCATTTGAACTTTGTATGTAGAGTTGTGGAATGTGTGTGGGTTGAAGTAATTCATAGAAAATGTGGAACATTCCAACGTCCGTGCGGTGAGCCGGGGGCGCGGGTTCTATCTCAGTTTTGTTGTTGACTTATTTAAAAAACGTGTCGGCGCATGAGACAAAATGAAATTATTTGTATATTTTTGAGAATAAAACCTTCCATTTTATGGGATGCGATTGTTTTTTTCAAAGCGGATAGAACTCTAGCCCACCAAGTCTGAACAAGTTTTGTCAGTCGATAGCACATTCTATTTCACTAGTTTCGTGCCACATAATCTAGCTGTTTGATTGTCAAATATATATTGAAAAATAGCAATATTTAGGGGTAAATTCTGAAAATGTACGATGCAATTGTAACAACTGTGTGCCCGACACAGCGGAGGATCGTGACGAATGTACAATACGCGTAACATCCCCTATCCGTGGGGCAAAATCGATACACTTTTGCGTGTGTCGACCCGGAGTGAGTGACAGGCTTATTTTAGATGTGGCAACACTCGTGAACAAGGTTGATATTTGGTTGTGTTATTTTCCCTAATAATAATGTGACTGTGAATAAATTTACATTTACGTCGAGTGTTAATAATCTCTCATTTGTAAGTGGTAGAATAGAGTGGGTGCGGACGTTTTGTGCGGTGGTGCTGGGGAGAGCACACAGTTGGGGCGCGGCGCGCTCGCATCCTTACCGTATGTTTTTATTTGTTAGGAGAGTAACTAGAACTTTGATTTTGTTTTATGAAGGATATGCGGCGAGCGAGCGGCGGCGGCGGCGGCGGCGGCGGCAGGTTGAGTTGTATTGTGTTGCGAGTGTATATAGAGCACGTTGAGTTGCCATGCCGCCGCCCCGTCGCTTCCGCCATGCTCGTGTGAAGAAATGCTGCGATATTCTTAGTGCCGCGCGAAGCTTCAGTATATTAAATATATTATTAGATACGATAGAGAAATATGTATAAACTTGTTATATAAGTTTGGTTGTAGGCAGAACTATTCGAGGGGGCCGAGGCGCCCCGCTCGGATTCTATCTTGCCAGCCATAATGAGTTGAAGTAAACCGACGACTAGCTACGAATCCTGACATCGGCTCACTTTAATTAGCTTTTAAAATAACTTGAAGAAAAGTAAATAAAATAACAAAAAAATGAACATAAATTTTCAACCGAGTAATGGTTGTTTAAATTATTAAAATGTAAAAAAAACATAGCGTATAATGAATATAGGTACAATTTATTATTATATTTTGTATTTGGCATTCTAAACGGCAGTGGTGGGAGGACGTGCGAGCGGTACCCCCCTCCCCTTTCCTCACCTCTCCCCGCACCCCGCACTCTGCACACCCTCCCTCGCTTCACGTGCAACAAAACTATATTTTTACTGTAATTCATATTTATTTTGGTATTTCTCTCGTGTGTTATCACGAAATGCCCCACTCACTTGTTTCGCATTTTTTTTTTCTTTTGGCAGGGTATTGCTAAAAATTGAAATCGGCCCTTTTTAGTTGGTTTGCTTGTTTGAATGTTACATTCATTTGGTTTAGTCCATGTGATGGATTTTGAATTGTTACATAGAAGAAGAAACCTGTGTTTGTTAATTTTTAAAGTTGATTTCTGTGGTATCGAAAAACTTTTCCGAGGCAGCAGATTACGAAGTATAAGTTCTTTTCATATTGTTTTCTTACTACTGAATTTCAATTTCCAAAAATACCATGCTCTCTTTAGTAAAAAAATATGTAAAAAGCTATTTGCTGCTTTTTGCTCAATGCACAATAATTTGTTCAGTATTAACTGTAATAACTCTCGAAGCAATAAAACTAAAGAGAGAATACGAAACTTGTAAATAAACCATATTTAAAATTCAATTCAATTCAATAAATCAGATGTGTTTTTTATTTTACAAAAATTTAAATCCCGTCTTATTTTCAAAAACCTCCTTTTTAAAAGTTTCAATGGTCGCAGAGAATCTTGAATTCCTAGAAAATATGCTGCAATATGCACTTATGTCAAACTTTATTTTGATTATCAGTCTGTGCCAAACTTCCCTCCTTCCTTGTTTAGCTCAAAAAGATGCAATTTAGTAGCGTGCTTGAAGGAAACCTGCTATATAATTGTTTAGTTAGTCTGCCATTTTGTGAATATTTTTGTTTTGATAGTAATATGTAAATCTTTTATAATATATTTGTTTACAAGTAATAAATGACAACATTATAAAATAAATTGTATTTTACATTTAAACTAAAGAAAAAATATAAAAAAGATAATATGCAATGAAATGTTTGTTTTATTCACACTGCACCATAGAAGTTCCCATTTTGACTTTTCTATGTACTTATGTATTGTAAAATTTATAGATATGTCAGATAAATTGTTTTCCTGAATAATAAACATTTATAAAATGTTGTCTTAAAATATCTATGGATTGTTTCAACGTGGAAAGAAGATCATGCCCATATTTCTTGTCAAGAGATCCAAAATTTCGCTCAAAATAGCTTTATTTGATCGAACTATATGTCTGATGACCGTTGGCAATGTAAAATTGTGTTTGGTTTCTAAGTTATAAGTTTCGCATGTTTTATACAATAGCTTTGGAGGTGGATTACTCAACGATAAAGTAAAATCATCTTAAAAAGATTAGTCATCAGACATATCCTGTATCATCAAGATTTATAATCAATTTGGTTTTTGTTAGATTTTTGACTACAGCGGTCGTAGTTTACTTTTAGCTGTAAGTAGTTTTGTAATTAAAATGTTCGTAAATCTTACCAAATCATACTATGCGCATTGTCTACTTTGTGGACATGTTGCATCCTCATAACTGGGCCTGTCTTTTTATTTGAAACAGAGGTCACAGAGCGCAATAGCACGGTTTTGTACCGTGCCCGCAAATGAGTTAGTCCAGCCGGGAAGGGCCATCTTAAACCTCAGAAAATTACAATCGTTTCAAGAGGTTTCAAACACGCATATATGAACATGAATGGTTAATAATACATATATAGTCATATTAAGACCACTTTCCCGAAGGAACTAGGTGCCATACCAGGAGCTTCCTTTCAATTTCAATTTTTTATTCGTCCTTAGGTTGTAACATTTGCACAATGTCAACATTTTTTTATTAATTACAAAATTGAAACTAATATCCAGAATACAACATAATATACCAAACATATTTTCCACATTAAAACATCTAATTTGAGCAAGACAATGAACTGAATGGAAAACAATATTTTCATGACCTTTGTGACGAAAATGTTTTTTAGCCGTACAAGAAAATGTTACGTACCTTTTTTGCTCCAAATGGGCCAAGGAATGCCTGGTTAACGTTTGGACCAAACCTCCGCTAACACCCTGTATATTACCAACCTGGGGGAGTTGAACCACTACCAAGTATGTATGGGTTGACTCAAGAGGAAGTTAAAATATACGAAAAAAATCTAAATTGGATGAGCTAATAAAATATAATATTTTCATACAAAAATAAGTTTTTTAAATAAAATAGTCAGATTTTAAGTTACTCAGTAATATGAAAATTTAAGGGCATGATAACACCTGATTGAATTCCGTTTCATGAAAGCGTAAGTGAAATCATATTGTATTATTTTTAAATATAACTACTACCTTTTTTTGGATTTTCAAAAACATGAAAGATGCATTGATAATCTAGCTGTAACGGTAAATATCTGACACTCACATTCTGTGTTCAAACTTTTTTTACAAAAGTTCATGAATATTTATCTAATTTCAAAAACACAAAGCACCGGTCTTACAGTTTTATTTTCAAATTATAGCGAGACCATAAATCTACAACAGGCTCTGCTTGGGCAGCAAGATAACCCAATTTGGCCACACCAGACTTTTTTATATAGAGTTGTTGGAAAGGGTTAGTGCAGATCCTTAAAGTCGGCCCGTAAGCATCAGAAAATTACGCCTCCCATACAAACGTAGTTTACTAATAATTTGAAAACCACTATTCCAACATACTTGATATCTAATATCTTGGTATCTAATATTAGGCTACAAATATCTGTGTCTGCATGCCTTTGTTTTTTCGGTAAATGTATTCTGGGTCAAACCACAGAGAAAACAAAATTCGTATGAAGATTTTCTTTTTGCTTTCATTTCATTCGGTTTGGATTTTTCAAAAAAATAATAATAATAATAATAATAAAATTCTTTATTGTACACCATTATAAACAGTTTACAAAAGGCGGGCCTAATGCCAAAAGGCATTCTCTTCCTACCTACCCTTGGGAAAAGCATGCAGACACAGATATTTTTTACCTGATATTATATATTAAATATCAACTCAATTGGAATAGCGGTTTCCAAATGATTAGTAAACTACGTTTGTATGGGGAGCATAGCTTACGGGCCGTTCTCGGAAATCATGTCAAACGTTATGCAAAATGCCATAAAAACAGCACAAATTCGCATCAAGGCTGGTAGCAGGCCCCTATCAAACATTGTTTTATAAGCACGATCAAATCAAATGTATTGATCCAAATCAGCACATGCCGCCAAAATACAATTCTGAATGAACTGTGTGGATGATATTTTTTGCACCACCTTGTGTATTAATTGTGACGCTGCATAGCTTAGCAGTTTTGGTTTTATGGTACTTGACTTGGATGACTGATACCACACATATATATATATATATATATATAACTATACAACTATATAATTATTATATTACAAAATAAGCTAGTCTGTAAGCATCAAAGAAAAAAAAAAGATGACAAACCTGGCAGTTTCTTGTCGGTTTCCGTTCCCTTCTGGTATAACATACAATGTTTGATCACCCCGACATCAGTCCGAAACGAAATTGAACCGAGCTTAGCCGGGTACCTCAGCTAGTATTACATATTTTTGATTGAACTATCACCGACCCACTTGATCGGACTAGGAATGAAAACATAAACGTAAGGATATAATTCGTAAGTTATGTACGTAGTTTATTTTAGATGTATTCAAAATGCCAAAGTTTTCATAGATAATACAAATGTGAATTTGTAACATATTTCAAAAGAATAGGCCAGCTGCGTGCCATAAAATACCACGAACTAAAGGCGGCCGGCGCCGGTCGGCAATGTACTTTACTGCCGTAAAAACGCACAAGACCGAGCCCTGCAACATATTTTCTGAAATCAAACCACTCGCTTCCTCCTCGTTTAAAAATCTTTTCAATCTTTAAGCGGCTCATATCCTAGTGGCGCGGAGACTGGCCAAGCGTACCAGAGGCCTGGGTTCAATTCCAACATGCACCACTGTCTTTCTCTTTCCGAGTTCGATAAGTGCATTTCGTCACAAATGCGAGCTGCTTCGTGGTTCGGAATCCATGTAAAACTGTAGGTTCCCTTCCCCTACTAGGTGGTTGGTTTTAAGCCCGCCCGGATTGGTACCATCGCGTTGCATGAAAAGATGGTCAAAGCGGTAATGAAAAATTGTCCGTGTTTTCCATCCAGTTCAATGTAGCGCTGCTCATAAAAGGAACGTCCTGGCATGTCACCTAATTTCTTCGGGAATGTGGTGTATTGGTGTATATCATAACGGTAGTTGTGTGGCATTAGCCATCCATGTCAGGTCGCATACAAAAAAAAGGGCACACATTTTTGCTATGAAAAACATATTTTAATGCCCTATTGTGTCTTTTAAAAAAACTTCACAACCACTCTAATAACCCGTTAGGATTCTATGATTCAGATAGATCCAGGCTCACTTGTAATAATCACAAATATATGGGATTATAACAATGAAATAATACGTAATAATTTTGTAATATTTAAAAAATACATAGTCCAAGTCCGCCGTGCATCGTGATCCAATGTGCGCCGTGTAAATGTCTTACATTTGTGTGAGTGAGCACGTTGTGTCAATGTGTTGGGGCAATATTTTTTTCCCACGGGTGGACGGCGTAGCCTTAAGGATTCAAATATATTTTAGGACAATTTTATCACTTTACATTTAAGTTGCCATGTGAAAGTCAAATGTGGTCAGGGCTGTATTATCCTGGTCAGGCTTTATTGGTAAATGACTCTTCTTGGGAATTAAATTGTATGAATGTAAGGATATATCACAGATAAATAGTGCTTTGTTAGCTATTCTAATATTTTTTTTAACATCTAAGTCTAAGTCAAGAGAACTAATATTTTTATTTATTTACTAATATTTTTGCAGCTTCCACACCCCTTCATATTGTAATATTCCAGGTCACGACATTTTTGGTCACGATAAGGTAAATGGCTGAATCTGGGTTCACATGCTAGAGACCAACCCTCTGATGCTAAATATGTCGGTCTGCCCGTGCCAAGTGGTTGCGTTTTCTAGATTGGCTTTATAAAATAGATGCTGGTATGTACCTGCTGATGAATATACTGATTATCTGGAAACATTGATACCTATTAATTATACAATATTAAACAGACGGTTACTTAATTAAATACTTAAATATACCTAAAGTTATATCTTTAACCTAAATCGCCTATAACTACAAATGCAACCAAAGATTTGTTCAGTTTTTGTATTGCTAAGCAAGTATGTATTGATACTTTCATGCTTCGTCATTTGCATCCATTTACCTTATCATATGTATTTTTTGTCACCATAACTACTTTTTCAGGCGCCTTATATACGTAACGCAACCACTTGGAACAGGCAGACTGACACATTTAGCTTCAGAGGTTTGTACTTTATCCCGTGAACCCAGTTTCAGCCATTTACGTTATCGTTACCATTTTTGTCGCGACCTCCTAGTCTATAAAGGTTAAACCCAGCTAATTACTGAATGACACTTATCTATTTTCTCAACTATTTGTTTTAAGCTGCTCTTAGTCACGTGCAATACTGTATACAAACCCAATCTTTTCGGTTAATGGTGTATGTACATAATAGATTATAAAGAACTGTCCACATTTGCAGACACATATTTCAGAAATGTTGCCCATAAGGATGGTGCTAAAATTATTTCAGTGCCATATAATTTTTCCACACAGAAATGATTGGTAAGGGGCTATCAGCTTGCACACTGGCTACAATTTCATAAACTACATAGCAGACCACGTCTTGATGGATATGGTTACATGCAATTAACTCTCTTTATCAAAAAATTTTTTTATAACCGTAACAATGTACGTTTGATTGTCTGTTTCTTCTTGCTCTGTCCTCACAAGGAGGTTGGCGCCCGGTTCGATCAGACCTCGCACGCTACTGCTTAGCTCCTGCTCAGGATTGAGCTGGCAACATAGAGCAAAGGTGGTCTCCTGAAGCAGTCGTGTGGGCGGGGTACGCAACTCTGTAGCTCGCACCTCCTCCTCCCCTCCTCGGTCCACGAGGTACACAAGCACCCGCTCGCTGCAAGCCCCATCCAGCAATATCAAAGCTCGCCAGTACAATATTTCCGTTTTTCTTTTCTCTCTCCACACCACCGGAGTGTTCTCCACTAGATCTTCCCTCTGCAACTTTTCACATGAGCAAAACACATCTTGAATGTCATTATTCATTTGCAGGTACTTGGCATAGCGTTCCTCCTTGATGAAATGTATTATATCTTCCGAAACGGACATCACTCGTAGGGAAATCTCCTGTCCTTTTGAAAGGGAATCGTACAAGTAGTAGTGACGTTGAAGTGGTATGTTTGGTACATTCAGTTGCAGCCTAGTGATCTGTTGATGGACGGAAATGAAGCGTGCACGCTCTGCCACTACCATCAGCATGGATACTGTGTCGTGCAAGTGATTTTGCACTTCCACTTCTAGCTGCCCCCCTGGCAAAATGCGCATTACTGTAATTTTCACCTGTTCGGCGCTGAGGTAGTCCACGAAGGTCGTTATGCTTTCTGGACTCCATTTCTCCCCATCCATCGGAGCGCAGAAGTTGAGCCGGCAATGCAACGCCATCGGTTGCCGCGCGACAGCGTATGCTAACGGGCGCAGCAAAACCATATCAACTAAAGCGGAATCACCGTAATCAATAAAAAAAACGCAATATTTTCCTTCCATGTCAACGTAAACTACTTTCCCGCGGGCCCATCCGTGCGACGGATGGTCATACACGACGAGACCGCCAACAACGGGCGGGTCATCTACAGTGAAGGAAGGCCACAGCTCGAAGGCATCGAGCTGCTGAAATGTTTGAATCCAGTCTTCATCCTCAATGCGTCGCACGTAGAAATCGTGTGGGTCAGTGATGTGGGTGGCCCGAACCCAGGCCTCTTGCCCTTCCGTTAACTGCGATCTTGTTGACATCTCCCCCCAATACACTTCACTTTTATGGCAACCACACAAAACGATTTGCGTACTTATGCCAGTGTCGAGGTTACGAGCTGGGCGAGTATATGTATAGTAATCAAATATAATTTGGCTAACCATAATTGATCGGCAGACTTTTGTTTGTAAGGTGGTTTAAGGGTTTTTTTATTGTTCTGTGGTTTTTTACATAGACCTAGCATGCGCGCGCAGCGGTACATCCTATTTCTATGGTCTTTTAATGTAAGGATTTATGCTGAGAGGAGCAATCTACTATCGTTTGGATGGAAAAGGCAGGTATTTTAATATAAATTATTTACAATTTAATATCATTAATATGTGTGAATTTCGTTAATAATTTGAAGATACTAGGATTAGGAGCGATTAATAGGGTTTGGATGGTGGTAGGGAGTGAGATCCCCCAATACATACAATGCATACAATAAGAAACAGCCTTTTACAGACACTAATCTGTGAAGCCGGTAGTCTCAGAGTGGTCAGTCTGAGTTCTCACCTAAATTGGCGTTTACGGCAAACCGATCGACTGGCGTTTTCTCCAAACTCCATACAAGTTTTTACTAGATATTCTGTGGTTTTACTTCTTCAAGCTGTCAAAGTCAAACGCGGACTTACGATTTGTATGAAAACGCGGAGTGGACGTAAACGGCAACGTCGACGTATTTACGGCAACGTTGAGTAAGCCGATCGACTGGCGTTTTCAAATGTATGGAGAAATTGAAGAGCGCGCGCAGTGGGCGTTAAGCGAACTAACATTTGCGAGTCCGAGTTTGATTTGACAGCTTACTCAACGTTGCCGTAAATACGTCATGTTGCCGTTTACGTCCACTCCGCGTTTTCATACAAATCGGAAGTCCGCGTTTGAATTTGACAACTTGAAGAAATAAAACCACAGAATATCTAGTAAAAACTTGTATGGAGTTTGACGTTTTTACGGAACTTCGAAGTTACGTAAACGCCGATTTAGGTGAGAAATGAGACTACCGGCTCTGTGCAGGCCGCGGTCCGAATTGCGCTATAGTCCTACATAGCTTATTTTGCGCATGGCTAAGGGCACCAGTATTTTTAGGATTAACACATGAAAAAAATGCCCCATTGATAGGGAAAACCTTTACAGCCTGCTGTAAAAAGAGAACCTTTAAGAAATGAACTATTTTAGATAAATTATATTATTCAAATTAAAACTAAATTAGAACTTTGATCATTTTGATAAAACAAATTGGGGTGCAATAAGTCGGGTTACTACCGCCAGTTTGTTTTTAATGAATTATATGAAAAAAACGAACTCCAGCGTCAATCCCGGAGGTAAATCCCGTCAACCGAAATTTTTCACCATACAATTCAGATTAGACTTTATTCATTTTTTTTTGATGGATGGAGTTTTGATGCCATCGTGAGTTACATACACTCAGCGTCGCTCACACAATATTTAATCGTTAGCGCTTACTCCCGCGGCAACGCCATGCACAATGTAATTCTTTGCGGATGCTACACACTTGTGTACAGTCGTTTCCTCTCAATTGTATACACTGAAAAGAGAAGGAATTCCTAAGTCCCTTTTACTCTTTGGTTGACGTCAGCATGGCAGAGGGGGATGTCAAATTTGTCTCTATTTCCGGTGTATAGATTTCAGACGAAACGACTGTACTTTTCTTCTTAACACACCAAGGTCGAAATCATCTAATTTTATTTGGCATCTCTGAACTTTATCTTCTTGTTCAGTTTCTCTCATGTTTTTATTCTTTGAAGATGTTTGAGATAGTGTAAGTCGATAAGCCAGCCTATCCACTCACGAAAGCGAAAGCGAGTTAGTCACAGATGAAAGTGAGACGCTCTCGCCTGACGTCATCAAACGTCAAATGTTATGTTAGAGTCGTCGCACTCTAATTAGAATAATTAGAATGGGACAACACTAGGGTGACTCGTGGCTGTTATTTTATGAGTACAAAAGCGGTGTGACTCACCGCTGAGTCACCGATGACACACAGGTGAGAATCTCATGAGTAGAACCCCTGGAATTTTATAGAAGTTTTCGTAAAAAATATTAACAAAATACAGTTTGGTTGCCAAAACCTTATTGATGTTAATAAAATAAAAACATTGTTCTATTTTGGACCACTCTGTATTCCAAAGGACGCCTACAATTTTGCGCACAAGTTATAACATATCAAACTAATTTCGTAAATTCGTATTTAATCTATAGCGCTCACAACAAAAACGCCTGACATACAGACGGACGGCGAGCTATCCTAATGGTCACTTAAAAAGTAAAAACATAATCATGACTAACCTAACCCACAAACAAATCATTACTTAACAAAAAAATACCTCAGCCTAAAAAGAATAATCAGTGCGTAACTTGCATCGTTATAATGGCAACGCATCCCCGTAGCCGCGCTTGGTAACGCTGCCCATTAATTTCCTTTTCAGCCTTGATCGAAGAACCTTCAAATCAGGAAGAAATCACTAATCACATTTCTCCACGTTTGACCTAAACTATTCAAAATAAAAAACAGGAATATTTAATATTTTAATAGTCATTTAATGGCAACTTTTTCTCAAAAATCCAATTAAACTATTGATGCAAAATATCTTATAACATATTTATCTCCTCCGCACTTGAGTTTTACCTTTAAACCGACTTCTATAACTGCTGATCGATTGTATTATTTTAACCCATACAGCACGCAGTGTTACCATGTCGGACATGTACTGACGAGACTAGCCCCAAAAATAATTTTAAACATTAGCTAAATATTTCTTTGTGAGGGCGGCCGACGCCAGACTATCGAGTCAGTGGGCGAATCTTGCGAGTACTAACAGGATTTGTATTAAACTGATGCGGGCGGATTAGGCGTCCATACCTCTTTGCTCTTGATTCTCACCTGTGAATCAAAAAGATGTTCACTCTTTTTTTACTTCGTTTGACAGAACTTCTCGTATGCGCTTAGGGAAGGAGCACCTAGTAGTACTCAGGAGCAAGAAGTTTTTGTGTTCGGTTACGTTGGCACCCTTTTCTACATAGAATTTGACAGCTTCTCACGTGAGAATTCGTAATATAGCGGGTTACAACTCGCAAGCGACTCACCGACGTAAGTGAAGTTCGACACCATTGTTCAATTTGAACTGCATACGTTTAACAATGCTCACGGCGAATACAAGCATTCCGATTTAGATTGCACGCTCAAAGTTGTCAACATCGCAAACAATTTGGATTATTAGCACTTACCGGAAACAAAAAAACCAGCATGGCACTAATGACATTAGTTGAAACAGTTCTCTTCAAAGTTAAATCTAATAAATTCTAAGCTAAACTTGAATTTTTCGTTTGGAGACATTAACTGTTTGTGAAACACCAGTCGAAAGACGATAAATAACGCTGTAGGAACGTCAAAAGGCGACACTGATGTTAAGATTCATCACAGACGTTACTCGTACTTGGTCGAGCCAAAGGATGGCTTCCGACTGTAAAATTTGACATTCGGTTCATACACTTTATATGTCGAAAGACATACTTTGGCTCAGACAAAGCTATGAATCAATCTCAACATGACATTTGCACTGCACGCACAGTGCCCTTTCACACCGCTGACGAGCAATGACAGAGGATTCATGTAAAATGACATCACCTAGGTGCCACATTGGACTTGGACCCACATATGTTTTCCTTGCAAATGCTAACGGCATTGTGGCGTTGAGGGTGATGCGCTCCATGCATCAAACTTCTAGTTTTCTAGGCAAAGGCCCAAGCAAATTGAATTAAGGTGGGCCTTCCCGCTGAACTCCCCATACAAACGTGGAAAGATCATGCCCATATTTCTTGTCAGAAATCCCAAATGTTGCTCAAAATAGCTTTATTTGATCGAACTAGATGTCTGATGACCGTTGGCATTGTAAAATTGTCTTTGGTTTCTAAGTTATAAGGTCAAAAAGTTTAAATTTTTCGCACGTTTTATACAATAACTTTGCAGGTGGATGAAAAAGTAAGAACATCTTAAAAATATTAGTCATCAGACATAGCTTGTTTAATAAAAATGTATAATCTATTTGGTTTTTGTTAGATTTTTACTACAGCGGTCGTGGTTTACTTTTAGCTATAAGTCATGAATATTTTTTTTTTTCTTAAATACACAATTTTCTTAAGGTACAAAACCGTGCTGTTGCGCTCTGGGACCTTGTCTGTTTCAAAGAATATAACAGGCTCCGTGACGAGGAAGATGCAACTTGTCCACAAAAAAGACAATGTGCATAGTGTATGATTTGGTAAGATTTAAGAAAATTTTAATTACAAAACTGACTTATAGCTAAAAGTAAACCACGACCGCTGTAGTCAAAAATGTAACAAAAACCAAATAGATTATAAATCTTGATTAAATAAGCTATGTCTGATGACTAATCTTTTTAAGATGTTCTTACTTTATCATTGCGTAATCCACCTTCAAAGTTATTGTATAAAACAAGCGAAAAATTCGAACTTTCGGACCTTATAACTTAGAAACCAAACACAATTATACAATGCCAACGGTCATCAGACATCTAGTTCGATCAAATAAAGCTATTTTGAGCAAAATTTTGGATCTCTGGCAAGAAATATGGGCGTGATCTTGTTTCCCCTTTTGTATGGGGAGTTGAGCGGGATGGGCCACCTTAATATTGGGTAATGTTGTAATTTTAGCACTCAATATCATATTTAGGACCTTTTTGTTATTTATTTGTTGACTCTTAGTTGCTGGCGTTGCTCTTAGTAGCGGTTTAAAAAAAAAACAATAAAGTTTATAGTTTTATTGATGTTACTCCTACTCCCTCATCATCTTCTCTTTCTGGCGGGCCAGCTTCTTCTTGGAGAGTTTCTTCTTGGCGGGCGCATCGTCGGTGGGTGCCGCACGTGCCACCGCGTCCTCTCGCTCGCTCAGGCACACCTCAATGTGGCACGGCGACGACATGTACGGGTTAATGCGACCGTGCGCGCGGTACGTGCGGCGCCGGAGACACGGCGCGCGATTCACCTGTAACCAAATATCTGTCAGTAGGCTTACATCAGTTGCATATCATTGATAAATTAAAAAAACACATCTCCACTAGTGCAATTTCTGGCTGAAAAAAGAAAGACTAGATGGCCGAGACACAGCTCATTGCCATCATCTAGCTATTGCACCACCAAAGTAGTGGGTTTCATTATTAGCGTAGTTAAGATCAGATGCCCAACTTCAAACGCTATCAAGGGCGACATTGCGTGACAAAAATATTTGTTTGCGTTTGACAGTTCGCTTTTAATACCATCTGTCAAACAAATACAAATATTTTTTACAGGCGATATCACCCTCTCGATAGCACTTGATCAATAGCATTCGTTGGGCACCAGATAACCATTGCACTTTGATGGCAGATTTACCTTTACCTCATTGGATATGGGTTTTAAAAAAATATAATTCCCTTAAGTTTAAATAACTATATGACTAACAATATAAAGAAATAGATCATCGTCCAATGCCTTACATTATCAAGCCTAAACCGTTATTTGTATGTATAGCGCGAGATAATGCATAGTCAGGAACAGAGGTGCCAGATGACGACCATGGGCTTTGGTACTTTTACAGGGGCTGAGAAAACAATACTGGCTGGATAGGTGCTTATTCACACTGTGCTGGATGCACCACAGGTTATACTTGGAGGAAATCACACAGCAGGGCGCATCCCACAGTTTACAAATCCTATAACTAAATGATTTACATACATACATTTCCATACATTGGTTGTTTTCGAATAATGTCGAAAGTGAAATAATATTTTCTAAATTATGAGATACTAGGGATATGTTAATAATTTATTTCGAAATAATTCATAAACTAGTTTAAAATGGTTAATATCCACCGCATGCAAAGAATATTAAATGCACAAATGGCATCACTCCAGATGCCACATATTGGACTTTGACCAGCATACGTTTTCCTTGCAAATGCCAATGCCTACAGTGGCACCGAGGGTGATAGCCTCTGAACATAGGTGGAGAGAAAACACTTGACTATCAAAGTTCTATTCTCTCATTCATTCTAAATTAATAGGTTAAACAAATCTAAATTATTCTTGTGTAAAAAGCCATCTACTATACTTATGGATGTACAATATTTGATTGAATGAAAATAAAGCTATTTAGCTTATTTCAGATACATCAAAGATTGCAATATATTATTTGCCTTCAGAAAACGGAATGCATAATCGATAAATACATTCTGTCAAGCAAATAAGGCAATTGAACAGAATAAGGAAAGATAAAACAATAAAAATATATTAATAGTAAAAAAACCACTTCCATTCCCACCCCCAACTGAAGAGTTTTAGGGTCCTACAGATTTGGTGCTAATGGAATGTGTGATGTGAATTTTAACAGAAATAAGTATAAACAAAGTCTTTATATTAATTTGCATAATTTCTTTTGCAGAGGATTGAACACACAATTATTGCGTTATTTTCTCCAACTTTCAGGGAAAATAATCTTACACTGTGATTTTCTTTGTCAACTACTTTTAAAAATTATGTCTACATTGGTGAAATTTGGTTACATGAATGTCATAAAAGAAAATCCGACAAGGATCCTGAAGACTACGAAAATTCTCAGAGCAGATAGTGGAATTGGTAGACAGAAATCCTGCCAAAGTTTGTTAAGTCCAGCCGTTTTTGATTTGGTTTAATCTGTCCTTGCTTCACAGTCGATTTTACAAATTTACCACATTTATTGCTTTTTAGGAAAAGTAAAAGATTACTGAAAATACTTACAAAAATATGAAAACCTATCAAAGTACTTGCGAAAGTTCAAAGCATCAGCCACACATTTATAGGAACAAACAACATTTTACACACCTGAATGTGATCAATGACGAGACGGTCAACGTCCAAGCCCTTATAGTCGGCATTGGACTCGGCGTTCCTCAGGAGCTGGAGAAGGAACTCGGCTGACTTCTTGGGCCAACGACCCTGTGTAGTGCCGAACTGCTTGGCCTGAGCGCACCGACCCACACCTCCATTAAACCTGAGTCAAAGTAACACCTGCATATCCATCATCATACTTCTGCGATCCGTTCGGGAGACCAACATCAAACGTGTCACGCACTTTATGTATAGACAATGCCTTGCCGCCCTAGTAATTACATTACCGATTACAAGTATCAGCACATAAATTACACATTGTCGGTATACTAGGCAGTTAAGTGAAAAACACACACATGATAACAAATTTATCTTAGCGACCAATTTTGTGGGTTACTGACCACTCACTTGTCACTCACTTGCTTCTTCACCTGGTGAGTTAATTTACCAGAGCATTAAAATAAACTTGAATAAGAAGTTTTGATTGTTAAATAAAAATAAAACATTTGGTTGTTTCCAACATTGTTCTGTTGTTTAATTTGTTTCTAGAAAAAAAAATACAAAGAAGTATATACATTTATATGTTCTGCCACTTTCAAACTGCACGTTCCGATTTGAACTGTAAACTAATACACTGCTAAAAGCGTACACAAGCGTCCCAAATCAAATTGCACGCTCAAAGCAGTAAGCATTACAAACAATTCTGACCGTTTGTGTACGCGCTTATGGAAACAAAACAACAAACATGGAACAAAGGACGTTAATTGTAGTAGTTCACCTCACATTTGAATCGAATCAATTGTTTTAAGTTGAACTTGAATTTTCAACCAAGGTACATTCAAAGGTTTGTGAAAAAACATGGCGGAAAGACGATAGAATATTCTTTAGAAAGGTGAAAAAGTGACGTTCCAAAAAAAAAGATGTTCCAAACCGACGAGGCTTAATGGGGCAGAAAAGGCAAGTTGGTCGCCTCTAAAGATGAATTCCCCGGGACATCCTGGCGCCAAAACACGAAGAATAAATGAACAATATGAATAAAACTGGTTGCTTCACTGGAGGTATACATAGCAAGTTAACCTCATTAGCTAAATGTTTTGCGAATAGGAATCTTGAGAAAGATTGTAAAGGGAGTTGTGAACCACTTAAGACACCATGGCTTCTCAATTCCAATTGCCAAGATCTAACATACTATGACTACATACTCAGACTATGTTCTGGACATACAACACTATATAAGACACTGCATTGTATGCGAATAGTAAGTCACTAACTGCTCCGCTTGTCAACAGAGGGTTTATCTCTACGTACTGTTGGATTGTGATCTATGCACAGACTGAATTTATTCTTCGAAAACCTTGAAACTCCGAGCCAACCACCGAGTGAAGAATTACAAATTGTAACCACATTTTTCAACAAGTCTCTTGTGTTGCGCAGCAATCAATAAACACAATAAATGGTTGCTATTGGGCCTAGCATCTTTATTTTACAAAACTATGAAAATACCTGCGGAAAGGAATACACTCCTTATGCTCAGTCACATTCTTCAGGTACTTGACGGCACGACGCAGCTGCATCTTTTTGATCGCCATCGCCGTCTCATACGTGTTCTGAAATGGAGTATAATAACTAAACACATGTTCCAATCATACGTTCGTGTGATGGTCGGACAGGGACATTACTATTATTTTGAAATGGGTGTCATGCCGGAAAGCCTCATATCGTATGTCTGTAGTTCGACGTTACTTCGAAATGTACCCCTTTAGAGCTTACTCTCCAGCACTATGGTTTTTAGGAAGTGAAGTTCAACTAGAACGAAAGTGATTTATTTGATGAATTTGTTTAAAATCTGCAACAAGTTTGGCAGTATTTCTCTATTACATTTAGTGCCGATCAGAAATCCCTCTGGTGTAACTCGCAGTACGACATTGTTCCATGTTAAAATAACCCGAACTAAAGCTGGAATCAGGGATCCTATCAGTCATATGTGTCAATTACACAACGAATCTGTATTTGACTGGGACACATTTTATGATACCATGCAAAATTTTAAAAGAATCTTGATACCTGTGAAATATCTCACAATTAGATGCCTACTGCTGAAACCAAGCATATTAAAAAGTAATGGATGCAAGCGTCACCACAATCATTTGTATGAGTTTTTACAAAGACATAGGTTAGAGATAAGATATTTCGGTATAGGTTCGGTACAGTATGGAGCAGCATTTTACAACTTTTCATTTAAGAGGGCCCTTCCTGAGGGGACAAACTTATTCGCAGGCTCAACACAAAATCGTGCTATTGCGATCTGGCACTGTCTCTTTTATAAAGAAAAAAAATTGTGGTGTTTGATTTGGGTAGATTTAAATAAAAAACAAACAATTTAATTATGCTACTGGTTATCAAATATCTAGTTCTATTATATAAATCTGTTTTAAGTTGCTGTTTTACCATTGGCATTGTAAAATTGTGTTTGATTTCAAAGTTATAAGGTCCGAAAGTTCGAATTTTTCGCTCGTTTTATACAATAATTTGGAGGTCGATTACCCAACGATAAAAAACACCTTAAAAATATTACTCATCAGATATAGCTTGTTGTATGAAGCTTTATAATAAATTGGATTTTTGTTGGATTTTTGACTACAGCGGTCATAGTTTACTTTTAGCTACAAGCGATTTTGTAATTAAAATTGAGTCTTCGTAAAACCTACCAAATCAAACACTATGCGCATTGTCTGCTTTGTGGACATGAGGTATCCTCCTCATTACGGAACCTGTATTTTTCTTTGAAACAGAGAAGGACCCAAAGTACACGGTTTTGTACTGTGCTTACTTCCCGTCGGGAAGGGCCACCTTAAGTATAAATTTGAATCTCTGGGAAGAAATATGCGCATGATCTTCTTCCCACGTTTGTATGGGGAGTTGAGCCGGAAGGCCCACCTTGGACACAGAATGCCACAAACGCTATCCACAGGCACTGACCAGATTAATTTGACTTTAAGCGACATCTACATTTTAAGCATTGTAATCAGATTTTGAAAATAATTTGAAAAAGTTTATGGTCATGACTGAAACTCAAATCAATGAGATGATAGTAATTAAATTAAATACATAAAAATATCGTTGACCAGAATTTGAGTAGGGTCATGGCATAGCAGCACAGAAGGAGTACCTTGAAATGCACACGCAGATTTGAGCCACGTGCCTTGCACGACTTGGCTGGGTTGTCCGGTTCTCGTGAGTAGCGCCCCATTTTCCTGCAACCGCACCAGTTATTCAGCAACAACAAACAATATTTCGACAGTAGGTTATGTGCATCATCACACTAGAATGGTACGACGGAAATTAACCAAGCAACGAGAGTTGGCGGCTTTGAATAGCAAAAAGTTAAACAACTTTATAATTTCAAATGAGGATTGACGAGATTATTTTGGATTTTTATTCGAAGAAACAAGGGAACCAACCTAACTTGACAGCTTTAAAGCGGAAAAGGCAAAGAATAGCTAAATTTTTGACAGCTTTGACCAAAGAATATTACACTATTTTTGACAGTTTGTGACTGCGTTCAAAAATACAATTTTATTTCTAGAAACAATTTGAAAGCCCTTTAACCGCGCTCTCACTCAGCGTCAGTCAGCCCTTACTCCTTGATTGTTTTTTGTTGTCTATCTGTTGTATTCAGAGTGGGAGGGCTAACTTTATTCCGCTGGACTAAACGAGTTTTTGTGTGGTTAGTCCGGTGCTAATCTCAACAAAAACTTCTGGGAGTAATAGCAAAAAAGGCGACGAACTACTGTGGCGCCATCTACATGGGCGCACATGTGTGGGATGTCCCCTTAAGCCAATTGCATTTTTTTTAACGAGTTGGACCATACTAGCCAAGGGATACAGAGTGGTTTAGACCTAATGGTTTTGGACTAAATTCCTTTCACCCTGCCAAAGTGTTCTTTCCACGTTTGTCTACATATGCCTTTGGCTGTCGGCAGAACGTTGGGACGTAATCCACTGATAAATTCAGGCAATGTGACCATAACTTGATTGTTTACGTCACGTATAATCGTATGATCGATTTCCCAGAACTCTTTTAGCTTAACCGTCGTTGGAAGTGGAATTTTATGGTTATCAATAATTACTAACTGCCCTCTATTCAAAGTCATGATTTTTTTAATTAAAAACGAAGCCAGCTATTTTATAAGAATAGTAAAAATTCATTTTTTTCTAATAGACTGTTAATATACAAATTTGTGAGTAGTTCGAAAAACGGATTTTGCCCGAAACCGCCCCGATACAATGCGATTACCGTCACTCGTCCACTTCATATTTCAAAATAAATGAAATTCGACAGCGCCCAATTTTGTTTTCATAAAAGATTCGAAATTCAAATTAAAATAATATTTTTACGGCCAGCATTCTAAATTTAAAATGTTTGATTATGTGACAGAACTTTTTACCTGACTAGGCAGTTGATCACACTAAAAACGTCATACTTGAATGAGAGGAACATGTTCACGTTTGACCGGAATTTCTTTTCGGCCAGTGCAACAAAGCAACTAATTGTAGTCCACCTCTTACGTTTAAATCAGATATTTATTTTAATTCACTAAATTCTTACATAATTCATTCAAAATTCAAATTAAAATAATATTTTTACAGCCAGCATTCTAAATTTAAAATTTTTAATTATGTGACAGAACTTTTTACCTGACTAGGCAGTTGATCACACTAAAAACGTCATACTTGAATGAGAGGAATATGTTCACGTTTGACCGGAATTTCTTTTCGGCCAGTGCAACAAAGCAACTAATTGTAGTCCACGCCTTACGTTTAAATCAGATATTTATTTTAATTCACTACATATATGCAAACATATTTGTATTTAACTGTCCATGTAAAAAAAAGTCATGTGTCAAGACCGTTACCGTTTTTAATTTTTATAAATAATATCATAGATAATATTAAAAACTTATTTTGGAGCGTAATTTTGTGAAGGCAATCCAACCACTGACGATACTGAAAGGTCCTGAAGAGGCGACACCCGACTCCTTCCCGACCACTGCACCTTTCTGATACACTCCGTGCTGATACATCACTTTTACGCGTTTCGATTAATTCTGTTTCGGCGAAATTAGCCATTATTTAATTCCCAGCGGGCTCCTCAAGTGGTCTGGACGGAATAAGTCCTCACCACCTTAAGGACTTGATCAGAAATACCGCTAGCTATGTACCAAAGTATTTTTTAAAATTATAATCCTGCAACCTAATACTGACTGGCAAGTTTGTCCAGTATTTCTTCTTATCCTATATAGAGCCTCCATACCCTTTTTAAAAAGGATGGTAGCATTCGGTCAATAGCGATTGGCTCGTCTTTAAGAATAATTAAATCTATATTGGCATGCACGTTATATATATCTGGAACTTGACATACTTTTACGATCAAGATAAATCTGTTTTCGCACTAAAGTCGGGTGTGAGGCCGCTGTAAAAACAATAACACAAGAAACTCTCGTGTTCGCTTTCATGAACAGCATATCTACTCAAGAAAGCGGAATCGAGATGTTCTTATGTTCGCTTCTGTCAAACTCTATGTAGAAAAAAAAGTTATGAGGTAACAAACATAAAAAAATAAAAAAAACAAAAAAAAAAAACATACAGACGAATTGATAACCTCCTCCTTTTTTTGAAGTCGGTTAATAAGTAGGCATATTTTTGTCTATACATTGTTTGATAGAAGCGAACAGGAGAACTTCTCGTGTTTACTTTCATGAGTAGACCACTAGTGCTGCATATATATGCAGGCCATGAACTTATGAGATTCTCAACTGTGACAGAACTTTCTTCGTGGCTGTAATTTCATAAGTGCGAAAGTGTTATCACTCATCTGTCACATGTCTACAAAGTGAAAACGACTTGGTCACAGATGAAAATAAACTGCTGCCGCCTGTCGCCATCAAACATAAAATGTTATGGTTGTGTTATCGCACTCATACTAGAATAATTAGATATAGTGACTCGACTAAAGCGTTGTGACTCACAGGTGAGAACCTCATTAGCAGACCCACTGAGTAGCACTGCGTTACGAAATGCGTATATTGCAGATAATGCAACAACGTACGCGTACACGACCGTTCCGTATAACTTATACTCACTCCCGTGAATATAATGATGATCCCATGTTGACATGGGACGTGACTCTAGGCCGCACACAGATAGTTCAAAGCGCGTACGGTTCAGAGCATGTGTGCAATGTACGCATTTCGGAACGTAGGGTAGGGTATTCTGTGGTTATCTGTCATTTGTCATTGCTAGATTTTTATTCTATGGTCTTCGTTCCAATAATTTTCTGTGGGCTGTGGTGGGTCATTGGGCGGACGGTTGCTGTTGATAGGAATTATTTCAATCTGGCTTTGGCTAGTAAAACCAAACGTGAGATTAGTTTCTTGGAGCAAATAATTTTTCGACGAGGCTCGTTTTTGTAGCCGACTAAGGCAAGATTTATTTTGGCTAGGAAGGAAAAATGGGACTGAAAGAGGCGCTAATTGAACTGGACAATGCCTGGGCTACTTACTACCCAGGCCAGACTGTCAACGGCAAGGTGCACTACACGTTCGATAGTCCTAAAAAAGTCAGAGGTAACTTTTTGGTTAATGTATTTTATTGTTGCATATACTAAAATATATGATTTTAATCAGCAATGAGATTTTCTAAAGATTTGTATGAAAATGTTTAAGGGCGTGTATCATGAATATAAGTTAAGTTATTAAAAAAAATCTAAACGTACAGACGTAGCTCTCAGTTGATTTATTCAATGTGCAAAATATCAGAAACATGTTTATAAATTTGAGTGAGGAATCAGGCACGAACCATTCTATGGAACTCGATCGCCTCATTATCCTCTTAAGGTAATATATTCTTTGTATAGGGAATGTCAAATACTATTCACATATATCTGTACTTGTAATCATTGAATGGGTCATGAATGTTTCTGCAGGCATCACGGTGCAGTTCAAGGGCGAAGCACAGACCTCGTGGAGTGAGAAGAAGTCCCAGCGGGATGCGCAGGGACAGTCGCAGCAGGTGGAGATGCCTCACTCGGGGTCCGAGGAGTACTTCCAGATCTCTTACTACCTGCTCGGCAGCAAAACTGGTTTGTGATCACAAAACTTTGTAGTTACCCGTAAATAACTTGATCTCTGAGGTTTTAGCTCGGTTAACGTAATCATTCTTAAACTGAAATATATCTACTAAACTTGTTTTATGCAACTGGACATGGATGGCTACCACACCTGAAGCCCTATTCTGCTGATTCATAACAGCGTGCGTTATGAATCGTAAAGTATTAAATCGTATTCTGCTAGCGCAGTTTGCAAAACGCCTGCATTGTGTTTGTGTTTTTTTCGCAAACTCATAACGCGCACTCTGTCTTCTTGTGGGCCGTGTGTTTTGCCAAAAATTTGAGAATTGAATGGTGTCGGCACCTATAAATCAATGTTTTTATGAAAAATTTTATGCATTTGTGTTAGTAGATTAAAATTATCTTTTTACAAACATGTTTTCACAAAGTAGGTTATTAGTTTTATCACTTCTAATGCAAATTATACATTACCACGTAAATATATATGAAAGAAAACTATTTTGTCACTATTTTAATCACAATATTGGCATTATCTAAAAACCTACGGGCAAATAAATCACATCGACATATTTTATGCTACATATATATGCATTCGTGTATAGGCAAATGAAAGGATTGGAGCACCTCTCTTCCAGGTTTATACTTGCTCCGAAGTAGCGTTACGCCGAACTGCAAATATTACTTTTCTTCATTACGTTGGTATAGCACTGTCTCTTTCTTTTGTCACATATTTGAGACTGTCAAAAACTTGTTCATTGTTTTCCCCTTCACGCAAGACAAACCATTCCATAGACAATTACACGCGTGCGTGAATAAGCTGAATACAATTTTTGGAAACCGCCCTCAAAACTTAGCGTGTTGTGTTTGACCGAAACATAACTCATACTTGGTTTGAAATTGGACAAATAACAGAATCGGGCTTCTGCTCTAACAATATAACCCGAACACACCACATAGAAACTGGTGCCTTGCCAGGATCTTCGATACATTGCACGACTTCAATACTGGAGTGAAAACATGGACAATGTTCTTTGCTCTTTTGACCATCCTATATTCAATGTGATGGTAATAACCCGAGCGGGATTTACCCTACGATGTAGTAAGGAAAGGGACCTACGTAGAATCTCAACCACGAATGAAAAATTCCTTAGCCGCCTCTTACAGTATGCATACAGTATAACAAATGCAGCGGGACCGCTTGTATACTTTTAACGTGTCGGAACCCACACAGCACATCAGTTTCTGCATCGCCTTTTAGTAGACTTATTTTCTTAACCTTTCGTCTGTCCAATATTTTCTTCTCTGTATACCTTTCCACATTGCATGCACCGCAGGTAACGAGATAGAGCTGCCGGTGGGACGGCAATCCTTCAACTTTTCGGCTACGCTCCCGCCTTCGTTACCGTCATCGTTTGAGGGTGAATACGGCTTTGTACGCTACACAGTCAAGGTGACGCTCGACCGGCCCTGGAAGTTCGATCAGGAGACCAAGATGGCATTTACCGTCATCTCTCCACTGGACCTTAATCTGAATCCATCCTATCGGGTACGTTTGAAATATATAGGTATAATGGCCCTTCCATAAAAAGAAGTTAGCTTGGTTAGGAAATAATTTGCTCATCACATTACGGTGCGTTTCCACCAGAGGTGTGCGAGGAAGCTGACCTGTTCAAGAAGGTGTACAAAACTGAAATGGGGTGACTCCGATTCGAGGATGTGTAGCAGACTATTTTAACTCGGGGAAGCTGTGTGCTACGCATAGACCTAGCATAGCGCGCTGTGCTTACAAGACGAACAAAGTGTGGGAGTGAGACGTCAACTCAAGTACCACCACTGCTAGAAATAGATGATAGACACCTGCCCGATGAGACAAGTTCTCAAAGCGTTATCAATACATAGGAGTTGCGCTCATGGAATGTGAAATGTTTTTTTGGTAAAATCTTTGCATTTATAGATTGTTAAGTGAACGGAAGTAAAAAACCCGGACTAAAACCCTTTTTAGGGGGTGAAATAAATAAATAAGGGGTGACCCACTGATTCTTAGTCGATCAAATTTCTTTACTTTTCCTCAATATTTGAAAGTAAAACTTAAAACATATCATCGGATAATTATTATAAAGCTACACAGCATAGATTTTTTTTTAATAAAAAAGAAATTTACATTAAAAATCGTTAAAATCCAAAACCTTTTGATCTTATCCGTCAGTTGACTCTGTATGTCTTTACATTCTAAGCGTGGAGTGCACAATCTCCGGTTAGTGATAATTTTAAAATTAAAGTATATTTTTCACCTGAAGAAGAAAGAAGAGAGTCCATAATAACTATAACTTTAATACTAACCAGAGATCGTGCACTCCGTGCTCAGTCTATGATGCTACGAGTCTGGGGTAGGCAAGCGGGGTGTGGTGCGTCCCTCGCGCACATCTCGCTTGTTGCCTCGTTACGCTTAGCCCTTTCCCATCAGAGCTGCGCTGAGCGTGGCTTGCAAAATAACTAATCTTATTTTTGTTCTTCGCGCACTGCCCTGCTTCGTTACACATCTCTGTTGGAAACGCAGCCCTATTGTCCTTAGATATTCCCAATATCTCTTGGAAACACTAACCTACCCTTCATTCATGATTTTAAGTTTTTATTTACTTTATTTAGTTTAGGCTTTACTCAATGTGACCAAAATAGATGCATAAGTTGGAAAATCGTAAGCATTGGCACATTTGGCTGCACAGATACTGAAATGAAGTGAAATTAAATGAAACATCAATGCTTGGGCTACTTTCGTGGCCATTATGCCGAATTCTTAACGTTTCGATGTTTTAAAAGCAAACCCACCATGGATTTGCTTTTGTAATTACAATTTAAAATATTGAAGAAGAGAAATAGCATTAGTTAGGTTGCGTGATGTTGACCTTGCGTTGATAAAAGCAATTTAGGCTTCTTCCGCCTAAATTTGTTAAGGTGACCAGGTATGAATTTAGTAGCCACCTCATGCCTGACTGTTGTCATACGGCCGTTTACATCTAGCATTGGCCTTGAAACAGGATTAACTCATCAAAGTTGTGTGTATGTGTGCCTCTCATTGTGTTTATCATTGTTACATGGATCAATTCTACATCCACTGAATACTTAGGTTTTAGTAATGAACCTTTCAAATGAAGGAGTGTTTCGTTTTATTTGAGAGTCGGATGTAGTTTAAGAGTACCTACTTCATATTTCTACTTAAATGACTCGATGATGACATGTTTGCTTAATGAGTTATTCTTCTGCAAGGCACATTTTATCACTCAACCATAATTACGTAATTATGATATCTACATTTCAGCAAATAAATGGTTCTTGTTTAACAAATCTATTTATAAATAATCGTTTAGCCTCTTCATTGAATGCAATTGTGATGTACTATGTAGATTAACCATGAAAACTATTAAGTGGACTACTAGACACCTCAATTCACTAATTCGAGTTTATGCAATATGAAAATATAACCTAAACTAAATTTAAATCACCCGGCAGCTTCTAACTCAGTGGATTCCAAAGGGCTTTTTTTTATGCAACCGCACATTGATGGCTTACCACACAACTACCGGCTCGTAGCCTAGTGGCGCGGGGACTGGCCTAGCGTACCAGAGGCCCGGGTTCAATACCAACTTGCACCTGTTGCAACTGTCTTTCTCTTTCAGAGTTCGATAAGTGCATTTCGTCACGAATACGAGCTGCTCCATGGTTCGGAATCCATGTAAAACTGTAGGTCCCCTTTCCCTACTAGGTGGTAGGGTTTAAGCCCGCCCGGGTTGGTACCATCGCATTGGATGAAAAGATGGTCGAAGCGGCAATGAAAAATTGTCCGTGTTTTCCATCCAGTTCAATGTAGCCGTGCTCATAAAGGGAAGGTCCTGGCATGGCACCTAATTCCTTCGGGAATGTGGTGTATTGGGCTAATATCATAACGGTAGTTGTGTGGTATTAGCCATCCATGTCAGGTCGCATAAAAAAAAAATATATATTTGCCATGCCAGGACCTTTTCTTTATGGCTTGCTTTCTACCGGAAATCGAATGCAATGAACTGCCTAGGCGTGCAGTGTTAGTTAGCTTGACGTGACCAAGTGCCAGAGGCCCACGTGAGCAATTGCATGACCCCGCCCCCGTGTCGCCCCAAGGAGCCGATCCGCATCCAGCTGGAGAAGACGTTCTGCTGCCTGTGCTGCGCGTCGGCGCCGCTCGCGGTCGACGTACGCGCGCCCGTCTCCGGCTACGTGCCCGGCCAGGCAATCCCCGTGCAGCTCTCCGTCGAGAATCAGAGCAACGTGCAGCTGCAACTCGTCAAGATACAGCTGAGGAAGGTGGGGGCTCAGTTTTTGCGGACATATGAATTACCTTAATGGCAAAGCCTTTAATTTTTTTTATTTTCAGTGTTGGTTCACAATTAATAGAAATACATATAAAAACAAGACAATGAATACATAAGGCATAACTTAACCTAACCTAACCTATTAACCAAGCAAAATTTGACATTCTTATTCTAGGCAGCCATCTTATTGGATGAGAAGCACCTGTTTTTATTTTTATTTAAGAGTGAATGAAACATTTAAAAGCCTTAAAAGTTAATGAAACAAATTTTGAATCTTGTACATTTTAGATTTTTAGAGACACATCCTTTTCTGTGAAATATTTAATCAATCAAATACTTTCCGAACTGATTTTTGGCCTTAGATATGTGTTTCAATTGGTTTTTAAATCACATTGTACAAATTAGTTTACCATATTTAATGGATCAATAATTGGTTTCTTATTGGTAAAGTAGTTAGTTTGTGGTAAATGTGTCTGGCACCTAATTCCAAAACCCTGCACGCATTGAAATACCTGCCTGATAACAATCTTTCGGTACACTCTCAACTAATTATGTTTAAGAAACTTAGAATCAGGATCAATTTCCAAGATTTTTTTAATTTCCTTTATCCATCCATCCATCACATCTTGAATATGACTGCGACCCATAGCTTCCTCCAATTAATAGCATCCTCCAATAAATTGCTGCAAGACCATGTAAATAACATTACTATTAAACATTATATTATGTTTTAATGAATATGAAAACATTAATTTACTATGTTTCATTAAAATGTGTTGTTTCAAAATGTAAAATAGGTAATGTCAAGATTCAGGTTTGAGCTAAATGGGGAACCAAAAATGATTTCGCTTGTTTTAAAAATCTCAATTCAATTAAAACCAGTGGGAAAATTGTAAGAACCTAGTTTTAAAAACATACTAAAATTAGAAACAGACAATCATTTATTCAATCATGATTATAAATTTTTTTATTAAATAAACATCCATCACAAATGCCATTTCTGGCTCCTGAGCACTGATATACGTCTTAGGGAACCCAGCGGGTCGACTCATACTTAAGTATTTTTTAAATGCAAGCAAAAGAAAGGAAACCATTACAATAAACGTAATTAAAAAAAAAACCGGGCAAGTACGAGCCTAGCTTGTTCCATGAAAATTCATGATCAATTTGATTTTTGAATGCAGCGTTTGTGATTTCCTTTTATGAATAACAACAAATCAAACTATCTAGTAAAATCCGAACTTCTAAACGTTCCCATGACTAAAAATCAAAAGCCGTGACCATAATTTTAGGTGTTAGCTATATGCCGTTTTGTAAATCTAACCAAATCAAACACTATGCGCATTATTTGCTTTGTGGAAATGTTGCATCTTCCTTATCTAGGAGACTGTCTTTTTTTTTGAACCCGAGACAGTGCCAGAGCTCAATATTACGATTTTGTGCCGGGTCTGCCAATAAGTTAGTCCCATTGGGAAGGGAGCTGTTAAACTATCAATGGCGTTTTTTGCCGGAATAGACCATCTGCTATTCAATGACCAAGAATGTACGAAATATTTGTATTCACCAGTACCAGTACCAGCATTGTCATAATCATTTATGTGATTTAAAAATATTAGACACTGAAAATAATTGATAGAAACATTCACGGATAATAAGGTCATTTTTGAATACTTTACATATTTTATAGTTCTGTTATTTTTGCATGAATAAACATAAACCTCAAACTTTCATTTTGCATCACGGTGAGTCGACATTCCTAGCACAAAATTTGGCGTCGCCGTTGCAGGGTGTGTCTCTAGCCATACCTTTTAAGTATTGTTACACACAATATGAGCCAAGTTGAATCAAAATCGATTCACCCATTGGTAAATGAATACCATGAATAATAACAAACCAAACTTCTCTAGTAAAATCGGAACATTGAAGCGTTCCCATGAATGGGAATAAAATGCCGTACCATAATTTTAGGTGGTGAAATACCGGACGACGGTGCCGCAGCAGGCGACGAAGCAGAGCAAGTCCGTGGTGGCGGAGGCGACGGAGGGCCCCGTGCCGGCCGGACAGACCCGCGAGTGGAGCCTCAAGCTCGACATCCCCGCCGTGCCGCCCTCCAACCTCGTCGGCTGTGGACTCATCGACCTTGACTACGACTTCAAGGTCATACCTTGGTCTCTTGGAAGTTTCTTTTTAGCCCTGCCCCTGCATATAAGGCTGAGTCTAAGATAACTGCGACAAATGTTTCCCGTGCTTAAATGTAGGCCTTGATATGAAGTCCATTTTATCACTTCTCGAAAGTCCTTCTCCCCTGCAGCTGAGTATAAGCTAAAGGTGACACTCATTCCTCGTTTAAATGCAGGCTTTAATGTGAAGTCTATACATATATTTGCCCTATCTGTTCCACTCGTACGGCGGTATTTTCGGCTAGCGTGATATTAATTTCGCGAGGGATCCACGCGAAATTAGTATTTTTTGACAAAGTACGGATTTAAAAATGTAATCCACAATAACGCCTTGACTGATCTTTATTGCATAGGGCGAGAATGTTTTGATTTTAAAGCTTCCTCTAATCGAATGGAAAACATACATACTGAATACCGCACATACCTATGTTTTCACCAGCGCCAGTTACCTGAAATCCGATAAGTAACTTTTGGTTACATGGTATATTTGTATGGTGTAACCGAAATTTATGTAGCTGGAGGTGGTGGCAACGGGCGATAGTCTGGTACGGCTCTTGCTTTAGGTTTTGTACTGTAACATATTCATAACTATATATGTCAACTGTCTACACAAAAGGGTCAACGTCCATATTTTTCAACTCGACGTGTGAACACGCAGGTGGAGTGTTCCGTGTCGGGGGCGCACATGAACATATCGGCCAAGAAGTACATCACTATCGGCACCGTGCCTCTGGTGGGCGCTCCCCCGCCCGGCGCCGCCGCTCCCGCACCCCTCCCCGCACCTTACCCCGCGCCTGCACCCGCACCCACACCATACCCTGCGCCCGCACCCACTCCCGCAGCCGGTCCTGGCTTCCAGCTACCGCAGCCCACCGCCCCCACTGACCCAAACAATGTAAGTTTTGTGCTATGTTTTTTTTATATTGAACAAACCGAATATTTTTTTTGATAATATTTTTAATTGTTTTTCTACACATGGTTTTGTGAGAGCCCAGTAAGTCCAGTCCAAAAATCCCAGTAAGTACCTCATTTCAGAAACATATTTAAGTTTTGCTAAAAACCTGCCTTGTTGGAGAGAACAAGCCACATAGAAAAAGCATTAGGAATTAATGCATTGCATTTTAGATTTGGAAAACAGCAGAGGTATCTTTGAAATCAAGTGGGGATGGTTGTTTTAATTAGATTTCTTGTATTAACTAAATTAAGTTCTCGAAATAAATGCTCTCTTTGAGCATATAAGTGCATGTTTGTCGGTACAATGAATACTACAAATTTACCATATGATAAATGTAACCCATAAAGTAACAAAATGTCCATAGTTACGGCCTAAGCCACATCATTTAGTTGGTGTCGAAGCGGGCGTGAGAATTCCAACTGAGTTTGTGCATAACATGAATATAGAAAGAGAACCTCAAAAAGAGAGAATGGCTTCGCTCACTCATTAAAACTAAAATGGCCCAAGTTTAAATTCAACCCGAGAAAGCACTTTCTGACACATCGAGCCGTAAACGCCTGGAATAATTATTATCTGAGGATGCCATAAGTCAGTCGCCTCAGTCAATTCATGCAAAAACCGAATAGACAACATAAAAAAATACCAAAATAATACAAGTACACTCATAGCTGCTAGTCTATAAGTAGGAATGTGATATGTATGTATGTATAATCGATCGAAAAAGGACTACAAGGACACATGAATTTAAGAAAGATCCCCATAAAAAGAGATACTTTACGAATATACTGCAAGTGCAAAACATGCCATTCGCGGGTATTGCGTCTAATCAATTTCGCCACCTGCTGTATACCCATAATTTGGAATTCTCCTACAGTCCCTCTCCCCGTAATCAATGCCTCCTACTAAACAGTGTTTAAGATTATACCTACATACATTGATTTACCGCTATACCTGCGTTACGGACATTGACTGCAAAGATTGAACATTCAAACATATTGCCGTCTTCACCAAAACTCGTATTTGGTATCAGACGAGTACAGAAGGTAGAGCCAGTCCTAGGTTGACTTAAGTAAATATACTTTTTCATACTAATCAAGTATGTTGCTTATTCCAAGGAATGTGATAAGCGATGTACTTATAAATTTGCATAACCTCATATCTCGTGCTTCTTACGTGGAGAATAGATGACTCCCTCCAATAGTATGCAAGTCCGCCGGTATGGTGATGCTGGATTTGACTACAGCCGGCAGCAAGCGTCATAGTGTGTGTTATGTGTAGGTGGCGCCCGGCGCGGCGGGAGGAGGGGAGGCACCCCCGCACCAGTCGCTCTACCCTTCGCTGTGTGAGTTCTTTTTTCAAAATGTTACTGGCATGGATGGCTAATACAACACCATCTGTCAATACATTAGCCGAACACACCACATGGGCTCTCTGTCTATAAATTTTTGCACAGATCAGGCCCTCTACTACGAACGCTGTCGAGTAAGCGCCATCGAGAAGGCGTTATTACATTATCAACAAATGCGATATCAACAACATTGTATGCGTTTGACAGTTGGTATCGAAAGCGCTCTCGATACCATCTGTCAAACGCATACAATATTTTTGACAGGCGATAACGCCTTCTCGATAGCGTTCGTAGTAGGGCTCCTGTAAATAGATCAATGGTAAATAGTAACGTAAGAGTAATTACTACCCATCATACAGCCGTAAGGCTAGTTTAGGAGGTATTGTTCGTCGTGAAAGAACTTATCAGTGGTTAGTCAATCTTATTTTGCATGCACAAATGAATCTAAGTAGTTTAAGTTCTTGTAAACGGTTTGTATGTATGTGTTTTAAATGAATAAATAAATAAGGCCCAAGTCAGGACCTTCCTTATATTGCACGGCTACATTGTACTGGATGGAAAACCTCGACAATTTCCTTTGCCGCTTGGACCATAGTTTATTCAATACAATGGTACTAACCCGGGCGGGGTTTTACCTATTTTTCTTTGTATTTTTGCCCACCTCAAAGTTTAAATCTATCAAAGTTTGAAGCCTTATTGCAAAAATTTTCATCTTTTTGTAATCTAAAATATCTATTAATATTCTATTTCAATGATGGACCAATTGGACCGATATTAATCGAGAATTATCTTTTGTAGCATCGCCGGTGTACCAGGAGTCGCAGTACAATGCTCGCAACATTCAGGATAACCAGTACACGGGCGTGACGGGGCGGCAGGACTTCGCACCGCGCTATCCCACGTACAACATTCCGCCACCGCAGTAGATGCGGCGAGTGTGCGGTTTCAACTAGAATACGGCTATCGGAATTGTTATTCTGATGGTAACACAGTGATGCGACAGCGTCAGAAAGTCAATTCGGATGTTGACATGTTTTTGGGTTGGTCACTTGTTCATAACACCGTCCATGTGAAAATATTCCAATATTAAATGTTATAATTCGCCAGGTATTCAATCCAGAATTTCGCAGAGGCGGCAGCTAAAATAAGGTTAAAAGGCAGGGCTTTTTTAAGTTTGTGCGAAGAATTGGGTGACACGACAACAAACATTAAGATGGACAGACCATATCAGACAGAATTGGCGACAAGTTTGTTAGCCACCAACCGGAAGTCACCAATTCTGGTCCCTTGCCAAATCAGTCGAAGCAGATTTCTGCAAAAAGCTGGGGGTCCTAAATAGGATGTACCAGTATTTCACGCCGGACCAAAAACTGCCCTATACAATGGTATTCCTGAGTTTGGAGATACTACCTACAAATAGATGTATAGGAACATTCTTTGTATGATACCGTCCTTATCTTGGAGAATGCTCTTTGGAGCTGCATAACGCAAACCCTCCGTCCCCTTTCTGCTATCGCTCAATACTCAACAAGCTGGAACGCACACATTCACAGTCAACATACCCAATGTGAGTACCAACCGATCCTCTAGATCCCTTATTGATGTAAGAAGATACTTCGAATTTTCCGGCTGAGGTATTCACCCGCCGGCGGTATTTTCGCAGCCCTTGTGAAAGTTTAAGAGCCCATTCATTCATTCAGTAAAATACGTAGTTGCATAAAAAACTGTGTGGGGGGGGGGGTTTAAAATAATACAAGTGGTCCCAATTAATTTGTTCCCGTGTATGTCGTCAGGGTAGTAGCGATGAACATTGTCCGTTTTTATTAGGGTTGCATAACCCTAGTACAAAGCCTCCGCTGTCTGTCCGTCCGTCCGTCTGTGCATTTGTCACAGGGCTGTATCTCATGAACCATAATAAGTACGTAACTGAAATTTCCACAGAGTGTTCATTTATTTTGCCACTATAACAAATAAATTTTAAATAAAACATTTTAAGGGGGCCCCCTACAAAAAACCTGATTTTTTGTGTTCAATCTTGTATTATGGTACCCTTCGTGAGCGAGTCCGGCTCGCATTTGGCCGGTTTTTTTTCATTTCATATTTTTAATGTATTTAATGGATACGACATCGTTATCTCATTAATTTGAGTTTCAGCGACATCTACACTTGAAGCATTGTCATCAGATTTTGATCCTGCTTCCGACGAATGTCATGACCAATACTTTTTCCATTTCGTTCAATAAACTAATTAAAAATGCTAATAGGTACAATAATAAATCCAAGAGAAATGACCGCCACTTTTTTAAATACACGCTTTTGACACACAATCAAATAAAGAAGTGAGATATCCCAAAGTATAGCAACACAAACTACAAAACTATCTTTAAAATTCTCCCTCCACTGTCGAAACTAAACTCTTCTCACACGCAATACCCTCGGTGAGAGCGTAACTGTCAAACCGATTGTTATTTACAATACATGGAACGTCAAATGACACTTGTTTTCTATGAAAATCGCTCAAAGGTGGTGCGTAAAAGAAAACGCTCTACTTAAACTGGTGCTTGCAGTTTTAGTTCACAATACAGTCGCTTCGGCGCTGCGATCGAACTTTCATACATTGGCTTCTACGTATTTTATGCAGTGCGTAAACTGAGCAACTCATGCTAGGGGTACTGCAGGACACCATACGCAATACCATAATAATCTGTACAATTTTTGTGCAGCCATAACGTGTTTAAGGAAAAACTCTTGCGGCTTTTTCATCATATTGCTTTAGAATCTATCATCAAATTATTTTAAATCAACCCCTGAACAACCCATATACCATACACATGTTGCTGGCTGACTGTACATTGCAAACAATAAAAGAATCAGTTTTCAGCATGCAACATGAAGGCTGCAGTGACATGCCCTGACATTGATATATTTACCTCTAAACATCTTTTTTTTTTTGAAGGTTTAAAACTTTCAATGTTCAAGTGCCTGATGAATTATATGTATGATTCTCTCGAATTTAAAAAAAAGAAAGTATTTGATACAGCTTTTCATGCTTTATACAGAGAACATTTATGTAACTGTCCTGTGTTATATTAACTAGTTTGTATCGTATAAGCTTAGCTGTTTTGTATAAATGTATTGAAATGTAGACCTAAAACACTATTTTATAAGATTTGAAACGTAACACACACAAAGTATTAATGTTTATGAATAGATTATTACCTCTTGACTGAGCTTCCATTTGGTCTTTGTAGGTAAACTACAGTGCAGCATTTATGTAGGCTTACTAATCTACATCCACATATGCTGGAATTGTGGCACATTTAATTGTGCCTTGTTACACATATATTTACAGAAAAATATTGGGTTGCAATCTCCTTAAATCAATGAAGACTCAAATCATCTAGCTGCGGTACCCGGCTCTGAACATTGAAGGTTTTTTTGGGATAAAAAGTAGTCTGTCTGTCGCCAACCTGTAAAATATCTCTTTGCAAAAAGAGCATCAGGTTATTCTTAAAACTTTCTGAACATTTATAATTATAATAGAAAGCAGTGCTGCATAAAGCTGTTTAAAATGAAGGTTCTCATTTGATTGTTGAATTTTGTACATAATTCCTTGCCCAAATAAAGTCGGAGCCGCGTAATTGCAACCCTAGTGAAGCAAGCTTAAATTTGACTTGAGTAGAAGTCCATGGAACTAACTACCCACGAATAATAATACAACTTGATTTTGTTACAGTCATAATAACAAATATGCGGCCAAAACCATTGTGCTTCATACATTATTTAGAGAATTATAAACTTATATACTCAATATATTCAAATAATTTTGTGAATTTGATGATTTTGATTTAGTGTATTCTTACATGGCATTTAGTTTTAAGTAAATAATAATTTAAGAAGCATCAACAGTTGGTTTACATTTATTATTACTAATATTTTCTATTACTGTTAATGGCTGTTACCTAATATTTAGTTAAGAGTCGTGCATTTATGAGTTTTTACTATTTAATTTTGATGTATCAATGAAGTTGAAATGCCTGGTGCTTTGAGACCTTTTGTGAAACACTGAATCTCTCTTACCCTAATAAATGATTGCATATATTTATATGGGCTATTTATTGATATTTGGCAACTAATTTTATAAACGCATTAGACTATGCAGGTCGGTACCCAGTGGCGCGACGCCTTGCGATTCAATAAGCTTGGTGAAGCACCTCTCAGCGCAGTTGGGTTCTGAGCCCGTAGTCCCAGCTGTCACCTAAATTGCGCGAGTGAGCGCGCAGTGAGCGTTAAGCGAACTAACATTTGCGAGTCTGAGTTTGATTTGACAGCTTACTCAACGTTGCCGTTTAGGCCGACTCAAATCTCCGTCCAGTTTCAAAAGTCCTAGTTTTACTTTGACAGCTTGAAGAAGTAAAATCATGAAAATCTAGTAAAAACTTGTATGGAGTTTGACGTTTTTACGTAACTTCGAATTTCCGTAAACGCCAGTTTAGGTGACAATTGGGACTAGCAGCTAAGGTTGGGTGACCATTTTCAACTTCTCTTTATTGAAGTTAATTTGGGGCTTCTCGCGACCCAACATAAATCATGTGACCAGAATTTGTGTCCCGACCCAAGGTTAAGAACCGCTGCTATAGGTCATTGGGAAGTTAGTTTGAAATCAATGCAAAATTAGTACCGAACAAACCAACAAGTTGTTAAAAAAAGCGTATTAATTGGTCGCTGGGTTTAGGTCAAAGTGTAAGTACATTACATAGATGCAACATAAGTTACTTTATGAATTTGAATTTTTAGGCATTATCAATATTTGTATGTCATATCCTTATTGAACTACACTTACGGTAGCCTTCAGCACAATATCAGTGCCTATGCATACTCACAGTGGACATTTATAGATATCTACATAATGGAAAAGTACACGTTCCAAGGGAACCAACCGTCAAAATTCTTCTAGAAACAAAACAACAAACCACGAACATTGATACCGTCTCTTTCTATCACTCAGCAATTCAAGGATGCTGTCTCCCCAAGTCAAACTTCGCGCGCGATGCTAGCGAAAATCAGGTGACCACAAAGCCAATGGGAGAGGACCACGACAGGCAGCCATCTTGTTGTTCGCCCGCCACGGCGCGAGCGCCTCTCGCCGCGACAGACCACCGACCGACATTTGAGCGCGGTTGGATTCTGGATGGGTGACCCTATTCGACCGTTAAGGCTGCCCGTGGTTACTTACTAGGTGATAAGGTTAATCCCGCCCGGGTTGGTATCATCGACTTGAATGAACGATGGTCGAAGTAGCAATAAAAAATTCCATTCCAGTTCAATGAAGCTGAGCAATATAAGTCCACTCCAAATAACACAGACACGCCACTAGGTACACAACCTTGTCTGCGCCCCCGATTCAAAACATGCGCTATTATAAACACAAACACTGCAATGAAAACACCTCCTGGACCTCAACAAAATGCACTGATATCCGCACAGAAGAACATTCTAACTGTAGTATAGATTGACAATGCCATGTATGCGTGGTGCTGGCAATTGACCCTACTTATTTCACATGATGCCAAAATTAAAAACACCGTTGCCATAGCAAACAAAATTCAGTTTGGTAACGGCGAATGCCGAAATATTACTGCTTTTTACGACCTATATGTTGTGTTTCAGGATCGGTTCCTGATTCCCGATCCTGCACTCTCTGCACCCCATTGCAGCTTCAGGGGCGCGGCTCGCGCCACGCGATAGAGACGGCGGCGCGGGACACAAGAGGGGGCGTTCAGCTACATACAACCAGATTAGCTGTTTCCCTTATTTATTTATCTTATTTATCATGTCAGTTCTGTAGGCAGACATAATAGACTAGGTCGCGACAAAAATGGTAACGATAACGTAAATGGCTGAAACTGGGTTCACGGGATAAAGACCAACCCTCTGAAGCTAAATGTGTCAGTCTGCCTGTTCCAAGTGGTTGCGTTACGTAGATAAGGCGCCTGAAAAAGTAGTTATGGTGACAAAAAATATAAATGATAAGATAAATGGATGCAAATGACGAAGCATGAAAGTATCAGTACATACTTAGCTTAGCAATACAAAAACTGAACAAATCTTTGGTTGCATTTCGTAGTTATAGACGATTTCGGTTACCGATATAACTTTAGATATATTTAAGAATTTAATTAAAAAAACGACTGGTTATTGTTGTATAATTAATAGGTATCAATGTTTCCAGACAATCAGTATATTCATCAGCAGGTACATACCAGCATCTATTTTATAAAGCCAATCTAGATAACGCAACCACTTGGCATGGGCAGACCGACATATTTAGCATCAGAGGGTTGGTCTCTAGCATGTGAACCCAGATTCAGCCATTTACTTTATCGTGACCAAAAATGTCGTGGCCTCCCGGAATATAATATTAATAACAACGATTGTTGTTTTTGTGTTTGTTTTAGAGACAGCACCATAACCAGTTAAATATTTAACATATACTGTAATATTATGGATAACTTTATAAACTTAGTTGTGGCATTGCAGGCACTTCCAAGTTTTGATTGGAAGTGTCTGCAACATGAGGTTTATTGAAAGTACAACATTTTGGCAATGAAGTTTATTTTGATCTGAAACTACTGCATTTATGAACAAAAGTTACAAGAAAACCTACGGCTGGTGAAACAAATTCCAATGATAAAATTTTATCAGGTAACTAAAATATCTATGTGTTTTGATGTAGGCAAAGTTGTGCATACAATTTTTAGCATGGATAAAAAGAAATTATAATGAAAAAAAAACATATTTAAGATTGAATATCCGATCAGCTTAGTCGTCCTAATTGTTCACCCCATTTCTAAAGAATTGGTCATTATATTTTTAGATAGAACCACGAAAAAAGGCCTGAAATAATATACCCATGCTCACTCTACGGCTTTTGACGATTAATGGACGAAAAGACGTCTACACTTTAGCTAAACCATTCCTCCTAATATTTCAAGGAACGTTTTGGGGTTTTGGACAGCGGTCAGGGTCTTAGAGCTCATTGTACATGTGGCAGGAGACAGCCATCAACCGAAAGATTGCAAAACTGAACTACATGCTTTACAAATTTCTATCAATTCTGATAGCAGAAACCACCAAAAATTAAATGAAATCGATAAAAAAACCAGGTTAAATTTAATGTTGCCAAATAAGTTTACCCCAAGATATAAAATTGTTTTTACTTAAAATATGATAAAAAATAGGGTCAAATAACCAATTAATTTTTTGTAATGAAACCCCCCCCCCCCCTAAAACAAATCCTATTTCTTTATTCAGTGTTTAAGTATTTTTTGGATGTAATTTTGTACTATAGTGATATTTTTTGTAAATTATTGGTATGTAGCAAGCATTCAATTACTTCCTAATGTTTTCCAGAATGTTTGCGAAAAAAAGGAAAGTCAACCACACAAAACCCAAGTAAAACTAATAAGGGTCGAGTGCACGAAAAGACAAAACATCAAAATTAACACCAACGTATGATTAAACACGTCACTTTGTATGGACAGTAAGAAAGGAACTCCATGCGCTTAACTAAAAGTGACGTGTTTGAACATTGATTAACTCAGCAGTCTCTTCGTGCAATCTGGGCTAAATAAATCTGAATATTGATAATGAAACAAACACTTTGGGTTGTTATTTAAAACCTGTGGTCACTTTGTGTTGAGTTTCTTCTCATAGTGGCTCTGATGTTACCCCCTTTCATGTCCAAAAGAAACCCAACATTTTTTACAATGCAGGAAGCATTCCAAAGACCTTGATTATAGGGCCGAACAAATCTGGAGCTTGGATGTTATGCTGCCTATAGTGCGGTTTCCAACCAAGGGTGCCTATTGACTTGAGCTTACTAAGAATAAAACATTTTTAATGAACCATTTGTCTGATTTGGTCGTAGCGTCAGATTTAGCGGATGAATCGCCCAACAGACATGTCAAAGCGGCAGCGCACAAGTCAATACACATCCTTCGATGCTGCGATCGATGACATCTGATGCGAGAGAACTATAGAGATTTACTTTTATACGCTAGGTTTAAAGTGATTTGTCACTTCGCAGGTGAAGTTTGCAGGTTCGGTACGGGTGCGACCGGCGAGGCTCCCGCGTCCCGAGCGCGTCCCGTCCCGGCTCGGTCCTCGGTCGTCGGTCGGCCGCGACGGCATCGTGTCGCGCCGCGGCGCCGGGAGGGCGTCCTCCCCCGTCGTCGGTCCCGGTTCTGCTTCCACCCTCGAGGCGTGACTCGTCGGCTCACTAAACGAATGCGGCGCTGCGTCCCCGCGGTCGGTTCATCCTCAGTAGGGCTGGGAGCAGCGCGCGCGGAAGCCGCCCTGGTAGGTCGAGTCCTGCGAGAGCAGCCCGTCCGGCTGGGAGGGGCAGTCGGGCGCCGTCGACTCCTGGCTGAAGTCGGGCTGGGAGGCGCCCTGCGAGAGCGACAGTGGCGGCTGCTGGGACAGGGGCTCCTGGCTGAGGCGGGGTGCGCGGCGCCGCGGGGGCTGCGGGCGCGGCTGCAGCGGGGGCGGCGGCCGCGTGAGGCGGGCGAAGGCGGCCGGCGGCACGGGCGCGTGCAGCATGGCTGCCCTCTCGGGGCCGACGTAGGCGAGCGGGTCGCGCAGGGGCCGAGCGCGGTCGTACACGGACCCCGGCACCATGGCCTCGCGGGCGTCGAACATCGAGGTCGACATGAAGTGCGAGCCGGGATTGTGCTCGTTGACGAGCTTCTTCGGTTTGGCGAATTGAATCGCCGACTCCTTCAAGTTGGACAGGGGGCCTTCGGTCAGCACGCGACGCTCCTTGTAGAAAGCGAGCAGGTGATTCCACAGCGGTTGCTTGCTGAGAACCTTTGGGTTCCCGACCACGATCAGCCCGTATTTGGCGCGCGTTAGGGCTACGTTCAATCGGCGCGGATCGCTGAGGAAGCCGATTCCCTGGTGTTCGTTCGAGCGAACACACGACATGATGATGATGTCCTTCTCCCTGCCCTGGAAAGCGTCGACGCTCGCAACCTCAATCTCCTGATAGAGTTTTGCGTGAAGACTTCCTTGGTATTGCATGTGCTGCACGAGGTACGAGCGCTGGCCCTCGTAGGGCGTTATGATTCCGATCTGTTCGGGGCGCACTCCGGCTTTCAGGAAACGCGTAGTCAGTTTCTCGACGTTGGCCGCTTCGGTCCTGTTCAGATAGGACGTTCCGGATCCAGCGATCTCCTCCTGCCCCTGGGTCACGTAGAAGAACATGGGGCGGTCGGGGCGCGGCCAAGGGAAGTCGACCTTGTGGAGCTTCCTATCCTCCGCGCTTACCCCGTTCTGGAGCGATCCTTCATAGAAGAAGTCGGACGGGAAGCGGGAGAGCTCCGGGTGCATGCGGTACTGCACTTCGAGGCGGAACGGGCGGATTCCAAGCACGACGAGCCGCTCGAAGAGGCTCTGGCTGAGGCCCGCCTTGGCTGCCTTCTTGCACATGACGACCGGTCCCAGCTGGCAGTGGTCCCCGACGAGGATCAGCTGCCTCGCGCCGAGCACGACCGGCACCATGCACTCGGGCTCGGTGGACTGCATGCCCTCGTCGATGAGGATCGACTGGAAGCGCATGCGGGCGACGCGAGGGTCCCCGGCGCCGACGCAGGTGGCGCAGATGACGTCGGCGGCGTCGAGGAGGCGTCGCTCGGCCGCGCGGCGCAGCGCCCGGTGCCGGCGCTCGTCGGCGGCGGACAGCTCCCCCGCTTCCTCCTTGAGGCGGGTCAGCTTCCGGAGCTCGCTGTCGACGGAACCGAGAGCTCTTGCCTGCTCGTGCAGCGTCAGGAAAGACACCGAGGACTCCATCGCCTCGCGAGACTTGGCGCAGAGCCTCACCACCTTGAGCCCGGTGCGGTGGATTTTCTCCGTGAGCTGATCGACGGCGGTATTAGACGGCGCACACACGAGCACCGGAGAGCCGCTCTGCCTCACCAGCTGGTAGACGATGGTGGCCGAGGTGACGGTCTTGCCGGTGCCGGGCGGGCCTTGGATGAGCGAGAGGGGTCTCTGCAGCGCATGTTTCACTGCATATACCTGCAAGCACCACATAAAACTGTAAAGTATGGCAAACAATTAGTATCTACCCATTTCTTTACAATGTTTTAATTTAATTTTCAATTTAAAATTACTAGCCCTTATTATCTCAAATTATTTTTTATGTAACTGGACATGGATGGATTAATTCACCCCAATATCATATTAGAGCAACACACTGAATTATCCTAGGAATTGGATACCATTCCAGGATCTTCCCTTTATGAACACGCCCAATTTGAACTGTATGGATAATGCGACAAATTTTCATTGGCGTTTCTACCATCTTTTCATCCATGATATGCCACTTAATAGGGGAATGGGAACCTACATGAATTCCAAACCACGGAACAGCTCACATTCGTGACGGACTGCACTTGTCTGAAAGAGCAAGAAAGAGATGCATGCGAATCAAGGGCTACGTGCCGTGAGAACGTTGGGAAATAACGCGGAAATTGGCACCACTTCATTGTCACTAAAGCCTCATTTTGTGAACTGAATGAATTGAATGAACGTTTCTTCCGTGGTCCCTCGGGCGGTGCGATCTAGTCACCTGCGAGCGGTTGAGGTCAGGCAGGTTGGGCGCGCTGAAGTGCTTGGGCAGGTGCACACGGAACAGCACCTCCTCCACCTCGTGCCCGAGCAGCCGCTGGTAGATGTAGCCCGACACCGACGACTCGTCCACCGCAAACTTGCGCAGCGCCAGCTGCATCCTGAAACGTTGCCACCACCGACGTTCTATGAATGTGTTGTAATGGAATTTTCATTGAAAGTAATTTGCTAGAAAACATATTGTTGGAGGACAAAACAGAAATTTTATGCTACTTGATAAGACTAAATCAAAACGATTGCATGACATATTCTTTGGGTTTTGCAATAATTATTAAAGGATAAGTACTCGAAAAACTTAACTTACTGCGTTAATAATACCCATAAAATACGAAACATTCAAAGAAAACTGTCCAGGCTGTACATACGGACAGACAGACATGATGCCAAATGACCCCTAAAAATTATTTTTTTGTAATTACTAACAGTATAATTTAAGTGCAGAAAAAAAAACCAGCAGACAAACGCATGTTTTGACATTAGGTCTAAGTAAAATTGTCACACCTGTCAAACGAGGTGCTCTTCCATATGAAGTCGACGTTGAAATTGGAGGTGCAGTCGGTGGGCGCTCCAGAGCCGCTCTTCAGCTCCAGGCCGATGTCGTCGCCGAAATTGTCCGGCACCTTGATCACGTGCCCCACTCCAGACCACGCCTTGTGCATCTCGCCCACATATCTGCAGAGCATGTAACATGTTTCATAACTGACGGCTGATGGACTGCACTTCAGACATTGCGAGACTCAGCAGAAAAAATGTATTTATAATAGACTAGATCGTTTTCAAAAAAATATTTCCGGTTCAATGTGTTAAGTCAATTCCTATTCTTTATAGGAATAAACTTGCCAATTTACAGCCAATCAGAGCCTAAAAAAAGGAAATAAAATTTGACAAGTCCAAGCAGCAGCACAAGAGAGTGAAAAAACTATACACCATTAAACCTCTTGTAAACCAGTGTGATAGCATATATGTGAAAACTCACACTGACACATTAACAAACATATACATTTGGGGATTTATAGAGTACTTTGTAGAATCCAGTGAAAAGAATATAATGTTGGACTTCCAGTTTAGTCAGAATAAAGTCTAGGGGCGATCTTTGTAATATGTCATGCTATTTTCGACCACATAGTCATGTTTTGACCCAATTGACCCCCATGAAAATTTTGTTAAAATCAACATGTTCGTTATACACATTTATTAGAAATCGGTGACAGCCCTGGAGGGATTGTTCACAATATGGTTTGGCAAAAAATAGCGAATGGTAGGCTGTACCATAGACTAAAGAGGAAAGAATAGTCATTACAATGTTGAATGTGAAGTCTACAGGTGGCGTTGCAATTCATATTTCTTAGAAACCAATTAATGATATTAATGATATAATTTTTTTACAGTGAATTACATACATGATTAATTTATAGACGAAATTTGGAATAAAGCTTAGTTTATTGATGGTGTAACTAGTTCTGGCAGTGAAGGGAGATGGCGCTGGTTAGAAAGGTCAAAGTACCAGCGAAAATAAGCGGTATTTTTTTTACATTGTATGAAATTAGCAGTCTATCCCTTCCTGTTTAATCTATGGCTGTACTAACCTGAGCCGCAGCTCATCACCGTGCATGAGCTTCATGTCGCCGTCGGACTTGGCGAGCGTGAAGTACGCAATGGTCTTCTTGTTGAGGCCCACGTCCCAGCGGACCTCCACGTTCTCCTGCGTCTGTGACTCCTTCAGCCGTTTGTCGTAGTCCGCCTCCAGCTTCACGAGTGGCCCAAACACGTTCTGGTACTGGTAGCCGTCCTCGTATCTGTTGCGATCATAGGCTCAGAATGTAAAGACACACAGAGTCAACTGACGGAGGAGACCTAAATAGTTTCATACAAAATTTACTGAAATGTCTTTTTTTACTAAAAAATTTCTAAATCAACAAGTAGCTTTAAAATTATGATCCGAAGTTATATTTTAGGTTTTACATTGAAATATTGAGGAAAAGTGACCAACAAAGAATCAGTGGGTCACCCCTGATTGTGTTACACTTGCGTTACTTACGGGTTATGCCCGTTCACTTAACAATCTATAAAAGCACATGTCGCTATGCTTTCTTTAAGGAAAACTAGAGTAATCATAAAGATTATAATATCGCTTACAGGTAAACATTTTCTAGACTGCTACCTAAATAATAGACGGACTAGTTGTCATAGGCGAACATAAGATGTCGCACGCACCTCAGCAGCACCTGGTGGGGTTCCTCATCCACGCCTGGTTTCTCGAGGTCCTGGAAGGTGGCATCCACGTTGTCCCGCCACAGCTCCTCAAGCCGCCCGATCTGCTGCGGCGTCACCTGCAACGTGCACGGGTCATACACGTTAGGTTGTTTCCATCACCGATTCGGTCCAAGAGTCGTTGGAGGCACTGAAAGGACAATGGGCTGAATCCTAGTGTCCAATACATAAATCGACTTTGGTGACGCCAGCAATAAGATTGATATCTCATAAGCAAAATCATCAACAAAGTCGTCATACGCAATGTTATTTCAATTCAAAAGACCTATGCATCAATATATGAATCATTGCTAGTCATTGCAATTTAAAAAAAAATATATATATAGATCTGAGGATTCGATCAACTCATTAAAGAAACCGCAAAGAAACTTTAATAGTTTATAGACTTTTTCCATTGATAATGATTACACATTTAGATCTCAATGCTACTGCCAATGTTTTGACAAGACAAAGAAGAAAAGAAACCACAACCCTCAGTTGAAATGATAAAATGTAAATGACTTAACTAACAAAGTGTATAATATTTACAAGCAATATCTGGTGTAAAAGCCGTCATAATCTTAACAACCTATGTCAGGTGATGCTCCTTATGTATTATGATCGCTGGAATTTTGAATCGGAGGAGTCATCACAGCCAATCCTCGGACTAGGAAGGGGCATACCAGTAGTGGCTTTCTGAGGGTAAACTTTGTTTAATCCGGAGCCAAAAAGCTGTCCAAAAGTATGAATAACGTTTTCTCAATATAAGGGGCAGCTAAGGATTGGCTGAAGGACTATTAACAGATTTATTATGTCGCTAAATTGGTTCGATTGTCTATTTTGCTAACTTACACCATTGAATAAAGCATTTGAGATATAAACTAATCCGCCTATCCATGTTTTTTTTTAATTTATGTTGAAATATATTTTCAACACATTTACATTATTTCATGCATGAAAAAATATATATTAACTTTATCAATTTAGTAATAGTAATACTAGTAACATTGTAATTGCTAACCCTAGAACGGGCCACACCTTGTTGGGTAGCAATGCAATGTAATTTTGATCTGCTGTTGGACTTACTACAAGGCAAAAAAAATTTATGTATACATCTTTGTGAACACTTCTACCATGCATATACCAAATAAATAAATAAATAAATAATAAATAAATAAACATTCGTATAAAAAAATGGGTGCTTCTTTATTCATAAAGTAAAAACTTTTTAAAAAAATAATGTAAAGCGGGCACCTGACGTGCACGCAACTGCTCCGCCTCCGATGGAACCTTCACTAGCCACGACAGGAACGAGCGGTCCGCTGCAACAATCCCGCATGCACATCTAGTTAAATATATAAAAAAACACTCCAGAGATTAAATTTCAACCCATTCTCCCCTCTCCAAATAAGTGTAATTATAATGCGAATTTAAAAACTATAGGACAAAATCTTTTAATATTGTGTGTTGTGACTTAATTTACATGAATAGAAAATGTATTTGTTGTTTGAATTTTTTCCATTCTCCTTTTTAATTATTCGTTATGTTTGTACAAAATTTAGGGTGGAGTGCACAACACCTACGGTTAATAACAAAATTAAAATCAAATTTTACCACGGGTAGCTGCCAAAAGGAAATTTGCTTTCTTAAATGCTGTGCCGAGCCTAAGACTAGAGAGAACTAGGAGGTCATACCACTCACTTCACCACTCAAATGCCACTTGGCGCGTCGTGGGCTCTTTAGGGTTTTATTGAATGGTGGAATATTTTCTGAGACGCGACATGTAATATTACAATAATTATTTTGTTTACATTTTCCTTCCTTACGATGTAGACTTGGCAACAAAGTCCGAACTGTGCAATAAGGATGTAATTTGAATATAAATGAGAGATGGAGGAAAACAATTACGAATCCGAGTGTGTAATATACATCTAATGGAGGATAAAGAAACTGAAACTGAAATGGTGTATACATATAAATTAGTATACAGTGTGCTTACCTATCAAGGGCTTCCATTGCTCCTGATCCCAGTTCATATCCTTCAGGGTACTCTGTGCAGCGCACGGTTGCCTGCGAAAGAACATTCTTATTAAAACTCTTTTTGATTGTTCTTACATGTCTCTCGACTCACTCAAACTACGATCTTACAATCAGCAACAGTAAGTTAAAGTTATGTTTTTTCAATAACCTATACAATATGCCAAAGATTTAAAAAATATGTCTTTCAGTATACATGCATCCACTAGGAATAATTAGAGATTGAATATTCACATGTTCTTTTTAAAGATAATCTTGTTGTAATCTACAAAATGTTGCCTAATAGTCAGGATATGCAAACTAGTTGATAGTTAGCTGCATATTACAATATTTATAAAAATGTTAAATTTTTCACATCCATGGAAGTATTATTATTAGTATTGGAAGAGGTCACAAATCAAAACGGTGATAAACTGAAAGTAAAGTCAACATTACATACATTGTTATCTGCGAAGTTACAGTGGTATTTTTGCATTTATGACAAAAGATGCCGATTTAAACTGCCTTGGCCGAGATTAATGAAGTTGCTAACAAAGTCTCGCTTAGTGACTTGTCATGGATTTATCTTTGCAAAAAGCTATGTTGCGTAAACTAGTTCGGTCAGCTTTTCGTATGACGGATTAGGGACTTTTCGTTTTGCCTTAATGAAATAAAATGGTCCTAGTAAAAATATTCACGAATTTTTTTTGGGTGCTAGCAGCTAAGTTTAGCATGGTTTTGCGCCTACCTTTTTAGATTTACAATACAGTAAGGTAAGCAGGCAGAGACTGATGTAATAAATGAAGTTCTACCTATTTTATGTGTTATTTATTATTTGATGTTCGTACAGAACAAAGTAGCTAGCCCGAACACAGCTGTCATGCCTATTCAGCACGAGCTGTCAGCCTACCCCGGAATTCTGAAGTTCGACATTACAACATTTTGTTATTACAAACAACATATTTACAACATATAAATATATTTATTTTTCGCTTGAAGACGATATATATACATATTAACAATTACTATAACATGAACCAACGATGGTGCACTCCAGCCTAACACATGCTTAGGACTAGGATTTTAACTTCAGCATGATCAAAATTTCAAAATGTGGCTTAACATTTTAGAAACATTAGTCAGCTTACCGAAAATGAAATTCATAAAAGGCAACCACCTTGCTTTGCCCCTGTGCTAAGGCAAGTAGCTCAGGGGCGCGGGGACTTCCCTTGCATGCCAGAGGTCATGCATTACTTTCTTTCTCCTCCTGAGTTGGTTAAGTGCATTTCGTCATCAGCTGCTCCATGGATAAGAATCCATTTAAAACTGTAGGTCTCGTTCCCTTACTACGTGGTAGGGTTAAGCCCGCCTGGGTTGGTGCCATCATATTTGATTAAAAGATGGTCGAAACAGCAATAAAAATAGTTCGAGTATTCGTTCTAGAGGCCGGGATAATATCATGACGGTGGGTGTGACAGCCATCCATGGCCGGTTACATAAAAATAATCATGAGCTTAGCTTGTGCTCCAACAGACCTGCACAGCAGCACGACGACCGAGTCCGCCTTGGCGGGGATGAAGCCCAGCACGAAGACGTTGCGCGCGCCGCACGAGTAGCACTCGAGCAGCGTCTCGCCAAGCGGCCCGTCGCGGTGCAGTGCCGCCTCCTTGTGCTTGGCACGCACCAGGTGGTTGATGATGTGCGAGCCCGAAGTGTTGCCACGCCCATTGCAGAACCTGCATAGTACAACCAATGTTTGGCGGTGAAACAATTTTGACTTGGTTAAATTTCATATAAATAACGGATAAAGGAATCACCCAAAGCATTTTAGGTGCCTTTGCCTTCTCTGAGCTCAGTCCTGGATCACGCCTGTTTGCAATACTGACTTGCAGTTAGCATGAACAGCAAGTCAGTATAGCACTCAAATCCAAGGTCCAACATGGCATAGTGAACTTGTAAGAAAGATGTGTGTCGTCCATGACAGTATGGGGTTTTATAAATGTGTGGTCCGATTTAAACGTACGTTACCGTATGCGCGTTCACAACTGGTCCGATTTGCGCTGACAACGGCGTCCCGTAAACGGTACTACATCATCTTCTTCACTCAATACCGTACGCAGTGCTCACGCTTTGGAGGTAGGGCACTGTGTGTGCAACTGTCTGTGTCACATTTTGACATTCCTATAGCGTTTATCTTTCGTTTTTCCACCGTGATGTTTCACAAACCGCTGAATATCTCTCCAGTGAAATTTCATGTTCAGTTAAGAGGAATTGATTAGATTAAAATTTGAAGTGAACTACTACAAATTAATGTTGTTTGTTTCATGATTGTTGTTTTGTTTCCGTAACACAAATGATCCAAATTGTTCGTGTTGCTGATAGCTTTGAGCGTGCAATCTGATTCGGAACCCTTTTATTCACTGTGAGTATTGTAATCGTCTACAGTTCAAGTCGGACCACGCGCTAGTTATCGAGAAATGTGTAAACGGACCACTTCTTGCATATGTTGCAGCAGACAACGGTACTGGGCTCATGAATGCCGCAGTACTTGCACGCGTGCTCCGGCAGCTCCTTGCTGCTGTACAGCGCCTCCTCTTCCTCCTCGAACTGCAGCTCCAGCCGGCCCGTCTCGCCCTCCCCCGCCGACCCGCCCACACCATTCACCTGAAGGCACAACTGATTGTACAGTTCAATCCTAATTTACACAGGCGTGAAGAATGCTGAATGGGGTAATTAGCTGATCTATTCTGTTTCTTCTTGTACATTATTGGTTAAGAGTGTCTTCGAGGCAGCCCTAACCATTCTAAGACTCAGCATAGCATAGAATTTGTTTAAAAAATGTGTTAGGTACATAGCCTGAAATAAAAACATGTCTAGGGTTTTAATTTTGTATTAACCAGTTATATGCATCACTTTCCTTGATGTTCATAGCCTGATAAGTGAAAGTGCCTGCGAAGAAACGGCATGCGAGGCTTCACGGGTCCTACCCATCTACACTCTGGTTTTATTCAGTTGCCCGCTAAGTTTACCTACAAGATGGATGTGGCAGAAGTGACTAAGATCTCTATTTAGTGTGTTTACCAATGTTACAATATCTTATGTGCATATCAACTAAATGAAAAAAGGAGAAATGCGAACGGTGTAGGAGGCGAGTTGACCGAAAGTTGAGGCGAGAAACCGTTGAGAGTTCATCGAAAAATGTACTCGATTGTACTTACCTAACATTCAACTTCTTACTTAATAGATTTTAAGTACCTACCTAATGATTTACAAGCATGAAATTTGTTGAGATTAAAACTTGTAAACTGAGTAAGATTTCAAGTATTGGATGTTTTTGAAATTTGTGCCGGTGTACTGATACACAATTCGAGTTGATAGTAAGAAAAACCTATGTCCTATAGCTCTGTTCTGTCGATCGGCCGAGTTTTTGGCGCCAAAATTCGTCTTATTGCAAAGAGCAAAGTAAGGTTGATATGGACAGGTGTGTTGGGAGTGAAAATCACCTTATTGCGCCTTTGAGCAAAGGGTGCAAGTAGCGCAAATCTGGCTTGCGGGAAAAATACCTAAGGGTTAACCTATTATTTCTTTGTAAACATTTTTTCCAATAAGATAATATTTTCTCTACCTTAGAAACTTTCCTTATTTCCGAACAGATAGCTGCTAAAAAGTAGACACCTGATTGAAATACGCAACCGAACCGATTTTTTTATGCAGTTGTGGGATTGGTGAACGTCACGTGTGCATGTGCCACGAGTCTCCAACTCGAGAAGGAAACACAAACCTGGAGCACCGCCAACGGGCGATGGGAGACCGCTGGGTGCAGATGGACTGCATCATGCTGTGACGCCTGAGTCTGGCTCTGCGAAGGCAGAGTAAAGTCCGTGAACTCGAACTCGGAACCCTGCGTGTCCGCGCCTATCAAGTCGGCCTCCTCGGTGTCAAGGAACGTGAGCGTCTGAGAACTCGGGCCGTAAGCGTCCACCGACATCGCACCGCCTGCTTCCCGCCGGGGATCAATCTTGAAATCAAAACAGTATAATGCACTTCGTCACATAACAAAAACGACCCACACCGTACCACCATGAGTTGGAAAATCCGCCATGACACTTTGGTGTGGACATTAAAAAAGGCGAAGTTATCCAGATTTATTTTAATGGTAAAAAAATATAGGGTAAAATAAAACGTTCATACCATGATCCATGTGGGCGCGAAAATGATAGGCAGTTATAATAGATTCATGACGATGAACTGGGGCCGCTCACAAAGCACACTTATTTTGAGGTTGGGCAATAGTTTTATACATACTAGCCATGGCAGCCATTCGTCCTATTTTAATGTTCATTGATTTGCAGCATTGCAAAAACCGAAATAAAAATGCAAAAAAAATCCAGGCGACTTGCTCCCACAGGCCGACAGATTGGCGAGGTCACCATGGAAAAAACCAAGCACTAGAAACATTGATTTTATTTAGTTTCGGCTCATTATTTCAGTAAAATTTTAAATCATAATTATAAAAACTATTATTATAAATTTGTGTATATAATTCGCGTATCGGATTGGCAACACTGTCATGGTGCCCTATAGGCTAGTGAACAGCAGTTTCATATTATTATTTGGCTACGCAGCTGATGAACGCAAGAAATACAACATGATTCCGATAGATGGCGCTTGAAATTAACAAATTTCGGTGTTTGAAAAACGACCGCAGCGCCAACCGGAGTTGAGCAAAAACTTGTGACATCTTGTACCACGGTCCGAAACTGGGTAGATTTGTTATATTCTTAGGTGTAAATATAAAACCATAATAAAACAATGATACTCGACACTGGCAAATTGTCGCTTCTATAACGATAGAGGCCACTAAGGAAGAAAAAAAATAAAACAATGACTTCCAAAATTTACTCCCTCTGACATTTCAACATTGTTACCTAAGCAATCGATTCAGAAATAAAATAAGTACATGCAGAGACATAATTTGTTTATCTTTGGCCCTACAATATGGATGCCAGCATGCTTTCACTTCCTTCATACATGCTCTACGATTGCGGGTGCTACGCGCTTGATTCATGCGTAGTTCTTTGTCAATCTGTTCAGGGTACATTGTTCTAGGCCACTCGGGAACTACAAACATTCCAATCATTTCTGCTCTGTAAATAATCAGAAAAAAAATAAGAATTTGCATCGGCCGGGAATCGAACCCGGGCCGCCCGCGTGGCAGGCGAGCATTCTACCACTGAACCACCGATGCTTCTGCTAACATATGTGTAGCTAGCTAACGTGTAATGTGTAGGTTATGCATAAAAACTTTCTATCTACTTACTTGCGAGTTGGCTATTTTTTAAATATATTACAGTATTCTCAGTATTGACTACGATCTAGACATCTTATTCTAAATTACATATAAGTTAATCTAATCAAAATTCGCAATTTTCGATGCAAAATTCCTACGCAGTATCTAATCAAATATTAGTTAGTTGATGAATAAATTCATACTGCAATGTAGTACGACAAAGGTAACAGACGCTTGTCGATATACATATAAAGAAAGATAAATACATAATTGTATCGATTGTAAAAAAGCGAAAGTAAATATGCTTAGTGATAGTGTTTCTTAATGGTAGCGTTTATTCATTGATTTTAATTTTGTCTTTCACAATGCATCGCGTATGGTTGGGCCCTCGGTTGGGCCTACCCTTAGAGCAACGCGGTCCGGCTCGACCCGGGAGAGCCGGGCCGCGTTGCTCTAAGGGCCTACCGATGGGCAAAGTACTCAGGGAAAGTAAATGTAATTGACGTTGAAGCAAATGTATAAAAATATCAGAGCGGCTTTGATGTACATAATATACCCGTAGTAATAGGTATATTATGTACATCAAAGCCGCCAGTATGCTGTATTTTATTTAACAGTAAAATGCACCTATTAATTGTTGCGGGTGGACATGCCTTTCATATCAGAGGTCATGGGTTCAAATTCCCGCCACCACTTACTTTATTTTCTGAGTTGGATACGTGTATTTCGTTACGAATGCAAGTTGTATCGTGGTTCGGAATCCATGTTAAAGTGGAGGTCTCCTTTTCGCCATAGGTGGTAGGGTGTAGCCCGCCCGAATTAGTACCATCGCATTAGCAGCGGATCGCAGATGGTCGAAACGGCCATGAAAAATTGTCCGTGTTTTCCATCCAGTTCAATGTAGCCGTGCTGTTCTTGCATCTAATTCCTTCGGCAATGTGGTGTATTGGGCTAATATTTTTTTATTTTTTTTTTATGTGACTGGATATGGATGGCTAATACCACAAGTTCTGTCATGGTATTAGCCCAACACACCACATGGGAACTAGGTGCCATGCCAGGACCTTCCTTATATTGCACGGCTACATTGAACTGGATGGAAAACACGGACAATTTTCATTGCCGCTTCGACCATCGTTCATCCAATGCGATGGTACCAACCCGGGCGGGATAAACCCTACCACCTAGTAAGTAAGGAAGGGGACCTACAGCTTAACATGGAATCCGAACCACGGCCAGCCTCTCTCAACGGTCGAATGGTCACCCATCCAAGACCAGACCGGACCCAGCGTTGCTTAACTTCGGAGAGCGATCGCCGAAGTGTCTCGCCACTGGGCCACTGAGTGCTAAGCTGTAATATTAAAACGGTAGTTTTGTGGCAGGCATTAGCCATCCCGAAATGTATGTAGTGTCCGTTGCAACACCTGTGAAGTGTATGTAAGTAACGAGGCAACTATTTTTCATGCCACAAGGAAAACTCTTGACACAGTTGATATGATGAGTTGACAGAGCAATTGTTGCTAATTGTCTTGTGTGCTGATAGTTTGGCGCCATCTTGGGGCAAATGGGTGGTGTCACTGCTATCGGTGATGTCATGCCTCATCCAGAGACATTGATGCCGACGTACTGACTCTGGAAGGCTCGGTGACTCAAACTAAAACACGATGGCTATCAATTAGATGTAAAATCCTGAGTGGTAAGTTCACCAGTCAAGTTTCGGATTCGTAGATGGTTTTTTTATGTATGTCAGCCTCAGTTGCTTAGTGGCGCGACGCCTAGCAGTTCGATAAGCTGGGTGAAGCAACTCTGAGCTCAGTTGAGTTCTAGATGGGTAACCGTTTTGGACCGTTGGCGATACCGTGCTTCGGATTACACGTAAATAAAGCTCCGCTTACCTTGGTACCATCGGCAATGGAAATTGACCTTATTTTCCACCCAATGCAGCAATGAGTTCGTCTCAAGCTTTGTAACGCGTTTTTATGTACAGAGCGCATCACCCCACCAGCGCGCGGGAACTAGGTGTCATGCGAGGATTGCATGGCTACATTTGGATGGAAAACTCGGACAATTTTCGGTGTCGCTTTGACCATCGTTCACTCAATGCGATGGCAGCGACCCAGGCGGGATTAGCAATAGCTGTAGTTGGGTTGATCATCGAGCATGGAAGGACGGGAATATGAACCGAAACTTTTTTCATTGGCGGCAGCGCCGGAGAGTGAGATCGCTTACTTCTTTGTGGGGATAGTCTTTGCAAAAAAATGATATTTGTCATTAACTGTTGCATACCGCATGAATTGTAAATGTTCGTCAATTCATGTTCATTTAGTGTTTTACCTATGTTTTTGTTAAAAAAATTAACAAACACTTTTGTAAATTTAGAAATGGACGTTAAAAAAAACAGCGGAGTTTCTTTCCAGTTCTTCTTCGCTGTGTTTTGTTTTGCTGAACTGGCCATTGTTAAAATATGCAACAAATAAACATTACAATAAAATACTTATTTTATCGTGTTGCAACGAAACGTAAGAACGGACTGAACATTCGATTTCGCGCGTCTCGATTTCGTAACTACAGTTCAAACTCTTCCACTAACTCGTGACTACGTTGCCGCCATACGAATGAGTTTATATCGTCTTCCTTCCATGCTCGCTGGTTAATTACCGTGTATCCCTACAGTTTTACGTAGAATCCCCCCCATAACTAAAAACTCCTTATTCGCCTTTTAGGATATGCAAGAATGCATGCATGCAATGCATTCCGTTTACTTACCTCATACAAACATCATGGGCAGCATGTCTCTCTTTATTATGCCGGTCTACAATAAACCATTTTATGGTAATTAATTTGTTGGATCTACACGAGAATTCAGACTGCAGACCATCGCGGTCAATAAATTGTCCCGCCGACCCTGGTGCCTCGTCGATAGATCTGCACTGAAGCTCTCCGAATTCGCGAACCCATTTGGAATCTAAAAGAAGACCAATAAAAATGAAGGCCATCGTTGTAAAAATATCATTATTCCTCTGGAGTTTGGGCCTAACGTCCATCATTTGCACTGGCGGTCGGCCAAGGCGCGTGCCGCTAGGAGAATGGGCGCGGCGAAAAATCACGAAGCTATATCGTAGGAGGAAGCGATACGCCTCTGAACTCAGAACCTTGGCTATTGTCGGCTATTTATTGCTGGCTATAGCTATATATGTCCCCGTTATATTGTCAAAGCCGTGACATTCTCTGCCAGAGAATCTCTGGTGACATTGTTCTGTAGGTTCGAAATGATTTTGTGGAAGTAGTTGAATAAGGTTTCAGTAAGATTTAATAATCTTGAATCTTGTGATAATTTGCCCTAACCTAGGTAATTCTAATTTAGAATTTATATATTTGTTCAGTTCATAATCAAGACAGCGATCCTGCGACTCTAAGATTAACCTAACGCTAGGTTTCTCAAAAACCTTAATTTATGTATGAATGTATTCAACAGTTCAGGACCATTTCCAGTTCCTGAAAAGAAACGTAAATTATTATTGTTGCTTGCTTTTGGACCATTTAGATGCTCAAAAAAAGAAAGTCCTGGAATAGTGTGATAACAATAGATGACATCCATTACCTTAAGTATTGAGGTGTGTGTGTATGTCATTTATTTCAACATGTAAATGATTATATGATAATAGTAAGGTTTCAAACGCAAAAATGCGGAAAAAAGAAACTGCCTTGTGAAACGTCAAAACTTTTTCCAGTCCCTCCCGGATATGTAGTTTCAGAAACGCAAGCTTTAGCCGAACCAACGGCAGCTGCCGTCCATAAATCTAATAAACTGATTGCTGCTCTTAAATCTTGGCACATGACTCATACACTTTACAGTCGAGAGTACCCACCCGATGCGAGCTCCATCTTTACATGTACCAGATACACATACACCTATAACTTGTTCGTTCATCACGTCGCGTCGGTGTAAAGTTATGGGTCAATCCGAGTCCACGAGATTTTGAACACTCCTCTTAGGCCCTCCCATTAGGCCATCTTTTTTGCCTATTCCAAACAAAATTCGACAACTTTAACGAAGCCTGCGTGAATGTTGTTGAATGTGTGCTTATTTGAAATGCTCCATAAAATCCTGGATCAGATTCAGGATGTTTGCGGGTTACTGGAGTATCTACTCTCCATTACGGTATAACCATTCCGGAGTGAAATTATAACCCCGCCGATGAGATGATGAAATGATGACCATTCCGCATGATAAAGGGTTCTCGACGGGTCCTCAAAGTGCCATTGAATCTTCATTCCAGAGGATATAATGGGAATGCGTTCCACTTTGGAGCCGGAATGACCCATCGCTATTACACAGCCATCCCATTTAATAATAATAATAATAATAATACTTCGTTTATTCCTCTTATTCCACTCGATTATACTAACATTCAGGTACCAAAGCACAGGTAACATAACAGGTAGTTACATTTTTACATTTTAGACTAAAACTTTAAATCTATTGGACACAGTGAAGAGAAAGAAAAAAAAATAAAAGATAGTTATATTAATAGGTATGTGCCTACTATGGTATACCATGTACATCGGAGGAAAGGGTGATGGGTTCAGCGATAGTGCACTAGGTGCGTCGCAAAACATACCTAGAGCCGCTGGTTTCCAGCCAACACCGGGCTCTAAAGCTACATACACGATAAATACAATGTGGCATCGACGGCATGCGATATTTAAACTAAAAATTCAATTATGTGAAGAAAATTAGAATAATAGTTGTAAGAAACAACCTGGAATTTGATTGTAACATACGTTACTTTATTATTTTCATTTTTAGGCAAAATCAATATCTGTATGTCATACATTTCTTGAGCTACACTTACGGTAGCCTTCAGAACGATGTCAGTGCCTTTGCATACTCACAATGGACATTTATAGTTATCTACATAATGGAAAAATACACGTTTCAAGGAACCAACGGTCAAAATTCTTCTAGAAACAAACCAACAAACCACGAACATTAGTACCGTCTCTTTCTACCACTCAGCAATTCAAGGATGCTGTCTCCCTCATGCGCACGCGCCTAGCAAACGTCAGGCGATCCTACCGAGCCAATGGCAGAGGACCAGGACGGCAGCCATCTTGTTGTTCGCCCGCCACGGCGCGAGGGCATCTCGTCGCCACAGACCGCCGACCGCCGCGAGTATCGCCAGTCGCGTCCCGGGGTCTCGCCGTCGACGCTTTCGAGCTGGCTCGGTGGAGCACAAACGCACCCTCCGTCTCTTCGGCGCCCACCCTGTGCTCCTTGGAGTGGGCTCCGCCAACCACTGTGGAGACACCGAGCCGCTCGAGCTTCGCTCCGCGTGGGCAGGCGCCATTCGCTGCCCGACCACGTGCTCCAGGTGCTCCATCACCCCTGAGTCCGAGTGGGGTCCTCCATCGACTCGCCCGGTGCGCTGCGGTGCGTCCACAGTTGAGGGAACCCAGCCACTCGAGCTTCGCCGCAGGGGGGCAGCCGCCATTCGCCGCCCAACCACGTGCTCCAGGCATCATCACCACTAGGTACCGTACCGAACCTTGTTTTTTGCCGGCATTAGAGTCAGTACGCGTAACACTTCTCAATGTCGTCGTTCGTATTAGGGGGCCCAATTAGGAGCCTACTCTATTTATTTACCTACTTGTATATTTTTTTGTTTATGCTCGTCCTAGAACGCTGGTTGTTGTTTCTGTTTGTGTATATTTAATCATTCATAATACATGGTGCATTAATTTAATTTATCTGATTTTGATTTGGTTAGACAGAATTAATACCCTTGTGAATTAATACCTTTATTAATTATCTTGTGACGTATGGTTGAGGACCCGGCCGCGCTCACCGACTGATATCATACGTCACAACTGGCGTCACGCAGAGCGTCCCTCAGACATCTTTTCTTTAGAAAAATAAATATTTGAATCCATACCAATACATGATATGGCGATATTACCCTCATGTGGGCGCTCAAGGTCATTATATTCCGAGAAAAGAAGCTTAGTTTGGAAGCATGTTGAAAAGAGTATGAGTAAGTATGAGAAAAAGATTTCGAAAAAACATATTCATTGTAAATGTTTAGTGAAATTCGTGTAGAATCTAGAAAATAAGGGGGAAATGCCTGCTATAATCTATAACAACGATTATATTTCTTAATGTGGAAATAAATTACTCTGCACATTTGTTTATAGAAAGATAGAGAAACTCAAGAGTTTGACTATTCCAAGTAATCACTTGTCAAAAGCGATTTACTGAAAGAAAAAATGCCAGCTTCGCCGCGAATAAACATCAATTTCTATTCCTAGCAGCTATGGCTCTGATACAGCTAATGGCTCAGACAATGAAAGCGAATCGGTCAACGCTCCGGAGATCTTTTCCCAGATGCCGCCTGGAAAGAAAATAGGTAGCTAATTAAAAATGGTGGCCGATAGATCCCACGCCATTTTGCCCACCGCCAATAGCTGACCCATTTATCTATAATTGACGTGCGGCCCACGCTTTCAGTTCCCGTCATAAAAATAAAATGGACCGCGTCTGCTCGCTTCCGAGACGGGAGAGACGCGTCGACTGCCTCTGGGGGTCAGGCAGATGCTTTACAAGTGCGGAAAATCGAGACACACAGGAAATGTAATGGGTTTAGTTGTTAAAGGATTTAAGAGAAAGCTTCTTCTTGAACCGGATCTCGACATTTTCATTTTGTACTTGAGATATTTATTTAAAAGGAAGACAAATGTGTCGCCCCCCTGTAGTTAGTGACGAAATCGTAAGCTAAAAGTAAAAAAAAAACAATTAATTTCAGTGAAAATTGGTTAGATATATCGATGGTTTATACCGTCAGTGCATACGTGGCAACGATGCCGCTATACCAGTACGGAGCATGGGAGGGGCGGAGGCTGCAGTCCGGGCGGCACTATGACGGGGGCGGCCGCGGCATTTCACAGGTGGCGGAAAAAATATTTCCTTCAACATTTTTTCGATCATGTTTTGTTCTTTCCATATAAACAGGCACAACATGCACGGGTGAACTGATGCAAGTTTAGGAAATTAATTTTGATTCGATTTTTATTTAAATAAACATCTCTTTTTCCCACTTTTTTTTACTTCGCCTTAATGACCGATTAAGAGTACCCTTTTGACCGTGCTTTTATTTTATGCACGGTGCGAGCTGGGATGGCTACGTGGAAATGCCTAACTAGGTAACTAACTATAAGAGATCGTGCATGAAGTTTTGCACTACTACGGGAATGCGGTATTTTGAGCTGATATCATGACGGTAAGTGTGGTATTAGTACTAGTACTCCATGTTCTCCTTAATTAATGATCAAAATAAACCACTGTTTCGTTGAGTATCGGCACAGAATAAATAATAGCAGAAGCACAGTGAATCCGTTGGCGCACGGCCGCGACAATAGAGCGTGCGCGCACGAACTGCTTGCTGACTTGGCGCCACACAATTGGGAAACAGGTTAGAAATTACTATGCTCTGTTTGCTATGAATGCACGTTGAATAGAATCTTGAAACGAAAAATACGTCTTAATGCGAAGGGGAAAGATAGCCCAGAACCAGAACGTTTAAAACAATCTAATTGAGACACGCCCGGCAACCGCGTCACTGAGTCTTTGCTTAAAGAGGCAAACGCCATACACCGAGCCCATTCGCGCGCGCGAGTCGCTGCGGTATATTATATGTATTTGTTGTATATTCATGCAAAGACAATAAAACTATAAAACATTTAAACAATGAAACTATACGAAATTCTCTTTTCGTCATGTTTCAATAAATATATTCGGTTTTCTTTGTTATACTCATAAAAAGGATAATGGCGACACTTCCATTAACAGCTTGCGTTCCACCTAAATTTATCTGCCCAGCAGCGGGAGCACAAACGCAACGATACGGCTGTATCGATCGATGAACGCCTTTTTGTTTCCCTTATCGTGCGAGCGGAAGCTAGAATGATATACTTTTATCAATTGACATAGCCGAAACATTCGTCTGTGCTCCCGGTGCAGAGGTAAGAATATGAGATGACGACAAGCGAGCGGATAAGCATGTCTAGCCTATTTACGATTCTGTGCCTGGCGCACTGGCGCCACCAGTCATAACGATTCCGACTGTGTTCACGACGTGCCAATGAGCATGATAAATCGCTCAGACGACTGAGCGCTTCGAGCTCAGGCGGACTAGACTTATGGTGGCGCCACATCATCGCCCGAGGTCGAATGGTGGGATATTTTCTCAATAGTACGTAAGCCCACAGTACGTTAGGGTTGTAAGAATTAATACACGATCATTTCCGGAATACCTATATGAATTAAGATTATCCAGTCAGACGCCAGAGCAATACGTGGGTCATGCCAAAATAAATTAAATACTCTTTACACATTTGCTTTACACTGGAAATATACACATTTTCGTAAAGATTCGTTCTTTACTGATTAATTTGAAAGGAACACGGTTGAATTCGAAATATTCTTTTTTTTTCATATTTTATCTATATTTTTCTGAGAGAATCGCGCGGGAATATGCTTACAGTAATAGAGCTCACTTGGCGAGATTCTCGCGCCATTAATTATTATGATTATAAAAAAGGATTCAAACTTCAAGAATGTTTTGAGTCATTAACTACGAGTAATACTTTTGGTGAGTCTGCTTGTTCACAAGCAACAATTTTTAATTGATTTGCTGGGTTTTAAAGAGGACGAGAAAACTTTGAAGATGAGGCGAAGACCGCGGTCGCTCAAGAAAATATACGAGAAGTCGAAAAATATATGCGTGAAAACCGAAGAATTATATACATGGTTTCAAAAGATTAGTAAACTAGGTTTGTATGGGAAACATAGCTCACGGACGAGTTTAATCATTGTACTCCTGTAGATAAAGGGCTGGACCACGGAGGAGGGATGTAGAGAGGAGATGGTCTAAGCAAATTGGGTCTGTGTCCACCGAGTGGGTCTCTACGTCACAGCCCACGTGATAAGAAGGCGTGGCTTAGCGTCATTCGCGACATGGCGCTGGCGGTGTTAGGTTGTGGGACAATATTGTGGTCTCCGGCGCAATTTTCGGCGAACAGTCGATTACACGTTGAGATTTTGTGTAAAATGTTGCAAACATTGCACAGGAAAAAAATATTTAAAGTCTTTAGGTGGAAATACGCTTTATTTGTCGATAGATGGCGCGCAATCATTATCTTTGTACTGTAAGAAATGTTGATCTCATGATGCAAATTTTTTATGATATTTTTAAAATAAAATTATTTGAATCCGCGTGAAGGCATATTTTTATTGAAAAAAAAAACTAACAATAAAATGCTAAAGGCGCCATCTAGTTGTAGTCTAGTCTAGTCTAGTTGTAATTAAGAATAGCTCTCGGAAGAGCTGCTAGCAGAATACCGGTTCTACCGGTAGTTAGATGGATTTAGCAAAATAGGCGGTGCATGACCCCCACCATGACGTGTTTTCCCCCCGCTTACCCTCGCACATGTGACACTGTGTTTTATAGTAATATGAGTTATCAACATCTCCTCTCTACCTCTCTCCTCCGTGGACTGGACTTAGACATTTCTAAAACACCTCGAATTACCATCCATCTCTCTTCAGGTACCTTACCAAGTGCTGATACAAAGTAGACCTCTCTGATGTGTTCGCACGTGACGATTAACTGGCTCAGAAGGCTCGGTGCTGGGCGGTCAAGTGTTCAGTGTTTGCAATTAGCTGGAACACTCGTGTTCACTTCTCGTTGTAATGAATGTCCATCGCCATATTTGTATTGCAGTTGGCACATAATTGCAAGCCCGGCACTTATAAGGCAATTATGTTTACAGCTTTCTTGGTTTAATATATCCTTGCTTCACGGTCGATTCTACATAAATATCAAATTCGTTGAAAAAGCGACTTACTTGCTCAGTACGAAAAGTTAGATTTTACTGAAATCAAAAATGAGTTCAGTCACATGATTACAAAGAGTTCGGAGAAGTCGCTGCGCTCCTCTTTCTACGCATGATTATACGAAAGGGCAGGAAAGGTGACGTTGAAAGCGTGAAAATTGCGATTGTTTTTTGTAGCCCTGGAACATCGGATTGGAGAGCCGAAACATACACTTCGAGTGGTTTTTCGTTGTTTGGCTTTCACACTCGATATCGTAGTCGTCCATTACGTGATGGTACCATCGATAACCTTATCTAGCCTTGGGCAGGAAAGTTTAGAGATACAGGGTCCAGCGAGCATGGAAGAACGGGAGTAGCGAACGAAACTAGTTTGTATGGGGCGGCGCGGCGCGGCTTAGCCACTTTACATAAAAACGCTTGCTGCTGATTTTCTCGAGGTTCAACGACACGCAAAAATACTTCACAGGACGCTATTGATTGCAAATAACATTCGATGCTAAGCGTAGTTAGAACTTTTCCACCAACTCGAAGCTACGCTGCCGCCATACGAATGAGTTTCGATCGCCACTCCGGTCCTCGCATGCTCTCTGCACAGTATGGACAATAAATGGACCAACGGCAAAGTACTACACCTAATACGTCAAGGTCTGACTAGAGCAGTGGTTCCTAACCTTTTAGTGAGGACGCATTGTTTTACGAAAATCTTACACAGGGATAAATACTTACATATTATCATTTTGATGCGATTTTGGTGACTGCATACTTTTAACGAACCCCTGTCAAATCGTCACTTATTTAATCTTTTTTGGATGGCTTCGCGGACCACTTTAGTTGTTTCCAGGGCCCACTAAAGGTCTGCGGACCATCGGTTAAGAATCTCTGGCCGTCCACAGGTTTTTTTGTAGGACGAAATGTCAAGAACGAAAACGTTGAAGTCAAAAGCGTACAGTGTTTTCTTTTTACAGTAGCTTCCCCATACACATCTTTAATCCTTCGAGCTGTTTCTGTAGCAGGGGCCCATTCAGAGCCGTTAGTCTCAGATCTCACCTAAATCGGCGTTTACGTAACTTCGAAGTTCCGTAAAAACGTCAAACTCCATACAAGTTTTTACTATATATTCTGTGTTTTACTTCTTCAAGCTGTCAAAGTCAAACGCGGACTTCCGATTTGTATGAAAACGCGGAGTGGACGTAAACGGCAACGTCGACGTATTTACGGTAACGTTGAGTAAGCTGTCAAATCAAGCTCGGACTCGCAAATGTTAGTTCGCTTAAGGATGTTCCGACCCATACAATGTTTTTTTACACAGAACGCAAAAAGTATTGCACTTTAAGGCACGAATTCGTCAAAAATATTAAATATAGCCATAGTAGTTGCAGCGAAAACATATTCACAATTTCAGGTTTAATGGTTTCGTTGTAATTGCCGATTAGAAGTTTTACACCGTTAGATGGCGCTGTTAAATAAAAATCGTATTTAAATAAATTGTAACAAAACCAATAATCCTGAAATTGTGAAATTGTTTTCGCGGCAAGTAATATGACTATATTAAACTTTAATTATTCATTCGTGGCTTAAAGGGCAATACTTTTTGGGTTATGTGTGCAAACAACTTTATATGGGTCGGAACAGCCTTAACGCCCACTTCGCGCGCTGTTCAATTTCTCCATACATTTGAAAACGCCAGTCGATCGGTTTGCCGTAACGCCAATTTAGGTGACAACTGAGACTTCGGGTACAGATAAGAGTGAGTTCGAATTTGTCGCTAAATATCAACTCAATTTTTTTAAATGTTCACTCTACCATACTTCTTGAACATCATTTCAGTTTGGTAAAAATCTGGTTTTTCCTATAAATATGTTGGAAGTATAAGTAACAGTTCCGTTATTTTAATTATTATCTGTTTATGAGCTATTTTTAGGTTAACTCACTCCCGAACTCGAACTCACTCTTACCACTTATAATACCACTTATAATACAGCCTTTGGGCCAGTTTAAGTGGTAGCGAATATTATTTGTTGTTTATATTTGTGTGAATAAATAAATAAATAAAAATAAAAATACCTGAATGGGTGCCACGGTAAGACACGTCAATAACGCGATATTTTCCATATCGTGATCAGAACGATGAAAACAAATGAATCAATACATTCGAAATCCAAATATGCAAGCCTAAATTTGAAATAAATTAGAATTTGGAATTCCTAACCAAACCCCAGATATTCTATATCCAGTTTGACAAAACGCCAATTTCAACTGTAAGGAGAGTGGACCGCATTTGTTTGCTTCCCCACTGTTACCTAGATACATAACTAAAATTTTAAATGTGTTTTTAAACAAGATCTCACTATGTTTCAGATATTATAATTTGGTTGGAGATTGGAAGTCTATGAGGATAATATTGTTTATTCATGTTATTTGTCGAGACGCATAGATAAATATAATCTTTGTCTTTGCATGACTTACAGGCATCGCTTACAGGATAATGTGCAGTCACGACTAGAATCCTATTTCCATAAAACTATGTCGTCTTGTTTCACGAGTGGAATCATTGAATACCAACGAGAAGATTAATACATGGTAGGTAGTCTCTATGCAAATGATTTGTCAAAAATATATTATGATTCCTATATTTTTTCCAAACAAAGCGTATCCACAATACATTCCAGTAAGGGTTTTTTTCAATTGTTTGTATTGTATTTTGAATATTCGGTAGCATAATGTACGTTTGACAGTAAGGTTCTGTTATTGTCGAGCAGTATGAAAAATATATCGTTTCAGGTAAATATACTTTTCGTACTAAGAATATGCGTCGCTTTTTCCAAGGAATGTGATATGTATGCACGTAAAATCGACCGTGAAGCAAGGAAACATTAATAAAAGAAAGAGCCTCGCAGGCTGGACCCGAACTAGCAAAACATACTATTCGCGGGTAAGTATTGCATCTTTCAATTTCGCTGCTGTATACCCATAACTTGGAATTCTCCAATAGCGCTGGTTTGGGTCCAGCCTTGCAGCATATTCATAAAGTAGTTTTTTTACAGGGATCTTTCTTTAATTAACGTGTCCTTGCTGCACGGTCGATTATACATGCATACACATCGCATTCCTGTATCGCTGTATATATAATGTAATGTATGGTAATTCTAATCAATGGGTGGTGTGCACAAGATAAATGAGAGCCTTAAAATGGCATTCAGAAACTCTTAATAAAACAGAAGAAATACAATACACCATCGATATCAATACACCCACGGAAGCTTGGCATACCACAAAAAACGCCCCACAATTAAATGCGGTCTAGTCAGTCTCCTTTAGATGAAAATCGCTCTTTCGTTGTGCATTTTCCATTTTCTGCAGTCCGAAATTGTACGCCTACAAAGGTGTCGATTCAGACCGTGTAGCAAGAGAAAAATGCACAATGGTAGCCCGTTCTCATCAGATAAACGACGCGGACGCAGGCGTATTTTGCCCCGAGAGCATCCAGCAACGTATCATTACTGGCGGTCAGAGCATTGTCCAGCGACCGCTTCAAGTTGTACGCTTTTGGCCAATTACTGATTATTTCCACGAGCGACCGTATTCGCCTTTGGCCAATAATCGACTTACGTATTTTTCTATAAAGTCGTTAAATATCATAGGTTTGCCCTTCATATTACGAAGAATAAACCTTCGCGTTTTGTGTGCGAACCATGTCCGTGTATTGTATCTGTTAATTAACATCTTTTGTATCTTGGACATTTTATCTGCTGGATCTGGTTGTCCCTGTGGTCAGTGACTACGGCGATTGCTCTAGCATCTTCGAATTAATAATGCATCATCAAACAATACAGCTAGAAATTAGTCAGATGTACTTATTTTGTAAATTTATAATATTGACTGGAAGCCTAGGTTCATATCTCTAAATTGTGTTCAATATAAGTTATCAGTGCTCATGTTTGTAAGTTTCCTTTCGTTTGGTCCTGTTGATAGTTTGTTTCATTTTTGCTACTTTCATCAAAGTGTGCTTGAGCGATTTGTTTAGGTTGGTGTTTAAACGGTTTTCGAATGGTCTGCCATTGCTTGCTATTATATCCTCTGGGAGTATCTTTCTCTCCTTCACGTCTCTATTACATATTAAGGACTTACGTACCTTGGTCTTTTCCATTGGTCTTACCGTATTCCTAATCTTTATCCATTCCGTCCATTTGATAGCAAATTCATCTTCTTTAATTTTTTTCCTGTATACAGTTTCCGCATGATTAGTCGTCGTACAATAGTATAATTACAAGGAGCAGAGTGAGTATTTAATTTGTCTATTCCATATAGAGACTTCCTACAGACGCCCCGAATAGAGACTCATGCCGTGAGCGGCGAAGTCGCAGTTCCACCTTAGGTCACGTTGTAATTTGGACTAGCGCAGTCGACTTGATTTCCCATTCGGGCTGACATCTGGCCAAATAGGCCGCATGACGTGGATATAATGATGGTAATGCCCTATACGGCACAGATTCAAAGCACTAATGTCCACTGCATAAAACGAGATATTATTTTGCCTTATAAACATACTTTATCAGGACTAAAAGTACTAAGAGTAAATTTTCGACAGAACGTTATAAATAAAATAAAATCCGGTGTTTGTAGCTCAAGCAATATGATATTAACGATAAGTACATCGTTGTTATCGTAGAGCAGACAACCACATAAAACCGACCAAGTGCAATTCGGATTCGCATACGAAGGTTTCCAGAATTACGATTCTTTTATATATCAGAATTGTCCGATGTCTGACAGAAAAACTTCTCGCAAAAGGTTTTCTTTATAGTTCAAATCTACCCTTGGAGAATTATGTGCCTTGGAGTATTGTTGCCAAAAATCCTGGCGATGACTAATAATTTTTTCATGCTTCGCTCGGTCAATTAGTAATATTCTTAAGTACGTAAACTTCGTTTATTTTTAATAACTGTACATGGATGACTAATACTATACCCACCGTCATGATAATCAACACACCGATTCAAAAAACCTATAAGGTGCCATGCCAGGAGCTTCCTTTTAAGAGCAAGACTACATTAAAGTGGATGGACACACAGACAATTTTTCATTGCAGCTTCGACCATTTTTTCAACCAATGCGATTATACTAACCTGGGCGGGCTTAACCCTGTCACCAAGTTTATGTATACCTACAGTTTTACATGGATACGGAACAATTTTTTTTACTACTTTGTGTAACTTGGAAGGTTTTTAGTTGTAGATCGAAGCGGTAAGTGGCACTGATGTCGAGATCATGATTTTTTTAAACTGACAGATGGAAAAGCACGCCCACGGAGGTTTCTGACATTTTACCAGGCTCCGCTCCGCTGGTGAATATCCAAAACGAAATTGACCCGAGCGAAGCCGAGTAACCACACTTTCCATACTGATATATTAAATGCGAAAGTAACGCTGTCTGTTTTTTGGTTTTTCACGCCTTATATGCTGAAACAATTTTGAAGAATTCATCTAAAGGGATAGTCTGAAATAGATATCTGATAGAGTGAAATAGGGGATGAAAGGTAGTATCGGCATTCTTAATCGTAATATCCAGAAAATCATTTAGCCTATCATCAGTCCAAAACGACATTGACCCGAGCGGAGCCGGGTACTGCAGTTAGTAACTTTATAATTTAATGTTACCTAAAACAATTGTGCTAGTTCTAGACAATTAGCAGCGATCAACAAGTTCCGTCTAATTAATGGATGCATGCCTGCATGCAGATAAAGCAATCACTTTAGATGCAAATCATGCATCAGACGTGGCCAGCCCTCGGGACATGTTGAAATGTTCTAAAGATTTATGCGAAATTAATTCGTTATAATTGTGCTTGATGGTCTTATTAGAGTCAAGATGGGTTCTGTGCGAGTTTATTAATATAAATTGCGCGGGATTGTAGGGAATGAATTTATAGTTTCTACCCAGATACCAGCTACTGCCGTGCAGCATAAGGATGGTCCTGACGTGGCAACATCGAGAGGGGAAGGATGGGAGAGAAGAGGTTTGATTGCGTTAAGTTCCTGATCTTTATGGAATGAGAACATGAAAAAAATACATGTATAATTCCAGCTAACGTTCTACCAAAAAAGAAAGAAAAATGTTAGAGAAATGGATATTTTATGCATGGAAAAAAATTTTTAGTCAGGGCTCAAATATATTATTTTTCAAGTTTGCGGCTTATATTGATATTAACTAATATTTATTTAAATTCCATTTCAAAGATCTTAACATTATGTACCCATTCAGGAAAGAACATGTTTAACTTTTTCCAATTAATTTAACGAAACTAAAAAAAACGGTTTCACTCGTTATGCGGGTTGGTCACATTTAGAAATAATTATTCCGAGCTGCTCTAACTAAGACGTCGGGCTCTGGCTATCTCGTTTTAATCGCAAAAATTGGTCCAAAATGTTTAGGTATGAGGATGCTCTTAAGTTATAATACATTCACGCGTGAAACTAAAATGGAACTAAAACATTTATCAGACCTGATAAATGTTGTATTAGATCAGATCTTATTAATTCGCCACCTCTGAAATATTTACACATCTGTGGCACGTCGAACGACGATAGCGCGTCGTAAATGATCTTACCGTAGCTAGCGACATCATGAGAATGAAAGCTATTGGATGATTTCGTGCCGCGCTCTATTTTTTCAGAACACCAATAACATATTTTACGCTGGACTCTAGGGAAAGTGCTTCTTTGTCTATTTTTAAGGTAAAATTTAAATATTGGTACTTGACATATTATAACCATGGAGTTGAAGTCACCTCCATGTTTATAATAACTTAATTTTTGTTATATTGTTTGTTATGAAATTATCGAATTTTTCATTCATAAAAGTCTGATTACGGTGCTTAGTTTTAAGTCATTTAATGTTTCTTGCTACCTGTTAATAATAGTCTAATATTAAGGTTAGCTGTTAGAAATTACCTTTGGAAATAAGCTCGCCTTTGCATCCTATATAATAATAGTTGTAATTAATAAAGAATATTTTTATATCATTCACTGACCGTAGCGCCGGCCAGTCAGTTCGCTTACGAATTAGTTCACTCCTGATGTTCTCAAGCTCCAAAAAACGTAAGAACTACACAGGACTGATTATACACGGTGTTAATTTTTTTCGCGACATTACTATTTTAATACCGATTATTTAACTATTTCCTATACTGATCATTTTGTGGTATTTAAAAATTTATTCTAAAATAGTAAAAAAATAATTGCAGATTTAATCCAAACTTTTACCTCAGCGACAATTTCCCTTTGAAATGGTGTAAGCACGCCATGTGTACGCGCCACTGCCAAGGTCACGCGTTTGCTGTCTCGCAGCTGACTGCGCGCGCCGCCGCCAATTTTATCGCGTCGATCCAAATGTAAATTTTCACATTTATTTTTAAAAATGTCCTACTTTAGAACTTTTTCTTAACGCATTGCGATTCCTAATACGAAATACTATGTTTTCATACTAGTATTAGAAATCGAAAATTTTAAAACAAAAGCTCAAACCAAGAAAATAGCCTTCTTTTTCGGAGTCAGTATGCGACCCAAAATAACCCCCTTTCGGGAATGTCGCCAACTTGTTTAACACCGTGTATAAGTGGACATGCATGGCTATATCGCACGTCATGATTTTACCGAACGCAACGCATTCCCGAAAGAATTAGCTGCTATGCCAGGGCCTTCCTTCTGTGAGCACGGCTACATTGGACTGAATGTAAACAAGGTCAATTTTCATACTGTTATAAACTTAGAGTGAGTAAATAAAAAAAAAATCAACTTTCTTGGCAGTTCTTCTGCATGATGACATCATAAAATATGACAAATGAATCATCAAATGCATTGTGTGTCTATGGATAATAATAAGTATGTAATAAACAACAAATATTAATAATCAACAAAATTAAAAAACAAAATATCCATGTCAGATTCCATAAAAAAGGATTTTTATAGAAGTATGCTCATATTACAAAAAAAATTAAAGCTTATTTTCATCAGTTTACTTACATAGGATATCCAATGTCCTCTCTGTCATTAGACATCACAAAAACGCGTCACAGCACATTACAAACCAATGAAGTTTGGGAAGTCTGAGAAACCCGTGAAGTTTCTTTGCGGGTTCTTCTTTACTGGGTTGATCGAATCCGCGGATCTTTGTGACGTAACTTGTTGTAGTTTGACTACCAAAAAGTTTAAATAAATGAAATGAAATGCTCATTCGCCACAACTTTATTTCGGTTTTCATTCATCTTCATGTAGGTAGTCAAATGCCCTTTTCACCTGCTGCTGATTATATTAATTAACCACACTTTTCTTAGCAGCTGCTATCGATACCAGTACAAGATATTCATCACTTTAGTAACAAAGGCCCTTAAAGTTTCAATTAAAATAAATCAGAACTCAAGCTTAGATAGGTTAGAAGCCAAATAAGTCATGTCACAAATTAATTGATCCGCGGATTCGATCAACTCAGTGAAGAAGAGCCCGCAAATAAAGTTCACTGGTCTATAAGTTATGATTTTTTTTCGTCCACATTCATGATATAATGCGCTTATTCATTAATACCTAAATGCTACTGCCAAACTTACATTTTTGGTAGTACTACGTACTAACTAAGAACTACGATGAAACAACAACCCACAAAGTGAACAAGTCGGATGTTCCGACCCATACAATGTTTTTTTACACAGAACGCAAAAAGTATTGCACTTTAAGGCACGAATTCGTCAAAAATATTAAATATAGCCATAGTAGTTGCAGCGAAAAAATATTCACAATTTCTGGTTTAATGGTTTCGTTGTAATTGCCGATTAGACGTTTTACACCGTTAGATGGCGCTGTTAAATAAAAATCGTATTTAAATAAATTGCAACAAAAACAATTATCCTGAAATTGTGAAATTGTTTTCGCTGCAAGTAATATGGCTATATTAAACTTTCATTATTAATTAGTGGCTTAAAGTGCAATACTTTTTGCGTTATGTGTGCAAACAACTTTATATGGGTCGGAACAGCCTTAAACTACGCTAAGAACGTATACGATGGTATTAGAACAATGAGACACTCTTATAAAACTGTCTCTCGGGTCCTCTGCGAGAGTTTATAAAAAGCGTTCCAATATTATTGGATTAATAAAGAGATCGATGACCAGCCGCCGAGCGGGGACACAGCGGCGCCTTGACCTGCGCCGGCGCACGGTTCCAACGCTCCCGGCGGCGCGGGCGCGACGTCACGAGACGTCTCCGTCGCACAAGGACGGGAGAGGACGTTAGATGAATCCTTTTTAATTCATTCGATGGACGCAGTCTGTTTCGTGACGAACGCAAGGTTACGAGTTCATTATTTTTTTAGGGTTCTGTACTCTAAGGGTGCCAACGGAATCCTATTGCTCCATCCTAAGTCCGTCCGTCCGTCTGTCACAGGGCTGTATCTCATGAACCGCAATAGGTAGGTAGCTAAAATTGTCACCGTTTTTGCCGCCATAACAACACGTAGGTAAAATAAAAAAATAATGAAAATCTTTTTTTGTTTTAAATTTACGGAACCCTTCGTGTGCGAATCCGACTGACAGTATTCGGGGGCTTGCCGTAGTAAATTAATGAACTCTGATTAAATCGGAAGTTTAGTTGCATCTTGCGCAAAGCTGTCAAACGATGTGTTTATTCGGCAAATTTAACCGAAATGTAACTAAACGTCGGATTAATAACTCACTTGCCTGTACACACAGCGAGCATATTTACCATTGTCATTGTCATATAATGAGAAGAAAAGTTTATGTCAGTTTGACTGCAAGAAAAATGTAAAGACAAATAAAAGATTTCAAAGTAAAAAGTCGTATTATATTCATGGTAGCATCAGACTGCGCCGCAACAACATTTCTGGCGACCGTGACAGGACGCAGTCTTCCAAGATACCATGGACAACCTCCGCAAGGAGCGCACCGTTTTACGGCGACTTTTTACTATTTCGGAAAAAAGATTATCAGATATGGACGAAACAGCGGAAACAAAAGAACAGGTAATTACAATTTATAAGATCCTGCAAGCGAAAGCGGAAGCCCTGTTTCGGTTGGATTTGCTTATCGAACAACAATTAATGAAAGATGGAGAACTCGATGAAGAAATCCTGAATAAAGAGTGCGAGTCAACAGAAAATTACCAATTACGCTGGCGCTGCATGATTAATAAATATCGTCATATTTTGAGTCAATCAATCCACGAGGGTGCTAGTTTGTCAGGCAGCAGTGTGTTGGAAAATAATACCGTCACACAGGGGAACTATGGGCATGACCCTATTGATCGGTTCGTGGAATGCGATAAATTGAGACAAACATACGAACAAAGCGCACGACGAGATTCTGCACAATTCACCGATAGTTTGGAAAGTCAAGTAAATGGAGAAATAAATAGAAAAAATCAATATAAGAAACATTTTCACTTACCAAAGATTGAACTGAGGAAGTTTGACGGACAAATGAAAAATTGGCTTGGATTTTGGGGTCAGTTTAAAAAGATAGACGAAGATGTGGAGATAGATGACGACGACAAGTTCCAATATCTTTTACAAGCAACCGAACCTGGATCAAATGCTCGGGAACTTGTCGATAGTTTTCCTCAGTCAGGTCTAAATTACCACAAAGCGATTGAACAATTAAAGAGTCGCTTTGCCAGAGATAACCTAATGATTGAAAATTATGTGCGAGAGATTTTGATCATAGTAATGACGCAAGTTAAGCAAGGAAAACAATACAATTTACGTAATCTTTATGATCACTTGACCACTCAGTTAAGATCACTGGAAACACTGGGCGTAACAAGTGACAAATTTGCAGCCATGCTGTATCCCATGATAGAATCGGCGTTGCCAGAAGATATCATAATTGCATGGGAGAGAAGCTACAAGGAGATAGGTCAAAATCGGCTGGAAAATTTACTTGTATTTTTAAGAAAAGAAGTGGAGACACAAGAACGAGTAGAGATAGCCAAAAGTTGTTTCCAGCATGCAGATTTTCTAAGAAAAATCGCACAGCCAACGGCCTCATTTATGATATCGGGTGAAGCAAAGAAGGTTCCAGAAGTCAAAAACCTTAAATGTATGTGGTGCGATAAAAAACACAGCAGCATTGAATGCATTTCAGCATCTAAAATGTCAATGGAAGACAAAATGGAGATTATTAAAAAGAAGAGAGGGTTGGGTTGGATATTGCAGCGTCCGAAAACTGGTTCAAGCTATACTGCGACTGTAAATATGACATGTCTACTTAATGAAGATCTTTCCCATTTATGGCACCTGGATGTGCTGGATCCAGCCGAGAGACAATGGAAGAAAAGGAAAAAAAGTAGTCTTGAGCCAAGCTGTATCCAGAAGGATACTTACACAACAGGACATTAAGGAAAAAAAACCTATTCGACAGCGGACGACCAAAGTAGGAAGTGTAGTGAAAGGCCCAGATAGATATAGGTTCTCAATATAAATTTTGATTTAATATTTATGTGGTAAACCCTTGAAAAGGTGTTAAGGTAATTTATTTTATTTTGTGTTGACTTTTGAACCCCAAAAGTCAAGATGGGGAGTATGTCATATAATGAGAAGAAAAGTTTATGTCAGTTTGACTGCAAGAAAAATGTAAAGACAAATAAAAGATTTTAAAGTAAAAAGTCGTATTATATTCATGGTAGCATCAGACTGCGCCGCAACAACAGTCATATTAGCCCAACAAGCCTCACGGCAACTAGATGCCATTTTTTAAGGTACCAGAACCTCTTTATAATGTACGGCTAAAATTTACGGTACGTGTAAAAAACACGGACATTTTTCACTGTCGCTTTGACCATTGTTCATTCAATATGATGGTAACCCGGGCGGGCTTAACCCTATAACCTAATAAGTAAGGAAGGGACTTCCAGTCATACGTAAAATCCGAACCACAAAGGACGAATCGCTTAGTCGTCTCTTAGGACATGCATGGGAAGATATGCAGGGGCAATACTTGTTATTTTTAAGATCCGGTAACCACACAGTACAGTTTTTAAGTATTAATCAGTTTTTTGTTATCTACCTAATATTTTGCAAGAAATGGGTATAGATTGCAATACGAGCATTGGGCTGTTATATTTTGTATCGATAATAATCCAATAGTTTCGATAAATAGGTCAAATTTTTGGCAATCGTTGGTAAAGAGCTGGATAAATTATGCATAACAAGCTAATCCTGGTATTCTAAGCATTAAACAATGTGATACACGATCATAATGGACACTCGCATGCTTTATGATTTTTGGTGACAATTAACAGCTAGTTAGGCACTTTAACTGTGAGACGACAGGTGACATTGACACAGAGTTGTATTCTTGCAGTAGATCCGATAGCGGATTCCGTTCGCAAAGCTACTTGAAATTCTAAAGACTAGATCGACTCTGCCGGAAGTGAGGACAGTCAACCGTGCGACTCTACAAAGCCGCTAGTGTTACCATCTTTGTCTGGTGAATGAGGGACTCAACTGAGGCTGCGAAAAGTCTGATAAATTATTATTCTATAAATACATATGAATAGCTTGATATTGTTTTAGGTTCCCGCCGCAAAAAGCGAAAAATGGGGTCTTGCACTGGGGGTTACCATATTAAATAACTCGCCAGGTGAATAGCAGGTGAACAGGCAAAAGAGTGATTAAATCTGAAGTTTAGTCCAACAAAAGGTGGCTCTTGGGTCTCTTTTTTAATACATCCTGACATGGATGGCTAATACCACACAACTACCGTTATGATATAGGCCCAATACATCACAATTCCGATGGAATTAGGTGCCATGCCAGGACTCTCCCTTAATGAGCAAGGCACTTACCTGGATGGAAAACACACAGTGTTAAATAAAATATCAAAATAAACAATAACAACGAATAATTTGACAAATTACTATTAGACAGGTACATAGATTTAGCGAAATTTTAATATCACGGCTTTGCCACCACAGAACATATAATATCCTATTTGCCACGCGACCGATGCGACAGATGTATCCAGAAATAAATCACGTTCGAAATTTAAAAGTTGAGTAATGCTAGGGCATTAGCTTTGCCGCAGCGGTCGCGTCTGCACTTTCGTTGCGGTCATACATCGTGATCCTTCATAAAGCGAGTGTTGCTCCGACGATGGCACCTAGCCGCGTTGTATTGTACTCCTTAAAAATGTATATTTTGGAGTCTGGAGTCGTTCTGGATCGACCTGTTTTGCCCCAGTTGGTGGTCGCGCTGTCATGTCAGAGTACATAACTAATTATTTTAACCGAGATTGTACAATACTTTGAGAAATGTTAATTTTTGCAAGCTGGTTGGAAAACACGGACAATTTTTCATTGCCGCTTCAACCATATTTTCATCCAATGCGGTGGTACCAACTTTGGCGGTCTTAACCCTACCACCTAGTAGATGCTAAAGTTTTACATGGGCTCCGAACCATGAACAGCTCGCATTGGTAACAAAAGGCACTTGTCCAACTCAAAAGAGAAAGAAAGTGGTGAGAGACTGAGGCGAGGATTTGAACCCATAGATTTGAACCCATAGATCGAGTGCTCTAGCCCCTACAGTACGAGCTGAACAGGTTTTCATAGAAAAGAACACCAGCATGAAGGCTATGAAAGAAAGGTCGGGAATAATGTGATTGTTTAAATGTTTGTTTTCTTTTCCAACAGTACCGCTGGGTGCGTGGGTTTTCAATGGCAAGGGAAGAGACTCTCTCAATACATAATGCATTCTGTTCTCGGCTCACTGAGCGCAGACAATGTTCAATATCGAAGCTAATGATGCCTATCATTGTGTGCTTACAGTGTTATTACTGACATCCCATAGGCACTCTCAAGTCTGGATATTCAAGGCTGCTTAGGTGGAAGTGATATGATTTCGTGCTTACAGATCAGGAAAGTAAGAAAGTGAGAAAATGGCGATTCAACGCTTCGATAACCACGTCATAGGGTCAAACGATAGACTAGTTTCGAGTTATATTATAAATGCGAAACACGCGTCTGTGCGCAACAGACGCGTTTATGTCTGACCATGCATTTTGCCCAAATTGTGAGGCGTAGTACTCAGATGGCAGTTTAGAATTTATCCCAATTTTACGTGGAAATTTTGGATCCGCCGCTTGCCTAAGGGTTTGGATTCTACGTTACTCTGTACGTGGTGGGACAGTAAGCAAAGAAGGGACTCCTCATTTATAAGGTGTAGAGTTAAACCTACCATCGTATCGATATAGCATCGTACGATGTTGAAGCGGCAATGAGATTACTAGAAAAACACTTTGAACTCAAGGCAACTCAATTACATATTCTCACAAATGTTCATTGATAGACATCAGAAAGCGGTGGTCTGTTCAAAGAATCGACTTAAAATATGATCAGTCGATAGAAAACAAAAATTTTGAGCCTGCGACTAAAAATTACAAAGTTGTAATGTAAAATTACAAAAGAAATTCATAACTTTTACGACGTTTACGTAATTTTTCGTGTTTTCCATGCAGTCCAATATAGCCGTGCTAATAAAGCGAAGGTCCTGGCACGACACCTAATTCCGGCAAGGTAGTGCGGCATAATCAGAATAATAAGGCCTATGTTGGTCAACTAATGGTTCAAAACATTCACCTTAAGAAATCAAGTGAGATTTTTTTGCGTAATATTGTATGTATTAACAAGACAGGCTTTAATTTAAAACTAACGTTTAAAACACGCAAATTAACATATATTCACTGTGTTCAGTTGACATATCACTGGACAAGCGTCGGAGGTCCTCCAGGTCGCGTCGCGAATCCTGATATTTCGGGAGGTCACGACATTTTTGGTCACGATAAGGTAAATGGCTGAATCTGGGTTCACATGTTAGAGACCAACCCTCTGATGCTAAATATGTCGGTCTGCCCGTCCCAAGTGGTTGCGTTTTCTAGATTGGCTATATAAAAAAAAAAAAAAAAAAAACATACAGACGACTTGATAACCTCCTCCTTTTTTTGAAGTCGGTTAAAAATAGATGCTGGTATGTACCTGCTGATGAATATACTGATTATCTGGAAACATTGATACCTATTAATTATACAACAATAACCAGACGGTTACTTAATTGCAACTCTTAATTGTTACTCTATTGCAAATTTAATATTCTATGTCTATGGACTCCTTGTCTGAAATAAAGAATTATTATTATTATTATTATTATTATTAATTCAATACTTAAATATCCCTAAAGTTATATCTGTAACCTAAATCCCTATAACTACTTAATGCAACCAAAGATTTGTTCGGTTTTTGTATTGCTAAGCAAGTATGTATTGATACTTTCATACTTCGTCATTTGCATCCATTTACCTTATCATATGTATTTTTTGTCACCATAACTACTTTTTCAGGCGCCTTATCTACGCAACGCAACCACTTGGAACAGGCAGACTGACACATTTAGCTTCAGAAGGTTGTAATTTATCCCGTGAACCCAGTTTCAGCCGTTTACGTTATCGTTACCATTTTTGTCGCGACCTCCTAGTCTATGATGATGTCCACAGCGTGGTGGACGAAACGCCGAGTTAAATAAGTAAGCTGAACACTGTTTATACGTAAAACATTCAAATGAATTCTTGCTAAAATTTAGAAAACTGAAAATAGAGAGTGTTCGTACAGCGATGCAATTGGATCGTGTGTTAATATTTTTATCATGTTGGAATACAAATATATTTGGATATCGTCGTTAAAAACCTAAGTAATCCATTTCAGTATCAAAATATAGATGCATTCGATTAGAAATTCAATTTCATAACAGTTTGCATTAAAAAAATCTGTATTTTCAAATACCCCACATGATGTGAATGGTTTTCGAAAGCCAGTGTCAATTGTATTCGAAGCAACCATAGAGCTGAATAAATTGAATGTCTCGCTGCAGAAGTGCATAAAAAGATCTTTTGTTTTTTGGTCTCATGCATACTCAATCTACGGCCCACACTCCCTTTTCACAAGCAGTGCAATTCGTCTCGGATGCAACTCATTACGAGTCGGTACCTCTTAAATGAAATATTCACGAGAGAAATTAATGCTAATGGACCAACAGCCACGCATTTAGTTAGATATTGCGTGTGTGTCCCACTTCTCATTCGATTTGTCTTTCCTGTTGTCCCTTTTAAAGCATGCCCTATATACACTTCACCATTGGTGGAACCAAGCATGTCCTTGCGTACAATTTAGGTTTGGAATAATTTCGTACGACCTTTGCGCTCAACTCCCCATACAAACGCGGAAAGATCATGCGCATATTTCTTGTCGGAGATCCAAAATTATACTCAGAGCAGATTTATTTTATCGAACTAGATGCATGATGACCACTGGCATTGTTAAACTTTGTTTCATTTCTAAGTTATAAAGTCCAAAAGTTTCGCGCGCTTACAATGAGTGAAGACATCGATTACTCAATAATAAAACCAAAATATCTAAAAAAATTTAGTCATCATGCATCATAATTTTAGTCCCATGCTTGCGGTGACGCTGGGTTCGGGTCTCCTCTTACCCTAAAATATGGTTGAGAGAGGCGATGGCTGTAACTCATGAAAAGTGATGCTCGTGAACTGGTGCTGTTTGTGGGGACTGGCTTGCTCCAATTTGGCAACATGTGAGATGGCGGGCACGGTCTTACAAATAAACTGATAATTGTCAGGAACTGTTCCATATGACATGAATTGTTGATTCTCGTCAATTCATATTATTTACGGTTTTTACCTGTGATTCTAAATACATTGTAAACTAAGACTAAGTGGACGTTGAAAAAAAAAACCAGCCGAGTTTCTTGCCAGTTCTTCCTCGCTGGGATTACCGAACTGGCTAATGATAAAATATCTTGTCTATGGATGATGAATAAAGAATAAACAACAATAAACAATAAACATGAATCTTGTTCGTGATTTGCTGTTAATTAACTATATGTCGTTTTGAAATTAAACATTTTGTAAACTTAGCCAATTTAAGCGCAATTTTGTGGACATGTTGCATCCTTACGGAGACTGTCTTTTTCTTTTAAAGAGAGAAGGTCACAGAGTGCAATCCTCGAACAAATTTGTCCCGTCCCGTAAGCATAGCTATAAAAATGTAGTTTCTAATCATTTCAAAACCAATGCTCCAATTTACTTGATTTGTGTCACAAAAATATCTGTGTTTCAGTATCCGTTTTCAAAAAGATCTAAATCGAGTCAACTGACAACAAAAAGGATATCCTAGAAAGTAGGATTTGGAATAATATTTTTTCGAACGTGGCTGTGATTCGTTTCCAACTAAAACTACCACCGCACTTGATAAAGAGTGTTTAAAGTATTGTCTGATATTGACTTACCACAGTTATTTTCCTCATTCCTGGTGGCCGACGTTTCGAACTGTTCCGTGCAGTTTTGCGAATTGTCCGCGTTTTGAATCCAGTATGTACAGTGTAGCTGACCATTCTTCACGTGTCACTATGTCTGTACACGGTAATTTCCGAAACCACCCAACCGATTTCAATGAAATATTTTGAATGTGTGCGGTTGATTCCAGCTTGAAAGATAGAAGTTTTGGGCCAGCTATTGGGCAACTACGCCGCATGGACAAAGTGTGCAGATATGTCATCGTATTGGAAACTGGCCACACAGTGCAAAATACCGATACCGTGCGCGAATTTGCTCCAGAAATGCGTTCGAGTCAGTTTTCACCCATACAAACCTTTTCAATACGTCGAAGAATAAGAAGAATATGGCAACCTTAGTAGCTTAATGGCCCGGCGCATTGCCTTTCGGTAGTTGAGGTGAAGCAACTCTGGGCGGTGTAGAATTATAGATGGCTGATTGTTTTGGAACGTAGAGACTGGCCGTGATTCAGATACGTAGTCCATACTTGACCAGTAGTTATGATTATAATTGCCCGCCCGGTTCAATGTAGACGAGTAATATAAGGAAGGTTTGGCATGGTACCTAGTTCGCATGAGGTGTGTTAGGTTCATATCATGATAGTTGGTATTAGCTATCTATGTCCAGTTACATAAATAAAATAAGGGGCCGGTAATTCCTTTTAAATTTTTATTCCTGAGTTAGAACCTGTATTTCTAGACGTCAGGAAATACCTGGCATGGCACCTATTACCTAGTAGGTGTGGAAGTAGTCATCCATGCCTAGTTCCGTAAAACAATATATATTTAAATATTTTCTACTCGATAATCAATCAATATTAATCGGTGGCGAATTCTCACTAGCAGGTGCAGGTGGGTTTGCAGTCGGAAGGCAAATCGAGCATTTATTCAAATTCGAAACAGAGCTACTGTATGAATTAGATTTGTATTCACATTGAGGCTGCTTTATAGAATATTAGCTAAGGTATCCGGCTCCGATCGGGTCAATATCGTTTGTCGAACTTAAGGTGGCCCATCCCGCTCATCTCCCCATGCAAAAAGGGAAAGAAGATCACGCTCATATTTCTTGTCAGAGATCCAAAATTTTGGCCAAAATAGCTTTATTTGATCGAACTAGATGTCTGATGACCATTGGCATTCTAAAATTGTGTTTGGTTTCTAAGTTATAAGGTCCGAAAGTTCGAATTTTTCGCGCGTTTTATACAATAACTTTGGAGGTGGATTACGTATTGATAAAGTAAGAATTTCTAAAACAGATTAGTCATCAGACATAGCTTATTTAATCAAGATTTATAATCTATTTGGTTTTTTTTAGATTTTTTACTACAGCGGTCGTCGTTTACTTTTAGCTATAAGTCGTTTTGAAATTAGAATTTTCGTAAATATTACCAAATCATACACTATGCACATTGTCTTTTTTGTGGACATGTTGCATCTTCCTCATCAGGGAGACTGTCTTGTTCTTTGAAACAGAGAAGGTCCCAGAGCGCAACAGCACGGTTTTGTACCGTGCCCGCGAATTAGTTAGGCCCGCCGGGTTGGGCCACCTTAAGAACCATATTTAGTATAAGTTATACGAACATAAAAAATGCCAAATCGGTCTAGCCATTCTCGATTGATGCGGCATTTATTAACTTTTTAACAGCAATAATTAACAGCATTTTACTGATAAAGTTTATATTGTAAAAAGATAAAAAAAAAACTTTTTGGTAAAGACAAAGTTCACCTACTTTAAATACCAGAAGCGATAAAAGTATTAATTTTGATAAGAATTAATTTTAATACACAAAATGTGCATTTTCAAACATACAGCAACCAATTTAAATGTATTTATTGTTTACTATTTTGGCTGTAACGGAACATCATAAAAGGTAGATACTTTGGTTTTACTTTGCTGGCCTTGTGTCTTGTGGCGTTCATACTTACCTACGTACCTTGTGGAAATCATACTGACGACGACAAGAATGAAAATTGCATGTCGTATGCAACAATAATGCTTAATTAAGAACGAAATTGTTTCTACTCAATATTGTTTGGTTATTTCATAATCCACTTAGTATTTATGATAAAAAATAATTAACATCAATTCATCCTTCCAAACTTTCGGATTTATAATATTAATAGGATGTCTCGTCATACATTTTCGGTGGCGCCGACAAAAATGACGCAGAACAATGAGGGTATTGTCCGGGTTCACCATCCCAGAGTCTGAGCGCGTCCCAAGGGGACCTTCGGAATACATTATGACAGTTCTTCATAACCGTGTCGCGTGTTTCTTGAATACACAAATTGATTGTTATTTTATTTTATAAATATCTACGTTTAACACGTTTATTGGTTGGGTCCTACGCCATGCCTAATGCAGTTATTTCAACATTTTATGCGGTGACTTAAAATAATAAAATTGGTCCCATTTAATGTTTGGTGTCACCTCACTGAGAACCACAGTTTTAATTACCAGGTGGAACGGTTACCAATCCCTCTGGGGTGGTACAAGTGCATTGAATGAACGATGGTCGAATCGAAAATGAAAATTGTTCGTGTTTTCATAAAAATAATTAAAATTACCTGTTATCATGAAAGCATAAATAGGTTCAATATTCCAAGTAAAATTTGGATACAACATAAAACAAAGTTTGGAACCACGCCACAGAAATCGGAATATACTAACCTAGAACGAGCGACGCGCGCGATTTCCCTGGCGGCCTTATACCCAAAATTCCATAATTCCGATTTCTGTGAACCGCGCTTAGTTCTGGAGATACACTTACACATTCCATTTATTTCACTCTCCTAACACAGTTACAGTTACTCACAGCCAAGACACCTTCATATCACACTCTTGCTTATATTATACATATATGTATCAATTCTATATTTTTATTTAATAGATTACTTTGTAAAAGTTTTATCGAATCGTATTATACCCATGTAAAAAACATTGTAGTTCTTATAAGACAAACCTGGTTTAGTTTAAGAATTACAGTATAATGTATTAGATTGTTAATATATTAAATAAGTAAATTGAATAAAATGTTATGGAATGTTATGGTAACTACTATTGAGCTGGTTTGATGATGGAGGAATTTGAATCCTTTGCTGGGGTGAATCTTAGGTTGTTTTATTGTATCCATGAGTACTCTGGCCCTAGATGGTACTAACGTTCTTACAGCTAATGAGAATTGGATGTTTGTTAAAGGAACTCAACAATAATGTGATATAACTGTATCACTATGGAATTTATATGTCGCAGACTTTTCATATCCTGCCGTAGAATCTACCGTAACTTCTACCGTAGAATCCTAGATTGTTTTTAAGTATCCGGATATTTAGTAAGACGGCATTTCGAGTGGGTTATCTAACAACTTGACAATGGTGAGTTGACTAACAAATTTTGTAAAATCCGGCCAAGTGCGAGTGGGACTCGCACACGAAGGGTTCCGTACGATCGTACAAGATTTAATACAAAAAAAAATCGTTTTTTGTATGGGAACCCCTTTTATTTTTATATTTTTTTTCATTGTACCTATTTGTTGTTATAGCGGCAAAATAAATACACACTCTGTGAAAAATTCAGCTGCCTACCTATTACGGTTCATGAGATACTGCCCTGTGACAGACGGACGGGCGGACGGACGGACGGACGGACAGCGGAGGCTTAGTAATAGGGTTCCGTTTTCACCCTTTGGGTACGGAACCCTAAAAAACCGATCTTTATTGCTCGTAAAGATGTTAAAATATCTGGCAGGAGTCAGGTTACAAGATTCCTTTCCATATTCGACAAAGATCCGAAGACTTGTCAGTGCTAACAGCTCGATTTAGAAATTTATCTGAACATCATGATTGAACAAATTCGATCACCCGTGTGTACAAGAACTTGCTCCAATCGATTTCTCATAATACAGATAGAGTTTACAGGTAAAGTAAACATTCGATATTGTACAAGCTGTTACAACGTGTAAATCAATATTTTCTTTGTCCTTGAGACTCTCCAATGTGCTCAGGTGTTCATTCACTTTGTGCGCGTGCGTTGTTCTTAAGACCGGAGGACTCATGTAATCTAAATGGATAGAGACGGTGTGAATAAGAAGGCTCTGCGAGACGAATACAGCTGAGTACATAAGAGATCATGCTAATTAAATGTATTTGAACCATTGCAATTAGCATATTTTCGCTTTGCCTACGGCGACAAAAAATGTTCATTAACATTAATAATTTGAAGGATATTCCAGATAGAAAATTCAATTTGTCTTAACAAGAAAAGGATGACATCCCTCTGCGCTGTGCGCAGCCGGCCTATTCCAGGAGCTGCGCAGGTTATCAGCAATCAGGAATCCTGAGGCTAGAAAATAGCTTTTATAGCGGTTTATAAAGCGATTTCTTCGACGGAAAACCTTGATTAAATTAAAAATACTATGCTCCGTAATTTTTCGCCAAGAATTTAATTTTTAAAGCTGGTATCAAAGCGGTTTTGTAGACTCAGGATTACTGATTCCTGATTACGGAATTGTAAGAATAGGCCTGCAGATCTGGGACGCGACATGCGGAGCCACCTCAGCCCCCAGCCACGTGGAGAACTTTTCTCGGGAAACCGGTTATGCAGCAGCAAAGGCGGAAATTTAAAAACACAAATAATACAGCTCAGAAAAATCTAACTTGGAGTTCACCACGATTGCTGTAGAGACTCTTGGAGTTTGGAGCCCAGATGCCACAAAGTTTATCAAAGAGCTTAGTAAATTGCTCGAAGAGGCGTCTGGTGACAAACGTGCGCCCAGTTTTCTTAGGCAGAGAATTAGCCATTCAGCGGGGGAATGCGGCGTCCTTCATCATGATAGGCTATATTTATTTCCGATCCTTACTTTACAGTGTCGGCGATGCGGGAGCGAAATGATATGGTATGCGTGACATTGTAAATTCCAGAGCCGGCTCTGGAACAGCGTTCCCATAAACTCCCGGGCACACCCCTTCGGAGGTAGTGCCAGGGCGCGTGTCGGATCAATAGGCCAGTGTATTATATTTTTTGGGCCTATTCATGGATTTACATGTCTTTTATAGCGGTTGTCAAAGCGATTTTCTCGACGGAAAACATTAAATCATCGAAATACCGAGTTTCGGAATCTTTCAATTGATAAAATTCATCGCCATAATCGTTTACATTACTTTTACAAAGAAATAACGTACTAAATTTATTAAAACATTCATAGAAGATAAGATTTTGTAATGAATTTTCATATTCTATTGCTTTAGGACGAATATAATATTACAAGGAATCGCGCGCCTACCCGACATTACTATGGAACAATTGTATGACGTTTGCCCGTAGACGCAAACTCTCGGCGCTGCGGTTGACGAGTCTGTCACTAATCCATTTGACTTTAATTTTCTTGTGTTTGCATTTACTTTACATTATTGCAGCGCATTTATCATCGAATTGCTATTGTAAACCTACATATGTATTTATCTACCTGAACCCGGTTGTTTCTTTTCGAGTTCGGTTCTCAAGACAATTACGTCTTACAAATGTCGTCTTACATTTTTTTAAACCTTTGATTCTCTGTCTTAGAATTTCGCAGGACTTAGATAGCAGGACTACTCTCGCTTCTTTTCTCTCAACTTCGTACACTCGGCGTCTGCGAGCGTATATTAATAGCGTTCGCAATTACGGGATATATTTTAACGCCCTCGACGCAGCCCCGACGGAGCTGCCGAGACGTGTAGTCTAGCGGCACCATTAGTCAGACGGTACGCCTCATTACGAGTGACCGGGATCACAAGAGGCCGTCAGCTCTGGAGCGAGGGAGCTTGCGGAGGGGCTTGGATGGAAAGGGGAACATTTCACATTGGTGCATACTTGCACTTCCTCCTGTGATGATAAAACATTGGCATCGAAAAATGTTACGGCTTTTCACGCGGCGGGAGGAGGCATTCTCCGACGTTTCGAGTTGATCGTTCAGCCCGTTGCCATCCGCCACGTTCGTACGCAGCAGACGACTGGCGTCAGTCGTCTGCTGCGGTCAACTTTCGCTTAGGGCATGATTTGGCTGTTTCCCCTGGGTTCAACCATTGTGATGAGCGTTCCCGATTATCGTAAGGATCCATTTTTCATCACAAGCAATGATATGACGAATTATCTCCTTATTGTGACGGTTGAGTAATGCAACCCAGCACTCGACGCGTGCTTGTTCGTGAGCTTCACTCTATTCATGCGGTACCCATTTTTTTAGTTTGCGATTGATCTGTTTACACGATTACTTTTAATTCTTCATTGTCTACTTAGCCCCGATTGCACGAAGAGACGGCTGAGTTAATCAATGTTCAAACACGTCACTTTTAGTGAACCGCATAGAGTTCCTTTCGTACTGCCCATACTAATTGCCGTGTTTAATAAAATGTTGATGTTCGAGCCGTTTCTGTAGAACTGGTGCCACGGTAAAACTCGTATTCGTAAATTTCAAGTTGTCCGTATTGTGAACGATGTCAAAAAAATAATCAAATGGCTCGAATACAAATGAACCAGTTCGAAACCTATTAATTACACAAGCCCGAATTTGAAGAAAAAAATGAATTCCTAATCAAACCACAGATATTTGAGATCAAAGTGGCCAGTTCGACAACGTGCCAATTTCATATGTACAGACCTTAGGACCTAATTTGTTACAATGCTTGGTAACAAATGAATGATAAAAATATTTTAGTATTGTTCTAAATATTTTTACCATGTTTTTTTAGGGAAGTGTTTTCGGCTAAGGCTTACAGTTTCACGTCGAGTCCACAAACGACGAATCTCTTGGGCACTTTTGGCAAGTGAATCCGTACAGCACAGATCCAGATACTGTGTTCTCACATCTAAGCATTTAGATATTTCGATATTTTTAAAATACCTGTTTTTAGGTTCTCCATACATGGCACACATAGAGGTAATTAAATATTGGTTTCGCAGCCTTAGTGGACGCGGGTCAGCCATGATTGATGACTGCGATCGTCTCAATTAAACATTGCAAACACAAAATTTGTGATTTATCGCCATGATACTCCCCTCTAATAACGCATGGTTAAGAAACAGAAATAGCGAATGCTTTGGAGACTAGAGTCTGCCTGCACTGGAGTAGAGATAAATATGGTTATCGATAATAATGTTTTAATTTTGGAAATACATCAAGAGCTACTTAGCATCTGATAATAATTAGAATCTGACCAAAACATTAAAACCTAGCCCGGTGTCAGATATTTTACTAGTCCGCTACAAAAATCTACGTATAAAATGGTTCCGTTTTTACGTAACTGGCATGGATGGTTAGAACCACACCCACTGTCATGATATAAGCCCAAGACAGCGCATTTACGAAGGATTTAGTTACCATGCCAGGACCTTCCCTTTATGAGCACGGCTACATTGAAATGGTTGGAAAACACAGATAATTCATTGCCTTGATATTTTTTATCAGATGTGACGGTCCCAAGCCGGGCGGTGTTAACCCTATCTATACTCTAGCAATAGGGAACCTTAACCTCCTGTATTTTACATTCCGGCCGTAAGTAATGTGTCATATTACCTTATCGCATCGTAGGGGACGTTCTAGGTTTAACATGGATTACATAGCTCGCATTCTTGAAGTAATGCACTTATCCAACTCAGAACGAGAAACTGTGGCTTCTCGCATGAGAAGCAATGCCCCGGACCATGAGCTGCGAGCAGCTCAAATGTATTGGTAAAATACAAAGGTATATTAGGTATATAGTCTGATATCGTGTTGAAACTTTTTCCACCTCCATTGTCGTCGTTACTTCAAGGACGTGAATTAAGGTGCGCCCCGTGCCTTCCACCCCGCCTCGCCTGAGTAATGGCGCTGGTGGTATCCTTTAAACGTGTAATAATGATCGGTGTTGCAGGCGATAATAGACAGAAGTACGCATATCAGCTAGCTAGAACGACAATTGTTTGTCAGTTTTGTTCGGGATAGATAGGACAAACTTCGGGCATAGAAAGTACACTTATGAAGAACACTTATATTTGAAGAAAATAAATATTACTCAAATTAAAATACCGATATTTTTTTCGTGGTCCCGATACATTTTGTTGGAGTCGCGCTACGACAAAAAATATTCGAGGTTGCGCGTTCCGAATTTGTAAGCGAACTAAAATACAGTTAGATATTTTGGACTGGATCGTGACTACGCTGCTGCCACACGAATCCGGTTCCGGTTTCTACTCCCCTAAGTCCTTGCTCGTTGGTCCCCATGAATATCAACGTTAGCAATTTTATCATACTAATATTATAAAGGCGAAAGCAACTCTGTCTGTCTGTCTGTCTGTTGCGTTTTCACGCCCAAACCACTGAACCAAATTTAGATGCCTTTCGGTATAGAAATAGTCTGGACCTTGGAAAGGACAAAGGCTACCTTTTGTGGTGAAAATTAAACTCGAAGAGGGTGAAATAGGGGATGAAACTTTGCATGAATCTTACAATATCCAGGAAATAATTCAGCCCGACATCAGTCCAAAAAGACTTTTACCCGAGCGGAGCCGGGTACCTCAGCTTGTATGCATATGCATGAGGAACGAAGCAAAACTTTTCTGAAGAATTTATGGAGCATAAGGACACGCCATAAATCGCCATTTTGATTGATGGCCACCATAATACTATTACGTGATGTTGACTGCCCGGTAGAAGTCGCTCGATATGGCAATACCACGCACGGTGAGACGATATTGTTCGTTTCCGATATCCGAAGAAATTGTTATCCGAATAGACTTTCATTATTTAGATGCCCTATGTATGTATGAATATCGGTTACATATAATATCGGAATATAACGGGTTATAACAAAATCCCAACATATGTGCGCTAATGACCTTAAACTATGTAAGGCATTGCAATCGGATTGTCAATGGTGCAAGGCCATAAAAGTTGCGAATAACTGTTGTACATTTCAGAAAGACCTCCATGGGCGGGAATAACACAATATTTGTAGGTAGCTTAGTTTAATATAATATTTTGAATTTTTTGAATGTTAACTTTTTTAATTGCATGAAATGTATTTTTTGACCGGGTAAAACACGAATTGCGAGAGAAGCGTCTCCGTTTTAGCTTGGGCCAAAATGTTTTCTTATGTCCGGCTATTATCCTCTACGGTTCGCGTTTTTTAATCGATTCTCGTGAAATTTTGTGATCAGGATCATATATATGGATTTTTTGTGTATAAAATTTTTGGATTTATTTAAAAATGGAGGAAAATTTAAGAAAAAATATTTGGTGACATAAGAGGTAAAGACGTAAGAGGATTAATACAATGAGAAGAAGAAAAGGATTTTGTTTAAAGGTGTGCGGTGAACACTTTTTTAGTTTTAAACTATGCAAAGACAGACTCACCACTAGTTTTGTAACGGATATTGTGTCTCAAATGACCTCGAATACTTCCTTCAGTACAAATACGTTCGTAAATTCGTATGCTATTTCAACATTGTATTTCTTGAGCTTTTAGACAAAATCAGAAATCCGCCGAATAAAATTAGGGAAACTGTGATTAAGGTTTAAATTAGCCGGAAATAAATGGTCAATCATTCGTTTTCATTCCTTTCAATTATCAGACCATTATATGTTCAGCAAATCTCTATAATCGGAGTCGAAACACATCGCCTGCGGCAAGGCGAACCGGTGGCAGCGGCGCGCGCGGCACGGCAGCCGGTCCGGCACCGGCGCAGCTACCCCCCCTCGCCCCGCGCCGCCGCGACCCTCTGTTCTTTCACACCCACTCACTCGCCTAGTAGTGGCCGGTGAATGCTTAGTTCGATTTTCGCAGTTTCGAGGTCGAGCGAGCGACGAACTCAGGCGCGCGGTCCACCTTCTTTAGGCTTTCGGAATACTTTCCATGTCTGTCTGTTTGATAGTCTGCTTTAGGAGACATCACTTGCTCTCTTCATACGGCTAACGTCAGCAGCATTTTACCAGATCGTCTGTCCAAAGAGCACCTGGTAGGTACTATGACGTATACTTCGTATTCCGGTGCATCGTTTCCACTCATATGCTTTATCAGCTATCGGTTCTGCGGCAGATATAGCCCATTCACACTTAAACTTGGTGATCGTGTGGGCTCTGTCTGTCACTTTGTCAAAGCATAGTGGTTTCTACAGTTCGTTGACATTTATAACGAGACAATATCCTTGCGAAAAGCTCTACACGTTCGACAGAATACGATTGTCGGCATACGTCAAGCACGACCCGAATATTGAGAAAAAAATAAGTTATAATATTAGGCGTGTAAACTCAAAAGCCGATCTATTCACTGAAGTGAATTTTCGGTGTACTCAAAAAAATTCCATTAATTGGACAGAGCTGACTTTGAAAGTGTTTCAAATGCGATTTCGATAGGAATTTTGATTAAGTTTTAACTAAGTTCGTATGGCGACCATAATTACCTTGATTACCGGAAGATGCCTAGAATCGGGGTAGTGTTAAGCGATGTTGTCTTTTTTTGTAGAACGTTTACCGTACACAACTCAACACGATCTTAATCTAAATGTTAAAGACAAGACGTTAATAAATCAGGAGGGCAGCATCAAATGACTGTGAGGTTACGGAATCCTCTTTTTGATGGCAAAAAAAAGGGTTAAAACCGTAAACTACACTGGTGTTACGGCCACTGGATACAGTGCACACTAGGGTCGTGAACTCTGCGAACCAAGGGCAACTGGTTGCGGGCAGAGCGGACCACGGCAGCACGCATGCGGTGATGCGAGGGAGAATGCGAGTTCGGTACGCACTTTGCCAAAGCGAAAGTAATCCGTTGATTGGAATCCCATCAATAACATAAATGTGACAATTGTAACAAAAATTACAAAACGACTTCAAAGAAAAAGGATTCCAAAACAAATTAATATGCACTAAAAAGTAAAAAAAATGAATTGCCATTTTTGTTGTTACGATTATTGTTATTTATTTGAGTCGGTGTCAGCCGGGCACGCGCTGCGCAAGTCAAGAGAATTGGCTACCTTGGCCACCTTGGCCCCTATGGGCCCCCCCCTTTAATTTTTTAACTTTTTATTTTACGGTTCATGAGATACAGCCCTCCGACACCACATCATTTCCATTATTATCATAAGCTAGATCATACTACTTCTACTTATGCGTTAGCAATATGCATGTGTCAATCAGTACTTAACAATAATACCTATATTAATGAAGTTTGTAGGTTTCCATTGGAAAATAACATGGAAAACCTATTTATGAAAAACGTGTCGAAATGTTCTGTCCTCTTAAGGAAGTGCTAACACCTGATTGCATTTAGTTATATAAGGGCGTAAGTGAAACCATATTTTATTATTTTTAAAAATAACTACGACTTATTTTGGAATTCCAAAAAGATTGAAGATGCATTGATGATCTAGCTATATTTAAAGCGAGATTTAAAGCCTGTAACGGTAAATATCAGACGCTCATATAATTTGTCCAAGTTTTATCTTTACATTCTAGGTAGACCATCAATCAGTGGTTATTATACATATAATTCAATGTTCTTTTATACGTCATTATCAAACTGAACGCAATCGGTTCTCATCACGCCCTTAAATAATTTATCTCAAGTCCATTCATTTGTGACGTTCTTGCAGCCATCCATGCCCAGTTACATCAACAATATTTGATTATTACAAAGAAAATGTTCCAACATGTCCGAGGAGACGCACATTTGAAGTTAGCACGCAACGTGCCGCAGCAGCGGCCAGCGACAACATTGTAAACATCTCACGCTGGACGGACACGCAATGTTTACCTCCAGTAGCACGTAGAGACGACGCCTGGAATAACAAGACATGCCCTTATGCAAACCGAGGGAGGAAGGACGGAATCGGCAACCAAAACTAGAGTGGGCAGTCTGAGTTCTCACCGAAATTGGCGTTTACGGCAAACCGATCGACTGGCGTTTTCTCCAAACTCCATACAAGTTTTTACTAGATATTCTGTGGTTTTACTTCTTCAAGCTGTCAAAGTCAAACGCGGACTTCCGATTTGTATGAAAACGCGGAGTGGACGTAAACGGCAACGTCGACGTATTTACGGCAACGTTGAGTAAGCTGTCAAATCAAGCTCGGACTCGCAAATGTTAGTTCGCTTAACGCCCGCTGCGCGCGCTCTTCAATTTCTCCATACATTTGAAAACGCCAGTCGATCGGTTTGCCGTAACGCCAATTTAGGTGACAACTTAGACTACCGGCTATACTAGATCGACGCGGAGGTGGCGCATGGCGGGCGGCGCGCGTGGCGCGCGGTGGCGATCGCATAGTCACTGTTTAGGCGAAGCAAAATGAGAGTTACACATAAAATATCGGTAGCGTCGCGTCGCGTGGCGAATTCGTAAGTCAGATCGCTTTCGAATTTGGTTACTTCTGATTTTCTCGAGTTCCAACGACACGTAAGTACACGAACTTCACAGGATGTTTTTTAGTGCAACTAACATTCGATATTGCACGTCCAAAATTCGTGATCGATCTAACTACGCTCATTGCAGAGCCCTAGTCCGACTAGTAACCTAAACACGCATTTACGCCAAACCGATCGACTGGCGTTTTTAAATGTATGGAGAATTGAAATTTGCGAGTCTCAGTTTGATTGGACGGCTTACTCATCGTCGCTGTAAAAATGTTGACGTTTCCGTTCACGCCGACTCCACATTCCTACAAAGGTAGTCCGTGTTTGATTGTGACAGGTTGAAGAAGTAAAACCACAGAATAAGAAGTAAAACTTGTATGGGGTTTGACGTTTTTACGTAACTTCGAAGTTCCCTAAACGTCAATCGAAGTCCGACTAGGACTCAATAGCTCGTGGCTACGTAGCTGCCATGCGAATGAGTTTCGATCGCCACTTCTGTCCTTTCATTCTCACTGTTAAGACCCCACTATTCCCTAAAGCTGACTCGGCTCGACGAACTAGTTTACGTTTCGCCCACACTGCGAATTGTATGAGACATCATTTTGAAACTCGCTAGTGTTTGTTAAGGAATATGGCTGCATTCGATTTCAATGTTTGTTTCAGCGGAAAATAGACATGTTTGTGTTTTTCTTCGTTATATCTGATTTGTGTTGCAAATTTAGTATTTGATGAAGAAAGAATAACAAAACTTTAGGAGTATCTGTTTAAATAAACCTGACGCATAATATGTCGAAGATAAAGCCAACTAGTCCGAGTTCTCAGCTAAATTGACGTTTACGTCGAAGTTACGTAAAAACGTCAAACCAATACAAGTTTTACCACTTAATCTGTGGTTTTACTTTTTCAACCTGATAAAATCAAACTCGGATTACCAATTCGTATAAAAACGCGGAGTCGGCGAAAATGGCAAGGTCAACGTACGGCGACGATATGTCAAAATTAAATCAAACTCGGAATCAGAAAGGTTAGTCCTCTTAAGGATGTTCCGACCCATACAATGTTTTTTTACACAGAACGCAAAAAGTTTTTACTTTAAGGCACGAATTCGTCAAAAATATTAAATATAGCCATAGTAGTTGCAGCGAAAACACATTCACAATTTCAGGTTTAATGGTTTCGTTGTAATTGCCGATTAGAAGTTTAGTTAAGAATAAATTGTAACAGAACCAATAATCCTGAAATTGTGAAATTGTTTTCGCTGCAAGTAATATGACTATATTAAACTTTTATTATGAATTCGTGGCTTAAAGTGCAATACTTTTTCAATCAAATCAAATCATTTATTTGGTGCTAATGGGAATGAATCAAAAGATAGCATACCATTTCACACCTCTTCATAGAGAATACAAATAAATATCACAAAATCTTATCATTATTAAAACATTCATTATTAAATTATCAAATTATACAATTTTAAGCATTTCCAATAAATATTTGATCTATAGAAATTAAATAAAAAATAAAAATAAATCTTAAACATCTGAATTGAAAAAATGTAGGTCGTAAAACGTTTTATTGAGGAGCCATTTGCTCATTTTTCTTTTAAAGAGAGTTTCACTTTCCTCTAGTTGCAGATCTAGCGGCAGTTTATTAAATATGTTGGTGCCCTTGAATTTTAAGCTCTCTTGGAAATTCGCAGTGCTGTGAGCTGGTAGGTACCAGTAGCAGTTGTTTGTGTCTGGTCGGATAGGAGTGAGAGCGCGTGTCGTACTCCGACGCGTTGCACCTCGCAAACAGCGCGACCTTCTTTACGTAAGCATCGTACAACGTTAGCAATCTAAGTTTTTTAAATATTGGTTCGCAGTGGTCGTCCCACGCAGACTTGCTTATGATTCGTACTGCACGCTTTTGCAGTACGAATACTTTGTGGGCGTCGCCAACCGCTCCCCAGAATTCCAACCCAAACGTCATTATTGAGTGAAAATATCCGTAGTAGGCGTTTATCAATGTATAAGTGTCACATGATTGGGCTAGAATTCTGAGACAGTAACATGCTTTGCTTAGTTTGTTGCATACAGTGTCGATATGGTCCGTGTATCTGAGGTTGTCATCGAGCGTAAGACCTAAGAATTTGTGAGACTTTTGGAACTCGATGACATCGCCCAATAATCGAACACTCATATTATTTCCATGTTCCCCCTTATTGGTGATAGTGAATTGCACACATCCCGTTTTAGCTTTATTCATCAATAGCTTGTTTGCTGTGAACCAGTCGAACAAAGCTATTGAGCAGTATTCCAACTTGTTTAGCAATTCTTTTTTATCTTTTGCTTTAACAATTGCATTGGCATCGTCTGCGTACAATATTAATAATGCGCTTTTTATTGTATCCGGTAGATCATTAATGAAGAGTAGGAAAAGCAGTGTCGACAATATGGAACCCTGTGGAACTCCGTGCGTAATTTTAAAGGGCTCCGAGATTGAATCCGATAATTTGCGGTCATACATGCATTTTACTGCTACTTTTACATTTCTATCGTGCAGGTAAGTTCGGAACCAGTCCAGAGCTATCCCCCGTATTCCATAGTGTTCTAATTTATTTAGTAACAACCCGTGGTCTACGAGGTCAAACGCCTTGGACAGGTCGACGAACAAACCCGCAACTTGTTCCTGTTCGTCAAGGCTTTTCAGTATGGCTGTAGTAAGTTGGTATGTGGCTGTCGCTATGGATCTTCCCGGGCGGAAGGCATGCTGCGAGTCGGTAAGAATTTTATTTAATTTAATTTATTTATTTATATTTATTGAGCATAAATAACCCTTGCGGGCCGTGCACATGTTATAATACATTAAAATAAAATCATTACATTAAATTTACAAATTATTGAGAATTACAATTATAATTATACAAAAAATTACATTTAAATTAAATTAAATATTCCTTGAAAATCATTATTATTAAAAAACTATAATATGGCAAAATCAAATATTTATATGTATTATTATAATTATTATATGTAAGTCTTAATTGCTATCAGATTCATTGAAAAATTCTTCTAAATTATAAAATGGGTGGCACAATAAATATTCCTTCAACTTAATCTTAAAATCGGTCAACGTATTACTATTTCTAATCGATATATTTAAATGATTGTAAATTTTAACTCCTAAATAATCAAATGAATTCTTAAATAATAAACATTTAGGTCCTTTTTGTCTAAAACTTTCATTATTTCTTAAGTTATACCTTTGTACTTCTTTTACTTTTGCCAAATCTTCCTTTATCTTATGGATTTCTATGCATAATATGAATATATATAACGAAATTACTGTCATTATTTTTAATTTCACAAAAAGGGGCCGGCAAGTATCATCATATTTCGCACCACAAATTATTCGAATAACCTTTTTCTGAAGTTTGAGAATATTATTTTTTACATTGCAATTATTACCCCATATATCCAGTCCATACCTTAAAATCGATTCTATATAACTAAAATATATTATTCTTAACGTACTTGTGTCGACAGATTTTCTAATTGTTCTAATAGCATAACATGCACAGGCTATTTTATTTCCTATGTTATCTACATGTGGTTGAAATGACATTATATTATCAAAAGTGACCCCTAAAAATTCTGTTGCTTTACATTTCTCTAGTTCGAAGTCACTAGTGTCTGGCTCTTTATAATTAATAGATTTCTGAAAAATAATGTATTTCGATTTTGCTTTATTAAGTGTTAGTTTGTTGTTAAAAAACCAGTATTCTAAATTTTGTATACATATTCTTAGGTTTTCTACTAATTTTTCTTTGCTGTCAGCAACTGCTATTCCGCTTGTGTCATCCGCAAACAAGTAAACAGCACTAGACACGTTAATGGGCAAATCGTTAATAAATATTAAAAAGAGTAACGGACCTAAGACCGATCCTTGTGGTACACCTTTAGTGATATTCGTTACTTCTGATTTAGCTGTTGACACCTCGTTCCTTTCATTTACTTAAGTCACTTCTACATATTGTTTACGGTTACTTAAATAACTTTTTAACAACTCCAATTGTAACCCTCGTATGCCATAGTACTCTAATTTATTTAATAGGATGTTGTGATCTACACAATCAAAAGCCTTACTTAAGTCACAAAAAACACCGGCACAATGTTTTCCATTGTTTAAATGGTTTAGAATGTCATTAGTTAATTTTCTGATGGCCATATTAGTGGATTTATTTTTTCTGTGGATTTATTTTTTCTTTTTTATTTTTTCTGATTTGCAGGGTGATGAATCATAGCCTTTTCAAATATTTTAGAAAATACTGGTAATATTGAAACAGGCCTATAGTTCTCCACTGAAGATTCTGCTCCTTTTTTGAAAAGTGGCAAAATCTTGGTGTCTTTGAGAGCTGAGGGAAATGATCCTGTTTGAAAAGATAAATTTATTAGGAACTTTATTATTTCTAATATAGGTCCATAGCACTTTTTAAGGAGTGATACAGACATCCCATTTATGTCTTGTGAATTCTTATTTTTAGTGAGCCTATTAATGTAATTATTTCCTCAGTGTCGCAAGGCCTGAGGAAAAACGTATTTGAAATTGGCTTGACATTTTCTCTGAGAAGTTTACCCGAGGTTTCCGTACATTGTGGCATTGTAAGGAGAAGTTTTTTTGCAATGCTCGAGTAATGTTTTCCGAATTCATTTGCTACTCTCTGTGGTTCTGAGGTTACCTGGCCTTCGCAAGTAATTAATTTGATATTTTTTGCGATTCCATTATAAGTGTGCTTTGAAGTTTCGTGTTTCACAATGTTCCACATTGTCTTCTGCTTATTTTCACTATTTTCTATCATTATTTTATAGTAGTTTGATTTTTCATTTTTAATTTGCATGTCGTATTTAAATTTAATTTGTTTTAGTATCTTTTTATATTCGAAGTTATCAGTCGTACGTCCTAACATAAAAAATTTCAATTTTATGTTTTAAACGTTTACTATCTTCTGAAAGCCATGGTGCTAATTTTTTTCTTTGATTAATAGTATATTTCTTTTGTGTATTTGGAAAACTTATTTCGAAGATATGTGTGAACTGAGAAAAGAATAACTCAAAAGCCATATTTGCGTTTTCCTGCATGAGTACATCGGACCAATCGGCACTGCTCAACATGGACACAAACGAGTCGACGCTACGATCTGAAAAGACGCGCTGTCTGCGTGTGTACACGGTGGGTGGTAAGTCAGACAGGCTCTTCACTTCTACCTCCTGGCACAGATGGTCAGATAAGTTGTTCGAAATAACTCTACACCCAATTCTCTCTTTTGTCATATTCGTCACCGCGAAATCCAAAAGTGATTTTTTGGTTTTAAATGTCCTAGTGGGCTCATTAACAATGTTGTGAAGGTTGAAAATATCCAGAATTGTTTTAAGTCGCTTGTAGTGCGGAGAGGTTACTTCAAAAAAGTCAATATTCCAGTCGCCACAAACAATAAGTCTATTATAATTTTTTAAACATTCATTAATTATGTATTCAAATTTCTTCAAATTTCAAATTAAAAGTCGGACTAAGGGATCTCGCCTCAAAAAAGCTAGGAGTCCTAAACATGTTTCGTCAGTATTTCACGCCTGACCAAATACTGCTGTTCTACAAGGCCCATATAAAGTCTTGCGTGGAGCAATGTTCGCACCTGTGAGACGGTTCAGCTAAATACCTTAGCTAATACCTTGCCCCTACACCTTGGACGCGCCATGCCGTGCGCCTCGTCGACGATCCCGAGGTATATCACGGCACCCAAAGCACCGAATATTCCGGGTGACATTTTTGGTCACGATAAGGTAAATGGCTGAATCTGGGTTCAAATGTTAGAGACCAACCCTCTGATGCTAAATATGTCGGTCTGCCTGCGCCAAGTGGTTGCGTTATCTAGATTGGCTATATAAAATAGATGTCGGTATGCACCTGCTGATGAATATACTTATTGGCTAGAAATATTGATATTTATTAATTATACAACAATAACTAGTCGGTTTTTTAATTAAATACTTAAATATTACTGAAGTTATATCTGTAACCTAAATCGCCCCTAAATACGAAACGCAACCAAAAATTTGTTCAATTTTGGGATTGCTAAGCAAGTATGTACTGATACTTTCATGCTTCGTTATTTGCGGCCATTTACCTTATCATATATATGTTTTGTCACCATATCTACTTTTTCTGGCGTCTTAGCAGATAGATATAAATACGCAACCACTTAGCGCAGGCATACCGACACATTTAGCTTCAGAGGGTTGGTCTTTATCCTGTGAACCCAGTTTCAGCCATTTACGTTATCGTTACCATTTTTGTCGCGACCTCCTAGTCTAGAACGGATGTAGAAATAATTCAGTGTTTCATCATCTATGCCACGGAGAATTTTCTTCGGAGCTGCATAACGCTATCTATCCGTCGCTATTCTACTATCGTTCAATGCGTAACAGACAGGGAATCCACCGAGATATTTATTGTCGACATTCCACGAATGAGAACCAACCCATCCGGTAAATCACTTATTTGAGGGCTTTACCGACTCTGTGGGACGCCGAGGTACTTCCCCTAAAGTACAACCTGGGGTACTTCAAACAAGACGTTTGTATTTGCAGACCCTGTGAAAGTTCGAAAGCTCATGGGCGTCGTGACATAGACCATATTATGCCATATACACAAACAAAGTATTTTAAATTAGACCCTAGGCTGACATAATTAAACATTACCGATACCTTACGATCTCGAGTCACTGAAGAACCATCGCAGAGATGACCATAGGAATTGAAGTTTTGATGTGGATACCCTACACAGGTAAAAGAAGAGTTCGCAACCGTTGGTTATATGATATACGTCAGACAGCAGGAGACAGCACAACTTGACGAAGTCAGGGGGAGGCCTACGTCCAGCAGTGGACAACAAAAGGCTGAAGAAGAAGAATCATATGGTTATACATTTTATTATATTTCCTATTACTGTATACGTCAGGCCCCTTAATTTACAATGGAAGTTAACAGTTCTGATCATGCATGTTTTCAAAGAAAGGTCATCAATGGTTAATGAATCCCATTAGGCAGATCAATAAACAGAGATGGCGCCACATCAGTCAGACCAGTCGCAGCAGCGTCGGTTGCCGAAGCACACCCACACAGACGCGCGTCATTCGTTCGTTGCTCCTGTAAACAATCGGGTAATTAATTAATCATCACAATTGCGCGGGTTCGAAACCTTTGTGATTATGTGAAAATTATCTCATTGTCGAAATCAATTTCAATAGTTGCTGTCGGCAAACCTGAACTTCGGCGATACTTACAGAAAAAGTGATCTGAAAATATTTTCTCATACTGATGGCAAGGAATATCGAATTAATCTCTGGATAACCTTAATGCTATTGTTAAGACATATCTACACTTAGTTATTGACATAAGAAGAGAGAAGACAGACGTATTTTAACAATAACATTAATGTTAACCAGATATAGTGCACTCCAGCCTCAGTCCCGGTTGTAGAAAAAGACGTCTGAGTTAATCAATTTTCAAATACGTCACTTTTAGTGCCATAGCATAATTATAGCTTAAAATAACGACAGAGTCACTCGCCTGTATCGTGCTTTACCGTGGGTGCGTTATAGTTTATTGTTATTTCTCCCGGATTGTTAGGTAAGATCTAAAGCAAAATTTGCTCACATGAGACAATTCTTCCGGCTCTCCTATACTCTACCACGGTCTTATTATGGCGCGGTAACTACGTCAAACCTCCGGGTTAAAAAATGCGATAGCATGTAGCAGCCTTAGATGAAAAAGGGTAGCAGCTTAATCGATCGTTCACCAGAGATGCTGCGGACTCAACCTGGCTGCATCGTGGGCGTATTACAGCGAGGAAGCCTCATCATTCCTCCCTGGTAATTAGGTGAGGTATCGTAACTGTAGTCGAAAACCAATGTTACTCACCAGAGATAAATCTGCGGACTCTCCTATACTCTACCACGGTCTTACTATGGCGCGGTAACTACGTCAAACCTCCGGGTTATTAAATGCGATAGCATGTACCGGCTTAATCGATTGTTCACCAGAGATGCTGCGGACTCTACCTGGCTGTAGAGTGGAAATATTGCAGGAGGACATTTCGTCATTTTTCCCTGGTTATTAGGTGAGTGATCGTAAGTGGGGCCAAAAACTAATGTTACTGATTAGAGATGCATCTGCAGACTCTCTTATATTCTATCTACCACGGTAGTACTCTGGCGTGGTAGCCTCGTCAAATCTTTATTTAGCCTTGACCTTTTAAGTTACTTTCGTGAGTTCTTTATTATAAAACATCAATCAATCAACATCAAACATTATTTATTGTTTATTCATCATCCATAGGACTCGGATTTGTCCTATTTTATCATTAGTCAGTTCAGCAATCCCAGCGAAGAAGAATTGGCAAGAAACTGAGTTGGTAATTTTTTCAAAGTTCTCTTAGGTAGGTGAAATTAATGTTTAATATCATATATACCTTAAAGGCATAGCGGATAGCATACACATTGCCAGTGCACATAATAGTTACAATATAGAGCGGCTCGTAGCCTAGTGGCGCGGGGACTGGCCTAGCGTACCAGAGGCCTGGGTTCAATTCCGACATGCACCACTGTCTTTCTCTTTCCGAGTTCGATAAGTGTATTTCGTCACTAATGCGAGCTGCTCCATGGTTCGGATTCCATTCAAAACTGTTGGTCCCCTTCCCCTACTAGGTGGTAGGGTTTAAGCCCGCCCGAGTTGGTACCATCGCATTGGATGAAAAGATGGTCAAAGCGGCAATAAAAAATTGTCGATGGTTTCCATCCAGTTCAATGTAGCCGCGCTCATAAAGGGAAGGTCCTGGCATGGCACCTAATTCCTTCGGGAAAGTGGTGTATTGGGCTAATATCATAACGGTAGTTGTGTGGTATGAGCCATCCATGTCAGGTCGTATAAAATATAATAAGTGGGGCGCAGGGTTTTAAGGGAGGGTAGAGCTATTTACCATTTGGACCATTTTGGGGACCATTGGCTAGGGCATATAATAAGTAAGGCTAGGGTAACATGGCAGTTTAGAGAAGCTTCAAGTGCCTGTTTTATGTGACTGGACATAGGCAACACTAACCGTCATACTATTAGCCCCACACACCGCATTCCCGAATAAATTAGGTGCTATGCCAAGAACGTTTCCTTATGAGCGCTTGATAGAACTTGATGGAAAACACGGACATTTTATCATTGCCGTTTCGACCATCTTTTCGTCTAATGCGATCAGCCCCGGATTTAAGGGAGGGCGACCGGGGCAATGGCCCGGGGCCTCCACAAAAATTGAACTTATTAAAAAGTTATGTACATCCAAATACTCGTGTTATAATGAAAATAAATTCAGTGGGATAAATGTGATGAGACAAAACCGCCTATCAAAGCCAGCACTGAAAGTGATTTATTCCGGGAGCTGGATTTGAACGAAATCATCAATAATTTTACGTTTAAAAAAGCATGGAAGGTACTATAAGTATGATAGGCTATAATGTATTTTTTTCTAACATGTTTTCTGAAAACTAGATTTGTCTTGCTATAAATGATCGAAATACTTGCAAGAAAAATATGATTTAACCTATTTGAAGAATACTTAGGGGCCTCCACTGCTTTCTTGCCCTAGGGCCTCGACGCCTCCAAATTCGGCCCTGAATGCGATTAACCTTGGCAAGGATAGGGTGACGCACAGTTTTACATGGATTGAGAATCGTGGAACAGCATTTCGTTACGAATGCGGTAACGAAATGCACTTATCCCACTCAGAAAGAGACATAAAGTGGTGCAGGGAATTTGTGTGGCATGGAAGACAAGTGCACGCGCCACTGAGCTACTAAACTGGAGCAATCGTTTGATCAATTTGACGTCGGGTCACGCGGTAGGTCGCTCGGCTCGTGCCGGCAGTTCGACCCCAGTACGTGCTGTGCTTAGCGCTAGTAGAACGCGGATAAAGCTTTCAGTGCGTCGCTTCTGGGAAGCGAGACGGTGGCACGTGGAGGAAGAAACTAGTGGAGAGGGCGATCGAGACGTTCGAAAACTTACATATTTTCCGAGTGGAAACTAAACTGAACTAGGTATTTTTTATCGAATTGAGCATGGTTGACTAATTTATCGCACACAATATTATCTGAGTTAAACGTACCGATTCTCGAAGAATCGAGATATCATGCCAGGAGCTACCCTTTTGACCTCGGGTGCATTGAACGGAATGGAACATAAAGCATGGTCTGAATTAAACTCACGGTCCCCAGCATCGACAAGTAATTAGTAAATGTTTTTTGAAACATAAAAATTATCTATATCCATTTATTCTGCGTGCCGGCGCACAGCAGTCCGGCGGAGACGGGGCTCTCCGAGAATCGTTCGAAGCCTGGCACGTCGTCGGATAGCGCCGCCACCACGGCCTGCACGTTTTCCTTGTTTTTTTTTTAACATTTTACTTATTGTATGTTAATTTATTTTGATTTTTCTTGAATTGTAATTTTATTGGTTTTATAGCTAGTATTAGTTTCCTTTTTATAAATATGTACAAATGTAAACTCTATAACCATATGGGTATAATTGACTGAAATAAACCATGTTTTGTATTATTATTTTATTATGAATGCCAATGCCTCCTGTGGCGTTGAGGGTGATGCGCTCCGTGGAACAGGAATTAATATTTTCGGACTTAAACCGTTATAAATATACAAAATACCGACCAAGTGCGTGTCGGACTCGCACTTGGTCCGTACCATCGTACAAGACTTGACACAAAAACAATCACGTGTTTTGTAGGGGGCCCTCTTGAATTTTTATTTTTTTTAATGATGCTCATTTGTTGTTATAGCGGCAAAACAAATACTCACACATTTCAGCTGCCTTCCTATTATGCTTCATGAGTTACAGCCCTATGACAGACGGACGGACAGACAGCGGAGGCATAGTAATAGCGTTCCGTTGGCACCCTTTGGGTACGGAATCCTAAAAATCACTGTTTTAATAAAATTGCCGTGTCCACGTCTCGATCGCCCGTCAGAGCCGCTCCTCCGCGCCGCCACCGCCGACCTCGACTCTGCAACATCCATGTATCGCATCGCTAAACTCTGAAATTACACGATTCTAGGAAACGGACGAGCTCCGTTTACACTTGATCCGATGGAAGATTTATGCCGTCACGAATGCAGATCGAATCTTTGGCTCGATTCCATACTAAAGAGGAAAACGACACCGTGACTAATGATTATGTTTAACGAAAATCAGAAAAGATACGTAATGTAAGGCGAATGATACCCTAGAACGTTTTGTATTTCAAGTTAAGCAATTTTCTGCAAACATGGTTATCGGAAAAACCACATTGAACCCTTTAGGGTTCGTCAAAACTGTAACCTTGTAACCAGTTTAAGGCTTGAATTTTAATGGCAAGGACCAACTTTTATTAATCTAATTCTTAAAATGGGTTCATGCCAAGTTTTTCCGATAATCATGTTTGCATAAAAGTCTTAAATAAGTAAACTAGAATTATGAAACGATAGATTATCGGATGCTGCCGTTATAAGGTTAAAGTTATTGGCGAGCAGAAAGACACAATGCAAACGTTGTTTATACAAAGAGTTAAATAATTTGACATCATAGACTTTAAATTGATATTACACATTTGTTGTCATACTATTTACTCATCACATCGGAATCCTATATAAACTCAGGTCCAGGACCTTCCTTGTATTCCAAATACAGTTTAATTGCACTAGCTAGAAAGCTACCTTGCATTTTGACCATACTTTATTCAGTTCTATTGTGACAACTTTGGAGGGTATAACTCTACCATTTAGAAACCCTTCAGCTTTAATGGGTTCCCAATGAAAGAAAATAAAGAAAGAGCTTCGACGATGGATTCAGTCGTAGTTATTTTTATGGAGTTCATTTTCGTTCGTGTTTCACTGTACAGTCAACCAAAGGTTAAAGGATAGACTTCCGGTGAAGCGTAAAAATGAATGGTGTTTAAATACAACCTCTGATTCAATTTTGTTAGGGTTTTGTTTACTCAGTAGCTAGTAGACATCCTCAACTATGTTTGAATCTATACTCAACACTATAATTGTTTCCAAAAGTAAAAGTATTTAGACTGTTCATCTTTTCATTCAACCGTATGTGTATCCTAAACTCTTTGTTCGACTGTACAGAACATTTCCAGAAAATGTAAACTATTACAATTTATTTGCTTTCGTACATTCAATATGCTCGAGTTAAAACTTTGCCGAGTCTAATCAAAGAGTTCTCGAAATCAATGAACGAGTGTGATCAGAAAATCTGGTACAGACTCCTATTGATTATCACGTTCTCACTCATGCAAACATTTCCTTAGAATCGAAGTCTATGTATTTAAGGACTTTGATGAGTGGTTTGAGTTCCCGCGACCACTTGAGCTGTCAATCCTCAATTTGTCTCGGCCGAGGCGACGACACAAATAAACTTGGCTGATACATTGGTTGTGAGGAGGCAATGGCACAGAAGACTTGTAGATGGGCACTAAACAATGGTACCTACCGACGAGTGCAGGGGCAAAACTTTGCACATACTTATTTATGTACAGTCGACCAAACATTAAAGGAGTGGTTGAAGAAAAATATGAAAAGTAGAAATTGTTGGACTTTTAGCAATAATTTTAGGACTGAATACACATTTCAATTTCTTATTTATACTTAACTTAACCAACATTTAAAAGAAGGAAGATTTTATCATCATTTAATTTTATTTTTTACCAGAAGTGTATTTTTTAAGTTTTGAGCGACCGGTTATGGTAAAAAACCGTAAAAAAGCTGGAGTCGCACAGGAAGGATTCCTTACCATTGTATAAGATTTAACACATAAAACTACGGCCCCCTTTTTTACTGTTGAAATTTTCAACTGTGAACTTATTACGGTTTTTTGAGATACAGCCCGCTGACAGACGGACGGACAGCGGAGGCTTGGTGATAGAGTTCCGTTGGCGCCCTTTGGGTAGAGAAACCTACAAAAGAAGCAGCGGCCGCGGAAGGGGTGGGCAGGGGGGGGACAAATGTGGGACAAATTCTCTCCCTAAAATCGTTTCCGGGGGCCGTTCAAAATCAAACTGCGCATTTGAAGATTGACCAAAGAAGTTTGCCCCCCGTTGTAGAGTACTTCCTTGGTCGCTGAAATGTGTTTCTTGCGCCACTAAAATTAGTCCGGCTGTCGCCAATTTTCTAAACGTACCACCCAGCTTGCCACACGCAAACATATACATAGTCACATGCATGATAAAGGGTTTTGTTGGTAGGAACTGACTTAGCGAATGCATTTTCGTGCGGCGGCGATGGTTGAACCATATAGACTAGGAGGTCGCGACAAAAATGGTAACGATAACGTAAATGGTTGAAACTGGGTTCACGGGATAAAGTCAACCCTCTGAAGCTAAATGTGTCAGTCTGCCTGTTCCAAGTGGTTGCGTTACTTAGATAAGGTGCCTGAAAAAGTAGTTATGGTGACAAAAAATACATATGATATGGTAAATGGATGCAAATGACGAAGCATGAAAGTATCAATACATACTTGCCTAGCAATACAAAAACTGAACAAATCTTTGGTTGAATTTAGTAGTTATAGGCGATTTAGGTTACAGATATAACTTTAGGTATATTTTAGTAGTTTATTAAGTAACCGTCTGGTAATTGTTGTATAATTAATAGGTATCAATTTAAAAGGATATTAATAGGATAAGTCCGCCTTTGTGCAGTATTGTTGTTTAGCTGTATGTTTTCTTTGTAATTGTATTTTTGTTTATGCACAATAAAGAATGTATTCATTCATTCCATGTTTCCAGATAATCAGTATATTCATCAGCAGGTACATACCAGCATCTATTTTATATATCCAATCTAGAAAACGCAACCACTTGGCACGGGCAGACCGACCCAGATTCAGCCATTTACCTTATCGTGACCAAAAATGTCGTGACCTCCCGGAATAATAGAACTAGGATGTCCACAGTCCAGTTACATAAAAAAAATAGGATATAACTGGGCGCGCATCCATGTGGGTTGAACACACGTCCGTTTACATTTCTACTAATCATGCTTATCGCACACAGCGCAGGGGCGTTTCCATGGTAAATTAACTCACCAGGTGAACAGGCAAATGAGTGATTAAATCTGACTTTAATTGCATTTCGTACCATGCTAAATGTCAAATGATTCTTTATTCGACTAACGCCCGTTTCCACCACCTCCAGCTACAAAAATCCCAAAGTTACCTTTAGGTTACACCATGTAAACATGCCATGTAACCGAAAGTTACTCATCGGATTTCATGAAACTGGAGGTGGTGAAAACAGGGGTAAGTGAAGTGACATTTAACAGTTAGCGTATTTAATCACTGTCTTGGCATTTTACCCGACGAGTGAATATACCCTGATAACTCCTTAGTTCACGACAAATTCAGTAAATATGTTAAAAAGTCGGTTATTTTAGCCATCCATGTCCTACTGACCTTCAGATATTAGCCTAACACACCACATGGCCGCTTCGACCATATTTCATTCATTGCGATGGTAGCAACCCGGGCGGGATTAACCCTACCACCTAGTAAGTTTTTTGTTTATGTGACTGGACATGGATGGCTTATACCACACCTTCTGTCATGGTATTAGCCCAACACACCACATGGGAACTAGGTGCCATGCCAGGACCTTCCTTATATTGCACGGCTACATTGAACTGGATGGAAAACGCGGACAATTTTCATTGCCGCTTCGACCATCGTTCATCCAATGCGATGGTACTAACCCGGGCGGGATTAACCCTACCACCTAGTAAGTAAGGAAGGGGACCTACAGTTTAACGTGGAATCTGAACCACGGCCAGCCTCAACGGAAGAAAATGGTCACCCATCCAGAACCTAACCGCGCTCAGAGGTGCTTCCCCCCAGCTTATCGAATCGCAAGGCGTCGCACACTGAGCTACCGAGGCTGACAAATTACATACAATTGATAAAACTTAAAGTTTTAACCAATCGCACCCATCTCTGCATCGCATCATTCCTCATTGAAATATTCATCTTGCTAAACATAACTTCTTAGTCGTGTGGATAAAATGCTGATTCACAAACATTCATCATCTTCGAGGAATGACTGAAAATTTAATCAACAATGGTTAATATAATTTCACGCTGATATTCTTTGTTCGTCGCAACTCTCATCAATCTTGATTTGGTGTCGTGTCTGGGACGGCGGCAGCGGGGGCGGCTGCGGCAGCGGGAGCGGTGGCGGCAGCTGGGCGGTAGCGGAAGCGGAAAGAGGCAACCGCGGAGGCGGCAGCTAAGACGCCAACGGCATGTTCAACTAATTAATCAATCAAGAAATATTAAATGAGAACATGATAGAGTTTGTGAACATGCAACAAGTCATCATGGCTTTTTGGCTTCGGTATAATGGATGACTGAAGTTAAGGTGGGCCTTCCCGCTCAACTCCCCATACAAACGTGGAAGGAAGATCATGTGCATATTTCTTGTCAAGGATCCAAAATTATACTCAAAATTGCTTTATTTGATCGAACTAGATGTCTGATTGGCGTTGTAAAATAGTGTTTGGTTTTTAAGTTATAAGATGCGAAAGTTCGAATTTTTCGGGCGTTTTATACGATAACTATGGAGGTGGATTACTCAACGATTAAATCAAAACATCTTAAAAAGATTAGTCATCAGACCTAGCTTGTTTCATATAGATTTTTATCAATTTGGTTTTTGTTTGATTTTTTACGACAGCGGTCGGATTTAATTATAGAAATAAGTCGTTTTGTGAAAAAAATAATCGTAAATCTTACACTTTGCGCATTTTCTGCTTTGTGGACAAGTTGCTTCCTTCTAATCACGGAGCCTGTCTTTTTATTTGAAACAGAGAAGGTCCCAGAGTTCAATAGCACGGTTTTGTACCGTGCCCGCGAATGATTTAGTCCCGCCGGGAAGGGCCACCTTAAGACGGGAACAATGGCTCTTTGGATTTCTTCAAAACCGGAAAGCTATCAATCATTAGGGGCCGATTCTACGTAGACTCATATCATTTGTGTTTTTATTGTTTGTATACTTAAAATTAAATACTTATTTTTAATTTCAACAATAGAAAATTGGAGTCGCCTTCATAAAGTCCAAAAAGCGTCAGGTCCAAAACCCAGAATATCCAAAAGTATGTATTTTTTGTGCATATTATAAAATTCATATAATATAACCCAACCTCACCTCTCATTGAAAATATCCGTATTCATTTTCACGTATCACGGGTTTTGGACCTTGTGCTTTTTGGACTTAATGATGCGTCCTCAAAAATTCGATGACGTGGTAATGAAACTAAACATTTTGAAGAAAATCTGAATTGCCAGTTATAAAAAAAAGTAATAAGAACATTTATTTTTCAACAGCACAGAAATTTTATTGAGCAGTTTCTCTATTTTTTTTTATTATCAATGAACTAAATAAGGATATTTTTTTAAAATATTTGCCATAATTTTCTGGACATCTTAATGAAAAATAAAATATTTATATGTATCAAAATATAATTAGATACCAGTAGATTATGTATGCACTGTTAAATCAGTAATAAGATAAATGGCTTCTACTTGTTTTCACTCGTAATTTTGTGATTTCATTACATGCATCAACATAGTATGTAAGTTAGTCAAGGACCCGGAAAGTGACAAAACGAGGATACACGGATAATCCTATCGGAATCCAGACCACATCCGGGAATATGGTTTACAATCGGTCAAAGCGGCTCGTAGGTCAGTGGCACCATAAAGAAGGTCATAGAGCATAATAGGGCACGACCTTCACCTTCAATGTGACGCTGGTCATGTGGGTATATGCCGCGGATATATTTTTTAATCTGAATCACAAGTCACTACATAGTCGCAGTAGATGACATAGCTGTGTGACCAGGGCCACAGCAGTAGCTCAACTCAGGCGACATTTAAGAAAAATAACTTCTCTCCATCTAGTGCCGGGGTTGTCACTTAAGACGCCAGGACGAGTCAACTACTCGCGCCATACAAATGCACCTTTAAACAAATGTAATAATATGTAATGAAACGCCTCAGCAAGTCCAAATACAACTCCAGACTGATAATGGATTGTTAATATTTTTCTATTCCATCATTTATTGAAATAATAATAACAATAAAAAAGACTGTTTTTCACATTAGAAATCTGAAAGTAATATGGAGATATAAGCAAAAACAGCATATATGCATAAATATATAATTCCACTTGCTTTCAAATTTCTACATATGGTCAAAAAGTTCGGGAATTGACACAATGTATTTTGTAAAGAAAAGGGAAACATACATTAACAACAATAGGTTGATCCCTAGACAAGGAATCATATATTGTAAGAATGACACTTCTACTCGTCAGACTTAGTTCGTTAACTTGGGTTGCCTCGTCTAACTTTGCGATTTGGCTAGTACCTTAAAGCTGGGGGGCTTTAATTATTGGCGGAGGACTCCTGGTTCTGTTACTTTTAACAAGATGATCTCGAAGGACCATTCACGACAGTTCAGCATCGCGAAACTAGCTTAGAGCCCATAAAAACGAAATGTACATGCACGAAATCGGGACTTTGCATGAAGTTGAGCTACTACATAGATATAATCCTATATATATTATGTGCTAGCGTGTTAACTTATCTAATTTCAAATCTTGCGAATAATTTCCAATTTTGCTCACGCGGTAATTTCAAATCGCATTTGTTTTGTTTTTTAGAAAAATCGTGTATAACTGGTAGGTGTTTAAGGCGCCTATATACCATAGCTTAAAGTCAAGAACACGCTCGTTTTGCACGCTCCGTCCCCGCTCGGTAAGGTACCACTAGTCAGATTTTGCAAAAAAATAAAAAAAGAAGATTTTTCAACAGCAAGGGGGATGTGTACCTCGTTATGGCTGAAAGGTATAAGATTTGTTTTATTTCGTTCTTCTAAATAAAAAGATAACCTAAAAAATGGGGATGTGTTCCTTTGCAAACGCACGTTCTATAAGCTCAGTATTTTTTCAATATTTAACAACCAGAGGCTTTACTGTAATCGTCAGAAAAAAAAATTAACAAAAAAAATAACCGACTTCAAAGAAAAAGTTACGATTTCTGTTATTTTTTGAGTCGGCGTCAGCCGGGCACGCGCTGCGCTAATCAAGAGAACCTAACCTAACCTAACCTAACCTAACCTAACCTAACCTTGGCTGACACCGACTCCAAAAATAAAAGAAATCGTAACTACAAAAATGGAAAATATTTTTAACTTTTCAGTGCTTTTTCTTTAAAGTCGGTTATTTTTTTTGTTATTTTTTTTTATTTGTTTATTTTTAGTGAATCTGAAGTACACTTACTAATTTGTACACGTCCTTTCCAATAAAAAAAGAATCACTGGAATCGGTTGGCGTTATATTGAGTTATTTGTCCATTTGTCGCGCACATCTTAATACAAATTTAAGACTTTTATGATTTTCTCATGGATATCATTGTCAGAACTTAACCAAATTAAAATGGGACCACTTGGGAAACACTAGCTATCATTTAAAAAAAATATCATCAAAATCGGTTCACCCAGGTAAAAGTTATGAGGTAACAAACATAAAAAAAAACCAAAAAAACAAAAAAAAAACATACAGATGAATTGATAACCTCCTCCTTTTTTGAAGTCGGTTAAAAAAAGAATCACCGAAATCGGTTGGCGTTATATTGAGTTATTAGTCCATATGTCGCGCACATCTTAATACAAATTTAAGACTTTTATGATTTTCTCATGGATATCATTGTCAGAACTTAACCAAATTAAAATGGGACCACTTGAGAAGCACTAGCTATCATTTAAAAAAATAATCATCAAAATCGGTTCACCCAGGCAAAAGTTATGAGGTAACAAACATAAAAAAAAACAAAAAAAACATACAGACGAATTGATAACCTCCTCCTTTTTTGAAGTCGGTTAAAAAGGTTTATATTTAGGTATTTATTCCACTTAACCTGTACATTTTGGTTGATCATTATCTATAAAATTGCCGATATGCATAATATAATTTAAAAGCATCCTTGAAAAGTTTAAAATTTAATTAACGTTTTGAGAACGATATTTTCGGACGAGTCTCACGGAGCATTTACAGACTTTTTAACCGACTTCAAAAAAAGGAGGAGGTTATCAATTCGTCTGTATGTTTTTTTTTTTTTTTTGTTTTTTTTGTTTTTTTTTTTTATGTTTGTTACCTCATAACTTTTGCCTGGATGAACCGATTTTGATGATTATTTTTTTAAATGATAGCTAGTGCTTCCCAACTGGTCCCATTTTAATTTGGTTAAGTTCTGACAATGATATCCATGAGAAAATCATAAAAGTCTTAAATTTGTATTAAGATGTGCGCGACAAATGGACGAATAACTCAATATAACGCCAACCGATTTCGGTGATTCTTTTTTTATTGGAAAGGACGTGTACAAATTAGTAAGTTTACTTCAGATTCACTAAAAATAAACAAATAAAAAAACAAATTTAACAAAAAAAATAACCGACTTCATAGGAAAATCACTAAAAAGTAAAAAATAATTTTCATTTTTGTAGTTACGATTTCTGTAATGTTTTGAGTCGGTGTCAGCCAAGGTTAGGTTAGGTTAGGTTAGGTTAGGTTAGGTTAGGTTAGGTTCTCTTGATTGGCGCAGCGGGTGCCCGGCTGACGCCGACTCAAAAAATTACAGAAATCGTAACTACAAAAATGAAAATTATTTTTTACTTTTTAGTGATTTTCCTATGAAGTCGGTTATTTTTTTTGTTAAATTTGTTTTTTTTTTTCAGAAGTACACACGTTTTTTCACACGTAAGCCTACCCATACGATAACCGATAGAGCGCTGACCAGTTCATTTAGCGCTGGTGTGTAACCACGATTTATTAACAGGACCAGAGTATCAACTACTTGAGGTAGAACGAAATTTTTCGATGCGAAAATAATAATAGCTGTTGGTTCTATATCTTCAAAATAATTTTTATATTTTATTTTTTGCTTTTTAGTGGTGAACGGTAGGCGGGCCTTTCCGCTCAACTCCCATTACAAAGTGGAAAGAAGATCATGCGCACATTTCTTGTCACAATCCAAAATTCTCTCCATCATCATATGCAAAATTATTGTCAGCCTCACTGGCCCAGTGGCGCGACACTTCGGCGATCGCTCTCCGAAGTTAAGCAACGCTGGGTCCGGTCTGGTCTTGGATGGGTGACCATTAGACCGTTGAGAGAGGCTGGCCGTGGATCGGATTCCACGTTAAACTGTAGGTCCCCTTCCTTACTTACTAGGTGGTAGGGTTAATCCCGCCCGGGTTGGTACCATCGCATTGAATGAACGATGGTCGAAGCGGCAATGAAAATTGTCCGTGTTTTCCGTCCAGTTCAATGTAGCCGAGCAATATAAGGAAGGTCCTGGCATGGCACCTAGTTCCCATGTGGTGTGTTGGGCTAATACCATGTCAGAAGGTGTGGTATTAGCCATCATGTCCAGTCACATAAAAAAAATACTCAAAAGAGCTTTATTTGATTTACTATCAAATATGATATAATTATGTACTATATCGTACAAGATTTAAAACCAAAAAAATCACGTTTTTAGGGTTCCGTACCCAAAGGATGTCAACGGAACGGTGTTGTATGAAAATGTGGACATATCGGTTTCGTTTATCCCCTTGATAGTTGAAATTTGTAAAATCCGTTGTTAACGAGCCTTTTCGTCGTAAAAGGAAGTCACTGAAAAATTTAAGCTTCTAGAATAATTGGTTTCGGAGATCTCAACATGAGTAATTTTCGCAAGTGTGTTAAATTTGGCCTTTTTTACCGCCCTAATAGTAGGGTTTCCAAAAATATTGACTTCGTAAACATTCCCATCTTAAACAAACCTACTATGACATTTCTGGGTTCAGAGGTTCCAGACATTTAAAATGTGTACAATTTGCCCTCCTTTATCCCCCTTAATAGTGAAATTTCAAAAACCTCTCTTGGTGAGCATACTCTACCCTAAAATAAAGCTACTGTCAATAAAAAATCTCGTTTCTGGGTTAAGTGGTTCCGAAAATTCGTTGTTTGTTGTGTTTAAGTACCAAACTACGGAACCGATTTTAATAAAAATATGGGACCACCTAGGAAGTATACCCTTTCGAACAAAGAAAGAATTTTTCAAAACGGTCGAGGGGTCATCGAGTAATCGGTGAACATACATAAAAGAAAAATATTCCGACGAATTGAGAACCTCCTGTTTTTTTTGGAAGTCGGTTAAAAATCGCATGAGTTGAGCTGGACAAGGTTTCATGTTGCAAGCTGTAATACATCGTTGCCAATAAAAATCTGAGTGGTCAGTCTGAGTTCTCACCTAAATTGGCGTATACGGCAAACCGATCGACTGGCGTTTTCAAATGTATGAAGGAATTGAAGAGCGCGCGCAGTGGGCGTTAATCGAACTAACATTTGCAAATCCGAACTTGATTTGACAGCTTGCTCAACGTTGCCGTTTACGTCGACTCCGCGTTTTCATACAAATCGGAAGTCCGAGTTTGTCTTTGACAGCTTGAAGAAGTAAAACCACAGATTATCTAGTAAAAACTTGTATAGAGTTTGACGTTTTTACGGAACTTCGAAGTTACGTAAACGCCAATTTGGTTGAGAACTGAGACTACCGGCTCTGATCAGTTTTCCTAAAAATGCCCCACATGATGCCATTTAATCATCGACAAAGTTCGTTTGGGTTACGATACCGAATCGATGCCCAGTCTAAATGCATTTAGCACTTTTAGAATGGCGAGTAAGCGGGGCGTCCCAGAAGATCCGTAGACAGCGCGTCTTTTGCCTCGCACGCCGAACTGGTGACTCATCTTGAACCATAGAATAAATATATTTCTAATTTATGCTTGAACTCTACCATCTACCTAATAAATGGAACTATGTATGTTTTGAATGATTTTAAACATATATCAAAGGTTTCAGTAATATTATCATGAGTGTAGGCATGTGTAGAAATAAGCCGCAACTTAGCCAACTTTTAGGAAAGCATCATCCACCGTCTCCTTTCCACGATGCTCAACACAGAGCAGGCGGGGAATTCAATATTCGGAATAAACCGATTCTCTAGATCCTTCGGATGTTCCTCTAGATGTCGGTGAACTATGGAATGCACTCTGCCAATATATTTCCCCCGAGATAGTTGGAGTACTTCAAACATGAAGAAGCACCTGGCCGGCCGGCATATGGTCTTCGCAACTCCGTGTAAGTTTGAAAGCCTATGGGCAACGCCGGCACCTCTTATATGAGGGCCTGGCGTATGCCATATATTGTACTGGCTATTGTGGAGCCGATAAGTAATTACTTGTAATAATTATAAACGATAAAATATTACCCAATTCTTTCGAACCGTCCCAAATGTCCTTTAGAATACGAGGGGGACTACTTATCATTTTGATCACTGGCCAAAATGGGAAAGCCTTGGCGGACCAAGTTAGTGTAAAAAAACCGGGCAAGTGCGAGTCGGACTCGCACACGAAGGGTTCCGTACCATCGTACAAGATTTAACATAAAAATAAACGTTTTTTGTATGGGGCCATCCTTTATTTTTTATATATTTTTTTACTTTACCTATTTATTGTTGTAGCGGAAAAATAAATACACACTCTCTGAAAATTTCATCTGCCTACCCATAACGGTTCATTAGGTACAGCCCTGTGACGGACGGACGGACGGACAGCGAAGGCTTAGTAAAAGTGTTCCGTTGGCACCCTTTGGGTACGGAACCCTAAAAATTATGATTCAGTGATCGAGAGTACCTACAGATACATTTAGTGCTGTGTTAGTACACGCGGCGCTCGTGCCAGCGGCCACGCAAGACACGCAGGCTAACCGGTCCCGCTGATTGCTGAGTTAGCCAAGATCATTTGGTCCTGGCTGCGTATAGGTAGCAAGAGGTGTGCTCGGCATGTGATTCGGGCTGAGTCACCTTTTAAGGCTGTCGTAAAGCCACAAAAAATCTAAGCTATGAAAATTTTAATAATTGCATTCTTCGTTCAGGCCAAGGCACAATTTTGCACATTGATTGCCATTAATATAGCGAAATCGTCTTCCAGGCCCTAACGTTTCCGTACCCCTAAGCGTTGTCAGATTCAAATCTTTATATCACTTGCGAAAGCTTTATTCTATGTCCGTATGATTAGCTTTTTTTGTAAATTAACATATCTGTGTTTTTCAATAAAAACACCTTTTTTCAATGTTTATTAGCCATTGTTTTTTAATCTAAAAGGTAAGTTGAAAAAAAAACTTACATACATAGATTTCAATAATATATTTAAAAATCGAAAATAAAAAAAACCCAGTAAACAATTATTAGAGAATTGATAGAGTAAAGACTCTCTTAATATATAGGTTAGTAAGCACCGATAAATATTAACTTTCAAACGAAGTATTTTTCGGCCAAGTGAACTGAAATTTCCCATGGTACGCAATGCAACGAAACGTTTGATTTAATCACTCCCTTGCCTGGTCACCCGGCGAGTCAATTACCCCAAGACGGGAGATTCACTATCAGTAGGTAGGTACATGATGTTAAATATGACATCGACCCAATATAGCACCCCTTCTCCATTTCACACATTTATAAATGTTCATGGGTGCGACGGTGCTAAAGGAAGGTCATTCTAAGAAATAAAATATGGAAGTAGTCATTCGAATCCCCAATGCCATGAAACCCTTAATTTCTAACTGACCTTTTCTCTTTTTATTTATTTTATTTTTATTTTTACTTTAATTTATTCTCTTTTGAGAGACAGGGACATGTATGAATACGCTTAAAATAATTTAAAATAAAGATTTATTACATCCAATGACTCAGTGATATAAAATTCCTCGCGTCAAATAATGCAATATTTAACTGCAAATATGTCATATTTTTATGACGCGTTAACCATTTCACAGAATCATAATTTTAAAAGCAGATCTTGCGAAACATCAAAGACGATTTGGGTTATAAAATCAATGATGGAAAGCGTCACAGAACCGTGTCAACGCGTTCTAAATGTAAAGTTGGCGCGAAATTGAGACAACGAAGTGCCGCGGGGCGACGAACTGTGAAAACATGGCTGCGCGTGTATCGAGTTTGCCCGTGATGCACATTCGTACACATTTTGCCTATTATGTGTATATATGATTGATCAAAGGCCCATGCACTCATTGAACAAATGAACGAACATAATTAGTCGCACTCTGGGATTTACGAGGCTGTCATAAGCACAGATAATATTAATTTCAGCTAGTCTGGAACACGGAACGGTTCCAATTTTAAACGTGTATCCAAGTCGACGGTTGTAAATTTGAATTTGATCGCGCTAGACGAAACTAGGCATATCTCGTAAAATTAGGCTGGACGTTCACCCTGCCGCGGTGATCTCACCCGCCAAGAATATTCGCAAATAAAAACGCTCGTTTAGATCAATTGATTTTGTTTATGGTACGGTTTCGCGGGGAATCGGGTCGCGGCGGCTGGCGGCGCGTCTGCCACCGCTTCCACTCTGTGGCCCACATTACGGGCTTGGACTCGCCTTCCGGTTGTCAATTTATTTGGTGTTAATCTGTGGCTTAGCCACCGAATAGGTTGGCTTATATGACTAGCTATAAAATATAGGTACATTTTGACAGCGCGCTACGCGGCTCGTAGCCTAGTGGCACGGGGACTGGCCTAGCTTACCAGAGGTCTGGGTTCAAATCCCCACCCTGTTCATGGACCACTTTATTTCTCTTTCTGGGTTGGTACGTGCATTTCTTTACGAATGCTAGCTGTTCCATGGTTTCTAGGTGGTAGGTTTAAGCCCGCCCGGGTTGTACCATCGCATTGGATGAAAAGTTGGTCGAAGTGGCAATATTTTTTTTTCCGTATTTTCCATCAATTTCAATGTATAGCCGCGCTGATAAAGGGAAGGTCCTGGCATGGCGCATAATTCCTTCGGGTATGCGGCGCGTTGGGCTAACATCATGACGGTGGGTATTGTAACCAGCCATTTCCAGTCACATAAAAACCCGGCCAAGTGCGAGTCGGACTCGCACACGATGGGTTCCGTACCATCAACACCAAAAAATCGCGTTTTTTGTATGGGGCCCCCCTTTAATTATTATTATTATTTTATTTTACCTATTTGTTGTTGTAGCGGCAAAATAAATTCACAATCTGTGAAAAGTTTAGCTGCCTAACTATTACGGTTCATGAGATACAGCCCTGTGACAGACGAACGGACGGACGGACGGACAGCGGAAGCTTAGTAATAGGGTTCCGTTTTCACTTTTTGGGTGCGGAACCCTAAAAAAGGGATTCTCCGTTTGCGGTTTTGATGCCACGTAATAAGTATGTAACGGTTAATTTTATATACTATTTTTAGGGTTCCAAACCCAAAAGGTGCCAACGGAACCCTATAACTAAGCCTCCGCTGTCCATCCGTCCGTCCGTCCGTCCGTCTGTCACAGGGCTGTATCTCACGAACCGTAATAGGTGGGCAGCTGAGATTTTGACAGAGTGGTTATTTATTTTGCCGCTACAACAACAAATAGATAAAATAAAAAAAATATAAAAAATTAGGTGTGGCCCCATGCAAAAAAACTTGGTGTTTTTGTGTTGAATCTGGTGCTATGGTACGGAACCCTTCGTGTGCGAGTCCGACTCGCATTTGGCCGGTTTTTTTCCGTATCCGTTCCTTCCGTGCTATCCAGCGAGGATGGTAGGACAGGAGTAGAAACCGAAACGCGTTTACATGGGGCGTAGCCACTCCCTTTTCCTGTCCACGGCCGCCAGTGTAGGACACGGTTACTCCAACGGTCGTCCTCTCTTCGACTGACGTGGCCAGCCCACTGCCACTTGAGCTTAGCCACCTAGTCCAGTTTCATAAAAAAAGTCTGGTCAGAAGAATCGCAGATGACCAGTAGCACCGTGCTCCGCCTCTGCCGTCGTCGCTGTATCCTCGGCCAGCGTACGTTGAGCGAGATGGTCTATTTTCAGCCCCACCAGCCCGCAATAAAGTAGCAATAGCCGTTCTCACTTATGGATACGCATAACAACGGAGCACTTTCGCCGGCGAGTGGTCGTAATAGCGTGTAATGGCCACTAGATCTTATTTATAAATTCACACGTCCGGCGGGAATGCGTCCCTGACTGCGGGCAACGACGGACGCAGCCCCTCTGGCCTGCGCCCACGCACGCGCTTCGACAGCCATGCCATAAAACAAAAGAATATGTCAACCAAACAATGAGACATACAAATTTTAATAAAAAAATATACAAAAAAATATTAAGTGCGGCATAACATGGCGTACGCCAGGACCTGTGTGAGGTGCTCGACGAAGCCCATGTGCTTTTAAGCTTTCAGGGGGGCTGCGAAAACCATACCGGCCGGCCAGGTGCTTCTTCACGCCACGTTTGAAGGACCCCAGGTTGTACGTTGGGTGAAATAATGCAAACATGACTAATCCAACGAATTAAGCTACGATTAAAAACTAGACATCGTTTTCTATGTTGGAGTATATTTATTTCTTTATTTTAAATACATTTTGATATGTGCTTGAAATAGTCTTTTTTATTTCATTTTTATGTCGAATGTCTTAAATTATGTATTAGATAAATTAAATTAGATATTATTTACTATGCTGGGTGACCAAAAAAGTAAATTAAGAATTTATTTGTTAAAAGTTACCACACGATGCTTTACATCACCGAATGTCCTTATACCTTCCTTAAAAGTCGTTTCGGCAACGAAGCGGCGTGGGCCGGAAGATTTACGCCGCTCCTTGATTGATGGACAGCAAAAAAAAGCATTACTAGAACTGGAGCAGACAGGCTGCCTAAATCATTTCGGAGCTCGTATCGGGAGCACGAGTACAAATGTGTGTCTGCGTCGCGGTTGCCAGCAAGATTTGAGCTTTTGAACTTTATGTGTTTCTGGGAAGAATGACAACTAGAAATAAATGTGCTTGCGTGCTTGGATAATGGGTGAGCTGGCGCGTGAGACGCGCGGCGTCGCATCGGCGGCGCCAGCGTAGTTATCTCCCGAAATGTGTCTCCCGTCTGACCACACCTCCAACCCATTTGTCGCCACCCGTGCTTATCCAATGACTAGTGACGACAGTCGATAGAGCATTATGCTTATTACGAGTTTACGCATCACTTCGCTTGGATTACCTATTTCGCTAGCTTATACAGTTGAAAAGAGCATTTGAGGGATGCACTGAAACGGCCGGCAATGTGTTATAAATATGTATCTACGAAAAAAAAATAACCGACTTCAAAGAAAAAGCACTAAAAAGTAAAAAAAGAATTGCCATTTTTTAATTACGATTATGCGCCAGTCAAGAGAACTTTGGCTACCTTGGCTGACATTTTTTATTTGAAAATTTTTAGTGAATCTGAAGTACACTAACTAATGTGTACACGTCTTTTTAAAAAAAAAAAAATCATCGACATCAGTTGGCGTTATATTGAGTTATTCGGCCATTTGTCGCGCACAAACTTAATACAAAAAGACTTCATTCATTGTCAGAACTAAACCAAATGGGACTACACGGGAAGCACCAGCTCTCAAATAAAACAATAATCATCAAAATCGGTTCACCCAGGCGAAAGTTATGAGGTAACAAACATAAAAAAAAATCAAAAAAATAACATACAAACGAATTGGGAACCTCCTCCTTTTTTGAAGTCGGTTAAAAATATAAAAATCCATGGACGGGCGATTTAGTGTATTTCTCAAATTCTCTATTAATTGGTGTAAGCTGATAAGTGATGCGAGTATAGGCTCAACTCTAGGATGAGTTTTGGCTAGGATTCGATCCCTCAAAATTGGAATTATGAAGCCCCTATTTTTCATTTTAATTCCGATGCATGCTTGCACTGTAGAACGAGTATGTAGCGATTTGGCCTCAAATCAATGTCAAACGGGTGTGGGGGTTCTTTTGGTAGAGACGCTTTCTAGGAAAATTCAATGCATTTAATGCAATATTTTACACTAAGAAAATTGGCCTGACCGGCGGGAAAGGTTTTTGCAGCCCTTTTCTTTGATGGGCATTTTCCCTATAAGTCAAGTGTTAGATTCGCAGAAAAAAAAAAGTTCTGAGTGGGAGTCACGTTCTTTTGATCTTTCTTCGAACTCGTCTCCAGAAGTTTCTAGACAAATATAAACATTTTATGTAAAAGGTTTTCATAAATGTTTGTGTTAATAAAAAAATAACTTATTATGTAGGTAACTGGACATGGATCCTCCATCGACACACCTCATGGAAACTAGTTGTCAGGACGTCCTTTAGATTGCACGGCTAACGTAGATACACGGCTACATTTTATCGGATGGCAAACACGGTCAATTTTAATTGCCAGATCGACCATCATTCATTCAATGCGATGGTACCAATCCAGGCGGGATTAACTCTTCAACCCAGTAAGTAATGAAGGGGACTTACAGCATTATCCCAAATTAAACTCCTTCGGCATCTGAAGACATTCACGGATATAAATGCAGGAGGACAACTTGAAATATTGTATACGCATTACTCAATTATGGATACACTTGATTCAATTTGAGTTTTATTAACAATGTTAATCCTGGATGAAGAATTGCTAAACAAGTGAGGTAGCTAATACTTTTCCGAGTGTACACGAAAAGATAATAAATCGTATTTGAATACAAAATAAAAAATATTAGGCATCGTTCAAACCGTCAATGTGTTGTTTTTTTTTCTAAAAAAGCCTTTGCATAAACCAGCGAGCATGGAAGGACGGAAGAAGTAACCGAAATCCGTTTGTATAAGGGTGGCGTAGCCACTTTCAAATACAAAATCGGCAGCGTCGGCGAGTGTGTTCGCTTACGCTAACTACTGATTTTCTCGAGTTAACAAGACACGTAAAAACTTCACAGGTAGCTATTTAGTGCAACGAACATTCGATGTTGAGCGGCCCGAATTCGTAAGCGGTCTAGCCGGGTCCACACATCTGTAATGTAACGTGTGAGGGGTCAGTCACTCAGGGAATCTGGTGTACAGTTGTTTAGTAATCTTAGGTGGGAGTCCGGGGAATCTGGTGCAAGTCCGAGGAATCTCTGGTAATTTGGGAATCTTAAGGTGGCCCAACCCGCTCATCTCCCCATACAAAAGGGGAAAGAAGATCACGCCCACATTTCTTGTCAGAGATCCAAAATTTTGCTCAAAATAGCTTTATTTGATCAAACTAGATGTCTGATGACCATTGGCATTGTAAAATTGTGTTTGGTTTATAAGTTATAAGGTCCGAAAGTTCGAATTTTTCGCGCGTTTTATACAATAACTTTGGAGGTAGATTACGCAATGATTAAGTAAGAACATCGTAAAAATATTAGTCATCAGACATAGCTTATTTAATCAAGATTTATGATCTATTTGGTTTTTGTTCGATTTTTGACTACAGCAGTCGTGGTTTACTTTTAGCTATAAGTCGTTTTGAAATTAAAATTTTCGTAAATCTTACCAAATCATACACTATGCACATTGTCTTTTTTGTGGATATGTTGCATCTTCCTCATTACGGAGCCTGTCTTATTCTTTGAAACAGAGAAGGTCCCAGAGCGCAACAGCACGGTTTTGTACCGTGCCCGCGAATGAGTTAGGCCCGCCGGGTTGGGCCACCTTAAGGAAAAAATTGACAATCTAACACATGAATTGGTTCGAGGTATGTGAAGACCATTGTCCGATGACCTTTTTTTTGTAGGTCATTCGAAAAATGTTTTCAGTATTCCAGTGAAAGCGGGAGAGGAAGTTTCATTTTTGGAGACCATCGGCCGCATGACCTTACGCGGAGTCCTTAGTTGTCTTAAGAAATCCCAGAATCATTGGTAATCCTTCTAGGAATCTACCTCCACCTAGGACCTTTAACAATGAAAAGCTTGCGCGTGTGGTCGACGCTTAGCTAAAATACGTATAGTTTTAGAATAATGTCGTCTCGTGTCACCATTCTGCAATAAAGAGGTTAGTTAGTAAAGAAAATAATATATATCTTGAGCGTTGGCGCCACGAGTTAGGTTGGCGCGGTGCCGCCTAGTGCTCGAAACACACTGACATTTTCCACTGCATAAACTCTGCCTCATACACCACAGGCTCATATAATAATATCTATGATGAACATTTATGAGAGAGCGCGAAGGATTCGGTAGATGCCGATAGAGATGGAAAAAACTTTGGTAGTACATAATCTTTCGTAATTAGGTGTTTCAGGAACACATATTTAACTGGACATATTTTCTTACAACATAGGGAAATGTGTCAAGTTGTAAAAAAATATTATGCTAAGCCGGGCGTCGACTAGGCGGAACGGGGCGGACCGCACGCCTGCCTAGGTTTAATATGGAAATGCGTCCACTAGACAATGTAAATATAGGTAGGCGGATTATTGCGGCCCGCCGCGTTCCGCCTAATGGACACGCTCCATAACTGGACTTGGAAAGCTAATATCATACCCATCGTCATGATATTAGCCCAACATGCCGCATTCCCGAAGGAATTAAATACCATGCCAGCACCATCCCTTTATAAGCACGGCTACACTTAAGTGGATAAAAAACACGCAACACTTACTTATTAGAAATAGGTGTTATTACTTTCGTCTCAACTTTATTTTACTGTTGAAAAAATATATGTAACCGTATTTATATGTTGGAATATTAGACAAACAAAAAAAAATCCTTAGGCAAAGAATATAAACACTACCGTGGCTTAGGCTCGATTGCAGGAAGAGAAGCCTTTGCAAAATCAAAATCAACGTCAACATATTTTATGATTAAACACGTCACTTCTTATGGACAATGTGTAAGGGAGTCAAGTGCATGCGGTTCGGTAAGACGGACGTGTGTTGGAACATTGATTAAATCAGACGTCTCTTCTTGCAATCGGGGCTTAGTGTTTCTATTATCTATTATTTTAACGATGTTATTTTAATTTCTATTCTAATCAAATCGCATGCACGTAAAAACATATTATTATTTAGTCCCCAAATTATGAACCAGTCATTGTAATTAGGTGTTTTGAAACTGTTTCGTAAAAGCCGTGAGTGAATCCCCAGATTTATAGACGCCAAGCACGATTAAGGCCAAGGCTGACTTTATTACAAATATATTTTAAGGCAGAGTATCTTTACTGTCTCACTTCACTATGAGAAGATTGCACATAAGCTAACCGCAGCCATAGATTAACCAGGAATGTATAGATACAGAACAGCTTACTTCTTACAACGTACAAAACTTGCCGAAAACTGCTTATTTTCGCTGGTACTATGACATTTATAACCAGCGCCATCTCCCATCAAAACCAGAACTATTTATTAAACTAATCGTGATTCAAAATTTTGCCTAGGAAGGCGTGATGAAAACGTTACATTCGAACTATAAATTAAGTAATGTCATTGTAAATAAAAAATATCATTGATATTCATTGGTTTGTATTTAATGTATTCTGAAATGTGAATTGCAACGCCACTTGCGGACTTTTATTATCACTATTAAAGACTAGTATGACGTTAGCAATCTATACCTGCTATCTTGAACCTATGCCGCAGCGCATCATAGAGTTAAAACGAAACCCTGAACCACAAAAATTACTAACACTCAAACGGTAAGTGATTCGAAACGCTCGCTAATTCTTCAACGAAATTTATTAAAAAAACATATTGGTAGCTGGCTGTTTTAACAAAATTTCATAATAAAAGATAATAATAATAATAATAATAATATTCTTTATTGCTTCCATACACAATGGTACATGCAAGGGCGGACTTATTGCCTAAAGTCAATATCTTCCAATCAACCCGATAATGGGACAAAATATACAGGTAGCAACAAAAAGAAAAGTAACCTAAGATTTGATATTGTGCACTATTTATTGATACTTCAAAATAATTATGTAGAAGAAGGTGTCAGCAGACAAAAGTCAGCTAGAAAAATATGTATATTAACCATTAAAAAAAAAAATATATATACAAAATACATACATTAAATAGACCAGATACAATTCTTTTATTTTATATTAAATATATGTTACATTATATTCAAACATAAATATTACAATATAAAACATAACTCATTTTGCAAGGTAGAATGATTTCATGCGTTTTTTGAAAATATCCAGAGAGGCTGAGCTCCTGATTTCAAGTGGTAATTGATTCCATAGTCGGGCTGCATTAACTGTAAATGAATCAATGATGAATCGGAGGAGATCATGGAGTAAAAAAGTATGGAGATAATCCATCATATTTTTTTGATGAAAGTTATTTTTTAAGTCAGCCCAAGAAAAAAATAAACCAAATATCATTTTCGGGGTGAACTTACTTGCTCTACTTTTAAAACAGATTCGTATTGTTTTGATTTAGAAGTCGATTTCACAAGGAATAATCAAAAGTTCGATTTCGAGACCCAGGATTCCCGTTGAGACGGAATTCCAGGAATATGCCTACAGGACGGTGTTCGTTTTTCGGATTTTCAAATGATTACGAGAATACTCGCCACTGCCGACGTTTTCGATATTCCCGCCATGAATTTAATAGAATTGCAAATTATTTCCTTGGGATTCCCGGCTTTCCTAAGATTACTAAGATTCCTAAGGTGCCTTGGACTCCCACCTGATTCCCCGGACTCTAAGGTTACCTGAGTATACTGAGATGACATAACAATTATCTCTGAGTGACTGACCCCTCGAACGATCTTGAAGCGACTGGACTATAAAAAACTTGTCACACGACACGAGATCCATTTTACAGCATAAAATAAACATGTAGGTAAACAAAACATCTAACTATAGAAACATATAATTTATACATAAATTACATTGTTTTTATTTCTTCTATTCTTAAATTTTATCGATCTTGTTATCACCTGCCCTTGCTGGTCCAAATGCTCTTCTATCTATCTATGTCAGCTTGGTAAAAGGCATGGAGAATCATTCGAAGTCTTATGCAATTGATTACGATAATTACCATGCTTGTTGAAGTTTCCAGCTGAATTCTGAGATAAACATTAAGATTTGTAACTCAAAAATGCACACCAAAAAACTACAAGGACACTACATGGCTATCTCTACAACCAACCATACAATATTGAATAAAGTTTATGAAAAGATTGTTCTTTGCGGTTATCAATGATTGCGGTTCAACGCCAAATGCACACCCATCCGTTTCTGCACCCATCAATAAAAAAACGTACATGAGCCCAATAAAAATTGCTTGATTCTTGTGACAATTCTCATTTGTCATGTTCGCAGTGTTTTATAGAGTTTTATTTCTAGTTTTCCAATGTTCTGTCTTCATGTTTGGTTGAATTTTTGAATATTTGAGCTTGGTAATTTAAAAACCGACTACATATTCTGAAGTTTATTTCAAATAAAAAAGTGGAACACTCAAATGAATTTATGATTCACTTGAGTGTTCCTCAATACCTATACTAACATAATAAATACGAAGAGTTTGTTTGTTTTTTGTTTGAACGCGCCAATCTCTGGAACTACCATTCGGATTTAAAAACATATTTTTGTAAGCCCTCAGAATGTTGTCTAGTGAAAACGTGTTGGCCACGCCGCGGAACAGCAAGCCTATTCTTGGAATTCCGTAATCAGGAATAAATAATCCTGAGTCTAGAAAATAGTTTTTATAGCGGTTTTCAAAGAGATTTTTCGATCGAAAACTTTTATTAAATTGAAATACCTACTATGCTCCGGAATCTTTTCGTCAAGAAAATCGCTTTGAAAACTGGTAAAAGCGGTTTTCTAGACTCAGGATTCCTGATTACGGAATTCCAGGATACGCTTGCTGTGCTTCGCGTCGATTTATTCTTGCTCTATATGTGTTGATGTCATCGGATTAGTCTCGTGATATGATTTATTGTGGCCTTCCCAATAATGTCCGAGGAGTGTTTGCAGTTTCACAACCCTAAAGTATTTCTAGGACGTGTTAAACGTCTCTGCATTGGAACGTAACGTAAGTGAACATTTATTTTTATCGGTATCCAAAGCAAAGTTTACCGACTTGTTTTTGGTATTTTTAATTTAGTTATTTTTATTTGCGATGACTTTAGGTGGCCTCCAATGTTTAAATTATCATGATTACTCCGCCAGCGTATGGCGTACGTCAGAGCCTCATACAGGAGGTGCCCGAAAGCCTTTTGAACTATCGCAGGGCAACCATTACCATGTCGGTCGGCCTAGGATACCCTCAACGTGTGAAGATACTAGTTTTTAGGGTTCCGAACGCAAAGTGTGCCAACGGAACCCTATTACGAAGCCTCCGCTGTCCGTCCGTCCATCAGTACGTCCGTTTGTCACAGGGCTGTATCTCATGAATCGTGATAGATAGGCATCTGAATTTTTCACAGAATGTGTATTTATTTTGCCGCTATAGCAACAATAATTAAAATAAAAAATAATAACTATTAAAGGGAGGCAAAATCTATTTTTTGTGGTAAATCTTGTACCATGGTACGGAACCCTTCGTGTGCGAGTCCGACTCGCATTTGGCCGGTTTTTTTTTGCACAGTGGACACAGCACTTTAGACCCATGCTGTAACTGAAATGAACGATGAGTTGGCACTAATAGGAAAGGGTGAAATTAATAAAAACAATTATCGTTTTAGTAGCTAGTTTTAGAAAAGCCGGATGTAATAATTGATTAGAACATTACACATTTACTGTCCGTTTTAAACATTTCAGGAAAAAAAATATGACGAATTACATACACTTCCGTTAAAAAATAGTTATGTTTTTTCATTTTATTGACTGAGCGTAGCGAAGGTCGCCGTTTCGAGAAGGGGTAAAAATGCTTTCGTATATCTGTCCTGAAGCCCGATTCTGCTATTTGTCCAATTTCAAACCATTCCGTATAAGTTATGTTTCCGTCAAACATAACACGCTAAGTTTCGAGTGCGGTTTCCAAAAATCGGTATTCAGCTAATTCACACACGCGTTTTGTTATTGTCTATCGAGTGGTTTGTCTTGCGCGCCGCCTACAGGGTAAAATAACCTGTCACGATTTTGACAGTTATTTTCTCACTCAAATATGACATACGAAAAGAAAGAGACAGCGATATGCCAACGTAATGTAGAAAAGTGATATTCGAAGTTCGGCGATGCGATGCTCCGAATTTGACAAATAGAATTCTCAAAACAGCAAGTATTCGGCAAAACACACGGCCCACGAGAACATGAGCGCGCGTTACGAGTTTGCGCATGCGTTTTGCAAACTGCTCTAGTAGAATACCATTTCGCGCGAAACATGCGGTTTTGAGAAAACACAAACATAACGCGCGCAGTTATCAATTAGCAGAATAAGGCTTCTGCTGTTCTCCTCTACAGAGCCGGTAGTCTAAGTTGTCACCTAAATTGGCGTTACGGCAAACCGATCGACTGGCGTTTTCAAATGTATGGAGAAATTGATGAGCGCGCGCAGCGGGCGTTAAGCGAACTAACATTTGCGAGTCCGAGCTTGATTTGACAGCTTACTCAACGTTGCCGTAAATACGTCGACGTTGCCGTTTACGTCCACTCCGCGTTTTCATACAAATCGGAAGTCCGCGTTTGACTTTGACAGCTTGAAGAAGTAAAACCACAGAATATCTAGTAAAAACTTGTATGGAGTTTGGAGAAAACGCCAGTCGATCGGTTTGCCGTAAACGCCAATTTCGGTGAGAACTCAGACTGCCCACTCAGGTAGCATTTCTCAACCGATTCTCATGAGTTTTTTAAAGCAGGTTCGATGTTTAAATAAACTTTTACTCTCTACCACCTAGTAGGGGAAGATGACCTACAGTTTACATGCCGAACTTCTTAACAGTTCTTTCTACACTTGGAAAAATTTTGGAGCCTCTGCCACAGAATAAAAAAATAACTGGTCCACTGCTCTCTTAGCCCCGATTGCACGAAGAGACGGCCGAGTTAATCAATGTTCAAACACGTCACTTTTAGTGAACCGCACGGAGTTGCTTCCATACTGTCCATACAAAGTGACGTGTTTAATCATATGTTGACGTTGATTTTGATTTTTTGTGCTTTTGTGCACTCGGCCCTTAATCTAGGCGGGAGCAACATTTCGTAATCGGCGTTCGCGTCGTTCTAGGGAAGATGCGTCCGAGCCTTCCGGCGGTTGTCGACAGCTTCTTCGGAACGCGGCGGGCGCGGCGGGGGCGGAGGGAGGGAGGTGGCGGCGGAGGACGCGACGCGACGAGACAGCGGCGGAGGCGGCGCGCGTCGCACGCGGTGCGCCGACAGTGCCGCAGTGCCCGGCACGCCGCGAAATCGCGCGGTCTTCCTCACGGCGCGCTCGCCCGCCCTCCCACCAAATATTACGAATGTATTTCGACTTATTCATAAATTAAACGAACCTTCATTTCTATTGTACAACAACATCCGACGGATAAATATTACAGACATTACAATAATATTCAATACGTGCCGTTAAACTATCGTGCAGAACGAATGTGAACTCTGAACTGAATTTCGAACTGTTAGCGAAGTAACGCCCCCATTAGGTAAGTGCGCAAGTGAATTTCCGAAACGACCCAGCAACAATTGAGTGCAAAAAAACGCTAATTACATTTAAATTTCGCAAACGAAATGATATCGCACCGTTGCCCATGCGCCTGAATCGACGTAGAAATTATCAAGCACATGCTGATTGAAGAAACTGTTTACCCATTCGCGCGCTCGCGATTCTGCGGTTGCGAACTTGCCAGTGTGGCGACACGATCTGAACTTGGTGACTATGAACTGAACTGTCCTGTGCCCCGTGCCCTGCCGCTGCCCTGTGCCCTGTCGTTGCGAAAGACTGCGCGATAGCACGCAGTCACCATCGATGGATCCTCAAATTGTAAGTTTTCGTTTTATTTATTAGCATTATTTATTAGGTTATCAACCTTTTCGAGCTTTATTATTTCCGATTTTACTTACGTACAAATACCACATAATATTACAATCTGTCGTGTTGTGTAAAAAACTATAAATTTTGCGAAAGGGTTCTTTCGTCGCACCTAAAAATCAACGCAGTTAGGTCCCATCTCTAGATTCTAGTTGAATGATGAACGATTCTGGCAATATTTCACATCGATAAATTTAGGACACTAGTGTAAAAATAATAATTACCTCCGTTTATAATTTTTAAATTGACTAGTTATGAAGAAATGTGTGTATTACACAAATGAATATTACGACAAAATAGGATATAGAATAATGTAGAAACACGGCCAGTATCGTACCCAAAGATTTAGATCTGTGAGCGTACCTACATTTGGTAAGCTGCATGGTGTGGAAAGGGATGGGAATGATATCCATTGTGGGGATGTTGATGAGGGTTTTTTGTCATTTAGTCACGTGTTAAATGTAAATGTATTGTCATAATTTTCATGTGATGTTCCTATATTTTTGCGCTGAAGATATAGATCTATAGATATATAGATCTTCGTGTATCGCATCATGAAATGCCTGATGAATTTGGTCGATGGGCAGAATTGTTTCAAGATAAAAATTAAATTGAGGATATAATTAATGGCCATTTTCCTATGCTTTATTTAGCTCTTGATAATATTCATAATATTATTTTATTATTTAAAAAAAAATAATTATCGGTTACCCCAAATTGTGTGAAACATTTAAAATATTTCTCTACACCTTTGGACCCTTTGTGTTGTAATTGCAGGACTTTAAACGAAAATAAGACAAGCTATATTTGCTCTTAGACATGAACAAACCTCAATAAATATTTCACTAAATAATACTTAATAAGTATCCTTGCCTCAATCCTGCAAAGTCGTTTTACCTACACAAAAAAACATACGTAGCCTTCACCGTTTATCCCCTAATGCCAAAATTTGTGTAAATGTGTAGCATCAAAAATATTTATCCTCGTATTTATCCAAGTTCAACGCACGACACGCCCATTTATAGATTTTAAGGACCTAAAGCGACTGTTCCTTGTTAATAAGACGAAGAACATTTTATTTCAATTGTTATTTAATACGATAGCAAATAAAAAAAAATATACTGAAAAAAAACCAGTTGTATATCAGATACTGTGTCTCACCTCTTATATTGTTATTAAGGATTCCCAAAACAACGTCTAAATTACTATTTTAACAAAGCATATATGCAGTAACAATTTAGTGTTATCCAATTAGATTCCAAATGTAGTAAATTATATTTTTTGAAATATTACCATTTATGTTTTCTAATAACCTGAATAGCGCAGATTGAAGGTTTCAGTTGCTATAATATAATTAAGTGGAGGCCACATCATGTGGATACTAATCATGAGTCCCTTCGTCATTCTGCCATTTGTATCAATTAAATTGTCGTAGCGTCAATTTTCGCGCCTTCCGCGCCTCGGACGCGTGAGAAATTCATTGCCCAACTGACCTCTGTACTGTAGAGACCTACTGATATAGGTTGAGATAAATAGACGTAACTGAAACTAAAACTAACGAAAAGTGGTACTTTCCTACGTCACTGAGGTTAAGATAAATAGACGTAACTAAAACTAAAACCAATGAAAAGTGGTACTTTCCTACATCACTGAGGTTGAGATAAATTGACGTAACTGAAACTAAAACTAACGAAAAGTGGTACTTTCCTAAGTCACTGACACATTTAGGCAGAGATAAATAGTCGTAACCGAAACTAAGACTTACGAAAGTTAGTACTTTGTGACATCATTTCAAAACACTTTATTTGGAAGAAATGGCAAAGTAATGCCATGTGACCTTTAGATGAGATATTCATCTCAGCCTTAGTATGGACGAAATGCCACTTTTGACACTAGAAATAATTTTGGTTAGTCTTCGTTCCAGTTATGATTATATTATCCTAACCATAAACTTAGATAAATAATCGAGCGGGAACTAAAATTCGCGAAGTAGGTACCTCCTTTCTTACGCGTCACTGGCATTGGAAGAAATGTGTTTTTTGACTAGTAGACAATACTTTTGGTTAGTATTCGTTCCAGTTACGAATATCTTTCTGAATCATGTTTTATTTTTATGCTATCTCGTTATTAATCTTCACGAAATCCTTCCATCGCTTACTAGTAAATTTTCATGTCAATTTATACATTTTGATATCAATTTAGCTTTTTCATTTGACGTGTAATCGTACCATACTCACATAGCCATTATAAATAGTATAATGTCGATACGGCGAGTTTATCTGCCAACATTCGGGAAACTTAAACTGTCCGTGATAACGATACCAATATAGAAATAATTAATTAGATTCGTGAATAATAAGAACGGTCAAGTACCTACAATATAAGTTGAGATAGATAAATCGTAACCGGAATCAAGGGCAATAATCCAGGGAAGGGAAAAATATATTCAATAAAATTGCAGGTTTCATCTAATTTGATTTATTAGGTTTCCTTGTCTAATCATTTTAGCTTGAAATTGGTTTAGAGAAGGGGACGAATACTGTTCTTGTCATCACTTACGCGCGTAATCTGTTTTTTGCACATCATATAACTAATTAAATATTTGCTATATCGTAATAATTGTAATGTAATTGTGTATCTAGGTCAGACAATATTCTTTCAAGACCAAATTTCCCAAGAAATCGATAAACGAATGTGAACGGCAACCTACCAATAGGTGTTAAAAGTAAAATTGTCGACTCAAGTTTGCTACCAATACTCACGTACGGATGTCAGACTTGGTCTATCAACCAAACTCATGTACAAAAATTAGGGTGTGTCAAAGATCTATTGAACGTAGGGCCGAGTGCACGAAAGGACAAAAAAATAAAATAAACGTCAAAGTATGATTAAGAACGTCACTTTGTGTGAATGGAAGGAGCTCTATGCGGTTCTCTAAAAGTGACGTGTTGGAACATTGATTAACTCAGCCGTCTCTTCGTGCAACTGGGGCTTTGTCTCTTAGGCATAAAAGCGCGACAAAATAAGGAAAACACTTGTGAGAGAAAATACAAAAATAATAGATAATATTGTTCACTCAAAAAAGCTATTAAAGTGTAAATGGGCCGGACACCTAATTAGGACCAAGGATGAAAGATGAACAAAAAGGACTACAGAATGGTAGACCCACGATACGGAAAAAGGAGCGTAGGACGACAGAAGAAGAGATGGGACGACGACATAGTAAAAATAACTGGCAGAATAAGGACAAAAAAGGCATAAGAGGGAATACCTATACACAGTTTTTTTTACACTAATACTCTAGAAATTATCATAATGTAACGATTACCATCTGTGCTCATAAAATAAACGGCTTTAATATTATTATTAATGAATCATTTGAAATCAAATCATAATAGTTTTGTAAAGCTATTAACATTCCAAAAATCTTAAGTATAGGTTTCTTTTTTTATTTTCACTAAATCTTTTGTTTCCTTATTGACAGCTTACATACATAACAAATACCTTTCTCTTCATTATTGTTTTAGTTTAACTTTGAGAAATAAAGTCTGACCGGAAGCAAGTGCAATGCACAGCTGCGATTGCTTTATAGGGCTACCGTTCCATCCGACACTCAATGGTGCTCGCTGCTAGGAGCCCTAGCGTATAGCAATCGCTTCACCCGAACGCATTTCTACCTGGCAACACCGATAAAAATGGCGGGAGCTTACGTCAATGAATATAGGTTATAATGAATGGCGGTAATAAAACGCGCGCTGGCGTGTTCGTGGCGGTGCCAGCAGGCGGTAGAAACGGACGGCCCTCACCGTGAACCTGCCTTTCAGTTCGTCTGGGTGTCAGGTGAAGGTTTTGCCTGAGAGCAGTAGGCCTGTTTTTAGAATTCCGAGTAGAATCGAATCGGGAGTGTTCTCAGGCGAGGAATTAACTTTGTTTATCTGGGAATCGATCGCAGTGTCACACGGAATGAGTGGTCGAAATGAAAAATTTCCATATGTGTTTCCTAACGAAAAAATACATGCAACGTATCCAATAAGCGATCCGTAAATGCACCAGAACAGCAGGTCTATTCCTGGCATTCAGTAATCAGGAATCCTGAGTCTATAAAACCGCTTTCGTAGCGGGGTTTTCCGTAGAAAACCTCGCTTTGAAAATTGCTATAAAATCGGCTTTCTAGACACAGGATTCCTGATTCCTGATTACTGAATTCCAGGAATAGACCTGCTGGTCGGATGTTTACAAACGAAAGTATTACGTATGTAAATTAATCATAGCAAGAATTGGCCACCTGACGGATTCGCTGACATTTGGAAAATTTGCTTACGAATTGAAAACCTTGCGTAAGATAATTACTTTTATGACGTAGCTAGACACAAGGAAAATACTCAGACAAGGTAGTAATGATAACATATTTTAGACATGTTTTACCTACATTTAAGTTATTCATGTTTTACTCGTATTAGTCCTGTTTTAAATCTTAGAAACTACACAGCACGTAAGCTCACAGTACATTTGGGTTATAAGTCAGAGTACCTACCAGAATATTTCCTGGATATAATGAGCTTGTTAAGAGCATCTTCTATCCAAACACAAGGCCATACAGATAGCGAATTTTATGACTTCATGACCTTGTCTTTAAAAACGCTCATATATATATAAAGTTTTATAAATATGTGCAGGAAATAATCGAGTACTTACTTTAATAACCGAAACCCGAATGTGCTGTTTGCTGTTAACAGTTCATACAAAAGCGAGTGCATAATTTGAACATCTCCGGTCAGTAACTCGACATCTATAACAATGACTGCATTTGCAAACGTAATATGTATCGGGTACGTACACTTCGTTCATTAGTCGTCCCAAGGCCGGCTTAACGCGCAGATTGAATATTCATTCAGCTGTCCATCCGGTGTATAATCGTCTATACCTGATGCATACCTGCAGAGCCATAGCGGTGCCAGAGTTCTTTGACTGCAAGTGGCGATGGAGAGATGGGTCAGAGAAGATAGCTTGTAAACCAGAGCCCGTGCACGCACCTATAAATCTGCTCAAATCTTAAATTTTTAAGTTAAACGGTTTTATTGGAAAGAAACATAATAATGATGCCGATAATGTACTCAAAGCTAAGTGATAATTATATTGCTACCAGGTACTAGTTATCACACCATTTCTTATCAATCTAGACTAGAGCATTGATCCGACTAAAATAAAATCGTGGGGCGTAGCGTAACCAGGGGAGATTGCCTACTATGAAACTCGCTGTCTCCAATTTTGCCAAACGCAAACATAGTCGCAGTTTTGGGTTGGAACTGACTTGGCGAAGAAGAGCATATTTGCGCGGATTAGCGATATTTGTCCTGTACGATTATCATGCTTTGTCCATACTGCCGCGAAGTCATGAGTGACGACCATATTACCCTTCTATTTACTTTTCCATTTGAGTGAGTATTACTTTTGGTTACCTAGTCTCAGTTTCTGTTAAGTCTTTTTACCTCAGCCTGAGTCACTGAACCGAACGGTTTGCATCCCTGAACTTGTCCTTTTGATGCGAGCTCACGGGGCACAATAATATAAACAGTAATTTCAATATTGTTGGATGTATTCTTCGTTATTTCAGTAGAAGCGTCGTCGTCGGGTCGTTAAATGTTTACGGGCGGACACGGCTCGATGCTGGGGTACATATCATATCGCCGACCGATTTAATCGGATACCAGCGCTGGTACATACAACCAAACAGGTAACCGGCGTAAAGTGTAAAAAAAATAGTTAGAGAATTCGATAAATTTTGCACCAACCAAAGTGTTCATTTCATAACAACGGTAGGCCTATTCTTGCAATTCCGTCTTTCAGTCGAGAAAGTCGCTTTTATAGCGGTTGTGGAAGCGGTTTTCTCGATGAAAAGATTTCGGAGCACGGTATTTCATTGATTAAAGAGTTTCCGTTTCAAGAATGCCTATTCTGCGGCTGCGCTCTTGCAGGGTAGGAGATTTGACATCCTCTTCTGATTGGTGCAGAATTGATAGAATTCTCTCATATATTTTCTCACATTTCACAGGGTCGGTATAGCCCAGCGGAGGATCGAAGGCAAATTCGAGTTAATTAACTTTGCATTTCTCAACAGACGGCTTGCAAACTACGAAAATGCTCTTGACGGCTTGGTTGGTTTCCGCGAACACTTGTCAAAGGAGGTCAGATCTGGTGTAAGCAATATTATTTGCTTGCATCCTCGTATGGCTCCGCCGATGATTCGCAGACAACGCTCGAACCATATCGTACGATGGTTGCATTGCAACAGACGAGCGATGCAATTGCGAGGGATATTACTGCAGTGTCGGATTACTGTCATTGCATTAGAGGCGTACCGACGGCATGCCCACACAAACATGCGAATGAGTTTTCTCGATACTCTTTCTTGCATCGGTAATAACTGGTGCTTTGATTTATTGCGGCGAATATAGGTTGGATATTCCTGTCTTCCCGGAAAAAGATACAAGTTCCATAGAACAGCGTCCATGGTGGGTCACAGACTCCAGGCCATCGATAAGTTTTGGTCTCTAACACCGAGGACGACAACAAGTACTGCGGACTGCATTACGATATGTGGCTACAGTTATTCGATCACCGGCGTGATCTATGATTTGTGCATAAGAGATACTTGTGTCGGTAACATCCTTCTGCAGCTGTCAAGAAGTTATTATTGTTTTTAATTAAAAATACATACATAGTCAGAAATATCAACGAGGGATGAGCCGAAGCATATATATTTTATTATATTACTAATAACTACCAATATATTTTACTAATAACTACCAATCCGTAGAGTTTATGTTACTAGTTGTCGAAATCGTCATACATAACAACGAGCTGTTGCGGTTTTCTCAAGCTAAAATTACCTAACTCAACTTTTCAATCTTTATCATCACTTATTTTTAGATGTTACCACAAATGACTTATTTCGTATTTTCAATAATCTTTTATTTCATGTTTAATATTTGATATTACCCACAATTTAAGGTAAAAGTGTACAAAAGTGGCGCCTGTCGGTAGCCATGCCAGGGTCAAAATGTTGTGATATCCCCGAGAACGACCCCCGACCTTTAGCCATTACAGATATGATCCGGTAGTTAGCCGTTGCAATCAATTCCAATTAGTACTATTTTTGCAATATGAAGTGATGGATCGAAGTTAACTTATGGAATGTGAACCTGCTTACTCGAGACGGAGAATTGTTGTTTGTATTTTAAATCAATTTACACTGAGTATTGCTATTTCTCTTGTTCTTTGTTTTTTGTCTTAAGCTATTCTACCAAAGAATTGTTGGCAGTAGCATTTAGATCAGTCTTTTTCAAAGTGGGCGATAACGCCCCCTTGTGGGCGCTAGAGGCCTACAGGGGGGCGGTGAAGGGCTCAGAGGAAATTGGGGGCGTTAAAGTGGTTTAGGGGGGCGATGGCTGATTTGTGTTTTTCTAATATTTAGCTAATTTAAACTAAAATTACATAATTTATTTGGTAAATATTATTTAAAAAGTTTAGTTTAATTGCTTTAAATTGTAAACTCATGTGACACGCTATAAATAAATCATTAAATTAAAATGATTAAAGTAATGATTGCCATTGTTATTTGTGAGATGTGTTAAAGCTAAACATTTTGAGGGGCGCTGGGAAATAATGGATTCTCAAATTGGGCGGCAGATAAAATAAGTTTGAGAACCTCTGATTTAGATGGAAATGTGTATGTCATTATTGTGGACGGAACAAAAATGTAAACCAGTAAAGTTTATTTGCCGGTTCTTCTTTACTGAGTTGATCGAATCCAAGGATCTATCAGTTTGTGACGTAATTTAATATTAAATATTAATTTACAATATTTGAAAGTCTCTCAGGGTCTCCTTTTTCACCTACTGCTGATTAGCTTAATTGCATATATTAAGGGCCTTTCTTAGCAGCTTGATACCAGTACAATATAATCAGTACTTAAGTAATAAAGGCCCTTTAAGTGTCGATTAAAATAAATCAGAACTTGGTAAAAACCAGGCTTAGTTTTTAATTAAAGTCATTACCCAAAAAGTTTTCTCGTCAAAGCATGTATTACGACTACTAAATAAGAGCCCATTATTATGTAATCAAGTTTAGAAATTGAATTTTATTGTCCTCTGAACAAATCTCCCGGATAAATTAACAGAGTTAATAACACGGCTACTAAACGGCTTGAAACAATCAACGATTTAAATAAGAACATAGGAGTTATTTTAAGTAAATATACTTTTCGTACTTAGCAGGTATGTCTCTTATTCCAAGGAATGTGATATGTATGTATGTATAATCGACCGTGAAGCAGAGACATCACACAGAACACTGTCTTAGCAGGAGGCATTCATTACGGGAGGAGAGACTGCAGGTGGCGAAATTGGTAGACGCAATACCCACGTATGGTATGTTTTGCTGGTTCGCGTCCAGCCTTGCAGTATATTCCTAAAGTATTTATTTTTACTTAGCTCTTTCTTCAATTAATGTGTCCTTGCTTCACGGTCGATTACACATATCACATTCCTATGAGTTATTTTTATTATTTTCACTTCATGCAAAAGATATAGAGTCCTCGAGCACACTGATGGATGTGCTTGTTCCGACAAACCATTGAATTTAATTGGTAAATGCCCATAACAATAAATGTAGAGTAAATCGGAGTAAATGGTTATGGCCCGCCACCCATGGAGTTCCATGAACTCAATTGTTTTCAAGTAATTCTAACTTTGTGTTGCAATAAACATAGACCTTTACGTATCCATAGAAAATTATATTTACTCAGATATAATACTCTGTCTGAGTTTTATCATGACGTTAGTGTTAGGTTTTCTATAAATGTTACTTGTGCCAATTTATAAAGTTTTTTTTTGTTTTTTTATAATCAAAATGCTCAAATATACAGTGGTACACAAAATACAGTAGTTAGCTTGGGTTTTTTCACACTTAGTTTTGTGCTATTATCCAAGAACTTTGAAGAGAACTTAGAGGTTAAGCCTGGTTTTCACCTATTGTTGATTTATTTAAATCTACACTTAAAGGGCCTTTATTACTAAAGTGCTGATTATCTTGTACTGTTATTGATTGACTGTTGCTGCTAAGAAAGGCCCTTAACACGTGGCGATTAAGCTAATCAGAATTAGGTGAAACAGGCCCTTAATGCATTATATTTCTTCTAACTATTCATGCTAGATATATTTTATGCATTCAAGGTTGCTTTTTAAGTATGATATGTACATACGCGAAATCAGCTCCATCTTGTAAGCAGTAAAGGCAGTCAGACAGCGTGTTTGCGTCCACGGCTGGACATACGCCTCTCCATTTTCTTCCAGTCCTCCCGGCCCTCAGCGGTACGGAACCACTGCTTTCCGCCGACGCACTCGATGTCGTCGTCCCACCTGGCGGGTGGTCTTCCCACACTCCGTTTTCCTGTCCACGGTCGCCACGGTTACTCCAACGGTCGTCGTCTCTTCGGCTGCTGCTAACGCAATAAAGGCGTTTCCTGTTATATTTTAACTAGCTGCGGTACCCGGCTCCGCTCGGGTTAGTGTCGGCTAAATTATCTCATGGATAAAAAGTAGCCCACATGACTGGTCCAAAATAGGGTCAAACTGGTCCAGGACAATGTATCCATGTACCAAATTTAATCAAGATCGTTCGAGCCGAAATAGCATGATTTAATGAGAAACATCCAATAATTCCCATTTAGAGCTTCGTTGACGTTTGGTGGCTATTTAAAAAAAAAACATTTGCCCCGAGAACCTTTCTGCACTTTCACTGCTACATTGCTTACCTAGTAAGTAACGTGTAACGTAGGTAAGTTTTGCGTGGACTCCAACCCACAGCCAGCCTCAACATCGAAAACAGTAACCCATCTCGAACCTGACTGCTCCCAGAGATGCTATACATTGATAAAATACGCACATAAATCAGGTAAGTGGTTCGCATGTTATAAGACTTTAAGACTCACTACTTACCCTTCTGGTAATGAAGCGTTATATTATGTAATCTATAAGTTTTTAGTAGAATCAGGCTAGACGTAGATACAATGCACATCTAAATCGAGTAATTGGTTCTCAAGGATTTTATTCTGTTGGTCGCTCCTCCGGCGATTTAGCGTGATGCCAAGTAGTCCTAAAGTTGCAGGAAATACCAAGCCGTACTTCAGTAAAAGTAAGCGCTGCCGCCGCAAAGCCGAGCCGTGCATAGCATTGCAGTTTGTATGACAGCCCCATCTTAGCGTAAGCGGAACTGAATTCTATTTAGCCAATCCTAATTCCCGGGTAGTTAAATGTACATGTACTAAGTTTTACAAATCGCTAGTGCCTTGAAAATTCGCCAAACGGACACCAAACAGTCACGACGTCTGCCCTCCCCCCGCCGCCGCTCCCCGCCACCGCCCCCGGCTCCTCTCCCCCTGGTGTGAAGTATCGCTACCGGCATCGTTTTCGCAGCCCCGTGAAAGTTCTAAAGCCCATGGGCACATAAATTGTAGCCTATGTGTTATTCTGATGTATAAGCTATATTATTGTAAAGTTTCATTAGAATCCATTCAGTAGTTTTTACGTGAAAGAGTAACAAACATCCATCCATCCATCCATCCATCCATCCATCCATCCATCCATTATTACAAACTTTCCCCTTTATATTATTTATTAGATGGTGACGTATCACTACATAGTCACTACATAGTATAAAACAAAGTCGCTTTCTCTGTCCCTATATCCCTATACCCCTATGTATGCATAAATCTTTAAAACTACGCAATGGATTTTGATGCGGTTTTTTTTAATAGATAGAGTGATTAAAGAGGAAGGTTTATATGTATAATAATAAATAGTGGAGAAATACTGTTATTTTTTAGGTTTCCAATGTGATGTCGTAAAAAATTACATTTTTTCCGCTTACATTGCAAACGCAGGCTGAACCCTACGAGATTTATCAAAATAATGTACTAAGTATTGTACACATTGAAAAGGTCTACAGAAAACTCCGCGATGGTATATGTCTATCTCTTATGGATATCCCACAATAACATTTTTTTTGTCATTTACTTTTTACGACAAATAATGGCTAATTTTCGAAGCGATTTTAACCAATACAGCATTAATCCTTATCCAATTAAATACCTTAAATACATTGTTGATTTAATATAGATCTATATGGCCCTTTACAGCATATGATTTAAATGAATTTTTTCGAAGATATTACAGATTTAAAAATTGCGGGACGTAGCGTTTGCGGCGGTACCGGCCAACCGGGGCGGCCGGCGGGAGCGTGCCTATAAATAGTGCGTCGGAGGCCGCGGTTCTCCCTATAGCACTTTGAATTTATTATTTCTCTAATATCTAATAATCACCTAATAATATTATCTAAGTTTTTTTTTATTTCAAATATTTCAATGTAGGAACTCTACGAAAAAAGTTATTTGTGTATCATTGTGTCAAAATAATATTTTTTAAATGATATTATGCCCGGGCAAAGCCGGGACGGGCTGCTAGTTTTATATATACATAGCTCAGTCACTCAGGTACGTAGAGCATCTGGCAATTCTAACTTAGTAATGATCAACTTCAAATTATTCGTGCTAATAAACACAACCTTTCTTTTTTATCGTCAGCTAGAAAAGTGCGGTAAATAATTCACCCAACACGAGTTTGTAGTAAAAGTGTGACTATACTAATGCATACTGCAAACACGCCTGCCTCTGAAGACGTAATCCGAGAATGGATACTGGCTTTGTGTGACATTACACACTCGCTAACCAACGATTGTTGTCGCTAACTCTCTACGTTGATATGAGAAGGCAGATGCGAGTTAGAGGTAATCTTTCTTTTGTGATTTTGTGTCAAGGATAGACGTACATAGACGAGAATCAAATAAAGCATATACATAAAATTAGTTTCACTGGTATAAATACCATGGTAACACGCAAAGACTGTTTTGAAGCTGCCTCTCCTACTTCTACTCAACCAAATTGTTGGACGAGGCGGAAAATAATCATTTTTTTCAGTTAAGGCTGTAATCTTTAAAGTTAATGCATCGGCTCTGCGCGAAATTGAGCGACTAGTAGCTAAGTGGCGCGGGGACTTGCCTTGTATGCCAGAGGTCTTGGTTCAAACCCCTGCCCCGTTCATGCACCACTTTCTTTCTCTTTCTGAGTTGCATAATTTCATTTCGTCACGAATGCGAGCTGCTCCATGGTTCGGAATCCATGTAAAACTGTAAGTCCCTTTCCCCTACTAGGTGGTAGGGGAAAGGTCCGTCCGGGTTGGTACCATAGCATTGGAAGAAAAAAATGATTGAAACGGCATTTAAAAATTGTACGTGTGTTCCATCCAGTTCAACGTAGCCTTGCTTGTAAAGGGGAGGAGCTTGCATGGCACCTAATTGCTTCGGGATTTCGGTATGTCCCCTTTTCGCAGTTCAGACCGCTTCCTGCATCGAGATAGGTAGATACCCCAAAAATCTAATTTTGCGCACGCGTTCGTGAGCCTTGGGTTCTAGTTAGTTGGCAGAACCATTACCTAGAATTTTCCTTATTTTTTTATAATTAAGTAAATTAAAATTTAAAACAGAATTTAATATTGTTATTACCCAGAGGCAGATAGAATTAGCCTGGTTTTCACCAAGTGCTGATTTATTTTAATTGACACTTAAAGAGCCTTTATTACTAAAGTGCTGATTATCTTGTACAGGTATATATTGCGAGATAGCAATAAAGACCCTTTAATATGAAAATTAAGCTTATCAGTACTTGGTGGAAGAGAACCTTAGGGCCTTTTTCACCTACTGCTGATTAGCTTAATCACAACTTATTAGGGGCCTTTCTTAGCAACTTGCAATCATTATCGTATAAGATAATCAGCACTTTGGTAATAAAGGCCCTTTAAGTGGCGATTAAAATAAATCAGCACTTGGTAAAAACCAGGCTTAATGTTGTTATTACTGATTAAGAGCGCCGAAGGGCATCGATTAGCATCTCCACAGATGGCGCGGCGCACGCGTGACAAATGCGATGCTGGCTGGACTAGATGACGAGCGGTGTCGAACGATGCCCATTTACATCTAACAATAATTATATTACATTACTCATTCGGCTGTCAGTTGGGCAGCTTTGGATCGGGTATTGACTGCGAGACCGACAGTCGAAAATAACCATAATATTTAGTTTGACGGCTTACCGCGCGTATCAGGAGCAGGACGTGCTGCTCGACGATACGGAGCCTCACATGGGCTCCATCTTCAGGGGAACGTGCCTGTCGCGACGGAGGTAGGTACGTTACTGACTACCCGTCGCCCTGCTTGACTTCTCAGCGTCCATGGCAGCACTCGTACATTTGCTTGAGGATTAGCTGCTATCCGAATTTCGTGTGAAGTGCAAAACACACTGACTCCTAGACGTCTGTTGTCGGTGCAACCCGGACATATTCGACGTGGAGTATCTGTACACGAACGTTCCTGTGCAAGACGCTGAAGAAAGTAGAAGCCCTCCTACAAGAAAACAACCTGTCCGTGATGAACAGTAGATATATAACTACGTTCGTTTCATAATAAATACGTTCTGAACAGTTATTCCAGCATAAGACATGTTTCTCTTTTTCATTTAACTTTTCTGAGAGTGAACACTTTAGCCAAATCATTGTCACATAAAGAAACGACTATATAAAAACGGTTACTATTCCTAAGAAGTTCTCTTTAAAGATCTCGAAATCAGCGGTCAGAATATAACCCGTAGCACGTCACTTGATTGATTACGTCTTCCTCAGCACCTGTGCCTATTTGCACTGTACGGTTGCTATAGCACTTGTAAACTGGGGTGTATTGTCAACGTACGTTTATATTGCCGTCGAATGTTATATTAGCTGCCGATGTCAGCACACACTGCGTGCCGTACAAGGTGTGATAGATACTGTTACGAAATCTAAACGCGTCCGATATCATTCGCATGATGTTAACGATACCGTGAATTTCTAGGAAGCGATGCGTTGTTCTTAAACATTTTCATGCACTGAATGTTTAGGCCGACATCACTGGCCTCGTAAAAAGTTAACGACGACGCTAGGAGACCGGAATCCCAAAGGCTAGTTACTTGAATTATATTTATCTGGACCATCTAAGCCTCGTATGTTCATTCGACTTTGCTAATTGGTACCGCGAATTTTAGCATCTCTGTCTCAATAAATTCTGCCAAAAGCGGGACGCCTGCGCAGCCATAAAAAGTATCGTTCGGTATCGTCTTTATCTTAACTGCCAGTGTCTTGCGGTTTTGCGGCAAAACCATTCATCACGCTCCCTTTATTTTCATTTTTATTTGCACCGAATGCTGAAAATGTTCTTTGTTAATTATGTTAGGTTCCCTGCCGATATATTTGGTCGATGTGTTCCGGTAGGTTATATCTGTCGGCCTCTGGACTCTGGATTTAAATGTACTAAAGCGAGAAGCTTGTTCTTCTTTGCTCTCAAATGAGAGCAAAGAAGAACAAGCAGGAATCTTCGCTGGAATGTTTTTCACTTAGTCCATTGAATTACTTGTAACATTATCAGTCGGAAAACAATACTCGAAATTAATAAAGATTCACGAAAATCAACTATTAATGACACATGAAAACTATCAGTTTTGCAAAGACTATGTCCGCCAACTAACATGTTGCCAAATGAAGCAGGCCAGTCCTCACAAACAGCACCCGTTCACGAGCATCACGCCGGGTCCAACCATCGCCTCTCTCAAACAAATTTTAGAGAAAGAGGTGACCCGAACCACAGAATAAGCCCGGTGCTAAGCAAGTAGCAAAAAAAAAATTTGCACGTTTAGTTTGAATACTACTATTTCGGTCACGTTATGGTGCTGTATCTGCAATAAACACAAAAAACCGGCCAAGTGCGAGTCGGACTCGCACACGAAAGGTTCCGTACCATCGTAAAAAAATAAAATAAAAAAATCACGTCTTTTGTAATTTTAATTATTTTTTAATCTTACCTATTTTTTGTTATAGCGGCAAAATAAATACAAACTCCGTGAAAATTTCAGCTGTCTATCTATTACGGTTACTGAGATACAGCCCTGTGACAGACGGACGGACGGACAGCGGAGGCTTAGTAATAGGGTTTCGTTTTCACCCTTTGGGTACGGAACCCTAAAAACACGTATTTTGTATGGGGATCCATTTAATTTTGATATTTTTTTAATTTTATTTATTTGTTGTTATAGCGGCAAAATAAATACAAACTCTGTGAAAATTTCAGCTGCCTATCTATTACGGTTCATGAGATACAGCCCTGTGACAGACGGACGGACGGACGGACGGACGGACGGACGGACGGACGGACGGACGGACGGACGGACGGACGGACGGACGGACGGACGGACAGCGGAGGCTTAATAATAGGGTTCCGTTGGCACCCTTTGGGTACGGAACCCTAAAAACAACAATAGTTGTTATTAATATTATTTCTGCCTACAGAATTCAAATCATAAATCAATGTTTCTTTTATTGATTTAAGATATTAATTCTGTAGGCAGAAATCATATTATTTTTGTCATTAATTACTAAAGTGGCCCGATTACATAGTAACATAACGAAAAGCAACATTTATTTTGAAAGTTGATGATTTCTGAATAAATATACTCTGACAAAATTCACTTATGATCAACGAGAATCTGGTGTAAAGAGCCTTCGTCGCATAATAACTGAAACCATGCCACGAAATTCGATATGTTATACGCATGCGGCAAGAACTGACGCACATCTACGAGTGGATGGATCATGTTTTATAGACGGCTTTGTATTGGAAAGTACATACTTATTTTTTCTGATTTAGAGACTGATTTATGTAGGTGTCCAATTTAATCCACGATTTCCTTAAACAGAAGTAACTCGTAAAAATGGGTTTATGCATTAGTTTGGCTAGATTATGTTTAAGTATTAACTTAGTACGTTATATATTTGTTGTATACAGCTAATTCCAAATGAAATGTATATTTACCACGCCTCCGCCGCAGATCTCAAATGCTTTGCTCTGATTTTCAGCGATTTAATGGATAATTGATAGTTTTTATGTTACCAACTATGCAGTCGTATTATTTGTAAGTTGTAATCGATATATATTTTTAATGCACTCTTATCAAATTGCTCTTATCAAAAAGCTCGATCGTCAAGAATGTAACTCTTGCGGTAACAAATTCTCTCCCGCTTACCGCCGACTCTTCGTTTCTACGCCTTCTAATAACCGTATTTCTCAAGCACACGCATCATAATGTATACATTCTTGCCAGCCAGCTCCGTACAGACTGCCGATGAGATTTACGAGCGCCTCTACAAATCCATCGTCCGTCTATCGTAGGAGGATATCGGATTATCGGCAACATAAAAAAAACATATGAAGACAAGCAGAGCGATCAAATTGATACGCCATACTCTTAGATTTGTTAATCAGCTCTATCTGTGTATAAATATACAAGTGATATCGGTAGATTGAGTAGCGATTTCGAGTAGTTAACCGTAGTAGTAAATCGGCCAATTCTGTCGAACTCTACAATGTGTGTAATATGTAACGATTTTTTTATTAAAAAAACATACAAAAAAATTAAAGCAAAAATATTTTTTTCGTACTACCCCTAATATGTTATTTAGTTTTTCAGTACATGCGCATGGTCATATATTCGGATTTTAATCGAGCCCCTGGTCAGTTAGGTTGGAATGTTTGTATTATCTAGAAAAAAAAAGCATGGAAAAAACCTCCAATATTTGATGGCAGTATTTCAGTATATTATCAACTAAACTACCCTAAATCATCGATTTTATCGAAAAGGCGTATGCATGGGCTTGACTACACATACAATGTAAGTCTGTGTTTTCAAATGCCACTGTCTGAGAGCTCAAATAAATTCCGTTAGAATTTAAACATCGAACGTACGCGCTGTGCCTGCGTGTCGGCGGAAGTAGAGTTTCGAGAGTGCGCCGCGCCCCATGCTCATACTATCCGATTTATGATGATTGAATGCGACCGCTGTGTGAACAGTGGCGCCCGAGCCAAGTGGGTTACATTTTCACAATTTTTACGAGCGTCCGCAAATTGACGCGACTTGCCGCGCCGCGTCGGCGGCGGCGGCGGCGGTGGCGCGACGGGTGCGGCCTCTGGCGCCGCTTCTTAGTAAATTTAGACAGCTGTCCCTCGTCTAGACTGTTCTGCCGCCCAGCTCCCATCGTTTCGCACTTCTCGATATTCAGTTCTAATAGTCTAGCCGTTCGTTCATTCGTTAATCCTCCGGCATTTGGTGTACGGACGCTTACGATGAAACCTATACACCGGAAATGGAGACGAATTCGAGATCTCATTCTGTCATATCGATGTCAACCGTAGAATAGAAGGGACTTAGGAATTCTGTCTCTTTCCAGTGAATACAATCGACGATTTACGTCCGTACATACACTCGTGGATTCGTATTTTTTTAAAGACGGTTCGGTTACCTAGATGTCCGTACAAGAACATTTTATGAAAAGTACCATAAGGTTTAAATAGAAGACATCAGGCAAAATGTTTAAGGTGGCCCAACCCGGCGGGCCCAACTCATTCGCGTGCACGGTACAAAACCGTGCTGTTGCGCTCTGGGACCTTCTCTGTTTCAAAGAATAAGACAGGCTCCGTGATGAGGAAGATGCAACATGTCCACAAAAAATACAATGTGCATAGTGTATGATTTGGTAAGATTTACGAAATTTTTTATTTAAAAACGACTTATAGCTAAAAGTAAACCACGACCGCTGTAGTAAAAAATCGAACAAAAACCAAATAGATTATAAATATTGATTAAATAAGCTATGTCTGATGACTAATCTTTTTAAGATGTTCTTACTTTATCATTGCGTAATCCACCACCAAAGTTATTGTATAAAACGCGCGAAAAATGCGAACTTTCGGACCTTATAACTTAGAAACCGAACACAATTTTACAATGCCAATGGTCATCAGACATCTAGTTCGATCAAATAAAGCTATTTTGCAATTGCAATTGAGCAAAATTTTGGATATCTGACAAGAAATATCGGCGTGATCTTCTTTCCCCTTTTGTATGGGGAGATGAGCGGGATGGGCCACCTTAACATGTTCAGGGCATAGATTCTGAGTTGAAGACAATTTTGTGGCTGAATATATAGTGAAGTACGATGATATAGAGGTTTATAACTAGAGTACCCTTAATGTACCAGAGTGGGGGATTTAAACATTAGTTTGTCATTTACTGAATCAAAGGATTGTTCCGTGATTTTGGGGCCATCCATATGAAAAGATGATTATTAGAATTTTGTCATGTTTTTTTTATAGTCATAGTTAAGAAAGCAAATGGCTTGGAATAAATAGTTTCTTATTAATATATCCGTTTATGTAGTCGACATCGTAAGAAACCTTAGAATCCTTTTGCAAGATACCTTTACATGGAATAAAGTTGTGACACCATGCCATTACTTGAGTTTAAACGTTCAGGGTTGGTAGATTATGGAAATTGTAAGACAGCGTGTCTCATAGTAAGCGCGCGAGATGGCATATCTCCTTCCTTTTAAGGGTTCCGTACCCAAAGGGTGCCAACGGAACCCTATTACTAAGCCTCTGCTGTCCGTCCGTCCGTCTGTCACAGGGCTGTATCTCATGAACCGCAATAGGTAGGCAGCTGAAATTTTCACCGAATGTGTATTTATTTTGCCGCTATAACAACAAATAGGTAAAATTAGAAAATTAAACAAAAAAACGTTATTTCGTGTGTTAAATATTGTACGATGGTACGGAACCCTTCGTGTGCAAGTCCGACTCGCACTTGGCCGGTTTTTATCTATGGGCGCAATACAGACTGGAATTGGCAAATTCATATTTCAGTTTATGCCTGGAGCGGATCACTCATTGGCTTTCTGTATCATAAATTAATCGTTGCCACAAATTGATGGGTCGTTATGGTTCTGATCTAGTTCGGCAGTGTATCGTTGCTCGCGCGCTCGTAAATTGTCTGAAAGTCGGGCGGCGCCCACAGTGCCATCGGTGCCATAGACAAGCGGGCAGTGTAGGTGGACGCAATTTCCTGCCTGGGCTGGGATTCTCTTAAACCGCCCAACGTCCCGAGAACGGGATCTTGCCGGTTCTTCTTCGCTGGGATTGCCCCGAACTGGCTAATGATAAAATATGACAAATCCAAATGCAGTGTACTGTCTATGGATGATGAATCAACAATAAACAATAAACAATAATGTTAAGTGGTCCGGAATAATTTCTGACGAAGATAAAAGTAACCCTTACTTAAAGTTCCCCCTTATTTAAAGGTAAAGAAAACATTGATGAGTTTAACCAATTGGCAATGTGTTAAAGGCAAACGTGCAGTGACCCTTACTTAAAGTTCCCCCTTATTTAAAGGTAACGAAGACCTAGATGAGTTTAACCAATTGGCAACGTGTTAAACGAAAAAAAGCAGTAACCCTTACTTAAAGTTCCCCCTTATTTCAAGGTAACGAAAACCTAGCTGAGTTTAGCCGATTGGCAACATGTTAAACGAAAACGTGCAGTTACCCTTACTTAAAGTTCCCCCTTATTTAAAGGTAACGAAAACCTCGATGAGTGTAACCAATTGGCAACGTGTTAAACGAAAACGTTTAACCAATTGGCAACATGTTAAATAGATAGCGGGGAGAGTATTTGCAAATAAATTGATGTTTGTCATTCGCTCGGCATTAATTGATAATTTTCGTGAAATATTATCAATTTAGGGTTTTGCATGTGTTTTTCTTCAAAAAATGTCAAGCTATTTTGTAAACTCAGATTAATTGAACGTTGAATGCCAGTTCTTCTTCACTGTGTTTTTTTGAACTGGCGAATGATAGAATATGACAAATCCGAGTGCTGCCTATGGATGATGAATAAACAATAAACCGTCTAGTGAAGAAGGAGTGGTACTTCAATTGTGGAAATTCATCCGTATGACAGCGAACTGACTACCCGGCGCTACCGTCAGTGTATATGTACTATATGTAGCTACGCTGTCTTCGGACGGAAGCCTCCCTTACGCGATGGTGTCGAACATTATCGGTTCAAATTCCAAAAATAAGAACCCACCGATCGTCGAGATGCTTTATCTAAAGGGTCGGTAAACAATGGAATCAATTCCCTGCCGAGGTATTCCCGAGGGAAGAGGCACCTGGCCGGCTGGCATGGTTTTCGCAGCCCCCTTGAAGCGTCGTGGGGCACCTCAACAGGTCCTGGCGTACGCCATAAGCGCTTAAGGCGCTAGGACTAGCCAACTACTCGCGCCATACAAATGCACTTTTTAACAAATGTAATAATATGTAGTGAAACGCTTCAGCAAATCCAAATAGAACTCCAGACTGATAATGGATTGTTAATATTTTTTATTCCATCATTTATTTAAATAATAATAAAAATAAAAAAGTTGATTTTTCTCATTAGAAATCTGAAAGTAATTCGATTTCTAGATATAAGCAAAAACAGCATATATGCATAAACAAAAAATTCCATTTGCTTTTAGATTTCTACATTTAGTCAAAAAAGTTCGGAAATGGACACCGTTTCCGCAATGTATTTTGTATAGAAAAAGGAAACATACATTAACGAAAATAATTCGATTCCTAGACAAGGAATCATATATTGTAAGAATGACACTTATAATCGTCAGACTTAGTTAGTTAACTTGGGGTGCCTCGTCTAACTTTGCGATTTGGCTAGTACCAGGCCCTTAACCTAAAAAAACTCATCGACGCGACGGTCGGTCGGCGGTCCAAGGCAGAGAAGCACGGCCGCGGCGCTTCGGTTTTCTTCCGTCAGTGGTCGGCCGCTACGCACGCGATGAGTGTTAGTAGAATGCCACTGCGGGCAGGTTTATTGCTCCCTCGTTGTTCACCCACGCTCAAAGAATTTCTCTATGGAGAAATCCTTGTTAGATATTTGGTCTCTCGGACGCACAGTGCTTTAGATACCCATATTATGTTCGGAAAAGGTAATTATTACACGCGGTTACTATTATTTATTTTGTTAAACGCCTGCCGGCTCTGCCCCTTCACTCGCGTGAACTCAGCTGTTTCGTATTTTTTGGTCGTTATCGGGACACATAGGAATGGGATTGAAGATTATTGGTTTTTTTCTTCGATAATCAAACTCGTCTAATAAACATTATCATTAGTATTCCTCAAAAACTTTAATAATAAACACGTAATTTGATACGATGCATAGGTTAAAATCTGTATTTTTGTCCAAATACAACATGTTTCAAGTTTCACTTCATTCTAATATTGTTTTAACACATTTTGTCAAGGTTCTTGCCTAAATAAAAAGTTGTAGTTTTAATCGTACCGTCCCAAAGATTTTAAAATTAAAAATTTTTTTGATCTCTGCCCACAACCAACTTATGTTTACATCTTATATTCTATTGATTAATTTCTATATTATGAAAGTGAAGTGTTGAAGGAAAAGTAGCAATCAGTCACGCTAAAATAGGAGCAAGGAAAGCAGTATTGCTGTATACAATCAGTTTAAAATTTCACTATTCGCTTCTCGGAATCGCTTGAAACTTGAGATATTGTACTGACTGGTCAAATATGATATGGCGCCAGCACTGGAGTCATGTCGGTATTGTCATATTCGTTTCTGATCCGCGTTCGTTAACAGTTATAGGAGGTTGACATATAAACTAACAAAGACCGCATAACAAATTATAATTTAAATTGATAGGAATTACTGCCGGACCGGATACTACATTTTCATTTATTTTCTAATCGCTAACAACCTGACAATCGATACAATTATTTATCATTTTTATACAAATGGTGACAACGATTGTAGTATGAATTTGTTAATCTTCTAAAGCAATTATTTTTGAGTTCATACTACCTTGTTTTAAAAAAATCGATGGGTTTTTATACCAGAATAACTTAGATTAGATTACTTATTATTTAAGATGTAATTATAGTGATCAACTCTCCACGCACAAATGTATTTTTTTCTGAGCAATAGATTTCCATCACCCATTGGAAACTAGTTTGCAAGAATAAAAAAACATCGAAAAACCCGGCGAAGTGTCTGATCAGTTATTCTTGGCCTAAGACATTCGAACCCGCTGGCAATAATATAGTTGACGAATCCAACATAAATCGAATGGAAGAAACTGAAATTAAACTGAAAATTTAAATTTATTTCAATAAAAAAAAATTGAACACAAAAAATAACCGACTTCAAAGAAAAAGCACTAAAAAGTAAAAAAATACTACCATTTTTGTAGTTACGATTTTTGTTATTTTTTGAGTCGCCAGTCGGCGCCAGCCGGGCACGCGCTGCGCCAATCACAATGCAAAAATCGTAACTACAAAAATGGCAATTATTTTTTACTTTTTAGTGCTTTTTCTTTGAAGTCGGTTATTTTTTTGTTAATTTTTTTTATTTGTTTATTTTAAGTGAATTTGAAGTACACTTACTAATTTGTACACGTCCTTTCCAATAAAAAAAGAATCACCGAAATCGGTTGGCGTTATTTTGAGTTATTCGTCCATTTGTCGCGCACATCTTAATACAAATTTAAGACTTATATGATTTTCTCATTGATATCATTGTCAGAACTTAACCAAATTAAAATAAGACAACTTGGGAAGCACTAGCTTTCATTTAAAAAAGTAATCATCCATATCGGTTCACCCAGGCAAAAGTTATGAGGTAACAAACATAAAAAAAAAAACTAAAAAAAAAACTTACAGACGAATTGATAACCTCCTCCTTTTTTTGAAGTCGGTTAAAAATTGGGAGAAATGATAATAGTGTGCAACAAAAAACTGAACTTTAGGTGACTCCGCTAGCAAATTCTGTAGGCTATTCTTGTCTGTTGGCCCACTAACTTAAAAAGAAACGCAAGATTGCAAAAGGAAATGCCTGCGAATTTTCCCTGCCGATGCGGTCTGTTGTTACCAGTCTGCTGGTTAGATCGAAATATATTCAATATATATGCAATAATACATACGTGCAAAATGATGTATGGAAATCTGTCGTAATGAAGCTAGCTAAATCCGCCTCAGGGCCACGCCATGTTATCTGAGGCCTTATCAACAGAGACGACCGCGAATGTGTGAATCTCGTCGAATCATCATTTAAATGTGTAATAATATGTTAATTTAGAGAGGATGCGAATTTATCAGCGACGTAATGACCCGCTAGCTCGGAATCGTTAAAATATTCGCTATCGATAAAAGCGAAAAACCAAGTGCGATCATTATCTATCTGGCGCAAATATGTTGATGTGTTTGCAATTTAAAGCAGGGGCCCACTCATTCATAAACGCACCCGTCTGGACGAGTCTCGTAGACCGGTCTCATGCCGCATTTCCGAATATTAATAAACATCTAAAGGAGGGTAATTAAATAAATACCTTATCTGATCATATAACATAATGAGGAAATTTGTATTCATTTGATAACTTGAAATTTTAATTCAAGTAATGGTGCCTAACTATACAACAGCTTTGAGGTTTCGATTTGACCGCAACGACGAACATGTCTGAATTTAATCTTGTTTTTGTGTTACCGACCTTAAGGTGGCCCAACCTGCTCAACTCCCCATACAAACGGGGAAAGAAGATCACGCCCATATTTCTTATCAGAGATCCCAAATTTTGCTCAAAAGAGCTTTATTTGATTGAACTAGATGTCTGGTGACCGTTGGCATTGCAGAATTGTGTTTGGCTTCTAAGTTATAAGGTCCGAAAGTTCGAATTTTTCGCGCGTTTTGTGCAATAACTTTGGTGGTTTATTACGCAATGATAAAGTATGAAAATCTTAAAAAGATTAGTCATCAGACCTAGCTTATTTAATCAAGATTTATAATCTATTTGGTTTTTGTTAGATTTTGTACTACAGCGGTCGTGGTTTACTTTTAGCTATAAGTCGTTTTAAAATCAAAATTTTCGTAAATCTTACCAAATCATACACTAAGCACATTTTCTTTTTTGTGGACATGTTGCATCTTCCTCATAGCGGAGCCTGTCTTTTCTTTAAAACAGAGAAGGTCCCAGAGCGCAACAGCACGGTTTTGTACAGTGCCCGCGAATTAGTTAGTCCCGCCGGGTTGGGCCGCCTTAAGACCATTTTCCTAAAAATTATGTTTTTTAAATTAACTTTTAGGCTTCTTCAGTAACAAGGTTTATTAAAAAAAAACATCTTAATAATTAAGGAAATTAAATTTATATTCTGATACTTATTTTTGATAAGAATTTTTTTTTTTTCAGAAAAATTAAGTCAACATAATAACGTAGGTTGTGCAAATACAATTTTAAAAAGTATTCTATTTTTTTTGTATGGAATCTGACAGCTTTGACAAAATTTTTGTTGAGCTCGCTTAGTCGTTATAAAAAAGCATTTTTCTTCCTTATTCACCCGACTGCGATGAAACTTTGTTTTAAATCCACTTATCTATGGAGGTTTTGCTCGTGTTATATGAAGCTCCTTGTCGCATTCGTTTTAACTCGCCCTGCTTGATCTCGAGTTGTATTCAACCTGGAATAGCTAGAGATTACGATAATCGATGACGAATTTTTGATATTTTAAGAATGCTGATGCAGAAGATACGATTACACGCCATTGGTATTTTAGTATTTCGATCTGCCTATTCGGTGAACGAATATGTGTATCATCTTTATTGAAAGCTATTATGTCATACTTTTTATCAAGTTGAACAAACTTTGTCTACAGTTTTGTCGCCTATATGCCATCTCTGCGAACCACTGACCTATCTGACAGATATTAAAAAGAGGAGCAACGTCGCGTCGCTGCACGGTCCAGTCACCTTCGACTGCGGCGTTGAACTTGACCGCCGCGCGCCGCCGCCTCCGGGCGCAGCGGGGCGGTAGCGGCGCGAGGCGTGGCGTGACGCGACCCGACGCATCTGGCCGTGGCTGGGACGAGTCGACTCGAAGCGCCATACAATTTTACTAGCGAACAAATTTATTGAAACGCCCCCCAGTAAGTGCGAGTGGGCCTCCGAGCGCGTTCGTGTTTTTTGGATAAATTCTATTTTTAAGAACTAGCTGAGGTACCCGTCTCCGTGTGGCCCATTTGAGTTTCATTTTCGCCACAAAAGGTAGCCTATATCCTTTCCCAAGGTCCACACTCTCTCTATACCAAATTTCATCAAAATTACTTCATCGGCTTAAGCGTGAAAACGTAACAGACAGACAGAGTTACTTTTGTTTATAATATCAGTATGGACAAAAAATGTATACCTATGCTAAATTATAGCTTTGTAGCACAAAGAGTCTCTGAGATAATGTCGGACAGACGGACGGACATGGCAAAACTATAAGGGTTCCTTGTTGATTACGGAACGTTGTTTTTTCCGTTAGAGCTTTGAAAGTAACCGCCAGGTGTAAGTCAAAATGGCATTTGTTCATAAAAACAATCTTTCTTACGAAAAAATGGAAGCATTTTTAAACGAAAACAGATCCAGCGTTAAAAGAAAGAATCATGCCTATATTTTAATAAAACCATTTCTAATCGTCAGACTAAGTTAGCCCAATGGCGTCCTCGGCTAATTTCGCTTTTAGGCTAGTAATAATAAACAAAATTGCACAGTCCTCTTTTCTTGATCCTGCAACAAAATACAATCGTCATGCCATGGCTGTCCCTTTAGACTTCACGGACAGCAGCAAAAAAACACATTAGCAGTCTTCACGAAATTAAGAAGGTTATAAGAGTAGAACTGCGGGAAAGACTTCGTATAGTATAATATATGTAGCAGATAGAAGAGCAACATAATCTAGAGGCGGAGACGAGGTTAGCAACTGTTATCGCAACGAGATAGCGAGCTAAATCCACCTACCAACCATGTATAATTAGCGTGAAAATGGGTTTTCCCATTTTTCAGGGATAATAAGGGTCATTGTGCTGTATGACTACGCCAAATTTAGATGTTGAACAGTATCGAGACAATTGGCTATAACGAAATGATTGACGGATAAAAGAATGGACCCAACACTTATCTGCAGGGTTCGGTTTTTATTCGTTTTCAGGTGTGGGATATCATAAGAGAAAAAAAACCATTTCCTACTTAGCTACAGATCAGTAGCTCGATATTAGTCATATCACTTGTCAATCAGTTGATCATTGTTACGAGAGCTATGTTTTTATATATATAATCCGATTATAAAACGAATTAATAGTAATCCTCTCAGCACTTCAAGTGTTATGAAGTCGATTATTTTTCTTACAGCTCACTGACTCGCACTACGTTTTATTTGTTTGACTTTATGCGGTTGGTTTTATGGATCGGTTTGTTTTAAAATGCATAGGAGATCAAAAAAAGAACCTCCTTCAATTGTTTTTCCACGTGGCTAAGCAACCAAACCATGCAAACAAATGCCCTCTTTATTGAGATTGTTTTTGCAACAGGACGACATGTTTTCTAGCCATCGGAAGAGTAGAAAATATGAACTTCGTTCTTTTTATCATTATAATTTTATTATTATTCTTCATACTGGGTATACAGACTTACAGTTTAATTTTTAATATTAAACATTAAATCATTTTCTTACTCAAAAAATAGTATTTACATACTTACAAATTAGAAAACCTACCACTTACTATTGTTATAAATGGGTAATTTTGCATGATTCTTTTTCAATCTTGCCATAACGGCTGAACCGATTCAGATCAATTGGTAACTTTTTGTGCCGAGTAAAAAAATGTCTGTCATTCGTACAAAACGTCATTGTTCCGAGCAGAGCCGGGTAACGCAGCTGGTTACTCAATGTAACTTAGGCTGCAGGTAACTATGTTGTTATTAATGTTTAAAAACAGTTAAGGAACACTTGTGATGCCAGCACTGATTTAAATCAGAGGTAGGCGTTTTGCAGAGAATGAAAAAGTAACATGATTGTCGAATGTGCTGGACGACAAACCCAAATAAACTCCGGAACAATCGAGAATGATCGCAACCCGACTAGATTCGATATCAATCGACCTAGGTCTATTGTTAGTATTCACTGGTTACAATTACAGAAGAGAAACGGAAGTAGAGGTGTCATATGGTCGTTACTCCCGACGCTGCCGTATAGACAAATTGTGCATATAATCATATGGGAAGCCTGCCGCTCATCGTAAGCCACCCAGTTCAAATAGCGCCACCGCGCGCGAGTGAGTTCCGGAAGTGCGTTCGCCAAGTTACTAAGAGTTTGAAATTTTGGTTTCTTAAATGTTTTCAAACGTTGGGAAACGTTAGGGCCCAGAAGACGATTTCGCTAGTTGAATGACAGTCGCCGTGCAAAATTGTGCCTTGGCCAATGGACAAAGAATGCATTTCATAAAATTTTCAGATCTTAGATTTCCTGTGACTTCATGCTAGTTAGTAGGAGACAACGCGGGCTTCATAGTAGGCTAGATAGCACATCTCCTTCCTTTCTTGATCTAACTTTACGATGCAAGAAAAATCAATGAGAGAAAGGTGTCGCTGAATTCGGCACAATTCTGTCGGCGGTTGGCCGTGCCGCAGCATCTTCTATTGTGAGAGATGTATGCATTATGCATGCCGTATTGTTAGTAAGTAAAGATCGTGTCACCGATACGACTAGCGGGACAAGCTTGTCGCGGTGCCTCTGTGATACGTGCCTTACTGTGACTCTACTGTTCGACACAAGTCCACGAGCAGTCTGGGCGACAATACGTTTCGAATGTAGAGTTCGCTTTATTTACCGTAGCCAAAGAATATATATACTGCGTCAATAGCTGATGTTACCGGCTCCGCTCGGGTCAGTTAAGTTTTGGACAATTACCCGAGCGAAGCCTTGTAAAATGGACCCTTTGCGTCCGATATTACTCCGTCGTCGATTAGCTTTATTTCTGACGTTTTACCTTTTTGTTCGAATGTTTAATTGGTCTATCAAATGCCAAAATGTCGTTTCAAATCGAACTAGCAGTCTCCATGCGTCCTTCCATTTGTAGTCTTGTAACTCGTCCGACTGTCAACTTTTTCTTTATTTTTTTTTATTTTATGAATATGTTATAATAACATATCAGCCTAATAACGTAACAGCAAAGATTGGAGCAAATTGTAAATTGTTAAAAAATATATTAAAATACAATAAAATCGATAGAAGACTGTTGTTATTATAGGTAACCATGGTAACTTTTTAGTTCGTAGATCAAGTTTTGTTTTAGCGGGAAACGCGATTGGTTATTAAATATTGATATCACCGCAACTACCTCATTCGGGAACGAAAAATGTATCATTCACGTGCGTCATTTTCTCGGAACACTAACATGATTGTGATTCTGATTCTAATTTGACGAATTTTTTACTTATAAAATTTTATTTTTGTTATTCAGAACCTGAGTTTTAACTTTAAGTATCTATAGCAACGTTTTTAAATAAAATATTAAACATGACATGATATTGCTCGCGTTCAGTGCTGGAGAAACGATGCTAGATTATGAGATTAGTGTCCTATCATTGTTATCAACTTACCCGAGATTTAGCGCCAATTTACTCTAATTAGCACCTACTTACCGCACGCATGGGGTTAAAACGATACCACCTTTCTTCTTTGTGCCATTGAAATCATTTCCCAACTAGATATATCATGGATGTTATTAGGATATATACATAGATACTATAGAGGACTCTTTACTATGATGTGCATGATCACACTTTCTATGCCGTGGTACTTAAAACTAGTGGCTCTCTTAGCTGTAGACATCGCGAGTCTGTGCCATAAATGTTAATAAGTGCATTTCGTTAGGAATGCGATTATGGATCGGTACCCATGTATAACTGTAGGTCCCCTTCCCGTACAAGGTGGTAGGGTTTAAGTTCACCCGTGTTGGTACCACCCCATTGGATGAAACTATGCTTGAAGCAGAAATGAAAAACTGTCCGTGTTTTCTATACAGTTCAGTGTAGCCTTGTTCATAAGGGAAGGTCCTCGCATGACACCTCATGTGATGTATTCAGCTATTATTATGAAGGTAGTTGTGTGGTATTAGCCATCTATGTCAGTTACATAAAAAAAGCTATACAAAAAAACACTAGAAATAAATTTGACTTACAATGTATCAAACACAGACTGCTAAAATTTCAAAGAGTCCAACTTATAATAATGTTAGATGTTACGATAACTTGCCTGCAGAAATGAGAAAATGTTCTTCTAATAAATAAAAAAAAAATACGTCAATCAAGTATGTTATAACAGAAACGAAACTCTTGACGTAACTTAGCATAATTTAACTACAAGAGGCTTAGGTAAATGCAAATGAATACTTTTTAGTTATTATTCTATAAAGTATTGACAATCAATATGCATGTCTGTGATGTATGCAAGTGCCGGACTTGTGCGATAGCTAAAACAAAGTTATGCATTCATTAAAGGAATAACAAGATTGTCTGAAGTTTAATTTATATATATCATAAATTTAATGCCCTGCAGTTGATATACATAAAGAAACCATGGACCCGTTGTAGATGGTTATTAATTAAGTATTTAAATTCGAGATTTATCGAGTTTAAATACGAATGAAATAATTAGGATTTATCTAAATTTTTAGTTTTTAAAGATTTTTCATGGGCAAAGAATCATATTCAGAATTATAAGAAATTGAAAAACGAAGAGATTAAGTATTGAGTACTGAGTGGTCAGTCTGAGTTCTCACCTAAATTGGCGTTTACGGCAAACCGATCGACTGGCGTTTTCAAATGTATGGAGAAATTGAAGAGCGCGCGCAGTGGGCGTTAAGCGAACTAACATTTGCGAGTCCGAGTTTGATTTGACAGCTTACTCAACGTTGCCGAAAATACGTCGACGTTTCCGTTTACTTCGACTCAGCGTTTGCATACAAATCGGTAGTCCGAGTTTGACTTTGACAGCTTGAAAAAGTAAAACCACAGAATATCTAGGAAAAACTTGTATGGAGTTTGACGTTTTTACGGAACTTCGAAGTTAAGTAAAGGCCAATGTAGGTGAGAACTGAGACTACCGGCTCTGAGCGCAAAGGTTTTGGGAAAATTCTAATGTACCGTGCCAGGACCTGCCCCGCGGATGGCACGGATATGATTGGGGCAAAAGTTACCACCGCCACCCTACAAAGGACTTCAACGCTTCAGAAATCTCACTAACATTTTGGGGTTATTTATATTTTATCTTAGCGTCGGTTAAGCATAAACACCCTTAAAACAAAACTTAATACTAATACTAATACTATTATCTAGTGTAAGACCGTAAAACGGTTATCGTGTGTTGATTATATTCTTAAACAAAAATAAGTTTTTAAACACTTATTACTAGGTTTTTAAGCCGGCGCGCAATGCTTTAGATCCATAATTGGAGAGCATGCATGAACAGATGCATAACTATTAAAATAGTAAGAATTTTATTTTCTTTCTTTCATTAGAGTCAAATTATCCAAATATAAATAGCGTAACCCATTGTCCATGTTGTGTTTGTCCGAAATTATAGACAGTTTTGATTATGTACCTAATAAATATGTTAATGTAAATTTGTGAAACGATTCTGTGCGGATGAACTTAGGTTAGGTTCTAAATCACAAAAAAATATGTTTACCAGTTTACTATCAAGGATAACGTTGCACCATATTAGTTAGTATCATTGACCTACGAACAACGCCCAAAATAGTAGGCACCCTTTGATTCGCTGCCAAGGCCCGAGATGGCTGCTGATAAGGCATGCTACGACGCGAGTATATTTGTACAGGAGATGATGTCGGCCGTTATCAGCTGCTATCTCAGACGTGGGTTCAACATCCTACCTCTTCTCGATAGAGGTCTACCCTGGATACAACTAGGAACGATTACATAATCATCTTAATACCAAGATCTTAATTACAATAATGACCTAGTCAGATACATAAAGTAGGTAAATATTTCATATAAAGCTTTCATAATATTGTTTCCTTCAGTTTGGATGTTTCCACTCCTTCCGTGAAAACCAATACTTAAATATAGATGCACTATAATTTAAGTTGTGTTTATTAATAGGATCAAGGAACATGTAAAGGTATCTTTACCATATGTTACGATATTTTAATTATAGTGCACGTGTTCTGTACGTCAATTCGATAGTAAACTTAATGGTTTATACATAGATCAATGGTAAGTACTCAATAGAAAACATGGACAACATTAATTGCAGCTTTTACAATATTTCATTCAATGTGATTATTAACACCCCGGGGGAACTCTACCAACTATTATTAAGTAAATATATTGTATACCTTTGAATATTGAAAGGCGAGGAATCGCACCAGTGTGCTTAAAAATGCTGATTGATCGCAATAACTATATAAATTAAAAATAAATACATATGAATATATTTGTAGAGTAAGTTAAAGTCCAATTATACGCCGATAGCTAATGAGAACTTTATGGAAATGTAGAAAATTAGGGCCTTGGTTTTCTCTTAGAAGTTACTGGGTCAGTCAGTCAGTCAGCGTGTTTGCGTCCACTGCTGGACATACGCCTCTCCAATTTACTCCAGTCCTCCCGGCCTTCAGCGGTACGGAACCACTGCTTTCAGCCGACGCACTTGATGTCGTCGTCCCACCCGTCATGATCAACTGCAATATCTTGTGTAGTATGTATCAATTATCACTGCCTTGGGCTACAGTAATGAAATCCAGAAACACTGTCAACCATCTGCATATAGCTGTACGTTGGCAGACTTTTGTTTTATGCGCCATATCAGTGGGTTAACCTAAAATAATGACTCCTGTTTGAATCGTTGCCAAATCCATGGAATATACAGCCCCATTTATTTCTTGACTTCAGAAAACTGCTGAATTCCCAGCCAGAGGCCAGCATTCCATTTGTCTAGATCGCGATCACAAAACAAACAACTTGACAATTGTCATTAGTTTTCCGCGGTTTACTAATGACACCTGTCAAGCGACAATGGTGCAGTTCGCCCAACCATAGACAAGTTGACCGCTTTGTAGACGCTGCCATGTTGAGCTCTTCACGTGACTAAATTCACCATCGTGCCTATAATTCCGACAAACATTGGATGCTGATCTAAACGTTCAACAATTAAAATTAGATAGTTTTTAGTTCTTAGGTACACAATGATAAAAACAAATTGCAGATTACCACATTTACGGTGACGCGATAGAATATTACACTTCCCATAAAAATATGAAATTCACTGTTCCAATTTACGTGATAATTGGTATCGAATATTTAAGACAACGATTACATATATGTGTCTGCACGTTATTGTTTCAACGCAAGTGCACGTGCGATATTACGTTTAACCATATACCAAGTAAGTTTGAAAAATGGTTTTAAAATGATTAGTCAACTACGTTTGTATGGGTAGCGTAATTTTCAGATGCTTAAGTAACATCCTAACAAAATATTTCGAACTATTCGTTAGGCTCGTGGTCTATACGGCAAGATTTGAGTTTTAGTAAAACGATCGGACCATAATAAAATCAATGTATGTAATAAATACTAGCTTTTTATTTTTAATGTTATCAATCACCCTTTTGCTTTTTTATTACAAAACGCACCTCGCATTTATACGTTTTTTCTCGACTTAGAACTATACAAAACAGATATACTAAACTTGGAGCTGGTTATTTCAGTATCCGATCACCACATGTGTCATCAACACCATCGTTTTTATTACAGACTGCAGCACTACGACTAATATTTACATGTAATTCTAGTAAAAATTTAACAAAAAAAATAACCGACTTCAAAGAAAAAGCACTAAAAAGTAAAAAATAATGTTCATTTTTGTAGTCACGATTTCTGTTATTTTTTGAGTCGGCGTCAGCCGGGCACGCGCTGCGCCAATCAAGAGAATCTAACCTAATCTAACCTAACCAAACCTAACCTAACCTAACCTTGGCTGACACCGACTCAAAAAATAACAGAAATCGTAACTACAAAAATGAACATTATTTTTTACTTTTTATTGCTTTTTCTTTGAAGTTGGTTATTTTTTTTGTTAATTTTTTTTTATTTGTTAATTTTTAGTGAATCTGAAGTAAACTTACTAATTTGTACACGTCCTTTCCAATAAAAAAAGAATCACCGAAATCGGTTGGCGTTATATTGAGTTATTCGTCCATTTGTCGCGCACATCTTAATACAAATTTAAGACTTTTATGATTCTCTCATGGATATCACTGTCAGAACTGAACCAAATTAAAATGGGACCACTTGGGAAGCACTAGCTATCTTTTAAAAAAAAAATCATCAAAATCGGTTCACCTAGGAAAAAGTTATGAGGTAACAAACATAAAAAAACAAAAAACATACAGACGAATTGATAACCTCCTCCTTTTTTTGAAGTCGGTTAATAAAAAGGTGATATTGCAAGGTTTTGCCGATGTCCCACAATTAGAGAGATATTGCGCTTCTAAACAAGTCCCGCAGGTTGTCAGCTCACCTGGCAACTCGGTAGTTCTTAGATGGCAAGGACTCTAAGCGAGTAATGATTCTTGTTCCGCAAAATGTAATTAGTAATATATGTTTTGTTTTGTTTATTAGTTTGCACAGCTTGTAATGCAATGTGAGTACAGCTCTGCTTGCTGATCGTGATCAAGTTCCATACAATGGTGCATGCCTAATTCCTCAGTCACATTAAGAAATATTTTTCTGAAATTTTGGAAATTAAATGAATTAACTGAGAGCTACGTCTGTACGTTTTTGTTATTTTATATAACTTAGTTATATCCATGATATACGCCTATAAAATATGTATGCGAATGATACATCATAGCTGAATTCTATGTTGACCCGTCCTCAGCATTGTCTCACATTTCTACGAGTATCACGGAATATAGCTAGCATAAGTCGTATTTGTAGTCGAGCAAACCTTCGCGTTTTCGTCCACACCGATTTGACATCGGTCAGATATCATAGAAGTTTAATTCACTAATGTTCGTGTGAGCCTTTTTCAAAATTACTTCGCCATTTTAAAAATTCTCAAAAATTGGGTACACTAAAAAATTGTAAATAAATGTCGAACCTGATTACATAATTTCACGAGAATCGGTTGAGAAATGCGAACTGTTGAGGAGAACAACCGTACAGACCTAAGTTTGAATCATTTTCAAAAACTGACTCAATTGAAAAATTCTATAAAAATATCGAACCTGCTTACAAAATTTGGCGCGAATCGGTTGAGAAATGCGACTTGTAGAGGAGAGCAGCACATACGAAAGCTTTTTTTACACAATATTCAAATTATACCTAGTCTGTGCATGGCATTCTAAATACAATTTACTAAAAAGTCTGTGCGTGTAGCTAGCACGTTGCCCCCTGTCCACCCCGAGCCGCGCCCCGCCGCGCAACGTCGCGCCCATCCGCGCGCCGCCGCCATAGACTAGACGCTGCTCTTGCCTGGCGCCACAAGTCATTACCTCCGGCTGCTTTATTACAATGATTTTAGTCGAATGTAAATTACATACAATTCGGGCACGAGCTCTTCTTCCGAGGCTATAACGTGTAGTTACTCGTCCGTGCCTTATTGTACGATCCTCGTCATTAATTTTATGATTTTGTTTGTGCTGCTTAGGCTTAGAGCAGAGTTTCCTAACCTGGGGTCCAAGGACTCTTTGTGGGTCCGGGGTCCATGTTTGATATGGCGACAAAAAATATTGCGCGTGATCGATTAAAAAAAACTACGTTTCTTTAATTTTACTGCGGTAATAAATTTAAAGAAGTTTTTCAAAATGCCTTCTTTTCTTTCCCTTCAAGTGAGTTCGGAAGGGGTCCATAATAATTTTAAAATTCCGCAAGGGGTCCATGACTACAAAAAGGTTAAGAAACCCTGGTTTAGAGCGTTCGCGGCCTGGCGGTTTCGCCCTTCTCAACAGATATTCTAGGGTTCGATTTCCGTCTTTCCACTTTCTTTCTCGTTCAGAGTTTAATATTTTCATGACATGTTACGGCGAACATCGCGAAGAAAACCATCACTTCGGTGATGTTTTGGTTCAGGGCCATGGCAAAATGGTACAGCAATGGGCTCGCAACTCATAATGTTCGCCTATATTATTGGCGAAACGAGGTTTATTTTTTCATTGTTTTTGACATTAGTCACCGGCTGGGTACCCGCGATCGAATATGAGAAGCCAGACATGGCACCCATGATGATATATATTTTGTACTGCTACAAATGATAGAAAAATATTTGTTAGATTTCACTGAATTCTCTCCTCATTGCTCTGGAAGAAGAACATAATCTCCATAGATTTATAAGAATGCATTGCAGTTCAGTGCAGGGATGATTTCCTTAGAACATCTTAAATAAATAGTAATTTTGGTTGATTTAAACTTTTGTAAACTCATAAGTAATAGTATGTATTTGCTATATTGGTCTCCACATTAAGTCTTAATTTGCACACTCTACATGGGTGCAACTGCAGAAACCCAATAACCTCCAAGGAAAATAAATCAGACTTTAACCAACATCGGCCTTTAACGATAATATATTTACTTCTCGTATTTATTTCTTGAAATGAGTAAACAAAAATCAAGTAAATTGGAACAGCAATTTTGAAACCGGCCAAGTGCGAGTCGGACTCGCCCACAAAGGGTTCCGTACCATCGTACAATATTTAACACGACAAAATCACGTCAATTTTTATAATTTTACCTATTTGTTGTAATAGCGGCAAAATAAATACACACTCTGCGAACATTTCAGCTGCCTACCTATTACGGTTCATGAAATACAGCACTGTGACAGACGGACGGAAGGACAGCGGAGTTTTAGTAATAGGGTTCAGTTTTCACCCTTTGGGTACGGAACCCTTAAAATGAATAGCAAACTACGTTAGTATCGGGAACGTTGTAATTTCGTTTATGTACGGTTCCCCAGAGATGATGTTGCAGATTGATGCAGCAGTAAATCTCCAGCTGTATCTTGTTTGAGCTGGGCTCACGAGGAAAGTTTGAGTCTAGGCCGAACGTGATGTTTCGTCTTGACATTATCAGGAGATAGCCGCCATCTAGGTCATCGCTGAGATTAGTCCTAAGCTGTGACTTCACGCAGTGTAAGATAAACGTGATAAAGCTACTTTGAGTAAAGATTGCGAATAAATGCGAATATGGCATGATTGATTGATTCAGTCATTTTAACGATTTTCGATAAAGGATTTTTAAGATATGTTATCTGCACTACACAGTAGTGTGGGTACTAACATTTGATATATTTATCAAATGCGAACACTGGCGATAAATATTCCTAGTTTTTGCAATGTTTCGCTTTATTTCACCTTCTTTCATGTCGCAATAGCAGTTAATTAATGCTTTTCTTACACCAACATACCTACATACTGCAGAGCAAAAAGTATTAGAATTATATCAGTACTTTGCAGCAGGGAATTTCTCACCATTATATTTTTACCATTAGTGTTTTTGTCTGAGATGCTAATATCTAAAAAAAGGAGTGTTTGCGAACGCTTTACACATACTTAGAAATAGAGAATATTTGCTTTAGAGTGCCGAAAAGATTTACACGTAATAAAGACCTATTTCACATTCTGAAATGTACGACCAGTTATGCTCAAAACACTTTTATAAGGCGTAGCACCAGTAACTACAACACTCATTTTCATGAAATGACCTGTTTCTAAATTCCTCAATGGTGACATTTAAGAACGAGATAAAAAACGGAATATAATTGTTTAATAAATGCATTATTTTTATCTCCATTTCACTTTTTTATTCAATTTTTGTTTTCCTTACTTTCGTTATTTAGTTCATTCATGTTTTATTTGATTGATATGTATTTCATCTACTAGCATATATGTGCTGAACTGTCCGCGTAAAAATAATAATAATGATAATAATAATAAAACAGTGATTATTATTATTGTTTTGTTATTTACTAAACTTTTTCGGATCTATAGGTCTAAAGTTCATTTATTTTATTCGATAATTTGTATGTGTGACTGTTTGAATCGAAAATAAATGAAAAAAAAATGAAAAAAAAAATTGTATTAATTTGACCCGTATACAGTAGATTAAAGGGTGCCTATTCATAGCCAAATCCGAAACCATAAAAAAATGCGAAAAGGAGTCATGGGGCCGATTTCGATAAAAACTAAAACTGTATCATTAGAATTTTGAAAACATAATGTTTTATAGTCGGAAATCTAACCCGTTGATTTTGAGAAAAAATATTGCACCAGCCAATAGTGTCGCTCCTAACGAATGATCGCCAATGACGAAATCTGCATCTGCTAAAAACTAAAACTGCATTGATTAAAAAAAAAAACTTTTTTCTAGGTAGGTCTCGAACCCGTTGATTAAAAAAAAATAAGCATTCTGTAAGCGTTGCTTATAAGGAGCACATTTTTGGAAGTAATATAAAACTGAAAACAGTGGCAAACAAATGGTTACTTAGAGTTAACAGATGTAAGAACAATAAAATACTTTTTGTGTTTAAAATTCAACGGAAAAAAACGGACTTTTACAAACATCGCACTTTAACCGTTATATTTGTGGGTATCGTACAAATTAATTAAAAAAAGTTTAGGGAACATTTTTAACCACTTTTAATTATATTTTTCTTAGAATTAATTGAACAAATAATTTTCAAAAATAGAAGAGAAGATATTTTACCCATGCTAACTTTAGTTCAAAAGTAAACGAAGATACCGACCCGACCAGATTCTTAGATTCTCAGGGCGGCGGAGGCGGAAGTGGCGGAGGCAGCGTGGGTTTCGGGCGCCAGTCCAGCAACTCGTGTTCCAGTACCAGTGTCATTTCTCAGAGCGGAGCTGTGGCGGCGCCTGCCTTATCTCCTGTCCCGTGCCAAGATGCTACCGCCTCCGCCGCGCCGTCTCGGCTCTGCCACCTCCTTCCGCCGCCGCCGCCTCCGCCGCTCCCGCCGCTGGCGCCTGCGCCGTGTTTTGTTTGCTCTTTTTTCATCTTTATTTATTTTTAAAAAGGTAACAATCTAATGCTCGTATCATTCTTTCTATTTAAGCCATGGGAAGGGACGTCAAATATTTAAACTGAGATTCCGTGCTTTACTTGTTTCGAAGCGTTGAGTAAGGACACAGAATAGCGGTCGTTTAAGTATTATGTAACCTCAGATGAAAAGTTTTTATGTGCCGTTTATTTTTTTAATTTACATTCCACTTTTAGATAGGGACTAACTGGCATATTATGTATCACCTTTTTGTCATTATCTCTACTATTGCATAATGTATTATTGAATTTTAGTTGACTTGATACTGACACCATGCACGTAAGTGATTAAGTCAACCATCTAAGGTGGTCAACATTCTCTCAAACAATTTCTAGCTAGTACTATAAAGTAATGCCATGTTTAGTTAATTTAAATTAATTATTTCATTAAAAAATAATAATTAAAACTGTGTTGGATTTAGTTTAAAGATACCCTGCCAAATACTCTACGAATCCGATTTTGACATGTCCGAACGTAACAAGAGTAACAACAGAAGTAATAAAATAAACTAAAAATAACAAAATATATAATCAAACGATAAATCGTTTTGTTTCCTTTAAGACGACGTTTCATTAAAGCGTTATATAGTATGAGCCTACGTCCCCGATAAATTCTTATCGATTATTTATTTTAAATCTCAGAAAAGCACATACATGTAACTTAGTTTTTTTATGGGATGGTTGACCTAACCTATTGGGGGAATCCACAGTTTTACATGAATATTTCGAACCATGGAATATATCGAATTCGTAATGAAATGCACTTATCCAACTCTAGAGAAAGAAATAGGTGTATGAAAGGGGCGCGGATTTGAGCCCAGACCTCTGGAATGAAAGGCAAGTCCCCCCGCTCCTGAGCTTGTAGCCGCTTGGTATTCCTCGTATCATTTCCGGGCGCTATTCGTAATGTATTTCTTCGTATTTCAAAGATAAGGTTGCATGGCAGATCAATTCCTCTCAATTGCCAGTTTAGCATTTCGAGAATCTGACTAAAGAGCAGTTACTTATACTTCCTAACGTTCAATGTAAGCAGTCGAGCTTTCAAACTTCTGAAAAGAACGTTAGTGAAGGCTTCTGATAATTAGCCATTGAAAATTGTCAGCCGCGTTCAATTGATATTCAGTAGCGGTCTTCACTCATTCTGTTTGGACAACATTTAACATTGCTTCTGTGACTAAAGTGTCTTTGCAGTTTTAAGTAATCTGTGCTGTAGTTTCATTCCGTCTGGGTTGTAAATAAAATCCATTTACAATATTTAGTTTTAGGTTTAGGAGCAGCACGTCCTGCTCCTCACACGCGCGGTAAGCCGTCAAACTAAATATTGTAGTTATGTGCCGCATAAGTTTTAAAATATTAAAATCCATTTGTTTAAAAATAATGACAAAGGCGAATAATAATGATGTAATTGTTTGATCTTTGTGATGTAGCCAGTTTGGTTGGGTGGTACCACTACATTTCTTCCCGTCCTTGTCGTAAGAGGCGACTGTGTAATTGGTCGTTAGCGGTTTTGATTCTACGTAAGACTGTGGATTCCCTTTCTGACTTACAAGGTAGTTGGCACCATCGCGATGAATAACCGATGGCCAAAGCGGCAATGAAAATAGTTCGTGCACATCCAGTTCAATGTATTGTGAGTTACAGCGACATCTGCATTGTAATAAAATTTTCGAAATAATCATAAATCAAATAAGAGTTTAGGCGCGTGTGGGTGTGTAAAATTAAGTGATCCAAGGTTGATTATAGTTACGTGCTTGGATGTGTTTGACTCTCTAGAATGAATTTATAGCATTATAGAATAATAATCAAATAATGAGATAACGGTAATGTCGTATCCATTCAATATATAACATTATCAGTTGAATGTCACGAACCATCCGGAACCCTATCGCACGTGGCTGGCTGTTTTTACAGCTCCCAACAAGCCGCGGCGGCGACAAGCATCGACGTGGATAAAATATGTGCATTTAAATTGTAATGTACGTTTATGGAAAAAGATTGTGGCCGGCGCAGGCGGCTGTCAGTCACTCCCGTTTTGGAGAGAGCTCGTAGAAAGCGACGCCATATTGGGAGGAACAACGCCGCGAGCGCGGGGACCAGCGCGGGGAAAATGTTCCACCACGGCGACCGAAGTGTGGCAACACTTCTGAAACAAAACACGGTTCCACCACGGCGACCAAAGTGTGGCAACACTCCTGCTACAAAACATTCTTCCACTACGCTGACCAAAGTGTGGCAACACTCCTGCTACAAAACATTCTACCACTACGGCGACCAAAGTGTGGCAGCACTCCTGCTACAAAACATTCTTCCACTACGCTGACCAAAATGTGGAAACACTCCTGCTATAAAACATTATTCCACTACGCTGACCAAAGTGTGGCAACACTCCTGCTAAAAAAAATCTTACACTACGCTGACCAAAGTGTGGCAACACTCCTGCTACAAAACATTCTTCCACTACGCTGACCAAAGTGTGGCAACACTCCTGCTACAAAACATTCTTCCACTACGCTGACCAAAGTTTGGCAACAGTCCTGCTACAAAACATTCTTCCACTATGCTGACCAAAGTGTGGCAACACTCCTGCTACAAAACATTGTTCCACTACGCTGACCAAAGTGTGGCAACACTCCTGCTACAAAACATTGTTCCACTACGCTGACCAAAGTGTGGCAACACTCCTGCTACAAAACATTCTTCCACTACGCTGACCAAAGTGTGGCAACACTCCTGCTACAAAACATTCTTCCACTACGCTGACCAAAGTGTGGCAACACTCCTGCTACAAAACATTCTTCCACTACGCTGACCAAAGTGTGGCAACACTCTTGCTACAAAACATTATTCCATTATTCGATATTCCGAAAGTCCGCTTGTATTTATTTTGCCACTATAACGTAACGTAAATACCAACTGTCATGATATAACACACCACATGTGAACTAGGTGCCATGCTAGGACCTTCCTGGAACTGGATGGAAAACACGGACAATTTTCATTGCCGCTTTGACCATCGTTAATTCAAAGCGATGAACGATGCACGTAGTAAGTAAGGAATGGGACATATGCAGAAGCCTAAGTCCGCCATTAAATAACTCCACTTTCGAGCATTAGCGTTATGAGAGCGTGATGCAGTTGTAGTGGTTTAGTACAATGTTGTGTGATTTCGGGCTTTTTTTATTACTAACGCTCGAAAGTGGAGTTATCATGTATTTCAAACCACGGCCAGCCTCTACGGTTGGAAACGGTCACCTATCTCGAACCAAACTCACAAAGCTTCTCGACCCGCAAGGCGTCGCGCCACTGGGCAACGACGATCTGGCTGGCCGGCGATACCGTCATTATCAATCAGAAGTGACTACGCTGCCGCTATACGGATGAATTTGGGTCGCCACGCCTTGCTTGCTTTTTGCGGTGCGCCTCAGGGCTAGCAACGTCCTGGTGCGCTCCACAGCGCACACTTTGGTACCGCTGGTATAAGTCCTGTCCCAAAAACTTCTTAACTATTTGCTGTCTGATTCAACTAAAACCCAAAGCTTTGTTTAACTAGGATGAAAACATATTTAAATATGACACTTCCTCAGCAATAAAATATTAAAGTTAAAGCCGCGTTGTAGGCCGTGTATTTACACGCGTGGAAGTTAAACAGATTTTTATCTTGTTCTGCCCCAAATTGGATGTGTCTGTTTAGTTTGAGCGCAGATAAGAAAACAATTACGTAAGGAGGCGCGGAGGCGCCTGCAGAGTGATTCCATCGGTCGTTGCATTGTTTTTAGCATTTAAGGCACTAACATAGGCGGAAGTAATGCTATATGGATTGCAGATTTGAGCTGCCCGTGCCTAGCGCCTATTGTCTCGGTGTCAACTCGTGGTCAACGTTTCAATAACTAGATCTAGGTGGCAAGAACTTTTGATTTAAAGTTGCGGTTAGTCAAACTATGCTAGGTAGATTGATCCGTGGATTCGATTAACGGTGTGAGCACTTCGATATTTCTTATCGAACTTGATATGTGCGTTTTCAATGAGAATGTGGGTTTAGATGCTTATCCTATGGAAGGTGGTCGATAATAGAGAATAACAATTGTTTGTGAATCGTGTGATTTGTCTAGTAAAGGTTGGGTGAGGTTAAAGACGAAATTAAAGAAGGATTTAAATAATCTCCTGCTGAAAACGATGGGCTATGACTATGACACATAGTAAATGTGTTAATAACCATTTTTTGACGCTGTATATCCAAGAAGAAAAACTTAAACTACTAAATCTTCTGTACATGAGCTTAATTTTAATTAAATTTAATTACATATTTCTTTTCCTATTTCAATGAATTTGTTGAATTCTTCAAATGCGTATAAATATATAACTCTATTTTATTTCTTATATTTCTTTTCATCCGAATGATGTTGAAAAAAATTGATTTTAATTAATAAAACAATATAATCTTGTGTTCTCCCATTAACAATCCCGATGGACAGGAAGCCCCGCGGAGGCGTCCAATCGGCTAATCGACCGGCCGCAAATAAAGATAAAAATTTAAGATAATGTCCAGAGTGAACCCTTTTCACGTCATAATGCATTATCTGTCGGCAGACATCTTCGAATGCGCTTGCGCCATGCGCCGTCATTCTATATTTTTTTATTCCGACGCGAGGGATTATCGTAAACCATTTACAGAGTCGTTAATTGCTATGATTGTGTGCATGAATAGGTGATCAAGAGCTCCAAATTGATTTTTTTATGCTGGGGATTTGATAAATTGAATCCTCGATTGATATAATTTATTTGTTTTCTGTTGTTGCAGGGTCACTAGGATGCAAGCCCGAATGCGCCAGAGGCAAAGGACTGCGATATCTAATTACAAACATAAAATACCTTTAAGAATTTACACGTGAGTCGAGCCGATCGAAAGGACAAAAGACTTATTTATAATGCAGTGGGGATTGTGATATTAAGATTAAAATTAAAGTTCGATATGCGACGACGCTCGACATAGAGCATACAGGACGGGAGGACGCGCGGGTCGTGCGGTCGCAAAGATGGCCGCGCGAGTGACTCTGTGCAAACTGCTGCTGTTCCAAGCGTGCGTGGCTTGGTGCGGGGCGAAGCACGTGGCGTACGCAGCGCCCTCTGGAGGTGGACACGGCGCCAGCGACGTTGCCGGCGACGTACGAAATAGTTTTACAAGTTTACTGCACTATGGTGAGTACTGGGGTGTTTTTGGGTTCCGTACCCAAAGGGTGCCAACGGCACCCTATTACTAAGCATCCGCTGTCCGTCCGTCCGTCCGTCCGTACGTCTGTCACAGGGCTGTATCTCATTAACCGTAATAGATAGAAAGCTAATATTTTCAAGAGTGTGTATTTATTTTGCCGCTTTGTTGTTATCAACAAAGAGGTGAAATTAAAAACAATACAAATTGAATATTTAATACAAAAAACGTGAGTTTTTGTGTTTAATCTTGTACGACGGTAAGGAACCTTAGCATCCTTCTCTCGCTATTTCAATGTCATGATCAATATGTGATATTAAAATTTATAATTTCGGGCCAAAGTTTTGCCGAAAGTGTTTCTAATTTTGACCATCAAAATGCGTAAAATATTGGATCTATTTGATACATTAATTTGATGTGCAATTCATAGTATTGATAATAAATATGACAAATATTTCCATTCAGCCTTTTGCATTTGATATCTATTATTTTTTTTAAGAAACACATGTGTTAAATTCCCTTGGACATTAAGCCCGCCTTTAGAAATAATCGTTAAAAGGTATGCAATAATTTTAATAATTTAATTTATTGTTAGCTTCGAGCATATGCACTGTTGTTCATCGAGCATGTTGGCGAATATGATAGTAATGCATGACGTTTAGGAACTGAAATTAGTGGAATAGTAAGGGCTTTCAGCTAAAATGGCATATTATCTTGAAAATGTAGCAATGTATGATAGATTTGCATCTTAGATCGCAAAAAGTTTTGCTCACGCGTGACAAGAGAGATTGCGTTCAGTCTTATAAGGAATTAAGTATAACAACATTCAATTATATTTAAAAATAACCTCAAGGAATTTCGATAATCAAAAAAGTAAATATGTAGATTGATGATCTAGCTATAATTTTAAGATCAAACTGTAAATATGTGTTCTAAAATTAGACAAATATTCATAACCTTTAATAAAAAAAATTTAAACACTGATTATGAGCGTCAATTATTTACCGTTATAGGTTTCAAATATAGCTAGACCATCAATGCCTATTTTTGAAATTACAAAATAAGTAGTAGTTGTTTTAAGAAATTATAAAATGTGGTTTTACTTACGCCATTATGAAACTGAATGCTTAAATGGAATACGCATTAAAATTTTTTCAATCGCTTTTACGCTAAAAAAGTTGCAATAAGTGTGTGTATTAACTGAAAGAATTAAACTGAACTCGAATCAAATAACTACATCACCGAATTCTCGGTAAATGTGCACATACATTTCATTTCTACCCAAATTGTGTCATTAATTTATCGTTGGGCAAAAACAATATCTCAGAATTTTAAATCCCGAATGACGCGCCGCCAAAAAGATGGAACATATTAATTTGATACAGATCAACTTAATCTCAACATGGGTCGTCGCAATCTGACAGTACAAAACCCAAATGTCTACACCATATGCACAGTTTTGTATATGGATGTTTAATGTAAATTTGACCCTAGCTTATGTGTTTAGGTCAAAGGCGAGGGGAGGTAGAAAACGGACGGGAAAAATCATAGCCGATAAAAGGTCTGCGTAGCGGAAATAGTGGACTGTATAGATGTGGGAAGACTCACCAGCTCTCCCCAGCCGCACCTTCAGGAATCTAGCGCTCCCAGCTGGACGTCACCAGACCCTTGCACGACGGGACGAAGGCTAGTGCTGCGTCGATGTGGAGAACTCCATAGGCACCAGTTCACTTCCCAGAAAAGAGCTGATCGTGCTTGTGCTTGTTTCTTCTTAATATGGCAGGGATCGAAAAATGTTCATGGTACACGCGCGGCGGAGCGTTACGAGGTGGCATGCGCTCGCAGATTGCGCGGGAAAAGCAGACTGACCGTTAGGTCGCATTCGAAAACATCCAATGCAAATGGATTGAACTGAAAGAACTGCCCACATTCCACAAAGATAACTGAATTTTGACCAAAATCAAAATTGTGCTGTCATCCTTGTCGTTCGATTAAACATGCCGCTCACCTAAAAATGACTAGGCATTTTAAAAACGTATGGAAGTGCGAACTCTAAAAGTTGAAGAAATAAGTAATATGAATAGGAGAGTCGCACATAGAAACACAAGAAAATATATGAATGTGAACGTATCCAAATTGTATCACAAAATCATAAAAAATATGTCGATAGACAGTATGAAACACAAAGCATTCCGAGCTCCAGCGTTTCCAAAAATGTTGGAGGCATTGCTGCACCCACTTCCATCTAGTCAGATGAGTGGAATTCTTATCACATAGTGATAGGTCTGGCAAACACGTGAGGGGTCCGCCGACCAAGAAATGGGCTGGTGAAAGGGGCAGGGGGTCCGTAGGATCTGCACTCAAAATACAAATAGGGCGTGAATTAAGTACTGCTTCGATTTGACATATGAAAGTCGCAAATTCGTCGTACGTAAAAATCTGTGCGCCGACTACTCTATACAAGTGATGTTTAAAGCTTTTTACAGCTGATTCCCATAATCCCCCAAAATTACTTGCATAAGGAGGGTTGAAATGCCACGTGAGACTCTGTGGAAGGGTTGTGTCAATAAGGTATCTTTGATTGGATTCGTCTTGCAGAAATTTATAAAGTAATTTTAGGTCGTTATTGCAACCTACAAAGTTGCGACCACAATCCGAATAAATATCGCTACCTAAACCTCGCCGAGAGGTAAAGCGTCGAAGAGCAGCGAGCATTGCTTCTTTGGACAAATCCGAAACAAGTTCGAGATGGATTGCCTTCGTGGACATACAAATAAACACAGCGACGTAGGATTTGTAAACCTTTGCGTTTCGAATTTTATTCGCACGCGTTAGAAAGGGTCCAGCAAAATCTACGCCAGTTTTCAGAAAAGCTCGCTCTGGGCGCACCCGAACGGCAGGCAGCGGTGCCATGAGCGGTTGCGGGTGACGCGGTTGCGCACGAAAGCAACGCACACACCGATGAATGCGTTGGCGGATGATGTCACGCGCTGACAATATCCAATAATGCTGCAGCAATATGTACTGCAGGGCTTGCGGCCCAACATGCAGGTTTGTGACGTGGGCGTCATCAATTATTAACGTAGTTAAATGATTGTTCTTTGGCAGAATCAATTGATGTTTACTTTCATATGAAAGTTGGGATCGTTCGATCCGGCCTGTGACACGAAGCATTCCAGTTTCATCTAGAAATGGTCTCAATCTTTGCAAACGATTGGAGCATTGCTTACTGGATGACAATTTTATCATGTCCTCAAGAAATTCGTGACTTTGCACAATCTTTATAAGTCGTTTCAATGTGCTTTGATTCTCCGGCACTGAAACGTATTCCGTTGTAGGGAAGTTATTTTTTATTTTTCGACATTTGTTATAAAATCTGTATATTAATGCTGTCACACGTACAAGTTTACGCAAGGACGAAAAGGATTTTATGAATTCCACATTATCTGGATCGGTTCGGATACATGTGAGAACCAACTTACGCTTCTCCTCGGTCGTAGGACACGAGGAAGGCATGGGGGGCCATTCCGACGATGGGAATTTCAGAAAATCTGGTCCCGAAAACCACAAATTATTTTGAAGAAAATGGCATGGCAGCATGCCTCGCGATGCTGCGTCGGCCGGATTGTGGGCCGTCGGAACGTGACGCCACCGACTGGACGGAACGCGCGTTTGGATTTCTGTAACACGATTCGACACGAAGGTTTTCCATTCGTGAGGAGACGAACGAAGCCATGACAGAACGACCGAAGAGTCAGTCCAAGCATAGACATCGTCCACCCGAATAATGTCACCATAACATTTCATAGCCGTTTCTATAAGATTGGCTAAGAGAAGCGCCCCGAGCAGCTCCAATCGAGGAATAGAAACCCTCTTAAGGGGTGAAACTTTTGTTTTTGCGAACAAAAGGAACACCTGGACGCCATCTCTTTTACTCATGAGGCGGAGGTACACACAAGCGGCATAACCCTTTTCGGAAGCGTCCGAAAAGCCATGCAACTCGATCGTGTCAGCTTTAGGCACTACGTGACGAGGTAAGGTCACTTGTGACAAACTGGGAAGTTCCGTAAGGAAGCTGTTCCAACAGTTGACAATATCTGGGGAGGGAGGCTCGTCCCAGCCCGTGCCTGACAACCAAAGCCGCTGAATAAGATGTTTTGCATACAAGGTGACTGGAGACAGCCACCCCATGGGGTCGTATATACGAGCAATTTCGGATAGTATGGAGCGTTTTGTACAATCACGCGGGGTGTATTGCACTTTGAAGCCGAAGACGTCCTGTCTAGGGTTCCACACCATGCCGAGCACCTTAACATTCTCATCGCCTTCCATGTCGGCAAAACCTACTGGGTCTTGCCGCTCACCATGACGTTCTTGCGGTGATACCGACGAGAGAAGAGCCGGGCAGTTGCTGGTCCATTTTCGGAGCTCAAAACCACCGGCTTTACAAATATTGATGAGTTCTTTCTGTAAAGAGAGTGCCTCGGATACATCACGAGCCCCGGTAACAATGTCATCGACGAAAACGTCACTAAGTAGTACTTGCGCGGCACGAGGAAAGCTAGCGCGCTCGTCCTCCGCTAACTGCCGCACGGTGCGAAGCGCGAGGTAGGGAGACGAGCTAACGCCGAAAGTGACAGTTCGTAACCGGTAGTTTCGTATGGGTTCCTCGGGCGAAGAGCGCCACACGAGACGCTGCAAATCGCGATCTTTTTCACGAACAAAAATTTGTCGGTACATCTGTTTGATGTCTGCCGTCATAACTATGGAATGCATTCGAAATTTTAGCAGCACAAGTACTATGTCTTGATGAAGTTTTGGACCCGTAAGAAGGTTGTCGTTGAGCGAATTACCGTTTGTAGTAACCGCGCTGGCGTCAAACACGACTCTGACGCGCGTAGTAGCGCTGCACTCACGTACTACACAATGATGCGGTATATAGTACGTGGAAGTACTTTCACAAGGATCATCGGGTACTAACTCCATGTGATGGAGGTCAAGATACTCTTGCAAACATTTGTGATACTCAAATTTTAGCGAAGGATTTCGCGCTAATCGATATTCCAACTTACGGAAACGCGAAATCGCAATATCGCGTGACTGACCTAAAGGCTTCGCATCTGGTCGGAAGGGGAGAGCCACCGTATACTTCCCCGCGCTATCCCGAGTATGCGTCGTCACAAATATCGATTCACACAAGCTGTCATTTGGTGTCATAACCTTTTTCTCAGGAAGGGATTCTAGTTCCCAAAATCGTTGAAGACTAATATCATCGATCGATGCCTTCAGGCAGACTGGAAGAGAATTACTGTGAGATTCACTTCCGAATGAAAGTTTTCCGAACAGCAAATATCCAAAAATGCTGTTTATGGCCGTCGGGGTACCGGGAGGTCCCGCTACGATCTGACCTAAAAGAAGTTCTGGTAATACGTCAGAACCGAGAAGAACGTCTACTTGTCGTGAAGTTTGGTAGTCCGGATCCGCAAGGGTCAAATTGCAAAGGTGAGGCCACGCAACACGAGGGAGCGTCGTGCTCGGCATGTCCGCAACAATATTTGATAAAACTATAGTTTCGACTTGAATGCATGGTCCGGATTGATTCCGCGGCGTGAAATAACATGAAACAATGCCCTTAGGATGCAAAGGATCAACATCACCGATGCCCGATACGGTTGCATTGAAATGCCGACGCGGTAAACCAAGTCGCTGAACGCACGATTCAGTAATGAATGTCGCTTGAGAACCGGAATCGACAAGAGCCCGCACCGTGAATTTAGAATAAGAATTCACGTGCAGTTCGATGAGCGCAGTAGACAACAACACAGTGTGAGTGGCGGGCGGAACCGCTGCGCTGGTCAGCGAGGATACGCCGTCGCCGGCGGGCAGCGCAGGCAGCGGGTGCGCTGGCGGGAGCGCGGGTGCGGGGGCCGCCACGGGCCCGGCCGGAGCCGGCGCGCGGGCCGAGAGCGCCGGCGCGGGCGCGCAGGACGGAGGGGGAGGTACGCCCGGCGTCGGCGCCTGCGCGGGTGGAAGGGGGGGCGGCGTTGCCGCGCTAACTGATAATGACCTATAGTCAAAATGCAGCAAAGTATGGTGGCGTTTATTGCACGTTTTGCAATTAAACGTGGATTTACACGATCTCAGGTCGTGTCCCGGGTGCAAGCAATTAAAACAAACCCGTTTACTTTTAACTAACGCTTGCCTATCTTTAGGAGAAAGATTTAGAAAAGGCAGGCACTTAGATAATGTGTGTGATTTATTGCAATTGACACACTTCCTGCTCGTTTCACAGGTATTCGTCTCATCGCTCCGATCATTACTAATCGATGCACAAACAAGTTCATTGTTTACAAGGTTCGTCGAGATGGAGGCACTATACCCGACGCGCGGAGACGACCGGCCCGCGTTACGTTGCGGCTGCACGTTATGCGAAGCGAAGCCAGAGTTATTATTTTTATGATTCTGGCTGGTTATTTCGGAGGCACAAAGTTCCTTTTCGAGAAATTGTATTAAGGAATCAAGATCTGGGATTTGACTGGGACACGACAGTGAAAGTTCGAAGCGTTTGCGTAAATTTGAATTTAATTTACGCAACAAAATATTTAAGAGAGTAAAACTCCATTGCTTTGTAGGAAAGTTCATCGTTTTCAGAGCAGTGATATTTTCCTGATACACGTTTAATAACTGACGGAGAGCACTAACGTAATTAGGTTTGTCCGTCATCGATTCCATGTCGAGTATACGGTCCAAATGTTTGGACGCAATAATACGTTTATTCTCGTAGCGAGAAGTAAGTATATTCAATGCGCTTGAATAGTTTTCGTCGGTAATCGGAATCGACTTGATAAGGTTAAGCGGTTCGTGTTTTAGGGTTAGCAACAAATACCTAAACTTTTCCGCATCTGAATACATCGTGTTGTTGTGAACGAGTGATGTGAATAGATCATAGTACGACGGCCAATCTGTCGGCTCGCCACTGAACGATGGAAGTGGCAAAGTAGGCAACTTCATATTATTGTTTTGTGGACAACAAGATGCATTACGAAACGTAGAATTGTGAAGAACCGCGTGACTCATTCGACGGGAGTTTTCTAGCTTGTCTTTTAATTTCTTTGCTAATGTTTGTACACCATAAAACCGGTCGTTAAAATCATTGCGAATGGCAAGCTGCTCCTCTCGCACAAAGTCATCGGTTTTCATTAAAGATTTCTCAATTTTACTCTGTAATTTTTGAAATTTACGTTGAATATTAATTACATCTTTCACACGGCATGAGAATTGATCTTCATCACTTGCATAACACTCGGACAAAGTCCGTAGTTCATCGAAAATAATGTCCCGCTCAAAGATATCTTGCTCAATAATAGCTTTTGTCTTAGCAGACATTTTTGTTTCAGAAACTTGCCCCTTAAGAGGGCTGTGTTGAGATTCAGTCATGTTGAAATAATGTTATAATGAACAACGGAATGTGTAGATGAAACAAAGAAGATTTAACTTTAAACTCAAATAGGATCTTAGTAAAAACTTCTTTTTGTGACCCTTTTTTATACGTAGATAGGTATAGGAACGGGCGCGTTGCCGCGCGATTGGCGCGAAGCGCTGCGCGGGAACAGGTATGAAGGTAGTTTTAACATTCGTCGCGGCTGGCGCGGCCGAATAATGAAGAAATATAATCAATTATTTTGTTAAACTATTATGTTGAATGCAAATTCAAGCTTAGACAATAATATGTTCGTATTCAGATACGTAATATCGTGAAAATACAACTGAACATATATAACTATTGCAATAGAATAGGTCTCGTAAGTCTCGTTAATAGTTTTACAAAAAAGAGCCTTTGTGGATACGTAATATCGCTACAAAATGGATTAAAAGTATAGTTATTATTTCGTAGAAATGAATAACCAACTTTATCGAACAATAATTGAAGAAATTGGATACGTAATATCGCAACAAAACACTAGTTGTACATATTTTAAATGTTAATTATGGATACTTAATATCGCTCGAAATTTATATGGTATGTTACAATTTAAGGATACGTAGTATCGCTCAAACACTCACGAATAAATAATAGGAGAAATAGAATAGAATGAATGATTTGCCATGAATTATCACCGATTTGGTATTTAACACAAATATGACAGCACGATTTTTCTTTTTGAAAAGAATTTGGTGAGAAGGATCAAAAGATTATGTAGCGGAAATAGTGGACTGTATAGATGTGGGCAGACTCACCAGCTCTCCCCAGCCGCACCTTCAGGAATCTAGCGCTCCCAGCTGGACGTCACCAGACCCTTGCACGACGGGACGAAGGCTAGTGCTGCGTCGATGTGGAGAACTCCATAGGCACCAGTTCACTTCCCAGAAAAGAGCTGATCGTGCTTGTGCTTGTTTCTTCTTAATATGGCAGGGATCGAAAAATGTTCATGGTACACGCGCGGCGGAGCGTTACGAGGTGGCATGCGCTCGCAGATTGCGCGGGAAAAGCAGACTGACCGTTAGGTCGCATTCGAAAACATCCAATGCAAATGGATTGAACTGAAAGAACTGCCCACATTCCACAAAGATAACTGAATTTTGACCAAAATCAAAATTGTGCTGTCATCCTTGTCGTTCGATTAAACACTGTTAATAAAAAAAAATAGAAAGAAAACTATATTTTTTCTTATGTCATTGTTTAATTAACACCACTTTCAACATTTCAATGCTTTGCTTCATTTATTTTAAGCCTATGTTGATTGTATGATCCATACTTTGGGAACAAACCTAGTCTTATATACTGGAATTGCTACACGTTATGAACAAGTTACGCTACTTTCAACAAGCAGTTTACGATTTAATAATTTAAAATCAAACACATAATAGAGTTACCTTAGTAATTTATTTATTTATCTCGCATGCGTCAACGCAGAAATAGATGCGTCGACGTCTGGTGAAGGGACATCGTAATTCTGTTCTCACGAATCAGACGGCTTTATAAATTTAATTAAATGTATATTTTCGACGAACATTTTGTCACGGTCGTGCGTTGTAAAATGTTGTTAACTGGATACTATTTGACGTGTGCATCTAAAGCTCGTAGACATTTGCCGCATTTAAATTAACTGTTGGCTCCTTGTTAGATTGTATCAGTTATTTATTTATAGGACATTGCATGTCGCAAGAAAAGAGATAAAGTTAATTAATAATGATTCACAATAATTCAAAGTTGTATTGTAAGTCGAACTTATTTTATTGTTCTCTGTTTGCTGCTACATATTTTCAATTGAACAATTTTAAAAGGCCTTTTAAAATTTTATGGGATTTATGACGTAATCAACGTTATAATGATGCAATAAAATACTGGACGGTCATTTAAATCCAAGAAAGCTTTTTCATCCAACCGAGTAATAGACTCTTGAAAATAAAAGATCAGTGATTGATTAGTTAACTAAAAAATCCAATAACACAATAATAAAAATAAATAAATAAATAATAAAACACACGTGAATTACACAAAAGTTAGGGTGCTATAGAAAGAAAAAAAAACATATCATATCATCAGTATATGGTGGGGCAAAAGTCACGACGGTCTTAAAAGATGAAATATGACATGGGCACTGACATTTATTATTCTTTTCTTTTCACAAATTATAAATTGCATTTTGGAGAATTCTCGAGGATAATTGACAAAGGACAAAAATGGCGATCCTAAGGTAGACTTTCGGCAAGCGTTTAATATCGAGATTTTCAAAATTCACTGGCCCGCTCTTCTCCGGATTTAACAGCGTCGGATTATTTTTTCTGGGGTTATGTAAAATAAAAGGTGTACATTAATAAACCCAGGACAATGGAGCATCTGAAGGCGAACATCCGAGCTGAAATACAGTTGCTAACTCCTCATATTCTGAGAAAAGTAACGAGAAGTGCTCTCGAAAGAGCTCGTCTTCGTGAATCAGTAAATGCCGGTAATTTATTTGAATTAATATTTAAAACCTTAATCAAAAATGGGTCCATGAGTTTTATTTTATTATGTCTCTGATATATTTATTAAGGATTAATAAAAAAAAGTTATAAAAAGTTGCAACCCCTTCGTGACTTATGCCCCACCCTATAAATGTTAAGAAATCGAGGACCTAATTTATAGCAATTCGTTCAGGCGCCGCTAATACTAACACACGATCTAGGCGTTTTCCCAGAACCGTCAATTTGAAAAATCCTGCGGCCTTGAACTGCTAGAAAATGTAAAATAAAACCTTCATTCCCAGGCGCAAAATATTTTTTGCGCACTATATTGATGCCTATGTATTATTTTAGCATTAGCCAAAAGGTTAACTTGGTGCCAATTATTTTGCGATTTACGAAAAGCTTGTCCTTGGTTTGCATTTTTGTGGCTGGCTAAGTGTACAGAAAATACAAAACGACCTTTGTTTCCGTTGAGCAAGAAAGGGCGGTAGTGGCAACGGAAACTCATTTAATTCTTTTTAAAAATAACCACAACGAATTTAGATGGTAAAAAAGTTTATTTAAAGATTGATGGTCTACTATACTTTAAAAATAAATCGCCTTAGTCTTTCTTAGTGTTTTGTGTTCTCAAATTAGACGAATATTGATGAACTTTTATAAAAAAAGTTTTAACACAAAATATGAGCGTCAGATAGTTAACGTTATATCCTATCAGAAATAAGTAGTAGTAGAATAGTAGTAGAAAAAATAATTATGTAGAGAAACTGATGGTGGAATTTGGGACAAATAGGACAAATAGAGCCCTGTGCAGTTCTTACGTCATCAGTAGTGAGCGAATTATTATGCGAACTGACTGACAGCACTACCGTCGGTGTATGCTTCAATAAAAATTGTTACGGTTCCTTACTAGCTGGTTGCTACCAAATTTGTTTCAGCGCTATCCAAATGGAAGTAGGGCTACGTGCGAGTTGTCATAAACATGACATTAATTTAATTACGAGATTGAAAGTACGTAATCGTGTTTACCAGAGGTTTATTGCTCGCTCAAAGATAACTCTAAGAGTACTAGTGCCTCCTAGTGGTCTCCTTTTGAAACAAAAAAATCTGATGAATCTCGATTTCAAACATGAATATTTAAAATCTCGAAAAAGGTTTCCCAGGGAGGGAATTTTGTTTTGTTTCTGCATGTTTTAAAAATTTAAATACCGTGTTTTTTTCGCTGCTGGCCGAATCTCAAATTGATTTTAAAATGTTCCATAAGCAAAATATACCACATACATATACATACAAAACCAAATCCTGGCAAGCCGCTTAGGTCTTGCCCAGTTACTTATAAAACACATCTAATTCAAACAATTTAATGCGATGGTTATAATTTTTAATAAAATAATTTTTAAATATAATTTTTAATAAAAGCAGTGTTATGCTGACGGTGAGTTTAGATACGTTGCATATGAAATAACACAAGTTTTAAACCGCTCTACAAATGTTCTTACAAACTACAAAAGAAAATAGATTAGATGATTTAATTTCCGCTGCAGTCATAAACGGAAGACAGGATGTTAGATCACTAAATACATGCTCGAGTATCAAGTTAGAATCATATGTAAGCATATACTGCCATTATCATAATCTACATAGACGTAAATCACGCCATGCAGCTGTTCTCTGACATAAAGCAAACATGGCGTCACGACACGTCACACGTACCAAGTTTCGCACCGTCTCCTTTTTTTGCAACTGAGATAAGATTTCTCGGTTCAATATTAGCTCAAGATAGTGAATAAGATCATTACTCCTTTACCCACTTTACTCCATTTTCCGACCGAGAAGAGAGAGTTTGGCGTGAACAAGGTAAATAGATCTAGCAGGCGTAGGTATATGCGTGTATACCATCACGCCATTTGCCCGAAGGTTCGGGCTGTAGAATTCGTTTACTAGAATCAATTAACGAATTCATGTTCCCGCTTCACCCTGATGACTTCATTGCCCAATAAAACTGCTAAAAGACTAGAATAACAATTACGAAAGAGATCATTTTGACTGTGTGTTTGTTTTAATTCTTGGAGGTTCAATTTAAATACCGTCAACCCTTTACTTTCTAGTTGAGTTCCTTGCCTATTTACTAAACAGATCCGTTCTGCATTGAATGATAGGTTTACCAAGCGGTAATGAAAATGCAATGGGGTATCAAATATTTATTATTGATTTTAATGTGACATTTACAATAATTGTAGCCTGAGGTAAACGTTGATAATTTAAATAAAAGCAATACATTTTAAATACATACATTGTTGATTCTCGTCAATTCATATGAATTTAGCGTTTTTATCTGTGAAAAAAAAAACCAGCGGAGTTTCTTGCCAGTTCTTCTTCGCTGGTTAATGATAAAATATGACATATCCGAGTGCAGTGTACTGTCTATGGATGATGAATAAACAATAAACAATATGAAGCTTATATAAAACATACAAAATAATATTAAGAAACAGAAAGAAAAGAGTTCGATTTCTAACCTATACCTACATGCAAATTATTTTCCGTTAGCCTTATATGCGTAGGCACTGGGCGTCTAATTAATATTATGTACTGATTTGGCATTGAATTATAAATGCAATTAAATATATGCTCCTTCAAAATAGTTCTATGACAGCGGGGGGCGTGATTTGACGCTTAGCAACAAATTTTATTACTAAGCTATAGGAAGTCAGTATTCTCGCAAAATGCTAGCGGTGACGATAACCTTGGCGTTTTATTAGTGACCGGCCGAGTATCTGTTTAGATAATTGGGTAATAAATTGAATAGGAATCAATCTAAAATTCATTATTTATTTCCAAGAGTGTTAGATGAACGGTACAAGCGTGTGACCTACGCCGTCGCTGGTTCACGGCTTCATTCACGAATTATTTCTTACTTTAATATCTTTTTTTATTCAGAACAACACCTATAATTATATTTGTTGACTTAAAGCTGAGAGAAGAAGTTACAAATGCACGTTTTTTATTTGACGGACATGGATGTCTAACACCACACGCATTTCCGAAGGGACTAGGTGCCATCCGACCTTCCCTTTATGAGCACGGCTATATAAAACTGGATAGAAAACACGGACATTTTTTCATTGACGTTTCGACCATCTTTGTATCCAATGCGATGGTACCAACTCGGGCGGGCTTAACCTTACCAGATGTGATTTATGTTTTACTCTTTGATATTTGGTTTTCTCTTTTTTTGTATTGTGTTGCTTATTTATTTATTTCTCTCTTTTTTTTTTTTTTTTTAAATACGTTTCGTCAGATATGATATTAACAAGGATTTGTTTTTTTTTATTTTATTTCTTTAGGGACCAGACGTAAATCAGCGTTGCTGCTCACCGAGTGAAAAGCAACTTATGCTGAGATGGCCCCTTTTCTTCATTACTACTTGCTTACTCATTGTGCTGCTTTTATGTTGTAAATCTTACTGTGTATGTATATTAAGAATAAATTATTTTTGATTTGATTTGATTTGATTTACCACCACCTTACCACCCAGTATGGGAAGAGTACCTAGAGTCTTACATTTATTCCGAAAAATGGAACTGCTCGCATTCGTAATGAAATGCACTTATCCTACTCAGGAAGAGAAAGAATGTCGTGCATAAGCCAGGCATTTTAACCTATGACCCCTGGCATGGAAGGCTAGTACACGTGCCCCTACGACCCGCTTAAAAACGTGGCGGAGGGCGCACGCGGGCGTGCACTGTATATGAGATCTGAGGATTTAGGTTCTAAAATTTTACACTTACTTCAATACAAATTACAGCCATTGTATGGAACGAACACGACAAATTTTCACGCGAGTAGCTGTCATTCGCTATTTAGAAAAAAATGTGTACCTATTTTTATTCAATATAGAGGATGTCAGTTTCCCGTGTGCGTTCCATGAGTAGTCCCACTGTTATCTTTATATCTGTAATCCAATTACCGATCTCAAAGAAACATGGATCCATCGATTGTAGTTGGCAATTTATTTACTTCATTTTTATTGACTTTAATCCATGTTATATTCTTAAATTTTAATGCAAGTTTAATTCCACACAGACATTGGAGAAAATTCAAAAATTCGTTAAGACCCTGAATAATGCGTGAAGCTTTAGTCCATTTTTTTCTTATTGTACCGTAGTCACTACATTATAGTTCCGCCCAACTATCCTTCCGTCCTCGAAAATAATTTAAATCGAGGATCGTTAGAGTGGTAAAAGCGATATTGAATACTCTTCAGAGTAACAACATGTCGTCGGCGGAGAGACTCCGACGCATGCGCGTAGGAGGACAGCACTCGGTTCAGTGAACAGAGACAAGAGTCCTGTCATTCACTCCACCGGCAGGACTAGATACCGTGACCCCGTATTCGACGGAGAAACGGTATACTGAGCCCCTAGTCCCAGTTGTCACCTAAATTGGCGTTTACGTCAAACTCATCGACTGGTGTTTTTCAAATGTCAAACATTTGAATTGAAAAGCTTGCGCAGTGGGCGTTAAGCGAACTAACATTTGAGAGTCGGAGTTTGTTTTGACACCTTACTCACCGTCGCCGTTAATACGTTGCCATTTACGCCGACTTCGTGTTTTCATACAAATCGAAATTCCGAGTTTGGCTTAGATAGCTTGAAGAAGAAAAACCACAGAATATCTAGTAAAAACTTGCATGGAGTTTGACATTTTTACGTAACTTCGAAGTTCCGTATACGCCAATTTAGGTGAGAACTCAGGACGACCGCATAGTACAGCGTAGTACAGCGAGCATGAAACGACGGGGGGGGCGCGTTACCACTTTTACATGCAAAAACGGTAGCGCTGGCGCCGCTCCGCCGCGCCAGCGAGAGTTCGCTTACGAATATGCTTACTATTTATTTTCTCGAGTTCCAACGAGAGAAAACACGTACAACTTGACAGGACGCTATTTAGGGTAACGAACATTCGATGTTGCATGTCCCGAATTTGTAAATTAACTAACTACAGTTAAACGTTTTCCACTAACTCGTGGCTAAGCTGCCTCCATACGAATGAGTTTCGATCGCTCCTCCATGCCTGCATGCTCGCTGACGTATTGGAATCTGTACAATTTTAGTCTATGTCATTGCGTCAACAGGTTTTTGGAGCGAAGCTTCTACACGGACGTTCCTTCGGATGGGGGCCTTACTCAGAAAAATGTAATCATCGTGAAACATGCAAACGCAAACTCAAACGATCCAAATTTTGATAAAGCAGCCGCCATTTTTCGAAGTTGCAAAGCTCCAAATTTGAATAAAGTGACCGCTTTTTTAAACAGTTTATTTAAATTATAGGTAATTGTTGGTGTAACCATTAACATAAAAATAATCACACAGTATTGCCGTGCATGTTGCAAGAGTCAGCTTTCTGTCATATCTCTGGAACCTCTAGTCCCAGACAAATCGGGTTGGTAAGCAAATAAAGAAGAACAGTTGCAGAAGTATTCATTCCCTTACCTGCATTTTTACGGACAAAACATACAACATGGATCCATCCTTAGTGCAGACGAAAAAATTAAGTAAAACTATAGAATAGTATTTCCACAATATGCTTGCAGTACTTTTCAGCTTATCAGTGTATCTGCGCAAGTACGAGCGGGCTTAGTTGAAAAGAGCGGGCTTAGGCCAGTATGTTGTCTTACTTATCAGTAAAATACGGTAAAATAAAATCGGTTACTATTACTCGGTAATTACGTGACGAGCATTGAGCGTGTTTTCAGCGGGCGGCGCCTTGCTACGTGCGCGAGTATAATGTAGGGAGAGGTTTCGTGTGCGTGCGCAACGGCATTGACCCTGTCTGCGCAGCTATTATTAGATCGCCTAGCTTACAGTATCAACAGCAGAGAAGTAGGTAAACGTCGTATAGAACTCCGCACTTTTACCAAAAGACGCCCACAACGCATATGCATAATAATTTAGGAGAAATCCCGCGTGTACAGTCGAGCGAAGCTTTAATTCGGATCAAAAGTCCAGTGGATATTTTAAGTTGCCTTTTGAGGTGAAAACTTTTTTAAGAGCATTGTTATTTGGAACTTGATGAAACGAAAATGCGACAGGAAATAGAGAAAAACATGATTTAGCCTGCAAGAGAATGAGATAGAATACATGAGACACTCCTTTAAAAGTGTGACGACCCGCAGCTGGCTATAGTTTAAACCTAAACTAGTAAGTTCTACCGCGTGTGTACTGCACATAGGTTTTTTTTTATTATTTGTGTACTCAAATATTCGTTATAATGACAATACTTATTTTTTTATAATATTTAATTTAATTTATTGTCATTTCATGTGGCAGAACGGAGGCTCGTACTTGCGACCTTTATTTAAGTTTGGAGCACGTGTACGTGCACACATATTGTCTTTCTGGTAGTGAAATTTCCGAGTGACGCACAAACATAAGTACTTAAACGTTTCTACTCAGTGCATTGCCCCGTGCGTGCCGCGAACGCACGACGACGACGACGACATGACACACCGTTCGCACTTCGATGTAGCCGAGTAGACCTACTGAACGTTTATTTACACTGTGCCTGACTGTCTCGCGTCTCCGTGTGTAGATCACATCACCTTTTGTTGTCTGCTGTGATACATTTATTGCGAGCGGGTAGGCGTAATGACTATTGATTGAGTAATCTGCAGTAATCACATATTGTGATGAGGTTAATGTACGCGGTTAGATTTATTTGCCCGTCACATTGCGTTTCACAGAGGTTTCGATTTTCCTAGCATTACACACTGTCGAATAGTATACTATACGAAATAAAAATAAGGTAATTGTTAACCACAAATTTTACGTAAAACTGATTTAAAATGTATTTTAAGTACAACATTGATCTCGCATTCAATCTTTCCAAGTCATTTTTGGGGCTGAAAGTAATTGAACTAGTAAAGAATTTCATACCTTAAACATTTTCACGAGAAATTATACCAAACTGCAAATACACGAAAATGTTTGCATGCCCATTTCAAAAGTCAGAACTTTGAATAGGTAATGGGAGACATACACGCATGTAACGTTGACAAGCTTGGCAGGGTGCAGAGAATATTGTAAGTGCAAGTTTTCTTCGTAATATATGAAATTTGTAACATATTTGCAAATTTAGTACACCATCGTCAATTATTAAAGTAAGATGTCGTCTATCTATTTCAACTATAAGCCGTCGTCTATACATCGTCAATCGTGTCGATTGTTATGATAGGATGTCGTTTTTCCATCGTTAACTAGTTTTATAGGAAATCATCCATTTATCGTAAACTATTATGATAGAATTTCCTCTATCCATCATCAATTATTGTAAAAGGATATCGTCTATCCATCACCAATTATTATGATAGGATATCGTCTATCCATCAACAATTTTTGTAATAGGATATCGTTTATCCATTCTCAACTATTGTGATAAAATATCGTCTATCCATAATACATTTTTGTAATAGGATAACGTCTATCCATCGTTAACTATTATTATAGAATATCGTCTATCCATCATCAATTATTGCAATAGGATATCGTCTATCCATCGTCAACTATTATGATTAGAATATCGTCTATCGATTGAAGCTTCTGGCACGGACTTCCTATGTGGTGTTTAAAGCTAATGTCTCGACCATCCATGTTCATTAACATACAATTTGTGTATGTCAATGAACATGGATATGTGTGGATATGTGTATGTTAATGAAGCGCTGCGACAAAATATTCCGCCGCGCTGCTACATTTAGAGTGATACGCGATGTGGTCCCGCAGGTAAATATTCGGCAGCGCACCTGGACCCGGAGCTCGCGGAGGTGACGGTGCCGGTGCGCGTGACGCGCGAAGGCACGCTGCACGAGCACGCCTCGCGCGCGCACGTCGCGCACGCCGCCGGGCACGCGCGCGCGCGCCGCGCCGCCGACGAGCACACGCTGCACTACAACGTCACCGTCGGCGGCAGGGACCTACGGCTGGACTTACGGTCAGTTGAGCACTGTTCTTTTCCGTCTTGTCCTATCTGTAGACATAAATGCAGAGCGTTTCGCCTGAACCGGCCAGCTAAAGAGTCACAAAGGTTGTCGAGAGTGTAGTGTAGTAACAAAATACAAAATCAGCCAGAAGTGAACATGCACCTCTGCTTATTTAGTCTTCTAGTTGCTACGAATAGTATACCAAGACAGAATATGAAAATGTAAAAGGATGCCTTGGCGTACTGTCTGGGCGCCTAAACGCTGCCGCTGCTCCAGTTTCGTCCAACTGATCGAGGACTTCTGCAGGACTCGCGGCGTGCCCTGAAGGACGAATCAACTACAGGTCGCCGGTTGCGCAGATTGTAACTATGGGTAAGGGATCCAGCTGCCGATGAGGGTACTGCACATTTCTCAGCGATGACGTCATTCTTGCAAGCCATCTAGCCACTACGCGGTGGTTTTGGATCCTTGAATATTGGGTCAACATGGCACCACAGCCGACCGATAGATCTACCCACAGCTTCATCGGTGACCTGCAGTTGACTTCTGGATGACGTGTCGAAAGTCCTCCGGTCGCGTCGCCTGGAGGACTTCCGAAGTCCACGATGAGCTGGACGAATATTGTAATAAAGCATGTCCAACCCAATTACGGGCGCTTACTCTAAAACCGGTACACCGGAAATAGAGACTAATTCGCGATCTCATTCTGTCGTATTGACGTCCACCATTGAGTAAAGGAAACTTAGGAATTAATTATCTTTCCAGTGCTCACGTTTGAAGAAAACGTCCGTAAGGATTGTCATTTTAAAAAACCGTTTTTGTGATATTTGGGTGCATTTTTTAACATACATTTACATACTTGTCTGAAGTTTCAACGGCGCATCATAAATCGAGATGGCACCACAATACGAGAAGTAAATGATTGTTAAGGAAGTCACATTGTTAACGATTTGCATAGACAAAAGATAAGGATAGGCGAGCGATACGGCCTATTAGCTCACAGACCTTGGCATCTAGTTACTTTTCACACAATTGGTCGTGACGATGATTGATCGGTAGAGTCGTCGTTGCGGGGGCGTGAGACACGCAGAAAACACAGTGCATTCGAGTGGAGAGACTTTAGTTAAGGTGGCCCAACCCGGCGGGACTAACTCATTCGCGGGCACTGTACAAAACCGTGCTGTAGCGCTCTGGGACCTTCTCTGTTTCAAAGAAAAAGACAGGCTCCGTGATGAGTAAGATGCAACATGTCCACAAAAAAGACAATGTGCATAGTGTATGATTTGGTAAGATTTACGAAAATTTTGATTTCAAAACGACTTATAGGTAAACGTAAACCACGACCGCTGTAGTCAAACATCTAACCAAAACCAAATAGATTATAAATCTTGATTTAATAAGCTATATCTGATGAATAATCTTTTTAAGATTTTCTTACTTTATCACTGCGTAATAAACCACCAAAGTTATTGTATAAAACGAGCGAAAAATTCGAACTTTCGGACCTTATAACTTAGAAACCAAACACAATTTTACAATGCCAACGGTAATCAGAAATATAGTTCGATCAAATAAAGCTCTTTTGAGCAAAATTTGGGATCTCTGATAAGAAATATGGGCGTGATCTTCTTTCGCCGTTTGTATGGGGAGTTGAGCGGGTTGGGCCACCTTAAGGGCGTGATAAGAGCCTACTGCGTTCAGTTCGATAAGGACGTAATTTTAATTTCAATTTTATTTCCAAAAAACACAAGTATACACATTATTAAATGATCAAAACAATAGGTTACAATAATACAATAAAAAAAAAACTAGTTAATTAAATTGTAAATTGCAGCCTACAGAAGAACAAAATTCTGTGTTGTAGGCCGCATTAGGCTTAGCACCACATAAAAATACATTAAAAACATAATGATGAACGCAAACTGTACTGTCTATCGTATTTTGTAGAATATTATGATTCGACCCATTTTACGTAGTATAAGGGTGAATGTGAGGGAGTTTCAGGGGGTTTGTGTGTGAGGGTGTGTGTGTGTATTGCATTAGTCTACGACACTGAAAGGTCAGCATCAACATTACTTAGACATATCCAACAGCTGAGTAGTTTTTTTTTTCTTATATTTCTTCCCATGCATGTCGTAAGGGGCGACCAAGGGACCCGTGTCGTCCTTGGTACGGATTTCACGTTAAACTGTAGGATCCTTATCTTACTTAATATTAGGTTGTAGGGTTAATCCCGTCCCGGGTTGGAAAAAAATCCGTTTTTTTATTTACTTCAATTCAGCCGTGCCGGCATGGCAACGAATTTCTTCGGAAATTCGGTGTGTTAGGCTAATATGACGGTGGGTTTGGTAATTAGCTATCCATGTCCAGTTACAAAAAAATATTGTATTTCTTGCGAGTATTCTTGGACTCTTCGGCTTACACCTAATCGCTTCAATTAGGCTGCTCGCCAAGCTAGAGGTGTCAAAAGGCAATCTGTCTGCAGCCCTTTTTTATCTATTTTTACTTTAGAAACACTGTTTTTAAAATAATAAAGTCTGGTTGGCATTGCTCTTCTGTGGCGTTTTGAATGCAGCCCTATTTAAAAGATGATCTTGTTAAATTATTCATGGTGGATCATCCCTATTTAGGTCTGTCATATGTACACCATTTCAAAATAATAGAAAGTTTTCATGCATTAAGATACCTTTTGTTCGTTCAACTATGGAAATAATAAAAATCTAGTTTATGTCCCTAAAAATGTAGGTGTTGTCACGATAGTATTATATTTTGTACCCAAAATGCCTTTATATGCAGCAGTATTTTGGTTCTTTGGTTTTTATAAAAAATACACTATTGGTCAAATCAACGTCAACGTTTGATTAGACACGTCACTTTTTATCAGAAGGGAATCAACCCCATGCGGCTCCCTAAAAGTTACGTGTTCAGGCATTGATTACACGCATCTTCTTGCACTCAGAGCCGGTAGTCTAAGTTGTCACCTAAATTGGCGTTACGGCAAACCGATCGACTGGCGTTTTCAAATGTATGGAAAAATTGAAGAGCGCGCGCAGCGGGCGTTAAGCGAACTAACATTTGCGAGTCCGAGCTTGATTTGACAGCTTACTCAACGTTGCCGTAAATACGTCGACGTTGCCGTTTACGTCCACTCGGCGTTTTCATACAAATCGGAAGTCCGCGTTTGACTTTGACAGCTTGAAAAAGTAAAACCACAGAATATCTAGTAAAAAATTGTATGGAGTTTGGAGAAAACGCCAGTCGATCGGTTTGCCGTAAACGCCAATTTAGGTGAGAACTCAGACTGACCACTCTGGTCTAAGCGCGAAGTGCACAGGAGCTGGTGAAACATAAATTCCCGATTGAACACGTCACCCTATATAAAACATCTTAAAGTAATTTTAAGTTGACTATACGTTTCAAAAAATGGGAAGACTTATTTTAATTAGGCGGTTATGCACTCCGAACTTAATTAATCATATCAAGGAACTCAATGGAAAGTTACATTAATTTGATTTTCAGCGACATCTTCAATTTGTGCATTGTAATCAGATTTTTGAAAATAATCTGAGAAAAGTATTGGTCGTGACATTCGTCCGAAGCAGGATGTCGACGAATCTTTTTCAGATTATTTTCAATAATCTGATTACAATGCTTCAAATTTTGATGTCGCTGCAACTCAAATTATTGTGTTATTCGAGATAAGAACAGTAAAGAATACATAAAACGTTTTCAACATTTTTCAAAACATTATCGACATCAAGATATGCAAATATAATTTTTATTTTGTCTCTCACAACCAAATGTCAGGCTAGTACTAGGCATACTACATCTCAATGATGTCAGGAAGGAATTTGTGATGGCAACTACATATATTCGTGAATGCAATTACCTACACGGCCGACGAGGAAGTGAAGCGAGGCGTCGCGTCGCGTCGAAGAGTCTTATTTATTTTGACGTTCGACAAACGACGCGTGAAAACGGTTTTTATGGTCAAATGGGCCGGTTCCTTTGTCCGGGGCAGCTCGGAACTGGCGAGCAGGTTAGAACGCCTCGCCACACGTCGAAACTGGTCTTTTCGAAGTTAACCACCTCAGTGAAGACCACCATTTTGTATTCAATATCCTCGAAGGGGATAGGAATTATTTGCATTGCTACCAAAAAGATCCGGAACGAAGTTTAACTTTTTTAGGGTTCCATGCCCAAAGGGTGCCAACGGAACCGTATTACTAAGCTTCCGCTGTCTGTCCGTCCGTCCGTCCGTCCGTCTGATACAGCCCATCTCATGAACTGTAATAGGTAGGCAGCTGCATACGTATTTATTACTAAGCTTCCGCTGTCTGTCCGTCCGTCCGTCCATCCGTCTGATACAGCCCATCTCATGAACTGTAATAGGTAGACAGCTGCATACGTATTTATTACTAAGCTTCCGCTGTCTGTCCGTCCGTCCGTCCATCCGTCTGATACAGCCCATCTCATGAACTGTAATAGGTAGGCAGCTGCATACGTATTTATTACTAAGCTTCCGCTGTCTGTCCGTCCGTCCGTCCATCCGTCTGATACAGCCCATCTCATGAACTGTAATAGGTAGGCAGCTGCATACGTATTTATTTTGCCGCTTTATTTTGTATACATTTGCCGAGTCCGTCGCACTTGGCCGGTTTTTTGTAACATGGGTGGCTAATACAATACCTAAAAGTACGCATTCGTGTAGAAATGCACTTATCCAACTCAGAATGAAAAAGAAAGAGGTGCATCAACGATTCGAACCCATGACCTCATGCAAGGCAAGATCTACGAGCCGCTAAAAATTCATTGCGCCCTTGCCAAGTCGAAATTATCTGGCGGAGTATGTCAGAAGCGTGTGGCCTATTTTTCATATTGATTCATAATTAATTTTCTCACTCATTACACCGTCCAGTGCACTACAAAAACATTTTCTTGGCCTCTCCTCAGCGGCTCTGACCTCGACCCTAATTATTGCTTCTCTTCGTTTAATCTTCGATTAATTTGTGTCGGCCTCTTTTTGAGATATTTTCGTAAGGGCTGACCCTTGTTTTAATTCATGTTAAACGAAACAGAGAACGTTAAAGATAAATGGACTAGAGACACGCCAGGCAACCGCGTCGCCTAGAGTTTGCCTGTAGGGGCTAACGCATAGTTAAAAAAGGGAAGAGATATGGCATCGAGCGCGCCTACGATGGGACCCGCTGTCTCCAATTTTCAAAAACTGCAATACTTCTACTACTACTCTAACTTAAACGTTCATACCACATGCAAACATATTCGTAGAGGTATTGGTGGGTTTGTGTAGGTGGGAACTGACTTGACAAACACTATCTTAGAGCACATTCGCGCGCGGTTTTTTTTTTTTTATGTGACTGGACATGGATGGCTAATACCACACCTTCTGTCATGGTATTAGTCCAACACACCACATGGGAACTAGGTGCCATGCCAGGACCTTCCTTATATTGCCCGGCTACATTGAACTGGATGGAAAACACGGACAATTTTCATTGCCGCTTTGACCATCGCTCATCCAATGCGGTGGTACCAACCCGGGCGGGATTAACCCTACCACCTAGTAAGTAAGGAAGGGGACCTACAGTTTAACGTGGAATCCGAACCACGGCCAGCCATTGTCGAATGGTCACCCCATCCAAGACCAGACCGGACCCAGCGTTGCTTAACTTCGGAGAGCGATCGCCGAAGTGTCGCGCCACTGGGCCACTGAGGCGGTGGCGATGTTTCGACTGTATGGCCTACGACGCGCCGCCGGATTCCTATACAATTATATGGTCATTTTGACCATATAACGTAGACGCGATATCGCGCACATGCCACTTCTTCCTTTATCTTCAGTGGGCTAACGCCATATAACGAGCGGAACTCGCTGCGCTGTAACATGGAATATTGCTGTATGTTTTAATGCTAAAATAACAGAAGTTTGAAAAGATGTGAACAAAACGGTCTATTTATCTGTGAATATTTCAAAAAGGTAATATTTTTCGTTACTGCCTCAAGATTTAAGTGGATGCTGAGTTTGTTTCTATCAAAAATGCATTATCCTAAAACAGGAAAGAAACAAGCACACGAACTTTATTATCGATATAAATTCAAACATCATCCGATTAAAATGCGTTAATTGTAATTAATTACCTTCGCAAATGAATGTTCTCTCGATATCTAGATAAGTGGACTAGCGGAGGTATGGTCAAGTTTTGCCCATGTTCTAAGATACCATCTAATGACCGAATAGTATCTCATTTGCGGAGCGCGCAGCGAGCCGACCCAATTGGTGGTGTCTGCATTCCTCCCGCATTCCTGCCACTGTGTTGCCATAACCCGCCGAGTCCGTGCCCGCCGTTGGTGCAATTTCGGAACAGTGCGTTTCTTCCCGAGTGTGTCGTAAGAGGCGGTTAAGTGAATCTTCGCACGTGGTTCAGATTCCACCTAAGTGTAGGGTTAATGCCATGGTACCATGGCAATGAATTGAAGATGGTCGAAGCGGCAATGAAAGTTGTCCGTGTTTTCCATGCAGTTCAGTCTGAGTTCCTAGTATGGCACTTAGTTCTTACGTGGTGTTTTGGGCTATAATAATTAGAGCAGGTGTAATTAAGTCATCCATGTCCAGTGATACTACTAAATTAAACGGACGTCAAAAAACGGTTCATTTTATTTACTTAGGTAATTGCATTGCCTCTTGCACTTCGGTATTAAATGACGCGATAGTTATTAGCAAATAATAACCTGAGTGGATTTCGCAGTGAGCATGGAAGGATATGAGTGGCAACCTAAAATCGCTCGTGTGGCGGCTGCGTTGCCACGAGTTAGTGGAAAACGTCTAACTTTAGTTAGTTCGCTTACGAATTCGATACGCACAACATCGAATATCCGTTTCACTAAATAGCGGCCTGTGAAGTTCTTAAGTGTCGTTGGAACTCGAGAAAATCAGTAGTAAGGGTCATAATAATTCGTAACCGAGCCCATCAGCCTGCGCTGCCGCCGTTGCATGTAAAAGTGGATACGATGCCCTTATACAAACGAGTTTCATACGTCCTTCCAAGTCCGCTGGGATTTCTCCACCCCTGAACCACTCAAAATATATTTCAGGTTGTCAATCTTAGAGACGCCTTAGAATAACAAAATTTGTTTCCAAATTTAAAAGTTGGCAACGAATAAATAACTACGCCATGCGTAAGGGGATAAACGCAGCCTCTTAAGATAAGCATCACACGCTGTGACCTAATTAGCGCAGCCTCGACGCATCCTGTCCAAACAGGAGCGCTTAAAGTATTCGGTTGCACGCTTTGATCGCGGACCCTAATAAGTTTGATAACGGCCCGTTATGTTGAGAGCGGACGGCGGCTTTTATACAGGGTGCAGCTGTACGTATGCAGCGAGTAGCGCGAAGACGAAACGCTTCCGAGAACAAGGCGGGATATCTCATCTTGCTAATAGCGAGGCTAATAGTGCGCGTGCACATGCTGATGTGCGACTCGATTTTGGGCTTGGATGGAGGGACATTGTGTTCACAGAGAAATTAGGAAGGATAAGTTGCCATTTGGAAATTACTAGTCGCCGGCATATAATCCCACGGGAAGCCGGCCGAGTGTCTTAAGAACGGCCTGTAAGCTATGCTCCCCATACAAACGTAGTTTACTAATCATTTGGAAATATTTATTATATAATATCAGGTAACAAATATCTGTGTCTGCATGCTTTTGTTTTTTTGAAAAATCCAAACCGAATGAAATGAAAGCAAAAACAAAATATATTCATACGAATTTATTTTTCTCTGTGGTTTGACCCAGAATACATTTACCGAAAAAACAAAGGCATGCGGACACAGATATATGTAGGCTTATATTAGATACCAAATATCAAGTATGTTGGAATAGTGGTTTTCAAATGATTAGTAAACTACGTTTGTATGGAAGGCGAAATTTTCTGATGCTTACGGGCCGACCTTAAGCCACACAGTCCAAACATGACCGTTCCGGAAAGTTAGCAGCGGAGTTTCTTGCAAGTTTTCGCTGTGATTGTTGAACTGGACCGTGATAAAACATGACAAATCCGGTGCTGCCATAAACAATACAACAACAAAATTCCGTTCAGTTCCAACCAACACACAGCCTCCAAAACGTCTGCGACTATGTTTGTGTGTGGTTTAGAAAGTTGGCGACAGGAGCTCCTCGCCTCCAATGAGGCAAGGCACATTTCCTTCCTTTTTAGGGTTCCGTACCCAAAGGGTGAAAACGGAACCCTATTACTAAGCCTCCGCCGTCCGTCCGTCCGTCCGTCCGTCCGTCCGTCCGTCCGTCCGTCCGTCCGTCCGTCCGTCCGTCCGTCCGTCCGTCTGTCACAGGGCTGTATCTCATGAACCGTAATAGGTATGCAGCTGAATTTTTCACAGAGTGTGTATATATTTTGCCGCTATAACAACAAATAGGTAAAATAAAAAAATAATAAAAATTAAAGGGGGGTCCCATACAAAAAACCTGGTTTTTTGTCTTAAATCTTGTACGATGGTACGGAACCCTTCGTGTGCGAGTCCGACTCGCACTTGGCCGTTTTTTTGCTCTGAGGGTGTTGCATTGAAAATAACAATATCCCGTTATTTTGCGGTAAGCTAGAAACGCCTTTCTTGCTTAGCGCAAATTTGGCGTACGCCAGGCCCATAGGCGCCCGACGATGCCTATGTGTTTTGGAGTTTTCCTAGGAACTGCGAAACCCAATGTGGCCGGCCAGGTGCTTCTTCACACCATGTTTAAAGGAACCTTTATTGCACTTTAGGGGAAATAACTCGGAGCGCAATCCACAGTAGCCCGACCCTAGAAATTAAGCGTTCACAAGATCAGTTGGTTCTAATTCGAGGAATACCCATGGTAAATGGGTGCACTCCCTTTCCGATCCACGTAAAGCGATAGAGAGGTGACGGAGGGACGGCTATTCGCCTCCGAATATCTCCATGGTACAGTAAAACACAGAGAGACACACTACAGAGAGGGTCTGGAACTTCTGGGATACCTAGGGTTCGACGACGAAACGCAAGGATCGACGCTGATCTAGTCCAAGGAGCCAAGCAGGTACTTAGCTTGCACAGCCTTGTAACGGTTACTTTTTTTCTTGACTATTATCATATCATGCCGCACTTTTTGGGTTTACAGGTGCAGTCGTTTTTGTGACAGGGGAAATGGTTTTGTTGAATATTTTCATTAAAATAATAATTCATATATTATTTAAATTTGCGAAGGAAACGCTTATTTTATCTTTGAACAAAGTGGGTTGCACCAAAGGAGAAAGAGATGGAATCCATTATCGTTCGGACGGGTTTGCGCCAAAATGTATCGGGTTTCCTACCAGGAAGCAGTAAGCGCAGTTTTTGCAACATTACTGCACGTGTCCTGACGTAATTCTTCTTTCGGAGAATGGAATTAATTCAGTGACTACCTACACCATTCCTTCCACCTCACTTAAATGAAGTAGCAGGTGGAAGTTGGATCTGACATACCGCATTCCAGAATGAATCAGGTGCTATGACAGGGCTTTCCCTTTGCATGAGCACGGCTACATTGAACTGGATGGAAAGTGCGGATATTTTTCGTTGCCGTTTTGGCCATCTTTCATTTATTACGACGGTAGAATCCCGGGCGTGTTTCCCTACAACAGGGAACTATAAATTAAACGTGTGAATAAAAATCTCTTTGTCCAAAACATTTAAAAATACTGAGTTAAAATATTGTCGTTAATTGAAATATATATATTTATCTTAAATATAGAGAGTGATTTCAACCTTACAATAGTTTCTTTCAGGCAATTTCTGTAGGTTTTAACCGCCACTATTTACGCGTAGTAACCTCAGTCAGTAATGTATTTATTTGTCTGTTAAATTCGGGTCCTCGTATCTACTTATCGCCGATTCGGTGTTGCAACAGTAACTGTAAAAAAACTGCCCTGACTCAGGCAAATTGTTATGAATTCCGCGTTGCCGAAGAAGAGATTCGTGCCATGAATTTAAAGCGAGGCCTGGGTGGGGCGCCCGCCGCCGCTGTGGTGGGACCCTGCAGCGGTTTCTTTGGCGTGAAACGAACGCGCTGGGTTCGTTCCGAATTCGAATTCGATATGGCCCAGCCATATATCTCTTTGACAAAGAACTTGACCATATTTCGACACCATATTTTTACGCAAACATCGTACAATAATAGGCAAAAATGCTCTTGTATGTCTATCCACCTGTCCTGTTCTCATCTAAAAAAAAAAAATTCTTCGCTCTGTTTACTCTTATATAATCCAACGTCCGGCATTTGTCTGTCTCTCTGTCCATGTAATGCTTTAGTACCATTTTTTTCTATTTCGATGCAGCTTTTATTTCAGTACACATAGATTAATTTTTTCCACCATTTATTATAATCAACTGCTCACGGCCTTTTGAGCAGCAATATTAAAAATATGAGTGAAATCAGGGAAAAAGGTTTTTTTTCCGATTGGCTTGAACGTGAGCATAGTCCTGAGTCAGTCAGTCTGAGTTCTCACCTAAATTGGCGTTTACGGCAAACCGATCGACTGGCGTTTTCTCCAAACTCCATACAAGTTTTTACTAGATATTTTGTGGTTTTACTTCTTCAAGCTGTCAAAGTCAAACGCGGACTTCCGATTTGTATGAAAACGCGGAGTGGACGTAAACCGCAACGTCGACGTATTTACGGCAACGTTGAGTAAGCTGTCAAATCAAGCTCGGACTCGCAAATGTTAGTTCGCTTAACGCCCGCTGCGCGCGCTCTTCAATTTCTCCATACATTTGAAAACGCCAGTCGATCGGTTTGCCGTAACGCCAATTTAGGTGACAAATGAGACTACCGGCTCTGGACATGCCAGTCGGCTACTATTGTTACGTATACATCCCTAAACTGATATTAGCTGAATCTGTGTCCTTACACGAGTTATATATGCTTGGCAGATTGGAACGCAGCCACCGGTGACTGGGCATCTAGCAAGTCTCTGCGAGACAATTATATTTTAAAGTTAAAATAAGGTGAAAAGATTCGCTATAAATATTAATGTCGGCATTCTTTGCCATTCAATGAGCTTCAGAAGCAGTTTCGATGGCAGTTGCATCATAAGACTTTATTTTAAAATAATTTTGGTGTCCCAATCGAAATGCCGTAGAATTCTTTAAGACGCCAGCTAAACGTATAGTACTCATTTAAATATTTGGAGGGAATCTGATGGCCTTCTTCCATTTATAGTCCATTAATTAGGTTTATGAGAGTTTTGGCAGGCGAACAAAGTGATATAGCATCGACAAATTGCCACTAAATTCCGCCTAACATGGCGCCGCGCGCTTGTTTTATGAATATTGACGCCTGTGTGGATATTACGTTTAGTTCATTATAGGCTTGACCACAGAGCTGAGAAAAGGCTAAAAATGCCTTCCCAGTGCTTTCCTACCGCGCGCGTTGCGTGTGGCTGCGACAGACGCATCGCTGCACGAGCACTCTTGAATACCAGCCTCATCGCTGAACCAACCGATCCTCTAGATCCTTTATCCATGAAGTCGGTAACAAGAACGTTAAACAGGAATGGACACGAGATTTTCATAGTTCACTATCACTAAACGCGTGTTTTTAACGTTCTTGCTATGGGGTGCTATGGAGTGAATACCTTTCGAAGTATTTTCCCCAAATTACAACCTGGGGTCCTTCCAACACGGTGAGAAGAAGCACCTGGCCGGCCGGCATGGTTTTCACAACCCCGCCTAAGTCCGAAACCCCTTGGGCATTGTCTGACACCTCTTATGTGAAAGCCTAGATACGCTTCGCTCAACATAAAAAATAATTAAAATATATAGGTGACTAAGCTCATCAATTCTAGGTACTAAGAGAGAACGTTTAAGTTATGTGAAATTGATCTTCCCAACGTTAAAATAATATATCCGAAACGTTAAAGAGCATATTTTACGGGTGATTACGGCTGCTTTATTGGTTATTCGATCTTGCCATCAAGTATTATATTGTAAATGAGGTAATTTGATGATGCGCCACCGTAATAAAGACATCCGGTGAATATGCTCTGTCGCTCGGAGAATTCTTGATAAAAGGCGTTAATTTGTAAAGTCGTCGAAATGTATATGACGACAACCAGTTCTCTGACATGTAGGAACTTGTTGGATTTATCTATGTATAAGTGGTGTTTCATCTTTATCGCGAGATCTTACTATACAAAAGGTGAAACTTAAGATACTTGAAAAAATCTGTCTTCTTTTGCAGAATGGTGAAGTTACAGAATTTCTTTCAGGTACCGTCAATTTAATGTGCTTCTCCCATGTTATTTTATGTAATTCACAAATTCAAGGAAATTGCTAAATATCTCGACGTCATGGGATTATCAAACTGATCGTATCCATCTTTAACCAATGAAAGCTTGATAATTAACTTTTCAACTATTTTGGTAATCTCATGTTAACTAAGGCACCGGGGAATGACGCAACAGATATCATATGCGAACTAAGTGATGGATGTTCACAAATTGTAGCTTAGGTTATTCGAACATGTCGAATTGTAGAAAACCAGACCGATCTCATCTTGATTGTCCGCTGTAAACTATGGCACCAGAGAATGACACAACACATATCATATGTGAACTAAGTGAACGATTTTCACAAATCTTAGCTAAAATTATTGGAAAATTTCGAATTGTAGAAAACTAGACCGATCTCTGATTGATTGTGTGCTGTAAACTATGGCACTAGAGAATGACGCGCGCAACATATATCATATGCGGACTAAGTAAACGATTTTCACAAAACGTAGTTAAGGTTATTCGAACAAATTGTAGAAAACCAGACTGATTTCATCTTGATTGTCTGCTGTAAACTATGGAACCAGAGAATGAAGCAACACATATCATATGCGAACTAAGTGAACGATTTTCACAAATCTTAGCTAAAGTTATTGGAACATGTCGAATTGTAGAAAACTAGACCGATCTCATCTTGATTGTCTGCTGTAAACTATGGCACTAGAGAATGACGCAACACATATCATATGCGGACTAAGTAAACGATTTTCACAAAACGTAGTTAAGGTTAATGTAACAAATTGTAGAAAACCAGACCGATCTCATCTTGATTGTCTGCTGTAAACTATGCAACCAGAGAATGACGCAACACATGCCATATGCGGAATAAATAAACGATTTTCACAAAAGGTAGTTAAGGTTATTCGAACAAATTGTAGAAAACCAGACCGATTTAATCTTGATTGTCTGCTGTATACTATGGAACCAGAGAATGACGCAACACATATCATATGCGGACTAAGTAAACGATTTTCACAAAACGTAGTTAAGGTTATTCGAACAAATTGTAGAAAACCAGACCGATCTCATCTTGATTGTCTGCTATAAACTATGGGACCAGAGAATGACGCAACACATATCATATGCGAACTAAGTGAACGATTTTCAATAGCTAAGGTTATTTGAACAAATTGTAGAAAACCAGACCGATCTCGACCGGTTCACCGTGTTGGGCTTGGTCAAGAATCACGCGGCGATTCAACCTAATGGCGGATAATACGCACAATTTGCATTAATTTATTTTGCTCTTAATGTCGCAGTTTTCGACGAGCTAGCCAGCGAGTTGACCCGTTCATTTGTTCGCCTTTATTATAATATTAAATTCAGTGTCCGCTTACCATAACACCATCTTAGGAAAACGTTAAAACTGACCTTTAGCGTACTTTTAAGGGCGTCTTTAAATATCTTCGATGAAAGAGCTTGCTTAGAATTTAAATGAATCGGGTAATAGAAAGCCATATGTATGTTGAGTCGACTGTTAAGCAAGGACACACCAATGAAAGAAATAAAGCTGCGAAAAGAACTACTTCATGAATATACTGCACGGCTGAATTTGAACCACTAAGGAAACATTTCGCGGGCAGTACGTCTACCAATTGCACCACTCGCTCTATAACCCTAGTTTGGTATTATCCTACTGCCCCTCCTCCTGTCATAAATCCCTCCTGCTAACACATTTCGTGGTTCAAGTCGATCCTGGCAATTTATTCATAAATAAGTTCTTTTTACAGCTTTCTTTATGTAAAAAATAATGTATGTTTGCTTCACAGTCGATTCTTAATATATTTCACATTCGTTGAAAAAAGCATCGTACTTGCTTAGTCCGAAAAATATGGCCTATCACAAGTGAAAGTGAGTTACCGTTGAAATTAAGTAACGAATGAGACCTGCAGTCATATATGGAAACCAAACGACGAATTCGTTAGTCGGCACTTACGACATGCACTGGAAGAAATGCAGTGGGCGCAAATGTATTATGTGCCGGAACCTATACGGCACTAGTAATTGCTTTAATTAACCTTGTTATTACCGTAGCCTTTTCCGGAGAATAAGACGATTTTAAGTCACTTGTGTGTTTTATTATTGTCTGATTTTGGCTTACCACAGTTATTTTCCTCGGTCCTAGTGCCCGACCGACGTTTGGAACTGTCCCGTGCAGTTCATTGCAAAATGTAAGCTTACCACAGTTATTTTCCTCGGTCCTAGTGTCCGACGTTTCAAACTGTCCCGGGCAGTTCATTTCAAAATCAACTGTACGGGACAGTTTGAAACGTCAACCACTAAGTACCGAGGAAAATATCTGTGGTAAGCCAATATCAGACAATAGTTTAAACACCCACAGAACACTAAAATGGCTTGTGTGTTTCACTTGCCTCTCATGTTTTTTAAGTTAGATTAACAACATATTTTTTCTAATCTATAATTGTATATTATATTATTAACATTAAATACACTATCTTGATGCACGATTTACTTACCTTGAAGGCTAAAAATCATTTTGCACAACTTGCAGGATTGAGAAATCGGCTTTAATATTCGTCTAGCAGAACAAAGAATAACGAACAAATAAAAAGATGGACAGACAGACGAACGTGGCGATTAATTAAAAATGTGTCTTTGTTTTTTCGTAAAATGCCAACCAGGCAAATATTCCACCCACATACTCAAATGAAAATTCAAAGAACTCGCGAATGCCATTCCTTCTCAAGCTACCCTAATTATAGGTTTCGAAATAAATTGAATACCGCAGCGAAGAATGTTGCTGGCTATATGATGGTGACTCTAGCTGAAGCAATCCTTGCAAGCCAGCGTCATTTCATCTACAGCATGTGTTACCTTTTTTTTATTGTTAGTTTTTTGAAGGTTTTATTTGTTTAATCCCCTTATCAAAAAAATTTGTTAACGTTTGTCAAATTTAAAGCTAGAAAATGTACTAACCTAACCAAGCTTAACCTAACCTAACTATAATATAATGATAGTGCCACGGTTAAACATTCCCGCTTAAACCTCCCGATTCAACCATTCAATGACGGGCGAGCTTAGAACCTCAGTATTAACAGTAGTATCTAGAGTGGGCGTGCTACGCGGTAATACGCGGATTATATCCGGACGAAATCGCATTTTGTATTGGAAGTCTGGTGATAATCAGCGTATTAAAATATGACTCAATATGATGAAATACGTTCATTCTGAATACTTACCACTGTAATTACGTTTTACATGCTGCGCGGCCCGTTTTAAACTGTCAACGTTTACCTTGTACACGGCAAAAACGAGCGTATTCAGATTTCACGCTCAAAGCTGTCAGCATCATAAATGATTCAGAAGGTTCGTATGTAAAAATACAAAAAACAGACATGGAAGAAATGACTTTAGCTGAAGCTAGAAGCTGAAAGATGAGTCCAATCATTTCCTCTAAGCTGAACTTTACATTCAATGGTTTCTTAAACAAAACGATCGAAAGACGACAGACAAAACTTTAGGAACGTCCAAATTTGACATTGACAGTTCTAGAAACAGTGCTGTACCTCCAAGCTGCGAGCACGGTGTGTGGCAATGAGTGACGTGACCATGACGTCATATCGTTCGTTCAAACCATTTGTGAATGCGATATCATAGTGTAAGCTCTAATCGGACCATTGTGATAAATTCACAATTACGAAGTGACCGAAATTTCAATTTCATTCATAACTTTAGATCGGATAGTAGTACTTAGTTTAACCTATTCAGTTCCATTTAATTCTTTAAAGTCAAATGTATGGCTTGCATGATTTTCTTAATATAAATTAAATTAATATTCCTGTTAAAAACATTTTTCTGTTTTTTTTTTTTTTCTTTTTTCTCCCTCTCAAGAAGGCAAACCTCAGCCATAAACAAAATTGCACCTTCCAAGTGACGTAAGCCGCGTGCCGCGATCGCGCGAAGCTATCGAGACCTCCGAATCATTCCCAAGCGGCATTCCCGCCAAGATATTTAACGCGAAAGGGAAATAGTGATCCTTAAGGTTAGGAACTTATGATGCGGTTTCATTTGCGAGACGTTTATGGCCCGTATGATTAAGGTTTATGCCAATTTAATGGGGAAGCGAAGCCACCGGGGCAGTTTGCAGGCCGACGTGTGGCGCCAAAGATGCGTAAACTCATTTAATTTCATTTTGTGAACGCTTGTACTAACATAAAGTAACGCTTTGCTTGGCTATTTTCGTAAGTATTTTAAAGCATGCCATCGAGAAATTATGCCTTGAAGGTGTATCAAGAGTTGGTTGTCAAAATTGATTCAGGAGATTGAAAACGGGGTTTCGCGATTTTATTTAGCTTTCATTATGTTTAACCCTTTTGTGCACGTTCTGCCATTTTTACAGCTACACTTTCCTCATAGAAAAGTAAATATTATTTAAAAATATATTATTCTTTATTATCATTTAACTTGTGTGAGGTAATGGAAAAAATGAATAATCAGATCAATAGACAAACCACTGGGACATAAATAAATGATAAATACAAACGGACGAACGAATTATCCTACCAATTCAAACAAAAGTCATAAATAAAATACAAATCTAGGCGGCTAACCTTTGAATTTCAAGCACCCTTTTCGAATTCTTTATCTGAACCTGTATTTAAAATTTCCCTATTATGAAAATTTTGAAAACTGGGTGGTATGAATGGAACTGTACTATAAAGCATAAAGTTCCTGCAATAAACTACACTTAAGGTGGGCCCGTAAGCATCAGGAAATTTCACCTCCCATACAAACGTAGTTTACAAATAATTTGAAAATCACTGTTCCAATTTACTTGTTATTTGGTATCTCATATCAGGCAATAAATACCTATGTCTGTATGCCTTTGATTTTTCGGTAAATGTACCCTGGGTTCTGTGGTTCGACCACAGAGAAAACCAAATTCGTATGAAAATTTTCTTTTTTCTTTCAATTGATTCTGTTAAGAGTTTTAAAAAAAAACAAAAACATGCAGACACAGATATTTCGTGCCTGATATTAAATATTAAATAATCAATTCAATTAGAACAGTGGTATTCAAATGATTAGTAAACTACGTTTGTATGGGGATCATAGCTTACGGGGCGTTCTTAAAGACAAAAAGCACGCATAAAAAAAAACCTTCACCAGGTAATTAAAGGGAATGATTGTCGGCGTGTTAAGGCACGTTGAGGTAACTCGCTCTCCGTACTCACTTGTACAGTGGATATTGGTCAAGGGAATGCCCATTTCGGTCGCTAATTCCTTAGTTAGCGACTATAAAAACTAACGCGCCTAGTCCGGCCGACACCTGCCTGTCGACATCACAATTTTGTTATTTATTGCTAACCTAGCGAGGACACACCTTTTATAACGCATGATATGCGAGGGTTTTGATCAAGGTACATCTATTAGGTGGACAATAGTGATGTTTCAAGAATTCGATTTAAACTTTTCACGCTTTGTATGAAGGCGCTCATTTGTAAGTCTACAGGCTAGAGTAAACCATCTCTGGATAAAACATTAGCATTATGGTTATTATAGATCTATCTTTTTTCTTCTTCAGGCGAAAAATAAGGACGGATAACCGTAAGTATAATAATAACCAGAGAGTAAATTATACTTAAAGGAAAAATAATAAGTACTTAAAAATAACTAAAGACGGTGTTATTAGGGAGTTGTCATTGCAAACCGGGTGTATAACTTTATAATTTCCAAATAAACATTTTTGAAAAGTTTCAATTTCTGAATAAACATTTTTGGATGCCCAGCTAAGTTTTAACTTTTCATGGCCACTAACACTGATCGCTTTCATTACCAGCCTTGCCAACATATATATCCACATTAATATAAAGCATTGTTCAAAATCCCCGCAAGTTTTAAGAAGTAGAAATTACCGACCTTACGTACTTTCTTCAGGTAAACATTTTTTTTTCAGCCAAATCCCCGCATCGAGACTCTCCCCACGAAGCCACCACTAGGGTGTCAAAATTTCACGCAGTATGAGGGAATTCCCAACAAATTGGTTACCCTGATTATATTATAGCACATTCGTATCACACATGTAAATTTTACCCATTAACATTAATGACATCGTGCTCGCTGTACGGAATGAGTCACGTGACCTCGAGAAAATGTATGAGGACAACGATTGATATTTTACTAATCCTAACAGCGAACCACTTATCGTGCATCGAAAAACTTCATTTCTAACACATGGCAAAAGCTGGCCTCAGGGGACGCATTTTTCGGTAAAGTAATTTTCTTTTATAATATTAGTTATGTGCAGAATGTATGCATTAAAAACAACTGTCGTATTATATGAGTCGCGGCCATACGAGTCTATTTCATAATGAACTCTCCACCTGCCACGCCGGGACGGCGGCGGCCCAAGCACGTAACTTGGCTATAGAAGTTTCGATTAAGGGCCTGGTACTAGCCAAATCGCAAAGTTAGACGAGGCACCCCAAGTTAACTAACTAAGTTTGACGATTATAAGTGTCATTCTTACAATATATGATTCCTTGTCTAGGAATCGAATTATTTTCGTTAATGTATGTTTCCTTTTTCTATACAAAATACATTGCGGAAACGGTGTCCATTTCCGAACTTTTTTGACTAAATGTAGAAATCTAAAAGCAAATGGAATTTTTTGTTTATGCATATATGCTGTTTTTGCTTATATCTAGAAATCGAATTACTTTCAGATTTCTAATGAGAAAAATCAACTTTTTTATTTTTATTATTATTTAAATAAATGATGGAATAAAAAAATATTAACAATCCATTATCAGTCTGGAGTTCTATTTGGATTTGCTGAAGCGTTTCACTACATATTATTACATTTGTTAAAAAGTGCATTTGTATGGCGCGAGTAGTTGGCTAGTCCTAGCGCCTTAATGGGTTAAAACCATAGACGCGCGCTGTACTTACAAGAGGAATAAAGTGTGGGAGTGAGACGTCAAGGAGTGAGTATGGCGATTTAGAGAGAGATGGTACATCAACCTAACCTAACCTAACCTAAAATCCGATAATTAACTTTCGGTTTCATTGCATGGTATAACCGAAACATAACTTTGAGATTTTTATAGCAGGAGGTGGTGAAAACGGGCGTAAAACAGATGAATACAGAAGAATAAGAAATAAATATTGTTATGTTTTGCTGCAGGCCGTCGCCGTCGTTCATAACGCCTTCGCTGGTGATAGAGCGGCACACGAAGGACGGCGGGCGCACGCGCAGCCGGCCCAGCGCGGAAGCGGCGCGCTGCCACTACCGCGGCTCCGTGCGGGGCCAGCCCGCCTCCAGCATCGCGCTCTCGGCGTGCGACGGCCTGGTGAGTGCTCTCCGTGACCGGCAGGAGTATTGCTACTGGAGTCTATGCAGAATGAGAACCGTCATATTATTTGAAGAGATGCTAGGTAGTCCGTCTGTGACCGGAGCAGTTCAAACAACGACATATTGCTACGACAGTTTGTGCTGAAAGAGAAACGTCATAGAATTTGAGGGCATTCTAATGACTCCCCTGTGTGACCTGGCCAGTGCGAATACCTAAATATTGCTACTAGAGTTTGTGCAGAATGAGAACCGTCATATTATTCGAGGACATGCTAGGTAGTCCATCTGTGACCGGAGCAGTTCGAACACTGAAATATTGCTACGAGAGTTTGTGCAGAAAGATAAACGTCATAGAATTTGAGGGCATTCTAATGACTCCCCTGTGTGACCTGGCCAGTCCGAATACCTAAATATTGCTACTAGAGTTTGTGCAGAATGAGAACCGTCATATTATTCGAGGACATGCTAGGTAGTCCATCTGTGACCGGAACAGTTCGAACACCGATATATTGCTACTAGAGTATGTGCAGAGTGACCGTCAAAGGATTTGGGGGGAATCCTAGGGAGTCCCCGCTGTGACCGGGCCAGTTCCAACATCGATATTGCTACTAGGTATGTCCAGAAAGAGAACCGTCGTAGGATTATCCTGCTAATCCTAATTTATTTTTATAATTCTCGTAAACCCTACAAAATAGATGCAGATTCTTGGCCAAAGTTATTCTATTTAAAAATACTGAATCAACCCCGAAGATAAAGCCAGGTTTTTGTGATAAGACCTTACGTAGAGCAGACGTTAAATTTTTTATACCTGCCTAGGGATGTTCAGATGATAAAGAACACATATTTTTACACGTTTGGAGGTAACGAATAAAGTTCATCGATTTTAATGCTGAATGAATTATGACAAATGAAGTATTGCACGATGCGTGCCATGTTGAGAAGCGGCCCATTAAAATTGCTTCCGCCTGCGCTGTTCCTCAATATTTTCCTTATCGAAAGGTAGGCTTGGGCGACTCGTAGTTCAGGGGCGCAGACTCTTGATGCTCGTGCTAGAGGTCATGGGTTCAATCGCCGCCTCGTTCATCCTTCTAGTTGGATAAGTGCATTTCGTCACGAATACGAGCTGTTTCATCGTTCGGAATTCATCTATAACTGTAGGTTCCCTTCCCCTAATAGGTGGAAAGGTTAAGACCAACCGTATCATCGCATTGGATAAAAATATTGCAGCGGCAAAAAACTACAGTTTTTTCCATCCCGTTCAATGTAGACGTGCTCGTATAGGGAAGGTTCTGCCATGGCCATAGACAAAAGATAGTAGGGATAGACTGCTAACCTCATAAATACTTTCGCTGTTACTATGATATTCGAACCAGCGCCATCTCCCGTCACTGCCAGAACTAGTTATATCGTTATTAAAGTAAGCTAAATTCCAAATTTTGCACAGGCAGGCATGAGGAAAATGCTACACTTTATCTATAATTAAAGTAATGTCATTGCAAGTAAACAAAAAAATGGTTTGTATTTAATGTATTCTTAAATGTGAATTGCAACGCCATCTGTTGAATTTTATCCCTATTCAACACTGTTATGACGTTAGCAATACTTCCCTATGGCATTTAATATTATCTATGGCCATGGCGTCTCGGGAATACGATGTGTCGGGTTGATATGACAGGAGATCTTTTGTGCGGATACTACTGCCCTTCGTTGTTTATTATATAGCTCTCCCAACGTCCAACCGTGAGGTTGCCTGCAAAGAAAGACGCTATTCCCAAATAATGCCCGAAAACCTAACGTTAACGTAGTCTAGTGTGATTAGCCATCCATGTCCAGTTACATAAAAAAATAATGGTGCTACATGTTTGAAATATTTATAGTGTCGAGGATGGCTGGGTTAAGCTTTGTCCTTTTGTGCGAGCACACCCACACATTTTATGTTCGTTATAAATAATTTTATGTGCATTCATAAAGTAACGTTATGTGGCGTCAGAATAAATCAATGAGCAGTCGAACGGCAGTCGAGCCTTTCTCGCTTGGGCTTCTCGGAACCCCGATCAAAGATCACAATAAAAAAGGTAATATGGACGTTAACATATTATTGTTAATAAAAACTATAAAGAAGCTAATGAGAAACAAATCAGTGGTATATTTTATTGCGGTGCTTATTTCTGACTGACCTTTTCGAAAATATTCACCGCAGAAGGATAGAAAAACAACACTGTCAGATATTATCATGTGTTTACAATATAAAAAGATAGTCAAGGAGGATCTCATGTGCAAAAACTAATTACGTTGATTGCTTGCCATTTATCCTCTATCTGTTTGAATTGTTTCTGTTTTTGATTGAATAGAAAAACTTGTGTTTTACATACGCTTGTACCAGGAAATCATCTTAGGTCTAACCTTCATCAAATACATAACACATAAAATACATAACATAATAACACTAGAAATAGGTAATAGTAGATGTTACGCGTTGAGGTAAAACGTTCTTTGGGCGGAAATATCTCATGATGGAAGTTTTTAGGAGTGTATGAGATATAAAAAATAGGGGCTATACTCAAATTCAGTTAACCGCGATGCATAAGCCCCTCTCACTCTATGTACTGCGTATAACAGAAAAGGAGAGAACACAAGTGGGCGGCAACCCTTACACCAAATCACGTTCAAATATTCGAAATGTGCGGGCGGCCCGTTTTACACGCACGTATTTTAGCGACTTGCCTCCCTCCTCTCGTTTACAGAATTTCAAAGCGCGTTTTCGGAATTTATTTATTTATTTGAATAATTTGAAGATAGTTTTTTTTTAAACTGAGCACACTATCCAACCAAATATTTATTTTATAATTACAGGCTAGTATTGATAGCACGAATTTTTTTCTTAATCGCTGGGAATAAAAAAAAACAGTGCTTTGAAATATAAAAAAATAATATTTGTTCATACATTTCCTTATATTATTTTAAAGACGTCCCCAATCTGGTCCAAATGTTTTCTTTTGTCACTTCCCTTTTTGTGTATTCATACACATATCTGCCATAATATATATCCAGCCAGCCATAAAATAAATCCTTTGCAATGTTTTACTTAGTTTCACATTTTTTAAATAATACCTTACATGATACAATATATATAATATAATATATGAATACATTTGTGATTATATACATGTGTTTTTTTATTCCCAGTTGTCACAGAAATGCGACATCTTACATTTTGAAGTATGGCCATGAATCCATGTATTCCACCCAGTTTCCAATGTCGAAACTGTTTACTACTCGCACACTATAGGTAAACACGTCCGTACCGTACAAAGTCCGAGTCACGACTAAAAGAAAGCGCACGTGTGGAATAGGCCGGATAACCGACGCCGTCGAAGGTAACGCACTAATCACAAGCAAGCCTTTTGTTCTCGTAAAACTGGAGGGGTGCGCGGTGCATCGCGCTTATCTGAAATAGACTATAGAGGTCTTTCATGCGAAAGGTTGTGGGTTCAAGTCCTCGCTTTATTTCTCTTTCTGAGTTGGATAAGTGCATTTCGTTGCGAATGCGAACTGTAGGTACCATGGTTTGTAAAACATGTGCAACTGTAGGTTCCCTTTGCCAACTAGGTGGCAGGGTTAAGCCCGCCCGGGTTGGTACCACCGCATTAGATGAAACTATGGTTGAAGCTGCAATAAAAAATTGTTCTTGTTTTCTATTCAGATTAGCCGTGCTCATAAAGGGAAGGTCCGGGCATGGCACCTTATTCCTTCAGGAATTCGGTGTATTGGTAATGGTTGTTGTGTGGTATCAGCCATCCATTTCAGGTTACATAAAACAAGAAGTTATAGATACGTTGGCACTTAGATTTGAGTTAGTGCTGATTTATATAGACAAAGTATTGTACGCAACCCTAAATATCCGGTAGAAAACCAGCTTAAATAAATTGCGTACTACAAACCAATTGTATATTTATCCGACTGCCTTTTGCATGTTCAATTAAAGTCTTTGCCGATATCTTTTGGCGTGATTTAATTTTATCTTGCGTACCCTTATCAGTAAGTCATCCAGTTTGTCAGCCTCGGTAGCTCGGTGGTATCCGATCTTTGGGGTTAACAACAGTCGGCGCAGTTGGGTTCTGGATGGTCGGTCTGACCGTTGAGACTGGCCATGGTTCCTACTGCTGGAACAATGGTCCTCACTCGGCGCTTTCGAGCGGTCATACATACATACATTCACGCCGATTTTTCGGAGGGGTATGCAGAGATGTTACAGCGCCTTTTTTGATTGGTCACAGCACACATCTTTCCATACATCTTTTCATGGATGCTCTACGAATACGGGTGCTACGTACCTGACCTTTACAAAGTATTACATCGACATGGTCGCGGTACGTTCTCCTAGGCCGACCGACCGTGACACTTCCGGCCACTTCTGCTCTGTAAATGTGTAAACCGTTTACAAACAACATCAAATTGCTCTCTCTGCTCTCTAACCCAGTCATTTCTAAATTTGTCCGTAAAATTAACTCATTTTGAACCTTCAGTAGGGATAAAATGTAGACGCCCTCTGCGCACAACTTCAAGGTTGGACGTGCTCACTAAGTGAAGGTTCTGTCATGGCCATAATGATTGTAGGTGTGGTTTTAGTCATCCATGGTAGATTCCCTAAAATCAATGATGTAAATAATGATATTAGGCAATGACTGCTTACATCATACAAGTGTTGAATAGGGGGGGGGGGGGGGGTGATAAAAGCCAACAGATGGCGTTGCAATTCACATTTAAGAATAGATTAAATAAAAACCAGTGAATATCAATGATATGTTTTATTTACAATGACATTACTTAATGTATAATTAAAATGTTACGTTTTCATCATGCCTTTATTAAGCTTGTTTAATAACGGTGTAACTAGTTCTGGCAGTGACGGGAGAAGGCGCCGGTTGGGATGTCATAGTAACCGCGAAAATAAGAAGTATTTAGCGAGTTTTGTACACTGCATGACGGTAGCAGTCCATCCCTATTATCCTTTGTCTATGTCCATGTCCAGTTACATAAATAAATAGGGAAGGGAAGCAGATTCGAAGCGGCAACGAAAATTCTCCTTATTTTCTATCCAGGTCAATGCACCTGTGCAATAGTTGGAAGGTCGTGGCTGGTACCTCATTTCTCCCGGGAATGCGGTGCAACTAATTATAAAGTGCCTAAAAATAAACTAAATAATTGGAAACATAAAAAAATACCTGTATATACGTATAAACATATTATGGTGTAAGCTATTCATATCCTGTTCTAAATAAATAATCAGTAAAAGATTCTTCCTTCTTTAAAATTTAATTTAATCATTTAAAAATATTAAAAACTTCTATTATTTGCTATAAGATTAGTGGTGGCGTTGATAGGTCGGTGGGTTTTTTGTAAAGATTTTTTAAAAGGGAGGCCTATATAGGTTCGCAAAAAGAAATGGTATGTGGTCCCATGCAATGCGCAATCATCTAGGTGTTAGGATAAAAGAAGGTGGGACGACTCACCACGATGGAGACTTCCAAACGTGTGCGGGTGGCCACCACGCTACTCCTTCTCCCACAGGATGCGGTCCAGGAACGCTGCGTCCTCGACAATGAAGAGCACAGAAAGTCGTTTGTATTATTCGTAGGTTTCGAGCACACGCGGTACTGGCGAGGTACTCCTGGAAGCCTAAGGACCCGGCGGCGCGGCGAGATAGTTCTAGCGGGAACCGGTGCTACGATGACAGGACGTGTCCGTGCAACGCGGTATCAAAAATTGCACTGAAAGCTGGGCCTTTCAGCCTTTTCAGCAGATGCTGTCAATCTTCGCTCCATCCGGTGAAAGAGAGAGAGGGACGTGTATGCGGGGAACAAGGATAGTACTAGGGTCATGCACATTACATAGAACCACACTGCTATAGATTACGCGAATACATTATGGCCTAACCAATTAGCTTAGATTTAAGTTTGTGTACAGCGAGTGCCGTTGTTGTGGATGCTCAATTAATTAAAGGAACCCAAATAATGCTTACCATATTTAGCCAGTATACATATCAGCTGTTTGGCTTCCTTATTGCAAAAGGCGCGGGCAAAAAAATGGCGAATGATAGATCTTGACAGTTGACAGGCCTGCGCTTGAGTAGCCCCTACGTGAGTGGCGCGTGCATTTCGGCTTTGTCTATGCTCACTCGTACATAGTGAGTGCTCATTAAACTTACATTTGTCTGGTGAGTGGGCAGCAGTCGAACTTGGAATAGATATTGAAATTAATATTTTTATGTAATAGAGGTCGCTTGTAAACCGTGATTTTTTTATTTCACAAGACGCGTCGACGCATACGAATCGGGTACACCCTTGCAATAAATATGCAAATTGATGCGTATTAATTAAAAATGGTTGATCGATATGGCTAGGCTATGTAGGTTAGTTGAATTGATACGATTACTTGATCACTGAATTCCTATTTGTTATTTATTCGCATAAATCTAAACAGTAACATTGATTTAAGCTCTCCTTGTCTTGACTTTTTCTTCATGCAGAACTTCACTAGTTAATTGATTTTCTATCTCGGTTCCACGAGAACAAGCTAAGCAGTTCGTATTTTTTAATACATTGATTTGTTTATCTAAAAGTGACCTAAGTTTTGGCTCTAACCATTTTTTAATTCTGCAGAAAGACTGTTCAATAATTGAGGCTTATTAATAGTAGAGAATAGAGAGCGGCTCGTAGCCTAGTGGCGCGGGGACTGGCCTACCGCACCAGAGGCCTGGGTTCAATACCGACATGCACCACTGTCTTTCTCTTTCCGAGTTCGATAAGTGCATTTCGTCACGAATGCGAGCTGCTCCATGGTTCGGAATCCATGTAAAACTCTTGTCCCCTTCCCCTCCTAGGTGGTAGGGTTTAAGCCCGCCCGAGTTGGTACCATCGCATTGGATGAAAATATCCAGTTCCATGTAGCCGCGCCAATTCGAGGAACGGGCATAACAACTACTTTCCATAACAGTAGTTTTTTTTAATTACTAGCAAGTAAAAAAGGCAAGGTGCAAGTAAAAATGTTTTTTTATGCTAAAATAACAGTAGAACTTCATATGATGAGATAATAAAAGAAGTTGTTTATTTAATATACCTGAATATTATATATAATCAAAACCTTGTTACCTAAACTGGCCATTGTTGGCTGTATTTTAGGTTGACAGATGTATTTAAAGGGTATGTATAATTTTCACAAATAAGAATACATTTTCAGGAAGGTACATAACAAATAATCTAATACAACAATTATAGTCATGATTGCGATGGTCATGGAGATGAAGAATGTATGGAGAAATAATTTCCATACAAGGAGCGTGCAAAAAATGACGCCACGCGACTTACAAGATTTAATTGCCGTACACATTTGTAGCGCAGTGATGAAAACGTAGAAAAATCCAATATGAAGTCTCCCAAATTGGTAGGTAAATAGGTAGGTGATAATGATAAGAATTATTTTTCAATAAATCAGATGGTCGTTACGTCATTCTTCATTCGTAATAATGTATTTAGCGAGTGCCGAAACCAAAGAATATATGCCGAAACAAAGGCCAAATTTCTCCGGCGGCACAATTGACGTGTCGACACTTTTAGTTCCATAAGTTCTCCTGTTATTTCTTCAACTCCATGGCGATGGTACCAACCGGGCGGGCTTAACTGAATTTAAATGTGTAATTCGTTTTATAGTTTGTTAAAATATGGACTTTGTCTGCAATAAATATTTTATGATTATTATTATTATTAACCCTCCCACCTAGTAGGGGAATGGCACCTACATTATACAGGAAAAAGTTCGCATTCGTAAATGCACTTATCCAACTCAGAAAGTGAAACATAGTGATACCTTATTCATAGTGAGACATTTTGGATGCAAATCAAGTCCCTGCGCCACTTTGCTACGAGCGAAATCAGGTATATTACTAGGTTCTAGTATCCATTCGATGAGCTGGGAAAAGCACCTCTGAGTGCGTTTTGGTTCTGGATGTGTGATTATTTTCAACCGTTGAGGCTGCCCGTGGTTCGGATTCGACATAAGACTATAGGTACCTTTCCTTACTTCCTGGGTGATAGGGTTAATCCCGCCCGTACTATCGCATTGAATGAACGGTGGTCGAAGCGGCAATGAAAATTTTCCGGTTTTTTCTATCCAGTTCAATGTAGCCGAGCAATATAAGGAAGGTCCTGGCATGGCACCTAGTTCCCATTTGGTATGTTAGGCTATTATCTGACGGTCAGTTTGGTATTAGCCATCCATGTCCAGTTACATGAAAAAACATAAGAACTAATCACTACATAGTATAAAACCAAGTCGCTTTCTCTGTCCCTATATCCCTATGTTCGCTTAAATCTTTAAAACTCCGCAACGGATTTTGATGCGGTTTTTTTTAATCACTACATAGTATAAAACAAAGTCGCTTTCTCTGTCCCTATATCCCCATGTTCGCTTAAATCTTTAAAACTACGCAACGGATTTTGATGCGGTTTTTTTTAATAGATAGAGTGATTAAAGAAGAAGGTTTATATGTATAATAACATCCATTAAATAGTGGAGAAATACTGTTATTTTTGAGGTTTCCAATGTGATGTCATAAAAAAAGACGTGTGGCACTCGGGGACTGCCGCGGTAAAGCTATTGCATAGCATTTTGTATCAACTTATGCCGGCCCGCCCCCGCCGCCGCTCCCGCCGCCGCCCTCGGCCCCGCTCCCCCTGGTGTGAAGTAGCGCTACCGGCACACACCTCCGTGCCCGTCGGAGTGGGGAGCGTGAGGTTTTTTTTCGTTACGGAATTTCTGGATTCGGTCCCCGCGCTCAAGGCCCTCGATAGAAGCTATGCAATAGCTTAAAAAATCATCTTTCCGCTTACATTGCAAACGCAGGCTGAACCCTACGAGATTTGTCAAATCACTACATAGTATAAAACAAAGTCGCTTTCTCTGTCCCTATATCCCCATGTATGCTTAAATCTTTAAAACTAAGCAACGGATTTTGATGCGGTTTTTTTTAATAGATAGAGTGATTAAAGAGGAAGGCTTATATGTATAATAACATGCTTTAAATAGTGGAGAAGTACTGTTATTTTTGAGGTTTCCAATGTGATGTCGTAAAAAAAATTTTTTTTTCCGCTTACATTGCAAACGCAGGCTGAACCCTACGAGATTTATCAAAATAATGTACTAAGTATTGTACACATTGAAAAGGTCTACAGTAAACTCCGCGATGGTATATTTCTATCTCTTATGGATATCCCACAATAACATTTTATTGTCATTTACTTTTTACGACAAATTATGGCTAATTTTCGAAGCGATTTTAACCAATACAGCATTAATCCTTATCCAATTAAATATCTTAATACATTGTTGATTTAATATAGATCTATATGGCCCATTACAGCATATGATTTAAATAAATATTTTCGAAGATATTACAGATTTAAAAATTGCGGGACTTAGCGTTTGCGGCGGTACCGGCCGGACGGGGCGGCGGGAGCCATTCAGATATATTTCATACCCGTGCGAAGCCGGAGCGGGCCGCTAGTGTAGTATAAAACAAAGTCGCTTTCTCTGTCCCTATATCCCTATGTTCGCTTAAATCTTTAAAACTCCGCAACGGATTTTGATGCGGTTTTTTTTAATAGATACAGTGATTCAAGAGGAAGGTTTATATGTATAATAACATCCATTAAATATTGGAGAAATACTGTTATTTTTGAGGTTTCCAATGTGATGTCGTAAAAAAATAATTTTTTTCCGCTTACATTGCAAACGCAGGCTGAACCCTACGAGATTTATCAAAATAATGTATTAAGTATTGTATACATTGAAAAGGTCTACAGAAAACTCCGCGATGGTATATATCTATCTCTTATGGATATCCCACAATAACATTTTTTTCTCATTTACTTTTTACGACAAATAATGGCTAATTTTCGAAGCGATTTTAACCAATACAGCATTAATCCTTATCAAATTAAATACCTTAAATACATTGTTGATTTAATATAGATCTATACGGCCCTTTACAGCATATGATTTAAATGAATATTTTCGAAGATATTATCGATTTAAAAATTGCGGGATGTAATGTTTGCGGCGGTACCGGCCGGCCGGGGCGTCGGGAGCGTGCCTCGGAGGCCGCGGTTCTCCCTATAGCACTTTGAATTTATTATTTCTCTAATCTAATAAATATTATAAAGGGGAAAGTTTGTAATAATGGATGGATGGATGGATGGATGGATGGATGGATGGATGGATGTTTGTTACTCTTTCACGTAAAAACTACTGAATGGATTCTAATGAAACTTTACAATAATATGGCTTATACATCAGAATAACACATAGGCTACAATTTATGTGCCCATGGGCTTTAGAACTTTCACGGGGCTGCGAAAACGATGCCGGTAGCGATACTTCACACTAGGGGGAGAGGAGCCGGGGGCGGTGGCGGGGAGCGGCGGCGGGGGGAGGGCAGACGTCGTGACTGTTTGGTGTCCGTTTGGCGAATTTTCAAGGCACTAGCGATTTGTAAAACTTAGTACATGTACATTTAACCACCCGGGAATTAGGATTGGCTAAATATAATTCAGTTCCGCTTACGCTAAGATGGGGCTGTCATACAAACTGCAATGCTATGCACGGCTCGGCTTTGCGGCGGCAGCGCTTACTTTTACTGAAGTACGGCTTGGTATTTCCTGCAACTTTAGGACTACTTGGCATCACGCTAAATCGCCGGAGGAGCGACCAACAGAATAAAATCCTTGAGAACCAATTACTCGATTTAGATGTGCATTGTATCTACGTCTAGCCTGATTCTACTAAAAACTTATAGATTACATAATATAACGCTTCATTACCAGAAGGGTAAGTAGTGAATCTTAAAGTCTTATAACATGCGAACCACTTACCTGATTTATATGCGTATTTTATCAATGTATAGCATCTCTGGGAGCAGTCAGGTTCGAGATGGGTTACTGTTTTCGATGTTGAGGCTGGCTGTGGGTTGGAGTCCACGCAAAACTTACCTACGTTACACGTTACTTACTAGGTAAGCAATATAGCAGTGAAAGTGCAGAAAGGTTCTCGCGGCAAATGTTTTTTTTTTGTAATAGCCACCAAACGTCAACGAAGCTCTAAATGGGAATTATTGGATGTTTCTCATTAAATCATGCTATTTCGGCTCGAACGATCTTGATTAAATTTGGTACATGGATACATTGTCCTGGACCACTTTTCCTTTATAAGGCGCAGATAAGGTCTTGCGTGGAGTACTGCTCGCATTTGTGGGACGGCTCAGCTCAGCACCTGCTTGGCTCCCTGGACTCGATACAGCGTCGGGCCGTGCGTCTCGTCGACGATCCCGAGGTGTCTTTGAATCTAGAGACCCTCCAACTCCGAAGGGATGTTGGGTCTCTCTCTGTGTTCTACCGTCTTTACCATGGAGAATGTTCATCGGAGCTGCATAACGCTGTCCCTCCGTCCCCTTTCTACCATCGCACAACACGGAACAGGCAGGAAATGCACCCGTACACTGTAGACATTCCAAAAATTAGAACCAACCGATCCTCTAGGTCCTTTATCTATAGGGTCGGTAAACTATGGAACGCACTCCCTGCCGTGTTATTTCCCCTTAAGTACCACCTGGGTTCCTTCAAACATGGTGTGAAGAAGCACCTGGCCGGCCGGCATGGTTTTCGCAGCCCCGAAAGTTCGAAAGCTCATGGGCGTCGTCGGGCACCTTAAGAGGTCCTGGCGTACGCCATATGCCGCGCTTTACATAAAAAAAAAAAAAAAAAAAAACTTTGACCCTATTTTGGACCAGTCATGTGGGCTACTTTTTATCCATGAGATAATTTAGCCGACACTAACCCGAGCGGAGCCGGGTACCGCAGCTAGTATCTAATAATCATGTAATAATAATATCTAAGTTTTTTTTTATTTCAAATATCTCAATGTAGGAACTCTACGTAAAAATGGTTTATTTGTGTATCATTGTGTCAAAATAATATTGTTTTAAATGACATTATGCCCGTGCAAAGCCGGGACGGGCTGCTAGTTATTAATATAATAAAAAACCCATCGAAACGGAACAAACTAATTCGATCCGAACCGAACAAGTGAATACAGCGCTTGCTACATTGCTTGCACGCTCTTGGTAATCGCGGTGTTTGATATCGGAAGCTTTCACAAACTGTTTACCCACTTAATTAACAGCGTGTGTACACTCTAGCATCGCGCCTCCACCTACATGCGAGTACTCTATTTGTCCACTCGCCACTCGCTCGCGGCTCGAGTGCCCGCTCAATTAGTTACTTAACCTACCTCGCTGATGGACGAGGTGTCCGGTTACATTTTAATATTAGGTTAGGTTGCGTTCGCGTGTCATGCGTAATGGGAAAAAGAAGAGTGATTTTTTTGCCGTTCTACGATTGCCTTTATCGATATTATATGTGCCGAATCACTTTTTTTATGGAACTGTTCATGAATGGCTAACACCACACTACTTACATAATATTATACCGTACTCTCTGTCAGCCGAACTCTTCAAAACCATTAATTTTCGTAAATTTCATGCAACATATCTCTTAAAAACCTTTCTCGTAAGCGCGTTGAAATCTTTTGTTCCATAGGTTAAGCCTCTGCGGTTTAGCCAACTTTATTTAGCCAATGTTTTGAAACGGATTGGGTCCATATTTTTCAAACGTGAATGAAAGATTGTTATAAATAATTTGGCACGGATACATAGAGGCCTACTCGAGCAGGGCAAGTGAATTACAGTTTTACATGGGTCTCAAATCTCTTGGTGAAAGGAACATTTCAATCTCAGAGACGACAGAAAAAGGTCTGATTTTCCGGAATCCATCTTTCGAAGCCGTATTTTTCGATGCTAGATACCATAGACGTCACCAGTTCCAAATTGGTTTTATCGTTCCTTCTACTGACCGGTTTGAATGAAAACATATTGACACATATTGAAACAAACCACAGTAATTTTTAATTCATTCAATGCAGTAAGCGAGGGGCGCGGTCGTCACCTGACAAGTGTTTGCCAAGCCGACAGCGCCGTCGAATCACTTCGCGCTCATTCATTACAAAACCGCGAAAGCCTTCACCTAGCAATAAAACTTTTGGTTTCACTTTTCGATAGCGGGTGACGCTACACCGCCGTAATGTTTATGGTCGTCTTCGAATACGGAGAGTAGTTCTGCAGATCTTAAAATAGTTATTATTACATATATTAGTGAAATGAGAAAGTGTCTGCTTTGTTGATTTATTGTAAATGATTTCGTGAAGATATTTATCAGAGAAAGATTCACCGTGCCTGTCTATACGTGGGTTGGGATTGATTGTATCGTAAGATTCTACATTCCTAATTCGACTCCGAGACAAGTGACGTATTATTTAAGTCGCTCAACGAATTATTCATATTCATGATGTGAATATTAAAATGCGGTCTTAATGTATCCACGCCCAGTTTTAAAGCTGCGTTGCTATAGACGTTACATCTGATATCTTTCTCATTATTTATAACTTTATGGGATAATCAATATTGATTATTTATTACCTTATATGGATATAAAAAGTATAATGATATTATGTACATATTAATCGCCTTCTGTGGGAAATTTCGCTATATAAATTCCAGGTTTTCATTATCATTAAAGACGTGGGTTTTCGGCGTTGTATCAAGCCAAGACCAAAATTACTTCGCAGAAACTGGGGATCCTATACCCTTGCAGAAGGTTTTTTTCACAGGTACAACTACTTCTTCTTTATGTATAAGCCACTTTTTCCCGTAATTTAGTCGAAATAATGTGACTAAATTTAAGAAACGTATGATTTTTTTAAGGTGGAAACAGCACTCAGCAAGTTGGCATAGTAAGTAAGAGCCAGAGTCGCGCGGAAAATTGATGTTTGTATTATTTTCCGCGCTGTGGAAACATCAATTAAAAAAAGCTATGATTGTAACTATACTTTTAAATAGGTTTCATACCAAAACGATGAACCTAACCTAACCTAACCCAACCTAAAATTGTATTATGCTTGATTGGTAGTTTTTAGATCATAGTATGACATATTTTTTTATGATTTTTATGACCTCATGGCTTCAAATCGACAGTTTTCACGTAGTTGATCTTGTGTGGTTCATTAAAATATTTGCAATGATAAAGTATAATATTAACTTTATTATAATTATGTGTGTGTGGATGACTAATTTATAATTGATATTTCGTTATCAAAAATTGCGGCATAATCACAATAATTAGCAGCTGCATTAATAACAATAAAGCGGTTTTACATTTTAATACTTCGCTTCCTCAATTTATCAAATGTAAAAACCGGCCAAGTGTGAGTCGGACCCGCACACGAAAGGTTCCGTACTATCGTACACGATTTAACCCAAAAAATCTTGCTTTTTGTATGGGGCCCGGCTTTAATTTAACCTATTTGTTGTTATAGCGGCAAAATAAATACACACTCAGAAAATTTCAGCTTACATATTACGGTTAATGATATACAGCCCTGTGACGAACGGATGGACGGACGGACGGACAGCGTTTGGGTACGGAACCCTAATAAAAAGTATACATTTATTCGTACTGAAACATGCGTATTTTTTAAATTAATTCTATACATTTTATACAGTCAACTGCACAGCAGTCTCTGCCTATGTAGGTCAGTTCCTCTTGTGTAAATGTACCTAAATTAGTAAAATATACTTTTTTGTGCTAAGCAAGTACCTAATTTTTTTCAACGAATGTAATATTTATTTAGAATAGACCGTGAAGCATGGACACATTATTAATTAAAAAATATGTTTGCGTTCAATCTTTGCAGCCGCAGGTTAAGCGTTAAATCAATGTATGAATAATCACAAACTTTGTGTTAGCAGGTGGCATTGATTACGGGAGGAGGGACTGTAGGAGAATAGATTTGATATAGAGCGTGTGACGAAATTGATATACGCAATGCCCGCGAAAGGTATGCTTTCTGGTTCAAATCCAGTATTGAATTCTATTCATAAATTATTTTTTGCAGCACCGTTTGCGTTCTAGTTGAGTTCTATTTTAAATAAAATACGTTTCAATAAGACTTCGAAACTGATAAGTATATCAATTTGTTATGTTTTTTTACTGCCTTAATAATTAAAATAAATATTTATCTTTCGAAATCGATCCACTTGACAGTCATAAAGTGAAAGAATGTGGTGCATGACCGGGGAGAGGATTTGAGCCCAGATCTCTCGCATGAAAGGCTTGTCCTATAGCCCCTAGACCACGAGCTGTTAAGGTCGGCCCGTAAGCACCTGAAAATTTTGCCTCCCATACAAACGTAGTTTACTAATCATTTGAAAACCAATGTTCCAACTTACTTGATATAGGCTACAAATATCTGTGTCTGCGTGCCTTTGTTTTTTTGGTAAATGTATTCTGGGTCAAACCATAGAGAAAACAAAATTCGGTTTGGATTTTTCAAAAAAACAAAAGCATGCAGACACAGATATTTGTTACCTGATATTCGATATTAAATATCAATTTAATTGGAATAGCGGTTTCCAAATTATTAGTAAACTACGTTTGTATGGGGAGCATAGCTTACGGGCCGTTCTTAAAAGAGTAGAAGAGTAAGGTAATAACCACGAGAGTAAAAGTAGTAAATCCGAGAGTAGGCGGTTTTTACCACCTCTCGATCAAGTTATCATTAGCTATTGAGCACATAAATGTATGGATCCTATAAATATGTTTAATATTAGCCTAGACGTTTTATTAAAATAGTCCATAAGACACTAAATGTTTGCATCAACCGATACGAAAATTTTCGCCCTATAACTATTACGGTTAATGAGATACAGCCCTGTGACGGACGGACGGACGGACGTATATACGGATAGACGGACGGACGGACAGACAGACGAACATGGGGGCTTAGTAATAAGGTCCCGTTTGACACCTCTTGGGTACAGAACCCTAAAAACTACACCGCTATCTTTCAATGAATAATAAAATGATCAATTGGTTGTAAACATTATTTTCTACCGTATATCTAAATAATGTAAGTAATTAATGTAAAGTAAGAATCGATATTATAAACCTAATTAACCATTTGTGTTGTACCATGAGCGATATTTATCGTGGAACGCTATTTTATGGGCGCCTTGCTGCCGTGCCGCGCGCCGCCCGCCCACAGAGTCCCCGGCGGCGGCGGCGCCTCGTTACGGTGATGGATCAAGCGTCGCGTTGCGCCCTTCGCGGCCACGCGCGACACTGCACGTACAGTCGCGATTTAATAATAATAATTCTTTATTTCAGACTAGAAGTCCATTGACACCAAAATTACATTTTAACAATACAACAAATAACTTTTTAAAGTGCTTACTATTGTCACGTTTTTCGAAGGGGAACGGCAGAATGCTTAAAATGCGGGTAGTATAAAATTATGTTTTACAAAAAATATAATACAAAATAATAATAAAATATATGCGTATTAAAAGCAGGTCGTCGAATTGTATGAAAAAGTATATAAATATTTTTTTTCTTAAAAGACAACGTATAAAATTTGGTAATTTGCAATGGAGTTGCTTTTATTTTTAAACTTCATACGCAACGTATACAATTATACAATATGCATTTATTAGAATATGCATGGTTTTGATTTTGTTTTACAAAAAACTAATTTTATACGTTGTGAATTTTATACGTAGTGAATGCATACGACTTTTGCGAAGTTCTGTCAGAAATTAAAGCGGTAACATATTTTTTTGCAGTTTTTTTTTATTGGAACACTTCACCTTGCCTACGATTTTAATAACACGCTTGTACATGTATGACTTTTTGTTTTAATTTATTCAAATAATCCATATGTATGATGTACTCTTGATTGTTTTCCAATGAATTTTCATTTATAATACATTGAAGTGGTGGGTATTTATGACGCTTTACTCACTAGTTACCAAAGTAAACCTCTCCATAACGTTTTGAAAATCTTGCGAATTAAGTACCGACCAATGTTAACCATAATTTTCGTATTCTTAAAAAATCTGAGCTCACAAGCATTTTTGGCTGCTGAGTGTACTAACTGTCTATCGCGCCGCCCACCGCTTGTCCGACATCATTACACGCTTGTCTGCTGGTTTGTTTTCTAGTAGGACAGTTGCCTTTTTTATTTAAACTATACATATATCCGTGCTGTCTAATTAATGGTGACAGATGGTCGCGTGCGCACTGCAACAGTGCGGTGGCGAGTGTTTTGTTTTCGTTCTACACAATACGCTTTGTCTTAAAATAACTGATAGGGATGGCTAGTGTTATGATCCGCATCTCAAAAAAACAAGACAGCCGGACAACGCGAATTAGTTCTATACACATTTTATATAGATGGTACATTTTTTTAAGTGATTTATAAAACTACAAATTAACGTTTTTTTTCCTTTATGCTGTGTTGAAATTACTTAACTTTACCTTACGCATTAAACTTACATTACTGTTTCGTAATATAAGTTGAATGCTTTTACCACTTATAAGTATAATTTTTATGTATATATTATATCAAAATATATTAAATTATCTAAGAATTGATGTAAGAAATGTACCTTGACTACCACGTATATAGATTTTGATTTTTTTGCGAGAGTCACAAAAAATATACCGCATTTACTTAGAATCTAGATTTTTTTTATTGGATTCATGGGACTATAAACTTAAGAATTTGACATTCATTTCAACATAATAGGTACCTTCACGCGTTCCTAAGAATAAGGGGTATGACGGACAAACAGACAATACGGATAACGAAGTGATCGTATATGGCTTCTTTTATCTTTTGACCAATGGAACCCTAAAATAGGGAACTTTTATTAAAATGCGTACGCTATACTTAACTAGAAAATATGGTCGATGATTATTGCCGTTTCGAACATCTTTTCATCCAATCCGTTGGAACGGATTGGTGATACTTGCTACCACCTAGTTCGATAACGGACCCTACAGTTTTACATAAATTCCGAACTCATGAAAGAGCTTGCGTTCGCAACGAAATGGACGTATCCCACTCAGAAAAAAAGGGGTATGAACCGGACGGGATTTGAGCCCATGACCTCTATCACGAAAGGCAATTCCACGGGCCCCTAAGCTATGAGCCGCTTCTACACAAGATACCACATGCATTCGGCTACAGGACTCTAATAATCTAATGATCTGAGGTACATTCATACTATCCATACTAATATTGTAAATGCGAAAGTAACTGTGTGTCTGTTACGTTTCATGCCTAAATCGCTAAACTAATTTTGATTAAATTTGGTATAGAGAGAGTCTGGACCTTGTGAAAGGACATAGGATACCTTTTGTGGCGAAATTTGAAAACGGGTATGAAAGTTTGTATGGGGAACTCATATAACCTAAAATGCGAGCTTCAACCTGACATTAGTCCGAAACGACATTGACCCGAGCGGAACCGGGTACCTCAGCTAGTTCCATATAAATTGGAGCCGCGCATTATCTAGCCAATATTCCGGGAGGTCACGACATTTTTGGTCACGATAATGTAAATGGCTGAATCTGGGTTCACGTGTTAGAGACCAACCCTCTGATGCTAAATGAGTCGGTCTGCCTGCGCCAAGTGGTTACGTTAGCTAGATTGGTTATACAAAATACATGTTGGTATGTACCGGCAGATGAATATACTGATTGTCTAGAAATATTGATATCCATTAATTATATAACAATAACCAGTCCGTTTATTGATTAAATACTTAAATATGCCTAAAATTATATATGTAACCTAAATCACCTATAACTACGAAATGCAACCCGAGATTTGTTATTTTTTGTTATTAATAAGCAAGTATGTACTAATACTTTAATTCTTCGTTATTTGCAGTCACATTTTTCACAAAAATATTTACCTTATCTTTATATAAATATAAAGATAAGGTAAATATTTTTTTTGTCGTGATAACTACTTTCTAACGCGCCTTATCTAGCTAACGCAACCACTTGGTGCAGGCAGACCGACACATTTAGCATCAGAGGGATGATCTTTATCCTTTGACACCAGTTTCAGCCCTTAACGTTATCGTTACCATTTTTGTCGCGACCTCCTAGTCTACAAGTAGGCCCTTCAACCGAGATAACGTGGTGCGTAGGAGTTGGTATTGTTCGTCGCCGCACGAATAAACGAGAAACGTTGCTCGTTGAGCGGGTCTATTGAGGGTAATGAGTAAGCGAGCGGCTCCTATCTTATGGCGACGTGTCCTATCCACTCTAGAATTAAGTTTAGAGTAAGTGCCGTACTTTGTAGCTGCAACAACTTGAGCCTAATTGGCATAGTTAGCCTCATTCGAGACGTTATACTGATATCACAACTAAAAGATATAAGACGTTGAATTTTAGGCTGAGATAAATAGTCGTAACAGACAGACTAATGAAAGATAGTACTTTGTGACGTAATTACGGAAAAAAAATAACAATAAAACCGACTTCAAAGAAAAAGTATTCCAAAACAAATTAAAATGCACTAAAAAGTATAAAAAATAATTGGCATTTTTTGTAGTTACGATTATTGTTATTTTTGAGTCGGTTTCAGCCAAGGTAGCCAAGGTTCTCTTGACTGGCGCAGGGCGTGCTCGGCTGACGCCGACTTAATCGTAACTACAAAAAAGGCAATATTGTTTTAACTTTTTAGTACATGTTAATTTGTTTTGGAATACTTTTTCTTTTAAGTCGGTTTTTTTATTTTAAATTTTTAGGGTTCCGTACCCAAAGGGTGCCAACGAAACCCTATTACTAAGCCTCCGCTGTCCGTTCGGCCATCCGTCCGTCTGTGTACCGTAGATGAACCGTAGTAGACAGGCAGCGGAAAGTTTCACAGGGTTTGTATTTTGCCGCTATAATAACAAAAACATTTTTTTAAATAATTAAAATTAAAGGGCCCCCATATAAACAATGTGTTTTTTTTTCGTGTTAAATGTTGTGCTAGTCCGACTCGCACTTGGCCGGTTTTAACTCCGTATGCAGCCCAGCTTCGGCGACCAGTCGAGTGAAGGCTGCCTAGAGAGGCGCGTTCGAGACGAACGGTGAGTGCCTAGCGAGTGCGGGGCAGAGGGGGGGGGGGGGTGGCGTCCTTGCGCGTGCGCCGCCAGACGGAAGGCCGACCGGGGACCGCATTATGCGACCAATAGCCAACGACTTATTTATGGACATTTTTTTTTTTTTTGAAATTACGAACAGTGACCTCTTAAAAATCCACTTTAAAAAATATGGCTCGGCGTCACGTGGCGTCAGATAAATAGAACGCCGCGTGACTATCTGCGGCACTCCTGCCCGTGCGGGTCAATGTTATTTTGGAATTATACAGGTTTTTTTCGAATAAAGAGTAGCCTATGCGTTGTTCTACGATATCTTTCAATCGCGTTTCAACCACATCCGTTCAATCGTAAAGGCTTCATTCAATAATATACATACAAACGTTTCCCATGATATTAGGTGGGATAGAAAACTCTCGTGGATAGTAATGAGTTTCCTGAAATAGGCATGGAGGTGAGGTAATTTCCTCACCTCCATGGAAATAGGTAAATATACTTTTTCGTTCTAAGCAAGTACGTCGTTTTTTTTAAAGAATGTAATACTTATGTATGTAGATTTTACCGTGAAGCAAGTTGGTTCAAGTTCAGCCTTGCAGTATAATCATTAAGTGAGTATTTTTACTGCGTTCTGTTTTTAATTAATGTATCCTTGCTTGCTTGTATACATATCACATTCGATGAATATCCTAATGTTAATAATATATCAAGCACTTTCTAAAAGAGCGGCTCGTAGCCTAGTGGCGCGGGGACTGGCCTAGCATACCAGAGGCCTGGGTTAAATACCGACATGCACCACTGTCTTTCTCTTTCCGAGTTCGATAAGTGCATTTCGTCACGAATGAGAGCTGCTCCATGGTTCGGAATCCATGTAAAACTGTAGGTCCCCTTCCCCTACTAGGTAGTAGGGTTTGAGCCCGCCCTAGTTGGTACCATCGCATTAGATGAAAAGATGGCCGAAGCGACAATTAAAAATTGTCCGTGTTTTCCATCTAGTTCAATGTAGCCGTGCTCATAAAGAGAAGGTCCTGGCATGGCACCTAATTCCTTCGGGAATGTGGTGTATTGGGCTCATACCATAACGGTAGTTGTGTGGTATTAGCCACGGAATATTGAGGAGGCAGGAAGTGAAACGTTTGTAAATTTGTTCCAGGACCGCTGTTACCGTTTTAGTTAAGACCTTTTTGCTTCGCGGATGTATAACCGTCGCAATTGGCTATCCCTTCTTAATTAATAACCAAACAACAAATCCAAATTTGTTCAGTTAATATGAACCTTAACGTAATGGATCTATGTTGGAATTCCAATACTGTTTGCAATCAAATGTTACGTCACTTTCGAACACGGCCGAGCGTCTCACACGCACGCAGTCACTAACAGAGTAGCGAGACATGACCCGGCAAGCAAAGCGACGCCGCGACGCCATATTGTTTCGTAGTGTTTTTGTTGTAAGTTTTATCGCTATACATGTAAATGAAACTAACCGGTGATATGAAACTCCGCCATTATGAAGGTTGTGCACCCGGCTGTCGCGTTTACACGTTATTATGGCACAGTACGGCATTACTCCTTTTCAATTTTAGATTGTATCACGGATAAGTTAATGCACAGGAACGCCGCAGAGGAGTGAATCATGCGCGTATGAAGTGCGCGGGTCCCCGCTAAAGACCGGCGCGCGAGTTCTGCCCACTTCACAATTCTTACCTCCTAATTGTTCTGTGGTATTAGCCATCCATGTCAGAGCGCATAAAAAAAACAAAAAAGAATCTCACAATACGTTTAACCTAAATGAACAAAATTCTAGTACGGCTGGACCAAATCATCTATTATTTTCTTCATTTATTTTCTTAAAACATCCGTGGAATTCCGAAAAAGGTTTTTAGCTATCTTTTGATGCCGGAGGTGGCGCTGTTGTCGGGATCGAGATTTTTTAAACTGACCGTTCATGTCCGCGAAGGTCCGCGAAGGAAACCACATTGTACTGGACTCCGCTCGGGTGAATGTCCAAAACAAAATCGGCCCGAGCGGATCCTCAGATGGTAAATAATATAAATAAATGACAAATAGAAAAAAATAATGCATACAATTAAAATTGGTTCAGTCCCGCATCGAGCCATGCAAATAAGGCAGCGCGCGTAGAAAGTGAGAATGTGTGTGTCTCAGCGTCCGTCTGTCTGTCCACCTGCACGCCTGAGCGCTGCGTGTGACGTGAGGCGGTCAACACACCTTCGTCGTCGTCACGGAAAATATAATATCCTGGTCCGACACTTTGACACACTCTGTTGACGGAGCGGTGCGGCGGCGTGGATATGATGGTCAAAAACACATATCAGTAAAATATCCTTTTCGTACCAAGCCAGTACGTCGCTTATTTTAACGAATGTGATACGTATGGACCCGTACAGGACACAATAACTGAAGAAATAAATTATGTATAATCTTAAATTCGTTTGATTAAGGGTGACTGTAGGAGAATTCCAAATTAGGGGTAGGTTAGGTTAGGTTAGGTTCCGCGGAAGGTACAGCCCCTGGGGCGAACCATGTCCTTTCCCTTAATACGAGTCGGCTTCGCACAGGAAGGGTTCCGTACCATCGTACAAAAAAGCTACGATAGTAAAGAACGCTAAAATATATACTTGACATGCGTTTCAAATCAAAATAATGAACCATTCTCAAAATAATTTTATTTTAAGTTAATGCACTCAAACCTCGTTTGAATTGTTTTTGTATATTTATGGAATGATTACAAACAATAAGAAGCTAGATGTATAGGTAGTTGTACGATCAGATTATGACTTTCATTCTTTACATACTTGGTTTTTCACACGTTGAGCCCTGTTTCTAGCCATAAGCCATGTTTAATTTTGTAAAAAAATTCTATTTTCATTTAGAAATCGTATTAAATATTACCTACTAGACATAACCTATTTGCTCGAGGGATTTCTACTTATTTCGAATCGACTACGTGTGTTTATAGAAAAACACACGTTCAGACCGAACAAATAAATGTTCTTCACCTCAGGTTTGAAGTTCACCGCTAAATGAAAAATCGCGTAATTATAAATAAATACTATTTGTACAAGTAAGTGTTTGCTTTATCCTTCAACCACGAAGAACCAATCGTTGAGGATTTAAGCGTTCCATATCGTTTAGTATCGCGATCACTGAAGAGAAAGGAAGGGGAAGTGGCATGCGGTCGATAATGCGTCTCCGCTATATGGTCAAAATTACCACATAATTTTATGGGAATCCGGCGGCGGCGCGTCGCATGCCCGACAGTCGAAACATCGCCACCGCGCGCGAATGTGCTCTAAAATAGCGTTCGTCAAGTCAGTTCCCACCAAAACAGATGTTCCAATATGTCTGCGACAATGTTTGCATGTGGCATGTACGTTTAAGTTGGATTGATAGTTTTTGAAAATTTGAGACAGCGGCTCCCATAGTAGGCTCCCATTTTCTCTATGATCGCCATAATGTATGTCCGTCTATCTAAACCCAAATTATCCACAACTCTGTAGAGCGGAAAAACTAATATATTTTTATAGATTTTAACCAAAGATCGAAATTATGTTTACATTTTCGATTACCGGTTTCCGCTCCGGTTATTGTCCAAAACGACGGTGACCCGAGCGGAGCCGCAAACTAATTTATAATAGTAATATATAAATAGTTGCTTACTACATTTTAAACTTTTTACGAGTAAAAGTTGCCAAGCGTCTTGCTCTACTTTCCGTAGTCATGTTAAAACGTCAATTTCTCTCGTTATAACGTTCGTTAACTCGGGACACGTCGGCCGCAGGAAACATAATTCCCGTGGAAGAGATACACATTTCTGCATTCAACCTTCTTTGTCGTAAATCGTAAGATAGCTAATAATTTATCTTACTTTATTTGCATAGCATAACCCCATCTAACTATCGCCGCATACTAACTGATTTAGATTTAACTTTGATCAATCTATTTGAAATGTTTTAACACGATTCATATGTTTTATTGCACGTGGTTATGGTGCTGTCTCTACAACAAACACAAAAACAACAATCGTTGTTATTAATATTATGTCTTCCTACAGAACCAATACAGTAAAACTAACTAAATAAGTGAATAAATAAATAAATAAGTAAATAAATAAGAAAAACAGTTAATCTGGTTATATGTAGCTGAACGCCCCCTCTTGTGTCCCGCGCCGCCGTCTCTATGCGGATCGGGTGGCGCGAGCCGCACCCCATTGCAGCTCCAGGGGCGCGGCTCGCGCCCCTGGAAGATTTTTCTTATTTATTTACTTATTTATTTATTTATTCACTTATTTAGTTAGTTTTACCGTATTGGTTCTGTAGGAAGACATAATATTTTATTGCACGTGCAATTTATCATTAACGATAAAATTCCTGCATCATTAATTACAGCTCAGTATGTCATGCACTCACTAAAACAGACATAATTGATTTCGGTTTTATTCCCTGTACGTTAAGATCTTTGTAAGCTACTGATACACCTCTCAACTAGAATATTATTTACGATGAAAGTATGTTTGTCTCGGCTTATTGTAAAGTTATTGACGTGCGAAAATGCATTGTTAACGGTGCTGTAGAAACATATTGTAGCCGTGTTGTTAATCCAAAGAGGTATTAAATGGCTACACGAAGATTCAGTGATAATATTTGCTTCGTTAGGAATTATTGGTCACCAAATATCTTCGCAAAAATATGACTGGGAATTTCATAGCCAATCAATGTCTTCTCTAACGGTTAGTAATAAAATAAGCACTGAAACAGCGAGGCTTTAGCGCTGACACTAAACGGGGCCAAATAATTTCATGGTATATTTTATTGCACCCGAGTATTTGCGTAGCAGTTAACGACGGAGGGCAATGTCATTGGCAAACTAAGTAAGCGGCAATTGTTTCTCGAAACTGTTTTCATGAGTTTTGTATTTTCCCAGGCTGGACTGCTCCGCACGGAGCACGGCGAGTACTGGATCGAACCCTCCAACCGAGTCCCGACCGGCGCCGACGACGAGGGAAGACCGCACGTTGTCTACAAACGCTCCGCCATCAGCAAGCAGCACGCCCGGAGCGAGCGAGCCGTCGATCCGCGCGGGCCCCCCTCCCAGCGGCGGAGAGTGCACAACAAGGAATATTTGGACAAGCGGAGAAGACACCAATTGGAGCAAACGCGCGGCAAACGACCGCAGCTTCCCCAAGCGCATGACAAAAAACCGCTGGAGAGAAGGCGCAACTCGACGTTGAGAACAATGTCGGAACGTGTAAGGGGGCTGGTGGTAAATGGCACGTATTCCGTGAAAGAGGAGGATCTGGTGACGCTGGAGCGAGAGAGGGCTCGAAAAGCGGCGAGACTGAGGACGCGGGGGCAGCAGGGCCAGCGGGGGAGGAGGAAACACAGGCGGCGCCGGCGCAGACAGAAGAAGAACTGCGCGACCAAAGAGCCGCCGCGGACTGTGGTCGAATGGGATCAGGAATTCGATATTCGCGACCGATCGGCGCAAAGAAGAAATAGGGTCAGTATTAACAAATTTAGAAATCTATTTTTTGTGATTTAGCTGTTGCCGGTGACTTCGCTTGGGTCTCGGGTTTGATGTTCATACATAGATTATCCACAGCATAGGCTATGTATTCACCAAATTTGTTATTTTTAGCCATTAAGGCGTGTTTACGTAACAAACATCAAAACATTTTCATTTTCTTAGTGGGATTCATATTTTGTTGATTTTTTGTCATTTTTGTTCTTGTTGCCACTCCATTTGTGCTTCGCTTCAAGGTCCTTGCTTTCGGTGACGCTTGTTTCGAGTATTCTCTTTTTTTAAATATGGTTGCGAGAGACGATGGCTGGACCCGGTTTGATGCTCGTGAACGGGTGCTGTTTGTGTGGACTGGCCGGCTCTAATTGGCAACATGTTAGGTGGCGGGCATAGTCTTTGACTCAAAACTGATTTGTCATGAACTTGTTGCATACTGTATGAATTATGATTCTCGTGATTTCTTTTTAATTTAGTGTTTCACCTATGTTTTCTCATGTGATCAAATATTTGCTGCTGTAATTGATGACATGTCTAATGATACAATATGACCGATAGTGCCGTGTACTGGATAATGAATAAACAAAAACAATAAAACAATGAAGAATGCCAACTGAATATGAATCGTTCCGACATCAATCTGGATAATTAAGCCGCATTGGCTCTGTCGGGCATAACGTCTATACATAGACAAACAGAGATTGGTAGTACGCGTCTTCAGCGTCAACCTTATCCTAATAGGGAGGACGGCTGCCAAACTTTACCACCAGATGGCCCCACATAAATTTATGCCACGGTTTCATTTCAAGGTTATAGGTTGTTTACCAATCAAACTGAATTAATATGAATAGCTACCTTGAAATTGATTTAAAACACGGACAATGTGATCGCCTGTGATTCGCGAGTAAACATAACCTCTACGTGATAGCTTGGCATAGCTTTATGTGGGGCCATCTGGTGGTGAAGCTTTGCGCCGTGCACCCTAACGGCTGATGTTGCCGGCAGACGCGTCACCGCGCGTACCCGCACGTGCTCTCCCAGCGGTCGGGCTTCCCGCGGCGGGCGGGCGCCGTTGCGGCGGCGGAGGGGGCGCGGCGCGCGCGCTCCGTCAGCCGCGAGCACCACGTGGAAGTGCTGCTCGTGGCGGACGACACCATGCTGGACTTCCACCGCGACGACATCGAGACCTACCTGCTCACAGTTATGAACATGGTAAGGAGTACGCAATAGATGATTACGGGCCAAGTGCACGAAAGGACAAAAAATCAAAATCAATGTCAATGTATGATTAAACACGTCACTTTGTATGGACGGTATGGAAGGAGCTCCATAGGGTTTACTAAAAGTGACGTGTTTGAACATTGATTAACTCAGCCGTTTCTTCGTGCAATCGGGGCTAAGATGGAGGTCCCGTTATTTGCGAATTTTCACTTGAATTTAACTTCTCTTGTCAAAATCCACTGTTTTACTAGTACTTCAAAAGGTCAAGATAGAAATTCTTCCGATGAAAATTATTTGTCCAACTTCTCGTTTCTGTGATATTTTAAGCACAGAAGTGGTATTAAACTTCCGGCAGTTTAAGTATGAGAAAATGTTACAAAACATCGACACAGGAAAATTTAGGAGATGTTTGAAACTATTACGTTTCTTTGTAAAAACGCTCGAAGTAGGTATTTAATGTATCTGGAATTTTATTAGATGCCAAATACACCAGATAACTATGAAAATCTTGTACTTAATTTAGGAACTGACGGCCGTATTCAGAGTGGGTGGACTAACTTTCATACGCCGGAATAAATCGGTTTTGTATGGTTAGTCCGCTGCTAATCTCGTACTAAGTTCTGACATGTTCTCTCTGAATACGACTGTTGAGTCGTTTTAATCATAATTTGTTGCTTCTCAGGTGTCCTCGCTGTACCTGGACCACACCATCGGCAACTTCATCAACGTCGTGGTGGTGAAGATAATCCTAATCGAGGACCCGTCAATAGACAAGTCGCTCAACGTGTCGAGCGATTCAGACGCCACGCTCGGCTCCTTCTGCCGCTGGCAGCAAAACCTCAACCCTAGCAACGACTCGCACCGTCACCACCACGACGTGGCCATCTTCATCACGCGACACAACCTCTGCGGGAAGAGCGACTCTTCGTGTAGGTACGAGATTAATTTTATTAACATAATGTTTAATTTTTTGTTGCCGTCACCTACGTGGAGTCAAAGCTAGTTTAAATCTACACCACATCAGAACTTCATTTAGGAAAGTCAAGGCCCGCTTTTGCTGTACATCACCTAACGCGATATCTAATGAAAATAACATGGTTTTTGGTTACGAAATTTCTCTTTTTCTTTCGTGGCATACTCTTATTATTCTGGCTTAGATTTATCAAATGATAGAGTTGTTGGCCTGCCGCCGAAGTTGGGCCGTTTTTGTCGAAGTGTGGTAACATTTATAATTGAAGTATACCATTGTATGCTTTGATTTACTAAGCCCAAAACGAGGGGTCAGTCACTCGAGCAAAAAGTGTACACCAGATTCCCAGTAGTCAAGATTTCCTTGGGATTTCCAGATTTCAAAGATTCTTAAAGACTCCCAAAGATTCTTGAAGATTTCAAAGATTCTTAAAGACTCCCAAAGATCCTTGGAGATTTCAAAGATTCTTAAAGACTCCCAAAGATTCTTGGGGATTTCAAAGATTCGTAAAGACTCCCAAAGATTCTTGGAGATTTCAAAGATTCTTAAAGACTCCTAAAGATCGTTGGAGATTTCAAAGATTCTTAAAGACTCCCAAAGATTCTTGGGGATTTCAAAGATTCGTAAAGACTCCCAAAGATTCTTGGAGATTTCAAAGATTCTTAAAGACTCCTAAAGATCGTTGGAGATTTCAAAGATTCTTAAAGACTCCCAAAGATTCTTGGGGATTTCAAAGATTCGTTAAGACTCCCAAAGATTCTTGGAGAATTCAAAGATTCTTAAAGACTCCTAAAGATCGTTGGAGATTTCAAAGATTCTTAAAGACTCCCAAAGATTCTTGGGGATTTCAAAGATTCTTAAAGACTCCCAAAGATTCTTGGGGATTTCAAAGATTCGTAAAGACTCCCAAAGATTCTTGGAGATTTCAAAGATTCTTAAAGACTCCTAAAGATCGTTGGAGATTTCAAAGATTCTTAAAGACTCCCAAAGATTCTTGGGGATTTCAAAGATTCGTAAAGACTCCCAAAGATTCTTGGAGATTTCAAAGATTCTTAAAGACTCCCAAAGATTCTTAGGGAATTACCAAATATACTGGGATTTCGTATGATTTCTAAGGACTACCAATTGAGATTCCCAAACGATTGTACACCAGATTCCCTGAGTGGGTGATCCCTCGGCCCAAAACGTGGGCACGAACGAAGAGGCTAGTCCATCGTTTCCAGGTCACTCAACGAGCTATGGAAACGGCTATACTCGGTATTTCTCTGAGGGGTAGTCAGAGAACGACATAGCCAACAAGATCAGCAAGTTGAAGAAGCTAAGGTCATGTCATGACGGAGCAGAATAGTTCTGAAGTGGAGACCACGTCACGAGAACGTAATTGAGGACGCCCAGGTAATTGATCTCGTAATTGCTGCTGACGGTAGCTGTATGAGAAGGGCTATTAATCGAACGAAAAAGCGCGCGTTGGATTGGAGGCCCACGTGGACTCAGCAAAAGACTAGAAGAATGATGACGGCGGCAATGCGAGAACTAAGTAGTTCGTTATTGAACTTCGTTCGTTTTGACAAGGTCAATGGTACGCCAATGTGTCGGCGAAACTAACCAGATGAACCGCGCTCTCGTCCGCGCTTCTTTAAATAGATCAGATTCTAATTTGAAGCGGTTACCTGAGTGAGCGTGAGAACAGGTGCGTTTCGATCCTGGATAGAAAAGCGTTTTAACGGTGAGTCATACGTAAACATTAATATGGATGTAGTACTACAAAGTGGGCCTGTCTATAAATGTTTTGGTGTTAAAATATGAGCACGCGTACTTACGTTATCATCATATCGATTTACAGAGCCGCCAACGTTTTACCCAACAACTGCGAGCATACGTTGATGCTTCCGGCTAAATTAATGACTCCTCAGCCTTGGATGCATTTAGCCGCTTCGTGCCTTATAGTTCACTCTATTTAATCTTCACGTAACGTTAACAAGTAACGAGTTTCATTTGGATATTGCCGTAAAAATGTCGGAGCAATCTCCTCAATCTTTTAGCGGCTTCCGTTGCTGACGTTATATTTTCCTGACAGCCCACTCGCATGCACAGACGGAAACACAGACACAGATGTGTAATAACTCGATTAGCGGAGTATATATGTATTTTATTAGCGTCTCCGAGAGCTCTAACAATACAAAATATTCTCTTTTATCGATGGAGAGGGTCATATAATGATGCGTCTAAAATTAGTTTTTGACGAATATTTTAGATGATTTAATTTGGTAATTTCAATTGTCAGAAATAACTAAAGGGATTAATATTCTTTTATCTTAAATTATTCTCTCTCTATTTTTTTCGATCGCCTACAATATTGATTGCTAACATTATCTTTCAAACGGCTAATGAGATGTCGATGAGGAGATTTTAGAAGACATTTTTTTTATTCTCCTCATCGTCAACTCATTAGCCGTTTTTAACGATAATGTTAGCAATAAATATTGTATACGATGGGTAGTTACGGGTCTCCTTATTCCGGTCTATCCATTTTATTATCAGCCTTACAATGCGATTCAAATAAGAAAAGGACGGGCTCGTGACTAACTTCACTCGAATTCGACTTTCACTCGAAGTTTGTGAAGTGAAGTGAGGGTTTTGGCAGTTGACATTCAAAATGGTGGTGATCCTATTCTTATTTGAATCGCATTGTACCTAATTCTATTTCCATTCCATCGCCTCATCAAAACATTGCGAGAAAGGCTTATAATAATTCTGGTAGGAGTTTGATAACTATTCCGCTTGTTATAGTCATTCCAGACCGCCTATTGACTGGTAGGTCAAGGTCAGCGCTTGTTTTCTGAAATTCAACCGCCGCTCGTTTTCTTTTTGGAGCCGCAGGTCGCACACTAGAATATTCCCAATGAAATCCTGGATCCGATTCCGGATTTTCGTGGGTTCTCGAAATACCATTAAACCTTCATTCCGGAGGTCATCGCAGACCTGTGGAGTAGGAATCTGGTTCCGTTTATTAATTTCACCCATTAGCTGTATATTACACACTCGGATTCGTCAAAACGCTTTTCTTTTTCTGCCGTTTCGATTTCATCTGGCGAAGAAGAACCGACAAGAAACTGTGCCATATTTGCAATTTTGTTTTCTTCTTTGATACTTACAAAATAGTTAATGTCGGAGAATGAGAATCATCGCTGTTCTTATAGTTGTTAGGGCCGTTTACGTGAATACATTTTATGGTTAATTTACATAGATATTGAAACGATAAGTAGCTGTAGATTTAGTTTTCTCTTCGTAGAGACTCGGCCTCAACTCGGGAAGCGAAGAGCGGTGCCACTTCTTTATTTATTCTATTGCGGCCAGACTAAATAATTAGCCACATCTGCTACGACTCCAATTATTTTCTCACGCTCCGCGCGTGGAAAGTCGGACATGAAGCAAAGCTTCTCTCGCCGAAACTAATTATTAGTTTTATGGAAATCATACAAAAACGTATAATAAATCTTTAGAGAAAAGTATTGTTTCCTTGTTTTTATCCGCATCGTCAAAAAGGCCAGTAAGCTATTTCTGCCTCACAAATGAAGTCTGGAAATAATTTTAAATCCAGTTCGCCGATTTGTTTTATTTCTTAAGAGACACCTCAGTGAATGAACATGTGTACGTTTTTGTTCGTTTACTGAGTTATATGACATTCATTGTTCGGAACTACTTACTAAGTGTGTTAGTAGGGTTGACCCGTTTGTTTTGATATTATTGTACCGTGTATCCGTTGTTTCCGGCGAGCCGTGAAGTTCTTGGCATGGCACCTAATACCTTCAGGGACGCTGTATAATCGGCACAATGCCTAAAATATGCGCCTCGCGTGTACAAAAAACCCGGTCAAGTGCTAGTTGGACTAGCACACAAAGGGTTCCGTACCATCGTACAAGATTTCACGTTTTTTTGTATGGGGCCCCCATTAATTTTCTCTATTTGTTGTTATAGCGGCAATATAAATATACACTCAGCTGCGTAACTATTACCGTTCATGAGATACAGCCCTGTGACAGACGGACTGACGGACAGCGGAGGCTTAGTAATACGGTTCCGTTGGCACCCTTTGGGTACTGAACCCTAGAAATAGGAGAAGGGCATGGAGCAAACGCGCGAGCGTTAGAGCCAAATTTAATTTTGGTGCAAATTGTAACCACACGGTAAGAAAACTGCATTATATCTGGTCACATTTCTTATTTTCTTGTTACTCTTTCATAGTTCATTCCCAAATAATGCCTTCATCAATTGATTCTCATCACGTGAATAAATATTTATTCATAAATAGGTTAAGATGGCAGATCACGTAGCGACAGCAATATTTGCGAATGAGTCAATCATTTGCGCTGTAAATATTTGCCGAAATCACAGCCAGCTCATCAGGGCACACTGTCGAAGGAGCAGGCGGCTCTCGCGTTTGATCTGACCTCATTGATGTTCCGCCGCGCCTCCGCAACGTGAGAACAGAGGCCCTAGTCCGACTTGTCACTTCAATTGACTAGCCGACCAGCGTTTCAAATGTGTGGAGAAATTGAAGAGCGCGCGCAGTGAGCTTTAAGCGAACTAACATTCGCGAGTCCGAGATTGATTTGACAGCTTACTCATCGTTGCCGCAAATACGTCGACGTTGCCTTTTACTCCGCGTTTTTATACAAATCGGAAGTCCGCGTTTGATTTTGACAGCTTGTTTTACACCACAAAATAAGTAGCGAAAGTTGTAAACGTTGTTCCGTAAACGACAATTTAGGTGAGAACTCGGACTGAATGTACCGAACATACCAATGAGTTTTGAACACCTAGACAATGCCTCACCCGTCTGGTGACGAAGGGTGTTGAGCGAATAGGAGGTACCGCGCGTTCCCTGCTGACACCGACTAAAAAAATAACAATAACTACAATAAATGCAATTTTTTTTTCTTCTTTTTAGTGCATATTAATTTGTTTTGGAATACTTTTTCGTTGAAGTCGGTTTTTTTTTTTGTTAAAATGTTTGTTTATAGTGAATCTGAATTACACTTACTAATTTGTACATTCTTTCTAATAGAAAAAGAATGATCGAAATCGGTTGGCGCGCACATACTTAATGCAAATTAAAGACTTATATGATTTTCTCATGGATGCTATTGTCAGAACTCAACCATTGAAATGGGACCACACGGGAAGCACCAGCGTTCAAATAAAAAAAGAATCATCAAAATCGGTTCACCCAGTCGAAAGTTCTGAGGTAACAATCAAAAATCGTATTGAGAACCACCTCCTTTTTTGAAGTCGGTTAAAAAAAGACGTCGTTAGCAACGCTGTAGTAGTATGTAGTTAAATAAACTTGAAAATACAATAAAAGGTATGTTTGCTCAAAAGTAATTGTTTTCATTACAATAGTGCATTTTAGAAGGCCGTGCACCGATCCGATTTGACGAACCGCTTAACCAAAATACACACCTCCCTCCTGTCACCCTTGTGGCACAGAATATACAACACTCTGTGGTGCCTGAAGTCGGTTGCCACCCCGCCAGCTGTCATCGGGCGATCTATTCCCATCAACATCAGACGCCCCAGCGACGGTCAGTTGGCAAGCGATCAAGACACTGCAACGTGAAAGTTTACAGATAGCTCGAATGTTTTCCATCAGAGTGGCTAGTTTACATTTTATTGAATAGAAACCTACGTCGAACATCTGGATTTAAGTAAACTGAACGGGTAAATGCGATTTCAATATAATATTGTACGAATTTGCATTGTGAGTATGTTCATACACTATCGTATGTGTTACTATCTGTGCAACTAAAAAAACAAATTAAACAAAAAGCGCTGGGCACGCGCTGCGCCAATCTAGAGAACCTAACCTAACCTAACCTAACCTAACCTAACCTAACCTAACCTTGGCTGACACCGACTCAAAAAATAATAGAAATCGTAACTACAAAAATGAAAATTATTTTTTACTTTTTAGTGCTTTTTCTTTGAAGTCGGTTATTTTTTTTGTTAAATTTGTTTTTTTATTTGTTTATTTTTAGTGAATCTGAAGTAAACTTACTAATTTGTACACGTCCTTTCCAATAAAAAAAGAATCACCGAAATCGGTTGGCGTTATATTGAGTTATTCGTCCATTTGTCACGCACATCTTAATACAAATTTAAGACTTTTATGATTTTCTCATGGATATCATTGTCAGAACTTAACCAAATTAAAATGGGACCACTTGGGAAGCACTAGCTATCATTTAAAAAAATTATCATCAAAATCGGTTCACCCAGGCAAAAGTTATGAGGTAACAAACATAAAAAAAACAAAAAAAAAACCAAAAAAAACAAAAAACCATACAGAAGAATTGATAACCTCCTCCTTTTTTGAAGTCGGTTAAAAAACGAGAAAGGATCGCAATAAAAATTCTGCATCCGTTGATGGAGTAATTTTAATAACCACATATCAGTACATTTCTTAAAGATGTATTAAATTGTTTTTAATGTAGGAGGAAAAACAAACATTTCTGAGCAAACCCGGGTGCTATAGTTACAATAGGATCTCGGAGTGCCGTTGGCGGGTTCCCTAGTTCCCCTAGTTCCATTGAACCCTTCATTTCTCTTTGGAGCCGAAGTGACCCATACCCTAGGGGAAACCGCGGCCACCACCTTTCATTACAAAAAAATCTCGCAATGTTCTAACCGTTGCATCCTCGCGCAGGAGAAAGCTCGGTTCGCACGGGTGTCGGACGGTAATCGTCGCTCCGATGCAGACCGTTTACGGCGAAAATGCACTTTACAGTAAAACGCATTATTTCGAAGCGAGCTGCCGCCAGGCCGTTCCGTGATGGCGGGACGCGCCATCAAAATGCAATCATCGTCGCCGAATAACGGCGCGCACGAAATTTAAAATGACAGGATGTTTACGCACGTACTCACTTACCGCCTCTGCAGTACACGAGTCGCTTGACCGCTGCAGGCTTGCCATTTTTGGAATTTAACCCCTAAAATCGGGGACAAAATAAATCAATTGGTATTATTTGACACCTACGAAAAAAAAGAACTGAACTGACATAACCTAAGATTCAAAGACAGTTCTTGGGTTTTGAAATTCTCAAGTCTTCCGACTGTCAATTTAGACCTAAAATGTATGGCAGTAATGTCAAATTTAGCAGTAGAAACTTGAGAATAGCTCGAGACCCAAGAACTGTCTTTGAATCTCAGCACATATATGCTGCATGGTTAAAATCCTGGTTTATCCGTAAAAAAAATATCAAGAAATAAACGCCCCACTTACTAAGCTGCCCTTACAGTCTACTTTCTTTTGTAAATCGGTTCAATATATATTCTGCTATCTAAATAATGTTTAAATTATTTAACAGATCGAATTTAGTACGGACATCATGCTTATTGTGTAGGTATGTATATTCTCGATGGCACTTTTAACTGATACCTTTTTAGGGTTAATGTCATAAGCATTTAATAGGTTTTTCTAAATTAGCAGAAATCGTTGCATAAAAGTAATTGGCGTTTTCCAAATTAACTTTGAGTAACAAGACGACGAGTTTAGGTTCCAAAGTACGGCAAAATCAAATTTGCATATGAAAGAAAGCTAGAGATAAGATAAATTTGCGTATCGCCCAACGAATATATGTACCAACATAATGGATCTAGGTCTAGAGTTCCAGAGATACCATGCAACATAATTTGAACAAAACAAGCAGATAGATCTCAATAAGACCTTTAATAGGAATACCAACTTGAAGGGTCTAGGACTAGAGGACTAGATATTGTTGCAAGACAAAAGATGCAAGACAAGATTTAAAAACTTTGCAATAAAGTTTGATACGGCGGCCACTTTTCTCAAATTTGCAGCGTGGCAACTTTCGAACAAAGGCGGTTACTTTTTTCAAATTTAGAACGTTGGATCTTCCGTTCGTAAACTTCCATTGCATGATTTTGCGGTAAGCTAGGTCCCCATAACGTTTCACCTAAATGATTAACCTAAAAATGTGATCGCGGTTATATAGTAACTTCTTCTGGTTTAACGAGCCATATTTGAATCTTTCGCAACCCTGCCACTGTCAAAATGCGTTGCACAACCTGCAGCGGAACGCTGTTCCCCGAATTCGGCGGCAAAGCGCGGGGAAATGTCGTTAAAAATAATGAGGGAGATTAATTTTAATTTCGCGCGAATCTTAATTGCACAATTGGCGGCGGCGGCGTGGGCGGGGAGGGGCTGGCCGCGCCGCGCAGTCTCGGGTGACAGACGCGGCGGCGGGACGGGCGGCGGGGAGGGGAGAGCGGCGATGCTCCGGCGGCGAGGAGATTGCAGCGGAATGCAAGATCGCTGACCGATATCGCTGGCGGCGCTCACACACCTTCCGCGTGCCGATTGTCGAATCTGATGCGATCTTCTAGGGGGACTTGGCAATTATAAAAGGACTAGCTGACGTACCCGGATCCGCTCGACCGTGCTATTTTTGAAATTCTTTGCAATCGCTTGCAGCCAGCGATAAGCAATGCAAACGTAAACGCTCTACAGCAGCCAATGACCGCCGGGCGCTGCTATCCAAACGTCATTCAAAAATACGAAACTGCGTTTTTAGCAATCAGAATCGCAAATTGCTGCAGAACTTTGGGAGCGATCGTTTCAAAGGCCGTGCTATTTTTCAAATTCTTTGCAATCGCTTGCAGCCAGCGATTAGCAATGCAATCGTAAAGCTCGACAACAGCCAATGGCCGCCGGGCGGTGCTATCCAAACGTCATTCAAAATTACGAAACTGCGTTTTTAGCGATCAGAATCGCAAATTGCTGCAGCAATTTGGTAGCGAACGTTTCAAAAATAGGGCAGCCGGTCTATCGTTTTGGACTTTTGAACCATCACCCGAGCGGTAAAACGCACCTTGGGGCCCGGACCAACCGCCCGCCCGCGCCCGATCTTTTTTATAAGCAATTTTAATAAGTCTGTTGCGAGGGCAGCGGAAATCTAAAATATGAAAATTACAAACTCTTTGTAATTGCCAAGGCACAATTTTGAACGGCGAAATCTTCTTCCAGCCTACCCCTAAAAGTTGTCAGATTTGAATGATTTGAGAAGTATTTTTTTAAGACATTTTGACAATTTTATGAATATTTTGACTGTTTAATGACATGAATTATTCCTAGTTGATTTTTAGATATTTATCTGTGGAAAATATGTTAGGTATATTATGTTTTATTCTAGATATTAGTTTAAATTTTGTAAATATTAAAAAAAAATTGACGTTATCCAAGTGTAACACAGTGTACCTATACGGATGAATAAAGAATTGAATTGAATTGAAAAAAAAAAAAGTTTAATTCTATGGCCGTATGTTTTTATTTTGTAAATATCTGAATTTTTCATTAAAACAAGGTATTAAATGAAGGTAAAAAAGTTTTTTGTCAAATATTTTCCAATCTAAAGGCATATTAAAAATATTAAAACATACAGACGTAGATTTTGACAACTTATTTTAGAACCCATAATTTTAAAAACCCTGTAAAAAAGTATGACAAATTGATAGGGTAATCACTCTCTTAAATAGCCTGTATCCTTCCTCAAAAATTTAGATGCAAAACAAATCTAATCCGACTGTTCGTTTCAGAGATTAATTCAAACGAAAAAAATTAACAGTTTTAGTTCTTACCTAAATTGGTCACGACTCTTATGATTTTTTTTCGCTTTTTTTCGTATAGTTTCGGAATTCGCCAAGAAGACATACTTGAAAAATTCACTGTATAGTTCCATGAATCATAACTTCATTATATTTTTCCAATTGTGGAGTATTGCGTTTTCCGAGTATTTATAAAGACCATCGCTTTATGTGAATGTTTTTTTAATAAAAAATGATTTTTTGTTTCTAAAAGTTTAGCATAGGAAAAAAGTTTGCTGATTTATAACTATAATAGTTTTGGTACACCTATGTATGTAATATACTTAGAACAAGATATGGTACAATACTGGTCACGTGTAGGCGGTAAAGTTCTGTAGAAATCTCGAGACCTCCTGCCGCGCGGGCGAGGGGCCGACGCGGGTCCAATTGGTGGAAAATGCACAATTATTAACGGTACAAATTCGGTCCGTTCGGACCCAGTCGGACCACACCGCCTCCGCCTTGTCACACCGCGCGAGAACGAACATGCTAATTAGGTACTGATTCCGCGCGCAATCCAGACCATTCCTCGGACCCGCCGCCGTTTCTGTGACACACTCCCTGAAAATACCGGCTCCGCTCGGGTCGATTTAGTTTTGGAGAATCACTAAGTCGCGTCCCTGCCCGCGCTATTATTCAGTTTTCGCTTCGCGTTCCTTATGACTTATGTTTTTTTAGCCGCCTCCTAAGGGTCGTACCGTGATGTTAAATAACCTATAACCTTCAGCAAGCATTTTTCAAATCCGCCAGAGATTAACGTTCAAATAAAAAAACAAACAAACTTTTCAGCTTATATTGATTACGTATGTTAGTATAGATTATATGCTACAGCACCGAGCTCTACATACGGATGAGTGACTATCCCTATAAACGCAAAAGTGTGTTTGTTGGTTTTTCCTTCTTTCACCCAAACATTTTCGTTTTACTTTTTCCTTATAAAACGCTAATATGTAGGACCTTGCAGGGGTGTTCAAGACTCTAAGGAAATTGATTAACGAAAATCGCATAAATGTTTTAATCTGAAATTGGCTGAATGGTGAGCGGGTTTAAAAGCTTTTATGGAGAAACAATATTAATATCCAACGATATCCACATTATTAATAACTAGTTATTAATAATGTGGATAGTGGCTAGATTTCAAATAATAATTCGTTATTATAATGGACCGAGGCGTCTGTATTTCACCCGCCACACTAATGTGACATCAGACACGGCGACAACACCGCGCATGCGTTAACTGGCGGGTTTACTCGCGACAGTCGCCGCGGGGGAGGCGGGGGCTCAGCCAACGTAACTCAACTGCCCGAGTGCATTATGAGTGCATTAAATTCGGATTGAATTACGCAGGACATCACTTTGAAAGTAATGCCACAATTACTTATTCTGTGGTAATGCCCTTGTAAAGATACGACCATGCCTCCCCGGAACTTCTGATGTCAAGATTTGTACGAATCGCATTGTCGAACGAGTGAAAATACCACATGAATAAACAGTAGTGTGTGTCAAAGCATCTGCTAAAATGACCAGATGTAGAGAACTGCCCAGCCTGTGAATTGGCCTACGGCCTATAGAGAATCTGCTGAAATTAATATAGAGAACTTCCCTGCCTCTGAATTGGCCTACAGCCTATAACGAAGCATCTGGTAAAATTAATATAGAGAACCGCACTCCCTGTGAATTGGCCTACAGTCTATACAAAAGCATCGGCTAAAATTAATATAGAGAACTGCCCTGCCCGTGAATTGGCCTGCAGCCTATACAGAAGCATCTGCTAAAATGAATATAGAGAACTGCCCTGCCTGTGAATTGGCCTGCAGTCTATACAGAAGCATCTGCTAAAATGAATATAGAGAACTGCCCTGCCTGTGAATTGGCCTGCAGACCATACAGAAGCATCTGCTAAAATGAATATAGAGAACTGCCCTGCCTGTTAATTGGCCTACAGCCTATACAGAAGCATCTTCTAAAATTAATATAGAGAACTATTCCGGGCCATTTCGGGCGTGTATTCCTCATGTTTTTCCAAAACAAAAAAGTAAACATCAATTTTCTCTAAAGTGTCTAGTCCGAGACTTACATTTTTTAAATGTATGTTTTTGTCTAGTGCAATTTGACGCGACATTGTAACCGTGCATAAGGAATGTCTTGGCATGGACCCTAAATCCCACGTGGCGTGTCAGGTTAATGTCATGACATTAGGTGTGATATTAGCCATCCATATCCAGCTACATACAATGTTCCCACGTTCTTAAAAACAATCGATTATTTTAACACAAAATTAATGAATTACTTTGTATGGAAACTCTAACTTTTAATTTAGAGGACTGTTAGTAGCGTTGTAAAGCTTTTTTGTTCATTTCAATCGCAATTACAAAATTGTCTGCAGTGGCCGTTGCCAACACTCTGTATATAGTATATACATTTAATCAAATGCACTGCAGGAAAAAAAACGACCGGTGTGTCGATAACGTCAAACTTGGGCTACGACCCAAGCGCGCATGCACCGTTGTAAGCACAGTGCGTATGTATGCCCACATTGAGGTCGATAGACTAATGTATTATTTGCTAAGGTTACATCCAATACCGTAGCTAATGAAATACATAAAAAACCGGATGGCCGTGACTACAACCTTTTTGTTCGGGATGGATCCCGGCCGCTGCGGTCTTAGTCCAGAGTGGTCAGTCCGAGTTCTCACCTAAATTGGCGTTTACGGAACTTCGAAGTAACGTAAACACGTCTAACTCTATATAAGTTTGTACGAGTTATTCTGTGGTCCAACAAGCTGTCAAAGTCAAACTCGAACCTCCGATTTGTATAAAAACGCGGAGTCTCGGCGTAAGCGGTAACGTCAACGTATTTACGGCGACGATACGTAAGCTGTCAAATCAAACCGAGACTCGCAAATGTTAGTGCGTTTAACGCTCGCTGCGGGCGCTTTTAAATTTCTCCATACATTTGAAAACACTAGTCGATCGGTTTGGCGTAAACGCCAATTTAGATGACAAGTGGGACTAGGGGTACAGTTTGAGTGACAATACATCAAACTGACCCGGAACGACTTTTCCGCTGCGTAGACGGTGGCTATTACAACTTTTCCGCCACATATCAACACATATTTCAAGTAAAGCCGCCTAGCGACAACGCTGCGCAGCGTTGTCGCTAGGCGGCGCTGTCGATAGGGCGGGCGGCGCGAGTTCCGCGTCGGTCGGCTGACTCACTCCCGCCGCGCCGCCGCACGGGAATAGACTGCGCTCCACCACCACTATAAACACGTCATGCTTACAGAGTGCGCTGACCATTGTACGTAGGTAGGTAGACTTCGTATTAGCGTTATATTTTCGCGGTAGTTCATTACCCAGGGATATTTCCGTACACAGCAGTCCGGTAGATAATGTGCCATGCAAAGAGATTTAAAGTCTTTGGGGCCAAGCGTAAGCGGTTACCTTACCCAATATGTAGTAGCTATAGGCTAGGTTAGTCCCTGCATACCTGGTGAAATTTAAATCTAGTTAGGGGTGGTTTTATAGCAAAAATACCCAACCACTTAACCTCTTTTTTTTGCGAAAAAACACCTTACAGCTAACGGCGAAAGGAGGCAAAATCTCGCATGCGGGAAAACACCCAAGTATGTAAAAGGAACCCATAACCATTCTGATATACCTGATGAGTTTGGGACTAATTTGGGGATAACTGTTGAGGTATCGCACTCGATCATCTCTACCCACCCCTATGGGCTTGCGGCGTGACGCTAATGTGAAAGGAACCTATACCATTCTATACCTGGTGAGTTTGAGACTTGTTTGGGGATAACTGACACCTTTCGGTTTTTATTTCATAATCATTTTCATCTCGTCCGTGAAACCTTCAGCGTTCAGTGTGATCCCTGTTCCAGGGGAGGTGGTAGCATCTTCTGTTGCTGATCTTGTTATTGTTGTTGTTGTCGCAGCACACTGGGCGTGGCGCACGTCGCGGGCATGTGCCAGCCGGACCGCAGCTGCTCCGTCAACGAGGACAACGGGCTGAGCCTTGCGCACACCATCACACACGAGCTGGGGCACAAGTCGGTACCTTACCCTACATACACGTACCTGAACACACTGCACTATATTATGTTTGTTGGCCATCACTTCATAACTCCTGTAGTCAGTAGTCAGTCATCCACACTCGGACCAATAGTTATATATTTTGTATGGAACCTGACTTGGATGGCTAATACCACACAACTACCGTCATGATAGCCCAAAACACCACATTCCCAAAATAATTAGGTTCCATGCCAGGACCTTCCCTTTATGAGCATGGCTACGCTGAACTGGATGAAAAATACGAACTATTTCTGCAATGCCTTTTCAACCATAGTTTGATCCAATACGGTGGTTATTGTCTTGTATTAAATTTGTCTCTATTACTTTCATGGAGAAAACTATGCCGAGATGTTTTTGCTTTCGTTATAAAAAATCGAGCTTGTAAATTTTAAAAGTAAAGATATACTTTTAAAATTTACAAGCTCGATTTTTTATAATTTAAATAAACACTGCTTTGAATTACTGCACTTAAAAAAATAATATGTACGTAACATAGCTACAACATATATGCTACAAAGGGATTAGAAACGTAATTCTTGGACGACAATGTAATATGAAGTTACATATTAAAAAAACTACTCACAACTTTTGGACGATATTAAATCTCAGGGTTGCTTTTACTTTAATTTAAAGAAATCGTTTGCATTAAAAGTTTATTTTTCACCTATGTTCCTTCAGTAAATACGCTTGCAAAAGGGGATTATTTATGTAAATAAATTAATCTGTTTACGTCAAAATTTATATTAAACAAATTTATCAACTAATTTTATTCCTGATGATATTTTTTAAACAAAAATATAAACTTGCAGCAAAGCAGATAGAAAACCTCTCTATATTTAAATCACGAAGACTAATCACCGCTCTGTGCCAGACGTGACTATTTAGTAAAACAAATACCTAACTAATAATAACCCCTCTCCCCTTCGAGGGGCCAGACGCGACGTCAGCGTAGGGCGTGTAGGAATATAGACCGGTAGCCCTTCGAGCGTGTCAAGGCGGAACTAGTGGTGCGATACACGCTTTATCGAGTAAGGCTGTCGTGAAGTCACAAGAAATCTGAGATTTAAAAATTTTAAGAAATGCTTTCTTTGTCCATTGGCTATGGCACAATTTTGCACGGCGACTGCCATCAAAATATCGGATCGTCTTTCAGGTCCTTACGTTTCCCTACTTGTCAGATTTTAATCAACATTTTTATATCACTTGAGAAAGCTTTATTCTATGTCCTTATGTTTTGATTTTTTGTAAATATCTGTATTTTTTGTTAAAAAAAATCTAAAAGGAACGTAAAAACAGACAACTTTTTTCCAAAGTTTATTACCCAATATTTTCCAATCTAAAAGGTATATTGAAAATATTTAAACATACAGATATAGATTTCTATAACATATTGTTGAATCCAAAATTTTAAAAACCTAGCAAAACATTAAGAGCATGGAAACAGTTATCGACCGTAGTATGGGAAATTAATAAGGTATCGACTCTCTTAAAGTAAAAATACATTTACGAATGCTTCATTTAGTTTTGTGTATTTAATTTCTCTCGGCCTAAAAAACTGACCTACATTGTAGACAATGAAATCTAAAACAAGACATTTACCTGGTGCCTATGTAAGTTGTCCATTATGTAGAATAACTGTCTCCATAGTACATCCGGTAAAACATATTAGTACTTAAACGTTGGTAAAATTACCAACATTCTATATAAACTGTCTACATTACAAAGTTAGAATTGATTATTAAGTAATAAAGTAAATGACACTTTGTCACCATCGGCGGCAAAGCATCTTAAAAAGGAATTCTATTTTGTACATAAACGACAGGTTAAAATCAAAACTCAATACAATATGTACAGTCGGAACTCAATTAGTACCCGCTGTCCCAGTTACAAGAATTAAGATACATGATATCGATATCGATGCACTGATGACCTTCGCATCTCTCAAGTTAGTCTGGAGTAGCGACATTCTAACAATAAACCGAACGGAGTGGTCCGACTATTTTAGTCTTCCTTGCGTAATTATACGAGGTAGAGAGCATTCCTCCGTGCCATGTGGCTCCACACACGTAAGTGTCAAACGCGGCTACGTATGACTACTTCAGTAGCCTTACTTATATTCCGGGAGGTCACGACTTTTTTGGTCACGATACGGTAAATGGCTGAATCTGGGTTCTCGTGTCAGATACCAACCCTCTGATGCTAAATATGTCGGTCTGCCTGTGCCAAGTGGTTGCGTTATCTAGATTGGCTATATAAAATAGATGCTGGTATGTAACTGCTGATGAATATACTGATTGTCTGGAAACATCGATACCTATTAATTATGCAACAATAACCAGTCGGATTTTTAATTAAATACTTAAATATACCTAAAGTTATATCTGTAACCTAAATCGCCTATAACTAAGAAATGCAACCAAAGGTTTGTTAAGTTTTTGTATTGCTAAGTAAGTGTGTACTGATACTTTCATGCTTCGTCATTTGCATCCATTTACCTTATCATATACATTTTTTTCACCGTAACTACTTTTTCAGTCGCCTTATATACGTAACGCAACCACTTGGAACAGGCAGACTGACACATTTAGATTCAGAGGGTTGGTCTTTATACCATAAACCCAGTTTCAGCCATTTACGTTATCGTTACCATTTTTGTTGCGACCTCCTAGTCTATTAGGTTTAAGAGCTATATCAACCGAGGTACGTATTTATTTTGTTTATTTATTTTAGGAAATAGAAACAGAGATTGAATGAGCGGAGCCGGATAGCTCGGCTGGTAATGAAACAAACGTTACGTTAAACTATAAAGACATAATGAAATAATCATTTGTGTTATTTTGAAAGAGACAATGGTCTAAACATTGTTGTATAATCCTCCCTGAATTGTCTCTGTGCATGAATGGGTATGAATTTGAATATTCACGCATATTCCGAAATATTTGATAGCGGACTTGTTTTGATTGCAGAAAAATCTGCAAAAGAGTATGTGTTGAATCTTGCATAGTAAATAAGTGCTCACAATAGATAAATTTATCCCTGAGGAAACCAACGTGGAATGTAGCCAACACTCACAGCAATTATAACTTTATTACATGGTTACAAAATTAACATGTCTTATAATATTCACGCAGTTATTGCAGATAACTTATACTATTATAAGCTGCCTCAACTCACATACATGCTTGGTTCTTTTAATTGATCTGTTAATAATATTTACATTCATGTTTTAATATGTACAGACTGGTGAGGTATCTTGCGGGGAGGAAAATGTTTAATTTATATCGATTTAATTGTAATCAACGATGGCTGATTGTAGACGATAAAATGCAAATGTTAGTCACGCTTGCACTAGGGAAACGGAGGAATGTACAAGAATTGTATGGTTCTAGCTAGAACAATAACAATGTAACCTCTAACATAATATAAGGGAAAGTTAGAACAAAGTATGCACTAGATCAGACACGAGAATTGGCGTGCTGAAATCCATGCTTCTATACCAATATTATAAATGTGAAAGTAACTCTCTCTGTCTGTTGCGTATTCACGATGAAAAAATTTTGAAGAATTTCGGTATAGGGATAGTATGTACGTTGCAGAAGGCTACTTTTTCGGTGAAAATGAAACTCGAAGGGGATGAAATATGGGATGAAAGTTTGTATGGGGAACTCATGTAATGTCCAGGAAATAATTCAGCCTGACGTCAGCCCAAAACGAAATTGGCCCGAGCGGAGCCTGGTACCTCAGATAGTATTTATTAAGTATTAAAAACTGCATTCTAGTGAAGTGACTAGCCTCATAACTTACATAACCCTATCTTTAGTATGACTTATTAAATGCAACGTCTTGCTTCCGCCTGTCCGTCTTTTTATCCGTCTTGCTGTCTGTCTGATTATTACTTGAGAATCGCTAACTGATGAGGTTTGTTTCTACGAGTCTTCCTATTAGTTATAATTTACACACCATCAAGTCAGAATTTCACGCAGGCAGAACAGTGGTTATGTTCTAAAATATGTAGGTTAGTTTAGGTTGGATCACGTTGGGTTTGGTTAGAATAGATTAGGTTTGACAATTTTAATGATATTTAAAATTTCCTGGGAAATATTTCGTGCATGTGTGCATCATTTATGTCTTATATTTTGCAGAAGCTTTATTTCATTTATTTAAACTTTTTGGTAGTCGAACTACACCAAGTTATGTCACAAAGATCCGGCTGGCAATAAGGTGTCTCGAAATAAAATTATAAGTATACATATCAAAATGTTCTATTGATGTTTTGTTATACGCAAATCAAAACAATTATTTATACCGCATTCTTGCAATTATATTATAACGTTAGGGGGGCGTACGATTACAAATGGTTACTTGCTACAGTATGTTAGTATTATGTGTGTATAGTAGTCACCAATGAAGTAATTGTACCTTCAGCCATTGCGATGACTGGCGCCAGCTATTATCATAAATACCAATAACAAGATAAAACAATGTCGTGAAATGAATTATTTATAGTTGTCACCGTAAACAGACGATCTCAGTTTTGCCTCCGGTAACTTTGCGTTATTACTAGTAAAACGCCAAGTTTTACGCCTAACGGCCAAGTTTCTTTTGCTATCCTCTCGTTATAAATCGGAGTTCATTATTATAAATGGGCATTTTTCCCGTTTAGTTTGTATTCATATTAGGAACATAAACAATGTCTTTATATAGTAGTTTCTTTGGGCAATTTTGAATATTTTGTTTTGATTTGACCATGTAAAATAATTTTCTATAGTTTTTTTATTCAATTGTTTTGCAATTTCAATCATCACACAGTACAATCAAAGATAATACTAATCACACACTTCGTGTATTATTCTATCATAATGAAAAAAAAATCCGAACGGGATAGTAAAGGGTCAATAGTTTGCTGATCTATTCATCCTTTTTTAGGATCAGCCTAATCTATGTTTAAAAGATCCGATTGGGCTAGGTTCCTACTGTTATAGGAACGCGAAGTTACTGTGAACCGTAACTTTTTCGCATTATTTCTCGTAAGTTTGGATTGTAATGATTGTCGCCATTATGCGGTAGCATAGTAAATAAATTGTTTGGCAATTGCTATTGCAAACATCAAATGTGTAGGATTAAAGTGTGAATAGGAAAAGAAAAATCGAGATAGGGGCGATTAGGGATTTTTTGTTGATTATTATTATTATTATTATTATTTAAGCCTTTCTAGCACACATATTACTATTTTGACCTAAAGTTATCTTATATAGCTCTAGTGCCACCCACTGCAGGGCTTAGACCTCTCTCAAACTTAGAGTTTTTGAGGTTGTGGTCATTTTCCTCCCTGGGTGACCAACCATACCTGGGAGTAGATACTTGTAGTATCATTTGATAACAGTTTTGTTGATTAATACGTTATAATTATCGGAAAGTTATCCATATGTAACCTAACATTTATTTTCTGTGAGGTCTTACGACGACTGTACATTCGTTATGAGATATCTCGACCTGTTTATCAGTCAGTTACAGGCCAACTTGTTCAATACAAATTGTATTGCTTTTTATGTTTTTATCTCGGAGATAGCTGGCTGCCACCTCTTTTCCTCGTTTCTCAAAGCATTGTTGGCTACCTATTACGAAAATGTGTCCTGCATATTCATACATCTACGGTTAAAATATGTGGAGGCGATATTGATTGCGTTCGTATAAAAGCCAACTTCGTTGCTGTCTGCCTGTTCGCTTATAACTTGAGAACCAATTACCAGATTTCGAACGTAGAGCTTGTTTCTTCCACTAGACACTCAGGCAAGCAACTGAGTTCAGAAAAATAATAAAAAATAAATTAAATTTACTTGAATATCTCGAATTTACTTGAGCAACATACATTTGTCAATCGATAACGGCGTCTTCATGTTTTTGTGACGAAATTCAGTTATCCCTATAGTGAATTCATTTGTTCAATGCGGTGGCGATGTTATCAACCCAGGCGGGCTCAACTGTACCACCTTTTACATGGGTTTCGAACCATGGAAAGACTTGCATTCTCAACGAAAATACATATTTAAATCGAATACCCTGGGATTCAAACCCCCCGATTTTCGACATAAGAGAGCACAGCCGTTGCCCCTATACAACGGGCCACACAGATTTTGATTGACTGATATAAAGTAGATGGGCATTTTTTAAGTGATTCCCAAACTTCATTACGTATAAGCCAACGTCAACGAACGATTCGGGTTTACGAGTTACAAATCACTTATCGAAATTTGCTGAGCTCTTCGTGTTCAGAGGTTTACACCATTGAATAGAGAAGGCATCTGTTAAATCGTCCCGCCCATGGATTTTTATATTTTTAAGTATGAAAAAATATTAAAATATGTATCTACACAGATATAAAATCTCAAAGACGGGCGATTTAATGTATCCCTATAACATAATGCCTGCTCTTTTCAATGATGTAAACCTGCAGAATGATGTAAGCTCAGCGACATTTCCATAATTAATTTGTAACTCGTAATAGAGGCTCCGGTGTATGTCCAGTAGGGAATGCAATCCCGATCCCGCGGGATCCCGATCTCGCGAGATCTCGTGTAAATTTTCGGGATCAATTCCGACGCATCATATGACGGGATCCCGTTCGAGATTGTCGGGATTGGGCGGCAGTGGTCAGCGACGCTACACACGTCCACTCGGGGCGCAAGCGGCGCGCGCGCTGACTGACGGCCGCGAGCGGCAGAAACGTCAAACAGCGTTAAAAAAACTATTCCGACTATTTCCGAATATTAGCGACAGGTGACGAGTGGGACAGATAATATAGAACTGTTTCGAGTAAGTGAGAAAGAAGTATATGCGCGCTGAGAGGCAGTCATTTGTTTGTTTACGTTCGTCATTGTTTTAGTTGTGCAGTTGTAGTGATTATTTCCTCATTTTCAAAATCACACGTAGGTAACTACTTCCTAATTCCCTTGAAATATGATTATTGTTTTGATTACCTAATTTACCTATGTTAATTTCCTTAAAACCTGATAATTTTTTAGTTGGTAAGATTAAAGAATAAAGTTTTTTATTTTCTTTCGAGTAATATGTTATTTTAGTTAACCTCACTATCCCAAACAAGCAGTTATTAGCTTTTTCATTCATCCGAATTTAACATTTTTTTAAAACTGGACGGGATCCCGAAAATTCCGGGATCCCGCGGGATTGATATTTCTAATCCCGCGGGATCTCGAATTTGCAATCTCGAGTCGGGATTGCATTCCCTAATGTCCAGCAACCTGACTTATCTCCCGCCGTGCTATTTTCGAAATTCTTTGCAATCTCTCGCAGCCAGCAATTAGCAATGCAATCGCACTGCCATCTAAACGTCATTCAAAAATACGAAACTGCGTTTTTAGCGATCCGAATCGCAAATTGCTGCAACAAATTGGTGGCGATCGTTTCAGAAATAGGTCCGCAGGTGGTTCCTCTGTTCCCCGTACCCTGCAGGTACATATAATCCACGTTATTGCAACTGTATAAAGCGAGTGCTTGTAGAATGAAATGAGTTTCTTTGATCGGTTGAATTGGAGATAAGTTTTATTGCAGGCAAGAGCATCGATCCCGCGTGCTGTTGTTATTCAATGTGCAACACTAATAAACTATCTTCAGTGGCTCCCTTATAGCCAGAGTCGTGACTCTTACCTATTATGTACTTATATTTTTGTATGGAACTGAATGTGGCCGGGTAATATCAATGAAAAAAAAACCCAACTGTTTTCGGTTCAGCACAGTTAAAATTCAGTCATTTACGTTAAAAAATATGGTTAATGTATCTAACTACATTTACTGTATTACGGTTAGTATTTATAAATTGGCTCGAACAGTTAATATTAAACAGTAATTTTAACGTATTAAACAGTACAGCTTGGTAATTTTAGCAAATGTGACGGATCAATTGATTTAGGAAAAAATACTTTCGTATGTGTATATGTACAGTCAACTAAACATTAAAGAAAACACTTCCGGTTAAACGTAAAAATTAATGGTAGTTTTGTATACACAGTAATTAGTAAACATTCTCAACTATGTTTGAAAATATAGTCTGCCTTATAATAGTTTCCATAAGTCAAAGTTATTCAACTGTTCATCTTTGTCTTCAACCGGATGTGTATCTTTGACTCTTTTGTCGACTGTACAATGTGTGACGGGATCGCTTGTGTCGACAGTTTCGGCCTGTACCACGACACGGAGAAGATCGGCTGCCTGCGGCGCGTGGGCTCCACGCTGCACATCATGACGCCCATCTTCGAGGCGGACACGGTGGAGGTGGCCTGGTCGCGCTGCAGCCGCCGTGACGTCACCAACTTCCTCGAGTGAGTACGATACATCACCGCAGTTGATACTAAGGACTTACATGACCACAGAATAATAAAAAGCAGTTAAAACCTCAGCGATATAAATGGAAAAATTGGGCAACGCACCTACGAACGTGTCACCAATTCGCCAACAAGGCAAAATAGTGTTAGCTCTTTCATTCCTTCGGCATTGTATCTACCTTTTTCACTCCAAGGCCATCTGACGCCAATGGCGGGCAAAGCACCTTAGAAGGTGTCACCGATTTTCCAATAAGGCAAAATAGTGTTAGCTTTCTCACTCCTTCGGCGTTGTATCTACCATTGTAACTCCAAGGCCATCTAACGCCAATGGTGGGCAAAGCACCTAAGAACCTGTCACCGATTTGTCAACAAGGCAAAATAGTGTTAATGTTTTTATTTTTTTATATCGATGGTAAGCTTTCACTCTCGCGGTAAATAGCATAGTACCTACCTTTGTAATTCCAAGGCCATCTGACGTCAATGGCCCGCAAGCGTGCTATGGCCCGCAAGCGTGCTATGGCCCGCAAGCGTGCTATGGCCCGCAAGCGTCCATATTAGCAGTAACACGTATTAAGTGAACCAATATATAACAATGCCATACATACATATATCTTCCGATTTTATATCGCTGGTTACACCACCGAAAACTGAATCCGAACAATCACCAGAGTATATCTGGTGATTGTTCGGATTCACTAGGTAGGTAAATTCTTAAAAGGTTAACGATGTTCCACTTTAGTTGAGTAAATATAACGATCATTTTTAGGGTTCCGTACCCAAAGGGTGAAAACGGAACCCTATTACTAAGCCTCCGCTGTCCGTCCGTCCGTCCGTCCGTCCGTCCGTCCGTCCGTCCGTCCGTCCGTCCGTCTGTCACAGGGCTGTATCCACAGGAATCAGAATTAGTATATTCCGATTTCTGTGGCTGTATCTCATGAACCGTAATAGGTAGGCAGCTGAATTTTTCACAGAGTGTGTATTTATTTTGCCGCTATAACAACAAATAGGTAAAATCAAAAAATAATATAAATTAGATGGGGGCCCTATACAAAAAACGTGATTTTTTGGTGTTGATGGTACGGAACCCTTCGTGTGCGAGTTTACCAGGTCATCTCGCTTAAGTGTCCACGTAATTTAATTCAGAAGTTAGTGGATCGTGTAATTATCTTTGTCATTTTGTTTTGAGTGTCCATAATGCATGGATGTACGGTTTTGAACTGAGAAAAACGCTTAACTTGTTATAAATCCATAATCACTCAAATTCATAACTGGCGGAAACGTTTCATTCAAAAACTCTTAACTTGATATAAATCCATAATCACTCAATTTCATAACTTGCGGAAACCGGGTTTCATTCAAAACCGCTTAACTTGATATAAATCCATAATCACTCAAATTCATAACTTTCGGAAACCGGGTTTCATTCAAAGTGGCTTAACTTGATATAAATCCATAATCACTCAAATTCATAACTGGCGGAAACCGGGTTTCATTCGAAAACGCTTAACTTGATATAAATCTATAAATGTAAATTAATATTGATCGTAGTGTTCACTCAAATAAGCCATATTCAACCCAATAACTACCACACCTAAACATAATTTAATCCACCCACCAGTTCGTGATTACTCCTCATTAAGAATTATCATCTAAAGAGTAAATGATTCCATGGTATGCTTTATTTATTACGTATTTGTACAATGTTAAGATATTATTCCATCATCAGAAGTGTTCCTGGCGTAACTACTAAACATGAATACTACTAAACTAAATAACTATAAGCATGAACTAAGAAAAGTTTAATCCACCGACAGAGGTTACCGAATATCCATTCACGCACAGGCTCCTCGTGATATGAAATTTTCAATTCACTTAAACTATACGTGTTACTTTTCTGAACTTGAAGGCATATATTAAAGTACTATAGTTACCGCGCATTTATTCCTCGTTATGAGATGTCTATTAAAGTAATTAGATAAGCCAACATGGTCAATTGCAAAATGCTTTTAACCGGGCGCCGTGCAATCGTCTCTCAATATTTAGATAGACACTTTGTTTATCTTCGCGCAAAAAGGGCTATTTTATGTAGTTACGAAATCGCTCCGTGAGCGAAGAGCTAAGCGGCATTTAGCTAGATAATATCTTAGGCGGCCGCCGCAAAGTGGTTTCAGTACAGACCTATCAGCATTTAGTAAATATATCCAATAAGACTATTTTGAAACTACATAAGGACCTACTTAAGTATTTAAATCTGTTTACTTGAATTTGCCCCTTAACTTAAATTATGATCTTGTATACGACTTACATGATTACCTAAGCAGGCACTTACAATAAATTATATCCATGACTGCATTACACATTGCATTATGTTGTTTGTACAATTCAATATCAAACCTATCAATAACAACACGTTAATCCTATATATTTCTGAAGATCAATAATTAAATAAATATTTAGCTATCTTGTCGCGTGATTTCATCAATTTACTTAACATTGACACCGATGGCCGATGGCACATGGTTACATTAAAATAGTGTTTTATGACGCTGGTGACCCCGGCAGGCAGGAAACGTCACCAAACTCCCGTCGGCCTTTTGTGTCCACTAGACCCGTTAGGTCATCGGCTGGTACCGTAATAAACTAACGCACAAATACTTCAATATTTCGTTCTTTAAAATAAATGGAGGAAAACGTTAAATTTGTCATCTATTTGAACACATAATTTAGGTAAGAAAACAGAATCGTAGCAGAATTATAAGAAAATATATCAATGAATAGAAGAAAGCATATAAAGCTAGCGCGAACCACGACTCTTGTGTAAATGATAAAAGCGAACATTGCAGAGACGAAAACATATTAAATGGGTACCTTTCTGGTAGTAGGTTACAATTGCTTTATATTACAAAATTGTTAAAAATAAAACAAATTGGAATAAATACAAAAAAGAATGAAGTCCGCCAAAACCTCTCACATCAAATGCTTACGTAAACTCCAATAATGAGTGTGGCTGTAAACTGCCACAAATTGTGGTAAACGTCGGAGCGCTGTCCTCCAACGGTGGCTACCAACGCAAACGTGTCCTACAATTTTGGTGTTTTTTTGCAACAACGTAACCTTCCATTAGATTAAGCCGAATTTACGATTATGGAGGCATGCTGTAACGTAACCTGCACAAATATTGCAGAAATATTTGCATGTTGGAGCAGTAACTTTTAAATGTTGGTCCTTCCAGCCGGATAAGAATTCGGTCGTGTGTGTAGGCCGTGTGGAGTAATGTGTGGGTGTGTTGTGCAGCCAGGGAATGGCGGAGTGCCTCGGCGACGAACCCTCCAACAGCAGCGAGCTGTTCGACTACCCGCAACTGCCGGCAGGTTAGTGTTGTTTGCTATTACTCTACACCTATCTAATTATAAGAAACTCTAGTTGACTAAACTAAGGAACAGAAAACAATAATTCTTGGATATGGGTGTGACCAAGTAGTGGAGATTTATCCATAAAAAAAATGATATAACTATGTCTTGAAATTGGCCCAGTTGAAAGTCGCTATCGTGAATCGAAGTAAAATTGCAATTTTTATGACACCTTCCTGGAAGTTCTTACTCCGAAAACAGGAAAATTAACACTAAATAAAAGTAAAGGTTAGGTAACTGACTCGTAATGTGCACTTATGAATGAGACCACTTAACTACTGCTGTCTACAAACATATTCAACTTAAAAATAATAAATTGTAATTTTGGTAAAATGCCGGGGTTGTGATTATAATTTTATATCTTTTCATAATTATTTTTATGATTATAAATTATCAGCTCTCAATTTACAATTTGCAATATTATTTGCAATCTCAATAGGTATGGGTACGCATTACTTCTTGTCTTCACATTGAATCAAAAAAATCCTAGGTCCCTTTTATTTCAAGGTCAACGTGAATGTAGCAGAAAGGAGTATCGAATTTGTCTCAATCTTCGGTGCAACGACATGAGAATGTGTGACTGTACACGTGTGTGTGTGTGTGTGTGCGCAGGCGCGATGTTCGACGCGGAGAGCCAGTGCCGACTGGTGTGGGGCGCGGGCGTACACGAGGTGTGCAACGAGGCGGGCCAGTCCATCTGCGAGCACCTGTGGTGCAACGTCAACAACTCGTGCAAGACGAACCTGCGCGGCGCCGCGCCGGGCACACCCTGCGGTCCCGACATGGTGACTTAGCTTCTTCGTGTTCTTCTTTTTTTTTGTTACCTGACATGAATGGCTAATTTCACGCAACTACCGTCATGGTATTAGTACATTCTTTACCTCCATGGTGACGGCCGGATTCGGCTCTCGGTGAATACATCATTACGAATGAAGAATGACGTAACAATCATCTGGTTTATTGAAAAATAGTTCTTATTTTAAAAAGTTTACCTACCAATTTGGTAGACTTAAAAATGGATTTTTCTCCCTTATCATCACTACGTTACAAATGTGTACGGCGATATAATGTTTTAAGTCGCGTGGCGTCATTTTTTGCGCGTTCGTTGCATGGAAGTTATTTATTTCTCCATACATTACATTCTTCACCTCTATGGATGCCCAATACACCACATTCCCGAAGGAATTCGGTGCCATGCCAAACCCTTCCCTTTATGAGCACGGCTACATTGAAATGTATGGAAAACACGGACAATTATTCATGGCCGCTTCAACCAAAGTGTCATCCAACCCGGACGGGCTTAACCCTACCCCCTAGTAGGGCAAGGGGACCGTTTTACATGGGTTCCATGGAACAGCTCGCATTTGTAACGAAATCTCAGAAAGAGAAAGAAAGTGGTGCATGACCAGGCCGAGGATTTGAACCCACAACCTCTCGAATGAAAGGCAAGTCATCTAGCCCTTACCCCACGAGCTGTTAGCGGCCACAAGACCGCACGCGCGCCGTAATAGGCGCTCCTCCAGGTTTCTAGTTATTTTCCGGTACCTAAAACATAGCTGCAATTTTCTGAAAATGTCAAAGACCGACACGTTTTCTTCCATATGCCATTACTTGTAGCGCCTAGCATTAAATGCGAGGCAATAACTTACTCACAAGTGTAACAGCGAAGACTTAAAAGTAGGAAGGCATTGGAATAAAAAAAATGTTTTAATCGAGGTACCAGCATGCAAATTCCTTCAAGAATGCGGTGTGATATGACAGTAGGTTGTGACGTGTATTTTCGTCTATGTGTATTGGAACCATATTTTATTCCACTATTGATTCTTCCTATTTATTACTATTTTATATATCAGTTACCTACTCGTTTCTTGAAAGTAGTTCAAATACAAGTTAGTCAGTCATTCAGCGTGTTTGCGTCCACTGCTGGATATACGACTCTTCAATTTTCCTCCAGTCCTCCCGGCCTTCAGCGGTACGGAACCACTGCTTTCCGCCGACGCACTTCATGTCGTCGTCCCACCTGACGGGTGGTCTTCCCACACTCCGTTTTCCTGTCCACGGCCGCCAGTGTAGGACACGGTTACTCCAACGGTCGTCCGTCTCTTCGGCTGACTTAACCAGCCCACTGCCACTTGAGCTTAGCCACCCGGTGTCCAATATCGACTACTTTGGTACTTTGGCGGATTGCCTCGTTGCGAACCATATCCCGTAGCGATATTCCCAGCATGGTTCGCTCCATTGCTCGCTGGGCAACTGTCAACCTTTGGAAAACGGCGACAGTCAGAGTCGGATGTAAAATAAGTAATTATTGGAAGTATTGTATGGTTTTATAACAAGAAACGTGTTCGGTTGCGGCGCAGTGGTGCGAGGAGCAGCAGTGCCTGCCGCGGCGCGCGCCGCCGCCGCCGCGCGAGGGCGGCTGGGGCGCGTGGAGCGAGTGGTCGGCGTGCTCGCGCTCGTGCGGCGCCGGCGTGTCGACGCGGAGGCGCGCGTGCGACGCGCCCGTGCCCGAGCGCGGCGGCAGGTTCTGCGTCGGCGAGCGGACCAGGTGGGTGCCTGGGTTACCGTGTGCTCCGCCGAGATATACATATGTCGCTGCCGACGAGGAAGGAAGGACGGTATTCGTATGACGGCAGCGTAGCCATGAGTTGGTGGAAACGTTGTGCAGTTAGTTCGCTTACAAATTCTCGACGCGCATCATCGAATGTTTTTTGCACTGTTAGTGTCATGTGAAGTTCTTAGTATCTTTCGAGAACATCAGTAGTGTGAAAATTCGTAAGCGTACTAACTGCCATTGTAACGATAACTTGTTTCTATTGCTGCTTCCGACCTTCCTTGCTCGCTGTTCTTAGAATGTAAAAACGTACAGAGTTGACTGACAGACGAGACTAAAAGTTGTACTGTAATCGTTTTTAGTCAAAAACATCGACATGTAGCTTCAAAGTAATTATCTGAGCAGCGGCGTAGCATGGGTCACTAGCACCCGGTGCAGATCCCAATTTGCCGCCGTCTTATTTTTGTCATTGACCATAAAATATGCCTTTAAATATGTCCGCCCGGTGCGGACCGAACCCTCCGCCCCCCCCCCCCCCCAAGTCAAGTAGTGGTGCTTGATTGAGTTGGTTTCTCGCTCCCACACTGTGATCGTCGATCTAGGTTGCTGCAAAACATAGTAGGGCGAAGAGCATAACATAAAGCACGCTCCATTTTAGGACGAATCGTTGGCATGATGTTGGTGACTTGACACATTAGACATAAATATATTTTATGCACAGATACAAGATATGCAACACCGACCCGTGTCCCAAGAGCGAGCCATCCTTCCGTCATGTGCAGTGTCTCAAGTATAGCAACGATTCGGAGCCTTCTTTCGACCATGGTGAGAATTGTCCTGAGTTGTGAATTGTTAGTAAGTACATTTTTTTTTTATGTGACTGGACATGGATGGCTAATACCACAAGTTCTGTCATGGTATTAGCCCAACACACCACATGAGAACTAGGTGCCATGCCAGTACCTTCCTTATATTGCACGGCTACATTGAACTGGATGGAAAACACGGACAATTTTCATTGCCGCTTCGACCATCGTTCATCCAATGCGATGGTACCAACCCGGACGGGATAAACCCTACCACCTAGTAAGTAAGGAAGGGGACCTACAGCTTAACGTGGAATCCGAACCACGGCCAGCCTCTCTCAACGGTCGAATGGTCACCCATCCAAGACCAGACCGGACCCAACGTTGCTTAACTTCGGAGAGCGATTGCCGAAGTGTCGCACCACTGGGCCTGAGGCTGACAATGATGATGAACCATGAATGTTTGATGTATTCATGTTTCATGACAAAGCAGTGCTCCTTTACTGTCTCGCCACAGCAAGCTGCGGATAACGAATCAGGCGGACAATATAGAGTAGTGCTACCAATCAACAAAAAAATCCGTTAGTATGCTGCATACTACTACTGATTTATCTGGTCTGTTGCGCTTGGACGAAAATCCCATTCCACTGATCACATACATGTTCATCCAACCCAAAACTGCTCAATATATTTAAATAACATTTTAGTGAATGGGCGTTAATCTTATAATTCCCATTCGCCGGTGATTCCTAGTCACCTGTGACTCAGCGGTGAATACGTACACTCTCTTACTTATGGAATGACAGCGACGCGCATGAAAACTTTTCGACAAGAGTCGTAGGGTGGTCTGATGACACAACATGAAATGAAGCGAAACGTAACCGATTCACTTTCATCTGTAAATCGAACTCGTGTTCGTACCACGAGTAAAAAGTCTGTATGTAAGGCGAGGTGTGCATGTATGTGTGTTTGTGAACTTGCAGAAGAGCCCTGCGAGTTGTACTGCGCATCGCCCAACAAGACCATCTCTGGCCCGTTCGGTGACTACGCAGCCGACGGAACACCCTGCAGTGCCGGCTCCAACGACATGTGCATTTCCGGTGAGTGTTGCCAGCGTTTGCATCTTACGACGGTCTTAAATGTGTTGTAGGGTTGTCTAGGTACTAATAGATGGCACCACGATAGCTTTTTAATACTCTTAATAGCTCTTATTCTTATGTAATTCTCAATAGATTTTTAAACTAGAAACATTTAATAGATTACTTATAGACTGAATTCAAAGAATGCATCACTAAGTCGTAGTGATTATCAGTAAATGCTTTGCGCATCGCAAATGCACCCTATCGCATTTTGAAGACGTGTTTTCAACGTTTACCGAGGCTTTTACGCACTAACAAATAAATGTTTAGGACGTTTCATAAATTAACCGGAAATATTTTTAAAAATATATGGGAAATAACTGTTCATAAATATGTTTGTCTTGTTAACACATTACCGTAAGTGATGCAACTTGTTGCACGTCTATACTGTCATAAATTTGAAGAGCATATTGAACCAAAGCTAATTGTCTGTATTAAAACAAGAATTAGGAATTTCTAGTCTTTCCGAAATCTGGACTACTATTCCGCCTGGGGCGTCCTATATTTCCTGTAAAAACACTCAATTTATACAATATGACTGATCGCCTGTGGCGCCATCTGCTCTCACCGTCTGCTGCGTGTCAACTGCGAACGGTACGTGTGCAGGCATTTGCCGCAAAGTGGGGTGCGACTGGGAGGTGGACTCGAATGCGACGGTGGACTCGTGCGGCGTGTGCAACGGCGACGGCGTCGGCTGCGAGATGGTGCACGGCATCTACAGCAAGGACACCACCAAGCAGTCGGGCTACAGTGAGGTGTGTACAGCTTCCGTGCTATCCAGGGGGAGTCAAATACAAGGCCAACATTTTAGGGGACAGTCACCCTACAGCTAGGGGATTTACATAATTTTGTAGGATTTTGGAGCACTCCTGGATTCCCTCCTTGATTGCGGTTCTCCTCGTTCAACGAGTAATCAAATTCGGTTTGGTGAATCTTGGGTGGTTTTTTTTCATACACCTATAGCAAAGAACCTTGTTTTGGAAGCATTGCAGTATTTCAATGTTTGATGTACTAGCCCCACAGTTTTAATGCAACTGGCTTGAAGATAATGTAGTAATTGGGTACAGCAAATACAAGCTGTTAATACATAGCTTGAGCTGGTCTTTTTTAACCTTACTGTGGTTCAAGCAGACAAAAAAAAATCCTCCCCATACATTTTTGTGTGTAGGCATCAAGTTGGGCATCAACAAAAATTGTTTGAGAATGAATTTTTTTTTTAAACACAATTCGTAGAACGAAATACAGTTTTGTATACTAAATCAATACCTTTCGACTAGGATTACTGGTAACTGTGCACGATGCATAAGAAAAATCCAAAATATTTATGAGGGTTATTTATGGGAGACAAATAACAGAAATATCTGACAATCTCTACGCTGTATTGTAAGTCTATAAAAGTATACCAGAAGAAGCGACCCAATCTTCAATTCCAAATCCTTTGTGTCCCACAAAATATGGCATGAGATGGCCTGAGAACTCAGGAAAGATATGCTCAGGAAGTAGGAGAGCCATTCTTGAAAGCTACATACGCATATATAGAAAGCTAAATCCATATTTCAGGTGGCAGTGATACCCGCGGGATCAAGAAATGTGAAAATCGAAGAAATAGCCAACTCAAGAAACTACATCGGCATTGGTAGCGCCAAATCCAGGAAATTTTACCTCAACGGCAAACGGTATGGGACCCTCAGACACTATGGTCAGATAGCGTCTTTTCATCACACAATCAACATATTCTAATTAATTGAAGACAATTAGCTTCTCATTCAATCAATTGTATGTTTTAATGCTAACTTCCTAAGTTGTAGATTTTCTAAATGTCGTAAATATGTTTTCCGACCGAAGAAGTAATTTGGTTTGTGTTTACAGGAAAATGAGCCTGGCAGGCGAGTACCTGGTGGCCGGCTCCCCTGCGGTCTACGAGCGAGACCACGACTGGGAGAAGGTCCGAATCCCGGGACCTATCAAAGAAGACATCAAAATCTACGTTAGTACCTAATTTAAAGAACGTCCAAGTCATAGCAGATGCGTACCGATCCCACCTTCTGGTTCACACCGCTCACTAGAAGAACTGTGAACCCCATCATATGCATTATGTGGTGGTGGCTGGCCTTGACTCGAATTCCACCACCATGGGTTTGGCTTCACCCTGTCCGGGTTGGTAGCAAGGCGTTGAATGAAACATAGTTTGTCGAATCGGCGTTTGCCATTCAGGTCAATGTCACCTAATTTCTAGGTCTAATATCAAGACAGTAGGTGTGGTATAAGCCATCCATATCCAGTGCCATAAAAAAATCGTAGTATTGTTTCAAATTATAACAGCCTCTGCCAGTTATGCAAACGGTTCTGTCTTTGACTTTTTCAGCTCGTTTAGGCATTCAAACTTACGTTTGGTTACCTTCCTAAAATTCTTACAAGATTTTCCTAATGTATAGTTTCGTAAAATTCGCAATTTATGTAACGATTAGGTCGAATTCCGTATACATAAAAGCACGGCTGCTACACTTTCAGATCAGGAAGACTTAGGGTTGCCATCTCTAAAATTTGGTAACCAGGACAAGACGTGAAAATACGCGTGAAAACCCCGGATTTTAGAGCCCAGAACCCGGACATGTCAACAGGTTTTTTTAAACAGTCAGTGTAATAAAAAAACAGTTGAAAATATCATTGATCACCTTTTTATTTATTTTCAGACCTTAAAATTAAATTTAGATCATCATTTTAAATGAGTACATTAAATTAAAATATTTAAATGAATACACCTAATAAAACAGAATATTATTACAGTTTGTAACAAATTGTTTTACAAATCAGTTGGATACTGATAGTAAAGACTTTAAATTTGTTAACTACAAATGAAGCCCCCCCCGGACGCTCCCCGGATGCCCTCTAAATTAGGACAAATCTGGGGAAACCCGGACAGATGGCAGCCCTAGGAAGATTCAAGGCACTGCCGGAGAAATGTTGATCTACCCAAAGGTATATCCCGAGGATTGCTCACATTTTCGATGTTGTGTCCGCAGCAAATGCTGTACCGCGGCAAGCACCGCAACCCGGGCGTGACGTACCAGTACACCATTGACCGCAAGCCCCTCAAGGAGCTGCAGCACTGGTGGAAGGTGTCGGGCTGGAGCGCGTGCTCGCGGCCGTGCGGCGGCGGCATCACGCGCCAGCTCATCGACTGTATCGACGATACCAACCGTAAGTCTCCGAGGACCGACTGGGCGACTGCCCCTTGCGCGCCGGCATGCAAACATGCGTATAGTATGAAATTGCTAACAAATCAATTTTAAGGGGTTACGTACCCAAAGGGTGCCAACGGCTATTATTAAGCCTCCGCTGTCCGTCCGGCTGTCTGTCAGAGGGCTGTATCTCTTGAACTGTATTAGGCAGAAAGTTGAAATAATCACAGAGTGTGTTTTTTATGTACCTGGACATAACAGATCGTCAAATATTAGCCTAACACACCACATAGTAACTAGGTGCCATGCCAGGAGCTTCCTTATATTGCTCGGACAAATTTCATTGCCGCTTCGACCATCGTTTATTCAATGCGATGGTACCAACTCGGGCAGGATTGACCCTACCACCTAGTAAGTAGGGAAGGGGACCTACAGTTTTACGTGGAATCCGAATCACGGCCAGCCTCAATGGTTGAAAATGGTCACCCATCCATAACCTAACTGCGCTCAGAGGTGCTTCACCAAGCTTATCGATTCGCAAGGCGTCGCGCCACTGGGCTACTGTATTTCTGTTGCCGCTACAACATTTTTCAATGGGGAGGACGGCTGCCAAACTTTACCACCAGATTGCTCCACATAAACCTATGCCACGGTTTCATTTCAAGGTTATAGGTTGTTGACCAATTAAACTAAGTTAATATAAATAGCCACCTTGAAATGCATGTAAAACACGGACAATGGCATTGCCTGTGATTCAAAACATAACCTCCAAGTGATAGCTTGGCATAGTTTTATGTGGGGCCATCTGGTGGTAAAGCTTTGCGCCGTGCACCCCATTGACACTGTTCTAACCCGGTCGTATCGAAATTTGTCTGTCAGATTATTAAACATACGTTAAATCAGTTTCTATTGTATGCACCTTAAAAATGGTATGGATAACTATTGCAGGGGTCGTGGACCCCGAGTACTGCATCGCGGAGACGGAGCTGCAGCGGCCGCCCGAGCTAGCGGAGCACTGCAACGTGTCGCCGTGTCCCACCACCACCACCACTACCACCAGCACGACGCGGGCGCCGCCGCCGCCGCCGCCGCCCGCCACGCACTGGTGGGTCGGATCCTGGTCCGACTGCTCGCACGCCTGCTATCGATGGGTAAGTCCTCGATTCTCACGCACAGTAACGCCGTGGAGGTCATTGGCGACGGGCAAGCAGTTTTTCCAACACACCGTAGAGGTCACCGGTGACTTTTCTCTCGGCATGTTGCCTATTACTGCTCAGCAAAACTTTTGAGGTTATGAAATTTAGGAAATTGAGTGATGGATACTAGTTTGAATGAAGTTTATGGACAAAATATAATTTGGTGTTCTTAGTTGCCGTATTCGATTTTTTTTACGGTTTTTTACACTTCAGAATATTAGTAAATACAGGTTAGTTAGTTAGTCTAATTATAGGTGCGATATTGAATTAAAGATGTGGGCCGATGTATTAATAACCTATGTTACCCACACTGCAGAATACAAGTTTCCCATTTTTATCAAGTAACCACAGTTTATAAAGCCTGTTGCATGGACACTCCACGGAAATATTTCATATATTTAGATATATTTTTTCCAGCTACTTTTCAATATTATAAATTAATTTTTTTTTTATTGTTTGCTTGCCATGGTGACAAAAGCTTGGAATCATTGGAAACGGGTTATGCTATTCTCCTTTAGACTTAACTTTTTTAGAATTTGATAAATGCATTACGGGGAATGAAAATCGTCACATTGATCGATGATATAATACAGTTACCATTCATGTGTATGTAACTATGCACAAGAAACTAAATATGCATTTTCCAGGGCCAAAGACCGGTGAAGCGTCGCGGCGTCTACTGCGTGGAGAAGCACAACAATCGCGTGAGGCCCGTGGGTCACTGTGACGCAGCTGTCAAACCCATAGACACCATCCACTGCGTCGGTGTGCCGCTGTGCGACGCCAGGTATTGAAGCCGGCACCGTGCGCAGGGCGATCCCCTCCCGGGCGACGCCGCACGACCAAACAACATGGAGCGGGGATATTCGATGCAAAGCAATTTGTGGAAACGGGCTGCGTGAGACCTGTTCGACAGTATCAATAGAACAATTTCCCGTCTATCCTGCTTACCCGAAGAAGTAGTCAGTCGATCGACTTTTGACATATGGTTTTATGAAACCAAACAGTTGATTCATACTGAATCGAGGAACTCAACAGTGCGATTCAGTTAAGTTCGTAAGCGTAAACGATTTAGGACTACAACAAATCCAGTGAATTTCGGTGCCATTGAGTGATTGTGGACTTCGACGAGCCACGTAGCGGAGTAGTGGCTGAAATACGAAATTGTGTTTTGTGAAGATGCATTTTATGACAAACTATTGTGTGATTTACTAATAGCAGACACGGACAGTCACAAGCAGGCTTTGTTGACATTTTCAAACGGTTAAGCATACACAAATAAATGTATGTAGTAACCACTGACATGTATCCCACAGTAGGCGAGTGAAGTGAGATTGAAGATGTATCATGTTGTATGCAACAGTTTGCCACACTCGTGTCAAACTAAGAATCTCTACATAGAATGCTCTACCATTACCACATACTTTGTACTGCCATATTAATTAGGATAGCATATTATATTACCTGATGTATGAATAAATTAATAGTTTTAATGTAAACATTTTGTATCAAAATGTGCGTCTTTCACCGTTTGCCATATAAAAACATTATCAGCTGAAGTTTCGATGTAGATATGTTTGCACGCCTAGAGATACGAGTCGGAGTAGCAATTTCGTAGTCAGTATTAAATGTGAAGAGAGAAATGGAAATGTTACTCGACGTATGGGGTATCTATATGAACAATTCTGAAATGACAAAGTATAAAGTGGACCAAAAAGATCAAAGAAAAATTTACACATTACAGCGTGGTCCGAATTAAGCTTAGACTAACCAATGGCGTCCTTACCGCTGGTCCGATTCACGCTGACAGTTCTCAAAATGGTGCTTGGTGAATGATATGATGTCATCTTTACGTCTTTATCAGCCCAGTGCTCACACTTTGGAGGTTGAGCACTCTGTGTATAAACTGTCAGTGTCACAAACATTCGGTTGTCTTCCGTATTTATGCGCGGATGATGAGTTTAGTTGTCTGAGCGTGCATTCTGAATAGGGACAAATGTGTACGCCGTGAACGGTTTATACGTTGCCAGCTCAATTCGAACCACGCTGCTTACATAGTTGCCATATTAACTCACACTGCCTTATTGAATGACAAAAACACATTTTAAAAAGTAGTCGAAAAACAGTCTTATAGAGGGTGTTAACACCAAATCTTATTTGACGAAATGTAGGGGATTGTACAAAAACTTAATTTTAGTGAATAACGAGTAAGATACATTTCATAAATAATATTGGTCGCTTTTTACATAAAATATGTGAATGACAGCATCGGCAACTACACATGACCAATAGGATTGAATATTTAAAATTCCTTCGCTTATCAAATACTAACATTAATTTTCCACTCAGCTGTATTTATTTACCCAAAATTAACATCTAAAAAGCTTTAATAATCTGCTGTCATTGTAATTTTTGTATGTATAGGAACAGTAAATTATATATTGTACAAAGTAGGCTTTGCGTTTAATAGGACAATCCCATTCTAATGTATCCCATACCCTTCTAAAATCTTTGTGCAATAGAACTATTGACATCGTCTGTCAAATAATATTATCATAATTTGTCTTGTCATGTGAACACCATCTAGGCCTTGTATTGGTGACTTGTAACAATAAAGTATGCATTGTTTAATATAGTTGCCTACATGTTTTATTATTCCTGAATGCTTACCTACTCTTTTTTTCTGACACTGGCTCATCTCAAAATGGCATTAGCGCAGCAATGCAATGTTATTGCATTCTGTCCCAATCTGCCGCCTCGTAGTTAACATTAGAAGTGTGTATATCTGTGCGAAATATTTTTCCTTTTCTCAAAGAGAGTTAACTGTTAAGCGTAATGTCAGTAATGTATTTGCCAAAAAAACGACAGAAAGAAAGTCCACTAAGCCACTTGGTACAGAGAAGCGAAACTATGGTCTGTCCGGTTGTTTAATCGCATTCCGTTACACCAGAAATAAGACACATTTGAAATCCCCTCTGTCCTATTGACGTCGACTTTAAAATGAGATAGGAGTGGAAGCAGCTACCAAACAATGCATGGGAAGGGTATGGTGGCACTGACTTTAATTAGGCGAGTGAGGAGCAATGGGCGTTCGCATATTTGGGGTCAAGTCACGAAAATTTCTAGCGTACTCGTATCTAATGTCAAAAGTGAGTTGTGTATCAGATCCCATATCACACTTGTTAAGGTGGCCCATCCCGCTCATCTCCCCATACAAAAGGGGAAAGAAGATCACGCCCATATTTCTTGTCAGAGATCCAAAATTTTGCTCAAAATAGCTTTATTTGATCGAACTAGATGTCTGATGACCATTGGCATTGTAAAATTGTGTTTGGTTTCTAAGTTATAAGGTCCGAAAGTTCGCATTTTTCGCGCGTTTTATACAATAACTTTGGAGGTGGATTACGCAATGGTAAAGTAAGAACATATTAAAAAGATTAGTCATCAGACATAGCTTATTTAATCAAGATTTATAATCTATTTGGTTTTTGTTAGATTTTTCACTACAGCGGTCGTGGTTTACTTTTAGCTATAAGTCGTTTTGAAATTAAACATTTCGTAAATCTTACCAAATCATACACTAAGCACATTGTCTTTTTTGTGGACATGTTGCATCTTCCTCATCACGGAGCCTGTCTCATTCTTTGAAACAGAGAAGGTCCCAGAGCGCAACAGCACGGTTTTGTACCGTGCCCGCAAATGAGTTAGGCCCGCCGGGTTGGGCCACCTTAAGGATAGTCAGGCGAACGTCTAAACAATGTTAAATAATGTGCAATGCAACAAACCAGTTTCGACCAACCTTTAGAAAAAAAAACATATTTTACTGAAGAAACTTTAATTTACTAATCACTTAAGCATGTACTGATACGTAAATCACAAAATGTTGAAATAATCTCTGAACAATTAACAAAAAATAAGTACACACTTTACAGTAGTAAAAATAAACAAAATTGTATCAAAAAGTAGAAATACTTTCAACTTTCAATTAATGCAATATGTGTAACATCACATTTGCAAGCCGCATCATATTGTAAACATATTAAGGGGGTGTATGCGTCCATGTAGATGGCGCCACAGTCGTTCGTCTCTATTTCTGCTATAGCTCCCCAAAAATAGGAAGTAAGTAACCATAACTATAGCAGCGGGCACACTACGCAATTATGTATTTATTCTCATGCAACACTTTGTAAAAAAACATCATTATGAGACAAACTGCAAAAAGTTGCTAAATAGAAATGGCAACGTTTTGAACACATTGTCAGAATAATCTACGTGATTCCAGCTTATTCTTGTAATTGTTTAATGAGATTTAAATACATAACCGAATAATGTGCTCGCCACTGCAGTTATAGTTTATAACTTCCTATGTTTGAGGAGTTATAGCAGATATAGCTACGAACGAATGTGGCGCCATCTACTTTGACGCACTGTAGGTCGAACATGGATGCTGTTTGATGTGCATGGATGATGAAAGCATTTTAAAATGCATACAGTATTCGCAGCAGTAGAATTATATTAAACATGATGAAGGCACTAGAACTAGAGATTGAGTTAGCCTGCTAGTTCTTAAGGTGGCCCAGCCCGGCGGCCCTAACTCATTCGCGGGCACGGTACAAAACCGTGCTGTTGCGCTCTGGGACCTTCTCTGTTTCAAAGAATAAGACAGGCTCCGTGATGAGGAAGATGCAACATGTCCACAAAAAAGACAATGTGCATAGTGTATGATTTGGTAAGATTTACGAAAATTTTGATTTCAAAACGACTTATAGCAGCTGGAGTCAAAAATCTAACAAAAACCAAATCGATTATAAATTTTGATTAAATAAGCTATGTCTGATGACTAATCTTTTTAAGATGTTCTTACTTTATCATTGCGTAATCCACCTCCAAAGGTATTGTATAAAACGCGCGAAAAATGCGAACTTTCGGACCTTATAACTTAGAAACCAAAAACAATTTTACAATGCCAATGGTCATCAGACATCTAGTTCGATCAAATAAAGCTATTTTGAGCAAAATTTTGGATCTCTGACAAGAAATATAGGCGTGATCTTCTTTCCCCTTTTGTATGGGGAGATGAGCAGGATGGGCCACCTTGACAAAGCTGTGACATTTTAGATTGTGTTTCATCACCAGTTCAACATTAGATACGGCCTGTTTCAGTCAACCTTGCTCCTATCTTAGCTGCCTTTTGGCTGCGTGCTGTCTTTTTCGGGTGAGTTCACAGAGAAACATGAAGACTTATTATATACCTTATTTACTATGGCAATAAGTATACATTTCCGTTTGAAGCGGAAACGATCTGGAATATCACGGTGTCAACTTGTAAATATGGTCTATTTTTAGATTCTACTGTAAAAAGTGAACCAAATCGCGTCTCAGTGTAAACTTACCCTTAGGTCAGATGAGAGTTAAGGTAGGAGACAGGTCAACCAGCAGGCAAGCAACAACTTAACAGCCAACATGGCCAACACAAGGTCTGAAGATTCGGTGTGGTTTTTAAATATAGTCTCCATTTATCAACCGTCTACCCTTATATTGCACGTATGGCTGACAACCGCGGAAAAATATATATAACATCAGATAAGTATGTTTGTTTTTCTTCAATCAATTTAATTCAGGGAATGTTCCCATACGACGTGAGCAATTTTTATGCCATAATCGATAAAAATCGTTAGATAAGTTATATTAATTACCGAGTCAAAATAGATAGTTTATAATAAGGACATTTTGGTATAACATTATTTTCAGTTTTTTCATTTTTTTTCATTTGTACGTTGTCAAATGCTAATTGTAGAAGACAGTTATGGCCATGATCTAATTTTGAGACCATGTTTCTTCGTATCATGTACAACCCATAATTGAGACAAATAAATGATTTCATTTCATTTAGGCCACTTTTAGACAAATGTGTAATATCTTGACTCATCCTCTCCCCCTCTCAGTTTTCACGTGGTATTGTCCACTGTCCGTTGTATTTGTTGTATGGTTTCTGTGTCTCAGACCTCCGCTGAATTTTTTTGTCTTTTTAAATAATAACTAACCTTCCCCCGCTGTGACCCAGCGTGGTATTTTGATAAACCCCTCCCTCCCTAAATCGGTCTCGTGGTATGGGAATGTTCCCTCACATGTAAAGTATAATTAAGGTGCAGCCAGTATTAACTCTTCTAACTGACTTATTTAAAGTGGAATGGTACAATTCTGTTTTCTGCATAGTATGGAACATAGATTAATGGTGAGATCTTAACCCAGCAGTTAAACTAAAGGACATCTTACAAATGTTTTTTTTAATGATCGCCTGGAATTAAATTATTTACCGAAAAAACACAATAATATTACTAATGTATTTAATACTACTCCAATCGAAAACTACATAAAGGAATATTAAACCTTTGGGTCATTCTTTCGCGATCCTATATTTCTCAAGTTAGTGTTCATTCTACATTTACAATAATAGTAAGCGCTAAATTTACAAAGAAATTTGAGTATTGAGACCATGTTACAAATACATTTACTATCCACTTGATAGCTCAATGGTTATTTATGGCAGGAATGCCGCATGAGACAAAACCCTGTGATTTGGCTAATTAACGATCAATTTCCTCTTCGAAGTAAAATATATGTGTATAAGACAAATATATGTTTCCTTTTTGACATAATAGCGCTATATTCCGTTATGTAATTTCAATTTAAAGGGTCGTCAAAGAAATGGGATCATATTTTGTGATTTCTTTTACCGTATCTGATCGGGCTTCTAATATTCAAATAGAACAATGTATTAGCATTCAATAATTTTGTCCACGTTATTTCTCCAAGCTGTTTCCATAATTACGAGCTCATACACAAGGTTATTATATATGTATGCTAGGAAAATAATAATTATTAAAAGGCATTTTGTGACAGTTTAAAATATAACCCTTATATACTAACTCAAAGCGGAGCGCACCAAAAATAAATAGGAATTAAATTGAAAATATAAGTTAACCAGTAATCATTTGACATACCCCTGTATTCACCACCGCCAGTTACCTGAAATGCGATAAGTAACTTTAGGTTACATAGAATATTTCTATGGTGTAACCGAAAAGAAACTCTGGTATTTTGTAGCTGGAGGATGGTGGCAACAGGCGATAGTCAATCGGTGAGTTCTATCCTGCAGTCAAAACTCTCAGACATTATCCATAACATAGGGTAGAAGAGGCTACTGTATCCGCTTAATCTACTTACAAGTGTGGAAGCTCTTAAGTATAAATATTTCGCCAGTCTTCCGTCCATGTTATTTCTCCTTCTCATTCGGTGCCGATTTTTTCTTCTGCAATGTTAAAACATTTAAAAAAATTTGGAATAAAATTAAATTGCTCCATTACCTGTCTTCCCCTCTGTGGAACCAGTTTCAGGATAATATGTCTGTGTGCAAGGTAAGCAACCATTAGCAATGGTATGTATCATCAGGATGTAAGGTGGTCCTTCCCGACGGGACCAACTTATTGGCGCGCAGGGCACAAAATCATCAGAGAAATTTGATGAAACTGTTATTGATTAGAAACCAAACACAATTTTACAATGCCAATGGTCATCAAGCATCTAACTTCATCAACTAAATCTGTTTTGAGTATAATTTTGGATCTACGACAAGAAATATGCGCATGATCTTCTTTCAACGTTTGTATGGGGAGTTGAGCGGGAAGGCCCACCTTAAGAGCTCTTGAGCATAATTAATTGTTAAAGAAGATTTAATTTAATCAAAGCAAGTTTCCTATATATTCATAATTCATGCAATATAGTAATAATAAATAATTAAGTAGGACTCCTCAACTCATCACTCATACGCTACTTTTATTTAGAAACCAATCTGTAAGTGCATGTCCAACAATCGGTGCCGTCTTGTGGATATAATAAAATAGGAAAATATTTTTTACAAAATGAACTAATTTGCTATGATTTTTTCAGCCACGTTAGGTATTTTTACCATCACACCAGCAGGACTGGCAAGTTCTTGTCAATAAAGTTTTATGGACCATTTTATAATCTTCGACTCCAGACATTCTAGTGCCGTTACAGTTTTAGAAATATCTGTCAAATTGTGTTGTTGCAAAAAATAATTTAACCATGTCAAGGTAAGAAGTGGCTAGCCTCAATTGAATAAAACAAAATTACTTTTCAGAGATATCCCTTTATTGAAGTTTTATAAATTTGTGAACTTTGTTATTATACTGTGACGACCATCTTGGAATTTACTTCTGCAAACTTGTGCTCGACTCATCGAACCGCACAGTTTTAGGTTTACTGGAATACCTCTGAAATATTACAAAAAAAATGTGGAATTCAGTTATCAAAGCAAACGTGGTGTGCAGAGAAAGGAGAATGGAGAAAAATCTATGGGACAAGTAACAAAAGCGGCGACTTCAGAAAATTCGGAAATGCTAGTATGATGTTAGTATGAGCGGCCCTTGTGTTATCGACTGAATGTTTCTGTGTGGCACCTATTTTTAACCAAGATCTAAATGTGCACTTCCATTAAGAATGCCATTATTTGCATAATATGTATGAATGCAGATGGTGCTACTTGCTGGGTTTGAATAGATCTCGTACTAAAAAGGTGTTAACGAGCTGGTCTCACACCGCCGCACCATGGCAATATGGAATTCCCTCATCGAGAGACCCTTCATGAGCAGCTTTTAGTACTTTTGCTCATTTGTCTCTCCGGTTACAAACTATCTTTAGAACCCTTTAAAATAAGATTGTGGTAATGTACCAAAGTGCATTGGTAATCATGCCAGCAGAAAATTGTTGCGCTGGATGATCTTGAGCATAGAGTTAAATACTTTATGTTCTTTTGTCGCAGAAACCATAGATATTTCTATCTATCATAAGAAAAGATATTTTAGAGATTTCTCATTGAAAATGCATGAGGTGAATTTATTGAAAGATTAGTGTTTTATCTCCTTTTAACAACTTAAGTTCGGCCCGTAAGCACCTGAAAATTTCGCCTCCCATACAAACATAGTTTACTAATCATTTGAAAACCAATGTTCCAACTTACTTGATATTTGGTATCTAATATTAGGCTACAAATATCTGTGTCTGCATGCCTTTGTTTTTTCGGTAAATATATTCTGGATCAAACCATAGAGAAAACAAAATTCGTATGAAAATTTTCTTTTTGCTTTCATTTCATTCGGTTTGGATTTTTCAACAAAACAAAAGCATGCAGACACAGATATTTGTTGCCTGATATTAGATATTAAATATCAATTTAATTGGAATAGCGGTTTCCAAATTATTAGTAAACTACGTTTGTATGGGGAGCATAGCTTACGGGCCGTTCTTAACACATTGACTTTATCAAATTGTAACCTTTTTTGTAATTAAAAGTACACAGACAAACTACTAAACGAATCTCGGTACAGAGCTGATAGTGCGATATTCCGAACCGAGTTTATAGTTCAATGCTGATTTTTTATTTAACTGCCAAATAAATGATAGATGTTAGCAATTTAACTGCTAAATAAATCACGCTGATAGGTCGTTAGTGTTTGAGAGCTTGATAAAGGTTTGAGATGAATCTCTGTTAGAGAGAAGTTCGATAATGTTTAGCAAAATTTCGAATAGACAGACCACGTAACCGAGTTCATAGTTCGATGTTAGCAATTTAACTGCTAAATAAATCACGCTGATAGGTCGTTAGTGTTTGAGAGCTTGATAAAGGTTTGAGATGAATCTCGGTTAGAGAGAAGTTCGATAATGTTTAGCAAAATTTCGAATAGACAGACCACGTAACCGAGTTCATAGTTCGATGTTAGCAATTTAACTGCTAAATAAATCACGCTGATAGGTCGTTAGTGTTTGAGAGCTTGATAAAGGTTTGAGATGAATCTCGGTTAGAGAGAAGTTCGATAATGTTTAGCAAAATTTCGAATAGACAGACCACGTAACCGAGTTCATAGTTCGATGTTAGCAATTTAACTGCTAAATAAATCACGCTGATAGGTCGTTAGTGTTTGAGAGCTTGATAAAGGTTTGAGATGAATCTCGGTTAGAGAGAAGTTCGATAATGTTTAGCAAAATTTCGAATAGACAGACCACGTAACCGAGTTCATAGTTCGATGTTAGCAATTTAACTGCTAAATAAATCACGCTGATAGGTCGTTAGTGTTTGAGAGCTTGATAAAGGTTTGAGATGAATCTCGGTTAGAGAGAAGTTCGATAATGTTTAGCAAAATTTCGAATAGACAGACCACGTAACCGAGTTCATAGTTCGATGTTAGCAATTTAACTGCTAAATAAATCACGCTGATAGGTCGTTAGTGTTTGAGAGCTTGATAAAGGTTTGAGATGAATCTCGGTTAGAGAGAAGTTCGATAATGTTTAGCAAAATTTCGAATAGACAGACCACGTAACCGAGTTCATAGTTCGATGTTAGCAATTTAACTGCTAAATAAATCACGCTGATAGGTCGTTAGTGTTTGAGAGCTTGATAAAGTTTTGAGATGAATCTCGGTTAGAGAGAAGTTCGATAATGTTTAGCAAAATTTCGAATAGACAGACCACGTAACCGAGTTCATAGTTCGATGTTAGCAATTTAACTGCTAAATAAATCACGCTGATAGGTCGTTAGTGTTTGAGAGCTTGATAAAGGTTTGAGATGACTCTCGGTTAGAGAGAAGTTCGATAATGTTTAGCAAAATTTCGAATAGACAGACCACGTAACCGAGTTCATAGTTCGATGTTAGCAATTTAACTGCTAAATAAATCACGCTGATAGGTCGTTAGTGTTTGAGAGCTTGATAAAGGTTTGAGATGAATCTCGGTTAGAGAGAAGTTCGATAATGTTTAGCAAAATTTCGAATAGACAGACCACGTAACCGAGTTCATAGTTCGATGTTAGCAATTTAACTGCTAAATAAATCACGCTGATAGGTCGTTATTTTTTGAGAGCTTTTTAAAGGTTTGAGATGTATCTCTGTTAGAAAGTAGTTCGATAATGTTTAGCAAATTACAAATAAATAGACCACGGAACCGAGTTCCTAGTTCTATGATTAACAATTTCACTGCAAAATAAATCACGCTGATGGGTCAATTTGAGAACTTGTTAAAGGTTTAAGATGCATCTCTGTTAGAAAGAAGTTCGATAATGTTTAGCAAAATTAGGAATAGACAGACCACGTAACCGAGTTTGTAGTTTGTTGCTGATTAGCAATTTCACTGCTAAATAAACCACGCTGATAGGCCGATATAGTTTGAGAGCTTTGAAAAGTTTGAGCAGAGGTGTGAAGGTCACCTTGTCCTTGGCGCGAGGGTCGGGGTGTCGGGAGCGCTCCTGCTCGAGCTGCGCATGCAGCGAGGCCACTTCCGCCGTGAGCTCGCTCTGCACCTGGCGCAGCCGCTCCACCTCCGCCAGCGCCTCCGCCTTGTCCCGCACTGAGTCACATGACCAATCGTTACTACCTCACTCCGAGAACTTTAAAAGTAAAGTTCACTAGTGTCAAAAGTGACGTCTCGTCCTAGCAAAGTGATGATATAGATTTTATCCTTCCTAATATTGCTTGGCTACATTGAGTTGGATGGAAAACACGGACAAATTTCATTGCTGCTTCAAGTATCGTTCATTCAATGCGATGGACCACAGTAAAGAATCTGAACCACAGCAAGCCTCAACAGTTGAAAATGGTCACACATCCAGAATCCAACCGCGCTCAGAGGTGCTTCCTCCAGCTCATCGAATCGGAAGGCGTCGCGCTACTGGGCTACCGAGGCTGATTTATGAGGATGATAATTTGCAGGTTAGACGTTACGAGCATGTCAAAGGTCCGATAAGAGGGCATCACATGATCTCCCTACAGTCCGGTAACCTGGTCTACTTCAGAAAAGGTGACTAAAAATCACAAGAGGTCGTCGAATTACTTGCAAATTAAAATTCTTCAACAGAAAAAATCTTCGAGATTAACATTGGCACGACCGGGTGGCGCATTTATTGTTGATTCTAACGGGCAGATACAGTCTTACGGTCATACAGAGGAATGAGCCGACTTCGGGGCACTCTGAAGATGCAATATGACGAGGATGTCACTAGGGCATTAGACGATGCGAAGTTTAAGGGGATTTTAACACCAAAGTGACAGTGTAAGAACGCGAAGGACCCTGGATCTGCTTCTATGGCCTTGGAAGTAGGAATTCCAAAGGGCATTCACAGGTAAACTTTCTCGAACATTAACGAATGAACGAATTCCAATAAAATCATAATTATTTGGATGAAATATTTTTATCATGTTTTTGGATAAAATGCATGTTTAGGGATTTGTAACAGGTTTAACACCAGCAACGATCACCTACAAAGCAGTAGGTTGGTTTTATATCGGAGTACCTTCTCGCAGACTCACTGCCACCCAAGGCTCTCGAGTCTCCCTGCGTCTGAGCTTTGATTTGAATGGCGGCTCAAACTCGCCACTGTCATTCTTCCGTCATTAGGTTTAGTACAGGTTTATAGAGTAATTCACACTAACAAAAAAAGCATCCATACATTGGAGCATTTTGCCTAAAGGTAAGAGAAACACCATAAGACATGTTCACATTGAGACATTTTAGCACAGTGGGGGAAGGATAAGCACAGGTTACCAAGGAATCAGAGGAAGAAATACTCACTCTCTCCCTGTCCCAGAATATTGCAGAGCTTCTTATTTCTAGACTTGACTGTGAGTAGCTCCTCCTTCAGCCTTATTACTTCGTCGTTGAGGTCTGCTATCTCTTTGTTTTTGCGATCGAGGGCTTCAGCGAACTGGGACCTATTTGAACAAAACCGCAAACATATTTATGTAAACACAACATGGATGGATTTTTTCTGGTTATACTATCAGCTGTCTTCAGTTGATCATCGGATCTATGAGGTTAGGTTAGGTAATGTTAACAGAGTCTGTGTGAGACCAACCCAGTAGGCCTATTCTAACAATTCCGTGCTCAGGAATCAGGAATATTTCGGGTGAAAAAAAAAACGATTTTATAGAGGTTGCTAAAGTAATCTTCTCCACGAAAGGATTCTGCAGGAGATTATTTAAATGATTCAAGGTTTTCTGTCGAGAAAATTGCTTTAAGAACCATTTTAAAGCTGTTACCTCGACTGAAATTCGTGATTCCTGAGCACAGAATTCTAAGAAAATGCCTGCTGCACACACTATTAAAATCCGTCATTAAGAACTATATAACTTTTGATGAACATTGTTATTTTTAATCACATGTTCATTGGAAGCAGGTTAATTTAACTGTAAACTTAATTATTATTCATTTTTAAGCCTTGTCAAAAAACATCTCTGTTTCATTTATAGAATAAATCAAACAGTAAAAAGCCTAATTTAGTTTCTGGGGTTTTTAACCTATGGTCCATTTTTGCATGGTTATTTGGTACTGTTTCCTTACTTTGGCCATCAACGGAAACTGGCTCACTAACACGAATACTTATAACTACCTACAAAATAAGCAAGGTTTCATTATGGGTGCAGTTTAGGGCTAAGATCAATGCACAACATATCCATTAGAGCAGAAACTCCTACTGGGGTGTCACTGGGTGTAATGATTGAAACGATTTTATTTGATGACATTTCTATTTCCGTTTCGACTATCTTTTCATCCAATGGATTTGTGCCATCCCGGGTGGGCGTAACCCTAACGCCCAGTAGGAGAAGGAGATCTAGTTTCACATGTATTTTGAACCATGGAGCATTCATGCCGAAATGCACTCATCCAACTGGAAAAGAAAAATAAAGCAGCGCAGGAACAGGGCAGAAATTTAACCCATGACAGTGGCATGAGAAGGAATATTCCGCGCCCCTGAGCTATGAGCTGCTCTTAATTTTCCTGTTCTTACTTGTTGATGACTTCATTTGAAGGCGGCTGCCGCTGCATCACGCGGTCCTTATGTTTATCCTTGCGGAGCTCGGTCTGCGCCTCGTCTTGAACGCGTTCAAAGAACTCCGTGTCGGTGGTCGGCGCTGGCTCCTCGGCAGGGTCTGGGCTATCCGAACGCTCCTCTAAACCTGCCAATAAGGTTTTTATGTAACCTACCATCATTTACTGCCATGTAAAAAACTATACGTATTTTCACTTTCAAGGACTTGGCTAACACTTACTCTTATGCCTATTTGTTTATTTTCCTTCGTACACACACTCTTGGCAGTTCTGAATTGTGCTAGTCTGTTTGGAACGTTTAGTCTGGATATTTTTTATTATTTCACGTGTGCACGTACACACTCAACTAGTCATGGCTCATGGGCCTTCTTGAGATAAAAAGTGTGATGCATATCTTAGAAATAGTAAAACATTATGATAATCCTAATGATTATCTATTTTGGGTTTAATAAAATACCAAATGCGGTATAAACAGTAAGCATTACATTAAATTAGTTACACAATTCACTTCGTTTCATAAGAAAGTACATAAGTAGAGAAAAACTCACGTTTAGAGTCATCACCGCTGACCATGTCATTGAACTGCTCTAGACTCATAACGTTCTTCTTTTTTTGCTTCTTCTGACCGGGCTTGCCCTGCTCGCGAGCCGCCTGCTCCGCCAGCCGCCGCTCCATCTCCGCCTGCTTCCGCACCACCTTGTACACGTCCTTCCGCTCCTCGTAGTCCAACTTTGACAGCAGGATCGCCTGCCAAATTCAACACCGTTATCTGACGACAGTTGGCCACGTAGTCGCAGCTTCCGCGCTGACTGTTCTGTTATTTAGTTGCGGCTTCTATTATTGTTTAGTTCGGCCTGCTTCAGCACCACCATGTACACATCCTTTCGCTTCTGCCTATGAAAGCAGGATCGCCTGCAATTTGGGTCAGCTCATGTTACCCCAGGGAATGTCGATTTCAAATGCATGAGCATGCAGCTCTTGTCCCATAGTCCCATAGTAACTATTGTACACAATTTTAAGGTCTCCCTAACCTCTTAAAGATAAAGAGGCCTTAAAAAAATTTATTAATGTTTTACAATTTTGAGCCAGTGGTTGCGATAATGCATAATGATTTCCAAAAAAATAGTTGTATCCATCCATTAATTTTCGCCTTAGTGGTTCGTTCTGCACACACTGTGTTCAAAATGTGAAATTGGTCTTCAGTCTTATTACATACATTGCAATTAGGTGAATCCACTTTTCCAAAAAAAGTAAATAGGAATTTTTCAAATAAGAATTCTACATGAAGTATCTGTATGCCAATTATTTTTTTTACAGAACCAATATTTAGTTTAGAATTTCCTGGCTCAGGCTTTTTACTATCAGTGAGTGGGCAGACCCACCTGCGTCAGCTCCGCCTCGTATGCCCCATCGACCATCTCCTCGTCCTTTTGACGCCATTGCTCCCACTGCTGCTCCGATGCCGCTGGCTTCTTGTTCTTCTTTTTGCCACCATTTCCATTCTGTAGATTGACGTGTTACCATAAGCAAACTGGCCCTTCATGACTTACTCCATAGTATTTTCTTAAAATCAAAACCAATTTTCCATTAAAACGAATGGTTGTAAACTTTAATATGAATAAACTGTACTATCCCCTAGTATGACCTGAGATCAAAAATGGAAGATGTGTTCGACTGAATCGAAATGTGCATACCGAAACGATGCAGTAAACCCACACATTTACAGCTCCATTGGCCGTTTGAGATATCAAATAACATTATTTTCTTCTTCATATCCAAACATTTTTTTTATACATCAGCAGATTATCCGTATGCCACCCATTCGCGAAGGGAACTAAACAAAGTGATGGCAGCTGTAATATTGCGGTTTTTTTCTCGGCCGAACCAAAGTCGAGGTATAAATAAACTATACTGTCAATATCCATTGAATCAGAGACGAACTAAGCTCCTTATTTCACCATTTTTTTTAAAACCTGTTTTCATTTACAACAAAATGCAGTCAGCTGACAGATAGGAAAAGGAAAACAGCTATTTCCAGTTATGGAATCAATGAATCATTTGATTGTACTTTTATGATAGGTAATGGTTTTCTTTTCTTTGCATGTACCTGAAAATTGTTTAGTATGACATGAACTTTAGCCAATCTCGTCTTTACAGTCAAGGATTGAGTAGATGTTTGTAAATGATTGGTGAAGTTAGCTTATGATATTATTTACCTGCGCTGCGGGCGTCTTGCTGATCTTGGCCTTCTTCGGCGCCTCGGTCTTCTTGGCGGCTGTTGCGGCAGCGGTTCTGGGCTTCTTTGACTTCTCAGTAGCCGCAGGGAAGTCGTCGTCTTCGATTCTCAAGCCCGCGAAGCGAGATTGCACGATGGTCGCCATGGCAGATAGGTGCTGTTTACGACAAAAGGTTCTCAAAACAATGTAGAAATACCGGGAGCTACGAGCAAAATAGTGTCAATCCAACGGCTACAGCTACCTAGTATAGAAACAACTAGCGCATTGTGTATGACTTTCGGGGTTTAGATATGACGCCTACCCTTTAAGCCAGTCCCAGAAGTTTTACCTTGGTGATGAGGTTGATGAACCGAGTGAAAACAGCGTTGATCAGCAGCAGCGTCATTCCAGTTTGGCCGTCAAATCAAACTCGAGTGCGACAGGGAAGGAGTTAGCAAGGAAAGACAAAGCCGCAGCAAAAGAATGGCTGCGTTCATATAATATTGTATAATTTAATTAGAAAAAAATCATTTAATTAAAAATTTCGCACAACGTGGAAAGAATCAATCTTTGTTTCAATATATCATGAATCCTAAATAATTAGGTAGAAAGTTTCCAAGAATATTTCTAGCTACAAGAATGCGGAATATTCAAATGATGGTTGGTATATTTTGACAGCTGTCAAATAAGTAAACTGTATTCTGTGAACGAAACGAAAAGAGTATCCGTTTAAAATGGAAAAAGATTATTGATTTTACCACAAAGAAAAGTAAATAAATCTCCGATTGCGGTCATAATACTAACACAAACCTGCTCACCAACTCGAAGTTTGCGTTCTATTCCGCGGTGCTTCGATAATTTAAAGTTTAAGTCTCAGTTAGCAGCTACTGCTCGCATTATTTCACATGAGCTAGCAGCGAGTCCGAGATGAAACTGCAATGCCAGGTGGAAGTAGTCAACCGGGTGTTGGTCGCGGTAAACGCACGTACGGGCGGCAACAAGTATGCCAAGTCGACGCTAGCCCTCGGAAAGCAACCTAAGGGTCCCGGATTCTTCATTATGCTGTTTTCGGGGGTGCACAAGACTGGAGCTCGGTATCGAATCAAGGATAACATTAAACAGGTAATTCAGCTTACGGCCTTGTAGTCGTGGGTGTTGAATCAACGAACTAGTTGATTCTACGTTTTCTACGTAACTATTCAACTAGTTTTGCTTTGACAATTAATATTGAAAAATCATGTACATTTGTTGCTGTTGATCGTTGTGCTCCGGTTATGATTAACGATCAGTCTTCAGTCATCCAGTCTGCTGCAGTCTGTCTGAAATGTTGCTTAGTCTGAACGCAGAACATATCGGCATAACGCGTTGATCACATGGATCCATGCCTGGATGTGTTTCATTATGAAAAGGTTAACTACTAAGTAAATCAATGAAAATTCGCACCAGTTCAATTTTTCATTCAGTTCACATCAACATCAACAATCAATAGTTGAGGCTTTATGAAACATTTGTTACAGGTGTTTGTTAAATGTATAAATGAAGGCAAAGCAACAATCCGATTTGATGAACCACCGCACGACCTATGCATTCGCAGTGAAGCTATACAACTAAAATGCTTTATGAAGCTGCTGCGGAGCTGCCTTGCCGGAGATGAAAGTGTGCAGCTGTCAGATGTGTCCAACATCAGCGTGACAGCAAAGGACCCAGCCCCGACCAAAATGGTGATCAAGGAGCGGGCTGATTTTCCAGCGAAGGGTCTTCCAAGAACTCTGCTATCCTTATCATTAAACGGGCTCAAGCTTTGTAACTTCCGGAGAGATATTCTGCAGCTGCGCCACTTGACTGTGCTAGACCTGGGGAACAACGAGATAGAGACACTTCCGTCAGAGCTAGGTTAGTACTTTTATTCATTTCTACTCTTGAGTGTATAGTTTGCACTAGGTGTTGGGTTGATGGAAATGTAAAATATTTACAATATTTTAAAAATTAAATGACATGCATGCAAAAACCTTTAAAAAACTGAATCGGCATGTAAAGCAGAAACACCACCATTTCTTTTGCAAAGATATTAATAACGCATAGGTAAAGATCGATTGATTTAAGTTGAGGTCTCGCACACCTTTATTTTTGAAAATGTTTTGCCGGCTTATAGCAAGCGTGGTCCAGTATTGTGACTGCATTGCTTTTTGCCACGATATCACCATAAGGTGGGTTGGAAAACAAGGGACGTTTTTAAACTAAAATGTGTACCAATTACCTACACAATGTTTCCATACTTTTCACTTTTCCCTGAGCAAGGTGGCGCTTTGGAAAATCCTTGAGCAAGATTGAACAGTATTTGCAAAATGTATTCGTGTGTAATGCCGTGATCGGCTAAACCTTAATTAATCAAGCTAAATCTCCCGTTTAATCCTTACCCACTTAAGTTCTTTTCTCAATGTGATTTATTATTGTACATTAATTTATATGAGCCCTCTTTAATTTCCAGCTCCTAAAGTGTCCAACCTTTATATCACTCAGCAATCTGTGTAAAAATATGTGTACCTCACTATTTGTAAATCACGATTCCTCATCTCCCTAAATTAGAGGGATCCGGGTAAACCAGCGTAATGTTGATCAAATCTCTACTTTATCTGGGTCAACATTTTAAGCAATAGGGGATAATTAATATGTGTGTCGACCAGGCCTGATGCCGTGCATCGGTGAACTATACCTAGGCAAGAATCAACTGGGAGATAAAGGCGCTGTTGACTGGAAGTGGCTCTTGGGTCCAAAGGTATGCCTTCATAAAATAATCCTAGTATTTCAGAGTAGTAGGTGTGCAGTAATTAAAGCACTTTTGAATTCCACTTATTCTAAGTAACTCAATATGAAAGGAATTTGTATATTTATTACGGTTAAAGTCCGATGTTGGTTAAAGTCCAAAATGATTTTGTCCTTGAAGTTTATTGAATTTCTTCACATGTCCCCATTTTTAGTGCACTTGTTAAGAATTTATGCTAAGAAAAACAATATAACTTCTTATTCATACAATAAATAAATAAAAATAGGCTAAGTTAATTTTTTTTCTTAACATAATCTCAAAATTAGTGCACTCGACACAGGTATATCATAAAAATTGTAATTAGCTTCAAGGAAAAAAAGACTCCGGACTTTAACCAACATCAGGCTTTAACCGTAACATACATATTTTCAGCTGAGTGTATTTTGTAAATTTTGTTTATTTAGCCTGAAAACAAAATATTTCAGCCTCAGACAAGCCGCATTGAATACAATTTGCTCGAAATTGAGATTTAAATTCAGCATTTTCTATTTCAATAAGCTGTGTTTAAAAATATGCAAGAAATGCGATAGGAGGCTCCCAGGAATAAATGCTCCAAGGATCCAAATAAATTCCATCCGTGATACGGTGTCTTTGCAAAGTTTCACTAGACTTCACTAAGGCCTACTATGGTGTAGATGCATTCCTGGAAGACGGTTCCACTGCCTCTCCATTAATACTAGCTGCACTATGACTGCACATTTTGTGTACATATTTTGTTTCTGTATGATTAATTTTGATTTGTATCTCAACCAATTTTTTTTGTGACTATACCCACCTACATGCTTTTGATTAATTATAAATGAAAAAACATAATGACGGGTAGAACATTATATGAATTAAATGAACGGTATGACACTCAGTTCTTTTGTGAGTGATCTTATTAATCTGCAGCGACTGTAAATTACTTTGCAGCGTAAAGTATGTCTAACTAACTGAAATATGTCCCTACAACTCTCATTCAACTAAATTAATCTGTTTACTCTTATTAAAAGTCGGGAGGACTGGAGGAAAATTGGAGAGGCGTATGTCCAGCAGTGGACGCAAACACGCTGACTGACTGTGATAATATGATTGCAATCAGTTCTATAAGGACGTAAGTGAAACCATATTTTATAATTTTTTTAAATAACGGCTACTTATGTTCAAATTTCGAAAAGATGAAAGATGCATTGATGGTCTAGCTATATATTTTGAACCTATAATGGTAAATATCTGACACGAAAGTTTATATATATTTATCTAATTTGAAAACACAAAGAACCAGAGACTGACAGTTTTATCTTTAAATTATAGCTATACCACCAATCTACATATTTACTTTTTTGATTATCGAAATTCGTTGCAGTCATTTCAAAAAAATGTTTTACTTACGTCCTTATCAGACTGAACGCAATCGGCTCTTACCACGCCCTTAAATCTCACCAAAAATGTTCCAGCTCTGCAAGAGTCTTCGCTGCCTGGACCTGAGCAACAACAACCTCAGCCACATACCACAGTCTATCTGGAAGCTGCAAGGTCTGGTGACCCTCAAGATGGACAACAACCGACTGACCAGTCTGCCCTCTTCAATCGGACGCATCAGAACATTAAAGTAAATTTGCAGAACCTTTATTTGTGTCGCATGAGTGACCTCACCTTAGAAACATCAAAACTGTTACTCCTGTCAAGTTTTATTTATGAGTTTTTGGATAAAATATGTACTCCATTATGTAGTTAGTTTAAGGTTTGGAGGAAAATAATAGCTTTTGTTTGTCTTCAAACTAATAATGATTATATATTATTATTATTTATTTAATAATAAATAAACTAAATTTTTATTAACCAGCAAGTTATGTGGAGAGCGGTGGTAATTGACCAGCACAAAGTTTGTAATGAAATTTTATAGGTTATGTTTTCGTGATATTTTCTTTTCCATGACTTCATTTGATTTGAACGATTTATTTTTGGAATAATATTGAGGAAATTTAGTCATTTCAATCACATAGATTGAGTAAATACAATTTTAGATCCATTCCGTTTTATTCCGCATATGTATTTTGACAGCTTTGACAGATATGTACTTGAGAATTTTAGAATCTTGAGGCCTAGGAAGTTGTCTTCGTGAAACAATTAAAAACATTAAACGAACCGCCGTCATACCATAGGTCAGGTCACTTAGATGCCACCTTTTATTATAAACACGCACTATTCTCCGCTGGATCCAATTCTTATATGTGTATAAAAGTTATCAGCAAAATGTGGTCAACATTAGTCAACTCTTGTGAACCATTAGATGAAAGCTTTTGTTATGGGAATGATATGAATATGATGTTTATTTGCTATCAACTTTTTTTTATGCAACCTGACATGGATGGCTAATACCACACAACTACTATTATGATATTAGCCCAATACACCACATTCCCGAAGGAATAAGGTGCCATGCCAGGACCTTCCCTTGCAATTTTTCATTGCCGCTTCAACCATAGTATTATCCAATGTGGTGGTACCAACCCGGGCGGACTTAACCCTACCACCTAGCAGGGGAAGGGGACCTACAGTTTTACATGGGTTCCGAACCATGGAACAGCTTAAATTTGTAACGAACTGCACTTATCCAACTCAGAAAGAGAATGAAGGTGGTGCATGTCCGAGCGAGGATTTGAACCTAGACCTCTCGCATGAAAGGCAAGTCCTCTAGCCCCTAGAACACGAGCTGTACAAAAGTAGCTGCTAAGAAAGATCTACTCTTTGACATTACAGATACATGACTATTTTCTCCAACCGGCTGAAGGCGCTGCCGTGCAGTCTGATGCAATGCAAACTGGAGTACATAGACCTGTCGTCGAATGCTTTCGAAGATTTCAACGAAACTGTCCCAGAGCCCGCAACCTCCGCCTGGGAGCTGTACGTGGGGGACCTGCTCCGTCTGTCCGCCTGCGCCGTCCTCAAGAACAAATTCCCGTACGATAGGACCACTATACCTCACACGCTGGTCGACTTTCTGGACGACTCGTGCCTGTGCGTATGCGGCGCGCCCGTTGTCGACAAGAGCCGGTACAAGCGAAAGAAGTTCGAGCTGAAGGATTTCTTCGCGATAGTCGTGTTTGACAAGAATCGCGGACACACCGTGCATTTCGATTGCTACTTCTGTTCCAGCCGATGCTACCAGAGTGCGATCATATGATATCCGATGTACAAGCTCCTCAACATTCCCGTCAGAAACATTTGGAGCTTGGACATTGAAGATGTCAATCCCCACTCGATTCGCTTCCTCAATGACTTTGGTGTCTTCACTTGCCAATGACACTTCTCGGAACGTTTCCTTAAGAACTGATGGAAATAATGCGTTCTTCTTGTCACTTTGTAATTTTATCCTGGTGATGAACGGTACAAGCGAAAGAAGTTCGAGTTGAAGGATTTCTTCGCGATAGTTGTGTTTGGACAAGAATCGCGGACACACCGTGCATTTCGATTGCTACTTCTGTTCCAGCCGATGCTACCAGAGTGCGATCATATGATATCTGATGTACAAGCTCTTCAACATTCCTGTCAGAAACATTTGGGGCTTGGACATTGAAGATGTCAATCCCCACTCGATTCGCTTCCTCAATGACTTTGGTGTCTTCGCGTGCCAATGACACTTCTCGGAACGTTTCCTTAAGAACTGATGAAAATAATGTGTTCTTCTTGTCACTTTGTAATTTTATCCTGGTGATGATAAACATTTTTGTGATTTATGAAATTGTGCTAGTATTGTAAATGTAATGGTTGTGGCAAAGTTTATTGCCCATTAAATTATTGTAACTTGCGTTTATTTTGAAAGCTTTGCTGAACAGTTTAAATAGAAAGGTAATATTTCATCAAAGCAACAAAGATGATTCTGCACCTCAAGTTGAATAAGGATAGGTTGATTCTTTCGAATAAAAAAGCCGAATTTAGGCAGGGGAAGTACTTTTCAATGACTGTACTCCAATGAAAATAACTGTTCGGATTATTTTTGTGTCTTAGAAGTTGTTGCTTGTAAGTATTTATTTATAATAAATGTTAAGCTAATTCCTCATTTTGTATGATAAATTAAAATTAATGAAAACACTGATTTGTATGTATGGTTTTTATTCAAAAACAAGATTATTTAAATTTTCGTTAACAAATCTGCAAACTTATTCTATACATATACTTTATTACCAACTATGCCATCATCGTGCGAATAAACAACGCGATCATAGCACGATTGTATGCTCCTGTGCGTGTTCACACAATCATGGGTTCGGCCGGGGAGACCACTTCGTATATTGCATTGACCATGGACGTTGGAGATGCGCGTTTTTACTTTCGGGAAATATGAGGATGACCTACTTTGCTGTTCGCGAATGAAAACCCGCTTACCGATGTGACGCGATTATCGCGCAAATTCCAATTAGGACACCCATTCGACATCAATATATTTTATAGCGCGTTCGCGTGAACTAAGTTCACACCAATTGATATCAACGTCCATAACGACGTCCATTCGGAATCAGTACGTTTGATCATCAGTTCGCGAGAGCAAAATTCACTGCCGATGATCACATGTTCACGTTCAATTAGAACGAAGACTTGGAGAATAATGCTTGCAGCTATTACAAGCCCACAATCTTCCAGTTCACGTCCTGAATTAATGGTGCAATCCTGATGTGGGCATCTGTAATCAAATAAAATATATTTTTCTTTTTCTAACACATGGTAAATATTTTTCCAAGCACAAAGATTTTGACGGTTTTTTTTTTTTCGGAATAACTGCATTTCCAGTCTCTCATTAATATAACATATTTAAACATTAATGAGCTTACTTATCGCTTTAAATTAATATCATTGTCAAAATTTACATTAAATTAGAAAGGGAATATTTACCAAGCGCTGCAATGCCTTGTGGAGTTCCCTCCGTATCAAGTTGGGCAGCGATGCTCGCATTTACTGCTTCTTGCGCAAATTCATTGGTCCAAATATCTTTAAAGCTGTCTTTCATGTCCTTCAGCAATGATTCTAGAACGGTCTGAAAACATGATGATAAAAATGGTTTTTTATTCTTTTCATAAATCAGTACGTACATTACATATGTTGATAAAGATAAAGTTAAGCATATAATTAAGCACAACAAAATATTTTTGCAGTAAAATACTAATTGTATTATAGTTAATAGTAATTGGCATTGTATAATAGTATTTGGTTTCTATGTTATAAGGTCCGAAAGTTCGAAGTTTTCGCGCGTATTATACAATAACTTTGGACGTGGATTACTCAACGATAAAAAAAAACACCTTAAAAAGGTTAGTCATCCTACCTAGCTTGTTTCATGAAGATTTATCAAGTTGGTTATTTTAGCTAAAAGTCGTTTTGTAACTTAAGGTTTCGTAAAGCTTACCAAATCAAATACTATGCGCATTGTCTGCTTTTTGGACATGTTGCAGCCTCCCTCATCACGGAGCCTCTCTTTGTCTTTAAAACAGAGAAGGTCCCAGACCGTAATAGCACGGTTTTGTACCGAGCCCGCGAATTAGTCTCGTCGGGCAGGGCCACCTAAGTCCTTATATCGCACGCCTTAGCGCGCTCAAGCAAAGAACCGTCTCCAACATCACAACGCACCTGCAGACCGTTCGCTTCGCTGTCCTTTTCGAACCATCGCAGCGCCAAGTTGATCTCCCTCGCTCGATGGCGCAGCTCGAAACTGGCGGTCACGAGGGTGTGGAGAGCGGTGACGAGCGCCACCTCCTCGTAACGGGAGCCTTCCTTGAGGGACACCAGCTTCCGCTCGTGCTTCCTACGGTTCTTGCTGGACCGGAACGTTCGACTGGAATTGATAAAACTACAATGTCACGAAGTTCCTCGCGGGAACAGCAAGTGGGACTGTGGTGTTCTGATAAAAGGTTTGCCTTTCGCAGTGGAAATCGTACGACATAATAACATGTTGATGGACATTTTTTTTAATTTTCAACACTATTGTAATGAACGAAAAACTCGACTTGAGCAAAACAGTATTTTTATCTTAGATGAAACAGGAATGGATAGGGGACTAAACAAATTTTACGGTCCGTCAAAAGTAAGCTCAGTCAGCCGATATGCTCTCAGTCGGTGTCAGACGTCAGTGATGAATTCAGTTGGGCGAGATTTCATAGTATCAACAAAATGTCGTCTTGTTTTGTTGAAAAATATGGAAATAACGCCATAAAGGACAACAAGAGTAATGGAATCACATTCCACGTATAAGTGCAAGCATATTCAGTATATTTTTAGTTTAGTTGACCTGAAACCTTTGTGTTGTAAAGGCGCAAACAGGGTTGGAACAAGCAAACTTAAATTGTCAGTTCGATTTTTATTTTTGTTTTCATTTCAGTATTATATATTGAACTAAATTTTATTTTAAAAACAAGTAGGGCTGCCAAAAAACAATAGTCTACGTACTGTTTATTATTTTTTATAATGTCGTTTAGGATGTTAGTATAATATGGCTTAGTTCTGAGGCTGTGATAAAAAGGTACATCCTTGAAAATGGTCAAAATTTTACATGTGACAGACAGCTCGTTTCCATAAAGATTAAAATTCTCAAGTCGTTTCTTGGCTCAAATGTCCTTTTGTCATTGAATGAGTATTCATTCCTTCTACCTGCTACATTTAATCATAGACTCCATCTTCTTAGGGCTATTATCGAAAAATATGTAAATGTAAAACTTTATCATATACATAAAACCAATCCGGGGATTAAAGCCGCCACAAAAGGACAAAAGCGTAATAAACTGAACCTATTTGAAGGAAATAAAAAAAAAATTAAAAAGAAAGAACTTAGTGGTTTATCAAAATACCATCACACATTTACGGCGAACGGCAATAATCATCAACAGGTTTTACATAACACTGTACTGACTATTATTTGGACTATTTTTTAGCATCTAAAACACATTGAACGAAATTTTTAAATGCATAAAATGCAAACATGGACAATTCAAGAATAATCAATATTATTTTGTTTTGCAATGTTTGACCCATACTTGCAATACATTAATGATTCCCTCTTTGTGTTTATTTTATTTTATGATTTCAATATTTACAAATTGTGTATGTTCGACTTTATTAATTTATCCTTAATATCGATGATTTTTACTCAGAATAACGATGGTTTAATGAATGATTCCATTAATATTTTTTTCATTTTCCCGCTTGCAAATTCGCGAAAAGATTATTTGATGCCTTGTTAACTATACAATCATGGTACTACTTGTTCTGACCACTATCACTAAATAGGAACCTTAATATTTTAATGCACAATACAATATATTGTTATTTATTTTCGTGATCATTTTTGGCAAACCTGCCGTTTTCACTTTCATTTTTCATTTAGTTTTGACGCGCCATTCTGCTCAAAGGGCTTAGGATGCGCGCATCGTTGATGTGTCATGATGGATTAGGATGAATTTTGCACTATATCTACGACCAGATGTCACAAATATCACCATCCCTTTTTCTCATGCTATAACTAATTCAATTTAAGGAAATTTTTGTCTCATTACATTCTTCCGCGATTAGATGAATCTATTTGTCACTTTTTCGCATGATGCATTTCCTTATACCTTGGTCCTGCTCTATTACCCTTTACGTGGTAGAGTTTGGTGTGCATGTAAAAGTATAGGTGTGTGAGTTTTTTTAAAAATAGGAACGCTTTTGAACTATCGTCAGTATGGAGGTACCGTATCCATTCTTTTTCATCTAAGATTTTTATATCATTTCACTTCTAACAACCGTTGCTAAGTGATGTTCTTTTCAAATATCACTTTTTTAAATGTTTAAAGGCGGAAGGCCTGTTACACTATTCTGCCTTGTATACGTTATTCCTGACTAAATTCGGAATAAACTAACTTTATTTCAAGTTCGATGCTGATATGCATGATGTCATAACATGAGGCATGAAGGCAAGTTGTTTTGATCTGTGATTGAAATCTTGACCCTGCAAATCACAAACGTATGAAACTCCGACAACCCTTCACTGCGTTGTATCCAAATTGGGTTAAATGTAAGGGCGCTGCACAACGTAACAACCTTCCACACATTAATGATCACACAAATATATAGGATATTGGATGAAAAGATGGTCGGGTCGAAGCGGCAATGAAAAATTGTCCGTGTTTTCCATCGAGTTCAATGTAGCTGTGCTCATAAAGGGAAGGTCCTGGCATGGCACCTACTTCTCATGAGGTGTGTTGGGCTAATCTTATTACAGTAGGTGTGGTATTAGCAGCCCAAGTCCAATTTCATAAAAAAAAGTTTGGAGTACAAATATGGAATTTTTTTTTGCATTATATCCATAGCACTACATTTCTAGAAGTTTATTGTATTCTTTTTTTTTATTATATTAATATAACTAGCATCTTTTATAGTATTTATCATCAACCTCTTGATGAAATGCAATTAAATAAAAAATTACAATTATATTTAATTGCTACTTTAGAACCACTAAATATACAAACCTTGAACCCCTTGAAGCGGATGAAGCGACTGTGCTTCCGGCGTCAGAATATAAATCACTGTCTTTGTGAAGGTAATTTATATCAAATGTCTCTTCGGATCCAGTTTTTTTGTTTGCCCGCACCAAAGCCAAGCGTTTTTTGTGTTTCTTAAAAGTCACCACATTCGCGTCGATAGTATCAGTGAGATTAGCAAGATCGTCCTGTACGGCTGCCAATATTACCGAATCTGAAAGTGGTGAAGCGTTTTACTAGTTTAGTTAAACTGGTGGTTTAGTTTATACCAGTCTGGATTGATAATACCGCATTGGATGATATGGTCAGGCAGGTCAAATTGGCACAATTAAAGGTCGGCACACTGACATGACATCTAGTTCCTTAGGGAACGTAGTGTTTGGGGCTTAAATCACTACAATAACAATTTTATTTCAAGTTGGCGATCTTAATGGTTTTTATTAACATGGTAAGAACCCAGTTTTTTGGTTCAAAACTTGATTTAAAATTTTATATCACCAACTCTAAATAAGGCGGTAAAAGTCATCAGTAATTAATTGATTAAGCATTGATTATGCTCGCCTCCGTGTGCATACAACATTCGTGTGAGAAGCGTGAACAAGCCTTGGTAAAAATTAATTAAAAAAAAAATTTCGAGATAACAAGATAATTCATTTATATTATAGTTATATAAGTTATATTATGTCATGAAATCGTGCAACTATTTCATTCAGCCTAAGAAGAATGACATGGAAGTTTATTTTTGAACATGCCTGTTATTCGAGGATGAACATTACCTTCCACATTTTGGTGTCTCCGGCATATCCTCAAAGCCGTCTTGTACTGGCCACACTCCATTGCATAAGAGATCGTCTCAGATGGATTTTCACAGTATTTCTCTAATATTGCTAGCGCATCACTATGTCTCTTTGCCTCTTTAAGAGCAGCGACGAGATCACTGTAACATTAATCCGATTAATATGGTAATGGAACATTCCAATTTTTTTTTTTTTACATTTACAGAAGTTCTCAAAACTTAAATTTTTACAACAGAAGTTAGACAAGTGTAAACAATCGCAAACCACGATGATGTCACAACTCCAAAGTATGCACCTAACTAGTATTAGTTACGATGCAAACTACTGAAGTTGCTGGATTGAGCACTCTGTAAAAAGGTCTCTGTTCGGAAAAGTAGTTTCCAAATTACAAGTTAACTATGTTTGTAGAGGGAGCATAATTTTTTTACACTTAACAAACAAAAACGCATAAAAAGGCCATTGCGCTCTTAGACCACACAAGATGTGAACACTCTCTGCAACGTCAGGTTAGCTATGTAGATTTAGTATATATTTTTAGGTATAGTATTTATTAATATATTAGTGTCGAAGGAATCATGGCGTATACAAGATTCTAAGTTTTAACGTAACAGCTTTTGCGCTTTTTTTGCTTCAACTAAGAAAATCCTTAACATTATAATATAGGTACTCACTTGCACAAATCTTTAAATTCATCCTCAGGCCAAGAGTGTGCCAATTGTATAGCAAATTCCCACTCCAAAGCTTCCTTGAAGCACTCCACAGCCTTCTTAACATTTCCTCCTCTCCGATATATAAATCCAGCTTCGATATAATTCTTCTTCAACTTCAAATGTAGGCCAAAATCTTCTGCTATGTGCCTGTAGATATCTTCACTGGGGTGGAGTAAGGTCAATGCAACCTGGAATAGACTGTGGTACTTGACAAATGTCCGCAGCTCTTGGTGATGTGCAGATCCACATTTAACAAGACACTTCACTGCTTGGTCAAACCTCTTCAGTTCCTTATTGATTGAATATCTCTTCATGTTTTCATCCATTTCGTTGAATTCATCAAGCATAGGCACATACTCTTTTGGATCCTTTTGTGATTTGCTAGCCACCAATAAAACTAAATCGAAATCATACATTCCCAATGCTATTTCATACAAGTAGTTCACATCCACTAAGTACAGTAAATACTTCAGAGCTTCTTCTGAACTGATGCTTTGTTTCTGACCAGTATTTTCTAAAGTTTTGAGTTCCTTCACAACTTGCAGAGCGCTTTCCAGGTCTTTGATTGTATTCTTTTTTACATAACTTGTCAGAATAGGCAATATTTTTTGTTCTCGGTCACTCCGCTGATCTAGACAAGACCTTACGATCTCACATATACTGGACACCTTCGAATTGACATTCTGATTTGGTTTGATTATTCTATTCACGTAGCTGCTTGCATACATGGTTGTAGTCACATCTACATTTTCCAGATCTGACAGAAACAGACTTAACCATGATGGGTTTTTTATCTCATTTATAAATGTGTCAACATTATGAAGGAACATGTCAGGGTTATGGTCGCAGATCAAATTTAAGTTTATTCTCTCTTTCCTCATAAGGTCAAAGGCGTCAAAATATTTACAGTTATCCAAATATTCGCCGATTATTTTTAGGGACAACGGCCTAGGTTGGAATACTTCCAAGTTTCCTCTCGGCAGTTGAAGAACAGTACGGGTAGCATTTGGTACTGCCACAACTAACTTTGATCCACGTTCAATGTTTCTTTTGTAACAATGACTGTGACTAGCACCTTTATCTTTGTTGCTTAGTTCTTCAAAAGCACTGGTTAACAATTCAATACAAATTAACTCATGTTCCAGTGTCGTCACCAGTAAGAAATGTGAATGGACAAAAAGTGAGCTAACATTTTTAATGCAACTGTGCTCTACTAATTGTTCAGCTTCAATGTGGTATATTCGCAAACAACTTGGGCGTTCGATTATTAAAAAATATAGCTTATTTTTAATACTAATAACTCGGAATGTACTATCATTGGGTTGAACTGTGCCTTTTATCTTGATCAGATTTCCTCCAACAGTATATTCATAGATGTTACGCTGACTAAGAAGAAACATCTTTGCACTGTCATTTGGATGTGGTTTAGTTGCCCATACTCCCTCCTGGGGCAAATCCAATCGCGAAGATTGCTTCAACTCTAATATGAGCTGATCACTTTCTAAATTGAGGAAATATTCCTGGACATAATAATCACATTTTTTTACTTCAATGCACGTGATAACATCATCTTTAAGCCACAGCCAATTATATGTTATTAATGGATATGTGGTTCCATTGGAGTAAAATGTTCTAACAACTTCATATTTTAGCGGAACATTACTGCATTGTTTGTAAAAGATCAATTCACCATTTTCAGTACCAATACACACTGAGTTTGAATCCCACGGTGTATTTGGCGTCGTTGATCTTATCGGACCAAAAAATAGAAACTCTATATTTGACGTTGTTTCAAGTTGTAAAGCAGACATTGGGGGAGGAACCACCATGCGACGGAAATTAGTCAAAAGAAGTTTGTTGCCAGCGATCGTGCCGACGACTGCATCATCTTGACAATTCATTCCGGAGCTGTGGTCCACATCCCATTTCCAGTGATAAGTTAAATGCTGTCCATCAGTCAAAAATACGTGCAGTCTCTTTGAACAGTTCACACCTGGATCCCAGAAGTTGTCCCAAAGTATTTTGACAATGTTTTGATCTTCAGAATAAGTCAAAGTCTGTTTAAGATACCAATGATAATTATTTGATGTGAACAGAAGTATTGATTTTAATTTTTTTACTTGGTCGTAGCACAGAAGTGACAGAATTTCAGAATCACTACTCCAAGAAATCTCTTGGGCGATCGTATCAGAGTTCACAGGTATGATAAAATCACCGTGTTTTAACCCATTCTTTTCAAAGAATGCTACGACATATTTATTTGGTAATTTTTGCGTCGTTGCAATGAGATTCCCACTGGGTTTCCAGGCCATAATTGATTCTAGGCCTGCTTGCTTTTCACTAGTGTATTGCAGTTGACCGTCTTTGTCGAAAATTTTGAATCTTCTTATGTCACCTATAACTGTTCCCACTGCATAAAGCTGCCCATCACCCCTCCATGTTATTATAGTGGTTTGAGCCCTGGGCCCTACACTGTTTTCTGAAATAAAAATAATAGCACCCTTATTTTTTGTAGTCGACTAAATAAATAAATGATGATGACTTATCAATTATTCCAGCATCATAATAATATTCTCTAAATCTTATTTTTATTTTGTTACTCTACAGGTTTTCACAACATACCTCGGTTTATGTATAGTGGTAGAAAATGCTATTTGGTAAAGTGTTCCATTTTGCATTGTTTTCTAATAATTATCAATTATTTACTCATGATCATGGGAAAAAAGAAGAAACAGCAATATATTAGTGGAATTATTATCGAAAAATTTTGTTTAATGACATTTTTAAAAGTTGAAATATTACATTTCTGTTTATGAAAGGCTCTTCATTACCTTTTTCTAAAATTGCCATGTTAACACCCCAAGTTGTAAAAGAAAACAAAATTAGATAGCTAACCAGTTATGACGTCCGACTTGGCCGCGGCGGCTTGTTTGCCCTCAGAGCCATGGAACTGGGTCTCCTTCTTGCCCCAGCCCACTGTAACGAAGTTGCTCTCCCCAAAAGTGTTGTCCCCCAGACAGCACTCAGCGAGTGGATCGAACATGCGCGACATGAGTATCATCTTCTTATCGGTGCTCACAAGCACTACGAGCTCTTGGTCGGGGCTCCATTCCATAGCCTGAAACAATATGGATATATTCTGAAGTAAACCAACTAGTCAAGTATTAGTTTGCCTCGGACAGAGAGGATTCCTCACTAAAATTTCATCAGCGGCCCAGCGGAGCGGGTCTTCGAGCGGGTGGGTGGTTCAATTCAAATTTTGTAAGAAAAACTACCACACCGAGACATGCAACACCATTTTCTTTGATGGATGTGTGACAGATTTGGAGCAGCTTATGTTCCTAGGTTTTGAAAATTTAGTTCGATAAGCTTACCTGGTACAAGGTTTCCTGGTACAATGTTTGCCTGGTACAAGGTACGCTAAACCTTTTGCTGTGAAAATGTGTCTTGTAGTAGCCTCTTGACGCCGATATTGCATGATATGTGTGATTTATTGGATTTGATATATTATTTTGGTGTTTCTGTTTTTCAAAACCATAACTATTTACCATTATTTATACGGGTTTTCTAGTATTATATATATATTTTTTTCATGCAACCTGACATGGATGGCTAACACCACACAATACCGCTAATACCTTTATGATACACCACATTCCCAAAGGAATTAGGTGCCATGCCAGGACCTTCCTTTTAAGAGCACGGCTACATTGAACTGGATGGATGGAACATCGACAAATTTTCATTGCCGCTTCAACAATTTTTTTGTCCAATGCGATGGTACCAACCCGGGCGGGCTTAAACGCTACCACCTAGTAGGGGAAGGGGACCTACAGTTTTACATGGATTCCGAACCATGGAGCAGCTCGCATTCGTGACGAAATGCACTTATCGAACTCAGAAAGAGAAAGAAAGTGGTGCATGTCGGGACGAGGAATTTAACCCAGCCCTCTGGTTAGCTAGGGCAGTCCCCGAACCGCCAGGCTAAGAGATGATTATGATTATTGATATGAATTTTATATAGTTTTATTATTATGGACATTATTACTCGAGAAGTTACAGTATAAACCATTAAGAAAAGATGGAAAACACTACATGTGTTTATTAAGACAAGATTGCTCGAACTAGGATTTTCTGCTTGTATAGACTAAAAACTTACAGAACGGCTTTGGCAGACCTAAATAAAAGTCATGGACTATTTGAGTACTTCCACCTCTTATACGGAGCCTCAGACCATGAGGCGCCATGAGATATATGACTTACCTCAAGTCCTCCTGGACAGATACCTTCGTGCTCCCAGTTTCCATCACTGCCACCGACGGTCCAAATATCTCCATTATTGAAACCAACTGCTACCTTGTACGACCACGTCAAGTGGGTCAAATTGACTATCCTTTCTGGACATTGGGTAGGGTATTCAGGACCTGTGGTCCACGAGGAGTCCTCCGCAAAGTAGTTTTTCGTGAGGGTGAGGTTATCTCCAGCTGTGTACACAACGCCTTTTTCTGCTTCCGCGTCGAAGCCACAGCACAACTGAAGAGGAACCGTTGCATGGAGCAGCGAATTCTCTTTCACGTCTTCCAATTTAAGATTTCTCATCTTGATTTGTTATAAAATAAGTTTGATTCAACTTCGTGAATAAAAACCTTGCCAAAACCTTGCATTCACCACAGAAAATTTATTGTGTAGAGAATATTTTTTTTTTTGTTTCTTTATCCAATGGACAGGCAAAAGCTTTCGCTATACAGCCTTGTGTAGAGAATAATACCACTAGTACACAGAATACAATACTGGTTCTTGTAGAGTATCCGAGGTTCCGAGGATAGTATATTTTGTGAAATTGTACAAACTAAATAAATAAATACAGGATATTGGGTATATTATAGTCATAAACTGTATTAAAAATCGTTGCAATTTATTGGGTGCACGGACAGCGGTATCACGCAGTAATATTATAATAGGTCGGGGAAAAAGTCTTTTCGCATTATAGTATGTATGAACTTGTAATAAAATCTCTTTGGCTATACTATTTGTATCTGGCTGGTTTTGGTATCATTGAAAGTTTAAATTTTAAAGAACATAATTCCAAATTCAAATTAGGAAAATGTGTGATTCTCATTTGTTTTTCGTACTGTCAAAATGAGTGAATCTAATGAAGAAATTCGATACATTTTAAAATTTTACTACAAAAAAGGTAAAAATGCAACGCAAGCCGCGAAAAAAATTTGCGATGTTTATGGACCTAGTGCAGTGTCTGTGAGAGTAGCACAAATTTGGTTTAAGCGTTTTCAATCCGGAAATTTTGATGTCAAAGATGCACGTCGCTATGGTCGCCCTATTACGGATAAAATGGATGCCATTTTTGAAAAAGTGGAGCAAGATCGGCATATCAGTAGTTACGACGTAGCTGAAGAACTAGGAATTGACCACAAAACAGTTTTGGCGCATTTGAAAAAAACTGGGTACACAAAAAAGCTCGATATTTGGGTACCTCACGAGCTCACTGAAAGAAACCTAATGAACCATGTACTCATTTGTGATTCTTTATTACGACGTAATGAAACCGAACCATTTTTGAAGAAGCTGATAACTGGTGATGAAAAGTGGATCACGTACGACAAGAACGTGCGAAAAAGGTCGTGGTCAAAGGCCGGTCAAGCTTCACAGACTGTGGCGAAACCCGGGTTAACTCGCAACAAGGTGATGCTGTGTGTGTGGTGGGATTGGAAGGGCATTATTCATTATGAGCTGTTACCACCAGGCAGGACCATCGATTCTGAACTCTACTGCGAACAACTGATGAGATTAAAGCAAGAAGTTGAGAGAAAGCGGCCGGAATTAATCAACAGAAGGGGTGTGGTTTTTCAACATGATAACGCTAGACCTCACACATCTTTAGCCACTCAGCAAAAACTAAGAGAGTTTGGCTGGGAGGTGTTAATGCATCCGCCGTATAGTCCTGACCTTGCACCTTCAGATTTCCACCTGTTTAGGTCTCTTCAGAATTCTTTAGGCAGTGTCAGGTTAACATCACGAGAGGACTGCCAAAACCACTTGTCGCGGTATATTGATCAGAAGTCCCAATATTTCTATAGCAATGGGATCATGTCCCTACCTACAAGATGGCAAAAAGTTATCGAACAAAATGGTACCTACATACTTTAGTTAAATGTAAATAAACCATATTAAAAAATGTTTTGAATTTTCTTAAAAAATGCGAAGAAACTTTTTCCCCAACCAATATTATCTATGGCGGTATCGTAGCTGTCGTAGCACTATATTTATTCTGAGGCGGTATTTCCCATGAGAAAAGAAGGCTGTATAGCGAACTCTCCTCGCCTTTCCGTGTGGCAAGAGATTAAAAGAAGCACCATGGCGCGAAATTTGACAACGAATGACAATCGACTCAATTTTCTGTAATCAGTCTTTTTATTTTTGTGGTGAACTGTGATCGCAAGGAAAAAACAAGAAACGAACATCCGCAAGCAAAACTTTCTGAATTTGCCAACAATTTCTGCGTCGCCGTGATGAATTTAATATGCAGATTTCTTCCATGGCATTTCCACTTTTCCTGCTGCTCCACGCTGTGATGATGACCATCGACGCATCAGGTTTTCAATACTATCTTTGTGTGTCTGTCTCGGATGCCTCGGTAGCACAGTGGCGCGAAGCCTTGGCGATCGATAACCTCGATGGGTAACCGTTTTTCGACCATTCGGTTGCTTTTTATACTAACTCGTAGAACGCGCTTGCATAATATTTTGATCCATGAAAACCCTGCATTTTTAAAAATAAATTATTCAGAATGTTTAGTGAATTCTAGCTTCTGATAGGTTTATTGTGTTATGAAGCGAGAATTGGGTAACCAAAAAAAAATATCCAAGCATCCATCATGTGATGAGCATGATGGCAATGAAATAATTAGCATAAATGATTTATATTTGTTTTCATACCATCTATCACAGAACAGAACAACGGTCACACTAGACTCAGCAGCTGGGGAGGTAACTGGCATAAAGTGAGATAAAATAAAGTAGTGAATTCGATCAATTCTGCACCAAACCCTAGTTTTTATGTCAAAACATCCTGCCCTGCCTGGTCGAATATTTGACATCTACTTCTGATTTGTGCAGAATTTATATAATTTGATCCCATATTTTCGTTATGTGGAAGGGGTAATTCAGAGAGGAGGGGGAAAGAGTGTCTGTTCTAGTAGACTTCTTTATTACCTATTTCCAACTCAAACTTGGGAGAAAGCAGGGCAAGCTGGTACTTTTACCAGGTTCGATAAAAATCTTACAAGTTCATGATATCTCAGTTTAGAAATCGCAATGAAAAAATGACTGAAATGGCAATGATTGTTTTGACAGCTAAACAAAAGCACTCAGCAATCATCGACTTCTCACAATGGCATATTCCAGATTACAATATAATTGCAAGTGACCATACTACTCCACAGAATAAAGTTGTAAGTAGTTCAGCATTATACTGACTCCGAATTTGTGTATTTTCCTGAATACCTTTTAAACAGAATACATTGAGATGACCTTTTGCTGGAAACATTCGTCAACCACGTGACATATTTATAGCACTTTTGAAGTTTAATAGAAATAATCATAATAAAAAGCTAGGTATTGTTTGTCTCCAAATAAACGAAAACCAAGCTTAACACCGCGTAGAACTTGTTGCACGACTTGGCTTCGGTGCGTTTCGTCATGTGACTCGGACCGGCACGTCCCCACCGGCCTTGTGACCAGACGTAACCGAGAGCCGGAACCCCCTAAATCTGTCACTTGATTCATGAACGCTCCCATAGCAGCATTCGCCTTTTGACGTAACTAAGGCTGAAATAAGAACTAACAATAACCAAATGAGCAGCTCGTAACCTAGTGCCGCGGGGACTGGCCTAGTGTACCAGAGGTCTGGGTTCAATTCCTCGCCCCGACATAAACCACTTTCTTTCTCTTTCGAAGTTTGATAAAGGCATTTCGTCATGGTTCGGAACCCATGTAAAACTAGGTCCCCTTCCCCTACTAGATGGTAGGGTTTAAGCCTGCCCGGGTTGGTACCATCGCATTGGATGAAAAGATGGTCGAAACGGCAATGAAAAATTGTCCATGTTTTCAATCCAGTTCAATGTAGCCGTGAACATAAAGGAAAGGTCCTGGCATGGCACCTAATTCCTTCGGGAATGTATTGTGTGTTGGGCTAATATAATAACGGTAGTTGTGTGGTATTAGTCATCCATGTCAGGTTGCATAAGAAAATACTAACTAGTGTCAAAAGTAACATTTTGTTCATACAAAATGTGTCAAAGTGATGTTAGAAAGTGCTACGTTTCGTTAGTCTTAGTTTCTGTTATAACTATTTATCTTAACCTTTTTTAGTTTGACTACCAAAAGTTGAAATAATTTAAATAAAATATGTATATGGATCAACAATATTACAGGTAAATTTATTTATTTAACTGTTTGAATTTTAGGTCATCATGATAAAACCACCCTGGGAGAAAACAACATGCTCCAAGTTGAAGCAACATACAATACCTCCAAATCATAGGTGATTGATTTGTATTAGGTATTCATTTTTATGGAAATGATATGTGGAATACATATACAAAACAAAAAATATACTTTAACACGGGTGATATTTGTGACTTGTGGATACAGAATTTGTTTAGTCTCACCGGCTGACTTATGTGGTTATAATGAACGATGGTCAAAGTGGCAATTAAAATTGTCCGTGTTTTCCATCCAGTTCAATGTAGTCAAGCACTATAAGGAAGGTCTTGGCATGGCACCTAGTTCCTATGTGGTTTGTTAGGCTAATATCATGTCAGTTGGTATGAGCTGTCCATGTTCAGTTACATAAAAAAGCATAGTAAATAAAATAGTGTAAATATTTTGTAACACTGTGTAAAGTTAGTGCCAAAGTTGCTACAATTTTTTTTTCAGGTTACGACGCAAAGCGCATTTTCACTACAAAACAGGACAGAGCTTTCAACATTTTCGCAATCATCACCTCAAAAGCACTACACAGATCACTTGTAACAACACATACACTGCAAAATTAAAGACTATTCATTCAACACATGTCTACTGCCAAGTAAAACAAACCACACAAAAACCCAAAAATCGCCTATGGGACAAACTGCTCCTTCGCAAAATATTCTCATTTCAAAATGGCACTACAAACGACAGCCTTAGAAATCAAGGAAATCAATTAAATAATGAATCTATTGAGAAAGATGCTGAAAAAACCATCTCTCCAATGACAACACAAAATGAAGACAAACCTAATATTTTGAGCACTTCAACACATGAACCCACCTCGGACACTACACCCTCACATACTAACACAACACATCCTACCACAAATGCACCACATGTTACCTTTAATAGTACAACGACCAAGCAGACAATGGAAAATCACACTACTAGGGGCAATCATACTACCATTTCCAATACAACTGAGTCTTTAAAATCCACTGAAAAACCTGAGAAAAAGCTATTAAATTGGCTGTTACACCCACATATTTCTCACAAGCATATGGCACACTACGAGTTGGAAGATAAATACTACATGTCTATATTACTAGTCGCTGATAAAAGTTTTGTGAAACACCACAGTAATACAGATTATGATACATATATTTTGACTGTTATGAACATGGTGAGTCCAGATTCAATACTTTAATTCTTACTGCCTATAAATGTTCGCAGTGTAAGCTTTATTAGTAGTCAGAGCAAAAAGGGGGTGATTCTGTATACGAAAGTGAACATGTTTTGTTCTAAGACTTTGGTTTTAAAAACCAGTGTGCAGAATCACATCCTTTGGCTTCCACTCCTAGTAGCAGTTCAGCGCCAAATTGTTGAATTAGCCATTTAACTGCACACCCTCGCTGCTTATAACCTCAACATATTTTAATCAATATAAAAAATATTTGATTGTACTCGAATTTAGTTCAAGCGTTGCTGTACGAGCTGTACTTGCATAGTGTTACTACATGCTATAGCAATAAATGTGAGGCGCGAATAGACACAAGACACATGTCATGGGTAAAAAAGATGTGATTGCCATTCAAATTGGCCATGTAGCAGTTGAAGTAAATTGTCCCCAACCTAACCATGGGAACTCCCTCCCTGAGCCCTTTTTGTCAACGATCAATTACTCCCACAAACCTGAAATCGCTCTCATGACTTTTTTGTTTTATCCATTGCCTTTTCATTGGCTACCCGTCAGCGAAATCCAGACTCTTAATTAAGAGGCGCCCAAAGACTTTCATGGGATTTGAACCTTTGCCTTATTTGTCCTATTTCTCTGGTTGTTTATTTTTGTTAGCTAATCACTTAAAAAAAATTAACTAGGCGTTGCAATTGGTAAAGATTTTTTACCCTAGCATTTTGCAGGTAGCAGACTACATGCGTGATGTGACCTTAGGTGTCAATCTAGAACTCGTTATTGCACGAACAATGTATTTGGGAGGAGAAGACAGACCTTTCGAATCAGACAGTGAGATGGGCTTACGGTTGGAGAATTTCTGTGATTGGGCGCAGAAGATAAATCCTAGAGATACAAACCACCCGTCTCATCATGACGTCGCTATCCTCATCACTAGGTAAAGTTTAACTATGTATTAGCTACATTGTTTGAACCTAAATCAAAGGACAGTTGTTTTATTTCTTTCAAGATATTTAAGGTGGCCCAACCCGCTCATCTCCCCATACAAACGGGGAAAGAAGATCACGCCCATATTTCTTGTCAAAAATCCCAAATTTTGCTCAAAATAGCTTCATTTGATTGAACTAGATGTCTGATGACCGTTGGCATTGTAAAATTGTGTTTGGTTTCTAAGTTATAAGGTCCGAAAGTTTGAATTTTTCGCGCGTTTTATACAATAACTTTGGAGGTGGATTACGCAATGATAAAGTAAGAACATCTTAAAAAGATTAGTCATCAGACATAGCTTATTTAATCAAGATTTATAATCGGTTTTTGTTAGATTTTTTACTACAGCGGTCGTGGTTTACTTTTCGCTATAAGTCGTTTTGTAATTAAAATTTTCGTAAATCTTACCAAATCATACACTATGCACCATGGAGGTGAAGAAATAACTGGAGAAATAACGTCCATACAACGAGCGCGCAAAAAATGACGTAACGCAACTTACGACATTTTATTGCCTTACAAATTTGTAGCGCAATGATGAAAACGGAGAAAAATCCAATTTGAAGTCTCCCAAATTGGTAGGTAAACCGATAAAGATAAGAATTATTTTTTAATAAATCAGATGGTCGTTACGTCATTCCTCATTCGTGATGATGACAGCGAGTGCCGAGTCAAAAATATCTAATAAATACTGGCTGAATCCGGCCGTCAAACCCATTGAAAACTACATGAGTTAGAAAGATGTTATGCAAACCATAGCCAACAAATAATTTGGTTGCAAAAATTAGCAAAAATATTGCTCATTAGAGCAACGTGGTGGCAAGTGAAGCTGGGGGTAATGCCGCGGCGCTGAGCGGGATGAAAACATCACCGTCCATGGATCCATTTGTAAATTGTTGTTTGTAATTACTTTTTTGAAATAGTGAATTACAAACAAATATTTTGAAAAGGCGTTTTATTTGCATGTTCTTATATGTATATGTAACACATCGTAATTAGAAAATAATGAAAGAGAATCTCCAAATATAAAAATAAATTTAGGCGATTACATAGCCTATGTATATTGGGTTTGTGACTTCGGTTTTTTAATTAAACAATTATGTAAAGTTTGTAAACTGCCTGAATTCGATAATTTTCTGTATCTAATGGATACGACTTTACCGTTATTTCATTAATTTGAGTTTCAGCGACAATTGAATTTGAAGCTAGTTAGGTAATCAGATTTTGAAAATAATCAGAAAAAGGTTTTTTCATAATCTGATTACCATCCCTGCATTAATTCAAAGATTTATTCGGAAGAAATGCTGTTTCATCAGAATGTATAGCGAGAAAAGACAATGACTAACAAATATACGTAAGTGTGTGAAATGCATTCTCTGTTAAATGCGCCAATGTAGCACTAATCCCGTATTTAAGCCTAACTGGACACTGGCAAAATTGTCTAAAAATAGGACAGAGAGGCCTTAATTCAAATCAATCAATCAATCAACATAAGTATAGTTTTAGTTTTTAACCGACATCAAACACTAAAAAGTGGAAAATACCCGATTTTTGGGGTCGGTGCCAACCAACCAAAGAATAACACCAATATGTCACCGACCCAAAAATGGGTGTTATTTTCCACTTCTTAGTGTTTGAGTTCGGTTTTATTACGGTTCCGTACCCAAAGGGTGCCAACGAAACCCCAATACTAAGCCTTTGCTGTCCGTCCATCCATCCCCTCGTCTGTCCCTCCGTCCGTCCGTCTGTTACAGGGCTGTATCTCATTAACAATAATAGGTAAATAGTTAAAATGTTCACAGATTGTGTATATTTATGGCCGCTATAACAACAAACAGCAAACATTTTGAAATATTAAAAATTAAAGGGGGAGCCCCCTTACGTGATTTTTTGGGTGAAATCATGTAAGATGGCACGAAACCCTTCGTGTACGAGTCCGACTCGCACTTGGCCGGTTTTTTGGTTAGTGATTCCGGTACAGGCGCACTCCTTTCAGGTACTAACTTTACGTAATTATCTTGACCTTGAACTTTACGTAAATATCGTATAGACTTGCGTTATTTGAGTGCTCCAAGCAGAGTGCCCACTCAAGTCCTCAATGGCTTTTCATAAGCGTATTTTTATTATATTTTGTCTTAATGATGGAAGCTTTTTAGGAAAATTTTTACCAAAATAAGTTGGCACTGTTTGCTACAATACGCAATTATCTTTTAAATATTCGTCAAATATCATTTCATAATGCTAGATTCAGTATATTATCAATATAAGGTACAACTTTTTTGTAAAAAAATATATTAGGTCAACATTTTATCGCGCATATTCAGACTGATGTATATTCAAGTAAGAGTTTTATTTTAGGCTGGTTCGTGCAAATAACATAAAATATAATTTAAGAAGTATTTCTATGGGTAAGCATAAATCCAGCAGTAGACATTTCAATACACAGACAGACATACTAATTGCATGCTATATAATATCTATTTCTGGCTAAATAGAGGAATTCTGCAAAGAAATGAAAATAGGTAGCGAATTGAGATTATTTTGAGTTCGTGTTGATTGATGGCATAACACCATCCCCATAGAAATGTTTTCAAGTGAAATATCCACTATTTCGAATATTTAGCGTATACTTACATGTAATAAGATATTTCTGAATGTTTTTTATGTCTCGTCAAGTTGTTTATGCATCATTTTACAATGCACGACGGCATATTCAATTAAAATTCGATCTTACGTCAAACTCGCCCGCGACAGCTAGCGACGCAAGACTAAAATGGCCGCAGGTTCTGTCAAGATGGCACAATTGTGATAAGGCCATTTTTTTAGTTCCATTCGTTCTCCTGTTATTTCTTCACCTCCATGCTATGCACATTGTCTTTTTTGTGGACATGTTGCATCTTCCTCATCACGGAGCCTGTAATTTTCTTTGAAACAGAGAAGGTCCCAGAGCGCAACAGCACGGTTTTGTACCGTGCCCGCGAATGAGTTCGTCCCGCCGGGTTGGGCCACTTTAATTGATGTATTTATTGTTGTGAAATAACCTAAAACTTGGGGACGAAGCTCTGGCTGAAATTAAACTGCTGGATCTCGTTACTTACTGTTTATTAAATTTATAACGAAGCTAATAGTAATAAATTAAAGAAAAAATACTCTTGAAGAAAAATACCTTTTCTTTTCAAGGTGTCGCAAGTGACAGACTAAAAAATAGCACAATTATTGTTAAATTCTTAATCGCCAGGAATATCTCGCGACATTCTTCCATTACTCTGGCGATGAATTATTTCCCCATCGATTTGGCCTACCTAGAATGTCAAGAAAAAAAATAGAGCGGCTAACTATGTTTTCATATTCAACGTACAATCGTACATACACTGTGATTGCTGTCTCATTAAATTGACATCTAATAAAATTTACTCATTGTCCAGCTACCAGTGGCCAGGGGTTGATTATGTGCACAAAACTGAATGTGTTTTGTTTTTTAGTCTTTACACCAAAAGTCGTAGAACAAAAGATGTTCAGTTTTGTGTACACTACCCCCATGTGGGGGGGGGGGGGTAACTGTTCTCAACCGGCTTACTAAATCTCATGATCGAAACCCGGCATGAGCCTAAGCGCTACTATAAATTAATTTACAATGTTTATCCTTTATTCTTACTTAAAAGATTAATATTTTTCATACATCAGATAGAGGTCTGATTATTTGGTACAACATTTTTATGTGAGGTTAAATTCGTGTGTTGCTCCAAGTTATCGAAGCCAGCTTTCACTTTTTTGCTCAATTGCTGACTGAACCTCGGACACCTGTATAATTCTTAAAGTATTCAGGCAGGCAAATCAGTGTACGCTATGCACATGCGAGCCACTGGGGGCGGCGTACGCGGGCGGCGCGTGCGTCGAGAGCAAGTCATGCCTGCTCGTGCAGGACCGCGGCCTCTTGACGGCCATCACCATCGCGCACCAGCTGGGCCATCTGTGAGTCATTACAAATCTTGCTTAGACCACACCACCGCGCAACGCGTAACAGGCAGGGAATGCACCCATTCACTGTCGACATTCCCAAAATAAGAACCCAACGATCCTCTAGATCATTTATCTATCGGGCCGGTAAACTATGAAATCGACTCCCTGCCAAAGTTTTTCCCTTAAAGTACAATGTCGGGTCCTTCAAACATGGATTGAAGAAGCACCTGGCCGGCCGGCATGGTTTTCGCGGCCCCTGTGAATGTCCGAAAGCCCGTGGGCGTCGTCGGGCGTCTTTTTTGTGAGGCCCAAGGCCCCACACTCTGAGCTACGAGCTGTTCAAAGTTGGTTGAGCTCTTCAATCACCATGATGTAAGGGTACTTTTGTAGAATGTTGATGATTATGCATGTTATAATGTGATAAATTGCTTCGGTTAAGGCAATACATATAAACGAGACAATAATTTATTTTGTGTATGTGTATTTAAAACTGCATAAGACACTCCTGTATATGTCATCAGACTGGGTGCGCCTCACGATGATGGCCCGGACTGCCACTGCCCTTCAGAGGAAGTAGACAGCTCCACATCGATGTTCAGCCATGTTATGTCCACTAAGCTGAACCACGGAAGCCTAGTATGGTCCAACTGCAGCCGTCGTTTTGTCACTTCCTTTTTTAGGTACCAATCTTTTTTCTTTTTTCTTTAGTTTTCACTTACATTGCTCCGTGATTTCTACGAATCTATTCACTTAGGTGATGTTCTCCTAACAAATGTGTGTAGTTTGGAGATAATGTGAAAACCAGTGATTTGCTTAGTTGATTTTTTGTGTCTATATCTGAATCTCTGACTGCAGCTTTATGGTGTTTTTTTTTAAATGGATCTTATTGTAATGAGAACAAAAATTAAATTGCTTTTCCTTATATTTGTTCTCATTGGAAGTTTAAATTTTCGTAACATGCAATGCAAAATGAATTGGTGATGTAACAAGATAATAATTTAGTAAAGTGGTGTAGTGGTTTTAAAATTATTTCCATACTATGTTTGTACAGGGAGAGTAATTGTTGGATGTTTGCAGACACATCTGAATTTCCAGATTGGGTACATCAAAACTTTATAGCTTTAATACAAGAATCCAATTACAAACTGGCTTGAAACTTAGCTAAACTTTTTCAATGTCTTCTTCATTTATTTTTTCCTTTTTTTGATATTGGCTAGTGCTTACACATATTACATTTTTTGAAATTCACTGCTTACTTCTTTACTTTAATAAAATACGCCTGCAACTGAACCACTGTTCTATCTGGTGTATCACGGCGAAGGATGGCGAGTTGTTTAACGCGAATCCCCCATTTCAGCTACACTTCAGGTCTACTAATTTTAGCCTTTACTCTCGATCTGCTTTACACCTCATTCACAATAAATAAGTCTAATAAGAATGCATTTGGGCACCGTTATGTCCCAATAAACTGACAATCAAATTTTTCGCATGTTTTACAAGACAGCTAACTAACTAAAGTATTTTAAATACTCTATTGATTAATATGAGATTTGTTCAATCTGCACTCCAGACAAGGCATGGCAAGCTGCCTGGAGGATGAGCCTCCTAAGAGCCTGCTGACATTCCCTGAAGTCTTGCCCGGAGTTATGTACGATGCAGACCAACAGTGCAACATGGTTAGACCTCTAATTGGCAGCTCCCTTCGTGTATGTAGCTAATTTAAGAGGGCCCTTCCTGACGGGACTAACTTATTAGCGGGTACGGCATAAAGTCGTGCTATAGCGCTTTGGGACATTCTCGGTTTCAAAGAAAAAGACAATCTCCGTGATGAGGAGGATGCAACATGCCCACAAAGCAGTGTGCATAGTTTTTGATTTGTTTAGATTTGCAAACAATGTAATCACACAACTACTTATAGCTAAAAGTAAATTACGAATGCTACAATCTAATATTGATCAAAAACCAAATTGATTATTAATCTTCACAAAACAATAATTTGTTTTATTGTTGAGTTATTCAAGCTTATAGTTAGATTAAATAGAGCTGTTTTGAGTATAATTTGGATCTCTGACAAGAAATATGCGCATGATCTTCTTTCCACGTTCGTATGGGGAGTTGAGCGGGAAGGCCCACCTTAACGTATGTTTTGGGCTTTACCTTTGTTAGGAAAGAAGTTTTCACACTGTTCACAAAATCAATATTTTGTACCTAGTGGCTACACATGGACAAAAATGAATATTTTTGCAGCTGGCACGAGGCTCCCGAGCTTGCTTCATAAATTCAATGGAGTTCTGCGCCAAGTTGATTTGCCGAACAAGTACCAAAGCCTGCTATTATAAGGGTGATCGACCATCTCAGGGCACTCCTTGCGGTGTCAACAAGGTATGCGTTCGATAACTGTTTTGTATGGACTAGAGATACTCGTAAAACATGTTTTCTTAAAAATTCGTCACGACGGCAGTGTTTGAATAACTTAGCTTTTGAATAGGTATCAATAAAAATGTATAGGCATGATGCTTTTTTAATTGAAACTCCTTTGCTGGTGGTTCTACATTTTCAACCATAACGAAAAATTAAAATCGTTTGAGGGGAATAGTTGGGAGTGAGTGACTAGTTGCAAAAGGAAGGGCGGTGGGTGGGAAGTGAGGGGATAGTGCTCAAATGGGGTGACAGAAGGGAAGAGGTGGAGGCAGTGGTGCTACAGATTTCTCGTAACGCTGCTTGTGCTTTTTATTTTTTCATTTGAGATCATAACTGCATCCTTACTATTGCCAATAAAATCTTTTGGCCAATAAATAAATATTAATAATTTATCTCTATCTACACATGCTGAGAAAGAAGACTCACTTCAATCATGAACTCTTGGCACCTCCACGCACAGCATATTTTTTTTCATAAATACAAAAGTCGTAGAATATAAGTAATTCAGTTCTGTATAAAGAATCCGTAACGCCCTTTCGGCTCTGGATACTTGTTTATCAGATCAAGTATATTTCATTTTTATCATAGGCTTCGAATGTAAAGGAAGAAAAAGGAAACCAAAATCTTTTCATATAAAATATACTGAAATTTCTTTTGTTACCAAAAACATTTCTTAATCTCTGTGTAGCTTCAAAGTAATAATCTGAAGTAATGTTATCAGTTTTACTTTGAAATATTGAGGAAAAGTTAAGAAATTTAATCGACAAATAATCAGTGGGTCACTCCACCCCTTATCCATCCATCAAAACAGAGTTTTGGTCCGGGTTTTTTACTCCCGTTCACTAAACAATCTATAAATGCACAGATCATCATGCTTTTTCAAGAAAACTAGAAACATCATAAAGATTTCACGAAAAAACATTTAAAAAACAACCATGAGCGCGACTCGAATGTATTGTTAACAATTTTAGAAGTGGTCTCATCGGGCAATTGTGTTCCATCTCCCTCTAACTTGCGGGAGTAGTACTTGAGTTGACTTCTCACTCCCACGCTTTTTTCATCTTTTAAGCACAGCGCGCTATGCCAGGTCTATGGTTTTTATGTTGTGAACAGACGCGACGATAGCGTGGCGTATGATACTTTTGAGATTACCGCGGTTCGTTAGAAATGTTACGGCTGTTCACGCGGCAGGAGAAGACAGTGTCTGAGAGTCGTGTGCTGTGTATGAACGTGGCGGACGCCTCCTCGACAACGGACTGAATGATTAGCTCGAAACGTCGGAGAATGTCTCTTCCTGCCACGTGAAAAGCCGTAATATTTTTTAAACATGTATAGCGTGGCGTGTTCTCTGCGACAGTGGTGCTGGGGCGGCGCGTGCGTGCGGCGCGGCTGGCGCCCGCTGGCGGTGAGCGGCGGCTGGGCCGCGTGGGGCGGCTGGGCCGCGTGCTCGCGCCCATGCGGCGGCGGCGTGCAGCGCGCGAGCCGCGCGTGCTCGGCGCCGCCGCCGCACGCCGGCGGCCGCCCCTGCGCCGGCGACGCGGTGCGACACCGCACCTGTCACACTCAGGTTGGCGACGATTCTTTACTGCGGTTTCAGTGCTCGACAATGGCTGGTCCGTACTGTCATTACCGGCCGTCCATAAGGACTGATTGCTGAACACCAAATTGTTAGCACATGCGCATATTTTGTATAGAATTCATTAATAGAAATGGGTCCATTATGTATTAGTAACATACTCTGTATCAACCGTATCAGTGGTTCTCATAACCACCGAATTGCATATATTTTGTTAAGTCACCAATAATAGCAATAGTTGACTAATGATAAAATATGACAAATCCGAGCGCAGTGGATGATGGATAAACAATAAACAATACGCAATGGATCAGTTATGTATTAGTAATACACTCCGTATCAGTTGTATCTGTTGTTCTCATAACCACCAAGTTAGCACATGCATATAGTTGGTTTAGTCACCAGTAATAGCAATGGATCACTTATGTATTAGTAACACACTCCGGATCAACCTTATCAGTGGTTCTGATAACCACCGAATTGTTACCACATACATATATTTTGTTAAGTCACCAGTGATAGCAATGGATCAGTTATGTATTAGTAAGACACTCCGTATCAATTGTATCTGTTGTTCTCATAACCACCAATTTAGCACAGGCATATAGTTGGTTTAGTCACCAGTAATTGCAATGGATCAGTTATGTATTAGTAACACAATCCAGATCAACCTTATCAGTTGTTCTCATAACCACCGAATTGTTATTACATGCACATATTTTGTTTAGTCACCATTAATAGAAATGGATCAGTTATGTATTAGTAACACAATCCGGATCAACCTTATCAGTGGTTCTCATAACCACCGAATTGTTATTACATGCACATATTTTGTTTAGTCACCATTAATAGAAATGGATCAGTTATGTATTAGTAACACAATCCGGATCAACCTTATCAGTGGTTCTCATAACCACCGAATTGTTATTACATGCACATATTTTGTTTAGTCACCATTAATAGAAATGGATCAGTTATGTATTAGTAACACAATCCGGATCAACCTTATCAGTGGTTCTCATAACCACCGAATTGTTATTACATGCACATATTTTGTTTAGTCACCATTAATAGAAATGGATCAGTTATGTATTAGTAACACAATCCAATCCTATTGGTAGTTCTCCTAACCACCAGTTTGTTAAAACACGCACACTGTATTTTTAATGTCTATTATATCAAGAAGATAATAGTGGCAGAAGTTATCCATATTTTAATATCGATATGTTCTTGTACAGTATAGAAACAATTTGTAAATATTTTTCGAGTATTTCCACCTACACTATGAATCAATATTTTTTCTATTTGCAGGCGAATTTGGTACAGTTTACTAGCAATATAAATATAATTTCAGCCATGCGAACCAAACGCTCCATCATTTCGAGCGTTGCAGTGCTCAGCCTTCAACCATGTGCCGTTGTCGGGATCGCGGTACCTCTGGCGCCCTCTTCCTGCGTTCGCCGCGGACCCGTGCGGCCTGTACTGTGCGAGCGGGACGGGCGTCAACCTGCGGCTGAGACCGCGCGCGGCGGACGGCACGCCGTGCAGGCCCGGCGCCAACGATCTGTGCATCGACGGTGTCTGTACGGTGAGCAAAAAAAATCTAATGCGGCACATTTCATTTATTTAAACTTTTTGGTAGTCAAACTACACCAAGTTACGTCACAAAGATCCGCAGATTCGGTCAACCCAGTAAAGAAGAACCCGCAAAGAAACTTCACAGATTTACATAACATATTTTTCTGTCCACAATTATGAAATACATACTTTGACACAGTCCTCATAACGAGTACGTGGCTCCCATGTGCAAACAATGTCTATGGATTCTATGCCTCTAAGTATGTTCAGTCCTTTTCGGACCTGTATAATGCTGTCTTTCCAGTTCCATTCTATCATTGCCCACCACTTAACAGGCAGGCAATGCATTCGTACACTGTCCAAATTCCTAAACCAACTGATCCCGTACATCCTTCATCTATAGGGTTGGTAAACTGTGGAAGCAATCCCTGTCGAGGTATTTGTCCCAAAGTACAGCCTGGGGTCCTTAAAAAATATGTAGGCCGTAAAAAGGCCGAAAGCCCATGGGCGTCGTCAAGCTCCTCTGCATACACCATATTTATAATATTTCATCATGTCGACACACAGATATTTTCTTTTCATAGAATTTTAACTTTTAACGAGGATAATCAGTCTCAAAATATTTTTTCATAGCTTTATTTAGTGATGCATAGCTCATCCGGTCTGAACCTGGACCCAAAAAACCAAACACAAATTGGTATTGGTGGTTGTGAACAGATGGTGGGTTGCGACTGGGTGATCGACTCTAGCGTGTCAGAGGATCGATGCGGAGTGTGCGGCGGAGACGGAATGCACTGTCACCTAGTGCAGAATTGGTACAACGTGACAAATACCACACAACGTGGTAAGTTGGCTGTTTTCTTGACTATTATGATCTGGGGTGTAGATTTATATGAATCAGAAATATTGTTTGTATTCGTTTTGGTTTTATTTTCTTCTACACTCTTGGATATCTTATTTGAGAGGATGGCTTAATATTTTACTGTGCACTACCGCTGACAGCTAGCAAGCAGCAGTTCACTACTCGAGCAAGCTCGAAAGCATGGTCCTTTAGCATGGTATGGTTGCAAGCCTCTCGAATTCGGAGTTACATTTATGGGTGGTTTGATTATCTAGTAAAAAGTGTTATTTTTCTTATTGCAATCAAATATATTATTTTTTTTACTTTTCAGGTTATCAATTGATAACAGTGATACCTAAAGGTAGTCGAAAGATTAACATCTTTGAAGTATGTTCATCAACCAACGACTTGGCTATATCTAATGTTACCACTAAAAAGGAAAAAGAGTCATATTACCTCATCGGCAACAAGTAAGATATTTCTGTGCTTTTGGTGTAAAAGTTGATGTTCGCAAGTTACGTACATATCAGGCAGCATGCACTTGTCGACAAACGAGAAATGTTTTCAATGTTCTAGATCAGCGAATGCGGAAGGAGAATTCACGATATTGTCCATGCGTGGTGTGCACACAAATGCAGAACCAGGAAAAGATTTCATACTAATTAATGGACCACTGCCGACTGCCATTAAAATTTTTGTGAGTTTAATATTTACTAAACTAAGACAATGTCTAATGCAAAAATATGATTGCATAAATTGTGTTTTAAAAAATTAGTTTATAGTAGATTGGAGTGATTAAAGAAAGAAAGAAAGAAAGCTTATTAGAAAAAAAAGGTACAAGTAAACAATGTTAAATGCTAAAATAACAGTAGAACTACATATGATGAGATAAATAAAAGTAGTTGTGTACCTGAATGTTATATGTATTAAAAACCTTGTCACCTAAACTAGCCATTATTGCCCGTATTTTAGGTTGACAGATTATGTTTAAGTGGGATAGAAAGGGTATGAATAATTTTAACAAGGTTTAATGAACGAGGGTGTGTTAGGGAATATGAGGGGATGTATGGGTATATATAAGGGTGTGTGTAGATTTGTATAGGGTGTATGAGTGTGTGAGGTTTTTAATGTAGAATAAGCAAGAAGTGGTATGACAGGCTGTGTAAGGGTATGATTATGGGTTGCATTAAAACAATTTTTTTTTTACTTTTCTTCCGGGCTAATCTAGCACCACACTGAATACACACGATTGCTTGTACAATCAGTAAAAACAGAGATTCTTTATCACTATGCCCCTTTCATGTACAACCTTAACAATAATCACAGATGAAAGCTGAACTGAATAATTTCCTTCAAGGTGGACCTTGGTAAAGTATGGAAAATTACTGTTTCAATTATCTTTATTTTTTGTATCTAACGTTAGTCAATTAATATCTGTGTCTGCTAATAATAATGATAATCCTGGGTCTAACCAGAAGCAATAGTTAATATGCAGATTTTCTTTTTGCTCTCAGTTGGCTCGTTTATGATTTTTCGGAAACAAAAACGTGCAGTCACGTTTTTTTATACAGTTAATAATCAAAACAGTCAATCAAATCAGCAAATTGGTTTTCAAATTATTTAATAACTACATTTGTTTGGGTCAATATGGGCCATTCTTAAAGCTCTTCAATTATTCAATTAAAACGCAGACAATATCTCCAGGTGATTCTACAATGCGAACATGCGTGCATTCATTACTCTTATATGGACATACATGCTACCGCGCACGTAGACAAGAAGAACTCACCAAATGACACAGACGCGCTGGAACGGAGACAGAGGAATCCATTTCTGGAGAGGACCAACCCGCTGCACTGGAGCCGCTACCAGTGGGAGCACCTCCAGTGGGGTCCCTGCTCTGCTAGGTGAGTGAGAGCAACTTAGGGAAAAAACTGGTTGTGAAGTGTGCAGTTTTATATTGCAAGCAGATTTTTTTTTTTAAATACTAAATAATTTAGTTGTTCTAACGAAATACCCCTTTTTCCCCAGCTACGTTGGTTTCATTAAATATTGTCATAATACTATAGATAGCTAGAAATGCGATGTCAGTCAGTCAATCAGTCAGTCAATCAGTCAGTCAGCGTGTTTGCGTCCACTGCTGGACATACGCCTCCCCAATTTTCCTCCAGTCCTCCCGGCCTTCAGCGGTACGGAACCACTGCTTTCCGCCGACGCACTTGATATGCGATGTAGAAAAACACTTTGTGAGTTGTTTTATGACTTAAAAGATTGCCAAGATTTTTTTTATCAAAAACTATGTAGTGGAGTTCACTTTAGTGGCACTTTGTCATGTTCACAATTATTGTGAACGGACTTATAAAAATACCCAGCCACCGAATGAACTCCATATAAATTATGACTCATAAAATCCCAAGTATGTCGAGTCTCGGCAACGAAACTAGCTCAGTTTGATGACTTGAAATTGCCTTTCTGATCTTGAAAGCTTTATGCCACCTTTACATAAATAAAATCAATATGTCGAGGCACCGCATATTGATTTTATTTAATAAATTATTTTATAAAACTAGCCTAGTCTGATGACTTGAAATTGCTTTTCTGAACTTCTTGAAAGCTAGAAATCTAAATTGAAATAAAATGAATCAGTTATGCATAAATATATTTTTTATTTATATCAACGAAAGATTTATTTTATTATATTTCTTATTAAAACATGCAATGCAAATAATAAAAACTAACAATTATCAGTCTAAGGGCCACTTTCCATAGAGTTAGCTTAAGCTCGTCAATAACTATTGACTAAAAATGTAAATTCTTCTACAGATGTCAAGTGGGTACGTCGGTATGCGTCGCGCACTGCGTTTCAGTGTGGTTTGGCCGAGTGAGCGATTCGTACTGTGCCGGCACCAAGAAACCGCGGGACCTGGTTCGAGTGTGCAACGAGCAGCCTTGCCGTGCTAGGTAATAATCGTTCATAATTGCATACCTTTAGCCCAATACAGATATTTATATATTTTTAGGGATTGTAATGAGATTTTTTTATGTAACTGGTCATGAATGTCTAATACCCTACTCATGATATTAGCCCAACACACCGCATTCCCATAAGAATAAGGGTCCATGCCAGGATCTTCCCTTTTTAAGCACTGCTAAATTGAAATGGATGGAAAACACGAACAAATTTTTAATTTCTACATGACCATCTCTTCATCAGATGCGATCAATTCTGAACCATGAAACATTGTCACATTATGACGAAATATACTAACTGAGAAAGAGAAAGAAAGGAGTTGAACTCTTTGGCGTGAGTTAATTTAGGTTTGCTGATTAGAATCAAACGAAATAGAACAGAATAGAAAATATAAACTATTCATCATTTAACGTAAACTGCACAGTGTTGCACAGGTAATACAACCAATTTCCATAACAGCCCGAGTAACACCAACTTTTACAATGAAAAAAAAGGTTAAACATTTTGAAATACCTGATATTTTTTAGTGTTTCCGAGATTACAGTTTTCCCAATAATTAAAGCTTAAACAGCGACATCTACATTGAATCATTATTATCAGTTAAAAAAAAACCTTTATTGTGTCGTTAACTCCCTGAATGATTTGTTTGTTAAGATGGCAAACAGGGCAATGGTTGGAGTGCTACCGCGGTACACAATGGCGCTATGTACAATGCATGCGGGAAGGCCGTTCATACTCATCGCCGCCCATGCTGGTCGATAGTAGTTGTTGCCGATGTGCACAGCCACAATCCACAAGACGTTGTCATGAAGGTAATACGTTTTTTTGATGTAAAATGTTAGCAAAAAGAAAGAACGATCATCATTAAAAAATATATTCTCGCATTGTCAATCTTAACTAATTGCATGATCGAATGTTGGAATACATAGACATCATGATTGTACTTTGCTTATGCCCGTTTCCACCAATTCCATCTACAAAATTTACACCATGTAAAAATGCAATGTAAGCAAAAGTTACTAATCGGATTTCAGGTAACTGTCAGCCCTCAGTGTAGCTCAGTGTGCAACGTCTTGCGAATTTATAAACTGTGGAAGCACCACTGAAGGCGGTTAGGTTCTGGATGGGTGACCATTTTCAACCGTCGAGGCTGGCCGTGGTTCGGATTCCACGTAAAACTGTAGGTCCCCTTCCTTACTTACTAGGTGGTAGGGTCAATCCCGCCCGGGTTGGTACTATCGCATTGAATGAACGATGGTCCAAGCGGCAATGAAAATTGTTCGTGTTTTCCATCCAGTTTAATGTAGCCGAGCAATATAAGGAAGGACCTGGCATGGCACTTAGTTCCCATGTGGCGTGTTAGGCTATCCATGTCCAGTTACATAAAAAAAACCGGGACGTGGTGAAAACAAGGGTTAGACAAAGAATAAATTCCGACTGTACACTCTGGTACACACCAAGTTCAGTAGTAAAAAAGAATTGAATTTTAACTATCAACCTAGAATATTTTTTCCATTCCTAATGTTATTGATAGTTTTTACTACTTCAGGGCCTTTCAAAAATTGCAGTAAAGATACAGTAGTGACTATTATGGAAACATTTATAACCCCCTTCTATATCAAAATGTTGAGTGCCGAAAAAAGGGCACCTTCTAGTACATATCCCACAAATATGTATATTACTCCAGACATTAAATTAAATACCATTCAAACTGAAAAAGATACTCAGTCGACTGAAAATGTTATAATGACAAGTAGATATAGTACAGAGAACTCAATTCATCTTCAAGATAATACAGAAGTACCTATTGTATCTCTACCAATAGAAGATATTGCAGTAAACATTCAAATGGCATTGGAAAACTCAACAGAGTCAAATGGACCTTATTCTTACTCCAATTTAATTCCTGACAATATGGACTCAGGAATGTATGAAAGTGATGGCAGTGAAACTGCAACTGTGGTATACAGTGAGCTTAAGATCGTAGAGCCAAGAATACACAGAAATAGTAATAAAACTATGAAACATACCAAAAATCATTTGAATACTTCAATGCCACTGTACTCAGGTGGAATTATTAGAGTACTGAAACATACAGATTTTGTTTCATTAGAGTCAACATTGGTCAGTGAATCAACCACAAGAAAAACTAAAACGAATATCAATCTGTCTTCCTTACAAGTTAATAATTCAAAGACAGTTTTAAAACCAAAGTTGTATGCAATGAAAAAATCAATGCTCGCTGAATTAAAAAAACTGATATTTTCAAAGTCCATTGTAAAAAGAGATGTTATAAAGAAAACCCATGATGATTTACAACTTGTCATACCGGAAAAGCATCTCGATGATAAACATCCTGCTACCAAAGAAATTAGTTCATTAGTGATGAGGCATAAACAAACACAAGCAGATGTAAATGACTCATATTTAATATTGTATTTAAGGAAAGATTGCATCAATAAAATAAAGGCTATATTTAATGAGATGGGTGCAATAAAAATAATATTACGAGATGATTACCAAGGAAATATAAATTCTAATAATAAAATCAATAAGATTTCCACAAGTCTTGAAGACACATATGGAAATAAAATATATGATTTTGATGATGTTCTGCATTCCAATTCATTAATGGATCTGACAAGCTGTTCAAAAGTCTACAAAAAACTGTACACTAATGAGTTTGTGACTAAAATACCTCTTAAATTGTTGAATACTGTAGTTACAAGAGGGGAACGAATAAATCAATTTACAGATGAAACCTACAATAAAGAACGAAATGTGTGGTTACCTGTTTCAACAGTAACAAATGAATCAAACAAAAATTCTCCAAGCATTTCTGGAAAAGTGTTCTCATTTGCCAAAACAACAGGTAATTATTTCAGGAATTTGTCTGGTGAAATACCAAATATAGGAAAGAGAAATGAAACTATCTGCTTGGACTTAAAAAGAGGTGGAATAGCTATACAATCACTATACAATATTGTAAACATCTATTGTGCTAACACCAGTCAAATTAACGAAAGTATGACACAATTAAGTAATGAGATGGATGGAGAATATCCAGCTATAAGCTATTCAAACCCATGGAATATAATTGTAGATAAATATCACACAAATAAATCCCACACAGGGTTGAAGTTGAATGATAGCAATAATTATTTCGTAGATATTTCACTCAGCCCAATGACTACGAGAAATAATAAACGTAGATCAGGACTTCTTAAGAAGTACAAAAATTTGTTTAGAAAACACAAGACCCTACAAACTGACCATCTGCGACATTTGCGAAGTAAGTATTTGCCATAAAGCTTTTTATATTATAAACAATGCTAATCCAACTATTTCCATGATTATGACACCCTATGATAACAAATCTTGCTCATATGTGCAGATTCTGTAAACACTTGCTATCTGCCGTAATCTTTGAGTTAATGCCGACTTGAAGGCAATGTAATAACATTTGTGATACGACTTTTTTCTTATGCCTTAAATGTTTACTCGAAAAAAGTATGGAAGATACAGTAACAATTATGATTTTCGATATCCCATAAATTTCTTCAAAACTATGAGAATTTTAGAGTATAGACCATGGGGTTTTATAACTTCTCAAATAGCACTTGAACACTTTCATAACAATGTTCTTTTCTAATTGCAGATATTCCATGTGATTTAGGTTTTAAAAAGAACCAATTTAAAAAAATCAGCCGCTCCATTAATTCTCAAGTCTACATGCCTTCACAAACCAGCAGTTCAGATTTTTCAAAATACAGGCCTACAAAACATCAGCCAAAAACAGTAACCCCTAAAAGGAAACAAAATAAATTCAATTTTAACTGCAGAAAACTACATCAAGTAGAACGTAAAGGCGCGACTGTGCGTGCAGTGACCAAGCTTCTTGCTAGTTCTAATAAAAGAGCAGCTGATAAAGAAGTTACACAAGATCCTGAACAAAGTCTTAATAAATCAATATCTGAAATCACTACCATACAAAGTGAAATTGTTTGGTTTTCCAATCTGCAAATTATCAAGGACTTTATGCCGGTTGATAAAATTCTTAATAAAAAAGTACCAATTACTGGGATTAAATGCTTGTTAAATAATTTAACAGAAATATCAAATAGAGAGTTAGGTGATGAGATTCCGACATTAAATTTTGGGAGATAGTTAACATGATCTAAAATAAAATAAAATATGTTATGATATTCAAACTGTCAGTTTCATTTGCTGTTTTATCTCAACACAATTTTAGGAAAAAAATATACAGAAATGTCTTAGGATTAGTATTCCATCGGTTTTTGCATGCAGAGTGCAATCTCAACAATATTGATGCCTTTGGAGCTTTTTGTGAATACTTCCAGATTGTAATTTGGGATATCTGTCGACTACCAGAAATATATTGATAGCTTCTGTAATGTGTAACACAACTGCTTCTTAGCAACTTTTTGCTGGTTTTAATATGTGCCCCATTAATACTTTCATAACTCTCAGTTAAAAGGCATTTAGTTATTTTGGTGTTGTAGAATGGTGACTCTCTTGAATTTTCTTAATGATTTTGATGGCTTCTAGGCCATGTGCACTACCTTTGCTATCCCCTTTGTGCAGTTTTTTAAATACTGCCACATTCTTATCAAAACCCGGATCACTTGTATCCAATGTAAGTACACAATCATTTACGCTATCATAATCTTGTATTAGCTTCCCTTTCATTTGTTGCATGGATTTAATGTTCTGAAATGTAAAAAGAACGTAACCCACCATTAAAAACATAAAAAGATTATAATTCTATAGAAAAACTATACTACGAAGTGTTATTAAAATTTTAATATTAAAACTCGTTGGTTCAATCAGTAAGTAGTAATCAACTCAAATTCAAATGTAACTTCAATACAAATCTACAAAAAACTTGCAACTTAGTTTTTTTTTTCTTTAGCAAAGCAGTTACTACATATTTATGCAGAGCTTCTTAAATCGTGGCACAAAAGGTAAGAGGTAGGCGGGTAAACCAAATGTAATGTGGAGCCAGTATCGAGCGTCGAGTGTGGGTGTTTTTTTTTTGTAATTCGTCTTCCACACGACCGCCTACCTTTTAGCTTTTAGCTCCACTGACGGTCGGACCGCCAGTACTGATAGTACGCAAAAGCCGATGGATTGCTTTCAGTCCTCTCCTGACATGCTCATGATCACAAAATAATATTGCACAGTTAGTAAGGCCGCACACCGGACCTACACGCCACATGCGGTACACAAATGTAGTGCCACAATTGTTGCGCCACATTTGTGCTCGCAACAAATGCCACCAGCACGCGCACACCGAAATTACATTTGTCGCCAGTCAACATCATGTCTTCATCATCGTCCGACGACGACGATTTTTTAATGTGGCAGTTATTGAGAAAAAAAAGACGTTACTGGGTTCATCCATACAATCAAGATTGCAAGAACTTTGGAAATTTCAAAGTTTCTTAAGAATTAAAATGTGACGATGAAAAGTTCCATTCATATCATCGAATGTCTCAAAATACATACAAATTATTATTGGATACAGTTGAACCATGCATAAAAAAACAAAACACAAACTACAGAGAGTGTATTTCGGCTGAAGAACGTTTATTAATTACGATAAGGTAAGTAAAACAATGGTTTTCTCTATGTATAATTTTGATGGATATCTGAGGATGGTGATTGTGGCTCGAGAACACGTAGGTATTGTTCCTGGATCCCGGAATACGATGGCTGCGGCTCCGGTTCGGGTGTGGGTGGTATTTGTTTATAAAAATCATTATAATATGTAGCTGCATTCGATGAGGGTATAGGTAATGGGGTACCTTCAGGCTGTGGGTATTTAATATTTTCTATCAGCTCCAGTACCCCTCTCTGGAACTTCAATTGCTGCTGTTGTGACATCGAAGCCATATGCGGCACCAAGCTCAAAAGAAATAGTTCACAGGGGTCTTTTTGTGAATGATTTTGACTGTTTTCAATTTTTTGTCTTTTTATTGTAAAATAATCGATTGCGCATTTGTCTGCCGCGCTTATTTGTTTTTTAAGATTTATTTTTGTTGAGGGTGGAATGTTGGATTTTAACGATTGAGGAGGGGATGCATATGAATCGGGGGGTGATTGAATTTCTTGCTCATACTCATCTGCAGATACGTTAGGACGAGTCGCTGGTTGTTCGTGCTGAATATTTTCCACTTCTGTTTCATTTTCTGGGATTGGTATCGGTATGTTGCCCGATTGAGTTCGACTCTTAGTAAATGGGTTCAAAAATTGTAAGTATGCTCCCAAATAATATTCTTTTTTTGACCCAGCGCCAGAACCACTTTTAGATTTAGTATTTAAGTTTCTGATGTATGCTGAACGTATCGACTTCCACTTATTTCTGCACTCATCGCCTGGAAATAAATATATGTATTTTGTATAATATTACAAACCTCATATTTGTTTCAGATATTTGGCCACAGGATCCTCGTTTCGAGCAATGTCTTATGTATTTAAGAGAGGCGAAACTACAATTGGAAGAATAATAGAAGAAAGTTGTGACGCTATTTGGCATGATTTGCAACCGATTTACATGTCAAAACCGACCAAAGATGACTGGCTACAAATTTCACAACGATTTTTACAAAAGTGGAATCTACCTCATTGCATGGGTGCCATAGACGGCAAACATATCAGAATGAAGAAACCAATGAACTCTGGATCATCGTACTTCAATTATAAAGAGTATTTTTCCATTCATCTAATGGCATGTGCTGATGCAGATGGATTATTCACAAGTATTGATGTAGGCGACTATGGAAGGAATAATGATTCAGGAGTGTTCAAAAATTCGGGTCTGGGTCAAGCACTGCACAACAAGACTTTGAACATTCCTGAGCCATCGCCTTTACCAGGAGAAGAGGAATTCGGTCAATCGTTTAACTATTATTTTGCAGCAGATGAAGGATTTCCTCTTTCTAACAATATCATGAGACCGTTCAATCAAAGATCGTTAAACAATAATCGGCGAATATTTAATTATAGGTTATCTCGGGGCAGAAAAATCGTAGAATGTGCCTTTGGCATGCTTGTATCGAAGTTTCGTGTTTTTGAAGGCCCAATTTCTTGTACTGTCGAGAAAGCTGAAAAAATTGTGAAAGCCGCTTGTGTTCTACAAAATTTCATAAAAATAAATGACAACATTAATTTAAATCCATCCACTGAAAATATCTCGACGAACCCCACCGGAATAAACCATGGAAGGCCAAGAGAAGATGCTATAGAATCTCGAGATTATTTATGTGAATATTTCACTAAATCTTATGGTTCTGTGCTATGGCAAAATAACTATATAGTATAGTACAGGCGTCAGGGGTCCTCCAGCGGTAGGAGTACAAACAATTATATCGTGTCATGTCGCGCCGAAACTAGGTATGTATAAATGATGCATCTCTGCTTTGAAAAGAGTGAGAAAGATATTTTAATCGGCGCGATGATATGACATGATATAGTCATTTGTGCTCCCACCGTCGCATCGCGAATCCTGACGTTGTCCAAAAGGTGGTGGACGAAATGAACACTGTATAAGTATAGGTAAATAATAAAATAGAACAAAAAAGTTGGCACTTACTCGTTTCATCAAATTTTTCTCCAATTTTTGCCCAAATAACTTCTGTAACCCTTCTGTTACTATAGTCATGTAGTCTATAATCATATAGCTGCGGATGCTTCTCAATTTCGGTAATAAACTCAATATGAACCTCCAAATTGTCTCTCATTGTGTCTCGTGTCACGCCACAAAAAACCAACGCGAGCGATCTTGTTTTCGTGTGGCGCGCTTGCCTCCTCGCCACAAACTGCACCCCGCCACAAATGTGTCTCCGGTGTGCGTGCCCGCGCGCAGATATATGGGGGCGATAAATGTATCGCGATAAAAATTTGTCGGCACAAATGTGGCGCCACGTATGTATCTTTGGTGTGCGGCGGCGCTTATAATTAAATCAAAATGGGTACATTCAGCATTCGCAAAACACTCTATATTGATAAATATTAATATTCGTGTAGAACATCGAACAAGAGTCTGCAAAAACTTTTAAGAAACACACAAATGACTAGTTTAAGTTTAGAACTGAATATTTTGCATCTCGTGTGTGTAGACCGACGCACGCACTGTTGACGCGCTCAACTCACAGTCCCCGTATGCAGTGCATGTGCATACGCACGCTACGTATACACAGTGAAGCTGTAAATGCATACAGTATATCTCTAAACATTTGTAATGCACCTTCGTAAATAAAAAACTCTACATTTATATTTAAGTAATAGTTACTTACCTTTAAATGGTCTTTGTTTATTATGTTGGTCATCGAGGAATCAGAATTTTTGTTTTTAATAATTGTATGTGGCTTTGCTTCTGTAGCTTTTCTGAACTGGCCTTTAACTAAAAAAATGATTTTGGAATCAAGAGTGCATATTACAATATTCTAATTATAGTATAGAAGCTTGCTCTCTTAAGTATTTAATATTCTGATCTCAGTTTGATATGAGCAGTGAAACAAAACTGTGTCAGCGGATCCATCAATGTTGATGTGGTTATAACACAAATCATGTTTAACATTTTGGCCTATTAGAACATAGTGGCAGCGGAGCATCTTGAACGGTCAATAAGGGGATGAAATAGAATAAGTTTACATTTAGTCAATGTAGGGCTGTTGGTAGATACTTATCCTTATACACGAAGCTAGGTAAATTTTTATGTAACTGGACATGGATGGCTAATACCACACCGTACGTTCATGTCATTAGTCCAACACAAGTCACCTTCCTTATATAGCACGGCTATATTGAACAGAATAGAAAACACGGACGGTTTTCATTATCTCCTCGACCATCGTTCATTCAATGCGATGGTACCAATATGTGCCTATGCTTATCCTTCACTGTCGCCATGAATAGATTCATTTATTTGTAATCTCAACTGACCTGACGCATACGTTTTTTTTAGTTTAGATGGCATAATTCCATTTTTCAGTGTGCGCTGTGCTCTTACAAAACGTAGACATTTGCAAGGCCTCTGAGGAATTGGTTTGGGAGGCTGAAATTTAGGACAATGTCAGTAATCGATTTAGGGCAGATTTTTCAATAGTCAGATAAACAGCCAGATAACTATTCGACGGATTTATTTATGCTTCTGCTTATCCATCAGATAAAGTAAGTCCATATGTTTATTAGTAAAGTTATAGTCCGATTATTGTGATAGAAGATATAATTCTCCGGCAATGACTATCCGTCTTTTGACAAACGTGAATTTATACTATCAGTCCACTAGTACTATCTGAGGATTGAAAAATCGCCCCTTAATCAAATGTCAAATTAGTATAATATGATATTCAGTAAATTCAGTAACAACATTTATTTCTAGGGGTGATACATTGGCAAAAACATTTCAATATATTCCAAATCTAAAAAACAACTTTCCGACACCTGTTATTCTGACAATGTTTTTTTAGAAACGAAGTTCAATTTTTTTTCTAGAATGACCATAAACTAGTTCCTTCATAATTCATGTTAGCAAAAACAAATTTGAAAAGACTGTATGGGCAAAAGCTTTGGGGTTATTTATAACGTCTTGGAAAGTTTTGTCATTTAACCGGGCCTACAAACGAGATTCGGCATTGGCTACTGCACGCTCGTTGGCCTAAATGTCTATTTTAGCACATATTTTGGCACATGACTGGCCCTAAATGACTGATTTTAAAGACTTTACACGTCCAAATAGACACAAAAGGACAAAAAACAAAATAAACCTAAAGTATGCGTATTAAACACGTCATTTTTTACGGACAGTATGGAAAGGAGCTGAGTCAACTCCATGCGGTTCACTAAACGTGACGTGTTTGAACATTGAATAACTCAGACGTGTCTTCCTGCAATCGGGGCTAAGTAAAACATGCACCAACCAGACATAGCGAGTCCTCGACGACATGCACGTCGCCCGCCGCGCCGTCCCCGCCTCCCTCCCCCCCGCCGCCCCGCACGCAGTTGACGGCGCGCTCGTCAATGTCATCGGCGCAGGTACAGTCGCACCCCGACCACTCGCCCACTTGCCACCTGCATTCTATGTTGGTTTTAATGTTGAAGGTTGGTCATTCAGGAGGCAGATAAACTGTGTGCGCTAAAGGCCTCTCACTTAGAGTAGAGGTGACCCTAGTGGTCTTGGTTGCATGCATTAGATGTTATCACTTTATGTCACTTTGAGCGACTCGTAGGCTAGAGGCGCTTCAATTCCTTCCCCCACATGCACCACTTTCTTTGTCTTTCAGGAGTTCGATAAATGAATTTCGTCCCGAATGCGAGCTGCTCCATGGTTCGGAATCCATGTAAAACTATAGGTCCCCTTCCCCTACTTAGGTGGTAGGGTTTAAGCCCGCCCGGGTTGGTACCATCGCATTGGACGAAAAGATGGACGAAGCAGTAATGGAAAATTGTCCGTGTTTTCCATCCAGTTCAATTTGCAGTGCAACATAGCTATTTTCTGGCTCATAAGATTATGGTATTGCAGTGCACAGCCTGAGATAAATGACCCTTAGCAATTTGAATAAAAAATCACAACTTAGCCTTAGGCTTTGGCTAGCATGACATTTCCTTGCAATTACTTATTTTTTACAGTAAATTTCACAATATCACCTTGGTTCACATCTCCTCAGTTCACAGACTCTTGTTAGCAGTTTTGGTTTCTCATTTTCAGGACAATGCATTATATCCACAACACCATTTGTAGCTTCAACACACTGAAACAAGATACTGCCAAAATAATTGGTACGGACTCACAAATCGCTAGTCCGGTTAATTTATTATCTAACCGTGTCCAGTCACGTTTTTTCATGTTGTTACATTGGGATTGTATGTGCTCAATTTTAATTTAGCGGGCGAACATATCGACTAATAAGAAGCTCCGTTTGACGCCGACGTCGGAAGGAAACCCTAACTTGTCCTGGATCCAGATATAAAGGTTGGGCTTTTCACGAATTACGACATTTCGAAATTCGGCGGGTGCTGGCAACGCTTCCTGGTCCTTGCCCAATTGCCAACACTACGTTCGTAGAATTACAGTTATACCTATATGGCAGGCACTGCCGTGGTAAAAATTTAGCTCGTGACACAACTTATGTTGAGATGGTTCCGAAAAAAAGTGGGCAGACAAGACCACCCGAAATCACTTTGGTGTGTTCGGACTCGCTCAGAGACGAAACATTACAACTGACGAGGTGTCAAAGACCTTGTAGTGGTAAGGCATATGATGCTTACCTGCACCGTCATTAAATTGCTCTTTGGTAAAAAAATATTAGGTTTGCCCGACCGTACAAGCCACTGACTTGCTTGCTTGCTTTATTCTGACATTGCTCAACTTCTAGCTTAGTTGAAGTTTAAATTATATTTTATTTAGAATAATGTAATAGTCTGCAAATTATCCGATCATGTTTGTACCTGCGCAAGAGAGTTATGAACGCCGGGACCGCACAGTGCGGAACACTCGCTCCAGCCAGTGTGCTGCCAGCTGTAGTTTCCAGTACACCGTTCCGACGCACGCCCCACTGTGTACTTTACCGTCACCTGCTCGCTCGCCTCCATCTACCACACATCAGTACTAAATTACTCCATTATGAAATTCTATTAAACATTTAGTCGTTTTTAGAGTGAAGTGTCAAAATATAGTATGCGGACTAGCACCTGACTAACTATACAAAATGCTATTTGGTCCGGCGATAGTCCCTGTATTAAAGTTGGTCCGCCCACTCTGAATACTACTGCTAGACTATTCTTTTTTTTTTATGTGACTGGACATGGATAGCTAATACCACAAGTTCTGTCATGGTATTAGCCCAACACACCACATGGGAACTAGGTGCGATGCCAGGACCTTCCTTATATTGCACGGCTACATTGAACTGGATGGAAAACACGGACAATTTTCATTGCCGCTTCGACCATCGTTCATCCAATGCGATGGTACCCACCCGGGCGGGATAAACCCTACCACCTAGTAAGTAAGGAAGGGGACCTACAGCTTAACGTGGAATCCGAACCACGGCCAGCCTCTCTCAACGGTCGAATGGTCACCCATCCAAGACCAGACCGGACCCAGCGTTGCTTAACTTCGGAGAGCGATCGCCGAAGTGTCGCGCCACTGGGCCACTGAGGCTGATTCTATGTAACCAAAACTCAATACTCTACTCAATACCTACCAAATGTATCCATAAACCCAATTTCTGTTCTCTAATCTTTTATGAATTACATAAAAATCGATATATGTCAGCCTCCTTAGCCCAGCGGTGGACGCCTCGGTTTAATTGAGGTTAAGTAACCCTGGGTGTGGTCGTGTACTTGATGGGCGACCGTTTAAGGCAGTTGTGACTAACCGTGGTTCTAATTCCACGTGCAACGTAGGTTCCTTACATACGATAGGTTATAGGAATAACCAAATAAGTTTGTACTATCGCATTGAATGAATGAATAAGGTTCGAAGCGGCAATAATAATTGTCTGGCCTGGCACCTAGGTCACGGTCCAATTTGAACTATCGTTACCAAAAGCGAACTCAAAACTAGTCCGATTCACGCTTACAGCCCTCAAAATGGCATCCTGTGAACGGTATGAAGTTAGCGCTGTGTCACGCAATGCCATACACAGTGCTAAAGCTTTGGAGGTAGGGCCCTTGTGTGGAACTGTCAATGTAACTTTTTGACGTTTCTAAAGACAAGTCTATCGTCTTTCCACCTGGTTTTTTCACAAACCGTTTAATGTACCTCAGTTGAAAATTCAAGTTCAACTTAGAGCAATTGGTTTGATTCAACTTGGAGGTGAATTACTACAATTAACGACATTTCTTCCATGTAGATTGTTGTTTTAGCAGTGTAATCGATTACAGTTCAAATGGGAATGTGCAGCTAGTTCCCATGTGGTATGTTAGGCCTGACAGCAGGTTTGGTTTAAAAACAAACATTGGCGACGATTTTGACATGTGGTTTCTATTCTGCAGGGGTTAACGGTTTTGAACTTCGCGAAGATCAGCTCTTCAAGATCTTTGCCTGGACACCGATGTTTTTGCTAGCAACTCTTCGTTTTACTAAACTCCAGACTATCTGGCCAACGATCTTCAGAATTTCATTCACTCCATATATTCTGGCGGGTTTGGTTCTTTACGATTTTGTCCACGATTTCTAGATTCCCCCTGACACGCTCCAGTGCATAACACATCTGCCTGCATGCCTGCCAAAAGTGTGTGAGTATGTTGCGCACACACATACACACACTTTTGGCAGACCCGTGCGTCTTCTGCACCCGCTAAAAGTATGACAGCCAACAACATAAAATTCCCCTCCAATATTCACAACTATTCTTGACAGTCATAACCACGGAGGATAGAAGGAGAGAGGAGATGTTTAAACCTCATATTACTAAGGATCGCAGCGTGACACTGCAGGGAAGCGGGGGGAAAATCACTTCATGGTGGGGTCATGCACCGCCCATTTTCGCAAAATCCATCTACCGGAAGAATCGATATTCTGGTAGCAGCTATTCCGAGAGCTATTCTTACTGGTTAAAAGACTACAACTAGATGGCGCCTTTTAAATTTTACTAAGTGTTTTTTCTATAAAAAAAACCTTAGAAATTTAAATCTATGCCTTCGCGCGGATTCAAATAATTTTAATTTAAAAATGTCATTAAAATTTGCATCATAAGATCAACATTGCTTACCGTGAAACGAAAATGATTGCGCGCCATCTATCGGCACATAGCAAGAGCGATACATAGATACAATGCTCGAATATTGACTCAAATTATAAAATATGAGGTGTTTTACTGACAAATAAAACGTAATTCCACCTACAAACTTTGGATTATTTTGTCCTGTGTAATGTTTGCAACATTTTACACAAAATCTCATCGTGTAATCGACTGTTCGCCGAAAATTGCGCCGCAGACCATAATATTGTCCCACAACCTAACACCGCCAGCGCGATGTCGCGAATGTCGCTAAGCCACGCCTTCTTTATCATGTGGGCTGTGACGTAGCGACCCACTTGGTGGACACAGACCCAGTTTCCTTAGACCATCTCCTCTCTACCTCTATCCTCCGTGGTCATAACCTACTGTCGCTATTTAGTCTAAATGACAGTGTTGTACTTACATAGACATGCAGGACTTCAGTGACCGGTCCCGTGATGCGCAATAGTTCTTGCTGATGGCGTAAAAAGCCCATCCAAATCTTCATGCTCTTGAAATTGGACGTTCCAAACTTATTTCTGCAGCAAATAATATTTGCTTAAGATTTACTCAGTTATTCAGAGATCTGAATTATTTCAGAATTAGGGGTTTCGTTACCCGCTCACAACAGTGGTTTTCCCGCTTCTCACAATGAACCTTGCTTTGGTTGGCGAAGTCTCTTCAAATACAGCAAATTGTGTCTTCAATGGCACTGCCAAAACCAACTGCAGTTCTAGAACCACATCACTTAGCATATTATTAAAAATTCAAATGCCCCTAATTGCTTACTTCAAATTGTGTGTTTCTTCTGTTGGCGAGTTAGAGTTTTATTCACCGGTGTCTAGGCAGCGACGAAGGAAATGCCTTGCAAACTTGAAAGAAACCTGCTCAGGCGTATCTCAAATAAATACAACGGCTGAGATTCCAGACGCAAGCAGTATGAATTGGGAAAACTTTTGTACGGAGGCACGGGTAGATCTGAAGAAAATGAGTTCTGCGAAGTCAAATTAGAGAACTTCTCTAAGAAAACACTAAGGAAGTCGACATTCCTGCTTGGTTGTTGATTCCGTTAAATTATTAAACTAGGAAGTCGCGTCATACAAATGCGTCTTTTTTTTGATGACCTTGACGCCTTGGTGGCCGTGTACACGAGAACTCGTGAGTCGCATACCTTAGGTCTCTTTTGTGCTCTAAGGCTAGCCAGCAAATGCTGCCTTACCCATATAAGTTATGAACGGTAGGGCACTCTTCCATTCTATGATCACTTGTTTCACTCATTGTCACGGTACATACTGGGGTTTTTCTTGATTGTGAGCTGGCCAGCCTGCAGCGAGCAAGAGAGGCCCCCGCCGCGGCACATGCCGCACGCATCCTCCACGGCCTCTGAGTCCAACTGGCCGTCGCACGCCACGCTCTGACGTCACCCATCAACCATTATAGCATTCAGTTCTTCGAACTGGATTTGTTCCATACATGCATAAAACATTCAATAAATTACCTTAGCATGATTGTTTTCCTAAATAGAAAGAAGATTTTTTAGAGTAAAATTTACTTTTTCGTGCAGCGCTCTTCGTGCAACTTCTAGTTTGAAGAGCAAGACTGCTGAACTGAATTCCGGGATTGACCCTGTCTTAAAGAGAATCGCACGTATAAAACATTTGGCCACAGTAAATCTCATTACTTCTGCTCATTCACTGATAAGTGTTAGATATATCCTTGCTTAAAAAACAAAAGTATGATCCTAGCCCAAAGTAAAATTAATAAATTGATTCTGGGCCCCAGCGAATCCCCCTCCCATGCCCCTTTATTTCTTATAGGACTAACACCTTGCACTGGCCGGCGACGCAGACATGCTCCAGGCCGGAGTAGCACGGCGTGCCGTCCGCCGCCACTGCTCGCAGCATCACGAGCTCGCGACGCTCGTTTGCACAGATCAGAGCGCACGGTTTCTCTGATTAGCACATAGATATACTTTGATGATTCCTCGCACTCCGGCCGATCAAGACGATAGGAACCCCCACGGTTGAATAAAGTTTTACTTTTCAGTAGATCATTCATTCTACCCGTTTCCCCCCCCCCCCCCCCCCCCTTCAGGCAGTTGCGGATAGGCAGGGAATTTAGGAAATAACCGTTGGTATTTTTCAAATAATTGCAAAGCAGATTGCAAAGTTTGTATGGATGAGAAAATCATGACTAAATTGTGTAAGTGTAAAATGTGCTGTAATTGTGTGTAGATTTCACTTAGTGTGAACTTAAGTCTTTTAACTGTGTCTTAAGTTTCGGCGATCTATTTACTATTTACTCTTTCGTGCCACCCGCTAGACCTCACTTTCTGAGGAAGAGGTTTGTCGTTCGCGCCACATGTTTTATTTTAGCTTATGCTTTACCTGATGTAGAGATATAACTCTTCCACATGTGTGTTTGATTATCCTCGGGGTAAAGCCAGCTGTTGAACTCTGCACACTGCACGTCTCGGTACGATACAGCATCGAATGGACATGCCTACAAACAGAAAATACACCTTGTTTTTGTTTTTGTAGTAAAGTTGTAGTAAACCATTAATTAATTGTAGGTGTTGGTCAGAATCTCTTACAGGAATCTTATTCGTATATTATTACACAGGTTGCTCTCAAACCATTGTACTCTGTATTTTTTTCTGTAGGTGGTAGCATTTAAAGAGTTAATATTATACAGTTTTTTTAGCTGTAAGAATAATAATGTATTGTGTATTTTGACTCTTTGTTTAGAGGTCACTGTAGTAGTTCATGACAGAAATAATAGTATTAAAACTAAAGCGTACAAAGTTTTCACTACTGTTTCATGTTGCCACTGGATTAGTGCATCGCTTTAAGGTCCTTGCTTGCGGCGACGCTAGGTTCGGGTCTCCTCTTTCCCTAAAATATGGTTGAGGGAGGCAATGGCTGTGCCCGGCGTGATGCTGGTGAACGGGTGCTGTTTGTGGGGACTGGCTTGCTCCAATTTGGCAACATGTTAGATGGCGGGCATGGTCTTTACAAATAAACAGATATTTGTCATGAACTGTTGCATATGACATGAATTGCTTGTACTTTATACTTTTGTAAACTTAGACTAAGTGGACGTTGAAAAAAAAACCAGCGGAGTTTCTTGCCAGTTCTTCTTCGCTGGGATTTACCGAACTGGCTAATGATAAAATATGACAAATCCGAGTGCAGTGTACTGTCTATGGATGATGAATAAACAATAAACAATAGAGGGATATCCAATTATACTCTAGAAAGCATTTATTACATCTGCTCATAGTCAAAGACTGATCGCATGATGAAAAATAAAAATCTCACTGAACCCTCACTCAACCTTCATGCACTCCTCACACACACACATACACAACATCCCTGTCACAGACCCTCGCCGCACTTAACTCACACCCACACACCCAACTCACACTTTTTAGGCAGATTCCAACACCCCCTCACCCTCATCCTCGGCACCACACGAACTCGCATTAATATGTCCCTTTCACCTTTAGGATATTTTAGAATTGATATTCTTATAACATACCTAACATCAACAAAATTGTCAAACTGTGAAACTTTATTATTCCGGTAAACAAATTGATAAACACCTGTAATTTTTGTAACCATAAATAGCTGTTAAGTTTCTATAATAAATAAATAAATAAACATACAAAAAAGTATCGAACGACCTGCGCATTGCACAGTTGGTAGCGGACGCGCTGGCCCGTGCAGTAGGAGCCGCCGCCGGCAGGCGGGGGAAGGTCGCAGCTGCGCGCCTCGCGCCGCACGCCGCCGCCGCACGTACGCGAGCAACCCGCCCAGCCGCCCCACGCCGACCTGCCCGCCAGCGACATCTGGTTTTTTTATGTAACTGAACATGGATGGCTAATACCAAACTGAACGTCAGATATTAGCCTAACACACCTAACACACATGGGAACTAGGTGCAATGCCAGGACCTTATATATTGCTCGGCTACATTGAACACGGACAATTTTCATTGGCGCTTCGGCCATCGTTCATTCAATGCGATGGTGCCAACCCGGAAGAAATTAACCCTACCACCTAGTAAGAAAGTAAGGAGACCTACAGTTTTGGAATCCGAACCACGGCCAGCCCCAACGGTTGAAAATGGTCACCCATCCAGAACCCAACCATGCTTAGAGGTGTTTCACCAAGCTTATTGAATCGTAAGGCGTCGCTCCACTGGGTACCGAGGCTAAATTATCATCAAATCATCCTCATTGCTTATCCTGTCAGGAGCATGATGCTATCCATGCATGTATCAGTGGTTTTTTTTTCTTTTTTTTATGTGACAACATGGATGGCTAATACCACACCTTCTGTCATGGTATTAGCCCAACACACCACATGGGAACTAGGTGCCATGCCAGGACCTTCCTTATATCGCACGGCTACATTGAACTGGATGGAAAACACGGACAATTTTCATTGCCGCTTCGACCATCGTTCATCCAATGCGATGGTACCAACCCGGGCGGGATTAACCCTACCATCTAATAAGTAAGGAAGGGGACCTACAGTTTAACGTGGAATCCGAACCACGGCCAGCCTCTCTCAACAGTCGAATGGTCACCCAGCCAAGACCAGACCGGACCCAGCGTTGCTTAACTTCGGAGAGCGATCGCCGAAGTGTCGCGCCAATGGGCTATTGAGGCTGACAGCGGTAACACACCATAGCGGAAACAGACCATAGATCTTATATCTTGGGATGGTTAGCAACTTCAAATCCTTTTCTCCAACGCGAGCGGCTCTGTCAATTGACTTGCACTGACCAGCCTCCGTCGCGTGCCCCCGGTCGCTGACCGGCCGTCAGGCACCGCCCGCCGAAGCACCAGGCGCCTTGCCCGCACGCTGTGCCCTCCGCCAGAGGGCGCCCCGTCGCCAGACACCCGTACTTTGGGATCCAACACTTCAGGTTGTCACATTCCTGCAATCGATGTTTTCTTGATTCATTCTTATGATCATATTATCTCTGAAAACCTACACAATAATAAAATGAGTGAAGATATATCTTTTCAATTGTATTCGTATAGGCTAAATTTTGTTTAATTATGGCCTGTTTAGTATGTAAATAATGATGTCCTTCTTTTAGGTAGCAACAGTGTAGGTCACGCACACGCACAAACGCAAAAAAGATCAATTGTTGTTATTATTAATTATGCCTACCTACTGGATAAAGGGAGGGTACATAAGATAACAGGGACAGGTTAACTGGTGTGATGAAGCTGTACTCACCCTGTTGTGTCCCTTGCGGACGGATCTCGCGTATATGTAGATCAGTTGGTACAAGCAGCGCCTCGAGCTGCAGTGGGGTGCAGGAAGCACAGGATCGGAAAACAGGAACCGATCCTGATACTTAATGCCAGCACAAACTGAGAAAGGCAACTTTACCTTACGTCCATCGCCGGCGGAAATGCAGAGGTGCCATTTGTGTTTTTTTTAAAAGTGCTGGACACACACAGCACAAGAGTCTAAGTCGAATTCAATAAAGAAGCCGTCACCACTCCAATGTCGGGGCAAGCGTCGGCGGTTTGATCGATGAGGCTCCGGCACTGGAACGGGACTCCATAGGACGCGCCAGGGAGCACCTGCTCCGCCGCCCGCTGCTGGTCTGCTGGCTCGTCATAGAGACAGCTCGACAGACCCGCACTGCAACACCAAACTTTCAATTATTCTCCACTAAAAACTACTGAACAGCTCATTCGGGTATTTTGGAGGACCGTGAATCAAGATTCAATCCTCAGTGATGCATGGGTTTTTGGCAATGTTTGCTAAAGGAAATAATCATTAAGAGACCTAAACACTTGGGACATGAAGTGTTCAAGCTACATTTAGTAAGAAAAAAAACTGGCGGAGTTTCTTTGTGGCTTCTTCTTAATTTAATTGAAATGTTAAACTGTGATATGATTTTTGACTTGTCTAAGCGTAGGTTACCTACAGGACTAATAAACACAAACAATACTGTTCCCGAAATTCGGTTGGACATCCTGGGTTCTGCAGCCCAGTCATATCTATAAATTCCTTCTAAAAATATGGTGGTCTGTCGGGCAACCGATCAATGTACAACAACAACCTAGCAGTAAATCTATTTAGAAGGCCTTGTTTGAATCTGATGTTTTCATGACGCATGCAGGTAGTGGAAAACCTATTCTTTGACCCAAGAGTATATTTATCTTTGCTTGTGCATTTACTTAAAAGTCATAGAGTCACATTAAACAACATCAAATTCATGTAAAACAGTAACAGTTTATACACGGTGTTAATTTTTTTCGCGACATTACTATTTTAATACCGATTATTTAACTATTTCGTATACTGATCATTTTGTGGTATTTAAAAATTAAATTGCAGATCTAATCCAAACTTTTACCTCAGCAACAATTTCCCTTTGGAATGGTGTAAGCACGCCATGTGTACGCGCCACTGCCAAGGTCACGCGTTTGCTGTCTTACAGCTAACTGCGCGCCGCCGCCAATTGTATCGCGTCGATCCGAATGTAAATTTTCACATTTACTTTAAAAAATTTCCTACTTTAGAACTTTTTATGAATGCAGTGCGATTCCTATTACGAAATACTATGTTTTCATACTAGTATTAGAAATCGAAAATTTTAAAACAAAAGCTCAAAACAAGAAAAATCCTTCGTTTTCGGAATCAGTATGCGACCCAAAATAACCCCCTTTCGGAAATGTCGCGAACTTGTTTAACACCGTGTATAACGCATAAAAAAATCTCACTCAATGTAGGCCCACAGGTACTCCCGACTGCAACGCGACCAGTTCCGGATGCGCAGGGAGACATGCTTCGTCATCACCACATCGGGTCCGCTCGGGGAGCCCACCTCGCACCCGGACTCGTCTAGCCCGTCGTGCTCCATGCCCAACCTGCAAGCGGGGGCCAGTTCATTTCTTCACGAGGTGAAACGACATCTGCCAGTGCGACGGTCCTATTGGATGGAATGAACGAATCCAAATTCCATCCCTGTGAACAAGCGATACTGGCTTGAAACTAATAATTATTCCTAGTTTGAGTCCTGGACATACTTTTTTAGTCAAGAAATAAATGCCAGCCTACGTTCAGCTCCAGTTTAAGACAGTATTTAACTAGACGAGGGCTCTATACACCCAACATAGGTTGTTAAGTTAACGACGACGGCTTTTACACCAGAGAATAATGTTATACCATAAATATTGTATAAGCAACATTGTTAGTTAGTAATTTATATTTTTTATTCATTTGCACTGAGAGTTGCGGTTTCTTTTGTTCTTGTTCTTTGCCCTAAACTGTTCTACCAAAAATTTTTTGACAGTAGCGTTTAGATCTAAGTATGTATTTCATTATCGTGGATGGAAAACCAGTTAATTTTCTTTGCGGATTCTTCTTTACTGAGTTGACCGTATCTGCGGTTCTATCAGTTTTTGACGTCCGACTACTAAAAGTTAAACTAAATGAAATGAACAATACAAAACCCCTTCAATCGGTTCTATTTGGTATGTTCTGACCTAAAGAGGGTGGCCACTCCTAGACCCCACATCGATCAAACCCTCCAGTATTACCAATGGGCCCCCATATGTTTGGTGAGGCCATTGAAAGCTTAGTTCAACATCTTCGAATTACAGTCAATTAAAAAAATAGACTAACGCGTGACCGAGCTCGTGCGCTATCGTAAAGCCAAGAACCAGTCCATTGTCCTCGACGAGGATCGCTTGCTCCTCCGCGTCGCACACCGATGCCAGACTGGCCAGCCCCACTAGACCGCACGCGCCGGCCGCCTCGCCCCGCAGGCATATATCCACCCTGCGAACAGTAACATGGATGACACAAAGGATTGTGACTGAGTTTGTGCAAGGTATGGTTGTGGAAATAATATTTTCTTTGCTGTCAGTTTGTGACATTTTGGTTTCACAAGTTTACATCTCCAGAATCCTTACACCTAGATCATTTCCAAGACACTTCCGTTCTATCAAATCCACCATAAACATGCACAGAAACATTTATCAAATAAATGGCTATTAACTTGAAACAATATTCGCACTGAAGATTTCCTAGATGATATAATCTAGCACTAAATACAAAACAGAACCCTAATAAACTAACCTATTAAGCCTAGTCCACATTACATAGTAGAGTTAGCGGTAGAATAGATACCTACTATTTTGCCCTGCTAATTCTCTCTACCGTTTTCAATATGTACTCTACCGATCGCATGTACATTAGTAGAGTGAGAGGTATATCTACTACTCGTCCTACTAACTCTACCGCCAACTATACCAATGTGGTCTAGGCTTTACTCGAACATAAACTCACACACATACATACAACCCAACTACAAAGGACCATATTTATATATTATTGTAAACTTAGACAGACACTGCCTTCCAAACTCGGAGCGAAAGAAAGTGGTTAAGAACAAGGCGATCGAACCCATGGAAGGCCAGTCCCACCGCCCCTGAGCTACGAAGCTGCACTGCAGGTACTAACCTTGTGATGAGGATAGCCACGTCGTGGTGGTACGGATGGTGATCATCCGTTGGATTCATCCTGTTCGCCCATGCTTTAAACACCTCCAATACTTTTGGGCCATCTTTAGTAATTCCAATGTTCATCTGTTATCATTTTATGGGTTACATTCAAATTAAAGTAAAGTGTGTCCTTCATTGTTTTTAAAACAATTTTTAGGTTCATAACAACAGGGCAGCACAAATTCGTAGTGAAAATGTATATTTTAAACTTAGATAATATTTTTGAAATATGTACCACAGCAAACTAATATTTTTTCGGGATAAAAAGTTAATCCAGGTAATAAACTATATATGTGCCAAATTTCATCAAAATAAGTTAAGCCATTTTTGGGTGATTGACATTTATAATATATTAGTGGGATTAGGAGCGCGGCGGCTTGCCTTGCATGTCAGAGGTAAAGGGTTCAAATCGTTCGTTCAGCGTTGGATAAGTGCCTTTCGTCACTAATGCAAGCTGTTCCATGATTCGGAATCCATGTAAAATTAAAAATGGAAAGAGGTGGAAGGGTTAAGCCTGTCTTGGTTGTTACAATAGCATTGGATAGCTATAAAAACCGGCTAAGTGCGAGTCGGGCTCGCACATGAAGGGTTCCATACCATCGCACAAGATCGAACAAAACATATTTTTTTTTGTATGGGGCCCCCATTTAATTTTTATTATTATTTTATTTTACCTATTTGTTGCTCTAGCGGCAAAATACATACACACTCTGTAAAAATTTCAGCTGCCCACCTATTACGGTTCCTGAGATACAGCCCTGTGACAAACGGACGGACGGACGGACGGACAGCGGAGGCTTAGTAATAGGGTTCCGTTTTCACCCTTGGGGTACGGAACCCTAAAACTTAACAACTTAGGTTAATAACAAAAGTGCATATAACTTACTTCATCGTCCTCTTTATCCAAGCTAATCATTCTTACTAGCACCAACTCAAGAGGAGCTCCGAAAGAGCTATCTCTGAACAGCGTGTGGGCCTGGAAATATTCAGTTGGGCATTTCTATGCCTAAAAAGGAGAATTCACAAAATAATAGGGGTAGCGAGATAGTACAGTAAACTGTTATAGGTTATTTTCGTAAAGTGCATATATTTGTAATTTTCAATGATTAGAGATGATTATTGTGTTAAGTGGGCACTTAACTTGAGTAAATGGGATATAAAAAAAACCAGCCAAGTGCGAGTCGGACTCGCACATGAAGGGTTCAGTACGACCGTACAAGATTTAACACAAAAAAATCGCGTTTTTTGTATGGGCCCCCTTTATTTTTTATTTTACCTATTTGTTGTTATAGCGGAAAAATAAATACACACTGTGTGAAAATTTCAGCTGCCTATCTCTTACTGTTCATGAGATACAACCCTGTGACGGATGGACGGAGGCTTAGTAATAGTTGGTAGCCTTCGGGTATGGAACCCTAAAAAATAGTTTCTGATTACAATTTTAACTACCGATTTTGCCGAACGCGTTAGCGCACATCACCAACATACTGATGTTATTGATACATGATTTTAATCTTTCGCACAACATTGATGTTTATAATTGTTGAGTGTGTTCCTGTCGGCACCACCTACGATACATGTAAAACTGTAGGTCCTCTTCCCCTTCTAGGCGGTAGGGTTTAAGCCCACTCGGGTTAGTACCATCGCATTGGATGAAAAGATGGTCGAAGCGGCAATGAAAAATTGTCTGTGTTTTCAATCCAGTTTAATGAATCTTTTGATTGGCTCAAAAGCATGTCTGAACCAGTCATTAACATAACATTCAAGTCTGCACATATTATCTTGCCCATACATTCTAAATGTAGGTCATTATCCTCTGTTCAAACTTTACAGTAGGTACATCAGAAACTTGCATCAGTATTCAGAGTGGGCGGAATAACTTTAATCCGCCGGACTAAACCGGTTTTTGTATGGTTAGTCCGATGCTAATCTCGTACTAAGTTTTGACAGGTTCTCTCTGAATACGACTGAAAGTATTTAATGGAAATTTACCATATTTAAGACAGTGAGAATGTAGTTATCAAGGTCCAGAGATTGGTGAAAGTCGATGAGAGTCTTGTCTAGGACCACCAATGTCTCCAGATACATTTGCTTCATGTAGCCAGGGTCTGCGCCCCGGGACCAGTGGCGATTATTGTCGCTCTTCGCCTGCATTCTGCTACGCCTCCGCCTTTCTTGAAAGTTACATATTATTAGTATATTACAAAATAATAAAAAAGAGCAAAAAAACAATGTATTGTATTGTTTATTCATCATCCAAAGACAGTACACTGCACTCCGATTTGTCATATTTTAACATTGGCCAGTTCAGCAAAAAAAACACAGCGAAGAAGAACTGGAAAGAAACTCCGCTGTTTTTTTTTTCAACGTCCACTTAGCCTAAATTTACAAAAGTGTTTGTCAATTATTTTAACAAACCATAGATAAAACACTAAATTAAAATGAATTCACAAAAATTTACAATCCATGCCGTATGCTTATGTTCATGACAAATATCATTTTATTTGCAAAGACTCCCCACCAAATAATATGTTGCCAATTGGAGCAGGCCAGTCCCCACAAACAGCACCCGTGCTATATACTATATCATTAAATTAATAAGTTCAAACCGTTTGGGGAAGTATAATTCCTGTGATGGATTTGGGGTGACACATTGCGTTCATACACTAGGTGAGGTTGTCCCATACTAGAGCTGTTTACTCTCTCCATTGGTTCAATCATGAAGGTTTCACCATTCACTTGTATGTAACCCATCTAAAATATATGTTCACAAAATTCAAGATTTACAATGTTCACAAGAATCAGATTTACATGAGTACCAATTTATTAAATTTGTGGTAAACAAGCTAGCACACTGACACTAGAGGCTGTATTTCCAAGATAATGTATTAGAGAGATGAGAGTGAATTAAACAGAATACCTTTTTTTATTGTACAACAATGAAAAAAAAAATTACAAACCAAACCAGCACAATTTGAAACAACAACCGTGGATGGCTTGCCCCTAACATGACCATGATACTGGCATTGGAGGTAACTTAATTGTTGGATATGATGCGTGCTATCATCATTGCCTTCATATTTTTCTTGTTGTATACTCGTATTTCTCGGATTTATACCTACATTTGGCATTAGTTCAATATGTAAATCTTCACCCTGTAATCATTGCAGGAAAGTAGTATTAGAAAACGAGTGCATCATTTTAATGAAACAAAAAAATCCCGAAGGACAGATTTTACCTTAATCTTTACTTTATAATGTAGAATTCGTTTCTTATCTTCACTTTTTTCGTCTAGTTTCCATGGAAACGGACAGGGTATTTTATACGTTAAGAAAACACCATTTTCATCTACCCGAAATGGCACTACAATTCCAGTTTTACCTAAAAGAAAATATGTTCTTGAAGAAATGTATTGAAATACCTAAGCAAATTTTATAAACCTGATGGCTGATGGATGGATTTCTGATGGCGTTGGGGTATGCTTTTACACCCCAGTTATCTACTTTTGAGATTTGTCCCTCTCCATTGAGAATGCCTACATTTAGAACTTGGGGAATAACAGGTTGTACTAAAATGTCTTTATATTTATTTGTGTACAATGTAAAAGCTGTTAGCTGTGTTTTGAAAGGCACTGGCCTATAACTTAGCCCCAAGTGACATTTGCTTTTGAAATAATGTGCTTTTGCAGAATTGTTGAAATAACTGAATATTTTATAGTTACTTAAGATAAATAAACATATTGAAACAGTGACATACTGTCCACTTATCAGCATATAACTCACCATCATAAGACTTAGCTGTATCAAGGAAGGGTTGTGTAATGAATGTAAGTAGAGTGTACATCCTCAAATTGTAAAAACCATGTTCCCGCTTCATTATACCGACCGAAACCAATATAGATAATAGTGTACCCAAGAATTGTCACTGTCAGTTCGATATTATGTTTATTGATGTTATGAATTCTAATTTGCAACTTATAAAATGTGAAGTCAGGAAAAAGACAATTCTTCTTTCAATGGCTTTAATAATTTGTAATCAAACTATTTCAAATACCTAATCTTAAATTAAAATATTAAACATGTTCATAAATGCATACTCCTAATTAGAAACGAGGGTAGAATGTATCCTCAAAATGTTTTCCATGTCTGGGGTAAGGACGAAGCACCTTAGGGATATACTTCGGTTTGTGCTCATCCAACCTTCTCTTGAATGGGTTGATTCCGAGCTCAAACGGCCTGCGCTTCGGCTCAAATGAGCGGGTATTGAACTGAATCTTGTATATCTTCTCCCACAAGTACACCTCCGGTATTAATCTGTGCCGCGGCCGGTTTGAGACAATCTGCTTGTACGTCTTCTCCAGCCATAGTCTCTTGCGATCGTATTCGATGTCGGCGATGACTTGCTCGTTTTTGTGAAGATACGGCTTCATCTTATGCTCCCTCGCCTCAGGGGTGTTTATGTAAAACTGAACGATTTGCTTAAGCACGTCATCATTGAGTCCCACGACGTTACCCTTGTCATCGAACCCTTCGAAGAGTTTCAACGGTTCAGTTCCCATACAGATGTTCTTCTTAGGGTTCGTGTCGACGAATGTGTCGTGAAACTTGATCGTATTCAACTGGTAAGCGTACAGAGACCAAAGCTGGCCATTGGTGATGATGGTTTGTGTTACCAGAGGGTAGGTGAGGTCGTTGTACGTGTTGAAACCCTGGTAGGAGGCCTGGGCCAGCAGCCAGCCGAAGCTCGACTTCATGGCCTGGCAGTGCAGAGCCTCCAGGTTGTCCTGGGCTCCGAACGACTCCTTCCGCGCGAGGATGTGTCCTCGGCCGTGGATTGAGAGAAGCCCGAACTCGTCTTGATCTCCCGGCCAGAAACCTAAAATGTGAGATTAAAAAACCTTCACTTCAAGAATGATATACTGGAAAGGCTTCTGCATGTGTTATTTTGGTTAATCTAACATGTTCAATGGCACTGGGTGCACTGGTGACCTCAAATACCCAGTCAGCTACATCATCGGCTGCGCAGATTGTAGCTGTAGGTAGCGTGTCAGAGGTTCAAGTTGTCTAACGAATGCTGATGTCCGCGAAGCAGTGGACGAAATGTCGTGCGAAATAATGAAGCGAACTAATATGTTATTTATTCCAGTTAATAAGGAGTTAAAGTATCTCTTAGATGGAGCGGTTAGGCTGGGAAATATAGGTAGCAGATTATTTTTTCCATTTAACTTACTCTATAATTTAGATCTTCGAATACTTTAATAAACTTTTTATTTACTATTAAACTCTTATATAAAAAAAAATAAACCACACATTGACTTATATATTACTTCGTAAGGACCCGGTCAACGCGCACGACTAATGGCACCATTCCGTTGGCCCTAAAATATTCGTTTTAGGGCCAACGCGACTCAGTCGTCTGCGGACCGCGGCAGAGTGATGTTGAGTCGTGAAAATGCCTAGTTGCATAGTAAAAGGGTGCATAAAATACGATACGAAAATTACAAAGACACATGGAATAACGTATCATCGATAAGTAAACTCAGATAATATTTTTTCCTGTTTAACAATTGAATAATTGCATTTTCAATCGATAATTTAATTAACTACCAAAGTTCATAAGCGGGCAAGTGACGCCATGCCGCGCGTCGCACGTGTAGGTGAACTAACCTTGTACGGGCGTCCTTTTTATTTCTGGTTTATTTTGGAGTGGATATGAGTATGAGTGGGTCATCAAAGAATTTTTTTAATGTGATCTATCATGCGACCACTCGAAATAAACGTCCCGACCTGATCTACTTGCCTGTTATGTCAAAATTTGTTTTCGTTATATCTTGGGAAACACTGGTCGTAGACCCATCATGCGACCACTCAAAGTAGACGTCCCGACCTGATCTACCTGCCCGTCATGTCAAAATTTGTTTTCGTTATATCTTGGGATACGCTGACCGTAGACCCATCATGCGAACACTCAAAGTAAACGTCCCGACTTGTTCTACCGGCCTGTCATGTCAAAATTTCTTTTCGTTATATCTTGGGAAACACTGGTTGTAGACCCATCATGCGACCACTCAAAGTAAACGCCCTGACCTGATCTACTTGCCTGTTATGTCAAAATTTGTTTTCGTTATATCTTGGGGAACACTGGTCGTAGACCCATCATGCGACCACTCAAAGTAGACGTCCCGACCTGATCTACCTGCCTGTCATGTCAAAATTTGTTTTCGTTATATCTTGGGAAACACTGGTCGTAGACCCATCATGCGACCACTCAAAGTAAACGTCCCGACTTGATCTACCTGCCTGTCATGTCAAAATTTGTTTTCGTTATATCTTGGGATACGCTGATCGTAGACCCATCATGCGACCACTCAAAGTAAACGTCCCGACCTGATCTACCTGTCTGTCATGTCAAAATTTGTTTTCGTTATATCTTGGGAAACACTGGTCGTAGACCCATCATGCGACCACTCAAAGTAAACGCCCCGACCTGATCTACCTGCCTGTCATGTCAAAATTTGTTTTCGTTATATCTTGGGAAACACTGGTCGTAGACCCATCATGCGACCACTCAAAGTAAACGTCCCGACCTGACAGGCAGGTAGATCAAGTCGGGACGTTTACTTTGAGTGGTCGCATGATGGGTCTACGACCAGTGTTTCCCAAGATATAACGAAAACAAATTTTGACATGACAGGCAGGTAGATCAGGTCGGGACGTCTACTTTGAGTGGTCGCATGATGGGTCTACGACCAGTGTTTCCCAAGATATAACGAAAACAAATTTTGACATGACAGTCAGGTAGATCAGGTCGGGACCTTTACTTCGAGTGGTCGCATGATAGGTCTACAACCAGGGTTTCCCAAGATATAATGAAAACAAATTTTGACATGACAGGCAGGTAGATCACAGACCAAGCAGGTACAAGATAAAATTCAAATTGTATTTAACTTGAATACCTTGAACAAAAAAACATTTTTCATTCATAATTTGTTTTTTGTTGGTAGAATTTTCTTTTCGACTGTACTAAATGAACTTAAAAGTTTTAACTTAAAAAAAAAAAGATTCCGACGAATTGATAACCTCCTCCTTTTTTGAAGTCGGTTAAAAAGAAATCATTTAAGTACGCAGGTACAAGGTTACATCGTTAGACCTAATGCAACATGGCGGCGAGTTGTCAACACGACTTTGACACGGCGCTCACGTAGTTCTTCCGAGTTTGGATAGATGGCGCTACTTTTTGCTTGTATGGAGAAGATTTGTTTCAATTCTATATAAGGGCGTATCCTTACCTTTGAAATCATTGAAACCACAGGATATTTTTTTAAACTCAGCTCATTTTAATACAAGGTTGGATTTTTTAATTGTTTAGAAGTACACTGCTAAGAACTAATTTGAAAACCAAATGAGATGGTGTGTCGACATTTAAAACACAAAAGCTTTCAACGAATTAAACCCTGGATAAAACTATTCCTATCACAATTCAGTTTCAAAACCTGCTAAGCAGATATTCCTTTATAAATATGTCAGCAGACAGCGAGTTTGTGTCATGCGCCTCTCCAATTTTTTAGTCATCCCACCTGGCGGGTGGACTTCCCACACTCTGTTTTCCTGTTCACGGCCGCCAGTGTAGGACACGGTTACTCATAAACATAAAAACATGTATAAAAATATTTATTATGTCCTATTTTACTTGTATAAGGTATCCCTGTCATATTAATCTTGAATAAAGAAACATTTCTTTTGCAGCTTTTAGTATGATCTCACCAGGTATATTGGCCCCGTGCATGTGCTCGGTGGTGTAGCCCGTGGTCTGTGGGTGGTATGTGTACTTGGGCAATGCAGGAGTAGACTCCGCTGCCTCGTCGTACGGGACGAGGGGACGCAGCGGCAGGTTGCTCCTCAGGGCGAGCAGGGGGCTTCCTAGTGAAACAATAACAAAAGGTGCTGATTCGGATACATTGACAAAGTGCGGAAAAATTATATGCGCCTCTCGAGCTTACAAATAACGCTCTGGAGACAAGGGAATGGAGTACACACGCGAGCTTTTTTTTTTAATTTAATAAGGTAAACCTACAGCGTATATACAAATAAATTTAGAAAAAGCTTATGTCTATGAGTAACGCCAATAACAGGTTTACACGAAGTATCCATGAGCGTGTTTGAGATAATATCTAAATAAGTAAAAATCACATATAAAAGGGTGCATGTATATGTATGATGTAGGTGATGTTTGCAAGTGTTTACTGTAGTGCAGTGTAAGTGAATGAAAGAGTTGAGGTTGTGTAGAGTGTGTGATGTGTAAAATACCTAATATATTGAAAAGGGCAAATAGAAAATAAAAGAAAAGAAATAACTACACCAAAATATGTATTAGCTTCAGAGGAACATTTAAGTTTGGTGTGAACTGTATATCCCATGCCACAGAATTCATCCTTTCTATGCTGTGTGTTAAATCTATTGCTTTATAGTCATTTCTCTTATTTGATATTATTTAAAAAACACTGTGGTTGGTGTTTGTAAACCTATACAATTTTAGGGGTTAAAACATCGACATAACCAAAGCAATAGACCGACAATCAGAGTAGATCTCCATACAAACGTCCATACCACCATTGCGAAACGTACGAGTGTTGCTGTTATTCCATTTTAATTTGCCATTATTGAATACGTTTTGGTTTTGGATATTATCAACACGATTGCTTAAATACGTGATATTCGTTATAATTACTTTAGTAAAATAGTTTTAGATCAAATTCAATAAATAAAATATAGCAAACACCGGGCAAATTACAGAGAAACAATTCCGAAAAACAACAAATAACTTTATTTTCAATTCTGGTATCCCTGACCACGGAAGCAAGTCCCTAACATTGGTCGTCTCATTCTCTCTCGCTGAACACACGCTTTCGTGTTCTAACGCTCGCTCATATTCGCAAGCATGGCGGCGTGCGCCACAGTGGGGCGAAATTGTAAAATCAGGGACATCCGATTGTATTTATGTCTTGTATAATTGAAGAAAACGAAGTATGCCAAAGTCTTCTTACACCTATTACAAACGTGTTTTATTCGTGACGAATTTCTATTTTATCCATTATTTTACGAGTTACAGTACTTTTACGTTTTTTGCCATGGAGAAATTAGGACTTTATGGTTTTTCTCAAAATGCTTAAAAGAGCCTGAGCTGTGGCTACTAATTATTCATTATGCAAGCCCTAAAGTATATAACTTTGTAAAAATCCTGTCCCCGTGCATCTCCGTTTTTAATATATTTACATTTATAAATTATATTATTATGTTGTTCTAAAAATGTTATATTTAGATATGTTTTATTGTTTCTCTCATGAAAAAAAACCTCAACAACGTTGTTTACAAAACATTTAATACCCACGGCTCTGCCCGCGTCAATATTTTCTTATTTCTCGTGAATGAAGTTGTACGTAGATACTTATGGAATCAAAATCAGGTGGGCAATTGTTCAGTAATGAGCGAAAAGACAAGATTTTGTAAGAGTGTGAAGTAATGATAGTTATGTTAATTCGATACATGATTATTTTTGTTTAACGTAAACCAAATTAACAATAAAAAATTATGATTTGGAAGTAAAATAAAAATTTGATGTACTTAACACACAATTATAAACATGCCCAAAATACGCATATAATGTTCAACCCGTAAACAATTTATTATTCAAGAAATTATGGAACAAAGCGTGTGATTAAATAATTGTATGTATCCAAACAAACCAGAGAATGCTTGAATATAATAAAATGTGACAATGTTTTTTTTTTAAATATCAAACTTGTACGGACGGCACTAAATGTGCTTGGTAGCCATCTTGGTTCACACGATTAATCTAACGCGTGGCAGAGTACTCATCTGTGGCGTCGCGGCCATACAGGCAGATTATATTAATCAGACTTACACATATCTAAATTGCTGCTCCATCCTCAAAGGATTGGTATAGCGCAGTATCCTTCACTATGCTGGCATTCGTAAATTCAAATGGTAAATACTAGTTTTCAACATAGTTCTTACAGAAAAATCTAAACATAACAATCCAAGTTGTTATTCTAATATTTCGGCAGTAAGTGCTTATGAGTTTTCTTATGACGTTGTTCATACCATTTTCTGGAAGTATTAGTTACATCGCATAGTGTCTGTCAGCTAACTATAGTATTTCCAGAAAATGGCTTGGGTCTTATCGCAGCTTCTTCTTTGTAATACTTTAAACCGCTAATCCGCACTTCTCAAAGTTTAGTTAAACAAAATATTATTAAAATTACCTCGGAGATCTTGTCAGGTGGAGGCTGTGACTAAGGTTTGTCATAAATTCTCCTACAATCTGAATAAAAGGTGAGTTGAACCTAATTTAAGTTTTGACAACTTAATCAAGAGAAAGTGTTCGGTTAGGGTCGAATATCAAGTGGCCATTATTAATTAACAAACAATCGCCCATTGCAATGTCAAGTGTTCAACAACGACCCTGAGCGATGAGCACTGCTGTTTTGCCACCAAAAGATTCATGTTCCTCAGTCGGCACATCGACGTTAAATCTTCGTCGAGGAAGCTATTTTAATATTTAGGTGTTGTACAAAAACGGCGAAGAACTGAAAGTATAAGTAATGAATTTAGCTCCGCAGAACCCCCAAATTCAACTGAATTGCAGTTAAAAGCCAGTGAAAACATAGACCTGGGAAAGATACTGGATCACTTGCAAAACATCTTGATGAAATAGAAAAGTTCAAACCGTTCATGGAAAAAAATAGAAAACAATGTATCTCGAGTTGGCTGTATCGTTGAAACTTTGAAAACGATGACAAAATATAACACAGAGAGTCATTGCTATAGAAGTGGGTTCTTATTTATGTCCATTATGCTCCAAAGTAAAATGGGCGAAATTTCTATTCTAAAAGAAGTTTAGGAGTTCTGATGTATTAAAAGACTTGTTGTATTCTGAACGATTTATTAACCAGTGCTCGCATACTTATATGCTATGGAGCGGCCACGGCTTGCATAAATACGGAGCGCGTCGTGAAACACCTCTCATTTCATTGGCCGACGTCATGGCGGTGTCGCGCGCGCTGTGCGCTCGCTACAGAAGCAAGAATCCAGCTTCAAGCTCTTTTAGCTGGATGGAATGTCGACTCGCTAGGCTGGAGTGAAACGCGTGCGTACTGGTAGAAGGGCGTATATTCACTGAATAAATGCGGGCGCGCGTTTATAAGCATGCCGCCACACCCTTTTAGACCATACAGCAAGTAAGATTATAAATGTTGTTAGCAGGGATCTAGTAGGAACTTATCAGCCGATGTTAGTATCTAGGGTTTTAATGACCCTAGATGGTCAGAGTACCTATAATCAACCACTTTTTTTTTTTTTTTTTTATCTAGTTGTTTATTTGGGACTCAAGCCGTCACCGACTATGCCAGCCCCATAGTGACTTTATAAGTATAATAATTACTTCAAGCTATCAGCTACTCCTTAGAGCCAATGACAGCTTGAAAAAATATACAACTTCTCTGAACTCGTTTGACCAGGGCTTTCCCAATGATTCGTGTATCTTAAAAAATAAATTCATTCTATCCGTAGACAATATTTTTTCAAGACCCAGTCGAAGCCTCTCGTTCAGAACACACTCCATAAACAGGTGAAATTGATCTTCTGGCTTGTCACAGGCAGAACAATTTGGAGAGTCCAGTTTCTTCATCATATGTCCCATTCTGTTTAGAGGAGTGTGTCCTGATCTGAGTCTTAAGCCAATAGTAATGATTTCTCTAGGCAGATGGACACTGCTAAACCAAGGGATACAGAGTGGTTCAGATACAATCGTTTTGTACCAAATTCCCCTCTCCACAGACCTCCTGTCAAAGTGTTCTTTCCACATTTGTCTACATATTCCTTTGGCTTTCGGCAGAACGTCAGTGAAGAAAGGCTTGGTGGTGTAGATTACATTTGAGCACGTAGCTCTTTTTGCTAACTCGTCGGCTTTTTCATTGCCTTCTATGCCTACATGGGATGGAATCCATTGAAATTTAACATTTTTTCCGATTGATATCAGTTCCATAAATATTTTTAAGATTGTGTAAGCAATAGGCCTTCCCCGAGTCCCCTTCGTACAATAAACCAAGTGTTGAAGTGCACTTTTAGAGTCGGTCAAAATGACTTTATTTTTTGCATTTAGAGATAAGCTGTACGAAAGGGCTTCGGAAATTGCTATGAGTTCAATCAACCACTTAATGGTGATGAAGAGGACGACAATGCATTGTCTTTTTTTTGGTAAATTTCTTACTCATTCAATTAGCCTGCGACTGCTAAGCGTTATGGAGTAATAAGACACCTTCATCAATTATTTTGTGTTTGCCGATTTCCTCAAGTTCGTGAACGAGACCACTAAATTAGTCAAAAATTAAATGGCAACCCTAGAGGCTGAAAATAAATTTTGTAGACTAACCAAAGGTACTCTCAACATACTATGGTGCCTTATGAGCGCTATCGCTGATCTATCAAGCAAAATTACGTTTGAAAACTTCCGGGTATAGGTTTGAGGAAAGCCTCCTGCCGACGGACACTTCCATATCCATTTGTTTGCAAAACGGTTCGTTTCCAAAAGCCAAACGTAAACTACAAGGGGGCGCTCTGACTACCCGCGGCGGGTGCTGCTATTTTTCATAGTAAATGTTATTGACTACAATCAAGATAACTTTTAGTACCGAATAACCATTACCAATTCTTACAAAATCCTACATCTGGCGTTGTTCTGTCCGTCTTTTCGCTTACAATTTAACAATTGATTTCCTGATTTGACTCCGTATGTATATATGTAAAGGTTCATTCTTCCTATCAATTATAGGCCATTTAACATCATGGCAAGTTACTTCAAGCGGTGAGCATTAGGGTTAAATGTAAGAGAAATTGGGAAAATACATCCACAGTTTTTCATCCGACATTAACGCGGGTGGAGCTGTCGGTATTTTAGGTTTTGTAAACAACGTTGTGGAGGATTGTATTCATGACAGAAACAATCAAATATATCGAAATGAAACCTTTTAGGACAACATATTAAAAACATATATAAATGTAAATATAACAAACACGGGGACGCACGGGGACACGATTTTAACAAATTTATATACTTAATGGCATGCTATTTAATATTTAGTATAAAGAGCAAAGGCTCTATCAAGCATTTTGAGAAAAACCATTAAGTCCTCATTTGTCCATAGTAAAATAATGAAAAATTACTGTAACTCTTAAAATAACGAATAAAATGGAAATTCGGCAAGAATAATATACGTTTGTAATAGGCTGAAGAAGACTTTGGCATACTTCGTTTTCTTCAATTCCACAAGAAAATCGGATGTCCCTGATTTTACGGTTTCGCTCCACTGTGGCGGCGGTTGCAGCCACCGCGGTCGCTACTGAATTATTATTTCGGACGAAATGTTTTCTTGATTTATGTGCGTTTGCTTGTGATAAGTAATTCCACGGATCTTTGTATTCCTTTCACTCCGATTTTTATACCTTTTGACCTTGGATATCGGCATTTTGTCGCATTGCAAAGCCTGTAGATGGCGCGCACGCTCGGATGTCGAGTCGACCACAGACTTACACGCAGTAGGGCAACAGCGAGCGGATAGGGTGCATATTACGTGGTACGCGGGGAAAAGCTGATGGTGCGTCTATTGCTTTATGTACGTCAATGGGTTAAAATTAGCCAAAGTCTACAATTTCTAAAAACACAACAGAAATATTTTAGTCACGAAATTAATTATTATACATTTTAGGGTGGTGTGAAAGTAAAAAGAAACAAAAAAAAGTCAAGAGACTTTATCAGCCCTTTGCTGAGTTTCATAGACTTTACTCGTACTTGGCTGAGCCAAAGTATGTCTTTTGACTGTCAGTTTTAACATAATATATATATAAATTTAATATGACGAGTAATTTGACAGTCAGAAGCCATAGTTTGGCTCAGCCAAGTACGAGTAACGTCTATTAATCTCAGCATGAAAATGCTATTTTTTTAATTTATTACTTTAAAAAAATTGCACCACATTGTATAAAAAACGATATTCATGAGTATTCGGAATTTCAATCTATCTCATTCATTAAAAACAATTTGGAAATGGACATGGATTGCTAATACCACACCTGTCATGATATCAAGCACTTCCTCGTATTACACGGCTACATTGAACTGGGTGGAAAACAGCAACAATTTTCATTGCCACTGGCCATCTTTCATTCGAATGTGCGTACTGATGTACATATGCATGTATTTTAATCCAAACGATGCAGTTTTGAGACTTGTGTCTGCAGCAATATGGTAAAATTCTAAATCCAGACATGTTAAACTAAATTCAACACTAACACTGTACTGTAATTACTAACCTGTGTACTGTACAGAGCGATCCACTGGTTCATCAGCGAAGCTCCTCATATGGTAATGTTGTTTGCGATACCGTCTGACGTTTCTTGGGGGATCGACTCCTCCCACAAACCAAAATGCTTCATGTCGTGGTTTGATATCCACCTATGAATGTAATAAAAAAATAATTAAAACGATTTTGGTGACAACAGCACTATATTTGAATGTTCAATCATTGCAGTCAATGTCCGCAATAAAGAAACAATATAGAAATGGCGGCTGCTACTTGTCATATGGATGGTACGGCATGGTACTAAGCATACATTTATGTATAATAATGCCTTTTCATTGATTAAATAAATTTTCCTACCTCTCGAAAAAAAACTATGGTTATAGAGAGGGTGGCGGAATTAATTGATCCATTGCCCGCGAAAGGTATGCTTGCTGGCTCAAGTCCTACTTGGCAGTTTATTCATAAAGTTGTTCTTTTTATAGCTTTCTTTCTGTCTCTGTGTTTACTTATAACGGTCGATTCTACATACTTAACCTAATTATAAAAAAACGCAAAACAACAAATAAAAAGTAAACTCAAAAAAACTAAACCTAAAAAAATATGAGTAATGAAATGAAATGAAATGAAAATATTCTTTATTGCTTACAACTGTTACAAAGTATGCAAAGGCGAGCTTATTGACAAAGGCAATCTCTAACAGCTAACCTTAATATTAGAAAATATATTGAGAGGTAGCAAGAAACATTAAATTACTTAAAACTAAGCACCATAACAACACTTAGAAAACATTAGATAACTTAAGACTATATAAACAGAAAATAATTGATTAATTTAATTGTTATAACATGTCAAGTACCAAGATTTGAATTTTACCTTAAAAATAGACAAAGAAGCACTTTCCCTAATAGTAAGAGGCAATTGATTTCACAATCGTGCTGAGTGAAATGTAAAAGATGCGTACAGTGCACTCAATAATTAAAAAACACGCATCAGCTTGTAGCTGTATATATAGTTGTATATAACAGCGTAACACACTATGGTGGTAAGAAAAATATTAATGCTAAAAATATTGATTTTGATGAAAAATATTGGTTTGGAAAAATATTGATGATCAATCAGAATCGCTCAGCTAAATCACAATTTCAGAGAAATACTGTTTCATGTGCTTCTCAAACCGTATCTATCCCGGTCTAATGATACAGTTTCATAAAAAGTGCAACTTAAGAACGGCCCGTAAGCTATGCTCCCCATACAAACGTAGTTTACTAATCATTTGGAAACCGCTGTTCCAATTGAATTGATATTTAATAGCTAATATCAGGTAACAAATATCTGTGTCTGCATGCTTTTGTTTTTTTGAAAAATCCAAACCGAATGAAATGAAAGCAAAAAGAAAATCTTCATACGAATTTTGTTTTTCCTATGGTTTGACCCAGAATACATTTACCGAAAAAACAAAGGCATGCAGACACAGATATTTGTAGCCTAATATTAGATACCAAATATCAAGTATGTTGGAATAATGGTTTTCAAATTATTAGTAAACTACGTTTGTATGGGAGGCGAAATTTTCTGATGCTTACGGGCCGACCTTAAGCTTACAAACTCAATGTAAAATAATATATAAATAAAGCTAACTCTTTAAAGCATGCCTACTAGAAAATAAGATAATAGTGTAATTAATGCAAGAAATAAAAGGCTTTTTTATTTTTTTATTGATTTATTTTATTTACTGTTAAATTACTATTACCATTACATAAATAACACAAGAGTAAAGAAATAAACAATCATTAGTTTACGTGTAATCCTTGTAATGTCATGTACATTACAGGTCACTCCATCATTCACAGTTAAATTGCAGTGGCACAGTGAGATAATTTACGTTTCGTGAATGGAGTAATGTGGCAGACTTTATCCTAGTAAAAACCTACATAACACCGTAAGGGCCGCTCAACTTACCATACAGACGTGGAATGAAGATCATGTACGCATATTTCTTGTCATAAATCCAAAATGATACTCTTTATTTAATCAAACTAGATGCTTGATGACCATTGGCATTGCACACTTGTGTTTGGTTTCTAAGTTATTTAGTAGAAAAAATATAATATAATAGATTTTTTACGAGTTTTATACAATAAGGTGGAGGATCACTGAAGGATAAAACAAAACCATCTTAAAAAATATTAGATATCAAGCATAGCTTGTTCCACAAAGATTTATAATCAATGTGGTTATTGACTACAGCGTTCGTGATTTACTTAAGCTAAAAGTTGGTTTGTATTTTTTTTTATCTTAAATGCTACGCGCATTGTCTGCTTTGTGGACATGTTGCATCGTCATCACAGAGACTGTCTTTTTCTTTGAAACAAAAAAAAAACCCAGAGGACAATAGCACGATTTTGTGCAGTGCCCATGTGATTTGAAACATGTAATAGAGGCTCAGTTGCCAACTAGTAGCGCCATGAGTAGTACACTGGAAAACTTACATTGGTGGTAACATTCGAACCACTGGTTCATGATTCCTTGCCTTCAGTAAGCAGATGTTCTTAAATTAACGAAGAAACCAAATATTCTGTACGCTTATTTCATAGCGGTTACCTGAGCAGATACTATATGCGGCAGTTTGTCCGCCAAATTGTTGGTAATGATGCGGTTGAGTTGGAGAACAACCGCGCTCGCATGTGCATCCTCCACCTGCTGCGCTTCCGGCTTATCCGTGCTGTACTGCGACTGGCGCCTGTGAATGTGAATGATTGTAAGCAAATTGAACGGATCGGGATTCGGTACAATATATTTAATCAGAAGAAAAAAAGGGGAAATACTGTTGTTTTGTTTTGCAAGGTACGTTGTAAAACATGCTTACTAAGTACTGGAGTTGTGTATACCGGCATATTAGCAAAAAACTGTGCGTTTTTTGCCCGATGTCGCTTAGAGCAGCTTTCTTTCTAAATCTTCTTTCTTATCAATCTTTCTAAATGTGACCAACCCGCATAAAGCATTAAACTGGTTTTTTAATTGTTTCGTTGAAGAAATTTCAAAATGTTAAACATAAACTTAACTAAATTGGTGGATGTTACGCTCATTAAAATAATATAACATAAATCAATAACAGTTGCTGTCAATATCAGCAGCAAACTTGAAAAATAATATGTTTGAGACCTGACTTCAGCCTTTTTTTTTTCAGCATATTTTCTAACTATATTGGCAGAACGTTAGCTAAAATTATGGATGCAACTTTTCATGTTCTCATCCCATAAGTTTCAGGAACTTAACGCAAACAAACCAAACGCATTGGCTAGCATAATAATGTTTAACTGAATTCTAAAGTATTACTTGAGTAAACTTACTTGAATCCATGATATTCTACAGCGATTGCTTCCTCTACCAGAGTCCTTATCTCCTTAGCGACTAAGGCGGCCGCAGGCTCACTGTCAGCGTACGCAGTCGGCAGAGCAGAACCAGTGACGAGATGCGTCCGCGTGTAGTACTGCACTAGAGGTAGTGCTGCGAATGGCACCTTATCCTCATAAAACCGTACACTCCTGAACCCATAGTAGCGGGGCATGTTTAAAGCTATCTGCTTTTCTTCCACTGTTCGAATTTTTTTAATGTTCTCATGCTTGGAATCTCTTGAGCGCGCTCTGACAGCGGCAGGCGAAATATCGACTATGGGTGGATAGAGTGGGGAGCTCGTGTATTCGTTGTCATCCACGCTGACCCGTTTACTTGGTGCTGTCTCGAGAGACTGCTGGGCGTGCGTGGACAGCAGCGCCTGGTGCACACCTCTGTTGCAGACAGCTGCGCGCTGCCACACTACGTGTCGTGTTACTGACTGCATCGTTTCTGACTTCAGAAGACCATATTGAAAAATATTGTAGTATCTAGTCGAAATATGCAATATCGCATCGAGTAGGAATGGCTGCCGTCTATTTACTATCTAGTATTGGATATCCAATTACTTCAAGAGCAGAAGGAGTAGGGATTAAGAACACAAACAACTACCGCTGCACTGCACAGATGTTCTGTGCCGCTCCAGATTAGATTAGCCGCTGCAATTTGGCTGCAATGTTGAATTAGAGGTTACTTTTAATTATTTAGCGAACCTTGCACAGAGTATGATACTGGTCGAACCTTGATAGTTGACAAACACAAATCAAAGAATAATAGTATCAATGTTGCTATGCCACATTCGACAATTTTTTAATATTGCTCATGTAAGCATACAATAATTTAATTTCTGCCTGCAGAATGAATATTATTAATAAATAAGAGAAACAGCTTATCTGGTTTTCTATAGCTGCACACCCCCTCTTGTATCCCGCCTATGATATTCATTCTGTTCTGTAGGCATAAATAATATTAATAACCACGATTGTTGTTTTTTGTGTTTGTTGTAGAGATAGCACCATAACTAAATATGTATTAAGTTGCACAACATCTACTAAATACTATTAATACACATCGGGCTACAGTGCGAGCACGGACATTTTGCAACCTGCAGTTGCGATTTAAACTGCAATATGATCTGTCAGTATCATTGTCAGTATAATATATTCTGAGCCGTCAAAACGCAGTTTGAGTGAATATACTTCACCCAAAATAGTTGCTACTTTTTCGGTGCTCGCACGGCCGGTCCTTAGGACGCCGTACGGATCCCAAGCAGCCGCGACTCGGTTCCAACTTCCAACTCTCAAATTTTTTTTTTTTTTCAAATTCAAAAATCTTTATTGCAAGACATTTCTTATGCATTGTAGTCTTAGGGCCGAGTGCACGAAAGGAGAAACAATCAAAATCAACGTCAAAGTATGATCAAACACGTCACTTTGTGTGGACAGTATGGAAGGAGCTCTATGCGTATCACTAAAAGTAACGTGTTTGCACATTGATTAACTCAGTCGTCTCTTCGTGCAACCGGGGCTTAAAGTAGGAAAATATGGTACAATGACTTACTCAGTTTATAGACTATAACCTGGCGGTTATACTCTACTCTACTATAACCTGGCGGTCAGTTAAATATGGATTGCTTTCTGGTTTGTCATATAAAATGTATTCAGCAACTGCACATTAATGTGTAAACAATAAAAAGACTTATTTATTACGAACATTGCAGGCCACGTGCAAAATCTGTTAAGAACATGTTACAGGTTAATATCGTTAGGTGGTCTATTCATGGTAGGACTCACCGGTGATTAAAAAAATTTTCGTTTTCATGAAATTACAGCCGTGAGTCACCCAAGTGCTGTCCTTTTCTAATAATTCTAATTACAGTGCAATGACGCAACATAACATTTGATGTTGGATGACGTTAGGTGAAAGCGTTTCACTTGCTTCCGTGACATAAAATCGTGTTCGCTTCATGAGTACTACCCTGAAAACTACTGTTAGAATTTTAAAAGAAGCATTATTCTGGGCAACAGATCAAAAATTAAAGCCAAAGTAAAAATGTGTAGCGTGCAACATAATTTCAATGAATATCACATTATGTAGATTTCCTTGAATACTCTGGTAGAAATCTTATGGGCACCGGAAAGAGGTACAACCTGGGGTCCTTAAAACGTAGTGTGAAAAGGCACCTGGTCGGCCGGCATGGTTTTGCGCAGCCCCACTGAAAGTTCGAAAACCCATGGGCATCGTCGGATATGCTAATGGTCGTCAGGCATGAGAGGTCCTATGCCATATGCCGCGCTAACATAAAACAATTAAAAAACAAACGATTATGTACAATATTAAACTGTAGTACCTAGTATTCGTAGTAATAACTGTAGGTTAAATAAGATTAGGAAAAACTAAATAATCTGTTTCAGTGTTGCTAATTTGGCAATTAAATTTTCACTTATTGATTCTTGAATATTTTTTCTTATGTAGGTATTTTATTCTGATCAACTCATAATCAACACTTTCCATGTATTGATCCATAGAAGTTTTACAGCCGTATTATATTATACTGGTTTTCTAAGGTTTTTGTATGGTTAGTCCTGTGCTAATTCAGCGTGAACTGTCGAAATTTAATACGGGATTATCATCGAAAAAACCATACAAATTGCGACTGAATGTACAGTCGTTTCGTCTGAAATCTATGCACCGGAAATAGAGACAAATTTGAGATCTCTTTCTGTCATGCTGAAGTCAACCATAGAGTAAAAGGGACATAGGAAATTCTTCTCTTTCCAGTGTATACAATTGAGAGGAAACGACTGTACACATATAATCCGCGTGTTAAAGTTAGTCCACTCCATTGACCTTTTCGCCCACTCTGAATAACTGCTGATAGTCTTTTGGCATAATCTTTAACTATTGACAAATTATTTGGATCTATCACTAATCTGTGGTCGCTGTGATAATATTATTAGAGAGCATCGTTTCATATTATTATTTGGTAGATAATATACTTATCGGATATAAACATCTCAAAACCGACAAAGTGCGAGTCGGACTCGCACACGAAGGGTTTCGAAAAAACACGTTTTTTGTATGGGATCCCCCTTTAATTTTAATTATTTTTTAATCTTACCTATTTGTTGTTGTAGCGGCAAAATAAATACACACTCTGTAAAAATTTCAGCTGTCTACCTGTTACGGTTACTGAGATACAGCCCTGTGACAGACGGACAGACGGACGGACGGACGGACGGACAGCGGAGGCTTAGTAATAGGGTTCCGTTTTCACCATTTGGGTACGGAACCCTAAAAAAAGCGGTTGAACAAAAAGCTGATGCAACAATAAGCAGGATTTCTCAGCTTGTGTTGCCAGTTGGAAGGAAAAATCTAGATGCAACCGATTTTTGCCAATATGTATCCAGAACCACGTAAATCATAATGAAATGTATTCTTCTTCACCTGGCTTCTAGAGATTGCTACGAAGTGTTGCTAAAGCGTTATGCTGGCTGAACACTTGCGCGCGAACAGCGCCGTGAATTCACGCCGCGATTGTGTTCCTCCACACTCGCAAAATTTCGCAGTGAGTTCACGCACTCAACGAAAATGGATGCTGAGGCTACTGTGACGCTCTGCGATCGCAAGTGTGGAATTGTGGATACATTCGCGTTCGCGCGTCGCGAACCAAGCGCTAATTCTTTTTCATACCAACATCAATCGGGGAACGCTTCGAAGCGCGAACGTGAAGACGCGAAATCATCCACATTCTTGTCTCGCGGGTTTTAGGCGTACAATACAAAAAATAATAAGGTTATGAATACCCGCAAGGCAATTATTAGGTCAACACACTAAAAGGTTTTTAGTCCCACTCTACATACTGTTTAGCCCACTCTAAAAAAGTGTTTTTGATACTCCTACTACATCATGCCGCGCCGCTGCCGCCATTTCCGCGGAGTGTTTGGCAGCGATAAAGACATGTCTCATAAATATCCTCCAAAAAACATCCTGCAAGTAAAAATTGGTAGCGGGTCTCAAGCAGTCTCTGTTTGTTAGTATTACTTTTACACGCCCTTCCTAATTTTATTAGCAGCGCGCAGGGAGCAGGAAATATATTATTAACCAATCTACCTATCTTCCTTGGACATTTGCTGAAAGAGATGATGGCAATACTGCAAGCACACGCTTAAAATGGCTATGGTTCACTCTCCTCTCCTCATTATAGTCTGTGCTCCTCACTTCCATCCAAAGCTCACTTCACTTTTCTCCAAGCATACATAACCTCCAAGATAGAAGTGTTGACGTAGGTGGAGTTTCTAGAATTCAAAAATAATTTAGAACGAACTACTCAAGCCAGGATGGAGGACGATATGGTATTTGACCCATCGCTTAAGAAAAAGAAGAAGAAGAAGACTGGTTTTGACTTGGAGGCGGCTTTAGGCGGTGAGTCAGGCCCTGGCGGGGCGGGCGAAGGTTCGGCCCGTGAAACACCCGCCGAGGCCGGTGATGGGGACGCAGAAATGCCTGAAGACGATGACCTGGATCTAGACACGTTTGGGAAAAGGAAGAAAAAGAAGAAACCCCGTTTCTTTAACCTGGAAGAGCTAGAAAGTAGTTTACCAGAACCCCGGGAGGAGCAGCCTGTAGCGGAAGAAGCGGAGGCGGTCGAAGACGAGCCGGTCGATGACCTTGAAATCGATTTCGACTTCTCAAAAACCAAGAAGAAGAGAAAGAAGAAGAACCTCGACGAGTTAGTTGCAGAAGAAGAGCAGAGCAAGTCTGAGGATAAGGAGAACGTAGAGTCGGCTGGCAGCGACTGGGCGAGCACTGATCGCGATTACACTTATGACGAATTATTGGAACGTGTCTTTGACATAATGCGTGAGAAAAACCCCACAATGGTCGCAGGTAAGAAGCAAAAGTTTGTGATGCGACCACCGCAAGTGGTGCGCATCGGGACCAAGAAAACATCCTTCGCCAACTTCACGGAGATATGCAAGACCCTTCACAGGCAACCGAAGCACTTGCTCGACTTCTTGCTAGCGGAGTTGGGAACAAGCGGCTCGGTCGACGGCAACAGCCAGCTGATCATAAAAGGTCGCTTTCAGCAAAAGCAGATCGAGAATGTGCTGCGCCGCTACATCAAGGAGTATGTGACGTGTCACACCTGCCGCTCGCCTGACACCATCTTGCAGAAGGACACCCGTCTTTTCTTCTTGCAGTGCGAGACGTGTGGCTCGCGTTGTTCCGTCGCCTCCATCAAATCTGGTTTCCAAGCTGTCACTGGCAAGCGAGCCGCAATCCGTGCAAAGACAGCTTAGGCATGCATAGTTTAGTGATAATAAAATTTAACATTACATTTATTTATCCATGTGCACGAGTTTTAATGGTTTGCATCCTATTATGGTGGTCTTTTTGATTTTATTAAATTTACCATGTTAAAAACCGACTTAATATTTTTTTGTAAAATCGTTTTGATGGACCATGTTGTTTTAAATTTACAATCATTTATTTCCGTTGTTAAATTTGTGCTTAGGATAGTTTTATGACTTTTTCACTTACACGTACATATGGATAGATGAATTAATGCAATCATTACACCTAACATAAATTGCTCACTATTAGCAACATAAAAAAATTGCATTATTTACCAATTACTGTACATAATGCAAAGTTTTGTTACAACCCCTCTTGCCGTAACTATCTATGGCATGTGTAGGTAGTTGGTCTTGTATTTATTTTTGCCTGTAACCGAAACATTGGGTACTGGAAGTCGGGTCAAAAAAGTAAGTATTAAGATTTTGAGCCACCTGACTGTAGTATCATCTTTTTGCAATAAAATATTTACAAATTTATTAGTGTGACTCATAGAAATTATTACTTACCTTTTCACTTAAATACAAGTATATTTTTTTGTGCATGAACAAATTTTACCAAAGAGCTGAATCATCGGTATAGCATCACTCTTTAAAGCAGACAGAAATAATCAGCAAAATGTTTTACCTGACGTGCATGACTAATATATGATACAAAAAATCTAGTAAATGGCAGTCATTCTCATATTAATTCCATTAAAACAATAGCTTATGGGTCCCACCTTACCAAAATGTAAAACAATGACTTATGGGTACCACCTTATAAAAATGTTAATATTAACTACTTATTGCTCGACTTGGTTACACAATAAAGAATTTTTAATGATTAAAATCTAGTTATACATGATTCAGTATGGTCGAAGCAACCAAGTTGTGATGTGAAACATTAACGTGGCCCTTCCCGAAGGAACTTACTTATTCGCGGGCACGGCATAAAATCGTTATGTTGCACTCTGGCACTGTCTCTGATTTAATGAAAAAGGCAGTCTTCGTGATGAGGATGATGCAACACGTCCCCAAAGAAAACAATGCTCATAGTGTTTGATTTGGTTAGATTAACAAAAAATTTAATTACAAAACGAATTATAGCTAAAAGTAAATCACGAACGCTGTAGTCAAAAATCAAACGTAAACTAAATTGATTTTGAATCATAATGGAACAAGCTAGGCTTGATGACTGAGGCTGAGATAAATAGTAACCGAAAGTAAGGCTAACAAAAAGTAGTAATTTGAGACGTAATTTTGACACATTTTGTATGGACGAAATCTCAACTTAATGCGAAATTACGTCACAAAGTTAGTCTTTGTTTCGATTACAACTATTTATCCCAGCCTAAGATTTGAAAATTTTCTTTTGTTTTATCATTGAGTAATCCATGTCAAAATTTATTGTATAAAAACATGCGAAAAATTCAAACTTGCGAACCTTAAACCAATCACATTTTTACAATGCCAATGTTCATCAAGCATCTAGACTAGATCCATCAAATAAAGCTGTTTTGATTATAATTTTCGATTCCCCACAAGAAATATGCGCATGATCTTTCCACGTTTGCATCAGGAGTTGGGCGGGAAGCCTATTTGCCTAGTGTCAAAATAAGTAAAATTTGAAATATTGGAAGTCATGAGTGATGATTTTGCAAATGCTTTCATCAAATAATTAAACTTTTTCGTACTATTCCAAACATTGATATGTATGTACGTATAATCGACCGTGAAGCAATTAATCTTTCTTTAATTAACGTGTCCTTGCTTCACGGACGATTATACATACATAACACATTCCTTGCTTTCATCAAGTTTCAAACAAACTTACTTTTACATCAAAAGTTATAAAACTGTCCATACCATATGCTGAGTCCAAACAAAAATGCTAAGAAAAATCTATTCCGGTCATTACCCTTTCAATTCCCAATACTACGGGCGATAACTGTTTACATGCTCTAAATGTCTAACTAGGTTTTTAAAATTTTGGATTTTAAAATAGGTTGTCGAGATCTACATCTGTTTTTGAAATATTTTTATTACCTTTTATATTGGAAAATATTGGCTAATAAACTTTGGAAAAAGTTGTCTTTTTTACTGCAATTTTAGATTTTTTTACTGGGAAATACAGATATTTACATGAAAATAAAAACATACGGACATAGAAACATTAATTATTAAAAAATATTTAAATCTGACAACTTCTAGGTTTAGGGAACCCCGTTATAGCCTGGAAGACGATTTCGCTAGTTTAACTCGCAGTCGGCGTGTAAATTTTGTGCCTTAGCCAATGGACAAAGAGAGCACTTCTTCTTCATTTCTGACTGGACGACTGATTAGAGGTCCTTGAGGTTCGCACCACGATCCTAATGATGTCCACAACGTGGTGGACAATACGTGAACACTGTAATCGTAAACAACCTTTAATTTAAATAACAGACTTGATAAAAAAATCCTTCAAAAAATTGCTTATAATTCCTCTAGAACAGAGGTTCTCAAACTTATTTCGTCTACCGCCCACTTTGAAAATTAATTATTTTCTAGCGCCGCCCAAATTTCTTAGCTTTACCATAACTTAAAAATCACAATCGCAATCAGTACTTTAATAACTTTAATTTAATTAAAGATGCCATATGAGTGTACTATTTCTTAAGATAGTATATATATAGACTGTAAAGGACTGAGGATATTGTAGGAGAAATTTAAGAAGTTTTAAGGATTTTGTTTTATTTTAAAATATTAGAAAAACACAAATCTTTCATTGCCCCCTAAACAGCTTCACAGCCCCCCAATTTCCTTTGGGCCCTTTACCCGTTAGCGCCCATTTTGAGAAAGACTGCTCTAGAATCACCTCACCCAGAACTATAACAACCAGTATGCTCAACGTTGACTTTATTTATGCCTTTTCTTAGAGAAAATCATTATCAATGTTATGCTAAAAATAATTATCTTTCCAGTGTAACGACATAAGAGTTCATGTCTGTACATTGTGGAAATTCTCAATTCTAATGTTAATTAGGATAGTTTTTCAATGTCTTAGCAATGTCTTTCTGGTATCAAAATTAAAACAAAAGATGAAGCATGAGTTCTTACAATCATACGGCTCACTCTACAGATTAGCTTTTATAATCATGTTACAAACATGCTGATGCAATCGATTTCGTTATACAGAAATACAAAGCAAATATAGTCAAGAAGTTGATAATTTTATGTATTTAATGGATACAACATTAACGTTATCTCATTAATTTTAGTTTCAGCGACATCTATATTTGTAGGATTGTAATAAAATTTTCAAAATAATCTGAAAAAGTTTGGTCATTGGTTAGAGCAAGGGGCATGTAATCCAAAGGTCGCAGGTTCGTATCCTGCTTCCGACGAAAGTCACGACAAAACACTTTTCAGAATATTTTGAAAAGTTGATTCCAATGCAGAAGTCGCTGAAATCAAATTAAAGTCAACAAGTTTTCTTTTAAATATTGTAAATATCTATTGTAAAATCTTTAATCCAAATTAAAAAGATTGGATACCTACCCTTTCTATGTCAATAATCCAGGTATGGTTTATTGAAAAATCATGACATCTCACTGTAAGTTCAAGCAAGTGACAGTATATTTTATTCATGAAGGTAAACCCTGTCTTGAGCAATTTACTCAAGAATAATCATCAGTAAAATTTAAGACAAGGTCTTACTTATTTATTTATTTATTTATTTACAGCTAAGGATACAGTACTTATGCAAAAGCTTGACTGCAGTAGAAATAAAATGGCCGATGAACCATTTACAGTTTTCAGTCGATTCTACATAAATATGACTCCAGTAGACTACTTACACTAAGTCGATTCTACATTAAAATCAAATTTGAGTTCAAATCAGTTACTTAAAATGGAGTTTTGTGTGAGTTGTCGTGTTTGAAGGGGCCACCGTGGATCTGGTCAGCAGGGAAGGCAGCATATAAACAGACACCACACCTCTAATCGAGTACCAGACATTTCCCTACTAAGTTATATGATGACACCTTTGAAATGTGCCCATTCAATTCATACACTGCATCTATTTTAATAAAACATGTCATCTTTGGTCCTACAAACAGACTATTTAGAACCGACAAAGGAGAGTCTATGACGATTAACCCAGTATCTCGAGGAGCAAGCATGTATGCAGGGGACTATAAATAAAAAAAATTAAATGCCATAATGAATTCATCCATTTATAAAAGTATTAAAAAATAAACATCTTTATATATTATAATAATAATAATGTACACAGTAACAAGCCCACATGATTTGTGTAACTATTTTACATGCAGGTTTCAATTTTCAGGAATAATTTGGGGTTTGAAATTTATATTGGCAGCTCTAGAAAAACTTTCAGCGTACAAGTCTAGACGTTGAGTCATCGTGAAGCCCCATTTGTCCTTTATCTGGCGACATAGGTTCAGGTCCAACTCTGAGATGAGAAGGCCATCTCGCACGCGCGATAGGCCGGGGGTTCGACTCCCATCTGGGGCAGTCACATAACTGGAACCATAGAAATGGCCAAATTCCCTATGCGCAGGCTTTCCATCGCCAGAAGTGAATTCGTTGGGAAATGTTTCGGTACCTACTCTGTTAATAGCACAGGTGAAGTAGCTGTTTGCTACGGCCGCATTGCGAGCCTCCACCCCCCACAAGTGTTCGCTGAGGCCAGCAACCGTCGCCGATGGATTGAATACAATCTCCGCCCCGTTTAGCCCAAACATCATCCAGTTCTGAGGGTGGTGGCGCCCGTAGCAGATGTTCACTGCTATCTTTCCGAATTTGGTCTGGAACACTGGGTGTCCCGTGTTGCCCTCAAAGTAGTATGTAGACTCGTTGAAATCTCCCACCCTAGGAATGTGATTTTTGCGATGTTTACCAAGGACCCTTCCAGCCTCGTTTATAATGACTGCTGTATTCCATATGGTGTCTCCATGATTAACATCTCTTTCGAGAATAGGCGAAATGATAACCATGTTGTACTTGATAGCTAGTTCTCTGAGGAAGTGTGTAGTAGGCCCTTCTTCCGCAGACTCTGCAAACTCACACCATGGCTGCTTTTCACGGGTGCAAAATGCAAATGGCATGTTCCAGGCTTCTTGCAAACAGAGAATGTTAACCTTCTCAGCTCCGGCCGCCTGAATGATTTTCTCAATTTTATTAAAAAGGGCCTTTCTTTGCTCAAGAACAGGGCGGTCAGTGGTCGTTGCGATGGAATTTTGGATTATGCCAACACGCACAATATGGGGATGTCTGGTACTTTCCTTGGAAGCCTGAAAACCGTAAGCTGCGATGTCAAAACCATGTTCAGCAGCGAAGTTATGGGTTTCATCTTTGACCTTCAGCTGGCAGTGGTCGTGTCGCCCGTAGTATATTCTATTGAACTTTTCCAGATCACTCCCGGTCAACGAGTTTTGAATAAGATGTTCTAAGCTTTGCAATTCATTGACTTCTGCCATTATTGCCTTTTAAAAATATCCTGGTGACTTGCAGAAGAAACTTGAGTATGAATATGACAAATAAAGTAATTATTGTGGGGAAAATTCCTTCCACAGGTTTCTTCTCTTATCACTTATCGTTGAGCCACAGACTATATAGATAAACGTTGAGCACAGACTATTAACTAATTTGCTTTCCTGTAGATATGCAGGGGCCTACTCATGAGTTTCTCCTGTGAGTTACCGGTGACCACAACCACACGAATCAGCCTAGTAATGTTTTAGTTTATTATCTAATTATTATAATTAGAATGCGATAACACAAACATAAAATTTTATGTTTGATGACGGCAGGCAAATGCGTTTCACTTTCATCTGTGAATTACTCGTTTTCGCTTCCTGAGTAGATATGCAGATCCATTGCCAGTGCCTATCACCAGTTAATCACACTTGAGTGACTCAATTGTGAGTCATAGAACTTTCTTCGTGGCTGTTATTTCATGAATACGAAAGTGATGTGACTCACTGGTTATTCACCGGTAACTCACAGGTGAGAATCTTATGAGTAGACCCCGGGATATTATATGTACTACTGTGCTGCCAACTAACAAAAATATGAACCCCTAATGCTCAAGTCAATAACCCTTAAAATCCCCCCCCCCCAAATATTTAAAAAAATTAAGCGGCTCGTAGCCAGGCGCGGGAACTGGCATAGCGTACGAGAGCCGGTAGTCTCAGTTCTCACCTAAATTGGCGTTTCCGTAACTTCGAAGTCAAACTCCATACAAGTTTTAACTAGATATTCTGTGGTTTTACTTCTTCAAGCTGTCAAAGTCAAACGCGGACTTCCGATTTGTATGAAAACGCGGAGTGGACGTAAACGGCAACGTCGACGTATTTACGGCAACGTTGAGTAAGCTGTCAAATCAAGCTCGGACTCGCAAATGTTAGTTCGCTTAACGCCCACTGCGCGCGCTCTTCAATTTCTCCATACATTTGAAAACGCCAGTCGATCGGTTTGCCGTAACGCCAATTTAGGTGACAACTAATACTTCGGGTACTCGGTTTAATACCGACATGCACCACTGTCTTTCTCTTTCCGAGTTTGATAAGTGCATTTCGTCACGTATGCGAGCTGCTCAATTGTTCGGAATCCATGTAAAACTGTAGGTCCCTTCCTCCTACTAGGTGGTGTAGGGTTTAAGCCCGCCCGGGTTGGTACCATCGCATTGGATGAAAAGATGGTCGAAGCGGCAGTGTAAAATTGTCCGTGTTTTCCATCCAGTTCAATATTATGTAGCCGTGCTCATAAAGCGAAGGTCCTGGCATGGCACCTAATTCCTTCGGGAACGTGGTGTATTGGGCTAATATCATAGCGGTAGTTGTGTGGTATGAGCCATCCATGTCAGGTCCCATTACAAAAAAAAACAATTTACATTTTGCAATATTATTAGATTTGTTATTTATCTCACTCCGCATTCCCAAAAACGAAGAATGGTACTAGATGACGTTAGGTTACTGGATCAACAAATAAATATAATTGGCTAGAGTGATTATCCTAGATCTATCCGCTCCATACACCTTAATTTATCTAAATGAGAATAATTTGTTAAAAATTCCCCTTAAACATAAAGCCCCTACAAAATCCCATCTCACTTATTTTGACCATAAACTTAAGCGAACCATAGAACTAGGATGTATAGCTGCGCGCGCATTTTGTCCCTTTTTTTAAGCAAGATTAAAAAAAATACAAACCGCATTAAGCTAGTGCGAAATGCGGGTCCATTACCAAAAATGGGAAAATGCACTGCGAATTTTTGGTAAAAGATCTGTAACGCTGTTTCAAAGAACAAAGTCCTTAAAAGCCAAGGAGTTCGGAAAAGTAGCTTTACTACATCTCAGTCAATCAGTCAGCGTGTTTACGTCCACTGATGGACATACGCCTCTCCAATTCTCATTGAGTTCTCCCGGCCTTCAGCGGTACGGAACCGCTGCTTTCCGCCGACGCATTTGATGTCGTCGTCCCACCTGGCGGGTGGTCTTCCCACACTCCGTTTTCCTGTCCACGGCCGCCAGTGTAGGACACGGTTACTCCAGCGGTCGTCGTCCCTTCGGCTGACGTGATCAGCCCACTGCCACTTGAGCTTAGCCAACCGGTTTCCAATATCGACTACTTTGGTACGTACGCGTCGCCTCATTACGCACCATATCCCGTAGCGATATTTCAAGCATGGCTCGCTCCATTGCTCGCTGGGCAACTTTCAACCTTTGAACAACGATGACCGTTAGAATCCACGTTTCACACCGTGCGTCACAACCGGGAGGACGCACTGGTCATATATTCGGGTTACGGGTTACTACATCTACTATGGAACCCTCTAGAACTTCATTCATTTATTGGATTTTTTGGGAATCCAATAAGACATAAATCCATACAAATTGACATTAGAGGGCGGGCGGTTACTGAAGCGAAAATGGATGGTCAGCATATCAACTCAGGAAAGCGGAAACGAGTTAGGCACAGATGAAAGTAAACCCCTTTCGCCCGACGTCATCAAACATCAAATGTTATGTTGTGTCATTGCACTCTAATCAGAATAATTAGAAAGGGAAAATACTAAGGTGACTTATGGTTACACAAAATCCTTGTGACTCACCTACGCAGAGTAATTATGTCGGTTTGTTTTACATACTAGGAACTAGATGGCGGCACGCAAATATTTCAGCACAGTTATACTCAGATGAACAGTCGTACTCTTTTTTATGTTAAGTGAGGCATATGGCGTACGCCAGGATCTGTTAAGGTGCCCGACGACGCCCATGGGATTTCGAACTTAAGGCGGCCCAACCCGGCGGGCCTAACTCATTCGCGGACACGGTACAAAACCGTGCTGTTGCGCCCTGGGACCTTCTCTGTTTCAAAGAATAAGACAATGCCTCGTGATGACGAAGATGCAACATGTCCACAAAAAAGACTGTGCATAGTGTATGATTTGGTAAGATTTACGAAAATTTTAATTTCAAAACGACTTATAGCTAAAAGTAAACCACGACCGCTGTAGTCAAAAATCTAACAAAAACCAAATAGATCATAAATCTTGATTAAATAAGCTATGTCTGATGACTAATCTTTTTACGATGTTCTTACTTTATCATTGCGTAATCCACCTCCAAAGTTATCGTATAAAACGCGCGAAAAATTCGAACTTTCGGACCTTACAACTTAGAAACCATACACAATTTTACAATGCCAATGGTCATCAGACATCTAGTTCGATCAAATAAAGCTATTTTGAGCAAAATTTTTGATCACTGACAAGAAATATGGGCGTGATCTTCTTTCCCCTTTTGTATGGGGAGATGAGCGGGTTGGGCCACCTTAAGGGGGGTTGCGAAAACCATGCCGGCCGGCCAGGTGCTTCTTCACACCATGTTTGAAGGACCCCAGGTTGTACTTTGGGGGAAACCTCGGAAGGAAATTCATTCCATAGTTTTCCATAGATAGATGAAAGATCTAGAAGAAGTTCTTATTTTTGGAATGTCGACTGTGAAAATGTGTATTTTCTCCCCGTTACGCGTTGTACGAAGGGGGCACGAGGTACGGCGTTATGCAGTTCCGACGACCATTCTCCATGGTAAAGACGATAGAATACAGAGATATGACTAGAATGAATAGAAGACAGATGGTATCTACATCCATTCGGAGGGTCTCTTGATTCAGAGACACTTCGGGATCGTCGACAAGACGCACGGCCCGACGCTGTATCGAGGGAGCCAAGCAGGTGTTCAGCTGAGCGCTCTGATTCAGAGTGAAGTGTCAAAATTGAGTACACGGACTATAGCACCGAACTAACCATACAAAGTGCTATTTGTATGGTTAGTCCGGTGCTCATCTCGTACTAGGTTTTGACAGGTGCTCTCTGAATATGACTGCTCGTTAGTAGGAGGCATTGATTACAGGAGGAGGGATTACTTGCCGCTTCGGCCATCTTTTCGAGCACTTATCCAACTCAGAAATAGAAAGAAAGTGCTGCATGAACGGGGTGAGGATTTGAACCCAGAACTCTGTTATGCAAGGCAAGTTCTCGCGACACTATAGGCTACGAGCCTTATGAAAAGACTGATACTGAATTAAGAAATCAAAATCCCACTGACTTGAAACATTTTTTTAATACTTTTACAAGGTACATACATCAATACCATTATCAAGCGCGTTAAAATAGGAAATATAATAGAATAAAGTATCTTTATGTGTTTATTAAACATATGTAGTTTTTTTTTATTATTATTACCATGGATCTTCTGCTAGTATCGATTCAGCGAATAGCAGAAAAGCCATATATTTAGTATTTTTTTAATGTAATTAACTGGATATGGATAGCTAATGCCATGTCATGATATTAGAACTAGGTGTCATGCCAGGACCTTCCTTATATTGCTCGGCTACATTAAACGGGATGAAAGAACACGGAGAAATTTCATTGTCGCTTCAACCATCGTTTATTCAATCACACAACATTCAAGCAACTCCTGCATTCGTACTCTCCTGAAACAAAATTGATAGATAAGAGTTGTTTTCTGATACCTGCGACTGCTCCACTTTAATTTTGGTAGAAACTACTAAACAGGATCGGAGGGCAAAATGGAAGTAATAATCTCTACCGATTACTTGTTTAATACCTTTAATGCAAAAATACAATTTTTCAGACAATATTTTGGTTATATAAACATAATTTCAGTTTTCGTGAACCACTTGAGGCTTGTAGTCAAGATCGAGCACGCGGCTAAGACTCTCGACATACAAGTCTAGGCGCTGCGTCATTCTGTAGCATCGCCTGTCCTTGATCTGGCGGTTGAGGTTCAGGTCCACCACGGAGATGAGGAGGCCGTCTTTCACGCGCGAGAGCCCCGGGGCCCGGGTGCCGTCCGACGCCGTGAAGTAGCTCGAACCGTAGAACAGCCCGATGTCCTTGTGAGCCGGCTTGCCGTCGGCCGAGGTGAACTCGTTCGGGAACTGCTCGTAGCCCACGCGGTTGATAGCCGCCGTGAAATAGTTGTTCACGATGGCCGCATTCCTCGCCTCGATGTTCCACATGTACTCGCTGCCCGCGGCCGCGGCGATGGTCGCCGACGGGTTAAACACGATCTCGGCGCCGTTCAGCCCGAACATCATCCAGTTGAGCGCGTGATGGCGCCCGAAGCAGATGTTGACGGCGATCTTGCCGTAGCGCGTCTGGAAAACGGGGTGACCGGTATTGCCCTCAACGTAGTACGTCGATTCGTTGAAGTCGCCGACCCTCGGGATGTGGTTCTTGCGGTGTTTGCCGATGACGTTGCCGGAGTCGCTGACGACGACGGCCGTGTTCCAGAGCACCTCGCCGTGCGCCTCGTCGCGCTCGAGGATCGGCGACACGATCACCATGTTGTACTTGACGGCGAGGTCGCGCAGGAAGCGCGTCGTCGGCCCGTCCTCGGCGGACTCCGCGAACTCGCACCACGGCTGCTTCTCGCGCGTGCAGAACGCGAACGGCATGTTCCACAGCTCCTGGAGGCAGAGGATGTTGACTCCCTCGGCGCCGGCGACGTCGATCATCTTCTTGACTTTCTGGAAGATGGCGTTCTTCTGCTCGGTGACGGGCCGGTCTGTGGGGAGCGCGATCGTGTTCTGGATGACGGCGACGCGGACTATGCGCGGCCCGCGGGTGCTCTCCTTGGCCGCGGGGAAGGCGTAAGCGGCGACATCGAAGTTGTTCTCTTTGGCGAGGGCGAGGCTGGACTCCTTTAGCGCGACTTCGTGGTGGGTGGGCCTGCCGTAGTAGATTTTGTTGAACTCCTCCAAGTCCTTCCCGGACAGGTTGTTTTCGACGATTTGCTCGAGGCTATGCAACTGACCTTCCATGTTGGCGTCGATAGGAGTGACCGGCGCGAGTTACAGGACCTGACTGGTAATGATCCGCTCGCCGTGCTAGGAGTTATATACCTTGTGGGACGTGTCGATGTTTGAGTGTGATATTCGATACCTCCATGCAAACATCGTATGTGTGTTCACAATCACAATAAACTGTTCAAGCTAACAGATCATTCAGTCAACAATCGTTCATTCGAGTCTAAAAGCGCCGATAAGGTGTTACTTGACTCTGACCTCTTATCAACATAATGAAGTATGGGTTGAAAACAGTCTTGGGAGATATCTGTGAGATGCGTGTCCAAAAATAAAATAAGTAATTAAATTGATTGATTTATGCGCATCAACAAGTAAATACCTAGCCTCAACATATAAAGGTTGTTTGTCCACTTGTCCATATTTGATATCTAAGATGTGTTTGTTTGATAGGATGGTAAAATATAGTGCCCGTGCGTAGCCTAGTGGCGCGGGGACTGGCCTAGCGTACCAGAGGCCTGGGTTCAATACCGACAAGCACCACTGTCTTCCTCTTTCCGAGTTTGATAAGTGCATTTCGTCAAGAATGCGAGCTGCTCCATGGTTCGGAATCCATGTAAAACTGTAGATCCCCTTCCCCTACTAGGTGGGAGGGTTTAAGCCCGCTCGGGTTGGTACCATCGCATTGGAAGGAAAGAAGGTCGAAGCGGCAATGAAAAATTGTCCGTGTTTTCCATCCAGTTCAATGTAGCCGTGCTCATAAAGGGAAGGTCCTGGCATGGCACCTAATTCCTTCGGGAATGTGGTGTATTGGGCTAATATCATTACCGTAGTTGTGTGGGAGTCGTATTCACTACGTATAATATTCACAACGTATAATAGTATTTTTTTCCAAAAAATTAAAACCATGCATATCGTATAATATTCACAACGTATAATGTTATACGTTGTGCATGAGTTTAAAAATAAAATAAACTCTTTGCATCATGCAGAACGTATAGTATAATAGTCACAACGTATAATATTCCTAACATGAATTCACAAAAAAAGAAAACCATGCAGAACGTATAATATGCCAAGAAGCACTGCATAAAGCGCCCTAACAACGATACATTTAAGGCTGAAATTGCTACGAATCGATATCTGTTGAAGAGTAACAATTTGCTACAACGCTAATTGAGACGGTCGAAAAGTCGCGTGCGAGTATAATCTTTAATCTTATATCGATAAGGGCGCTTATCGTATGAAATATTTTAGGATTATATGATATGCATGGTTTTCTTTTTTTGTTAAATAAAGATCATAACATTATACGTTGTGACTATTATACGTTATGCATGGAGAAATAAGTAATTTAATTTTTTGGACTTCTTCATGCACTACGTATAAGATTATACGATCTGCCGATTATACGTTGTGCATGGTTTTAAAATTTTGTTAAAATATGACATTATACGATCTGCATATTATACGTTATGCCGTTCCCCCGTTGTGTGGTATTAGCCATCCATGTCAGGTCGCATAAAAAAAGCCAGAAAAATATACCTTCAAACAAATGTAATAATATGTAGAGAGCTGCTCACAGTTTAATGGCGCGGAGACTTTTTTTTTTTTTTTTTTTTTTAAATTCAAAATATTTTATTGCGTAAACATTTTAGTGCAGTGTACAGCAAGAACATAATGGTACAGTGACTAACTCTGTTTTAAAAATGCTACCTAGATATAGGTGTGGCAATATTTGAGAAAAACAATACATAAAGTTACATTGAAACACGAAAGTAAACAGTGACAGTACAATTTAGATTAAAAAAAAAATCTCAATATCTTAACCCTTCTTTTCTTTTATAAATTCCTCTATAAAAGAGCCTTTCATACCAGACGTCTGGGTTCGCATCACCGCCCCATCCAATTTGTTTATCTTTCTGAGTTCGATAAGTGCATTTCAGTGGTGCATTTCGTCACGAATGCACAGTAGGCCGGACTTGTGCTTGGCCCCGTGGTCTGGGCTTGATCCCCGCCCCTTCATGCACCATTTTCTTTCTCTTTCTGAGTTGGATAGGTGCATTTCGTCACGAATGCGAGAACTGATCCATGGTTCGGAAAAGACGGTCAAAGCGGAAAAAAAACCGGCCAAGTGCGAGTCGGACTCGCACACGAAGGGTTCCGTACCATCGTAAAATATTTAAATATTTTTTATTTTACCTTTTTATTTGTTATAGCGGCAAAATAAATACATACTCTTTAAAAATTTCAGCTGCCTACCTATTACGGTTAATGAGATACATCCCTGTGACAGACGGACGGACGGACAGCGGAGGCTTAGTAATAGGGTTCCGTTTTCACCCTTTAGGTACGGAACCCTAAAAAACGTGTTTTCCATCCAGCTAAATGTATAATGTGTTAACACTTACGGTCGTCCGGTGTGGAAAATCGGTCAGCTCAATGTATTCGTGCTCATAAAGGTATTCCCTGGCATGGGTGCTAATTCCTTTGAACAAGGGACATACAGGGCTAATTTCATAAGTAGTACCTACGTTACCTATTTTCATTGTTTTGTGTTGTTTTGTTTTGTGGTAGATACATAACTTACTATAGGAAACTGTTGAATAAATAAAAAAAAGATTACAAAGACTAATTGAAATATGATCAACTCCGGACTAAATACCTAGCATTTTGTATGGTAAGCCCGGTTCTAATCCGCGTACTAAATTTTAACACTTCACTTTGAATACGACTGTACGAATTTGGAATTTGAATACAATTTTTGCTGTAAAATAATAGGTTTGAATTTTAATTGTAATTGTAGTGAATTGCATCAATTTGTATTGTTTTAGTTTTATTTTAATTTGTAATATTCTAAATTGTGTATTGAAAGTTATACTTTTGGTACAATGGGTAATATGGCGCGAAATAAAACATAATTCTTAATATGATTTTAAATAAAAACCGTTTTAATTTGGTAATCAATTAATGTTAAGTAATAATGATTAAAGTTATCTACCAATTAATTAATAATGTTACTTTGTCTCATCACCTCTGATTTTATCACGTACCGGCCTATTTTTATTATAATTTCATAAGTTGTGATAAAGCGCCCATTACACAATGGAATAAATATTTTCATCATTCGTGCCCCATTTCACCTCTTGTTTTGTTTTTCTCGGGTCTGTTTTGTTCAACCGGACTCTGCTTTATCTTTATTGGTGGTATTCATATAGGGTAAGTTATAAGTATGTACTTTAAAATTCTGCAGGAACCTCAGTTATACAGTAGATACATTTTATGAGAAAGACAAATTAAGCTAGCCATTTATTTTATTACGTATTATTTTACTGCTGACACATGGCTCACACAATAGTTGTCAAATGGTCAGAAGCTCAGTTTATATGGGGAAAACTCGTATGATTTTACAAAACTAAAACCATCTTGTGCTCCGCGAGATTTTGATCGAGTAAAACGCGGCGTGAAATTTATTATAGCTTCTGCGCTGAAGGGATGAGTCAAACCAACGAGTGAATGACAATAAAACCGGCCAAGTGCGAGTCGGACTCGCACACGAAGGGTTCCGTACCATCGTAAAAAAATGTATACAAAAAAATCACGTTTTTTGTATGGGGACCCCCTTAAATTTTAATTATTATCTTAGTTACCTATTTGTTGTTATAGCGGCAAAATAAATACACACTCTGTGAAAATTTCAGCTGTCTATCTGTTACGGTTACCGAGATACAGCCCTGTGACAGACGGACAGACGGACGGACGGACGGACGGACGGACGGACGGACGGACAGCGGAGGCTTAGTAATAGGGTTCCGTTTTCACCCTTTGGGTACGGAACCCTAAAAATGTACAGTTTATCACTAAATGCTAGCGCACCCAGTGTCTCTGTCATCCGAATCACCAACAGTCATGGAGGTAAATTCTTCACCTCCATGCCCACAGTACTTTGCGTTGCTCAGAAGCTTTGATGTCTGGGATCCCGCTTTATTTCATTGCACGAATATTTTAAAATTGCATCTATTGAACGTGTTTACTGTTTTTTTTTCCTAGAACTGTAAACGAGCTATAAAAACAGTCACTGCCTACATCGCTGTCGAACATTTGAACCTGCTCGTGATGAAACATTTTTGTGCTTACCTCTTCTTGTTCTTTTTTATTGATTTCACGAATACACTCCAACACTGATTTTTTATCCTTCGTAACAACTAGAGGCTACGAAAAATAAATACCTACTCGTTTATTGTTCGTATCGTCCTCAAGAATATTTTCTCAAAGTTATGGCGGTACCTTATTGATATACAGGGTGTTAGCGGAGGTATGGTTCAAACGTTAACCACGTGTTCCTTGGCATATTTGGAGCAAAAAATGCAGACAACATTTTATTGTACGACTGAAAAAAAAACCGTCCCCATACATTTTGTTTGTAGGTATCTATTTACAAAAATGTATTTTTAAGTTGGACAAAAGTTGCTCCAAATATGTCAATGAATACATGATTATCTTTTGGACCATACCTCCGTTAACACCCTGTTTATATTTTATTTATTTATTTATTTGTAGGAGTGTTCACAAACATATACTCATAGTAAGTCTGACAGCAAGATCAAAAATAAACATATATACAATTTTTGGGCGAACTAAAGCAGTCAACCTGCGTATTGTGAGCGAGCGCAAGTACTCATTAGTAAACCTGTGTGAATAGGTGATAAGTAAAGGTTGTAGAAAACAATGAAACTTACACATCCAATAATTTAGATCAACAACGTTAGGTATGTACTGTAATTAATAATTGTCAATAATTATAAATTGTCAAGTGTGACCGGGGCTCATGCACAACGATTACATACATAGGTAAACAGAGGCAAAACAAGCAATATAGGTAGGTATAGTATAGACATTCATGTCGCCAGGCAAGTTCGCATAATGTAATACCTAGTGCGTGCGTTGTAGACTGACATTGTGGACATTCCTGTACCAGTTTGATTGTACATACATTAAGCCAATATTGTTACTTTGTTTTTCCACGAAAGTTCGTAGTTCTGTGGTACCTACGTTTATCGCATTCGAAGCAAGTAAGTATGTAGTGTGCCTCAATTTTAAATATGATTTAATACATTAAACAGGAGTGAGACTGCGCTATTTTATGATTGCTATAACATTATCCACAAGTATAACTATTTTGGTATAACTACCAAGGTTAGGTTAGGTTAGGTTAGGTTAGGTTAGGTTAGTTTCTCTTGATTGGCGCAGCGCGTGCCCGGCTGACGCCGACTCAAACAATAACAGAAATCGTAACTACAAAAATGGAAATATTTTTTTACTTTTTAGTGCTTTTTCTTTGAAGTCGGTTATTTTTTTTGTTAAATTTTTTTTACGATAAGAAATATTGATCTCATGATGCAAATTTTTATTACATTTTTAAATTAAAATTATTTGAATCCGCGCGAAGGCATGGATTTAAATTTCGAAGGTTTTTTTTATAGAAAAAACACACAGTAAAATTTAAAAGGCGCCATCTAGTAGTAGTCTTGTAACCACTAAGAATAGCTCTCGGAATAGCTGCTACCAGATTATCGATTCTTCCGGTAGATGGATTTCGCAAAAATGGGCGGTGCATGACCCCACCATGAAGCGAATTTCCCCCCGCTTCCCCGCACAGTGTCACGCTGCGATCCTTAGTATTATGAGTTAAAAACATCTCCTCTCTACCTCTATCCTCCGTGGTTTAGATGCTGCTTGTAAATTCGTAGAGCTTTGTTCTTTTCATAATATTACTGAACACCAGATGGGTGTTTGACGTTTACATCGATATAATCTAAACGTCGATGGCTTCGTAGGTATAGCCCGATTCTTTCAATTACTTATATAGGTAACTTAGAATCACGCTAAATTACAAGACTGGGTGTATTAGTATAGTAGAGCATTGGGATTTAAAGCCTATTAGAAAATAATAAATGAACCGCTGCTGAACCTAGGCTCCATCGTCATTTGTAGATATGCCTATTTGTAGAGAACTTCAATTAAAATTACAAGAGGAGTGAGAAAAAAGATGGATTTCGATGCCGTTTGTATCTACGTAAAGCAGGTAATTTTCCAATACGGACCTACATAACTGCGTAAAAATCCATAGTAGTTGGTAGAGTATACCAGAGGGTCCAGCTGTTAGGGTCAATGCTTATTATTTGGGAATCAATTACTCGATTTTTGCGAATTACGCGGATTGTACATACGTATAGGTTGATTCGTCCTATAAATTATTGGCTACGCGTAGCATTACGCTATATTTCCAGAGCAGTTTGCAGCTTCGCAGATTCGTTGATAAGTTTACGGCTACTTTCCTTAATTGCCAAGGGGTGACTATGCCAATCCTTTGACAAAACAATAAAAGGACCGTTTGATGGGACTTTATGGTAGTTGGTTAAATACATGTTACATATAAGATGAGTGAGCAGTGCGGGTAATGACACATAACTAGAAAATCACTTACCTGATTGTGATGCGGTTTACACGTAATGCTAAATTATTCCCATAATCTTTAGGGTATTTAGCATCACGCTAAATTTCCAGAAGGGTGAGCAGTGTTGCTTATAATGAAACATTAAATGGACAGCTCCTATATGCACCTTCACGGTAATTGTTAGAGTAAGTATTCAAATATAATTTCATGTTAAGAGTTGTTAAATCTTTCCCTGGGGCGGGGATAGCTCGGTGCGAGAAAAAGATCTTGGTTGCAAAAGCATTACGTGTAACTAATCAATTGCCCAAACGCAGATTCAGTTAGAATTTTAATCAGACTTTGTTTTGTTTTTGCAGTTCTGCTGACAATTTCAAATACGTTACAGATGAATGTTGAAATACCTATTGTTTATGAAGTGTAGAGTAGCGATAATTTCAGGGTCCCTGCCACCAGCAGAATACGTTGTAATAATATGAGTTGTCATACAACTTTATGAGGTTGAAACGAAAATTATTCGCTTTGACACGGCCGTCTGATCAGGTAGAAGACGAGGAGTAGACAACGACTTTGAAGACAGAGTAGAAACCTCCTCACTAAGAATTTGCCAGCATACAGTCGGCCCGATAAAAATAAATATTATTGTATCTATAAATATGCATAGCTATGTAAAAAATTTGCACCCGTTTTACCCTAGGTTGCACAACCGCTGTTGATAATTAATCTTTTATAATTTCCTTACTTTTCAGTATTGGAGCAGATAGCACTAAAATGTCTGGAGGAGCTGATAATAACATAGAAGAATTGCTTGAAAAAATGGACCCTGATAATCGAAGAGAGTTTAATCGGATTTACTATGGGAGACCAGATAACGAAAAGATTGATCTTAAAGCCGAGACATACATTGTAGCTAAGAAACTTAACGTCGATATACAGGCCTACCGATTCAATGCTGCGAGTGAGCAGATGCGGCCACCTCGCATTGTAAGGGTAGGACTCATTCAAAATACGATCGTGATTCCAGTAGATCGGCCCATCGATGAACAACGAAGCGCAATTCATGAAAAAGTTTTAAAGCTCATAGAAATCGCGGCCAGCGAAGACGTAAACATTATTTGTCTCCAAGAAGCGTGGCCGATGCCGTTCGGGCTATGCACTCAAGAGAAGGCGCCGTGGCTCGACTTCGCTGAATCGGCTGAACGCGGGCCGACTACCCGATTCCTCCAGGCCGTTGCCGCCAAGCATGGCATCGTTATAATATCCCCAATTCTCGAAAGGGATGACCAAGATGTAATTTGGAACACAGCCGTCGTTATAAACGACGGTGGAAGGGTTGTCGGAAAGCACCGTAAGAACCATTTGCCGATCATAAACAGTTCTGATGAGACAATGTTTTATGGGCCAGGTAATACTGGCCATCCTGTGTTTGAGACCAGATATGGCAGAATCGCCATAAACATTTGCTACGGGCGCCACCATCCACAAAACTGGTTGATGTTCGGATTAAATGGCGCCGAGATTGTGTTCAACCCCGCAGCGACAGTTGCGTCGTTCGGAGAGGTTTTTTGGGGCACTGAAGCACGGAATGCTGCCGTGGCTAACAACTATTTCACTTGCAGTATCAATAGGGTTGGAACCGAGGAGTTTGTTTGTAAATCCAAAGAGAAAACTGTTACTCGCGATTTCTATGGGTCTAGTTACATCACTGCACCAGATGGGGTGAGGACTCCTGGGTTGTCCCGAACTCGCGAAGGGATATTGATTGCTGAGATAGATTTAAATTTATGCAGGCAAGAAAAAGACAAATGGGGCTTTAACATAAGTCGAAGGTTAGATCTGTACGCCGATTTATTGAAGAAATCAGATGCTTTAAAATTTAAAACATAAATACTAAAGTAATATATAAAAGTAAGTACAAAATACGCTGCGTGACGTCACACAACAACGTACGCTCGTCATATGGTAGTACACTTGAAATTGTAAACAAAAAATACTTTGGTATTTTATACACGCTAATACACAACAGACACCGCCTACAGAACGGTTTGAGAGCTTAAATTAGAATTGTACCTGCACAAAATAAAAATTATACACGGTGTTAATTTTTTTCGCGACATTACTATTTTAATACCAATTATTTAACTATTTCATATACTAATCATTTTGTGGTATTTAAAAATTAAATCTAAAATCGTAAAAAAAAAAATTGCAGATTTAATCCAAACTTTTACCTCAGCGACAATTTCCCTTTGGAATGGTGTAAGCACGCCATGTGTACGCGCCACTGCCAAGGTCACGCGTTTGCTGTCTCGCAGCTGACTGTGCGCCGCCGCCAATTTTATCGCGTCTATCCGAATGTAAATTTTCAAATTTATTTTAAAAACTGTCCTACTTTATAACTTTTTGTTAATGCAGCGCGATTCCTATTACGAAATACTATGTTTTCATACTAGTATTAGAAATATAAAATTTTAAAACAAAAGCTCAAAACAAGAAAAAAACCTTCTTTTTCGGAATTAGTATGCGACGCAAAATGAACCCCTTTCGGGAATGTCGCCAAGTTGTTTAACACCGTGTCTATTAATTTTATCACGTGTAAAAGGCCCTTGTCAGAATAATTAGTAGGTACAATGTTAAAATTGATTTTAAAAAAAGAATAGGTCCTTAATTAAAGATATTTTAAAAGAAATAATGTTATTGATGAATTATGTGATACGTTACTGTATCCGAATTGTCAAATAGTCATCATGCAAATAATTGCTCGATCTGGATGTCGGCTTCTGTTGCAATTGGTCCGAGGTTCGAATTCGGTCGACGTGTACTTTTTGGCATTTGTTAGAAAAAAATATGTGGGTCAAAGTGCAAATGTGCGGCGGTTGGGATGATGTCTTTGTGCCAAATAATGAGTTGTTTCTGGATTGAAAAAAAAGTGCATACTTTGACCTGCTGCTCGTCTGCGAAACGAGTGAAATAAAATATAGTGGTCAACTGCATGCATCAATGGGACTGATCGGCGTATGCGGAGAACGCTGAGAAAACTGCCCCGTTTACATACTCTTTGGCTGCCCTTTTAAAAATCCTTCGTCCAAGGGTACTGAACCTGTTCCTTTGACATGTCAATAGTGAAATAACAAAAACAATAAAAAAAAAAATGCCGACGAATTGAGAACCTCCTCCTTTTTAACCGACTTCAAAAAAAGAAGGAGGTTATCATTTCGTCTGTATGTTTTTTTTTTTTTGAAGGAACTGTTGATCAAATACAGCGCAATACACAGAGAGCGCGGACAGGCTTGCAGGTTCGCTGACTCCACGTTCCAAAATCGGGCGCGCGTTTTATTTAGGTACTTGCGACATCAAATGCTTATAATTACAAAATACTGTGTGTAATTAAACCAAATAAAAATTAATGTTATCCTTAGAATTAGGGCTTGGCTATAGAAACATTTCAAAGAATTATCACAATCTTGTGTTCTTCTCCATTGTATTTTAATTGTATTAAAATATATATTGTGTGTCAACGATGTTAATGTTGCTTTGATATCCTTTTATTTGAAATAAACTGCTTACATAATATTTCTGAATGCATTACTTACTTATTTTCGACCCACCTAGATTTAAGAGGTATCCCTATGTGGAAATAAATTATTCCATCCTAACAGGTTTGCCAGTGGTGAACTAGTTACATTATACATCGAGTAAACTAGATTGGAATGGTGATCCACTCCAACAAACACATAGTACGCCCTCAGTCTGGCTACTTTTATTTTTTAAACAGGTTAACGTAACTACAAAATAACTTGCGATTAAATGTGTTAGTTCCAACTGCATATTACTTCTATAACTATAAACTATTCTATAAGAATAATTTATTTTTGAAATAATATAAAGAAAATTTACTCATTTCAATTACACAGATTGAGTAAATACATTTTTAAAATCTATTTTGTTTGATTTTGTATGGTATCTGACAGCTTTGACAAATATTTTAGGGAAGCTCGCTTAGACGCCACCTGTCGCGATAAATAAGCGGTTTTCTTCATAGACTAGGAGGTCGCGACAAAAATGGTAACGATAACGTAAACGGCTGAAACTGGGTTCACGGGATACAGACCAACCGTCTGATGCTAAATGTGTCAGCCTGCCTGTTCCAAGTGTTTGCGTTACGTAGATAAGGCGCCTGAAAAAGTAGTTATTGTGACAAAAAAAAATATATGATAAGGTAAATGGATGAAAATGACGAAATATCAAAGTATCAGTACATACTTGCTCAGCGATGCAAAAACTGAATAAATATTTGGTTTCATTTCGTAGTTATAAGCGATTTAGGTTACAGATATAACTTTAGGTATATTTAAGTATTTAATTTAAAAAACCGACTGGTTATTGTCGCATAATTAATAAGTATCGATGTTTCCAGACAATCAGTATATTCATGAGCAGGTATATACCAGCATCTATTTTATGTAGCCAATCTAGATAACGCAACCACTTGGCACGGGCAGACCGACATATTTAGCATCAGAGGGTTGGTCTCTAATATGTGAACCAAGATTCAGCCATTTACCTTATCGTGACCAAAAATGTCGTCACCTCCCGGAATATCATCTTTCGATAGAACGACTAGTGGTGACTGAGACGCGGAGAGTCGGTGCTGCAAGGCGTTTGATCCGCGGCATCCGACTTACGAGCGCTTATAAAATTGACGACGGAGAAATAGGACACCGTGTAAATGTCAGTTTTCATGATATTTCGATTTCGTGCTATCATCGTTTCATATATTAGCGTCTTGTTTGCAGAAATAAACTAAAAACTTGGTGGAGGACGTTTTCATTCTATTCAGAATGGTGAGTAAAATGTTATGATATGTTGTTTCTGCAAACTTATACATCGAGATATTTCTAACCACACCGGTATCATTCTTGGTTAGCTTGACCGTAACAATAGCTATCTACTGGTACATTTGTCTTATTTCTCAATTTAATTGATTCCATTCATAACATCCATAGAGTATCCGTAATGAAATATCTGCGCTGTCCCTCCGTCTCCTTTTTACCATCGCACAACACGGAACAGGCAGGAAATGCCCCTATTCACTGTCGAAATTTAAAAAATCAGAACCAACTGATCCTCTAGGTCCTTTATCTATAGGGTCGGTGAACTATGAAATGCATTCCCTACCGAGGTAGTTCCCCCTAATACAACCTGGGGTGCTTTAAATATGGTTTGAAGAAGCACCTTACCGGCCGGCATGGTTTTTCCAGCCCCATTTAAAGTTCGAAAGCTCATGGGCATTGTCGGACACTTTAAATCGCAAACCAATTTGGAATGTATTTGAGCTGACAATATGTGTCAAAGGCTAACCAAGACCACTACCGTTATGATATTAGCCCAATACACCACATTCCCGAAGGAATAGGGTTCCATGCCAGGACCTTCTCTTTATGAGCATGGCTACATTGAATTGGATGAAAAACATGGACAATTTTTCATTGTCGCTTCGACCATCTTTTCATCCAATGGGATGGTACCAACCCGGGCGGGCTTAAACCACCTAGTAGGGGAAGGGGACCTACAGTTTTACATGAATTCCGAACCATGGAGCAGCTCACATTCGTGACGAAATGCATTTATTGAACTCAGAAAAGAAAAAAAGTGGTGCATGTCGGGGCGAGGAATTGAACCCAGACCTCTGGTACGCTAGGCCAGTGCCAGCGCCACTAGGCTGAGCCTATCTAACCACAGTGTAAAGCTTGGTCTTCCTGCTTCTTGTTCTCTCCAAATGGACGAATAGATGGAACAAAATGATAATCCCTCTCTGTTACAGCCACTTGGGCAGCAAAGCAAGTGAACAAGGAATTTGGCTGTCTGCGACTATTCATGAATAATGACTGAATCTAATCCGAAAGAAAGAACGATCATTGCACAGCTGAACTCTTGCAGACCTCGTTAATACTGATTTGTAATTACCCGAAAAGATCCTCGAATAGAAACACTTACAAAAATCTTTGGCGTTACCACAAATACCGAAGAATGTACCTAATCTTCTATAAAAGACAGCTCGGGTTATATAATCTAGGAATCAATTCTGGGACTGACGATTTTGGTCATTAGAATGAGTCGTGTTAACTACGTATAATATTCACAACGTATAATAGATTTTTTTTCCAAAAAATGAAAACCATGCATATCGTATAATATTCACAACGTATAATGTTATACGTTGTGCATGAGTTTAAAAATAAAATCAACTCTTTGCATCATGCAGAACGTCTAATAGTCAAAACGTATAATATTCCTAACATGAATTCACAAAAAAAGAAAACCATGCAGAACGTATAATATGCCAAGAAGCACTGCATAAAGCGCACTAATAACAATACATTTAAGGCTAAAATTGCTACGAATCGATATTTGTTGAAGAGTAACAATTTGCTACAACGCTAATTGAGACGGTCGAAAAGTCGCGTGCGAGTATACGCTTTAAAAGTATATTCATAAGGGCGCTTATCGTATGAAAGATTTTTGGATTATATGATATGCATGGTTTTCTTTTTTGTTAAATAAAGATCATAATATTATACGTTGTGACTATTATACGTTATGCATGGAGAAATAAGAAATTTTATTTTTTAAACTTCTTCATGCACTACGTATACAATTATACGATCTGCCGATTATACGTTTTGCATGGTTTTAAAATTTTGTTAAAATATGACATTATACGATCTGCATATTAGACGTTCTGCCGTTCCCCCATTAGAATGTCTGGATTGAAGGTGAAGTTAGAAGGGATGCACAACTGTCTTTCTCTTTCCGAGTTCGATAAGTGCATTTCAGTGCATGCACCTAACCTAACCTAACACTAAAGAAAGATATTACTTGATGTTTACGGATATACAGTGTAAAAGCTTACTCCTTTCCGACGTTTTATCCACCACGTTGCGGACATCGTCAAGTATTATGTCGAGCAACAGTGAAAAACGAAATAAACCTTAAGAAACATTCGAGCGGCTCGTAGCCTAGTGGCGCGTGGACTGGCCTAGCGTACCAGAGGCCTGGGTTTAATACCGACATGCACAACTGTCTTTCTCTTTCCGAGTTCGATAAGTGCATGTCAGTGCATGCACCTAACCTAACCTAACCTAACCTAACACTAAAGAAAGATATTACTTGATGTTTACGGATATACAGTGTAAAAGCTTACTCCTTTCCGACGTTTTATTCACCAAGTTGCGGACATCGTCAAGTATTATGTCGAGCAACAGTGAAAAACTAAATAAACCTTAAGAAACATTCGAGCGGCTCGTAGCCTAGTGGCGCGTGGACTGGCCTAGCGTACCAGAGGCCTGGGTTCAATACCGACATGCACAACTGTCTTTCTCTTTCCGAGTTCGATAAGTGCATTTCGTCACGAATGCGAGCTGCTCCATTGTTCGGAATCCATGTAAAACTGTAGGTCCCCTTCCCCTACTAGGTGGTAGGGTGTAAGCCCACCCGGGTTGGTACCATAGCATTGGATGAAAAGATGGTCGAAGCGGCAATGAAAAATTGTCCGTGTTTTCCATCCAGTTCAATGTAGCCGTGCTCATAAAGGGAAGGTTCTGGCATGGCACCAAAATTCCTTCGGGAATGTGGTGTTTTGGGCTAATATCATAACGGTAGTTGTGTGGTAATAGCCATCCAGGTCAGGTCGCATAAAAAAAAAGAAAGATGTATTAAAACTTATTTTCTGGAGTTACTGTGATGGACAGAATCACAATATTAAGCTAAGACTAATTTTGAAGGTAGTATTAGACGAGGCCCCTTCTCTTTATAAAATCAGGTTTTTAGTATCTTGACATATTTTTCTCCCAAAGGGTAGAGATTTTGCGAAAATAGAGTCTTACCTAAAAAAAACATGAAATACTATACATTGTTCAGTACGTGAATGTCATGAAAGAGTAAACAAATGAATCCTCTGATCGTGCAGCTTATGGACACAAAACTATTATTATCATCATCAACACTGGAAAGTAACATAGTTAAGAGAAAAAAAAATAGTGAGTGGGGGAAAAAAAATCCGGGCTAAAGAAAGACTCAAACATTTTCAAGTCAATATTTATATGAATATTAGATGAAAAAGAAATGATGAAACTTAAAAGCGGAATACTACTGTATTGTAGTTGAATTTAATAAAAAGGTACATGGGCCGAAGTCACATAGATATATAGCAAGCGACCGGGGCCACAGCAGTAGCTCAACTCAGGCAATTTTTGAGATAAATACCTTCTAGTGTCGGGGTTGTCATTAAAATATTGGCGGAGCACTGCTAGTTCTGTTACTTTTATAAAGATAACTTCGAATGACCATTCGCGTCAGTTCAACACTGCTCTAGCTTAGAGCCCTTACAAGCGAAATGTGCCTGTATCAGTGCACGAAATCGGGACTTTGTATGGAGTTGAGCTACTGGATGTAATCCTATATATATTCTCTGCCGAAGTATTGCTCTCAGCAAAACAGTAATGTACTCACTATGGTCAGAAGGAAAACCTATACCAGAACGTAAGGTAAAGGATTCAAAATCCATCATGCATTTAACACCAAAATATACACAACTATTTTATCACCAACTGAAAGGCAGGGCCGATATTTTAGATGACATTTATTGGTTGCCTGATTTTGAGATGGAAGACAATGATGCTACAGAATAAATTTAGAATTAGTTTGTTTTCGTTTTTGCCAAAGTTGTATCTATTTAATTTTAAGGTGGCCCAACCCGGCGGGACTAACTTATTCGCGGGCACTGTACAAAACCGTGTTGTTGCGCTCTGGGACCTTCTCTGTTTCAAATAAAAAGACAGGCTCCGTGATGAAGGAGATGCAACATGTCCATAAAAAAGACAATGTGCATAGTGTATGATTTGGTAAGATTTGCGAAAATTTTGATTTCAAAACGACTTATAGCTAAAAGTAAACCAAGACCGCTGTCAAAAATCTAACAAAAACCAAATAGATTGTAAATCTTGATTAAAAAAGCTATGTCTGATGACTAATCTTTTTAAGATTTTCTTACTTTATCATTGCGTAATAAACCACCAAAGTTATTGCATAAAACGCGCGAAAAAATCGAACTTTCGGACCTTATAACTTAGAAACCAAACACAATTTTACAATGCCAATGGTCATCAGACATCTAGTTCGATGAAATAAAGCTCTTTTGAGCACAATTTGGGATCTCTGATGAGAAATATGGGCGTAATCTTCTTTCCCCTTTTGTATGGGAAGTTGAGCGGGTTGGGCCACCTTAAGACATAATTTTAGTTTTTAAATAGGTGCTCTATTTTTATTTATTATTAAAAATATAAATTTGTTGATTTGTTTTTCTGAAATTTGAGAGACTGATAATATTTTACCATAGGTTTTACTTATTATAAAAAAATATATAATATTGAGTAAATGCAGTGTAAAATATGTTGTGCTGTAACTTTTTTAATGTTCACAAGATATCATTATGAAAATTAATTGATTTCCAGTCAATCCTCGCATATAATGGCGGCGCATTAATTGCTATGAAGGGCAAGGACTGTGTCGCAATCGCAACGGACAAACGCTATGGCATCCAGGCGCAGACCGTGTCTACGGACTTCCCCAAGGTGTTTGAGATGGGCCCACACCTTTTCGTCGGTCTGCCGGGTCTCGCCACCGACACGCAGACCGTGCAACAAAGACTAAAGTTCAGGTAATTTGTATATTTCAGCTAAAATCTTCTTTATTTGACATACCTAGTCCTCTAGTCAGTAGTTAGTTGACACATTAACCCATTGACTCCATTAGGTAGTATTTTTCTGCATGCAAGACTTAACCCACTCTTGCTCACTGGAATAAGGTGACTTTTGTGCCAAAAAATTGGTCGATAGCAAACAGAACGAGACCACTCAATTTATCTTCAATACATTTTAGCTGACCTGGATTGTGGTTTTTTTTATGTACCTGGAGATGTATGGCTAATATCACACCGACGGTGGATGTGTCATTATATAATGGCTGACCCATTATAAAACTAAAAAAATATTTTGCTACTGTTTGGTTCTGTGCCTTTATCTGTGCCGTTATTTGTAAGAACACTGCGATCCGCATTCTGCTTTATACTATTGGAAAAGAGTACTAAAGCTAAGCTAGAGAACCTTAAAAAATTCCTCAGTCCAGAGTTAAAAAAAACCTACATGTATTCAATTAATTAAAGTCATCTCGAAAATGTTTCCCTCAGACTTCCTTAGTAAATTTTCCTGCATGCCAGATTTGTGCTACTTTTGCCATTTGCTATAAGGTGCAATAAGACGATTTTCGCGCAAAAATCTGTCAATATCGACCTGCCTTCGTCCTTTAAAATAAGGCAGATTTCGCCACAAAAAACTCTGTTAATATCGACCAATCGGAAGCCAGACGGTTAAACAAGATAAGTTTGGATTTTCAACTTCATGTCGTGGCCCCATCAGGTTTCTTATATACAGGCGACTGCAGTTATTTTGTGTCTGTTTTCAGGTTAAACCTTTATGAGCTGAAGGAGAACCGTCGGATGAGCCCTAAAACATTTTCGGCCATGCTCTCGAACCTGCTGTACGAGCGCCGCTTCGGTCCCTACTTTGTGGAGCCCGTGATCGCAGGTCTCGACGCCGTCACTGGAGAGCCTTACGTCTGCAACATGGACTTGGTGAGATTTTTAGCCACTTAGGCTGGACTTTTGTTAACTGGTCTTCAGCTCCAAAAGGAATTAAAGTTAACTTAGGTATATTATCAGATTTATTATTTTATCAAAATTTCGAATGAGTAGAAAACAATATATAATTGATAGAGTACAGGTACAGGTACACTGCTATCTGTTTATTTTATCATTGTTTTATTTATAAATAAGCAATGAATGACTCGTTAATTGAGAATTACTTATGTTATGGTTATCTGAAACACAAAAAGTAAAAAAAACGTAGACGACTAATTCATTGAGTAGTTAGTTCATCTTTGGTTAGTAATAGAATTAGAAATAATTTGTCACCAACTACCCAACCAAGAAAACAATACCTCCGTGAGACGCATATAGGCGCAGATCTCGATCTTTGGGTTGTGTCAGTTGTGCGAATTGAGACGGAAGGATGCCACGCTAGGGCTCTAGTTATCTTTTGGTACCTGTACGTATCTATAATATCCATAGGATTGATAAACTATGGAATTCCCTCCCTGCTGAGGTATTTTCCACAAAGTACCACCTGGGATCCTTCAAACATGGTGTGAAGAAGCACCTGGCCTGATTTGGTATAATTTTCACAGACCCGGTGTAGTTTCAAACGCCCATGGGCTTCATCAGCCACCTCTTATGTGAAGGCCTGGCGTATGCCAAATGGCGCGCTTAACATTTTTTGGCTGGCTGTGCATCTATGTAAATAATTTATTTCGTTGACAGATTGGTTGCCCTAATGAGCCAGACGACTTTGTGGTTGGTGGCACGTGCTCGGAGCAACTGTTTGGTATGTGCGAGGCCCTGTGGGAGCCCAACCTGTCTCCGGAGGACCTGTTTGAGACCATCTCTCAGGTCAGCAAACATAACCCTTATTTATAATTCTCATTCTAGCAATTTTAACATTTCAATCTAAACATAAATTGTGATAATTAGGAAGGTTTGCTTAAATTATGGGGATCACCGACTTGTTAAAATTTCTGCTAGACCTTCATACTGTCCGAAATTCATAGGTAAAATTGTTGCTCATTACATAACTCTAGTGTGATAAAATACAAGGAGGTGACCGGCGTAAGATGAGAAAATATGTGAGCAAATTCTATCAATTCTGCACCAATCCAAGTGTTTATGTTATATCTTCTGCGCTCTTACTGGGTAGAATATTTGGCATCCACTTCAGATTGGTCCAGAATTGATCGAATTACCTCACAGATTATGTATTTCACATCTTACGGTCTGAATGATAGTGTACGATGTTAAGTAAAATAAACTTTTCGTACTAAGCAAGTATTAAATTTTTTTCAACGGTTTTATTTATGTAGAATCGACTGTGAACCAAGGACACTTTAATTCAAGAAAGAAAGATTTGTAAAAGAGCTTCTTAATAAGCACTCCTCCATATCATATAGTATATGTAACTTGTATTTAGGTTCAGATTCTGTGGTGAAGGATAGACTTTCATGCAAAAGAACTGTCATGCAGAAGCAATGGTAAGCGCACATGCCCAGGACCTTCCCTTCAGGAGCAATACAACTACGTTGAACAGGATGGAAAACATGAGACAATCTGTGAATTTTTCGACAGTATTTTCGTCCAATGCGACGGTGTCACACGGGAGGGCTTAACATTACCACTTAGTAGGGAAGAAACCGATAGTTTTACATAGCTTCCAAAACATGAAATGACCCGAATTGCCAATGCACATTTGAATATTACATAAGAGGTATACCTGATTTTGACATAAGAGACTAACTAAGCCCCGATTGCATGAAGAGACGGTTGAGTTAATCAATGTTCATACACGTCCCTTTTATTGAACCGCATGGTGTTCCTTCCATACTGTCCATACAAAGTGACCAGGGGGACCATTCAGAGTAAGAGTGAGTTCGAATTTGAAACTAAATATCAACTCACTTTTTTAAATAGTTAATGTTTCCACACTTCTAGAACATCATTACAGTTAGGTAAAAATCTGGTTTGTCCCGTAAATACATTGGAAGTATAAATAACGGTTCCGTTATTTAAATAATAATATATTTCCTAGCTATTTTTAGGTTAACTCACTCCCGAACTCGAACTCACTCTTGCTCTGAATGGACCCCCTGTGGTATGAACAGTATCGAAGGAACTCCATGCGTTTCACTATAAGTGATGTGTTTGAACATTAATTAACTCAGCCGTCTCTTCGTGCAATCGAGGCTACAGGAGTTACCCCTTGCTACAGGCTCCATGAATGTGTGTGTAAATCGAGATTTCATGTGACATGTGCAGGCCCTGGTGAATGCATTCGACCGTGACGCCATCTCTGGTTGGGGAGCCGTCGTCTACATCATAGAAAAAGACAAGATCACCGAAAAACACGTCAAGACCAGGATGGACTGAGTGCATTGTGTTATCTTAAGTTTCATTTTACTGTGAAAGCCTTTTTATAATTAAATCTCTGGAAGAAATCCACACCCTATGTTGATTATTATACACCGTATTCTATTTTATACACAATTATAGATTGTCTATCCGTCTAGTGGCTCAGAAGTCCTTGAAAATGTTCATGTTAAACATTTCTCAATTTAGCTTTACTAACCCCGGTTTTTACCGCCTCCAGTTACCTGAAATCCGATAAGTAACTTTCGGTTACATGGCATATTTACATGGTGTAACCGAAAGGTAACTTTGGGATTTGTGTAGCTGGAGGTGGTGGAAACGGATCTTTCAATTGATCTGAGGATTCGTGCATTACAAGCCCTACCTATGAAAGTTTGATTCATTCATTTGATAACTTCCGTAGAAGCCTAGAACCGAGTTTCAGCTGACACTAAAATAAATAAAATAAATGAGAGCCCGCAGTTCATGTATGCATCAGATGTTTAGCTTATTGGTCAACACTTTACTTGTTCAGTCGTGTGAGTTGAATAATGCATATGTGCTCTAATTTAGACCGGCATTATTTGGCCGCATGTATGTTCCAAATAAATAGATTATGGTTGAATTACTGCATTGCCCTACTGGAGTTGACCAGATTAGTAGTAAAGAAGCCTAGTGTCACAGATTACATAAAGATGCCCACACTAGTCGGAACCATGTTATTTTCTGTGAATTGCGCGTGCGCTCTACAGCCATCTATTTTTTTATTACGGCAACATCCCTTTATTTCTTAATAGACCACATGATTATCATAGTGACCAAAAATCGAAACAAAGCATTGTTAGGTGGCACTGTTCATGAAATGTGAATAAAATATAAAAAGTAAGCATCGTCAATGAGCAATAAATCCGACTTCTCCCAATTCTATTCTATCCTATGCGGAGCGGCAGCGGCATCGGAGGCATATTAATTATATATATATAGATATTTAAAAAAATATCATATTTGTTTTTTTATCGATAAAGGTAATCTTCTCTTTAATTTGTTTATGTTCACCTTTAACTGCGGCACAGAATGTACATAGGATTACATCCAGTAGCTCAACTCCATACAAGGTCCCGATATTGTGCACATATACAGGCACAATTCGCTTGTATGGGCTCTGGGCTAGTTTCGGTGGTGCTGAACTGTTGCGAATGGTTTTTCGAAATCATCTTTTCAAAAGTAACAGAACCAGCAGTGCTCCGCAAATGTTTAAGTGACAACCCCGACACTCGATGGAGGAAGAATATTTATCTCAAAAATCGCTTGACAATATCAAAATGTTTTTTTTAACAAAAATGAGCCTATTATGCAAAAAAAAGTTGATCTATTGCTCCGTAGAAGGGGGAGTCATAATTTTAGGAGGAAGGATGAAAAAGTAACTTGGATGGGAAGAAAGGTGTACTTTTCTGGAAATACAATTTCTCAAGTTTCATGAAATAAAAAAATTAAGTTTATTTCGTTCATACGCATTGCTTTTGTCTTTACAAGATTAAGAGACTAGAGAATTATAATATAATTAACAGTACATACATACAATAAAGTTATTAATAAGGATTGTTTTCTTAACACTTAAAATCTGCATCGAAGCTTACATTCTCACTATCACACCGGGTCCTGATCTGATTGGATCGACATCAAACTACAATCAATTATCCCTAAGAAACCAATAATGGTAGTAAATATCCATCACCAACAATAAAGACGTAGAAAAAAATATCAATATATTAATAGCAGGATGCGGATTAAATCGAACAATATACTTTTCCCCTGAAACATACATATACAAAACGGTAGAAGTATATTCATCGATCTTTTTGCAATCAATGTTTGTTTGTTTCAATGTTGATATATGATTAAATAATCATCATCCTACCAATGTTCCTGTAAGGCAACGACCAAGGAATTACCGGAGAAGCTATGGAAACGCATTTGTATGGCGGCAGCATAGCTACGAGTTAGTTTACGAATCGAATGTTCGTTGCACGAAATAGCGTCCGCTAAAGTTCTACTCTCGAGAAGAACAGTAGCAAAGTGAATTCGTAAGCGGACTGACTCGGGGGCGGTCCCGCCATTGTATGTAAAAGTGGCTACTCCTGCCCCCATACAAACGAGTTTCGGTTGCTACTCCTGCCCTTCCATGCTCGTTGCATCTATTACGCCATCATAACTATCAAATTTATTGGATCATAGATGCTAGCAAAATACTAACTATGCCAGATAAACTGCTATTGAAATTGACGTCCTATGAGCTTGTGGCCCAAACGCCCAGCTCGGATGCAATGGGGAAGAAAACGCCACGCATAATCCATACTAATATTATAAATTCGAAAGTAACTCTGTCTGTCTGTTGCGATATTTATGGATTTCTGTATAGATATAGACTGGACCTTGGATAAGTACATAGGCTACATTTTGTGACGATAATTAAACTCTAACAGGCGTATTCAGAGTGGACGGACTAACTTAAACACGATGGACTAAACTGGTTTTTGTATGGTTCGTCCGGTGCTAATCTCGTACTAAGTTTTGACAGGTCCTCTCTGAATACGACTGTAAGGGGATAAAAGTTTGTAAGGGGATTTCACATATTATTCGAAAATAAATTATTTAGTACATCAGTCCTAAACGACATTGACCCGAGCGGAAATGGGTACCTCAGCTAGTGTACATATTTGTGAGTAACCGTACCCAAGAAACGTCAAGGTTGTGATTCCTGCCAAGTTTCGTTTGCGATAAATGAAAAATATACTCCATGCGTAATAAAGTTATCCCGTTGAAATAGGGTTTGGATGAAAAGGAGTGCTGTTTGTCTTCAAAATACTTTTTAATACAATTGAAAATTACAAAGTAAGTAATGAATTATAGGTCACTAGCTGAGGTACCCAGCTCCGCACGGGTCAATGTTGTTTTGGACTGATGTCAGGCTGAATTATTTCCTGGATGTTTATTTTCTTCATGCAAACTTTCATCCCCTATTTCACTTAATTTTCGCCACAAAAGCTAAGTCCTTCTCCAAGGTCCAGACTATCTCTATACGGAAATTCATCAAAATTGGTTTAGCGGTGTAGGTGTGAAAATCGCAACGGAGAGGAGTAAACCATTTTAAAATATTTATGCTGTTTTATTTTGCATGGTATCTGACAGGTTTGGCAGATATTTTAGGGGCAGGTCGCCTGGACACCACCTGTCATGATAAATAAGCAGTATTCTTCCCCATGAGTATGCAATGAGTATGATGAAGTAATGTATGCCAAATTAGCACATTATTACAACATGAAAGTAAGCTCAAGACATTTTAGAAGGATTCCCTTTAACTAATTTATATAAAATTTAACAACAATACACCAGAAAGTTCCTCGTCACGCAAGCTAACACCTCAGCATGAACGGTCTAACAAAGAATTCCTGCTAGCTACCAGTAGCTGAATCTCCCTTGGGTAGCAAACAGAGAAATACATACAACCTAACTAAAGTAACATTGTAATAGCTAGCTAGCTAGTGATACACTAAAATTTATCACAAAACTCCAGAAGTTGCTCTGAGAAGCAGATCGGAGTCTCTTGGGGTCGAACTGTTCATATTAACGGTAAATTGGGTCGTACATTTTACAAGATATCGCTAAACCATTTTTAAGAAAAATGTGATAAAAAATCTATACAACAACAAACACATAATTCAGTCAGGATTCTGCATTACGATATAAGATAGGAAAAAATTAACAAACTCCACAGCAATCTCACTTTGACGAATTGAATGGCAGTCACTCCTTATTATAATATTCCCCTAAGAAATTTAACCCTTCACCTACAAGCATCTACATGTGTATCAATAGGGAAAGGGGTAGAGATCTGCCTACTTTTTTTGTTTATACTGCCACTACAGTAGCTATGGCAATTGGTGCATCACAGTGCGACTCCCTAGCACGAAAGCATTCAATATCTACCCATTTGTATACAAGGGTTTCTTATCATACGTTCCAAAATGCGTACATTGCAAAGATCGTAGAGAAAGCGAATACAGTGAATACTGGTGTTCCAAATTGATATTACTGCTCATAGCCGTAATTGCACGATATCAAATCGGAACGATTTTGAGCAGATATGTGTCAGAGCCTAACCTCAGTACCACAAAAAAGCTTGAAAGTCTTGAGAGTGGTTATTTCTGGCCTAGAATTGTCTAACTAGACTAATAAACGGCGAAAGGCAGAATACATTTCAGAATAGAAGTGCATAAGTGCTCTGATAAACACGCATAATGACAGCTCGATGACAGCGTACACGGCGCACATGATCTCAACCGTGCGCGCTTTGTACGATCTGTGTGCGGTCTAGAGTCCCTTATGTCAACATGACGTTTGCGGGAGTGAATATAAGCAATTCGGAACGGCCATGTACGAGTACATTGCTGCAATCTCTGCAATATACGCATTTAGGAATGCAGTGTTAGTGTGGTTAATCAACTTTCACTTTATCACATGACAATTCCTCAACTCGACATAGTTATTGAAGATAAGCAGAAATTCCTCATTATGTTGATGACTAATAATGAGTGCATCATCTATTAAAATATTATTTCCTGAATCATAACAAGCTATTTCCAAAAAGTATTTATGAAAATTTTTAAATTATCCATGACCGTAAAAAAATATGAGATAAATAGAGATGAATACTGGATACCTTGTAGGTGGTAGAGGATTGAATCTGGGACCATATGTTATCTTATCAATATGTTTGTAAGGCAAAATCAATCTATTATAATTAATGTAACATTTGAATCAATGTCTCCTACTGACATATGTTAACATTAATCTATAGGTAAAGAGTTATACTTCCAGGTTTTAGATTTCAAAAGGGTTATCGAAAACATTACCATTTAAACCTTAAATCCCCTTTACACATACTTAGTTAATACAAAAAGTGCGATACAACATGGCACACTAGAAGCTGAGAGCTGGACTTTGGGAGTATATCCAGTAATATCTCTTTACGTGGCAGAAATGTAATGAAATTACATCCCAGAATTACAAATCATAGAAATAATAAAGAGTCACAACAATTTATAATTAGATAACTGCGAAATAATATTTTATTTTTGTAGACATACACTAAAACAGCTGTATTCAGAGTGGGCCTTTAATCCACCGGACTAAACCTGTTTGTGTATGGTTAGTCCGGTGTTGATCTCCTACTAAGTTCTGACAGGTGCTCTCTGAATACGACTGATAGCGTTAATTCAAACAATCAACTATTGATTAAACCAATGGTGCCAAAACAAACCATTGTGCAAAGAGCGTAATGCTTGACAGTACCAAATCCTCTAAATGTAAACATATGTACTCCGAAGGGTTCAATTGCAGAAAATTGTAGATGCACTTTGATCGTAATTACACCCTAGCGCAGATTGGAAAATGGTTAAGAATGCTTTTAAGAGAAAAACTTTTCAAGAAATATGTTTTAAATACTGTCACTAAAGCTTACATACCAAAATCCTGTAACCATTCTCACCGCATGTACGCAAATTGTGGCATTACCTACAAATTGATATCAATTATCTAACATCACGTAAGTTTTTATATTTTTTCATGTTTCTAATGGTTAAGAAATTGCCATTTTCCTTGGAGTTTGAACATTACCATCTACATTACGTATTAAATTGGATTCTGAAAAAAAAAAACACTGAAATTCTGGAGCAGGACTCAAACCTGCAACCTTCAGATTATTGAATTAAGAATGATAGTTTAGATTAAGAAAAGATGAATAAAGAATGATAGTTTAGATTAAGAAAAGAATGCATACAACGAACTCGCAAAAAATGCGACATTACAACATTAAATTTAAAACAAACAAAAAAAAAATTACAAAATATTATATTTTTTTGTGATTTCATAGGTTTCTATTGAAACCTTTGGTAACAACACTATTTAATTTTTATTTAAAACTGACAAGCCAAACTTCAGTTTACTCGGGCTAATCAAAATGTTGACTACAGTTGTGAGTAGCTCAGATTGCCAGAGTATTGGCCAAGTAATTTGAAGGTCACCATGAGTTCGATTCTTGCCTCAGACAAATTTGTGCATGACAGATTTTCTCTGCATTTTTTTCTGAATCTTACAATATTTGTTAGGTAGATTTACGTCGCTGCTCAAGCTCCTTTGTAAAATTTTCTTTATATTTAACTTTAGAAATTCAGAAGCCTAAGTAAAAATTCAAACATTTCTTCTTTGCCAGAGTAATGGTAGGCTACGAAAATTAGAGTGGAGTGACAATATCCATAAAGTAGACAAACTTGATAATTCATATTGCCATTATGCACACATGGTCAACTTTGCAATTACATACATATCGAAGAGTATAAATACTAACAGCAAAACCTCACTTCTATGCCTTTATATTTCTTACCTCCCAAAGATCGAAAAGTTTCTACATTTTTAAACAATCGGATGAGATACAGTTTTCAACGTCTATTCTATCACCACCTCAAAAGCTAGTGGACAATTTAAATAATTTTGCTTACTAAAGCGATTAAACCTGATCAGAAAACTTTTAGGATACTCGCAAATTGGAAGTAACATATCGAAGGTGAATAATAAAAATACTGACGGATCACGTGAATTATTTCAAAAATAAAGTGCCACACCAGAGCAGAGAGATTGTCCAGAATAGGCAGAATTTAACATGACTTATTTTGCATTTCCAACACGATTCTACGACAATTTGAAAAAAAAAAACACTAGACTCAACTCTTCCGATACGGTGGCATCCTATTTAATCAAATTCGGTGACACAAGATGGGTTTAGTATCCAGTGGAGCAAAACATTTTTTGTCTGACTCGATTGGGTTTGTTTTAGATACCGACGGATCCTAATTTCGTAGTTCTCACTCCCGTCGTCTCTCGTGTCGTATTCCTCACGAATATTACACCTGCACGCCATAGCATAATTAATTTTGAGATCTCTCTACCCGCCGCGGCCAGGTGTTACTGTAATACCAAGTTGCATGGGACAGTGTCAAGATAGCGTGAGTTGCGTGTGTGCGGTGAGTTGGGAGGGCCTCAGTAGAGACCCTCTATGGCCTTCGTCATGAACTCGATGAAGCGTTTGCCGTATTGCTCCGGGTCGCACGTCGATATTCCATCCACGTTGCCGCCGTATTTGACGGTCTTTGCCGCTTTCGCTGCCTGTATACAACGATTAACATTTAGTTATTACTGAATAGAGTAAATAGCACAGGTGTTTAAAAAATAGCTGACTAAGGGCCGGTATTTCAATCGTCCCTCTTCCTAGCCTCAACTTTAAGCAAAGCTTAAGAAACAAACTGCAGCGTTTTAACGCAAACTAAATGGTAAGCGAAGTTTTATAATGTCCCCAGCAATCTATTTTCAAAGGCCTATAACACCTTAAAGCCTCGGCTACCGTATAGTTTTGGTTCAAATGCTGCTTAAGCTTTGCTTAAAGTTGAGGGTAGGAAGAGGGACGATTGAAATACTGGCCCTAAGGGAGTCAAAAACTGCTTAGTTATTATAACGACAGGTGGCATCAAGGCGACCTACCCTAAAATATTTGTCAAAACTATCAGAGACGCTTCAAATGAAAACAAAATAGATTTCAAAGTTTTGTTTGCATTTTAGTTTTTTTGATTTTTTGTTTTTTTTTTATTTGAAATTTTGTTTGAAGTTTTGGTAGGAAAATAAATGTTGGAAAATTATATTAGTCAAATGAAGTTGTGGGAAAGAAAATGTCACAATAACATAACAATTCAATTATATTAAAATTTGTTTGAAGACGAATAAAAGCTCTTCTTTTCCTCTAAACCGTGTTCACTGGAATGACAGTCTTCACGTTTCTAAGGTGATGTTGCTCGTACATAAGATTTTTGCTTTCTTCCCCATTTAAATATATATATTGAAATATATAAAAGACGTTTAAAACAAACGTTACCTGCTTCCTGACGCCATAATGTGTCAGGACATCGATCAAGGCGACAAAGTATATTTCCTTCCTAGGAGCTCCTGCAAAAGATTTATAAATCACTTGTGATAGGGTAAAAATTTAAAATAGGGTAAAATAATTGGAGACAAAATTGCATTCGATTCAACGAGACAAGTGCAAACACAGATTCGTCAGAGATTATTTCATTAGTTGCAGAACTATCCATTGACTCCATCCACCTAGCTTCCATACATACCAAACGGGTATTTTTTTTATGAAAAACCGGTATGAGACATCCATGAAATAATTAATACTAAATATAGAATGAGGAGAAAATTTAAAAAACACTTATGGAAAGCTAGAAAAGAGATTCAGTCCTGTTGCAGAAAATTATCATATGTGCATTGTTTACCAAAAAGGGGTGAATAGGGGTGAATGCAGTTTCCTCTCAGTAATTTGTCAGATATTAAATTTTAATATATTAATTCATTAACTGGAAGTTTTTTTATTTTAGAATTTTTAAAGTCTATTGTTGTTAATCAATCATAAGCTTGGATTAGTGAGTAAGAAGAGGGCAGTGCGTACCCTCCTGGCTGGGTATCGCGTAGATATCGAGATTTGGGACGATGCCATCGTAGTGAAGCGGCGGCTCGCGCATGAGTCCCCGCGGACTATCCGGTGGTGTGTTCCAACCCCACCTGGACACACACAATCACGATACACATTGTTCTGTGTGGGTTCCGGAACATAAAATTAATAAATTTGGTCCCACTGAATTTCTTCCCGTGCAAGTCATAAGAGGATTTTGCCTCCGCCTCCGCCTCGCCGCGGCCGCACTATACAGTGTGTACCTGTCGCCGTGGTGGCGGTCGGTGTCGCTGTCCGTGTTGCTGTCCAGGTTGTTGTCGGAGTCGTTCTCCTTGGCGTGCTGACGCGCGGCCTCCGCCTCCGCCTCGCCCCGGCCGCACTCGTGCACGCCCAGCAGCAGCGAGTAGTCCATCAGGTGGAGCTTCGTCGGGAACTGGGGAACTATACAGTGTGTACCTGTCGCCGTGGTGGCGGTCGGTGTCGCTGTCCGTGTTGCTGTCCAGGTTGTTGTCGGAGTCGTTCTCCTCGGCGTGCTGACGCGCGGCCTTCGCCTCCGCGTCGCCGCGGCCGCACTCGTGCACACCCAGCAGCAGCGAGTAGTCCATCAGGTGGAGCTTCGTCGGGAACTGGGGAACTATAGAGTGTGTACCTGTCGCCGTGGTGGCGGTCGGTGTCGCTGTCCGTGTTGCTGTCCAGGTTGTTGTCGGAGTCGTTCTCCTCGGCGTGCTGACGCGCGGCCTCCGCCTCCGCCTCGCCGCGGCCGCACTCGTGCACACCCAGCAGCAGCGAGTAGTCCATCAGGTGGAGCTTCGTCGGGAACTGGGGAACTATACAGTGTGTACCTGTCGCCATGGTGGCGGTCGGTGTCGCTGTCCGTGTTGCTGTCCAGGTTGTTGTCGGAGTCGTTCTCCTCGGCGTGCTGACGCGCGGCCTCCGCCTCCGCCTCGCCGCGGCCGCACTCGTGCACGCCCAGCAGCAGCGAGTAGTCCATCAGGTGGAGCTTCGTCGGGAACTGGGGAACTATACAGTGTGTACCTGTCGCCGTGGTGGCGGTCGGTGTCGCTGTCCAGGTTGTTGTCGGAGTCGTTCTCCTCGGCGTGCTGACGCGCGGCCTCCGCCTCCGCCTCGCCGCGGCCGCACTCGTGCACACCCAGCAGCAGCGAGTAGTCCATCAGGTGGAGCTTCGTCGGGAACTGGGGAACTATACAGTGTGTACCTGTCGCCGTGGTGGCGGTCGGTGTCGCTGTCCGTGTTGCTGTCCAGGTTGTTGTCGGAGTCGTTCTCCTCGGCGTGCTGACGCGCGGCCTCCGCCTCCGCCTCGCCGCGGCCGCACTCGTGCACGCCCAGCAGCAGCGAGTAGTCCATCAGGTGGAGCTTCGTCAGGAACTGGGGAACAGGAGCGACATCTGTTGAGGTGATCCGAAACGCTCGCTAGTTCTTCGACGGAGACGAGATGGCACCACTCTCTTACATTGGAAAACTGCATGGAAGACACCGACGATGTTTTGAGGTTATACAGCGACATCTATACTGAAGCAAATTAATAAGATTTTGAAAATAAACAGGAACATTTTTGTTCTGGACAATGTGTTAAGGCAGAATTCGAACCTGCCACCTTTGGAAAACATAACCACTGCTCTAACCACTTACTATCCAGAATATCCATATGTGTTGCTAATTTTCCGTATTATTCCTGCATACATTGTATGGGAAGCTGGCCACCCGTCGGATGCCACAAAGTCCAAAAACCGCCACCACGAATTTGGTTCCGAAATGCATTCACCGAGTCAGTTCCCAACAGCACAAACCCTCCAATACGTTTGTGACTGAGTTTGCGTGTTGAGTTGGTAGTTTTGGAAAATTGGAGACAGCGGGTTTCATAGTAGGTGTGCATATTAGGCACATCTTCATCGTTTTTGATCTAAGAGTTACACTTACATCGACGTCAGCAGAGAGGGTTTCCAGCAGCTTCTCCTTGGCCGCCTCGCCAATGTCGATGCGCACGGCCTGCTTGATGAAGTCATTGTCCTTGAGGGTCGGCAGGTCTTTCTCGAGTTCCTTCTCCGAAGCCTCGCGGTCCACCGTTGAGCCCTTCAGGTCAAACTTCCTGCACAGTGGAAATTTTTCACTCCTTTAGCGAAAAGTACGATGGTTGTGGGTGACCGGCGAAACATTTTTGAAATTATGTGAGAGTATTCCATCTTTTCTGCACCAATAGGAAGTGGATGTCAAATATTCTACCCAGTAAGAGCGCAGATGTTATGATTGTAATAGGGAGGACGGCTGCAAAACTTTACCACCAGATGGCGCCACATAAAACTATGCCACGGTTTTATTTCAAGGTTATGTATGTACACAATGGGGAGGACGGCTGCCAAACTTTACCACCAGATGGCGCCACATAAAACTATGCCATGGTTTCATTTCAAGGTTATAGGTTGTTGACCAATTAAACTGAGTTAATATGAGTGGAACCTTGAAATGGATCTAAAACACGGACAATGTGATTGCCTGTGATTTGCGAGTAAACATAACCTCTATGTAATATCTTGGCATTGTTTTATGTGGCACCATCTGGTGGTGAAGCTTTGCGCCATGAACCCCATTCATCAAGTCACATCTTAAGCCGGTTACCCCCAGGTTGGTTATACTGTGTGCTATGTCCAAAATATTACGTGTCTGGTTGGTTATTGTGTGCTATATCAAAAATAATGGATAAATTACTGGCATTTCGGCCTTAGGACTGATTGCTAGACCATAACACCCCAAAGATTTCTCTTACCGAAGCAATTTTTACATAAATCAACTAATCAAACTCCAACAAGTGTGACTCCAACGGAGGTTTCATATTTAAACAAAAAAGTTTAGTATTGTATTGTTTTAAATAATCAGGCAGCATAATTTAGACAATTTATTGACAGAGCATCCTTGAGATCAAATTCCCAATTACTTTCTCCAGAGAATGTCAAAGATTCGAGGTTTCTTTGCACTTGGAGGAACAGCAAAGAATATGATTTGTCGACAGGGCGTACCTGTGGATATTGAGATGATTGGAGAAGACATTGCGCATGGCCACCAGGTAGTGTTCGATTCCATCCACGGTCAGCCGGTACATGCCCAAATATTGGGGCAGAAGGGTCTTTCCGTGTCGTTCTACAATGTACTGTAACACATCATCTATATTTGTAAATTTTATCTTTACATACATAAATAAATTGATTTGATTGAATAGCAGAGAGAGCACCATATGGCATGATCATAGCATACTTTTTTCGCTTCCTTTTTGCCAATCTTTTTATATGCATTACAGGTATGGCGAACCTGACCTTTACAAAGTACGAGGGGCGTTCAATGTTTTTTCTACCTAAGGGTAAAGGGCTCCGCTGAACAAGTTGAGACATGTGTATACGTATAGCTATGTTTCTTTATGTAATGCGATCTAAATTTTTAATTAGTCCGATTAATACTTTCAGAGTGACAGCACGACAAGTGCATCGATGTCTGAGTCTACTAAAATTTTGCTTGATTTGAGCAGCAAGTTATTAAGTTCTTCTCTAAAGAGGAAAAGAAGCCTAAAGAAATATTTGAACGCATGTCAAGAACATACAGGGAGTCTGCGCCCTCTGAATATAAAGCCAAATATTGGAGCAAGCAGATCACATGGGGACGAGAGTCCATTGGGCGGCCAGTGACGGCAACGAGTCCAGATATGCGTAAAAATAAAGAAGAATTAATTATGACTGATAGGCGATTGACTAAATGCAGGAAAGCTAAAGAAATGGACATCTCGGCAGGCACAGTTTGGAATAGAATTCATGAACATTTGCAAATTTCTAAAGTCAGCGCAAAATGAGTCTCGCGGTTTCTGGCACCACTCCAAAAGGATGACCAACGCGAATTAATATTTTAAAACTTACGCGGGACATAACTACAATATTTAGTTTAACGGCTTACCGCGCGGGTAGCCAGTAACGTGCCTACCTCCGTCGCGACAGGCACGTTCTCCTGAAGATGGAGCCCATGTGAGGCTCCGAAACGTCGAGCAGCACGTCCTGCTCCTCACACGCGCGGTAAGCCGTTAAACTAAATATTGTGACCAACGCGAATGTTTGCAAGAGCATTTGGACCTGATTGGTGAGGAACCAGCATGTTTTTTTAACGGTTGGTGACAGGAGATGAAACGTGGGCTTACCATAGAGATCTTGAGCATATAAAAATGGAGTCCATGCAATGGAAGCACAAATCGTCACCCACTACTAAAAAGTTCAAAGTCGAAAAATCGGCAGTCAAGGTCATGTGGCCACTGTATTTTGGGATGAGAAAGGATTTTTACTTTTGGAGTCAATGCCAAATAAGACTACCATAAAGGGAGAGACCTACGCTATACATATTTTTTTCTCTAAGGTTTTTTTCTTGTCTAGGTAGATAAATTATTGAACGCTTCTCGTATTACATTTTATCCTACATTCGTGCCTTTTCTTACCCAACCAGTTGAGAATTATGCATATTTAGTGTTATTGGGTTAAACAATGCAGCTTTTTCTAGCAAAGTCAGTCATTCACTGCTGCCCCCTATGTTCCATAAGATAGTGGACTGGATTCTCGCTCTGGGTTTAATTCTCATTAAGGTGTATTTTCCAATGACATATATGTGTGGTAGTCAGAAATCAATGATGTAGTTTGAGATGACTCTAAATTACTCTTTACCCATTTTTTGTATGATACAGTAATGAAATAGTGTTTTAGTTAGGTTCAAGCTTTATTGTTACGTTGTAATTAAAACTAAGTTGTATGCATGAGAGTATATAAGAGATTGTCAGAGTGTAGAGTATCCACCCTAAGATTAGTAAACTTCTATAAACTATAAGTTATAGACAATTACATTAAAAGAGGCATATTACCTCTTAAGCCAAGCAAAAATTAATATTCATTAGTACAAGTAGTGCAAATAGTTAAAAACAGATGATGGAATCACCATGACAAGTCAAAAGTCAGCTATGACATATTATTGCGTTTCACATAATTCTTAAGAGTTAGTGTGGATACAACAACCCACCTACACAGGACATAAATTGATCAAATAGACACATGAACGTCAGTGCAGACGCACTCAAAGTGATGCAGAAATGATTTCATCGTACACAACTAAACCCAATTGTCATTGTTATCTAGACGTCTGTTGCCAAGTGATGAGACGGTATTATCAATGATATCTTAAGCCCAGAGAGATACTGCTGCAGTTCAAAACTATTGTGAGTCATCAAAAAACGATTGGCACTTTAATTGGCTACTCTGTTTTCATATTGGTAGACAAACGTAGCATACTTGAAAATTCAGAATATTTGAAAGCAGAAAGTAGGTTTTTGCAGTGTGTGTGTGCAAAGATCTAAGGTTATCACAGTCTCAAGAGTAGTTTTACCTTGAATAAGATTAAATTCAACTTCGAGCTTCTAAAACACTATGCAAAGAAGAAGCCACCAAGAAACTCTTACTGGAAAGCTTTTGGCCTTTTAAAATAACAAAGTTTCATTTTAGAAATAGAGTACAATACAATATTTTGAGAGCTAGGAGGGAAAAAAGTGTGGACACTACTTATTAACATAACTGTAATAGTAATTACCGGATGGTATTGTTTGAGGAATGAATGCATCCGTTCCACCTCTTCTGAGGTGAGGGTCTTGATGATGAAGAGCCGGTCATAGCTCTGATAGAACTTGGCTCCAGACTTGCCAGCCGAGTCCTCGGGCATTGGTTGAGACCTGAAAAACCAGACACGTATGGAAATAAGTATGATGGCCAAGAATTTCTATAAACACATCTGTAGATCTAAGCTGAAGCAGAGGAGACAAAATACCTAAAAAGTCATAGAAATACATAGTAAATTAAGGCTAAATGTTAAATAACTTATCCTAGAAAAGATGTTGTACCTAAAGCGAATAAAAAATATTTTATTTGTGCAACTATCAATTAGAGAGGTAATAACACCTGTACATATCAAATTTACCTATTTAGTTCGCAAATTAATAGTTGTAGAGTGTTTAATAATATGCAAATAATGTAAACATTTCACAAAGCCTATTCTAGTTTATTTAGTTAGTACATATGTTAGAATGTAGTATTTTTCAAACACGTATGATCGTTTCAAATAACTTTAAAAACCAATTAAAACCCACTCGAATGATAATGCCACCCAATATCATGCTTTTATTTTACAATGAAATTAGCATTGCATTATGAATATCGCATCGGAATATCCATTTATTAAAATGTATTATGCACTAAACATTCAAAGTATGGTCGTGGAATGAAGTCACAATTTTATACAGTAAACCATTTTATAAAGTAAACAATCACACGCTCTTGCGATCGAATGCAGAATAGACCAAAGTTAGCATGTAACTTACATGGTTACTACATGGTACAGGTTACTTTATTAAAATTATTTAAAGACAAATTTATAACGAATAAAATATGTTGTCTTTGGGATTTATTCGCTGCACCAAATTGTTAAAATAGGTTACTTGTTTTATGGGTTAAATGATTATTTTTTCCTTGCAAGGTGGGCTTAGCAATTGGATGCTTATTAATATCTGATGTTTAAAGCCCGCAAAGACAGAAATCAATAACTGGGGAAATGCAGCATCACATAAAAACAAAAAACCTCATTATACTCGTGTTTCTTATCAGAAATTCAAATACCCTAATGGGTTGCCATGCGACTGTAGGCAATCTCTATCTGGCCACTCAGAGCCTTACGATACTATAACAGGTATAGCATGTTTTATGTAACTAGACACACAGGTCGCCAATATCACATCTACTGTCATGATGTTTCTTACATTGCATGGCTGCACGAACGAATCCCTTAGTCGCATGTTAGGAAATGCACGAGAAAAATGCAGTGGGGCCAATTATTTTATTTTTACATGCCAGAGTGGTCAGACTGAGTTCTCACCTAAATTGGCGTTTACGGCAAACCGATCGACTGGCGTTTTCCGTAAAAATACAAACTTCATAGAAATGTTTACTAGATTTTCTGTGGTTTTACTTCTTCAGGCTGTCAAAGTCAAACTCGGACTTCCGATATGAATGAAAATGCGAAGTCGGTGTAAACAGCAACGTCGACGTATTTACGGCAACGTTGAGTAAGCTGTCAAATCAAACTCAGACTCGCAAATGTTAGTTCGATTAACGCCCACTGCGCGCGCTCTTAAATTTCTCCAAACATTTGAAAACGCTTGTCGATCGGTTGGCCGTAAACGCCAATTTAGGTGACAACTCAGACTGATCATACAGAACCTACACAGGAATAGTTACGCTATTCAAGGAAATGAAGGATTTTGGTCAAAGGGAGTGAAATCAAAATCATAAAGGTGAAATATATTGCGTTCTTTAAAAGCCATTCGTATTCATAGAAAATGATCTCCACAGTGACCCTGCCTCAGCAATTAGACAATTTGCAAAAATAATTGAGAGGTCAAGATCAGGAACGGTAAGCAGAGGTCAATGTCAAATTTGTGCCATCATTGACCATTCAACGTAATTACTACCACTTGTGCAATTTCACAGTTAATCTGCATAACTACGCATGATTGAAGGAGAAGAAGTATATCCCATAAATGATAATATGTTAACATAATCCGATAGACTAAATAATATAAAAAACATAGTTTATACTATTGCACTATTAATGAATCTAGTCTGATTGGTCAATCACATTATAATGAGTTTGTGAAATTGGATTCCGTGATAAAAGTTACAACTATCGAGTGGTTGTGTAGAAGCTCGATCAGCGTGTTAAATGAAAATGTTGTCAGATAACAAAAAAAAAAAAAAATTGTTGGTTTTTAATTCAATGGAACAGTATTTACAAAGGCATTGGGAATTGGATTTCCTCAGACATGAGGGCTGTTGAATAGTTTGTGTGATGTTAATTGCAGAATGTAGGGATGGAGTGGTATTACGCGCGTGCCATCAAACCAAACTCCAAGACAGTCTTCTAGAACCAAGGCAAAATAAACAAGTCATTGCATCTGTGAGGCTCGACACGCAAACATACCCGAGAACAAAAACCAGAACACAGCAAACGTCAAAATCAACATTTATTAAACATTTTAAGAAAGTACTCCGCAAAGCTGGTGTTTTGTGACCAATGTTTTTATGCTCGGAATGTCAATTCACACCGAAGCGACGCAACAAAACCAGCCAAAATTAAACACAGGTTCTGTAGACCGTAATGAGCAAAAGTGCCACAGCGTTGCCCGATGTTACGATGGATTGCGGTTGTTGGATGCAAATTGCTCATGACATTCACAAGATCTGACCTCAGCCGCTTCATAGTGAGACCGCGCTTGACAAAGGCGCTCGCGTCCTGAAATATGCTGTCGTGGTTCATATTGGTAACGGCGCAGGGAGCTGTGGCCGACCTCCTCAGCCGACTCGCTTTCCTTGCTAACCGCGATTGGAGATAGTTCTCCGGCTTCGAGAACCTAGGGGCGAGGAGGAGCCAGGAACATGTGTAAAGGAAAATAAATATGTACATAGAAATAACAAAATGGAGTTCATCTGTGTTAATGTCGAATCAATTTTTATATGGCATGTCAATTTATTTTCATTAATACAAATAAATAAAGCAGCTTTTTACAAAAATCTAAATATATATACTGATTGAACTGACAGTTTTAAGTTTTTATGTTTAATTATTTAGCAGTTTTATTGAATTTTTTTGACTGTGACGCCAAATAAAAAAAAGCCTCAATTTACTTATTACAGGTTAAAATCTATCAGACGATACAAATAAGACCGAAAGTATGATATATATTACCATTTTTTTCACTAAGGCACACAATGCTCATAACAAATGGACGAAGATACAGGATGGGCAAGTCGTATACACTACGTATAAAAGTATTTTTTTGCAAGAAATCAATATCATGCGTTTCATATAAAATCCACAATGTATAATTTCATAGGCTGTGCATGAAGAAAGTTTAAAATAAAAAAAACTTTTGTTGTCAACGTTAAAAAGTGATAAATTATATACATATATAATTCCTAACGCAAACATCAATATAATACTGTTTATTGCCAAAAAAAAAAGCAGGGCCTATAAAATGACACACTGTATTAAGTACCTCAAAATGCTTACATTTAAAGCTGAAATGATTGAAGCCGTATTTATCATTGCGTAAAAAATGCCACAAACCTAACCTAATCTAACCTTACAGTGATGCTTTTTTTTGTTTAATTTAGAGAGAATAAATTTGCGAGTATATTATACAATGAATGTTTTTTGCATTATAAAATTACTATGGTTCCCTTTTTATGTTAAATAAATAGTATTCGAATGTGTGTAAGAGATAGTGAAATTTATATGGAAAAAAAATGTTATGATATTTTTTCAATTTCTTCGGGCACTATTTTTGAAAGTATACGTATATCTGGTTATAAGTTGTGCATGGTTTTGATTTTTTGTCAAAACATACTTTTATACAATTGGCATTTCATACATTCAGCCATTCCCCCATGAGCGCAATATAGGTAATTTTGAATTATATTGCCATAGCAGATGGTATTTTCTCAAGTATTACAGAATGGTTCTGACTAAGGAGCGCATTAAAAATACCTGGTCATAGACTCCTTGTAGTCAAGGTCATCGATGCCGAACCTCTCCCGCAGGTTGCGGAATACGAGCGGGCAATACTCCTTCACCTTGAAGTGCGATGGCATGTTCTCTCTGAAACATATTGTTAGCTGTTACGTATCATCTGTAGCATACATCGGTTAAGAAAGGGCAGGTTAGCGAACGAAACTCATCCAGATAACAGAAGCGTAGCCACATTTTAGTAATATTACACTAACGGTAGCGCCGGCCAGTCAGTTTGCTTACGAATTTGGGTCCGCGCAACATCGAAAGTTCAGAACACTAAATGGCAGCCTGTGTAGTTCTTACTTGTCGTTGGAACTCGAGAATATGACTGGTGAGCAAATTCATAAGCGAACTGACCCGCTGGCGCTACCGTCAGTGTATCAATAAAACGTGACTACACGACCGCAATACGGTTAGAAATTTTCTTCCTAAATAGCATGACTCCCAGAGCTCTGTATTTGTGCGTTAATGCTACAATTTTGTGAAGTCCGGGAGAATTCATCCGGCGCCTGAGGTGCCTTTTAGATTCGAAGTATTGATATAGATATATGATTAAAAACACATTTAAGTTATTAAATTTACATTACAAAAACCGTTACATTTGTGTTTTGAGTTAAGAGGATAATGACGTGATCAAGATTCATACAATGGCACGAGCTGTTATGTGGAACTCGATCACCTCATTATCCTCTTAACCAACGCCACCAGTCAGTTAAAGTCACAGGTATGAAAGTTATGGAGCATATAATTGTTCATCTCGAGTTTTGTTAGAATGCTAAAACATTTTGCAAACAAATATGCCCAGTACAGACACATTATGTGAACAGTTATAGGTATTCACCATTAGCAGTTGCCTTCTTTGCATTGCCTTGAGTAGCCAATAAACATAGCTTCCTATTTAAAAATCTACCTAAGTATGGTTAAGTAAATACGTAATATTTAACAGTAATCATATTACATAATCTTCATCACAAATATGTACCTATTATAGATTTATATAGATAGAGGTATGTATAAATATTTTGTAGATAAAAATCATAATCAATATATCTAAAATTAAAACTAGAATTAAACAAACTAAAAGAAATGCAAACTATTGACGGAAAAAAATATAGCATAGGTATTCATTTAGAATGAAGGGGATTCAAATATGTTATTTCATTTATTTAGGTACACCAACAGCTTAAAAACTTAACACTTGATCATTAAATAATAAATACAGAAATTCAAGCCAATTACAGGGCCAATTACTATTATGGGCCAAAAATGTATGGTGCCAAAACCGCTTTAACACAGAAATTTCTCAGTATTTGGGTTGTACCTAATTATTTTAAATATTATTTATTGGATCCACGTAGAAAAGGATGTTAGAATGCATGAAATGAATGCTTACAAAAACCATCACAGGGGCCATTTCTAGCTGCCCCAATATTTAACTAATACATTATGCCAGATGTATTCCAGGATCATACAACAATGGAGGGTAGCGGTTTACTCACTTGTTGAAGAGGTGGTTGTCCACTTTCAGCTTGGAGTAGGCGCGGAAGTCATCCGGCAGCAACATGACAGGTATGGTGACGTGGCTCAGCTCGTTTATCTACATGTAGGAGAAATATGAAGAAGCTGTCATGACAAGCTAGCTCTGGTAGGTACTCGTAGAAGGAACACAACAAATATTTGCCCAACTATAGCTATCCTTCTCTTTGCAGAAACATTGGAGTTAAGTCTACAGGCCCTCAAAAGCCACTCAGAAACACCTTCACGAGTAACCTCCCTAATGGACCAAGCAAAGATAGGAACAGATGAAAGATAGAGATCTATCTTTTCAGTTATTTAGCTTATCTAATGCAAAGACATTGCAAATTGTCATCACTTCTAGAAAAACATCTTTGCTGTGTATTTACTGCGACAGTAATAGACATACCTACCTACTTCACTTTCAGGAAGAATCTGAACTTATGAAAATTATGCCAATAATACAGATGAATACACATTCTTGGGAGGAGAATTACAACAACAATAGAATTACTAATAAAGAACCGGGCAACTTGCATGCATGAGAATTTTCCTCATCTTATCTAAGGTTCCCATTTATCGAGTGTTGTAACATAAAATTGAATCTGACTACATGAATTATGTACAATACATAATGTTCGGTAGAACTTTGGCAGGGTATTCTAAGAAGAAAATACACAAAGAATCAGTAGACAGCAATTTTATAGTGGGGCAACATGCCAATTTATGTTTCAACGTTTAGATAGGTAAATACACATATAGGTATTTATAGGATACAATTCTAGCCCTGATTGACCAATAAAGATGGAATTAGAGGTAAAATATCAGTATTACTAAGTTTTTTTAAGGGGGTCATAAAGTCACAGAAAATCTATGATTTGAAAATTTAAAGAAATGCATTCTTTGTCAATTGGCCAAGGCACAATTTTGCACGGCGACTGCCATTTTTTTTCTATGCAACCTGATATGGATGGCTAATACCACACAACTACCGTTATGATATTAGCCCAATACACCACATTCCCGAAGGAATTAGGTGCCATGCCAGGACCTTCCCTTCATGACCACTGCTACATTGAACTGGATGGAAAACATGGACAATTTTTGGTTGCCGCTTCGACCATCTTTTCATCCACTGCGATGGTACTAACCCGGGCGAGCTTAAACCCTCCCACCTAGTAGGGGAAGGGGACCTACCATTTTAAATGGATTCCGAACCATGGAGCAGCTCCCATTAATGACGAAATGCACTTATAGAACTCAGAAAGAGAAAGAAAGTGGTGCATGTCGGGGCGAGGAATTGAACCCAAACTTCTGCTACGAGCCTCACTAGGCTACGAGCCACTTAAAATAGCGAAATCGTCTTCCAGGCCCTAATGATTCCCTACCCATAAACGTTGCCAGATTTTAATCAAAATGTTTATATTACTTTAGGAAGCTTCATTCTATGTTTCTTTAACGTTAAGTGCGGAATATTTCGCACGCCAGGACCTCACAAAAAAGGCGCCCATGGGCTTTCGGACTTTCACAGGGGCTGCGAAAACCATGCCGGCCTCGCAGGCGTTTCTTCACACCATGTTTCGAGGACCCCAGGTTGTACTTTGACGGAAGAACAGTACTCCACGCAAGACCTTATCTGCGCCTTGTAGAGGAGCAGTTATTGGTCAGGCGTGAAATACTCCGAAATTTAAAGTTCAGACCACTACCCCTAATTTAAATGACGTAATACATGGATGGCCATGTAATTATTTCACATAGGTGAAAAAAATCATAAGTCAAAAATGCATATATAGTGACCACATGGTACTTTGGGCGAAAACACTGTAGCAATTAACGGGTTACCTTCCGTGCTGACGATATCAGCAGTTTATGTGTTTATACAGAGGATTTTTTCCAGCGTTTCTTCATGGTCTCATCCAAAACTATAAGAAATAGCCAAAACCACTTAAAAGGGCAATTTTGATCAAAACATACACTGCACTTTTAAATTATGATTTTTTCTAACTGGTAAACGAACTCGTTGGTTTTGAGAAAAATAACACAACTGTATGATTGCACCAGCCAGTAGTACTGCTTATAAAGAAGGATACAGTCGAACAATAAGGGCCCATTGATCAATTGCAGGGCTCATGTAGCAGTTTGGACATTGATGTAGCTCGCGCTTAGGTCGTGTTGGTTCAAAAGTGATTCAACAAGGCGGGGTGAGTTCAAGAAAAAAAATTTGACCTATAATTTTTGTATGGAAGTTCACAGTGATTAGGTAATCACAAGTAAAATATTTACTCTTTGCGTGGCTGATTTGTTTTATGCTGAAATACTGTCCTAAGTCGGATAAAAAATAATTATTAAAATTATGACTGTGTTGAAATTTTTTACTATAAACCAAATCCAAGTATAATTTTCTTTATTCGTTTTACTTAACATGATGGGTAAAAAAATACCCGTCGAACCAAATGCCTTGGTTGGATGACATAGGCATTGTGAAAAAACATTTTTTTTCATTAAACGCGAGCACAACCCGAACTCAAGCAGTCACAGAAAGGCGACAAATGAAAATAAGATTGCCAGATAATAGTTAGGGGGAATTGAGAATATTTGGTATCCTTGAAATAGAAATTTATTTGGTTTTTTAGTTTTGTCTAATTCATATATGCATGCTAGAAATAAAAGAACCACTATAAAATAATTTCCGCAAAGCTAGCGCAGCCGAACCGGCAAACAAACACAATAAAAAAAACGGAATCCAGGCCTTTGACCGAACTGAGTCGGTATAGACTGAACGGTAGCTAAGGGGTTAATACCAACCTATTTCAGCTAACAAAAGCCAATGGGTTAATACCAAGCTATGATAATAATGAGCTGCTCAACATGGTCAAATGGATGTCAAACCTACGCTTGCAATGACTGTGTATCAGTAGATCACAGATTTTTTGCATTTCCCCCAATCTTTAGAGCCGGGAATGAGCAAGGTAGGTTCAGCACCATTACATGCGTATTACAAAGTAAATACTTGCAAAAAATAGTTACGGGGAAAAACTGAAACCAGGTTAAAGAAGTACAAGGAGATTGTAGCAGAATAATCCAATTGTTGACAAAAAATAGTATTCTGATGGTTTGAAAGAAATACCTGCACCTGGCATAGACATGTACCTGGAGTTGGCAGTGTTATGCTGAAAACTCACCGTGTGGTTCACACCCCACATGAAGACCGACAGCAGCGGCTCGTTGGCCCTGAACAGTTTCACCTTCTGGTGTTTCACGCGGAAGTGTTTCTTCTTCAGCTTGCTGAGGCCCGCCGCAGCAGCGCTTGGCAGAGACATCCTTGTTGTATTCCTTCGTCAGTTCTTCGTAAAATCAGTGCTCCTGGCTGATGTCGGCACTACGCACGACTTCGGATTGGCTGCATAGCGACTCGATTTGCACTGCAGAAGTCGGGAAGCGAGAACAAAGGCTGGAAGAGAATCGAAACAGAAACCACACCACCCTAGACCAACAGAAATGAACTGCGCTACAAGGCTGCGGCAGATGAGCCGAGCGGCTGCGGAGACACGGCAGCTGGCGTAGACGAAAGACGAATTGGATTGGAATCGGGTGGAAATTGGAGCCGAAATACGGACCAGCAACGAGGCACAGAACATAAAATTCTAGACTGACTGACTGGTGATACATGTCTCCATCGCCTATTTATTAGACGCCGCCTAGGTAGACGCCGTACCGGTACCACGCGGCTCAGATGCCACACGGCTCGGTCGCGCACTACATTCTATTTTACGAGTTATGTCTAATCAAATCCGGCGATCAGACACATTTGTTATGTACATGTGCATTTTACACTTGGCTTGCCATATTCAAAATCAATTTAATGTCAACAAACTCTACGGCGGCGTCAAATTCGAGATTTCTTTGTGTCATACTGACGTCAACCATAAAGTCGTTGATTTTGATTTTTTGTCCTTTCGTGCACTCGGCCCTTAGCCCCGATTGCACGAGTCTCTTCGAGTTAATCGATGTTCAAACTCGTCAATTTTAGTGAACCGCATGGAGTTCCTTCCATTCTGTGCATACAAAAAGATGTGTTTAATCGTACGTTGACGTTGATTTTTATTTTTTGTCCTTTCGTGCACTCGGCCCTTAGGATGTTTTATTCTTATCAGTGTATTTATACGGATAAAGCCATGGAGGTGAAGAAATAATTTCTTCACCTCCATGGATAAAGCTCGATGTTGTTTAAAGTCCGATTTTTTTTTAAGTTTATTGGATTTCTGCACTGGATGGATGGATTTCTGAATGTTGAGTGTATTGATTAAAAGTTGATGTCAGGAAAACAATTTTTGTAAAATGTTTTTTTTATTTTTTGTTCGAAAAATTCGAAAAAAAATGGTTAAGTTATTTTTTTTTCTTACCATGAACTCCAAATTAATGTCCTCAACACGGGTATATCCTGAAAATATTGTTACCATCAAGAAAAAAATATTCCGACTTCCAACATCGGGCTTTAACCGTAACTATATTTTTAGGGTTCCGTACCCAAAGGGTGCCAACGGAACCCTATTACGAAGCCTCCGCTGTCCGTCCGTCCGTCTATCACAGGGCTGTATCTCATGAACCGTAATTTTGTGGGAATATTTTTTTCAGAAATCAGTTAAACTTCATCGATATAAAGTCAAGTCAGGTACTCTAATTCGAAAAATTTAGAGTACCTGAGCTGTCAGTTTCGATACACCCGTCACGGCGTTCGCGCGTGTTTGCCGATTGTATAGGTGCTGATCTATGGTAGGAGAAAGGAAGAATTATGCCGTCGTTTGTAGTGTAAACATGTAAAAACGATTACGGGAAAGCCAAGACGGAAGATAGAATCACATATCACAGGTTTTCTATCGAAATTTTATCAAATGGCGTTATATTATGGTGATATGTGTGGCAAGTATGGCGTACGGTGCGGTGTCGGTATCCGACATTGAACGACAAAACTATCGGAAAAGCCGGTATCTCTTTCTAGCATACGTATATTCTATGAAGTACTTCACTATAGGTCTCCGTCAGTCATGCATTTGTGGTGTGAGTGTGTGTGTATCGCGTTCGCCGGAGGATGGTGTTCTCTCAGACAAGTGCGCGCCCTTTCTAGCAAACATGATTTTTCTATTTAAGTCCCTCTCGCTCTCATGCAACAGAATGCGACGGATAACTGAGTGATACCAGGTTAAGAAAAAGATCTCTGAGGTGAGGATTAATACGAAAGTTGCAAATTTAAACTACCTGATTCGCGTAATGTTTTGTGTGTCAATTGAATATTCAAATTTTATTTTTGGTTATAAATAGTAATATGAGTATGTTATGAATAATTTAGATGGCAAAACGTTTGTTGATTAAAAATTATAACTGAGAGCGGGAAGATAAAAAAATCATGAAGGCGACACCATAGGCTAGAGGGGAAAACGAGTTGAAACGGTCTCTTGTATGATGTTTGACTCTGATGGCACTTCTAGTTGTTAAACTTATAATAAGTTTAGCTCTTCGTTATGTTACTATGAGATGAGGTCACTGTAGTAGTTCATGACAGGAATAATATTATTAAAACTAAACGTGTACATTTATCACATTGTTTTTTTCTTTTTGCCACTGGAGTGGAGCATCGCTTTAAGGTGCTTGCTTGTGGTGACGCTTGGTTTGGGTCTCCTCTTCCCCTAAAATATGGTTGAGATGGCGATGGCTGGACCCGGCGTGATGCTCGTGAACGGGTGCTGTTTGCGGGGACTGGCCTGCTCCAATTGGCAACATGTTAGGTGACGGACATGACTTTCCAAAATAAGCCGATATTTGTCATGCGGCATGAACGGTAGATTTTTGTGAATTAATATTAATTTAATGTGTTCACACAAACGGGTACCAATAACCCGCATTTTTGTAAGCAGTTTGGAAACTTTGAAATTGGACGTTGAAAAAAATTCAGGGAAGTTTCTTGCCAGTTCTTCTTCGCCGTGAATGCTGAACTGGCTAATGATCTTAGACCAATGATTTCAAACGGACGTGGTCTTCTCACACCCCCCTTGTGTTAGGCGGGAGTGGGGTGACAGTTCCGGGGCTTTGCCCCCTACTGTGGAATCATCTCTGACCATTTCAATGGCCAGGTCTTTGGGTTGCCTAATTTAGGCGGTAGTTAGTAGGCATCGGTGTGATCATCGACTTCGGGCCTGACGAGGTCTCGCGGGTACTGCTTGGTGCCGTCCGGAGGTCGCGCGTGCTGGGGCGTCAGGTCCCGGATTGCCGGGAAAAGTGACGCATCTGCATGCGCGAACATGGCTGTGGCCAGGCGTCCGATGAAGACGTCCAGCGGCTCTGTTTGGAGGTCCCTCGCTATCACATCATTCCGCACGTAGCGCGGAGCGGCGACGATGGTGCGAAGGCTGAGGCTCTGCTGGGCGCGGAGGCGCTGGCGTTGCGTCTCCGAGACTAAGGCGTACCAAGCGGGTGCTGCGTACGTGAGGCGCGATCTGACATACGTCTTGTAGATTCCCAGCTTCGACCGCAGGGGGAGCTGGGAACACAAGACGGGTTTCAGCTTCGCGCGTGCTATCCTCGTCTTGTCCACAGTGGACTTTACGTGCGGCGTCATAGTCAGATTCCGATCGATGATCACACCGAGGTATTTAACTTGTGGGGTCCATGCGATACTTTCGCCTTGGAGTCGCAGTAGGGGGGGAAGAAGCGAGCGACCGGTTACGATGGCTTGCGTCTTTCCGACGTTCACTGACATGCGCCATCTCGAAAGCCATTCCGGCAGGATGTCGAGCTGGCGTTGCATCGTCTTGGCAGCATGCTTGGGATTCATCGACGTGGTGTAGAATGCCGCATCGTCAGCAAACAGCGCCAGATGGACGCGTGCGACGACCGGCATGTCGTCTGTGAACCACGCGTAGCAGGCTGGTGACAGGCAGCTGCCTTGGGGTACTCCTGCGCGGATGGGATGCGTGTTGGAGACGGCGTCCTCCACTGAGACTCTGAAGCGGCGGTCTTCTAGGAAGGATCGAATGATCCTCACGATCCTGCGTGGTGCCGGAGACTGAGAGAGTTTGTGCAGCAGTCCTGCATGCCAAACCCTGTCGAACGCTTTCTCCATATCGAGGAGTACTGCGACCGTGTATTCCTTCCTGTTGGAAGCCACGGTCATGTGGTGCAGTACCCTCGTAAGCTGGAGGGTGGTGGAGTGCTGGGCTCTGAAGCCGAACTGCTCGTCCCGTGGTTGGATAAACGGCAGTAGTCGGATCAGGAGTAGCTTCTCAAACACCTTCGAGAGTGTGGGCAGCAGTGTGATAGGTCGGTAGCTTTCTGGCTTCTGGACGTTCTTTCCCGGTTTGGGCAGCACAATGATCCTGCCGTTCTTCCATGCTGCAGGAAAGTGGCCCGTGCGAAGTATACCATTGTACAGCCTCGTGACCGCAGCTATGGTGCGAGGCGGGAGGTGCTGTAGTGCGGCATTTGTAATGGTATCCTCGCCCGGGGCCTTCTTGGCGTTGGTGCGGCGGATCATGCGCCACACTTCTCGGGGACTGAAGAAGATTGGGCCTTCTTCGGCTGCTAAAGGCGCTGCGAAGTACTCTCGAAGGTGCTCCTCCACCATCCTTTCGTGGTTTTCGTCGTTCGACGGGTTTGGCGTGAACTGGGTCTCCAGGCAGTTCGCGAAGATCTCAGCTCTATCTGCTGCGCGAAATCTGAGCGTCCCGTCTTCAGCAAGAAGTGGTTGAACTGCTTCTTTGGTTCCCGCGAACTGTCGGCATAACTTGTGCACGCTGGGTACATCGTCGGTGATGCTGGCGATGTGTGCATCCCAGGTTTCCGCGGCGAGCTCAGTGAGGCTTGTTCGGAGTTTTTCAACTGCCGAGTTGAACAATCTCTTAATGACTGGGCACCGCGTCTCCTGCCACAGTCTTCTCGGCAAGCTGTTGCTGGATCCGGGCGGGTAAGGGGGTTCTCCTTCCGGGGGCAGCTGCGGGGGTTGATGAGGCTTGGAGAGCGCTTTGGATAGACATGGTGATCTCCTTGGTGCTCTCCTCTACCTCTTCAGGAGTGCAAGCAGCGCGATAGTTCTGGGTTTTCTCCAGCTCTTTGGTGAACTTTCCCCAGTTTTGGCGGCGTCGAGTAGTGCCGGGAGCTACTCTTGCTGGGGTCTCTGTCATTACGAGCAACACTGGGAGGTGATCTGATGTCAGGTCATACAACACTTCCTGGGTGATCGGTCGCTTGAGGCCTTGGTGCACTGCAATGTCAAGGACGTCAGGACTGTGTGTCGGGTTTGGCGGGATGCGTGTTGGTGTGTCAGGGCCAGACACGCTGTACCCCTTGGTCTCAGCGTCGTCGAAAAGACGTCGTCCATTTGGGCAGCAGGTATTGGAGTTCCACGCCTGATGCTTACAATTTAAGTCACCAGCAGCAATGGTTGGCGTCTGAGAGTCTAGCAGGCTATGTACGTCGGCTACTTGGATGCGGTTTTGTGGTGGCTTGTAGACTGCAAAGACGCGCAACTCACTGTCGGCTATCTTCAGCAGCACTCCCAGGGCTTGGATAGACTCCAGTTGTGGGGTATCCAGTGGTTGATGGACGAGTCTCCTCTTAACCAGGACGGCCAGTCCCCTATAGGCCTGTCCATGTGGTGAGAGTTCGTCACGGCGATACACTAGGTAGTTCGGTATCTTGAATATATCACTAGGACACAGTCGTGTCTCGCTGATCAGCATGACATCGACGTCCTGTTCCGCCAGAAATACTTTCAGGAGTCCCTTTTTTCGGTTAAGGGTCTCGGCGTTCCAATGTACGATCCTCAGCGACTTATCCATTGAGGAGCTGTGCGAACTGGGCGATGCTCCTGGAGACAACCGAGACGGGGTCTCTGCCGGTCTGAAGGGCGAGCAGTACCTCTCTCAGTGCGTCGATTGCCATAAGCACTGTCTCGATGCGCTCTGGAGAGATGGCTGGGAGTGGTGTAGGCAGTACTTCTTCCCGAAGCGTGTTTCTGGCGGTCTGCGTGCCCGGTGCCGGTGCTGTGTTCGGATTCGGTGCTACTGGGGTATTTATTGCTGCTGCTGCAACTGGTGCAACTGGGGCAGGTGGCTCTAGCACTGGGATGGTTTCAAGGGCGAGGGACTGTGTCCTTCTGCCTCCCTTGCGTCGGCTGCTCCTGGCACTGGCGTCCCTCTGGCGAGGCTGGTTTGCCTTAGCCATCAGGTTGGTGCTGTCGGCTGCTGTGTCCACGGTTACCAGTTGGGGGTGTGGAGCGTTGGCGGACTTCTTCGGGCATGCTGCTCTTGATGAGATGGCAACTGTACCTGCCTTCTTATTGCGTTGCTCTCTTTTGAACACCGGGCATCTCACGTTGTTCGCCGTGTGTTCACCGGACCAGTTTGCGCAGGTTGGCGGGTCCTCTCTTGGACGCTCGCATTCGCGTGCCGCGTGTGCTTCTCCACATCGCACACACGCCTGCGGGCGGTGACAATTATGGGAGGAGTGCCTGAATTTCTGGCACCGGTGACACTGTGCGGGCCCTTTCTTGCCTTTCCACGCCTCAATTTTTACCCCGGGCATGTTGAGGAGTTCTGATACGGAGTATATACCCGGTATCAGTAAGTCGGTCTTGGTGCAGGCTGCATAGAAAATGCAGCCTGGGCGTCCTGCTCGCGCGCGAATGGGCTTGACGAACTCCGCCTGGAAACCCAAGTCTTGGAGTGCGCTCTGGATATGTTCCGGCTCGGTATCGGCCGGGAGTCCGCGGATGGCGAACTTAGCTTGTCGCTCAGCCGGCAGGGAGTATGAAAACCAGGAGATATTCTCTTCCTTCTCCAGGTTTCCGAGGTAGTTTTGCACGGTCCTGTACTCGTTCTCCGTTGCGGGAGAAAAGCGCAGACCATTTCCAAAGGGACGGGCGTTTGGTGCGTGCCCTAGCTTTTCTCGGAGGACCTTGAAGTGCCGCTCCCACTGGGGTAGTTTCTCTACCACCAGCGGCGGGTATCGTGGCTTTTTATTGGCTTTTGAGTCTGGGCCCGGGAAGGCTTCCGACGCAGTTTGGCTCGCCAGTTTGGCGGCTCCTGCTGTGACTCGCGCGGCGTAAGTGGTCTGGGTGGCGGTGAGCGCGGAGGGCGCTGCGGTCGCGGCAGACCCGGCGGGCGCGGCGGGCGCGGCGGACGCGGTGGGTGCGGCGGGCGCGGGGGACGCGGCGGGCGCGGCGGACGCGGCGGGCGCGGCGTGCGCGGCGGGCGCGGTGGGCGCGGCGGGCGCAGTGGCCGCGGCGGGCGCGGTGAACGCGGCGGGCGCGGCGAGGGGGCGGTATGCCGTCTCCTGACTCGACGCTCGGGCGGAGTTAGTGGCAATGTGGGCGTCGGCACCCGCTAGGTTAAGCGCCGAACGGCCATAGGATTGGGCGCGCGGGTCGCGAGACGGGAGCGCCTGTAAGCAAAAATATGATGTAAAGCATAAAATATGACGGATTTGAGTAAACTCCACTGAAAAGTCACACCTTCATGGCTCTACGAGAAATGGATCACTTCATTTATCGTTGTCGAGTTTGGCATTCCGCTGATTTCTCCTCACTGTCCAGTGGCTCCATTTATTAGTCAAGTTCTATATTACTGCTCGACAGACAATACCCCTCGTATTTCACCATTCCGGATTCCGGGAAAAGGTTGTGGCTCTCAGATGTTTCCATTTAATATCTGTTTCAGTGGGCCTTCCGAAAGGAAAACCACTAAATAAATAGGTAGATGCTTTTATTTTACTCCACATTCTCAATACAAAGGGTTAGGGTAAAGGAACAAAGCTGGACACACGATAGGTCAATATGGGACAGACAAAGCGTATTGAAATAGAACTATATTGAGAAAGATTAATGGAAGAGGTTCTGTGATCTCTACCAATCGGAGAGTTCAAAGAAGTGGGTTGGGTTGGTTTGTGAGATCATTGTTTGATCATTATATTTTTGAGCGGCTCCTAGCCTAGTGGCGCCTTGCATACCGGATGTCTGGGTTCAAATCCTCGCCCTCACACCACTTTATTTCTCTTTCTTAGTATGTACATTTCGCCGCGAATGCGAGCTGTTGGAATCTATGTAAAACTGCATGCCCCCTTTCCTTACTAGGTGGTAACTGGTAGGGTTTATGTCCGCCCGGGTTGGTACCATCGCATTCCATAAAAAGATAGTCGAAGCGGCAATGAAAAATTGTCTGTGTTTTCCATCTAGTTAAATGTTGCAGTGCTCATAAAGGAAAGGTCCTGGCATGGCACCTAATTCCTTTGGGAATGTGGTGTATTGTGCTAATATCATAACGGTAGTAGTGTGGTATTAGCCATCCAAGCCAGATTGCATAACCGTAATACCGTATAGCAAGGACATATTAACTAATTTAATTCGCATTGGATGAAAGGTGGTCGAAGTGACAGTGAAACGTTGACAGTCTTTTCTATCGAGTTCTATGTATACCTATATAAAGGGCTGGCCCTGAAGTGATGGCTAATGCCTTTGGGCTTTGGGAATTTGTATTTGTATTTGTATATATAAATCAGCCTTTGGAACACATAAGGAGCACTTGGAGTCGTCAAATCTATTCTACATAAAATATAAAATACAGAGCATCAATAGAATTGTCAAATAGTTACTTAATTAAAGTACCAGTAAAAAGATAGCTAGCATCAACAGAATTGTCAACAGGATAACTAATTGGTAAATTAAGAAATAAGTGTTATTATTTATAATATTACATTACAATATAGATCAGACAATTAATAATTTAATAGACTTGTCAACTCAGGTAGCTCCTATTTAGTCATATATTCTTGTATCGTGTAACATTTTTTTTTAAATTAGATATGTTTTAACTGTGTTCTTGAAACATTTACCGGTAAGTTCCTTAATATTATTTGGTAAATGGTTATAAAACCTAATACTATTGCATACAAAGCTTTTGGCTGTTTTAGCCAGTCTACACTGGGTAGATGCAATATTATTCCTATTTCTAGTTGGGTAGTTGTGGATATCTGAGTTCAGTGGAGTATCTAAGATATGTTTATGGGCATACATGATATTATTATAAATGTACAAGCCCGCCATTGTCATGATTCCTGCTTCAGCAAATTGGTGTCTGCAAGATGTTAATGGTTTAAGTCTTAAAAGTTAGCGTAGAGCCCTTTTCTGCAGAACGAATATTCTGTCGGATGTAGCAGCATTTCCCCAGAATGTAATGCCATAGTTCATAATGCTATGAAAATAGGAGTGATATACTAATTTGGAGTTCCCCTAATTTGGCAGTTTCTATCCCACAGAGTTGTCTTATCCTGCCAATGGCAAACACGGCTGAACTGAGTTTTTTGGCAGTTTTATCAATATGAACGTCCCATTTCAGCTTGTTATCAACACTTAATCCAAGGAAATTTACGATGTTTACTAATTCTATTTTGCTATCATCAACATCAATGAATTCTGGTACACCAAGCTGTGGTCTCAGTGAAAACATTACTATTTTCGTTTTTCTAGTGTTGAGGAGCAGGTTGTTCGCTGAAAACCATTTGGTCAACATTGTAAGTGCATATCCAACTTTTTCCACCATGCCCTCAACGGAGACACTTTTCAATACCAAGGATGCATCATCAGCAAATAGTACAATATTTCCTAGACCCTTGACATAGTCTGCCAAGTCGTTAATATAAATTAGAAATAGGAATGGGCCCAAAATAGATCCTTGGGGGACTCCAATATGGCTGGGTGTGTACTGAGATTTAGCACCATTTACCTCTGTTAAATGTCGTCTATTTGAAAGGTATGATCTAAGCAACTTTAGGGGTGTTTCCCGTATTCCATAATGGGCAAGCTTATCTAATAGTAACTCATGGTGAACGCAGTCAAAGGCCTTGGAGAGATCACAAAAAATACCTACCGTTTTATGTTTGTTCTCCAATGAATTAAGTACATAAGTAAAAAGATTAGCAATTGCATCATTAGTTCCTTTTAGGGCTTGGAATCCAAACTGACTTTTATTGAGGATATTATGCCTATCTACAAACTTTACAAGTTGAAGTATAATTTTTTCTAGTATCTTACTTAATACTGGCTGGATTGATATGGGTCTATAGTTGTTACAGTCTATCTTAGCTCCATTCTTGTAAATTGGAATGATTTTACTAATCTTCATCAAGTCAGGGAAAGAACCAGTAGAGAAACATTTGTTAAAAATATCTGCCAATACGCTGTGTTGGGTAATATTAAGATGGTGGGTCTGGTATTAGCCATTCATGTTCAGTCTCATAAAAAAGGGAAAACATGTTGTAAAAATAACTAGTTACTATACGAATATAGTGCAAAACTAAACTTGAACCAGCATTAAAACCTTTCGAGGAAAATGTGTATACCGCCACCTGCTCTATAATCTACAAATTTGAATTATTATCCTCTACTAGTCAATGCCTTCTACAAACACTGTGTTTAAGATGCTACATACTTCGCTTTACCTGCATTTTATGGACATATTGCCGTCGTCACCAAGTCGTATTTGACATCGGACGCTAATCCAGTAAACTCATCAAGAAAAATAGGTCACGATCATAAAAATTGGTTAAAATTTGTCGAGATATAGTGCTACGAAGCCAACCCAGTTGAAAAATAGTCCACGTGGAATCGAAAAAGTCAAAATTAATATCTCCCAGCCATTCCGGCGATAGAGTCGGCTCCGCTGCGGCGATAATGGATCAAGTGATTGACAAAATTGATTTTCTGTCTATTTATATCAGGGGCGGCAGAGCGGGTGGCTGGTGTCGACGACTCGGTGGCGCCGCCGTCGAACGGCGCGGGGACGCGACGGCGCGGCGCGGCGGAGGTGGGAAGCTGAAACTTGAGAAAGCGTGATCAATATCAGTTTTTTATCGGGGACAGTATTATGGATTGAAAAAGAAAACGTTGGATGATTTTTTTTAAATATACAGGTGGAGACGTGCGCCTGGGCATCCTTAAGAGAGTCGTCACCCTATCAATTTCCCGATACTACGGGCAATAACTGTTTACCTACACGCTCTTGATGTTTTACTAGGTTTTTAAAATTTTTGATTCTAAATTATATTCTCGAAATCTACGTATTCATTTTTTTATTTTTTAATATACCTTTTAAATTGGATAATAATCGCTCATACACATCGGAAAAAAAATGTCTTTTTTTACGTTCATTTTAGATTTTTTTTATTAAAAAATACAAATTATTACAAAACATAAAAACTTACTGTACGTTAGCTTTCTCAAGGCATTAAAAAATGTTGATCAACATCTGACAACTTTTAGGTTTAAAGAACCGTTAGGGCCTGGAAGACGATTTAGCTAGTTTAATAGCGGTCGCCGTGCAAAAATGTGCAAAAATGTATTCCGTAAAATTTTCAAATCTTCGATTTCCTGTGACTTCACGACAGCCTTAACAGGTGTGACACAGGATATACAGTGTACAGTTCGTACTTGTACGCAGTCGCTTAGGGACTTGCCTCGCATCCGAGGGGTCTTGGTTGAAACCCCGCCCCGTTCATGCACCGCTCTCTTTCTCTTTCTCAGTTGGTTTAGTGAATTTCATCACGAATGCGAGCTGTTCTATTGGGAACCTATCTAAAACTATAGGTCCCCCACCCCTTTAGGTAGTAGGGTTAATCCCGCCCGGGCTGAAAAGATAGTCAAAACGAAAATGAATAATTGTCAGTGTTTTCCATCCAGTACAATGTAGTCATGCTAATGAAGTGAATTAATGCAATTAATACGTAATGCAACTAAACTTCAACTTTCTGATAAATACTTCAGATAAATCACTCAATCACCCGGTGAGTTTATCTAGCACGGCAACCCCCCTGTGAAATTCTTACGTGTTTTTGGAATTCGAGACCATCAGGAGGCAGCGAATTCGTAAACGAACTGACTCGCCGGCTCTACCGTCAGTGTTATCACTAATGCCCGTTTTCACCACCTCCAGCTACAAACATCCCATAGTTATCTTACGGTTACACCATGTAAATATGCAACGTAACCGAAAGTTAACTATCGGATTTCAGGCAGCTGGAGGGGTAAAATCTGGGGTAAAACGTGGCTTCGCTGTCGCTATGCGGATAAGTTTCAGTCGCCACTGCCGTCCTATCTTATTTCATGACATGTGCACACAATGCATGCAAACATAGAGAAGAAAAGGGTGCGAACATAAAAGAAAGGGTGCGAGGGATGCTCAGAACCAGCAACGCATTGCTGAATGAGCCCCGTTCCGCATGGTTCCTACGGGACTAACTTATTGGCGGGTGCAGCACAAAATCGTGCTATTGCGTTCTTGCACCTTCTCTGTTTTAAAGAAAAAGTCAGGCTCCGCAGTGAAACGGATGCGCCAAGTCTAAGCCAACCAGCTTGAGATATTAGATGATTTTGATCGAAAACCGTTTCGCCGTAATAAGAAAACGACTTAGGGCCGATTGTTCAATCCCCAGATAGTACTTATCGGACTGATAGTAAAAATTTACGTTGTCATAAGACGGATAATCATTGCCGGGGAATTATATCTTCTGTCACAATTATCTGGCTGAATTTTTACTAATAATAATATAAACTTACAGTAACGGATATGTAAGCAGAGGCGTAAATAGATTCGTCGAATAGTTATCTCACTGTTTATCAGACCCAATGGTCTGAATAAAAATCAGCGCTAAAAGCTAAAAGTAAATCACGAACGCTGTAAGAAAACATCAAACAAAAACCAATTTTCACTCTGAACGGAACAAGCTTGGCTTGATGATTAATATTGTTTAGATTATTTTGTTTTATCATTGAGTAATCATGTCCAAAGTTATTGAATAAAGCGCGCAAAATAATCGAACCTTTGGACCTTATAACTTTGACATCAAACAATTTTTCAATGTAAATGGTCATCAAGCAACTTAGTATAGTTTTGAAACCCGACAAGAAATATGCGCATGATCTTTTCACGTTTGTGTGGGAAGATGAGCGGAAAGGCCCTCCTTTATTACATAATTTCGGTTTTGGGTTAATCGCGATAGAAAACTTGTGCCTAAATGAGATATCTAAAGCCTTGATAAGATAGTGTTTGGAATGGAGGCACTTGAACGGGCACGCATTAGCGAAACACACGTCGGGTTACATGGCGCGGTGTGGCCTTTAGGTGGGCCATCCCGCTCAACTCCCCATAAAAACGGGAAAAGAAGATCACGCCCATATTTCTTGTCAGAGATCCCAAATTTTGCTCAAAATTGCTTTATTTGATCGAACAAGATGTCTAATGACCGTTGGCATTGTAAAATTGTGTTTGGTTTCTAAGTTATTAGGTCCGAAAGTTCGAATTTTTCGCGCGTTTTATACAATAAATTTGGAGGTGGATTACGCAATGAATAATAAATTAAGAACATCTTAAAAGAATTAGTCATCAGACATAGCTTATTTAATCAAAATTTATAATCTATTTGGTTTTTAGGGTTCCGTACCCAAAGGGTAAAAACGGAACCCTATTACTAAGCCTCCGCTGTCCGTCCGTCCGTCCGTCCGTCCGTCCGTCCGTCCGTCCGTCCGTCCGTCTGTCCGTCTGTCACAGGGCTGTATCTCATGAACTGTAATAGGTAGGCAGCTGAAATTTTCACAGAGTGTGTCTTTATTTTGCCGCTATAACAACAAATAGGTAAAATAAAATAATAATAATAATTAATACAAAAAACGTGTTTTTTTTTGTGTTAAATCTTGTACGATAGTACCGAACCTTTCGTGTGCGAGTCCGACTCGTACTTGGCTGGTTTTTATTGTTAGATTTTTGACTACAGCGGTCGTGGTTTTCTTTCAGCCATAAGTCGTTTTGTAATTATAATTTTCGTCAATCTTACCAAATCATACACTTTACACATTTTCTTTTTTGTGGACATGTTCCTAATCACGGAGCCTGTCTTTTTCTTTGATGTCCCAGAGCGCAACAGCACGGTTTTGTACCGTGCCCGCGAATGAGTTAGTCCCGCCGGGTTGTACCACCTTAATCTGCAATTATCTAGGCAAAAATACCTGCTACATTATTCTTTTATGCTTGAGTAAATAACAATACAGATTTCGGCCAGGATCAAGTTGTCAGCATGTAAAAAATATTTCTAGTACTTTTATTCAGTTGTCATTGTGATTCATACAAAGTACTGTTGAAATATTTTTCAATTGGCGCCGAAGATTCTGAGAAAAGAATTATTTCTTTTGTGAAAGTTTCAATAACCCTCAGGCCGCCTTAGCGACCTCTGCCAACCCGAACATAAGCCTACCTGAGTGGCATGAAAAATCGAGTTTTTGTATAACAAAGAACCACAATAGCAATCATGGAGAGAGTCAAACTTCAAGAGTGAATTAATGTTTCGTCGATATAATCGAAATATTCTGAGGAGGAATCTTTTCATTACCGATTCGATCATCTTTTAATCCAATGCGAATGTACAAACCTGGGAGGGCTTAACGTTGCCTACCTCCTTGTAGGGGAAGGAGACCTTTTTTATGCAACCTGACATGGATGGCTAATACCACACAACACCGTTATGATATAAGCCTAACACACCACATTCCCTTAGGAATTAGTTGCCATGCCAGGACCTTCCCTTTACGAGCATGGCTACTTTAAACTGGATGGAAAACACGGACTGCCGAAATTGCCGCTTCGACCATGTTTTCATCCAATGCCATAGTACCAACCCGGGCGGGCTTAAATCTTACCACGTAGTAGGGGCAGGCGAAATGCACTTATCCAACTAAGAAAGAGCAAGTAAGTGATGCATGAACGGGGCGAGGATTAGAGCCCAGACCCCTGGTATCCTAGGCAAGTCTCCGCGCCAATAGGCTACGAACCGCTCCAGCTTTTTATGAATTCCGATCTCTCGCCTCCGTGATTCTGATCCATGGACGTGACGCAATGCATTTATCCAACTAAGAAAAAGAATTCATTACCTCAGGCTTAGAAGGCAAATTCCCGCGACCTTTAACTACCAGCTGTACACGTAAATATGGCTAAATTAGTGGCGCGACGCCTTGCCTTTCCATAATCGAGGTGAAGCAGCTCGAAGCGCGGTCGGGTTCTGGATGGGTGACCGTTTTCGACCGTTGGTGCTTAAAGGTTTGGAATTTGGAGGTTGGTGCGAAATGCAGCTAAACTTCAGATTTAATCACTTAGTTGACTGTTCACCTGGCGAGTTAATTTACTATTGTAACTCCCAAAGGCCAATGCCGAAATTAAAATCGCATTAAAGAGTACATTCACAAAGACCGATTCCAATAGGCAAACATGTGATTGAAAATTAAAATTAAAAATAATATATTTTTCAATTACTAATTAATGAAAGTCCCAGCGGACAAGGATTATTATTTTTAAAAAAGTTCACAACATGTTGTTCTCGGTATTGTCAGATGTTGCGTATTTCAGCTAAATGATTAATGTCACAGTCGTTAATCTGCAACAAAAATCTAAACTAAATACACTCCGTATATAGTAAAATATATTTTGTGACTAATAAAATATTTTGTCATTATGCATCCGGTTTAGTTTTGGTCTATTTTCTATACCAATATCTGGCAACTCCGACCGCGACATGGCGTCATCATGACAGATTGTATGTATGTTTCAAGGTAAAGATCGGTCAGTACGACTTCAATAGTTTACGGAGCACAGAATGGCGCTGCTATAGCTTTATATTTTTCTTTGGATCGGAAGGAAAAGGTCAGCCAGATCAATTTATTTTAAGGTTTACAACTATACTGTTCGATTATAGCACACTTATTTCGCTTCCTCTACACACATACACGTTTGTAATTATTCGTCAACCACTATTTTATTTATAATTTAACTTAAATGCCTTTTTCGTAATTAATAGAAAAAATATATTTATAGTTCTATGCTGAAAGTCCTTGCCTTTCCGTGTGAACAAAGACACAAAAAGAAGTAACATTTCACAAGACTAACCTCAAATATGCATTTTTAAAAGTGTCTGACGGGTTATTCCTGCTGTGAAAGTAAAGTAAACCATATTAATTATTGTGTTTAAGCATGTAAGGAATGAAAATACGTTTGGTTGATACGGTATCGTTTAAGTAGTAGCGCTTTTCTGGCCCATAGTGAAATCTGTACCATGTAGCAAAACCTAGGTCCCGTGTAATATGTTTTCCATAAAAGAGAACTTCGAACTCATGGATATGAATTAGTTGAGTATGAAGGCTCACTTAAGATAAGACATAGATTTATAATAGTAGGGAAATATTGCATAATAACGTCATACAAGTGTTCAATAGGGATATAAAAAGTCAACAGATGGCGTTGCGATTCAAATTTGAGAATACATTAAATACAAACCAATGAATATTCTATGATATTGTTTACTTACAATGACATTACTTAATTTATAGTTAAAATGTAAAGTTTTCATCATGTCTGCTTAGGCAAAATTTGGAGTTAAGCTTAGTTTAATAACGGTTTAACTAGTTTTGGCTGTGACGGAAGATGGCGCTGGTTATAAATGTAGTAACAGCGAAAATAAGAAGTATTTAGCGAGTTTTCTACGTTGCATGACGTTAGCAGTCTATACCTGTTATCCTCATGGAGGTGAAGAAATAACAGGAGAACGAATGGAACTAAAAAAATGGCCTTATCACAATTGTGCCGCGGGGGGCGTGTCATCTTGACAGAACTTGCGGCCATTTTATTCTTGCGTCGCTAGCTGTCGCGGGCGAGTTTGACGTAAGATCGAATTGTAATTGAATATGCCGTCGTGCATTGTAAATTGATGCATAAACAACATAAACAACAAAAAACATTCAGGAATATCATATTACCTGTAAGTATACGCTAAATATTCGAAATAGTGGATATTTCACTTGAAAACATTTCTATGGGGATGGTGTTATGCCATCAATCAACACGAACTCAAAATAATCTAAATTCGCTACCTATTTTAATTTCTTTGCAGAATTCCTCTATTTAGCCAGAAATTGATATTATAAAGCATGCAATTAGTATGTCTGTCTGTGTATTTGAAATGTCTACTGCTGGATTTACGCTTACCCATAGAAATACTTCTTAAATTATATTTTATGTTATTTGCACGAACCAGCCTAAAATAAAACTCTTACTTGAATATATATAAGTCTGAATATGCGCGATAAAATGTTGACTAATATATTTTTTTACAAAAAAGTTGTACCTTATATTGATAATATACTGAATCTAGCACTATGAAATGATATTTGACAAATATTTAAAAGATAATTGCGTATTTGTAGCAAACAGTGCCAACTTATTTTGGTAAACATTTTGAAAAATTTGGCTTCCATCATTGAGACAGAATATAATATAAAACACGCTTATGAAAAGCCATTGAGGACTTGAGTGGGCACTCTGCTTGGAGCACTGAAATAACGCAAGTCTATACGATATTTACGTTAAGTTCAAGGTCAAGATAATTACGTAAAGTGAGTACCTGAAAGGAGTGCGCTTGTAACGGAATCACTAACCAAAAAACCGGCCAAGTGCGAGTCGGACTCGTACACGAAGGGTTCCGTACCATCTTACATGATTTCACCCAAAAAATCACGTAAGGGGGCTCCCCCTTTAATTCTTAATATTTCAAAATGTTTGCTATTTGTTGTTATAGCGGCCATAAATATACACAATCTGTGAAAATTTCAACTATTTACCTATTATTGTTAATTAGATACAGCCCTGTAACAGACGGACGGACGGAGGGACAGACGGGCGGATGGATGGACGGAGAGCAAAGGCTTAATATTGGGGTTTCGTTGGCACTCTTTGGGTACGGAACCCTAATAAAACCGAATTCAAACACTAAGAAGTGGAAAATAACACCCATTTTTGGGTCGGTGACATATTGGTGTTATTCTTTGGTTGGTTGGCACCGACCCCAAAAATCGGGTATTTTCCACTTTTTAGTGTTTGATGTCGGTTAAAAACTTAAACTATACTTATGTTGATTGATTGATTGATTTGAATTAAGGCCTCTTTGTCCTATTTTTAGACAATTTTGCCAGTGTCCAGTTGGGCTTAAATACGGGATTAGTGCTACATTGGCGCATTTAACAGAGAATGCATTTCACACACTTACGTATATTTGTTAGTCATTGTCTTTTCTCGCTACAAATTCTGATGAAACAGCATTTCTTCCGCATAAATCTTTGAATGAATGCAGGGATGGTAATCAGATTTTGAAAAAACCTTTTTCTGATTATTTTCAAAATCTGATTACCTAACTAGCTTCAAATTCAATTGTCGCTGAAACTCAAATTAATGAAATAACGGTAAACTCATATCCATTAGATACAGAAAATTATCGAATTCAGGCAGTTTACAAACTTTACATAATTGTTTAGTAAAAAAAAAAAAAAAGTCACAAACCCAATATATGTAATCGCCTAAATTTATTTTTATATTTGGAGATTCTCTTTCATAATTTTCTAATTACGATGTGTTACATATACATATAAGAACATGCAAATAAAACGCCTTTTCAAAATATTTGTTTGTAATTCACTATTTCAGAAAAGTAATTACGAACAACAATTTACAAATGGATCCATGGACGGTGATGTTTTCATCCCGCTCAGCGCCGCGGCATTACCCCCAGCTTCACTTGCCACCACGTTGCTCTAATGAGCAATATTTTTGCTAATTTTTGCAACCAAATTATTTGTTGGCTATGGTTTGCATAACATCTTTCTAACTCATGTAGTTTTCAATGGGTTTGACGGCCGAATTCAGCCAGTATTTATTAGATATGTTTGACTCGGCACTCGCTGTCATCATCACGAATGAGGAATGACGTAACGACCATCTGATTTATTAAAAAAGAATTCCTATCTTTATCGGTTTACCTACCAATTTGGGAGACTTCAAATTGGATTTTTCTCCGTTTTCATCATTGCGCTACAAATTTGTACGGCAATAAAATGTTGTTAGTTGCGTTACGTCATTTTTTGCGCGCTCGTTGTATGGACGTTATTTCTCCAGTTATTTCTTCACCTCCATGGTTATCCTACGTCAAATAATTAAACAAATGTCTCCAATCCTCAAACTGTATTATGGAAAAAAATGTGGTTTTAAGTAGGGATCATATAAATCACCCTAATAGACCAATAAACTTCTTATACTGCTCAGGCTAAAGCTTCAAATTTAAGCAAATGACCCTGTAAGACATTACGCTAAGGCCAATTTGGTATAATCTGTTCTCCTCACTGTAAACCAGAATAAAGTTATTATTATTTTTAATTCATTGGGAAAGCTGCTGTCCTATAGTATATATATATATACCTTAGTTATACCATCATAATAATCTCAATTGTACAATTCGGATATGAATTATGCCTAAATCTATCCGACGATTTTCTCAAGTATACTTCTAACTTTTATAGTAAAAGTCAGCGTTCGGCGTCTGTTGTCTGTCCGCTTGTAACTTGAGAACCACAGGTCAGATTTTGATATCGACTTTATTTTTTTATTATTTCTATTAATTAAAGGATACTTAACATTACGATAAATTAACAAAGGGATGAGCAGTGCGGTCCAACATGATTAAAGTCGGGGTAAACCATCCAAGTGCGAATCGGACTCGCACACGAAGAGTTTCGTACTATTACAACATTTGACCCAAAGATTTCTTGTATTTGTCGTTACATTTCAGCTGTGTACCTATTACGGTTCATGTGATGCGGCCCTGTGATAGAAGGAAGGACGTACGGACGGACAGTGGTGGCCTAGTAACGGTTTTGTTTGGCACCCTTTGGGTACAGAACCCTAAAAATGCTGTTGCCAAACTTGGATTTGTTACATGCGAGACGTTTCGGTCTTCGATCGTCAAGGCAACACTGGGCGCGGTCGATTTCTGGTTGCGTGATCGTTCGACTGTTGAAGCTGAGCGCAGTTCTGATTCAATGTAAAACTTAGGAAATAACCCAACCGTTCCTTACGTTAAGGTTGTAGGCTTATATACCCGCCCGGGTTGGTAGCATCCTAAGATAGCGGTAACGAAAACGACGTTTTCAATACCAGGAATCAATGTTGGCAGTGCATTATAATGAAGGTCCTGTCATGTGGGTATATTAAGGATCAGAGGCAGGGTTGGATTTCGTAGTATAATTATATTATTTGAACCATATTTTCATGTTGTGTAGTATTGTAACGCAAGTATTTATTTATACTACGCGAAAACTTCAGTCATCATTTTATCTTTTATATAATTGTGACTCCTATTCCGCATGAATCGGGTGCGTGAGCTTTTTTTGCTCATTAAAAAAAAGTCAAAGTTTCTGACGCCAGGTATAATTTTAGACATTTTTTTCAGCTCTGAAGACAATAATTTTCCAAGGGTCCAATTAAGGAGCGCTCGGCATGCCTTCCATGCAAAAGTTCATGGGTTCCATCCAGCCCGTTCATCCACCGCTTTCGTATTCTTTCTGAGTTGAATAAGCGTATTTCATTACGGATGCGAGCTATTCAATGGTTCGGAATTTCGACAAAAATCCAGCACCGAAGACGCTTTGCAGCAACTCACAGAGTTCATTGTGACTACACTAGACTCTCGAGAAAACTGCATTGGAATCTTTTTAGACATTCAGAAGGCATTTGATACAGTGTCCCACACATTGCTCCTAAGAAAATTGGAAGCCGTAGGAGTTAGAGGAGTTGCTCTCAAGTGGTTTCAGGACTACTTACTGGGTAGGGTCCAAGCCACCAAAAATAGGGAAATGACAAGTACCTTAATGAGTGTAACCTGCGGAGTCCCACAGGGCAGTGTGCTGGGCCCGATATTATTTCTAATATACATCAATGAACTCTGTGAGCTGCAGCTACGAAATGGAGAAGTCATAGCGTTTGCCGATGATACGGTGCTTCTCTTTAGGGGAAAGTCCTGGAGTGAAGCAGAACATATGGCAGAGGCGGGGCTGGCTAGAGTGAAGACGTGGTATGATAACAACATCCTCACTCTTAACATAAAGCAGACCCACGGCATATATTTTAGTATACGCAAGACTGCGCTCTCCAATCATACACCATCCATAAAAATTCACTCCTGCCCCAATTTTCAACCTTTTAATACTCCCTCTTATTCACCTGCATGCACCTGTCCAAATATCACAATTTCCAAAACAGTTAAATATTTGGGAATTATTATCGACAACCACCTTGCTTGGACAGAGCATATTGCAGTTACATCTTTAAGGTTACGAAAACTCATACACTTCTTCAGGGAAGTAAGAGATATCCTATCGGAAAGACATTTAAAAATGGTTTACTTCGCACTAGCTCATAGCATAATCAGATATGGCATCTCGATATGGGGTGGAGCTACTAAGCAGGCGTTAAGCCCTATTATCAAAGCTCAGAAATCGGTTCTGCGTGTGCTCTTCAGGAAGCCCTATCTATATCCAACCCAAAAACTCCTTGAAGAAAACAATTTGCTTAATATCAGACAGATATACATTCAGACACTCATCCATTACCACCGCTCACATACAAACACACATATCACACCCACACACAAAATATGTACTCGAATTGCCACATTTGCACGCTCCCCACAATACAGAACGCAGTTTGCCCACAGGTTCTTTATGTTCCAGGCACCAAGATTATACAATGCCTGCCCTGCCTGCCAGGCCACCATGGGTCGTGTCAAATTTAAGCCCACAGTAACGCACTGGTTAGTCGAGCAGAGACTTGAGGCTTGTGAGCAAATGCTCACACCAATGGTGTAATAATGTGGCATAGTTATTAATAATAGCTACTGTCTTTTCAAACCATAGTTTTGTCAACCTATCTGTAACAATAAAAGGTTCTCCTTTTTTTTGTCAATTTCTAAATAATCCAATACATCTACTTAACTACATATATGCATCCAAAGCTGTTTCTTTCCATTGCTATTTATATATACATATATTTATATACATCCTACAACACATTTATATGTACATTTATATATATATATATATATAAACTATTATTTTTTACTTAAATAAATAAGGAAATGCTTAGTCTAGGCATACTTTTATTATTGTATCAACCACTGTTACTGAACGCAAATAGACTTCCTGGAAAACGGGCAGAAGCCTTGTCTAGGAGCTATAAATGGACATAAAAGCTTACAGCGCAACCACAAGTCTTATACCATTGTTTTCAGAACCCACTGAAATGCTGTACAATTTCATTACGTAATATGTCTAAATAAATAAATAAATAAATAAAATACATGTTAAACTATAAGTCCCCTTCCTCTACTAGGTGGTAGGGTTAATTCCGTTAGTATTGGAAGAAAAGATGGTCGAAACGGCAATAAAATATAGTCTACTATTTTCATCCAGTTCAAGGTAGCAGTGCTCATAAAGGGGAGGTCCTGGCATGGCATTGTGACGGTGGGTGTGGTATTAGCTATCCATGTCTAGTTACATAAAAAATGGCACCAAGTTCAATGCGAGTCGGTGTGGTATTGGTATGATCCATATCCATCCATGTCCATTTCCATTAAAAAAAAATCCCTACTCTTCGAGCTAAATAATGAAATTACCCTACGCGTCGAAGCCATGTATTTACTTCTTAACGAAGATTTCAATCTTTTACGCACTACCCGCAATAAAAAAAACTCGCTATAGCCCACGAAGCCTAAAATTACGTTTTTTCCTCAATTTATTAACGTATCGCGTTGCTTTATTCCCACAGCTCGTTATCTGACTAGAGCAATAAATATAAAGGGATATTCATAATAACGAAAAGTTTCCGCTGGGATTTATAGTTTGAGAATGTCCTAAGTATTTTGTGTTTTTTTTTTGCTAATGAAATTTGAAGATCTTGCTTTTATTTGAATTATTGTCCAATGGAGCAAGACTGAAAGTATATATATGATCAATTAACAAATATTTTGAGGCAAGCCTGCAAGAATATGTTGTAAACAACGAGAAAACTCTCCTTGGTTGTAAAGCTGTAATATTATGTTGTTCTTCGTGGTCACTTATGGTGTGCATGGAATATTAATAGTATGTAAACAAATATAAATATATGTTAATATTTTGGTTAGACATATGGTGCAAAAGGGTTAGACAATTGAAAAGATCCGTATTTAAAAAAAAGTGGTTATACAATAAACCTATACAAATATCTTTTTTATTTTCATTATGTAAAATTAAGAAACGCGGCGAACGAAATCAATCTATGCGATGTTGGTATTGAAAAGAATAGGACATTCGCTATAAGCAGACATTACAATTGTAACTAAATGCAAGAAATCATCCAAGAATATTTCAAGTTAATTAAATCGACAGTTCTGCTGCGAAAATCCGATGCTAATCATAAAAGAGCATTCTCCGTTTTATATCTGTACATAATCCTGGAACGAAGTGTCGTATAAACTTGCTATTACCCATATACATCCGAGTAGCGGAGTGTAAACCCCCATTCGAAGTCCATTCGCCACGAAGGGCGCTCTGACCGCGGGGTTAACGTGTAAAAATGGCGACTATCTACACTACGCCGTGCGCATCCCAGAATTCTCGTTTACTGTTTTTGTCTTTCTAAAGAGTGTTTGAACTCGCTAATCTCTGGAACTACCAGTCGCATTTGAAAACATATTTTTGCATTTGATAGACCAATTCTTGAGAATGAGATTTAAGCTATGCGGATGAATTTGGGGACCCTCAACTCCAAAGGGATGCCGGGTCTCTCTCTGTATTCTATCGTCTTTACCATGGAGAATGCTCGTCGGAGCTGCATAACGCTCTCCCTCCGTCCACTTTCTACCCTTGCTCAATGCGTTACAGGGAGAAAATGCACAAATTCACGGTCGACATTCCAAAAATAAGAAACCACCGATCCTCTAGAACCTCTATAGGGTCGGAAAACAATGGAATTAACTACCTTCCGAGCTATTTCCCCCGAAGTACAACCTGGGTCCTTCAAATATGGTGTGAAGAAGCACCTGGCCGGCCGGCATGCTTTTCGCAGCCCCCCTGTAAGTTCAAAATCCCATGGGCGTCGTCGGGCACCTTAAGAAGTCCTGGCGTATGCCATATGCCGCGCTAAACATAAAAAAATGCGGTCATTAGCGGGTAAGGTTAACCGCCCTATATCCTATTTGGGAGCTATATCCTTACCGCTGCTAACAATAAGTCTTGCCTAAATATTGGCTGAAAGGGTATTATCTTGTCTATTCATCTGTCACTTGATGGATAGTCCCGACGTCTTTCTGCCAACTAAATAATCACTCTCCCGCGGCGTCAACCGTTCCTTCGGATTGGGGTATACGCTGGCATGTTTTGCTGACCTACTCATAAAATTGTTTCGAGGTGTTTTCTTTTACAGGACATCACTCAGGATCCCCCGCAGGGGATCGATCCCAGGGGCGTTTAAAGAAAAGAAGTGTAAGAAGGCTATTCTGATAAGAGTATGAAAAAAGATAGACCAATGCATTTCAACAGCTTAGAAAACCTGCTTCAATACGTCACTAAATTGATATATTTTAAAGTGTATAAAATTTAATTTCGTCTCGACCGCAGTGGGAGAGACAATCCGATAAAGTAATCACTTGAATTTCAATAGTGCGAATGTTTACTCAGCCAAGTCTGCCATATTGTTAGACGGAACCAGACCCATGCATCGATTGTTCATAGATCAGGGTACATATTTATTATTCACACAATAAAGGGCACAAACACCATTCATTTACTGTGGAATGTAGCTAGTGTCTCTCTGAGCTGTAGACCTCGCGAATCTGTCTCTTTGAACATATCACATTTTTGAACATTTTTAAAAATGAGAATGCCCATTGGCCCTTACATTTTGGGCCCCTAAACATTTCAAACCAATGTTAAAATTTAGAAAATAATATAACTTTTCCTATTATGAATTTTGAAGACTAAATTTATTGCCATTTTAAAGTTATTGACAAAATGCAGTTTTGAGATTATGAATGTTTTAGAGACACCAGAGAGCTTAGTCAGCGTAGATCAAAATGCTCCAGTCCAAACGCAATCCACAGACAACAATCCTTTGCATTGGTCCTAGGAATGATTTTACACTTGTATTTAAGCCTTTTTTCTCCCTAACTGGATGGAATGGCATGGCATTGACCAGGCTACCCGAACACGTCTTGTGACAACGGAAGTACTATGCGATGTTCTGTCCTTGTCTTATTCATATTGTTAGTAGGAAAATAAGTAATTGTGAACGATTACTTTTAATTATTTAACGAGTAACCGGCCGTGAAACATGGGGGTTCAGATAGTTTAAATTATGTTTAAATAATAAATATACTTTATCGCTTATGTTTGGGCCACTTCAAAATCTTTCTCACATTTATAAAAGAAGGCATTCCAATTGACTTGGAACGCTTCAGCATGCATGGACTTCAATATTTTTGAACTACCGCATGCACGTGACAGTTACCAAAAACGTTAGGCAGCGCGCGAATACAGCTCGCTGCCAGTGCTTCCTGTTCCGTTTGAACCGCGAGACGCGCAACATGTCATGGAGTGAACGTAATCTATAAACATTATTATGTTGGACGTTTTATGCCTCCTAGCAGTGTTTTATGACCTCTCAATAACGAAGTATTGGAACGATCTAGTGAACCTGTGTTTAAGACATTGGATGGCAGTGCGCGAACCACCACGCTTAGTGTGTTCTTCCATATTCATCAGAAACCCAGGGCCATGGTGTGCTCAGAACTGATGCCATCAACCTGTGAGTGTTTTCCAAGGATTTATTTTGGTTCGTTGTATTTTTGAGTGTGTCGAACACTAGAAGTGGTTCTGTTTCATAGCGCCTTTCTATCTATTTGCATTAAAATAATTTACGCTACAACCGCATTTCTAAGAGTCCTTTGTGGCTTATACAGCATATGTGTCAATAAAGGACACGAATGTTTTCTAAGGGGCCTGGATTTGCGCATTCTCCTTTTCGAAAAACTCGCTCAAATAAAAAAATCTATATACATATGTATCGAACCTGCTCACAGCATTTCACGAGAATCGGTTGAAAAATGCGAGTAGAAACGACCGTGAACAAGAATACATTTATTTAAGAAATAACCATGTAAATATAACTACTTTATGAAATGACTTTTCACTTAAAAACGTGCATCTAAAGGTTAAACTTGCTCCACACTAAACTAGCGCGAATTTAAATTATTTGATTATTTACTGCTTGGCAATCTTTTAGAAATCGATGAGTCATATACTTCCAATATAAAAAGCTTTGGAAGAACCAACCTATTATATTTATGATGTTTTTCTACCTATTGATATCTCTACCTAACAGCGAAAATTAGAGCGCCGATTATACAAACGCTGACTAAACGGATTTACCTGTTATCCGGATCGCCTCATCCGAAAGCACAAACGGTTTTTCGATGAAATACAAAAAAAAACTGTTTTTAAACGAATTCCTGATTTATGATTTCGCATATATTTATGTATGTACCAATATCAAAATATTTTGCCGAAGTGTGAATTAAAAGAAAGGATCTACTATGTTGCATTTACACACTGTCACCGTAGTTTTGAATTGTGGTTTGCATCATGTAAGAAATTAATAAACTTATGTAAGTAATTTCTTTCTCTTATTTTTCTAATAGACCAATTATCCGGATTTTCGATTGTCCGGATTTCCTTCAGTCCCAATTGATACGGATAATCGAAGTTCTACTGTAATACTTGGCATGATCGCGCGGGCAAGGCCCTGCGTTGCGTGACACAACGCATCCGTTTTAAGTGGTGTTTCCCGGGACAACGAAGAGCTGTCGCGTGCGAACAAATTTATAGAACCGTGGCATCCGACCGATAAACCGTGGCGAACTCGCGGCTATCTACTACCGTCGCATTTCTGTACGGCATGGCGCGTTTACAGTTGCTCGAACGTCGAAATCAGAACAATAGAGATACAAGTGGTCCCATTGCGGCTCGTAGCCTAGCGGCGCAGGGACTTGACTAGCATACCAGAGGTCTGGGTTCAAATCTTCGCCCCGTTAATGCACCACTTTCATTGTCTTTCGGAATCGGATAAGTGAATTTCGTCACGAATGCGAGTTGCTCCATGGTTCGGAATCTATGCATAACTGTAGGTCACCTTCCCCTACTAGGCGGTAAGGTTTAAACCCGGATGAAAAGATAGTCGAAGCGGCAATGAAAACTTGTCCGTGTTTTCCATCCAGTTCAATGCAGCCGCGCTCATAAAGGGAAGGTCCTGGCATGGCATCGGGAATGTAGTGTATTGGGCTTATATCATAACGGTAGTTATGTGTTATTAGCTATCCATGTCAGGTTGCATAAAAAAATCCGTCCATGTCGTAAGTGACAACTAAGGGATTCGTCCGTTCGAGGTTCAGATTCCACGTAAAACTGTAGGTTCCCAAGAATAGGTCCCTCAGTAAACTTCGAAGAATGTCCAGCGAAGTTTCGTGCCAGATGTTCTTCGCTGTGATTTTGGAAATGGCTATTGTTAAAATATGTTAAATAAACACTAAACAATAAAAAGTCCCGCCATGGTTGGTACTATGTCAATGAATGAACGTCGGTCAAAGCGGCATTGATAATGGTCCGTGTCATACATGCAGTTGAATTTAGCAAAAGGAAGTTCTTTGGATATATTCGGTTGGGCTAATAAGACAGTAGGTCTGGTATTAGCCAACCATGTCCAGTCAGAAAATATCTATTGGTATTTATGATTGGAATGGGATAATTACATATAATATAAAACCAATTGAAATGGAGAGATATAGCTGAATTATACATTTTCTTTTGAGCTGTTTGACGGTTGAAGATAGAGCGTGTTAAAATATTTGTGATCAAACAAAATAAAACACGTGCTTCAAAACGAAGTGGCTCGGTTCACGCACGAATCGGCGAATAATTTCAGGGGTATTAATGAGAATATTATCAAGTCAAAGTTTAATTTATCCGGGCAACCTGACAAGCCTGAGGAGCTAACAAAGCCGTTACCAGTCTTTTGTAATCTTTGCCTTTACCACAAGATGACAATCCTTTCTTCTCCGACAATACCAGTCTCCCGGGGGCGAATTCAGGTTCAAGTGAATTAGAATTCGGTGCTCAATATCAACTCACTTTTTTAAAAAGTTTAAATTTAAATATTTTTCCAGCTATTATGTTAATTCACTCCGGAACTCGAACTAACTTTTACCTGAATTTAATAAATAATTATATAGAATAAAAATGATTTAAAGATGTATTTTCATTCATTATAGCTCATGCTATGTCTTAATAGAATACTCCGTCTGTCTTAATATTATATATATTTATATTATTATTATTAGGGAAGTATAAATTAAACTTCCCTACAAAAGGTAACCTATGTCTTTCTCCAAAGTCCAGACTATTTGTGTATCGAAATTCATCCAAATTGGTTCAGCGGTTTAGGCGTAAAAACGCGTTATATAGAGCTACTTTCGCATGTATAATATTAATATTGAAACAGTATAGTATGGACTAATCGTTTTCAACATTTTCCATATCTGTGGTATAGAACTTCACATGTTTACATTCTGAGATTGTTTGCATCTCTACATTAAGCCTCCGAAGCCCACAGTCGCTACGTCTCCGTTTTCGATCATAGAGGTTGAGCAACACGGAGTGCGGTAGGGAGGCAGAACAACTTCGCACCTTCGTTACAAGCGAAAAAATACACTCTTATCAACCCCCATGATACATAACTCGCCGGGTGAATAGCAGGTGAACAGGCAAAAGAGTGATTAAATCTTACGTTGAGTTGCATTTCGTACCGTGCCAGCTGGTATTTTTGTTCAATTGGCCGAATAACGCAATCGGTTGTTTGACAGCTTGGCACGAAATGAAATGCAAAGTCGGATTTAGTAACTCTCTTTCCTTAATATCCGTTCACCTGCTTTTCACCCGGCGAGATAACTTAGCATGGTAACACCCCTGTTCTCCCAAGCGCGTCAAAAGGAGTAAAACTTTTAAAAAAAACCGGCCAAGTCGGACTCGCACACGAAGGGTTCAGTACCATCGTACAAGATTTAACACAAAAAATATATTTTTTTTTGTATGGGGGCCCTGCAATTTTTATTATTTTTTTATTTCACCTATTTGTTGTTATAGCGGCAAGATAAATACACACTCTGTAAAAATTTCAGCTTCTTAACTATTACGGTTCATGAGATGCAGCCCTGTGACAGACGGACGGACGGACGGAAGGACGGATGGACGGACGGATGGACGGACGGACGGACCGACAGCGGAGGCTTAGTAATAGGGTTCCGTAGGCACCCTTTGGGTTCGGAACCCTAAAAAAAGAAAACTAAGAAATAGAAAAAAGAAATACTGTTTGTATGTTATTTACAAAAATACCTAAATCTGAGACCGATGTCGGTGAAGAGTCCAAAAGATAAAAGAATACGGAATTGGTGAAAGAGCCAGCGGACTTTCCCCGCGTCCGCACCCTCGAAAGCGCCCTTCGTCTCGACAAGTGGACCCCGCGCCCCCGCCCCGCCCCCGCCCGCCCCCGCTGACCTGAAAGCCCCGAGAACAATGGCGCTCTCGAGTCGTCTCGCTTCTTCATTATTCAGGCGGCGAGCGCGGTGTCGCGACGGTACGGCTCAATCAGTTCGGTGAATTCGGCTGGAAAGGGAAACGGATTTGCCTGTTACAGATGAAAAATTTACTCGCGTTGCTCGATGAAAGATTGATGCAGAGTGTGGTTTTTATTTCTTGCGAATATGGCACCGGGTATCCTTGATTTTTGGTATTCGTTAGGTTCGCTGTCGTTCTCTAACACGAAATACATCTGGCTGGAAAAAATATACCTAACGTTATACGTGGTATTTTAAAGCGCTAAAAAACACTTAATAAATTCTTAATTTTTTCTTTTATAAAAACAATTGAGAAATTGAACGTAATCTATTTCGATTGGTTATTTTTTTAAATTATACCTGCAGTAGGCTCGCGACAAGTTCTACGACCAATTCGTTTTGGAATAAAAAGTAGATTTCAAGCATCTTTCAAGCGGGAATACACAAACAAATATTTGAAATCGGTTGGGTGGTTTCGGAGATTAGCGTTGGGGAACATAGTGACACGTGATTTGTATATATCAGGATTTATAATATACAGTAGGACGCGATGCCCGTGAATCTTCTTGCTTGCTGGTTCGATTCCAGCTTCAAAGTTTTTCCTTGCTTTACGATCACACATATCATATGCTTTAAAATTTCCCAGTTTGTACCAAAACTAATTTTATGAATTTTGTACTCCACAAACAATTCACAAATATATGTAACTGTTCGCGATAGCTCCAGGACTACGTCTGACTTCGACCGTCATGTTCGTGTGAAGCTCAAATTACGGGCTGAAATGAAAGCTTCATTCTTCATCAATAATAATGGTATAACTTCCTTCCGATATTTTCCTTCGCGCGTTAAAAGTTTGCTACGTATTTCTTACAAAACAAATCCAACGAATCTTGACTAATGCTGAGATAAATAGTCGTAACAGAAACTAAGACTAATGAAAAGTAGTACTTTGTGAAGTCATGTTGCATTACTTTGAGATTTCGTCCATACAAAATTTCCAAAAAAAGTTTGTCCAATGTCATTTATTCAAAAGTTATGAAACTAAGAAAGATTTTACATTTTTTATGGATGATGTTCGACGAAATGATTTTTCGTTCTATGTAATTAGGACATTGTTTTTTAAGTAGGGCATTCGTAATAAGGCATCGCCTGTAATTCCTCAACTGGGGTAGCTTCTGCCGCACTGCAGTGACGCCAGTCGTTCGCGGTTCAGGCCGGTGACCCCATGTCTTTTGCACCAACGAAACTGCTCTTGGAGTATGCAGCACGCACTTTGGAAACTGCAGGTTTCTACCACGAAACATGTTCGATTTAATGTTTTTTTGTTGAATATATTTTAAAATCCTAGTAGCTATTCTCCTATGTTTCATTTATTCGTTTTTCTTCTAAATTAATGCGTTATAAGCGGTTTGATTTTGTGTTATTTTTATTTTAAAATGTTTTAAGTTAAGCATTTAACTAATATTCCAGTAAATAACAAATTTAGATTACAATTAACATTTAAAAACATGGATGACTACGTACTGGTTCGATGATGTTGTTGGCATAATTTAAACCAAATATTTCTAGAAATGGAGTAGGAAGTATCTTTCCCTTTTTGTATGGCCCGACACGAAAGGTGTAAGTGTAAGTATGATGAGTGTTAGTTAGTAGAAATGGTGAGTGTTAAGGAAAGCGCATTTCGTTACGAATGCAAGCTGTACTATAGTTCGGACCCACGCAAAATTGTAGGACCCTTCCCCTAATAGGTGGTAAGGCCACGCGTATATATACCAACGTATTGAATGAAAAGATGGTCGAATTGGGAACGACATATTGTCCGTGTTTTCCACTTAGTTCAATATCGCCGTGGTCATAAAGGGAAGGTTCTGGAACTAAAAAACTTATCCTTTCTATACATGTTTGTTCATACCTACATAAACATTTAAGGAGAGACGTAGTTGTTGGTAATCATAGCGAAAGTCGTATAGAACAAAATATGTACAGTATTGTCTACAGAATCACCCCATTTGTCATAATGCTGGTAGCTGTAAGCAGTGAATTTTACAGTTAATTTGTTTACCTCAGTTTTAATTTTGGATCGCTGTCTATTTTGCGTTCAAATTATCTTGTCATGGCAATTAAGGACTTTTTTAGAGTTGGTTTCTTCGTAAGGAAGAGAGCAAAATTGAAAAAATCCTATTTTGTATAGTGCTGGCTCTACAGCAATACTCCAAAGTGTAACGCAGTGTACCTAAGGACAAATAAAGATTGGAATTGAATACCAACAAAAAAAAATCTGCCTGCAGAATGAATATCAAAAATATTTTTTGATATAAATGCAGACAAAATATTTTGAATAGTGTTTTGAATTCCCTCTGGACTCATATTCGCTACACGAAAAGTTGATGCCAGCGGCTAAACTAGTTCTAAGCCGACAGAGCTTATGGAATCACGAGGTTAAACCGTTACTTCGCCCCTTTCTTACTTGTTTTGATTTCATCAATATTTAGCCTAACGAGATTAAATCTTCAATTTTTTTTCTCGTTTATTAAGCTATAAACATTGCGAAAGTTAGTAGTCAGCATAACCGCTGTACTTTAAATTATTATCTTACATTATTCGTTTTGCGAAGATGGTCGATAGAAATATTGTCCGTGTATTCATCTAGTTCAGCTGTGCAATGTAAGAAACGCCCTGGCATGGCACCTAGCCCTAGATCTGTTGGGCTAATTTCATGACGTTAGGTGTCTACGCTAATAGCCACGTCCAGTTCCACAAAAAAAAACAACAAAACGTGTACATAAGTAAAGTGCGTGCGGTAATAGGTTCCGCGCAACAATGTTGTTGAGAGAGACGAGACGAAAGCAAAACAACCTAAATCAACAGTCTCTCCGAGTTCACGTATTAGCATACATTACGAAAATAGCAAAGAAAATTTTGTAAAATACATTTCTGTAAACCCGCGCTATGACTAAATTATCCGCAGAATGTTATTGCAAAAACACCGCCACGTTATAAATAAAGAGCACATATTGAGCATCCCGTAGTATTTTTTGGGGAACCTTTCCTTGCAGGAACATGACATGGATGGCTAATACCACCCAACTACCGTCACGATATTAGCCTAATACACCAATTCTCGAAGGAATTAGGTGCCATGCCAGGACTTTGCCTTCATTTTTCAAAAAACAAAAACAACGTTCCATAAAATAATAACCTAACACTTAAAGCTTCAACAGTGGATGCAGCAGAGCGCATCACCCTCGGCGCCACAGTTGGCATTGGCGTTTGCAAGGAAAACGTAGGTATGTGGGTCTAAATCCATTGTGTGGCGTCTTGGGTGATGCCGTGTGTACATATCGAGGCAGTTCTAAAACTAATAAGTAAGTAAGTAAAACTAATAATTTTTACAACAAGAATGTGCACTCTCCCAAAAAAATCCCCCGCTCTATGAAAGTGACGATCCGTGATTTTGGGCATCAAGTAGGACATCACAGACTTTCTAGTCTAACCTGTCCTCGACTATTCCGTAAATATTGTTTCCATGATAACAACTACATATCAACTATCAATCTTGGATTTGAAAAAAATATTGATTAAGTACTAAGCCTTTAGATTTATATAACTCATAAAATAAACACGTAAAGCGGAAGGCAGTCTAGAAAAACATTACATATTATTGCAGGGATTTTTTTGATGCGAACACTTTTTTCACTCTGGCAATTGTTAGAAAGGGACACAGGGCACTTCGTGAACTCTGTCTACTCGCAAGTAATATACTTCAAATCTTATACCATAGCCCGAAGGTCTGTTTTTATTTGTATGTTCTTTCTTGGTGTATATTCCTGTTGTATGATAGTACTTAATAATTCCATGCTCATGACACTTGGGTGACCCATCAAGTGAACACTTTCAACGTCAGATTTCATGAATATACGAGTGGAGAGAAACTGGAGAGACGAGGTTTAGTGTCGTCCTTTTAAATATGTAATCTCAAGGGTAATTCCGTAACAGTTCGAAACTACTGGCCACATTTGTGTCAAATTTTAAGAGTTTATTTCTTCTATAGCCAACACAAAGTATTCGATTAGTACTAAAACGTTTTATTATGTCTTCCATGTAAATGGGTAATGTAAGTCATAACACATCCACTATCATTAAATTAGCCCAAAACACGTAGCATTACCGAAGGAATTAGATGCCATGCAATGATTACATACACCCTGCAATGGAGAAATGCCGTGGCAGGGAGTGGATCCCATAGTTTACCAACTCTATGGATACAGTATCTAGATGAACGGTTGGGTCGAATTTTGGGATTGTCGATGGTAATGTATAAATATTTGAAAATATGAAACAGCTTGTAAAAATCGATAATTTCCTTTAGTTACTTCATAGAATGTTTTCCTTATAAGCGACACTACTGATTGGTGTAATAGGTATGAATATTTTTTCTCTAAATCAACAAGGTCAATTTTGGCTAGAAAAAAAAATAAAAATGCAGTTATAGTTTTTTAGGGTTCCGTACCCAAAGGGTGCCGACAGAACGCTATTACTAAGCCTCCGATGTCCGTCCGTCCGTCCGTCCGTCCGTCCGTCTGTCACAGGGCTGTATCTCATGAACCGTAATGGGTAGGCAGCTGAAATCTTCATTGAGTGTGTCTTTATTTTACCGCTATAACAACAAATAGGTAAAACTTCAAATAATAAAATAATAACGGGCACCCATACAAAAAACGTGTTATTTTTTTAAATCTTGTACGATGATACGGAACCATTCGTGTGCGAGTCCGACTCGTACTTGGCCGGTTTGATTAAAAACGGCTTCATAACTACTTCGAGTGTTTTTTTTCTATTTCTTATGGTTTCGGATTTGGCCATGAAGACACCTGTATATGAGCGACTCTATGTCGCTGTCTTTTTGTTGGAGATAATTATTATTAAAACCTATTAAATAAATTTTATGTATTTAATGGATACGACATTACCGTTATCTCATTAATTTGAGTTTCAGCGACATCTACATTTTAAGCATTGTCCTGCTTCCGACGAATGTCACGACCAATACTTTTTCAGATTATTTTCAAAATCTGATTACAATGCTTAAAATGTAGATGTCGCTGAAACTCAAATTAATGAGATAACGGTAATGTCGTATCCATTAAATACATAAAATTATCAAGTTAAATCCGGGCTGACTCTTAGTGTCCGATACCAAAAACGTCTTTGGCGACGACAGCAATAAACGACAGCAATAAGATTGATAGCTCAATCATTGCAGTCAAAATGCCTTAGCGTAGGATCAATACGCGAAAACATCATCAGCGCCATCTAGCAGAAGATAGGAGAAGCATTGTGTCGATTCGAATATAATCGAGAAATTCGTTGGCTGACGTAATTGTCGGGATAGCTCAGTTGGTTTAGAGCAGTGGACATGTAATCCAAAGGTCGCAGGTCCTGCTTCCGACGAATGTCACGACCAATACTTTTCAGATTATTTTCAAAATCTGATTACAATGTTTAAAATGTAGATGTCGCTGAAACTCAAACTATTAAATAAAACCTACAAGAATCTTATTTATACTTTTTTTCTGCTCTCAAACCATTGTACTCATAATTTTTCTGTGGTTGGAAGCACTTAAAAGGGATAGTGTTAAATACATTTGGTTAGCTATAAGATAAACAAATATTTGTATATTGACTCCAGGGAGTTTCTTGTCAGATCATCTTCGTCAGTGGTAATCAAACCGTCTTTTACACTTACGATGGCGAAAAATACAGAAATAAATTAGCACCTCATCGGCGCAACGACATCCTTTGTCTTAACCCGGACTGCAGGTTTATTCCTGGCATTCAGTAATCAGGGATCAGGAATCCTGAGTCAAGAAAAACGATTTTGTAGCGGTTTTCAAGCCGATTTTTTTGACGAAAATATTCCGGGGCATAGTTTTTTTAATCAATCAAGGTTTTCCGTCGAAAAACTCGCTTTGAAAATCGCTATTAAAGCGGTTTTCTAGACTTAGATTCCCGATTCCTGATTACTGAATTCCAGGAATAAACCTGCTGTTCAAATTTAAAACACGGAATATACCGCGCGACCCAGTTTCATTATGAGTTCAAGCATTTTTCATTCTCTAAAATATTCAGAGCTAAGGATCTCGTTTCAGCCAGTCGCGGCCCCGGGCGACTGAAGTTTCAGTTTCAGTGCCACTCGACTAGTTTCAGTGAGAAAAGAGTTCACTTTATTTCTTAACAATGGCTGACAAGATGGCGGGCGTTCGTAAGATTGTTTTATGCTTACAGATCAAGAAGTTGGAACTTATTACCAAATAAGTCATCCTTTGAGAGTAAAAGCTGTAACCTAACCGGGCTTATTGATTACAAAAATAAAGTACCACAAAATGAAGGGAACCAGTAGGCCTATTCCTAGAATTCCGTAATCAAGAATCAGGAATGCTGAACCTAGGAAACAGCTTTCATAGCGATTTTCTTGATTAATGAAAAAAACTATGCTCCGAAATATTTTCGAAACCACTATAAACTTTGAAAACCACTATAAAAGGAGATTTCGAGGGTCAGGATTCCAGAATGCTGATTAGGGAATTCCAAGAAATAGACCTGTAGCTTCCTTGCAAGGACCTGCCCTTTATGTGAGAATGGCAATATTGAACTTTGTTTTTTTTAACTGGGCATGGATGGCTAATACCACAGCCACTGTCATGTTATTAGCCCAACCCACTATACTCCCAAAGGAATAACCTTAACTTTATGAGCACCGCTACAATGAACTAGATGAAAACATAGCATTTTTTCCACTGACTCTTCGACAATATTTCATTCAATGCGATGGTACCTAACCGGGCGGGAATAGCCCCGCCACCTAGTAAGTAGGAAAGGAACCTAAGATTTTACTTGGAATACCAATCACAGGAACCCTCAACGGCCGAACGGCCACCCATCCAGAACTCGACCAAACACCGAGGCAACGTGCCACTCAACGCTATTTAAAGACAAATGGTGGTTAGTAACATAAGATAGACTATGTTAGTAGCAAAAAAAACTTTAGTTGTAGCGAGTATACGAGTGCATAAAGATGACATCGTCACGGCAAGATGTCACATTTGTGGAATGTATTCAGTTAGTTAGGACACTTCACGTCAAAGAAGTTGGTTGCTCAGATTCTAGAATATAAATAAAACGATAACATTTTTATGAACTACACTTTGAAATATGATGTATTAAGAATCCTTCGCGTGGGTGCTTTACCATCGAGAGTTTTCTCTAGCCAAAGTAATATCATGCGTGGGCAATTTGGTTTATAAGATTGAATGTATTCGCATGCCTTATTCTCTCACGTTTGCGAAGCGTGTAAGAAAGTTCAGAAGGCGTAAGCCTTCGGGTTGTGTCCCGGGACTTGAGTGTTTATTTCTCGTCCTTATGAAACTTCGCCCAACGGGGCTTACCTACATTTCGTTATTTCTTGCATTTTTATACAGTGTAGTTCTTTTACATTCTAATCAATCGAAATTACTGTTCAGGCCAATGAAAACAATTAAATGTATGTATTATTCAATGAATTAGTCCCAAAAATGTGGATGCCCTTAAAACGACTCTTGCAATAAAACATGTTTATTTACGTATACCTCGATCTATTGCTTCCTTCTAACGTCCAAAGTAAAACAATTCATGAACCAAATTAGATTCTTAATAAAATAATAAGTCTTTGTAGTTAAACATTCCTGCCCATCCAGCCTATATCCGGAGCACCCGCCGTAGAGAATCAGAGCACCTTTTTGTGGTTGAATTTTAAATTTTTTAGAACCAACTGCTGAACAAACTGCTTCTCAAATTCTCTGCCGCACCGTCAGCAGGCCTTCCTGGAATTCCGTAATCAAGAATGAGGAATCCTGACTCTCTAAAATCGCTTTTAAAGCGGTTTTCAAAGCAATTTTCTTGACGAAAAGATCATGTTTTTTTTTCGTCGAAAAAATCGCTTTGAAAAGCTTACTCCTCCTATGTACTTTTAATCCGGTAGACTCTAAAATGTATAGTAATAAGAAAGTCGTTTGATAACTTTCTCTGTAAATTGTATGTCCATGTTTAAGTTACGCCAAGGTCCGTATTAAGTTAAAACTTTAACACAATAGTATGTTCACATGAAGCAGCCACAGAGGCCGTGCATCACCGAATAAACGAGATTTATGGCCGCAGGACTGAGTTCAAGGAATCCGTTTACAGCTAAGGATATTTTACCCCGAGGGATGTAAATGAGAAATTTAGTGGAATTAATTCGTGGAAGGCTGTAATTAGAAATGAGACAAATCGTGTGGGTAATAATGTTGAGCTTCACCCACTAAAGATAAAGGAAAGAGAAGTGGCATGCTGTCGATATCGCGTCCCCGCCGTATGGCCAAAGTTGTCATATAATTTGTCACGATGCGGAATGCGGTGGCAACCCGCCCTCGTTTGAAGTGACTGGCCGCCTGTTTTTGGAGGAGACCCAACACAAAAGGAAGAAGTGGGGATTGGCACTTTTGTTTGAACGATTGGAAAATTTTCTTTTGGAAAAGATATTTTATGCAAAATCCTAAAATTTTTAAGGCGGTTGTGATGCGCCCTACATTTTAAAGGTACAGACGGCCGACAGGAGGTCTGCCGGTTGCCCTTGACATAAGGTTAGCCGAACATTTTTTTTCCTTTCTATTCCGAGTATCTCTTCCCCGACCGCAGCCTCAAGAGTGAGAGGAAGCTAGCGTGTCGGGGAAGAGGCCACATTGTTCTGGTCTCTCCCCAGGGCGTTTGGGACGGGCGGAGTTTTGTGAAAGAGTTACGCGAGATCTGGTGGAGCACGGGACTGCTGTGAGAGCTGACCCGAGAGAGAGCACCCTAGCAGAGGAAACCATCATCTTGGCCTCGCGCCTTGACCAGCATCGTCGGTTGCGGGGGCGTGAGAGGATTCCGCCCGCCTCGAACCCGGTCATACCAGTTATATATAGGATAAAATATATTATAAATAACTAGGAATAAATATGGTCATACCAGTTATATTTAGGATATAATATAATGGGATATAAATAGGAATAAATATTATGTAACTCTCAACTCTCGTTTCCTTCAACGCGGAACCATCCGCTCCTGACCCTTCTGCCCGCTTCACGGGAGCTCCGTGATAGTGGCTTATCCGCTGGTGGGGATTTAGCACGGAACGTATAGGCTGACAGAAGGGTTTGGTTCGTTTGGTTCTGCGTTGTAGGAACCTGCATAAGGGAAAAGATTCTCAGGTATTCGAAACTGGTTTTAAAAAAAAAATATATATTTTCATTTTCATGTCGGCAATTGTTTCGAACATTTTGCGTTTGAACTAGTCCGGGTTCTAGCAGACATCTTGTCGTCCACGGTTACCGTAGCGACGAAGAGAACTTGACGCATGCGCGAACGGATGATAGGAACTTTGACCTGAATGTTTAATTTAAAAAAAAAAAAACTTTTTTTCCTACATTATGTTCCCTGTCCCAATGTTCCATGTGCCACATTGCCACCTTGTCCTTAATGTGTGTTGTTTTGTGCAAGATGCTCAATGACGGTATGCGTTGTGAGTGAGAGTGACTCATTTTTTTTTTGTTTTTAAAAGATTTTGATTTATTTCACATGTCGTTCTGTGTTAGCTACTTCCCGACGGCGAACGCTCATCTGAGCGAATGAGTGTACTGTCTTGACTCGCTGGCACTGCGGGCCTACTATGGTAACTCACCGAGTAAGTTAACTCGATTGCAAATTGGTGTTATTTTGTGAGCAGGAACGCTTATAGGGGTTAGAGAATCTGTTGGTTTCGCGGCTTAGTACTAGATAGCAGTCTAAGGCCGGCGTCACAATGGGGCTCCGTAAGTTGAACTTTAACCTGCTGCGCAAGGAAGCCCTGCAATACGAGGTAAGGATTAGGGGTGAGACACCTAGTGATAAGGTAACTCTGCTCAGGAAGCAGATGACGGTCTTGGGTAAGGCGTTCCCAAGTCAGGACCTACTGTCTACGGATGAGGACCCGCAGACGGAGCTGGAGATAGCCAGGCAGGAATTGCTTGCAATACATGAGGAGTCACCGGCCGATTGCCCCAGCGTGCGCGCGACCCTCGATTATTTATATAATCGCATCGAGCGGGTTGAAGCGGATACCGAGGAGCTGCGCAGGGATAAAGAAGCCGCTATCGCCCTCATTTCTGAGATCGAGGCGATCTACGAGTTGGAAGAAGAAACCTTCTCCCAAGCTGAGGAGACGCATGTGGAAGAACACATCGACGCTGCAGCACCGGCACTGCCAGCATCTCCTGCACACCATGTTATGGCCATGAACCCTTTTGCCAAGCACGGGCAAGCAGTGGCCAAGCTCGGTCTGACTTTCGATGGAACGTCCAGCGTTCGCGATTTCTTAGTACGCTTGGAGGAGCTGTGCACTTCACGTTCCATTCCGTACACCCAGCTCTGCACGTCAGCCCCGGAGCTCTTTAAGGGAAAGGCGCTCGTTTGGTACCGAAGCGTCCGAGACTCCATTACCACCTGGGAGGAGCTGCGCGCCTTGCTGTTGCGCGACTTTGGAGGAGTGCATTACGATTACGATCTCGTAGGCGCCATGCGCGCGCGTACCCAAGGCAAGGATGAGAGCGTCGCCATGTACTTCGCGGTCATGCAAGGCCTGAGCAAGCGGTTGCAGAACCCCCTACCAGATCCAGAGTTGTTGCAGATCCTCCGGCGCAACCTGCGGCCAACATACTCCGGATTGTTGTCACTTGTGGACATCTCAACTGTGGACCAGCTGCGGATGAACTGCGCCCGCATTGAGGCTGGACGGGCTATGAGTCGGCAGTTTAAGGAGCCTGGAACTTCAGGAACGGACGTTCTGGAGCCCGACTACCAATACCAGGGCCAAGCCAAGCCAAAAGTCAGCACGGCCCAGGCTGTCCCCGAGAAGGGCAAGACATGGTGCGCGCGCTGCAGAACCAACAAGCACCGATTCTCCGAGTGCTCGGCACCACGGAACTTGCAGTGCTTCGGATGCCAGCAGCCCGGAGTCAAATTATCGGAGTGTACCACATGTCAAGCGAAGCTTGCAAAAAACGAATAGCTCCGCGCTGTAGGCAGAAGGTGGCGCCTCAGAGTACGGAAGATTGGGAGGGATGGCTTGCGTACTTGCGCACCTTCTTCACTTCGTACCGCAGCGCGGCTATGGTCGCTGGCAGGACAAGCCAGCAGGACACACGACCTTATGTGGCCCTTACGGTGGGAACGCTTCAGCTCCGTGGTCTACTGGATTCCGGAGCTACTGATTCCTTCGTAAATCGGGTTTGCGAGCGACACCTACGTGACCATGGGCATATATTACATACAGACTTCACAACCGGAATTGTGGTAGCGAACGACGAGAGCATCCGAACGGTTGGTTACTTCCGGGTACCTGTGACCTACAATGGAATTGAGAAGCAGCTTACCCTGCATTCCGCACCGGCCCTGAATACAGAACTACTCTTAGGAACTGACTTTTGGAGAGCCTTTAAATTATTCCCGAGTGGAGTTCCACTCATTGATTGGGAGGGAGCACCCATCGCTACATGCTCACTTTTGGATTCGGACAAGCTGGTCGACTATGACGGATTGACGGAGGCCCAAAGAGGACTGGCCTCGGTAGTTATAGCGCGCTACGACACCGTTACTTCGGAGGCACTCGGCTTGGGAGAGACTACGTTGGCGACTCACACGATCGACACAGGCGATGCGTTGGCGGTCAAACAACGCTGTTACCGCCTTTCACCGCACAAGCAGATGATCGTCAATGCAGAGATTGACCGATTGTTGGAGCTGGGGGTAGTAGAGCCCGCCGTAAGTCCATGGAACTCACCGGTTTTGCTCACGAAGAAGAAGGACGGGTCGTTCCGGTTTTGCTTGGACTGCCGAGAGCTCAATCGGGTGACCAAGAAGGACACGTACCGAGTACCCTTCGTGGCAGACATCCTGGATAGCCTGCGGGACGCTAAGTATTTGTCGTCGATCGATCTTAGCTCCGCCTTCTGGCAAATACCCTTGGACAAAGCATCTAGAGAAAAGACGGCTTTTAGTGTCCCGGGCAGAGGTACATTTTGCTATAGGAGGATGAGCATGGGACTGACGAATGCGCCCGCTACTCTCCAGCGACTGATGGATCGCCTGTTTGGGTCGGTTTTCAACGGGAAGGTGTTCGTTTACCTGGACGATATCATCGTAGTCAGTTCCACCTTTGACGAACACTTAGACTTACTACTGCGCGTGTTCGAGCTACTCAAAAAGGCTAACCTCACCATAAACAAGAAGAAGTCAATCTTCTTTCGCAGTAGCCTTACGTATTTAGGTTACCTCGTGGATCGCCACGGGCTTAGACCAGACCCAGGAAAGATCAAGGCTATAATCGAGTGGCCGCAGCCAGCAGATGCTAAGGAGGTGCGCCGCTTTCTGGCAACCGCATCGTGGAACCGCCGGTTTATACAGAACTTCGCGACACGTGCGGATCCTCTGAATAAGCTTACGAGCACTAAGCGTGGCACACCACCCTTCCGCTGGACTGAAGAAGCCGAGCGAGCATTCACAGACTTGAAGCAGGCTCTCACCAGTGCTCCGGTGCTGTCATGCCCGGACTGGACATTACCATTTGAGGTGCATAGCGATGCTAGCGGTTACGGCGTCGGTGCCCGGTTAGTGCAACGTACGCTAGAGGGCGCTGAGAAAACGATCGCATACGCTAGTCGCTCCCTTAACTCGTGTGAGGTCAACTATTCGGCTACGGAGCGCGAGGCCCTTGCTGTCATTTTTGCCGTCGAGCACTGGCGATGCTACTTGGAGTACGGGCCGCGATTTACTATTTACACTGACCATTCGTCCCTGAAATGGTTTTTGTCGCTCGAGAACGCGACGGGGCGACTGGCCCGATGGGGAATACGTTTATCGTTGTTCGACTTCGACATTCGGCATAGAAAAGGTACAGAGAACGTGATACCAGACGCGTTGAGTCGCATACCGGTAGTATCGGCCGTTACCATCGTCGCCACGGGCGACGAATGGTACAATAAGATGGTTGCAAGATGCACCAACACACCGCTCTCTGTCCCCAATTACCAGTTGCAGAATGGAGCCCTCTATCGATTCACCCAGAGCAAATTCAACCTAGCTCGAGACTTCGAGTGGAAGAAAGTGGTTCCGAAATTGCAACGACCCGTCACCATACAGTCATGCCATGATGAGCCTAATTCCGGACACTTTGGAGTTTTTAAAACCTACAGGAGCCTACTTCTTTGTTATTATTGGCCTGGCATGTACAAGGATGTCGTGCAGTACGTAGCGAAATGTGACATTTGCTCCGGTTATAAGCATGCGCAGCATGCTACCCTAGGAAAGATGGGTTCGCCGAAACAATGTACGAGACCGTTCGAGTACGTGGCCCTCGACATCAACGGACCATTTAATACTTCGAGAGCTGGGCATGCTTACATTCTAGTGATCACCTGCGTGTTCAGTAAGTACTGCCTCTTTTACCCATTGCGTCGGGCTACAGCTAGAGCGATAGCCGACAAACTGGAAAATGGCGTGTTCTTGGTGCACGGGATACCGAAGACCGTATTGTCAGACAACGGCACCGAGTTCACTGGGGCGGACATGCGTAACCTCCTACGGAAATTTAGTGTTCCGCAGCAGTTTTATACGCCAAAGTATACTCCGGAAATCAACATCGTCGAGCGATACAACCGAACCCTGAACACCATGCTGGCTATATTCGTTCGTGACGATCACCGAACTTGGGATACGCTTCTCACCAAGTTACAGTTCGCCGTCAATACCGGAGTTAATGAGAGCACAGGATTTTCTCCAAATTTCTTGGTATTTGGAAGAGAAACGGTCACGGATGGTAAATACTTCGAGGTGCCCCGCGATGAGCTACCCGGCGACGAGCTGTTGACGCCGGCAGAGAACCGTGCGGAAAACCTTGCTGAGCTTCATGCAATCTTCGACAGAGTTAGGTTGGCCCTGGACAAGGCGCACCGCAACAACAAGGCGCGGTACGACCTGAGAAGACGCCCAGAGGACTTTGCGGTCGGACAGACTGTCTGGAAGAAGGTCTTCACTAGAAGCGACGCGTCCAAGCAGTTTTCTGCGAAGCTGGCTCCTCGTTACCAGAAATGCGTGATTTTGAGCAAGAAGAGCGCAACAGTCTATGAACTTGCGGATGATAAGGGCAAGAACATAGGCTCTTGGAGCGTCAAAGATTTTAAGAGATCTTGCTACTGGAACAGCAGACGAGAATTTAATTAGATTAGATTAGATATATTTTCACATTCGATTTTTTTAGGTAGCTGAGTTTCCACATTCTTATTTTTGGTTTGCTTATTATTCGCGATCGTGTGGAATAAATAGCCTTGGAGGAATGGTACGGTTGGGACCACAGATGGAATGGTTCAGTGAGTTCCGGGGGTGCGTACATCCATAAATACAACTCTGGATAGACCGATTGGAAGGGGTCGATGTTATTAGTTTTTCTGTGTACTTCAGTGCACCAGCGGACGGTTCTAAGTAATTCGCTGTTTTTCGTTTACGAAAAGAATCAAGGCCATATACTTAGCGAGGTTCGCGAGGCGTCAGGCTGTCGCGCACCGATGGGTGCACGTTATGCAGATGGCGTCTCCAATGCGTTCCTCATTTTTATTTGTTTCCATCGCCCCTTGGAAATCCGGTTGCGGAAGATGATGTACTCGCTCTAGCCGGAGAACCCTAGTCAGACCCTAGGTGGAGTTTACCTTGGCTAATCATTTGGTTCCAACTTTGTCCATGGCTGACCGCTTGGCGTTAAGTATCTTCTGAGTTTGTTAGGTATCGTCTGTTTTTTTTTATGCGTATCGGAACCGGTAGGTAGGTTTGACCGGTGTCCGCCCCTGTGTCATTCGGGCAGGCACTTGGTCGCTTCTGTTTTACTTCCGGGCGGCGCCAGCGGAAGAACGCGCGCTCCGCCACATGAAAGGTGACTGTGATCTCGAAACGGAGACTCAGTTAGTATGTATGAGATGGATGAAAGAAAGGTATAATAGACAGTGTGGAATGAGGAAGTGCACAGAGCAACCCGAGTTGGGATTGTAAATATTTTTTTTTTTGTATTATTGAATTCGATCTCTCCTCTCCTAAGTCGGTTAGAGTTTGTTGGCGTACGTTCAGGTTGCTCGTAACTTTACCGAGAGTCTATTGCCGACGGAACTTGAGGATTGAGGTTCTTGTAATGTGTAGAAGCGCAGTATTATTGTGTACTGTATGAAGAGTCGTGCTTCTTGTCTTAGCCATCCACGTCAGAAAAGACTGGAACTTCGGCTTGAGTTAGCGCGCCAGTGGACGGATGGACAATCCACTGAGTAAACGCCAAAGCCATTAGGTCTACGGGAGGGAGCTCCACAGGTTCAGGCTGTGCCATGGTGTTACCCTTGGCACTGAGAGTCAGAATCGGGGCATACGTTGTATTATACGCTTTGTAGATAGTAACTATCGCCGCTCCGATATGCGGTTCAATTCTTTTTATTACGTCTGAGCTTGTATTTGTTAATTTCTTTTGTATATTAGTTGATAAGTTATCTATACATTTCGCGCAGGGCTTACAGGTTTGTAACCTGGATTTTAGTTTTGTCTTTCGCCAGCACAAACAGTTGAGTTTACTGATGAAAAGTCGGATGCAGTGCTATGGCACTAGCAATTATGAGTAAGAGGCTCAGTTGGAGGTTGGCTCCTTATTTTTTTTGTTTCAAATTGTATGAAGTTCTTATGATCTCATAGTTTATGGGTTGTGATCTTCCCATTTGAATATCATTTTGGAATCCTATGTTATATTTTCCGTGCAAAGCGTTTATTCCAGAGAGATGGATGAGAGAGACTTTATCCTGGAGGAATGGTAACAAGTCCGGCATGAGCTGGTTGGAACTCCTCCAGGAGCAGACGGAATTGTTGCAGTTCATCGTTGCTGAGCGGCGGGTTGGCACGGGGTTATCGCCTCGGGTGCCTCGGTCTGTCGAGGACGACAGTCGGGCAGGTATTGCCCTCTTCAGTGAGAGGAGGGGCACTGTCACGATGCGGAATGCGGTGGCAACCCGCCCTCGTTTGAAGTGACTGGCCGCCTGTTTTTGGAGGAGACCCAACACAAAAGGAAGAAGTGGGGATTGGCACTTTTGTTTGAACGATTGGAAAATTTTCTTTTGGAAAACATATTTTATGCAAAATCCTAAAATTTTTAAGGCGGTTGTGATGCGCCCTACATTTTAAAGGTACAGACGGCCGACAGGAGGTCTGCCGGTTGCCCTTGACATAAGGTTAGCCGAACATTTTTTTTCCTTTCTATTCCGAGTATCTCTTCCCCGACCGCAGCCTCAAGAGTGAGAGGAAGCTAGCGTGTCGGGGAAGAGGCCACATTGTTCTGGTCTCTCCCCAGGGCGTTTGGGACGGGCGGAGTTTTGTGAAAGAGTTACGCGAGATCTGGTGGAGCACGGGACTGCTGTGAGAGCTGACCCGAGAGAGAGCACCCTAGCAGAGGAAACCATCATCTTGGCCTCGCGCCTTGACCAGCATCGTCGGTTGCGGGGGCGTGAGAGGATTCCGCCCGCCTCGAACCCGGTCATACCAGTTATATATAGGATAAAATATATTATAAATAACTAGGAATAAATATGGTCATACCAGTTATATTTAGGATATAATATAATGGGATATAAATAGGAATAAATATTATGTAACTCTCAACTCTCGTTTCCTTCAACGCGGAACCATCCGCTCCTGACCCTTCTGCCCGCTTCACGGGAGCTCCGTGATAAATTGTATGGGAATCTGGCGGCGCACCTGGCAAATAGTCGAAAAATCGGCACCACACGCGAATGTGCTCTAAAAATTCGTTCCTCAACTCAGTCAAATTTGGAGACAGCGGTTCTCATATAGTAGGCGCGCTAGTTGGCATATCTCCTTTAATTATTTTTTTATGTGACTGGCCATGGATGGCTAATACCACACCTTCTGTCATGGTATTAGCCCAACACACCACATGGGAACTAGGTGCCATGCCAGGACCTTCCTTATAATGCACGGCTACATTGAACTCGATGGAAAACACGGACAATTTTCATTGCCGCTTCGACCATCGTTCATCCAATGCGATGGTACCAACCCGGGCGGGATAAACCCTACCACCTAGTAAGTAAGGAAGGGGACCTACAGTTTAACGTGGAATCCGAACCACGGCCAGCCTCTCTCAACGGTCGAATGGTCCACCCATCCAAGACCTGACCGGACCCAGCGTTGCTTAACTTCGGAGAGCGATCGCCGAAGTGTCGCGCCACTGGGCCATTGAGGCTGACAAGTGGCCTTCAGTGGCCTTATTTATGGCCAACATTACTACAATTTCTGTCAACACCAGAATGTGTTATTTTAATTAATTTACGCATAGATGCAGAATTAGTAAATAGTTGAAAGTAGAAGAAAAAGGGATTGGTTTGATATCTCTAAATCAGCTGTGTTTCGATGAGGCGTTTTCCTTATTAAAATTGTGGAAATATATATAATATACATATTACATAAATAGATATATAAAAATATAAATATATATACATATTCATATATTTATTCCAAGTTTAAAATATTAACATTCTTATTGTTGTGACAAAGTATTGAGTCACCTGAAATTAGGTTAGCACGTGAAGCATAGTAATCAATTTTTTTTGTATGTTATGGATGCTGTCATATATGTATATCATACATTGACTTGATACACTTCATTCGTATCAAACTTGATGAGGGCTTTATACACTTGACATAGGTTAAGTTGACGATGGGTTTTACACCAGAGAATACTTGTAATGCTATAAATTACATTAATTTATATTATTGCACTAGCTGCGGTACCTGGCTCCGCTCGGGTTAGTGTCAGCTAAATTATTTCATGGATAAAAAGTAGCCCACATGACTGGTCCAAAAAAGGGTCAAACTGGTCCAGGACAATGTATCCATCTACCAAATTTAATCAAGATCGTTCGAGCCGAAATAGCATGATTTCATGAGAAACATCCAATAGTTCCCATTTAGAGCTTCGTTGACATTCGGTGGCTATTTAAAAAAATAAATATGTGCCGCCAGAACCTGCCAGAAAGTGCAGAGACTTGCACTGCTACATTGCTTACCTAGTAAGTAAGTAACGTGTAACTTAGGTAAGTTTTGCGTGGACTCCAACCCACAGCCAGCCTCAACCTCGGCCTCAACATCTAAAATAGCAACCCATTTCGAACCTGACTGCTCCCTGAGATGCTATACATTGATAAATACGCACATAAACGGGTAACATATCGCACATAAGCCCATGTGCATTGTAGCACCTTTTTAACCTTCTCTGGACTTCGACAAATAATTCAATACCAAAATCAGCCAAATCGGTCCAGCCGTTCTCGAGTTTTAGCGAGACTAACGAACAGCAATTAATTTTTATATATATAGATTAGCATATGTAGATCAAACGCATTAGTAACATTGTTAGTTGTAAGTAATTTAAAATGCGGGTTGCTGATTCTATTGTTCTTTGTTCTTTTGCCTTAATTTAATCTTTCCTACCAATGAATTGTGTGGCAGTAGCATTTAGATCTGAGTGTGTATTTTATAATTGTGGATGGAAAAATATATTATGTAAGCCCGTGAAGTTTCTTTGCGGGTTCTTCTATACTGGGTTGATCGAATCCGCGGATCTTTGTGACGTAACTTAGTGTAGTTTGACTACCAAAAAGTTTAAATAAATGAATTGAAATGAAATGTCACATTACCATGATCGACTTCTAAACAAAAATATTTGGCAGTAGCATTTAGATATAAATTTAAACTCGTAAAGTTTCTTTGCAGATTATTTTTTACCCAGTTGATCGAATCCGCTGATCATTCAGTTTTTGACTATACTTAGTGTAGTTTAACTACTTGTACCTGTGTAAGTTTAAATAAATGAAATGAAATGAAACACAGATCGTCTACATCTTTTCTTCCTTCTATTTCGTGAACATCGATCATCAATTACCGCAAGTATGTATGCCTAATTACTTGCTCATAATAAGTACGCGTGTACTCCACTCCGGTTCCATAATCTAATCTGTTAGATATTTATGTTTGGTTTTAGATAAGAATAGAAAGGTAATATGAGGAGTGAGTGGTTGTAATTTTCCCTAAATTAACGTATGCCTAATTTATCGGTAATTTAAAGGACTCTTTGGCTAAGCCCGAAATACAGTGTATTTTAGAGCATTTTATTTATTTTATATATAGCATTTCAATAAAAGCTTGTTTTTTATTATATATTTTTTTTCAGTGTCGTCTATCAGCGTCAGAGCCCCTAGTCCGACTTGTCATCAAAATTGATGTTTACGCCAAACCGATCGAGTGGCGTTCTTAAATGTATGGAGAATTGAAGAGCGCGCGCAGTAGGCGAACTGACATTTGCGGTTGATTTGACAGCTTACTTATAGTTGCCGTAAATACGTGATATTGCCGTTTATGCCGACTCCGCGTTTTCATACGAATCGGTAGTCCGAGTTTGATTTTGACAGCTTGAATAAGTAAAACAACAGAATACGAAGTAAAAGTTCGTATGGGTTTGATGTTATTACGTTTTAAGCATAGATATAGGATGTAGCACGCTGCGCGCGCATGCTACGCAGCGGCACCGAATAAATAACTACAGCGGTTCTCAAAGTAGGTGGGTCATAGAGGTGGGTAGATGGCATCCTCCTCCTTTCCTGATCAAAGGAACAATCGAAACCCCTTTAGTAACCCGACAAATCGTTAGGATTTTCATTAACTGTGCTCGCGACCCCGCCCGATTTCCATTCGATTTATCTTCGGACTTTAAACAAAACAAAAAAAAAATTAACCTATAAGTTATGGGAATAATCAAATACGTGGACACAAACGGCGTGTTAGCGGTTCCCGTTCGGATACTAGTCTATAAGTTATTTTAAATTGTAGTGGTATGGGTTGAGGATTTTATTTTTTTGATAAGGGATGTCAGAGGCACAATTCAGCGCTGTTAGTGATGGCAATTGTGACGTATGGTTAAGAGGTTAATGCCATGCGGATATCAGTCGGTGAGCGGGGCCGGGTTCTTAACCATACGGCACAAGATGGATATTATTTCTGTCTAACAAATCAAAACTACACATAAATTAAATGAATGCACCATGTATTATAAATTATTATATATACAAAAACAGAACCAATACCAAATATTCTAGAAAGAGCTTAAACACAAATATACAAATATAAGAAATCGATTACCTAATTGGGGCCCCCCTAATATGGACGATGACACTGAGAAGTGTTAATGCGCACTGATTCTAAAGCCGGCAAAAATAATGTACGGTACGATACCCAGGGGTGATGAAGTATCGAGCACGTGGTCGGGCGGCGAATGGCGCCTGCCCCCGCGCGGAGAAGCTCGAGCGGCTGAGGTCTCCTCAGCGGTGGACGAGTCGTTGGCGGAGCCCACTCCAAGGAGCACGGGGTGGGTGCCGAAGAGACGGAAGGTTCTGTTGTGCTCCACCGAGCCAGCCCGAAGGCGGAGACGGCGAGACCACGGTACGCGACTGGCGTAACTCCGGGCGGTCGGCGGTCTGTCGCGGCGAGATGCGCTTGCTCCGCGGCAGGCGAACAACAAGATGGCTGCCTGTCGTGGCCCTCTCCCATTGGCTCTGTCCGGTCACCTGATTTTTGCTAGCATCGCGCGACATTTGTCATGAAGGAGACAGCATCCTTGAATTGCTGAGTGGTAGAAAGAGATGGTACCAATATTCGTGGTTTGTTGTTTTGTTTCTAGAAGAATTTTGACGGTTGGTGCCCTTGAAACGTGCATGTTTCCATTTGTAGATAAATATAAATGTCCATTGTGAGTATGCATAGGCACTACATTGTGCTGAAGGCTACCGTAAATGTAGTTCAAGAAGGATATGCCATAAACATATTGGTTGATCTCGTGATCAATAACATTTAAATTTCGCGGTATTTCATTATTTGCTACCTACCTCCATGTATTCCTTTAAATTTTTTCTTCTAATCTACCTACCTTTCGAAAAATGAGATCTCCGTCAACCTGCGTCCTAAGTGGTTCGAGCCGTGCTCTCCCGACGGAAAATATCGAAAAGAACATCAGTGAGTCTCCAAATCTGCTATTACGCCGTGCTTGTACTGTGCTCCCATCGTACCGCGACCGTGTAACGCAAGTGTGTGGTCGAGTGCACCCCGTGTCCGACGCGCACCGCAGCGCCTCCATTCTACAAGACGGTGGAACGAAGAGGAGACACGGAGGCCTAAGCCCAGCGACCGAACCATCAGCCTCCATTGCCGCGTCTACAAACCGTGAGCCGTTTTCCGTTTCCCATCGCACCAGATATTGATATTGCCTCAAAATACAAATTAATAAAGTAATGTATGTTACAAAATATATTACCAAAGTTTCTTGAGATTTCATTTTCAAAGTTTATTAACTTGTTTATTGTGAGTTTCCTAATGTAGAAAATGATTTGCTCCGACACGATCCTATGCCGGTATTGTTATGGGTACTGTTTTACGTCTACTAACCTATTCTCTTACTTTCTAATCCCGCCCACTTGCCCACCTTCAGCCGAGCGCATCAGTTTTATACATTTCATTTCAGGAATGAGTTTAAGTAGTAAGAAAACCGAAACTATTTCAATACAGAAAATGTTCGTTCAACTTGATTGTTTGTATTGAACCAATGAATAATTTCCTTAATTAATTTTCTAACTAAAAAGGAATATTTATCAGAATACGCAATAATTGTATTTAACAAATCAATTCTGCATATATAAATATTTTTAAACTTAATAAGTGAAACAATAACTTTTACCATGATCATTAAATATTCAAATAATTACGTCGTTGAATAAAATAGATCCAACGTTATTTTACTCCCGCAATAAATATTGAATTCAACATTTTTCAATTATATTGCGCTTTTGCACATCGAATAGTAGAAACCAACGAGAAAACAACCTCGTTTTTCTCGTTGAGTAGAAACATATTGTTCTGCACATATTCCTCAACGTTCCCACTGACTCCCGCACACAAAGTTGATTCCGTGCATCCATAGCTCTACATGGATATCCGGCCAGCGCGCACGACCTTGCTGATGTCAGCTGCCACTCCATCCGCCACCGACCACGTGCTAGCGCTCTCTCCCTTGCGCAGCACCTCGACGCATGCGCAGGCTGCGGCCTCCGGGCTGCAATGGAAAGTACATACTGTTGAGAATTCCGCAAGCCGGGCTGAAGTGGAGGAGAATAGGCGGCACCTTGTCGTTAGACTCAAAGAGACACTGGACACTGTTTTTGGATGCGGTTTCCATAACCTCGTCGAGTTTAACCCAAGCAAGACACAGGCGTACGTATTCAGTGCGAAGCTTACTCCGTTCGGTGTGGCTCCGACCTTCCAGGGAACAACTGCGTATTGAAGACCACGTAGGGATTCCTGGTGCCGACTTGACGCATGATCTTAATTTGGAGACCCTCGAACTCCGAAGGAATGCCGGGTCTCTTTTTGTAATCTATCGTCTTTACGATGGAGAATGCTCTTCGGAGCTGCATAACGCTGTCCCTGCGTCCCCTTTCATCCTTCGCTCAACGCGGAACAGGGAAAAAATGCACAAATTCACGGTCGACAATCTAAAAATAAGATACCACCAATCCTCATTCCATCATCTATAGGGTCGGATAACAATGAAATAAACTCCCTTCCGAGGTATTTCCCCCAAAGTACAACCTAGGGTCTTTCAAACATGGTATGAAGAAGCACCCCCGCAACTATAAGTTCGAAATCCTATGGGCGTCCAAGTTCGAAATCCAAGGTCCTGGCGTAAGCCATATGTCGCGCTTAATACAAAAAAAAAAACATGTTTTTGAGCCTTGTAAATGTAGAGCATGTGGAGCCATTCCGGAAATTGCAACCTTCATTTCCAAGGTCTCCATGGCATACATTGAAAGGAATTCGATTCATCAATTCAGAACAGGTCGAGCTGCCTTCCAAAAATAAATGCCGAGTTCACTAATGTAGTTGTAAATATAAAAACAATACACACCTTTGCATCGGATGTGCTCTATGTAAACTTTCCAATTGGTCTGCCGTCCCTACATCCACACATTTATATCTTAAGCCCCCAATTATGGCGGTAGAGGTGCCAGCCGGACAAATGACCAGCACTCGAACCTTTGTGCTTGAGAACATTGCTTCCACCTTAAACCAAAGCAAAGTAAAACGATAAAATGAAAGTTACCGGCCCGTTTACAAAACTGAAATAATTGATGAAAACAGGACAGAAATACGGTAGATTAATTTTTATAGCCAGGTATTAAAGATATGTTGATATTTTGAAATTCTAAATTTATAATTTTTTTATTTAAAGGTTTCACACTCAAGGTTTCCGGGAAAAACTACCATTAGCATGGTATTTATTAATGCATCAATTATTAGTGCCACTATGAATTGAAAAGTACTAAAACTGTAAATATGCACGAATTAACCGACTATGACTAGATAGAGCAAAACATTACTTTGGTATCTTGACTTATGTATCCAACTGAAAGCTGCATCAATATAAGGTTGGCTGTCCTAATTAATTGCTAAAATAGTTACCCCCATTGCGTTGCTGTAGTAGAGAATGCCTGCTTTAGTGGCACCATAGACGGGAAAGAGGTGAGTTTCCATCAAGGCTCCCACGGAAGAGATGTTGACCACTACGCCACCGCTTCCTCCGCAATCTGCCCGCATCAGCTCCATCGCCTTCATGGTGCTCTCCACGACCCCAGTCTGTTTCACATTAGGTCGTGAGAATAATATGTACCGTGCGACAGGGATTTCTAATAATAGCCAAAAGAGTAGGTGACACGTAATGGACCCACTGCTGTCAGGGCCCGTATTATCCACACCCCCGGCAACCACAGGTCCGCTCCTGCCACCTTTATAGAGGAGGCATTTTCGGGATCGGCACTTAAAATCAAATCACCTTGCTTTTATAATTTGTTGACATGTTCTTCGGCATCAAATAAAATGTCAGCATGTCTATTCGTGGCATTTAGTAATCAGGAATCCTGAGTCTAGAAAACCGCTTTTAAAGCGAAAACCTTGTTATATAAAAAAAAACTATACTCCGGAATATTTTCGTCAAGAACATCGCTTTGAAAATCGCTACAAAAGCGGTTTTCTAGACTCAGGATTCCTGATTCCTGATTACTGAATGCCAGGAATAGACCTGTAGGTCACTGTAGAAATAAAATTGCAAGTAAATATGATTAGGAAAATAATTATATAGTACCTAACTATTAGCTGCTAGTAACGTAGGGTTAACGCCTGTATTTGTTCAGTTTTTGTATTGCTAAGCAAGTATGTATTGATACTTTCATGCTTCGTCATTTGCATCCATTTACCTTATCATATGTATTTTTTGTCACCATAACTACTTTTTCAGGCGCCTTATCTACGTAACGCAACCACTTGGAACAGGCAGACTGACACATTTAGCTTCAGAGGGTTGTACTTTATCCCGTGAACCCAGTTTCAGCCATTTACGTTATCGTTACCATTTTTGTCGCGACCTCCTAGTCTATAACGGGTGCGAAACCCAGAGATCGCTCGCACGTTCTATCTTATCATATTATATCTTCCTCTATATTTCAGATTGAATTGTGAATTTTCATCAAACAATCGGCTCTGTTCATGATTAGTCGTCCATGTGACATTGTATGTTTCCTTTCAATGGCTGCGTACCATTACATTGAATAAAATAATATCGAACTGGAAATTAAAATGGGGGTTGGAATGGCACCTATGTGGTTCTTTCGGAAATATGGTGTGATCATGGAGGTGAGAAAATTACATTAAATTAAATCAAATTCTTCACCTCCATGGGTGTGATGGCCTCATGATCACGACCGAAAGTGTGAAATTCGTATAAAAAGCTCAACAGTTTCGGTTATAAATCGAAGATAACTGTAGGATATGAGGCAAACCGTATGATGTACTTGGTGGCCAGGTATTATTAAGAAACTTAAAATATGTAGGTAAGGAACTTGAATGATAATAAACTTACGAAATTGATTGCGATCATCTTTTTGTATTTATCTTTAGTCTCATAAAAAATCCCAGCATTGTTGAAGACGATGTCAATGCGCTGATATGCTTCTATTACTCTCTGGTATGCCAACGATAGTTGCTCCTCTTCAGCGACATCACATTTAATAAACAAAACTCGATCATCTCCAAATTTTGCGTTAAGTTGGTTCGCTGTGTCTTCGCCCCTGTCTACCAAAACATCGAAAATAGCGACGGCCTGAAAAAATGATAAAATTAATCATACTGCTTGACAACAGTAACAAACTGCTTGAGAACAGCGACGAATTACTCGACAACGGCAGCGACGTCAAAATCATTAACCTTCACATGGTTCTAGATCTTCGGATCCAAGAAGACGTAAAGGTGTACATAAATATAAGAAGAGCTGATTTCAAGTCATTAGAACATATTATAAAGTATACACATACATACGTTTGACAAATTGATTGCAGATAGACGTACCAGTAAATAAAAAATATATCATAACAAATAAGGAGACATTTTTGTATTATCTCTCCAACCTCAAGCCTGATAACGCTTGATGATAAAATTTCTACATTATTAATGTTAAAGTTGGTTATTGTTCAGCGATCGAATGAAAAAAAAAGAAATAATGGTGCAAAAAGTGAAATTTTCATTCCGGGCTAATAGCATGTATTAAATTTCAAAAATGTGCTGTATGGTTCTTTAAAAATGTCCTTTAACTTATTTAAAATATTCATTACACTTTTTTTTAATATGTATATTAAATATTGTATGGATACAATGGCTTTTCTATATTCCCTTAGTAATATCACAGAATAACTAATAGTAATATATAAGTCAATGTATATTCCCTATTTTATAGCTTCATTTAAAATCTTATTTTGTGTACTTAAACACAAAAGAAAGCGGTATTCACTCAATGCAAGTAAACTAACCTTGGCACTTTCCTTCAGCAACTCTTCCGTAATCGCAGCGCCGACCCCGATGGCCCCTCCCGTAACGACCGCTACCTTACCAGAAATATCGTACGGAAGCGACATCTTAGCACTCGCGACGATGTACGACTGATGGATGGAATTCTTTATTTCACAAATACATAGTGAAGTACAAATACTCACAATTGGTTGCAACTGGTGGTGTGTGGCAACGGTGTTTATTACGTTTTACTGCATTTCTCTCATGGGTTGCTAAGACGGCGGTGGAAAAGGACACTATTCCGTTTACATTTTGTGTAGGTATTTTTTCTATTTAGGTTTCAATCAGTAACGGATATAACACTTTATTAAATCCTTAATTGTACATGTTGAATAAGTGTTCACTATTCACAGCTATTAAAATTTTCTTTTAGTTTTATTTCCACATTTATTTATATACTATTTTCATTTTATAACTAAACTTTCCTTTTCACATTAATATGAGTGTTAGTAATGTTGCTTCATATTTGTACGTGAATGGACAATTTTTTTTTAAGGACACTAGGCTTGCTTCTTCCGGACCCTCTTATATCTCCTGTTAGACACTATCGTAAAAATTGGGAGATTCGCGAGGTAATCGTACGGAACCCCTGGGAGAAGTTCTCAATTATGTCCTGTTATAACTATACAAGTATAAAAGGGTTCTGGCGAACTCTTAATTAAATTTTTTCAATTAAACTTTTTAATTTTTCATATGATGTCATTCTGGTTTCGACAGGATTTTAAAATTTGGCAGATGTTACCATTTTCGGAGACACTGTTCGGTGATTTCACATATTTCGTTCAGAATCTGCTCATTTCTCATATCGAGACGACTGTTGCAGATAGGGCCCTTAGCATGCAAACACGCAAATGAGATCACATTGTAATGCATTGAATAAAAATAAATATGTTTTCACGCTGCAAAAGTCACACTATTATTCATGTCTTGATGGTTGATTGAAGTTCTACCTTCATTTTAACTCCTCTGAGTATAAAGCCATTTTTAATATGCCGGACGGTCATGGAGCCCCTACAGAATTTCTTTATGTAACATTATGATTCTCCGTTGTTTAATTTTGATTATATCTTCTCTTCTTCAATACTTATACTTACAGCTTTCTCCTTTAGATGTGTGAGAAATTTCTTCCTCCGTTGTTTTCTAATGATTCTGTGTCTACAAATTTATGAATGAAACGTTATTTAGTTCTAATCCTTAGGGTCGTCTTTTTTCGTCATAATTGTGTGTACCTTCTTTAGAAATAGTTGTAAAAGTAGGTGTAATCACACACTGAAACTGTAAATGTACATACTTCTGACATGTTATTGCTAAGGTACTTAAATCTTACCGAGTTATTTCCCAATTAAATTATAACATATTAGCATAAACTGGTATTAAATGAGTACATAAAATTATATGACACTTGTAAACGCTGTATGGTTACTTAGAGACACAAAATTAAGAACAGTTGGATTTCTGCTTATCGCATTGACGCAATGTCTCGCATCACCTGGCTCGTATTTTGTTCGTAGTAAATACATATAATCAACAAGTGGAAATGTTGATGTCAGTCATTTGAACAACTGGTTTAATGCTAATTTAACATTTCCGAGATGAATGTAATTCACGTACATTGTATTACAAAATATATTAGGAGCGAACCCAGTGTAAAACATACAAATAATGTAACTTCTTAAAAAGTAAGTAAGAAAGGAATGCAATCAGTGAACCTTTAATTTATTAGTGTTGCTGTTTTACGACTGGTGGGACTATTTCCATTCAGGTTTTTGCGGAGCCATAGCCTTTTATAAATTACATATTGATTGTTCCTTTCTATTTTTTATGCGACCTGACATGGATGGCTAATACCACACAACTACAGTTATGATATTAGCCCAATACACCACATTCCCTAAGGAATTACGTGCCATGCCAGGACCTTCCCTTTATGAGCACGGCTATATTGAACTGGATGGAAAACACAGACAATTTTTCATTGCCGCTTCGAGCATATTTTCATCCAATGCGATGGTACCAACACGGGCGGGCTTAAACCCTACCACCTAGTAGGGGAAGGGGACCTACAGTTTTACATGGATTCCGAACCATGGAGCACCTCGCATACGTGACGAAATGCACTTATCGAACTCGGAAAGAGAAAGACACTGGTGCATGTCGGAATTGAACCCAGCCCTCTGGTACGCTAGGCCAGTCCCCGCGCCACTAGGCTACGAGCCGCTCACCATTCTTTGTATCTGATAAATTTGTAATCTTGTAAATATATTGATTTTGCTCCTTACTCTTACTTTAAATCACTAGGTATTATTTTAAAACTATAGGTATTGTTTAAAAAATATTGAGAAGTATAGAAATTATTGACCTAGTTTACACGTGCATATGTATCATACATTGGTTACATGGTGAGATATCCGGTTTACTCCATTGATTTCCCAAGGGCTATCGGCCCTCTGCCGCTAAACATCCCTTCGCCCCCGCGCCGCGTCGCGCGCCCCCACTCCTCCCCCTACCCCCCCGGGTTACCATGGCGAGTATACAACCGAATACAACCCGCTTCCCACACATAACCCTATTTATATTGGTTTAGAATATCTTAACAAAAAACCGACCAAGTGAGAGTCGGACTCGCACACGAAGGGTTCCGTACCATCGCACAAGATTTACCAAAAAAAACACGTTTTTGTATTGGGCCCCCCTTTTAATTATTATTATTTCATAATGTTACCTATTTGTTGTTATAGCGGCAAAATAAATACATAATCTGTGAAAATTTCAGCTTCCTACCTGTTACGGTTCATGAGATACAGCCCTGTGACAGACGGACGGACGGACGGACGGACAGTGGAGGCTTAGTAATAGGGTTCCGTTTTCACCCTTTGGGTACGAAACCCTAAAAACTGCAACCATACTAGATAATTGCATGTTCTTAATAGTTACGAAACAAAAAAATCTATCTTTCATTTAAGGTTAAATAGAGAAAATTAAATTGAAGCAATGCACGCATATTGCTTTTTTACGTATTGCATATACCCAGGACTAATTTCTTTACATAGGTACCTACTGTGTAGTTACGACTCATCTGTCGGTCGTTTACTTCTAAGTACTTGACGGCTATATTGTTTTAAAACGATCGAAGTGACCTAATAAAAACTAGTATACTCTTTTTCTATCACATTATATGTATTAATAAAGAATACGTTCTTGAGAAATCGTTTACAAAAGTTACTATTTTGTCAATAGTGAGAGTGTCCTAATCGAGGAACACGATCATTTGCCGTTTTTTTAAATATATTCTATTCATTGACTCTGACCTTAGTGCCAAGGTCAAATTGTTAGCCTCCTGAATAGTGACATTTAGATGACAGGGATGGGGAAAGTATTCCCAGACTCAGTCACGTTGTAATTAAAAATAGCTCGAGATCTGATATGGCAAGTTAAATAAAAGACTATTTATTTAAAAGAATAATTTTATGGATGTGGCTGATTGATGGACGAAATAAATATATTGTTTATTTTGTTATATTAAGTGCGTACGTGTTATTGTTTTTAATGAAGCTGCACAAAATGTATATCTTAGCGGGATTAGAATTTGACAAAAAAAAAAAAAGAGATACACAAGATAAAATACTTGGTCCAGCGGCGACACGTATGGCAATGTTCCCACCACGCTTGCTACATTGCATGAAAGAAAATAAGGTTGAGATCACCGTCTACTGACCGAACTCGCAAATTGAATAGTCTATAATTCTAATTTTAGTAAAGAACACAAAGAAACTGCTATGAAATAAGCACATTCAACAGATTTAAGATACTTTTGAGGTTACCGCGGTCGTTAGACATGTTTGAAAAATATTACGGCTTTTCACGCGGCAGGTAGAGATATTCTCCGACGTTTCGAGCTAATCATTCAGCCCGTTGTCAGGAGGCATCCGCCGCGCTCGTGCGCAGCAGACGACTTTAAGAATTTAAGATGTTTCTATGTTATTTTTTTTATATATTGTGTTAATTAATGTGGTATGTTGGGCTAATATCATAACGGTAGTTGTGTGGTTATTAGACATCCATGTCAGGTTGCACAAAAAAAATCATCTCTCTCTCATCTTCTTTGCCGCTATCCACAATAATAACAATGGAATACATTGTTATCTATCAACTGTATAAATAAAACAAAATATTTTACCACAATCTCCACATATAAATTATCTCGTTTTAATGAGATAAGAGAAATGCAATCATATTTTACATCGTACCATCACATTACTGAAATAAGTTACGTACTAGTTTATTTAAAAATGAACTTTTGATTCTCTTTAAACTTAAAAAAAATCAAACAATTCTTTTCTGCATCGAATCATTGGATACGAATGCTACAGATTCCAAAGTTGCTTCCGTGGTATTATTTAAACATTAAATCTTAATTCTCTTTGAACTTAAAAGAAATCAAATAATTCAGTTCTGCATCGAATCATTGGATACGAATGCTACAGATTCCTTAATGTCCTATTGACTCCCGGTCACAAAGTTGCTTCCGTGGTCTTATGTATTAAAACATTAAATTTTGATTCTCTTTGAACTTAAAAAAAAATCAAACAATTCTGTTCTTCATCGAATCATTGGATACGAATGCTACAGATTTCTTAATGTCCCATTGACTCCCGGTCACAAAGTTGCTTTCGTGGTCTTATTTAAACATTAAATTTTGATTCTCTCTGAACTTAATAAAAATCAAATAATTCTGTTCTGCATCGAATCATTGGATACGAATGTTACAGATTCCTTAATGTCCCATTGACTCCCGGTCACAAAGTTGCTTCCGTGGTCTTATGTATTTAAACATTAAATTTTGATTCTCTTTGAACTTAAAAAAAAATCAAACAATTCTGTTCTTCATCGAATCATTGGATACGAATGCTACAGATTCCTTAATGTCCCATTGACTCCCGGTCACAAAGTTGCTTTCGTGGTCTTATTTAAACATTAAATTTTGATTCTCTCTGAACTTAATAAAAATCAAATAATTCTGTTCTGCATCGAATCATTGGATACGAATGCTACAGATTCCTTATGTCCCATTGACTCCCGGTCACAAAGTTGCTTCCGTGCAACTATAGCTCTACATGGATATCCGGCCAGCGCGCACGATCTTGCTGATGTCAGCTGCCACTCCATCCACCACCGACCACGTGCTAGCGCTCTCTCCCTTGCGCAGTACCTCCACGCATAAGCGGGCCGCATCCTCGACGCTGCAAATCAACATTACACACTGCTAAGAATTCTGCTGGATTTTATGGTATTTATTAGATACTAGCTGCGGTACCCGGCTCCGCTCGAGTTAGTGTCGGCTAAATTATTTTATGGATAAAAAGTAGCCCACATGACTGATCCAAAATAGGGTCAAACAGGACAATGTATGCGTCTACCAAATTTCATCAAGATCGTTCGAGCCGAAATAAAATGATTTAATGAGAAAGATCCAATAATTCCCATGTGAACATTTGGTGGCTATTTAAAAAAAAGCATTTGCCGCCCGAACCTTTCTGCACCTAGTAAGTAAGTAAAGTTTAAAACGTAGGTAAGTTTTGCGTGGACTCCAACCCACAGCCAGCCTCAACATCGAAATCAGTAACCCATTTCGAACCTGACTGCTCCCAGAGATGCTATACATTGATAAAATACGCACATAAATCGGGTAAGTGGTTCGCAAGTTATAAGAATTTTACACTCACTACTCACCCTTCTGGTAATGAACCGTTATATTATGTAGCCTATAAGTTTTGAGTAGAATCAGGCTAGACGTAGATACAATCCGCATCTAAATCGAGTCACTGGTTCTCAAGGATTTTATTCTATTGGTCGCACCTCCGGCGATATAGCGTGATGCCAAGTAGGCCTAAAGTTGCGGGAAATACCAAGCCGTACTTCGCTACAGTTAGTAAAAGTAAGCGCCGCCGCCCTCCCGCCGAGCCGTGCAGAGCATTGTCATTTGTATGACAGCCACATCTTAGCGTAAGCGGAACTGAATTATATTTAGCCTATCCTAATTTCCGGGTAGTTAAATGTGTACTAAGTTTCATCTCATTCGGATAATTGGTTTTTGAGTTATGGAGAAACATACATACATACATGCAGAAATTATTTCTAAAAATCGACAATTTATTTTAAGTATCATAAATAAAGTCTACAAACGTACTATCTTATAAAACAAAGCAACTTACTCCATGAACAACCCTTATAGATTTTTACCCATTCATGGGATTCATGCTTTATGCAGTAACTTGTACTCTTGTGATTTTGTTAATTTTTTTGCCAACAGAGACTGTATGTAATTTCACGATGTGTTAAATAAATAAATAAAATAAAATAAAATAAAATTAAGTTATAATTAATTAATTGTGTTTGTCATTTATGTTGACGAAAAAAAAGACAAAAAAAACATAATTTATAGACCAGTGAAGTTTCTTTGCGGGTTCTGCTTCACTGGTTGATCGAATTCGCGGATCAATCAAATTGTGACATGACTTAGTGTAGTTTTACTACCAAAAGTTGAATAAATAAATGAAATGAAAACGAAATGAAATTTATTATTAGTATAGATTTTACATTATTATTGCTGTAATGTTATTTACAGTAATATAAATGAACCAAAACAACCAAAAAAGGACCAATTACTTATCTATCTACAGCCTATAATAACTTAAATAAAAACGAAGTAATTCTTAATAATTATCAGGTATCTATTTAATTAAAATAAAAGTGAAGTATCTTTTTGTACCTGTAACTCCTAACCAAAACAAAACCTGCCAATAACTAACCTTGGGCATATTAAAGTACAATGCGTTTTTAACAAATCGCTAGTGCCTTGAAAAGTCGCCAAACGGACACAACGGTCAATGAAGTCTGCCCTCATGCGTCTGCCTGCCCGCGCTCGGGTAGCGCACTCAGCGATGAGCGACTTCTCCCCCCCCCCAACCGTCGTGCGTCACACCGCCCGCCCCGCCCCCGCCGCCGCTCCCGCCGCCGCCCCCGGCCCCGCTCCCCCTGGTGTGAAGTAGCGCTACCGGCATCGTTTTCGCAGCCCCGTGAAAGTTCGAAAGCCCATGGGCACAATATCTTTATAAATTGTAGCCTAAGTGTTATTCTGATGTATAAGCTATATTATTATAAAGTTTCATTAAAATCCATTTAGTCGTTTTTACGTGAAAGAGTAACAAACATCCATCCATCCGTCCATCCATTCATTATTACAAACTTTCCCCTTTATAATATTAGTAAACTAGCTGCGGTACCCGGCTCCGCTCGGGTTAGTGTCGGCTAAATTATCTCATGGATAAAAAGTAGCCCACATGACTGGTCCAAAATAGGGTCAAACTGGTCCAGGACAATGTATCCATGTACCAAATTTAATCAAGATCGTTCGAGCCGAAATAGCATGATTTAATGAGAAACATCCAATAATTCCCATTTAGAGCTTCGTTGACGTTTGGTGGCTATTTAAAAAAAAAAAACATTTGCCGCGAGAACCTTTCTGCACTTTCACTGCTACATTGCTTACCTAGTAAGTAACGTGTAACGTAGGTAAGTTTTGCGTGGACTCCAACCCACAGCCAGCCTCAACATCGAAAACAGTAACCCATCTCGAACCTGACTGCTCCCAGAGATGCTATACATTGATAAAATACGCATATAAATCAGGTAAGTGGTTCGCATGTTATAAGACTTTAAGACTCACTACTTACCCTTCTGGTAATGAAGCGTTATATTATGTAATCTATAAGTTTTTAGTAGAATCAGGCTAGACGCTTAGATGAAAAAGAATGGATACGGTACCTCCATACTGATGATAGTTCAAAAGCGTTCCTATTTTTAAAAAAACTCACACACCTATACTTTTACTTGCACACCAAACTCTAATACGTAAAGGGTAAAAGAGCAGGACAAAGGTATAAGGAAATGCATCATGCGAAAAAGTGACAAATAGATTCATCTAATCGCGGAAGAATGAAATGAGACAACAATTTTCTTAAATTGAATTAGTTATAGCGTGAGAAAAAGGGATGGTGACATTTGTGACATCTGGTCGTAGATATAGTGCAAAATTCATCCTAATCCATCATGACACATCAACGATGCGCGCATCCTAAGCCCTTTGAGCAGAATGGCGCGTCAAAACTAAATGAAAAATGAAAGTGAAACGGTTTGCCAAAAATGATCACGAAAATAAATAACAACATATTGTATTGTGCATTAAAATATTAAGGTTCCTATTTAGTGATAGTGGTCAGAACAAGTAGTACCATGATTGTATAGTTAACAAAGCATCAAATAATCTATTCGCGAATTTGCAAGCGGGAAAATGAAAAAAATATTAATGGAATCATTCATTAAACCATCGTTATTCTGAGTAAAAATCATCGATATTAAGGATAAATTAATAAAGTCGAATATACACAATTTTTAAATATTGAAATCATAAAATAAAATAAAACCAAAGAGGGAATCATTAATGTATTGCAAGTATGGGTCAAACATTGCAAAACAAATAATATTGATTATTCTTGAATTGTCCATGTTTGCATTTTATGCATTTAAAAATTTCGTTCAATGCGTTTTAGATGCTAAAAAATAGTCCAAATAATAGTCAGTACAGTGTTATGTAAAACCTGTTGATGATTATTGCCGTTCGCCGTAAATGTGTGATGGTATTTTGATAAACCACTAAGTTCTTTCTTTTTTTTTTTATTTCCTTCAAATAGGTTCAGTTTATTACGCTTTTGTCCTTTTGTGGCGGCTTCAATCCCCGGATTTGTTTTATGTATATGATAAAGTTTTACATTTACATATTTTTCGATAATAGCCCTAAGAAGATGGAGTCTATGATTAAATGTAGCAGGTTGAAGGAATGAATACTCATTCAATGACAAAAGGACATTTGAGCCAAGAAACGACTTGAGAATTTTAATCTTTATGGAAACGAGCTGTCTGTCACATGTAAAATTTTGACCATTTTCAAGGATGTACCTTTTTATCACTGCCTCAGAACTAAGACATATTTTTCAAACATCCTAAACCACATTATAAAAAATAATAAACAGTACGTAGACTATTGTTTTTTGGCAGCCCTACTTGTTTTTAAAATAAAATTTAGTTCAATATATAATACTGAAATGAAAACAAAAATAAAAATCGAACTGACAATTTAAGTTTGCTTGTGCCAACCCTGTTTGCGCCTTTACAACACAACCTGAGTTTCAGGTCAACTAAACTAAAAATATACTGAATATGCTTGCACTTATACGTGGAATGTGATTCCATTGCTCTTGTTGTCCTTTATGGCGTTATTTCCATATTTTTCAACAACACAAGACGACATTTTGTTGATACTTTGAAATCTCGCCCAACTGAATTCATCACTGACGTCTGACAACGACTGAGAGCATATCGGCTGACTGAGCTTACTTTTGACGGACCGTAAAATTTGTTTAGTCCCCTATCCATTCCTTTTTCATCTAAGGCTAGACGTAGATACAATGCACATCTAAATCGAGTAATTGGTTCTCAAGGATTTTATTCTGTTGGTCGCTCCTCCGGCGATTTAGCGTGATGCCAAGTAGTCCTAAAGTTGCAGGAAATACCAAGCCGTACTTCAGTAAAAGTAAGCGCTGCCGCCGCAAAGCCGAGCCGTGCATAGCATTGCAGTTTGTATGACAGCCCCATCTTAGCGTAAGCGGAACTGAATTCTATTTAGCCAATCCTAATTCCCGGGTAGTTAAATGTACATGTACTAAGTTTTACAAATCGCTAGTGCCTTGAAAATTCGCCAAACGGACACCAAACAGTCACGACGTCTGCCCTCGAAGATCGTTCGAGATGAAATATCATGATTTAATGAGAAACATCCAATAATTCCCATTTAGAGCTTCGTTGACATTTGGTGGCTATTTTAAAAAAAAAGCATTTGCCGCCAGAACCTTTCTGCACTTGCACTGCAACATTTTTTACCTAGTAAGTAAGTAACGTGTAATGCAGGGAAGTTTTGCGTGGACTCCAACCCACAGCTAGCCTCAACATCGATAGCAGTAACCCATCTCGAAACTGACTGCTCCCAGAGATCCTATACAATGATAAAATACGCACATAAATCGGGTTCTGGTAATGAAGCGTTATATTATGTAGCCTATAAGTTTTGAGTAGAATCAGGCTAGACGTAGATACAATCCGCATCTAAATCGAGTAATTGGTTCTCAAGGATTTTACCAAGTAGTCCTAAAGTTGCGGGAAATACCAAGCCGTACCCGCCCCCCCCTCCCCGCACCCGCCCACGGCGGACCGCCCGCCCCGCCCCCGCCGCCGCTCCCGCTCCCGCCCCCGGCCCCGCTCCCCCTGCTGTGAAGTAGCGCTACCGGCATCGTTTTCGCAGCCCCGTGAAAGTTCTAAAGCCCATGGGCACAATATCTTTATAAATTGTAGCCTATGTGTTATTTTGATGTATAAGCTATATTATTGTAAAGTTTCATTAGAATCCATTCAGTAGTTTTTACGTGAAAGAGTAACAAACATCCATCCATCCATCCATCCATCCATCCATCCATCCATCCATCCATTATTACAAACTTTCCCCTTTATAATATTTATATAGATTATTAGATTGTAGCCTATGTGTTATTCTGATGTATAAGCTATATTATTATAAAGTTTAATTAAAATCAATTCAGTAGTTCTTACGTGAAAGAGTAACAAACATCCATCCATCCATCCATCCATCCATTATTACAAACTTTCCCCTTTATAATATTAGTAGGATGCTTTTTGGAAAATTAACTTTGCTGGACATGGAAGGCTAATGCCATTCCTATAGTGTAATGATATTAGCTAAACAATCCTGTAACAACATTTACAAGAAACCAAGGCGCTATTCAACTTTCCCTTCTTATCTCCTTGAGGTACTCGTCTGAAGAACGAGACATGAAATTGAGGTGGCACGTGAATATGCCAAATAAACAAGCCGGTATCATACTGGAGGTATAGGAATTAGCCGGAGAAAGACTGTAAGTTTTAAATCTCCCCTTGCAATTTAGCATATTAACGTGCCGACTTGCAAAAAGAACCGGCAAACCAAAATCTATGTCTACTATGGTCTTCGCTTCCACTATAATGAAAGAACTATGTAAATGAGCGTTTACTTATAAATCTAAATCTTGATTAACTTTTCATAATTATCTGAACCCTTATCCGTCGCGAGCGCAGAGTTAGGAAGGACGAGAGTGGCGACCGAAACTAATATGTGTAGCGGCAGCATAGTCTTTTCAGTATTAGTATTACCGACATTGACTTATATATTACTTCGTAAGGACCCGGTCAACGCGCACGACTAATGGCACCAGTACGTTGGCCCTAAAATATTCGTTTTAGGGCCAACGCGACTCAGTCGTCTGCGGACCGCGGCAGAGTGATGTTGAGTCGTGAAAATGCCTAGTTGCATAGTAAAAGGGTGCATAAAATACGATACGAAAGTTCCAAAGACACGTGGAATAACGTATCATCGATAAGTAAACTCAGATAATATTTTTTCCTGTTTAACAATTGAATAATTGCATTTTCAATCGATAATTTAATTAAGGCGGCCCAACCCGGCGGGACTAACTCAATCGCGGGCACGGTACAAAACCGTGCTGTTGCGCTCTGGGACCTTCTCTGTTTCAAAGAATAAGATAGGCTCCGTGATGAGGAAGATGCAACATGTCCACAAAAAAGACAATGTGCATAGTGTATGATTTGGTAAGATTTACGAAAATTTTAATTTCAAAATGACTTATAGCTAAAAGTAAACCACGACCGCTGTAGTCAAAAATCTAACAAAAACCAAATAGATCATAAATATTGATTAAATAAGCTATGTCTGATGACTAATCTTTTTACGATGTTCTTACTTTATCATTGCGTAATCCACCTCCAAAGTTATTGTATTAAACGCGCGAAAAATTCGAACTTTTGGACCTTATAACTTAGACCCCAAACACAATTTTACAAAGCTAATGGTCATCAGATATCTAGTACGAATTCGAGACGCGCAACATGGAATGCTCGCTGCACTAAATGGCGCCGTGGCGCGTGTTCTTACGTGTGGTTGGTGCATGTATTTTCACTCAAAAGCGGCTAAGTACGCTGCCACTATGCGGAGGAGTTTTGGTCTCCACTTCCGACCTTCCTTATTCAACATAAAATAAATAAATAAAAAAAACATACCACCTATAACCCAACCGGACCATAATGAGCAGCCTTACAATTCAGAAATTGCACCCTGTTAATTTTATTCAGTCTGTTCAATCTTGCTAAAGGATTTTTCAAAGTGCCGTTTACACAGGGAAAATCCGAAAACATGGCAACATTCTGTGGGTATTTTGTACCAAATTTAGTTTCGAAAACCTCACTTTTGCTCCAACCCGACTTGTGATTACATCGTGGCAAAATAAATTAAGTAATTTTTCGTTCTAAAAGTGCATTCGTTCGTGCAATATTTTTTAGGGTTCCGTACCCGTACACTATTACTAAGCCTCCGCTGTCCGTCCGTCCGTCCGTCCGTCCGTCCGTCCGTCCGTCCGTCCGTCCGTCCGTCCGTCCGTCCGTCTGTCCGTCTGTCACAGGGCTGTATCTCATGAACCGTAACAGGTAGGAAGCTGAATTTTTCACAGATTACGTATTTATTTTGCCGCTATAACCACAAATAGGTAACATTATAAAATAATAATAATTAAAGGGGGGCCCCATACAAAAAACGTGTTTTTTTTTAATCTTGTGCGATGGTACGGAACCCTTCGTGTGCGAGTCCGACTCGCACTTGGCCGGTTTTTTTAAATTATCAAGTGCTGGAATCTACCAAGTTCCTCGCTGTGCTCTAAAAAGGAGCCAGGTACACCGTCGAGACCGATTCTGAGAGGGATCCTTTGAGGGTAAGTCGTGACAACGTGCCTTGGCTCCAAGCCGCCGAGGAAGCACCCCTGGTAAGTTTTCAGCACTGAACCATTAAGCCCCATACAGTCCACTGAGAGTGAAATTAGTACTCTTTTAATCGTACACAGTCCTTCCCTAAAATAAAGGTATATTTAAAAAAAATCGATTAATCAATGCGGAACAAGACCGATCTGGAACGCATAATATGCTAAGTTAATTCAATGTAATTGCAACAATAAAAAAATACACAAATCTTTGAATTGGATTTGCTGCCTTGAAATTTTCCAATTGGACTCCCGTCGCTTCATCCACACATTTATATATTAAGCCATCCATAATTGTGGTCGAGGTGGCAGCTAGACAAATGACAAGCACGCGAACTTTTGTACTTGAAAACATTGCTTCCACCTTAAACCAAATCAAAAAGGTAAAATACAATTTTAAGATAAATTCGTCAAAAAAATTAAAAGAAAGAAATGAAATATGGGCTGTTCTTTTTTTATTAAGACTGACAAATTATCTCTTTTTTTAGGATTTCCTAAGGTGTAAGAATATGTACCAAAAGGTATTTAAAGTAAGAGTTTTTGAAAAAAAAAACTACCATAAAAAACGTCATTCATTCAGAAATCGATAATACGACTCAACAGTCTCAATAAGAATAGAGAATAATAAACCAGTATATGTGCATAAATTTAACCGATTATAACTAGATTGAGCAGAACATTACTTTGGGGTCTTGACTTATGAATTGAGCACATAGCTAACGTCTATAGCTGGCTGGGTGATTAAATACATTAATGAAAGAGTCCCAACCCCCATTGCGTTGCTGTAGTAGAGAATGCCTGCTTTAGTGGCACCATAGACGGGAAAGAGGTGAGTTTCCACCAAGGCTCCCACGGAAGAGATGTTGACCACTACGCCACCGCTGCCTCCGCAATCTGCTCGCATCAGCTCCATCGCCTTCATGGTGCTCTCCACGACCCCAGTCTGTTTCGCATTACGTAAATACATAAAGTGATAGAGTGCGACAAGGATCTCCAATAAGGGCAGAAATAGTGCGTGACACATTTTTCGTCAACTACTGTACTGTTTTTTCCACACCTCCTCGCAGCACCCTTTACGATACGACTCCGCTCCTGCACCTTCATAGAGCGCTGAGATACGCATTAGTGGGACAAATTACATAGAAGGAACACGACACAAAGCCTGGTTTTCACCAACAGCTGATTGATTATAATCGACTCTTAAAGGGCCTTTATTACTAAACTGCTGATTATCTTGTACTGGTATTTATTGCAAGTTGCTAAGAGAGGCCCTTAATATGTGGTGATTAAGCTAATCAGCAGTAGGTGAAAAAGGCCCTAAGCCTGAGTTAAATAGTCGTAACCGAATGTAATACTTTGTGACATCACTTTGACACATTTTGTATGGACTAAATCTTAAAGTAATGCAAAGTGACGTCACAAAATCCTACTTTTAGATAGTATTAGTTTCTGTTACAATTTATTTTGGCCTACGGCTGAGATAAATAGTCGTAACCGTAACTAAGGCTAACGAAAAGTAATACTTTGTGGGGTCACTTTGCATTACTTTGAGATTTCGTCCATGCAAATACTACTAGTGTGTGTTTACATGTCGTCGTATGGCACTTAGGTGGTCTCTTTGGAATAAGGTGTGACGGGCTTATAAAATGACAGTAGGTGTTATATTAAAAACTTTGTTTACAGTACAGCAAAAACGCGGTAGAGTCCGTGCGGAAAGAGAACCGGCGTGGCGTACAATGGAACTAACATTAAGATTTTTACATAACATACACTAAGACAATTGTTAAGACCTGAGAATCTGAAAATATTGTATTCTAACACAGCCTCAATAAATCAAGTTGTTACAGTCATACTATAATGACGTGCCAGTGTTGTCAACAGGACAAATACGGTAAATTTGCACATGTGCGCCCTCAAATCTTACAACGGTTCACTTTCCGCACGGACTCTACTATTGTTAGCGGTGGAGAGCATATACATGCATGCTCCCCAATTTTAATAAACTGAGCAGATTACAGCAGGATTTGACGTAAACCGTAATAATATTGGACTTAAGATAAACGAGGTCATACTAGTAATTGGAAGGCAGGTAATTATTTTCGTGATACTAAATGTGACTAGGTAAGGTCTGTAATTGATTAACAATACGCTTACGAAATTGATTGCGATCGTCTTCTTGTATTTCTCTTTAGTCTCATTAAATATCCCAGCATTGTTGAATACGATGTCAATGCGTTGATGTGCTTCCATCACTTGCTTGTACGCAAACGAGAGTTGCTCTTCTTCAGTGACATCGCATTTTATAAACATAACTCGATCTTTTCCAAATTTTGCGTTAAGCCGGTTCGCCGTGTCTTCACCCTTATCTACCAAAATATCGAAAATAGCGACCACCTGAAATTAGAATAATCGGTTGGATTAATCATGCTGCTTGACAACAGCAGCGGACTCCTTGAAAACAGCGGCGAATCACTTAACAAGATCAGCGATGTCAGACGACGGTCAAATGTGAGGTTAATGTAATCAAGAGAAAAGCTGCTGCCGAGAAATTGACATGCCATGGTCACATGTTTCGTTTTCACAGAAGATTCACGAACAGATTATTCACATTAGGAAATAAGGAAATACATTTTTTAAACAGTTAAATGAGCCGATTATTTAAAAATTTAGTCGTTCAGTAGTTGCCTTTACCTATTTATTAAAGCTTTGACAGTTCTTAAATAGATGTCTCTCGAATATTGAATGATATCTGTTCACCTTGAAAAAACGATAACATTTGATAATAAGTGTGTACATGACCAAACTTTAGTTATTCGTGGTTAATCAGTTATATTAAAATGACGTAAGATTGAAAAATGGAACTGTAAAAAATTGTGCAAAAATGAAACTTAATTACGAGTTTAAATCTCTTGTTACGAGTTAGCCCTTGGTGACCAGTGAGTCATTTTAAAAATGTGCAGTAGTTATGTTTCTATGTAACATTTATGTTTAATTTTAATGTTTAACAAAATAAAAAAGTGTCATCTTGAGTATTGTTGAACAAATAAAATAAAATAAATATTATTTTAAATAAAATCTACAACTTTTCTATATATTGTTTGGTACCTTCTTTTAAAAATCTACAATGCACTATTCTTGATTAAGATAGTGAACTAACCTTGGCACTTTCCTTCAGCAACTCTTCTGTAATCGCAGCGCCGAGCCCGATGGCCCCTCCAGTAACGACCGCTACTTTGCCAGAAACATCGTACGGAAGCGACATCGTGGCACTCGCAGCGATACACGACTGATTAAATTATTTCTCATCAAAATACATATTGATGTATGTACGTACCTAACTGCTGTATGTACTTAACCTTGGCTAAAGTGCGGTTTTTGTTCCTTCATCGGTTGACATTTCTGGGTGATTAGGTATGCACTCACGCTATCAAATTTAGAATACACGTATACTTTTCGTTTTTGTATTTTTAGTTTTCCTAATAATCCTTTTCAAGAACGTGTATAAAAGTTTTTTTTTTATGCGACCTGACATGGATGACTAACACCACACAACTACCGTTATGATATAAGCCCAATACACCACATTCCCGAAGGAATTTGGTGCCATGCCAGGACCTTCCCTTTATGAGCACGGTTACATTGAACTGGATGGAAAACACGAACAATTTTTCATTGCCGCTTCGACCATCTTTTCATCCAATGCGATGATACCAACCCGGGCGGGCTTAAAGGGCTTAAACCCTACCACCTAGTAGGGGAAGGGGACCTTTTTTTTTTACATGGATTCCGAACCATGGAACAGCTCGAATTCGTGACGAAATGCAGTTATCGAACTTGGAAAGAGAAAGACAGTTGTGCATTCGGTATTGAACCCAGGCCTCTGGTACGCTAGGCCAGTCCCCGCGCCATAGGCTACGAGCCGCTCAATTTATGGAATGAAAAGTATTTCAGGACTGCATTTTAATGCTTGGTATCATATCCTTATCATCACTGTCGCTATTGTTGTTTATTTTTCAAAGCTGTTATTTTGTTGGCGCACGAAGTAACTATTGGTTTTTAAATTATTTTCCATATTGATTATGGTTTACGGATTTACGTATTTGGACATTCATCTTCACTAGTATCACTATCAATTTCTAACACTAATTTTGACCTTCGCCCGTCGAGTGACCGGTTGAAAGGTATTTTTAAATGGTTTCTTTTAAAAAAAGTTAACATGTTTAAAAACATGTTGTCAAGGATACATATTTTTAATAAAAAGCCGAAACGTATTTTTTTCATTGTTCACTGACGTGGCAACCTAACTAAATATATCGTAATCATAAGTATTAAGACCCTGGTACTAGCCAAATCGCAAAGTTAGACGAGGCACCCCAAGTAAACTAACTAAGTCTGACGATTATAAGTGTCATTCTTACAATATATGATTCCTTGTCTAGGAATCAACCTATTTTCGTTAATGTATGTTTCCTTTTTCTATACAAAATACATTGCGGAAACGGTGTCTATTTCCGAACTTTTTTGACTAAATGTAGAAATCTAAAAGCAAATGGAATTTTTTGTTTATGCATATATGCTGTTTTTGCTTATATCTAGAAATCGAATTACTTTCAGATGTCTAATGAGAAAAATCAACTTTTTTATTTTTATTATTATTTAAATAAATGATGGAATCAAAACATATTAACAATCCATTATCAATCTGAAGTTCTATTTGGCTTTGCTGAAGCGTTTCACTACATATTATTACATTTGTTAAAAAGTGCATTTGTATGGCGCGAGTAGTTGGCTAGTCCTAGCGCCTTAAGTATAAGAAATATGCAACTGTTTGTGTTGCCAATCTTTTTCTGATTCATATTACCGGGCTCTACAATAATAATTTTACAAATATTTTAACTTTGATAATGAACTCTGACAGCTCGATATCAATGGGGACGAAAACGCAAAGCTTATTGTAGATGTCGCATCAACCTCACCTTTAAAATGTCAAAACTGTCATTCCTGTCAAGTTTGATTGACGAGTTTTTAGATGTACTCCATGATACAGTTAGAATAAGGTTCAGAGGAAAAGAAGAGATTTTATTTGTCTTCACACTAATTTAAATTTTCATTGACCAGTACAAAGTAGGAAATAAAATATAAAAGGTTATGTTTTTGTGATATTGACTTTCCCACGACTACATTTGATTAGCATAATTAAGAACAATTTATTTTCGAAAAAAAATGGAGAAGATTTAGTCATTTCAATTACATAGATTGAGTAAATAAAATTTTCAAATCTATTCCGTTATATTTTGTATGGTATTTGTTAATTTTGACAGATCTTTTAGGTGAGCTCGCTTAGACGCCACCCAAATAAGCAGTTTTATTCCCCATTCCCATTCATCCTATATTCAATTCGGCGATAAAAATGTGAAATATAAATAAAAAATCAACAGATACCTGAGAAATCTCAAGACACTTAAAATATGTGAAGATGTATATTCAATCACAAAAATACGCTCATATTTATTTATTTAATATTTAAAACATTCACAGCAATATTTTAACATAAAATATTTATCGTTGTTTAATGAGATAAAGTAAATGCTATTAAATACCCCTCAATAAACATTGCATCAAGTAATTTTAATCTTATTTTAACGGAACTTCAAACAAACTTTTTCCAGAAAAATAAATTAATTTTTCAAACACAATTTTAAAGTAGTCCTGCAGCATAGCCTTAGAAAGTTATGCTCACATTGATCCCTTATCATCCCTAAATGCCTAACTACTTAGTTGCTTCCGTGCCACCATAGCTCTACATGGATAACCGGCCAGCGCGCACGACCTGGCTGATGTCAGCTGCCACTCCATCCGCCACCGACCACGTGCTAGCGCTCTCTCCCTTGCGCAGCACCTCCACGCATGCGCGGGCCGCCGCCTCGGGACTGCAAAAGAAAGTGACATACTTATAACATTACTAGATTTAAAATTAATTTCCCATTCTAATCTCACAGAAATTGCGATTTGGTTCTAGTTGAGTGGCCGTTTTCGACTGATGGGGCTGGGCGTGGTTCGGATACCATGTAAAATTGTAGATTCCCTTCCTTAATTACTAGGTGGTAGGGTTTATCTCGCCCATCACCACCATCGCTACCATCGGATTAAATGAAGGATGATCGAAGCGGTAAAGAAAATAGTCCGCGTTTCCATCCAGTTTAATATCAATATAGCCGAGCAATATAACGAAGGTCCTGTCATGGTGTGTTAGGCTAAAATCATGACGGTTTTTTTAGTATTAGCTGTTCATGTCCAGTCATGTCCAGTTACATAAAAAAACACATATTTGACGGAAGAGACCAACAGACCCTATCCTTAGGTTCGAGGCGCTTGAAATTCAAGCGTTTCAACTATTCGTCGTATTGACTGAATATTATAATTTTTCGTAGACCAAAACGTAAAAATTGATAAAAAATTTAACTAAATATTTGATACATTGTATTTAGATATGTAAGACATATTGAATACGTGAGTTTACATTTATCTGTTAAGCAAAAAGGTAAAGTAAAGTACCGACAATTCAACATCTTCACATTTTACTCTATTGTATCGAATAATGATTTGGGATGCATGCAGTAGTTTAAATTATCGCGTGTTACATATATTACCTATCGTTAGCACTATAGAGATGCTAAAACTAAAGATTTGAGTTGTATTGTACTAAAGCTAAATAAAAATGAAAAAACAAAAAACCTAAATTAGCTTTCCTGATAAATCCATATCTATTGCTATTATTTTAATTCTTCTGGTCTCTCATCCGTGGCGAGCATCCTTCAACGACGGTAATGGAGGAAAACAACATGGTACGTCAAGTCTGAAAATTATTTTGAGATGATTCCATTCGCCACAGATTCCCGACCTTGCACCCTATGAACAGGATACATTTAATATGGATTCAGCAGAAACTTACTCATTCCTTAACAAAGGACTAACCAAAAGGGATTCGAGTCATCATGGCAGAAGAGGCCGAGCATGTGTATGCTAAGTTCATTCAAAGTAATTGCAAATTATAAAATAATGCACCAACCTTTGCATTGGATTTGCTCTATTAAAACTTTCCAATTGGTCTCCTGTGGCTACATCAGCACATTTATATCTTAAGCCATCCATTACTGAGGTCGAGGTGGCAGCCGGACAAATGACCAGCACGCGAACCTTTGTGCTTGAGAACATTGCTTCCACCTTAAACAAAATGAAAATGTTAAAGATAAAGTCGAAGAACAATCCATACTAATATTAGTGCGAAAAGTAACTCTTGTCTGTCTGTTCTGTTTTCAGGCCTAAACCAATGAACCAATTTTGATGAAGTGCTGTAAAGTGCTGGATCTTGCAGAAAGAACTATCTTTTGTGGAGAAAAATTACACTCGAAGGGGGCGAAATATGGGATGAAAGTTTGTAGGGGGAACTCATATAATATCCAGGAAATAATTTAGTCCGATATCAGTCCAAAACGATATTGACCCCAGCGGAGCCGGGTACCTCAGCTAGTTAACAATATTTAGATATTAAGGTGGCCCAACCCGGCGGGACTAACTCATTCGCGGGCAAGGTACAAAACCGTGCTTTTGCGCTCTGGGACCTTCTCTGTTTCAAAGAATAAGACAGGCTCCGTGATGAGGAAGATGCAACATGTCCACAAAAAAGACAACGTGCATAGTGTATGATTTGGTAAGATATACGAAAATTTTAATTACAAAACAACTTATAGCTAAAAGTAAACCACGACCGCTGTAGTCAAAAATCTAACAAAAACCAAATAGATTACAAATCTTGATTAAATAAGCTATGTCTGATGACTAATCTTTTCAAGATGTTCTTACTTTATCATTGCGTAATCAACCTTCAAAGTTACTGTATAAAACGCGCGAAAAATTCGAACTTTCGGAACTTATAACTTAGAAACCAAACACAATTTTACAATGCCAGTGGCATTGCCAACGATCATCAGACATCTAGTTCGATCAAATAAAGCTATTTTGAGCAAAATTTGGGATCTTTGACAAGAAATGTTTTGAGGCGTGATCTTCTTTCCCCGTTTGTATGGGGATTTGAGCAGGTTGAGCACCTTAAATAACAATGAAAAGAGAAAACGGACTGCTTAATTTAAATGCGAGGTGAAACAACATGTGTGTATATATTTTTTGGAATTTCAAATGTTCAAGGTAACACCGTAAAAATGTTTAAAATATTAAGAATAAACAAATGTTGATAAATCAAAACAATATGAAAGCCAATTAGAATAGAAAATAGTAAGAGAGAAAATATGTGCATGTGAATTGAACAGATTATAAAACTAGATAGTGTAAAACATTAAGTTGGGATCAATACGTACATGGGTAGCTAAATCGATTTTTGGGTTAGGTTAACCGTCCATTTTTACAACTAAGCTTCACATCATTGATGCGAAAAATAAATTTCATTTCACGAGTCCGTAACCTAGGGGGACGTCTGAATGTCTGTTGTGGCGTAGGCCATAATTTAGATAAATTCCTTTCTTATCTGATATTGAAATGTGCATTACGTTGTGTTTGTATCATTGTGTTGTCGTTTTGTTGATATGGTTGTAGTGTAATCTTATTGTGTTACTGTTTTTCAGCTGTGTTATTGAATGGTTTTCTGCTGTTTATATGGTTATCGTTGTTGTGTTATTGTTGTTATGTTGATGGTTTGTTGCTTTATTTTATTGATACGTTTGTGTAGTAATTTGCTTTATTATTGTGGTTTAATTGCATTGGTGTTTTTGTTATCCAACAACACCAAAATATACCAAACCACAATAACAAAACTAAACTACCATTCAACACAGAACAACACGAAACAACACTTATGGTAACACAGGCAATATTGTGCAATATAATATAGTTATCGCTAGTTCACGCTGAATATGTCAGTTAAATGTAAATAGAAGATTTACGTTCGGACTAAAAACCGACATCTAGCTAGGTGTTACCGACGCTCTAAATTGATAAAACACTTACCCCCATTGCGTTGCTGTAGTAGAGGATGCCAGCTTTAGTGGCACCGTAGACAGGAAAGAGGTGAGTTTCCCACAAGGCCGCCATAGAAGAGATATTGACCACTACGCCACCGCTGCCTCCGCAATCTGCCCGCATCAGCTCCATCGCCTTCATGGTGCTCTCCACGACCCCAGTCTGTTTCACATTAAGGCTCCATACGATGCTAACGTCCAATATTTTGGGGTCATCTTTATTTTATCTCAGCGTCGGTAAAGAATAAATTGAATAACCACGTTTTAACACTTTTGACAGCTGGTTTTGTTATACCATCAAGATCAAATTACTCTCTTCAATATTCACGACTGGCTTGACAGACTCTATCTAGTGTATGACCGTAAAACTGTTTTAATGCGTTGCTTATAGTCTTTAAAAAAATTCACGCTAGATAACTATAAACGATTTAGACAATTTAATTTTTGTGGTATTAGACCACATATTTATCTTGTAAATAAGCGTGAAACATATATTGATTTACTTTAAAAAGTAGGCGTTACAGACCAAAAACATACATTTAGCTCGCCTGAAAACGATTTCGACGCGCATACAACAATGAGATCGAATGCAAACTCATTGCTTTCGGAGATCGCCATTTTCATTTGTTTGCTAAACGCTGGACTCAGTTGGAGCCTTAAGAAGACAAAGAGATGAGTGCGATAACAATCTTGAATCATAGCAGAAATAGTGCATGACACGTATGTATCCACTGCCTGTTTTTCCCTGTTGTTACCTTAGCCTGTTTTTCCAACACTTTCTAGCAGCCCTAGAGCCCCTATAGGGTACTTAGATATATTTTTTGGGAAAAAACCGCCAACGACCGAGATTATTTGATCGTTGTTCGTGGACCTGTAAAATTTTAAGTTTTCTGCCGTATGGTAGGGTTCAACATACCCGGGTTGGTACCATCGCTTTAAATGGAAAAACCAAAGCGGAAATTAATATTTGGAACTTATTTTATTTATCATAAATTATTTAATGTATTTCATGGGGTATTTCATGGGGTGGTGCTATCCGTGTGGTTCCTTCGGAAATGTGATGTGAAAGGCTCATTTGGGTATTTATTATGCTTTCCAATATCAATAATGTGAGAGGAGAACTATAAGATTTGTGGTTAACTCCTTAGTTAACGTTACCTAGTATTGGAGATAAACATAGCTTATACTCTTAGTCGGCTGTATTATGTAGTATTTTCGTAAAAAGAAAATGAGTCATGAAACTAAACTTACGAAATTGGTGGCGATCGTCTTCTTGTATTTATCTTTAGTCTCATAAAGTATCCCAGCATTGTTGAAGACGATGTCAATGCGCTGATGTGCTTCCATCACTCGCTGGTACGCCAACGAGAGTTGCTCTTCTTCAGTGACATCGCATTTAATAAATAGAACTCGATCTTTTCCAAATTTTGCGTTAAGTCGTTTCACCGTGTCTTTACCCTTGTCTACTAAAATATCGAAAATAGCGACTGCCTAAAACAAACATAATTGCTAATATTAAACATACGGCTTGACAACAGCTGTGGATAGCAGTGACGTCAGAACTCGAGAAGTGCCATACGGTGGTCGATCTTAGGTCCGAATGGGAAAGAACGAGAAGAACTGATATTGAGCAATTATTTTAACCAATTAGATTGCAAATAGACGTAACCACCTATTTACAGATGGAGACGTTCACTTGTCGATCTTTGACAGGTGTGTCACAGTGATTGCTATACAACTTATTTCTAACATCAGATTTGAGTTAAGCAAAATAAATGAGTTCCGGCGGTCGCATAAAAGGTCAATTCCACCAGTGCAGTGATATTTAATTTGTTATTGAATAAGTAAGCGAACGATAAATATTATTTTTGTTAATTTGATAATATTTTCCAGCTCTGTGTCAGAAACTGGATCCATTTCTAAAATAAAGAATAAACATATTTGACCTGTTTACAATTAAAACTTTGTACTTGTTCGGTAGATACTTAGATATTATAAATTGCCTATATTCATAAATCTATGTCTATACTATATTTGATGACAACAGCGTAAAAGCATGAAAACGGTTGAAGATAATGTTGTAAAATATAAATACATTTTTATTGATAGCTTTCATTAAAATTTCGGGCATGGAAGAGGTTCGAAATTAACAGCGACAAAATGTTTATAAGCTCAAATTGTTTTTATTTTAAATAAACATTTCTAGTGGTTGGTTTATTCATTTTAAAGACGTCTAGTTTTCTTTCTTATATTTTACCAAACAAAATAAAAACAATAAATATTTTTTTTTATATCTCGAAATCTAAATAAAGTTACAATTCTCAACAAAAAAAACTGTGTACCTGATTTAATAAATTTACAATGCACTATTCACTCGATGCAAGTAAACTAACCTTGGCCCTTTTCTTCAGCAACTCTTCCGCAATCGCAGCGCCGAGCCCGATGGCCCCTCCCGTAACGACCGCTACCTTGCCAGAAACATCGTACGGTAGCGACATCTTAGCACTCGCGACGATATACGACTGATTTATTTCGTTTGCAAATACACATCAATGTGTACGTACTACACGTATGTATAGGCAAAGGTACAGAGTTTTATTAAATTTGAATGCGTTGGCAATTCTGTGGTGCGAAAAGGTTTTTGTAATAGAGCCAAAATGTCAGCACATTTTGTGTGATAAATTTTTGATTTAATGTGTGTTCAGGGAATATTATAGTTTGATAGGTTTTTGGATATAAGGAGCATAGTAATCAATATATTATGTTAGTAAAATAAACAAATTGGTCGAGACAGCGTCCTTGTGCAGTTGAAATAACAAAAAATGTATGGTGTTAAGCAGACTTAGATATCAAGTATCCAACAACGCCCATGGGCTTTTCGGGGGCTGAAATCACGTAGGTCGGCCAAATTCTTCTTCTTTACATTTAAATGGTGTTTGCATTAATTTCCGCCTTTTTGTACCGAATGGCGGAAATAAAGAATTTTCTCATTTCATTTAGATTTTAATGCGGGGGGAATACCCGAGGTATTATATAAATGAATGAGGAAACTGGACTCCCTTGATTTAAAATTAAATATTGAATTATTTTTAAAAACAAACAATCTGTTAAATATATGTCAAATATTAATATAAAAACTAAAAGAAAAAAAAAAAATAAAGCTTTACATTTATTTCGAAAATGTTCTAAAAAGTTGTAAGTAAAATAATTCTAACATTGTGCGGCATTTACTTTAAAATATTGATTAACTTGAAACTTAGATAAAAGTTAGATTAAAATTTTCTGCTTCGGATTATGCTAAGCGACTCTACTGGCCACTTTATTTTAGTATTCTTGCAACCTACCATAAAATTAAACGTTTATAAGTAGTAAAGTTGCTTAGTGACACAATATTTAAAACAAGTGGATTTTAACTTATCGCATTGACGTAAGAATGTTATCTTTCCAATCTCATTACGTATCTATCTGTCTTGCCATGTCTTTATCTGAAGTGTTAAAAATAAATTTGGAGAGTAATCAACATGCACTTATCATTTTCATTACCGAGGATACCTTTTTTTTAAGAACCCGAAATGGATGGCTAAATCCACACAACTACGTCAAGACATTACCCCAAAACACCACATTCCCGAAGTAATTAGGTGCTATGTCACAAATTTCTTAAAACACAAATTTCTTATAATTTCCCCGTTATTCCTGATCATATAGTTCCATGTCTCTACATGGATATTCGGCCAGCGCGCACGTCCTTGCTGATATCAGCAATAATTCCACCCGCCACCGTCCATGTGCTTGCGCTCTCTCCCATGCGCAGCACCTTCACGCATCCACAGGCCGCGTCTTCGGGGCTGCAAATGTCTCAATGTTACATGCTGGTGAAAATACCGCCAGACAAAAGAAACATCGGCCGGTTATCTGAATCACTCTAATGCCCGCTTGCAACGGGCGTCCAAGTGTGATTGACAATCTGAATCTTTTGCCTGATGGTCCAATTACATATTCTTTGGTTTTTAGAGTACAACATAATCGTTTGTTTTTTGACTTTATTATAAATCTACAAAAAAAGTGATTACAGGACTAAAAAAATATTTACGGGAGGACTCATGACTGTATGTAGCATTGTATCATAAGTAACCACGTATTTGAAGATGATTACTTAATCAAGTTTCAATTTATCTGTCAAGGCAAAATTAAAATCAATTATGGACAGACGTTCAAAGTAATGTTTTTTTATTGAACCTTTGCTTAGGATATCCTGAGTCGAAACTTTCCAATTCAGTTCCCGTCTCTATATCTGCACATTTATATTTCAAGCCATCCAATAATGTTGTCGAAGTAGAACCCAGACAAATGACCAGTACGCGAACTTTTGTTTTTGAGAACATTGCTTCCACCTAAAAACAAACCAGAATAATGAATTTTCTTTCGAGGTTCAAAATATCTGTTGATATTCATAGCAATGTTTTTAGGAAAAGGAAGAGTTTTCGAAAAAACGAATGTGAACAAGCCATTGATTTCTTAATCGAAATTGTCACAAAGAAAAGAATATAATCATCTTTTTAAGTGCATTAATACAACCGAATAACTAGACAGAGTAAAAATACATTCTTTGGGATTTATTCGTATACAATTCAGCCTGTCCATGAAAATTGATAAAAAAGTTACCCCCATTGCGTTGCTGTAATAGAGAATGCCAGCTTTAGTGGCACCATAGACAGGAAAGAGGTGAGTCTCTATCAAGGCTCCAACAGAGGAGATGTTGACTACCACGCCACCGCTGCCTCCAAAATCTGCCCGCAACAGCTCTATGGCCTTCAGGGTGCTATTCACGACGCTAGTCTGTTTGAAATCCAAATTAGTTGCAAGTGAATGAGATAAATAGATATGAGTGCGACAAAAATAATGAGCTGAGAGCTGAAGGAGGAGCTGAGAAGTCCTCAAACGGTATCCTTTAAAATTAACATTTATTATTTGAGATTCAATTTAAATTGCAATTTATATTGGATTTATACTAAACTCACGAAATTGATTGCAATCGTCTTCTTGTAATTGTCTTTAGTTTCAGAAAATATCCCAGCATTGTTGACGACGATGTCAATGCATTTATGTGCTTCTATCACTCGCTGGTACGCCGACGAGAGTTGCTCTTCATCAGTGACGTCACATTTAATGAACCTAACTTTGTATTCTCCATATTTTGCGTTGAGTCGATTCACAGTATCTTGACCTTTGTCTTCCAAAATATCGAAGATAACAACCGCCTGAAATATTACGAGTTCATCAGTTAAATTACATTGTCAGCGAAGTTTCTTGTTAGTTTTTCTTTTCTGTGAAGGTTAAACGTGCTAATGATAAAAGTATGACAAGTTAAAGTGCATTTTATTGCCTTTGGATGATGAATAAACAATACTATCCAAATATTATACCAATTGTGTTCGATGAATTGCCTATATGAGATCGTTAATGTCTTGGTTCATTGCTATTTTACATAATCTCTTATGACCTTGGGTCCATGATAACGTTTGCAAGATATGATCTTAATTCAAGTTCATCGGTCATATTGAAATTATCGACTTTGAATCATAATTCCTCTTGTTATTTGCAACACCTGAAAATAAATGATCGTTTCTAAAACAGCCCTGCGACTTTGCTAAGATCTACGCGTGTGTAAGATTGTGGAATATAATTTTCACATTTAAAAAATGTGCAAGGGATCATTTATTTTTTAGGGTTCCGAGTTAAGTTAGTAGAATAGAATACAGCAATTCTACTCAGTTGTAGAGAAGAATAGCTATTCAAAAACGAAATGAATGTTCCATTAATTACTTTTTATTTGATCTCTGATCTATTTGATCTGACCATTATAGGCGTCAAACAAAAAAAATGTGTACCCTCTATATATTATAAACTTTACGTTTTGAAAATATGAGAAAAAAATACCCAGCGCTTTAAACAATTAGTTAGCATGAGTCACGGTAAAGGGTTTGTGATTGTAGCGTGAAGATTCCTGTTAAAAGTTTGCGAACGTGGGGAAATGAATAGTCAAAGGCCGAGGAGCGTAATGAAAAATAGAATCAACTTTAATGTATGGAAAAACGGGCATTGTGCGGTGGAAGAAAGCACCGCGACTCGACAGAAAAAATAAATAATAACAAAACCTAAATTAATTGATGAATGATGCTAGATAGAAAAATAAATTAGCTATTGATAGAAGGTTTCCTTTTTTTGGTAAAAATACAATAAAAAAGTCTCAAAGATCAATGAAATGATTCCATATCGAATATCGACATCAAGACACTTCCGCCTACGAGAACATATCATGACCAGATTTCCGAAATACTTTTCGTACGTACATCTGCACCGATTGTCACATAGTTTGTATGAAACAACGTACGCACCTGTAGAGTATAGACGAAACTAAAAAGTATATATGCTATGATCGTAACGGATCGAAATGACGGGGACGCATCATACAGTACAAAAGTCCAAAACCCATACCGTCCGTGAAGTCGACCCGAAATGACATGATGGTATTTATGAAGTACGATTATAACAACATAAACAAGCTGTTTTAAGAGGTTACTATGGTAGCTTCTTCGTCAGTGTTTTGTTTTCCCCAGCTGCTCTCCCATTAGAACGAAGTTTGATAACTATTACTGCTCACTAGCGATGGGTCGTTCGCGAACGAACGGGTCAGAAGACACGGGTTTTCTGTACTGACGACCGAACGACTCCCACGTTCGCGAACGAACGGGTCAAAAGAAACGAGCTTTACCTTCGCGTTCAAATAAAAAAAAAAATAAGCATAAGAGTAAAAGAGTTTTGTGACTATCCCAGTGAGTCCAGTGACTCACCTTTAAATGTGAATTTTAAGATTATTTCCCGGTTCTCTGGTGGTTAAGTTACTCTGGTGAGTGATGTAACTCACCGGTGACTTACCAGTGACACACTGGTGAATGTGCTTTTCAAGATAACCCGCATTGATAAGCCGCAAATCCGCTGGCATGGCGCCTCGCTGAGCGTGGTTTCACGAGGCGATGTGTTTTTGGCTTTTCTGAGCACCTTTGGTCCTCAGCACAGCCACCCATACCGGTTTTTCATAAAAAAAATTAAAAAAAACCCTCCCGATATTCTGGACTCACCAGAGAGTCACCGGTATGTGAATTTCAACTGTAGCACATGGGTTGCATAGACGAATGACCGAACGTGTCAAAAAGACCCGTTCAATTGCTGGGTCATTTGGTCAGACCTGGGTCGCGAAAATCTCGCGGACGACCCATCGCTACTACTCACCTGTTGTATTTCTTATTGCATTATGAATAATCCGGAACCGAAATTAACTCGAACTTTCCCATTTTTTAATCTCGTCTACAAATTTGTGAGGAGATAAAACATGCAATTTCTGTCGTGTTGATTTCAAAATATACGCATTTCATTAAAGAGGATTAGCTTACCTTGGCACTTTCCTTTAGCAACTCTTCCGTAATCGCAGCGCCGAGCCCGATGGCCCCTCCCGTAACGACCGCTACCTTACCAGAAACATCGTACGGTAGCGACATCTTAGCACTCGCGACGATGCACGACTGAAGGAATAACTTCGGTTGCATATTCATATTTATGCGCAATATTTATCTATAGCCCAAGTGCTGTCGTCAATCGTCAAATTATAAAATTGCATTACTGCAAGAACCATTGATTACATGTTTTCTTTCCCAGTTGGTGTTTTAATGGACTATAGTGTTGGGTTCCAATGTATTTAATCCTATGAGTGTAATTAATGACAAGATATCCCAGTAGCGTGATGTCTCCGCGGTGGATAATCTTTGCTCAGCTTTTTTACTTTTAAAACTGTTTAAATTATTATGTATTCTTGCTTAACGGTCGATTCTAGAAACCTTTCCAATATATGAAATAAACTATTTGTATCTAAATATATATTAGTATGGCATTGAAGTAATATTTAGATGTCAACCTATGGTAATAGTTTTTTTTGTCTTAAGTCATTTAGTAATTGTGGACAGTTAAAAGTTATAATATGCAATCTTATTTTTTGTAACCATTTGTGTAAGTTGTGCATATGGTATTTATAAGGTTTCTTCTATACTAGGTACCCTTGTGATTTTGTCTTGGCAATATTCTAACATCAGCGGAGCCAAACAGTTGAAACAATTTTCAAAATATAGGCGCAAAAATATAATCTCGGCACCAAGTGGTCGAATCCAATCCGCCATCCCATTTCTTGCGGTTGACGTGCGGCATACACGGAATAGGCCGTGCGGCTTAGGTCGTAATAGGCCGTACGTGCGGCATAGCCGTTCATTGAACATGTCTTTATTTTTAATAGGTAAAGGATGGTCAACCAAAGGCTTAGGTTTCAACCAAGTGGAATAGGTCGCGACATATTGTTAGGCGAACCATAAAACCGTTATGAGCATTTTAAAAGTCAATTACGTTCAGTTTGATAATGGCGTAAGTAAAAGAACATTTAATTATATTTCCACACCGCAACGAATTTCGATATTCTTAATTTAAAGATAAAACTGTAAGGCTGAGATAAATAGTCGTAACAAAAAATATGACTAACGAAAAGTAGTACTTTGTGACCTCACTTTAACACATTTTGTATGGACAAAATCTCAAAGTAATGCAAATTGACTTCACAAAGTACTACTTTTTGTTAGTCTTAGTTTCTTTTACGACTATTTATCTCAGCCTAAGTCTCCGGTGCTCTGTTTTCTTAAATTGGGCAAATACTCATGAACTATCATAAAAAATGTTTTAATATTCAGATATTTACCGTTACAGGTTTAAAATATAGCTAGCCCATCAATGCATCGTTCATCTTTTTGAAATTCCCAAAAAGTAGTTATTTAGAAAATATAAAATGCGATTTCACTTACGTCATTATGGAAATGAATGCAATCAGGTGTTATCATGCCCTTAAGTGGGCCTCTAACGGCACGATTTACAAATTTGAGTTTATGCAATAAAAACTTAGGTAAAGTTCATTCTAATAACGTTTTGACGTTTGCCTATCTTCAAACCGCCTGAATGAATTATTGAATTCTAGGTTCTATGAATGACCCAGGTATGCAGTTAAGTGATGGAAATTGGCGCTGACACATAAGACACGCATTCTGACCGGGGAGGTAACATCGCATTGATGAAAAGATGGTCGAAGGGGCATTATAAAGAATTGAAGAGAATACTTGTAGTGCTTTAAATTAAATTAATTCATATTATTAAATTAGCAACTTTGTGGTTGAAAGTAATTTAAACTGAGGGTTGCCGTATCTTTTGTTCTTTGTTTATTGTCTTAATTTGTTCTATCAAGGAATAGTTTGGCAGTAGCATTTAGATCTAAGTTTGTATTTCATAATTGTGGACGGAAAAATATGTTATGTAATCCCGTAAAGTTTCTTTGCAGGTTCTTCTTTACTAAGTAGGTAGATCGAATCTGCTGATCTTTGTGACGTAACTTAGTGTAGTATGACTACCGAAAATTTCAAATAAAGGCAATGAAATTGCAAAATTGTCTGTGTATTCCATCCAGTTCAATGTAGCCGTGCTCTTGAAGGGAAGGTCCTGGCATAGCAGCTAATTCCTTCGGAAATGTGGTGTAATGGGCTAATATCGTAATGGTACTTGTGTGGTATTAACCATCCATGTCAGGTTGTATAAAAAAATCTGGTTAAACAGTGAAATCTACGTTGCGTCATGAGTTCATGCCGCACCGCACCGCGCCGCAGCACGCCGCGCATCGCCGACTCCACGCTGCACAACGGGGCTCTGAGATTTAGCATTTGAAGAAATGCTTTCTTTGTCCATTGGCCAAGCCGCAATTTTGCACGCCGACTGCGAGTAAAACGAGCGAAATCGTCGTCCGGGCCCGAACGGTTCCCTATCCCTAAAGTTGTCAGATTTTCATAATTTAATCACTTGAGAAGGCTTTATTCAGTGTCTGTACGTTTTTATTTTTTTGTAATTATCTGTATTAAGAACATGCAAACAGTTTTAAATAAGGAAGGTCCTGGCATGGCACCTAGTTCCCATGTGGTGTGTTGGGCTAATACCATGACAAAACTTGTGGTATTAGCCATCCATGTCCAGTCACATAAAAAAAAAAAGTTATCACCCGTAGTATTGGGAATTGATGAGGTAACGACTCTCTTAATAAATATAAAAAAGAAAATATCAATTGACATATTTAATGCATGAACATACTGCGCATTCCGATTTGAACTAAAATCGATTACATTGCTAAAAGCGAACACAAGCGTCCCGAATCAGATCGCACGCTCGGAGTAGTAAGCATAACAAACGATTCGGACCGTTTGTGCACGCGCTTACGGAAATAAAACAACAAACATGAAACAAATGACATTAGTGCTCGTAGTTCACTTCAAATTTGAATCTAATCAATTGCTCTAAGCTGAACATTCAACGATTTGTAAAAAACACGGTGGAAAGACGATGATTACTAGAAACGTCAAAAAGTGACATTGACAGTTCCACACACGGTGCCCTACCTCCGAAGCGTGAGCACTGTGTATGGCATTGCGTGACGCAGCGCTAACTTCATACCCTTCACGGGACGCCATTTTGAGGGCTGTAAGCGCGAATCCGACCAGTTTTGAGCGTGCTTTTGGTAACGATCGTTCAAATCGGACCGCGACCATAAATATTATTGTGTCATAAGTTCGTAGCCTCTGCGGACGTTGTCGCTGATGTCGCGCGGGGGCTCGTCGTCCGCGGCGACCCACGTGCCGCCGCTCGTGCCGCTCCGCACCGCCGCCAGCACGCCGCGCACCGCCGACTCCAAGCTGCAACGCGCATCCATAGTTAGTAAGTTAATTAGTTAGTTAGTTGGGAAAAATGTTTTCCGCGCTAAGCCTACTTCACAGAGAGGCCATTGTGCATAACAAAAGTGACTATGTAAGCCATCCCAGCTCGTCCCAGAAGTCCAGCATACCCTTTAAATTCCCTGGTTGGTTCTATCTTGTAGCCAGTTCTTGAATTGACTAAGTTGTATAGGCACTATCAAACTCAAACTCAAACTCAAACTCATAATCTTTATTGGTTCATACAACATAACTTACTATATTAACATATTTATTTAAATGAAGACTTGTCAACAGTGTGGATAGTTTGTCGTGTTGTATGCCAAATGGCGCTAGCTCAGCTTGCCTTGCTAGTCGAACTATACAGGCTGCTGTTTTTCAGCTAGGACCTATGTGTGAAGTGGTGGGAGGGTGTGTGAGGGTGTGTGAGGTTGTGTGAGGGTGTGTGAGGGTGTGTGTATGCTGTAATATAATGCTTATAATAAATGCTATGAAATGTTTATTTTATGTTTGGCGATAATATATATACATTAGTAATTTGTTAGGTAAGACAATAAAATTAATTCTATTAAATATGCTTTATAAGCTGATCCACTCAGATTTTACTATTCCTTCTTTGCTGCTCTAGTAACAGTTTCTTACACGCAGTTCTAAACGCTGTAATGCCTTCTTTTGCCCTTATAGGCGGTGGAATGACATTCCAGCATTTAGATGCCCCATCAGAGGCAGTTTCAAGCCTCTGAACAAAGCAGAGAAGTGTCGTGGAATCTGGAGTGGAAAGCATTGAGCCCTTGTGTTATGTTAGTGTGTTTCTTTAGTCCATTTTAACTTGTTGTCTAGATATTCTGGTGATCTGTTGTGTATAATTTTAAAAATCATGCATTGTAAATTTAGTAGGCGGCGTGCTTTCATTTTGGTAATACCTTGAGCGTTGTATATCGGAGTGACATGAGCACGTCTATTTACTTTATAACAGTACCGGATGCACGCGTTTTGCATTCGTTGAATAGCGCATTCTGTACGATTTCAAATATACTATATCGCAGTACTTTAGTTGAGAAAGAACTAATGATTCTACTAACAGTCGTCTTGCTTGTTATGAAATATAGTCTCTAATATCGTATAATACTTTAAGTAAAAAAAAAAACAGTTCCTAATTTTCATTTTAACGTGTTCTTCAAAACGTAGGGTCCCATCAAATATGATACCCAAGTTACAAGCCTTAGGAACAATTTCTATTGGAGTATGATTTATTAATATTTTCGGTTCAAGTTCCAATATCCGGACTATCTTGGTTTTCGTACCCGCAATAATTATCTGCGACTGATCTGGGTTCAGCAGCAGACCGTGTTTTTCAACTGTGCACAAGAGTCTAGCTAGATCTTCGTTTATTCGGTCGACAGCAGACGTTGTCTCCCCTGGTGGGAATGACGCTATAAGTTGCGTGTCGTCCGCGAACATGTGCCCAGCACAGTGCTGCAGGGTTTGCAGCATGTCCGCGGTATAAAGACTATATAGAATAGGTGATAGGGATGAACCTTGCGGTACACCGCGTTCTAAGCTTCTTGTTTTTGATCTGCCGGCTACTCCATTTTTATCATGACATACTGTTATCTGCGATCGACCCCTGAGAAAGCTCGTAAACCATTCCATACTTTCTGGCGTTGCACCATAGTGGTATATTTTTGCTAACAAGAGATTTGTGTTCAGTGTGTCGAAAGCTCTAGAGAAATCCAGCAGAACCAAGGCAGAACCCTTTCCTATATCGGCTGCGCTTATAATCTGGTCCTTAGCTTCGAATAAAGCTGTTTCTGTGCCATGGTTTTTCCTGAAACCGGATTGGAATGATGGTATTACCGAATTATTGTGTAAATATTCTGTTAGCTGGGCATTTACCACTCTCTCCAGTACCTTCGACAGCACTGGCAGTATGCTGATAGGTCTTAAATCCTTTAATTCGTTGACTGATTCCTTTTTAGGTACAGGTTTTACTAATGCAAGTTTCCAAATTTCTCGAAACTTGCCCAAACGCATGGAAGAGTTTAACATGAAAGTGATTACTTCAAGTGTACAAGATAGGGTCATTTTAATCATGGTTATTGTCGTGTTGTCTATCCCGCATGCTTCCAATGTAATGTTGCTAATATTTTTTGCAATTTGACTCGAATCCACTAATGTCAGAGCAAATTCGTCATGGTACAGTCTGTTGTCTGTGTATTTTCGTATGAGGTCCGTATTGTCTGTCATACTTCCGGGTGCATTCAAAACATGTTATTGAGTTCGTCAGGGTTGCATAGGTGCTGTGGTATCTCTGTGTCATTTCTGTTCAGTGGTATGGATGAGTTTTGTTTGAGAGCGCTCCAGAGTCGTTTAGGGTCTTTTAGGTTTGCGTTGACAAAATGTTCATGGTAGGCCACCTTCTCATGTCTAATTGCAGATGTAACGAGGTTCCGTAGTTCCCGATAATATTTTTCGTGTGAAATAACTTTGGTTCTCAGCGCTCTGGATTCAGCTGCGTTACGTAAATTTATCATAAACCTGATATTGCTTGTTATCCAAGGCGCTCGTCTAAGTTTAATTAATTTGGTGGTTAAGGGTGCATGTTTATCAAAGAGCTGTATAATTTGGTCCTGAAACCATATAACCATTTCATTAATATTATCTAGTTGGTAAACTGTTTGCCAGGGTATAGATTGGTCGCTCATGAAGAGGTCTGTATCAATATCACGTAGCGGTCGATATTGAATATATCGAGGTTCTGGCTTAGGTTTCTTGATATTTAATGATGCAATTATCAACCGGTACTATCGGTTCTAGACCCGTTAGTACTGTACTGGTTCCTCTTTTGGCCATTTCATTTGCAGCGTCATTTCCCACAGAGCCACTGTGTCCTCTTATCCACTGCAGAGTTACATGATTGTTTCTCGTTACTTCTTCAAGGGCACAATGACATTCTAGAATTAAGGCCGAGTTAACTTTGTTATTTTTCAGTGCGTTTAATACAGATGCGCTTTCAGAGATAATTCTTATCTAATAGTCATGCATCTTTCTGGTTTTGATTGGTTGACGCGCAGAGGTGAAGGGCGCGCAGGGGTTCCATAAAATGGCTCGTCCCTGTTTCCTCAGTCAAACTACAAAATCTTTTTCTTAAATTTTGCACAGAGAGTTACGTCTGTACGTTTTGATATTTTGATAACTGAACTTATATCTATGATATACGCCCTTAAAAAAAATTTAACTAATCTTTAGAGGCTTATATCATGGATATTTATTGTCGAAATTTATGTTTTTGGGCTCTAAAGTCTACTTTTAATATATCTTTCACGCTTATTCACAAGATACATATGTGATCGTGTAAGAAAATTTTCTAAATCATTTACAACTATATGGTTTCCAAACGCCGGCTTATAAGCCTAGTAATAACCTAGTAAGTAGGTGTTTACAAACATATTTTTATAAAGAATGTAAGCAACGCAATAGAACCATTTTACGATCATACACTACAGATAATAGTCTAAACTTTGATATTTTGATTTTTCTGCGGGTGTTTATTCGTTACTGGCGCTAAGATAAAATAAAAATAACCCCAAAATATTAGAGGTTAGTTTCACATGGAGCCTTAACTGACTGAGGAAGCAGGCACGAGCCACTGTATGGTACTCGAGCACCTCTTTATCCTTTTAAGGGTGAGATATGAGCCGATTGCTTTCAGTTTGATAACTGCGTAAGTAAAATAAAATTGAATTATATTTAAAACGAACAAAGATGAATTTTCATAATCAAAAAAGTTAACATAAAGGTCTAGCTATAATTTTAATAGAAAACCATAAGTCGCTGGTGCTTTTTGTTCGCAAATTAGACAAATATTCATAATTTTTCGTGAAAAAAGTTTGAACACAAAATATGAGTATCCTATGTTTACCGTTTAGGTTTCAAATATAACTAGACCATCAATTCATCATTCGTCTTTTCGAAATTCCAAATTAAGTAGTATAAATTTAAAATAATAATAACATATAATTTCACTTACGCCGGTATGGTGTTACAATCAGGTGTTAATGTTAATGCGTTAATGTGTGATACAATTTGAGTTGCCTGTAAAATGTTTAATGCAATGCGATGGTACCAATCCGGGCTGGCTAAACCCTACCACCAGTAACACCTGGTGGACCTTCTATTTAACATGGGTTCCGAACCATAGAACAGCTCACATTCGTAACGAAATGCACTTATCCAACTTAGAAAGAGAAAGAAAGTGGCGCATGAGGCATTTTTCCACATTTTTTTATACATATAGAATTAGAGTTACTATGGTGGAATTGTTTCGTGTTCATTTCACATACACACATACAAACATAACTTATATAAAAACTTGTAAAAAAGAGGTACATTCGGGATCGTTGGTCTAATACTCAAATCTAAAAAGGAGTTAAGAAGTTTTTCTTTCCATTTCGGCAGCTAAGGCTGAGATAAATAGTCATAACAGAAACTAAGGCTAACGAAAAGTAGTGTGTTGGAGTCGTATTCACGTATAAAATTCACAACGTATAAAAGCAGTTTTGTGTAAAACTTCAAAACCATGCATATCGTATAAAATGCACAATGTATAATTGTATACGTTGTGCATGAAGAAAGTTTAAAAATAAAATGAACTCTTTTCATCATGCAGAACGTATAATAGTCACAACGTATAAAATTCATGAAAAAAGAAAACCATGCAGTACGTATAATGAAACGCACTGCAAAAAGCGCAATTATAAGCAAACATTTAAAGCTGAAATTGCTACAAAGCCTTATTTGTTACAGAGGAAAATATTGCCACAAACTTAATCTAATCTAACCTAACATAACCTAACCTTACCTAACTTATCCTAAACTAACCTACGCTAACCTAACCAAACCTAGCCCAACCTAACCTAACCTTAACCATTTTTTTTGAATTGAGAACAAATAAATTGGCTTAAAAAACTTTAAATGTATGATGTTTAGGGCGTTTATCGAATGAACATTTTTCACATCATACGATATGCAAAGTTCTCTTTTATTGTTAAATAAACATTTTTCGATTGAATCTAAGGCTCGATGCAGATGCTAAAATTGTATACGTTGTGACTTTTATACGATCTGCCGATTATACGTTGTGCATGATTTTAATTTTTTCGAAGAAACATTATTTTATACGTTCTGCCGATCCCCCGTGTGTTCTGACATCACTTTGTATTACTTTGAGATGTCGTCTATACAAAATGCGTCAAAGTGACGTCACGGAGTCATACTTTTCGTTAGTCTTAGATTTTGTTACGACGAGTTTGTCTTTGCCTCGGACTGAAATAAATAGTCGCAACAGAAACTAAGACTAACGGAAAGTGGCACTTTGTGACGTCACTTTGACACATTTTGTAAAATATGGAGGAAGTCTCAAAGTAATGCAAAATGACGTCGCAAAGTACTTCTTTTCGTTAGTCTTAGGCTGAGATAAATAGTCGTAACAGAAACTAAGACTAACGGAAAGTAATACTTTGTGACGTCACTTTGCATTTCTTTGAGATTTCGTCCATACAAAATATGTCAAATTTACGTCACAAAGTACAAATATTCGTTAGTCTTAGTTTCTGTTTAGCGACTATTTATCTCAGCCTTAGTTTCTGTTACGACTATTTATCTCAGCCTTAGTTTCTGTTACGATTATTTATCTCAGCCTTAGTTTCTGTTGCGACTATTTATCTCAGCCTTAGTTTCTGTTACGACTATTTATCTCAGCCATAGTTTCTGTTACGACTATTTATCTCAGCCCGCTCTTTCTGAACGTTCATCGTGAGATGGCGTGATAAATAGTCGGTATATACCAACCGCTGTATACCGAGCCCCTTGAGGAACGTATCCATTTCCTGGCCGCTTCTTTCATCGAATCCCAATTTGGTAGGATTGTGAAGCAGCGCCGTGTCCGTGGCGCCGAAACACATTGCTATCACGCGGACCTTGGTGTATGAATATCTCTCCTCTTGCGCCTGCCAAGTAAATATCAATGTATTAAGAGGATAATGAGGTGATCGAGTTCCATACAATGGCTCGTGCCTGTTTCCTCACTCAATTTAAGAAATATGTTTCTGATATTTTGCTCATTACATAAATCAACTGAGAGATACGTGTGTACTTTTTTATTTTTGATAACTTATCTTATATTCATGATATAACCCTCTAAAGATTTGTATGAAACCTTTTAATGGCGTATATCATAAATGTAAGTCTGGATTTTATTCTCTGACAGGACTGTCCGGTCACTCCGGCAACAATCTTTGCTGATTACTCACAGTGTAGGAATACATATCTGTATATACATTTTTGCACGGATTTTTTTAAATTGTAACATAAAATTAGGTTCGTGGTACAAGACCTTATCAGTTGTAAATCTTATTTGCATGCATATATTAATTTAAGTATTTTAGGTTTTTGTAACCTGTTTTGATCTATATATGTATGTGTAAATAATAAAAAAATGGTTTGTATATAATTGTGAATTGCAATGCCGCCTGTGGATTTTTTTTATTCAACACTGGTATGACGTTAGCAATATAGCACTATTTTCTTATATTTATGACTGGAGGCCTACCCCAAGTAAATTACTGAACTGCACGACGGCCGACTTGGCTCCGCTGTAGATGGGAAGAAGGTGGTAATGGCACACGCCCATGGTGGAGGCCACGTTGACGATGGTGCCTCCGGCGCCTCCGCTGTCTGCACGCATGTGCTCCAATGCCTTTAGTGAGCTGTTCACCACAGCTGTCTGCAGAAACGTTGCTTTGTAAGAATTTCTAACTCTCTTACAACAGGTAATGTTTTGGCGTTTGTGATACAAAAGTTTAAAAAAAAAAAAGATATTTGTTCTCGTGCGGCGATGTTAGATAACCTCGCAACTATTATTCTCGATGAAATAACGGATGTTTTAAATAATTATGTCAATACCCCGGAATAAACCTTTAGAAAAATCTATGGACAGGAAACAAGATTTACGATATTATAGTAACTAGAATTATGAAGGGCATGTTAAAATTGTTTAGACATGTAGAGAGAAAAGATGAAAAAAGAATTAATAAAACTAATTTAGAGACCCTGAAGCGAGTAGAACCATAGTTACCGTACAGTTCATTTATCAGTCTAAAAAATATCAAAAGTTATCAATGCTTACGTAATTTACTTCGATCGCTTTCTTGTAGATATTCTTGCTGTCATTCATGATACCGGCATTGTTGATAACCAAGTCGATCTGCTTGTGAAGATCTATGACTCCTTGGTAGGCTGCAGAGAGTTGGTCCTCGTTGGTAACATCGCAGGGAAAAAACTTAGCTCTGAAGCCCCCGTAAAGCTCATTCAGTCTTTGTGCTGTGTCGATTCCCTGTTTCTCTGCTACATCCAGCAAAGCAGTAAACTGTGAAAAAAAAATGTAACATTTAGTTTCCAAACTAGAAACGCGTCCGCAAATTAAGTTACAGGGTAACTGTTGCGTAAGTGAGTGACGGCATATCGTTGCACACGGAATGATATATTGCGGAGTGGGTTCTCTAGGGATAAGCTCTTTTTATCCTTAATGTGATGTGGGGACCCCTTTGCCTCTCGCTATCCATGAAAGCAAGAAACCTATGTATGTCTAATCGGTTCAGTAAAACATTTTCTAGCTAATTCATCACTTCAGACGATCACATCAAAGAGGCTTGGCCACTCTAACGTGACATTAGTTTATTTGGGATATTACAAGCCTCCACACATTTATTGGCTTACAGTCAATTTCGTATGTTTGGAAAATAATTATTCAGCTCAGTACACTCATAAAATCAGGTAAAACTCCTGCTGTATGGTGCGTTTTCAAAAGTTATTTCGTGCAAAGGAATTCCTGAAATAAATTTAACAATAACATTAACCATAACCAGATATGGTGCACTCCAGCTTAAGATGTTTAGGCTTAAGATAATTGAGCTAGCAAAAGATAATTACTTATTCTGTGACGCAGCGTTGCGGTTCGGGACCAGCCTTTTTGTACTCATAGAAAGGACGAGAGTTGAATTCACACATTGAAGTAAAAACGTTCCGATGTCATCACTAATAATTTTATGTGGTGCCGTTACTCTTTAATTAGAACAATTAGAAAGAGACAACACTATGTAAACTCGTGTGAAAGGGTTTCAAGCGAGAAATTGTTATTCCATGAGTAAGAAAGTGTAAGTATTCACCAGTGAGCCCCCGGGGCGGCTGTGAATCACCGGCGAATGTGAATCACAAGATTAACCCCAAAGGTCATGTCGCTATTCCTACGCCTAAATGTATATGTTGTATTAACATTGAACTTGGAGGCATTGAGATATGTCTTCGAGGGCGAGAATGATAGGATACCAAAAGTGTTTATCATTCCTAAGTCACGATTGTAAGCAAAATTTTCATCTTCTATTCTACTCATTTCAATGTCTTTAACATTGAAATGAGTATGCGATTTGTAAATGTTATTGCTTCATATGTACTTATAGATATCATTTTATGAACATGATCATGTGCTGTAACATCGTATTACAGCATAATGCTGATAATTACAAAGATAATGACGTTATGCACTTACAACATGTGATAATTATATCGCATTAGGTTTGAGCGCAGAAAACAATATTTGTCCGATTTTCTATTTTTACCACCTTCGTGTGTTTATTGTTTAGTTCTCATATTCTGTGAAAAGGATTACGGACGCCAGCTTCGTTGAAAGTGTTATGTACTGAGCGCATCACAGTAAATGCCACAAGGACGTGGTAGGTATGGTCGAACTCAAATGTTTGGCGGTAATCGTGAAGGCGTTTTTAGTCGTTTCACAGTATTTATGATTATATATACATTAATTAAACGCTTTAGCTGGGTTGCGGAGATTGACTCTGAAAATGTGGCATCAGATGCTAGAGAAAGTTCTAGGTTTACTTCATTGAAAATAGCAACCCACTACGAAACCGTGTTTTTTACCCTAGTATTATTTTTCTGCTGTTTACTCAATAAAACTAATGAGAAAAACATGTATTTATTTCAGAATCGGTTCCTGCGTTCCTTGCACCCCATTGCAGCTCCATGAGGGCAGAATTCCGTAATCAGGAATCCTGAGTCTATAAGACTGCTTTTATAGCAGTTTTCAAAGCGATTTTTTCGACGGAAAACCCGGATTAAATTTAAATACTATTCTCCAAAATATTTTCGTCAAGAAAATTGCTTTAAAAACCGCTATATAAGCGGTTTTCTAGACTCAGGATTCGTGATTCCTGATTACGGAATTTTAGGAATAGACCTGCTGTTCGCGCGAACCGCTCCTCTTTATAGTGGCCTTTCTATATCGGCGTGGGACATAAGAAAGGGTGTGTAGCTACACAAAATCAGATAAGCTGTTTCTCTTCTCTTTTTTATGATCGTCATTCTGCAGGCAGAAATAATATAGAAAATCATGTTAATACATAGTAGCCACGGCCCACGTCAAATATCTTTTCACTGTTGAGTAATATTGGTAGATTTTAGTTAAATGCTTTTAGCTTGATAATTTTAAAAATTTTGCTACTTTAGTACAAAAAATCAATGACCTTAGCTCCTTCTTTCAGTAGTTCTTCAGCAATGGCGGCACCTAGGCCTGATGCTGCCCCCGTGATGAGGCAAACCTTGCCAGAGATGTCAAAAAGCGTCATTTTGCCACAGGACACGAACAAATACTGTTCTGTCCCTCTGTTATGACTTCAATTGTAAACAATGATAACCTATCGTCGAGTATCAGTGATAAAAATATAATAATGGCAAACTTCTTCGCCACGGAAAAAAGTTTGTTGGCGAATATGAGTGTGCATAATATACATCTAATGGATGGATCTAATGAATTACGAGTCTATAAAACCGCTTTTATAGCAGTTTTCAAAGCGATTTTTTCGACGGAAAACCTGGATTAAATTGAAATACTATTCTCCGGAATATTTTCGTTAAAAAAAAATGCTTTAAAAACCGCTATATAAGCGGTTTTCTAGACTCAGGATTCCTGATTCCCGATTACGGAATTCCAGGAATAGACCTGCTGGTGCACTTACAAACTTACAGCTAATGATTATGGATATGTAATTTTTCGATGGCGCTGAATTCGGAAACACATGGAAATATTTCATTTCGTTCCCTTAAGTACCCTTTCTTTATGTCTAAATTAAAATTACCTCTAGCTAAACATACCATAGAGACTTTTACTAGACCATGTTAGCTATCTCCTTTCGATTGAATGAAAGCCAAGGGGATAATGAAACCAAATTTACATCTCTTTCTACAATCTCTCATTGAAAGTAACGAGAAAAAAATCAGGCCTTAATAAAACGTCAACGTCAACACAGGGTACCCACGATTCGGCGTCCGGATATAGCGGTGATATCACTCGAATCTTCGATATGGGGTGCGATTATAATACATCCAAAGGGTTACGTCAGTGTTGAAGTTTAGGAGTAAAAATAAAAATGTTTGCAGCAAAACACAGTTCAATGCCACATGCAATAGTTCGTGTCACGTCAGTTTCAATTGCAAAGACCATGCCCGCCAACTAACATGTTGCCAATTGCAGCAGGCCAGTCCCCACAAACAGCACCCGTTCACGAGCATCACGCCGGGTCCAGCCATCGCCTCTCTCAGCCATATTTTGGGGAAAGCGGTGACCCGAAAGCGTCCCCCAGCCTCCGTGACCTATCGTCGAGTATCAGTGATAAAAATATAATAATGGCAAACTTCTTCGCCACGGAAAAAAGTTTGTTGGCGAATATGAGTGTGCATAATATACATCTAATGGATGGATCTAATGAATTACGAGTCTATAAAACCGCTTTTATAGCAGTTTTCAAAGCGATTTTTTCGACGGAAAACCTGGATTAAATTGAAATACTATTCTCCGGAATATTTTCGTTAAAAAAAATTGCTTTAAAAACCGCTATATAAGCGGTTTTCTAGACTCAGGATTCCTGATTCCCGATTACGGAATTCCAGGAATAGACCTGCTGGTGCACTTACAAACTTACAGCTAATGATTATGGATATGTAATTTTTCGATGGCGCTGAATTCGGAAACACATGGAAATATTTCATTTCGTTCCCTTAAGTACCCTTTCTTTATGTCTAAATTAAAATTACCTCTAGCTAAACATACCATAGAGACTTTTACTAGACCATGTTAGCTATCTCCTTTCGATTGAATGAAAGCCAAGGGGATAATGAAACCAAATTTACATCTCTTTCTACAATCTCTCATTGAAAGTAACGAGAAAAAAATCAGGCCTTAATAAAACGTCAACGTCAACACAGGGTACCCACGATTCGGCGTCCGGATATAGCGGTGATATCACTCGAATCTTCGATATGGGGTGCGATTATAATACATCCAAAGGGTTACGTCAGTGTTGAAGTTTAGGAGTAAAAATAAAAATGTTTGCAGCAAAACACAGTTCAATGCCACATGCAATAGTTCGTGTCACGTCAGTTTCAATTGCAAAGACCATGCCCGCCAACTAACATGTTGCCAATTGCAGCAGGCCAGTCCCCACAAACAGCACCCGTTCACGAGCATCACGCCGGGTCCAGCCATCGCCTCTCTCAGCCATATTTTGGGGAAAGCGGTGACCCGAAAGCGTCCCCCAGCCTCCGTGAGCAAGGACCTTGAAGCGATGCACAACTCCAGTGGCAGCGAGAAATATTGAGACACATTTGTACGATTGATTTTAATATTATTATTTCTGTCATGAACGACTACAGTTATCTGATCACATAGTAATATAACGAAGAGAAAAATTAATTATTTTGATGAATTCGAAAAATATAAACAAAACTCTGACATCGGTTTTGTTGTGATATAAATAAGAAATTGTCTAAACGTGTACCAATTAAATTTTATTTTGCAACTAAACATACCACTCTTAACTTGTAAAAATCATTTGGCTACAACATCACGGTTATATTTAAAATGTATTATGAATTAGTGCGTTAAGTAAAAAAAATTTTGATTACAAGAAACTTTTTATGAGAAGATCAGGCTTGGAACCCTGTTAAGAACGGCTCAAAAGCTGTGTTCCCCATACAAATGTAGTTTACTAATCATTTGAAAAACATTATTCCAATTTCCTTGATATTTGGTATCTAATATTCTACAATAAATATCTGTGTCTGCACGTTTTTGTTTTGCTGAAAAATCTGAAGCAAGTCAAATAACAGGCAAAAGAAAATGTTCATACACATTTTCTTTTCTCAGGTGTGTGTGGTGTGACACAGGATACATTTTTCGAAAATCTTCTAATGATTATCAAATGATTAGTAAACTACGTTTGTATGGGGAGCTTAATTTCCTGATGCTTACGGGCCCACATTAAAATGTTGAGTCCACTTCAATTATTCGCGGTACTTGGCTAATGTAATCGCGCTCCACGGGGCGCTCCGCCGCCGCCGACGCCGCAAATATCTCCCAGCAGGACACGAGTGGGTTGAATGCCCATCCTTGCGCTCATTAGTTTACATACGGAATAGACATTCCTCAGTCATTACTGAATCCGTAAATCACTTCCGACCTGGTGTGCACTTACAAACAGCTAATAGTGATGAATATGTAATTTGGTGTTCGCGCTTAATTCGGAAACACATGGAAATCTTTTATTTCGTGTCACACCAATTCCATGTAGTGCTGCGATCGATTACCAGAATACCGAAGTAATTTCAAAGTGGATTCCCCTGCTGAGAACACTCCTGATTGATTAAATCAGAAATCACAGAATTTGGCTCCTAAGCTGCGCTTCTCTGAAAATATGCGGATAAATGTGAACGAATGCTTTTCATAACTCTTATCTTGTAGTCTTCGGAATCAATGAAATCATTTAAGCGGCTCTAAGCACAGAGGCGCGGAGCATAGTTTCTTACTTTCTTCACTTTCAGGCCTTACTTTATTTCTCATTCTGAGTTGGATAAGTGCATTTCGTCCCTGTTCCACGTTTCGTAATTAATAAGATAAAACCAATCGGGTTGGTTCCATCCCATGTGATGCAAGGTAGGTCGAAGTGGAAATGAAAAAAATGTTTTCCATCCAGTCCAATCTAGCCGTACAGGCAATCTAGCAATTCTATGCAGGGAATCTAGGGGACATCGTGGCATGGTACCTTATTCTTACGGGAATGCGGTGGTTGGGCTTATATCATACTGGTTGGTGTGGTATTAGTCAACCATGTCCAGTCAGATAAAAAGAGACAATGACCGCCTGAAGATTTTTTGCTCATCTGTCGTATAATTTTGAAAGTTTACGACTTTACTTTTGGGCAAACACTAGAAATAAAGAAAAAATAACGTTTATTTTTTTCCATAACGTAAATTAGAACAATTAAAAAATTCAACGTACACATTTATGGAGAAAAAACGGAACCAGCTTAGCAAATTGTGCTGCCTCCTGATGAGAGAACTACATCGCTGATCTTACGCTGGTCCTGACACACTTACGAATAACATTAAATGAGAGCAACAGCTGTTCGTCATAAGTGAACAAAAATAACGCATAAACCAGAAAAAGCCAGTAAGCCTTAAAATGATTTCTAGCATAGAAAAATTATTTAACTACATAGTTTGTTGCTCGTTTGGTTTCAGGGCTACTGTGACTGAAGTGGAACAGAACAGCAGCAAAAAACGTTAAAAGAAAACTGAACAAAAACGAACGGAGCCTTGGGAAAAGCCAACAGACAATTTATATACCTATGTAGGTATATAGAAAGTGCTCTTATATATGGGTAAGTGCTGGTATCGTGCGAACGATCTCTCGGCGTAAAGCCTGCTCAAGTACGAGACCGGGCTATTGAGTTGGGTGGTTGTTGAATAAACGAGGTATAATATACAAATATCCCGTAAGTGGAGCTCCAAAACACTTAGTCGGTTTTGAAAGGTTTTTACTCAAGTTAAATATGTAATATTTCTTCATTTCCAAAGATGAAAAAGGCAAATTCGTGGAATCTTGGTTATGCTTTATGATATTAACATGTTTCGTACTTTCAGTGCCTCATTAATATCCTTAGTCATTATACAACGAGAACATTTTTAAATCATTATACTAAGCAAGAACGTCGCTTAACACAATGAGTGCAAAACTTCACTTAGCAAGGCACCATGCCGCCGGATTTGCGAACTATCGCTGAGCTATCGAGCTTTTTCAAATGACGCTGGGAGACTACAAGGGAATAGGTAGGAGGAAAGGCACCCGCCGGCAGATAGTTCCATATTCTGGCGGTAAGGCAGAGAAATGAGTTTAAGAAACGGTTCATTCTCAAAAGCCTAATGTCAACCTCAAGTGGTGCTCTGATTCTCTGCGACGCGGCGACGGATGCTAGGAGGAATAAGGGATGCCAGTTTCACCGAGCAGAACTTAGTTTTGAGTAAAACATTGGTATAGAATCAACCAAGAAGCAAGGCTCCATAAATGAAAGAAATAAATCCTTTAAAAGCACTACATTAGTAGTACATTACCTCTGAGCAGTAGACCTTTCTTGGAATTTAGTGTCCAAGAGTAATCAATCATTCAGTAGAGAAAACCACTTAAATAGCGGTTGTCAAAGCCATTTCTCGACGGAAAGATTCAGGAGCTCGGTAATTCAATAATTCGAGGTTTTCCGTCGAGAAAATCCCTTTGAACTGCTTGGTTTACTCAACTGAAATATTCCTAATTCCTAAACACGGAATTCCAAGAATAGCCATTCCGCCGGCTATACACTGAAAAATAAAAACCTAACCGTAATCAACGCCTTTAATGAGTGCGGTCTTGACCTATACTAAAGTAATTCCTTCATTTATTATAATTACTTTTTAACTGTTTATTTAGTTGATGACCGCCTTCCCGCAATGCAAGGATGAAAAATATAAATGTAATAAAATCCTATTAAAAAAAAGTTAAAAAGATCAGAAAATACGATTTGAATCAAAAAATTATATAAACTTCGAAGCTCATAAACTACATAATGTAATTAAAAAGATTTGTGTTGACGCCAAATGAACAATAAACCGAGATAATTTTATTTTGTTTATTTTTTTACATTTCAAATTCAAATAGGTACTTTATTGGCAACAAAAACCAGAATTAGGTACAATGTACAAACATGTAAAAAAAGGCCAAGAGCCGGAAACAATGAATAAATTGATTAATTCTTCTGAGGTGCTTGAAGACCAGGTTCGGTTGTAAATTAATTTAATGATCTTCGTTGATTGCTTGCCTCCCACTAAAAATAGTTACTTAAATTAGTTTAGCAGTTTACTATGTAATACTAAAAGTGTTTTCTTTATCCCTTAACAGTATCTTGTTTCGTTATATTTATGTTATGTTTTCCTATTTTGTATTATTTGTGGTTAAAACCTACTAATAAGTAATTGAAGTAAAAGTCATTCGTGAATCGGTTCACAGGCTAAAATGCAGTGGATCAAAAATTTATCTTGAATCTTAATCAGTGGATGTTTTAAAAAATGTAACGGAACCAACTTATGCATATACCCAATAAAAAAAATGAAAATCGGACCACCCTTTTAAAAGTTATCTGTCGAGCGCGTCTAACTGAGAGTCTCCTATTTTTTACCCGACTGCACCACGAAAAGCAGGTTAATTTTATTCGCGCCGGTTCAAAAACAAGAGATTTAGCAAACATTATTTCGCTGAGCAGCCTATTATCATGCACGTTCCCTGATTGCAAATGTCAGGTAAATATAAATTTCGATTCATATTTCAGAAAATATTAATGCCTGACTGGTGCAAATTAATTAACATAACCATTGTACGAAGCATACGTTGAATTTATTTCCGCTTGCATACAATTCCTTTGCTACCATCAGATACAGCCGGCCTATTATAGGAATTCCATCCTTAGGAATCATAAATGTTTTCGGTCGAGAAAACAGCTCATATAGCTTTCGTAAAAGCGGTTTTCTTGCCGAAAACTCTGGAATCCATCATACTCTGCTCCGGATTTTTCCGTCGAGAAAATCGCTTTGACAACCGCTGCAAAAGCGGTTTCTCGACGGAAAACATTTCTGATTAATTAGCTTAGAATTCATAGAATAGGCTAGCAGTGCATTTATATTTGCATACCGGTGAAGATTTATTGTCAAAAGCATTGTTGCACCGAGCGTACCTTAATTCTCATTTCGCTTAAATACATACAATTCTGTTGCCGCTGCCCAAGAAACAGAAAAAATTTAATATCAAAGGTTGGACCATTGTCTAGATTATGACCGTAAAACGGTTTCAATGCGATGCCTATATTCTTTAATAATATAAGTTTGTAAACATGTATTTACTATGCTTTCAAGCCGACGCTTTGGAAACTAAAAATGCTTTAGAACATTATTATTTTTTTAATACAAGATAACATATTATTCTAGCAAATAAGCATGTAACATACAGCATATGGAATAATGATGTTATTTCGATAATTTGTATGCCACGTGTTTTATCTTTAGTAATCCTCTTTGATTTAAATAAATGTTGTATTTTTTTAAACAATCTGTCATTTGTGACCATTTATTTGTGAGATTATGGATACTTTGAATTCATTTTTATTAAGTAGGCTCTCATTTAACAAGTTTTAGAAAATCGCTGATAAAATGCCCAGAGTGTAGTAGTTATTTTACAATCATAACTTTTTCATTATTTCAATTAAAAAAATAGACATTACAGATAAAAAACATAAATTTCGCTTTGTTGAGCCTGAAAACGATTCTGACGCGCATATAACAATGATCACGAACGATTTGTGCAGAGGTCGCCATTATCATTTGTTAGCTAAACGTTTGACTCAGTTGGAGCCTTTAAAACCGGCCAAGTGCGAGTCGGACTCGCAAAATAAGGGTTCCGTACCATCGTACAAGATTAAATACCAAACATCCTCATTATTTGTATGGAGCTCTGCTTAAACATATTTTTTTTTTTTGACCTATTTGTTGTTATAGCGGCAAAATAAATACACACTCTGTGAACATTTCAGCTGCCTACCTATTACGGTTCATGATATACAGCCCGGTGACAGACGGACAGCGGAGGATGAGTAATAGGCTTCCGTTGGCACCCTTTGGGTACGGAACCCTAAAAATGAAGAGCACCTAAAACCAAATAATGCTTAACTAAACTCGGGTGTACAGACGACTTGGATCACCGATGCCGGGCCCGCCTTGTTAAAGTGCCATCTGCTTTGTTGTCGGGGCAGTGTGTTGTAATCGGAGCCGGGACAGTAAAATTATTTACGACGCAATTTTCCCGCCCAACATAAAGCTTGCACGTGCAGGGCGGGCTTCACGTTCCCGTGACATTTACTCACGAACTGACAGTTATTTCCATGGCGGAAAAGTGCGGTGGGATTGTTAACATTATTGACATTACGTGTTCGAAAGGAGCACATTTGGGATAGTAAGTTGATTACGGAGATGTAGAATCGATTAGCTACATGTGTTATAGCGTTGAATTTGTTTTTTTTTTTAAACGGCGTGGGCGTATAAATTATTTTTTTCTTGGCCGTATTGATATTTGAACTCACTAAACTATTCTGTTGATGACTACCCCTTCAAATATTACCAATAAAGGACTATATTCTACTTATTATTGATTTGAAACACATTATTTAGAAAGATATTTTGCAGATGCGTGCTCATAAAGGTAAGATCCTGGCATGGCACCTAATTCTTTTGGGAATGTGGCGTATTAAGCTAATATCATTACGATAATTGTGTGGTATTATCCTTGTCAGGTTGTATATAAAAATACAAAAACGATAGACGTATGATCATAGAGAAGAAAATACGCGGCCATAATGTATTCCTAATTTAAAATCTTCTACTAGTATTGGTACTAACTGCGTTTATTGTTACGCTGAATACCTTAAGGTGGCCCATCCCGCTCATCTCCCCATACAAAAGGGGAAAGAAGATCACGCCCATATTTCTTGTCAGAGATCCAAAATTTTGCTCTAAATAGCTTTATTTGATCGAACTAGATGTCTGATGACCATTGGCATTGTAAAATTGTGTTTGGTTTCTAAGTTATAAGGTCCGAAAGTTCGAGTTTTTCGCGCTTTTTATACAATAACTTTGGAGGTGGATTACGCAATGATAAAGTAAGACCATCGTAAAAAGATTAGTCATCAGACATAGCTTATTTAATCAAGATTTATGATGTATTTGGTTTTTGTTAGATTTTTGACTACAGCGGTCGTGGTTTACTTTTAGCTATAAGTCGTTTTGAAATTAAAATTTTCGTATATCTTACCAAATCATACACTATGCACATTATCTTTTTTGTCGACATGTTGCATCTTCCTCATCACGGAGCCTGTCTTATTCTTTGAAACAGAGAAGGTCCCAGAGCGCAACAGCACGGTTTTGTACCATGCCCGCGAATGAGTTAGGCCCGCCGGGTTGGGCCGCCTTAATGGCAAAATCCTGCTGAACTCTGATTGCGTTGCTTCTTGCTAGTAATCTCACGAAGCCGGTTCAATGCATGTTTATTTTGATTCACCTCTCCTTTGTACGATGCATTCGCCGCTGCACGTCTAGCCGTCCCTTTCAGGCGCGTGCCGGCGCGGGTTTTCAGCCGCCGAGGGCGGGCGGCGCCCGTCGCGAGGCGACCGCTTCAGTCACTTGCGAGCGTTCTGCGTGGGGACGCGCGCCGATCGACGCCGCCACAAACGAGCGTGCTCACCGAACCGCCTCGAACAACTTCACCGCCGAACCGAATGGCCACCCCTTTTCACGTGAACGGCTGCAACTTTTCGAGTCAGAACCAACTTATCGACTGCGAGTAAACATCGAGTGGGGTATCAACGTGCAGGCACGGTGCGGGATAGTTGTGAGTGCGGCTGTACATGTCCGAGTTATACTTTCTTAGCAAATTAGATAAGCGTACTGATTAGACTGGAATAGTTCTAGAACGATTTCAACGTAGGACCAAATATAAATTTAACGAAACATATTAAAACTATATCGAAAATATTAGGAAATAAGAATCTTTTTAAATTATCCATTCAATCAAGTTGACCAACTATAAGATCACCTTATGTAAAACTTTGCACAAAATTTCCTGTGGGTCCAAAATAGTTTGACGTAAGTGTGTGATACATGTGTAGTGTAATTTAAAATCATTACATACAAAACTAAAGACATATCCAAACAATATATATCTCATCCTATAATCAATAGACGAGTCCTAAAACGGAAACGTTTAACATTTAGTGCAGTGATGAAGTGTTAATTACGAAAGTTGACAGCGGCTGTATAGAAATGAAGATTGAAAATCCCCTGTAATGACAATGACTACCTAGGTAAGTAATGTTGAAAAATACTTAAGTCTTATGATATTAAGCCCACTTACGCTGTAAGACGTACACCAACACCGCCTCAATGCTTTGAAGTTACGTTTTACAACCGGGCTGTTTTGTGCAGCATGTTTAGTCGGCCCGCAGTGGCGTGGCGCCTCGGCGTTTAGTAATCGAGATCAAGTAAGCCTGGACTCTTAGAATCTACACCAGCGGCTGAATGTGAAGACCTAAATTTATTTTCGCTTTCTCATACGTCATCGCTGTCATTTTATGTCGTGTCATCTCACTCTAGTTAGAAAAATAGAATGGGACACAACTAGAGTGACTCGCGTGAGAAGGTTTCACGCTAGTTGTTGTCATTCCATATGTTAGAATGCCGATATTTTACTGGTGAATCATACGTGTATACGTTTATTTGGAGAAATGTTATGATTGTTAGTATGTCACTTTGGTAAGTCAATGAAACAGCCCATAAACATGGCTTACAAATACTCTTCGAATTTAGCAATCAAAATCAATCAATCAATCACTATATCTGCTTCAAGTAGTCGGCATGCAGTTTAGGTCGATTGCAACAGTTTAGCAGCAGAAAATAATGCCTTTCTGGTATTTAAGCGCCGCAGTACTTGTATGCTTGCATTAGTATAATAATATTTTTTTATGACATTTTCGGTTTAAATAGTAAGTATTTTAACATAAAAAGGACATTATTTAAAGAAAAGAAGGAGGCACGGATCAGAGGACCCTGAAAAAGGTCGTGCAGGGATTTGTAAAGTTTGCGTCAGAACTTTGCTTTCGGAGAACCGGGCGAATGACCAAAATAAAAGTTCATGCAAGGATTGCCAAGTTTGTGAAAGAAATTTGCTTGCTGATGACATAAAAAGGGCTTAGAGGAGATGGAGGGGAGGAGGAGGGGGAGGGGGGGACGGAACCCATCTCATAACGGGGACAATTTAATAATTTGCTTTGAATAAAGTAAAATTGGTCGTAACAGCCTACAGAGGAGAAATACGGGGCCTGTAATGGACGTGAAGAGAGGAAGCAGCGAGCAGCTGTAGCCGCCTGTTTGAGTTAAGCATTATTTGGTTCTAGGTGTTATACTTCATTGTTGAGGTTGCTCTTAATACTTTTATTTTTTGTCCAAGCAAAATTTATTTATTTCTTTATTAAGGCGAGCTCACAGTGCATTTACATAACATTAGAAAAATGTTATATAAATAATTTTATTATATAATTTTATTATATAAATAAATGAAAATAACACCAATTACTAGCTCACACAGCTGGAAGAAATATATGTATAGTAAAAACGTGAGAATGACAGCGGCACGATCAAACATGAACGACAAAAAGAACATATTTGGTAAGTTAGCAAAAATAACAACAGTTAAACAAAAAGTTAAATCAGACAAGATGTAGACAATGTGAATTAAACAATTTCAGAGAGTGAGAGGCTAGTTACAAAAAAAATGTAAGAAAAATCGCTCAGCAGCCTTTAAATCCGAAGAATAGCCTGAATTTATCGAAGTCATATTTATATATAATGCCATGTTTTTGAAATATACTTTAAATATACAAGTTTCTTGATGGTTATTCTTCATCTGTAGCAATCGACCGTCTTTGAAAAAATTACGAATCCATGAATCTGAGTCCACCTATATGTATAAATAAATGAATGAATTCCCTCGAATAAATGAATGAAGCAGTCTGCCTTCGGCAAGCCGGGCGTCAACTTGCGGCCGACAGTAAGGACACTGCAAGCCGGTTGCTTGTTTTGACTGCGACCGCAAGCCAACTGCTTTAGCGGTCCGACCCTGCTGGGCCCATAGCCCAGTGGCATTTCAGCGTCGTTTGCGTCGGTGGGAATAGCGTCTTCCTTTGATGTAATCCTAACTTGATATTTTATAGTATTTATTAAATGGATACGACTTTATCGTTATCTCATGGATTTGTGGTTACCCAACGCCGAATTTAATTGTCAATTGAAATCTAATCGAGAAATTAATTGGCTGACGTAATTGTCGAGATAGCTTAGCGGTTAAAGCAGTGGACATGTAATACAAAGGCCGCAGGTTCGAATCCTTCTTTGGACGAATGCCACGACCCAAAAACTTTTTTGATTATTTTGATCATTTTGAAATTCTGATTCTGTCGTTGGATAACCTCAAATCATAACCCTAATGGTTGGATATTTTGGAGTCATTCATAATAAAAAACAAAATCGCCAATTCTACATGGAGGTGAAGAAATAACCCTCCATGCAATTCTAAATTCGGAATAAGAATCGATAGCGCGTGTCTGAAAACGTTTTGTTAGCGAACCACCAATTTATGTGACAAGTTAATCATCTGTCGAACTCGCTACCGACCTCCGTCCGCTGCTGTCAAACTTTCGGCACTTTTAAGTTAAAAGTGGGGAGTTTTATTTGAATCAGATATCATAAGATTTTCCCACTGTCCAATGTTTTTATTATCTTTTTGAGGTAATTTGTATTATATTGGTTGGGGAAAAAGTTTCTTCGCATGTTTTTCAAACTGATGTACCTACATAGGCGTTTTTAGAATCCGAAAATGCACTCTTGTATATATTAGGTTGGGGAAAAAGTTTCTTCGCATTTTTTAAGAAAATTCAAAACATTTTTTAATATGGTTTATTTACATTTAACTAAAGTATGTAGGTACCATTTTGTTCGATAACTTTTTGCCATCTTGTAGGTAGGGACATGATCCCATTGCTATAGAAATATTGGGACTTCTGATCAATATACCGCGACAAGTGGTTTTGGCAGTCCTCTCGTGATGTTAACCTGACACTGCCTAAAGAATTCTGAAGAGACCTAAACAGGTGGAAATCTGAAGGTGCAAGGTCAGGACTATACGGCGGATGCATTAACACCTCCCAGCCAAACTCTCTTAGTTTTTGCTGAGTGGCTAAAGATGTGTGAGGTCTAGCGTTATCATGATGAAAAACCACACCCCTTCTGTTGATTAATTCCGGCCGCTTTCTCTCAACTTCTTGCTTTAATCTCATCAGTTGTTCGCAGTAGAGTTCAGAATCGATGGTCCTGCCTGGTGGTAACAGCTCATAATGAATAATGCCCTTCCAATCCCACCACACACACAGCATCACCTTGTTGCGAGTTAACCCGGGTCTCGCCACAGTCTGTGAAGCTTGACCGGCCTTTGACCACGACCTTTTTCGCACGTTCTTGTCGTACGTGATCCACTTTTCATCACCAGTTATCAGCTTCTTCAAAAATAGTTCGGTTTCATTACGTCGTAATAAAGAATCACAAATGAGTACACGGTTCATTAGGTTTCTTTCAGTGAGCTCGTGAGGTACCCAAATATCGAGCTTTTTTGTGTACCCAGTTTTTTTCAAATGCGCCAAAACTGTTTTGTGGTCAATTCCTAGTTCTTCAGCTACGTCGTAACTAATGATATGCCGATCTTGCTCCACTTTTTCAAAAATGGCATCCATTTTATCCGTAATAGGGCGACCAGAGCGACGTGCATCTTTGACATCAAAATTTCCGGATTGAAAACGCTTAAACCAAATTTGTGCTACTCTCACAGACACTGCACTAGGTCCATAAACATCGCAAATTTTTTTCGCGGCTTGCGTTGCATTTTTACCTTTTTTGTAGTAAAATTTTAAAATGTATCGAATTTCTTCATTAGATTCACTCATTTTGACAGTACGAAAAACAAATGAGAATCACACATTTTCCTAATTTGAATTTGGAATTATGTTCTTTAAAATTTAAACTTTCAATGATACCAAAACCAGCCAGATACAAATAGTATAGCCAAAGAGATTTTATTACAAGTTCATACATACTATAATGCGAAAAGACTTTTTCCCCGACCATTATGTTGTACGTTGATCTTAAATTTTAGATATACAAAATATAAATATATCTATCTAAGCAGTTCAAGGTTAGTGATACGCGCAGAAATTTGTATAGTCTCTTTGCTAAGAATAACTTAAGGCTTCCAAATCTATCCATAGAACAATATATACTGAGAACAATCTTCAATATGCCATGCAGAGGCAAAATAATGCGTTGAAGGTGTATTTATAGTTTTTATTTTAAATTATAAAAAAAAAACATAAAAAAATATTGTCGATTAATAATCAGTGGGCTACATATTATTTACCTCAACAATTTGTGTTTATCTGAATCATCTTGTACAATCACAGTGAAACACAAAAAACGGCACCATTTTGATCCACCACTCTTAAATTTAATTTAAGTCAATGGTTAATTTTTTTCGATAAGTAACGCATAGCCTATCTTGAGCGAAGTCATATACTAAATTAATGGTTTCGCTTCATATTCTTAAGGATTTGCTGAAAAAAAAAACGTTGAGTGATAATCCGCCTTTGTGCAGTTATATATTTTACTTTGTAATTTAATTTTTCTACGTTGCACATTATTCATTCATTCATTAATACCAGGAATAATTGAGGTCTGCCCTGATAAAAAGAACAACAATACAATTTACTCAACGATTGTTGGTGCTTCATTACCGAAGTTGTTGGCATTTCCTTCCTGAGAAAACAGACGTTTGGTGTGGCTCGGTGTCGTGTATTTAGTTAAATTTTCTGGCTATTGGAAAGCCGTCTTAATTTAGGCTAAGAAACTGTAATCTGTTGAAACTCTGCCAGCGTTCAAAGTTGTTTTCTATTGTTAAAATTATGTACTAGCATTGTTGAAGTATGGTCGCATAAATTATGTCAGCAGTGGTGCGTTATAAACGTCAGAGAGGAAGTAATAAAGTGTTCACGAATGTACTACGTCAAGTCGCTTGCAGTGGAAAATCGACGGTAGCGGATATTGTACCACGACCGAATTAATTCCCACTGAAAAGTGTTCTGACATTTCTGAGCAATATGTCAGCGAACCTGTCCGTCATATGTATTTTGGACGGAAAATAAGGTACGACGTCAAGTAGCTTGTAGTGGATAATCGACGGTAGCGGATGTACCCATGGAGGTGAAGAAATTACATTCTTCAAGTCCATGGATGTACCAAGATCGAATTATTTCCTACTGATAAGTATTCTGACATTTCTGAGAAAAAATATCAGCGGACCTGTCCGACATATGTATGTTGGCCGAAAAAGAACGTACTACGTCAAGTCGCTTGCAGTCGATAATCGACGGTAGCGGATATTGTACCACGACCGAATTAATTCCCACTGAAAAGTGTTCTGACATTTCTGAGCAATATGTCAGCGAACCTGTCCGTCATATGTATTTTGGACGGAAAATAAGGTACGACGTCAAGTAGCTTGTAGTGGATAATCGACGGTAGCGGATGTACCCATGGAGGTGAAGAAATTACATTCTTCAAGTCCATGGATGTACCAAGATCGAATTATTTCCTACTGATAAGTATTCTGACATTTCTGAGAAAAAATATCAGCGGACCTGTCCGACATATGTATGTTGGCCGAAAAAGAACGTACTACGTCAAGTCGCTTGCAGTCGATAATCGACGGTAGCGGATATTGTACCACGACCGAATTAATTCCCACTGAAAAGTGTTCTGACATTTCTGAGCAATATGTCAGCGAACCTGTCCGTCATATGTATTTTGGACGGAAAATAAGGTACGACGTCAAGTCGCTTGTAGTGGATAATCGACGGTAGCGGATGTACCCATGGAGGTGAAGAAATTACATTCTTCAAGTCCATGGATGTACCATGATCAAATTAATTCATACTGAAAAGTATTCTGACATTTCTGAGTAATTTATCAGCGGACCTGTCCGACATATATATGTTGCCCGGAAAAGAACGTTTTGCACGCAATTATTGATTTTTGATCTACATGTCCTTTTCCTTGTGATATAAACACGTGGAGCCGAATGATAATATTATATTTGGAAAGATATTTTTCCCTAATCTTGAACAAGTGTTCGTTCAGATTTCTATAAGCTTGCGATTTTATTGTTAAATCATCATATTTTTGGCACCATGTCACCAATCTTTCAAAATTGTATCAGCTCCTACACCGACAAAATATCGTCGTAAACCTTCAGTAGGTTATTAAGGTAAAACTACCCGTCGTCGCAACGTAGTCGATCAATAAACACCATGGAACTTTTTCCCCCAATCGCTGCCCCCATCAACTGTCCTTCAACCCAGACCGATCACCCCCGAATCAATCAAAATGGACAACAGCTGAGCGAGTTTCTACGTTACACACACACGTGTGTGCTGGCTCAGTGTATGCACTCATGAAGCGAACACGACGTCAATTCATAGATGAAAGTGAAACGTTCACTATTGTATTGTATTGTATTGTTTATTCATCATCCATAGACAGTACACTGCACTCGGATTTGTCATATTTTAACATTGGCCAGTTCAGCCAAACAAAACACAGCGAAGAAGAACTAGAAAGAAACTCCGCTGTTTTTTTACGTTCTTACGCCTAGCTTTCGCCCGAAGTCATCGCGTCGATCGCGTCGACGACATATTTTGCTGTGACTTTGCACTCTAATTAGAATAATTAGAAGAGGGACAACACTGTTGAATTTGAATTTCAAGAGTAGACCCCCAGGACGGCTTCGTTTTCATGCCTTACTTCCGTTTCCACCACCTCCAGCTACAAAAATCCCAAAGTCACCTTTCGTTACACCATGTAAATATGCAATGTCACTGCAAGTTACTTATAGGATTTCAGGCAACTGGAGCTGGTGAGTGATTGTCTATTATTTTGTGAAGCCTAACAATGCAGTTCGTTGTATGCACTTGGGTTTATTAGGTAACTGGCACGATGCAGCGCTCTCTGTCTAAACTGTCCATGTAATGTCAATTATTAAACTGTCGTTGTCTTATTCATTTTTAGTTACAGGTAGTATAATGTTCTTTACATTAAAGTTTCTTTTGGTTGTAATTCTTCTCCACGCTGACAGATTTTTATTACTATTTTCGTAATTATGGATTCAACTGGTTGGTTCTCATTGTTATATAAGTCAATGGTGGTTCTCCTCTATAGTAGGACACGGTAGATGGCGCTGTTTTCGAAATCCGATTTTCTTATTGCTCAGTAAAGTTTCTTTGACCGTGGCATTTAGATCTAAGTGTGTATTTCATAGTTGTGGACGGGAAAATATGTTAACCAGCGAATTATCTTCGCGCGGTCTTCTTTACTGAGTTGATCTAATCCGCTGATCTATCTTCTGACTGCTTTACTGAGAAATAAGAAAAAAATATGCATACTTTGGCGGTTTTATAGTTAAAATGGTAAGTTAATTTGCTGAGGAGGCAAACATAACTAAGGTACCTAATAATACGAGAATTAACCCCTCTACTACTAAATTCGTTCCTTTCGACGGAGCAACACGAATATGTGGACTACAAAAACACCAGGCGGATTGTTTTATAGAATGCGTGACAAATGTCAGTGGCCAAAACTTGGTAATGAATGCCGTGTGCCGACTAATGAGGAATCCTCTAGCGCTTGCAAAGGACCCCATATTGTAACTGAAACCTCGCGCTTATTCCAGATTATACCGGTACGGAATATTAACGACTTGCTTTATCGTTTAGTATACTTAAAATAGTTTTAGTATCTCAATGAAGTCGGTTAAAAATGAGAGGATATGTGTCACATCAGATCAGGCCATCGTTTATTAATATCAAAAATATTTTATGCACGGGAAAAACATTCAATCAATGCGTTATAAAACCAAACATCAATGACTTGGTGCGACATCTGTTGATCAAATCTTGTGAGTTAAGCACCATAGCAGATCATCAAGCATGGAGAGGAATAGCGATGGAAATTCATTCGTATGGTGGCAGCGTAGCCACGAGTTAGTGGAATACGTCCAAGTATAGTAAATACGCTTGCGAATTCGGGACGCGCAACATCGAATGTTCGTTGCACGAAATAATGCCCTTAAAATATGATTACGTGTTCGAACTCGAGAAAAGCAATAGTAAGCGAATTCCTAATTGAGCTCACTCGCTGGCGCTGCTATTTTATGTAAAAGTGGCTACGCCTCACCCATACAAACGAGTTTCGGCTGCTAATTCCGTCCTTTAATACTCACTGTAGCATATATACAGCAAGAGGAAGTCCGTCCAGTTCTTTCCTGGCATGGTTGCGTAAATATATCTAGACATGGATAGCTAATTCCATACCGAACCTGCTGCAATTATTAAATCGTGGACCTTGGACCATTTTTTTGTCACTGGACATGGATGGGTAATACATTCACCCAAATTAGTATGAGAGGAGGACATACAGTTTTACATTGATTTGGAAGCTTGGAACAGCTCGCATTACTAACGAAATGCATTTTGAAAGAGATAGAAAGTGGTGCATAAACGGGGCTCCCTGACCATGGCCATGCCAGGACCTTCATTATATTAAATTCTATAGGTCTGCATTGGGTAGATCTGGAGTGGAACGGGAATGAAGTGGCACAATTCGTATTTAGAGCCTTAGAACAAAATTTAAGTTAGCTACGAGATTAACGTTTACAGTGTATTTGTTGGCATATGTGGAGCAAGAAGTATAGAGATAGAAAATTCATCCTTCCCATATTTTTTAAACAACCAACACACAATTTTTTAACATTTTTTAGTCGTACGAAAAGAAAAATCTGCTTTTTGCATCAAACATGCGTTCCGACCATCCGGGCTGTTGGTCCAAACATACCCCGAATAAGAGATTTTTTTAAATATTTATAATTTCTTAAATATTTAAAATGTACAGAGACGTAATGCTTACAATTTATTATACGTACACACTAGAAGATAGGTGGAATAAGATATCATCATAATAATCGCGATAATGGTTGTAAATTTATACAATAACATGTCGCTTTTCATTACATGCAAAGCTTTGTGAGGCCACAAGAGGTTGTCTGAATTCATTACTTAGCTATGTTTATGAATATTCTGCTAGCGGCGAAATATAATTGCTGTCGCCATTTTTGCAATCGTAGGGCTAGACTAGGAGGTCGCGACAAAAATCGTAACGATAACGTAAATGGCTGAAACGGGGTTCACCGGATAAAGACCAAGTCTGTGAAGATAAATGTGTCAGTTTGCTTGCGCCAAGTGGTTGCGTTGTGTAGAATTTGCTCCTGAAAAAGTGTTATGGTGACAAAATATATATATGGTAAGGTAAATGGCTGCTAATAACGAACCATGAAAGTATCATTACATACTTGCTTAGCAATACCAAAACTGAACAAATCTTTGGTTGCATTTCGTAGTTATAGTCAATTTAGGTTACAGATATAACTTCAGGTATATTTAAGTATTTAAATAAAAAATACCTACTGGTTATTGTTGCATAATTAATAGTTCTCAATATTTATATACAATTAATATATTCATCAGCAGGTACATACCAACATCTATTTAATACAGCCAATCTAGCTAAAGCAACCACTTAGCGCAGGCAGATCGACATATGTAGCATCAGAGGGTTGGTCTCCAACCTGTGAACCCAGATTCAGCCATTTACCTTATCGTGGCCAAAAATGTCGTGACCTCCCGGAATAGGCCGAGTGCACGAAAGGACACAAAATCAAAATCAACGTCAACTTACGATTAAATACGACACTTTTTATGAAAAAAATGGAAAGGATCTGAGAAACCTCCGTGAGTCTCACTAAAAGTGACGTGTTTGAATATTTATTAACTCAGACGTCTCTTAGTGCAATCGGGGCTCAATATCGAATAATATAGAATAGCTTAAGATTGTAGTAAGTTAAGGTGGGGTTAAGATGACGGAATAAGTTTTTGATATATTGGTCCGGGATTTAAAGTAAGACAACTCATTTCTTTGTCTAATAATACAATTAATACATACTCGCAATCAATATTTGCCAAACTATTGTTGATATTTAAAGGCTCTACAAAATTCAGTTGTAAATTTATATTTATCAGGCGTAATAGTTACAGATATATAAAATTAGTTTGTTTTTTTGAAATATATCGATGAGGTAGTAGGCACTTGAACATATCACGCATTTATTACACCACCCATTACACGTTTCAGAAAGTATTCGCTGTGTAATAAACAGGATGTAATTGGACATGGATGGTTAAAACCACATCTAATATCATGATATTATCCCAACACACGCCATGAAAATAAGGTGCCATGAATATTATATTAATACGCCTTGAGTTCAGTAGCTCGAGCTGCTCCTAGCTCAGAGGCGCGGGGACTTGCGTTGCATGTGACATGGGTCATGAGGTAATTGGTTGAAATCCCTGCCCCGTTCATGCACCGCTTTCTTTCTCTATCTGCGATGAATAAGTCACAAAGAGCTGTCCCATGGTTAGTTCAGATAAAAACTGTAGGTCGCTCCCCTTCTAGGTGGTAGATTGAAGTCCGCCCGAGTTAGTACCACCGCATTGAATGAAAATATGGTCGAAACGGAAATGAAGATTTGTCCGTGTTTTCCATCCAGTTCAATGTAGCCGTGCTCATGAGGGAAATGACTTGGCATGCCACATTATTCCTTAGGGAATGCGGTGCGTTGGGCTAATATCATTACGGTGGGTGTCATATTAGCCCTCCATTTCCAGTTACTCAAAAAACCGGTCGGAGTCGGACTCGCACACGAAGGGTTCCGTACCATCGTAAAAAAAACAAAAAAAAACACGTTTTTTGTATGGGAGCCCCCTTTAATTTTAATGATTTTTTAATCTTACCTATTTGTTGTTATAGCGGCAAAATAAATACACACTTTGTGAAAATTTCAGGTGTCTACCTGTTACGGTTACTGAGATACAGCCCTGTGACAGACGGACAGACGGACGGACGGACGGACGGACGGACGGACGGACGGACGGACAGCGGAGGCTTAGTAATAGGGTTCCGTTTTCACCCTTTGGGTAAGGAACCCTAACAAACAGTTATAAAATTTTAAAGGTATAATTGCTATTTGCACATCGGATAATGCGGCGTTGGAGAGTGAAAATTTAGCGAATAGACCGTTACGTCGGGTCGGATGCGGCGAGTACTGGCTAAAAGAAGAAATATTGCCTCACTCGCGTGTTACTTTTGGTAACAACCCACCATTTCTCCTTCTAATCCCACAGTAAATAAAGATTTTGCGATAAAAAGAAACAGTACAAGCCAACCGTTTTCGGGCTGAGCATTGATATAAGTTGTTTTCGGTCGGGACTCAGATGCGAGTCAATACCGGGAATGTTTTACGTACTACATTCTTTTGTTTTGGCAGGGTTCAACGAAATATTTTCATTATAATGACCTGATTTCCGTCTCTAGTCACAACTCATGTTCAGGTTTTGGAAACTATTTATGGTATCTACCTACTCATGGATGGAATAGTTTAAATGTAAATTAAATACGGTAGGTATAATAGTTCTGGATGGTGACCATTTTCAACGGTTGAGGATTGCCGTGGTTCGGATTCCACTTAAATCTGTAGGTCCTCTTCCGAGTTATTGGTGGTAGGCTTAATTCCGCCCGGTTTGGTACCATCGCATTGAATGAACGATGGTCGAAGCGGCAATGAAAATTGTCCGTGTTTTCCATTCAGTTCAATGTAGCCGAGCAATATAAGGGAGCTCCTGGCATGATACCTAGTTCCCATGTGGTGTGTTAAGCTAATATTTGACGGCCAGTTTGGTATTAGGCATCCATGTCCATAATTACATAAAAAAACTACGATAATATGTTTCATAGCAATAACTCGCGTAAGTTTTCATTTTTTTCCCTCACTTATTTTCACTCAAATAACGAGCACAGACCTATATCATCGCCCCCATTATACATTTGTATTCCCGCAATTAATTACAAATGAAAAGAAAATATCCAATAAATTCGTAGGTGATCATTAAAAAAAAAAATTATACTGATCATTACCAAAACTCTTTCGAAATTGGCTACTATCAACTCAATAATGTATACTCCAAGAATATCTTTGTTGTTTCTATGCCTGATTCTTTTTTTTTTCTTCTTTTCTCACCCTTCGAAAATTACAGTGCACACGCACACACCCTAACACACCCTCACACACACACACACACCCTCACCAACCACGCTACAAACTAAACCCTGCCCTCGAAACCGTTTTCTTAACAACACATTATTCAGTCAGATTACTTTGTTGTATTTTCTTCTCATAATTGAATTTTTAGTCTAAATATCGCATGCCGTCGATGCCACATTGCATTTATCGTGTTTGTAGCTTTTGAGCCCGGTGTTGGCTGGAAACCAGCGGCTCTAGGTATGTTTTGCGACGCACCTAGTGCACTATCGCTGAACCCATCACCCTTTCCTCCGATGTACATGGTATATCATAGTAGGCACATACCTATTAATATAACTATCTTTCATTTTATTTTTTCTTTCTCTTTACTGTGTCAAATAAATTTAAAGTTTTATTCGAAAATGTAAAAATGTAACTACCTATGTTATGTTACCTGTGCTATGTTACCTGAATGTTTGTATAATCAAGTGTAATAAGAGGAATAAACGAAGTTATTATTATTATTATTATTATTAAAACAATATTCACTATTCATTTAATCTGGACTTATGTGATATAAACTTGTCTATACGTTTTTCAGGTGACTTATGTCGGGTATGCATGAAAAAAAAAAACAAAAACAAGTATTACAAAATGTTTAAACAAAAAAACTACGACAATAAACTCACCCGCTGTCTCTTCCCTGGACGGTTGCGATTTTTTTGCTCAACAGCTGTAATTTTAATGCCGACGAGCGGACGGTAATTTCAGAGGATACAATTTCAGGACAAGCCTGTAAAGAGCGGGCGTTCCATTAAGTTCTCCGGCTGTTAGTGGGGAATCAAATTTGAGTTGTGGCCGACCCCGATTGGATTCGGTTCAGTATGAATGTTACAGCTTTTTGAAGCACATTCAGTAGGATGTTAATTCTTTTTTAAGGTTCCGTACCCAAAGGGTTAAGACGGAACCCTATTACTAAGCCTCCGCTGTCCGTCCGTCCGTCTGTCACAGGGCTCTATCTCACGAACCGTAATAGGTAGGCAGCTGAAATTTTCACAGAGTGTGTATTTATTTTGCCGCCATAACAACAAATAGGTAAAATTAAAAATTGAATGGAGGTCCCATACAAAAAACGTGATTTTTTGGTGTTGATAGTACGGAACCCTTCGTGTGCGAGTCCGACTCGCACTTGGCCGGTTTTTTATGTGCATGTCAAGTATGCATGGCAATTACCTATTAGTCATAAAATTAGCCCAACACACCACATTGACACATTACACATTCCTTATATTGGAGGGTTACACAGAATTTGATGGAAAACAGACAAACATTTCATTGTTGTTTCCACCGTCGTTCTTTCAATGCGATGGTTCCCACCCGGGAGTGATCCACCTTATCATCTAGAAAAAACACTACCTTTGAACAGTAATTCTAAATAAAAACAATCTTTATAAAATGAGAAAATAAATTGCAAACAATTCTAATTTTTTTGCCAGTTTTGAGGTATTTAAACCCGGCCAAAGTTAAATGAAAAACACCGGAACAAGGGCTGTGAAGACAACGCTGAACTCTCTTAAGGGCTATATGATGTCTACCAAAAAATATTAATAATAAAAGCTCACCTGAGAAAAATAAAAGAATTAAGATGTGCTTAAATAATTCGCTGAGCAGGCAGCTGTAAAGTTGGCTTACAATATTTTAATTACATCGCGTGAAGGCGTAGTCATAACATTAAGTTGGGGAATTTTAAAAGGCCTCGGAAAATTTACTTAATGTAATGAGAACCATACAAATTGGACCAATTAATTTAATGAATGTAAACGTAACGTTAGAAGATAAATGTTTGCGGCTGCCTACGTTCATCTATTTATAGTATATTTTAGTTTTAATCACAGAAGAGAGATTCATTTTAATTTTGTGTTTTTAATTTCTAAATTAAAATGTCTAAAATTATTACTTATTTTATATTAAAACTTCGTAAAAATATTAAATGAAGGTTTAAGTGTAATATAGGTAAATATTATAAAACAAATGATGATTGAAATTTAGGTTGGGGAAAAAGTTTCTTCGCATTTTTTAAGAAAATTCAAAACATTTTTTAATATGGTTTATTTACATTTAACTAAAGTATGTAGGTACCATTTTGTTCGATAACTTTTTGCCATCTTGTAGGTAGGGACATGATCCCATTGCTATAGAAATATTGGGACTTCTGATCAATATACCGCGACAAGTGGTTTTGGCAGTCCTCTCGTGATGTTAACCTGACACTGCCTAAAGAATTCTGAAAAGACCTAAACAGGTGGAAATCTGAAGGTGCAAGGTCAGGACTATACGGCGGATGCATTAACACCTCCCAGCCAAACTCTCTTAGTTTTTGCTGAGTGGCTAAAGATGTGTGAAGTCTAGCGTTATCATGATGAAAAACCACACCCCTTCTGTTGATTAATTCCGGCCGCTTTCTCTCAACTTCTTGCTTTAATCTCATCAGTTGTTCGCAGTAGAGTTCAGAATCGATGGTCCTGCCTGGTGGTAACAGCTCATAATGAATAATGCCCTTCCAATCCCACCACACACACAGCATCACCTTGTTGCGAGTTAACCCGGGTTTCGCCACAGTCTGTGAAGCTTGACCGGCCTTTAACCACGACCTTTTTCGCACGTTCTTGTCGTACGTGATCCACTTTTCATCACCAGTTATCAGCTTCTTCAAAAATGGTTCGGTTTCATTACGTCGTAATAAAGAATCACAAATGAGTACACGGTTCATTAGGTTTCTTTCAGTGAGCTCGTGAGGTACCCAAATATCGAGCTTTTTTGTGTACCCAGTTTTTTTCAAATGCGCCAAAACTGTTTTGTGGTCAATTCCTAGTTCTTCAGCTACGTCGTAACTACTGATATGCCGATCTTGCTCCACTTTTTCAAAAATGGCATCCATTTTATCCGTAATAGGGCGACCAGAGCGACGTGCATCTTTGACATCAAAATTTCCGGATTGAAAACCCTTAAACCAAATTTGTGCTACTCTCACAGACACTGCACTAGGTCCATAAACATCGCAAATTTTTTTCGCGGCTTGCGTTGCATTTTTACCTTTTTTGTAGTAAAATTTTAAAATGTATCGAATTTCTTGATTAGATTCACTCATTTTGACAGTACGAAAAACAAATGAGAATCACACATTTTCCTAATTTGAATTTGGAATTATGTTCTTTAAAATTTAAACTTTCAATGATACCAAAACCAGCCAGATACAAATAGTATAGCCAAAGAGATTTTATTACAAGTTCATACATACTATAATGCGAAAAGACTTTTTCCCCGACCTATTATATAATTAGTGTAGTTAAATCGGCCAAGTGCGAGTCTGACTCCCACAATAAGTGTTCCGTACACAAAAATCACGTTTTTTGTATGGGGCCGCCCTCTAATTTTTAAATATATTTTTTTACTTATTTTTTGTTATATCGGCAAAATAAATACATACTCTACGAAATTTTCAGATCCCTACCTATTACGGTTCATGAGATACAGCCATGTGACGGACGGACGGGCGGACGTACGGAAGGACGGACGGACGGATAGCGGAGACTTCGTAATAGGGTTCCGTTGGCACCCTTTGGGTACGGAACCCTAAAAAGCATTATCCTTTTCAAAGTGAAGATTCAGGCACGTTACCTATTCCTTCGGCAATGTGGTGTTTGCGCTAATATAATGACATAGGTGTATCGTTATCAATCCATATCAAATTCCTAATAAAAGAAGTGATATACGTTGAGTGATGTAAGAATTGTATGAGCAGCTTGTTGCTCGGGAACGCGGCGACTTGCATTGCTTGCCAGAAATCCTGTGTTCAAATCCCCGCCCCGTTTACTTTCTTTCTCTTTCTTAGTTTGATTATTGTATTCCGTCACGAAAGCAAGCTGTTTCATAGTTCGAAATTCACGTAAAACTGTAGGTCCCCCTTTCCTTGTTAGAATACGTAGAGTTTAAGCCTGCCCGGGTTGGTACTATCAAATTCGATGAATGAAAAGACATGCGTATAAAGGGAAGGTCCTGCCATGGCACCTAATTCTTTCGGGAATGCGGTGTGTCAGGCTAATATTATGACGGTGGGTATGTCCTGTTACATAAAAAAAACCTAAGGTATTCTATGTTTCTACACATCAAATTCGAGTGACTTCAAACACATTGCGAGATGTTAACATAAATGACGTAGGAGCGTGTTTTTTTAGGCTCCCCTACTCTGTACAGTCGCTTACGTTCAAATGTATACACTGAGAAGAGAAGGAACGTATGAATTATCATATAAAACTCGTTCAAAAGCTATATAGAAAACATATTAATAACGGTATCCTTTGATCTTCCTTTCATTAACCTTATCACATTTTTAATTAAATAAATAGATACTATTAAAATGTGACAATATCAATTGTAGGCCGTGTTGCTAAATCGGAATTATGAACTAATTGAAACCTCTTCCAAAACCCGCGGTAACTTTTAATATTGCGTATTTTAAAAAAACCGGTAATGCATGGGGCAAAATCTAGATAAATATCCTTTGATTACCTGATTCAATTTGTGTATACTAACAAGTAAGTTACTGACTACACAGGTGCATTGGATAAAACAGGAACATATATTTCTATTACACATTTCTTTAGGAAAATAACACTAAATACGGAATTTTGGTGAATTTTCTGGATATGGTATTCATTTGAAATGAGATATCTTTTTTAAGTTAAAGTATAGGAAAATAATGTTGTAACAAAAATACATATAACAATGGTTAACATGGATCTTAAATTTCTACCAAAGACAAACACACCATCACCTTCGCATACATACTCTCAAACACCTTTCTATAATAATAAACATACACGCACCGAATAATCCCTTTTGGGACACGGGTTGCGAAACTGCTCGAAATAAAAGTTATTCATTACTTCAGAAAGTATTATAACGCTTCAGAAAAAAAAAAAGTTCAAACTTTATTGTTTGGATCAGTTTCATATTGTAGGAAACTAGTAGCAACCTTTCACGTCTCCCAAATTTATCACGATAAATCCTATTCAATGTTGGCCGTTGTGAATATGATATTCATTATTGATTAAAAAGTTAGAATCGTATTTTGAAGTCTCCAATACAAAATAAGAATGAAAATCGTAATAAAAAAAGAAAAGAAAAGAAAAGAGAAAAAAGAGAAGAAAATTCATAAATACCAAATTTTGTAACATGATCATACAAGAACTAATGGTTAATGGAAAAGTAAATAAAATCGAATTTTAAATGAAAATCTATGTGTTATCTGTCGAAAGTGCTATTTCATGACATATAACCGACAAATTTAAGTGTAAATATATTAATTAATTACGATTCTAGGCAAAAAAAAATCTTAGCTCTTAAGTATTTTCTAAATGAATTGATACAGTTTAATGATTTTTATAAAAACATTTGCATCCATCTGAATATTTTCTGGTTCCCCTTTTTGTACAAGTTTAATTAAAATCGGCTTAACTGGAAAATTGCTCGTTACGCAGATAGCCAAAGGACAGAATAACGCAAACGTAATAGCCAACTAGCCAGTGTATAAGGACACGAACCGTGTCGCCCTGGCTGGTTAGAAACGTGCGTCGAGTTCTCCAATGCTAGCTGTCTTGAATATTCCTGTATATGAATGATACATTATTTAGAACTTATAGTGGGTTTAAATACGCAACAAGAATCGACCATACAAAGCAAACACATACTGATCAAAGAAAGAAAGATGTAAAGTGAACTAATTCATGTGAATTGTGCAAGCCTGGATTCTAACCAGCAAGTTTTTGTGAATGCACATAACTGGGACATGGATGGATAATGCCAGACTCACAGAAATGATGCCCAACACACCGTATTCCCGTCGGAAATAGGTGCCATGCCACGACATTCCTTTTATGAGCACAACACGGTTTTTTTTTTAACCGGACATGGATGGCAAATACCAAACTGAACGTCAGATATTATCCTAACACACAACATGGAAACTAGGTGCCACGCCAGGACCTTCTTTATACTGCTCGGCTATATTGAACTGGATTGAACTGGATTCATTGCCGCTTCGACTATCGTTCATTAGATGCGATGGTACCAACCCGGGTTGGATTAACCGTACCACCTAGTAAGTAAGGAAGGGGACCTACAGTATTATGTGGAATCCGCACCACTGCCTTGGGGCTGGCCGTGGTGCGGATACCGCGTAAAACTGTGAGATTATAATTTATGTCCATTATGTATATTTAATAATACTGGAAATGGTCACCCATCCAGAACCCAACCGCTCTCAGAGGTGCTCACCCAGCTTATCGAATCTCAAGGCGTCGCCGTTTATTTATTAGAACAGAACACAACTATATTTTTAGATTTTAATCGTCACTGTAGAAAATCCCGTGTAGATAATAACTGTAGATAATCTGTAGATGTAGTGCAGTGGACGTGTAATCCATAGGTCGCAGGTTTGAATCCTGCTACCGACGAATTAACCAGCCAATACTTTTTCAGATTATTTTCAAAATCTGATGATACAATGCTTAAAATGTAGATGTCGCTGAAACTCAAATTAAGGTGTACTATGTTAAAACATACTAAATTCAAATAGCAATAATTAACATTAATCGCAACGAAATTTATTTTTACATTTTATAACTTATAATATTCCTCTAGATCATTATCAACACCGAAAATTAAGAAATATTTTGGTTTAATAAGATTAAAGTTTGATGGATCGTTTTCCTAACACCTATTAGTAATCCGATGACTCTTTTGAGTTGAAATGAGACGAGTCTGTCCATCAACTTAGTTCATGCACGGTCGACTCAAATTAACGAACTTTTCCCCTGAGACGCTGCCTCCAACTTTGTTAATGACTTTAAAAGCGGGTGTAGCTTTGGCGAATCGATCTTCATGGATTTTATGTATTATCCTAGAGACTTTGGGTATTAGAGATATAGATGATTATGTTAACTCGAGGGAAACGTTTTCAAATAAAGATACATTTCATTACATTCAGAACACAAAGTTCCTAAGCCAAGTTCCTGAACCTTATGGAATGAGAACATGAATCAAAATCATGTATAATTTCAGCTAACGTTCTACCAATCTAGTTGTTTGACAAATGTTTTACAAAATGATATTTCTTGCATGGAAAAAATGCTGTAGTCTGGTCTCAAATGTATTCTTTTACAAGTTTGCCGCTGATATTGACAGTATCTGAAATTGATTTAAATATATGTTTAAAGAGCGTATCATTATTTATAATTTTCGTTGAGATTATGTTTAACTTTTTGAAATTTCTTCAAAGAAACAATTCACATTTCGAAAGATTTATTCCGATCTGCGACCAAGCAACGTCGGGCTCTGGCTATCTCGTTCCAATCGCAACAATTTGTTCGAACATTTTTAGGTATAAGGATGCTCTTAAAAAAGCCCAGGTTCCCGGCTCTTTTCGGGTCAGCAACGTTCTGATATTTACCAAAGCGGAAACGAATCAGAAACCTTAATTAATAAATAACAAAAGATGCATTGCGAATCGGATGAATGGCTTAGGAAAACATACATGATGAAAGATTTCTCCATAAAATCTATGCCAACACTGGTGACAATTTGACAATGACTGGTGCCTCTAGAGTGATTTATAAAATTTATACAATACAATGATTATAAGTCAAGGCAGCACCCAACCCTTTTTCACAACCCTAGAAATAGAACGAGTACCATTTATTCTCAAGCTGACACTGCTGTGAGCCGACACCGTATAGAGCTTCATTGCGTGAACCAGATAGGTATTCAAGCCATATATAGTCAATGTAGTACTAACTTTCCCAACCAATCAATTATAGGACTAATGCATTAACAACTTTCTGCCCCATCTATCTCTGAAGAACATTCACTAGGTAAAACACAAAGATAGACCCTACATCCCTTCAGAGTTGGTGGGTCTCTAAATTCTAGCATATTATATCTCGGAGTCGTACGCACGGAACGACGCTGTATAGAGTTCAGACAGATAGTTAGCTGAACCGTCCCACAGAGCCAAAAACACTCTAAGCATAACTTAAGAGGATAATGGGGTGATCGAGTTCCATACAATGGCTCGTGCCTGATTCCGCACTCAAATTAAAAAATGTGTTTCTGATATTTTGCACATTAAAAAAATCAACTAAGAGTTACGTCTGGACGTTTTGATTTTTTTGATAACTTTTCTTATATCCATGATATAACCGTATAAAAATGTGTATAAAAATTATTCCATCCAACATTTTACACTTAACAAAACACAAATGTAAAAATCCATACTAACATTATAAATGCGAAACTGATTTTCATGATTTTCGGTATGGACATAGTCTTGTGGAGAAGTACATAGGCTACCTTTTTCGGCGAAAATTAAACTTGAAGGGGGTGAAATAGGAGATGAAAGTTTGTATAGGGAATTCATGTAATATCCAGGACATAATATAATATTAGTCCAAAACGACATTGACCCGAGCGGAGCCGGGTGCCTCAGCTAGTAAAAAATAAAAACAAAACATTGTCAAGTACATGGTGTTCGTTTAAATTATTTGTCAGTATTTCCAATAAAAAATAGTAAGCGCATTCTGAAAATAACATAAAATAAAATTATAAAATCAATAATAAAGTCGTTAACAAAATCAAAAACACAAATCAAATCATCACAATACTCGTCATTACAATTACAATTTCTCCTAGTCGCACGTTACCCTCGGGTTGTTTTAAAAACGTCGAAGTCCTGGGTTTCATGCGTCCACTATACATACAGAACTACATATTCGTAGAGTGTAACACGAGACGACACACATGGGTTATCGATCGCACCGCCCTCAGCACATGCCCGGTCGAACCTTTTCACTGAAAGTAAATAAAATATTTCCCTTCGATGGTTGTGGCCCCATTTTCCAATTTATGCCGTCCCGTGAAATTGAGGCCAATCATTTATTCATATTGCTCCACGGCAAAAGTGTTGTAAGAGGGACTTGGGGGTGCCTATCAGGATGTGCGTTGCTTTGAACAAGGCAGTGCATTCGGCTAAAGCAAGAAATTGCAAGAATGTCTTGTTTTAGTGTTCATGGATATAATAACAAAAATTAATCGTTTCTTGGTTTGCATTATTAGGGTTCCGTACCCAAAGGGTGCTAAACGAAACCCTATTACTAACCCTCTGCTGTCCGTCCGTCTGTCTGCCACAGGGCTGTATTTCATGAACCGTAATAGGTAGACAGCTGAAATGTTCACAGAGTGTGTATTTTTGTTGCAGCTCTCGAAACGTAGTTTCTTTGAAAATGTATCATGTGTAATCGATGGATTTAAAAACGCCTTATAGTGTAGATTCAACTGGATTTGAAAAGATTACGGATTGTAATGCGTTACAATTACGTACACAATTTTAATTTTATGTAAACCATTTTAACATCTTTCGTACTGCTAAAATGTTAAATTGATTTCCTCGTATTTCCACCGTACCTTGGGTACTACAAAAGAGGATTTAAAAATCCACTGTAAAAAGGGCATGGTATTTGATGCACGTCAATTCTTAGTGTGATTGAGTTAAATCTCACCCGATACTAGGTGCGATGCCGGTCGTTCTAGGAAAAAAATCGTTTTTTATCACCCTCCACTTTACTTTCTGGAGAATATCTAAGCCTATCTTTACTGCTCGCCTGATAGTGTGAATAAGACTCCGGAATAAGATATATGTTTAAGATATGAGGACGTGACCACAATACGAAGAAATCACACTTACTTTATGCGCGGAGCTAGGCGCATTTTTATCGTAAATTCGAGGGTGAGGTAATATTTTGATACTTTAATCTGGTTAAATAAAGATATCTTTTGAAAACATCATGAAAAGATTGGATGACCGCAAACGTTGTTTTGAATTATGGGGTAAAAAACTACATACCTAATGGAAGTAATCAAGACATGCGAAAAATCACATAAAATTTGGCGAAAAATTCTAATGACATTGTTATTTTTATAAAAGTTCGTGTTTGAGTTTATTTTCCGGGTACATTACCACAAATTGAATTTGGTATTATATATTTGTTACGTAGGGAGAGCTTCGTGTTTTTGTAAGTTCCTGCACTTAAAAAATATTAAGGTGTCCCACTCGATTTCTACTCGGGATATCGTATAAAGCGACCAAGAGAGTCAGCGTGTGGTATGCCGGATATCGTTTGATGGGCAGGTATGCCACCACACTCGGTAAGCAGTTCGCTGTGTTCCGGATTGTATCCCAAAGTCCAAGTCACAAGGGGGTTGGTTACATGGCGAAGAGGAGTGGTTCAATATAATATTGTGCTTGGGTAAGGGATCCACACGATAGCCAGAGAGACCTTGTAAAACGGGATTTTCGCCGATCTTCTCTTGGACCTCTTTGCGTGGAACTCTTGCCTGGATGATGACGGTTCTACACCTTCCCTTAGATCCGAAAGAGCTGTCCCGAAAATAAACATCTCGGGTAAAACATATTCCAGAAAAGCGAGTAGTTTTTATGGCGCTACCGTCGCAGATGTAGCATCTACCCTAACTAGTATTTACCACCTTTCGTATTTAATTGTGTGCCTTTAGCGTGCGAATCGACCCGTTCAGCCCGTGACTACAAACAGCGATCGATCAGACCTAGCCAATTATCACCCCGTAGCCATATCCTCTCTTTGGTTGCTCGATTCTACTCGCCAACTGATTCAATCATTTCGTTTTACTCGATTTTTTTTTGTTATATGTAAGATTATGACTTTAAATAATAAATAAAAAAAGATATTTTTTGCGAAGCGTGGCATACACATTTATTATAATGAACGTGTATGCCACGCTTGATAATTATCAAGCAAAGATTAAAACATCACCAAATACATTAAATTAACCCTTACTTCGGAATATTTCAATATTCTGGCTCCAGCAAATACGTCGTCGACCTGTGTAATGTGAGGCAGAACATGTAAATTTGTTAAATTTAAATGAATCATTCATTATTCATGAAGGGACTCGGAACTTTTTTATTTTCTAGACCTTGGCAATATTTCAAGCGCTGGCGGGGCAAGCGAGTGTTTAGTTAGAATAATGGAAATCAATGATCTCTTAAAAAAATCTTAAATCTAATGGTTTCGTGGCCCGCCGCTTCTCGGCGGATTATTTTTCCGAAGCGGAGAGCATTATCAAATTATATTATATTTCATTGGGAAAAAGAAATTCGTTTTCGAAGTCTTCGGGGACTTTTTGTTCGTATAATCGCTTCAATATTGTTTTAACATTTTACGAGCCACTTATAAAATATATTACTTCAGTGTACGCAAGATAGAACCGTTGGCAACTTTCTTCTGATTTTTTTTTATGGAACCTTACATGCAAATCCAACACCACACAACTATCGTAATGATATTAGCCCAATACACCACATTCTTTATGGAATTAGGTGTCATGCCAGGACATTCCGTTTATGAGTATGGCTGTACTGAACTGGATGGAAAACACGGACAATGTTTTATTACCCAGGCGGGCTTAATCCAACCACCTAGTAGGGGAAAACCTAAAATTTTTCATGGGTTCCGAACCATGGAACAGCCCGCACTTATCAAACTCAGGAAGAGAAAGAAAGTGGTGCAGACCGGGATGAGGATTTGAACCCATAACCTCTCGCACGGAAGGCAAGTCCTCTAGCCCCTACACCACGAGCTGTACAACAGCAACTGAGCTTTAGAAAAACGAGTGAGGGCACGGACGTCCAAAACAGACAGCCTTCTTTGGAAAGCTTAATCTATGAATAATGTAGTACCCAGCGTGTAAACACCGGAGCGGCTGGGTGGGACGTCACTCAGCATGAATACTTTTCTGACGTACCCAATAAAATACACGTACTTATCGTATTTCGGAATGATTCAAGCCGTGGGAGCTACGGGCTATTACGTGGGTGCTGAAACGTTCATATTAAAAAGTCTCGTGATATATAGGTTGGGGAAAAAGTTTCTTCGCATTTTTTAAGAAAATTCAAAACATTTTTTAATATGGTTTATTTACATTTAACTAAAGTATGTAGGTACCCTTTTGTTCGATAACTTTTTGCCATCTTGTAGGTAGGGACATGATCCCATTGCTATAGAAATATTGGGACTTCTGATCAATATACCGCGACAAGTGGTTTTGGCAGTCCTCTCGTGATGTTAACCTGACACTGCCTAAAGAATTCTGAAGAGACCTAAACAGGTGGAAATCTGAAGGTGCAAGGTCAGGACTATACGGCGGATGCATTAACACCTCCCAGCCAAACTCTCTTAGTTTTTGCTGAGTAGCTAAAGATGTGTGAGGTCTAGCGTTATCATGATGAAAAACCACACCCCTTCTGTTGATTAATTCCGGCCGCTTTCTCTCAACTTCTTGCTTTAATCTCATCAGTTGTTCGTAGTAGAGTTCAGAGTCCTGCCTGGTGGTAACAGCTCATAATGAATAATGCCCTTCCAATCCCACCACACACACAGCATCACCTTGTTGCGAGTTAACCCGGGTTTCGCCACAGTCTGTGAAGCTTGACCGGCCTTTGACCACGACCTTTTTCGCACGTTCTTCAATCACAAATGAGTACACGGTTCATTAGGTTTCTTTCAGTGAGCTCGTGAGGTACCCAAATATCGAGCTTTTTTGTGTACCCAGTTTTTTTCAAATGCGCCAAAACTGTTTTGTGGTCAATTCCTAGTTCTTCAGCTACGTCGTAACTACTGATATGCCGATCTTGTTCCACTTTTTCAAAAATGGCATCCATTTTATCCGTAATAGGGCGACCAGAGCGACGTGCATCTTTGACATCAAAATTTCCGGATTGAAAACGCTTAAACCAAATTTGTGCTACTCTCACAGACACTGCACTAGGTCCATAAACATCGCAAATTTTTTTCGCGGCTTGCGTTGCATTTTTACCTTTTTTGTAGTAAAATTTTAAAATGTATAGAATTTCTTCATTAGATTCACTCATTTTGACAGTACGAAAAACAAATGAGAATCACACATTTTCCTAATTTGAATTTGGAATTATGTTCTTTAAAATTTAAACTTTCAATGATACCAAAACCAGCCAGATACAAATAGTATAGCCAAAGAGATTTTATTACAAGTTCATACATACTATAATGCGAAAAGACTTTTTCCCCGACCTATATTTTACGTACGTGTGGGACGTGTGAGCCTCGCTACGTATGCCTCATGAACCTTGAGTGAGTTTTTTCACAGTGAACGAAAGCGAGTTTGATTTATTAAGGAGCCCTTATAATTTCTTCATATCTCTTATTGTTAAGTAACTGTCAGCGCGGCTCGGTTTTTACCAACTTAAATCATACACAGAACATTTTTCTCACCCATCTAGTTATTTAGTGTAATGCTTATGAGTTTCAGAAAAAATGAAGCTATACGTAGATACAAGCTGCTTCGAAAAGAGATCAGCGTTTCTCTATATAAAGCAGTAATTTAAAAAGTGCAAATAAATTGTGGATTAAGTTATTAGCAATTAGTTTTACCGAGCTGTACATTAATTTAACAAGTTTACAATTAAAAAATAAAATACAGAACATGGCGAACATGCTCTTTTTCAAACCGCTTTTTTAGCCCCTGTTGAAATGGGTATATCATTAAAAAATTTGCGCTTCAGAAATCTCGATTTATCTTAAAAAGTAGAATGTTTTGAGCAAAAGTAACTAGTTGATAACATAACTTACAATATTGATGTGTGCCTATATTGGTAATTTTTTTCAGAATTTTCAAACACCAGTATTAGGAGAGCAATTCGGGACAAAATGTGTGTGACCTACAGACACCAGCAGAGCCAGACCATAAGGGTTCAATTTTCGCTTTTTGCGATGGGACCCTAAAAACTGCATAATAACAGACATATCAGTATGAGTTAACACTTTATATCAACCCTCGGGACAAAGAGAAAAAAAACTAAAATATCTGTAGGCGGCACAACGAACGGTGAATTGTTTTCGTTTTGAACATATCCTTTAGATACTGAGTCACTCAGATAGAACAAGAAAACGATCTTGCACAAAAACTGTCTGTCAATATCCCTTAAGAGAGACATGACAAAGCACCTGCTAGTATTTTCCCGTTAGCACGCGCCAATGTCGTACAGGAGAACTCTTATTTATAAGTACTGTGGTACAAGTTTATTACTCGAATTTTTTAGACTTATTTTGTTTGAAAACGAAGCGCAATATATGAATATTCAGTTGCGTAAATAAACGGGCAATTTCAAAGAAAAACAAACAAAGGATTTCGTTGAATCTCGGCGCCCGATTTTCGGGACAATATCTTGGAAAAACTAATTTGTCCTTGCATTTTGTCAGCCTCAGTGGCCCAGTGGCGCGACACTTCGGCGATCGCTCTCCGAAGTTAAGCAACGCTGGGTCCGGTCTGGTCTTGGATGGGTGACCATTCGACCGTTGAGAGAGGCTGGCCGTGGTTCGGATTCCACGTTAAGCTGTAGGTCCCCTTCCTTACTTACTAGGTGCTAGGGTTTATCCCGCCCGGGTTTGTACCATCGCATTGGATGAACGATGGTCGAAGCGGCAATGAAAATTGTCCGTGTTTTCCATCCAGTTCAATGTAGCCGTGCAATATAAGGAAGGTCCTGGCATGGCACCTAGTTCCCATGTGGTGTGTTGGGCTAATACCATGACAGAACGTGTGGTATTAGCCATCCATGTCCAGTCACATAAAAAAAAAAAATACCTTCAGTGGAGGCATTTTTTATCATCTCGATTTTATTTTTCGCGTCAACAATGTCAATAGTTTCTATTCCTTTCCTGTATATGTGAGCCTCTGTAGCCCAGCCTCAGGTTTCTATATTGAGGTTAAGCAACAATGGGTTCGATTAGGTTCTGAATGGGTGACTGTTGATTCTGGTCGTGACTCGGGTTCCACGTTCCCTTAATTCTACCCGGGTTGGTACCATCGCGTAGAATGAAAGATAGTCGGAGCGGCTATTAAATTCACAAAGATTAGGAAGTCTGCTCTGGGATCTGATATCAGTGGTGCCTTCTGTCTCGGTATTTCCATTATAATATAGATGTTGGACCCTTTTAAGAGGCTTAACGAACCTTCATTCGAGTTGGTGTGGCACTCATTCGCATGGCCTCCTAGTATTAAGTTTCTAGGTGTGGCAAGACTGTGTGTCGTATGTTCTACAAATGAAACACCCACGAAACTGTGCATCCATAAATCAAATAAATATGAGTTATATGTTAAAACTGAACCGAGATTTCGGCAAAAAAGCACACAAAACTGAATTTAGAAGCTTTGGAAAATGGGAGTAATAAACCATAATGTTTGCCAAGTAATAATAAAGTTCGAAGATTGTGTTACTTACTTACTTTCCAAACTTGGAGTTTTCGGCGGACTTTTTTCTTAACATAATAAAAAACTTTGGACAAGAAATCAACGTCGCTCGGAAACGACGTGTTTCGCGCGCCATGTGTGGAGCTAAACGGTGTTAATATAAAAACAAACTTGTTTGAACTTGTTTTGATTACTAACATTCAATGTACCTACCTACATAAATGTTGTAACTGATGTGTATTAGTTTATTTTCCTACTTAGGTGTACTTACATTCACTGTTGGATTGCTATTATTTAAAAGACGGCTAGATACGGACGAAGACAAATAGACTGAGAGGAAACTTCGCAGGGAGTTGAAATACAAATCTTTTTTATTTTTATACTTATTAAAATAAATATAACATCAACCCCTTTAAATGCGACTAACTACAGAATTAAGAATAAGAGTGTAATGGTTTGAGGTTGTTGAGTTGTTGTTGGAGTTGTAACCATTAAATTTGAGATTCGGCCGATATCGACGCATAAACATAATACCAAAATAAACCATACTACGAAAAACGTGCATGTTTTGACAAGACAAAATCTACTAAGGCCAAATATAACTTAGTATTCCGATAGCTTGACCACTATCCATACCGCATGAATACAAAATATTTTTTCGATACTGCTAGGTGGCAGGGGTAAGGAAGGAAGTGAGAGGTGGTAGGGGTATGGAGAGACAGTGGGAAGAGCTAGAGAGAAGGACGGAGTAGGCGTGGACAACAACATGTTGCAACTTGCCTTTTTTGCTCCAAATAGGTCAAGGAATATCTGGTTAATGTTTGGACCATAGCCCCGTTAACACCTGTGTAGAGCAAAACTGTACATATATATTTAACTCCGATCCGAATAATGAACATAAAGTTTAATTACCATTCTATAGATATATATATAATTCATTCTATTGAGGGCTATACCAGGGTTCATACATTTTCATTTCTCGTCAATATTGATTCGTTTTAAATTTTTTTTCAGTTTCAATTCAATATAATAATTAAATACCCGCTTATTTTTGAATAAATCGTTGAAAACGAGCCAGTGACACCCCGGTTTTAGAACTCGCGTGTCGGGGTCGTGTCGTCTCGTCACTGCAGGAAACCGACCTCCCCCGACGGCAGCTGCCTGCGATCGACTAGCGCTCGGAGAGGCAACTAGAGTGGAACATGGTGCTAGCTGGTCTGCGCGCGTCATCATACATATTATATCAGTGGCTGCGAAGAAAAATTACGAGACTTAAATAGCAGCAAACCAGGGGTTTGGGTTCAAGTCTTGGCCCGTTCATGCGCCACTTTCTTTAGATAAGTGCATTTCGTAGAAGCCTAGTGCGGTCTGCTGTAATTGAGAAACAGCTGAAATTCTCTAAAATTTAAACCTAATATTATTCAAAATAACAAATAAACTAATAAAAACCTGTCTTAAAATAAATCTATTACACTAAAAAAATACCAAACTATAAAAAATGCTTCTAATTTGTGGCGGCAATGAAAAATTGTCGGTGTTTTCGATGAATGTGACTCCATGGTGTTTTCCATCTGGTTCAATGTAGCCGAGCTCATAAAGGGAAGGTCCTGGCATGGCGCCTAATTCCAATTGGGCTAATATCATAACGGTAGTTCTGTGGTATTAAGGTGGCCTTTCCCGGCGGGACTAAACCGTACTATTTCGCTCTGGAACCTTCTCTGTTTCGAAGACAAAGACAGGCTCCGTGATAAGGTGGATGCAACACGTCCACAAATCATACAATGCGAATAGTTTTTGATTAGGTAACATTTACGAAAAATTTAATTACAAAACGACTTATAGCTAAAAGTAAACCACGACCACCGTAGTCAAAAATCTTAGAAAAACCAAATTGATTATAAATATTTATGAAACAAGCTATGTCTGATGACTGATATTTTTATTTTATCGTTGAGTAATGCACCTCCAAAGTTATTGTATATAACGCGCGAAAAATTCAAACTTTTGGGCCTTATAACATGGAAATCAAACACAATTTTGCAATGCCAACAGTCATCAGACATCTAGTTCGATCAAATAAAACTATTATGAGCAACATTTTTTATCTCTGACTAGAAATGTGGGCATGATCTTCTTTCCACGGTTGTTTGGGGAGTTAAGCGGGAAGGCCCACCTTAATGTCAGATAGCATAAAAAACAATAATAATCATGTTGAATAAAATCGACTTACTTGTATAGCTATAGAATGTGCGTATCGCAATGAAAAATCTTACGACAAGAAGATTGTTATCACAACGGCTCTCTTGGACGAGTCCATGCTTCAGTAGATTTCAGTAGCGGCTTCAAATTTCCGGCGCAGACGAAAGCTTTTAGGGACATCCGGCGATGTCTGCTTGTGAGTAATACGTATAGGGACCAATTGAAATACATATAATTTGTTGCGATGCGTTACTATTTCAATTTCATTTCCACCAGCTAACACGAAATTTAATAAACATCGCTCAAAAGAGAGAGCTATCATATTAATGTATTACAGTGCTCAAAATAAGAATATTAAGAAAACTATTATGATGCTTTTGAGATTACCGCGGTCGTTGAAAATGTTTGAAAACTTACGGATTCCCGTTTACTTAAATTTAATTTATTTAAAAGTTTGGTTTTCAAACTACAACTATTACGTCACAAATTGATATATCCGTGGAATCGATTAACTCAGTTTAGAAGAATCCGCAAGGAAACTTCAGTGGTTTTACGTCCATAATAATGAAATACCTACTTAGATCTCAATTTTTGGTAAAAGAGTTAAAGGCAAATAACAAAAACAAAAGAAACAGCAACCCTTACTGCAAATGAACTAAAGTTGCTTATACGATAATGTAATGTATATCGTAGGTAGTCTTAGCATATTTTTTAAAAAATCTAATGTTTCTAATTTATTAAATTTCAAATTGAAATGTGTTTATAAATGATGCTGCCTGGCGGTGCAAATAACGGATTAACAAATAAATAAATATAAAAATTATGTCGTAAAAACATTTATGGCTTCGAGCAACCAAATATTGGAGTAATTATGGCGGACTAATATCAATCCAGACCATTTCAATTCCAAAAAATAAATATTTAGCCGAAAGCCTACTATTAACTATGTAGTTAGTGGGTTTATTTACAATGTGTTATTTAACACTAAGTATTATTTTTATATAAAGTCATTTTTTAAACTCGAATAGAAAGAAGGTAGTGTGGCCATTTGTTATTTACTTCTAGCCAAAAATCGTTTTGTAATTACATTTTTTTGTAAATCTAACCAAATCAAACACTATGCGCATTGTAACTTTTGTGAACATGTCGCGTTCTCCTCATCACGGAGACTGTTTTCTCTTTAAATAGAGAAGCTTCCAGAGTCCGAGCCCGCGAACAAGTTAGTACCGTCGGAGTCGGAAAGGGCCCTTAAAATTAATAAATCATTTATGTATATCGCAATTTATCACAGGTGCTTTTAGGTTTGTGGTTTGAGAGGCCGCTCTGTTGACACAGTATACAAAAAAACATCAGGGGTTTTTTTAAACAACTGAACACCCATGCGATTGTTTTCAATTATACGTTTGCTTTACAAATGGGTATTTAGTGAAGATATAATTAAATTCGGTGTTTTCATTCCACCGATAATTCGGGCTTAGATCAAGCTTTTACGCTAATAAGAAAGCGATACATCTTCATCGCTTTCTTATTAGCCGATGCCCAAATGACCAGCTATATTTGGAAGTAATTAACTTAGATGTAATTTGACAGCTTTCTTAAGGCATTTGTTATTAAATTATGTTCACTCTTATGTTATGTTTTTTTTATCATTTAATGAAATTATTTTTTAAATATTTCATGCAACTATTATTTATTCATTATTTGTCATAATTAAACCAAAACACCGCCACTATTATCCAAAGCAGAAATTATATGACAAATTTAAAACGCATTTAAGTGAACTTACTATTAAAATACCAATGAGTAATAAATAAAATACAAATTCGTCGTCGTTAAAAGTTTCGTTGTGAGTTGCAATTTTAACAAGGTCATAATAAAAACATCTAAAGGCTAAGCTTTTGTAAAAAAGGCTGAATAGCACAAAACAATATTTATAATAATATAAATATATATTTATTATCGTATTGAATGTCACCACGCTGCCTACCAGGAGGGGTTAGCAGAGGCTTAAGGCTGTCGCGAAGTAACAGGAAATCTTAGATTTAAAGATTTCAAGAAATGCATTCTTTGTCCATTGGCCAAGGCACAATTTTGCACAGCTGCTCCTATTAATTTTAATATTTTTTTTTAATATCATTTCATTCTGTATCCGAATGTTTTTGTTTTTTTTTGTAAATATCTGTATTTTCAGTAAAGAAAACGAAAATGAACCTAAAAAAAAAAACAATTTTTTTCCATTGTGTATTCAGCTTATATTTTCCAATCTAAAAGGTGTATTAAAAAAAATAAAACATGCAGACATAGATTTCTATAATATATTTTAGAATACAAAATTTCATAAACCTAGTTAAACATTAAGAGCATGGAAACAGTTACCGCCCGTAGTATGGGGAATTGATAGGGTAACGACTTTCTTAAGAGTGCCATACGCTCGATCACAGCACCCTTCTTTGGTTTCCTCTACAGACAAAATTTAGGTACATCTTTTTATATATCCTCTACGGTTATGGTAGCTAAGTACGAAGCACTTCGTCAAATATCATAATGTTCCTTGAACACATACTTTTTCAATATAAGATTGAATACTCGTATTAATGAAATGTTAATCAAAAGTAGACCATGATGCATGGACACAATTTTTCAGAGACTTTCATTCAAATGATATATTTATATTCTTACTAAAAGTGTTATTCCGAATCGCAAATGTTTTCAATAATTTAAACGTTATTTAAAGACACTTTAATGTTTCGTAAGTCAAGAAAAATACTAGGAATTTCGGTTATGCATTAGTTCTCTTACTGCTTTCTTCATTTATACTGTGTTATTACGACAAGGCAATTTATCACATTAGCAGCCATGAAGCTACCGGGAAGAAAGACATTCTGTTACACGGCCGGCGGGTCCCAAGCGGCGCGGTGTGGCGTGATCCAGTTATCTACGTAACTAAAATGTATTTAATATCTTTAAAAAGCATGATATAATATGCTGTTGCCATAAAAAATGGTTATACATTATACCTAGGGTCAATCTCGCCTGGGTTGGTACCATCGCACTGAATAAACGATGGAAAACACAGACAATGAAATGAAGAAATGAAAATTATGAAGTTAACTGCTTACTACGGCCTTTGCAGTGGGTCACGTATTCAAAAAAGCACTCTTCTATACTTACTTCTCTTTGATATACCGAACTAAATAATACTCTCGCTCGACTCATACTGCTCAGTAAAATGCTCTTTGAGTGAATATTCTCGGGCATGATTCTGTAATAATATCCGAAATAAGTTTTTCTCATTTTCATTTAAATATTTTATACCCGCACGCACGGCGGCGTGGAGTTTGTGCCGTCATTAGCTTTAGTGCTTCTTCATGTCCTTACAAAATACAAACTAATATCGTTTCATCTTTACGATACATAATAATAAAGAAGTGAATTTATTATATGGGCATCGCTAAGAACAAGTCTATTATTCTGATTTTTATACTATGTTGTGATATAGCGTTCCTTACCATGATAAAACCTTAAAATATATCTTCCGTTAATAATTGTTGCTAATATTTTAAAAATATTTAAATAGTTAAAGGATAATTTGAAGAGATATCATAAATAAATATACTTTTTCGTAATAATCAGGTGCGTCGCTTATTCCAAGGAATGTGATATGTATTTATGTATAATCAACAGTGAAGCAAGCACACATTAATTGAAGAAAGAGCCCAGTAAAAATAACTACTTTACTAAGTTTGCTGGTTCGGATTCAGCCTTGCAATAAAATCGTAAAGAAGTTGGTTTTACTGCGCACTTTCTTCAATTAATATTTCCTTGCTTCACGGTCGATTATACATATATAAATATCACATTCCTTGAGATATCGTAAAAATTCCAGCGATAAAAAAATGCAATAACTTTTTAATATTTTTTTTATTCATCGAGTTAACTTTTAACCTAGATAATTGTTTTCAATAAATGATGTATTAAATGAATAATATAATGATATGGACTTAAACATTTGAATATTTATAACTTAAATAGGTATTCTTAAAAATAAAATGATTTTATTGAGCTAAATCTGTAATTCCAATCGTAGCTCACACAAACACGGCAGAAAATCATTTAGCTAGGCAAAACCTCCCGCCACCCAACAGTAGTGATTGCGTAGAATTACATAAGCATGAATATTTTAGTTGGGCCTTTTCGCAGTTCAAGAGGAAGTGACTGAAATGGCGACATCAATCACACGGACGTCGTCGAGTCGAGACGCGAGGGGGGTGGGTGGTAGGGGGGGATACAGCCGGCAGTGGTCATTACTTGCAACGCCGCCGCATGGACGCATTGTGCATGTATCGTATGGAAAACCGGCCACGCGTCTAATGCCACACAGTCCAACGTCGCCACCGCGCGCTAATATGCTCACAAAATGTGTTCGTCTATTCAGTTCCCAATGATACACGTCTGCGTAATAGAGGGTGGCATGTATGTTTAATTTGGGTTGGTAAGTTAGTAAGTTAGAAAATGGGGCACAGCGGGTCTCATCGTAGGCAGGGAAAATCAAAGATTTAGATGGCACATCACCTTCGATTTTAGATGTGAGGTGTAATATCAATGAAAATAATAATAATAATAATGATTTATTTCAGACCATAATATCCATATTAGGCTGCATTACATCACCTGCAATAAACAATAAGCAATAAGCAATACATTGACAAACCTGGCGAAGTATCTTGCCGGTTCTTCTTCGCTAGAAGTAATCGAACCGACAGTAAAACAAACAATTACAGTATCTAATATACACCTGATGGAGGAAATAAAGAAATTGAAACTGAATTATACGGGAAAATATGAAGAGTAGGTTTTTTCGTCAATAGCAAATAGGGAATTCTGTAATTTCATTAAGCCTTATTTCAAACTACTGCATAAATGTATAAGACGCCGTTGCATTATCATGGATGCGTTACAAGATTTTAAGGCTCCAACTGACTCCAGCGTTTAGCAAACAAACGATAATGGCGATCTCCGGAAGCATTGAGTTTGCGTTAGGGTTCATTGTTGTATGCGTGTGAAAATCAAGCGCGACGAAGCGAAATTTAGGCTTTTGACCTGTAAAGTCTATTTTCTAACGTAAATTAATATTTTATTCAAGATTTTTCCACGGCTTGCACCACAAAAAAGAAAAATTGCCTAAATAATTCATAGTTTCCAAGCCCCGGCTTGAAAACCGTGTAAAAACTTGTAAATAGGTGTTTACAAACATATTTTTTTTAAAGAATGTAAGCAAATTATTACAACCTTATTACGGTCATACACTGGATAATAGTCGAAACTTTCTCCGGATCTCCGGAAGCATTGAGTTTGCGTTAGGGTTCATTGTTGTATGCGCGTGAAAATCAAGCGCGACGAAGCGAAATTTAGGCATTTGACCTGTAAAGTCTATTTTCTAACGTAATTTAATATATTATTCAAGATTTTTCCACGGCTTGCACCACAAAAAAGAAAAATTGCCTAAATCATTCATAGTTTCCAAGCCCCGGCTTGAAAACCGTGTAAAAACTTGTAAATAGGTGTTTCCAAACATATTTTTTTTAAAGAATGTAAGCAAATGATTACAACCTTATTACGGTCACACACTGGATAATAGTCGAAACTTTCTCCGGATCTCCGGAAGCATTGAGTTTGCGTTAGGGTTCATTGTTGTATGCGCGTGAAAATCAAGCGCGACGAAGCGAAATTTAGGCTTTTGACCTGTAAAGTCTATTTTCTAACGTAAATTAATATATTTTTCAAGATTTTTCCACGGCTTGCACCACAAAAAAGAAAAATTGCCTAAATCATTCATAGTTTCCAAGCCCCGGCTTGAAAACCGTGTAAAAACTTGTAAATAGGTGTTTAAAAACATATTTTTTTTAAAGAATGTAAGCAAATTATTACAACCTTATTACGGTCATACACTGGATAATAGTCGAAACTTTCTCCGGATCTCCGGAAGCATTGAGTTTGCGTTAGGGTTCATTGTTGTATGCGCGTGAAAATCAAGCGCGACGAAGCGAAATTTAGGCTTTTGACCTGTAAAGTCTATTTTCTAACGTAAATTAATATAATTTTCAAGATTTTTCCACGGCTTGCACCACAAAAAAGAAAAATTGCCTAAACCATTCATAGTTTCCAAGCCCCGGCTTGAAAACCATGTAAAAACTTGTAAATTGGTGTTTACAAACATATTTTTTTTAAAGAATGTAAGCAAATTATTACAACCTTGTTACGGTCATACACTGGATAATAGTCGAAACTTTCATATGTCGATTTTTCTACCGGTATTCATGTTTAACCGACGCTGAGATAAATAAAAAAAAACCAAAATGTTGGAGGTTAGCGTCATATGGAGCCTCATATAGCTTGAACTTCAACGAATACTTGAATAAAACTCCGGTTTACGGACAATGACGAAAGAGCCGCCAATATTTCAATCAAACTAACAATATTTTATGTTAATATCTTGAATCATTATTAGCACCATACTTCCACGGTTAGAATTCAAAGATTGATCATTTGTATCTAGCAACCAAAATGGACACGAAGACAGTGGATGAAACATTTCGCAATGGGGGCAATAAATGCCCGAGTTCTTAATCGAACTAACTCGTGGCGTTTTGCACTAACTCGTAGCTACGCTGCCGCCATACGAGTGAGTTTTGCACTAACTAGTGGCTACGCTGCCGCCATACGAGTGAGTTTTGCACTAACTCGTGGCTACGCTGCCGCCGTACGAGTGAGTTTTGCACTAACTCGTGGCTACGCTGTCGCCATACGAGTGAGTTTTGAACTAACTCGCGGCTACGCTGCCGCCATACGAGTGAGTTTTGCACTAACTCGTGGCTACGCTGCCGCCATACGAGTGAGTTTTGCACTAACCCGTGGCTACGCTGCGCTGCCGCCATACGAGTGAGTTTCGATCGCTCCTCCCACCCTTCTATCCTCGCTGGATAAACATCACGCAGTATAGGGTTTGTTGGGTGGGGTTGATAGCACTTCTGTGTTTCGCCGCCGAAGGAGCACTGAAAATATCCACCCCTCCGTAAGCTTTAGCGGTCCCGTGTCGTGAAACGTGAATTAGTAGCGATGATGATTTTAAGGTGAGTGGGTCGCGGATTTTGGTTGTTACGCGGACAAAGCCGCTTAGTCAAGTCGATGTTTTATGTCATTGCCAATTATCTTAGTCAAATACAGATAAATAACACGGTTGATTTTTAAGTAAGACGAAAACATGACTTCTTTTATACAAAATTAAATACAAATACAACCAATTAACGTTACTATTGGCCGTGTTAAATAAATTAGATCAAGATACTAGATACAAGATACCAATACTACTTCTTCGCGCAAAACTGGGTATAAACACATGATATGTCTGTCTATTCGGAGATTATTTTTCGCCCTTGCCTTGGTAGCGCCGGCAAATGAGTTCGCTTACAAATTCACTCACTACAGATTTTCTCGAGTTGTAACTTTACCGGACGCTATTTGGTGCAACGAACATTCGATATTGCGCGTCCTGAATTCGCGTGCAGTGTATTCACACCAACTTGTGGCAACTCTGATGCCATACGAATGAGTTTCGATTCCGTCCTTCCATGTTAGCATTCGTTCGGGAGCGTTCGAAAAAAACCGTGACGGATTTTGGGTCACTTTTGCCCCCCCCCCAACTGCTACTTTTACTGATTTCAGCTCTCAGTACTCGAATGTTCAATACTCAAAACTGTTATTCCGTTCCAGACGTGACACAGAGCCAGACCCGCCACTAAATCCGTCATGTGTTTTATGAACGATCCCTTGCATCACGAAGATGCTTTGGCGCACCTTGCGCGCCTATTACTATCTGACGTGGTAAGTGACGGAAGGGAATAATTAGTAATCCACTTAAAAGTACCCACGAAGGCATGCCACAGTTTGATCCGCTGTTCAAGCTACTCAATCGCGTTGAATGATTTAGAACCACTCCTCTTGACAGGCAGTTCCGTACTCTGTGGCTAAGAGGAATACATTAACACTAGTCTTAGGCATATACATGGGTAGGGGATGACTTGTGTGAGACATGTCCCCGCACTCCTAAGTTACGACCCGCTCGTAAATCTTCCTCCATACGATTATATTTTCAGCATGAATGTTTGTAGACTTAAATAAAAAAAATAGGCAATATTTTGATTCTCTGCAAATAAAAGCTTTATCTTGAAAATGATTAGTGTCCGCGATGTTTAAAAAATTATACGTATTTGTGTGTGCATTTTGTATGTATATGTATTTATTTGTCTTTGTATTAATTTGTTTCTAAATTGATATCAATACCGACATGGATGGGAATATATGTATTATCAATTATAATTGTATGAAGTTATCTGATTGTGAGATTTTATAATTCTTAAGTAATCTGTTGAGTGATTCTATACGTAGGAAGGCGAAGACATAATGATCAATAATCTTAACTCTTCCTTTGTCATCGCGCGATGCACTAATGCAATTTTCCCAGGAAGCCATTGCAGAGCTTGAAAAAACTTAGCAATAGATGCATCATAACAAATAGTTGTAGCGATTTTCACAATTTTAAAGGTCACGACAAGCGACAAGGGTACGCGTCGCGTGTCATTCAATTCAAAATATAGGCCTAATTAGCCGCAATTATTTTAAATTCACGGGTGTGCAAATTGAGGAATCTACTTGGTAGGGGTATACATTGACATCTTAAGAGGAGGAGGTGATCAATTTGTTTATTTGATAAATTATATTATATCCGTGATATAAGCCTCTTGAAATATGTATACAAATACAGATAGGCGTTTATCATGGATACATGTTTAAAAAAAAGTACAGACATAGCTCCCAGTTGATTTATTTAATGTGCAAAATTTCAGAAATATTTTTTTTTATTTTACTGAGGACTCGGGCCACGAGCCATTGTATAGAACTTGATCACTCCATTATCCTCAATAGTAATAGCCTGAAAGGAATTTCAGAATATTAAATTCAACGCTAGCCGCAGAAGTGGTTGCATCGAATCGGGAATGAATATTTCAGTGGGGCGTTTTCGCATTTCAAGAGGAAGTGACTGACAGGGCGACATCAATCACACGGACGTCGTCGAGTCGAGACGATAGGGGGGAAGGGGCGGGGGTGGAGACAGCCGTCATGCCCCCTGCCGCCCCCCTGCCGCCCCACCGCGACGACCAGCGTCACCTCCCCTCCGCCACATCCATTGAGTAAGAAAAGATGGAAATTGCAAAACTCATCTTTATGACTGTCGCGAGGTTAACGGGTCTCTGAGATTTGTAATTTTTAATAAATGTTCTCTTTGTCCATTGGCCAAGGTACAATTGTGCACGCCTACTGCCCCTAAACGTTATCAGATTTAACACAAACATGTTTAATCACTAAAAAAACTTTACTCAATGTCCGTCATTTTTTAATTTTATGTAAATATCGTTATATTCCAATAAAAAAATTCTAAAATGACTATGTTTATTTAGATTTTCACTGTTGTTCGACATACTACTTAATGTTTACGGATATACAGTGTTAAAAAGGCTCACTAGGCTAGGCTTAGTTGACTTCTGACTGGACGACGCGTCAGAGGTCCTCGAGGTCGCGCCGCGATCCTGATGATGTCCGCAACGTGGTGGACGAAACGTCGGAAAGAAGTGAGCCTTTTTAACACTGTATATCCGTAAACATTAAGTATTATTCTAAAATGACGTTGAAAAAAGACTACTTTTCCACTGTTTATTAGCCAATAATTTCCAATTTACCAAGTACAAAAAACAAACAGACGGACGCTTTGACAATATATTTTAGAATCCAAAATTTCTAATACCTAGGGAAAAAAACATTTAGGGAATGCAAACAGTTATCGCCCGTAGTATGGGGAATTGATAGGGGTGTTTCCACATGTTCGTTGTTTTGCACTGATGGCAGCTAGTTCGCTCACGAAATCGGGACGTGCAATTTTGAATGTTCGTTGCGTTCATTGGCGTCATGTGCAGTTTCTTACGTGTTCTTGCGTGTCGTCGGAACTCGAGAAAATGCATACATGTATGCAAGCAGCATACATATGTGGTATAGTTCTTGCAATTCACGAAGTCTAGCGGGCTTTACTTATGTTAAACGGGTATCTGCATGCAAGCCAAAGTGTGCGTAAATAGAGCTCGGGTATGGTTAGCATAAAAACAATAAAGATAAATAGTAATCATACCCGAGCTCGCTCTTACGCACGCTTTGACACGTACGCACATACGTGTTTAATACAAGTCAAGCCCACTACACTTCGTGAATTGCAAGAAATATACTAAAAAGTGCACGGTGTCGCCACACGGATGATATTTGGTCGCCTCTCCCGTCCCTCCTTACTCGTTGCCCGCCACCGACGAATTTATATCAATTTATACTTTTTGTAGCTTGATGGGTTTCAGGGGAGAATAAGGTCTAATTGGGTATGTCAAAAAGTCCTATGTGGTAGAATACAGAGACGGTGTAGATTTTACGGGCGCCTTCCTTCCTTCCTATTAAGGTGCCTTATAATTGGAATAGGTTTAGCCCATCACGCTCATCTCCCCATACAAAAGGGGAAGATCACGCCCATATTTCTTGTCAGAGATCCAAAATTTTGCTCAAAATAGCTTTATTGGATCGAACTAGATGTCTGATGACCATTGGCATTGTAAAATTGTGTTTGGTTTCTAAGTTATAAGGTCCGAAAGTTCAAATTTTTCGCGCATTTTATAAAATAACTTTGGAGGTGGATTACGCTATGATAAAGTTAGAACATCTTAAAAAGATTAGTCATCTAGCTTATTTAATCAAGATTTATGATCTATTTGGTTTCTGTTAGATTTTGGACTACAGCGTTCGTGGTTTACTTTTAGCTATAAGTCGTTTGGTAATAAAAATTTTCGTAAATCTTACCATATCACACACTATGCACATTGTCTTTTTCGTGGACATTTAGCATCTTCCTCATCACGGAGCCTGTCTTTTTCTTTGACAGCGACAGCACGGACAACCCGGCGGGACTAACTCATTCGCGGGCACGGTACAAAACCGGAGGATAGGAGGCCACGGAGGATAGACCTTAACTCTTATTTTGCACGTTACAAGATATCAAGTTAATAATAGAATAGTTTCAAGTTTGAAGTTTGAAGTTCAAGTTTAATCCATAGTAATATTATAAATGCGAATATTACTCGGTCTGGTGCGTTTTCACGCCTACACAGCTCAAACAATTTTGATGAATTTCGGTACGGAAATAGACTGGACCTTGGACAAGGACATAGGCTACCTTTTGTGCCGACGAGGTGAAATAGTGGATGAAATTTTGTAACGGGAAATAATATAATATCCAAGAAATTAACCCGACATCAGTCCAAAACGACATTAGCCCGAGCGGGGCCTGGTGCCTCAGCTAGTAAGAATTTAAGAATAGAAATTGTAAGCGATAAGAACAGACATAAGCAAATTTAGGTAAGCCCATCCCGCTCATCTCCCCATACAAAAGGGGAAAGAAGATCACGCCCATATTTCTTGTCAGAGATCTAAAATTTTGCTACAAATAGCTTTATTTGATCAAACTAGATGTCTGATGACCATTGGCATTGTAAAATTGTGTTTAATTTCTAAGTTATAAGGTCCGAAAGTTCGCATTTTTCGCGCGTTTTATACAATAACTTTGGAAGTGGATTACGCAATGATAAAGTAAGAACATCTTAAAAAGATTAGTCATCAGACATAACTTATTTAATCAAGATTTATAATCTATTTGGTTTTTGTTCGATTTTTTACAACTGCGGTCGTGGTTTACTTTTAGCTATAAGTCGTTTGGAAATTAAAATCTTACCAAATCATACACTATGCACATTGTCTTTTTTGTGGACAGGCTGCATCTTCCTCATCACGGAGCCTGTCTTATTCTTTGAAACAGAGAAGGTCCCAGAGCGCAACAGCACGGTTTTGTACCGTGCCCGCGAATGAATTAGGCCCGCCGGGTTGGGCCACCTTAAGGTGAGCTCGTAAACATCAGAATATTACGCTTCTTATAATAATTAATTATTACTATTCATTAAAAATATTTGTTCCAATCATAGACCGAGCATGCGCGCGCAGCGTTCCAATTGATTTAATATTCGGAATCTAAAGCTGGGCAACTCCATTCGACCGTACTCCACTCCAAAATCGATGAAAAAGGGACGGTATGGGTGGAATTCGAAGCCAAGAGAATGGATTGCGAGAAAATGTTGGAGTTCCAAACATTATAAAATATATATCACTCAAACACTCCACTCACCGTGTGTGCTCAAACCGAGACGGTGGAACGGACGCACTCCAACTACGACGAGCTCGTGTGTGTCAGAACCACAATCAAATTCGTGCTCAATGCGCTGGTAGCAGCCGTTGGGAGCTGTTGTTGATTGATTTGTAATAGCGGCTTCTTCTCCAATTGTCAACAGATTGAATGATTTTAATTAGTCCTACGAACCGCATTTCCGAAGAAATTGGGTGACATTGGGTGCCTCGCCAGGACCTTCCCTTTATAAGCATGGCTACATTTAATTGGACGAAGACATGCATTTTTTCATTGCCGCCTCGACCATCTTTTCATCCAATGCGATGGTACGAATAGCCGAATGAACGAAAAATGCAGTGGGGGCACGTAGGGAGTGCCCGTGGGCACTAAAATTGGTACCCGACTACTCCGTTTAGCCGACGTCCAATGGAATGTCCATTCGTGCCCAGCTTAAGGCGCTAGGACTAGCCAACTACTCGCGCCATACAAATGCACTTTATAACAAATGTAATAATATGTAATGAAACGCTTCAGCAAATCCAAATAGAACTCCAGACTGATAATGGATTGTTAATATTTTTTTATTCCATCATTTATTTAAATAATAATAAAAATAAAAAAGTTGATTTTTCTCATTAGAAATCTGAAAGTAATTCGATTTCTAGATATAAGCAAAAACAGCATATATGCATAAACAAAAAATTCCATTTGCTTTTAGATTTCTACATTTAGTCAAAAAAGTTCGGAAATGGACACCGTTTCCGCAATGTATTTTGTATAGAAAAAGGAAACATACATTAACGAAAATAATTCAATTCCTAGACAAGGAATCATATATTGTAAGAATGACACTTATAATCGTCAGACTTAGTTAGTTAACTTGGGGTGCCTCGTCTAACTTTGCGATTTGGCTAGTACCAGGCCCTTAATATCAGACATTAGCTATCCATGTCAGGTTGCATAAAAAAAACTTAGTCGAAGTTTACAAAAGCGTTTGCCACGGTACAATCACAAGTAAAAAACATTAAATTAATTTGAATCGGCGAGAATCAACACTTCATGCCATGTGAAACATTTTCATTACAAATAATAGTTTATTTGTAAAAACTATGACAAGTATTTGTGAAAAGCACATAATTCTAAGCCATTCCGAGGTTCAAATTACATTCATTTCGGAGTATATTTGAACCATTATGGATTTTTGTGGATTCTCGAAGGGTTCTCGAAGCACCATTGAATCTTCATTCCTGAGGTTATTCCGGATGTGTAATAACTATGACTAATAGATGAGACAAATTATTTCGTCGTCTCTTAGGACATGCACGGGATGAAGTGCCGTTGGACCATGTGTATTATTTTAAAGTGCCGAAACCTACATAGCACAAACCCTATGTAGGTCTGCTAAACTAGACGCCGACGAGGGCTCCGGCGGAAAAACTAATTTCTCCGGCAAATTACAGCAATTATTTAGCCTGGCCTATTTTCCGAAGCAAACTGCTGTCAACCGGACGGAACAATAACTCTTGGTTGCCTTACGATACGAGCCACATGAGGTAAAAACCGTTCGAAAACTTGGGAATGGAAACGCTATGGACAGCCGTAAAAATTGTATTCACTAAACACACCAACATTTTGTTCCATAATTATTACTTCTGTGAAACAAGTGACCGATTTTGTATTTCTGTCCAGTATTTAAATTTGGGCATTATTGATATCGAGAATCCGTTTAAGGCCCTGGTACTAGCCAAATCGCAAAGTTAGACGAGGCACCGCAACTGACGATTAGGAGTGTCATTCTTACAATATATGATTCCTTGTCGAGGGATCAACCTATTTTCTTTTTCTATACAAAATACATTGCAGAAACGGTGTCCATTTCCGAACTCTTGACTAAATGTAGAAATCTAAAAGCAAATTGAAATATTTGTTTATGCGTATATGCTGTTTTTGTTTTCTAGAAATCATATTACTTTCAGATTTATAATGTGAAAAATCGAATTTATTATTATTATTATTATTATTTAAATAAATGATGGAATCAAAAAATATTACCAATCTATTATCAGTCTGAAGTTCTATTTGGACTTGCTGAGGCGTTTCACTACATATTATTAAATTTGTTTTAAGGTGCATTTGTATGGCGCGAGTAGTTGACCTGTCCTAGCGCCTTAATGTGACTGAAACTACTTATTTTATTTGTTTATTAATTTACTCAGGAAATCAACAGTTAACTTAAATTCACAGACATGTTAACAGAATGCAAGCAACATACTAGAATGCAAGCAATTTTGTTCCTGGGCGAAAAGAGAACCCACATAAGATCGAAGGGAGCAAGCAGCAGCGCGAATTCCCTTCTGAAAGCAAATCGTAACAAACGCTGAGTCTCAATTTTCGACTGCCTCAACATGGCGGATCTAAACTCAAACAACTTCCCGCCTCACTCTGTTACGCTCTAGCAAATATAATTGAATCCCAATGACGAGGAGCCGGAACGCTATATTACTTCTCTGCCGCTCCCTTAGCTTTCACTTTTTGCTTCGCTCTTATTAAATTACAGCCTTCGCCTGTAATTACTAACTCGATACGAACACATGGTTGCGGCTGCGGCCCTGTTCCGACATTACATGATTACTTCAAACTTACACTGTTGCCTTCTGAGCAATTCTGCTAAGGGGAACACGAATAGCTTTATTTAATCAAACGAATTATTTAGGTAAAACGTCATGTTAAAGTGGAAGCAAAAGTATTTTGGTTGTATTATGCATCTATGCATATTTCCTGATGGAAACGGAGAGACAGCTGAGTTAATCAATGTTCAAACACGTCAATTTTAGTCAACCGCATCGAGCTCCTTTCATAATGTTCATACAAAGTGACGTGTTTAATCATTCGTTAACGTTGATTTTGATTTTTTGTCCGTTCGTGCACTCGGCCCTTAGGGCCAAACATCAAAATCAACGTCAAAGTATGATCAAACACGTCTCCTTGTGTGGACAGTATGGAAGGAACTCTATGCTCATCACTGTGCAAGTGACGTGTTTGAACAATGATTAACTCGGCGGTCTCTTCGTGCAACCGGGGCTAAGTGTATTGATTCTTAATGTTAAGGTATTTAGAGCACCTAATCGCGAATAGAACGATTGAAGATGTTTATATTTGTGAAAAAAGCAATAGAGATTATGCTAAGATTATGCTATGCTAACCTTCTTCATCAACACCTCGTTAAAGTAAGTATCAACTTGTGTAGACGTGGTGGAGACTTTAAGAAAATAGGGAGGTACTTACGCGCTTAAGCCGTTACCGTTTCTATTACATGGAATAAATTGGCCGGACGTGAATCTGAAAGAGTTCGCAGTTCAGACCCTCATGAATTGTTTCATGTTTTTCTGATCGTTTATGTTACCCAGTGAAAAACACCCAACTTTACTTTCAAGGACAGTGACACGGTTTTACTGGCTTTTTGGGATCCTTTTACTTTTTGCGCGGAGTGGTTTGTTTATTAAATATTTAGCTTACAATTTAAAGTATATTTTATCACATAAAATAATCAGATTTAATCCTGTTTCATGTGTTCTTTTTTTTACTGTTCTCAAAATATTGTTTTTGAGAAAATCTATTTGAGCATTTAGATCTTACTGTTTATTTAATAATGTGGACATAGAAAATCTATGAACAATAGAAATTTCTTTGCGGGTTCTTCTTCTTTAGTGTGTTAATTGAATCCAAGGATTTATCAGTTCATGAGGTAACTTATTGTAGATTGAGTACCAAAAGTTGAAATAAATTAAATGAAATGAAATTACTGTGATAACAGCGCCCTGTATACATTTAAAATGAGTAGAATTAATGAAAATATGAAATTAACTATAAATAGCGCCTTGAATTATTTACGCTTTAATGAAGTCAGAAAATTTAATATTGTGGAGCTTAATAGACACACAATTTGTGTTACTGACTGTCGAGCAGCAGATGTAATCAATGATTCATGGTGCGGTGCCAGCGAAAACTGTAAACGTCTAATTTGTGTTTACTCGAAATGTTGAATCTCGTTGTTTGCTGTTGTTATTCAAGTTAATACAAAAGGTGGTTATCAGTGACACGACACTAACCTTCGTCTCTTCCGAGCGAACCACAATTTTCTCGCATGTCTAGAATTCAGTTTCACTTTTGACGGTATTTATTCGTTTTACGATTTATCGGTCCCGTTAATTCTTTCACATTTGTCAAATAAAAGTTTAATTTTTTTCATGGTAGAGACACATATATGCGATTCATATTGAATTCAATATCATACAAAACCCTTCAAAACTTCCAAATTTAGTAAGGATTTATCTGCCCCTAAAATTTGCAAACCAGCCTTAATCGAATGATACGGATATTATTATTTTCCGCGACACAAAGGCAATAAGTCTGTCCTCTCGATGTCGAACTTTTGGGATCGATCACTTTGTAACGCGCGACACCCTGTGAGCGGTAATCCGATTACCATAACTTCTCTCTACAATTTCCCGACTTACTGAATCTGAAGACTGGTAGCATCGTATCCGAGTGACAGGCCGTCATTCATGCAAAATTGGTATTTACGTGCCTAGCCAGAATTTGAAGCTATGTCTGTGTCTCCATTATAGGCTAGGTGAAAACACATCATAGTCGGATCGGATGGTAAATAATAAGACGTATACAGTTACCAACCTCTCCGGAGTAGAATCGGGAAATACATATATTCAAGTGTTGAGGTTAGTTGAAATTAAGACTTGATAAATAATACTTCTAGATAGTGAAACATTTTTAACCTAAGACTACACCAAAATATTATCACAAAAGCGTTTGTCAAATGTTTTAAAAATAATTAAGGTAAAAATAAATTCACGAAAGTCAACAATTTCATGCCGCATGCATGAATTGTTCTAATATAATATCATCTACATAAAATCTTTCCATACATAAATGGTTTTTAAAAAACTAATCATAGAACTTATCCAAGCTAGAGATTGTGCTAGATTCTAGACCCAATTCGGGATAAATTAAATAATGCGTTCAAATAATGCGTTTACTCATCCTAAACTTTCTCCAAACATACTTAAAAGTGATTAAGCATACATACTCGCAATCAAAAGCTCAATATTAGATCGCGATAGTTTTTCAGATCTTTTCATTGTAACTGCACTGTTCATTGCACTTTTCATTTATTCCGGGAGGTCACGACATTTTTGGTCACGATAAGGTAAATGGCTGAATCTAGGTTCAAATGTTAGAGATCAACCCTCTGATGCTAAATATGTCGGTCTGCCTGCGCGAAGTGGTTGCGTTATCTAGATTGGCGATATAAAATTGATGTTGGTATGCATCTGCTGATGAATATACTGATTGGGTAGAAATATTGATATTTATTTATTATACAACAATAACTAGTCGGTTTTTTAATTAAATACTTAAATATTCCTGAAGTTATATCTGTAACCTAAATCGCCCCTAAACACGAAGCGCAACCAAAGATTTGTTCAATTTTGGTATTGCTAAGCAAGTATGTACTGATACTTTCATGCTTCGTTATTTGCGGCCATTTACCTTATCATATATATTTTTTGTCACCATATCTACTTTTTCTTGCGCCTTATCTACGTAACGCAACTACTTAGGGTAGGCAGACTGACACATTTAGCTTTAGAGGGTTGGCCTTTATCCTGTGAACCCAGTTTCAGCCATTTGCGTTATCGTGACCATTTTTGTCGCGACCTCCTAGTCTAATTATTTTAATTCGCCTTGTAATTATATGTAATTGTAAACTCACATTATGCGTTATAATCATTATATTTACAGTTTGTACAGCTCGTGGTCTAGGGACCCGAGGAAATGCCTTTCATGCGAGAGGTCTGGGTTCAAATCCTTGCCCCATTCATGAAATATTTTCTTTACCTTTCTGAGCTGGATAAGTGCATTTCGTTAGAAATGCGAGTTGTTCCCTGAAATGTATGGTCCCCTTTCCCTGCTAGGTGCTAGGGTTAAGCCCTTCCGGATTAGCATCACCGCATTGGATAAAAATATGGCTGAAGCGGCAATGAAAAATTGTCTTTGTTTTCATGAAATGAAGGTCATGGCATGGCACCTAATTCCTTCGGGAATGCGGTCTTTTGGGCTCATGTAAGGGTAGTTGTGTGGTATTAGCCTTCCATGGCTGGTTCCATTAAAAAATCCTTACGATAAAAACAGATGAATTATTCGAATTCAAGTAATGAGGTGAAATTGCTTTTAAAGTCATGCCTTGTCTAAAACAGAGCGAAGGTGAAGCCACCGAATAATGTTATCACGACAATACAGGAGTTTTCAATTAAATAAAGTTGCTCCGTTCCATTTTCCGGCGCGTTTGAAGCGGGCTTGTTACCTCCGCGGGTTCCCCTCTCTCCCCTCGCGCCGCCCCCACCCTCCCGCCGCGGGGGAAACTCCAGTTTGTACAGGATTGGATTTCGTTAACGCCAATAACTGGGATTTCCTGTCGGTCTATTTTCGAGGAAGCCATCGTTTTGTTTGTCGCTATATTGAGAGTCGATAATTGATTAAATTGGTCCGTAACATTTTTTCAAAACTAATTCACGTGCTTAATTGCTGGTTTTTACAATCTACGCTGATTAAGAATAACCGTTAGATTAAAATTCGGCTTGGTTTTAATTTGTAACAAAATTTTATAATTTTTGAGTTACCAGATTAGGTACCGGCTCAGCTCGGGTACATGGCGTTTTAGAGATATGTCGGGAATAATCAGGACATACTTAAATCCCTTCTATCTTTTCTATCTCTTCTTATTCGAAACGGTGTAAGTGGTTCTCAACGTATAAACATTAACTGTTTACATATCTTGTGATTACGCGGGATGGTATGTAGCATTTAAGGAATGAAAATCATCATGCTACACAAAGATACAAACAGCGTCGAAGTCAGATAAGTGGTTCTCAAGTCAGATGCATAAAACACCGTTCACCTGTTGGGAAGTTTAGCGTTTAACTAAGTAGTACATATCTATATATGTATATATACGTTATAGGAAGATTGAGGCTACGTAGATATAAACTGCTGTTTAATGTTTCTCTGTTATAAGCCCTTTGCTCACCCATCGGGTAATTTAGCGTGATCTTAATAGCATTTGAGTTCGGGAAAAACCGAGCATTAGGTAGGTACAAATCGCATCGAAATCAGATAAGTTGTTCGCTAATTATAAGTGAACAGACAGGCAGACGGCATATTTTGGACTTAATTAGTAGTAGATAGAAAAATATCTTTAATTTTGTTTTGTGAGTCCTTTCTCTTGCTGGTCGCGTCAATGTTTTTCCTGCCGTCGCTGTGATGTCGTCTGCGCAGCGCCGTCTACCACGAGGCTCGTTTGCCATCGCGTGGGTACCAAGATGTCACTCTGGCACTCAAACGAACATCTTCCATCCTTGATATATGTCCTGCCCATTTCCATTTCATATGCCTCGTTGTTGTCAGTGCGTCGCGTATTTTTGTGAGTCGTCTGATGTGGGTATTTAGTTTCCTGTGTACAAGCTTTAGGCCTGACATGCTTTTTAGGGTTCCGTACCCAAAGGGTGCCAACGGAACCCTGTTACTAAGCCTCCGCTGTCCGTCCGTCCGTCCGTCCGTCACAGGGGTGTATCTCATGAACCGTAATGGCTAGGCAGCTGAAATTTTCACAGAGTGTGTATTTATTTTGCCGCTAAACAACAAATAGGTAAAATCAACAAATAATAAATATTAAAGGGGGGCCCCCATACAAAAAACTTGTTTTTTTTTGGGTTCAATTTTGTACTATGGCACGGAACCCTTCGTGTACGAGTCCGACTCGCACTTAACCGGTTTTTTCTGCAGACCTTTGGAAAGTATTTATTTTTATACAGGCTTCCGCACTCATGTCCCAGCATTGACAGCCGTAGCTTAATACGGGAAGTACACATGTTTTCATAACCTTTCTTTTTAGATGTATTGGCAGCCTGCTTGATAAACTGAACATTAGATTTTAGAAAAAATCGAACTCATTCATTTTGAAACAAATAATTAACGCTGTATTGATAAACCACACAATCGTGTGATTGAAGGAACTAATTCTGTGAAGTAATGTTAAACGGTAAAATAAAGGAAAGTGTTAATTTGATCTGATAACATTTTTTGGGATGAAAGCCACATGCATGGTTTACTTGGGAAAAATTAATCATAATCATGGTTCTTCATCATAATTATTTTTCAGATAATAATCGGAATGATTTGGAAGCAGGCTTCAAAGAGTTCTGTAACATATTATTTCAGTTTGTTTCTCTAGTTTAGGACAAAAGATCTTGGTGTTATTTAGCGCGTCATTTATTTAGTTTAAGTTTTATATTAATGTTTACTTGGCTATAAAAATATTGTTTCTTTGTTGGTTTGTCGTTGATCGGATAATCTGATGGCGATTAAACTTTGGAGAGTCCTTGGGTGGGTAGTGTTGTGCTACACCTCGTAGGTTTCTGGTAAACAGAAATTGAAATCATTCCGACATGCATACAAAACGATATTGACCCGAGTGGAGCCGCGTGCCACAGCTAGTTTTGTATGTATATAAATACATTTTGAATAAAAACGTTTAAGTTCATTCTATTTCGTAGAGGTTAATCTATTGTCGTTTTATCTGAGCCACTAAGTATGAAATAGATCAAAAATATTTAATGTCTTTATTAAAAGTAGAGGAGATAAAGTAAATACTTTTTCTTTTGAAATCAAGGCTTTCTGAAAGAGCCTTAGGGATGCCTGGAAAACCTAATCCATCAACCTACTTTCATAACATTTTATATACCTACACAGTACGGGCATACCGAGCCAAAGCTCCGACACATTGTATGCGATATTTGTTTCGATCCATCTTCTCAGTTACATGCCGCCATCCTGAAATGTATATGAAGTAAATTAACTTACGCGCCCCTGTATTTTTCAGGGCATGATTGTATACATGTATTTATGTTAATTTAAAAGCATGTTCATACTAGGGAAATCATTTGAATTGAGTTATCACGAAAATTGTAAGAAGACTTTAAAGTATTTCGCACCCTAAGTACGGTACAATAATATAGTAAGGATTAATTTTCCACAGTTTTACTTAAGAAAGTCGTTACCCTATCAATTTCCTATTTTACTGGTAAAAACTGTTTACATGCTCTTAATGTATTACTAGATTTTTTAAATTTTGGATTCTAAAATATTTTATCAAAATCTTAGTCTGTATGTTATATTTTTTTTAATATAACTTTTAGATGGGAAAACATTGGCAAAAAAAGTTGTCTTTTATTACCTTCATTTAATTTTTTTATTTATACTTACAAAAAAAGAGCTTTCTGTATTGATTTAAAATTTTGGATTCATATCTGAAAATAATTAGGGTTAGGGAACCGTTAGGGCCTAGAAGCACATTTCGCTATTTGAATGGCAGTCGCCGTACAAATTGTGCCTCGGCCAATGGAAAACAATCCATTTCTTAAAATTTTCACATCTTCGATTTCCGCTGCCTTCGCGACAGCCTTAACGCATACTCGACGACTATGCGTATTACGTAACCGAAAAGAAATCGAACAGATATTATGTGGAGCTGTTTTGTGACGGCGGTATCGAATAGATGTAACCTTTTCCTAGTCAGTAAGCCAACCGTGACGGCTAATAAGGTTTTGTTCAGCCTATCATTGTTTAAGGACAGTTTTCTTGATTATTTTTTACTCGACTGCGCAATTGTAATAACTGATAATCATGACAGGCGTCATGAAAGTTTTGCTTCCTGCTCAAAAAAACTGGCACGAACAGTCCTAAAATGTTACAAATCCACAGAACTCATAGCCCCATGGTGCAATGAAAATAAAAAAGGGAGAGCTTGAATCAAGCATCAATACATGAATAATAAATTAACACAAGGTGGAAACGTATTTATTTTTATTTTTATCTTACAAAGCCTGCAAAATTCAATGATACCTAAAAAGTCATCTCGACATGACAAATTATACGTAATTTTGAACAAAATGTGTGAAATCACCGAACACTTCAATAGTGGTAAACATCTACCCTTCATAATCTTTTCATTACATTTCATTAATTTAAACTTTTTTGTTAGTCAAACTACACTAAGTTACGCCAAAAACTCAAAGATCCACGGATTCTATCAACCAATAAAGAAGAATCCGCAAAGAAACTTTACTTACTGGTTTTCAGTCCACAGTAATGGTACTGCTAAACAATTCTTGGTAGAAACAGCTTAAGGCATAGAAAAAAACAAAAGAAACAGCAATCCTCAGCGCAAATGGATTAGAAATAGAACTTAATTAACTAACAAAGTAGCTTATACAATAATATGTATAGTCTTACAAGTATTCTCTGATGTAAAAGCCATCTTAAAAGCCTATCGAAACCAGAATGGTATCTTGCCATTTTTTTCGATATCTCGTATCGTTTTCTAGATGTTCAAGATTCTTTGAAATGAAATAAATAAATTGCTTTTTTTAGTTAAAAATATGTAAACTTTTACAAAAAAAAAATTTGCAAAATTTTAGCCCTTTTAGTACCACATCTTTTGTTACCATTTACTTTTCTTTATATTAATAATTGAGGACGCTAGGCCCCTGCTCGCACTTTTTAACCGACTACAAAAAAGGAGGAGGTTCTCGTCTGTATGTTTTTTTTTATGTTTGTTACCTCATAACTTTCGCCTGGGTGAACCGATGTTGATGATTATTTTTTTAAATGAAAGCTAGTGCTTCCCAAGTGATCTCATTTTAATTTGGTTAAGTTCTGACAATGATATCCATAATAAAATCATATAAGTCTTAAATTTGTATTAAGATGTGCTCGACAAATGGACGAATAACTCAATATAACGCCAACCGATTTCGGTGATTATTTTTTTAATGGAAAGGACGTGTACAAATTAGTAGCCAAGGTTCTCTTGATTGGTGCAGCGCGTGCCCGGCTGACGCCGACTCAAAAAATAACAATAATCGTAACTACAAAAATGGCAATTATTTTTTACTTTTTAGTGCCTTTTCTTTTAGTTGGTTATTTTTTTGTTAATTTTTTTTATTTTCTTAAAAACGGGTGCAATCAAAATAAATAAAAATGCTTCCAATATAATGATGCTATTGAGGAAACTCAAGTATTTGAGTGCCTTTCCCGTTCAACAGAGGTAAAATTTCACTTAATAGCAAACCTCGCTCTGAATTTTTCTTTGTCAGAGGAGTCGTCCATTCGGAGTTTATTCCAGAGGGTCAGACAATTAACTAGGCTTCTATCTGAAAGTTTTGAAAAAATTGCGCGGAGGGGGCTTTATTTGGGGCTGTTGGGGGACTGGTTTTCTACCATGACAACGCCCCTGTTCACACAAAATTGTCTTCACTCCAATTTTAGACCAACAATGGCATGACCCCTGTGCCCCATTCACTCGACCAATACGACTTTTTATTTCCCAGAATTACCTTTGCAATGAAAGGAAAAGGTGACGGAAAAAAAGACGGAGGCACACGCATACTGAAGGTGAATAAAAAAAATATTATAAAATGGAACAAAAGTTATTAAAAGGATTAAAGGTGATTTATTTTGAAATAAAATAAAGCAATTAAAAAATCTTCGTTTTTCTTTCTTTTGGGTACCCCAGAATAGTTCAATCAAGGCTCAGATTCTGGGTAAATGTTTTAGAAGAGGGTACTTTAATTATTTTAAAGTTTTTATGCAAAAAAAAAACACGCATATTTAAAATGTGGCCTCTCGTTTAAATGAGTTGAAGTCATATACATTTTACATTGGGGTGTAATAAAATGAATGTTGCTTTAAAATCCTACACGGATTTATTTTAATAAAAAAGTCGTCGCAAACTACGGGCAAGGGGAGCAAAAGAGGGAAGCTCCTGTGACGTAAATATGAATATGAGGAAAACATTTATTTTTCATGAACCTCGTGCACGGTCTATCAAAGAGATAAAAAAACAGATGGGTGGGCGGTGAGGTTAACAAATAATAACAATAAATTGATCGTTACTTTGCAGATGATATCACGCTTTACCAGAGGGCTGAGGATTAGGGTTGAATGCCTGAGACGTGAGAACCATTTACCTGATTTAAATGCGGTTTGTATCTAAGTAAGCCTCCCATAACTTAATATTAGGTACATGTCGCTAAATTACTTGATGGGTGAGCAGTGGGGTGAAATGCCTATTCGTAACTTGAGAACCGTTTTTAATTTTTCAATTACTGTTAAGAAAGCGCAAGGACATACGTTAAAATGTATGTTTATTTATTTATTTACACAAACAAATACAGATAAAACAGTTTTCGGGAACTGAAAAATACTTAAACCTTTTTGGGTTCCGTACCCAAAGGGTGAAAACGGAACCCTATTACTAAGCCTCCGCTGTCAGTCCGTCCGGCTGTTCTCCTCTACAGGTCGCATTTCTCAACCGATTCTCGTGAAATTTTGTGGGCAGATGCGATAATTATATTGATTTTTTTAAACAATCCAGTTTTTTTTAATTTTGAAAAATGTTAAAAAAGACAGACTCGCGAGGTCTACAGATCAGAGAGCCACTAGTAACATTTTATTATATGTATTATGGTCACAGGTCATGTTACAACCAAACACAGGTGGTCCATTATATTACTGCTCCAAAAACATATTTTAACAAAATCCTCTCTATTTTCATTCTAAAAGCCACTACCTTTTTAGCGTTATATTTGTATAGTATTGATGGTTTTCGCCTTATTTTGGGATATTGATTGACTTCCATGCAAAATCAATAATACCACGGACACAGACCCTTTTACAAGGCACAATCATTTTTTTTTAAATATCTTTATTATACCTGCCCAGCACAAGATCAACTTTGAATGATATTTCAGGCACCGAATTCGAAAGCAAAATACTTTTTAAGGTGAATTAAATTAATCTTAGCTTATATCAGAAAGGACGCAATATCATTCGTTCGAGGGCTGGTACGTAATTTAATATGATTATCTTGGAAAAGTAATATTGAATTGGAGGAATGGTTCTTTAGAAAACGCCCGTTCGGTACTTTGAGCATTTCACTTTTGATTTTATATCCAATAGAATATATTCAAAATGAGATAAATCGTTGCAAAGATAGATACAGTTAGAGCTGGTTGAACACAGCCCGAAATGTATAGTTTGCTGTATAGTGCGTCCAAGGATTTTACTTCCAAACAACATATTTCGAGGTTTCTACGAGGATTCCAAAATTAGGTGTTACTTTGAAAGTGTAACCGTCTCCTGTCACAAACTTTGTAAACTCCTATATACAAGGAATGGCTGTCCCGGAGGAAAAGCTTATTGGCACGTACATTGTCTGCACAGACCGAACAAAACAACATTGTTCCTGCCTCGTAAAAGTTGAACGGGTAAAGGATACGTAGCCTTCGTCCAGGAGAGCTTAACGCAATCTTTAAAGCGAATTTAAAGGTTTCATATTTACGATGCAATTTTATTACGCGTTCCGGAAATGTGAGGTGTCGCCACACCGGCGGCGCGGCGGAGAAGGCAGTTAAGGCAGTAAAAGTGGCCAATCGTTGGACGTTAAACTGGTCAATTCATCCGATTTCTGTAAATACTTTTTTCTAACATCGTAATGTGATGTAAGTGCATGGATGCAGAATTTTGACAAAAATGTTGGAAAAAACACCGTTTGGAAACATAATTTTGCGACAAATATTACAAGGATAATTGTAAGCGGACCTAAATAAAAACCTTGTGATACTATCTACTCGGAATGTCATACTTTTGTATGTATGTATGTGGTTGATAATTTTCCTATAACGTAAAATATTATGGCAAATACAGTTTCAAAAGTTTCTATGCCTGTGTCATGTAAACATATAGTACATTATTAGTATAGTATAGGAAAATAAAATATATGAACTATAATAGAGGTCATACGTCGAGAATTTGTTCGTTAAGGCTTTTACCTTCCGACAGAGAGAACAAAAACCTATATATAGACTTCATTATTACGCATACCATTCTCCTTCGGACTAGAATCCATATTAATTGATTAATAAAGAATTTAAAAAATCCACCATATCAAATTCAAAACTTCTTGACATGTTCTGGAGGTATCCAATATTCCCGCCTGAAGGCATCGCCATTGCGGCCGGGCCGCAGGGGGGGCTGTGCGGGGCAGAGCAGTGGGTTGCGGTAGAGTAGCGGCGGTGGCGGCGGGTCGTGGAGGAGCGGCATAGCATGAGCGGCAAGGGGCGGGGGAGGCGGTGGTGCAGCGCTTACCATTGAGTAAGGAATGATGGAAATGGCAACCAAAACTTCATGGTATGGAGACGGTGTTGAAACTAACGAATTAAGAGGATAATGAGTTGATCAAGTTCCATACAATGGCTGGAGTCTGTTTCCTCAGTGAAATAAGGAAATATTTTTCTGATATTTTACACATTAAATAAATCAACTGAGAGCTACGTCTGTACGTTTAATTTTTTTGATCTATTATCTTACATCCATGATATAGTTGTATACAATTACAAAAAGGCTTATGATGCATACAAGTTATAAGATATCAAAAAAACATATTAAAAACGTACAGTCCTAGCTCCGAGATAATTGATTAAATGTGCAATATATCTGAAAAATATATCTTTATTTGCCTGAGGAAACAGGCACGGGCCAATTATGTAACTTGATCACCTTATTATCCAATTAACTCACAACAAATGTTATCAAGTTTCATCGACACGCGAGACCTTATTTAGTGCAACAAACAATCGATGTTGCGCGTCCCAAAGTAACCACAGTACTTATAACCTGGGAGTCTTCAAGCGTAGTTTGAACTCGAATTTGAATAAGCTCGATAGCTCAGCCATAGTCCGCAAATCCGCCGGCATGGCGCCTCGCTGAGCGTGGTTTCGCGAGGCGAGGTATTATTGGCTTTTCTGAGTACTTGTGGTCCTCAGCACGGCCACCCATACCGGTTTTTCTTAAAAAAAATACAGCTAGTACTTCTCGCAAAGAACAAATTTACAATTTGTAAATGAAATAAGACGCATTTTTACAATGATACGCATCATTTACGACGAGGGTATTTGGCGAATTCGGCACCTACTCAAAAAAATAGATTTCTCGAATAAAATATGCTTGACAGTTAGTTGCAAAATATTATCTTAAGGATGTTCCGACCCATACAATGTTTTTTTTTACACAGAACGCAAAAAGTATTGCACTTTAAGGCACGAATTCGTCAAAAATATTAAATATAGCCATAGTAGTTGCAGCGAAAACATATTCACAATTTCAGGTTTAATGGTTTCGTTGTAATTGCCGATTAGAAGTTTTACACAGTTAGATGGCGCTGTTAAATAAAAATCGTATTTAAATAAATTGTAACAAAACCAATAATCATGAAATTGTGAAATTGTTTTCGCTACAAGTAATATGACTATATTAAACTTTTATTATTAATTCGTGGCTTAAAGTGCAATACTTTTTGCGTTATGTGTGCAAACAACTTTATATGGGTCGGAACAGCCTTAATGAAATTTTGAAATGAAATGGTGGAATGGCGAGGTGGTTTTGGCTTTTCTGAGCACCTTTGGTCCTCAGCACAGCACGGGTGTTTCATAAAAAAAGAGCATTTATACTAACTCATGGCTATTCTGGCACCATACGAATGAGTTTCGATTGCCACACCGTTCCTTCCTCGCTCTCTGGCACTGGCAGTGCCGAGGGGTGCGGAGTGCGGAAAAGGGGACATGACGAGTCCTGACGTGCAGTATGTAGGTTTCGAATTAACATATCATATGTACCCGTCTTACGCCAGGGGCGAAACATTTTATTTTTATGAAAGCAAGTGAAACTGAATGGAAAAACCTTTGCGGTTGTATTCTAACGGTCGTTAGCTGGCCTCGTTAGGCACGTATTGTTGATACGTATTTGTACTGTGAAGGATTTGGAACAGATTTTGGCATGAGAACCAGGTGAGTCAGTAGGTATGTTATTTATTATGAAAGGGAATGAAATGGATGTCGGTAGATTAATTAACCTAGGACATGGTAAAGACTAAAAATCTAATTTCCAAATACAGGGCGACCTTATGAATCCCGGCACCACTTGAGGGGGTGTATCTGTATTGCAAACTGAACTATTCTCATGAAACATAAATATTTAATTCCGATGTTTTATTTTGCAATCCCCATACAAATTACTCACGTGACTTCAACACTGGACTGCAAAAATCGGAATGTATATTTATTGTTCGCAATAAAAGTTCGATTTCCGATACAGATACACCCCTCAAGTGGTGCCGGTATTCATAAGGTCAACCTGTATACACGTCAAGTATTAGTACAAGATGAAACGCCAGTTGCTTGGAACCTCAGCCTCGATAGCCCAGTGGCGTGACGCCTTCCGATTTGATATGTCCGGTTGGGTTCTAGATTGAAGATGGTCACATCTTCAATCGTTGAGGTTGGCCAGGGTTCGGAACCTCGTAAATCTGTAGCAGATAGTACGGTTCACTCATCCCGCCCGGGTTGATACCATCGAGTGGAATGAACGATGGTCGAACCGGCAATGAAAATTGTCCGTGTTTTTAATTAAGTTCAACGTGGCCGAGCAATATAAGGGCATGACACCTAATTTATATGTGGTGTGTTAGGCTTATATCTGACGATCAGATTGGTATTAACTATCCATGTCCAGTTGCATTTTTTTTTTTAATTGGAACAGAGTCAAGTTCTAATAGAAATAATAAGAGTGATTTCGGATAGAAATCTAAGGGTTTACTCATTTGGTAGACAAACAATCATTCCGCGCTAGCGCAAAAATTAGTGAATTAATAATTTGAATTTCATGTAGGTATTTTCTCACATTTTCACTCGAAAACATTTTCGTAAATACACACCCATTTTGTTGAAGTCCGTGCATTTGAATGTCACAAAAATATTTCAGTAACTTCCTATTAAGTCAGAGTAAAACGATTCATGAAAAATATCATCAGTGAATACGCGGTATGGGCAACTTAGTCCCGGGAATTCGGATTTAACTCAAAAACTAGCAAATCTGCGTGGATCATAAACATATGGCTGGAAAGAAAGGACCTTTCGTTAGTTCCATTCGAAATTTGAAAATAATGTTCCGGTTCGTTTGTTTGTAGTCACCAGTAAAGCGAATTTTCAGCTTTCGACTCCATACAGCGTTAGACTTTCTATCTGGCACATACGCATGATCCATTACTATGTATATTTTACAGGTACTGCTATGAACATTACTCTAAGGATATTGTCTCCCCAGTTCCCAGTCCTCTATCCTAGCCGCACCTGTCTATCTTAGTAGTAAAATAATTCTGCAGATATTTTTTCCGTGGTGTCGCCATTTGCGAAATGGATTCTCGCGCGTGCTTCGCCAATCCTATAACCTGGGGGTTTTCGAACGTGGGGTTAATGAACACATCTACGTCCGCCTAGAAACTGGCATGACACCTCGGATTGCAAGATGAATTTGAGATTGTCTAATTTTTTAATGAAATGTCTGGTTTGTCACCAACGGCCAGAGGTAAAATTAAAAAAATCGCTAATGGAGGTAGAATAAAACAGAAAATTACAAATTCTTCTTCCAGTTTTAAACTACTATTGAAAATGTGTTCTAGCCTAACCTGACCTGACCTATCGTAACGTCACGTGACCTAACGTAACTGTTTCAATATTGAGTATGATTTTGTCGTTAACATGTCTTATTTTCTGCTATACTAAGTCCAATTAAGTGAAATTTTTTCTTTATTTATTTGTATGGTTTGGTAACTAGCCTAGTAACCAAACAGTGAAATTATATTTACCAAGGTTGAGCAGTGGGGTTATATGAAAGAAGTCTGTATAGAAACAGTTTTTGTCGAACCTTAAGGCGGGCAAAGTTAAAGAAAGTGAAGTTTGTGTGTTAGAGAGGGATGGTTGAGATTCACAATAGGACCCGGATTTTGACCAAAACGAAATTGACCCAAGCGAGGCCGGGAATCTCAACTAACAAAGTATAATAAACAAATGAAACGAGCACCAGTTTTTCTCACAATGAGCCACCCAGTCGACCCAGTGCTATTTCCAGAGCCGAGCGCTCTCTCATTTCCGGAGACAATACTTTCGTGTTTCCCTCCATGCCGCCATTGTCGCCAGACGAAACGTACGGACCTTCAGAGAGCATGTGACATGAAACATACCTGGACAACAACCTGCTTATTGGATGTAGTTGCCTACCTACGTTTTTAGTAACGAAGAGAATAGCCGTGTCTTTTGAGGGCTGGATGGAGTTCTAATGGAATTTCTTTTGTTTCAGAAGGAGCAACAATTACGCTTGCGATAATGTGAGTTATAGGGTACAATTATTAGTATCTGTAATAATACTTTCTTTGTACTAATTGATGAATTTAGATCTAAGTTTGTTATTCATAATTGTGGACGCAAAAATGTGTTATGTAAACCAGTGAAGTTTAATTGCGGGTTCTTCTTTACTAACTTGATCGAATCCGCGGATCTATCAGTTTGTGACGTAACTTAGTGCAGTTTTACTACCAAGAAGTAGAAAAAAACAATTTTTTTTTATATATTGTAGGTGAATTGTTTCAAGCGAGAACAAACTCTTGCTTTAAACTGAAATGCCTGCCATAATGCATTGTTATTAGGTGCTGTATTTTAAAGAACAAAACTCGCTTACTAGATAAAATGCTGATTTTATTATCTTAATTATCGCGTGAAAGTATGTCTGCTGTTGTATGTATATGTTTGAGCGAGTAATCATACAGCGCCTCGGAAAGGTATACATTTTAAATAATCGTCTTTTTTGGAGAATCGATTTCTTTATATACATTTAAAAGTCCCAATACTTTTTATTGAATTCAAGCGCTTAGTTTGGTTTTCCAAAGATAAAATAATTTAAAATTACATACATACAGAACTGAAAAAATGTCAGTTCACACAAAAAGCCTTTTTAAATCATTGCGTGCCTACACTTTATACACGTGCTAAGATGAACGATTTCTGGTTAGGAACACAGCAACAATTCCAGGCACGTAGTATTCGCAGCTCGAAATGCTTGCCCTAAATACCGTCAGCCTTTGATTGAGGCCAGCACGTATGGGCGAGCCCAAAAATACATTGTATAAATTAGATAGATGGATTTGCGAACCTTATACTTACTAAATGGCTATGCATGGAATTGATTTGATTTTCACACGCAATATTTTAACCCTGTTAAATATGTCTATTTTAGCAATAAAAATTACCCGGGGCTAGCATTCTCAATTATTAAGATAGAGAAATTACAATGGTATCAAATGATGCGTTCCTAAAAGGGCTACAAAACTGAATTTGGAAATTTTGTAAAATTCTTGTATTTTAATTTAAAAAAAAACGCCATGGTACATTGCCTAAAATTGAGCTTGGTGTAATATAAAATGCGAAGAAATGCCTTGCTGGTTTATATGTTTTTCGCAGCCCCTGATATAATGGGCGAAACTAGTCACACTTTTTTGCTTTAGACAAAAGTAAATACTGGATTTTATCATAATATATGTTACAAAAAATATGGCCGAATAGCCAGTAAATAAAAATATACCAAAATAGCCTAAAGACGTGGATGACATTTCGCCTTATCTTCCCTGTTTCAGCGACAAGGGGAATCGCTCACCCATGTCGCCATTCTGCTTCGGGTACACATGCATGCAAACTCTCATATGATATCCTTTAGTAATAGCTTGAAAGTATTTATTTGTTTGATAATATAAATGGATATGTTAGTATGTATTAATTTATTGTTTATGATACATATATGTTTTTTAATAAGTTTGAGATTATGCAACGACATGTTCATTGAAGCATTATGCTCAGGATAGACGAAATCATCCGAAAAATGTTGGTTTGGACATTTTTTTTTTTTTTTTATGCGACTGGACATGGATGGCTAATACCACAAGTTCTATCATGGTATTAGCCCAACACACCACATGGGAACTAGGTGCCATGCCAGGACCTTCCTTATATTGCACGGCTACATTGAACTGGATGGAAAACACGGACAATTTTCATTGCCGCTTCGACCATCGTTCATCCAATGCGATGGTACCAACCCGGGCGGGATAAACCCTACCACCTAGTAAGTAAGGAAGGGGACCTACAGCTTAACGTGGAATCCGAACCACGGCCAGCCTCTCTCAACGGTCGAATGGTCACCCATCCAAGACCAGACCGGACCCAACGTTGCTTAACTTCGGAGAGCGATCGCCGAAGTGTCGCGCCACTGGGCCACTGAGGCTGACAACACACGCACACGCATACAACAATAAACCCTAACGCAAACTCAATGTTTCCAAGGATAGCAATTATCGTTTGTTTGCTAAACGCTGGAGTTAGTTGGAGCCTCAACGTAAGGGCTGGAAAGTTCACTATGCCACCACGCCAGAATAAGTACAACGTGATGTTTGAAGGATCATAGGTTGTAATTTGTTTGGGGGAAATACTTCGGCGTGTAATAGACCTGGTTTTCACCAAGTGCTGATTTATTTTAATCAACACTTAAAGGGCCGTTCTAATTTAAAAAAAATTTTTTTATGTGACTGGAAATGGATCGCTAATACCACAAGTTCTGTCATGGTATTAGCCCAACACACCACATGGGAACTAGGTGCCATGCCAAGACCTTCCTTATATTGCACGACTGGATGGAAAACACGGACAATTTTCATTGCCGCTTCGACCATCGTTCATCCAATGCGATGGTACCAACCCGGGCAGGATTAACCCTACCACCTAGTAAGTAAGAAAGGGGACCTACAGTTTAACGTGGAATCCGAACCACGGCCAGCCTCTCTCAACGGTCTAATGGTCACCCATCCAAGACCGACCGGACCCAGCGTTGCTTAACTTCGGAGAGCGATCGCGAAGTGTCGCGCCACTGGGCCACAGAGGCTGAATGGTAATTTTCTTGTACTGGTATCCATTGCAAGCTGCCAAGAAAGGCCCTTAATATGTGACGATTAAGCTTATTAGCAGTAGTAGGTGAAGAAGGCCCTTAGTATTATTTGCATTGCAAAGGTAAGGTAAAATGTGGGAATAAAGATAATAGGCTTGAGAAAAACATAAGAAACTATTCTTAATCAAAAATCCATAGAAATCATGGCCCCATGACCTTCCGGTGCTTTTAAACGACTTTATTTCATTAAGGCACTTAACTATCTGAAGACTTTAAAGGAAGGGAGAACTTCAATCAAGCATAAATTCCTTGAAGAATAAAATAAATTTTGCAACGTGGATTCTCCAGGACAGTTTATTAAATTTTTTTAGACACATATTTTCGTTTTTCAGAATGGTTTGAAAAAAGTTCGAAGAGAAACAACAACACATTTGCATTTAATTAAACATAAAACATTTACCCAATTTGCAGCCCTTTCAGTAACGCATCTTTTGAAATATTTTTCATTTCTCTATCTCAATAATTGAGGACTTTTCTCGTTCTGTGCCATCGATGCATTCATACGGCCCTGAACGAGCTATCGTTTTGTATTTTTAGTTTTTTCGATGAGCATAAAAGGGCAAACATGGTTATTGGAAAAACTTGAAATGGAACCATTTTATGTGAAACATTTAATACAGTTTAAAAGCAAAAGCAAAGCAGGAAACGGAGAAATATCTAATTTTTGTTTTCACCAAGCAACCAACTATTGTATTTTCTATTTGGATGTCAGAACTGCTCGCAGAGCAATCGTGACAGTATATTCGTGTAGCCTTAAAACAATAAATGTTTTGTGATATGGGTATGCATGCATAATCGACCGTGAAGCAAGGACACATTAATTGAAGAAAGAGCCCAGTAAAAAGAACTACTTTACAAATGTTCTGCAAGGCTGGAAGCGTACCATAATTTACCATACCCATTATTTGGAATTCTCCCACAGTCCATCCTCCCGTAATGAATGCCTCCTACTAAGACAGTGTTTAAGATTATACCTACATACATTTACTTAACGCTTCATCGGCGTTGCGGACATTGACTGCAAAGATTGAATATTCAAACATATTGCTGTCATCATCAAAATCGTATTTGGCATTAGACGCTAGAGCCAGTCCTAGGTTGACTTAAGGTGGCCCAACCCGGCGGCCTCAACTCATTTGCGGGCACGGTACAAAACCGTGCTGTTGCGCTCTGGGACCTTCTCTGTTTCTAAGAATAAGACAGGCTCCGTTATGAGGAAGATGCAACCTGTCCACAAAAAAGACAATGTGCATAGTGTATGATTTGGTAAGATTTACGAAAATTTTAATTTCAAAACGACTTATAGCTAAAAGTAAACCACGACCGCTGTAGTCAAAAATCTAACAAAAACCAAATAGATTATAAATCTTGATTAAACAAGCTATGTCTGATGACTAATCTTTTTAAGATGTTCGTACTTTATCATTGCGTAATCAACCTCCAAAGTAATTGTATAAAACGCGCGAAAAATCCGAACTTTCGGACGTTATAACTTGGAAACCAAACACAATTTTACAATGCCAATGGTCATCAGACATCTAGTTCAATCAAATAAAGCTATATTGAGCAAAATTTTGGATCTCTGACAAGAAATATAGGCGTGATCTTCTTTCCCCTTTTGTATGGGGAAATGAGCGGGTTGGGCCACCTTAAGTAAATATATTTTTATCGCAGTTTTAGATATACATGTTCACAGTTTATAATTTGGCATTATCCTCAATGGAGGCGGCGAAACGTTGCGTCGCGATCTCGATGCTATTTGGGGCTAACTACTCCGCACTCTTTATTCTCGCCATCCTAGGTGCTCGCTCATCGCTAGCCCACCCATGGCCGTGTCGCCCGCTTGCCAGCATTAAATTAGTTTGCACATAAACTGTAATTTTTCATTCGCAGCAAAATTACACGTGCGTTTGATGTTTATTTTGACGTCTATAATATTTTTCCGAAGCTGCGGCGTGACTACTGTACTTGTAGGTTGGTATAGTGTAGCCCCCATCTTTAATGTTAAATATGAATTAAATTGGGGAGCATGGATTGTTGAAATCACTCGGATCTGAATAAAAGTTAAGACTAGTATTTTTTTTATTGACTTTAACTTAACAAAAACATTTATTAGAATCCATAGCTACCATTAAATTACAGTAGAAATCAGTTTGCGCAAGAAAGTAGAAATACATTTCCTGATGTTTGTTTATTCATAGACTCGGTGTTCGGAGACCGGCTTGCCTCCGACAGTCTGTCAGTTGGTACGTCACTGTCAATTTTCCCAGAATAGATACAATGCACTGGTTCGAATTTTATTCGTAAGGTAAACACAGGGAAAACAATATTAAGACAAATAATTTGAGTGTTTTGGGGCTGCAAATATATTCCGCTTATGAATTCGCTAACATTATTTAAGAAATTTGTAAGAAAATAAGGTTTATTTAGTTCTACCATCGATGTTATCACATTCAGATGGTTTCGGCGCAGTAGTACAATCTTACGCAATGGTATGTAGTCTTCTTTAAGGTTTTTTTTTAGATAAAACAATGGTTACAGAAGTGATATGTTACCTCCTATACTAAACTAGGTTTGTCCTATAGGAGGCAACCCAAAGACGACCGGCAGATGATTCACATTAACACACATAGAATGAGCTGAGCATTGATATAAAACTAGTATGGTTATTAGTAGGTATTTATATTTATATTATTTATTGTAGGATATATCAATAGGATAATGTATGACCAAAGCTGATGTTACTACTCGTACATACACACATTACTGATCTTTATATTGCTAAAGTACAGAAACCACACAACATCCTACCTATATCCGGAGCACCCGCCGCAGATAATTTGAGCACCCCCTTATGGTTGACTTTAGGATTTTGAGAACGAACCGTTATAGTTATAGGTAAGATGTGCTTGTGTCGCACGCGCGACTTGACGAGGCGAGAGGCGAGAGTGGGGACGCGAAAGAATCATCGAAATCGTTTGGCGTGATATTGAGTTATTCGTCCATTTGTCGCGAACAAACTTAATCCAAATTTAAGACTTATATGATTATCTCGTGGATGCTACTGTCAGAACTTGAGCAAATGAAATCCCATTAAAATGGGAACACACGAGAAGCACCAGCTTTCAAATACAAAAAAAAAATCATCGAAATCGGTTCACCCAGTCAAAATGTAACTGAGGTAACATACATAAAAAAATATAGTCAAATTGAGAACCTACTTCTTTTTTTAAGTTGCTTAAAAATATACTGTGCAAGGCTGGTCCAGCCTTACCCTATATTCATAAAGTAGTTCTTTTTCTTTGATGAATGTCTCTTCGTTTCCGCCTCACCGTCGATTCTACATACATATTTCATTTATCGATAAAAAAAAAGCGACGTACTTGCTTAGCAAAAAAAAGTATATGTTACTGAAATACATACATTTCCGGAATCCTGTCCGTCTCGATTTGTCGCGAACCAGTAACAATAATGTACTTGTTGTAGCGGAAGTATTAAAATCCCTTACGATTTCAGTGGGTACAAGCAAATTAAAACATTTGAAGCACGGAGATAGATCTCCGTGGTTTGAAGGGCAGAAGGAATGTAGCCAATCGGAAAACTAATAAAGCGCTCGATTCGAAGGCTCTGTTACAAGATGAAGTTGATTGAAAACAAGATAGCATTCCATTAAATCAAAGGAGGTTTTGACCTCCATGGATTGTTTAAACTCCAACCTCTCCACATCAAAAGCATTGCAAAATTTTAAGAGAAAATTTTGTTTAAGTAGTACACGCCGGAAAATTGTAAAATACGGACTGTCATTGAGTTCTAAATTAGCTACTAATATAACCTACAAAGTAAGATGCGGTATAAAAATCCCGAGCTCCGCTGCACTCAACTCTTAAACATACGACCATAACCTTACTTAAATTAAACAATAAATTCATTTTTAAAAAAGTGTAGATAATGATGATCTAATAAAATATTTAAATAGTTCTATGGCACTTGCAAGTTAACTGATATTAAAAAGTTCTATTTAAATCACTACTGATGGAAAAAACAAATATCCCGAAAAAGTTTATATTGAGATCCAAAGTTAAGAAGCATCTTGATCGCCTCCGACTATGAAAAAATGTTTGCCTCAGGATCCGTGTCAATATGAGATGCTCATTTTCTTAAGGAAATTTTGCCAAAATGACTTTTTAAAAATCTTATATTTGACTCATATGATTGTTGTAAGCTTCAACTTATTTCAAAACCATTAAATGAATACAATTAGCAACCGGGACTAATTACTGTAATGTATTCACACCGAATCAAACATTATATTCTGAAACCTTATTTCTATCTTAAATTTATGTTGTATATTTAGAAAATATAATAAATACGGATAATCTAAGTTTTATTTTGTAAAATGTTCGTCTGGTCATTGTTTTAATTAGATATTATGCTAAAATCATTGAGTTAAAATTAACTAAATGCTAAATAGCCTAAGTAAAACACGCTTGCGATCAAGAATGATAACATGAAGTTACAAACTATAATTGTAGTGAGCAACATTAATCGGTTATGCATTTAAACAATTACAAAATATTTCTGATATTTCTTTAGGAATTTGTGCAAAAAGTTGCCATACACATTTAGCACCTTTTTGTACTATGCCTTATAATTAAGTCACGAATAATATACTTTGTTACAAAGTGTTGCATGAGATTAAATACATAGCGTAGTATGCTCGGCTATATAGTTATAGTTAGTAACTTCCAATTTTTGGAATTTATAGGAGAAATAGCAATGAAGGACTGTGGTGCCATCTACGTGGACGCACACACCCCCACACAATAGAGTGATGGTGCTAGTTTCCTCAGTCAAATTAAGAAATATTTTTCTGAAAATTTGCTAACATAATTTGTATCCATGATATCAGCCTTTTTGTATTTGTATACAAATGATTATTTATTTTGTTGTATTGTTTTTCAGATTGTTTTTCCTCATATATAAATTTTTTTTTATTTGAATTTGAGAGGTTTTAAAGTTTTGAGACCTTTTCCTGCCTTAAGAGACAAGTTTCCTTCTCCCGTTTGAGAGGACGAGACTCAGCGACAATAAATGTGGAAGAAACTGCCTCAATAGATGGCTACTGGCGAAGCCTCTCGACTATGAATGGCTCTGAAACTGAATAAGGGTCGTTATGTTGGAACTTTTCCGGTTAGGTGCAACGGGTTGGGAATGAAGTAAGTTGGTTTAAACTCTTCCTATATATTTTTAGAAGTGTGAGTTTATTTGGTAAAAAAGCTCGTATCAATGGCGTGCACCATATTTCGCCATACAGTGTCCCACCTTTAAAGCATAGACAGTATGACTAAGTTAATTATAATAGTATAATTCATCTAAATAGAAGGAACTAAGAATAGGTTACGTTCATAGATAAAAATCGGCCAAGTGCGAGTTTGACTCGCACACGAAGTGTTCCGAACCATCCGTACCATCCGTTTTTCCGGGGGCCCCTTTTTAATTTTAGATATTTTTAATCCCACCTTGTTAAAGTGTTTGTTGTTATAGTGGCAAAATAAATACACACTCTGTGAAAATTTCAGCTGTCTATCTGTTACTGTTACTGAGATACAGCCCTGTGACGAACGGACAGCCGAGGCTTAGTAACAGGGTTCCGTTGTCACCCTTTGGGTACGGAACCCTAAAAAGGAAGAAGATATGGCATTGAGGGTGTTTACTATGGAAGCCGCTGTCTCCAATTAAAAAAAACTACCCATCCATTTATTATATACATGCCACGTGCGAACATAGCCGCAGACGTATTGGAGGGTTTGTGTAGGTTAGGTTAGGTTAGGTTAGGTTACGACTTGACGAACGCTATTTTAAAGCACATTTGCCCGCGGTAGCGATGTTTCGACTGTGCGCATACGATATGCCACCGGATTCCCATACAATTATATTGTCATTTTGACCATATAGCGGAGACGCGATATCGGCCGCATGACTCATCTTTTTCCTTTCTCTTCAGTGGTTACGTTAATTCTCAATACCGGCTCGTCGTGGATGTAAAATAAATGATTAAAGGAATTTATTCATAAGAGGAAATCCGAAATAAGTGAATCGAAACAGCAAATGACGTGGCGTATAGCAAAGTGAGTACGATGAAATTTCTTTTCCCAGTTCCGGTCGAGATCTTGCGATACGCAGGAAGGAAATTCGTTAGGGAAACGGAATTTCCGGTGCCTTGTGCCGAGACTTTAATGAGAAGTCGTGTCGTTAAAAAAACGGGATTCTATTACGACACAAGTATACCTATGATCGGAGCCGTAGATGACCATTCGGCTTGTAGCTCAGGTGCGTGTGGACTTGCCTTCTATGCCAGAGGTCATGGATTCAAATCCTCGCCCAGTTCATGCACCACTTCTTATCAATTTCTGAGTTGGATAAGTGCATTTGCGAGCTGTTCCATGGTTCGAAATATTTGTAAATATATAGGTCTCCTTCCTCCACCAGGTGGCAGGGTTAAGCACGCCTGGTTTGATACCATCGCATTGGATAAAAAGACCTATACGGAAATGCAAAATTGTCCGTGTTTACGATACAGGTTAATTTAGTCGTGCTCATAAAGGGAAGGTTGCATGGCACCTAATTTCCTCGGGAATGCGGTGTGTTGGGCTAATATCATTACGGTGGGTGTGGTATTAGCCACCCATGTCCAGTTACATACTGCATTAGTGTTTCTCGATTAAACAAACCTTTGTTGATATTTACTAAGAATCCTTTAATATCAAACGAAGGAAAAAACTTTAACTGAAACTGTTTATCTTTTTATCCGTTAATGCCAAATTATTTGTGTATTTAGCTTTTATTTTTTATGTTACGTGTTTGTAATTCTATTCATTTTATAGCATGAACTAGACAGCTTTAGATTTATAATTATTATTAATGCTTATAACCCAACAATGTTTTTCAATATCTTATCTTCAAAGCAAACGGGACTATACATTTATGTGTGGATCTTTGCATTAGACAAACGATTTTATGTTAAGGTGGCCCAACTCGCTCAACTCCCCATACAAAAGGGGAAAGAAGATCACGCCCATATTTCTTGTCTGAGATCCAAAATTTTGTTCAAAATAGCTTTATTTGATTAAACTAGATGTCTGATGACCGTTGTCATTGTAAAATTGTGTTTGGTTTCTATGTTATAAGGTCCGAAAGTTCGAATTTTTCGCGCGTTTCATACGATAACTTTGGAGGTGGATTACGCAATGATAAAGTAAGAACCTCTTAAAAAGATTAGTCATCAGACATAGCTTATTTAATCACAATTTCTAATCTATTTGGTTTTTGTTACATTTTTGACTACAGCTGTCGTAGTTTACTTTTAGCTATAAGTCGTTTTGTAGGTAATTAAAATTTTCGTAAAGCTTACCAATTCATACACTATGCACATTGTCTTTTTTGTGGATGTGTGCAATCTTCCTCATCACGGAGCACCACTTTTTCTTTGAAACAGAGAAGGTCCCAGGGCGCAACAGCACGGTTTTGTACCTTGCCCGCGAATGATTTAGTCCCGCCGGTTGGGCCACCTTAAGAGGTAGAAGAGAAGAGATACAGACAGTCCTTGAAAAGTCCACGAATGTAAATCACGAGTTCATGATGAAAGTTCTATTGTACATAGTGTAAGAATATGTTCATATCAACGTGAGTAATCGTAACTTTCGCGTTTTTTCATTTTGTCGATACGCCCTTGAATATTTTATCTATATTAATTCTGTAGCTTGGCTCAGTCACGGGTGAATTCATCAGACCGAGTACCTTGCTGGAGCAAAATCTAATATGCGTTCGTAAAGCCAATTGTAAAGGCATATTTCTGTTAATATATTATATGCTAATCGAATTTAGTTGCATTGAAAACCATCTAGTTCTCGAAACGGTAACACTACAAGGGCGGGTCCTCTTTCGTGTTAGGTATGAAAATTAAGTCATAAAAAGCTTTCATGCAATGATGTACGTATAATATAATATATGTATGATATTATGTGTGAAAATCCCGCAAAATTGGTTTCGAAGCCAACTGGATTTTCACTTTCAACTATTTGTACAATTGTCAAGGAAAAACGTGCAAACCCCAAACAAGGCCTTCTCTTCACAACGCCTAAGAGAATAAGGGTCCGAAAATGTGTTTATAACTTGGATATGTCATATTTTGCATATTTTTTTACAAGAAATAATCCAACCGCGATGACTCCATGACTCGACATGGATAAAGTGAAATAATAAATTTAAAAAAAATCGTAACAACGTTTTGGTCGATTTAAGTAATCGTCATGTTAAGCTTAGTTAAGTCAAAAGAAATAAAAGTATTAATAATTAGTTTTCACAGCATAGTATTTATAATTAACCGATGAGAAAAAAAAATGGTATTGCGGTAAATAATTTTCACGGATATGTCACATGTACAATGTTCCTACCTATCTAATACAGAGATTATCAAAATGCATAGTTTTATCGATAGTATTAATTCACATTGTTAATATAATCATTTTAAAACAAATTTATATAAGGGCTCTGGTCTGGGACGCCACATGCGTGGATACATTTGCGGCCTCATATGTTAGTTCGACCGCTCGCACGTCAGGAGCAGCAGCAGAAATTGCTGCAAGATTAAAACACTCAAAATATTCGGCAATTAAAGTAAATTATGAGTTCGTTGCTTTTGCGGTCGAGACTTTAGGTGTTTGAAGTAAGGATACAAAATTGTTTGTCAAAAACTTGGGTTCTAAATTAAAAGAATGTTCAGGCGATTACCGGTCTGGAAGATATTTTCGACAGAGGGTCGGACTGGCTATACAGCGAGCGTAATGGCGTCTACAAAATTGCTTTGTAGAGAAAAATTGGATGAAATCTTTTATATTTTGTAAGTTTAATTATCTCATTAATTAACACATTTTCATGTGCATTTATTTTTAATTATTAGACACAGTGAGAAAAAAAACAAGATTTTAAAGATGGAAAGGTATGTGCCTGCTATAAAAAAAAAACATATAATAAATCATGTTAGCAGTCATCACGAGTCAATCAAGCTTATTCATAATAATAATCGCGAAGTTACTCCTGTTTATGAAAGTAATTTTTCATAGTGTATTTTCCGAAGTCTCAAAATACTTGTCGCTATAACACTTAAAATGAGACAAGGCGAGACGTCGGCGTGTTTTTGACGTATTTGCTCTCAATTTTCTCTGTTTTGCAAGAGTTTAATGAGAGTGCGCGTGAACAGAAAAGTATAAACGAATATTGACTCTGTTACAGTATTTACTTGAACAAAAGAGTTTCGTGAAAAAGTCAAAACTCGTTCGTATGGCGGGCAACGTTGTCACGAGTTAGTGGAAATTCACTTTATTCGCTAACGAATCCGTGACGCGCAACATCGAATGTTTGAAGTACTAAATAGGGTCCTGTAAAGATCCTACTTATCGTTGGAACTCGGCCACAGCAGCAGTGAGCGAATTCGTAAGAGAACTGACTCGCCGGCGCTACCGAAATGGTATGTAGAGTGGGTACTCCGCGCTGCCGCCGCCCCGAAACGAGTTTCCAGTGTCCAGTCCCACATTTCTTTTCTCGCTGACGCCAGCGGATCTACGCGAAATGGGCAGGGATATCAATCCATTCACTGTTAGCATTCCTCCAATATAAACCAACCTATCCTATAATTAGTTCCTCTATAGGACAAGTAATCTGTGGAATACGTATATCCCCAAAGTACCACCTGGGGTCCTTCAAACATGGTGTGAAGAGGTATGGTTTTGGCATCCATTGAGAATGTTTCTAAACCCCTGGGCTTGGTCGGACGCCACTTAGATGTAGCCTGGCTTACGCCATATGGCACGTGTCACATAAAACAAACTACTACCAACAGACGTGTCTGTAGATAGTATGCTATTCTCACCCCAAATCGTCAAATGCGACATTCTCACGTACGATATCAAGAGATGAATAAATTGAGCGAGTTAATTAATATGGAATGTAATATTCTGAGACGTGTTCACATACGGAGCTTTACTGTTTGCCAAGATTTGATTGATGTGCTTTGTAGTTTAATGTCTACCGAGCAATGAGTTTATAATGAGAATGGAATGAATCGATATCTTCGAAACTAAGAGTTATTAATAGACGGGTCGTTTCGTTGTAATTAGCGAGTAGTTAATATAAGCTTAAGTGCTGAAAATAAGTATTTACGATTTGAATAAAGTGCTGTATTACAGGCTCGATAAAAACACGCATTGGTTTGTCACCAATTTAAATATTTATAAAAGGAAAATAAAATAATTCAGCACAATTGCTAGATTTGTTTAACGCAAAGAAATTTGCAGGGTCCATCACACAGAACAATCATTGCTAGATCCAGCGTTCTCCAATTTTTGGATTTTTTTTCAAGCATCTCTGCCTGTTAACACTATACTGATAAAACTTTGAGCCTCTCTTGCAGCAATGTCGTTAGTTTTTTAACCGACTTCAAAAAAGGAGGAGGTTCTCAATTCGACTGTATTTTTTTTATTTTTGTTCTCATAACTTTCAACTGGGTGAACCGATTTTTATGATTCTTTTTTTATTTGGCAACTGTATCCATGAGAAAATCATATAAGTATGTGCGGGACAAATGGGCGAATAACTCAATATCACGCCGACCGATTTCGATGATTCTTTTTTATTGGAAAGGACGTACAAATTTAGAAAGTGAACTTCAGATTCACTAAGAATAAAAAAAAACAAAAAAATTACCAAAAAAAAACCGACTTCAAACAAAAAGTATTCCAAAACAAATTAATATGCACTAAAAAGAAAAAAAATATTGCAATTATTGTAGTTACAATTATTGTCAGCCAAGGTAGCCAAGGTCCTCTTGACTGGCGCGGCGCGTGCCTGGCGTGTTCACTTGATAGCTTCCCTCCCGCCGCGGCCCCACTCTCGTCTCTTGTCTTGTCACGTCGCGCGTGCGACACAAGCACATCTCACCTATAACTATGTATTGCAAACCTGCCTTGGCTGACACCGACTCAATAATAACAATAATTGTAACTACAATAATTGCATTTTTTTTTCTTTTTACTGTGTATTGATTTATTTTGGAATACTTTTTCTTTAAAGTCGGTTTTTTTTTGTTAACATTTTTGTTCATTTTCACATTTCTAAATTTTGCAATTTAAAAAAATCCGTTCTGGTTGACGAGATGCATATGTACAGGCAAACTCGGCAAAAAATGTATTTAATACTACACGTTGGCGAGACGGTGTAATCGGCAGGAGTAATTCAGTCCATTCGTCTTTCATCTGTTATATCGAGAGCTATTTCCAACGTGTCCCGGAGTACGCTGGCTGCAGGTTGGCGGCGACCCAACTGCCGGTACCCAATGTTATGCGCGGCTGCGCTCGGTCCGGCGCCGCGCGAGTCGACATTTTACGGCTATATGTCGACGAACAGACCGCTGAAGTGTTAGATTTATTATACGAGTGGACCGCGTGCGCGTGCCAATAGTAATTGGTTGTAATTTAGGCGCCAAACGTGATAAACTGCGCGTGGTTTTAGTTTTAAATAATCATCAGAAACTTGTAATTCGTTTGAAACATCATACGAAACATCGCCGTATGATATATTTTTAAATATGATTTTGTTTGCCATTATTGCCGCGTCAAGACCTTGCCCCTTAAACTAGCCTTACGTGCTGTATCATAAGGGGCAGTACTTATAAAAAATTTGTGTAATGGCATTTGTGATAAGCAAAAAAATCTTACAGAATATTAAAGTTAGTCAATAAAATAAGCGAAAGACACAATCAACAAATAAACAAAGAGAAAAACTTAAAGAGAAAGAGAAGAATACAAAATATAGTTAGTATGCGTACAACAAGTTCACAAGCCATTTATAATTATAATTAACTAAGAATATCAAAAAAAAATTCTGTGTCAAAATAGTTGAAACTTAACAACCATAATTTGATTTTATTCTTTTTAGCATGATTATTCATGGTAGCGCTTTGATATACACCTATGGTCCTAAGAACTAGGTTAATTTGTCGGGATTCGAAATTTGAAAAGAATGTGCAGTAAAGATCTTTGACCTTTCAAAGCTACTGCGACCGTTTTTCTCCGGCCGTAATCTAATTAAATCTGTACACCCACAATGAATGGACGCTGATTCTACGTGAAGCCTTTAGGCAGAGGAAAAGGCTTTAGAGCTACAATGATTAAGCCAGAGACCATGAAAGGACGGGAGAAGCGATATAAACCCATTCGTATGGCGGCAGCGTAGCCACGAGTTAGTGGATTTTTTTTCATGCAACCTGACATGGATGGCTAATACACACCAAAAAAAAAGATGGGATGAAATACTTGTTAATATTCTGAGGTTAGAATTTTCAACTGTTGTTGGAGGAAATCATGGGACTTAAAACTTTGATTTTGTATAAATCCTTCTCATCAACTCGGGTTTATTATGTGACGTGAGCGTCTCTAACTTTTTAGTAGTCAAAGTGACATTTTGAGTGATCCAGTTTATATCTTATAATTTTTTTTCCGGTAAGGATTTTGCCCCGGATAGTATATGGTTAAGCTATCACATTTTTAGCTTGAAGAAAATTCTCATTTAGGTCGTAGGATGGATATATTTTAAGTTTGCATTCTTTAGAGATCGCTGTATTAGTCAAGATACAGAAAGAACGAAGTCACGAAGCTTAGCGCATACTTCGCTTGCTGCTGGGTTATGTAGGCATCCCAGTTCCCTTTGTTTTCTTCTGTCGTGTAATGTGAAGCTCTGATCTTTACCATTTAGACAATTTTTAAATGAAATGAGGTGCTATGCCAGGAACTTTCATAAATGGCAATTACCGTATTTCTTATGTCCAAACCACGGCTAACCTCAACGGCTTAACGGTCCCGCATCCAGAACCCGACCACGCCCAGAGTTGATTAACATCAACATCGAAACCACAAACTGAACATTTTTATTTAATTCAAAATAGAACAAGTTTCAATTGTTACTTTATTTTATTGTTTTATGGAAGCCGAAATAGATGGCTACTAACGTCATGATATAAGCCCTACACCACGAGCTGTAGATATTTATAATGTTTTGCTACCCCGTTAAATTATAAGCCTCTGATATTTCTGTAACCTGTCAGAAATGTCACTAAATTATGCGTGCTCGCAAACTTGTAATCCCGACAAATCTGTGGAAACTACAAAACGCGTACTATGTTATCCCAATAATCTGGTATTAGTTCTTCGGGCGATACCTAGTCCTAGAGGTGAGTGGTACGGCTAAGGCCAAAATTGTTAGCAAGGTTATATTTGTTTTGGATGGGCTGTTAGTTATGTATACACATTAACGAATGTATGTATGACACCTGAGGTCTCAGTTCTGTGGGCATAACCAGTTTAGCCTGGGTAAGACTAATTAGCTGTAGTGTATTTGGATAAATTAATACTTGGTAGCCGACTTCATACATACATACATACCTTCACGCCGCTCTCCTGAAGGGGTTGGCAGAGATGATAGAGCGCCATACAATACGATCACAGCACACCTCTTTCGCTTCATCTACAAACATACATCTTTTCATACATGCTCTACGATTACCGGAGCTACGTACCAGACCTTTACGAAGAATTACATCGATTTGGTCGCGGTACATTCTTCTAGGCTGCCCGGGCAGGAGACTACCGCGCTGAACATTTGTTTCGTAATATTTTCGTCACATATGTCCAAACCATCTTAGCACTCCTTTTTTATTCTAGTCGCAACGTCATTTTTAAATTGACACTGCTCTCTAACCCAGTTGTTTCCTCTACGCAATCTTTCCTCAATGAACGCATTGCTACTGCATTTATTCTGCATTCGTGCTATTTCTGCCATACCTAAGTCTCACTTCCATACATAAGCGTAGGCACCAGTACACAGTTATGAATCTTCGTCCTAGCTGTAGAAACTTCGTTCTAAGAACTTTGCATGTCGTAAGAAACGATGAATGGATTTGAAGCTCGTAATTTGGATTGAACATTAAACTGTAAGACTTCTTTCTTGCTTTGTGGTAGGATTAATACCGTCCGGGTCGATCCGTTACATTGAATAAACTATGGTCGAAGCGGCAATGTTTGTCGGTGTTTTTCATCTAGTTCAATGTTGAAATAGAATGAAAATTCTGGCATAGTAGTTCCCATGAGGTGTGTCGGGCTAATATCATTAGAATAGGCATTAGCCATCCATGTACCCAAAAGTCACAATTCACAACTTTTAGGAATAGTTTTATGTGAATACTTATCTCACGAGAGTTGGAGGGTCGACATTTGATCGACGTAGTGATCTACGTAGTCAGAGTCTACAGAGAGCAAGTCTAATTAGACTTCCAGTAGTACCCAGTAAAATACGTAACCAAAATCTGTTAAGGGCCTGGTACTAGCCAAATCGCAAAGTTAGACGAGGCACCCCAAGTTAACTAACTAAGTCTGACGATTATTAGTATCATTCTTACAATATATGATTCCTTGTCTAGGAATCAACCTATTTTCGTTAATGTATGTTACCTTTTTCTATACAAAATACATTGCGGAAACGGTGTCCATTTTCGACCTTTTTTGACTAAATGTAGAAATCTAAAAGCAAATGGATTTTTTTGTTTATGCATATATGCTGTTTTTGCTTATATCAAGAAATCGAATTACTTTCAGATTTCTAACGAGAAAAATCAACTTTTTTATTTTTATTATTATTTAAATAAATGATGGAATCAAAAAATATTAACAATCCATTATCAGTCTGGAGTTCTATTTGGATTTGCTGAAGCGTTTCACTACATATTATTACATTTGTTAAAAAGTGCATTTGTATGGCGCGAGTAGTTAGCTAGTCCTAGCGCCTTAACAATAGCTATCCCCTTTGGCAGGAAGGGACGAACAAAAACCAATATGACATTCCAACCAAATGACTAGTAATTATCTGACAAGTTCGAACTCTAATAATCCATGTGGCACAGATTATGTATATGTGCCCCCAAAATTAACCATGTTTCAGATCGTATAAGGATTGAACACACTACACAGAATTCGTTATGTCACGTTAAACGTTTGGTTTAGGTATGGTAGTGATTAACTAGCATGACACGGATGAACGCATCGCATTGCATTGCGGCCGGAATGTTGACACTAATGCCTGTCTTCTTTTTCACAAAGAAAAATACAAGTGAAGAAAGAGACAGGTAACAGCGTTATCCTTTTGGCCGTAAAGTAATATGGGTTGACGAGTCTGTGACAGCAAAAGTCGCTCGGGCGTTTTCTTCTGTATAGCTCCCATCCACCCAACCAGAACGTGGTTCCAAAATAGCATTGGAGATTGAAAAAAATGCGTTAATCAAAACTAGTTCAAGGAAGGTAAAATTCATCTTCGCTTTAGAAAGTTCGTGAGTTTGATTCGTTGTTTGAAATCGTAAATATCTTTTGTACCCGAATCGATATGGTGCTGTAATAAACCTACCATCGGGCCGTATTGGCTGCTAAACGACTTTTGACAATTACAAATTAAAACTTTATTGATTTCTACCACGACCTACTTCCGAACAGTTGCCTTCGCTTTCGATAGAGTGCTACCATTACACAGAGCCGCCGCCTCTACTGTCGCTGTGGCGTACTGTCAGCAGAAACAAATAAGCTACTCTTAAATGTCAACAGATCCGTCATTCATTATATGCTTCCGGAAGCTACGGCGAACGAATTATCCAAACTGAGAGTTTCCATAGTCCGGAGAAAAGGCGATCAATTCTAGAGGCCTTGGCTGTGAGACGCTGGCTCTGAGCCAAGATTTATGTAAGAATGAAATCTGTGACTGGATAGTGGAAACAGATGACTTGATCTTTTTTATTTATTTTTATTAATTTATTTATCCAATATAACACACATACGTTATGTACAAAACAATGTATCTTAAACAGTTTGGATTGAACCATTCCTGTAGACCATAAGGCCCGTGGTGGAAGGGTTACAACAATAGGACAATGAACTTATTGAGTGTACATACAATAAACAAAACCTAACGTACATCCAAATAATCGTAATGAAATAAACAATAAAACAGTGTTTTATATACTTAAGTTATAACTTAGTTACGAGTTAAAAGTATCAAATTATTACTCAATTATGTAGGTCAGAGCTTGCTCACATTCTGGTCTTCCTTTGGCTATAATCCAAGAACTTAAAAGTTTTTTGCGTGCCATGGATTTATTTGAAGTTAGATGAGGAATGGACTTTATAATGTGGTTATAATTTTTTGGAGCCAAAAAAGAGTAAAATCTTTGCGCAAAACGAGTTGAAGTAGGGGGATGGGGAAGAAAGTGTCTTTGCCGAGTAATGTCCGGAGGGTTGGAGGTGGCGGCGGTATTTGAATTGGGATCAGCTTCCTTTTCTTTGATTAGTTCCAGTGTAATCGTTCTTATATACAATTGCCGCACGTCAAGCAATTGCAATTCTTAAAAAGTAAATCACAGGGATACCTATATGGCTTTCTACCTATTACGCGTAATAGGGCCTTTTGAGCTTTGGCCAATGGGTCCATATTTGTTTTAGCCATTCCTCCCCATGCTATCTGTCCATACGAGATAATCGACTGTGCTAGAGCGTAATAAATGGATTTCAATGTTTGTTTGTTTAATATATTCCTAAGGTTCAAGAAAATATGAATAAGCATTCATCGCCTACCTGCAAGTTTATCTACATGGGATTTCCAGCTGAGATGTTGGTCAAATACGATTTCTATGTGGGTAGGTCAGGGAGTCCACTCTTTCTATAGGCTTACAGTTACACGGATCACCTTCCCTACAGTCATGTATTATAACAACATTTTCAAGGGGAGGTTGGCGTCTTGAGTCAATAGAGAATGTCATATATTTAGTTTTTTCGATATTTAGAGTCTACAGATGTGAATCAAGCCATTTTTTTATTTGGACCAAACCAGTTCTAGTCTTGTGGAATACTTCATCCCAAGTATTACCGTAAAATAAAAATGCTGTGTCATCAGCATATGCTATTATTTCACTATCTATCCTAAGCCGACACAAGCTGTCAATATAAATTAAAAACAAAGTAGGGCCAAGAGTACTACCTTGTGGGACCCCTCGGTTGATTGTCATACAGTTACTTTTAACCTCGTTCAAAGTAACAGTCTGTGTTCTCTGGGATAAATATGATTTTAACCAATTATAGGAATTGACAGATGGATAGTACTCTTCAAATTTTCGAAGTAAAATACCGTGAGATACGGTATCAAAAGCTTTTTTTAGATCTATAAACACAGCCATGCAGGCTAGTTTGGAGTCGAGTTTATCAACAACGCTTTTAGTTAGATGGTGAACAGCATCTTTAGTCCCTTTTCCGGCTCGAAATACAAATTGCGTGTTTGAAAGGAGTTTATACTTTTCTAAATAACCAATAATCTGTATGTTGACAATTTTTTCAATAATTTTGCTAAGTGTGTTAAGGAGTGATATTGGACGGTAGTTACTAACATTTTCTTTATCTCCGGATTTATATAAAGGCACTAGGTTTGCGTGTTTGAGTTTGCTTGGGAAGACACCAGTCCTAAAGCTGCTATTTATGATGTTTGACAGGGGGATTACAATGTTATTCTTTATTTCTTTAAGAGTTATGGCCGCTATATTATCCGGCCCTGGAGCACTATTGGATTTAAGGGAATCTATGCATTTTTTAATTTCATCCTCCATCACATATTTTAAAGAAAATGACTGTGTAGAACGTTTTTCTGTTGAATATTGTTTTATAATCAAGTCCTCGGTCGTGTTTAGCTTCTTTGTTAAATTTGATGCAAGAGAATTACCAATATTGACAAAAAAAATGATTAAACTCTGTAGAAATTTCTGTTTTATCGTTGATTATTCGTCCATCTATGTTAATGGTATTTACCACCGTTTTGTTTCTAGTTTTTAAATTATTAACTTCTCGGATAACTTTCCATATAGTTTTTGTGTCATTGTTGCTTTTTAAAACTTTATTACTGTAATATCTATCCTTAGCCATCCTTGTAAGGAATTTGCATTTATTTCTTGTTTTTTTGTAATATATTATCAGTTGTGAGTTTTCAGGAAAAAACGTTTAGTTTGACGATGCAATTTGTCTCGTTTACGTAAAAGTTTAACTAGGTTTTCAGTAATCCATGGTTTGATAGCAGTTTGTTTTTGAGTAACTTTTGTTTGTGTAGTATTAATAGCTAAGTGTTTCTGTAAGGTATTCAACATGTTATTATTTTCATATTCAACATGATCTACTACGTGGAGTTTCTTGACACGCTTAATTCTCATCGCCTTTACTCAAAATGCATATTAAACAATTCGAAATACCAATGTTTTTTTCCACGTTCTTACTTATTTTCAGAATACGTTACTAGTTTGTTTGGGGACCGCAAAAAATATCTTAATTTAAATTTGTGTAATAAACATTTTCTTCTGCTAAAAATGTGTACATCCTCTTCCTGTAGTATCTGTAACCTATCCCAAAACACCTTGTATATTTGGCTCACGTCCATTATATTGAGTTTATGCTTTTATTTTGGGTGTACACTCTATATAAACGTTTTCACTTCCGCCGCAGTATTTTTACTCGCATGTAACCGGATGTGGGTGGCGAATATCACACCTACCGTCATTAGCCTAACACAACACATTCCCGAGGAATTATAATTTTATTATATTATCATGTGTCAATTACGAAACTGTGTGTTCCGCCACTAGTAAATTTTAATTATATGCGTCATAGGACCAATATGTCCTCTTCCACCGTGATAAATTATTTAAAGAGTTTGGTTTTTTATCAGAGAGTCACGAAAAGAAAAACGTTCAACCAACCGTTTTTGCCAACTGTACTCCTGAACGATGGGCGTATAATATGCCTATCGCGTGACCGAACGGTTTCTTTGCGGATGTTTCATTTTTTATTTCCCTTATATTCATGTTTCAGGCGTTCCCTCCGCTTAAGGACAAGGAAAGCATATAGTTAATCCTTTCAATACCGTTTAAAGAATTCGTAGTTGTTAATCAATGACATGCCTTATGTCTCTAATAGACTGTCATTTCATTACATAAATCGTCTAGAACTGAACCCCTTAAGCCAAGAATATTTCCTAGGATGGATTATAACCACTGTTGGTGTCGTTGCTGAACTTTTGCATGTGCAATTTGTTAGTTCAAGTTGATTTCTTGTGCGAATTTGTTTCTAAATGTCCATGAAAACATTTTTACACTCAATATTTTAGGATCCCGTCAAAACCAAAATAAACAAATTAAATACGTACTTAGGTAGCAGAGAAAAAAAGTTTAAAATATATTTTTTAAATTTAAACATAACCTTGTCTTCTTACTTTATTTAGAATTTTCATATCTAAAGTTTCTATAATAAATGATTGTAATTACCTAAGCCTAATCCAAAACATACATATTTAAAGTTATTTCTCTGCGTTAAGTATGTAGCTTAGAGTAAACGACTTCTCGTTTATTCTCTGTTGGGATCTGTCCCTAAACTTCGTGCAGATACATAAAAACCACAAGGGAAGGGCACAAGAAAAGTTTTCTATTAGTTGTATTTCGGGCTGTGTTCGCTGACGAAGTTCCATTTAAGGTGACCCTTCCCGGCGGGACTAACTCATTCGCGGGGATGGTACAAAACAGTGCTATTGCGCTCTGGGATCTTCTCTGTTTCAAAGAAAAAGTAAGGCTCCGTGATGAGGAGGATTCACAATGTCCACAAATCAAAAAAGCGCACAGTGTTTGATTTGGTAATTTTTACGAAATTTTATTTACAAAACGACTTATAGCGTTCACGAGCGTTGTAGTCAAAAATCAAACAAAAACCAAATTGATTATCTGATGACTAATTTTTTTAAGATAATTTCATTAAATCGTTGAGTAATGCACCTCCAAAGTTATTGTATAAAACGCACGAAAAAATCGAACTATCAGACCTGACAACTTAGAAACCAAACACTATTTTACAATGCTAATGATCAGACATCTAGTTGGATCAAGTAAAGCTGTTTTGAGTATAATTTTGGATCTCTGACAAAAAATATGCGCACGATCTTCTCTGCACGTTTGTATGGGGAGTTGAGCGGGAAGGCCCACCTTAATGCTGGTCCACTGAACTGACGGCGAATTAGCAAGTTGGGGATTGATTAGGACATTAATGAACCTGGCACGGAGAACTAATTTATGTTCTTGTGTGACACGATCGGTAGCGGAGTAACTTTCGCAAATGTGTAGCATATTTTCGCAGGTGGCAGTGAAATTGCTCCGCTAACTCGCGCAGGCTTCGCACGAATACCAAGTTTGTTAAATCTCCTTTACGCGAACGGAAACTTCGAGGTGCCTATGGAAAGTTAATGAGCAAACTGCCAGTGATGCTGAGCCTTCTGTTTGGGGACGGAGGCCGTAAGTTCAATCTGTTGCAAAGAAATGTTGCCTCGCATGAAGTGAAACTTTTTCCTGGCGGGTCTAAATTATTCAAGCCACTGAAGAGAAAGGAATAAAAAGTGGTATGCGCACCCTAAAGTAACCATATAATTGTATGGGAATCCGGCGGCAAGTCGTATGCCACACAGTCGTAACATCGCCACCTGCGCGAATGTACTCTAAAAGTGCGTTCATTAAGTCAGTTCCCAGCCACGCAAACCCTCCAATACGTCTGCGACTAAGTTTGCATGTGGCATGTACGTGTAGATGTCATATATCGACTTCCTTTTTAAACATGGATGAAGCGTTATGAAAAATCGGCCAAGTGCGAGTTGGACTCGCATATTAAAGGTTCCGTACCTTCGTACAAAAAAAAAAAGAGTCTTGTATTGTGGGCTCCCTTTATTTTTTATTATTTTTAAATTTAACCTAATTGTTGTTATAGCGGCAAATTAAATACACACTCTGTGAAAATTTCAGCTGCCTACCTTTTACGGTTCATGAGATAGAGCCCTGTGACAGACGGACGGACGGACAGCGGAGGCTTGGTAATAGGGTTCCGTTGGCAACCTTTGAGTATGGAACCCTGAAAAGTGAGATCGCTTGAGGGGAATAGTTGGGTTATAGTGCCTCAGCAGGGTCTGCCCCTCAGATCTGGGATTGTCCCCATTGCCAAAAGAGTAGAAAAGGAAATCTAGAGTTTATTTCGGTTCCCCACCATTGAGTAACCGTATTCTTGAAGCAGTAACGTATTTAAGTACAGATAAACCGAAATGGGCATTAATGTTTCGATTTTGATAACCACTTATCAAACAATAATCTGAACACAATTTGGAAAATCAGTAGTAACCACGAAAGCTTATTAGGTCAAGAGTTATCGCATAAACTCGATTTAGGATCTAACTGTTCAAACTTGGGAGTTTCACAATGTGATTCGCAACTGAAAGCTCGACCCTTTGACCTTCGTGAAAAAGCTCCCAACTGAGCTCGAACCTCAAAGTTCAATGCTCACGGCGCGAAATGTTGAAGTCAAAGGCAAGGCAAGATGAAAGGGTTGGTAACCTACTAAGATGGTTGCCAATCGAAACGCTTTTGTTAGTATTAAGGCAACTTAAGTAATATGTAAGTATGTATCTTATTTTAAGTTTTTTTTTTTTTTTAAGTTTGCCTCATAAGATGGACGGAACTATTATTCAGTGAAATTAGGTACTAATGTCACTAAAGTATATTTTTTAATTTTGACGTTGTGTAACCTGGAAAAATTGCAATGTAATAAGTCTATGAAGTGATTATATATTTAATTGGTTAAACTTTAAATATTTTTGATTATTATGACTTCTGGTGACATTTGTTCTCGGCGTTATGCCCTTGTTTTTACCTAGATTTCCCTATTTTTGGTGTTTGCGGGTGCGCTGAAGGGTGTCTTTATTCCACGATTTCAGCAATAAATCCTATAGGACTGATGTCGAAAGTTTTCATATAGAGGATTAAACTAGCAATTTTATGCAAAAATAAAATAGACGATAGTAACGTTATTTTTATTTTTATAGGTTTATTTATATCTAACCCTCATTTGAGAATAACATCATCACAATTGATCAAACATTTCTAATTTTATAAGACAGTTTTTTTTTATTTTAGAAAAAGTGTTTGTTCTAACTTTTTGGCGAACCAACCACAAAAATGATAGCGCAATGTAGTCTAGATAAAAATAAACCTTGAATAAAAAGGAAAATCTATGGAAAATATTACTATTTTAAGTATTTGGTCTCACAACTACTTGGGACTAATCATGGCAACGGGCGAGCAAGTGGATATGTGACGTAATGTATCACGACTAAATCGATATTTTGTAAAAGTCATGTATGAAGGACCCGTAATCGTAGAGCTTGTTTGAATAGATGTATGTTTGTAGAGGAAGCGAAAAAGTGTTTTTTTTAATGCGACCTGACATGGATGGGTAATACCACACAACTACCGTTATGATAGTAGCCCAATACACCACATTCCCGAAGGAATTAGGTGCCATGCGCGTGCCCTTAATAGAGGCAGAAAAGCAGTGCCTACCTTGGAAATCTTCATCCTTCATCATGTAACAAACCATAGAATATCTTCTTCGTATTATTATCGTAAAAGATGGTTTGAGCTTATAAACTCTATTGCAAAGAGTTAAGTAAGAAATTCCTTCAAACAAATGGAAGGAAAGGCACGCATAGCCAGTGCCTCTAAGTTACGCACACTAATTAAATGTTTGCTCTATACTACTACAGAAAAGCGCATAGGTGTACCTGACACCTAGGCGCTTAACGCACACATTTACAGCAAAAATACTCACAGAAAGGCACTGCCTATTGCAATTGTTTTCGACCCTTGTGCGACACGAAACGCACTGCTATCGTGTGCGCTCGCTCATTTATTTGACTTACGTAAAAAGAGACACATTCATTGTCTGCGCCCTAATTACTCTGAGTCTGTGCTTAATCTAAAGACAAAACAAACCTTTAGGTTTGTCTGGGCAGTAGCATGAACAGTACTGTACGGGTACTGCAAGTGGTCAATGACATTATAAAATCGCCTATATCTAATAATTTCGAGTTGAATTTCGAATAGATTGAAAATGATGTGAGTTTTCAATAATTTTTGATATAAATTGTATTCTTTTTTTTGTATTTTTAGTGCGATAAAAAGGATTGTTGTTTGTGAAATGGGAAAGTGAAATTGATCTCTGCGAAATTTTCATTGCGAGCCGAGCGGCGGCAGCACGATCAAATCTATTAGATGAATGTCAATTAGCTCGAAAATGTATTGTGTTGTGTGTGCTGTGTTACGTTGTTATTCAAGTTTATAAATATACAAATGTTATCAGTTTCGCGAAAATGGATGGGTTGTCGTGTGAGGGCTCTGATATTTGTTTAAAAATCAAATACAGTGTTCATTTTGGAGGTTTTCGTATAGTGATAAGTCTATAATTATTTTGATCGGCCGTCCAACAGATGATATTCAACTTACTCAAACGAAAGGTAACATCTCGGGTAACATCACGCGTCAATTTAATACAAGTAACTATGTATTCTCATGGTTAGCCGGCTGTAAGTGCACCGCGATACTGTTTTGTTTTAATTGCATTTTATTTTCAAATACAAAAAATGCATGGAATGATACTGTATGTTGATTTGAATAATTTCGTTCACGCCGCGAACAAACATGATCAGTCAGAAAAACATTTAGAATGCAGCATAGCTTTTCAGAGTCGTATTCACTACGTATAATATTCACAACGTATAATAGTATTTTTTTCCAAAAAATTAAAACCATGCATATCGTATAATATTCACAACGTATAATGTTATACGTTGTGCATGAGTTTAAAAATAAAATAAACTCTTTGCATCATGCAGAACGTATAATAGTCACAACGTATAATATTCCTAACATGAATTCACAAAAAAAGAAAACCATGCAGAACGTATAATATGCCAAGAAGCACTGCATAAAGCGCCCTAACAACGATACATTTAAGGCTGAAATTGCTACGAATCGATATCTGTTGAAGAGTAACAATTTGCTACAACGCTAATTGAGACGGTCGAAAAGTCGCGTGCGAGTATAATCTTTAATCTTATAATGATAAGGGCGCTTATCGTATGAAATATTTTAGGATTATATGATATGCATGGTTTTCTTTTTTTGTTAAATAAAGATCATAACATTATACGTTGTGACTATTATACGTTATGCATGGAGAAATAAGTAATTTAATTTTTTGGACTTCTTCATGCACTACGTATAAGATTATACTATCTGCCGATTATACGTTGTGCATGGTTTTAAAATTTTGTTAAAATATGACATTATACGATCTGCATATTATACGTTATGCCGTTCCCCCGCTTTTCACACGTTTTTCAAGGTAAATCGAATCGAAACAAGTTTAAACAGTCAATTTTTTAAAGACTTTTTTCAAAGCCACTTTGGGTATCCATCAATTTGACATGACATGTATTTTAATATTCATTCAGCTACTGGATGCCCGATGTGGACAAGAAAAAAACTACAATTGTCTCTTCAAGTTTGTTAATAAAAAAGTCAGAATTCCGGTATATCCAGTTGGTTGGTAAGTTCACCCATTTTTTGTTTACATGTTTTTTGTACTCATTTTTTTTTAACTAGCTGCCTACCCTACCCAAAAAGTCTGTGCACGCCACTGCATGCCAGGACCTTCCCTTTATGAGCACGGCTACATTGAACTGGATGGAAAACACGGTCAATTTTTCATTGCCGCTTCGACCATCTTTTCATCCAATGCGATGGTACCAACCCGGGCGGGCTTAAACCCTACCACCTAGTAGGGGAAGGGGACATACAGTTTTACATGGATTCCGAACCACGGATCAGCTCGCATTCGTGACGAAATGCACTTATCGAATTCTGAAAGAGAAAGACAGTGGTGCAAGTCAGAATTGAGCCCAGGCCTCTGGTACGCTAGGCCAGTCCCCGCGCCACTAGGCTACGAGCCGCTCAGAGCGAGTGTGCTGTGATCGCATCGTATGGCGCTTTGTCATCTCTACCTATCCCTCTGGGGAACCGGTTTGTTGCTATGTATGTATGTCAAAATATAACAAGTTTTTTTAACAAGAGTGAGCAAAAACCTTTGCTAGTCCAAATAGGAATCAAAGGGTTTCTGTTCATTCGATGTTAGCAGGAAGTTTCACCCAAAGGTTGTTTACATAAATACATTTATAATGAATGGGTCAAAGGCAGGGGTAATTCAGATCAAAGCATATATCTTTAAAATTGGACTTCCATTAACATCATTGTTATAATCTAGTTTATACCGTTCTTATGCTTACGTAGGTTGCATAGCTCATAACGTCTCGAGTCTATTGGTGATAAAACCGGATATGACCCTAGATATAACCGACCAATCTCCTAGTTCATTGCGTGTAATATAACCTATTCAGTGCATTGTATAAAGTCAAATAATTTTGTGTATTCGACGTCTTATATAACTGAGATTGAAATATTTTGAACATTACTGGACGGAAATATGATAGGATTAGAGACAAGCTTATTAAAACAATGGTTTATGAAGCTTCTCTGTAACGACCTTCCATTCCCGTGACTCGGCATTCCATATCACTCGGTACAGACAACCGAGTCGAGGCGAGCTTGCATTTCCATTCTAGTACTTGAGTCATCGTCGTTCGAAACAAGGCGAGCGTGGACGGACCGAGGCGAGGCGATCGCCTGCGAGTCAGACCGAATGTGTATTCGGTCCGACTATATATTCTTGCCTCGCCCAAGTGCACGAGGTACCCGCATGAATAGCGGGCCTCAAACGTAGACTTCCGAGCGCGCGTCGGACCACGTGGCCCGTGTGTGTAAATGCGTTTGGCGTGCATTCTGAAATGGCAATTCGACATGTGTGACATGCACACGTGAACTATTCATTGTATGCTACATAAGTGGGTGATATTTATATGGAATCTCACCAATTCTAATCAAACAAACGCCATCGTGAAAAAAAAAATGCTATCGAGGCGCATTTCGTAAATATAAAAAAAGATTTTAAAAAAGTGGCGCCTATATTATTTATTTTTCTTCTTGTTTTTATTTTTCTTAGCACAATAACCGTGGAAGCCTCTAATCTTAACCGTCACTTAAGAACTGTTGCCAGGAGTTTCTTACCACGCGCGCTGGCGCGAGCTTCGGAACAGGCTCTATGACGCACCGAAGTGTACGTGTGAGGCCCGAAAATAGAATCTAATTAACCGGCACATAATGTAGCACGGCACTGAGCAGTTGCGGGAGCTGGTCAATCGAGTACCTACCTCTCGTCCAAAGCCATATTTCATCTCGCTCGCCTTCAGTCGTCTCGGTAATCGCGGGCAACGATCCTTTCAAAACAATCAGAGTCGGGTATCGTAGCTATTCATCCACTAACAGCTCGAGGCGCCTCACCATATCTCCGCTGAAACCCTGCAGGGATTAGCCACGATAATCGTGTTAGAGCAATCTAGCGAGCACTCGGCCGTCTGGCGACTGTATTTTAGTCCAGTTTATCTGCTTTCCAGCGATTCTGTCCATCTTTATTTGGATAAAACTATTTTTAAAAAGTAGACTGTTTGTAAAATAAAATAAAAACTCATGAGACTCTTAAACGAATTTAACTCGGTTGAAGATATCTGCAACCGTAAAAAGGATCCGAAGGAAAATATAAATGAAAAATTGCGTGATTTAACTTATATACGATTAAAAAGCATAAAACGTATTCAACGAAGAAAAGTCAGAATTTATTGGAAGATTCCATGAATAAAAATATTGAAGGTACTTAGTACGACCTATTTCTTGCTATTACATGAGGATACATCCCAGGGACTATGTCACTTTTTTGCAGAATAATGCATGAATGGAACGTATTTTGCTACCGTCATTCCACACCTAAGTCGTCTCATACGATGAAACTATTCACCTTTCAATACAATATAATATAAGGATTCAGCGAGACATATCATCGTCAATAGCGAGGTTAAAAGTACGTTAAGTTTTTTTTTCCAGGACTATAATAAATGTATCATATGCCAATTCCTTAGGTTAGTATTATGCTATACATCAATGTGTATAAATTATCGGCCATTGTTCAGTGTATATACTAGCGTTGTCATACTTTGTGCCTGTAGTCGGTGGATATATTGTCAATCCGGAAATCCTGTGGCGTGGTCTTTTGCTCCGACAATATTTTCACTTCCAGTCGACAAGCGCGCGTATGAAGCCGCACAATATCTGTCTAGCGATAAAAAAAATGGTGGAACATAAAGTAGTAGGAGTTTGTGCCCGCAACACGGCCACGCTGCCGTTCACTGGCCAGTATTTAGGTAACACTCCAGAAATGCAGATTTTTTTTTATGCGACCTGACATGGATGGCTAATACCACACAACTACCGTTATGATATTAGCCCAATACACCACATTCCCGAAGGAATTTGGTGCCATGCCAGGACCTTCCCTTTATGAGCACGGCTACATTGAACTGGATGGATAACATGGACAATTTTTCATTGCCGATTCGACCATCTTTTCATCCAATGCGATGGTACCAACCCGGGCGGGCTTAAACCCTACCACCTAGTAGGGGAAGGGGACCTACAGTTTTACATGGATTCCGAACCATGGAGCAGCTCGCATTCGTGATTAAAATGCACTTATCGAACTCGGAAAGAGAAAGACAGTGGTGCATGTCGGTATTGAACCCAGGTCTCTGGTACGCTAGGCCAGTCCCCGCGCCACTAGGCTACGAGCCGAAATGCTCAAAGGAGTCCCGTTGGCTATGACTGGTGATTAATAATTAGACGTAGAAACAAAGTTGCAAACGTTCCAATGCATGACTCCAGAAGAGCCAAGGGCCATAAAAGCTCGTCAAATTTTATCGAACGTCAAAGTCGTAGACAGTTCATATGGACTAAAAAAGGATTATACAATACCCATTCCTACCACCAAGTTGCACGGTAAACAATGAATAAAACCTATAAGTTTTCCATTGTGTACGCGAGGCCATCCAACAAAGACCAGATTTATCTGTCCGTCGTGCCTGAGATGAACAACTTGTCCCAATTGCACCATGATGTCGAACTCTGTCACGGCTCACGGCTTGTTCGCAATGATGTCCAATAATCCAGATCGCATTGATGCCTCAGGCCTCAGCTTTCGCCCGACTTGCTCTCGCGAGATTTTTCTTGGTCCGAAAGATGAAAAGAACCTTGACGACCTTTCGATAATATTGAGAATAAAAAAGACAGAATCGTTTGAGGAGCTCAACGCCATATCAAAAAGTGTATTCCAGAAATGCTTTGAGGATTACACAATACGCTGGCATAAGGAGTTAATATCCGACGGTGATTACTTTAATGTTGAGGAATAAATAAATATTGCTTTTTATGTTTACACAAATCCCTTGTATAATATTATCGAAAAGACCAACTGTTCCCTCAATTGGTTGTAACAAGAATACCATTTGAATTTAACTAGAAAAGTGCCATCTTCAAAAGCAACATCGGAAGCCTGTTTTATTACCAATTGAGGATATTGCCTCAACTCATAAAATGTTGGGTTTATCGTTTTATATAAACCTTTTGCGCGGTAAAGGACTTTGCCCATTATTCTATCGGAATTAAAAGCGAAGTTTATATTATTAAATGAAATATGTATAGCTGAAACAACCGAACCTTAAAAAAAAACAGGGCATAAACTTTTTGCTTTTAAACGGTCAATCATTCCGTAGAAATCTTCACTGAGATCGAGCTTTTAAATACGTAATTGCGAAATGTACATTTTGTAGTTAAAAATAATCAATTAATAAATACACCAAGTTTTGTTAAACGTCCATACGTTAAAGAAAGAATTTAGATCAGCATCCAAGTATTCTTCTAAGCGGACCGTGGATTTATATAAAAAAATTGAGGAATTATGTAAAAAAACCTAGCCGAACTGAACCTAAAATAAAACATTTAGTTTCTGAAAAATATACGCGTATTAAATGGCATCGTAAGGAGTCTCATGACTCTCCAATTATTTGGTAAAAGCCGCCTTATATTGTCCTAATGTATCCATTTGTGTCGTTTGTAGTTTACCTCCAATTTCGAGGAATCCACGAGTCCCAGGCACATTATCCGCTGACCTGGTATTGTAACCTCGAGGGGCATCCCTCACCTCCTCTCTCGCAGCACCCCTCTTCATCAACCTGCTCATAGGGAAAGTCACACCTTTAGTCTCTATCACATGACTTAATTTAGTCATAAAGGATAGCAGATACTTGCATTGTAAAAAATACACAAATATCTCTTATTAGTAGGTACTATGATTATCGTGGCGTTTATATAAATGTACAAAAAAAACAATTTAGAATTGAAAACAGTTTTAATTGTACGTCACTTGAACATGTTTTTTGTATTCAAAGCATAATGCTTTAAGCCAAATGATAGTTTCAGAAAAGTATTCACGTTTGAGCGCAATGGCCCGTTTTACTTTTTATTAAAAAATATAATTACTTTCTTCCTCTTTCTGAGTTGGATTCGTCACGAATGCAAATTGCTCCAGGGTTTAGAATCCATGTAAAACTGTTTGTCCCCTTCCCCTATTAGGTGATAGGGTTTAAGTCCGCCCGGATTGGATGAAAATATGGTCGAAGCAGCATTGAAAAAATGTCCGTGTTTTCCATCCAGTTCAATGACACCGTGTTCTTAAAAGGGACGGTCCTGGAATGGCACCTAATTCCTTCGGGGATGTGGTGTATTGGACTAATATCATAACGGTAGTTGTGTGGTATTAGCCATCCATGTCAGGTTGCATTACGAATCCATTTTTTTTACATATACAATTCTTGTGTGCGTGTGTTAGTAATTGTTCTCCTTCCGGCTTGAACGATTTAATAATTGTTTTTTACTTATGGGGTAATCTGGACAGTTCGTAGATCTGTTGTCGAAATCCAATTGTTTTTTAAACTAACTATTTGCATAACGGTTAAAGGTTTCTGTACCCGAAGTCTCAGTTGTCACCTAAAATGGCGTTACGGCAAAGCGATCGACTGGCGTTTTCAAATGTATGGAGAAATTGAAGAGCGCGCGAGTCCGAGCTTGATTTGACAGCTTACTCAACGTTGCCGTAAATACGTCGACGTTGCCGTTTACGTCCACTCCGCGTTTTCATACAAATCGGAAGTCCGCGTTTGACTTGACTTGAATTGTATGGAGTTTGACGTTTTAACGGAACTTCGAAGTTACGTAAACGTCAATTTAGGTGAGAACTGAAACTACCGGCTCTGATCAATAACATTCAAAACGAAATTAACTAGAGGGGAGCCTGGATCATTAGCTAGTAAAATAAAATATATTACGCGTGGTTTTGTTACTCCACATTAAGCATATCTTTAATTCCGTCGTCGCTCTTTCACCGTCGATTGCATGTAGCGATGCCATTTTATATTTCTCCTCAGAAGCGTAGCATCTAATTAATCACGGAAGCCATAGTTACGGAGCAGGGCCGCTCACGTCACGTCGTCGTTGTGCCGCCTAGCGACATCGCTCCCACGCCTCCTCCGCCGCGTAAACTGCGATCAAATACCATCCCCAGCGGTGACATTTCACCATCCCTGCTTTTACACCTACCGTGGCCTTTTTATACCCAAGTGGCCACACCACTACCGTAACGCTGTCAATTGTGCTGAATTTAACATAAATTTATAAGTCATCGTTCTGAAACCAGTACTTTTTAACCATTTGATCTGGGTGTGGTATTCTTCGAATTGGCTTAACTTGAGATTAATGTCATATTTTTTCCATCTAAAGTTTAAGGTCACCTTATTAAAAAAACGTGGGCCGTATAGCTCTCTGAGCTGTTGACCGAGCGCCTTATTATTTTTTTCTCGTTTTAACTCACTTGATACCTACCTAACGCTTGCACGCACCTAGGTCTTGTCGCATAAACTTGGCTGACTATTGGAACATTTCAATAAAAATGACTCAAAAAATTCATATAGTTATCAAACTTGCTCACAAAATTTCACTAGAATCGGTTGAGAAATGCGACCTGTAGAGTAGAATAGCCGGACAGACATACGAAAGCATTTTTGTCCAAGCTGAAACAGAGATCGGCTCGCGCTTCGCGCTCGCTCGTTCCATTATCAGCACTTTACAATAGCAAAGATTTCAATAAAAACAATGACACAAAAGTGAATGTACAAATTCAAGACAATAAGTACTGAATAAAAAAAAAAAATTAACAAAAAAAATAACCGACTTCAAAGAAAAAGCACTAAAAAGTAAATAATAATGTTCATTTTTGTAGTTACGATTTCTGTTATTTTTGAGTCGGCGTCAGCCGGGCACGCGCTGCGCCAATCAAGAGAACCTAACCTAATCTAACCTAACCTAACCTAACCTAACCTAACCTAACCTAACCTAACCTTGGCTGACACCGACTCAAAAAATAACAGAAATCGTAACTACAAAAATGAACATTATTTTTTACTTTTTAGTGCTTTTTCTTTGAAGTCGGTAATTTTTTTTGTTAATTTTTTTTTTATTTGTTAATTTTTAGTGAATCTGAAGTAAACTTACTAATTTGTACACGTCCTTTCCAATAAAAAAAGAATCACCGAAATCGGTTGGCGTTATATTGAGTTATTCGTCCATTTGTCGCGCACATCTTAATACAAATTTAAGACTTTTATGATTTTCTCATGGATATCATTGTCAGAACTTAACCAAATTAAAATGGGACCACTTGGGAAGCACTAGCTATCATTTAAAAAAAATAATCATCAAAATCGGTTCACCCAGGAAAAAGTTATGAGGTAACAAACATAAAAAAAAAAACAAAAAAAAAAAACATACAGACGAATTGATAACCTCCTCCTTTTTTTGAAGTCGGTTAAAAAACAGAGGATTATAAAGAAGACAAAAGTAAAATCAACAAAAACATCAGAACACAACCAAATAAAACTAATACAAATATTTAACATACACATTAAACATTTACAGCGTAATGAAAATGAATCTTTTTATTGTTTCCATTATTCAAGGTATGCACGCAGACCGCAACGCGACTTGGGAAACTCGGAAATATATACAGGAGGAAATAAAAAAATATTTTTTTTTTCCCAACGCACAATTTTAAATCATTTATAAACATACATATTGTTATGCTGACCGTACCCAAACGTGGCGGCATACTCAAAGCATCGGCCGCCTTTAGTCAAAGGGTTTGCCGCGCCAATGACGGACTATTTTCGCTGCTATCGCTCCGAACGAGTCCTATGGTGAGGACTGCCTATCAGCGACGCGTTCTCCCTTTTATACGATTGGTTGGTAGCTCCAGAAAGTTCCACATAACTCTAGTACCTAGATCTCGAAATATCTAGAACGTTCTGCTCTTTGACCAATCACAGGGCCGAAAAGGGCATCCATCTTGTCTTAACATATTTATTTACATATTTTCTAGAAGCTTCGATTCCAATTGCTGTTTATTATTTACTCTTCGACCAATGAGGGCTCGTGCGGCTAATCTTAAAGGTGACAGGTCATCGTATAGCTGATTTATAATAGGACGTCATTGGCGCGGCAAACCCTTTGACTAAAGGCGGCCGATGCTTTGAGTATGCCGCCACGTTTGGGTACGGTCAGCATAACAATATATTTTATGTGGAGAAACAAAGGAGTTCAGCTGGCTCCTTGTGCAATCGCCTTGGCGTGCTGTCTTATTTTTGTTTCATCGCTCCGCTTTGACAGCCTAATGTAGCGGTTTCCACAGCTACACGGTATTTGTGGCCCGCAACTTGGAACAGACGAATTTATTTTGATTTGTGAAAGCTAACGCTACGGTTTGTTGGAAGCAAACTGAAACTGCATGCAGCCGTGGAGCAGTGCGTATCTATGAAGCAACTCTTAAATTCTTAAGGTGATTCATTCTTCTTCTTCTTCAGCCTTTTGTTGTTCACTGCTGGACATAGGCCTCCCCAAGACTTCGCCAAGTAGTGCGGTCTCCTGATTTTCTTCGCCAATTGTCATCTGCAGGTGATTCATTCACCTTACAAATATGCTTTCGAACAAAATACGAACCGCGCTCGACTCATCACGAAATAGCGTTCCGGTGCTCGGTTCTGCGCGTCGCCTAAACATCTCTTATCCGTTGTGTCGTTGTAAATTTTATAAGCTTTGCATGAATTAAATAATCTTTATCATGTTGGATTTGTCCAATCAATATCGATACCTCTATCCTCCTGAGGGTCAGAGACCCTCTGTCAACACCAACATTACTGCTCTCTCTGCAATAACGCGTTTTGTTGCTTAAAAACTAGGTATAATATATCGCCCGAATGGATTTCAGGGCCATTTTTTATTATTTAACGTTTTTATACTCACAATGTAAAACAAAGTCTCGTTGACCATCGCATCAAAATGCAAAACAATGTAGAGAGAAAAAAACTAAGAAAACCATAAACTAAATCACGGAGATCCGTGGACAAAATAGCGAATTTCCTTAACTGGAGGCTATGCAACGGCATCTACATTGAAGCAAATTAGATTTTGAAAATAAGACGGAAACGTTATTGGTCTGTACATTCACTTTAAATTAATGAGATAAAGCTATTACTTACATAAAACTATCTAGCTCATTTCTTTTCTGCAGGATAAAGCGTGCCCATAACGTGGCTTACATAATAATATAATACTACAGTCTTATATGGACCTAATCATGGCACAGCTTGATTTGCAACGAAATGCACTTCGTAAATCGAGCCGGGAACCTATGACCTTTGGAATGGACGACAAGTCCACATGCCACTGATCTAGGAGACGCTCAAAATGTGATATACTATATGTAAATAGCGTAAATAATGTTCCCATCGAAGACTATTCCGTCTAAACGTGCTAATGGTACCGTTAGCTTTTATTATCGCGCCAGCTCGACAGCTCCACCTTAATTGTTATTCCTTACCTTTTACACCCGACGTTTTCACGGTCATTAGCATTACATTAGAACCAAACAATTCCGTGGACAATAAAACGCTGAAAACCGAGGGTAAGCCTGAAGCGAGTCATACAATGGCCGTTACGGGGTGAGTGTCTTGAACTGTGAGCGTAAGATGGTGGGTAGTTGAAGGACAGAGTTTTATTCACCCGCTAAATCGCCTAATCTTTCGTCGAAAATTTTATCCACCTATGTGAATTTATTGTGAGATGGTAGTGAGGATTAACAATTACAATGCATTGAAGGGTCTTTCTATTTCATTAGTTCTGCATCCTAACGAGAGATAGTACGTGTGTTTTTTTAATACACCCAGACTTGGATTTATATCATAGATCCATACCTTCACGGCGTTTTGCCGGAGGGGTACACAGAGATGATAGAGCGCCATACGGTACGATATAACCACACACATATTTCGGTTAATCTACAGATATACATCTTTTCATTCATGCTCTACGATTACGGCTACGTACCAGACTTTTATTAATTACATCGATTTGGTCTTGGTACGTTCTTCTAGGCCGTCCGGGCACGACACTTCCGCTCACTTCTGCTCTGTAAATTTGTTTCGAAATTATGAATGTATATTTGTGGTTTGAACATATGGAACGAATGGATGACGACAAAATGACGAAACAAATTTATAATATACCAGTTATGTGTTATTTCCTATGTTTGAGCGCGACTACATTGAGGAGACTGAAAACATGGACAGTTTTTGTTATTTATATTTTCTTAAAACTAAATTATGAATTGGGTATTTACGTATTCAGCTAGGATGATGCCATAAGTGCTGGGGGTCCATTCAGAAAAGAGTGAGTTCGAGTCCGGGAGTGAGTTAACCTAAAAATAGCTGGGAAATATATTATTATTTAAATAAAGGAACCGTTATTTATACTTCCGACGTATTTACGGGATGGACCAGATTTTTATCTAACTGTAATGATGTTCAAGAAGTGTGAAACATTACTATTAAAAAAAGTGAGTTGATATTTAGTGACGAATTCCAACTCACTCTTTCCCTGAATGGACCCCCTGGTGCCTACACTAATGTAAGGGATCGAGACTATGGTGTAAAATAAATAAACCAAACGTAGAATAAATGCAGTAGAAATACGTTCCAGAATGTAATTTCATTTTTTATAGGTGTATCACCGTTCTTAAACTCTAACGCGGAATTATAGGCTAAAAAAATCCAAATTTTATGAAAAATCAATTGTTTTTATCTATTACATTTCTTAATAAATAGATAATTATTAATTACAATTATGTGGCGTTAATGTATTGTTTTCAATTGAAATATCAGAACATCTCGCGATACTTTCGGTTGTTTCCGAAAGTATCGCACAAAACTGGAGGACGGTCTGCTTGCAACACAGCGAGCATTAAGAGTGCAGGAGTTGCTATCAAAAGTCATTCGTATGGCGGCAACGTAGCCACGAGTTAGTTGAAAACGTCTAATTGTAATAAGTTCGCTTACGAATTCGAGACGCGCAACATCGAATGTCCGTTGCTTTAAATATCGTCCTATAAGGTGTATACGTGTTCTTACTTGTCGTAGGAACTCGAGAAAATTATTATAATTAAATTTGTAACCGATGTGACTCTCCGGCTCTACCGTTTTCTCCACACAAACGAGTTTCGGTTGCTCCTCGCTTCCTACCATGCTCGATGTTGCGACGAATCGGATATCAGCCCTTATGGCAGAATGGTCTACATATGTTGCTGTTACTCTACGTAGCCAGTTCTTCAACCACAGCACTCGCGAACAAAATGATGTATGCCCTGATTCAGCGTAAAGAGTTCCTCGAGTACACGTCAAGAGACTGTCGTAACATTTTGTCGTCGCTAATGGATCAGAGTTAACCGAACAAGCCAGGTGCTACCAAAGAATAAGTAAGCTACTGACGGCCGCTACACACATAGACCGATTGATCGAATACACTGAACTTTTGATTGAACGTTATTGGAACTATCGGAAATGTTCTTGGTTAAATCCTGCAAAGGTAAATTGGCGTGGTTTCGTTAATTTTTCGAGAACTAAAGTGATCGTTTAACTACGAAGCATCGAGTAAATTAAAGTGGTTTTTCTGTTTACTCTAGAATTGTAAATGACTCATATTCTTCTATTCAATGCTAATGATTTGCATAGTCAAATTGAAAGATAGTTCATAATCGCACTGGTTAAGCTTAGTAGATAGTGGAATGAATAATAAAGAGGATAACATACTTTTAAAATGCAAGGCGACCCGATGAAACTAGACGTGTGTTCCAATTGAAATAAAATGAATATAGTAATATATTTACGTATTTTTATTGTGCATAAAACTTAAGGTACAACTCATTACTGGAGGAATTTTCTACCAGGCGAGTTTAAGGTATCATGTGCGGTAGTGCGATTAGAAGGTTATGAAGACATGTAATTAAATCTAACGTTCATGTAAAATACAATTCACCTACTCTCACCATACCACATCCTATAGGAAATATGTCCCATGCCGGGACCTTCCTTGGAATGCACGGCTACGTTGAACTGGATCGAAAATATGGACAATTTTCATTTCCGCTTAAACGATCATTTATTAAATGCGATGGTACCAACCTGGGCGATAGTAAACCTACTACTTAATAAGTAAAGAAATGAAGGAGTATTATGTGGAACCCGAACAACGAACGACGAATCACGAAACATGTGTTGAAGTCAAGAATAATGTCCAGATGCGTGTACAGGGGCAGATTATGATGAGATTCAAAGACATTTCTTCGGTCTTGAGGCGATTCTGAAGTCTTTCGACTGCCAAATTTAATATAACTTCCATACATTTTATGTCAAAGTTGACAGTGTGCTGAGATTCAAATATATGAGTATTGAGACCATTTTCAAGCCTCCATTATGTCAATTTTGACATAAAATGTAGGGAAGTTATTTCAAATTTGCCAGTTGGAAGACTTGAGATTCGTCTCAAAACCAAAGAAATATCTTTGAATTTCATTATTAAAGCTTGAGAAAGATCTCAAGACCCAAGAGCTGTCTTTGAATCCCAGCAAAGTACTTGTTAATATTTATTTAAATAGTGAATTCGGTGATGACTGTAGTATTCGCATAGAAATCAAATTGTGTAGAAATTTAAAATCGAGTTCCAGTAAAATAAACTGTGCAAAAACTAATTAACTCCTTTGACCACAAACGCAATTATAACTGAACGAAGGTTTGTGATATTGACGCTGGAACTAAAGTTTTGCACCAATTTCAACCCAATGACTTTGTGCATGGTGGCGCACTCGCTAATTCCCCCATCGCGTGATTACTTTGAAATTGCTTTATATGAGTACATTTTTAATTTTTAATAGACAAGATTTTCTTTAGAAAAAGTTATAGATGCAACAAAATTAGGAAGAGCTCTTTAATTTACGAAGGCGCAATCGGTAAGACGTGGGCGACAATGCATTACAGCAGTAAGATTGAACATTACAGCTGACTACAAATTAGGCGTGCAACTGTCTGGTTTCAACAGGAACAGGAATGTTAACAGATTGAACATAATCTTTTCACTGAATATGAGACTTAAGTAAGAATGAAAAAAATACTAAAGCTTGAAACAGTTTTCACACAGTTAGGGAAATAGTAAGAAAAACAGTTATTGCTCCATGTTAAAAAAACAATTAAATAATATTTTATGTTTAAGGCTAACTGAGTAACCAATTTACTTAGATGGCTCTATTTTAACGTTGCAAGACGGTTATTTTTATTCAAATTATAGTCACATTCACTGTTTATTTTTTTTACTGTACGTGCGCTTTTTTAGCCTTAGGTTAGCTTAAATGAGGCTAAATTAAACAGTGTATCTAGTTCGTGACTTCGAGTGGACGTACGATCATACGACGACGATAATTTAGATCTTAGAAAAGTGTAATTTAGTTTAATTTCAGTTTCTTTATTTCCTCCATTAGATGTATATTACACACTCGGATTAGTCTTTTTTTCCTGTCGGTTCGAATACCGGCTCAGTAGAGTAGAGCCGACAAAAAACTTCGCCAGGTTACCTAGTCATTGTATTTTTTTCCATTGATACTTTACTACTTGATACATTGATTACTACTACTCACAAATAACATTATAATAAGAACATTATATACATTGGTGAAGAGGAAACTTTTGACTATCAAAATGAAATCTTATTCTGAATTAATAGGAATTATGATCTAAATTCTTCAAGTGCAAAAAGTCATCGTCATTTTTGATACAAGTATATAAGTAAATATAAGTTAGTAAATAAACAAATTCATACTACCTAACTCGTACGTACCTAACTCTATGGGGGTAAAACAGAACACGCAAAACCATAATATATTCGACCGGGTGCCGCAGTACATTCAGTGCCGTCACATACCTTTCCCCCATTTTTTCGGAGATTGGTTATATCGACACCTCATTACAATGCCCTTCGATGTTGAATACGATTGCCTAAAATATATTTTCCTTTTGAAAAGTGACACTCTCTATTTTCACGTCAGTCGAGTAGCAGCACCACGGAGGAGGGAGGCAGAGAGGAGATGGTCTAAGCAAACTGGGTCTGTGTCCACCAAGTGGGTCTATACGTCACAACCCAAGTGATAAGAAGGCGTGGCTTAGCGTCATTTGCGACATGACGCTGGCGGTGTTAGGTTGTGGGACAATATTATGGTGTGCGGCGCAATTTTCGGCGAACAGTCGATTACACGATGAGATTTTGTGTAAAATGTTGCAAACATTACACGGGAAAAAAATATTTAAAGTCTGTAATGGAATTACGGAAGTGTAGTGTCAGGAAAATACATCATACGTTATTTATAATTTAAGTCAATATTCGAACATTGTATCGATGTATCGGTCTTGCTATTTGCCGATAGATGGCGCGCAATCATTTTCTTTGTACGGTAAGAAATGTTGATCTCATGATGCAATTTTTTATGACATTTTTAAATCAATATTATTTAAATCTGCGCGAATGAATAGGTTTAAATTTAGAAGGTTTTTTTATTAAAAAAACTAACGGTAAAATGAAAAAGGTTTCATCTAGTTGTAGTCTAGTCTAGCCTAGTGTAATTAAGAATAGCAAAAATAGGCGGTGCATGACCCCACCATGAAGTGTTTTTCCCCCCGCTTCCCCTCGCACATGTGACACTGCGTTTTCTAGTAATTTGAGTTAACAACATCTCCTCTCTACCTCTCTCCTCCGTGAGCACCACCCAAGGACGAGGGGGGAGGGGAGCAGACGTCTCTGCGTCCATTAGTGCCGGAGGTTGATGAGACGTCATAAAAGTGCGCTCAGAACGGCACTCCGCTCTCTCTCAGTCTAGGGTAGGGGATGGTGTTATCCTCGAGAGAAGTATGAAATTAAATGGTAACAAACAAAAACACAATTACTGAGAAAAAGGAATGAAATCTTACTTATAAAATATTAAAATATTACTTCATCATCGGCGCAATTGGCAATGTGCCGATTACGTATGCCGCGTTCCCCCGCTGAATGGCTAGGCTGATCTTCTGCCTAAGATAACTGGGCGCACGTTTGTCTCCAGACGCCTCAATGAGCAATCTACCGAGCTCTTTTACTAGATTTTTGGCGTCTGGACTCCAAACTCCAAGAGGCGACGAACTTGTAGTTGGTAATTGTATATTCGCAGGTGATTGCAAATTCTTAAATGGGTATAAAGTAAAGTAAGGTATCTTACAAATATCAATATGTTTGGTTTCAGCTTTCACATTGAGAATATTGGGACAGGTTGCTTAAAGTATAGTAAATGGACAGTCTTAAACTTCTTATATAATACATAATCTAATATTCTTTGAATGTCTCAGATATCGACACTGTAGAAAAAGTCTTCATGGAATGCTAATTCAAAAACACGTTTGGAATGTATCTGGGTAGAATGCCCGGCACGGATGTTATCCTACCCCCTCCAAGCGCCAACGGCTGCGCAGAGATCCGATATAGATTTGGATATGCGCAGCCGTTTGAGAGTGGAGGGCACCGGCTAACATCCATGCCGACAATTCTAATTGACCATGTCATGTAATTTAATATCTTCTGGATTCCTATACTTTATGCTAAATACATTCGTTTAGACTGTTTTATCCTAATGAAAAATGAAGTCCGTAGTTGGAAGCATCAAAAATATTGGTGATCGCAAATTTTATTGAAAATAAAAATATGGAATGTAATTTAAAAAAATAAGTAAAGCTGTTTTTAAATATTTTTGATAAAACACCTATTTCAGCTGTGAATCGAACCGAACTCAAGAGTTTTCATCTCCATTTCAATTCCCGGAAGGGAATGTTTCCTTTCAGTAAAATTTTCCATCATGCAAATGTAGGGTACATATTTACATAACCCGCTTGCTTTAGAAAACACCTAACTTAACATTTTATATTCCCATGCCTGCATAGCATACTAAAGAAAAATCACTTATAAGATGTTATTTGCAATTTCAAGAGCGGATAAGCTGTGAGCTCTCTCGGCAAACTACATTTTGCAGTCGCTCGCTATGCGCTCCATTCGTGCCAGACAAAGTGTGCATCCGGGGAGAAGTTATGCATAATTCACTGTGCTCCGGCATCCGGGCCGCTCGCGTAAGCCGTGTCGATCCAACTACGCTAATGGAGACCGACTTTATCCCGCAAATAGATTTTCCCCATGCGGTCTTGTTTTGCATGTTTTCGATTGTTTTCGCATCGGCCACACGCGTAGTCGAAACTGTTTGCTCAATGAATTTGATACGGACAATATTTTCGAATGAAAGCGTCTGTAGCCGTTTCTGGCATTTGGTGCGATAGCAAAACATCATCTAGAAAGATAAAAGTAAGTCAGTCAGCCTCCTTGCGTCCATTGCTGGACATACGGACTGCTCTCCAATTTTTCTGCAGTCCTCCCGGCCATCAGCGGCAAAGATATCAAGAAAGAAAAATATTGTTTATTTTGCAAAATGATTACAGTGTTACGTAAGAGTATGATACACTGATTATTTTTTCAGTGCAGGTGAACAGAGAAGTGGGTAGTTTACTCTGACGTTTAGTTGCATTCCGTACCATGCTACCTGGTAAATTTCAGTTCACCTGGCGCGTTTCCGGCCCCACTTCCGTCCTTTCTTACTCGATAATGCTAATGGAGGCGCAGTTCATGACGCAAGTACACTTACCCATGCGGTCTTGTTATGCATGTTTAAGATTGTTTTCATTTCGGCTACATGCGTAGTCGAATCCGTTTTGCACCGGCAATATTCTGAATTGAGGGCGCCTGTAGCCTCTTCTAACGTTTGGTGAAATATAACAATATGTTTTAGCGGAGCGTCTCATCACCGTATTGGCATATATTATATTACTCAAGGTATTCGTCAAAGTATTTGAATATTAAACGGTAAACCTTCCCGTGCGCAAAGCGCATTATCAATTTCAGTTGCCTCGTAAATCTCATTACCTTTTGTCTCCATTGATATATATTTCATCAAGGGTATTAATCAAATTCATTACTGAATATATAAGCATACATGGTTAAATCATATGTAAAGCGTCGATAGTTTGACGCATGCTTGTTTTATTGATATCGGCAGTTTACAGGCAGTACGATAATTTATATGTAACACTGGACGGGGTTACAGCTGAACTTTTTGCAATTTTAAAAATATATCCGATTTAACATCCATGACAAAACATTGTTTTAAAAAATATATATCACGTTATAAATACATTAAACTACAACCATAATTAAAGTTTTATTTAAAAAAATAAGTTCAAAAACATTAAGGTGTGTTTCTTTACCAGGAACAAAACTAATAATATTACAACCTATTTACTGAATGCAGCATAATTTTACAGAAAACACATTAATCATGCCTCTAAAGACTCATTTCATTCCTGATTATGCTACCTTTTTGACACGAGTCAACAAGCTTACTACAATGTGAAGCGGACTACATGTAAGCACCACTTACACCTACTGAACTTATTACGCACATACAAGTGTAGGGTAGGATTTTATTAGTGGAGTTGTAACTCGAGTGACATATTTCGTCAACATAAGTTACTGCCATCGGCATATTATTTTAAGAGAACTTTTTTTCCCAGAGACTTTTTTCCATCACCTCCTTGATGCACAAATTTTCAAACAAAATGTTTTCTTCAAAATTAAATGTTATGGGTAACGGAGATGAAGGTGCTATATGATTTTGCTACTCTACTCATGTTGGGTGACTATAACTGTCTATGTATGTGTATGTAGATCGCTTTTGGTGACGGAGATTGTTAATCTTCTGATTATATCGATATGAGCATCAACATTCAGAAAAAATGTATGGTAGGAACAGATTTCACTACTAAAAATGTAAATGATTACGTAAAAAAATATTAAAAACCTGTCGGAGCGAAACGCTAAAGTAAAATCTGGAAAATGGATAACAAATAAAATGAAGTCGGAACCATATAATTTGTAGTGCCATGTAACAATAACAATAAAAATAACACAACATTGTCTGTTCATATGTATTCATTTCAAAGTCGCTTTCTCTGTCCCTATATCCCTAGGTATGCTTATATCTTTAAAATTACGGAACGGTTTTTCATGCGGTTTTTTTAAATAGATAGAGTGATTGAAGAGGAAGATTTATATGTATAATAACATCCATTAAATAGCGGAGAAGTACTGTTATTTTTGAGGTTTCCAATGTGATGTCTTAAAAACATTTTTTTTTCCGCTTACATTGCAAACGCAGGCTGAACCCTACGAGATTTATCAAAATAATGTACTTAGTATTGTATACATTGAAAAAGTGTACAGAAAACTCCGCGATGGTATATGTCTATCTCTTATGGATATCCCACAATAACAGTTTTTTGTCATTTACTTTTTATGACAAATAATGGCTAATTTTCGAAGCGATTTTAACCAATACAGCATTGATCCTTATCCAATTAAATACCTTAAATACATTGTTGATTTGATATAGATCTATATGGCCCTTAACAACACATGATTTAAATGAATATTTTCGAAGATTTAAAAATTGCGGGACGTAGCGTTTGCGGCGGTACCGGCCGGCCAGGGCGGCGCCGCGGCGGGAGCGTGCCTATAAATAGTGTGTCGGAGGCCGCAGTTCACCCTATAGCACTTTGAATTTAATATTTCTCTAATATCTAATAATCAATTAATAATAATATCTAAGTTTTTTTTATTTCAAATATTCTACGTAACTCTACCTACGTAATGTAGAAACTCTACTTTATTTATTTGTGTATCTACTAGGTTTATTTGTGTATCATAATGTCAAAATAATATTTTTTTAAATGATATTATGCCCGTGCAAAGCCGGGACGGGCTGCTAGTTATTTATATTAATTTCCTTTTTGTTTCCAAAGACTTCAGGAATCACTGCCTACAGTAATTGTATTGACGTATAGACCGTTCATATTACTCAAAAAAAGCGGGTACTAAGCTTGCAGCTCAAGCTAAGCTTGTAAGCTTGCGGTTCATTGCTATTGGCTCTGTGCCGCATCACCCATGGTGTCACCACCGCTGCGTCATCAACGCCGCGTCACCACCGCCGCGTCACCATCGCTGCGTCACCATCGAAGCGTCACCTCCGCTGTTCCAACAATTGCTGAGATGTGCGCACCTATTCATCGACTGTCATTGGTAAATTCGTTTCGATTCTTAAATTATAAAAAAAAAAACAGTAATGGAATGTGTGCTTTTGTGGGTTAAATCACGTAAAATAATACAAATGGGTCCACTTCATACATTCTTGTGCGACTAAGGACTAGGAATTGTCAGTTTTCAGTTTTCCATCCAGGTTAAATTAGCTCTGCATATAAGAAAGGTCCTAATTGAGCCCGCATTGGGCTAATGTCATAGAAGGAAGTGTGGCATTGGCCATCGAAATTAAGGTTTCCTTAGTTTAGAACCTTTCATTGGATTACCAATATGTGGGTCTAGAACTAAAAGTTCAAGATATGCGACGAAATACAATTTGAACATGCCAGGAAGGTCAAAAACGTCTACGATGGTAGCCACTTTTTAACCGACTTTAAAAAAGGAGGAGGTTCTCAATTCGTTTGTACGTTTTTTTTAAGGAGTGCTGTTGAACTGCCGGTCAAGATCGCAGTCAGTTTCAGTTTTTCTGAGTCGACACCAAAGGTCTGCAAAAATTCGCTTCAAGAAAACGATGACTTACTATCATAATAGTTTTTTTGGTTAAAGTAAGGCAAAAACTATAAAAAAAAATTCTGTGAATGCTTTTAATAATAAAATATGTTTTGAAATGCTTCACACTTTTCAAAGTTCTTTTGTTTTTTTAGGTTTACATCATAACTAGTTACTCTCGTAGTCGTCTAGAATATTGGTTCGTGAAGTGTTATTTCCTAATCTGCCCCATGTTGCAGGTAATACATACAAAAAGATCCAAGAGATTATTATTGTATTAATATAAGAAAATATATGTGATAAAGTAAAACTTAAACATGGTTGTACTTGGTTGTATTAGCGAGCAGAACCATAAACTAGACACGCTGTACAAAATTGTTTTTAAATTTAACCCTCTGCACTAGTCGAAGCAAGGCTGTGAGGCAGATAACAGGCATAATCATGAAGCGAATGTCTCTAGTCTAGTGGATTTCTTTATAATTTTCTTGTTCAAAACATTTCTAAACTACATAAAATGCTGAACCCATAAGGTCTTGACACTCATCGGATTACGAATCTATGAATACGTAAATTTGAGTCCATCAGCCGATATCATTCCGGCACAAGCTTCACAAACAAGTTACACCCATAACGAGCGTCCCCCCCCTACGCCTCTGGCGCTTGTTAGCGCAATACAAATAGGCCCCCAGGCGCCGACTCGTGTTGCCTTAATTAACGCGGTTCGTCGCTAGAGGGCGGCGGCGTGACCTTTACATTGTGCGAACGGAAACACTTCAGTTCGTCAGGTACCATATCCTGCTTAGAAAGATCGGTTCGCTTGGATCACAAGATATCCCTCATTCGGCGCAGCTGTTGTTAAGTTAATAAGAAACAGTTCACTCCGACGAAGCTAAATGGAATCATCTCTTGTCCGGTCACCTTACACACATTTTTGCACGTTCATTATTGATCATAACACACATGGAAGATTAATCAAGAAATAGATAACATTTCTAAGAGCTTTTAATGTACATGACAGTATCACGATATCATAAAAGTGTGTGACAAATTTACCAGAGAGACCAGGATGGTTACCATTGTAATAACTTTCCAGGTGAATAGGCAAGAATGGTTCAATCTGACGTTTAGTTGTATTTAGTACTATGCCGACTGGTTCATTTCAGTCCACTTGACCGAATAACACGTTGTTGGGCAGTAAGCATGGTAAGAAGTGGAACTATTTAATCACTCTTTTTTTTTAGCGCTCCGAGGCATCGTATCTAAAAATACTTTTAAGCTCAGGCTAAAAATACCGCTTCCGGAGAGAGGGGATCATGCCTTTTTTATGTTAAGCGTGGCATACGATCTAAGGGCATACGGCGTACGCCTGGGGGTGCCCGACGACGCCCATGGGATTTCGAACTTACAGGGGGGCTGCGAAAACCATGCCGGCCGGCCAGGGGCTTCTTCAGACTATGTTTGAAGGACCCCAGGTTGTACTTTGGGAGAAGTACCTCTCAAGGGAGTTCATTTCATAGTTAGTGTTTTGCATTGCTGCTAATCCGATAACCAGTTCTCGCTCGAGTTCTATTATGTAATTTTTCCGTTTTTACGAAAACATGCTTCTGGAGTGACCACTTTTGGTGGCCGACCTGTCTTTGCCTCATCATACCTTGTCGGTGAAGAAGTATACTGTTCAAAACATTGTTGTAAACATATAATTTAGCCACAACAAAATTTAGTAAAATTTTCAAGATTTTCAGTGTATAACCACATTTTACGTAACGTTTTAAATTGCCAGCGCCAAACAAATGCGTGAAGAACATCAAACGTGTTTTGGCATATGCCTCGCACGTAATCTTTGAGGTTGATCTCAAACCACTATACTTCTATTGTTTCTGTAGATATATACTAGCAACGGAAAAGATGTAATGTTTCAAAATACATTGGTATTACGAGTCCAAGCATAGTTTTGTTTTCGGTTCTTTTTCAGCCGTGGTAATCGAATCATCCTCGAAAAGTGATGAATCCAATCTTTTGTGTACAATTAATGGAAGATAGCATTTTCAGAGTCAACATGAAAAGTACACCTTCACGAATGAGGAAATAAAATCATGTCAAATTGTCTGAAGTACCACTTAACAAGTACTTGGACAGGTGATCAAACAAGATGACGTAAATGAAGCGGGCCGTTCCGGGAAGGCAAAGTTTGCTTCAAGTTATATAAAATTCATGCTAGACCTTCTCGTATATTCAATTAGGGCTTCGATCGCAAGCCGCACTTTAGGATCGCTTGAAAGCATAAAATAGAGCCTTTCAGGATGTATCTTTAGCCATATTATGCATTGATGTTAGTAATTTTGTTTGATAACGATAAACTTTTGATATTGTTATCATAATCAAGCTATATTAGCAGTTAATTTGAGTTTCAGCAACATCTACGTTTGAAGCATTGTAATCAGATTTTGAAAATAATCTGAAAAGTATTGGTGGTCCTTCATGCTTCCGACGAATGTCACGACCAATACTTTTTCAGATTATTTTTAAAATCTGATTACAATGCTTCAAATGTAGATGTCGCTGAAACTCAAATTAATGAGATAACCGTAATGTCGTATCCATTAAATATATAAAATTATCTTAGCAGTGCTGAACAATAAAGAAAAACCACTATATTAATTGAAAAAAATGATGTGCAGGTATCAGGAAGGTCTTGGCATGGCACCTAGTTCCCATATGATGTGTTAGAGTAATATCAGGCGTTCAGTTTGGTATTAGCCAACCATGTACATATCATGCACCAGATACATAAAAAAAATCTCTGTTTTAGCACAGTTCAAATTCAATAAATTGTGGTAAATTATTCTCGTTACTATTAATGTTTTACGGTACGTATCTATAAATGCGCGAAAACAGATATTAAACAGTTATTTTAACCGATTGAACAGGACCGTTTGTCTTAACTGATTCAACATTACGGCTGCCTGCAAATCAGGCGTGCAACTGCCCAGTTTCAAGAGGTACAGTCATTTTAACAGATTGAACCTTTAACCTTAGCACTGAATAGGTATAAGATGTAATAAAGGAAAAAATACTAAAGCTAGTAACAGTGTTCAAACCGTTAGGGCAATAGTAAGAGAAAACAGTTATGGCACACAGTTAAAAAAAAAACAAAAAAAGATGCAGTAACATATTTAATCTTTACGGCTAAGTTAGTTCGTTCTATTTTAACGTTGCAAAAATGGTTGTTACTATCGGAATTACAGTTAAATTCATTGTTTTTTTTCTCAATTTTCCTGCATATTCCCAAATAGGTCCCATGTCATTAGCCCGGCTACATTGAATTATATAGAAAACACGGACAACTTTTCATTACCGTTTCGACCATATTTCATTCAATACGATGGTACAACCCCAAGCGGGCTTTACCCTGCCACTACTATACGGAAAGGGGATCTACAATTTTACATACATGCATTTCGAAAAATGGAGCAGGTTGCATTCCTGACGAAATGCACTTATCCAACTCTGAAAGAGAAAGAAAGTGGTGCATGAAGGGGGCGGTGATCGAACCAGATCTCTCGTATGCAAGGCAACTCCCCGCGCCACTAGGCTACGAGGTTACCTGGTGCAGTTACAAAAGAGTATTACAATAAGTTCTTCCCATAGTAAAATAATAATATTGTATCCTTGTTGCAGAGATCGCGCCCAGAGATGGCAGCACAAGGGACGACCGAGAGCACGGACGCGATCACAAACTCCGGCTACGGCAGCAGCGACGAGACCACCAGTCTGCTGGTGACCGGGCCCGCCGTCACCGTCATCGTGCCGGCCGACCTCCGGCCCGCCAAGCCGGTGCTGCAGCGGCAGGACTGCACCACGCACCTCCGGCCGCAGCTCTCCGGCGGGCCCGGCAGCGAGGAGAGCGGCGCGTCCGATGCCGCCGCCGCGCGCAGCGTGCCCGACATCGAGCTCCAATGCCGCCTCGACGCGCCCTCCGCCGCCCTCTCGCCGGTCGCCTCGTGCCTCCACCGCGGCGGCTGCCAGCTCGTCCCGCACGCCTACAGCGGCCGCTGCCGCGTCTGCGAGCGGCGCGCCTCCACCGCGCCGCTCTCCTCGCTCCAACTCGCGCGGTCCGTGTCGCGCGAGAGCGTCCGCTCTGCCATGCACTACGCCTGCGGTTGCACCTCGCTGCCGCCGCCGGCGCTGCTGCTGCCGGCGAGCGCGCGCATCATCCGGCAGAGCTCGCAGCCGGAGGCGAGCGCCTGCGTGGCGCATTGCCCGTGCCCGCACCACCAGCACGCGAGCGCCTCGCTGCGGCAGCTGCGCGAACCGGGCGACGGGATCGCCGGCATCGCGGCCGACTCACTGCGCATCAACGGCGGCATGCGACCCTTCAAACAGGTGAGACATTCTCCCGCTAGATGGAGCGATCGCGAGCTTTAGAAGGGTGAAAGCGCTGATTGTCACGTTCTCGCTTTAAATTCCATATTCGAAAAGTGATGATGGACGTGTTTTCTTTATAATGATACCCAATTTAATGTAGACACATCAAAATATGCAAAACTCAAAAATAAAATAAGAACTAGCCTAGTAAAAATTAGGCTTGCACAATTAAGGCTATTTTGGTACAATTAAACATGTTAAAATCATCAGTCTTATCAATTTAAATGTACTCTACCGGGCACACAACTTTTCTACATAGAAAACAGCATTTTCTAAACAAAGTGAAATATATTTTACAAAATGTTTAAGGAAGGATTCATAAAAATTTTTGTTGTTTGCTAAAGTGAGGGCACGCTAATCTATATCATAATTAATTAATTTCGAAACCGAGCCAGGACGAATTATATGAAAATGTTCCTTGAGTGAACGATAAGCAGTATAAACATAATTAAAATTAAAAGAGCTAGCGAAAAGTCCATATTTATTACCACAGAGATCGACGGGTTATTAATAACCCTTAAGTATCAGAAAACTTTTTAATTTTTTATATATTTTTGATTTATTATTTTATTGGAGGAAAACTTTGGATGGTAATTAATATTTTAAAATTACGGAAATTGGGTCCCGTAAATTTCAATGAAAGGTTAATAAAACAGAATTATATTACGCTAATTGATATCTTTTAATGAAACGCCCCACGTCTAGATGGAACTACATTTAAATAATATTTTAAAGTAATGAAAATTGGATCCCGTAAATTTCAATGAAATAAACGGTTAATAAAAACAGAATTTTATCACGCTAATATCTATGATATATTTTATTAAAAAACGCCCCACGTCTAGATTGAAACGAAGATGGAGACACATTTAATTTTCCTTAAATTACCAGGTCTGGCATCAGTCTGTCTGTCCGCTTATAACTTGAACACCAAAAACTCAATTTTTACGCGGTTTCTTGATTCTTTATCAGTATGTTATAATATTAGTGGGCGAAAGCCCGACTGATTTTCGTACAATTCAATGCAGGCACAGCTCCGAGCATTTACTAGTATACTGTAAATACGATTCCATCTAGCAAATGCCCCGTCATGATGATTATGTTCAACAATAAACTCCCTCACTAAAGTACCTGCTGAAGTATTCAAGCGAATGCCCGCTCCAGCGTAGAATCACCCTTGGGTATGTATTACAGGAGTAATAGCGAATTTATTGTGCTTATTCGGTAATGGCCGGTATTACGGCAACAACCGTCCAGTTTGGCCCACCGGACGTCATAATTTATTAATTTATTTTATTTTTATTATTTACGTACGGTATCATAGTGATTCAGAATAGAATAGAATATAAAATATATATTGTGGAATTGTACTAAAGTCAATCTAACAGAATAATTGAATCCGACATTAGGTACTGCACAAAAGCGGACTTATCACTAAAAGTGATTTCTTCTAGTCAACCTTTGGGGTGAGGTGGAGAATCAAAAATGTGTAGGAAATGCATAAAGAGTGACAAAAACTAGTTAACATATCATTATTATACACATACGAAATCAATAATGCGCACATTAATCATACACTAGTACTCATATTACACATACACTATTACACATTCATATAGCACACATATTAAACATTTAAACTAATTCAATGTGTAGGTCTCCTTAAAAATATGTGCGATTATGTAAACTTACACAAGTCTGGTTTTTAAAACTGTCAAAAAGTGCTCTCGTCTGAAAGAGTTTCCTAGAATTTTTGGGAGTTTTCTCAGATTTTCAGGAAGAAATAAGAATTAAACGATATACCGTGTTGAGGGAATAGGTAGAATAGAGATTAGAATAGATAGTGATTATTTCTCGTAAAACATGAAGTTGTTCATGTTTTACGAGAAATAATCAAAAATACTTGCTAAAAGGTGAGACGAATCATTATCTGGGATCAGTATTCATTTTGGTAGCTATAGCGTTCTATTTCGCACTTGACAAAACTTGCATCAATCTACAAAGCCCGTTTTGTACATCGGTCAATGTGTTTGGCATCAAAGCAATATATAAAGTTATTCATTCCATGTCAAGAAATATTTTATTTTCTGTTGATTAAACCTCTGACTCACGCTAAATCTTTAATATGTCACTCGGCCGTCTTCACAAATTAGTTTAATCTCTGCTTCAACATTATATTGCATCACGACTGGGTCGCCCGCGGCTTTGAAGGTCCTTCCTATTTTGAAAACCAAACTTAGTTACAAAATAAACGTAACCCTATTTAAACGAAGCAGATAATGGCGCAAAAATCACGCCGCCAGGGCTCTAATGTTGTTTAGAAATATGACAGAAAATGTTGCAGAGAAATAATAAGTTTTGTAAAACGAAATAAAATCACAAATGCTAATCAAATGTTAAACTGTATTATTACTAACAAAATTTAATAAATTCGTAATTTAAAGTATGGTATCATTTTTTTTACGTATAACTGGAGGAATAGCATTCATGAAACTCCATGGAACCTTAAGGATGTCCGAGCTAGAGAGACAGAGATACTTCTGAAACATTGACGTGTTCAAGATTAGAGCATGCTTTTTCATCTGAAATCGACCTCAATTTCGACAAATTAACGAAATCCTAAAACAGTATTAAACATTTAAAAAGGATTCTTAAAACAAGACAGTACCCTCGATAGTTTCACGGAAATATTTTAGGCTTGTCGAGAATTTCGACAAGTATAATCTTGGACTGAACAAAAATCAAGAAGATGTATTATACTTTTCGGAAACCATGTTGGATTCTTTGGACCATTTGAATTCTTAATGCCGTAAGAGCTTTTAAGCGAGTCTACAGAATATTTCTTCTAAGGAGCAGCGCACTAAGAGATAATTAGTACGATAAGTGAATTGGCTGCTTCGTCTGCAGACGAAATAACGACTCTTTAATTGTTGCAGCCACTGACTACGGTGCAGCCGTTTAGTTTAACAGCCGTCTGGATACCTAACTCTGAGCGAAATTGATCCAGGCGGGAAGAAGCTATATTATTAACCTCCACTTTATCTTCACTTGAGATTCAAAGAGAAAATAAAGTTTAGTACTAGAGAACGTATTCCGATTCGGTATACCGTATACCGTATACCGTTATACCTATACGGTGTATACCCTATAGGTATAACGTACTCCTACATGAATCTCCATGGTATTTGGCATAGTCGACTAGGGCATTGGCCCAAACTTACCTCGAAGCCAACTGGACACTGGCAAAATTGTCTTTAAAAAAAGGACAAAGGCCATAATTTAAATTCAATCAATCAATCAACTTATTCCGGGGAGTAAATAATTTGTAGTTGTAAATTTTGTTACGATCAACAACGTTTATAGATCAAGTTAAGAACAGTTTCAATTGGCTACATAAAATAGCAACCAACCGTGCAATGCGGTCGAACCTACGACATTTGCAAAATCGTTTCTTTAATTAAATGTCGGGAAATGAAGTGGGATAAACATACATTTTCGCCCCAAAAATGCTTACGAGTTGATTTAAAATTGTTCGTTTAACTGTTTATGGGTGCAAATAGTAAGTCGGTATATTATTCCTTTTAAATAGACGGTTTATGGTTTATTACCATAACAATTTTTGGTTTATTTTTTTGATATAATCGGCTGCACAGATTTGTACAAGAAGAAGAGGCTTAAATGATCTATGTTTTTTTTTTCTATATTCATGCTGTCGATGAAAAACTAACACCACTCGTGCCTGTATATTCGCCTCTTCTCAACTTTGATAGTTGCATGGTGTCTTTCTCTTTTGTTTTTCGTGAGCCACAAATGTCAAATAAAATCTTGTATAAATCGTGTAAAATGAGCATGTTATGCTGTATTGAGCTGTGTATTAAATGGGTGTAGGTTGTGTGTGGAAGACTGAAATGTGTAAATTGTATTCTAAAAATATTTGTTTTGCTAGACTTTTCAAGCTTGATCTTAAACTGTAGTTGGTTGTCATGGTAGAAACAATTTATGTAGTCATGTGTGTGCGAGATTGTATCCATCATTGTAAATATACCTACATCATTTCAAAAATATCACTACAAATAATAATGTTCTTGCCCATTTTTTGCAATATTAAATTACCTTATTCGAACCGCCATAATGTGGCAACATAAAAATCTAACCCAACCGGTAATGTTATAGCTTTGCATTAAATAAATCGTAACCTACTCGTCCTAAGTACGGGGCAATCTTCTTGATGACAAAATTACTATTTCCTGCACACTAGACTATTTTAACAGCCTTACTAATAAACATTTACACCATCGCAATTCCTTAGTCATTACCAGCTGTCAAAAATACTACTAATAATGGTGTTGCAAGCTGATCCTCTGCTAAGCCATGAAATATATTATTGCAAAATGTATGAAGAGTTATTTCACTTTTACTCTAGGTTGGACCCTATTAAAAGTGACGGAAAAAGAGAAAAATGGCGTCATCAAACTGAACAGCTTGACACATTATCATATTTTGACACATTATCATATTTTGACACATTCTCCACACCCCGCGTTCAATAACTGCCAAATTACTCGAAATGCTCAGATTTGCGTTCGTAAAGTCCTTAACTACATACAAAAAAAAACTCTGAGCGTAAGCAAGAATTCTAAATTCAAAATTCACTTTTGAACACGACCACAATGACTTGTATGACTTGTCTTGACAATCAAATGCGGTAACCACGTTTTAGGCACCGGTATTTCAGTGGTCCGAGGTCTATTCGCCAGTGAGCAAAATTGTTGGCGTTACTATTTCTTCACTATTCTGGGTTTTAATTGTAATAAATCACGTTTTGGCTTATACCATCGTAAAGCCTAGCGTAACTATTCCTAGATAAATAGGTAGAATTAGAATGGTTTATTAGTAAGGCTGTAAATGTTTCTACTCTCCGTGTCAACAATGAAAGCGTGCGTAATACAGTAAGCGTGCGTGTGTGTATAGAACCGGTTCTAGCCGCTCCCTACTTGTGTGTGTCACCAACAGGGGGTGCTCCTGTGCCCGCGAACCCTGGCGCAGAGCCGCCGCGAGAGGCTGCGGCGCGCCTTTACCGACGCGACGGGCGATACTTGCACCTACGTCAGAACGGTGGGCAACATTAGCTACTACCACTGTAGCTCCACAGTCGCAGCGGCAGTGCGATCCTCTCACGAACACTTACACGCCGGCACATGGTCCAAAACCTAGTACCAGGGTTGCCAGGTGATAATTTGATAAAGGATAATTTTGAAAATCTTCACATGTGATATTTTTCAAGTAATATTGAGTTACAATTAATGATTTGATCCACGCTTAGTCTGTTCCTCTATTTGGTACAATTTTCATAAATAATTACGACTACATATTTGATTTGTGGAGGACATACTGTTGTTAAAGGATAAAGTTCTCCTTCTGGATACCATCTGGCAACACTATCCAAAACTCTTATTAATACGATTTTTTTTGATTGGGAAATTTAGGTTAGTTTTGGTTTGGTTTTGTGCTTTTTCAAACACACGGAAAATATATACTTTGGTAAGCTCTGGGTTTTTGTTCTGGTGCTTTCTGGACTTTCTGAATCCGACCCCAGAGTGCGTAGAATAACTGCGGTAGGCGGGAACATTTCGTTAGTCGCAGGAAGCTTGTGTCAATTCCCGTGCGTCTACATTTACTGTTTGCAGATTAGAGTGCCAGCAACCACAGAGACTCCACTACTGTCGATTGCGTAGTTCTGAAATTCGTTTCATAAAAAAATCGACTTAAATTCATCGCGGTTTGAGTAGTATATGGGGTGAAAATAATGTCAGGACCGATGGTTTTTCGTTGACATCGGTCTTTAATTGATAATGGTACATGATGAAAAACAAAGTGGTTGAATACTTTCCGGTCCTCTTCCCGTATCCCAAATACTATCGAGGAGGTTAAAAAGTCATGGATACCTATGGAGGCCTTTTGAAAACCTGATTAAATTATTTCTGAGCTTCCTTCAAATGTTGAAATAAGTCTTACAACACTTTAAAGGATCATTTGCTGTGGAACTATGTCGATCAAACGTGTTCATCTTTTATTTTGGCAGCAATTTTACAGTGTTGCCGCCACCACACGCTGATTCAAGTTTCCTGCGACTTTAAGCAATCCCCACCTACGGCGTGGAAACCAAATTGTGTAACTTACTTTTGATACGACCCGTACTCGTAAACGCAAAGGTGAATAAATGAATGAAAACGTGCAAACCTAGTAAACATTAAACACCAGACAATAATCAAATACAAATATTTCGGTTGAAAATATTTTTGTATACTTCAAAATAACATTATGTAAGCATACAATTGCCTATTAAGGCTTTGAATACATTTTCTATGAATGGTGAGTAGGGATCAGAACTAATATCGAGAGTACTCCATTTATGCCCGTTTTACCACCCCCAGCTGCAAAAATTCCAAAGTTATCTTTCGGTTACACCATGTAAATATGCAATGTGACCGAAAGTTAACTATCGGATTTCAGGTAGCTGGACGTGGTGAATCAAGGATTAATGAAATAAGTTATATATATATATTCACCTTCCTAACTTATTTTATTTTATTTCGTACCTATTAATTTCATTAAAATTACAACTGCTGTTTGTTTATCATCAAAACAATAATAAGGGATGTAAATATAGTTAAGTCGTTTTAATTTATTTTTTCAACGAGAGAGGATTGTACTGCCCGTTTCTCGCACCTTAAATCACAAATTGCCCATAATTTGTAATATGAACAAAATTTCGCCAAATTAGCCATTAGCGAGTTCCGCATAGCTTGACACGTCCGACGGCAGCGCACACCTTGCTGGCACCAGAGCACTTCGCTTTTATATTTATTAATATTTATGATTAATAATTTGTTTAATGGCAACTTTCATCGCTTGATTGAACGTTGAATGGGGAAGAAAACTTAAAGCTTATTGTAGATGTCGCATAAGCAACCTCACCTTAGAAACGTCAAAACTGTCATTGCTGTCAAGTTTTATTTAGGAGTTTTTAGATATAATATGTACTCTTTTATATAAGGTGTAGAGGTACAGAAGAGTTTTTGTTTGTCTGAAAACACGTTTTAATATAATAATTGTCCAGCAATTGTTTGAAACGTAATATTATAGGTTGTGTTTTTGTAATATTTTCTTTCTAAGTACTTGATTAGAATAATTTGAAACAATTTTATTGTTTGATTTCAATAAAATGGATTGACTAAATGAAATTTTCAAATGTATTCTGTTGTATTTGACAGCTTTATTTGAATTCTTTAGATTGTCGTCTAGACGCAACCTGTCATGATAAATAAGCAGTTAACTTCCCCATTGAGGTAAAGTGCTAAGTTAAAAAAATGCAACATTGTTTGACCCAAATGCGGGTTTGCCATTCCAAAACAAATTGTTGACCACAATCACGTAGATGTAGGAATAATAGTTTGAGAACTTGCGCGTAAGTACATATATTACAATAATTATGAATAGTAAATGGATGGAAATGTATTCATCTGAACTGTGAGATGTACGTAACAAATATTTTAAAAAAAAATGTCATGTCATGTACTATATTAAGGTCCTGTGGGATCCCCTTACTAAACCTCGATTTCAGCTAAATATTGTAATGAATAACGCTTGATTTTTCATTTAAAAAATAGCAATAAAAAAATAGCATAGAAATACCTCACAAGAACCAGTGGAAAACTGAATTCTTTTCTAAACACGTTTAGAATTTATTTAATATTTTTTTATTAAATTAACAATATTTATTTTCGAGTTTAAAAGTCCATGGATGCTAAACATAATTTTCGGTTAGTCTTTTGGACTTTGGATATTAAACGAAGACTGCCATATTTTTCCATCAAATTGATTCCAAAATATTGAATTATCAAAGCAATTCGAAGCGATTGCGCTGTAGCGCGTCGGAAAATCGTCCTTATTGGCGGGTGGTTTCATTTCTCACCCTCTCTTTAGCGTTCACAACGTAACGTAACGCGCTGACTCTTAACATGGTCATAGAGTTAGTTTACATAGAAAATAAAAAGCTTATTCCGCGGCAGTGTTAAAGTCTTACAATTAATTTTTCAATAAAATTATGTTTCAACTTTTTTTTATGCAACCTGACATGGATGGCTGGCCCATACACCACATTTCCGAAGGAATTAGGTGCCATGCCAGGACCTTCCCTGTATGAGCACGGCTACATTGGATTCGATGCAAAACACGGACAATTTTTCATTACCGCTTCGACCATCCTTTCATCCAATGCGATGGTATCGACCCGGGCGGGCTTAAACCCTACCACCTAGTAGGGAAAGGGACAAACAGTTTTACATGGGTTCCTAAACATGCAGTAGCTTGCATTCGTGACGAAATGCCCTTATCCAACTCAGAATGAGGGAGAAAGTGGTGTATGCGAGGATTTGCACCCAGACCTCTGGTATGCTAGGCAAGTCCCCGCGCTACTAGGCTACGAGCCGCGAAAAGTGATTATTAAAATATATTCACATGTTTTAAAAATAAATTTAATGTTCGTGCTTATTAACGTAATTTAATTGAATGTTTTGTAACAAAATTAATTTGTGTTATAAATGAAGTTAATATTTTTTTTAGTGACAATTTAGGTTTTTTTGTATGTGACTGGAAACAGATGCACCAAATATTCCCGACGGAATTACATGATATGCTAGAAACTTCCATTTGTATGGGCACGGCTGCATTGAACTGGTCGGAAAATGCACCCGTAATTAGGAAAGGGGAGAAATAGTTTTATATGGGTTCAGAAACAAAAAGTGATCGGCATTATAAATGAAAATGTACATATTATTTTTGAAGAGCTGTTTTCCATGCAAGATACCACAGACTACTTATTTTTTTAGGGACCCGTCGCAAAAAGCGAAAAAGAGACACTGTGATCTTGCTCTGCAGTCTATAAAGGATTCTTGATTCCTGATTACTGAATGCCAGGTATAGCCCTGCTGGTGTATGTCGGTCACACATATTTGCATCGAATATTTCTTCTATTAAAAAAATATCATTATAGGTAGATATACTAATATAGTTGCGCACCAGCCGGCATGGTTTTCGCAGCCTCCCTAAAAGTTCAAAACCCCATGGGCGTCGTCGGGCACTTTGACAGGTTCTGGCGTACGCCATATGCCGCGCTTGCCATAAACAACTAATTACTTTACTTCAAAACGACAGTCTTTTTGAAAAAAAATGTAGCGCAAGATTTTGTATGACATAACAAAATAATCACCAGGCAAGGGTGAATTTCTTCGTTCCCCACTCTGTCACATTTCTAACTCCAGCTGTTACGGAACCCTCGGCACGCGAAGAAGTTCACGCTTGACCGGTTTTTGAAAACAAACGTGTATGCTTGGATCCGGGCTCCGTCGCGTGATCCAAACTTTTCATACATCCAAGTAGTGCTCCGCGTCAGCTTCCGATAGCCTCGTTAAAAGTTCCGAGAACTTTCCACAAGCTGGCTTTATATCGTGGTGAAACTTTCACTAGACAACTTTATTTAAGAGGACAATGAGGTGATCATGTTCCATACAACGGCCCGTGCCTGTTTCCGCAGTCAAATTAATAAATATTTTTCTATTTTTTTGCACATTAAGCCTGGTTTTCACTAAGTGCTGATTTATTTTAATCAACACTTAGAGGGCCCTTATTACTAAAGTGCTGATTATCTTGTACTGGTATTGATTGCAAACTGCTGAGATAGGCCCTAAACTAATCAGCAGTAGGTGAAAAAGGCCCTAAATGAATCAACTGAGTCTAAACGTCTCTACATTTTCGTTTCTTTTTTATATATATACTATATGTGAAATACGCCTTTATAAATGTGTATGCAAATACAAAAAGACGTATATAATGGATCGATGTTGAGTTAAAAGAAAACCAAAACTTACAGACGTAATTTGCAAAAAATCATATTTTTTTTTCTTATTTGACTGAGGAAACTTGATCATCTCATTATCCTCTTAATTTACAACACGTGTTTTGATTTTTATGCACGTATGAACACGCTTTATTTTTATGGTTAAGTCGACCAATGATATATATTATTAAAGATGTGATTAAATTATATAATGGTTGGTTTTCAGAAGTAACTTTCACTAAAGATATTCTTATACCAATTTTGTCTGCTTTCGATCACTTTACGCACAATTTCCTACACACCACTAGGGATAAGAAATCCTTACACTTCACAGTAAGTACACACAATGTTTTTAACATATTTGAAAATTTCAAGTATAACGTATGTATGACCACATACTAATCAATATTATTTCGACCTTCTAGCGGCCGGAGAGGGTAAGTTTTATATAATTAACATAATATAACTGATACTTAACATGCCTTTCGGCATTCAAATACACCATGAGGTACCTAAAAATCTTCAATTTTTTTTTGTCAATCTTCATCATTTGCTTCACTATTTTATTTTAAACATATTGTTGAATCGTAGACATAAACTTTCTTAGCTGACTACCTATAACTTGTAATGAATCCACCCTCCTACAATAATTTTTTCGGCCGGACTCTTACATAAATGGCAACGTAATCGTCTGAGGATCCTACATTTCCGTAGATGTTCAGATTCAAGCTAAATCGTCAAATTATATTTCATAGAGTTTATTATTTACTTCACATGGTCATAATTATTTTAGAAAACCTTTTATCGATAGATAATGTCATTGTAAGATGTACATGTCAGATTTGGTTCATGAAATTTACTTTCAATGAATCGTCATGTGCACTTATCAGATTCATTGAATTCTGAATATACAGTGTCGGACTCCAAAGCTTGTGATTTTGGATGCTCGCTTAAGGGATCCCTTAGACTCTAAAAGAGCCTCTCAATGGCCATCGACACTCACGTATATCCGACACTGATATATGTAATCGATTCAAACCGTATTGAATGGGTCCTAATTCTTATATAACCGATCAATGTCGTAAACTTTAGATATTGTTCAATCATTTATTTAAAATTGGAAGTTGTGGGCCCACATTAGAAAGTTATAAGTATTTCTTAATAATGATAATACATTTATCCACGACTGTTTTGAGTGAAACAAACAACCCAGAGTAATAGGAAGTCAATTATTCGAATCGTGGTGACCTGTAACGCCTTAGTTCACCAATAGATAAATTGACATATTTAAGGTTATTATACGTACTGATGATGAGTATTTCCGGCATATTTATATGAATGGTTAGCTTATATACTGATCATAAAATGTGTTTTAACATCAGTTCAGCCAACATAATAGATTAAGGAGAATAGGCTGCATAAACACTTTAATCAGGGGCTAAATGCGCAATAATAGCAAATCAATGTAGTAATAAAATCCATTAAATCTCTTTTAAAGGCTCAATACACAGTAAGAGAAGATAATAGATGAATTAGTCTTTATAAGACCACCTTACCAAATGCTTGCTCCATGGCTCAATACACAGTGTCAGCAAACCATTTGGCAATATATTTTAAAACCCATTAAAACTCTTTTAAAGGCTCAATACACAGTAAGAGATGATAATAGATCAATCAGTTTTTATTAGACAACCTTACCAAATGCTTGCTCCATAGCTCAATACACAGTGTCAGCAACCCATTTGGCAATATATTTTAAAACCCATTAAATCTCTTTTAAAGGCTCAGTACACAGTAAGAGAAGATAATAGATTGATTAGTCTTTGCTAGATTTATTATATTATATTAAAGTTGATACGGCATTTAAACAACCACTCATAGAAATAGAACATTTACATTCGTGTAAATATTTTAATCCGACTGCAGTACATTGAGTACTGCATCCAATGCAAAAATATGTCAAAACGTTCAACGATGACAGTAACATTATCTTGGTATAGTAATTTTATATTCATTTCCAACCAGCTCTGGAACGAGGTTCTCAGTTTAGATGGTATTCATATCACCCCTACTCATCTCTAAAATCAAAGCACCATTCAATACTAAGCTGATCTGTAGTTAGGTTTCGAATGTTGATGAATTATATACCTAACCCATCCGTTTGTACCTTGTGTATTACAACAACGGCTCTATTCCCAAAACCCTGAATACATACCGCATAAGATGTACACATATATATTTAAAGTCTGACCAACTTCGGTATGGCCCGGTGTTTGTAGGCTTAATAACATTAATGATAATTTGTAAACAATGGAAGTTATACTTTGTATTTATGTAAACCCTCATCGACACTAGGATAGTCAAAATATGATCTCCCCTTTTTATATTGTTATTCTGTTTTTAAAGAGAATAGGAAACTTCAACAATAGATCAAGGCAATTGCAATTTAAATAAGGTAGCACCGAAATGTAACCAAAACTCAAGAAAACAACAATGTATTAGATGTGATTTTTCCGAGTCTAAAATCCCCTTAATTCGTCCAACATTCATACAACCTTCTTGAACGACAGTTCGCCACGTTAAACTCATAGAACATATACGGTTACTTATATCTAGCTCACGGTTAATCATTCATCACATAAATTTACTTATTTTTAACTACCTAACTCGGATTAATCACAACATGATTATTAAGTAAAACAATAAACAATCTGATCTATAGTAAATTTAACTTATTTCAGCACTACCTTTTATAATTCGGTGTATCGGCATCACATGGGTAGACTGATCCTATCAGAAATAATCTGGTTTCTATGTATCTTGTTTCATGCGATTCATTTGGGTATTGTAGGCAGGCTACAAAAACATAAATCTATGTAAATGTAAAGCAATATGCTTCCTATAACAGAAACAGTCAGTAACTGTAAATATGGTTTATTCTTCTATTCAATTAGGTGTAAACAAACATTCATTATGAATGTCTAAGGTGAAAATAAGTTAAATTTATCTGGATGAAAACTTAGTGCTGTACCTATTTAGGTGCAGCCAGGCCTAGGATGGTAGACGCACAAGTTGGTGAACCCTTCAAAGATAATAGCTTGTCCAACACCAACATGTATACACCATTACGCCTTCTTCCAAAAAGGATTGGCTGATATGATGTATTTTAAGTTATGTGCATCTTCCAATCGCAAATTTACTTATATCTAACTAATCTCTGCCTCAATTACTCCGAATGCCAAAACAAGATAACTTCCGAAACTTTCAGTCAGCGTCTACACTACATCAACCGTACCTCACAATCTTACAATTTCAAATATCAAAATAATGTATTCATATAACTTTGAAGCAAATTTAATTATTTTGAATCCATTCTAACATTAATAAATCAACATTTCAAAAGCTATGAGGTTTGGTTGACTTTTTTGGGTGGGAATACCTTAATTAACAATACTGGAAGCATTTAGACTCCACGTTGATTTTGAATTTGAAAAGATAACTAACTGCTAATGAATTCTCACAAGCTTCGTCTAGTATCATCCAGTTGATCACATGTTTCTAGTCTTAACTAATTACTTCATGAAAGTTCGAAACGAATCCAGATTAATAAAACAAGCTAAAAACCCACTCACGTCTCCCGAATGCTCGATACACAACGTCTTAAATCTAAGGTTACGTTAATAATGCCTTGTCTATTGTTATAACCAATTAAATATAGTCACAATATAATATCCGTTAGCATAATCAACGAAACAAATGCTTCCTTTCAATGTTAAACTTTGGCCAAACCTTAAATAAATGGTTTAATTTATTAAATTAATGGGTTAAATAGTGCTTTGATTTAGAAAGAAATAATAAAGAGTAATAATCTACTCACGTAATGCTGGCACAGTCTCACACTCGCGATAATAATGAAGGCTGCACGGACTGCGGCGGCGGCACGGACGTGGCGGCTGCACTGGAAGGAGACGTCTTGCGCAGGCGGCTACCGAGGCACGAATGCTCGTTGCGCGTCGCCGCGTAAGGGTATAAACAAACAACGCAAATACCTACGCAGGTGCGTTGACGTAAACAAAGCATCTATGTTGAACTATGCATGTATTAACAACTAATGTAGCGTTATCGCCATAATCACCAAAACATTAGTATTTATGTGGAGTTCAATATCTCTAATAACTTTTATAAAATTCTTTAGAATAAATTATGTTTTATTATTTACTGAGTGAGGTAATATCAAAAGTATTAAAGATGTATTTATTTCGATACAAACTAGTTTTGTATTCGAAATGTATGTATGTCTCTTCTGCTGTAAATGATTTAATATTTATTTTGAATAGGTTGGTCCCATTACAAACTGTACACGCTGTGCCCACTACCTGTAGGATGATTCGTTCGTTTTTTATACTGTAAATGTGTTTATGATTGTGAAATACGGATTTATCCTGTATGTGAGCCATATTAATAAATAAATAAATAAATAAATAAATAAATAAATAAATAAATAAATAAATAAATTTAATTTATAGGTTGAACAAAAACATTTACATTGCAAGTATTGATATAACTTTTGGATTATAAGGACACAAAAAATATCATTAGAAGAAATGAAATCAAACACGCAAGAGAGCAGCATGACAGAAAGATATTTCAAGTTTTTCTCTATTTCCGGTGTACAGATTTCAGACAAAATGACCGTACTTGCTTTGTACTTATGTTTTAGTTAAATCAATCTAGGACTGGAGATATATTCCGATGCCAAATATTATTTTAGTTTTGATGTCAATATGTTTTAATATCTAATCTTTGCCGTCTTAAAACGCAGGAAGACGTCAGCACAATTTTCAACAACAAAACAGCTTGTAAAGTAGTTCTATTTGCTGCTTTCTTCCTTGAATTAATCTTTCCTTGCTTCACGACCAATTTTACTAGCATACAATCTTCATTCATAAAACTTTATAAATATTACATTCTTGTTTCTTTTTTCACATAAGCTTTTCTATTGTAAACGCACTTTTGAAATTACATTCATCATCAATCAACGTACCGAAAACATTCTCTTTTGATTTGTTGTAACTATGTATAAGCCGTGTACAGCTGTCTACCTGGGTAACTTATGTATGTTACATACAACCATTTTCATACAACCTCAACTTACGCAAGAAACAGACTATCCGGAACGATGTAAGGATGAGAAATTCAGAAGCTCAGCGGTTCCGGTCATTCGTTGTTTTGTCTTTTTAGGGTTCCGTTCCCAAAGGACACCAACGGAACCTTATTACTAAGCTTCCGCTATCCGTCCGTCCGTCCGTCCGTCACAGCACTCTATCTCACGTGATCTCATCGTATCAATTATCGTACGTATCAACCGTGAACCAATGAATCCAGATAGTTACCGGTCTACCTTTCGTCAGAAATGAGATTTCTCAATGGTTTCATTTCTGCTAATGCTCGTTCATTGTATTGTATTGTATTGTATTGTATATGTATGTATATCTTCTTTCCACTTTGTATGTGAAGTTGAGCAGGAGGGCTCGCCCACCTTGAGTCAAAAGTTACGCCACCACTAAAAAGCAAAAAATAAAATATTTTTAAATAAAAAAAGGACCGCCTTCAAAAAAACCGGAACTAAAAAGCAAAAAATAATTGGTTACTTTTAATTCATGTACGAAAAGCTATTTTAATTCTAACTAATTATGTACAATTTCTTAATTTTTAATCATCTTTTGAAGTCGGTGCCTTGGGTAGACGTTCTTTAAGGGCTGCAAGTAGTTAGATTAATATCACCTATGGCTAAGAAAGAAATATAAGTAGGTAGCTACTTACATTTACCTACTTGAACAAAACACAAAAACAAAAATTAAATAAACAAACAGGTCGGAAAAACGTATGTAAGTAGGTATTTAGGCAAGTACTTTGTAATTTAAATATGCCTTATACTTAAACTAAATACCTAACACAGTAAAAACAAAATATTTACAAGAAAACCCTACGAACAAACCAATATAAAAACAACGACCACTTATATGACAAATATTTAGGTAGGTGTAGCTTGTACTTTTTATTCTACCTAAATACCTACACAACACAAAACAAAAAAAAACAAATATAAAAAAGAACAGAAAACAATAGGTAGCGACTTTGAGGTGTCTGCTCTCAACTACGTGTCAAAACGAGTGTGCGGTTAGTACATATCTCACCAATTTCGGCAGAAATCGTCTCGTTAAGACAACGATGTTGCAGGGAAGTACCAATCAACACAGAGCAGCGAATTAACGTACTCCTTCACCAGTGCGCGCCTTCATAAAGCCGAAAGTACTAATAATCGTTGAAACCCAATTGCAGTACGCTGCGCTGTATCGATATCAGCTTGCACGTAAACCAACGCTAAGGGCATCTCCAGTTAGACGAACGGTTGCTTAAAATGCTCTGTGGAATGACGATGTCTGTGGACCAATCATTGCTGACTCAGGTTGTTTACGCTCTCGTAGACTTCGGGTGTGTTCGGCTGAAATAGTGTCTGTTCGGTCAGCAGCGTGCGAAGCGAACTCTACCCAAGGCACCGACTTCAAAAGATGATTAAAAATTAAGAAATTGTACATAATTAGTTAGAATTAAAATAGCTTTTCGTACATGAATTAAAAGTAACCAATTATTTTTTGCTTTTTAGTTCCGGTTTTTTTGAAGGCGGTCCTTTTTTTATTTAAAAATATTTTTGTTTAATGATAATTTCTAGGCCGGCAGTTGGATGAAATAATTCATTTGATATTACCTGCATGTTCTTCTCTACAATCGCGTTTTTAAATCAAGTAACTACATAAGGAGATGTTTTCCAGCAAGATTATATCTCGGTCAGCGAAAATCTTTGCCGACTATATTGAACTGGATGGAAAACACGGACCATTTTCATTGCCGCTTCGACCATCGTTAATTCAATCCGATGGTACCAAACCGGGCGGGATTAACCCTACCACCTAGTAAGTGAGGAAGGGGACCTACAGTTTTACGTGGAAGCCGAACCACGGCCAGCCACAACGGTTAAAAATGATCACCCATCCAGAACCTAGCCGCGCTCAGAGGTGCTGGGCCAAGCTTATCGATTCGCAAGGCGTCGCACACTGATCTACTGAGGCTGACAATATATATTGATATAGGTCTTCTAAAGATCAACCGTAAGGTGATAACTAAGGGAGCCATTATTCCGAGGAGATCGTCGCTCTTTGTGCGTTATTCCCACTAATACACGCTAGCCGGGACCATCAGCGATAGGTCGGGCTGCCTCGGTGCTAGTCGTCAGAGACGAGAGCACTGTGGGTACAATGATGGTTTTGAAGCTCGGATCAAAGCCCTGGAGACCCCAAGATAAACTATAGTAATAACATCAAATGCAGAAATATGTAACTAGCTAGAATAGGTATCTGACTTGTAACGTTGCATTTTTCATTTCATTCATTTAAACTTGTTAGTAGTCAAACTACATACACTAAGTAACGTCACAAAAATCCGCGGATTCGATCAAGCCAGTAAAGAAGAATCCGCAAAGAAACTTCACTGGTTTACATAACATATTTTCCATCCACAATTATGAATTACATACTTAGACCTAAATGCTGCTGCTCCTTGGTAGAACAGATACAGCAACCCTCAGTTTAAATTACTAACAACTAACAAAGTTACTAATGCAATAATATAAATTAATGTAATTTATAGCATTACAAATATTATATGGTGTAAGAACCGTCGTCAAATTTACCTATGTCAGGTGTATAAAGCCCTCAAGTTTGATACGAATGCATGGACTAATACGTTTGAGTTGGATAGGAATCACCGTGTTGCTGGCGGGAAATTTCCCTTAGACCGTCAGTAGTGATTTAGGCGTGCGTCAAGACTTTGTATCAGTTGGCTCTGCTTACATTTCGGATAGCGACAGTTTCTCGAGTCCTGCAGAAAAGAGTCCATCCCTGCAGACCAGGGTTAACTCATCCATAGTTAATTAAATGTCTGTTTTTTTTTCTTTTTTCCATATTGTAATTAAGTTTGCTACATTTCTACGCCTTGGTTTTCTGTTTTGTGAAATGTATGTATTTGTCATGTGTTTAAATAAATAAATAAATCGCCGGATGAATATAAGGTGAACAGGCGAGACAGCGATTAAATCTGACATTTAGTTGCATTTCGTGTAATGCTAACTGTCGAAGGACGTTTTATTTGGCCGAGTAAACTGAAATTTGACCGATGGCATGGTACTTGCAAGTAAATATCAGATTTACTAACTCTATTGCCTGTTCATCTGCTATTCACTTGGCCAATACTTTACCATGGTAATTTCCCTAGCCATGCATAGAACTACTCACCAAAATGTTATTGCAATTTGATGAATGGTTTAGGAACGCATACATGACAAAATTTTCTCCATACAAACTTAGCCACTCCCGTTCACTCCCTAGGGATGGAATTTCAAAACAATCCTCACCGCATCTCTAGGGTGCTCAAGGATAATTTCCTCTAAGTTTCAGATCTCCATGTCCAGTGACTTAAGTTGTACATACATATAACATCCGAAGTCACTCTTAGATCTTAATGAAACGAATTGATAACGATATTATGGATAACAATAAAAACAGACAATGATATAAAAGGTTACATATATTTTTTTCCTGATAGGAAGGAAAAGGCCCCTTTTTTTTAAAAATTCCTCTGTCTTACCCACTAAAAAGAAAGTAAGGAAAAGTGACATGTGCTCAATATCGGGTCTCCGCCGTATGGTCAAAGTGACCATATGATTGCATGAGAATCCGGCGGCGCTTCTTATTCCACAGAGACGAAACATTACCATCGCGCGCGAATGTGCTCTAAAAATGCGTTCATCAAGTCAGTTCCAAACCACACAAACCCTACAATACATCTGCGACTATGTATGGAAATGGCATGTCTTGTACGCTTAAGTCTCATAGTAGGCGCGCAAGATGCTATATCTCCTTTCTTTATAAATTTTATTGTAAATTGTATTCGCAATAGGCTGTTCTAAAATTATTGCATAATGTGTGTGAAATTATTGCATAAATTGTTATATTTTTCGTAATTGTAGCTTTTCTTATGCAACCTGGCATGGATGGCTAATACCACACAACTACCGTTATGATATTAGCCTAATATACCACATTCCCGAAGTAATTAGGTGCCATGCCAGGACCTTCCCTTTATGAGCACTGCTACATTAAACTGGATGTAAAACACGGACAATTTGTTATTGCCGCTTCAACCATAGCTTCATCCAATGCGGTGATACCAACCCGGGCGGGCTTATCCCTACCGCTTAGTAGGGGAAGAGGACCTACAGTTTTACGTGGATTCCGAACCATGCAACAGCTCGCATTCGTTACGAAATGCAGTTATTCAACTCAGAAAGAGAAAGAAAGTGGTGCATCACCGGACGAGGATTTGAATCCAGACCTCTCGGATGAAAGGCAAGTCCTCTAGCCCCTAGGCCACGAGCTGTGCTAAATGTGGCTGTAATGGAATTAAAATAAAATTATCAAAACAAACTTGAATGTTACGTTAGACAAAGTGGAATAATTTAACAAAGTATGATCACGTTTTTTCTCGGAAGCCTTTCTATCGTACTTCGCTTAAAAACTCATTACGTTTTGATGCTTCAAATGATCATTTAATAAAAAACGAACCCATTAGGTCCGGCGACGGTAACTTCGATATCGATTTTCTATCGGCCCAGAAAAGCAGCGGGCTTTCATTTTGAAATGTTTTCCGTTGCTGGACAGAAAAATACACGTTTGATGGAAACAGAAAGATTCAATTCGTCAACATGATATTGTCAAAGCCGTGACATTATAACGTGATTAGTGAAATATTACTTTCACGGAGATATGGTCAATCCTCTTAACTTACAATATCACGTATCGGTTTTTTCGATATTATAATTTCACGGGCCAAATTCAGTAATACATTTAATAAACCTAGATCGATTATCCTGTCATGGTTAGTTTGACGGCTTACCGCATGTATGAGGAGCAGGACGTGCTGCTCGACGTTTCGGAGCATCACATGGGCTCCATCTTCAGGAGAACCGTCAAAATTAATATAATAGTTATGTCCCGCGTAAGTTTTAAAATATTAATACGATTATCCTGTCGGTGCTTAATGACTGAATAAAAAGGTAGAAGGTGTTTAGTGAAATAAGGTAAACTTGGACGACTATAAACATAATGTTTACCTATTTAATTTCATTTTATTTTTAAATACGATAAGTACTTTTTTATTTAAAATATGTTATGTTATATTTTTCATATATATTCTAAAGTAACCGTTCATATGGTATTGCAATTTCACTAAATTTGCCCCCTAAAATTATAATGTCACTAAAACTGGTCCGAGGTGTGTGAAAGGGAGACATTTGATAATAATCAGGAATTTTGTTATGCAATACTTAAAATCATGATGACATATGAAAAATGTCCCACCGTTTCCCCGAAATGGTAGGTCTATATGATAGAGCACCATGCGATAAGATCCACGCATATTTCTATCAGCCATCGGTGCTACGAACCTGGAGGATTACTATGGTAAGATAACTTATCGACTAATGGTACGAATTGCAACTAAACGTCAGCTTAAATAACGCACTTGCGTTATTGAATTAAGTGTGTATTTTGAAATAGGCTAATTATGATGAGGTATGCAGTGATTATTTTTAAATTATCAATTTAGGGCCGATTTTTCATTAGGCTGATAACTGATAACTATTAGATTAATTTATGTCCGCCGCTGCTTATCCATGCATTTCAATAAGCCCATATTTTTATTAGCAAATTTACATTAAGATAATAGTGATAGAACATATAATCATCCGATAGCGACTATCCGCCTCTTGGCGGCCTGAAGCTATTTAAGAGACGGGCGAACATGCGACAAAGCGTCTACATTGCCACAAATTGACGCAACCCAAATAAACATTTCGCTCCATTTAGTAACGTTGGTTGTTAAAATTGAGGCTGTAGCTAAACCAGAAAGTCAAATGTAATTTTAAATCACAGAAAAAAATATAGAATCTAGAATTTTGCATTTTCCAGACACGCTGGGGTGCGATTTCTTGAGCAACCAAGACTCCTGCACGCCTTCTCGCATTTCCTGTTCCGTTCCTCCTAACACCCTCCCTTAGCCCACTTCAGCCCCTCGCCAGCCCCTCGCCAGCCCCCCGCTAGCCCCCTGCAAGAGGCGACCACGAATTTATCGAACCCCCGGGAGCGATAGCGCGATGTCTGCGGACGCGGCGCTAGTTCACTGGTTTTATCTAGATTCCGCTTGCAGTAGAATCACACAGCGCTCACTTTGTATGCGAGCCAAGTCTGTGGAGGAGATGGTGAATTGTGCACAATTCCCACACAAACCGCTGGCGTTGAGCTGAGATGAGCGTCTGATTGATAAATCGATGCTGGTAAATCCTGAGTAAGCGATTTAGACTCAGAGCTGAGTTTGAATGTTGGCATGTCATCTCGCCTATTATTGTGTTCTATGAACACACCTAGGCATTGGCCCATCTAACTGCATTCAAAGGGTACTCTAGCTAACTAGTCCTAGTAAATGGTCATTTCATTAAAGAGAAAAGAAAGAAAGAACAAATTATTTAACATTTCAACTGAGCCCGGTCTTTTCAATAACCAATCAAACTTGTATCATTACAAGCACAATTTTCTGTAATTACATTATTGTTTATTATTTAAACTTATCCCTATTATTGAAAACGTCAACGTCATTAAAATTAGCAACAAGCGAAATGAATTTGAAAAGTCAGTATTATTGGTGTTGAGAAACCAATGTAACAATTGATAATTTTATGTATTTCATGGATACGATATTACCGTTATATCATTTATTGGAGGTTATCCAACTAGATTTAATTGAATAATTGTAATCCGATTTAAAATTAATTAGAAAATATTTTTGATTGTTTTCAAAATCTGATTAAAATGTTTTAATTAAGATGTAGTTGGACAACCTCAAATCAATGTAAAAGTTGCTAAAAAAATCTGCTTAAACGTAAGTGGTTGGAGATTTTTTTTTACCATATTAGTATTTTTTACCTTCGCACTCCCGATGTTTTATAATCATTGGTATAAATTACTTACATCAGTGTTCAGAGTGGGCGGACTTACTTTAGTACGCCGGACTTTGTATGGTTAGTCCGATGCTAATCTCACACTCTGTTTTGACAGGTTCTCTCTGAATACGACTGTTACTGTTCAGTTTAGTGACCGAGTTGCGCGGATCTCTGAGCACCGATATAAAATGCAAGAATCACGCATTGCCGAGTTCGCGCGACCATAGTACGGAATGTGTTTTTGTCTGTGACTATGGAGCTGTCACAATAGTTGAGAGAACCGGAGAGAGGTTGGATTTTGTTGGTAGGCCAATGACACGTGTATTTTGTGCGGGGTGCGGTTTCGAGTGAGTGTTTTCGGTGCGGGCTACCGTGATCGTGGAGGGCTTTTGTGAGTGATGTAGTTGTATTCTTCAGCCAGCCAACACCAACCCGCGACGCCGCTCGTGTAACGCCGAGGATTCAGTAAGCTCCCTAGGCTCCTATCCCAGACCCATTTGCTCATGACCTCTGCCCCGCCACTACTTAGATGGAGTGAGCAGTACCTCTTAAACACTTGCTAAAGGTTAAAACTTCATGATTTTGAAGAGTTATAATATTTTATTATCAGAGTTGAGCCTACAAAATTTTGTAATATAATAAATATTTTATTTTATTAAAATAAAATTAAAGTGTAAAAAAACTCTTATTGTGCAATTAATGTGTGAGTACGCGGATTGGATAAAGTTTATTTGATATACTAAAAAAACTAGAATATAATGGGTACATAAGCCGTTGATTAAAAATTTTACACAGTACACAAGCATAAAATATACATTTTGTCACTGATCGGCATATACTGGATTTAGATTGATCCAATGTAAAATGTACTCGACAGTTTTCGAAATAATCAACTATCGTAACAATCTGAAAATCAAGCTTACCTCTCGTTAATGTTTCCTTTCGCTATGAAATTAATCTAGTCTCCGAAGTTTATAATCGAATTGAACACAGCACAGCGTCTGGCGGGCGGGCGGCTGTCGGCGGCGACGAGTCAGCTCGGCTTTGGGGCCCGCCCGCGCGAATCCTTCGTGACAAGCCAAAGCCCGCTGGGCGGAGGTTAAAGCCTCCGTGATATGAAGTGAGGGTAGTTTCCTCTCACGTCTCAATATCCGATCCATTATTCACATATATTGCGATGATTTTGAATTTTAACATCGGATTAGAGTTTTTAACTTTTTTTACGTTCCGTAATTTCCTGAAAATTGTGTAATTATTTTATTACAGAAATAGTTTACCGTGAATTGATAAAATACATAAACACATATACTTCGAGTAACGTTTCTTCGTTTTTCGAAATATCTTCTGTTCTTAGATATTATTATACCATATTTGATTATCGATCAAAATGAAATCGGTCGACTATTATTGAATTCGGGTGGTTCACTCCACTGGCCTTTCGGTAAAATATCTGACATGGAAAAATCCTTACCTGACCAGATTTATTGTTGTATCACTCGTTCTGAGAAAGTACCCATTAGGCATATCAGACAATTTACTTTACTTAATAATCTGATAGACCCAGCGCACAGCATAGCTAATTGCCAACATATAATTCTTGCTTGGTATTCACGTGCCGTCTGTTCGTCTCTCTCAACCATATTTTGACCCGAACCGGGTTAAACGCAGTTTGATTCACCATATTTCACACAAGAATACAATCTATTACATTTCAACCTGTTTGTGTTTCGTTTCAATGTTACTTCTAAATTAATATATTATATCACGTATACATACAGTTTAGCAGTTTAGTCGGTAAGTGCCCGTACGGTTTCTCGCTTCTTTTGCTTTCGTTTACTATAAACGTCCTTTATGTAATTTCTGTTGCGTCTGGGGCTTACAGAATGTCTGCCGCAAACCCCACTTTGAAAAAACGCGGTATTATTAATTTATTTCTAAGCACGCTAATATTACATTTGAGAAATATTTGCTAGCGTATTTTATATTTCATTCCTGAGCACAGTGGAGCGTATCACTTTTATTGGGTTACTTTTTTCAGCCACATAAATCTCTCCAAGAGAAGCGTACGTTCCAGCGATGACATGTTTCCACTGCATGAATTTAATTTAAATGATACCCTGAGGTAAGCGATGTAAATTATTTCAATTATTTTATTAATTTAGAATTTATGCAAGCATACTACACATATTTTTTTAATTAATAAACTATCATTTCCAGGATACAAATTGGTATCCTATATAGTAGGTGATTAATTAATGCAACAAATACAATACAACAGTCAAATTGTATTTATTCATTATTGCCAACGAGTTTCTGCTTACGACATCGTTCTCCATCCAATTTGAAAATTACTGGGAATAATTGTATTATTTAATGTATCTTGTACCTGTAATTTGTATGTAACTTGTAATTTTATGTAGACCTGCACAAAATGCAGCGAATAAGGGCTGATTTTTCAATCCTCCGATAGTACTTTTCGGACAGATAGTACAAATTCACGTTTGTCAAAAGACGTATAATAATTGCCGGAGATCTTTTATAACAATTTTCTAACTATAATTTTACTAATAAAGATATGTACTTACTTTATCGGATAAATAAGCAGAAGCGTAAATAAATACGTCGAATAGTTATCTGACTGCTTATCTGACTATTAAAAAATCAGCCCTAAGTGGAATGATAAATTTAGGAATTATTTCTCCTTATGAGCGGAAAATTGTGTTGGAAGTAAGTTTATTAACCCTGCATTTGAAGATAACCAAGTTGTATGATAGAGGGTACACACTCGCTTCGCAGTCTGATGTGCCAGTATGACTGGAGAAAGACCTAGAGAAACCAAGAGTTTAACAGTTTTATTGTGCATAGTGGAAAAGTGCATTTTGGTAAATGATTATTTGAACACAGTATCGTCAGCAGTGGAAAAGGTAAGTTTAGTAAATTAAGGATGGGGAACACAGAATTTAACAGAAGCGAAGAAGGATATTTTGGTATAAACGTGTGTTGACGGCGTGGACAGTTAAAATTATCCTTTGGCAAAACATAATATTTTGTAAAGAAAGAAAGAAGACAGAATTACATTATGAACTATACACAGAACGATTAAATCTAACAGAGCGAAACTGCACAAAGGCGGAATTATCACTAAAAGTGATTTCTTCCAGTCAACCTTTAGCCACAAAGGATGGGCACAAAATTAGACATATTTATAAGACATATATTAGACAGTGAAGAATCATATTTCAGTGAAATCTATTACATAGCGATCACACCTACTGTAGCGATACATTTAATTTAATCGGCGCGTAAGGCAAAATATATTTTGTATTTTTTAAATCCGAGGACATCAAATGATGATATAATATTTTACATCCATATTTATCTGAGAAGAGTCTTCAAGAGACTTGAAACTTCAGAAAAATCATGTATACGACGAAATCCCAAATATAATAGACTAGGAGGCCGCGAGAAAAGTGGTAACGATAGCGTAAATGGCTAAAACTGGGTTTACAGGATAAAGACCAACCTAAGCTAAATGCCTCGGTCTGCCTGCGCCAAGTGATTGCGTTACCTAGATAAGGCGCCTGAAAAAGTAGTTATCGTTATAAGAAAAATATAGGATAAAGTAAATGGCTGCAAATAACATAGCATGAAAGTATCAGTACATATTTACTTAGTAATTCCAGAACTGAACAAATCTTTGGTTTTATTTGGTAGTTATAGAAGTGAATGTTATAGAAGTGACACATATATATTTAGGTTATTTAAGTATTCAATAAAACTGACTGGTTATTGTTGCATTACGAACAGATATCAATACGTCCAGACAATCAGTTAATTCATTAGCAGCTCCATACCAACATCTATTTTGTATAGCCAATCTAGCTAACGCAACCACGTGGCGCAGGCAGACCGACCTATTTAGGATTAGAGGGTTGGTCTCTAAGCTGCAAACCCAGATCCATTTACCTTATCGTGACCAAAAATGTCGTGACCTCCAGGAATATAACTTTGACCGGGAGCTAAAGAAGGTCTATTCCTGACATTCAGTTATAAGGAATCAAGAATCCTGAGTCTGGAAAACAGTTTTTATACCGATTTTCAAAGCGAGTTTTTCGACGGAAAACCTTGATTGATTCAAAAAACTATACTCTGGAATATTTTCGTCAAGAAAATCTCTTTAAAAACCACTACAAAGGCGGTTTTCTATACTCCGGATTCCTGATTCCTGATTACTAAATGCCAGGAATAGACCTGCCGCTTGACTTAATCAAACAGGTGCTCCGCAGTATGAGCGGCGTACTCGGTATGAACACCGAGTCCCATACTAGTACAGCCGGTAAACACTGTGGCCTTCGGTAACATTCTCGTGGAGTGCCTTTATATGCAGCCTGGTGCATTTTCAGAGTTAGGGAGGGAGACAATTCCACTTCAACATCACGGGCCCTAACTTTTAGGATAAACTTGTGCGCGGGAAGGCGCCAGGAGGGTTGAATACGTTCAGTTCCTCAACATACTCAATGGAGTAGTTTTTTTTATGCGACCTGACATGGATGACTAATACCACACAACTACCGTTATGATATATTAGCCTAATACACCACATTACATGCCATGCCACGACCTTCCCTTTATGAGCACGGCTACATTGAACTGGATGGAAAACACAAAAAAAAATTATTGCCGCTTTGACCATCTTTTCATCCAATGCGATGGTACCAACCCGGGCGGGCTTAAACCCTACCACCTAGTAGGGGAAGGGGACCTACAGTTTTACATGGATTCCGAAACATGGAGCAGCTCGCATTCGTGACGAAATACACTTATCGAACTCGGAAAGAGAAAGACAGTGGTGCATGTCGGAATTGAACCCAGGCCTCTGGTACGCTAGGCCAGTCCCCGCGCCACTAGGCTACGAGCCGCTCAGAGTAGTGGTCCGTAGTGGATTGCATCATTCGGTTAAACTGCCGGGTCCACAGAATTTTGCTCCTTTTCTGCCCCTTCAAACGATTTGAGCAAGGCGTTATTGATAGCGACAGTCTTCTCGTTCTTATGGACTTTTGGCAATATAAGGATATAATTTTGCTGTGAGATCATCTATAGACGTCACTACTGGACCAGGCCTGCAGATATAATCTATTTCCGTGGGACTCGAGAGCTCTCCATTTCCCAAATTACTCAGCAGAGACATCGCCTCATTTTCTTCTAAAAACAAGGTTATAATATTGGACGCCACAGAAACGGCGCCTTGGCGCGCACGCCTAAACTCTTGGGCTCAAGTTCCCCTCGGCACAGAGTATGCCGCAGATGCACCTCTTTCTAATCTTAACCGAGATTGAAATTTGCATTTTTATTGTGAACTTCCCTGCTTTCTAGGATTTCACCCGCCCGTGTTGGTACCATCTCATAGAATGAAAATTAGTCGAAGCGGCGATGTAAACTCTTCCTTGTTTTCCGCCGAGTACCATGTAGGTACCCCTGGTGAAATGAACGCATAGCTGCATTTAAGGTTGCTTAGCTGCATGTTCTATGTAAAAAGTTGTGTGAATGTATGTACGCACGTGATAATTTATTATTTGGCCTGAATGAAAACATATTTTTTCCATCATGGATTCAAACACATTTGAACTGAGTCCGAAGGACAAATGGAGGGGGGAGAGGTATTCTATATTCAAATAAGATGTCCGTTCGTTACAAGCGAAAAATACTCTCTGATCTGATTTTCCAAACGCGCTTTCTCCCAAACGCGCTTGAAGAAGTATACATTCAAAAACATTAAATTTCACGATATATAAGGTTGATTTCGCTGGATCTTTTATCGGGCTTCTTTATGCGATACCGTCTTACTGTTCCCTAATTGGAACTTTCCAAAATAATAAATTCGTTGATGTAAATGCTATTGTACAGAAAAAAAAAATTAAGTTTAAGTGATAATATAATATGTCTGAAATTCAGTGAGGTTCCATATTTGAAATGGGACACAGCCTTCACTCAAAGGAACGTCGTATTCGAACTCACGATCAAAATCGCATAAAGAAGGGGGATTTACTTCCTCGCTTGGCGTTAATAACGTGGCTCGGGAACCTTAATGCATAAAATCTGTTCTCAACTGTGCAGTATGGAGCGTTGACGACAGGGAAATCTACGTCGTCTAATTTATCTCGGCCATTCGAGTAATTCACTTTGAAAACTTGTTCAAAGTAAATTATTTCACTTGACAAATTAAATGCCCATTGTTCCGTTACGAAGGTAATTGTCATCTGCGGAAATAAAGATCCCCAATAAAATAGCAGATGCACGAGAAAATAATATGTTTTTACAATAAATACGCTAAGAATTTCGAGTGAATTTTAAAGACTAAGTGATTTGTTTTTTTATGTAACTTGATATATTTTTCGACCGTTGAGGCTGGCTGTGGTTCGGATTCCTCGTAAAACTGAAGTCCTTCCTTACATAATACGTGGTATGGTTCATCCCGACCGGGTTGGTACCATCGCATTGAATGAATGATGGTCGAAGCGGGAATTGTTCGTGTTTTACGTTCAGACCAATGTAGCCGAGCAATATGAGAAAGGTGCTGGCATGGCGCTAGTTCCCATGTGGTGTGTTAGGCTAATATATGGCTACCCATGTCCGGTTACATAAAAAAACCTAGAGCAACATAACAGCCCCAAAACACCTCATGAGAACTAAATGGACAATTTTCATTGCCACTGGGGCAATCGTTCGTTAAATGCGATGGTGCCAACCCGGGCGGGAGTAGGGGGGGGGGGTGCCCACACCCACCCCTGCCCCTACGTATGTCCACGAAATCCCTTAGTCACCCACTTGTTTTATTTTTAAGAAGATAATGAAGTGATCTCATTCCATACAATGGCGCGTGCCTGTTTCTTCAATCAAATTGAGAAATATTTTAAATTAAGAATCAACTGAGCGCTACATCTGTACGTTCTTGTTTTTTTTATAAATTAACTCATATCCGTGATATACGCACCTGAAAATGTGCACACAAATACAAAATAGGCGTAGAATTATCGATGCAACTTTCGTTATCAAAAAAAAACCTTCAAATGTAACTTCCAGTTGATTTTTTAATATGCAAAATTTTTGAAAAATACTTCTTAAATTGATTGAGAAAACCGGCACGGGCCATTGCACGAAACTTGATCACCTCATTATCCTCTTAAATTCCGAAGCCCACGCAGCAGCCAATATACTCGTACGATGTAAATCAACTGTATCGTACCCATAATTGCCATCTCTGTATGCGGCCGCAGGCGCAGCAGCATGTCATAATAAGTGGAATGGCCTACGGAGAGGCTGGCACCGTGCCCAGACACGCTACTGCTAAAATATGTGGGACTCCGCTGGTGGCGGAAGCTGGGAGCTGCGAAGCGGCCGAGGAGGCGGCAGTGACGCAGTGGTGATGCCGCGTCGCCGCACCCTTTTAAGAGAGTCGTTACCCTATCAATTCCCGATACTGCGATAACTGTTTTCATGCTCCTAATATTTTACTAGGTTTTTAAAATTTAGGATTCTAAAATATATTGTAAAAATCTATGTCTGTGTGTTTTCATTATTTTAATATACGTTTTAGATTGGAAAAAAAAATCCTAATAAACATTGGAAAAAAGTTGTCTTGTTTACGTTAATTTTCGATTTGTTTTCATGAAAAATACAGATGCTGCCAAAACAATTAAAACATGTGGACATAGAATGAAACTTTCTTAAGTGATAAAAAAAAACCGGCCAAGTGCGAGTCGGACTAGCACACGAAGGGTTCCGTACCATCGTACAAGGCTTACCCCAAAATAACACGTTTTTTGTTTGGGCCCTCTTTCTTTTTTATTATTTTAAAACTTTACCTATTTGTTGTTATAGAGGAAAAATAATACACGATCTGTGAAAATTTCAGCTTCCTATCTGTTACGGTTTATGAGATACAGCCCTGTGACGGACGGACGGATGGACGGACGGACAGCGGAGGCTTATTAATACGTTTCCGTTGGCACCCTTTGGTTACGGAACCCTAAAAAGGGGGCAGTGCTAAATTTTGAAAAAAAAATGCATGCATTATTTTTAAATAGTGCTAGAACCCACATAGTAATGAAACGTTAAACTAAACACATGCAGTACATATGTCGCAGCGAAGAACGTGCACATGCGGCACGAAAGTGGCATAATATTATTCATGACACCAAGATTGCCTCAGGCGATCCCGCGAGGATGCAAGACGTCATAAAATTATTTTCCCGACTACGTGAGCCGTCGGATAAACAGCCGGCGCCATAAATCGCCTCGTGACGAGCAGCAGGTCTATTCCTGGAATTCCGTAATCAGCAATCAGGAATCCTGAGTCTAGAAATCCGCTTTTATAGCGGTTTTCAAAGCGAGTTTTTCGACGGGATACCTTGAATAATAAAAAAAACTATGCTTCGGAAGATTTTCGTCAAGAAAATCGCTTTGAAAACCGCTATAAAAGCGACTCTTCTAGACTCAGGATTCCTGATTCCTGATTACGGAATGTCAGGAATAGATCTGCAGAGCGCGACGCCCCTCGAGCACCTTTCCACGGTTCCACGCTCGTGTCGGAGAGTGAGCTGCAAAACACATCGAGGAGGCATAATACGCGTATCTGGGTCACGAAAATAACAAATAAAGCCGGAAAGTCGGAAGCTACAGCGGGTAGGCTCGGCCCGCGGCGCTGGAGCGCGGGGAAAATGCTTCCGATTGGTTGGTAATGATTAGCCGATTGCAGCGGCGGCGAAGCGTAGTCTATCCAAATCTAATATCAAGCGTGGAGGAGAACGCATGGAACTAAAAACCGGCCAAGTGCGAGTCGGACTCGCACTTGAAGGGTTCCGCAACATCGTACAAGATTTAACACAAAAAACATGTTTTTTGTTGGAGGCGCCCCCCATTACTTTTTATTATTTTAAAATTTTACCTATTTGTTGTTATAGTGGTAAAATTAAGACAACTCTAGGCAAATCAGCTGCCTACCCATTACGATTCATGAGATACAGCCCTGTGACAGACGGACGGACAGCGGAGGCTTAGAATATGGTTTCGTTGGCACCCTTTGGGTGCGGAACCCTAAAATCTCTTAAAACCTAGCGACATCTACATAGAATATTAATAATAGTAATAAATATATATATTATAAACATTTTGGTTTAATTCTTAAACTAGTCCAGGATTGTATCATGGGAAAGAGTTTGCGATTTGAAAATGATCCGTCCTACAAAATAATCTAATGTATGTGGTTGTCTATAGCGGCGAGTGTGAGCGAGCGAGGGTGTGTTAGGGTGCGTATGAGATGTTCTGAATGAAGTGATGTGGAAATGCATCTAGCAGGGGAAAGTATGTATGTGGTGTGATGTGGAGTGAGAGAAAAGGGAAAAGTACTGTAGTTCGATTTTTGATAAATAATCACAAACATTCTCAGTCTGGGCATTTATGTGAAGCCTAATTCAAACCTTTGCGCTTCGGATTCCATGTCCGCTGCTCTACAGAGAGCCATCCATACAAGCACGTCAGTGAATGAAGTATTGCTTATTTTTTAATCGACTCAGTGCTTCCTTTATTGGGTGCCCCTTAATTTCGCATATTAATATGGCTTTTAAAATTTGAATGCAATTCTTGAGATATCATCCTACATAATTGCTCTTACACAAAATGACATTAATAGAAGAGATCTAAATAAATAGCCCTATAATTGATACTCATATTATAAATGCGAAAGTAACTATGTCTGTCTGTTGCATTCACACGCTTAAACCGCTGAACTGATTTTGATGAAGTTCGGTATAGAGATTGTTAGACCTTGCAAAAGCACATAGGCTATCCTTTGTGGCTTGAAGTAAATTCAAAGGGGTTGAAATAGGGGATGAAATATCCAGGAAATTATTCAGACCGACATCAGTCCAAAACGACATTGACCCGAGCGGAGCCGGTTACCTCAGTAATTAATACATACGTCTGATTCTTTCAGAGGAGGGAAATTTCCCACTTTACTCAAGAGGCACTTCAAAACATCAATCTAGATCATGTGTCAACTGCTATCATATCCAGCTAACGTCTGAATATTGTCGGGTACGCATTGAAAGCGTTACACAGGTTCGGAAGCGTTGTATCTTTATTCGAATCGATAATTTCGTCGGCGCTAGTGCATTAGTCTACATGCGATAGATATCTTACCTAGAGCTAGCATGGCGACTGTAACAGCTGATGCATATACACTTATTTATGTAGGTATGCAATAGAGACTTGGGCATGGGAGAAAAGATTCAAATGTAGAATAAATGTAGGAGGAATTCATTCCTAGATGAAAGAAGGCGAGGTGAATATACTAGATAAGCATGTCAATAGTAAATTATTGAGCGAAGTAATATATATTTCAATTAACCATAGTAAATTTGTAATGCTTGTGATCTAGGGGGCAAAGGGATTGCCTTTCATGCGAGAGGTTATGGGCATAAATCCTAAGTACAATTCGTTACGAATAAGAGCTGTTGCATGGTTCGAATCACATGTTAAACTGTAGGTCCCCTTCTCCTAATAGGTGATAGCTCGTTTCGGTTGGTACCACCGCATTGGATTTAACTATGGTTGAAACGGCAAAAAAAATGTTCGAGTTTTTCATCCAGTTCAGTGTAGCCGTGCTCATAAAAGGAAGGTCCTGGTATGGCACCTAATTCCTCCTAAAACGTGGAGTATTAGGCTAATATCATGATGGTAATTTTAGCCATCCATGTCAGGTTACAAAAACAATATTAATGCAATAGAATTGAGAATTGTATTTTGAGGTGGTTTGAAAACTACGGGACAAATAGCGAAGTTGAGTGCGAAATTGTCATGCCGCGGCCAGAGATTTAGAGGACTATAGCCAGATTGACAAAGTATTCGTAATTGTATCTAACTTGGAATATGTTATGTATCTTATCTTTCGTATTTTTTAAATTTCTCTTACGCTCTTAATACTCAAACCGCTCTAAAAACCTAAAACCATTCAGTTCCTCAAACTGAATGCTTTTAGGTATTATCGCCCCTTTAAAGTACTATGAATCTTTAAATACATAACTTGACGCCGCTTTCCCGGTGGGGTAGGCAGAGATAATAGAGCGCCATACGGTACGATATCACAGCACATTTACGTACAAACATACATACATCTTTTCATACATGCTCTACGGGTGCTACGAAGCAGACCCTTACGAAATTTACGAATTACGAAAAAACTTTACGAATTACAAAAAATTACATCGATTTGGTCGTGGTACGTTCTATTAGGCCGCCCGGTCACACTTCCTCTCGCTTCTGCTCTGTAAATTTGTTAAGTCATTTTTTCGTCATCCTTTCATTCCATATGTCCAAACCATCTTAGCACTCCTTTCTCGATACTATTCACAACATCATTTTTAAATTGACATTGCTCTCTAACCCAGTCGTTTCGAAATTTGTCCGTTAGATTAACTCGGCCAACTATGAATTCTTGATAAGTGAAAACATCTAATCACTCGCCATTCACACTGTATGTTAAAGCACTTGCGAGGTTAAACTAGGATGAATATAATTTGCATTAAAGGGGTAATTTAGCAGAAGCGTTAGCTAATGCTGCAAGTTGAGCGCGCTCCATTAACTGTGTTAACTCGAACATGGCACAAACTTCACTTCCCCCATATTGTTGCGTATACGCGAGGAAATTGTCACATAAGAACTGAATGTGTACGTCCATGTCTTCAGTTTTAAATGCAGACGTTTGAAGTAAATTGCTGAATGAGAGTAGAATCGTAAAGCAAGAGAACCGACTTTAAATATTAAGAAAAATTGTTCTATCTTTCCAGCATTGATGAAAATAAAATTATGTTGTTCTCTGTCTTAGCACAGTTAAAATGCAATAATTTATGGTAAAGTATTTCTCGGGGCTGACATGGTCACAAAGTGTACCCAAGCCCTAAAAAAATAAAAAATAAAAAATAAAGTATTTCTCATTACTATTAATGTTTTACGATAAGTATCTACGATAAGTATGAGCGAAAACAGTTAATATTTAACAGTTATTTTAACCGCTCGAACCGCATGTGAAAATATCACATGTGACAGATCATATGATTTTGAAACGGTTATCTTAGCTGATTGAACATTACGGCTGACTACACATTACGCGTGCAACTATCCAGTTTCAACTATCAGATTGGGCAGTACCTTTTCACTGAATATAAGACGTAAGTGATAATGGAAAAAATACTAAAGCTAGGAAGAGTTTCCACACAGTTAGGGAAACCGTAAGAGAAAACAGTTATTCCACACAGTTGAATATTTAAAAAAACAGTGACATTTCATGTTTAAGGCTAACTCTTTTCACTAAGAGTAACCGGTTGACTCTCTATTTTAACGTTCCAGACGGTTGTCATTATCGGAATTACAGTTAGATTCACTGTAAGATTTCAGTGTAAACATATACAAATATTGGAGATTGGTTTCATATCACAAAATAAATAAAAATTCGCACTCCTAAAATATTGATTTATATTTTCACTACATTCAAAGTGTGTTTTTTTTCTGGAATTGGTTTTTATCACAAATTAATTGATATTTTAATGAATTGTTGGGGCACTCGTTTTTTGCGAAGCAATTTACTAAAGCAACAGAAAAACGTGCCTAAAAGGATAAATTATCGGCAGATAATTGAAATCGAACAATAAGGGCTCCCAATTTTTCAACTGAACTCTAAAGACCTATACGCCACATTTTAGGATTCTTCACAAATTACAATGTTTCGACTAAATTCGTGTATGATCCGCGTCCCTCATTTTAATTAGCATCCTGTGAGTTACTTTCAAAATAACTTCCATAAGACAGTTACATAAATCAGCTCGCTCCGAAAATTCGTAACAGAACTTGAAACAGTGGATAAATTCAAAGTTCAGATATATACGGGTCGTGTTGGGCATATGCACATTAATTGACGCCAATTTGGGCGTGTGGCGACCATCAGAAGAGCTTTTGATCAAGTTTCTTTGATTGTGGATTCAAATTTTCTAGGCTTCTGAAAGCGTATCTTATTAATAAGCCCTACTACAGTGTAGAAGAATTCTTGGAAGACGATCCGCTCCATCAATCCTAACTGTACTATGACTGCACATTTTGTGTACCTAATTCATTTCATCGTTATAAATTGCTTTTCTTTGTTATTTATTTGTATCATCTAATGTAACCATATTGTAACTATACCTAATGATAGTTTTTTATAATTTTTAATTAAAAACAAGTTGTGACATATAGAAAATTCTATGAAATAAAGGAACGATGCGAGGTACGTTCGAATATCGCGATTTACGCAATGGAGGCGACGGGCTCTCCAACAGTATTACGTACATCCAAACAGTATGCTGTTGCTGTATCGTCTGGAAATGACGGATGAGAAAGTTTAAGGATAGATTCTGAAATGTTTACTCGCTCCGTTTTGGTGTAATTTTACAGAATTCGAGCATTATAAATCATATCTAACAAAGAGTAAGGATTTAATGAATTTATAAATAAAATTATGTATCTGAAACTATCCATACAATTCAATATCCTCAGATATGGGATCCCACAAGGAACAGTTTTAGGCGCACAACACTTTTCATATGAAAATGAAACAATTGTTCAGATAACCGTAATAGAACTAGAACACTGATTTGAGGTTATCTAATTTACGTATTATTTCACTTAATTGTAATGATTTATATATTATTATTTGATTTAATTTAATTTATTAAGTACTTATTTTCATAATCTAAGTTTTTGTAATTAATGCGTGTTATAAGAAATCTTAGAAGTTTTAAAGTTAGCATGCAGATGTAAAGTATTGATTAATTTTAAAAAACTTATGTATTCAATAAATTGTTTATTGGAACGGTCAAAAGTGCAAGAATAAAAGTGAAAGAATAAAGTGAATAAATGGCGAGCTGTACGATATCTTACTTTTAAGAATTGTAATATTTACCTTTAAACTAAAGCACGCATGCAAACATTCCTTCAAGACACTACAATTAAAATATGGAAGACAACGTGAAATAAAGGCTCTTTACCGCATCAAGTATGTTAATATGTAATACTACAACCGAACATTATTCACCCCAAAATGCGTACATACAAAACAAAGGCAGAGAGAGGAAATAAATTGTGCTAACCATCCAAACTGTTACATAAGGCAAATAACCACGTATGAGTTTGTGTATGTAAGTACACAAGTCGATGTTTAAATTAATGAAGATGCGATGACTTCCCGTTTCGGATACCAAAGACTTACGCAGTTGATAATACTGTTTACGAACATTGATCCAGAGGAGACATATTTCGACTACTTCGAAAGTTATTGATGAAGGCTGGATCATTCACTACGTCCTTGATATGAATATTAATATGGTAGCTTGCCAATATAGCGTTTTGGCTACAATTGGCAAATACATCGACATATTTTTATAAATCGTATATAACGCTGAAAGGTAATTAAGGCTGTTCCGAAACCATATAAAGTTGTTTGCACACATAACGCAAAAAGTATTGCACTTTAAGCCACGAATTAATAATAAAAGTTTAATATAGTCATATTACATGCAGCGAAAACAATTTCACAATTTCAGGATTATTGGTTTTGTTACAATTTATTTAAATACGATTTTTATTTAACAGCGCCATCTAATGGTGTAAAACTTGTAATCGGCAATTACAACGAAACCGTTAAACCTGAAATTGTGAATATGTTTTCGCTGCAACTACTATGGCTATATTTAATATTTTTGACGAATTCGTGCCTTAAGGTCGGCCCGAAAGCATCAGAAAATTTCGCCTCCCATACAAACGTAGTTTACTAATAATTTGAAAACCATTATTCCAACATACTTGATATTTGGTATCTAATATTAGGCTACAAATATCTGTGTCTGCATGCCTTTGTTATTTCGGTAAATGTATTCTGGGTCAAACCACAGAGAAAACAAAATTCGAATGAAGATTTTCTTTTTGCTTTCATCTCATTCGGTTTGGATTTTTCAAAAAAAACAAAAGCATGCAGACACAGATATTTGTTACCTGATATTAGATATTAAATATCAATTCAATTGGAATAGCGGTTTCCAAATGATTAGTAAACTACGTTTGTATGGGGAGCATAGCTTACGGGCCGTTCTTAAGTTGGCCCAACCCGCTCATCTCCCCATACAAAAGGGGAAAGAAGATCACGCCCATATTTCTTGTCAGAGATCCAAAATTTTGCTCAAAATAGCTTTATTTGATAGAACTCGATGTCTGATGACCATTGGCATTGTAAAATTGTGTTTGGTTTCTAAGTTATAAGGTCCGAAAGTTCGAATTTTTCGCGCGTTTTAGACAATAACTTTGTAGGTGGATTACGCAATGAAAAAGTAAGAACATCGTAAAAAGATTAGTCATCAGACATAACTTATTTAATCAAGATTTATGATCTATTTAGTTTTTGTTAGATTGTGGACTACAGCGGTCGTGGTTTACTTTTAGCTATAAGTCGTTTTGAAATTAAAATTTTCGTAAATCTTACGAAATCATACACTCTGCACATTGTCTTTTTTGTGGACATGCTGCATCTTCCTCATCACGGAGCCTGTCTTATTCTTTGAAACAGATAAGGTCCCAGAGCGCAACAGCACGGTTGGAGGGTCTTCAGCCTCGCACGAGGCTATGAGAAAATGTCGATGCCTTACTGCGCTCGGCGGGCCGCCTCCTGAAGTTCGGAAGATCACGCGGCCATGGTTATGGCGTCACGCAGTCGCGGCAAGCCACCAGGACGCCCTCAGCGAGGGATAAATAACTTGAGAAAATAAAACTGTGAGAGCTCACATTATACGTTTATTCGCTCCAACATCGGAAACGGAAGAGAGGCATAGATTATAAAATTTTCAGTATTACCAGTTATAATGTTGCCAGTACGAAAACAATGAATTGTCCATAACTCCCCCCTTGAAAGGACATCTTTCAACATCTCAGAAACTCTAAAATCTGAATAAAGTATCAACGACACATCGTAGACATACATTTTTGACAATGGCAAAATCCTGAAATTTAATGACCTTGACTTTAAATATTTATAAAAATATTATCTCACAATCTACACAAAATAACCCAATAATTACTTACACAGAATTAAGAGCAGAATAGTTTGTAAGACATAACATAGATTTTTAAACAATAGTTAGGCATTGAAATTAAGTTAATTTGAAGAAGGAAACATGCATGATAGCTACAAGCTATACATATCATAGTATAGCGAGAACACATTATACAACCAAATTACTAAAGAATGCAAGAGGTCTATTTTTTAACATATAGGTTCGACACTTTACCAACTTACAGAAACACGACATAATAATTTTGGTGGGAATAATGCAGTCAAGCACAAAAAATAGTAGCTTAGGCTTGACATTATCATGCAGTCTATGAAATTTATATAGAATGCACCTTGCAATTAAATTAATGTGATCATGACAATAAATGAATTTGGATAGTAAAACTTTTACTTAGAATTCGAATGAATTGATCAAGACAAAAATATTACAAATTATATAAGCACTCCAATAATATGATTCAGCAATTTGAGAACAAAATAATTTTATAGGACATACATTTTAAATAATCGTCTCATACTGAATGTCGGTTGATGTTAAGCAACGCATAAGGCTATACTAAGCTATAATGTAATATAGCATAAGCGTATAAATTCTATATAACCAAAACATTTCATAATAAAAGAGGCCTTAGGATTTTAACACCGAATTGTCTCAAACATTAATATGACACAATAGCTTTGATTATTTATACAGTTAATAATAAGGTCATGCACACATTTGTAGACAGATCATGCAATTTATTCAATAGGTAGAATGCATATTTTGGTGATTGGTCTCGTAATAATGCCATTAATAGTTTTTATATTGGCGGCTCTGATGTGACCATCACGGCCGGTTATCAATTCAACAATTCTTCCAATACACCATGAAAGAGGCGGCAAATTATCATCCTTAATTAACACAATATCATTTTGTTTCAAATTAGGTTTAATTTTGTTCCATTTATACCTTGCTTGTAAGGAGGTAAGATACTCCTTGTGCCATCTTTTCCAAAATTGCTGTTTACATCTTATTATTTGTTCATATAATGATAATCGATTAACATCCACCTGTAGAACATTTGACTCTGGAAAGGACGTTAACCTGTCATTGATCAAAAAATGAGCTGGTGTCAAGCAATTGAGATCATTAGGATCATTACTGGAATAGCAAATTGGTCGAGAGTTTATGACACCTTCAATTTGAATCAAAGCGGTATTCAAATGTTCATATGACAATGTTGTTTTTCCTAAAATGCGTTTTAAATGGTGCTTAACCATTTTCACACCACTTTCCCACAGGCCACCCCAATGTGGGGAGTAGGTGGGTATGTAACACCATTTTATACCTTCTTTTGAAACACAATCAAAAATTTCAGAATTAGAATTGTTCAGCAAGAAATATAATTTATTGAGTTCGTTATGAGCTCCGCGAAATGTGGTTGCGTTATCACTAAATATCCTTTCAGGTTTTCCCCTACGATACCAAAGACGATTTAGTGAATTAATAAATTCTCGGGATGATAAATCTGAAACTAATTCTAAATGCAATGCCTTGGTAACCATGCAAATGAACAAGCATATATAACCCTTTGTAATGACAGCACTTCTTATGCGTGATTGTTTCACTGAGATAGGACCAGCGTAGTCGACGCCTACATTAAGAAACGGTCTGGCAGGTGTGATACGCACCGCCGGTAAATCAGCCATAATCTGATTCATTCCTTCTGCTCTAAACCTAAAACAAGCAATACACTTATGTATAAGTTGGCGTACTATATTACGTCCATTTATGAACCAAAAACGAGTGCGTAAACTAGCCAAAGTTGATTGAGCGCCTGCATGCAATAAGCGCTCATGTTCGTAAATTACTATTAAATTAGTAACATTACTTTCCGGAGGCAAGATCAGAGGAAACCTTTGTTTATCATTAAGGTCTGAATATTTTAGTCGGCCTCCGACACGTAATAGTCCGCTTTCATCCATAAAAGGATTTAAGAATTGTAACTTGTAGGGTTTTAAATCAACACTGTTTGATTTATTCGGATCAGACAGAGAATCCATTAATTTGCCATACCATTCTCGTTGTATAATTTTCACAATGACGGTCAAGGAATAGTTCAATTCTTCGCTTGACACAAATTCAATATTTCTGTTTGATTTGTCAGTTCTAACATTATGAATGAACCTTAGGACAAACGCCATACTGCGCTGGAGTTTCGACAGCGATGAGAATCGCTCGAAAAAGTCTAAAAAAACAGTATTCCTGGGAGCAGCTACGGTTGTAACTGCGCAAGAAACGTTGTTTGATCGTGCTTCTAAATTCAGATTGTGCGTCCCTGAGAAAGTAGTCTCAGGGGGCCAACTGTCCACATTTTGTGACAGCCAAGGGGGACCGGACCACCATAGGTCAGATGTTTTCAATTCAGTGGGACGAACTCCACGTGAAACTAAGTCGGCAGGATTGTCAGCCGACCGCACATGATGCCAGTCCTCCTTGGCGGACAACGACTGAATCTCCGAAACGCGATTAGCAACAAAGACATTCCAGCGAGATGCCTCAGATTTTATCCAACACAAGGTAATGGAGCTATCAGTGTAATAAGAAACCTTGATATGGTTCATATTTAATGTTTCAAGGACATTCTTTGTTAAGTTTGATAATAATACTGCGGCAGACAATTCAAGTCTTGGAAGACTAACGGGCCGGACAGGAGCCACACGAGACTTAGAGCATAATAATCTTACCATATGTTTTCCATTGTTGTCAGTGGATCTCAAATAAATGACGCACCCATACGCTTTCGTAGAGCTGTCGGCAAACCCATGTAATTCGTAACACACATTGGACACCTGACAAACAAAACGAGGCACTACAATAGTATTTAATGCTTCTAGATTGCTCCAAAAGTCTGACCACGAGTCAAATATGTCACTAGGCACTACATCGTCCCAGTCTACATTGGCCTTCCAAATTCTTTGCATAATGATTTTTGCGCAAGTACATACCGGCGACACCAACCCCAAAGGATCAAAAATCTTAGCAATGTGAGCAAGTATTTGTCGTTTGGTTGTGGTATTTTTTACATTGGTAGCCGGAACCTTAATCTGAAATGAATCATTAGTAGGACACCACACAATACCCAAGGTCTTCAACGATGGAGTGCCATCGCTCAATTCAAAATTGCATTTTTCATGGTGGTCCTTAGGAATTAATTCCAATAACTTTTGGTTATTTGAAAACCATTTATGAAGTTGAAATTGACCCTTGCCCAGGAGCTCTATCAATTCCCTTTGCAACTGAGCGGCAGTGCAAAAATCATTTGCACCACTGATGATGTCATCTACATAACAGTTATTCAGCAGAGTCTTCGACGCGAGCGGATAATCCTTACCTTCGTCCTCAACTAGTTGTTTCAAACAGCGAGTCGCTAAAAAACTAGCTGGAGCTGTCCCATACGTAACACGGGTGAGTTGAAAGCATCTAATTTTTTCAGTGGGCGCATCTCTCCACAAAATACGCTGTAAGGCTTGATGTTTTTCCTTTACAGCAATTTGACGGTACATTTTCGTAATATCTGTTATGAAGACGTATACAAACATTCGAAACCGCATCAGAATTGTGAATAGATCCGCCTGGGTGGCAGGGCCAACCATTAAAATTTGATTTAAAGAGGTACCGGATGAGGTGGGGGCGCTCGCGTTGAAGACACATCGCAGCTTAGTGCTCGTCGAGTGTTCCTTGATCACAGCGTGATGCGGGAGGTAATACTCAAAACCTGCTTCAGCTGAAACGTACGGAAAATCTTTCACTTCCTTGGCATGACCAAGTTCTATAAACTCATCGATAAAGCTTTTATATTCTGTGAAGAATTTAGGATTTTTGGCGAAGCGGCGTTCCAAAGACCTAAAACAGTTAAGAGCTAGGTCATAAGAATTCCCAAGAAGACCAGCTTTCTCAGGGAAAATAGGCAATTCCACTTGATATCGGCCCGAACTATCACGGGTGACAGTTTTTTTATATAGCGCTTCGCACATGTTTTCTTCCTGACTGAGAATGGAAGACGAGCGACCAACTTCTTCAATTTCCCAGAATTTTGTAATTGATTTATTCAATTCATAAGTATCCGGGTTAGCTGACCCCACAAAATGACACGTACCTGATTTTGATACAAGGTCGCTGGCTAACGTTCCACCGAAAATCCAACCCAAGCGGGTGTTAACTAAGACAGGATTTTTTGGACCCAGGTCGATCTTACCCTTGGAGATAACTCTGTAGAAGAAGTCTGAACATAAAAGTAGGTCAATTCTTCCCGAGATATTAAAAGTGGGATCCGCAAGTTGAATATAGTGCGGCCACTTAAGACATTTTTTATCAAAGCTGGACCCAGGCAGGTCGCTAGTTATGTTCTCTAGGATACCACAATCCAAGGAATATGTGTGAGAACCAAAGCGAGATTTTAAGTTGATATTTGCAGTGTGACTCACTAAAGTTGCGACCTCTCCGCCCACACCACCTATCGTCCAACGCACTGGCATCTTGCTTAATTTCAGCCGACTCGCTAGTTCAGACGAAATGAAGTTGTGCTCACTCGCGTTGTCGAGGAGCGCACGAGCAGTGTGTTCGTGTCCGTCGGCCCCTCGTACTAGCACCAAGGCTGTGGAAAGCAACTTGACGCCTCTCGTACCGTCCGAGGACACGCTCGTAGCGTTACCGCTAAACGTGGTGGGGCTCGCGTTGACGCTCTGCGAGCCGCTAGAGTTGGGTGGAGACGCAGCGTCAGCAACATTTCCACTTGCACGAGGGTACTCAATGTGCAGTAGATTACAATGTCTACCAGAGCATTTCGTGCACATAGTCTGACTGTGGCACTTTGAAGACGAATGATTCGCCTTAAAGCAAATCCAACACAACTTTTCAGTTTCTATGAACTTTCGCCTTTCCTGTGGCGTCTTTTTTAGGAAGGTGTAGCATTTTTTTAATGCATGGGGCCCCTTAGAACAGCATTTGCATATGATGTCAACTTTGCTTACCTTGTTGCTCATAACGCACGCCAGTGAAGGCTTCGAGCGGCTCGGACAGTCGTCTCGAGCTAGCGCCTCGCCCGCTTGGCAGCGTTTCTCAAGGTAATTGATGAATTCCTGCAACACCGGTAACGTTTGATTATCTCTCTGCAGCTCAAAGTCCATAAGCGTTTCATGATCCAATTTTTTTGACAAAATGTGGATTAAAATAGTATCAGCCAAGTTAGGTACCTTGAGGGCAGTGAGAGAATTAAAATGCTGTGAAAATGTATTCAGGAGGGGTCTAATTTCACCTTTCTTCACATTAGGCATTTCAAAAATGCCATTGATGTGATGATTTAAAAGCACGGACTTGTTGTCATATCGTTTTAGAATTGTATTCCAAGCGACCATATAATTAGCGTCGGAGCAATCTATATTTTCTATCAGAGTGGAGGCTTCTCCTTTCAGAGCTGATTTTAGATAGTAGAATTTTTTTATTGGAGGCAAAGAGTCTGGTCTGTGAATAATATTCAGGAAGAGGTCCTTAAAGTTTTGCCATTCCAGGAAGGCTCCAGAGAAATGGGGAATAACCAATTTGGGGAGAGATACATCACACTCACCTTTTTTTGGTGCGCAGGCCGACGTGTTTGCTTGGCTGGTCTGTAACTCCTCCAAGCGCCCTCGCAGCCTGGCATCAAGTGACAAATACTTGTCCTCGATGACAGCGCCTTCCTCGCTATAAATCCCTGTACTAGCAGTGTCCGAGCCCTCCAATTCTAGCTGTATCTCCTCAGCCTTCCTAAATAGATCACTCAGCCTTGAAATAAAGCTAAGGATTAAGCCTACACTATCGATCAGCCCGATATCCCCGATGCTCTTTTCTAATGATGTGATTCTGCCCTTCATATATTTTCGTCTATTTACTAGGCCTTGCACTGAAGCAGGTTCCTGTGAAGGAGCCATTTTTGGTTCTAAGACGAAAGACGGTGAGGGACAGTAACAATTTTGTTATCGCACTTATTTTAAGCTGTCAATCAAAATATCCTTACACACTATGTACCTACATTTGCCGGGTGGAAGGTTGAATCACACAAACCTAACCAAACTTGAACAATACAAAACACGCTAGCTTGCTGAACAATTAAATTCCCGAAACACAAAACACAATTAGGTACATTTAAGGTTAAAACAGTGAAGTGACAACTCAAAATATTAGTTAGACAGTCTTTGATAAATAGCTGCTGACGCGACCACACACTTTCTGACTTGGCAGAAATTAACTGATGCAACAGTCTGGTAAACCGTTGACGCAACACAACACTTCCGACTAGCGGAAATAGTTCACTGATAACACTGATTGCCCATACACTTGCACAATCTATATTGTTACCTACACTAGGTCACTTGACGTGACGACTGAAGCGAGCGAAACAATGCGGATCTCACACCCGGTACACTTCGCTCCGCGCCATCGCGCCGGCGATCAGCTGGTCGACTCGAACGACGACGATCTGCATCCGCTGTGTAGATTTGTAGTTCCGACCGCTGCTCTCCGACGTTAGAGTGTGGAGCGTCATGGCCGTAGGCCCGAGTTCCGCATTTCGCTCGATGATATTCCGCGCGAGCGCAAAAACAACATGCTTTTCTCGCGCAGAAATAGCTGCAACTTCCGTTCCGTAGGTGCGCTCGCTCACGCTTGCTATATGCAAGGCGCGACACGATGCGACGGCAAGATGGCGCCTCCCGCAATCGACGAATCGACGGGGCGGTCAGGCGCAACCGTAACTTCCCTCGCTGATGTTCGGCGGCATGCCCACGACGGTGATCTGTGACGCATCCACGGCGCGCGTGATACTATCCGGCTGAAGGACCATTTTATGGAGGGTCTTCGGCCTCGCACGAGGCTATAAGAAAATGTCGGTGCCTTACTGCGCTCGGCGGGCCGCCTCCTGAAGTTCGGAAGATCACGCGGCCATGGTTATGGCGTCACGAAGTCGCGGCAAGCCACCAGGACGCCCTCAGCGAGGGATAAAAAACTTGAGAAAATAAAACTGTGAGAGCTCACATTATACGTTTATTCGCTCCAACATCGGAAACGGAAGAGAGGCATAGATTATAAAATTTTCAGTATTACCAGTTATAATGTTGCCAGTACGAAAACAATGAATTGTCCAACGGTTTTGTACCGTGCCCGCGAATGAGTTAGGCCCGCCGGGTTGGGCCACCTTAAAGTGCAATACTGCTGAAGGCGCGAAATCTGTTCTAAACAGGTTTTAAGCTATTGAAACCCGCCAACCTATACCAAAGTAATTGAACTGGGTTAAACAAAATTTTTGAAAATTTTACTTTCGAGGCGAATAAACACATTTTCATATGCAATATATGTACGAAATTTAAAACGAAATGAGATCAACGCCATATGGGCTACATTTATAGGAACGACCATTCTAAACATTATATTTAAAAATATTAGTTAAAATTGCCAAATATTTTGTATAATACTTATAATAACAAAAGGCAACTTTTAAATATCCTGATAAAACTGAACATTCGCCAGAGTCTCCCGCGTCATGTTTTCTTTCTCTCTGTAAATGAATGAAATGAAATAACAAATGAATTGAAAATATTATTTATTGCTTACAACTATTAAATAGTATGCAAAAGCGAGCTTATTGCCAAAGGCAATCTCTAACAGCTTACCTTAATATCAGAAAATACATTAAGAGGTAGCAAGAAACATTAAATTTATATAATTATATATTAATAATCACATTATATATTTTATTAATAATCACACTTAGAAAACATTAGATAACTTAAGACTATAAAAATAGAAAATAATTGATTAATTTAATTGTTAAAACATGTCAAGTACCAAGATTTTAATTTTACCTTTAAAATAGACAAAGAAGCACTTTCCCTAATAGTAAGAGGCAATTGATTCCACAATCGTGCTGAGTGAAGTGTAAAAGAACCCGAATAGGCAGTGGAAGAGTGTGACGGAATAAGAAGCAGAAGACTCTGTAACTCTGACTGTCTGTAAAAGAGAATGTAAAAAAATATATAAGCGGAAGCAAGCTAGTGAGTTGGCAGCAGTAAAAAAGTGCATATGCTGTTTGTTGTAATTTAAAATTAATAAGCAACCTTTTTAGAATAGGTGTTTCATATTATTTTCTCGTTCTATGATGGCGGGTGTTATTCCTCAATAGCCGTCACCAGCGCCATCTATATTATGTTAAGACGAACATTTTAATTATGGCTTGTTTACAATTGCGACGATTTTCGGGTTCCGTTCATTGAAGGGAGGAAAATGTATTTATCATATAAAATAATACTGCGTACATTTAATTGGTCAACACCGCTTTTCTAGCCTATGGTTACTGCAGAACGTATCCGTTACCGGTCGTTTGATAATTCAAATCACAAAATACAGAATAATGTATTGAGAATTTATGGAAACATGGAAGCATTGCCGAAAACGCTTTACTCGAATATCCGCTGCGTGTAAGTGAATTATAATTTGGTATGGAAATACGAGGTTGTAGGAATTTGAATAGGCAGGAATTTTACGTTCTATTGTGCAGCCGTACGGGTGCGATTATAATGTTATATTACAGCAACAGAACTATTGATAGTTCTGCTGCTGCTGACGACAGTTTTTTACGGAGTAAAGTAACACCTTAAACTCCTTGGATGATTCCAAATGATTCATCTGTCACAAAAGATGAAAATAAATACATTAAAATATTATAATCCATCGACATATATTAACATGGACTCCATTCTGTATACCCCGCAAACCTTTTTCCTTCTTACCCAACTTATATGTATGCATACTACATTCGAAGACTTTCCGCAGGGAATTAGAAGATTATATAAATATTTTATTTGCACAACAAACAGGCGAATACATACAGAAAAAAAATGTTATAAATATACATAGACCAGCGAAGTTACGACCAAATTGGTATCATACAAGTTAAATTAAAAACATAGAACACACAAGAAAAGAACTACCTAAAAAATACGTCCATACAATTAAATGAGTAAATGAAAAATAAATGATCATATCAAAATTCAATCAATTTAAGATTTTCTTTAATTTAAAGAACTTGGTGGAAGAGACCATTAGTCTTATGGACGTAAAACGTATCAGTGGATCGTGTAACTCTTCAAGAAATACGCGCTCCAGTGATTATTATCGATCCACTGAATATTATATTTGATGTTCCTATGTTTGCAACACTGTTGTAGCGTTTCTTTTTTGGATTACATATATGTGAAATCAAATAATAATAAACAAAAAGAAAGTTGGATGGATGGAAGTCTGACAGATATCAACAATGATGGATTTCCCAGAATTCATGAACCTAGAAGTGAAAGATGAAATTTGTAATTGTCTACACTGGACAGATATAAAAAAAAGAGCGTTTATTCAACACTCTCATAAAATTTCTCTAAACACCGGAAATAAACTGTACTTAGAAATATCGAATGCGATAGCCTTCATTTGTTGTAATCAGTGAAGCGTTTGAGGAGCAAAAAATGGTTCAATCTTCAGCAGGCCCTCGCACTTAAACTTCTCTCATCCCTCTGGCTTGGATATGTGAATATAATTTTAAATGTTGTGCGTAGTTGAGTACCACTCGGTAATATTCGTCCGTTGAAGTTATTAGAAATCCAATATCCTAGTTACGATGCGCTGAAAGTAGAAATATACAGAAATTGGTAGCAATATCTAACTATTATTGTTCTGGAGTGAGGATAGATTAAGAAGCAATAGGAAAAAGTAGTATTTAGATAGCAAGGGATACATTGAAAATATATTCACAAATTATTCACAATATATACAACAGTGATATATCAGAAAACCAATAGACTCATATCGCTGCATTCAGGTCGACTTGAGCTGCTCCATGTTTGGCGCTGATACTAAGAATCACTGTCTATCACCCTAACTGAATTAATCTATCTACACTTTAATCATTGTATTAGATTATTCCATTATTATATAAGAGACATTGTTTTGCATATTTTTTCCAATACTTACATGTAAACAGTTATGTTCTAGTTTTAAGGTGCGCCTCATAGATTTGCGGATAAATTTAACTAAAATTCACGCATACACTTTAATGCAAGAACTCTAGACACACACGCAGCGTGCTTCGAAGACCGACCTTTTATCTGCAACTAAATTGGTCATGTAATTACACCCCGTGCGCTTAGTCTCGCAGGTAAAGTGTTCGTGTTGAATGAAATTAATTTGCAAATATGTGAAAGGTATATATTTTCTACGGAAGCGTAACAATATTTGCAGTCTATGATGAAACTGCATTTAACACACACAGCCCTAAGTAATTGTACCAAAAATAGCAAGTAAGATTGTAAGTGTCGAAAATGATTGAGCCATTAATTAGAAGTTTAGGTTAGGACCTGTTGGTCAAAATTAATGAACTCGAAACCGACTGTATAAATCTCTTTAATATATTTTTTTGTCGTGATTGAAATGCGCAATTTAACTGATTGGGTCACTTCATGGTTCATGTAATACTATGATCCCTTTTAATTATACTATTTTAATGGGGATTGATCCTTAACTCAATTGGTATGTAAAATCGTATCAAGTAAAACATCGTCGAAGCGACCATGAATAACTGAATTGTATTGATTTCTCTGTCAAGTTCAATGTGGCCGTGCTCAGAGAACGGTGAGGTGGTCATGAACTAATTTCGTGACTATAGGTGTGGTGTCTAGGAAGTTACTTTACATTGTTAAAAACAATGAGAATAAAAACCAACTAGACGTACAACTAAACTGTTAATCATTATGGTTTGTAGAGATAAAAGTAAAAAGCGGAAATCATGAGCATTGACGCTGACAAGTTCTTGGTTCAACTTAGTTATATACCAACTAAAATCGATATCCTAAAATATTTCTATTCAAAAGCGTTTGAAATCAAAATAATTTGTCCTTCGGGCTGAAGCCTATTGACAGTGATTGGAGTCTTTCGTGCCCTTGAAACACTTCAAGTCGCTTTTTCTGACTTAACATAAAATCACTAGTTTAGTCCGAGAATTATGCTCCCACTCTATTATTGGGTATACTGGTTCATGAGGCGGAAAGGCGTGACAAAATTGAGTAACTGGAGCCTGAACGTACGAAGAGCACGGATAAATAGGCCAATTTGATATTTCACAAAGGACCTTCCTTCTGGTCTCACTTTGCAAAAAGTAAAAAATGTTAAGAGAAAAGACAGACTAGAAAAAAATATTAAATTTATTACAGTACGCATTTATAACGTCAATGAGTGGAAGGACTCAAACACATCTCTCAAACGTAAACATTTCCAGGCTATGATATATTTTCAGATAAATTTAAACAGTATCTTTTCCTATCCAGCACGAACAAAACATCTTTTTCACTTTTTATCACACTTTTGTTCATGGAATCCGTATTCTGTGTCTTAATTATTTACTCTTTCAAAACGTTTCCATTACAAAAGTTTAACGCATATCATAACCATTCCATTAATATTATACGTGCATAAAAAGCGGACAAATAGTTAAGTTTAACCAGCTGCGGAAAAGCCGCTCAGAGAGACCAGGGGGTTAACCATGGAAAATTATCTCGCAGGGTGAGCAAGCAAGTGAATGATAAAATCTGACGTTTAGGTCCATTCCGTTTTCAAACAACGTGTTATTTGGCCAAGTGAACAGAAATTTACCAGTTAGAATGGTACGAAATGCAACTAAACGTCCGAATTGAATACTCACTTTCCTGTTCACGCGGCGAGTTAACTTACGATTGTAATCACCCTGGTTTGGCAATACCTCTTCAGAAATCCAACCCTAAATATGGTTGCCATATCAGGAGTTCTAGTTATTAACGTGTCTGGTAAATTTCACTATGTATTGGAGTTCGATTATCGTTGCCAAAAACTACCGAGCACTGTGTTAGTTTAAAGGGGTGAACCTAAATCAACTGAAAATAATGTAGGTATGCTAATATGAACCAAACAGCGCTGAATAAAACATCTGAAATATATTCGAACAATTTGAAATAAATATTTATGTAGTTTACATATTGAAGTGGGCGGATTCAACTAATAGAGGCGAGTTTTTGTGATCATTGTAAAAGTTCCTAAGTTACAAAAATACACCCAGAAAAACTTCTTCTTCTGCAGCCTTTTGCTGTCCACTGCTGAACGTAAGCCTGCCCCAGACTTCGCCAAGTTGAGCGGAAAACTAGAAATAATATATTACGCCTAGTTTGAGGTAAACATGAGTTATTACCTAAAGAAGCGCCGTACCGTGCATCTCGTCGGCGAATCCGAGGTATCCCTGATTTTAGATGACCTTAAACTCCAAAGAGATTAGATCCATATCCACAAAGAACTACTTTTTGAGCGGCTCGTAGCCTAGTGGCGCGGGGACTGGCCTAGCGTACTAGAAGCCTGGGTTCAACACCGACATGCACCACTGTCTGTCTCTTTCCGAGTTCGATAAGTGCATTTCGTCACGAATGCGAGCTGCTCCATGGTTCGGAATCCATGTAAAACTGTAGGTCCCCTTCCCCTACAAGGTGGTAGGGTTTAAGCCCGCCGGGGTTGGTACCATCGCATTGGATGAAAAGATGGTCGAAGCGGCAATGAAAAATTGTCCCTGTTTTCCATCCAGTTCAATGTAGCCGTGCTCATAAAGGGAAGGTCCTGGCATGGCACCAAATTCCTTCGGGAATGTGGTGTATTGGGCTAATATCATAACGGTAGTTGTGTGGTATTAGCCATCCATGTCAGGTCGCATAAACGCGGCATGAGCGGCTCGTAGCCTAGTGGCGCGGGGACTGGCTTAGCGTACCAGAGAACTGGGTTCAATACCGACATGCACCACTGTCTTTCTCTTTCCGAGTTCGACAAGTGCATTTCGTTACGAATGCGAGCTGCTCCATGGTTCGGAATCCATGTAAAACTGTAGGTCCCCTTCCCCTAATAGGTGGTAGGGTTTATGCCCGCCCGGGTTGGTACCATCGAATTGGATGAAAAGATGGTCGAAGCGGCAATGAAAAATTGTCCGTGTTTTCCATCCAGTTCAATGTAGCCGTGCTCATAAAGGGAAGGTCCTGGCATGGCACCAAATTCCTTCGGGAATGAGGTGTATTGGGCTAATATCATAACGGTAGTTGTGTGGTATTAGCCATCCATGTCAGGTCGCATAAAAAAAAAAAAAAACTTTATGAATATGATGCAAGGCAAGACCCGAACCAACGAAACATATCATCATTCGCGGGTATTGGGGCCTGTCTACAAATTTCGCCACCTGCTGTATACCCATGAATTAGAATTCTCTTACAGTACTTGTTCCCGTAATCAATGCCTGTTACTAACACAGTGTTTAAGATTCATACATTTAACGCTTTACTAGGGTTTAGGGTTACGGACATTGATTGCAAAGTTCTAATATTCAGACATGATAACGGGAGTATGGTTGAAAAGAGACTAGAAATAATACTTCATTTGAAAATAGATTAATGACAACATTTAAAGGATTAATGATAGCATGGACCTATGATTTTTTGTGAATGAGGTGAGATATTCCAGACGTCCTGTGGTTGCTTGGGTTTAAGGTTTTTTTATAGTGGTCTTTGTTTCAGTGTATGTTACAGGCAGGGACATCGAAAAGTCTATATTTTATTATTACTATTAAAAAATAATTTTATTTGCGAATCTTAATAAAAACTTTATCAAAAACAAGAATTAAATACGTACTAGCTAAAATGAAAACCGTCCAGGAGCAGTCGAGACGGGATTGCAGCAGTGCCGGGGGCCCCCGACAACCCTGGTGCCCATCAGACGAGATAAAACCGTCCAGGAGCAGTCGAGACGGGATTGCAGCAGTGCCGGGGGCCCCCGACAACCCTGGTGCCCATCAGACGAGATAAAACCGTCCAGGAGCAGTCGAGACGGGATTGCAGCAGTGCCGGGGGCCCCCGACAACCCTGGTGCCCATCAGACGAGATAAAACCGTCCAGGAGCAGTCGAGACGGGATTGCAGCAGTGCCGGGGGCCCCCGACAACCCTGGTGCCCATCAGACGAGATAAAACCGTCCAGGAGCAGTCGAGACGGGATTGCAGCAGTGCCGGGGGCCCCCGACAACCCTGGTGCCCATCAGACGAGATAAAACCGTCCAGGAGCAGTCGAGACGGGATTGCAGCAGTGCCGGGGGCCCCCGACAACCCTGGTGCCCATCAGACGAGATAAAACCGTCCAGGAGCAGTCGAGACGGGATTGCAGCAGTGCCGGGGGCCCCCGACAACCCTGGTGCCCATCAGACGAGATAAAACCGTCCAGGAGCAGTCGAGACGGGATTGCAGCAGTGCCGGGGGCCCCCGACAACCCTGGTGCCCATCAGACGAGATAAAACCGTCCAGGAGCAGTCGAAACGGGATTGCAGCAGTGCCGGGGGCCCCCGACAACCCTGGTGCCCATCAGACGAGCTAAAAAATCTCATCCATGGGCACCGAGTGCGGGAAGGCCCCCATAACGCTCGCTGGGTTCCCCCTCTGGACAGCCAGACTTACTATTGATATTTTATATTTACTATATTACAATACCTGTATCAACCCGGCTGGGACTTACCTAGTAAGTAATGAACCTACAGTCTTAGGCTGAATACGAACAACGAAATCTCTTCTGCCCTTACGACATGTATGTGAATAAATGCAGTTTTTTTTATCAGTTTTTCCGTCCGCTTATAGCTCTAGAATCACTCACCTTATTTTGATGCAGTTTTAATTTAAGTATGATTTGATTCTTTCCATCATCTACCTATATTGAACTTACTATTGTGCTTAATTACTTGAGGGGCGAACAGTGACGTTAAATATGAGAAAATTCGGAAAAAAACTTGCTTTTCGTAGGACTATAACTCGGGCAGAGCTTCTATAGGTACTAAATATATACAAACAATTCAGTAAATCAAATGATATATAATGTAACTGGTTGCAGTGTTGTGAGGAAACAACTAGGTATGTCATTAATCCCGGTTTCCCCGCCCTTATGTTAACGTCAATATTCTCGTATTTCCCTGTTCCTGGCAGTGGTGACCGCTGGCCGGGCTGGCTCTGTAATCTTGCTCGCAGCGCGCCGACTGTGACCCGTTGTCGCCACCCAGCGAGCGAGAAAGTGCGGAACTGATATTTTTTGGTGCAGCGGCAGCATGGCAGCTTTCATGTACACTGACGGTAGCGCCGTCCAGTCAGTTTGCGAACGAAGCTCACGTTGTCTAGTTTCAACGGGACGTAAGTACACGTAGGAATACATCATAACTTTATAAGACGCTATTTGATGCAACGAACATTCGATGTTGCGCGTACCGAATTCGTAAGCGAAATAACTACCATCAGTAATCTTAATTTACCAAAAGTGCATTTCACATACAGATTGATTCATAACCTCCACCCTAGTATTGGTGTATTGTTTACATAAGTTCCAATACATTTATAAACTTAAAATTTCTTTTCATTACCAACTCTTAATATGAAAAGATCAAAGCAATTAGAAGAAAGAGGAAGCGGCCGTGAACAGGAAAACGGAATGTGTGAAATAATTTCTGTATGAATGTATGTATTTATGTATGTATGTTCCTCCATTACTATTAAACCGATCATCCGATTAGCCATCCATGTCCAGTCACATAAAAAAAAATGAAACTTGGTACGTGTACATTTAAATTAGGATAGACTATGGAATATAATTCAGTTCCGCTTACGCTAAGATGTGGCTGTCATACAAAACGGAATGCTCCGCGCGGCCCGGCGGGAGGGCGGCGGCAGCTTATTACTTTAGATCCAATAACCCGATTCTACTGAAAACGTATAGGCGTGTAGTTTAGTAGTGAGTGTTAATTTCTTATAACTTGCCAATCACTCAATTTATATGCGTATTTTACCGACGTATAGCAGTCAGGTTCGGGATGGGTTACCGTTTTCGATGTTGAGGCTGGCTGGTGGTTTGGAATCCACGTAAAACTTAAGATCCATTCGGTACTTATTACATGCTTGCGACACATGCTTTTAATTTTATTTTTAAATAGCCACCAAATTGATAAAAATGGGTAGATGGATACATTGTCTTGGGCCAGCCTTTTGGAGCAACTTTTTATCCATGAAATAATTCAGCCCGACATTAACCCGAGCGGAGCCGGGTACCGCAGCTAGTAAATAATAAAAACCAGGCCACGTTCGAGCCGTACTCGCACACGAAGGGTTCCGAAACATCGTACAAGATTTAACACAAAAAAATCACGTTGAATTTTCATTATTTTTTAATTTAACCTATTTGTTGTTATACCGGCAAAATAAATACACAATCTGTGAAAATTTCAGCTGCCTACCTATTACGGTTCACGAGATACAACCCCGTGACAGACGTACGGACGGACGGACGGGTGGACGGACAGAGGAGGCTTAGTAATAGGGTTCCGTTTTCACCCTTTGGGTACGGAACCCTAAAAAGTAAGCTGGAATGTATGAGATACTTCTGAGAATGTGTGCAAAACGTTGCCATTTACAAGAAGCAACTTTTTGTGCTATGCCTTATTAAAAACGCACTATTTAACATTATTACATTAAATTCACAATTTCTTAGTCTTCTCGTTAATATAGGGAGTTATAGCACAAATAGCGTCGAACGACTAAATGACATCACACATCCCCTAAAATCAGCCTAAAACGTGGCTACATTGCCGCCCCACAAATTATTTTCGGTTGCCATTTCCGTTCTTTCTTCATCGCTGACGATACCCCATAGCACTGCAGCCGATCACCAGGCATGTGCAGGTGCATTCGGCGTGGACGTATTGATTTATCGACGCTTCCGAATCTATTTGCGTTCGGTTCGGAGCTTGACGTGACCGACTGCAATGCACCTATAAATGTGGTTCTGGTTCGTAGGTGATAAGATGTAAATGGAAAAAGTAGTTCATTAAAAAATCACCAGTCAATTTTTTTGTGTCGATGAATAATTAATTGGTGATGACGTTTAAGGTTTATATGAATGGTTCTAGTGATTCATTCACTTTAAAAGTTGAAGTCAATATAATTTAAATTAAAAATTAAAAACTTAATTTGCGGTTTTTAAACTTCTGCTCCAGCTCCATAAATCTGTTATTTTGATCAAGGCTTGAAAATTTATATGGGTGCTGAAAAGTAATGTATTTCAACTGGAAAACTTGAAGTTAATTTCGAAGAATTTTAAAATTTAAATAATCTAGCAATAAATATAGACAGATTATGGTGTAAAAGGAATTTTAAGGAATTTTCCAGGCTCTGGAATTTTACAATACCTAATTATTATTTCCTCTTAGAATTCGATGTGAAAGACTTCTATGTAACTTCTATATAATATAATTTTATATGACTTACTTTTATTATCACGCTAGGTGGCACACAAATACTAATATTATAAATACGAAAGTAACTCTGTCTGTTGCATTTCACGCCTAAAGCGCTGAATCAATATTGATTAATTTCGGTATAGAGAGGGTCTGGACATTGGGGAAAGACATCTGGCGAAAATAAACTCAAGAGGGTAAAATAGGAAATAAGAGTTTGTAAGGGAATTAATATATTAACCAGGAAATAATGCGCGACATCAGTCCAAAACAACATTGACCCGAGCAGAGTCAGGTACCTCAAATAGTAATATTATAAATGCGAAAGTAATTCTGTCTGTCTATTACGTTTTCACGCCTAAACCGCTAAACCAAATTTGATGATTTACGGTATACAAATAGTCTGAACCTTGGAGAAGGACTTAGGCTACCTTTTGTGGCGAACATGAAAATCCAAGGGGGTGAACAGGTCTTAAGGTGGCCCAACCCGGCGGGACTAACTCATTCGCGGGCACTGTACAAAACCGTGCTGTTGCGCTCTGGGACCTTCTCTGTTTCAAAGAAAAAGACAGGCTCCGTGATGAGGAAGATGCAACATGTCCACAAAAAAGACAATGTGTATAGTGTATGATTTGGTAAGATTTACGAAAATTTCGATTTCAAAACGACTTATAGCTAAAAGTAAACCACGACCGCTGTAGTCAAAAATACAACAAAAACCAAATAGATTATAAATCTTGATTAAAGAGTCTGATGACTAATCCTTTTAAGATTTTCTTACATTATCATTGCGTAATAAACCACCAAAGTTATTGTATTAAACGCGCGAAACTCGACTTTTCGAACATTGACATTCGAACTTTCGGACGTTATAACTTGGAAACCAAACACAATTTTACGATGCCAATGGTCATCAGACATCTAGTTCGATCAAATAAAGCTCTTTTGAGCAAAATTTGGGATCTCTGATAAGAAATATGGGCGTAAGATCACGCCCCGTTTGTATGGGGAGTTGAGCGGGTTGGGCCACCTTAATATGAATAATTCAGCCAAACATCAGTCGAAAGCGACATAGACCCGAGCTGAGCCGGTTACCTAGCTAGTCAATATTTATTTTCAACCAATCACTGTACAAACGGATAAAGGAAAATTAAAATAAAAACACTGAATTAATTAAAATTAAACACTACATTGGAAAATAAAAAGACTTATAAATATTTAAAAATCACCACAACGAATTTAGATAATCAAAAAATTAAATAATATAGATTGATGGTGTAGCTATAATTTGAAGTTAAAATTGTAAGTCTATGGTGCTTTGAGTTCTTAAATTAGACATATATTAAAAAAAAAATCTAAAAATAGTTTGAACACAGCATATGAGCGTCAGATATTTACCGTTATAGGTTCCAAATATAGCTAGACCATCAGTGCAACTGTGATATTTTTAAAATTGCAAAATAAGTAGTAATTATTTTTAAAAATATTTAAATAGAGTTTTACGGACACCTTTATGGTTCTGCAAACAATCAGGTGTTGTGACACCCTTAAGCGAGTTGACTTACCAGTTTCAATATTTTGGGTTTCGGCGTACACATTTTTCATTTTGAAAATGGAAATTGTAAAACTTACTAAAAACTATTTCAAAAACAAGAATTAAATACGTACTAGCTAAAATGAAAACCGTCCAGGAGCAGTCGAGACGGGATTGCAGCAGTGCCGGGGGCCCCCGACAACCCTGGTGCCCATCAGACGAGATAAAAAATCTCATCCATGGGCACCGAGTGCGGGAAGGCCCCCATAACGCTCGCTGCGTTCCCCCTCTGGACAGCCAGACTGATGCGTTGGAGGAGGAACGACCCGGCTCGGCTGTCCCCAGACGATTCGCGCAGCCTCTTGCCCAGCTCGCTCAACAATTGCTTTCCGGCTGCGCAAACGGGACCTAAAGTTTCTACTGCGAATGGGATGAAGTTATAATTTTGGCTAATGATTGCCTGGTATTTGGAGATTTTGGCTCTAGCCGCTGTCTCACTGGCAGACCCCGCGGTCCCTGCGGTTGACCTAATATGTGAAGCCGCGAGCGTGTCGACGCAGGTAGCATCCCAGACGAGAGCCATACCGTGTGACCAGGGGATCAAGGTCATCCCGTCTGGGCGCTTGCCATCCTCTCTGCTGAGACAGGGCTCCAGGATAGATGGCACGTGGGCCGAAGTTAATGCTCGTTTTATAATTTCATTCAATGCATGGTGACGTGAGTGTCTACCGGCGCTCTTATAGCAGCTAAGGGGGTGTCGACCATTGTGTTCAACTGCAGCGCCGCATACACATTTGTGTGGTTGGACAATGTCGCAACCGAGTCTCAGTCCTACGCAGATCCGAAATGTATTGTTATGTAAAATGGTTTTGAAAGATTCGACTTGAATGCTATCACGCCCTTAAGACAGATGCAAAGCCCAGCTAAGGGGCCGGGGCGTTGCGTTCAACGTGACCATTCAAAATAAATTATGTACGCCCCTGGAATAAAATGTAAAAGTTCTCCACAAATCCCTCCAGCGATGTGTCTATCGGCCTCGGGATACGCCTCGCCTGAGCACACATGTCCGATAAAAAATATGGCATTCACAATCGTATTATATCTCACTTCGCTCGAATTCTCTCCACTGGATCGCGGGCGGTAGGAATTGTCTTATAAACCTTTTTACTGGCTTTTTATTGAGATTTTTTGCCTTTGGGATCTATTTTTGTTTGGCGATTTGTCGATGTTTGGATTGGAACAGTAAAAATATTGCTCAAGTCATTTGCAATTGTTTTGTGGCCACTTGAGGCACTGGTCTTCGTTGGTCAAGGTGTAAATTCTATCCCAGTTATATTATAAAGCGATGTTTATGTCGAGTGCACTAATTTCGAGTTGATGGTGCTTAAAAAAATAATTAACATAAAAAAATAACTGACTTCAAGGAAAAAGCACTAAAAAGTAAAAAAATATTGCCATTTTTGTAGTTACGATTTTTGTTATTTTTTGAGTCGGCGTCAGCCGGGCACGCGCTGCGCCAATCAAGAGAACCTTGGCTACCTTGGCTGACACCGACTCAAAAAATATCAAAAATCGTAACTACAAAAATGGCAATTTTTTTTTACTTTTTAGTGCTTTTTCTTTGATGTCGGTTATTTTTTTGTTAATTTTTTTTTATTTGTTTATTTTTAGTGAATCTGAAGTACACTTACTAATTTGTACACGTCCTTTGCAATAAAAAAAGAATCACCGAAATCGGTTGGCGTTATATTGAGTTATTCGTCCATTTGTCGTGCACATCTTAATACAAATTTAAGACTTATATGATTTTCTCATGGATATCATTGTCAGAACTTAACCAAATTAAAATGGGACCATTTAGGAAGCAATAGCTTTCATTTAAAAAAATAATCATCAAAATCGGTTTACCCAGGAAAGATTATGAGGTAACAAACATAAAAAAAAACATACAGACGAATTGAGAACCTCCTCCTTTTCTTGTATTCGGTTAAAAAACTTGAATATTTACTTGCCTGTGGATCAAATTCACTTTTGTATGTTTCACCAGTTTCTAACACTTTGTTGATATGCTTGCAAAATCACATCCAATTAGCAGTATCAAAAATAAAAAACAAAATTCAAAAAATATATATTTCGTACTTTTCCAACATAAAAATTTAGCCTTTAAAATACAAACAACAAAAGATCATACGAAATTAGTTGATCATTTAATGAAAAACAGGCCAAGCACGAGTCGGACTTGCACACGAAGGGTTACGTACCATTAAACAAGATTTAAATCCAATCCAATTCATTTTGATCATGAAAAAAATCACATTTCTTGTGAATCAGGTTGTAAGGACACGTTTAATTTTGTTTGATTTTGATGTTTACTATTTGTCGCTATAGCAACAGAAATACAAACTTTTTGAAATTTTAGCTATCTACCCTATACGGTTCATGAGATACAGCTCTGTGACAGAATGACGGACGGACGGACGGGCGGACGGACGGACGGTCGGACAGTGAAGACTTAGTTACAAGGTTCGTTTGGCACCCTTTAGGTACGGAACCCTAAAAAATATTGTAAACCACATACATTCTTACTAGGTTAGAAAACAGGTGAAATACACTGGGCGAAGTGAGTGTAATGTTTAGTTTATTTGAGCGACCATAATATAAGCATGTGTCTAATTTTTAGACGATGTACAGATCTGCTCTTAGGCTATATGCCTCTATCTAAAGACTCACAAAATGTTGTCGGAAAAAGGGAGAAAAAAATATGTTTATTTTCGTGAAGCAGTCACCGTGTGCAGAGCCACTTGTCTCCATCAGTTGACTTCGCCACCATTACGTGTCGAGTGCCGTGTCGTCACAGTGAAAACAAATTGAATATCGGTGAAATTTGTGAACAGAATACGGTGAGTTGAACGAATGAATGAGCATGAACGAGTGAGTTGGGCAAGAGGTCATATGTTGATGTTAAGTGAAATAATAACGGAGTACGGTTAATTATAAATGCATTATGAGTTGGGCAAGAGGTTATATTTTGATTTTTACCGAAATAATAATAGGTGTGGACAGTTCGGGTTTGGACCTCGAGGCAGGTAAGAGTGAGTTCGATTTCGGGAACTAGTTAACCTAAAAATAGCTGGGAAATATATTATTATTTAAATTACGGAACCGTTATTTATACTTCCAACGTATTTACGGGACAGACCAGATTTTTACCTAACTGTAATGATGTTCAAGAAGTGTGGAAACATTAACTATTTAAAAAAGTGTGTTGATATTTAGTGATGAATTCGAACTCACTCTTACCCGAGGACCCCCTGGTCGTGATTCGGATTCTACCTAAAACTGATAAGGAAGTAAAAATAATACAGTTGGGTCCACGGCATTTCTTCCCAAGCCTGTCGTTAGAGCTGACTGAGGGACTCGTCGTTCGTGGTTCGAATTCCACGTCAAACTGTTGGCCCCTTACTTACATACTAGGTGGAGGGGCCACACATCGTCTATGGCTCTGGGTCTCCAGGCCAGCGGTGAATTGTGGGTCCCCGATAAGACGAAGCGCACGGCACTGGATTGAGTCCAAGTACGCCAACAGGTACTGGGAGTTATGCCAGGGCAGTGATTTAAAAAAAAAGCTAATATTAAAATGTCTTGGAACCGATTCTGTAAATTTAAATTCAATAAAATCTACATATATACAATTCCGATGTGCGTGTGTTCATGATTATTCTCCTCCTGAACAGCTTGACCGATTATAAAAATTTTGGTTGTACTTGTGGGGTCACCTGGATAGTTCTTAGCTAAAGTTCTACTCGGTAAGTTGCGTTGATGTCGAGATTAAACAAAATTGGAGTAAATGTTCAAAACGAAAACGCAAACCTTAACCGTTATTATAAATTTCATATAAAAAGCAGACGGATTGATGCAATAATGAAGCCCAATGCTAGAAAAAAAAAACTTTTTGGTCATACAGCAAATTTAAACTTGTTCCCTTATCAATGATATGTCGTTTGCTTATAAAAACCTTTTTTTTATTTTAAGGTTGTTAACAAGAATGTCATGAAATCAGAAAAATACAGTTTATATGTGTAAAATAAATATCTTGCGGGGAATTAATTCAGGAATTCACTAGACATGTTCGAACGAGAATATGTTATTCTTGGCGACATAAGAACCGGTATCATGCTAGAGTAATGGCCTGAATTTCTTCACGTATTTGCATACTACCCGCATACTAAAACATTTATTGCTTTTGTGTTTGATAGCGTGCATAAAACACAGCTAAATCATACTTATTCTGTGGCTAAATCATAACCATTTTATTAATTTGGCATCTATTCGAGTGGCGTGCAAGTAACATATTCAAATAGGTGCTAAATGAATTAAGGCGTTAGTGCTTTTTATTAAACTTTAGGCAAGAAAACCCGTGAAGAAATGTATATATATGTTCACATTACAAAAAAAAATGTGTCTTGAAAGACGGTTATTCCTGTTGTAATTGGCAAATCATGAAACGTATTTTCTAGCATTTAAATACATTTTAATATCGAAACAATAACTATAGGCCCGTGAAATGGTTTTAAGGACTGTGGAAAGGGCCGTAAGCTATGCTCCCAAAAAAAAAACATAGTTTACAAATTAATTACCCACTGCTCCAGTTTAATTAATTCATAATATTTAAAATGCGGCAAAAAATATCTGCAAGTTTATGTTTTTTGGAAAAAAATAATGAATAAAAAAAAATCAAACACATTTTATTCCGTGGTTTGACGCAGGACACATTTACGAAAATAAGTTAAATTGGAACAGTAATTTTCAAATGGTTAGTAAACTATGTAAGTATGTACGTTTGCATGGCAAACGTAATTTTCTAGCATTAAGCCCGTAAAAGTAAAAAAAATATTTTGAAATCTAAAACGTATCTGTAAAAAAACTATAACATGCTGTTATAAAACACAACACATGGGTTTTAAGTAATTACGCTATAATAGCCTCATTGTATGTATAGATTTAGCATTGAGAGTATAGATTCACCGTTGCCAGTATAGATTTAGTGTTGCCAGTATAGATTTAGTGTTGCAATACCTCGCTGAAAGCAACTAAACGACCTTTCAGGAATAAGAGTGACATTTTCACGTCGTGCCCAGAGTTACTTAGTGATAGCGGCGCGGCATATTTCCACAAAGGCGGCCAAGCTACGGACAAATATGTTACTTCTTACGAACACGTTCTAGCGACGCCTTTCTTTCATTCAGAAGTTCAGCTACGTTACGGTGTTAGCAAGTAGGGCACTACTTACGTGAAAATAAATCAGCTAGAACTTTGCGCAGTGCTATATTTATTTATTTTAGACATGCAGCCTAGAGTTAATTTTATTCAATATTGATTCATCAACAAATTTGATAGATTATTATTTGTATTTGGTTGTTCAGATATTTGTACAGAAGGCGCGACGAAACCTTGCTATTTGGTAACCGAGAAATGAATAATTATATTAACAGCTGGAAAACCTTTTTCACTTTTGAGGGTTCCGTACCCAAATGGTGAAAACGGAACCCTTTTACTAAGCCTCCGCTGGCCGTCCGTCCGTACTTCCGTCTGTCACATGGCTGTAGCTCATGAACCGTAATAGGTAGGTAGCTGAAATTTTTACAGAGTGTGTATTTATTTTGCCGCTATAACAACAAATAGGTAAAATAAACAAATAAACGGGGGTCTATTACAAAAAACCTGATTTGTTTGTGTTAAATCATGTACGATGGTACGGAACCCTTCTTGTGCGTGCCTGACTCGCACTTGGCTGGTTTTTTAAAATTGGTCCGTCTGTCCGTCCGTCGGTCCGTCCGTCCGTGCGTCCGGCCGACCTTCTGTCACAGGGCTCTATCTCATGAACCGTAATAGGCAAATAGCTGATAGTGTGTACCTCACTTTTCTCAGAGTGTGTACCCTATTTCTGTTCAATCATCGCCCGCAATACTTATTAAATAAATAAATATGGCCAACCTCGATCGTACAGTATTTCAGATCGATGGGTAAATACAAACATATTTACGGGAAAAAAATAAAAAAATCACGCAGAGTTCACAGCGAGTGACGTCACAAAAGCATCGGATCGTGTCGTGAAATACGAGTGTGATTCAATTTGCGAGCGCGCCGATGGTTGCTGCATTGAATTAACCAATATCCTCTCGCTGTGAAATTCAAGTTGCTATTGTTGGAAACATATTTTATTTTGACATCCTTCATTTGTCAAATATATCCAGCAGTCGTAACGGGTACAAGATCCCTCTTGAGCTATGTAACTGGAGCTAAGAAGAGAGAATAGAATCCTTAAAGTAACGCCGTTTACGAAATTCTCACCTTTAAGTACGACTGCCCATTGAATATTTGCATGCGACCAGAATTCGCAACTTAAAACTGAGGATCGCGGCCTTTTAGAACGAATGCTCTCAAAAAAGAGTAGTATTTCACATATTCCACTTCAAACTGCAGGTCCTTTAACATACTAGGTGGTACGGTTAATCCTGACCGATCGTTACCATCGCATTGCATTAAATATGTATAGATGAAGTGGTAATGAAAATCGTCTGGGTTTTCCATTAATTCAAATGTAGCCGAATATAAGAAATATATTTAATATCAGAAATATAATGAAGGTCCTGTCATGGTGTGATATTAGCTGGTTCCATATAAAAATTAACGTCCTAATTCGAAGATATTTTTTTATTTATATTGTTTATGAGAAAGGGTTTTTCTTCAATACCAAAAAAACTAGAATTATTTTTCTGATCCGTCTGAGATCAGAGTACTGAAGGATCGAGCGAGTAATATTTATGCCCAATTAGGTTATCTCCGCATCGAGAAGCAGTAACTTGAGGGCTTTCCAGGAAAGCAGAAAAGCCGAGTCAATACATTCCATACTTATAGAATATAATAAAATGCTAAAAATATATTAATCGGAAAAATAGTTTGTCTTTTATAATTCCATCGTGAATAAAAATATATTGAATTAAATGTCAATTTATTCGCAAACTGTCAAAGCTGCCAAATGGTCGATGTTTTCTTTAAAAAATAAACTACATTTTTTTATTTTACTAATAAACGGGAAAAAAGTACGACAATTAACAAAAAAAAAAGAATGTGTCAGCTTTTGTATTGATTTAATGAGTTACTCAGTAACTCAACTGTGTGGATGGTAAATTTATTTTTCGGGAATTAATCTCTTAAATTTTTACATAAAATGCTACCCGTAAGCGATGCTCCCCATACAAACTTAGTTAACTAATCATTTGAAAACCAATATTTCAATTTAGTTTATATTTTATATTATATACACAACCACAACATGTGCAATTTGTTAATTCATCGAACTCATTTAACTGTAGGAATAACAACTGATTGGTTTCGAACTTTGTGAAAATGATTTCAATTATGTGACACCTATTTTAATAATGGTTATCACTCAAATTATAATTTAATCAAACAAATCATAAGGTAGCGATATTATGATTTTTTTAAAAATATATTCATGTATTTTGTATATATATTAAGTATTTATGTGTTTAAAGTATCTATTACACGTTTGAATTTAAAATTAACAAAATAATATTTCTTAGTCACAAGACATAATTAGTTTTAGATTTAAGTTTTAAGATTTAGTTTCAGCATTTTTCTTACAATTATTAGCGATTTTGCAGCAACTGTTGTTGTACACAGATAAGTCTTAAATCTTTTGTGTATACAAATATTGTCGAGCAGTATTCTTGACAGACACAGAGTGCGAGGTCTGTGAAATGCTACAAAACTATCGCTTCCAGTGAAACCGTTCGGGCAGTTGTAAAAGGAAAAATATTTTTCTAAATCGCATTTTTACAACGTCGTATGGGGTGCATTGCCCTGATAATGGGACACAATGAGTTATATTTACGAGTGAATATTCATGGTCGTAAAGCGAAGTTTATGATCGCTACACGTGAGAACGGTAAATATTACTTTGAAACAATTATTATGAACGATTTCAGCCTGCAACTTACTGCTTAATCAGCAAAGTCACGTGAACGTCGCTGTCGATGTCAATCAAAATCATTTAGTTGGTTAACGCCTCGCCCTGTACTCATGGAAAAAAACATGAGAATATTTCACAGATTAAAGTGAATCCCTTACGCTTTGCTTTCGCATGACGTCATCGCTGATGATCTGCGTCATCGCACTTGAATTAGAATAATTAGAAAGGGACAACCCTAACGTGACTCGTGTGAAAACGGTTCGCGCGAGCAGCTGTCACTCTATGCGCAATAAAGTTAAAAATATTCACCGGTGAGCCACAGGTGACTGTGAATCATCGGCGAATAAAACTTTCAAGATTGACCCCACTTACGATAAGTTTAAGTGACTCATTTACTTTTTACGACAAATAATGGCTAATTTTCGAAGCGATTTTAACCAATACAGCATTAATCCTTATCCAATTAAATACCTTAAATACATTGTTGATTTAATATAGATCTATACGGCCCTATACAGAATATGATTTAAATGAATATTTTCGAAGATATTATAGATTTAAAAATTGCGGGATGTAGTGTTTGCGGCGGCACCGGCCGGCCGGGGCGGCGGGAGCGTGCCTCGGAGGCCGCGGTTCTCCCTATATAGCACTTTGAATTTATTATTTCTCTAATATCTTCTAATAATCATGTCATAATAATATCTAAGTTTTTTTATTTCAAATATCTCAATGTAGGAACTCTACGTAAAAATGGTTTATTTGTGTATCATTGTGTCAAAATAATACTTTTTTAAATGACATTATGCCCGTGCAAAGCCGGGACGGGCTGCTAGTTATTGATAAAATGACAGGGAAAAGCCTATTGCTGAGTTTCTATTTATTGCTGGAGCATCAATGTAGTGATATTCCTTACGATTCTTCCGTTACCCTGATAATGAATGGTGTAATAAATATATATACGCATATACAAAGCCAGAGAAGAGATATAGGCGCATGCCCGTTGTATCTGAGCAACGATTTCCAGGTGAGGCTTTCAAGCGCGACCCAAATCGTTACGACACGAACGGCTTTCAAATAAAAATGAATATCTGCCTGGAACTACAATCACTTTCTTTTATTTATAAAACATTATTATGTGCATAATATAATAACTACGTATGATATTGTATGTATATCCACATTTAAGAAAAATAAATAATTTAGGTTAAAAAACAATATTTCTAAGCGTAACTTGCAACTTATTTCGCGGCGGTCAAGTCGAATGTAGCATTTAAAGATGACTAGCTGGTGTACCTGGCTCCGGTTGGAAAGATATCGTATTTATGGTAATCAAAAGTTCTTTATTAAAAGAAACGATTTTAGATCATAAAATACCAGAATATTCCAAAAACACATGATAGTAACGTATGGTAGACACGATAGATAAACCGTTCAAATAATTCAAGTTTCTTAGAAACTTTGCCGAGGCAAAATGTATCAAGAGTCGTAGTTTGCAGATTGTCGTAGCACTTACGTTCGTAAGCCCGCTGCGGGCTCCCCCCCCCCCCCCTCCCGTCAGACGCCCGACGACACGGCACGCTACAGCGAGCATGGAAGGACGGCGGCGTAGCAAATAATAATACAGTGACGAGTTTTAAGTTTAAGGCTGTTCCGACCCATATAAAGTTGTTTGCACACATAACGCAAAAAGTATTGCACTTTAAGCCACGAATTAATAACAAAAGTTTAATATAGTCATATTACTTGCAGCGAAAACAATTTCACAATTTCAGGATTATTGGTTTTGTTACAATTTTTAATACGATTTTTATTTAACAGCGCCATCTAACGGTGTAAAACTTCTAATCGGTAATTACAACGAAACCATTAAACCTGAAATTGTGAATATGTTTTCGCTGCAACTACTATGGCTATATTTAATATTTTTGACGAATTCGTGCCTTAAAGTGCAATACTTTTTGCGTTCTGAGTAAAAAAAACATTTTATGGGTCGGCACATCCTTAAGAGGTCGTTACCCTATCAATTTCCCATACTACGGGTGATAACTGTTTACGTCTTCCTAATGTTTTACCAGGTTTTTGAAATTTTGGATACTATAGTATATATATATATATATATATATATGGTCAAAATATACATCTATACGTTTTTTTTTACTTTTTTGGCTGGAAAAGATTGGCTAAAAACCTTTCACTTTCATTCTTCATTTCACAATTTTTTTAACTGAAAAATACAGATTATAGACATAAATAATATAGAACGTAGCTTTCTCATGTGAATATTTTTTTTTTAAAATCTGACAACTTTTAGGGGTAGGGAACAGTAAGGGCCTGGAAGACGATTTCGCTAGTTAAATGGCAGTTGCCGTTCAAAATTGTGCCTTGCGCAATGGACAAAAATACATTCCTTAAAATCTTCAATTTCCGCTGACTTCACGACTGCCTTAAGTGGAAAGAGTATGGTATTGTGTCACGCATTTTATAATTTAGAGGAATTATTCAATGACTTTTATTGCGATTTTGGCCGAGATCAATAATGAACATTACACTTGAGTTTGCTTTCTTTAAGTATTTCCTTATAATTATTTTTTGATAATGATGATTTTAAATTTATTGTGCACGTAATTTGACAAGCTATTAGCTAATTACTCTTCTATAGGCTAGTATTATGGATGTTAAAGATTGATTTTAAATGAAAAATAATATGTGTATGGCCCGCAAGGGATTTTTATGCTCAATGAATATATAAATAGCCACTTTCACGATGGCGGCAGCACCGACGAGTGAGTTCGCTCACGAATTTGCCAAAGTGATCCAACTACAAGTAAGAACACGTACATTGCACAGGGCGCAATTGAATGCAATGAACATACGTTATATTTCGCGCCACGAATTTGTAAGCAAACTGACTACAGTTAGACGTTTTCCACTAACTCGTGGCGGCCGCAATAAGTATCGATTTCAATCGCTCCTTCCGTCCTACCGTGCTCGCTGGCCCGCTACGACATTTTGTAGCGTATATTGTGCCCACGAAGATCGACGACTAGTGAGTGCGCCGAACTCGAACTAACATACATATTGTACCGTCAACATCACTCTCGTCAGTACACTGAAAGCACTAGTCGTACAATTTGCAGGGACAAAAAAAATTCTCGACACGTGAGAATTTTTTTTGTACTTTGATATATGCGAGTAATTGTTGTGGATATAAACGTGTATTTTTCAACATTCGTTATGTGGGTTACGGTACGTGAAAATAGTCGGACCCACTGGACTTATTCACGTGCATATCAAATAAAAAAAATCTATTCTCTGTGGATTCTACTTTACTGAGTTCATCGAATCAGTAGATCAATCTAATTGTGACATGACCTATTGTAATTTGACTACTAGAAGTTTTAACAAATAAATCAAATTGAAATAGGCTCGTAGCCTAGTGGCTCGGGGACTTACCTAGCGTACTAAAGGCCTGGGACCTCGCCCCGTTCATGCACCTATTGTTAGAATTCACCTGCACTATGGTTCGAATTCCATGTAAAACTGTAGGTCCCCTTCCCCTACTAGGTGGTAGGGTTTAAGCCCGCCCAGGTTGGTACCATCGCATTGGATGAAATTATGGTCGAAGCGGCCATGAAAATTGTCAGTGTTTTCCATCCAGATCAATGTAGCTCAAAAACCGGTTTAGTCCGACCTTAATACGCGTTAGATACTCTGCCCACTCTGCATACTGCTGTGAATGTTCTGGACCTTAGAGACAATTTCAAATCGTATCTCGTGGCTAGAGTTCAACTGGAAGGGAGTGAAATAGGGGATGAAATCTGAACTCATATAATATAGAGTGCATAATTCAGTCCAACATCAGTCCAAAACGACATTGACTCGAGCGGAGCCGGGTACCTCAGCTAATTTATAAAAATCTGTAAGAATAAGTTTAGAGAATTTTAAATATTCTAGCATTTAGTGTCCCGAATAAAAGTCAAGTGTACATGTGTTCGAGACCTACCAATTTAGTTTTTACGTCTCGCCGCGGGTATTAAACTGAACCCACCTCGCCGGAAGATAACGGCCCATCACCCGACACGCAGAATAAGCTTATTTTACTTTTACTACAAATTAATCTCGCGTGAAGTTGCCGCGTGCAAAATAAACGTCAGAGTTAACATAGGTGGGTTCTATTTTTACTTTTTGACGTGAATTCGATGAACGTCTTTCTCGAGGTTCGGCTGAGGTGCTGCCTCAACTTACGAAATCGTGCACCGCGCGGAGCTTACTGTAGCTAAACTGACATACGTACGATAATACATTATATACTATTTGACCTTGCACCAACAGATTGGCATAGAAAATTTGTTTCGTATGGATGCGCAGCCGGCGTGAGGGGGCCGGGAGCGAGGGCCGATTTTGATGCTAGCGCTTAGTTAATGTCAGATGCTTGGACTTAGAAATAATTTTTTTTTTATGCAACCTGACATGGATGGCTAATATTAGCCCAATACACCACATTCTCGAAGGAATTAGGTGCCATGCCAGGACCTTCCCTTTATGAGCACGGCTACATTGAACTGGATGGAAAACACGGATAATTTTTCATTGCCGCTTCGACCATCTTTTCATCCAATGCGATGGTACCAACTCGGGCGGCCTTAAACCCTACCACCTAGTAGGGGAAGGGGACCTACAGTTTTACATGGATTCCGAACCATGGAGCAGCTCGTATTCGTGACGAAATGCACTTATCGAACTCTGAAAGAGAAAGACTTGCAACAGGTGCAAGTTGGTATTGAACCCGGGCCTCTGGTACGCTAGGCCAGTCCCCGCGCCACTAGGCTACGAGCCGCATGTTACACCTGTACAATAACAATAAGGAATCATCAATTTTAAAGCAAAAGTATTTGTTCATCTGTACCGAGTGAAGCATCTCCGTTAAATATTATACCGGAATATTTAACTGCTATACCATAATCGCTGTTTAGAAATAAGATGGAGACTCTCATAATTGACAATGTATTTCAACGAATTGAACATTTTTATTATAAAAAAAGAAAAATAACATTTATTTATTATGAATTAATTTGATTATCAATTGACATTTGAAATAATAATTTCGTTTTTCAATACTTAGATTTAACTTTTGGTTTTCTATATACCGACCTCAAAATATTTTTATTTTATTTTATTATGTTTATTTTTACTTGGATAACTTCTGAGGCGCGTATTTTTTAATTTAATTTTAAAGTTTTAATTCAATGATATGGATTTAAAACTGTGTGCTTAGTATACTGAAAAACTACGTATTATAATGCATTCAATGCTTGCAACTTATTATTGTTTATTTAAATAAATGCACTGCTAAAATAGAGAACTTGAAATATGAAAATAGGTTACGAACGGTGTGGCTTCACCATTGCAGCCGTCTGAAGTTAAGCGCGCGAAGTATACCCGAGTAGCGCGACAAGTTAAAGAAAAATATGTTAAGTCTATATACTCTCTGCCTAAGAAGCTTCAGCACGCCGTGAAGGCGCCACTCATTCCCAGTCCTGTGACACTACGATAACAATGTTAGCCCAGTATCTCGGAGAAGCTTGATGGGGGAATGGCAAACCTGGTGAGGAAGTTGGTTTTCATACTTTTCTATTGTGAATCTGTAGTTTAGAATGCATATAGTTTTTTGTTTTCACTTTCGAATGGCATGAGCCCAAATGAACGAATTTATCAGCAAATTATCCCTATTGCTCACCAAAAATATTGAATGCGTATAGAATTGAGAGAAAGAGACAGAGAGAGGGGGTGAAATAGGGGAGAGACAGAGAGAGGGGGTGAGATAGGGGAGAGACAGAGAGAAGGGGTGAGATAGGGGAGAGACAGGGTTAGTCTACGATTTTATTATATGTGTATATTATGGTTAAAGCCCAATGTTGCTTAAAATACGAAAATATTTTTTCCTTGAAGTTTTTGGGATTTATGCACTTATATCCATGTTGACTGCACTAATTAAGAGTTGATGTCATGAACATTTTGATGTATTGATGATGTATTTTGTGTAAGGAAAAATATAGGTTGAGGTAATTATTTTTCTTACCATTAACTCTAAATTAGAGCACTCGACACAGGTATATCTTGAAAATCTTAGTTCCGTCAAGGAAAAAAAGATTTCGTACTTTCACCAACATCGGGCTTTAACCGTAACATATAGATGGATTGAAAAAAAAACCGAATATATAGACATATGTACAAGAATGCGAGCTAGTAACATTGTGTAACATGCTGTAATGGCCTAGTTGCAATTGATAACTGAACCTTGAGGAAACCGCTCCATACCGTCGTCAAGTATGACAGTGCTTCACCAATACGTGAGCTTACGGTCCCTTAGATAAGCCTCAATCCACTTGAGCAGCTTACCACGTGTTCTAGTTTTGCAATTAGTCGGCGGTGAGGAATCCGATCAAAAGGCTATTCATAAACCAAGTAAGAAACATCGATCAAGTTCGCTACCGTTGAGCGAAAGCACATTTATGTGCTAGAAAATTGCAAATATAGAGTATAACGGATTTTAGCAATAACTAGGTAAAATTTTACTTACCTTTTGTTAGTTAAGAAAGTTCTATTTCTAATCCATTTGCACTGAGGGTGGCTGTTTTTATCATTTTTGTTCTTTGCCTTAAACTGTTCTACCAAAAATGGTTTGTCAGTAGCATTTCGATCTAAGTTTGTATTTCATTACTTTGGACGGAAAACTCGAAAAGTTTTTTTGCGAATTCTTCTTTAATGAGTTGATCGAATCTGCGGATTATTCAGTTTTTGACGTAGCTTAGTGTAGTTTGACTACCAAAAAAGTTTAAATAAATGAAATTAAAAACATAATTAAATGAAGTGTACGGGTATTGTAATTTAAACAGGTTCTCGTCACCGAAACATGTAACGAAATATATTAAATGATTAGCCTGGTTATAACAAAGCTAAAGTTTAAAAGAAAAGCAAAATCTAAAGAAGTTGATGGATGTTAATCTAAAAACTATTTTTGCATAGAAAATATAAATTAGGTTTAGAGTAATTCTGGCAAAATTGTGGCATTTATATAACGAAAAGTTCATCTAACCATCACAGTATAACCAACCATAATGTAACCATAGCTGTTCTATTTTTTTAAAAGGAGCAATAAAGTGCTCACTTTGAATAAAGCCTGAAAATCACTGAGTAGCGCAGATTTTGCGGCATGGCCTGTGGCGCGGTTTAGAGTGAGTTTTCCGAAAACTCTATTGGCTAACACCGCATTGTGGACAGTTCGTTGGGAAATCAGAGAAAACAAAAACTTGCAAGCTGGATTTAAGCTTAGAAGAAAAATTTTTTGTTACTTTTTGAGAACAAGCTTTTCCCTCTTAAAGCATATTTCTCGCATGCAATTTCTGCCTAGTTTTTGCAAAAAGGGTAATTTTGTACAGCTTTCTTATTTCAGACGTTTATGAGATATTCGTTCAGATTTTCACTGTTGTTTGAGATATGATTGATATTTTCGGACATTGTTTACAAGTTATCCTCAAACTTCACTATCAAAACGAGGTTGACTTTAGTCAAACTAGTCCTGAGATTTTTAGGAAACCAGAAATAACCCCTTAGTTGGGGTTATCTCCCTAAATGTCTCAATGCACGGTTCGGGGCGTTAGAAAAATGTTTTCCTCGTGCCGTAAATAGGCGCGACCCTTACAGTTTTAGTTACAGTTTATATTCTTTGTTTCCTCCAATACACCCATATACAGCACTCGAATTCTTCAGTTCTGACCGTCTGGCGAAAATGAATAAAAACAATTTTGTAATTATTTAAACTTTGATAATTACAAACTAGTCAATGGTTCATAGAAAACTACTAGATTGCTAGCATAATGTAAAAATCTAAGAGGAAGCAAGTCGTATGTTAAATAATACCTGTGATCTTTATGAGTTCAAAAACACTGAGTATGTATGTATCCGTAATATTGGTGTTTATATTCTGAAATCCCCTTTACGTTATTGACCGAGCAAAGAGAGAAGCTCGAGCGTTATGTCTCCCTTTCACATTGGGCAAAAATATTTTCGTATGTCCAGATGTTCACCTCTACAGAACATTTGTAAACAGGCTCGATAATTATATTGATTTTTTTTTGGGTTAGATTTCGATTATTTTTTAAATAAAAAAGGCCTTTATTCAAAAAGATAGACTCGCGAGGTCTGAGGAGAAGAGAGCCGCTAGTTACTATGAATTGGCAAAATATCACGGTTCATCTATCTGGTATTTCCTCCGAATAAAGCGCAATTATTTTACCTTTAGAATTTTTCAAATTACGGCAACATGCTATCATGCACCTATTGATATGCTATTTTAAACTCTATATTAGCTAGCCAGAAAGGCTGCATTAGTAGGTACTTCGCGAGATAAGAGGGGAGGAGTTGATGTTATTGATCACTTTGTTTTCGCCTCTGATGTATAGACACTGTCTCTCGACGCGAGAAACTGTGTCTATACCATAGAAATAGGATGCTAGGTCTATGGTCTATACACAGTCTCTCGAGGCGAATCCAAGGACAATTCCCATTAAATTAACGTACGTTATATGTAATTATGGGCACGCTCATAATTTCGTCTGAAAATAATATTTTTGTTATAAATGGTATTTTTAGGAAATAAAAAAACAAAAAACCTTAAGGATTAGAAGCCCTGTCGGTGATGAAATTCTTACCTGTAAGTCACAGGTGCTTCACCGGTGACTCACGAAACTTTTGTACCCATGACAGGAAAGCCAAAAAGAAATTCTGTGACTCACCGGAGAATATCATGGTCAGACCCGCAGATCTTTTTGTATGCTATATCAAGAAAAAACCGTTATAGTCTTCTTTCATCATCGCATCCACAATTATATCTTAAGTTAATATTTCAACTAAGGAGACAATCATACCAGGCTCCGCTCGGGTCAATGTCATTTTGAACTTATGTCGGGTTGAATTATTTCCTGGATATTATTATATGAGCTCCCCTATTTCACCCACTTCAGGTTTAATTTATGCCACAAAAAGTTGCCTATGTCCTTGTCCAGGGTCCAGACTATCTCTATACTGAAATTCATCAAAGGTGTATCAGCGGGTTAGGCGTGAAAACGCAACAGACATAAACAGTTACTTTCGCATATATAATAATAGTATGGAGAGTAATTGCCATCTCTTATATCTTCCGAAGACTGGTATCGATGGGTTCCACTTAGCCACAGAGTACGGAACTGCGTGTGATTGGTCTAACGTTTATATTCATACTTTAGCTAGACGTCACCGCATAACTTCAAAACAAACCTTATCAATTTATCTCGATTTGACTAACATAATTGGCAATTACATAAACATCAACTTGGCTATCGGCTTTGTCCGTAACAATCAAAGTCCGTGACCCACTTACCTTGATATCATCATCGCTACTAACTCACGTTTCACGACACGGGACCGCTGAAGCTTTTGTAGGGGTGGACATTTTCAGGTCTCCCTCGGCGACGGAACACGGAACTACTATCAACCCCAACTAACCCCATAAAAAACAGTAATTAATGCACACTACGCTATTTACATTTTCACTCGACATGCACGTAGTGAAATGTAACTGAAATGGCCGAACTCCTTATGGATAATATAGGAAAATAGTCTCTATGGCTATGTACGATGTGGGTGCAACGTGACGAAGAGCGTTTTATAGGTAGCGGTAAGATTACTCTGTACCAGGGCCTAATTATGTTACAATAAATGATTTGATTTGATTTGATTTGATACAAAGATATAATATATTAGCTGCTTGATGCACATTTTATTTACTGATGTTCCTTTGGATGGAACATTACCAATGTCAATTTTAACAATGTTTTTAACAATGTTAAAATTGACATTGCAATCCTCCTCCTAGTTAAGAGGATAATGATGTGACCGAGTTCCATACGATGACTCGTGCCTGTTTCCTTAGTCAAATTAAGAAATATGTTTCTTAAACTTTTCACATTAAATAAACCAATTAACTGCTACGTCTGTACGTTTTAATTTTTTTGATAAGTTAACAAATATCCATTATATACGCCATTCAATACTTTGATACAAGTCTTTAGAGGCTTATATCATGGATATAAATTATCACAAAATCCAAACGTAAAAAAGTAGCTCTCTCGTTGGTTTATTTAATGTGTAAATTTAAGAACAATATTTCTTCATTTTACTGAGGAAACATTCACGAGCCATTGTATTAAATTCGTTCACCTCATTATCCCCTTAACTGATGCAAATAGCTGGGCAATAGCCGCCATTTTGTCTGCTATCTACCTTTTGAAAGTAATAAATATTTTCACGTTTATTACTAAAAGCTGTCTGGTGCAGCGAGCCACACGTGTGGTCTGTACTACAAAGTAGCGGTGGGGTTCAGTGGTCGCAATCTCCAGCAGAATTGATAATTCTTTTCTTTTTTGTGATTTTTATCATTTGGGTTGCAAGTATGTGAATGTTTAATGTGCCGATACATATTCTATAATACCAATCAATACTTAATCGAAATTAAACTATATTCATTAATATTTGGAATTTCTAACGCTTAAGAAACTTCGCTTCTGTTCGGTGTCCAACTTTATTTTATGGTGGTGTTTTTTTATTTAGAATTAAAACAGTGATTACGCGAGAGAAGATAGACAATAATTTATTTATGAATATACTATTAAATTTTCATTACATACCCTTACTGACATTTTTTGTTTTTGTAATAACATTAATTTAAATTGCCTAGCTATAGCGGTGAAGACAGTTTTTCTACCACGGCGATTTAAGTCGGCCGATATGATAACTGCATTATTACGTCTAAACCAAATATTATAGTAATGTTTAGGAACTCCTAGATACAGTATCTAACCATTTCCGAATGTGTATCCATTCTTTATTTTGGTTGCTATATACAAAGTATATTATTATAAACAAAGTGAACTTAGCTATAAGGTGCTCCGTCGCAACGTCATCAAATCTCTCCGTGCCTATTTCCATGGTAACGTCATGAGTACCCTTGTATTTATGCGTGTACGTTTGTTAGATCAACGTAGCAATCGCGATATCTGCCAGTGCCGGCACGTGACTGAGGTCGCGACATAGGAACTCACACTGGCCAAGCACGAAACGTCCATAAACATACATCCATGTGCGCACTTGCGCCAATAGAATTGGGCTCTCCTTGCTTTTTGTTGCCAGATGGAGCCAACGATGGTTTGCCGAAAGCGTCCTTCAGCCCGTAGGGTTTTTGTTGCGCAGTTGGGGTGCATTTTCCATTAGGGATTTTTTTTCTTTATGCGACCTGACATGGATGGCTAATACCACACAACTACCGTTATGATATTAGTCCAATACACCACTTTCCCGAAGGAATTTGGTGCCATGCCAGGACCTTCCCTTTATGAGCACGGCTACATTGAACTGGATGGAAAACACTGACAATTTTTCATTGCCGCTTCGACCATCTTTTCATCCAATGCGATGGTACCAACCCGGGCGGGCTTAAACCCTACCACCTAGTAGGGGAAGGGGACCTACAGTTTTACATGGATTCCGAACCATGGAGCAGCTCGCATTCGTGACGAAATGCACTTATCGAACTCGGAAAGAGAAAGACAGTGGTGCATGTTGGTATTGAACCCAGGCCTCTGGTACGCTAGGCCAGTCCCCGAGCCTGGAGATGTATATCATTATTAAATTTCGTTCCTTCAAAACGAAGGGGCGGGCGGCTTATTTGTCGTATTCCGGAGCCCGGAAATTTATTTGAGCGTTCGTTCAAGCTACATAGCAACTTAGAATTTACTTATAAACGCTTTTAAGTAGGTATAAGGTATTCTTAATGTTATGCGTCTTATATGTGTCGCAGGACATTGTAAATGAAATATAAGAAATATCTTTTTTTTTATATGCAATTTGACATGGATGGCGAATACCACACAACAATCCTTATGATATTATCCCAATACACCACATTCCCGAAGGAATTAGTTGCCATGTCAGGACCTATTTACATCAACTTAAAGACTAACCAATTTGTTTTATTAGTCTGGTCCTTACAAATTATGATATGAGTTTCATCAAGATATTTCGCACATTACATAAAGAGCGTCTAGCTTGGATAGAAGTTCAGTTATAAGACAAACGTACAAACGTAAATCTGAGTTGATTTATGAATTTTGCGAAATAGCAAAAATATGTGTCTTAATTTGACTAATTACTTTTAATTGGCACGAGCCATTATATGGAACTAGATCAGCTCATTATCCTCTTAAAGACAGACCAGTAACTATCGATGCATTTAGTAGGTAATAATGTTTGCATGTATTTGTATTGTTAATTGAGTCGGGAACGGATGGCAAGCCAGGGTCGTGTCTACTCTGCAGCTAACTGCGCTGAGCGTTTCCCGCGTCAAATTATCTGCACATAACCAATTATCTTCAGGGTTCAGCATAGCTTGCTGTCAGGATAGTCTCCTAGTGCAGGCAGCCATCTTGATGCGCACCTGACAGGCTTATGAAAGCCCACCATATTGCAGTCGTTTACAGTCCCGCTTGATTTAAATTTGAAAGAGATTACTTAGATCGTTTATCTTGGATCGATTCACCTTTTCTAGCATTGAAACAATACGTAAACGTCAGGAATTAAAGAGATATAATAAAAAATACTATACTATAATAAAAAATATAATTTCCCTAATTCGACGTCGTTCTATAAAATTTCATATTAATAATATTGAAAACATATTTAATGATGGATATATTTTTTTAGTTTAGGTCGTACACTTATTATTATATATTTTTCTCTTTTGCAGGTTTATATGTATCTTATTTTAATTGTGCCAATTATTTAATTGTTCCTATGGTTTAGAGTATTAACTGTGGTGGTAAATCAGTATAGAGAATTTAATTCCATTAGTATTTTATATCCATAGGATAATGTATATTCTTTTTACAATTTGATAAGCTACAATATTCTTCAGTGTGTCTAATTGATATTTACATTGATTAAATTTGGTTAAATATCCATCAGGGTTGTTTTTAAATTAGTTTATTCATGCGGATTGTTACATGCAACATCTTCTCTAGTCTGGTAATCTCGTCTTCACCGTGTCCCAGAAATTATACGTTCTTCCTCTAATTCCAATCGTACGTACATCGGTTTCATCTTTTTTTTGTTATCAGACCACTTTTATAACGACAAAGAAACGAGAATAACTAGGCAAATTCTCATACACATATTATATATCTACTTGCAAAATATATTCTTACACGCCCAACTATTGCGGAGTTCGTGTCGCAAACTTCCCTCAAGCAAAGCATTTCTACAAGTTATAATAGATTTGTGACTGTTCCTGAATACCCAAGTCTCGCTTCCATACACATGTGAGGCATCCGAACATTTTTTTTTATTCACTCGCCATAAAAACATATATAAGTAATCCACCCATTCTATGTATGTCGTTTGGATAGAGTGACTTCCATACACGAGAACAGGCACAGGTACACTTATTTTTTTCAATATCACTCGCTATCAAAACCTATATCCATTCCAATTAGCGAGCATGGAAGTGCGGAAGTTGCGATCAAAAAATATTGTAGTAGCATAGCCACGAGTTAAAACGTCTGTAGTACGTCCGAACTACGGTTACGAATTCGTGTCGCGCAACTACGAATGCTCGTTGCACTAAATAGCATCCTGTGAAGCTCTTACGTGTCGATCGAACTCGAGGACATCGAGTAGTCAGCGAATTCGTAAGCGAACTCAATTGCTAGCGTTGCCGCCTATGTATATAAAACATACCATCGTACAAGACTTAACACGTTTTTTCTATCGGGGGGGAAGGGGGCCAATTTTTTTACCAATTTCTTTTTATAGCGGCAAAATGTATACACACTCTGTGAAAATTTCAGTTGCCTACCTATGTATTACGGTTGATGAGATACAGCCCTGTGACGGACGGGTGGACGGACGGACGGACGGACAGTGAAGGCGTAGTAATAGGGTTCCGTTGGCACCCTTTGGGTACGGAGCCCTAAAAAAGGCTAGGTCTCTCTAGTTTCTGTTGCTACTGCCGTCCTTCTGTGATCTGCTGATTCCAGTTCAGATAGAGCGATGAAGCCGCTAAAGCCAATTTAACGCTTCGTTACCAGTATATTGTAGTAGTGCCAATTCTAGTGGATTAAAACCTTACGCTTTGGTGCGGGTTTTCTAGAAGTTTTTTTCTTACTTTTGCTAGTCCTGACAGGCCTGGACTTGAATTATTTTTCAGAATGTATGGGCAGAAACATCATACGAAAGTGGACTGTTTAAAACAATAAAAAGGTTTACTTCACAGACGAATAAAATAATGATACCTATTATTCTTTAATGAAATTTTAATGTTTCTTATTATTACCATTGTGGATTAAGGATTTAATAAAGGAACTAGGTTCCCATGGCTACGTTTTTTTATTGCGCTTGATCATCGTATCAGTAAGAAGGGCGACCAAATTTTACTGCTAAAATCTTTCAAATCCAGTTTTACAAAGGCACTTCCGTCTCCCAAAAACATTTTGGGAAATAATCCTAGTCAAGTAGTCCATGTGTTTCCCACTCAAGTACATTTAAAGGATGCGGAAATGGATTTGCCACCGAATCGATCCTCAGACCGCCAAATCTCTATTCATCCCCCCAATTCCCTGCATCCAGCGGCTATTGTAGTTTCATGCTAATGTGACAATTGACGGATCGCAACCACGCAGCCTTGAACGCAAAGAAGATAACGCGACCTCTCAAAAGGAGCGAGGCTCAGATAGCGAACGTTTTATACGTACTCTTGGACATGCGTATTGGCCACAAGACATAACTCGCCCAAACGCTCGCGGAACCGAGGGAGCGACGGAATGTGGGCCTTGATCGAGCGGAACAGGGATGGAAATCGGTTCGGGGGGTGGGTGTGTCTCGTGGGGGGGGGGGTGTCGGAGGGAGGGCGGAGGCACGGAGGGTTCAGTCGCAGGCCGTCCGCGAGAGGGGTCAGCCTGTTCGGTCCGACATCCGTCATGTCACTCCCTAAACACTGAGACCCGCGGCGACGGACTCACCTGCCTGTCTCACCTCACCGAAGCGCGGACGCGTGTGCCCCCCGTATTCGCGGAAATTAATGTTCACTAAAGTATGCCTTTAGCCCCGATATTAGCGACGGCCGAACTCGTGTTCTTAATTAGAAGTGTCAGACTTTCCCGTTAGTGCCTAGATTGCGGAAACATTTCAATAGAGATCCTGTAATGATATTTCCTAATGCCGAAGTGTGTCTGCAATGGCTGTGATCTGAACCTCCGACGTTGGGTAAATGTTGAACTTGATAAGACACTCACTCACGTTCTGTATTTGCACCTAACTAATCACATCTTGGCTTGAGGCTTATGTAGAGCAAAAGGCGCTTCAAACTGTTGGTTTCAGGCACAGGCATTTGTTTCGCGGTTGGCTAATATGAGCCGCTACCATTCATTGTCATATTTGTTTTTGAAAGGATACATTAAAATTCCAAAAGGGTTTTAAAAAAGTATACTTATACTTGAATACAGCGCATTGACAACCTTGAATGAAATATGTAGATAAAAACATATCCCTCCTTCTTGTGCAGTCGGGTAAAAATACAGTAAACATAATCACATCATATACTCGTACATACGACCAGAACATACATAAACAAAGAAATAAAAATCAGCTTCTTACAATACCTTCCACTAAAATATTCGAAGTAGAATGAGCATAACCCTTTTAACCAATAAATGTTGTTATTCGTTTTTTAACCTCTAACTTTTCAAAGATTTTCTCTAGTTATAATTATTTTAATCCTGAAATTAAAAATATTTACTCTTATTTCCTCAAATATGATGTTTAGACTGTATGATGACTGAACGGTTTATTCACCCGCAATATTTAGTGATTTGCCATGATTTCCGTAGGTAAAAAATATTTCTACATTATTTTTTATTCGCTTATCCCATTTGTAGTCAATGTAACTTAGTACGTAACATTACAAATTAATGATTTATTTAAAAGTGATTTCAACTTTAGCCGAAAAGACTCAGTAAAATGAAGATCAACTTAAATAAAAAAATTACATATTATCTACCTTAGAATATAGATGTACCTACATATTTTTGAACAGGAACTATAAGTTATATAGTAAATAGTTAGTAAGAGTATATAGTTTCTGTTCAAGTTTTTCCACAACCTTCAATTACATATTTTTTTTTAATGAAGAAAATTGTAAAAATACATATTTTTTAAAAACCTCAATAAATTGCCCTGTGCCGCCTAAATATAGTCCTATTTTTAACCGACTTCAAAAAAGAGGAGGTTCTCAATTCGACTCTTTTTTTTAATATATATACTGTTTTTGTAAAATGCCTTTAGATTCGCAACGTCACGACCAAAAACTTTTTAGATTATTTTCAAAATCCGATTACTATGCTTAAAATTTTGATGTCGCTGAAACTCAAATTAATTGCAACCTCCAATATTGCATACAAAAAGTAAGGACGGATATTTGAACGATCTTGCAAAAAATATTTTACAGAAAAAAAAATATTCCTCAACGTGTATTACTAGACGAGCGACAGAACATCGGAAAAACTCCGGAACGATTTTGCTGTGAACGTAGCTGCTATTTATTGGTGTACTATAAAACATTTCTAAGAAAATCCGTCGGGTTCATACTTGACATGGCTGGATGTAGCGAAGGGGCTGCGGAGGCAGCGGGTCGGGGGTGGCATGATCTAGGGCGAGGGATGGGGTTGAGATTATTCCTTCCATTTTTAACCGACTTCAAAAAAAGGAGGAGGTTCTCAATTCGTCTGTATGTTTTTTTTTATGTTTGTTACCTCATAACTTTTGCCTGGGTGAACCGATTTTGATGATATTTTTTTTTAAATTAAAGGTAGTGCTTCCCAAGTCGTCCCAATTTAATTTGGTTAAGTTCTGACAATGATATTCATGACAAAATCATATAAGTCTTAAATTCGGATTAAGAGACAAATGGACGAATAACTCAATATAACTGTGTCAGCCCAGGCAGCCAAGGTTATCTTGAATGGCGCAGCGCGTGCCCGGCTGGAGCCGACTCATAAAATAACAAAAATCGTAACTACAAAAATGGCAATTATTTTTTACTTTTTAGTGCTTTTTCTTTGAAGTCGGTTATTTTTTTTGTTAAATTTTCTAATTATGGCTTTACGAAATTTAACATCTACAGTCGGTCGAACCATTTATTTTACTTCCAACATAAGCACGCTTACGAAGTTCAAAAAATTATCGAAAACAAAATAATATTAAAATATAAATAATTTCTCAATGGATTAAGTCGATAAAAGCTTCTTCATAGATAAAGTCGATTGTTAGAAGAAAGAAAATCTGTAACGCGCTAGCAAATTACTATTAGATCAGTATTCGAACTGTCAAAAGTAAAATAAATAGTTAGACTGACTATAAGAGGTAGCACAAAGTATAAGTTAATACTATCCCGCCGGGATACAGTACTTTTAGTGAAACACTGGTACATATTGTAACTTGTAATTCAAAACCAACTCGGAACAGGCACAGACATTCACTCTTGACCTTCCCACATAAAGAACCAACCGATCCTCTACATTAATTATAAATAGGTTCAACAAACCATGGAATCCTTTCCCTGCCGAGGTGTTCCCCTAAGTAAAACCTGGGCTCCTTCAAGCATAATGTGAAGGAGCACCTTGCCGGCCGGCCTGCTTTTCGCTGCCCCCGTCAAAGTTCGAGTTGCCCGTGGGCGTCGTAGGGTACCTTTTATGTGAGGTTCCGGTGTAGCCATATGCCGTGCTTGTTATAAAATAATAAAGTGTTTATACTATTTCTAAAATAGAATAATCCTGAAGATGACAATTATTAAAAGAACATAGTTTGCTTGAGCCACGATTTGGTGGACGTCGTAAAACACACCTAATATTGTAATGCTTGAGCAACCGAAATGTATGCCGACGAAGAAAAAATCCCCTGCGCACCGCTCTCGTTGTTTCAATGGTGATTGTAGGTTTCGAGGCACATCAAAAGGAGCAGCCGATTTATTTGATAAAGCCCCCGAGAAACGCAAACCCAATTTCACTGCCTTCCGCTTACCGAGTTTACTCATAGCAATATCCCTATAACTATTCCGTCCGATCTAAGCTGGAGTGAAATCCAATATTTAAAAATATAATGTAACACAAATATCAATCTGTGAGAATATAATGTGATTTGGTTTTGATTTAATTAATGCCTGTTGATCATTTAAGGGTGAAAACTACAGAATAATCGGTTTGTTTACTGGACAAATATACTAATTGCCCATGTCAATTATTGAATAAAATCTCCGGTATTTAACTGGGAAACCTAGAGCAACAAAATATTTTTATCTGGTTTGATTTAATTGCTTACTACAAATGCCAGCTTTCCATTTATTTTAGGTTAACCAGTGACACGACACATCTCTTGATCCTAAGCTTAACATCAGTATCGTACAGCATTTACGAAAATATGTACGTCTGTAGAGGAAGCAATAGAATTTGATGTGATTTTAGAGTATGCCGCTCTATCATCTCTGCCCAACCCTCCGGGTAAGCGGCGTGATGGTATTTGTGTAAGTTACTGTCAAGAAGAAACCTTTTTGGGTTAGATTTCCCAAGCAGGATGCGAAGTTGCGAACTTCGAATTACATAAAAGCAGTTAACTAAATTCAGCTAAGAAAACAAAAAGCTTTGCCACCAAGTAAAAACTTGGTAGTTGTTGAAGTTTCACAAATTAATTTCAACTATTTCATCTCCATGAAAATTTCAGTGCGGTAAATAAACGTTTTGCACGAGTTCAAAACTTCCACATGTTACAAAGATTTATGGCATCAAAGTGTCTTCAAACTTTTTCAATATTGTAAAAGGCGTTTCTATATTTGGCCATTCAATAACAGTTTGTGGAAAGTGGGTTCGCTTGTGCACATCCGTCATTGAGTAAGAAAGGAACGGAGTGGCGACTGAAACTCATTCGTATAGTGGCAGCGTAACCAAGTATTAGTGCCAATGCAATGTTTGTAGTTAGCAGCCTCGGTAGCCCAGTGGTGCGACGCCGTGCGATTCGATAAGCTGGGTAAGCACCTCTGAGCGCGGTTGGGTTCTAGATTGGTGACCATTTTCAACCGTTTAGGCTGGTAATGGTTCGGATTCCACGTAAAATTGTAGTGTTCTTTTTTAGTAGCTAGTAGGGTTCATCCCGCCTGGGTACCATCGCATTGAATGAACGATGGTCGAAGCGGCAATGAAAATTGTCCATGTTTCCCACCCACTTCAATGTAGCCGAGGAATATAAGGAAGGTTCTGGCATGGCACCTAGTTCCCATGTGGTGTGTTAGGCTATCTGGCGCTAAAGTTGTTATTAGCCATCCATATCCAGTTACATAAAAAAAAAGTTTTTTCGGTTACGAATTCGGGACCAATCGAATGTTCTTGATTTCGTTCTTGGAACTTGAGAACATCAGGAGTGAGTGAATTCGTAAGCAGACTGACTCCGCTGCAAAGCTATAGGATACACTATTATCACTAAAAGTGGCTACGTTGCCGCTATATTGACGCGTTACGGTCGCCACTCCGTTATTTTTTACTCGTTGACATGCGCGAATGTCAGCTTGGACGGGCTTATATGTTTTTACGGAGCGCGCAAAGAAATAAAATTTGCTATTTACTATTCTGTGTGAGGTTTTAACACGTTCGAAGAGGAATCTCTACATTTTTACTTCGCATAACCTTCAATTTTTTTGTGCACAAAAACAGTTGACGATGAAATAAATTAGAGGAAGAAAAGTAGAATGGGCATTGGAAATTTTGTATGGATCGGAGCTTAAGAGCCACCCGTGATTTAATCTAAACTACTTATGAGAAGTCGAAACCTCAAAATTAACACGGCGACATACTTCACACGAAAAAAAAATTATTACTGTATTGTTTATATTGAACCAAGTTGATAGCCTTTCTGGCATTCTTAGATTTATTGTGGCTTGGTATTTTCACCGCCTCGTCGCCTCGCCGTATTCCTAGAATAAGATTACATTTCTCGCTCTTTCAATAAAGGTGTCAAAATAAATCGAAATATTTATGAATTCTGTAGGTAAACAAATTTTCAGACCTAATTGTTTTATGCAAACACCGAAGTCATAATTTATTCAAAAGCTTCTACATTAAGCATAAATCAAAACAAAAAGCCTTTTTGGCGTTTTCTCCCTCGCTATATAGACGGTTCGTACGATGCATAGACGAGATAGAGTCGGCATATTTATTATTTTATGTTATTTTAAAATTAATTGAATGACTTTGATTAGATATTAAATATAAGTAAATTCTTCGCTATGCTGAAACAATGTACTTAGTATAGTGAAGCAAGAACTTCCAGTTTCAACAATCCATGTAAAGTTCAAATGTACAAACATATAACTTAACAAATAAAAGATTTGGAACCCACGTTCTAATAACATCAATTTTTGTACGCTTCGGGCTTTACTTTAGTAAAAGTTTTCATTTGTATATGTCCGGACGTGGATCTCTGATATCTGAATATCTGATTCATTGTTTGTCATGTTACATACATACCTTTACGCTACTTTCCCGGAGTTGCGATCATAGTACACCTCTTTCGTTTCATCTATAGACGTGTACATATTTTCATATATCCTCTACGGTTACGGGTGCTACGTACCTGACCTTTACGAAGAATCACATCTATTTCGTCATGTAATGTATGGTTAATAACCTTTTATGTGGTATAAAAGGTTATTAATATTATAATATTAATATATAATAAAATATTTATATTTATTAGATATTTATTATAATATTTATTATAAGAGGCTGGCATCATTCCAGGACTGTCAGTTAATTTGATTTAAAATAAATTGATATAAAAATATCAAACATGTACGCGTAGCTCCAAACTCATAGTACTTCTGATACAAGAACAATTATGTACATACATCTATACGGAAAAAAACCCAACACACCGATTTCCTTCTTTAATAACAACCAATCACTGAGAAAATTATATGATTACATCTAATATCGCTCTCGTTACATTTAATATCATCATCGCTGATATGATAACATCACTGCACTATCACTGAGCATGAATATTTGAGTAAGTAGGCTTTTCCCGTCTTTACTAAATTTCGCATAATTGTGGATACGTCCTAAAGTCGCTACAATGAGAAGCATGATGAGAAGGAATGTCCAGCCCATAAAAATTTCCTTGTACAGACCACACAAGAAGTTATGAAATTGGAGGCACTCATTAATTAAAAATATGTAATATGGCTATTGATTATGCAGTCAAATAATTGTAAGAATTTCAGGATTATTGGTTATGTTGTGTATAATAAATTAGTGCCTCATAACCAAACTTTATTTCAAAGAATCATATTATTGGCGGTGTAGATCTTGGACGGTCCCCTCCAAACGCCTGCAAGCGTCTGCGCAGAAACCAGATCCGATCTAGTTTCGGTTCCTCGCAGCCGCTTACGCTCGGAGGAGACCAGCCAAAAGTCACCCCGCCAATTTTATACGCGTCCATCGACTGAACCAGCTCGATCTCCTCCGAGTCCATCTCTCGTGCGCATCCCCGCCAAGTTTATACGCGTCCATCTTCTGAACCAGCTCGATCTCCTCCGAGTCCATCTCTCGTGCGCATCCCGCGCGGCAATGCGCCGCCCGAGTACATCGACCGGGCGAGTCGCCACGAAGTCTGCCGCTTTCTTAACGACTCTAGTATAGTTTGTTCCATCTCCACGCTCGCCTCCCAAGCGAACGGATACACCGTTCCATCTGAAACTCGTCTTCTTAGCGAACGGATACTCTTCAGTACTATACCGAAGGGAGCGCGTCACAATAGATGGTAATGACTATAAATAAATAAAGACGAGTAGGCGATGTAAAGTATATGAGGATGGATGGCCCGGAACTTGCTCGTAGGGTTATATTAAAATATAGATCGATATTATATTACGAAGGCTGCAACAAGGTCTATTATACTTTAATGTAAAGTGATGAGAATAATGTGATGGTTTATCTAAACTTTAAGTCCAATTTAAAGTGATTTGGTAGAAAATCGTGTGTTGAAATATTCATATTGGTTTGAAAGATCTAGATGTTAGTTTTTGTATTTATAACACTATACCTTGACGCAGGTCTCTGATATTATACAATAATGGTGGCCCTTTAAAGAAAAATATTCGTGAGAAAATTACTTAAAGGCGAAATAATTTATTCCTGAGAATAATATTGGTTTATTTTCTTAGTAGATTAGCATCCTATATTTTCCTAAGTATTTATTAGTAGTTTAAAAACCCGCTTAAAGTTGGCTTACTGGTTATACTCTTACCTTGCACTAGACAAACGAATACGTTATTTTAATCGCTTTTTTTTTTCTTTGGTTAATATGTCTTTGCTTCACAGTAAAATTTACTTATTATCTTTATTTATAAATATAAACATTATATAGAACAGCGGAAATCGGATCGTCTTTTGACAAATGTCGAATCGAAACGCCTGCACACTACCGCTGGTGTACAATCGACCAAAAAGTTAAGGATACACATCCGGTTGAAATAATTTGACTTTTAGAAACAATTAAAGGACTGAATGGATATTAAAACATAATTGAGAATGTCTAATAGTTACTGTGTTAACAAAACCCTAACAAAAAATTATATTCTACGTTTTCCATTCATTTCTACGTTTAACCGGAAGTGTATTTTTTAATATTTGATGAAAAACGAATTAATGACGTACCCAGTGGCCACGTACTCGTGATAATGCTCAGAGTGGTCAGGCCGAGCTCTTACCTAAATTGACTTTTACGTAGTAACGTAAAAACGTCAAACCCCATACAAGTTTTTACTACTTATTCTGTGGTTTTACTTCTTTAAGCTGTCAAATTTAAACTCGGTCTTTCGATTTGTATGAAAACTCGGAGTCGGCGTAAATGGCAACGTCGACGTATTAACTGCGACGGTGAGTAAGATTAAAATCGGATTCACAAATGTTAGTTCGCTTAACGCCCACTGCTTTGAAAACGCTAGTCGATCGGTTTGGCGTAAATGCTAATTACGTGACAAGTGGAACTAGAGAATTCGCGCAATCTCGAATGTTCGTTGCACTAAATGGCGTTTGCGCAGTTCTTACGAGTTCTTGCATGCCGTTGAAAGTCGAGGACAACAGGATTGACTGAATTCGTAAGCGAACTAACTGTCCGGCGCTACGGTTAGTGTATTTATACCACTAAAAAGTTGCACTGCCGCTGTACGGATAAGTTCGGTCGCCACTAACGTTATTCCTTGCTCGTTGTTTGAGTACGCCACACATATGTATAGTCACTTTCCTTCCCTGAGACTGAATAGTTCGTAGCATATGTAGGTACTCCGTCTCGGGCATATCCGGCGCACCCACTAGAGTTTAAATTGGAATTCTTGGTTATCGGCTTTACTGGAATCCTGTGGACGATTTCTCATGATTGAAGTCGGCCGATAGGATTGCGGCGAGCAGTTTGTCCATGCGATTGTGAGATGGCGCTGTAACTTTTTACAAAGACATATTATTATTTTGTGAATACTGAAACCTACAATGTTCATACTTATTTTAATATATTTTTTTCCATTAAAAACCAATCAACAACGACAAAAAAAACAGTCGAATTGAGAACCTCCTCCTTTTTTGAAGTCGGTTAAAATACGGATATCGCGAAAGTTACTATTTTACGTTTAGCACGGAATATGGCATACGATAGGCCCTAACATAAAAGGAACCCGACGACGGCCCATGGGCTTCCGAGCTTTCACAGGGGCTGCGAAAGCCATGCCGGCCGGAAGGGTGCTTCTTTTCACCATGTTTGAAGGACCCTAGGTTGTACTTTGGGAGACATACCTTGGCAGGGATTAAATACCATACTTTACTGAACCTATATCGGTTGTTATTTTGGGAATATTGACAGTGAATGCATGCATTCCCTACCTGTATCACACGATCGATCGTTTTTACTCACGAGATCGGCACCACTCACCCATCAAGGTGACTTAGGCTGAGATAAATAGTCGTCACCAAAACTAATGCTAACGCAAGGTAGTACTTTGTGACGTCACTTTGACACATTTTGTATGGACGAAATCTCAAAGTAGTTCAATTTTACGTCACAGAGTACTACTTTTCGTGAGTCTTAGTTTCTGTTACGACAATTTATCTCAGCCTAAGTTAGAGTCAATCGATTTTTGGCGTCATTTACATGTTCGTATAGCAAGAAAACATATGAAACATTTCTTTATTTCTTCGTGCCATAGATTAAATAAGAAGGTGGAGACAGCTAACTTCACAAAACGTACAAAATTCGCTGAAAACTGCTTATTTTTGCTGGTACTATGACATTTTTAATCCGCGCCATCTCCCGTCAATGCCAGAACTTGTTACACCGTCATTAAACTAAGCTTGATTCCAAAATTTTGCTAGGTTGGCGTAATAAATCGGTTACATTTTAACTGTAAATTAAGTAATGAAATAACTAAAAATATTTTACTTTAAAAACATAATATAATATTATTCAACACTGCTATGACGTGAGCAATCTATCCATTCATCTTAAAAATGCGTAGATACGTTACACATACCACACAATGACATACCGATGCAGACTTCGTGTTGACATGTGGTGTTGAGAATTCTTTGTATGATATTTTTAGTTGGTCATATAATATTTTTTGAAAAATCTTGAACTAAATAATATATATATTCAACGTAATACACCAGAAAATCAACCGTCCGCAGATCGCCGGATCCCTTCCGGTTAACCGGCCGGAAGTTATGGTTCATAATTTATTTTATCCCTCATCGTGCCTTTGCAATTTTATTATTTCCCAGGGTTTAGGGTTCAATTGAAAATACTTTATGGTTTCCTTATCGTAAAAAATATATGCACGAAATATTAATAATTAGATAAAATATCAAGGAAAGGCTTTTATTATTACACGCGTTTCTCATTCCACTGTAAGCACATAGATGGATGCATTTCAGGGTTTACAGATTATTTTGCCCTGCATGTATTTATTCGCCTCTAGCAATGACGTATGTATACACAAAACGTGTAAATAAATATTATTTTTCGATCATATATTCTACCAAGAGACTTAACTAGAAATGATTTGGTTTCTTCATTAATCGTGAGTCAATCTAGCCATTTTATTTATTTGCACTTTACGCTTTCAAAAAAGTGGTTGGACTAACACAACCCAGGATGGTACATCTCGATGAAATGTTCTCACGCTATGATATTTTAAGATTTTTACCTGTGAACAATGTCGGCAAAGCACATTACTTCTTCAGGAATACGGTGTTACCGTTAGACACCTGTATTCAATTACATAAAATAAACTGAAAATAAATTTGACAAATATTTTTCTTTGACTGACGCACTCGCTTCCATTCTTGTTTGTAGAATGTGTTAATTTCAATTTCATTTAAAATATTGATAACAATAGAGCTGTACGAAGTCCGTAGTTTTTTATAATTAATCACTAGATATACTCAATAATGCACACTATGAATAAAAATGTATTTCGTTTTATTCATATTGTAATGTTCTGTTCTAAAGGATAAATAAAGGATACATATCTTCTTCAATGGGAACAAAATGCAGTGAGGCAGGGAACAACTATAAAGACTTTTGAAAATTATACTCAATAAACAAAAATATATTTAGAACTTGATCACCCATTATCCTCTTAATAAGCATTTTTTTAAAAATATAATTCTCACTAATTTAACTTTTTTTGACTATTTAAAATTTTCGTCGATATTTATGTATGTATTTCAAGTTACGGGTCGCCTTCATAAAGTCCAAAAATAATAGCGCTTTTATCTTAAATGTGAGTGAGTTCCGAGAATTACATATAAAGCAAGTAGTCCCACTGCATTTTTTCCCGTATATATCGTCAGAGGCGACTATGCAATTTTTCACTCGTGTTTCAGTTTCCATGTAAAACTATAGGTGGAGGACCTATACTTTTACGTGGACTATATACCATAGCACCTAGTTAGACTTCCTTACTTACTAGGTGGTAGGGTTAATTCCGCCCGAGTTGATAGATTGGAATTTAACGTACAATACTCAGAACAGGAATAACAATGATACTTGTTTTCCTTCCAGCTTAATGACTGACAGAATTTGGCCTGGAATGACCACTTATTCCCAAGAGGCGTGTTGTTGGGTTATTATCATAACATTGGGCGGATTATCCGTGTTCATTTTAAATGTACACGAAAAACATGTGTTAAAGTGTAGCTAATGACGTTCCAATTCACTCCTATTTTTATCGATTTCCTGTAGTAATAGTAGTAGGAGTAATGAAGGGTTCTGTATGCACCATCGCTGAAATAAAACGTTCAGCTACTGAATATTTAAGGAGCCGGCCGCTTTGAGCGTCCGCCGGAGAGGCCTAAATGGCTCGTCGCCCTGCCTATTACGTAGTGTCTTAAAGTTAATTACGTCCCCGAACGTAAATAGAGTGTGTCTTAAGAAAATGTTATGAGCTCCGCCGTACCGGTGGAAATTATTAATTGATTTTGGGGGTAGTAGAAAACAAGACATTTCTGTAATTAAACCAAAATAAAAAAAAATAAGGTATACCTTTGAAAGAACTTTTCTTGAAGTTTTTCCTCTATGAATCTGTCCTTGGCAGCCCAAGGCTCTTTATTAAAAAACGGTTACGGTAAGCATCTAAAATGTTTAAGAAAATGTAGAAAGGATAATTTTATGTAACTGGACATCGATGCATAATATCATACTCAAAATTACTCTTATACCAATATCAATTACTCCATTCCCGAAGAATTATGCCAAGACCTTCTCTTTATGAGAAACACCTACATTGAACTGGACTGAACAAACGGACCATTGCGATAGTACCAACCCGGGCGGGCTTAACCCTACGACCAACCTTCAAACGAAAGGGGACCTACAGTTTAACATACATTCCGGAGCATATGACAGGTCGCATTCTTGACGAAATTCATTTATCCACCTCAGAAAGAGGAAGAAAGTGGTGCGTAACGGGGCAGGGATTTGAACCCGTGATCTTTGGCATGTTAGGCAAATCCCCGCGCCCGAGAGCTACGCCAATATTTATTAGTCTGTAAGCTTGCAGTATATTTGGGTTACAAGTCTGATTACCTTATTATTTCATTTAAAGACGAATTAAGTTTATCCAAACACACGCACGGTCATATCGTTCGCGCGTTCGATTTCCATTTTAGGAACAAGTAATGTCAGAATTTTTCAGGGATGTTATTTTTGGGTACTGAAATGACATTTTTTAGAAACATCTTAAAAACGATGGGCGTGGGTTCACGGCCTACTATTATTGAACTGAACTATGCTTCCACGATGCCTACGGAAAAATAGTTTATTCATATGTTCCGTAAGATTCTGATGTTTCTTCTATTTGCTGAATTTCAACCATCTCAAGCAAAAGACATAGCGATTGTGGGAGAAAATGCTACTGAGGTTATTCTCGCTTTATATTTAAGTTATATTTCTATATTTATACCTTTACCTACGTAACAAATGGGCAAAACATATTTTATTTTCTTGATTCTAGACACTTCCATACACTAAACTGAAAGAGTACTGTAGAAAATACATTTAACACAAACATCTTTGACTCCTAATAAACTGAAATTTTGCTGATAAACTAAAGAGTATAAGAAAAGCGATAAAAAGTTAACTGATTTAATTATTTGCAAGAAACCAACCGTTTGACAGTCTTGCTTGTAAAACAATCACAACGACAGTGGTGGAAGACAATAGTAGTGCCTGCAGTGAGGCTGAGCCGAGCGCGTGTGCCGGAGCCCACGTCGCCTAGCTTGCCGCCCACGGAGCCGCCCAGCTCGCCGCCCAGCTCGCGCGAGGGCGGGCGGCGCCCGCAGCCGCGCCCGATGCCCCCCCCGGCGGGCCGCCCCGCCCGGGCGAGCAGCTGTCCGCGAGTGGACCCGCTCGTGATGTATGACTCCAGTTGATGCTGCGACAGAAAGCATTCCATGATAGTCTGCTTTGTTGCTGATCTGGCGTCGTTTCAGGTATGTCCTTTCAGAACGGCTCGAACTGAATAGTTTGCCTCGTTACTGCTTAGACAGACCGCACATCAGACACCAATTGTGGCGCCACGTTTGAAAAAAAGCTGTTGCTCTCTTTTTATGTTAGTCGTAAGTGTGTCCATACCAATTAAAAATCAGCGCTGTCGTTCACTCATCAAGAGGGATCTACAGCACAAAATACTGAGCTGGCTACTTTTTTTTCTCCACTAATGGGTATGTTGAATTTTGAAATTGTTTTAAATTGTGGGAAAAAATTAAACGTATTTTCTTTCTTTCTTTAAATGCGCCACAAATAACGCATACATTTGTAGCGGAAAAGTTTGTGGCATGGCGGCTACCACGCCACACCTATTCAAGATCGACCATAATAATATTTTTTTGCGCGCGTTTGCGAAATTAATGATCTTGCAGCAGTGGAAAAAACCATCAAATTCAAAACCATACACTGTCTGATTACATGTTGTAACCGGCGGATTATAGAGTTATCGGTGCCAAGGTTAACAAAAACATTTTTGAAAAAGTTGGAAACTACCATGATCATTTCCTTCATTAAAAGGGTGAGTCTAATATATTGTTTCTCTCCTTAATTTCCACATTAAGAAATCTGTTTTGTTGCACGATGTGGACATTATGAAAGCTACGTCACAACGATGTGTTCGGTTTGCGTATAGGTACACGATACATTAAATTCGGACAAAATAATAAGGAAAAAAAAAACAAGAAAATATGTTGCGTGCACATAGCGTTTGGCTGTGGTGTGCGACGGCCTTCAAACAAATGACTCTTCTCTATTCCGCGAATCGCCCCCGTGAGGAATCCAGCAGTTGGAGTGTCGTTTATGAAATTTCCCGTCCCATCCTGAACTTTCAGTGGCCTTTATCAACTAACCACCCAATCACTAGAACTGTCAAAGACGTTCGAAATAACGCTGAGTGTTTACATAGTAGCTGTGAGTTGGAGTAACACGTGTATGGTACATCGTAGCTGTCAGCGGCCCATTGAGGGCTTTGTTCGGTGAACTATTGTGCAGACTTGAGTTATGTATGTTAAACGTCGATTGTGTGTACCCCTTGTGATGTATTCTGACAGTATTGATCGATTCAGCACCTTTGTGTTAGATATCCACTTTAATATGGGTTATGTAATGAATATTCTTATTATTTTTAATCAACTATTCATACAGAACAAAAATATCAGTGAATCTAACTGTAATTCCAATAAAAACAACCGTCTCGTAACGTTAAATTAGACCCAACTAAATAAATCGGTTACTCTGAGTGAAAACACTTAGCCTTAAACATTAAATGTTACTATAACTTTTAATTGTGGTTTTAATTATGTGCAAAAACTTTTTTCTCTTACTCTTTCCCTAACTTTGTGAAAACTGTTTCTAGCCTAAGTATTTTTTCCATTCTTACTTACGTCTTATATTAAGTGAATAGGTACTGACCAATCTGTTAAAATTCCTGTACCTCTTGAAACTGGACAGTTACACGCCTAATTTGTAGTCAGCCGTAATGTTCAGTCAGTTAGGATAACTGTTTCAACATCATCTCATGCTCGGATCTGTCAAAAGGGGTTTTTTTACCTCGTGGTACTGTTCAATATGTTAAAATAACTGTTTCATATTACCTTTTTTACCTCATTAATAGATACTTACCGTAATACATTAATGGTAATGAGAAATACGTTACCATAAATGACTGAATTTTAACTGGCTAAAACAGTTAATAGTCGCACGTAATGTTTTTCAGTGAAATCAATAATTACATGTTTTTAATAGATACGACATTATCGTCATCTCATTAATTTGAATTTAAGAGATATGTATTTGAAGGATTCGAATCCTGCTTCTGACAAATATCACGAGCAAAAACTTTCTCAGATAATTTTCAATATCTGTGTACAATGCTTCAAATTTACATGTCGCTGAAACTCAAATGAACTATTCAATGCTTCTAAACATAAAAATACAGTTTTTGGAAGAACTAGAATCACATTATGAAATTAAAAATAGCTGTGTGAGATAAATTGAAAGCGTGAATAAGAAACATTTGAGTTAATTTACAAAATTACCTTAGGCAAAAAAAAAATCTATTTCCATTTATTTCACTGAACATGTTCGGAAGGCTAATGCAATAAGTCTGGCACTCCGCCAGCATTATTTTTAGGGGTAAAACATTCATACTCGGAAGCGTCATGACTAAATGGTTGAAATGGTGAAAATGCTAGACCACAGAACAGAAAATAAAGGAGAAGTGGCATGAGGTCGTTATTGCGACTCCGCCGTAAGGACAAAATGTGCATATAACCGTATGGGTAGCCGGCCGCCCTTCGTATGCCACAGTCGAAGCGTCTCGTATCCCATAGGATACGAGCCGCTTCGACTATAGTGGCGCGGGGACTGGCCTAGCGCATCAGAGGCCTGGGTTCAATTCCAACACGCACCACTGTCTTTCTAGTTCGATAAGTGCATTTCGTCACGAATGCGAGCTGCTCTATGGTTCGGAATCCATTTAAAAGTGTAGGTCCCCTTCCCCTACTAGGTGGTAGGGTTTAAGCCCGCCCGGGTTAGTACCATCGCATTTGATAAAAATATGGTCGAAGCAGCAATGGAAAATTGTCCGTGTTTTCCACCCCGTTTAATTTAGCCGTGCTCGTAAATGGACGGTTCTGGCATGGCACCTAATTCCTTCGGGAATGTCTGCTATTAGCCATCCATGTCAGGTTGCAAAAACGAAACATCGCTACCACGCTCGAATATACTTCGTCAATGTGTTCGTCAACAAATCTATACATCTGCAAATATGTATCATCACGGGAACTTTAATTTTATAACTTACACTTGAAAGGCGTTTGACTGCATGTTATTATTAAAAAAAATACGGGAAAACCACTGAATAAAAAGGAAAGAGAAGTGGCATGCGGTCGATATCGCTCCTCCGCTATATGGTCAAAATGACAATATAATTATATGGTAAGAGCCGGCGGCGCGTCGTTTGCCACACAATCGAAACATCGCCACCGCGCGCGAATTTGAACCTGGGTTCACATGTTAGAGACCAAACCTATGATGCTAAACATGTCGGTCTGCCTACGCCAAGTGGTTGCGTTATCTAGATTGGCTATTTAAAATATATGTTGGTATGCCTGGAAATATTGATACTTTTTAATTATGCCAGTCGGGTTTTAATGAAATTCTTAAATATGCCTAAAGTTATATCTGTAACTTTAATCGCCCATAACTACGAAATGAAACGAAAGATTTGTACAGGTTTGGTATTGCTAAGCAAGTTGATACGTTCATGCTTCGTTATTTCCATTTACCTTATCATATATATTTTTTGTCAACATAACTACTTTTTCAGGCGCCTTATCTACGTAATGCAACCACTTGGCCCAGGGAGACTGACACATTTAGCTTCAGAGTGTTGGTCTTCATCCTGTGAGTTTCAGCCATTGATATGGTTACCATTTTTGTCGCGACCTCCTAGTCTAAATCTTCAGTTCACATAACTACTTTTTCAAGAGCCTTATCTACCTAATGCAACCTCTTGGCCCAGGGAGACTGACGCATTTAGCTTCAGAGGGTTGGTCTTCATCCTGTGAGTTTCAGCCATTTACGTTATCGTTACCATTTTTGTCGCGACCTCCTAGTCTAAATCTTCAGTTCACATAACTACTTTTTCAAGAGCCTTATCTACCTAATGCAACCTCTTGGCCCAGGGAGACTGACACATTTAGCTTCAGAGGGTTGGTCTTCTTCCTGTGAGTTTCAGCCATTTACGTTATTGTTACCATTTTTGTCGCGACCTCCTAGTCTAAATCTTCAGTTCACATAACTACTTTTTCAGGCGCCTTATCTACGTAATGCAACCACTTGGCCCAGGGAGACTGACACATTTAGCTTCAGAGGGTTGGTCTTCATCCTGTGAGTTTCAGCCAATTACGTTATCGTTACCATTTTTGTCGCGACCTCCTAGTCTAAATCTTCAGTTCACTGCGGCCTACATCGCTTATGGCGCCGCATTGGGGACAAATATTCAAAATCGTTATCGCCCATCCCATGCGATTCCGAATCCAACTGAAAGCATTGGTGCCGCGAGGGAAGTCGGCTGATGCCCCTTTTGACCGCTCATTCGTTACAGACCATTGGCGACCGTATGAACATAAAGCTGCCTTTTAGTTATTTACGCGGATTTGAATCTAAAGTTTTTTTACCCGACTGCGCGACGCAAAGAAGGATAATGTTTTTACCACCCTATGTATGTATGTATGTATGTATGTTTTTTTTTGTATGTATGTACATATGTTTGTTCCTTTGTGGCGCTCTAGAGACTAAACGCGTGGGCCAATTTTTAATGATCTTTACGTCATTCGATTTCTCTGTGTCACTAAAGACAAACAATTCAAAATGGCGAGAACTACACGTCATATTGCGAAAAAGATAAAAAAAACTTACCGAACTATGTTTAGTAGGGTTTTTGAAAATTATCTTTAGAATTATCTTATTATTTTCATTTAGAATGACAATTAGGGATCTACAACGATTTAAAGTTGATAAGCAACTATTCTAACTTACCTTTTCAATACGTATAATAAATATGTGATACAATTATTATATTTTTTATGTTACTAGACATGGATAGCTAATTACCAATCTTCATGGAACCACACCGGATTCTCGAAGGAATTAGGAGCTATGCTAGGACCTTCTCTTTGTGAATGAACACGGCTAGATTGGACTGGATGGAAAACACCGACAATCATTAGTTGCCGCTTCGATCATCTTATCATCAAATGTGATGCTACAAACCTTGGCCGGTAAATTTGAGCTGGTCACGATTTTTAATAAGTCCTAACTTTTTTATTGGACTAGTGGACTAATTTATTTCTATTCAGTTTTTATTTAAAGTAATTTTTTACGCCGTTGGATTTTTTCCTATTATGAAGCGTTGGATTTTATTTTCTCTTTTTGTTAGGCCGATACCTTTTCTAAATAATCAAGGACAGTAGGCCGGTCCACAAGGATTTTTTTGTGCAGCATTGTTTCAGAAATTTATTTTCATCCTAGTGGTTTTAAACTATTTAATTATTACATTTCTCTTTAAATAAAGCTTTTTTGTCTTATGTACAAATTATCTACATAATTAAACTTTTTTAAGCAATAAGCACACCACATTCTTGTACTTTAAGGCGGCCCAACCCAGCGGGATTAACTCAATCGCGGGCACGGTACAATACCGTGCTGTTTGCGATTTTTTTTATTGCGACCTGACATGGATGGCTAATACCACACAACTACTGTTATGATATTAGCCCATACACCACATTCCCGAAGGAATTTGGTGCCATGCCATGACCTTCCCTTTATGAGCACGGCTACATTGAACTGGATAGAAAACACGGACAAATTTTCATTGCCGCTTCGACCATTTTTTCATCCAATGCGATGGTACCACCCCGGGCGGGCTTAAACCCTACCACCTAGTAGGGGAAGGGGACCTACAGTTTAAGATGGATTCCGAACCATGGAGCAGCTCTTATCGAACTCGGAAAGAGAAAGACAGTGGTGCATGTTGGTATTGAACCCAGGCCTCTGGTACGCTAGGCCAGTCCCCGCGCCACTAGGCTACGAGCTGCTCAATCTGGGACCTTCTATGTTTCTAAGAAAAAGACAGGCTCCATGATGAGGAAGATGCAACATGTCCACAAAAAAGACAATGTGCATAGTGCATGATTTGGTTAGATTTACGAAAATTTTAATTACTAAACGACTTATAGCTAAAAGTAAACCACGACCGCTGTATTAAAAAATCTAAGAAAAACGAAATAGATTATAAATCTCGATTAAATAAGCTACGACGGATGACTAATATTTTCAAGATGTTCTTACTTTATCGTTGCGTAATCTACCTCCAAAGTTATTGTATAAAACGCGCGAAAAATCCGAACTTTCGGACCTTATAACTTAGAAACCAAACACAATTTTACAATGCCAACAGTCATCAGACATCTAGTTCGATCAAATAAAGCTATTTAGAGCAAAATTTTGGATCTCTGACAAGAAATATGGGCGTCATCTTCTTTCCCCTTTTGTATGGGGAGATGAGCGGGATGGGCCACCTTAAAACGGCATATTGGTTTATCTCGAATATTAGCAACGGAGCACAAATTAACGATACGGCTATACCGACCGATAAACGTCTATCTTTCTCGTTTCCGCTCCTACAGAAAGCTAAATAAAACCACAGTTATCCATCAATACAGCCATGTCGTTGCGTTTGGGCTCCCACCGCTGAAACCGTAGTACTGAATGTTTGAAGGAAATTTAAACTTGTGTAAAAGAAAAAAAAATTCATGTCAATATGTTCGTGGCACTTCGTCATATTAGCATAATGCTTATTGTACATAGGTACCTTCTACTAGTCAGTTAGTTAGTCAGTCAGTCAGCGTGTTTGCATCCACTGCTGGACATACGCCTCTCCAATTTTTCTCCAGTCCTCCCGGCCCTGAGCAGTACGGAACCACTGCTTTCCGCCGACGCACTTGATGTCGTCGTCCCACCAGCGGGTGGTCTTCACACACTCCGTTTTCCTGTCCACGGCCGCCAGTATAGGAAACGGTTATTCCAACGGTCGTCGTCTCTTCGGCTGTCCAGTATGTACCATACACATCGGTACTTAATATTTCACGCAATGACCTGGCTCGATATATTGAAAAACCTCTTCGTTACTTATGGTCAAACCCATCTTACTTAGCTACATTTGGTACAAAAATATTCAACGACGCTATCGAGGCAGTTTACATGGATGCTTCATTTGGACGACTCGAAAAAAGAGAAAACCCATTGCTAAAGAGATGCGTAGAATTTTTGGAAGCGAATTTACATATATTGCGCGGTAGCTCTCTCGAGCAGATGTGAGTATGGTGCGAGCAAATGCCGCGATGTAACACTCCATAAGGCGTAGAAGAAAATCCATTAAATTGATGATTTCGTTCCATTATAATGAACCCGTTTATTTTTTTCCAGAATTTGAGAATAGGAGCATAGGACAGTCAGGAATGAGGGAATGATTTACATTTGACATTAAATTTACAACAAAACACATCTAAGGTAGAACAGAAAGTGGAAAGACATTCGTATTTAAATTACTCGTCGAACAAATAGCTCCCAACGATCGTGGGAAAAGTTTTGTAATTACCACACTTAATGGATTAGGAGCAAGACCTATCGGGGCAGTATTTTACCTTCACTTTCATTTCGCAATTCCTATTGAAAAGGCGAAAACTGAAACTTTGCAATGGATGACTGGAGACCGAATAAAAAAACAGTAGGAGTGGCGAGATGAAAATTGGTAAGTTAATGCGAAATATTTATCGCGCTTTACTTAACAACTTATAATTTTCATATTAATTTTATTTACGCCCGGTTCCACGACCTCCAGTTACAAAAATCCTAAAGTTATCTTTCGGTTACACCATACAAAAATCCAATGTAACCGAAAGTTAACTATTGGATTTCAGGTAGCTGGAGGTGGTAAAATCAGGGGTTAATCGGTCAACTCCGAACAGACAGGAAATGCACACATTCAATGTCAACAGTCATAAAGTAAAAACCAACCTAACCTCTAAGTCACCGACCTTGTTCACGCACTCTATAGATAATGAGTTTATCCTTAAGGTGGCCCAACCCGGTGGGACTAACTCATTCGCGGGCACTGTACAAAACCGTGCTGTTGCGCTCTGGGACCTTCTCTATTTCAAAGAAAAAGACAGGCTCCGTGATGAGGAAGATGCAACATATCCACAAAAAAGACAATGTGCATAGTGTATGATTTGGTAAGATTTACAAACGATTTTGATTTCAAAACGACTTATAGCTAAAAGTAAACCACGACCGCTGTATCAAAAGTCAAACAAAAACCAAATAGATTATAAATTTTGATTAAATAAGCTATGTCTGATTTTGATTTCAAAACGACTTATAGCTAAAAGTAAACCACGACCGCTGTATCAAAAGTTAAACAAAAACCAAATAGATTATAAATTTTGATTAAATAAGCTATGTCTGATGACTAATGTTTTCAAGATTTTCTTACTTTATCATTGCGTAATAAACCACCAAAATTTATGTATAAAACGCGCCAAAAATTCGAACTTTCGGACCTTATAACTTAGAAACCAAACACAATTTTACAATACCAACGGTCATCAGATATATAGTTCGATCAAATAAAGCTCTTTTGAGCAAAATTTCGGATCTCTGATAAGAAATATGGGCGTGATCTTCTTTCCCCGTTTGTATGGGGAGTTGAGCGGGTTGGGCCACCTACCTGGGGTCCTTCAAAAGTAGTGTTAAGAAGCTTATGATCGGCCAGCATGAATTTTGCAGCCTCCGTGAAAGTTCGAAAGCCCATGGGCGTCCGCCGTATGCCACGCAAAGCAAAAAAATATATAGGTACAAAGTATGCAGTCCATGTTGTTATTTCGGGTGGGAGGGGAAAAAGGTGCCTATATTCCGTGTCATAACGAGGGTCTATCAAGATAACGCGGCAACAAAAAAATCTTATTGGCTATCATCCCGGGCTAGAAGGTACCGAGGTCAAGAGTGTCATTTGCAAAATGATGAGGGCAATCGTGTATCTGCTTCGGTGTGCTTACAACAATGAGCAGGCAATTTGGTGGACATTATCCTTAGTCAAGGTGAATACAGCTTTTGTTCGGCCCTTGTATCTTTATTGTAAGCACAGGATAATGAAAATATTTGTAAGACCGAGCAGCGAGTTATTCCTTTTTTATTTTCATTATTTTGTGGTGTGGCAACTCGCGTGGAAATGTAATGAAAAATTATAATAAGATTTCAGCACACGCACGGAGGAACGTTAAGTTGTCAAACTTATTCCAACCACAATTCAACCTACGCAAATTATAAAAGTTTTCAGTCGACAACGTGACTCTAGAAATCGAACGGAAAAAAAGTTTCGAAATATCCTTTCGGGATAGCCTCCCTCGGAGTGTACGCGGTGCGTTTTATGATGTTTCTATAAGTTACAGTCGAGTAAAAACTGACGTAAAGTTTATGTCTAAACGTTACAGCTCAAGTTTTTCCACTGTGTTCAAGATATAGCTGTTTCCGCTCGCCTCTTATCACCTGTCATTAAAATATTTGCACTTACGGATATGTTGTCCGGTTTATGCAGCACGGAAATAGTATTCCAAGATTGTGTCTGTGTACTGATCTGTATGTGTATTTATTTATGGAACTAGATATGGTTGACTAATATGACATCTACCGCTATTAGATTATCCATACACCGAATTCCCGGGAACTAGGTGCCATGCCAGGACCGTCCCTTAATTTATTTCATTTCTCATTTATCGTAATAAATAACGATACATCAATAAATAAAAAAATACTGCAAATACTTTTTAATACTTTCAGAAATAATTAAAGATTATTACTTTTCACAAGAAATGTTTATCAACAAATTGGTTTACTGATTAGGGGGCGTACATTAATTACGTAAGGCGCTTTTGGCGATTTCTCGACACACTCCTTCCTTGATAAGATTTCATTAGATTTGGCTCGATCCCCTCCCACCCTTCCTAATCTCACGTGAGATTTTAAATCCTTATTCTTAGTGTAAATACGATAATTTTTCCTTGACATTGCGTTAGATCCATTCAAACAAGTCATTCATCACATAAAGTTTTACGAGGAAAGAAACTATTTTGTAAGAAATATATTTTACTTAATTTAAACCAGTTCTCTCGTAAATTAACACTGTTATCGGGGAAAAAATAATTACGTGATATTTGCCGCGACCCCCTCTTCCCCACGTGAGATAGTCTGAGACTCGGCTCAACCCTCACCCCCTCCTAAACGCCTCACGTCAATAATGGACGTCCCCTAACATAGATTTTCGAACAAAGTTTAACTTAGCCTACTGACAAACTTAAATACAAATGATAAGACGCAATAAAGTTTAGAATTTGCATTAATTTGACTATATTTACAATTACAAAGCTTTCGCCTTGCTCAAAGGCAAAAACTAAATTTCGCTCCCGAGAGAACGGGCTCTAAACATTTAACTGCGCAAAGCGCAATAAACTTTACGACGCCGCATATTCATTCCGCACCTCGGGCACTTCATTTGCGCAATCATTCGCGTTATGAACACAACGAACTCGCCGCGTTTAGGGAGAGAAAAAGTCAACCGTAACTGCGAACTCTAACGATGTTGTTTTCGTGAGCCCTCGGCCAGCGGTCGGTCGGGCCGTGATTTATGGACGGAGGGGCGGGGAGGTGGGAAGGGTGTGGGGAATAGAAAAAAATCATTTGGCCGTAATCGATATTCGCAAAGGAAGAATTGTGAATATTTATGTAAGTGGACTTTGATTGAGCGCTTCTTCATTATCTGTTTCGTGAAATCGTTTTTACTGAATTCATTTTGAATTCGGAAAGTGAAATATAAAATCCTGAAAATGTCTTACACTGAAATGTTTTCAGATGTTTGTGTCGGTTTTCAATCTTAAATGTTTGGGAAATAACCTTAAAATGTCAAGTAAAATATTTTTTGTACATCAGCATCATATGTATAAAATCAAGTTCATACTTCATTTTGACAAAATTAGTTTTGGCGTTATCAAGGGTTAATTCAAGATTAATTGTATTTTAAAACTCTTCATATTTACCTTTTATGTCTCTGTGCATAATTTTATTATAAATAAATTTATGACTGTTAATATATTGAGCTCAATTAATAGCGGCTTATTTGATGCATTGCATACAAATCGCTATTTTCCGCATTATCATTACTTTTCTAATATATGTGTTGTTTCCCCATACCCGTAATCCGTACGTAATTATGGACTCAAACTAAGCACAATAAACCATTTTCAAGATTTGTACATATTTTTTTCAGCACTTTTAAAGCGAAACCTGACTTGCTAACTTATTGCACACATTGTCTACTTACTCCTTCCATGTTACTTTATTATCTAATATCATACCAAGAATTTTTCTGACTTCTGTTTAGTTTAATTTTAATACCGCGTCCTTGCTTTTGGCTTAGTTTAATTTTAAATAATTTGAAATAATTTTGTTGTTTTACGGTAATAATCAATTTTGTTCGTTATCATTTCTATTAACGATACAGCTTGTATTATCTGCAAACAGATATGCATTTCATTTTACGAGATTATTTGGTAAATCATTTATGAAGACTACTGAATAAAAATCTTAATAAAATAATAAGCTTCCTGACCGCGAAACTATATTTATAAATGAAAATATAAATGATTATGGGCCGATTTTTTAATCCTCAGGTAGTACTTATCAGTCTAATAGTAAAATTTACTTTTGACATGAGACGGATAGTCACTACCGGATTATATCTCCAATCACTACTTTTGATGTAATTTTGCTAATAACAGTATGGGCTTACTGCAACGGATGGATAAGCAGCGGCGGAAATAACTGCATCTAGTAGTTTTCTGACTGATTATCAGATTATGGAAAAATCGGCCCTTAGTGGCTTTTTACAACAAACTCCTGTCTGAGAAACATGTCTATCCTATTACTGCATTGTATCCATCCGACTACGTCTACAATATTGTCACTACTTTGCCATTGTCGAGATAATAAGTCCGTCTTTCCGAGGCCGCATCGGCCTGCTGAGGATTTTCTCAGCAGGAAAGCGGAGCAGAGCCACCTCTCTATTTGTATCTAATCCCCCGAAGAGGCTGGCAGCAGCCAATCCTACGGCGACACAAGACGAATGGATGTTTGCTCGCGGCGAAGGCTGGTCGTATTATTTGGGTCAGTGCTTTTGACACGTGCGGTGAGGCAGAAGCATTTCAGTGAGAAATATTCGAATAGTTGTCTAAAGGTGAATTATACCACTCCCCACTATAGGTCCTTGACAAACTTGAGTAGTTTAACTTTTAAAACCTTCACGGAAATTAGTACGGAAGGTAGGTAGTAATGAGGTGATACATTTCCGGACAATATCTCGTCCCTGTTTCCTCAGTCAAATTACGAAACATGTTGGTTGTATTTTGCACATTCAATAAACTAGAAGAAACCTAAGTCTATACGTCTTTGTTAAACTTAGCTAAATTTTAAATTTAGTTATTTCCTAGGTAGGCGTGATGAAAACATAATATTTTAATGACAAATTAAGTCCGGTTATTTATTATGAAAATATAATAGATATACATTTTTTATTGATTATCTTTTGAAATGTGAATTACAATGCCATCCGTGAACTTACATCTCTTTTTAATACTGGTATGATGTTAGAAATCTATCCCTTCCTCCTCAATGGCAATAGGCCACGATTGCCAGGATTAAGTGTTAAAACCACCACCACTGTACGCACTTATGTGGTTATAACACTGAACCTCTTTTAAAGTGGGTTTTTCGCAATGAGCGGCAATGTAATTGTTATTTTTAATCCTCGATATAAAGATGGATATAGATTTTGCCTAAAAATGGCGAACAGTTAATAAAAAAACGTTATTTTTGTATTTTTTAACATTAATCGATACAAGTATAAAAAGTACCAGGTGCCTCAACCGGTCCTACGCGAAAAATTATGTATTGAGATGACAGTATTTTATAATTATGATAAAACGATTTCTTAAGAAGTAAATAATAAGGTAAACATAAAAAAAATGCCAAATATTTACGAATATCAATTTAACAGAAACTAAATGATTTTACTTAATCGTGGGTAAGTAGCCGGTCAGATGCAATTGTTTGATTAATTGCTCTGGATAACTAAGACAGAAAACCAGCGGGTATTTGATGCAAAGGTCGCATTTTTGAGTTATGTTCGCATGAAAATGGACCGGCCGTCGTTGCTTTAAAATTATTTTTAAAATTAAAATTACTTTTATGTTGTCAATGCTCATAATAAAATTAGACTTTAGCGAATGGTAAGTTAGTGGCGGGCAGATAAAATATTAGACTTAAGGGCATGTAATTAAAAGAAAGTGCGATTCCTGTTAGTGTCTTTTTAATGTATTTTTTAAAGACATTAAAAGTAAGCCATACACATACATATTATTCTGCATAGTTCAATTCAAACCTTCCTCATATATTGCTCGGCTACATTGAACTGGATGGAAAACACGGACAATTTTCATTGCCGCTTTGACCAACGTTCATTGAATGCGATGATACCTACCCCGGCGGGATTTACCCTACCACCTGGTAGGGTACAGAAGGAGACCTACGGCTTTACGTGGAATCCGAATCGCGGCCAGCTTCAATGGTTGAAAACAGTCGACCATCTAGAACCCAACCGCGCTTAGAGTTGCTTCACCAAGCTTATAGAACCGCCAGGTTAAAATGTGTACTCCAAAAGTCGCTGATTAAAATGTGCACTCCAAAAGTCGCAGGACACACCTGCTTAAGTTGATCCCTAAATTATTTGATATTCCTGTGCTAAGACATTAGCGGACAATCATATGGTTGCAGATTTTAGTAAAGTACCCCATTGTTCACGGCCGCTGGTTGCTCATTAAATAATTAAAAGGAATAATTCACAATTACTTCTTTTCCTACTAACAATATAAAAATACGACAAGGACAGAACATCGTATAGTACTTCCGGTATCACAAGACGTGTTCGGGTAGTCTGCTCCGTGCCATTCCGTCCGGTAAGGGAGAAAAAAGGCGTAAATACGTAATTAAAATCATCCCTAGGACCAATGTAAAAGATTATTGCTTATTAAATATCAAAGAGACATGTCTTTTTCTATTTTTATTGCCTTCGCACGGGAGAATTTTGAGCTCTTTGGTGTCTTTAAAATATTTATAACCTAAAGCCGCATTTTATCAAATTTGGTCTTCAAAATCGAAAAATTATATTATTTTCTAAATTATAACACTGGTTTGGAGGATAGACACTAACATTTTGAGGGGCCCGAAATGTATGGGGCAATGGGCATTCTCTTTTTAAAGAAAACTTTTTTTTAATTGAACATTTCTTACGCACCTTGTGATTTTAAACATGATACAACGATTGACACTAAAAATAGACAAACACATATATCTATTGGATGAACCTTTATTACAGTAGGTGTGATATTAGCCATGCATGTCAAGTTGTAAAAATGAAAATGAAAATTATTGATAAAAGCTCTGTGTAAATACAATCGGATAGCGTATATTTACTTAATATATAAATACTGTGCTTAACTAATTAGTGAATATAAGTAACAAAAAAATATTTAACGAATACAACGAAATAACAGCGAAAGTAATGAATAAGAAAAAAATAACAACTAAAGTAAGATAAGTATAATAAATAAACAGCATATATCAACATAAGGACCAAACACAGCTATCACTAGGCTGACATGTTGCTAGTCGCTAATTTTAAGTATCATACAACGTTCCCACGTTATTAAGAAACATTAGAATCTTTTTACACTAAATTAATGAATTACTTTGTATGGAAAATCTAACATTTCATTTAGAGGATATTGAGAAAAAAGTAAATAAACTATTTCGTTTATTTCAATCCCAATAGCCATTTCCAAGTTTAATGTACTGACACCCCCACACCCCGTATATTTTTTTTATTAAACCATTTTCTTCGAATGTCATTGTTAGACCTCCGAACTCAATATCGCGTAGCAATCTAATTTAGTTATTGGAAATTTAAACAAGGCGCCATTCAATATTTCCTAATAAATTTGCGGACTTGTGTTTTCGTCCGTGTAAAGCGGCGGCGGCGCGGGCGGCGGGCGGTCGGGCGAGCGTCTGTCGCAATGGAAGCTGGTGCGATCTCCAACGTTACAGATCCATCGTTTTTGCTCACCGCTGCGGTGTAAGCGCGCTATCTGGAATCTGACAACTCAGTGAATTTGTGCTGGTTGCCGGGTGTCGCTGCTCTTGCATGGATGGTGTTTTTACGATAGGTCGACAAATGAGAATGCCCGAATCCAGGACACTTAGAAATCATTCGTGTCTTTTATTGACACATATGCGATAATTTGTATTTATTATTTAAATATTCTTTGAACTATCTGAATCCCCATTTTTCACGGACGGCTACTCGTTTAATAATTAATAGGAATCATTCACAGTTACTTCTTTTCCTACTAATAATATAAATAAGACAAGGACAGAACATCGCATAGTACTTCCGTTGTCACAAGACGTGTTCGGGCAGCCTGCTCCATGCCATTCCGTCCGGTAAGGGAGAAAAAAGGCGTGAAACGTATGCAAAATTATTATCCCTAAGACCAATGTGAAGGATTGTTGCTTATGAAATATCAAAGAGACAGAAAACTCTGTCCATTTTTATTGCATTTGACTGGTGAATTATTCTTTACGCTGAGCGCTCTGTGACTCTATAACATTCATAATTTGAAAACCGCATTTTGTCAATAACTTTGAAATGGCAATTTGTTAGCTGGAATGTGATATGTATGAATGTATAATCGACCGTAAAGCAAGGACACATTATTTAAAGAAAAATAAATTTAATTTAAAGATTTTTTTTTTAATATACTGCAAAGCTGGACCCGAACCAGCAAAACATACCACTCGCGGGTATTACATCTATCAATTTCGTCACCTGCTTTATACCCATAATTTTGCGTTTGTAAGGTGAAGTAGCTCATGCAATACTATACTTCTATACTGTAATATAATATGACAAATGAGTAAGTAACTCTATATGTCTGTTGCGTTTTTCCGCTTAAAACCGCTGAACCTGATTTCAAGAATTTCGATATAGTGATAGCCAGCAACTTGGAGAAGGACATATAGCTTTTGTAGCAAAAATTCAACTCGAAGTGGGTGAAATAGGGGATGAAAGGTTGTATGGGGAACTTATATTACTTACAGGAAATAATTTAGCCCGACGTAAGTCCAAAAGCGGGGCTGGGTACATCAGCTAGTTTACAATAAAATTCGTGTGTTCTTCTCCGTTGAAGTCGGTAGGTTAACCAAAGCAGAATTGAGCTTGATGTTGACACAGCATGGCCGCGGGGTTGCGGGGAGCCAGACGAGTGCCGATGCGGCGGCGGCGGAGCGACGGGGGGCGGAATGGGGGCAGAGTGGGGGTGGAGGCGTCGCGCGGCGCTCCCTGGCCGGACTCCAAATCTGACCCGAATACGAATCTCGACAATATAATTAAATGAGACTGCGCCGTTGTGGCTGGCTCGCTCAGTAGCTGACGCGTCTTTTGTGCTATTCAATTGTCGCGTTCATAAATGCGACCTTTAGGGCATGGCCCTGTTTCAATTGCGTCTAGGGATTATGTTCTGCTGGTTATTAACAGCGAACACGACAAAGGGTTGAAGCGAATTTCGAATTTAAGCACAGGATATTTCTGATATCGGCGTGTCATGGATTAAAACACTTTGTATCTAAACTAAAACGTATTTTCACAAGTCACCTTGCCTTGACTTAAGAATGGAGTCAATATATGTAACAATCTAGATTGCTTCTACTTACCAATATACTAAAACGAAGTGTCACTGATGTTCACCTTTAAATCAGTGCAATTTTAAGAACAATAATGCTTGGACCATTTAAATTTTAGGTCTCATTAAAAAAAAAACCCATAATTCCAGGGTTGAAATAAAACCTTTAATTCTATAAAACTAAGATAGGAAGGAAAGTTATTTTTTTTATTTTTCAGCAATTTACAGCTCACAGTATTTCCTGAATTTAAGCAACTATTTGCGAGAAAAGATGCAATAGGATGCCCCTGTACATGTACATGAAAAATAATGCACGGAATATTTGAATGTTTGGTGTCACCAAAAAACCTGCTCGTAACTCCAAGGCTTTTTGATTTTTCAGTTATTTAGAGCATTCATTCTTTCCTGAATTCAGTGGTTTCCAAGGAAAATATTTGGTGAAGCTCCGCACCCCGATCCGCACAGCTCTGTCAGAGTCCGCGCTCTCCTCGCCCATATAGCTGGGTTACCCAGCTCCACTCGGGTCAAGGTCGTTTTGGACTAATGTCCGGCTGAACCAAATTTTTTTCCGGAATAAAAAATATCTTATGTGTTTATCCAGGTAATAATTTATCTTTGTCCCAAATTTCATCCAAATCGGTCCAGTTGTTTTTGCATGATTGAGTAACAAATATCCAAATTTTCGCATTTATAATATTAGTAGAACTAGTATATATTATACTGATGAAACTCTAATGAGTTTCATGGCGAAAGTTGTTTTATTTCGGATGCCGAATGAACCCTGAAATAGGCAGGTTTTCTGATTCAGTTCAGTTATGAGCACAGATATTTATGATTTAAGGTTATATAAATATACAACATAGGCAATGAACATATTCATGCATGTATCTTGCTACCGACAATATTTTTATATTATCTCATTTCCATGCAGATTTGCATATTATCTGAGCTCTGAAAGCAAAATGTTCCAGCAAGAATATTATCATAACGATGTTAATAATTTACATGTATGCGCTGCGGTTTGCATTACGCTGGTAGATTAAGTCGTTTCACAAGATTGTGAATTCGCAAAATGTATTACGAGTTTTGAGTGGATTCTACTTTTGATACTTTTGCCGTCATAATGAATATAACGAACGGATAATTTCGTTACCTTCGCAATACTCATATAATATTTGTAAGAAGTGTTTTAATAAGTTTTTTTATGGAACTGGAATTGGATGGCTAATATCAAACTGAATGTCAGATATTAGCCTAACACACCATATGAGAAGTAGAGACAATCGTGCATTCAATGCGATGGTACCAACCCGTGCGGGATTAACCATACCACCTAGTAAGTAAGGAAGGGATCTAAAGTTTTACATCGAGTCCGAACCAAGGCCAGACTCAACGGTTGAAAATGGTCACCCATCCAGAACCTAACCGCGCTTAGAGGTGCTTACTCAGCTTACCGAATCGCAAGGCATCACACCATTGGGCTACCGAGGTTATGTGTGTGTTTTAAGGGAAGGCTGAGTTAGATGATTATTTTTTCCCATTGATTTGCAGAATAGAAAATATGCTTTTTATATGTATTAACAATTTATCTTGCTCTTTTCAGGTATGTGTCACCAACCGAACCATATACGAGGATCCTCAACCGGTATGTAGTGTTCAAAGAATTTATGTCAGTTTTCGAATGTATTTCTTATTATTTATTATTGGATGTACATTACAATACCGATCGAAATATATTTTGATTAGGTACAAAAAAATGATTTTTGAAAACGATTTATGTATTTTGATGGTTCCTTATCAAACATCCATTGTCATATCGTATCGTATCCCATATAAGTATATTATCAATAATGTGTCTCTTTCTAAGGTCGGAAACCCTTTCAGCGTAGTATAGTCTATATTGCGTGTAACTAAAATATTGTACCGGCTTGCCTCTGCGGTTTTAGGGGTACTTTCCTCAAAAAAAAAAACCAGTCAGTCCGTCTATCAAGACCCTTTATCTCAGGAAAGCTTTGAAGCATTCAGTTGGAATTACCTTAACATTCTTAGGTCCATAGTGCAGTCCAAGCGTCCGAAAAATGCGGCAATTTATGTCTCTTACTTTGACGCTCCCAAATAAATCGAAACCTGTGGGATACTTACTGTTAAGGTGGCCCAACCCGGCGGCCTCAACTCATTTGCGGGCACGGTACAAAACCGTGCTGTTGCGCTCTGGGACCTTCTCTGTTTCTAAGAATAAGACAGGCTCCGTTATAAGGAAGATGCAACCTGTCCGCAAATAAAAAAAAAATTAACAAAAAAAATAACCGACTTCAAAGAAAAAGCACTAAAAAGTAAAAAATAATGTTCATTTCTGTAGTTACGATTTCTGTTATTTTTTGAGTCGGCGTCAGCCGGGCACGCGCTGCGCCAATCAAGAGAACCTAACCTAATCTAACCTAACCTAACCTAACCTAACCTAACCTAACCTTGGCTGACACCGACTCAAAAAATAACAGAAATCGTAACTACAAAAATGAACATAATTTTTTACTTTTTAGTGCTTTTTCTTTGAAGTCGGTTATTTTTTTTGTTAATTTTTTTTTATTTGTTAATTTTTAGTGAATCTGAAGTAAACTTACTAATTTGTACACGTCCTTTCCAATAAAAAAAGAATCACCGAAATCGGTTGGCGTTATATTGAGTTATTCGTCCATTTGTCGCGCACATCTTAATACAAATTTAAGACTTTTATGATTTTCTCATGGATATCATTGTCAGAACTTAACCAAATTAAAATGGGACCACTTGGGAAGCACTAGCTATCATTTAAAAAAATAATCATCAAAATCGGTTCACCCAGGAAAAAGTTATGAGGTAACAAACTTGGTACCCGTATTTTTTTCTACATGATTTCTAATATTAATGAGTATCGAGAACTGAATTGATTGAGTGAAAAACAAGGACCTGATAGAACAAATCCGATACAAAAATTTGCTTTAGAGAATTTTGCTTGATAAAACATTTATTTAATGAACTATAGAGTCCGTGAAAAAAAACATCGTATCGTATAAACATCGATCGACTGCCGCTGTAATGTGAACCATCCTATTGTTACACGTAATGCCTGCAGCGACTACACAGCTCTGTACATCCTTACTACTAAGCGATGCTCCTACATTGTTGTTATCAAGGCTTTGTTCCACTAGAGAATGGCTCTGCCGCTCGGAACAATGTTGTCGAGGAACTCTGAAAACGTGTTGCGTTAAATAATAACTAGAACCATCCAAATATTACGTAGACTTACTCAATACAACTAAAATAATAATAATAAATAATAAAATATAACTATAAAAAATATGAAGCAATGTTATATTTTTTCATAAACCGGTTAACAACGATAACATAGAAGGTGAAAATCTAAAGAAACATAAAAAAGTATTCTCACATAATTATTTAAATATTTTGTACCTAAAGGACAGCGCTCTCCCTCAGTCGTCATGTCCTTAAAAGTAAAAAAAAAAACGCTTAAAGCATGCATGTATGCCAATGAATGTACATTTCTGGAATTTCGTAAACGTGAATGAATTTTCCTTTTTTATTACGGGGAAAAAGTCGGCGTAGGTTGCTAAAAGGAACAAAACATTGCATACGTATAAAATAAACTGACTAAAAAAAAAGAGCTAGAGCTCTTTTAATTTTCAGCTCATTCGGTCAGACCGAGGTCGCGAAAATCTCGTGAACGACCCATCGCTAAACGTCATCCAGTGCTGAATTTTGTTAAATTTTAAGCGGGTTTTTGAGCGGCTCGTAGACTGGTGGCGCGGGGACTGGCCTAGCGTACCAGAGGTCTGGGGTCAATTCCGACATGCACCACTGTCTTACTCTTTCCGAGTTCGATAAGTGCATTTCGTCACGAATGCGAGCTGCTCCATGGTTCGGAATCCATGTAAAACTGTAGGTCCCCTCCCCCTATAGGTGGTATGGTTTAAGCCCGCCAGGGTTGGTAACATCGCATTGGATAAAAAGATGGTCGAAGCGGCAATGAAAAATTGTCAGTGTTTTCTATCCAGTTCAATGTAGCAGTGCTCATAAAGGGAAGGTCCTGGTATGGCACCTAATTCCTTCGGGAATGTGGTGTATTGAGCTAATATCATAACAGTGGTTGTGTGGTATTAGCCATCCATGTCAGGTCGCATACAAAAAAAACTCCATCGTAAAATTTCTACCGAATTTACATTTGATCGAGTTAATATAAACGTGCATATATTTTTAATGAAGATATAAAAAATTTCAGATGAAATAATCCAAATGGTTTTGTATTTTTAAACATATTGAAGAGATACTTTAATTGGATGTTAGTTTTTAACACTCGCTACGAAACGAGTTCCACGGACCATGCAAAAAAATTCAATTCGTTCCAAGAGCACTTACCAGGCACTATCCAATAATATTCTAGAGCGTGCAGTTTTCCGAGCGGCTTTGTTTCCACGCTTCAGCTGGATTAGAAAAATAAACCCGTTTTGTGGGTGTGCTTTGTCCTTTAAGGGCCTGGTACTAGCCAAATCGCAAAGTTAGACGAGGCACCCCCAAGTTAACTAACTAAGTTTGACGATTATAAGTGTCATTCTTACAATATATGATTCCTTGTCTAGGAATCGAATTATTTTCGTTAATGTATGTTTCCTTTTTCTATACAAAATACATTGCGGAAACGGTGTGCATTTCCGAACTTTTTTGACTAAATGTAGGAATCTAAAAGCAAATGGAATTTTTTGTTTATGCATATATGCTGTTTTTGCTTATATCTAGAAATCGAATTACTTTCAGATTTCTAATGAGAAAAATCAACTTTTTTATTTTTATTATTATTTAAATTATAGATGGAATAAAAAAATATTAACAATCCATTATCAGTCTGGAGTTCTATTTGGATTTGCTGAAGCGTTTCACTACATATTATTACATTTGTTAAAAAGTGCATTTGTATGGCGCGAGTAGTTGGCTAGTCCTAGCGCCTTAATAAAGACTGCTCATAAATCGTTTTACGAAAAGTTAAGTTCTCCTTTTACTGATGCGTGTTTTGCTCTTTTACTGGTGCTTGATGGAGACTTTATCATATAAATGCTAATATATGGTTTTAAGGTGGCCCAACCCGGCGGGACTAACTCATTCGCGGGCACTGTACAAAACCGTGCTGTTGCGCTCTGAGACCTTCTCTGTTTCAAAGAAAAACCGGCCAAGTGCGAGTCGGACTCGCACACGAAGGGTTCCGTACCATCGTAAAAAAAACAATAAAAACACGTTTTTTGTATGGGAGCCCCCTTTAATTTTAATTATTTTTTAATCTTACCTATTTGTTGTTGTAGCGGCAAAATAAATACACACTCTGTGAAAATTTCAGCTGTCTACCTGTTACGGTTACTGAGATACAGCCCTGTGACAGACGGACAGACGGACGGACGGACGGACGGACAGCGGAGGCTTAGTAATAGGGTTCCGTTTTCACCCTTTGGGTACGGATCCCTAAAAAGGCAGGCTCCGTGATGAGGAAGATACAACATGTCCACAAAAAAGATAATGTGCATAGTGTATGATTTGGTAAAATTTACGAACATTTTATTTTAAAACGACTTATAGCTAAAAGTAAACCACGACCGCTGTAGTCTAAAAACAAAAATCTTGATTAAATAAGCTATGGCTGATGACTAATCTTTTTAAGATTTTCTTACTTTATCATTGCGTAATAAACCACCAAAGTTATTGTATAAAACGCACGAAAAATTCGAACTTTCAGACCTTATAATTTAGAAACCAAACACAATTTTACAATGCCAACGGTCATCAGACATCTAGTTCGATCAAATAAAGCTCTTTTGAGCAAAATTTGGGATCTCTGATAAGAAATATGGGCGTGATCTTCTTTCCCCGTTTGTATGGGGAGTTGAGCGGGTTGGGCCACCTTAATAGGTTTATTTTCCTACATTACTACACACTCTTGATTCGTCTATTTTCACATACAGTTCCATTACCGCGGACCAAAAATGACCGACAAGAAACGTGGCTGGTAAGTCATCATACAGACATATCTTTGTTTTACACGTATTGATCAAACATACATATTAATGTAACATTAACCGCCTTCGAGAGTAACTCAACAAATGTTAATATGTAGGATTTCTTCATTAAATCCTAACCAATTCTGGCTGATTCACCATATTTTTATGTTTATAATTACCGCCGATCTTATAGATCATTTCAAATAATACGCAGGTTTACGTTAAGTAATAAAATTAAATAAAATTAAGAATAATTGTAATAAGGTTAAACATTCTCGAATTACATTAATGACTACATACAATGTGTCCGCATACCAGCCTTCTTGTTTGCCCTATGGGTATTCGCTGCTCATATAATTTTGCGATAGTCAGCACTGGAACCGGAAAAACGCTTGCTCCGCCGAGCTCAGCGAGCACGGAAGGATGCGAGTAGCGACTCATTCATGGTGGCAGCGTAGCCACGAGTTAGTGGAAAATGTCCATCTGTAATTAGTACCCATAAGTATTCGGGACGCGCAACGTCGAATGTTCGTTGCACTAAGTAGCGTCCTGTGATGTTCTTACGTGTTCGTACGTGTCTTTGAAACTCGAAGAAATCTGAACCCCTAGCCCGACTTGTCGCCTAAATTGGCGTTTACGCCAAACCGATCGACTGGCATTTTCAAATGCATGGAGAATCGGAAAGCGCGCGCAGTGCGAGTCCGATTTTGATTTGACAGCTTATGTGTCGTCGCCGTAAATACGTTGATGTTGCAGTTTACGCCGACTTCGCATTTTCATACAAATTTGGTAGTCCAAGTTTGATTTTGACAGGTTGAAGAAGTAAAACCACAGAATGAGTAGTAAACGATGCACGGGGTTTGACGTTTTTACGTGACTTCGAAGTTCCTTAAATGCCAATAAAGCTGAGAACTCGGACTGACCATACAGTAGTGGGCCAATTATTTAGCGAACTGACTCACTTTTTAGGGTTCCGTACTCAAAGGGTGCCAGGTATTACTAAGCCTCCGCAGTCCGTCCATCAATCCGTCCGTCACAGGGATTTATCACATATTCCGTAAAAGTTCAGTCAGTCAGCGTGATTGCATTCACTGCTGGACATACGCATCTCCAATTTTCCTCTTGTCCTCCCGGCCCTCAGCGGTACGAAACCACTGCTTTCTGCCGACGCACTTGATGTCGTCATCCCACCCGGCGGGTGATTTTCCCACACTCCGTTTTCCTGTCCACGGTAGGCAGCTGAAATTTTCACAGAGTCTGTATTTATGAAAACAAATATGTAAAATAATAAAAATTAAAGGACGGGGTGGGCATACAAAAAAGACGTATTTTGGGAAGTCTTGTTCGAAGGTACTCGGACTTGACCGGTTTTTGTATGTAAAAGTGCCTGCACCGCCCCCATAGAAGCAAGTGTCTGTTGCTACTCCCGCCCTTGCATACTCGCTGGTCGAGCTCCGCCCGCCCTGCGTCGCCCTGGCGACCGCCCACGCCCTAAATATTTAAAACGACCTCCGTCGGCGTGCGTGCCGGCTCATTGTTTACACCAGCGCAGTAGGCAACTAACAATGGATGCGTTCGCAACCTACATATGAACAAAAATACCTTAGAAATATTCGGCTGAGGAATTTTAATTTTCAGTGTTCACAGTCGTTGATAAGTCTAAAATATAGTTTTTCTTTTAAAACTTATTTTCAATTCACTAAGGGCCGATTTTTCAAATCAGTCAGATAACTATTCGAAGAATTTATTCACGCTGCTGCTTATCCGTCCGTTATAGTAATTTAATATTTTGATAAATAAAATTACATACAGTAAGATAATTGTGATAAGAAACATAATCCTCTGGTAATCATCTTCAGTCTTTAGACCAAGTTAAGTACTATCTTAGGATTGAAAAAATGCGCCTAATAAGTTTAAGTAATACAATTATAAAAAGTGTAACATGTATTTTGTTTCCTGTGTTTTTATATCGATTTCTGACGGGGAACGAAGGGACTTGGAAGTAGTTTTTTTATATTTCCTCAAATTAAATATGAGATTCTGATATTGGTACAAGATGTCTAATTGTTTATTGAACTTGGTTGACTAAAACCAAACTATCTTTGATATTCTCTCAGTGGAACTATGTGCTATACCAGGACCTTTCCTATATTGCACCGTTTCATGGTACCAGGTTGGAATGGTACCAACCTGGGCGGGATTATCTAAGGGGGAGCCTTAGAGAATCTGGTGGTAAACAGGCATCCAATCATTACCTAAATGCTTCCATAGTTTCTTAGCTTTGAATATAGAACAGCTAGGCGTCTCGCCAGTGGGCTACCGGGCTGATATTAACTAATTAGAATAGTTTTTTTAGTTTACACTAGCTGCGGTACCCGGCTCCGCTCGGGTCAATGTCGTGATGGATTGATTTCGGTCTGAATTATTTCCTGAATAAAAAGAAACTACGATTTAACTGACGAAAAGTCGCTGAGTTTCGGTTTATATACCATCGGATATCGAAATTTCTAGTACCAGAACACTCTAGAACATTCAAGTAGTTTGTTCTTTTGCACTTGTCAAAATCACTTCAATTCATTTGACCACTGTTCACTCTTAACTCCGATTAACCTTCTCTCGACTGTAAATACGATTTTACTGACGAAAAGTCGCTGAGTTTCGGTTTATATACCATCGGATATCGACATTTCTAGTACCAGAACACTCTAGAACATTCAGATGTAGATCACTTCGATCTGGATCTTCTAGACCGATTACAGGAGTTTTACAAATTTTGGAAATTTCTAGATCATTCCGGAAATTTTTAGAACTTTCTAGAACATTCCAGATCGACTACAACAGATGTACACAATTTAGAGCTATCTAGATTATTCCAGAAAGTTTTAGAACTTTCTAGATCATTCCAGAAATTTTTAGAACTTTCTAGAACATTCCAGATCGACTATAACAGTTGCACACAATTAAGTGTTTTTTATATCATTTCCGGAAGTTCTCATAAGTTAGAAAAGGGCAGATATATATTTTTCTACATTTTCACCACCCACAATCACCCACTTCCACCCACCGCGACCAAACTCCCTTACTCCCACCGGGAGACCAAGAGGTATTTACCACCCCAACGGGAAGTTGATTGGAGTTAGTGGAGATAGAGAAAATCCTGTCTTTACGTACGCACATTAGCATTTTATATATAGATATAGATTTATCAAGAAAATATTACTATTCTCCTACCGACGTCTGGCCAAAAGTACCGACACAACCGAAGGAAGTTTGGACATAGATCGTGCAAGCCAGTCGTTACCACAGGGTTAAACAAATATTTTTCTCCTCACGTAGCCGGAAGGAAGGTGATGAACATGAAGTAATCAAAAGGATAGGGGCTGGAATATTATTACATTGGACTCATTATTACAAGCTAATTTATTAACAATATTATTATATTTATAAAAAGTAAAAATATATTTTCGCTTTGTCTCTTGATTCGAAGAATGTGCTATGCATCTAGAATGCTGGAATTGAACCAGCCAACATACATATCGCTGGCATTGCGTCTACCAATTTTGCCAGCTGCTCCAATATTTGAAAGTCTCTTAGAGTATTTACTCCCATAATCAATACTTCCTACTAACACATAATTTAAGATTATCGAAACATCGATTTAACGCTTGACCTACGTGAGGCTTTGACTACTAATATTTAAAATTCATTATACAGCTTTTTTCCGTAATTAATGGGTCTTTGCTTCACGGCCTATCCTAAATATACAGTATGTAAACGACGGTCGATCCTTTTTTAAACTTAGAATTTTTTCGATATCGAACATTTTTCATGTTTTTTTTATTTTGAATCGGTGAAATTATTTAAATTTTAAGTGCACGGAAAATGTACTGTTTAGACAGTATTCAAATTAGAATATCTCGTAAATGAGTGGTCAGATTTTAATAAGGTTTTCACCCTATAAGATAACACGTCGGATATTCAATAAGTTAAAAACAGTATTGTTGCTGTATGTATATGACATTCGTTGAAAAAAGCAACATATGTACTGGATCAGTACATATGTTGAAAAGTAGAATATTGTTGATATTTTTGAGATTACCGCGGTCGTTAGACATGTTTGAAAAATTGCTAACGGCTTTTCTCGCGGCAGGAAGAGACATTCTCCGACGTTTCGAGCTAATCATTCAGCCCGTTGTCAAGGAGGCATCCGCTACGTTCGTACGCAGCAGACTACTGAAAATATTTATTACTATTTTACTTAAGTCAACTGAGAACTGGCTCTAGCGACTGATGCCATGATATGACATTGGTGACGATGGCATTTGAATATTTGTGAATATTTTACACGATTAAATTTTCATATTTATAATTGAGTAAATTATATAGTGTGCACTGAAGTGAGCTGAGGTGAGGTGAACCTAACCTAACCTAACCTTACCCTTTTTTCATAGGTTTTTGTAATCGAGACAATTTCTGGGGATAATTTATTTGTCCTTATTTAGTTAGTTATCACGGCCTTACATATTTCTTGAATAAAATGTCTGGAAAGTCAGTTAAAATCGGTTTTATAATCTTACTATAAAATGAGTTAAGTAACTATTCAATTTGTATTTAGTCGAAGAAAGGATTTAGTAAGAAAACATATTTATTTTAAGAAATAAGTATAAGAGGGTATGCCTCTTCGTTGTTGTTGCTTCATGGCCCTAGCACGTCGCGCCGCCACGAATTTGAAGGGCTCACGTTTTAAATAATGTGGATTTTATGACGCTTTCCTGCGTGACCAAGCTTGTTTACTTCCTCTTTGCGTTTTTAGGGTTGGTTAAACATTTCATTAGGCCCCCACAACTTGTTCCTCACTTCAGTGCACACTATATATCAATGTACGTCGATGTTGTGGTCGGTTGTCGGAAAATATGTTTATATGGATGAATTTGTTTTGCTGATGTTATCAAGCCAAACACGTATATTTATGGAATGAGGAGATTGGAATTTTCACATTATTATAAATAATATTACGATGTTATGTGGGATGATAGGATAGGGATATAGGGAGGATAGGATGCTTCTATTATACGCATTATAAGCATATGGCATTTTTTCTTACAGCATTTTTTTTTGTTTTTACGGAAACATAAATTTTACTTTTTCACAACTAGGTCTACAGTTAAAATAAATGGCTTATAATATTTGGTATTGTAAGAGAGCCATATCTTAGCAGAACTGAATTATATTTAGTCTATGTTGTGTCCTGTGTAGGTAAATGCACGTGAACTAAGTTTCATAGTTCGGATGATCGGTTTCAGAGTTATGGAGGATCATACATATATACATACATGCATACAGAAATAATTTTAAAAAATCTACAATTTAGTTTTAGTATCATACAAAGAGTCTACAAACCGTAACCGCAAACAGTATCTTACACATTTATTATTAGTATAAGAAAAGGATTGACTTCAAGATTCATGTTTTCGTATTCGATGTTATAATAGGGGTGCAGATTCGTATTCTTTTACAGGATGTTGGAACTTTTAGTACCATCAATGGCACGTTTCAAAAAACCTGTTTTAACATTGGAATATATAACTGTACCACCTACTTGTTTTATGAAACGAAATAAATAATTTTGAATTTGAATTTGAATATTTGCATTGGAACAATTATTTCTTACTCAAAGCCGGTTAACTTGTAACACCGGCATTGCAAGGTTACCCTGGTCCCCTTTTCTGATCCAAAATAATGTAACGAAGCGAAACCCTGGCATTGGTCCTTGTTCCTTTAAAAAATTGTGTGCGATTCAAAGATTTAGATTCCTATCTCTAGTGGGATTGTGATGTAACTTTATGAAATTATTTTGTTTAGTGTTAATGATAATGTTAGATGTAATAAATTGAAAAAAAATAAAATAATAAATAAATCATTGCAATAGCGCAATGTTCGAGAGTTGGGAAGAATGGTGCTATCCGAAAAGTTTTCCAAGCGGTTACGAAACGAATTTGAAACCAAAAATGTGTTTAATATATTAATCGTATGTACTAAACGGTAGGAAACTTTGAGCCCTGTTAAAGAGCCATATTATGACTGAGCCAATAAATGCGAAGAAAAGGGATGGCGGATGGTCGAGAAGCGAAGCTACTACGCATTTTTTTAGAGTCCATTTCATAACGGATACGTGCACCCACCGTAATGGATGTGTGGGGGCCAGGTGAGTCCATTTAAATAATGGGATGACGGCGACGGCAAACGGTGACGGTTATTCTTAGTTTAGTCGCAGTGGCTGAGTGACCGTTTTCTCTTCAATGCCTGAATGTAATGTTTCAAAATATTATGAAGCATGTAACGTTGACAAAAACCACGCCCCGGTCAAACCCGACTCTCGCGAAGCACAAAACAAAGAGAATACGCTACAGAGAACAAATTACCCCCAACGTTGGGCTAATTTGCTTTATGTGGGGTGCTGGATGCCTGAAATGCTTCCTTTTATGAGGGTATGTTACATTCTCGCAGGGCCTGGCGCCGTGACGTGCGCACAAATTTCCGTGGAAAAGTTCGAAAAGTTTTCTTTCGTCAGGGCGCATTTAAAACGTTTCAAACGCTGGCAATGTTTGATGTCCTGTAATGTACGAGAATTGTCTGACTACATATAATAGATAAACGAACGGATACAATGTATTGGTGACTCATTGGTAAAGAAAGCGTGTAAAATTTAACTATTTTTTAGACGTTGTGTCATGTTGTTTCACTGATTTGATTGGCTTAAGGAAGTACAACTATACGTATAGCTTCTTATACATCGAATGTAGATTTCGAAAAATCCAAGAAACACTATTTAAAAAAATCTATGCAAATACCGAACCTGCTTGAAAATTTCAAGAGAATCGGTTAAGAAATGCGATCTGTTGAGGATAACAACTTTTTTCAAAATGTTTCCGCCATTTTGAAAAATTGTTAAAAACTGGCACGACTAAAAAAATAAATAAAAATATCGAACCTGCTTACAAAATTTCACGCGAACATAAATCAGTGAGAATTGTGACCTGTAGAGGAGAACAGGCGGACATGCGAAAACATTTTTATCCAATCTTGAAACGAGCCGGGAACCTCCGCTAGAATGACATATACGGAGGAACCTTTCATATGGAATTCATTCAACATATTTTAAAAATACGTAAGGCACCGCTAACCCTAAGAGGTATACACTTCGGAACTCAACAAGCGTGAATTAATTAATCACATTTTGTACAAAAATAACAGGCAGGTCGTTATTCAGTGTTGAGCTGAATGGGCCACCAAGCCGCAGGCAGCGAGTATTGAAGGGCAGGAGTGGCGAACGAAAATAATTCGCATGGCTTCAACGTTGGCACTTTTTAGGGAAAATACCATAGACCTAGCATGAGCGGGCTGTGCTTACAAGACGAATACAGTGTGGAAGTGAGACGTCAACTCAAGGAACAATATCGTGAGTTGGAGGGAGACGAAGCATACCTACCCGATGCATGAGACAACTTTTGGAATCGTTATTATTAGTCCGCGCTCATGTAATATGTAATGTTTTTTCGTAAAATCTTTACGATTTCTCTAGTTTTCGTTGAAGAAAGCATATTAATATTTACATTTGTAGCTTGTAAGGTGAGTGGGCGTTAAAACCTAAACTTAAACTTTTTTCTGGTAAATAACAGTCAACTGCTTAATGATCTTTTTTCGGAAGTTATTTTCATAAAAGATATACCGATATTTCTTTTTTCATTAAAAAAAATTCTAAATCTCCATATAGCTTTAAAACAATGATCTGAACTTATGTTTTAAGTTTAAAAAATATAAGGAAAAGTTAATTAAGTAATTTGATCGACAAATAATCAGTGCGCCACTTCTCACTTACCAGAAAAAGGGTATTTGTTCGGATTTATTACGCCTGTTCATGTAAAATTCGCCAGCTCCACCAGTCACCACGCTTTCTTTGAGGAAATAGCAACCATAAAGATTTTACAAAAAAAAAAATCACATTGCACATTGCTTCAATGTACTTAGAACGGGGACCATAAAGTCCAAAAAGCACAAAGTCCAAAACCCATACCGTCCAAAACACTAATGAATTCGGAACTTTTTCAATTAGGTTAGGTTAGGTTAGGTTAGATTATAATATCTGCATTTATAAATATATGCAAAAGTACATACTTTTGGATGTTCTGGGTTTTGGACCTTATGCTTTTTGGACTTTATGAAGGCGACCCCTTATAACGATTCGAAAAGTTGTTTCATCGGTTAGATAATATGGTCCATCTCTCTCTAACTCGCGGTAATAGTACCACGTACTATTACGGCGAGTCACCTCACGTTGACGTCTCACACCCACACTCTGTGCGTCTTGTAAGCACAGCGCGCTATGCTAGGTCTATGGTGCATTCACACTTCACGCTAAAAGTTGTCTATGTTGCCGGTCCCGTCCTTTCTTACTCTCTGTCCGCAGGCGTCGGTTGCTCGCGGCAAGCCTCAAATTCCGCACTGACGCCTATTAAGAACAATTATGTCGCAAGTTTTGTATAGGCCTGATTGATGATGTTGATAAGTCGAAACTTGAAGGCTTGGATTTCGAGCCTATGTTCGGTGTTCGTTAAGTTGGTAGTTTGTCAGACGTGTGACGTATTTTATGACGTATTATTGCTGGTGACATTTAAAACTATGCATTTGTAATGAAATAGGCGTTCTGTGTTCATTGTAGGTTAATCAGTGACATTTACTTTTAATGTCAATGATCGAATAAAGTTATGAACAAAATAAAAAAATATAATCATTACAATGATTTAGTTTTTTTTTAATGAGCAGACACATTTTGAGTCTGTCATTCCGACTTATGATGTTGTATCATCTGGCTTACCACATTTGTAATTTGCGGTCATATTTGTCGACAGTTTCAGATGCGTTACGTACATCAGTTGACAGGCAGGATATGTCCTCAACCGGTTTATGGGGTGGATGATTCAACTTGTTTTGTCCTAAGGCACTGACTGAGCGCGGGGTTCCATACCACCGACCGATCAAGCTAGTCTTATCTGTTGAAGTTGGCTTATTTCGAGATCTCGATGGACTCACGGAGTATCTTTGGGTGGTATTGTTTTTCGGTAGCTCATTTTTTTTAATTATCAAATCTGGTGTTTATTTCATTATTGCAGTTTGTCCATTCAATACAGTGTTGTGCAATACATTTTAGTTACAAACTTAACGTTATAAAACACCTAGGAAAATACGATCAAAATAACCTAAAACAATGATACTCAAAATAAATATAAAATCGAACATCATGAAAAAGAAACTAATTCAAATCTGAAATAAGAAATTAAATTTGAATAAATTAATGTGTATCAAATAAAAAAATATATGTTGTGTTCCGGAGTCAATCTATTCTCGACTGAATTATAATTGTGGCATTCAATTTTCTTAACAGCACGTATGTATTCCGGAACCCGATCGGGATAATCTCGATTCCGTTGAAGAAATATACAGAGCCATGTTATATTTATTTCTGTATGTAACTGTTTTGGTAAGAGATTAGCATATTGTAAAACCTTATAGTAATATCGAGAAACACATTTTCGATTAAAGGCTCTTGTTATCTTTCAAACCTTTCAAAACATGGCCATAAAGTTTACAGTTAGCACGATACTAACACGGATTTTTTTTTGATAACTATTAATATAAAATGAGCCTACATTATAAACACAAACGACAATGAGAAACGAAATTTTAAACGTAAAAATGTGCATGCTAAGCCTACGCCGACGGGATAGGGAAGGTGACTGCAGAATGAGTTCTCGCCAGTTCTCGCCTTTTCTCGCCGACTAATGAGCGCTCAATTAGAGCGAAAAGCTCAGCGGACAAACAAGTTGACACGGCGAAGAGCGCAGCTAGACGTGGGACCAGCACGATGCTTCGATTCAAGAACTCGAATTGAATCTTTATATTTGAGTATATTTTTATAATCAAGGCGAAAAAGTCGCCTCGCTGGAAGTAAAAAGAATCGTCTGGGAAATATTGACTTACTGAAACATGAAGAATAAACGAACATGAAATTAACGTCACACATTAGAACCACTACAGGTAGTTATTGCTAGAAATCTAAAGGACACGCTTTAAGCTTACTTATTATTCAATCTAAAAGATAAAATGACAGAAGGCTCCAAATTACTATTTATATGAATGGTATGATTTGCTGGTTCTGATCCAGCATTGCAGTATATTCGTCAAGCAGTTCTACATACAGGGTTCTACATACATATAGGGTTCTACATACAAATAACATTCGTTGGAAAAAGTGATATACTTGCATAGTACAAAAAAATATTGTTACTTAATATTTTTAATTTTGTTTTCCGTTTTCTCCTTAAGGAAGCAAGGAGGAATTTAATATACATATATTTAAATAACAGTGTAATCAAAACTTGTGTAATGAACTAATAGCAACCCTAAAATGCTGAATTTTGTGAATTTTGTATAACTGAAAGCAAAAGTAACGAAAGTAAAGAGAACATTAAGATAAGGGATCAATAGATTACCTTAAAGATAAGTCAAGCTTTTGAGAATTTCAATGAATATCAGGTTTGCCAAAAGCATGATGGAAAAAATAATGGAAATTTATATTATCTTCTACATCTATCTCGATTTCACCAGATCCCATTGAAAGAGGCCTTAGATCTGTGTCGACGCTTGATTGCTTTTTAGATTTAAGTTCAAAGTACTAACTTCAATCTTTGTAGATAACTCCTTGAATTGTTAGTGGCAATAACTAAGGAGTTTTATTTCCAATCAAAGTTAGCACCAAGGCGGTAATAACTTCTCAGTAAAGTAAAAAAACTTGCCGCTTGGGAAATTGTAGGAACTCATCCAGTCTAGAGTGAATCTTATCCTGATTAATTGACAAGGGGTTAACAAAAAACATCAACCTGTTATTGGTTTTATTTGGTATAAACATTTTTCATATTGTTTCCTTTAAACGTGTTATTGGTTTTAATTTGGTGTACACATTTTTCATATGGTTTCCTATCAACATTCGTATACATTTCATATTTGGTTCATGCAGCTGGCATGTCTCGGTGGGGGTGCCTTCGCGAAGTGAATTGTATTTGGTTGCTCCGAGCACGTGTAGTCCCTTGATATAGGCAACCATACTATTTTCTCATAAAAATACTTAGATTAAAAAAATAGAAAATTAGATAATGATTCAGAGATAAAACAAAACAGATACTGGCCAAGACACGAGGTTTTCATAGAAACCCCTAGTCAACTAGAACAGTTTGATGGTTGTAAATCGCGATTTCAAATAAAATACAGGTGTCAAAGCAGATATGTCCTGTAGTCGAAGACTTACAAAAAATGTGTCTTCCCCATACATTATTTCAAAGCAAAAGACTTGTTCGAAATTATCACAGAGAGATAAAGACGATAAGAAATACGACGGTATCCATACAATTATGTACTACTATATCCAACTATGAGATGGGTGACCGTTTTCAACGGTTGAGGCAGGCCGTTGTTCCGGATTCCATGTAAAACTTCTACTTACTTGGTGGGAGGGTTAATACCGCCCGGGTTGGTACCATCGCATTGAATTAACGATGGCCAAAGCGGAAATTAAAATTATCCGAGTTTTACATCCAGTTAAATGTAGCCGAGCAATATAAGGAAGGTCCTGACATGGCACCATGTGGCATGTGTTAGGCTAATATCATGACAGGTTGTGTAAGCCATCCATGCCACGTTGCATAAAAATGGCAAATATTAAAGTTAATCTATGTAAATATAAAACGCTACCTACGTTTCATGATTCATATAGTTTTATGAGAAAATAGGTATAACTACTATAATTTCCTTGCACATTCAAGTGGTGGTGCAGTGTTTATAAATAATTAGAAGGATTTTTGCCGAAACAGACTATATTCATTGATATTGTATATTTAAATTTGTAACTTTGTTCAAAACGGTCTTGAAGGAAGATAAAAAAGTTGGCTGTAATAAAATTATGCACGTGATTTTTTATGTTCAAATCTGAAAATATGAGCAAAAGCGAAAATAATCAAATGAGTCATGGGACCGATTTTGATAAAACTGAAACTGCATTATTCGATTTTTATAAAAGTTCGAATATATTTATAAATGAATGGTACGTATAATGTATGAATACTTTAGAATAGTGTGCCTGTGATTAACTACGGTGTATAAAAAAATTCCACTTTTTATGGGTCGCAAAAAGAATTGACTTAATAGAGGAAGAATTAAACGTAAAAAACTTAAAATGTAATTCCATCTTCAGAGCAATTGGCATTGTGCCAATGGCAGACGCCGCGTTCCCCCGCTGAATGGCTAGGCTGATCTTTTGCCTAAGATAACTGGGCCCACGTTTGTCCCCAGACGCTTCCATGAGAAATTTACTAGCTTTTTGGCATCTGGGCTCCAAGCTCTGAAATCAAAGGCGATTTGAATACTTGAAAATATGAATCAGTTTATCAAAAATCAACAGTTTGCCGTTTAACATTACTTCACAGAATATTATGTTCCTTATAATCGACGCCATTATCTGGTGCAAAATTACCAATTCCGTTCTTTTTTTTAAAAGTAACGAGTTCAATTCCCGGCTAGTTTTTAACAAAATCTAATAATGCTCTTTAAGTTTATATAAAATCTTCCCCATGGCTCTATTGATTGTTTTTGGCTATGTCTTATAGTTTAGCCTGTAAATTCAAGTTTATTTAAGAAAGTGTCTTAATCAAATATGATCTACTCTCACATATGTACGTTTACGGTTCAATTCCGAACAAAACTTTGGAATACCCGCACTTAAAATTTTCCTGCCCGCCGAAAATAAAGCATTCACACGCACGTAAATAGCCAACCGAAGGCTGCAGTGTCGTGACGTCTGCCGAACTACACTAGGGTAATAAATATTTTAATGTCGCGCCGGAGGCCATTCGTGATGCGACAAAGTGTAACTTACATACATACTTTCAGTGGCCTATTCATAACGATAGGTGTGCGATATTTATAACAGTAGGAAGCTGATCCTTAATGCTTTGTTGTTACGATTATTATCCATATAATTTATTCGGAAGTAACATCTCTAACTAAGGAGTTTACATCAATGCAGGAAAGGAATGCAGTCAATAGCAGATGTTATTTATTAAGGCTGGAATGCACAATGTCAGGTTAATCACATTCTGATAGCAACCATAATCAAACCGTTGTCAAATCTCCGATTAGGCGAATATCGGCGTGCACAACCCTCAAATGACGTCATAGCCAAATGCCAACTATAACCACTCGATTTTCCACGGTTAAAGATAAATATGGCGCTAGCTGAACAGCTGAAGTGTGTCAATGCCAGCGGAGTCCAGCAGTTTTTTTATATTTCGGGAAAAATGACCTATATTTCGGTACGTTTCTGAGTACTTAACCCGTGTTGTAATTAAAATCAGTTTTGTCGACTGGCAACTTAGTATTAATACCAACCAGAGGTTGTGCACGCCAAATTGCCTTTGGACAGCAACCCGTGGTTATATTTGATTTTAATTTTAATATTTACCGTAGATTTGTGCAAACCTCATAAGTGGCATGAGACATCAATCAATGGCAGAGGTGACTTAAGAAGAATGATTAATTAGTACAGGTTGTGAACTCGTTAGATACCCTGGCTGCGATTGGTTTGCTTGTGCGATTGAAAACTCTTGATTTTCCGTTGTTTTTCAAAACGCTTAGACAATTTAAATGCGAATGTGAAGCATCAATCTGAATGTTGTACTATAATGTGTTTAAAACATTTATTTCTAGGTGAAATTGAATACTCTACTTTTATAGATAAACTAATTTTAGGCTCGTATTATACTCATGTAATTTTTCATTGAGGAAAGTTTGTACTTTTAATAACATACAATTTCAAGGTGCGGTTTAAATATATAGAGCTTAAAGTATGTACCTCATGTTTGGTTTATAATTCCGTATTTAAAATGCTACTAATCTTCAACGTTCGTGAAATAATAAAATAAGCAACAGCTCGTAGAATATTGGTCCCTACCTCTGACCGATTGTATAAACCAGTCCCACGGGAGGTCAGAGGTCATTACTGAATTCCAGGATCCGCAAGAACAAATGTGTCTTCCTTATTACTAAGCAAAAGAATTCTCGGAATGAGTTGCCTCTCTAGAAGGCGGCTGACTAATGGCTAGCTGGATCGCCTCTAAACTTCTTATCTCTCTCTCCACCCATCCGTCTTCGTTCTTCTTTCATTTAACATTTTAGTTTTCCGGATTTATTTTTTAAATCAACGTTTCATCGGATTGAAAATTCCGAATGTAAGCATTTGTATATTGTTGTTTATCCTCCAATTTCGTTCAGAAATTGGTTAATTCCTGAACGTTACTTATAATAAATCCGTTTAATTTAAAAAAGTCATAAAAAAATAAAAGTAAACGTGCTTTTATGTATAGCATTGTATTGTTGATTTTTTCCAAAGATATTTAACTGTTCGGAGGTTTTCTTAACCATACCAAGAATGAATTGACAACTTTGCGGAATAATATTTTATCCACAGAGCACAATAATTGGTCCACATAGGAATGTTTATTTTACCAGTAGTTTTGTTTGTTCTGGTGAAAAGCATTTGCTATCAGTACCTATTGTTCCTAAGTTATGTTTTTCATATTAAATTGAAGTTTTGTACAGATTTAAAACCCAATTAGGGCTTTCAAACATATTCCAAATTAAAAACCATTAGGTATTTTCAAGTGAAATTACATAACTACATATATATGTAAATTGTAAAATAAGAAAACTCAAAAACTAAGCCAACACATTTTCCTCCTCGAAGTTATAATAGGAAAAACGCATTTTATTGTAGAAGTGTGAGACGCAACAGTTTTATAAATTAGTAACCCAATACATACATATATTCATATATATCTTCATTAATGTTATAAATAACATTAATGACGCCTGAATGAAATTGAAATTACTTAGATAATTTGTGGCACTCAGTTATTGGCACAGATGGCAGTAAGTAGATTCTTTTGTTCAGGAACAAACCCGATATTCCAACTTTCCCGTGGCGGCATCGGCTTTTCATTACAAAAGTTTTTGATCGCTAGTAATAAAATAGGACTTTCAAATTCCATTAAAACAGCTTGCGACTGAAACAATAACTTAACTGAATTTTTGGTTTTGACTAAGTCACATAACGTTATGTTGCAATGAAGAGATTCTAACGAAAAATAATATGTGTGGCACAGGTTGAATTTTGCAATTGTGCCTTCAGGGCGAATTCCAAAACTATAAGAAATAGCGAAAAACACTCAAAGAAGTCACAAGACTGATTTTGATTAAAACTAAAACTCCATTTTTTTATTTTTGAAAAAAAAATTATTGCCATGAATGGAACTCGTCGATTTTGAAAAAAAAAAATGCATCCTGTATTATTGCACCAGTAAATAGCGTCGTTCATGAGAAACATTTCCTTTGAATTAATATTATGTGGAAAACTAAAGGAAAGTGTTGATTTTTAATAAACGAATTCGATTAATAAGTGTTCATACATTACCCGTACCTTAACTAATCAAAATATTCGCAATGAAAATCACCACATCTGGACAAGACAATAATTGTAGCCACCTATATTTTGGATCATAAAATCGTGTTCTTGTTTCAAAATTGTATTACTCTTCGCGGTTCGAGGCCATGATAAGAGAAATCAAAAAATATTTAGGCATTAATTTGAGTGCGGCCACGTAAAGTTGGACTAAAAACAAGAACTATTATTTTCGGCATTATGACTGTTATTACGCAGCATAAAGTAACATCAGTGTTTTCCATCCCAAACATCCAAGGGAATTTCTTTGGGCATTTTGTAAAATTATCATTTCGTTTTCCTACCACGAGTGAAAAAGTTTCCTAGCAATGAAAAGAAACAACTAATTTAAATATACAAAGCCATATTCAGTATATATATATACAGAGGACTGAAAATCGATAAATACAACGCTATTCGCAATCTAGTTTTGTGACCGTCCGGTTGTTTCTGTCAAAAGAGAATAAGTTGATCTACAAACTGAAAGAGCAAATCCGCCCAAAGGACAAGCTATTGTAGCTTGTCCTTTGGGCGGATGGGCTAGGTCAAAGTTTGTAGTGATTTATTCATAGAATTCAACTTTCTATGGTATCATCCAGCATAATATTAAATCCTATTCGACTTTATCAGATTCGATCTCTTGGATGAAGCGTTCGAATAACCCGCACTACATCAATTTGCTATCTAAGAAAACACGTATTGCCAGGACATATCCATTATCCGTGGACGATTGTTGATCATGAAACAGCTTGAATGCTTGAAGTTTTAGAAAAAACATCAATATATAAATGTTTTCAAAGGCTTAAAGCTGGCGTACACTATCAGGTACTATTCAATTATTAAAAAATTATATCATCCTTAAGAAAAGCTAGATTGTATCCATACAAGGCCGAGTGCCTACATATTATTATTGACTAAGGAAACAAATACTATGTCCTTTTATACATTTTGCTAGTGCTACATAGATAAAGTGGCTTCAGTAAAAAATACTTTTTAACGTTTCAGTCAAATCGGACAAGTCCTCGCGACCCCGTACATATTTTATTGAGTGAACGTTGCGACACAAAAGTGCACAATTTGAAAAATCTCCGGCTGCAGGACCCGGCGAGTTTTATCACTTCACTCTGTAGTAAATCTCGGGTCGCCACTCACCACATCGACCACGTGATTTGCACTCAGCCGTGCCCGTGCATACGAGCGGATATTTCTCAACCAAAGTGCCGTGTAACAATGCTGGCACGGCAGTTTGGTGAAAGTGGTGAGAGAAGAGGACATACGACATTGTATTACATTTTATTTTAACAATATACGGAATATATATCCGGAATGACGTGCGGGTGTTAAACGTAGACTCTGACGGTCGCCGTTGTCCAAAGGTTGAAAGTTGCCCAGCGAGCAATGGAGCGAGCCATGCTGGGAATATCGCTATGGAATATGGTGCATAACAAGAAAACATGTCATGTAAACCCATGAAGTTTCAGGTGGGACGACGACATCAAGTGCGTCGGCGGATGGCAGTGGTTCCGTACCGCTGAGGGCCGGGAGGACTGGAGAAAAATTGGAGAGGCGTATAACCAGCAGACACGCTGACTGACTGACATCCATGCTTAATATTATAAATGCGAAAGTAACTCTGTCTGTCTGTTACGTTTTCACGCCTAAACCGCTGAACGAATTATTTTATAAATTTGGTATTGAGAGCCTGGACCTCGGGAAAGGATATAGGGTTATTTTTATGGCGAAACTCAAAGAATGTGAGGAGGGGGATGAAAGTTTGTATGGGGAATTCATTAACATAAAATGTTAGGTTTAGCCCGACATCAGTCCGATGACAGAACGACATTGACTCGAGCGGAGCCGGGTACCTCAGCTAGTATGAAATAAGACTTAAATAATGAAGCGGATATGGTTTTAAAACTGGGGTATACCAAATTCTGGCGTTCTGGCTTAAGGACTATCCAATATCTGAAGGACAAGAATTCTTAAGTTAAGCACAGATGCCACGGTTGGAGCAGCCGCGGCTGACACTGGACTACTTCCCAATGTTCCAAATTGTTGCAGCCGTTTTCCTATAAAACATCTTCCAAAATATTTGAATGCTTAAACTGTTGATAAGGATCGAAGGTCAAACGACCAATTAATTATAATTTTCAAAAATGTAAATACTTTGTAAATACGCGAGATATTAAATGCAAATTTTATTTTAGTAATAGCCTTTTATTTGAACAATTTATTTATTTATTTATTTATTTATTTTATTTATTTATTTATTTTGTTCATAAAAGTACAACGTTTTACATAATATATCTTATCTCCTAAACTAAACTAAGTTTGTATTGTAGGAGATAACCTAAAATAACACGTTTGGCACATGCTACACATTTTCAACATTAATAATACTAAGAATAATAGATGTAATTTTTATGCGTATGCATGATTTGTGTGTAGGTAGCATTCAGGTGAGTAATACTTAAGTGTGAATAGCTTTCATTTCCATTTTCGCCGACCCCTCGGGGAAGCGGCATGAAGGTATAGTTACGTGTGGAATTAATATTACCTTTCTGTGTTGTTGTCAAGCAGTATCCTACCAATACAGCACACGAGATCACAATCAAAGATTTGGTACTGTGTGTAGTCTCCTGTAGCGTATTGTATGTGAGTGTGTTAAACGCCATAGAGGCATGAATGTATAGAGTGAACGGTATTTTTTTATTTTTGATTTTGTATTTTGTATTTTATTGTAATATCATAAGTAGTTTCTCTGTTTGATCGTAATTTAGTGTTTTCATAATTGTTTGCAACTCTCTTTTTATCGATTTACGTTTTAAATAATCAATTTCAAATTTTAATTTTAATTGGTTGTATAGATATGGTGCTAAAAATGTTTTAAATCGTTGTACAAATTTTGTTTTACTTTTACTTTTGGGAGCCATTGCGTTATTTCTATATCTACTGGCTCGACTTATCTCATTGGTTACGGGTTGTTCAAATTTTAGATGGAAAATGTTAACTAAACTAACTATATATAGTTGTCGCACGGCAAGAACTTCGGTGCATTCGTAAAGTTTACATGTATTAAAAAGAAATGGTTTCCTATAAATAACTCTTAGAACTGCGTGCTGTGCCCTCTCTATTTCTATGAGGTGTGTTTTGGCTGCACCTCCCCAGGCTGATATACAATATGTTAGAAGAGATTGGCAGAGGGCATAGTACGCAGTTCTCAATGTCATTGCGTCAACTACATTTCGTATACATTTAAAAAAGTAAATTAGTTTTCTTATTCTTCCTGAGAGAACAGATATATGTTGTTCCCAGTTTAATCTGTTATCTATAATAATACCTAAATATTTTATACATTTAACACGTTCCTATATCTCGCAATTACATTTCTTGTTTGTTGCATCATTTTGGCAATTGTGAATTTGAAGTGAATGCATTTCGATTGCCTCAAACGACCTATTGGTAATACCGAAGCATATGTGTTTAGTCTTGGATGTGTTAATAGTTAGCAAATTATAATGATTACATAATTCACATTTGTTATCTTTTAAACAGAGATTTTCAAATACTTATGAAATGTAGATTTTCGAAATATGTCGTTTTTATTGTTAACGACAAATGCATTCTACTAATTCATACGTAATGGAAATTTGATGACAATAAGCAATGAATCAAATGGTTACATGTTATTACGCTGAAAACATAATTGGTTTGAGCATTAACGACCGACTACTGGCTATATATGTTAGAGCAATAAAATGCAAGCCTTCTGAAAGAAGGCAAGCACAGCTTATATTATTAGTGTTTATCCACGATGGATGACTTAAGACTATTTAAACATTTATAACACAAGAAAATTTCAGCATGACGTCGACATCTAATAACAATTTTAGGAGCAAACGCATTGTCTAAATTCTTGCAATGCGGCTTAAAGTCATATAATCGACCAGGTTATGCTAATTATGTAATAAGACACAATTAGTCGATGTCAAAATATGTTTTCGTAGCAGTGCCTATTTTTTTAAAAGCGGTATGGGTGGCTGCTCTGAAAGACCAAAGGTACTCAGAAACCACGCTCAGCGAGGTATCATACCAGCAGATGTGCGAACTAACGCTAAACTATCGAGCTCGTTTAAAGACTCCCCAGTTTATAGGTTTGAGTAAAGATGCCAGAGACAGTTCCATATCCTGGCGGTGCGGCAGGAAAATGAGTTTGAGAAACGATGTCAACGGGGAGCTCTGATATTCTGCGGTGGGTGCTCCGGATACAGGTTAGAAATAAGGTATCAAGTTCCGCAGAACAACGTCCATGATAGCACCCGTAGAATCGGCTGGGTGACCCTACAAACCGTCTGTGGCTCAGATACTCCAGATCAATGGTGAGTTTGTGGGTCACTAACAAGACGGACCGATCGGCGCTCTATTTAATGCAAGGACGCTGCCTTTCCAAATGTTACTACAGTATTCAATATTACTACCACTTAAATATTCTGTAAAAATTTGAAGCAGTTGTCCTGAATTCCGTCCAAAATATCGTTTCAAAAAAATTTACCTCAAGCTTTGTTTATCTTGTGGTAAGGCTGCTATCGTGTAAGCTTTGTTCATACAAATTTGTTTCTTGTCGAATTATACGCATTGAAATGCTTTAAATAAAACTGAAAAGTTACTTACCGAAACCAAGTTATGGTGATAAGCCTCTGCCGATATTAAACAAGAATCGAGTAGGCAGTCAATCGCACTTTCGGAAAAGATGTTTGTTTCGAAACGGGTGTCAAGAAAGCTTAAGGAAATAATCATGGCAACAAATATAAAAGTTAATGAATATTCCCATAATTAGCATTTAAGTCAATGTAAAATATATTGGTTCAGAATAATGATATTATAAATACTTTATAGAATTTACTGCATCACTATGCCCCTGAGCCTGAATAATGGAACGGGTATAATCATAAATTGTGGTAGCGGCTTTAGTCAGGTCAAAATGAGGACATACATTTAGCAGATTGGGATGCGTCCTGACCCGAGGTAACCTATTAGCTCGAATACATAATTAATATTTAATACACTGACCAGATTGTGGCAGTATTTCATGCCAGACCAAAAACTGATTTGTTATAGTAAAATCCGGACTCGTTCCTACTTGGAATATTTTCAGCAGAAGTAGTTGGTAATTCATATTAGCTACCGCGGTGAATGAAATAAAGGGAACCTTGGTAGAGTACATATATTGAACATCTGTTAACGAAAGGGCTACGTGTTTTTGTATATCGAGCCACAAAGTCATTGAAATATCTAAGTCTTGTTAAGAACTTGATGAACCACCTGGACACCATAGATTTCTAAGCTTAACTAATCTCTTAACCCATTTTGATATTTTTTAGTGTATTTTATCGTAGAGTTTTTTTTAATTTAATAAAAGGAAAAGGTGTAAAGTCATCGCGCCGGGATGGTAGAACAAGGCGGCGGAGGGTTTAGACAGTGTCACTGTCTGAAATGCCCTAAATATGTTTTTTTTACTATTCCAAAAATGTAAGTGGGAAAGCTTAACGAATCTGTAATAATAACTGTATGATTACTGTTAATGCGAAATTATTAGTTTAATCTTTGTTATACAATTATTCTCAGGAATATATTATTTGTGGTCGGTTAAATTTTTTTTTAAATGCTGTATACCAGTTCGTCAAGTGACTCAAAATTCACTCAGTGCATACATTTCGGAGTCCGTTATTGTGTTCAACAGGATAATATTATTTTAAAAATGATTAAAATTAACGGTTTATATGCTTTCAATTGAGTGAACAAACACAAACACTTGGCGCAGACATATATAACTATATTTTATATTATAAATGTGAAAGTTATTTTGTTTGTTACGCTTTCACACCTTAACTACTCAACCGATCATCATCAAATTTTGCATACACGCTGTCAGGATTACAGAAAAGGACATAGGCTTTTATCCTTAAAAAAAATACTGTTCCGTAGGGATAAAAAAATACCTTTAGATGGTCTTCCGGTAGAACTACTCGGCCAACCGGCATGAATAAATTGCAATATGATGCCTGGAGTACAGAAACAGGAAATCTATGCGGGAAAAAGCTAGTATACATACACAGTGGCATTGAAATCTTCTTTTGTACCGGTAAAAAAAGTCTACCCCGAAAAAGTTAATTGACTTGTCGCAATAAAACATCCCTACGAGTTTATCACGAACGATACGTAATCAGCGTACAATCAAAACATAATATGTAAAGCGCCGTTGGCGTGAAGGCTGATTTACATGCGGGCGGCCGGGCGGTGCGGGGCGAAGCGGTGCGGGGGCCGAGCGTTGCGGCGTGCGGAGCGGTGCGGCGGCGGAGCGGTGCGGGGGCGGAGCGGTGCGGCGGCGGAGCGGTGCGGCGGCGGAGCGGTGCGGCGGCGGAGCGGTGCGGCGGCGGAGCGGTGCGGCGGCGGAGCGGTGCGGCGGCGGAGCGGTGCGGCGGCGGAGCGGTGCGTCGGAGGAGCGGTGGAGCGGCCGTCAAGCAAAGGAAACCAATTGGATGCTGATGTGTGTGACATACAGCTATGCGTAGGTTCGCAAGCTAATCAAGAATGTGGACATATCTGAATCGAATTCTAATTGATCCTTGGGTTGTGATTCGATACGACTTTTTTTGAAGAGTGATTTAGTTAAATAAAAATATTTTAATGCGTTTGAGTAAGTTAAAAGTAATTCGGTAGTTGTAACCTTGTAAATCTTGAAATAACTTACATTATTTGGATGTTTCGTTATAGCTATTATGTGCAGCGTTTATATTATGATTTGATGACCTGAACCGAATGAATTTTAATCATTGATCATTTTAAAATTGATCTAGCTAGAGTAACCTCCAGTCTAGCTACTTATTAAAAGACGATTGTAGTCGATTTAGATTTTTTTTCAAAAATATCTATTCCGAGTGTTATTGAGATAAAAATAACCGGTGATAAAATTTGAAATAAATGCAATACGAAAAACCTGATATTTAATACATAATAATTATGGTCTAGCACAGTGACAAAAACTTAGGCATAAGATCAGAATTTCCGGAGACGGTAGACAATAAAACAACACAAATACAACGGCGGAAGCCTTACACAAGCCAGAGATCTGTAAGTGGCATATTACGTCAGATAAGACAGGGCAACAAGGCCTTTTATGCAATTTATTTCCCTCAAACCTACTTAAGTACTTCTCTCATATTGCCAATCACGAAATTCGCCTTCAAGTTTCACGCGAGGCGGACAAAATCACAACCAAACAACTTATCCTCCCTCGCTTCAGATGTGCTTCAGTGATATTCGTTCCGGTGAAGATAAATAATCACCATCCATTAGAGAAAATTTGTTCCAGCGGCTCTGTTTGCTGCAAACATCTCGATATCATCTGTCTCATTTAAAAGGGGGCCGCTAAAAATAAATAAAAAGTTTCGCCCGAAAAGTTTTATCTTGCCGCCGCTGATGCTGCGTCGTCTAAGTATTTGCAGTGCGTGACTCCCCCTATATTTATATTTCTGAAACCTGCGACTCTCCTCTCACTCGAATAAGGTTCCCGTTTCGGGCATTTGAAGCATTATAATTGGATACGAATCGATAAATGCTTACAGCTAACTATGACTACCAAGAAATCCAATAAGTCACTCTTTACCAAATATCTTGATCTACGGGGTCACTATTTTTTTGTGGAGTATGTATATTTCAAGGCAATCAAATAGCATGTAATCGATCACGGTGAGAATTAAATAGCGTCATCGTCATTAATTTTGTTTTAACGTTGCTTGATTTAAACGGAAGAAAGAGAAAAAACTACATATTTTGTTGATTGGGCTGCCTAGATACCTACTAGTTGCATGTATATGTGTGGGATAGGAGACTTAGAGCCGAATGCACGAAAGGAGAAATCATCAAAATCAACATCAACCGTATGATTAAACACGTCACTTTGTATGGACAGTATGAAAGGGACTTCAGTTTCAGGTTCAGTTTCTTTATTTTCTCCATTAGATGTATATTACACACTCGGATTCGTCATTTTTTTTCCTGTCGGTTCGATTACTTCTGGCGAAGAAGAGCCGACAAGAAACTTTGTCAGGTTGGTCATTGTATTATTATTTTTTCTATTGATACTTACAAACTAGTTTACAGTGATTGATTGATTACTACTGCTCACAAAGAACATTATCATAAGAACATTATATACATTGGTGAGGAGCAAACTCCATGGCGTTCACTAAACGTGACGTGTTTGAACATTGATTAACTCAGCCGTCTCTTCGTGCAATCGGGGCTTAACGGCGCCAATGACCCGTGCGTGAGTTAACAATGCCACGACCCCTCCCGCCGTCATCGTGCCAAAACTTGTCCAGTTGGAAGTTGGCGTGTTAAATTCGTTGCGCGTCGTGCGGTTCCTAAGCGAAACGCTAGCGGCACAGCGCGCCTGTCTTCTCAAGAGTATTTTTTTAAAGTACGTTACAGTGGCATCACATCACGGCGGCCAGTCTGTGCGGCGGCGCGCGCAGCTGTCAATCTGACATTGCGTTATTTACTGGTAGTCAACCGGCGCTTGCAACGTAACTGAATTCCTGCGTGACTGCAGGCGCTTCAGGGTTCAGTCTCGCAGCGACACCCATAGTGGCAATCAATAAACCGGACGATTGATCCGCGAGGCTTAAGGTCGTGTGCCTTGGAAACAATCCTCCATGCCGTGTATTCCTCCCGCGAACTCCAAGGTAATTGCGTAATAGTGACGCCCTCCTTGCATGTAGGTGAAACTTTCTCACCTCCATGTATCCTTGCGGCTCGTTACAATGAAGTAGATGCTGCTATCATCATCGATGTGGCAGCCACCTACAACAGCACAGTCGATGCACGGCGATGTGAGCCGCCCTAGTCCGAACACCCCAATATAAGGAAAGACGATAGGGGCCGTTGAGATAAGGCTCACACTCTGATATCAATAGACGCAGACCATTCTGCGTCTATTGATAGCAAAAAACCCTTGATTCCTCAGCAAAAGCGAACTTCGACGGAAAAAGAAACGCTTCCGAGACGCGACCGGTATTCGTCACCTCTATGTAAATATGTACTTGCCGTTTTCGAAATTGTCACCCACGCGATAAAGTAGCTAACTGACAGAAATTATAATTTTGAACCTGAACCGTCAAATGATTAAAAAAACTCGTCATTCGCGCGCCGTGCGTGCAGGGGAGCAAGATTGGCGAGGTGTGGATGTGGTGAAGCATCGGCGCGCTCAAACATGCGGCGCGCGAACTTCACAATGAATTCCTTCAACGGTGGCATCTGCACTTCGTTTCGATTACATCATTTCTGACGTAGCGCTCGGCCTCCACTATCATGCGGAGGGTGACGTTTTGCTGGACCTGGATTCTCTTCCTCTGAGTGGCTGAGCTTAGCATATACCTTGCAGGGGCTGCATAGGTGAGTCGCGAGCGGACGTACGTTTTGTAGATCGTCAGCTTCGCTCGCAACGGCAGTCTTGATGAGATGACCGGTCTCATGAGAGCGCATGCCGCCTTGGCTTGTCGGATGACATGATCCCCATATAGGCATCATGCGTAGTGACCGGTCGATGGTACAGCCGAGGTAGCGTACTGAGGATTGCCACTCTACGCCCTGACCTCGGAGCTGCTGGTTGCGTGGGTATGTGCGCTGTTGGCCAGTTACGATGGCGGCCGTTTTCCCGACGTTAACGGCAATCCTCCATTTATCCAGCTACTCAGGTAGCAGGTCCAGCATCCGCTACATTTTTGAGGCTGCTATATCCGCCCGGCGCGATGAAGCGAAACATGCGCTGTCGTCTGCAAACAGCGCGAGCGTCACGTCCTGTTCCCACTCCTGTAGATGCCCTAACAGGGTGGGAATATCATTTGTGTAGGCCGCATAGAGGAGCCTTGTACAAGGTACAACTTCTTTTGTTTTGTTTTAGCGGCGTTGATAATGATATAAAATGATCTAAAAGCAATTGGTCAAATAACTAAAAAGTTCAAACTTACCAAATTATTGTTCAGTTTTCTCACCACAACAAAAAACCAGTAATTAAAACGTTCAAAATGGTGGCCCTTTTTTTACAATTTAAATATGTCTACGATTCTATCCACGTTCGTGTTTGTTTTCTCGACTTTGCCTCTAATGTCTTCAGTGACTGCATATTGCGCTGGAAGAACGATTGTTAGGCCTGGACGTGAATACAATAATTTATTGATGTATAATATCAATATACTCGGCTTCACACGTGCCGAGCAACGATTAAATTGTACCGTAGTATATTTCCTCTCTAGATAATCGTTGTTCGTAACTTCACAACAGCTGATATATTTTGGCATTTATTTCCTTTCGTTCCATTATGGGCTCCATTTATAGGCTTTACGCACGCCCACAAAAGGATTTATATGACAAAAAAGGTTTTCGGGGAAACCAGATAACTCGTACCACAACACGGCACTGAGCGTGGAAATATTTAATGAAAACCTAATGCAACTGAACAAATTTGACGCCATTTGTAATGTAACATGCCTGCGATACAATTAATTACGGTAAACTTGTGGTAATATGGGAGCATGTCCTCAACATTGAAAATAATTATCTGATACGATGTGACCAAGCAGCCATTCTAGCAGCAGAAGAATACATGAAACGGTTGGTTGACAAATTCATTCAATTCTTCAGAAATATGGGGACGAATCCAACGGGGACAGCATCTTGTTCTCGGCTACTTGGAGTGTGAACCCATAGGATACCCAAGCCATGTATAAGTAGATTTACGGGAGATCCGAACCTAGAACGATAAATCAAATTCCTTAGTTGCTTTTTACGGCATTTCGTCGTGTATTAATTTTAGAGGCGGAACCCACACAGCACAAAACACTCAAGCTACACACTCACTATTTATTCTCTAACCTTACACATATTTCCAAAATCTTTACACATACCTCTACCATATCCCTCCACCTTATTTTTCATAAATACATACTTAAATAACATAACATAAATAATAGGTAGCTAAGGTTAGGCTCAACGTCAAAATAATTTTAAAAAGTCTGGCAACTTCCTTTGAAGGATTTAATGGAGCAATTAATGAATAGGATAAGAGGATTTCGTTACGAATGCGAGCTTTGCCATGGTTCGGGACCCATCTAAAACTGTAGGTCCTCTTCTCCTACTAAATGGTAGGGTTAAGTCTGACCGGGTTGGTACCACTGCATTGCATGAAACTATGGTTGAAGCGGCGATGAAACATTGTCCGTGTTCTTCAATCCAGTTCAGTGTAGTCATGCTCATGAAGGGAAGTTCTTGGCATGGCAACTAATTCCTTCCGGAATGACGTGTATGATAATATCATTACGGTAATGGATCCATTAAAAATAGTTCATTTTATCACCTCGAAACCAACTTTCCTGCTGTGCATCGTTGTCATCAGACGCTACAGCTACATAGTTGACATTCTTACGTTCTGTTGCATCACAAGAAACTGCGTTAACAGCATACCATGGATATGTGGAATCAGTTCTCAAATATTGTATAATATTGTGGGGGAATTCAACTAATGCAAAGAATGCATTTATTGTTCAAAAAAAATGTATAAGGTCAATATCTGGAGCAGAAAGATTGGATTCCTGCAAACCATTATTTAAAGAGCTGAACATATTGACCTTACCTGCACTATACATTTATGATGTTTGTTTATTTGTTAAAAAATATCTACATTATTTTAAAAATATCAGCTCCATCCACCAATACAACACACGAAGTCGGAGCTCTAACAAATTAAGCTTCACGCGACCTAAGATTGCACTGTATCGCAATAGCGTATTTTTTATTAGCACAAAAATATTTAATAATGTACCGATTAAGTTGAGAAACCTGGACTTCAATCATTTTAAAAAAGGTTTATTTAATTGGCTTGTAGAAAAATGTATTTATTCTTTATACGATTTCCTAAAAATTAAAGAATGCTAAATTGTAAATGTAAGGTATAAGTAAATTATCTTTAATCTTTTTTGTACATAAATATGTATCCTTATTTAATTTTTGTACGCCATAGCTGGCAATCTTGTGGGGATACCGAAACGTTTTTTAAGTAACACTGTAACACCCATAAGAGCACAAAATAAATTTTATTTCATTTCATAAGTAAATATACTTTTGTACTAAGCAAATATTTGATTTTTCAGTCTTTGCAAGCTATGTCCGCAACTCAGGTAAAGCATTAAAACAAAGTATGTAAGTATAATATTAAACACCGTGTTAGTAGGAGGCACTGATTACGGGAAGAGGGATTGTAGGAGAATTCCAAATTATGGGTATACAGCCGGTGGCGAAATTGGTAGACGCAATACCCGCGAATGGTGTGTTTTGCTGGTTCGGGTCCAGCCTTGCTGTATATTCATAAAATCCCTCTTTTTACAGGTCTCTTTCTTTAATTAATGTATCCTCTTGCTACAGTGTCGATTATACATATCCGATCATATCCCTTGGAAAAAGTTTTATCCCTCTCATATTACATAGTGTTTTTTGGTGCGGAAACAAAATGTATTGTCATGTACTCGGTCCTTGAGAATTTAACTAACTCGCAAAAAGGGTTCATGTAGGCTTATTCGGTAGCTACAGATCTCGTTATGTCGTCGGGGACACAAGAAAAACAGGACTATAATTTTGCATCAGGCCGGCGACAGGCATCCGGAGAGGAACTATATTTATTCAAAGTAAAAGAGATCAGCCATTGGGCCGGGAGCTGGATTGCATATCGATACGTACATTCTAAGTAAGATGTCGGGTTGATTTCTGCTTGGTAGCCCAGTAATTATTATTATTAAAGCCTTATACACTAAATAGAGTCTAACATAATTTTTAACTCTCTAAATGTTTTCTTGTTTTTCCTTAGTGCTACCCACTGTAGGGCTTTGGCCTCTCTTGACCGTATTAGGTCTTGAGGTCTGGTCATTTATAAAAAATGTCCCCTGGTGACCAACCACATCTGGGAGAGTATGAATAGATAGGTGATATTCTTAACATGGCTGCACATTTTCCTAGCACAATACATACTCATTATTATTACATTATTACAATCTAAAACAAAAATATGTTCATTAAAAAAATTTACATAAACCTTGGTATCTTACTTCACGTTACTATTTATAATGTTTATGTTTATTTTTTTTTCCTTTTTTTTCTTTTCTTTCTTTACCTGTTTATTAGCATCAGTGACCAGTGTAAACTATATACATCCCGTCAAAGAGGCCCTGATATAATGCCTTATTTACAAGATTATTTCTGCCTTAATTTTTCTTTAACGTCACTACTTTAGCAGTCGAGCTGTTAAGTAACCAACATGTGGAAAAAATCTAATCAAACCTACATTGGTTATAAAATTAATGGTACAGTGAAGAACGGAATAAAGAAAAACGGTCTATCTCTGTGTACCAAGACTCAGCTCGTGAAAGAACTTCGTATAAACAGAGTTGTCAGATTCGCGCTCCTCCCAATTTAAGGTGGCCCATCCCGCTCATCTCCCCATACAAAAGGGGAAAGAAGATCACGCCTATATTTCTTGTCAGAGATCAGAAATTTTGCTCAAAATAGCTTTATTTGATTGAACTAGATGTCTGATGACCGTTGGCATTGTAAAATTGTGTTTGGTTTCCAAGTTATAAGGTCCGAAAGTTTGGATTTTTCGCGCGTTTTATACAATAACTTTGGAGGTAGATTACACAATGATAAAGTAAGAACATCTTAAAAAGATTAGTTATCAGACATAGCTTATTTCATCAAAATTTATAATCTATTTGGTTTTTGTTAGATTTTTGACTACAGCGGTCGTGGTTTACTTTTAGCTATAAGTCGTTTTGAAATTAAAATTTTCGTAAATCTTACCAAATCATGTACTATGCACATTGTCTTTTTTGTGGACAGGTTGCATCTTCCTCATCACGGAGCCTGTCTTATTCTTAGAAACAGAGAAGGTCCCAGAGCGCAACAGCACGGTTTTGTACCGTGCCCGCAAATGAGTTGAGGCCGCCAGGTTGGGCCACCTTAAGTAAAAGCGCCAACGAGTATAAGCTCTGTCGTGTTGGCAGGATAAAGATTCTGACAAGTGGGAGCTGGGGCTTTGGCGATGATAAAACTTTTTCTGGTTCTATAAAACAATAGCAAAAACCTTTAAAAGGAATGGAAAGATATTTAAATAATCACAACATTTTCCGATGATAACATCAATGCTACATATTTTTTATGTGCATTTGTTTTTTTATAACATACAGGGATATTTTTTAAGTGGGCGTTCAGGGCCAAATCAGAAAGTATAAGAAATAGCGAAAAATACTCAAAGGAGTTACGAGGCCTATTTTGATAATAACAAAATATGCATTATTAGAAAAATCGTTTTCCTAGTCGGGAATCGAAGTCGTTAATTTTGAGAAAAATTAAGCAACCTGTATTATTGCACCAGCCAAAAGTGTCGCTTATAGGAAACAAGTCCTGTGAAGTAATAGTGTACGGCAAATTAAAGGAAAGTGTTACATTTTAATAAACTGTTTCATATTTTCAAGTATTCATACATTACAAACATACAAATCAAATAATTCGAAATGTAGGTTGAGCTACACCTGCATTTAGCATCACAATATCGTGTTCTGATTTCAAAATTGTGTTATCTCTTCGTGGTTGAAAGCCATAATAGACGAAAGAAAAAAATATTTTGGACAATTTGATTAGTGAAGGTACGGGTAATGTATGAATACTTCAAAATATGAATCAGTTTATTAAAAATCAATACATTCCTTTAGTTTTCCGTTTAACATTACTTCACAGAATTTGTTCCTTATAAGCGACACTATTCTCTGAGGTAAAAATACAGCGTGCGTTTTTTTTTTCAAAACCAACAAGTTCGATTCCCGACTAGAAAAAATAGGTTTTTCGAAAATCTAATAATGCTGTTGCAGTTTTTATGAAAATCGGCCTAATGATTCCTTTGAGTGTTTTTCGCTATTTCTTATAGTTTCGGATTCGGCCCTGAAAACCCACTTAAAAAATTCAACCTGTACATATAAGAAAATTACATTTTACATCATAGGTAGTCGCGGACGCAGCTCACATTTGTATGGACTCATTGTATGGCGTTTGCCCCGTTAGGCAAGTTTTTTTTTCAAGCGCGACACTATATTATTGATAGGTGAATATAAAACAAATGAAGTCGGTTAATAATATAGTTCCATGTCAAGTTTTTCCGATAATCATGTTTTCAAATAAGTGCTTATTCTGAAAACAAAAAATAAAATAAAACCACAATTTATCGGATACGGTCGTTGTAGGGTCATATGTCGCCTAAACTCTACCATATAGGAGAGGAAGGGGTCCTACAGTTTTATATGGAGTCCGAACCATGGCCCAGCTCGCATTCGTAACAAAATGCATTAATCCAGAGAATGAAAGTGGTGCATGAACGGGGCGGGGATATGAACCCAGATCTCGGGGTTGAAAGGCAAATCTCTGAGCCAAGAGCCGCTATTCCATTCATTGACCGAGCGAAGAGCGAAGCCGAGCGTAGCGTCTCCGTTTCTGATTGGGCAAAAATGCTTTCGTATGTCCGGCTACACGTCGCATTTCTCAACCGATTCTCGTAAAAAGTTGTGAACAGTTTTGATATTTATGCAGGGTGTTAGCGGAGGTCCTGTTCAAACGTTCACTAGGTGTTCCTTGGAATTATTTGAGCGAAAAAGTTTGATATTATTTTGTTGTACGGATTAAAAATGTTTCGTCCGCCCCATACATTTTAATGTGTAGGTATGAACGAAATGTATGGGGACGGCGAAATTTTTTTTAGGCCCAACAACAACATGTTATCTACCTTTTTTTCTCCAAATGGGCCAAGGAATACATACCGCCTTTACACCCGGTATATAATTTTATAGTTGACCAGTTTTACGTTATTTTTTTAAATCAGAGAGCCACTCGTTTTTATCTTTGTTAGTAATACGATAGTTAGAAAATTTTGAAATTACTGTCTGAAAGTGCTGTCACTGGATTTGTGCTTATGAAACATGAAAATGAGCTATAATATTAAAACATAATTATTTCGATGCATCATTTTATTTATCAAACGAAGAGACATGGAGTTGTAATTAAAAGTTGAAATAATACAAAAACAAAGATATTATTTTTGAATTGTTCAATTATCCTCAATAATTTAATCCGAATTATGTCGATTATTCAGTTAGCTAGCCTTGTCTAAAAATATATCATACACTAGGTGAGGTACCCAGCTCCGCTCGGGTAAATGCCGTATTGGACTGATTTCGGGCTGAAATAATTCCTGTACAGTTGTCCATACAAACTTTCACCTCCTAATTGACCCTTTTCGTGTTTAATTTTTACCACAAAGCGTAACCTATGTCCTTTTTAGGGTTCCGTACCCAAAGGGTGAAAACGGAACCCTACTTCCAACGCTACAGCGTCCTCGAAAAATATGGATTTCGTTACAATAGCGTACTTACAGACTTCACATACGCCAGCCACTCGTCAGACGAAGTAACCTTATTACATTGTAGTCTAATTTTAACATCTGCACAACGACGGTGGGTAGCTTGCCCGCCTGGCGGACTCGCAGGCTAAATAATTAATTTTGTTTACCGAGCGTGTATTCCGGGCCAGAACCCGCGACGGCGGGTAGACTATATCTTCATCATCGAGACAAATAAGCCAGGGAAGTATCTACAATGTGTCTTCCTCGGTGCAACAAGAGGCTGACTGTATTAAGGCCAATGATGGTTTAATATCATTATAACAAAGAATTAGAGCATTACGCTCTTGGGAACCAACTGTTTCGCAAATTCGGTTCTCGGCCGCACCGCCAGAGTATGGAATTGTCTACTGGCGATTTCCTCGTTCCCTCTACCCCGGGAGCCTTCAAACGTAGTGTTAACAAGCTTGATGGTTTTGCAATACTCCGCCAATCGGCCAGTATTGCCGCGCTGGGCGTGGTTCCGCTAATTAAGATGTTTTTGGCTGTCTGAGCGTAACTACGAGTTAGTGAAAAAGTCTAACTATAGTTGGATCTCTAACGTATTCTGGAAGCGCCATATTGACTATTGCAGTAAATAAACGTGTCGTTGAAGATCTAGAAAATCTGTAAGTAAGCGAATTCGTAAGCGGAATTACTCGCGTTAAAGTGATAAATTCTATGGTTGGATATGTAGATAATTTAAATTTACGTTGGCAGGCATTGCAACCGTGCGTAAAATTAAATTGACGAACCAATGGCTCGAAAAAGAACCACAACATTTTTAAACCGTACCGCGAAGATATCACTTCTTTCATCACGAGACTGCTAAGCCAGACACTTTCTACGCAGCGTACCAATCGCAAAGTTGTAATTTATCGTAAAACAAATCCCAACTTTTCAAATCAAACCTCAACTCAGTTTTGTTGTTGGTGAAATTGTCCAGCTTCTATCAGCGCCGATGAGATGGAAATAGATACTACCGCGAGACTTTTCATCCGTATTGATTCGCCGAGGTCGCAGAGAGGTCACGAGAGCGCTGCATCGGGAAATTAAAAATGGACATCTTCAAGTCTCATCGGAACGTTGCACGATATATCGATTCTATATTAAGTCATTTACAGATGTAGCATGTTACTAATAAACGTAGATCAACGCCTGAATAGTTATACAATGTTTTGTCCCTTTCTCTCGAATTCGAAACTGCATGTCAACGCAAAGTACTAAACATTGTATAACTATTCAGATGATGATATAGTTTTAATAGCAACACGGAACGTGTTCAGTTAAGCGAGTTTCTGCTCTATAACTTTTTTTTATGCGACCAGACATAGATGGCTAATACCACACAACTACCGTTATGATTTTTGCCCAATACACCACATTCCCGAAGGAATTAGGTGCCATGCCAGGACCTTCCCTTTAAGAGCACGGCTACATTGAACTGGATGGAAAACACGGACAATTTTTCATTGCCGCTTCGACCATCTTTTCATCCAATGCGATGGTACCAACCCGGGCGGGCTTAAACCCTACCACCTAGTATGGGAAGGAGACCTACAGTTTTACATGGATTCCGAACTATGGAGCAGCTCGCATCCGTGACGAAATGCACTTATCGAACTCTGAAAGAGAAAGACAGTGGCTTACTGACTAGTGTGTAATGTTTGGAGACACGGAGGAAGGTACAGTGGATGACACGATAAACGACACAATAAAGACTTTAACCCTTTTTCACAGCGGAGAGTGTGCGACAAAGTAAAATATATTTTTCATAGCGCCCACGAGAATTAATTTTGTGGCGAGCGGCAGCGGTGGAATATCTAACGGTCACTCTCTATCCGATCTAATGGTTCCGTTTCATTTGATGCCCACTGTACATAACGCTACAAGTATATTGATGTTTTAAACATGTCGTCCAGGTGGGCCATATGACACTATCGGCACCTGGCTAATACTTAAAAATGTATTAAAAACAATAAATTTACACAGGTATAATTCTGTCCCTGTTTTTATGTAAAAAATACTGTTTTATTTAAGAAACGATATCGTGAGAAACCTAGCAGTTGCGTTATGCCCAAACCACATCTAAATATGGTTGATATGATATGATGTCCTTGCGACTCGTTACACGTGCTTGAAAAGTTTCTAACACGAGGTCGACTTTATTCAGCCGCTGAAAACTACGAGAACCTATTAGGTTCTCGGAAGCCAGAAATGGTACTCGTGATTATGTGCATTTTGTATCCACTTATCGCGTCAAATTGAACCCAGATTACGACAAATATATGTATCTAGTAGCAGAAATGTGAGAATAAAAGGAGTACCTAATCACATTTTTTTAACCGGTTGTGTACGAGAGCTATAACTGATAAGTAGCACAGACAACTGATCGACTCAATTACTGACATTACCTAGCGACAATCGTAAAGTGGGAAATTCTCGATAAAATGCTCAATGCTGAGTTGAAAATAAGGGAGCTGTCAATCAAATATAATCAACCTATTTGTCGATCGACATGAACGTTGAATGAATTGCCATTCACACAAAACTCGTTATTGTCGTCTGTGGGACAACGCAAAACAACAAATAGTTTCACGTACACATATGTATAATTTAGTTGAAACATACTTCAGCACAAGAAAAAAAATGCGTGAGACTCTTGTACGTTAGAAGCATTGGGAAACATATTATTCAACATTTATATAAGGTAAATTGCTGAATCTGGCTTTACATGTTAAAGACCAACCCTCTGATGCTAAATATGTTGGTCTGCCTGTGCCAAGTGGTTGCGTTATCTAGATTGAGGCACTGGCACTATGAATCGAACACCTGGATCTCTTGACTTACTGTTTAATGAATTAATAAAGAAGCTAATATAATAATAAATTAAAAAAAAAGTCCTCGTGAAGAAAATCTACCTTTTCTTTTCAAGATGTCACGAGTGACAGACAAATTTTAGCTCTATATGTGGAAAGATCTTTTTAACAATAATTATTAATCGCCAGGAATATCTGGCGACATTCTTCGATTACTCCGGTGATGAATAATTTCCCCAAGGGATTTAGCCTACCTAAAATGTCAAGAGAAAAATTTAGAGCGGCTAACTTACACCTCGATGCTAAATAAGGTCGGGGAACCTTCATCTCACATCTAAAACTCTTGTCACATCTATTGTCGCCAGGAATATCTGGCGACAATAACACAACTACTTGACACAAGCAGACTGACATATTTAGCTTCAGAGGGTTGGTCTTTATCCTGTAAACCCAGTTTCAGCCATTTACGTTATCGTTACCATTTTTGTCGCCACCTCCTATTCTATATTATTTTCTCGTTGGTTAGAAGCATTGACATAAAAGACGGGCCAACGTAAGGACAGGCCCTTACATAAAACATAAATGGAATAACAAAAGTGGTGTTCTATACGTCGCGGGGACACCATTTTGTTGCCAGACAGCCGCTCGCTGTCGTCAAACGGCTGGGCGCCCCAAAATACCCAATACCGTGTAAAAACCGTGCAAGAATTAAATAAGAACTGAAAGAAAAACAAAATATCGGAATATCGCAACAGGCGACATAATTGTATGAAAGGGCATATCCTTACCTATACATATCACTGGTTAGAAGTAAGACTTCTAGGCTGCAGTCTCTTCGACCCGCCGTTCGCGACCGATGATGACTGGCGCTGCATATTTGGTGGGATGGATAACGCCGGGTCCTCTCCACGCGCCAGTGGCTGCGCAGAAGTAAAACTATATCGGCTTTGGTTTCTTATTATTATAATATAATAATCAAATTAATTGATTAATAATTATAGTAACAAATTGTACAATATGCAAGTAGCGGATTAGGATAATTACATTTTAAATATGGGGTTGACAAAAATAATATTTTATGAAGAATGTTGTTTGAGGAAAATATATTACGGAGTTTTTTCCATATTGATAAACAAGCATTTAATGCATAATCAGGCATAGTTTATTTTACTGTTTTTGGCTGACAATACTCTTCTTCCGTTCAGTGTCAACTTCCAAAGAGTTGACTCGTTCTAATTTCTTATGCATTCCGCTGGTGGGTTTAAAAGTTTGGATCAAACGATTATGACGAAAATGGTTAAGTATAATTTACTTATAGAAAAAATACTATTTTTAAAGAGACCTAGGTACAATGGTTATGGTAGAATAATATGTATGGGTATGCGTGTAGAGTGACGAGGTTAAGATGAAAATATGACTGAAGGTTTCGGAGTTGGGAGGGTGTGAATTGGGGCTCTGAAGCGTTTCACGTTTTCGTCTGATCCAGGCCAATTTTGCCTGCCGCGCCTCAAGAAGTTTCATGTCGAATAATAAAGGTAAGAGGAGAAGACAAGGAAGAAAATGAGGGCTTATTTTGGGGCTGAGTGGGGCTCTCTGGTGCCCAGCGAGTGAGGTAGGTGGAAGCAGCCCCATATAGTAGGGACTGGCTTGCGACTCGGAAGACAGATTCAGGTAGAAGTGTAGCTGGTCCTACAACGAACTAGATATTTAGAAGAACATGGTAAAATATAGAACCGGTATGTTCCGATATGAATCATTCACTGTTATCAGTTGTGCCAATATTTCGTAGGAGACATCAAAAACTTGTTCTGTGCGGATTATTAGCGTATTCTACTAAGGCCGTCATTAGAATGAACTTTTAATTGCCTAATCCATACTAATATTATAATTGCGAAATTAAATATGTTGCCTTTTTCCGCCTAAACAGATGAACTGATTTTTATAATTTTTGGTATATAAAAAGTCTGGATATTGGAAAAGAAAATAGGCTAGCTTTTGTGCCAAAATTCAACTCGAAAGGTGTGAAATAGCGGATGAAAGTTTGTATGGGGGAACTTATATACTATACAGGAAATAAATTGGCCCGACATCAGTCTAAATGACATTGTCCCGAGCGGAGCCGGGTACTTCAGCTAGTAAAATATAATTTACAATAATTTTTTTGGTTGGTGATTCATATAATATTGCTATAGTAAAGTCAAGTCTTCTGAACGGTGTTATAAGTTTTTTTAAATCTGTCGAACGCTTTTGAACTTGGGATGAACCGGATTTATGAATAAATTAAAAGTTATCGTGGTAGGTGCCAACTTCTAGATTATTTTTTTATTCGAGCTTTCAACTATTTTTTTAATGAAAAATAATAAACCTGACGTCGAACTCCTTCAAAAAACTTTCTCAAATCAAACTGAATTAAATTCAGAAAAAGTTTTCGCGGAAGATTTACTTATTGGAAAAATGTCCAAAAAATATGTTAAATTCGTCGATGGGTCAAGTAGTCCTTTGTATTTTAATTAAACTTTAAATTAAATAATATTGTTCTACAGTAACGCTAAAATTGTTGTCAAATCTTTGAACCAGTTCATCTGTCGACGTATCACCCATTCTCTCTAGAGAGTTGCTTTGTCTTCCGCATCAGGCGCTCTCCCCAATGCCCCCTTCCCCTAGTCTGCTTCCAGAAGCTCCTAGCCTCGGGATGCACATCGACTTAAGATTAAATATTCGAACAAGCTGCTCCCGTGTGTTTCGCTGATAACTTTTAACTATGCATGAACTCATTGTTATCTATGAGTACGTATGTCACCGTTATATCGTCAACGCCGTAATTTTGAATTTCGCACTGATATTACAAAGGTTATTGACAATTCATGCAATATTTTACAACATTATAGAGTTATTTCAGTGATATTAAAATATAAGGGGATAAACTCAGTAAAATTACGAGACTATATATGGTCACTAACACACATCAATAGGAAAAAAACTTTTTGTATTTAATAGAACAAATACATCAAATTTGTGTACCTCATTATTCAATAATTTGGCACAGACATAGTCATTATATTATCGCAGAGTGAGTACAGTAAAAGTATAAATCATTGAAACTATAATTATAAGCAATGGGTCCATATAATTCAGAAAAAATACAATAAACAACATATATGAGAAAAACGTTTGCGGTGCACGCTGACGTCTACGTCCACCCCTCCGAGTAGACGGATGACGGGACTCTTGTGTCCATTCATGCAAGTACGCATGAATGACGAAAGTATGACATCGTAAGAATAAAGAATATTGCATCTGCCGTTTTTGCCCACCCGGAGGGGCAACATAACGCTTCACTTTTTGGTAACGCTCGATTTAATTCCCTATATAATTTTCGTAGTTTGGGCTATGTATGAAAATCGTTTCTTTAAGGAATAAACTTCACCAGTAAGCCGACTGATCTTTTAAATATTTAAATCGTAAAGTTACGTAAGTGACAACTCAAAAAAATATGTTCAGAAGAAAAGCAGGTAGAAAATATATTTTTTACATTATTTTGATGTTTTTGTTAAATATATTTATTACATTATTACAGAATCCGAAAAACTGTGTTACAAAAATGCTAATATTTATTAAGGGTGATAAGGTAAGGAAATGAATTTGTAGATCAATGTGAAATCATTTCTAGCTAATATTTTCAAATAGTTAAACTAAGCGATTCCAGTTCTTAACAATCTGTATATAAACTGTGCTGCTATAGCAAGGAGCTCATCGTGACTAGTGAATCTTGAGAGTATTTTCATTGTCATAAGAGCGATTATCTGGCTGGATTGTGGCTCAGAATCTGCTTTGGTTAAACTAACTTGTTGAGCTATGTGCTGCTGAGTTTATGAAGTTGGTCTCAGCGTCATCACAGTCTTCGTCAATTAGTAGATTCACTTTAAACGCACAAGCATTTTTATTTGCGAAATAAACGCTTGAACTAAAATAATTAACTTATAGCACATGATGCCTTTCCCCGTTCCTCTTTTTCCGGTTTCGCCTTTTTTTATTTCAGGTCAAATGTAAAAAAATAAAAAAGTTATTCAATTCGAGCTCATAAAGGGAAGGTCCTAGCATGGCACCAAATTCCTTCGGGAATGTGGTGTATTGGGCTTACATAATAACGGTAGTTTTGTGGTATTTGCCATCCATGTCAGGTCGCATTAAAAAAAAAGTGATAGTTAATAGCATGGTTAAATTCACAAAAAAAATATATTCTCTTGGATGTTTTTTTTTAAGTTTACGGAGGAAAGCAATGCGCATTCCAATGCAAATATTGATCTATTGTCGTAAATGAGTATGAAATCAACGAGGTTCGTCATTCAATCATTCAACATTAACTTCGAATTCTAACTTATATTTTTCTTGCGTGTGCAAATTTCAATGTACTCGCATTTGTCATATTTTATCGTTAGTGAGTTCAAAAATAAAATCTAAGAACTGGGATGATACATTGCTGGATTTTTAACCTTTAGTTAGCCAAGCTTACAAACGTGTTTGCGACTGCTTTCGGACATGCATGACTTATTTGTTTGTGTAAATATATTAATTTGATTGCTTGTAACATGAATACATTTTCTATATATAATTGGAGACAACTTATTTTTTACAATCATCAATGGTAAATCTATCAATGCAATCATTTTTTATGAATCCACAAAATCAACGATTTATGGCATATTCATGACAAATATATGGTTTTTTAAAAGCTATGGTCACCGCTTAAAATATTACCAATTGAAGCAAAACAGCACCCTCTGGTACCTGTTCGAAAGCATCGACACGAGGACGAGGTGCAAGCGTCACCGCCAGCAAGGATCTTGAAGCGATGCACTACGTTTGGTGTTAATACTATTATTTATGTCATGGACTTTTATTACAGTTACCTGATCAAAGCAACGCCTGAGTTGAATGTTGAATCAAAATCATGGTCTAGGATCCACCGTCTACTAAGTTTACCCTGTGACGTGGGACTGGCTACCGGCTCTTGGCAGCGGGCGGCGCGCGCGGAGGTCGCGGGGGAGCGTCCACCGCACGCTTTCAACTATACTGATAATAACACTAAACTTGTTGCGGACTGCTTGTAGAGCCCTTATAACTTAAAACCACTTGGCAATATATACTTATGGAAAACACGATTTGTAAACATATTGTTGGGGCAGTGAATCATATTAAATGCATGTTTTGTCAATTGAACGGGGATAATGTGCGAAAAGAACCAAGTGCAGCCATAAAGGAAACATTCCTCACTTGAAGTGTTTTAAGGACGTGAAAACAGCTTTTTGCTGCACAATTGCTTTCCCTTCTATGAGGGCATAAGTGAAACTACATTTTATTATTTATAAAAAATAACTTCAACTCATTTTGAAATTTCGAGAATATGAAAGAATAGTAAATATCTGACGATCTTATGTTTCTTAACACTTTTTCATTATTTGTATTCACATTTTCCTAAAATGTGATATAGAAGCTCATGAGATTTGCAATATTGTCCAAGTAATAGCTCGAACATAAATCTACGATTTTTTTTAATCATCGAAATTAGTTGTAGTAATTTTATTGTGATGAAATATGGTTTCGGTTACTGATTACATCGGCTTGTTTAACAGAGATTTTACCACAAGCTATTTATAAAAACATTAGCTGGACGGTGTAATCCAGTTTCCGATCCCTGGATTAGGGCGGAACATCCTCCGCTTTGAATCCTTTCCGGAACAGCTGCTGTTTCCTAATCAGCTTTGTCAGACTGCTGTATGATTTTTTAGGCACGAAAGCATACATGCCGCATACTTATCCTCACGGAAGAGCATTATTTTTTCAGGTGAACAGGGCTTAATCTTTTCATCAAAATTGTATGGCTCTTAGTAACAGAATGTAAGCGTCAATACAAATGTAGATGAAGGCTGGCAAGACTTATGCTATAAGCATGTTGAATGAGACATCTGAAGTCTATAACTCATTTTGCTAAAATTGGAAAAAAACATCGAAGAAAAATGTTATGAATCATTTTAAAAGGGAATTAAACAGTATACAAAACATTTATTTGTTAATGTGTGTCTCAATCAAACATCAAAATCAAAACAATTTCAAGTCTTCGCATATACAATCGTCAATGTGAATGAGTAATGAATTAAATATTCATTAAAACGTTTAAAATAGAAATACTTTCAAATCTTTCGTGACGTTAGTTATTTATAGTTATTTTGTTGTTTTATAAACAGGCTTATATTTTTTATGTTTCTATTTATATTTTGCTAAAGTAATAGACAACGATTTGATTTATTTAGTCAAAAAACTTTTGAAAATATGACTTTCTCTAACATATCATCTAAGGGTTTAAGTTTTTTTTTTTCATTTCATTTATTTAAACTTTTTTGGTACGATAAACTCAGTAAAGAAGAATCCGCAAAGAAACTTTACGAGTTTTCGGTCCACGGTAATGAAACACATACTAAGATCAAACAATTTTTGGCTATCCTCCAGGGGCTCTAAGCCTGGTTTTCACCAAGTGCTGATTCATTTTAATCGACACTTAACGGGCGTTCATAACTAAAGAGCTGATTATCTTGTATTGATATGATTGCAAGCTGCTAAAAAAGGCTCTTAATATGTGGCGATTATGCTAATCTAAAGTGTCTAAGCTAATCTAAGTGTATTTTAATAAAGCTAAAGTGAAAAAGGCCCTAAAAGTATTGACTGCTAACCTTTACTAGAAATTGATTATTAGTGACTATTACGCTTAGTCGATACAGCATTTTTAAGATATTATTGCTTGACTTTTCTTCTTTGGGTCGCCCCATTTCAGGTAAAAATGCTTACAGAGGTAAATAAATTAAAATGTTTCATTTCCTCTAAAAAAACGAAATTTCACAACTAAAATTCGTTGACTTTTAAAAATTCAGTACCGGGATTTCACGTGAGATGAAATGCCAAGAGATGTCTCTCTGAAGAGGAGAGTGGGGAGAGAGGAGTGACAGCGGTAGACGTTAATCAAAAAGTTTTATATGCAATTTCACCATTCCGCAGGCGGGCTTCAATTTAAAACGTAAAAGCCTTTCGTAAACCAACATTAAACTTGGGCAAATTCACCTGGTTAAGAGCTGTGCTAGTAGCCTGAAAATGCGCTAATGTTAATAAATTTTAATAGATAAATTAATGTAATTACATTATTTCCTAAACGGATAACAATCAGTTTTGGCATATATGATTCGCTGGTATAAGGATTATATTTTGAGTACTCAAAAATCTTCACAATTTTCCAAAAGCTCTGGCCTATGCCCGAAAAATATAACATGAATCTCTTTGTTGAATAAAATACTACATAAACTTTTAAATGCACAATTCAGCATTTTCACATGCTTCAATGTTTTGTAAGCCTTGGTATCACACTTCAGTATTCAATCGGTCAGGTTCTGGATGGGTGATCGTTTAACGATTACGGCTGGCCAATGTCGAATTTCACACGGAACTGTGTTTTAAGTAACTGTTCAGTACTGGCTAATACCACACCTATACTATTATGGTTAGCTCATTGTACAACATTGGGCACTAGTTGCCATCCCAGGACAAACATTTTACGAAAAACCAGGATCATTTTCATTGGCGCCTCGAACGTCGTTCATTCAATGGGATGTTGGTAACGCAGGCGGAATTTACCCTATCACCTATTTAGTAGGGGGTACAAGTATAGGTACTATTTTACGTGGAATTCGAGCAACAAATCACTCAGTCGCCTCTAATAACATTCGCGGATATAATTGCATTGGGACCACTGACATAATTTTTAAGTGCCCGAATTCACCTACCACACTATATTTTTTCAAAATGTTTTTCTTCTTAAAAAAAAAGACGGTAGCTCATATAATCCCAGTTCTTATGATTGATATTTCCTTTTTTATGACGACGTATTTGCTTACGCATTAATTTTAGAGATTGTCTCGTAATAAAGTTAAATAGTTAATTTCCTAACTGCCAAACCCGCCCAGGTTACTACCATCGTAATGGATGAAAAGATGGTCGAAATTGCAATAACAGAAATTTCTGTGTTTTCTGTCCAGTCGATTGTAATCCTGCACAATAAAGGAAATGCCTCACATAATACCTGATTCGGTTGCAAATGTGATGTGTTGGGAGAACAGTCTGTGTGTCTTTTGCCGATCATGTCCAGTTCAATAAAAATATAAAATCTTCTACATTTTTAACTAGAAAATAAGACATATTATTGTGCAAGAAATGGTTGAAGCTAGATCTAAAACCATTCACATTTTGTCGAATTAAATACAAGATCTAGAATCCTCAATTTTGATTTAAGAAGCATTACAGTTGGGTATGACCTATGACTCAAATAAGTTTAGGCTATAACTCAACCGAACTTCAACAGAAAACGGTTGTTCATATAATAGAGTTATACCCGTGCACATGACAGCCAGGAAATATGAACCACTTACAAAACTGTTGGAAGAAGTTTTTGTAAAGTTTTCAGATTTATTTCCTTTTAAGTACTATAAAAACTTATTAAAAGCAATCGTAAATATATCACTGAGGAGAACGTATGAAAACAAATATTAAACCGAATCTGTTAAGTATACATACATCGTTAGAAAGCCGTTTTCACCACCTACAGTGAAATGTCGGGCATTGGTCCGAAAGTTAACTTTGCGTTCACAAATAACTGACAGGTTCATTGTCCCGACCCGTACCATAAACTGCGCTGTTTAGTTTTGTTTGGGGTAGTTTTGTTTTTCGGTGAAGTTTAGGGGTTTTGTCTAGTTCAGTGTGTTTAACTGTTGTTCGTTTTGGATAACAACAACTCAATAAAAACATTGCATCAACAATTAGAACACAACAAATATAAAAAACCGCCCAAGTGCTAGTCGGACTCGCACACGAAGGGTTCCGTACCATGGTACAAAAAACATTACAAAAAAATCTCGTTTTTTGTATGGGGACCCCCTTTGATTTTAATAATTTTTTAATCTTACCTATTTAGTGTTATAGCGGCAAAATAAATACACACTCTGTGAAAATGTCAGCTGTCTATCTGTTACGGTTACTGAGATACAGCCCTCTGACATACGGACGGACTGACGGACAGCGGAGGCTTAGTAATAGGGTTCCGTTTTCACCCTTTGGGTACGAAACCCTAAAAAACACATCGCAATAAAAAATACATCACGACGCAAATATTCAAGTTTGCTATTAATAGAAATATATATAAATGGCGTCGCTAGCGGCAGGCTGGGTCTTTTGTTGCTGCAGGTCGCTTTGAAGCGAGCGCTCAACTGGGTGCGGTTAGGAGTCCTCCAGCAGAGGTCGCCCGTCGGGCGGTCTTGCAATCAGGTGAGCAATATTAACCAAGTGAAGGTGTGGTGAAGCGTCAGCGTGCTCGAACATGCGACTGGCGAACTTCGCGACGAACTCCTCCAGCGGGGGGATTTGTCCCTCCTGACGTACCGTCCGACTACGACGATCACCCGCAGCGAGATGTTCTGTTGAGCCTGCGGCCTTATTGCCGAACAGCGACTGTCGCTGCCAGCGTCGGTGTCGCTGCTAACGAGTCATCGCATACAAGATTTTTCGGCTACCGATACCGACGACATAGACTATGTCGATAGCGGCTACGGATAAAAATTTAATGCGGTTGCCTATCTACATATTATCCGCAGTAACTGTAGCCGCAAAATTTGGTATGCGATGACTCGTTAGCAGCGACACCGACGCTGGCAGTGACAATCGCTGTTCGGCAATGAGGCCGCTGGATCCGTTGCTTTTGGGTGGCTGAGCACAGCGCATACCACGCTTCAGCTGCATAGGTTAGTCTAGAATGGACGTAGGTTTTATAGATTCTCAGTTTCGCTCATAGCAAAGTAACCTCGAGAAGATAATCCGTCTCACTAAGTCCTGTACACGCTCCGCGGCTCTGGAATGCATGGCCTGAGCCCATACGCCGTTCACAGAGTGTTCAAAACACGTTTGAAGGAACATTACCCGTCTCAGAGTGACCTGTTATCTTTCGACCCCCGCCTGCGGTTGCCATAGTTTTTGCTTTGTTTGTGTCTTGTGTATCAATATTTTAATTGATTTCGTTCGCTGCAAGACACCACTTTGCCCTTATATCTAATGGGTGGGGTGGAAGAGATTGCCATAAAGCAATAATATCAACCATTGGATGAAGGAAAGTATGCAGTAGGTAGTTAACATTTTTATTATATTTTTGCTATGTATGCTTAATTAGATTTATTGTTTTCTTCATTTTTCTCTTTTAAAAAAATGTACTCTGCATTGTTTTACTGTTCTTTTGTTTTTCCGTATACTAATGTCTTATTCTTCCAATTAATGGTTATTATTATTAGAAGTGTACGCGACGCCTTGGTTTGTCGGATCACATGGCCTACCATTTCCGTTATTCGCAGATACCGATCGATGACACAACCGAGGTAGCGAACCGAGGTCTGCCACTATAGGTCCTGTCCTCGGAGTTGCAGCTCGCGTGGCGTGCTGCGCTGCTGGCCGGTAAAGATGGCGGCCGTTAACGGCCATCCTCCATTTTGAAAGTTTCTAGCTTTAGTATTGTTTTAAGTTGAGTGAAAAGGTAATGTTCAATCTTTTATCCTGTAGAAATTGGACCGTTCGATGCCTGAGTAGTAGTCAGCGGTAATGCTCAATCTGTTAAAATAACCGATATTTTTTGTCACCGCTTCGACGTGCAAGTAAGAAAGGTGTCCTACAGTCGTATTCAGAGTGAACCTGTCAAAACTTAGCACGGGATTACCACCAGACCAACCATATAAAAACCGGTTAAGTCTGACCTTGATACAGGTACTAAATTTAGTCCGCCCACTCAGAATACTGCTCTAAGAGTTTAAAGTGAAAAAAAATTTATTCTTATATTTCCCAGAACCCACACAACAATACTTATATTAACTTTTATCGCATTTTATCTAACCCAAAAGTAACACCAATATATTTTCTCAATCACAATCTCACCCACCCTAGAGACATAGTAGACCCTTGGTGAAAAACAGTAGCATGATTGCAGGCTGCGAGCTAGCGCCATTTTGATTACAGCACAACACGTAGCTTCTTATTTCATATCGATATAGTCCATAGGGAAATTCTCAAAGCCGTGATAATTTGATTTGCCTATTGACTAACATTTTCCAGATTATAGTCGTGGATTATGACCCAGTAGGATGTAAAAAAATGGGGGCTATTTGCAATAATTCTATAAATTAAAACTAGTATTTTTATTTTATGTTTATATGCTACTATATATTTATAGATGGCCATACCACACCCACCGTCATGATATTAGCCCAACACAACCCATTCCAGGAAAAAGGTTCCATGCCAGGACCTTCCCTTTATGAGCACTGCTGCATACGGAACTAGATGGAAAATAGGAAAAAATATTCGTTACTCTTTCGACCATCTTTCATCCAACGCAATGATACCAACCCGGGCGAGTTTAACTCTTAGTAACGAAATGAGGCCTATAGTTTTACGGGGCCCTAGTCTTACATGGAATCCGAACCAGGAAACAGCTCGCAATCATAACTAAATGCACCTTTCCAACTCAGAAATAGAAAGAAAGTGGTGCATGAATTCGGATTTGAACCCAAACCTCTAGAATTATATCACGGCTTTGACAAAATCACTGCTGCAGATATACAGGAAAATTAAAGAAATCCTAAATCCCTTCTACTCCGAATTCTATATCAGTATGACAGAAAGGGCTTATATGCCACTCGGATATCAGCCCATTAACGTTTGGTTAGAGGAAACTTAGGGCGCAGTCCATTCTAATTAAAATTAACTACAAACTTCAAAAAAACATTTACCGGCTCAATATCATACACGTTATGAGGAAGGAGAACAATGAACGTATTTAATATCAGCACAAAACTAAATTGGGTAGTCTCCTCAGATCAAGGGAGAAGATGTGCAATATTGCGAGCCTAATATGAGACCCGCTGTGTTAAATTTACTAAAACTATCAGCCCAACGTATGTATGTATAAACGGCATCAACCTAGATGTCACTTATTGGACTTTTAATCACATACTTTCTCCTTGAAAATCGCCTACTGTTGCGCCGAGGGTGATGCGCTCACCAACACCGCTTTTGCTCAAAGGCACCACACCTTTTTAGCCCCGTTCATACACAACTAATTAGGTCAGAAGATCGAGATAAGTACCACTACACACAAAACTATAAACAAATACGTAATTAACAACTTTCTCAAGTCATTTAACTACCAGAATACTGAAAAACTTTGCTAAATAATTATAGGTAGTCACTGTTTTAACTGTAAGAAACGAACACAAAATTGAACTGCATGCTTTTGTTTTAGTTTATATTATAACTAACAGAATCTTCAATTCTTTGTTTGTTTGCTTGTTAGTTAGTAAGCTATATAATAAGTAAATGTGCCATTTCATTTCAAACTTCGTTATAAGGGCATAGATCGCTTACTGTCTACTGGAAAAAGAGACACATTCTTGATCTCTTTCCGTTATATTGACGCCAAGCATAGAGTAAAGGGGACATTAGGAATTGTGTCTCCTCTCAGTGTATAGATTTGAAAGTAAACGACTGTACTGCAGAATTGTTTCACCCCTATGCGAGACGGGCCCAACCCAGTGCAGAGTAGGTGAGCCTAAAAAACACGCTCATACGTTAAGAATATCTGTAACAAAGTGTCATACCTATCAATAAATAAAGTATAAAGTATACCACAGGCAAACATAGTCGCAGACTTATCGAGGGAACTGGCTTTGCGAACGCATTTGCGGGCGGTGGCGATGTTTGGCATCGCGCGGCCGTCTTCCCATACGTTTGTAAGAACGCTTTGGCCGTACGATGGAGTCGCGATAATGTCACCTCTCCTTTCTTTTTCTGTTCTGTGGGTGGTCCCTGTGCGTCACGTAGATGAGAGGATCCTAAGCAATTTACCCACTCATTTCGTATGGAGGCCTCGCCAATATACGTTAGAAGCGTCGACACCGGGGATAGAGTAAGGTGCTAGACTACGATATGCGGGCAATAACCCCATGTAGTTTTCGTAATGTGCTCTGTATCTGTATATTAAATATTATATTTATTAAAGATGCGGCATGTGACTTAGGCTAATCGCTGACCGAGGTTAGGTTATATTTATAATCTGCGCTTGACATTGGTAAGCAGAACCTTTACTTAGAAATACTATGATGAAACGATTATCGAAACAACGAAAAATATTACAGTGACATATCGTTCTCATATCTTGAACACTTTTTCATGTTTCATTAACATCAACTAGACTATCTGATTTTTAGGGTTCCGTCATAAAAAGGGATATATGATCACATCGTTGTCCGTCTGTCACTTTAAAAAAACTGGCTAAGCGTCTAACCCCTGTTTTCACCACCTCCAGCTACCTGAAGTTCTATAGTTAACTTTCGGTTACATTGCATATTTATATGGTGTAGCCGAAAGATAACTTTGGGATTTTTGTAGCTGGAGGTAGTGGAACCGGGCGTAAGTGAACCCAATGAAATTATGTAAAATTTTAATACATAATATTTTAAATAAATTGTTGTTTATTGTATATTCATCATCCATAGACAGTACACTGCACTCGGATTTGTCATATTTAATCATTAGTCAAGTGATAAATGTTTATCGGTTCGTGATGGAATGAGCCAATAGCTTCTGACAGGCTGTTCACATTTTTACTGAACCGATCTCACCGTGCTTCTCGCAAATAGAGTGTAGTTACGTGTGCTGGAGATAAGCCGCCCCTCCTAAATTTAGAGCTTGCCCGTAAAGGGATTTTCATGAAAAGGGATTCCTCCATTTCCTTCCTTTTTATAGCATTTCGGGTCCTACGATCTATAGGTATAGAGCAATTTGAAACTTTTGGATGTTTCGTAGGATCGAATCCGTTTTTAATTTGGGGCTTTCGAAAGAAGCACTCTGAAATTATTTCACACTGAAAAATAAAGGAAATTTATAAAAGGGCAAATGATGAGATGTGAATAGGTGAGGTTTCATCCCGGAGCCCGGTAAAATGCGTCCTCTGCTTCCGATCATAAGCATTCTCACTTATATTTCTTTTGCTTGGCTCGGAACGAGATGTTAAGCATATAGGGTTCCTAAGGAATTGAGCTATCAAATGGAATGAAACCATGTTTCAAATCCGACTATACTAGTATAGCAGAGATTAGCGCGTTCAAACACAACCACCGTGGTAATGTCAGCATGCCCGATGAGTCTTGCCAGAACATTTACTTTATATGGGTAGAGCTACGACACGGACTACAATAAAAAAGGCTACAATTAGACGATGAAAAATGGAACTACACGGGAAGCACCAAGCATTAAAATCGGTTCACTCAGGTGTAAGTTCTGTGGTAACAAACATAAAAAAAATACAGTCGTGTTGAGAGCTCCTCCTTTTTTGATGTCGGTTTATAAAGAAAACCATCTTTAATTGAATGCGGCGATACTAAATGCAATTTTAGGGCATGAGCGGTGTTTTCCTAATAGGTGCGATACATTGTCGTCGCATACGAATATTGTCCCCACATGTGAATTTCAACTTGGTTGTCTTGCGTGTCTCTCCCACGAGGATTCAATCCGCGAACCCTGCTATTGAAACTTTCATAAAAGTTCCTGACAATCGCTGCGATTTCTTCCCCTTCTCAATTGGTTCTCGATCCCTGTTTTTTCCTTATTCACAAAATCAGTCGAGCCGGCTAACGTTGTTAACGCTAAATAAATTACTGGAAAATCATGAGTGATTATCGGATGAGGGCGTGGGGTGGTTCGGCCGAAAGCGATACCCAAGTGGAGGCTGCCTGTAAATTATTGCGCCTGCTATGTTTCATTACAGTCGAATCAGTGTTAATTGCCTGCGAAGGAATCGAAATATTTATCGCCGGGAGAAGTAATTCAAATCAGGCGCTGCTTGAATAATTTTATGGACGGGTGATATAATATAGTATAGCGATCTTGTTTCGACCGATGGATTGATCGGGTGATTGGATTTACGCTTTGATCTCTGTCTCCGTTTAGGAGAGTGTTCACCTGCGATTCACCCGGAGAGTTAACTTACCATGGTAAGCCGCCTGAGGTGATTAATGAGTGAGATGGGCACCTTGGTTCAGCTTCAGAAGTTCCAGCATATACGATTAAATCGGGGAAAAAAACCAGTTGGTATTTCTTAGGATGATGAACGCCTGATGGCGTAAGACTGTTAGTGTGGAAACAAGGAAGATAAATTATGGATGCGTCGTGTGCAGTTAGTTAGTTACCTTAGCTCCCTCACCTGGAGGGCTATTGTCTTGTGGCCTATTTTCCAGTAGCAAAAGCAGAACTCGCAAAAGAAAAAACCGGCCAAGTGCGAGTCGGACTCGCACACGAAGGGTTCCGTACCATCGAAACAAAAAAATACAAAAAATCACGTTTGTTGTATGGGAGCCCCCTTTAATTTTAATTATTTTCTAATATTACCTGTTTTTTGTTATAACGGCAAACTAAACACACACTCTGTGAAAATTTCAGCTGTCTACCTGTTACGGTTACTGAGATACAGCCCTGTGACAGACGGACGGACGGACGGACGGACGGACAGCGGAGGCTTAGTAATAGGGTTCCGTTTTCACCCTTTGGGTACGGAACCCTAAAAAGTATCAAAAAATGCGTATCAGGTTAAAGTATCAGGTTATCCTGACGGTTGTAATTGTTCCAATGTAAGATTGTTTTGATTATTATTTGATTTTTTTTTCACTTTGTTGTACGTGAATATGACAACAGAGCATGCAGAGGATGCAGTTATTTTTTAGTACCTAGTAAGGATCTGAAAACGTTCTAATATAAATAATTTGCAGGATTGAGTGGTCTATGTAGTGGTAAGTTAAATTCGTTAATTCATCAAATTAATCTATTATATGAAATGGGAGCAAAACACGTTTAACAGTATGCAAGCGGAGCCCCAGGAAAAAGGTTATACTGTGAACAAAATATAGTCATAATATGACGTCACATAATATGGTGACAAACACAGGGAATAGCGGAAGCGTAAACCACCCGTTAAATTTAATAAACGGGAAACTCACGGCAAAAGCATGTCGAATCGGTGCGGCAGGTCCTTTGTAATTTACGGTCGGCCGGTTGGAATGTTATCGTCCTTTGTGGAGACAACGTTGTTTAATTTATGTGCTGCTGAACTAAGACAATAAAATATTGAAAGTGATTATTGAGAACATGTAAATGTAAATGTTATATTTTAGAGAAGCCTTTCTACATTCAAATATTTTGATCATTTCATTTTGGTTTGGTGTCTATTTTTGATCTGCTTGCTCCTTTTTTTTTTTTTTTCCTTGCTCCTTGTATGCCTTATTTATGATTTATGATGTTTGTTAAAGTTTTGTTTCTTTTAGTTTTAAATTGTCGCATGTTTTAATCTTAAGTTAATGCTTTCTTTACTTATTCACCTACCTAAATTGTGTTGTTAAATCTAATGAGTGGCCAGGAAGAGATTGCCTCAAGGCATTATGGTGGCCCATTAGATGAAACGAACACTTGTACAACTATAATAAGTCTACTCTAAGAATGTATGTATAAGTTTCATCTAATAAACAGTTTATTATTATTATTAATGTCAAAAGATCAGCCGTATGTTCATGGCATTTTTAAATGAGTACTAGCTAAGGATCCCGATTCCGCTCGGGATTCGTTTTGAATAATCACCCGAGCAGAGCCCGGTAAAATGCACCCTCGGTCCACGGCGTCGCATCGCCCGCCCGTGATATTACTTCCTTTTCGATTGTCCTTCTTTCTGATATTTTTGTCGGCTTATAAGAATCTTAGCGTGATGTTAAATATCTTATAACCTTTGTCAAGAGTTGGGCTATCAAATTCAAAAAAAATCCGACTTTAAAATCCGACCGGTACTTGGTTTCGCGATTAGCGCGTTCAAGCAAACAAAAAACTATTCAGATTTATTATATTACGGGCGGAAGAGCCTATTCACAATAAAAATAGGAAGGAATGAGTAATTACTGGAATTAATTAATAATAAGTGGAATGAATAATTAGTGTATCGTATAAAATGTTATCGATTTTTTTAAATATGTTTTAAAAGCTTGTGCCGCCAGGACTATTCTGCACTGGCACTGTTACATTGAAATGGATGGAAAACACGGACTGTTTTCATTTCTGCTCTGACCATCTATCTTTCCTTCAATTCAATCGTATCGCCAATCCAGGCAGAATTAATCATAAAAAAAACTCAGTTTCATCCCACTGGTCACCCCTCTGGTATTTTAGAGTGATGGTAAGTAGCCTTGAATTTGCGGGAAAAATCAAGCCATACGTCAGCATAATTAATTAGCAATTGGAAAAAAAGCTTAATGCGAGTTTTCATATCCCCAACTTAAAGTGGCCCTTCCCGGCGGGAATAACTCATTCGTGGGCACGGTACAAACCAGTGCTATTTCGCTCTGGGACCCTCTCTGTTTCCAAGAAAAAGACAGGTTCCGTGATGAGGAGAATGCAACATGTCCACAAAGCAAACAATGCGTTTCATTAGGTAAGATTTGTGAAAATTTTAATTACAAAATGACTTATAGCTAAAAGGAAATAACGACCGCTGTAGTCAAAAATCAAACCAAAATCTTTTTTAGGTGTTTTTATTTTATCGTTAAGTAATGCGCCTCCAAAGTTATTGTAAAAAACGCGCAAAAATCGAACTCTCCTTCCTTATAACTAAGAAACCAAACACTATTTTTTACAATGCATTTTGTAGTTCGATAAAATAAAGGTGTTTTGAGCTTCTTTTGTTTCACTTTTTTTTTAAATAAAAAAAGCTTGCCCATGTTTTTCCCGAGAATATAGTCTCATCTCATTGCCAAATTTAATTAAGATCTATTCAGTGGTTTTTTAATGAAAGCGTAATAAACGAACTGACTTTCGCATTTATAATGTTATTTAGGATAGAGGTGGTTTAAGATAAATATAGAGATGAAAATCCTAGAACCTCCCCTGATTACGGATATTACACGTTAAACACTTACGATTTCTTACCGAGACCCCAAGACAGCCGAACACCGAAAAACTGCCCAGTCCTTTCACATCAAATATTGCTGCGCTGAAGCATGAATCAGCTATATTTATCGAAAATAACAGACCATTACGTGAAAGCGTGGAACTCAGCACTGTGGTAACTGCTGTATATTGCTTCAGCAGTTATTGAATCTTTCAGTTAGAGGATAGAACATTGTATGTCTCTCTTGCTGGGATTATTCGATGGATTCATTTAGCGTTTCTTTTTCTTGTTTACTTTTAATTATACTTCATAGTTTAAATGACAATAAGAATCACACCTATACCGTCACAATAAGCCATTCCCGAAAGAATTATGTGTCGCAGGGTGGTCTATGCATTAGCACGACTTCATTGAATTTGGTGGAAAATACGGGCATTTTCGTAGTTTTACATGGATTCCTAACCATGGAGTGTTTTCTCTAAACCGCCATTACGATGTTAATATGCACATTTTATTACATAAGTGCTGGGTTACACACTTGATTACGAAACCGTATTCTTCGAAAAAAAAAAACCAAAATATTGCAAACTTTTACTTGAAAACATCGGCGCTGAGGCGCTCCTGCCGGTAAAATGTAATTACTCAATGGAGCATTATTCGAGCTAATTTAATATTTCCTTAATAATACCAGACAACGTGGATCCTATTTCACGAACATTGGCCGTATATGCTGCGTCACCCTGCAATAGACAGGAAATTAATTCTCAATTCGTGGTTCATAACGAATAGGCAGCATTAATTAATATCTGATGCAAATGAAATTGCATCCTGATAAACCGCGCCTAATTGGAGCGGGGTTGACGCCATATTTGGAGACTAATTGAAACGGAAAATATTAGCAGGCGCTCTTGTGGGCGATTTGGCGCCTAATAATCTGGCGGGTTCTGGATTATTGGATTCTGATAGTGATTTAGAGGGTTTAAACGTTATTCCTGTAATGGATTCGGATCGCACGGTAATATTTTAGTTGTGTCGCACTGTTTTATATGTGGCTGGAAACAGATGGCCCAACACACCGTATGCCCGAAGGAATTAGGTGCCATGTCAGGATCTTGCCTTGCTCATACGGCTACATTGACCTGGATGGAAAACAGTGACAATTTTTCAATGTCGCTTTGAATATATTTTACTCCATGCGACCATCGCCTACCACCTATTAGGGTAAAGTAGACCTACAGTTTTACATGGCTTCCGAACCATAGAACAACTCGAATTTGTAACGGAATGATGAACGGGGCGAGGATTGGAACCCAGACCTGCGTCATGAAAGTCCACGCTCGCTGTAGGCCTATTGGTTTAGGGTCGCAACGCGCTGTTGGAATATGTTTATTTTTAAATTATTCAATTATTTTTAATGTCATGCTTTTTCTGGCGCCTGAGTATCAATATTCGCTTTCAGGGTGATTCGTAGTTGCTAGATGTCAGCCTCGTTATATCTGCACACATATTTTAAGCACATATAATGATGGCGAGCCTATTGCTTTCTAGTTATTACTAGAAAGCCACCGAAGTGGGTGTCCTAACGATGTTTTTCTTCACCATAAAGAATTTTATTTTAATGAAATGTAGCGACTGGAACGCTATCTGCATAGAGCTGCTATTTTCAATATGCTATATATATATAATAAATAGAAGCTAGTTAACATGTACTAGATGTACATGTGATAGCACTATATACCCACTTGAAAATCGAACATGTTAAAAACGCTAGGCTATCAAAGTTTCCAAGTGAAATATAACACATACGAAATCCAAATAACGACTAAAGACATTTGAAACTAATTATTAATATGTTTTTTTTTACATTTGTCTGCCACGACTCTGTTTTATTGTACCTACCCTTGTCTCATTATGTTAAAAGGGTAGACTGGCGGAAAATGCCTTAGGCATTAAGTGCTACCATTGTGTACGATTTAAGTGCAATAAACGTTTTTTGATTTGATTTGAAAGAGCCGTGGATCTCAAGATCTGACTCACCTTTTCATTTCCATAGCAAACTCTTAAGTTTTAGTTAGGATTGTAACGGGTCATTAAAAAAATAGGTTTAGTACAATAATCATCCTTAAAATACATATCCGGAGATGACCAACGCTAGGCCAGTTAACTCCGCCTACGACAATAAATGGAATCGACATGCTATAATTTAACGGGAATTCGAGTTTTCGATGTAATCGAAAACTCACTCCTCCATAAGATTCACCGTGTCCCGTTTTCCAATTTCATCAAAACACCAATTTTATTTTCACTGCGCCGACACGGAAGTCAACACGTAATATCGGCGCAGACAAGTGAAGCCAACGGCGTAAAGTCGCTATCCACAACAAGAAGCACGCTTCGCGCCATTGGACGGGTCATTCCTTTTGCTTTTCTACCACTGTGAATTCTTGTCTCCGGTCGGGGCATTGAGGCCAGGATCCGATCAGAAAATCTTGCAAAATGTGATACTGGTCCAGTACTGATACTGTAGCTGTGCAAATTATAAAAAAATGGCTTTTGATGAATGGAAACCTGACTTACTCCATCACGACTATTTATGTCTGAAAGTTAACAGATCGATATTAAGGTGGATTTACCCCCATGCGTAATAGATTTAGATTTTAGTCTGCTTTGTTGTAAGAGTGAGTTTTGATCTTGCCGAACTTGGGCGCAAGAAGGCACGATAACGTAGCGACGCGGCGATGAATGAGGGTAAGATTCGCTGGTTCGACTTTGGTGGTAGAGTTTGTTTTTGTCGACAGGTGCAGAAGCCGTTGTCTACGATGTCTGTCAATCCAAAGCATAATCAAAACCCATATTGACTCGGCGACGGAGAACTGCAAGAGTAATCTATTTGACTTTCGTAGTTGACTTGGCAGAGTAGATATGTCTTTTTGTCGATAGCTGCGGAAACCGCTGTCCACGCTGTCTATCGGCAGAGTGTGCCAGTTGAACAACCCCGATACCATACTGGAGATATGGGATTCAGCCTATATGTCGTTCCAAGCGTGAATTTAAATGTTAGCAGCTTAGATTGCGGTTGGTAATGCACGCTGCACTACAGCTCAGGTCTGGCAAATAGGGAGTGGACATCATACACGTGGCATTCGTTCCAAAGCCTTATGCGGACAAGAGTTTTTTGAAGAGAACGAATGAAAGAGAGAAGAGAATTTGGCGGCGGAGTGTGCAATCATAGAGTTTTTTTTGTCGATAGCTGCGGAACCCGGTGCTGATGAAGTCGATCCCAGGTGCGATGAAGGTGCGTGAGAGCCACGATGTGACGACGGAGTGTTCGAGAGTCATCGGTTGGACTAGCGTGACAGAGTGTGTCTTTTGTCAATAGCTGCGGAAGCAGTAACGACACTGTCGATCCCATGAGTGATAAAGGCATGCGTTGTCATTAACGTGAATACGGAGGAGTGAGAAAGTTAGAAGCTTGACTTTTGTGATGGAGTATGCCCTTTTGTCGATAACTGTGGGAACTTGTGTCGATAATTTTGAGCCCAAACGTGACGAAGACAGCGAGATGACAGAGAGGTATCATAGAGTTTGTCTCTTGTCGACAGCTGCGGAAGCCGGTGTCGACGCTGTCGATCCCGGGCGCGATGAAGGCGCGCGGGGGCAGCGACGCGGCGGCGGAGGAGGCAGGCGTGGCGCTGGTGGGAGTGCACAGCGAGTACCCGCGCTTCGGCGAGGAGCGCGGCCTCGGCGGCGGCGCGTACAAGGGCGGCGGCACATCCAAGCACAAGCCCAACATAGGATATAGGTGAGAGCTCACTTTATTAAATACCTCCAATCGCCTCAGTCGCCTAATAGAACGCAAACGAAGGGCTATTGCTGACCGAAAGGGAAATAGACTATTGATAAAACCTAGAAATTGAGGCATAACGGACCACGTGACGTCTAAGAGACAATGAAATATAATTTCTGTTGTTTAATTTATAATCAGATTTCAATTAACATCAAATATTAATTTCGTAAAAAAGATAGAATGCACATTTTGTAGGTAAATATTTCCCCTGTAGCTCTTCTGACAGTAATATGAAAGAATCCCTGATCCCTTTAGAATTAAATTTGGTGGTTTAAAGCTGTTAAGACTTCTTCACAGCTTCCATTATAATTTACATATGTTCTAGTTATGTCTTAATTTAACAGAGAGTAGTTAACGCATCAAGCCCAAATTTACTATCATCAAACTTCTACTTCCTGTATCCACACTTTCTTTATTCCGATTTCTTAATTAATATGTTTTTTTTTTATATGGAAGTGATACCTTTATACCCGAAGTGATACAAGAATATCAAACGTTATAGTGAAGTACTTCTGCTTATACAATCTCTTTATTAGATAGGTAGGAACTAATGTTAATAAAATACATATTTAATTTAGACTTAAAGATAAAAAACTTCTAAGAGAGCCGGAGCTCCAGCAGTACCTAGAATACTGGCGGTGTTGCCTCTTTGGATTCCGAGGCTTATTCGCCGGACAAAATGTGCCTCTTCTGCTTAACTAAAACTTGAATTATAGTAAACCAATTGTTTCCTGTATAATGCAAAGTTTTTGTAATCAATTAATTCTTCACTGCAATATGTTGACGTGAAAACAATTAAATATTTCCCACGACTCCTCTATTTTTCGTAGACATTTGTTGTCAATTCCGGTGCCAGACAACGCTATCAGTACTGTCTGTGGGCGTGAATTGAAAATATATGCTGTCCCGTATTTTAGATGCCAGACAATTCTAGGGCTATTATTTATTTCTATTACATCAACCTCCATCATGGGTTCATTTGCATCAGCTTAAGATGAAGCTCCAAACATTTTTATAATCCTGTAAACAACATCAATCTTGCCGGGCTTGTGAGCTGAAAAGATGATGAATTTAGTAAACATGCTGTGGGAGCAGAATAGATATTAAAATTTCTAATGTAACGGATCTGCCACTTTGAGATTAAGATTAACTGATGCAGATTAGACAGGTAAGGAAGATCATTTACATATTTGTGTCTAATAATTAATTCAATCCTGGCCAATATTATTAACTGATGCTACCGGTTTTGTTATAACATAAAATATATGTATATATTGTTTTAGTAACAGTATTTATACCATGTAGTAATAAAGGACGGTAGTGGCGACTGATCATCTATAAAACAGCAGTTAGTGATAGTAGATACACAGACGGTAGCGCTGGTCAGTCATTTCGCTTACGAATTCGCTCACTTCTGGCATTGATAAATGATGTTAATTTAAGATTGCTAACGTCATACAAGTATTGAATAGGGATAATAAAAGTCAACAGCCATCTGTTGAATTTTGAAAAAAAAATACATCTGAGAATACATTAAATACAAGCCAATAAATATCAATGATATTTTTTATACTTACAATGACATTACTTAAAATATAGTTAAAATATAACGTTTTTGTCATGCTTTCCAAGGGAAAAATTGGGATTAAGGCTGTTCCGACCCATATAAAGTTGTTTGCACACATAACGCAAAAAGTATTGCACTTTAAGCCACGAATTAATAATAAAAGTTTAATATAGTCATATTACTTGCAGCAAAAACAATTTCACAATTTCAGGATTATTGTTTTTCTTACAATTTATTTAAATACGATTTTTATTTTACAGCGCCATCTAACGGTGTAAAACTTCTAATCGGCAATTACAACGAAACCATTAAACCTGAAATTGTGAATATGTTTTTGCTGCAACTACTATATGGCTATATTTAATATTTTTGACGAATTCGTGCCTTAAAGTGCAATACTTTTTGCGTTCTGTGTAAAAAAAACATTGTATGGGTCGGAACATCCTTAAGCTAAGTTTAATAACGGTGTAACTAGTTCCGGCAGTGATGGGAGATGGCGCCGGTTAGAAATGTCGTAATAACAGCGAAAATAAGAAGTATTTAGCGTAGTAAGTACGTTGTTTGACGTTTGCAGTCTATACCTATTATGATTTGTCTATGCTCCTGCGTAGTAACCACGGCAAATTAAATCCAACCCAGTCTTTTGTGCTCAATTTAACTACGCATAAAATTAATGCCGATGATTTTTACACTTACAGTAAAGTTAAACATTTAGCGATCAAAACTGAAGATAAAAGGGAATCTAGCGAGAGAGCACGGTTTCATTAAAATTCTGTTAATCTCTGAAGTTGGGAGGATGTCACGTTTGGTTTCTTTATTTATGTTGTGGCGGAGCCCGAAGCTCTCTGCTAACAGAATTCTCATTCGTCGCACTAAATACGTAGCCAATTTACTTCCACAAGTTGGTTTTATTTGTAACGTGATACTCAGATTCAGATTTAAAGACGGTATTTTAATGCTTTATATTTCATGCGTCTGGCCTGAGGAGATGAGTATATCGTAGGCGATTGAACATTACAAATTTTATTGAATACAATTTAAAAGATCCACATTTAGTTTGGTCAACTAAGGCTCTGAGAGTACATATTTTATGTGTTTGCTCGGTCTGCTTCGGAAGCTCGGTTTTTTTTTATGTAACTGGCACAGATTCCTAATAACATATTTACCGGCATGATATTAGGCCAAGATAACGAATTCCTGAAGGAATTCGATGACATGCAAGCACCTAAATGCGTAAAGGACCTTCCCTTTATGGGTACGGTTAGATCGAGCTGAATGGAAGACATGAACAACTTTTCATTCTTATTGCGATCATCTCGTTTCATCCGATGCGCTGGTACCATCCCGGACCGGCTAAAAACCTAAACCTGTAGATTATCTTACGTAGAGTTTTATATTACGTATATCTTTCTTTTTTGATCTAAATTTAACCTTGCTTATGTATTGAGCTATGTTTTGGAAATATTTTAATATGTTTCATAGAATATTCTAGTCGTGAAGATAATATATATATATATATATATGCAGAAACCTATAATTTAATGTTTCCTAACTTTTGATAAAATCGTGCCATGACGAGTTTCCGTATAAGGAAAAAGACAGCGTTTTGAATGAGGTAATACTATTCTCACCCGCTTCCTTCTAACAGATGATGTAATATCAGTCACCGCCAAAAATGAGTATAATTCTAGAGATATTAATTTAAAAATATTATTTCATCACGTGTGATAGTGCTTATAGAGGCGACGCTGTCGCTGCGAGCCTATCTTGCCTGTAGCCAACGAGCATGAAAGGACGGAAATAGCGATTAAAAATTTAACGCAGTGAGTGTCATTTTATGTAAAAAAACACGATCTAAATTTTAGAACTAATGACATCTATGTTTTTTGACAGCCAAAGAATACTTTCTCGAAGTAACGGCGGTGACTGTTACACCCTATTTGTTGAACGCGAAAACCAATTGTATATTGTTCACGATTTGCACAACATGTACCTTTTGTTTTTTTAATAACATATTTAAAACTAAATCTTAAAATACAACGTGACTTACTATCATATTAAAAGCCAATGGCATAAATGAGAAAATATTAAGGTCAAATCTTAGTGTAAAATATTTTTCCGTCTAATGTAAATGTTTTCCGTATAAATCTTATCTATGGTAAATGTTTTTTTTTTGTCAATTTCAGGTTAGGAAGAAGAAAGGCGTTATTCGAAAAGCGAAAACGGATCAGCGATTACGCCCTCGTAATGGGAATGTTTGGAATCATTATTATGGTAATAGAAAACGAATTGTCCAGTGCTGGAGTTTACAATAAGGTGAGTAATTTTTTATTCTAAAAAACATATTTAAAATAGTTACTTATATTTTTTATTTTATATTTTTATAATCTCAAAAATACTTTTGATTAGGCAAAAATGTATACATCGAAGAAATATTTTTTAAAACCAATCGATAAACCATAAAATACATTTCCAAACATTTACTTTGAATTTGCTGTTCGGTCATTTCGTTTCGTTCCATCTTTAATCGATTTTCTTTCTTCAAATTATTGAATTCACAGTTAATTTTAACATAAGTTTAGTAAATTGTATTTCTGTAAAGTTTTCTCAATATGAAGCTTATGAAAATAATGAAACGATTTAAATTTACAGGCATCAATATATTCTCTGGCGTTAAAAACGCTGATATCAATGTCGACTGTGATTTTACTTGGCCTAATTGTGGCGTACCACGCCTTAGAAGTACAGGTAATTATTTTTGTTTCGATTTGCTGCTATTGCATGAGAAGAGTCGTATTCACTACGTATAATATCCACAACGTATAATAGTATTTTTTTCCAAAAAATGAAAACCATGCATATCGTATAATATTCACAACGTATAATGTTATACATTGTGCATGAGTTTAAAAATAAAATCAACTCTTTGCATCATGCAGAACGTCTAATAGTCACAACGTATAATATTCCTAACATTAATTCACAAAAAAAGAAAACCATGCAGAACGTATAATATGCCAAGAAGCACTGCATAAAGCGCCCTAATAACGATACATTTAAGGCTGAAATTGCTACGAATCGATATTTGTTGAAGAGTAACAATTTGCTGCAATGCCAATTGAGACGGTGGAAAAGGCGCGTGCGAGTATACGCTTTAAAAGTATATTCATAAGGGCGCTTATCGTATGAAAAGTTTTTGGATTATATGATATGCATGGTTTTCTTTTTTTGTTAAATAAAGATCATAATATTATACGTTGTGACTATGAGTCGTATTCACTACGTATAATATTCACAACGTATAATAGTATTTTTTTTCCAAAAAATTAAAACCATGCATATCGTATAATATTCACAACGTATAATGTTATACGTTGTGCATGAGTTTAAAAATAAAATCAACTCTTTGCATCATGCAGAACGTCTAATAGTCACAACGTATAATATTCCTAACATGAATTCACAAAAAAAGAAAACCATGCAGAACGTATAATATGCCAAGAAGCACTGCATAAAGCGCCCTAATAACTATACATTTAAGGCTGAAATTGCTACGAATCGATATTTGTTGAAGAGTAACAATTTGCTGCAACGCTAATTGAGACGGTCGAAAAGTTGCGTGCGAGTATACGCTTTAAAAGTATATTCATAAGGGCGCTTATCGTATGAAAAGTTTTTGGATTATATGATATGCATGGTTTTCTTTTTTTGTTAAATAAAGATCATCATATTATACGTTGTGACTATTATACGTTATGCATGGAAAAATAAGTAATTTTATTTTTTAAACTTATTCATGCACTACGTATAAGATTATACGATCTGCCGATTATACGTTGTGCATGGTTTTAAAATTTTGTTAAAATATGACATTATACGATCTGCATATTAGACGTTCTGCCCTTCCCCCGTGACTATTATACGTTATGCATGGAGAAATAAGTAATTTTATTTTTTAAACTTCTTCATGCACTATGTATAAGATTATACGATCTGCCGATTATACGTTGTGCATGGTTTTAAAATTTTGTTAAAATATGACATTATACGATCTGCATATTAGACGTTCTGCCGTTCCCCCCATGAGAACACAATTATCCAAAAAATGTTGGCTCGAACATCCATACTAATATTATAAATAGGAAAGTAGCTCGGTCTGTTGCGTTTCCAAGCCTAAATCGCCAATTTTAATGCATTACGGTATATACATACCAAGCAGAGATTATATATAACGGATAACAATAAACTATCACCGGTTTTTTTCTGCTATATCGGTTGAAGTTGTGATTATTTCAAATCTCAATGGATTCTTGTAAAACGTGTAGAGTGTTTTGGCTTTCTGCTGCAATTGTTGTCAGAACAAATCAAATTATTTCCTTCACTGTTCGAGGCATGCTCACAGATTTCTGACTTATAATACTCATTGTGTTTCAATCCCCTGATATGCTCTGCTATTGATTGAACACTCGCTTTTATTTGGCCAATGTAGCATTTCCCGCAGCTAAATAGTATTGTGTTAACTCCTAGGACCTGTAGTGGAATCTTGTATCTTACTGACCTCAGCATAGCGGATACTTTGTTAGAAATGTGAAGAAGTTACTTAACTTCTCAACTTAACTTATTCACCTACATGGTCGACTTAAGCATATGTGTAAGTGATGTATTATGTTTATCAATAAATATTGTAATACGTAATGTTTACCACCAGTAAAAGCCCAAACAATCTGGGGTATCAAACTGGAGCAGTTAATCTATGACGTGTTCTAATTCGGGAGTGAGATTGGATCTCATAGCTTATAATAGGTACATAGATTGATAGCCAAAATCTGTATTTACCTATTTGACAATATGTTCATTTGTTGTGCAGTTATTTATGATTGACAACTGCGCGGACGATTGGCGGATAGCTATGACGTGGCAGCGGATATCACAGATTTCTATGGAGCTGGCAATATGCGCCGTGCATCCTATTCCTGGACAATACTACTTCACATGGACCACCAAACTTGCCAATAAGGGTGGGATTATGGGCACAGAGATTGTAAGTACATAAACGTCAAGTGCTTTATTAGAAATCTAGTTTAATCCGGAGTTGCAGGCGAAATTGGGACGTGGATTTTATAAGAACGATTCATTACTTTCAGTTGTGCACTATATTGAACATTTTCATAATTTTCAAATCCAAAAAACTCATGCCCGATAGGTTAATGTTTGTAAGCTTAGATAAAATATGACTGAAATGTTTTCATTATTAATAGTTGCTTGTATGTAATTAATTGTAATTGTTTTCGACTGATGAATTGATTTTTATTAATTTTCTCTAAAGGGAACAATATTTAAGCAAATTCAGGTCTGTATCAAAACTCACAAGTTCTAAGTTAGTCCATGGTGGTGGCATGTTGTTTGTGTGCAAATGTCAAACTATTTGTGCGTTTGTCCATTTCACTACAATATTAAAAATGTGGAACCAAGTGATTTGTAATAATTGTTACACCAAATCAATGTTAATTCCATCACCGACACTTTTATTATTACTCTTCTGCCAATTTATCCACTCTTTCCATATTCACACCAAGTGAACATTTTACATGTATTGTTTATCAGTTTCTTTGCTTTTTGTTCGGAAAAATGTACCAAGTCCTATGTTAATAGAAGAGATGATTTTATAATGAATTCCGCGAGCGCCACTGGCTCCATTGTTATGAAAATAGAACATTAGGTCACGCGTTCACTTAACTGCAAAGATCGCATCGGGCAAATCGGATTACCTCTCTATTCACACTTGCAGACGTGTGTTGAAATTTAACATAAGCAAGTGTGAATTGTGTGAAAGTGTGAACTAAAATTCGGTAAACTGTGTTCACTTGCCTACAATGGACGTGCATTCCTTAGTGTTTTTTTTATGACAAACTCAGAAATACCAAATATACCTCGCTTTACGAAACTACGCTCAACAAGGCACGATACCAGCGGATTTGCAGACTATTTCTGAGCTATCGAGCTTGTTCAAATAACGCTTGAAGACTGCCAGGTTATAGGTATTAGGAAAGGCACCCGCCGGCAGACAGTTCCCTATACTGGGGGTGCGGCAAAGAAATGGAATGGCCATGAAATGACCATCAAACTCGCGTTAGGCTATGTATTTTTTAATACAGTTATTGTAGTGTAGCTGTACCTAGGATTATGTTGAAAAAAAAGGCGCTTTCTTTTTATAACATAATAGAAATCCTAGCGATAAAATAGTGCGATAACATTATTTTCTAATATATTGGCCATCTTTTCAATACAAATTATAATTAGAATTTAGCACCTTCTTCGGAGCTTAAAGCGTGCTTCTTCTTAAGCAAGCCCTCAAGTAGAAAATCTCTCAATTTAAATATCAACCGATGTTAGATATGTAACAAAGCATAGGTGATGAGTAAAACAAATTATTTTAAGAATTTACGTATTAAAATTGTATCTATCTATGAATGAACACGTAACTTTTTGTGAATAATACTAAAGGAAACTTAATTGATTCCATACGTTCCACGAAAAGTGTCGTGTTTGTCAAGCGTAAACCTAATTTTAACATCAGCATCTCGTTCTGCAACCGATTACGCGATAATACTGAAATTGCATTACCGATTTGCATCGCTTTAGATTTATATATATTTGCGACGCATGGCAAAGGCAGGGCTTCTATTAAGAATATCCCGACAATGCCCATGGGCTTTTGAACTTTTTCGGGAAATTATGTAATCATGCCGGCTTTTTTGCATTGCGTGATAAATGATTAGGTGGACACATAGCTTTAGAATGTCAATATTCTGTCTTGCTGAAATGGACATTGTTTGCTCTAAAGAGGTTGAAATAAAATAAATTTTGCGGCATTTCGCATTTTACGGCAATAATATATATTCATTTAATTAACATAAACACACGTAATTTAAAGTCAATGAAAAGGGTTCGACATGATGTTATAAAATTATTATTCAAAATGTATTTCTGTAAATTTTTTAAATGAATTTTGGTAATCCTGTATTTTTGAAAACTTTCAAAATATGTAGGTTGACTGCACACATAATATTCTATGGTCTTATTAAAGTACTGTGTGATGTCAAGATGGGCACTTAGTTAAATGTATATTTGTTTAACAATTTGCATACACAGTTTGCACGTATATAATATATGTCAATACACCAAAGATCAGGTTGATGAATATAATACACAACGCATGCATTTTTCATTTAATGATATATTTTGTCAGAATTTTTTTTTTTTTATAAACGACAAAATATTGTTTACCGATTACCTGCAAAATTATATTGAGAATACCTATAAGCATGTAAGAAATAACCAAGATAAGAGGAAATAATTAATATTTTATATCCATTTGCGACTCATCCGTATGAAATCAAAATATTTAAATCTGTCAATATTTACTGACATGCAACGCACAACCTAAGCCGCAGAACCTATAGATTCAAAATGTGGACGAAATTTTCATTGATTACTCTAGACTTGGGGAGGTAAATTTTGTATGGAGATATTTTTAATCCTTTATGCGTTCCTTATTTTCCTTTCATTCGATTAAACTTTGGTCAGTTATTTTACGCACGTCCTTAATTCTTTTTTAATACAATTTCCCGGGCTCCGCTCGGGTGAATGTCCAAAACGAAATATACCCGAGCGGAGCCGGGTATCTCAGCAAGTATCATTTGGTATTATATAATATGACTGCATTTACAGGTGCCATACGATGTGACTCTCTCTTTGCCGATGTTCCTTCGGCTGTACCTTATCTGCAGGGTCATGTTACTGCACAGCAAATTGTTCACCGACGCATCATCCAGGAGCATAGGAGCCTTGAATAGGATAAATTTCAATACGAGGTTTGTATGATTCTTGTATCAGTATCCTAGAGTATTACAGGCCGCAGCATCTACCAAAACCCATAGCCCACGCTAGCTATTACTAGAGTATCGAATGTTCTAATCTACCACTAGCAGTAACTAGTAATTTTCACCATGGTATTTGTCCTTCTATTACTTTCCCATTTATCAGTATCTATAAAAAAAAAATACATTGACAAACCTGGCGGAGTTTTTTGTCGGATCTTCTTCATCAGAAGTAATAGAACCGACAGGAAAAAAATATACGAATCCTAGTGTGTAATATACATCTAATGGAGAAAGTAAAGAAACTGAAACTGAAACTGAAACTGATTGTCACCGTATTTGAGGATACAAAAGAAAAATACTGCGTATGGGACGTGGGTATACTTTAAAATAGGAAAAAAACTGTAATTTTTTTTGTATATCTAAATGGAGATGTGATCAATATTGTTATATTAATTCAATAATATATTTTCATTAATATACCTCGCCTGGTCTTCTTACCTAAACATTAAAATAAAAAAGGAAAACTATTGATTGATGTTAGTAGATAATGTAAAAGGACCGTGATAGGTCCCCAAAGGTCTTGAATTGTTTTAAATTTCATTTAACTTTTATTCGTTAAGCATCCAAACAATCCACTGGAGATAATAATAATTAAGAAAGCCAAGCGATAATATAGCTAGCAGCAAGATTAAACTGTGAAACCATACATAATAATAAAAACATATTTATTGTATACCTTTTAAAAGTTACAACAAGCGGCTTAATGCCGAAAGATATTCTCTACCTAAAAACTAAATAAAAGGGAGAGCACAGCCTACCAACCCTAAGCTTAATGTACGTTTTTGTTACAGATTTGTATTAAAAACTTTAATGACAATATGTCCTGGAACGGTTCTACTTGTCTTCATGGTGTCTTTATGGATTATAGCAAGTTGGACATTACGTCAGTGCGAAAGGTGTGGTTTTCCTATTTATCTTTCAACAGCAAACTTGAAAATATTAATGAATCTTAAGTTTCAACAATTTCGTTATCATTGAATTTTGCATGGTAAATTTGCAAGTTTACAGTTGATGCGTAAAATTGTTATAGTTAAATAATTATTAGCGCCAAAAAAACAAAGGCCATACAATTTAGGCTAATTCACCTCGGGAATCCTTTCAATATAATTTAAATTTCCTCGGATTTTCCAAAAGTATTAGAAAGAGGGAGACATAAAATTAAATTATACATTGCCAAAATCTAAGATCTTTTCATGCAATACAATTTTATTAATCATTATGGACTATTTGCAAATTTACCATCAAATAAACAAGTATTTAGAAAATATGACATTGTTGTGTAAAATATTAAACATCATCTTTGCAGAAGTCGTGTTATGGTTGTCTGGTTTACCGTATTGGATTATGCTGACATGTCTCACCCGCCGCGGCGCGGGCTTGGCTGACCTGGAGCGAAGTTCAACAGCTCGGCCTGTCAAAAGTCAATTGACATTGGACAGGGGAAACATGTCGACCGAATCCAATACGTCACACCATATAATATAACTGAGTCAACCGCGATTATTTTTTGTGACAGTGACCAATTTTATCTCGCCTAGACCTCTGAATACGTTTTTCTGTGTTAGAGAATATACCGATTCATGTACACACAATTAAATAAAATTTCGAATAGCCCTTTGATGTCAGCATGTTACTACACCTATAATTTCCAAATTTATCCTGTGTGTTTAATTTGGTATACCTGTTATAATATGACATACATATCCTACATAATTAGTCGTAAGATGCGGCAGTGTGTAGACATTCCCTAAATTGTTCATGTGATGTTATTATTTCTATAGATTTCACCATTTTATAATACTCCATCATCACATCAGCTTCTATGTGCGTTAGTTTTTCATACATATATTTCAGCTTGATATATCAAATTGTTACTAATTAGAAAAAAATAAGAGTTTGACTTTGAAATATGTTGCTTGTTCAGTGTTTCATTACTCTTAATTTTAATTATTTGTTAGAATAATCAAAACACAACAAAGATATTAAAATTGTTCAGTAATAAATCATACATTTTCTGTATCTCAGATAGTTTAAATAATATATAGAATTTTGAAAGAGAAGAAACATATAAAAAATAATAACCAATATTTTAGGTATTGTGAGTGATTCAATGTTATGCACTTTATTTAGATGCACTGCGCTTGCCAAGCAACCTCACCTACACCCCTTCGTGTTTAACATTACTCAATCTTTGTGTATATTTAAATTTAAAAGGTATATATGTATTTATCCTTACCCGTTCTACATTTGATAAAAAATTGTGCAAAAAAAATCCGGAAAACTCCATATTTTTTTATTACGATTATGAATTCCTTCAGTTACGTGATTGTACTGAAAAAGTTAAAAGGTTATGTAATCTCGTATTATCTTCTAAAGTGCATACACAATCAATCCATAAATTAAGCCACGTTATAGTGTTTTCGTTTGATTAATGTAATAATTATTTAAAAAAATATTGCTCTAGGATTCATTCATTTTATGACCAATTTGAAAGAAATAAAAACGGCTTAGAAAGGCAATTATGTTAAGCATATTAATAACAGCGCTAAAGTATTTCGATATTCAGAAAAGTGTCATGTGTACAGTAAGTGTTGATGTGTTGACAGATGTTTTCAAGTAGAGATTGTTCCGAATGGTTGTACATATTCTAGGCACATTTGCACGCAGTATGAAACAGTCGATGTTGCTACAGTCAGTGTCCGTACATTTGATCGTTTACCATATCTGTTATTTTTTTCAGTAGACCCCATTAGGATTGCTCAGAAACATTGGAAAAATATGCATGCCTGTCTTGGATGACTCGTTGTTTATTTTGGTTACTAAGCGATGCATCTCTATTGCTTCAAAATTTGTGCAAGATTTCGTAGTGTTTGTCATCATTCATTTATGCTAGGTCTTTTTTGATTGAAAGTAATTAGTTAACAAAACATACAAAATAATCCAAATCTCAAACTGAACTCAAAGTCAACACTCAAACGTTGAGCAATAGAAGATTAAATGATATTAAGGTTGGTTGTTTTGTTGCTGGTCTTTGTACTCTGACTCGCTTGTGGCGTGCAACGACGAGCAGATTCCATGACGAGGGCCACGCCAACTTGCTAAACTCCATGTGGCTGACCGCCATAACCTTCCTGTGTGTTGGCTATGGCGACATTGTTCCCAACACCTACTGCGGAAGGGGTGTGACCCTCACCTGCGGTATGGTGGTACGTATACCAGACTCGCACACACCCGAACAAAATTTCAAAATTCCAATTTGTCTCCCATGAGCCTCTTGATACATCAGTGAAAGCACATTTGGCGCGTATGAAAAATACGATAAGGTTCTTCCGGCGGATATCAATAGAAATTTGAAATTTTGAAAAAGTATCTACCTAAGAAGTTTAAAATGTCTAAAACATTTAAAGTACGTTTTATTATTTCCAAGGCACTGTAAATGTTTGAGCACAAAAGAGCTTGTCCGCTATTTTTGTTTGTGCTCGTACTATGAAATATATGTACGGAGTCAACAAGAAACGTTTTGTGTGCTGCTGCTTTTGTATAGCTAGGTTAATATAAAGGTGAGCCATGTTTTTAAGATTTATTTAACTTTCTTTTCAACGGCACGCAATATTATTTCAACTTCTCAATAGTTAAAAGTTCAAAGTCAAACTCTTATCTAACTCCCGATATATTTTAAATATCACTGACAGGACGTTAACTTTAACATTGTTTATTTAGGTTACGCCTTCAATGTATTTAATATGGAACTCAAATGAAAACATTCCCATTCCTTTCATCAATTTGAACAATATAGGGTACTCTTTTTTCGCCTGCGCACAACTGGACGATTCACTCTTACAAACTGACACTGCGAGCAAGAAAAAGACAGACTGTTAAAAGTAGTTGATGACACGATCCAGGTTCCACGACGAAGAACACGCAAACCTTCTCAACGCCATGTGGCTTATAGCTATAACATTTCTCTCCGTCGGTTTTGGTGATATCGTCCCAAACACATACTGTGGAAGGGGTATAGCAGTAAGCACTGGAATCATGGTAAGTTTGTCTTCCTTGCTAGATCGTGAAACCATTTTGAAGAGACTGTAGATCATTTTGAAATATGTTCTAATGTGATTACGATCGATTTCATTATGTATCTCTGCAAATGAGGTTTCATTTAAATTTGTAATGATCGACCGAGTATGCTTCGTATATTGATGTTGTTGATTACACAAAAACTGATAATGTGACACAAATGTATGTAAAGCATGACACTGCAATAATACCAACTAACATTTTTTCCTTTTTTTTTTAACAAAACTACTTTAACTGAAGTGATACAAAATACAAAAAAAAATACATTAACATGCCACTTGGTGTTAAATAAGGTGCTATTGATGTTTGTTTATGAAAAATGCACATGTTTAACTGTTTCACCTTCTTGTACTACTATGTTGCTATATGTGCTCAGTTTTATGATGAGTTTAAGGAACACATTTTAAAATACGTTTTATGTGGTAGGATTTGAAGAAATAATATTTATCTTACGTAGAAAATGTTTATAGGTTTTTATGTATTATGTATCAATTTTATGATATGTATTTTTTTCCAATTTTATCATTTGTAGTACTTGACTCTATTGAAATGTTTACTCTAGTATTTTCGATATAAATAATGTTAATGTCTTTTCTATATAGCGCACACAAATCTTTAAAAAATGGCTCACTTTTCAATCTCTTATTATTTTTTATTACAATTAGAATGGAGGAGCACACTTTTTACCAAGCACATAGAAGTAGAAAATATCTTTACTTATTTAACACTGTATTAGACTTATTTACTAAACTCTATTTTATGCTTCCGATTTGTTTTTAATTTTCGTCTGATGCTAGCTAACGCCTATTAAATTATACCATAAAAAATAATTTTGCTTGGCGTTCTCAAACTGCTTTATTAAGATTTTTAAGTGTGTTAAAAGTTGGTACATTGATTCAACATAAATTATTTTTCCAAGCGCCAAAATGTATACTCGATATTTGTTTAGTGAACTTATTAAAGGTGAGATAACAGATACTTTTGTATCACTGTACCAACTTTTGTAACAACTGTAGCCACAAAATAAAGGTTAATCAAACATTTACCATTAACAAAATATTTGTGTAGGGGGCTGGGTGCACAGCGTTGCTAGTAGCAGTGGTTTCAAGAAAGTTAGAACTTACGAGAGCAGAAAAGCACGTGCATAACTTTATGATGGACACCCAACTCACTAAAAGAGTAAGTACCTTGAACAGTAGTAATTTAGACAGTAATATTTAGTTACGTGTGGAGGATGCCAAAAACTTTTTTAAGTACACACTCGCACAAGAATGAAATTAGTAAAACCCAAGTTTTATTGAAATATAAATGAATATTACGAATATATTAATTAACGACAACGTAGACGAATTTATCGTGATGAAAGATCATCAGAAATGTACCAAAATCCTTTAAAATTATAATTTTTAGGTTAAAATAATTTAGGTTAATGTAATCCGAATTGGCCATTTATTTTATAATATTAATGACTACGGCCAAATATCGCCTTAGTCAGAAGATAACCCCCAGAAATGCTGATATAAAGTAGATTGAGGCGCTCTTAGCTAGCTAAATGGCGCGGGAACTTGCCTCGCATGGTAGAGGTCATGGGTTCAAATCCCCGCCACGTTCATGTACCACTTTTTTACTCTTTCTGATTGAGATTTGGAATCCATTTAAAGCTATAGGTTCCCTTTTCCTGCGGATGGTAGGGCATGGGATGAATATATGGTCGAAATATTTGTATTTGTTATAAAGGGATGCTCCTAGCATTGTAACTAATTACTTCGGGGAATGCGGTGTGATGGGATGACATTATGACAGTGGGTGTGCCCCATCCTTGTCCAATTACATAAAAATAGACATTACAAATGACTTATCAAGTTAGTGACAGTGCCCACAAACGGCAAATATTAAATATAACCACGTCTTACATATTTTTCTTTAGAAGCGATGTATAGAAAAGGGAAATAAATATGACCATAGTCTCAAATCAACGTAGTCACAAGCTATACCCAAAAAAAGCAGTTATTCCTCATACAATTAGACTAACGGCCGATTTTTCAACCCTCAGATAGTACTTATTGGACTAAATGACAAATTTACGTTTTCCAAAAGACGGATAGTCATTGCCGGAGAATTATATCTTCTATCACAATTATCTGACTACATCATTTTACGAATAAACATATAGAATTACTATATCGGATAGATAAGCATAAGCGTAAATAAATCCGTTGAATAGATATCTGGCTGTTAATCAGACTATTGAAAAATCAGCCCTAAGTAAACAGCTTAACTTTTTTTAAGGTATATTTCTTGATGCAATTTGTTGTCAACATTTCAGCTGAAAAACGCAGCGGCCAACGTACTGCGCGAGACGTGGCTCATCTACAAGCACACGCGCCTGGTGAAGCGAGTCCACCCGGGCAGGGTCCGGACGCATCAGAGGAAGTTCCTGCTCGCCATTTACGCGTGAGTAGCTCGTTTCTAACCTGCCAGTATATATTGGCTCGTGGGTCCTCAAAAAGACCAGTCGAACTGCATTACGCGAAACGCGGGGTGGCCTGAAGCCTAGCCCAGGGGTTGTTTTATGGAACCTGACATGGATTTCTTACACCACACAGCTACTGTCATGATATTAGTTCCATACACCACATTTCCAAAGGAAAAAGGTGCCGTGCCAGGACCTTCCCTTTATGACGACGACTACACTGAACTTAATGGAAAACACGGAAAAAAATCATTGCCGCTTCAACCGGCATTCTCCCATTTATTTGAGGTTGAATAGCCGTATCAAAATTCAGATGAATCAAACATTTCTCAACTCATTTTCAAGTTATTGTATGTTCAGACCTTGAAAATGCTAAGTCACTGAAATGGAACTTCAGTGTTTCGATATGTGTATTTATCATTAATAGGAATTAAACATTTTAATATCACTCTTAAACCAACAACCTTTAACTACTATTAATTATACCAATAAGTTATTTGCTTAATAGGAATAGCATTACTCAAATCCTTTTCAAAAAAACCGGTCAAGTGCGAGTCTGACTCGCACACGAAGGGTTCCGTAGCATTGTACAAGATTTAGTATAAAACAATCACGTTTTTTGTATGGGGCTTTATTTTGTATAATTTTACCTATTTGTTAAATAAATACACACACAAATAAATAAATACACACTCTGTGAAAATTTGAGCTGCCTACCTATTACGGTTTATGAGATACAGCCCTGTGATGGACGGACGGACGGACGGACGGATGGACGGACAGCGAAGGCTTAGTAATAAGGTTCCGTTTTTAATCTTTGGGTACGGAACCCTAAAAAATACTGCAAGCAGTTTGGAAATATCTGTGAAATATGCTCCAACTAATTTTGAATTCTTGTAATGTATTTCAGATTAAGAAAAGTGAAGATGGACCAACGCAAGTTGATGGACAATGCCAATACAATTACTGACATGGCCAAGGTATGCATCAATATATTGTAATGATTTGGTTTATGCTTACACGCATCTATCATGACACTGCATTAGAGCAAATAGGCTACTGCTATCGCAACATTAGAAATCACTGACGCTGGCATCTTTTTGAACTGATGTCAGAATTAAGGCGTAGTGGCACTGCTTGCAATCTTATAGAGATCAAAATAAAAATACGATTCAAATGTATGCATTCAGAAATGAGAGTTAAAATTAAAGCCACCTTGATTGTAACGATATTTTAGCTACAATTTTACGCTAAGAACAAAACATGCCGCAATGACACATTTAAAATAATTAATTGTCTCAACCACATATTCTTTTTGTATATCAATCAATAAAATATTCATCTAATATTAAAATTTGGAACATAACAAACACCAGGTAGTTTTTATGTATTAATTTTGTTGAGACTTTAACCAATTTATGTCTGCCCCGTAGTGCCCTTTACTTCCAATATTACAGTTATCAGAGTTTCTCAGGGTCAGTGGCTGCTTAAAGAAATAAATAACCTCTCGGAATTCTCCAGAGTTGGGTCGTCTGAGAGCTTCGTGTAACCCAAAAAAGTGAAGTTTATTCTATCCGTGCATACAATTTCATAAGATTAGTTCTCAACATACCAGAAATGAAATGTTTAATGTTTGGAAAAATCCATATTTTTACAATTCACAGAACACAACACGGACATACACTTACACACGAGGTGGTTGCCACCAACTGTGCTCACAGAACGACTACGCGACTGAGAACAGGATCCCTTTCTGTTCCAGACGCAGAATACAGTGTACGAGATAGTATCCGATATGAGCACGCGACAGGACACCATAGAGGAGCGCCTCACCAGCTTGGAGGAGAAGCTAACAGCTCTGCAGGTTCGTTAGAGTTTCCAATGGATTTGCGAAATCTACATAAACAAGTATTGTGGATGTGCAAGGCCAGCATTGAAGAGCTGCAGGTTTATTCCTGGAATTCCGTAATCAGGAATCAGGAATCCTGAGTCTAGAAAACGGCTTATATAGCATTTTCTTGACAAAAATATTCCGGAGCATAGTTGTTTAGACCAGGATTCCTGATTCCTGATTACTGAATGCTAGGTATAGACCTGCTGAGTGTCACAGATTAAATAGGGATCGAAGCAGCCCTTTGAAAATCTAGTTCAACTGCAAAATTTCGAAAATATAATAAGAAATAAGAAATGCATGTAAAAAATAATATTAAAAAAAATTACATGCTTTGCACAAATAAGCTGATTATACTAGTTAATTTCTACAATAAAAATATCTTAATTAATATAAAAAGAATTTCACGATAATTATACATAGCCTAAATTAATTTAACAAGTTGCAACAAAAGGTCTAGACGCAGCATATGACTGTGACAGTAACTGGCAATCTACAATTTTATAAGAATCAATATAAAATAATGTCAAAAACAAATACTTTGTTCAGAGAAATTAAGACGAATTATCAATCTTTCTGAATCAATCTCACGTTACAGTTACAGTTAAATTTTCGCCACAAAAGACGTCCAGATTATATCCATTAGCAAAATTGGTTCAGCGGTTAGGACACAACAGACAGACACACAGAGTTACCTTCGAAATTATAATATTAGTATGGTTTACTGTAGTCACTGTCATGAATTAGACAGTGTAATAATTATTGTTCTGATAGAAAACACCCTTTCACTTTTTTTATTTATTCGAACCTATCCCAACGTACAATAACACAGCCGCGTCGTTAGAATCCCTGCTAGTCCTCAGAATCCACATATAATTTTTTGTTCTGTACCACGGGAGATTTCACTACACCACATCAACAATGATTTCCATTCAATATTTCTATAATTAAAATAATTAGTTGTACCTATTAGTCGGTTAATTATAATTTTTTTTAAATTTTAAATATTAATTTTAAATAAAATATTTTCATGGAAATAATATATCATATTCGACCAATGTTCGATTATGTGATCAATTTTTTTATGTTTGCAGGATCAGGTGAACTGCCTGCCAGACGTGGTGGCGCGCTGTCTGCAGCAGTGCTGGGAGCGAGCGGAGCAGCGGCGCAACTTCCTTCACCCTGACGCGGCTGTCGCGCCGCCGCCGCCTGCCCCCATCCCGGTCGCTGCCCTGGTGCCGCATTCAAGGTCATCACACTATTTTATCCATGACATCTCGATTTTGAAGTGTTTGTATGGTTTGCGTAAAAAGACGCAAAAATACGTATGCCAATCAAATGACTAATATTCTAATCTTCCCTTCCTACAACTAAAAAAATACACCCTTAACCACTGTGCATAAAGTTGACTATTCCTTTGTCCCTCTAACCTTTACCTAAACCTTAAAAAAGAAGGTTCGCTCAGTTAAATTGATCGCTTCGAAGAAGCCACCATAACCTAGATATTGTCTGATATTTCACGCGGTTTTGTCAACGGTTTGAAGAGTGGTATCATTTTACGCCAGCCTGGCGCCTTGCTTACAAACAGATGTGGTGAAACACACATTAGCCAGGATCATCGTATGTACGTCAATGGCCAGGATATATTTGGTGGGAAAATAACGTAACATGTAATTTGTAAACATTTAGACGTTGACATAGCAATACGCACATGGTTAGTATTGGAATCGTAACATTACTGAGGACGATTATGATGTTATCTAACCATAACGAAAGAATGAAGTACTGATAATATCAGAACAGGTTTTATATGGACCCATATCGATGAAACCGAAAACTGGAGTTCCAAAAACATGTTGCCCAATAGTATTGTAGATGTATGGGTAACGTGACCATTTCTATTTTGACTCAAAACGGGATATCAGCTTATTTGTATCCCTCTCTGCATTGCTATCGACGGTGGTGAAAATTCTTGAATTTCCTTTCTGAGGAATCAGGTATCTGTCAGTTTAAAAAACAATTTTTATAACGGTTTTAAATTATTGCGTTGAAAAAATCTATAAAAGCTATTAAAGCTGTTTTCTCTACTAAAACTTTCCTGATTCCTAAGCACGGCATTCCAAGAATACACCATCTTGCCGCCATCTTTTTGTTCAAATCGAAGCGAAATCTATCGTCGTCGCCACAATATTCCGTGGTCACCACCTCCGCGCCGCTTCGACGAGCTCTCCCCGGCCGCGTATTATTTGCACGGTTTGGAAAACGGGACAATTTTGCGTCCCGAAGCTTCTTTCGGGGACACCCGGACGGAGAGCCAAAAAACGGGACGGTCACGTCATGTATGGACCGCCTAAGGTGTCTTTCCTCTAATTGTTTTTTTTGTTTCCAGGTCCCTATCAGGTGGCGGCGGGGTGCATCCCTGGCCCCCCAGCCCGGTATCGGCCGCGTCCGCGCGCGCGCCGCTGCTCGCGCCCGACCCCGCGCCCGCGCCCGCCGCCGCGCCCTCCCCCGCCCCGCCGCGCACGCCGCTCCCGCCGCCGCCCAGCTGAGTCCGGCCCTCCAACTCCGAACTGCTGTGCTGAACGCGAGACTCGGCGCCGCCGGCCCGCCCTCGCACCCGTCGCCGTAGCTCTCTCGTTCCCCCATTCGGAAGTGCCGACTCGAACTCTTCTTAGTGATAGTGGAGTAGATAGATTACTTGTAGATAGTGAAAATGTATTCAATAAGGGCGTCTTGTATGCGATGCGTCTCGGGTCGATAGCCGGAAGCAGCGAGCTTGGAAGGGCGGGAGTAGAAACCGAAATTCGTTTGTATGGGGGTGACGTAGCATCTTTTACAGACAAAAAACAGAAGCGCCGGCGAGCGAGTTCGGTTACGAGTTGACTTGCTACCGATTGTTTCGATTTCAAACGCCTCGTAAGAACACTTAAGAACTTCACAGGGGGATTACCATGGTAAACATCTAGCCAAGTGAATAGCAGGTGATCAGGCGAAGGAGTGATGAAACTGACGTTTCGTTGCCATTCGTACCATGGCAACTGATACATTTCAGTTCACTTGCTCGAACAACATGACGTTTGACAGACTAAGCCTGGCTTTCAACAAGTGCTGATTTATTTTAATCGACACTTAAAGGGCCTTTATAACTAAGGTGCTGATTATCTTGTACTGGTAATGATTGCAATCTGCTAAGAACGGCCCTTAATATGTAGCGATTAAGCTAATCAGCAATAGATGAAAAAGGCTCTAGACGTCAGATTTGCCTGTTCTCTTATGCCTGTTCATCTGCTGTTTACCCGGCGAGTTAACTTACCATAGTAACCACCAGGACGCTATTAAGTGCAACAAATATTCAATTTTGCGTGTTTTGAATTCGTAAACGAATTAACTTCGTCAGATATCTTGGACTAACTCGTGGCTACGCTGCTGCCAAACGAATGATTTTTGATCGCTTCTCCCGTCCTTACATGTTCGCTGGTCGAAGGGGTGTCGGTTAAAAGACACACCAACGAATTATCAAGCAGTGATTCATAAATAACTCTTAACTGAGTCCCTTATTTTGTATCAGTGCAATAGGTGCGCAGTCTTATTTTCGGTGTGTATGGTTCTACTCAAGTGAAGTTACATGATCTGCTCTGAGCTTGCGCAAATGGTTACAACGTTGTCATGGAATATTTTGAGGCTCTCATGCCAATGCAAATGTATACAATATTGTTGTGCCAAATTACGAAAAACTACATGTATGATTGGAAGTGAGCTTATGTATCGGGACATTGAATAATCGACCAGAATTAAAATAATGAATACTTCAGTGATCCTCTATCAAGAGATACATTCATTCTATAATACGCAAAAATATTGCAATAAAGTTTTTTTTACATTGGAAGTTAGTTCAAATAAAATTTCCCTATGAGATGATTTTTGAATAATGGAGAGGCCGCCGTATGGGACAAAATAGCCAAACAAATAAAAATAATCATGCATGAAATTACCATGATAGCATTTAAAGCGTTGAGACGTATTTGATTAGAATTTTTTTTTTGGAATGAGAATTAATGTATTTAATAGCGATCCCAGTCACCAACCGTTGGATTATAGAATAAGTAAGGAGACGCGATTCCCACCTAATCCTAACTCGCTTTTTCCGCTAAATAGAAGGCCGGTGTTCTTGTGTGCCTCTTTGCGGCAAACTCTCACCTGGATGAGGCTCCTCCACTCCGCCATCCATTCCTGGGTGCGAAGTCACAGTCTGAGTGCTGATGATAAAATTCAGGGAACTGTGCGGCGTGAGCTCTTCGCTCTAGATTACTGAAGGCGAGTGGCCCTAATGGCTGGTGAGCGTTGGTGTTGAAAAAAAATCCTCCATTATATAGGCATATTCGCCATTACTCCACTGGATGTGTGCCAGCAGCTAGCAAATCGGCCCACGTTCAGTCTGTTCCTAAAAAAGGCGATCGATCAGACTCGGCCAGTTACCGACCCATAATAGCCAATCTCAACCATCAAAACCTCACTTCTCTGCAAGGTGATGAAGTGAATCATTAGCTTGAGTTCATGAGGGATTTAGAGAGCAAGCAATGCCTCAGCAATCGTCAATACGGCTTTCGCTCGAATCGAACTGCTGGTGATCTCTTAGTTTACGTCTCACATAAGATGGGCGGCTCGAAAATCATAGCGACGGTCCGCCTAGATACCCGTCCGCCTGGATATCGCAAAAGCATTGAACCGGGTCTGGCATAAGGCACTACTTTCCAAGCTGTCCTCCTATGGCCTTCCACCCGAGCTGTGAATGCCGGGGTACCGCAGGGCTCTGTTCTGTCTCCAACCTTTTTTCTGCTGCAAATCAGAAATCATCAGATTTTGGGCGACATTTGCTACGCAGAAAACAAGAAAACAGCACGGTTAGCAACGAATAAAACAGCACCAGAACGCATGCCGGGCAGTGGAGGAGGATAGGCGGCGCCACGTTATTGGACTCTAAGAGACCCTGGAAAAAAATACGGGTGGTGTCCCTAGAACCTCGTCGAGTTTAACGCGAGCAAGACACAGGCGTGCGTATTGAGTGCGAAGCGGACTCCGAATGGTGCGGCTTAGACCTTCTAGGGAATAACTCTGCGTATTGACAACCACATAGGGATTGTTGGTGTCGACCTGACACGTGACCTTAATTTCGGACGCCACATCGAGGATAAAGCAAAGCGTGCCTCCAAAAATCTGGGAGACCTCAAGTCCTGGCTTGGCAAAAAACTCCTCCACAAGGCGCAGATAAGGTCTTGCGTGGAGTATTGTTCGCATTTGTGGGATGGCTCAGCTAAGCACTTGCTTGGTTCCTGGACTCGATACAACGTTGGTCCGTGCGTCTAGTCAACGAATTCGAGGTGTCTCTGAATTTAGGTAAGGTATCTCGCTGTGTTCTATCGTCTTTACGATGGAGAATGCTTTGTCGGAGTTGCATAACGTCCTCCGTCCCCTTGGACAATCATTTCGATCAATCAGGGTTGACTGGAAGAAATAACTCTTAGTGATAAGTCCGCCTTTGTGCAGTATTGTTGTTTTGCTGTATGTTTTCTTTGTAATTGTATTTTTGTTTATGCACAATAAAGAATTTATTCATTATCTATTCGACGTAGGTATACACGAAAGCCTTCACTTTTATTTATTTGTTTCAACCGCTAACATATTTATTTAGCCGTAACGACCGACAAAAATTAGTACTTATAATCGTGGGATTGCCATACAGAACCCGTATCGATGAAACACTATGTCTCAAAAATTGCATTTACGCGAGCCTCTTGACTAATGACCTGGAGTGGACCCTTAATTAAGGAATCGCTTAGTCACGAACGCGAGAATGTGATGTAATAAATGCTTTATTCTTTTTTACTAACATCCGTATTTTACATTACATAAATTTAAGGGCGACCTTAAGATTTAAGCGTTTGTATCTCAACTGAGTAGGCTAGGACTTGTTGCATTTAGACTAACCTAGGTGAATACGAGAACCAAATTATATGGATTCAAATAGGATCTAGGTAGGTAGATAGAATATTTACAAGAAATATAATGTTGCCACGGTTGCAGTTTTTGAATGTGAGGAAGATGGTTTCGCTCACTTAAATAATTAATTTGCACAAATGGTAAATGCAAGTAGAGATTTTAATTTTTTATAAAACTAAAAAATCAAGCAATTTTAACGTCTATTTCTTTAGACTTGTCTCAGCCAGAAGTTTAGCATTCAACAATGGTTGTTAACAACTTTAGTAGAGCTATGGGCCAAGACTAACCGTTGATTCCTTAGTCCATTTGTAGTGTACCTTTAAAGAGTAGCTAATATACAAATCCCGAGATAAACTTCCAACATTTTGAGAAAAATCAAATTGATAGTGACCAGGGTATACTAAACTGTATTAAATTGACCGAAGATTCAGATCTTGGGAGTCAAAACGGCTATCTCTTTTGATGTCATGATTTGTAATTGTATACCAACGTGTCTCAGTTCTCTGAGCAAATAAGAAAGAAAAGAAAGAATATTATTTCGGACAAAAAAACAAACAGAATTTAATGAAAAAAGAAATGCATAAGTTATTGGATTTGTGTCTGGTTAAAAGTGATATGCGATATGTGTTATGCTCGTAATACAGTGACCGTAATTTGGTATAATATGGATAACAAGTGGGAAATCTGCTGATAAAATGTGTATCGCTTTGACATATATATTTAATAAAAACGGGAATTCTGTCCGCCAAAGAGAGAAGGCTCTGTGTTCGCCTAAAATGTATTTATTTGCTTATCAACGAGTGTCATCATTTATCACGTAAGAGAAGCTTCGTACTAAAATTTGAGATTGATGGCTGTCTAAATAGTGCCTATAATAATGAGATTTCCAGAATATCGCATTTTAGTAAGTAATCGCGTAAAATATTTATATATTTTATCAGATAAAGTTGTGAATATAATTTTTACAGAATAATTCAATGTTTGTAGATAAACGAGTTATTGGGAACAATCTCTTAAAACTTCGACTCCTTCCCTTTCGATCTGATGAAGGTGAAAATCGACACAGACATTTTCTTGCCATAATAACATCATAAAAAAAATACCTTTTCCCAACGGACGTCAAATGACCTAAATTGATGCATGTAAATATGGCTATGTTTAATACCAAATTACAGATTTAGTTATTGGACACGTTAATGCGCAAACATCACTTATATATATCCCTTACTCCTTTTTTTAGAAACGATTATATATTAATCGCCTAAATCACTATTGATCAGTCCATGAACACGTCCGTAGGAAAAAGGTTGGGTAATTGATTTAAAAAATAAATATAAATTTACCCCTGTACTTTAAATCCTTCTAACGTCTCTGTACACTAAGTGATTATTTGTTAGCTTCCTTTTTATTAAGGTTTTCTAATAAAATTTTAATTAATTGCGAGCAAAAGCTTTGTTCATAATTATTATTTTTTTCACTATCCTTAGCTTTACTCTAACCTATTGACTATAACGTAGGGTAGTTAATACATAAATACATGTAAATTTTAACATGCCTGATTATACCTATTATGTAACACCAAATAGTAATCATTTAAATGATTAGATGTAAATTATGTTTATCAAGTAAAAACATTTTCAAGTAACGATTGCTCTGTAATTAATAATTTACTAATTCCAAATAAAAATAACTCTTTTTCATATTTCAAGACCTTAATCTTTTCGCTAATAGTTTACATTGTGGGTTACTTGTAACTGTGTTTAACTAATGCTTATCAACGAATATTTTAATAGACATCTATAATTTAACAATTTATGTTCATTGTAAAAAATATTGTTCTTGTTATTTTTTCATTAATTATTGTTAAATAAAGAAATCTCAGTTACACAGGGTTCTGCAACGGCCTCTACATACATTTAATTTCGGCAGCGTAATCCTAATGTATTTTCAAGATAAAACGTATTTTTTTTCTCTAAAATATCAAGTTACCGAGATATTAATTTTTGAAATTTATATTTTCGTTCAGTGTAATTTGACGCGATGTTTTAACCGTACATAAGGCATGGTACCTAGACCCAGCATGGCGTGTCAGGCTAATGTCATGACAGTAGGTTGGATATTATTACCATTTCCAGTTACAAAGTTCCTTCGTTCTTACGGAACGTTATACTCTTTTAAAATAAAATTAATGAATTAATTTGTATGAATTTTTTGGATTTATTTTTATTTAGAGGATTTTCAGAAAAAAAATGTTAGACTTTTTTGTTTATAGGAATTCCAATAATAAGTTCCCAAATGTTCTGTACTGATCGTTGCAACACTCTGTATACAAGCTCAATCGAAAATACATGCTATTAATATGTTGATGCCTATAAACAAATCTGTAATGAAGTTTTATAAACATTCATGACTTCTGTTCAAACACTAGACATTAATTTAATGTGCCGTCGTTATGAATTTACTTTAAAAAAGGTTGTTTGTACCTAAGTCCACTTATGCGTAATTTTGGCGCTGAATTTTGTTGCAGACTTTTAAAACTATTAATCTATAAATATGGATTTACAAAAGAATTATGCTATTTTTCGTAGAGCATTGCTGTTAGTTAAACAAAAGGAGCCTATTTATTATTTAGCTGGCCTAATCTCCTACACATATAATTTGAGAATAACTCATGATATACCTTACCTTTTTTATTCAGAAGTTTGGTTGGTAAAATGAGTTGTATGAGAAAATATCAGGTTTCAAATAATAATACATAAAAAATGTATGTATAAAAATAAAGTTTATATTTGAGATTGTAAAGTTCCTTATACACTTTTACAAAATTTTAATATTCCCAGTAAAACGTCCTGTTTCCATTTAAATCTTTAAATATTTTAAAGGTTGAAGCTTGAATATTTTAGTCCTACATTTAGGCATGGATATGAAGTTCTTTATATTTAACTATATTAGAAACTGTATTCTTATCTTTAAGCGCTGACCAAAAATTTAAAGTAATTTTAGATGATTTGTTAACTTTGAATTTAGAAGTAATGGACTTGTAAAATTTGTACATTATAAAATTTTGTATATAACGATAGCATTTCCGGATGTTTATTGTAAATAAGTCGGTTGAATTAAATTCGATCTTAATTTTTTTCTTTAAATTACGTAAGAAATTATTTCGCAATCATGTAAATTCTAGTACGTAAGTATACATTTAATTTTCAGTGCTAAAGACGGTTTTATGCGGTGCGATTGGAAGAAACTTTGTGATCACTGTTGATGGATGTGTTACTGCAAATGATAAACGAGTAGTATTTTGGAGACTTTCTTTATTTTACTAAATCCTACCTTCCTTACCTGATCTTTAACAAACTGAAATATATCAGACATTTGCACTTGAGTAACTGAATGAGACCTTAAGGGTGTTCCGAACCATACAAAGTTGTTTGTACACAGAACGCAAAAAATATTGCACTTTAAGCCACGAATTAATTATATATGTTAAATGTAGCCACAATAGTTACGGCGAAAATATTTTCACAATTTCAGATTTAAGGGTTTTGTTGTAATTAGCGATAAGAAGTTTTACACCGTTAGATGGCGCTGTTAAATAATAATCTTATTTAAAAAAATAACAAAACCAATAAACCTGCAATTTTGAAAATGTTTTCTCCGCAGCTACTACAGCTATATTTAGCATTTATAATGAATTCGTGGCTTAAAGTGCAATACTTTTTGCGATATGTGTACAAACAACTTTGTATGGGTCGGAACAGCCTTAAGGTAAATTTTCAAAGTATTTTGTTCAGCGTCATGGAAGCAATGGTGTAACGCCTAGGTGATCGATCATTTAATTTCATACTTTAATTAATGCTACATTAAGGTGGCCCTTCCCGACGGGACTAATTCATTCGCGGGCACGGCACAAAATCGTTCTGTTTCGCTCTGGAACTGTCTCTATTTAAGAAAAATACAGTCCTCGTGATGAGGAGGATGCAACACGTCCACAAAGCAAACAATGCGCATAGTGTTTGATTTGGTTAGATTTACAAAAAAGTAATTACAAAACGACTTATAGCTAACAGTAAATCACGGACGCTGTTTTCGAAATAAAACAAATACTAAATTGATTTTTAATTTTCGTTGAACAAGCTAGGTTTGATGACTAGCCATTTTTAGATTTTATTTTTATTTATGTTTATTGTTAAATCCACGACCAACCTTATTGCAGAAAATTTCGAACTTTCGGACCTTATAACTTAGACATAATATACAATTTTACAATGCCAATGGTCGTCAAGTATTTAGTTTGATCAAATAATGTTGTTTTGAGTATGATTTTGGATCTGCGACAAGAAATGTGTGCATTATCTTCTTTCTACGTTTGTATGGGGAGTTGAGCGGTAAGGCCCACCTACATAAATCAAATCACAAACCGATTTATTGATCTGCGCTTAGATTAATTTTGCGAAGAAGAAACCGCAAACACTACATATATGAAATAATATATTCCATCGTTTAAGACTTATCTTCCGCAGTGAGTTATTACATAGTTACCATCATGTCTGGTAGGCGCATATCAAGATGATGAGTCTTGCCATATATTGCCAAGCCATATATGTCCAATTGTCCAGTTCCATTGCACTCGATGGATACCGCATCATTTAAACAACGACAAGAAACTACTGCGTAGTGGTGCCGTACAATTATGAAAAATAAAACATAGCACAATTGTGGCACGTAATATTATCACATATGACGAAATCTGCAGAGTCGTTACCCTTTTATTTCCCAATACTACGGGCGATAGTTGTTTACGTACTCTTAGGGTCTTTTCCACCAAGTACTGATTAGTTTAATCCATACATTAAAGGGCCTTTCTTACCATCTTGCAATCAATACCAGTACAAGGTAATCAGCACTTCAGTAATAAATGCCCTTTAAGTGTCAATTAAAATAAATCAGCACTTGGTAAAAACCAAGCTTAATGTTTTACTAGGTTTCTAAAATTTTGGATTGTAAAATATATTGCCAAAAACTACGTTTGTATTTTTTATTTTATTTACCTTCTAGATTGGAAAATATTTGCTGATAAACATTTGAAAAAAAATGGGCTTTAAAAAAAAATAACGAAGGCTACCAAATAGTCTTTTTTGGCTTTTTACTGAAGATATAAATATTTAAAAAAATAATAAAATTATACGAATACCGAATGAAGCTTTCTCAAGTAATAATAATAAAAAATCTGATAAACTCTAAGGAATTGAAAAATCATTTCGGTAATTTAATGGCAGTCGTCGTGCAAAATTGTGCCTTGGCCAATGGACAAAGAATACATTTCTTAAAATTTTCAAATTTCAGATTTCCTGTGACTTCACCACAGCCTTAAGGATGTTCCGACCCATACAATGTTTTTTACACAGAAAGCAAAAAGTATTGCACTTTAAGGCACGAATTCGTCAAAAATATTAAATACAGCCATAGCAGTTGCAGCGAAAACATATTCACAATTTCAGGTTTAATGGTTTCGTTGTAATTGCCGATTAGAAGTTTTACACCGTAAGATGGCGCTGTTAAATAAAAATCGTATTTAAATAAATTGTAACAAAACCAATAATTGTGAAATTGTTTTCGCTGCAAGTAATATGACTATTTTAAACTTTTATTATTCATTCGTGGCTTAAAGTGCAATACTTTTTGCGTTATGTGTGCAAACAACTTTATATGGGTCGGAACAGCCTTAAACAAAAAGCCAATCGGCAGATCGGAATATTTGCCGACAAAAGAAGCACCTGGCCATATAATTCAGGAAGCCGATGGCCGTCAGTCGATGTTTGACAAGTCGACTGTACCGGGCTATTTCACTCGCTATTTCGAGTTCGAGTAAAACGGCAGGGTGACCGTTTTGGTATTGCCGTATCCGTCCAATGTGCAAAATTCATGATCACAAACACGAGATGTGAATTGAAATGGACTCGAAGTTTGAGGCTCGTCCGTTTTACTAGAAACTCGAAATCGCGAGTAAAACAGCCACCGTCCTAAAGAAGCGGCGCAGCCGGGCGCAGTGTGCGAAACATGTTGGAAAAATTCGATACGGCGGCACACCGAATAACCGTAAATGTCAGCTGCCATCGGTAGATGGCTCTGTATTATGAAGAGTACATTTAATTCTAACATGCCTGTGAATTTTATAAGGAATATTAAGTCAACAAATTCGTTGATTAAAGAATCATAACAAGAAAGTGTAACTTGTTTTTCACCAAGTGCTTATTTATTTTAATCGACACTTAAGGTGGCCCAACCCGGCGGGCCTAGTTAAATCATTCGCGGGCACGGTACAAAACCGTGCTGTTGCGCTCTGGGACCTTCTTTGTTTCAAAGAATAAGACAGGCTCCGTGATGAGGAAGATGCAACATGTCTACAAAAAAGACAATGTACATAGTGTACGATTTGGTAAGATTTACGAAAATTTTGATTTCAAAACTATTTATAGCTAAAAGTAAACCACGACCGCTGTAGTAAAAAATCGAACAAAAACCAAATAGATTATAAGTCTTGATTAAATAAGCTATGTCTGATGACTAATGTTCTTAAGATGGTCTTACTTTATTATTGCGTAATCCACCTCCAAATTTGTTGTATAAAACGCGCGAAAAATGCGAACTTTCGGACCTTATAATTTAGAAACCAAACACAATTTTACAATGCCAATGGTTATCAGACATCTAGTTCGATCAAATAAAGCTATTTTGAGCAAAGTTTTGGATCTCTGACAAGAAATATGGGCATGATCTTCTTTCCCCTTTTGTATGGGGACATGAGCGGGATGGGCCACCTTAAAAGCCTTTAGTACTAAAGTGCTGATTATCTTGTACTGGTATTGATTGCAAGCTGCTAAAAAACGCCCGTATTATGTGGCTATTACGCTAATCAGTAGTAGGTGAAAAAGGCTCTTAGTAATAATAAATGTATGTTGAGAAATATAAATGAAGCTATGATGAAGGAGGGTGAATGCTTCTGTTATTTTTTAATTATAAGTTTTTTATGTAACTGGACACGGATGGTTGATACCAAAGTGACCGTGAGATATTAGCCTAACAAACCACATGGAAACTAGGTGCCATTCGAGGACTTTTCTTATATTGGTCGGCTGCATTCAACTGGATGCAAAACATGAACAATTTTCATTGCCGCATCGACCATAGTTCATTTCATGCGATAGTATCAACCCGGGCGGGATCTACCCTAACACCTAGTAATTGAGAAAGGGGACCTATAGTTATACGTGGAATCCGAGATTATGAACCACGGCCAGCCTAAACGTTTGAAAATGATCACCCATCCATAACCCAACCGCGCTCAGCTTCACCCATCTTATCGAATCTGTGGCGCTCTGGTGCAGCATTGAACAAACTTTGATATGGCAATACAATTTTAAAATATTGATCTTAGTACAAACATATATATACAGCCCCGGGGCGAGCCGAGTCCTTGCCCTTCCAAGTGCCAGCGGCTGCGCAGAGACAACATTTATTTGGTTACTAAGCCTGTAGTCCCAGTTGTCACCTAAATTGGCGTTGACGCCAAACCGATCGACTGGCGTTTTTAAATGTATGGAGAAATTAAGGAACGCGCGCAGTGGACATTAAGCGAACTAACATTTGCGAGTCCGAGTTTGATTTGACAGCTTACTCATCGTCGGCGTAAATACGTCGACGTTGCCGTTTACGCCGACTCCGCGTTTTCATACAAATCGGAAGTCCGAGTTAGACTTTGACAGCTTGAAGAAGTAAGACTTACTTATAGAATAAGTAGTCAACATTTGTATGGGGTTTTACGTTTTTACGTAACTTCGAAGTTCCGTAAACGCCAATTTAGGTGAGAACTCAGACTGACCACTCTGGGCACCGCTGGCGCTTGGAAGGGGAAGAACTCTGCTCGCCTCGGAGGCTGTACCCGATGTGAATATACGTGCATCGAATAAGTAAAAATGTAGGTAAATGCTGCTATTTATTATTAGAACTATTTTATGGAATCCATTAGCAATTGAAGAATATTCACATCAAACCGGTTACCTTTTATTGGTATTATACGAACAACTTCCGACGATATCGTTTACACATATGTACACACGCACACACCCTTACCCGTCGCACAAATTTAGTGACAAGCTTATTACGTTATATATACAATGACTCATTCGGTACAAAACCTTATTTCCTTTTAGATTATTTTTTATTATCAATAGTTGATTAAAATTAGTTTCATGTCATTTGTGATTATTGGCTCATTCGTACGTACGGACAGCCTCATTATTAGGGTTCCGTACCCAAGGCGCTGAGACAGTTTTTTTAAATAATTTAATTCGGTAATTTTATGCGACATCTATCAGAAACTTATAGCTATGCATCTACTTAGAATGAGCCATATAAATACTTAACAGCAATAAACACCTAATTTTCAAAATGTCGCACGTCAACATTTTCGTTCAACAACCCCGCCAGTGCCGCATCGCAAAGTAGAAGAATATGGCTAATTGACGATGCTTAATTTTTAGGTTTCCGTACCCAAAGGGTGAAAATGGAACCCTATTACTAAGCCTCCCCGGTCCGTCCGTCCGTCCGTCCGTCCATCCTAACTAGGATTTGATAGAGTGTAACTGAATGAAAAACATACCTATGTGTGGGGTATCTACATGTAATGTATTTAATCTGTGGTAAAAGGTTCTAAATTCTATTCATTGGGCAACATTCCATGCAACTTCGGATTTTATCTCTGTGATTTAACGACCTCACTAAATCAATTAATAATATCTTAAATTTGTCATTCCATGTCGGTAATAAACCTTAGTATACAGCCGGCAGACGCGTGTGCATGTACTCTGTGTAATAACAGTTCGAGAAGGACATATTAGTCACCAACTACCTGAATGGTAAATATATTTTTGTTGCTTTATTAAGTTCAGAAATCAGGAGTACATAGCTTATACATAGATTATAAATCTTCATGAAACAATATTTGTCTAATGACTAATCTTTTAAAGATGTTTTTATTTTGTCGTTGAGTAATCCACCTCCAAAGTTATTGTATAAAACGCGGGAAAAATTCGAACTTATAAAATAAAAAAATAAAAAATCCTTTTATTTCCGACGGAATATTGGTTAGTAACGATTTTTAGTTAGGATAGTTATTAATTAATTAATTCTGTAAGAACCCCTCTGCAGGTAAAGGTCTTCTCCAAGGTTAGCCAATCATCTCTGGATTTGGCTGTTTCCATCCAATTTGGGCCTGCTATGTTTTTTATTTCATCTTCCCATCTATTTCTTGGTCTCCCTTTTTTTCTTTTACCTCCTGGCCCCCTCCATGCTGTCACGCCTTTTGTCCATATATATAGCATAATTATTATTATATAATTATAACTTAGAAACTAAACGCAATTTTACAATGCCAGCAGTCATCAGATATCTAGTTTGATCAAGCAAGGCTATTTTGAGCAAAATATTGGATCTCTGACAAGAAATATGGACATGATCTTCTTTCCACGTTTGTATGGAGAGTTGAGCGGAAAGGCCGACCTTAAGTAGTATTCGAGTAAGCCACGCGAAAACTTAGGAGTGTATAAAAATTAATAATTGACGCTCACACTGCTTACCCCTGTTTTCACAAGCTCCAGTTACCTGAAATCCGATAAGTAACTTTCTGTTACATTTCATATTTACATTGTGTTACCGAAAAGGATAACTTTTGGATTTTTGTAACTGGAGATGGTGGAAACGGGCGTTTGTCGCTCAAACATCGATTCTTATTTCCTCATTGTTTTCCTTGTGTTTTATCGATGTTACATACTATTTCACAATTTAATATAGCCTTGGTCAGATAATGTCGTCTGCAGATGTTGTTTGTTTAATTGTTTTATTACATATTCAATGATAATATTGAATACTGGTAGGAATAATAGGACAATGCATCCTTCTACCAAATTTCATCAAGATCGTTTGAGCCGAAATAGCATGATATAATGAGAAACATTATATCATTCACATTTAGAGCTTCATTGACATTTGGTGGCTATTAAAAAAATATATTAAGAATTTAACACTCACTACTCATTCTTCTGGTAATGAAGCGTTATATTAGCCTATAAGTTTTGAGTAGACGCATCTAAATCGAGTAATTGGTTCTCAAGTAATTAGTATTTTATTCCATTGGTCGCACCTCTGGCGATTTAGCGTGATGTCAAGTAGTCCTAAATTTGCTGGAAATACCAAGCCGTACTTCGGTACAATTAGTAACAGTAAGCGCCGCCATTCTACCAGTTTCATTAATATCTAAATTTTATATGCGCTAAAAAGGGTTAACGTTATCGATAAAACCATGTCTAAATATGTAAAACAGCAGTTCTGTACCTTTTATTGTGTTATATAGCATAGTTTAGTGTATGTATAGTTCAGCTGTTTTCAAAAAGCTAATCAGCTAACACGATGAACGTTAACCTATATTCATTAACTCAAGTCTGTTTTCATCAATGCTGGCGAATGATATTCATAACTGAGGTATGGTCTATCGTATGTTGTCGTACAATCTTTTCGCTTCAAATATGCCTAGAAATACCTGGTTAACGATTGGACCATACCACCGTTAAGACCCTAAAGTTAAAACTTTGCTTATCACATCACCCAAAAAGTGACTCGCTTATAAATTTAGAGATCAGGAGAAACGAGACCCTCGTTGCGTATAAACATTCCCGCTGGACCGGTTTTTTTCGGACAAAATGTACCGCAATGTCTGCCATTTCTGTTTCGAGTTCGAGCCGCAGCGGTTACTCCGATACTTTCCAATTTTTGCGAAGGTCTTTGCATTTAATTCATTATTGTGGCAGTGTCAATCGTTTTGTGTGTACTGGCCTTACCACGAGTGATGTATATATTTTAATATTTTACTTTGTTAACACTTCAAGCTGAGCAACGGGAGAAAAAGTTTGTAAACACTATGCATTCGGAAAAGACACCGTCATAAAAACGTGTTGAGTCCGGCGAAAGAGTGCTTACAAATTGTGTTTTTGTTTGTATTTACCTATATAAATAACATTTTCCACTATCTGTGGTGATCAGCGACATCTACATTAAGGGTGTTTGCGTGTCCATGTAGATGGCGCTACATTCTGTCGTCGCTATTTCTGCTATAACTTCACATACATAGTAGTCACAAACTAAAACCATATGACGTAAACCCTAAGCAGGTATTTATTTAATGTTATAAAACAATTTATAACTAAAGGCTATACTTTTGTGATCATTATGAGGCTTAGCGTAAAACGTTGCTAACGGTAAATTGCAACGTTTGCACACAAATATTTACTCATAATTATTCAATTAATTTCAGTATATGTCTCTAATTGTTTAAATTTAATTTAAGATTAAATTAATACACTGATTAATATGCCCGCCACTACATTTATAGTTGGTAAATACATAATTTTAAGAAGATATAACAGAAATACCTTCTTTAGACCGTGGCGCCATCTCCTTTGATGCAGACAACTCCTTACTAATTTTTACCGACTTAGAAAAGAATGAGACATTAATTAGTCTGCACATTCCGGTGACTCTAGTGTCTGATTTCAAACTTCACTTGGTCACAACAGCCATTAGGTTAGTATCTCTGTCATTGTAGTCAAACTAACTTAGAGTGAGATGAATACGTAAAATCGGCGACATTAAGTAATGACCATTGTGTCGATTAGAAAACAAGCGATAAAATAGTTGGCTGACGTTATCGCTGGATAGCTCAATTATTAGAGCAGCGTACATGTAATACGAGGCCTGTGGATCAACAGTAAGTAAGGACCGGAGTGGCGACCGAAACGAATCCGTACAGCGGATTAACATCAGGAGTAAGCGAATTCATAAGTGAACTGACTGGCTGGCTCTACCGTCAGTGTAAGTTTGGCTACGCTGCCGCTATACGTTTTTATATATTATTTATATAGTTATTATATATATATACGTTTATATATACGTATTATGAGTTTCGGTCGCCACGACCGGCCTTTATTGCTCGATGGGTAACAAAGTTCTCAATGCAGGCGTGTGTAGAGCCGCCCATGTCGAAACTGTCGACACGGAGCGTCAAAATGGCGCCCAGCGTTGAGGAGGCGCGGGAAGCGGCGGACTCGCTCGTCGACGTGCAGAGTGAGCGCCCGCGGCCGTTCGCCGGCGGTTCCCTTAAGAGCAGCGCCCAAACAGGGGCACCCTCGAAGCGGAAACCAAGCGTTGGATTCAGGTAAGGAATTTACTCTTTTAAGTGCATAGACAAATCACCACAGGAAAAGTGGACGAAGCATATTCAAGAACGTAAAAAACGAATGGATTCGAGATACGCCTAAAGAGGTACAAACTTCATGCAAAGAGCCCATAGCAATGTTGACTACGCGTGCGAGTCGCTATAATGTATATTTATATTATAAGATATGTGTGCAAAACGATCAAAAGTTTAGAAAATCTGAAGCGTTACGAAATGGTTTATCATCTGTAAATGTCTCCATCAATTATTTTTGCTAATTCTTCGTAAAACTTATAAAATCGATTACGGAGACGCTTGTAGTGCTAGCGAACTTTGAGTATCTCGCGTCCATTCCTTTTTAACGTTCTTGCTTATGGTGTGTTATTGAGAAAAACCAAAATTAGAACGTCAGACTGCTACAGTCTTACTAATATGCATTTAAAAATAGGAGGAGGATTACATAATTTTCATTAACATCTCGTAAAATGGGTCATATATATGTATGGTTCAATATGACTGATTTTAGTGATATTTTTCTTGTATTTTCTCACTGTATTTAGTAATTTTTGTGCCATGTTCTTCGATGTTTCTTTCTCTATCATCATTTTAAACGATTTTGAAAATTCTAAAGGATTGAATAATACCGGCTCCCAAAAAAAATCTAATGCTTTGTTGATTATACAAACACTAATGACAAAAGAACTAACATATTTACTAAGGTTTTATTCTAGGTTAGGAAGACGAAAAGCGTTGTTTGAAAAGAGAAAACGAATCAGTGATTTCGCGCTCGCAATGGGCTTGCTTGGAATCGTACTTATGGTAATAGAAAATGAGTTATCCAGTGCTGGAATTTATAACAAGGTAATTATAGAATAAAAACACATTAATTTAAAATGCGTTGCATTAATAAGATAAGATAAGCTTTGTTTTTTTTTTTAAATAATAATAAAACAGTAAGAGTTTATTTTTGTTTCAGGCATCGAGTACTTCAATTATGATCAAAACATTGATATCAATTTCAACTGTAATTTTGCTTGGCCTTATTGCGGCTTTCCATATTTTGGAAGTGGAGGTAAATAAATATGCATATTATTAATTATTGATAAGACCATGTAGACATCGTTTTTTCACACAAAAAAAATATTGTAATGTGTTTAATAGAAAATTATAATCACGGAACCGAAATAACAACAAATTACCATTCCCGAATGAATATGTATTCCATTGAATAAAATATGTAGGATTTGTCAGCCTCAGTAGCCCAGTTGCTGCAAATCGTAATCGCGTTGCCTTACCATAATCGAGATGAAGGTTTTTTAATGAGTGACCTTTTTCGGCTGGCCGTGGATCGGATTCCAGGTTAAACTGTAGATCCATTTCCTTACTTGCATGGTGGTAGAGTTAGTCCCTTCCGCAGGCAGATCTTCTGAACCAGCAATGACAGTTGCACGTGTTTTTCGCCAGCTCATACAGGCGAGCGATGAAAGGTTTTTTTTTATGTGACTGGACATGGATGGCTAATACCACACCTTCTGTCATGGTATTAGCCCAACACACCACATGGGAACTAGGTGCCATGCCAGGACCTTCCTTATATTGCACGGCTACATTGAACTGGATGGAAAACACGGACAATTTTCATTGCCGCTTCGACCATCGTTCATCCAATGCGATGGTACCAACCCGGCCGGGATTAACCCTACCACCTAGTAAGTAAGGAAGGGGACCTACAGTTTGACGTGGAATCCGAACCACAGCCAGCCTCTCTCAACGGTCGAATGGTCACCCTTCCAAGACCAGACCGGACCCAGCGTTGCTTAACTTCGGAGAGCGATCGCCGAAGTGTCGCGCCACTGGGCCACTGAGGCTGACACGTCACATAGTTCTCATGTCGAGGCTATTTTTGTTACAGTAAGTTTTGTATTCCGTGTTTTCCCTCAAGCTCTGGCATGACACGCATTTGATTCTGGAAAGCGATGTTGAGAATGATTACGATTTTTTATTATCTCTAGTACATTGCTTTTGGATTCCTCAGGTATTTTTAACGAATGCCAGATTTCCCCTTCTCTTGACTTTTACAGCAAGGCACAACAAGTCGCTTTTCGCACCAAAATCTGCTTACTTCTCTCTTAAGGATGTTCCGACCCATACAATGTTTTTTTACACAGAACGCAAAAACTATTGCACTTTAAGGCACGAATTCGTCAAAAATATTAAATATAGCCATAGTAGTTGCAGCGAAAACATATTCACAATTTCAGGTTTAATGGTTTCGTTGTAATTGCCGATTAGAAGTTTTACACAGTTAGATGGCGCTGTTAAATAAAAATCGTATTTAAATAAATTGTAACAAAACCAATAATCCTGAAATTGTGAAATTGTTTTCGCTGCAAGTAATATGACTATATTAAACTTTGATTATTAATTCGTGGCTTAAAGTGCAATACTTTTTGCGTTATGTGTGCAAACAATGGGTTATATGGGTCGGAACAGCCTTAAGCTTAATATCGTATTTTATTTTGCGCCAAAAGCTACGAACGGAAGTCGGGGTTCTTGGCAGTTTGAGTGCCCATAAGAGGCAATAAGAGAGCCATGGTGGATGGGTGTTATACCAACTACTATAAAGAAAATATCTTCTAAGTAACATTGCACGAAATTAATGTGATCATTGACGTTGACAGTTATTTCTGATAGACACCGGAGCGGATGATTGGCGAGTAGCTATGACCTGGCAGCGCATAACGAAGATTTTGGTGGAGATATGCATTTGCGCCGTCCATCCCATACCAGGACAGTATGAGTTCACATGGAGCACGAAACTGGCCAACATGCGCGAGCAATTAGTCGTCAGAAACGTAAGTATAGAGCTGCAGAACGTAGTACTTTAAATTAGTAAACAAATAAAATAATGGACTCGATTTTAATAACTAAAATTTCGGGCGATTGACAGGTTGCTTGTTGCAAGTTACAGCAATGTGTGGTGATACATTCAGTTGGTGGAATGTAAGAAAATTGAATTTAAATAATGTAAAACAGTTAAAAAGAGAGGAAAGAAAGAACAGTGTAGTGCTGGAAGCCAAGTAAACAGTGCAATGAACTCTGTTACGAAATAACGACAATAATAATAAATACATATATTTTTGCCCAGGTTCCATTTGACATAGTCGTCTCCCTGCCAATGTTCCTGCGGCTATACCTTATCTGCAGAGCAATGTTATTGCACAGCAAACTGTTTACTGATGCATGCTCCAGGAGTATTGGAGCCTTGAACAGAATCGACTTTAACACCAGGTTTGATATTATACGGAACGATAACGCTGTCAAAAATTGGAATTAAATAATCTATTATACTGCTGTTGTAATCGGCGACTGCAGAAGTATTCCATGACGGGTGCAAATTTGTTGGTAACCCATTTCTTCCCGCTCGGCCAAATCTTAGGGGGGCATTTGCCCCTCTATCTCCCTGCCCCCCACTTCCGCGCTGGTTGCAACTATTTTTAAGAATAGCTTTATTTTAACGGTGTTTTATCATAGTCCCTTCAGTTATTTTAGCAATTATAATAATATTGATTGTTGACTTTATTGCGTGTGTTTCAGATTTATGTTTAAAACCTTGATGACTATTCACCCAGGAACAGTTCTTCTTATTTTAACTATATCATTATGGGTCATAGCAAGTTGGACTCTACGCCAATGTGAAAGGTAATTATTGTCAATATATATCATTCTCAATATTTAACAATTTCATAGTATCGTTTACTATTCTATTTCTTGGCGTTGCACTTGGCGTGTATTAATGTAGATGGCGCAATGGTCGTTTGTAGCTATTTCTGCTAAAACTCCTTAACAATATGAAGTTAATTACTATACTGTTCTAGGGGCCAGTTTATCAAGCAGTTGTCTATTTAATCTTACAAAAGTAAGGATTTTTCGGATTATAACGTTAGCAACGTTTTCCGCTATGCCTTACCATCAACCAACAAATGCTCGCCTTTTTATAATGCTTTCATAACATTGAATATATTACAGTTAAAGTTTATATCTTCCTATTTTTGGGGAGGTACAGCAGAAATAAAGATAAACGACTGTTGCATCTACATAGATGCGCAGATTCCAGTAATTTGAAAGTGTTACATACATAAGCATAATCCAGGTTTCACGACGAAAAGAGTGCGGATCTACTAAACGCTATGTGGCTAATAGCGATAACGTTTCTCACTGTCGGCTACGGTGACATCGTCCCAAATACATACTGTGGAAGGGGTATCGCTGTAAGCATAGGAGTCATGGTATGTAGAAAATAGTTAAGGAAATTAAAAAGTTTTCATATTATCCTATCAATGGTCGGTAATATGATAAAGATGTATTTTTAGGGGGCTGCGTGCACAGCACTGCTGGTCGCAGTTGTTTCAAGAAAAATGGAACTTACGAAAGCAGAGAAACACGTGCATAACTTCATGATGGACAATGACCTCAACAAACGAGTAAGTCATTTGTAACAAATTATATTTATTAATACATTTATTTTCTATTTTTGCTTTTTAACTTCCAAACGACTGTATAATCTAGCAGTAGAGGGAATAACGAAATCTGTGATGGTTTCCGATTTTGTTTAAACGAAATCTGGAAACTAGGACACAATTGGTAAACATTTTAGAACATACACAATATAATATACACAATATTTCAGCACTAGAAAGAACAATTATTTTAGATTAATTGGCCGTAGAGCTGTTTCATGGGTGCATTTACATACATTTGGGTACAGGCGATTACTTTTTGGCAAAATTTATGTTGTCCATAGTTGGGTATGGAATATGGACAGGTTGTGATGTATATCTATGACCATTTACAAATCAAATGCTTAAAGTTGACAGCTTTTAAAAATAAAAAATATCATAATAACATCTCGTGGTGTAGAAGCTAGCAGACTTGCCTTTCATGCGAGAGGTTAAACTCCCCGCCCCAATCGTGCACCACTTTATTTCTCTTTCTGAGTTGTATATATTCATTTCGTTACAAATGCGAACTGTTTCATAGTTCGGAACCCATGTTAAAGTGTAGGTACCCTTCGCCTACTAGGTGGCAGGGTTATGCCCGCCCGAGTCGGTACCACCACCGCATTGTTTTCCAGAACAAGTTCAGTGTAGCCGTGCTCATAAAGGAAAGATCCTTGTATGACAGTTTATTCCTTTGGGAATGTGCAATTAGCCATTACTATCAGGTTCCATGAAAAAAACTTGAATAATCTGTAAAGCTGTTTGAATTGTGACAATATATCCGGGAAAAAAACGCAATGCCATGCCTTGCGAAATAAGGCCACTGCCCTAAGCTTGCCCATTAGAAAGGCGTCATTGAGTTCGATTCAACAATATAACAATTAAATAAAGGAATTTCGTGTACAAAGTTATCATCAAAGAAGTAATACTTAAAATCGATTTCTCTAATTTCAGCTAAACATAGCAGCGGCCAACGTACTGCGCGAGGCGTGGCTCATCTACAAGCACACGCGCTTGGAGAAGCGAGTCCACCCGGGTACGGTCCGGACGCATCAGAGGAAGTTCCTGCTCGCCATTTACGCGTGAGTAGTTTTAATGTGCGTACTTATGCATAGAAAAAAAATACAACTGCCAGTTGAAATGGATCAAAAAAGGAATCAGAATTTCATGTTTCTATAGCCTACTCTCCTTTATTTAAATTGTATTTTTTTAAGTTATTTGAAACAAAAATGAATTTACTTTTTAATATTTTTTCTGTGCTGAATTCGTTGTGTTTTAAAAATGTTTTTATCTTTTTCTTCACAGATTTTTTTATTTGTGCTATAATAAATGGTAGAATAATTATATCACCATATCTTAAAAACATTTCTTGCGACAATACCTAAAAGGACAAAATTGTATTCATCCTTGAATCAATTTAGCGACATCCATTTAAAGAGTCAATCAATTCGTAATCTATATATTAAAAAATAATATCTAAACGTGTTGGTGAGCAAAACTCAAGCATGGCCCAACCGATCTGGGTGTTTTTTTTTTTAAACATTGTTAGAATTCCGATGATGGTTCTTAGCTATACTTGGAACCAAAAGGTGACGCTGCGATAAAGATCCAGAACTGACCGTTTGAATGACACGCCCGCGAAGGCGTTTACTAATTTACCAAGTTTCGCTCCGGTAGCGAAATAGGCCCGCAGTGCAATTACGAAGCACAAAATTGGGTGTAGGTTGCTGTACTCACAGCAATGACAGCTTTTGCGATTACGAAATCGATGCATTCACAAATGGTGCGGCACTCAGCGCTACCCGCAGCAATTAGGTCAACTCCATACATTTCGCGTCGAATCGGTATTACGAAACGGCAAAGAACTGTCAAATGCGGGGAGGTAAACGCCTATTTCGTCTGCTCGTCTAGTCAAGTACCTGAAAAGTTGACCTATTTTCGACACAGATTGGTCCGTGCTGGATGTAGGTGGATGAAATACGGCTGCGTAATCGCGCTTTAGAAATGACGGGGGCGCACCTACACGTACCGCGGCACCATCCTCAAATTTTGCGTAATCGCACTGCCGGGCGGGGCTGGGAACCTCAGCTAGTCTTATATAAATAAAATTAAACTTATAGCGTCAAGCTGGTACTGTGATTTTCGTTTCAGCCTGAAGAAAGTAAAAAGAGAGCAACGCAAGCTAATGGATGACTGCAATTCACTTTCCGATGCAACTAAGGTATGCAATGAGCATTATGTGTTAATAGATCCAAGTACACGTAAAATCTTTAAATATGAAATTCCGGTGTTTTTTTGTTCATAATTGTTTCCCTCCGAAACAGCTCTACAGATTTTAATAAAAACAATGTTTTGTGCTCGCATGCTCGCCTTGGGGGTTTTCTGGTTTTTGTTAACTGAGAGTATGCATAACAAGCCCGCGAAGGGTTCTGATCCCGTAGTCCCAGCTGTCACCTAAATTGACGTTTACGCCAAACCGATCGACTGGCGTTTTCGATTGAATGGAGAAATTGAAGAGCGCGCGGCGTGTGGCGTAAGCGAACTAACATTTGCGAGTCCGAGTTTGATTTGACAACTTACTAACCGTCTGCGTACAGTCGTTACTTATCAAATATACACTGGAAAGAGAAAGAATTTCTAAGTCCCTTTTACTCTATGGTTGACGTCCGCATGTCAGAAAGAGAACTCAAATTTGTCTCTATTTCCGGTGTATAGATTTCAGACAAAACGACTGTACATACGTCGATGTTGCCGTTTACGCCGACAAACGTTTACAAATCGGAAGTCTGAGTTTGACTATGACAGCTTGAAGAAGTAAAACCACAGAAAATCTTGTAAACACGGAGTTTGAGGTTTTTGCGTAACTTCGAAGTTCCGTAAACGCCAATTTAGGTGAGAACACCGACTGACCACTCTGATCACATTTTACCGGGCTCCGCTCGGGTAAATGTTCTAAACTAAATTGATTGGAGCAGAGTTTTTTTGAGCGGGTCGTAGCACAGGGGCGCAGGCCTTGCTAATATGCCAGAAGTCATATTAACCTAACCTACCCAAACCTACTGCCATTACATATTATAATTCAATTCATATATATAATAATTAGCCCAGCACACCTCATGGAAAGTGGGTGCCATGCCACGAATTTCCTTATATTGCACGGCTACATTGAACTGAATGAAAAAATGGATAATTTCCTTTCCCGGTTCGACCATTATCCATTTAATTCGATGGTATCGACCCGGGCGGGGTTAACCCTACACTTAGTTAGTAAGGAAGGAGACTTACAGCCTTAACGTGGAATCCGGACCACGAACGATTATTCCCATAGTTAGATTTTAGCTCATACATATTCAGTCTTCTTTCAATCTTGTTTCATGGAATGTGTTAAGTATGTATGTATAATCGACCGAGTAGCACGGAAAAATACATACAAAGAACTACTTCTCGAATATACTGCGAGACTGAACGCGAACCAGCAAAACATACCATTCGCTGGTATTGTGTCTTCCAATTTCGCCACCTTCCAATTTAAAATTCTCCTAATATTGCTTGGAATAAGCGACGTACCTGCTTAGTTCGATCTTGTTGATCTTTCTTACAGGTCAGATATTTAAAATGGCCACGTTCTCTGACTTACATATTACGAAGAATAAAATATATAACCAAATGTCATCTTAATTTTCTTTACCAAATACCTACTGAGACACAAGGACGACATTACAATACAAATTTGCTAATATTTCCTTGTTCTAGGTGCAGAATACAATGTACGAGATAGTTTCCGATATGAGAACGCGACAAGATACCTTAGAGGGGCGGCTCGCTGGATTGGAAGAGAAGCTGATCGGTTTTCAGGTATGAGAATCTCTTCAAAGTTACGGGAATACAATGCATTCATGTGAATATTGGGACGGGCAGAGCATGCAAAATTCTAGTAAGAAAGTTCTTGAATCTTGCAGTATAGATTAAGTTTCCTTCATATCGTATAACGTAAACACAGAAAAGTTACGTAACAACTTGAGAAACATTTGTAAGAACAATTTAGGTATATTAAAAAATAAGCCGAAATAATTTTGGGTTAATATTTATGATAGGTGTTTGGTGGGTGAATTAATATGCATATTTTTTGCATTCGGAATCGGCTCGTAGCCTAGTGGCGCGGGGACTTGGCTAGCATACCAGAGGTCTGGGCTCAAATCCGAAGTGCATTTCGTCACGAATGCGAGCTGCTCCGTGGTTCGGAATCAATATAAAACTTTAGGTGGTAGGGTTTAAGCCCGCCCGGGTTGGACACTCGCATTGGATGAAAATATGGTCGAAGCGGCAGTGAAAAATTGTCCGTGTTTTCCATCCAGTTCAATGTAGCCGTGCTCATAAAGGGAATGTCCTGACATGGCACCTAATTCCTTCGGGAATGTGGTGTATTGGGCTAATATCATAACGGTAGTTGTGCATAAAATAAAACAAAACAATATGATTTATCCTATTTAAAAAATAATTAGGGGCATCCACTCCTTTGTTGCCACCTTTGAATCCGGCCCTGGCGCAGGAGCGGGTCGACGGGCTGCCTGGCGCGCTGGCGCAGTGCCTGCAGGAGTGCTGGGAGCGCACGGAGCGGCAACGATGCAACGCTGCGGCCGGCGCGCCATATCCGCCCTCACCGCCTCTGCCTTTCTAAACATTGCCGTGCCTACCTGCCCGCCTTGATGCCTTATTAGATCATAAGTACCGTACCGACTTAAGTAGAAGTATATATTTGTATCTTTAACACTTTTTTGACTTTTAAGCGAAGTTTATGCGATAGTTAGCCTTTCATTTCATAAAACAAAACAAATCAAAACAGTTAAAAGATATGAATGATCTTCCAGAATTTACGACTCTATTATTAAAAATATAATCGTCCCACTCGATTGTTGTAAAACACCATGTATTTTAGAAAAGATAATGCATTTAACAAACGTTCCTTATAATTTTATTACATCTCCTGTAAGTAATCTTATTCGAAGATGCCAGTTCTACTTAAATTTCAATAAATGTGGAATAGGCCTTCATCTTTATTGCCATGTAATATTTTAATTTTATTAGAAATTAAATGTATTTTAAATCTTAAAAACGCTCGATTTTAATTTTCAATATTCTTTCTGGACTTTCTTTATCTAAATTGTTTACTAACGTCAACGCTTTCAAGATACGGGACAAATCGATTGAAATACTTTAATAAATACTACAAAATAAAGTTTACTTTAGCACAAAAGTAAGACATTTTTTTGAGGAAGGAAATAATTTGCATTAAAATTGCAACTCAGCATTTTTTTAATTTGGCATCTTGCGGTAAAGAAATGAACCGAGGCCTTTTGTGTCGCAACTTCTATTAGTTTTGGCATTATATATTATTTAATTAACATACAATATATTACACAAATTTATATCCACGCCATCTTACGGGTGGTCACTGCAACTCCTTATTTAATAGCGGACTAAATTCTGTCTCGGAATTAATTTATGAAATAAGTTAGCTGCTCAGATGATTGCGGTAAGCTTTACACAGATGTCTTACAATAAAACAAAAATTGGACAAGCAACAAGCTACAATTTGTAAAATGATATTTGTTTAGTTAAATCAAGCAATGGTAACAACAAGCGCCCAGCGCGAGCAGAGTCCGTCTCCTTCCAAGCGCTAACGGCTGCGCAGAGACAAAACTGTATATAAAACTGGATATGTACTTAGAAATTTTCCAAAATAAGAAACGATGTAGTTATAAAATATCAATTCTTTCCATATTATATCACGGATGGTGTTAGAAGCGGCGATTGCATCGGTTGAAGGAGAAGACATACATACATACATACCTTCACGCCGCTTTCCCGGAGAAAGCCTTTCCTTGCCTGCTTTTCCGGCAGAGATGATAGAGCCTCATACGGTACGATCACAGCATACCTCTATCACTTCATTTACAGCCCTACATCTTTTCATACATGCCAAAAGTTTTAATTAAAATGGGACCACCTAAAGAAACAATAAAGTTTTTACTTGGCTCATTAATCTGTGCTTCAATGGACGAAACGTCACTTCTTATACTAGAAAATGGATGATTAGTTTTAGTTTTATTTACGGATATCTACGCGTTATTGGTCTAAGCATATATTCCTCAGTACAGTAGATCGAAGATGTCGGTCAACATTTATAATACAACAGCCGTCCATCACAGATGTGACAGTTTCTAAAACTTTGTAGTGGCGCACACACAGCAAAAGCTAAAACTATTTCACGCGAAATGACAAAGTTAGACAATTTATAAATAATTCGAAGCCCTCACACCTTTACAGCCGGTGAAGTATTTCTTTGGTCGATTCTTCTTTCTTGGCCAACTAGCCAGTTCTGGCGGCTGTGATCTGCCGCAAAGGGACCGAGTGGCATGAAAAATACTAGGCCATTTTACTTATTAGGCAATTATGTATAGGTGCTCAGTGGCGCGAGTCTTTGTAAGAAGTCATGGGTTCGATCGCCTCGTTCATGCACCACTTTATTTCTCTTTCTGGAGTTGGATACGTAAACTTCGTCACTTCGAACTGGTTCATGGGTCGGAATCGATGTAAAACTGTATATTCCCTTGCTAGTTGGTAGGGTTTAACCCCTTCCATTAAATGAAAATATATTCTAAATATCCGTGTTCACTGTAGCCATTCTCATAAAAGGGAACGTCTAATTCCTTTTGACTACAGCTTCGGTGATTCACTTTTAGTTATAAATCGTTTTGTAATTAATTTGTTTGTAAATCTAACCAAATCAAACAATATGCGCATGGTTTGCTAGGTGGACGCGGTGCATTTTCCTCATCACGAAGAATGTCTTTTTTAGGGTTCCGTACACAAAGGGTGAAAACGGAACCCTATTACTAAGCCTCCGCTGTCCTTCCGTCCATCCGTCCGTCCGTCCGTCCGTCCGTCCGTCCGCCCGCCCGTCCGTCCGTCCGTTCGTCTTTCACAGGTCTGTATCTCATGAACCGTAATAGGTAGGCAGCTGAAATTTGCACAGTGTGTATTCATTTTGCCGCTATAATATCAAATAGGTAAAATAAAAAAAATAAAAAAGGGGGGGTCCCATACAAAAAAATGTGATTTTTTTATGTTAAATCTTGTACAATTGTACGTAACCCTTCGTATGCGAGTCCGACTCGCACTTGGCCGGTTTTTTCTTTTAAGGCGCTAGGACTAGCCAACTACTCGCGCCATACAAATGCACTTTTTAACAAATGTAATAATATGTAGTGAAACGCTTCAGCAAATCCAATTAGAACTCCAGACTGATAATGGATTGTTAATATTTTTTTATTCCATCATTTATTTAAATAATAATAAAAATAAAAAAAGTTGATTTTTTTCATTAGAAATCTGAAAGTCATTCGATTTCTAGATATAAGCAAAAACAGCATATATGCATAAACAAAAAATTCCATTTGCTTTTAGATTTCTAAATTTAGTCAAAAAAGTTCGGAAATGGACACCGTTTCCGCAATGTATTTTGTATAGAAAAAGGAAACATACATTAACGAAAATCATTCGATTCCTAGACAAGGAATCATATATTGTAAGGATGACACTTATAATCGTCAGACTTAGTTAGTTTACTTGGGGTGCCTCGTCTAACTTTGCGATTTGGCTAGTACCAGGCCCTTAAATAAAGCGCAACATATCAATTTTGAGCTGTGCCCGCGAAGGAGTTAGTCCCGTCGGGAAGGGCCACCTTAAGCGACGCTTCAAAAAATGTACGAGAAGGAATCTTGTAAAATCCGCCAACATAAATGTTTATGGACATTTCTCAAAAACGATTTATTCTTACGTATTTCCTGCTGGTAAATGAAATATATTTTCGTGATTGGATTTTCTTATGAAATACGTTTTGTCTAATAATGGGTGTTATCACAGTCTTCTTTACAGAACTTCAATAAATTTTGACTAATGTCAAATTCGTAACCTTTTCACGAACGTAGCATAATTCTCATCGAATAACGGGGAAAGCGTGTTGAAGACAAAAGCTGCCATGATGGAGGATTTGAGACCACAAACTGAAACGAAATTTTTACTCTACCACCTACTCCTACTTTATTCCTAGCACGGTCTAAGCTTCGTTGAGGGAATCGGATCCAAACAACCCGAGTTTTTTGACGTATCCTTTAAGCTCTTTTGGATTTCATATTTTGGACGAAAAAAGTTTTAAGCCCCAGCACGGCGTCAAAATTTTAATTATTTTGTACATTCCGGTCAGTCGTGTACGCTGGCTGGGTGTTTGTTTATTTAGATTATAATAGGGTGAGTCAATTTCGACTGAATAAGAATCAAGAGATGATTCTGAAGGAATAAATATGCATAAATTTTTCATCGATTACTTTTATTTTTAATTAAAATAGTTTTTCCATATACCATAACATTTCCCTATATTTAAAAACGATGAATTTCCTAAGCGAAAGCTTCAAATTTGTGCAACTAAAATTCCCTTCAGAAATGATTTTATTCAATTACTAGCTGGGGTACCCTGCTCGGGTCAATGTCATGTTGGATTGATTTCGGTCTGAATTATTTCCTGACTAAAAAGTAACCCACCAAAAGGCTGGTCCAGGACTATGTATCCATCTATCAAATTTAATCAAAATCGTTTTAACCGATATGGCATGATTTGATGATAAACATCGACATATTCCCATTGAGAGCTTCGTAAACATTTGGGAGCGAATTTTAAAAGCATGTGCGGCCAGACCCTTACTGCACTGGCACTGCTACATAGAAATTTATACAAAACCAACGAAGGCGGGATTAACCCTACCACCTTCCTTACTTATACAAACTTTTATGAGGAATACGAACCACAGCCACCTTCAACATCGAAAACGGTAATCCATCCGGAATCTGACTGCGCCCAGAGTTGCTATACGTTGATAAAATACGCAAATAAAGCGGGCGAGTGGTTCGAAGTTATCGCTTTACATGATATCGTGGAACTTTCTGTAGGCCTTTTTAACACCTACAATTTTCAAGTACATAGTTTTATTTTTTCTCTTGAGGTTTGTATTAAATATTTAAAAGTTACATACGCAATCCTTGCACGTTGATCGCTCCTTATATTAATGAAAACCGTATCAAAAAGTCCGTTGCGTGGCTTAGAAGAAGTAAACGAAGAAATAAAGTCATTTCGGTTTGTATGACAGCTACATCTTAACATAAGCGGAACTGAATTATATACAGCCTATCCTGTGTCCCGTGTATTTAAATATACGTATAGTAAGTTTCATCGAATTCGGATAATCGGTTTAAGAGTTATGGAGGAACATACATACATACAGAACCGATTTCTAAAAATCATCAATTTAGTGTTAGTATCATACATAAAGTCTACAAACGAAGTATCTTATAAAACAAAGCAACTTACTCCATGAACACCCCTTACAAATTTATTATTAGTATTAGTCATGGTTGAGTATATCATAGAACCAGGTTACTTGAATCTTCCTATATTAATGTGCTCATTTTACCGTGGATTTTCAGTTTAAGCGATGATAATGGATGAATCAGCTTTTTTATCCACAGCCAGGACTTCCAAGATAGTATTTATGTTCACTCGCCAACGTAATGAAATTAAGTGAAGAGTGGGTACTCTCTAAAAGGCGATCAGCAATCAGTACAGCCCCGGGGCAAGCCCTCTGTCCACTTGATTCTCATGGAAAAGGTCATGAGTTCAATCCAAACTCGGTTCATGCACCACTTGTTTTAGCTCAGGGCCGCGGGGCCTTGCTTCTATGTAGTATGATACGACTTCAAAACCCGATAGGAACTTATGTAGCGGGCTTAAGGTCCCACACTGAACAACACTCGTGATAATTCCGGCAACAGTACAGTTCCGTCCTTCAGACAACACAAACACCACACAGAAAAAAGATAATAATATCATGGATCGATTGAATATTTTTTTTAATTACCCATCCATCACGTGTATAACTGGTCTTGTAAATGTTACTGAAATATAAGACTAATTATAGTACTGTCAGACTTAACTCCGGGGCACCGAAGTCGTCCTGACGATGCCTTCGGCGTTGAAACATGTCAGCCCAGTACGGCATCGCGCACCGAGAACCCGGAAGCTCTACAAATATTATATACCGCAATGGTGTAAACCAGAGAACATGCTAATTACATTTTAATTACTTTGTCTACTGAGTTTGTTGAGCCTTAAATTATTTTGTGCTAAATTTGTAATAGCCCCTAGGGCAAAGTTCAGAGAAAATCCACCCTCAAATGTAATATTTTAATATTCCATACATATAATGCGGCGCCCTTTCCTGGAAGTAAAATATTTCATTTGAGTTGCATAGATTTTTTCCGTATTTCTGGATAACATCTAGATTATTAAAAATATATACGTAAGAAGGTATTTATTCTGGGCTTTCATTTCGCTTAACAAGGCGTTTAATCACTTCTTACCATTTTTGCGTTGAATATATTTTTTGGACAAAAGTATTATTATTAAATTTTACTAAGATCTATAGTGCTTAGTGCTTTTATAGTTTTAATATGAGATAGTTTGTAATACTTAAAATGATATTAAGCAAAATTTAATGTTTTTCTTTTAATTTATTTTTTATTAATTTATTAATATCCATAATCATATACAATACAACATTCACATTTAACTACATTTAAGTGAATTAATACCATTCCGATGTGATAAGACTTCCATTTTAATTTGATTACCTACATTTTTTTTTCCAATACCGAACCTCACATCAGGGATCACGAAAGATAGGCTTTGCCTAGTTCGGAGTGGCGACCGATACTCATCTGTATAACTGTAGCGTAGCCACGTATTAGTGATTATTCACTGATAGTAGTGAGTTCGCTTAAGAATTCAGGACGCTTCACATCGGATACTGTGATGCTGTGCCGATTCTTAAACGTGCTTTACACTCGCGCCGCAAAACCCCGCGAATGCCGCGAGACAAGAGTGTGGATGTTTCGTGTCTTCGCTTTCGCGCTTCACTGCGTTCCTCGATCGGTGTCGGTTTTTGTCCCGCGAAAAAGGATTCGCAGTACCACAATCGCGACTCTTCGCAGTAGCGTGCAAAAAGGCACAATCACAAGTGGGTGTGTAGGTGCCTATTCTTCAAATGATCATTTCGAGGAGTAACGAATATGCGCTAATGCTACTGAGTGTTACCAAGCAGAACCAATACTTCGGCTGTCCATTTCTTGTGGATTTCGTTTTTATTTTCAATACGGACATAGTTGTAGTACGCTATAGCGCAGAACGTCTCAGCAGCCGCAGCGTCCATTTTTGTTGAGCGCGCGAACGAATCTGCGAAACTTTGCGAGTGTGGAGGGACACATTTTGCGCGCGAGTGTGGAGCCCGCTATACGCGTCGTTGCAACTCGAGAACATCAGGAGTGATCGAATTCATAAGCTAACTGACTGGCCGGCCCAACCATCAGGGTAAGTTATCACTATAAAGTGGATACGCTTCCGCTATGAGGATGAGTTTCGGATCATTACCACTCGTCCATTCCATTTTAACGATCTGTGTGCTGCGGGCAATCACACTCACATAGAAATAATTTTCCTATGGTTTAAATACTTACAGAATTTCAGATTTCGATTTTGGATTTTATTGATAGATTTTTAAATTCTGTATGATTGTTTTTAACCAATTGTTATTTAGTATGTATTTTTATTCATATCAATTAGCTTTAATTTCCAACTGTATTTGTCAATACTTTAGTAGTAGAGTTAATTAATATGGCTAAAAACGTTAATTCCAGTTAAAAGTACAATGCTAACTACACACGAGAAAAAAGCTTTTTTTTTTATCTGAGACCGAACCGAATTACGGTTTCAAAACGTAATTTGCCCATTTGCGCTGATTTTTGAAAAGATAATGTTTTTCCTTCCCATTAGAATCTAAATTTCTACTGAGTTCCAATAACAGTAAGATACAATTAAAAACTATTAGGGCCGTTTTTTCAATCCTCAGATAGTACGGACTGATAGTACAAATTCACGTTGGCCAAAAGACGGTTTGTCATTGCCGGAGGATTATAAATTCTATCACAATTATCTGACTATAATTTTACAAATAAACATATGGACTTACTATATCGGATGGATAAGCAAAGGCGTAAATAAATCTCTCGAATAGTTATCTAGCTGTTTATCTGACTATTGAAAAATCAGCCCTAACCCGTCGACTGTAAGTATACAAATTACGATAAAAATGTAACATGGATTCTAATCCAGTTTCTCAAGAAAAAACCTAAATGATCATTTAAATTTCAAGCAAATGAGTCACTAAGATACAATCTCCTTCAAAGCTGTCCAAATATGAAGCTTTCTTGGAATGTCAACATCCGCCAAACCTGGAGTAATAGGTTGATGTGTCAATAAATCGCCTATATGCGCATGAAAAAAGCCATTTGACCATGAATAAATAATCTTAAGGGGTTGCGAAACTTGGAGTATTTTTTTCCTTGTTCTATTTTGGTTAATCTTTTTATGTAAATATGGCTGACTTTACAGCACAGCACTATCTTAGTGATCAGAGTTACCTCAGTGAGTCTTTAAATGGATGATTTCAAAGATTTTTTTTCCTATCCACGTAACAATACTTTTGAACAGTTGGGCCAACGGTAATCAGGGGTATGCAAAACGGCTCCAATTTTTTGAACAAATCCTAAATATTAGATAAGAAATTTTCCTATGTACTGTATGTATAATATTTTCTGTAACCATCAATATTATAATACACAAAAATTATTTAAAAATATAAAAAACCCGACTGCGAAAAAAAATTTAACTTAAAATTGACTTAGTAAAGGAACTGAAAAGATAGAAACAAGTTGAAAAATTAAATATTTGTTGTGTTTGAATGATTATGGTTGACAGTGTTCACAAACGCAGTCGGAGGCATCAAATAGCCCGTTCCATAGTACGTTCCATAGTATTCACTGTGGATTTAGTAGCGATTTTATGGATTATTTCGGTGGAGCAAGAAAATACGTGGTGGGATAGTTCCAATATCCTACCTTTCATTTTTATATCTAAAGTGAGGTTTTTTTTCTCGTTCTCGGTGTCACCAATCATCATGAAATTTGCATAGGTACACTTTCAATGAATTTAATAACAAAAAAATATAAATCATAGTTAATGTATTTGATGCACAATATGAATTATATAATGATATATTATATATTTCCCAATACATTCCATTATTAATGACTAGCGATTTTCTTAGTGATATGGGTATAGCAAAAATATACTTACTGATACAAATTATAATCTCCTAACTGTCATATAATAAATATGAAAGTAAGTTTGTCTGTTTCGCGTACTCAACCGATCATCGTGAAATTTGCATAGGCACACAATAGAAAATATAAATCGTAGTTAATGTATCTTATGCCTCCGACTGCGTTTGTGAACACTGTCAACCATGATCATTCAAACACAACAAATATTTAATTTTTCAACTTATTTCTATCTTTTCAGTTCCTTTACTAAGTCAATTTTAAGTTAAATTTTTTTCGCAGTCGGGTTTTTTATATTTTAAATAATTTGTTTTATTTTAATTATTTTTAGTTTTCGTAGAGCATGCATTTATCATTTAAATATCTGCACGTTAATACATTCCAACGAACGTAAGGTTAGGTATTATTATGGAACCTGACATGGATGGCTAATATAACACAACTACCGTCATGATATTATTATAAGCCTAATTCAACAAATTACAGAAGGAATTAGGTGACAGGCCAGGACCTTCCTTTATACAGAATCACGGCTGCACACGGATATTGACAATGATTGATTGCCACTTCGACCATAGTTTTTCCTAATGCAATGTTACGAACCCAGGCGGGCTTAACCCTGTCACCTGGTAGGGTAAGGTGACCTACAGTTTTACATGGGTTCCGAACCATGAACAACTCGCAAAATAAAGTGGTGTATAACCGATGCGAGGATTTGAACCCATAACCTCTTGCATGAAAGGCAATATTTTAGAACCTACACCACGAGGTGTAACAAATAGAGTGTTTTGATTGATATTAAAACAAAACTACATCTTCTAAAAGTTTCTTGATGTTATCTTTAAGGCTTTAATGAAGTCATCAGTTCATAGAATGAAATTCCCTCATTCAACGAATTTTGATTATATGACCGATATATACAAGGTTTTAGTGGAGGTATGGTCCAAACGTTAACCACGTATTCCTTGGCATATTTGAAACAAAAAGGCTATACATTTTATGTGTAGGTATTTAAAATGTATGGGGAGGATATTTTTCAAGTCGTACAACCAAAATATCATCTACCTTGTTAGCACCAAATATGCCGAGGAATACGTGGCTAGCTTTTGGACCATATCTCCGTTGACACCCTATATATGTTTTTTTTAGAATCTCCCTCTCATCATCGTTTATTACAGTTACACTAAATTTATAAGCAAACAAATTTGTTCGACACTCAAATCCAGTGGTTATATATACAGGATCCGTCACTCGAAGTGTTACCAATTGAAAATGATGTTGTTTGGTTAATTGAAGTATGGTTCGTTAAAAAAGATATCACAATAAAACATTTAATTTTAAGACAATCATTGTTATTGTTTTATATAGCCTCCTTTGATCCATAGATAAGAGCTTTCTGAGACAATGCTGAGTGTTGTTGGAACGTCCAGCGTTTCGTACTGCATTGTTTACGTGCCCATGGTATAAGCGCCTCATTTAACACCTTTTTCACACACTTGCTGGTTGACTTTGACGCCCTTCTCGATAAACACGCGTAAATAGCGACCATTTGCGGTCACTGCAGCCCAGACCATAACAGAAGCGGGCGCTTGCTTACGAATTGCTTACTCCATCGTCTAAATTCTCGTTCAATTTGCCCTGTAGCCAAACACGAAAATGTTGTTTGTTTATATACTGTTAGACAGTAAACATTTTTTCATCTGAAAAAACAATTTTTTCCAGATCGCCACGCAAGACTTTCAGTGCTTGAGCTCTTTGTAGTCGAACTGCCTTCTGCGCTGAACATAGATGCTGTAATTTTTGTATTTTATTGGTAGGGCTTCAGTTGCATTTCTTTTTCGGGTATTGTCAGACTTTTCGCAAATTTTGCAGAACACTGGTGAGCATTTCCTTGAATTCGAGCCTTTAACTTCCGAACCATATCATGTGATACTGCTATTTTCGGAAGACCGCCTCTATGCCGTTTAGCAATGCTCCCTGTCGGAGCTCCCGAGCGATGACTGGTTGTGATTTTCCGGTCAAATACAAAACGATCACAATGTTAGGTTTAATATCCATTGCGAAAATTTATTATACAATTCAAATTTGTTTCCGCTCTTTTCGCCCACTTAAAAACAATGAAACAAATTGACGTTTCACCAAAATTTGGCGCGATGTCATTATTATTTTGAAAATAGAAGTAACAGTTCGAGTGACGGACCCTGTAGCAATCGCTTTGATCACAGGATTTCATCCATGTATAAACTAACTGCTAGTTAAAATTCAATAAACTCCATAATAACCATGATTATAATATTTATATCCACTACTTCATTAGACTGGAAGTTGTCTCTTGACTGACAGCTTTGAATGTGAGTCAAAAGCATTGTTAAAGCCATTTTTATTTATTATTGTGCTAGTTAAGTTCCAGTTTCACAGATTAGAACTTTAACTGGATGCGGCGAAAGAGACCTGAATTCATCGTTTGCAAATATATGTGGGCCCGAGGTCCACAATCGCCCGATCGAATGTGTTACCTTGAAGCTTATAAACTGTTACATCCCAACTGAGCGTTTATTGTTTTTCTTGCCTCCAAAGCCCATCAAAATATAACTTTTCATGATTTAATCCGTAGATAAACTCCTGGTTTATTATTTTGAATAATATAACGGGTTAATAATATGTGATATATGATGATAAACCCAACTTTGGCATGGCCGTGCTTTTCCGTCCCACTGATCCCAAGGACGCACGGTTAAAGATCAGTGATATTATGATGACGATCATATCTTATGTACCCTATGTAACAGAAGCCCTCATCAGGGGGCTGACGACATCTTCATAGAAAGTTTTTCTTATCTTTAGTAAAGCTATTAGATATGCCGGTGATGTCGGTCTATGCGGCGTCCGAGAATTTCGAAAATCTATCTGACTATCGCCCGGATCCACCACTTCCAGTTATAGACATCCCAAAGTTATCTTTCGGTTACACCATATAAATATGCAATGTAACCGAAACTACATTCCATATAGCTGGAGGTAGTGAAAAGAGGAGTATATGACTTGAGTTGGTGTGACAAGCGCGCTTGCGTAGACAAAAATCATTTGAATTCATTTTTAACGTTGAATATTTTGATGATTTTTGGAATTTCTCATTCCAAATTACACTTAAACATATAAGTTGCATTCCTTTTTGTAAACTATTTAGAAAACCCTTTAGTTTGATACCCCACTCGATAGGTTTCAAGGAAAAATATATTTGAAAACACATAATTTGGCGCCAAAAATCGGCTATGATTTTTTTTTATAATTTTGATATACCCATTGTCACTCTCAAAATTAAGACGAATCTAACGACACCTCTCAAGCCAAAATCCATCAATCCGTTTAGGCTGTAGGGCGTGCCAAAGAAATATACATACATACATACATACATACATACATATATACATACATATATACATACATACATACATACATACATACACTCGAAAAACATAACCCTCCTTCTTTCGCAGTCGGGTAAAAATGTGTTTGTAGTGTAAAGTGATGAAACTAGGCACAATGTTTTTGGAGATTAGGATAGCTACCGTCGTAATAGTGTTTTCTCATTCGTCCGTGCATCCACCTCCTTAAATCTTTATGAGTCGTAAAGCAAAATAGGGTTGTGTAATGGGCCCTGGGGCTCCTTTAGGTAGGTAAGTGATGAAAGCCTCAAATATTTATCAGCGGGTGACTGCCCTTTACCTTACCTTCAATTTACTTGTTTTTTTTTTAAGTTTTTAAACACGTTCATAAAAATATAATTATTCAGACAGTGATATTAAGTTTGTATTACTTATACATTATTATTACAAGATAGATAAAAACTAGTCAATATGTCTCTTTAACTTTTTTTTATAACGTTCCACTTTTAAAAATAAAAAAAATAAATTATTTTTTTCCTCCGTTAACACAACATTTCGCATTGATGCATTAGTATTGTTCGATTCAAACACCAATACCTAGGTGGTTCTAGGCTTTACCCAGGCGCAATCCTTACATACATACTAGTAAAATGAACATGATCAGAGGTGCCGTTTTTGGCTCCCGTTGTCGAATATTCGGTTATACGGTTTCAACACCTGCAGGCCTACTCCTGGCATTCCGTAATCAGGAATCAGGAATCCTGAGTCTAGAAATCCGCTTGTGTAGCGGTTTTCAAAGCGATTTTCTTGACGAATAATAATTTCAATAAATTTAATAATTCAAAATTTTCCATCGAAAAACTCGCTTTGAAAATCGCTACAAAAGCGGGTTTCTAGACTCAGGATTCCTGATTACTGAATGCCAGGAATATACCTGCTGACTAGTGGAAAGTTGTCTGTCGACCTATTTATGCTGTTTATTAAGGCACGAAGGACATGCGCTATGTTGACCCTAAAAATCACCAAAAGAAGAAGTGTGATTCCTCACAATATTTTACTTCACCGTAAGCCTCGTGTTATAAATATATACGACCGTATATGCACTCATCAAAGTGGGAAATAATGATGAGTTGCACATATGCTCTTAATACAATACGCGCAATGATTTTCTGTTCTACTGAAGTTCAATAACCGCCAGTAATATCGACTAAAAATGCAGATTTGATGCAATAAATGCACCCGCATCGAACGGAACAAAATATGTATGTCAATTTCAGTGAGGGCACTGCTCTCATAGCATCAATTCTAGGGGCTTATTTAAAGAGTATTAAATGACTGTTTCATAGTTTTTTTGCCCATATATATGGCGCCAGAAACTAATTCTTTATTTAGGGTTAAAATTCACATGATATTTCTTACTTGTGTATTTATGTTATATTCATATACTTATAGTACACGCGGATACATCAATTCGTATGAATGTATTCTAACTAAAAACATGACATGTTTAAGACCAAATAGTAGGATTAAAAAAAACATTAAATGCACATTTTTGGAAGAATAAGATATACAACAGATCAGCAGTTTATTCAGGATCGCTTTTAAAATATTACCAAAATATGGGCGGCTGCATTAGTCACAAGACTCATGGCCTCAGTACATGTCCGGGTGCGCGTTGTGCTACGTTTTCTTTATATAATTGGACATGGATTGCTAATACCAAACTGACCACTAGGTGGAATTAGCCTAATTAGTCATAAATAGTCGTAAATAATTAGTCCCATGGACCTTCCTTATATTGCTCGGCTACACTGGAAAACGCGAATAATTTTCATTCCCGCTTGGACCATCGTTCATTCAATGCTGTGGTACCAATTCAGGCGGGATTGATAAAGGGAACCTACAGTTTTACGTTGAATCTTAACTATGACCAGCCTCAATGGTTGAAAATGGTCACCCATCCAGAACCCAACCGCGCTCAGAGGTGCTTCACCCAGCTTATTTAATCGCAAGGCGTCGCGCCACTGAGCTACCGAGGATGTACTGGGCAGCCGACCTATTTATCACGCTTATTAACCGAAATTACTAAATATTACATCCATGCCCTTAACCAGCACAACATAATTCGACAGGAACGGCTTGGTCGCATTTTGTCTGATCGCTGGATCAGGCCCATCGATCTTGAAGTAGTGATCATTGTAGAGCTCTCGTAACTGGACCTATTACTCCTCCCTTCACAATTTTATTGAAGCGCACATGATTCACTGACCCTGCGCCACGGTCGTTGCTCCAAAAGGTTTTAGTTGTTGAAGCTTCACAAATGGAATCAATACCCAAGTTATCGACGCCGATTGCCCCAGGAAGGTGGACTGAGATGAACTCACGCGGCTTATTCTTGCACTTGACAACAAATGACCAATTCTGTACTCTGTTCTATTGGATTTTGGGTCTCACGTCAACGTGGAGTGACGTAGAAATGTCACCTCTATTAAATCTATCTGCATGTATGACCGAGAACTGCCAGTCCAATCGGTACCGTTGAAGTGGTGTGGTGATTTCAGGAGTACATTGAGGTGGTTATCAGATTTATTTCGATTAGGGAAACGTAACTGATTGTCTTGAAAACCCTAGGCAGACCATACATCGGGTATTTTCAGACTTCCAATGGAATAAATTAGCCAATAATCTAATATCTGCATATCCAACAAATAGACAGGGCGTATTTTATCAAGCATGACAATGTCAACTAGTCGAAGGGGTGCCGGGTGTCTACAAAGAGAATGCTTTGGGCAGGGTGTACATTGTACATAGTAACGGTGAATGTCACTGCTTGTGATTGCTACTGCCAACTCCTACGGCGTGTTTGGAATAACTGGACGTATAAAAGGGAAATTAAGCCGCTGTCTTACAAGGCTTCTATTTGTAATCATATCGATCGGTGGCGATATGCTGGACTATTACGGCTGAAGTATCTATACCGTAGCAACTCCTAGAAAAGCCACATGTAGACTGCGAGTACGCCACAGTAGCCAATTACAGTACAGATGAAATTTCTTCAGGAATTGCTGCCAGTAAAAAGGTCTATAAAACCTTCCCATCAATTTAGACAAAACGAAAAATGTCATATACCGGATGATCCAGAACTGCGGCCTTATTGTTTAGGATGAACGCATCATGAATTGCTGTACATAGAAGCTGTGAACAGAAAGCTCCAGATCATACGGAGGGAATATCATGCGATGGATGGTATCATACGAGTAGTTCTAGTAACGAGTTTAGGGGTAATTTTCGACATATTTTGTTGATGGGAACTATGAAATCGCTTCTGATCCAATATATGCGAGTTCAATTTGATGGTTACGCTAACTTTAAAGTGTTTTCAGACGTGCAACTAAACTGAGAGGAGCGATTCGTACAACTTTGCAGCGCCACCGTATATCCTAGATAATTTCTGAACTATTTGAGTGCATCCGGTCTACCAGTGCACTGCACCTCTCTGAAAGTAGGAGTTATATAAACAAGATACTGAATAACTCATAGGCTAACAATGTAAAGACATACAGAGTCAACCGATGGATGAGACCAAAATCGTTTCATACAAAATGTACTGAATTTTTTAGGTTTCCGTACCCAAAGGGTGAAAACGGAACCCTATTACTAAGCCGCCGCTGTCCGTCCGTATGTCACATGGCTGTATCTCATAAACCGTAATAGGTAGGCAGCTGAAATTTTCACACAGTGTGTATTACCGCTATAACAACAAATAGGTTAAATGAAAAAATAATAAACTTTAATGGGCCCCATACAAAAAACGTGATTTCTTTGTGTTAAATATTGTACGATGGTACGGAACCCTTCGTGTGCTAGTCCGATTCGCACTTGGCCAGTTTTTTACTCAAAAGAAATTCAAAATCGCTGGGTAATTTACGAAATTTTGATCTGAAGTTTTGTTTTAAGTTTTACTTTGAAATATTAAGGAATAGTTGAGAAATTTTATTAACAATGAATCGGTGGGTTACCCCTTATTTACCATCAAAAAAGAGTTTTTTACTCCCGTTCACTAAACAATCTATAAATGCACAGGTCACCATGCTTTCGTTAAGGAAAACTAGAGAAATCATAAAGATTTCACACAAAAAAAAAACATTTCACATTCCATGAGCGCGACTCCAATGTATTGATAACGATTTCAGAAGTGGTCTCATCTGGCATATGTGTTCCATCTCCCTCTAAATTGCGGTAGTGGTACTTGAGTTGACCTCTCACTCCCACGCTTTGTTCGCCTTGTAAGCACAGCGCGCTACGCTAGGTGTATCACATTGTGCATGGAATTCAAACGGATATTGAGCATGGAATATTAGTACCCGCACATCTACACTGCGCTCTTGTATGTTATCAAAACATTAAAAAAGGTAAGCTTAACATTCGAGCTAGGGAGCATTAAATTTGGTGTATAGAAGTGTAAGAATCGATTGGAATAGGTTTAACAATAGTGTTTTTAATTATTACATTATTATAGCCTTTATAACATATCAAGATATTGTTATGTAGAAAAACTAAGATTCCAGTATTTAAACTTGTTTTGAAGTACATATATGTAGTTAGCGAATAATCACGCGCATCTGTTGCTTTGTCAAGTTTATCCATCTGGCCAGCCACGATTATCATTCTAATTCAAAACCATCACTTGAATATCTTTATCCCCATTCTGGAGAGCGTCTTTCTTTTTTCTCTGTGTGCTTGATATTGACTGGCGAGGTCACATAGGTGGACATATTAGTTCCTGCTCAATGTTGCACACCAAATTTGAGCTGGAGTTTCACCCACTATCCTGTTAACTAAACATTTAACACATGTCACCTACGTTCCGATTGTTTATATTGAAAACACAACTGCGAGGCCATGAAGCTTCAATTTGTGGTACCTTTATTCCATAGGAAGGTCTACCGAATTGCATATCCTACTAGTTTGATAATACTCATTCCTTTCTTTTATTCTTGGATTTCCAATTTAAGATCGTAAATGAGGAGTACAGGGACAGATACGAGAATTAACATTGGTCTAGGTGTGGCTTTGATTTGTGGTTGGTTCCACATCTGTGCACTGCTGACTGCAGTTTTTCGAAGACAATTCTTCATTATTGTTTATTGCTAAGCCGCCTGTTCACAATCCGACGAGGAACTAGTCACGTAACGTCTCTCAAGTCAAGTTGTTAAATCAACAAACACCAAGTAATATTAATAACTTCTACGGGCGTTCGGGTAACCTTTTTAATACTACACACAATTATTCTAGAATACTCTATGTGCACAAGTTTACCATTACCATAATAACTAACACAAATAGAAAGGGCTCACCGTATCCCGTCTATTCAGTCAAAACCAGGGACTATTATGTGGCCCTGACAAGTGTGCAATACCACAGAATAGAAAAGGAAGAAGACGTGTCATGTGGATTTTACTTAGGTTGCTGCCGTATGCTCATGGGAAATCGGCCATACGTCGTGTGCAACAGGGTCCAACCATCCACCCTGCGCAAAACGCTAAATGCCCAAAATGCGTTTTCCAAGTCAGTTCCGACAAACCAAAAACCTGTCATGTCTGTGTGTAACACATAGGTACGTTTGGTTGGTAGTTTTAGACATTAGCTACATCGAGTCCTTTTGCACTTTAGTGCGCTACTTTATTTGATCTGAGCGCGACATAGGCAGGCATTAACACGGCGGGGAGGCGCCAAAACCCGGCACGGTGAGTAGTGATGAGAAAAATACCCTCAAAAAAAAAATAATTATGTGCACAGTTCAAATTCAGTAATTAGTTGTAAAGTATTTCTCTTTACTAATAATGTATTACGGTAAATATCTATTAATGGTCCAAAAGAGTAAGTATTAAACAGTTATTTTAACTAATTGAACACTACCGCTCGGTGAAAATAACACGTGTTACAGATCAGATGATTTTGAAACGGTTATCTGCCTACCAATTGAACGTGAAACTGTCCTATATATGAGTATATAGGACAGTTTGTAGGAATATAAGACGCAAGTTGGAATGGAAAAAATACTAAAGCTGGAAACAGTTTTCACACAGTTAGGGAGACAGTAAAACAAACAGTTATTGCACACGGTTAAAATAAAACAAAAAAAGGATGTAGTAGTATTTAATGTTTAAAGCTAACTGTTTTCACTCAGAGTAACCGATTTACTTAGTTGGCTCTATTTGAACGTTGCAAGATAGTTGTTACTATTGGAATTACAGTCAGATTCACTGATTTTTTTTAGTGTAATATATTTTCATTTTGGAACAATCGTTTCAAGCAACGCGACTTTTGATGAAAACCGTACCGCACATTTTCAAGCACATCTCCAGAGGCGTGGCTACGGCGGGATGAATATAATTCGTTTAAATTCACTGCTCAAAATCTGAATTTTTGAGAAAAATATGCAGAAAATCTAGTTTCTTTGTATTCAAACGTAATTTATTGAAGTACGGATCACGGAAACTGACACGAGTCCTCATATGTAGAGTTCAAATTCGCCATGGTAAATCATTTTCTTCCCTTACGTCTCTGCTTTGCACCTTTAGTCGAATTGAATATCACGGCCCGGAGTCGACAGAAACGTACGTGACCTTTTGGCAAATATAACACTCAGACTCAGCGATAGATGGAGGGTAGTGTCGTTTTTACCATTTTTTACTTTGAAACCTTTTTTTTTCTTTGCGGACATTCCTTCTGATGGGACGTTCCGGATCCAGACCTGGGTAAGAAAACGTAAATCGACGTGAAACGTTATCTGAAGTTTAAAAAATGCGATCAAAATCCCTAATATTCACAAGGAGAATGCCCGTTCAAACTGTATACCTATTACGGTTCATGAGATAAAGCCCGCTGACCGACGGACGGACAGATGGAGAGCGAAAGCTTATATGTAGATTTAATTTAGGGCATATATTTTTTATATCCAATGAGAAATGGGCGTTTTGTTTTAGCCCAACAAAAGCAATAACATATCTGTCATTAGAAAGGGTTTATAAAGGGAGGTAAGTTAAAAGTATGGGAGAAGCAAGATATTTGTAAATAAATATCATATGCCGGAGTAAACATCACACTCAGCATGGGCACTTGTAAGGATACTGTACGGGGTTAAAGTCCGATGTGTGGCGCAAACCGTGATGCCGTATTACAAATACGAATAAGTCGGTGGCTAAAGAATTGTAACATTGGAACAGATTTGTATGCTTGCATTTGCTTATATTTTTTTTTAATTTCATTTAATTTATTTAAACTTTTTGGTCGTCAAACTTAGTGTTACGTCACAAAGATCCGCGGATACGACCAACCCAGTAAAGAAGAACCCGCAAAAAACTTCACGGGCTTACATAACACATTTTTCTATCCACAATTATGAAATATACAATTCGGTCTAAATCCTACTACCAAACAATTCCTTGGTAGAGCAGATGAAGCCAAAGAACAAAGAACAATAGAAACAGAAACTAATAAAGTTACTAATGCTGTATTATAAATAAATGTAATTTTTTTTTATGCGACCTTACATGGATGGCTAATACCACACAACTACCGTTATGATATTAGCCCAATACACCTCATTCCCGAAGGAATTTTATTTCCATGCCAGGACCTTCCCTTTATGAGAACGGCTACATTGAACTGGATGGAAAACACGGACAATTTTTCATTGCCGCTTCGACCATCTTTTAATTTAATGCGATGGCTTTTTTTTTTTTTTTTTATGTGACTGGACATGGATGGCTAATACCACAAGTTCTGTCATGGTATTAGCCCAACACACCACATGGGAACTAGGTGCCATGCCAGGACCTTCCTTATATTGCACGGCTACATTGAACTGGATGGAAAACACGGACAATTTTCATTGCCGCTTCGACCATCGTTCATCCAATGCGATGGTACCAACCCGGGCGGGATAAACCCTACCACCTAGTAAGTGAGGAAGGGGACCTACAGCTTAACGTGGAATCCGAACCACGGCCAGCCTCTCTCAACGGTCGAATGGTCACCCATCCAAGACCAGACCGGACCCAGCGTTGCTTAACTTCGGAGAGCGATCTACCAACGCTGGCAGGCTTAAGACCCTACCACCTAGTAGGGGAAGGGGACCTACAGTTTTACATGGATTCCGATGCATGGAGCAGCTCGCATTCGTGACGAAATGCACTTATTGAACTCGGAAAGAGAAAGACAGTGGTGCATGTCGGTATTGGACCCAGGCCTCTGGTACGCTAGGCCTGTCCCCGCGCCACTAGGCTACGAGCCGCTCAAGCATTACAAGTATTCTCAGGGGTAAAAGCCTTCGTCAACTTAACCTATGTCAGGTGTATAAAGCCACTCTTTTTGAAGTAAGGTATCAATATCTTATCTGTTTATAGTAAGCATTTATCATTTTGAAATTTATGGATGGATAGCTCTAGACAAAATAATCGTCTTCAGTGATCCTTAACATTTAGAAGGAAACTTTCAATTTAATGAAGTGTATTCCTGGATAAATTTCTCAATAATATTGTGGCTAATTTAATTACATTTTTGGTTATGGAAGGGGTGACGGAAATCTAAATAGTAGGTTTGATATCTATATATTTTTTTGGTGACTCATAAATCGACATTCATAACATAGAATAAATATGAATCATTTAATATTCAAAATTATGCGTTATTTTAATCCTAATCTTATTATTATTAATCTTATTAAATTTAATTAAAATTATTAAACTTATTAATCTTAGCCAATATAAAATGTCAATGCATATAATTAAATAAATACACAAATCAAATTATGTTTTTTTTTAAATGAAAGTACATTAAATTAGAAAATTGTTTCATTCATCATCTTTAAGAAACAGAAACTCACTTGAAATCGTAAGACGCATCGATGGATTCTCTTACAGTAAGTCCAGTACCAAATTTATGATGGATGGATGAAATTGCAGACAGAACATAACCCTAAGAAATATTTAAATTCATTTATATTTCGTTCGTTGTGTATTATATTGTTAAACTATAAAATTGATTTGACGGAAATTTATATAATAACTTATTCGAAAGGAAAAAAAGCCTGATAAAAGGCAGCAGATTGGACTGTAGTCGGATTGGCTTTTTATATATATTTGGTCGATTAGCAAGAATAAGTATATTTCAATTAAGTTTTAAGACAAAAATTAAGTGTCGTTCCTTTATATTGGTAAAACGAAGAAGTACATCCTAGCGTTAGCGCGGAATCATCATAAAATAAAACAATGAATTTAAACTTTTTATTTATTGGCACAGAAAATGTAAAGATGCATATTTTTTTTCAGATGGTACACGCGGAGTATTTACTGTCATCAAGTCAAACATGGGCCCCAGCACTTATGTCACGGTCCCCTCAGGGGTCCATGGACACCCTGGTCTGTTTGGTCGGTAAACTATGGAATGCCCTCCCTTGGGTATTCCGCCAAAGTATAACCTGGGCTCCTACAAAATATAACATGGTGTAAAGTAGCACCTGCCCGGTCGGCACGGTTCTCGTAACCCCGGTGTAAGTTCGAAAGTCATCTCTTATGTGTGGGCTTGGCTTATGCCAAAATAATTATATAAGTGGGATGATGATTGCTAAATTGACTATATCTTTGCATAAGACAGCTATTTCGTGTGTATGTATTATTCTAGTACAATTGAATGTGGTGTAAATTTTGAGTTTAGAAATATATGCTTTAGAAACAAACCGAGCAAGATGATCTGACTCTCCTGTCACCCTATAAACAATAACAGTTGAGATTGACTCGACCTTGCTAGTTAGGCTGAAGCTAGCTACGAATAAATTGATCTCTGAATATGTTAATTACGGACTTATATCGAGTTATGCATAGCCCAGTTCTTAGATGAGCCTGGTATTATGTCTCTATTAAAGTGAAATTGGAAATTGGCCAAGGTTCTGACATCAAATGATCGTCTTGGCGAATGGAGCCATTGGAAACTAAATGTCTCCACTTGGCATAATATCCCATGTAGATTTTTTTTCTTTTTTATTCAATTAATGTTACATGTTCATAGTTATGGTCTTGAGCGGCTCGTAGCCAAGTGGCGAAGTGACTTGCCTTTTATACCAGGGTTCGAATCCCCGGCCGTTTATGCACGTTTATATTTTCTCTTTCAGAGTTGGATAAGTGCATTTCAACACGAATGCGAGCTGTTCCGTGATGCGGAATCCATGTAGTATTATAAATCCCCTTCCCCTACTAGGTTGTAGGTTCTAGCCTGCCTGGGTTGATACCATCCCATTGGATGATAAGATAGTCGAAGCGGCAATGAAACATTTAACGGGTTTTCCATCCAGTTCAATGTTGCTGTGCTCATAAGAGTCCGAACTTGCGCCGAGCTTCTGCCGATACAGCCCAAAGGCTAAAGATAAAAATCAATATGCTGTCTTTCGAGTCCCTGCCTAAACGCTAAGGTAAAGAACATAAAACTTCGTTCGGAAGCCAGCTCGGAGGCCAGTTCGGAGCCGGAAGGCTAAGAAAAGGTATTTCGTCGATGGATAAATAGAATAGGAACAGTCGGAACCTGCGCCGAGCTCTTACTACGTCACAAAGGCTAAAGTTAAAACGAATGATTTGTCTTTCTGGTCCCTTAATGCAACCCAAGAGACGGAAGATAGATCTAGCTCTGAAAGCCGTTGGGAACGTGCTTACACCACACCAGGTTGAAGATCGTACATGGTCATCAGCCCACGCTAAATCCAGCAGACATTACTCGAAACCTAGTATCCATGTAGCCCGCATGCCTTAATTTCAAAGCAGGTGCAAGGTTTTACGTCATAGAGATCAAGAAATTGTCAGTGACAAGTGCGATATCTGCGCACCAAGTGCAAAAAAAAACATACATTGCAACCCACACAATGTAACACTTTTTACGGTGTCGCTGCTTATCGAAATCCGTCAAATAAGTTATCGCTTATCTTTCGCAGGACCCCCATCAGCCAACATTGCGACAACATATATGTAGCTACAAACGTTTTTGTATCCAGAACCTCGCTAGGTGAACTCATTTCGCTATCACGTACAAGAAAATCTCGATTTTCGCTGCGTGGACACAGCCACTTAATTCAGCGCATTCGTCAAATATACCTCGCTAAGTCAAAATAATATATAGTGTTACTATTTCTTGTCAATCTTCCGTCCCCGTACCCTTGCACAACATAGTTCTCATTATGATTTTTTTAAAGAATCATCGCTCGCAGCATAGTCATTTGTATATATCATAGTCAGTGTCATTTGTATGGAAAATTAGTTAATGCTATCCCATAATTCCCAACCGCTCGAGAGAAAATAGCCCTATGCGAGACTGCCTAGTAACCATTCCAACAATAATATTTTTTTTAAACATATACACCCAAATATAATATATTATTACTATGGTTAAATGTATTCTGCAGTACAGTCTTTTCAGTCAGACCGCGATTTGTGACGGCACAGCGCAACTGCAACAACTGAAACGAGAAAAAAAACTGCCCGTGGACCGACCGTGGTTAACACATATGTAATGTGTTATGCCACGGGCAATTTTTTTTCTTACCTGATACTAAAATTCGGTGCTGCATGAAAGGGATGTTGATAACTTTGATGTTTTCACCGCTATATCCACCACAAACTCATGTAAAACAGTTGGTGTCAGAAGTGGTAAAATAAATGCTGATTGCACCAAGGGAAGATAGCGACGGCCTGAGGAGTAGAAGCCAGGCAGTAATAAATACAATTCCAACCAATAAATAATCCGTGCAAGAAGAACAAACGCCGTCAGAAAAACAGCCCCGCCATGAAGAGAAAATTGTGCCGCTCCAACTATAGTTTCATGCAATGAGGTGGTACCAACCCGGGCGGGCTGAACCCTACCACCTAGTAGGAGCAAGAGCCTGAGCCGCATGAAAGGCAATTACATGACACGGTTACATACTCTTCCAGAACCTTACACACCCAGAGTTATTAACCTTGAAGATCAAGCAGCGAGGCTTAGAGCCACTAATCTACCAGAGTGGAGGGATAGTTGATTTGTATTAATGTTGTAGGTACCTATGAACGACCGAGATTAAAAATAATTTTAAATTAAACAAGCGTGTGTTAAAGCTTGACTACTGGCCTCAAAATGGGCCTAGAATTCAAAAGGCTCTTTAATTGAGAACAAAAGAATATGTTTACTGTTCTCAAATTACAACATGTCGTATAAACCAACCCTAAATATTTGTACCCTTTCTCATTTCATTTAATCATTTTGTACCGCGGCGGTAAATAAGGGCATAACTATGTCTTTGTGAGCGCTCCAAGGATTATGTTTATTCAGTTGGGAGAGCAATGAGTGGGTAAACGTGGTATTAATACGGCATGACGCTTCTAAAGATTCCGTCACAACGCAATTTCAAGAACCCTCCGCTGAAACACCTGGCCAAATATGAAATTCAGGGACACGAACACATTGTAACAAACCACCTGGCCGGTAATGGTCCGTCCGATTTAAGTATCGAAGAGTCCCCGTATTTTGTACAACGCACGTTTGTGTGGAATCATAGATCCTGAGTTTTGATGGTTTAAATCAAATGTTTTAGTTGATATTTTTTTGTGTATTCAACGGATACGACATTGCCGTTATCTCGTTCATTTGAGTTTCAGCTACATCTACATTTGAAGCATTGTAACCAGATTTTAAAAATAATCTAAACACGTTTTTGGTCGTGACATTCGTCGGAAGCAGGATTCGAACCTTTGGATTACATGCCCACTGCCCTAACCAACTGTGCTATCCCGACATTTAAATCAGCTAACGAATTTATGGATTATATTCGAATCGTCACACTGCTTCCCCTATCTACAGTGGATGGCGCTGTTGATTTTTGCGTATTAATCCTACGCTAAGGCATTTTCACTGCAATGATTGAGATACCAATCTAATTGCTGTCGTCACCAAAGTCGATTTTGGTATCGGACACTAGGAGACAGCCCGGATTTAACTTGATATATTTTTTAAATGTATTTCATGGATACTAAATTACCGTTATCTCATTAATTTATGTTTTAGTGTTCATGATGTCGAAACCGGATAAATTAGATATGGGTAGGTAAATAATGCAATTCTAGAGATTACAATATTTATTAAACATGTTCATTGGTATGTTTGGTATAATTAAGGGGGTGTGTGCGTCAAAGTAGATGGCACCTCGGTCGCTCGTAGCTATTTCTTCTACATCTCATTTCAGAGCACATTAAGCGGATCTCTATTTAATGTTAAAAACAAATTAAAAATAATAAGCTGGGATTTGTGAGATAATTTTGAGGAACTGTGCAAAACGTAGCCATTTACAATTAGCAACGTTTTGCGCTATATATAGAGCCCCTAGTCTTCTACGAGCCCTGATGGTAGTCCCCTAGAGAACTTCGAAATTACGTAAAAACGTCAAGCCCCATACAAGTTTTATTGCTTATTCTGTGGTTTTACTTCTTCAACCTGTTAAAATCAAACTTAGACTACCAAATTTGTATCAAAATGCGGAGTCAGTGTAAACGGCAACGTCAACGTATTTACGGCGTCCATGAGTAAACTGTCAAATCAAACTCAGACTCGCAAATGATAGTTCGCTGCGCGCGCTCTTTAATTCTCCATACATTTGAAAACGCCAGTCGACAAGTCAGTCTAGGGGCTAAGGACGCAGAGAGTAAATTTTGCCGAGAATTTTGACATAATTCTCAATTTTCTTAAAATCTACGAATATTAGTATAAGGCGTATTTTTTCTATTGGGCACTTCACACGGGCAAATACAAACTTTAAGTTGTTTGAGTTCATTATTAAGTCGTACATAACTTGAATTCATTAAACTCAAATTTCAAGTAGTTTTTCTGAAAAAAAAAACTGTGGGTAATTTAGTAAAATAAAAATAAATGTTTGAACACACAAACGAATATTTTTCTTGTTCTTAAATTGGATTGCTATTTCAAAAATAAAACATCTGTGTAAAAAACCCAGTTCATCTTATGTGACGCTTGTACAAATATGAATATATTTTTAGTATTGAGAATATTTTCTTTTCTTAACACGATTTCTTAACAACAGCTTAACTTTATGATCAGGTTTGTACCACATCCAAATTGTGGAACTTCTTACATCTGTGGATGTTAGAAGTTCCAGGAAAGCTTAATAAATACACGTATTTATAAGGACAATTCGTATTATGCTCCAGATGCATTTCAATTCTAAGAGGAGCAATCACTGCTCATTTATCGACCAGTATTTAACTCTTCTCACTGCTCGTAACGACAAATTAACTGAGTCGGACCGGTGGTTCCACGAGAGCTTATTAAATACATTTATTTGTAAGGACACTATATATTATGCTCCTGATGCATTAAAGTTTGAAGAGAAGCTAATCACTGCTCATTTATCGAGCAGTATTTAGCTCTTCTCACTGCTAGTAACTACACATTAACAGAGTCGGGTCGGTGCTTATCGCATTTCATTCGGGCCGCGCTGCCGACAGCAGTCGCACATCTCCCGCCGCCCGCGAGTCTCGCTTACGAGGGTTTGCGATCTCCCCAACGCGTCCGCGTAAAAGTCGGAACCACAGTGATAGAGAAACAAATCGTATGTACAGTGACGCTGAAAATGATAAAACTGAACTCACAAATATATGTCGTTAAAGTTTAAATTCGAGTAGCTGAACTAGATGAGTTTTTAAATTTTAAAATAATGTACATTTTTAATAAAAATGCTCGAAAGAGATAAATATGGAAACATAAGGACATTCAGGTTTCGTTTCATTAATGCTTAGTGAGAAATTGTGAACATGTGAAAATAGACTATGCAATAACATTTAATCAATCTATTTCCTCACAATTAAAGGTAAGAATTTTATTAATAGTTTTTTTTTAGTAATAATATGTTTACCTTATTAATACCAAAATACTGGTTTTATTTCGTATTCATATAAAATAGATGTAATTAAAAGGGTACAAGCAAATATACGTTAAACTCTCCATGTACCTAATGAATTGTCAGAAAATTACCTAAACATGTCTACAATTTCCAGAAACACGGTTGGTAGAACTGTCAATACTGTTGTACAGTTGTTCGATGTGCTTATAGGTTAGATGCACCTGACTCTGAGCTCAGCCTCGGTAGCCCAGGGGTGCGACCCCTTGCGATTCGATAAGCTGGGTGAAGAACCTCTTCTGGATCTCTCGTTCTGGATGGGTGACGATTTACAATCGTTGAGGCTGGCCGTGGTTCGGATTCCACGTAAAACTCCCTTCGTTGCGCCCAGGTGGTAGGGTTAATCCCGCCCGGTTTGGTACCATCGCATTGAATGAACGATGGTCGAAGCGGCAATGAAAAGTGTTCGTGTTTTTCATACAGTTCAATGAAGCAAGTAAGATCCTGGCATGGCACCTAGCTGCCATTTGGTGTGTTAGGCTTACATTTTGTCAAATTTGTGAAAAGTTCTTGATACACATTCCTTGGTATCTCGCTCTTTCACCGCTGCACATTTTGATGGGTTCATTTCTGGCCCGTAAGGTTCTGAAATCACGTCTCAATGCAAAAGAAGAATGTAAATTATTTAAAACCACTCTTAAGTGGTCTTAACCTTAACAAGGAGAAAATGCGGAAATTCACAACCGAAATCCGAAAAATAAGAATCCACCGATCCCCTTTATATTCATTGGCATTTCCCCCAAAATACAACCTAAAGCCCTCCAAAAGTGGTGTAAAGAGCACCTGGCCGGCCGTTATGGTATTTGCAGCCCCAGCAGGATGAAATCCTATGGGCGTCGGGTCTTGGCGTACGCCGCGCTTAACATAAAAAAATACTTCTATGTATGTTAGGTGTTTGTCAAAAAGAAGTTTTAAAAATAAGAACTTGATTCTTTAAATTTACTAAGCGTCCTTTTTAATTATATCCACAATTCAAATTAACTTTAAATATTTTTTTATAATTTGTCTTTACCCCTAAACAAGGATTTTTGTTTTAAAGGTATTTCACCTTTAAAACAAAAATGCTATTGAAAATGAACGTTTTCTCAGTCAATGGATGCCAAAAGGATGGACATTCAACGAATTGACACAACCGCTGGTTTTGCACTAGCCTTTTGAGGTATGGAATCTTAATCACCTGGATTTCCCGATAAATCATGGATACAACAATTAAATTACAGTAATGTGGATTGAAGTTATAACAATTGAATTGTGTTGAAATGGTTGTGAACGTTCGTATCAAGAGACTAATAATTATATGTAAAATATCCCTGCATTGTTCTTAATGAGTTAAAAAAACTTGTGATTTTACTGCACGAACGATTGTTTGTTAGTTTTTCATCCATTCCGACCACTGAAGAGAAAATAAGAAGTGCCATGCGGTCGATATCGCGTCTCTGCTATATGGTCAAAATTATCATATAATTGTATGGGAATCTCCCAACGCGTCGTATACCGCAAAGTCGAAACATCACCACCATGCGCGAATTTGCTCTAAAATAGCGTACGTCACGTCAGTTCCGACCTACATACACCCTCCACTACATCTGCGACTACTTTTGCATGTGGCGTTTACGTTTAATTTGGATTGGTAGTTTTCGAAAGTTGGAGACCGCGGGTCCCATAGTAATGTTTTCATAGAACATTTTTCCATAGGAATGTGACATTGGCTACTTTTATACCGGAAAAAACCATATGGCCCCGAGTGTTAAAGATGATAAATGAAGAAGTAAGCAATGTCCCGAAATCGAAATCCTTGCAAAAATGGTGGGTGTTGGGGATGAAATATTATCCGAGTTTTAGCCGTGCTCATGATGAAAATGTCCTGGCATATCACATAAATTGTTCGGGAATACTTTTTGTTGGGTTTAAATCATTACGGTGGTTGTAAAGGTTCTCCCAAAAATTTACGCAAGATTTAAAATTCGCGTTACTTATGCGATTTCTGACAAAAAAATATATTTGACGTGAAAGCTGACAGTTCAGGGTTATTATAACAGTAGAAACATTACACAAGTACAAGAAATTACGGTGCGTTTTTTTTTGTTATTCATTATTTCATAATTAATAAAAAAATGCATCTACGGTTTGCGATAAGGTTATTTTTTTTTTGCTCATTCTTAGGGTTCCGTACCCAAAGGTTGAAAACGGAACCCTATTACTAAGCCCCCACTGTCCGTCCGTCCGTCTGTCCGTCCGTCTGTCCGTCCGTCCGTCCGTCCGTGTATCACAGGGCTGTATCTCATGAACTGTAATAGATAGGCAGCTGAAATTTTCACAGAGTGTGTATTTATTTTGCCGCTATAACAATAAATAGGTAAAATAAAAAATAAAGGGACCCATACACAAAACTTATTTTTTTGTGTTAGATCTTGTATGATGGTAGGCAGTTGAAATGTTTACAGAGTTTGTATTTATTTTGCCGCTAAAACAACAAATAAAAAATATATAAAAAGGTAAAATAAAAAAATACCCTTACAAAAAACGTGATTTCTTGGTGTTAAATCATATACGATGGTACGGAATCCTTCGTGTGCGAGTCCGACTCGCACTTTGCCGGTTTTTTAAAGTAAAACTTTTATGCCACTATATCTATGAGCACTCACACAACGAAAGGAGTAAATTTAGTATTATAGTGTGTGTGACAATGATAACTATTATTGTAAGGTACTGTATAAGTATGCCCGGAGTAACTAACAAAATTAACGAAAAAGAAATCACTAAATATTAACAAAATAAAAAAAATATTTTGATTTTAATTTTGAACCTTTTTCATTCTCTACATTGAATAAATACAAGCGGATACATTTAGAAAATGGTCCATACTTTCGTCTAGTTTAATGTGATCATGGTCGATACAAAAAGTTTCAGTCTTAGTACGTTGTTCCTTCCACAAGTTAACCTTAATGTAACATAATAAATTAACATACGTTTTTGGCTAACATCACGTCAAATTGTCCTTGGAATGCCATCTGAAAATGAGCTGTCTTTTCCCGCCTCATCGTCACGACCTTCAAAAGATTTATTTCGAGAAGGCGTGTGGTGCTGTCTACTAATTTCGTAGCCGACATTTGCATTAAATAACTTCACAAACTAGGATAAAATGGAGGAACTTTTATTTTTCCTGTTTAACAAGTTTGTTTTCCTTTTTTTTTTGGGAGAAATAAATTGGCTATTAGCGTACTTTTGTCGACCCGAATAAGAAATGTAAGCGTCGAAAGCGTTTTCATTTGATTTATTATTAAAAATGGCAGGATATATTGCAGACAGCTCCTAATAACATGAAAGATCTTGAGTTTACAAAGTTTTGGGTAAATACCCTGCATGTGCTTTAAAAAAAACCGGCCAAGTGAGAGTCGGACTTGCACACAAAGGATTCCGTACCATCGTATATGATTTAACACCAATAAATTAGGTTTTTTGTACGGATATCTTTTTATATTTTGTTATTTGTTGTTCTAGCGGCAAAATAAATACACACTCTGTAAACAATTCAACTGCCTACTTATTACGGTTCATGAGATACAGCCCTGTGACAGACGGACGGACTGACGGACAGCGGAGACACCTTTTGGGTACGGAACCCTAAAAACAATAATATGTTTTGTGTAATTATATAGAAGGAGATAGAGACAAAACAGTTATTACTATAACTAGTGGCTCTCTAATCTGTAGACCTTGCGATTCCGTCTTTTTGAACCTTTGACATTTTTGAAAAAAATCAAATAATAAATAATAACTGGCAAAACTAAAATTTTCTTTAAAATTATGGAAGCTGTTTACAAACTTTCACGGGAATTGGTTTCGAAATGCAACCTGAAGGGGAGAACTTTATGAAACATACATACGAAATATTTTTTCCCTATCTGAAAAGAAGACGACGCTCGGGCTTCGCTTTTCGCTGGGTCATTCAATTAATATGGACTTAGCATAGACATGACACGAGGACAAACTGCTTTACATTGCAAACCTCAAAGCTCTCTGATTTATTCAGGGGCAGTTCCAAATACGCTTCAAATAAATGCTGGAATGACATTCCACCGCCAATAAGAACCAGCAAAAGAATGTCTGATAACATTAAGAGCCGTTTGCAAAATGCGTAAAGAGCAGTGGCGGCGTGAGGCCAGACATAGACTTAGGCAATGGGAATCCAGTCAAGGCGTGCGACGAAAGAAAGGCCACAATTTTCGCCGGTTCTGAAACCACGAATATATTCGTCTAACCATCAAAACGAAACGTGTTATGAACTTAATTTCTGATACTATATTTTATGTAACTTGGCGTAGATTGCTCATACCACACCCATCGTTATGATTACTTTCATACACTGCATTTTCTTAGGAATTTGATAGTCATGATAGAAGTCATGGATTTTTTTTTCATTGCCACTTCAACCAGCTAGGGTACTAACTTAGGCGGGCTACCACCTAGTAGACGAAGTGAAATTTATTTTTATGTAACTGGAAATGGATAGCTAATACAATGTCATGATATAAGTTTAACACACCAAATGGAAACTAGTTGCCATGCCATGTTACGTATAAAGGTATACATTTACGTTCGTTTAAAGACGGATAGTCATTAAGGGATAATGATATCTTCAATCTCTTTCTTTTACTTTTTGCAATTTCTTAATATAATTTTACCAAAAATATGGATTATAACGGAGAGGCGTAAATAAATCCGTTGAATAGTTATCTGGCTGATTACACCAGACTATAAAAAAATGAATCCTTAATGCAAATATTCAAAATTGAAATCTACAATATAGATTTACTTACCAAAGGCGTGCGTGTTACCAATTATATAACAAACAATTCCATCAGTTTGCTTTGCTGGGTTTGAAGTTTAGTCTTTTGTAAAGATGAACGTACGTTCCTTGAAATGTCACAGTAATCGAAATAAATGCAAATATACGCCGTTGTTGGTAATACGCAAAATGCTTTTTCACCATATAATCTTCGCTCAGATTTCTGTTGCATTATAAGAATATTAGATGGCTCTTTGAGCTGTAGAGTCTTTTTGAACATTTGATATTTAAAACAAAATGTAAAACAATCAAAACCTGACTCCATTTAAACAAATTCTATATAATTATCGAACCTGCCCACAGAATTTTACGAGAATCGTTTAAGAAATGGAACCTGTAGAGGAAAACAGCCGGATATACGAAAGCAGTTTCGCCCAATCTAAAACAGAGACGCGTTCGAGCTTCGCTCTTCGCTCCGTCAATTATTAATAGGTAAATGATAATATCTATCTGTTTTTGTGCTATTAATATTTATGTAATATCTTAATTTATTAATTCATTACTATGGGCGGTTTTTCCTATAAACTATTACTTATTCAAATATACGTTCCATATGATTATACTTTGAACACAATGCTGTAAAATAAGGAAGCTAACATGAAGAATTAATTTAAATGATTTTTTTTTAAGTTTAGCTCTAAACGATTTCGTGGTAATTAAAATGTGTTAACTAACGGACTGAATCATTATAAAATGTTCCATAAAGAATAAATTTGAACGTTAATTAAACTACTATCAATTTATTTTATTAATCCCATAATTAACTCAGATATAGCTACTCCTACTATATTATTTTTTATCTGTATTTTATATTGGTCTTTTAAAAAATATTTAACCGACTTTAATTACCAAGACAAGTTATATTCTTTCATAAAATTTATGAAAGGACTACCCCTAAGATATGACCTATTCTTGAGAAAACAAATTTTTCAAATTCGTTAACTATTTGCGGATATTTCGAGTAACATACCTACAAAAATTCACCTCATAAAAAAACGTGATTTTTTTGTATTAATTCTTTTACGTTGGTACGGAACCCTTCGTGTCCGAGTCCGACTCGCACTTGGCCGATTTATAAGTCAATTAAAAAGGCTCTAAACGGTCTGGCTGTACACGGGGGATCGATATATTTCAAGCGGAGTAATGGTGTCACGCGCCGCTCCCATGAAGTAATAAAACCCAGCAACATTGTCTGTGGATCCGCCTATAACGTTGCAGATGAGAAATGAAGGAATAGTTAAGCTTTGACTTGGGTATGCGTGGATTTATGGAGGGTTTCTCCACAAAATGTTGTTTCAAGCAGTTGGAGAAGTATTTAGAGGTTTGTTGAATCAGTTCGGTCTGGGTAGCCATGTCTACAGGATTACAATAATGGGGCTCTATTTTGGTAATATTTTTATATTTATAACTTCGTTACATATAGATAAATAGTTTTCAAAGGGTATGTGAATATTTTCATGTTAGGAGATATCATGTCAGGCTACTAGTGGCTCGTAGCCTACTTAGTGTTTCGGGGACTTGCCTAGCATATCAGAGGTCTGGGTTCAAATCCTCGCATGCACTACTTCTTTCTCATTATGAGTTGGATAAGTAAATTTCGTCACGAATGCGAGCTGCTCCATGGTTCGGAACCCATGTTAAACTGTAGGTCTCTCGTTTAAACCCACTCGCGTTGGTACGATCGCATTGGATAAAAAGATGGTTGAAGCGGCAATGAAAAATTTACCGTGTTTTCCATCCAGTCCAGTGTAGCCGTGCTCATAAAGGGAAGGTCCTGGCATGGCAACTAATTCCTTCTGGAATGTGGTGTATTGGACTTATATCATTACGATAGTCGTGTGGTATTAGCCATCCATGTCAGGTTGCAAAAAAACAAAACCCGTCTGATATGATATAAATTACTTGCAATGAAGGAACATTAACTACATTTTTGTAATAAATAAAAGTAAATAATTCATCTGTTTATTTTATGATATAACATGGCATATTGAGGACATTAACCGATATCGGGCTTTAACCATAATATATACGCGCTACGCTTAATTTTTACGGGTAACATGAGCCGCTTAAAGCCCAAGAGAAAATTTGAACGAATTTAATCTCTAGTTAATGAGTCAAAAATGTTCGCGTTGTGGTTTCTGTCGTCCGTTTTCAGTAAAAGTCTAAAAGCAGGCGGTCACAACATTTTTTTGGTTTTCTCTCTTTTACGAATTATATTCTTGTTTTGTTAAGCTACTCCATCATTGTAGGTGAAAGAAAGTATTGAATGTGTAGAAAGGACTCAATGGAGGATATGGCATTAGAAACCTGCATATTTATAACTTATTTATAAAAATCATAATATTTAAATGTATTTTCTAGATACGAAATTACTGTTATCTGATTAATTTTGTATTATACAACGAACTATTTGTAATCAGATTAGTAGATATCAGATTTTAAGTCAGGGCATTCGTCTGAAACATGATTAAATCCTGAGACCTTTGGATTACATGTCCGCTGCTCTGACCGCTAAAGAAGAAGTAAGCCAACGAATCGCCTAAGCGTAGGATTAATAGGCTAAATCAGTACCATCTAGTAGTAGACAAGGGACCTCCCCGATCGTCGAATAGATTATATCGTGTCGATTGGAAAATAATCAAAAACATTTGCCGGCTTACATGATTATCTGGATAGCTTTAGTGCTCAGAGCAGT